>CM061560.1:151151802-161151802 GCA_030864225.1 Capsicum baccatum var. pendulum | reverse complement strand
CGATATCTAATTTGAACTAGCAAAGACTTTAAAATAGTGAATTGGTTCTAAAAACAAAACAAACTGCCCTATAATTGAACTTTCAATTCCATTAAGTTATAAATGACTTGGGTAGCTATAGGAAAGCTTCAAATGTTGAAAATAAGAAGGAATATAAAAAATTACCTTGATGGCTATTTCACCCATTCACGAGTGGACACTACAAAAAATTGTTTTATTTATGACAAACCTTTACGGATAAATTAATAATGTCATCTCTAAAAGTGCATGTATTAGGATGAGATTATATGTCAGTCCCTAATACTATATTTTATTGTGAAGGCAAGAAATCAGGTTCCTAAGAAAATTTTTAACTAGTCCCAAATTGTAATACAGAACCTTGAGCAGGAAAAATTACCGCCAAAATAAAATATCAAAATTTTAATAATGTAATTTTATTCACTAAATATATACTTATATTCCTTAGTCCTTTTTTATTTTAATTTTTCTAAAAAATTAAAATTAAAAGAGCTTATCATCTATATGTGCGACATTTTTCTCAAACAACAGCTAGTTGCAAATTTACCCTAGAGATCGTATTGTACACACCAATATTTTTAGATGCACGAGTAAGGGAGTATATTTTCCAATTGCATATGTAGATCTACCAATTATAGAAGGCTTCTTCTTTGTTTATTGCAGATTTTCCCTAATTTTTGTTTATGTCTCTCGAATACGAATTTAATGTATGATTTATATTCTATCTAATTGCTCTCTATCTTCAAAAATTATTTTCATCTTGTTTCTTGGTTGTTCGAGCTACTCTTATTCTTCCTATTCCTATTCCTAAATAACCTTTGAAAATGACTATTTAATACACCTATTTGTTCCGTATCTGAACGTTGTCAATAACTGTTCAATGTTGTTGATATAATTTTCCATATAATAATTGAAAGAAAGAGACAGTACTCCCACCATTTCTAAATAATATATTTTTTTTAACTTAGGCACATCCTTAAGAAATTATTCGTTAATATTTTTACTAACTAACCCTTAATACAAGTCTTTTAGCTATACTTGAAAAGATGATAACATTGGATAAACTATGGATTCACACACACCTTTTAAGATGTCTTATAATTCTTAAAAAATTGAAGGTAATGATGACATTGTAATCAAGATTTTACTACTCTTACCTACAATACGGATCATCAGGTTCAAAGTTATTTCTGAGCGGTGGATGTCGCTCATCTTTGATCCAATTTTTTCTTCCTTCTCAAAGCCTAAATCATTAGTGAGTGCACTCAATATGGAGTTTCCTTCTGCTCTCCCTACCTTTTGTTACATTCCCCTTAAATATGTAAAAAAGTCAAAGGGAGCTCTAATATGCGGATAAACTGGAAGATGAGGTAAAATTAATGGGTTATCATGACTTCTTGCCTTTTTTCAAAGGTGATCTGACTAGTGATGTTAAAGTTTTGAATTCCTATGGAGGTTTAATTCTTTGGTGCAAGGGGAAATTCAATGAGTGCATCATGTGCAACCAATCTATAAAATAATTATTTATTTTTTCAAGACCAAACTTGATTTCACTAAACAAGAGTTTGGCCTTTCACCATTCAATATAACCTTATGACAAACTTATAAGCATTTAGTATAGTCTCTACATTAAGATACACTCTTCACATGCCAGCTCCGGGAGGTAAACACTCTTCACATGCAACTCCTGGAGGTAATCTCGAGCTCAGTATCAAAAATCACTTGAAAGCTATTTGGTATTTTATGAGGGAGTTTTCTTTAATGGAGATATCTTTTGGGATTTTGATCTATTAAATAGTTTTTTCTCTTTCTCTACTCATATCTAATGCCTGGAATCGAAGAACAGTACTACTGTGGGCATGTCCATGGAAAATTACATCTAGTTGGCTATTCAGTTGATGATTTGGATCATGTTAACGTCTTCTTATTGGGAAATGATTACTTCTCTTGGGCCTAAAGTATCGCATTAGTTGATGTGAACTAATTTTATATGAAATTATCAAATATGCTTCTTTTCTTGAATTTACGTTTACAGTGCTTACATATAAGGAGAGAATTTACGTTTAGTACTTAATGCTTATGCTTTAGGAAATTTACCTTAAAATACCATAAGGGTTTAAAATTAAAACTAGTCATGCTTCTCTTTTCTTTAAACTATAATCAAAAGGAACAAATGTGTATTCCTTATCTTATCTTAGGATCAAAAGATCAATTCTTTCTTAAAATTATGATATGAGTTTATCAAAGAATACTTAAAAGCATAATCTTCTTAAAGTATCAATACTCAAACTTATGGCTTAATACCCATTTTTTAAACTCATGTCAATTCATAATAAAACTTCATTCTCAATACCAAACTTGATATAATTCAACAATATCAAATCATGATAGTGCACTCATTCATTATAGAAATCTTATAAGTAAAAACATAAAAATAAGCAATTCCTGATAAACTTAAAGCTTTAAATCTCATGATAATCACATTATTCAAGAATATAGAAATTTGGGCATGAACCCTTATTCTAAATTAGTAACTTAAACCTTACAATCATACAATTTGGGCACAAGGGTGAACGGATACACTTTTTCATAACCCAATTCACCTTAATTAAATAGATTCTTGAAGAAATCTTGAAATTAAAGCTTGAATGCTTTTTTTCTTGATAGAAGAAGCTTGGATTTTTTTTGTCTTGGGAAAGAGGAGCGTTTTCACATGAGTTATTGTGAGGAAGATTGGTAAATAATGCCCCTTTTTGAGTTATAAATCGTTTTTGGATGACTGGGGTTGAAGGGAAAGGATTAAATTGCCCATTGGCCTCTTCTTCTTGTTGAAATCACCATCATGGAACGATCCTTAGTTGGGTTGACTAGCCATCATGGAATGACCCCTAGTCGGGTTGAATAACAATTCGGTACACGGCTACCGTGATCCCTTATTGCCTCTCCTAAAAAATATTATGAATTTTCACTCCAGTATAGGATTAAGGACAAATTGGTAACGTTATAAAGCTAACTCAATTATCAATAATTTTGTGTGTATTGAGATGAAAAATTCTATGTATATCAAAAGTTATACCTGGTCAAAGTTGACCAATGAAGAATCAAATATAAAACTTTGGACGAGTCAAATGTTCTTAGCTCAACTTTGCTCTGAGTGATTTCTATGAATATTTTCACCTACTAATCATTTCACACATTAGGATAAAGACCATGATACATAAGTACGCATACGAATCATGGGATTAGATCTTACACATGTTGGAA
This sequence comes from Capsicum baccatum var. pendulum, assembly GCA_030864225.1. NCBI lineage: Eukaryota > Viridiplantae > Streptophyta > Magnoliopsida > Solanales > Solanaceae > Capsicum > Capsicum baccatum. The sequence continues at coordinate 161,148,520 of CM061560.1, read as the reverse complement.
TAACAGTTCAAAGTCTAGCTAAAAAATATAGGGAGTTTTATTATCTTTCCCTTGGAAATATTCATCCTCGAATGAAGGATAGGACTGTTTTGAAGGCCTATGAGTATGGAATAATGTACACATGACATGTATGGTAATAAATGTTGTAGCTAAGCTGAAACAGTAGAACTTTCATCATGTAACTGGTTTCTGAGCTGACTTAACTTTATTGACTGTAAGAAGGTGATTCATGTTGAGAGTTTAGAACTCACTTGAAATGTTCATAATTAAATAATACATATAGAATTGCAAAGCTATGAATGTTGCAGTAGAAGCATGAATTGTGAGACCTAGGTCATACAAGGGGTATTACACTATCTAAGATGGAATACTTGGAAAACTGAGATCACACATTTACTGATCACTTATGAACTAAGTCATGACTAACTAGTTGAATCTGAGACATAATGCATGGACCGAACTTAATTCGCAACTTTCATGGATGTGAATGAATTACCTCAGGAATAGGAAAGATGGAAAACCATAGGAACTTGTTTGTTTGACTACTAAACATGATTATTGGGTATACGGAATGAATTACACTTAAAGCTTTTACTCAACTGAAGTATTTCTTCAACACTCTTTGAAAGATGTTCTAATAAGATTAGGGAGGAAAGAATTCTTGGGCATGATCTAAATAAGATAACTGAACAAGGAATCTTAGTATAGTTGTAACTCTGTAATATTTAACATAGGCCTACGAAACATATGTTGGGGTAGAATTACTAGACCATAGGCAATACAACTAGTACTTTCAAACTTAGATATACTCCTCATATACTCCCTTAACTATACGTTCCCCATCAATACTGCACTTTACTTGAGGCAACTTATAATCTTCACATGGACACTGATAACCCTATCTACTAAAGTCTGAGTTGAACTAAATTGTCTCACTATGTTAAAGTCTACTTGATTCTACAAAGTACTACACATAACACCATAACACAGATTTGAACCATGAATTCAATGTACCATGAATTTTTGAAACTTCATATCATAAGAATAACTCTTCTTACCCCTTCAATGACTACATTCTATCCTCTTAAATGGAATTCATTATCACATAATGCATCCATCAACTTATATACCAAGATGAAATTCAAGCATATCATTATAACCACATACGAACTTATAAGAAAACACCCTTAAAATCATCTTTCTCATGCTCTCTAAACCTCTATCAATAACAACATCCATGCACCATCCCCAAGAAAACACACAAAAAATTTCATGTAATCATTACATACCTCAAAAAGCTCTCACTTAATCATACTTCAAACTTATAACCTGAGATAAAACAAGCACGTAATAATCATTCCCTAACATGAAAAATTTACTCTCTCATCTCTAAACAATTACTCATCCCCACTATCAATTGACTAGGAGAGATCACTGAAGGATTAGAACACGAGGACCTAGAATATGAAAGAATACTATTCATAACTTGGACACTTAACTGAGGTAATGATCTTAGGAACTGAGCTATAATACCCCAAACTTTCCTAACTAATTTCGTCTAAAAAATATCATATATTAGATTATATATTGATTTATGTTTATTACATGGGGAATTTTTAAGATTTTTACTTTTTTTCATGTGGGATATTTAATAAGCTTTCCATCGATATAAAATTTGCCTAAATTCGATAATCGGGTAAGAAGTTATGATTATTACAAGTTCCCATCATAAAACAACGCCATATTAGTCAGTGGCGCTCCGCGCCACAAGATGATATGGCATTTTAAAAATTCTAGTAAGGGTTCACAATATTGGCGCATTTTTCGAAACTTCAAGGTCACAAATGAAGTGGAAATTTGATGGCTTCGCGTTGCGCCATCCCCCAATTTCCCAATTGTCAAATGCAATTGACACGGCGTGATAGCACCGCGTCATGCCACGGGTCTAATTCAGGAATTTTTTTTACCAATTCTAAAAAATGTATCCAGGGTTAAAAGGGTCAATTTCCAACCCCTATTTAAACCCAATAAGACGTGATTTACCCATTCTTTACCCAAAATGTACTAGTTTCTCTCAATTTTCTCACAAGAACAAACTAGGGATTCAATTGGGGATTCAATTTTCAGAAAATCTCCCCATCAATCTTTGCTAAATCTAGAAATAAGGTATACTTTGTGTTGATTTATGGATTTCTTTCATCCATAAAGCACAAGAACCCTATCTCAAATTGCAAATCATGATATTTATGTTGTTGATTGATTGTAACCATGTTTATCTTGTTAAATGATTCCCAAGTTCGAATATTTATGTGTTTTTCATGAAACTACATTAGCAAGTTAGTGAAATCCATAAACTCATTTGTTTATAATGTGTCAATTTGATGATTATGCCTATGCCCTGTGGGTGCATGCAAGGTGTTTGATAAAATCCCTAGGAAGATAGAAATTACGCACTATAGCTAAATTGTGATCGAAAATGACTTCCATGTTATTCTTATGTATTGAAATTTGTTTATTGGATTGCTCATGAGTTATCCTTATGAAATTATGCTATGTATATATACTATCTTATGCGTGTAACAGGCTTTGATAATCAAATGCCCATGAAATATCTCCAACTATTGTATTCTGGATTTTTGATGTTGGTCATTTATTCAATAATGTCATGCCTTGTTAGTTTCATTTTTATCGGGTCTTGGGGGTACTTGTACCCAAAAAATATAGTTGTGTGCGTAGAGTCAGCATCCTGTTTTCATGATGCCCTCAGTCAAGACATATCCATAGAACTCAGTCAGTCTTGTGACTGAGGAAATCTCAGAAATTCAGTAATCTCAGCAAAATTACGCCAGTCAACGTAACTCAGTTAATTCAATCCAGTTCAGTTCAGTAATCCATGATCAGTGTCTATTCAAATGAGAGTAGGAATTAGCATTGAGTGAACTCAAGGACGGGAACTTACCTATTATGTGAGGGTTTGATTCTTAGAAGCAATCCTTGCATTTTAGTACTACGTAGCCAGTGTAGGTTGAGACATCATAGCCTGTTAGCAGTGAGTCCTCATCTTTTGAGAACATGATTATTTCTTTATTATCTCATGAATTAGTTTATTTGTTGGAGTTAGTTGGGGATATGTCCAATCAACTCTCTATTCAGACAGTCATATTTTAGAGGTTTTTCAGACTATAATATGTTTAGACAGTTCAATTTTGGCCATTTATACCCCATCCTAGATGTTACATTTTAGTGGATATTATGTTACAGTTTTAACCTTATGGCCTTTTAAGTCCTGTTTCTGTATTTTACAGTATATCATGCAATATATAGGCATAGATATCAATCATGGGTTAGCTTATGTTCCTTCGGGGTCATAAGCATCATGTAGCATTCCTGGTACTACATTTGTGGCGTTACAAACTTGGAATTAGAGCTAGGTTCAATAGAGTCCTAGGAAGTCTGAAAGCCACATCTAGTAGAGTCTTGTGCATGTGTTGCACGCCAGATTTATGTACAGGAGGCTATAAGATGTTTTAGGAACAATTTTCCTTCTTTCAATATTCATGTCGTGCTAGTGAGCATAATCTCAAGTCAATCCCTTAGTCTAATCCATTTCTCCCTTTCTTCTACAGAACATGCCACCCAAAAGAAGAAACGGGAATCAGTCAGACCCTCAGTCCGAAGAACCTTTGGGCGAACATGTTTCCTATACAGAGTTTAGGTCTGCATTCACTACTCTTGCTCAGTTAGTTGCAGCTTAAAATGAAAGGCCAACTATCATTCTGGCCAACACTGTGGCCAATTCAACTGTAGCTAGGTTTCGAGACTTTTCCCGAATAAATTCTCTATCATTTCTTGGCTCTAAGACAGATAAAGACCCTCAAGATTCATCGATTAGGTTCTCAAAGTTATAGACATCATGGGAGTGTCAGATGTTAAGAGTGTCGAACTAAATGCATATCAGTATTCGGATGTTGCTCACATTTTGTTTAAATAGTGGATGTCAAAAAGGTTGATTGATGCAGGACCTATAGAGTGGGGGGAGTTTGTCACCGCATTTTTAGAGAGGTTCTTTCCCCTAGAGCTGAGAGAGGCTAAGGTGTTGTAATTCATCAAACTCAAGTAGGGCCACATAACGGTGAAAGATTATTCTCTTAAGTTTACTCAATTATCCAGATATGCCTCTCTTGTTGTTGTAGACAATAGGGCCAAAATGAGTAAGTTTGTTTTTGGGGTTAATGATAGTGTGGTCAATGAGTTTAGGTCTGCAATGTTGAATAGTGATATAACTTTAGCCTAGCTCATGACTCATGCTTAGTAGATATAAGAGTAGAAATTTAAGATGAGAGAGAAGCAGAATAAGAGAGCAAGGACTGGTAGTTTAAACTTTGCTCAACTCAAATCAGAAGGATGAAATTGTTCTCAGTTTTTTCCTAAGTCATTAGTTCTAGCTCCTTCTTCAGCTAGTGCTCCCGCTCCTAAGTTTAGGGATGGTAATAAAGATAGGGCACCAGGCTCTAAGTCTCAGGGCAGTGTTAGCAGTGCCCACACCTATCCTCTTTGTCAGACTTATGGCAAACACAATCTGGGTATTTGCAAAGATGGCAGTAGTATTTATTTCTGATGTGGCAAGCCAGGCCACAGAATCAGAGACTGTACTTATCCAGGTCCTCAGGGTTAGCAGGACTATTTCTCAGCTTAATTCAATTGCCCAAATCAGCAGGGTGCCACTTCCATCGCTACTAGTGGGAAACACCCAAATCAAATTTATGCTCTCCAGTCCAAGTAAGATCAGGAAAATTCTCCTAATGTGGTTACTGGTACGTTATAGATATTTCATATGCATGTTTATGCTTTGCTAGATCTAGGATCTTCTTTGTCTTTTATTACTCCTTATATAGAAGTTAATTTTGGAGTCAGTTCAGAAATTCTAGCAGAGCCCTTCTCAGTCTCTACCCTAGTAGGTAAAATATCATAGCCCGGCGGGTATACATAAACTTCCCAATTATGATATTTTAGAAAGTCACTTTAGCAGACTTAGTCGAATTAGAGATGACTAATTTTGATGTCATTCTTGGAATGGATTGGCTTCATTCCTGTTATGCCACATCGAGTGTAGAAACAAAATATTCCAGTTTTAGTGTTCGAATTAACCCATTCTAGAGTGGAAGGGTAGTATATCCGCTTTCAGAGGTCATCTTATTTCCTACATTCGGGAACGGAAAATATTATCTAAGGGATGTTTCTATCATCTTGTTAGATTTAGGGACATTAGTTTTGAAACACCCAGCATTGATTCAGTCCCAGTTGTGAATGAATATTCAGATATTTTTACCGAAGATCTTCCAAGAATTCCTCCCGAAAGGAAAATAGACTTTAGTATCGATCTTCTTCCAAATACTTAGCCTATATCTATTCCATCATACAGAGTGGCACCAGTAGAACTCTGAGAACTGAAAGAACAGTTGAAATATCACTTAGATAAGGGATTCATTAGATCCAATGTGTCCCCGTGGGGTGCACCAGTCTTAGTCGTGCAAAAGAAAAATGGTTCTCTCAAAATGTGCATAGACTACTGTCAACTCAATAAAGTCACGGTCAAGAACAAGTATCCATTTCCAGAATTGATGACTTATTTGACCAACTTCAGGGTTCCAGTTATTTATCTAAGATAGACCTCATATCCGGCTATCATCAGCTAAGAATCAGAGAATGTGACATTCCGAAAATAAATTTTTGTAATCGATATGGTCACTTCTAGTTTAAGGACATGACCTTTGGTCGTACTAATGCCCCAGTAGTTTTCATGGACTAGATTAACCGTGTGTTCAAGCAGTACTTGTACATGTTCAAGAGTTTTCATAGATTATATTCTGGTTTATTCCCATAATGAGCATAATCATGTAGACCATCTCAGAAATGTACTTTAGACTCTTAGAAAGCTGAGGTGAGCCGAGTCTTTAAATCCTGAAAACTCTTCTTGCATGGATCTGACTACTAAAACTTGACGTGAGGTGAGCCGAGTCTTTAGTTCCTAAAAACTCTTCTCGCATGGATCTGACAACTAAAACTTGACGTTCTTTTGAGTCAATCTAGATATAGGGGATGCAATTGAAGAAAATCCATCAATAAACCGTCTGTAATAGCCAACCAAAACCAAGAAACTCCTAATATCTGATGGAGAGATAGAGCGAGGCCAATTTTTTATTGCTTTGATCTTTTTAAGATCTACTCTAATGCCATCATCGAAAATGATGTAACCAAGGAATGCTACTGACCTTAGCCAAAACTTGCACTTATTAAATTTGGGAAATAACTGATAATTTGTTAGAGTCTGAAGTACTATTCTGAGATGGTCTGTATGATCGCACTCACTATGGGAATAAAATAAGATATCATCTATGAAGACTATGACAAACATGTCCAAGTACTGATCGAACACACAGTTCACCAAGTTCATAAAAGTGGTTGGGACATTGGTAAGATGAAAGGACATACCTAAGTATTCGAAATGACATTTCTGAGTACAGAAATCTATTTTTGGAATGTCACATTCTATAACTTTGAGCTGATGATAGCCGGATCTGAGGTCTGTCTTAGAGAAATAACTGGCACCCTGAAGTTGATCAAATAAGTCATTGATTTTGGGAAGAGGATACTTATTCTTGACCATGACCTTATTGAGTTGACGGTAGTCTACACACATCCTAAAAGGGCCATCTTTCTTCCACACAAATAATACTAGAGCACCCTACGGGGAAATGCTGGGCCTGATGAATCCCTTATCTAAGAGATCCATCAATTGTTCTTTCAGTTCATTGAGTTGTACTGGTGCAATTCTGTATGGCAAAATTGATATGGGCTGAGTATTTGGAAGAAAATCAATGCCTAAGTCTATTTTGCTTTTAGGAGGAATTCAAGGAAGATCATCGAGAAAGACATCTGAATATTCACTTACAGCTGGAACTAATTCAAGGCTGGGAGTTTCAGAACTAGTGTCCTTAACTCAAACAAAATGATAGACACAACCTTTTGATATCATTTTCCATCCCCGAAGGTAAGAAACAAGCTGACCTCTGAAAGCTGAAGTACTACACTTCCACTCAAGGATGGGTTCATTCAGAAACTAAAACTGGACTATTCAGCTTCTGCAGTTGACTATGGCATAGTATAAATAAAGACAAACCAAGCCAAGAATGACATCAAAATCAGTCATCTCTAACTCAACTAAGTTTGCTGAAGTGATTTTCTAAAATATTATAATCAGACAGTTCCTGTATACCCGCCAGGCTATGATGGTTTTACTCATTGTCTTTGATACTATTTTTGTAACACACTAAATCTGGTATCCGGAATGCTACACAGTGCTCATGACCCCAAAAGACCACAGGCTAACCCATGACTGATATTTGTACCTGTCTACTGTATAAAATACTTTATAATACAAAAACATGAACTAAAGGGCCATAAGGTTCAATACTGAACATGATCTGAATGATATAACATCTGTGTTGGGTAATAGAATACCGAAAACAAAACTAAACATACTAAAGTCTGAATTATGATAGTCTAGAAAGCCTCTAATTGACCGAGCTGCCTAAGTAAAGAGTTGATGGGACATGTCCCCAACTAACTCTAACTAATAAATTGATTAATGAGATAATTGAGAAATATCATTTCCTTGAAAGATAAGGACTCACTTCTAACTCTATCTGCAAATATTTGGATTCTACTGTTGCTCTGGAGCTCGAGTCTCTGAACCTATGGTATAAGAAACCATAGCACAAATGTGTCAGTACTTTGAATATACTGGTATGAATGTGAGATAGGTTGAATGCATGGGGTTCATATGCATGAACAATAATAATAATCAACTAACTATCATGAGCGTGAAAATACATGCATGAGACATAACAACTTACACTAATACTGTGATAACATGATTATTGAATCTGAATATAACTGATAACATGAGTGACTACATCTAACAGTCCTAAATCTGATGGAACTATCTAAGTTTAGTACTGTATCTAAGTTGACGGTATCTGACAGTCCTAAAATCTGAAGAACTATCTGAGTTCTAATACTGAGAATGATTGACTGTGTCTAATTATCCTAATTTTATAACATGAAACTGTAGGAAGTAGTTATCTAACCGAAATGCCACTGATACACCATTATGGATGAGTTGGGGTCTAATCTGTAACCCCAATTGAAATGGTGTCAATACTGCACCGTTGGTAAGGACAAGTTGTGGGCCCTTATATAACAGTGCTTAGCCACCTCATCGACCCTCATCAAAAAGTGTGCTAGTTATTTCTCTAAGATAAAACTCAGATCCGGCGATCATCAACTCAGAATTAGGGAATATGATATTTTGAAAATATTTTTAGTACTCGGTATGGTCATTTCAAATTCTTAGTTATGTCCTTTGGTCTTACCAAAGCCTCAACCGCTTTCATGGACTTGATGAACCGTGTGTTCAAGCTGTACTTGGACATGTTTGTCATAGTCTTCATAGATGATATCCTACTTTATTTTTACAGTGAGCGTGATCATGCAGGCCTTCCCAGAACAGTACTTCAGACTCTTAGAAATCATCAGTTGTTTGCAAAATTTAGTAAGTGCGAGTTTTGGCTAAGGTCAGCAACATTCCTTGGTCACATCATTTCCGATCATGTCATTAGAGTAGATCCTCAAAAGACCGAAGCAGTAACAAACTGGCCTCACCCTGTCTCTCCATCAGATATTAGGAGCTTCTTGGGTTTGGATGGCTATTTCAGATGGTTTATTGAGGGATTTTCTTCTATTGCATCCCCTATGTCCAAATTGACTCTAAAGAAAGTCAAGTTTTAGTGGTCAGACACTTGTGATAAAAATTTTTAGGAATTAAAGACTTGACTCACCTCAGCTCTAGTCTTAGCTTTCCCAGATGATTCAGATGAGTTCGTAGTGTATTTTTTTGCATACTGAGTGGGTCTAGGTTGTGTCCTAATGCATCATAGTAATGTCATAGCCTATGCCTCTAGATATTTTAAACCCCATGAGAGGAATTATCCTACTCATGATCTTGAGTTAGCCGCCGTAGTCTTTGCCTTGAAAATTTGGATGCATTATATATTCGATGTTTATGTAGATGTATAACAGATCATAAGAGTCCTTACTATCTCTTTTATCATAAAGATCTCAATCTACATCAGAGAATGTGGTTAGACCTATAGAAAAATTATGACATGAGTGTCCTCTATTAACTGGGCAAGGCCAATGTAGTGGCCGATGCTCTCAGTATACTGTCTATGGGTAGTGTTGCTCATGTGGATGACAATAAGAATAAGTTAGCTCAGGAAGTACATCAGATTGCCAGAATAGGCATTTGCTTAGTCGATACAGAAAAAGGGCGATATATGGGTTCAGAGTAGTTCAGAATCATTTCTAGTTTTCGAGGTGAAAGAAAAGCAAGATAGAGATCCCAGTGAAACGGACTGAGCATCACATGATGCTTATGACCCCGAAGGACTACAAGCTAACCCTGTTCTGATATCTATACCTGCACACTGCTTAATATCTAAAATAAATAAAAAAACTGGCCATTTGGTTCAACACATCTATACAAACTCAAAACTGAAAGCTGAATACTAATACATCTGTCTGAGAAGACTCTAAACTCTCTGAACTGTGGATTTGATGGGACATATCCCTAACTAACTCCGTCTACTGAAAATAATAAGGTCTGATGCCATAATACTAACCTGAGATTCATCCTCGAAAGAAGAGGACTCACTGCTGTGACTACTGCTACTGACTGGGACTGAACTTCGAGGGAACTCTTGGTCCTGTGCCTCTGAACCTATGATTCCAAATGAAACACCATAGCGCAAATGCGTCAATACAGGAATGTACTGAGTATGTAGACAGGGTAAGGCTAAATGAAAGGGCTCATACATGCACAATATCTAAATTGAATAATCATAAAAATACTGCACGAGAACACATACATGATTACACATACCATAAACACAATAATCGCAACTCTGAACTCACTACTGACACTGAGATACTGAATCACTGACTCATTTGATACTTATAACTAAGGATCTAGATGTACTTACATCAAGGATTAAATTCTAAGATTTTAACTTTTGACTGACAGGATTAGAGATCAACCTCTCTAACGGATGATTTCAGAAACTATTATCAATGATAAGAAATATGAATATATCTAAATCTGAAAACAAGGATACTCAATAGAATCTGAGACTATGAATCAAGCTTGTATGGTGTCTTATCTCCAAATATTATACCAAATAACTGTATATAATACCAAGCCTATCTCATGGAATGGTCCATGAATCAATGGAACTATCTGAGTTCCTCATAATGATATATGACTATATCTAACAGTCCTGATTTATGAAGATTTATACAGAAATAGAGACTTATTCTGAAACTAAAACTGTGGGAAATAGTTACTTAACAAACATGCCCTGACCAACCAAGGTGGGGTCCAACCTGTAAACCCAGTTAGAAGGGTGTCAATACCGTGCCATGGGTAAAGACCTTTCTCTGGTCAATCCTCTCTAATGGATGAACCTTACCAAACATTCGACCTAAGGCTATATAATATTAAAATACTCTCTCTGGAGGTGACAACCTTTTTCCTGATGGTGACTTCTGTATCCTGCACTGGCTATGCATTTATGGAGGTTAGGGATTGATACTAATGACTCTAGCCTCTCTCGCTGATGGTAGGAGCCTCCATTCCTTCCCTCACTCGGTGCTAGTTTCTACTTCCAACTTAAAGACTCTGACTTAATTCTTAACTGAACACAACTGAACTAAATCTAATACTAATCATGTTTCTCAAAAGATTTGACTGAGCTACGCTGAGATTACTTAGATCCATATCAGACAAAAATGGTATTAAATCACGGTATCTGACTGATGATACAGAGCTTGAATAGATTATTCGGTCACTTTCGAGATTAAAATTAAACACTTGCATACAATTAGATTTTAGCTGATTATAGGACTGAGGTTATATTACTAGCGATATGGATATTATAGAGATAACTGAGATTACTAAGACTTCTTAATTTCTGCATTGTCTGAGGATATAGAGTGCTATAGTTTACTAAGTTATGAGAATCATGGCTCAACGGGAATTATTGTAAAACTAACACGGGCTCTAGACAACAGCTAAGTTGACGGGTATAAATACCCCCAGGACTCGATAACATAAAATAAAGCAAAATCATTCCTCCATTATCACAACCATTCATTTCTCATCAGTATCACAATTATTTATTCATCATCACAGTCATTCATTCATCATCATTATCACAATCATTCATTCATCATCACAGTCATCATTCATCATTATTATCACAATCATTCATTCATCATCACAGTCATTCATTCATCATCATTATCATTAAAGCATCTCTTCCAGTATTTAGGAAACATAACATTCCTTCACCTTTACAATCATTAAGATATTGCGTCAAGAATTTAGGAATCATCAATATATACTAGCATAGGGAAACATACTACTAGATTATACTTCCTTCAACAAGGTCTTACCTCAAGTACTTCACACATAAATCAGTCTTGACATGTATTTGGACATCACGTGATTTGAGAAAAACTTTATACTATCATGTCTTAACTTACTTGCTAACCACTTGGGATGTATTAAAAGCTTAGAATATATCAAAGAGCACATAATTAGGGACTTTACTACCATCACATCTCCACTTTTTTCACTAAGGTCCTTCAAAAAATACTAGACATGAACGGGTTCATATTTATTTGGGGATTTTCCACTATCATGGAATAATTCATCCACTTGGGAATTTTATCAAACACTACGCATGCATAAACTAACTCACAATTTGGGGTTTCATCTTCAACATACTATAATGGCCCTTTTTATGCTTCACCTATGCTTTTTATGAAACCTATGGGGAACATGCTCTGCTTATTACACCATTTCTACACCCAAATGTCATGAACACATCACATAAAAAACAACATAAGGAATATTCATCACAAATATCACATGGATTCCACATACAAGGGTCAAAGCTCATAAATATTATAAACAAACATGAATAAAAACTGAACATCAGCTGAAACATCAATTTCAACTTACACGAATCATTAACAACTCATAAAAATAAAATCTTTGAGTTTAAGAAAAGGGAACTCGAGCTTTTTGAATAAAAGGGACCAAAGAATCAACATCTACATTCCTTGGGAAGACTTTTTTCTTGAAGGCCTTTGGAAGTATTTCTTGATTTCTCTAGATATTTGTTGATTTTTCTTTATTTTTGATTGAAGAGAAAAGAGGGGATTTTGATTTTTGAAACCCTAATTTTTTAGAAGTGGAAAGAAAATGAGGCTGAGGTTCCTTGGCTGGGTATTTATAGAGGCTAGGGAAAAGGGGAAAAGACAAAAAATTCCTCAGAATTAAAATAAAAATTCCCTGATTTTACATGCTGGTGCGACGCACCATAATTGCTCCAGTTCTCTAGAATTTGGACAATTTGAAAACTGCATAACAGTGCGATGCGGTGGAAATTGCATTTCTCTCTTGGTTATGAATAGGAACTACACCAAAAAATGGTGGTATCACGGAGGTTCACTGGATTTTGACAATTGTCATTTTGGCTGGCTCCGTGACGGGCTAAGGTGCCAGGTGGCACACTGTCTCACTAAAATGGCTCTAACTCTTTACCTGAGTGTCCGATTTGGGTGAATTTGGTATCAATGGAAAGCTTATTCAATGTTATACATGATTCCACATGATTCAAAGTATTTCATACTTGGGAAGATATTTCTGAAACTTTTATACTTAGATTTCTACTTTACTAAATACGCTCTAAGGCTCAGACTTGAAGATGACTTTGCGGGGCATTACACACAGCCTTGTGAAGTGAAAAGAGTCTGTTCAGGATCAGAAAATGGAGGTTTTCTCCCAAGGGGGAGATAGTGTTCTTTATTGTCAGGGTCGTCTCTGTGTTCCTGGTGTTGATGACTTAAGGCAGCAAATTCTTTTAGAAGCGCATGGTGCGCGCTTCTCTATTCATCCATGGGCCACAAAGATATAGCATGACTAGCGGGAAGTATATTGGTGGATTTGAAAAAATAGAGAAATTACAGAGCTTATAGCTAAGTGCTCTACATGTCAGCAGGTTAAAATAAAGCATCAGAAGCCTAGTGGGTCCATGTAGGAGTTTAGTATTTCTACTTGGAAGTGGGAGGTTGTGAACATGGACTTCATGATAGGTTTACCTCAAACTCATCATCAACATGATTCAGTCTGGGTCATTGTAGACAGAATAACCAAATTAGCTTATTTTCTTCAAGTTCATACCTTTTATACAACCGAGGATTATGCCAAACTCTACATTAAAGAGTTGGTCAGATTGCACGTTGATCTATTATCTATTATCTTAGACAAAGGTACCTAGTTCTTCCCTCATTTCTGGAAACCATTTCAAAAAGGTCTTGGTACCCAAGTTCATCTCAGTACAACCTTTCATCGTCAGACAGATAGTCATGTAGAAAGGACCATTCAGGCATTAGAAGATATGCTAAGGTTGTGTGCATTCTATTTCAAAGGAACTTGGTATGAACACTTACTTTTGATTGAGTTTGCATACAAGAACATCTATCATTCCTGTATTCAGATGGCTCCATTTAAAGGTCTCTATGGTAGGAGATGTACGTCTCTAATTGTTTGGTTCAAAGTTAGTGAGGCCTCAGTAATAGGTCTTGACTTGGTATTCGACGTCTTAGAAAAGGTCCAGTTGATTAGAGAAAGACTTCGGGCTGATTAGAGCAGACATAAGTCTTATGTAGAAGTCTATAGAAAGATCTCGAGTTTGAGATTGGTTATCATATCTATCTGAAAATCTATCATACAAAGGGAGATAAGAGATTTGGCAAGAAGGGAAAGCTCATTCCCCGATATGTCGGTCCCTTCAAGATTCTCAGTTACTTTGTCAAGGTAGCCTATGAACTTTAATTTCCTTTAGATCTATCCTCAGTTCACACAGTCTTTCATGTCTCTTTGCTCAAGAAGTACATAGGTGACCCATCGTTTGTAGTACTTCTTCAGAGCATTGATGTTCAAAACACTCTTTCTGATGAAGAGATTTCTATCGAAAACTTAGACTATCAGACTCATAGATTGATGAACAAAGAAGTCCCTCTAGTTAAGGTTCTTTGGCAAAATCAATCAGTCGAGGGAGCTACTTGGGAAGTAGAGGAATACATTCATACCAAGTATCCTCACCTATTTTTCTCTAACTTAGATCAAGCTCAAGGTAACAATTCTCCTTAAGCCTACTCAATTTCATGTTCAGTGTTCATCATAAACTTGGTATGCTGTTTCATGCCCATGTTCCCATTATAAACTTAGTCTCAAGTACCATTGCATATTTAGTTATGCACTCATGTATCAGTTCAATTATCTAATTATGCATCAGACATGCATTTTCATTGTGAGAAACTTAGTCCTTTAGAACACTCAATCATGCATTCATGAATCAGTTACGCATGCATCAAATATGCATGTTTAGTATTATATATTCAGCTTGTAAGTTATGTCAGTCATGAGATCATGTTCTAGTTATTTAGGTTTAGCATGTATGTTAGATGTCTTTTGTCCCCTCTTAGTCAATCTCATTTGAGGACGAATGTTCTCAAGGGGTAGATATTTTAATACCCCATACTTTTCCTAGCTAATTTCATCTGAAGAATGTCTAGAATTAGATTCTAAATTGAATGATGTTTATTCCATGAGAAATATTCAAGATTTTCATTTTTTGTCATGTGGAAAATTAAATGAGCTTTCCATGGGTATAAGATTCGCCCAAATCCGATAACTGGGTCAGAAGTTACCATTATTTTAAGTTCTCATCATATTAGTTAGTGACGCACCGCACCAAAAGAGGAAATGGCATTTTGTAAATTCCAGTAGGGGTCTTTGATTATGTTCCATCACGCCAGGGGCCGAATTCAGAATTGTCCTTTTTTCAGGTTCTTAGCACGATTTCCTTCACGTCTTGCTAAAGTTCCAGTTTGCAAAATAAATGGCAACATAATGGCTCCACATCGTGCCATCCCTTAATTTCCAAATTATCAAATTCCAGTGACACGACGTGATAGCGCCGCATCACGCTAGGGGTTTCAGTTCAGGAAATTTTTTTTGAAATTAACTGACGCATCCAGGATTAAAAGGGTCAACTTCCCACCCCTATTTAAGCCTTTTAACATGTAATTTAGCAACTTTTCACCCAATATACACTCTCTTATCTCATAAACCACTCAAGAATAAGCTAGGGTTTTCATAGAATATCTAATTCCAAGAAAGTTTCACCATCAATCTTCACAAAATCACGAACTAAGGTATGCATAGAGTTCATTCATGGACTCCTTTCATCTATGAAGTCCAAGAATCGCTTTTCCAACTTCAAGTTATGAATTTTCTTTATGATTTCACGATTGGGTTGTTCTTGTTCATATTGATAAATGAGAAATTGAATTCTACTCCATGTTGGGTGATAATTTCTATGTGGGTTTAATTATTATAGATATAGATTCATGCAAAGCAATGACTAAACCCTTGAATGATGAAATTATAATTGAACCTTGATGTTTAATTATTGTAAAATGATGTTTACATGTACCATCCCTACAATATGTTTGATTAAATACCTATATGAATGAAAAGTGCCTAACTAGTGTGATACGATGAAATCCCCATGTATGTACAAGTTATGCCTATCACATGTTTTAATGAAATGCTTTTATAAATGTATTATGGATTATGTTGTTAGTTATATATTCAAGTAAGTTATGCTTTGTCAGTTTCCTTCCATCGAGTCGTGGGGGTACTTGTACCCGAAACATTAGTTGTATGCTTAAAGCCATGTCATGTTTTCACGATACTCTCAGCCAAGCTATGAATCCTTAGACTTTAGACAGTCTTATGACTTAGGAAATCTCCATGATCTCATGAACTTAGTCAGTTGTCAGATATTTGTATTATTCCATCAGTAAACAAAATTCAGTAATTCAGATCATGTTCAATTAAGTAAATTATGTTCAGTGTTCATTCAGATAGGAGTAGAAATTAGAATCGAGTGAACCCAAGGATAAAGACACATACTATCAGATGAGGGTTTGATCCTTAGCAGTCATCCTTGCATTCCAGAACTATATAGGCATCATAGGTTGAGACATAAGCACTATCAATGAAGGTTGATAAGGTGGATAAGCACTATCAGATAAGGGCCCTACCATTCTCGTATAGGGGACACTATCAGATAAGAGTCACCCATAACTTGTCCTTACCAGTGGTGCAGTATTGGTACCCTTACAATTGGGGTAATAGATTAGACCCCAACTCAGCCATAATGGAGTATCAAGGGCATATCAGTTAGATAACAACTTGCCACAGTTTCATGTTATAGAATCAGGACTGTCAGACACAGTCAATCAGTCTCAGTATTAGAATTTAGATAGTTCCTTTGAATTCAGGACTTTCAGATATAGTCAACTTAGAAACAGTACAAAACTTAGATAGTTCTATCAGATCAGGACTGCCAGATACAATCACTTATATTATCAGTTATATTCAGATTCAGTAATCATATTATCACTGTATTAGTGTCAGTTGTTATAAATAAGTTATGTATTCTCATGCTCATGATAGTTAGTCAGTTATGATTATTGTTCATGCATATGAACCCCATGCATTCAGCCTACCTTACATATATACCAGTACATTCAAAATACTGACTCATTTGCACTATGGTGTCTTATACCATAGGTTCAAAGACACGAGCTCCAGAGCCACAGTAGATTTCAGATATCTGCAGACAGAGTTAGAAGTGAGTCCTTATCTTTTGTAGACATGATTATTTTTCCTATAATCTCATTAATCAGTTTATTAGTTGGAGTTAGTTGGGGATATGTCCCATCAACTCCTTACTCAGACAGTTCAGTCAGCTTGAGGATTTCTAGACTATTATGTTTCAGAATTAGTATGTTCAATTTTGTTTTGGGTATTCTATTACCCCATACAAATATTATATTATTTAGATCATGTTCAGTATTGAACTTTATGGCCTTTCAGTTCATGTTTCCGCATTATAAAGTATTTTATGAAGTATATAGGTATAGATATCAATCATTTGTTTGCTTATGGTACTTTAAGGTCATGAGCACCATATAGCATTTTGGGTACCAGATTTGGGGTATTACAATATAGAAAAGGGTGATATAAGGGTTCAGAGTAGTTTAGAATCATCTTTAATTTCCGAGGTGAAAGAAAAGTAAGATAAAGACCCAATTTAGTCAAGCTGAAAGAGTCAGTCAAGGATAAAAAAGTAGAGGTTTTCTCTCAAGGGGGAGATGCTGTTCTACATTGTCAGGGTTATTTGTGTGTTCAAGGGGTAGATGACTTAAGGCAGCCAATTAATGCAGAAGTTCATGGTGCGTGCTACTCTATTCATCCAGGGGCCACAAGGATGTACCATAACTTACGTGAAATCTATTGGTGGAGTGGCATGAAGAGAGATGTTGCAGAGTTTATGGCTAAGTTTTCTACATGTCAGCAGGTTAAGATAGAGTATCCGAAGCCTAGTAGGTCTATGCAAGAGTTCGATATTCCTACTTTGAAGTGGGAAGAAGTAAACATGGACTCCTTGATGGGTTTACCTAGTACTCGTCATCTACATAATTCAGTTTGGATTATTGTAGATAGAATGACTAAATCATTTTATTTTCTTTCGTTCTATACCTTTTATACAATCGAGGATTATGCCAAACTCTACATTAGAGAGTTGGTCAGATTGCACGGTTCTAAAAAGGTCTTGGTATCCAAGTTCATCTCGGTACAACCTTCCATCCTCAGATATATGGCCAAGTAGAAAGGATCATTCGGACCCTGGAAGATATGCTAAGGGCATATGCAATTGATTTCAAGGGTAGTTGGGATAACCACTTAACTTTGATTGAGTTTGGATACAGTAATAGTTATTATTCAAGTATTAAGATGGCTCCATTTTAAGATCTCTATGGTAGGATATATAGATCTCCAGTCGGTTGGTTCGAAGTTAGTGAGGTTTCAGTCACAGGGCTTGACTTAGTATTTGATGCCTTAGAGAAAGTGCGGTTGATTAGAGAAAGATTCAGGGCTACTTAGAGCCAATAGAAGTCTTATGTAAATGTGCATAGAAAGGATCTCGAGCTTGAGATTAGTGACTATGTTTACCTAAAGATCTGTCCCATGAAGGGAGTGAAGAGGTTCCACAAGAAGGGAAGCTTAGTCTCTGATATGTCGGCGCCTTCAAATTTCTCAGTCGCTTTGGCAAGGTAGCTTATGATCTTGAATTGCCTTCAGATCTAGCCTCAATTCATCCAGTCTTCCATGTGTCTTTGCTCAAGAATTGTATAGGTGATCCAATCGTTGTAGTCCCTATTCTGAGCATAGATGTTTAGAACAACCTCTCTTATGAGGAGATTTTAGTTGAAATTCTAGACTACCAGACTCGTAGGCTAAGGAACAAAAAAGTCCCTCTCGTCAAATTTCTTTGGAGAAATCAGTCCGTTGAGCTACTTGGGAAGCAGAAGTAGGCATGTGTACCAAGTACCCTCACCTCTTCTCCTCCAACCCAGATCTAGCTTAAGGTAACAGTTTTCCTTAAGATTTTCTATTTTAATGTCCATATTTTTGTTACGACTTGGTATTAGTCTGATGTTCAGGATTCTATTTTAAACTTTGTAATAAGTACCATTGCATATCCAATTATATTTTAATGCATCATATTAGTATTATGTTCATGCATAATACATGCATTCTCCTTGTGAGAAGACTCAGTTATAAGAAATCTCAGTTATGCATTCATGTATCAGCTAAATCATGAAATCACGCATCAGATATGCATGCTCTGTATGTATCTCAAATATATTAGTTATGTAGTCATGTTTCAGTGTTTATGTTTAGTATGTACTTTGGCTTATTGTTTCTCTTCTCTCAGTTCATCTCGTTTGAGTGAGAATGTTCCCAAGGAGGAGATAATGTAACACCCTAAAGTTTCCTAACTAATTTCATCCCAAAAATGTCAAGTATTAGCTTCTAAATTACTTTATGTTTATTATATGGAGAATTTTTAACATTTTCACTTTTTGTCATGTGGGAAATCCAATAAGCTTTCCATCAAAATAAAATTCGCCTAAATCCAATAATCGGGTAAGATGTTATTACTATTTTAAGTTTCCATCGTAAAAGAACGCAGTATTAGTCAGTGGCGTGCCATGCCACAAGAGCAAATTACATTTTTCAAATTCCAGTAAGGGTCCGCAATAGTGGCACGTCACGCCAAACTTCTAGATCGCAAATGTAGAGGCAACGTGATGGCCTCGCATCGCGCCATCTCCCAATTTCTCAATTGTCATATTCCAGTGACACAACCCGATAGCGCCGTATTGCGCCAGGGGTCTAATTTGGGAAATTTGTCACCAATTTTAAAAGATGCATCTAGGGTTAAAAGGGGCAATTTTCCACCACTATTGAAACCCAATAACACGTGATTTATCCATTCTACACCCAAAATATACTAGTTTCTCTCAATTTTCTCTCAAGAACAAACTAGGGTTTCAATTGGGGATTCAATTTTCAGAAAATCTCCCATCAATATTTGCTAAATCTAGAAATAAGGTATGCTTTGTGTTGATTTATGGATTCCTTTCATCCATAGAGCATAAGAACCTTATCTCAAATTGCAAATAATGATATTTATGTTGTTGATTAATTGTAACCATGTATATCTTGTTATATGATTCCCAAGTTCAAATATTTATGTGTTTTTCATGAAACTACATTAGCAAGTGAGTGAAATCCATAAACTGATTTGTTTATAATGTGTCAATTTGATGATTAAGACTATGCCCTGTGGGTGCATGCAAGGTGTTTGATAAAATGCGTAGGAAGATAGAAATTATGGACTATAGATAAATTATGATCCAAAATGACTTCCATGTTATTCTTATGTATTGAAATTTGTTTGTTGGATTTCTTATTAGTTAGCCTTATGAAATTTTGCTATGTATATATGCTATCTTACTCACGTACCAAGCTATGATAATCAAATGCCCATGAAATATCTCCAACAATTATATTATGGATTTTTGATGTTGGTCATGTATTCTATAATGTCATGCCTTGTTAGTTTCCTTCCATCAAGTCCTGGGGGTACTTGTACCTAAAAAAAATAGTTGTGTGCCTAGAGTCAGCATCATGCTTTCATGATGCCCTGAGTCAAGCCTTGATCCATAGAACTCAGTCAGTCATGTGACTCAAGAAATCTCAAAAATATTCCATCATTCAATGGAATTCAGTTTATTTGGTCCAGTTCAATTCAGTAATCCATGATAAGTGTCTACTCAGATGTGAGTAGGAATTAGCACTGAGTAAACCCAAGTATGGGAACTCACCTGTTATATGTGGGTGTAATTCTTAGATGCAATCCTTGCGTTCCAAAACTATGTAGCCAGCATATTTTGAGACATCATAGCCTATTATATGAGTGTTGATGAGGTGGCTTAACCTATTATATTAAGGTTCCCACCATTCTCACTAGAGTTGCCTGTTATATAAGCGTTACTCACAAATTGTCCTTACTAGTGGTGCAGTATTGACACACTTCCAATTGGGGTTACAGATTGTACCTAACTCAGCCATAATGGCGTATTAGAGGCATGTCGGTTATATAACTGCTTACCACAATTTCACTTATAGAATTTTGGACTGTCTGATACAGTCAACTCAGAGAAGTACGTAACTCAATTAGTTCTATCAGATTTAGGACTCTCAGATGCAGTCACTCATGTTATCCGTTATATCAACCATCAAAACTCAATTATCAATCATGTTAGTTATTAGTAAATTCATGTTATTATGCTCGCAGATATAGTTACTATGTATTCATGCATGTATTATCACTTTCATATTAGTCAGTTAGCTAGTATTGTTATGCATATGAACCCCATGCATTATTCCTACCTCAAATGCATATCAGTACATTCAAAGTACTGACACATTTGTGCTATGGTGTTTAATACCATAGGTTCATAAGCACGAGCTCAAGGGCATCAGTAGTATTCCAGTCTTCACAGTCGGAGTTAGTGATGTTGGGCGTATTTACACGCCTAAACACCATAATTTACCCATGTTATAGCTAAGTTTTTAGGATAAAATATATAATTCCTACACTTTTAGTCCATCTTCCTGTAAGTGAGCTAACCAACATGATTAGCATGTTTTCAGGTATTAATGATGAAGATTTCAGCACTTTGTGGACCCTTGGGCAGCAAAGGAAAACTTCACGTAAGAAGGAAGGCAGCTTTTGGAAGCTTGTGGACTGAATGTGATGCATAGAGAAATTGTCCCAGGCAGAATCAGTATTTCTTAATACTTAGGGGTGCAACAGTAACCCAGTAGGACTAGGACAAGGATAAAAACCCTATTTCAGTAGGACTAGGACAAGGATGTTATAAAAATCCTATTTGCTGAATTTTTCAGCAAGCTTTTCATTCACGCTTTTCATTAAGCTTTTCATAATTTATTTGACACTTTTAGGATTTATTCACGTTACTTTCTGACAGAGAAAACTCGGCTCTCTTGAGGAACGGCCAAGAAGAAAAACGTCATCTCCTTCTTGATGTTTAAGTCATCCCATCGCCAAGATTATTCTAGGTTGTGGTATGATGATTATATCTATTGTGATCTCCATTATACTCATGAGTAGCTAATCTTCTCTGTTAGGGTTATGGAAGCCTTATGATATACTATCTATTGCTATGAGTTTGTGAATTCTTGATACGTATGCTACTTATATCATTACTCTCTTCATCGTAATTACATTCTTGTGGTTGCAAACATATAGAATACGCCATTATAGCATTAACTTGTTCAAGAGAAAAGTTACATGTTTGGAAAAGAGAGTGTGACAAGGAAATAGGGCCACCAACCCCTATTTACACGTTAGTGCCGTAACTGGATTAACCTCTTCCAGAGTTTGTACCGTTAGTTATACACTTTAAGCCCGAGAGAGTTAAAGTGAAATAATCCTTGATGTTTGAGAAACACTAGGATTTACCATTAAAATACGAACCTCTATAAGTGCCTGTATGTCTGAATTCTGCATTACTCATAGTTAATAGATACATAGAACTCATAAGGTGGACATAACCCTAACTTATTTTTCTCTGTTATTAAATCCTACTACACAAATCATTTCATTCGTTACTTTGTTTACATTAATTCATGCCATAATTCAAATCCCCCCTTTTCGTAGAATTTTCGACCAACAGTCTAATAATAGTTGCAACACTTAGTGACCGAGTATTCCCTGTGGGATTCAACACCCAACCCAGTTGGGTTCTATATTTGACAGCGACCGCTTACACTCTTACGAGAGCTGTAGTTTGGGCGTTACCAAATTTTGGCGCCGTTGCCGGGGAATACGGTTGTCAACTAAGTTTGTGATAGTTACTAGACCCTTTGGTCAAAGATTCTCAGATTTTACTTTTAGTTGTTGTTTTTGTTTTATTCAGGTTCTGTTCAGTGTATGCCAAATACTCGAAGTTCTGGTCAGCCATTATTACCCATAAATCCTGAACCACAACTTATTGTCAGAATGGATGCACAACGTGACATTGAAAGAAGGGCTGCTCAACAGGAGCAGGCTAGATTAGCTGCATTGGCAGCTGCTCAAGTTCATCAATAGAATATTGACAACCCAGGTCGGGCAACAAATCCTGATGATTAGGACCTGGGTGATGAGGAGCTACTGAATCTTACCAAATATTTATTATCAAGGAAGACCAAAAAAGTCAACGCTGTTGTGTCACAGGCAAGAGATGAATCTGATTTTGAGGAAGAAGCTAACTACTTGAATAATCAGGGGGGTTTCTGAAGCAATGCCCAAGGAAACCAAGGTCAGAACTATTACGATAAATCTGGAAACAAGGACTGTGATCAAGGTAGTTGGAAGAATAAGACTAGCAGGAGTGGTTTGTATGTTCCTCCTGGAAGTCGTGACGCCACTGCATCTGGTTCTGAAAAGATGTCCATAGAGAACATGATGGCTAAGCTGTTGAAAGGAGTGGAAACAACTAACACGGGAGTAGCTGGGGTAAAGAATGATTTGTCCTCAATAAATCAACTGGTTGACTCGCATTCCATTGCAATAAAACATCTGGAACAACAAATGAGTCAATTATCAGCAACATTCAATCAGAGAAAGGCCGACACCTTACCTAGCGACACCGTGCAAAATCCAAGGAATGATGGATCATGTATGGCTATTACTACCAGGAGTGGTAAAGTGTTGGAAAATCCATCCAAAGTCAAGCAGGTATTTGATAATATAGAGGAGAATGTTATTGATGCAGATGGTGATGATTCTGTAAAAGCTGAAAATCAGAATGAGAGCGTTCATGAGAAAACTATTCCCCTTCCACCTCCACCTTTTCCTCAGAGACTGAAGAAGAAGGTTAATGACACTGCTGAAAAGGTTTATAATCAGAAGAAAGATAAAAAGGAAGTGGTGGAGAAAACGATTCCCCTTCCACCACCACCTTTTCGTCAGAGATTGAAGAAGAAAGATGATGACACCAAGTTCAGTAAATTCATGACTATGTTGAAGCAGCTGACTATTAATGTTCCGTTGGTGGAGGCGCTGGAACAGATGCCTGGGTACGCTAAATTTATGAAGGACCTTTTGACAAAGAAGCGGGCAGCAAGCTATGAGTTGGCAGACAATGTTCATCATTGCAGTGGAATCGCTATAAGATCGTTATTTCAGAAAAAGGCAGATCCCGTTGCTTTCACTATTCCCTGCACTGTTGGATCTTTGGATTTTGCCATGGCATTATGCGATTTAGGGGCTAGCATTAATTTGAAGCCGCTATCCGTCTACAGGAAGTTGGGGTTGGGCGATCCTACACCAACCAATATGCGACTCGTAATGGCAGACAGGTCGGTAAAACAACCTGTTGGTATCTTATATGATGTATTGGTGAAGGTTTCTTCCTTCATTTTTCCTGCAGACTTTGTTAGTTTGGATTGTGAGGTGGATTCTGAAGATCCCATAATCTTGGGTTGTCCTTTCCTTGCAACAGGAAGTGTGCTTATTGATTTACGATCCAATGAGCTTTTATTTTGGATGAATAACGAAGTAGTTCATTTTGATGTATGCAAATCGATGAAGCAACCTAGAGATGTGGATGTGTTCTCTGTAGCTGATGTTTATTATGAAGATGTGGAAGAATTATCCGTAGAGAAGTAGCTTAGTGATGAGCCATTGTCTGATGTGCTGTTGAATTCTTAGTGTGAGGAGGTTGAAGAATATAAAAAAACCACTTGTGCTCTAACAGGAATAAGGTCCAATTCTTATGGCCCTAAGAAGCTGGACCTTGATCTTAAGAATCGACCTTCAACAACAGTGAAGACTTCCATTGCAGAGCCACCAGTGCTAGAATCGGAAGAGCTCCCCAGTCACCTAAGGTAAGCGTTCTTGGGAAGTGGAAATACACTTCCGGTGAGTGTTGTAGCAGAGTTAGGTGAACAACACGTAGAGGCTCTCATCTCTTCTCTGAAGAGGTACAAAAGAGCTATTGGTTGGACCATTGATAATATAATTGGTATCCCTCCTGGGATATGTATGCACAAGATTCATCTCGAAGAAGATTGTGTACCTACAATTAAGCATCAGCGTCGTCTGAATCCATTCAGAAAATGATGCACCATATATCTCGATGAAGTCTAACTAATCGAGATAACTATGTCGTGCCGCGACAATAAATCAAGCGCTAGATGGGAGGCAACCCATCGTCTTTAATTGTTTTGTTTTACTAGGAGTTTGTTTTTATAGTCGAGCCACGACCAAAACTAAGGCGCTTGGTGGGAGCAACCCATCTTTCTAATCATTTTTGTTGTTTTTGAGTAAGTGTAGGTACAAGACATATAAAGAAGGAGATTGGTCTCAAACTTTGATTTGGAAGTGTGCCATGTTAAAGGTGGTAAGTTAGGAGTGAAGAAGAAAAGGCTATCGGTTAGGCATTGCCTATGCAAAACTAGGAAATGGTAAAGGCAAGGCCTATACAAATCTAGGCAACAGACAAGGCAAGGCCTATGCTATGGCCTTTATTCTCGGAATCTACAATGTCATAGCATAGGCGCCGCCTATGCTCAACTAGGCAAAGCATTAGGCACCGCCTATGCCAAAGCCTTTGCTCTTTGAATCTACAATGCCATAGCATAGGCGCCGCCTATGCCCAACTAGGCCATAGCATAGGCGCCACCGATGCCCAACTAGGCAAAGCATTAGGCGCCGCCTATGCTCACTTTTTGGTCTCCTTATCCGATTCTACATGGGTCAAACCCGATCCATAGCTTGTTCTAAATGTGTTGTTAGAACGTATCACCTATATGTATGTCGATGAAGTTTGAGTAATTGACATCACTCGCTTAATTAGTTTGTATCAACAAATTAAGTGTGGGGTGGTGCCATTACTGTTTGTTTTCCGATTATAGTGAATCTTCTGAGATGAAGCTAACATGACTCTATTAGGATCTTAGGTATAATGGCCCTAAAAGGATGACAAGAAAAATAAAAAAAAAGTGTCCACCTCACAAAAAGGTCAGAAAAGGGCAAGAAAAGAGCAAGCTGAATCCTCCTCGCTGCAAATACCTTGACGCACTCTTGGAATCAAGTGGGGTACATTTTGAGGAACTTATGAGGATGACGACTCTGATGATGATTCCGACACAGGGGGTAGACCCCAGACATAGAGGAGGAGTCCGACTAAGCATGTTTTCCTTATTTATTTTCCACTGAGGGCAATGTGTCCCGTCTAAGTGTGGGGTGCTGGTATTTGTATGCTGTACTTCCTTGCCTACATTTATTTATGTTTGTTTGTTTTAATTAGTCGTAATTAGTTAGTAGTAGTTAAATTTTTGAATTTTTTTTGTGATTTTGCATGAAGTCCATGAAATTGTTCTGATAGACAGCATGGTAGTATAACAAGAGTTTGTGCTAAAATCATGACTATTGAGACGTTTAGGCTCTAAGTGTGATATTTCTGTGGGTTAATTCCTTCATATGTTTGGTCAAGAAGTCTATACTGCTCCCAATAAAGTTGACCATGTGCTTTGTGTGTGTGAGATTATAGTATATTCTGTGTTTGTGGCTGATGCTAGAACTTGCCTGGTGTGTATGTAAAGCGAAATAAAGAGTGTGAGTTTAGGAGATGATTTAGGCATTTCTTTGGTAGCCTATAATTGTTTACCTTCTTTTTACCTACCCATGTACATTATCCTAGATAACCCCCTTTGAGCCTTTAGCTATTTTCTTTGACAGCCTCATATGTAGCCTAATCCATTTTTTTTCTAGGCCATAATTTGATCCAAATTTCTAAGCGCTTTAAATTGTAAAGTCATGTGAAAAAATAAGAGGAAATTGGGTGAGAGTGATGCCTTAGAATGTATTGGTACTTGAATTTGTTATGAAAAAGAGTGGCTATTATAGAGGTGTGTTATAAGAAAAATTGGAGAAAGAAAAGAAAAAGAAATAGAAAACTAAATAAGGTGAAAAGGGGTGGTATATGAAAGAAAGGTAGTAGAATTGTTTAAAAAGAGAGTGTTAATGGCATAATGTAATGTATTAAAGCGCTTAGGGAACATAGTCACTATTTCTGGCCAAAATAGTCCTACCTGTCCCTTAGCCTACATTACAACCTGTAAAACACCTATTTGATCCTAAGATTAGCATTCTGATATTAGTGGAGCATTACACTAAGGGAAAGCCTATGGTCATCAGTTGCAACATATGAATTCTTTGTGAGAGTGAGAGCAAGGAGAATCTTGTACCCATGTTTCGAAAAATGCAAAACTGTGAGTGATTATGGGTGATATCTTGTGTGAGACACACATGGTTGATGATTGTTGGGTAGTTCTGTATGATTCTTTGTGCCTTAACTTGTAGATACGAATTAAGCATCATCAAGAGTCTATGTTGGAGGTTGAATTGTTTCTAGTAGTGATCAATAAAACTACTCTTTGTTAATGATTGCCGTGCATGTCTTGTTGAACATTTTGTGCTGTTACTGTGAAATCCTAAGTAAATGTTTGCATGGACGTAATATTTTGTTCGAGGACGAACAAAGCTTTAAGTGTGGGGTGTTGATGTTGGGCGTATTTACACGCCTAAACACCATAATTTACCCATGTTATAGCTAAGTTTTAAGGATAAAATATATAATTCCTGCACTTTTAGTCCATCTTCCTGTAAGTGAGCTAACCAACATAATTAGCATGTTTTCAGGTATTAATGATGAAGATTTCAGCACTTTGTGGACCCTTGGTCAGCAAAGGAAAACTCCACGTAAGAAGAAAGACAGCTTTTGGAAGCTTGTGGACTGAATGTGATGCATGGAGAAATTGTCCCGGGCAGAATCAGTATTTCTTAATACTTAGGGGTGCAGCAGTAACCCAGTAGGACTAGGACAAGGATAAAAACCCTATTTCAGTAGGACTAGGACAAGGATGTTATAAAAACCCTATTTGCTGAATTTTTCAGCAAGCTTTTCATTCACGCTTTTCATTAAGCTTTTCATAATTCATTCGACACTTTTAGGATTTATTCACGTTACTTTCTGAAAGAGAAAACTCGGCTCTCTTGAGGAATGGCCAAGAAGAAAAACGTCATCTCCTTATTGACGTTTAAGTCATCCCATCGCCAAGATTATTCTAGGTTGTGGTATGATGATTATATCTATTGTGATCTCCATTATACTCATGAGTAGCTAAACTTCACTGTTAGGGTTATGGAAGCCTTATGATATACTATCTATTGCTATGAGTTTGTGAATTCTTGATACGTATGCTACTTATATCATTACTCTCTTCATCTTTATTACATTCTTATGGTTGCAAACATATAGAATACGCCATTATAGCATTAACTTGTTCGAGGGAAAAGTTACATGTTTGGAAAAGAGAGTGTGACAAGGAAATAGGGCTACCAACCCCTATTTACACGTTAGTGCTGTAACTGGATTAACCTCTTCCAGAGTTTGTACCGTTAGTTATACACTTTAAGCTCGAGAGAGTTAAAGTGAAATAATCCTTGATGGTTGAGAAACACTAGGATTTACCATTAGAATACGAACCTCTATAAGTGCATGCATGTCTGAATTCTGCATTACTCATAGTTAATAGATACGTAGAACTCATAAGGTGGACATAACCCTAACTTATTTTTCTCTGTTATTAAATCCTACTACACAAATCATTTCATTCGTTACTTTGTTTACATTAATTCACACCATAATTCAAATCCCCCATTTTCGTAGAATTTTCGACCAACAGTCTAATAATAGTTGCAACACTTAGTGACCGAGTATTCCCTGTGGGATTCGACACCTAACCCAGTTGGGTTCTATATTTGACAGCGACTGCTTACACTCTTACGAGAGCTGTAGTTTGGGCGTTACCAGTTAGTAGTGAGTCCTCAGCTTTCAAGGATATGATTATTTCTTTATTATCTCTTTAATTAGATTATTTTTTGGAGTTAGTTGGAGACATGTCCCATCAACTCCCTATAAAGACAGTCATGTTTTAGAGGTTTTTCAGACTATATATGTTTAGATAGTTTTATTTTGGGCATTTATACCCCACCCTAGATGTTATATTTTATCTGATATTATGTTACAGTTTTAACCTTATGTCCTTTCAGTTCATGTTTCCATATTATATATTATATCATGCAGTATACAGGCATAGATATCAGTCATGGGTTTGCTTATGGTCCTTAGGGGTCATGAGAACCGTGTTGCATTCTGGGTACCAGATTTGGGGTGTACATGAGCATATAATAAAGCATGAGTACACGAGTCACGGACTACATGACCTGAGTTTGGAGTTCATGAAATCATGAAATATGATTCGTACTACTGAGTGAACTAGAAGTCCTTATACTAGAGACTAGAAGCATACATGTTTCTATGAAAACTGTATGAATATGAGGTCTGATCATGGATCTAAAATGTAAGGCATGAGTAGATATCTTTGTGATTGAAATTACAACAATTTGAACTGAGATAAGAGTGGGTCGGGTACTTTAATTATTATTATTCTAGAACTTACTAACATCTCTACTAGAATCTGAAAGCCTGACTTGGTTACTTATTCTATCATCTCCCCCATCTCTAAACCATCATTCTAAGTCTGTAGATCCCTTTATTAAGCTCTAAACCTAGCTACAACCATCCTACTCTGGAGTCTGAGATATAATAATACACATAATTAATAAACTCACCCTGAAAGACTATACTTAAAAATGTAATACCCATTACTAATATTTCCTTTTGAGATACAACTCTTAACTTTCTATTGCCCCAATGGTTATCATATAATAACATGAATACTTACTAAGAATCTTTATGAGTATAGTCATACCCTGAGTTCTGATAACGCTCAATCTACAGCTCTCGTAAGAGTGTAAAGCGGTCGTTAGCAAATATAGAACCCAACTGGGTTGGGTATCGATCCCACAGGGAATAGCTTGGTCAACGAGTAAGCAACGATTACTAGACTTTTAGTGCAAGTCTCGTAAAAAGGGGGGATTGTAATGTGTAACCAAAATATTAAAGTAAAAACTGAAAATAGCAACGTAAAAAGAAAGAATGTTTAGTAGGTTGTAAAACAATGAGAATTGAAGAGTTGGGGTTATGTCCACCTTCTGAGTTTACGTATCTATTAGCTATGAGTTATGCGGGATTCAGACATGTATGTGCTTATAGAGAATTGTATTCGATGGTAAATCCAGGCATCTTTCGACCTATTCAATGATTATTTCACTTTAACTCTTTCGAGCTTAAAGCGTATCTAACGGTACAAATTCTCCAAGAGGTTAATCCAGTTACGACACTAACTTTTTAATAGAGGATGGGACCTTATTACCTTGACATTATCTCTTTTCCAGACATATAACTTTTCTTTCGAACAAGTTAATGCTATACTAGCGTTATTCTATGCGTCTGCATCCACAAGAATTTGCATTAAGATGAAGAGAATAACGATATAAGCAACATACTTGTCACGAATTCACAAACTCATAGCCTTAGATAGTATCTCATATGGCTTCCATAACCCCAACAGAGAAGTTTAGTTACCCATGAGTGCGAAGGAAATCACAATCGACATTGTTATTATACCACAATAATGATCTCGTGTAGTAAAGTGTGGTAGGCGTTAGGCGTGAATTCCTGGCAAAGTAACATTTCTCTTGTTGCGGAAATTAAGAATTGAATAGATGAAAAATAATGTCAACAATGAATTAATAAAGAGAATTGTTTTGATGGATGGATGGATGGTGGATGGATGGGAATTGATGGATTGGGGGAATGGGTGAATGAATAAAAATCTCTAGCAAAATAGGGTATTTATAATACCTATATCCTATTCCTATTAAGCTAATGAAATACTTAACCAAATCCTACTAAGCTAATGAAATACTTAACCCAATTGTACTAGGTTAATGTATCATTATCCTAATCCTAATAAATTACTGCATTATTATCCTAATCCTAATAGGTTACTGCTAGTCCCCAAAGTCTTCAGAATTGTTGTTTTTGCCCGAGACGGATTTTCCATGCGCCACTTTTGATCCTTGGCGTCCAAGATTTGCTTTCCTCCTTTCGTGAAGCTTTCTTTGGCGTCAAGTTATCCATAAAATGCTGAATTCTGCATCATTTATACCTGAAACTTTGCTAATCATGTTCGTCAGCTCACTTATAGGAAAAAGGACTAAAAGTGCATGAAATATATAATTTGTCCTCAAAACTTAGCTAAAATATGGGTAAAATATAGCACTATAGGCGTGTAAATTCGCCTATCATCAAGTTCACACCATCTAGAGCTTCAACTCTTTTTTATAGCACAATCATACGAGATTCATACTTAAATTCTAACTCTTAACATAGATATTCCAAACTTGTAATAAGCTATACTAACTTCATCCTTTAAAACTCACTTAATATATACTACCTTAACATTCCTTATCTTCAACACTCATAACATATTTACACCCTTCTTGACAGCATGCTCGCCTTATTAGACACATAATCTACCTCTTCTCTATCTTAGCGTACCTTTATTATATCTCTAAACTTAAGTTCTTCCCTAAACCATGATAATCAAAATCATACCCAATCATAGGAGGTTATGTTGTGGGCTTGTTTAATTGATTATGTTGGTAATTGGTATGATCACTTTCCTTTGATTGAGTTTTCCTATAGTATTAGTTACCAGTCTATTGTTGGCATGGCGCCTTTCAAAGCATTGTATGTTAGCATATACCGATATTCTATTTGGTGGTACGAAGCTAGCAAGGGTAAATTGCTTGGGCCCAATTTAGTTTACCAACTTTAGAGAAGGTAAAGGTTATTCGTGATAGATTGAAAACTGCTCAAAGTCTCCAAAAGTCCTATGTGGAACTGAGGTGTAGGGCCTTAGATTAATGTGGGCAATTAGATATTCTTTAAAGTGCCCATGGAAGGAGTAATACGGTTTGATAAAATGAATAAGATTAGTCCCCGATATGTCGGCCCTTACTCTATTGTGAAAACAGGTAGGACTGTTGCCTATGAGTTCGAGTTACCTCTTAGTATGAACTCCATTCATTAGATTTTCCATGTGTCAATGTTGCGAAAATGTTTGGGTGATCATTCCTTAGTTGTCCTCTCAAAAGATGTTGGTATGTTAGACTGTTTGTTGAATGAGGAGATCCCGATGAGGATCCTGGATTAGCAAGTTTTCCAATTGTGAATGAAATAATTGGCTTCGATGAAGGTCCTATGGATGAACCAAAAGTCCGACGAAGCTACTTGCCAAGCAGAAGAAGACAGAAAGTCCAAGTACCTACATTTATTTCCCATTCCGAAAGATTATGATAGAGGTGTTGAACTCCTTATTTTGATATATGACTTTGATTTACAATGGAGTAAAGTCTCCAATGACTGAGATTTCGTTATGTCTTTGTTAGACAATGGGTTAAACTTCCCAATGTGTGAAATAGTTGGTGTCTTGGTAGACTATGGATTAAACCTCTTAATACTTGAAATGATTTGTGACTTGATGTGATGGGTTTAAGTCTCTAATACTTTAATTGATTCATATCCTTGATAAGTTGGGATGTAAAGTTTCCAATGCCTTAAGTTGCTCGGTATCCTTGATGAGTTGATGGGTTGGAGTCCCTAAATTATGAAATGAGCTAGTGTTGGATAAATAATGAGTTGGAGTCTCAAGAAAAATGAAATGAAATGGTTGATTGTTAACGATCATGTTATGTTTTGTGTTGTATTATTGTTGTTTGCTTGTTTCTATCTTTTCTAAGAGTTGGTTTGATTCATGTTGATGTGTTAATTTTTGTTCATGCTTTTCTTTCCCATCTTTCGCGGATAATTGATTCTGAGTGGGGGAGAATAAAAAACCCAAGAATGTTATGTTGCTAAAATATTAGATGTATGGTAATGATCATGATATGTGTGTAGTGTTGTATCCTTTTTGTGTGTTGTTTCTAACTTGTGTAAGGAATTTTTTTGTTTATGTTAAGGTGTTAAAGTGTATATATATGATTACCAATCAAAGTGGAATAGAATTGAAGCACTAAGACCTTGGAACCATTGAAAAATATAAACCTTCGATGTCTCTGGAGTAGATACAGTTGGGGGTGTTTAAGTCGTAGCCTAGGTAACAACTCGTACTGACCATGAACTCCCATTTCTTATACAAGACAATAAATTAATTTAATATACATTCCTCCATACAAAAAGGTCATCCCTTGGTCATAACTACTCAATCATATAGAGGGAAACCAAACCTAAAAGTGGACTATTTTGGTCACGAGTTGAGATAACGATTAAAGGGTGAGTTGTACCCTTTTTTATGACTCAAAGATCCCTTTTTATACCCACAACAGTGTGGTTGAACTAGGGGAAGTCTAAGGTACGAGCTAGGGTACCACTCGTACCCTAGGTTATGATTGCTTAGTTAACCGTGAAGGGAAGTCATACCCCTACACGTGTGTGTTTTCCAGATTTTAACCAAGGACCATTTGGTCATTTCCCTTGACTTAAAACCTAAATCCTTGAACTATATAAGTGTATTTAGCTCCCTAAGTCTTCATATTTCAAGACGTAAGTATCCTAAACACTCTAAAGGCTCTTGGAATGTAGATTGGATGTTGGGGTTTGGAGATGTTCATTTTGTAGTAAGAAGGAGAGTCAAGATTGTTAGTTTATCATCTTTTTTAAGGCATGTATCTCTTTTACTATTTAAAAAACACTAAATCCATGTATTTCACACTTGGATTAGTAAGTGTACATAGTGGTTTTGATTAAAATGAAAAGGGTTTTGCTACCTTACAATGAATAATGATGATTTTTGTTAATACTTGTGTTGATATATGTTATTGATGGTAGATTGAATATGTAAATATTTTTTGTGTATTATTTTAATGTGAGGATCTTAAGTAACCCTACTCTTGATGATGTCTACCATGATAATAACCTTGTGATAAGTATGCACAAATGGTGTTTGTGAAAATGTCTCAGTGAAATGACTAGATTCAAGATGATGATGTATTGAGAAAGGGCAATGGCCTAGTAAGTATAGATGAATTGTAATGATGTTGTTAAAGTTTTTGTAGGCTATGTAAGGAGTAATTCAGTTTTATAAAAAGAATAAGATTAGTCCCCGATATGTTGGCCCTTACTCTATTGTGAAAAGAGTTGGGACTATCTCCTATGAGTTCGAGTTACCTCTTAGTATGAAATCCATTCATCAAATTTTTCATGTGTCGATGTTGCAAAAATATTTCGGTGATATTCCCTGATTATCCTCTTGAAAGATATTGGTATGTCAGACTCTTTGTCCTATGAGGAGATTCCGGTGAGGATCTTGGATCAGAAAGTTTGCCGGTTGTGAATGAAATAAGTCGCTTTGGTGAAGGTCCTATAGAGGAACAAAAAGTCCGAGGAATCTACTTAGGAAGAAGAAGAGGACAGAAAGTCCAAGTCCATGTATTTATTTCCCATTACGGAAGATTATGATAGAGGTATGTGTTGATTTCCTAACTTTGATATATGCCTTTGCTATACAATGGAGTAAAGTTTGGAATGATTGAGATTTCATTATTTCTTTGTTAGAAAATGGGTTAAACTTCCAAATGTGTGAAATGGTTGGTGTCTTGTTAGACCATGGATTAAAGTTCCTAATACTGTGAAATGATTTGTAACTTGTTGTGATGGGTTTAAGTCTCTAATACTTTAATTGATTCATATCCTTGATAAGTGGTGATGTAAAGTTTCCAATGCCTTGAGTTGCTCGATATCATTAATGAGTTTATGGTTTGGAGTCCCTAAGTTATTAAATGAGAAAGTGTTGGATAAATAATGAGTTGGAGTCCCAAGAAAAATGAAATGAAATGGTTGATTGTTAACGCATGTTATGTTTTGTGTTGCATCATTGTTATTTGCTTATTTCTATCTATCTAAGAGTTGGTTTGATTCATGTTGATGTGTTAATTTTTGTTCATGCTTTTCTTACCCATCATTTGCGGATAAATGATTCTAAGTGGGGGAGAATGAAAAACCCAAGAATGTTACCCTGCTAAAATATTAGATGAATGGTAATGATCATGATATGTGTGTTGTGTTGTATCTTTTTTGTGTGTTATTTCTAACTTGTGTAAGGACTTTTTTGGTTTATGTTAAGGTGTTAAATTGTATATATATGCTTACTTATCAAAGTGGAACAGAATTGAAGCACCAAGACCTTGGAACCATTGAAAAATATATACCTTTGATGTCTCTGGAGTGGATACGGTTGGGGGTGTTTAAGTCGTACCCTAGGTCACAACTCGTACCGACCATGAACTCCCCTTTCTTATACAATAAAATAAATAAATTTAATATATATACCTCCATAAAAAAAGGTCATCCCTTGGTCATAACCTTTCTTACGAGTCATAAACTACTCAACCATATAGAGGGAAACCTAACCTAGAAGTGGACTATTTTGGGCACGAGTTGATCTATTGATTGAAGGGTGACTTTTACCCTTTTTTATGACTCAAAGATCCCTTTTTATACCCACAAAAGTGTGGTTGAACTAGGAGAAGGATAAGGTACGAGCTATGGTACCACTCGTACCCTAGGTTTTGATTGCCAAGTAAACCGTGAAGGGAAGTCGTACCCCAACACGTGTGTGTTTTCCAGATTTTAACCAAGGACCATTTGGTCATTTACCTTTCCTTAAAACCTAAATCCTTGAACTATCTAATTGTATTTAGTGCCCTAAGTCTACATATTTAAAGACTTAAGCATCCTAAACACTCTAAAGGCTCTTGGAATGTAGATTGGAGACTGGGGTTTGGAGGTGTTTATCTTGTTGTAAGAAGGAGAGTCAAGATTGTTAGTGAATCATCTTGTTTAAGGCATGTATCTCTTTTCCTATTTAAATGACTCTAAACCCATGTATTTCACACTTGGATTAGTAAGTGTACATAGTGGTTTTGATTAATGAAAAGGGTTTTGCTACCTAACAATGAATAATGATGATTCTCGTTTATACTTGTGTTGATGGTAGATTGAATAAGTAAATATTTTTTGTATGTTTTTTAATGTGAGGATGTTGAGTAACCCTAGTCTTGATGATGTCTACCATGAAAATAACCTTCTTATAAGTATGCACAAATGGTGTTTGTGAAAATGTCTAAGTGAAATGACTAGATTCATGATGATGATGTATTGAGCAAGGGTAATGGCCTAGTAAGTATAGATGAATTATAATGATGTTGTTAAAGGTTTTGTAGGCTATATAAGGAGTGATGATAACCTTATAGATTTAATATCCAATAAAAGGGGTTGAAGTCCCTCAATATGAAAAGGCACTTGAATAGTGTATTGAACTAAAGTGTGGCATGAGAATGCTATTGAAATGTGAATGTCTTGTGAAGGTCTTGAGGACCATGAAAATGAATCATGTGATGAATTAAATAAAGGAATTGTCTTATTTAAATATTTGAGCAATGAAGGATCCCAAAAAGACCATGGGGTCTTTTATAGTAATTGAATTGGCAAAATGGTTAAAGTCCCTAAGTGTTGTGTTGAATGTACATTGATGCATAGACAAGAAGGTAAAGTCCCAAATGTCAACTAATGATGATGGTGATAGCTTAAGGTTAAAGTCTCGTGCATGATGTGATGGCTTGAGGTTAAAGCCTCTTTCCCAGGGTGTGTCTTGGTGTTAAAGTCCCTCGCTCAATGAAAATTCAAAGTAAAGTTCATTGCATAGGAAAAGCTGCTGAGGTCAAAGCACCTCGCCTCATGAAGAGTCTTGTCGTAAAGTCCACATATGGTATGGGTTAGAGTCCCATGTCTAAGGAAATAGCATGAGGTTAAAGTCCTTTGCAAAGAATATGTATGGTTAAAGTCGCTTCATTCTATGACTGTGAATCTGGTTAAAGTCCTTGTCTAATAAAGGTGTGTGTGCACTGGTGTGAACCCTTATCTAATCATAATGCCATTGTGGTTGAAGTCCTTGGCATATTGAGAATGACGATTCTATAAGTTTTGGAGGTGGTGGTCCCCCATTCATGTCGAATGGATGAATTTTTGAGAATAATGATGAGCCTTGGTGTGATATTTTTATTAGCATGTGATATATTTGTATGTATGGATAAGTGTGTGAATGAGATTAAATATGATTTATTATCTTGTTTTTAAATTGTGATGTCATTTTATCTCTTAGTCTTGAGTTATATGCTAGCATTCCAACTGTTTACCGTCTCCGGACGCTATGTCCCCATACAATGTAGGGCCCGAAGAATCTTCTTCCTTACCTGTGCAATGATGAGTAGATCGAGGTGGTTCATGCTTGAATTTAAATAATGATCTTTCTTACCTCAGAGTATGTCATATCTTGGTCTCTATCACAAGACTTAGTCTCTTGATGAATTAGTTTAGCTATAGTCGGGGGCTTGTCCCGACATATACACTTATTGACTTCAGTTTTTTTAGAGGTGTTGTGAACAACTGAGAACTTTAGCATAATTATTCTAATGAATATAATGCTGACTTATGTTGTTATTTCCACTAGTCAGATATGTAAGTTTGATTTCCTTCGACTCATATGGTATGTTAAAGCAATTTGGTTGGGTTATCGGGGTCACCTATGACTTATGTGAGCTTGAGGTGCCCATACCACATGATCCAATGTTCGGGCAATGTAAATTTGGTATCAGAGCCTAGGTTTATGGTGAGTTGGGTGTTCACAATAGCGTGTCAAGTAGAGTCTCTTTTATGGGTGTGAAATGCACCATACTTATAAAATAGAGGCAATGAGACATTTTAGGAAATGTTTCCCTTTGTTGTGTTTCAATCTCAAGCAATATAGTCTAATATCTTCAATTCCTCTAATTCCATTTGCTATCAATCAAATCATGACTCAAAAGAGACTTGATACTCAGGGAAACACTACTTAGATTCCTATGGATAAAGATCATCCAACTTCTGGAGTTCAAACCCGAGCTAGGGCTTCAGCACTTGGCCATCCTCGTGGGGTGCCACCTACCAACCCTGACTCATCCCCTCAAAGAGATGCTACGAATGTAGAGTTTCATTTTTCTATCAACATCTTGACTTAATTGGTATCCTCTCAAGAGAAGCATGGTGCCCCATTTACCATTTCTTCTGAGGCCACAAGAATTGGCCAATTATGAGGTTGAGCTCTCCTACGTTCTTCGATACCAAGGTTCAGAAAGATCCTTAAGTATTCAATGATGAAATGGAGAAAATCTTTCAAATCATGCATGCTTCAGAACTTAAAGGT
The DNA here is from genome assembly GCA_030864225.1 of Capsicum baccatum var. pendulum. Lineage (NCBI taxonomy): Eukaryota > Viridiplantae > Streptophyta > Magnoliopsida > Solanales > Solanaceae > Capsicum > Capsicum baccatum. The sequence continues at coordinate 161,110,554 of CM061560.1, read as the reverse complement.
GTTGAACTTACTTTCTACCAATTGAAAGATCTAGCATACCAGTGGCACAAAGGGTGGTGTTGTCTAGGGGTATTAAGTCATGTTCATCTTCTTGGGTGGATTTCTCTGAGGCATACCTCAGACTCTTCTTTCCTCAAGAGTTGAGGGAAGCAAAGGTGGAAGATTTCATGAACTCATATCAAGGGAGAATGTTTGTGCAATAGTATGCCATGAATTTAAATCAATTGTCAAGGTATTCTCCTGAGATGGTTTCTACCAAGGGGGCTTGGATACATAAGTTTGTCTTAGGATTATCCCGCGAGTTTTTTCTTCAAAGTAAGGTGGCCTTGTTGATGTAGAACATGGATATCTCTAGGTTGATTGTGTATATAAACCAAATAGAGGATGAGAAGAAGAAGCAAGTTGAACTTTGTTAAAAGCAAGTAAAGAAGTTTAGGACTTCCAAGAGTATTGGAAAATAGCCACGAAAGAAGTGGAGGAGTTTGGGTTTTCTCTCCTCAGCTAATGTCCGCTCTCCATAACTGAATTTCATGGGTTGTCGCTGCTCTCACTTCAGTGGTGGATCTAAGGCGCAAGGTGCCTAATTTCAGACTAGTGGTGCTCAGTCGGCTCCACCCCTCGCTCCTTGTAGATTCTATAGTCTGAGTCACCATGGTCAGGGTAAGTAAGGGAGGAACAAGTATTTTTATTATGGTCAGATTAGGGAAGTGTAGCATGAGTTCCCCTCTATAATAGCTTATTGGGCTAACAAGGCAGCTATTACTCCTCCTTCAACATGGAAGGGTGTTTTGTATGTTTCTAATTCTGTTTCTAGCACCAATATTTGTCGGAACCGCTTGTATGCACTTGCCACTCGCCAGGATTCTACGGTGTCTCCCAATGTTTTCACGGGTATGTTAAGACTTTTCTTTCATAACATGTGTTGTTTGATTGATCCAGGGTCAACTCTATCTTATTTTAGCCTATATGTGGTAGTGCATTATGATTGTGGCCCTAAAAGTTTGTCGACTCATTATTCTGTCTCTACCCCAGTCGAAAACTCTGTGGTGGTTACAAGAGTCTACAGGGGATATGTGAATTCTATTTTTGGTAGAGATACTTTTGTTTATTTAGTAGAGTTGGATATGATTGATTTTGATTTCATCTTGGGAATGGATAGGTTTCACTCATCCCCTCAAAGATATGCTACTAATGCAGAGTTTCATTTCTCCATCAATATCTTGACTTAATTGGTATCCTCTCAAGAGAAGCATGGTGCCCCATTTACCATTTCTTCTGAGGCCACAAGAATTGGCCACTTATGAGGTTGAGCTCTCCTACGTTCTTCGATACCAAAGTTGAGAAAGATCCTTAAGTATTCAATGATGCAATGGAGAAAATCTTTCAAATCATGCATGCTTCAGAAATTAAAGGTGTTGAACTTACTTTCTACCAATTAAAAGATGTAGCATACCAGTGGCACAAAGGGTTTTGTTGTCTAGAGGTATTAATTCATGTTCATCTTCTTGGATGGATTTCTCTGAGGCAAAGCTCAAAGTTTTCTTTCCTCAAGAGTGGAGGGAAGCAAAGGTGGAAGATTTCATGAACTTAAAGCAAAGGAGAATGTTTTTGCAATAGTATGCCTTGAATTTAAATCAATTGTCAAGGTATTCTCCTGAGATGGTTTCTACCAAGGGGGCTGGGATACATAAGTTTTTCTTAGGATTGTCCCGAGAGTTTGTTCTTGAAAGTAAGGTGGCCTTGTTGATGTAGAACATGAATATCTCTAGGTTGATTGTGTATATAAACCAAATAGAGGATGAGAAGATGAAGCAAGTTGAACTTTGTTAAAAGCAAGTAAGGAAGTTTAGGACTTCCAAGAGTATTGACAAATAGCCACGAAAGAAGTGAAGGAGTTTGGGTTTTCTCTCCTCAGCTAATGTCCGCTCTCCATAACTGAATTTCATGGGTTGTCGTCGCTCTCAGTTTAGTGGTGGGTCTAAGGCGCAAGGTGCCTAATTTCAGACTTGTGGTGCTCCGTCGGCTCCACCCCTCGCTCCTTGTAGATTCTATAGCCTGAGTCACCATGGTCAGGGTAAGTAAGGGAGGAAAAAGTATTTTTATTATGGTCAGATTGGGGAAATGTAGCATGAGTTCCCCTCTATAATAGCTTATTGGGCTAACAGGGCAGCTATTACTCCTCCTTCAACATGGAAGGGTGTTATGTCTGTTTCTAATTCTGTTTCTGGCACCGATATTTGTTGGAACCGCTTGTATGCACTTGCCACTCGCAAGGATTCTAAGGTATCTCCCAATGTTTTCACGGGTATGTTGAGACTTTTTTTTCATAACATATGTTGTTTGATTGATCCAGGGTCAACTCTATCTTATTTTAGCCTATATGTGGCTGTACATTATGATTGTGGCCCTAAAAGTTTGTCGACTCATTATTCTGTCTCTACCCCAGTCGGAAACTCTGTGGTGGTTACAAGAGTCTACAGGGGATATGTGAATTCTATTTCTGGTAGAGATACTCTTGTTTATTTAGTAGAGTTAGATTTGATTGATTTTGATTTCATCTTGGGAATGGATAGGTTTCACTCTTGCTATGCTTCTTTAGATTGTCGAACTCGTAGGGTCAGGTTCAAATTCCATAATGAGTTGATCTTTCTATGGGAAGTTGTTTCTTTAGTGCCTAAGAGAAGGTTTATTTCTTATCTTAAGGCCCGAAAGTTGATTCTGAAGGGGTGCTTGTATCATTTAGTCCGAGTTAAAGATTCCCACTCGGAAGAGCCATTTCTTAAATCCATTTCCATAGTCAATGAATTTCCTGATGAGTTTCCCGGTGTACCTTCCAATAGGGAAATTGTTTTTGGGATTGATCTTGTTATGGACACTCGTCCAATCTCTATTTCTTCTTATAAAATGACTCCGATGGAGTTAAAAGAACTTAAGGAGCAATTAAAAGACATCTTACATAAAGGTGTTATTCATCCCAGCGTGTTTCCTTGGGGTGCTCCTATTTTGTTCCTGTGAATGAATTATGGTTCCCTTTGTATGTGCGTTGATTATTGTAAGCTGAACAAAGTGACCATAAAGAATAGGCATCCTCTTCCTAATATCGAAGATTTTTTTGATCAACTCCAAGGTGTGAAGAGCTTTTCTAAGATTGATGTTAGATCGAGTTATCATCAACTTAAGATTAGGGGTGTGGATATCCCTAGGACGACCTTTAAAACATGGTATGGTAACTATGAGCTTCTTGTCATGTCTTTTGGGTTGACCAATGCCCGAACGACATTCATGGATTTGATGAATAGGGTTTTCCTTCTATTCTTGAACATGTTTTTCATTATCTTCATTGATGATATATTGGTCTATTCTATAAGTGAGGTGGATCATATAGATTACCTCCGTGCTGTGCTACAAACTTTGAGGGATCATCATTTGTATGCCATGTTCTCCAAGTGTGATTTTTGGTTGAAATACATAGCTTTTCTTGGTCAAGTCACCCTAGTGTAGGGATTATGGTAGATCCCTAAAAGATTGTGGCAGTTATGAAGTGGCCTATGTGAGGATAGTTTTGAGAAGGTGAAGGACACATTAACTTTGGTTTCGATTTTTACGTTGCCCGAAGGTAGTGATGGTTTTGTGGTCTATTGTGATTCTTCTTATGTCGTTCATGGTTGCGTGTTAATTAAGCATGGTAGGATTGTGGACTCTGTTTCTAGGAAATTTAAATTTCATGAGAAGAACTACTCCAACCATGACTTAGAATTGTTAGTTATTGTCTTTAATTTGAAAATTTTGTATCATTATCTCTATGGTTTTTATGTTGATAGCTTTTTCGATCATAAGAGCCTTCAATATGTGTTTACTGAAATGGAGTTGAATATCTGGCAAAGAAGTTGGCTTGAGCTATTGAGAGACTATGATATGAGTCTTTATTATCATCCAGGTAAGGCGAATGTAGTAACCGATGCTCTTAGTAGATTGTCTATAGAAAGTTTGTCCCATGATGATGATGAAAAGCGAGAATCAGTGAAAGATATTCATCGATTGTATAATCTTGGAGTTCGACTTGTGGACTTTGATGATTGTGGTGCATTTGTGCATCTTGTATTTCAATCGTCTCTTGTTATTATGATAAAGAAAAAGAAATTCTTGGACCATAAATTGATGAAGATTCAGAGTAATATGGGTCAACACAAGGTTGAATACTTTGTGATTGTTGGAGATGGTATCTTGAGGTACAAAGGTATGCTATGCATTCCCGACGTTGATAGATTTAGGGAAAGGGTCATGGCAGAGGCACATGGAGCTTGTTAAGATATTCATCCCAGTTCCACCAAAATGTATAATGATCTTAGAGATTTTTATTGATTGAATAATATGAGGCATGATGTTTCTATCCATGTGGCTAAGTGTAAGGTATGCCAACATGTAATGGTTGAGCATTCAGGCCCAGTGGCCTATACCAAGAGATTATGCTACGCGAGTAGAAGTGGGAGTCGATTAATATGGATTTTGTAACCGGTCTACCTAGGACTCAAAATCAATGTAATTCTATTTGGGTCATTATTGAACAATGATCAAGTCCACCCATTTCATACCTATGAGGACTAATTTCTACGCGAAAGATTATATTAAGTTATTCTTTGTGGAGATCATGAACTTAAACGGTGCTCCAGTTTCTGTTATCTCTGATCGTTATCCTCCATTTTCATCCAACTTTTGAAAGTATTTCTAAAGAATCTTGGGAACTATGGTGTGACTTAGTACCTCAATCCACCCTCAAATAGACGATCAAGCGGAGATAACTATCCAAACATTGGAGGATATGTTGTGGTCTTGTGAATTTATTATGGTGGTAGTTGGTCTGATCACTTGCCTTTGATTGAGTTTTCCTATAATTTTAGTTACCACTCTACTATTGGAATGGCTCCTTTCAAAGCATTGTATAGTAGGAGATGTTGATCTCCTATTGGGTGGTATGAAGTTGGCAAGGGTAAATTACTTGGGCCCGATTAGTTCACCAAGCCTTAGAGAAAGTGAAGGTGTTTAGTGACAGGTTGAAATCCGCTCAAAGTCGCCAAAAGTCCTATATGAGTATGAGAAGCATGGACTTAGATTTTAACGTAGGTTATTAGGTATTCTTTAAAGTATCTCCCATGAAGGGAGTAAAGCGGTTTTGTAAAAAGAAAAAGCTTAGTCCACGATATGTTGGCCCTTACTTGATAGTGAAGAGAGTTGGCAATGTTGCCTATGAGTTGGATTTTCCTCCTAGTATGAACTCTATTCATTCGATTTTCCATGTGTCTATGTTATAGAAATGTGTGAGTGATACTTCCTTGGTTGTCCCCTTAAAAGATGTTGGTATCTCAGACTCGTTGTCCAATGAGGAGATCCCAGTGAGGATCTTGGATCGGCAAGTTTGCCGGTTACGAATGAAAAAAATGGATTCGGTATAGCTCCAATGGAGGAACCAAAAGTCTGAGGAAGCTACTTTGGAAGAAGAAGAGGACATGAAGTTCAAGTACTCGCATTTATTTCCCATTGCGGAAGATTGTGATAGAGGTATATCTTGATCTCCTTACTTTGATGTATGTCTTTGATAGATAATGGAGTAAAGTCTACAATGATTGAGATTGGGTTATATCTTTTTTAGATAATGAGTTAAACTTCCCAATGTGTGTAATGGTTTGTGTCTTGTTAGACCATCGATTTGAGTTCCTAATATTCCTAAATGATGTGTGACTTGTTGTGATAGTTTCAGTCTCTAATACTTTAATTGATTCATATCCTTTGTAAATAGTGAAGTAAAGTCTAAAATGACTTGAGTTGCTTGATATCCTTTATGAGTTGATGGGTGGGAGTCTCTAAGTCATGAAATGATCAAGTGTTGGATAAATAATGAGTTGGAGTGTCAATAAAAATGAAATGAAATGGTTGATTGATGACAATCATGTTATGTGTTGTTTTGTATCATTGTTGTGTTCTTATTTCGATCTTGTGTAAGAGTTGGTTTAATGCATGATGATGTGTTAACTTTTGTTCATGTTTGCCTTACCCATAATTTGCGGATGAATGATTATAAGTGGGGGAGAATAAAAAACCCGAGAATGTGACCTTGGAAAAATTTTAGTTGAATGGTAATAATCATGATATATGTATTGTGTTGTATCCTTGTTGTTTGTTGTTTCCAACTTGTGTAAGGACTTCTTTGGTACATGTTAAGGTGTTAAATTGTATGCATATTCTTACCTATCAAAGTGGAAGAGAGTTAAAGCCCCAAGACCTTGGATCCATTGAAAAATATCAACCTTCTATGTCTCTGGAGTGGATATGGTTGGGGGAGTTTGGGTCGTACCCTTGGTCACGACTCTACCCACCATGACCTCCCCTTTTTTATCCTAGACTGTAAGGTCAATATACATTCCTCCATATGACAAAGCCATCCCTTGGTCATCACCATTCTTACAAGTCGTAAACTACTCAACCGTATAGAGGGACACCGAACCTAGAAGTGGACTCTTTTTGTCATGAGCTTAGCTAACGATTGAAGGGTGATTCTGTCATGACCCCGTTTGGAATAATGATGGCACCTACCAAATTACATCAGTAAGTAAGCCGATACTGTAACTCGGAGCTGTTGCAATGGGTTACCTAGGTAAGAATGTCCAACATGGACCCTATGTGTGAACACAGTACGTAACAACAAAATTTCACAACTAAGGACAACCGATATTCATACACAAATCCTACGACCTGATAGTATTAATACAAGAGCTTCTAAACTTGACAAGAGATATTTTTAATCTTAAAATCTAAAATATCTTAAATAATCTCATACATTTGTCTCAAAAGGAAAAGAGAAATAAGGATAGAGGGGAAAGAGGGCAACTCGATCTCCAAGAGCTCACCCTGTCTCCGAATAGTCAACTTGCATGAACTAGCTCAACGGCGGCAACTATAACCTGGGTCTGCACCAAAAAGATATAGAAGTGTAGTATGAGTACCAAAACACGGGTACTCAACAGGCTTCATCGGTTGACTGAGCTTAAATATAATGTAAAGATGATATAAAGTAAGACAATAATGTTCAAGTCAAGGGATAGGATCGAACCTCAATTTGCATCGATACCACTGTAACACAATCTATACTACTAAAGCAATAACATGACATACTATCTCAATTTACTCCATAATCACAACAACAACCGAAGATCATCTCAAAATTGTAAATCCATAAACTCAATTGCAAAGCATCTACTTGCCACAATCATCATCAACCATCTTTAGAACAATAAGTACAAGTACTACCACGACGTCCCATACCACCGGAAAGTACCCAAAAGAGAGAAACACAAAGAATTCATCACGGCATCCCATACCACCGGAGTGTACACAAAAAAATATCAAACAATAACGCATCACGGCGTCCCACACCACCGGATAGTACACCAAAAGAATACAACCAATAATACAATAAAGCACAACTATTCCATCCATTGAATGAAACCGCGGGTAGCTCAATCCCCCCATATCTCATTACTGAAATCCACTTCAAAACCCATACCATAATTTAACACAAAGAAAACAACATTGTCATAGCATAGACATGTAGTAAAAATTCTAGGATTCATTCATAACAGTGCGAAGTCCATAGTATTTCTTCTTATTTTCAAAAAGTCAATAGATTACAAGCCTTATGATTACTAGTCATCAAATTGGGGAAAATTACAATCTACCCAAATTATAGGTTATTCACCTATCATAACACCATTCTTTAACTAGAATCTTCATGACATGAGCTATCCATTAAGTCATCTCAACCTCACAATTAGATGGTAATTTAACTAAGCATCATGCAATATTAGGTCCATCATTACTAAGTATGTCACAACCTTAAGGACTAATTTCCATATTTTAATCAATTAAAGTCCACCAACTAGTTTACTATGTTTCTAACCTCCAAATAGAAATCATATCCTTTAGAAGTAACTAATTATCACCTAAGCCACCTTCCTAGGCTAGATTTCATAATACAACCTCTTATTCGAGTCAAGTATATATATATATATATATATATATATATATATATATATATTAGGTTAGCCCTTGATTCTACACAAGATTATTCACACCACTAAGTCTTAACTCAATATTAGGCATAGGTTTCCTCAAGCTAATAATTTAACAACAACAAGGGTCACACCTCTCATTTAGTGATTTGGAATAAGGAATGAATAGCAATATACCAAGGAAGAACTTGTATCTTAAGCACATAGGCGGTTGGACCCACACGGACAAACATTACAAATATCAATGCATATAGGTAAATTTTCCCCACATGGCATCATAATGTTCTTACCTCTTTTGGATCCACCGGGCATCATCACAAGATCAACATAATCTTCCGGATTTACTGGGTATCATCATAATGTCACATATTCCTCCAGATTCACCGTGCATCATTACAATATCAATATTTTCATCCGAATTCACTAGGCATCATCATAATATTACATATTCCTCCGAACTCAAACCGGTCATCATCATAAAATCATATTTTACTCTAAACTCAAACCGGGAATCATCATAAAATCATATATCTCCCAATACAACAACATACATCCATATGCTTAGCCAAAAAAATAAATATACTCCAAGGTTCACAATATAAGAAAGTAGGGATGTAGGCTAACACTAACCATTTGACCTTACTAATAAGCTCACACATAATATGAGAATAAACAAGAGCATGAGTATTTACAAGACATGCCCAGTAATCACTTAAGAAGATTATTCAATCATGATCACATGATAATTCGGTAATCGAGTTCATCCATCACAACTCCTATGTATATATATAATTTAGGCAATCACCACGTATCTAGGTCGCTAAGAATTTAATTAGTTTGAGCTTAAGGTGGGTCAAGTCCCACGTCTAAATCCCTAGAAAATCCAAAGCTTTACTAACACAAGTCTAGCTTCTACCTAAAATTAGGCTAAGTTATCTATACCTCACCATAAGGGCTTACCAATCCTTTCTAGGTCTATAGGAAAAGTCTCTTAAAGAATCATTCCTAAGTTAACCAAACACCAAGGTCATTTCCTATCTAGGAATTACATAGGTCAATACACTCCTAAGGATAGAGAAGCATGCCATTCATATCTACTTAGAGCAACTATATTGTCCTCACACTAGTCATGAGTCCACAAAAAAGCTAATCAAGGTCCTAGGCTAAGGGTCAAATATGATACTTTACAAATTAATAGTATAGAGCAATCAATAAATCCCAAGTTCACCATTTAATCGAATATCGCCTAAATTCTCCACCCAATCTCACAAGATATCAATAATTACTTTATAAAAAACTTAATCTAATTTACGAGTAAGCCTATCCTACTTTCAATTCAATAAACTAATGATCAAACAAGCTTTTCCTATCCTTTCCATGAAGCTTCCTCTTCCACAAGCAATGCTATCAAGAATAAAATATAATAATTACAACAAGAATAAAAATACCAATTATAGAACCATTATGCCATGGGTTTCAAATGGACACCAAAACCCCAACTGGGTTTCACCCTTGGAAAGAAGTTTCACAGACCAACCCATAACCTAACTATCTTTAGGGAGTAAAAATCGTTAAGTAATTTGAGTCAATCACTTAATTTAGGACTATAATTGACTCACAATGATTAAGGGGTTTTGAGTTAAGAAACCATGAAAAAAATACTAAATTAGAGGAATTCTTACCTTAGATTATAGAATGGATCAATCACACAAGTTGTTTAAGCTCCAATTCAATCCACAACACGCATTTAGAATGTTTTACACTCCATTAGGGTTTGTAGGTTTAGAGGGAGGCATAAAATTGCAAAAATTCGTGTAAGATAAGATTTAAATATGCACCACCTATCCCTCTGATGGAGCGGTCGTGATCCCATGTCACCATGGTCGCGGTTTTGCTATCGCACCCCCTTAGCCATGGTCGCGGCACCTTGGTTCATGCCATGCTAGGCTGAAGCTTGGAACTTGGTTTGGAGCTTTGCTAATGCCTCGAGATGCATTCAGGGTCCATTTCGAACAAATAAGATATGAAACCCCATAGTTTTCGATGTTTCGATGCGTTGGTAAAGTGGGATTTCATATACGAGGCTATTTTTTTAAGTTTTCTCTAGTGGTCAATTAAGAAAAATGAAGAGTTCAAATTAAGGAAAGGGGTTCTAAAATCCAAAGGAACAATCAGGTAACCGAATTATCAGTCCCTGTAAGTCATCAATGACTTGGGATCACTATGGGCAAGCTCTATCGGAGGAAGCAAGCAAGAATATGGAAAATAACCTAAAGGTCCATTACAATATCCACTACGAAGGAACTTTCGTCCCCAAATGTTAAAGACAAGCAAGTACCTGAAGTCTCTAAGAAGTGAGGATACTGGGACCACATCTCACTCTCGATCTCCCAAATTGTTTCCTCTATTAGGCAATACCTTCGTTGAACCTTAACTATCAAAATCTCCCTAGTATATAGTTTCCTCAGATCACTAACAAAAATAAGCACGGGCTTCTCCACCAAGGTCAATTGATCATCAAACTGGACCAAGTCCCATCTAAGAAGATGAGAGGGATCCAAAATATACCACCACAAGACAGAGACATGGAAAACCGGATGAACAGTGTCAAAGTATGGGTGCAGAGCGAACTCATAGGCTAACACGCCAACCACAAAAAAAATCTCAAAAGGACCAACATAGTGAGGGCTAAGGTTACCCTTTCATCCAAACCTTACCATACCTCTCATAGGTGAAATTCAAAGAAACATATGATCACCCACTCCAAATATCAAGGCACGGAGTCTACGGTGGGCATAGGCCTTCTACCTACTCTAGGCTGCTTTCAGCCTATCTTGAATCACCTTGACTCTATCCAACGTTTCCTGAAGAAAATCTGTACCACAGGATCTAACCTCGGATATCTCAAACCATCCTATAGGATAATGACACCTGTTTCTATATAACGCCACATATAGGGCCTTCTCAATACTTGAATGATAATTGTTGTTGTTGGCAAACTCTGTCAATGCTAAGTGTTGATCCCACTAACCTCCAAAGTCCATAACATAAGTTTGGAGCATATCCTTAAGCAGCTGAATAGTCCACTAGGACTGACTATCTGTCTGTGGATAAAAGGTTGTACTTAAATCCACTCGACTATCCAACTCCTCCTGAAATGCTCTTTAAAACCTCGACGTAAACACAAAATTATGATCTGATATGATAGACATAGGAACCCCATGCAAATGAACTATCTCCCAAACATAAATCTGAGCTAATCTCTCATCACTAAAGGTCATCTAAATAGGAATGGAATATGCCGACTTTGTCAAACGATCCACAATAACCCAGATACAATCATAACCAGGGGAAGTATGAGGAAACCCACTAATGAAGTCCATGGTGATCCTTTCCTATTTCCACTTAGGAATGGACAATCTCTGAGTCAAACTGCCGAGACATGCATGCTCAGCCTTAACTTTTGGTAACAAAAGACATGGGTTATGAAATCTACCACATCTCTCTTTATACCATCCCGCCAATTCAACTAACTTAAATATCAATACATCTTCGTTTTACCGGGATTAATAGAATATCTAAAACTATGAGCCTCATGCAGAATAGACTGAATAAAATCATTAAGTCGGGGAACACAAATACAACCATGACATCTGAAGATACATTCGAAATCAATGATATCTCTCCCATACTTATCACTCACGATTTGATCATGGATAAGGCACAACTTATAATCCTTAAACTGACGATCACAAATCTACTCAAATAGGGAGGACCTCACCTCTACACAAGCCAAAAGTCTCTCTGGTTTTAAGATATCGAGGCATATTATCAAATTGGCTGAGGACTGAATGTCTAATGCCAATGATATTTGACAAATAGAAATACAAGCTAGACTGCCCATACTTATCGCCTTGCAACTCAAGGCATCCACCACCACATTAGCCTTACCCGGATGGTACAAGATTGAAATAACATAGTCCTTTAGCAACTCCATCCTTCTACAATGGTGAGCATTAAGATCTCTCTAGGTCATAAGATGCTGAACACTATGATTATCGATGAAAATCTCACAATAGACACTATACAAATAATGACTCCAAATCTTGAGCGCAAAAACTATCGCCGCCAACTCCAAATCATGAGTGGGGTAGTTACGCTCATGCACCTTAAGCTGTCTAGAAGTATAAGCAATAATGCAACCTTACTATATTAAGAACAATCAAGCCCAACACTAGAAGAATCACAAAACAATGTGAATCCCTCGCACTCAACAGAAAAAGCTAACATTGGGGCTGAACTAAGACAATCCTTGGGTTTTCGAAAGCTTGACTCACACTCATCGGACCAGTAGAAAGGAACTTTCTTCTAATGTAACTTAGTCATAAGGGCTGATAAGGTTGCAAAGATCTCAACAAAACACCTATAATAACTATCCAAACTAATAAAACTGCAAACCTCGTTCGGAGACATAGGCTTAGCCTAATCACAAATTGCCGGGTCTACCATAATACCCGCATTGGACAACCTGAATTCGAGAAAAGATGCTGAATCAAGACAAAACTCACACTTGGAGAACTTAGTAAAAAGTACATGCTCTCTAAAAACCTAGACCACAACCCTCAAATACTGCACATACTCCTCAATACTCCTCGAATACACAAGGATATCATCGATGAACACTATGACAAAAGAGTCTAGATAAGGTCTGAACACATGGTTCATCAAGTCCATAGACACAGCTGGAGCATTAGATATCCCACAAGAAAACACCAAGAACTCATAGTGACCATAATATATCTGGAAGGCTGTCTTCAGGATATGCTCTGCTCGGATCCTCAACTGATGATAACCGAACCTTAAATCTATCTTAGAAAATATGGTTGTGCCATGAAGCTGGTCAAACAAATCAACAATGTGCGGCATTAGATAATTGTTCATCACCGTCACCTTATTCAGCTGCCTATAATCAATACATATCCACATTGACCCATCTTTCGTTTTTACAAATAAAATATAGGCTCCCCAGGGGGAGACACTCGGCCCAATAAACTCCTTGCTAAGAAGATCCTGAACCAAAGAGTTCAGCTCCTTAATGAAGAATTTGCCAATCTCAAGAATTTACCCAACATCTTCTGCTCCTCAGCAGATATAACAGGCTAGGTCCTAAGTGGCTAAACAGTTGTCAGTTGAACAACTGAAAGAATAAGAGGAACCTCAACTCCAGGTGATGTAGTTGTAAGCTTCACTCCTGCTCTAGTAGTCTGCAAACTATCAATAAAACTAAACAACTAAACCAAAGAATCTCTAAGCAAAGAAGTGGTAATGAATCCTAATAGAGCCTAGGCTAGTCCCTGGCCCACCGCTAGCTGAGGTGGTAGATTCTTTATCTCGAGTACAGGAATAGGACTTGGGGGAGGTTCACCCTGGTCCCGAACTGGGGACAACTCATGAGTCTGGGTCTCATGACCTACCTTTCATATCATTGAAGCATGTGTCTTAGACATCTGCAAAAGAGTAAAGTCAACAAAATTTACTACAAACCAATCTCAGACTCTTAGCATGATATGAATAAAATAAGTGAAAGACTCCTAAAATTTTTCCACAGCCACCCTAAGATAGGAAATGGATGTCAACATTCCAATCTATAGGACTCTATTAGACAATACCTCTTGACTCAATATTTTCACAAGCTATTGGTAGCTCAGCCAATAATGTAACCCAGAACTATTAGAACTGGTTACCTTGGTAAGAACGTCCATTATGGACCCTATGTGTGAACATAATACATAATAATAATAATATCTTATAGTTAAGGGATAGGATCAAACCTGAAACTGCTTCGATACCACAGTAATAATATCTATACAACTAAAGTAAAAACATAACATATTATCTCAATGTACTCCATAATCACCATAACAAATGATTATCATCTAAAAAGCCTAAAGACGTATAGTCAATAGCAAAGCATTTACTTCCCATAATCATTATCAACCATCTTTAGAACAATAAGCACAAGAACTTACCACAACGTCCCATACCACTAGGAAGTACACAAAAGAGTGCAACACAAAGAACTCGTCACGACATCCTATAACACTGTAGAGTACAACATAGAATTTCAAACAAGAACCCATTACATTGTCCCATACCACTGCAGAGAACACCAAAAAAATACAACCAATAATACAATTAAGCACAACTTTTACATCCATTGACCGAAACTACAGGTATCTAAAACCCGCGATAGCTCTTTACCTAAATCCACTTCCAAACCCATATAGTAATTTAACATAAAGATAACAACATTGTCATAACATAAAAATATAGTCATTAATTTTATCATTCGTTGATAACACCGCGAAGTCCATACTATTTCTCCTAATTTTCCAAAATTCAATAGATTACAAGCCTTATAATTTCTAGCGATCAATTTTGAGAAAAACATAAGCCACCCATATTATAGGTTATTCACCTATCATAAGGCCATTTTTTTAACTAGTATCTTCATGACATGAGTTATCAATTAAGCCATCTCAACCTCACATATTTGAAGGTAATTTAACTAATGATCATGCCATATTAGGTCCATCATTACTTAGCATATACCAACCTTAAGGATGAATTTTTGTATTTTAGTCAAGTAAAGTCCACCAACTAGTTTATGGGGTTTCTAGCCCGCAAATAGAAATCATATCCTTTAGAAGTAACTAATTACTAGCTAAGCCACCTTTCTAGGCAAGATTTCATAATACAACCTATTATTCTAGTCAAGGATATATATATTAGGTTGGCCCTTGATTCTACATAACATTATTCGTTCCACTAAGTCTTAACTCAATATTAGTCATTGGTTTCCTTTAGTTACTAATTTAGCAACAACAAGGGTCGCACCTCACATTTAGTGATTTGGAAAAAGGAATGAATAAAAGTATAGCAAGAGAGACCTCGTATCTCAAGCACATAGACAGTGGGCCCCACATAACTTAACCTTACAAATTTTAATAAATATAAGTAAATTTACCAAACATGGCATCATAATGTTCGTACCTCTTCTGTATCCACCGAGCATCATCATAAGATCAACATAATCTTTTGAATTTACTGAGTATTATCATAATGTCAGATATTCCTCTAGATTCACCGTGTATCACCACAATATTAATATTTTTCTCCGGATTTACCAAACATCATCAAAATATAACATATTCCTCCGAACACGAAATGAGAATCATCATAATATCACATTTTTCTTTGAACTTGAACTTGGCAGTATATAAAAATTACATATCTCCCAGTACAACCGCATACATCTATATGCATAGCCAAAACAATAAAACATATAGAAAGGTTCACAATATGAGGAAGTAGGGATGTAGGCTAACACTTACTATTTCATCTTACAAGTAAGCATCACACATAATATGATCATAAACAAAAGAATAATTATTTACAAGACATGCACAATTATCACTTATAAAAATTATTCAATCATGATCATAAGATAATCCAATAATTGAGTTCAACCATCACAACTCCTATAAATATATATAATTTAGACAATTATCACGTATCTAGGTAGCTAACAATTTACTTAGTTTGAGATTAAGGTGGGTTAAGTCCTACTGCTAAATCTCCAACAAAGCCAAAACTTTACTAACACAAGTCTAACTTCTACCCCAAATTAGGCTAAGTCATCTATACCTTACCATAAGGGCTTACCAATCCTTACTAGATCTATAGGGAAAGTCTCTTCAAGAATCCTTCTTAAGTAAATCCAACACCAAGGTTATCTCCTATTTAGGCATTATATAGGTCAATACACTCCAAAGGATAAAGGTGCATACCATTCATATCTACTTAGAATAACTATAGTGTTCTCACACTAGTCATGAGACCACAAATAAGCTAACCAAGGTCCTAGGCTAAGGGTCAAATATCATACCTTATAGATTAATAGTCTAAAGAAATAGATAAATCCCTAGGTCACCATTTAATCAACTATCATTTAAATTCTCCACCTAATGTTGCAAGATATAAATAATTACATTACAAACAAGCTTAATCTAGTCGACGGGTGAGTCTAAACTATATTGAATCCAAGCAACTCACGATCAAATGAGCTTTTTTTCCCTTTCTATGAAGCTTCCTCTTCCACACGCAATGTTATCAACAATACAATCTAAGCATTACAAAAAGAATATCAATACCCATTATAACACTATTGTGCCTTGGCTTTTCAATGGACATAAAAACCCAATTGGATTTATCATTGGAAAGAAGTTTCAAAGACCAACCCATAACCTAACTATCTTTAGGGAGTTAAAAACCCTAAGAAATTGGAGTTAATCACTCAATTTTGGGGTTACAATTACCCACAATGATTTAGGAGGTTTGAGTAAAGAAACCATGAAATCAATACCAAATTAGAGGAATTATTTCATTAGATTATAGTAAGGATCAATCACACAAGTTGTTTAAGATCTAATTCAACCCACAATACATATTAGAAGGTTTTACACTCCATTAGGGTTTTTATTTTTAGAGGGAGGCATAAAATAGAAAAAATTCGTGTAAGATAATATTTAATATGAACCACCCAGCCCTCTGATGATGCGTTTGCATCCCTCATGTTACCACATTTGTTGTTTTGCAGTCGCACCCCCTTAACCATGATTGGTGCACCACGGTGCATGCTATTCATGGTTGAACCTTGGAACTTGGTTCTGAGATTCGACCAATTCCACAGGATCTATTTAGGGTCCATTTCGAACAAATAAGATATGAAACCCCATAATTTTCAAAATTCTAGATGCGTTGGCGAAGTCAAATTTCAAAAATGAGGTTGTTTACTAAAGTTTTCATGTAGTGGTCAATTAGGACCAATGAAGACTTCAAATAGAGGAAATGGGTTCTAAAACCCAAATGAACTATCAGGTAATTGAACTATTAGTTCCCACAAGTCATCACTGACTTGGGACAACTATGGAGAAGCTGTATCGGAGGAATCAAGCAAAAATATGGAAAATGACTTGAAGGGTCATTACAGAGTCGTAACTTTGGTTACGTATGAAAGATCCCTTTTTTGTACCCACAATAATATCGTTGAGCTAGGAAAAGGCTAGGATAATATCTAGGGTACCACTCGTACCCTAGGTTATGATTACCAAGTGAATTGTGAAAGGGGGTCGTACTCCTGCACGTGTGTGTTTTCCAGCTTTCAACCAAGGACCTTTTGGTCATTTCTATTTTCTAAAAATCTAAGTCCTTGACCTATGTATGTGTATTTAGCCTCCTAAGTGTTTATTTTAGAAAACATAAGCATACTAAACACTCTAAGTCTCTTGGAAGAAAGATTTTTGTAACGCCCTAAATCTATTACCCGGAATGGTACATGGTACTCATGACCCCGAAGGACCACAAGCTAACCCAAGACTAATATTTGTACCTATACACTGCGTACATCTTGTAAAATGCAGAAATATTAGGCTGAAATATGCCATAAGGTTTAAAAATTGAATAAAACATCTGATAAAACCATCTATGAATAATGTGATATCATAATACCAAAATTAAAGTAAATATTTGAAAATACTAAAGTCTGAATCTAGTCCAAAAGCCTCTAACTAAGTGAACTATCTAAATAAGGACTTGATGGGAGATCCATCTACTGAAAACTAAGTTGAAATAATAAAATGAATAATCATATCATCCTTGAATAGTGAGGACTCACTGCTAAATCTAGCTGCTAAAATCTGGAATGCTACAATGATCTGGAGCTCGTGCTTCAAAACCCATAGTATAAAACACCATAGCACAAATATATCAGTATGACTGAATGTACTGGTATGTAAGTGAGGTAGGGTTAATTCAAAGGGTTTAGATGCATGAACAATGCTAACTAACTATATAACATAAACATGAGAATATATGTATAAATAAGTGACCGTAATTGAATTCGTAATGATGCTGACTACTAAATCTGAATACTGATAACTGATATAACTAATACTGAGCGACTACATATAAGAGTGTAGGTTCTGATGGAACTTGCCTGGTTCCATACTGTACTGAATTAACTATAGCTGATAGTCCTAAATTTTGTAGAACTATCTAAGTTCTATTACTAAGACTGAGACTAAGGCTGTATCTGTAGGAAATAGTCATCTATCAGACATGCCCTAAATAAAGTAATATAGTTAAGTTAGGTTACAATTTATAACCCTAATTGGAAGGGTTTCAATATCGGCCAACTAGTAAGGATAAGCTATGAGTAGTCCCTCATATAGCAGTTACTCAAATGAGGATGGTGGGACCCTCATATAACAAGTTAAGCCACATCATCTACCCTCAAAATAACAGGTTTGATGTCTCAACCTACACTGGCTACGTAGTTTTGGACTGCAAAGACTACTTCTAAGAATCACACCCTCTAAAAGTAGGTGAGTTCCCATACCCGGACTAACTCGATGCTGAATCCTACTCCAATCTGAATAGACACTGAACATAATTAACTAAACTAAACTGGACTGAGTTCCTTGGGTTTTGTTGATTGATGGAATACTATTGAGATTCTAGTATTATTGAGTTTACTGAGTTTTCGTGAGTCACATGACTGACTAAATTCTATTGAACATGGCTTAACTGAGGATATCGTTAAAACAAGACATTGGATCTAGGCACACAACTAAATTTTATAGTACAAGTACCCCCAGGACTCGATAGAATGGAACTAACAAGGCATGAAATTATTTAATACATGACCAACATCAACAACCCGTACTATAATAAGTTAGGGTTTTCATGAAGTACATGGTTATCATAATCTTGTACATGAATGAGAAAGTAGATAACATGTAATAATTTCACTACCTAGTCTCATGAGCATTTTATACAACATTTATAATGCACAACAATATCATAGATGTCATTGTGATCATAAGGGTAAAGTATGCACTTATCATTTGCGTCACAATTGAGCTATGATGCATAATTTATAGTCCCTTAGGCCTTTTATCAAACACCTTCCATGCACAACTTAAGGCATAGGCATAATTACCAAATTATCACTTCAAAACTGTATGAATCGACTAAACTTATAGATTTCAACCCACACATTAATATCGTTTAATGAACAACATATAAAGATTCCATATTGGGAATAAAATCATCATAGTCTCATGGACATAATCAACTCACAAAAAAATATTAACAATATATGATTTAAAACTTTATTCTTAAACTCTATGGATGGAAGAAATCCATAAATAAACATTATGCATACCTTAGATCTTGAGGAAAATTGAGAGAGACTATCCTATTTTTAGTGAAAAATGGCTGAATTACATGTTTAGGGGTTATATATGGGTGGGAAATCGATCCTTTTGCACTTAAAAATATGGACATTTAGTAACTGAAATTGGGCATCAATGCGATACCTAATGCATCGTGCCATGATTGCACCAAGCCTCAGTAGTTTCACTGGCAGTCCCTGTAACTATGTTAATCAACGGATAGGCAATGTGGTGCGCCAAGATAGCATTGGTCCACTATTTTGGGACACCAAACATGGTCTAATCGAGGTTCAAAAAATCTCAAACTTGTTCGGGAAGAACTATTAAACTCTCTGATCATGAATTCACAAACTTAAAGACTATTAATGGACATTTAGTTGGCAAAATAGGATTGCCAACTTTTGAAGGCCAAAAATAAGTTATCTCTAGGAACTTAGCTAGAGTTTTCTATGTATGGGACCCCTTGACAAGCTTAAAGGACTGAATGAATCTTTGAAATTTTGTGGGGTCTTACAATATCTCCCCCTTGGGAATATTCATCCTTGAATGAAACTAACTAAGAAGGGAGAAATGATAACTTAATTACATATGGGACATGAATAACTGTAACATGATTACATAACTGACATGCCTGATAAACTAAATAAATCATACTAAGCATGCATATTTGATGCATACGTAACTAATTTATGAATGCATGACTGAGATTTCTAATAAGCAGAATTTCTCATAATGAGGATGCATATCTGATGCATGAATATGTGACTGACATAATGCATAAACATATGACTGGATAAGCAATGGTAATTTAATACAGTGTTTATAATGAGAATCTGAGCATAAAAATGAATGCCAAGTAGTAATTGAAATTTAGACATGAAACATGAATAAGATTTAAGGAAAGCTATTACCTTGGGCCGAGTCTGAATTAGTGGGGAAGAGGTGAGTATACTTGCTCCATATGTTTTCTTCTGCTTCCCAAGTAGCTCCCTAGATGGAATGATTCCGCCAAAGAACTTTAACCAGAGGAACTTTCATGTTCCTCAATCTGGTAGTCAAGAATTTTGACTAGAATCTCCTCATAAGAGAGGTTGTTCTTAATATCTATGCCCTTAATAGGGACTACGACTGCTGGGTCACCTATGCACTTCTTTAGCAAAGACACAAGGAAGACTGGATGAACTGAGGCTAGATCTGAAGGCAATTCAAGCTCATAAGTTACCTTGCCAAAGCGACTAAGAATTTTAAAGGGACCGACATTTCGGGGACTGAGCTTTCCCTTCTATCCGAATATCTTTAGTCCTTTTATGGGACAGATCTTTGGATAAAAAAAGTCACCAATCTCAAACTTGAGATCCTTTTTACGCACATCAGCATAAGACTTCTGTTGGCTTTGAGAATCCCAGAGTCTTTCTCTGATCAACATGACTTTTTCTAAGGCATCGAATACTAAGTCAGGCCCTATAACTAAGGCTTCACTAACTTTGAACCAAACGATCAGATATATGCACCTGCTACCATAGAGAGCTTTAAATGGAGCCATCTTTATACTGGAATGATAGTTGTTATATTCAAACTCAATCAAAGGCAAATGGTCATCCCAAAAATGCTTGAGTTTTTGGGATGACCACTTGCCTTTGATTGAGTTTGAATATAACAACTATCATTCCAGTATAAAGATGGCTCCATTTAAAGCTCTCTATGGTAGGAGGTGCATATATCTGATCGTTTGGTTCAAAGTTAGTGAAGCCTTAATTATAGGGTCTGACTTAGTATTCGATGCCTTAGAAAAAGTCAAGCTGATCAGAGAAAGACACTGGAGTCTCAGAGCCAACAGAAGTCTTATGCTGATGTGCGTAAAAAGGATCTCAAGTTTGAGATTGTTGACTTTTTTTATCCAAAGATCTGTCCCATAAAAGGACTGAAGATATTCGGATAGAAGGGAAAGCTCAGTCCCCGAAATGTCGGTCCCTTTAAAATTCTTAGTCGCTTTGGCAAGGTAACTTATGAGCTTGAATTGCCTTCAGATCTAGCCTCAGTTCATCCAGTCTTCCATGTTTCTTTGCTAAAGAAGTGCATAGGTGACCCAGCAGTCGTAGTCCCTATTAAGGGCATAGATATTAAGAACAACCTCTCTTATGAGAAGATTCTAGTCAAAATTCTTGACTACCAGACTGAGGAACATGAAAGTTCCTCTAGTTAAAGTTCTGTGGCTGAATCATTCCATCTAGGGAGCTACTTGGGAAGAAGAAGAAAACATATGGAGCAAGTATGTTTTAGAATGCTTTCCAAAAATGAAAGGTGAAATAGGTACCTCTGTTTGAGAAAACAGACAATGGAACACCATGCAATATAACAACCTCTCTGATATAGAGTTTGGTATAATACTCAGCTGAATAAGAGGTATGGACTGGAAGGAAATGAGTTGATTTGTTCATCCTATCTACAATGACCCAAACTGAATCAAGCTGATGATAAATATTAGGCAAACCCATCACGAATTCTATGTTCCACTTCTTCCCACTTCTAATTAGGAATATTGAACTCTTACATGGACCCACTAGGCTTCTGATGCTCTATGTTAACCTGCTGACATGTAGAGAACTTAGCCACAAACTCTACCATATCTCTCTTCATCCTACTACACCAATAGATCTTTCGCAAGTTGTGGTATATCTTTGTGGCACCTGGATGAATATAGTAATCCACACCATGCGCTTCTACATAAATTTGCTGCCTTAAGGCGTCTATTCCTGGAACACACAGACGACCCTAGAAACATAATACACCATCTCTCCCTTGGGATAAAACCTCTACTTTCTAATCTTTGACTGACTCTTTCAACTTAACAAGACTGGGATCTCTATCCTAATTTTCTTTCACCACGGAAAGTAAGGATGATTTTGAACTGCTCTAAACCCATAAATTACCCTCTTCCAAGTCAACTAGTCGGACGCCTAGTCTAGCAAGACAATAGACTTTATAAGCTAGCTTCCTCTTACTATCATCAACATGAGCAACACTACCCATAGACATTCTACTGAGAGCGTCAACCATTATGTTGGCCTTGCCCGAATGATAAAGGACCCTCATGTCATAATCTTTTAAAACCTCTAACCACCTTCTTTGACAAAGATAGAGATCTTTTTGAGAGAATACATACTGTAGGCTTTTATGATCTGTGAACATATCTACATAAACACCATATAGATAATGCCTCCAAATCTTTAAGGCAAAAACTACGGCTGCTAACTCAAGATCATGAGTAGGATAATTTTTCTCATGGGGTTTAAGCTGCTTGGAGGCATTGGCTATGACCTTACCATGATGCATGAGGATACAACCCAAACCTACTCTAGATGTATCATAATACAATACGAAACCATCTGAACCATCTGGAAGAGCCAAAACTAGAGCTCAAGTTATTTGAGTCATCGGTTCTTGAAAACTCTTCTCATAAGGATCTGATCCCTAAAACTTGACTTTCTTCTGGGTCAATCTAGACATAAGAGATGCAATAGAAGAAAATCCCTTAATAAATCATCTGTATTAGATAGTCAAACCCAGGAAACTCCTGATATCATATTGAGAGACAGGTGTGGGCCAGTTTCTTACTACTTTGGTCTTTTGAGGATCTACTCTAATGCCATCTCCGGAAATGATATGACAAAGGAATGCTACTGACCCTAGCACTAATTTTCACTTACTAAATTTGGAGCATAGTTGATGATCTTTGAGAGTCTAAAGTACAATTCTAAGATGGTTTACGTAATCATGTTCACTGCGAAAATAGATAAGTAAATCATCTGTGAAGCCTATGATGAACATGTCCAAGTCCTAATTAAACACATGATTCATCAAGTCCATAAAAGATGTAGGGGCATTTCTAAGACCAAAGGACATAACTAGGATCTCACAGTGACCATACCCAATTTGGAAACCTATTTTTGGAATGTCATATTCCCTAACTCTAAGCTGGTGATAGCCTGATCTGAGGTCTATCTTAGAGAAATTGTTGTCACCCTGAAGTTGGTAAAATAAGTCATTAATTTAGGGGAGTGGATACTTGTTCTTTATCGTGACTTTAATGAGATGACGGTAATCAATGCACATTTTAGGAGAACTATCTTTCTTGCACCTAAATAAAACTGGTGCACCTCATGAGGACACATTTGGTCTGATAAATCTCTTATCTAAGAGAAATTTCAACTGCTCTTTCAGTTTTTTGAGTTCTGCTAGTGCCATTCTTTATGGCAGAAAAGATATAGGCTGAGTATCTAGAAGAAGATTAATTCCTAAGTCTATTTACCTTTTGGGAAAATTTGATGAAACTCTTTAGCAAAGATATTTGAATATTCATTTACTACTGGAACTGATTCAAAAGTTGGAGTTTCGGAACTAGAGTCCTTAAATCGAATAATATGATAGACATATCCTTTAGATATCATTTTCTATGGCCAAAGGTGAGAAACAAGTTGACCTCTGAAAGCTGAAGTACTACCCTTTCACTCTAGGATAGGTTTATTTGGAAATTAAAACTGGACAACTCTATTTCAGCAGTCAACTATGGCATAGCTAGAATAAAGCCAATCCATGCCGAGAATGATATACAAATTAGTTATCTCTAACTTAACTAAGTCTAATAAGGTGACTTTTTGAAATATCAGGATCGGAAAGATCCTGTATACCCATCGTGCTATGATGATTTTACCCACTTGGTTAAAGACTAAAAATGACTCTTCTAGAATTTCGGGACTGACTCTGCAATCAACTTCTATGTAAGGAGTAACAAAAGACAAAGAAGCTCCCAAATCTAATAAGGCATAAAAATGAAAGTGAAAGATCTATAATGCACCAGTAACCACATCAGGAGAATTTTCCTGATCCTTTCAGGACTGGAGACCATAAACACTATTTAGGCATTTCCTACTAGTAACACTAGAGGTGGAACCCTGCTGATTTGGGTGATAGACCTGAGCCGAGGAATGGTTAAGCTGAAGAACGGTTAAGCTGACCTAGAGGACCTGGTTGGGGACAATCTCTAACTCTATGGATTGGCTTACCACATCCAAAATAAATACCACTGCTCGCTCTGTAATTAGCCTGATGGTCCTTGCCACATATCTAACAAAGAAGATAGGTTCGGGCATTGCTAACACTGCCCTGAGATTTAGATCCTAGCGTCCTATCTCTGTTGTTGTCTCTAAATTTTGGCACTAGATAACTACCTAAAAAAGGTGATGGAACTGATTACTTAGAATAAAACTGAGAATGGTTTCCTCCCTCTAACTTAGGATGAGCAAAGTTTAAACTACTTGTCCTTGCTCTTTTATTCTTATCCTCTCTTATCTTAACCTTTTTCTCTTCTATCAGCTGAGTATGGGTCATAAGACTGGCTATGTTTATGTTACTATTCAACATTGCGGACCTCCACTCATTGACCATACTATCACTGACCCCAGAAATAAACATACTCATCTTGGCCCTGCTATCTGTAACCACATGAGGAGCATATCTGGCCAATTGAGTAAAATTAAGAGAATACTCTTTCACCATTATATTTCCCTGCTTAAGTTTGATAAATTCTAACAACTTAGATTCCCTTAGCTCTTAGGGAAAGGATCTATCTGAGAATGCAGTGACAAACTGCTCCCACTCAATAGGACCTACATCAACTAACCTCTCTAAATTCTGTTATTTGAACCATATGGAAGCCATATCCTGGAACTGATATGTGGTTAGCTCAGCACTCTCCATAGCTGATACTCCTTATATTTGTAACCTTCTGAACTTTATCGAGGAATTTCTAAGAGTCCTTGTCTATCTTAGACCCAAAAAAGGATGGAGGATTCATTTGGGTGAAGTCCCGAATCCTGGGTGTAGCTGAATTGGCCACTGGGTTGGCCGGAGCGACATCTGGTCATTCTTTATAAGTAGCAACTATTTAGAAAGAGTGATAAATATATCTTTGAACTCTGCATGAGAAACATGTTCGTCCAAGGGATCTGTTTTGATGGGCTGAAGGGCTGATTGATTTCTATTTCTTTCTTTGGGAGGCATATTCTATATAAGAAAGGGGAAAGAGATTAGATAGTGTATTAAATTTGAGCTCACAATCACTGTCATGACATGAATACTCAAAATAAGGGAAAATATTCCTAAAACATCTAATAGCCTTCTGCACATAAATGTGGCGCGCAACACACCAATATACAAGACTCTACTAAATGTGGCATTCAGACTTCCTAGGACTCCATTAAACCTATCTCTGATGCCATGTTTGTTACATCTCGAATCTGGTACCCAGAATCCTACATAGTGCTCATAACCACGAAGGACCTCAAGCTAACCCATGAATGATATATGTACCTGTACACTACATATATTATGTAAAATGTGGAATACTAGGCTGAAATATGCCATAAGGTTAAAAAACAAAATAAAACACCTGATAAAACCATCTCTGAATAATGTGGTATCACAATACCTAAATTAAAGTAAATATCTAAAAATATCAAAATCTGAATCTAGTACGAAAGCCTCTAAAAGATTGAATTGTCTAAATAAAGAGTTGATAAGACATGTCCCTGACTAACTCCATCTACTAAAAACTAAGTTTAAATAATAAAATAAATAATCATATCATCCTTAAATAATGAGGCTCCTTGCTAAATCTAGCTGCTAAAATTAGGAATGCGACTAATGCTTTGGACCTTGTGCTTTTGAACCTATGGTATAAAACACCACAGCACAAATGGGTCAGTACGATTGAATGTACTGGTATGCAAGTGAGGTAGGATGAATGCAAAGGGTTTAGATGCATTAACAATGCTAACTGACTGTATAACATGAACATAAGAATACATACATGAATGAGTGACTTTAATTGAATTTGTGATGATACTGACTATTGATTCTGAATACTAATAACATGAGTTCTTGATAACTAATATAATTAATACTGAGTGATTATGTCTGACAGCCTAGGTTCTGATGTAACTAGCTCAATTTTGTACTGTACTGAATTGACTGTAGATGATAGTCCTAAATTCTGTAGAACAATCTGAGTTCTATTACTGAGACTGAGACTGAGACTAAGACTGTAACAGTGGGAAGTAATCATTTATCCAACATTCCTAAAATAAAGCAATATAGTTGAGTTGGGGTCCAATCTGTAACCCCTGTTGGAAGTGTGTCAATACCGCGCCACTGGTAATGACAAGTCGTGAATGATCCCTCATATAGCAGGTACTCAATGGAGAATAGTGGGAACCTCATATAATAGGTTAAAACACCTCATCTACCCTTAAAATAGCAGGTTTAATGTCTCAACCTACGCTGGCTACATAGTTTTGAAGTGTAAGGAATTCTTCTAAGAATCATACCCTCTAATAACAGGTGACTTCCAATCCTTGGGACTCACTCTGTGCTAAATCCTGCTCCCATCTGAATAGACACTAAACATGATTAAATAAACTGAAGTAGATGTAGTTTCTTGGGTTCTGCTAACTGATGGAATACTATTGAGATTCTGAGATTACTGAGTTTACTGAGTTTTCCTGAGTCACATAACTGACTGAATTCTACTGAACATGTCTTGACTAAGGATATCGTGAAAACAAAACACTGGCTCTAGGTACATATCTAAATTTTATGCTACAAGTACCCCCAAGACTTGATAGATGGGATTTAACAAGGCATGATATTCTTGAATATATGAAAAACATGAACAATCTATAATACAATATGTTAGGTATTTTATAAAGTGTATGGTTATCATAATCTTGTACATGAATGAGAAAGCCTATAAATATTTCATAATTTCATCAACTAGTCTCATGAACATTTTATAAACCATTTATAATTCACAACAATATCATAGAATTTATTGTGATCATAAGGGTAAAGCATGCACTTAGCATTTGGGTCACAATTGAGCTATGATATATAATTTCTAGTTCCTTAGGCATTTTATCGAACACCTTGCATCCACAACTTAAGGCTTAGGCATAATCATAAAATTATCACTTCAAAACTCCATGAATCAAGTAAAGTTATAGATTTAAAGCCACATATTAACAAAGTTTCATTAACAACACATAAAGATTCCATCTTGGGAATCACATCATCATAATCTCATGAACATAATCAGACTACAATAATATATTCACAATACATGATTTAAATCTTGATTCTTGAACTTCATGGCTGGAAGGAATCCATAAATGAACACTATGCATACCTTAGTTCTTGATTCTATGAAATTTGACGATAGAATTTTCTTGAATTAAAATCCCTAATTGAAAATCCAAAACTTTTTCTTGAGGAAAATTGAGAGAAACTAGTATATTTTTAATGAAAAATGGCTGAATTATGTGTTATAGGGTTTATATAGGGGTGGAAAATTTACCCTTTTTTCATTAAAAATACAGACACTTAATGAATGTAATTGGGCATCGATGCGATGCCCAATGCCTCACGCCATGACCATGCCAAACCTTGGTAGTTTCACTAGCAGTCCCTACAACAATGTTAACTAACGTGATGGACGATGCGGTGCACTAAGATTGTGTTGGTCCACTATTTTGGGACACCAAATATGGTCTAATCGAGGTCTAGAAAATTTAAAACTTGTCTGGGAACACCTATTAACCTCTCTGATTATGAATTAACAAACATATGGACCATTAAAGGACATTAAGGTGTCCAAATAATATTGCCAACTTTCGAAGGCCAAAATAAGCTAAGTCTAGGAACTTAGCTAGAGTTTTCAAAGTCTGGGACTCCTTGTCAAGCTTAAAGGACTGAATGAAACATAGAAATTTTGTAGGGTCCTACAATTGGAGACTAGGGTTTGGAGGTGTTCATCTTGTATCAAGATTATTGGTTTATCATCCTATTTAAGGAATGTATATCTTTCTCTCTTTAAATAAATCTAAACCAATCTATTTCACACTTGGATTAGTAAGTATACATAGTGGTTTTGATTCAAAAGAAAATGTTTTTGCTACCTAACAATAAATAATGATGATTCTTGTTGATACTTGTATTGATATATGTTATTGATAGTAGATTGCATATGTAAATGATTTTTGTATATTGTTTAACATGAGGTTCCTGAGTAACCCTAGTGTTGATGATATCTACCATGAAAAGGACCTTGTTATAAGTATGCACAAAAGGTGTTTGTGAAAATTTTTCAATGAAATAACTAGATATATGATGATGATGTATTAAGCTAGTGCAATGGACAAGTAAATATAAATGATTAATAATGATGTTGTTAAAGGTTTTTAGGCAATGTAAGGTGTGATGATAACCTTGTAGAGCTAATAACCAATAAAAGGGGTTGAAGTCCCTTAATATGAAAAAGAACTTAAATACTGTATTGAACTAAGTGTGGTATAAAAAGGCAATTGAAATGTGAATATCTTGTAAAGGTCTTGAGGATCATAAAAATGAATTGTGTTGTTAAATTGAATAAAGGCATTGTTATATTTAAATGGTTGAGCCATAAGGGCTCCTATAAGGACCGTGGGGTCTTTTAGAGTGACTTAATTGGCTAAATAGTTAAAGTCCCTAAGTGTTGTGTAAAATAAGTGTTGATGCATAGATAAGAAGGTAAAGTCCCAAATGTCTACTCATGATGTTGGTGATAGCTTATGGTTAATGTCCCTGGGCTTATGTGATAGGTTGAGGTTAAAGTTCTTTTCTTATGATGTGGCTTAGGTTTAAATTCCCTTTCCTAATGAAAATTCAAGGTAAAGTCAATTTCATAGGCAGAGTGTTGAATTCAAAGCACCTTTCCTCATGAAGAGGCTTGTGGTACATTTCATATATGGTATAGGTTAGAGTACTTTGTCTAACAAAAGAGGGATGAGGTTAAAGTCCCTTTCCAGATGAGTGTTTGGGGGTTAAATTCCCTATTCTATAATGAATATATGTAGGTAAAGTTCATTGATTGAATGACTATGAATGTGGTTAAAGTCCTTGTCTAATAAATGTGTGTGTGCATGGGTGTAGACCCTTTTCTACTAATAAAGTGATTGTTCATGAAGTCCTTAGCATCACGATAATGATGAATCTATAATTGTAGAAAGTGGTAGTCCTCCCACTACTTGTCTAATGAATGAATGCTTAAGAATAATGAAAAAATTTGACATGATATTTTGATTAGCATGTGATATATCTATATGTACTGATAAGTGTTTGAATAAGATAAAATGTGATGTATTGTCTTGTTGTTTAATAATAATGTTATTTTATCTCTTCTCCTTGAGTTACATGCTAGCATTCCAACCGCTAACCATCTTCGGATGCTATGTCCCCACGTGATGTAGGGTCCCGAGCATTTTCTTCCTTACCTGCATAGTGATTAGTAGATTGAGGTGGTTCATTCTTCACTTGAAATAGTAAGCTTCCTTACCTCAAAATACGTCATCTCTTTATCTATATCATTACACTTAGTCTTTTTAAGACTTGATTTTGCTATAGTCAGGGGCTTGTACCGACATATACACTTATTGACTTCAATTTGTTTAGAGGTGTTGTGAACAACTGTGAACTTTTGTGTAGATATTGTAGTGAATATAAAGTTGACTTATGTTATTATTTATGCTATTATGATATGTGAGTTGGATTCCCTCTGACTCCTAAGGTATGTTGAGGTGATTAGGTTGGGTTATCGGGGCGACCTCTGGTTCATGTGAGCTTGAGGTGCCCATATGAAATGGTCAAAAGTTCTAGTAAAGGAATTAAAAACATTACCATGTCTTCTAGTCAGGGAATGGAAATGATACATAGGAACTCTATGGTTCTTGGGATTTAGTATATGCAGGTTCATACCCCACTTTCTCCATCTACTAATCAAGTTAACAAATGCATAAAAGATTTTGAAATAAGTTTTTTTTTTCAAATTTGTTTGGTTCTTTATTACATGTATATGTTAAGAATTAGTAATATGATTTGCTTTCTTTGGGGGCTATTGGGGAGGGTCCAGAAGGAGTTAAGCACTTTACCATGTGTTGTAGTCATGAAATGAGAGCGAGATATAAGAACTCTTTGGCTCTTGAGAAAGCATATATGCAGGTTCATACTCCATTTCCTCCATATACTTATCAAGTTAAGCAATGTACCAAAGAGGATTAAAAGAGTAAGTTTTTCCAAATCTATTGAGTATTTGTCCAAATTAATCACATCATGCTTAGTGTAGGGGTGTCTAAAAGTTTTTTTCAAATCTGTATTGTATTTTTCCACTTTCATCATATCATACAAATTATTTCTCCTTATTAGGGGTTTTAAGAATAATGTAGGATATAATACCCAGATCTTTATGCTCCTTGTTAGAGAGTTTTGAAAATAATGTGGGATATAATCAACGAATACAATCAATGGATAATAATCCTCTGATTCTTGAGAAAGATAACATGCAAACCAATATTTCATTGCCTTCGTCTATTGATCAAGTTATAAAACCCCCCCAAACTGCTAATATAGGTATGATATTTTAGAATTCATGTCTTATTAAATTTACAGAATTGAACTTTCTAGTATAGTTCTTACAAAATTATACAGTTGTAGGATCATCTAACCATAGAACGGTAAAAAAAGTTTGAGCAAGCAACATGTGCAAGGAAGTTGCATCACTTCAAATCGATCAGAAGATAAAATTTATTTTATAATAATTGAATGGTTGGAAAAAATAGCAATCTATTTTTGAGACACTTAGGAAAATTAATTTGTGATAGTAGCATTTGTGTATTGATAGTATCATCAATGAGTGATATTAAGAAATAGAATTTGGATCACATGTGGGAAGCTATTGAGGTAACAAATGGGCATTTGGACCTTTTGTTGTATTGTCCTAGCGGATTTTGTGTATTGATTATTGTAGGATAAATTTTTTAGTGATGATATGAATGATCATCGTGATAATATCTTTGGATGGATGAATGATTTGTGGAACATATGGATATGACACTTGCATATTAAGTATGTATAGTATTAGTCAATAGTATAGGATCTTAAGTATAAACCAAAAAGAGTAGAGAAGAAGGACTGGGAGTGCTTAGTTAAGGAATATTTTTGTTTTGAAAAATTTCTGGTATTCCTTGTTAAGAATATGAAACTTTTAGTTTGAAAACTTGCATTTCATATTTTGTCTTTAATCTTTCATTTTAGCTCTGTATTACTAGCTTAAAAGTTTTGTGTGGAGTGGCTTATTATTTCCAAAAAATCCAATGGCTCTATATATGTTTCTCTGTATTACCTGCTTGTGCTACCCAATAAACTTTATTTGTTGATACCATTTTAGAAATTGCATTTCAATAAATTCTAACTTATTGTTTACAAATATAGGTGAGAAGCAGGAGGAATATAACAAATTAAGTCAATTTAACAGTGCTTCATCATATTCATAGCAAGTCTATTCGTGTGATAATTTATCTGTAGGTATTATGAAAAATTATTTTCTATAGAAAATACTTATGAGGTATTGTTTGATATGTTTCTCTTTGTTGTAAAGGGCGGAAAAGATGGCAATCCTCCAGATTTGGTGACTATTTTCTATGAGACTAATAAAAAAGACAACAAGATTGTTTAACCTAAACCAATTGAATAACATGTGCATTTGGTTAATTGAATAAGTAAATTACTTAAAGTTACTATGGTTTTTGATTGAAAATATCCTTTTATCTATTATGTAGGATCAGAGTGACAGAATTGTGAAAGCAGAGCCATCTCTACCTAGCATAGAAATTGTAGAAAAATGTTGGGGACCTAAAAATAGTATCCATGTATTTTTCTTTAGCGGTGGAGTAAAGACGAAAGATATTTAAGGGGCTGCTACTTCAAAAACTAAATTATTGTCCGCTCTATGTTTAACTTAATAGGACAATAGATCCTTGATTGAGAAAAAAACATCTTTGAATGATGAAAAAAAATCCTTGAACGGTCACTTGTTTACCATACAAGATGAGATAGAAAAAACAAAAATTATGCAAGAATTCTTTGCTGCTCAATATTCACATATCCTTCTTACGACCTCGCCCATTTCAAATAAATGACACACTGACTTATTTTGGTGACCATGTAATTAATAATATAACCCAGTTTTTATATTTTTCATTACTTTTTACATTAGCCACTTCTTTTGCAGTGAGTGATTTAGTTAATTCTAGTGTAACTAAATAAATAAAGCTCAAGTTGTGAGGAACTCCATACAAAAATGGTATCATTGAATGATTGTGGTGTTCTCTCTCTTCTTGGTACTATATTGTTGTAGTTACTATTATGATTTATTTGTTGTGTTGTCTATAGTATTGGGTCATGTCTTCTCTACTTTAATTACTTTGCTTTTACATGTTGTCTTTAGTATTTTTTCTAGCTTCTCATTGTTATGTCTTTCCCCCATCTTGCTTTGATATGATTCTTCTTAATATAAGGGAATATCGAAAAAAACCTTATACCATCCAATGATGTATATTGTGGGTGGTGAAATTTTCTATGGTGGAGATGTAGGCTTTTTAATAATAGTTGTAATAGTAGTTTAACAGTGGATTTGGTGTTTACAATGTTATGGGATCATCGTATAATTAGTTTAATGATTCATAAAGTTCATAAGCAGACAAGAGAAATTGCATATTTGCATATTCATTGGATTCATAGAAAAAAATTGGGATTGCATTGAGGACATAAGATCAGCTCCGACATGAATTTTCCCCAAAAAGAGAAGAAGAAAAATTAATCAACTCTAGACATGAGAGTGATAACATTTTATTCTTGTTTCAGTTGTTAGATGTGATCGTATAAAACTAATGTCCTATGGGGGATATATGAAAATATGGGTTATCATATTTTATTCACTCTTAGTTGAATGATTAGGAGGGGAGATCATAACTTAATAGGTAATCTTTTTAGTTATATAACAAGATTGGAGATTAATATATCTGAAAGAAGGGAACATAATCAAGAATCTAAACTTACTCAACATACCAGAGGCTATGGTTGGACTACATTGTGGATAGAATAGATACAAGTTAGGATAATTATGTAACTGAAAAATTATTGTCATATGTGTCTATATGATTTTGTTAGTATGTTGCAAAAGTTGCCAAAACAAGTGAACTGATTTTGAGCAATTGCAAGTGTATGTAATTGATAGTAGGTGTATATTATTGAAATCACCACCCATCTACAAACTAAAGGAAAATAAATAATGTTCATTTATATTTCTCTTTTGACTAGGATTGTGTTTACCTTCTTCTTAACTTAGATTGTCTTTACCTCTAAATTACCTTCCCCTCTTACTATCATACTTTAAATGTGCCATTCTACTTGGTCAACTGGCAAGATGCAGAGATCTTTTCATCAATATAAGTCTCAAGTTACTATCTAGCCTATGAGTTCCATCTGTCCGTTCCACTTTAAAAATCTTACATTTTTGTTTGATTAATTCAAGTCATATAAATACAAAATATTTATATTATTTTATGTCTACTTCTTTATAAGCTGGAAACAACCATAATCAGATTGTGCACTCTTATACAATTTCCCAATATCAAATTTTGAATCATCTGGATTAACCTTTTATATTTTAAAAATATATGGTGCTCTTATTTTCGTCACTAAACTTTGCAATCACTAACCATTGCTTCTTACATATAATATATTAATACCAATAGTTATTATTAGTCTTTCAAAAATTTAGTTCTTATAGATTTTTAAAGATTGAAGATACAACTGAATATTCAATTTAAGAGAATGCAAAAGCTCATTATTATCTTTCTAAAAATATTAAGTAAACTTGACATCAAATTCTAGCTTGAGATGTTTATTGCTTAATTTTTTGGATGTTAATTTGTCTTTCTCATTTAGCAAATAATGAAACTATATTTTTCATCCTTCTACATTTTCAGTAGTAATTGTATATTTAGCAATGTAATATATAAATTTTATGATTTTAGTAGAAATCAAGGATGAGTTAGTTGCTCATCTCTAAAGGCTAATCAAGGATGAGTTAGTTGTTTGTATCTAAAGGTTAATTTAGGATGAGGCAGTCCCTCCTCTAGAAAGATTTATCTAGTACGTGTTATTTGCTTAATGTGATAGAGTAATTTAGGACCAGGTAGTTACTCATCGCATAAAGGATTGGTCACTAGAAAATAATTATTTTTAAAAATAAAATCATCTTTTGGGAGGAGATATACAGTCTCTAATAATGTTGTTAAGACCGAATATATTGTCATTATAATGCCTTTTAACGAGCAACTAAAGTACTGCATTGCAATTAATTTTTAGCAAAAGTGTAAAGTAGGACGAGTCGCGACTAGTATTTTCCCATTATAAAAGATCAGTTGTGACCAAAGATAGACTTTTAGGAACGCGAATTCCCTTTCCTGGAAACTATTTTTCTTATAGTGTAGAAATGGGAACATATCATTATAGACTTTGTGACTAGTCTACCTCATACTTCTCGTGGTTCTAACAGTGTTTGGGTAATCGTGGATCAATTGACCAAGGCTTCTCATTTTAGTCCCTTCATGTTTTTTTATGTCTTGGAGGTTGGCCCATATTTACATTTGTGATATAGTTAGTCTTCATAGTGTGCCCGTGTCTACTATCTCAAACATAGGTTTGGTGTTCATATCTCACTTTTGGAAGACTTTTTAGCAAGATTTGGATAGTCTAGTTGATCTTAGTAGAACTTTTTAACCCCAGACTATAATTCAACCAGAGTAGACTATTTAGGTTCTGGAAAATATACTTTATGCTTGTGTTATAAACTTTGGTGGTCATTGGGAGAAACATCTAACCTAGGAAAGTTTGTGTGTAATAATAACTGCCATTGCAGTATGGAGATGAAACCTCTTAAGGCTTTCTATAGTAGGTGTTATTGCTCTCCTATTGATTGGTATGACGTTCCTGAGGTTAGACCTAAAGGTATGGACTTGCTTCTTGAGTGTTTGGATAGAGTTTGGGTCATTCTAGATAGGCTTCGACCGACTCAAATAAGAAAGAAATGCTATTCAGATCATAGCATCATTCCTTGAGATTTAGTATTGCTGTTTGAGTCTTCCTTTGTGTATCACCCATGAAATGTAAGATGAGGTTTGGGAAGAAAGGAGAACTTAGCCCTAGGTATATTTTTTCTTGGGAGATTTTTCAAACTATTCAAGATGTAGCTTTTGAGTTAGCATTGCCCCCAGATATATTAGTGTTTTTAGTTTTATACTCTAGGGTTACACTGGAGATGAGTCTCATGTCATTCATTGGGATTCAGTCTGGTTAGATGAGTGGTTGTCTTTTTTTTTTAGGAGCATAACTCCATTCTTGCTAAGGATGTAAAACGTTAGCATTTTAGAGTTATCCCAGTGGTTAACGTCTAGTGTAAACAAAGGCCTATACATGAGTCTACTTGGGAGGTTGAGTCTAATAGGCATGGTGTGTTATCCCCATCTTTTTTCTTATTGAAGTATTTCTCTTACCATTAGTTTGAGGATGAACTAGATTCTTAGTGGTGGATGATGTAATGACCTAATTTTTGATAATTTTTGTGAATTATTCATTTCTAAGTGATTTAACCAATTTAACCCTAACCATGGTTGAATTGTTGTATTTTTAGAGTGTGGGGATAATTGGCATAGTTACCAACGAATTTCAATGTGATTAGTGTGAGGTTGTGGTTTTTGGTGGTTATAAAGGCTTTATAGTTGACTTCGGTCAACATTTATTGATTTGTGCATTGTATGACAAAACAAACAATGCTCGTAGATCAAGAACATCAATTTTAGGTTGGTAACATGGTTGGTGTTGTTTTAAGCTTTTGTATCTCATTTTGATCTTCGATTTGAAAAGTTATGAAATTGTGCTTTAGGGTCGACTTTGTTAATGTGAAAGTTATTCAAAAATCTTATTCACCATAGTATCTAAAACATCGAATTTTGTCTAGTATCACAACTTTTTTTACATTCTAAAGATTTTTTATGAATCTCGAGAGATTTGCGGAGGCTTGGAGAATTCCAAATCTACAGCTAGTGCAACAATCAGCTGGTGCACCCGCTTAAGTAACCTGTTTGTTGCTTAAGCGGCCTAGCAGCTAGCTAGGGGTGTCACTTAAGTGACTCCCTGTAATGCCCCAAAAATATATCCTAAGACGTCACACTTTGCTTAGGACCACAAGTGATCCCAAGCTAACCCATGAACTAGCATGCTATTAAACAACTGATAAAACTATGTATAAAATAACTGAATTTATTCTGCGGAAACATAGAAATGATGGAATCTAGTAAAATACAAAACTGATACAAATTTTATAATATGGTAAGGTTTGAAATGAGTGATTAAAATTACATAACTGACTCTACCTGATATCTGTGAAGCCTCTACAATACTAACTATAGATGGCTGGGGCGCGACTCTAACTACCATTTGTAAGGACCCGCAAAGTTCCCTTGTTATGCGAGCCTTAGAGAGTGCCAAGTGAAGTGTAATACCGTCCCTAAAAGATTGAGAAGAGACTTACCAAGTGATTGGTGTTTAAACCAAACATAATTTTAATAAATCTAACTTTTTGTCATGTAGAGAGTTGAAATAGCTTTCTAACGATACAAATTTTATCCAAATCCGGCATGGAGGTGAGGAGTTATGGCCATTTTACTAAGAGTTATCGGAATCGCCCAGGTGCGATGGACGATCCGACAGACCATTGAGTCTACGACGGATCATTGCTCAGCCTATTGTAACCAAGGAAGTAACTCCCTTTTCTAGCCCTAGTGCGACGGCCAGGACGATGGAGCATCAAGGCTGCGATGGACCATCACCTTAGACCGTCGCTACTAAGATAGTGTGCTCTCATCCTGGACAACGTGTGATGGAATATCCAACGG
Source organism: Capsicum baccatum var. pendulum (assembly GCA_030864225.1). NCBI lineage: Eukaryota > Viridiplantae > Streptophyta > Magnoliopsida > Solanales > Solanaceae > Capsicum > Capsicum baccatum. The sequence continues at coordinate 161,073,309 of CM061560.1, read as the reverse complement.
ATTGTCCAGACTGTGATGGATTGTCGCTTTGACCATCGCGTTCCCCGTTTAATATTTTTAACTTGCTATTAAAAGGGATTTTTGGTCTTTTCCACTCTTTTATCAACTAGATATGTTCCAAGCGAAGCAAATGGCTTCATTCATCATCCAAAATACAAGAGAGCTAGGGTTTCTCCCTCAAGAACAAATGTAAAACCCTTCTCCAAGAAATCCAAGAACTTATCATAGATTCTACAAATTAAGTTGAGATTTGAATTCCCCAAGTTCAAGGGTTGGAAGAACACTCTCTCAAAAGTAAGAAGAAGAGTTTGAAGCAAGCTTGTTCATCCAATTTCATAATCTAAGGTATGTGGGGTTTTGAACAAGGGTAATCCTTTCACCCTTGTTCCCAAAGGCTTATTTTAACTATAATTTTTTCTATCTATGAGATTTTACATGATATTGAAATAGGAATTTTGACCCATTGTTATTGATTGCAATATCTTGATGTCTCCCATGAATTGAAAGTCGAATAACATGATTTTGCATGTTTTCTTAAGAAATTGAAGCTGAGTTTATACCCTATGATGTTACTCCTTCAGAATTTAGGAGTTTCAATATTCTAGAAATTGAAGTATATTAGTATGTTGATATTTTGAAATAAATTTCTGTAACTTCCAGATTTCTACATGAATTATGAATTTATATGCTATCTATTATGCATTATGATGAGTTTTAACTTGAGATTGAATTATGGGTCATTAAACCCTACTTGAGACTTGCAATTTTATGAACTATTGTGCTATAAGCACCCATGATTTGAGTATTTTGAGATTATTGAAATTTTTTATGACCTAATGGTCATAGATTTTTGAAATCCACTCTACCACATTAGATTAAAGATTTGATTGTTGGGTTCTTATGAACCATGAGATAATTTTTGAAAGTGGGTTTCAATGAAATGAGCAAGATAAATTAAAGAAAGTAGTATTTAGCACAGAGTTGGGTAAGTTACCATTGTTTCTTACCCTAGAACTATGTGTCACTGTACGTTTTAGATTTTTGGCCTAAGGTCGAGGTTATTGGGCCCGAGGCCGACAAAAGTGATCACTGAATTGAGGTTATACTCCTTGGAAAGAGTATGATGCCTCTCTCCAATGTAAGGTTTCTTCCTTAGGAGGACAAGATGTTGGACTCTATGTAGCTAGCGTGGTTTATTTCGGTTAAGAGAACCTCCCTAAACTAATGTATTTTCCATTGAGATAGAGTATTTTTCCCTAAAGCTTTGAGATGAGATATTTTGTAAAGTGAACGAATTGCTTTTGAGTATTTTCGAATGAAGGAAGTAGTTTTATCTACTAGTACGAGTTGATCATTAGTTATTAAACCAAAGTATTATGATTCCAAGTTCCAAGTATTTGAGTTCAAAAGAGTTATAAGTTCTTAAGCATGGAAGACGTTTTACTCCCCATGAGATATATGCATGAGTTGAAATTATTGTTTAAAGTTTCCTTCAGTATATGAGTAATGAGAATAAGAGAAGAGTACAAATTTTAAAACTAAAGTATAATGACTCACGAGATTTGTGTTACATGCTTTATTCTACATGATTTATGAGCTTTAAATTTTGACGTATTCAAGCCATGTGAGTCATTCCTAATTGCATGCATGATTTGTTTGACGAGTATTTATACTGCTTTTATAGAAATGCATACACCCCTAAATACTTAGTACATTCCTATGTACTTATCCACATATACGTCTATGCGCTACATTATCTTATAATATAGGTTCATGTGCTCAGCCCCAGCCTCATCAGTAATTCTCGAGTACCTTTCCGTACATTGCCCTAGTGGTGAGTCCTCATGGTTTGAGGACCTATCTTCAGACATTTTAGTATTTAAGTGTTTATGCTATTACTTTCAGTTCAGTTTGAGCCAGTTGGGGATTTTTCCCAATAGCTCTATAGTTCATGGAGTAGTAGAGGCTTTGTCAAACTAGTTATCACACTGTGGTTGGGTTGAGATTTCCAGTATTGTGGTCGTTTGGACTGAGTATTATTTTCGTATTTCCTTTCATTTGATATGACAATGCCAGTGTTTTGTATATTCCTTCTTTAATGAGTTATTATGAGAAGTGATAGGCTCAAAGGGTTAGCTTGGGGATACTCATAGCCCTAAGCACCGTGTGACGTCCTGGGAGGTAATTTTAGGTCGTTACAAAATTGGAATCAAAGCTAGATTTTAAAGAAGTCCTAGAGATTCTGACAAGCCACGTTGAGTAGAGTCTTGATCATCGTTGTGTAGCGTGCCACATCTATAAGCAAGAGTCTACAAGACGTTTTAGGAAGAAGTTGTTTCTTTCTTTCAGATTCCATCGTGCTTGCAGTAGTCCCTCTCATCTAATAATTTGTGCTTACCTATTTCAAAAAATGCCATTCCAAAGAATGAATGCCCACAGAAATGATGATGAGAAACCCCCAACTGTTGATCCTTTGACTAAGACTGTGTCTCATACTGAGTTTCGGGCGGCCTTTCAGTCGTTAGCCCAAGCAGTCAGCACTAATGTTTGGGCCAATAACTAGGCTGCAGTTGCTAACCAGCAGGGAGGTGATGTAGCTGCTTCTAGGATCCATGATTTCATGCAGATGAATCTGCCTAATTTTTATGGGTTCAAGGCAGGTGAGGACCCACAGTTGTACCTTGATGAGATGAGAAAGATCATGCAGGTGATGCATATTTCTGAGGAAGAAAGTGTTGAGTTGGCGTCTTATAGGTTGAAGGACATAGCTTATGACTGGGTTGTATCATAGAGGAAGGGTAGAGGTGAGGATTCTGCTCCTATGACTTGGCAGTCATTCCAAGATGCTTCTTGGACAAGTTATTTCTACTTGAGATGAGGGAAGCAAAGATCTTTCAATGTTTTTCTTTACTAGTAGGGAAAAATACTTTAAAACTGTTCTGAAAATCTTTACTGATAGGAAAAATACTTTATCTTAAGGGAGGTTCTCTTAACCAACATAAACCATGCGAGCTACATTGAGTCCAACATCTTACCTACATTGGAGAGTGTCCAACATCTTGTCCTCCTAAGAAAGAAACCTTACGTTGGGGAGAGTTTTCATGTATAAACATTCATAATCATATAAATTTGTAGTTAAAAGTTGGTTTTAGGCACAAGTATGAAAGGAGATCCTTGTTGATAAACCCCACATACTTTGATTGATGAAATTTCTACGAAATCTTGAATTCGAATCTAGAATTGCTCTCTTAAAGATGGCCTCTTGATTATCTTGAATTGGAAATCCTCAATTTTGAGATTTCTTGGATAAACAATGGAGGATTTTGATTTATTGGAAAGGAAGCTTTGAACTCTAGGGTTTTTCTTTGGTAGGGAATGGATGAAAATAAGCTTAATAGGCTTATAATGGGTTAAATTCTTTGTTTTGGTTGAATTGGGGCCTTGATAATTGAACAAAATGCCCCTTTCAAACTTTAAGTCGGAACTGAAAACGTAACATTTTTTTAAAACTGGCTGGCCACCGTGAATGCCACTATCGCGGTGCCCTATAGTTTTGCCATTTTTTCCACTAGCGTGATGCACCAACATCACGTTGACCTACTGGAATGGGACAATTGGGAATTTGGAATTCTCCGTGATGCGGTGCTATCATGTAGGGCCACTGGAATTGACGATTGTCATTTTTCCCGCCTCCGCAACGCGCCAAGTGCACACGTGGTACATTGTCAACTTAAAATTGCATAACTCTTTCACTGATTGTCGGAATTGGGAGAACTTAGTATTAATGGAAGGCTTATTCAATTTCCCACACAATGGAAACTCAAAATCTGGAAAATTCCATATGCATAAAATGTTAGTCATTTTCGAAGAAAATCTTTGACATTCTAGGGATGGTTTTAAGCTAGGAAAAGTGTGGGGGTGTTACAATATCTCCCCTTGGGAATTTTTGTCCTCAAATGTGGATAATTAAGCTAAAAATACTAAGGAAGCTGAGGCTTTAGGCTATCATGATCAACTAAAATAAACTGTATAGCTGAATCTCAACATAGTGAGCTACTGAATTGATCTGCGAGTGCATGAATTCTCATGAAAATAGCTATATGGCTGGCATAGAAATAAGAGAGTCAACTTATGAGTGACCATTACTTTAGGCTAGATCTGATTTAGTGAGAAAAAAAGAGAGTTTTATGACATGAAATCTCAGGGCATTACAACATCTCCCTCTTGGGAACGTTCGTCCCCGAATGATCCTGATTTTGTTGAAATACTAGGAAAAAATTGAGATGATACGCCGGATACTTATGAATTAAATCATGACTTAATATCTGAATTTGAAACTAATGAATGATGCATATACTGAGCTGAATTCGCAATTTACCTTGATGTGAATAAACTCACTCTTGAAATGGCCATACTCATGAAATTTCAGGTAGTAAGACTAGATTGTAAGATGGAAAACTATGAAAATTTGTCTTTCGGATTGTTAAGCAGGATTGCTGGCTATATGGACTGAATCATACCAAACGCTTATACCCCGATGTAGTATTTCTTCAGCACCTTTGTAAGAAATTTCTAATTTTATTATGAGTAAAGAACTATGGGCGTAATCTGAACTAAGCATTTGAATAGGAAACTACAACACTGCTATGACTCTATAAAATGGAACTTAGACCTACAAATCAAAAGTCGAGATAGAATTTCTATGCCTTAAGCAATGCAACTGCTTACATTCAAGCTTAGAAACACTTCTCAAACACTCCCTCAACTATACTATTCACCTTTTAAGCACCATATTTACTTGATTCAACTTGTAGTTCTCACCTAGGCCTTGATAAATCCGTCTACTAAAGTCTAACTAAACTAAATCCTCTCATCATGTTCAAGCCTAACTTGGAATCACCAGGTACTGTACCTAACACCATAGTACTAGTCTGATCCATGGATTCAATACCCCAAGCATTGTCATAACTACTCCTCTCTAAGATAATTCTTCTTATCACTTCTATAATAGGATCCAACCTCTTACTAGGTAATCTTTAGTTCATAACGCGCCCATCCAATTACATATTATCATAACATTCAAGCCTATCATTATAAACACATTTCCACTTCTAAACAAAATACTCATAAGAGCATCTTTCTCATGTTCTCTAATACCTCTATCAATAACAACTTCCATGCACTATTTAATTCTTAGGAAGAGACATATAAAATATTCTCAACTAACCTAGTCATACACAAATCTTCCCAAACATAACACATTTACTTTCTCCCATCTATACAAGTATTCATCATCACTACTAGAATCTAGAAGTTTGACTTAGTTACTTATCCTATTATCTCCCCCTTAGCTTTAAGCCATCATTCTAAGTCAGTCGATCACTGATAAACTCTAATCTAAACTGAAATCACATCACTCCAGAGTCTGGCATAAAATCAATGCACATAAAATTAAACTTACCATGAAGGACTATATCTTAACGTGTAACTCCCAATGCTAGTAACTCCTCTTGAGATTTAACTCTTAGATTTCTATAGCCCTAACAGTCATCATATAATAACTTAAACACTCACTAACTTAGAATCCACACTTAACATGGATATTTCTAAACCCTTGTTGAACTATACTAACTTCTTTCATACTCTACTAATATCACATCTCTAAATTTATATTTCTAAACCATGAGAATCAAGGTCATACCAAAAAGGTTCAACATCATCTGCCAATAACTCCTTAACTTAGCAATTAAGAACATTATAAACCATTTAACGAATCTTGTTTCACTTAGCAATGCAAGCGTATTACTAACCATCCACAATATGTAATAACCTTTGAAAATAATGCAACACCATATCACCTTGTGCACACCTCTATGTCATACCTGCAACACTATACGAAATTGTGAATAAATAAACTTGAGATCTTGCATACACTATTCAAGCCTACTAGATCACTTCCATATAACTAGAATCACTAACCATGAAATCATTACATCGACCATGATGACATTTAACTATTCAAACTTAATGTATAGTGATATAAATGATTTAACAACCCTCCTTACAAATAATTCTCACTTGGAAGCTATTAAAAAGAACATCAAGAAACACTAGTCCACTAGAACTTTATAACAACAATAATTGATCACAATCATATGGCCTATCTTACCGTAATACATTTACACATCCTCCTTCTACACATAATTGCTATTTACTCTTCTCTACATCTAGATTAATATCATAGATCCTTAATCTTCAACTAAAACTCCTTTTTGTAACCTAAAGGGAAGCCTAAAGTAACAATACTAACCACCAAACACTTTGTCCATATCCTATACCTTTCAAATACAATAAATACCATCAATAAATCTTTACGTACTTCAAGTAGACAAAAATTCACCTTAACTAAAAACTCATTCTCTACCTTCTACTAAACTGGCACACAAGGACATATCACCTCAATAAAACTAGATAACATGCCTAAATTTATCTCTATACTTTCTATTAAACGTCATTCCCACTTTTCTTATCACTACTCTGCTATACCCATACTTCCAACTATAAGGTTCTACTATTTTTAAATCATAACACTAAAGTTTATAATATCCCTCAAATACACACTACATTAAACAATTTAGATTTATACTATCTCCTCTTATGAGCACTATCTATACTAAAAGGGTTAATAGTCAATCTGAATACATATCTGATTCTGTCCCAACTGAACAACTCATAAGTATGAGGACATAAACTTTCAACTTAAGGAACATAACACACTAGGGAGCACCTCTCAAGCTCCTTGTGTGACTTCTGAAGTTTCTGCTAGTAAATTTGAGAGCATTATTTGTAAAGGAATTGGAAATTGCTAATCATTTTATTTCAAGAATAAGTCATAGATATGGAATTTTAGAGTAACCAACAAATAGATAGGAGATTCTAAGAGAACTACTTTATTGCATAACCTAGAGTGGGAAAGAAATGAAACTTTTCTTAAATGACTTGTAGCCTCTCAAAGAAAAGTACAGACATCTATGTACCATTCTGTAAGACTCCACTTGATGCGGATTCACATACACCCTAGGACACTAGAATCTTGTGCTCTGATACCAAGTTTGTAATGCCCCAAAAATCTATCCCAAGACATCACACAGTGCTTAGGACCACAACTGATCCCAAGCTAACCCATGAACTAGCATACTATTAAGTAATTGATTAAATATATATAAAATAACTGAATTTATTATGATAAAGCATAGAAATGATGGAATTTGTGAAAATACACAACTGATACAACTTTTACAATCTGATAAGGTCTGAAATAAGGGACTGAATTTACATAACTTACTTTAACTAACATCTGTGAAGCCTCTATTATACTAAAAATAGATAGCTGGGGCGCAACTCAAACTACCACTAATCAATACATATAAATAAGAAAGTAAAGTAAATAAATAACATAAAACTACAGTCCCCAAAGTAGGAGGACTCATCATCTACTGGCTGGAATGTATAACTGTCTCAATATGGTATGTGTGGTATAACTCATATAGAAATATATGTGGATCAGTACTTTAAGGATGTACTGAGTATATGAGGGTGAAATACCTAAGTAAAATATCATCTCATCATCATAATTTATAAAACAATACATGGTAAATGTGAATAACTCACATAAAATGGAATATCTAAAATGCTTAATTATGAAATCATGAATAGCAAATCACACTTTATGAATCTAGTGAGTCATAATATTTAGATCTAAAATTTGTGCTAATATTCTGTCTTTAAACCATACTGTCTAAGTGTAGAGAAAACTCACTTCTAAATCTGAATGCTGAAAGTTGAAATCTGTAACTCTTATCTTTCGGTAAAGTATAATCTGAATAAAATTTTGAGCCTTTACACTTCGTTTTCTAAAATCTTCTTTGTAAATCTTTTTTGTTAGGCTTTACTATTAGGGAGATCTTTTAATGCTTTTCTTTACAAGTAGGGAAAAATACTTTAAAACTATTCTGGAAATCTTTACTGATAGGGAAAACACTTTATCTTAACCGACATAAACCATGCAAGCAACATGGAGTCCAATGTCTTACACACATTGGGGAGAGACCAACGTCTTGTCCTACTATGGAAGAAATCTCACATTGGGACAAGGTGTCATACTCTTGCCAGGGAGTATAACCTTATCTTAAGTTATCACATCTTAGTCATTCACGTATAAGTGGGAATAATCTTAATCCTACGGTGGCACATAGTTTTGGGGCATAAGACCTTAGAATCATACCCAACTCGGTGCCAAATACTACTCCTTATAATTTGCTACACTCATTTTTTAGGAAATCCATCTTAAAATAGCATAAGAGTTTACAATGAAAATCAAATATGCTTCTCTTTCTTTAAATCTCAAACAATATGAACAATGTGAATTTCTTATCTTAGCTTAGGGTAAAAAGATCAACTTCTTTCTTTAAAATCTAAATAGTGGCTTATCAAATCATACTAAAAATATAATCTTGTTGAAATATCAAAGCTCAATCTTAGGGCTTAAAACTCATGTTTTAAATATTATGCAAGTTCATAGCAAAACATCATGCTCAATATACTTCTTAAAAATACTTAACAATATCAAAAAATAAAATCAAGAATCACAATATCATGCTTAAACTCAATTGGAAAATCTGAAAAATCATGTTATATGCAAAATTATATGAAAACAGTCATGCAATTCAACATTCAGTCACTTGACACCTCATAATCTTCAAATAATAAAAATTCGGTGTGAGCCCTAATTTAAAATTCATGTATAAACATTCAATATTATATAAATTTATATTTAAAAGCTAGTTTTAGGCATAAGGATGAAAGGAGATCCTTCTTCATAAACCCCACATAACTTGATTAATGAAATTTCTGGGAAATCTTGAATTTGAATCTCTAATTGGGCTCTTTAAGATGGCTTCTTGATTAACTTGAATTGGGAATCCTTAATTTTGAGTTTTGTTGGGGAAACAACGGAGGATTTTGATTTCTCGAAGAGGAAGCTTTGAACTCTAGGATTTTTCTTTTGGAAGGGGATTGATGAGAATAAGCATAATAGGCTTAGAATGGGTTAAATTCTTTGTTTTTGATGAATTGTGGCCTTGGGAATTAACCAAAATACCCTTTTGAAACTTTAAATAGGAATTAAAAAATGTAACATTTTTCAGAACTAAGTGGCCACCATGACGCACAACTATCATGGTGGCTTATTGGAATTCGGACAATTGGGAACTGGTTATGCAACATGATGTGCCACTATAGTGGTGCCCTATAGATTTTCTATTTTTTCCAGTGGTGCGATGTACTAACATCATGTTAAGCTACTCAAATAGGACAATTGGGAATTTGTGCTTCTCCGTAATGCGGGGCTATTATGGAGGGCCACTACAATTGATGATTTTCATTTTACCCTCCTCCGCGATGTGCCAAGTGCCCAGGTGACACACTGTCTACTTAAAATATCACAACTCCTTCACCGAGTGTTGGAATCGGGTAAAATTAGTATTGATGGAAAGCGTATTCAATTTTCCATAGAATGGAAAGTCAAAATATGGAAAATTCTAGTTGCATAAAATTATATTCATTTTTGATGCAAATCTTTGACATTCTATGGACAGTTTTAAGCTAGGAAAAGTATGGGGTGTTAAACTACGCCATTGCTTAGGTGCCTGTATCTTTAGCAAAAACTATGTTACTTATGCAATGAGGCAGGTATAGGTTAAGTGACACTTGGTATCCTAAGTGATGGATGCTTAGGTGAAGCCTGGGTGTGTTACATCTCTCATTTTCGTGATTTTTTTACCATTTTTGAGACTTAGAGCTTAATGTTTCAATTTTTTTGGTGATTTCTTTCTTTTTCCTGCTTGGGTAAGCTCCAAATCTTTATTTCAATTACTTTTCTTTGATTTTAATCATTTAAAGCTTGTTGAAACTTGGATCCAAAATCAGAATTTGAGAATTTTGTCCCAAGAGGCCTAAATTTAGTAATTTCTCAATTTAAACCCCAAATTTAACTTATTTTCTCTTGGGTTTTCTTCTATGTGTTACTTTAATCATGAAAAATATAGTTTTAGACAAAAAACCCAGTTTAATCCTTCTTTTTCAAAAACCCATTTGGGGGTCCATTTTGATCCACACACAAAAATGGACAATATAGGTATCATTGTCTCTCTTTTGATGCGTAAACTCTATATTTGCATATTTTAGTTGATTTTGGGATTGTGCTTGAGGAGAAAGCTTGGTGTTAAAGGCATGTTTATACCATTTTTTGGTATTGAAGTAGGTTATGGCTTAAATTTCTTCAAACTGGGATAGGTATTTAATATTGGTATAAAAATCATGTTATGGGTGTAGGAAAAAAACATGGAAATGGCTATTTATATTATGTTGTGCCTGTGTAGGGGTCTATGTTGTTATTATTTGGTGGTACTGAGATTTTATTTGCTATGTGTGACCATGTGGGTTATTATATGATATTGTTTGCCTTATGTTTGTATATATAATGGTATCTTTATGGTGAAAATATTAAATTAGAATTATGTGGTATTAACGGCATATTGTTGGGTATTTTGCCCTATTGGCATATGATTACATTGAATTCATAGATCGTTGGCATATCGAGTGGATGATTGCTCAAATGGTTGGTATATTATGTTACCTTAGAAAATCTCATTCTATTTGGTTGTAGCATCACATCCTCATATAATATGAACTTGTGAAACATTGGTACCTCTGTGGAAATATTAGAAACACTAGCTTTTGACATCTTTATAAACCCTCTACCGAGGGATATGCCAGAGAGGAGTAATGGATTTGACATCATATATTGGATTTTATATTGGTTTACTAACCATCCATGGTTTCTACCTTGGTAGAATAGCTCAGTAGGTTTACATTAAGATTATAAGACAACCTTGTGCATCATATTACATCATCATTATCTTTATTGCTTTTATTATAAAAGTTCCATCATGATCCTTAGTTTTTTGGTTATTACAAATAGAGTAGGTACCTGCATGATTCAATAATTTGGGTCATGATAGTACTACTATGGAACTTAAAATCTTGTGAAACAAAATAAACCATTTTTTAAAATTACTCGACTGAGGAAAGTGTTGGGAAGAACAAATAATGTGTTTGTGATTGGTATATGGGCTTCAAACCCTTTATGGATCCTCTTCTAGAGCTTTCACTTGATGGATGTTTACAGTGAATCAGGCTTACTTAATACGCAGGTGATATATCATTTATCATACTAATTTGATGCATCATTATTCTGATACCCATTTTTTTTGTTGCATGGTATGCACTTTTCTTATCTTTTTCTTGATGACTAGTTGGTATAAAATGCGGTATAATTCCATGTGGTGGAGATCTTTCTTGATATGAGTTGGAATATTATTTTTGATCATAAACATGTATATGTATGACTGACTTACTTGAACTGGTTTGATACAATGACCTGGTTTTTTTGTTTTTTGTGGAATAATATTTTTATTTGACTATTTGAACTCTCCCTATGTTTACTTTGCGATAATTGTAGGGTGTAGGGATATTGGCATGATTCCCAATGTATTTTGGTGTGATTTATCTGAGTTTGTAGTAATTGGTGGCTTAAAAAGCCTTATAGTTGACTTTAGTGAACATTTATCAATTTGTGCATCAGATGGCCAAACAGATTGTGTTAGTAGATTCGAAATATCAATTTTAGGCTGGTAACATGGTTTGTGTGGAAATATGATTTTTATATCTCATTGGAACATTTAGTTCAAAAATTTGTAACATTACATTTCGAGGGTCAATTCTGTGAAAACTACATCTTTTTCAAATATATTTTGCCATTATTAAGTCTAGAGCATCGAATCTAGTGGGGTACCATAGTTCATTTGTGTACTCGAGATTCCAGATGAATCTCTAAGGGTCCACAGATACTTGAAATTCTCCAAGTCTCCTGCTGGTGCATCTCTATCTTAAGTGATGTTTTGTCCGCTTAATTAACTTGGCCTAACCACAAAGTGTTTCCTATGTGACACCATGCTTGCTTAAGCGATTGCCACTTAAGCGATGGTTGGGTAGCTTAAGAAACACTTGCATGCCAGATGCTGGTTGCTTAAGCGAATGTGAAGTGTCCTACGCGACGAGGCAGGCTTTGCTTAAGAAGTGTCTGGTTGCTTAAGAGATTTCCACAACAGCGGCCCGATAGTTGCTTAGGAGATGACTTGTTAGTTTACTACCTAATTTTTGATATTTCTACACTATTTTCAAGACTTAGAGATTGGAGTTCGAGTTTGTCATTTTCTTCATTTTTTTAATCTTGGGTTAGCTCTAAATCCCTATTTCAATTATTTTTCTCAAATTTTTGTCATCTAAATCTTGTTTAAACTCGAATCTAAAGTTGAAATTTGGGGATTTTGGCTACGAAGGCCCAAATAAGCATTTCTTTGACTTAAGCCCTAATTTCAACCAGTTTTCACTTGGGTTTTTCTATATGAGTTCCTAAACATGGGAAATATGTTTTTGGACTTACATCTTAGTTTTACCCTTTTTTTGAAAAAACCATTTCGAGGGTCGATTTTGACCTTTATTTAGAAATGGGCAATGTGGGTATTTTTGGATTTCTTTTGATTTATAGATTTAATATTTTTGTGTTTTATCTGATTTTATGTCATTTCATAAGGTAAAATTTTGGTGTTAAAGGGTGTTTATACTGGTATCGACATTCGAGATATGTTATGGCTTAACTTCTTTAGACTGGGTTGGGTAGTTATTAATAATGTAAAGGCATGCTATGGTTATGAGGTTGTATCATGGAAAATGTGTTTAGTTGATTCATGTGACTATGGGGGGCATATGTAGATAGTATTTAGTATTTTTCTAACATTATTTACTAAGTGTGACCATGTTGGGTCTTATATATGGCATTATCATCCTTATGTTGATATGTGTATGTTTGGTTGTACTTATTTTGGTTTAAAAGCCAATTTTTTGGGGTATATATGGTATTTATGATCTCTTACTTTCATATTTCACTTGATAATTTTTGGATCATAATAGATCATGAATGGTTGGTTGACTTGAGTAAATTTTGGTCTTATATGGTTAGTATATTGGTTGTATATCCAAGTTTCTTCTTTTGGTTGGTTAAGAGAATTACATCCTCATATCATACTCATGAATGAAGCATTGGTACGACCACAGAAAAACTTGAAAAACTTGCTTTTTCTGATAGAAAATATGACATCTTTTAAAACCCTATACCGATGGATATGCTATAGATGAGTTAGGGATGTTGGTATTACATTTAGATTGTATGTTGGTTGGTGAACCCCCTTCCTCTATGGGCCCTACTTGGGAGCCGTGCTCAATAGGTTTGGATTAAGGAACCTCCCATGGGTCCTACCTGGGAGTAGAGCTTGGTAGCTCTATACGAAGGTTAGGAAACAATCTCGTGCATCATCATCATCATCATCATCATTATCTTCTTTTTCTTCTTGATTTTATTGCATATATTGTGCTTATTCTCCGATTGTATGGTTGTTTTGAATTGATATATATCTATTTATTTTATCTTTTTATAATTGTATTTGGTATGTATGTATATTTGCTCTTCTTTTTCCTACATCTATTTGTATTATATGCTTATAGTAGAACTGTTAGTGGAAATGGTATGGGCTACCATTTGGGATATTTCCTGATTACAGGTTATGTGCCCATAGTTTGTGTTTATATGCTTTATTTTTTCTTTATTCACTTGCCCAATGAAACCTACTGAATATAAGTGGACTATACTCATTCCTACTGTGCCTTTTTTATGCAAATCTTGGCATGAGTGTATGGTAGGGATAATTGATTCAGGTGGAATTTGAAGTCTATTCGAGGTAGCAGTTGATCTATGAATTCAGAGCTGGCCACTACCTTCTCTTATCTAGCCTACACCTTAGTTATTTCAGAGATAGAGTTTGTTCCTTTTTTGGATATCCTATGGATATTCTGACTTTGAGTTGTATTAATGGTTCTTATACTATGACACTAGGTTTTAAGATTTGTTTTGGTATCTTTGCTTATTTTTTTATATTTTAATGTTGTGTGGCTCGACTTTCTTTGAAAGCATTATCTTGGGTTTTGGTTTTGATTTACCTTATTTTATCAATTTGGATAATAGGCTTGCTTATCAAGGCTTGCAACGATGAGTGCCATCATGACCCTTTATTTTTGGGTCATGATAATTTTTTATCAGAGTATCAAGGTTCATTGGTCCCAAAAGTTTAAGAATAGGGTGTCTGATAGAGTCTCGCGGAGTGGTACATATATGCTTGTATCTATCTTTGAGAGTCTATAAGTTGTCTTTAGGAAACATCTTTTATTTTTTTACTCATTATTTAGATCATTCATACCATGTGTTCTAAATAGTGTTTCACTCTTTTTTATGCTTGTATCTAAGTATGGTGTTCTAAGATCTAGAGTTTAGCCTTTTTGTATGATGCCTTCTCATATGGGTTCATCTAGATTTATTATGACACCTATTTCTTACTAGTACAGTTATGTCTTTTAAGGATCAAAATAGTTAGAAATATTTACTAATTTTGGTCTTCTTAGTTTTAGTGGTGTTGTAGGTAAGGATGTCTATAATGTTTTGATCGATTTTTATAAGAAGTTGCATAACCTTGGTTCGCTTGAGTCGCATGGGGTTTCTTATACAACTTGTCAGTTGAGAGATACAACCAACGATTGGTGAAGGTCACGTATTAGATGTCGACCTCTGAGTTTGCCTAAGAGGACTTGGGATCAGTTTATCGAGAGCATTTTTGATAGTTTTATATCTTTTGAGGGATTATATGAGAGATATGTTTGATCACTTATAGTAGGTCTTCATAACTATTGTATAGTATGAGACACATTTTTATGCCTTTTTTTTAGATATTTTTATACAAGTATTGCCGCCAAGTTTGATAAAATTTTAAAGTTCGTGAAGGGGTCGGATGTTTCTCATCAACTTTATATGAATTAGATAGTAGTGTATAGGTCATCATTTTATAGTATGTTGGATCATTCTATGATGTCTGAGTCGATCCTTTGAGCATCTTCATGAGGCACCAAAAATGTGCACCATCATGAAGAGTTTAGAGGTCACCTTTCTCAATGTAGAGATTCTAGAGGCTTCCATTTATTTAATGGTAGACAAGTATAGGAGTCCTTGTAGAGTTCAGGTAGTATGTCTTCTTGTTTAGAAATTTTATGTGGTCTTCCCAGCTCATTTGCATCTCTTTTAATTATTTTAGGTCATAAGGTTTGGTTTATTTGTTAGGAGTCTCACCATGTGGCCATGGACTACCCCCTTTGAGTTTTTAGAGCTAATCCCGATTAGTTATGAGAGCTAGACGTTTTTCTAGGGGTGTGTGAGAAAGAGGTAGAGGTGTCCGTGGTGGTGGTTATAGGACTACCCAATTAAGTGAGGGACATGGTTAGTGCTACACCATACCAACCAGGCCTGAGGTAGAGGCCTCGAATGTTTTTATCATATGTATTCTCCCTATTTCATTCAGTTTTACATCTGTGTTATTTGATTGGGGTCAACTTTCCCCTATGTGTCTACATATTTTTCTTTGAGTTTTGATCCTGCTTGTGAGCCTCTTGCTATGCCTATACGTGTATCTACCATCATAGGAAACTCTTTTGTAGAGGATTGGGTGTACCGATCTTCTTTTGTGACTTTTGTTGGGCGTGACACTTAGGTAGGTCTTCTTGTATTAGATATGGTATATTTTGATATCATCTTGGGTATGAATTGGTTAGCTCCTTATTATAATGTCCTGGATTTTTATGCTAATACCATGGCTTTAGCTTCGCTGGGTGTGCCAATAATAACTTTTAATGTCATGCTTCATTTAGTTCCTAATAGAGTTATATCTTTCCTTCATGCTTTTCATTTGGTTGAGCAAGGATGCTTGACTTATTTGTCTCATATTCATGATACTAGTGTTGTTGCATCTCCTTTCTTGGATTTTATTTATGTGGTTCATGAGTTTGTGGTTTTATTCCCTGCGAAGCTTCCTAGTATGCCTCAGAATGGTGATATTGACTTTGTTATTGATGTTGATTAGGGCACCAAACCCATTTCTTTAACTCTTTATAGCCCCAACAAAGTTTTAAAACTTTAAAGAGCAGTTTCAAGAGTTGTTGTATATTGGATTTATCCAACCTAGTGTATCACCTTGAGGTGCACCTGTGCTGTTTGCAAAGAAAAGGGATGGGTCTATGCATATACATATTGATAATTGGTAGTTGAATAATGTGACGATTAAGAATAAGTATATTTTTCTTCGTATTGATTATTTATTCGATCTACTTCAGGGTGCTTTGGTGTTTCTGAAGACTAATTTAAGATTCGGGTATCACCAGTTGAGGACTAGATTTTTGAACATTTTAAAGATAGCTTTACGAACTCGGTACAGTAATTATGAGTTCTCAGTCATGTCCTTTGGTTTAAACAATGACCGGGTTGTATTCATTTAGTTGATAAACTAGTTATTTTGACTATATGTCTACTCATTTATTATTGTATTTATAGATTATATCTTGATTTATTCTAAGGGTGAGGTCGATCATGAGGTTGATTTTTGGACTATGCTTCAGACAGAGAAGAAATAGTATGTTAAGTTTTCTAAGTGTGAGTTTTTTGTCGAGTCTACATCTTTCTTGTGTCATGTGGTGACCATGAATTGTATTATGGTCGATCTAGCCAACATTACAATATTTTGTGTTTAGGCTAGGCCTGCTCCTCCTACCTAGATTTGGAGTTTTGTTGGTTAAATGGGCTACTATCAATATGTTGTTTATAGTTTTTAATCTATTACAACTTCGTTTACAAAGTTGACTCAAAAGAAGATTTCCTTTCAGTGGTTCGATACTTGTAAGGTGAGATTCTAGAAGATCAAAGATTTGTTGACTTTAGCTTCTATCTTGACCATGTCCAAGGAGGGTGTGGGTTTTACCATTTTTAATGATATTTTTGGTATTGGGTTAGGTGTTGTGTTGATGCATAATGGTAAGGTGATTGCTTATGCTTCTCAACAGTTGAAGCCTCATGAGAGGAATTATCCTACACATGATTTGGAGTTATGAGCAATTATTTTTTGTTTGAAATTGTGGAGGCACTACTAGTATGGAGTCCGTTGTGAGATTTTCTCAAATCATCATATGATTTAGTATTTTTTCACCCAATGATATCTTAATATAGGTTACAGTTGTTGGCTTGAGTTGCTTAAGGATTATAAATTTGTAATTATTCTATAACATTTTGGCAAGGCTAATATGGTGATGGATGCTCTGAGCTAGAATTCTACTATCATAGGTATCCTAGAGAATCTTTTGACTTAGGAGAGGATTTTGTCCATGGAGGTATGAGGAAGGATGTCATGGAATTTCTAGCTTGTTTCCTGAGTTACCAGCTGGTGAAGGCTAAGCATTTGAGACCTGATTGTTTACTTTAGAGGTTACCCATTTTCGAGTGGAAATAGTAATGCATTAAAGTGGACTTTATGACCGATTTCCTCTACTTCATGTATTTTTCATAGTATTTGGGTCATCGTGGATCGATTGATCAAATATACTTATTTTATTCGGGTTCAGGTCTCTTTCGGTGTTGAGAGGTTAGCTTGTATCTATTTTAGTAAGTTTGTTAATCTTTATTGCATGTTGATGTCTATCATCCTGAACCGATGTTCAGTGCTCACGTTTCACTTTGAGAAGACTTTTAATAAAGACTTGAGTACTCAAGTTGACTTTAGTACAATATTTTACCCCCAGATAGACGACAGAAAGAGCGGTATATTCAGGTTTTTAAGATATGCACTATGCTTGTGTGATACACTTTCGTAGTTAGTGGGAGTAACATCTCACTTTGGCAGAGCTAGTGTATAGTAATAGATACTATTCTAGTATTGAGACAACTCCATTCATGACTTTTTATGGTAGGTATTATCTCTCTCTAGTTGGTTGGTTTGATGGTTTGAAGATTATACCTCAATGTATGGACTTGCTACACGAGTCTTTGGATAGAGTTTGGGTCATTCAAGACAGACTTCGAGCAGCTTAGAGTAGGCAATAGTGTTATTGAGATCGTAGGCTTCATGCCTTGAGATTTTGTATTACTGGTCATATTTTTCTTTGTATGTCGCCCATGAAGGGCAAGATAAAGTTTGGGAAGAGGGTCAAGCTTAGCACTAGGTATATTGGGCCTGGAGATTTTTAAAACTATTGGGGTATTGCTTATGAGTTAGCATTATCTCAAGATTTATCAGCTGTTCATCTAGTTTTCCAAGTTTTATATGCTTTGGTGTTACATTCTAGATGAGTTTTATGTCATTCATTAGGATTCAGTTCAGTTAGATGAGAGCTTGTCATTTGTTGAGGAGCCTGTCTATATTCTATCAAGATACGTCAGATGGTTTCCTTCTAAGGATATTCTTATGGTTAAGGTCCAGCGGAGACATCAACCTATAAATGAGTCTATATTGGAGGTCGACTCGTATTGCAAAGTAGTTATCCCTATATTTTTGTTGTTTTAGGTATTTCTATTGCCATTAGTTTGGGGGAGAACTATATTCTTATTGGTTGATGATGTAAAGACCTAGTTCTAGGTGATTTTTGTAAAATATTATTTTTTGTGTGATTTGACCTTTTTCCCTTCCTCTTGCTTTCTTTATGGTATTTCTAGGTTTGGGAATGATTCACACGATTCCTAATCCATTTTGATGTGATTTGTGCGAGTTTGTGATTTTTGGTGTCTTAAAAAGCCTTATAATTAACTTCAACAAACATTTATTGATTTGTGCGTCAGATGGCAAAACGGACTACGGCAACAAATCCAAAATATTTATTTTAGGTTTGTAACATTGTTGGTGTAGTTTTATGTCTTTTATATCTCATTTTGATCCTCGATTAAGAAAGTTGTGAAATTAGGTCTCGAGGGTCAATTTTGTGAAAACTATGTTACATGAAATTTTTTTTGTTGCCATTGAGTCCGAAGCATCAAACTTAGTGGTGTATCATGGTTTGTTTACGTACTAAAATTTTTGACGAATCTTGAGGGTTCCACTCTAGCTGGTACACCAATCAACTGGTACACTCGCTTAAGCAATGCTTTGGTTGCTTAACCGACTTGTCCTGATAACCAAAGTGTTTCCTAACTGACACCAGGCTCGCTTAACAGATTATTTGGTCGCTTAAGAGACACTGGCATGCTATACGACTATCGTTTATGCAACGGGATGGGTTTCTCTTATGTGGTTCCTGGTCTCTTAAGCGATAGCCATTGAAGTGACCCAGTTGTCGCTTAGGCGATTCCTAGGTAGATTACAACAACAATTTTGAGATTTTTACTCCATTTTTTAGGCTTAGATCTTGGGGTTCAATCTTTTCGGCATTCTCTTCCATTTCTAATCTTGGAAAAGCTCCAAATACCTATTTCTATTACTTTCCTCTCATTTTATCATCTAAATCTTGTTTAAACTCGGATCTACAGATGGAATTTAGGGATTTTGTCTTGAAAGGCCCAAATTAGTATTTCTTCGATTCAAACCCCGATTTCAGCCCATTTTTACTTGGATTTTCACCTATGAGTTCCTCAAATTTTTGGAACTACTTCTTTTAAGATCAATTTTGGGGGTCCATTTTGACCTCGATTCAGAAATTGGTAATATGAATATTGTTGGCTTTCTTTTGACGTGTATATTCTATATTTGTATATTATAGTTGATCCTAAAACCGTGCGTGAAGTGAAAGTTCAATGCCACGAATTTGGTACCTTGAACACTACTCTGTGCTCATGACCCCAAAGGACCACAAGCTAACCCATGACTGATATCTGTACCTAAACACTGTATAATATACAGTATAAATACGGAAATAGTTGGATAAAATATGCCATAAGGTTCAAAACTGATAAGCATAATGTCTGAAAACACTGTAGTCTGAAAGCCAAAGATCAATGCTGAAGTCTATTTCTCTTTCTGGAAGAATTTCTTGAAGATCTTCGGGAAAGATATTTAAATATTCACTCATGACTGAGACATCCCTTAGATATCATTTTTCGGGACCGAAGGCAGGAAAGAAACTTACCTCTGAAAGCTGAAGTACTACCCTCTACTCTAGGATAGGTTCATTGGGAAACTAGAATTGGACTTTTCTATTTCTTCAATCGACCATGGCATAGCAGGAATGAAGCCAAAACCATGCCAAGAATGACATTAAAATCAGTCTTCTCTAATTCGACTAAGCCTGTTGAGGTGACTTTCTGAAAAATCATGACAGGGAAGTTGCTGTATACCTACCGGGCTATGATGGTTTTACCTACTTTGGTAGATACTGAGAAGGGCTCTGCTAGAATTTTGGGACTGACTCTAAAATTAAATGCTATAAAAGGAGTAACAAAAGGAAAGGAAGCTCCTGGATCTAGTAAAGCGTAAACATGGAAGTGAAAGATCTATAACGTACCAATAACTACATCAGGAAAAATTTCCAGATCTTTCCCAGACTGGAGAGCATAAAGTCTATTTAGGTGTTTCCCACTAGTAGTACTGGAAGTGGCACCATGCTGATTTAGGTGATCGGACTGGGCTAAGGAATGGTTCTGCGGACCCTGATAACCTAACTGGGGACAATCTCTAACTCTGTGGCCTAGCTTGCCACATCCAAAACAAACATCACTGCCAGCTCTACTAGTACCCTTGTGGTTCTTACCATAAGTCTGACAAAGGGGATCAATTCGGGCATTGCTGACACTCTCCTGAGAATTAGAGCCGGCGCCCTATAACTATTACTATCCCTGAACTTAGGAGCTTGAGTACTAGCTGAAGAAGGAGCTAGAATGGATGACTTAGGATGGAACTATGAACAGTTTCCTCCCTCTAACTTATGCTGAGCAAAGTTAAATCTACCTGTCCTAGCTCTCTTATTTTGCCTCTCTCTCATCTTAATATTTTGCTCTACTATCAGTTGAGCATAGATCATAAGACTGGCTAAGTTCATGTCAATAATCAATATCATGGACCTGCACTCATTGACCACACTATCATTCACCCCAGAAAAAAACTTACTCATCTTTATCCTACTATCTGCAACCACATGAGGAGCATATCTCGCTAATTTAGTAAACTTAAGTGAATACTCTTTCACCGTCATATTTCCCTGCCTGAGGTTGATAAATTCTAACACATTAGCTTCCCTCAGCTCTTGTGAAAAGAATCTATCTAAGAATACAGTAACAAACTCCACCCACTGAATAGGCCCTGCATCAACTGACCTCTCTGACTTCCACTGTTTGAACCAAGTGTGAGCAACATCCTACAAATGATATGCAGCTAGATCAACACTCTCACTATAAGCAACCTCCATAATCTCCGTAAATTTTTGAACCTGGTCTTAGAACTCTTGATGATCCTCTTCTGACTTAGAGCAGAAAAGGATGGAGAGTTCATTAGGGTGAAGTCCAAAATCCTCGCTGCAGCTGAATGGGCCACTAGGTTAGCCGAAATAATAACTGATTATTCATTCTGAGTAACAACTAAATTAGCAAAAGTGGTGAATGCAGCCCTATACTCTGCATGAGAAATGTGTTCATCCAAGGGAACTGCTTGGACAGGCTGAGAGGCTAACTGATTTTCGTTTCTTCTTTTGGAAGGCATGTTCTGTAGAAGAAAGGGAGAAACAGATTAGACTGAGAGATTAACTTCAGATAATGCTCACTGGTATGACATGAATACTGAAAGAAGGAAAATTGTACCTAAATCATCTCATAGCCTCCTGTACATAAATGTGGTGCGCAACACACCCATGTACAATACTCTACTAGATGCAACATTAAGACTTTCTAGGACTCTATTGAACCTTACGCTCTAATATAAGGTTTTAACGCCCCAAATCTGGTACCCAGACTGCTACTCGGTGCTCATGACCCCAAAGGACTACAAGCTAACCCATGAATGATATCTATACCTGATCACTGCATAATATAATGTATAAATGCGGAAATAATAGAATAAAAAATTCCATAAGGTTCAAAACTGCTAATCATCTGATAAAACCATATCTGAATAATGTGGTACGACAATACAAAAATTGAAACAATGTCTGAAAACTTTTAGTTTGAAAAACACTATAGTCTGAAAGCCTCTAAACTGTCTGAATGAGGAGTTGATGGGACATGTCCTCAACTAAATCTTACTGCTGAAACTAGAATGCTACTGAAGTTCTAAAGCTCATGCTTCTAAACCTATGGTTTAGAATAAAACACCATAGTGCAAATGCATCAGTATGATTGAATGTACTGGTATGCATGTGTGGTAGGCTGAATGTAATGGGTTCAAATGCATGAACAATGGTAACTGACTGTATAACAACAACGTGAAAATAAATGCATGAATAAGTGACTGTGACAGAATTCGTGATTGTACTGACTACTGAGGCTAATTACTGATAATATTTGTAATTGATAACTGATATAACTGATCCTGAGTGACTATATCTAACAGTCTAGGTTCTGATGGAACTAACTTAGTTCTGTAGTGTTCTGAGTTGACTATATCTAACAGTCCTAAAATTCTGAAGAGCTATCTGAGTTCTATTACTGAGACTGAGTTTGAAACTATAACATTCCCCAAATAAAGAGTATAGCTAAGTTGGGGTCAAATCCGTAACCCCAAGTGGAAGGGTGTCAATACCGCGCCACTGGTAAAGACAACCCGTCATTCACCTTCATCTGACAGTGCCCCCAAAAAAGAACGATAGGCCCCCTCATCTGGCAGTGTTTATCAACCCCTATTTGTTAGTGTTGATGTCTCAACCTATGCAGGTTACATAGTTCTGGAATGCAAGGATCACACCTGCAACTGTCAGTGTGTGACCTCATCCTTGGGTTCACTCGGTGCTAAATCCTATACCGATATGAATAAACACTAAACATGATCAACTAAACTGAACTGAACTAAACTGAGATGATTCTGAACTACTTTAAACCTATATATCAACCTCCTCTGTATTGACTAATTGAATACCTACTCTGGCAAGATGATGGAATTTTTGAGCTAACTTCTTCTTATTGTCATCCACACGAGCAAAACTACCCACAAACAGTCTATTTAGAGTGTTGGGCACTACGTTGGGCTTGCTCTGATGATAAAGGTTACTCTTTTCATAATCTTTTAAGAGCTCTAACCACATTATCTGATGAAGATTGAGATCTTTCTGAGAAAATACATACTGAAGGCTATTATGATATGTGAACACATCTACATGAACTCCATATAAATAATGCCTCAAAATATTTATGGCAAATACTACAGCTGCTAACTCAAGATCATAAGAAGGATAATTCTTCTCATGGGGTTTGAGCTGTCTGAAGGCATAGGATATGACCTTACCTTACTACATAAGGACACAACCCAAACCTACTCTGGATGCATCACAATACATTATGAAACTATCTCAACCACCTAGTAGAGCCAAAACTGGATCTAAGGTAATTCGAGTCTTCAACTCCTGAAACCTCTTCTCATAAGGATCTGATCACTGAAACTTGACTTTCCCCTTCATCAATCTGGACATAGGGGATGCAGTAAAAAAATACCTCAACAAACCATCTGTAATATCCATCCAAACCCAAGACACTCCTGATATCAAATGGAGAGACAAGTACAGGCCAATTTTTTACATTTTGGTACTTTGAGAATCTACCCTAATGCCATCACTGAAAATGATATGACAAGGAATTCTACTGGCCTTAGCCGAAATTTACACTTATTGAATTTGGAGAATAGTTGATGATCTCTAAGACTTTGAACAACGATTCTGAGATGCTCTGTGTGATCATATTCACTGTGGGAATAGATAAAAATATCATCTATGAAGACTGTGAAGAACATGTCCAAGTACTGTTTGCACACACGGTTCATCAAGTCCATGAAAGCTACAGGGGAATTGGTATGAGTAAAGGATATAACTAGGAATTCGAAGTTACCATACCGAGTTCAGAAAGTTATTTTTGAAATGTCACATTTGTTGACTCTAAGCTGATGATAGCCTGGTCTGAGGTATATCTTATAGAAATAGCTGGCACGCTGAAATTGGTCAACGAAGTTGTCAATTCGGGGAAGTGGATATTTCTTGACAGTGACTTTATTGAGTTAACGTTAATAAATGCACATTCTGAAAGAATTGTCTTTCTTGTGCACAAATAAGATTGGTACGCCCCACGGGGACATACTGGGTCTGATGAATCCATTATCTAAGAGATCCTTTAACTACTCATTTAGTAATTTGAGTTTTTATGGTGTCATTTTGTATGGCTTGATAGATATAGACTAAGTATCTAGAAGAAAATCAATGCCAAAGTCTATTTCACTTTTGGGAGAAATTCCTAGAAGATCTTTGGGAAAGGCATCTGAATATTCACTTACGACTAGGACTGATTCAAGACTAGATGTACTACCCATCCAATCTAGGATATCACTTACATATCACTTTTCGTGCCCGAAGGTAGGTAACAAGATGAATTCTGAAAGCTGAAGTACTACCCGTCCACTCTAGGATAGATTCATTTGGAAACTGGAATTGGACTAGTCTATTTTTGTAGTCGACTGTGGCCTAGCAGGAATGAAGCCAATCTATGCTGAGAATGAGCCATCTCTAATTTTACAAAGTTTGCTAAGGTAACTTTCTGAAATATTGTAACTGGACAGTTCCTGTATACCCCTGGGATATGATGGTTTTACTTACTAGGGTAGATACTGAGAAGGGCTCTACCATAATTTTGGGACTGACTTTGAAATCAACTGCTATATAAGGAGTAACAAAAGGTAAGAAAGCTCCTGCGTCAAACAAAGCATAAATATACAAGTGAAAGATCTGTAACATACCAGTAGCTACATCAGGAGGATTTTCTTGGCCTTTCCTAGACTGGAGAGCATAAAGTCTATTTGGGCATTGGCCACTAGTACCATTGAAAGTTGCACCCTATTAATTTAGGAGGCCGGACTAGGCTAAGGAATGGTTGTGCTGACCCTAATAACATAACTAGGGACAATCTCTAACTCTGTGGCCTGGCTTGCAACATCCGAAATAGACATCACTGCCAGCTCTGCAAGTATCATTGTGATTCTTACCATAACTTTGACCAAGGGGATTAGTTAGGGCATTGCTAACACTACGCTGAGACTTAGAGCCTAGCACCCTATCTAAGGATGCAGTGAAAAATCCTCTTACTCGATAGGTCCTGCATCAACTAACCTCTTTGACTTCTACTGTTTGAACCAAGTGTGAGCAACATCGTACAACAAATATACTGCTAGCTCAGGATGCTCACTAGAAGAAACCCCCATTATGTTTGTAACCTGTTTAACCTTGTAGAAGAACTTCTGAGGATCATCTTCTGACTTAGACCCAAAAAAAAGATGGAGGATTCATTCCGATGAAGTCTCAAATCCTGTCTGCTGCTGAATTGGCCACTAGGTTGGCTGAAACAATAACTGGTCATTCATTTTGAGCAATAACTGAATTAGCAAGAGTGGTGAATATAGCTCTAAAATTTGTATAAGAAACTTGTTCATCCAAGGTATCTACTAGGATGGGCTGAGGGGCAGACTGATTTCCGTTTGTTCAATAAGGAGGCATGTTCTATAGAAAAAATGGAGAAATAGATTAGACTGATAGATTAACTTGAGATTATGCTCTCTAGAATAAGATGAATACTTAAATAAGGTAAATTCTTCCTAAAACATCTCATAGCCTCCTGTACATAAATGTGGTATGAAACACACCCATGTACAATAATCTACTATATACGGCTTTCAAACTTCATAGGACTCTATTGAACCTTAGGCTGTGATACCAAGTTTGTAACACCCTAAAATTTGTACCCAAAATGCTACATGGTTCTAATGACCTCGAAGGACCACAAGCTAACCCATGACTGATATCTGTACCTGAACACTACATAATATACTATATAAATACAGAAATAGTTGGCTGAAACATGGTATAAGGTTCAAAACTGATAAGCATATGATAAAAACATATCTGAATAATGTGGTATGATAATACAAAAACTAAAGTGTCTAAAAACATCTAGTCTAAAATCACTATAGTTTGAAAGCCTTTAAACTGTTTGAATAAGGAGTTGATGGGACATGTCCCAAACTAATTTCAACTAAAAAAATAAACTAAGTAATGAAGTAATAAAGTAATGATGATGTCCTTGAAGGATAAGGCCTCGCTGCTAACTCTGACAGTTGAAACTAGAATTCTACTAATGCTCTGGAGCTCGTGCTTCCGAACATATGATATAGAATAAAACACCATAGTACAAATATATTAGTACAATTGAATATATTGGTATTCATGTGAGGTAGGATAAATGCAAAGGGTTAAAATGCATGAACAATGTTAACTGACCGTATAACATCAACGTGAAAATACATGCATGAGTAAGTTATTCTGGTTGAATTCGTGATGGTACTGATTTCTGAGTCTGATTACTGATAACATGAGTCACTAATAATTGATATAACTAATACTGAGCGACTGTATCTAATAGTCTATGCTCTAATGGAACTAACTGAGTTTTGAACTATTCTGAGTTGACTATATCTGATAGTCCTAAAACTCTGAATAACTATCTTAGTTCTATTACTGAGACTGAGTTTAAAATTGTAACTGTGGGAAGTATTCATCTATCTGACATGCCCTAAATAAAGCAATATAGCTGAGTTGGGGTCAAATATGTAACCCCAATTAAAAGGGTGTCAATACCACTCCACATGTAAAGATAAGCTGTGGGTAACCCTCTTTTGATAGTGTCCCTAAAAGAGAATGGTGGGACCCCAATCTGACAATGTTTATCCACTTTATCAACCCTCATCTGTCAGTGTGGACATCTCAACCTATGCTGGTTACATAGTTCTGGAATGTAAGGATTACTTTTAAGGATCACACTTGCAACTGTCAGTGTGTGTCCTCATCCTTGGGTTCACTCGGTGCTAAATCCTATATCCATATGAATAAACACTGAGCATGATCAATTAAACTGAACTGAACTAAACTGAGTTCATTAAGTTTCTTTAACTGATGGAATACTACCTAGATTACTGAATTGCTAAGCTTTCTGAGATTACTGGGAGTACTAAGTTGACTGAGTTTTCCTTAGTCACATGACTGATTGAATGCTACTGAACATAATGTTATTAAGGATATCATGAAAAACATGAAACTGACTCTAGGCACACAGCTAAATTATTAGGTACAAGTACCCCCAGGACTCGATAGAAGAAAACTGACAAAGCATGACATTCTTGAATACACGACCAACATCAACAATCCATAATACAATAAGTTAGGGATTTCATGAAGTACATGGTTATCATAATCTTGTACATGGTAGGAATGCATAATATCAATGTCATAATTCCATATTCTAGCATCAAGAGCATTTCAACAAACATCTATATTTCATATCAATAGAACAGGAGTAATTTGAACATAAGGGTAAAACAAGAATTATCACCTAAGTCAAAATTGAGCTATATTACATAATTTCTAATCTCTTATGCATTTTATCAAACACTTAGGTTGCATGACTTAGGGCATGGCATAATCACCAAATTAACATATCATAAACAATTAAAATTCATCTCACATGCTAATATATTTTCATAAAAATACATAAGGGTTTCAACTTGGGAATCATACAACAATGACCACGTGAACATTATTGACCCATAGCCTTAATACCAAAATTCATAGTTTCAAAACTTGATTCTTGACCTTGATGGATGAACGGAATCCATGAATGAACACTATGCATACCTTGGATGGAAAATTATTGAACATTACCAATAGAATCTCTTGAATTTGAAGCTCCAAGTCTTATTCTTAAGAGTATTTAAGAGAAACAACAATATTTTGGTTAAATAAGGGTTGAATCTCGTGTTTTAGGAATTATATAGGGGTGGAAAATTGACCCTTTTGACCTTAACAATATGGACATTTAATGACTGAAATTGGGCATCGACCTGATACCCGACTCGTCGTACCATGATTGATCCAAGCCTTAGTAGTTTCACTAACAGTCCCTTCAATAATGTTAACCAACACGACGGGCGATGCGACAAGCCAAGATCGCGTTGTTCCACTCTTTTAGGACACCAAACGTGGTCTAAATGAGGTCCAAAAAATTTAAAACATGTCTGGGAACACCTATTGATCTCTTTGGTCATTAATTAACAAATATGCTAACCACTAACAGACATTAACGTGCCAAAATGAGATTGCCAACTTTCAAAGGCCAAAAAACAAACTAAATCTGGGAACTTAGCTAGAGTTTTCTAATTCTCGGACCCCGTGACAAGCTTAAAGGACTGAATGAAGCTTAGAAATTTTATGAGGTTTTACTATATCTCCCCCTTAGGAATATTCGTGCTCCAATGAATTAGACTAAGAGGGGAGAAATGATAACTTAAGTACAGGTGGAACTTCAATAACTGTAACATGATTACATGACTGACATGACAGATAAATTGAATGTATCGTACTGAACATGCATATCTGATGTATGCGTAACTGATTTATGAATGCATGACAGAGATTTCTAATAAGATGAGTTTCTCATAATGAGGATGCATATTTGATGCATGAATACGTGAATGACATAATGCCTGAATATATGACTGGATATGCAATGGTAATTTAAAACCAAGTTTATAATGAAAATATGAGCATGACAATAAATGCAAAGTAGTAACTAAAATTTACACATGAAACCTGA
This sequence comes from Capsicum baccatum var. pendulum, assembly GCA_030864225.1. Lineage (NCBI taxonomy): Eukaryota > Viridiplantae > Streptophyta > Magnoliopsida > Solanales > Solanaceae > Capsicum > Capsicum baccatum. The sequence goes on along the minus strand of CM061560.1, from coordinate 161,044,457 downwards.
ATAAACTCTAAGTAAAATTATTACCTTGGGCTGAGTCTAAATTAGCTAAGAAGAGGTGAGGATACTTGGTCAACATGTCTTCTTCTACATCCCAAGTAGCTCTCTCAACAAATTGATACCGCCAAAGAACTTTGACTAGAGAAGCTTCCTTGTTCCTTAGTCTACGAGTTTGGTAGCCAAGAATATTTACTAGAATCTCTTCATAAGAGAGGTTGTTTTAAATATCTATGCCCTTAATAGGGACTACGGCTGCTGGGTCACCTATGCACTTATTGATCAAAGAGATATGGAAGGCTGGATAAACTGAACCTAGATCAAAAGGCAAATCGAGCTCATAAGCTACCTTGCCAAAGCAACTGAGAATTTTGAAGGGACCGACATATTGGGGACTGAGCTTTCCCTTCTTGCCGAATCTCTTCACTCCCTTCAAGGGAGAGATTTTCAGGTAGACAGGATCACCAATCTAAAACTCAAGATCTTTTCTGTGCATATTTGCATAAGACTTCTTTCATCTCTGAGAGCCCAAAGTATTACCCTGATCAACTGGACTTTTTCTAAGGCATCGAATACTAAGTCAGTCTCTATAACTGAGGTATCACTAACTTTAAACCAACCGACAAGAGATCTACACCTCCTACCATAGAGAGCTTCAAATGGAGCCATCTTAATATTGGAATGATAGTTAATGTTGTATGAAAAGATAATCAAAGGCAAGTGGTCATCTGAACTACCCTTGAAATCAATTGTACACGCTCACAACATATCTTCTAAAGTCTAAATGGTCCTTTTTGCTTGACCATTTGTCTGAGGATGAAAGGTTGTACTGAGATGAACTTGGGTACCATTACCCTTTTAGAAGGCTTTCCAGAAATGAGAGGTTAACTGGGTAGCCCTGTTTGAGACAATAAACAACGAAAAACCATGCAATCTGACCAACTCTTTAATATAGAGTTTGGCATAATCCTCGGCTGAATAGGAGGTATGTATTGGAAGAAAATGAGCTAATTCGGTTATCTTGTCTACAATGACCCAAACTGAATCATGTTGATGATGAGTACGAGAAAAACCTATCATGAAGTCCATGTTTTATTCTTCCCACTACTAAGTAGGAATATTGAACTCTTGCATGGACCTACTAGGGCTCTGATGCTCTGTGTTAACCTACTAATATGTAGAGCACTTAGCCACAAACTCTACTCTATCTCTCTTCATCCCTCTCCACCTGTAGATCTCCCGCAAGTGGCGATACATCTTTGGTCCCTGGATGAATAGAGTAGCACGCGCCATGCACTTCTGCAAGAATTTTCTGCCTCAAGTCATCTACACCTAGAACACACAGACGACCTTAGCAACACAAAAAACTATCTCCTCCTTGGGAGAAAATCTAATCCTTCTTATCCTTGACTAATTTCTTTAACTTGACTAGACTGGGATCCATTTCCTATTTTTCCTTCACCTAGAAAACTAGATATGATTCTCAACTACTCTGAACCCATATATCACCCTTCTCTGTATCGACTAATTGAATACCTAATTTGGCAAGATGATGGACTTTCTGAGCTAACATCTTCTTATTGTCCTCCACACGAGCAACACTACCCATAAACAGTCTATTAAGAGTGTTGGGTACTACGTTGGCCTTGCTCTGATGATAAAGGTCACTCTTGTCATAATCATTCAAGAGCTCTAACCACATTATTTGATGAAGATTGAGATCTTTCTGAGAAAATACATACTGAAGGCTATTATGATATGTGAACACATCTACATGAACTCCATATAAATAATGCCTCAAAATATTTATGGCAAATACTACAGCTGCTAACTCAAGATCATAAGAAGGATAATTCTTCTGATGGGGTTTGAGCTGTCTGAAGGCATAGGCTATGACCTTACCTTACTACATAAGGACACAACCCAAACCTACTCTGGATGCATCATAATACATTATGAAACTATCTCAACCATCTAGAAGAGCCAAAACTGGATCTAAGGTGAGTCGAGTCTTCAACTCCTGAAACCTCTTCTCATAAGGATCTAACCACTGAAATATGAATTTTTTCTTCATCAATCTGGACATAGGGGATGCAATAAAAAAATCCCGCAATAAACCATCTGTAATAGCCAACCAAACCCAAGAAACTCCTGATATCAAATGGAGAGACAAGTCCAGGACAGTTTTTTACGTTTTGGTATTTTGAGAATCTACTCTAATGCCATCACCGAAAATGATATGACCAAGGAATTCTACTGGCCTTATCAAAAATTTTCACTTACTGAATTTGGAGAATAGTTGATGATCTCTAAGAGTTTGAACAATGATTCTGAGATGGTTTGTGTGATCATATTCACTGTGGGAATAGATAATAATATCATCTATGAAGACTGTAACGAACATGTCCAAGTACTGTTTGAACACATGGTTCATCATGTCCATGAAAGCTACAGGGGCATTGGTAAGACTAAAGGATATTACTAGGAATTCGAAGTTACCATACCGAGTTCAGAAAGTTATTTTTGGAATGTCACATTTCCTGACTCTAAGCTGATGATAGCCTGGTCTGAGGTATATCTTATAGAAATAGCTGGTAACCTGTAGTTGGTCAAACAAGTTGTGAATTCAGGGAAGCGGATATTTCTTGACCGTGACTTTATTGAGTTGACGTTAATCAATGCACATTCTAAAAGAATCATCTTTCTTGTGCACAAATAAGACTGGTGCACCCCATGGGGATATACTGGGTCTGATGAATCCATTATCTAAGAGATCCTTTAACTACTCATTCAGTTCTTTGAGTTTTGTTGGTGTCATTTTGTATGGCTTGATAGATATAGACTGAGTATCTAGAAAAAATCAATGCAAAAATCCATTTCCCTTTTGGGAGAAATTCCTGGAAGATCTTCGGGAAAGACATCGAAATATTCACTTACGACTAGGACTGATTCAAGACTAGATGTACTACCACTCTACTCTAGGATATCACTTACATATCACTTTTCGTGCCCGAAGGAAGGTAACAAGCTGACCTCTGAAAGCTGAAGTACTACCCCTCTACTCTAGGATAGGCTTATTTGGAAACTAGAATTGGACTAGTCTATTTTTGTAGTCGACTGTGGCATAGTAGGAATGTATCCAATCCATGCCAAGAATGACATAAAAATCAGCCATCTTTAATTTTACAAAGTCTGCTGAGGTAACTTTCTGAAATATTGTAACTGGACAGTTCCTGTATACCCCCCGGGCTATGATGGTTTTACTCACTGAGGTAGATACTGAGAATGGGTCTACCATAATTTTGGGACTGACTTTGAAATCAACTTCTATATAAGGAGTAACAAAAAGTAAGGAAGCTCCTGGGTCTATCAAAGTGTAAATATGCAAGTGAAACATCTGTAACATACCTGTAGCTACATTAGGAGAATTTTCTTTATCTTTTCTAGACTGGAGAGCATAAAGTCTATTTGGGCGTTGGCCACTAGTACCACTGGAAGTTACACCCTACTAATTTAGGCAGCCGGACTGCGCTGAGGAATGGTTGTGCTGACCCTAATAACCTGAATGGGGACAATCTCTAACTCAGTGGCCTAGCTTGCCACATCTGAAATAGACATCACTGCCAGCTTTGCAAGTATCATTGTGATTCTTACTATAATTTTGACAAAGGGTATTAGTTAGGGCATTTCTAACACTACCCTAAGACTTCGAGCCTGGCGCCCTATCTAAGGATGCAGTGACAACTCCTCTTACTCAATAGGACCTACATCTACTGACCTCTTTGACTTTCACTGTTTGAACCAAGTGTGAGTAACGTCCTGCAACAAATATGCTGCTAGCTCAGCACGCTCACTAGAAGAAACCCCCATTATGTCCGTAACCTTTTAAACCTTGTATAAGAACTTTTGAGGATTATCTTCTGACTTAGACCTGAAAAAAGGATAGAGTATTCATTTCGATGAAGTCTCAAATCCTGACTATTGCTGAATTGGCCACTAGGTTGGCTGAAACAACAGCTGGTCATTTATTATGAGCAATAACTAAATTAGCAAGAGTGGTGAATATAGCTCTAAAATCTGTATGAGAAATGTGTTTATCCAAGGTATCTACTTGGATGGGCTGAGGGGCAGACTGATTTCCGTTTGTTCATTAAGGAGGTATGTTCTATAGAAGAAATGGAGAAATAGATTAGACTGATAGATTAACTTGAGATTATGCTCGCTAGAATAAGATGAATCCTTAAATAAGGGAAACTGTTCCTAAAACATCTCATAGCCTCCAGTACATAAATGTGGCACGAAACACACCCATGAACAAGAATCTACTATATACGGCTCTCAGACTTCATAGGACTTTATTGAACCTTAGGCTGTGATACCAAGTTTGTAATGCCCTAAAATTTGTACCCAGAATGCTACACGGTTCTCATGACCTATAAGAACCACAAGCTAACCCATGACTGATATCTGTACCTGAACACTACATAATATACTGTATAAATACAGAAATAGTTGGCTGAAACATGGTATAAGGTTAAAAATTGATAAGTATCTGATAAAAACATATCTGAATAATATGGTATGATAATACAAAAACTAAAATGTGTAAAAACATCTAGTCTAAAAACACTATAGTTTGAAAGCCTCTAAACTGTTTGAATAAGGAGTTGATGGGACATGTCCCAAACTAACTTCAACTATAAAAAAAAAATAAGTAATGAAGAAATAAAGTAATGATGATGTCCTTGAAGGATAAGGACTCACTGCTAACTCTGACAGCTAAAACTGGAATTCTGCTAATGCTCTGGAGCTCGTACTTCCAAACATATGATATAGAATAAAACACCATAGCACAAATGTGTTAGTACGATTAAATGTATTGGTATTCATGTGAGGTAGGCTAAATGAAAAGGGTTAAAATGCATGAACAATGCTAACTGACCGTTTAACATCAACGTGAAAATACATGCATGAATAGGTTATTATGGTTGAATTCGTGAAGGTACTGACTGCTGAGTCTGATTACTAATAACATGAGTCACTGATAATTGATATAACTAATACTGAGCGACTGTATCTAATAGTCTATGTTCTGATGGAACTAACTGAGTTTTGTACTATTCTGAGTTGACTATATTTGATAATCCTAAAACTCTGAATAACTATCTTAGTTTTATTACTGAGACTGAGTTTTAAATTGTAACTGTGGGAAGTAGTCATCTATTTGACATGCCCTAAATAAAGTAATATAGCTGAGTTGGGGTCAAATATGTAACCCCAATTGAAAAGGTGTCAATACCGCGCCACAGGTAAAGATAAGTTGTGGGTGACCCTCATCTGACAGTGTCCCTAAAAGAGAATGGTAGGACCCCAATCTGACAATGCTTATCTAGCTTATCAATCCTCATCTATTAGTGTGGATGTATCGACCTATGTTGGCCACATAGTTCTGGAACGCAAGGATTACTTCTAAGGATCGCACCCTTAATTGTTAGTGTGTGTCCTTATGCTTGGGTTCTCTCAGTGCTAAGTCCTACTCCCATATGAATAGACACTGAACATGATCAATGAAACTGAACTGAATTAAGTTCATTGAGTTTCGTTAAATGACGGTATACTACTGAGATTACTGAAGTACTAAGCTTTTTGAGATTACTAGGATTACTGAGTTTACAAAGTTTTCTTGAGTTATATGACTTATTGAATACTATGAACATGGCTTGATTGAGTATATCATGAAAAACATGACACTGGCTCTAGGCACATAGCTAAATTGTTGGGTACAAGTACCCCTAGGACTCTATAGATGGAAACTGACAAGGCATGATATTCTTGAATACACGACCACCTCAACAATCAGTACTACAATAATTTGGGGATTTCATGAAGTACATGGTTATCATAATCTTGTACATGGTAGGAATTCATATAATCAATATCATAATTAAATATTCTAGCATCATGAGCATTTTAACAAACATCTATATTGCACATCAATAGCATGGTAGTAATTTGAACATAAGGGTAAAACATGAATCATCACTTAAGTCAAAATTGAGTTATATAACATAATTTCTAATCTCTTAGGCATTTTATCAAACACTTAGGTTGCATGACTTAGGGCAAGGCATATTCTTCAAATTAACATATCATAACCAACTAAAATTCATGGTTTTCAACTCATATGCTAACATATTTTCATAAATACACATAAAGTTTCCAACTAGGGAATCATACAACAACAACAACATGAACATAATCGACCCATAGCATAAATAAAAAAATTCATATATGTAAAACTAGATTCTTGGACTTCAAGGATGAAAGAAATCCATGAATGGACACTATTCATACCTTGGATGTAAGATATTTGAAAATTAACGATAGAATCTCTTGAATTTAGAGCTTCTATGAAAACCCAAGACTTGTTCTTGAGAGTATTTGAGAGAAACAACAGTATTTTAGTGAAATAAGGGTTGAATCTCATGTTTTTGGACTTATATAGGCGTGGGGAATTGAATCTTTTCCCTTAAAAATGCAGACATTTAATGACTGAAATTGGCCATGGACGCGATACTCGACGCGTCGCGCCATGATCGCGACAAGCCTCAGTAGTTTAACTGGCAGTCCCTGCAACAATGTTAAATAACATGATGGGCGATGCGGCAAGCAAAGATCGCATTGGTCCAATATTTTAGGACACCAAACGTGGTCTAATCGAGGTTTGAAAAATCTAAAACTTGTCTGAGAACACCTATTGACCTCTCTAATCATAAATTAACAAACATACTGACCGTTGAAGGACCTTAAGGTGGTGAAATAAGATTGCCAACTTTCAAAGGCCAAAAAATAAACTAAGCTTGGGAACTTAGCTAAAGTTTTCTAAGTTGGGGACCTCTTGACAAGCTTGAAGGACTAAATGAAGCTTACAAATTTTGCAGGGTCTTATCGAAAGTTTGGTGCTAAAGAATTATTTTATTGATACCGACATTCGAGGTAAGTTATGCCTTAACTCTTTTAATAATAGGTTGGGTAGCTAATAAAAATGTAAAAGTATGCTATGGATATGGGGTTGTATCATGGAAAATGCATTTAGGTGATTCATGTTCTCGTGTAAGGGTCTATGTGGATAATATTTGTTGGTTTTATGACTTATTTATGATGTGTGATTGTGTGGGGTCCTATATACATTATTGTTGGCCTGATACTAATATATGTATGTTCGGTGGTACTCTTTTTATTTAAATAGCCTATATTTTGGGATTTATGAGATATAAAAAACCTTTTTCTTGCATATTTCACTTGATGATTTCTGGATCGTTTTGGATGATGAATGGTTAGTTGACTTGAGTGGATATTTAGCTCAAATAGTTGGTATATTAGTTATATATTAGAAATTCTAATTTTAGTTGTTTGTGAGAATTACATCCTCTTATCATACTCATTCATAAGATATTAGTACCACCATGGAAATACTACATACACTAACTTTTTCTGATAGAAAATGTGACATTGTCAAAAACCCTCTACCAATAGATGCGTCGGAGAGTAGTTATTGATATTTGTATTGGATTTGGATTGTAATGGGTTGATGAACCCCATAGGACCTTCTTGGTAGTATAGGTCAGTTGCTGTGGTTGATAAACCTTCCATGGGTCCTACCAAGGAGTAGAGCTAGGTTGGAGATACAAAGGTTGTGTGATTCCTTTGTGCATCATCATCTTCATTGTATTCAATATATTGTGTTTATGTCACGACCCGATCCTAGGCCCTATCCGTGACTAGCATCCCGAACCATGAAGGCCCGGAACACCCATTCTCTATATGGTTATCATGCACAACTTTCATAATCATAATAGAATGCGGAATTGAAAACTGAGTACGGAAAACAAAGTCAAGTTCTGCAACATTTCTGAATAATACTATCCGACATCAGTTTGCAAAATCTCTACTAAGAACATAAACATCTGTCTGAAAAGAAACTGGGACAAGGCCCCCAGTAAACCGAAAATATAATAAACAAGATAATGTCTGACATAATTAGGCCTTCCGAATGATAGAAGGCTCACCACTGTAAATCAAGTCTGCAAATCCAAAAATCTACTGAGTAGCTGGACCCCTAGATTGTGCCTCAAAACCTGGAAGGAGGGGGGGGGGATCAGCACAAAAGTACTGGCACGCAAAGCATTCCAAAAATAGTATAATGGAACATATATATATATATATATATATATATATTAAGTGAAAGAAATTCTTTGCATCAAGACATCATGTATAAAACTGTTTCTGAAAAATACATGGGCACTTTCTGAAAACATGAAACCTGGCTGTTCATTTCAAATCAAGATCTCTGTTTTACTTCTGAGTTAGGTGGTATTCCCCTACAAGTCTGATATTCCACGGGCTGTATGGAATCCGCCATTAACTCGGCGGGGAAGCCCCCAACCCAAGTGTGCCGCAAGGGTTGGAGTGTCTGAGTCTGATACGCCACAGGACATTTAAGTCAGCGCATAATAGTATACCCGGGTCGGCAAACCACGGTTTTAGGCAATGATTCGGTTGAGCTCAAGCCCTCTTCGGGGGACCACCTAACATCTCTGTATGCCCGTTTTTAACCTTTTCTGTACATGTATCATTCTAAAATTTCTAAATCATGAAAGTCTAATAAAAATCTATTTTTTGAACTAGTCTGTGTCTGTTATGGCATTTGTCTGAGTTGGTATCGTCATACTAATACTTGCAAGTCCTATTTCCGGGCTATAATGCATTTAGTACGATCTTTCATAAAAATATAGTTTCAGACCACCGAAGCATGTAATTTGCATTAAAGATGTCATGTTCCGAAACTCAATTAAAATCCATGCAAAACTTTCATCAAACATATGGTGGTCATGTGCATTTTGGCAAAACCATGCATTCTTTCATTACATGCATATTCAACATTCACAACCCTCTCTTTCGTGTTCAAAATCATATTCCAAACATAGCAACAGTCAAAGCACTTCATATCATGATTTCCTTTTCTTTTCGAGATGTATTTCAAAACAATTTATATTACGTAAATCATGAAAAACTTTACATTAAGAGAGGGGTTTTATAAAAGTCATGCTCTCAATTCATATTTTAGGACAAACACATATATACGTATACATAAAATTTTCAATCACTTTGGGGGAAAGCCAAAAGGCCAAAACAATATCATTAAAGCTTCTAAAACATGAGTATGTACATGAATTTGAAAACCCGATTCTTAAAACATCATTTGTATGCCCATGAGATTTTAGGAAAACCCCGCGTACCTTTTTCTCCACGAATTTTGGGTGTCTATCGAAGCCTACGTCGAGAGGATTCCAAATCTGTAATTTGTTTCATGAAGAAGTTTCGGAATAATCGGACCTTCAAGCTTATTTTCTCAAACCCTAGTTGCTTCTCCTCTTAAGTTCTTGAAGGATTGGATTTTGGGATTTTATAGGAGGCTTCAATGTTGTTAATAGGTCCAAATCCGTTTAGGAGTGGGTAAGGATGATTTTGGGTTTTGTAAGGACTAAATTGCACTTAAAATAACTCAAAACGGAGTGTTTTCGTCACCTGAAACCATAAGTGTGCGCCGCACTTTGCATCGCACAGATTAAGATAGGCGCCACCCTTTGTATTGCATAGATTAAGATAGGTGTCGCCTTTTGCATCGCATAGATTAAGGTATGCGCCTACTTTTGTATCGCATGGACTAAAGTAGGCGCCGCATTGTGTATCGCATAACCAGTCCAGTGGCTATGTGCGATTGGTTAGGCGACGCAGCCATAACTTCTTGCTCGAGTGTCGGATTTTTGCAAAGTTGGTATCGTTGGAAAGCTAACTCGAAGACCTATCATTTGACACATAGTAGGTTCTCTAATTCAACATATACAGAGAGTTATGGTCGATGGAAGCTGACACAAATTATAACATCCACTAAAACTTAAGTCTAAAGCTCAGAAATTACAGTCTAATACATGCATGACTTTTACGGGGCGTTACATTATCCCCCCCTTGGGATCATTCATCCCCGAATGATGACGCAGAAATAGTCACGCTCAATTTCAAACGGATTCATACATAGAAGGAAACATAAAGCAAGAATTGTACCTTCCAATTCGTTATTTGCTGGTTCAAATAGGCTTGGGTATCTCACTTTCATGTCATGCTCCGACTCCCAAGTTACTTCTTCAACTTTCTGATTTCGCCATAACACTTTCACTGAGGATATCTCCTTATTTCTCAATTTTCTCGCTTGACGATCTAGGATTTCCACGGGCTCTTCCTCGAAAGACAAGGAATCGCTCACCTTGATCTCATCAATGGGCACCACCAAAGAGTGATCTCCGATGCACTTCTTCAACATGGATATGTGGAATACTGGATGAACAGAACCCAAACTTGCAGGCAATTCTAATTCATATGCAACTCCACCTATTCTTCTTACAATCTGATACGGGCCTATATAGCGAGGGCTTAGCTTACCCCTCTTCCCGAAACTCATAACTCCCTTCATGGGAGAAGCTTTGAGGAAAACCCAATTCCCAATCTCAAACTCTAACTCTCTTCTTCTGACGTCGGCATAGGATTTCTGACGACTCTGAGCTATCTTAAGTTGTTCCCTAATGAGTTTCACATCCTCCATTTCCTGATGAACAAGGTCAGAGCCATACATCTGCATCTCACCTACTTCTTACCAGCCTATTAGAGACCTGTATCTCCTATCATATAATGCCTCGAAAGGTGCCATCTTAATACTAGAATGGAAGCTGTTGTTATAGGCAAACTCTATCAGTGGCAAGTGATCAACCCAACAACATTTAAAGTCTATCACACAGGCGCTAAACATGTCCTCCAGGGTCTGGATGGTGCGTTCAGCTTGCCCATCAGTCTGAGGGTGGAATGCTGTACTTAAGTTCACCTGGGTACCCAAACCTTTCTGAAACGATCTCCAAAACTAAGAAGAAAACTGCGTACCTCGGTCGGATATAATGAAAACAGGCGCTCCATGCAAACGGACAATTTCTGCAATGAACAGCTTACCATAATCTTCCCCCGAATTGTTAGTCCTGACAGGCAGAAAGTGAGCTGACTTTGTCAGCCTATCTACAATCACCCATATAGAGTCATACTGATTTCGGGACTTCGAAAGTCCTGTAATAAAGTCCATATTGATCATTTCCCACTTCCACAAGGGCAACGCTATTTCTTGAGAAGTACCTCCTGGCCTCAAATGTTCTACTTTCACTTGTTGGCAATTCAAGCACTTAAAAACAAAGTTAGCCACATCTCGCTTCATATTATTCCACCAATACATAGATTTCAAATCATGGTACATCTTAGTAGAACCAGGATGAACAACATACCTCGAGGTGTGAGCTTCATCAAGAATTCTTTCTCGAAGCCCGTCGACATTCGAAACACATAGTCTACCCTGAAACCTCAGAATGCTATCACCACAAATTTCAAAAGACATCACCTTCTGTTGACCCACATCTTTCTTGATTTGCATCAGGATGGAATCTTCAACCTGCTTCTCCTTCACTTCAGCATAAAGGGATGACTTAGCTAACTCATGAACAATCACCCCTCCGTCTTCGGAATCTAACAGTCGCACTTTCAGATTCGTAAGGCGATGAATATCCTTCACCATCTCTTTCTTTTCTTCTTCTACATGAGAAAGGCTGCCCATAGACAACCTGCTGAGGGCGTCGGCTACAACATTAGCCTTTCGCAGATGGTAATGCAGGATCAGATCATAGTCTTTCAGAAGTTCCAACCACCGCCTCTGCCTGAGATTCAATTCTTTCTGCGAGAAAACATACTGCAGACTCTTGTGATCAGTGAAGATATCAACATGAACACCGTACAAGTAGTGCCGCCAAATCTTAAGGGCAAACACCACAGCTGCTAACTCCAAATCATGAGTAGGGTAGTTCTGCTCATGCACCTTCAACTGCCTAGATGCATAAGCTACCACTTTACCATGTTGCATCAAAACGCAGCCAAGTCCCACACGGGACACATCACAGTAAACCACAAAACCATCAACACCCTCGGGAAGAGTCAAACAAGGTGCAGTGGTCAGTCTGTCTTTCAACTTCTCAAAACTATTTTCACATAAATCAGACCACACAAACTTTACCTTTTTCTGAGTCAGTTTAGTGAGTGGAGCCGCTATGGATGAAAAACCCTCTACGAACCTTCTGTAATAACCTGCCAAACCCAAGAAGCTCCGAATATCGGTTGAAGTCGTGGGTCTGGGCCATTTCCTCACTGCCTCAACTTTCTGGGGGTCCACTCTAATCCCATCATGGGACACAATATGTCCTAAGAAGGCAATAACATCTATCCAGAACTCACACTTGGAAAATTTGGCATACAACCGATGATCCTTAAGGGTATGAATAATGATTCGAAGGTGATCAGCATGATCCTCCTTACTCTTAGAATAAATCAAAATATCATCAATAAATAAAATGACAAACGAGTCAAGAAACTGATGGAAAACTTTGTTATAAGATCCATGAAGGCTGCAGGGGCATTAGTTAACCTAAAGGACATGACAAGAAACTCATAGTGACCATATCGGGTTCAAAAAGCTATTTTGGGAATGTCTGACTCCCTAACTTTCAACTGATGATAGCCCGAATGAAGGTCTATTTTTGAAAAACATCTAGCACCCTGAAGCTGGTCAGAAAGATCATCAATCCTAGAAAGAGGATATTTGTTTTTAATTGTAACCTTATTCAACTGACGGTAATCTATGCACATACGAAGGGAACCGTCTTCCTTACGCACGAAAAGTACAGGTGCACCCCAAGGATATACACTGGGGCGTATAAATCCCTTATCTAGGAGGTCTGCTAGCTGCTCTTTCTGTGGGAGCCATTCTATATGGCGGAATAGAAATGGGACGGGTATCTGGCAACACATCAATACCAAACTCTATCTCCCTATCATGGGGTATCCCTGGGAGATCTTCGGGAAAGACTTCTGGAAATTCATTCACCACGGGGACAGACTGAAGAGGAGAATTTTCAACTTTAGAGTCCTTGACTCGAATAAGGTGATACAAGCAACCCTTAGAAATGAGTTTTTGGGCTCTGAGGTAAGATATAAAGTGCCCTTTGGGTGCTAAAGAATGTCCCTCCCATTCTATCATTGGCTCATTCGAGAAAGAAAAGGTAACTCTACGGGTCCTATAATCCAATATGGCATAGCATGAATGGAGCTAATCCATTCCTAGGATAGCATCAAATGCAACCATGTCCAACTCTATAAGGTCTGCCACCGTATCCCGACTACCAACAGTTACCACACAACCCCTATATACCCTTCTAGCAACAACAAAATCCCCCACCGGGGTAGAAACAGAAAAGGGTTCAGAAATCACACTGGGCTCAAACCTAAAACCAGCAGCCACATATGGGGTCACATAGGATAAGGTAGATCCAGGATCAAGTAACACACAGACATCGCGAGAAAACATTTGTAACGTACCGGTAACAACATTTGGGGAAGCTTCCGCCTCCTGGCGGTTGGTCAAAGCATATAACCGGTTGCGACTATTCCCGACAGCTGATGTGGAGCCCTTCTAAGACGGGGGTGGCGCTGTGGAATTGCCCTAAAACTTTGTACCACCAGCACTCCTCCTAGCAGATGGACAGTCCCTTTGAAAGTGGCCTGACTGACCACATGAATAACATACAAGTGTGCCCAACTGACATTTCCCCGGATGATTATTACCACAATTTTCACATCGCGAGTAAGTGAGATGCTGCTGAGCCACACTACCCTGCGACTGAGTATCTGGTGCTCTAGATCCATGAGGTGTCTGAAAGCTCTGAGTCTGTCTGTCTGCAGGGGGTTTGGGCACTGGGGTGCTGGCTGCTGACTGTGTATTATTCCAAAACCTCGTCTTCTTCGACCACCTATTTCCCCAGTTACCACTCTGTGGCTGACTCTTGTGCCAATCTGCAGATTTGACTCTCTTGGCCTCTCTGTCCTTCTCTCTAGATTTAGCGATCTTTCTCTTCTTCTCTTCCACCTACTGCATGTGGACTGTCAGTCTAGAAAAGTCTAACTCCCTATTCAACATTGCCCCCTGGCACTCAATTAACAGGTTATCAACAAGGCCAGATGCAAATTTCCTCATCCGAGCTCTCATATTGCTAGTCAATTCTGGTGCATAGCGGGCTAGTTGATTAAACTTCAAAGTGTACTCCTGTACACTCATAATGCCCTGCTTCAGATTCATGAACTCTTCTGCTTTTTCCTCCCTCAACTCCAGAGGAAAGAATCTGTCAAGGAAAGCTTCTACAAACTCACCCTAAACTGTAGGCTCAGCACTCTCACCTTTTGCATCTTCCCAGTTTGCATACCACTGATTTGCAACATCCTTAAGCTGATAAGTTGCCAATTCCACTCCTTCAATCTCATCTACATGCATTACCTTAAAGATCTTATCCATCTCATCCATGAACTCCTGTGGATCTTCCTCCACCTTTGTACCAGTGAACTTAGGTGGATTCATCTTCATGAAATGCCCGACTCTAGTAGCCTCAGATGTAACGGATGCAGACCCAACATCTTCCAATCGTTGAGCCTGGTTAGCTACCAGCTGTGTCAGCATATAGATAGACCGTCTGAACTCTGCATTTGAGATATCTCTCTGAGTAGTTGGTGGACGATTGACATTAGTCCGCAGAACCCGAGGTGAACTGGCTGGAACTGGAGGGACTTTCGGAGTAGGGACAAGTTCTGGCGTGGAAGCTCTATTACGGGTCTGCATCCCATGGGTGGGACGGACCACATCTACCTGAGCACTCTGATCGATGTTGTGACGGGGAGGCATAGTCGTGTTTCACTGTAATACAAGAGATCATCGATTAGGGGGCAGTTTAGTCTCTGAAGCACGAACTAAATCATAAATAAGGGAAACATTCCTAAAAGCCTAGTAGCCTCCTGTTTATAAGTGTGGCGCGCTACACACCCATAAATAGAACTCTACTCGATGCAATTTCGCAGACACCCTGGGACCATGAACCGTGCTCTGATACCAAGTTTTTCATGACCCGATACTAGGCCCTAGTCGTGACGAGCATCCTGAACCATAAAGGCCTGGAACACCCATTCTCTATCTGGTTATCATGTACAACTTTCGTAATCATAATAGAATGCGTAATTGAAAACTGAGTACGGAAAATATGGTCAAGTTCTGCAACATTTCTGAATAATACTATCCGACATCAGTCTGCGAAATCTCTACTAAGAACATAAACATTTGTCTAAAAAGAAACTGGGACAAGGCCCCCAGTAAACCGAAAACATAATAAACAAGATAATGTGTGACATATCTAGGCCTTCCAAATGATAGAAGGCTCACCACTGTAAATCAAGTCTGCAAATCCAAAAATATCTACTGAGTAGCTGGACCCCTAGACTGTGCCTCAAAACCTGGAAGGAGGGGGGGAGGGTCAGCACAAAAGTACTGGCATGCGAAGCACTCTAAAAATAGTATAATGGAACATATATATATATATATATTACGTGAAAGCAATTCTTTTCATCAAGACATCATGTATAAAACTATTTCTGAAAAATACATGGGCATTTTCTGAAAACATGAAACCTGGCTGTTCATTTCAAATCAAGATCTGTGTTTTACTTCTGAGTTAGGTGGTATTCCCCTACAAGTCTGATATTCCACGGGCTGTATGGAATCCGTCATTAACTCGGCGGGGAAGCCCCCAACCCAAGTGTGCCGCAAGGGTTGGAGTGTCTGAGTCTGATACTCCACAGGACATTTAAGTCAGCGCATAATAGTATACCCGGGTCGGCAAACCACAGTTTTAGGCAATGATTCACATGAACTCAAGCCGTCTTCGGGGGACCACCTAACATCTCTGTATGCCCGTTTTTAACCTTTTCTGTACATGTATCATTCTAAAATTTCTAAATCATGAAAGTCTAATAAAAATCTAATTTCTGAACTAGTCTGTGTCTGTTATGGCATTTGTCTGAGTTCGTATCGTCATACCAAGACTTGCAAGTTCTATTTCTGGGCCATAATGCATTTAGCACGATCTTTCATAATAATATAGTTTCAGACCACCGAAGCATGTAATTTGCATTAAAGATGTCATGTTCCGAAACTCAAGTCAAATCCATGCAAAACTTTCATCAAACATATAGTGGTCATGTGCATTTTGGAAAAACCATGCATTGTTTCATTACATGCATATTCAATATTCACAACCCACTCTTTCGTGTTCAGAATCATATTCCAAACATAGCAAGAGTCAAAGCACTTCATATCATGATTTCCTTTTCTTTTTGAGATGTATTTCAAAAAAATTTATATTATGTAAATCATGAAAAACTTTACATTAAGAGAGGGGTTTTATAAAAGTCATGCTCTCAATTCATAATTTAGGACAAACACATATATACGTATACATAAAATTTTCAATCACTTTGGGGGAAAGCCAAGGCCAAAAAAATATCATTAAAGCTTCTAAAACATGAGTATGTACATGAATTTGAAAACCCGATTCTTAAAATATGATTTCTATGACCATGAGATTTTAGGAAAACCCCGCGTACCTTTTTCTCCACGAATTTTGGGTATCTATCGAAGCCTACGTCGAGAGAATTACGAATCTGTAATTTGTTCCACGAAGAAGTTTCGGAATAATCGGACCTTCAAGCTTATTTTCTCAAACCTTAGTTGCTTCTCCTCTTAAGTTATTGAAGGATTGGATTTTGGAATTTTATAGGAGGCTTCAATGTTGTTAATAGGTCCAAATCCATTTAGGAGTGGGTAAGGATGATTTTGGGTTTTGTAAGGACTAAATTGCACTTAAAATAACTCAAAACGGAGTGTTTTCGTCACTTGAAACCATAAGTGTGCGCCTTTGCATCGCACAGATTAAGATAGGCGCCGCCCTTTGTATTGCATAGATTAAGATAGGCGCCACCCTTTGCATCGCATAGATTAAGGTATGCACCGCCTTGTGTGTCGCATGGACTAAGGTAGGAGCCGTATTGTGTATCACACAGCCAGTCCAGTGGCTATGTGCGATTGGTTAGGCGACGCACTCTTCTTTGCAAAGCCATAACTTCTTGCTCGAGTGTCGGATTTTTGCAAAATTTGTATCTTTGGAAAGCTAACTCGAAGACCTATCATTTGACACATATTAGGTTCTCTAATTCGACATATACAGAGAGTTATGGTCGATGGACGCTGACACAAATTACAACGTCCACTAAAACTTATGTCTAAAGCTGAGAAATTACAGTCTAATACATGCATGACTTTTACGGGGCGTTACAGTTTATTCTGTTATTGTATTATTGTTATTGACTTGATATATGTTCATAGATTCTATCTTCTTATAATTCAATTTGGTATGTGTATATTTATATTTCTCTCCCCTACATATATTTGTATTATATTCTTATAGTAGAACTGTTAGTGGAGCTTATGTGGGCTATTGTTTGGGACATTTTTTGATTGTAGTTGACTTGCTCGTAGTATGTGTTTATATGATTTTTTTTATACTTTACTCAGTCGGCCTATGTACCTACTGAGTAAAAGTGGATCGTACTCAACCCTACTACGCCCTTTCAGTGCAAATCCAGGTATGAGTGTGTTGCACATATGGCTGATTCAAGCAACATTTGGATTCTATTTAAGGTAGTGGTTTGTCTGTGCACCGGAGTTGGTTACTACCTTTCTCTAATCTAGACTATGTATAATTTAATTCAAAGACATTTTGTTTTTTTATATCCTCTGTATATTATGACTCTGAGTTATATTACTAGTTCTTATACTCTAACACTAGGTTTGGAATTTGGTTTGGTATCTTTGATTATATTTTTGCTATTATTTTACTGTATGTCTCGAGTTCACTCTAGAAGCTTTGTCATGGGTTATGGTATTGATTTTTCTTTTTTTATCATTTTGGGTGATAGACTTACTTGTGAAGGCTTTTCGCAACAAGTGCCTTCCTGACCATTGATTTTTGGATCATGACATTTGATTACCTTGTTAATAATTACTATCTAGTTGATAGGCTGGTATTTTTCTAAGTGCAGGTGTTTTTGGTGACTATGGATGGATAGTGTGATGGTCCTGGGCATCACTCTTGATTCACGAGTTATGAGACATTTGTTGACACTCAATTTTTAACATTCACATTTCGAATTAATTTGAGCTTGTTCAATTTTGAAGGATTCTAAAATAAATATTTTATTAAAATCAAGATGATTTCAAAGTGAATTTCAAGTTTACTTTTAAAAAAATTTAGTTAGAATATATATTTCTGTATTTAATTATATAGAATTATATAATTTTTAATTAAGTAAATATTTTTAAAATCATTTGGGTGTGAACAATGCATAAAAGTTAAGGATTGTTTTCATTTTCTCCAAAATGGATTAAATTGTAAATTGAATTGATATAATTAATTAATTTTGTTTTGAACCAGATTATTTTACGTAAAGAAGGTCAAGTTATTAAATTGAATATTAATTTGTCTTATCTTTTGGTCTAGTTTAAACAAGAATCTGGCGATAATTGAAACAAAATGGCCAATTCTTAAAATTATTTGTGGTTAATTGTTTGTAAATATTATTTTAAATTTGCGAACCCATTTATAAAAAGGTAAAATAACATTAAAACACTACTTAATTTATCATATCTAAATAAAATCCCAACCCTTTAAATTAATTAAATCTCATCCATTACTTTACTTTTTATCTTTAAACAACACAAGTACATTAACTTTATTGGTTCACTCTCCACCTTTATCGTCTAAATATCTGCATATTGTATCCTTCAAAAATTACATTAATCATAAATTTCTTCTCCATCAAAATTGTTAGTGGTTGTAACACCCAAAATTTTTGGTCCCTAAAAATTTCATTGCGGTTCTTAGAGACCCAATCATAGCCTGCCAGTTTGTTGGCCAGGAGTTTGTATCTTGAAAATAACTTGGACCCTACTTGCCGTAGGCTCTCATAACGAGTTATAGGGTATGAATTGTAGGTAAACTAGTTTACTATCTGAAGCTCCTATTGTTACTGCAACTATCATATTATGAGTTATAAGGAACAGATACGAGTTGCATGGTGCGACTCATAACTAGAATGGTATGGGGTGACTGTTGACATTGTCCAAACTATTTAATTGACAAAATGAGTCATAAGTTGACCCTACGAGTTGTGAGGTCATCCGTATTGACTTGTCGTTCATTTTTAGTCTTTTATTAAGGGCATCCTGGTAATTTTCCTGGTACCTCACTTAGCCCTCAAAACCTGAAACACACTATGGGACTTCATTAGCATACTATTCTCTATTAAAACACTCTCTTAAACTCTCTAAATTCTCTCAAGAAAGATATTTAGGGTTTCTTAGAAGATTATCAATTAGAGCTCCCTAGGGAAAAATATCTTATAACTCTTGTTATTTCTTGTACGCTCCTCTTCCCCAACTATTACTTGGTTAAAACATGTGTTTTAAATATTTATGCATGTTGTTTTGATGGTGTCTTTAGAATATCGGTTGAGAGTTTTGATTGATTGTCATTTATGTGATGTTTCATGTTTACATATGTAATGTTTATGTTTAAACAGTTGCTTTAAAATCTATTTGATGCATGGTTATGGTGAATAAACTAGTGGATTATGATTCCTCCAAATTATTGTCAATATTTACAATTAAATTGGTACAACCCAACTTTATGAAAGCTATTTTGAGTGCGAATAAAAATTGCATTGAATAATTTTTTGTACAATTTCATGAAATAAGAGGTTCGAGTCCACCTTTTTATTATGATTAGGAAGTTTGAGTCCCCCATATTATATTTCATAATCAAGTTCTTAAGTCACCGTAGAATATGATTGGAAGGTTCAAGTCTATTGTGCATATATATGAGATAATTCTTTGGTTCATGTGGCCACATGCACTGGGGCACGAACAGTTGGTGCGAGCTGAGGGTCATATAGCTCTATGTACTATTAAATCATAGTTAAGCTACATAATCCAGGCTAAAGTTTTAAAGTGCAGTTTAAGCCTTATTCCCCATCCTATCATGTTATATAATTGTATATATATGTATGTATGTATGTAAACATGTATGCGAACATGTACATTGAGTTGAACTAACTTTTGAATTTTCATTAATTTCTCATTATCCCTGAGATACATGCTAGTGATCAACCTACTAACCATCTCTAGACATTGTATCCCTATGTGAGGCATGCACCAAAGATACTTCTACATTTCCTGGATTGTGCTAAGTTAATTAACTTAGTTTGTCGGTCATTTATGGTGAAGTATTTAGCTTCCATTCTCTGGAAGACTTGATTATTCCATTAGTTTTCTTTCATTGACTAGAATTGAAAATTCCATATTAACATTATCATTGTCATTGTTAGAGTCGGGGGCATGTCCCAACACTTTATTGATATCAATTTGTTATAAGGATTTGTGGACCAGAGTAGAGATGTTAGTTATTTGGGTTGGTTAACAGTTATCGATTAGTTACATATCTTAAATTTTTTGAACCTATTATATTGTATATTGTTTTACTTTTGGGATTCAATCATTATTGGGGGTATTCTGTCCTATTTAGTTAGAAGTAAGGGGTGGTATTCGATCCTTGTTGGACTTTAGAGGTCTATCATGGGCAAGACCTAGTTTGGGTTATTAAAAAGTTATTAAATACAACCTAGGTTTGGTTTCATTAGATGTCCATAAATTTATCGCAAGTAGAGTCTCTATTATGGGTGTTTAGTGTACCACACTTATAGGAGAGAGGCTTCCAGACATTTGTAAATGTTTCCCTTTATTGTTGTTCAGTTTCAAGCTATAAAATATAAGATACTGAAATCTCCTCTAATTCTTGTATGTACACTTTTCAAATCATACTACCTACAAGATCTAATTCTTATGGAAAATCCTCTGTCCTATTTGAGAACAATGTCGATGGAGCTCGTACTACATATGGAGTTTAGAACCAGTCTAGAACTCTATTTCTTAATTGTACTGCCCTACATAGAGTTTCACTGATTTCTTCTATCCCTCTTTGGACACATCTAGCTAATGTGTCTAATGCTGAGTTTCACCAGTCGATCTATTTGCTTACCTAGTTAGTGGCCTCTCTGACTGAGCATGTTGCTTTTGTTATTCCATCTTTTGAGGTCACTAAAGTTAACGAGTTTATGGGGTTGAGTCCCCTGACATTCACTGGTTTGATGATTTAAAAGAATGCTTAAAATTTTATACATGGAATGGAGTAGATTTTGTATGTGATGCATGATACTGATGAGAAGGGTGTGGAGTTTGCGGCTTATTAGTTAAAGGATGTGGCGTATCAGTTTTATGACAAGTTGGACCAGTATAAGGGTGATAATCTTAAGTCCTCTTTGTGGGATGACTTCTTAAGTGCTTAGATTGAATATTTCTTTCTTCAGGAGTTGGGAGGTGAAGGCTAAGAATTTTTTAAGTATTAATCAAGGTAGAATGATAGTAAAGAAGTATGGCGTCTAGGTTTAATCAACTGTCGTGTTATGCTCCTAAGTTAGTATCTAGCATGAGGGCTAGAATAAGGAATTTTTCCTGAGTTGTCCTATTATTTGATTTTGGAGAGCAAGGTTGCCTTGTTGAACTAGGATATGGACCTCTTTAACTTATGGTGTATATGCAATAAGTGGAAGAGGATAAAAATAAGAAAGCAGAGATGAGTGAATGAAAGAACAAGAAGTTTTAGTATTCAAAACAGGGGGAGGTCAGTAACAGAGTGGTAGAGATGGTGTAAAATATTCTAAGAAGTAGGGAAATTCTGGTTCCTATTTTATGGCTAGTTCTTCATAACCCAAGTCATCTGGTGATCTCCGTTTTCAAAGTAACAGTGAGTTTATGGAACAATGGGCCTAGTCTAAGGAAAATGGAGCTCAGCCAACCCCATCTTATCAGTATTTTTGTTTCTGTAGAGAGGTTCCTTACAGATTTTGTGAGGAGAGGAGGAATAAGTGCTTTAAGTTTTGTCAAGTGAGCCACCTACAGTGGGATTTCCCATCATTCAAGGTTGCTTCTAGGAATAATACTGTTCCAGTTGCCACGTGTTCAGCTCCTAAACCAAAGAGTGCTACTTCAGGCTTCGGGAATAGTCGAAACTTCCTTTATAGTCTTGCAACTCATCAGGAATCTAAATTTTCCCTTGATGATGTCAGTGGAATATTACAACTCTTTTTCCTTTATGCGTATTGTCTACTTGATTCAAGGACTAATCTTTCTTATGTGTTTGCATATATGGCTATTCATTTTGGTTTTGGTCCTGATTGTATTCCTAATCATTTGTCTGTGTCTACCCTGGTGGGTGACTTTTTGGTGGATAAAAGGGTTTATAGGGGTAGTATGGTGTCTCTTTGTGGTAGGGAGAAATTGATAGATTTAATAGAGATGGATATATTATACTTTGTTGTTATTTTAGGGATGGATTAGTGGCATTAGTGCTATGCCTCTCTTGATTGTCGAACACCTAAGGTCATTTTCAAATTCCCAAATGAGCCAATTATAAATGGGAAGGGAGTTCCTTAGTTCCTAAATGAAGGTTTATATCGTATCTTAGATCCTGAAAATTAATTTCAAAGGGGTACTTTTACCATTTTGTGAATGATAAAGATTCTAGATCCGAGGGTCCTTCATTGAATTTTGTTCCCATGATTTATGAATTACCCAAATTATTTCTTGATGATCTTCCTAGTGTACCTTATTATAGGGAAATAGATCTTAGGATTGATGTTCTTTTAGATACCCGCCCCTATCTCTATCTCTCCTTATAGAATAGCTCTGACTGAGTTCATGGAACTCAAATAGAAATTAAATGTCCTTCTTCATAAGGGTTTTATTAATACTACTTTATCTCCATATGGTGCACTTGTGTTGTTCATGCATAAGAAGTATGGGTCCCTTCTAATATGC
The DNA here is from genome assembly GCA_030864225.1 of Capsicum baccatum var. pendulum. Lineage (NCBI taxonomy): Eukaryota > Viridiplantae > Streptophyta > Magnoliopsida > Solanales > Solanaceae > Capsicum > Capsicum baccatum. Next base: position 161,021,455 of record CM061560.1, on the reverse strand, counting down.
ATAGATTACTGCCAGTTAAATAAGGTAACAGTAAAGAATAAGTGCCCTCTTTCATGGATTGATGATATGTTTGACTAACTTTAGAGAGCTATGTACTTTTCTAAGATTGATCTTCAGTTGAGTTATCATCAGTTAAAGATTAGGGATATGGATATCCCTAAAATTTCTTTCCTAACTTAATATGGAAATTTTAAGTTCTTGGTGATGTCCTTTGGTTTGACTAATGCCCCAACGACATTTATGGATATTATTAATAGGATATTCCTTTAGTTTCTAGATGTATTAATCATTGTGTTATTGATGACAGCCTAGTTTATTATAAGAGTGAGGTTGATTATGTGGACAACCTCCATATAGTGTTGCAGACCCTTAAGGATCAGTGTTTGTGTGCTAAATTCTCCAAGTGTGAATTCTTGTTTAATGTAGTGTCTTATTTGGGTCATGTTGTTTATAGTGAGGGGATCTTAGGGGATCCATAGAAAGTTGACGTACATAATAAATTTCCTAGACCCATGACTCCAACAAACACTGAGAGTTTACTGGGTTAAGCTTGGTATTATAAGAGGTTAGTGGAAAATTTTTCTTTAATTGTTGCTCCATGGACTAGGCTGACCCAAAAAAAAGTGAAGTTTCCATGGTCTGATGCTTCTAATAAAGGCTTTAGAAGTTGGACAAGTTGACTTTGACTATAATTTTAAACCTACCTTAGGGTACCGAGGGTTTCTTCGTTTATTGTGAAATGTCCCGTGAGGGACTGGTTGTATGTTGATGCAGCATGGTAAGGTTGTAGCCTATTTTTCATCCTAGTTGGATGTTCATGAGAAGAAATACCCGACGCATGACTTAGAACTGATGGTTTTAGTCTTCACTTTTAAGATTGGCACCATTATTTGTATGGGGGTCATTGTAACACCCCAAATATGGTAAACGAAATGTTACACAATGCTTATGACTGCGAAGGACCACAAGCTAACCCATGACTTATATCTATACCTGTATACTGCATACATACTGTATAATGCAGAAAGATGAACTGAAAAGCCATAAGGTTCAAAACTGTAACATAAGATGTAAAAAATCATAAGATATGGATGGGGTATGAAATACCCAAAACAAAACTGAAATAAGCTATCTAAACATACTATAGTCTGAAAAGCCTCTATCATGACGGTCTGAATAAGGTGTTGATAGGACATATCCCTAACTAACTCCAACTAATAAACTAATTAACGATCTAATAAAATGAAGATCGTTTCCTCGAAAGATGAGGACTCACTTCTAACTATGATTGCTGAGACTGGAATCTACTGATGCTCTGGAACTCGTGTCTTTGAACCTATTGTATAAGACACCATACCGCAAATACGTCAGTACTTTGAATATACTGGTATACATGTGTGGTAAGCTGAATGTATGGGGTTAATATTCATGAACAAATATAATAATAGACTAACTATCATGAGAGTGAGAGTACATACATGAGACATAAAAAATGACACTAATACCATGATAACATGATTACTAAATCAGAATACTGATAATATGACATACTGATAATTGATATAACTGATGACATAAGTGACTGCATCTGACAGTTTTGAATTTGATGGAACTACCTGAGTTCCATATTGTATCTCAATTGACTGTATCTGACAGTCCTAAAATCTGAAGGACTATCTGTGTTCTTGACTTATACTGATACTGAAATTATGGGAAGTATTTATCTAACCGATATGCCCCAAATAATGCATTATAGCTGAATTGGGGTCCAATTTGTGCCCTGATTAGAAGGGTGTCAATACCATGCCACTACTAAGGACAACATGTGAGTGAACCTAATATAACAGTTAACTCTAATGTTAACGGTAGGAAACCTCATATAGCAGGTTAATCCACCTCATCTACCCTCATATAGCAGGCTATGACGTCTCAACCTATGCTGGCTACATATTTCTTGAATGCAAGGATTGCTTCTAAGAATCACACCCTCATATAATAGGTGAGTTCCCACCCTTGGGTTCACTCGGTGCTAATTTCTACTCACATCTAAATAGACACTGAACATGATTTTCTGAAATTAAACATGGACTGAGTTACTAACTTTCGTTAACTGACGAAATACTACTGATATCTTACAACTGACTGAGTTCATGCGATAATGGAGATTTTCTGAGTCATAAGACTGTCTGAAGCCTATGGATCATAGCTTGACTTAGAGTATCATGAAAACATGATGTGGATCTAGGCAGACAGCTAGTATTTTGGGTACAAGTACCCCTAGGACTCGATAGAAGGAAACTGACAAAGCATGACTTGCTCGACTTTATAATAATCGGTAAAATGCATTTACTAAAGCATTTCATCAACATGTGATAGGCATACGCTTGTACATACATGGGGATTTCATGACAACATGCTAGTTAGGAACTTTTCCTTCATATCGACATTAAATCAAACATATTGTAGGCATGGTACATGTAAACATCATTGTACAACAACTGAACATCATAGTCACATTCAAATTTCATCATTCAAGGGTTTAGTCATAGGTTTGTCGGAATATATATCTTTAATAATTAAACCCACATAGGAATTATCACCCAACATGGAGTAAGAATTCAATTTGTCATTTATCAACGTGAACAAGAACAACCCAATCATGAAACCTTAAAGAAAATCCATAACTTGAAGTTGGAAAAGGGATTCTTGGACTTTATGGATGAAATAAGTCCATGAATGAACACTATGCATACCTGGGTTAAGATTCATGATGTTATTGAACTCGGAGAATTAGAAATCCCTTAGTTCTTGAAGAAGATTGGATTTTGTTCTTGGAGATTAATGTTGAGAAAAACACTAATATTGGATGTGAAGTAATAATGAACCAAATAGATGAACTCGGATATAATTGTGTATACATATAGGTAGATGGTAAATGACCAAAATACCAATTTAAAAATGGCTTTAATTTCCTGAATCGGGACTTGTGACGGCTAGTGCAACGGTCCGTCGCTAGGGCGATGTTCCATTGTTTCAAATATCATACGGGGACCAAGCAAAGAGATTACTACCTAAGTAGCGACGGTCCATCGCAAGTTCGATGGTCCATAAACCTGCCCATCACACCTTATATAGAAAGTGGCCTCACTATTTCCCTTACGACGGTTGTGGGCGACGGTCCGTTGCTAGTCGACGGTCCGTCGGCGTCACCATCGCACCTCGGCGGGTTTTACTACCTTCTGTATTTTGGCCATAACTTTCTCCTCCGATGTTGGATTTTGATGAAATTTTTATTGTTTGAAAGATAATTCAATTTCCCACGTGAAAAAAATGAAAATCTTAAAAATACCACATGTTCCAAAGTGGATTCATCTTTTAGAAAAAGCTTCTGATATTCTTGAGATGATTTCAAACTAGGAAAAGTATAGGGTATTACAATATCTTCCGCTTGAGAACATTTGTCCTCGAATGAGACTGAGTGATGGGAAATAATAACCAACGTAATTACTGAACATGAATACAAAAACATGATCTCATTACTGACATGACTGATAACTGAACATATCTTACCGAACATGCAATTCTGATGCGTGTGTAACTGATTCATGATTGCAAGACTGGGTGTTCTGATGAACTAAGTTTCTCACAATGAGAATTCATGTCTGATTCATAATTATATAACTGAGATGATACATGAATGCATGACTAAATATGCAATGGTATTTAATACCAAGTTTATGATTAACACTGAACATGAAACTGGGAAGCTTAAGGAGAAATATTACCTTGAGATTTATCTGAGTTAACAGAGAAGAGATGAGGATACTTAGTAGGCATATCTGCTTCTACTTCCCAAGTAGCTCCCTCGAAGAGCATGACAAAGAACTTTAAGTAGAGGGACTTCTTTGTTTCTCAATCTACGAGTCTGATAGTCTAGAATTTTGAGTGGAATCTTTTCATAAGAGAGGCTGTTGTGAATATCGATGCTCTGAATAGGGACTACAACTGCTAGGTCGCCTATACATTTCTTGAGCAAGGATACATGGAAGACTGGATGAACTGAGGCTAGATCTAAAGGGAATTCGAGCTCATAAGCTACCTTGTTGAATCGACTGAGAATCTTGAAGCGACCGACATATCGGGAACTGACTTTTCCTTTCTTGCCTAACCGCTTCCCTCCTTTCATAGGAGATATCTTTAGATGGATATAGTCAGCAATCTCAATCTTGAGATCCTTTCTACAAACATCTACATAAGACTTTTGTCGGCTTTGAGCAGCCCAGAGTCTTTCTCTAATCAACTGAACTTTCTCTAAGGCATCGAATACCAAGTCAGGACCTATAACTGAGGCCTCACTAACTTCAAACCAACCAATTAGAGATCTACATCTCCTACTATAGAGAGCTTCGAATGGAGCCATATGAATACTGGAATAATAGCTTTTGTTGTATGCAAATTCAATCAAAGGCAAGTGGTCATCCCAACTACCCTTGAAATCAATTGTACACGCCCTTATCATATCTTCTAAAGACTGAATGGTCCTTCTTGCTTGACCATCTGTCTAAGGATAAAAGGTTGTACTATGATGAACTTGGGTACCAAGACACTATTGGAATGCTTTCTAGGAACGAGAGGTGAATTGGGTACCTCTATCTAAGATAATAGATAACAGAGCACCGTGTAATCTAACCAACTCCGTAATGTAGAGTCTAGAGTAATCCTCGGTTAAACAAGAGGTAGGAACTGGAAGAAAATAGGTTGATTTTGTCATTCTGTCTACGATGACCCAAACTAAATCATGCTGATGACGATTTTGAGCTAAACCCTTCATGAAGTCCATGTTCACTTCTTCCTACTTCCAAGTAGGAATAATGAACTCCTGCATAAGACCACAAGGCTTTTGATGCTCTATCTAAACCTACTAACATGTAGAGCATTTGTCCACAAAATTAGCAATATCTCTCTTCATCCCACTCCACTAATAGACTTCCCGTAAGTCACGGTACATCTTTGTGGCCCCTGGATGAATAAAGTAGCTTGCACCATGCACTTCTTCAAGAATTCGCTGCCTTAAGTCATAAATAGTTGGAACACATAGACGATCCTGATAATGTAGAACACCATCTTCTTCTTGGGAGAAAACCTCTACTTTCTGATCCTTGATTGACTCTTTTAACTTGAAAATGGTAGGATCCTTATCTTGCTTTTATTTCACCTCAGAAATTAGAAATGATTTTTAACTAATCTAAACCTATATATCACCCATCTCTGTATCGACTAAGCGAATGCCTAGTCTTGTAAGGTGATGGAATTCCTGGGCTAGATCTTTCTTACTGTCCTCAATATTAGTAACACTACCTATAGATAGTCTACTGATAGCGTCGGCCACTACATTGGCCTTGCTCAAATAAAAAAGGATGCTCATGTCATAATCTTTAAAGAGCTCTAACCACCTTCTCTTATGAAGGTTGAAATCTTTCTAAGAAATAACATACTGAAGGCTCTTATGATCCATGAACACATATACATAAATACCGTATAGATAATGCCTCCAAATATTCAAGGAAAATACTACGCCTGCTAACTCAAGATCATGAGTAGGGTAATTCTTCTCATGGGTCTTAAGCTGTCCGGAGGCATAGGCTATGACCTTACCATGCTGTATGGGGACACAACCAAAACCCGCTCTGGATGCATCACAATACACTACGAACCCATCTTAATCATCTAGTAATGCTAGAATTGGAGTTGAGGTGAGTCGAGTCTTCAACTCCTGAAAACTCTTCTTAAAAAGATATGACCACTGGAACTTGACTTTCTTCTGAGTCAATCAGGACATAGGGGATTCAATAGAAGAAAATTCCTTAACAAACCACCTGTAATAGCCAGCCAAATTGAAGAAACTCCTAATATTTGATGGAGAGATAGGGCAAGGCCAGTTTCTTACTTCTTTAGACTTTTGAGGATCTACTATAATGCCATTACCAGAAATGATATGACCAAGAAATTTTACGGACCTTAGATAAAACTTGCACTTACTAAATTTAGTGAATAGCTGATGATCTCTAAGAGTCTGAAGTACTTTTTTAAGGTGGTCTACATGATCTCACTCACTGTAGGAATAGACCAGAATATCATCCATGAAGACGATGACGAACATGTTTAAGTAGTGCTTGAATAAACGGTTCATCAAGTCCATGAAAGCAATTGGGGAATTATTAAGACCAAATTAAATAACTAAGAATTTGAAGTGACCATATCAAGTATAAAAAGTTGTTTTTGAAATGTCACATTCTCTGACTCTGAGCTGATGATAGCCGGATTTGAGGTCTATCTAGGAGAAATAGCTAGAACCCTAAAGTTGGTCAAATAAGTCATCGATTCTGGGAAGAGGATACTTGTTCTTAACCATGAATTTTTTGAGTTGATGGTAATAAATGAACATTTTGAGAGAATCTTCTTTCTTGTGCATGAATAAGACTGGTGCGCCCCACGAGGAAATGTTGGGTCTGATGAATCGTATAACTAAGAGATCCTTCAACTGCTCTTTCAGTTCTGTGAGTTTTGCTGGTGCTATTCTGTATGGTAGAATAGAGATAGGCTGAGTACCCAAAAGAAGATCAATACCGAAGTGTATTTCCTTTTAGGGAGGAATTCCTTGAAGATGTTTGGGAAAAATATCTAAATATTTATTTACAAATGGAACTAATTCAAGAATAAGAGTCTCAAAATGGAAACCTTAAGATGAACAAGATGATAGATATATCCCTTAGATATCATTTTCCTGGCCCTAAGGTAGGAAATAAGACTACCTCTAAAAACAAAAACACTACCCTTCAACTCTAGGATGGGTTCATTCAGAAACTGAAACTGAACTATCCTATTTCTAAAGTCGACTATAGCATAGCAGGAATAAATCCAATCCATGCCGAGAATGACATCTAAATTAATCATCTCTATTTTGACTAAGTCTATTGTAGTGACTTTCAGAAATATCATAACTAGACAGTTCCTGTATACCTGTCGGGCTAAGATGGTTTTACTACTGAGGTAGAGACTACAAAGGGCTTTACAAGAATTTCGGGACTGACTCCAAAATTAAATGCTACATGAGGAGTGGCAAAAGTCAAAGAAGATCCTGGATCTAGCAAAGAATAAACATGCACATGAAAGATCTATAACATACCAGTAACCATATCAGGAGAATTTTCTTGATCTTATTAGGACTAAAGAGCATAGAGATGATTTAGGCATTGCCTACTAGTAGAACTGGAGATGGCACCCTGCTGATTTGGGCAACCGGACTGAGCTGAGGAACAATTCTGTTGACACAGAGGACCTGGATGAGGACAATCCCTGACTTTATGGCCTAGCTTGCCACATCCAAAAAAAATACCACTGGCAGCCCGGTAAATACCCTATTGTCATATGTCTGGCAAAGAGGATAGGTGCGGGTACTTCTAACACAGCCCTAGGACTTAGAGCCTAGTGCTCTATCTTTATTACTCTCTCTGAACTTAGGAACTAGAACACTGGCTAAAGAAGGAGCTGCAAATAATGACTTAGGAAGAAATTGAGAATGGTTTCCTTCTTTTGACTTAGGCTGAGTAAAGTATAAAGTACCTGTCTCCGGTCACTTATTCTGCTTCTCTCTTATCTTAATCTTCTGCTCCTTTATCTACTGAGCATAAGTCATGAGCTTGGCTAAAGTCATGTCACCGTTCATCATGGAGGATCTACACTTATTAACCATGCTATCATTCACCACTAAAATGAACTTACTCATCCATGCCTTGCTATCTGTAACCACATGAAGTGCATATATGGCTAATTGAGTAAACTTAAGAGAATACTTTTTCACCTTCATATTGCTCTGCCTGAGGTTGATGAATTCTAACACCTTATCTTTTCTAAGCTCTAGGTGAAAGAATCTATCAAGGAAAGCAGAATCAAACTCCTTCGACTTAATAGGCCCTTCATTATTTGGCCTTTCTGACTTCTACTGTTTAAACAAAGTGTGAGCAACATCCTATAACTAAAATATAGCTAGATAAGCACTTTCACTAGAAGTAACCCCCATTATATCTATAACCTTCTACACCTGATCAAAGAATTCCTGGGAGTCTTTGTCTATTATAGACCCAAGAAAGGATGGAGGATTCATTTGGGAGAAGTCCCAAATTTTAATTGCAGCAAGATTGGACACTTGGTTGTCTAGAACGATAATTGGTCGTTCATTCTGAGCAGCAACTGAGTTATCTAGAGTAGTGAATGTAGCTCGGAACTCTATATGAGAAATATATTCGCCAAAAGGTTCTTTGAGCTAAGGTGATGGTTGATTCCCATTACTTCTTTTAGGAGGAATGTTCAGCAGAAGAAAGGGAGAAACCAATTAGACTGAGAGATTGACTTGAGATTATGCTCACCGACATGACATGAATACTCAAAGAGAGTAGACTGTTACTAAAACATCTTACAGCCTCCTGTACATAAATACGGTATGCAACACACCTATGCATAAGACTCTACTAGATGGATCTTTCAGACTTCCTAGGACACTATTAAACCTTAGGCTTTGATACTAAGTTTGTAATGCCCCAAATCTGGTACCTAGAATGTTACATGGTGTTTATGGCCCTAAATGACCATAAGCTAACCCATGACTAATATTTGTACCTGTATACTACATATATACTGTATAATGAGAAAACAAGAACTAAAAGTCCATAAGGATCAACACTGTAACATAAGATCTGATAAATAATAACATATAGATGGGTATGAAATACCCAAAATAAAACTGAAATAATCTATCTGAACAAACTGTAGTCTGAAAAGCCTCTAATCACAGTTGTCTGAATAAGGAGTTGATGGGACATGTCCCCAACTAACTCCAACTAATAAACTAATTAATGAGCTAATAAAATAATGATCATGTCCTCGAAAGATATGGATTCACTTCTAACTCTAACTATTGAGACTGGAATCAACTAATACTCTAGAATGCATGTGTCTAAACCTATGGTATAAGACACCATAGTGTAAATGCGTCAGTACTTTGAATGTACTAGTATGCATATGAGGTAAGCTGAATGAATGGGGTTCATGAGCATGAGAGTACATACGTGAGACATAAAAACTGACACTGATACAGTGATAACATGATTACTGAATCTGAATACTGATATCATGACATACTAATAACTGATGTAACTAATAACATGAGTGACTATATCTGACAGTCCTAAATCTGATGAAACTAGCTAAGTTTCATACTGTATCTGAATTGACTGTATCTGATAGTCCTGAAATCTGAAGGAATATCTAAGTTTTTGACTGATACTGATACTAAAATTATGGGACGTAGTCATCTAACCGACATACGCCAAATGATGCATTATAGCTGAATTGGGGTACAATTTGTGCCCTGATTAGAATGGTGTCAATACCGAATCATTGGTAAGGACAACATGTGAGTAACCCTAATATAATAGGTAACAATAATGAGAATAGTGGTAACCCTCATATTGCAGGTTAAGCCACCTCATCTACCCTCATATAGTAGGCTATAATGTCTCAACCTATGCTGTCTATAAGTTCTGGAATGCAAGGATTGCTTCTAAGAATCACACCCTCATATAACATGTGAGTTCCGACCTTTGGGTTCGCTCGATGCTAATTTCTACTCCCTTCTGAATAGACACTAAACATGATTTTTTGAAACTAAACAAGGACTGAATTACTAACTTCTATTAACTAATGAAATACTACTGATATCTGATAACTGACTGAGCTCATAAGATCATGGAGATTTCTTGAGTCACAAGACTGTCTGAAGTCTAGGGATCATAACTTCACTGAGAGTATCATCGAAACATTACGTGGCTCTAAAAACACATCTAATATTTTGGGTACAGGTAGCCCCAGGACTCAATAGAAGGAAACTGACAAAGCATGACTTGCTTGAATACATAATAATCACCATAATGCATTTATTGAAGCATTTCATCAAACATGTGATAGGCATATGCTCGTACATACATGGAGATTTCATGACAACATGCTAGTTAGGAACTTTTACTTTATTTTGGCATTAAATAAAACATATTGTAGGCATGGTACATGTAAACATCCTTGTACAACAATTAAACATCATAGTTACATTCTAATTTCATCATTGAAGGGTTTAGTCATAGGTTTGCATTAATCTATATCTATAATAATGAAACCCACACAGAAATTATCACCCAACATGGAGTACAAATTCTAATTCTTATTTATCAAGGTGAAGAAGAATAGCCCAATCATGAAATCATAAATAAAATCCATAACTTGAAGTATAAAAATGGATTCTTGTACTTTGTTGATTAAAAGAGTCCATGAATTAACACTATGCATACCTGGATTAAGATTCATAATGTTTTTGAACTTGAAGAATTTGAAATCTATTAGTTCTTGAAGAAGATTGGATTTTTTTCTTGGAGATTAATGTTAGAGAGAAACCCTAATATTTGTTGTGAAGTAATAATGAACCAAATGGCTGAAATCGGATATAATTGGGTATATATAGGTGGGTGGTAAATGACCAAAATAGCCTTTTAAAAATAGCTTTAATCTTCTATATTGGGACCTACGACAACTCGTGTAATGGTCCGTTGCTAAGGCGATGGTCCGTTATTTTAACCATCGTACAGGGACCAAAAAAAAGGCATTACTGCCTAAGTAGCGATGGTCTGGGCGACGGTCCGTCACAAGTTTAACGGTCCATCAACCTATACGTCGCACCTTATCTAGAAGATATCCTCACTGTTTTCCTTGCGATGGTCATGGGCGATGGTCCATCGGGCTTACCATCGGACTTGGGCAATTTTTACTACCTTTTTTATTTTGGCCATAACTTTCTCCTTCGATGTCATATTTTGATTAAATTGGTATTATAGGAAAGCTAATTTAATTTTCCACATGATAAAAAGTAAAAATCTTAAAAATACCATATTTAAAAAAGTGGATTCATCTTTCAAATATAGCTTCTGACATTCTTGATAAGATTTTTAGCAAAGAAAAGTATGGGGTATTACATTCATGCTGACATATATTCAGCCGTAAGAGTTTGAAATGTGTTTTCACCTAGAAATAGTTGAATCTCAGGCATTTGAGGTGACTTGAGTTGCTCAAGGACTATGAATAAGACTTTACTATTATTTACGTAAAGCTAACCTGGTTGTTAATACTCTTAGCCTATTATATATAGGGAGCTTATCTCATGTGGAGGAGGAAAACTGAGAATTGGCTAAGGATATTCACTAGTTTTCTAATTTTGTAGGCCATCTTTTGGACACTGAGGATGGTTGTGTGATGGTGCGAGAGGTGGTAAAGTCATCTCTTTATGTCGAGGTGAAAAAGAAGCAGGATTTTGATACTACTTTGATGCAGATTACGGGTGATGTGGGCTTGTAAAAAGTAATGGTTTTCAAGATTAATGGTGATGGTATCTTGAGGTACCAAAGTAGGTTAAGAGTTCCTGATGTTGATAGGCTGCGAGAGAGGATCTTGGTTGAGGCTCATAAGTCGAGGTATAGCATTCCTCTAGGTTCGATGAAGATGTATCATGATTAGAATAAGATCTATTGGTGGAAAAACATGAAGCAACATGTGGCGAATTTTATGGCCATGTGTATAGTTTGTCAACAAGTGAAGGTGGAGAACTTAAGACCTAGTGGGTTACCTCAAGAGATTGAGTTTCCCAAATGAAAGTGGGAAGTAATAAATATAGATTTCATTACTGATCTTCCATGCTCCCGCTATTAGTTTGATTCTATTTTTGTCATCGTGGACAGGATGACTAGGTTCAACCATTTCCTACTTGTGAGAACTATTACTCTGCTGAGATTTTGCAAAGTTATTCATTCAGGAAATTTTCAAGTTTCATGGTGTGCCTATTTCTATTTTATCTGATCGTGGAACTAAGTTCTCCTCACATATTTGGAGTTCCTTTTTGAAAGGTTTGAGAACTAAAGTGAACTTTAGCATCACTTTCCACCCTCAGACGGATGGATAAGTGGAGAGAAGCATTCAGACATTAAAGGATATGCTCAGATCCTTTGTGTGCAATTTTTGTGGTAGTTTCTTTATCGTTTGCACCTTATTGAGTTAGTGTATAACAATAGCTACCTCTCTAGAATTGGGATGGCTCCATTTGAGGCTTTGTATGGAAGGAGATGTCATTCTCCAATTGGGCGGTTTGATGTTAGTGAGGCTGGATTATTTGGTTTTGATTAGGTTCATCAGGATATAAAGAAAGTGAAGGTTATTCGTGATAGGCTTAAGACAACTAAAATTCCTATGTGGATGTGAGGCGAAGGGGGTTTGAATTTGAAGTTTGTGATTGGGTGTTCTTAAAGGTGTCTCCCATGAAGGGAGTGATGTAGTTTGGAAAGAAGGGGAAGATCAGTCCCCCGTTATATGGATCCTTATTTGATTTTGGTAAAAGTGGGCAACGTGGATTGTGAATTGGAAATGCCTTTGAGTTTGATTCTATTCACCTGGTTTTTCATGTTTCAATGGTGAGAATGTGCGTGGGTGATCCTTCTTTGGTGGTTCCTTTAGAAAGTTTAAGTGTTTTAAATTCCTTTCTTATGAGGAAGTTCTCGTGGATATCTTAATTTTGCAGGCCCTCTGGTTGCGAATGAAGGATGTCGCTTTGGTAAAGGCTCTATGGACGAACCCAAAGTTTGAAGAAGCTACTTGGGAAGCCACAAAGTACATAAAGTCCAAATACGCATTCTTGTTCTCCATTCCGAATAATCGTGCTTAAGTTAAGTGTTATCCTAAACATCTTAGTTTTCTATCTCTGTTAAAGGTAAGAGTGGGTGTGTTCCTAATTTAAATAGTGCTAAGGGATACCATCTCTCATCTTTTAGGGAATAATGATTCAAAGGGGGAAGAATATAATGCCATAAATTTTTGTCCCTAAAACTTTCTTGATCTTTGAGCTTATTGTCCTCACTATGACTCACCCTACGAGTCATAGGGAATTATTGAGGGTCCTAGGGACCCAATTATAGTCTAGTCAGTATATTGGACAGGTGTTTTGGTCTTGACTACAACTTGGACCAACTAATCATAGGGACTCATAATGAGTTATAGGGTGTGAATTGTAAGGAAACCAGAGTACTATCATAAGTTCCTATTATGACTGCAACTAAAAGGTTATGAGTCAGAAAGAATGGATACAAGTCATAAGGTACGACTCATAACCATACCAGTGTGGGGTGACGCTGGACATTATCCAAATTACGACTAGACTAAATGAGTCATAGAGTGATCCTATGAGTCGTGAGGTCACCCTTATCGACTGGGTGTCGATTTTCCGTCTGTTAATTAAGGGTATCTTTATAATTTCCCTCCTACCCCACTTAGCCTAAGCCCCCTTTGGGACTTTATTAGAGTATTATTCATAATAAAAACACTTTCTAAAACTATATAAATTCTGTTAAGCAAAATAAATAGGGTTTTCAAGAAGTAGATCAATTTGATCTCCTAAGGGAAAATTTTATCCATAACTCTTGATATTTCAGGCATGTTTCTTATCCCCCACTATTACTTTGTAAAATCATGTGTTTTAAATATTTATCCATGTGATTTTGATGTTGGTTTTTGAACATGGGTGGAAGGTTTGAATGATTGTCATTTACGTAATGTTTTATGTCTGCATATGTATTCTTTATGTTTTAATGGTGGTTTTGAAATCAATTTGATGCATGGTTATGGTAAATAAAAGAGGGGATTGTGATTTCCATAGTTTTTGTGAATATTGACAACTGAATTGGTAACAACCCCAACCCAACTTTGTGTAAGTTGTTTTGAGTACAAATAAAAATTGCATTGAACTTTTTTTTAAAATAATCTAATCTTATAAAGAGGTTATTTATACATAATCATTGATTTAATAAACAATGGGAGACGGTGTTCTCCTACCTTTTATTAATGAACAAAGGGAGTTGTTTTACCGAGTTAATGGAATGGATTTTGCTTATTGATGATACCTTGCAAGTGTAGTTGTTGTGACGATATCGACTATGTATGCCTTAATATGTATTATGGTTTAATGAATGAGAATGTGTGATAAATGTTTTAATGGAGCTTAAAGAGGTTTGTGTAGCTTAAAGAGGTTTGAGTCATCAATATTATACTTCATGATTGGGTTCTTCCTTAGCGTATGATTGGGTGGTTTGAGTCCCCCATGTATATATATGAGATTATTCTCCGATTCATGTGTCTACACGTACTAGGTCCCAACCAGAATGTGAGAGTTAGGGCCCATATAGCCCATGGGTACTATTAAATTATGATTAAGCAACACAATCCAGACTAAGGTTTTAAAGTTCATGTTAAGCCTTGTTCCTTATCCTAGCATATTATATAAATATATGTATATATGTATGAACACGTGTATGTGAACATGTACATTGACTTGAACTAAATTTTGAATTGTAATTACTTTCTCTTAATCCCTAAGATACATGCTAATGCTCAACCCACTAACCATCTCCGAACATTGTATCCCCTTGCAATGTAGGTACCTGAGATACTTTTACTTTTCCTGCATAGTATTAGGGGATCGCCTAAATTAGTTAGTCATTTTCGATGAAATGGTGAGCTTCCATTCTCCAAAATACATAATCATTCCATCATCTTACATTCATTAACTAGAATTGAAGAGTTCATATTAACATTATCATTGTCATTGTCAGGGTCAAGGGCATGTCCTAAAAATTTATTGATTTTGATTTCTTAGAAGGCTTTGTGTATTACTGTGGATTTGGGTAGTGATGTTGGTTATTTTGGTTGGTTAACATTTATAGGTTATAGACATATCTTAAATTATTTGAGATTATTTTATGCTATCTTGTTATATGTTCGAAATTCAATCACTGTTAGGGGTATTGTGTCCTATTTAGGCAAGAGCAGGGGTGGTCTACGGTCCTTGTTGGACTTGAGATACTCGTCACAGTAAGACCCTAGTTCGAGTCTTTGCAGTGTTATTATCTAAATCATTAATTTCTTATCTAGCTGCATCTCCTTCCAAATCTCTAGCACCTTCTCGATCGACTTCTAAATCTAGCAAATCAACCTCAGTGGTTTAGTCTACAATGAATGCTTCTCTGATGACTAGAATTTTACTATTTTCTCTAATTCCACCAGTAGTAACTCATCCACCTGTATCAAGTCTAGTGAATTTGTTCCTGGTGTTGTTGATATGGATGTTAATGATTTTCATGGAATGATATCCAAACAGTACAACAACCATGTAAAAATTAAGAAATTACATGAAGGGCAGAGATTAACTTTAGAAAGATCAGATATTGTGGTTTCAAAAATTAAAGGAGTTGAAGATACATTATGTGACCCCCTTAAGAAGGCACAAAAGCTATGTATCTGATTTATTTTCATATTACTGATAGATAGACTTATGTATTTGACTAATGTTTGTGTAACTAATACATGTAATCATGTTTATGCTACATTATGATTTGCTTATGAATCCATAATTAATTATGAATTATATATTAATTTTAGCCATGATATATTGTAGTGTATCTCATTTACACATTATGTATCAGTAGCATGATATATAACAATCAACTTAATAACTAATGTATCATGACTTAATTAGGGTCATGAGGTGTGAGTGGATGCTAACACATTTAAGGCTTTTAACTAAGAATAATGGTGAAGTCTTAAGCAACTTTTATTATTTTTAATTATTTTACTTTGATATTGTAGTAAAAGTCATGATGCAAGTGAAATTTAAGGAAATGAAAGCAAAAGATCTGAAAATTGATGCAAAAGAATTAGAAGTATGGCTGACGACATTCCTGATAAGTCGTCAGCCCTGTGATAAGGTATCATAAATCACGTCAGGTGTTGTAGTGTTAGAAGGATTAAATTAAAACAGTGACGACATTTCTAACATGTCATCACAAATATGATAAGGTGTCAGAGTTTCCATCAAGTGTAGGTAGAGAATCAAATTTTGAATGAAGAAGTGACGACATTTCTGATATGTCATCATGTATCTGATAAGTCATCAAGCTTTGTCATCAGTTAAAGTAGAAGATGCCAAGAATGCTGGAAGGCATGACGACAAACCTGATAAGGTGTCAGGACCCTGACACGCCGTCACAAATGCCATCACCTATTCCGAAGGATTTTCTAAACATTGTGATATTATTTCCTTATTTAGGATTAACTAGAAAAATCATTGTTTAGGGTTTTAATAGGGGGGTTAGCACTTGAGTTTTAGGAGATGTATTTTGATATTTTCTTTCTGAATTTGAAGAGATTATTATAAGTATTTTGGGATTTTTCCTTCGTGATCTAATCAGTGATTCACTAGTTATTATTCATCTCTGTAAGTTTATCTTTCAAATCATGAATTCAATTATGTGTTTCATTCGTTACATCATGAGGGGCTAAACTCCATTCACCTAAGTTATTGAATCTAGGGTTAGGGTTACATAAGGTGCTAAGTATTTAATATTCAAAAGGTGGTAGGATTTTTCGATAATTCTAAAGTTTTAATTAACGTCTGTTGGTTGCAAACAGTAGACACACCTTCTTTGATTTGCTTGACATAGAAATGAAATATAGTAGGAAGTTAATTATCAACAGGGACTCAAAAATAGTTTTTTAATAATCAGCGCTATAACAAGGTTGGTTAACCTGAGGCAAAATCTGGGCATTAAACTGAAATTCAATAATCCGAGAGGATTAAGGAATTAAATATTTAAGCATGTCGAGATACATTTAAGCATAACATCGATAAAGATAGCTTGTTATCCTACACACCATGATAATCTTGAACCACTTTTAGCATCTGTCATGTACTGGAAGCCCTAGTGAACATAATTCTGGTTATTTCATAAACTCTTGATTTACAAACATTGAAACTAAAGTGACCAACAATTATTTGTTGATCATCAAAAAACCCTATTTTATCTTTTCGTATCTTCTGTTTGAATTTAACTTGTAGCTATGGTCTCAAATTAGTTTAATCGCCACTCATATTGTTCCCTGTTGATTCGACCCTCACTCCAAAAGTTGGGTAAATATAATGACGAGGACCGCCTTGCACTAAATTGACGTATATGTTGAGCGTTAACAAAAAATGGCACCATTGTCGGGGAATAATTTAGTGTATTGAGTTGGTTTGAAATTTTCGTTTACTTTCTTGAATTCAACTTGTAAATATTTGTTTAGATTATTTTTTTATTTATTTTATTTGCTTTTATTTTTATTTTTCTCATACCTTTCTTGAGATGTCAGCCTAGATAGATGGTTTTTTGAGTGATTACAATTCTTGTGATAATTTTTGTTATTATTGTAGGGGACCTTATTTTGAGGCCTGTTATCCAGATTTACCTGGAAGTACATGGACTGTACCTTCACAATATGGTGTGGATACTGTCCTACTTACTATAACTTGGTGTTTGACTTGTGGTCAAAGTGATCATACTAAAGATATGTGTAATGTCATAATTCAAGGGAACAAATTGATGAAACAAATCTTAGAGAATCAAGAACAACCGTGGGCAAAGCTAAAAGAGTTACCACTACCACCATGTTTTTGTGGCTAAACAAAGAAGAATATCAGGGGGACATTAGCCAATGTGAGGAGAAAACTCAAGAATCACAATTACTCAATTGCCATATTAATCTTGAGACTGATATTGAGAAGGTGATTAAAAGTGATTTTGTAGTAGATAGTGTAAATTTTGAAGTAGAATTAGTTTGGCCACACTCGAAGCATTTTTCCACATTATGTTTAGATGATATCTTGTCTGTAGAATTATCTAAATTAGTGGAAAAGTGTGAAGATAAGGAACAAAAATACTATATTCTTTATTTTACACTTGATAAGCAACATAAAAACACACCTCACTTTAAGGTTGAGTGTTTTACCACTCTCACACCATTACTCGACTTCTAAATTTTTGTACCAGCCCCCTATGATCGAGTCAAAAAGATGGACTATAAGTTGGTGGTGAAATTCATATCAATAAGGTAGTGAAAAAAATTGAGTTGCGTCATGCCACGACATTAAATCAGGCACTGCTTGGGAGGCAAGGCAACCCAAGTTATTTTGTTGTTTGTATTCGAATTATGTGATTGACATCAGATCTTTGAACCCATGGTGCCACAGGTTTGTTTATAACTCTCTTATTTTGGATTGACATTGCATGATTTTAAGTTGAGGGTGGAGCTACTTATGGGTGTTAATGTCCTCTTAGGGTTTTTGTTGTCATGCTTTTTTCCCCCGGAGTCTTGTTCCAAGTAGAGCTGGCATGTTTTGGCATATCGTGTTTTACTTTGTGATGTGTTCTGGTTAACTGGGAGAAAAATAAGTATCTATGGCAGTTGCCATATTTTTTTTGATTTTTGAACACCTCTCCAAAGGTCTGTTTTATAACTGTGTGATTGCATTTATGTGTGACCACTGTGCATTTTGTTATGGAATTAGTTCTAGTAATATGATAACCATTGGTAAACAATTGTATGAACCAAATGGGTAGAAAATTTTGATGTATGTTTGTGCCATGTGTATGTGCGATACTACCTAGTTCCTGTTGTATGTTGAAATCCAGAATTTGCCTGGTTAGTCTTACCTTTGTTGAAGGATAGGGGTTAGAAAAAGATCATAGGCCATTTTGATATTATCTCACTTTTAGCTTAAATAATCTTCCTTGTATGTAGAATATCCCTTGATCCCTGCTTTGAGCCTGATTAGTCTATTTCTTGTTATAACACATATCACTTTTCCAGTTTATATCATAATGAACCTGTTTTGGCCCTAGTCCTCCTTGGACACTGTGCACCTTGAGTTAGGCAAGTGGCCTATGTTTAGGGTGTCTATCATAAGGGTGTGTGATGCAAAAGGAGTATGAAGAAAGGTAGAGTAAAAGAAAAGAATAAAAAGTTGGGTTCTGTGGAAAAGAGCAAGAAAAGAAAAAGTTGTGAAAAAAAAAGAAGAGATTGTAGAAAAGAACCGCACTCATCTTGAATAAGTGTGATCAAGAAAAGAGAAGAATAGAAAAAGGCTAATGAGTGAAACCCCAAAAAGCTAGTGTAGTGTCAAGGAGGGTTAGTCACTTAAAATATCATCGAGTATCATACCAGCCCCTAGCGTACATTACAAGCCTAAGAGAAGACCAATTGTGAACCTAGCTAACCTGTCTTATAGTCTTGGTAATGAAAATAAGGGAAAACCTATGGTATTTAGCATACATTGATTGGAACTTCATTCTGAGTGCGAGTGTCTGGTGATTGTCCCCATGGTTACATATGTAATGTCTTATATAAGAAACGTGGGGCTTCTTTTTAGTGAGGGCACACTGGTTATGTTGCTTGTTTCTGACTTATTTAGGTAGTGTAATTTATACATATGCATAGTTATTGTTGCTAAGTTGATGTCATATCTGGATTTCTTTCTGTCACATTGTTGATCTTCATGGATATACACAGATGGGTTTAAAGAGATTGAAAATGGAGAGAGTAATATGCTTTGAACTAAAATTGATGATAAATTGTCTTAGGTATCTTATGTGAACCTTCATAAATGCCGTCACCTATTTCGAAGTATTTTTTGAACATTGTGATTTTATTTCCTTATTTAAGATTAACTAGAAAAAACATTGTTTAGGGTTTTTCTAGGGGGGTTGGCACTTGTGTTTTAAGAGACGTATTTTGATATTTTCTCTCTGGTGTTCCTTGGCTTGAAAAAGAAAATACTTTCAAGAGAATATTATCAGTATTTTGGGATTTTTCCTTTGTGATCTAATTTGTAATTCACTACTTCTTATTCATCTCTGTAAGTTTATCTTTCAAATCATAGATTCAATTACGTGTTTCTTTCACTATATCATAAGTGGCTAAACTCCATTAACCTGAGATATGGGATCTAGGGTTAGGTCTTGATGAGGTGCTAAGTATTCAAGATTCAAAAGATGGTAGGATTTCTTTATAATTCTTAAGTTTTAATCAATGTCTGTTGGTTGCAAACAGTAATCCCACCTTCTTTGATTTTCTTTAGAAAGAAATCAAATATAGTAGGAAGTGAATTATCAACAGGGACTCATAAATACTTCGTTTAATAATCAGCACTGTAACAAGGTTGGTTACCCTGAAGTAAAATCTGGGCAGTAAACAGAAATTTCCTAAGTCCGAGAGGCTTAGGGAGTTAAATACTTATGTAGGTCGAGAGACATTTAAGCATAACATCGATAAAGATAGCTTGTTATCCTACCCACCGTGGGATTCTTGAACCACTTTTAGCATCTTTCATGTACGTACCGGAAGCCCTAGTGAACATAATTTTGGTTATTTCATAAACT
Source organism: Capsicum baccatum var. pendulum (assembly GCA_030864225.1). Lineage (NCBI taxonomy): Eukaryota > Viridiplantae > Streptophyta > Magnoliopsida > Solanales > Solanaceae > Capsicum > Capsicum baccatum. The sequence goes on along the minus strand of CM061560.1, from coordinate 161,001,062 downwards.
CTTGATTTACAAATACTAAACCTAATGTGACCAACAATTATTTGCGGATCATCAAAAGCCCCCATTTTATCTTTTCATATCATCTGTTTGAATTCAACTTGTAGCTATAGTCTCAAATTAGTTTAATCTCCACTCACATTATTCCCTGTGGATTCGACCCCGACTCCAAAGATTGGGTAAATATATTGACGATGACCGCCTTGCAGTAAATTGACGTGTAAGTTGAGAGTTATCAGGTCATGATACAGTAAATCTACGGACGCCAGATATATTTAATGAAAAGTAATATATGATATATAAAAGAGTATGTTCTTATATGTTCTTGATAAATTCTTTGATACTATTAAGAGAATTTTTTAGCCTCGATATACATAAATAAAAAATCTTACCTATGGAATGCAGGGGATAAAGTATATTACTAGAAAATGAGAACTACAAGCAATTAATTTTAACTTTTAAAATATTTTGTAATATTTGGGATAATCCAAAAGCCTCACAATCTGTTAATGCGTGACTTAGTCCACAATTAATGATATTGTTGATACGACCCAAACCAGGGCCTTGTCATAATAGGCATACTAAGTACAACCAGGACCAGGGTTCACCCCCGTTACCCAGCACCAACCTCTAAATACGCATACCTTGAGTCAGATGAATTCCGAACGTATAACAAGATAGCATGTAAGTGTAACCGAAGACTCTGGGATGGACCTATACCAGCGACGAACCCAAGGAAGTCCAACTATTCATTACTAACAAACAACCATAACCAAACCAATATAAAAAACAAGTTTTTGTCCATAACCAAACATAAAAGGATGGAACGATCATAAATTCAGTCCACTGGTATCAACCCCAATACCAATGCCAATAATAAGGCTGACACTGATACACACACCACCTATTCCAACCAATAGTAGTAAGACAAAGCCTCTAACTAAAAGAAAAAAACCATTATCCAGTTGGGACATGCCCCCACCCATAGCCTAAACTAATATCCATGTATTAACCAAAGTATGTACGGACATCCATGATATGAAATCGTGCATTTTGGAATATTGAAGCTCGCCACTTCAATCCAATAGTTTGTTCCAAATCCGATCAATAAGCAGGAGGAGTATAATGGTCAATTCCTACATTCTACAGGGATACAACCTCCCAATGATGAGTAAGCGAATAAACTCTAGCATGAATATAAGATAATGATAAAATAATGCTATCTAGTAAAAATGAAGTAAACCAACCATATGTACACAACCAGACATATATATATAAAAATTCTGGGAAATGGAGCTGTGTTTAGTATGCATTTAAAATAATTAACCTGAGTATGTGTATCTTAACCGTCGTAGAATAACCCAGGGCAATATGGGTCCAATGTACCTGAAAAGGACTCGATGCGCATAGCCGCACGAACTGAAGATACCATAAGAGTAGGGGATTCCCGAGCACCCTTTGCTCTCCATGATACATATGTACAATGTACTTAGAGGATTTCCATGTACCTCATGGTATCATATATGGTCACTATGACCAATCTTCGTATCAAAAAACATGATTTTCCGTTGTCCGTCCATTGGACTAGTACCTTTACGGTTATCTATCACAACCTCCCATTATTTCCCAATAAAAAAAGTTACCATCCAACTAAACCATTATTCCATTGTAAATAATGATGGGTATGAGTAGTGGTATCATTATACCGACTATAGCTTGCAAGCAATGTCCTTAGCGAACCTTTGTTTTATGTTAAGGGATTCCCATGTACCCATAGATTACATTACCAAGTAAACTTAGGTGAATCCCGTGTACCCACAAGTGTTCCATTATTAAATTTGCTAAGGGGAATCATATGTACCCCACAAGTTGTTCATTAATATCTGTACCTGGGGCATTGCCTTGTACCCCGCAAGGAATTTCAATCATCCATAAACATGACCACCAAACCTTACTATTTAACCATTCCAAACCATTTATACCATTTAGGCTTTCATTACCAAACCATACCATACAATAGTTCCATTAAAAGTTTGATAATATAGTAAAAGCATTCTCATAGGTATTTTATCAAACATTTTAGGGACTTGGTGTTTCCAAAATCAATTCCAATTACCAATTTACCATTCCCAGGAAACCATTTGTCCAAACCACCATTAAAGCATATAAAAATATAATCAAAATAGGGTAAAATCATCACCATGCATTTAATACAAAATCCCCAACATATATTTCAAAACCGCAAAATCTTACAATAATCATGCCATGAAAACATTGTATTAAACATGCCTTTAGTTTTAACTAACAATTAGGGAGGAGTACATGCCTTTGATTATGAAGATGATGGAGAGAAATCACCCATAAAAGACCTAAAATGATCCTCTAGATGAAACCCTAGGCTTACTTCACCCAAAAGCCTTAGAGAGTAACTGAGAGTTTCTAAGTGTTTAAGATTAGAATAATATGGTAAATGAAATCCCAATAGAGTTATAAGTTATGGAGCCTTAAGAGGTCAAGTGGGGAAATGAAAAAATTACCCCCAACTTAAACTGCTTAAAATTCCCATCAGATTATACGACTCCCCCTTACAAATCATACCCTCTAATACGAGTGGTCCCAGGACTCGTACCCGAGGCTTCCCCCTGGACCTAACATTGTCCATCATACGACTTACCCAAACCAAGTCATAGTCGGCTATACGATCAATACCCCTAAACTGTATCCCTAGCAGAAAGGAACCAAATGAAGTTTGAAAAATGTCAACTATACAAGTCAATGGTATGACTCGTACCCTATCTTATGACTTATGGTGAGCCACTTATACTCATTCCAAGTTAAGTTACTAAGTCTCAGATTAAGTAAAGGAAAAACCCAAACCATATGACCCTTCACCATCCATACGAATCTTACCCACTAAGTCGTATCCTTTCCAGAAACCAATCCGACCTACCAACCAACACTAGTTAGCATACGACCAAGAGCATATCAATCGTACCCCAACATATGACCAGTAACCATAAGTCATATGATGTCTTCAATCCCTAAATCTAGAAAATCTTCTAAGGTTCCAATCTAGGCTGTTTTAGTCTCCCCCACTAGTATCATTCATCCCCGAACGACAGATAAGGTTGATCAAACACAGGTACAATTCATTTGCATTATCAAATATCAATCCAACCTTTACCAAAGTTAGAAAATAAAGATGTGATAAAAAAGACATACTTTCTACACGAATATCCTAAACAGAAACCAAATGCGGATACTTGGACTTTATGTCCGCTTCCATATCGTATGTAGCCTTTTCCACCTTGTGGTTATTCTATAGTACATTAACCGAGGCTACTTCCTTGGTCCGTAACTGACGAACCTTCTGATCTAATATCTTAACCAGGACCTTTTCATAAGACAGAGAATCCAAGATACTTATTTCTTCAAAAGGAACCATCGAAGAAGGATCAACAAGGAATTTTCTCAACATAGAGACATGTAATACTGGATGAATAGAGATCAAACAAGAAAGGAACTCTTATTCATAAGCCACATCACCAACCCTCTCCAAAACCACATAAGGACAAATATATCGGGGATTGAGATTCCCCTTTTTACAGAACTACATCACTCCATTCATCTGAGATACCCTTAGGAACACTGTATCCCCAAACTCGTACCCTAAGTTACTATGCTTTACATTGACATAGCACGTTTGGCGAATTTAGGCAGCATTAAGCCTATCCCAAACCACCTTCACCTTTTGCATTGCCTGATAAACCAAATCTAGGCCTAACATATTTGTCTCACCAAGCTCAAACTACCCAATAGTAGATCTACACCTCCTACCATATAATGCCTCAAAATGGGCCATCCCAATGCTGGAATGATAGTTATTATTGTAAAAAAAACTCTACCAAACGTAAATGGTCAACCAAATTTCCACTATAATCAATCACGCATGCACGAAACATGTCCTCCAATGTCTAAATAGTCCACTCTGCTTGCCCATCCGTCTGTAAATGAAAAGCAGTACTTAGACAAACCTTAGTCCCCACCCTTTCTGAAAAGACCACCAGAGATAAGATAAAAAATATGTACCATAATTAGAGATAATTGAAATAGGTACCCCATACAACTTTACAATCTTATGAAGATACAACCTCGCATAGTTCTCAATCAAAAAACTTGTCCCCACCAGTAAAAAGTGAGCAGACTTTGTCATTTTATCCACGATGACCCATATCAAATCAAATTACTTTTTAGATGAAGAAAGTCCGGTACTGAAATACTTATTTATTACCTCCCATTTTTATTTAGGTAACTCTAATTCTTGATACAACCTTCCAGGCCACATGTGCTCAACTTTAACTTACTGGCACGCCTTATACTTGGCCACAAAATAGCCACATCCCTATTTATACCATTCCACCATTACATCTCCTTGAGATCATGATACATTTTTGTTAAACTGGGATGAACAACATAGCGTGATTCATTCACCTTAACCAAAATACTTTATTGCAACCCATCGATGTTAGGAACATATAACCTCTCTTGGTACCGCAAAGTACCCTTACCACTGATCTCAAATGCCATCACCTTTTGCCCACAAACATCAGTCGTGATTTTTACCATAATGAGAACTAGAATTTACTTCTCTTTGATCTCTACACCAATAGATGACTGAACCACCTCCTGTACCATCACACAACCATCATTGGAGTCCAAGAGGAAAACAACAAGATTAGCCAAATGGTTAATATCCTTCACCAACTCCCGCTTCTCCTTATTCACATGAGCTAAACCCCTTATGGACAGCCTACTAAGAGCATCAGCGGCCATATTGGCTTTACTGAGGTGGTAGTGAAGACTTATATCATAGTCTTTGAGAAGCTCCAACCATCTTTTCTGCCTAAGATTAGCTCCTTCTGAGTGAACACATACAATAGACTCTTATGATTAGAAAATACATCCACATGCACTCCATAAAAATAATGTTGCCAGATTATCAAAGTAAAAACCACCGCCAAAAGCTCCAAATCAAGAATAGGATAATTCCTCTCATGCTCCTTCAACTACCTAGAAACATAGGCAATCACCTTCCCATTCTGCATTAATGTACAACCAAGTCCCACTCGAGACACATCACAATAAACCACAAACCACTCATTACCTTCCGACAATGTCAAAAATAGAGCCAAAGTTAACTTATCCTTAAGCTTCTAAAAATTCCCCTCACAAGCATTCGACCAAAAACAATATACCTTCTTGTTAGTAAACTTAGTTAATAAGGAAACTATCGATGAGAAACATTCCACAGACCACCTATAATACCCAGCCAAACCCAAGAATCTTCGAATGTTAATTGGAGTCGTGGGTCTAGGCCACTTTTTAACCACAACCACTTTTTGTGTACCTACCATGAAACTCTTACTAGAAATAACATGACCAAGAAAAGTTATAACATTATGCCAAAACTCACACTTTGAGGATTTGGCATACTACCTCTGCTCTTTCAAGGTCTGAACAACACATGTAGGTGATTGGGATAATGCTCCTCACTCTTAGAATAAATCAGAATGTCATCAATGAACATAATGAAAAACAGATCGAGAAACTGCCTGAAAACATTTTGCATCAAATCCTTAAATGTAGTCATGGCATTATTCAAACCAAATGCCATAACCAAGAATTCAAAGTGCCAATATCAAGTACTAAAAGTCAGCCTAGGGATATTCACCTCCCTAATCCTAAGATGATGATACCCAGAGCGAAGATTTATCTTAGAAAAGAATTTGGCACCTTGTAATTGATTAAACAAGTCATCTATCCTTAGAAGTGGATACTTATTCTTAACCGCCGCCATATTCAACAGCCAATAGTCAATGCACATCCAAATGAAAATTTCCTTCTAGCACACGAATAAGACTGGTGCATCCCCACAGGGATATACTAGAACGGATAAAACCATTATCCAAAAGATTGTTAAGTTGCTCCTTCAGTTCCCTTCACTCAGTCGAAGTTATTTTATATGGAGAAATAGATATTGGATGACTATCTAAAATAAAATCACTACCAAACTCAATCTCCTTATTCGAAGTAACACATGGTAGATTATCTGAAAAGACCTTAGTAAACACATTTACCATAAGAACCAAATGTACAGAAGAAACTTCCAAGTCAGAACTTTTAACCCATACCAGATGATAGAGACACCCTTTGGAGATTTATATCTGAGCTCTAAGATAAGAAATAAACCTCGCCTAGGATCTAGGCAACCACCCTCCCAATCGATAACTGATTGACCATGGAACCTAAAGAAAACATTATGGGTCTGACAATCTAAGGATGCGTAACAAGAGTGAAACCAATCCATCCCTAGAATTACATCAAAATCCACCAAATCAAATTGAAACAAATCCACCAAAGTCTGCCTACTACAAACAGATACCACACACCCCCTATAGACCCTTTTAGTAATTACAGAGTCACCTACCGTGGTAGAAACAGAAAAAAATTTGAAATAACATCGGGATAAAAAACAAAAAACACAGCCATATATGGGGTCACATAAGAGAGAGTGGACCCTAGATCAAGCAAACAATACACTTCATGAGAAAAGAGTTGAAACATACTAGTCACGATATAAGGTGATGCCTCAGATTCCTTTCGAGTAACAATAACATATAATCTATTCCGACCAGCACCGTTACCAGAAGCAGAAATAGATGCAAAAGCTGCACCCTTTGGTGCAAGAGTAAAAGATGAAGCAACAAAAGCCTTACTCTCTCCCGTAGCACCAACCAGATAATTTGTAATAATATGGCCTGATTAGCTATATTTGAAACACCTGTACCATCTATTATCACAAAAACCCCTATGAGACCTACCATAAAACTGACAAGGAGGACACGACGTAGCCTACTGTGCCCTTTTTTCTAGATATTTATCACCCTATGCCCTAAAATTTTCACCACTCGACTGATGCCTATCACCCAAATGTTTCAGGTAAAGAGCACTAGCAACAGAGTAAAAACCAGACCTCCCCTACTTCTTCTTTGGCTAATTACCGCCATCCCGACAGCCTTGTTATTGAAAACTACCTTGTTCAGATGACCAAAACTTTTTACCCTGCCTTTCCTCAAACTCAGCCTATTCCCTCTTTTCCTCCAATAGCTGTTGCATATGAGCCCCCAACCTAGAAATAACCATATCCTTGATCAGCAGTGCAGTCTTTTGTTTAAGGATCAAATCCCAAAATAGTCTAGAAGTAAAATTTCTTATCCTTGACCTAATATTAGACACCAACTCTAGAGCATACATTGGCAACTGATGATTTCAAGTCCTACAACTTGACAAATATTTTCTCTTGTCTCAAATTATCTAATTCATTGCCTTCTCTTCCCTTAAATCATGAGAAAAAAAGAAATGCAGAAAAGCATTATAGAGAGTCTCACATAAAGTCAACTTCTCAACATTTCCTCTCACCTTATCCAACTCCGTGTACCATTGGCATGACATATCCTTAACCTGATAAGCAAAAAAAATCACCTCTTCCATATTGGTGGCCTATATCACCATAAATATTTTCTCTATCTCATCCCAAAAATCCTGAGGAACCTTCTCCACCTTCACACTAGTAAAAGCAGGAGGATTTATCTTCATAAATGGGCCAACACTTTTGGCCTCGAAAGATAAAAGGACAGATGCATCCTGCTCATCCAAAGAAATAACATGAATCAATTGACAAAATTCTACATTAGTCACCTTACCCTCGGGAGGACTAGTATTAACTAGTGGAACTCCACAAATATCAGGGATGGAAACCCTAGACCGAGTATGGATCACCTTTTTCCCTTCAACATTGCCCCCAATTGGGAAAAAAGAGTTACCTTATCTCTTAGATCGTCAAGGAAAAATTGAAAAAGAAAAGAAACCAGGATTACAAAAGATTCCAGGACATAGAATTGAAGCTTCAAAATAGAATAAGAAGACAGTAAAACATTCCTAAATCCCTTGCAGCCTCTCCCTTATGAGTGTGGTATGCTATACACCATTAAAAACACTCTAATTAACATGGATTTATTGACTCCCAATCGACCATAATCCTTACTCTGATACCAATTTAACCCGACCCAAAGTAGGGCCTTGTCATAATGGGCATCCTCAGTCCCCGGGACTTGGGATCACCTTTGTTACCCAATCCAACCTCCAAATATGCATACCCTGAGATGGATTAATTTTGAATTATAACAAGATAGAATGTACGCATAATCTAAGACTTTGGAATAGGTCTCTAATTGTGACCAACCCGAACAAGTCCAACCATCCATTACCAACTAACAACCATAACCAAACCAATATCAAAACCAAGTTACTATCCATAACATAATATAATAGGATGGAACAATCAAAAATTCAGTCCAACGACATCAACACCAATACCAATACCATTTCTAAGGATGAGACCAATATCGACATCGCTCATTCTAACCCACAGTAGTCACACATAGCCACTAACAATAGAAAATATATTATTCGATTAGGATATGCACCCAACCTTAGCCAAAACTATTATCTGGGTAATAATCAAAGTATGTAAAGACATACATGATATGAAATGGAGCCTTTTTGAATATGGAAGCTCGCCACTTCAATCCAATATATAATGCCAAATCTAAATAATAAGAAGGAGTAAAATGGTTTGTTCCTACATTGCCTGGGGATACACCTCCCTAAGATGGGTTAGTAGTTGAACACTAGCATAAACTCAAGATAAGGATAAAATAATGTCATCCAGTGAAAACCAAGCAAACCAACCATATGCATACAACCATACATATATATATAATAATTCCCTAAATGAAAGTAGGGTTTAACATACTTTTAAAATTGTTAACCTGGGTATGTGTACCTTAACCATCCTAGAACCACCCACGGGTTATATGGGTCTATTGCAACCCCTTGAGTGAGCCCTGATATATATAGCCAAATGAACCGAAGATACAATAAGAGTAGGGGATTTCCGAGTACCCTTCGCTCTCTATGATACATATGTACAGTGTACTTGAAGGATTCCTATGTATCTCATAGTATCATATATGGTCATTATGAACAACTCTTTTGTCGGCAAACATGAGTTTTTAGTGTCCGTCCATTAGACTCCCTCTTTATGGTTAGCTATCACACCCCGCCATTATTGCCCAATTAAAACCATTACCTTTCAATAAAACTAATATTCCATTATTATTAACTAAGGCAATGAGTAGTGGCATCGTCATAGCGACTATAGCTTGTAAGAAATATCCTTAGCCAACCTCTTTTTTATGTAAAGAGATTCCCACGTATCCATAGATTACATTACCAAGTTAACTTAGGGAAATCCCATGTACCACACAAGTGTTCCATTATTATGTTTTCTTGGTGGAATCCCATGTACCCCAGAAGTTGTTCATTAACATGTTTACTTGAGGGATTCCCTTGTACCCCACAAGAAAGTTCAATTATCCATAACCATGACCACCAAACCTTACCATTTAACTATTCCAAACCATTTAAACCATTTATACCATTTAGGGTTCTATTACCAAACCATACAATGCAATAGTTCCATTAAAAGTCTAATAATATAGTAAAACCATTCTCATAGAAATTATATCAAGTTAGGGGCATAGTGTTTCAAAAAAAATTCCAATTAACAATTTTGCATTCCCATGAAACCAATTGTCCAAACCACCATTAAAGAATGTAAAAACATTATTAAAACATGTAAAACCATAACCAAGCATTTAATACAAAAACCCTAACATATATTTGAAAACCACAAAACCATACGATAATCATGCCTTGAAAACATTATATAAAACAAGTCTTATGTTGGAACTTACAGTGAAGGTGCAGTAAATGCCTTAGAATACTAAGATAATTGAGAGAATCATCCGTACATGCCCCAAATTGGTCCTATAGATAAAACCCCAGCCTTCATTTACCCAAGAGCCTTAGAGAGAATTAGAGAGAGTTTTTAAATGCTTACGATTAGAATAAAAGGGTAAATGATGTCGTAATATAGTTATAAGTCGTGCGGCCTCTAGTGGTTATGTGGGGAAATGTCTAAATTACCCTAACATAAACTTCTTAAAATTCCTGTTAGATGATTTGGTTCACTTATATTAGTCGTGCCCTCCAATATGACTGATACCCAAGACTTGTAGCCCATGCCTCTCCCTTTGGACCAAACACTATCCAATATATGACTTAACCAAACAAAGTTGTACCCAACTTTCTGATTAGTACCCCTAAATAGTATCCCTAGAACCAAGGATCCAATGAAAGTTTGAACACTATCTACCATAAGAGTCATTGGTATGACTCATACCCTATCGTACGGCCCATGGTGAACCACTCGTACTTAGATCTAAGTTAAGTTACCAAGTCTTTAATTAAATGAAGGAAATACCCAAACTATACGACCTTTCACCATATATACTACTCGTACCCACTACATCATATCCATTCCAGAAACCAATCCAACCCACCAACTAACACAGGTTGGAGTATGACCAAAAGTATACCAATCGTACCCAACCATAAGACTTGTACCCACAAGTTGTATGATGTCCAGAATCCAAAAACCTTGGAAATATTCAAAAGGTCCAAAACCAGGGTGTTTCAACAGTGTCACAACACAAAACCATCGCTAGTGGCACTTACACTAATCCTTTGGTAGGAGAACCATTTAACCCAAACTACTCAAACTCAATACCTAGATAAAATCAAGACAAACTAGTTAGTTTAATAGATAATCTACTATCTAAAAATACTCTAATAATAGTGTTAAATACAATAATAAATGATAGTATAAGCAACTCCGAGAATCTAAAAGTCATTGAACAAATACCACTTCAAATTTACATAAAAGAGTTCAACCTAAAACCACTAAAAATATCTGACGCTGGAACTAATGGACATGAAATGAAGTAGATGACTCAGGTTACTTAAAAAATATAGCTCATCCTCGAGTCGAAATACAATTGACTATAAATCAAACGGCTCGATGCAGTTACCAAAAAATGGTCTACACATAATGAAATGAAGATCGTGTATTATCAATAGACAAGAACCAATGGGGTACTAGTAGGGTCATCGACCAATAAAATATAATAGATGTGTACAAGCACCCATAACTTAGTAAACAATAACAACTCTGAAAATCTACCACATAACTATACTACAATTATGTGACGCTTAGCCTTTCAAATAATCCCACAAAGTTTGGTAAAGTACAAGTCAATGTAGTTAATAACTCATATCAATACCATGAATTAAAAAATTAATCAAAGTCAATAAATAAGGACTTAACAAAAATATGATATATCTTTTATTAGATACATAAGTAAATAGACAATAAAAGGGATATTTCAACCATCTACACTTCAACCTGAGAAACACAAGGATCCAAACCAAAAACAATAATGTGAATAGTAAAAAATCTTGATTCACTTAAGTAAACACATATAACAAGTCAACAAATAAACCTGGTCTACTCAAGGAATTATCACACTAACCAATACAGTGTATACATAAGCTAAGGGTCTTATGGTCTCCCACGAGCCATAACCTACAAGAGACAAGCTCTTGTCTATGTACCAAAATTCTAGACATCTAGTTCCTACGAACCTTATAGTAACCAATCCCATGAAGATGCCTAAATATTGGTACATCCAATAATAATTAATAGATATTATAGTAATCCCAACCACAATAAAAAAATAGCACTTTTAAAATTGACTAGCTTTTAATATAATTTATTGCATGTGATTAGCACTTAGGATATCAACAATCCATTTACTTTCTTTGAAAATGTGTTGTATCAAGAATACAAAGAAAAAATTTGCATGCATACATAAGAAAATTTAAGTTTTAACTACATTAAACTATTACCTACCTCAATCCAAGCTTCCACCACTATATTGAACTTGATCCTTGCTATTTCATTCAATTTCAACTTTGATAAGAATCAAAGACAAGGAAAATAAATAAGAGAAAAAGGATATGTAGATTAATACTCAAGCTATTGAAATGACGGGAAATAATGGGCTAAAACCCTTACCTCCTAATTGATTTCAAGAACTTAAAGACCAATCCAACTCAAGAAATCAAAGGAAACCAAAAGAACCACAACGGTAACATTTTAATTAATAAAGACAAGAAGTTATGTAACAATCCCAATAGTTCGCTAGTAATTACTCACTAATCCTTGAAGGAATTACACTTAGTAGCAACTAAAAATTTACAAAATTTTAGTATTCAACATAATCTAAATCTTCTAAAATGAAAAAATCATAATTTATACTAATATAACAAAGGGGACATTTTCTTTTTACAATTTTACTCTTAATGAGATAAGGGCCTTGTTTGGTTGCCTTCTTTTACTGAATTTTTGAATTTTTGAGATGGACATTTGGACACATGCCCTTTTCGTTCCTCTTTTTAATTGGATGAAACTTCCACACATTATATGTCTTCTTTTAGTATCCTTCAAGCTCCTTAAAATATTCCCTTATTTTTAATATCGCTTGTCGGTCTTGGAAATATTTTGCTTTTCTATGTGTGAGAGGTCTTGAAGGGTAATCGATGCTATCCATTCTAATATCATCCTTCTCTTCTTGAAATGGATTTGTTCTCGAATTGAATGGATCACCTATAACATAAGGACATAGATAACTAACATTGAAAACATTATGAAAATTATACTCACTTGACAAGTTGATCAAGTATGCATTGTCATTGAGTACTTTGAAACCTACATACCCCCTCGATCTTAGCTTTACCTTTAGAATTTGTAGGAGTCTCTTCTTTTAGAAAGGTACCCATACCCAATCTTCTCAATTAAAGATCACTTCTTTTCTCCCACTATTTTTTCGAATGGGCACCATTGAATTATTTTTTTTAATAGCCTCTTTTACTTTGGAATGGATGTTCAACATCTCCCATTCCATTTGCTTGGAATCTAAACTCACGGCAAGATGATAGATAATAGATTCATGGTTAAAGAAACCAAAGGCTTAAAGTAATAACATGCTTCAAATTGGGAGATTCCAACATGAGAGTGGAAATACCTATTATATTCAAACTCAATCAATGATAAACTATCAACCCAAGTAGCTGGGATTCACCTAATCATACTTCTAAGAATGATCCTAAGAATTCGGTTAACTTCTTTGGTGTTGTACCAAGTTTACCCCATAGACTCTTCCTAAAATGGATAAGAAACTTTTAACCCCTATAACTCATAATAGTTTGAGGGACTCCATATAGTTTAAGCATATTGAAGACAAATAAGGATGTGTCACCACACTTATGGCATGTATTAAATGAGTCATTTTAGAAAATCTATCAACTACTATAAATATGCTATCACATCCTATCTTAGTCCTTGGAAGGCCTACTATAAAATCAATAGAAATTTCCATCCGGGGACCATTAGGAGTAGGAAGAGAAGTATACTTAAATTGAGGTTGAGTCATGGACTTGGCTTGCCTGCATTTGAGGCGTGATCCATAAATCTTCTACACCTCACTCTTTATCTTGGGCCAATACAATTTCTCTATGAAAATTTTAAGTGTCTTAGGCACCCCAAAATAGGCCATAAAACCACCATTATGAGCCTTCTTGACGGACAACCCTCTCTATTTAATCATGGGCTCATAAGCTTTCCCATATATGAAAAAAATCCATTTATAATTTTAAACCTATTAACTCGCTTCCGTGAATTAATATTGTTAGTTTATATGATCCCACCATAACAACAAGGACCTTATTCGCTACATGGTCCTTGTATAAGGTAAATGAAGAATGGAAAGAAAAACAATTAAATAGAAGTTAAGGATACAAAATATTTATGTCGAAACCTCCTTGGTAAAGGGACTAAAACGACAACCTACCCTTATAGGATTTTAGCAAAAAATATCATAAAAAAACAAATGGTTAGGTTACATACTGTTGCTTATAGTTCTATAGTTAACCTTTTACCCATATCCCCTTTATCTAATTATAGAGCCTAGTCATGCTAAAATATACCAACAATAGCCTACAGTTAACTATCTCTAGTTGACACACCTTGGCAAACTCTAGCCCAACTATCAACTACTCTAGTTGATATACTTACTAATAAAAGAAAAGTCAAATAATTAAATAATGACACCTGCACTTGTTGTAGGATCTTTGAACTTGAAGAACAGAGGTGGTTTTTGATATAAAGAGTGATCTTATTAAGTATGTGGAACAACTAAGCTTCTCTCCTTAAGATGATTATATAGGATGAGAATTGAGAGAGAAACTTTATATTTTGAGGATCTTAATTAGGACCGTTTCATTCTAAGTCCTACTTTTTTGTTACTACTGGCATAAAGTATAGGACAGGTAGAATATAAGACAAATCTGTACAACTACTTATTGGGACACCAGTTGATGTTCTCGGTGCTTAATAGGTTTGTCAATCTTCAAAACATGAACACAATAAATTGATGGAAAACACATACTCAGAAATCTCCTTTCATCACCATATAAAATACCATAAGATCCCTCTTTTAACTAAATGGCTCCTGACTATTCTTAATTTATTTTGCATAATGATATATATATATATATATATTGAGATAAAGAGAGAGAGAGAGAACAAATAATAGGTAAACATTAAATATTTCTCATTGTTGTGCCATAAATCCTACTACTCCTCTATTATTGTGCCATAAACTTACTGTAAAAATTAAATAATAGTAGTATTATTGACTGCCAAAAATTTCAACGACAAATGGAGATGGTCACTCATTTTTTTCCTTGTCAAAAACGATATCCCTGAGATATAGTTCCTCTTGATCTTGATATCTTGATTCTCTTTATCTGTTTGTAATCAACTTGGTGTGTGTTTGGTCCTTTAGTGGGTTTGTCAAAACACCAATTCAAAGAATAGTACTATATTAACTATGTATCATCAATTTCCTCCATTTTGATGATGACAACCCAATAACCAACATAGCAGCAGGTTTAAAGAGGTTTCCTATTATCAATATTTATCCCTTCTTCAATTTGTCCTACTAGATAAAAGCATTCTATCACCATAAAATTCCTTATTATTTCCCACTAATACCAGTATCTCCAGATAACATCATTTCATTGTTTTTTTGGTCCTTTTATGAGTTTCTCAATCATCATAACCAAGAATAAGAAAAATACACTGAAAAGTATCTTTGAAATTGGGATCCTTAGAATGGAATTCCTTCAATATTTCAAATACCATCATCTATGAAGCTAAATCATTGACTAATACGTACTTTTTTGATAGAGCATTTTCGACAACATTCTGTTTGTCTGAGATAAGTCGTGAACTCTGTGAATGAACACTAATCATTCAAACTAGAAAAACTACTACTAATAAATCATGAGTTCGGTAACATACCATATTTAACACCTCAAGATCTAACCAGAGCAAGTTATAGTGACCAAACAAAAATCATTTACACATCACAAGTATATTTATAGTTATTTCCTTATTTTACCATCAATGTTCATTGTAACTATTGCTAGAATAATCAATAACTCTAAGATGTTGAACCTATATCCATTATCAATCTAATTCTCAAAATTAGGATAACTCTATTTATTTTGAAGAATTATTCCCTTGCCTTGTGTTAGGACCTCTTAGAAATTGTCAGATTCATAATTACTACCAAATGCATAGTACCCCTTGTGATCATGATGACCAATAGTTTTCTTCATTGCAAATATGATTAAGGTATTGCTAATGCTGAAAGGGTGAAGGTATGCACTAGAAACTGTAGCTAACAACAAAAAGAAGTCTAAAATTATTATTAATGGACCCTCGATAATCATTTAGTATCCCATAGAAATAAATAAACACTCCTACTATGAAAATTTTTGTGTTTCGAACTGAATGTATCCCTTAGAATCACCAATAGAGGTTGTTGTCAACAAATTTTACCTAAAAACAAATTTAGGCCAATAAAAATAATTTCTTACTCAAACACTACAAATCATCATAGTACCTCAATACCAAAACCAGCAATGCAACTAACTCAATATTGATATTCCAAAATTGATGGTACTGATAGAAGTTTCATCTAACACTCGAATCTCAGAATATTGATGAAAGTCAAGTATATAAACTTAAAAGTTTGTCAAAGTAAAAAACATGCATAAATTTTTTTGATATATTTGGATATTGTTCCACCCACTACCATAACTTAAAAATTCTACAAGGCAATAAGAAAAGGAATAATATGATAAAAATACTCTATAAATTACCTGAAGGGTTGTTACATTATCGCCTACTAAAACACATGTTCATCTCAAAGATAAGGAGAAAAGAAAGGGGTATCTACTCTACCTGTCAGAATCAAATCTCCCATATAGACTCCTCAATTAGTGATGTGTCTATTGAATTTTTACTAAGTCAATATTCTTTGACCTTAACTTTTTTATCGTCTTATAAAAAATAGTTATAGGCTTTTTCAAAGGTCAAATCATGGTCTAAACCAAATGAATCCCATCGGATCACATGTGAATCATCATAAATGTATTTCTTCAACATCAAAACATGAAACACCACATGAACAACTAACAAAATAGAAGGCAAGTTCAATCTATAGGCCACCTCCCTAACTTTAACAAGGTTCTCAAGAGTCCCAATGAACCTTGGGCTAAGATTCTCTTTATTTTCAAATATCATCACATCCTTTGTGAGAAAAACTTTCAACACAACACGCTCGCACATAAACTCCACAATACAAACTTGCTAGTCTGCATAACTTCTCTGTATGCTCTGCTCTGCCATAAGCCTATCTTGGATTATTCAAAATTAATATATCTAGTCTCTCCAAAAATTAATATTGTAAGTTATAACTTCAAGGAATAATACCATACCATTGGAGATCTACATCTCCTTCTCTACAAATCCTTAAATAAAGCCATCCTAATCCTTGAATGGTAACTATTGTTGTAGGAAAACTCCACTAATGGCAAGAATTGGTCCCAATAACCACCAAACATCATTAAGCACACTAGAAGCATATATTATAACACTTGAATGGTCCACTCCGACTATCCATTAATCTAAAGGTGAAAACTATGTTCATCTAGTTGGGTGTCCAACTTCTATTGCATAAAAATCTACAAGTTTAATGTAAAAAGGAACCTTTATCAAAAAATATGGAAATAGACACACCTATTTAACTTCATTATATTATGGTTCATCATCATAGGCACAAAGTGCGCTAATTTGGTTGACCCATTCTTAGTTACACAAATGGACTCAAAGTGCACCAAAGTTTGACGCACAACAAACACAAAGTCTACAATAATCCTTTTCCACTTACTCTCTAGTATTGGAATTCATTGCATCAAACCACCCAATTATTGATGCCCAAACTTTACCTACATAAAATAACACACTTTACCAAAAATTCTATAACATGTTTATTCATCTTACACTTTTAATAGTGATTGTTTAGGTCATCGTACTTCTAAGTTACTCATATATGGATAGAATACCTTAAACAGTTTTCCCTATCTAAATTCAGACTAATTAACTCAAGAAATATCATCATAAAAACCTGACACCAATCCTTAAAGTAACTCAAAAGTAAGTAAAAAATAGTTACACCTTGCCACTTAACACTCTATGTTAAATCACCCAAAACATCGAATCATCAAACTATTGAACCCAAAATCTGCTCCAACAATAAGGATCTAGCCTCGAGAAAACCCAAAATAGGCCTAGGTAGCAAATATTTAACCAAATCAACTAGTTTGCCAAAGACTAAATATCTAGGAGAATGGTCGCTCCTCTACCATAAGATAAGCTAACTTCCCCATGATCACTATATTAGAATTACTTGGATGATAAATAATGGTGAGATCATAGTACTTAAGATACTCCAACCATCTATGCCATCACAAATTAAGATCATTCTAACAAAATACTAATGGTTGCGATGATTGGTGAAAATCTCACAATGAAATCCATACAAATAATGACATAGTAAATTAAACACAACAAAACTATCATAAACATTAAATCATGATTAGGTTAATTCTTTGTAATTATCATTTATGCTATCATAGTAAAGCCTAGCATGCTTAAATTTGGTCTACGGTTTTCCCTTAATTAAGAGTGAAAATCTTTAGGCTAGGCTACTCTTGGATAAGATCCAAGTGTGGTATGGTCTAGGTGATGTGCTAGCCTTTTGTTAGCATATTTAAGACTTTTAGCTTAAAATAATTATAAGTTCTTAAGTAATTATTGTTGTTTTTTTATTATATTTCATATTATTTTGTAGGAAAGTCAAGATGCATGAACATATATGAAAGCTACGTTACGAAGAATGATTTATGGTGAAAGAGGCAAGAAATTAAGATTTGGAGATTTCATCTGACGACTTGGTCTAATAAGCTTTCAGATTTGTGATAAGTTGTCACATATGTCATCACATATGGGCAAAAGGTCAAAAGAAATTTTCTGATAAGTTATCATATTTTTGATCAGTCATCACACATGTCTTCATACTTGGGCAAAAGTTCTGAAGATATTTTTGATAAGTTATCAGATTTGTGATAAGTTCTAACATATGTCGTCAGACATAGGCAGAAGGTTTAAAGATAAATTTCTAATAAGCTATCAAATTTGTGATAAGTCACACATGGGCAGAAGGTCTGAGGACATTCTCTTAAAAGCTATCAAATTTGTGATAAGCTATCAGACATATCATCAGCTAAATGAATAAAAAGCTAAATTTTTAACTTCGATATTTTCTTAAAGTACGAATATAACTAGCAGCTTTTAGGGTTTCATGGAGCATCTGGAACTTATTCCAAAGGCTAGTTTACTTCTTTTCTAGGTCTCTGAACTTTAAACTCAATTTTTAATTTATTGATTGTTTTGTAGAAGATTCTTCTTGAACTTAGAAGAGCATCAACCTTAGACTTGATCTTTTGTAAGTTTAATTACTCTGAATGATCAAAACAATTGTTGCTATCTCTTTATTTTTCATGTAGAACTAAAACTCATAACTAGGGTTACGGGATCAATGATTATTCCTTCATAGATTTAATAGTTGGTGAGGATTTGAGTGATTGTGCGAACATCTTGATAATTCCTTTGTAACGATTGTTTTCTATTGGTTTCAAACAATAGACCTAGCCTTATGTTTGTTTGCTCTAACTAAGAAATAAACTAAAGATAGTGAATTATAAGTGAGGATTTGGGAAGGCTAATAATGTTGTAACCAGATTAATCAACTTAAGATAAAATTAGTGTGAATAGAAGGTTTTCTAAAGTTTGGTAGAATTAGGGAGCACAACATCTAGGTAGGTTGAGAAACACTTAGATGGACTGTTGATGCTGATAATTTGGTGTTTCCCACAAGTCATGAGAATTTAGTACTATAACTATTATTCAATAAGGGGTTAATAATAATAGTGATCATAACCCTAATTTTTGTATATCATTTATTTGAACCATTGAAATTTTAGCTTTTATTTCTAAAGCAAGTCAAAACTTTTATCAACCATTAAAAAAACCCCATTCTATCATTTCGTATCATTTGTTTGAAGTAACTTGTAGTTGTCATTTTAAATTAGTTTAATCGTCAATCACATTGTTCCTCGTGGATTTGAACCTGACTCCAAAGTTGGGTAATTATATTGATGAAGACTGCCTTGCACTAAATTGACGTGTAAGTGTAGAATTATCAAAAATGGCATCATTTCTGGGAAACAATTTGGCGTATTGAGTTGGTTGGAATTTTAGCTTACTTTCTTGAATTAAAAGTTGTAAATATTTGTTTGTAATTTTCATTTATTTTATGTGTTAGGTAGATTTTTATTTTAGTTTATTTATTAATATGCAATCTTGGAATGAATGTGAGTTTTATGGTTGGAAATCCTACCTTGTTGATCCATGTCCATATTGTGATGGACCTTACTTTTGGCAAAATTGTAGATATGCTCCCCGGAGAGAAACGTGTGCACCATCTCCATCCTACTGGGGGGATGAATGTTCTTTATGTAGAGGTCAAGATAAACATTGGAGTTATTTTTCAAATGCCCCTCCCCCCACTATGCTAACCCAAATTCTAGTTCTTTTTATGATTTTGATAGGTCTTATGGTAATTTTTTTCCTTTTTTTTAAGAGACTGCTTGTGAGTGTTGATGTCCTCTTGGTGTTTTTGTTTCTGTGGCTCTTTTCCCCAGAGTCTTGTTCCTAGAAGAGCTAGTATGTTTAGGCTTACTGTGTTTTATTTTGTGATGTATTGTGATTAATTGGGAGAAAAATAAGTATCTGGGGTAGTTGATATATTTTTTTGTTGATTTTTGGGAATGATAAATACCTCTCCAATTTTCTATTTTGTACATGTGTGATGTAGATCTATATGGAACTATTGTGAATCATTTTATGGCATTGCTATTAGAGATGTGATAATTATTGCTAATAATTGCATGAACCGGATATATAGTAGTTTGTGATGTTCCTTTGTGGCATGTGTTTGTGAGATACTACATAGTTCCCCTTGTGTGTTAAATACAGAACATGCCTAGTTTGTCTTGCCTTGGTAGCAGGAGATTGGTTAGAAAGGATCATAGGCCATTTCTTATATTAGTCTACTTTTAGCCTAAATGGGCTTCCATGTTTGAATAATATCCCTTAATCCTGATTTTGAGTTTGAATGCCTACATATTTTATTTTATTTTACCCTTCTTCATACTCACATTACATCACACACCCCTATGATAGTCACCCTTAACTTAGAAATTTTCTTATGTCAAAGTACACAATGCTCCAGGGGGACCAGGGCCAAAACAGGTTCATTGTGATACAAGTGGGATGGTGATAGTTATAAGAAAAAAATATAGGCATTTAGGATCAAAATTAGGATCAAGGATATTGCACAAACATGGAAGGTCATTTAGGCTGAAAGTGGACTAATATCAAAAATGGCCTATGATCCTTTCCTAACCACTCTCCTACAACCAGGGCAAGACCAACCGGGAAAATTCTTGATTTAACACATAACGGTAACTAGGTAGTATCTCCCAAACACATGGCACAAAGGTACATCACAAGCTACTACCTATCCGGTTCATGCAATTGTTAGCAATGATTATCATTTTCCTAATACCAATGCCATAAAAAGATTTACTGTAGTAGCATATAGTTGCACATCATACAGTTACAAAATAGACAATTAGAGAGGTATTTATCATTTTCAAAAAAAAAAATGTCAACTACCCCAGATACTTAGTTTTCTCCCAATTAACAATAAAACATCACAAAACAAAACACAATATGCCAAAATATACCAGCTCTACTAGGAATAAGACTCCGTGGAAAAGAGGCACAACAATAAAATCTCCAAAAGGACAAAAAACCTACAAGCACTCTCAAATAAAAAAAGGAGAAAAAAAGAAAAAAATAGAAAAAAGTTAAAAAAAAAGGATTACCCAACTAGGCTGAGGATGTTGATGTGCTAGCCTTCTATAGCATATTTAAGACTTTTAACATAAAATAATTGTAATTTTTTATGTAATTACCGTTGTTGTTTTTTATTATATTTCATGTGATTTTGTAGGAAAGTTAAGATGCATGAACATATATGAAAGGTACATTAAAAAATGATTTTTGGTGAATGAGGCAAGAAATTAAGTTCTTGAGATTTAATATGACGGCTGGTTTGATAAGCTATCAGATCTATGATAAGATATCAGAACATGTTATCACACATAGGCAGAGAACAAGAAAGGTGAAGCATTTTTTATGACATTTTTTGATAAGTTATCAGATTTGTGATAAGTCATCACACATGTCATCATATATGTGAAGCATTTCTGAAGATATTTTCTAATATGTTATCAAATTTGTGATAAGTCATCACACATGTCGTCACACATGGGCAGAAGGTCGAAATATATTTCTTGATAAGTTATCAAATTTGTGATAAGTCGTCACATATGTCTCCCGGAGTCTTGTTCCTAATAGAGCCGGTATGTTTAGGTGTACTGCATTTTTTGGTGATATGTTGTGGTTAATTAGGAGAAAAATAAGTATCTGGGGTAGTTGACATTTTTTTATTGATTTTTAGGAATGATAAATACCTCTCCAGTTGCCTATTTTGTAACTATGTGATGTACATCTATATGCTACTATTGTGAATCTTCTTATGGAATTGGTATTAGAGACATGATAATCATTTCTAATAATTACATGAACAAGATAGGTAGTAGCTTATGATGTACGTTTGTTCTATGTGTTTGTGAGATATTACCTAGTTTCTATTATGTGTTAAATCCAGAACATGCCCGGTTGGTCTTGCCTTGGTTGTAGGAGAGTGGTTAGGAAAGGATCATAGGCCATTTTTTATATTAGTCCACTTTTAGCCAGAATGACTTTCCATGTTTGAATAATATCCCTTAATGATGATTTTGAGACTGAATGCCTATATTTTTGTTTGTTAAACCTATCACCTTTCCACTTGTATCACAATGAACCTATTTTGGCCCTAGTCCTCCTTAGGCATTGTGCATATCGACTTAGGCAAATCACCTAAGTTGAGGGGGGCTATCATAGGGGTGTGTGATGTAAAGTAAGTATGAAGAAGGGTAAAATAAAATTAAAAAATTCAAGGCTGGGTGTGGTAGAAAAATAATAATAAAAGAAAAATTGCGAAAAAGAGAAAATGAAAGACTAAAAGACCGCATCCAGACTGAATTTGCTTCAATAAAGAAAGAGAGAAACAAGTTGAAGGTTAATAAGTGAGACTCCAAAAATAGTGTAGTGCCAAGGAGGATTAGTCACTTTAAATATCCTTGAGCATCATACCAGCCCCAAGCCTACATTACAAGCTGATGAAATGTCCTATAGTAATCCTAGCTTAACCGTAGGAAAGCCTCGATTATGAAAATAAGGGCATGCTTATGGTATTTGGCATACATTAACTGGAACTTCTTTCTGAGAGTGAGTGTTTATTGACCGTCCCTGCATTTACGTGCTTGATTTCATATATGAGTGAAGAAAGCCTTCTATGTTATAAAGGCATATCGGTTACATTACTAGCTGCTTACTTGTTTGGGTAGTGTAACGTATACATATTCATGGTTATTGTTTCTAATTTGATTCCATATCTTGATTCCTTTGTGTCACATTGTTGATCTTCATTCATATACTCAGTTGGGTTTGTAGGTGATTGAAATTAGAGAGGGTAATATGTTTTGAGCGAAAATTAATAATCAAATATCATAGTTATTTAATGTTTTCCTTGATTAAACATTATAAGTATGATTTTGTGTAGTTGCTTGAGGACAAGCGATAATTATAAGTTGAGGGTGTTGATGTGCTAGCCTTATGATAGCACAGTTAAGACTTTTAACTTGAAAAAATTGTAAGCTCTTAAGTAATTACTCTGTTTTTTATTATATTTCATATGATATTGTTGGAAAGTCAAGATGCATGAACATATATGAAAGTTACGTTAAGAAGGATAAATTTTGATGAAAGAGGCAAGAAATTAAGTTTTGGAGATTTTATCTGATGACTTGGTCTGATACGCTATCAGATTTGTTATAAGTCGTCACACATGTCGTCACACATGGGAAGAAGTTCTAAATACATTTTCTTATAAGTTATCAGATTTGTGATAAGTCATCACACATGTTGTAACACATAGGTAGAAGGTCTGAAGACATTTTCTGATAAGGTATCAGATTTATGAGAAGTCGGCATACATGTTGTCACACATGGGCAGAAAGTCAAAACACATTTTCTAATAAGTTATCAGATTTGTGATAAGTCGTCACACATGTCATCACCTATGGGTAGAAAGTCTGATTACATTCTCTGATAAGGTATCAGATTTATGATAAGCTATTAGACATGTCATCAGCTAAAGGAGCAAAAAGCTGAATTCTTAACTTCGATTTTTTCTTGAAGTACAGATATAAATAGTATCTTTTAGAGTTTCATGGAGCATCTTGAACTTATTCCAAAGGATAGTTTACTTCTTTTGTATGTATCTGAACTTTGAACTCAATTTTTAATTCTTTGATTGAGTTGTGGGATATTCTTTTTGAACTTAGAAGAGGATAAACCTCAGACTTCATCTTTTGTAATTTTAATTTCCATGAATGATGAATACAGTTGTTGCTATCTCTTTCTTTCTCAAGTGGAACTAAAACCCATAACTAGGGTTATGGGATCTAAGATTATTCCTTCATGGATTTAATAGTTGGTTAGGGTTTGAGTGATTGTGGGAACATCTTGATAATTCCTTCGTAATGATTGTTTTCTATTGGTTTCAAACAATAAATCTAGCCTTATTTTTGTTAGCTCAAACTGAGAAATAAAGTAAAGGTAGTGAATTATAAAAGAGGATTTGGGAAGGCTAATTTTACATCTAATGATTAATGTTGTATCAAGATTAATCAACTCGAGATAAAATTTGTGTGAATAGAAGGTTTTCCTAAGTTCAAAAGAATTAGGGAGAACAACAGCTAGGTAGGTTGAGAAACACTTAGAAGGACTTTCGATATTGATAATTTGGTGTTTCCCTTAAGTCATGAGAATACATTACTACAACTATTATTCAATGTGGTGTTAATAATCATACTGATCATAATCCTAGTTTCTCTCTATCATTGGTTTGAACCATTAAAATTTTAGCTGAGTTTTGAAGAAAGTCGAAACTTTTATTAACCATTAAACCCCCCCCCCCCATTTTATCTTATCATATCATTTGTTTGAAGTTAACTTGTTGCTATAGTTTCAAATTAGTTTAATCGCCACTAACATTGTTCCTTGTGGATTCGACCCCGACTCCAAATTTGGGTAATTATATTGACGACGATTGCCTTGCACTAAATTAATGTGTAAGTTTAGCATTATCACCTCCATAATTCGAGAAGGTATTACTTAATTATTTTGTGGAGTAAGATTATTAAATTATTGATAAGATGTTAAGGAATCCATAGAAACATTTAGAAGTGAATTTGAGCTTCTACAACTCCAGATAATGCATTTGATATAAAGCACATAGTTTCAAATTTCAAAATCTAGAAATATGTTGTGAAAGGGTAAATTTCAGGGGTTTACGTACTTTTTATGTCCACCTAGACCACTATAGCAGAGGCAAGACACAACTACTAGACCTGCCATAGGACAAATATTTCTTCTATTGCAGGAGTATGAGTTGATCGATCCTTGCTATAGCTAATGAATCCCACTATAGAAATGCCAAAATAGTTAGAATTATCATGATATAGATAGATAAGTACTAATTAATTCAGAAAACATCTTAACACATATTTTTAATTGAAAGAATATTCTACAAAGAGAGTGAGAATTTGGGCAAATTTCATTAGTTTTCATCAATTTCCTTCGTTTAGTAAGTAAATCCATTCTACTAACTAATTTTTTGATGATTAATTCTTAGGATTACAAGTTTTTAGGTATAGTGATGGATTGGACTTGACCTAGGCGAGTTTTTGGTGTATTAGACAATTTTTGGTTGAAAATTCTTGGGTTTTGGTCATGGGATATTGAATTATAATTTCATACTTAGAATTTGTAATCCCCCGAGACTACCCCATTGATGTCACACGGTACTTAGAACCACAAGTGATCCTAAGCTAACCCATGATATTGGCATAACTCGTGAGCAACTGAATAACATACATAATCTAAAAGAAATAAGCGGAATAGATGTCTTTGCTGAATATGTTCAATACAAAACTATTTAAAATATTCACACTTCTATTATACAAAAAAAAAGTAAAAATAAATACAACAATTTTGAATAACCTTGTATGAAGCCTCTACTACTATTGACTAAATGTAGCTGGGAAATAACCCCTTTCTATCCCTAAATAATATGACTAAATAAATAAATGATACTAGAACTATAGTTGGCTTGAGTCTTCGAATCAAAAGATATCATCACTTGCCAGCTGGAAGCTGTGAACTATCTTATTAAGATGTGTGGGCTACAACTGGTACATATATTATGAGACTGTTTGCACATAGACATATATGTGGGTTAGTACTTCTGGAATGTACAGAGTATGCGGGGGTGAATGCATAAGTAAAACGATCACTGAACATATAAGTAGATTAAAATTTAAAATCACACACTTTAGGCACAAGGATGAAAGAATAACCTTGTTCAGAAGCCCCGCATACCTAGACTTTTTGTCTTTCTTGAAGGGAACTTAGACTTGGGAACTTAAGAGATTATTTTGAAGAAGAAACCCTAGTCTTGTCATTCTTGAGAGAGAGGAGAAGAAATAATATGTTATGTAATTGAGTATTGGAGAAAAATAATGCCTTCTTATGTTTTTAAGTAGTGGGTTGGGATTTTAAAGAGGAGAAAAGACCAAAAACCCCTTTGGAACCTTCTGTAAATCATTTGGAAGTTGTCCCGACGTCTTAGGTCACGACTCATATGTTCTGAGTATGGGTTATGTCATGAGTCATCACCAAGAACCTAGATTTCGACCCCTACTACCGTGGTGATGACTCCTCCTGACAACTCTAGGGTCTGATTACGAGTCATCATCAGTGAGTCATAAGCACAGGCATCTTTGACAGTGCTTCAGTAATTTGGCCATAACACTTCACCCCGGTATCTGATTAAGGCAAAATTGGTATCCTTGGAAATCTAATTCTATTATCTATCTGTTGGTGGGTCTTGAGCTAATAAATTGTTAGTAGAACAAAATTTATGCTCGTTTAATATAACTATAGTTATATACATCCCAAGAAATTAATCATTGAGGAATGCTTTTAATTATTCATGAGTTAGGAGCTATTTGAGGACATAATAACTGTCCAAGTAACTTACAAAGCTATCAAAATATGAGGCTTGATTCTTGGATCCTTTACTGGTAAGGATACAAGTCATATCTTATGACTCGTAAAATGTCATTATGACTTGTAGCCACCACTCGTAAGATGTACAGAAACTTAAAGAGCCTACCCTTTTGATTTTATGACTACCCTTAATATGACTCGTAACATCAAGTGACCAGAAATATTTGGATTGTCCACTGAGCTATTTATGATTAGATTATACAAATTGTAAGGAGTCTTTACAACTTGAAGGTGTGAGTTGTAAGTTCCACAGTAGCTTTAGAGTACGGAGTATGATAATATCTTCCCCCGGGATCATTCATCCTCGAATGATACTGACTTGGCCGATATACTAGGGACAAACTGCGATGATGCATTGAACACTAACAAGTTTAATCATGGCTTAATATTTGAATCTGGAACTGTTGTATGATGCACAGAGTGAGTTGAATTTGTAATTTGTTTGGATACAAATATTTTACCTCATCGAATAGCCATACTTATGAAACTTCGGTTAGTAAGAATAGATGGAAAGATGGAAAACCATAGGAGCTTATATGTTTGATTGCTAAATTGAATTGTTGGCTATACTGAGTGGATAATACTAAAAGTTTATACTTAATTGGAGTATTTCATCAACACTCTGTGGAGTATTTCTTCAACACTCTTTGCAAAAAATTCCAATACAATTAGGGAGTAAGGAATTTTCTTTGGGCTGGATTTAAATAAGATATCTGAATAAGGTATCGAAACATTGCTACAACTCTATAACATGGAACATAGGGCTATAAATATAAGCTAGGGTACAATGTCTAAGACTTGGGCAATTGAATAGCCAATTACAAGCTTAACCACACTTCTAAAACATTCCCTTAACTATACTTTTCCCTTGAAATACTATACTCATTTGATGCAACTTATAATTCTCACATCGGTACACATAACTATTCTTGCAAAAGTGTGAGTTGAACTACATACATTCACCATGTTCAAGTCTAACTCAAAATTACAAGGCACAAAACATAACACCATAATATTAGTCTGAACCATGAATTCAATACCCGATGTGTGTTTCACAGATCTCATCTCAAGAATAATTCTTCTTACCACGTCCACTAATAAATTCAACCACTTACTAGAAATTCACTAGTGCGCAATGCAACCATCCACTTATATACCTAGATGACACTCAAGCATATCATTATTACCATATGTGAACTTCTAGGAAAACAACCTACCTAGGAATTTTTTCCCAACTATTCTAATATCTCTTGTCAGTAAGAACTCCCATACACTATCCCCAATAAAACACACATAGAATTATAAACTAACCATGACATATATCAAAAGATTTACCTCAATTATCCTTCTAACTTATATCCTTGAATAAAACAAGCATACAATAATATTTCCACAATAAGAAACATTTCCTATTTCCCAATTAAATAATTTTTCATCACTACTTGACACAACCCAAACCAGGGCCTTGTCGTAATAGGCAATCCCAAGCCCAACTAGGACTGGGAACCACCCCCATTTCCCAACCCAACCATCAAATGCATAACTTGAGTCAGCTGAAGTCTTAGCATATAACAAGATAACGTATCCAACCATGTGTGAATTTGTGATAATCCTATATCCGAGACCAACCCAACCAAATCCAACCACCCAATAACCTACCAAACCAATGCAAAAATGATAAACTGATACCATAATAATAAGCCATTGTATGTATGTATATATAACAAAAGAATCCTTACCATTCAAAAGTACATAAATGTTCATACAAATCCTCTAGAAAAAATAAAGACTACTTAGTTGGGACATGCCCACGACCATAGCCAAAACAAAAGTTTATAGAAGACGAGAAATATGTAAAGTAAACTATGACATAAAATATATGCCTTCAAAAATCTGGAAGCTCACCACTTCAATCCAACATCGTCATTCCCCGAATTTGATTGCTAAGTAGGAGAAGTAGAATGGCCGGTTCCTGCATAGCATGGATATACAGCTACCCGAAGATAGGTTTGTGGGTGAACACTAGCATGCACTAAGGTAAGGATAAGACCATGCCATGACCCTACCTCTAGTCTCTATTTGGCTCACACCTCCTTAACTCGTACCTAAGGGTACAAGTTACACACCTAATCATACCCAAAAAGTATATCATGGGCAGATTCCACAAGATCTAGACAATTATGAACCATAAAACTTGCTTTGCACCACTCATATGTTCCTATACGACTCGTACCAAGATGTGTCATATCTTGGATAGTACTAAAGACAACCATACTGCCTAGGGTACGAGTTAACTATCAAGATAGCCCCAACTCCTATTCAAGTGTACGATTAGTACCCTTGAATCATGGCAAGTCACAAAGTCCCAATACCAAAGAAAATTTGCCAGGGTCAAATTTCTTGGGTGTTATAGTCTCCCCCACTAGGATTATTTATCCCCGAATAAGGGGTAAGGGTAAGAACAAGCACGTGATGACACGTTAACACTTATCAAACTTTCCTCCAACCGAAATAGTGGACAAGAACACTGATGGAGATGAGAAGGTCATCACATACCCCAAGCATGATTTACACCCCAATACCTTCATGACGACCTCTAACTAAGTTAGAAAACAAAGATGCAAGAGGAATTATTCATCACTTTTGACCAAGTTAGAAACCACAATGTCATAATGAACACATACCCTACGCACGAGTTTCTAGAATAAAGAACCAACGCGGATACTAGGACTCCATATCCTTCTTCGCATACCAAATGACTTTCTCAGACCATTAGTTCCACCATGGAACCTTTACCGAAGCCATACCTTATATATTCGCAACCAGCTAACTTACCAATTCAAGTTCCTCATTGGGACCTCCCAAGAATTTTACCAAGAAACACCACCACAAAAACTTGAGTCTAGCTATACACCACTGATCCCAAGTTCAAGCCTATCCAAAGTATGAAAGATCTTACTTAGGCCACCGGGCTTTACTCCTTACCCCTATCTCTAAATACTACTATATTTCGGTCACCATTATAATATGGGAACCATGAGTAAAGGACATGGACAAACCATATCCAACAATTATAACCAAAACCTCCATCCTATAATTGAGCATCAAAAACCATACAATGATCAAACAATGAAAGCATTGTATAGAACGATTTCTTTCTAAGCCTCTCAAGTACCCAATACAACTATTCGTACATCTACCAATCATAACAGTCAATCCTACGACTTATATACCCATGGTATGATCTATCCTGCTAAAGATCTAGCACCTTTTAATATTTTACAAAAGATTTTCACCACTTGTTCCTTTCCTAACCATTTCCCATGGTAACAACCTTACCTTACCTTCTAAATCTTAACTCTTGTAGTCACCCTAGAGTCTCCCCTACTAAGGGACTTCTATATTCCACATTTCACAATATCACCATGCCCTCCAATGCCACTACTATTGTTACAGAAGAAAAATCCTTTAAGGAACCAAATTACAAAAATCACCTATGCCACCCAAGGTAAGATACAAAAAAAAAAATAAGACACGGCACCACAAGCACGAAGTATTTCAATAATTACCTAAACCATAATGAAGAACCATCCCAACACAATCATACCTAAAAGGAGTCCTTAAGACTGGGCACCAAAAGAAACACAACCACATATACCATGCGAAATGTAATATGAGTCAAAACTCATATTTAGGGAACAAGGCAAATACCAAATATGAACCTTAGGCATAAGTACTAAAAAATACACGCAACACTAGTAAAGTACTCTCTCACCTAGGATTAAAGAGTATCAGTAGAATATACAACCTGAACTTTCCTTGAAGTCCACCACTAAAATGGAATTCTAGATTAACCCCCAACATTCATCCCATTACACCAAGAAACATAATTCTCTCCTGTAATGGGTATCACTAAATAAGTACACTAGGGATGCTTGGTTCTCCCATGCCCAAAACCTCATTCAACCAAATTCTACCTAGATCCCAGCATAGACATGCAAAAAATATGAGACCAAATTAACTCCAAGGTCTCCAATTTAAATCAAAACAATTTAAAATCAAACTATTGAAACCAAGGCCTTTCAAAATTTGTTTAAATCCAACCAAAACCTAATTCATGTTTCCTTAACGTAATGCAAAGATTTAAGAAAAGTTAAATCATATGAAAAAATTATATCCAATGTCAATTTCATAAATAATTCGAGGGTATAAAACTTTCAAGACAAAAACCAAGTAATTAGGAAAATCCATAATACCCCAAAATCCATTTAACATTCCCATGCAACCCACAATGTTCATAAACATAAATAAAGCATGAATAATGCATCATAACCCATGGAAAATCACTTCAATGAGTAATTATGTCAAAGACCTCAATTGTGCCAAAACCCAATTTCAAAACCACGAATTTAATAATCAATTTCAATACAACAATAAAGTACAAGTAAAGGGAAAAGGATACATGAAATCTCCATGATTCTAACATATTGAATGACTAGATCCCTAGTCCCTCCGTTAAACCTAACTCCCAGCCTATATGGTACAACTCTCCCACTATTTTATTTGCCAAATCATCTACCTCATCCAACCTACCAGTTTACCTCTATAACTCCCACGTTGCTATTTTTGAGCTTATCATACCTCTTTCTATCAAAATAAGGAATCTTGATTCAAGCCTAGGATCTACCAACCACATTGTACTACTAGCAAAGTACCGTTATAGAATATACATAAGCATGGTCCACCCTACAAGGAGGACACCCTAAATTCCTTAAACACCCACCGACAACCTATCTATTACCAGGGAAACATTCTTTTTATGCATGCAAGAACAAAACACTCCATAGGGGAACATTATGATTGATGAGACCTTCATCTAAGATATCCTTTAATTTCTCCTTAAGATTACTTAACTCCACCTAACCATTCTATAAGGAAGGAATAAAAATTTGGACAAATATCTGATACAAGACCAACCCCAAACCTACCTCCCTATAAGAAAAACACCATGAGGGTCATCAGAAAGGACCCTAAGAAATTCATTCACCACCGAAATCGAATGGAAAAAAGAACTTCCAAGTTGAATCTTTATCCCAGGATAAATAATAAAGTTGTCCGTTTTGAAATAAACCTCTGAGTTCTTAAGATATGAGATAACTATTTCCCTGAATAGATAGGGAATAAAACTATCCTACCATCCCATAATTATCTTACCATGGATCCTAAGACAATCTTTTTATGGATCTAACAGCCAAATGACACATTGCACGGGTGCAACTAATACATTTGCAAATGACATTAAAATCCACTACATCTGAGTTAAATAATTTCACCAAGACACCTTTATTACCAAAATATACCACATACACCTATTGACTCTTTTGACAATAACAAAGTCACCTAACCGGGTAGAAACAAATGAAGAGTCTGAAATAACCTTGGGAGCACATCCAGAATACACAACCATAAATGGGGCCATAAAATAAAGAAGATCCCAAACCAAGTAAACCATATACACTACAAAGTAAGGAGTTCTCAACATACCAGTGTCACTATCGAAAAATACTTCAAACTTTCAAGGAATAGTAAGAACATTGGGATGATCCCATCCACTGCTAGAGCCAGAGGTAGTAGCTAATACTCTATTTTCCCAAGTAAAAGCCCCTATAGGACATCCTTATTACATGAGACCTAACTGAGCATAACCAAAATACTGATTCTCTCCTCTCTCATGACAAACAAGATGCGATCAACCATAAAATTTATAAGGAAAATGGAATGATAAGGATTGGGCTCCACTGGGAAAACCAGAAGCAATAACACCTAACTAGGTCTATGCCTCATGAGTTGGACTAGATCCATCCATGTTGTTTTCTAGTAGATCAGGTAAGTTTCCACAACTTTTGATTGTTTATAAGGCATGATTCGAAGAGTGAACCAATGATGATGTAGAGAAGAGTTTGAGAAGTTAGACTCCATAGCCTGAAAGTAGAATAACGAAGAAAGTGAAACATTCCTAAATGTCTTGTAGCCTCATGAATATAAGTGTGGAGCATGACATACCCATAAGAAATCATCTACTCGACATGACTTTATGCACAACCCATGACACTAACACCTAAGTAAGCTCTGATACCAAGTTAACAGGATCAAAACTAGGGCCTTGTCTTAATACGCAATCCCAAGCATAACAAGGACTTGGAACTTCCCCTGTTTCCTAACCCAACCACCAAACGCTGAGTAAGCTAAAGTCTAAAAATATAACAAGATGGTGCATTTAACTATGCGGTGACTTTGAGATAAATTTATATCAAAGACTAACCCAACCAAGTCCAACCACAGAATAACCTACTAAACCAATGGGGAAAACACAAACCAATATCATGATTATAAGCAAATGTATATATGTGCATATAACAAAACAATCCATAGCATACCATACCCAAGTCCACAGTTGTCCATACTAACCCTCTACACCAACCAAAAAGTAAAGAGTCATGACATGCCCTCGACCGTAGTCAAAACCAAAGTTTATTAAATATGAGAAATAAATAAAGTAAAGCATGACATAAAATAGATGCTTTCTAAAATTTGGAACCTCACTACATTAATCCAACATCGACTAAACCCAATCTAATCACTAAGTATGAGAAGTAGAATGGATAGTTCTTGCATAACGTAGGTATACAATCACCCTAAGATGGGTTAGTGAGTGAACACTAGCATGCACTCACAATAAGGATAAGATGTCATATTTACAAAACCAGGTTAAACCATCCTTAAAGCATAAAACCATATATATCTATATAAACAAGACAAGAAAGGAGATTAAGTTTAGCCTATATTCAAAACCATTACCTGGGTTGTGTACCTTTGTCGTTCTGAACCACCCACGAGCTATACAGGGTAAGCTCCCCATATTGAAAGGGCCCTAGTGCATGTCATGGCATAACTAGGGAAGAAAACCTGGGATGACTAGTATATCCCTAATTAAAGTTTGACATCATGCAC
The DNA here is from genome assembly GCA_030864225.1 of Capsicum baccatum var. pendulum. NCBI lineage: Eukaryota > Viridiplantae > Streptophyta > Magnoliopsida > Solanales > Solanaceae > Capsicum > Capsicum baccatum. The sequence goes on along the minus strand of CM061560.1, from coordinate 160,967,131 downwards.
ACAGTCACCAATAACAACCTCATATTGGCAAATATGAGTTTTCTATTTTTGTCCCCCGGGACCTCAACCTTCCACGGATTAACTATACATTCAACAATTATTTCCTAATTAAAATCATTACCAATCAACCAATCAATCCATTTACCATTTATTAACCAAGGCCATTTGGTGGAGGTATCATTATAACGACCATATTTGCTAGTACAATCAATAGCCTACCATATATAGGTTTAAGGGGACTTTCAAGTGCCCTTCAATTTACTATATTAAAGAACTTGTGGGACTCAATGTAACCCATAAGCATAACAATTTTCATAGCTACCAATGATTTACCATTTAATCCTTCTAAACTATGTACACCATTTGTATTATTTAAAACCATTTCTAAACCATTTTAGACCATGCCAAACATTTAAAGAATCTATATCATTCAAACCATGCAAAACCATCCAAATCAATTTAAGGTTCTATTACCAAATCAAACCATGCAAGAGTTCCAATAAAAGTTCAACAATAGAGTGAAAATATTCTTTAAGGCATTTTATGAAACATATTGAGGGAATATCTTTACCAAGACCAAAACCATAGCATAAACCACTATAATTTGGGTTATTAAAGATCCATTTGTTAAACCATAATCAAACAATACCACATATGCAAACCATTACCAAAAACATGTAAAAATATAGTTTAGACCAATACCGAACCATATGCATCAAGACCCTCAACATTTATTTTAAAAACAACCATTCATGATTCATAAATAAATGTTTAAAACATAATACACATATCCTTAGTTGTAACTAACAATGTGAGAAGGACAAATGCCTTATATATGAAGATTCACAGAACAAATCTTGACCTTTGAGCACTTTGAAGAATATATGAAGAAACCCTAGCCTCCAATCTTCAAGAGTCAATTTTCGAAAGTATTTAAAGTGTTTTAATCATTTAACAAATATTAGGGAATGCCACCAAGGATTATATAACGTGAGGAAATAAGGCTTTTGAAGTAGGAAATGTCCAAACTACCCTTGACATAAAATTGAAAACAATCCATGTCCAGGTGTACAACTCAACTATATCATCCATATCCTAGGGTATAAGTGGTAACCCAACATGTACCCACTACCATGCTAAGACCCTACCAAATAGTTTCTATATGACCCACCCTTCCCTAACACATATCTATCGGTACGAGTGTCACACCCAATCATACCCACCAACCGTACCATGGGAAGATTCCACAAGACAAAGAAAAGTGTGCACCATATAACTTGCCTTGCACCACTCGAATGTTCCTATACTACTCATAAAAAAATGAGTCATATATTGGGAAGTATCCAGGCCAACCATAATTCCTAGTGCATGAGTGAACCCTCAAGACAATGCCTAACTTGTATTCAAAGGTAAGATTTGTACCCTTGAGTCATACCAAGTCACAAAGTCCTAAAACCATGGATATTTAAAAGAGTCAAATTCCTAGGGTGTTAAACCATAATAATCTCCCATTTAGGTTAAATAAAACCTAATCAGATTATGGATCGATTCCATATCCCTAAGACTGATCCATAATTTCTTCACTCTAAAGTTCTAAAAATAAATGCTTAATTCATGCGAATGAACTATAGTTAAAACTTACTAACTTCATTCTTGGACAATCCCTTCATATATATCATCCTTAACTTTCTCTATGTTCAGTAATCATTATCATAGACTTACACTTCCCCCGACATACATACCTATCTCATTAAACACATAATTTGTATCATATTTTGAAACTTCTATTTTTTCCTATACTATGAGAATCAAAATCATACTAAAATACTCAACATTATTTATCTATAACTCCTTAAATTAGCTATTAAGAACACCATATACTATAAAACATGCCTTCTTTTGGTTTAGCAACTCAAGGGTATTACTAACCACATACAACCCTAAATAATTTTGGAAAAAAATGCAACCCCTAAATCACATTTGATACACCTCTAAATCATACCTACAATATCCTGCTTAATATAGAATAAATGAATTTAAAATCTTGCATTCATGATTCTAGTCCGCTAGATTACATCCATATAACTAGCATCACTACCTAAGAAATCATTATTTCTGCATTAATTATCATCAACTGTTCAAACTTAGTGTATAGTTCTAGACATGATTAACAACACATCATCACATACTATTCTCGCTTAAAAGCTATAAAATAAAACACCAAGAAACACTAGTCTGCTTGAAACTCATAATAACAATAATCGATCATAATCATATGGTATATCTTATTATAGTCCATTACCACATCCTCCTTTTACACATTATTACAATTTACCCATCTCTATATCTAAATTACTTCCATAGCACTATAAGTTTTAAGTAAACTCCCCCCTTTTTTTTGCAACCACAAAGGAAGACTAAATTAACAATACTCAACCACAAAATACTTTCATTAATAACTTACACTATTACAACTATATGTAATACAATTAAGAACCCGTTTCCTACTCCAAGCATACTCTATGTCACCTTAACAAATAACTCCTTCTCTACCTTGCACCATGAAATCTACACCATATTCACTACCCCTTTAGGTAACACCAAAAGATGTATCATCTCAATCTACTTAATAGAATGCATAGATCCCTCAGTATAATTTTAACTAGTCGCTATCTATAACTTTCTTGCTAGTACCCTCCTAAATCTATACCTCCAACACTAAGGTTTTCAACTACTTATGAATTATAGCACCCTAAATAACAATATCTCTTGAGGAAAACTATATTCAATAATATGGATACATAACCTCTCCTCTAATGAGCATTATCTATAATGAATGGCTAAAGAAAAATCTAATTATATAGCTTATCATATCTAAACGACACAAGTCATATGGAAGAGGACATAAGCTTTCAAATTAAATGACTTTAAACACACTAGCGAGCTCCTCAAAAGTACTTTGTGCGACTTCTAAAGTTACCAATAGTAAATTTTAGAGCATCATCTTCGGAGGAATTGGAACTTACAAATAATGTTATCTCAAGAATAAGCCATAGCTAGAGAATTATGGAGTAAAACCTAAATCAATAGATGTTTCTGAGAGAACAACTTTATAGCATGATCTAGAGCATGAAGAAGGGAAATATTTCTTAAATTCCAGCTAGCCTCTCAAAGAAAAGTAAAGACGTCTCTATATCGTTCAATAAGACTCTACTAGACATGATTTCATAGACACCATAGGACACTTGAACTTTGTGTTCAGATACCGAGTTTGTAATGCCCCGAGGATACCCCATGGACGTCATAAAGTGCATAGAACCACAAATGATCCTAAGCTAACCCATTATATTGGCATAACTCATCAACAACTAAATAAGATACATAAATCACAAAAAAAAATAAATGAAAGAGATGTCTTTGCTAAATATGTTCAATATAAAACTATTTAAAACATTTGCACTTTGGTTATACAAAACAAAACTAAAAATAAATACATCAACTCTGAGTGACCGTCTATAAACCCTCTACAAATATTGACTATAGGCAGATGGGACATGACCATTAGATATCACTAATTGATAGAACTAAATAAAAAAACCTACTATAACTATAGTTGAATCAAGTCTTTTAATAAAAAAAACTTATCACCTGCTGGTTGGAAGCTTTGAACTATCTAATTATGATGTGTTGGCTATAACAAGTACCTACATTATGAGACAATGTAGCACATATAAATATATGTAGGTCAGTAATTCCAGATTGTACTGACTATGTGGGATTGAATGCATATGAAAAATAATAATTGACTATATAAGTTAACTTTCAAAAGATGCATGCTGAGCGTAAATGACTCACCTTAAGCTTGAATAAAATAAGAGACTGCAAGATCTAATGTGAATAAAAATGTAAGTGAAAAAACTTAGTGAGCAATAATACTAAGTTTCTAAAGTCTTTACTTTTGTTATTTCTTATGGAGATTCTTCTAACCAAGATAAACCATGTGAGCTACCATAAAGTCCAATATCTTAGCCATATTGAGGAAAGCTGTTCTAACTTTTCCATCAGAACAGAACCTTAACTTATGTGATCAATGAACTTCATCCATATTGGGAAAAATATAAACCTATATTAGTTCCTGGTTGTAATGAATTTAGGATACGCTTATCCACATTTCTTTGACGGTGCTAAATACTACTCCCAGAATACTTATATGCTCATACTTTAAGAAATCTACCTTAAATGAACATAAGGGTTTATAGACTAAATAACCAATTATGCATCTCTTTACATTAAATCATAATCAAGATTAACAGTTGTCAATTTCATGTCTTACTTCAGATCGAAATATTAAAATTTTCTTTAAATCATGTTATAAAACATGTTAATAGAGATTAAGAGCATAAAATTCATATAAACTCAGTACTCATACATAGGACTTGGAATTCATGCTTTAGTTCACAGAAATTCATAAAAAAACATCATGCTAAATAGAAATCTTTAAATCATTCAAGAATATCTCAGTCAAGATAATGAAATTCAAATCACAATATGAATCATATAAGTAAAAACATGAATATACGTAAATTTTGATGCACTTCAAGATTTAAATCTCATGTTAATATCATAATTGAGGAATATGGCTATTTGGGTATGAAACCTAATTAAAAATAAAGTGAACAACGATGAAACAATATCGTTGTTCATAAGCCCCACATACCTAAACTTTTTGACTTCTTTTAAGGGAACTTAGACTTTGGAACTTGACAGATGATTTGGAAGAAGAAACCCTAGTCTTGTTGTTATTGGGAGAGAGAGAAGAAATAATGTGTTAAGTGATTGAAGAAAGGGGAAAACAATTCCTTATTATGTTTTTAAGTCATGGGTTTGGAGTTTCAAGAGGAGAAAAGTTCAAAAAATCAATTAGGAGCTCTCTAGAAATTATTCCAAAGTCATCCCGACATCTTAGGTCACGACTCGTATGTTTTGGGAACGGTTCATTTCTTGAGTCATCACCAAGAACATCGATTTTGACCCCTACTACCATGTTGAAAACTCATAGGGTCTACTTATGAGTCATCATTAGTGAGTGATAATGGTCAACTCACTCCCATATTTGAGGGGTGAGGCGATCGTTGTCAATAACCCAACTAGAGTTGTGGTCGAATCTACAAGGAGCAAATTGTAAATTTTGATTCTTATGAGTGATCTAATCACTAAAATGCTACCCAGAATAATAATAAACAAGACATGTAAAATAAAATAGGGGAAGTGATTTGTAACGTTTTTCGACGACCAATACACTAATATGACACCTTTTTTATTTAAAATAAAAAATAGGAAGAGTTTTAGGATTATGTCGACCTAAAGGTAAAGTGTGTGGGTTAATGATGGATTAGCATGAAGTTTAGTTGTTGATCAAAGGATAGGCTAGGTCGTAAGTCATTTTAGTCAATCTTTTATTAAAACTGCAACGATTTCACCCATTGGCTCTTTGGAGCACCTTCCAAGTGTGCAATTAGTAATCACCCAAAACCTCAATCAAGCATCCCTATTTCTAGAATGATTCTCTTGACATGGCTTACACTCCAATCAAACTTATTTCTAAGATTGCAAAAGGTAGTAAACATAGATTTAATTGTCTACCATTACTTTGTCCCCCTATAACCCTCTTTCTATTATGTTATGGGTAACCTCAAGTTTACCTTCATCCTACTTTCAAGGATGACAATGGGTTTTAGAGTTTGTGGTTTTCACTCATCAAACACATTTGGATATTTGTATTTTTCACTCATCAAATTCCAACTCATTAACCCAAGCAATGGTTGAATCCATACTCAAGAACTAAAAATCATGTAAACATAACAACACCCACACATAATTTCACTTAGGTTCAATATAATTCCAAGACTAAATTACTTAGCTACTCATGAAAAAAGTAAAAAGGGATATACCATACCGATTATCTTCTTCATAAAATTACTATGAAATTAAGCCTCCATGATTAGTTACACTCTTACCTAATTAGGGTTTCTTTCTTTCAAATTAAAAAATAGCTATGAGGTTAGAAATATCCAAACAAGAAAGGGTTTTTTCCTATATATGATTTTGGATTGATCCATGTAGTTTTACAAAATTGCCCTGGGGCATAATCCCGCTGAACCGTGATCGACCCAGTTAGGTGTTGTGTACGCATTGTGTTAGCTATTATGACTGACTGCGAACATGAACTGAGGACCGTGGTCGAGGTTACTGAGGATGATATGGTCCAGGTATTCAGTTGCGCAATTCCTTGCTCTCTTTTTATCATTTTAAGCCCCATTCCACATCTTTTGATCACTTAAACTATATGCCTTCAATGAGTGGATATTAGTGCATTTACTCACAAATATGTCTGATTTATTCATTGAAAACATGGATGTGTGCAGAATGTTTAGTGATAATAGGTGGTTAAATCAACACTCATCAACACCCCCAACTTAATACCTTGCGTGTCCTCAAAAAACACCATCCCTTATTATAAGACAATTTCATATGCATGCCCTCATTCCTTAACCCAATGATCATGATGACAAAAACTTAATTGCTTTAACCAAAACCTTTTCACACATAGCTAAAGGATTTTAACAACTCCCCTCATCATAAACTGGAATAGTGAAGGATACAATAGACTTTGAGGACCAACTATGTAACAACTACTAACACTCTAGAAATAATTTACATGTTGACTACAATCATGCTATACTTCTATTTATCTTATTGCGCGGCAGATAAAAACATCACCCAGCTTAACTAGTTCACCGTCCTCCTCACAAGAAAGGAAAAATTTACACACCTAGTTATCAATCTTGCAACAAGGAATTTTAAGTTCAAACAGTTACTCTCTCAAGAAATTCTCCATGTTAATAAGTAGCATGCCATATGCTTGCCCCTATTTTAAATCACCACTATAATAACCACACATAGTTGGGAATAATTTAGGGTTGGGTAGGATATTAACTTGGGATGATAAAGGTAAACCCTCCTTGAACTTCTACATCATAATTTTTTTATGCATTGCTATTTGAGCCACTTATTTTCCTTATTCTAATTTGTCTACTTTACTAACTTTTCTTTACTCACATGCTCTTCCCCTCTTTTTCTTCACTCTTTTTGCATGCTTTTAAAATTTATGCATTTTATTCTTTTAATAGATTCTCTTTATTCAAAGCAAAATGCTTGTTTGTTTAAGCTCATTGGCACTTTCTTAGGACTTCTTGGCTTAACTATACTTCTTTCTCTTTCAACTACCACCAACTTAGGCTTTTAGCCTCAATTTGCATTCTTAAGTTCAAGGAGGATAAATAGAAGGGTCACAATTTGTAATGTGTTTTCCAAACAAAAGTCTAAAGGCTCAAAGAGGGTGACTAAGGGTAAATCCTATGTATTGGGAGGCTTTTTAGGCTAAAGTAGGCTTCCAAAACCACAAGATTCCCTATGATCATATCAAAAACCAAACAAAATAAAAATTTAGCTTTGAAAGACTAATGGGGCAAGTTTTAGAGGGTACAACTGCACATGAGACAAAGATAATTAAACTCACACATATGATATGCGAATATTTTCAAGGGGGTTCAATTGTTCTACCCTCTTGAGATAAAGATGGAGTATTCACTATTTTTCCAAAGTCAACTTTTAGAGACATAGACTGAGGGAAAATCTCATCACGCGGTTGCTCATATCAATGCCTTCGAGTTTTGTAACATTTTTGGATGGGGTTATTTGCTTTTGTATCCACACCACATATAATTTATTAATCATAGCAACAATCCAAGCTATAGTCTCACATTTCAAATTATATTACGGGTAAGCCACCCATATAATTACTCAAACTTCACCAATGGATATGAATACAATAAAAAATAATCAATGCTATAGGTATTCAGACTTTTCTTGCATTTTATGGCCTCGATGCCATGGGCACTCAGACTTGCCCTGCACCTATAGTTAGAAACCTAATCACTAAGTAAAGGATCTCCTAATAAAACTTTAACTAAAATAGTAAATTAACAACAAAATAAATAATCCATGAAAATGTGGACACCTTTAGAGTGCCAAAATATTACAAACCAATAAAACTAAGAATCAACCAAAAGAGCAGAAAAGTATGCAGAAATATTAATAATACAGGCCCAAATTTAAATGAATAAGGATACACCCCCAACTTAATGGATAATAGTGTCCCCACTGCATACATAATCAATGATAAAAGAGATAACAGTTCTCCTTCTAACTGTATCAAGGGATGCTTTCACTTTCAAATTCTTCATCATCACTATTTTCCTCAACACCATTCCACACAGCTGGGGCCTCATCATCACTCTCCACCCAAGAGGAAGGAAGTTTATCTCGGGGAATTAGGACCTTCTATAGGCCCTTCACCCCCTTCCATATCCTGATAAAGAACTCATCCCTCTTTTTTTCTCTGGTAACCATTTTTTCATATTCAATCCAGAGATCTCAGTATGAATCCACCAAATAGGAGTAGGCTTTCTCAAGCTTATCAATGGTAGCCTTATGCTTATTTTAGTCCACTCTATATTTCTAAGAATCGGCATGTGACACATATGAATGATAGGTAGTGGAGGGCTCTCTTGGTCCTTGGGGAAAATGAGGAACAAACTCTTTTATAGTTGCAATATTTACTCCCATCCCTTTAAGAGGTCGCGTGTTTATTGACTTTTGAGAATCGAGCTCATTGTATGCCAGTTTTTCCAAGTCGATCTTTCTTTTATTGATTTAGTTGGGTTCTCCCTCTCCTCGAATCCTTAAAGAGTAGATGGGAGCACTAGTTTGTACCCATCTATCACTAGCATACTCATCCACCACTTCTTTCCTACAAATCTTAGTAATCAAAGAGGGGAAGAAGAGATGTGTACCACTTTAGTTCTTGAAATAATCTATTTTATTGACATTGAGTTGACCAACATTCAGTGAAATGCCATCTAAACTACCGAAAACCATCCGAGCACAAAATTTTGGGAATGTTCTCATGTGGGTGCAATAAAAAACTAGGCTACAAATTATGCGCAATCATATTTGAGCCTTAGAAGTGAAGTTGTTGATGTTGATATTGCTTTTAGTCTTGGTCCAGGAGACTTTCTTTCTAGGGCATAGCCGTTGCGCCAACTAACTCCCCGATTTACACCCCTTTTCTTTGAATTCACCCATGTATGCATGTTTGAGCCGATAAATATCATTGATTTGTTTAGACCAAACTCTAACTGGTTTGCCCCTAATCTTGATATTCACATTGAATGGGTATGAAAAAGACACTTCACTGATATTGACATACAATTTATGGACCCACTTTTCATTTTCAATGCATGGATTCAGGGAGAAACATGCCACCCTATGGCTTCAAGTTTATCATAAAATATTTGTAGTTTCTTTGTCACATTGTCCAAGGAAATTAGTCTTTCCGAGAGTAGCTTTGTCCTTGGCATATCACTATAGTAGTGAGTGTGGTAGTAGGGTGCCATGAATTGGATGTGAGTATACTTATCCATGAGGTTGTTCTGAAATCACTAGGCACATGTTATATTAGTCAATGATATTTTGACATGCAAATTTTACCATATTGTTCCTTAATAATCATTGTAATGGGTGCTTAGTAGCGCTAGGATAAAAACTGGAAGTTCAGGATTTTGGTCATGGCAGGAAATTAGCGCCGAATACCGCGATAGCAAACTATGACTGCATTTGCATTGTTAAGGTAGTGATTGTTGAGACTGGTTTCATGATAGCTTCTCATATTCATATTTCTTAAATATTTTTTTATGTTACTACCATGCTCTACAAAATGGATGTGCACTAAAAATAAATGAGTAATGTTAATAAGTGTTTGAATGCGCCATTTAAAAAAAAAGTTACCACTATTGAAAGTTCATTTAGGAAATGTACCAAATACTTGTTCTGCACATTATGTTTGTCTATATTTGTCACACATTATTGGGTATTCAAGACATTCCACTTGTGTGCATACCTTATCTAAGTAGCTAATATCACACCATACCAAGTATCACATCATGAAAGTCGTAACAATCCAAACTTTAGGGCCTCTCTTAATCATGTATTCCAGGGCTTATTTTAAAATATAAGAACATGAATACATGACACGTACCAGAGTTATGATGGAAGAGGTGTTCAAGGATGTTGTTTGAGAGCTCACAAACATGGCAAGAAATTACCCCAAATTAGAGAGTAAAATCTTTAAAGGGAGTGTGAGGGAAATGAAGGGAAATATGGGCTTAAATAGCTAAAGTAGCCATGGTCGTCGTAAGGTGATCATGATCCCAGACACCGGCATCACCGCAATTGCACTTAAGGACTACGATTACAATAATTGAGAGCAGTTCTACTCCCCTGTTTTCCCCCTATTCAGCTGTTTAATCAATTCTCATGGATTTTTCCCCTATTCACTTTCAATGCAGGATTACACACTTCCTCTTTTAAAGGTCATCCAATACATATCATTGTGCCACAAATGTATGGGTTATTCATTAGCAGAAGATAACATATAACCTCTAAAAACATAAAAAAAAAAATACGACCCACTCTCGTGGCATTTATGGGTTGCCTCTCACCTTGCGCCCTAGTTATCATCGTGGAATAATGTCTTCCTTATTTTATTCTCAAGTTGGGTCTTCAAAAACCTACGCATTCACCATATCATTCTCAACATCCACCACGGATACTACTTGAAGCTCCACAGTTTATTTCTTTGACTTGCAAATTTTGAAAGAGACTTCATCCTATTGCACCCTAAATTTCATCTCCCCTATTTCTAGATCGATAATGGGTCTCTCATTATAAAATAAAGGGTTACAAAGGATGATAGGTACCTCTTGGTCCATTTAATAATCCAACACCACAAAATCCACTGGGAGTATAAACTTGTCCACTTTAAAAAGGACATCAAACAAAATTTCCCCTGGTCTTTTGATAGACCGATCAACTATGAGAAGTCGCATAGAGATAAGTGCAGGGTCATTAAATCTGAACTTCCTGTAGATGAAAAAAGGCAATAAGTTGATTCTTGCACCAAGGTCATATAAAGCTTTTGCAAACTCATGTGTCCCAATTGTGAACGTTCTGGGGTAATTTTTCTTTTCCGCCACCATTTCTTCTATGCTAGCATTACACCCATGAGTTACCTTAATGATGTCACCTTGAAAAAATTTCTTCTTGGACATTAACTTTTTCATTAGCTTAGAGTATCCTGGGATCTCTTGGATCGCCTCAAGCAATGAGATGTTTATCGATACATTGCTAAGTTTTGCCATAAACTTGGTCAATTTGTTAGATTCCTTTTTTTTATTCAATCATTAGGGTAATGGGGAAAGAACTTGGATTATGGTTCTTGCTTAACTTTGTGGATTTTTAATATCAACCACTTCTTCATCACTTTTATCGATTTCCTTCTCATCATCTCCTTCTTGACTTTGAGGTAACACCTCGTTTGCCTTCACTTTGGGCATTTTCATAATCAATTCTCCTTTAGAGAGTTCATTAAGGGTCTTTCCACTCCTTAGGACAATCTCTAGAACTTTTTCATCATTTTTTGGATTAGCAATCTTGTTACTAGGGAGTCCACCTCTAGTCCTAGCATTTAGTTGTGTAGAGATTTGCCCGGCTTAGGTCTCTAGTTGCCTAATCGAGGCGGAGTGAGATACCATGGTTTAAGAAAGTTGAGAAAAATCACCTTTCAACTCATGAACTATTTTGTCCATACCTTCCACTCTATTCAAGATCCTTGTCATACATCCTCAGAATTGTATTTTTTAGGGTCCACGATATTTGACTCTTTGGATTTGGCCCGATCATGAGGAGCAACATAATGGTCATAATCTTGGTCCCTATCTCTCCAATCTCTATCCCATTCATGATCCATCCAACCTTAGTTCCCACCTTGCCTTGGATAGGCGTGGCGGGAACCCCCCGAGTGGTTAGCCAAATACCATATTTCCTCTTCCAACTTCTTTTCTTCATCATCATATTAATAAGACTTTGATGCTACGACATTTACTTCTTTCACGGGTAAAACCATAAAAAGCTTTGTCAAGAGTTCAAGATAGGTCATGATTTTATTCATGTTCTCATCTTTTTCTTCATTCCTCTCTATTTGTTCATTATCGACCATGGAAGTAGTAGAAGGGATCTTGGGATTTTTGGTTTCTCAAGTTTCCAACCCCGATTTTGCTTTGATGCTTCTCCAATAAACCGTATGGTGGTGCAACTTCACTAGGGAACCACCCACCACATTATCCAACACCATTTTGTTTAATGGATCAAGGGAACGGTAGAAGTTCTCGAGAAACATCTTCTCTGGGACTTTAGGATTAGGGCATTGAGCAAGCTTACCATAGAAGCTCTCCCAAGCTTCAAACAATGTCTCTCCATTCATTTGTCGAAAATTTAAAATCTTTTCCCACTTTTGAAGCATTTTTTATATTGGGAAATATATATATCAAGAAACACCGCAGTAAGCTCATCCCAAGATGTAATTGAGCTAGGTGGAAGTGATCAGAGCCATAAAACCACCTCGCTCGTTAGTGAGAATAAGAAGAGCCAAAGCCAAATAGATTCTTGAGTAATGTGTTCTATATTGAATAGCGCTCCCACTTCGACAAAATTTTTAAAATGGACATTTGGGTCCTCAAAGGCTTGACCCCCATGAAATCCTTTCATTTGGAATATATGAAGCATGCAACATGTCACATGGTAGACTCCATTCCTATTAGTTGGTGGGATACGGATTGCACTTGTTTATCCCACTTCATTTAGTGGGCCCTCATCCTCTATAGGGGTATCAATGTGGCCCATATTGCTTACGCTATCAGTCATAGTACCGTTACCACTTTGATTATCTACAAAAGATCAAAAATAACAAATAAATTAACTTGTACCACCCCGGGTATTCCCAAGTAAAAATCACACCGCACAAGTGAAATCTATAGTCCACTCCCTGGCAAGGGCACCATTTTGATAACGCTCAACGCATTCCTATGTTTGAGGGTTGAGGCGGTCATTTTAAATAACCCTACTAGAGTTGGGGTCTAATTAACAAGGAGTGAATTATAAATTTTGAGTCTTATGGGTGATTTAATCACTAAAAGGTTACCCGGAAAGATAATAAACAAGACATGTAAAATAAAATTGGGAAAGTGGTTTTTAATGATTTTCGACTACTAATACAGGAATATGACAGTTTTTTGATTTAAAATCAAGAATAGGGAGGGTCTTAGGATTATGTCTACCTAAAGTGTGTGGGTTAAATTTGGTTTCGCATGAAAGTTATTTGTTGATCAAAGGATAGGCTAGGTTGAAAGTCATTGTAGTCAATCATTAATAAAACTACAATGATTTCACCCATTGTCTCTTTTGAGCACCTAACAAGTGTTTAATTTGCAATCACCCAAAAACTCAACCAAGCATCTGTATTTCTATGATGATGCGCTTAACATGCCTTACACATCAATCATACTTATTTCTAATATTGCAAAAGATAGTAAACCATAGACTTAATTGTCCACCATTACTCTGTCCCTCTATAACCTTCTTTTAAGGATGTTATAGGTTACCACAAGTTCACTTTTGTCCCTCTTTTAAGGATCACAAAGGTTTTTAGAGTTTGGGGTTCTCACCCATCAAATTCTAGCTCATTAAACTAAGCAATGGTGGAATCCATACTCAACAACTAAAAATCAGGTGAACACAATAACACCCACACATTATTACTTTTTAGTTCAACATAATCCAAAGATTAAATTACTTAGCTACTCATGAAGAAAGTAAAAAATGGATATACCATGGGGATTATCCAAAACATCCATTCTTCACAAAATTACTAAGAAATTAAGCCTCCACGATTAGTTACACACTTGGTAAATTAGGGTTTCTTGCTTTCAAATCAAAAAATAGCTATGACGTAAGAAATACCCATTGAAGAAAGGGTTTTTTCCTATATATAATTTTGGATTCGTCTATTTAGTTTTACAAAATTACCCTGGGGAATAATCCCCGTAAACCATGATCGCACAACTTTAACCGCTATCGTGGTTATATAACAGCAGTTGTGTTCCGCGACCGCATTGTGTTGAACATCTTGACTTACCGCGATAGTGGAATGAGGACCGTGGTCATAGTAACTGAGGTTGATATGGTCCAGGTCTTCAATTGCACTTTTCCTTGCTCCCTTTTTGTCATTTTAAGCTCCATTATGCATCTTTTGATCTCTTCAACTCTATGTCTTCTATGAATGGATATTAGTGCATTTACTCACAAATACATCTTATTTATTCATTCAAAACAAGGTAGTTTGCACCAATGTTTAGTGATAAAAGGTGGTAAAATCACCATTCATCAGTGAGTTATAACCACTTGCAACTTTGACAATGCTTTATTAATTTGTCCATAACCATTCACCCCGATATCGGTTTAAGGTAAAATTTGTATCGCTGGAAAGCTAATTCAATTATATATCTATTGGTCGGTGTTGATCTAAAAATTTTTTAGTTTAATGGATGTTATACTCATTTGAATATAACTATAGTTATATACATCCCAAGAATTTAATCCCTAAGGAATATTTTTAATTGTTCATGAGCTAGTATTTATTTGAGGACATAATATATGTCCAACTAATTTACAAAGATATCAAAACAAGCGGATTGATTCTTGGATCCTTTAATGGTCAAGATATGAGTCATATCTTACAACTCGTAATAAGTTATTATAAATTGTTGCCACCCCTCATATGCTGGTGAGAAACTTAGAGAACCTCCCCTGCTTATCTTATGACTCCCATTTGTAGGACTCGTAACATCAAGTAATAACTAATATGGTCGAGTCATCAAGTGAGTAGAAATATTAGACTCTCTAAGGTTTTTTCTGACTGGATAATACTACTCATAAGGACTCTTTACAGCTTGAGGGTGTGAGTCGTAAGTTCCACAGTAGCTTGAGGGTACGGGGTATAACAACATCTCACCCTTAGGATCATTCATCCCAAAATGATATTAACTTTTCTAAAATACTAGGGAAAGGATGAGATGATGCACTGAACAGTTACAAGTAGAATCCTGGCTTAATATTTGAATCTTAAACTGATGCATGATGCATAGACTGAGCTGAATTCATAATTTCCATGGATGCGAATATTTTACCTCTTGGAAAGGCCATACTCACGAAACTCCAGATAGTAAGACTAGATGGAAGGATGAAAAACTATAGGAGCTTATCTATTTTATTGCTAAACTGAATTATTGGCTTAACAAACAGAATCATACTGAAAGTTTATACTCAACTAGAGTATTTTTTCAACACTCTTTGCAAGAAGTTCTAATAACATTAGGGAGCAAGGAATTTTTTCGAGAATGAATTGAATAAGACAACTAAATAAAGAATCGCCACATGGATACAACTCTATAACATGGAATATAGGACTATGAAACATAAGTTAAGGTAGAATTTCAAAGCCTTGGGCAATCCAACGGCTAATTTCAAGCTTAACCACAATTCTAAAACATCCCTTTAACTATACTATTCCATTTAAATACTATGTTCAATTGATGCTACTTATAATTCTCACATGGGTACACATGACCATTCCTGCCAAAGTCTTAAATGAACTACATATATTCACTATGTTCAAGCATAACTCAAAATCACAAGCTACTAAACATAACACCATTACACAAGTCAGAACCATGAATTCAATACCTCATGTGTTTTTCATAGCTTTCATCTAAAGAGTAATTCTTCATACCACTTCCACAACTAAATTCAACCTCTTACTAGGAATTCACTAGCGCTCAACGCACCCATCCACTTATTTGCCAACATGACACTAATGTATATCAATATAACCACATACACTTCTAGGCAAACAACCTACCTAGGAAATTTTTTCACATATTCTCAAATATCTCTAGTCAATAAGAACTCCCACGCATATCCCCAATAAACACACATAGTATTCTCAAATAACCATGACACATACCAAAAGTTCTGTAATAATCATCCTTCTAACTTATAGCCTTGGAAAAAATAAGAATACAACAATATTTTCCCAATAAGAAACATTTAATCTCTCCCATCTTGAAAATTATTCATTACCACTATCATCTCCCCTTTAGATTAAAACCAACCTTCTAAGCTTGTTGATTTATTCCATATCCCTATGACTGAGCCATAATTTCTTCATTCTAATATTTTACAAAGAAATTCTCAACTCATGCGAATGAACTATATTTAAAACATACTAACTTCATTCTTTTAAAATCCCATCATATTTAACATCCTTAACATTCTCTATCATCAATAATTATCATCGTAGACTTACACTCTCCCTTGATAACATACTTGCCTAATTAAACATATAATCTGTATCATATTTCTAAACTTATATTTTTCCCTAAACCAAGAGAATCAAAATCATACCAAAATACTCAGCATCATATATCCATAACCCCTTAACTTAGCTATTAATAACACCATATACTATATAACTATCCTTCTTCCTATTTAGCTACTCAAGGGTACTACTAACAATACACAACCCTTAATAATCTTAGAAAAATAATGCAACCCCATATCACCATACCAACCATTACAAATCGCCCATTATCAATCAACCATTCATTCATTTGACATTGGGACTCAAACCCATCGTCTCACAAAGACACTAGTTCAATTCAAAGTTAAGGACTCAAACTCATTGTCTAAAAAAACATAAATCAATTTCATGTTAAACCACCAAGGTTACCATTTAAGTTATTACATGACCAAAAAGTCCTTACAAAACCATTTACCAACCATATATAATCATTAAGCCAATGCCTTAATTGAAAACACCATTAACATGTGACAAGTTATTCTATTACATATTTTGACAAACACCTTGAGGGAATACATTTATTAAGACCAAAACCAAAGAAAATCATGAAGTTTAGGGTTATTCATAACCCATTTGGTAAACCACCATTATCAAGCATCCACATGTGCAAACTATTAAAAAATAAGTTTAAGCATAAGTTAAACAAAGATTAAATTATACTAAACCATATGTAATAAAACCCTTAATTTTTATTTTCAAAGACACTATTTAAGAATTATAATAACACTTTAAGACACATGATATTTATAAACTAACAATGATGGAAGAGTCACATGCCTTATACCAAAAAATTCTCAGAAAGAAACTTGACACTTGAGCCTCTTGATGACCACTTATGGAAACCCTAGCCCCAATATTTAAAGGAGAATTAGAAAGTTTTTTTGAAGTGTTTTGATCCTTCAATGATATTTATGAAAGGCATCAAAATGTTTTAAGGTGTGGGACTTAAGGGTTTTAGGGTGAGAAATGTCTAGAATGCCCTCAACATAAAAGCTAAAAATTGCTCACAGGACGGTATGACAACCACCGCCACCCAAAATCATACCCTAGGGTACGAGTAGGACTCTTATCTCATATAGTAGGCTTCACTTTAGTCCTCCTAAATTGACCAACATACGACCACACAAGGGTAACTCGTATCCTATCATATGAGAAATATCCTACAACTCGTACCCTAGAAAGAATCCACTATGTCAAGATTAAGGCATCGTATGAATTATAAACATACACCTCTTACCCTATCATATGACAAGTATGGTCAAACCATACCATTTTTAAAAATTTAAACTTAAGAAATTTTTGAAGGGTCAAAGCCAAGGCGTTTTAATTCACCCTCACTTGGATTATTCATCCTCGAATAATGGGTTAAGACAAGCACAAAGAACTACCCATTGTTTCAACCACCATTACCAAGTACCCACTTGTTCAAACCATTACCCAAAACATGTAGAAACACATGTTAAACTAAGAGTAAACAATACTCAACCATATGCCAGAATAAAACCACCATTTAATAATCATAATCATACTTTAAAACATATGATATTTATGAAATAACAATGAGGGAAGAGTGATATGACTTATACAAGAAGATTCACATAATGAAACTTGACTCTTGAGCCTCTTGATGAACACTTATGGAAAACTTTGCCGCAATCTTCAAAAGAGGACTACTGAGTGTTTTTGAAATATTTTAATCCTTAAATATGAGATATAAAAGGACTAAACATGTATAAATGAGTTGGGACTTAAGGGTTTTGGGGTGGAAAATGTTTGGAATGCCCTCATCATAAAATTTTAAAATTGCTCGCAGGAGAATACGACCCCCCTAAATGGTACCTTAGGGTACAAGTAGTACCCTTATCTTGTGCCCTAGTCCTCACCTTGATCCCCAAAATTTACCAACATAAGACCACATGAGTGTAACTTATATCCTATCATACGAGAAATACCCTACAACTCGTACCCTAGGCAGAATTAAGTAGGTCAATCTTAACGCATCATACTACTTGGAAAGATACACCTGGTACCCCAACAAACGATAAGTATTCTAAAACATTAACTTGTTTAGAAACTCAAACTTAGGAAATTTTCTAAGGGTCCAAAGCCAAGGTGTTTTACTTAGAGAACCTGCCTTGCTGATCTTATGACTCCTCTTTCTATGAATCATAAAATCAAGTAACATGAAAGATTTGGCTTTTCCACTTGTCTATTTATGATTGGATTATAAGACTCATAACGAGTCTTTACGGCTTACGGGCATGAGTCATAAGTTCCACAGTAGCTTGATAGTATGGGGTATAAAAGAATTCATCATCATAATTATGAAATTGGTTTAACTAAGGTGGAGTAATGGTTTAAAAGGCTAGAATGAGGGAATAATCATGAATTTTACATTAGGATTATAGGATTAGTTTGTAGTCCTTGAAATTGTTATGTCATTATTTGAAGTATGGTTACATTGTTATTTAAACTAATTTAAGATCAAATAAAATGTTAAGTATCATTTTAATTTGAGCGGTGCTAGGCTTAGATTGAGATAGGTGATGGTTAAATATACTTGAAAATCTAACTTGGTTTATGTGCGAATTTTAATTATTTTTTGTATACATGTTAAATACATGTTTTAAAAGAGTAATTATTGGATGGTACCTAAAGATTAATCATATATAATAAGGTTATATTAAAGACTTGTTGTCTATATTTGTGTGGTTCTCTTGTTCTCATTGTGTCTGTGATTGTTGTTATATCCATTGTTATTATAAGATGGTCCGGTAAAGGATATCATCACGATATCCATTATTATTGTGTAATGAGATAATAAAGGACATCATCATGGTATTTCTTTGGTACAAGGATGGAAGACACTAGATGTCTGGGATAATTCGTACATGAACCAAAGCTTGTCCCTTACAGGTCATGCCTAGTGATAAAATAAGAAGATCCTTAGCATATGTATACAATATATTAGAGAGTTTGATGGTCCCTTAAATAGATCGTGTTTATGGTTAATGATATTTTTGGTTCATTTTTCTAATCTATTGGTATTATTGTTTTTTTATTAGATATTTGAGAGGTCTAGTCTAGGAGTATAACTTAATGGAAGAACTTCCATTAATGTCTATTTAGTTAGGTATTTGAGACCAGTTGTAACTTGTTATTGTGATTCATGGTTTTATTGACATTGTCAATTATTTGTATTCATGGCATGGACTTGGTAATTGTATATATTGACTTAGAATATATTTAATTATTTGATGTAATTACGAAAGCTAAGTGGTACATAATTGAGGTAAAAGGTCATTGTTAGTTGCTCAAATCTGTTCAAAGTTGATTCAGCAAGTGCTTTCTTTTTTGAGTGTCCTCACAGGTACTGGATCCACTTCTGCTATGTCTACTTATCTATTTTTGGGTGCTCATCCTCTAACTACTTTTTCTCCTAGGATGGATGAGGACTCGAGAAATGAGAATTTCCCTCGTCATGTGTTAGGTCATGTTATGACTAGGACTAAATATGACATATTATCTAATTATTGCAGATGCAACCTCCTACTTTTAAGGGTTCTAAGAAAGAGGATGCATTTTGAGTTCATTGATGATTGTTATCGTTATTATGGAGTATCATGGTATTGAATTCTTAATCTCCCAACTATAGGGTTATAAAACATAGTGGTGAGGCCTTTTGTGGAATTTCAATACCATCTTTACCTTTATTATCACGGTCTTAGTTCCATAACCTATTTTGGGAGAAATATGTACCCCCATACTCTTCTTGACGATAAAAGGGATAGGATTCTGGCCGTCGAATAAGGTATTATATTTGTTGCAACCTACTAGGCTATGATCCATGCATTTTCCGATTATGCTACTCATTTACTTGGTACTAAAGCAGAAGGGATTTGGTTGTTTATGAAAGGTTTGAACACTAAATTGGAGGTTTTGAATATGTAGGTGACTTTTATTCAAAATAACTTCAATGATGTTGTTGATTATGTGAAAAAGGTCGAAGGAATCATGTAGATTGGCTAAGCTATGGTTATATCAAAGAAATCCAAGAATACGAGTAAATTTAGTAGATTTTTATAGGGGTTATGGTAATTAGGTCTATCTTTCTTGGCCTATTTAGTAAACTTATTCATCATCTACAATTGGTTTGTCAGCGACTACTCAACGTTCCTTAATTGTTTGAAGCTAATGATATTTAAATTCTACTACTAGCAAGCCTTCCTTAGGTAAAGGTTTCTTTACACGTGTTTTAGGGCACTTTAGAAGAGAGTTTCATCTTAGAAAGATTGGTTTTTAGGGGAAGCAGCAGACTAGGGTTGTGGTTCCTGCTAGTAAAAGTGGTGCAGGTCATGGAAGAGGTCATCCACAAGATGGGCAGTGTAATTATTAGGGAGGCCATTGGGGAAATTGATAAGGGTGGATTGTAGGGATAGTTGGTGTGTAACCTACTTGGGAGGTTTCCTAGATTGCCGACTTATCTCATTGTTATGCTTTTCAGGAAAATCAGAGGTGCAGGCTTCAAATGTTATTATTATAGGTACTATTCTAATTTGTGATCTGTTGGCTATGATCTTATTTGATCCTAATTCAACTTATTCATACGTGGACATTAAATTTGACTTATGATTAGATATGGTCTGTTACATGCTTGATTTTCTTCTGTATGTGTCTACTACTGTTGCAGACTCTATGGTAGTGACTTAAGTATATTGTACATGTTTTGATATATTAATAGGTTTCCATACTTACGTAGATTTTATAATCTTAAATATGCTTACATTTTATATCACCCTGGGTATGACTTGGTTATCTCTGTATCATGTTGTTCTAAATTGTAATGCTAAGACTGTGACCTTACAGATTCCTAATATGGATAAGTCAGAATAGGAAGGTGCATATACGTAAGGATTTGTGAAAATTATATCTTTTATTTGAGCTAGGAAACTATTTGGGAGGGGTGATTGACCTTTCTGGAACATCATTGTAATATTTATACAGAGGCCCCTCTATTGAGTCAATTAACGTGGTGTCAGAGTTTTAGGAGGTATTGCCCACTGACTTGCTTGATATGCCTCCAAATTAGGAAAATTGAATTTTGCATTGAATTACAGTCGGGCACTAGCAAAATTTACTTTCCTCCATATCTAATGGCTCTGGCTGAGTTGAGAGAACACAAGACTCAGTGCCAACAATTACTTAAAAAGGGATTGATTTGTCCTAATTCTTTGCATTGGGTTTCTCCACTATTTTTCTTTAAGAAAAACTTGTTGAATAAGAATATTTATTTACTATAGGCAGTTATATAAGTTTACCATCCGGTATAAGTGTCCCTTACCTTAAATAGATAATCTTTTTGGCTAGTTGTAAGGGGCTCTAGTTTTTTACAAGATAGACTTGCGTTCCAATTAAGGATTCAACCTCAGAAAATGCCCAAGACAACTTTGTCACGAACCGATTTATGAATCATGATGGAACCTACTCTAGCTCGCTAGTAGGTAAGCCAAACCGTACTCCAGAGCTAACTGCAATGGGTTAACTTGCTGTAAAATGCCCAATGATAGGTGAAAATTAACAACACACTTATATATAAGTAAGTGTTCTAAATAGATTAAAACAGTCAATATAAGATACCATCTCATGACCTGGTAGAGTCGGTACAAGAGACTTTAATAGTTATATAGCCCAAAAGTCTTGAATTGTCACTATATCCATCTAAAAAACAAATGACATAATATGAAAATATAGAAGGAAATACGTTACTCTAACTCTATGAGCTCACTATATATCCGGAATATACACACAGCGTGATCAACGATCAATGAAGACATATAGTATTCGGATCTGCACCAAAAAGGTACAGAAGTATAGTATGAGTGCTTAAACAATGGGTACTCTACTAGAATCATCTGCTAAATAAGCCAAATCATGATATAAGTTTGATAAAATGCCAGATATCAAAACTAAGTCAAGGTACAGAATTAAAACAAAACATCTCAAATACCATTGTACATAAATATGTAATAAACTGGAATAATAACATAATATATCATGGAATATCAACATATACCATCATAACTACAAAATTAGCTCTCATATGCCAATTAGTGAGGAAAAGTAAATAACCCATTCCAGACCCTATATGCAAGAAAAGTATACTCAATGGCAGAATAAAACAATCATCCAATGTTATAACAAACCTTCATCGTCATTTAACCATCATTCCACAATTTATCGTCATTCAATCATTTACCAGCATTCCACAATTTACCATCATATAGCAATCTTATCATCATTTATACACTAGTCATAGTAAATAAAATATCCATCTTTATCACAAATTCAATTATTATCTCATCATCTTATACCCACTAGTCATCATTTATCAACTAACCATCATTTGTCAACTAGTCATTTTACTACTAGAGTTCATTTACCTCATGCCACATTGTAACCATTTGGTCTTTTCTTACTTAGCAAACTTGTTACTTTCAATCTCACACCTCTGTATCATTAAATATAAAAACTATATCATCATAACATAATATGCATTTGCGAACTCAAACTGATAAATATATTTTGTAGTTGGACTTGAATCGATATATTATCAATAGCTAGACTCGAACCGATAAATAATCAATAGCTGGACTTGAATCGGTAAATAATCAATAGTCGGACTCAAACCGAAAAACAATCAATAGTGCCATAATCATCCTCTGAACACAAATAGGATATATTTATAATCAACATCATAAATAGTATCATCAATAGCATAAATAATAGCATAATAAATAGGCGTTAGCCTCACATTAACCAACATAACCATCAAGTATCAAGATTTCTCAATATTACTTTAACACACCTTTCTAAGGGTTTAATAAGCAAAAAAGTGTTAAAAAAGCCAATATGTGTCATACCCTTAAGGCGTTTTCTGTCCACTTCTAATCCTCAAGTTCCATTCTAGGCAATTTCAACCTGAACTAGGACTAAGGTATCTAAATCCACTTTTAGATGTATAACAACCCACTACTAGCCCTAAGCTAAAGGGTCTTCCCAAACATCACAACTAAGACAAAATAGTTACTAATGAAACCTCCTTTAAAGTAACAAACCAAAGAAAATCTTACCTTAAGCATGGTTGTCGAAAAATATTTTTACCTAAAATGAATGATCTAAGACATTCCCATGCTAAACATGAGAAATGAAATTCCATTCACCTAAAGCAAAAAGAAATAAGTCAAGTGTTTCAACTTTATGATTTTTAAAATAGCCTGAATGGTCCAACTAAACCAAATCTTGCATTTCACCAATCCAGTACCAACGATCCATATCAAATCTAACACAATATCATAAAAATACTATAGAATAGATAAATCTTACAAGGGATAAAACCTAGCCTACCTCGATGCTAAAAAATGCTTAATGATCCTAAACCACTACTTTTTCATTCCGATAAGCCTTCTCAAAATGCCAAGCTATCATAAACATATTCTACTCAGCAATAAGAGAATAATGATACCCATATTTCACCATTTGCCTAGGGTTCAAAAATCACATCACAACCAAATGTGGGTCCCACTTATGACGATCAAATTTTTGAAACCAACCTAATATTCTTATATGCTCAAGGAATCATTACCCTCAAAATTGGGTGAAAGCCAAGCTAAATTTGGGCTAAAATCAAGCCCTTAAGATTTTGGTGTTTTGATCGGTAAATCAATAAAATACACTTGGAAAATGGTGAAATATTACGTCAAATCCAAAGGATATTCATAAAAACAAGTATTAATCAAGCTTTTGAATAACCTACAAGATTTAATCCCACTCTATCTTACTATTTAGGATTTATTGTATCAAGAAAATGAGTGAAGAACGATCAAAATCGAGAAAAAGGATTGGTTTATACTCTTTCCTGGTTCTCAGGAGTCACTATTTGGACCCTGAGTCTTACGATCACATTATCTCTCTTCTATCATACAAGTCATGATTGCGACTTTCTTTTCCCGATCAAGACATCTTCTTTGTTCAGTGATTGCAATCGCGGCCAAAAGAGTTGATGGTGCACCAACTAAAGAAATGGATTTAGAATTTGTAAAGTGTCTACCAAGACTTCGAGATTCATCTGGAATCCTGTATACATAAACAAACTGTGTAACCATACCAACTTTTTTGTTCCAGACTCTATCTGAGGTCGTTTTGACAAAATATGAGTCGCACGCCCATATTTCATTTTCTTAACTTTCCTAACAATAGTTTGAAATGAGCTCGAGTGTCTCAGAAGCCATACAAAAGGTCCACCAAGCCTAAAATTGACATTTCAAAGCTGCTGGCATAGTGAAAATTTGCATAGAAAATTGTTTTGTTAAAGTTCTTACCCGATGGCCATTTGTTACCTGCAAAGACTTCAAACTAGGAAATTGGCTCAATAGCCAAACAAACTACTTCGTAACTGAACTGTAAGCCACAGCAAGTCATGACTTGGGGCAGCTATAGAAATACTCAAACAGTGAAAATAAGCAGAAATACAAAAAATGACATGAAGATTCATCACTATATCCTCTACTAAAGGAACTTTTGTCCCCATAAGTTTAGTCTTAGGATATACCTAAAGTCTCAAATAGGTAAGGATAGTGAGTCTGCATCTCGCTCTCTATCTCCCTAATGGCCTTCTCAACTCGGTGGTGCTTCCACTAAGCCTTTACTACAGGAATCTCTCTAGTGCACAACTTCCTGATATCACTAGCTAAAATGATCACTCAAACTTCTTCAAAGGTCAATCGCTCACCCAATAAGACTAAGACCCATCTAAGCACATGAGAAGGACAGGGATGTATCATTGCAACATAGAAATACAAAAAGCTTAAAATAGACAATGGTAAAATATAGAGATAGGGCTAACTCAAAAGCCACCTCACTAATTGTGTGTAGAAACTCAAAAGTTCTAATATATCTGGGGCTAAGCTTGTCGTTCCTCCCAAACCTCATCATACCCTTCATAGGTGATACATAGAAAGTACATGATCACCAAATCAAACTCTCAAGGCACAAAGCCTATAGTCTGCATAGGCCTTCTACTTACTCTAAACTACTTTAAACCTATACTAAATAACCTAAACTCGAGCCAATGACTCCTAAAGAAATTTAGTGCCACGAGGTCGAACCTCAAAAGTCTCAGCCCATTCAAAAAAAGAATGACATCTCATACCATAAAAAACCTCAAAAGGGGCCATCTTAATACTCGAATGATAGTAGTTATTATATGTAAACACAATTTAGATGCTCCCACTGGCCTAAAAAATTCATAACATAGGCTTGAAGAATATTCGTAAGCACCTGAACAATCCACACCGACTGACCATCTATCTGCAGATGAGAATATATACTAAGATTAACTTGAATACCCAACTCCTCCTAAAATGCTTTCCACAATCTCGAAGTTTAAAGGAACCTCAATTTAAAATAATAGAAATATGGCACACCATGCAAAAAGACTATCTACTAAACATAGATATGGGCTAACCTCCTAGCACTGAAGGACATCTAAATAGGAATGAAATATGTTGACCTTGTCAAACGGTCCACAATGACCCATTTACCATTGAAACCATGGGAAGTGTAAGGTAAACCACTAAATAAATCCATAGTAATCCTCTCCTATTTCCACTCGATATTGATCAACCTCTAACTCAAACCACTTAGTCACTGATGCTTAGCCTCTATCCACTAACAACATAGGCAATGAGATAAAAAGTCTACCTTATATCTCTTCATACCACTCTACCAATAATGTTGTCTCAAACCTCTATACACCTTTGCTATGCCAGGATGAATGGAATCTCTAGACTTGTTAGCCTTATCAAAAATCAACTAAATCTAGTCATCGATCCTTGTGACACAAATGCAGCCATAAAAGTTCAGAACACCCTCAAAACCTATGGTGATTTTCTCAGACTCATCACTTAACACATAGCCACGAAGGAAGTGGAGCTTACAATCCTCAAATAGACGATCCTGAATCTGCTCAATTAATAAATACCTCCCTTCAACACTAGTAAAAATCCTCCTAGAGTCTGAAATTTAACGTGAACCAGCAAGTTAGCTAAGGACTTTATGTCCTGTACCAATAGCCTCTGAGAAACTAAAATACAAGGCACACTACCTATACTTACTACCTTTTGACTCAACACATTAACTACTATATTTTCCTTGCTCGAATAATATAAGATGGAAATATCATAATCCTTAAGCAACTCCATCCATCAATCTAGCATTAAGCTCCCTCCGGGTCATAACATGTTAAAGGCTATGATGATCGGTGAAAATGTCACAATACATGCCATCCAGATAATGTCTCCAAATCTTGAAAATAAAAACTATTGCTGCCATCTCTAAATCATGAGTAGGGTAGTTTCTTTCGTTCACCTTAATCTATCCCGAGGCATACGAAATAACACAATCTTGTTACATCAAAACACAACCTAAACCAATGCTAGAAGCATCATAATACACGGTGAATCCCTCACCCATAAAAAGAATTGTTGAATAAGAGATTAAGTGAGAAAATCCTTAATCTTTCCAAAGCTCGAATCACACTCCTCTGACCATCGTAAAGGAACCTCTTTCTAAGTCAATCTGGTCATAGATGTTGAAATAGTAGCAAAACCTTCGATAATAATTCATAATAACCATCCAAACTAATAAAGTTGCAAACCTCGGTTGGAGATATAGGTCTAGCCAAATCACAAATTGCCTCAATATTAGCCAAGTAGACAATAATACCATCCCTAAACACCATATGTCGAGGGAATGTCACCGAATCAAGCCAAAACTCACACTTGGAGAACTTGGGAAAAAGCACATGATCTCTCAAGAGCACGATCCTCAAATATTGTGCATCCTCCTCTCTACTCCTCATATAAACTAGGATGCCATTAATGAACACAATTACAAAAGAATCCATGCAAGGCATAGGATAACAATTCTTTCCCATCACCTTACTAAAGTGCCTATAATAAATTCACATATATATGGAGCCCACTTTTTTATTCACAAACAATATAGGAGCTCCCCAAGTAGACACACTCAATCTACTAAAAACTTTATCAAGAAAATCTTAAAGAAAAGAATTCCGCTCCCTAAGCTTAACAGAAGCCATATGGTAAGGTTCTTTAGAAATAGGTTGGGTTCCAAGCTCGAGATAAATAGCAAATTTAATCTCACGATAGGAGGGAGTACCAAATAGGTCGGTAAGGAACACATCATGAAACTTACAAACTCTAGAAATAAAATCAAGCGATAGACTCTCCACACTAGTATCATATATATAAGTGAGATAAGACTCACAACCCCTTGAAATAAGCCTTCTAGAAAGAACATAATAAACCATCCCTATCAGATCATGGCTGATCACTCCCTTCCACATGGCTGAGGGTATATCAAGAAAGGCTATGGTTACGGTCTTAGAAAAATAATCCATGATGACATGATAATTGGATAACCAATCCATGCCCAGAATCAGATAAAAATCCACCATATCAACAATAATCAGATCTACATAAGTATTAATATTACTAACTGTCATAACACAAGATCTAAAAACTCAATCCACTACTAAAGAATCACCAACCAGAGTATATATACACAATGGTATAGATGATATATATCAAGACAACTCAAATAATGGTGCATAATAGGAAAAAATATAAAAATAAATTGACCCTTGATCAAATAAAGCAAGTGTTGATTGGTGGCATACCATAACTGTACCTATAAAAACAATATCTGAAGTCTCAACCTTAGGACTAGTAGGTACTACATACAACTAACCACAGTTTCCACCTAGTTAGGCATATAATCGATCTTCTATCCTTCCAAGTTTAGAACCTTATCGAATAACTTGTGAACCACCCCTAGACTATGAGAACCACCTCTAGATGAAGGATGAATTGCTCTAAGAGTTGAAGCATCATGAGCTAAAATAACAATCGCCCAACAACTAGGGCACTCCCAAGAAAAATAACCAAAAAGATCCACAATGATTATAGGCTCCCTGAGCTGAACCAGAACCAAATGATCTAGTTGACCCAAAATAACAACCATGACTAGGATAACCAGAAGATAAACCCTACAAAAGTAGACCACCATCCTAACTAGGGCGGTCTCTGACACTAGACTAACCTATGTCAGTAATCTAAAGCACTGCCTAAATAAGTCGACTAGGCTAACTCTGAATCTTATATGATGGACGCAGAGAGTACGCACCATAAAAATTACTACCCCTAATTCAGGAACTACTATAGCTCCTATTCAAATTACCCCCATATCTAGGCCTCTTTTCTTTGTTCCCTTAGACCTCATGATGCATCTCCTACATAACCTGATCATGATCCCAAGCACTAGCAAAATACCTATCCATAGCAACTAAACTCTGAGTAGACATAGAATGGGGATTCTCAACCCTCTAACAAAGAATCAAACTCTCTCAAACTCAGTGTTTAGAATAGAAGTAGCAAGTCCAGCCTACTCATGAAAATAAGCCTCATACTCAACAACTATCATATAGCCCTACTCAAATCTCATAAAGTAATCTCTTAGATGATCCCTAAGGTTATGAGACATATCCTTCTCTAAGAACATGTAAGACCCTACAAAATTCTCTCATAGTCTGAGCCTTAGAGAGTATTCAGTGAAGTGTAAATCTGGCCTAAAAAGATTAAGAAGTATCTTCCCGAGTGAGAAATATTATGAAACGTGTATAATTTCCCTAATATAGACTTTTTTCATGTATAGAATTGAATAAGATTTTCATGGATACCAATTGCCTCAAAATCTAGCATCGAACGAGGAAGTAATGGCCATTTTACTGAAAGTAGTTGGAACTGCCTAACTACTACGACCGGGTTGACTGACCATCGAGCTTTTAACAGACCATATGATAGTATTATAGATAGGATGAATGACCATTGAGGCTATGATGGACCATTGCACTGAGGTAGTGTGGCCACATCTTGGCCATTGTGCAACGGACGATCCGACGGACCGTCGGATTTGCAACGAACCATCACTGAGACCATCAAATCGAGGCAGTGTGTTGCTTTTGTTAATAATATGCAACGAACGATCCGACGGACCATCAGACTAAGAAACAGACCATCACATCCCCCGTTCAGCTTTTTTATCTCAATTTTAAAAGGGTTTTTTGGTGTTTTCCCACTCTTTTCATCCCCTATTTATATCCAATCATCGATCACAACTTTATTATTACTCTTTAATATCATAAACTAGGGTTTCTATAAAATTAAAACTCTTCTTTCTTTTTTCATGAAAAATCAAGGGAAATCAAGAAATCTAAAATCTCTCTAAAAGCCTTTAAGAAAGAGTTTCCTAAGGTATGCAGATATTGATTCTTGGGTCCCTTTAATCCAAGAATCTCAATAGTCCTTTTCTAAATTTCAAAGATCTTATATTTCTGAGGTTTGATGATTTATGAGAATTAAAATTTGAGTTTATGCTATTATTGAGTTTTAATTCATGTTTTGTTGATGAGGTTTCAAGCTTTGACCCTGGTATATGATATTCCTATTATGTTCATAATAAACCCTCTTCAAGTTGCTTGTTAAGTGATGTGTTCATGTCAATTAAGTTTAGAAATTATTGAATTAGCAAAGAATGCTCCCCATATGTTTGATAAAATGCTTATGTGAAGGAATTCAAGTCATTATAGCATGTTGACTAGAAATCCACAATTGTGTGCAAGCCCATGCATGCCAAGTGTTTGTTGAAAATCCTTAGTTAATGAATTGTGAAATGATAGCATGAAGTTTCCCCAATTATTTGTTATTCGATACATGCTTAGCGTTTGATGCAAGACCTTGTTGAATAGAGTATGAGCCAATAGAATATTTCCCTATGTTTACATGGTTATGATTCCTACATGCTTGAGGAGATGCTTTATTGATTGTGATGGTGAATGAATGTCCATGGTCTTGATTATTCATGAATGGTTATGTTTTACATTTATGTTATCGAGTCCTGTAGACATTTATACCTGACAATTTAGTTGCAGTGTAGAACAAGTGTAAGTTTTTAAGATAATCTCAGTGAAGCCACGATTCTCAGAACTCAGTAAGTTATAGAACTCTATACTCTCAAATAGATGCAGAACTTAAGTAATCTTAGTATCGTTAATATTCTAGCCTCAGTTCAGTACTCCGCTCAGATCTAGTAGTATTCAAGTGTTCAGTTAAGACCTCAGTAGTATTTGAGTAATCTTTTTAGAGCTCAATATTGTTTACTCAGATAATGAGATTTAGTAGTATTAAGTCAGATATGGAACCACGTAAATTTAGCTTAACTCAGTCAGATCAGTCGAGAAATATGATTAGTATTAGATTCAACTTAGTTTAAGTTTAGTTGAGAATCATTTCAAAGTCTTTCAATTGAGAGTATGAGGAAAAAATGAGCAAGTTCAGGGATAGCGAATCTAGGTTAGAGAGATAGAGTAATTAAGAGAAATCCCTGAACTCTAGAAATATGTAGCCAATGCAGGTTTTAGGAGTCACCCATTAGAAAAAGGCTTGTCACCCGTTAGAAAAAGGCTTGACTATTATACTGCGTTAGGCATGACTTCATGTAAGGGTCACCAGTAGAGAGGCTTGACCAGAGAGGTCTTTACCCATGGAACGGTATTGACACCCTTCCAGCAAAGATTATAGGTTGGACCCCACCAGTTCAGGTTCGTAACATATCAGTTAAGTGAGCTCTCTCAGAGTTGTTGTTTCAGTGTCAATCTTCAGAGTACAACTCAAAAATCAGGACTGTCAGATACAGTCATCTATCTCAGTAAGTAACTCAGATAGTTCCATTGACTCATGGACCACCCGCTAGATAGGCATGGTACTACATAAAGTTATTAAGTAATATCATTGTCAGATCTAGCGATCACCCGTTAGATAGGCTTGATCTCAGTCTCAGATTCAGTTGAGTAATATCATTATCAGATCCAAAGATTACCCATTAGATAGGCTTGATCTCAGCCTCAAATTTAATTGAGTAATCTGATTATCAAATCCAGAGATCATCTATTAGATAGGCTTGATCTCATCCTCAGATTCAGTTGAGTAATCTCAGTATCATATCCAAAGATCACCCATTACATAGGCTTGATCTCAGTCTCAGATTCAGTTGAGTATTCTTATTATCAGATCTAGAGATCACCCATCGTATTCTCAGATTCAGTGATTATTCTTATTATTAGATTCAGAGATCTCTCGTTAGATAGGTTTGATCTCAGACATTGTCATTTCTTATCATTGATCATAGATTAAGGGATCTCCCCTTAGAGAGGTTTGATCTTAGATTTAGTCAGTCGAGAGCAGCAAGCTTAGGGTTAAGTCATTGATATGAGTAAATTTAGTTAATCAATTTCAGTATCATCACTTTTTGAGATCACTCGCTGGATAAGAATGATCTCAACTTTAGTACTCAGTTATCGATAACAGAAGATTCAGTATGTCAGTATTAGTAGTGAGTTTAGATGGAAGTAAAGTAGTATTCGAGTTTCAATATTCAGAGTCATGATGATTTTAGTTATGATTTGTGCATTCATGCATATGTTCGTATTCCATATTCTCATGATTATTCAGTGAAGTAATTTTTCATGTATAAGCCCTTGCATTTAGCCTTATCTCATCTTCATACTCAGTATATTCCCATACTAATGCATTTGTGCTATGGTGATTTATTTGACACCATAGGTTCAGAGGCATGAGATCCAGAGTACCCTTAGCAGCTTAGACCCAGTCAGCAATAGTAGATGTAGCAGTGAGTTCTCTTAATTCAACGATGATCCTAAGTTTATTATTGCATCAAGTTTTGTTTATTTTCAGTGGACGAAGTTCGTTAGGGAAATGTCCAATCAAATCTACACTTCATATAGTTTAAAAGCTTTTTAGATAGATGTATCAGTATTTAATTTTCAGTTTTGAGTATTTTTAGATGTTTTGAACCTTATGGCCTATTTCTGTATTTATTATCAATATCATGCAGTGCTCAAGTATAGATATTACTAGAGAGTTAGCTTCAGGTTCTTTGGGATCACGAGCACTGTGTGACATTTCGGTTCTAGAAAAATTGGGTCATTACAGAACATCTCAGAGAATTGAGTCTATGTCAAAAAGGAAGATCCAGCTAGTCTAGAATCCATAAAACCTCTCCACCAATATCAAGCAACAAAGTCTATCTAAAATATGGTATAATCCACACCACGAGTCTCAACAAGTCCAAAATTATAGAGCCTATCCTTACAAGCAATCAGGAACTCATATGCATCCTCGCTCGATGCACCAGAACACTTAGGTAAACCCAATCTTAAGAATCTACCCAACATATTTTGTTTTATAGAAGACATAGCCACTAGCTGAGAAACTACCGGTGTAAGAAGAACTTAAGCTCTAGGAGCCACAGCTACAGGTTATGCCTCTGCCCCAATACAACTCTTATATGTAGACTGAGCACCATCAGATGGCACATCGCGAACTATCCCCAAAAGATGAACCAATGCATATTTCAGCACTAAAGAAGAAATAAACCTTAGTAGAGACTGGGCTAGTTTGTGACCCACCACTATTTGGGGCAGAAGAATCTCTGGATAAGGAGTAGGAATAGGACCTAGGGAAAGTGAACTATCCTGGCCTCTAGCTAGGGAAATATCATGCAACTTTCCACAACCTTTACATCATCCATGGGCAGAAAAAGGATCCCTAGGCTCAGTCTTAGGACCCTCGTCTCGTGTAGCAGAAGCACGTGTCATAGCCATTTATGAAAGAGTGAAATATATGGAATATTCCATAAAACAACTTTGACCCTTACCACAATATGAGTGAAAGAAGTGAAGAACCCCTAAAAATGTCCCATAGCCTTCGAAAATATGAAATGAAGGTCATTATTCTTATCCATAGGACTCGACTGAAACTTGTTCTTATACCGATAATATTGGTGTAGTATAGGCTCTGATAGTAATTCATCATGAACCAATTTATGAGTCATGATGGAACATACTCTATCCCGCTAGTAGGTAAGCAAAACTATAACTTGGAGCTAACAATGGGTAAATTTGGTGAGAAATGCCCAATCACAGGTTAAAATGATCAACAAGTTTATAAGTAAAAAAGTGTTATAAATTGATAAAAATAGTCAATTTAAGATACAATCCCATGACCTGGTACAGCCAGGACAAAAGGATTTAATAATAATGCAACTCAAATATCTAGAATAGTGACTAACATCCATCTTAAAAACAAAAGATTGGATATCAAACTATAGAAGGAAATAGGTGACTCTAACTCCAATAGCTTACTCTATCTTTGTAAGATCAATACAACATGATGAATGATCAATGGTAATAGCTATTACTTAGATCTCCACAAAAAAAGTACAAAAGTGTAGTATTAGTACCCAAAGAATGGGTACTTAGTAGGCATCATCAACTGATTAAACAAAATCATGATATAAGTATGATTAAATGCTTGATATCAAAAATAAGTCAAGGTACATAAACAAACCTAAAATATCTCCAATACCATTGTACATGAAAAAAGTAAATAAAATGGAATAAAAACATAACATAACATGGAGTATCAACACAAACATACATAACTACATAATATTCTCACATATGTTAATTATTGCAAAAAAGTAAATAACTTATCACAAACCACCCGTATGCCCGAAGAGTACAATAATGGATAGAATAAAACAATTATCCAGTGATATAACTAACCTTCATTGTTATTTAACCATCATTTCCTAATTTATCATCATTCACCGATTTACCAACACTCTTTAATTTACCATCTTATAGCAACCTTATCATCATTTATACACTAGTTACTGTTAATCAAATACCCATGTCTATCACTAATTCAATTATTAGCTAGACATCATATATCAACTAACCATCATTTTTCAACTAGTCATTTGACTACTAAAGTCCATTTATGTCATGCCATATTGTAACTATTTCCTCATTTTCTGACTTATCTAAATTGCTACTTTCCATCTCACACCTCAATATTATTAATCCTAAAAAGTGTATCATTATAGAATAATATGCATATTCAAACACGAACCGGTAAATATAATCAGTAGCCACACTTGAACTGATACATAATCAATAGCCAGACTCAAACTAGTAAATAATCAATAGCCAGACTTGAACAATTAAATATTCAATACTTTCAAAATCATTCTCCTAACTGAAAATGAATATATATAAAATCAACATCTTAAATAGTATCATAAATAGCATAAATAAGAGCATAATCAATAAGCGTCAATCCTCACATTAACCAACATAACCATCAAGTATCCATATTTTTAAATATTACCTCAACACACCTTTCCAAGGTTCTCATAAGCAAAAAAGGTTTAAAAAAGCCACTATGCGTCATAGCCTAAAGTGGATTAAGAGTCCACTTCTAATAATCAAGTTCCACTTTAAGAAAATTCAACTAGAACTTGTCTTAAGGTTTTTAATCCACTTTTAGATGTATAACAAGACACAATTATGCCTAAGGTAATCATTTTTACCATATACAACAACTAAGCCAAAATAGAAACAAGGCAACCTCTTTTGATGTAAGAAATAAAGCCAATCTTAACCCAAGCATGGGTATCTAAAGATTTTTTACATTAATTTAATGATCTAAGGAATTCTCATACTAATATGAGAAATAAAGTCCATTTCACATAAGTCATAAAGAAATAAGTCAAGTGTTTCAACTCTATGATGTTCAAAATACCTAAATGGTCCAACTAATAAGAAATAAAACCTAACCTACCTCGACGGTGAAGAAAGCTCAATGATCTGCTAAACCACCATTTTTCCATTCCAAGAATCCTCAGCAATAAGAAAATATATTACGAACATATTATACTCATCAATATGATAATAACAACACAAATTTGGCACCATTGTTCTTCGGGTCCAGAAATCACATCAAAACCCTATATGGGTCCCACTTACAAAAATTGCATCTTTGAAACCAACCAATATTCTTAAATTCCCAAGGAATCATTACCCACAAAATTAGTGAAACATAAGATAAATTGGGTCTAAAATAAAGCCCTCAATATTTTAAGGTTTTGAGCATTAAATTGATAAAATCCACCAGGAAAAGGGGGAATTCTAACCACAAATCCAAAGGATAATGGAAAAAACAAGTGTTAATAAAGCTTATGAATCACCAACAAGCTTTAATACCATTCTATATTACTATTTAGGTTTTATGTTCTCAAGAAAATCAGTGAAGAATTAGCAAAATTAGGCAAAAAGCATCAATTTATTCCCTTTCCGTGTTCTCAAGATTCATTATCTGATGTGTGAGCAGATGCTAAAAAATTTGAGGCTTTTAACTGAGAATAAGTATAAAGTCTTAAGCAAATTTTGTCATTTTTTATTGTTTTATCTTTTATTTTGCTTGTAAGTCAAGAGGCGAGAGAACCAACAATGATGAAAGTAAAAAAGTTGAAATCTGAAGCAAATATAAGAGAAGTGTGGCTGACGACATTCCTTATAAGTCATCAGTATTCACATAAGTTATCAGCTTCATCAGCAGCCTTAAATAGAAAATAGGATACAGTTGGAAGAAGCGACGATGACATGTAATAAGACATCAGCCTTGTCATAATCCATTAGAGTCGTCATCAACCTTAGACAGAATATGGAAGATAAGGTGGAAAAGTGATGACATTATCTGATATGTCATCACAGTTTCTATAAGCTGTTAGGATTCACCATCAGTCTTAAGCAGAAATTGATAAAATTAAAGAGGAGCTGACGACATCCGTGATAAGTCATCAGCTTCCTGATAAGGCATCACACATGTCATCACCTATCTGATAAAGTATAGAACTCTATGATTTAGTTTTCATAATTAGAGTAAAATATTTAATGTATTGCTTAGGGTTTTCTTGGTAGCGGGTACTCGACATTCTGAACCTATTTTGGAACATACGAATTTTGTTATTTTCTCTTTAGTTTTTGGCTTAAACAAAACAATTAACTTTGAAGAGTTTTTCATCAATATTTTGGGATTTCTACTTTGATCTAATCTAAGAAACACTTGTTGCTATTCATCTTGCTATAAGTGCATATTTCAAATTATGAATTCAACATGTTGTATCGATAATTACATGATGAGTGGATAAATCCCTTTATCCTGAATTATGGGATCTATGGGTTAGGTCTTGGTAAGTTGCTAAGTGTTCAGGATTCTAAAGGTAATAGGACTCCTTGATAGTTCTGAGGTTTTAATTATTATCTGTTGGTTGCAACCGATAGATAGCACCTGCTTTGATTTGCTTGAGATAAGAAATCAACTCTAGTAGGAAGTAAATTATTGATAGGGACTTGGAAATTACCAACCTTTCGTTTCATAATTGATGTTATAACAAGGTTAATTAATCTAAAATAGTGGAAGAGTGTGAAGATTTGGAACAAGAAACCTATATTCTATATTTTACATTTGATAAGCAACATAAGAACACACCTTACTTTAAGGCCGAGTGGTTTACCATGCTCAATACATTACTCGACTTCTTAATTTTTGTACCACCCTCTTATGATCAAGGCAAGAAGATGGAATCTATGCTAGGGATGAAATTCATATCCTCAAGGTGGAGGAAAAAGCTGAGTTAGGTCATGCCGCAACATTAAATTAGGCGCGGCTTGGGAGGCAACCCAAGGTATTTAGTTATTTGTATTCATATGATGTGATTGACATTAGATCTTCGCAGCCATGGTACCACATATATGTTTCTAACTCTCTTGTTTTGGTTTGATGCATTGGGGAAATGGTACGATTGTAAGTTGAGGATGGGGATACTTATGGGTGTTGATGTCCTCTTGGGGTTTTTGTTGCCGTGCTTCTTTGCCATAGAGTATTGTTCCTAGTAGAGCGGGCATGTTTATCCATATTGTGATTTTTTGTGAGATGTTGTAGTTGACTAGGAGAAATACAAGTACCTTAGGAAATTAACATATTTTTATTGATTTTTGAACTGTGTAATATGTATTTATTTGTGACTACTGTGCATCTTGTTATGGCATTAGTTCTAGTGACATGATAACCATTGCTAAAGAATTGCAGGAACCAAATGGGTAGTAGCTTGTGATGTACCTTTGTGCCATGTGTGTGTGAGATACTACCTAGTTCCCATTGTATCTAAAATCTAGTACTTTCCCGGTTGGTCTTGCCTTGGTTGTAGGATAGCGGATAGTAAAGGATCATAGGTCGTTGTTGATATTAGTGCACTTTTAGCCTAAATGACCTTCCATGTGTAAATAATATCCCTTGATCCTGATTTTGAGCCTGAATGTCTATTCTTGATGTTATACCTATCATCTTTCCATTTATATCACAATGAACCATTTTTGGCCCTGGTCCTCCTTGGAAACTATTCACTTTGACTTAGGCAAATAACCTAAGTTGAGGGTAGCTACCATCGGGGTGCGTGATGCAAAATGAGTATGAAGAAAGGTAGAATAAAATAAAATAATAAAAATCTGGTTGTAGTGGAAAAGAACAAGGAAAGAAAAGTTGTGAAAAAAAAAGTGATTGTAAAAAAACCCACACCCATGATGAATATGTGTGCTCAAGAAATGAAAAGAATAGAAAAAGGTTAATGAGTGAGACCCTAGAAGATAGTGTATTGTCAAGGAGGCTTAGTCGCTTTAAATATCATTGAGTATCATAGCAGCCCTTAGACTACATTACAAGCCTAAGCAAGGACTCATAGTGATCTTAGCTGACTTGTCTGAAAGTTTTGTTAATAAAAATAAGGGCAAGCCTATGGTATTTGGCATACATTGATTGGAACATCAGTCTGAGAGTGAGTGTCTAGTGATTGTCCCCATGTTTACATATGTAATGTTTGATATAAGTGAAGTAGGACTTCTTTATAGTAAGGACACACTGGTTACGTTGCTAATTGCTAACTTGTTTGGATAGTGTAAGAATCATACATGCATGGTTGTTGTTGCTGAATTGATGCCATATCTTAATTCCTGTGTGTCCCATTATTGTTCTTCAGTAGCATACACAATTGATTTAGAATTAATTGACCTTAGAGAAGTTAAAGATGATTTTGAGATAATATAGATGATTGACGGCCAAATGTACTTGGTATCCTCTTGGTTGTGTTTTAGATGATTGAGGACAAGCAATTGATTTAAGTTAAGGATGTTGATGTGTGAGAATATTATAACACATTTGAGGCTTTTAACTGAGAATAATTGCAAAGTCTTAAGCATTTTTTGTCGTTTTTGATTATTTTACCTTTCATTTTGCTTGGAAGTCAAGAGGCAAGAGAACCAAAAATGATGGAAGTAAATGAGTTGAAATATGAAACAAATAAAAGAGAAGTGTGGCTGACGACATTCCTGATAAGTCGTCAGTACTCTGATAAGTTTTCAGCTTCATTGTAAGCCTTAAACAGACAATGGGATTTAGTTGGCAGAAGTGACGACGACATGTGATAAGCCACCAGCCTTGTGATAAGCCGTCAGAGTCATTGTCAGCCTTAGATAGAACATGGGAGCTAAGATGTAGAACTGATGACATTGTTTGATATGTCATCACAGTTTTGATAAGCTGCCAGGATTCACCATAAACCTTAGTAGAAATTGTAAAAATTTAAGATGAGCTAACGACATCCGCAATAAGTCGCCATCCTCCTGATAAGGCATCACATATGTCGTCACCTATCCGAGAAATTAATGAACTCTATGATTTTGTTTTCATAATTAGGGTGAACTATTTAAAGTATTGTTGAGGGTTTTCTTGTTGGCGGGTACTAGAAATTCTCAACCTATTTTTGAACGCACATATTTTATTATTTTCTCTTTAATTTCTCGTCTTGAACAAAACAGTTAAATTTGAAGAGATTATCATCAATATTTTGGGATTCCTACCTATCGTGAGAATCGTGAATCACTATTAGCATCTGTCAAGTACTAAAACCCATAGTGAACATTATTCTGGTTTCCCATAAACTCTTGATTACAAACACTAAAACTAGAGTGACCAACAATTATTTGCTAATCTCCAAAACCCCTATTTTTTCTTTTCATATCATCTATTTGAATTAAACTTTTAGCTTTAGTTTCAAACCAGTTTAATGTCCACTCACATTGTTCCCTGTGGATTCGACCCCGAATCCAAAGTTGGTTAAATATATTAACGATGACCGCCTTGTACTAGATTGACGTGTTAGTTGAGTATAATCATTATATCAACCCTGAGGCTCATGATTGTGGTATCTCTCTTCTACCATATGAGTCACAGTCGTGACATCCCTTTTCCAATCACAGCATCTCTTTTACTCAGCGAGTCGCAATCAGGCCAAAAACATCGCTATCACGGTGGATAATTACATTAGTGAACTTGGAATTTTCCAAGTCCACGCCAAGATATAGGGATAAATCTGAAATACCATATACACAAACATTTTGGACTCAATGGCACAATTGGATTTTCCTTCCGAGGTTGTTTTGACCAAATGTAAGTCTCACACCCATATTTTATTTTCTTAACTTTTTAACCAATAGGTTGAAATGGGAATGGGTGTCTCGAGACTCAAACCGAAGGTCTACCTAGCCTAAAATTAAAATTCTTGAGTTTTAGGTGTAGTCAGAATTTACATATAGAATTATTTTACTAAAGCTTTTGCTCGATGGCCATTTACAAACAACGAAGACTTTAAAATGGGAAATTGGCTCTAAAAACTAAACAATCTTCCCAATAACTTCATTTCTAGCTCCAGCAAGTCATAAATGACTTGGGACAGCTATAGTAATCTCTAACGGTGAAAATAAGTTGAAATATGGAAAATGACCATAAGGGTCATTACAAGTTTTTAGGACTCCAAATGGACATTATGAATTCTTAGTGATGTCCTTTGGGTTAACCAATGCACCGAGGTATTCTTGAGTTTAATGAATGGTATTTTCAAGTCTTTCTTATATTTATTTATGATTGTCTTTATTGATGACATTTTTTTTTACTCAAAGAGTAATGAGGAAGAAGCATATCATTTTTGTTT
The DNA here is from genome assembly GCA_030864225.1 of Capsicum baccatum var. pendulum. Lineage (NCBI taxonomy): Eukaryota > Viridiplantae > Streptophyta > Magnoliopsida > Solanales > Solanaceae > Capsicum > Capsicum baccatum. The sequence goes on along the minus strand of CM061560.1, from coordinate 160,926,591 downwards.
AGTCTTGGGAATTTTGAAGGAGAAGCGAATTTATGTTGAGTTCTTTAAATATTAATTTTAATGTCCTCTATAGAAATTTTAGGTAATGTGGTTTCCGAAAAGGGGGTTATGGTGAAATACCTAGTTCTTGAACCATTGAAGAACAATTTATTTTTTGTGCCTTTGAGTTGGGAACAACTTAAAACTTGAGTCGTACCCTTGTTCACGACTCATACCCACCTTGCCTTCACCTTTAGTAACTTGATCAGTCCATGATGGTATTATACTGTTTATTATATTAAATGACCTCTCCTTGGTCGTAAGCAATAAATACGAGTTGTATACTACTCAACCGTATAAAAAGGAGCCCCAACCAAGTGGACTATTTTTGTCACGAGTGAATTTTATGAGTTAAGAGTTAGTCTTAACCATTGGATAATACTTAAGGATGCCAAATAATACCTATAATATTATGGTTGACCTAGTAGAAGCCTAAGGTATGAGTTAGGGTACCACTCATAACATAAAGTACGATTGCTAAGAGAGTTATATGGGGGAGTCGTACTCCTGGACGATATCATTTTTCATCTTTTAACTAAGGGACTTGTGCTCATTTTACTTCCCTAAAACCCTAATACCCCACACTACCTAAGTCATTGTGGCCACCTAATCCCTCATTTACAAGAATCAAACACTCCAAAACACTTTAAAAGCTTCCTAAAGAAAAATAATAGGTTAGGGTTTAGAGAGAGCTTATCTAGTGAAAGATGGAGCCAAGATTGTTAGTTTGTCATTTTGTTTAAGGAATGTATCTATTAAAATCTATAAATATCTCTAAACCCAAGTATTTCACAATTGAATTAGTAAGTGTACATGGTGGTTTAGAAATCAGATGAAAAGGGTTTTGTTGCCTAATGATGTATGATGTTAAATTTTGCTTAGACTTATGTTTACATGTGGTATTGATGATGAATTGCATGTGTGGGTGAATTTTTTATGTGGATTAACATGAGGGTCTTAATTAACCCTAATCTTCATAATAAATACCATGGAAATGATCTTATTAAGGGTAAGCACCCACGGTATCCATGAAAATATCTAAGTGAGTTGTCTAGTCATATGTTGTTAATGTATTGAACTAGAGAAATGTCCCAATGAATAGGGATAAATTATAAATAATGGTTTAAAGGAATTATGAACCATGTGTGGTGAAATTTATAACCTTGTTGGTTGATAGATATTGAGACGGTAAAGTCCCTAGATTAAAGATGAACTTAAGTTATGTGTTAAACCCAAATAGGGTAGGAATATGGTATAAGATTGTTATTGAAAGATAATTCTTTGTGAGGGTATTGATGACCAAAACTTAAGTCGTATATTGAATAAGTGAAGTCATTGGCCTATTAAAATGGTTGAGTAATTAAGGATCCCATAAGGACCATGTGGTCTTGTATAGAGTTGAATAGGCTAAAATGGTTAAATTTCTTAAATTTTGTATTGGATGTATTTTTATTCTTGGGAAAAGGTTTAAAGTTTCAAATACCAACTAATGATATTTGTGATGGCTTGATGCCAAAGTCCTTTGCCTTAGATGGTTGTTTAAGGTTGACGTCCCCTGCCTTATGAATGACTTGAGGTTGAAGTCCCATTGTCCAATGATATTTCTTGAAGATAAAGTCCTTTTCTTAAAGAGATATGCTGAGGTTACGGAATGAAAACCCAAGAAATGTGTCCTTGCAAAAAATGTTGATTTTTAGCATGATTACCAAGATACGATTGTACAAGACAATCATACCCTTGGATATGGGTCATATCCACTCTCCCCTCCCCCTCTTTTTATAAGTGCAGCCTAGTGAGGTAGCTCATTTTCTTTTATATGACTTGAACTTCCCTTAGTCATAACTAATGTAAACATGTCATACCTTACACGATCGTATATAGTAATGTTTTAACTTGAGTGGACTATTTTCTAAAAGGATGAAGCTTACGAGTTAGAGGTTGAGGCATACCCTTTGGTTACAACTCAAGGGTGTCCACTCATACCATTAAAAATATAGATTACCTATGAGGAGCCTAGGGTAAAAGTAAGGGTATCACTCATACCCTAGGGTACGATTACTTAGGGAGTCGTACAGGGAAATCATACCCCTGGGTCCTGTCATTTTCCAACTTATAACTAAAGGCCTTTTTATCATTTCCCATGCCCTATACCCTAAACTCTATCACTATATAAGTGTGTGCAGCCTCCTAAAAATTCATTGGAAAGAATCAAATACCCTAAACTCTCTATCAAACTCACCCTTGGATGATTTGAGGCTAGGGTTTCCAATTTCTTGGTGATTCAAGTGTTATAAGGAATGTATCTGTTCCCCTTCTTAAATAAATCTAAAACCCAAATATTTCACAATTGAATAGTAAGTGTACATGGTGGTTTTGAAATCAAATGAATAGGATTTGTTGCCAAATGATGAACAATGATAATCCCTACTTAGACTTTTGTTTATTCGTGTTATTGCTAATGATTTGTATATGTGAATTCTTGTTGTATTAGGCCTAACATGTGGCTCTTGAGTAACTCTAATATTAATAATTTCTACCATGAAAATACCCATGTTGAAAGTATGTACCTAATGTGTTTGTGAAAATATCTAAGTTAATTGTCTAGCCACATGCTTGTGATATTTTGAACTAGGGAAATGGCCCTATGAGAATGAATGAATGATATATGATACAGTTAAGGTATTGTGTACCACCTTTTGCAAAATTTATTATACTGTTAGGTTAATGACTAATAAGGGATTAAAGAACTAAATATTAGAATGATCTTAATTTGTGTGTATAGTTTAAATGTGATGAGATTATAGTGAGAGATTATTAATGAATTGTGAATCATCCAATGTGTATCTATGGAATTGGTCTAATGAACACAAGTAAGTCATGATAAGGACTAAATGAAGGTAAATACTGGTAGATGGTTAGTAAAGGACTTGTTGGCCTTGTATTGAGTTATAAGGGTTGTAAATGCTTGGTAAATGGTAGATAAGAACCTTGTTAATCATGTAATATATTAGCTTATGAGTTTAAATGGGGTGATGTATGTATAAGTATTAATGTTTGACAATTGGCATTGTGTTGATGTTAGCTATGTATTTTTGTAATCTACGACCATATTGGTTTGATGGCTAAGAAAAGGGGTTCAATTCCCTAAGTTTGAACTTGAAAACTTATGTGTGGAACTAAAGTGAAGTGTAGAAGTGTTAATGTATAATAAATAAGTTAGTAGGGTTCTTGATAACTACCAATTGAATCGCATGATGGTTTGAATTAAGGCATTATCCTATTGAAATAGTTGACTAATTAAGTCTCTCAAGAAGACCATGTTTTCATGTATAGTGTTAATTTGGCTAAATGATCTAATGTCCTTAAAATGTGAAATAAATTATATGGGTGTTAAAGCATGAACCAATGGATTGATAATTTAAATGTTTGCTAATAGTAGTAATATGATGGTTTGTGCTAAAGTCCATAGCCTTTTCAAATGACTTGTAGTTAGATTCCCTCGTCAAATGGCTTGAGGTTAGAGTCCTTCGTTAAAAGACTTGTTGTTGGAGTCCCGTATCAAAAGACTTGTGGTTGGATTCCCTCATCTAATAGCTTGCGGTTGGAGTCCCTTTATTAAAGAGATCTATTTTGGTTAAAATACCTCTATTGTGGATCGGCGTGAGCTTAGAATTCCATGCCCGATCAAATATGGTTGAGCATGCGATTAGAGTTCCATGCCAAATTAAATGTGTGAGCATGCGATTACAGTTCAATGCTTAATATAATGTGTAATCATATGATTAGAGTTCCATGACTAAGTGTATATTTGATAATGTGATTAAAGTTCCATGTCTAATTGAATGTGTAAGCATGCAATTAGAGTCTCATGCCTATTTGATTATGTGTGTTTGGATAGAGCCCTTGCTATAATGGATTAATATGTGGTTTGGGGTCCGTTGTTTAATGAATATAACCATGATTGAAGAACACTTTCTAATGACCTGATAACGGTACTAAAGTTCTATGCCTAATATTAATGAGTTGAACCTAAGTGTGGAATGCTAGAGTCCTCCACTTTATGCCTCATGATTGAAGGAGTTGAAACAATGGTTAAGTATGGATATCTTGTTGGCTATGATATATAAATATATATATGTAAGTATAAATGTATAAATATGATTGAAAGCGATACATTGACTTGTGTAAAAATGATTATATTTAATAATTTGACTTAGATTGAACAATCACACTATTTTATCATTATCTTTGGGTTACATATTTATGCTCAAACCGCTAACCATCATCGAATGCTATGTCTCCACGTAATATATGGGCTAGAGTATCTATTTATTTTTCTGCGTAGTGAATAGGCATTCGTATGATTTAGTAATTAACCTTGAAATGGTGAGCTTCCTTATTCCGAAAGGCCTACCTTTCATTGCCACATTATTCTATGTCATAGACTTGTATAGAATTGGTACTTAACTATTACCAAATGGACTTGGGTATTTTTAATAAATGGTCTACATTAATGAAATGTTATTTATTTTCTAAGTATTGGATATTAGCCTTATTTTTTTGATATTTTATTTTAAGGTCGGAGTTCATCTTACCTTTATGGTTGTTTTGATGATGGCTAGGTTGGGTTATCATGTCAACCTCTGATTTAGGTGAGCTTGAGCTTCCCATACGTCATGGATCAATTTCTAGGTGTGTCAAGTTGGTATCAAAGCCTAGGTTCATGGTCAGTTGGGAGTCCATAAAGTTGTGTCAAGTAGAGTCTCTTTTTTGGATGTGAAGCAGGCCACACTTATAAGAGAGTGTCTATGAGGAATTTAGGAATATTTCCCTGCATTATGTTTCAATCTCAAGCTATATAGAGTCTAAGTTCTTATATTCCTCTGAGTTTTTCTCGATCATCTTTTAGATCATGTATCTAAGAAGATCTAACATTCAAGCACACTCTTTTGTACTAATTAGGGCAATATGGACAAAGTTCATCCAACTTTTGGGATTCAAACCCAGTCAAGAGTCATGACATCTGACTATCCTTGTAGGATTCCACCTGTTCTCACTAACCCCACAATTGGAGTTGGCACTTCCCCTCAGTCACCTCAAAATGGTGGGTTTCATTGCTCTGTTGGCTTAGGATGGTGGAAAGTGGTCTAGGAGAAAGTATTCAGCAAGTCCAGGTTTTCTTTCCACATCTACTACTCCCTACCCGAACCCATAAGGGGGAAAGGATATTCAAATTCATAATTATCATACGGTACAAGATGCACAACATCAGGTCAATGGGGCTTAATCCTTATTCACCTATCCTACTTGTTACTTTTGCAGCCGATCATACTGTGGTTGTTGCGATATGGGAAAGGATCGTTGTTTTATATGTACTAAATTATGACACATACAATGGGAGTGTCCCATAAGGATTGTTGCTTTAGCCAAAAGGATGTCAGTTACCATTTCTCTAGCTTTTGCACCAAAGGGTGCCACTTCTATCTTCGATATTGGTCGGGATAGTCTTAATGCTCTTACCATACCTCAGGAGCCCAAGGCATATTCAAATGTTGGCATGTGTATGTTGAAATATTTTTCTCATGATGTGTATTTTCTACTCTATCTAGGGTCAACTCTTTCTTATGTGACCCAAAATTTGGCCGTGCATCTTGATTGTGGTGCTGAGAGTCTGTTGGTTCCCTTTTCTGTTTCCACCCTGGTCAGAGACCCTGTGATTGTTAAAAGGTTATATAGAGGGTTTGTGGTATCTATTGGCAGTAGAAGGACCCTTGTAGACTTGATATAGTTTGGCATGATTGATTTGGATGTTTTCCTAGGAATGGATTGGTTGCACTCATTGTATGCTTTCTTAGATTATTAGACTCGTAGAGTAAGGTTTAATTCTTTAATGAGGCATTAATTATATAGGAAGATGGTTCTTGAGTGCCCATGGGAAGATTCTTTTCTTATCTTAAGGCCCAAAAGGTCATTTAAATGGGGTATTTGTATCTTTTGGTCTGATTTAATGATTCTAACTTGGAAGGGCCTCATCTAGAACCCTTTCATATGGGTACTGAGTTTTTCTTTATGTTCTTTGGGTTGACCAATGCCTCAAAAGTATTCATGAAGTTGACGAGTAGGGTCTTCTACCTATTTTTGAGACATCTTTGGCGTTGTCATCATGGATGACATCTTAGTCTATTCTAAGAATGAAGTGGATCATGTAGATCACCTCCATTCCATGTTGCAATCTTTGAAAGATTAACATTTTCCTGCTAAGTTCCCCAGGTGTGAGTTTTGTTTAAAGTTAGAGATTTCTTAGTTGTGTTATCTATTTCATGTTATGAGATCATGGTAGATCTCTAAAAGGTATGCAGTGGTGTCTTTGGTGCCCAGCCCTAAGGACTCTTTAAATGGTATGTTGTATCATGATGGGTCTCTTTTGTGACCTAGGTGGTTCCCATAAAGCACTCCATACCTTTGGTGGTGTATCTCTACTGAGGGTCTTGCCTTGAGCGGCGTGAGTGGTTCTTGTGCATTCGCTCCTCTATTACTCTTCTTTTGTTGGTTAGTGGCTCGGGGAGCATAGTTATTTTTGAAAATTGGAAGTGCAGAATTCCCTAATTGGGGGAGATTCTAGGGTGCTTTTTAAGGCACCTTATGGTAGGAAATGCCATCCTACCACTTATTGGTATGAAGTTGATAGGGGTAAGTGGATTGAACCCGATTTGCTTCATTGGACTTAGAGTAGGTGAAGGTGATTCACGAGAGGTTAAAAACCCCTAAAATTTACCAAAGGTCTTATGCGGATGTGTGTCATAGAAGTTTAGAGTTTGGTGTTGGTAAATGGGTATTACTAGAGGAATCCCCCGTGCAGGGAGTGGTACGAGTTGATAAAAAGAGGAAGCTTAGTCCCCGTTATGTTAGTCCCTTTTTGGTCTTGAAGGGGTTTGGCAATATTGCCTATAAGTTTGAACTCAACTTTCCTCGATTTTCCATGTCTCTATGTTGCAAAAATACGTAGATGAACCTGTGTTTATAGTTTTCCCTTGGAGGGTTGGTTTTTTTGATTTCCTTGCCCTATGATGGGATCCCTATAAGGATCTTTTAATGGTAGTTTTGTCGGTTTCGAATTATAGGAGTGGCTTTGGTGAAGGTTCCATAGGGGAACTAATAGTCTGAAAAAGCTACTTGGGAGGCAGAAGATTATATGAAGTCCAAATATCTATAATTGTTCTATATTCCAGAAACTCATTCTTCAGCTATGCTTTGGTAATCCTAACGTAGTCTATGTCTTTGACAGATGATGGGTGAAACCCCGATCCTTATAATTGTTTCATGTCCTTATTAGATAAGGGATTTAAGTTTCAAATGCTTTAGTTGCTTTATATCCATGAAATTCAATTAGTTTAAGCCCTAAGATTTGGATTGATCAAGTGTTGTGATAAATGATGGGATTCAATTCCAAAGATCGATGAAATTAAATGGCCGATTAATAATGAACATGATATGTGTTGTGTTGTATCCTTGTTGTTTGCTTGGTCTTAATGTGTTGAAGGTTGTTTTGTTGTATGCTAATGTGTTGACTTGCATTCAATCTACCTTTCCCATCATTCATGGATAAATGATTGTAAGTGGGGGAGAATAAAACACCCATGAATGTAGCCTTGCAAAAAATTTTGGTTTTGAGCATAATGATCTAGATACGATTGGACAAGCCAAGCATATCATTGGATATAGATCATCTCCACTATCCCCTCCTCCTCTTCTTATAAGAGAAGCCTAGTAAGGTAGCTTATTTTTCTCTATTCAACTTTACCTCCCCTTAGTCATAACCAATGTATACGAGTCGTACCCTACAAGATCATATGGAGTAAAGTTTTAAATTGAGTTGACTATTTTCTATATGGATAAAGCTTATCAGATAGAGGTTAAGTCATACCCTTTGGTTATGATTAAAGGTGTCCACTCATACCCTTGAAAGTATAGATGACCTAGGAGGAGCCTAGGATATGAATAAAGGCACCGCTGGTACCCTAAGGTATGATTACTTAAGGAGTCATATGGGGAAATCTTACCCCTACGCGGGGTCATTTTCCAACTTATACCTAAGGGCCTTTTTGTCATTTTCCATTCCCTAGACCCTAAATACTCTCACTATATAAGTGTATGTAGCCTCCTAAACATCCATTGGGATGAATCAAACACCCTAAACACCCTCTTAAGCTCATCCTTGGAAGATAGGAGGCTAGGGTTTTAGGGGAGCTCCTCTAGTGTGAAGAAGAAGTCAAGTTTTTGTTATTCAAGTTTTTTAAGGAATGTATCTCTTCCCTTTCTTAAATAACATTAAAACCCATGTCTTTCACACTTGAATTAGTAAGTGTACATGGTGGTTTTGAAATTAAATGAAAAGGGGTTTTTGTTGCTAAATGATGAACAATGATGACCCATACTTGTTGTATGTGGCCTAACATGTAGTTCTTCAGTAACCCTATTCTTAATGATTTTTACCATGGAAATTGCCTTGTTGAAGGTATGTATATAAGGTGTTCTATAAAACGTCTAAGTGAATTGTCTAGCCATATACTTGTGATGTTTTAAACTAGGGCAATGTCCAAATAAGCATGAATGAATGATAGATGATATCATAAAGGTATTTTGAACCATGTTTTGCGAAATTGATGATATTTTTGGGTTAATGACTAATTAGGAATTGAATCCCTAAGAATGAGAATGAGCTTGATTTATATGTAGAGTTTAAATGTATTGAGAATACGGTAAGAGCTTGTTAATGAACTGTGGATGGTCCAATGTACATCTATGGAGTTGGTCTAATGAACTTGAGTGAGTCATGATAAGGACTAAATTAATGTTAATACTTGTAGATAGTTAGTAAACGCCTTGTTGGCCATCTATTAAATTATAATGATTGTAAATGTTTTGTAAATAGTTGATCAGAATCTTGTTAATCATGAAATAGATTAACTTATGGCTTTAAATGCGGTGATAAATATATATAAGGATAAATATGTAAATATGATCAAATTTGATACAATGACTTATGTGAAATGACTGTATCTAATGATTTTACTTGGATTAATCAAACGTTTAATTCTGTCTTTATCCTTAGGTTACATGATAGTGCTTCAACTTCTAACCATCTCTAGAAGCTGAGTCCCCATGCAACACAGGGGCTAGAGCTTTTTCTTCTTTATCTATGCAGTGAACAAGTGTTTCTAACCTTGAACTGGTGAGCTTCCATATTCTAAAAGGCCTGCCTTCCATAGTCATGTTATTCTATGTCATAGACTTGAATAGAATTGGTACTTGGCTACTGTCGTGGGTATGTCCCGACATATTATTGACTTTAATTTGGTAAAGTTTTTGTGGATGACTGTCGACTTTGGTATTTTGGTTAAATGGTCAACATTAATAAAAAGTTAGTTTTCATCTAAGTATTGTCTATCATCCTTATATTTTTGCTATTTTATAATAAGGCTGGAGTTCATCCAACCCTCGTGGTTGTTTTCATGATAGTTAGGTTTGTTTATTGGGGTGACCTCAAGTTCAGGTGATCTTGAGGTGCCCATACAACATAGCCTGATTTTGGGGTATGTCAAGTCGGTATTGGAGCTTGGGTTCATGGTTAGTTGGGAGTTCACAAAGCCATGCCAAGTAGAGTCTTTTTATGGGCATGAAGCCTGCCACACTTATAAGAGAGAGTCTGTGAGGCATTTAGGAATGTTTCCTTATCTTGTGTTTCAATCTCAACCTATATAGATTCTAAGGTCTAAGATTCCTCTAATTTTTGCTTGATAATCTTTCAGATCATGTATCCAAGAAAATTTGATGTTCAAGATAGCTCTTTTGTCCCAACTGGGATGCAATATGGAAAAAGCTCATCCAATTTCTGGCATTAAGACCCGATCAAGTGTCATGACAGTTCACAGTTCTCGATGGGTTCCACTTATTCCAACTAACCCTACGTTTTGCATTACCACTTCCCCTCAGTCTCCTTAAAATACTGGGTTCCATCGCTCCTTTGCTCAGTGGACACAAGTTGGTGGAAAGTGGTCCAGGAAAAAGTATTGGGCAGGTCCTAGTTTTCTTTGTGTATATAGTGGTCCCTACTCGAACCTATTGGGAGGTAGTCATCTTTAGATTGATAATGTTCGTAGGGAACAAAGTGCACAATATCAGGTCAGTGGGGCCCAATCCTCATTCACCTATCCTCCTTTTTGATTTTATAATGGATCACACTATGGTTATCACGATAAGGTAAAGTGTCGGTGTTTTATATATGGTCAATTAGGCCACATGCAATGGAAGTGTCCCATAAGGATTGCCACTTCGGTCAAATAGATGTTGGTTACCAATTCTCGAGGTTTTGCACGAAGGGGTCCTACTTCTAACTACGACATTGGTTGGGACCATCTCAATGTTTTTACCATCCCTCGAGAGCCCGAGGCCTCTTCAAATGTTAGTGTTGGTATGTTGAAACTTTTCCCTCCGTATGTTTGATCCAGGATTTACTTTTTCTTATATGAGCCCTTATATGATTGTGCGTCTTGATTGTGGTCCCAAGAGTCTATTGGTTCCCTTTTTTGTTTCCACCCCAATCAGAGACCTTTTGATTATTACAAGGTTCTATAGAGGGTGTGTGGTATCTGCTGGCCATAGAAGAAAAATTGTAGACTTGATACAGTTTTGCACGATTGATTTTGATGTCAACCTAGGGATTGATTGGTTGCACTCTTTCTTTGCCTTCTTAGATTATCAGCCTCGTAGATTCATGTTCAAATTACCTAATGAGCCTGTCATTTTATGGGAAGATGGTTCTTGAGTGCCCAAGGGAAGATTGTTTTCTTGTCTTGAGGCCCAAAGGGTGATTTAAATGGGGTGTTTATATCTTTTAGTGTGATTTAAAGATTCATACTTGATAGGGCCACCTCTAGAATCCATTCACATAGGTAATGAGTTTCTTGTCATGCCCTTTGGGTTTACCAATGCCTCAACGACATTCATGAACTTGATGTTTAGGGTCTTCCACCTATTTTTGGGAAAGTTTTTTCGTTATCTTCATGGATGACGTCTTAGTCTATTCTAAGAACAAGGCGGATCATGTAGATCACCTCCATGCCATATTGAAAACTTTTAAGGATTAATAATTTTTTGCTAAGTTTCCCCATGTGTGAGTTTTGTTGGATGTCATAGCTTTCTTGGTTATGTTATCTGTTTCTAGTGATAGTATCAAGGTAAATTCCCAAATGGTATGTAGTGGTATTTCTTTGGTGCCTAGTGCTAAGGACTCCTTTAGTAGTATGTGGCATCTAGATTGGTCTCATTTGTGACCTAGGTGGTTACCATAAATCACTCTATACCTATGGTGTTGTGTCTCGGCTGAAAGTCTTGCCTTGAGCGGCGGGAGTGGTTCTTGTGCTTCAGTTTCTCCGTGACCCTTCTTGTGTTTGTTAGTAGCTTGGGGAGCATAATGATTTTTGTAATTAGGAATTCTAAAAGTCCCCAAGTGTGGGAGATTCTAGGGCGCTTTTTATGGCACCGTATAGTAGGAAATGTTTTCCTCCTTCTTGTTTGTATGAAGTTGATAGGGGTAAGTTTTTTGATGATGTGGCATGGAAACACGACACTTTCAATGCTTAAAACTGAGAATTTATGCAGGAAATTAGAGTGTTTTTGTTAGATATGAAGCACTTTTGTGTTAATTGCAGGTAAAATAGGTCAACTACATTTATTGAATGAAAAGAGAAGAAAAAGACCAACTTTGTTCAGTATACTAGTAAGCACCTATGCCGTAACAAGACAATAAGACTTGTATGCTAAATCGTAAGTAAAACAACACCAAAAGAGAAATTGAAGAACAAAATCTTAGGAAGATTCGACTCAAGTATCTAAGTCATAAGGCAGGATACTAGTCGTATACTTAAGCCATAAGCATAACAGAATCCAAGCTATTATCCTGGAATTTAAGTGTCATAAGTATACGAGTCGAAAGTCTAAGTATGACTAGTATTGAGATGTTGTATGCAAAGCAGTGATCAAGATCTAGAAAGAATAAAGTCCTAGGTAGATACGGATGAAAAATCCAAGTCATACACATGGTTATGACTCATGAGCTAGAATCATAAGCTGAGCATAGTGTTGAAGTCATGGGTTGACTAGATATTGGACTAGTTATGACAAGGTGGGGTATGACTCATAAGCTAAGGATAGAAGTGACGACCGAGTCATACCAACTGCCGACTTAAATTTACCTTTTCCATTTTTAATAGGAATTTACTGTTATTTTGAGATACTATAAAAACACTAGGGTTTATCTTTTGTTAGGTTAGCTTTTATTAAATTTTACAACCTACTTATACATACTCTTCAATTGTTTTTGAGATTTTAGGGTTTTATTCAATTCAAAATTTTGGAGTTTATTCATATTATTGTTGTGCGGTTGATTTTATGATTTCTTCATTGATAACCATGGTTTCTTGCACAAAAATGATCGACTAATCTCCTTAGCTAAGGTTGTAGGAACCCTGGCAGATTAGAAAAGTAGCAGAAGTGTGACAAATCTGTTCTAGGGTTATGCAGGTATTCTAATTCTTTTTCATTACAACTGATTTCAAGTACCTATAGCATGTTGAGATAAAAGCATGTATTCATATTCTTTCAATAACTCGGAAAGCTTGTGATTGGGAAAAAAAGATTTGGACGGTAATTTGGGATTCCTACCTCCATCTTACAGTCCCTACATTCCACATTATCACTCTATTTGATAACAAAAGATGAAATGAACTATGGACGTAGCAAGGTGAAAATAGGTGACATCCAGCGATGATAACCAAGTAAAAGGATGGGATTTATCTTCACACTCAAAAGATGGCTGATAATACATAGCTTGTAGGCTTTGGATGCATAGAAATAGAATAGTGGGTTGATCATGAGAAAACTAAAGAGACGTCAGGGGGAGCACAGACCTAGCATTCATCTCTGATTGATTACAACTCAAAAGTACTCAAGAATTGGTTTCTCTTTGTATTGATAACAAAATCCCCGCATTTACTTTCCTACACTGTTCAAAGATTAAATCAAAACAAGCAACTGCTCATGTTTTCCCTGTGGGATCGACCCCAATTTAGTAGGGTTATTATATTTTCATTGATCACATTATACTTCTCATTGAGGTGTAGGGCGACATCAAATTTTTGAGCCATTATCGGGGAACTATGATTTGAGGAGTAATTATAATTGGTGAAGTTATTGAGTTTTTATATTTCTATTTTTGATTTGGCATACGCCGGTATATGCCATGTGCTAGGACTAGAGGCAATCCCTTACTCTTTTTTGATCTATAGAAAGAAAGGATCCTTCAAACACCGAGAAGGATGTCAGTACAAGTTTGTGAAGTGGTACAAGATTCCCTACCTATGGACCTAAATGTGAAATCCTATGTGATCCATTAGACAAGTAGAATTTTACAGATATTTAGACACAACTATTAGAGCAAGAACAGAGAAAATCCAAAGAAACTAAAATGGTTGTTGAAGCTGAAGAAGCACAGCGAGATGCAATAGCCAGATCGAGAAAGGTTGTTGATTGTCGATTTCAAGAAGAATTTTACAGATATTTAGACACAACTATTGGAGCAAGAACAGAGAAAATCCAAAGAAACTAGAATGGTTGTTGAAGACGAAGCAGCACAGCGAGATGCAATAGCCAGATCGAGAAAGGTTGTTGATTGTCGATTTTAGAGGGATAGAGTTCCATATGTTCCAACATATCAACATTTAGATCCATATGATGAAGATGATTAAGACATGGTCTATGTTAACCCTGCTGAGGCATGAGCTATTATTTGTCTAGCATTTGACCCTAATGTAAATTTTGATATTACTTGTGCTATGATCCAATTGTTGAATTTGAAAGGTTTAATCTCCGGAGCAGCTAAAAATGACACGAATATGCACCTTTCTAATTTTCTTGGGATATGCACAAATGATAACTACCCAGGGGTTGATTAGGAAGCATTGAGATTAAGGTTGTTTCCCTTTTATCTAACTGGAGAAGCATCCCTATGGTCAAGGGAACTATCAAGAGTATCTATCATAATATAGAATGAGTTGAAGAAGCAGTTCTTGGGCAAATTCTTCCCTCCGTCACTAATGTTACAGCTGAAGGATGAAATTTATAATTTTAGACAATTACCTGTAGAATCAATGTATAAGGCATAATTTAGATTTAAGAAAAAGTTGAGCTTACTGCCAAACCATAGAATAAGAGAATCTAATCTGTCAGAAATCTTCTATAGATCACTAAATGATAGTTCCAGAGCCATGATAGATACTATCTCGGGAGGTTTATTTAAGCATCTTCATTAGGGTGCTGCGTCGGAATTGCTTGATGATATTGCATCACCAATAAAGGATGTGATACTGGAGATTTTGACTAGGGTAGTGGTACATATGCTATTTGAGCAACAAACACATATGAAGCAGGTAATGATATGGTTGCACAAAAGGTAGCACAGCTTTATACTGATATTGGTTTTCTTATAAAATATTTTGCTTCATTAAATGTTGAGAAAATAAATGTAATAGAATCACAGGGATCCACACCCAAACCATTAAAGATTGTATCTCAAGAGGAGGCAAACTATCTTGATCGTAGATTGGAAGATTTTTTAGCCCAAGGGAAAAAGAATCAAGGTTTGAACTATTATAATGATAGATAAAAAGATTGGAGCATATATAGAGATAAAGATGGTGATTGGAGATGCAAGGATGATTATAAGGAGAATTGTGACAAATACATTCCGCCAAGCAGCCTGGATATAGAGCCTAGAGTTGATGCACTCTTCTCTAAGCAAGTGAAAGGGAAAGATAGTCAAGAAAATTCTCTAAAATATATAAAAGAAGTTCTATCTGGACATAATCAAAAAGCTGAATCAGATGCCACAACAATTAGGAAATTGGATCAACAGCTCCGGCAGATGTCAGCTACAGTAAATCATAGATATCCTGGCACTCTTCCAAGTAATATAGTAGCAAATCCCAGAAACTATAGCCAATGTTTTTCCATTACTACTCAGAGTGGTAAGGTTATTTTAGATCCACCTGGAACTACTATTGATGAGAAGAAGCAGAATGATGATGAACTAGCATATGTGGGAAGCAACAGCAAACAGAGGATAGGAGATAAAAGGGCTGCAGGTTTTGTGTTGAAATCTTTTCCAAAGGCTGCTTCCTCCCTATCCCTAGAGACTGTAAAAGAGATAAGAATAGGGTAAGTATAAAAAAATTCTACCCATGTAAAAAGAGCTGCCAGTCAACATACCATTGGTCGAAGCATAAGAGCAGATATCTAGATATGCAATGTTCATAAAGAACCTGATCACAAAGAAAAGAGTAGTTAGATATAATCTAATTTATAATGTCCATCATTGTAGTGTTGTAGCCACTACGTCATTCGTGGAGAAGAAGAAGGATCCTAGTGTAGTCACTATACCTTGCAACATTGGATCTTTCCACTTTGAGCGTGCTTTATGTGATTTAGGTGCTTGAATCAACTTTATGTCATTTTTAGTATTCAAGAAGTTGTATTTGGATGCTCCAAAACCCACCACCATAAGGTTAGTCATAGTAGATAGAAGTTTGAAAAAGCCAGTCGGTATCTTTTATGATGTTCTAGAAATGTATCTTCTCTTATGTTTCCTACTGACATTGTTATTTAATATTGTTAAGTGTACTTTCAAGTCCCAATTATTCTTGGCAGAACTTTTATGGCTACATGTTGAACATTGATTGATCTGGAGCATAGAGATCAGATATTGAGATTCAATGATGAACAAGTGCTATTCAATATATGCAAATCCATGAAGCAACCTGATGAGTTGACGGTGATATATGTGATAATTATGGATGATAAAGAAGAAGATTCATTCCACGACATTGATATGGTCACTTTGTGGGATAATGGTTGTGATACAGCTATTCCTGTACAAAAAAGTCTAGGTGTTGAAGAACTTTTTGCTGTGATCATAAATTTTGACTCTGAAGGTATAAAAAAATATGAGGATATTGTTGGTGCATTGCATGGTACTGGTTAAAATTTTGCACCAAAAAATCTTGGTCTAGATTTAAAGAATAGAACAACTTTACCCATTCTCCCATCTATTGAGAAACCATAGATATTAGAGTTTAAGGCTATCCTATCGCACTTGTAGTATGAATTCTTAGAAGCCAACAATACCTTGACAGTCATTAGTGTAGTAGACCTAAAATAGTTAGGAGTGGAAGCAGTTTTATCAGTTTTGCAAAATTTCAAAAGGGCCAATAGATGGTCCATTACAGATATTGTGCGCAGTCCGCCTGGTCTATGTACTCACGAAATTAAGATTGAGCTGGATTGTGTTCCATACATTGAGCACCAGCGCCGCCTTAATCCACCAATTCAAGAGGTGGTTAAGAAGGATATAATCATGTGATTTGATGCTAGGTGGGTTAGCCCTATTCATTACGTTCCAAAGAAGGGTGGAATAATTATTGGGCCTAAAGAGAAGTATGAGATGGTGCCTATGAGACCAGTCACTAGATGGAGAGTTTGCATAGACTATGGGAAGCTGAATGCATGGACTAAGAAGGACCATTTTCCAATACCATTCTTAATCAAATGCTAGATAGGTTAGTAAGCAAAGGATTGTATTAATTTCTTGATGGGTACTCGGTTATAATAAGTTTACTGTTGCACTGGAGGATCATGAGAAGAACACTTTTACATGTCCTTATAGGACCTTTGCATTCAAATAAATGTCATTTGGTCTATGAAATGCCTCAACCATATTTCATAGATGCATGATGTCTATTTTATCTGATATGGTAGAGGACACCATTGAAGTTTTTATGGATGATTTTCTAGTGGTGGGTGACTCCTATTATTGTCTCATTTACTTGGCAAAGTCTCTAGAATGATGTGAAGAATTCAACTTGGTACTCAATTAAGAGAAGTTCCATTTCGTGGTTAAAGAAGAAATTGTGCCAGAGCACAAGATTTTAAGGAGAGCTATAAAGGTTGATCGAATAAAGATTGAGGTGATTGAGAAATTACCTTATCCAATTTTTTTGAAAGGAATTAGAATACTTTCTTGGTCATGTGGGGTTTTTATAGAATATTCATCAAGGATTTCTCAAAGATTGCAAGTCCTCTTTGCAAGCTTCTTGATAAGAAGGCAAAATTTAATTTTGATGATGTATGAATGAAGTCTTTGAAAGCCTTAAAGAGAAGTTGGTAGCTCTTCCAATCATTTTATCTCCTAATTGGTCCACACCTTTTGAGATTATTTGTGATGTGTTGAATTGGCCTTAGGGTTTGTACTAGTCCAACAAAAAAAGATCCTTCATCCTATCTACTATGCTGCTAAGGCACTAAATCTTACTCAAAAGAATTATACTGTCATGAAGCACGAGTTATTGGCTGTGGTTTATTCCTTTGACAAGTTTAGATCTTACTTTATTGGGACCAAGGTGATAGTACACCGTGATCATGCAGCTTTATGGTTCCTAATAACTATGAAGGATGCAAAGCCAAGGCTTATTTGATGGGTGATGTTGTTGCAAGAATTTGACTTTGAAGTGAAGGGCAGAAAGGCAAGAGACAATCAACTTACAGATCACTTGTCTAGACTAGAAGAAGAAGCTATGCAAAAGGTTGGTACTAGAGTGGAGATTGATGATAGTGTCCCGGACGAGCAAATATTTGCAATCTCCCAAGATCATATTCCATGGTTTACAGACTTTTCAAACTTCCTTTCCAGCAATCTAGTTCTAGATGATCTTTTATATCAGGAAAGATGAAAATTCATATATGAGGTGAGCAAGTTTTTCTTGAATGAACCATATATTTTCAAAATTTATGTAGATGGAATCATTCGCAGGTGCATACCTGAGGAGGAGATGATAAGCATACTTGAGGCTTGTCATTCATCATCATGGTGGGACTCGAACAACACATATGATCCTATAATGCGAATACTATTGGCCAGCCATATTCAAAGATGCTTATGACTATGCTACCACCTATGATAAATTCCAAAGACAAAGTACTATTACTAGAAGACATGAACTACCTATGACCCCCATTTAAGAATTGGAAGTGTTTTACGTATGGGGTAATATTTCATGGGACATTTTGTGAGTTCATATGGCATGAAATACATACTTGTGGTTGTTGACTATGTTTTGAAATGGGTGAAAGCAATCGCACTTCCCAATAATTAAACATAGAGTGTAACAATATTTTTAGAAAGAATATCTTTTCACGATATGGTATGCCATGTGCTATTATTAGTGATGGAGGGTTACATTCTTGCAATTATCTATCCAAGAGTCTACTTGACAAATATGGAGAGAATTACAAGGTGACAACACCTTATCAACCATAAACTAGTGGGTAAGTTAAAGTATCTAATAGAGAAATCAAGTCCATATTGGCAAAGACTCTTAATGCCAATAGGACTGATTGGTCCAAGAAGTTGGATGATGCATTATGGTCTTACTGTACAACTTACAAAACCCCCATTGCTGCTTCACCGTATCTGGTTATGCATGGCAATGCTTTCCATTTACCAATAGATCTTGAGCATAAGGAATTATGGGCATTGAGGAAACTTAATTTACAGTAGTAGGATGCAATTAAGTCAAGATTGAATAACATCAATGAGTTAGATGAATTCCGACTCTGAGCATATAAAAGTTTAACAATTTCTAAGGAGAAGATGAAGCTGTATCACAATAGAAAAATTGAGAAGAGGGTATTCGAGAAAGGTGACCAAGTGAAACTATATAACTATAGGCCTCACTTATTTCCTAGAAAGTTGAGGTCTAGATGGCATAGTCTATTCACAGTTTCAAAAGTTTATCCAATCATGCTTTATAAATATAGAAGGATAGTAGAAAACAATTCAAGGTAAATGGTCATAGAGTAAAACACTCTATGAGAAATACACAAGAGGTGAATGAAATAGTTGATATTAACCTTGATGAAGTTTGAGTAGTCAAGAAAACCACTTCATGCCTCAATATTTAATCAAGAACTGTATGGGAGGCAACCCATGAGGCTAGTTCGTGAAAGATGAGTATCCAACGTAGCTGCATCGTGCTACGATTTTAAATCAAGCACTGCGTGGGAGGTAACCCATGTTTTTATACTTATTTCATTTATAAGGTAATAAGTCGGTTCAATTTACAGGGCTTAAAGAGTGCAGACACAAATCCTAAAAAGTAGAAAGGTCTCTTATGGACTCTTCATGAGTCATTTTTATATGGTACGACTCGTGGGTAGTAGTCATAATGACCTGGGAGAGGAATTAGAATACAAAATTTTGTTCTGGCATGCTTACGACTCTTAGTATGAGTCGTAGTCACTGGTTACAGATCGTGACCAGGAGTCGTACCCACTCCAGAACCCAGGTAAGAATCCCAGGCCATATGAGTCAAGAAAATAACCCATAAGCCTGGGTACAAATCATATCGAAAATTTATATCTCGGCTTACTACGTCAGTCCTCGTGTTGACCCAATCCCAAATTTTAATAAAATGAAAAGTATTGGCGCAATAGGACACGCGAGACTCACTCATACCCGCACTATGTTCTTCTAAATTTTAAATACAAATCCTAAATATTAACATGTTTTCGACTATATCTAACTACCAACTACTTCAATTTCTCAATTTGGTGTGATTTTCAACTTGAATTTAAGGCTTTTTAGATCCAAATAAGAATTCTCTAATATACACGTACCAAGTAAGTTCTCAATTCTATTTTCGCTATGTTATATGTTGAAAAATATTGTATAAGGTATTGAAAACTTGGTTTAAGTGAAATTTCCTCAAATGTCGATTATTGGTACCCTATATTTGGATTTTTATTTTAAAAATGGAGAATAGGGATGAACTAGGGTTTGTAATTGGAATTTTGTATGTTTGTGTGCTTTAAAATACTAGATATAGCTAAATAAAGTAATGGGAAGATTGGGAATTTAATCAGAGTAAAAATTTTAATGTTAGACTTCTATGTTACCGTAGATATGGGACTCCATACAACTTGTACACACTGGTGCGGGAGTAGTAATGAGACTCATATCCACTGACAACATAGAAATATGACAATTTTATAGTTTTGGAATGGATGCAAGTCAACCTTATGAGTTGTATCCAGACCTTACGACTAGTACATATATATTGTACCCACCTATGAAGAAAATAAATTGAAAAAAAGTTTCTGACCAGCTTATGACTATTAGGAACGAGTCATAACTAGATGGTACAACTGGAGAGGAGGAGTCATAAGATGGATAGTAAATAAAGAAATTGCATTATTTGGGTTAAGACTCAGGTACACAAGTCATACCTAGTGGCTATGAATGGTAACCACTACTAGTGCCCAACTGAACCAAGGCATATTGAAATTTTATTTGTAATTTTTCTTTTCGTAGTAACTAATTTTAGTATATTTTCATGAAAAATGCCTCGAAAAATGCATCTTCTTCCAAAACTGTGGCAAAGAAAGGAAATAAACAAAAGCAAGTAGAAAGTGAAGAAACCACTGTATCTTTAAGCTGGACTAAAAGTAATGGAGATGAGCATACTACGACATTCTCTAAGAAAACTGCACAAAAAGAAGAAGAAGTTGCTAAAGACAATGGGAAGAAAGACATTTAGGATGACTCTAATACTTCACCACTAAAAGGACCAAGAAGAAATAGCTAGATAGGACCCCCCTTCCCCACTAGCATTAGCCCGTGCTCCGATTCCTATCATTGAATGATGGGGGTACCTCGACATGTAGCCAATTTTTACCACGAGCTTGTCTTAGCTACTAAATTAAAAGATTAATAGAGTATTATATGAGAAACAAAGAATTATAACTACACAGATGGATAAAGTGCCTGAGTTCACAGAACATTTCATATAATATGGTTATGCATCTTACAAGGGTGAGCTGATATGCTAATATCCACAAGTCATGTTGTGAAAGGGAGGTGAACCTATTACCTCCTTGTTATTAGAGGAAATTATGTTGACATTTTTTCCCAGATTATTGGGAGATTTCTGTATAGGCCAGCATATTAGGCTCCAGCTAACATAGTAAAGATGGACTACAGAATGGCGAAGATAAGGAAAATCCACTACCAAACTTTAGGTATGGATGATAAGATGGTAGTGTTCTAATGGATAATTGATAAGATTATTGCACGTTGCGAGTAAGCAACATGGGTTGCAGGTGGTATTGGGGATTCACAGAAAATCAAGATGAGTTATCTCACTTTTGAGGGTAAGGTACGGTAGACTATATCCCATCAAAGTCTATGTCCAACTATAGGTGATGATATAATGAGCATATTTTGTGATGCGATGATAGCTAGTTTTACATGCGGATTTGCATTTGATGTTAGTCAGTTCTTGGCCCGAGTGTTAATAGACAAGGTTATTGCTCAGTATAAGGCATTGCTAGCATACCCTGCATAATCAAGTAGATATGTTTAGCTATGAGGGTTTTAGAAATTTTAATTGTTAATAAGATGATAGAAGCCCATCAGACTTTTGATATCGAGCTTATTCATAATGTAGCCAACCCACTGGCCCAACCTATGAGACAGGTAACAAAGGCTATGGTGGGATCTTTCCAGCAAGACAATCTGTAAGATATTGTTTCTATTATTGAGGTCGCTTAGACAGGTGCACAAACTGAGATTACACCCACATATAGAGCGAGTAGTTATAGTGCTCTATTGATAGTTCAATTCATGCCACCTTGGACAAGACGTATGCCCCCTGGTGTTATAATGATTTCACAGGCTGTATGGATAGAGGTAGTAACTCAGTTTCCTTCACTTACTGCAAAAGTCAACAACATAGAAGGTAGAGTACAAAGTTGGATGAAATGGCAACTAGAGATACAGGATAGGAGCATGCAAGACCGCCTTGATACATTTTAGTCAAGGATCACTCGATAGTTAGGGAGTGGGAAGACGCCTGATGTTGCTGCTATTCGAGTAGAAAATATTAATATAAAGGGTATGGTTGCTAAGTTGTCTGAGAGGCCAATTATTGCTGAGCCCATTATTGAGACTATGATTCCCACAGTTGAGGTGGAAAATATTTGGGTAGTCTCAATGGATGAGCAAACTAAGTAGACCGATGCCGAAAGAACAGAAAAAAGAGAAAGAAGAAATAAGAGAAAGAAAAGAAGAAAGAGGAAAGAGCTTCAAAGAATGCCAGACGTCATGGAAGCAAGGATGGGTATTTTAGAGAGATGGATGGAGGATCTGAAGGATTAAGAGATCTGTCCCCTGATGCTGAAGGGGTCAATATTGTCCACCCACTTGTTTTTGATCTAGTCCCAGTTGGGACAGTTGCTGGTGATAGTGGGATCCGATCTGAGGGCACACATACGGATATCAATGCTCCTGTGCCTTGAGCGCCTAGTTATGACTATTTTTCTCCTATTCTGTTTTATTATTATAGCACTAAGGAAAGTGCAATGTTCTTAAGTTGGGGGTAGGGTACCGAATATTTTGGGAGTAGTTGAATTTTTTTTAGATATAGCTAGAACTAAAAGTTTGTTATGACTTGCAGGTGTGACACATGCAGCTGAGATAAGGAGTAGATCAGTGCTCCTATGGCAGCAAATATTTTGCCTTTTAACTATGATTTTTATGGACTTTGATATGGGTTGTATTTAATAATTTTAATACTGATTCTGATTTTGGTCATTGAGTTTGACACTACTGATTGTTATCAATTGTTGAGCTGATCTTGTTAGAAGTAGTGTTAACTGTGCTGAAGAATTGAAAATGTTGAGGCCCCTCGAAATTTTATTTAAATAATCCCACAATTTGTATATTTGTGTTAAAACTATTCAGTATCTAATAATGGCATTAGGATTAAGGATTGTACAATTAGGGACAACATAAGTGTTGAATTGGATATCATGAACTTACGAATATAGCCCTATGCAAATGGGCATAAGGTTTACAGAGTTCTTAATTATATTGGAATCTAGAACTTGCCTGATTGTTTTTACCAAGGTCTAGGATAGTTAGGTGGGAAGTAATCATAGGCCATTTTTTATGAGTCCACTTCCGCCTAAAATCCCTTCCATATGAGTAAATACTGTTGATCCAAATGTTTCAGACTTAAGAGACCAACTTTTCTTTTTACACCTATCACATTCCCGTTTAACTGAAAGGAATCTATTTTTTACCCTGATTCTCCTTTGGATACTGTACACCTTAACTCAGGTAAATAGCTTAAGTTGAGAGTGGTTATTACGGTGGTGCATAAGCGTAAATGCATATGAAAAAAAGGTGGGAGAAGAAAAATAGTTGAAATATGGGCAGGTATGAAAAGAAATAAAAGTTCAAAGTATTAGAAAAGAAAAAGAAATATAAGCACTAGAAAATTCCAAGCCTAAGTTGATTAGAATGTTCTAAGAAAAAAAATATATAAGGGAGAAAATAAATGAAAAAGTGGAAAGTACCCCACGAAAAGCATAGTGTCCAAGAGGCGTAGCCACCAAAAAAATCCCAAAAGATATCCTACCAGCCCTAGCCTACATTACAAGACAAAGAAAGTGCTATATTGATTTTACTATGATTGTCTAAAAACTTAGGAAAAGAGCATAAGGGCAAGCCTACGGTATTCTATGCACACCGGTGATACTTTTTTGTGAGAGTAAGAGTTATTTGTTAGATCCCAGATGTAGTCGATACATGAAGAGAGAATGGGATTTATTTAATGGTGAGTTCACATGGATTATGTTGCTAGGTTGCTAGATAATTTTACATCTGTAAAATATATCGGTGCCCGATAGTCTATTGCTAATGTAGTTTCATCATCGGATCCCTTCATGTTTCTACATGTGTTGAAATTGTTATACGTAAGTATGAGTTGAAGAAGTTGAAAAAGGGGGGAATAACAAAATTGAAATTAAATTCACAATCACTGCCATGGGTTTTTATTTGAGATCTTCCTATTTTGAGCATCGCCTAGAGGGTAGAAAATAGTATTTGGTTTTGTTTGCCTAAGGACACGCAAAAGTCTAAATTGAAGGTGTTGATGTGGTGTGGACACTTAATACTTTTGATGCTTATAACAGAGAATTTATTCGTGAAATTATGATATTTTGGTAGATAAGATACACTATGGTGTGAATTGCAGGTAAAAATGGTTAACAATAGTAGTTGAATGAAAAAAAGAAGAAAAAGACCTAGAAAAGACCAACTTTGATCAGTATACGAGTAAGCACCTAAGTCATAACAAACCAATATGACTTGTATGCTGAATCGTAAGTATAACATAACAAAAATAGAAATTGAATAACTAAATCTGAGAAAGATATGACTCAAGTATCTCAGTCATAAAGTAGGATACGAGTTGTATACTAAAGCCTAATGATAACAAAATCCAAGATACTATCTAGGAATTGAAGTGTCATAAGTATATGAGTCAAAAGTCTATGTATGACTCTTATCAAAATATTGTAAGAAAACTAGTGATCAAGATCTAAAAAGACTAAAGTTCCAGTTGGATACAGATCTAATATTGGAGTCATACATATGGTTATGACTCGTGTGCTAGAATCATAAGCTAAAGAGAGAGTTGAAGTCATGGTCAGAAAAGATATTGGACTGGTTATGACAAGGCAGGGTACGAGTGATGACCGACTCGTACCAATAATTGACTTAACTATACCTTTCATATTTTTAATAAGAATTCATTATTATTTTGAGATACTATAAAAACCCTAGATGAATAGCTTCTATTACATTCTACCACATACTTTAACATACTTTATAATTATTTTTTAGATTTTAGGGCTTTATTCAATTCAAGACTTTGGTTTTATTCATCATATTGCTGTGCGATTGATTTTAATTATTCTTCATTGATAATCATGGTTTCTTGCACCAACATGAGCGGCTAATCTCCTTAGCTAGGGTTGTGGGAACCATGGTGGATTAGCAATGAAGCAAAAGTGTAAGACACATCTGTATTAGGGTTATGCATGTATTCTAATTCTTCTTCATTAAAACTGATTTTAAGTCCCTGCAGTATCTTAAGATAAAAGCCTGTATTTATATTCTTTCGATAACAAGGAAAGATTGTGATATGGAAAAAAAGATTAGGATAATAATTTGGGATTTCGACCTCTAACTTGTAGTCCCTGAATTCTATCTTATCACTCCATCTTATAACCATGGATTAAGTAACTAGGTGACATCCGACGACAATAACCAAGTCAAAGGATGAGAATTATCTTTGCGCTCAAAAGGTGGTCAATAATATATAGCTTGTAGGGTTTGCATGCATAGCAACAAAATAGTGGGTTGATCATGAGAAATATGCAGAGTTGAGACATTGGGGTAACACAAAGCTAGCTTTCATCTCTGATTGATTACAACTCAAAAACACTCAAGAATTCATTACTCTTTGATATTGATAAAAAAATCGCTCCATTTACTTTCATCACTGCTCAAGGATTAAATAAAAATAAGTAACTGATTAAATTTTCCTTATGGGATCAACCCCAACCTAGTTGGGTTATTATATTTGCATCGATCGTATTATACTTGTAATTGAGGTATAGTTTTGGGCGGCATTACATGACCCCAATTTATTTCACTAGTTCTTAGAGAAGGTAGAGGTGATTTGTGAGAGTTTGAAAATTACTCAAAGTCACCAAAAGACCTATACAAATGTGTGTCATAGGAGTTTACAATTTGGTATTGGGAAATGGGAATTCTTGGAGGTTTCTCCCTCATGAAGAGAGTGATACGAGTCGGTAAAAAGGGGAAGCTTAGTCTATTTTTGGTCTTGAATGGGTTTGGCAATGTTTTTTTATAATTTAGAGTTGCCTTCTAGGTTAAACTCTATTTCCTCTAGTTTTCCTTGTCTCATGTTACAATAATGTGTAGATAAACCTTTGTTAATGGTTTTCCCTTGTAGGGCATTGAAAGTTTTGAGTTCCTTGCCTTGTGAGGGGATGTCGGTATGGATCTTGGGATGGTAGGTTCGCTGGTTGTGAATAATAGGTGTGGCTTAGGTAAAGGTTCCATAAGGGAACCAATAGTCTGAGGAAGCTACTTAAGAGGCGGAAGATGACATGATGTCCAAGTATCCATAATTATTTTTGTTGGGGAAACTCATGCTTAAGATGTGCATTGGTATTCCTTACGTGCTCTATGTCTTTGATAGATGATAGTTGAATCCCCAATAATTAAAATTGACTCATGACCTTGTTAAATAAGGGATTTAAGTTCCCAATTCTCGAGTTTCTTTATATCCTTGAAAGTCGATGATTTTAAGCTCTAAGCTTTAGATTGATCAATTTTTTTGATAAATAATGGGATTCAATTCCAAATACTATTAAAATAAAATTATCGATTGACGATAATCATGATATGTGTTGTGTTGTTACCTTGTTGTGTGCTTGATCCTAATTTTTTGATGGTTGTTTTTGTTTGTTCTAATGTGTTAACTTGTGTTCAAAATTCCATGCCCATCCTTCACAGACAAATGATCCTAAGTGAGTGAGAATTAAACACCCAAGAATATGGCCTTGCAAAAAATTTTGGTTTTGAGCACGATGACCAAGATACGATTGGACAAGCCAATCATACCCTTGGATAAAAGATGTATCCACTCTCCCCTTCCACTCTTCTTATAAGTTTATCCTAGTGAGGTAGCTCACTATACTCTATACGAACTTACCTCCCCTTACCCTTTAGCATTATATATGATTCGTACCTTACATGATCGTATGGAGTAAAGTTTTAACTTTAGTGGACTGTTTTTTATACTGATGAAGCATATAAGTTAGGGGTTGAGTCTTACCCTTTGGTTATAACTCAAGGGTTTCCACTCATACCCTTAATAGTACAGATGACCTATAAAGAGCCTAGGGTATGATTAAGGGTACCACTCATACCCTAGGATAGATTACTTAGGGAGTCGTAAGGGGGAATCATACCTCTAGGCGGGGTCAATTTCCAACTTATAACTGAGGACTTTTTTATCATTTCCCATGCCCAATACCATAAACCCTCTCACTATATATATGTGTGGTTCCTCCTAAACATCTATTGGGGCGAATCAAATACCCTAAACACACTTTAAGCTCATCATTGGAAGATTTGAGGTTGGGGTTTCAAGAGAGCTCATCTAGTTAGAATAAGAAGTTTAATTCTTAGTTATTCAAGTTTTGTAAGGCATTTATATCTTACCCTTCTTAAATAACTCTAAAATCCATGTATTTTACACTTGAATTAGTAAGTGTACATAGTGGTTTTGAAATCAAATGAAAAGGGTTTTGTTGGTGAATAATAAACAATGATGATCCCTACTTAAACTTGTGTTTATTCATGTTATTGATGAATTTTTTCATATGTGTATGCTTTTTGTATGTGGACTAACATGTGGTTCTTGATTAACCCTAATCTTAATGATTTATACCACGAAAATAGGCTTGTTGAAGGTATGTACATAAGGTGTTTGTGAAAATATCTAAGTGAATTGTCTAGCCACATGTTTGTGATGTTTTGCTCTAGGGAAATTGTCCAATAAGCATAAGTGAATGATAGATGATATATTAAAGGTATTGTGAGCCATGTTTTGGAAAATTTATGATTTTGTTGCGTTAATTAATAATAAGGGATTGAAGCCTTAAACATGAGAATATACTTGATATATATGTAGAGTTTAAGAGTGATGAAAATATTGTGAGAGCTTGTTAATGAAATGTGATTGGTACAATGTGTATCTATGGAGTTGATCTAATGAACATGAGTGAGTCATGATAAGGACTAAATTAATGTGAATACTTGTAGATAGTTGGTAAAGGCTTTATTGGCCATGTATTAAGTTATAATTATTGTAAATGTTTGGTAAATTTTTTATAAGGACCTTATTAATCATGTAATAGATTATCTTATGGCTTTAAATGGGGTGATGTCCCTATAAGTATGAATGTTTTATAATTGGCATTATGTTGATATTTTTAGCTATGTAATTTCTTAAACTATGACCATATTGGATTGATGGATAAGAAGAGGGGTCCAATTCCCTAATTAAGAACTTAAAATTATGGATGCAAAACTAAAGTGTTGTGTAGAAGTGTTAATAAATAATGAATGAGTTAGTATGGTTCTTGATGACCACCGATTGAATCGCATGATGGTTTGAATAAAGTCATCGGTCTATTGAAATGGTTGAGCAATGAAGGCTCCCATGAGGACTATGTAGTCTTGTATAGTGTTGATTTGTCTAAATAAGCTAAAGTTTTTTAAATATGAAATAAATTATATGGGTGTTAAAGCATGTACCAATTGACTAAGAATTCGAATGTTGGCTAATGATAATAATATGATGGCTTGTGGAAAAAGTCCCTTTCTATATGAAATGACTTGTGGCTAGAGTCCCTCATCAAATCACTTGATGTTATAATCCCTCATCAAAAGACTGGTAGTTGGAATCCCATGTCAAAAGACTTATGGTTAGATTCCCTCATCCAATAGCTTGTGGCTGGAGTCCCTTAATTAAAGAGATCTCTTGAGGTTAAAATACCTCTAGTGTGGATCGATGTGTGATTAGAGTTCCATTCCTGATCGAAAGGGGATGATCATGCGATTAGGGTTCCATGCCCAATTAAATATGTGAGCATGCGATTAGAGTTCCATTCCTAATCATATGTGCGAGCATGTGATTAAAGTCCTATTCCTAAGTGTATACGTGAGTATGTGATTAGAGTTCCATGTCTAAATAAATGTGTGAGTATGTGATTAGAGTCTTATACCTAATTAATTTTGTGTGTATGGATAGAGTCCTCACTACAATGGATAAATATTTGGTTTGGGGTCCCTTGTTTAATGAATGTACCCATGATTGAAGCATTGTCTCTAATGACATTTGAATGCGAATAAAGTTCTATGCTCAATATGAATGAGTAGAACCTAAGTATGGAATGCCAGAGTCCTCCACTTTATGCCTTATGATTGAAGGAGTTAAGAACGTCGTTAAGTGTAGATATCTTGTTGTCAAGTGAGTATATATATTTATATGTAAGGATAAATGCATAAATATGATTGAATGATATACATTGACTTGTTTAAAATTATTGTATATTATGACTTGACTTGGATTGGAAAAATGCGTTATTTTATCCTTATTCTTGGGTTACATGCTAGTGCTCTAACTGCTAACTATCTCCGAATACTATGTCCCCATGTGACATAGGGGTCGGAGCAGCTTCTTTTTTTTCTACACAGTTAAAAGATGTTCCTACGGTTCGGGCATTGACCTTGAAGTGGTGAGCTTCCATACTCCAGAAGGCCTACCTTTCAAAGTCATGTCATTCTATGTCATAGACTTTTATAGAATTGGTACTTGGCAATTGCCATGGGCATGTCCCGACATATTATTAACTTTGATTTGGTAGAGGTTTTGTGGATTACTTTGGACTTAGGTATTTTGGCTAAATATTAAACATTAATGAAATGTTAGTTATTGTCTAAGTATTGACTATTACCGTTATATTTTTTCTATCTTATTATAAGGTCAAAGTTCATTCGACCCTCATGATTATTTAGATAATGGTTAAGTTAGGTTATTGGGGCGACCTCCAATTCAGGTGTTCTTGAGTTGCCAATACGACATGGGCAAATTTTGAGGTGTGTTAGAGAATCTCGCTGAATTAAACGACTTATGATTAGAGTCCAAGTGTAGCATAAGGTTAGAGTCCCTTTGTTAATGTGTTAGCACGAGGTTAAAGTCCCATGAGCAATTACATGTATGGACATGTGGTTGAAGTCCTATGTCCAATTAGGTGTGTGTATGGCTAGAGTCCCTTGTTTTAATGATTGCATATGCAGTTAAAGTCTTTGGCTGATGAATAAGCAAGGATTTTTCAAGTCCCTTGTCTAAGTTCATGTGAATGTGGTTAAAGTCCTATGCATAATTTGAATTATTGAACCTATAAGTGTGGAGGGTCAGAGTCCTCCACTTCATGTCTAATGATCAAATTCTTGGGAATGATGATGAGCCTTAATATCTTGATTAGCATATGATATATCTATATGTATGGGTAAGTGTTTGAATGAAGTGAAATAGGATATATTTACTTGATGTTGATTGATAATAATATTTTATCAATTATCCTTGAGTTACATGCTAGCTTTCCAATTGCTAAGCATCTACAAAATCAATGTTCCCACACAACATAGGGGTCGGAGCAACATCTTCTCTTCCTGCTCACTGATTAGTAGATCAAAGTGATTCATGCAGTGACTTGAAGGGGTGAGATTTCTTATTTCAAAAGATCTTCATCTCTTAGTTTCTTATTCTGATTCTTTGTCTCATTTAGACTTGGTTTGGCTATCATCGGGGGATTGTCCCAACATATACATTCATTGGCTTCATTTTGTATAGAGGTATTTAGAACAACTGTGAACTTAAGTGCGAGTTAGTTATTATGAATCTAATATTGAATTAAGATGTTATTTCTTCAACTCTAAATTATGAGTTGGAATTTCTTTGACTCCGATTGTATGATGAGATGTTTGGGAAGGGTTATTAGGGCGACCTCCGATTTATGTAAGCTTCGGGTGACCATAATACATGGCCCAGGTTTCGGGTTGTGTCAAGTTGGTATTAGAGACTAGGTTCATGGTCAGCTGGGTGTTTAGAATGTCGTGTCAAGTAGAGTCTTTTTTATGGGTGTGAAGCGTGTCACATTTATAAAAAAGGCACTATGAGACATCTTTTCTCTTTCTTGTGTTACAATCTCAAGCTATAAAGTCTATGGTCCTGAATTTCTCTAATTCTATTTGCTATCTTTTTTATCATGCCTCCAAGAAGTTCTAAGACTTAGGAAAACACTTCGGCCCTGACTGATGGTCCAATGGATGAAGCTCATCCAATTTCTAGAGTTCAAACTCTGGCTAGGACAGTGACATTTGTCCATGCTTGTGGGGTTCTACCCACGAACCCTAATTATGAGAGTGACTCTCCTACTCAGTCCCCTTACAGAAATGTTTCTAATATGGAGTTTGGTCAGTTCATTAACCTCTTAACTTAATTAGTAGCCTTTTAATAGAAGTGTGGTACTTTGGCTACCATTTCTTCTATGTCCACAAGAATTGGCCAATTTATGAGGTTGAGCTCTCCTACGTTAATGGGTATGAAGGTTGAGGACAATCCTCAAGGCTTTGTCGATGAAATAGAGAAATGTTTTTGAATCATGCATGCTTTAAAAATTGAGGGTGTTGTGCTTGCTTCCTACCGTCGAAAGATGTAGTGTACCAATGGTACGAAGGATGTGAATTGTCTAGAGGTGTTTATGCGAGTCTATTTTCATGGATGGATTTCTCTGTGGTTTCTTAGACTACCTATTTCCTTAAGAGTTGAGGGAAGCAAAGGAAGAGGAGTTTATGAACTTAAAGTAAAGAGGATATCCGTTCAAGAGTATGCCTTGAAATTCAATCAATTATCAAGGTATTCTCTTGAGATAGTTTCTAGCATAAGGGCTAGAATACGTAATTTTGTCTGGAGATTTTCTGATGAATTAGTCCTTGAGATCAAGGTGTCCTTGTTGATTGATAATATGGATATCTCTAGATTGATTATGTATATACAACAAGTAGAAGAAGAGGAAAAGAAGCAAGTTGAGCTTAGTCAGAGGCAAGGTAACAAGTTTAGCCTTTTGGAAGTAGTGGTGGTGATGGTAGCAAGTGGTCATGAAAGAAGTAGAGGAGTTTGGTTTCATTATACTAGGCTAGTGTTCACTCTCCTTACCCAAAGTTTCTGGGCAGTCATCAATCTTAGTTCAGTGGTGGGACCTGGGTATAAGGTTCCCAATTCTAGACTAGTGGTGCACAATATACTCCACCCCACCCTCTTTATAGATTTTTTAGCCAGTCATCGTAGTCAGTGTGAGAAGGGGAGAAAATAGTGATTTCATTGTGCTTAGTTTGATCACGTACAACATAAGCGCCCCTCTATAGCAGTTTGTTGGGCCAAAAGGGCCCCTATTACTACTTCATCTCCTCCCACACCAAAGGGTGCTATGTCTCCTCTATTTGTATTTCTGGCACCAGCCCTAGCAAAAAAAGTTTGTATGCGCTTTCCACTAACTAGAATTTTGAGGCATCCACTGATGTTGTCACGGGTATGTTGAGACTTTTCTCTCGTGATGTGTATTGTTTTCTTGATCCAGGGTCTACTCTTTCATATGTCACCTCATATGTGGTTAGGCATCTTTATTATGGTCCCGAGAGTCTGTCAGTTCCCTTTTCTATTTCTACCTTGACCAAAGAAGTTTTGGTTTTTAGAAGGGTCTATAATGGGTGTGTGATATCGGTTTGTGGTAGGGATACCCTTGTAAGCCTTATAGAATTAGACATGGTTGATTTTGATGTCATTTTGGTGATAGACTGGATTAACTCTTGCGATGCTTTCTTAGAATTGTCAGACCCGTAGGGTCATATGAAAATTTCATAATGAGTCAATCATTGTATGGGAAGGTGGTTCTCTAGCTCCTAAGGGAAGATTCATTTCCTATCTTAAAGCTCAAAAGTTGATTTCAAATGGATGTTTGTATTATGTGGTCCATGTTAGAGATTCTAACTCGAAAGAGCCGTCCTTAGAATCCATTCTCGTGGTGAATGAGTTTTGCGAGGTAGTTCCCTATGATCTTCCTGGTGTTTCTCCTAATAGGGAAATTGATTTTGGGATTAATCTTGTTCCGAACAATTGTCCAATTTTAATCCCTCCTTATAGATCGGCTCCGATGTAGCTAATTGTAATACCCCACATATTTCTGAGCTAGGAAGTGAATAAGTATTGCTACATATGATATCTCCTATCCTGTGATTCATACTTTAGTACATGACTTATAATGAATATCCTAGTGATAGGATAGATTATGATGCATTAAGCATGGTCATATGAGTCACTTAAGGAGGTTATTTACCCTATTATTTTACTCTTAAACACTTAGAATCTATTGCTACACATATCATATTTCTCTCAAAAGCTTTTGGGGCTAAGAGCTAGGGTTTCAACTAAAGGATTACTTTGGGTCTGTTCTTGGTGAATTGTTTCCATCTATCTTGTTTTTTTAAGGCATGAATATTTTCCCTATCTTCAATTTCAATTAAAGGCATGGTTACGTGGTTGATTTCATTGTTTTTCTCTTGCAGGATTATGGATTTCAACAATTGATTTGGGGTTTTTTTATGTTAAATACTTGGTTATGATTTCCTATTATTTCAGTTGTGTTTTCTATGCATTAACGGTGGTTTTGGACTATTGAATTACATGTATTTGTTTAATGGTAATGGAATTTTCTTTTGGATATATTATACCCCTAAGGTGTTTTATAAAATGCTTATAAAGATAGGTTTATTTCATTGACTTATTTTAATGGTACTCTTGCTTTTTTTTTCGGCTTATATATGAAACCTTAAATCATTTTCCATGGTTTACAAAGGTTAATGGCTAATTGATAATGCTTGTGGAGAACATGGTAGTCTCCCAAGAGTTTTAACATGGCTAATGATAGGGCACTTGATTATCCCCTTAATGTAAAAGCTTTGACTATGGATAATGTTTGCAAGTATGGTGGTATGACGATACCAGTGGTTTATTAAATAGCCTTGGTTAACAAAAGGATAATTTGATTGTTTGGACTTGGTTTTAATTCGGCAATAATAGCATGAAATGTATGCTATGTCATGGAAGGATGCATTCTAGTGAATCAAAACCAAAAAATCGTATTTGTCAATGTGAGGGGTCTTTAATGACTATGTGCGAGTGTCACATTTATATTGGAGGGATGTACTAGTCATCCCAGGGATATTGCCTGGTTGTGCGGCTACATGCATTAGAAGCCTTTCACCAGGGAAGGATGAAACCATATGGCCCATGGGTGGTAGGACAACTAATCTACACAACCCAGGTAATGGTTTTAATAGCAAGCTAAACCTGATCCCTTTGACCAACACTTATATATATGTATGGTTATTTACATTTGATGGTTTTCACTTAGTTTTGATAACAGGCATTACTTTATCTTTATCCTTAGGTTCAGGCTAGTGTTCACCTACTAAGACATCTACTGGTATAGCCAGGCTATGCAGGAACCAGTCGTTCGAATATTTCTTCATAGGACTTGATTTTAGGAAATCTTATTGGAATGATTTGGGGAGGTTCTGTCCTTCTAGAAGGCATTATTTCATGGTGGATATTCTTAGACATTTTAAATTCTTTCTGGATATTGGTTTTGGCCATTGTTGGGGGCATGTCGCAACCGGATAGTTGTATTCTCTTGGATAGAGGCTTTGTGGTACATCTAGGGGTTGGTATGGGTGGGATCTGTATTGGTGTCAGCCTTAGAATTGTCATTGGAGTTGGTGCTGACATGATTGGATGATATTGTTTGTGGTTCCATCATATTACATTTTTGGTTTGACTATCATACTATGTTACGATATTCTCTTTGGTTTTGGTGTGCTATGGATGGTTGGTTTGATATGGTTAGACTCAGTTGGGTGAATCACAATCGTGATCTTATCCTAGAGTTTTGATATGAAAAATAAAGATCTTGTTATATGTTCAAAATTCAGCTCATCTGAGGCTGTGAAAGGTGGTTAGGTTGGATTAAGGGGGCAGACTCCGATTTTGGTTGGACTTGGGTTGCCCATTATGACAAGTCCCCGATTTGGCCTACGTCAGAGGAGGTCCTGGTGAGGATCATTGATCAGAAAGCTCTCTGGTTATGAATGAAAGAGGTGGGTTCACAGAAGGTTCTATGGAGGAACTGAAAGTTTAAAGAAGCTACATAGGAGGCGGAAGAAGACATAATGTCCAAGTACCCACATTTATTTCCCATTCTGAAAGTTTGTACTGGAGGTATGTGTTAATCTCCTTACTTTGATATATGTCTTTGATATTTAAAGGGTTGAAGTCCCCAATTTTTGAATTGATTTATGTCTTTGTTAGACAATGGATGAAAGTTGCGAATGTGTGAAATGATTTGTGCCTTTTTACACCATGATTTAAAGTCCCTAGTGCATTGAACTAATTCATGTATTGATAGATGGTGGGTTAAACTACCCTATGCATTGAGATGCTTGACATCTTTGAAACTTGTTGGGTTAAATTCCCTACGTTATGAAGTGAGTAAGTATTAATAATAAGCAACGAGTTAGAGTCCTGAAGTCGATGAGAAGAATGTTTGGTTGATAATGAGCCTGATGTGTGTTGTATCCTTGTTGTGTGCTTGTTTCTAACTTGTGTAAAGGTCAGTTTGATGCATGTTGATGCATCAACTTTTTTTTACACTTGCCTTACTCTTCATTTGCGAATGAATGATCCAAGTGGTGGAGAATTGAAACACCTAGGTCTTAAACCATTAAAGAACAACATTATTTTTGTGTCTCTAAGTTGGGTACGACTAGAGACTTGAGCCGTATCGTAGGTCACAACTTTTACCCATCTTTCCCTCCCCTTTCGTACCTTTATCAGTCGATGAGGGTATCATAATATTTCTTAAATGACATGACCACCCATTGGTCATAACTAATGTATTCAAGTCGTATGCTACTAAATCGTACAACGAGGAGCCTCAAACCAAGTTGACTATTTTTGTAACGGGTGAAGCTTACGAGTTATATGTGTGTTGTACCCTTTGGGTTTGAATCAAGGGCGCCCGCTTATATCCACATAAGTATGGTTGACTTAGGAGAAGCTTAGGGTACGAGTTATGGTATATGGGGGAGTCGTACCCCTGGACGAGGTCACTTTTCATCTTTTAACTAAGGGCCTTGTGGTCATTTCCCTTGTGGTCTTTGAATATGGATTAACATGAGGGTCTTGGGTAACCCTAATCTTGATAATATATACCATAGAAATAACCTTGTGGAAAGTATACACCTAAGTTGTCGGTGAAAAGGTCTAAGTAAGTTGTCTGGTCATATGTTGTTGATTATTGAACTAGGGCAATGGCCCAAGGAACATGGATGAATAATAAATGATATGTTAAAGTAATTATGAACCATGTGTGGTTAAATTGATAACCTTGATGGTTGATGGCTATTGAGAGTGTAAAGTCCCTAGATAAAAAGATGAAATTAAATTGTGTGTTGAACTTAAGTGGGGTGGGAATATGGTATAAACTTTTTATTGAAAAATGAATTGTTATTAGGGTATTGTTGACCATAACTTAAGTCGTATGTTTAATTAAGTGAACACATTGGCGTATTGAAATGGTTGTGTAATAAAGGATCTTATACGAACCATGTGGTCATCTATAGTGTTGAATTGGAAAAAATGTTAAAATCCTTAAATATTGTATTGAAAGTATGTTGATGCATGGGGAAAGGGTTAAAGTCCCAAATGCCAACTCGTGATAGTTGTGATGTATTGACGCTAAAGTCCATTGCCTTATCTGGAGGCTTTAGGTTGAATTCTCTTGCCTTATGAATGGCTTGAGGTTGAATTCCCATAAAAAAGGATATTGATCGAGGTTAAAGTCCCATGCTTAAAGAGATCTCTTGAGGTTAGAGAACCTCGCCGAATGGAACGTCTTAAGGTTAGAGTCCAAGCATAGCATGAGGTTAGAGTCTTTTCCTAATGTGTGAGCATGAGGTGAAATTCCCATGCCCAATTGAATGTGTGAAAGTGTATTTGAAGTCCTATGTCCAATTGGATGTGTGTATGGTGTGAGTACCTTGTTTGAATAATTGTATATGCAGTTTAAGTGCTTGGTTGACGAATGAGTAAGCATGGTTTATGTACCTTGTTTAAGTGCATGAATATGGTTAAAGTCCTCTACATAATGTGAATTATTGAACCTATAAGTGTGGAGGGTCAGAGTCCCCCACTTCATGTCTAATGAATGAATGCTTGAGAATGATGATGAGCCTTGATATCTTGATTAGCATGTGATACATCTATATGCATGGGTAAAGATGTGAATGAGATGAAATGTGATATATTGACTTGATGATGATATTTTATCAGTTATCCTTGAGTTACATGCTAGCATTCTAACTGCTAACCATCTTCAAACACGATGTTCCCATGCGACATAGGGTCCAGAGGATCTTCTTCTCTTCCTGCAAAGTGATTAGTAGATCTGTAAGGTCCCACAAAGTTCCCTTAGAGTTTGAGCCGTAGGGCATGTCGAGTGAGACGTAATTCTGGCCCTAAAAGATTGACACGTGATAAGCTTTCCATCGATATAAGATTTGCCTAAATTGGATACTCTGGTAAGAAGTTATGGCCGATTTAAGTCTTCGTCATAAAAATTGTGTCATTTGAGTGCCTAGCGCATTGTGTAGAGGGGAGCATTTAGCAATTGTCAATTTCCAGTAGGACTCCGCGATTAGTGGCACATCGTAGTGGCCTTCGAAATCGGATTCTAGTTTAATTTTTCCAGTTTTGCACAGACATTTAAATGGGCATTTTGGACCTTTTTCCAAGCCTATAAAATAGTGGAAATAGTAGATTAAACAAATTTGCAAGCATTCTATGTGGGTTTTATTAAGTATCCTCTCAATAAGAACCCTAACTACTAAAAACATCTTCCAAGAATCTTAAGAATCCACCATGGATTTTCTAAATTGAGTCAAGATTTTAGGTTCCCAAGTGAAGGGTCTCAAGAAACCTCATTCTAGAGCAAGAGTAAAGTTCCAAAAGTGAGAGTTCTTCTAAAGCTTCAAATTCAAGGTATGCGGGGTTTAGAACTTGGGTAACCCTTTCACCCTTGTGCCAAAAATATTTATTTACATTATGATTTTTCTGAAATTATTGGGTTTTTGCATGAGTTTAAATTGGGGTTTTCACCCATATTTATTAAATGCATTATGTTGATATTTCTCATGTATTGAGAATTAAATGGCATGATTTCTACATGTTTTCTTGTGTTTTTACAGCTGGACAATCCCTATGGCTTTACTCCTTGAGAATCTTATATTTGAAATGTTGAGATATTGAAGCATATGACTACGTTGAGATTTTGAGATGAATTTCTGAAATTTTCAGATTTCCATATGATTTATGAATCTATATGATATATATTATACTTTTGATAAGCTTTAACTAGAAATTGAATTATGGTTTAGTAAGCCCTATTCGAGACTTATGAAATTATGAACTCTCGTGCTATAAGCACCCATGATTTTAGTATTTTGAGATAGTTAAAAATTGAATTGACCTAATGGTCTGAAAGCATTGAATTCCACTTTACTATACGAGATTATTTATTTGATTAATGGGTTCGTGGTGAACCATGTGATTATTCAAAAAGTGGATTTTTATGAGATTAGCGCAGGTAATCTAAAGGGAGTAGTATTTAGCACCGAACGGGTAAGTTACTACGGTTTCTTACCCCTAAAACTACATGCCATCATAGGATGTGAACCTGAAGCTGATTATGTTATGATTATGAGTGGGCCTGAGGCCGATTTGATTATGTGGGCCCGAGGCTGAGTTATACTCCTTGGCAAAAGTATGACACTCCTCCCCAACGTGGGGTCTCTTCTTTAGAAGAACAAAACATTGGACTCCATGTAGCTCACGTGGTTGATGTCGATTAAGACAACCTCCTTTGTCTTTCTAACTTTGAAATTAAATTCTTATTTCCCTTCCGTATAAGCTATTTTCCTAAATGGTTGAATTGCAAAGATATTCCCTAATCAGGGTATTGATTTGAGATAAGATATTTTATAAAGTGAATGAAATGCATTCAAGTATGTTTTCAAGTTTTATGATTTAAAATTTTAAGTATATGAGTTTCTAAATGATGGTGAAGTATTGAGCATTGAAGAACTTTTATTCTCTTGAGATATATGCATGACTTGAAAGTGCGGTTTGAAATCCCTTAGCCTTTGG
The DNA here is from genome assembly GCA_030864225.1 of Capsicum baccatum var. pendulum. Classification (NCBI taxonomy): domain Eukaryota; kingdom Viridiplantae; phylum Streptophyta; class Magnoliopsida; order Solanales; family Solanaceae; genus Capsicum; species Capsicum baccatum. The sequence continues at coordinate 160,887,616 of CM061560.1, read as the reverse complement.
GCATTTAGAGTAAGAGAAGGTTTCCGATTTTGAAGTTAAATGATGATGACTCACGTGATTGTGTTACATACTTCATTCTACATGACTTATAATTTTCATATTTTATACTTGTTCAAGCTATGTGAGTCATCTCATTAGGCATACATGATTTGATTGAAGGAAATATCATTTTTTACTTTATACATATGCATGAACACCCGCATACTCAGTACATTCGAAAGTAGTGATCCACATATATGTCTATGTGCTACTTTGTCTTATAATGTATGTTTAGGTGCTCAGTCCCAGCCTCACCCGTGATTCTCCGAGCACCTTCCCTACGTTTTTTAAAGTGGTGAGTCCTCCTGGTTCAAGGACCGATCTTCAAATATTTACTATGCTTGAGAGACTATATTTTATTTCTAGTTCTTTTCGAGTCAGTTGGGTCCTATCCCAATGGCTCTCTAGAGTTTTATTCATAGAGGCTTTGTCATATTAGAATCAGACTTGTGATGTGTCGCGGGTTCGATATTGTGGTTTTGTTGATATTTCCCTATATTGTGATCATATAGTCCGAGCGACTTTTACATACTTCCTTTCTTGTGATATGGCTATGCGAGCGTTTAAGTCTATCCTTATCTTGAATTGGGTGTTTTTGGGTAGAAACCAGCTCTAAGGTTTAGCTTGGGGCTACTTGTATCCTTAAGCACCGTGTGACATCCCGGGAGGAAATTTTGGGTTGTTTTAAACTTGGTATCAGAGCCTAAGGTTTCTAAGGAGTCCTAGGAAGTCTGACAACCCACGTTGAGTAGAGTCTTAATCATCGGTATATAGCGTACCACACCTATGAGACAAAGGCTACGAGATATTTTAGGAAAAAGTTGGTTCTTCTTTCAGAGTCTATCGTACCTACAGTTGTCCATCTTATCTATTGATATGTGCTATTCCTTATTCAGAAAATGCCTCCTCAAAGAGTGAATGTATATAGAAACAATGATGATCAACCCCAACCTATTAATCCTTTGAATGAGATGGTATCCCATACTCATTTTAGGGAGGCCTTTCAGGCGTTAGCCAAAACGGTCATCACGAATGTTAGGGCCAATAACCAGGCCCCAGTTTCTAATCAATAGGGTAGTGATGTAGCTGCAGCTAGCATTCGTGACTTTATGTGGATGAATCTGCCTAAGTTCGATGTGTCCAAGATAGACGAGGACCCCATGTTATAGTTAGAGGAGGTGAGAAAGATCACTAATGTGATGAAGGTTTCGGAACAAGAGAGTTTTGTGTTGGCATCCTACAGATTGAAAAACATTGGTTATAATTGGGCTGTATCTTGGAAGAAGGGTAGACGTGAGAATGCCACTCATATGACTTGGCAATTATTCCAAGATGTATTGTTGGATAAGTTCTTTGCTCTTGAGATGAGAGAGGATAACATTCAGGAGTTCATAAACTTGAGGCAAGGCTCCATGACTGTTAAGGAGTATTGCTTAAAGTTCAATCAGTTGGCCAAGTATGCTCCATCTTTGATTTCTGACACCCGGGCTGGTATGAGTTAGTTTGTGACCAGTGTTTATTGGATGGTACTGAAGGAGTTTAGGGCTGCAAAGTTGCATAAGGATATGGATCTTGCTAGGTTGATGACTCATGCCCAACAGATAGAGGCGGATAAGCATAGAGAGAGAGAGAGATTGAGGGGTAACAAGAGGACTAGATCTGATCAGGATGAGTTTAGCCGGCCTAGTATCCTTGGAGGGAGCCACCCTCAGTTTCAAAGACATCCACCTATGCCAGTTCCTTCATCATCTAATACTCCCGCACCTAGAGGTAAGCCAGAGCAATGTAGTAGGACTATCATGTTTGGGCCGAAGAACAGTATTGGTAACAGGTCTGTTATCCTTCTTGTGCTAAATATGGTAGGAACAACATTGGGGAGTTCTTTGGAGATTTGATGGGTTATTTTTGTTGTGGCAAGTATGGCCACAGACTTAGAGATTGACTCAATTTCAGATCGGGGAACAGAGATGCCCGACCTCAGGCATAGGCTACTAGTGCACCAACTCTAGTACTTTATCCTGCCCCTACTCAGGGCGCTTCTTCTAGCACCACTGGTGGCCAGCGCCAGAACAGGTTCTATACGTTGGCACCCTATCGGGATTAGAAGCACTCCGCTGATGTTTTTACTGGTATGCTTTGTGTCTTTTGTGTTGATGTGTATGTGTTGCTGGATCCTGGGCCATGTCTCTCTTGTGTGACCCCACTTGTAGCTGTGAATTTTAAAATGAGTCTCGAAAAGATTTTTGAGCCTTTCCTAGTTTCTACACCAGTCAGAGAGTGTGTTGTTGCTAAATAACTGTATAGGAATTTACCTGTTATTGTACTTCAAGAGTCATACTTGTGGATTTGATAGAGTTAGGCATGATAGATTTTGACCTTATCCTGGGTATGGATTGGCTTCATTCTTGCTATGTATTTATATATTGTCATAACCGTGTGGTCAAGTTTGAGTTTCCTGATGAACAACTGTTTGAGTGGTACGGGAGTTTGGTATCTCCGAAGAGTCATTTTATCTCCTATATCAAATCTAGAAACCTTATATCTAAAGGTCACATTTACTACCCAGTTAGGGTCAAGGAAACTAAGTCAGAGACTCCAACCATCCTATCGGTTAATGTTGTAAAAGAGTTTCCCGATGTCTTCCCAGAAGATCTCCCAGGGTACCTCCCGATAGAGAGATAGATTTCAGGATTGACCTTCTTCCTGACACTCGGCTTATTTCTATTCCACCATATCTTATGGCACCTGCAGAACTCAAGGAGTTAAAGGAGAAACTCAAAGATCTCTGAGATAAAGTTTCATAAGTCCTAGTATTTCTCCTTGGGGCGCACCCATCTTATTCGCATAAAAGAAAGATGGATCATTGCGTATGTGCATTGACTACCGTCAACTCAACAAAGTTACCATAAAAAATAATTATCATCTTATGAGAATTGATTACCTGTTTGATCAGTTGCAAGATGCAAGTTATTTCTCCAAGATAGACCTTAGATCCATCTATCATCAGCTTAAGGTAAGAGAATATGATTTTTCAAAGACAGTCTTCCGAAACTTTTATGGTTATTTTGAGTTTCTAGTTATGTCTTTCGGGCTAACCAATTCCCCAATAGCCTTTATGGACCTCATGAATTGAGTGTTCAAGAAATACCTTGATAGGTTCATCACTATCTTCATAGATGATATCCTTGTGTACTCCCGTGATGAGAATGACCATGTAACTCACCTTAGAATTGTCTTGCAAACTCTTAGGGATCATTAGTTGTTCGCCAAGTTCAGTAAGTATGAATTTTGGATAAGGTATGTAGCCTTTCTGGGACACATTATTTCAGCCGAGGGTATTAGAGTTGATCCCTAAAAGAGAAAAGTTATTAGAGATTAGCCTAGACCTATCTCTCCATCTGACATTAGAAGTTTCTTGGGTCTAGTGGGCTATTACTATCATTTTGTTGAGGGTTTCTCTTCCATTGCGTCTCGTATGACCCGGTTGACCCAAAAGATGGTTAAATTCCAGTGGTCCAATTCCTGTGAGCAGAGTTTTCAGGAGTAAAAAACTCAACTCACTTCAACCCCTGTGTTGACTTTGCCTGATGGTACTGAAGATTTTATGGTGTATTGTGATACATCTAGAGTTGGTTTGTGTTTTGTGTTGATGCAAAGGGGTAAGGTTATATCCTATGCCTCTAGATAGTTTAAGACGTATGAAAAGAACTACCCAGCCCATGATCTTGAGAAAGCTGCTGTGGTTTATGCATTGAAAATTTTGAGACACTATCTTTATGGTGTCCATATTAATGTGTTTAATGATCATAAAAGCCAACAATACGTGTTTACCAAGAAGGAGTTGAATCTTAGGAAAAGAGGAGATGGTTAGAGTTGCTGAAAGATTATAATATGAGTGTGTTGTATCACCCGGGCAAGGCCAATGTGGTGGTGCATGCCCTTGGCAGATTATCAATGGGTAGTGTTGCACATATTAAGGAAAGTAAGAGAGAGTTAACTCATGATGTTCATTGTCTGGCTAGGTTGCATATTAGATTGCTTGATTCAGCAGAGGAGAGTACGTTGGTGTAGAGTAGTTCCAAATCTTCTTTAGTTTCGGAAGTGAAGGAGAAGCAGGATAGGGATCATAGTTTAGTCAAACTGAAGGAGTCAGTTAAGGACCAAAAGGTCAAGGTTTTCTCCTAAGGTGGAGATAGTGTATTGAGGGTGTATGGTAGTTTGTGTTGATGATTTGAGGTAGAGGATTATGGGTGAAGCGTGTGGCGTGCGTTATTTTATTCATTCCAGTACTACCAAAATGTATCGTGACTTGTGGGAAATCTACTTCTGGAACGGCATGAAGAATGACATCGTCGAGTTTGTAGATAAGTGTGCAACGTGTCAACAGGTTAAGGTAGAGCACCAAAGACCGGGTGATGTGATGCAAGAGTTTAGTATACCCACTTGGAAGTGGGAGATGGTGAATATGGACTTCGTGACCAGGTTGACTCTTTTGCGTCGTTATCGTGATTCTATTTGAGTTGTTGTGGATAGGTTGACTAAGTTCGCACAATTCTTGCTCGTGCATGCATCTTATACGAATGAGGATTATGCTAGATTTTATGTCCGAGAGTTGGTCAGACTACATGGAGTTCCTTTGTCTATTTTTCGGATATGGGTACTCAATTTACTTCTCAGTTTTATAGGGCATTTCAGCAGGGTCTTGGCACCCAAGTTCTTTTGAGTTCAGCTTTTCATCCGCACACAGATGGTCAGCCTGAGAGGACTATTCAGAACCTAGAGGATATGTTAAGGGCGTGCACTCTTGATTTAAAAGGAAGTTGGGATTAGCATTTTCCATTAATAGAGTTCGCCTATAACAATAGTTTCCATGCTAGTATTGAGATGGCACCATTTGATGCTTTGTGTGGTAGGAGGTGTACATCACCCATAGGTTGGTTTGAAGCAGGCGAAGCTTTCACGTATGGTCCTGATGCAGTGTTTGAAGCTACGGAGAAATTTAAGTTGATTTGAGAAAGGTTGAAGACTGCTCAGGTTCGTTAAAAGTCTTATGCCGATGTAAGAAGAAGAGATCTTAGGTTCGAAGTGGGTGATTTTGTATACTTGAATATTTCATCCATGAAAGGGGTAAAAAGGTTTGGTAGGAAGGGAAAGCTTAGTCCCCGTTATGTTGGTCTGTATAGAGTCTTGAGCCATGTTGGTAAAGTGGCTTTTGAGGTGGAGTTGCCCTCGGGGCTGTCCGCCATTCATCCAATCTTTCATATCTCCATGCTTAAAAATCATATCGGTGATTCAATTATGGGAAATCTGATAATCTTTCTATCGGTATAAGATTTGCCCAAATCAGACACTCGGGTAAGAAGTTATGGCCAATTTAAGCCTTTATCATAAAAACTGCATCATTTGAGAGCCTAGCACGTCACGGAGAGGGTGCATTTAGCAATTGTTAACTTCCAGTGGGACTCCGCGATAGTGGCGCATCGCGGAGAAGTCCCAGGTCCCAACAAGTGGGAAAATGTATGGATCCGCATCGCGAAGGCTGTCAATTTCCCAATTGTCATTTTCCAGAGAGACAACATGATTAGTGGCTCGTCGAGGAGGCATTCGAAATCGACATCCACTTCAATATTTCCAGTTTTGCATAGACGTTTAAAAGGATATTTTGTACTTTTTTCCAAGCCTATAAAATCGTGGAAACACTAGATTAAACCCATTTGCAACCATTCTATAAGGGTTTTATCAAGTATCCTCTCAACGAGAAACCTAAATACTCAAAACCTCTTCCAAGAATCTCAAGAATCCACCGTGGATTTTCTAAATTGAGTCAACATTCTAGGTTCCTAAGTGAATGGTCTCAAGAACTCTAATTCTAAAGCAAGAGTATAGTTCCAAAAGTGAGAGTTCTTCTAAATCTTTAAATTCAAGGTATGACATCTTCAAGTATAAAAGTGTCCAATGACAACCATATCAATGTACCTTGGTTTTGGACCCAAAATCACTTTGAAAAATTACCCAAAAATAAAAGGGCAAAACTGTAATTTTTCAAAAAATCATGTTTAGCAGTCTAAATTTGAAAACCCAATGCAAAATGAGTAAAAATTAGGTTAGAAATCACCAAAATTTTGTTATTTAACCCATCCGGTAAAACCCAAAATCTGTGTATTAAATGCTCTCTAAATTAAGAAATTTTGAAAAAAAAAATTAAATCAGTTTACCAATGATACAAGGAACTTAACCACAAAAATCAATAAAAATCCATTCCAAATTGACCTACAATTCAAAAACATCAAATTTCATAACTTAGGGATTCCAAATCTCAATTTTATCTGTAAAAATCATGTAAAACAAATGGGTAATCTTGAAAAATGAGAAATAAATGTAAAAACATATACGCAATGTTTGTATGAGAAAATGCATCAATAAAATCAAGACATGACTCAAAAAGGAGATTCTTTCATCCCAAAATGTTCAAATTTCAAAATCTTCTATATTAGAATTTTAATTAGAAAACTTCTACCTTTATTAACAACTAGAAGTTGCGACAAAACATCCTTCAGCAACTACTTTACACGAAAAATACATAACTTCATAATGCAGACATCAAATGCGATGATTGTTTTTTGAGTTATTTCAAATATTTTGATATGTGTTTTATGGTGTCGTACACTTACCAAAAATAATTTATTTTATTCAAGTGATACTACTAAAAATCAATAACGTAAACTCTAAACAACTACCCAAAATTCATCAGAGACCTCCCAAACATAATCTAACTGTGCTTCAAGGCTAAATTGTATATAATGGACTCAACAAAACCATGACTAAAAGAGATCATTACGAGTAAATTATCTTTAAAACAAACTTTAGACCAAATAAAAGCTAATATTTAATTTAAACACTGGAAAATTATTAAAAGGCCTTGGGACTTGCACCCACTATGCTACTAATAAAAAATAAATTTCTTAGATATAATGTAATTATCAAAGTCAACATTCAATTCTTGGATCATACAATATTGAGTGAAGTCAAACTAATCAATCTAAAAGCTATTAAAAATCACACACTCTTATAAATTACTTCTAAACACATTGGGAACCATGGAAACTATTTTGCAACTCATAAATAATTTGAATCAATAATAGAGGAAGGAAAAATGGTCAAAACATAATAAATTCTAAAAATCACAATCAGAGTTATTAAACATTGCTATGCATTTGACTAGACTAACTCATGATGTGGCACCTTTTCTATGGTCTGACAAGTGTTAAAAGATATTTGAAAAGCTCAAGTAATACTTTATCAAAACTCTCATTTATTCCCCACCGGTTCAATGTAAGGACTTTATTGTATTTTGTGATTCTTCATTCTCGAGTTTGGGTGTTGTGTTAATATAGGATAGGATCTTAATTACCAATGCTTCAAGGTAATTGAAGTCTTATGGGAAGAATTACTAGACTCATAACTTGGAGTTGGCATCAGTGGTTTTTGCACTTATGCTATGGAGGACAACATCTAGGATGTCAAGTGTGAACTATAGCGATCTACAACAATGGTTCAGCTAAAGGGATTTGACATGAGGAATAGGCATTTTATGGAATTATTAAACAATTTTGACGTGACTATCAAATACCATCAAGGCAAGGATGATGTGATACTTGATACATTGTGCTAAAAATTAGTAAGTATGGGTAGTTTGGACTATTTAAATGTGTCAAGGATGAATTTTACTAGAGTGATTCAAACTCTAGCATCATAGTTCATTTAGTTTGGGGTGTCTAAAAGGATTGTAGTATTATCTAGTGTATAGGTAAGGAAAATATTCCTTGATCACATCAAGGATAAACAGCGTGGGGATCTAAAATTAAATAAAATTTGAACAAGGTTATGTGTGGTAAAGATTTTGATGCCACACTTTATGCATGTGCAGTGTTGAGGGTAAGAGAACATGTATGTGTGCCTCATGTTGGTGATATGATCCTAAGTTTGCTTGTGGAAACTCATGATACCAGATACTCTATTATTTGGTGCAACCAAGGTGTATAATGACTTGAGATAGCTTTATTGGTGGCCTATAGTAAATAGAGATATAGTGGAGTATGTTAACAAAAGCCACTAATGTCAGCAGGTGAAATACAAATATCAAAGGCCTACTGGTTTGCTTTAGAGATTTCCTATTCTTGAGTTGAATTTCAAGAGCATTTCCATAGATTTTATGATGGGTCTTTATAAGACAATAGGAAAACATGATTTAATTTGTGTTACAGAGGGTAGGTTAATGAAGTCTACGTCTTTCATTCCAACTAAGCTACACTATAATTTGTAGCAATTAGCTAAGATTAATATGAAGGAGATTTTGAGATTGTATGGGGTTCCAATTTCTATTATTTCTTATAGAGGTATGTATTTTACCTATATGTTTCAGTACAAGTTGCATATATAGTTGGGAATCAATATAGAACTTAGCACTGTGTTTCATACTCAAATTAATCTGCAGTCTGAGAAGACTATTCAGTTACTTGAGGATATGTTCCAAGCTTGTGTGAATGATTTTGTAGGTCATTGAAATAAGTTCTTGTTGTTGTGTATACTTTAATACAAAAATAGTTACCATTCTAATATCATCATGGCTCCATTCAAAGTACTTTTTAGGAGAACATGTACATCAACCATAGTTTGTTCGAGGTTAGTATGTAATATTTTTAGGCACAAACTTGGTGATGGAAGATCAAGAGAAGGTGAGGTTCATTTAAGACAAGCTATTGGCAGCCATAAGTATACAATTGCTAGTAATATAAGTGATATGTTTTTCAAGCCCAACTAGCATGTACTATTGAAGGTATCTCTTATTAAAAGAGTTATGCGATTTGTCAAAAACGGTAAGCTTAGCCCTTGGTATATTTTTCCATTAGAGGCCTTTGATGATGCTAGCCTAGTATATTATAGGTTGGCATTGCCACCAAGCTTGTCAAGATTCCATTCGCTATTTAATGTTTCTTTAATTAAGAAATACCATAGGGATGGCAGTTATAACATGAAATGGCACGTGGTTTTGCTTGATAGGAAACTTTTGTATTCAAAATGAGTTGATTGTTATTGATGGTCAAAATTTTAGAAACAAGAAGATCTGGTTGCAAAGGTTTAGCGAAATCATTATTGTAGTTCCCCGAGTCTACACCTTGGATGTCACACGGTGCTTACCACCTCATAGGATCACAAGCTAACCCATGACTGGTACCTACTGTGAGCACTGAATAATAACACTGAAAACATATGCAGAAGAAAAGCTAAACTGCCATAAGTTCTCAAAATACTGAAATAAATATTGAATTTACTGATAATAATATCTAAAAAACTAAAAACTGATTGTGCTAGTTTGAAAGCCTCTAACATTACGAATATGGATTTGATAGAACAAGTCCCCAACTAACTTCAACTACTGATCAAACGGAATACTGAGATAAATAAACTCTATCCTTGAAATATGAGGACTCACCACTGTATCTGCTACGGATAGCCTGAGCTGCTAAGTATGGTCAGGACCCTGAGCATTTGAGCCTATGATATGAGAAATCATAGCACAAAGAAATAGTCTGTCTAAGTATGTGGAATATACTGGTATGCTAAGTGAGGTAGGTTGATATACATGGGTTCATATGCATGAGATGATAACTAACTGAATGAACATCAAGAAGTAATAGAATAAGACTACATACAAAAGTGTAACTACTAAACATGCTAAATATGCAATACTTGTGCATATAACATCGGTCTGAATTAGATTGAAACTAAAGTTCTGAGTTTTGATAACTGAATACTGATAACTGATAGTTTAGATTTATACTAAAGTACTGAATTTTGATGGCTAAGTAACTGATAACTAATAGCCATGGTTCTATAGAACTATCTGAGTTCTTTACTGAACACTATACTAAAACTGTAATGGTGGGAGTGTTTATCTAACTGACATACCCTGATTATAAACTGATTTGGGGTCCAAACTGTGACCCCATTTGTGAGGGTTCTAGTATCTTGCCAAGGGATACTAAGAATGTTGGGTCAACCCTAATTTGGCAGGATGACTCATGAGTTATATATATGGTTCCATCAACCCTAGTCTGGTAGGTGGATGTCTTAACTTAAGTTGGCTACGTAGTTCTGTAATGCAGGGACTGCAACTAAGGATCAAACCCTCTGCTGGCAGGGTTTCCCCTATCCCTTGGTTCGCTTTGTGCTGAATGCTACTCCCAACTAAATTTACATTGATCATTAGATTATGCTAATCCTGACTGAACTGACACTAATCATGTTAACTAACTGAACTTGACTGATTTCACTGAGTTTTATTACTGACTGAATACTATTGTTCTTGACCTTTACTGGGTCTATTTTATTTCTACTGCGACTAAGTAATTAGCTAGATTTTGGGTAATAAATACCCATAAGACTTGATAGCATAATTGGTAAACCATAGGCAATCATAAATGAATGACAATTGTCAATTGTTCACAATTCAGTCACTGATGCAATTTGTCAAATACTTGGAAATCATGAACTTGTACATGAATGAGAACACATGATAACATGCCATTCACACACTATTCATGTCACATGGATATTCTATCAAACCCTTAGGGAGCATAATTAATGCACATCACAATGAACAACACATAAACATGAATACAACCTAAATTTCACATGCAATTTCAGGGGTTTGACATAGGAATTACATTCATTAACATACATGCTATCTTATGTTCATGTGACATATAATTAAATCTTGAATTAAAACCTATACAACAACGTAAACATGAATACAACCCAAATTTCACATGTAAATGATGAATCATTAAAGTTGCAGTTTTAAAAACGGTTCTTGAACTCCAAGGGTGGAAAGAAAACCAAGGATGAACACCTAAAATACCTGAATGACGAAATTTGTGAAGATCGTAGGGGATTTCTTAAAACTTTATATTGACCTTGGTGAACTAAGGTTTCTTTCTTGAGAGGATTTTGTGAATAAAGAATGAATTTTTGCCTTTAGGATATCAAATTTTGTGTTAAGGTTGATTAATATAATGGGAAATCACTCATTTAACCCCACAAACCCAAATAAAATTTATTGGACAGGGTCCTTATCACGTTTCTACCCCTGTTTGGGTCAAGCGAACCTGACGACGCGATGTGAACCCTACTTAGGTCAAGTATCCATTGCGGTGCGACCCTAAGCCTTGGTTAACTGGCCCTTGCGATGCGACTCTATCATGACCATTTGCTGTTTTGGACATCCAAACTCACCATTACACAAGTCTAAAAAATTTAAAAATCGCCTGAGATGACCTATATGGGACCCTATTCATGAATTAACTTGAAAATTGACATACTAAGGTCGGAAAGGTCAAAAATATAATCCTCTAATTTCAAAGGTTAAAATGATTCTATGTTTTGACACTTAGCTGAAATTTTCTAAGTCTAGGACCTCTTTTGGCATGCTACATAGGACTGAAATGACTAGGATTTTGTGGGGTCTTACAATTATCTTATTACAAAATCTATTTATGAAACTGAAAAGAACATAGGTAAAAAGTATCCTTGCTTTCTTAAGGATCCAGGTACTTTCTTATTTCCTGCTAATCTTGTTTGTCCTGTTTGATCATTTTGGGAATAATCAAAAAATTGGTATTTTTTTTAATGATACTTTCCATTGTTAGGTTGATGTTTATTATTCCAAAAGTTGAGATAAGGTTCCCCTCGAATAAAGAGTTAGAAATTTTGGGCTTCGCTAGTCTTGGATATTATCCAGGTGTCATATGGTCTAGGATAATCCAGAAATAGATTAGCTTATGATTTCATAAATTGAAGTTATTTTATGGTAGATAATGCGTTAAGCTATTTTATGGCAGCTAATGCATTAAGGAATCTATAGAAACTTTTTAAAGTGGATTTAGATTAGTATAATTCTAGATATTACACTTGATAGAAAGGGGATAGTGTAAGATATCAATATAAGGAAGTATGTTTTGAAATGTAGAAGAGGCACACCACTACCACTGGCCCCACCATAGCAGTAATATTTCTTCCATTACAAGAGTTTGAGTTGGTCAATCACTTTATAGTAGGTGAATCATGCAATAGCAATGCAGTTATAGTGGTAATTGTCCCGCTATATCAGGATAAGTGTTGATTAATATAGAAAATAGTATAAAAGTATATTTTTCATTTTAAATATATTTAAGGGTTGGAAATGGTGATTTTGAGCGAATTTCATCAGTTTTCCACAAATTTTCTTTGTTAAGGTAGGTAAATCCATTCCATTTACTAGTTTTTTTATTAATTCTTAATGTCACTAGCTTATGAGTATGGGAGTGATTGGACATTATCTATGTTTGCAATTAGATAATTTTGGGTTGAAAATTCTTGGTTTTTGGGTATGGATTATTTAATTAAGATTAGATTCTTGGAATTCATAATTTATAATTATGAAATTTGTAGAATTAAGGTAAAATAATGGTACGAAAACCCTAGAATAAGGGAATAATCATGAATTTGAACCTAGGGTAGTGAGATTAGGCTATAATCCTTGAAATTGTAAGGTGATTATTTGAATTAGTGTTACAGTGTTGTTTTTAAACAATATCTAAGCTAAGATTGCAAGAGATGGAAAGGATCAAGTTTGTTAAAGTTGTTCAAGTCCTTGATTAATGTAGGTAATGGTTAAATGTTGTTGAAAATCCAACTTTGTTTATCTATGCATATTGTTTATTTCTTCATACTAGTTACAATGAATATTTGAGAAAAGAGATTATTTAATGATATACTAAGTGTTAATCATATATAATGAGGTTATGTTAAAGTCTTGTTGGTTGTATAAGTATGGTGGTCTTATTCTCACTATGTTTGTGGATGTTGTGATATCTGTTGTTATTTTGAGTTGAGTCGATAAAGGATATCATGAGAAGATCCATTATTATTGTGAGATGAGCTTATAAAGGACATTGTCATAGGATTTTTTTGGGATAATGGTGGCATACAATACATTTCCTGGATTTTTGGTACATGAACAAGAGTTTCATCCCTCAAGGTCACGAATAGTGTTAAACCATAAGACCCTTAGCATCTGTGAAAAAGGTATTGGTCTATTTGATAGTTCCTCAAGTGGACTTGGTTTATGGTTAATTATACTTTTTGTTCCTTGAGTGAACCAATTGATACTATTGTTGTTATATTGGATCCTTAAGAGTTCTAGCCTAGGAGAAAAAATGAATGGTCTATCTTCTATTGAAGTCTATTTACTTATGTATTTGAGACATGTGAAATTTATTATTGTGAGTCATGGTGCTATTGACTTGGTCAATTAGTTGTAGTCATGGTATTGACTTGGTATATTGTCTCTAATGCCTTACAAGTGTCCATCACTATATCTAAGACCTGATTGTATAGTAGGTTCATGTATGATAAAATTGATAAACAACAAGAACACAATAAAATCAACATTAAGGTAAATAACAAGGGATGTTTACGTGGAAACCTCCTTGCTTAGGGGATTAAATGAATGGCCTACCCCAATAAGATGTCACAGAACTTTACTAAGCTCAAAGTAACCTCTCATTACAACTCAGGAATTAATTACCAAATTCCTACCCCCTTACAATAACTCACCCTCGTAAATCTACTATGAGACCACTATTAAATAAGTCTAGTTAAGACTTAGATATGAACAAAGAAAACAAAAGAAAAATACCCACAACAATCTCTAGAACGAGAAGAGAGTTTACAATTGTAAGTCCAAGACAAGACTCAATCAACCTAGAAACAAAAACATATTCTACTATAATAAAATAGTTTCTAAATTGTTGAATCTTGCATTATCAGTTGCAATAGGGCTTTCGCTTATGAGAATACATTAATAGAATTTATAGAAGATTAAGATTTTCATCTCAAGGATGATGGATATATATGATGAACAATGGGAGAGAAGCTTCCTTATCAGTATATTTTACAGAGGACCACTGAAAATTCATCCTACTAATATGTTGACACCGCCAGAGAGTACAGGACAACTGGTACATAAGTAAGATTCATTCAACTACATAATTACATATTGGCACACCAGTTGAAATAACTGGTACCTCAATTAGATTTGTCAATCACCAAAACCTGAGAATAATAATAGTATGGAACCCATTATTCCCCCTTTTTGATGATGAAAAACATATAACTTTTTTAGATTTCTTATAATAAGTGTCACTAGTTCCTCCTTTTACCATGCAATTTTTTTATCCTTACAATAATTTGCCACTTCCCCTTTTGACTGTGCACATATTTTATCATTGCAATTATTCCCCCTAATATTCACCATTCTCGAATCATTAAAAAGAGATTAAAATACCAAAAAGGCAATATGCATAAAAAGAGTTCACAACCAGAATAAAAACTAGAACATATTCATATTAATGAAAGCATTCAAAATCATTAGACCAGTTACTATTCAAGTTCTATAAAAAATAAATTAGTTATGGACTAGTATCAAAATAATACAAAAGGATAGGAGGGATCAAATAGGGTGGGAAGAACAGAGATAAAAATAAAAGATGTGATCTAAACATTATATAGGAGCGAGATTATCATCAATTAATGCTTATTAATGATTTTTATATAAATATTCTCATTCTTGATGTATGCATTATTATCCTTCAGTTGAACGATATCAATCTTAGCTTGATTTGAGACACCTACTGTAATATCATTTCCTTCTATAACTTCAATCAGTTGAGCTTTCAGTGTTTGAATTTTATCTTCCTTTTAGCAAGCATGGTTAAAAACTCCATTATCTTCAAATTACTCACCTCCTAAGTAGATATGGAATTTAACACTGCCAACTTAGGACCAACTCTTCTTTTCCTTATAACACACTCATACTCTGTAATGGTGGTCAGTGTGAAATTTTTTGATTTTCCTCCAACAGTACAAGAGCAAGATCTTGGTTTTATCCTTAAGTGATCAAAAATTTTTGTGTAAACAAATTAATATCCTAGACCATGATTGAATTTATTCATCTTGATCATCGTAATATGATCAATTATTATTTCAAGAAAACTAATTGGTGTGTATGAGTTAAGATCTTTCTTTAGATAGAGATCTAGTGTAGATCTAGATGACTGGCCCTTAGATCTTGGAAGTTGAACCTTGCTAACAAACTAAAAAAAGTTGAAATTGAAGCTTCAGTTCCATTTGGAATAATCTAAAGCTCCCCAATAGTTACTTTAATTTGGCAATATTGTCAAGGAAGGTGCATGAGGCACACTTGTCCTCCTTTGTTCTAACCAAAAGTAGTCACAACAAGTGTCTCTTAAAGCATTGATGTTGTTAAAGTAACTTGATTACATTTATAGTGGCATCAAGTGAGAACTCATTTACATCATCAAATTATTAAAATCTCTAACAAATTTGACCTATGCAATAGCTGTCAAACAAATGCAAACATGCTTGAGCAGTAACAAGAGCAATGAGGGAACTCATCCCGAACCTAGTTGCAATACTAGGATCGAATAGTCTTCCAAAGAATATTTTATGATTACGAATGTCATATTCTATTTTCTTAATATTAAACTTTAACTATGGTATCATTGCGTCTCTCATTTTATTCCCTATTAACATACCCTTTTATTGCAACTATGATGCCCTACAGGTCATTTTCTACATTTCTGCTCATTTTTACTGTTTAGATCTTTCCAATATCTTTCCTAACTTATTTATGACTTCCTAGAGCTATCAATTTTTTTTACTGGGCAGGTCATTTAGCTTTTTGATCCAATTCTCTATTTTGAAGTGTTTAATGGTAAAAATTGTCTACCAAAAAAAAACATTAGTCAAACAACCTCGTATGCTAGTTCTAACAATTCCATCAGCTTTAAAGTATCAAATTTAGGCTAGGGGGACTCTTAGTCTAGGTCCCAAGGTTGTCAGATTCATTTTGAGTTATTTGCCAAAAGTTGATAAAAATAGCCCACTTTTTATTAAAATTATCTCAAATGGATATTTAAACTGAACCATTGAGTCCAGAAGGTCAAATTTAATAGGGTTTCATAGTTCATTTACATTTATGAGATTTTGGATGAATTTCGAGGGGTTGGTGAAGACTTGAAATTTTTTAAGTCCCTAGTTGGTGCATGTACTAAAGCGACACTTGGGTCTCTTAAGTTGAAGATGCTTATGCAGCCTGCTAGTTGATTAAGAATCTAGGTTGTTACTAGTTGGTTGGTCACGCATGTAGAACTAGCGGGTACCACTTATGTGGTACTTGGCTTCTTCAGCATTGACTACCTAAGCGGTCCAATTACTACGCACGATGCACCTGGATGCATTAAATGCCTTCTTAGCCCCTTTTCTCCTACTTCTATTCTTGCTTATTCTTTTTACCTTGGAGACTATGTAAATTTGACTATTATAGTACTCATATTATTTTGGTCTAGTGGCTCTTGTATTGATAATACTAGGTTATAGAATATTATTATTATCTTATTTATCTTCCGTCTTATCTAATACCCCATATTTCCCTAGCTTAATTTATGTCTAAGGACATGAGTAATCCCATGTAAAAAATTTTAAATTCTTAGTATTTTTTTAGTTTAGAGCTTGCCATTGTGTAGGAAATTCAAATAGCTTTCCAAAGATATGAAATTTGCCCAAATTCGATACTCGGGTGAAGAGTCAGGGTCATTTTAGTGAAATGTGTACCACCTGGAACTTCAGCGCATCATGGAGACAATCCAAATGACAATTGTAAATTTCTAGTGAGCCAATATGATACCACCGTGTTGTGCCACCAACCAATTTACCAATTGTCACTTTTCTAGTGTTGCCCACGATAATGGCGCGTCGCTCCAGGTCCCAGTTTCCCATTTAGTGACATACCGCAATGGCACCGCATCGCGCCTTCAGCCAATTTCCTAGTTGTCCACATTCTATTGAGCCGATGTTATTATACCGCGTTGCTCCAGGGGGTAATTTCAGAAGTTTTTGACAAAAATCCAAAGTTTTGTCTAGGGTTAAATTATTTTTTCCCCTGATTTTATTACGTCAAAATATGGGATTAACGCCTTAAAACATTTTAAGACATTTACTATTCAATTTTTCCCCAAAATCAAGATCTTTCTCTCTACAGTAAGAAACCTGAACTCCATGAAACCAAGAGCAATCTAAAAAAATCCTCCAAGAACCTTAAAGAAATCTTCTTCTCAGGAATTTTAGGTGTTCATTCATGGGTCCCTTTTACCCATGAAGTCCAAGAACCCTTTTTAAAATATACAAGATCTCAGATTCATGATTACCTTGGTTAAATTAGATTGACTTAATGTTCATGATATTAGTTAGGTTTCAATCCATGAATTAATTGCAACTTTCATGAAAATTGAATACCATTTGTGATGAATATGTGATTTTCTTGATAAGCCCTTAAATTTACAAATTGATTAACGTATCATGATGTTCATGTGTTGGCCATTATTATGTAAATAATCCATGCCCCATAAGTTTTTTCTAAATTGCCTATGTGAAGTAAATAGTGGAATCATGACATGTTAATACGTGGTCCCAATCATGTACAAGCTTATACCCTACAAGCGTTTGATGAAATTCTTATGTGATTTGACTAGTGAAATCATGACATGTTATTCTGTGATCCCATTCATGCACAAGTTCATGTATATCAATTGTTTGACAAAATATCTAAATGAGTGCATTATTAGCCAGCAAGTATTGTTATGCCATTATAATCATGTTATGTCTTTTTTATGCTATTGAGTCCTTGGGGTATTTAATACCTGAAAATATAGTTGTTTACCTAGAGCCAGTGTATAGTATCAATCATGTCATAATCATTAGAACTCAGTCAGTTACATAACTCGTGAAAAACTCAGTAGACTCATATCAGTCCAGTACAGTTCAGTGTCTATTAACTAGGAAGTAGGATTCAGCATCGAGCGAGCCTAGGTATAGGGGTTCACTGGTTAGTTAGGACGGGGTCCCTAGAAACAATCCCTAACTTCCAGAAATACATAGCCAATGTAGGTTATAATATGTCACCCATTAGATAGGACTGACATACTCAGGGATCACCCGCTAGTTTAGGAAGGATCTCAGGGGTCACCCGTTAGATAAGACTGACTCCACAACAGATGTTAGTACTCGTGGAACAATATTAGTAGCCTTCTAATTAGAGTTACAAATTAGACCCCAACTCAGTTATCTTATCTTATTTGGGGCATGTCAGTTAGATGATTTCCTCTCATAGTTCAGTTTTAGTGTTTAGCTTAGAACTCCATTCATTTTGCAGAATCAGGACTGTCAAACACAGTCAATTAGTATCATGAAATCAATTATCAGTAATTTTAGATATCAGTTACTCAGTTATCAAAACGTAGTGCTCAGCTTCATAAAAGCTCAGTTATAGTATATAGGTACATGCTTAGTAATTTTTGTAGTATCAGTTATCCACGTACTCTTATATTTAGTTACTCTATATCATTTAGTCAATTCTTGTACATACATATAAACCCTTGTATTCACAATTACCTCATCTAGAATACTAGTATATTCTACATACTGACCGCATACTCTTTCTTTGTGCTATGATGTCTTATATCATAGGTTTAGATGCTCAAGATACTAATCGTATTTAGACAGATCCAGTCAGCAATTCCATATTTAGTCTTGATTCTTTATCTATTATGGATGTGATTTATTTTAGTTTATTAGTAGTTCAGTAGTTTGAGGTAGTTAGGGGCTTGTCCCATCAACTACATATTCAAATAGTTCAGTTAGATGCTTTCAAACTGGACCAGTTCAGATAGTGTTTAGTTTTCAAATGTTTTTACCAAATCTTAATATTTTCCGTATTTATATTTTTAACCTTATGGCAATTCATCCTAATTTCGCATTTATTTTAGTATTACTATTTAATACCTACAGCAGAAATCAGTCATGAGTTAGCTTGTGGTCCTTTAGGTTCATTATCACTGCATGGCATCAAGGGTATACTCTTGGGGCATTACAAACTTAGTATGAAAGCCTAAGGTTCAACAGAGTCCTAGGAAGTCTGAAAGCCGCATCAAGTAGAGACTTGTGCTTGGGTGTGTAGCATGCCACACTTATGGATAGGAGGCTATGAGATGTTTTAATAAAATTTTCCCTTCTTGCAGTATTCATGTCTTGCAATTTAGCATGAACTCAAGTTAAATTCCTAGTCTAATTCTTTCTTTCCTTCCCTCTACAGAAAATGCTTCTCATAAAAGTTAATAGAAGTAATGAAAATCAGTCAGCTTGTCCGCCCATTCAGGTAGATCCCCTACATGAGCATGTCTCTCATGATGAATTTAGAGTTACTTTTGCTACCTTAGCTTATTCAATAGTTTCTCAGAACAATATGCAGACTGTTGTCCTATCTAGGCTTTTGACTTGTATTCTCTAGAGTGAGGGAGGGGAGTGTAGAAAGAATTAGAGGGCCATAACAAATAATTCTATGCCAAGATCGGGGGTAGTAACCACTTCCTATTTTATTAGAGATTCTTAGCACTAGATATGCTTTCAGAACGGGCGCTAGTTCCAAAGTATAAGACTGTCAGTTGGGATAGAGCACCAGGATCTAAGTCATAAGGTTGTTGGAAGGGTGTTCATATTAATCTATTTTGCGAAGAATATGGTAAGAACCATAAGAGAGTATGTAGATATGGAAGTGATGCTTGTTTTGGGTGTGGAAACCCAGGCCATAGAGTCGGAGATTGTCCTCAGTCAAGTTCTCAGGGTTAGTATAACCATCCTTCATTTCAGAATAGTCTCCTAAACCAGTAGGGTGTTGCTTCTAGTACTGCTAGTGGATAATACAAAAATAGATTTTATGCACTCCAGTCTCTCTATGATCTGGGAAGTTATCCTGATATAGTTACGGGTACATTATGAGTCTTTCATCTTTATGTTTATCCCTTATTAGATCCAGAGGCTTTACTTTCTTTGTAACACCTATATGGCCATCAACTTTGGTGTCAGACGCGAAATATTAACAGAGCCCTCCATAGTGTCAACCCCCGAACTTTAGAGTAAAGTGGTGAGAGTCTAGTTTAGAGTTATTGATTATCTGGTTCATAGCTTTAGAATGATGGCTTTATGCTAAGGGGGAGATATTAGAATAAGTAACTATGTCAGGCCTTCAAATTTTAGAAGTAACGTTAGTATGTATAGAAAAGCAGTGGGAGAGGTTGATTCCAACCCTATTCTTACCTCAGTGTAAAGTATTGCACTTCAGCTATCATGATATCTACACATGCAGTACTTGTCATTTCGATGATCATAGCTCCTATTCGTGCACGTTATCGAAAATCATGTATAGTTAAAATTCCTAGTATGAGTAGTTCCAGTTCACTCAATTTTATGAATCACGTTTCCTAAACATCGAAATGCCAAACTCAGGTCATACAACTCATGACTCATGTACTCATGCCTTACAGTGTGATCAGTTTCCATGAATTATGCTATACTCCTAATGATTAGCTAAATTCATATTTTGTTATGTATATCCTCAGTTTAGATCTCATGATAAAGTCCAAGAAGTTGATGTTTTATTCCTCAAGCCTCAGTTAAGTGTCAAGTTTATTATAGTCTCCATTCATACTTCAGGTCCCCGTGTTTTAACCATCAGTGAACTCTCACTATGGAATGTAGTGATGAGCAGCTTCTTAGAAGGGAGAGAGTAAATGTTTCATATTAAGAAAAGATTGGTGCATACTATTTTTACATGAGGTTGTAGTTAGAAAGATAGGATTGAATGTCATAATGATATATAAGGGGATAACTACATTTTAGAGATTTAAGTAGGCTTGAACATAATGGGAGAATTCAATCCAGATCAGACCGTAGTAGGTAGAGTTATTAGTGTCCATGTTATAGAATTTTATCAATGTTATGATTTCTTATTAAGATATCTCATTTAGATCATGCCAAGATTTCCTTGCTCCCTAACATCAACAGAGCTTTATAGAAAGAGTGTAAAGAAATATTCTTTTTGAGTATAAGTTTTCAGTATAAGTTATTCCGTAAAGCTAGGAATTCAGTTTAGCAACAAACAAGTTTGTATGGGTTCTAATCTTTTTGACCAGTCACCCTATCCAACATCTCCTAAATATGCCCATTCAAAATTAGAGCATCCTAGTAGATACGATTTTAGCCCAGTTCATGTGTTCTGCCTTATTTTAGACCCCAAATATTTAGTCACAATTTAGTCCATAGGTGCCCCGTGCATCATCTCAGCTTTTCCTTAGTATCTTAGCTAAGTTAGTATTCTTCGAGGGACATAATGTCCCGATGGGGAGATGCACTATCACCTTGAGATTTCATGCCCTAAACCTTTCAGTTTCGCTTTATGTAATGAATCAAGTATGGAGTAATGGGTACTCATAAGTTTACTCTCTCATTCCAATCTCAGTTTTATGAATATTCCTATGGAATGGCATATGTAGTAATTGAATCAGTTCAGTTTATGGTATTCAATTCATATATCATGTTTTAGACTCATTCATGTTCCCATGTTCCCATTCATACATGTTCAGTAAAGGATCTTAGGTTCATTAGTATTCTCAGCTTAAGGTAATATTCTTCCTTAGATTTACTCAGTTCCATGATGTAGTTATAGTTATAAAATTCATATCCATTACCTTTTGTATATCAGTCATACATTCATGAATCAGTTCAACAATGTATTGCATACTTCAAATATGCATGGTCAATATGTAAACTCAGCATATTAGTAGTTTCATCAAGTACTCATGCTTCAGTCATGCATGTTTAATGTATAAACTCAGTCTATCAGCATTTCTCAACTTGATTAGTCTCATTCGAGGACGAATGTTCCCAAGGGGGAGATATTGTTATACCCCATATTTCCTTATCTTTATTTAAGTCTTAGTACATAAATAATCCCATGTAAAATTTTTGAAATACTTAGTATTTTTCTATTTAGAGCCTGCCATTGCATAGGAAATTTAATTAGCTTTCCAATGATATAAAATTTGGCCAAATTCGATACCTGGGTGAAGAGTCAGGGTCATTTTAGTGAAATGTGTACCACCTAGTACTTCAGTGCAGCACAAAGACAGTCCAAATGGCAATTGTCATTTACCAGTGAGCCAATGTGTACCACCTACTACTTCAGCGCATCACGAAGACAGTCCAAATGTCAATTGTCATTTACCAGTGAGCCAATGTGATACAACCGTGTCGCGCCACCAGCTAATTTCCCAATTGTCACTTTTCCAGTGTTGCTCTGTGATAATGGCGTGTCACACCAAGTCTCAGTTTCACATTTAGTGAGGCACTACGAAGGCGCTACGTCACGCCATCAACCTAATCCCCAATTGTCCACTTTCTAGTGAATCGACGTGATTATACCGCATCACGCTAGGGGATAGTTTCAAAAATTTGTGATGGAAATCCAAAGTTTCTTCTAGGGTAAAATTTGTCTTTTCCCTTTATTTTATAACGTCCAAATATAGGATTAAGGCCTTAAAACATTTTAAGTCATTCATTATTCAAATTTACCCCAAAATTAAGAGCTTTCTTTCTACAATACAAAACCCTAATTCCAAGAAACCAAGAGCAACTCAAAAAATCCTCCAAGAACCTTTAAGAACTTTTCCCTTAGGTATGTTAGGTATTCATACATGTGTCCCTTACACCCATGAATTCCAAGAACCCTTTTTACAACATACAAGATCTCATATTCATGATTACCATATTTGAATTAGATTGAATTCATGTTCGTGATATTAGTTGGGTTTTCAATCCATGAATTAATTGCAAGTTTCATTAAAATTATATTGCATGTGTGATGAATATGTTATTTTCTTCATAAGCCCTTGAATTTAAAAATTGATTAATGTATCATGATGTTCATGTGTTGGCCATTATTATGTAAATAATCCATACTCCCCAAGTGTTTTCTAAATTCCTATGTGATGTAAATAATGGAATCATAACATGTTATTATGTGGTCCCAATCATGTTTAAGCTTATGCTTTATAAGTATTTGATGAAATCATTATGTTATTTGAGTAGTGAAAGCATGATATGTTATTATGTGATCCCATTCATGCACAAGTTCATGTATATCAAGTGTTTGACAAAATGTCTAAATGAGTGCATTATTAGCAAGCAAGTATTGTTATGACTTTATAATTATGTTATATCTTTTGTATACTATCAAGCCTTGAGGGTATTTAATACCTTACAATCTAGAAGTTTACCTAGAGACAGTGTCAGTTATAGAATAGTATTAGTCATGTCATAATAATTAGAACTCGGTCAATTACAGAACTCTAGAAATACTCAGTAGACTGAGTATCTGTCTAGTCTAGTTTAGTTTCTATTTAGTTGGCAGTAGGATTCAGCAACAAGCGAGCCTAGGGATAAGGGCTCACCCGTTAGTTAGGATAAAGTCCTTAGAAAGAATCCCTAAGTTCCAGAACTGCATAGCCAGTATAGATTATGAGATGTCACTTATTAGATGGGACTGACATACTCAGGGATCACCCGCTAGTTTAGGACTGATCTCAGGGGTCACCCATTAGATGGGACTGACTCTATAGTAGATGTTAGTACCATTGGCACGGTATTATTACCCTTAGAATTGGGGTTATATATTGAACACCAACTCAATTATCTTATCTTATTTGGGGTATGTCGGTTAGATGAATACCTTCCACAGTTTTAGTTTTAGTTTTCAGTTTAGAACACAGTTCAATTTACAGAATTAGGACTGTCAGACATAGTCAATCTAGGTAAGTAAATTAGTTATCAGTTACTTCACATACTAGTTACTCAGTTATCAGAACTCAGTGCACACCTTTAGAAAATCTTAGTTACATCCTATACGTATATGTATAGTATTGTACACTCAGTGAATTCTGTAGTATCAGTTATCCATGTAGTATTTTATTCATTTACTTGATATCATTCAGTCAGTTATTGTTCGTATATATGAACTCTTGTATTTAGCCTTACCTCATCTCGAATACCAGTATATTCAATGTACTGACCTCATACTCTTTTTTTATGATAGAATGTCTCATATCATAGGTTTAGACGCTCAAGATCTCGACCG
Source organism: Capsicum baccatum var. pendulum (assembly GCA_030864225.1). NCBI lineage: Eukaryota > Viridiplantae > Streptophyta > Magnoliopsida > Solanales > Solanaceae > Capsicum > Capsicum baccatum. The sequence continues at coordinate 160,863,432 of CM061560.1, read as the reverse complement.
TATTTAGAAATATCTAATCAATAGTTACAGATTTAGTAGTGAGTCCTCAACTATCAGGGACATAATTTATTTTAGTTTATGAGTAGTCTAATAGTTGGAGTTAGTTGGGGGCTTGACCCATCAACACCATATTCAGACCGTTCAGTTAGAGGCTTTCAGACTAGACCAGTTCAAACAGTGTTTAGTTTTCAGATGTTTTTACCAGATGTTATTTTTTTTATCAAAATTTAGATTTTCGAACCTTATGCCAATTCAGCTTTATTCAGCAATTATTTCAGTATTACTATTTAGTGGTCACAACATATATTAGTCATGGGTTAGCTTGTGGTCCTTCGGGTTCATAAGCACTGTGTGGCATCCAGGGTGTACTCTCGGATTGTTACATCTTATTTTTACTCCTTGATTTTTGTTGTGAGTATTCCCATGCATAATTTTTACATTTATGCCCTTTTCCACCAAACTATCCTATTGATTATAGCTTTAGGCTATAATTCAGGTTACCATTTGAGGATAAAGTAGTTGTCGCCATGACTCAAAATTAGGTTTTGAGAAATTTGTATCAGAGTGCTAGGTTGACCTGTATTTTTATTACAAGAGCAAGTGTCTACTAGAGTCTAGAAGATTGTAATAATGACGTTCATTTCTTATCTTTGGGAGGCTATAGGACATTTTTAGTAGATCTTTGCTTCTATCACTCAATTTTTTCTTAGAGTTTTAGTTGGTTCTTCAGGATTCATTTAGTTTCACTCTTTTGCGGGATGGCTAATACACGTGCTACTGCTACACGAGATGAGGACCTTATATCTATAACTAGGGATCCTATCATAGTTTGTGGATGACCTAAAGGTTTAACATAATAGAGAGATATAGCCCTAGAATAACACCAGGATAGGGGTCCTTCACCAGATTCTATTCTTACTCCCATGCCAAAGATTTCTCTACCCCCACTAGTAGTGGGCTAAGGGACAGCCTAGGCTCCAATGTGTTTTATTCCTTCATCATTGCTGAGAGATTCACTAGTTTAGCTCTTGGTATTAGTTGTTTGTTCACCTCATAAAGGTGAACAGTCTGTGGATCATAGTTTTATTAGGATGGTGGCATAGCTTATAGCTACGGCTCCAAGAGTTAAGGTATGTCTTTCTTATTCCGATGGTTGCTAAGATAGTAGTTGCTCAGCCAATAGTTGCCCAAAATGCTATGTCAACTGAGGAGGAATAGATACTGGGTGCATTCTTGAGATTGACTCTGTCTAGTTTTTCTAGTGCACCTAGAGAATGAATGCTTATGAGTTATTGGTTACCTATGAGGATAGTCTTCATAACTTAGGCCTAGATAAGACTTGATGTATGGATTACACAACTTTTTAGTTTGGTTAGCTTGATACTTGTGGAGAGGTCATCTTGATTCCAAGCCAGCTGGATCTCCCTCATTGACAAGGACTCAGTTCTCCGAACTCTTCTTGGAGAAGTATATATCTCGTAGACTTAGAGATCATTTGAGATACAAGTTCTCAAGGTTGGAGTAGGCATCCATGAACATTGTAAGATATGATACTTTGTTTAATAAATTGGATAGGCATACTTTATTTTTTTGTCAGCTTATTATGATTGGACTTATTATTTTGTTCAGGGATTGAGACTTTCTCTTTGCATAGATACGTAAAGTTTTGTTTCTACTGGTAGATCATTTTTGAGGTTTCTAATCATACTTAGGTTATGGAGAAGTTGAAATGTGAGCCCTATTGGGCAGTGATAAGAGACTGTGGTACCAGGGAGTTTTAGTAGGAGCCATTATAGCTCACGATTTTGAGATAGCAGTTCTCAGGGTAGGTACCCTTTGCATAAGTCTTATCAATATTAGGGTTAGCTGAATATTCCCATTCAAATATCACTTTAGATTACAGATGGAGGCTAATCTAGTTATAATAATCATCTTGGCTAGAGTCGTGGCCAGCCTTCGAGGGGTACACCTTTTGGTTATTCTAGTAATGGTGGTTACTTTGGGTCAGCCAGATCTTCTGCGTTTAGTATAACACTTATGGAATTTTATGTTTATAGGGTCTTTGGCTTTTTCTTGAGAGAGTTCCCCATTTGTGGAGTAGTGACTTTGAAGCTTAGAGTGTTCCAATAATTAGGGTAGTACCTCCTCCAGATAGAGGTGGTATGCGTGGTCATTAGCTAGTCTCGAGGGTACTGGTGAAGGTCCTTAGGTAGGTTTAATAGAAGATCGATCAAGTGTAGGTAAGGTCAATTGTCTGTTGTACCTAGTAGACTCGAGGTAGAGTCTTTGAATGTTGTTATTATAGGTATAATTTTAATGTGTCATCGGCCTACTTTTTCTTTATTTGATTTGGATTTACATATTCTTATATATCTTCTTATTATGCATTTCATTTAAAGTTATCTTATGATTCTTTATCTATGCCTTTATATGTATCTACTCCCTTAGGTGATTCTTTAGTAGTGGATTGAGTTTATAGATCATGTGTTAGGACTATTCAAGATTTTAATACTCAGGGCTATCATTTTGTATTAGACATGGTGGATTTTTATGTGATTTTGGGCATGGACTTGTTATCCCCTATCATGTGGCATTAGATTATTTTTCCAAGACTATTGCCTTAGTCATGCCCTCTATACCATCGATTGAGTGGCAGGGATCTATTAGCTGACAGTCGATGGGATTATTTCTTATGTTTGATTAAGGAGACTTATTTTGAGTGGTTGTGGGTCCTATATTACTTATATTAGTTATGTTAGTGGGGAGAGTCCCTTGCTTCAATCTGTTCTTATAGTCCATGATTTTCTAAAATTTCCTACGGATATACCTAGTCTTTCTCTTGAGCATGATATTGAGTTTATTATTAATCTTGTGCAGGGCACTTGACTTATTTCTATGGCACCTTATCATATGGCTATTGTCGAGCTTAAGGAGCTGAATTCTTAACTTTAGACTGGGTTTCACAGATCAATTATGTCTTCTTGGAGATCTCCTATCTTGTTTGTAAGGAGAAAATATGGTTCCTTGTATATATGTATTAACTACTGGAAGCTTAATAAGGTGATGCTGAAGAATAGTTATTATGCCTCGTCTTGATATTTTATTTAACCAACATAAAGGAGCAGAGGTGTTCTCTAAGATTGACTTGATGTTTGATTGCCAACAACTGAAGATTTGGCTGAGAACATACTAAAGATAGCCTTCAGGACTTTTTATAGTATTTATGAGTTCCTGGTAATGTCTTCTGGGTTGATCATGCCCCAACGATGTTTATGGATTTGATGAACCAGATGTTTAATTCCTAATTGGATTCTTTTATGATTATGTTCATTAGTAAAATTCTTATGTATTCAAGGAGTAGAGAGGAGCATATGTAGCACTGAGAATTGTGCTCCGGAATTTGAGAGATCATAGCAATTTTCTAAATTTTCAAACAATGAGTTTTATCTTGAATTAGTAACATTCCTAAGACATATGGTGTCTAAGGATGGAATTATTATGGACCCTAAAAGGATTGAGGCTATTCATGATTTTTCCAAGCCTACATTTCCATTTGAAGTTCATAGCTTTATTAGTTTGTACGATTAGTTTAGGCAATTTATTTAGGATTTTGCTACTATTGCGGCACTGATTAGATTGAGCTAGAAAGTGGTTTCTTTCTAGTGGTTCTAGGAGTGTGAGTCAAGCTTTCAAAATCTTAAGAAATTTGTCACCTTAGCTCCTACGTTGTCTCTTTCTTTAAGGGTGAGGGATTCACCATATATGGTAATGCTTTTGATATTTGTTCGAGTTGTGCATTGATACAACAAGGTCGAGTCATTACATATGCATTGAGGCAGTTGAAGGTGCATGAGCGAAACTACCCCACTCATGATATGGAGTTTGTGGTGGTAGTTTTTTTCACATAAGATTTAGAGGAATTATCTTTCTTGTGTGCATTATGAAATTTACACAGATTATCATAGTCTTCATCATTTTATAACCCAAAGATAGCTTAATTCTAAGCAGCATGGATGGATGGAATTACTTAATGATTATGACATCTCTATAGTATATCATTCGAACAAGGCAAATATGGTAGTGGATTCCTTAAGCCTAAAGGCGGTGAGTATGGGTATCTAGGTTTCTATATTAGTTTCTTAAAGGTCGTTGCCAAGGGACATCCAGTTCTTAGCCAATTTGATGGTGTAACTTAAAATTTCTGATCCAGGAGGATTCTTGTTAGTGCTAAAGTGAGGCCTGCCTTATTTGAGCAGATTCAAATTCGGTAGTTTTAGGATATCAAACTTTGTCCCTTTTATGACCAAGTGGTGAGTGGTGAGTGTAGGAGGGCTACCATAGATTCTGAGGGTATTCTAAGATACAATAGAGATATTTGTGTCTTGAGGGTTGGTGATTTGATTTAGTCGATATTGTGTAAGGCTCACGGCTCTAGATATTCTATTCACCCTGGTACAACTAAGATGTATATAGATTTAAGGTAGCATTATTAGTGGGAAACATGAAAAGATACGTGGTCGACTTTGTAGCTCGTTACCTATGTTGTCAGTAGATAAAGGTCAAGCATCAATGAGTTGGTGGCCTAATTCAGAGATTGCCCATTCCCGAATCTAAGAGGGAGTGGATCACCATAGGCTTTGTTAGTCGTTTTCCCTATTCCTCCCATGGTTTTGATGGTATTTGGGTTATTATGGATTGGCAAATCAGTACATTTTGTTCCTATTTAGATTTCCTTTAGTGCCAATAGGTTAGCTTGTATTTATGTTTGTGAGATAGTCCACTTGCATAGTGTGCTAATATCTATCATTACAGATCAGTGTTTGGTGTTCACTTCCAGCTTTTGGTGATCTTTTCAGGAGGATTTGGGCACTCAAGTGGATCTTAGCATGGCTTTCCACCCATAGACTGATGGGCAATCGAAGCAAACTATTTTGTTTCTTAAGGATATGCTTTGAGCCTGTGTTATGGATTTTAGAGGTCAATAGGATCAATACTTAGCTTTAGTAGAGCTTACTTATAATAATAACTACCATTTAAGTATTCAGATGGAACCATTTGAGGCTTTATATGATAGGCAATGCCGATATCCAATTAGTTGGTTAGAAATCTCTGAGGTTAGAACCGGTACTGACTTGCTTCATGAGTCATTGCATAGAGCTAGGGTTATTTAAGGTAGGTTGAGGGTAGCTTGGAGGATGAAGAAGGCTTATGCAGATTGTAGACTTCATGACTTGAGATTTGATGTTGGATATCAAGTATTCCTTTGAGTATACTCGATGAAGGGTGTGATCAAGTTCTGGCAGGAAAGACAAGCTCAACTTTTGGTATATTTGACCTCTTGACAACCTCCGGGCAGTTGGTGAGATGTCATATGAGTTAGCCTTGCCCCTAATTTTTTTCAATTGTATATCTAGTCTTCTATATGTATATTGTGGTGGTATATTCCCGATGAGTTTTATGTATTTTTAGTGCGGCTTGATGCAGTTGGATGAGAGGTTAAAATTCATATAGGAGTTGATGTTCACTTTTTACAAGGATGTTAGGCGGTTGTGCTCTAGACAGATTCCAGTAGTTAAGGCTCAGTGGAGCCACCACCCAATAGAGGAGGCTACTCGGATATTGAGAGTGAGATAGGTCCCAATGTCCGCCTAAGCGGAACCTAGCTGGAAATAAATGACCCCTTAGCCCAATTTTCTCCCAATTTTTCAACAAAATCAAGAACTTGTAGACTTCGAGGGTGTGGAAAATTAGGGGATCATCTATTAGGTGATTTTGGTATGATTTTGGGATTGTATTTCACATTCCTTTATAAAAATCTTTGTATGCTTACAATAAATTCTTGGTTGATTTCTCAATTATTTCCCAATATCCCTAGATTATTGTTGGGTTGATTTTGGCATCATTTGATTTCATAATTTACCCATTCTTGAGGGTAAATTCTCCTTGAGAATAGTGGGACAGGATGATAGTTTCAAAAGTTTGATTCCACAAGCTGGCCCCAGGTGGGATTTTTACATGACTCTGGACTCAAAGCTTAAAAATGCAATATAGGTACTGTTGTTCTTTTACTGATAAGAAGATTACCATTTTGATAGCATGGTGTCATATAGAAGCTTCTCAGAAGAGAAAATTATTACTTTAGCGAATTTCACTAGGCTTTCTTTGGTGTCCAGTTTGGCTAGGTTTACCTTTCCTGTACATTGGGCTAAATTGTAATATATTTATTATAGTCTTCTAGATATGGTGGAAACTAACTATTATAAATATATTTAGTATAATTTGGATCTTTTTGCCAATTAAGGAATTGTGAATTATGATTAATTAACTTAGCTTCTTAATCTATACGTAGAATTATTATCTTAGGACTAAAATGTGACGTATTTAATATCTGGTTGTAAATTTAGATACCTTAGCCTAGTCTAGTGTCGAATTTTCCTTAGAATAGATTTTGGGGATTTGAAGTAGACCCTAGGCCAAGACTACTACTAGCTCCTTGTACAATTTATATGTGTGTTACATCTTCTAAATATATATATTCTAGTGCTTGAAAAGGTTAGATACTTGATTTTTTATGCTAGATTGATACTTGGGAGATGATATTAGTTATAGTTTGAGTTCGGAGATTTATGATATTGACTTATGATTTAAGTTCGGCAAATAATGATATGAGCTTTGGTTCAAGTCCGGCGTTGAGAGGTTATTTATGATAGTTATGGAACCGGTTTGATTCCAGTGATTCGGTATGAAAGGATCCACGGTTATTAATTTGAAATATGATTCATTAGCATAATCTTAGTGATTTCTTCTCTTTGATTGCCCCTCTGGTCTTATGGCCGTGTTGGGTAATTGAATTTTTCACACTTACTGGCTTATGGGGGCTAGATTTGTAGTGATTGCAATAATTTCTTTATTATTATTGTTTCTTTTATTTATAGTATTTGGAGCAGCATTCCAGGTTTTCTCCTTCTTTTTTCTTACTTAATCTTTCTACCTTCGAGGTTGATGTATATCTGACTATTATGCTACTCATATTGTTTTGGTCTAGCGGCTCTTGTACCGACACTACTAGGTCATGGTAACATGCTAAATCGCAACACTTCCTGACTCACCCCAAACAAATTATATGAAGTGCAGATCCACACAAAATTCATGATGTGCATATTGGCATCATCAGTTGACAGGCTAGCAAACAATCTTTTTAGATTCAATGACTGGATCATAACACTAGTAATATTTAACTTCGAACCCTTGGAAACTCAGGAGGAATGATGGCTCCTATCGCGATATGTTGAACATACCCCAAGTCATCCTCTGGATCATCATAACCTAGAAAATACTAATAATCTGGGAGTATGTGAGCTCTATCTCTCCTAACTCTATCAAGTTCTGCTTGACGTAGTGCTTTCTATCTCTGTGTCACCTCTTGAGTTGCACAACATGTAGCCTCATTATTCCTTCTCTAATTTTATCCGCTAGTAATAGCGTAGTGGTTTATGCAGTTCTCTCCAAAACACCATGTAGATGCGGAGGAGGCAAGTCATGTGGATCATCTCAAAGCATCTCATGATGAGTTTCACGGTTGTGTTCCGACATCCTATGATTCTATCATAGGGTTTTTTAATGCTCTGGATCGGATAGGATCAAGGGATTGCCTTGACTTCAAGAACTGTTCATACACAAATATACACCTCAAGAAAAATAATAAATTAAAACCTAACATCCTCAATAAACTCACTTAAATAATTTCAAAAAATATTCCCCGGCAATATCGCCAAAATTTGATGTCGCCAAAACTATACCCTCCAAGAAGATACAATACGGTCGTTGTCAAATTATAGTAACCCAAAAAAGGTTAGGTTCAATCCCATAAGGAATAGGTCAAATTTATTTCACAAATCTGTTGAAGTAGCCAAAAATATACAAGAAAAGTAAATAAGGTGTTTTGCTATGAAAACAGTAAGTAGCAACAAGTCTTGATTACTTTAGCTGAAATCAATAAAAGATTAACACTAGGAATGTGTTCCCCTTGGTTCCAAACACTGTAGATTTTTCATGCTTCATCAAACTATCACAATACCTTACATGCAGAATCTGATAAGTTATTTATCACTAACCGTCTAATGAATGCCTTTAGTGACTTTCAAGCTTTACATTTTGAGTCGCAGAGTGTTGCCTTACTAAACCTTATCCTAGATCTCAGATTAGCTATAACCTTTTTAGTATCAAATTAATTAGATAAAGATTAATTAGCTTTAAATTACTATCGTGATCTTCTTCTCCTAATTTGTACCCCTCTTGTGAAGTAAGTAGCGAATACAGGTGAGTTCTCAACATTGGTCACAGCTAAGAAAACTATTAAACAAAAGATAATCACATTACATGGAAGAGTATTGATCAATAACGACTTATCCCTTCCTTGACTTCGTTATTACGCCAAGGTTCCCACAACCTTAGTTAGGTGGTTTAGCCGTGCATACTTCTAGAAGTTCCATTGAATTCAATAAAGAAAGCATAAGATTAATCTCACAGCAATTGAAGAACAAAAAAAAATTGTCAAATAAATACTCAAAAAAATAATCAAGAACAAAGGATACCAAGATCAATAGTCGAATCTTGAAATCAACATATGTTTGGAAATGTATAAAGTGCATAAACCACTACAAAATGTCAAAAGGGTATTTACAGAGTACAGAGATACCCTAAAAATCTTCACCAAATAAAATAGGGAAAACTAGTTCGGTGGTCCATTATTGACCCACTTATGAGTCGTAAGTAGTTCCCACGGCCCACAGGTGGGTGTTATAAGTGACCTAAATCCCTCAATATTTAGAATGCTACAAGGTTTCCACCTATCTAGACACCTACAGGGGGTAGGTGGTACTTATGGCCCATAGGTAGCCTCATCATAACCATCAACTAAAATCCTCAAACTTTAGAGTTTCTGATCTTTAACCTTTGACAGCCATGATGGTACTTACATCGGCGTAAGTGGTACTTACATCCCTTAAGTAGTCCTCCATAAAAATCAGATGAAAATTTCAACTTTCAGGGCCTCTAAACTTAACATCTCTAAGACTCACGGGGCTACTATCGAGGTTGTAGGTAATACCCACTCCACATGGGTAGGCTTATAGGTAGGTTTTCCTATATAACTTCAACTCTATTCTCCATTTAAGTTCCAAAACCACTTTCCTGCAACATAGACATAAAAAGGTATTATAGCTAACAAAATTGACCTACGTACTTGCTATTTTCCAATTTTATGGTTTGAAAGTGCCATAAATACATGTCACATCATTATGCATAGTTCTCTTGCCATAGTTTAGGGTAGGATCCAATTATGACCATTTGAGTTATGACAATAATAATATTCGAGCTCTAGCTTCATCGATCTTGTCGTGCGAGTTAGGTCTAGTAGAGTTTTAAGGAATAGTATGAAGTCATATATATTTTTTTTAGAGTCTACAAGGTTTTTGGAAACAAAAATTTCTTTCTTTCTTTCTTTTGGGATATTAGTTAATTCCAGTTAGTATCTAACTGCTTTAATTCTTATTTTGTAAATGGTGAATACATATTTTTTTAGAGTAGAAACAGTCTCCCTAGCACCAACACCTGTAGTAGCACCTTGACCAACTGATGAGGCTATAGTTCAGAGCAAGACTAACCGATGAGGAAAAAGGGTAACACCTACTAAGGGTAGAGCTCTATCAATTGGGGGACTATATGTGCAAAATATTCCCTCTCTTCTATACTATATGATATTTCAAAGTTAGCTAAGGATGAGGAAGTGATGATTAAAGAAGAAGTAGTTTTCCATGAAAATTCAATGCATATACAACATGGTATAATTGAGGTACCTATGGCTGGAGGACTAATTCACCAACTGTTGGGGTACTTAGTCAGTTTAGCTGGCATCGAGCTACTCTTGTTATTCCAGCATAACTATTCACGACCTTATAACATATAGTTGTTAAGGTACCTAGGATGGAGGAGGGCTTAGATACAAGGGTGTATTACCAATAGGTACTTGGATCAGTGATTATTGGTAATGAACATGGACTTTTCTACAAGTTCATAAAGCTAAAACCTTAAGTATTTTAGGTTACTGAGTTTGGAAATGCTTTTGATCTTTTGTTGGATTATAGTGAATTCCTGTATAAGATGTGTATTACTTATATATATGGTGTGGAGTTGGTTTCTTTTTAGTTATAGGTCAAAGTCAAGCAATGGTTGAGGTTATTTGGTGAATATAGGGTTGCCTTACCTCCACTTACTTTGGTACAACTTTAGAATAAAGGGTCGTGGTTCTTCTCGACCTTATAATTTAGTCATGCCTCTGTCTGTAGGGGTCATGTCTAAGTTAGTTATCAGCCTTCATGAATAGGCAGTTATACACCTTTATCCTTTTCAGTTCAAAGAATTTTTTGTGAATCAAGTGCCACGAGTATGTTGGTTTGGCCATATTAGAAAGTATTGTCCTAGTTTCTTATTTGTAGGTTAGTTGTCTCAACAACCGACTTTTAGTCCGCTAGTTTCAGCAGATCATAGTGGTGGATGATAGAGTAAAGGTCATCCCCAAGGTGGTTGTGGTGGCCAAGCTACATAAAGAGCTAAGTGTTGCTGACGATATCCATGACATGTCGTCAGCCTGGTAATAGGCTGTCACGGGTGCCGTCAACCCTAAATAGAAGATGGGAGTTTCAGGAAGCTTTATGACTACCTTCATGACAAGTCTTCATGATACTGATAGGACGTCACCATCGTTGTTAACCTTAGGAAGCTGAAGCTGAAATTGTAGAGACGCTGACGACATTCGTGATAGGCCATTAAGATCATGATAAGCCGTCATGGGCGCCGTCATCTATTCTGAAGAAAGTCTAAAACTTTTAATTTTATTTCCTTATGTAGGATTTACTATTTTAAAGCCTTGTTTTAGGGTTTTTATGAATATGAAATTATCGAGCTATCCATCTATCCATTGACATATTGACAATATACGATTTTTTTCTCTCTCTCTCTCTAAGAACAATATTTTGGATTTTTGCCTTGTGATTCAATTACAAGAACACTTTTGATTTCCTTTATTCTTGTAAGTTAATCTTTCTAGTAACGAATTCAAATTATGTGCTTATTTCTTGCATCATGAGTAACTAAACACTCTTAACCTGGATTATGGAATCTAGGGTTAGGTCATGATAAGGTGTTAATAAATTACTCAAGGTTTAATTAGTGTTAGGATTTCTTGGTAATTCTGAGATTAGAATTTATGTTTGTTGGTTGCAAACAATAGGCGTACCTACTTTTGTTTGCTTGACAAATAAATCATAAACAGTAGGAAGTGAATTATCAACAGGAACTCGAAAAGGCTTCGTTTAATAATCAACTTTGTAACAAGATTGACTAACCTGAGGTTAAATCTGGACAGTGAGTTGCAATTCCCTATGTCCGAGAGGATTAGGAAATTAGATGCTCAAATAGGTCGAGAGACATTTGAGCATATCATCGATAAAGATAGCTTGTCATCCTAACCACTGTGAGAACCTTGGGTTAATGGTAGCATATGTCATGTTACGTAAGCCCTAGTGAACATAATCCTGGTTATCTCATAAAATCTAGGTTACAAACATTAAGTTCAACGTGATAAACAATTTTTTGCAAAACTAAAACCCCCATTTCAGGAAAAAGTAAAGTACCAGTGAATTAAATCGTAAACAACTTGAGTCATACCCTATTCCCTATAGGATTTGACCCCAACCTAGTTGGGTTTTGTATTGACAATGATCGCTTACACCCATTCAAGTGTGTAATTTGAGGTTATCATTAGGTCTTACTAATTCAGTTTTTAGATTACTACTGTATTATTCAGATTTAAATTTTGATCTTACGATCTCAAACATAATATGAAATTAAAATTGTAATTCATGAGTTTGATTTATTAAAAGAAGCATAATCATTTTCAAATTTATAAACCCATATGAAATTTGATGTGAATTTTGTGAGTATAAGCATACAATATATATCTTGGGAGTAGTATTTTGCACCGGGATGGTAATATGGGTTCAGTGCATCCTATTTCCCAGAATTACGTGCCACTATAGGTTTAAAGGACCTGGCCAGAGAGTGTTTCCCTACCATAATGGGATCATTTTAGTGATCAATTTCGTTTAGTTCCAGTTTTATACCAATGGCAATGATACAACAGAACTCCTCAATGTGGGTCAAACATCGGACTCCATGTTAGCGCACATGGTTTATGTATGTTATAAGAATCTCCTATAGAAAAAGAGTATTTTGGAAACTAAGTATAGTGACTCATAGTTTTTGTTCAGTTATTGTTTTATGAGTTCTTCTATATAAGATTTCATCTTTTAGTCTTACTTATCGTCATGACGAGCCTTTGTACTCTTAGCATACATGATTTAAAAGTATGTTCCGCTTTAGTTTTACTTATCCAATAGAAAAGACAGTTTCAAAAACTAAGGGTAATAACTCACCTAGTTTATCATATTATGCTTTGTAATTTATGTTTTATGATATTTCATCTTTCAGTTTATTTCAGTCTCTTGGTGAGCCTATTTACACTTAGCATGTATGTTTTAAGATTATGCATTGATTAAGTTTTACTATGATGGCTCCGGATCTCTAGCCGCAAAAGATTTCATACTCACCATTTCCACATAAATGAGTGATATATAATTTAGAACACAATGTATGAGATAATCGGCATGATAAGGAACTATGTGATATATAACTTAGAACACAAGGTAAGAGATAATCGGCACGATAAGGAACAAAATAAGGGAAATTTCCTATAGATATCTTATAGCCTCTTGAAGATAGATATAGACATTTATGTATAGATCTGTGATACTCAACTAGATATCCCATTCATACACTGATGGGACCAATAAACCTTGCTGCTCTGATACAAGAATTTTTTCACATGTAATGCATGAGTTAGGAGGGAACATATAGTTAGACTCTATGGCATGAAAAGACATTGAAAGAAAAGAACTTTCCTAAATATGTCATGTAGCCTCTTTCCTATAATTGTGGCACACTTCACATCCATGAGAATCAATCTACTTAATGTATCTTTCTAAGACCCTAGGATACTGTAAATCTAATACTCTCATACTAGGTTTGTCAGGACCCGAGTCTACTCCCTAAAAGTGATACAGTTCTTAGAAACATAATTGGGCCAAAACTAACATGTTGTACTGGAATGACCTAGAACATATACTAAAATAACTATGCAGAAGATAAGCAACATATATATTAGGAACACGTCTGGATTAAATAAAATAAAATACAGAGCCAGAGTAACCTCTAAACTAAATAATAAGTACCTTAACTCAATCTGAAAGCCTCTAAACAATTGACAAGTTTTTGGGACAAGCCCCCATCTAATTCTAAATAACTAAAACTAAAACTTATATTCTGAGAAACATGAAATGAAATGAACTATTCTCGAATGATGAGGACTCGGCATAAGTAAAGCTAAGCTAACACTTGAATGAAGCTAACAACGTGGCTAAGTCTAGGCACCATAGCGTATATCATAATAGGATATAAAAAAAGAAGAGTATATGGTTAGTACATAACATGTGTGAAATTAGATATTTAAATAAGTTATATAATTATGTTGAAATTTATATTGAAGGTCAATGACAACACAAATGGAAGACATCTTTGAAGAAGCTTCAGAGATACCCATAGTAGTAGATAATCATATAGTTGTTATATAATTGTAAAATGTCTTTGTTTATTTCTCAAGAATTATATAGAAAATCTCTAGGGAGCCAACTTTGAGTACAAAATGAGTTGGCTATTTTGTAATAAAGTTAATTGGTTGAATGAAAAAATCTTCCTTTGATAAAAAAAAGATCATGTTAAAACTGAATCCATGCTAAAATAACACTTCATCTGAAAAGAGTATAATCTAGAGTATAGTGAACCATACATTAAATCTAAATTTTACAAATTAGGTATAACTATAAGTTAAGAATTATCTCAGTAAACTAAAGTTGTGGGTCAAGTGCAAAAAGTCATGTTAAAACTATTTCTGTTGTAATTTCTTCTAACCAACATAAACCAGGTGAAAAAACATAGAGTTCACCATATGACTAGTGTTGAGAAGGGTTTCACCATACCTTGCCATCAGTACAGATCCATGAACTAAGGTATATCTACTAATTGAAGGATTAAAGGGCCAAATATAACATACACTGGCATGTAGTTCTTGGATATGGATTATCTAGAACCCTAGTTAGTTTGGTGTTAAATACCACTTCCAAAACTATATATATATATATGTATATATATATATATAAACTATAAATTTGAAAACAAGCATGAGCTAGTTCAAATTATCTAATTTACTAAACTTTTAAGATGTTGGAACTCTTTATGCTCACATTTATTGACTTTTGGGATCATGTATACATAACATGCTAATTGGTACTAAAAAAATTGACTACTATAAAAAAATATATGATTCTTCAATTACTAGAATGAATGGGCTAAAGCCATTGGAAGTCATGTGTAATCACTTACAATAAGAAATGTGATCATAAATTATCATAATGGAACTGCATTTTAAGAAATATGCATAGTTGGGTAACCCTAAATCATGAATTCATAAAATCATAATTTAAAACTATTCTTTTATGTGTAAGGGAAAAAGTAAACCCTTACTTAAATCCCACATACCTGGATAGAAGAATTCTTTTGTAAGAGATTGAAATTCTGGAACTTAAAGGAGAACCCTAGGCTTAGGCTTGAAGAACTTCAATTGCTCCTTTTGTTTTTTCTTAAGAGTTAAGAAAGGAAATAAAGGAAATAATCAATTGGTGACTCTTTATCCTCCCTATAAAAATACTAAAATGATATATTTTAATGGTTAAAAGATTGGAAAGTATGAATATATCCCTGAAAAACTATTTCAAATGTTTTGGAAAACAGACCTCACTAGTCATAGTACGACTTGTACTATCAAACCATCGATGACGATTTGAACTCTTGAGTCCTGGGACATTTTGGACGATTTCTAGCTCTAAAACCATGGATCTAAAGCATGACCCCTACTCTAATTCTATGTTTCATGGTTTGATTTCATGGTTGTTTTAGAGAAATTCATCATCTGTACTATATGTAGTTTTGATGATGAGCAGCTAAACTGTAAGGGACTAGGTTCCTAGATGTGCAACATACAGTACAACTGGCACATGATATTTGCACAGTTTTTTCCTCTTTGTAACAAACTTGCGGGTTCTATTTTGTACTTACATTGACAACTAGTCCAATGATATTTCAATCGTAATCATCACCAGTTATAAAAGAAAAGATACACCTCTTTAACAAATGGTTTTTTGATTTGTAATTGAACTACTCATTTTATAAAAGTAGTGCTTTCATTTGTTGAGAGAAGTACTTAGGTAAAGGTACCTAAGTTTAACACTAATTAAAGATAATCAGTGTAGAGAGAGTCCTTAGTAAAGTTACCAAGATGAGCTTGTAATAGAGTTTTTATTAGTGCAAGTAGCCTAGAGTTAGGCTTAAATCTAGACTATAATTAGGAAGATGTTAATAGTGGATTTCCTTGGTGCTTGTGAGGGCAAGTCATGGTTTTTTCCATCCTGGGTTTCCACATAAATATCCTTGTTTCTTTTACTCTTTCTGCACTATTTTTAGTCTTCTTGCACTATATTGTTTAATTCCATGTGATTGATTCTGAGGGACCTAGTCCCTTACTATGTGGAGCAACCCCTAAGTGTTAAAATAATTGGTATAAGAGCATAGTCACTCTAAAATATTAACACCTAGAGTGTCATGGGTAGTATGGCTGTTTTACCTAACCTGGGTGAAAGGAATTCAACCATGATACCATATAGGTTCAATGGACAGTACTATGGGTGGAGGAAAACAAGAATATTTTAATTCATTATGGCTGAGGACTATGAGCTTATGGACATTTCTCTTGATAGTCCTTATATGCTTGTTAGAGAATTCAAAGAAGGAGGGGTTAAAAAGATAGTTGTCAAAAGTAGGAGAGAGTCTAATGATAAAGATAGAAAAAAGATTTTTAAAAATTACAAGGCCAAGAAGCTGCTAGTATGTAGTATAGGTCCTGATGATACAATAGGATCTCAGCCTATGAAAGTGTTTAAGAGATCTGGGATTGCTTAAGGACTACTCCTGAAGAGACTATAGATGTGAGGGATTCTAAAGTAGATATTCTGACTAGTTAGCATAAAACCTTCACCATGAAATAAGGAGAAACCATACAAGAAATGCATAGCAGTTTTACCCCAGTAACAAATGTCCTTTATTATTTAGAAAGGCTGATACTAATGTACAAGAAAGTAAGGAAAATTTATGGGTTCCTTCCTAAGTCTTGGGAAAGCAAGGTGGATACTATAACTAAGGTAAGGAACTTCACTACCCTCACTATGCAAAAACTTATTTGTAATTTAATGACCAATAAGCTTAAGAAACAGTAAGAGATGGAGAAAAAGGAAACAAAAAGAGTAAAATTTATGCCTTTGAAATCATCAATATGATTTAGATGGTGATGAAGATACTGATGTTTCCTATTTGGAATATAGGATTGTTAGAGCCATGAAGATGATTAGTCTATTCTAAAGAAATGAAAGCAATAGAGAAAAGGAAAGTAGCACTGAGACTACAGGTGGAAAAGGAAATATTAGGGACCAGATCCCTAAATATTCAAGAAAGAAAGAAGTAGTTAAGTATGCTGTAAATGAAGCTCGAGGAGCATGGGGAGATTGTACCAATGATTTAGATGACGTTGAGAAGACTTGAGATATTTCTATGCTCATAGTGGAAGAGGGTTCAGTTATCTATAATTCCTTGTTTGCACTCAGGGAAACACCCAAGATGAAAAACAAAAGGAGGAAACTCTATCTGATATTAAGGAAAATCAAGATAATTACACTGCTAGTAAGATAAAAAGGGTTGAAAGTGTATTGTTAGATTTTGTATTTGAAATAACCATTGAGAAAAAAGTCGTAGAAGTAAAAGTAGAAAATCAAGAGTGATTTGAATGTTCTAACTCTCAATCTTCTGAAACTAAAAAGCTATTCACAAAGATAAACTCTAAAAATCTGAGTCTAATAATGAATCTGAATAAATTTAATGGTGTTGATTGTAAAGAAAAAAAGGAATCCTCAAGGATTCAGATTGATATTTAGGAGAAATTAAAAGCTTCACAATACCTCATGGCAGCACTGAACAAGAATGAAGAATTAGAGAAGGACCTGGTCCACCTGAAAAAAAAGTTCAAGTTTTTTAAGTGGGTTACTTCCTTCATAATCCTTTTTTATTTAACCAATAGGGAGATAATGATAGTACAGGTCTAGTCTAGCAAGGAAAATTCCAACCTAGTGAGTCTAAAGAGAAGGTAGCTCATGATGATATGAGAAAAGAGCACAAACTCTTTTGTACTCAATATGGAAGAAATGGACATTTGAAGTAAGAATGCAAGCATTAGACTAAGGTAAAATAAAGGAATATTAAATATATTTAATATGAGACTACCCATCTTATGAACTTTAGGTCTCTGGAAGAAGTGAAGAGAAACCCATCACCACCCTGGTTGGCTAAGAAAAATTTGATCACTCAATGGCCCAACTACTAGGAACTCAGACTCAAGTGGGTTCCCAAATCTAACAAGTGATAATAATTTTAGGATAAAAAAGGGATTGTTGTCAGAAATAGTTCATTGATAAGGTATCAAAGTTTAACTCTGGAAGATCTAACTAATCTCTCTCTCAGGACATTTTAATTAGAAATGTCATATGTTGTAATGTTTGATTATTAAGGACCCGGTCCGTAGCAATCAAACCTAAAAATTTTAGAGTAAGAAGTTCATAGACTTATTGATACCTAGTGGATGTAAAGCTTTAGAAAAGTAAGAAAGGATTCGTGATGATGATGGTAAAATTATTAAAAACACAAATAAGAGTGGTATCATCTGGTGTAATGATTCTAACAAACTTATTTTGGGGATGATCAAATCAGCTTGATCTTCTATTTAGTGAATCAGTGTATCTTTACAAAATCAGCTTTGTGTAGGAGGCAGGTCTCCTTTGTAAATTAGGTATATGTTGATCTAACTCAATACCATACCTTTATAGGTATACACCTATGGGAACAACTTTGCAGTTGGACAGATATGACTAGCACAAAGATGGAGATTATCTCAAACTATAAAAGATACCTAGTTCCATCTCTCAGGTTAGTATCATGTATGCTTATATTTTGTCTGTTTTGTTAGGAAAAATCCATGTCCTCCTTTCCTTGTGTCAGAACAAAGTTTTTCTATTCCAAAAAGGGAAGGTGTGTCACCTAAAAATTTGATATTGATCATATCTTGTTCCCCTAGAAAACCTTTTGTTGAACCTATTTGCTCCCTTAAAACTTCTTGCACCATTCCTTCTCATATCAAAAAGGGAAAATGCAAATTTCAAATAGCCCTTCTAATAAAAAGTCCTTCTTGATGGTTGCAACTCCCCTAGTTTCTTGTCGTTCAAAGGGTTCTAAGCTTAGCATTATCAAAAATTCCTTTCCAAACCTTCTTGAAAAAAATCTTTCTTCCCTTATTCTTGTAAACCTCAACTCATTCATCACTCTACTTATCAATCAAGAATTATCCTTGAATATTCAAAAGTATTCTAATGATGTTGTGATGGATGAAACCTGGGTTGCTGAAAATATTATCTTGTTGTCAAATATCCCAGGAAAGAGCTTGGATGATCACAATAAAATTGATGTAAGTAAAACACCAAAAGTTTCTGGAGAATATTCTAGAAGTTTAATTGAGAAGCAACTTACTGTTAAGGGACATGGTCCCAAGAAGAGAAAAGTAGCTGAAAGAGCATCTGTGATTACTTACACCAAAAGAAAGAATAGGGAGAAAATGAGGATATATCCAAGGAGGAAAGAAATAGGTTCTTGATGAATCAAAAGGTTTTACCTGGAAGGATTTTTTATTTAAACATACCAGTAGAACCAGGTATGGTGGAACTTATTGAGTTGGTGAAACATCAAGGGTGGATGCATCTCATGAAAGGACCTATTCCTACTATTTTTGATGAGATAGTCAGGGTATTCTATCTCACTTTGTAATTCTCAGAAGTTGGAAAGCATTTGACTGCACAAGTCTAAGGAAAAAAGATAAAATAAATGAGGAAACACTAGGAAGGATCTTGGAAGTTCTTACATATAGGGTGAGAACTATCACCAAGTAGCTACCTTTAATAGAATTCTTAGAAATGCATATAAAATCAATAGGAAATCTATGGCTGCGGTGAATAGAAAATCACTCAAGAGTGAGTTTTAATTGGTTTTTGACTTTGTGAACTAAGTGATTCTTCCTAGGTCCCAAAAGAAAAGGATTGTCTCAGCTACTAATTTATTTGTAATAGAATACTTCAAAATCTTTGAATTCATTAATCTACCTGAATTTATGATGGAACACATTCACATAGTGCTTCTTAGAAAAAATGGAAACCATGGAATGCCTTATCGATATTGATTGAACCAACTATTTGACCAATTTGGTATTGTTTGTGAAAATGGAACCAAAGGAATTGTGCTTTAAATGCTTGCATAAAGACATTGGTCAAGATTGAATGCATCAATTATGGTAGAATTTATCAAAATGAGCTCATTAAGAAAATAGAGGAAGTAATTGGAAATCTAGTTGCAAAGGATAAAGAAATCAGCAAGTTAAAAAGATAATTAAGCATCTCTCTAAAGAAAGCCCATGCGACTATGAAATGCTCAAAATTGAGAATCCTTAACTAAAGAAGAGGGTATCAATATTAATGGATGAGGTCCTTAAGTCAAATGCAGATATAAGTCATCTCAACAACAACCTGACCCTACTCTTTTAAGATCTTCTTTTAGTCCATCACTTGTCAATCATTCTTGATTCCTATGGTTTTTTACCTATGAACATTTAACTTATGCACTTTTATGATACTTATCTTGCTTATGAATGAATTGTTTCTTTGTGTACTACATCAGTTCTCTTTAAATTATAAAGTTATTCTTCATGTTAGTGTTTCCTAAGTTAACTAATTTGTGCTTAATTTACCCTTGGTTTACTATTAATCTTTTTCAATGATTCCAAAATAGGGAATAATGAGTAGGGATGAACCATTTATTAGGTGTTCATATGTTCAAAGGTTCTAGGTGAATGTGAATGACATGTTGACATGGGGAAATATGTGATATGCCAAATAAATAAATGAAGAAAGTCATAATAATAAGGGATAGAAATGGAAAATACACTAACTAAAGGTGCATAAAGACAGGGTAAAGTTTTTCTGCAACATGACAATAAGGGACCAGGTCCCTGTGTTGTATAATGAAGAAGGAAGCATGACGATAGGGGGAACATTAATCTTCAGGTGGTAATCACTTCGATTAAATCTGATGAATATACACTGATGCTCAAAATATGTGGTTTGGTTTGTCATTACCAAAAAAGGGAAAAATTTTTGTATGTTGTTTTGATGATGAATAGCTAAATTGCAATAGACCAGGTCACTATACGTGCAACGTACAGTACAACTGGCACAAGGTATCTGCATAGTTTAGTTCTTTTGTGTAACAAATTTGTAGGTGCTATTTTGTACTAATTTAGACAGCTGGTTCAATGATATTTCATCCCCAATTATCACCCATCTTTAAAAGAAAAGAGATGCCTCCTTAACAAATAGTCTTTTGCGATTCTAAAGAGTAAAGAGAGGCAGCAAAAACCCTATTTTAACACTACTCAAGTTCTTAGTTATTTATGTTAGATTAAATGGAAATTGTTCTTTAGTGAACTTTGAATTGTCACTAAACTACTCAAATTATAAGAGTAGTTGTTTTATTTTTTGAGAGAAGTTTTGAGGTAGAGGTGCCTAAGTTTAACATTGATTAGAGAAAATCAGTATAGAGTGAGTCCTTGGTAGAGTTACAAAGATGATCTTGTAGTAGAGTTTCTACTAGCATAAGGAGTCTAGAGTTAGGAGAAAATCTAGATTGTAATCTGGATGATAGTTATAGTGGATTTCTTTGGTGCTTGAAGGGCAGGCCGTGTTTTTCCCTTCCTGGGTTCCACATAAAAAATCCTTTAGTCTTTTACAATATTTGCATTGTCTTTAGTTTTATTACACTCTATTGTTTGATTACCTATGGTTGATTATGAGGGACTTGGTCACTTACATTGTAGAGCAAACCCCATGGGTTACAACTATCTCTCTAGCCCTCATCAGTATGAGGTACTTCATGGCCCACATTATGTTTCCATAGGTCATGGTTTCAAGTTCTGGTGACTCTAAACTCAGTTGTCAGCTAGTTTTGTGAACTATGTTTAGGTTTAAGCATTAAAAATTTTTGGGATGTTACAATCACCCTTAGTATTTATAATAACTATTGCCAAAGTTTTGGCTGCAAACTTCTTTGAAAAAAACATCTCAACCTTATCATAAATGGTATGAATCACCAAAATAATGTCCATGTCCTACAATTATTTCATGGATTTTCTAATATCAAACCTCTTTATTATTCAACTATAACTTCAAATCATCACACATAACTTCTATTAAATCTCCATTGGTAGCTATAAAAGGTCTTTCCATAATTATAGGTACCTCAAAATTCACCTATAATCTAAGATGAAAAAATTAGCAGGGAATATGAACTCTTCTACTTTCATAAGAATGTTGTACA
Organism: Capsicum baccatum var. pendulum; assembly: GCA_030864225.1. NCBI lineage: Eukaryota > Viridiplantae > Streptophyta > Magnoliopsida > Solanales > Solanaceae > Capsicum > Capsicum baccatum. Next base: position 160,841,685 of record CM061560.1, on the reverse strand, counting down.
AAATGCCTACTAATTTCTTTAGTTTTATATCCTTATCAATTTTATAGCTTCAACTATCGCTAGTAATCTATCCTCAATTCTATACTTAGCTTGAATCTAGAAGTATTCAAGTGTTCAGTTCAGTCATCAATAGTATTTGAGTAATCTATCTCGAGCTCAGTGTCATTCAGTCAGATAATGAGATTCAATAGTATTCTATCTGATACAGAACCAAGTGATTTCAGCTTAACTCAGTCAAATCATTTAAGAAACATGATCAGTATAAGATTCATCTTACTTTGTGTTCAGTTAAGAATTAGTTCAGAGTCTTTTAGTTAGGAGTAGGAGCTAGCACTGAGCGAGGGCAGGGATGACAGCTCCTTGATTGAGAGGCAGAGTCGTTAGGAGTAATCCTTGAAATCTAAAACTGTGTAACTAGCGCGGAATATAGGAATCACCCGCCAGGAAAGGCTAGTCACCCGCCAGATAAGCTTGACTATTATATGCCTTAGGCTTCACTTCCTGTGAGGGTCACCCGTCAGATAGGTATGACCAGAGATGTCTTTACTCGTGGCACAGTATTGATACCCTTCCAGCTGGGGTTATAGGTTGGACCCCACCAGTTGAGATTTGGGGCATGTCGGTTAAGTGACTATATTCCACAGTTGCAGTTTTAGTTTTAATCTTTAAAAATTAGGACTGTCAAATACAGTTATCTATCTCCGTGAGAAAATTAGATTGTTCCATTGATTCATGGATCACCCGTCAGATAGGCTTGGTCCCATATAAAGTTATTCAATATCAGATCCCAAGATCACCCATCAGATTGGGTTGATCTCAGTCTCAAATTCAATTGAGTAATCTCATTATCATATCCTGAGATCACCCATCAGATAGGCTTGATTTCAGTCTCATATTCTATTGAATAATCTTATTATCAGATCCCGAGATCATCCATCAAATAGGATTGATCTCAGTCTCAGATTTAGTTGTGTATTCTTGTTGTCAGATTCAAACATGATTATTTCTTATTATTGTTAGTAGATTCTGGAATCATTCGTTATGGGGGTTTGATATCTAATGCAGTTAGTCGGGAGTAGAAAGTCTAGAATTCAGTCATTGATATGAGTAGATTTAGTTAATCAGTTTCAATATCATTAGTTTTTTATATCACTCGCTAGATAAAACTGATCTTAACACCAGTACTCATTTATCAGTTTCAGATAATTCAGTGTTCAGTATCTCAAGCATTAGTAGTGAGTTCAGATGGCAGTAAAATTGTATCCGACTTTCAGTATTTTGAGTCACGATGATTTTAGTTATGGTTCATGCATTCATGCATGTGTTTTCATTTAGTATTCTTATGATTATTCATTTAAGAAATTATTCATACATAAGCCCTTGTATTTAGCCTTACCTTATCGTCATACTTGGTACATTCCTGTACTAACAGTTTTGTGCTATGGTGTTTTATTTGAAACCATAGGTTGAGAGGAACGAGATCCAGAGTACCCTTAGAATCTCAGTCCTAATCAGCAGCAATAGTTGTATAGTGAGTCCTCTTCAGTCAAGAATGATCCTTATTTTATTTTTAATAGATGGAGTTAGTTGGGGACATGTCTCATCAACTCCATAGTTCAGATAGTTTAGAGGATTTTCAGATAGATGTATCAGTATTTAATTTTGAATATTTTTAGGTGTTTTGAACCTTATGTAAAGTTTTTGCATTTATTATCTCTATTATGTTGTGTTCAGGTATAGATATTAGTAGAGGGTTTTCTTGTGGTCCTTCTAGATTATGAGCACCATGTGATATTTCGGTTCTAGAAAATTAGGTCGTTACAAACATGGTATCAGATCCTAAGGGTCAATAGTGTAATAAGAAGTATGAAAAGCCGCATCTAATAGAGTCTTATACATGGGTGTATTGTGCGCCACATTTATGTACAAAAGGCTATAAGATGTTTTTAGGAGTAGTTTTCCTTCATTCAATATTCATGTTGTACAATTGAGCATGATCTCAAGTTGATCCTCGATCTAATCCACCTTCTTTTCTATGTACAAAGTATGCCTGCTCATAGAGATAATGCCCATATGGTTGATGAACATCCACTTCAGCCAGTAGATCCTGAGAATAAGAATATGTCTCATGCAGAGTTTCGGGCAGCTATTCAAGCACAAGCCCAAGCTTTGAGAATATTTAGGGTAACCTTCAGGATATGGCCCTACCTCCGTAATATGAGGGTTCAGTCGTATCCACAATTAGAGATTTCATGAGAATGAGCTTGCTAGAATTCTTTGGGTCAGTAGCATGTGAGGACCCACAGTTTTATCTAAAGGAGGTGGGGAAGATTACCTAGATTATACATTTTTCTAAGGAGGAGAGTGTAGAGTTAGATTCCTATAGGCTGAAGGATACTGCTCATAATTGGGTAGTGATGTGGAAGAAGGGTAGAGGGGAAGATGCAGCTCCCGTGACTTAGTAAGAGTTTTAGGGTGCCTTCTTAGATATGTTTTTCTGGCTAGAGTTGGGAGAGACAAAGGTAGAGGAGTTCATAAACCTAAGGCAAGGCTCTATGACAGTGAAAGAGTATTTTCTTAATTTTAACTAGTTAGCTTAGTATGCCCCTGACTTGATAGATGGCCCTAGAGTGAGTATGAGTAAGTTTGTGACAGGTGTGTCCTAGTTGGTATTCAAAGAATGTAGAGCTGCTATAATCAATACAGATATGGACCTTTCTAGGCTGATGCTGAATGCATAGCAGATTAACGTGGATAAAATGAAAAAAAGAGTGAGTGAGAAAGAGAGACAGCACAGGGAGTCATGGTTTTGCTCAGGAAAGGTCCTAGGGTAGTAGTAGTTTTCAGCATAGTCTGATGTTTTCAGTCACAGCTCCATCCTCAACTAGTGTACCCGCACTGAAGTTTGAGGATGTCAGTTATGATGGGGTGCCAGGCTCCAAGGCCCAGAGTAATGCAAGTGGTATTTGTACCTATCTTTCTTGTGGAGAGTATAGCAAGAGCCACCTAGTTGTGTGTAGAGCTGGTAGTGATGTGTGCTTTGGGTGTGGTGAGCCAGGCAATTGGATGTGAGAATGTAGAGCGCTAGCTTAAAGGGGTAGAGAGTTTCTTCAGCAGAGTGCCCCTTCTGATGCCAATAGTGATCAGTATCAGAACAGTCTCTATGTGTTTCAGGCTCTCCAAGATTACGAATGGTTCCCTAATATAGACACGGGTATGTTATGAGTCCTTTACCTTTGTGATATGCATTACTAGATCCTTTTCTTTCATTTTGAGCTTATATGTCATCATGAGTCATGCATCAATTTCAGATCTAAGTCAGTAAATCATGACCCAGTTTGTAGGTGCCCCGTGCACCACCTTAGTATTTCAGCAAGGTGTTTGTAGAGGGACAGAGAGTCTCAAGGGAGAGATACCCCATGATGTTGTGATACTATAATGTTCTTAGACTCATTTATTTACATATTCAGACTCTCCTTATGAAGTTAATATCAGTAATTATTACATAGCCAGTGATGCTTTCGAGAGTCAGTTTAGTCAGATATTCATTCATTAGATATGCACGTTTAGTAGAAAGAGTTCAATTTTTTAGTGTATTCAGTCATGAATTCGTGATAACAACTAAGTTACGAATCCATGCATTAGATATACACGTCTATTATGATAATTCATCTTATGAGTAGCTTCTATCAAGTATTCCATGCATCAGATATGCATGCCTCATATGAGAGTTTAGAATATTAATAGCTCTAGTTGCATAGTCATGTTTCAAATGTTCTTGTTCCTTGAGTAATTTAAGTTGATAAGTATTCATAGCCTCTCGAGAGAAATTCGAGGACGAATGTTTCCAAGGTGAAGATAATGTAAAACCCTGCAATTTTTTTTCGTAGTCTAGGCCTTAAAACGTGTCAAGTGAAGTGTAATCTAGTTAAAAAAGGTTGACAAGTGTCTTACCAATTGAGAAATATTTTGAACCATGTATAATTTCCCTAATATCAACTATTTTTTATGTAGATCATTGAATATGCTTTCCATCGATACCAATTTCATCAAAATCCAGCATCGGATGATGAAGTTATGGCTGTTTTACAGAAATGAGTTAAAATTGCCTAGGTGTAACGGTCGGGTTGAAGAACCATTGAGATTGCGATAGACCATCACCCAGCCCATCATAACTAAGGCAGTGGCTCCGTTTCTTGGTCCAAGTTAGAAGGCCAGGACGACAGACCGTTGAGGCTACAACAAACCACTGGGACTGTCGTGCGGAGGACCGATAGACTAATAGACCGTTGGATTTGCGATGGACCGTCACTTTGATTGTAATATTGAGGCAGTGTTTTTTCAGAGCCAATTTGCAATGGATGATCTGATGGACCATCACACTAAACCATGGACCATCACTTCGATCGTCGCAGCCCCTGATTTAGCATTTTATGGACGTTTTTAAAAGGGATTTTGGGGTATTTTCCCTCTCTTTTCAGCCCCTATTTATATCCGATCAAGGCTCACTACTTGATTTCTTATCTTCAACATCAAAAACTAGGATTTCAACATAATCAAAACCCTTCCTTCTTCTTCAAAAAAAATCAAGAGAAATTCATGAAACAACAATTTCTCTAAGAGTTTTCAAAAAAAAGTTTCTCTAAGGTATGAAGATGTTGATTCTTGGGTCTCTTTCATCTAAGAAGCTCAAGAACCCTTTTCTAAATTTCAAAGCTTTTATGTTGATGAGTTTTTCGGATTCATATGAGTTGAAATTAATGTTCATGCTAATATTTAGTTTTGATTCATATTTTTTTGAAAGGTTTTCAAGCGTACGTGATCTTCATTTGATGTTCATGATAAACTCTCTTCAAGTTTCTTGCTAAGTGATGTGTTCATGTCAATTAAGTGAAGAAAATTGTTGAATAAGAAAAGAATGCTCCCCATATGTTTGATAAATTGCTTATGTGAAAGAATTAGAGCCATTTTAGCATGTTGACTCGAAATCACCAATTGTGTGCTAGCCCATGCATGTCAAGTGTTTGTTGAAAAGCCTTAGTGACTGAATTATGACATGATAACATGAAATTCCCCAATTATGTGCTCTTTGATACATGCTAAGACTTTAATACATGCCAAGTGTTTGATGCAAAACCTTATTGAATAGAGTATGATCCAATAGCATGTCCCCCTATGTTATTACATATTTAGGATTCCTAAATTCTTAACGTGATGCCTTAGTGATTGTAATGGTGAATGATTATCCATGTTGCACATTATTCAAGAATGGTTATGTTTTACTTTTATGTTATTGAGTCCTGGGGGTATTTATACCCAATAATTTAGCTGCTATCTAGAGCATGTGTCAGTTTTTATGATAATTCCAGTCGAGCCATGATTCTCAGAACTCAATGAGTTATAGAACTCTGTATTCTCATATAAATATAAAACTTAAGAAATCTCAGTAATCTCTATAGTTTTAGTATTGCTAGTAATCTAGCCTCAGTTCTATACTCAGCTTAGATCTAGTAGTATTCAAGGTTTCAGTTCAGTCCTCAGTAGTATTTTAATAATCTATCCCAAGCTTAGCATCATTCAGTCAGGTAATGAGATTTAGTATTATTCCGTGAGATACAGAACCAAGTGAATTCAGCGTAACTCAGTCAGATCATTCGAGAAACATGATCAGTATCAGATTTAGCTTAGTTTGTGTTTAGTTAAGAATCCATTCAGAGTCTTTCAGTTGGGAGTAGGAGCTAGCACCAAGCGAGGGCAAGGATAGAGGCTCCCCATCAGAGAGGCAGCATCGTTAGGAGCAATTAATGAACTGCAGAACTGTGTAGCCAGTGCAGGATGTAGGAGTCACTCATCAGTAAAGGTTGTTCATCCATTAGGAATGGTTGGTCACCCGTCAGGAAAGGTTGGTAACCCGTTAGATAGGCTTGACTATTATATGCCTTAGGATTCACTTCCAACAAGGGTCACTCATCAAATAGGCTTGACTGGAGAGGTCTTTACCCGTGGCATATTATTGACACCCTTCCAGCTAGGGTTATAGGTTGGATCCCACCAGTTGAGATTTGGGGCATATCGGTTAAGTGACTGTTTCCTACAGTTGTAGTTTCTGTATCAATCTTTTAAAATCAAGACTATCAAATATAGTAATCTTCTCCGTGAGAAACTCAGATAGTTCCATTGATTTATGGACTAGCCATTAGATAGGATTTTTCCCATATAAAGTTATTCAGTATCAGATCTCGAGATCACCCGTTAGATAGGCTGGATCTCAGTCTCATATTCAATTGAGTAATCTCATTATCAGATCCTGATATCATCCGTCAGATAGGCTTGATCTCATTCTTATATTCAGTTGACTAATCTCACTATCAGATCGCGAGATCACCCATCAAATAGGCTTGATCTCTGTCTTAGATTCATTTGATTATTCTTGTTGTTATATTCAAACATGATCCTTTCTTATCATTGATAGTAGATTTTAGAATCACCCGTTAGAGAGGTTTGATCTATGATATACTCAGTTAAGTGTAGAAAGTTCAGAATTGAGTCATTGATATGAGTAGATTTAGCTAATCAGCTTTAGTATCATCAGTTTTTGATATCACTCATTAGATAAGACTGATCTCAACTCCAGTACTCAGTTATCAGTGTTAGATGATTCAATTTTTAGTCTCTCAGCCACTAGTAGTGAGTTCAGATGGAAGTAAAGTATTATTTGAGTTTCAATATTTTGAGTCATGGTGATTTCAGTTAGGGTTCGTGCATTCATACATATGTTCTTATTCAGTACTCTCATGATTATTTAGTTAAGTAATGGTTCATGCATAAGCCTTTATATTTAGCCTTACCTCATCTTCATACTCAGTACATTCTTGTACTGACGTATTTACGCTATGGTGTTTTATTTGACATCATAGGTTCAGAGGCACGAGATCCAGAGTACACTTAGCAGCTCAGTCCCAGTCAGCAGCAGTAGACGTATCAGTGAGTTCTCTTCAGTTGAGAAAGATCCTTATTTTATCAGACTTAGTTTATTTTAAATAGACAGAGTTAGTTGGGGACATATCCCATCAACTCCATAGTTCAGATAGTTTAGAGGCTTTTCAGATTGATATATCAGTATTCAATTTTCAATTTTGAGTATTTTTAGATGTTTTGAACCTTATGGCATGTTTTTCCATTTATTAGCTATATTATTCAGTGTTCAGGTACAGATATCAGTAGTGGTTGGCTTGTGTCCCTTCAGGATCATAAGAACCATGTGACATTTCAGTTATAAAATATCAGGGTGTCATAATTGCCCATATTACCAGCAGGTGAAAGTGGAGTATTTGAGGGCTGGTGGATTGTTTCACAGATTGCCCATTCTTGAATTGAAGAGGGTATGGATCACTATGGACTTCATGACTAACTTGCCTCGCAGTTCACAGGGTTCTGATAATGTTTGGGTCATCATTGATCGATTGACCAAGTCTACTTATTTTATTCCAGTCCAGATCTCTTTAATACGGAGAGGTTAGCTCATATCTACATTTGTGAGATTATGCATCTTTATGGGGTGCTAGTGTCCATCATTTCAGATCAAGGTTCTATGTTCACATCTCATTTTTGGTAGACTTATCAAGATGAGTTGGGTACTCAAGTTGATCTTGGCATTGTATTTCACAACCAAACTTATGGCTATTTAATATGGACTATCCAGGTTTTGGCTGAGATGATTTGTGTTTGTATCATGGATTTTAGTGGTTAGTGGGAGCATATTTTAGACTTGGTGGAGTTTGGATATAATAATAGCTACCATTCTAGTATCGATATGGCTCCTTTTTAGGCTTTGTATGGTAGGAATTATCGCTCTCTTATGGGTTAGTTTGAGGTTACTGAGGTTAGAACTCAAGGTACGGACTTGATTTATAAGTCTTTAGATAGAGTTTGGATAATTTAGGATAGACTTTGAGTGTCTTAAAGTAGGCAAACGTGTTATGCAAATGGTTGACCTTGTACCTTGAGATTTGATATTGGTGATCATGTTTTCCTTTGAGTTTCGCACATGAAAGGAGTGATAAGATTTGGGAAGAAGGGAAAGCATAGCCCCAGGTATAATAGCCATTTAAGATTCTTCAGTCTATTGGTGATAAGGCTTATGTGTTAGCTTTGCCCCTAGAATAATCAAATATTCATCCAATTTTTCAGGTTTCTATACTTTATAGTTACATTCCCGATGAGTCTTATGGCATATTTTGGGAGTATGTTCAGTTAGATAAGAGGTTATCTTTTGTTGAGGAGTTGATCTCCACATTGGCTAGGGATGTTTGACAGTTGTGCTCCACAGTTATTCCTGTAATTAAGGGTGGAGGTATCAACATGTAGATGAGGCTCCTTGGGAGGTCGAGTCTGATATGTGTAGTTTTAATCCATGGCTTTTTATTGATTCAGGTATTTTCTTGCCTTTAGTTTGAGAACTGACTAGATTTTTAGTGGTGGATGATGTAACGACTTGAATTTTGATAGATTACGTGAAATGTATCTTCTATGTGATTTGACTATTTTACTCCTTCTCGTGGTTGTGCTATGGTGTTTTTACGGTTTGGGGATTATTGGCATGATTCTAGATGAATTTTTTTGTGTTTTTTGCAATATTATGGTTTTTTGTGGCTTCAAAGGCCTTTTTGTTGACATAAGTCAACATCTTTTGATTTGTATGTTGGATTAAAAAACGAATTGCGCCAGGAATTTTTAAATGTTGATTTTAAGGTGGTAACATAGTTGGTGTGGTTTTACGACATTTAAATCTCATTTCGACTCTCGATTCAAAAAATTATGATTTTAGATTTCGAAGGTCAATTTAGTGAAAATGATGTTTTTCTTTAATTCTAATATCCACATTGAGTCTAGACCATTGAATTTTATAGGATATAATAGTTCATATGTGTTCACAGAATTTTGAGTTAATTCCGAGGGGCCTGTGGCGACTTAAATTTTTCACCAAGTCCTTAGTTAGTGCACCACTCAGCTGGTGCACTAGCGATGGGAAAGCTAGTGTCGTGATCATGATTGGGCATGCAAGTAAAGAATTCCAATCGCGACACCCTTTCCGCAGTTGCGATACCTTGTTGGCCAGGTACCGCAATCATTATACCTGGTCCGTAAACGCGATGCCTGGGTATATAAATACCCATGTTTCGCTATTTTTAATCGTTATTTAGACTTGGAGCTTAGGGTATCGTGATTTTGAGCAACTTTCTCCACTTTTAACTTGGATAAGCTCTATAGCACCTATTTCAATTAATTCTTTCAATCTTTATAATCTATTTCTTGTTCTAAACTTGGATTTAAGTACGGAATTTTGGAATTTTGGCCTATAAAGGCCAAAAAATTGTATTTCTCCAATTTAAAACCAAAATTAAAACCTTTTTCACTTAGGTGAGTTTTTGTTCTTGTAATTATCCATTTTGTCTCAATTTCATCTTAAAAACAACTTCAATTCTTGATTTTTGAAAGGACTTCAGGGATTTTTTACCCGGTGAACCTTAAAAATGGTGTTTGTTTGATTTGGACCTCATTTTTAACTTGTTTTCACTTGGGTTTCTAGTTCTATACTCCTAAGAATATGGAGAACAAATTTATGAAATGAAGTCACAATGTTTCCCTTTTTTTTGAAATCCCATTTCAGGGGTCCATTTTGACCCTGATTAAAATTAGGCAATATGGGTATCGATGGATTTATTTTGATGTGTAGATCCTATATTTCCATGTTTTAGTTTATTATGGGACTGTTCATGAGGAGTGGGCCTTTGGGGATTGAAGGCTTTTATTCTAGTTTTCAGCATTCGAGGTAGGTTAATTTTGATACAAATCATATTAAGTGTGTTAACTAATCATAAAAAATGGCTATCTTATTGTGTTGTGCTTTTGTGGGGGCCCATAAGTGATATCTTTGATGGTTTTGGGAAATTAAGTGCTATGTATAACCGTGTGGCATGCTATGTAATGTTGATAGTCTATATATATGAAAGTAATCGTATCTTCTTTGATGAAAAGCCTATTGTGGTACCAATTGTGTATTTTATGGGTTCATACTCTATTGCCATATGAATCGTGTTGGTTTTCATGGATGATTGGAAGTATTGATATTACTTGGTCAATATATTAGTTGGATATGGAAATACTCATTGTGGTTGGTTGTGATGATTATATCTTTATATAATGTACATTCATGAAAAATTGATGTCACCGTGAAAATACTGGAAACATTGCAAAACACTAGCTTTTCTAACAAAAACTGTGACATGTTATAAAAACCCTCCTTACGGGATGTGTTAGGGAAGAGATATAGATATGGATTGTATACGGGTTAATGAGCCCCCTATGGTTCCTACATTAGGAACTCTGTAGGTGTATATGGAGGTTGTACAATAGTCTTAGAGGTTTTTTTACAACCTCGTGCATTACATCATCATCTTCATTCTCATCATTTTCATTGTATTTCCTTTATTATGCTTGTAATGCGATTGTATTTTTTCCTTCACTTGTTACCTATCCATTTATTTTATCTTCATTTATTTATACATGATGTTATTATATATCTTTTCCTTCTATGCTTTACTTGTTTGTGTTATAATGCATACTTATGGTCCTTTCTGGTGTTTGTCGCATTATACGTGAGTATTATAGAACTAGTAGTGCAAGTGGTAGGGGTTACCATTGTGGGAAATTGCTAATTGCAGGTGTTGTGCACTTTGTGTGTATTTTGTTTGCATTATTATCTTATTTGCTCAGTCTGCCTATGATTCCTATTCGGGCGATATTTGGAACTTTACAATGTAGTGATGGATTTCATTTGTTTGGAGTCTACTACTACCTTTTATTATTAGACTTTGTCTTTGTTACTAATAAAACACAGGGTTACTCCTATGTATTCTATTTTCTAAAGTTGTATTAGTAGTTTTTACATTGTGACACCAAGTTTTGGGAGTCATGGCGTTAATGTTTATCTTTCTTTCCACTTTTATTTTAATAATTATTGTTCGGCTTTATTCTAGGAGTCTTGCCTTGAATTTTGAATGTTAATTTCTCATTTGTATCAGTTTGTGTGATGGGCTTACTTGTCGAGGTTTGCCACGACAAGTGCCATCACGACTCTTGGATGTTTGGGTTGTGATAAGTGAACTCCTTTATATCAACTGGAGACTTCTCAGCATCTCTACAATCATGATCAACAATAATCTACTTATTCAAATTTGCTAAATTTTTCTACTATACATCATCTTCTAGAACAACCTATGAACTAGAAGAAACCTTATATCTCTTCTAATAAATAACAAATCTAAATGTCTCAATCAACACTTTCCAATTTCTTCTAGTAACATCCATGCAGTGACTATCATATTTCATGTTCAGAACTATAACATAAGGTAATATACCATTTTTCTCTAATTTAGTATTGTAGAAATTTAGTTTATTTGTTGTTCTAGCTACATTATGAAAGTGGAATATAAGTCTACAAGCTGACTCATGTTGGATACATCCCTGCACGCCTTCTTAGTAATTAAATTAGTGTATTCTAATCCTTTTTACTACTTTTGTAAGCATATCCTCCATGTTTCATCATAAAGGATCATTGTACATTTGTTTTCTACCCTTAGATGTCATATACACAGTGCTTGTATCATTTTGTACTCATCTTTGTTCCTCAATTTGCCTTGGTCTTTATCTTTCTATTTCCCTCTCCCCCTAAATCTTTTAATTTCCTTATTTTTTAATAGTTCTAAACTTGATTTCTCTAGCCTTAACTCCAAGAGTCCTAATTAGACCCTTGGGTATTAGCCCAAAAACACTAAATTTGACTATTGATAAAATTTGCCTCCATGTTTTGGTTAAAGTAGTTATCATTTTGAAGAGGTGATTTCCGTTGTGAACCAATTGCATTTACCTTTTTGGAACTAATCCCCATCAAGTGTTTAGTGATTAAATCAATCAGTATTTTTCAAAATGAGACTTTATTAGTGTTAGCTATTGGTAGAAACTTTTAGCTCCCTAGTTTGTCAGGCTTTATTAGTTTCAGTGATCCTATCTAGCATTTCATCAGCCTCCGTGTACATGTCCGCTATCAGAGAACCCTCTGCAATATCTTATGTTATACCTTTTGTTATGGAATTCAATGACCTATAAAAATATCTCTATGAGGATTTGATCCAGAAATTTATGGTTTGGACATTATTTCAACTTCTTATTAAGCCTTAACCAAGCATTATTCAAGGTTTCACTATTTACCTACCTAAATTTTTTTATGATATCCCCCTGTTGTATCATCCCGGATCTTAGGAAGAACCTCTCTAAAATAACTTCAATCAACCCTACCCATGTAGTAACTGAATCATCCGATAGTTTAGTCAGCCAAAGGGTTACCTCCTTGGATAGTGAAAAAGGAAACAACCTAATATTGATGACCTCTTGAATAATACTTGGCAACTTGTATTTCTCGCAAATGCCCATGAAGTTTAACAAATATCGATTTGAATCTTTCTTATCTGCTCATCTAAATAATCACTTCATTTTTTGTAACGGCATCATAGTACTGGTGATATCAAATACCAAACAAGGGGATAGTGTAGGTGGTCTAATGGCACCAAGGTAACCAACTTCCTTAATATCAAGTTCCTCCTCATCCTAGTCCATATGTACGTAAGCATAAAATGCCCTCAATGGTGTGTATTCCAGCAGTCCCATTGAGCCTCGACTTGTGGTGCAGCCTTATCTCATCGAGCATCCTTCATCTTAGAAATCTCTTGTCCATGGTGTGCTATGTTATCACCCATTACACCTGAAAGAAAAAAAAATAACAATTTTAAAATAAGGACTACAAGTCAAATAAAAACAATTAAACTATTCTTATGCCATATTCCCCGATAACAGTGCAACAATTTGATATGTTCAAACTGCACCTATCACAACCCGATTTACTAGTCATGACGGCACCTACTAAATCAAGATAGTAGGTAAGCCAAACCATAACCCAGAGCTAACACAGTTGGTTTATTTAGTGGGAAATACCTAACATCGGTGAAATTCAAGAACACAATACATAAATAAGCAAGGAGTTCTAAATAGATAAAAAAAATAGTCAATACAAGATACTATCCCGCAACCTGGTAGAGCTAGTACAAGAGCATCTAATAGCAATAATACAACTCAATCGTTAGTCTATAATATCTATATATCAGAAACAAAAGACTGAATATAAAGGATAGAGGGAAATGGGCGACTCGAACTCCAAGAGCTCAGCCTATCTCCGGAAATATCAACACAGCATAATTAATGACCAATGGTGACAACTAGTACTTGGATCTTCACCAAAAAGGTACAAAAGTGTAGTACGAGTACAAAAACAGTGGGCACTGTGTAGGCATTATCGCCCGACTAAGCTAAATCATGATATAGTTATTATAAAATACAACATAAAATAACTAAGTCAAGGTACATAAACGAACCTAAATTATTTTCAATACCGCTATACATAATAAGTAAGTAACCAAAGATAGTATCACACAAGCAATCACAACCACAAAATTAGCTCGCATATGCCAATTGGTGCGAAAATTAAATAACTCATCACAAACTCCCATAGACCTAGAGATCACACTCAAGGATAGAATAAAGCAACCAACCAACATTTTAACTAACCTTCACCGTCATTTAACCATTATTCCACAATTTACCTAATTTAACAATGTACCCACTTTCATAACGTTACCATCATTTAACAGCTAGTCATCTTACCACTAGAGTAAATTTATGTCATGCCGCATTTTGATCATGTTCTCACTTTTAGAATTAGCAAAATTGCTATATTTAATCTCACACCTTGATAGTCTTAATTATAAAAACATATCATCGTAGCATAATATGCTTATCTGGAATCGAACCGTTAAATATAATAAATAGTTGGACTTGAATAGGTAAATAATAAATAGCTGGACTTGAACTGATAAATAATCAATAGTCAAACTCAAACAGATAAATATAATAAACATCCGGATACAAACCGATAAATATTTCATTAGTACAATAATCATCCTCCAGATTAGAACTCAGTATATATAATCCACAACATAATCATATTTGTGAATCAAACTGGATATATGTATAATCAACATCATAAATGGTATCATCAAAATGCATAATATTAGCATAATCAATAGGCGATACCCCTTGCTTAACCAACATAACCATCATTCATCATGATTTCTCAGTATTACCTTAATACAAATTTCCAAGGATCTAATAAGCATAAAGAATTTTCCAAAGCTAAGTTGTGTCATAGCCTAAAGTGGGTTAAGAGTCCACTTCTAATCGTCAAGTTCCATTTTATACAAAATCTACCCAAACTAGGCTTAAGATATCTAAATTAAATTTTAGATGTATAACAATCTACAATTAGTCCTAACGTAAAGATTCTTCTCAAATACATTAACTAAGTCTAGTAGAAACTAAGGCAGCCTAAATTGGATGTAAGCAACTAATTCCAAACTTACCCTAAACATGAGGCTAGATCAGTTTTACTTAGTTTTGAGTAATCTAAGGCATTCCCATGCAAAACATTAGAAATGAAGTCCAATTCACCTAAAACATAAGGAAGCGAGCTAAGTCTTCAACTCAATGGTTTCAATATGGCCTAAACAGTCCAACTATCCCAAGTCTTACATTTCATCAATCCAACACCTAAAACCCATCCCAAATCTAACACAATATCATAAGAATACTATGAAATATCTTAATCTAACAAGGAATAAACCTAGCTTACCTCAACATCGAAGAAAGTTCAGCGAGCCACTAAACCTTCATTTTCCTCTTTTGTAAAAGACTCCTCAAGATGTCAATCAACAATAAACACATTCTACTCATCAATACGATAATAATGATACCCATATTGCACCATTGTACTTTGGGGTCCAAAAATTATATCAAAAATTCATGTGGGTCCCACTTACAAAAATTGAGTTTTCAAAACCAACCCAACATTCTTACAAGCCCAAGGAATAATTAACTTCAAAAATGGGTGAAAACTAAGATAAATTGAGGCAAAAATTAAGCCTTCAAACTTTTGGGGTTTTGAGCAATAACTCAAGAAATTCACCAAGAAAAGGGTGAATTCTTACCTGAAATTAGAAGATAATCACAAAAATAAATGTTAATCTAGCATCCCAATCACAAACAAGATTCAATTTTATATTCTCAGAATATTTAGGGTTTTTCGCTCTCAAGGAAGTGATTAAGAATGGCCAAAATCATGGAAAAGGGGTCCTTTTATACCCAATCCAGGTACTTGGGATTCATTATCACAACCCTGAGGTTGCAATTGTACCATATTTCATATACCACATGAGTTCCAATCGCAACACCCCATTGTGATCATGGCACCTCCTCTACAAAGCAAGTCACGATAACGGTCCGTCCAAAGTGTTTATATCGCGGTGCACTAGATTTTCTAAGTCTAAAATGGGCTCGACAAAAAGCTCAGGATTCATTTAGAATCCCAAATACATAAATGAACTATGTAACCATACCAAATTTGACATTCCAGACTCAACAGTGCAATTAGATTTTCCGTACAAGGTCATTTCGACAAAATATGGTCCCACACTCATATTTTATTTTCTTAACATTATGAAAAATAGGCCAAAATAAGCTCAGTAATAATGAACCGAAACCAAAGTTCTACCAAGCCTAAAATCGACATTCTGGTGTTGCTAGCACAGGCAGAATTTATATATGAGATTGTTTTGCTGATGTTTTTGCCTAGTGGCCATTTGGAACCATTAAAGACTTCCAAATATGGAAATGGCTCTAAAAAACAAACAAACTTCACGGTAACCAAATTCTAAGTCTTATCAAGTCATAAATGACTTGGGCAGCTATACAAATGCTCTAACAGCAAAAATAAGCAGAAATATGGAATATGACTTAAAGGGTCATTACAATATCCACTACTAAAAAATATTCGTCCATGAAAGTTATGGATTAGGATATGCCTAAAGTCTCAAACAAGTGAGGATATTGGGTCCACATCTCACTCTCGATCCCTAAGTGGCCTCCTCCACTGAACTTTAACTATGGGAATTTCTCTACTATGCAACCACCTAACATCACAAGCCAAAATAAGTAAAGGCTCCTCTAAAATGATCAAATGCTTATCCAACTAGACTGAGTCCCATCTAAGCACATGATACAGTTCAGGAATATGTAGCCACAACATAGAGACATGGAAAAATGGATGAACAACGGCAAAATTTGGAGGTAAAGAGAACTCATAGGCTACCTCACCAACTGAGTAAAAAATCTTGAATGGTCCAATATATCTAGGACTGAGCTGCCCCTTCCACCTGAACCCTATCACACCCTTCATTGGTGATACACGGAGGAATACACGATCACCAACTCCAAATATCAAGGCAAAAAGCCTACAATCTGCATAGGCCTTCTACCTACTCTAAGCCTCTCTCAACCTATCCTGAATTACCCTGACTCTATCCAAAGACTCTTGAAGAATATTAGTTCCACGGGCCTAACCTCAAATGTCTCAAAAAATCAATCGATAGAATGACATCTCCTACCATACAAAACCTCAAAAGGCATCATCTTAATACTGAATTATTGTTGTTAATTTATGCAAACTTTTTCAAGGGTAAGTGTTGCTCCCACTGGCCTCTAAAATCCATTACACAAGCTCAAATCATATCCTCTAGAACTTGAATAGTCTGCTAGGACTGACCATTTATCTTTGGATGAAAGGTTATACTAAGATCCACTTAAGTACCCAACTCCTCCTGAAATGCTCTCCAAAATCTCAAAGTGAACATCGAACTATAGTCTGAAATAATAGAAATAGGCATACCTTGAAAATGGACTATCTCTCGAACATAGATATGGCCCAACCTCTAGTACAAAAGGACGTCTGTAAAGGAAGCAAATATGTTGACTTGGTCAAATGATCTATAATGACCCAAATACCATCCAAACCATGGGAAGTGCAAGGAAAAGCACTAAAAAAATCCATGGTAATCTACTCCCATTTCTACTTGGGAATGGGTAACCTCTGAGTCAAACTACCTGGTCGTTGATGCTTGTCCTTTACCTACTGAAAACATAGGAAATGAGATACAAATTCTGCCTCATATTTTTTCATACCACTCCACCAACAGTGTTGCCTCAAATATCCATACATCTTGGTTATGCTAGGATGTATGAAATATCTAGAGTTATGAGCCTCATACAAAATCAAATCTCAAAACACCCTCCAAGTCTATGGTGTTCCTCTCAGACTCACCAGTCAACACCTGATCATGAAGGAAATGAAGATGACTATCTTCAAACTAATGATATCATATCTACTCAAATAATGAAGACCTCGCCTCAACACTAGCAGGAATCCTACTAGGGTCTAAAATATCAAGGCGAACCATCGGTTTGGCTAAGGAATTAATGTCATAGGCCAATGACCTCTAAGAAACTAAAATACTAGCCGAGCTACCGATACTCACTACCTTCTGACCCAAGGCATCTTCTACCATATTTGCCTTGCTTAGATGATACAAGATGGAAATATCATAATCGTTAAGAATCTCTATCCATCTACATTTTCTATCATTAAGCTCTCTCTGGGTTATAAGATATTGTAGACTACTATGATTAAAGAAAATCTAACAATGCACACCGTAAAGATAATGCCTCAAATTTTAAGCATAAAAACTTCTGCTGCCAACTCCAAATCATGAGTTAGGTAGTTGCACTCATGCAACTTGAGCTATCTAGAAGCATATACAATAATACGACCCTGTTGCATCAAAACAAAATGAAGACCAATACTAAAAACAGAACAGAACATAGTGAATCCCTCACCTTTAATAGGAAGAGCTAAAATAGGAGCTAAAGTAAGAAAATCCTTAAAATTTTCAAAGCTTAACTCACACTCTTTAGAATATCAGAAAGGAGCCTCCTTCTAAGTTAAATTAGTCATAGAGGATAAAATAGTAGCAAAACCCTTTATGAATTGCCTATATTATTTGGCCAAACCAATGAAGCTACGAACCTTATTTAGAGATGTAGGTTTATCCCAATAATAAATTTCCTCAATGTTTATTGCGTCTACCATAATCCATCCCTAGACACTACATATCCAAAGAATATCACCGACAAAAGCTACTCACTCTTAGAAAACATAGAAAAAAGTACATGATCCCTCAAAGTTTGGGGCATAATTATCAAATATTGTGCATACTCCTTCCTACTCCTCAAATGCATAAGCATTTCATGGATGATCACAATCATGAAATAATCTAAATAAGGCATGAATACTCAACTCGTCAAAACATGAATGCGAGTGGGGCATTAGTCAACCTAAATGACATAATGAACTCATAATGACGATAGCGGTTCCTAAACACAATCTTTAATATATCCTCAGCCCAAATCCTCAACTGATAATAACTACAAATCCTCAATGTGAGGCATAGGATAACGGTTCTTTACTATTACCTTATTAAGTTTCCTATAATCAAGACACATACGCATGGAACCATCTTTTTTCTTCATAAATAATACATGATTTCTCCAAGAAGACCCAAACGATCTAATAAAACCCTTTCCAAGAAGATCCTAAAGCTAAGAATTCAGCTCTTTAAGCTCAGTAAGAACCATCTCCTAAAGCTAAACATTGGTGCTAAGAATTCAGTTATCAAATAGTTCATTTGATTTTAAGAGCTAACTCCCTATTTTGAAATCTTCCCAGTCTTATCACGACCCGATATTGCCCCTAGTCATAACATAGTGCTAGAGTCACAAGTGACCCCAAGAAAACCCATGGCCTAGAATAACATTTGAAAAATTAAAGAAGTAACAAAATAATAGGTGGAAGACAAAATAAAAAGATCAATGAAGAAAACGAATATCAAAACTAGAACAATTTGACAAATACCAATATGCTAAATTATAACCAACTATCTGTCCGTCTAAAAGACTCTACTTATATGAATTTTTGGGACATACCCCCGACTAACTCACACTGACTGAAACACTACTGCTAAATATTGTACCAACCATACTCAGCGCGATCTGAATGCTAAGCATTGAAACCCATATTATAAGATAATATAGTGCAGAAAAAGTATGAAATTAGTAATTTGTATATACTGAGTATGTGAGATGTGAAAATTAACATATAAGATGAACATGAATGCATGAAATATGGTCTACTGACATATAAACAAGTACAAAAATGTACTGACTGGAAACTGAATAACTAAATACTAGATTCTGCAGAATAAAAAAATGAAAACAAAAATTAAGGATTGAGGGAGCTAACAATAGCCAACATATTCCAATCCGAGATGACCAGGGTCCGACCTATAACCCAGTTTCTTGGCTATTCAGTACCTTGCCAAGAGTACAAACCCTGACTGGAATATATCCACTAAACTGATGTCTCCAAAGACTAAGATGTTAGTCCTCTACTGGAAGGTGATCCCTTGCAGCCTACATTAGTGCCATGTTCTAGAAATTAAGGAATTCTACTAAAGGTCATAGTCCTAAATGACAAGTGAGCCTTCATCCTTACGTTCAATTGGTGTTAAGTACTACACCTAACTAAATGACACTAATAACTTATTTATTCTTTATATAATTGTATTATGAAAATATCAATAATAAATAATTTAAAGTGCTGAAGAACAAGTAAGACAATGTATGCATGAACTCCTAGGTATGGGGTATTCATAACCCACTAACTCTAAACATGACAATATTAAACTAAACATCATGAGGAATTTCACAATTTAAGCCCAAAACTTAACAATTTATCAATATAATGGGAATTCATGATTATGAGTATAGAAAGATGCTAATATTATGGGAAATCATCTACTCATGGTTAAGTTACAAGAGTAAACTAAAGAAATTGTGAATTTGTGCGTAAAGTTGAGGAACTCTACTTTGCATTTGGAGAAAAGAGAATCACCTCTTTTCACATGTTATTGAATTGATGATTTAATGAGGAATTTGGGGCATTTTACCCTCATATTCTAACCTTTAGAAAGGGTAAATGATGTGGGTTAGGTGTTAAAGAGTGGGAAAAGAAAAAAAATCCATCAAACAATTGTAGAAGTTCAGGTAGCGACTTGTTGGGCCTGACCATGAGTCGAGGCCTGAAGTCTTGACCAAAGAGTCGAGGATTTGATTTCTCACTATTATGACAATGGGTCAACCTAAAGACCTATTTCGACTGATAACGAGTCATATAATGGACTATTCATCACTGGAATGAAATATTTGGTTCCTCACTACCATGATAATGAGTCTTCATCATGACACATTATATCCTGACAATTATTCATTGTTAGAGTCATCATCACTAGAAGTTTGATAGACTCTTAGAACATTTCCATAAGTTTTTACCAAGATATCAGATTAAGGCGAGACCAGTGGAATTGGAAAGGTAATTTAATTGTCTATCTCTTGGAGGTATAGAGCTAAAAACTTAGGGTATTACAATATCTCCTTGTAGGATCATTCATCCTCCATAATGAATTTCTGTGAGCTAAATAATGAATTAAGAACTGAATCTATAGCTGATATATAGACTGCACTAAACTCATGAATGCATGATATGACATTAAAATAGCCGGGTGTCCTGAGATGGAATAGAAAGAATTAATTAACTAAGGGAACTATAACCTCATGATGGGACCTAGTTAGAATAGAAAATGTGGGGGCGCTTGGTCATCACATCTGCTTCTACTTCCTAAGTAGCTCTCTCAACTAACTGACCTCTTTATTTCTCATCCTACGAATCCGAAAATCAAGGATATCAATAGTTAACTATTCATAAAAGAATATATCTTTCATGCCTATACTCTATAAAAGAGTGGCTGATGTTGGGTCACTACTACACTTTGAGTAAAAGAGAATATCTTTCATGCCTATACTCAGTTCAGTTAATCATGTTCAGTGTCTCTTCAGTTGGGAGTAAGGGTTAGCACCGAGTGAGCACAAGGATGGGAACTCACCTGTTATTAGAGGGGTGATTCTTAGAATCAATATTTATACTCCAAAACTACGTAGCCAGCGTAGGTAGAGACATCATAACCTGTTATATGAGGGAAGATAAGGTGGCTTAACTTGTTAAATGAGTGTCCGACCATTCTCATTAGAGTAACCTGTTATATGAGGGTGCCTCACAGTTTGTCCTTACCGATGGCGCGGTATTGACACCTTTCTAATGGGGGTTATAGATTGGACCCCAACTCAGCCATAATAGTGTATTAGGGGCATGTTGGTTAGATGACTACTTCCCACTGTCTCATTCCTAGTCTCTGTAATAGAAGTTATATAGTTCAACAGAATTTAGGAGTTTTAGATACAGTTAACTCAGAACAGTATGAAACTCAGCTAGTTCTATCAGAGCCTAGACTGTCAGATACAGTCATCTCAGAACAGTACGGAACTCATCTAGTTCCATTAGAACCTAGACTGTCAAATACAGTCACTCAGTATCAGTTATACAGTTATCAGTATCTCATAGTATTAGTACTCAATCTTAGAAATCATGTCATCACAAACGCAGTTACAGTTATTATGTAATCATGCATGGATTCTTATGTTTATGTTATCCAGTCAGATAGTATAGTTTATGCATGTGAACTCTTTACATTTAGCCTACCTCATATGCATACTAGTATATTCAAACGTACGAACATATTTTTGCTATGGTGTTTTATACCATTGGTTCAGGGCACGAGCTCCAGAGCACCAGTAGCATTCCAAATTTCAGCAGCCAGATTTAGAAGTGAGCCCTCATTTTTGAGGAAATGACCATTACTTTATTTCATCATTACTTAGTCTATTACAGTAGTTAGAGTTAGTTGGGAACATGTCCCATCAACTCTTTATTTACATAGCTAGAGGTTTTTCAGACTATAATGTTTTAGACAGTTTATTTCAATTATTTTTGGGTATTCATACCCCATCTAGATGTTATGTTTTGTTTTATTAGTTTTGAATCTTACGGCCTTACAACCTTTATTTCCTCATTATATAGTATATTATACAGTGTTAAGGTATAAATATCAGTCATGGATTAGCTTATGATCCTATGGGGTCATGAGCACTCTGTAACATTCCGTGTATGAAATTTGGGGCACTACAGAAAAACATAATAACAAATTCATAGTAACCATACCGAGTTATGAAGGCTATTTTTAAAATGCCATAATCTCTAACTCGAAGCTAATGGTAGCCAAATTTGAGGTATATCTTAGATAAACAATTACCACCCTAAATTTGGTAAAATAAGTCATCAATCCTGGAGATGTGATAGTTATTATTGACTATGACTTCGTTAACCTGATAGTAGTCGAAGCACATTCTTAGAGAACCACCTTTCTTGAACATAAAGACAACTGGAGCATCCCATAGAGAGACCCTAGGCTTTCTAAAACCTTTGTGTAGGTGATCCTTCAATTGTTCATTCAATTTCTTAAGCTTTGATGGATCTATTCTATAAGGTAGAATTTAAATAGGCTAGGTATATGAAAGGAGATCATTTTGATGTTAATTTACTACTCAGGAGGAAATTTGAGAAAATCTTCATTAAACACTTCTAGAAATTCTTTTACAATTAAAAGTAACAAAAAATTTAGGGTTTCAGACCTTGAGTCCTTGACTCGAACAAGATGATAGATGTACCCTATAAAAACTATTTTTCTTTCTTAAAAGAAAGAGACAAACTAACCTATAGGTACTACCCTTCCACTCTAAGATAGGTTCATTAGGAAATTAAAATTGGACTACTTTATTTCTACAATCAACTAAGGCATATCAATAGTGGAGCCAATCCATGTAAATAATAACATAAAAATTGGTCATGTGTAGCTCTACAATGTCGACTGAGATGACTTTTTGGGATACTGTGACTGGGAAATTTCTATAAACCCGACTGGCTATATTGAATTACCGAGTATAGTAGAAACTAAGATATGTTCTGTGAGAATTTTGGGAATGACACAAAAATCTACTACTATATAGGGGTCACAAAGGATGTATGGCTCCGAGGTCTAATAATGCATAAACATAAATATAAAAAACCTAAAATATATTAGTGACCATATCAAGAGAACCCTTGTGATCCTATCGAGTCTAAACAACGTAGTACCTACCTTGAAACTGTTCACCAGTGACATTAGAGGTGGCACCCTAATGAGTCAAGCAACTTGCTGGAATTGCTAAAGAGTTAGACTGACTCTGATGACGAACATCCTTACCTCTCTACAAATCCGTTAGGTAATATTTCACTTTGTGGCCTAACTTACCACACCTAAATTAAGTGTCACTGCATGCTATACTCACCCTTATGATTCTTACTGTATTTCTTACAAATTGGGTTAGTGCGAGCACTATTCATACAACCCTGGGACTTTGAGCTTGGTACTATATCTAGAGTATCTTGTCTAAACATGGGTACTAGGGAACTAGCAGAAGAGGAGGATGAAGATAGAGATTTCTGGTGTAACTGAGGATGATTATAACTATTTAACCTTTGTTGAGAGAAATTAAAGATTACAGTTCTGGCCCTCTTATTCTATCTTTTCTTCTCCTTGATCTTCTCTTTCTCAATCTATTGAGCATGAACCATTAGACCAGAGATATCTATCTCCTTAAACAATATGTCTAATCTATCTCCTTGACCAAATCCTCAGAAATACCTAATAAAATCTTACTCATTCAAGCCGTAGAGTTAGCAACCATGGTTGGAGCATACCATGCCAGCTGAGTGCACTTGATTAAATACTTATTCACATTCATATTTCCCTACTTTAGATTTATGAAAACTTGAACCTTGTACTCGCTCAACTCAAGTGGGAAGAACCTATCCAAAACTGCGGCCACTAACTCATCCCACTTGAACAACCCTGTATTTATACCTCTATCCTTTTTTCACTGGTTAAACCATATATGAGCCACTCCTTGTAATTAATAATCATCCAAATCAACACTCTTAGTTGAAACAACACCCATGATTTTAGTCACTTTCTGAATACTATGTAGGAACTGTCATGTATCCTTTTAAGGCATAGACCAAAAAAACATTAGAGGATTTAACTGAGTAAAGTCTCAAATTATAGTATTTATAATATTCTCAACTGAATTAGCAGGTACAATAGTCTACTAGTTTCTCTGAGGTATCATTAAATAGGGATAATGTTGTAAAAGTATCCCTAAACTCAGTA
This sequence comes from Capsicum baccatum var. pendulum, assembly GCA_030864225.1. Taxonomy (NCBI): domain Eukaryota; kingdom Viridiplantae; phylum Streptophyta; class Magnoliopsida; order Solanales; family Solanaceae; genus Capsicum; species Capsicum baccatum. Next base: position 160,817,410 of record CM061560.1, on the reverse strand, counting down.
TGAGAGACTTGTTCATTCATATGGTCTTTCAGAACTGGCATTAGTGCTTGTTGATTCCTATTCCTCCTTTTTAGTTCTCTTGGAGGAATTTTCTGTAAAGGGGTAGAGGACAAGTTAGAAGAAGAATTTTAAGTGAGTTCTCACTCTATTTCATGACATGAATAATAAAAGAAGTGAGACCTTCCTAAATTATTTCATAGCCTTTCATACATAAATGTGGCGTGCTTCACACCTATAAATAAGACTCTACTTTATTCTACTTTCAAACACCCTATGATACCTACAAACTGATGCACTGATACCATGTTTTGTCATGACCCAAGACTGCCCCATAGTTGTAACACGGTCCTTAGGGTTGGCCTAGAATAACACTAAAAATACTGAAGATTTAATAAAATAAAAGACAGACACTAAACTTAAATAATCTGGTAATAATGATAAAAGGTTGAATGCTCAATAAGAATATCAAAACTGAAATAGTCTAGCATAAACCAACATGTTGAAATGTAACTAACTGTCTGAAAGCCACTACTCATATGAGTCGTTGGGATGTGCCCACAACTAACTCCAACAAATTGAAAATAAAAGAATACTAAAAATAAATACTAAAAACTAGAACTCGAATGATGAGGACCAACCAAACTCTGTTGCTGAATGTGGTACCGAACAATATTAAGCACGATTCGAATGCTAAGCATTGAAACCTATATTATAAGATAATATAGGGAAAAATATATGATCAATACTTTGAATGTACTGAGTATGTGAGATGGGAAAAATAACTAATATAAGTTGAATATGAATGCATGAAATATGGTAAACTGATGCAAGGAAAATTATGAACAATCATTAAATGGAAACTGAATAACTGAATATAAGTTCATAAAATATCTGAAAATGGAAACACAAAATATGGATTGTGGGATCTAACAATAACCAACATACCTCTATCTGAGATGACCAGGGTCCAACCTCTAATCCTAGTTGGATGGGTGTTCAGTACCTTGCCAAGAGTATGAACACTGGCTAGCCTGGTCCACTAAAATAATGTCCCAAAGGACTAGGGTGTCATCCTTAATTAGTAGGTGACCACTTTAAACTCATGATGGTGTTGTAGTTTTGGAACTTAGGGACTTCTACTAAAGGTCTCAGTCCTAACTGATGGGTGAGCCTTCATCCCTGTGTTCACTCGGTGCCAAGTACTACTCCCAACTAAATAACACTAATAACTAATATATGCTCAATATAATTACATTTTAAAAATATCAACAATGGATAATCTAAAGTGCTAAAGAATGTATAAGATGATGTATGTATCAACTCCTAGGTATTGGGTGTTCATAACCCACCAGTTCTAAACATGAGAATATTAAAGTAAGCATCATGAGGAGTTTCACAGTTCAAGCCCAAACTCAACAATTCAACAATATAAAGGGAATTCATGATTATGAGTATGGAAAGATGCTAAACTTATGGGAAATCATATACTCATGGTTCAGTAAAAAGAGTAGACTAAAGAAATTAAGAAGATTCATATTTGTCATGGAACCCTAAACTTGAAGTGGGGAATAAAATTAATAATTTGAGAAGTTTTTAGGAATCAATAAGTAGAAGGAACCATTAATGAAATCCCACATACCTAGAGAAAAAATCCTTTAAGATTTTTTTTGAATTTGTGCTTGAAGTTGTGCATCCTACTTTGCTTTTAGAGAAGATACAATTGCCCTTTTCTAAGTGTCAATACAATTTATGATTAAAAAATAACTACTCAGATGGTGCATCTACTTAAGCAGTCATCCAGCCGCTTAAGTGACCTAGATTGATAACTGTGTGTCGCTTAAGCGGGACCCTCTTTGCTTAAGAAAAATTCCACTTATCAATATTAGGCCCGCTTAGGTGACATGTGTAGACCTTGGAGGGTGTTTCTTAAGCAACACTTTTCCTCTTAAGCAATGGCTTCTTAAATGGCCAGTGTTCGTTTAAATGATTCCTTGGTGTTTTATACCCCTTTCTCGATCTTCCCACTATTTTTGAGATTTGGACCTTTGTATTTTAGAGTTTTTTATGCACTTTCTTCCATTTTCAAGATTGGTTATGTTCCAAATCCCTATTTCAATTATTTTTCTTCAATTCATTTCATCTAAAGTTTGCTAAATCTCAGTTTTAAAAGTGAAATTTGGGAATTTTGGCTTGGAAGGCATAGATTAGTATTTATTTGATTTAATCCTGATTTCAACTCATTTTTACTTGGCTTTTATTCTATGGATTCCTTTAATAATGGGTAGTATATTTTTGAACTAAAATTCTAATTTTACCCTACTTTTTCAAAAATTCATTTCTAGGATCCATTTTGACCCGACTTACAAATAGGCAATATAGGTATTGGTGGCTTTCTTTTGATGTGTAGATTCTATATTTGTACATATTAGTTAATTATGATATTTTTTTGTAAGTGGATGGCTCTATATTGATGGCTTTTGGATCAGGTTTTCTATTATTTGATGTAGGTTATTGTTTAATTTTCTTTAGACTGGGTTGAGTAGTTAATATTTATATAAAATTAGGTTATGGGTGTGGGATCTAATAATGGAAATGGATTTATTCTTATTTTATGCTTGGGGGGGGGGGGGACTGTGTTGTTTTTATTTGTTTTTTTGTGACATTATTTGCTATGTGTGATTGTCTAGGGTCCTATTAGATGTTGTTGGCCTGGTATTTATGTAACTAGCTATACGTTGTTTCGTGGAAATTGCCTAATTTGGTATCTATGTGGTATCAATGTCATATTATTACATATCTTACTCTATTTATATATGTATTATATTGGATCATGGATAGTTGAATTATTTAGTGGGATTTTGCATCATGTGCTTGGTATATTGGTTGGATATGAAAATTCTCATTCTGGTTGGTTTTGCACATTACATGATTACATCATATATATTTGTGAAACATTGGAACCATCATGGAAATACTGGTGTTTTTGACGAAAATGTGAACTCTTTTAAAATCCTCTGCCGATATATGTGTAGGAGAAGAGTTATATATAATTTATTTGTATCGGTTATTGGATTGTATATTGGTTGACGAACCCCCTATGTGTCCTACCTTGGGAGCACAACTCAATAGGCATATATGGAGGTTGTGCAACGTCCTCGTGCATCACATCATCATCATTAATATTCTCATTGCATCTTATAAATTTTGTACTTCCTGTGTTGTACTTTCCTATTTAGTTTGACGTTTATCTATCCTTTGCCTCTTTCCTATCCTTATAATTGGTATATGTGCTTATATTTAGAATTTTTAGTGGAGACAGTATGGGCTACCAATTGGGACATTTTTTTACAGCAACTGGTGTGCCCATAGTGTGTATTTCATTTACTTTATTTTCTATTTTTCTCAATTGGCCTATGATACCTACTGAGTACAGTAAACCATACTCATCCCTAATATACCTTTTCAATGTAAATCCAGGTATGAGTGCATTGCACAGTAGCTGATTCAGGTGGTGTTTGAATTATCCCTGAGGTAGCGACCGATCTGCTTCCAGAGTTGATATTGTACCTTCTCTTGTTTAGTTTATGTCTTTATTTCATATTCATAGATATACTATGTTCCTTTTCGCACTATTAAATGCATATATTGATTTTGAGATGTACTTGGTTCTTACACCGTGACATCAAATTTATGGGTGATTTAAGGTATCATTATTATGTATTTATTGGTAAGTTGTATTTATCATGATGTCTTAAGTTGTACACAGATATAAATGTTTTATAATAAGGACTGAAAGTTTATCTGTTGGATTTTATACTTTGCACTTTTATGTAGCCAAGTGATGCATCTAGTGGACCCATTTTACAAAGATTTCTGAGTCATGATGGCACCTACCACATCCCATCGGTAGGTAAGCCGATACAGTAACCTGGAGCTAATGTAATGGGTTACCTTGGTAAGAACATCCAACATGGACCCTATATAAGGATACAATTTATAAACAACAACGTTTCACAACTAAAGACAACCAATATTCAAAACACAAATCTCATGACCTGATAGTATTAATACAAGAGCTTCTAAACTTGATAATAGGAATTTATAATCTTAAAGCCTAAACAGTCTTAGATAGTCTCATGCATATGTCTCAAAAGACGAAGAAAAATAACGATAGAGGGGAAAGAGGGAAACTAAAACTCCGAGAGATCACCCTGTCTCCAAATAGTCAACGTGGCATAACTAGCTCAACGACAGCAACTAGAACTTGGGTCTGCACCAAAAAAGGTTAAGAAGTATAGTATGAGTACCAAAATATAGGCACTCAGTAGGCATCATTCAATGACTGAGATAAATTATAATATAAAGATGACATAAAGTAAGACAATAATTTAAAGTCAAGGTATAATATCAAACTTGAATCTTCTCCAATATCACTGTAGCAATAACTATAGTACTAAGGCAATCGCACGATATACTATACCAATAGACTTCATAGTCGTCATATCGAATGAGTATCATTTTAGAAGTGTAAAGTCACATACCCAATATCAATCATGTCATTTTATATTCAACACATACACAACACTAAAGTATAAAACACAAGACTCACCACAACGTCCTATTACGTCGGGAAGTACATGGAAAAGAACACAACCAAGAACTCATCGTAGCGTCCCATACCACCGTAGAATACACCAAAAGAATACAATAAACAGAAATCATCACGCCATCCAATACCATCAGAGAGTACACCAAACTATCAACCATTAATAAAATAAAGCACAACTACACTACACTTTCCGAAGCTACGAGTAGCACAACCCCGCCATGGCTTATTACCTAGAAAGACATCCAATATCCATAACGTAATTTAATCAAAATGAAACCAATACTTCTATGGCATAGTTATATAGTTACTAAATCTCTATATCATTGATAAACTCCACATTTTAATCTATAGAATTTAACCTACCTTACCATAAGCCACTAGACTACAAATCTTGCAGTTACTAATCATCAATTAAGGAACGACTACAAGTTACACATACTATTCGTTATTCATCTATCTTAAGGCCACTCTCTAACTAGCCTTTTCATGGAATAAGTCACCAATTAAACCACCTTAATATCACATATTAGAAGTTGACCTAATGATTCATCATGCAATATTAAATCTATTATCATTAAGCATTTTACAACTTTAAGGACTAGTTGCCATACATTAAGCAAATAAGGTTAGGCAACTAGTTCACTAGGCTTCTAGTATTCAAGTCATAGAAATTTAGTAGAAATCACTAGTTATCACCTCAGACACTTTACTAGGAAAAGTTCCATAGTAGTAACCATTAGTCCAAGTTGAATAGACTTGCTAAGTAAGCTCATGATTCTACACAATGTTTTATATACCAATTAATCTTAACCCATTAATAGGCATAAGTTACTTTTAGTTACCAATTAGGGTCAACAATGGTCATACCTCTCATTTAGTGAATAAGGATAAGGAATGAATAACCATTTACCAAAGGAGACATCCTGTCCCACGTACATAAGCAATTCGGTGCTACAAGACCCAACCTCACAATTATCAATGCATCTATGTAAATTTTTCTTACATGACATCTTAACATCTTTACCTCTTTCGGATTCACTAGATATTAACATATCTTTTGGATTCACCAAGTATCAATCATAACATCAACATATCCTTTGGATTCACCGGTAAACATCCTAATTATTACCTTTCTCAAATTCATTGGGTATGAGCATAACATCAACATATCCTCCAAATTCACCGGGTATCAATCATAACATAAACATATCCTCTTGATTCACAGGGCAACATCATACATCATTACCTCTTCCGAATTTACTGAGTATTATCATAACATCAACACATCTTCTAGATTCACCGAGAATCATCATGCCATTTCACATTTCTCAAGGAAAGAACATACATCCATGTACATAGACAAATCATTAAGCAAATACAAGCTCACAATAATAGAGTAATAAGGATGTAAGAGAACATGTATCATCCTACTTTACTATTAAGCATTACCACATAACATGAGCATAAGTATCCATATGATATATACAATCATCAATTTTCCAAGGATATATATATCATGACCTCTAGATAATCCATCAAGTATACATATTAACCAACCATTATCCATATGTATAACCCACCAACTGAGGTTTAACCATTAATAATATCAACAACGTAATTTAGACATTCATCTAGTTTCTATGTCTCTAAGAGATTCATAGTTCAACCTTAAGGGGGATCAAGTACAACTCCTAAATTCTAAGAATTCCAAAGTCAAACATCACAAGTCTAATATCTACCAGGATTAGTCTAAGTTATTTAAATCATCAAAAGGACTTATCAATCATTACTATGCCTATCGCGCAAATCTTCTTCAGGTATTCCTCCTAAGTCAACCCAACACCAAGGTCATTTCCTATCTAAGCACTAGCAAGGTCAACATATGCCTAAGGTTAGGGAACAACTTCATTCTAATCTATTGGAGCAACTAGAGTATTATCGTACTATTCATAAGAGTACAAGTAGACTTTCCAAGGTCCTAGGCTAAGGTTCAAGCATCACACCTTGTAAGTTCAAAAACCAATAAGAACCAACTAATACCAATTATCACCATTCAACCATATATCACCTAAACCATGCCCAATCTCACAAGATATTAACAATTATACTACAATAAAGCTTAATCTAACTACAAGTAAGCGTCACCTACCTTGAGTCCAAGTAACTCATGAGCCAACAAGTTTTTCCTTTTCTTTGGTTGAAACCTCCTTTTCAACGAATAAATATATGAAAAATATAATCTAAGCATTACAACAAGAATTACAATAGCCATTATGGCACCATTTTTCCATAAGTTAAAAAGGATACCAAACCCCCAAGTGGGTTTCACCGTTGGAAATGAGTTTCCAAGACTAAACCATTGTTCAACTACCTTTAGGGAGTTATAACCCTCAAGGAATTTGAGTCAATCAATCAAATTTGGGGATACACTTGAGCCTCAATGATTTAGGGTTTTAAGTCAAGAAATTATGAATTTAATACCCAACTAGAAGAAATTTTACCTTAGATTTTAGAAGTTAGTTAAGCTCCAATTCAACCCACAAGACTTACTTACAAGATTTCATGTTTCATTAAGGTTTGGAAGGTAAGAGGAAGGCATAAAATAGCAAAATTTTTGGAGGAAACATCCTTCAAATAGGCTTTCCTAACCCATAGGTCTCTCATTCATGCCACCTACCTAGCTGCAGTCATGGTACCATAGTAGCACATTAGCCATTGCGGTAGAGGCATCTCGGTCAACACAAGTCATGATTGAAGCTTGGAACTTTGTTTTGAGCTTTGGCTAATGTCTTGAGATACATCTGGGGTTTATTTTGAACAAACAAGATATGTATCCCCCATAGTTTTTTAAGTTTTGGATGAGTTGGTAAAGTTGGATTTCATATACGAGGATGTTTTACCAAGGTTTTTTCTTTGTGGTAAATTAGGACCAATGAAGACTTCAAATTGAGAATGTGGTTCAAGGAACTAACTGAACTACCAGGTAACCAATCTATTAGTTTCGACAAGTCACTAATGACTTGGGGTAGATATGGAGAAAATCTATAGGAAAAATATGAAAGAACAGGGACAATGACTTGAAGGGTCATTACATCATTCAAATATATGTACTAATAGTTTTTAGATTCTGTATCATTTGTTTATTCTGACTAATCAAGTGTTTAAGATATAGTTTTTATTATTTTATGATCTATGCAAACTTTATCATACCCTAAGTTAATGTACAGAATGAAAAGAGAATTAGATGGAGCAACAACAATAAGAAGAAAAACACTTTGGGACGGTGGGTTTATTCTTGGTAATGTTGTTGTTGATGGTGCAACTAGTGGTGATAGATTTTTTGTTGTTGATATTGGTAGTGATGGAGTTATTGTTCGTAGTGATAGTGGTGATAGTGAGGTTGTTGGGGTTGGTGGTGTTCATAAAAAGTTTGTTGATGCTCATTTTTTAGTTTTTGAAACAAGAAATGATCATGATTAGGACATACAGGTTTTACTATTTTGGGTGGCTTATATAACCCTTTAAATTGGCATACTGCAGATTTGTCACATGAAAAGGGTAGTTAATCATTTGGAGATCCTGTCCCCTTATCGTATGTTGTTCCTTCATATGTTAAGAGTGTAAGGAAAAACATAATGGAGTGATTAATGCTATTAATACATTAACTATTGATGTAAAGCAACTAACATCTAAGAAGGGTGTAATCCCATCAAAGAGGATTTCAGATCCATTCACTCCATTAGAGGTTAAGAAGAAAAAGAAAGCAATTTTCAAGGTATTATCAAATATCAGGAAAAAAAATTTGCAACTCCTTTTTCTTGCATTGTTGAGAAATATACAATAGCCATGGGAGAGCAGTATTATCTGAAAAAGGTGAATATTTATCATCACTTCCAACATACTACATATTTGTTGCAATAGATATCCTATCTATTACAAAAAATTATATTTCTATTACTAAAAATCGGTAATCTATTTCTACCATATGTTGCATATCTTGTGGTATCTTTGTAATCTGTTAATAACTCCGGAAATAAATGCAACAGATGTCCCATCTGTTGTAACAAATTAATATCCTATCTGTTGTAATAGATTTCATATCTATTGCAAAAGATAGTATATTGTAATTCCTTGAAAATGATTCCCCGGATGCTACATAATTCTCAAGACTACAAGTAGTCCCGATCTAACCCTAAAAGCCTGTTACTCATTCTGATGACTCAAATAATGGTAATATAAGCATGTGGTACACTAAAATACTAAAATACTTTATGAACTGAATTGTGTTTAACTACATGAAATATCTGAAAGTACTTAACTAAGAAAAATCTGAAGAATTAACACTGAAAAACTTTAATGTATGTAATATTCGGACTAGCCTCTAATGCTACTACTAGATAGTCGCTGGGACAGACCCCCAACTGACTCAAATTGTCTAACATAACTGAATAAACTAATTTGGGAAGATGTAAATATAAATAGCTGGGTCCTCAAACTATGAGGACACCATTTTTGGGATATAGATAGAGATGCTCACGCTCAATCATGCTACTGGAATTGAGCACCTAAACCTATATGATAAGACAATGTAGCACATAGACATATATGTGGATCAATACTTTTGGAATGTACTTAGTATGTGGGTGCAAATGCATAAGTCAAAATAATATCTCAATGTTATCAAAATTCATAAAATATGCATGCTAAATGTAGATGACTCACATAAGTTGGAATATCAGAAAACTGAAAAGAAAAATCATAACCATGGATAGTAAAACATACAACATAATTATAGTGAGTCATAATATTTAGTTCTAAAACTTGTACTTTTACTCTATCGGATAGTGAATTATGTAGGATAGAAGTCAAGTCCGTTTTCAAATCATTTAAGCTAAGAGTAAAGGGACTCACCTTTGTATCTATAAACTAAAAGCTGAAATCTCATAACTAATGACTTATGATAAACAATATCTGATTAAAATCGTGAGCCTTTACACTTCAACAACAACAACAACAACAAACCCAGTGTATTCCCACCTAGTGGGGTCTGGGGGGGGTAAGATGTACGCAGTCCATACCTCTACCTCCGAAGAAGTAGAAAGGCTGTTTCCGATAGACCCCCGGCTCAAGACAGTCGCCACACAAATATAAATATAAATATAAATATAAATATAAATATAAATATAAATATAAATATAAAGTAACGCATAGGTAGTAGGAAACATCGGGAAGCACTCAGATACATAATAAAACATGGAACACCGAAATCATAACAAGAAGAAGAATAGGAATAGGAATAAAAATAAGAGTAGGAAGAATAACAGGAATAATCCCCCACTAAAAAAAAAAAAAATTCCCTACCCTTGTGCCCCCAAACTGGCCCTAGTCTTCTGCCCTAATCCTCGCCCTCCAGACCTTCCTATCTAGGGTCATGTCCTCGGTAAGCTGTAACTGCTCCATGTCCCGTCAAATCACCTCTCCCCAGTACTTCTTCGGCCTACCCCTACCCCGCCTAAAACCATCCAACGCTAGCCTCTCACACCTACGAACCGGGGCATCCATGTCCCTCCTCTTCACGTGTCCAAACCAACTCAATCGGACTTCCCGCATCTTGCACTCCACTGGAGCCACCCCAACCTTCTCCCTGATAGTCTCATTCCTAACTCTGTCCCCTCTAGTCATCCCACACATCCAGCGCAACATTCGCATTTCCGCCACCTTCATTTTTTGGATGTGGGAGTTCTTAACTGGCCAACACTCCGCTCCATACAACATGGCCGGACGGACTACTATCCTGTAGAATTTGCCTTTAAGCTTGGGCGGCACCTTCTTATCACACAACACCCCCGACGCGAGCTTCCACTTCAACCATCCCGCCCCAATACGGTGCGAGACATCCTCGTTAATCTCACCGTTACCCTGAATCACGGACCCGAGATACTTGAAACTATCCCTCTTACATACCTCCTGCGATTCCAGCTTCACTACCACCTCATCCTCCAACCTCACGTCATTAAACTTGCATTCCAAATACTCTGTCTTGCTTCTGCTCAACCTGAACCCTTTAGACTCAAGAGTTTGTCTCCACACCTCTAATTTGTCATTCACACCCTTTCGGGTCTCGTCAATCAGAACTACATCGTCTGCAAAAAGCATACACCAAGGCACTTCCCCTTGAATACTCCGCGTCAACACATCCATCACCAAAGCAAACAAAAAAGGACTAAGAGTAGATCCCTGATGCAATCCTGTCAAGACAGTAAAATGCTCTGAGTCTCCTCCCGCCGTCCTCACCTGAGTTTTCGCTCCATCATACATATCTTTAACTGCTCTGATATAAGCCATCGGGACTCGACTCACCTCCAAGCATCTCCAAAGCACCTCCCTGGGAACTTTGTCGTAAGCCTTCTCTAGATCGATAAACACCATGTGCAGGTCCTTCTTCCTTTCCCTATACTGTTCCACCAGCCTCCGTACCAGGTGAATTGCCTCCGTCGTCGAGCGCCCAGGCATAAAACCGAACTGATTTTCCGAAATAGACACTATCCGTCTCAGCCTCCCCTCGACGACTCTCTCCCAAATCTTCATAGAGTGACTCAATAACTTAATCCCCCTATAGTTATTGCAACTCTGGATATCACTCTTATTCTTATAGAGAGGGATTATGGTACTCCACCTCCATGCCTCGGGCATCCTTGCCGTCTTGAAGATTTCGTTAAACAGACCTGTCAACCACCTTACCCCAGCCTCTCCAACGTACTTCCAAAACTCCACCGGTATCTCATCCGGCCCCGTCGCCCTACCCCTCCGCATCCTGCGAACAGCCTCTCTAACCTCCTCTACCCTAAAACGTCTACAATAACTAAACTCCCGACACTCCTCTAAGCGCTCCAGTTCCCCTAACACAATAGCTCCATCCCCTTCGTCATTCAAGAGCCTATGGAAGTACGACTTCCATCTATTCTTAATATGGCTGTCCTCCATCAACACTCTACCGTCCTCCCCCTTAATGCACCTCACCTGATCGAGATCACGGACCTTCCTCTCCCTAACCTTTGCGAGTCTAAACAACGTTTTCTCCCCTCCCTTCCCCTGTAACCCCGCATACAGGCTCTCAAACGCGGCCGTCTTAGCTGCCGTGACTGCTGACTTAGCCTCCTTCCGAGCTTGCTTGTACTCTTTCCTGTTTACCCGCTTCTCTTCTTCGTCTCTGCTCTCAACCAACTTAGCATACGCCTCTTTCTTGGTCCTCACTTTCATCTCCACCTCTTCATTCCACCACCAATCCCCTTGATGGTGCCCAGCCCGGCCCCTAGAAACACCTAACACCTCACTAGCCTTCTCCCTGATGCACCTAGCCGCCCTATCCCACATATCATCCACGTCCCCCCTACACTCCCACACCCCCATTCCCGCCAACTTCTCCCCTATCTCCCACGCATTCACTGGCGTCAAACCGCCCCACTTAATTCTAGGTCTACACTCCTTACTCCTCCTCTTACTATTCTTCTTTATACCCAAGTCCATGACCAAGAGCCTATGCTGGGTCGAAAGATTCTCACTCGGGATGACCTTACAGTCCCTACACAACACCCTATCCCCTTTCCTGATCAACATGAAGTCAATCTGGGTCCTGGCTATCGCGCTTCGAAAGGTGATGAGGTGATCGTCCTTCTTCGGGAAGCCCGAGTTCACCACCACCAGCCCAAAGGACCTTGCGAACTCCAAAAGAGTAGCCCCCTCTTCATTTCTCACCCCAAAGCCAAACCCACCATGCACATCACTAAAACCTCCCGGTAACGCCCCGATGTGCCCGTTGAAATCACCTGCTACAACCATCTTCTCCGAGCTAGGCACGCCTCTCAGCACCTCCTCCAAAGCCTCCCAAAACCGCAACTTATCCTCCCCCTCCGAGCCCACTTGCGGTGCATAGGCACTACACACATTCAGGGTAAACCCCCGAATGACCAACTTAATAGTCATCAACCTATCGTTGATCCTCTTCACCTCTACTACCTGGCCTCTAAGCTCTTCATCTACTAAGATGCCAACTCCATTCCTCCGCCTCTCGCTCCCAGAGTACCACAGCTTGTAACCATCCACATCCCTAGCCTTAGACCCTACCCACTTGGTCTCTTGAATACACGCGATATTGATCCTCCTTTTCCTAAGAATCTTCACAAGCTCTATAGACTTACCCTGAAGGGTCCCTATATTCCAAGACACAACCCTCAGCCTACCATCACTATCCCCACGTCCTCCCCTACCGCCCCCGCAGCCAAACCGTGGCCTCCCTCCCACTCCCGCCCTTACGTCATCCCCCGCCCCCACAACGGCCCCACGCCTCAAACCCCTCGGACATGACCTTATCCGCCCATTACCGCCCCCAGCCAGTACACAGAAAAATATAAGAAAAAATACTCAAAGGCCAGAAATGACCACAACAACAACAGCAACAGACAGCAGTCACAGCAACAACAAACAACAGATAATAGCAACAATAGACAGCAGATAATATTAACAAATCACAAGCAGGTAAGCAATGCAAGAGAACAACCACAGCAACAGCAACAACAGTCAACGAACAATATAGTAAATCAAAATGCAAGTCGGATAAAAATAGCATGAAACGGGGAATGAAATGAAATAGCGAGAAATGAAATAGCAAGGTTAGAGATCACCGGGTAACGCTTGTAGGCCAAGCCGGAAATACAGAACCCAGCGTTGACCGGGTTCCGATGCTGAGGTGGAGCTGCGGCTGCTGGAGGCCGGCTGAGCTGTCGGCGTCGTCTGGTCGGCGTCCGGGTGTTGCGACTGATAGCGACCGAGCAGCGGTCGGGGAAGACGAAGCTGCGGCGGCGGCCACGGCGGCTGGCTGGCTAGGGCCGAGCAACGGCTGCTGGGGGGGGCAGCGACTGCTGGAGATCGAGGGGGGGTTGGATCTCGCCGGCGCCGGTGGGGGGAGGAGGGAGGGGTCGGCGCCTTGGGTCGGAGATCGGGACGAGCGGACATCGAAGGTCGCGCCGGTGGCCGGCGACCGGAGCCGGAATCGGATCTGGTTAGCGCCGACGGTCGGCCGGAGGTCGGCTCCGACGGTCAGCGACGACGGCGGAGCCGGGGACCGGGGAGAGAGAAGGTAAGGAGAGGGAGAGAGAGAGCCGTTGAGGAGCTGTTCTGTAGGCAATTCTTTTAAAAACTTTTCTGTAATGCTTTGCTATTAGGGAGGTTCTTATAACCGACATACACTATGTAAGCTATCATAGTGTCCAACGTATAATTATCTAATGAGGAAACCTCACGTTAGAGAGATGTTTCATACTCTTGCCAAGGAGTATAACCTAATCTAAGTGATCACAATCTGTATCTTTATCTATATACAAATAGGATATAATATGAATTTGTACCTATGTTGGCTCATAGTTCTGGGGAAGTAGGATGTGCTAAACACACACTTCCCGTTCGGTGCTAAGTACTACTCCTTTTAATATGTATGCTCATTCTATATGAAATCCACTTTAAAACAAGAATAAGGGTTTACAATGAAAAACAGTTATGTATCTATTTACTTTAAATATGTAATCAAAACTATGATCATAACTGTAATTGAAACTGTAAAGTGGATTTCATATCTTAACTGAGGATCAAAAGATTAAATCTTTTTTGAAAAATATGAATGTAAATTAATCATGGGATGCTTAAAGGCATCATCTTCTTGAAATACCAATACTCCTACTTAGGGCGTAAAACCCATGATCAAACTTATTTCAATTTATCATAAACTTTTGCTCCATAATCAAAATCCTGAAATTCTCGCATAATTCTTGTCAAGATAGTGAAATTTAATTTTCAACGTATATAAAATCATCTCATATGCATAAACATGCAAAAGTAGAGAGGCAATCCAACATTTAGCCAATTGAAACATTAACATCTTCAAATAATGATAATTGGGTATGAACTCTAAACTGTAAACATATAAATTCATCTTTCAAAAATAGTTTTTGGGCACAAGTATTAAAGAGGATCCTTGTACATAACCCCACATACCTTGCTTGATGAATTTAATGTGAAAGCTTGAACCTTGGACTCCCTAATGGTGTTCTTGAAGCTTCTTCTTGAAGTTCTTGAACCCGAAACTTTTGATTATAAGTTTTCTTATAGTAGGAGTTATGGGATTATTCTTGATTTTTGCAGCTAGGGTTTTTTTCTTGGCTAAAAAAAAGATGAATAATGAAGAAGCTATGTTATTTGGGGCTAAAATTGTGTGTTTTGGGTGGATTTGGGTGAGGTTAAATGACTCAAATGCCCCCCATAACCCATCATTTAATATACAAAATTGGGCATTGATGCGATCAATGATGCGTTGTGTCATCTACATCAACGCGGCCATCAATGCGGCGCGACAATATCACATTGAGGTTCTATTTTGGCCAACCAAACATTTCCCAATCCTTCTCCAAAAATTTTGAAACTCACCCCGTAGGTACTGTGGACTACCCTGATCATGAAATAACTTAGAAATTGACATTCAAAGGTCAAAAAGATGAAGAATAAAGTCCTCAAAGTATAGAGGCCAAAAGTTAGAATAAGTCTTCAACACTTAGCTAAAATTTTAGGTCCTAAGTCTCTAATGTGCCTCTTTGGAGGTAAATTAAACTAGAATGAATACGTGGTACTAGAATATCTCCTCCTTTATAACATTCATCCTCGAATGAGACTAGTTAAATTGATGATACTAGAGAACTGAGACTACATATTGGCATGCACAACTGAAACCAAAACTATATGACTAAATCTAAAACATGTTGGATAATAAACCAATTTGTGAGTGCATGAATTAACATAAAGATTACTATATGGCTGAAACTAAGACTGGAAATGAACTTAATTAAGGAAGATTGTTACCTTTGGATGAATTTGAGTTTGTGGGGAAGACGTTAGGGTACTTGATTTTCATGTCTTCTTCTGCTTCCCAAGTGGTACCCTCAACAAACTGATTTCGCCACAAAAGTTTAACCAAGGGAACATTTTGGTTCCTTAGTTTACGAATTTGGTTATCTTAAATCTCTACTGGAAGCTCTTCGTGTGAGAGGCTATTCTGAATATCTGTGATTTCTAGAGGGACTATAAAAGCAAAATCTTTGATGCACTTCTTCAATAAGGATACGTGGAACACTGTTTGAACTCATGACAAGTCTTCGGGTAGCTCAAGCTCATATTCTACCTTCTCTACAAGACTCAAAATCCTATAGTGACCTAAATACCGGGGACTAAGTTTTCTCATTTTGCAAAATCTTTTAACCTTTTGATGGGTCAAACCTTCAAATAAACCAGATCAACAACCTTAAACTCAAGATCTCTCTATCTTATGTCTGCATAAGATTTTTGACGACTCTGATCTGCTTTCAATCTCTGTAGAATCAACTGAACTTTCTCCATGTCTTCAAACACCATATCTAGAACAATCAAACTGGCCTCATCCACTTCAAACCAACTGACTAGTGACCTACATCTTTGCATATATAGAGCTTCAAACGGGGCCATCTGAATGCTAGAATGGTAACTGTTGTTATAGGCAAACTCAATCAACAACAAGTTGTCATCCCAACTGCCTTTGAAATTAAGAACACATATCCTCTAAGGTCTGAATAGTCCACTCGGCCTAACCATCTATATGAGGGTGAAAAGCTGAACTAAGATGAACATGGGTACCAAGACCCTCTTTAAAGTCTTTCCAAAACATAAAGGTAAACTAGGTACCCATATCTGAGATAACGGACAAAGGAATTCCGTGTAATCTGCCCGATTCTCTGATATACAACTTAGCATAATCTTGCATTGTGTAGGATGTGTTAACTAGCAAAAAATAAGTTGATTTTGTCAATTTGTCTACTATAACCCAAGTCGAATCATGCTGCCAACGCGAAGTGGGTAATCCAATCACAAAGTCCATATTCATCTCTTCCCACTTCCAAGTAGGAATACAAAACTTCTGCAATGTGCCACCAGATCTTTAGCGCTCTACCTTAACCGATTTTCAAGATGCACACTTCGTTACGAATTGTACAATATCTCTCTTAATATCTCTCCACTAATAGACTTCGCGCAAGTTATGGTACATCTTGGTGGCTCCTGCATGAATGGAGTAATGTGCACCATGCGCTTCTACCATATTTGCTACCTTAAATCATCAACAAATAGCACACACAATCGACTCTAGTATCTCTACACACCATCTCTTTCTTAAGAGAAAAACTCTACCTATTCATCTTTAACTGACTCCTTCTATTTGACCAAACTAGAGTCTCTGTCCTGTTTCTCTTTCACTTCAAAAACTAGAGAAGATTCAGAACTATTCTGAACCCAAACATTCCCTTTACCTGAATCAACCAAACTCACACCCAATCTTGCTAACTCATGAACTTCCTAAACTAGTTCACTCTTATCATTCTCCACACGAGAGAAACTTCCCATAGACAGTCTGTTAAGAGTGTCTTCAATAACATTGGCCTTACATCGATGATATAACACACTCATGCCATAATCTATCAACAACCCAATCCACCTTCTCTAATGAAGATGTAACTCCCTCTGGGTAAACACATACTACAATCTTTTGTGGTCTATAAACACATCAACTTTTACCCCATAAAGATATTTCCTTCAAATTTTCAAGGCAAATACAACAAAAGATAATTCAAGGTCACAGGTAGGGTAATTTTTTCATGAGGATTAAGCTGTCTGCTAGCATAGGCTATAACCTTACCTCTCTGCATCAAAAGACAACCTAGAACAATCCTAGAAGTATCATAATACATAACGAATCCATCTATACCATAAGGTAGTGCTAAAATTGAAGCTGAAGTGGGTCGAGTCTTCAACTCCTGAAAACTCTTGTCACAAGAATCTGACAACTAAAACTTATATTTCTTCCCAGTTAATATAGACATATGGGATGCAATAGATGAAAACCTTATAACAAACCATCTGTAATAGCCAAGTAAACCAAAGATACTTTTAATATCTGATGGATAGATAGGTCTAGGCCAATTTTTTACTGCTTCGGTCTTTTGGGGAACAATTCTAATGCCCTCACTGGAAACAATATGATTGAGGAAAGCTACTGACCTTAGCCAAATGTCACATTTGATAGATTCGGAAAAAAATTACTGATCTCTAAGATTTTGCACCATAATTCTAAAATGGTATGTGTGATCAATCTCACTACAAAAAATATGATAAACGTGTCTAGGTACTATTTGAACATGCTATTTATCAAGTTCATGAAGGTTGTTGGGGAATTTTTTAGTTCAAAGGACATGACTAGGAATTCAAAAAGACCATAATGGATTTTGAAAGCTATTTTTGGAATATCAGATTCCCTTACTCTAAGCTGATGATTGTCATATCTAAGGTCTATCTTTGAGAAGTAACTTGAACCTTGGAGTTGATTGGATAATTCATAAAACCTATGAAGAGGATACTTGTTTTTTATTGTGAATTTATTTAGCTGACAATAGGCAATGCACATTCACAAAGAACAATCTTTCTTTCGTACGAATAGAATAGAAGCATCCCATAGAGAGACATTAGGCCTTATGAAACCTTTGTCTAAGGGGTCTTTAAGATGCTCTTTTAATTCTTTAAGCTTGGTTTGATCCATACGATATGGAGGAATAGAGATGGGCTGATTATCAGAGAAAAAATCAATACCGAATTTTATTTCCCTATCGGGAGGTATCCATGGAAAATCTTTAGGAAAACCTTCAGGAAACTCATCGACTATACAAACTGACTAAACATTTAAAGCCTCAGACTTGGTTGCTTTGACTTGAACTAGATAATAGATGCATCCTTTTGAGATCAACTGCCTGGCCTTAAGATAGGATATAAAGTGACTTTTGGGAGACACTGAAGTACCTTCCCACACAAAAAAAAAGCTCATCTGGAAACTAAAACTTACCCACTCAGGTGTGACAATCTATAGATGCATAACAGGAATGGAGCCAATCCATAATAAGAATAATCATAAAGTCGACCATATATAACTCTATTAATTCTTATAACATTATCTTATGAAGGAGAGTGATAAAAGACTTTCGATAGATCTATTTTGTGATAATTGACTCAGCCACTAGGGTAGAAACAAAGAAGGGCTCAAAAATCTTTTTAGGACTAACTTCAAAATTTGCTGCAACCAGTGGAGTCACATAAGAGAAACTCGACCCGGGTTCTAATAACACATAAACATCAAGATGAATGACACGAAGCATACCAGTAACAACATCTAGTGAACTTTCCTACTCCTAACGAGATGGTAAAGAATTAAACTAATTTTGGCGCTGACCACAATCGATATTGGATGATGTGTCCTGAAGAGGTACTAAGCGGCCTAGAGGAGCTGGTACACTAGTAACCTGAGTCTAGGGATGAGCATATCTATTTCCCTTCTAAGCACGTGGATACTCTTTGATTCCATGACCCAACTTACCATAACCATAACAACCTTTCTGTCCCAACAAGCACTCATTAAGATGATTCTTACCACACTTAGCACATGAAGGATAACTATTTTTTCCACTCATAATATTTAGAGATCTGGACATAGAAGTATTACCCTACTTCTTCTACCTAGCCCTAGGGGTGGGATCTCTAGCTTAAGACTGTGCTAGTATAGATAAAAGACTCTGAAACTGTGAATGATTTCCCCCTCCAAACTTATTCTAGCCATAATCAAACTTTCTAGTTCTAGACTTCATATTTTTCCAATCAGTCCCTTTAAACTTTTCTGCGTTATTCTATTGTGCATGATTCATCAGCCTAGCAAGATACATATCCCCAATAAGCATGGCATTCCTACATTCCTTAACTATCAAACCAGATACTCCAATAACATACTTACTCATACCAGCCCTAGGGTCAGCCATTGTATCATGGTCATACTTAGACAACTAATTGACTTAAGGCAGTACTGCTTCACAGTCATCGAGCCCTACCTTAGGTTCACAAACTCCTCTACCTTTTCTTTTATCTTTTCATGTGGAAAGAACATTTTTAAAAATATATTCTAGAACTCCTTCTAACTTATAAGATCTTCATTCTCGCCTCTACAATTCTTCTACATGACCACCCAATCATATGCA
This sequence comes from Capsicum baccatum var. pendulum, assembly GCA_030864225.1. Taxonomy (NCBI): domain Eukaryota; kingdom Viridiplantae; phylum Streptophyta; class Magnoliopsida; order Solanales; family Solanaceae; genus Capsicum; species Capsicum baccatum. The sequence goes on along the minus strand of CM061560.1, from coordinate 160,797,658 downwards.
ACATCCTTTAGCTTATAAGATTCTAACTCTACACTCTAATCAGTAACATGCATAATCTAGGCGATCTTCCTCACCTTATCTAAGTAAAGTTGTTGGTCCTCACCTACCTTTGAATCGAAAAACTCAGAAGGCTTCATCATCTTAAAGTCACAAATTCTATGTACTACTAAATCCCCATTCTGCTAAAGTGGGACTGCTGCCTTATAGTTGCCCTGAACATTAATAGTCACAGCTTAGGCCAATGCCTGAAAAGCAGCCCAAAATTCAGCATGGGATACATTCTCATTTAGAGAGTCAGCAGGCTGAGCTGGCTGGTTATTATTTTTGCGTGTATTAGCTTGGCGAGAAATCATTTTCAACTATCATATATGAGCATAAGCTAAAAGCAAATAGAGACACTATAAGTATGAAAGATCATGAAAGAAAGAGATGATTTCCTAAAAAAGTCCCATAGCCTCCTGCACATAAATGTGGCACGCTTCATACCCATGATTAAGTAATGTGGCTTGTCTTATGCCCTAGAACTCTTATAACCTTAGGCTCTCATACCATGTTTATAACGCCTCAAAAATAAAGGGAATTTGAGAGAGTTTGAGAGTATGTTTACAATTGATAAGTATTAAAAATAGGGACCCCAAGGTTTTTTATGTACGTGGGGTCTGAGGTAATTAACCATAATGTCGTTACTGAAAATGCTAGAATTTATCGCCCAGTTTGTACTGATCACCGTATGACTCATAACCACTAGCAATGAGTCACCCCTTAACTTGTAGTCAAGGAAAAGTCCTTGGGAACACAAACACTGTTGACCCTATGACTCACACCGTATGACTTATCTAGAGACCCTAACACTAGTAGGGTCCTAGTCATAACCAAGACATAATCATCTGGGGTCATACTAGTCACCCTACGATTTGGACACCACGACTCGTAATGAGTACTTAGGACTTGTGACCTCTGGTCATAATCAGGTTTGTTGCATAGGCACCACTCACTAGCCAAATAATGATTTGGCTCCTATGGCTTTTAAGGACACCTTACGACTCGTAAGGTGAGTCGCAGGTTGAGCAGTGAGTTCAAAAACGTTAAAATTTTCAAAGATGAAAATCTAGGGTGTTACAGTTTTGCACAATAAATTATTAAAGGCCAACAAATAAAAAGAGAAAAAGCAAACAAATAGGGTCAAACCCTTGATAAACTCCCAAACCCCGAAAACTTCTCTTGTTCCCAATTGAAGACCTCCTAATAGTACCTATTAAGTATAACTAAATATTAAAAGACAAAATATATATATCTATATCTATATATATATATATGAATTGGCAAGTCTTTGGCAACCCCATGATCTAAAAAATACACATACACATAATTTTTTAAGGAGTAATGTTTTTAGTATTAGAAAGATCCTATAGACATGTTTTATAGGTTTTTGCACTGCAAGAGTAACTATCATATGATAAATGAAATATATGTTGATAGAAACAAACTAATCAAGTGGAAAATAGATAATAAAAAACCTTATTGGCAGTGATTGAAAAATGAAATAACACTATGAAATACATTTTGTTAGAGAGAGAGTAGAGGTTGGATAGTTTATATTTTATATTTATATATGATAGAGTAAGAATTGAAAAGTCATAACCCCTAAATGAATGTGGGGTGGGGGATCTTGACATTGTGGGATAGTTATAAATAAATCAAAGAAAAGAAAGTAAGAATATTCACTATATCAATCATTTAACTATTTCCTTAAATAGGTAGTAGGATTAATCAAGTGTGAAATGAGATCATATTTATCATAAATAACAATAAAGAGAGTTGCCATATAATTTAAATTAATGCTTATGCAGAGCAAATTGTGAGTTACCATATTTGAAAAATTACAACCACTAGCTTTTAAATCATTGAAGAATAAAGGATGCAAATTGGTCAACCTTAACATTAATAAGTGAAGAATTAAGTTGGCTCAGATATGTGAAATAACAAAGAAATTAATCGGCTACTATGGTCGAATTTACTAAAACAAACAATCTTGGCAGTCTCATAATACTACAAATATCAAATTATCTTAACCTAATTAAATGAATATTTTCACATAATAAAATCAATGGAATAATTGTAATCACATGGGTTTCCATCGAAATAAATTAAGATAGAATAAAATAAGCATCTTAGTTTTAAAATTAGGGTTATTCATTATTGCTAGAATTTAGGGCTTTTCACATATGTCACTTAAAGGTTTAAATAAACATGATATCCAAAGAATTAAACCCAAATTATCAACTAACATACATGAATTTTGAATTAGTGAAGACAACAAACACATAATGGGTAGTGTAAAATCACACTACGGATGAATTTGTCATAAAATCAAGAAAAGGAATTTGAAATTAAATCCTTAACCCCCAAGAAAATTTCTCTTCATTGATGAATTTATTTTGGATCTTTAAATTCCAATTTGATTTAGGTTCTTGCTAAGTTGTTTTGGTAAGGAGGACTCACCAGTTTGCGATGGTTTATCAATTGTGCAGTGGTGATTAATGGAAGTTTGGAGGTGGGATTTAGAATGGTAGAGAAGTTGAGAAGAGGGATGATGGTTGGTTGTTTTGGTCCAACAGTGGCGGTTTGCTCATGGCGTGATTCTACAACGAGAGTTTTTGGGTGTAAGAAGAGACGTTGAAAGAAATAGAGAAAAGATGGAGAGAATTTAAAAGAGAGACAAAATGAAGGGCGGCATTGGGGGTTTCACCACCTACAAGGTCGACGGTGAGGGAGAGAGGATGTTGTAGCTTAGTGGTTCTCCATCAGAAAGGTGGACGAGGATGGTGGAACTAGTGGAGAGAGAGTAATAGTATTGAGAGAAAAAGAGGCGGGGTTGATACTGTAAAATTGAGATTAAGATTTGATGATTTTAGGGTGAATTTGGATGAAAAGGGAAAGCAAATGGGGTTTTAATCTCAGCCGTTGATCTCATGACATCAGTGGGTATGATTTAAAATCAAAATGGGACAGATGATTTGTCAAAATTGGGTTAAAAAATTTAATTGAGCTAAATAGGACTCAATTTATGCAAAATTACACACAAATTGATTAAAATTAGTCTAAAATTTAAATAAATTGGAAGAAATTTAGTTGAATTGGGTTGCTATGTAATAAATATAATGATGGTTTAGTAACAACAATAATGAGAAAATAATAAAACCTCAAAAAAAATATTATTAAAAATAAACTATGTATGTAAAATTTACATAAAATTATATATGAATTGACTGTAATAATTCAAAATAATTTTAAAAAATTCTATAATAATAATAATATAATAAAAATAATAAAAATATTATTATTATAAATAATAATAACGGATAATGTGTTTTTTAATTAGGAGGGTTCATATTTGTGGAAATAATTTAATAAATATTAATAAAACTATGTAAAACATTATATTTAAACTATGTACAAAATTATATGATAAAATATAATACATATTTTAGAATTATGAATGCAACACGTCAATAGTAATTTGATACCAAATAATATGTAAAGAAATATTTAATATTAAAATTTGATAATTTTGGTAATATAGTAGCCAAGGAGGCACATCAAGAGGTCAAAATTGGGTGTTCACAACTTTCCCGTTATTGATCGAGAATGATAAAAGATTTGTCAAGAAATAAACCTACACATAGAAGCCAATTTTGTTTAATTGGGAGAGTGGTTTGATGTGAACGACATAAAAAGAATGTGGTAATTGAAATAGTGTGGCCGAGAATTTGCTTTTAATTCACCTACATATCTCACATTTATAAAAATCATACCATGTGTGGTTTATAGACTTAAGAACAAACTATATTCCTAAAGAATGTTAAAATTAAGGATGTGGAGCACAATAACGGTATCATGGGTCGATGAGATTGGACTGGGTAGGATTTAATGTAACAGCATAACGAGAAGTGTAAAAAGGAAAGTTGAATGTGTGTCTAGTTGAATTGGAGTGATGGAGGGATGAATAAAATTATGTTCTAAAAATTGGAGTGAAAGTTGTTCCTATTTGTAACTCGTTCTTCATTCTTACCTGTGTAGTTTCTAGTGTAACTAGAAAAAATTGTTAGGGTATGTGGGTCATATAAATGACAAGTAATTATTGTAAATATCTAAACATGATGTTATTTTCCATTTAGTCCATGATCATTTGCTTTAAGACAACAAAGATGATGTCTTTAAGATATGATGTCTTAGGCCTATGATAAACATAAAGTAAATCCTAAGGCCATGTAATGATGTTTTTTAGTCATTAGATTATTCCATTAGACTATGATGCCTTCGGATCATGATGAGTAAAAAGTAGATTCTAATGCAACGATATGGTACCCATAGGCCATGAAAATTATGTCTTTGAACTATGACGCCTTAGGTTAATTATATGAGGATAAAGAAAGTAAATCTATCTTGAATAGCATAATATGGCATTATACTTGGTGTTTTGTATTATGATATTATGTCTAATGCCAACTATTTCAAGGCAATGCATTTTTGGGTTAGCTGTCGGGCCTATCAATGCAATGTACTATTGAGCTTATCAATGCAAATTGCAGTCGGGTTGGTTGTTTGGACTATCATTGCAATGCAGTGTCAGAATAGCTATCGTACCTATTAATGCAAGGTACTATCAAGTTGGTTGTTGGGCCTATCAATGCGATGCACTTTTGGGTTGATTGTCATGCTTGTCAATGCAATGTATTGATAGTTATGTGTCGGGCCTATCAATGTAATGTAGTGTCGAATATACCATTATCTAAATTGAAGAGATAGTGTAGCTTAGCATTTTTCCCATATTGAAGTCACAATGGGGATTTTTTCCATAATAATGGTTCACGGTTGTTGTGGAGTTATTCCTTCCATTCATACCCATTAATCTGAGCTCAAAGAAAATATGTGAGTTTGTAAAAAAGGAAGTTTATTTGTGCCTCTTCCCTGACTTGCGTATTTTTTCTTATTTGATGTTGCTGATTGATGATAGGCTTCGTCCGGACTTTCACTTGGATAGAAAAATAAAAAAACAGTTCTGAAATCATATTTTGAAAGTAGTTGTATTTTAAAAAATGAGAAGTAAAAGGTTATTGTAAAGAAACATGAAATATTTTTAAATCATTGACTGTGACATGTTTTGAGACAATGGAAATATTTTTGAATCGTTCACTATGACATGTTTCGAGATAATACAACGTCTTGTAAGAACTTACCCTCCCTTCTATAAATATTTGAAAACCACTCAAAAAAAAAATTGTCCAGTATACATTTTATTTCTTTGGTAAGTTGCAAAATTTTATTTGTTGAGAAATTTTTAAATCTTTTCAAATAATCTTCCCAGTATCATAGTTGCGCAAATTTTATGCCTTATAGAATTTTTTAGATCCTCTAAAAAATTACTACCCTAGTTACATGCTTATACAAAAAAATAGGAGAATTTTACTATGAAAGGACCGAACTATATAAGAAGGCGTACCTATCCCCCTTAAATAGGAATTAGGCCTGACATAGTTTCAATTATAAGGCAAGATATAAGAAAATAAAGATTAAACATAATATCTCTTAATAACATCTGAAATGATAGGCGTGGACCCAATCTTTCCATCTATTTCTGCAAGTATGAGTGCTCCTCCTATCAAGCCTCCTTGAACCACAAAGGGAAAGAAAATAAGGTTTTGATCTCAGTTCTTAACCTTTGAGATCAATGGGTTCATTTTAAAATAGATTGGGTTGGATCATGGGTCAGAAATGCGTTAACAAAAATTGAATTGGGATTTAAAATGGAGCCAAATAGGAATCAATTTAGATTAATATTGACAAAAATTGTGTAAAACAAATTTATAATTTAAATAAATTGGGAGAAATTGAGTAGAATTGGGTTGCTATTTAATAAATGTAACAATTACTCAGTAATAACACTTAAAGAATAATAAAACCTCACAAAAATTATTAGTAAAATAAAGTACGTATGAAAAATTAATGTTATGTAAAATCAGGTGCAAAATAGAAGCAATGCTATAATAATAATAATAATAATAATAATAATAATAATAATAATAATAATAATAACAACAACAACAACAATAACAATATAATATAATAGAGTAACAACAACAATAGCAACAACAATAATAATAATAGACAGTGTGTTGTAAATTATGAGTGTGAATATTTGCGAGAATGATTTAGCTAATATTAATAAAATTATACTATATTTAAAATTTATACAAATTTACCTAATAAAATAAATTGCATACTTCAAAATCATGAATGTGACATGTCAGTATTTATTCAACACCAAAATATTACATAAAAAATATTTAATATTTGAAATTAATAATTTTAGTAAATAGCAACCCAGGAGGCATATTTAGAGGTCAAAATTGGGTGTCAATATTTGTAAGTCATTGTACCAAAAAAACTAATAGATATCAATAATGGGATAAACTACAAAATAATATGAAAAGTACACATGTCTGAAAAATGGACGAGAAATAAAGAGAGATAACTAATAGATGTCTGGAAGATATAGCTCGCCCATGAGTCGATATGTGTGTCACCATCTAAAGTTTAGGTCTCATGTATAGTCGTCGGAATATGCTCTGCACTTAATAAAAATAAGAGTACAAATAGTATCAATACAAAGTATCTATGTATCGGTAGGATCATTGGCCAACCCAAAATAATAAATGTGAACAAATAATCATAACCTTGTAAACAAGTACAACCACAAAAACTTAATAATTACCTTTATATCAATTATGTTTTCAAATAGCCATTTATAAAAACACCAAATGAATGCAAACAAGTTTGAGTCATGAATAGAGAAAACATACCAAGTCAAGGCTGTGATTATTGACTATATGCCAAGTTAACAAACCATGACTAACAACAAAAAGTTGCACCTTGTCTCGATTACCTCTTAAATAAACATCAATAAATTATACCTTTGAATCATGTCAATATTCCATACCACACAAGGATCCAATATAACAATAACATCCATCAGTTCACATAAGGAACGATTTATATATCAATGAACAAACTAATTCGATCCATTTAAGGAACTGTCAAGCTAACCAATTTTTGTACACACATATTAAAGGTCTTATGATCACCCAACTAGCCATAACCCACAGAGAATGAGCTCAGTCTATGTATCAAAAATTTAAGATCCAATGTCTGCAACCTTATCCAAAAGCAATGTGATACAACCATTATTACTACATCCATACCTTATACACCCTGAGTGTCACTAATTCGGAGACGATTACCATTACTATTTCATCTCAAAATAATAATTGATATTATAATATGTACAATCATAATGAGAATAATAACACAAACTCACACCTGTACAACTAACAGGCCTTTAAAACAATCTCATTGAATGTGATTATACATTGAGAATATCATTCAATAGTTACACCACTTAAACATGCATTTTAAAAAATGCACACAGAGATAGTTAATAGGCATACTAGAACAAGTTAGATTTTCAACTACATTTAACAATAACCTACCTCAATTTAATCCTTGCACCACTTTAAAAAACTTGAGCCTTGCCTTTTCTTACAATCTCAGCTTAATTGTGGTCTAAAAATAATAATGAAATCATTATTCAAATAATGACCTAACAAATTCAAGGATTATAATTTAATCTCAACACCAATATCAAATCCATGTTCATTCCATTATTCTAAATTTTTTATACTATAATTCCTCTTTAATTCTACCAAATTAATATTTGTAGGGATGAATTCTAAGTATGTAATCGTAGTTCATCTATTTGATCAAAACCTAAGGGTTTTAATTCAAAACTAGAAAATTACACCATAAATTTCAACTAGGTCAAAGTTCAAGCCTTCCTCATACCCAAATACTATTGATTCTAATGTTAATTCTTAAAAAAACTAGCTAGACGGCTGGAATTACTTAATTTAACGAAGAAAATTGGTCGAAAATCAAATAAAATTTCCAGTCCTTAAATAGATTTGGAATAAAAAATACATTTTGGCTTGTTTACTGCACTAATTAATGCTTATCCCACTATAGGAATATAATTCCCGCTATAACAGAACTCACCCACTCTAGAGAGAATGACTGACTTTGACTCGTTCTACAATAGGAGTATTCCTGCTATAGCAGGCTAGTAGTAGTAGCATGCCTCTTGTTTTAGATGCCTAGGAAAAGGAAGAAAGTATTTCTACGCCCTGATCCGATTATCCCTAGTCACAACATGGTGCTTAGAGTCACAAATGACCCCAAGTTAACCCATGGTTTGGCAACAACACTAAGAATCCTATATAAAACTGATAGTTACTAAGTAGAAGCTAATAATCTAAATAATTTAAAAATAATATCAAAATAAATCTCTATACTGAAGTCAAAAGGAAATCATCTAATAAATCATAGGACTGAGAACACTGCTCTATTTTTTGAAATCCTCTACAAAAATTAGTTTCTCGGGCAATCCCCAACTAACTCTAACTATCTAAAACTAAAATGATAATGAAATTATCATACTAAAAATTAGTCATTAAATAATGACGACTCACTAAACTCTATAGCTAAGATGATGTGGGAGCCTGATAATCGCAAGCTTGCTATTGAGCATTTGTACCAATATTACATTACCATATAGCACAAAAGAAATAATACAGTCAATAATTTAAATGTACTAAACATGTGAGGTATGCGCTATTCTATAAATTTCAAAGATGAGAAGAAAAACTGAACATGAAACTAAGGCATGTAAACTAATGCAATGACAAATGAAATAACCATGTGCTTAAACAATAATATGCTAAATAAACTAAATACAAGGTCATGGAAAATCTAAGTCTAAACAATGGGAGTTACTGTTAACGATATACCATATTTGAGCTAAATGGATCCCAAACTATAATCCCACATAGAAGGGTGTTTTGTACCTTCCCAATGGTACAAACACTAAATAACATGGATCCACTAAACTAATGTCCAAAATAATAAGGTATCAAGCCTGGTCTAATGGGTGACCTTTCAGAACCTATAGTGGCACTATACTTTTACAACTTATAAACTTCTTCTAAAGGTCTCAGCTTAACTTATGGGTGATCCTTCTTCCCTATGTCTGCTTGGTGCTAAGTACTACTCTCAAATAAATTATATTGAATAAATAATAAGGTCAATAATACAAATATTTAATATCAGATCATAGTTATTTTATCTTAAAGTATCCTAAAATATGGGAAACTGATGAACTGAACATTCAATATCAAATGCATAAAGTACTAGGAAATTGAGTATTCATAACCTTTCATTTCTAAAGAATACAACTATGCATGAATATTTTATAATCTAAATAGAGTAGGGATTCAAACAACACAAGTTTAAAATTATGAATTATCTGCATGTCTTGAGTGTTCATGAATTGTATATGTAAAATCACAAACTTTCATGGGAAAATTTATTTTCATGACTTATTCATGTTAAGGAACAGAGACATAAAGAAATTCAAACTTTTCAAGAAAACCCTAACTTAAGGAATGAATTAACCGAAATATTGAGTTTACATAGGGAATCAATGGATGAAAGGTAATATATTGATGAAATTCCACATACCTAGAGGTGAAAATCTTGCTAAAATCTTTTGATTTATAACCTAGAGATGATAACCCTAGTTCTCATCTTGGAGAGAAATAATTGCTTGTTGCTCTGAAATTTGGTAGATGTCGATTGAGTTATGATTTAATTATTTGTTTAGGTTGTTTTATAGTTATAATAAACCTTACATTAAAAAATGACTTAGTTTAGGAGGATAAATCATAAAATTAGACTAATTTTCCCCTTATAAAAATATAACGGAAAAAACATAGTATAGTGATGAATGAACCCTCCAACGATGGTTGAATTTACCAAGGATCGTCATTTGAGTTTGGGTTGAGATGGGATTTTTCTGGATTGTAGCTATCCATGAAAAGATCTAAGGGATGTCTCTTTATACCCTCCAACAATGGTTTTTGTTGGTCATTAGATCCTTAAGTCGTGGCAACCATGTGACCAAGATTATGACTAACTATCGTTGGTTCCTTTAGTGCCTAGTAGGTATTTTTTTCAACCTTAAGGATTTTGGGTCATTTTCCCAAAGAAAAAGACGTAGGTTTTTCTTCCTATCTTCTAACAGTCATTGGTTTGGTTGTCGTATTTCACTGTTAGATATTGCTTCACTAAATTGGTCATATTTTTTAGCTCCGGAATTGGATTAATGAGTAATCAGATGTTTTTGGAAAGAAAATTAAAATACCTTTAATTTAAGGATCTTAATCTTAAAGATTTTTTATAATCAAGGAGTTACGCTCATTTAAATTGACTTTAGAATGACCCTCTACCACAATTCAATCGATAAGGAGGTCTCCAACGTAACTATAAGCTAGGATTTATATATGGTTTTAATACATATGTAAAAAATCTCTTATACTACCAAATCATAATGTTTGTTTACAAATATACTTGGAATAAGATTCTATTCTTAGTTTAGATTTTTAAGGTGTTACAATCTACCTTTAAAATTGGTCATTTCATAACATATTTCCGAATATTGATATTTCAAGCTATCCCCTTTACCAGAAATGGGAAAATCAGAGTTTTACTAACCTAAATTCACTTCCAAAAGTTTTTAGGATTCCTTAACTCCTTAATTATCACAAAATAATCTCAAATCAACTAATCATTAACTAATCTATTTTCGATCATCCTAAATCATCACATACATGGATCTCCTCTGAGAATAGCCTAGTGTGAAATTTCTTCACTATTATTTGGGGAGAATTTTAACCCTAATTTTGATAAACTAGACTTTATCATAACGATGTAAAGGGTCGTTACAATTTTAGTTACACGCCCGAACGAAGTCATTTTTAAATTGAACACCTCAGGTCCTAATAAAGTTTCCCCATTATACATTTTTTATTCAAATTCAAAATTTTCTTTTTGTTTGTGTTTTTATTCATCTATAACATAGTTAGTTAACCACTTAATATATGTCATTGCCTTTGATTATACTTATCCACCTCAATAAGCCATAAAACCTCAGATATTTTCTACTGTGATTAATATAAATAATTAATGAAACTAGGATATTTTATCCAATTAACTTAACTATCTAATAGATGAATAAAAATATGCAAAGTTTTTTAAATAAAAGGAATTGAAAGTGTCCATTTGTAACACTTATTAGGGATCTGTAAAGATAAATATGTGCATTGTACAGTGATTAGGGTCTCCGCATTTGTCTGGTTAGGAACACTTTATTAGGAGTTCAAGTGTTTAATTGAAACAAAGCTTAGGTCGACTGTCTAAGTAGAATATTTTGATAAGTTAAAGGCCCATGCATAAGCCGTTGGAATATGATTTCAACAATAACTAACTAATGATTGATTAAAACATGAAAAGACATTATGTTTTTCTCTTGATATGCCAAAAGTAACTAGTAAAAATGAAAATATATTTTTAATATTACGAATAAGTAAAAATAATGCCGGGAGTAATAATCAATGACAAATATTTGTAGTGATTTAAAGTTTAGACCATGCTTGTATTTTCGTATCATTTTCCACCAAATGGATACGATGATCATAGTTATGGACATTGGTATAATTTTAATATGAAATGCAAAAGAAAGAAAGAAAACAAACTCTTAAATTGTACCATCAATTTGTATAAAAGGATAGAGAGTGAATATGTTGGTTTATTTTATGAATTTGACTTTGAAGTTTAAGCTAAATGCATAAAATAATCCAAAGTAAGTATTCTGCCTCCATTCTTTTAAACAAATTGATGGAACAATGGTGAATGTTGTTGATCATTTTTACTGTTACATTTGTTTTGACTATACCATTGATCATATTTATTGTTGATGTAATCTGACTTATTTAGTGCTAGTTAGTGTCTCATCCATTAGTAGTTAGTTAATGGTTAGTGAGCTAAGTGGAGTGAGCTTGGTGACATATCACTAAGAAAGTTCTAGAAGCAGTTAGTTATTAGATATTTTCTTATTCCATTACAGTCTATGAAAGGCTGATTATACAACATTATATATGATGATTGAGGTAGTTATTAATTTCTTCTCTGTTTCTCTTCTTCCTTCTCCTTCACAGCCCATTAATGGAGTCTTAGCTATATTTTAACATAGTATTAGAGCTGCAATACTACAATGAATTCTAGTCAAGATTAGGCATTATTTTGTTGGTTCATCATAGTAGAGTGTAGATCTCTTCCAACTAGGTAATCATAGAAAAATTGCAGTGAACAATGGTGCTAAAAATTGATCAAAATAATCCTCTGTTTATTGGATATTCACATGTTACATGAGTTTTACTTATCCCAATCAAGTGGATAGGACCTGAGAATTATGGAGTATGGAGTAGATTGATGAAAATTGCATTATTGGGTAAATGCAAGTATGGATTCATTACAGGGTCATGTACAAAAGAGGTTTATAAAGAAGAATTGCACAAGTAATGGGAGACATGTAATGCAATTGTGATGTTGTGGCGCTTAAAGAAGAATTTCATGAGGAATTGGATACCTGTAATTAAATAATGCTGCCGTGGCTAATAAATACAGCGAGGGAAAATCTTGTTAATGGAATTATGTATTTAACAAGTGCATATGCTTGGTTGAGCGACTTAAATTGGAGATTTGACATGGTAAATCAAATACGTGTGTATCAATTACATCAGCAAATTGCCATATTCTCACAAGGCACTGATTCGATATCCCAATATTACACAAAATTGGAAACTTTATGGAATGAGTATGATGTTGTTATACCTTCACCTAGTTGTTTATTGTTCAAGATGGATATATAGATTATTTATCACAAATGAGGTTGATACAATTTCTAAGTGGCTTGAATGAATCTTATGACCAAGCACATAGAAAAACTTTGTGAAAAAGTACTGCTCTTACCATAAATCAAGCATATGCTATGATTATTGAGGATGAGATACAACACTCAACATGTGTAGCCACTATGGTTGGGAAAGCAGACTAAATTATTGTAAGTGTAATAAAGAACCATGGAAGAGAGTTCGGTAAATGTAAAGTGTGTGAGTTATGAAATTTTACTGGCCACAACAATGAGAACTGCTATAATTATTGGGTACCCAGTCGATTGGAAGCAAAGGAAGGAACCTAGTAACTTTAGGAGTATGCATAACCACCAATATTTTGCTATTGGTGTAGGGAATTGACTTGGCAATCATGAATATGTTACTCAAGGTGGAATTGGAGGTAACTTTGTAGCAAACATCATTTATATTGGATCATGTGATCATACTCAGACAACATCAACTAGAAATATATCCACCAACCATGAGGGAAATAATACTGCCTTTACAAAAGGATAGCCCTTTATTGAACACAAAGATTTGACATACACTAAGCATGTCAATATGTCATGTACCACAACTTAATTAATATCCCATGATCTTTTTACACAAAATAAGATAGTAGATTCTGGTGCTTCTCACCATATAATCAGCAGATGTATGTTGAGAGATATTTATAACCTAACTAAATCACAGAAGATCAGATTCACTTACCTACAAGAGATAAGGTAGAGGTAACACATATTATTAAAGAAGATATATTTAAAGATTAAGCAGTGGAAAATATCCTATTAGTTTAAGATTTCAAATTCAATCTATTGTCTATGTCTAAAATCCTAAGGGAATTATCTTGTTTTCTATCCTCTTACAGAGATTTATGTGTCTTTCAGGATCAATTGTATGGCAGGATGAGAGGGATTGGTAAAGAAAGTGGTGAATTGACATGACCCAAACCAGGGCCTTATCGTAATGGGCATCCCAAGTCCAACTAGGACCAGGGAAAACCTCTGTTACCTAACCCAACCTCCAAGCACGTACCCCGCGTCGATGAATTTCGATTATATAACAAGATGACATTTTGCACAATTCCAAACTCTATGATAGGTCCATAATCATGACAAACCCAAGCAAGTCCAACTATGAAATTCCCAACCAATAACCATACCAAAACCAAAACAACAACCAAGTACGAGTCCATAACATAATAGGATGGAACAATCATAAATACAGTCAAATGGTATCAGTACCAATACCAATGCCACTACAAAGGCTAACACCACTACTGCACAACCCATACCAACCCATAGTAGTTCCACAATGCCTTTAATGAAAAGAAAATCATTATCAGATTGGGACATGCCCCCGAACATAGCCAAAACCATATTATACATAATGACCAAAGTATGTAAAAACATCTGTGACATAAAATGAACCTTCCAGAATATGGAATTTCACTACTTAAGTCCAATCGAGTTGATACCAAATCCAATCACTGAGTAGGAGGACTAAAATGGTCGGTTCCTACGCCCGAAAATGGGTTAGCTGGTGAAAGCTAGTAAATTCTCAGGATAAGGATAAAATAATGGCAACCTTTAAAACCAAGTAAACAAACCATATGCATCCACAACTATACATACATATATATAACCATGCAGGGAAAAGGAACCAGGTTTAGCATGCCCTTAAAAACATTAACTTGGGTATATATAGCTTAACCATCTTGAATAACCCATGTGCTATATGGGTCCAGTGTAACCCCCTGATCGGGCCTTGATGCATGTAGCCGCACAAACCAGAGATACCATAGGAGTAGGGGATTCCCGAGTATCCTTTGCTCTGTATTATACATATGTACAAGTGTACTTAGGGGATTCCCGTGTATACCGTAAGTATCATAAATGGTCGCCATGAACAATCCTCATATCGGCAAATATGAGTTTCTAGTGTCCATTCATTGTACTCATACCTTCACGATTAACTATCATACCTCACCATTATTTCCTAATTAAAACCATTACCACATAACCAAACCAGTATTCAATTTATTATTATTCAAGGCTATAAATAGTGGTATCATCATACCAACTATAGCTTGCAAGCAATATCCTTCTCCATCCTTTTTAAGAAAAAGGGATTCCCCTTTACCCATAGTTTACATTATTAGGTTAACTTGGGAGAATCCCATGTACCCCTTAAGTGATCATTGTGTTTGCTTGGGGGATTCCTTTATAACCTACAAGTCTTTTGATTAGACCAACCATAACCACCAAGACCTTACTATTTTACCATTCCTAACTATCTAAACCATTTATACAATTTAGGGTTCCATTACCAAGATATACTATGCAATATTTCCATTAAAATTCCAACAATGTAGTAAATGAATTCTCATAGGCATTTTATCAAACACCTTAGGCGCATAGTGTTTCTAAAACCAAAACCATGTACCAATTAACAATTCCGATGCAACCAAATGTCCAAACCACCATTAAAACATTTAAATCCATAATTAAAACATTGGAAAACTGTAACCAAGCATTTATAACCAAAACCCCCAACATATATTTGAAAATCCAGCACCATACAACAAATATGACATGAAAACAATTCATAAAACATGTCTTTAGTTACTAACAATGAGGGAGGCGTAACATGCCATTGATTATGAAGATGACAGTGAGAAATCTCCCTTGCAAGCCCAAATTGATCCTATTAATCAAATCCTAGTCTTCCTTGACCCAAGAGCCTTGAGAGATTTTGAGTGTGTTTTAAGTGAGTTTGAGTGATTGAAAAGAGGTTAAATAATGTCCCAGTAGTATTATAAGTCGTGGGGACTTAAGAGGTTAAGAGTGGAAATGTTTAGATTTCCCCCAACTTAAACTGCTTAAAATCTTCACAAAATGGTAGATTACCCCATACCAATTGTACCCTACCATACTAGTGGTACCAATCACGCATACTCTAGGCCTCCCATTAGACCCCAACACTATCCAACATACAACCACCCAAGCCAAACCATACCAAACCATATAATTACTACCATGAAATCATACCCTAGGCAGAATTATGAGGGGTTGAACACTTTCTAATATATGAGTTGGGCTATATGACTCATACCCTATCCCCATGACTCATGGTAATCCACTCGTACTCAAATCAAAGTTAACTTACTAAGTCTCAGATTAAGTGAAAAAAATCCCAAACCAATGACCTGTCACCAACCATACGACTCGTACCCCATAGTCGTACCCATTTAAGAAACCCAACCACCTAATACTGGATAATATATGATTAGGTCACCTGACCTATACCCTATTATACGACTTGTACCCCAACTCGTATGATGTTTAGAAGTGGAAAATTGAGAAATTTTCTAAGGGTCAAAACCCAAGGCATTTTAATGTCCCTCACTAGGAGGATCATTCATCCTTGAATGACGGTCAAGGAAGTACAAACATGAGTGACACCCCAACATAACCATTCAAACCTTTAACTAAGTTAGAAAACAAACATGCAGGGAAATCGACATTCCTGCAACCAAGTTAGAAAACAAAGAGGTAATCCAGAACACATACCTTCCGCATGAATATTTAGAGTAGAAAACAAATGTGGATACTTAGACTTCATGTCCTCTTTCGTTTACTATGTAACATTATCCATCTTGTGGTTCTGCCATAGATCCTTTACTGAAGCTACATCCTTGGTCCACAATCGATGAACCTGTCAATCCAAGATCTCAGTTAGGATCTCTTTATAAGACAGATAATCAGAGATACCCAATCCTTCTAAAGGAACAATAAATAAAGGATCACCTATACACTTTCTCATCATAGAGACATGGAATACAAGATGAATGGAGCTCAAACTAGAAGGCAACTCCTATTCATACGCAACATTACCAACTCTCCTCAAAACAACATAAGGGACAATATATCGGGGATTGAGATTTCTCTTTTTCCCAAATCACATTACTCCCTTCATGGGAAACACCTTTCTGAATACCCTATCCCAACCTCAAATTCTAAGTTCGTATGCCTTACATTCGCACAGGACTTTTGGTGACTTTGGCTAGCCTTAAGCCTATCCCAAATTACCTTTACCTTCTCCATAGCCTGATAAACCAAATTCAGTCCAAGCATATCCACCTCACCTAGCTTGAACCACCCAATAAGAGATTTAAACCTCCTACCATACAATGCCTCAAAAGGAGTCATCCCAATACTAGAATGGTAACTATTATTGTAATCAAACTCTACAAGTGGTAGATGATCAACCCAAATGCCACCATAATTAATCACACATGTACAAAGCATATTCTTCAATGTTTTAATAGTCCTCTCTATATGCCCAATCCCATGCAGGTGAAAAGAAATACTTAGATTAAACTTATTACACAACCCGTTCTGAAATGATTGCCATAAGTGAGATGAAAATTGCATACCTTGATCAGAAATAATTCAAATAGGTACCTCATGCAGTTTCACAATCTCATAAAGATACAAACTCGTATAATCCTCAGCTAAAAAGTTAGTCCTCACAGGCATGAAGTGAGCCAACTTTGTCATCATATCCACGTTGACCCAAACTAAATCAAATTAGTCTGGAGTCCAAGGAAGACCAGTACTAAAATCTATGTTGATCATTTCCCATTCCTATTTAGGCAATTCAATCTCCTGATATGAACTCCCAGGCCTCATGCCCTCAACTTTCACTTGTTGACATACCAAACATTTGACCACAAAACCAGTCACATACTTCTTCATACCATTCCACCAATACATCTACTGTAGATCATGACAAATTTTCATAAAAATGGGATAAACAATGTAGCACGATTCATACGCCTCAACCAATACCCTTTCTCTCAAACCATCGATGTTAGAAACATATAACCTCCCTTGATACTATAAGGTACGATCACCACTAATCTCAAATACCATTACCTTTTGCCCACCTACATCACCTTTAATTCTCATCAAGACAGGATCTAGTATTTGCTACTCCTTAACCACTACACCAAGAGACAATATAATCACTTCCTATACCAACACACTACTATTCTTGAAGTATAAAAGGCAAAATTTAAGATTAGCTAAGCAGTTAATATCTTTCACCAACTCCCGTCTCTCCTTATCCACACGAGCTAAATTCTCTATAGAAAACCTATAAAGAGCAACAGCAATAACACTAGCCTTTCCTGGATGGTAGAGAAGCTCATGTCATATTCCTTATGATGCTCAAGCCATCTCCTCTACCTAAGGTTAAGTTCTTTTTGGGTAAACACATACTGCTAACTTTTATGATTTGAGAAGATTTCCACATGCACTCCATACAAACAATGTCACCAGATTTTCAATGCAAATATCACAACAAATAATTCCCACCATGAGTAGGATAATTCCTCTCATGCACCTTTAACTACCTAGAAGCATAAGTAATCACCTTACCATGCTTCTTCAAAACACAGCCAAGTCACACCCTAGATGCATCATAATAAACCACAAACCCCTCCTAACCTTCAGCCAAAGTCAAAATTAGAGCCGAAGTTAGCTTATCCTTCAACTTCTCGATACTACCCACACAAGCATCCGACCAAGAGAACTTTACCTTTTTTGAGTCAACTTCATTAATGGGGCTGCTGTCATAAAAAAACTCTTCATAAATCTATAATAGTACCCATTCAAACCCAAGAAGCTCCAAATATCAGTTGGAGTCATGGGTCTAACCAACTTTTTAACCACTCCCACCTTTTGTGGATCCACGATAATACCCTTACCAGAACTAATATGACCTAGAAAAGTGATACCGTTCAACCAGAATTCACATTTTGAGAATTTAGCATGCAAATGCTGCTCTTTTAAGTTCTGTAACACAACATGAAGGTTATTGGCATGATCCAACTCTCTTTTAGAGTGCACCAAAATGTCATCAATGAACACAATGACAGAAAGATTCAGAAACTGACAAAATACCCTATTCAACAAAAACATAAATGCTTCTGGGGAATTGGTCAGAACAAATGATATAACCAAAAACTCAAAATGCCCATACTGTGTATGGAATGTCGTCTTAAGGATATCCGCCTCCTTAATCATAAGTTGATGATACCCAGACTGAAGATGTATCTTTGAAATAAATTTTGCACCTTGCAACTGATCAAATAAGTCATCTACTCTAGGAAGATAATACTTGTTCTAAACCATCACCTAATTCAACTAGCTAAAGTAAATTCACATCCGAATGGACCAACCTTTTTATACATGAATAACATTATTGCGTCCCACGGGGACACATTAGGATGAATGAAATCTTAGTTCAAAAGATTCTTAACTTGCTCCTTAAGTTCCCTCAACTAAGTCAAAGCCATTCTATATGAAGGAATAAATATTGAAGGAGTGTCCAAAACTAAATCAATTCCAAACTTAATCTCCATATCCAGAGGAACACCAGGAATATTACCTAGAAAGACCTCAGGAAACTCATTCACAACCAAAACTGAATATAGATAATGACATTCCGAGTTAGAGTCTTCAACTCAGACCGAATAATAGATACACCCTGTAGAGATTAACGTCTGAGCTCTAAGATATGATATAAACTTCCCTTTAGGAGTTAGGGAACCAGCCTCATACTCAATAATTAGTTTACTAGGTAACTTAAACAAAACCTTACGGGTCCGATAATATAAGGATGCATAGAATGAGTGTAACCGATCCATCCCCAGAATAATATCAAAATCCACCATTTCTAATTTGATCAAATCCACCAAGGTCTTTAGTCTACCACTAGATACCACACACCTCCTATAAACTTTTTTTTGCAAAAATAGAGTCACCTACCGAGATAGAAATAGAAAATAGATCCAAAATAACCTATCGAAACAAAATACACAATAATAAATAAGGTCACACAAGAGAGAGTAGAACTGAAATTAAGTAAATAATACACATTATGAGAAAAAAATTGTAACATATCATTCATGACATTAGGCGATGCCACGGATTAATGTTGGGTATAAAGAGTATATAACCTATTTTAGCCTCTGTCGGTACCAAAAGCAGAAACAAATGCAAAAATAGTTCCTCTGGTGCAGGAGCAGACGAAGAGGCAACTGGAACCTTGTTTACTCCTAAAGAAACATTACCAACTGGATAGTTTCTAAGTATATGGCCTGGCTGACTATATTTAAAGCACATGTCCCTTCTCTCATCCCAAAAACCCCAATGCAACAAACCACAAAACCTATAAGAAGGACATGATGAAGCTAATTTTTCCTCTCCAGCCTGAGATTAGGCACCGTGTTCCCTTAAGTTATTACCACTCTACTGAGGCCTGTTACTAGAGGGTTTTACATAAGGAGCACTAGCTGTGGAGAAAGAGCCTGACCTTCCCCACTTATTCTTTGGCCATTTACCACCATCCTGACAACTTTGATATTAACCACCACTCTGCTTTGAGAATATAAACTTCGTATCCTACCTTTTACCTATCTCTTCCTATTTTATCTTTTCTTACTCCATATAAATATATATGAACAACCAACCTAGAGATATCTATGTCCTTGATCAGTAATTCAGTTTTAATTTTAAGGATTAACTTATGAGATAGTCCTAAATTAATCTTTGTCATCACAGCCCTCATATCAGATAGTATTTACGGATCATACTTAGACAACTGGTGAAATTTCAAGGAATATTCCTTGATCGACATCTTCCCCTATTTCATACTTACAAATTCCTTTGCTTTTGCTTCCCTCAACTCTTGAGGAAACTGGCCAACCTTGATCGACATATTCCATAAGGTTGGAAGACTAAACTTTATGAACTGGCCAACATTTATGGCCTTAGAAGATGCGATACAAAATTCACCATGCTCAGCATGAGAAGCTGCCAACTGAGCAATCATATGGATCGACTAGTGAAAATCTGCATTCAACACGTCTGGATGAGGAGCCAGAGGAGAACTAAAAGAAACTAGTAAAACTCTAGAAATATCTGGGACTGGACACTTAGACAGTGTATGGATCCCTTGAGTAGAGCTTGTCCCATTAGCATTATCCCTTGCTTGAACTGAGGAGTTTCCATGTGCATCAAATCATCGAGGTACAATTTGAAAGGCTAACAAATAGTAATTAGAGAAGATTCTATGATATAAACTATAAGCTTCACAGTAGAGCACAAAGAAAGAGAAACAGTTCCTAAATTCTTTGTACTCTCTCTTATGAGTGTGGTTCTCTACATACCCTTAATAGAGACTCTACTCATAACGACTTTGTGGACTCCCAATTCAGCATGAACATAAAACTCTGATACCAACCTTACATGATCCAAATTGGGGCCTTGTCATAATGGGGATCCCAAGTCCAACTAAGACTAGGAAGCACCCCTATTACCCAACCCAACCTCAAACATGTACTTGAGTTGGATTAATTCCAAACATATACCAAGATAGTGGTGTAAACAGGAAGGTGAGAGGTTTCACAGAAAGAAATAGGCATATAGGATCAAATTAGGGATCATGGTTTATTATTCATATTAGGAGGGTCATTTAGACTAAAAGTGGGTTATAATAAAAAATGGCCTATGATTCTTTCCTAACCCTTATCCTAAAACCAAGGCAAGACTAACCAGGAAAGTTCTGGATTCACACACAAAGGGAACTGAGTAAGACCTCACACACACATAGCACACAAATATATTGCACATCACTACTTATCCAGTTTGTGCAATTGTTTAGCAATGATTATAAAGTTGCCGGAACTAATGCCACCAAAAGATGCACTATGCTAACAAATAAATATAATGCACATAGTATAATAAATAGACACTTGGAGAGGTGCTAAGAAATCACAAAACATATTAACTGCCTCACTATTTATATTTCTCCTAGTTAACCACAACAATCACAAAACAAAGCACAATACACCTAAATAAGATGGCTCTACTAGGAATAAGATTTCGGGGAAAAGAGGCATGGTAACAAAAACCCCAAGAAGACATCAACACCCACAAGTAGCCCTACCCTCAATATAAAATCATGCAAGGTCCCGAATGTGTCAAACCAAAACAAGAGAGTTAGAAACATATCAGTGGAACCATGGGTGCAAAGATCTGATGTCAATAACATAATACTAATACAAAAAACAAAATACCTTGCGTTGCCTCCCAAGAAGCACGTAATTTAGTGTCCCGGCATGACTCAGTTATCATGACTACTCAGACTTCAACAAGCTACCTTGTTGATAAATATTTATGTCTCCACTTGGCGGATTTGAAATGTTGACCCAAATTTTGATCAATACATCTTTGAGGTGCATCGGGCATACGTACGGATAAAATGATACTTTCTTTATCTCTCCACTTTGATGACTTGAATCTCATACCCAACTTCATATTAAATTTCTGGATTGGCTCATTGGATAATGATGAAATTATCAATAATCCACTTAATGCACATTGAATTTTGCATTTACTGACCTTGAAGTAGGGCATTTCATTTTTCTCATTTTGAATGCAAAACTCCAAAATATAAGGATTATGTTCCTCATCCTCAAAACACCTTAGTTTCTTGGGTAGGTAGAATTCCATCTCATCCACCAAGCACAATGTTGAAAAATTGTTCGAATAAGGTCTTCTCCTTAATTTCAGAGTGGCATCCTTCTGGGCATCGTTAACCAGAATTATGTTAATTAAGGCTTCCGGTACATGACAGATGCTAAAACTTGTTCAAGATTCTCATGGTGGTTAGGATAACAAGATATCTTTATTGATGTTATGCTTAAATATCTCTCGACCTACTTGAGCGTTTAATTCCCTAATTCTCTCGGACCCAGGGAATTTTTATTTACTGCCCAGATTTTACCTTGGGTTAGCCAACCTTGTTACAACGCTGATTATTAAACGAAGTATTTCCTAGTCCCTGTTGATAATTCACTTCCTATTATATTTGATTTCTTTCCCAAGAAAATAAAAGAAGGTGTGTCTACTATTTACAAACAACAGACGTTCATTAAAATCATAGAATTATCAAGAAGTCCTACCCCCTTTTGAATCTTGAACACTTAGCACCTTATCAAGACCTGTCCATAGATCCCATAATTAAGGTTAAAGAAATTTAGCCACGAATGCTGTAATAATAAAAGCAACTAGTTGAATTCATGATTTGAAAGATAAACTTACAACAATTTGAATAGAAACTAGAGATTCTCAGATTAAATCACAATGGACATCCCAAAACATTGATAGTAATCGCTTCAAAGTATCTTCTTTTTCAAGCCAAGAAACTTGAGAAAGAAAATATCAAAGTACGTCTCTTAAAACTCAAGTGCTAACCCCATTGTGCGGAATAATAATGATAATAATTCCCTGGAAAACCCTAAAACAAAGCTTTAAATATTTTACCCTAAATAAGGAAATTAAATTAAGGTTACAGCTTTTTCTCGGAATAGACGACGACTATTGGTGATGCCTTATCAGGATCCTGATGACTTATCAAGAATGTTGGCAGGTCTTCTTTAAATCTGCATTAGTCCTGCCTTAGGTTGACGACAACTTTTGATGGCTTATAGGACTGTGATGCCTTATCATAAATGTCATTACACTTTTGCTCTAATTTGTATGTCCTATTTAAGCCTGATGGCATTACTGACGACCTATCACCATTATGATGGCCTATCACAAAAGGTCATCAGAACTTCCACTTTAGGAAAATTGTTTGTCTACTGATGAAGACCAACCTGATAACTTATCACAGGGTGGGTGACTTATCACAAACGTCGTCAGCCACATTTGTCTTCAGATTTCTTCAAATCTCAACTTCTTTGCTTCATTTCATGTTGGTTCTATATCATATCGGCTTAAACTACAAAATCAAACAATAAATAATAAAAAATAACTAAAGTTACTCAAGACCTTGGAATTATTTATAGTTAAAAGCCTGAAATGTGTTAGCATATGCTTACACGTCAACACCCTCAACTTAAAACAATTTCTTGTCCTCAACCAACTAAAATAAAACTAAGAGAATACGAAGTACAATTTGGTAGGTAACTACTCATATTAGTTCCAAATAATTTCACCATCTACATGGTCAGTCACTTTTAAACTCACTGTTGATGTTTTGAAGAACAACTATGCAACTCACAAGAATCAAGATACGGCAAAAATTCAGCAATAACAATCATGCCATACCAAGATCACACTATCTGAACAAGTCGGTGACTTCGGAACATACCCAATGTTCACTCACAACAAAGAAATCCCTTTTTCACTTATATCAAAATTCACATACATAAACATATGGATAATCACAAGTCTCACTCTCAGAATGATGTTCCAAACACTACATGTCAAATGCCATAGGCTTGCCCTTATAGTCAGTACCCAAATCTTCAGGTAGGTCAGTTAGGATCACTTTAGGGCTTTTCTTAGGCTTGTAATATAAGCTAGGGGCTGGTATGATATTCATATATATTTTAGAGTGACTATGCCTCCTTGACACTACACTAAACTCTTAGGGTTTCACTTCTCAACCTTCTTTTCTACCTCTTCTTTTATTGATCACACATGCTCAAGATGGATGTGGTCTTTTCAATCATTATATTATCTTTTGATCGTTTTTTAACACAGCTTTCTCTTTTCTTATTCTTTTTTCACCGCACCTAACGTTTTATTCTTTTCTCTTAGTCTACCACTTTTCATACTTATTTTGCATCCTGCACCCCTATGATAGCCACCCTTAGCTTAGGTTGTTTGCCTAAGTCAAGGTGCAGAATATCCAAGAAGGACCAGGTACAAAACAAGTTCATTATGATGTAAATGGGAAGGTGAGAGGTTTCAGAGAAAGAAATAAGCATATTGGCTCTAGTCCAGGATCAAGGGATATTATTCATATTAGGAAGGTCATTTAGGCTGAAAGTGGTTACAATAAAAAATGGCCTATGATACTTTCATAACCCCTGTCCTACAATCAAGGCAAGACCAACTGGGTAAGTTCTTGATTCACACACAAAGGGAACTAAGTAAGACCTCACACAGACATGGCACACAAATATATCGCACATCACTACTTATCCAGTACGTGCAATTATTTAACACTGATTATCAAGTTGCAAGAACTAATGCCACCAAAAGATGCATTGTGCTCACAAATGAATGTAATTTACACAGTATTACAAATAGACACTTGGAGAGGTGCCCAAAAATTACAAAACATATTAACTGCCTCATTACTTGTATTTCTCCTAGTTAACCACAACGCATCACAAAACTAAACACAATATGCCTAAATATGCCGGATCTACTAGGAACAAGACTCCGGGGAAAAGAAGCACAGTAACAAAAACCCTAAGAGGACATCAACACCCACAACTAGACCCACCCTCAACTTAAAATCATGCAAGGTCCCCAATGCTTCAACCAAATATAAGAGAGTTAGAAACATACCTGTGGCACCATTGGTGCAAAGATCTGATGTCAATCATATAATACGAATACAAACAACAAAATACCTTAGGTTGCCACCAAAGAAGCTCCTAATTTAGTGTCGCGGCATGACTCAGTTATCTTGACTACTCAGAGTTCATCAACATACCTTGTAGATAATTATTTATGTATCTACTTAGAGGATTTAAAACTTTGACCCAACATTTGATCAATACATCTTCGAGGCTCATTGGTAAAATGTACAGATATAATGACACTTCCTTTATCTCGCCGCTTTGATGAGTTGAATCTCTTACCCAACTTCATATCAAATTTTTGGATAGGCTCATTGGGTATTGATGAGATTATCAATAGTCCACTTAATCCACATTGAATTTTGCCTTTACAGACCTTCAAGTGAGGGTTTGATTTTGCTCATTTTGAATGCCAAACTTCAAAATATAGGGATTATGTTCCTCATCCTCAAAACACCTTAGTTTCTTTGGTAAGTGGACTTCTATCTCATCAACCAGGCATAATGTTGAAAATGGTTTGAATGATATCTTCTCCTTAGTTTTGGAGTTGCATCCTTCTTGGCATTCTCACCTCAAATTGGGCTAGTGTTTTCGAAAGAGGTTTTCTTGGTTTCTTCTTTTGCCTCTAGCATCGTTTCCTCAATCTTGGCATCAACCCTCATGGTTGGTTTGAAAATCATTGAGGGTCACTCAGAATCAAGCACAACATCGATATAGGATTCTTGTTCCTCATATTTACACTTGTCCAATATGTTAAATAATTCCACAGACAAGATATCATCTTAACATAATATGGAAAAGTACTTTGAATGATTGACTTCAATATCCATCTCTCCTATCCTTTCTCTTTCCTTGTAAAATGCCCTAACTCCTTGACCTATATAACGTATGATATCATTCATTGTGTCCATACGATCCAACATTCATTGAAGCACACCTTTAATGCCACCCTTTCTGATGCTTTGTTCTTCTTTTTCTTGACTAAAAGACCTATCAAAATCATAAGAATAACTAAAATTTGAGTTAGCATAACGGGCAGGGGGTGCATTTGGGAAATCACTCCAATGTCTATCCTAACTACCACATATAGAACAATCATACTCCTGATAGGATGGAGATGGTGCACACATCTTTCTCCGGGGAGCATATCTGCAATCTTGTCAAAAGTAAGGTCCATCACAATATGGACATGGATCATCAAGATAGGATTTCCAACCACCAAGATCATGTTCATTCCATGATGCCATAGTAGTAAGTAAACTAAAAATAAAAATCTACCTAACAGAAGAAATAAACAAAAACTAAAAAAAAATATTTATATGTTTGAATTCAAGCAAGTAGGCTAGAATTCCAAACCAACTCAATACACTAAATTGTTCCACGGCAACAACACTATTTTTGATAACGCTCAACTTAGACTTCAATTTACTCCAGGGCAATCATCATCAATATATTTACCCAACTTTGAAGTTGGGGTCAAATCCACAGGGAACAATGTGAGAAGTGATTAAACTAGTTTGAAACTAAAGCTACAAGTAAAATTCAAACAAATGATACAAAAAGATAAAATAGGGTTTTTTTTATGATTAGAAAATAATTGTTGGTCACTTTAGTTTGAGTGTTTGTAATCAAGAGTTTATGAAAAAACAAGAATTATGTTCACTAAGGCTTCCAATACAAGACAGATGCTAAAAGTGGTTCAAGATTCTCATGGTGGTTAGGATAACAAGCTATCTTTATCGATGTTATTCGTAAATTTCTCTCGACCTACTTAAGGGTTTAATTCCCTAATCCTCTCGGACCTAGGAAATTTCTATTTACTGCCCTGAATTTACCTCAGGTTAACTAACCTTTTTTACAATTATGATTATTAAATGAATTATTTTCTAGTCTTGGTTGATAATTCACTTCCTACTAAATTTGATTTCTTTATCAAGCAAATCAAATTAGGTGTGTCCATTGTTTCCAACCAATAGACGTTAATTAAAACCTCAAAATTATCAAGAAATCCTACCACCTTTTTAATTATGAACACTTAGCACATTATTAAGACCTAACCCTAGATCCTATAATTCAGGTTAAAGGAATTTAGCTGCTCATGATATAATAATCGAAGCAACTAGTTGAATTCATGATTTGAAAGATAAAGTTACCATAAGATTAATAGAAACTACAGATTCTCAGACTAAATCACAATGGAAATCCCAAAACAATGACATCTATCTCTTCAAAGTATCTGCTTTTTCAAGCCAAGAAACTCAAGAGAAAAAATATCAAAGTACGTCTCTTAAAACTCAACTGCCAATGCCCTTGTGCGGGATAATAATAATAATAATAATAATTCCCTCTAAATATCTAAAATAATACTTTGAATAGTTTACCCTAAATTAGGAAACAAATCCAAGGTTACAACTTTTTCTCGGAATAGATGATGAGTATTGGTGATGCCTTATCAGGATACTGATGACTTATCAAGAATGTCATTACTTCTTCTTTAAATATACACTAGTTCTGTCTCAAGTTGACGGCAACTTCTGAATGCTTATCAGGACTATGATGACTTATCAGAAATGTCGTAATACTTTTGCTCCAATTTTCATGTCCTACATAAGCCTGACAGTATTCCTGATGACTTATCACCATTGTGACAACCTATCACAAAATGTTGTCACAACTTCCACTTTAGGCCAATTCTCTATATACTGCTGATGACCAACCGATAGCTTAACACAGGGCTGATGACTTATCACAAATGTCGTCAGTCACACTTGTCTTCAGATTTCTTAAAATGTTAAATTATTTGCTTCATTTTATGCTGGTTCTCTATGATATCAGCTTAAACTGTAAAATCAAACATAAACTAGTAAAAAATAACTAAAGTTGCTCAAAACTTGCAATTATTTAGAG
Source organism: Capsicum baccatum var. pendulum (assembly GCA_030864225.1). Taxonomy (NCBI): domain Eukaryota; kingdom Viridiplantae; phylum Streptophyta; class Magnoliopsida; order Solanales; family Solanaceae; genus Capsicum; species Capsicum baccatum. The sequence goes on along the minus strand of CM061560.1, from coordinate 160,769,392 downwards.
ATAGAAGCCTCAAATGTGTTAGCATACGCTCACATATCAACACCCTCAACTTAAAACAATTGCTTGTCCTCAAGCAACTAAAACATAACTAAGAAAATACAAAGTACAATTTGGCAGCTAACTTCTCATATTAGTGCAGAATAATTTCACCATCTCCAAGGCCAGTCACTTTAAAACTCAATGTTGATGTTTTGAAGAACAACCATGAAACTCACAAGCATCAAGATACAACAAAAATTTAGCAATTACAATCTTGCCATACCAAGATCACACTATCAGAATAAGTGAGTGACTTAGCAACATACCCAATGTGCCCTCACAATAAAGAAATCCCTTTTTCCCTTATTTCAAAATTAATAAACTAAACATAGGGATAATCACATGTCTCACTCTCATAATGAAGTTCCAAACACTGCATGTCAAATTCCATAGGGTTGTCCTTATAGTCAGTACCCCAATCTTTTGGTAGTTCAGTTAGGATAACTTTAGGGCTTTTCTTAGTCTTGTAATGTTGGCTAGGAGCTGGTATGATATTAATGGATATTTTAAAGTGACTATGCCTCCTTGACACTACACCAAACTCATAGAGTTTCACCTCTTAACCTTATTTTCTTTCTCTTCTTTTATTAATCACACATGCTCAAGATGGATGTGGTCTTTTCAATCATCATATTATATTTTGATCATCTTTAACCTAACTTTCTTATTTATTATTTCTATTTCACTGCACCTAACTTTTTATTCTTTTATCTTATTCTACCTCTCTTTATGCTTATTTTGCATCATGCACCCCTATGAGAGACACCCTCAACTAAGGGTGTTTGCCTAACTCAAGGTGCACAGTGTCCAAGGAGGACCAGTGCCAAAACAGGTTCATTATAATGTAAACGGAAAGGTGAGAGGTTTCACAGAAAGAAACAGACATATAGGATCAAATTAGGGATCAAGGGATATTATTCATATTGGGAAGGTCATTTAGACTAAGAGTGGGTTACAATAAAAAATAACCTATGATCCTTTCCCTACCCCTATCCTACAACCAAGGAAAGACTAACCGGGCAAGTTCTGGATTTACACACAAAGGGAACTGAGTAAGACCTCACACACACATGACATACAATATATCGCACAACACTACTTATCCAGTTCATGCAATTGTTTAGCGCTGATTATCAAGTTGCCAGAACTAACACCACTAAAAGATGTACTGTGGTTACAAATGAATGGAATTCACAAAGTATTACAAATGACACTTTGAGAGGTGCTCAAAAATCACAAAACATATTAACTGTCTTATAACTTTTATTTCTCCTAGATAACCACAACACATCACAAAACTAAACATATTATGCCTAAATATGTTGGCTCTACTAGGAACAAAACTCCCCAAAAATAAGGCACGACAACAAAAACCCAAAGAGGACATCAACACCCATAAGTAGCCCCACCCTCAACTTAAAATCATACAAGGTCCCCAATACATAAAACCAAAACAAGATAGTTAGAAACATACCTGTAGCACCATGGGTGTGAATATCTGATGTCAATCACATAATATGAATACAAACAACAAAATACCTTAGGTTTCCGCCCAAGAAGTGCCTAATTTAGTGTCGCGGCACGACTCAGTTATCTTAACTACTCAGACTTCATCAAGATACCATGTTGATAATTGTTTATGTCTCCACTTGGAGTATTTGAAACGTCAACCCAACTTTTGATCAATACATCTTCGAGGTGCATTGGAAAAAATGTACGGATACAATGATACTTTCTTTATCTCACCACTTTGATGACTTCAATCTCTTACCCAACTTTATATCAAATTTTCAGATAGGCTTATTGGGTATTGATGAGATTATCAATAATCCACTTGATGAACATTGAATTTTTCCTTTACTGACCTTCATGTGGGGGGTTTCATTTTTCTCTTTTTGAATGGCAAACTCCAAAATATAAGGATTATGTTCCATATCCTCAAAACACCCTAGTTTCTTGGGTAGGTGGACTTCCATCTCATCCACCAAGTACAATGTTGAAAAATGGTTCGAGTGAGGTCTTCTCCTTAATTTTAGAGTTGCATACTTCTAGGAATCCTCACCTCAAATTGGGCTAGATCTTTAGAAGAGATTTGCTTGGTTTCTTCTTTTGCCTCTAGCACCATTTCCTCAATCTTGGCATCATCCCTCATGGTTGGTTTGGTTGGTTGGAAAATCATCGAGGGTTGCTCATCATTAAGCACAACATCGATATAGAATTCATGTTTCTCATCTTCACACTCGTCCATTATGTTAAATGATTCCACTGACAAGATATCATCTAAACATATTATGGAAAAGTTCTTTGGATGATTGACCTCGATATCCATCTCCCCTATTCTTTCTCTCTCCTTGTTAAATGCCATAATGTCTTGATGTATTTCATATATGATATTATTTGTTGTGTTGATACAATCAAACATTAGTTGAAGCATAGCTTCAATGCCACTCTTTTCGGTGCTTCATTCTTACTTTTCTTGACCAAAAGTCCTATCAAAATCATAAGAAGAAATAGAATTTGGGTTAGCACAATGGGGGAGGGGTCATTTGGGCAATCAGTCCAATGTCCATCTTGACCACCACATATAGAACAATCGTACTCCCAAAATGATGGAGATGCTGCACACATCTCTCTTCGGGGAGCATATCTACAGTCTTGCCAAAAGTAAGGCCCATCACAATATGGACATAGATCATCGAGATAGAATTTCTAACCACCAAGATCATGTTCATTCCACGATGCCATAGTAGTAAGTAAACTAATATTAAAAATCTACATAACACAAGTAATGAAAGAAAAATTAAAAATAAATATTTACAAGTTTGAATTCAAGCAAGTCAGCTAGAATTCCAAATCAACACAATATGCCAAATTGTTCCTCGGCAACGTAGACATTTTTTATAACGCTCAACTTACACTTCAATTTAGTACAAGGTGGTCATCGTTAATATATTTACCTAACTTTGGAGTTGGGGTTGATTCCATAGGGAATAATGTGAGTGGTGATTAAACTAGTTTTAAACTAATGGTAAAAGTTAAATTTTAACAAATGATATGAAAAGATAAAATGGGGGTTTTGATGATCAGAAATAATTGTTGGTCACTTTAGTTTCATTATTTGTAAACAAGAGTTTATGAAATAACAAGATGTCGTCACAGCATCCACTTTAGGGACGAAATACCCAATTCATCAAATCCATGCATGTTGTTGGAGAATTGGTCAAATCAAATGATATAACCAAGAACTCAAAGTGCCCATACCGTGTATGGAACGTCGTCTTACGGATATCCACCTCCTTAATCTTAAGTTGATGATACCAAGGCTGAAGATGTATCATTGAAAAGAATTTGGTACCTTGCAACTGATCAAATAAGTCATCTATTCTAGGAAGATGATACTTGTTCTTAACCGTCACCTTATTCAACTATCTAAAGTGAGTACACAACCGAATGGACCATCTCTTTTAGGCACAAATAACATCGTTTCATCCCATAGGGATACATTAGGATGAATGAAATTCTTGTCCAAAAGATTCTTAACTTGCTCCTTGAGTTCCCTTAACTCAGTCGAAGACATTCTATAGGAAGTAATAAATATTGGAAAAATTTCCAGAACAAAATAAATCCCAAACTCAATCTCCCTATTCGTAGGAACAGCAGGAATATTACCTAGAAAGACCTCAGGAAACTCATTCACAAACAAAACTGAATACAGATAATGACCTTCCGAGTTAGAGTCTTTAAGTCAGACCAAATGATAGATATACCTTGTAGAGATTAACCTCTGAGCTCTAAGTTATGATATAAACTTCCCCTTAGGAGCTAGGGAACCATCCTCACACTCAATAATTAGTTTACGAGGTAACTTAAAGACAGCCTTACGGGTCTGGCAATATAAGAACGCATAGCATGAGTGTAACCGATCCATCCCTAGAATAATATCAAAATTCACCATTTCTAATTTGAAAAAATCCACCAAGGTCTTTATTCTACCATTCGATACCACACCCCCCTATAAACTCTTTTTGTAAAAATAGAGTCACCTACCAGGGTAGAAATAGAAAATGGATACAAAATAACCTATCAAAACCAAAATACACAATAATGAGTAGGGTTACCTAAGAGAAAGTGGAACCCGAATCAAGTAAATAATACACATTATGAGAAAAGAGTTGTAAAATATCATTCACGACATAAAGAGATGCCTAAGATTCTTGTTGGGTATAAAGAAAATATAACCTATTTCGTCTTCTACCGGTACCAAAAGGAGAAACACGTGCAAAAATAATGCCTCTAGTGTAGGAGAAAATGAAGAGGCAACTGGAACCTTGTTTTCTCCTAAAGAAACCTTACCAACTGGATAGCTACTAAGTATATGGCCTGGCTGACTATATTTAAAGCACATATCCCTTCTTTCATTACAAAAACCCAAATGAAACCCACCATAAAACCTACAAAAAGGACATGATGAAGCCAATTATGCCCCTCTGGCCTGAGATTGGGCACCGTGTACCCTAAAGTTATTGCGTTACCTGAGGGTTTTAGGTAAGGAGCACTAGCTGTAGAGAAAGAACTAGAACTTCACCACTTATTATTTGGCCACATACCACCATCCCAACCACTTTGATATTAACCACCTCTGTGCTAAAAAAATCTAAACTTCTTACCTTACCTTTTTTCTATCTCTTCCTATTTTATCTTTCTTACTCCACATGTTACATATTAACAACTAAACTTGAGATATCTATGTCCTTAATCAACAATTCTGTCTTTATTTTAAGGAATAACTCATGAGATAGTCCTGAAGTAATCTTTCTCATCTTGGCCCTCATATCATAGAGTATTTATGGATCGTACTAAGACAACCGGTGAAATTTGAAGAAATACTTCTTGATCGACATCTTCCCATATTTCATATTAACAAATTCCTTCACTTTTTCTTCCCTCAACTCCTGAGGAAAGAATTTTTCCAACAATCCATTGGATAAATTCTTCAACCAAAATGACTCATCAACATTACCTTTTTCCCTATCGCATTCCTCGTACTATTGGTATGCCACATCCTTGAGCTGATAAGATGCAAACTCTACCCCTTTCACATTTGTGGCATGCATAATCTTGAATATCTGTACAATCTCGTCTAGAAAACCCTGAGGATCCTCCTCCACCCTAACTTCAGTAAAGGTTGGAGGACTCAACTTTATGAGTTGGCCAACCTTTATGGCCTCAAAAGATGCAATACAAAATCCACCATGCTCAGCATGAGAAGCTACTAACTAAGCAATCATATGGATCGACTGGCGAAATTCTACATTTGACACGTCTAGATGAGTAGCCTGAGAAGAACTAATAGAAACTATTGAAACTCTAGAAATATTAGGGACTAGACCCCTAGACCGAGTACGGATCCCTTGAGTAGAGCGTGTCCTATTAACACTATACTGAGTTTGAACTGAGGAGTTTTTATGTGAATCATATCATCGAGGCATGATTTGAAAGGCAAAAAAATAGGAATTAGAAAAGATTCCAAGATATAAACTATAAGCTTGATAGTAGAACACAAAAAAAGAGAAACAATTCCTAAATCCCTTATAGTCTCTCTTTTATGAGTGTCGTGCTCTATATACCCTTAAAAGAAACTTTACTCGACACGACTTTGTGGACTTCCAATTCACCATGAACATAAATCTCTGATACTAACCTTAAACGACCTGAATCGGGGCATGTCATTATGGGGATCCTAAGTCCAACTAGGACTGGGGACCATCCCTATTACTAACCCAACGTCCAAACACGTACCTGAGTTGGATAAATTCTAAACATATAACAAGATAGTATGTTACACAATTCTAAACTCTGGGATAGTTCCATAAGCATGACCAACCTAAGCAAGTCCAACCATCCAATACCCATACCAAAACAAAAATAATAACTAAGTACATGTCTATAATATAATAGGATGGAATAATCATAAATACAGTCAAAGGGTATACACCTAAATACAAATTAAAATTCTAATGCTGACACTACTACAGACACCGACCATAACAACCCACAGTAGTTTCACAAAGCCTGTAACAAAAAGTAAAAAAAATATTTGGTTTGGACATACCCTGACCATAGCTAAAACCATAGCTTATATAATGACCAAAGTATGTAAAAACATCCATGACATGAGATGGAGCATTCTTGAATATAAAATTTCCCTACTTCAATCTAGTTAAGCTTATTCCAAGTACAATCACTAATTAGGAGGAGTAGAATGCTTGACTCTTTCATTCCTGTGGAATACAACCACCCGAAGGTGGGTTAGCAGATGAATTCTAGTAAGTACTTAAGATAAGGGGAAATTAATGCCAACTTTAAAACCAAGTAAACCAAACAGATGCATCCATAACCATACATACATATATATAACCATGCTGGGAAAGAGAGCCAGGTTTATCATGCCTTTAAAAACATTAATATAGGTACTTAAAGCTTCACCGTCCTAGAACCACCGATGAGCTATATGCATCCAGTGTAACCACATGAACATGCCTTAATATGTGTAGCTGCATGAATCAAATATACCATAGGAGTAAGCAATTCTTAAGTACCCCTCTCTCTATGATACAAATATAAAAGTGTACTTAGGGGATTCCCGTATTACCCCATAAGTATCATACATGGTCACCATGATCAATCCTCATGTCGGAAAATATGAGTTTCTAGTGTCCGTCTATTGGACTCATATCTTCATAGTTAGCTATCGCACCCTACCATTATTTCCCAATTAAAACCATTACCATGCAACCAAACCACTATTGCAATTATTATTATTCAAGGCTATAAGTAATGGTATCTTCATACCGACTATAGCTTACAAGCAATGTCCTGAGCCATCTTTTTTAAGAATAAAGGATTCTCATATACCCATAGATTACATTATTAGGTTGACTTAGGGAATCCCATATACCCCACAAGTGATCATTATTATGTTTGCTTGGGGGATTCCTTTGTACCCCATAAGGATTTAAATTAGACCAACCATAACCACTAAGACCTTACCATTTAACCATTCCAAACTATTTAAACTATTTATACTATTTAGTGTTCCATTACCAAGTGATACCATGCAATAGTTCAATTAAAAGTCCAACAATGTAGTAAAAATATTCATAGCCATTTTATCAAACATCTTAGGGGCATTGTATTTCCAAAACCAAAACCAAATACAAATTATCCATTAACATGCAACCAAATGTCCAAACCACCATTAAAATATGTAAATCCATATTTAAAACATGGGAAAACCATAACCATGCATTTATAACCAAAATCCCCAATCTATATTTGAAAACCCCAAACCATACAACAATTATTCCTTGAAAATAATTCATAAGATAAGCCTTTAGTTGGAACTAACAATGAGGAAGGAGTAACATGCCTTATATTATGAAGATGACATAGAAAAATCACTATTGTAAGCCCCAAATTGATCATATTTATGAAACCTTAGCCTTCCTTGACCTAAGAGATTTGAAAGAATTTAAGAGTGCTTTAAGAGAGTTTGAGTGTTTGCATATAGGTTATAATGTCCCAAGAGTGTTATAAGTTGTGGGGACTTAAGAGGTTAAGAGGGTAAATATCCAGATTACCCCTAACATAAACAACTTAAAATCCCTGTAGGATGGTATGACCACACCAGACCAATCATACCCTACCATACAAATGTTACCCACCTCTCATACCCTAACCCTCTCTTTGGACCCCAACACTGTCCAATATATGACCACCCAAGACAAACCATACCCAACCATACAATTACTACCATGAAAACATACCCTAAGTAGAATCATGAGGATTTAACACTATCAAACATATGAGTTGGGATGTATGACTCGTACGTTATCATTATGACTCATGATGATCCAATCATACTTAGATCCAAGTTATGTTACTAAGTTTCAGATTCAGTAAAGGAAATCCTAAACTAACGACCCATTACTAACCATATGACTCATACCCACCTAGTTATACACATATTAAAAATTCAACCACCAAATAGTGGAGAACATATAACTTGGTTATCTTAGTCGTACCCTATCATACGACTAGTATTCAAACTCATATAATGTCCAAAATCCAAAAATAAGGAACTTTTCTAAGGGTAAAAACCAAGGGTGTTCCATGGATTGTACATCATCAAAAATGGAACTGCACAAAAGCATTTAGAGAATGTAAGATATCACTTAAAAAGGATAGTGACTACAAATGTGACACAATCTATTGTCATGTTAGGCATTACATTCTTAGAAATCCTTCTTCTAAAGATTTAAAGCATCTGAATTTGATGGAATGCATTAATAATAGTGAGATGCTTTGTAACTATCATGTTTTAAAATTACCTAAAAAATATAGACTACCTTTCATTACCAAACGTTCTAGAGCATCTGCATTATTTGATATTGATCACTTGGACCTTTGGGGACCATATAAAGTCCCTAATATTGATAATAATTATTATTTTCTTATAGGTGTGGATGATTATACTTGTTTTTTATGTGCTTATTTGTTGCAATTAACGTCTAAGACTATAGTTTCCATAAGTTTTTTTTGTCAATGATAAAAATGCAATTCGACTCAAACGTTAAGTTTGTGACATCAAATAATGGTCCTAAATTCTTTAACCATCAATGCACTGAGTTGTTTTAATATTTTAGGATATTACATCAATGTAGTTATCCATATACTCCATAACAAAATGGCATAGTAGAAAGAAAGCATAGATATATTCTTGACATTTACAGAGCTATTAGGCTTCAGTACCAATTACCTATAAAGTTTTTGGGGCTATAGTGTTAAGGTTTTAGTGACTTATAAATAGACTACCATCATCATTTCTTGACAATAAGATTCCCTAGTAACTACTATATCAGAAGAAGCTTATGTTGTCACACCTAAGGGTCATAGGATACCATTGCCATGCATCAATACTACCAAGTGGTGATAAATTCTCAGAAAGATCTACTTTTAATGTAGTGTTGGGATACTTAGAGTTATAAAAAGGGTTTATATGATGGGATATATCCATAAGGAAAACCATTGTGTCTAGGGATGTGTCTTTCAAAGAAGATGTTTTCCCTTTTGTTGATATTGCATTTGATAGGTTCTTTTTTCCAGCCTTGTGTGGCTCTCCATTAGACACGATGCATGATCATATCCAAGTGATGACACCATTAATGAAGACTCAGCTGATACCATATCTAAGAATACATTATTTAAAGGAGGACAAGGTTTTTCAGATCCCACTAGAGATAATGAATTACCTAATAAAGGTACGCTAGATGAAGCTACACCAGTTATTCCATCACCTGCTATGGACAATTTTTCTCTCAAAATAATTAGTAGAGTGACTAGATAACTAGCCTAGTTGAAATATTTTCTACTATCAAAAGACCATAAAGTAGCACCGGATATCCTATGGCTAATTACCTATCATACAATTATGTTGCTCCTCAATATCAAAGTTATGTGGAAAAACTTACTAACCTAATAGAGCATAGTAGTTTTAAGGAGGCATCCAAGGATGACAAATAGGTTGTAGCTATGAAACAAAATATTCAGGTACTTGAGGATAATCAAACTTGGGAAGTGGTTTATTTACCATTTGGTAAGCATATATTTTTTAATACCCTAACTTTTGAACTATGAATTTTTCTTAGTAATTATGCTTACTACTTAGGGTATGACTCAGGTGACGAGTCATGAAAACTCATCACGAGTTATATAGAGCTAATCGTGGTCTAACAAGAAAGGTTTCCTTATGTTTTTGGCATGGTCTTGACTGGAATCACATGAGTCATAAGATAATATCACTATTCATGGTGACGAACTCATAATCATAAAAGTGAGATGGCATAAAACTATTGTATTGGTAAATACTAGACTCTATAAGTCATAGGGTAAGGTCACGAGTCATAGGGAAGGACTTATGACTAAACAAGTAAAAGAGGCCATGAGTTTTTTCCCAAGCTACGAGACTTAATAAAGACTTAGGATCAGTGACCACAAGTCATGATATTACCTCTAGTCACTGGTGATAGGTTTTCCTATATTGTAATTAGGGGCACTTTGGTAATTTCTTTTAATCCCTAATTATAAGCTACGAACATAAAGCACCATAGGGGTCCCTTTCATATTATTTTAACATGTCAAATACTCTCTCTTCTCTCTCAGATTCCCAAGTCAACAATAAAGCTAAGGTTTCTTTGGGTTAGTTACCTAGGTTTCAACGTATGGTTTATTTTCCAAATCTAGGTGTTTTTAGGTGTGTATATCTTTCCTAAACTTGTATTTTATCTTGGCAAAAAATGATTTGGTATTAATATGGTTTTAAATTTTTGGTTTTGGAATTTTAGATGATTATTCTTTGAATGGTATTCCCATGGGTTATATGCATTTGTTTATGCTTTATTTATGGATTTTTGAACTCATTTGGTGCATGGGTATGGTTAATGAAATGGGGATCTTTGATTCCCCCAATTTATGAATAATGAAATGAAGGTCGTTGATTTTCCTAAATTTTATGGATTTTGAATTAGAATTGGTCATAACCTCAACACACATTATGAAATTGGCTTTGAAACATGACTATATGCATAGTTAAACCATTCTAGAAACTATTGTATGGCATAAAATTTTAATAGAATATAAATGGTTTTGAAAGGCCTTGGTGGCCATGATTTGGTTTTACGTTGGAGCTTGAGGATTGTGGATTCCCCCAAGTTAGGGGATGATTTGAATGGAATGATTCTATAAGCTTGCAAACTCAATGGTATGATAATAACAATGGTGAATTCCTTAATAAATGGTTCCTACATAAATGTATGGTTTATGTTTTAATATTTTAATTTGGTCTTAAAGGGGGTTGAGTAGCTCACTATGGAAGGTAGAGGTACTAAGAGAACAAATACTAGGAACCACACTTGCCGATGTCGGGTCTTTATGACTGTTTACATAGTTCATACTATATTGATATACCTTGGAATAGTTGGGGTATGGATTCCCTAGCCCTTCTTTGAATTTCTACGGTTTATATGGCTAAGACGTACTGGACCCTTTCGACAGGTGAGCCAGAACCATATAGCTAGTGGGATCCCTTACGATGATTAGAGACACATAGTCTAGGATAATGTTTTAAAAACTTATGCTAAACCATTTTCCATATCCCAACATTTTATCTATATATATATATATGCATTTAAGTGAACATATACATTGGGTTTGGACTTGATTTTGAATTTGCATTATATTATCACCACTCTGAGTTTGATGCTAGTGCTAACCACTCAAACCTTCCCCTAACACTACATATTTTAATGATATAGGGTCATAGGGATTTCCTTTGTATGTTTTTGCAGTGTTTGTGTTGGAGTCGTCTATCAAATTCGTAGTGAAGTGGTGAGCTTCCATATTTTTAAAAGTTTGTTCATTCCATTTTTTTAATTGAAGAGTTAATATTAACATTATCATTGTCATTCTCACTGTCATGGTCTAGGGCATGTCTCGACCTTATTTGATATTCAGATTGGTTTAGAGGCTTTTATGGATGAAGTGTGGTGATGTTTATTGTTTTAGTATTATAGTGTCACTTTTTGTTATCTTATCTATCTTGCTTATTTATTTGGTTTTCTTCCATTGTTATTCATACTGTGTTCTGGTTGGTTAGGCAAGGGGTGATCTTCGGTTCTCGAGGAACTTGAGATACCCATCTCAAATAGGCCTGGGGTTGGGTCGTGATAACTTAGTATCAGGGTGTAGTTTTAGGGTCTTTGGGTGTCAAAAAAGTCATGTCAAGTAGAGTCCCTTCTATGGGTGTGTAGCATACTATGCTTATAAGGGGGAGGCTACATGGCATTTTGGAATATTTCTATTTCTTGTGTTCTATTTTGGGCAATAGAGTCTAGTTTCACTGAATTTCTCTAGATCCTAGTTTGCTTGCATTTCAGATCATGCCTCCTCAAAGATCTGATATTCGTTGAAACTTTATTAGAACCTCTAGCATACCATAGGGCTATGTGGATGGTACTTGCCCTGTTATGGAGTACAGACCCAATCTAGGGTCCTTACTCATGATTGTTAGGGTACCACCAGTCTCTACTAGTCCTTCTGTAGTTCTTGACACTCATGCCCAGTAACTTTAATAAGACATCTCTAATGTGAAGTTCCATTATTCTATTCATCTATTGACTCAGTTGGTGACCTCCCAGTATTGCAAATTAAAATAGGGTGGTTCAATTTCTCCTTTTTCTTATGTTGCCGAGATTGGTCAATTTATGAAGCTGAATCCCCTAACCTTTATTAGTTCTAAGGTTGAGAAGGATCCTCTAGGTTTTATTGATGAGACAGAGAAAATCATTAGGATAATGCATGCTTTCAATTCTGAGGGTGTGGAGTTTGCTGCATATTAGTGGAAACATATGATATATTAATGGTATGAGGAGTGGGAGCAGTTGAAAGGTGATGATGTTGAGCCAAATATATGATATGAGTTCTCTAGTGTCATCCTTGATCATTTCATTCCTTGTGAGTTGAGGAAAGCGAAGAAAGAGGAGTTTGTGAATCTAAAGCAAGGAAAGATGAGTGTGAATTCCTTAAAGTTCCATCAGTTATCTCGTTATGCTCCGGATTTAGTGTCTAGTATGAGGGCCAAAATAAGGAAGTTAGTTTCTTGTTTGTCTTGTGACTTGGCATTTGAATATAAGGTTGTGATGTTGAAAAATTATATATATATCTCCAGACTTATGGTTTATATGAAATATTTTAAGGACGAGAAAAAAAAGTAGGTAGAGATGAGAGACAAGTAAAACAAGAAGTTCAGATATTCAGAGTAGGGTAGGGGTCATTCGAATAGTGTAAGAGCTGGTAGACAGTAGAACAATATGAAGAATTAGGGAAATTTTGGTTCATATTCATTGCCTAGTACTCATTATCCAAATCCATTCGGTGATCGTCGATTTCAGACTCGTAATGGTCCTAAGGTATAGGGCGCTCAGTCTCAAGCTACTGGAGCTTAGTTAGCCCAACCATATCCTTCTTGTATATTTTATAATCAGCTTCATTAGGGTTATTATGATAAGGGATAATTTGGTTGTTTAATTGTGGCCAGATAGGGCATATGCAACAATACTGCACTTTATCTAAGATCTCTATAGGAGATTAAAATGTCCCGATTACTACTTTTTTAGCTTTCATACCAAAGAGTTATACTTTAGATATCGACGCTGGTTGAAATCGTCTCTATGTTGTTTCTACCCATTAGGAATTTGAGGCATCTCCTGATGTTGTTACTAGTATGTTAAAGCTCCTCTTTCGTAATGTGTATTGTCTTCTTGATCCAAGGTCTACACTTTCCTATGTGACCCCATATATGTTTGTGCATTTTGGTTTTGGTCCCAAAATTATATCTGACCCTTTTTCTATGTCTACTCTTGTCACAACCCAAGACTATCCCTAGTCATTACACGGTGCTTATGTTCCCGAGAGACCATAAACTAACCGATGAGCTAGTACCTCCTGTGAGCACTGCATAATATATTCATGAATGCGGAAGAATAACATAAGTGCCATAAGGTTTTAAATATTTGAATTCAAATTGAGATATAAATCTAGGAAAAACGACTTTCTAAATCTTATAAAGTACTGATTAACTGAACAACTAAGTGACTGTAATGTCTGAAAAGCCTCTAAGACTGACTTACTAAGAGTTGATGGGAGAAGCCCCCAACTAACTCTACTAACTATTGAAATAAAGACATAAGATAAGATAGCCTATCCTTAGGTGATAAGGACTCACCACATCTACTGTACTGCTGAGAATTTGAGGAACTAAGTGCGATTCGTGAACCGAGCTTCAACACCTATGATATGAGACATCATAGCGCAAAAGAAAGCTATGCGATCATTACTTTGAATGTACTAGTATGATAAATGAGGTAGGATGATATACATGGTTTCATGAATAGGAATAATAGCATATCGGAATATAGATGTAAAGCAAGGGATACTGAATAGGTAACAAGAAATTTGTAGGCACTGGAAATATGTGAAGCATGTAAATAGTGTTTATGCATGAGAATCTATAAATATCAAAAATTCATGAAAAATATGTAGACACAATGGATGAATGATCAAGCATACAACATGGACTGAGTAAAATTTATAAACCGAAGTAACTAGAATTTGTATGCTTTGGAAAACAACACTAAGACTGAATTACTGAATGGAGACTGTAATTAAGACTATATCTGAGACTGTGGGAGGTATCACGTAACCGACATTCTGCAATTTGAGATAATCGAGGTCTAACGTGTAACCCAAGTTGAATTATTTTTAATACCATGCCAAGGGTACTAACGTTGGCTGTGTGGATCCACTAAACTAATATCATTTACAAAGGACTGAGGGTGTCAAGCTTGAACTAACGGGTGACCACTGTGAGATAGTCAAGCTTAATCTGATGGGTGACTACTCATATACTACACTGGCTATAATGTTCTGGAGTATAGGGATTGATACTAACGACTCTGGCTATCTGACGGGGAAGCCTCTATCCCTATACTCGCCCAGAGCTAAATCATACTCCCAACTGAATGATACTGAAACGCTAGACTTTTCTGATTTTAACTGACTATTTTGTTAATTCTATGAAGATACTGAGACACCATTAAGTAGACAACTACAGTTTCGTGTATTCAATACCTCCAGGACTCAAAACAATCATAGTAGCTTGACATTAAAACATTGAAGGACATAGCTTGAAGACTCTTTTTAAAATAATTGCTCGTGTAGGCATTTTATCAAGTACTAATAGTTCATGGCTTAAAATATTCATAGGATTACTAATGGACTGGCATAATTGACATGAATTGTAATGGAAAATACTAATTAATGATTTTATTCCACAAATGATAACACTAAAACATGAGGAATCGAATAACAACAATAACTTCATTAAAACATGGTGTTAAATCAAAGTTCATGGAGATTAATGGATGAAATCATGATTTAAAATCAAATAAATTAAATAGATCGTAACTTTATAATTAAAAAGGATACTTTGTCTCCATGGATGAATGGAATCCATGGATGAACATCTAACATACCTTAATTAATAAATATCTTAAAGTCCTTGATGGGTTCTTGAGGATTTGACTTGAAATTAGAGAGCTAGGGTTCTTTTTCGGGAGAGAAACCTACTTCATTTAGGGGGAAATAATCAAATACTGAATTTAAAATTTTTTATAGGGCTTAAAAGCACACCTGGGCTGATTAAAATAATGGGAAAGGACTGTTTTAACCATGGATGAAATATTAAATTTTTGTGTAATTTACCCGGTCTAGACCCTTGGCGCGACGT
Source organism: Capsicum baccatum var. pendulum (assembly GCA_030864225.1). Taxonomy (NCBI): domain Eukaryota; kingdom Viridiplantae; phylum Streptophyta; class Magnoliopsida; order Solanales; family Solanaceae; genus Capsicum; species Capsicum baccatum. The sequence continues at coordinate 160,753,950 of CM061560.1, read as the reverse complement.
GCCACTATCGCGCCAAGCCACTGGAAAATGGACAATTGGGACCTGGGCAAACACCACGATGCGGAGCTATCACGGTAAATATTTGGATGCAAATTTGGCCACCTCCGCGACGCGCCAACATCGTGAAAACCCACTGGAAATTGACAAATGAGAATTTGTCTTGCTCCGCGATGCACCATGATCACGGAGTCGCATTGGAAATTGACAATTGTCATTTAGGCTGACTACGCGATGCGCTGAGGGTTAAAATGATAGGGTCTTATGACTGAAACATTAAATCACCATAACTTCTTACCCCGTTATCAGATTTGGGCGAATTGTATATCGTTAGAAAGATAATCGAATTTCCTCCACAATGGAAGGATGAAAACTGGAAAATAATGAGCATTTCATAAATTTATAAACGAATACTCAGGCACTAGGACTTAAATTATGCTAGGGAAATACAGGGTGTTACAACTTTGGTAGGTGATTCTTTTGTGGCTTGGAAGATCTGTAGTTTTATGTTGTGTCTATCTTGTATAAGGAGACCTTGGTGTATTTGGTAGAGCTTGGTATGGTAGATTTTAATGTAATCTTAGGGATGGATTGGCTTCATTCGTACCGTGCTTCTTCAAATTTTAGGACCCAAAAAGTTGATTTCTACCTAAGGGGAGGTTTATGTTAAAATGTAATGGGTCACACCACACTAAGATGTACCAAGTCCCTTATAGTCAGACATAGGCAATAAAACAATAAACTACGGAGAATCTAAAACCTTGTAGGATATCAAAGAACATAATGATTTAACATGAAAACCTCCTTTCTCAAGGGAGTACAAACCACAACTTGCTCTCACAAGAGCTTAGTAATCCACTATAATCAAACTATTTATTACAGACTCAATTTGAACCTAACGCTTGGCTCAACTAGTTTTTAAGAACTCTATTACAATCCAACCTTGATAACTTTACCAAGAAATTACCTTGATATTTGTTAACTATAACCAATATCAAATTCAGGTACCTCTACCTAATCACTCCCAAAAACACAAAGAAAGCATTACTCTTATAACATAAGTACTTAACTCAAGAACACTCATTCTTTTTGTACAAAAAAATTTAAAACTTGAGCAATTTTGTAAAGTTGAGTTTTCGCCTCTTTCCCTCTCTACATTTTGATTTGCCAAAATTCACCAATTAAGAAGAATTATTTTCTATTTATAGTGGAATATTTATTATGGCAAAAAATCTGATTGGGCCAAGTGTCCTGACTAGTACACATCTCACCTACGCAGTTTCTTACACTAGACGACAAAACTATGTAGGACATATGACAGTTTTATATGTCTATGATGACCCAGGGACCTAGTCCCTTTTTGCTAGTTGATCATTATAAAAAAAAAGATATATCCATTTTCCCCCTTTTGATAATGACAAACAACAGAACTTCACCATAAATCTTGGATCATCAAACTCATTCACCTAATTTAGTTAGAGTGATTACCACTACTGTCAGTTAATGTTTCCCTTATCACTATGCATCTTACTTCCCCTGTTAATATATCAAGCAACTTAAGGACCTGGCCACTTGTTTTCAATTGACATTAACCTTTATTCACTATGTTTTGATGTTCACCTTTTCAATACCTATACTAATCAATGTTAATTCAGCTCATTATTCCATCTATAACATTTAACATTCTTCCCTCTATCAATATGCCATCATAATTTACTAGTATTCAACACATATGCCCAAGGTGCATGGTCCCTACCACATGAATTTAGTATTCCCCCTTTTGTCATAATTGAAAAGTTATAAAGTAAAACAAGAGAAAAATAAGCACAAGTTAGTTAACTAATGGCCACTGGGGCAATACTATCATGAAAAATAACTTTAAATATAAAGAAAAGCCAGATGAGGTACAAAGACAAAGGATTCATTTATTGATATGTAAGATTAGTAGCAGTACAATCATACCAAAATAAACATAAAAGAACTATCTTCAAAAGCCATACTATAAACCAGATCTGAAAACATACACAGGGATAACACAATGGCATATGGATGATATGACATAGGTAGAAGGGGGCTTAGGGATAAAGATTTCAGCAACAACTCCATTCTAGAACTCTCTGTAGTGTAAGAATTCAATAATTTATTAGTGAGGTCATTAACTTATGCATTTAGAACTTGAACCTCCTGAATGAGTTCTGAATCTTGGTCTGGAGCTTGGCTATTTCTGCTGTAAGTTCCTTAATAGTACCTGATCCCTCTGAGGATAACTTCTGATTTTGAATCTTTAGGTGCACTATCTCAGCATCCTTAACAACTAGCTTATTACTCATCTCCTCCATTTCCTTGCATAATTTCTACTAAGCTACCAATAGCTCTGATACTTGGGACACAGTTCCCAACTTTCCTTTAATGCATTCATTTTCCACCAATGTTGTTAGACTAAACATTTTTTGACTGTTCTTGGAGTCCTTTTACTCCCAACCACTCAAAAGTGATGAAATACCTTGTTCAAGAAGTACCCATAAGGAATCCCATATTTTCCTTCTTTCTCATGGATGACCTTATGCATGTGCTCTAACATTAGAGCAGGAATAATTATCAACTCAAATTTGCTCAAGAACTCTATAAAAAACAAATCAACTGTAGAAGTAATGGTCCTTTTCTATGGTTTGTGAGAAATTTCTTTCCCACACCAGCTATTGATGTCTCTCCTACCTTTGAGGCATCAATCATAAACTCTGTTGAGGCCTATTTTTTTTACTAAATCCTCACACCTATAATAGACTCATCTAGAATCTTTCCCAGTGCCTTTTCATCCATTTTTATTTCCTTTCCTTACACCTGGGCAATTAAACTTAACCCTTCATCTAAGAAATCACTTGAATAATAGAATTCTCTCACTTTATCTTTAAAAACAATGGGATATGGTTCCTCTAGTAGGTGTAACCATCCTCGGTGTTTGACATATTCGATCAAATTTACCATGATATTTTTTTCATAAATTCTAGGATCAAACATTATAACAAACAATACCTTCTGAGTATATTAGATTGCATTTCTTGCTTCTCTAGAAGCTGACTTCTTTTATTCCTTCTTTCTTCATATTTTAGAATTACTACTGGGTTTTGTTTTCACCTTTACTATTTTTTGGACTATGTCCCTCAGAGACTTTCTTCCTGTTTAAGCTTTATTGACTTTAGGATCTTTAATGTGGGCTAAGGATATGGGAATATCTACTATTTTGAATATTTTTATTATGAGAAAGAGAGAATGGGACCAATTTAGGTTATAGATACAATAGACTATTGAGGAAGATTATTTGAATTAATTTGGATGAGTATGAAATAAAAAGGGTTTGAGTTTTTAATAAAGGGATATAACCGTTGTCATTCAAGAGGTACCCTTTTGAAATGACATCTCTGACTGTAATTGGTATAACTGTTCACATTGCTATGAATTGACATCTTTTTCTCAGATAATAAAAGATGCATTACTTTTTTAGACAAAGTTTTATGATTATTAAAACATACTATTTTCTTAGTAACCTTGAGTTATGGGATCAAGCCCCTCTCTTTCTTAAGAGAATCCTCAATTTTGAGCAAGTAATATATGTCCTATTCCAATGATGTTCCCATGAGTATAGACCAATATGTACCTACTTTATCAAGGATACCTATCTCCTGATCATAGATAATTTGAGGAGAAAAACTGATTCATTTAGTAGATCAAGTTAATTTAATCTATCCCATCCTCAACTTCTTTGTTTCAGTTTAATACTTTATTCCAAAAAGTATTATCTCAATAGGTCTGAGGACCAAGTCAAAGACTTTTATTTTAAGTTGTTAAATCTCCTCCTTCATTTCTTTAATCTAGTAAGCATTTTCTGAGCTTCTTTTACATTTTTAGGCTCAATTAGAGAGAAAAAATTTAAGAATTTCTTAAAATTTCTAGTTTGAGCTCTTGTTTGCACTCCAGTATTCAGAGGTGAAGTTAGAGAATAAAGGGGGTGAGAAGATCTATGCCTCCAGTTTGACCTTCTAGGATGAGTTCCCTTGGAACAGGACCTTGTGAATTTTAACTAAGACCTTCCTATTGCTCTTATACTAGGTTGGGCTCTATGAATGTGATACTGGATCACCACCACTTTCATCATCCTCATCTGCATTATTTAGTTCTTGACCATTATCTTCAATAAGATCCCAATCACTTTCATCATCCTCATCTGCATTATTTAGTTTTTGACCTTCATCTTTAATAATATCATCCCTTTGAGCAGGAATGAGATTCAAATTCTCATGCTACATTATCACCTGGTTTTTTAGCCTAAAGGAATACCTAGTTTGTTTTCCTTTTACATAAGCATTACAAACTTTATTGTTTGGAAATTTTATCTATGGTATGCCATGGACTAGGTCTATTAATATTAATTTTTTCAGCAAAGAGAACCATACATGTCCTAGCCTTTTGTACCATAAATTAACATCTTCATTTTGAACACTTAAGCAAGTAAATTCCGCATCATCCATAGACTCCAAATCAACCACATACATAATTTTGATCCTTTTGGCTTTGATAATAACTCTCCCAAACTTCAATCTTGATATAGTACTTCCATCATATGAGAATTTAACCTTATTACCTTTTCTAAATGTGACAACTCTATCATGAAGTATCTTTAGAGAGAGAATACAGTTAGACTTTTAGTAATATGTTTTCAATAGCCAATATCTATACAACAGTTCTGATTGCAAACCATTTTGCCCATCTATAAATAAAGTAATTTCTTAGATTTGGGAACCCATTTGAGTTTGAGTTCCTATTTGAAAGACAAGGGTATGATCAAATATTTCTTGGAACATATAGATAATGAGAAATTCTTCAGTTTCTTGAAAGTTTTGGAACACTTAGGATAGGTATTTCCTTGCTGGATATATCTAACACTGTTCATTCAAGCGCTAAACCAACTTCGATAGTTTTCCTTCATGTGACTATCTCTTCCACAATGAGTGCATAGAGGTTTATGGACCCGATTTCTAATATCATGAATAGTTTTCCGTTGAGCCCCAAGTGATTGTTTATGGTACAAATATCTAAGAATTTTACCATTATTGAAACTCTTTCCAGTTAAATTGGAAAGGATATTAGAGGATGTGGTCTACTGTAGAGATTTTTTGAGCTCTTCTTTTATACTGACTAGGTACCTTTCTAATTCTTCATTCTTATAGAGAGAATTCATAAGTTTCTTTATAGAATCCCTCAATTTTTATTCAAGATCAATCTAAAGACTTGAATCTTTTTTCTTCCCTTTTCATCAGTATCATTTACTTTCTCCAATTGACTCGCAAAACTCTGATTTCAAGTTTCAACGTAGCTACTTGTTCCTTACTTTCATATATTTGGAGATTTAAAGTAATTAATTCAAGATTCTAATTCTTTACCTTCTCTTCTAGAGTATTTTTCTCAATAGTTAGTTCACACATAACATCAATCAACATATTTCCTAGGTTCATTATCTTTCTAGTGAAGTAGTTATATAGGTTTTCCTTAGTGTCAGAGAGAGTTACCTTATTTTCTTCTTCATCTTCAGTGTTTGACATAATAGCAAATAAGGAATCATAGGTAACTTCACACTCCTCCATAGCCAGCATAGACTTATCTTCTTCTTTTTTCAGCTTCTTTTCACTGAAGGAATCTCCCCCTACTGCTTGGTCCTGTTTCACAACATAATTAACTCCAACTTTTCTTATTGGTTTTACAGGGACCTGGACCCTATTATTTCCTTTGTCACCTCTATACTTGACATATTCCTGATAATTAATTTTTATATTAGACAGACCTTAATGAAATGATCAAGGACTTCCATATTCGTGACAAACCTCAATAGTGCCTTCCTTTTTTTATTACTTTCTCTTCTTTGAGATTGACAAATTTTTGACATTGGTCTAAATTTTTTTCTGAATAATTAACATCAATATATTCTTCACATGAATCTAACTTAGAAGCTTTCAATGCTAGAGAGTTTTCCATGTTTACTTTCTTCTTCTATTTCCTTTGTTGCTTCTTGAGTTCATGTGTATTTAGATTACCAATAAGTTCATCCATAGTGAATTTTTTCTCCTTCCTTCATAGAAAATGTTGTCTACTAAGTAGTCAGAATGTCATGTTTTGAATACTTCACATCAATTGTTCCTTCATGAGCTATCTAAAGACAATCCCAAATCTCTTTAGCATTTTAACAAGCTCTAGTTATATTCATCAGGTCCTATGCCATAGACAAGCAACTTTATTTCCTTGTAATTTTTTTTCAAATTTCTTTTAATCTTCATCATTAATCTCTCTCCTAGTTTTCACAACCATCCTTGTTATGTCTACTTCTTTGACCTCTCTAATAGGAACATGTGTATTATCAAGAATTATATTAATTAGCTCACTATACTCAACCATAATGAAGTCAAACATCCCAGTTTTCCACCACCTATAGTATTATCTATCAAAGTAGAATGGTCTAGTGTTAGACTACCCTTCCTCTAGATTAGATGGAGAAGCCATGATCAATAAATAAATCTAATTATAAACCTTTTAGAGTGTCCTTGCTCCGATACCAATTGTTAAAATATAAGGGTGTTGCACCACACTATTACGGACCAGGTCCCTTAAAGTCAGACATAGGCACTACAATAGTAAATAACTAAAAAACTAAAACCTTTTAAGAATGTAAAGAACAAAATAATTTAACATGGAAACCTTCTAGTTTAGGGGAGGAAAACGCATGGATTTCCCTCACAAGCGCTCAAAAATCCATTATAATCAAATTCATGATTACAAACTTGATTTGAAACTAACTATAGACTTAACTAGTTTGTAAGAACTCTATTACAACCCTACCTTGACAATTCTACCAAGAACTCACATTGATACTAATTAAATCTATCAAATTAAAAACACATGTGCCTCTACCTAGGAACTCTCAAGAACACAAAGAAAGCATTACTGTTATAACATGAGTAATTCAATTATAGACCATGACTTGAATAATAACAATCACTCTTTTAATGCATACAAAAATAACGAACTTGAGTAATGTTACAAGGTTGAGTTTTTGCATCTTTCTATCTTCTATTTTTTGACTTGCAAAAACTCTCCAATTGAGAAGTACTCTTTTCTATTTATAGTGGAATAATGATTAGGGCAGAAATCTTATTGAGCCAAGTGTCCTGACTAGTACACATCTCATATGGGCTATTTCTTACACTATACAACAAAACTGTGTAAGCTAGTAACAATTGTATATGTCCATGAAGACCCATGGACCTGGTCACTTATTGTTAGTTGATTATTATTAGAATAAGACATAGTAGTTTATTTCTTATTTTAGAGCTCGAAAGTTGATTTTCAATAGGTGTATATCTTATTTAATTTTTATTAAAGATTCTAGTTTTGAGGTTCTCTGCTTACAATCTGTCCCCTTGGTTAATGAATTTCATAAGAATTTCTCGATGATCTTCCTAGTATTCCTCTGGATAGGAAATAGATTTCAATATTGATCTTCAACCGGATACACATCTTATCTTTATTCTTCCTTATAGAATGACTCTGGTTAAATTGAAAGAGTTAAAGAAGCAGTCAAAGGATCTCCTTGATAAGGGATTCATTTGTCCTAATATCTCTCTTTGGATTTCTCTCCTTCTTTTCCTCATCAAATATGTACATATTATCAGCATTTGAATAATGTTACAATAAAGACTAATTATCCTCTTCCTACGATTGATGAACTTTTCAACCAACTTTAGGATGCTAGATATTTTTCTAAGATTTATCTCTGTTCGGGCTATTATCAGTTGAAAATTAGAGAGGGTGATATCCTAAGACCTCTTTGTGAACATGGTATGGTCTCTATGAGTTCCTTGTGATGTCATTTGGATTGACTAATGCTCCATATACTTTTAAAAATCTTATGAATTAGGTCTTAAGCAAATTTTTGGACTTTTTTGTTATTATATTCATTGATGATATCTTGGAGTCTACTAAAAATGAGTAAGATCATGCCAATTATATTCGAATTATATTATAAATTCTTTAAGATCAAAGATTGTATGCTAAATTCTATAAGAGTGAGTTTTGGCTAAATACAGTGAATTTTCTTGGTCATGCTGTTTCAAGTGAAGGAATCAAATTAGATCCATAGAAAGTTAAGGCGGTTAAGAGGTGTCCTACATGCACGACTTCAACTGACATTCGAAGCTTCTTAAGTTTGAGGAGAGTTTCTCATAAAATATTTCTCTATTGAAAAATTTGACTCATAAAAATGCGACATTCTTATTGTCCAATTCTTGTGACGGTAACTTTAAAAAGTTTAAAAATAAGTTGAATTTTGAGCCAGTATTTGGTAATGATGGATTTTGTGGTGTATTGTGATGTGTCCCATGTAGGACTGGGTTGTGTCTTCTTGTAGTATGGTAAGATTTTCGCCAATGTTTCAAGATAGCTTAAGGTTTACGAGAATAAGTATCCGACTGATGATTTGGAGTTTACGACTATGGTTTTTTCTTTAAGGATTTGGTGCCATTATCTATATGGAATGGATGTAGACATCTATTCAGACTATAAAAGTTTGTAGTATGTGTTCACTGAGAAGGAGTTGAATATTAGGCAGAGGTGGTGGCTTGAATTTCTCAAGAATTATGACATGAGTCTTCACTATTATCTAGGTAAAAATAATGTTGTTTCTGATGCTCTTAGAGAGTTATCTATATGGAGCTTAGATTTTGTAGTAAAGAGAATAGAGAATTAGTGGAAGACATTCTCTGGCTGGCTAATTAGAGATTTTGTCTTTTAGACTCTAGGGATAGAGGGGTGATTGTTCAAGAAGTGGTTGGATCATCTCTCAATGTTGAGATAAAAGAGAAGCAATCTTTGGATCCCATCCTTATATAGATTGAGAATAATGTAAGTCAACAAAAGGTTCTGACCTTTGAGATTTATGGTGATGGTATTCTGTAGTATAAAGGCAGGTTGTGTGTTACTGATGTTGATGGTCCATGGGAAAGGATATTGATAGAGGCTCATGTTTCAAGGTATGCATTTCATCCAGGTTCAACAAAGATATATCATAATTTGAAAGAGATCTATTGGTAGAGCAACATGAAGAAAGATGTGGCTAACTTCATGGCTAAGTGTATGGTTTTTCAGTCAGTGAAGGTAGAGCATTTGAGGCCAAGTAGCATGTCTCAAGACATTGAGTTGCCCATGTGGAAATGAGAGGTGATCAACATAGATTTCATCACAGTTCTTTCACAATCTCGTAATTAGTATGATTTGATTTGGGTTATTGTTGGTAGGATAACTAAGTTGTCTCACTTATGACCTATGAGGAATACTACTATGGAGATGATCATGCTAAGTTTTTCATTGAGAAGATTTTCAAATTACATGGAGTGCTAGTGTCTATTATTTTGGGTTGAGGTATACAATTTTCTTCTTATTTTTGGCGCTCATTCCATAATAGTGTAAAGACTAAAGAGAACTTTATCACTATTTTCCACCCTGAAATAGATGGACAAGATGAATGAACTACTCAGACCATGGAGAACATTCCAAGGGATTGTGTGAGTGACTTCAAAGAAAGTTGGGTGGATTACTTACCTCTCATTGAGTTCTCGTCTAATAATATTTATTATTTGAGTATTCAGATGGCTCATTTTATGGTTCTTTATGGTAAGAGGTTTAGGTCCCATATTGGGTGGTTTGTGGCTAGTGAGATTATGTTTTTTCCATGAATTGGTCCACAAGCCATGGAGAAAGTGTAGGGATTACTCAAAGTTGCGAAAATTCTTATGTGGATGTGAGGCAAATAGAATTAGAGTTTGTTGTAGGTGATTGGATGTTCTTGATGGTTGCTCCTACGAAGGGAGTGATGAAGTTTGGGAAGAAAGGGAATCTTAGTCCCTGTAATATTGGTCCATATTTGATTTAAAGAAGAGTTGGGAAATTTGACTATAAGTTGGATTTTCTTTCTAGTTTGGGTTCCATTTACCCGGTTTTCCATTTGTCGATGTTGAAGAATTATGTGAGTAATCTTTCTTTGGTTGTGCCTATTGAAAATTTTGGAATTTCAAATTATCTGTAATATGACAAAGTCCTAGTGTCTATATTAGGTAGGCAAGTCCTTCGATTGAGCACTAAAGATGTTGCTTCGGTGAAGGTTATTTGGAGGAATCAAAAGGTGGAAAAAGCTACTTTGGGAAGCTAATAAGGATATGAAGGCCAAGTACCCCTTTTAGTTGTTTGGGTTCGCTGATTATGCATAAGGTATGTACTTTTCTTATCCTATTTGCATTTTTGGTATTGTTCATGGTTTTATGGTTGCTTTCTGTCTTGTATCTATGTGAAAGGCTATCATAACTCCTTATTTAGGGATGACTGATCCTAGAGGAGGGGGGTAATGTAATACTCCAGGTTTTGAATTCTGAATTTTTCTTAGTAATTATGCTTACAGCTCAGGGCATGACTCAAGTGATGTGTCATAGAGATAATCTTGGTCTAACCAATAAGGTGTCCCTAAGTTTCTAGTATGTTCATAAATTAAATCACACTAGCTGTAAGGTAATTTCACAAGTTGTGGTGAGGGACTTGTGACCAAACCAATAAGGAGGCCTTGCGTTTCTACCCAGTCTACAAGTCTTATTGACAACTCGTGATCAATGACCATGAGTCGTGATATGACTCATAGTCAATGGTGATAGTTTTTCTTGTACTTTAATTAGGTGTGCATTGGTCATTTCCTTTCTACCCCAAATATAACCTATTAAAATACCCCAGGCGTTGGTCCCTGGAAAATTTTGAGTTTTGGGCTTACTACCCTCGCTACGACTCACCTTGAGAGTCGTAAGGAGTTATTATGGGTCATAGGACCCAGTTGTAACGTGCCCAATGAGATTTTTCTATGTCACTATTTTTACTATGACTACCATGTTACGATTTGTAAGGACTCTAAACAACTTTTATAGTCCTTTTCATAGGGAAAACATTGTGATTCCCAAAGTGTTCTATCCAGAGTACAACTAGGATATAACGAGTCAGATGGCCTCGATATGAGTTGTATGGTAATTTTCATAACCAGAATAGTGTTGGTGGTCTGCGATATTGTCCAAACTACGACTAAGGCGAAATGAATCATATGTTGAACGTATGAATCGTAAGGTCGCCCGTAATGACTTACGGCTTATTTTATATCTTTTTAATATGGATTTTAGAAATTTCCCTATAATTCCAATAATAAACCATGATCTATAAACCTACTTGGGACCCTATTTTCATCCATAATACATATTTGATACACTCTTTTCTCTCTTAAATCCTCCTAACCATCATTTCTTAGGGTTTCCAAGAAGGTGTTCCAGTAGAGCTTCAAGGGTTGAACTCTCTCCATAATCTTGGGTATTTAAGGCATGTGACTTTACCCTTAAATTTATTTTATCAAATTCATGAATTTACATGGTTAATTATGTGATTTGAAATAATGATTTTGATATGGTTGACGACTTTGACATGATTGGTTCTTAAATTGATTTACCCTTGTTTATTATACATTATTCATGCTCCGTTAATGGTTTTGAACTTATGGGGTGCATTAAATTAGTATATAATCAAAGGAGTTATGTTTTCCCTAATTGTGATGAATTTTTATTTGACATATGGTTTTGAAAATTGAGTTTCCTCAACCTAAATTTGAAATTGATAATTATAGATGGCTTTGTCAATTGTTTTGACTTGGTCAATTGAAATAATTCATTGGCATAAAAGGTTAATGAACCATGGTATTATTTCATTGAACTTTGGGGTATGAGAACTCCCCGCATGAACATTAATGGAGTCTAAGGGGTCATGAATTTCACCCGTGTGATGGTTAATGGAATATGGCATGATAATGAACTTTTAAGTGAGGTTAGTATGACGATACCAATTGATGCCTAAATACATAATCCCTTAAATAAAGTCGGAATGTGTGTTAAATATTTTAATGGGGAACAACTTAGAAAGAACATGTAAGGAGATTGTAATGCATATGCACATTCAAGGGAGAAATACAGCTATATGGCAAAGCACCTTGAGGATGCTGAATCACTTTGCTATCTAGAAGAACGACTGTAATACAACTTATTTTTGAGTAGTTGAGTAGTGTTAGCAAGACTAGTTAGCAATATATATAAAACAAGACTAGCTCGAAGATAGTTGATAGGTGGTAGATGGTAAGTTTCTACCGGGGTATGAAATGATAAATTTTATTAATAAAGAAATTATTTATCAAAATAAATTTAATTAGGCTTAAAAGAGGATTGTGTATCCAAGATGTGAAAGTAGAGGTCCCGAGGGACCAATACCGAAACCCGCACTAGATAGTGTGGGGGTCTAAATGACTGGAAGGTTCAAGTCTCCCTTATGTTTATTATATGATTGGGAGGTTCGAGTCTCCCATGTTACGTTAATTGGTGCTTAAGTCACCTTTGATTTAATTTGGGAGTTTCAAATCCCCTATCAGGCATATGAGATATAATTATCCTATAGTTCATATGGCTACATGCACTGGGCCCTTCCATCTTGGGGGGAGCTCGGCCCATATAACATGTGGGTGCCTTGATTATGATGGTTATGCTACAAAATCCATGTTCAGATTTTAAAAGTTCATGCAAAGCCTTGTTCCCTACCCCAACAGATGATATATATATATATATATGTTTGCATTTGATGATGTGTATTGGAGTTGACTAGTTTTGAATTATTAGTCATGGCATTATCTTATCCCTTATTCGTGAGTTACATGGTAGTTCTCCAACCGCTAACCATCTCTGAACATTGTATCCCCAAGAGATGAATGCATTAAAATTGTCAATTGGGTGTGCATAAAAATATGTCAAGTAGAGACTTTTTTATGGAAGCGTTGCACGCCACACTTATAAAGGATAGGCTACATGTATTTAGGAGTGTTTTTCTTCTTGTTGTATTATTTTCAGACTATAGAGTCTAAGTTCTGGAGTATCAGTAATTTTTGTTTGCTCGCCTTTCAGATCATGCATCCAATAAGATCTAATATTTGTGAAAACTCTTCAATCCCATATGAGGATAATGTGGATGAAACTCATCCTACTTCTAGGGTACTAACCCAGCCTAGGGTTGCTATTTTTGATTGCCACCATGGAGTCCTACCGGTGTCCATTGATTAATGCTGAGTTTCATCAGTTCGTTCATATATTGACCCAATTGGTGACATCTCAATCACAACAGTCGATTCCTATTAGTATTGTTGTGAGTTATTCTTAGGCCACTAAAGTTGGCCAATTTATGAGGTTACACCCTCTGAATTTTACTAGTACTAAGGTTAAGGAGGATCCTCAAGGGTTTATACATGAAATGGAAGAGACCTTTTAAGCGATGCATGTTATCAACGTAGTAGGCTTGGAGGTCGCTATTTATTAGTTGAAGGATATGGCGTATCAATGGGATAAGGAGTGGAATAAGTCTAAGGGTAATGATGCTGACTTATATTTGTGGGATGATTTTTTTAGTGCTTTTCTTTATTGCTTCTTTCCTTGACAGTTGAGGGAGGCAAAAGCTCTAGAGTTTATAAATCTGAAGCAAGGCAAGAAGATGGTAAATGATTATGCCTTGAAATTGCATTAGTTTTCATGATATGCTCATGATTTAGTATCTAGAATGAGGGTTAGAAATTTTCTTTTGGATTGTCCTATGATTTTATTTTGGAGAGAAAGGTTTCCTTATTGAGCAGGGATATGGGCATCTCAAGACTTGTGGTGTATATGAAACAATTCAAAAAAGGAAAATAAGAAGCAAGTTGAGATAAGGAAAAGACAGATGAAGAGATTTATACATTCAGAGAAGGTTAGAGACCAGTAGAAGAGCGGTAGAGATGGTGGGAAATTGTCTCAAAAGAAGAATTGGGAGAGTCTTAACTATTATTTAACGACTAGTACTCATTACCCATAGTCGTGTGGTGATTGACATTTTTATACTGGTGATGGTTCGGGAGCACAGGGTGCCCAATCTCAGGCCAATGAGGTCCAGTTAGCACCATCATATCCTTCTTGCAGAATCTGTGGTCAGTTGAACCATGGCCAGTGTGAGAAGGGGAGGAATCGGATCTTTTGTTATGGTTATATTGGTCATATGCAATAGGATTATCCATTAAAGGCTTCTTCTCAGGCCAACAAGGTTACTATTGCTACTTCATTAGCTTTTGCACCAAAGGGTGCCACTTCTAGCTGCATCACTGGTCACAACCGACTCTATGCTCTTACTACCCATCAAGAGTCTGAGGCATCTCCTGATGTCCACATAGGTATGTTGAAACTCTTATCTTGTGATGTTTATTTCTTGTTCGGTCCAGGGTCTACTCTTTCTTATGTGACCCCATTTGTGGCTATCCATTTTGGTTCAAGTGTTAAGTGTATTTTGGACCCTTTTTTGGTTTCTACCCCGGTAGGTGACTCAGTGGTTTTGAGAAGAGTATATAGGGGTTTTGTGGCATTTGTTTGTTGTATGGAAACTTAAACAACCTAGGTTTTAGTCCTCAGAAATTTCCTGATTTTTTACCTCTCTGGACATCATACAACTTGGGGTGCTAGTCGAAAGTTGGGGTACGGTTTATGGGTCATCACTCATGTATTGTTCAGTGTAGTTGGGTTAACTACTTTCCATGCTACAACTTCTTTATAATGGGTATATGATGGGGTGTGAGTCATATGATGCAAATCGTATGATATCCTATGTCTCAACTTAGGTGATTCTATTCTGCCCAGTGTGCGGTTTATCACTACCAATCATATGAGTGGATATGAGTGGGACTTTGGAGTCATAGTTTGGTCAATATGGGGGTTGGGATTCTTCTTAGGGTATACGTGGTGGAAACCACTCGTATCCTAGGGTATGGATGGGGGTGGTCATACCCTCTTGGGGGAAATTAATACAGTTTAAGTTGGGGGGGTAATCTGTACATTTCCCCTTATAACTCCTTGGGACCCCACTACTTAAAACACATTTTTATGGCTTCATTTACCTATTTTTAATCAATCAAACACTCTAAACTCTCAGTCGCTCAAAATATCTCAAGGCTCTTAGGTTAAGCAAAACCTAGGGTTTCCTTCAAGGTTGTCAATTGAGGCTCATAAGAATGATTTCTTCATAGCTTCTTCGTAATCTAAGGCAAGTTACTCCTCCCTCATTCTTATTTCCAACTAAAGGAATGTTTTATGAATTGTTTTCAAGGCATGAATGTTTTATGGTTTTGGGTTTTCAAATATATGTTGGGGGTTTTGGTTATAAAGGCTTGGTTATGGTTTCCCTATGTTTTAATTAGGGGTTTACATGTTTTCATTGTGGTTTTTACATTTGGTTGCATGGAAATGGTTAATTGGTACTTTTTTTTTGTTTTGGAAACACTATTCCCCCAATGTGTTTGATAAAATACCTATTAGAAAGCTTTTACCATATTGTTTGATCTTTAATGGAACTATTGCATGGTATAACTTGTTAATGGAACACTAAATAGTATAAATGATTTAAATGGTTTGAAATCATTAAATAGTAAGGTCTTGGTTGTTATGTTTGTTATAATTGAAAGCCTTGTAGGGTATAAGGGAATACCCTAAGAAAACTTAATAATGATCACTTGTGGGGTACATGGGATTCCCCCAAGTCAACTTAATAATGTAATTTATGGGTACATGGGAATCCCTTCATCTTAAAAGATTGGCTAAGGATATTGCTTACAAGCTATAGTCTGTATAATGATACCATTACTTATACCCTTGGTTAATAATAAATATAATGGTGGTTTGGTTGTGTGGTAATGGTTTTAATTCGGAAATAATGGCGTGGATTGATAGCTAACCGTGATGGTGTGAGTCCACTAGACAGACACTGGATACTCATGTTTGCCGACATGAGGATTGGTCATGGCGAAAATTAGCCTCCTATATTTAGGCATTAATATTGACAATCTAACGACTGGATCTTTGAAAGATAAAGAAAGTAAGATATTATAATACTCCGCACTTTTCCAAGCTTAAATTCGTTCCTAAAATGTTAAGGCATAGCTTCTAAAATGAATAGTATTTATTCCATGTTAAATTTTCAAGGTTTAGATCCCCATTATGTGGGAAATTGAATAAGCTTTCCATTAATACCAAATTCACCTTAATCTGATTTGCGGTTGAAAAGTTATGGCATTTTTATGTTGACAGTGTGCCACCTAGGCACTCAACGTGTCGCGGATAAGGAAAAAATAACAATTGACATATTCCAGTGGGACTTCACAATATTGGCACATCGCGAAGATGTCCCATTTCCTATTTTCCAAAATCCATTATCCCAACAAGATAGTTGCACGTCGCACCAATGGAAAAAATGGCATTCTAAAGGGGCACCGCAATTGTGGAACGTCGCGGAATCGGCCTAGTTCCCGATTGTCCTATTACCAATGATCCACAACAATAGTGGTACGTAGTGATGGCCTGTCAGTCTGAAAAAATATTGAATTTTTCAATTCCGACATAAAGTTTAATAGGGGTATTTTTGTCAATCCCCAAGGCCCCAATTCATCCAAAATAGGGAATTAAGCATATTCAAGGCACTTTATGCCCAATTTCATCCATTCTCTCTCAAAGAAAAACCCAAGAACTCCAATGCTTCTTCTCTAAGAAATCAAAATTCTCTATTTATTCTCCATGAAATCTTAAGATTGAAGATTCCTAGGACAAGATCATCAAGAATCCATCTTCTAAAACACAAATAGGAATCAATAATTCAAGTTTCTTCATCTAATCATCAATAAAGGTATGTTGGGTTTATGAACAAGGATCCTCTTTCATCTTTGTTCCCAAAATAAAGTTTTATTTACAAATTCATATTATTTTAAATTAATATTCATGAGATTTGAATAAGGGTTCATACCCATATTGCTAATTTTAAGATTATGAGATTTTTAATGTTTTAAAAGTTGAATTGCAGGTCTATTTGCATACTTTCATTCCGATTGCAGAAAATTATCAATTTTGAGATGAATTATCATTGTTTTCATGACTAAGCATGAATATTAGGATATTTTGATATGAGTTTCATGTATGGGTTACTAATCCCAAGATTATATGTTGTTGATTCAAGAATGATGATGCTTTAAGCCTCCTATGAACAATTTTTTCACAGATTTTCAGTAAAGATTTGATATTTTGATCCTAAGCTAAGATAAGAAATGCACATTTTTCATATAGTTTGAAAATTAAAGAAAAAGAAGCATAATTTATTTTCAATATAAATCCTTGTGCTATTTTAAGGTAGCTTTCCTATAATTTTTTAGCGATAAGTATAGGAGTAGTATCTAGAACCGAGTTGGGTATGATTCCAAGGTGTCATGCCCCAGAACTATGAGCCATCATAGGTTTTAAGCGCCCATAGTGGGCTAAGTCAATGATCACTTAAGTGAAGATTCTATTACGACGGGAAAGGTAGAACAACTCTCCCCAATATAGGTAAGACGTTGGAATCCATGAATGCTCTCATTGTTTATGTCGTTAAGAAGTACCTCCCAAAGTTCCTAATTCCTAAGACAGAATAACAGAAAATCTTTAAGAAAAATAAGTGTAAAGGCTCACCAATTTATTTAGACGATGCTTTATAGAAAGATATTTAATTATAATTTTCATCTTTCAGATTTTAGATTTCAGAGTGAGACCTTTCTACACTTAGATAATATGATTTAAAGAGAGAATACAAGTACAAATGTTATAACTCTCTAGATTTATAAAGTTTGATTTGCTATGTATGATTTAGAATTATAGTATTTCAGATATTCCAGCTTATGTGATTCATTTTCATTTAGCATGCATTGTTTTATAAATTATGATGATGAGATAATATTTTACTTATGTATTTCACCCCCATATACTCAGTAAATCCTCAAAGTACTGATCCACATATACGTCTATGTGGTACATTGTCTTATAATGTAGGTTCAACTGTTCAGTATCAGCAGCGAGAGTAGTTTGAGCATCTCCATCGATATTCGGCAGTTGGTGAGTCTTCTTAGTTTGGGTACTTATTCATTTCGATTTTGCAGCTTAGTAGTTTTATATGATTCGGTATTCTTTTCAGAAAGTTTAAGTAGCTGGGGGTCTATCCCAGTGACTCTCTAGTATTAGTAGAAGAGGCTTGTAAGACAGCTAGATTTAATTTAGACTTACAGTATTTGCTTTTCAAACATTTCTTTTAGACTATTTTCAGTTATTTCGAACAATTTCCACATTAATTATGACTTTCATGTCTATATTACCTTAATTTTGAGATTTATACCTAGTAGAAGGCAGACAGAGGGTTAGCTTAAGGTTACTCGTTGTCTTGAGCACCGTGTGATATCTTAGGACTAGGTTTCGAGGTGTTACCAACTTGGTATCAAATCCTAAGGGTTTTAAAAGTCATAGGGAGTCAGAAAAGCTACGTTATGTAGAGTCTTGATCATGGGTGTGAAGCATGCCACATTTATGAGAAAGGCTATAAAACATTCTTAGAAAATCAAATCATCTCTTTCTTTCATGATCTATCGTGCTTATAGTATCTCTATTTGCTATCAACTTATGCTCTTACGTGGCAGTTGAAAATTCCTCCTCGTTGAACTAATTCCTATAAAAATGATAATCAACCACCCCAGCCTGCCTATTCTTTGAATAAGAATGTATCCCATGTTGAGTTTAGGTCTTTCTTTTAGGTGTTAAGCCAAGTTGTGACTGCCAATGTTAAGGGCAATCAGTAGAATCAAGTTGCAGTCACATTACAATGGAATGGGGATTTGGCAATATCTAGAATCAGAGAATTCATGAGAATAAACCCGCCGGTATTCTTTGGGTTGAAAAAAGGTGAGGACCCATAAATTTATCTAGATGAGGAAAAGAATATCACACAGATTATTCATGTTTCAGAGAAGGAGAGTGTAGAGTTAGTATCCTATAGATTGAAAGATATAGCATACGATTGGGTAGTTATGTGAAAGAATGGTATAAGTGAGAATGTTGTTCCTATGATTTAGAAGGTGTTTTAGGATAATTTTCTAGAGAGGTTCTTCCCAGGTGATATAAGGGAAGCTAAGATAGAGAAGTTTGTGAATTTGACACCGGGCTCGATGACAGTGAAGTAGTACCGTATTAAGTTCAATCAGTTGTCTAATTATGCCCCTAATACGATGGCTAATCCTAGGGCTAGTATGAGTAGGTTTATTACTGGATTATCTAGATTGGTAGTTAAGGAGTGTAGGACTGCCATGCTCATTGGAGACATGGATCTTGCAAGATTGATAATGCATGCTTAGTAGATTGAGGCAGAGAAGTTAAAGGAAAGAGATAGAGAAAATAAGAAGGCTAGGACATGGCAATTTTAGTATGGCCAGGCTAGATCTCAAGAAGGAAACCATTGGTAGTTTTAGAATCATTCATCTATGCCATCAACATCTTCAGCTAGTGCTCGTACTCCAAGAGGTATAATGAAGAAGTGGGATAAACCTTCTATGTCTAGATCTCAGAATAGTATGAGTGAAAGGCCCAATTATCTGACCTGTGCTAAGTGCCATAAACCTTACCCTAGTTAGTGTTTAAAGGGAATGAATGGTTTCTATGGTTGTGATACGATGGATCACGAAATCAAAGAATATCCATATTTTATGCAAATAGTGCACCAGCTCCTTTAGGTCCCTAGACTCAGGCAAACAGTGCACCAGCTCCTTTAGGTTGCCTAGTTTCTCCTCAGGGCACATCATCCAGTACTGGTGGCACTCAACATCAAAATTAGTTTTATATTTTACTATACTATCAAGAGCGAGAGGATTCACCAGATGTTGTTACCGGTATGCTTCATGTCTTCCATCTTCATGTTTATGTGTTGTTAGATACTCACGATATTGACTTTTTTCCAGATACTCAGCCTATTTCTATACCTCTATATCATATGACTCCCACCGAGCTTAAGGAGTTGAAGAAGAAACTCAAAGACATTTTCGATAAAGGTTTTATAAGGCCTAGTATTTCTCCATGGGGCTCTCCCATCCTATTTGTGTGAAAGAAAGATGGTTCTTTACATATGTGCATCGACTATCGCCAGCTGAATAAAGTCACAATCAGGAAAAAATATCCTCTTCCTAGAATTGATGACTTATTTGATCAATTCTAAGGTGCCAGTCATTTCTCAAAGATAGACCTTCTATTTGGCTATTATCAGCTTAAAGTTAGGGAATATGATATTCCAAAGACTACTTTTAGAACCCATTATAGTCATTTTGATTTTCTAATGATGTCCTTCAGAATGGATAGGCACAAAGGACCATTCAGACTTTAGAAGATATATTGAGTGTTTGTGTTCTTGATTTAAACGTAATTGGGATGAGCATTTTCTATTGATTAAGTTCACTTATAATAACTGTTACCATGCTAGCATTCAGATGGCTCTATTTGAGGATCTTTATGGGCGACGATGTAGATCGCTAGTTGGTTGGTTCGGAGTGGGTGAGGCCACTTTGTTGGGCCAGACATAGTGTTTGAGGCTATAGAGAAAGCGTAGTTTATTCGTGAGAGATTAAAAGCAGTCTAGAGTCCTCAAAAATCTTATGCAGATGTAACCAAAAAAGAACTTGAGTTCTAGGTTGATGATCTCATGTACTTGAAAGTATCACCTATGAAATGGGTGAAAAAAATTTGCAAGAAGGGGAATCTTAGTTCTCGTTATGTTGGTCCCTTCCGTATTTTGAGCCATGTTGGGAAGGTAGCGTATGATCCTGAGTTACCCACAGATTTATCCTCAGTTTATCCAGTATTCCATGTGCTCTTAGTGAAGAAATACATGGATGATTCAGATGCTGTAGTCCCTCTAGAAAGTACAGATATTTGGAATAACCTGTCATATGAAAAAGTCCCTGTAGAGATTCTTCATCATCACATTCGTAGACTAAGAAACAAAGAAGTTCCCATAGTCAAAGTTCTATGGTGAAATTAGTCCGTTGAGGGTGCTACATGGGAAGCAGAAGCAGACATGTGTACCAAGTATCCACATCTCTTCTCCACGAAATTGATTCAGCCGAAGTTAATAGTTTTCCTTCGTTCAGTTCTTTTCCAGTTTCAGATTAAACTATATAGTTATCTTCATGAGAATTCATACACTCTGAGATCAGTTCAGTAGCTCATTTTAATTGAGATTCAATCATTTAGTTTATTTTAGTTGTGAATGATAGCTTATAACCTCATATTCCTCAGTATTTTAACTTAACTAGCCACATTGGAGGAAGAATGTTCCCAAGGGAGAAATATTGTAATACCCCGCACTTTAACTAGCTTAAATTTGTTCCTAGAATGTTAAGGGATAGCTTCCAAAATGAATAATTTTTATTCCATGTGAAATTTCTAGATTTAGACCTCCCATTGTGTGGAAAGTGGAATAAGCTTTCCATTGATACCAAATTTGCCTAAATCAGATATGCATTTGAAAAATTATGGCATTTTCATCTTGATAGTGTGCCACTTGGTCACTCAACGCGTCGCAGAGAAGGCAAAAATTACAATCATCACATTCTAGTGGACCTCCGCGATGTTGGCACATGGTGGAGATATCCCATTTCCTATTTGTCAAAATCTAGTTACCCAACACAAGAGTGGCGCATCACGCCAATGGCCACAATGGCATTTAGAAAGGGCACCGCGATAGTGGCGCATTATGGAGTCTGCCCAATTCCCAATAGTCCTATTTCCAGTGAGCCACCATGATAGTGGCGCGTGACGGTGGCCTGCCAGTTCAAAAAAATATTGCATTTTTCAGTTCTGACTTAGAGTTTAATAGGGGTATTTTGGTCAATTCCTAAGGCCCCAATTCGTCTAAACAAAGAATTAAGCATATTCAGGGCACTTTATGCCCAATTTCATCCATTCCATCTTAAAGCAAAACCCTAGAGCTCTAAACCTTCTTCTCCAAATCAAAATCCTCCATTGATTCTCCAAGAAAGCTTAAGATTGAGGACTCCCAAGGAAAAATAATCAAGAATCCATCTTAAAGAACTCAAATAAGAATCAACAATTCAAGTTTCTTCAACTAATCATCAATCAAGGTATGTAGGGTTTATGAACAATGATCCCCTTTCATCCTTGTGCCCAAAACCAAGTTTTATTTTCAAATTCATCTTATTTTAAATAAATATTCATGAGATTTGGATTAGGGTTCATACCCATTTTTGCTAATTTTATGAATATGAGATTTTTAATGTTTTAGAAGTTGAATTTCTTGTCTATTTTTATACTTTCATGCGTATTGCAGAAATTTATAGATTTTAAGATGAATTATCATTGTTTTCATGATTAAGCATGAATATTATGATGTTTTGACATAAATTTATTGTATTGGTTATTAAGCTTAAGATTATATGTTGATGATTCAAGAAAGATGATGCTTTAAGCATCCTATGATCAGTTTATTCGCTGATTTTCAGTAAAGCGTTGATCTTTTTATTCTAAGCTAAGATTAGGAATCCACATTGTTTATATAGTTTGAAATTTAAAGAAAAATAAGCATAACTTTTTTTTAATATAAACCCTTGTGCTATTTTAAGGTGGATTTCTTATAAGTTCTGAGGAATAAGTATGGGAGGAGTATTTTGCACCGAGTTGGATATGATTCTAACGTCTCCTGCCACAGAACTATGAGCCACCATAGGTTTTAAGCGCCCATAGTGGGCTAAGTCAGTGGTCACTTAAGTTAAGATTCTATTCTGATAGCAAGGGTAGAATAGCTCTCCGTAATGTGGGTAAGATGTTGGACTCCATGATAACTCACATGGTTTATGCTGGTTAGAAGTACCTCCTAAAGATCCTAATTCCAAAGACAGAATGACAGAAAAGCTTTTAGAAAAATAAGTTTCAAGGCTCAATAATTTAGTCAGACTATGCTTTATAGAAAGATATTTAATTACAGTTTTCAAGTTTCAGATTTCAAATTTAGGAGTGAGTCCTTTCTACACTTAGACAATATGATTTAAAGAGAGAATACAAGTACAAATTTTAGCACTAAATGTTATGACTCACTATATTTATAAAGTTTGATTTGCTATGTATGATTTTAGATTCTAGTATTTAAGATATTCCAGCCTATGTGAGTCATGTTCATTTAGTATGCATTGTTTTATAAATTATGATGGTGAGATGATGTTTTACATATCCATTTCACCCCCATATACTTAGTACTTCCTCAAAGTACTGATCCATATATCCATTTCACCCCTATATACTCAGTATTTCCTTAAAGTACTAATCCACATATATGTCTATGCTCCACATTGTCTTATAATGTAGGTTCAGGTGCTCTGTATCAACAACGAGAGTAGTTCAAGCATCTCCATCTCATCCGACAATTGATTAGTCCTTATAGTTTGGGGACTTATTCATTCATATTTGGCAGCTTAGTAGTTTTATATGATTTAGTATTATTTTTAGATAGTTCGAGTTTGTTGGGGGTCTATCCCGTGACTCTATAGTATTAGTAGTAGAGGTTTGTCAGACTGCTAGATTTTATTCAGACTTACAATATTTGATTTTTAGACATTTCTTTCAGATTATTCTCAGTTATTTCAAAAATAGTTTTTGCATTCAGTATGTCTTTCATTTCTATATTACCTTGATTAGAAGATTTATACCTAGTAGAAAGAAGACAGGGTTAGCTGAAGGCTACTCGTAGTCTTGAGCATCATGTGACCTCTTAGGACTAGGTTTTTAGGCATTACCGATACTAAAAGATGCTAATGATGAAAGGATAAAAGAATAAAGTAAGGAAGCCAACTCCAGGAATAGAAGGACATCAAAACAGGATCAATAACATCAAAGAGAATCTATCAAAATGAGAACAAATAGAAAGAGAAGCTCTATCTCGAGAATTTCAACAAACTAGATCATTCACCAAAATCTTAGTCTCGAGATTCCCAACAAATCAAGAAAAATCTCAACAAATAAAATATTAAGTACATATCTGATATGGATATGAGTAAATGCCATATATGGACATATCACACGACTACACTCCTTAATCAAGGAATCAATTCAAATCCTTGATTGATAAGAAATCTCTTGGGTTTCCTTATAAAGTGTACCAGTCGAAGACTATAAAAGTTGAAGAATGAAGATGGACACGGGTTACACAACTTCAAGAAGAATATCAAAGTGTCTCAATCTTAGTCTCATGAAGCTTTGAAACCTTTAGTTTACAATTGTTACGTAAAGACTATGATCGAGTTAACTTTAAACATCAACTTAAGTTGTGTCATAAGATCTGAAAAAGAAAATAAGTCTTCGTAATATGTTTCCCATCATTGTACTCGATCCCGACATTGAATGATCTAAGGAAATTTTAAAACCCAAGGTGACTGGAAGTAGGCACCACATTGGTGTTTCGAACCAAGATAAATCTATGTGTATTCACTTTAAATTTGTTTATTTACGTAATTAAATATTTCAAGTGTAATCTATTTTTTGAAGTGTACTGACCTGCATATGAGTCAACTGTGAGGAGACAGTAGTCAACTCATAGAAAATTTTCAATTCACCTCCCCCTCCAAAATTTCAAGTGGTATCAGAGCAGGTCTCACCAACAGTGTTGCTTAACTACAAGTGACCAAAGATCAAATGGAAAATTATCAAATTTTCGGTGCCCTTCTCTAGGATGGTCACTCCTCCACGAGACCACCATACTTTAATGCAAAATATTACTCTTACTGGAAAAATAGGTTCAGAATTTTTGTTCAATTAAATGAATTCCAAGCTTAGTTAGTCATTAGAAAAGGGTCTAAAGATTATTTTAGGACTCAAGGAAAAGACAACAAACAAAGACAAAGAATCTAGCAGTACTGACATAGAAGATCTTGAATATTTCGAGGACACCAAAGAATAACAAGAGGTAATCCAATCTAATGCATATGCTATAAGTTTACTTCTTTAAGCAGTTAGTGGAGAAGAATACAACAATATATCAACTTGTGAGACAACAAAAGAAAAGTGGGACAAATTGGAGGTAACCTATGAAGGAATCACCAAAGTTAAAAAGTCAAAGACTGATGCCCTGGTCACTGAATATGTGCTATTAAAAATGGAAGAGAATGAGAGAACATTGAAACAATGTTTGCAAGATTCACAATTGTATTCAAACTAAAGCAACTGAGGATAATCTATCCATACAACCTGCAAATCCAGAAGCTGGTCCAAAGTCTTTTGAAGGTTTGGGAAACCAAGGCTGCCATTCTGGAATATAGAGATCTTCAAAACATAACATATGCGTAACTATGAGTTAATCTCATTAAATATGAATGAAATTATATCAAAAGGTACCATAAGGAGGAAAAGAAGAAACCAGTAGCCTTCAATGTTCCTCCAACTAAAGAAGAGGACACTCTGGTAAATACAAATAGCAAAGGAATATCCCTCATCAACTGTGGAGTAAGGAATCTCATGAGACATAGACAACAAAGATCCCAAGGAGAAAAAACTAATTACTCCATTAGAAATGATGATCCGTGCTATTACTATGGAATGTTGGGCCAATTCAAATAAAACTATCCAGAATTAAGAAGAAGAGCATCTAGGAAGATTTAAAATTTTGGATACTGGTATGATAAAGATTAAATCAAAGAATAAATAGAACTCATAAATATGTATTTCATGTAAACAGGTGAGTCTATAGAGGTAAGACTACATAATATCACAACTGCAGTATTCTTGAATCGAATTTAGCTTTAATAAATAGTAAGAATCAAAAGGTAATAAATTAATATTACAAAAATTCTCATGGGAAAAAGGGTTGCGAAGGTCGATTTAAATAAAAACTTAAAGTGGAACAAAGAAACTATGAAATAGAAATCAAAGCATGTAAAATTAAAATTGACTTGCTTCACGAAGTTCTTGATGATGTAAAAAATTAGTTAAACAGAATTAGGAAATCTCCAAGTCACAGTTTTTGTAGATCTAATTCTTTTAAAAGCAACTCATGTTGCTCATAAGAATTGTTTCAATCAGCCAGGACCTCCTTCTTCTCTCGACGACCTGTTTGCTTTATCTGTGGAAAGAAAAGGCACAAATCCTACAGTTGCAAGCACAAGCTTGGAAACACATGGGTTTGGAATAACGAAGGAAGAAACTCTAACCCACAAGGACCCAAATACACTTGGGTACCTAAACAAAATTAATCTTCTTATTTGGTAGGAACATGCCCGCAAAAACTATAAAAAAAGAATGTGAGGGATTGACAATGGATGTTCTAGATACATGATCGAAAAGAAAGAAATTTCTTATATTTTAAAGAATGTAGATGGAAACAATTAGGAAAATTCAGTGACAACGCTAGAGAC
Source organism: Capsicum baccatum var. pendulum (assembly GCA_030864225.1). Classification (NCBI taxonomy): domain Eukaryota; kingdom Viridiplantae; phylum Streptophyta; class Magnoliopsida; order Solanales; family Solanaceae; genus Capsicum; species Capsicum baccatum. Next base: position 160,727,534 of record CM061560.1, on the reverse strand, counting down.
AATGTCATCGAAATTGATTCAGTAAAGCTCAGTATCACTCGCAAAGCTACTGAAGTATATCTGATAGACGACCTCAAGTATAACTCACTCAACATCAGTTAGTTGTTTAATGCCTATTTTCAAATTTCTTCTAAACATAAAGATGGTTCCTAAAGTAATAAAAAATAACATTGCTCTCATCGTTGAACATCAAGAATGGTGTAGTTAAGTGAAAGAATCAATTTTTTTTGGAATTACCAGGACCTTTGGATTAGAACATAATCTGCTAGATCATTATTAGGCAGAAGTGGTAAGCACAACATGTCATATCATAAACACAAATATAATTAGACCTGTTCAAAAAGGGATGCCATATGAACTCTTGAGAGAAAATAAACCCAACATTAGCCACTCTCATTTATTTGGATATAGAGGCCTTATCCATGGTAATGGTTAGAATAATTTGCGAAAACTCGATCCATGAAGTGACGAAGGTATTTTTCTTAGGTATTCTTCCACTTTATGTGTTACAGAACCTATGCATATTGTATTTCATATACATAATCATCCATCTATTTGTTTAAGTAATGACAAAGAACCAGTGAGTAATGTATAATCTGAAGAAAATGCATGCACAATCTCTGAGCCATCACTAGCCAAAGTCGACTATACCCCCTCCAGAGTCAACTTCTACATCAGAAATGGAAAAACTACTTATTCCAATCAAAAAAAAATTCTTGCTTTCCAAATGAGTTCACCCTCAAAAATTCGGGTGGCAGGGTAGAAACAAGAACATAATATAAAAACAAGCGCATGTTGCCCTATATATTAAATGGAATAAAAAAGGTATTGACTATGATGTAACCTTTTACCAAGTGACAAGGTTAGAATTAATTTGATTGTTATTAGCAATTACTTCTTTTAAATATTGTAAGTCATTTGGAATGAATGTCAAAAGGGCCTTCATAAATAGTTTTTTAAGGAAGTTTTCAGTTTCTAGGATTTAAAATTTCATCGTAACCAAAACCATATTTTTAAACTATCAAAAACACTCTACGATCTCAAACAAGCTCCAAAGGCTTAACATGAGATATTGTGTGTTTTCCTACTAAATAACAATTTTCAAGAAAGTAATTTTGATAAAACTCTATTCTGATAAAATCTTTATTCAAATCCTCCTATTATACAATTTTATGTTGATGATAATATTCTTGATAGTTCTAACCTCTCTTCGTGTGAGGATTTAGCCAGTACGATGAAAGTTTTTTAAGTCATATGGGTAATACCCTGAGTTTATGATACAACTAGAAGCAAATCTTAGTTGACTTCCCAATAACTGAAGATGATTACCAAGCCGTTGGGAGTTGCTATACTCTAATTCCATGAATTATGCATCAACTACTTGATTTTGATATTCCTCATGAATCTGTGCCCATAATTTGTTAAAACCCAGTATTCTCTGTCTATATAAATATGTTATGCATCATTCTAAGGATAAGAACATAGACGTCAAGCATCATTTTATTTATGATCATGTAGTAAGTAGTGATTTTATTTTATTAACTTTGAAAATCAGCTTCATTTTTCTTTAATTTTTTTTTTAATTTTGATAAGGAAAGATTTTGTTTCGACGAGAAAATCTCAGTACAGTATTTTTGAAAGCTTTTTTGGAAAAATTCAGAATAAAATATTTTGCAAAATCTCTAATGATTTCAAAATAACCATATTTTGGCACAAAAATCTTCGGCTACTCTTTGACTCCCATCCTATCTATTAAAATTGCCCCCTTACAAGCCATCTTTTCTTCTCCATCATCATTACTATCTCTGCACCCACTTATTTCCCAACACCCCTCTTCTCTTTTAATTTGCACCCTAGACCTATACCTCCTCTTTCAATCCTATCTCTTTACCTTTTACTTTTCCACCTTTATACTCATCCAAGCCTATTTTCTTTATCATGACAAAAACTCGTTCAATGGATAATATCTCCAATACTTCTCCTATCTAAAATTCCTCCAACTTTGACTCTATCATTCTCTCTAAATCCTCAGAAGAAGCCTCTTCTTACTCTCTCCAGTCAACTGTGTCAAAAAAATGAACTTCTTCAAGCCCTATGTCGTCATCTAACAAACGATGGTCCTTTTATCTAGAGTATATTTCCCTAGAAGACATGCATAAGTTCTTAACTCTTACTCACAAGGAAAAATTTCTCACCTTCAAGAATCTCTCTATTGGTTTTGGTCGAGTCATCAATCTCTCTCACCTAAGAATCCCACTGAAATATTGGCTATTTTCTTAAATCCCAATACTTGTCAATGATGTTTCTCTAATGTGGCTTGTTAGTATTTGAAGACCCCAACCGTATATTCTATGCCAACCTTCGTCTTTCCCATGACAACGGGGAGTTTGAAATCCTAGGTTTAGGTCATGTATTATTCTTAATGAATTTTTATTTGAGAAAGTGTTTGATACCAAATTCTCATGCATTTCCCTATTAATCAATGGCAGTTGGCCAAGGAATTTTGAAGTATGTTTTGATAAAGAAAAGAAGTCTATCTCAGATCCTGACTTAAATAGCCCTTCTTTTGGTCCTCTGTCTCTTAGCTTTTGAAATAGATTCTTGGCCCATATCATTGTAACCACTTTGTTTTCTTGAAATGTATCTCTCAATAATGTAACATGCATAGATGTTTTGGTTCTCTATTTCCTGATTAAGACACACAAAAAAAATTAGAATACCTGGATTTGCGAATATATGATAGAAAATTCAGCTGACTCCCATGCCATATCAAATTTGCCCTATGGTTTACTCCACACTGGGATTCTTCTTCACTATGGAATTTACCTCTCATCCTATCTAGTGGTATAGGTATTTAAAACTTACGATTCAAATACCATTACAAACATGGGCTATGGACTGATTGAAAAAAAAATGGTGTAAAATGAAGTTTGTCAAAAGCCGGCCTAACATATCTAGGGTAAGTAAATCTTTACCTTATTCCATGTTTTATGAAAATAAGGATATTGAAAAATGAAAGGCAGTCTTACTACAATTTAGGAAGGAATATCCAGTACCATAGAGTTGACTACCAAGCTGCTACAGCTGAGCAAGGACATCGGTACCTACATAGGCAAAGTGCGACTCTTCCTTGTAGAGGTAAAATTATTTAACAGAATTTTCTCCCAGGTTGATTCCATAAGTCTTAATGTTCATCCTCCAATGATGTTGCAATACCTATTCAAAATTCTTACTTCAACTTTACCAACAACGTTGAGAACTTCTATGACCGCTTCTGCTCTAATATGCATAACACCTTTACCTATTTTCTAGCCAAATAATGTAAAACTCTTTTATATTATTCAAAATGGGGTATGTACCTTCTGTTACTCTAGGTTGTATTAAGAGACTACATACTCCTACTCAGATGTATTTTTATTGCTACTTCCTATGGTAAATTTGCATATCATGTATTCTATGTTTTGTTCTTGATTAGTTTCTACTACTTTTTTAGTGTGGTTTGTTTATGATTTGTTTTGTATTTAGTATGTCCTTTTTTATTATGTTAAAAGAGAGAGAAGAGGATTATATTGTTCAAAAAGATAGGGGGAGCTAGTTGACAATCACAACAATGGAGTTGACTATAGACACTAAGATAAAAAGACAAGGGAAGCAAGCAAGCCATCTTAATAGGGAAGTTAATTGATGTTTAAGTTCTTCATTATCAAAAAAGGGAGATTATTAGTCTCCTAAGTTTATCTTTTAATAATGATATTATAATGACTTGATCTTTGCAGGATAAATGAAGTAAGATACTAGAATATTCTAATGATAAAAGGATAAAAAACCAAGTAAGGAAACTGACTCCAACTATGGAAGGACATCAAAATAGTATTAGCGGCATCCAAGCAAATCTGTCTAAATAAAATCAAATGGAAGGACAATCTCAGTCCTGAGAATCTCAGCAAACCAGATCAATCACAAAAATCACAATCTTGAGAATCGCAGCAAATCAAGATCAATCACAACAAAGAAAAGATCACAGACATATTTGATATAGATGTGAATCAAAGTCGTATATTGACATATCTAATATGAATATATCATAAATATTTATTCCTCAATCAAAGAATAAATTCAAATCCTTGATTGAGAAGAAATCTCTTTGGTTTTCTTATGAAGAGCAGTTAATGAAAACTATAAAAGAAGAAGACTAAAGATACACATGGGTTACATAACTTCAAGAAGAATATCAAAGTGTCTCAATCTTTGTCTCATAAAGCTTTGTAACCTTTTATTTACAATAGTTGTATAAAGAGTAGGATCAATTAAAATTTATAAGATCAACTGAAGTTGTGTCACAAGATCTGATGAACAAAATAATTCTTTGAAACCTATTTCCCATCATTAAAATCGAGCCTAACATTGAATGATCTAAGGAATTTTTGAAACCCAAGGGGACCAAAAGTAGGCACTACATTGATGTTTAAAACTAGGATATATCTTTGTGTCTTTAATTTACATTTATTTATTAACTTTCTTAATTATTACAGAAATAATTTGTTTTGTGAGGTGTACTGATCTGCAGGTGAGTCAACTGTGAGGAGTCAGTAGTCGACTCACAAAAAATTATGCCCTCTCTTATTTCAGCGACCATATATGATACTTAGGAGGTATATGAGAATCTCCTAAGTATACTTGTATATATGTATGATAGAGAGAAAAAGATAATTGAGAATCCCCTACTCCTATGGTATCTCTGGTTTGTGTGGCTCTATGCATCGGAGACCATTTAGGGGGTTACACTGGTCCTGTATAGCTCGTTGGTTGATTTAGGATGGTTAAGCTATACATACCCAGGTTAATGATTTTAAAGGCATGCTAATCGTGGTTCCCTTTCCTATGATGGTTATATATATGTATGTATGTTTGTGAATGTATATAATTGTTTTACTTGGTTTTATAAATTGGCATTATTTTATCCTTATTGTGAGTACTTTCTAGAGTTCACCCGCTAACACATCTTCGGGTGGTTGTATCCCCATACGATGTAAGAACCAATCATTCTTTTCCTTTTTCTTAGTGATCAGATTCGAAATTAGCTCGGTTGAATTAAAGTGGTGAGCTTTCGTACTCCGTAAGGCTCCATTTCATATCATGGATGTCTTTACATATCTCGATTATTTCATAAATATTGGTTTTGGCTATGGTTGAGGGCATATCCTAATTAGATACTGGATTACTTTTAGTTATAGGATTTGTGGAACTACTATGGGTTAGAATAGGAGGTGTTGTTATTGGTATAAGGTATTGTAGATGATACATGGGTTCATATACATGAGATGATAACTGAGAGAATGAACATCGTGAAGTAACTGGATAAGTGTACATATAAAACTGTGACTGTTGAACATACATAACATGCAAACTGTGCATACAGATATATATCATTTATGTGAGATTATACTAAAATTGAGTACTGAATTCTGATAGTTGAGTAACTGATAACTGATAGCAATAGTTTTGTAGAACTGACTGAGTTCTTTACTAAATACTGAGACTGAAACTATAACTGTGTGAGAGTTTATCTAACTGACATACCCCGGTATAGACTGACTAGGGGTCCAACTAGTGACCCTCATTTAAAAGGTGTTATCACCTTACCATGAGATACTAATAAAGTTGTGTCAACCCTAATCTAGTAAGAAGACTTATGAAATATATTCTAATACCATACCCTTCTCCAAGTTCAAATTCGTCTCTAAAACATCAAAGATTTTGCTTCAAAGTTGAATATATTTTATTCCATATGATATTTTTAATATTTTGACATTTTATCATGTGGTAAATTGAATAATCTTTCCATCGATACCAAATTCATCCAATTTTGATACTCAGGCAAAGAGTTAGAGCCATTTTATAAGACAATGTACCACCTGGTACTTTAGCGCGTCGCAGAGCCAGCCAAAATGGAAATCGTCAAAATCCAGTGATCCTCCATGATTATGACACGTCATGCCATGGATTAATTTTAGAGTTGTCAATTTCTAGTGCACCAATGTGATTCCACTGCATCGTGGTGCCTTTCCAGTTTGTAATCAAGGTGGCAACGCGATTTTCACCGCATCGCACAATCAAGCAGTTTCCCAATTGTCCAATTTCCAGTAATCTAGCGCAATTATGGCGTGTTGTGCCAGCATGAAAAATTGGAATTTTTAGATTTTGTTATTTAATTTCAAAGGTATCTTAGACTTTTCCCATGACCCCTATCAGCCCTAAACACGAAATAAAAAGCCTAATAAGCCCTTATTCTATTATTTTCCTCACTTTTCTCTCAAAAACTTTATATTTTCTCTCAAAGGGGAAAGAATCCTAGACAAGAAATCAAAAACAATACTAAGGATTTTTTTTCAAGAACCTTCAAGAAAGAGTCTTCTAAGGTATTTTAGATGGTGATTATTGGGTTCCTTCCACCCATGAAGCTCAAGAATCCTTTTCAAAATTTTGAGGTTTACTTATTTATGAGATTTCATGATTTATGTGTATTAGAGTTCATGATTTTGTATTTTTGGGTTTTAATTCATGATTTAGGCTACCAATTTCAATAGTTGATTCTAGTATGTAATGAATTGTATGATGTTCATGATACACCCTCTTTAAGTTTCATGATATTGATGTATTCATGATAATTTAGTATATAATCTATGTTATAACCAAAGCATTCTCCCCATATGTTTGATAGAATGCTTAAGTAAAGATAATAGTGCCTATTTATTATGTTAAGAATGAAATTCCCAATTTTGTGATAACTAGTACATTCCAAGCGTTTGTTAAAATGCCTTAGTGAATCTATTATGATAATTTGCATGCATTCTTATCCAATTGTAATCCTTATTGAACAACTATGAGATATTAGTATGCATTCCCTATACATTTACATGTTTATGACATTCAAGTGATTGACGAGATATCATATTGATTGTGTTGTGAATAAAAGTCCATTGTCATGATATTCAAGTATGGTCCTATCTTATTTATTTATGCTATCGAGTCCTGGGGGTATTTATACCCAAAATTTTTGGTATTTATCTAGAGTCGAGTCAATCTCAAGATTATTTCAGTTATGCTATGATCAACAGAATTCAGCCAGTTCAAACTTAAGAAAATTCAGTAATCTCAGTACTAGTTCAATCCAGTCTCAGTATTAGTCTAACCCAATTTTGTATTCAGTTAAGACTGTAGTAGTATTTAGTATTCAGTTTAGATTTCAGTAAAGCTCAGTAAGTTACATAACTAGTAGCATTTCGATAGAAAGTATAATTCAGAAGTATTCCATCAGATAATGGAATCAAGTAAACGTAGTTAGATCAGTTAAGTAATATAATTTGTGATAGATTCAGGCCATCCTAGTACAGTCCAAGAATCAATTTAGTGTCTTTCACTTTGGAGTAGGAACTAGTACCAAGCGAGTGCAGGGAAGACAACTTCCACATTAGTAAGGTAGAGTCATTGGTAATAGTCTCTGAACTCCATAACTGTATAGCCTGCGCAGGACCAGGAGTCACCCGCTAGATTAAGGCTTGACTATCATATTTCCTTAGGCTTGACTTTCTGTTCAGGGTCACCCGTTAGAGCAGCTTGACCATAGCAGAGGTCTTTCCCCGTTGCACGGTATTGACACCCTTCAAGATGGGGTTATAGGTTGGACCCCACTAGATTGGATTCAAGGTATGTCGGTTAAGTGAGAACTCCCACAATTGTAGTTTCAGTATCAGTCTTTAGAGAGAACTCAGAAATTAGGACTGTTAGATACAGTCACCCATCTTATTAAAGAACTTAGATAGTTCCATAGATTCATGGACAACAAGCTAGATAGGCCTAGTCTCACATAAAGTTAATCAATATCAGTACTAATAGATTCGGAGATCACCCGTTAGATAGTACTGATCTCAAACTCAGTCCGTCATTGCTATTATTAAAAGATTCAGAGATCTTTCACTAGATAGGTCTACTCTCAGATACAATCATTCTTTATCGTTATTAGTAGATTTAGAATTCAATCGTTAGAAAGGTTTGATCACAAATTTAGTCAGTTGATAGTAGAAAACCCAGAACATAATCAATGATATGAGCAGTTTCATTTAATCAACTTCAGTATCATCAGTTTCAGAGATTAACCGCTAGAGAGGACTAATCTCAAATTCCGTACTCAGTTATCAATATCAGAAGATTGTGTTATTTGGTATCTGTGTATTAGTAGTGAGTTCAGATGTCAGTAAAGTAGTATCTGAGTATCAGTATTCAGAGTCACAATGATTTCAATCATGGTTTGTGCATTCATGCATATGTCGTTATTCAGCACTCTCATGTTATTCAGTTAAGCTATGTTCATGCATAAGCCTTTGTATTTAGCCTTACCTCATCTAGCATACTAGTACATTCAATGTACTGACATATACTTTTCTCTTATACTATGGTGTCTTAAACCATAGGTTTAGAAGCGCAAGATCTAGAGCACCCTTATCAGTTAATATTCAGTTAGTAACAGTAAATGTAGCAGTAAGTCCTTTTCATTCAAGGATGATCCTTATTTTATTATGGAATTAGACTTAATTTATTTTTAGTAGATAGAGTTAGTTTGGAACATGTCCCATCAACTCCATAGTTCAGATAGTTAGAGGCTTTTCAGACAGATGTATCAGTATTCAATTTTTAGTTTTGAGTATTTTAGATGTTTTGAACCTTATGACAAGTTTACTCTTGTTTTCCATATTTATTATATTATATTATATTATGTATTTTTCAGGTAAAGATATCAGTAGATGGTTGGCTTATGGTCCTTCAGGATCATGAGCACCGTGTAGCATTCTAATTCAAGAAAATAGAGTTGTTACATAAATATATGATTGTGTCAACCCTAGTCCGGTAGGAAGAGGACTTAATCTACGTTGTCTACGTAGTTCTGTAATGTAGTGACTTCTACTAGGGGTCAAACGCTCTACTATGGCCTCTATACCTAGGTTCAGTGCTGAATTGTAATCCCAACTGAATTGACACTAAACTGATCACTAAACTATACTAGACTTGACTTAACTAACACTGATCGTGTTAAATCACTGAACTAGACTGAGTTCACTGAGTTTCATTACTGAAAGAGAATAACTATGCTTGACCTTTACAAGGACTATTCTATAACTTGTGCAACTAAGTAAATAGCTTGATTTCTAGTAATAAATACCCACATGACTTGATAGTATCAATAATAAAATATAACAATTCTTAAATGCCTAACAATAGTCAATTGTTCACAATTCATTCACTGTGATATTTTATAAAACACTTGGAGATTAAAGTACTCAATTACATGGACATTCTATCAAACACTTGGGGAGCATGATTATGATACATGAAGAATAAACATAGAGGGCATCATAACTTTAATATGTAACTTTCAAATTCAAGGGTTTAGACATGTGAGATTCAAAATAAGACTAAGTGTCAACACCTAGCTGAATTTTTTCTGGGACCTCTTTTGGAATGCTACATTAGACAGGAATGACTAGGACATTGTGGGGTCTTACTTAAGGCAATGGGTTACTTTGGTAGAAATGCTGAAGATGGGAATAAATACACAAACTCAATCATAATCAACATTGTTCCACTAAAAGAAGACAATATAAATACATATACCATTCCCACGAACTGGTAATATTAGCACAAGAGCATCTAAGTATGGTAATAGGAAATACAACCTAAAAGTCTAAAATAGTCAATAAATGCTTCTTGAATAAAAAAGACTAAATAAGGATAGAGGGAAATGAGCAACTTGAAATATTAGGATCTCCCCCTATCTTCGGAAGGTCAACACTGCACAATCTCAACTCAGTGGCCGCTACTAGTACTCGGATCTGCACTAAAAAGGTACAAAAGTGTTGTATGAGTATCAAAACAATGGGCACTTAGTAGGCCTCATCGGTTGACTGAGCTAAATTGTGATATAAAGATGATATAACGCAATATAATATCTCTAAGTCAAGGTGCAAAATGAACATGAATCATCTTCGTGATCACTGTATGTTATAAATGATCAAACTGGAACAATAATACAATATGTAATAAAAATACACGCCAATACCATCATATATATGGAGTAAATGATAAAAAAGTGTAAAGCGATAGGAATAGAATTACAATTGCATAAATACCAAGTCGGTGCACAAACATCCATTAGAGTATAAAGTAAAAGAACTCACCACGATGTCCTATACCACTGGGGGTACACCTAAAAGAACATAAAATAAAGAATCCATCCCCGCATCCCATACGACCAGAGAGTGCATCAAAGGATCAAATCATCAATGTATATAGATATTTAACACACTTCTCCATTCCCATGGTTTTCCATATTTCCCATCAACGGTCATTTGTCATCATTCATAATCATCAATCATTACCATATTTGACTAACAAATACCAAAGTACTAATACACATTATCATATCACCGTCTAGATATTTTTCTCATCAATATATTCTACTTTTTCATTAGTTATTAACCAATGATTATGAATAAAACCACTAATCCGCTAGTCATCCTATGGCCTCTTATTATTACCTTAAACGATTCTTCACATAATCCTTATTCGTGGGATAGCAACTAACCATTATTCACTAAAGAAAACATCCATAATGTAGTCAAGATTCACTATTAGATGAATGATGCCATTTAATAAATGCTGATTTCTAATCATCATAATCACACTAGTCACCATCTAGCAAAAGTCCACTAGCCATCATTTGAAAACCTATTTTTCTATCAACTAACGTCTCTTATCATCTAGCGCCATTAATCTACAAATCCTTATTTAACAACTAATCGACATCATAAATTAGTCATCAATATCACTAATCATTATCAAGGCTATACCTATCATTATCATTAACCACTTAACAACCATAATAGGTAGTTACCACCTTTCGACAAGGCAGGTCCATTAACAAGTACTTTAGACGTCTAGCCATCAAGTAATACAGTCACTTAATAGACAAATAGTTACCACATAGCTCATTCTAATAGTCAATATTCCTTAGTTAACCCATTAGGTGAATTCTTCATTCTACACAAAATTCCGCTTACCAACTAGTCTTAACATATTATTTGACATATTCTATTTCTACTCGCTATTTAGCAGTAACATAAGCTACGCTTCTTCGCAAGTGATTAGCATTGAAGAACAATAACTGACATCCCCAGAATACTATTGTACCCTCAATGTAAATATAAATATAATCAGCTAAAGGCAATCCACACATAAACATATATATGCTTTACCATTCATAACATCATTATATCTTTGGAACTCGTTGAGCATTATCATATCATTAAAATATCCTTCGAACTGGTTGGGATTTATAATATCATTAGTATATCCTTCAAACTTGTCTACCATCATCATATCATCATTGTATTCTCTAGAATTGTCGGGCATTACCACATGATCAATATAACCTCTGAACTTGTCGGGCGTCATCATATCATCAATATATCCTATGGACTTAATTGGAATTGTCACATCATCAATATATCCTCTGGATTTGTAGGGCATCATCATATTATTAATATATCCTCTGGACTTGCTGAACATTATGACATCATCAATATATCCTCCGAACTTGTTGGGCTTCATTATATCATTAATATATCCTCAAGACTTGCCAGGTATCATTATATAATAAATATATCCTCCAGACTTTCCGGGCATCATCAAATTATAATTATATACTTCGTACTTGCTAGGCATTATAACAACATCAATTTATCCTTTGGACTTGTCGAATAACATCATATTATCATTTTATCCTTTGGACTTATCGGGAATTATCACATCATTAATATATATATGCAATAAAATTAATAATAAATGCAAGCCCCATGAGGGATAGAATGAAAGAGAACTAAGGAAAGACATACCATTGTACACCATCATCCATTATCAACACAATTTATTAATAGGTTCATGAAAATATGTAGTCATATGGTATGAACACTCAATAGATTAATGGGCTTAAAATAATCATTAGCACGGTGAAATACAAAGCCATGATTATACCTTCTAGAGCCTCTTTTTATTAGCATAATTTGCATTACTAGCACAAGAGGATTCTTAGCTGAAACATTAGTTAGTCACTAGGCTTGAAAATAATATGAGTAATAATATAATCCAAGACCCAAATAGTAAGCTAGTTAATTAATTAAGTGATAGCATAGAGATGGGATCAATCTATAAGACATTTCATTGCTATCCAAGCATTATCAATAATTTAACTATCAATCATGCACATTATTACCAATACCAACATCATGAATAAAAAATATTTATCGGGGTAGCCATCATATTACTAAAGGCACATTCTATGTGTTTAACAAGTATAAGGTCATTAATGAAAGTACATAGTCCAAGCTTATTTCGACTCAAGTTCAGCTTCTAATAACCCCAATTCCTCTTCATGTGTAACTTCTACTCGAGACTAAAAAATCCATCTAAGTCATGTATTAGAGGTTTATCAATCAACACTAGTTCTATTTCTATGGTACAATTCTTTCTCAAGTATTTCTCTTAATTCATCCAAAGCTACTTGGACAATTTCCACATCTATGCACAACTAAGGTTAACTTACCCTTTAGTATAAGTTAGAAGGTCACTATCATCTAACTAGAACAACAAAAGCATTCTCATAATATTTATGAGATAACAAGTTCAACTAACCAAGGTTCTAGACTATAAGTCCATCATCACACTATGATTTTAATAGCTTAAGTGGTTTAAATAATCCCAGACATTACCATCTGTTATTCCAATACCTAAAACACCTCCCAATAATAAAAAGATATCACAATTATACTACAATAAAGCTCAATCTAACAAGAAGTATGCCTAGCAAACATAAAATCTGAATACAACTCACAAACTGATAACCTTCAGTTCCTTTTCAGCGAAGCTTCTTTAAGGAGTCAAGCTATCAAAAATATAATATATGCATTATTACAAGAATATCAATAACCTCTATTGCACCATTGTTGTTTAGGTCCAAAATGACACCAAACCCCCCTCCCCTCCCAAGTAGATCCTAAATATGAAAAATGAGTTTACAAGACCAACACATTATTCAAATACCATTAGGGAGCTATATCTTTCAAGAAATTAGTGCAAAATTATCATATTTAGGCTAAAATCAAGCCCTTAAGATATTTGGGGTTTTCGTCAAATAATAAAGAATTCGACATTATAAATAAACGATTCATACCTTAGATTTGTTATTAATAAAAAATAAGCAAGTTATTCCAGCTCCCAATAAACACCCAAGACTATGTTTATGGACTACACACTCTATTAGTGTTTATGGGACTTAAAGCAATAGCAAATTGGCAAATTCTTGACAAAAAGGGCATTCAAATACCCTATCCAGGTCCTTGGTTCACGTGATCATAAGCACACAGGCTGCGATAGTGGTATCGCGACCGCAATATGCCCTTCATAATCTTGGTTCCATCTGTTGTACCAGATAATAGTTGAAACTTTGAATAAATTCCAAGTTTTGGCCGATGCCTCGGGATGCATCAAAAATCAAATATAAGTAAATAAAATATTCAAACACACTTATTTTGACATTACGAAATCATTTGATAAGTCTTATTTTCCATCTAAGGTTGTTCCGGCTAAAAGTGTAATTTTTATTCTATCAACTTCCTGACTAATAGGTCAAAATAAGTTTTGATGCAACAGAACCTGATCCAAAGAACTAACCAATCTAAAATAAATATTCTAGAACTACTAGCGCTGTCAAAATTTATATCCAATATAATTTCACTGAGGTTTTTTCTCAATGGCCATTTTGAACTAACGACAATATCTAAACAGGGAAATAGTTCCAAGAAACAAACAAATTTCCCGGTAACAAAACTATCAATTCCAGCAATTAATAAATGACTTGGGACAGATATGGGAAAGCTCTAATGGAAAAAGTATGTTGAATCACCAGAAATGACCTACAGGGTCATTAAAATTATCTTGGGTATTAAAGGAAGGTGACTTTAACCTTAACCACATTTAACTAATGCATAAAATAACATGGTTAATTATGTGGATTTGAAATAATGGTTTTGATATGGTTGAGGTCTTTGACATGAATGGTTCTTAAAATGATTTCCCCTAGTTTATTATGCATTATTCATGCGTTGTTAATGGTTTTGAACTTGTGGGTACATGGGATTAGTGAATAATCAAAGGGGTTATGTTTACCCCAATTGTGATGAATTTTGCTTTGACATATGATTTTGGAAATTGAGTTCCCTCTGCCTAACTATGAAATTGATAATGATACATTGCTTTGTCATATGTTTTTACTTACTCACTTCAACTAATGCATTGGAAGAAATGGTTAATGAACCATGGTATGATTTTATTGAAAATTGTGAAAGGTGAATTCAGTATATGAATGTTAAGTTAACCTAACAGATCATGAATTTTCCCTCTGTGATGGTTAAAATGGTATGCCTAAATGCATAATTTGTTTAATAAATTATAAATTAGTATTAAATAGTTTGATTAGGCTTAAAAGCGGGTTGTGTAGTCGGTTCTTAAAAGTAGAGGTCCCAAGGGACCAACACCCAAAATGCTCAAGCCAACGCAGGGATCTAAACGATCGGTAGGGTCAAGTCTATCTTTATTTTATTATATGATTGGGATGTTCGTGTCCTCCATGTTATATAAATTGGTTCTTAATTCACCTATGATTTTGTAACACCCCCAATCTGGTACACAGAATACCACACGATGCTCATGACCCTGAAGGACATAAGCTAACCTATGACTGATATCTATACTGAGCACTGCATAACATACTATATAAATGTTGAAAAAAAGACTAAAGGTCCATGAGTTTCAAATATCTGATAAAACATAACATCTGAATAATACGACATCACCATACCAAAATTGAAATAACTGTCTAAACATGCTAGTCTAAAAGCCTTTAAACTGTCTGAATAAAGAGTTAATGGGACATACCCCCAACTAACTCCAACTGATGAAATAAACAAAGTATTGAAATAATGAAATACTCAATTACAAACAACCTCGAAAGATAAGGACTCACTTCTAGTCAGTCTGCTGAACGTCTTATCTATAAAGGGTGCTTTGTATCTCATGCTTCTAAACCTATGGTATAAAACACCATAGTGTAAATGCATTAGTATGATTAAATATAATGTTATGCAAGTGAGTTAGGCTGAATGCAAGGGGTTTATATGCTTGAAAATTACTAACTGACTGAATAACATGAACGTGAGAATACATGCATGAATACATGAACTGTGACTGATCTCATAACATCACTAAATCTAAATATTGATAACATAAGTTTCGTATAACTGATATACTATTATCTAAATGACTTTATATAACATTCCTATTTTTGACGGAACTAGTTGAGTTTCGTACTGAACTGGGTGACTATATCTAATAGTCCTAAATTCTATAGAATTATTTGAGTTATCTTACTGAGACTAAGGCTGAGACTGTAACTGTGGGAAGTAGTTATTTAACCAAATTGCCCTAAATATTTTGTCATAGATGAGTTGGGGTCCAATCTATAACCCAACTAGAAGGATGTCAATACAGCTCTACTAGTAAGGACAAGTTGTGGGTGACGCTCATCTGATAGTGTCCCCCCAAAAAATGGCGAGACACTCATCTAATAGTGTTAATAAACCTCATTGACACTCATCTGTCAGTGTTGATGTCTCAA
This sequence comes from Capsicum baccatum var. pendulum, assembly GCA_030864225.1. Taxonomy (NCBI): domain Eukaryota; kingdom Viridiplantae; phylum Streptophyta; class Magnoliopsida; order Solanales; family Solanaceae; genus Capsicum; species Capsicum baccatum. The sequence goes on along the minus strand of CM061560.1, from coordinate 160,711,750 downwards.
CCTTTGTTGGCTACATAGTTCTGGAATACAAGGATTGCTTCTAAGGATCACACCCTCAACTATCAGTGTGTGCCCTCATCCTTAGGTTCACTCAGTGCTAATTCCTACTCCCATCTGAATAGATACTGAAACATTATTAACTAAACTAAACTGTATTGGGTCCAGTAAGTTCCTCTGAATGATGGAATACTACTAAAATTATTGAGTTACTGACATTTTTGAAATTACTGGGATTTTTGAGTTTTCCTAAGTCATGAGTCTGACTGAATACTCTTGAGCATGGCTTGATTGAGAGTATCTTGAAAAATGACACTGGATCTAGGCACACAATTGAATTTTCGGGTACAAGTACCCCCAGGACTCGATAGAAGGAAATTGACAAGATATGACACTTCTTGGACTCGCGACCATAATCAACAATCTATAATACAATCATTGGGGAATTTCATGAGGCACTCAATTATCATGGTTTGGTACATGAATAGGACTATATACAAACATGGCATAATTTCATAGGCTAATCTCATAACAATCCATCAAACAATTTCAATGAATAATAATAACATTAAAGTCATTTTGAACATAAAGATAAAGCATGGGTTCATCAATTCGGTCATAATTGAGTCCTAAAGCATTATTCTTGTTTTCTTGGGTATTTTATCAAACATATTGCATCCATAACCTTAGGCTTAGACATATATACTAGTTCATACAACATGGTTACTTTAATCAACTCGATTTAAAAGTTTCCAACTCACATACAAGCAAAATTTTATGAAAAGTAAATAAATACTCCAACTTGGTATTCATACAACTACATCAACATAATTAAAATCAACCCACCACATGAAAATCACAATTAATGAGTTTAAAGTAGGATTCTTGAGATTCAGGATGAAAGAAGCCTATGAATCAACACTTCACATGCCTAGGTGGATGATTTATTGAAGATAGGTGGAGGAAATATTGAATTCTTAACTTGAAATTAAACTCCTGGGGTTTTTTGTTCTTGGGGATTGATCTTTGAGAGAAACCCTAATTTGGTGTTATAGATGAATAATGAATTAATGAGCTCTGGTCTTGTATAATTAGGGGTTAAGAAGAATGGAAAACGTCCCAAATACCGTTTTAAAAATGGTATAAAATCATTGATTGGAAAAGGCTATGGTTTGGGAGACATTACATCGCTAGCTTGATGGTTTGTTGGGCCTTAACATCGTATTAGGCCAGAACCTAAACTTTCTACCTTGTCTATAATGGTTTGGGCGATGGTATATCGCTATCTCAATGGTCCGTCAGTCCTGGGTGTTGCACTTGACCAGAAGTCAGTTCACTACCTTATTCATCACGGCTTGGGCGACGGTCCGTCACAAGCTCGACGGTCCATGGGCCTGACTATTGCTTCTGGGCAGTTCTGATAGTTCTTTGTAAAATGTCCATAACTTTTTTCATCGATACCGGATTTGGACAAAATTTGTATCATTGGAAATCTAATTCAATCTAGGAACTTCTATCTGATTTTAAGCATTAATCATTTAGGAAGTCCTCAATAACCCTTCTGGAGACTTGAATTGACTTAAATAAAGTTTGGGGTATTACAATATCTCTACTTAGGAATATTCATCCTTGAATAGGACTAACTAGAATGGGAAAGCTAATAGACTGATCTTACTTAAGGGATGTGAAAATTTGAACATATCTATGTGACTGAAACTTCTGATATACAGAAATCTCATACTGAATATGCATGTATGATGCATGGATATATGAAGGATAGTCATCATGAATGCATGACTGAAATTACTAAGAAGCTGATTTTTTCATGATGAGAATGCATATCTGATGCATGAACACGTGATTGACATGATACATAAACATATGACCGGATATGGAAGGTTATTTGATATTAAGTTTTAAACTGAAATTTGAACATAAAACTTAACAAGCTTCAGAAAGCTATTACTTTGGGATGATTCTAAATTTGCGGAGAAGAGGTGAAGATACTTGGTCCACATGTCTACTTCTGCTTCCCAAATAGCTCTCTCAATGGGCTGATTCCACCAAAGAAATTTGACTAGTGGGACTTCTTTGTTCCTCAGTCTGTGAGTCTAGTAGTCAAGAATTTCAATTTAGATCTCTTCAAAAGAAAGGTTTATCTAAATATCTTAGCCCTCTACCAAGACTACAACTATTGGGGCCCCTATGCACTTCTTTAGCAAGGAGACATAGAACAGTGGATGAACTGAGGCTAGATCTGAAGGAAATTCAAGCTCATAAGCTACCTTCTTGAAAAAACTGATAATTTTGAAGGGACCAACATATCGGAGATTGAGCTTTTCCTTCTTGCCGAACTTCCTCACTCCTTTCATGTGAGATATTTTCAAGTACACATAATCTCCAATCTTGAACTCGAGATCCTTTCTGTGCACATCTGCATAAGACTTCTGTCAGCTCTGGTAGCCCAGAGTCTTTCTCTGATCAACAGAACATTTTTCTAATGTGTCGAATAACAAGTCTGGCCTTACTACTGTGGCCTCACCCACTTCTAACCAACCGATTTGAGATTTGCGCCTCCTATCATAGAGAGCTTCATATGGAGCCATCTGAATACTGGAATGATAGTTATTGTTGTATGCAAACTCAATCAAAGGAAAATAGTCATCCCAACTCTCCTTGAAATCAATTGCACAAGCCCTTATAGTATCTTCCAAGGTCTGAATAGTCCTTTCTACTTGATCATCTGTCTGAGGATGAAAGGCTATACTGAGGTGAACTTAGGTACCAAGACCCTTTTGGAATGCTTTCTAAAACTAAGAGGTGAACTGGGTACCTCTATCTACAACAATATACAATGGAACACCGTGCAATCTGACCAACTCCCTGATATAGAGTCTAGCATAACCTCGACTGAATAAAAGGTATGGACTGGAAGGAAAAGAGCTGATTTGGCCATCCTATCCACAATGACCCAAACTGAATCATGCTGATTATGAGTACGAGGCAAAACCGTCACAAAGTCTATGTTCACTTCTTCCCACTTCTATGCAGGAATACTAAATTCTTGGATAGACCCACCTGGCTTTTGATGCTCTATCTTAACCTGCTAACATGTAGATCAATTAGTAATGAACTCTGCAACATCTTTCTTCATCCCACTCTACCAGTAGATCTCCTGAAAGTCATGGTACATCTTAGTGGCCCCTGGATGAATAGAGTAGCGCACACCATTCGCTTCTGTAAGAATTTGTTGCCTCAAGACATCAACACCTGGAACATACAAACGACCCTGACAATGCAAAATATCATCTCCCCCTTGGAAGAAAACATCTACTTTCTAATCTCTGACCGACTCTTTCAACTTAACAAGACTGAGATCTCTATCTTTCTTTTCTTTTACCTCAGATACTAGCGATAATTCAGATCTGTTCTGAGCCCATCTACTAGCTTCTGCTGAATTGACTAAATAGACACCTAGTCTAGCAAGATGATGGACTTCCTGAGATAAATTCTTCTTATTGTCCTCAACTTGAGCAACACTACCCATAGACAATCTACTAAAACGTCGGCCACTATATTTGCCTTCCCTGGATAATAAAGGACATTTATGTCATAATCTTTCAAAAGCTCTAACCACCTTCTCTGATAGAGGTTAAGATATTTCTATGAAAAGACATACTAAAGGCTCTTATGATCATTGAATACATCTACATGAACACCGTACTAGTAATGCCTCTAAATCTTTAAGGAAAAACTATGACTGCTAACTCAAGATCATGATTCGAATAATTCTTCTAATGGGGTTTAAGTTTTCTGTAGGCGTAGGATATGAACTTACCATGCTGCATGTAGACACAACCCAAACGTACTCTGGATGTATCACAGTACACTATAAATCCATCTAAACTATCTGGAAGAGTCAAAATTGGAGCTGAGGTGAGTCGAGTCTTCACCTCCTGAAAACACTTTTCATATGAAACTAGCAACTAAAAGTAAACATTCTTCTGAGGTAATCTGGACATAAGGGATGCAATAGATGAAAATCCTTTAATAAATCGATGGTAATAAATAGCCAAACCCAAGAAACTCCTAATATCTGATGGAGAGATGGGGCTGGGCCAATTTCTCACTACTTCAGTCTTTTTAGGATCAACTCTAATGCCATCATCGGAGATGATATGACCAAGGAATGCTACTGACCTGAGCAAACATTTGCACTTATTGAATTTGGCGAGCAGCTGATGATTTTTAAAAATCTGCAATACTATTCTGAGATGGTCTTCATGATTATGCTCATTGCGGGAATAGACATGAATATCATCTATGAAGTCTATGATGAACGTGTCCAAGTACTTCTTGAACACACAGTTCATAAAGTCCATGAAGGCTATTGGGGCATTGGTAAGACCAAAGGACATGACTATGAATTCAAAGTGACCATACCGAGTATGAAAAATGATTTTTATAATATCACATTCTCTAACCCTTAGCTGATGATAGCCTTATCTGAGGCATATCTTAAAAAAAAAGTTGGCACCCTGAAGTTGATTGAATAAGTTATCGATTCTGTGAAGTGGGTACATGTTCTTGATGGTGACTTTATTGAGTTAATGGTAGTTTATACACATTCTAAGAGAACCAGCTTTCTTGCGTACGAATAAGATTGGTGCATTCCACGAGGACACACTGGGTCTGATGAAACCCTTATCTTGGTGATCCTTCAACTGATCTTTCCATTATCTGAGTTCTACTGGTGCCATTCTATATGGCAGAATAGATATGGTTTGAGTATATAGAATAAGGTCTATGCCAAAGTCTATTTCCCTTATGGGAGGAATTTTAGGAAGTTCTTTCGGAAAGACATCAGAATATTCATTCACTAGTTTGACTAATCCGAGTATGGGAGTTTCGAAACTATAGTCCTTAACTCGAAAAAGATGATAGACACATCTCTTAGATATCATTTTCCATGCCCCAATGTAGGAAAAAAGTTGACGCCTAAAATATGAAGTACTACCCATCCACTCTAGTAAGGGTTCATTCGGGAACTAAAACTGGACAACTCTACTTTTGTAGTTGAAATTTGCAAAATTCTATCTGATTTAAACATTAACCATGCAGAAGTCATCACTATATTTTCTGGAGACTAGATTTGACTTAAAATAAAGTTTGAATTATTACAGGGGGTAAGATACGAAATGTGTTTAAATAAAATTAGCTTGTGAAACAAAATTAGAGAAACAAATTTTTTATTACAATCTAAAGAGAGAAACCTCTTGGGGCTATGGTTTCCTAAGGTCAATTAGTGTATGGATGCATGAGAGAGAAATTTGAATTATTGTTAATGACTATATGGGTAAGATATTATAATACCCCGTACTTCTACCTAGTTTAAAATTGTCCCAAAAACGTTAAAGAGTTGCTTTAAAAGATGAATCCACTTTTTTACATGTGGAATTTTCAAGATTTTTACATTTCCGTTTCATGAACACATCTTACATTCACACATTTCCCTTAGGATCTGCATATTTCATGTTCCTAGTATGAGGAATACTAGTTCATTCAGTGTTACGAATCATGTTTTTTGAGTACAATAATTATATACTCACATCATGTAGTTCTTGACTCATACATTCATACTCTGTCTTACAGTATGTTCAACCCACATGACTTATTCTCCACTCCTAATGATCAGCAAAACTCAGACTATGTCATGTATGCCCTCCATTTTAGATCCCTTGGTGAATCTTTTCGGATGATGTTCTATCCCTCTAGTGTTTGTTATCGAGTCAGTTCAGTAATTAATATTAAGTAAAGGACTCAGATAGTCCTACAAAACCATAGTTTTTAGTTATCAGTTACTTAGCTATCAAAATTCAGTACTTTAGTACAAGTCTAAACCTTAGTTATCAAAAACTAGTATTCAGTCCCAGCTACAGTCATAGTTATAGTTATAGTCTTGATTATCATCTTAGGTACAATCTCAATCCCAGTCCTAGCCCAGTAATCGGGTCGGTAACTCAATTCAGTTTTTATTTTAATCAACCATAGCGTACAGTTAACAGTCACTCAATTGTCATCCTTCTAGTACCTCAGTTTTCAAGACTATTCCTGAATCGTGTTGTACTCCTAGTGTTTCTTTCTTAAATAATACAGTTATCCATTATTCATGCTCTATTATCTCATGTCACTTAATAAGTCCTTATCTCCTATGCATAATGCTCTACATTTGTAGTCGAGTTATTCAAGACTAAGTACAGTTCTATCATACGGACCCAGTAATTAGCTATTAGTCATTTAATTAATTGGATAAGTTAGTATGTTAGGCATTCATGCTTAGTTCTCATGTAAATATTTTTAGTAGTCTCAGGTTAAGAAGAAGTACTTTAGTTAGGCATAAGTTTTCAGTATGAGTTAGATCGAACAACCAATAGTTCAATTTAGCAATCAGGCAACAAGTTTGTATGGTATGGTTACCTATCTTTCAACCTAGTCCTACTATCAGAAATCTCAAGAATGTAACTATTCCAAGATAGAAAGTCCCAGTAGTTCTAAGATAAGCTCAGTTCGTGTATGATAGCTCAGTTTCAAATCCCAAATATTCAGTCATGATTTTGTTTGTAGGTGCCCTGTGCATCATCCTAGTTTTCCTCAATGTATTAGTTAATTTGGTATTCTTCGAGGGACATAATGTCCCATGGGGGAGATACTCTATAACCGCTGAGATATCATTCCCTAAACCCTCTAATTTCCCTTCATGTAACGAATCTAGTTTGGAGTTTTAGGTACCCATAGGTTGACCCTCTAGATCCAATAACAACCGTAAGCCATGTACTCAATGTCTTAGTTGAGTTTACGATACCCAGTTAACATCATATGTTACAGACTCAGCCATGTTTTTATGTTCCCGTTCATATATGTTCAGAGAGGATCTCAAGATGAAGTCAAAAAATGTTATGTGTTTGAAAATATCTCCCATAAAGAGAGTAAAGAGGTTCGGCAAGAATGGAAATTTTAGTCCTCGATATGTCGATCCCTTCAAAATTCTCAGTTGCTTTGATAAAGTAGCTTATGATCTCGAGTCGTCTTAATATCTAGCTTCAGTGCATCTGGTCTTTCATATCTCCTTGATTAAGAAATAAGAAATACATAAGTGACCCAGCAGTCGTAGTCCCTGTTGAGGACAAAGACATTCAGAACAACCTCTCTTATGAAGATATTCAAATCAAAATCCTTGACTACCAGACTCGTAGACTAAGGAATAAAGAAATCCCTCTAGTAAAAGTTCTTTGGAAAAATCAGTCCGTTGAGGGAGCTACTTGAAAAGCATAAGAAAACATGGGATCCAAGAACCCTCACCTCTTCTCCGCAAAACTAAGAATTAGCCCAAGGTAATAACTGTCCTTAAAGCTTATTGAATTTCCTGTTTAAATTTCAGTTACAAACCAGTTTTATGCTCGGATTCCTATTTTAAAATTGATATCCATTTACCATTGTATATTCAATCATATGCTCATACATCAGATCAGCCATGTGTTGATTCATCAGACATGCATTCTCCTTGTGAGAAACTCAATTATCAAAAATCTAAGACATGTATTCATAAGTAAGTTCAGCCATGAAATCATACATCAGATATGCATGCTCAATATGAATCTCTGAAATGTCAGTCATGTAGTCATATTTCAGTTGCTTATGTTCAGTATGTACTTCAGCTTATTGTTTCTCTAATCTCAATCAGTCTTATTCGAAGATGAATGTTCCCTAGGGGAGATATTGTAATACCCCGTACTTCTACCTAGCTTTAAATCATCCCAAAAATGTTAAATACTTATTTTAAAAGATGAATCCACTTTTATACATGTGGAATTTTCAAGATTTTTACTTTTTGTCATATGGGAAATTAAATAAGCTTTCTGTTGGTACAAAATTTTCCCAAATCCAACACCTGGAGTAAATTTAGAGTCATTTTAAGGAGACAGTTTGCCACTGGAGCCTTCAACGCACTGTGAAGCATGCTAAAATAGCTATCGTCAAAATCTAGTGGGCCTTTGCGATTATGGTTCTTCGTGACAAGGCTCAAATCTAGAGTTTTCAAATTCCAGTGTCTCAGCACGATACCACCATATTGCGGTAACATTCTAGGTCCCATCCAATATTGGAAAGTGATTTCACAGCGTCGTGCTGTCAGCCCATTTCCCAGTTGGCAATTTCCAGTGGCACGATGTATCAGTGCCGCGTTGCACCAGGTGCCCAAATCGAGTTTTCAGTGACTAAAAATAAAAATCTTCTAAGGGAAATTGTGTCTTTTTCCATGACCCAGATAAGTATTTAATCATGAAATTATGCCCTAAAACCCCTATTACATCACTTTTCCTCACTTTCTCTCAAGAACAAAATCCCTTTCTCTTAATAACAAGAACCCTAGCTATCAAATTCAAACGCCAAATCACAAGAACACATCATAAATCCTTCCAAATTCATTAACTCGGGTATTCATAGTGTTTATTCAAGGATTTATTTCGTCCATGAAGCCCAAGAATCAAGTTTTAAACTATGAATTATGATATTCATTCTATGTGTTGATTATGTTCATATGGTTGTTGTTGTATGATTCCAAAGATTGAATCTTTATGTGTTTTTATGAGAATATGTTAGCATGTTAGTTGTAAACCATAAATTTTAGCTGGTTATGACATATTAATTTGATGAATTATGCCATACCCTATGTGTAACACCCCGATTCGCTGAACCGGAATGCTATATGGTGCTCATAACACCGAGGGACCACAAGCTAACCCATGATTGACACCTGTACCTGTATAATGCAAATCATGATATAATAATATGGAATACATAGAACTATAAGGCCATAAAGTCCAACTGAATAAAATCATGTGGGTGAATATACCCAAAACAACTCAATCTTAAAGCTAGGTCTGAACGTAAATCTGAAAGCCTCTAAACTATCTAAATAAGGAATTGAAGGAACATGTCTTCAACTAACTCTATAAAACTAAACTAAAGAAATAAATATATATATATCAAATAATATTGTCCTCGAATCAATGAGGACTCATTGTGTCTCTGCCACTGGAATGCTACCGCTACTGCTGGGATGGAGCTCGTGTCTCGAAACCTATGGTTTAACATGAAAAGAAAGCACTATAGAAAAAATTCATCAGTACAACTGGAGTACTGAGTATACGAGAAAGGTAGGCTGAACATAACGGGTTTCATGCATGAACAACACTGACTGACTAATAAGAATGTGGGAGTGCAAACACACATATATAAAAATTGGGACCATGAATACATGATAGCATGACTTGTAAGATAATACATGGTTTACTGATAACTGACATGACTGATACTAAAAATGATAACATGGACAACTGTATCTGACAGTCATGTATATACTAAAATCTGAAAAATGCCCTGAGTTCTTTTATTGAGATGATACTGAAACTGTGGGAAATAGTGTTTAACCGACATGCCCAATATATGCCCTTATGGATAAGTTGGGTTCCAATATCTGCCCTGACTGGAGGGATGTTAATACTATGCCAAGGGTAAGGACAGGCTGTGAGTAACCCTTATCTAGCAGGTACTCAATGAGAATGGTGGGAACCCTAAACTGATGGGTTAAGCCACCTCATTAACCCTAATATGACGGGTTAAGATGTCTCAACCTATGCTAGCTACGTAGTTCTTGAGCACAAGGATGACTACCAAGAATCAAATCCTGAACTAGAGGGTAAGTTCCCATCCTTGGGTTCACTCGGTGCTAACCTCTACTCCCATCTGGAGGGACTGCACATGAATAACTGACTATACATGACTTAATCTTACTAAATTCTGCTAACTGGTGTAATGTTACTGATATCTAACAACTCACTGAGATCATGAGGTTTTCTTGAGCCACATGACTGACTGAAGTCTATGGAATCATAGCTTGAGTTCGGATATCATGAAACATGACATGGCTCTAGGCACACATCTATAGTTTTTGGGTACGAATACCCCTAGGACTCGATAAAAGGAAACTAACACACATGACATAAAATGATCACAAGATTTGAGTCCACAATTCATAATATCATAAGTAAAGATTTCATAATAAGAATGATTCTCAACAAACTATCACATGATCGGGAATGCACACAACATGTATATAATTGCATGGCTTCAATAACATGGTCATTCCATATCAAAACAATATCATGAGCATCTCAAATAACATCTTCAATTCAATAAAATAGCATGGGGATCACGTTGAACATAAACTTAGAACATGGAATATTCATTTAGGGCTTATTATGTCATAAAAGCATGATTTCTATTCCCTTAGGTATTTCCACAAACACCTTACATGCAAATCTTAGGCATAGGTGGATTCATCAAGATTTCAAACATTCAACCACCAATTTCACATGTTTATACGTTAAATACCACCATATCCTCACACAAAACATACAAAGATCCCATCTTAGGCATCATCAAAATCCAACCACATGAACATCAACCACCAACAACATAAACATCATAATACATAATATAGAAGATGGTTCTTGAGCTTCATGGATGAAAGGAGTCCATGAATCAACTCACGCATAACTTAGAAGGAAGATTCTTGATGATTGACGGAGGAATTTCCTTGAAATCGGATCTTCAAGATTAATTACACAACCCTAGTTGTTTTTCTCTTTTAGTTCTCTTGGATGATGAGATTTGAGATGATATTAGGATTGTAATATGTTTAGAAGCTATATATTTTGTAGGGTTAAGTTTAGGGATGTGTAAGGATTGCTAAAAGACTTAATTACCATTAAAATAAATCAAAATAGAGTGTTTTTGGCACTTGGAACTGACTTAGGCGGCGCCCAAGTGATTGCCTAAGCTAGGTTGGGCAGCGCCTAATCAATCGCCTATGTTTGGTTGGGGGCGCCTAACCAATCGCCTATCCTTACTGTCTCTTATGAAAATGAGTATAACGTTTCGCTCGGGTATTGGATTAAGGCAAAATTGGTATCGTTGGAAATATAATTTGATTTTCTACAATTTAGTGAGTCTAAATCAGCGAAAATACCACATTAACATCGAGTTATACTCGTTCAAAGATGACCCTTGAAAAATCAAACACTAAAACTTGATGGATTTAAAAACTCTTAGCTTTTATTACCTTAAGTGACTCATATGAACATGATTAATGCATCATAAGCTATCCTATCACTAGGATATTCATTGTAAGTCATGTACTCAAGTATGAATCACAGGATAAGAGATTTCAAACGTAGAAATACTTATTCACTTCCTAGTTTAGAAACATGCGTGGTATTATGCTATATCATGCACCCTAAGTGTTTGAAAAAATGCCTAAGAGACTAGAAATTATGTAATATATCTCAATTCTGACTTAAGTCATAGATTAATGTTTTACCCTTATGTTCAACTTACTCTCATGCTATTGATGTGAAATATAGATGTTTCTTTAAATGCTCCTGATGCTAGAATATGGAATTATGACATGGATTATATCCATTCCTTCCACATACAAGATTTTGATAATCATGTACTTTATGTAATCCCCAACTTATTATATTATGAATTGTTGATATTGGTCAAGTGTTCATGAAGTATCGTCTTATCAGTTTTCTGCTATCGAGTCCTGGGGTACTTTTACCCTACAATTTAGTTGTGTGCCTAAAGCCAATGTCATGTTTTCACAATATCCTCAGTCAAGCCATGTTTTCAGTAGAATTCAGCCAATTATGTGACTCAAGAAAATTCAATAAAATCAGTAATCCCTGTATTCTTAGAAAGCTCAGTGCTTCAGTAATCGCAGTAGTATTCCGTCATTCAATGAAACTAATGAACTTAGTCCATTTTAGTTCAGTTAATCATGTTCAATGTCTATTTAGATGGGAGTAAGAGTTAGCACTGAGTGAGCCCAAGGATGTGAACTTCCTTTTTATTAGATTGAATGATTCTTAGAAGCAGTCCTTGCGCTCCAGAACTATGTAGCAACCATAGGTTGAGAAATCAAACTTGCTTTTTAAAGGGTAGAGGAGGTGGATTAACCTATTATATGAGGGTCCCACCATTCTCCTTTGAGTACCTTCTATATGAGGGATTACTTACATCTTGTCCTTTCTAGTGGCGTAGTATTAATACCCTTCCAATTAGGGTTAGATATTTCACACCAACTCAGCTATAATAGCTTACTAAAGGCATATCGGTTATATGATTACCTCCCACAATTTTAGTTTTAGATTTAGTCTTTGAAATAGAACTCAATTTAGTTTTAGAGAAATCACAACTGTCACATACAGACTCTTAGCTCATTATGAAACTCATATAGTTCTATTAGATTTTGGGACTATCAAATACAGTCACCCAGTTAATAGTATATTAATTATACGAAATTCATGTTACTAGTATTCAGATTTCAGGACTGTCAGATACAATAAATCAGACCAGTTCTTCATAATTAGAACTATCAGAAATAGTCATTTCTTTATTAGTAATAAGACATGAGTTCCTCAGTAATCAATTGACTTAGTGATTTAGTATACAAGTATTAGTACTCAAATATCAGAAAATGCACGTTATTAGAATTAATGCATCAGTGTTATCACGATCTCAGTTATAGTTACGTATTCATGCATGTATTATCACATTCATGTTATTCAATCAATTATTATTGTTCATGATGTTAACCATTTCATTCAATCTATCTTACCTGCATACCAGTACATTCAGCATACTAACGCATTTATGCTATGGTGTTTTATACTATAGGTTTAGAAGCACGAGCTCTCGACCATCCTTAGTAGATGAGACATTCAACAACAAGAATAATAGTGAGTCCTTATCATTCGGTGATAGCATGGTTATTTTATTACTTTATTATTTCAGTAGTTCAAAGTTAGTTGGGGACATGTCCCATCAACTCCACAGATTTTAGACTGTTTAAAGGCTTTTAGACTACAACATGTTTCCAAATATTTATTTTAGTTTTGGGTATTGTTATACCCCATTACAGACATTGTTTTATATTCAACATTAGTTTAGTTTTGAACCTTATGGCCTTATAGCTTATATTTTGTATAATTACAGTATATTATTCAGTGCTCAGTTACATATATCAATCATGGGTTATCTTATGGTCCTTCAGGGTCATGAGCACTATGTAATGCTTTGGGTATTAAATTTGAGGCATTATAAACTTGGTATCAGGGCCTAAGTTTCAATATTGCCTAGGAAGTCTAAAAAGTCGTATCTAGTAGATACTTGTACATGGGTATATTGTGCACCACAATTATGTGCGGGAGGCTATGAGGTGTTTCAGGAACAGTTTCCATTCTTTTAGTATTCATGTCATGCCAGTGAGCATAATCTCGAATTAATTTTTCTGTCTAATCTACTTCTTTCTCTGGCTTACATAATATGTCTTCCAAGGGGGCGAGCAAAAAGAGAATTAGTAATCAGTCAGCACCTAAACCCGTTCAGGAAGATCCTCTGGATGAGCATGTTTCCAATATAGAATTCAGGACTGCATTTACTACTCTAACAAATTTTAGTCACAACTCATTGAATGAATTTACAACTATTATTTCAGCTAACCCAGTGGTCAATTTAGCTGCAGCCAAGATTCGAGACTTTACCCGAATGAATCCTCTTTATTCTCTAGTTTTAAGTTTGAAGAGGATCTACATGAATATCTAAACTAGGTTCAGAAAATCATAGACATCATGGAAGTGACTTCTCGTGAGAGTGCAGAGTTAGCCCCTTATCAACTACAAGATATAGCCCATACATGGTTTAAACAGTGAAAGGTAGATAGGGGTATAGATGCAGATCCTATAGAATTAAAATAGTTTGCTACGGCCTTCTTAGATAGATTTGCTCCCCTAAAGTAGAAAGAATACAAAGTTTTAAAGTTTATCAAGCTCAGACAAGGTAGCATAAGCGTAAAATAATACTCCCTCTAGTTCACCCAGTTAGCCAGGTATGCTCCCCATGTAGTAGCAGGCAATAGATCCAGAATGAGTAAGTTTATGTCTGGGGTTTCAGGTAAAGTGGTTAAGAAGTATAGGAATACAATGTTGATTATGAAAATGGACATATCTACACTTATGGTCCATGCTCAACATATTAAAGAGCAGAAACTTAAGAAGAATGAGAGGTAGAATAAGAGAGACAGAATTGGTAGTTATAGTTTTTCTCAGCCAGGGTCGCAGGGTGTTAACCATTCTCAGCATATTCAGAATTTTCCGTTCCAGATCCTTCCTCAGCTAGTGCTTTTGTTCCTAAGTTCATAAATGATAGCAAAGATAAGGCACCAGGCTCCAAAACTCAAAATAGTGCAAGCATTATTCCCACTCATCCTCTTTGCGATGAATTTGGTAAGTATCATAAGGGTGTGTGTAGATCCGGTAGTAATGTGTGTTTTGAATATGGTGACTTAGGTCACAAGGTCCGAGACTATCCTAAACCCGTTCAGTGAAATTAGCACGGTCGTTCTTCAACTCAGTCCAGTCGGCTGAATTAGTAGGGTCCCAATTCTAGTGCTATCAATGGGCAACGCCCAAAGAAAATCTATGCATTTTAGTCCCAACAACATCGGTAAAGTTCTCCTGATGTAGTCACTAGTATATTACAGTTCTTTTACTTACATGTTTATGCTTCTTCAGATTCAGGATCTTTTTGTTCTTTTATAACTTTAAGGTCAGACCAAATGTTAACAGGACCTTTTCCAATCTCCATCCCAATGAGCCAGTCTAAGATAGCCCGATAGGTAAACAAGAACTGTCCGATTATGAGGTCTCAGAAAGTTAGGCCTTCAGGATTCTGGTAGTGATGCCAGTATCTGTAAAAATTAAGGAAAAATGATTCCTGACCCATTCGTACCTCAATGCAAAGTTTTGTACTTTAGCCATTATGTTACTGATGCATGCTTTTCATTTTAGTTCTATGAACACAACTTACATCCACGTACTTCCCTTAGGATCATATGTATTTCAAGTTACTAGTATGAGGAATCCTAGTTCACTCAGTGTTATGAATCCTGTTCCATGAGTACGTAAAATCCAGAATCAGGTCATACAAATCTTGAGTCATACACAAATGTCCTGTCTTACAGTATGTTCATCCCATATGACTCATGCTCCACTCATAATTATCATCCAAACTCAGACTATGTCACGTATACCCTCAGTTTTAGATCCCTTGGTGAATCTATAGTGATGATCTTCTATCCCTTGAGTATCAGTTATTGAGTCAGTTAAGTAATCAATATTCAGTAAAGGACTCAAATAGTCCTACAAAACCATGGCTTTTATTTATCAGTTACTTAGCCTTCAGAATTCAATAGTTCAGTACCAGTCTAAACCTTAGTTATTAGAAACCAATATTCAGTCCCAACTACAGTCGTAGTTATAGTTACAGTCTCGATTATTATCTTAGCTAGAATCTAAGTCCCACTCCTAGCCCAGTAATTAGGTCCATGAATCAATTCAGTTTTGAGTTTACTCAGCCATAGCGTATAATTATCAGTCACTTAGTTGTCGGCCTTCCAGTACCTTAGTTTATAAGATTATTCCTGAATCGTGTTGTACTCCTGGTGTTGTATTCTCAAATAATACAGTAACCCTCAATTCATTCTCAGTTATCCTAAGTCACTTAGTTAGTCCTTATCTTCTCTGCATAATGTTCTACAGTTGCAATCCAGTTATACAAGACTATGTACTATTTCATTTTACGGACCAAGTATTCAGCTATCAATCAATCATTTAATCAGATAAGTTATTATGTTTAGAAATTCATGCTCAGTGCTTATGCAAATATTTTCAGTAGTCTCAGATGAAGAAGATGTACTTCAGTTAATTATAAATTTTTAGTATGAGTTAGATCGATCAATTTGTAATTCAGTTTTGCAATCAGGCAACAAGTTCGTATGGTTTGGTTTCCCATCTTACCACCTAGTCCTACTATAAGAAATCTTAGGAATGTACCTATTCCAAGATAGAAAGTCCAGTAGTTTCAAGATCAACTCAGTTCATGTATAATATCTCATTTTAGATCCCAGATATTTAGTCATGATTCTGTTTGTAGGTTCCCTGTGCATCGTAATAGTTTTCCTCAATGTCTCTGTCAAGTAGGTATTCTTTGAGGGACATAATGTCCCAGGGTGGAGATGCTCTATAGACTCCAGGCCATTATGCCCTAAACCCTCCAATTTCTCTTTGGCTAACGAATCCAGTTTGGAGTTTTGGGTACCCATAGGTTGACTCTCTAGCTCCAATATCAGCCATAAGCTATGTACTCAATGGATAAGTTCAGATCATGATACCCAGTTCACGTCACATGTTACAGACTTTTCCATGTTCTCATGTTCCCATTTATGCATGTTCAGAAAGGATCTCGAGATGAGGTTAGAAAATTTCATGTATTTGACAATCTCTCTTATGAAGGTATTTAAGAGGTTTGGCAAGAAGGGAAAACTCAATCCTCGATATGTCGATCCCTTCACAATTCTCAGTCGCTTTGGCAAAGTAGCTTATGATCTCGAGTTGCCATCATACCTAGCTTTAGTGCATCTAGTCTTTTATGTATCCTTGATTAATAAATGCATTGGTGATCCGGCAGTCATAGTCCCTGTTGAGGTTGTAGACATTAAGAATAACCTCTTGTATGAAGATATTATAGTTGAAATCCTTGACTACTAGACACGTAGACTAAGGAACAAAGTAGTACCTCTAGTAAAAATTCTTTGGCGGAATGAGTCCGTTGAGGGAGCTACTTGAAAAGTAGAAGTAGACATGCGATCCAAGCACCCTCACCTCTTCTCTACAAAACTCAGACTCTGTCCAAGGTAATAGCTTTCCTTAAAGCTTATTTAGTTTCATGTTCAAATTCCAGTTACAAACCAGTATTCATGCATCAGACATGCATTCTCATTGTAAGAAACTCAGTTATCAGAAATCTCATTCATGTATTCATGAGTCAGTTCAGTCATAAAATTATGCATCAGATATGCATGCTTAGTATGAATCTCAAAAAAGTCAGCCATGTAGTCATGTTTCAGTTGCTTATGTTGAGTATGTACTTTAGCTTATCATTTCTCCCATCTCAATCAGCCTCACTCGAGAATGAATGTTCCTAAGGGGGAGATATTATAATACCTCGTACTTCTACCTAGCTTAAAATCATCCCAAAAATGTTAAATACTTTCTTCAAAATATGAATTCACTTTTATACATATAGAATTTTCAAGATTTTTACTTTTTTTCATGTGGGAAATTGAATAACCTTTCCGTCGATACTAAATTCGCCCAAATCCGACACTTGGAAAAGAGTTATGGCCATTTTAGCGAGACAGTGTACCACTTGAGCCTTCAATGCGTCGCAGAGAATACCAAAATGGAAATCATCAAAATCTAGTGGTCCTCAACGATTATGGTGCGTCTCGCCAAGGCTCAAATCTAGAGTTGTCAATTTCTAGTGTCTCAGTGCGATACCACTATGTTGCGGTATATTTCTAGGTCCCATCTAGAATTGCAACACGATTTCACTGCGTCGCGCCATTAGCCCATTTCCAAGTTAGCAATTTCCAATGGCACAACACGATAGCACTATGTCATGCCAGGTTCCTAAATCTGGTTTTCAGTGATGAAAATTAAAAACCTTCTAAGGATAATTGGGTCTTGTTCTATTTCCCAGATCAGCTTTTAACAACGAAATTATTCCTTAAAAACCCTATTACATCATTTTTCCTCACTTTCTATCAATAACAAAATCCTTCTCTCCCAAGAACAAGAACCCTAGCTCTCAAATTCAAGGGGCAAATCATAAGATCTCACCATCAATCCTTCCAAATTCATTAACTCAGGTATGCATAGTGTTAAATCATGGATTTTTTTCGTCCATGAATTCCAAGAATCATGTTTTAAACTATGAATTATGATATTCATACTATGTATTGGTTATGTTCATGTGGTTATTGTTGTATGATTCCCAAGTAGGAATCATTATGTGTTTTTATGAGAATATGTTAGCATGTGAGTTGAAAACCATGAATTTTAGTTAGTTATGATAGGTTAATTTGATGAATTATGCCATGCCCTAAGTCATGCACCATAAGTGTTTGACAAAATTCCTAAGAGACTAGAAATTATGTAATATAGCTCAATTGTCACTTAAGTGATGGTTTCATGTTTTACCCTTATGTTCAAATTACTCCCATGCAATTGATGTGCAATGTAGATGATTGTTGAAATGCTCATGATGCTAGAATATGGAATTATGACATCAATTATATGCATTCCTTCCATGTACAAGATTATGATACCCATGTTCTTCATGAAATAACCAACTTATTGTATTATGAACTGTTAATATTGGTCATCTGTTCAAGAAGTGTCAATTCTTGTCAGTTTTATGCTATCGAGTCCTGGGGGTAATTGTACCCAAAAAATTAGTTGTGTGCCTAGAGCCAGTGTCATGTTTACATGATATCCTCAGTCAAGCAATGTTCAGTAGAATTCATCCAGTCATGTGACTCATAAAAATTAAGTAAACTCAGTGATCCCAGTAATCTCAGAAGGCTCAGTGCTTCAGTAATCTCAGTAGTATTTTGTTAGTCAATGGAACTCAATAAACTCAGTCCAGTTCAGTTCAATTAATAATGTTTAGTGTCAACTCAGGATAGGAGACTACGCCGTTAACCAGCCCAACCTCTAGCTGTGTGCCTTGAGTTGGCCGAATTTCAAGCATACAATAGTATAGTGTAACAGCTCATATGACGACTCTAGGATAGGATCACACCCGTAATAGGCTTAACCAAGTCCAACCGCCCAACCATACCAAACCATACCAAAGGACATAAACCAGGACATATTCAAATAAGTTCCAAAACATAATATCAATCTCAAAATAAAATATTATGGAACATTGAGAAATTATTTCAAATGGTGTCAACCTACCAGTTTATTCAAATGCCAAGGCCAACACAAACAACGATCCTGCCCATTCCAACCCATAGCAGTATCACAAAGCCTCTACCCAAAAGAGAATTAAAATTCAGTTGGGACATGCCCCAACCATGGATAAAACCAATATTCAAAATAAAATAACAGTGTCTAGAAATATCCATAACATGAAATAGACCCTTTTGAATGGAAGAAAGCTCACCACTTCAATCAAAATTTTGATCCCTAAGTCTATCACTATGTTAGAGGATTTGAATGGACGGTTCTTACAAAGCGCGAGTATACAACAGCTAGTAGACAGGATAGTGGGAGAATGCTAGAATAATCTCAAGATAAGGATAAAATAATACAATTTATAAAAAAAAGTAAAAATCATCCATATGCATATAACTATACATATATATATAACCATGCTTTTAAAGGAGACCAGGTTTAGCATGCATTTTAAACATTTACCTGGTCTTTGTAGGTTTTTCATCCTAATCCACCCAATGGCTATAGAGGTTTAGCTTCCCCTGCTGAAAGAGCCCAGTATGTGTATCCACACGACCAAGGAACAAAACCTGGGATTACTAGTACATCCCCCAAAATATAGCGTGACATCATGCACATAGTCACCAAGACTAATATCACATCAGCAAATATGAGTTTTATGTTTTGGCCCCCCTTGGACCTCCACTATCCATGGCTTTGCTACACATCCTGTCATTATTGCCCAATTAAAATAATTAAAAAGTAACCAATCAATCCATTTATCATTTATTAACCAAGGACATTTAGTGGTGGTATAATCATACCGACCATACTTGCAAGTACTATCCACAGCCAACCATATATATGTTTTAGGGGACTTCCAAGTACCCTACCATTTACCATATTAAATCACTTGGAGGATTCCATGTACCCCACAAGCATAACCATTTTCTCATTTACCTTTCCACACCATTTAAACTATGAATAAATCCTTTACCAAGGTTTAAACCAAGAAAGAATTCCATTAAAAATTCTCAATGCAATGAAAACATTATTATAGGTATTTTGCCAAACATATTGGGGGCATAATATAAGAAAAACAATTCAAATTAACATTAAACCATTCCCATGCAATCCAATTATCCAAAAGTCCATTAATGCACACAAAGAATTAAAATAATGGAAAATCATAACCAACTATTTAATATCAAAACCCCCAATTTATATTGGAAAACCAAAATCATACAATCAATGAAGTCATGAAAACATTAATAAAAATCATGCTTCTAGTTAGAATTAACAATGAGGGAACACAACATCCCTTAAACTAAGATGATGATAGAAAGAGATCACCAAGATAAGCCCCAACTTAATCCTCTAGTTGAAACTCTAGCTTTACTTGTGCAAAAGCTTTTGAGAGAATTATAGAGTTATTTATAAGAGTTTCTAACTTTTAATTAATGGAATAATAGGGTAAATAATCTTCTAAGTAGATTAGATGTCGTGGGACCTTATTAGGATAAGTGGGGAAATATCCAGAATACCCCTACTTATATTGCACAAAATCCCCTCATAGGGGTACTATCGACCCTTATAAGTCATACCCTCCAATAGGATTGGTACCCTCCATTCGTATCCTAGCCTCAGCATTTTAATCCCAAACTTTCCATCATACTACTTTTAATGAAACTCTTGCATGTTTTAAAAATTGGTAAAAGAATTGTGCATAGTTTAAATAATTTGGAATGGTAAATGGATTATTGGTTATTCTTGTGGGGAACATGGAAGTGTCACAAGTAGTTTAATATTATAAATGGAAGGGCACCTATATGTCCCGTTATAACTATAGCTTATTGGCTATGAATGATACTTGTAATTAAGGGTTGTTATGACAATACCAATGTCAATGGCCTTAGTTAATAAATGGATAATGGTTTTGTTATATTGAAATTGGTTTTTAATTAGGAAATACTGGCGGGATATGCAGCTTAGTAGTGGACGGTGGTGGTCCGAGGGGACTAAAACTATAAACTCATATTTGCCAATATAAGGTTGGTCTTGGTTCCGTGTGCAAGATGTCATACTATATTTGGGGGATGTACTAGTCATCCCATGGGATATATCCTTGGTTGTATAGCTACAAGAACTGGGGTCCTTTCAGCAGGTGGAGCTGAACCCACACAGCCCGGGGGTGGTTTACGATGGCAAAGCTACATAGCCCAGGGAAAGTGTTTAAAGTTATACTAACACCAGCGCCTTTTTCTTGCATGGTTATATATATATCTACACATGTATAGTTCTGTGTATATGGATGGTTTTGCTTTGTTTTATAAATGGCATAATTTTATCCTTACTTAAAGATCAAGCTAGTAGTCACTCACTAATCTTGTCTACTGATGGTTGTATCCCACACTATGCAGGAACCAACCGTTCTAATCCTCCTATATAGTTATTGACTTTAGTTCAGCATTTCGATGGAAGTGGTAAGCTTCCATCCTTTTGGAAAATATTATTTCATGTTATGGATATTTCTAGATATTTTGACTTTATTTTTACATTGGTTTTGGATATGCTTGCGAGCATGTCCTGAACGGATTTCACTAAACCTTTGGTTAGATGCTTTTTGGTACTTCTATAGGTTGGAATGGGAGCGATCAGTATGGGTGTCATCTTGGCATTTGAAAAAGTTGGGAGTCTGGGATTATCGAACATAGTTTCGTACTATTTTGTCATATGTAATTTTTTGATTAATTATATCATATTTTGGAATTTCCTTGGTTAGGGCCTAGTTTGGTATGATTTTGTATGGTTGAATTATTTTTATGGGATGGTTGGACTCGATTATGTTGGTCATGGTTGTGATATATTCCCAAAATCTTTATGTTAGCATTTATAATATATTGTTATATAATCGGAATTTAGCCAACTCAGGGCAGGTGGCTGGAGGTTGGGTTGGTTAATAGGGGTTGTCTTCGATCCTAGTCAAACTTGGGAAGCTCATTATGACAAGGCACCAGGGTGGGTCGTGCCAAGTTGGTATCAAATCCTAGGTTCATGCTCAATTGGGAGTCCACAATGCCATGTCGAGTAGAATCTCTTTTAGGAGTGTGTAGCACACAATAGTTATAAGAAAGAGGCTATAAGGAATTTAGGAATGTTTCACCCTCTTGGTATCCCATACGGAGGTAATGCTGAAGGGTTGCATCCTACTTTTGAGGTTTGTCTTCGATCTCATGGTCTTATTCCTGATAGTTTGGAGCTCCAACAATTTCTTCTAGTCCTCCTCAAGGCAAGGTGACTAATGTGGAATTCCATTAGTCTATTCATGCTATTGTTAGATTGGTTGCTGATTAAGCTGAATGAGATGTGTATGGTGCATTGTCTACTGAGGAAACAAAGGTTGGCTAATTTATGAAGATGAGTCCTCTCACTTTTTTGGATGTGAAGGTGGGGGAGGATCCAGAAGGCTTCTTGGATGAGATAGAAAAGATATTTTTGGTGATATGGCATACTAACACGGAGGGGATAAACTTTCCAGCTGATCAGCTCAAAGAGGTTGCATATAAGTTTTATGAAAAGTGGAATAGGGATAGAGAAAATGTGGAGGATTCATTCTGATGGGATGCCTTTTCTAGTGCTTTACACAATTATTTCTTTTCTAAGAGTTGAGGGAAGCAAAAATGGAGGAGTTTGTGAATCTCAAACAGGGGAGAATGTATGTCAGGGAATATTCCTTGAAGTTTCACCAATTGTCAAGATATGCTGTTGATTTAATTACTGATATGCAAGCTAGAATGAAGAAGTTTGTTTCTGGGTTGAATCGAGATTTTATTTTAGAGAGAAATACTACTTTGTTGATTAAAGAAATAGACATCTCTAGGTTTACTATTCATATACACTAGGTAGAGGATGAAAAGAGAAAGCAGAAGGAGGTGGGAGATAAAAAACCTGATCAAAAAGGTGCTTAGCCTCAAGGAGGTCGAGATAGTGGAAAATGGAAGAAAAAAAGAGGGGGTGTTTTGATTCTTAATCTTTTGCTAGTGCTCCTTACAAGTCATGTGACATGCGTTACCATTTTGGTGACAATTTTTGGGCGCAGGGTGCCTAATCTCGTGCAAGTAAAGTTCAGTCAATTTCTTTATTCCCTACTTGTTGATTCTTTGGTAGTCTTCATCGGGATAATTGCAATGAAGGAAAGGAAAAATATTTCAAGTGTGGCCAGGTAGGATATTGGCTTAGGTATTGTTAGATTAATAAGGTTACTACATGGTCGAATAAGATTCTTGTGGATTTATCTTCTACTCCTACACCTGGTGGTGTTGCATCTGCTTTTGCTATGCTCTTGATTTTATTAATTGTTGTAACAGGTTGTATTCTTTGGTGTCTCAACAGGAATTCGAGCCTTTACCTTATATCAGTACTCTCTATCGGTCCTGGTTGTCACACTTGACAAAAATTCAGGTTAACTGCCTTAGTCGCAATGGCTTAGGCGATGGTCCATCGTTTGCTCGACGGTCCGTCAGCCTGACCATCGCTTCTAGGCAGTTACAACAGTTCTCTATAAAATGTCCATAACTTTTTACTCTGATACTAGATTTGGAAGAAATTGGTATCGTTGGAAATAAAAATAAGGAAATTCTATCTGATTTAAACATTATTTATTTAGGTAGTCATCACTAACTCTTCTGGAGACTAGATATGACTTAAAGAAAGTTTGGGGAATTATAATATCTCCCCCTTGGAAAAATTTATTCTAGAATGGGACTGACTAGATTGGAAAGCTGATAGACTGATCTTGCTTAGAGGACGTGAACATTTGAGCATGTCTATTTGACTGGAAATTTTCATATACTGAAATCTCATACTGAATATGCATGTCTCATACATGGATATGTGATAGATAGTCTTAATTAATGCATAACTGAAATTACTGAAAAGATGAGTTTCTCGTGATGAGAATACATATCTGATTCATGAATACGTGATTGACATGATACATGAACATATGAATGGATATGCAAAAGTATTTGATACCAAGTTTATAACTGAAATCTGGATATCAAACTGAAGAAGCTTGAGGATAGTTATTACCTTGGGCTAAGTCTAATTTTGTGGGGGAAAGGTGAGGATACTTGGTCCGCATGTTTGCCTCTGCTTCCCAAGTATCTCCCTCAATAGACTGATTTTTCCAAAGAACTTGACTAGATAGACTTTTTGGTTCCTCAGTCGGCGAGTCTGGTAGTCAAGAATTTCAACTGGGATCTCTTTGAAAAAAAAAGGTTATTTTGAATGTCTAAGCCCTCTACCGAGACTACAATTGTTGGATCACCTATGCACTCCTTTAGCTAGGAGACATGGAATGCAGGATAAACTGAGGCTAGATCTCAAGTCCATTCGAGCTCATAAGCTACATTACCAAAACGACTGAGAATTTTAAAGGGACCAACATATCGGGGACTTAGCATTCCCTTCTTCCAGAATCTCTTCACTACCTTCATGGGAGAGATTTTCAACAACACATATTCACTAATCTCAAACATGAGATCCTTTCTGTGCATATCTACATAAGACTTTTGTCGGCTCTGAGCAGCCCGGAGTCTTTCTTTTGTCAACTAGACATTTTCTAAGGAATCAAATACTAAGTCAGGCCCTATAACTGAGGCCTCACAAACTTTGAACCAACCGATTGGAGATCTCCATCTCCTACCATAGAGGGCTTTGAAAGGAGCCATCCGAATGTTGGAATGATAGTTGTTGTTGTATGTAGATTCAATCAAAGGCAAGTCCAACTACCCTTGAAATCAATTGCACATAGTCGCAACATATCTTCTAGAGTCTGAATGTTCCTTTATTCTTGACCATCTATCTAAAGATGAAAGGCGGTGCTGAGATGAAATTAGTTATCAAGAACCTTTTGGAATGCTTTCCATAAGTTAGAGGTGAAATGGTTACTGCTATTTGAGACAATAGACAATGAAATATCATGCAATCTGACCAACTCCCTGATATAGAGTTTGGCATAATCCTTGGATGAATAGGAGGTATAGACTGGAAGGAAATGTGATACTTTGGTCATCCTATCTACAATGACCTGGACTGAATTATGCTGGCGACGAGTATGAGGCAAACCCATCACAAAGTATATGTTCACTTCATCTAACTTCCAAGTATAAATACTAAATTCTTACATGGACCCACTAGGCTTCTAATGCTCTATCTTAACCTGCTCACATGTAGAACACTTATCCACAGACTCTGCAATATATCACTTCATCCCACTCCACCAATCGATCTCCCACAAGTTGCGGTACATCTTAGTGGCCCCTGGATGAATAGAATAGCACATACCATGCACTTCTGCAAGAATTCAATGCATCAAGTTATCTATACCTATCACACATAAACTATTTCAACAACATAATAGACCATCTCCCCTTTGGGAGAATACCTCAACCTGCTGATCCTTGACTGACTCTTTCAACTTGACTAGGTTGCGATCTCTATCTTTCTTTTCTTTCACCTCAGATACTAGAAATGATTCTGAACTATTCTGAACCCATATACAACCTTCTAAGGAATTGACTAAGAGGATCCCTAGTCAGGATAGATGATGAAATTCCAGAGCTAAATTTTTCTTACTGTCCACAACATGAGCAACACTACCCATAGACAATCTACTAAGAGCATCGGCCACTACATTGGCCTTGCCCGGATAATAAAGGACACTCATGTCATAATATTTCAATAGGTCTAACCACCTTGTCTGGTGAAGATTAAAGACTTTATGAGAAAATACATACTAAAGGATTTTATGATCTGTGAACACGTCTACATGAAAACCGTAAAAGTAATGCCTCTAAATATTTCAGGCAAAAACTATGGCTGGTAACTCAAGATCATGAGTAGAATAATTCTTCTCATGGGGTTTAAGTTTCCAGGAGGTATAGGCTATGAACTTACCATGCTACATGAGGACACAACCCAAACCCACTCTAGATGCATCACAGTACACCATGAACCCATCTGAACCATTTGGAAGAGCTAAAACTAGGGCAGAGGTGAGTCGAGTCTTCAACTCCAGAATAATCTTCTCACGAAAATCTGATGACTGAACTTGACTTTCTTCTGAGTCAATCTAGAGATTGGGGATGCAATAGAAGAACATCCCTTAACAAACCTTCTGTAATATCCATCTAAACCCAAGAAACTCTTGATATTTGATGAAGAGATAGGGCAAGGCCAATTTCTTACCGCTTTGGTATTTTGAGGATCAACTATAATACTATCATCGAAAATAATATGAAAAAAAAATACTACTGACCTTAGCCAAAATTCGCACTTATTAAATTTGGTGAACAACTGATGATTTTGGAGAGTCTACAATACTATTCTGAGATAGTCTACATGACCATGCTCGTTATAGAAATATACAAGAATATCATCTATGAAAATTATATCGAACGTGTCTAAGTACTGCTTGAACACATAGTTTATCAAGTCCAAGAAAGCTACTGGGGCATTGGTAATTCAAAATGACATAACTACGAATTCGAAGTGACCATACCGAGTTTGGAAAACTATTTTGGGAATGTCATATTCTCTGACGCTGAGCTGATGATAGACTGATCTGAGGTCTATATTGGAGAATTAACTGGCACCCTGAAGTTGGTCAAACATGTCATCAATTCTGGGAAGTGGATATTTGTTCTTGACTGTGACTTTATTGAGTTGATGGTAGTCTATACATATTCTGAGAGAACTACCTTTTTTCCGCACGAATAAGACTGGTGCACCCCATGGGGACACACTGGGTTTGATGAATCTTTTTCTAGGAGATCCTTCAACTAATCTTTCAAATGTCTAAGTTCTGCTGGTGCCACTCTATATGTAGGAATACATATAGGTGGTGTATCTAAAAGAAGATCAATGTCCAAGTCTATTTCCCTTTTGATAGGAATTCCTGGAAGATCTTCAAGAAAGACATCTAAATATTCTTTCTCTACGAGGACCGATTCAAGACTGGGAGTTTCAGAACTAGTGTCCTTAACTTTAACATAATAATAGACACATCCCTTAGATATCATTTTCTATGACCGAAGGTAGGAAACAAGTTGGCCCCTTAAAACTGAAGTGCTACCCATCTACTCTAGTGCGGGTTCATCCAAAAACTAAAATTGTACAACTCTATTTCTACATTCAACTATGGCATAGCCGGAATTAAGCCAATCCATGACGATAATGATGTCAAAATCAGTCGTATCTAATTTGACTATGTTCGCTGAAGTAAATTTCTGAGACACCATAATTGTACAGTTCCTGTATACCCGTTGGGCTATGATAGTTTTACCCACTGGTAGATATTGAAAAGGGCTCTTCTAGAATTTTGGGACTGAATCTGAAATCAACAGCTATATAAGGTGTAACAAAAGAAAAATAAGCTCTTGGATCTATCAAAGCATAAACATGCAATTGAAATATCAGTAACATATCAGTAACCACATCAGGAGAATTTACCTGATCCTTTTGGGACTAAAGAGCAAAGATTTTGTTTGTGTGCTACCCACTAGTTACACTGGAAGTGGCACCCTGCTGATTCGAGCGACCGTACTTAAATAAGAAACAGTTTTGCTGACCTTGAAATCCTGACTAGGGAAAATCTCTTACTCTATGGTAGGGCTAATCACATCCACAACACACATCACTACCATCTCTGCAAATACCCTTGTGGTTCTTACCACAGGTCTGAAAAAGAGGATTGGTTTGGAAATCTCTAACACTTCCCTGAGTTTTAGATCTTGGAGCCATATTTTGGTTCCCCGAACTTGGGAACTGGAGCACTGACTGAGGAAGGCGCTGGAATGGATGACTTTGGGTGAAACTAAGAATGATTTCCTCCCTCTAACTTAGGCTAATTAAACTTGAAGCTATTGGTTCTAGTTCTTTTATTCTGTTTCTCTCTAATCTTAATATTTTTCTCTTCTATCTATTAACCATGGATCATAAGTATGGCTATGTCTATCACACTAATCAACATATCTGGACTCATTTATCATACTATTATTCACCTCAGAAATAAACTTACTTATCCTGGCCCTGCTATCTTCCACCACCTGAGAGGTATATCTAGCTAGTTTAGTAGACTTAAGAGAATACTCTTTCACTATTATGTTTCCCTACCTGAGGTTGATAAACTCTAGCAGCTCAGCTTCTCTATGCTCTAGGGGAAAGAATCTATCTAGAAAAGCAGTGGCAAACTCCTCATATTCTATAGGTCCTACATTTGCACCCCTCTCTGCTTTCCATTGCTTGAACCATATGTGAGCCACATCCTATAACGGATATGCAACTATCTTAATAATCTCACAATAAAAAACCCCCATAATATTTGTAACCTTCTGAACCTGATGAAGAAATTCCTCAGGGTTCTCATCTGACTTATACTCAAAAAAGGATAGAGAATTCATTTGGGTGAAGTCCCGAATCCTGGCTGCAACTGAATTGGCCAATGGGTTGGCCAAAACGATAACTACTCATTCATTCTGCGCAGCAACTGAATTAGAAAGAGTAGTGAATGTAGCTCTGAACTCTACATTAGAAACATGTTCCTCCAAGGAATCTGCTTGGATAGACTGAGAGGCTGACTAATTTCTGTTTCTTCATTTGGGAGGCATATTTGATAAATAAAAAGGAGAGAGAAATTATACCAAGGGTTAAATTTGAGATCATGCTCACTGGCATGACAAGAATACTGAAAGAGGGGAAACTATTCCTAACACATCTTATAACATCCTATACATAAATGTGGCGCGCAATATACCCATGTACAAGACTCTACTAGATGTGGTCTTCAGACTTCCCAGGACAATATTGAACCTTAGTCTGTGATAATAAGTTTGTAACGCCCTAAATTAAGAACCCCAAATACCATACGGTACTAATGACCCCGAAGGACCACAAGCTAACCTATGACTAATATATATATATATACTGAGCACTACATAACATAATATATTAATGCAGAATAAAAGATTGAAGGGACATAAGGTTCAAATATCTAATAAAACATAACATCTGAATAATATGGTATCACCATACAAAAACTGAAATAACTATTTGAACATACTAGTCTGAAAGCTTCTAAATTATCTGAATGAGGAGTTGATGGGACATGTACCCAACTAACTCTAACTACTAAAATAAAATAAGTACTAAAAGAATGAAATTGTCAAATAATAACATCCTTAAATGATAAGGACTCATTCTTAGTCTGTCTGCTAAATGTCTGATCTATAAAGGGTGCTCTGAATCTCGTGCTTCTTAACCTATGGTATAAAACACCATAGCACAAATGTGTCAGTACAATTGAATATACTAGTATGCAAGTGAGGTAGGTTGAATGCAAGGGGTTTATATGTATTAATAATACTAACTAACTGAATAACAGAAATGTGAGAATACATGTATGAATATGTGAACTATGAGTGATATCATGACATCACTAAATCTGAATACTTATAACATAAATTTCATATAACTGACATACAATTAGTTGAATGACTGCGTTTGATAGTCCTATTTTTGGTAGAACTAACTGAGTTCTATACTGAACTTGGTGACTGTATCTGACAGTCTTAAATTCTATAGAACTATCTAAGTTCACTTACTGAGACTAAGACTGAGACTGTAACTGTGGGAAGTAGTTATCTAACCTAAATGACCCAAATAAGCTATTATAGCTGAGTTGGGGGGCAATCTGTAACCCTAATTGGAAGTGTCAACGGTTTGGGCGATGGTCCGTCGGTCCTGACCATCGTATTTGGACAAAACCTAAACTTTCTGCCTCATCTGTGATGGTTTGGGTGATGGTCCATCTCTAGATCGATAGTCCATTTATCCTGGCTGTCTTCCTTGAATATAAGTTGGGTTCACTACCTTAGTTGTGAAGACTTAAAAGATGGTTCGTCACTAGCTCAACAATCCATCAGCCTAACCATCGCTTCTGGGCAGTTCCAATAGGTATATGACATATTATTTCCTATAGTTCATGTGACTACATGCACCAAGGCCCTTCCAGCGGGGGAGAGCTAGGACCATATAGCTCATAGGTCCTTTGATTATGATGGTTATACTACCTATCCTGGATAAGATTTAAAAGTTCTTTCTTGCTCCCTACCCCAACATGTTATATATATATATACATGCATACATTTATATATGTATTTGCATTTGATGATGTGTATTATATTGGAATAGTTTTGAATTATTATTCATGGAATTATCTTATCCCTTATCCCTAATTATATGCTAGTGCTCCAACCGCTAATCGTCTTCAGACGTTGTATCCCCAAGCAATATAGGTGCCAAAAATTCATTTAATTTTCCTACAAAGTAATAAGGTGTTCGTGGATAATTCGTGAGTTTTCTAAAAGTGGTGAGATTCCATCCTTTAGAAGATTTCATTTTATATCTTTATTTCTTATGCCTAGACTTTGTTTCAAACATGTTTTTGGCTATGTTCGGCGGCATATACCAATACTTTAATGATATACGGTTTTGTTAGAAGGTTTATGGGTACTGTGGACTTTGGTTTTATCTTGGTTGTTATTATTAGTTATCCATATCGGTTGGTGGTTATTTATATAACTTAGAATCTTTGAACTTACATTACCCTATACTGTTATATGTTTGGACTTTAGCCTATGTTAGTGTATATTGTGTTCTATTAGTTGGGAAGTGGGGGTGGTCTCCTATCCTCGATAGACTTGAGATGCCCATCATGGCCAGGCCCTAGTTCGATTTATCACACCCACGACCATAAAGCACCCTTGGGGTCCTTTTCTCATTATTTTAACAAGTCAAGTGCACTCTCTCCTCTCTCAAATGCCCAAGTCAAGAACAAAGCTAGGGTTTCTAAAGGTTTGTCATCTAGGGCTCAAAGCATGGTTTCTTCTTCAAATTCTTAGAGTTTCATAAATGTATCTCTTTCCTAAACTTGTATTTTTATCTTGGCATGCCATGTTTTTGTATACATATGGTTTTAAATAATTGGTTTTGGAATTTAGGTTGAGGATTTTGGATGATTGTTATTTGAATGGTATTCTAATGATTGACATACATTTTTTTATGCTTCTATTGATAGATTTTGTAACTCATTGGGTTCATGGATGGTGGTAATGGAATAGGGGTCGTAGATTCCAACAAAATTTATCAAAAATGGAATAAGAGGTGGATTTTCTCAAATTTTATGGATTTTGATATTGGACTTGGTAAAAAACTCAAACCACCTTATGAAATTTAATTTGAAACATGATTATATTCATAATTTAATGATTCTTGAATCTATTGCATTACATAAAAGGTTAATGGAATATGAATGGTCTTGAAAGGCCTAGGTGGCCATGATTTAGTTTTAAATTAGAGTTTGGGGGACGTGGTTACCACCAAGTTGGTGGATAATTGTAATGGCATGATTATATAAGCTTGCAATCTTATTGGTATGGCGATACCAACGGTTATTGCCTGAATAAATAGTTCTTTGATAAATGTATGGGTTATATGTAAATGTTTTACTTTAGGCTTAAAGGGGATTGTGTAGCTCATTGTGGAAGGTGGACGTCCCCAGGGAACCAACACTAAAAACCATGTTTGTTGGTGTGGGGCTCTTTATGATGGTGTTCTTAGTCTGCGCTATATATACTTTATATTGTTTGGGGTCATGGATTCCTTGGACCTTCCTTATATTTCACCATTTGGTGTGGCTAAGACGTAAGAAAGCCCTTCCAGTAGGCGGATCTAGACCCATATAGCCTGTGGGTTCCTTTAGGACGATTAGAGCTACACAGTCCAGGTTAATGGTTTTAAACCTCATGCTAAACCTTGTTCCTTATCCTAGCATCTTATATATAGGTATGGATGTGAATATGTACATTGATTTTGGGCTTGATTTTGAATTGTTATTATATTATTCCAAATTGAGTTACATGCGAGAGCTCACCACGCTAACTATCCCCGAATGCTACATCCTTTCTTGATGTAGGGTCCTAGGGGTTTCCTATGTTGGTTTGTACAGTGTTAGGTGGTGTGATTATCTATCGGGTTTGCAGTGATGTGGTAAGCTTCCATCTTTCAAAAATCTTGGTCATTCCTTTGGTTTATTTCAATATCTTAGAACTGAAGATTTCACATTAATATTATCATTTTCATTGTCACTGTTATGGCCGGGGGCATATGTCGACCTAGTTGATATTCAAATTGATTTAGAGGCTTTTGTGTACAAAGTTCATGAATAGATATTATTTTAGACTCCTAGTGGTCCTTTTGATTATCTTATCTATCTTTCTTATTTTCTTCATTATCTTCTGTTGTTATTCATATTGTGTTTTTTTGGCTAAGCTAAGGTGGTGGTCTCGAGTCCTTAATAGACTTAAATACCCATTATGACTTGGCTTGGAGTCGGGTCAAGACATATTTAAATCTAAATGGGTGAATAAGGTCAAATACTAAACAAATAGTAAGGTAGAGAGATACAAAGAATGGTTGGTTTCAAAGGGCTTTTAAAATTCTCATCTCTAGTCTCACACAAGAGAGTTCCCCGGTTCAAACCCGGGCTCAGACAACAGACTGGAACTTTGATGCCATCACTACTGCTTAACCCATCGAACCTAAGATATCTCAGGTTGATAGTGTTACCCATCTCAGATTGATAGGGTATCTTCACTTCGCACCTATCTCTAATTTTAGTTCGAACCTTTTCAGCAAACAATGAAGAGAGTCCACTAATAAATCTTTCTTTCCAGAAGCCTAGTGGATCCATTTAGTATTTCTTCTTGAAAGTGGGAAGAAGTGAATATGGACTTTGTGATAGGTTAGCCTCGTACTCGTCTCCAGAATGATTCAGGCTGGGTCATTGTAGATAGGATGACCAAAATAGCTCATTCCCTTCTAGTCCATACCTCCAATTCAGCCGAGGATTACGCCAAACTCTATATCAGGGAGTTGGTCAGATTGCATGATATTCCATTATGTATTGTCTCAAATAGAGGTACCCAGTTCACCTCTCACTTTTGGAAAGCATTCCAAAAGGTTCTTGGTACCTATATTTATCTCAGTACTGCATTTTATCTTTAGATAGATAGTCAAGCAGAAAAGACCATTCAGACTTTAGAAGATATGCTGCAAGCATGTGCAATTGATTTGAAGGGTAGTTGGGATGATCACTAGCCTTTGATTGAGTTTTCATACAACAACAGTTATCATTCCAGCATTCAGATGGCTCCATTCAATGCTCTCTATGGTAGGGGATAAAGATCTCCAATCGGTTGGTTTGAAGTTTGTGAGGCCTCAGTTATAGGGCCTGACTTAGTATTCGATGCCTTAGAAAAAGTCCAGTTGATCAGAGAAAGACACCAGGCTACTCAAAGTCAAAAAAAGTCTTACGTAGATGTGTGCAGAAAGGGTCTCGAGTTTGAGATTGGTTATTATGTGTATATGAAACTCTCTACCATAAAGGGAGTGAAGCGGTTCGGCAAGAAGGGAAAGCTCAGTCCCCGATAGTTGGTCCCTTCAAAATTCTCAGTCGTTTTGGCAAGGTAGCTTATGAGCTCGAATTGCCATCATATCTAGCCACAGTTCGTCAAGTGTTCCATGTCTCCTTGCTAATGGAGTGCATAGGTGACCCAGCATTTGTAGTCTCAGTAGAGGGCTTAGCCATTCAAAATAACCTTTCTTTTGAAGAGATACCAGTAAAAATTATTGACCACCAAACTCGTAGAATGAGGAACAAAGAAGTATATCTAGTCAAAGTTCTTTGGTGGAATCAGTCTAATGAGGGAGATACTTAGGAAAAAGAGGAAGATATGCGGAGCAAGTATCCTCACCTTTTCTCCAAAAACTCAGACTCAGCCCAAGTTAATAGTTTTCGTCAAGCTTATTCAGTTTCATGTTCATATTTTAGTTGTAAACTTGGTATCAAATACCTTTGCATGTCCAGTCATATGTTCATGTATCATGTAAATCACGTATTCATGCATCAGATATGATTTCTCATCGGATATCCTGCGTGGCCACACTTGAAATATTTGTCGTTTCGTTCATCACAATTAGCCTGATGAAGACTACCAAAGAATCAATAAGTATGCCATAAAGAAACTGACTGACCTTTGGTTGCCTGAGATTGCGAACCCTATCCCCAAAAATTGTCACCACCATGGTGATGCATGTCGCCTGACTGGTAAGGAGAACTATCAGAAGAGTAGGAATCCAAACTGCCCCAATTTTTTTCTTCCATTTTCTACCATCTCGACCACCTTTAGGCTAAGCACCTTCTTGATCAGGTTTTCTATCTCCCACCCCGCCTGCTTTCCCTTTTCATCCTCTACCTGTTGTAAATGAATAGTCAACCTAGAGATGTCTATTTCCTTAATCAAAAAGGTAGTATTGCTCTCTAAAATAAAATCTCGATTCAACCCAGAAGCGAACTTCTTCATTCTAGATTGCATGTAAGCAATTAAATTAGGAGAATATCTTGACAATTGGTGAAACTTCAAGGCATATTCCTTGACAGACATTCTCCCCTGCTTGAGATTCACAAACTACTCCATCTTTTCTTCCCTCAAATCTTCAGAAAGAAATAATCCAGTAAAGCACTAGAGAAGGCATCCCATAAGAATGACTCCTCCATATCTCCTCTATCCCTATTCCATATTTCATACAACTTATATGAAACCTCTTTGAGTTCATAAGCTATAAACTTTCTCCCATCCACATTAGTATCCCGTATCACCCAAAATATCTTTTCTATCTTATCCAAGCATCCGTCTGGATCCTCCCCTACCTTCACTCTAGAAAAAGTGGGAGAACCCATCTTCATAAATTTGCCCACCTTAGAGGCCTCAGTAGACAAAGCACCATAAACATCTCACTCATCCTGAGCAGCAACCAATCTAGCAATAGTATTAATAGCCTAATAGAATTCTACATTAGTCACCTCGCCTTGCGGAGGACTACAAAAAACTGGTGGAACTCCAAACTATCAGGAATAGGACTGTTTGATCAAAGACAAACCTCAAAAGTAGGATGCAACCCTTCAGCATTACCTCCATATGGGATACCAAGAAGGTAAAACATTCCTAACTGCCTTGTAGTTTCTTTCTTATAACTATGGTGTGCTACACGCTCCTAAAAGAGACTCTACTCGACATGGCTTTGTGAACTCCCAATTGACCATGAACCTGCGCTT
The DNA here is from genome assembly GCA_030864225.1 of Capsicum baccatum var. pendulum. Taxonomy (NCBI): domain Eukaryota; kingdom Viridiplantae; phylum Streptophyta; class Magnoliopsida; order Solanales; family Solanaceae; genus Capsicum; species Capsicum baccatum. Next base: position 160,676,551 of record CM061560.1, on the reverse strand, counting down.
TGATACCAACTTGACATGACCCACCCTGGTGCATTGTCATAATGAGCTTCCCAAGTTTGACTAGGATCAAAAACAACCCCTATTAACCAACCCAACCTCCAGCCACCTACCCTGAGTTGGATAAATTCCAAGCAAGTAACAATATAGTGTAAATGCTATCATAAAGATTCTGGGAATAGATCACAACCGTGACCAACTTAACCTAGTCTAAGAATCGCATACCAATAATTCAACCATACGAAATCATACCAAACCAGGCCCTAACCAACGACATTCCAAAATGTAAAATAGTTAATCAAAAAATTACATATGACGAAACAGTGAGAAACTATGTTTGATAATCCTAAACTCCCAGGATTTTTAATTACCAAGATGATACCTATACCGATCGCGCCCATTCCAACCTATAGAAGTACCACAAAGTCTCTAACCAAAAGTTTAATGAAATCCATTTAGGACATGCTCATAACCATAGCTAAAACCAATGTAAAAATAATGTCAAAATGTCTGGAAATATCCAGAATATAAAATTATGTCTTCCAAAAGGATGGAAGCTCAATACTTCAATCCAAATGCTAAACTAAAGTCAATTGCTATATAGGAGGATTAGAACGGTTGGTTCCTTCTTAGAGTAGGATACAACTGCTAGTAGATAGGATTAGTAAGTGACCACTTGCATGATCTTTAGGTAAGGATAAAATTATGCCATTTATAAAACAAACTAAAACCATCCATATACACAGAACTATATACATGTATATATATATATAACCATGCAATAAAAAGGGCATGGTTTTAGTATAACTTTAATCCATTTACCTGGGTTATGTAGCTTTGACGTCGTAAACTACCCTCGGGCTATATGGGTTCAGCTCCCCCTGCTGAAAGGGCCCCAGTGCTTGTAGCTGTATGACCAGGGATATATCCCATGGGATGAATAATACATCCCCCAAACATACTATGACATCTTGCACAAGGTCACCAAGAACAACCTTATATTAGCAAATATGAGTTTATAATTTTTGTCCCCTCGGACCTCCACTTTCCACGAATCAGCTACACATCCCACCAATATTGCCTAATTAAAAACCAATTTCAATATAAAAAAACCATTATCCATTTATTAACCAAGGCCATTGATATTGGTATTGTCATACCAACCCTTAATTACAAGTATCATTCATAGCAAATAATTTATAGTGTTAACGGGACTTACAGGTGCCCTTCCATTTACAATAATAAACTACTTTGAACACTTCTGTATTCCCCAAAAGAATAACCAATAATTGATTTAACATTCCAAACCATTTAAACCATGCACAATTATTTTATCAATTTTTAAAACATGCAAGAGTTCCATTAAAAGTAGTCAATATAATAAACATATTATTATAAGCATTTTGTCTGAATAATTGGGTAATAATATGTCCAGAACCAATTCCAATTACCATTAAACCATTTCCATGCAATACAATTATCCAACACCACCATTAATGATTATAAAAGCATAATTAACCCATAGTAAACCATAACAACCTATTTAACATAAAAAAACCCAAATAATATTTGAAAACCAAAATCATAAAATTAATCAAATAGTGAAAAAAATCATAAAAACCATTATCTTAAGTAAAACGTAAAATGAGGCAAGAGAACATGCCTTAAACCAAGATGATGATGGAAATAAATCACCAAGACAAGCACCAAATTGATCTTTTAGTTAAAACCCTAACTTCCCTTGACCAAAAGATCTTGTAAGAATTGTGGAGTGCTTAGGAAGAGTTTCTAAGTTTTAATCAATAGAATAATAGGGTAAAAAACCTTTAAAAATAGGATAGAAGTAGTGATACCCTATTAGTATAAGTGGGAAAATAACCAAAATACCCCCACTTAAGTTGTACCAAAATCTCATCATAGGGATACGACTAACCCTCACGAGTTATACCCTCTAATATGATTAGTAACCACCACTCGTAACCTAGCCTTAACAATTGTATCAAATACAGTCCAATATATAACTCATGCAACCAACTCATTACCACAACATACGATCTGTATCCATAATCTGAATCCTGGCAAAATAAAATACCAGAAAGATGGAATATTGTCTACCATACGTGTCCCTGGTACGATTTCTAACTTGGCTTATGGCCTATGGTAAGCTACTCCTACTCAGATTAAACCTATATAACCAACTCTAAGATTAATTTAAGGAACCAAGCAATCCATAACCACCAACATGACTCATACCCGTAAGTCATATCAATTCCAGTAACAAAAATCCATCCCACCAACTAACACTGGTTAGTATATGACCGAACTATACCATCCATACCCTAACATATGGATCATACCAATGAGTCTTAATAGGTTCAAAGACCAAAATTATAGGAAATTTTCTATAATTTAAAAACTAGGGTTTACAAATATGTGTCTTCACTACCAAGCAAGTAAAGCTAACATTGTTGCTGATACTCTTAATAGGTTATCCATAGGGTGTTTAGATCATGTGTAGGAAGGAAAGAGGGAAGTGGTGAAGGATATTCACCACTTGGATAATCTTGGAGTTCGTCTCTCGGACTCTAAGGCTGGTGGTGTGATGGTGCAAGAATTTGTTCGATCGCCTTTTGGTGCCATTATTAATAAGAAGCAAGTGCTAGATCCTATCCATATAAAAATCAAGTGTGTCGTTGGTGGAAAAAATTTAGTGGCATTTGACATAAGTGGTATTGGTACTTTATGGTACAAAGAGAGGTTGTGCATTCCTAATGTTGACCAATGTGACAAAAGATCTTAGTTGAGACACATGAATCAGGCTATGTTGTTCATCTCGGATTGACTAAGATTTATCTTCATCTCAAGGAGATCTTTTATTAGAATGTCATAAAGAGGTATGTGGCTGATTTTGTGGCCAAGTTCATAGTATCTCAATCGGTTAAGGTTGAGCACATGAGGTCAAGAAGGTTACATCAAGAAATTGATTTTCCTGAATAGAAATGGGAAGTGATAAATAGGACGTTGTGACCTGTCTTCCCCGCTCTTGAAATCAAGATGATTTGATTTGGTCATTGTGGATGGGATGATTAAGCTTGCCCACTTTTTGCCACTGTGAATTGCTTTCTCAGTGGAGGATTATGCAAAGCTACATCTAAAGGATATTATGAAGTTGTACGGGGTTCCTGTTTCAATTATTTTTTGTCATGGCATACAGTTTATACGTAACTTCTGGTGATCTTTCTAGAAAAGGTTAGGGACTAAGGTGAGTCTGCATACTACTTTTCATCTATAGATAGATAGGCTAGTAGAGAGAACTATTTATACATTAGAGTATATGATACAGGCTTGTGTTATTTAATATGGCGGAAATTAGGTGGAGCATTTACCTTTGGTGGAGTTTGCATACAATAATAGTTATCATTCTAGTATTGTTATAGACTATTTTGAGGCATTGTATGGTAGGAGGTGTAGATCATCTATGGTTGGTTTGAGCTTGGTGAGGTGACATGATTGGTCCAAACTTGGTTTACCACAATATGGAGAGGGTAAAGGTAATTTGTGTTAGTCTTAAGGTTGCCCAAAGTCACCAAAAGTCCTATGCAAATATTAGGTGTAGAGACTTAGAGTTTTAGGTTAGGGTTTAGGTTTTACTAAAGGTATCTCCCATGAAGGGAGTAATGGGGTTTATCAAGAAGGGGAAGCTCATTCCACAGTATATTGGTCCTTATAAAGTTTTGTGGAGAGTTGGTAATGTTGCTTATGAGCTAGAGTTGCCTTCTAGCTTAACCTTGGTCCATATTATCTTTCATGTTTCCATGTTGAGGAATTGTATTGGTGATCCTTCTTTGGTTGTTCCTTTGGAAGGATTAGGTATCACAAATTCTCTGTCTTATTAGGAAATCCCAGTTAAGATCTTAGAATTGTAGGTTCATCAGTTGCGAACCAAGGATGTGGCTTCGGTTAAGGTTCTAAGGTGGAACCATAAGGTGGATGAAGCTACTTGGGAAGAGAAGGAGGACATAAAATCCATATATCTACATCTATTTTCGTCTCATGGGATTCGTGCGGAAGGTATGTATCTTTTACACATATTTATTTTCAGAGTTTTTTAAAGGAAAGATTATTAAGGGTCAAGGATTTTCTTAAATTTTATGGATTTTGATATTGGAATTGGTAAAATCCTCAACCCGCCTTATGAAATTTGATTTGAAACATGATTATATGCATAATTTAAAGATTCTTGAAACTATTGCATTACATAAAAGGTTAATGGAAAATGAATGGTTTTGAAATGCCTAGGTGTCCATGATTTGGTTTTAAATTGGAGCTTGGGGGTCGTGGATTCAACCAAGTTGGTGGATAATTGTAATGGCACGATTATATAAGCTTGCAATCTCATTGGTATGATGATACCAATGGTTATTTCCTAAATAAATAGTTCTTGGATAAATGTATGGGTTATGTGTAAATGTTTTACTTTAGGCTTAAAGGGGATTGTGTAGCTCATTGTGAAAGGTCGAGGTCCCCAGGGAACCAAGACTAAAAACCATGTTTGTCGGCATGGGGCTCTTTATGACCGTGTGCTTAGTTCACACTATATATACTTTAGAATGTTTGGGGTCATGGATCCCTTGGCCCTTCATTAGATTTCTCCATTTGGTGTGGCTAAGACATATAAGAGACCCTCAATTAGGTGGATCTAGACCCATATACCCTATGGGTTCCCTTAGGATAATAAGAGCTACACAGTCTAGGTTAGTGGTTTTAAACCCCATGCTAAACCTTGTTCCCTATCCTAGTATCTTATACATATGTATGGATGTGAATATGTACATTGAGTTTGGGCTTGATTTTGAATTGTTATTATATTATTCCTACTTGAGTTACATGCTAGAGCTCACCCTGCTAACTATCCCCGAATGTTACATCCTATCTTGATATAGGGTCCGAGGGGTTTCCTCTGTTGGTTCGTTCAGTGTTAGGTGGTGCGATCATCTATACGGTTTTCAGTGAAGTGGTGAGCTTCCATCTTTCAAAAATCTTGGTCATTCCTTTGGTTTATTTCAATATCTTTGAACTGATGATTTCATATTAACATTATCATTGTCATGGTCGGGGGAATGTGTCGACCTAGTTTGATATTCAAATTATAGGAATAGTTATTATTTTAGACTCTAGTGTTCCTTTTGATTATATTAACTATCTTTCTTACTTTCTTCATTATCTTCTGTTGTTATTCATATTGTGTCTAGTTAGCTAAGCTAAGGTGGCGGTCTCCACTCATCAATGGACTTGAGATACCCGTCATGACTTGGCTCAGAATCGGGTCATGATATATTTAGATTTAAATGGATGTATAAGGTCAAATACCAAACAAATAGTAAGGTAGAGATATACAAAGCATGGTTGGTTTGAAAAGGCTATAGTCATCTAGAAGTCCTAGACTATCATGATATTTTGCCCTTTTGTCAAGATGTAATAGTCAGATGTGTCATTGCTCTAGTTGTTTCCAAAGGTTGGAAGATGTTTCAAATGGATGTTTATAATGCATTTCTACAATGTGATCTATAGGAAGAGGTGTACATGGCTATGCCTAAAGGGTTTAAGAAACTAGGAGAGATTAAGGTTTGCAAGATGCTTAAATCTCTATATGGTTTAAAGCAGGCTTCTAGGCAATGGAACATCAAGCTAACTTTTGCATTGTTAGATTCTGGTTTATGTCAAAGTGCATATAATTATTCATTGTTTACTCTTAAGAAAGGTGAGGGAATAATAATTGTGTTGGTGTATGTTGATGATCCTACCATCACTGGGAGTAATGATTAGTTGATTGCTACATCTAAAAGTAGTTTACATTAGAAGTTTAAATAGAAGGATCTAGGTCAACTCAAGTATTTCATGGGAATTGAAGTATTAAGATCAAGTGTTGGTGCTATCTTGGAGCAAAAAAATACATTCTAGAGATAATTAATGACACAGGTCTCATGGTGATAACACTGCTCCTACCCCTTTGGAGTCCAACTTGAGATTAACTTCAGCAAAATATGTCAGGGTTAATAATCATATTAGTGATCAGACTTTGCATGATGTAACTTCTTATCAAAAATAGTTGGGAAACAATTATAAGCTACTATTACAAAAGCAAACATTTCTCATACAATACAGACTCTCAGTTAGTTCATGCAATCTCCTATGAAGTCTTATTGGTATTTATCTACCAGGGTGGACAAGTATTTGAATGGCATAGCTGGTAAAGCTATTTGGTTGCATGATGAACCTACATACACATTGACTTGTTTGTGTGACTCTGACAAAGAAGGTTATAGAAGCAGTTATTTATTAGAAATTTTCTTCTTCCATTTTAGTCTATAAAAGGTTGATATATAATATTATATATGATGATTGAGGCAGCTATAAAATTTCATCTCTGCCCTTCTTCTTCCATCTTCTTCACAACTCCATTAAAGGAGTCCTAGCTACGTTTTCACAGTGAAACTAGAAATTCTTTTAATGGCCTTTATGATTTAAAATATAATGTATACAATAATAAATTTAACCTGTCTACTTTATATGATTGGGACTGATCACCCTCTACTACATACGGCTACGCCACTGTGGACGAGTTTGGATTTGTGAAACCACCAAACAAGTTCTAATTTTCTTTATTTGTCAAGAGATGTTCATATGATCTTAAATATTTAATTTGAAGTGAGGTCGTATATGGATTATCTATTAACCACAAAAAATTAATTTTTCTTATGTTTACCCACATATAACACAATTGATTATTTTCCACTTACGTACCATGCTCTAACTAATTTATAGGTTACACCTATTATAACAGAAATTGGATGAGAAAAGTCATGTTTGTTCTTAATGAGACTACTACATTTTGACCTACAAATATAAATATATGCAAGTCACACTATTGATTTCTTCGATGACCATATTTCAATGTATTGAACCTAGAAAGTTGCGACAATTCCCTAATTCAAAAAAGGATAAGAAGATAAAAATGTGGATATATATTCAAAGCTCTTTTTTTAGCAATTAATACTCAAAAAATTACACTTCAGCATAGTTCATGTGGATATTAGTTTTTTTTTATAAAAAGTAAATTTATTATCATAAAGTAGTTTTTGTAATGATATTTCACTCTCTTGAAATAGTATTGAGTAGGCCTTTGTAGAAAAAGGAAATCGGAAAAGTAAAGAAAGTAACCAAGGAACAAGTGTAGAAGGTGCAATCCTTTTGAAACTTTAGATATGCAAAATTTTGACCCCAAAAAGGTGGGAGCCATGGAGGCATATGTTTAAAGGTCATGTGGAAAGCCAATGATGGATGCCATTTTAATTGATGAGAGGAACTTCAACCAATATTTTGAAATCTATTGATTCAATTATTTCAAATTCGTGTATCATATGGATGCTTAGACTCGAACTTTTGGATTGAGGGCCCAATGATTTTTATCCTATATTCCACTTTGTTTATTTACTGATTCAACTAATTTAAACTCAGGTGATAAAATTTTGTTGAATTTTTCTTTTAGCTCAATACAAAAAATAATTTTATTACCTGAATTTCAAATTTTGAACTAGTAATCTCTTATTAAAGGATGAATAATGATTATTGTTCCACTGTATCCCTTGAAGTACTAACTTTTTTAATAAGCTATTATAATCGCTAAGATAAATATTCAAATATACACTTTGATTAGTCATGTATCCAGAGCCAATTTTAAAGATTTGACCCTTTTTTCTGGATTATTGTTATTTATTATTATAGAACGAAAAAAGTCATTGGACGAGATACAGGAAAGGTTTGATTCAGTCTTACCAACCACCATTCCTCTTCCCTCCACACATGTCAATTATATTCCATTCAAAGCTTATAGAATAGAACATTATTGGCAGTCGATTAAAGGGATCACATCGCTGAGCCCCAATGGTAGATATTGAAGTAACATTGGGGTATTGGATACTTGATTTGTCGACTTAATTTAATACCCATAATTAAAAAATCCCAACAATAATTTTGATCGGATGCATATATCAACGCTTAAGCAAGAATAAATCAACACTTACAATATCTTGTCCCTCTATATAGAGTCATACGTATACACTGAAAGCGCAAATCTCACTAAGCATTTTTATTTTAATATGTAGAAGTTCAGTATCTTTTTTATTTTTAGTTAAAGGGATAAATATACCTTCAAACTATAATAAATGGTATGTATGTACCTTTCATCATAATTTGGATACAAATATGTCCCTATTATTAATGAAATGATATGTATATATACCTCACATTAATAGTAGGGGTAGATGTGTAACCAAAGTATGATGGAGGGTATATACATATCATTTATCATATTTTTGAAATACATTTTTCTGTTTTAGTTTTAATTTTTTTATCTCAAATAATTAATCCAAATCTACTACCCCACCCAAAAGCCCAGCAAATCCAATTTCAAACCAGCTTGGCCCGATCTCTACTTTTGGTTTCAAACCTGATACTCTCTCTATTTTCCCTTAAATGTGAACCCCAATCAAATTTCAATAATGGTCACTGCTACTAGTTGGTGTTTCCTGGTTGTAGGGAGTGGAGATTAGGCCGGGGTAGAGATTAGGCCGGATCTAGGGTTGCGGTGATGGTTCAACGATGGAGTATTTTTGGTTCGATGAAGATAGTCACTATGTGGTTTTGACCGATGATGGGTAGTATTTTCCCAAAGAAATTTCACTAAAAGTTAAAACATGAGGAGTTCAATTTATAAGGTGTTATGGGTTAATGATGTTTTTTAAAAAAAAATTGATAGTAGTGAGTGGTACTATATTTTGTGTATATCGTTAAAGGGGTGAAAATGCATTTGTTAGATAGGTGCCTCTTGTTTTTTAATTGGAACCGGATCGTGTAGTGAGTTTATTGGGTCGAATAGTGGGTTTGGGTTAATTATTTGGGTAAAAAAATTTAAAATGACAAAGAGACAATTATATCCCGAACTATAATAAATGGTATGTATATACCCTCCATCATACTTTAGGTACACATATGCCCCACAGGTAGTGTGTGTTACTTATATGCAATGGCGGCTCAACAAGATCAGTGGCTTAAAGTCACTTTTTAATAGGTCTTATTTCTTTTAAAAATATATAATTCATATTTTTAGTAAGTAGTAATTTCTTTTAGTTTTTTTAGATATGAAGTTGTTAATAATATTCTTATAAATTATTTTATCTCTTTTGAAATATTATTGATCTTAACTTAGAAAATAAAATCTGATTTAAAATATAGATAACTTGATATTTAAAATTATTTAGTATACATGTTGCAGTGCTTGAAATTTGGGGGGGGGGGGGGGGGACTAACAAACAATGTCCATAACTAGAAGACTTGAGATCGATTCTCCAAATGAAAAAAAAATCTTTCTAGAAAGGATTTCTTTCTTCAATTGACATTGTGCGACATAAATTTAAATTAAATAAAAAATTTAACATTGATATCAAATATCAAATGAAAAAAATGGGACCCCAACAAAAGTTGGGGCCTAAAGCCCTTGCTTTTAGAAGCTTCACCTTTTAGCCGGCCCTGCATGTACGTTCCATTTATTTAACGATAGGAGCATGTGTGTATCCAAAATATGATGGAGGATATATATATATACCTTTTATTATAGTTCTAGGGTATATTTAACCCTTTTTCATTTATGTTTTGATAAATACTAGTAAAAATAATTGACTTCCAATTGGAATTTTAGTTGCATAAGTTAAGGTTTGAGGGTTGATTTAGCCCTTCATGGTTGGGCATGTGGGACCAAGTCACTTTTGTTCATATCCTGTATTTGTATTAGAAAATTTCAAAATAGCTATGAATATATGATTATGAATCCAATTATAATTTTGGGTTAACTTGAGATCATTGAATCGATTCATAAACAGGAAAAAGTAATTTCGTTGCTATAAATTTTTTTTGAGGGGGTCAAATCTACCCTTTTATTTTGAAAAATTGTCTGAATATTTTTTGTCTTACTTTTAAAGGTCAAATTTATTCTCGTTGTATACTTTGGAGTCAAAAATTAATTTCCCCTCTACTTTAGAAAATGGGCTAAATATATCTTTCGTCATACTTTAGGTCTAAATTTACCATCTTTGTTAAGAAAATTTTCACATGTACAATGTAACGACCTAAAAATTTGATAAAATATATAAAATGTGTGTTTTTGTTTGATTTTACTACTTTATCCATCTTTGTTGTTGCATTATGGTATTTCTGATGTGTGGGAGTGATTGTCACGGTTTTTGAATGATTCTTGATGGATTTGAGAGTCTTATTTTGGACTTATATGGATATCTTTTGATCTGTGCGATGGATATTTGTATGGACTATGCTAGTAGCTTTTGGATATCAACTTTAGGCTAGGTAGACCTTTGGTTCATCTCCTGATGCACCCGAACTCATTTCAACCTGTTGGTTGGAAAGTTGAAAAATTAAAAATATGGGTATGGGATCCACATTTGGTCAAAACAATCTCGGATGGAAAATTCGATAGTTCTTGCATCCCCGAAATGTTGGTTTTAGGGTGGTAGCATATTTAGTATGATTTTATGTATTTTAAATCTCATTTTGACTCTCAATTTGAAAATTTTTAATTTTGGGTTTCGGGAGTCAACTCAGTGAAAATGATATTTTTTTTGGAAATAAGAATTTACCAACAAATCCAAAACATCAAATTTAGTATGGTTACATAGTTCTTTTTCATATATCCAACTCCGATCGAATCCTGAGCTCCCCGTCGAAATCTATTTGGACTTAGAAAAGTCTGCACTATATAGCAGATTTTTTATCCTTTTTTGGGCTCATTTTGTCCTTTCTTTCACCCTGCCTCTTGAGAGTAAAACCCTAAAATAGTGTGAGAGCTTAAAAATAAAGCTTGTGGGAGCTTGAGAATCTAGATTAACATGTATTTCTTGATTCTATTATAGATTTAAGGTGAGATTTCATTCTTTTATACTCTAATTTCTTGATTAACTTCTGAAAACCCAAAAAAATTTAGGACTTGATTTTAAAACTCAATTTCAATTCTTTTCATTTGAATCATGTTATCTTATAGTTACTAGTTTTCCATCAATTTAACCTTCAAAAAACTCTGATTCTTGATCTTAACATTGATTTCAAATATTTTATTCGGTAAAGCTTAAAATGAGTTTTCTTCATTTTGAACCTCATTTTTGAATTGATTTGACTCAGATTTTCATCTGTAGGTTCCTAAATATGTAAAAAAACAAGTTTTAAAGTAATGTTAACATTTTACCCTTCTTTTTTGAAAATCTATTTTAGGGCACGTTTTGACCCCGAATTAAAAGTAGGCAACCAATTTATGGACTGGTTGTAGCATTAGCACTTTTATTTGCAAATCCTTTTGTTTAATCTTAGCTTAGAAATATGAAAAAGAAATATATCATTGGCTTTTTTTATGTGTATATTCTATATTTCTTGGTTTTAGTTGATTTATGGATTATTCGTAGAATGTAAGGATGTGGATTCAAAATGTAGCGGACTAATTTTGGCATTCAAGCCATTTTATGGCTTAACTCTTTCAGACTGGGCTGAGTAGTAAATGATGGTTAAAAATACATGTTAAAAAAGGGACTAATCATGAAAAATGGCAATCCATGTGTTGTGCCCGTGTGGAGGCCTATGTGTGATATAATTGTTTAAATTGTGATATTACTGATATGCATGACTGTATAGGGTCCTATATGTTGTTGATAACCTTGAATTCATGTGAATAATTGTATTGGGTTATTACAAATTCCTATTATCATACCTTTGGTGTATTTTGATATATATATATATATACATACTTTTGACATATAAAACTTGCAGAAATTCATGGATAAATAAAAATAATAAATGGATATTGGTTCATGTGGTTATAGAAATGTATAATTGTGATTGGTTATAAAAATATATCATGCATGTTTTTGTACAAATACTCATTGTGATTTGTTGGGAGCATTACATCCTCATATCATCCTCATGTATGAAACAAATAATACTTCTGTGGAAACACCTGAGAAACACTGACAACACCTTTTTATGACACAAAATATGACATCTTAGAAAACCCACCCTGAGCGATGATATGGGGAGGATATATGGGTATGTATATATATATATATATAGATTGTATATGTTTTGACAAGACCCTATGGGTCCCACGTATGGAGACATGCCTCCATTTGTGTATATGGGGATTATGCAATAATCCCAAAAGTTGCGCGATGACCTCATGCCTCATCATCATCATATACATTGCACTTGTTTTTATATGTTTATATTGTGATTGTATTGTCATATTGACTTGTCATCTATCTATTTGTTCTATATCTTGACTTATTAATGTCTAGTTGTTCTATCTTCCTTTATTTGTATTTGATGATCTTTATTATAAATGTTCCTTTTTTGTTCTACTTGTATGTGATATTATGTATATTTATATCCCTATCTGATGTGTTGTTGTATTATTTATGGATAAAGTAGAACTGTTAGTGCAAGAAATGTTGGCTACCATTGTGGGACATTTTCTTATTGCAAGTGATATGTCCTTAGTATATATTTTGTATGCTTTATTTACTACATTACTTGGTCGGCCTGTGATACCTATTGAGTACAAGTGGACCATACTCATGTCTACTATGCCCTTTTGTTATAGGTCCTACCTCGAGTGCGCCTCAGCTTACTTGACTCAGGATATTATTAGAGCTTCAAAGGTAAGGGTTGGACATTCATATGTCTGAAGTTTACCTTTATCTTTGTGTAATAGTTAAGTCTTTATTAGCATTTAGAGATAGATATTGACCGTGTGTTGATATTTCTGATGTATTTGACTCATTATTTGCATTAGTAATTCTTACACTATTAACACAAGGTTTTGGGAATGTATGGTATTTGGATATGTTCTTTCCGCATTGTTATAATTACTTGTATGGTTCGACTTCATTCTAAAAGCCTAACCTTGGGGTATTTTTGTCTTTGTTCTCTTTTTGTATCAGTTTAGGTGATAGTGTTCTTGTCAAGGTACGCTGAGACAAGTGACATTATGATCTTCATTTTTAAGTCATGACAAATTTGAATTAGAGAAGCCAGGTTTCATTGGTCTCAATGATGTATGAACAGAGTGTCTAATAGAGTCTCGTGGATCGTTACGTACACATTTGTATCTATCTTTGAGAGGCTATAGGACATCTTTAGGAAACTTTTCTCTTTTTATTTTTTATCATGTGAAGTCCTTTCATACCTTGTGTTCTGAATTGGGTTTCACTCTTTTTGCTTGGATGGTATGGCTTATACTACATATTAGTTGATAGATACTGGGAGAGATTGTTGGAGATCGTTTCTCAATTATTGTGTTGCTGATGTTCTTGAGTAGTCATAGGATTAGTTTGTTGATGCCTTTATGAAAAGATTTATGCCATACTATTTGAGTGATAGAACGCATGAAGACGTTGATCAATTGGAGCAGGGCTCTATGATAGGTACTGCGTATAAGTCAAGTTTGCATGCCCTATCCATATAATCCTATAATAGCATTTCCACTAATTTTGAGCCGATTCGGAAGTTTGTGAAGGGTTTGGATGTCTCCCTTCATTTGACTACTTCAAAGATGGTTATGTTTTGAGTGTCTTTCTAGAGAATTATGGATCATACCAAAATGATACAGGGTATTCTTCGAGTATCTTAGGGTGGAACCAAGAAGGTGTGCCATTTTGATGAGTTCAGAGGTCAGTCTCCCCATGGTAGAGATTTTAACGGTTCTCGTGGATATTAGGTGAAACACACTGGGTTTTAGCCTTTGGAAATTTACTGATCTTTAAGCTCACTTTCTTAGTAATGACTAACCATATAAGTCGTATGGTATGGGTATGGGTTAGGTGTCTGGTTAATGGTGATTAGGGTTTAGTTATGGTTACGACATGGTTGTATGGGTCATTAGGGGTGGTCAAGGGTCATTTGGTCGATCCTTCATCAAATCAGAAACATAGTAACTTAACTTGTCTATGAGAAAGAGTGGCTCACTAAGAGCCGTGAGGATAGGTTACGAGAGGTACATAAGAGTGTCAAGTTTCTAGTCCCTTTGGTTCTGTCTTATATACAACTAGACCATATGAGTCATATGGTAAGGTTTCATATGGGGGCATAGAGTTGTATGGTGGACAGTGTGTGGGTGACCAACTCACTTCCTTGGTGACGACTCAATAGTATGAATCTTATATTGTGGTTTCGGGTCAAGGGGTCGACTCGTAACCACCTGTGGTTCTTTTTGCAATCTATAGTTTGGGACATTTTGGAAATTTCTCACTTAAAACGCTTAATACCCTACATCCTATAACTTTTTTTTGTCATTAATTCCGCTTTACAAGGTTAAACATCCTCTTTACTCTCTCAAAATCCTCCTAAGCAAAATTTCTTAAGGTTTATCCAAAGTGGCCATCTAACAGCTTAAGGATCAATTTCTCTTTGTGAATCTTTGTACTTCAAGCATGTGACTCTTCTCGAATTGTTAGTTTACCAAAATCACATGTCTAAAGCATTGTTCATGAATCATTGATGGTGGTTTTGAAATCAACTTTGAGGGGTTTGAATGCATATTAATTGAATATTATTTTCTAAGGTTTAAATAGTGATTATACATGTTTAAATTATGCTTTTGCACATGTGGGAGCATTTGAATGGTGATTTAATGAAGGGGTCATGGTTGAGCCCCAAATTTGATGATTTTGGATTTATCAATGAGAATGATTTTTGTCATATAGTTTGATTATCCTTTGGAAACCTTGCATTGCGTAAGTGGTTAAAGAAATATGAATTGGTTTTAGCTGTTTTAAAATGTATTCAGAAAACTTCTTGGTCGCCATGGTTTGATTATAATGGTCTTGGTTAATTGGAAAATGAAGCAGTCTAATTTGGTTAAATAGTTTATATAGCATAAGTTAATAAAATTGCTAGCTCTAATGTTAGTACGATGACACCAATGGTTAATGACTAATTAAAAAACTCCTTGGTAAATGGTTGGGAGTGTGTAAATGTTTTTAATATGGGTAGAAAGAGGGTCGAGTAGCAAATTCATGGAAGGTGGGGGTCCTGGGGGGACCGACACTTGAAACTCACATTGGCCGATATGAGGGTGGTCTTAGTGACCGTGTGCATGATATCAAACTTTATATTTTTGGAGATATACTAGTCATCTTAGGTATTTTTGTCCATTCATGCGACTAACACGTACTGGTGCCCTTTCAGTAAGGGGATGTGAACCCATACAGTTCGTAGATAGTTTTAGGACGATAAATTTACTCAGCCCAGGTTAAGGACTTAAATTCATGCTAAACCTTGTTCCCTACCCTGACACGATATATATATGTGTGTATATATGTATTTGCATATGGTTATTTATTTTGGTTTTGCATGATGATATTAATTTATCCTCATCCCTGTGTTACATGCTAGCTTTCACTGAGCTAACCATCTTTAAGAATTGTACCCCACATGATGCATGAACCGGCCATACTATCATTCTTCTTGCTTAGTGACGTGGATTTGAGGACATCTTTCAGTTACAATAAAATAGTGAGGTCCATACTCCAGAAGAATCCATTTCATGAAATAGACTTCTTTTCCTTATTTTTATTTCATTGGTTATGGTTTTATGTTTCGTCAGGGGAATATCTCGACAGAATGTTCTTTGATTCTAGTTAGAGGCTATGTCAAACTACTATGGGCATGAGCTGTGTTGGTATTAGTGTAACCCTTGGTATTGGTATTGGCATTGGGACTATTATTGGTTGGACACTTGGTTATGACTGTTTGGTTATGGTTAGAGACTTCACCTTATGCATGTAAATAATTATTATTTTATCTTGTTATATGCTCAAAATTATTTCAATAGAGGGAGGAGGGTGATTTTAATTGGGGTAATGGGGGTGGTCTTCGGTCACCCTACACGACTAAGCTCTAGTTTGGGTCATGTCAGATTGGTATAAAATCCCTAGGTTCATGGTCAACTTGGTGTCTAACAAAGCCTTGTCAAGTAGAGCCTCTTTTAAGGGAATGTAGCGCACCACACTCATAAAGGAAAAGCCACAACACATTTAGGAATGTTTCTCTTTCTTGTGTTTTATTTTTGAGTTGTAGAGTCTAAGGTCCAAAAATCATCTCTAATACCCATTTGTTCACTTTCAGATCTTGCCTCCCAGATGATATGAAGTTTGCAGAAACTCTTTTGTCCCAACTGGGGATAATTTTGATGGGATCCATCAAACTCATAGGGTTCAGACTCAGTTTAGGGGTCCAGTTCCTGATTGACCTCATGGAGTTCCACAGGTTCCCTCCAGTCTTTCTCGAGGTCGTCGGGCTGGTATGACGAATGTTGAGTTTTGTTAGTCTATTCATATGTTATCTTCTCAGGTCGAGCATGGTTCTTCTGTTACTCTATCTTCTAAGGCCATAAAGGTTGGCAAGTTTATAAGGTTAAACCCTTCTGTATTTACTGATGTTAAGGTTGAGAAGGATCCTCAAGGTTTAATTAATGAGACAAAGAAGATCTTCCGCATTATGCATGATAATAACATGGAGGGTGTGGAATTTTCCACCTACCAACTGAAAGATGTATCCTACCAATGGTACGAGGAATGACAACAGTCTAGGGTGATGATGCTAAGTCAGCCTCGTGGAATAATTTCTTAAGTGCTTTTCTGGACCGCTTCATTCCCCAGGAGTTGAGGATGCGAAAGAGGACGAGTTTGTTAACCTAAAGAAAGGAAAGATTTTAATCAAGGAGTATTACTTTAAATTTCACCAGTTATCGCGGTATGCTCCAAAGTTGGTTTCTAGCATAAGGTCTAGAATGAGAAAGTTTGCTTTCAGGTTGTCTCAAGACTTGATTTTTGAGAGTAAGGTTACCTTGTTGAACAAGGACATGGAAAACTCCAGGTTGTTGGTATACATTAAGCAGGTTAAGGATGTGAAAAAGAAGTAGGTTGAGATAGGAGTAAGACAGAGAAAGAAATTTAGATTTTTTGAGCAGGTTAGTAGCCAACAGCAGAGTGCCAGGAATAGTTGAAAGTGGTCCAAAAAGAAGTGGGGCAGTTCTCGATCTTATTAAATGGCTAGTGCTCCCTACCAAAAGTTGTTGGCTGATAGGCGCTTTTAGAGTGGCAATAATTATAGGGCAGATGGTGCCCAATCTCAGCCAGTACGTCCAAATAAGCTCCATCCTATCATCTCTGTAGATTTTATGGTCGATTACATTAGGGTTACTGTGATGAAGGAAAGGACAAGTGCTTCAATTTTGGTTATCCAGGGAATATGGTTTAAATTTGTCCTATTGGTAAGGTTGCTTCTAGGAAAAACAAGGTTCTGATTGCCTCTTCATCAGTTCTGGCACCAAAGGGTACACTATCTGGCTCTGGTACTAGTCGGAACTACCTTTATGCTTTCACTGTCTGTCAGGAGTCAGAGGGATCGTCTGATGTTATTCCTACTATGTTTAAACTCTTTTCTCGTGTCGTGTACTGGTTGCTTGATCCGTGGTCCATTTTTTCTTATGTGACCCCATTTGTGGTTGTGCATTTTGGTTTTGGTCGTGAGTTTGTTTCAGACCTTTTTCTTGTTTTAACCCCGGTGGGTGACTTTATGGTGGCTAGAAGAGTCTATAATGGGTTTTTGGTATTTGTGGGTGGTCGAGAGACTTTAGTGGTTCTGTTTGAAGTAGACATGGTTGAATTAGATGCCATATTGGGGATGGATTTGTTATACTCGTGCTATGGTTTTCTAGATTGTTGGACCCATAAGGTCATATTTAAATACCCAAATGAGTTTGTTATTGAGTGGGAGGGAGGTTCCCTAAATACTAATGGGAGGTTTATATCATACATTAGAGCTCGGATATTAATTTCCAAGGTGTCTCTCTATTATCTGGTCCAAGTTGAAGATTCTAACTCGGAGGGACCTTCTTTACATTCCTAGTTGTTGGTAATTGAATTTCCTGAGGTTTTCCCTGAAGACCTTCCTGGTGATACTCCCGATAGGGAGATTGATTTTGGGATTGATCTTATTCTGGACACTCATCCGATTACTATTTCCCTGTGTAGAAAGGCTCCAACCGAGTTGGAGGAGCTTAAGGAGAAACAGAAGGTCTTTAAGAGAAGGGTTTCATCCATCCTAGTGTGTCCCCGTGGGGTGCGCCGGTTTTATTCATGTGTAAGAAAAATGGTTCTCTTCGAATATGTGTTGATTACTGGCAACTGAATAAGGTGATGATAAAGAATAAATACCCTCTTCCAAGAATAGATGATATGTTTGACCAGCTTCAATATGCTAAGGTTTTCTCCAAGATTGATCTACGATCTAGGTATCATCAGCCAAAGATTAGGGACGTGGATATCTCTAAGACAGCCTTCCATGTATGGGCATTTTGAGTTCTTAGTCATGTATTTTGAGTTAACTACTTTACATGATCTGAAACAGGGCCTAGTCATGAGGTTCCTCAAATTTGACCCAGAACAGAGACCAGCCCCCAAGACCTAACCATAATTGCTTTATACCCTTGTTCTGATGAAAAAAAAACAAGATATATCAAAATCAATTTGAAAGATATTTAAAGAAGTTCATAACCATAACCAACCAAGCATCCAAACGGTGTAAACCCCAATACCAATACCTATACCAATATCAATGCCAAGGTTGACACCAATACTGACAGCGCCTATGCCCAAAGTAATTACACAAAGCCTCTTACTGAAATCCAAGAACACCCGGTCGAAACATGCTCCCGACAATAGCCAAAACAAAAGTCCTAGAAAGAAACAAAACTATGAAAAAAAGTCTATAGCATAAAATGAAGTCTTCCAGAGTATGGAAGCTCACCACTTCAATCCAACACGAAGTTGTTCCCAAATCCATGTCACTGAGCAAGAGGATTTGTATGGATGGTTCCTGCATCATGTGGGGATACAGCACCTGAAGATGGGTTAGCGGGTGAATACTAGCATGACTCAAGAGTAAGGATAAAGTAATAACATTATTCAAAATGAAAGTAAATAGTCATATACAATCACATACATTCTTATATATACCATGTCGGTAAAAGGAACCGGATTAAGAATGCATTTAAAATCTTTAGCCTGGGTTGTATAGCTTCACGTTCATAATCTACCCACGGGCTATATGGGTTCAGTGTTACCTCCTGAATGGGCTCCAGTGTGTCTATCCATACGAACTAGTGATATCATAGGGGTCGGGGATTCCCGTGTATCCTTCACCCTCCATGATACATATATAGAAGTATAACTAGGGGATTCTTGTCTAGCCCATAAGCAAATGGTCACCATGACCAACACTCATGTAGGCAAACATGAGTTTCCAGTGTCTGTCTTCATGGTTAGCTATTACAATTTGCCATTATAGCCCAATTAAAACATTTAAGACATAACCAAACCACCAAATCCAAGAGTTAATTACCAAGGTATTATGAAGTGGCATCGTCATACCGACTTTAGCTTGCAAGCAATGTCACTAGCCATCACTTCGGGGATTACAATGTGCCCCACAATGTTTCTAATTAAACCCACATCCATGGCCACCAAGACCTTCTCAATCCATTTAAAATAATTTTAACCAATTTAAATTCCATTACCATATTTTTCAATGCAAAGTTTTCAATAATATTCAAACTATGTGATAAAAGCATTCTCATAGGCACTTTAACAAACATATTGAGGGCATATGGTTTCCATAACACAAAATCAAGTATGAATTAACCACTACCATGAAACCACATGTTTCAACCCATATCTATAACATGAAAACCATAAGACACATATGGGAAAACATTATCCAACAAAGAATAACCCAAACCCCCAACATATATTTCAAAACCCAAATATTACCACAATAATACTATGAAAACCATCCATTAAAACATGCTTTTAGTTGAACTAACAATAAGGGAGGAGTAACATGTCTTAGACAACATAGAGGATGGAGATAAACCACCCCCTTGGAGCCTTAATTGACTTCCTTGAATAAAACCCTAGCCTTTCTTGAACCAAGATCTTGTGAGAGATTTAAGAGTTTTTAGAGAGTGTTTGATTGTGAATAATAGGTTAAGAAAGCCTCCAAATCTGTTTTATGTCATGGGGTCAAAAGGAGTTATTAGCAGGAAATATCATGAATGCCCCTAACTTAAATCGTAAAAATTTCCCGCAGGTGGGTACGGTTTGGACCCCTCACTCATACCCACATCGTATGAGTGGTACCTTTCAATCGTACCTTGATAAAAAATTGGGAAATCACACTCCGTCCAGCATATAACTCCACAACCTAATTTGTACCGTAACCATATAACTAGTACCCTTTATGTCATCCCTATATTGAAACATCTAGGCTAGACACTGGACAAAACATGATTTGATCCTACCTCTCGTATCATGTACATATGACTCATATGGAGTCTTCTTGTACCAAGAACAGAACTTGGCTAATATCACACAGAACAACTTACAAATAGGGTCCTTATACCGATACCCATACGATACGACTAGTATAGTGAGTCATATGATCAATAAAAGGGTAATGATGAGGAAATTTTTCAAGGCCGATAACCTATGGTGTTTCAATTCTCCCTAAATTGGATCATTCATCCTTGAATGATTGAAAAAGGCAGTACATGCTCGATTAAATCCCCAAACTTCTCTACCCTCATCTTTAACATAGTATAAAAACTAAGACATTATGAAGAACACATACCTTTCACATGAATTTCCGAAGAATAAAATAGGAATGGATACTAGGACTTCATGTTTTCTTCAACTTCCCAAGTAGCTTCTTCGACCATATGGTTCCTCCGTAGAACTTTTACCGAGGAAACATTCTCGGTTCAAAGTTGACGAACCTAACGATCCAAGATTTCAATTGGGATCTCCTTATAATATAGGGAATATAAAATACCAATATACTCAATAGGCATAATTTGTGATGGATCACCAATACACATTTTGAAAATAGAGATATGGAATATCGGGTGAATGGAGCTCAAAATAGAAGGAAATTTCAACACATATGCAACATTACCAACCCTTCTTAAAATCACATAAGGACCTATATATAGGAGACTGAGCTTCCCCCTCTTCCTAAATAGCATCACTCACTTTATGGAAAACACTTTTAGGAATATCCTATCTCCCACCTCAAACTCTAACTTTCTATGCTTCATATTTGCATAGGACTTTTGGCAAATTTAGGAAGTCTTAAACCTATCCTGAATCACCTTTACCTTCTCCATAGCTTGGTGAACCAAATCTGGGCCAAACATATCTGCGTTACCAAGATCAAACTACCCAATAGGATACCTAAAACTCTACTATACAACACTTCAAGTGAATCCATCCGAATGCTAGAGTGGTAGCTATTATTTTAAGAAAACTCTAAAAAGGTAAGTGCTAAACCCAATTACCACCATAGTCAATCACGCAAGCCCAAAGCATATCCCCCAACATCTGAATAACCCTTTCTGCTTACCCATCTGGCTGTGGGTAAAAAGCAGTACTCAGACTTACCTTACTCCCCAGCCCTTTCTAGAATGACATCAAAAAGTGAGATGAAAACTACGTACCACGATCAGAGATGATTGAAACAGGTACCCCATGCAACTTGAAAATATCATGGAGATACAACCAAACTACATCTCTCAATGAAAATATAAGCGATCGTTGTCAGTATAAAACCCAACTAGGTTGGTGTTAAATCCCACCGGGAATATGGTATGAATGTAAGTCGTTTGCGATTTAATCAACTGATAGTTGGATGATTCTAGAAAAATGGGGGTTTTCGTTAACAAGTAATTGTTGGTCATTTTACTTTGAATGCTTGTAATCAAGAGTTTATGAAAAACCAAAATTATGTTCACTAGGGGTTTTGGTACTTGAAAGATGCTACTAGTGGTTTAAGATTCTCACGGTAGGTAAGACAACAAGTTATATTTAGCGAAGTTATGCTTAAATATATCTCGACCTACTTAAGTATTTAATTACCTAATCCTCTCAGACTTAGGGAATTTATATTCACTGCCCAGATTTTACCTCAGGTTAACCAACCTTGTCATAGCGCTGATTATTAAACAGAAGTTTAGTGTTTCTAAGTCCCTATTTTTAATTCACTTCCCACTATATTAGATTTCTTTCTCAAGCAAATCAAAGAAGGTGTTATCTATCATTTTCAACCAACAAACAATAATTAAAACATCAAAATTATCAAAGAGTCCTACCACCTTTCGAATCTTGAACACTCAACACCTTATAAAGACCTACCCCTAGATCCCATAATTCAGGTTAAAGGAATTTAGCTGTCCGTGACATAATAACCAAAGAAAATAGATGAATTCACTCTTTGAAAGATGAACTTAAAAAAAGATGAATAGAAACCAGAGATTCTCAGATTAAATCACCAAAGAAAATCCCAAAATAATGATGATAGTTTCTTTAAAGTAATTGTTTTATCAAGCCAAAAGAAGAGGGAGAAAAATATCCAAGTATCATGTCTCAAAACTCAAGGTTTGGAACTCTTAAGAAAACCCTAAACAAGGCTTTAAATAGTTCACCCTAATTATGGAAATAAAATAATAATATTCAAAAATTCCTCAGATTAGGTGATGCCATTTGTGATAGCCTATCAGGAGGCTGATGACTTATCACAAATGTCGTCAGCTTCCTTTATGCTTTTGGTACTCCCTGCCTAAAGTTGATGATAAATAGTGATGCCCTATCAGCTCCTTTACGACCTATCACAAATGTCATCAAGGCTTTTCCTCAGCTCTCATGTTCTGCCTTAGGCTGACGGCAATCTTGATGACTTATTAGCTCTTTGACGTCCAATAACAAAATGTCATCACAACTTTCAACTTAGGCCAATTCTCTTTCTACTAACGACGATGAAGTTGATAGCTTATCACAGGAATGATGACTTATCATAAATGTTGTCAGTAATACTTTGCCTTTATTTACTTCAGATTTTAGCTCATTTGCTTCCATTCTTGTTGGTTCTCTAGCATCTTAACTTCTACTGTAAAATCAAACATAAAGCAATCAAAAACGATAAAAGTTTCTTAAGACTTCGCAATTATTCTTAGTTAAAAGCCTCAACTGTTTTAGCATTAGCTCACACATCAACAACCTCAACTTAAAACAATTGCTTGTCCTCAAGCAACTCAGCACAACTAAGAGATTACAAAGCACATTTGGCAGTCAATCATCCATATCATTTCAAAACACTTTCACCATCTCTAAAGTCAGTCAATTTAAGTACAATGAAGAACACCAATGCAACACACAGGAATCAAGATATAGCATCAATTCAGCTATAACAACTATGCATAAACCAGTATTACACTACCCGAATAAGTTAGTAACTAGCAATGTAACCAGTGTGCTCTCATAAAAAAGAAATCACCCTCATCTCATATCAGGAATTATATATGTAACCATGGGGACAATCAAAACACTCACTCTCAGAACGAAGTTCCAATGAGTGTATGATAAGTACCATAGTCTTGCCCTTATTTTCACAACCCATATCTTCAAATAGGTCAGCTAGGATCACTATAGAACTTCTCTTAAGCTTGTAATGTAGGCTAGGGGCCGGTATAATACTCGATGGTATTTAAAGTGACTAAGCCTCCTTGACACTACACTAGCTTTTTTGGCTTTCACTCATTAGCCTTTTCTGCTCTTCTCTTTTCTCGATCACAATTATTTATGATGGGTGCAGTCTTTTCCCAATTACTTATTCTTTTTCATAATTTTTCTTTTTCTTGCCCTTTTCTTCTGCACCCAGCTTTTTATTCTTGTCTTTTATGCTACCTCTATTCATAATCATTCTATATCACACACCCCTATACTCATTTACCTAAGTAAAGGTACACAGTATCCAAGGAGAACCTGGGTCAAAATAGGTTCATTATGATCTAAATGAGAAGGTGACAGGTGTCATACAAAGAAATAGGCTAATTAGGCTTAAAATAGGGATCAAGAGATATGATACACATAGGGAAGGTCATTTAGTCTAAAGTGAGTTAATATTAAAATGACCTATGATCCTTTCCTAACCCCTATCCTTCAACCTAGATAAGACTAACCGGGCAAGTTTTGTCTTCAGCATACAGAGGGAACTGAGTACATCTTACACACACTTGGCGCATAGGTATATCGCACTCGACTACTCATTCAGTTTGTGCAACTCTTTAGCAATGATTATTATGTTACTAGAACTAATGTCATACAAAGATGCAGGGTGGTCACACTTAAATGGAAATCACTTAGTTTAAAGTAGTAAACCACTTAAAGAGGTATACAAAAATCACAAATACAAATCAACTACCTCAAGTACAAGTATTTCTCCTAGTTGACTACAAAATTTTACAACAACAAATTTACCCTATACCCTTAACTTAAAATCAAAGAAAATCTAAACTAACGGTTAAAGTATACCTAGAATAGATCAATCCAAGGGGTCATGGTTTGCCTCCCATGCAGTGCCTGATTTAACATGACGGAACTACTCAGGTATCTCAATTATTTCAGACTTCATCGAGACAGATAGTAGTGACACTTTTCATTGATTCTTTTGGACCAATATAAAGTTTGACTCAATGCCCATTTACCTTAAAGGTACTATCGTAGACTTGACTAACTCTAAAAGGGCCTAACCACTTCAGATGAGTAGACATGACTAACTCTAAAAGGGCCTAACCACTTAGCTTTAAGCATACTAGGAATAGTTTTAGTCTGGAATTGAATAGGAGCACCAAGTCACCCTTTTGGAAGTCTCGTTTCTCTATCCTCAAATCATGGTATTTTATCATCTTTTCATTATATAGGTATGCTCATTCATGTGCCCTGAGATGGAATTAATCCATCTCATTCAACTGTCCAAGTCTTAGCTCTGCTAGCTCCTTCCAACTTAAATCCAGCCTTTTGAGTGCCCATAAGTCTTTGTGCTCTAGCTCTACTGGTAAGTGGAAAGATTTTCCATTGACCAGCTAAAATAGTGACATACCAATGGGTGTCTTGAAAGCAGTTTGATATGCCCACAAGGCATCATCGAGATTTTGAGACGAGTCTTTCTGACTAGCATTCACCAATTTGGCTAGGATGGCTTTAATCTCTCAATTTGACACCTCCACTTGCCTGCTAGTTTATGGGTGATATGGAGTGGCTACTCTATGCTGTTTCACCCCATGTTTTTCTAACGCCGCTCAAAACACTTCGTTGCAAAAATGAGATCCTCCGTCGCTTATAATAGTATGTGGTACTCAAAAGCGAGAGAAGATATTCTTCTTGAGAAAAGCAACAACCCTCTTTCCTTCCTTATCATACAAAGTAATAGCTTCAACCTATTTTGAGACAGTCAACAACAACTAAAATATACTTCATCTTTTATGAGCTTATAAACGGTCCCATGAAATTGATGCCCTAGACATCAAACAATTCCACTTCAAGCATACTAGTCAAATGCATCTCATGTCTTTTGATGATTGACCCCTTCCTTTGACATTGGTTATATTTCAGCACAAACTCTAGACATCCCTAAAAAATTTCAGCCAATAGTAGCCGCTCTGCAACACCTTCCAAGCCGTTCGATCACCTGCATGGTGGCCTCCAAATGGGCAAGCAAGACATGCTTCCAATGTGCACAATACATCTACCTCTGGCACACATCTCTTTATAATGTTGTCAGCACATCGCCGAAAAAGATATGGCTCATCCCAGAAGTAATGTGTCACATCATGCAGGAATTTCTTCCTTTGATGGAAAGAGAGATTTTCTAGAATGACTTCACTCACAACATAATTTGTAAAATTGGCATACCAAGGCAATTTCTCTACTGCAATAGCTAATATCTCCTCATCAGGAAATGCATTATTTATCTCCATTTCATCACTACTTACTCGCTCACCTTCCATTCTAGACAGATAATTTGTAACCTGGTTTTCATAACCTTTTCTATACTTGACTTCAATGTCAAATTCTTGTAGCAGCAACACCCATCTAATCAGCCTTTATTTTACATCCTTCTTAGCCATGAAATACCTCAAGGTTGCATGGTCAGTGTGGACCACTACCTTGGTCCCAAGTAGATAAGCCTTGAATTTCTCAAATGCATACACTACAGCTAGAAGCTCCTGCTCAGTAGCGGTGCAGTTCTTTTGTGCTCCATTCAGTGCTTTACTGGCATAATATATTGGCTGAAATAGTTTGTCCTTCCTTTGTCCCAATATAGCTCCAGGGACAACACCACTTGCATCACACATGATCTCAAATGGTTTTGACCAGTCTAGTGCAATAATAATAGGGGCCTCAACTAGCTTCTTTTTAAGGCATTCAAATTCCTTCAAGTAATCATCATTAAAGGAAAATTTCACTTCTTTCTCCAAAAGTTTGCAAAGTGGATTTGCAACCTTTGAGAAGTCTTTTATAAACCTCCGATAAAAGCCAGCATATCGAAGAAAACTACGCACACCCTTCACTGAAATGGGAGGTGGTAGTTTCTTAATAAATTCTACCTTGGCTTAATAAACTTCTATCCTTTTTGCTGAAATTTTTTTGGCCGTGAACAATGCCCACCTTTACTATAAAATGGCATTTTTCCCTGTTAAGCACCAAATTGAATTCAATAAATCATTGCAAGGCTATGCTTAGGTTTGCCAAGCACACCTCAAATGAATCTCCCACCATAGAGAAATCATCCATGAATACCTCTATGGTATCCTCCACCATATCTGAGAAGATAGACATCATGCACCGTAGAAAAGTGGTGGGTGCATTGCATAGTCCAAACGACATTCTCTTAATTGCACAGGTGACATATGGACATGTGAATTTCATCTTCTCCTAATCTTCAAGAGCAATACAGATTTGGTTGTATCTGGAATATCAATCCAAGAAGTAATACCATCTCTTTCCAGCTAATCGATCAAGTATTTGATCCATAAAGGGCATCGGGAAGTGGTCTTTCAGAGTCCATAAATTCATCTTGTGGTACTCTATGCAAAATCTACACCCAGTAATAGGCCCGGGTGGAATTAACTTATTTCTTTCATTTGCAACCACAGTCATGCCCCCTTTTTGGGCATGCATTGAACTAGGCTCATCCATTTTCTGTTAGAAATTAGGTAAACCACTCTAGTATCCAACCACTTTATAATATCCTTCTTAACCACCTCTTTCATTGTTGTGACAATACAGCATGGATGCTCTATGGTTGGAATACAATCATCTTTAAGTTATATGTTATGCGTGCAGATGCCAGGGGGAATGCCAATAATATCTGCGATGGTCCATCCTATAGCTCTCTTATGCCTCTGATGTACAAAAATAAGTGCATTTTCTTATGTATCACTTAGATCAGCATCAATAATAACAGGTAGCATGTTTTCGTTGCCCAAAAACACATACCATAAGTGCCCAGGCAGTTTCTTCAATTCCAACACCGGTGGCTCCTCAATCGATAGCTTAGCTGGTGGTGTTAGTAGATTGTCTAGGTAAAGGTCTAGCATTTTAGGAGTATAAGAATATGGACCCATTCCTGACAGGGCACAAACAGTTTCTTCATACTCCCCAAAGCCTTCACGGTCAAAGTTCATCATAACAATGGCTAAAGGCTCAGCAATAAGTTGTTCCTCTTTTGACACCTTCTGTTCGTCCTCATAATACACATCTACTACTGAGAACACACTTATTTATTCCTATTGTTTCATTGATTTACACATATTAAACTATACCACTTGGTCATTCATGCTAAATAAGAGCTCATTCTCTCTCAAATCAATCAATACGCTTTTGATTGTGAGGAAAGGTCCACTCAAGATTATGGGCACCTCAAAGTTCTCTTCATACTACAGAATGACAAAATCTGTAGGGAATATAAAGTTGTCTACCTTCACCAACACATCATATAAAATGCCAATAGGTCATTTTACTGACCTATCTACCATCACGAGTCATATGTTGGTGGGTGTGGGATTTCCCAGACCTAACTTTCTATATACACCCAGTGGCATCGAAGTAATAATTGCTCCCAGTTGTACAGGGAATAGTGAATGCACCTGGGTCTGGCTTATTCTGCACAAACGTCCTTGTAGAAATAGCGCTACAATGATGGAGATTATCCTCTAATTCATAGCTCACTCCTCTTTTCTTAGTCACAAGGTCCTTCATGAATTTAGCATATCCTGGCATTTGTTCGAGTGCCTCCACCAATGACATATTTATTATCAACTTCTTGAGCATTGCCATGAATTTGCTAAATTTTGCATCATCAGTTTTCTTCTATAATCATTGAGAAAAGGGAGGTGGTGGTCTTGGGATAGTTTTCAACACTACCTCCTTCTTCTTCTCTTTTCCTTTTTCTAGAACATCATCAGAATTACCCAGCTTCTCAGACTCTACTGGACTACTTTTTTCCAAGTTTAACATCAACTACCTCATCAACTACAGGTTTGCCCACAAAAAGGCCAGGTAATATCTTACCATTTCTAGTAGTAATAGACATGCTAAAACCATCATTCTGCAGATTTTGGACTGTATCACTTGGTAATGTTCTGGTCTTCCTCTGGTTGAATGTTATAGAGAGTTGGCTCATCTGCTGCTCCAACTATTTGATTATGATAAAGTATGAATGCACCGACTAACTGATGGATGTCAAATCAATCATCATGGTGGTCACACCAGAGGTAGCCTTCACTCCCTTCAACAAATTAGCCATCATATCCTCTATGGGCATTTTTTCATAACTTGTTAACGCAGCCTCATGATTTCCAGGAATAACATATAGCCCCCTTTTGTCATTGTTACTCCTGTAATTTCCTTGATTTCTATCTTTATAACCAGGCTTATCATAGTAAGTTTGACTTTGATTCCCTTGGCTATTGCCTCAGAAATCCTCTCAATTATTTTATCTACATTAGCCTCACTTCTTTCTTGAGATCCCACAACATTAACCTTTTCAATCTTGACTGATAGCAAATGCTTGGTTAGTAAGTCCATCTAGGTTTTAAGGTGAGCCATGTATTATTCACACTCCTCTTTTTTTTTGTTGTTTTGTAATAATACCAACAGAAGTAGTGGGGCTGGCTACTATAGAGTCTTTAGTATGCCATGCCCGACTCTATTTGGTCATTCTGTCCAGCATCTCTGTTTATCATTTTACAACTACTTTGTTATTGTATTTATAGATGATATCTTGATTTATTCCAAGAGTGAGGCTGAGCGTGAGGAGTATTTATAGATTGTGCTTCAGAGATTGAGAAAAAAGAAACTGTACGCTTTGTTCTCCAAGTGTGAGTTTCGGTAGGAGTATATTTCTTTCTTTGGTCTTGTGGTGACTAAGGAAGGTATCATGGTTGATCCAGCCAAGGTTGCAATGATTTGCGGTTAGTCTTAACCTGCTTCTTCGATCGAGATTTAGAGTTTTTCTGGCTTGGTAGGTTATTCTTAGCATTTTGCCGAGGGTTTCTTATCTATTGTATCTCCGTTGACCAACATGACTCAAAAGAATATTTCTTTTTAGTGGTCCAATATTTGTAAGATCAACTTTCAAAAGCTCAAGGATTTGTTGACTTTAGCTCCTATATTGGATTTTCCCAAGGATATCATGGGTTTCAAAGTGTTTTGTGATACTTCAGGTATTGGATTAGATGTTGTGATGATGCTGAAGGGAAAGGTAATTGCTTATGCATCTCTTTAGTTAAAGCCTCATGAGATGAATTATCCTACCCATGATTTGGAGTTGTGCACAGTTGTGTTTGCTTTGAAGTTGTGGAGACACTACTTGTATGAAGTTCGTTGTGAGATTTTTTTAGATCATCATAGACTTTGGTACTTTTAACCCCAATGAGATCTTAATATGAGGCATGGCTTGAATTTCTTAAGGATTATCACTTGACCATTCTCTATCATTCGGGTAAGGATAATGTAGTTGAGGATGCATTGTGACAAAAGTTGGCTAGCATGGGTATCTTGGTATATCTTTTGAGAAAGGAGAGGCCTTTAGCCTTAAAGGTTCAGTCTTTAGCTAACTAGATGGTAAGGCTTGATATTTCAACACCTAAGAGTGCTTTGACATTTATAGAAGCTAAACCTTCTTTGATGGAGCAGGTTTGACCTCATTAGTTTTATGATGATGGATTAAGGTTGATTTGAGATAAGGTGTTAAGTGGTGAGGCTAAGAAAGCCACACTTGATACATATGGATTTTTTAGGATTTGGGGCCGAGTTTGTGTGTAAAGATAAGGTGATTTTATTAGATTAATATTGGATGAGTCCCATTGTTCCAGATATTCTATCTATCCAAGAGTGACTAAGATATTTTATGATTTAAGAGAACACTGCTAGTGGGGTATTATAAAGTGAGATGGGTTTTATGGCTCATTGCCTACGTTATCAGCAAGTGAAGGTTAAGCATATGCGACCTAGTGATTTGCTTCAGAGGTTACCCATTCTCAAGTTAAAGTTGGAATGGATCACTATGGACTTCGTGACTAGACTTCCTCATACTTCTTGTGGTTTTGATAGTGTTTTGGTCACCGTTGATTTAGCGACCAAGTCAGCTCATTTCATTCTAGTTTAGGTTTTATTCAGGGCTGAGAGGTTGTCATGTATCTATATTAGTGAAATTATATGTCTGTATGGTGTTCTAGTGTCTATCATTTTAGATCATGGTTTTCGGTATTAACATATTAGTTTTCCAAGAGTTTTTAGGATGAGTTGGGTACTCAGATTGATCTTTGAAAAACATTTTAACCCCAGACTAACGGTCAGTCAGAGTGGACTATTCAGGTTTTAAAGGATATGCTCCATGCACGAGTGATGGATTTTGGTGGCCAATAGGAGCAACATTTAGCGTTAGTAGAGTTTACCTATAATAATATCTACCATTACAGTATCGATATGGCTCCTTTTAAGGCATTATATGGTGGGCGTTGTCGCTCTCCAGTTGGTTGGTTTGATGTTTCTGAGGTTAGAGATCGAGGTACAAACTTGCTTCATGATTCCTTAGATAGAGTTTGGATAATTTATGATTGACTTAAAGTGGGTCAAAGTAGGCAGAAAAACTATGTTTATCATAGACTTCGTACCTTGAGATTTAGTATTAGTGATCGTATTTTTCTATGAGTTTCATCCACAAAGGGTATGATTAGTTTTTTCTAGATTTATCTATTGTTCATCCAGTTTTTCATGTTTCTATGCTTTGTAGTTACATTCATGATGAGTCTCATATTATCTGTTGGGAGTCGGTTCGATTAGATGAGTAATTGTGTTTCATTGATGTACCGATCTCCATTTTCGCTAGGGATATTAGGCACTTGCGCTCTAGAGTTATCCTTGTGGTTAAGATTCAGTGGCGACATCGACCTATAGATGAGACTACTTGGACAATCGAGTTTGATATACATATTTCCTATCCCAGCTCTTCGTTGATTCAGGTATTTCTTTTCGTTAGTTTGAGGACGAACTAGATTATTTGTGATGGATGATGTAATGACCTAAAAATTTAATGAAATATATGAAATATGGATTTTTGTGTGATTTTACTATATTACCCATCCCCATAATTGCATTATGGTATTTCTGGGGTATGGGGGTGATTGGAACGATTTTTGAATGCATTTCATCACCATTTATTCGATATCGTTATTTTTGATGGCTTCGAGAGCCTTCTTTTGAACTTATGTGGATTTCTATTGATCCATAAGATTGATAGCCAAATGGACAATGCTAGCAGGTCAGAAATATTGATTTTAGGATTGGTAGTCTTTTGGTTTGGGTCCTGATACACCCGAGCTCATTTCGACCTGTTGATCGAAAAGTTAGAAAATTGGAAAGATAGGTGTGGGATCCATATTTTGTAAAAATGACTTTAGATGGAAAATCTGACTGCACCAACAGTTCAAGAATGTCGATTTTAAGGTGGTAACATAGTTGATGTCATTTTACAACTTTTAAATCTCATTTTGACCCTCGATTTGGAAAATTGTTATTTCAGGTTTCAGGGGTCAACTCTGTGAAAGATTTTTTTTTTGAAAATTAGACTTTGGCAATGCATCTGAAATGTCATATTTCGTGTGGTTGAATTGTTCGTTTTCATACATCAAACTCTAAACAAATCTTGGAAACCTCATCGAAGTCCGTTTGGACTTAGAAAAATCTGCACATACAGATTATTTTGCAATATATAGCAACTTTTTTTAATCCTTTTTTGGCCTATTTTGTCAATTCTTTCACCTTTTCTCTTAAATTTAAACCCTAAGATAGTGTGAGAGCTTAAAAGTGAAGCTTATGAGACATTGGAAAGCTAGATTAACTTTTATTTCTTAATTCTATTACAGATTTAAGGTGAGATTTATCCTTTTGTACTCTAATTCCTTGAGTAATTCCTCAAAACCCCAAAAATCTTAGGACTTGATTTTAAAACTCAGTTTCACTCTTTTTCAGTTCAATAATATTTTAATCTTATAATTACCAGTTTCTCATCAATTTAACCTTCAAAATAACTCTGATACTTGATTTTAATATGCATTTTAAAGATTTTACTCGATAAATCCTTAAAATTGTTTTTCTTCTTTTTAAACCTTATTTTTGAGTCAATTTTACTTGGGTTTTCAGCTGTAGGTTCCTAAAACGGTGGAAAATATATTTTTAAAGTAAAGTGATGATTTTGCCCTTCTTATTCTAAAACCCGTTCTGGGGGTCCGTTTAGACCCCGAACCGAAAGTAGGCAATATGAGTATCGTTGGCTCTTTTTGATGTGTAGATTCTATATTTGTTGATTATAGTTGATTTAGGGATCGTTCTTGGAAAGTAAGATCTTGGGTTTGGAGTGCAGTGGACCATTTTAGACATTCAAGGTAGGTTATGGATTAACTCTTTCAGATTGGGCTGGTTTGTAAATAATGGTACAAAATGCATGTTATGGGTGGGAACTAATCATGAAAAAATGCTCTCTACATTTTGTGCCTTTGTGGGGGCCTATATGTGATATAATTGTTGAAATTGTGATAATACGCGATATTTATGACCGTGTGGGGTTCTATATAATGTTGATAGACTTGAATACATGTGAATAATTGTATTGTGTTATTACAAATGCCTATTGTGGTACATTTAGTGTAACACCTCGAGAGTACACCCTGGGCGTCACATGGTGCTTACAGTCCTGAGGGACCATAATCTAACCCATGAGCTGGTACCTATCGTGAGCACGGAATAATAATATCATAATTATAGAAAACATCCAATATTGTGATGTGTGAGCAGATGCTAACATATTTGATGCTTTTAACTCTAAATAATTGTGAAGTCTAAAACGACTTTTGTTGTTTTTTATTATTTTTATTTTTTTAATGCAAATATAAGTGATCGGGGAGGAAACCAAAGAAAAGAAGAATAAATCAGCTGAAATCTGGTGTAAATAAGCTAAAGAGTAGCTGATGCCATTACTGAAGCGCCGTCAGACATGGCACAGGCAGTCAAAATTACCATCAAGCTTAGACAAAACCAGAGGAGTTGAGATGACATATGATGATGTTTCGGAAGCTCCATCAAATGTGTGACAAGGCATCAAAATTACCAACAACCTGAAGCAGAAAATTGTGATTTCCAGTGAAGATGTGACGACATTTTTCATGCGCCATCACATATTTGACATGCCGTCAGATTTGACGTCTGAAGAATCAGAAGATAGCAATTCCCTGGAAAAATTGATGATATATTGCACATGCCGTCAAGATTGTCGTCGTCTATTCCAAGGCAGCAAGAAAGCTCACCATCTCAGCTGGAAAGAAGAATCCAAAACCTCCTATGGCAGATATTGTTCGAGGTAATATAACAACCCAACAAGGTATGCATCTTGATTTCCTTACATTGAAAATGAATATGGGATTAAGATAGTCAAACTTAACCCAACGTAAGTCCAAGAACAGTGTAATATTTGGAAATCAGCAGTAATAGGATATGTTATAGGTGGTAACCCCAACTTTAAAGAGATGCTGAAATTTTTATATGGAGTCTGGCCTACAGTCAAAACCCTAAGGGTCTACTTACACGATGATGATTATTTCATATTCAAGTTCTACACAATGGAAGATAAACTGGCTATTACTAAAACTAGCTCCTATATATTCCACAATAGGCTAATGGTACTGGCAAATTGGGAACCAAATTTTTAGATGAAAAAAGGAGTCTATGCGAGCTATTCCCATTTGGTCTCAACTCCCTGTCCTACCCTTACAATACTGGACTAAAGAAAATCTTTGGAGGATTGGTAGTTATCGGGGTAAGCCTATCTGCAGGGAAAAGCTGATGGCGCACAGTGATAGAATCTCTTATGCCAGGCTAGTCATGGAAATGAACCCCAGCCTTTGCCTAAGGAAATACATATTGAGAGGACAACATGTGGGGTCCTAAAACAGCAAATTAAGTATGAATGGAAGCCATAATTCTTCACTGAGTGCTATAAGTTTGACCACTTTGCTAAGGATTGCTCTGAAAGACTAATGTGTTTAAAGAACTTGGAAAGGCTATACAAAGAAGGAGGAAGAAAAAAGATTAGAATGGCAATTCAAGAGAGATATTCCAAGGAAAAAATAAACAGAACCATTGGTGGATGAAGGTAAACAAAATTTGAGGCTACCATGAGCAATCAACTTCACCCTAAAATCCTAGCAGAAAGAATGAAGGCTCCACTGCGCATTACTGATGATCATAGCTTAGCAAAGAAAAATACTCCAAAGAATAGTAATCAGCAGACTAGAGAAGGAGCTAATAGTAGCAATGCACAGCAAGATTACTAATGTTTAATAGGGATCCCTCCTTCTAGTGACCCCCCAAAATGAAAATAACGTCATGGAATATTAGAGGGCTGAACAAAACCTACAATCAGAAGGAGATAAATGCCTTTTAGTTTACAAATAATGTAGATATGATAGGGATAATGGAAATAAGAATAAAGCTACAAAACGTGCAGAAGATACAACAAAAATTTCACTCTAGATGGACCTCCTATACAAACTATGGGTATTAGAAAATGGTAGAATGTGGGTAAGTTGAAAACTAGGAAATGTGACAGTACAGCCCGTGAAAACTACAAATCAATTCATACATTGTCAAATTGATGACCAAAAATCCAATGTCAGCTGCCTAGTTACTTTTGTCTATGGTCTTCACACAGTTGTTTACAAAAAAAATATGTGGGACAAGATGAGAGAATTGCAAATAAATGAGAGCATCCCATGGATAATACTAGGTGCCTTCAACATTGTACTAACTACCATGGACAGAGTGAATGGCCTCCCTATGTTAATAACAGAGGCCCATGACTTCCAAAAATGTATCCAAGACCTGCAACTAGGACAACTGAATAGAAGAGGGTGTGAATTCTTACGGTGCAATAAAATAAAGGCAAATAACAGAATATGCAACAATATAGTCTGGGCATTTAGGAATATAGCATGGTTTAACAAATACAGACATGTAGTAGCTGACTACCTACAACCCAATTATTATGATCACTCCTTAATCCTGCTTGATATTGTAGCCCCATTGTGCCCATAAAGAAACCGTTTAGGCTACTAATAATTTTTCTGAAGCAACTATCTTTTAAAGACTTAGTAACCAAGGGTTGGGACCAAAGAATAGAGAGATATGCAATGTAAAGAATCTGGAAAAGATTGCAAAGGCTAGAAGTTGAATCAAGTGGATTAACTAAGCAATAGTCATCTATGGATGAATGATTTGAGAATCTCATTATAAGAAATATAAAAAGCATTCAATAGAGACCATTTCAACCCTACTTTGATCAACTTAGAGAAACAACTAGTAAGAAAAATTGATAAATGGGATAACGTCCATGAAGGCATATTAAGACAAATGTCCAGAGCCATCTGGGTTACAGCTGAAGATTCTAATTCCAAATTTTTTATGCCGAATTGAAAGTGAGACAAGAATGGAATAGAATATCAAGCATATCAACTGAGCAAGGACAAAGCCCCAGAGAACCTGCAAAGATATAAAACGAATTCTTTGACTTCTTTGGCAAGTTTCAAGTAGCTTCTACTGAGACCTTGCAATGCATCGATGTTACAATGGCCAGAAATGGACCATGCTTCCTTTTTTTTCAGAAACAAGAGCTATTGAAGGAGATAACACAAAAAGACATTAAATTTGCCCTATATTAAATGCCCAATGACAAAGCCCCAAGCAAGGATAGTTTCCCAATAAAATTCTTTAATTAATATTTGGATATCATAGGTGAGGAGGTGGTAGAAGTTGTTACTTAATTTTTCCAAAATGGTAAACTTCCAAGAGCCATCAATACAACCACTATTACATTGGTCCTAAAGGTCCCAAACCCAACAAATGTGAAGGATTTTAGACCCATAGCAAGTTGCACCACCATGTATAAGATAATATCTAAAATACTCACTAGTAAATTAAAACTTATGGTTGACTACCTAGTAGGTCCTTCTTAATCTGCCTTCATTAGAAGAAGAAATATCCTTGATAACATGATAATTTCCCATGAGCTGATGAAATAATATAACAGAATGAATGTGTCACTAAGATGCACTATCGAGGTAGATATAAGAAAGACATATGACCCTGTAGAATGGCATTTTCTAAAAATGGTGCTACTGGAATATGGTTTTCCTACAAAGCTGGTGGAGTTGATCATGTCTTATGTCTCAACAGTTAGTTACTCTTCGATTCTCAATGGTGGGCTCATATCCAGTTTTCAAGCAAAAAAAGGTTAAGACAAGGTGACCCCTTTTCCTTTACTTATTTATCCTAGACATGGAATGCCTAAATAGGACACTGAAAAGATTACAAAGTATACCAACCTTTAACTATCATTCGAGATACGATATGTTAGGATTAGTCCCTATATGGTTTGCAGATGACCTACTTATGTGTTGAGGGGTTGATAAAGATACGATTTAGTGGATGCTACACTACTTTGAACACTTTTCCTAGGTATCTAAATTATAGAGACAAACATGGAAAAGAGTTGTTTAAATTTATCCAGAATATCCAATAAGCTCAAACAAGAGATTTTGTTAACATACAAATTCTACTTAGGATCCATGTCTTTTAATTACATAGGGGTACCACTGGCAGCTGGGAAACTAAAGATCCAGCAATATATGCCCCTAGTGGAAAAAATAACAGCAAAAGTCAAGTGTTGGACATCAAGATTCCTATCATATGGAGGTAGAGTACAACTAATCAAAAGTTTGTTATTTTTTGAAACATAACATATTGGGCACAGGTCTTCCTACTTAAAAAAAAAGTAATATCCACGGTGACAATAATATGTAGGGATTTTCTATGGCACGGGGTTGATGCTCAATCACATAGAGAACCAATAGCATGGGCTACACTTTTCCAAACTAAAGAGGCTGGTGAGCTAAACATATTAGATTTATACATATAGAACAAACAACATTTTGTAAACTCTTGTGGGCTAGCTCTGAAGAAAGATACACTTTGGATATAGTGGGTACACAACTTCTACATAAAGTAAAAAACCTGGGAGGATATACCAGTACCTATGCAGTTAAGCTAGATAGTGAGGAAGATCTTTGATGCTATAAAATGGCTTCTAAATAGGGGTATCACTGATATGACTACTACACTTCAGCAATGTTACAACAATGAGAAGTCCAATATCAACAGAACTTTTAGAACCATGATGCCGCAACAAGAAAGTGTCGAGTGAAAATAATTAGCCCTACTTAAAGGTGTAATCCCTAGAAATCAATTCATAATATGGATGGCTTTGCACCAAAGATTAACAAAAATGGATAGAGTTAGTCAATAGGGCATCCAAGTGGCTATTAACTGTGTAATTTGTGAAACCACAATAATAGAGAACCATGCACTCCTTTTCTTTAGCTGCACATACTCTAACTACATATGAACTATGCTACTAAAATGGATAGGCATTCAAAAAAGAATAGAAGATTAGATGGATGAAGTATGTTGGATTACAAAATGGGTACGACACAAGAGACCAAAAATACAAATATTGGGCTTCTTATTTTTTGCTATTATCTACAGTGTATAGAAAGAAATAAACCATAGAAGATTCCAGAAAAAAAAAAAGTAGAGTGCCAACAACATTATCAAAGAAATTATCCTACTGGTTGATCTAGGAGGGATAAGAAACTGTAAATGGACTGACTGCCTCAAGAGTTTAAATTATTTTCCTATTTATTGACTACCCCGGGGTCTATTCAAGGAGATACTACGATACAGATAAATGAAGAGATACCTGTTGAAAAAACTAGCTGAGTCCAAAGCTCGGTGTACATATTGCTTACTAGTTAAATAAAAAATTCCTATTTGACCTATGGAAAAAAGATTCCTAGTTTAAAGGTTTTCAAATTTTAAAGTTTCATAGCTTTAAATTTTCTAATTTAAAATTTCCTGGATTTATTTAATTTCATAAAAGTAGAACTCTAATCTCATGCTATTTGATAATACCATTTGTAGGGGGGTGCGGATAACTAAGCTGATAAAGAGATTTATAAATAGATTTATTATAACTGATGAATCTATTCTTTTTTGTGCGTGGTAATTTTTTAGATTTTGTTTTAATAAGTTATTCTTTTTGTTAGATGTATTCATTAATTTTTAGTTTATTATTTTATCCTGTAGTAACTACTGAGTTACAAATTTCTGTGTAATAACTTATTCTTTCTGTACTGTAGTGTATATCTAATTCTAGATTTTCTATGTCATTTATTATTTTGTGTTGTTCTTCTCGTAATGAGTATTTTATGTTATATAAACTGTTACATGTACTTTTTTCTAGATTTTCTAAGGTTTTTTCTATCCATATTAACTTTTCTTTTAGATCTTCCATTATTTTTCTCATATGGTTTCTATAATTAACTTCGTTATTTAGATTATCTTGGTTTTCTCTAGTTTGTCTAATATATTCTAACATCCACAATCTTGGTCTGAATAATATCCTTCTGGGTAAATGTCTTCGTATATTTGTGCTGTGGCATTTATCATTTCTATTTCATAGTTTATTTCATAGTTTATTACTTCTTCTAATATCATTTTCTTAATATCTATTATTTCTATATCCTTAAGTATATATAAGACTAAAATTCTAAGGTAGTCTAAATAGGCTATTTTTTAAGATTGATATTTTATAGCTGTTTGTTTTAGACTTAGTAGTTTTTGCATATTTTTATTAAGAGATTTTATATATTTTTTATTTTCCATGTATTTGTCTATATTTATTTTTATCTGTTTTTCTAGTAACTGTAATTTTTGCGTATCTTTAAAAGTCCTACGTAGTTTTAACATAATAAATATTTATAAGAGTAGTTAGGTATGTGTGGTATATAATTTATTCTATCCGTATAATTTTTTCCATATGCTTTTTCTAATATAACTTTTCTTATATCTGCAACATCTATATCTCTAAGTGAATACAAAATAAGTATCTTAAATTTATCTACCATGACATCAGATATATTATCATTCATTATCATAAAATTGCTTTTTTCAAAATATTCCCTGCAACCATATACATAATAAAATATAGTCATCTCAGATTACTATATACTAGATTATTCTTAAATAACATGTTCTTCGGTCACTACTAGCATGGTAATTCGGATATTCTCCCTTAAACAGCGCCTCGACTTTGGTTACTCCCCGCCACGGCTTCTTGCCTCATTGGTTTCACCTTTAGGATGGCATAGTTCCTTGGGATTTTTCTCCGTTTCCACTTTGCTAGTAAACTTCTTAACATATTATTTTTCGAATAATTCTACTATAAAGTAACTAATATGAATTTATTTTATCATATCATGATTGTCGGGAATTATGAATTTAGCTATTCATAATAGTAAATAGATATACCTGTTCCGGTAGCTTTGATATTTCTGAGGTTTGTTGTTCCATAGCTTTTTCCATTGCGGTGTATATATTTAATTAACTGGGCTAAATATTTTTGAATTGGAATGGAGAGAGTATTTTTGCTGAATGTTTGAGGGCTTTCTCGATATGTGGTAACTTGTGGGGGTGTAAACATAGGGTCTTTTGGAATATTTGGTGTATATGGCTTGTCAAATAGCTTATTTAAGTTCATATTTTTTCTAACTCCTTTGCTTGTACCTGCAGAAGTAGATTGATAAGCGTTATGGGTTTTATGGAGTATCCCAACATCTCCTTCTAGCTCTGGAATTTTATTGTCTTCCGATCGACATAGCTCTGCACATTGCTGAGTTAGCTGATTCATAGCTATAGACTTCAGATTATCTTCACTAGTCTTTAGCTTTAGCTTTTCTATCTCAGTACCCATACTGTCTACTTTCAATGAAAGCATAGTCAGGGCATTGAGTATCTTTTAATGTATATTTTCTTCTATCATTTCAGTTTGCGTAGCTTTGTCTTGATATGTAATCTGCAATAACATTTTTGTTAGTACTGATTACTTCTATTATAAATGTAAAATTTAATATATTTAAAACTAGTCTCCGAATCTCTTTTGTTGTAACTGAATTTTGTATTTTCTTTGTTAGCCACCAGCGTACCTGTGTATTATCTGTCCGCACAATAAATTTGTTATATACAATATATGGCTCAAATGCTAATAAACATTTATATAATGAACATAATTCTTTCCTATTTATTTCCCATTTTATTTCTGTCTCGTTGAACGTACCTGAGTAGTATCTACAATGGTGTTCTATTTTTTCTGCTTCATATCTATATTTAAGTACTCCGCCGTAACTATATTCACTGGCATCTGCTTCTACTATATATGTAAATTTTTTATTTTCATCCGGAAATTGTAATTTTGGTAAATCCTTGCAAAGTAATTTTATTTTTTGAACTTGTTTTTTATCTTCTTCATTATAATTATATTCTATATCCTTTTTAAATTTTTTCTGTAGGGGTTTTAGGTTTTCTGCTAATTTTGGAATATATTCTCTTACTTGGTTTACTAATCCTAAAAATGATTGTAATTTCTTTTTTGTATCTAGTTCTTCTTTCGAATTTATTATTTTTTGTACTATATGTTGTTGCATTTTTACTCCACTTTTATCTATTTGTATTCCTAAAAATTCTATCTGATTTTTCATAATTTCGGCTTTCTTTTCACTTAGACTTATTCCTGAATTTTCTATTATATCTGTAAATTGTTCTAATAATTTTATATGTTCTTCCTTAGTTTTTGTATATAATAATATATCATCTATGTATACTATGCAATTAGGTAATTGTTTAAAATAATTATCCATAAAATGTTGATATCTACCTGGTGCATTTTTATATCCAAATGGTAATACATTCCATTCGTAAAATCCTTGTGGTATCGTAAATGCGGTTAATTCCTTAGATTCTTCTTCTAACTTTAGATGGTAAAATCCTGATTTACAATCGAATTTACTAAAATAATTATATCCTTGGATTTGTCTTATTTTTAATATCTTATTTGGTATTGGATAATTATATGTTATAGTTTTTGCATTTAAATTTCTATAATCAATAACCATTCTACTTTTTCCTCTTTTTTGTTCACTATGTTTATTTACTATAAATGCTGGACTATTATGTTTACTATTACTTTTTTGTATATATTGTTTTTCTAATAATTCATCTATATGCATTTTAAATTCTTTTAAATCATCAAAATTATATGTTAATGGTTTTTGGGTTATTATACTATTTTTATCTATTAATTCAATTTTTATGGTAGTTTTATGTTTTTCCCATCCTTTTAATGGATCTTCGCTATATAATTGTTCTAGTTTTTTCTTAACTATTTCTATCTTATTTATTGAAAATATAGTTATTTCTGTTTTATTTATTGAAAATACTACTAATTCTATTGTATCTTCAGCAGTTTTTATATTTTCTAACTTTTGTGTAATTTTTTCACTTCCTTTTATCCAGTCAGTTTTCTTTCTGATTTTATTACTAACTCTTTTTGCCCT
Source organism: Capsicum baccatum var. pendulum (assembly GCA_030864225.1). Classification (NCBI taxonomy): domain Eukaryota; kingdom Viridiplantae; phylum Streptophyta; class Magnoliopsida; order Solanales; family Solanaceae; genus Capsicum; species Capsicum baccatum. The sequence goes on along the minus strand of CM061560.1, from coordinate 160,634,484 downwards.
TACTTTTTGTTTACATGGTGTTGTGAACCACCAATCGTTTCTAGTTATTATATGTGGGTATAATTTATCTAAAAATGGCATTCCTAAAAGTATATCTTTTGATGTTAGTTCATAATTATAAATTTCTTCTATTGTCAATATCTTATCCCATATTTGTGCTTTTACATTTCTAGCTTTGTAAGTAATTAAGCTTCCTTCATTATTAAATCCTTTAACTATTATTGGTATTTTTAATTTATCCCATTTACTTTCTGGTAGGCAATTATATCTACATAAATTAGCTTCTGCTCCTGTATCTATCATAGGCGTATAATATCTACTATAATACCCTTCCACTACTATCTTCATTAATACATATATTTTCATTTTATGTTAAGGCTCTTCTTAAGAATAATCTTTCCCTATTATATGTTATGGCTAATTGTGTATGTTCTATATTATATGGTTTTACTTGTTCTAACCATTTTATTCCTAATATTATATCTGCTTTTTGCATTTCTTCTTTTACCTCAAATTCTATTTTTATTTTTCTAATTCCTCCTATTATTATTTCTTTTTCTGCTATATCTTTATTATTTATTAAACTTCTCGGTAGATCTGGGCATATATCATTATCAGTTTTTATTTCTTCATTTTTTACTAGATATTTTGCTATATAATTTTCTTCTTGTCCTGTGTTTAATAGTATTAAATGTTCGTCCTGTGTTTAATAGTATTAAATGTTCTTTTTCATTTATTTTTCCTGTTATGTAATATTGATTTAAATTACTTATTGAATTTGTTTCATAACTCATTCTTTTTGATGAGCTTGGTGACTCTGGTTTTTCATTAGCTATTCTTTTTGTTGTACTTATTCTATCATTTACTATTTCTAAATTTTCTTCTATATCTATGTCTCTATAGCTATAGTCATTATAATCTATTATTTTTACAATTTGCTCAAATGGGCTATCTATTTGTATTTTATTAATCTTATTTTTCCCTGTTATTTTATGTTTTGTTGTTAACACATATAAATTTTTACATCTTGCTGTAAATATTTTACTTCCTGGGGTTAATTCTATTCCTGATATCTTCCAATATAATACTAATGATTTATCTATATTTCTATCTGTTACTGCTACTGAATAATTTGCACTTATTATAAATTTAAATTTTTGGTATATTAAATTTCCTTTTACGGCAGTTATTATGCTTTTTTCTATAGGTTTTATAATTCTATCATCTGCTAAATATAATTCTATTGGTGTATCTATTCCTTCTCTAAAACATGCTTTTATTAATATTTCTGTACCTCCGAGGTGTACGTATTTTATTGGATCTCCTTTACTTTTTATATCATTTATTTCTTTATAATTATCCTTTTTGTTACAAGTGGTATACTAGCTTTTCCTTTTGCATATCTACAGTCTATTACATGTTCTTTTTGACATACTACATAATATTCATCTTTTTTCCTACTAAAAATATTTTTTATTGTTGGTATTTTAAATATTTTTTCTACACTTAAATCTAACTCTTTTCCTTTTATTTCATCAAATATATTACTGTCAAATATTATCTTTTGTTCTGTTCCTTCGTCATTTAAATATTCTTCCTTTGTTATTATTTTTATATCTTCTTCAGTCATTTGATTCATCTATCTCACTATCTATTTCAATATCTGTGTCGTTTTCTGAAATTTCATATATACTATCTTCACTTTCTAGTTCATAATCTATATAATCTATTTGCATATATTCTGTATTCTCTATTTTTATTTCGGATATTTGTTTATTTTTTGGATTTTTAGGTAATTTACAATCTCTAGCTAAATGTCCTAACTTTCCACAATTATAACATGTACATTCTTTTATAGATTTTTTCTTTCTATATGGTCTTTTATTTTTGTAATTTTTTACATAATATCTTTTTCTTGGTTTCTTATATTTATATTTTGATTTTTTATATTTCTTATATTTCTTATGTCTTTTTCTTTTCTTATAATATCTTTCTTCGCATCCAAATTGGGGTGCTATTTTATTTTTGCAACATGCTAAATTTCTTACTAGTGTTTTTTCCATTTTTAATTCTTCTCTATATTTTTCACATAACTTTCTATACCATTGTTGTAAAAATTTTATTCTAGCTCCTAATGTATCTACTATTTTTGCTTCTTCCCAACTTTTTATTATTTTTGAACTAAATGGTTCGGGTAATTTATTAAAATATAATTTTCTATTTTCTTATTTCTTTACTTTCTTCTATACTATATGCTCCTTTATAATAATATTCTTTAAATGCGCAAGTATATTCATCTATATAACACATATTACATATTGTTAATTTTATCATTAAATTCCTATTTGTATCTTTTTCTTCGTCTTGTTCTTCTTCTAATGTTGTCATGCTACTAAATTCATCTTTTATAGCTGTTTCATATTTTTTCAATAATTCTATAGGTGTTAATTTTGTTGTTGTTGATGCTGCTCCTTCCATAGGTTTATTAGCTCTTAATACTTTCTTACTATTTTCAGTTAAATTTGTAAACCATAATTTTACTGATCCTATTAGAGTTTTTTCTATGTATTCTGGTGCATCTGTTATGTTTATATTATTGTCTAATAATTGTTTTGTCATATATCCTATCCATAATTGTATTATTTTTTCTGTATCTATTACACAGTCTAGATCTAAAAAGTTATAATTTTTATTAACTATTTGTTTTGGTGTCCATTTGTCATATTCATTATATCTTTTAAATTTATTTTTGTAATATATAGGTTTTCTTATTTCTGTTGTTTTGGGTATTAGATTTTCATCTTCCTTTTTGTCAAGAGTATTTATTTCTGTATTATTATTTTCTAAGTTTTCTTGATTAATTCTTTCTTGTTTTTCGTTAATTTCTAAATCTTTTATATTTGTTAATATTTCCGTATATGTTTCACTATCTTCTGAATCATAATTATCCGTTTCTTCTACCTCTATATTATTTATTTCTAATTTTTCCTTAAATTGATTTATCTCGTTTATTAATTTTTGTTCTTTATCTATTTCTTCTTTTTCTTTCTGTCTTTGTACATATAACTCTTTTAATATTTGTAATTCTTTTTCTAATTCAGCAATTCTACTATTTTTAGTTTCTTCTATTTTTCGTATTTCTTCCGTGGATTGTTGTTTAATTTTTTCTATTTCCTTTTTTCTATCTATCTCTTCATTTTCTTTTTCAATTCTTAACATTGCTGTTAATTTATCTTCTAATTTTAATTCTTCTTTTTCTAACATTAAATATAAATGTTCTCCTATTTTCTTATACCTTCTTCCTAGATTAGAAAATACTATTTTTATTTTTGATCCTTCGTGATTTTCATATATTTTTTCATCTATTATAAATTCTTCTTTATTCATTTTATTGTGAATAGTTCGTGTTGACATATATATTCTAAACTATCTATTTGAGATTCTAATTTGGATATTTCCTCTCTTTGTATATTTATTGAATTTTTACTAACTCCGGCAAATATATTATAATGTAATCTTTCTTTTCTTATTTTTAATTCTTTACGTTTTTCAGAGATAAATTGTTTTAATTCTTTGTATTTTTGTTCTTTATTCATTTGAATTGTGTTTATAATATTTTGGTGGATATCTAAATCTAATTTTATCATAATTAGGTGGTATATGTCTCATTCTTCTAGATTTTAAATGGATTATTAATTTTGCTTCAATACTAGATATTAATGTAATTAAATAGGCTAATCTTTGTGGATTTTCTTTTGTTTTATTTAGACTTATATATTCTGAATAAATACTAACTAACTTTTCTTTAATTTTCCTAAAAGCTTCTCTATTTTTAAATGGTCTTCTCATATTTAATTTAATAAATAACTAAATCTAATCTTTAGTTAAGTTAGATTTAAATTTAGTTAAGATTAGATTTAGTTATTTATTAAATTAAATATGAGAAGACCATTTAAAAATAGAGAAGCTTTTAGAAAAATTAAAGAAAAGTTAGTTAGTAATTATTCAGAATATATAAGTCTAAATAAAACAAAAGAAAATCCATAATGATTAGCCTATTTAATTACATTAATATCTAGTATTGAAGCAAAATTAATAATCCATTTAAAATCTAGAAGAATGAGACATATACCACCTAATTATGATAAAATTAGATTTAGGTATCCACCAAAATATTATAAACACAATTCAAATGAATAAAGAACAAAAATACAAAGAATTAAAACAATTTATCCCTGAAAAACGTAAAGAATTAAAAATAAGAAAAGAAAGATTACATTATAATATATTTGCCGGAGTTAGTAAAAATTCAATAAATATACAAAGAGAGGAAATATCCAAATTAGAATCTCAAATAGATAGTTTAGAATATATATGTCAACACGAACTATTCACAATAAAATGAATAAAGAAGAATTTATAATAGATGAAAAAATATATGAAAATCACGAAGGATCAAAAATAAAAATAGTATTTTCCAATTTAGGAAGAAGATACAAAAAAATAGGAGAACATTTATATTTAATGTTAGAAAAAGAAGAATTAAAATTAGAAGATAAATTAACAGCAATGGTAAGAATAGAAAAAGAAAATGAAGAGATAGATAGAAAAAAGGAAATAGAAAAAATTAAACAACAATCTACGGAAGAAATACGAAAAATAGAAGAAACTAAAAATAGTAGAATTGCTGAATTAGAAAAAGAATTACAAATGTTAAAAGAGTTATATGCACAAAGACAGAAAGAAAAAGAAGAAATAGATAAAGAACAAAAATTAATAAACGAGATAAATCAATTTAAGGAAAAATTAGAAATAAATAATATAGAGGTAGAAGAAACGGATAATTATGATTCAGAAGATAGTGAAACATAGACGGAAATATTAACAAATATAAAAGATTTAGAAATTAACGAAAAACAAGAAAGAATTAATCAAGAAAGAATTAATCAAGAAAACTTAGAAAATAATAATACAGAAATAAATACTCTTGACAAAAAAGAAGATGAAAATCTAATACCCAAAACAACAGAAATAAGAAAACCTATATATTACAAAAATAAATTTAAAAGATATAATGAATATGACAAATGGACACCAAAACAAATAGTTAATAAAAATTATAACTTTTTAGATCTAGACTGTGTAATAGATACAGAAAAAACAATACAATTATGGATAGGATATATGACAAAACAATTATTAGACAATAATATAAACATAACAGATGCACCAGAATACATAGAAAAAACACTAATAGGATCAGTAAAATTATGGTTTACAAATTTAACTGAAAATAGTAAGAAAGTATTAAGAGCTAATAAACCTATGGAAGGAGCAGCATCAACAACAACAAAATTAACACCTATAGAATTATTGAAAAAATATGAAACAACTATAAAAGATGAATTTGGTAGCATGACAACATTAGAAGAAGAACAAGACGAAGAAAAAGATACAAATAGGAATTTAATGATAAAATTAACAATATGTAATATGTGTTATATAGATGAATATACTTGCGCATTTAAAGAATATTATTATAAAGGAGCATATAGTATAGAAGAAAGTAAAGAAATAAGAAAATTATATTTTAATAAATTACCCGAACCATTTAGTTCAAAAATAATAAAAAGTTGGGAAGAAGCAAAAATAGTAGATACATTAGGAGCTAGAATAAAATTTTTACAACAATGGTATAGAAAGCTATGTGAAAAATATAGAGAAGAATTAAAAATGGAAAAAACAATAGTAAGAAATTTAGCATGTTGCAAAAATAAAATAGCACCCCAATTTGGATGCGAAGAAAGATATTATAAGAAAAGAAAAAGACATAAGAAATATAAGAAATATAAAAAATCAAAATATAAATATAAGAAACCAAGAAAAAGATATTATGTTAAAAATTACAAAAATAAAAGACCATATAGAAAGAAAAAATCTATAAAAGAATGTACATGTTATAATTGTGGAAAGTTAGGACATTTAGCTAGAGATTGTAAATTACCTAAAAATCCAAAAAAATAAACAAATATCCGAAATAAAAATAGAGACTACAGAATATATGCAAATAGATTATATAGATTATGAACTAGAAAGTGAAGATAGTATATATGAAATTTCAGAAAACGACACAGATATTGAAATAGATAGTGAGATAGATGAATCAAATGACTGAAGAAGATATAAAAATAATAACAAAGGAAGAATATTTAAATGACGAAGGAACAGAACAAAAGATAATATTTGACAGTAATATATTTGATGAAATAAAAGGAAAAGAGTTAGATTTAAGTGTAGAAAAAATATTTAAAATACCAACAATAAAAAATATTTTTAGTAGGAAAAAAGATGAATATTATGTAGTATGTCAAAAAGAACATGTAATAGACTGTAGATATGCAAAAGGAAAAGCTAGTATACCACTTGTAACAAAAAGGATAATTATAAAGAAATAAATGATATAAAAAGTAAAGGAGATCCAATAAAATACGTACACCTCGGAGGTACAGAAATATTAATAAAAGCATGTTTTAGAGAAGGAATAGATACACCAATAGAATTATATTTAGCAGATGATAGAATTATAAAACCTATAGAAAAAAGCATAATAACTGCCGTAAAAGGAAATTTAATATACCAAAAATTTAAATTTATAATAAGTGCAAATTATTCAGTAGCAGTAACAGATAGAAATATAGATAAATCATTAGTATTATATTGGAAGATATCAGGAATAGAATTAACCCCAGGAAGTAAAATATTTACAGCAAGATGTAAAAATTTATATGTGTTAACAACAAAACATAAAATAACAGGGAAAAATAAGATTAATAAAATACAAATAGATAGCCCATTTGAGCAAATTGTAAAAACAATAGATTATAATGACTATAGCTATAGAGACATAGATATAGAAGAAAATTTAGAAATAGTAAATGATAGAATAAGTACAACGAAAAGAATAGCTAATGAAAAACTAGAGTCACCAAGCTCATCAAAAAGAATGAGTTATGAAACAAATTCAATAAGTAATTTAAATCAATATTACATAACAGGAAAAATAAATGAAAAAGAACATTTAATACTATTAAACACAGGACGAACATTTAATACTATTAAACACAGGACAAGAAGAAAATTATATAGCAAAATATCTAGTAAAAAATGAAGAAATAAAAACTGATAATGATATATGCCCAGATCTACCGAGAAGTTTAATAAATAATAAAGATATAGCAGAAAAAGAAATAATAATAGGAGGAATTAGAAAAATAAAAATAGAATTTGAGGTAAAAGAAGAAATGCAAAAAGCAGATATAATATTAGGAATAAAATGGTTAGAACAAGTAAAACCATATAATATAGAACATACACAATTAGCCATAACATATAATAGGGAAAGATTATTCTTAAGAAGAGCCTTAACATAAAATGAAAATATATGTATTAATGAAGATAGTAGTGGAAGGGTATTATAGTAAATATTATACGCCTATGATAGATACAGGAGCAGAAGCTAATTTATGTAGATATAATTGCCTACCAGAAAGTAAATGGGATAAATTAAAAATACCAATAATAGTTAAAGGATTTAATAATGAAGGAAGCTTAATTACTTACAAAGCTAGAAATGTAAAAGCACAAATATGGGATAAGATATTGACAATAGAAGAAATTTATAATTATGAACTAACATCAAAAGATATACTTTTAGGAATGCCATTTTTAGATAAATTATACCCACATATAATAACTAGAAACGATTGGTGGTTCACAACACCATGTAAACAAAAAGTAAGGGCAAAAAGAGTTAGTAATATAATCAGAAAGAAAACTGACTGGATAAAAGGAAGTGAAAAAATTACACAAAAGTTAGAAAATATAAAAACTGCTGAAGATACAATAGAATTAGTAGTATTTTCAATAAATAAAACAGAAATAACTATATTTTCAATAAATAAGATAGAAATAGTTAAGAAAAAACTAGAACAATTATATAGCGAAGATCCATTAAAAGGATGGGAAAAACATAAAACTACCATAAAAATTGAATTAATAGATAAAAACAGTATAATAACCCAAAAACCATTAACATATAATTTTGATGATTTAAAAGAATTTAAAATGCATATAGATGAATTATTAGAAAAACAATATATACAAAAAAGTAATAGTAAACATAATAGTCCAGCATTTATAGTAAATAAACATAGTGAACAAAAAAGAGGAAAAAGTAGAATGGTTATTGATTATAGAAATTTAAATGCAAAAACTATAACATATAATTATCCAATACCAAATAAGATATTAAAAATAAGACAAATCCAAGGATATAATTATTTTAGTAAATTCGATTGTAAATCAGGATTTTACCATCTAAAGTTAGAAGAAGAATCTAAGGAATTAACCGCATTTACGATACCACAAGGATTTTACGAATGGAATGTATTACCATTTGGATATAAAAATGCACCAGGTAGATATCAACATTTTATGGATAATTATTTTAAACAATTACCTAATTGCATAGTATATATAGATGATATATTATTATATACAAAAACTAAGGAAGAACATATAAAATTATTAGAACAATTTACAGATATAATAGAAAATTCAGGAATAAGTCTAAGTGAAAAGAAAGCCGAAATTATGAAAAATCAGATAGAATTTTTAGGAATACAAATAGATAAAAGTGGAGTAAAAATGCAACAACATATAGTACAAAAAATAATAAATTCGAAAGAAGAACTAGATACAAAAAAGAAATTACAATCATTTTTAGGATTAGTAAACCAAGTAAGAGAATATATTCCAAAATTAGCAGAAAACCTAAAACCCCTACAGAAAAAATTTAAAAAGGATATAGAATATAATTATAATGAAGAAGATAAAAAACAAGTTCAAAAAATAAAATTACTTTGCAAGGATTTACCAAAATTACAATTTCCGGATGAAAATAAAAAATTTACATATATAGTAGAAGCAGATGCCAGTGAATATAGTTACGGCGGAGTACTTAAATATAGATATGAAGCAGAAAAAATAGAACACCATTGTAGATACTACTCAGGTACGTTCAACGAGACAGAAATAAAATGGGAAATAAATAGGAAAGAATTATGTTCATTATATAAATGTTTATTAGCATTTGAGCCATATATTGTATATAACAAATTTATTGTGCGGACAGATAATACACAGGTACGCTTGTGGCTAACAAAGAAAATACAAAATTCAGTTACAACAAAAGAGATTTGGAGACTAGTTTTAAATATATTAAATTTTACATTTATAATAGAAGTAATCAGTACTAACAAAAATGTTATTGCAGATTACATATCAAGACAAAGCTACGCAAACTGAAATGATAGAAGAAAATATACATGAAAAGATACTCAACGCCCTGACTATGCTTTCATTGAAAGTAGACAGTATGGGTACTGAGATAGAAAAGCTAAAGCTAAAGACTAGTGAAGATAATCTGAAGTCTATAGCTATGAATCAGCTAACTCAGTAATGTGCAGAGCTATGTCGATCGGAAGACAATAAAATTCCAGAGCTAGAAGGAGATGTTGGGATACTCCATAAAACCCATAACGCTTATCAATCTACTTCTGCAGGTACAAGCAAAGGAGTTAGAAAAAATATGAACTTAAATAAGCTATTTGACAAGCCATATACACCAAATATACCAAAAGACCCTATGTTTACACCCCCACAAGTTACCACATATCGAGAAAGCCTAAATCAAGACAAAAAGACATATAACTACACAGCCCGCACATATATAGAAAATATCTACAATGTACAAACTTTCTTAAATAGCAACCCAAAAGCTACAAATATCCAAGAACCAGATACGAACTATATAACCCAGAAATTAATCGGATACAACAAGCTAATCGCCTTACCCAAAACTAGACCCAGCTTAGTAAAAACTTTCTACGAATATGGATTACTTAGTACCGTATATACCACAGACGGAACTGAGATATCTACTATACCCGAGATATATGAAGCATTTACCATATTTAAAAGAATAACCAAAGGTACTTTATTTTTTATAAAAATCTACACGGCACCAGCAGAAATATTATTTGACGAAGTAAAGAAACCTATACAAGTTGTAAAAATAGGAATGACAAGAGATATGATCATACCGCAAGATATTGGTACACAACCAGAGATACCCAGAATTGAGATACCAAAATTTTATGCGAACAAAAGAGTTATCGGACTATCTACGATTTTACAAGAGCTAGCAAATACATATTGTAACCAAAATCCTATATGGAGTTATTATTCAAGAAATCATGTATTAATATATTCAAATTCAAAAGAACTACGAGAAACAGATATGGAAACAATTAGGCAATGGATTATGACGTTGCTTAAACCAGAGACAGAACCTATCGCCAGAGCTATTAAAGAAAAATTTATTTCAGAAGAATTACTGACCAGATATTGCAAAACTATTGGACACAAATACCCAGACCACAGATGTTCAAAATGTAACGGAGGAGATACTGACGTCCCAGCAGTGCAGTTAGAATAAAAGAAGATAAAGACGACAGCTGGAAAGATAAGATCAGAACAATAATGGAGATACAACAGATATGACAAAATAGGCGGAAGACTTATTTGCAGATATGGCAGAAGACTTATTTTAGTTTACGTAAAAGTTAAAAATTTAATATGATGTAAAGACTTTTTCAAACTTTAGTCTTTAGTAGTTAGCATTGAAATAAATGTAAAGGTTAGGAAGTCTTTAGTTAGGTAGGAGAAGACTTTTTAGTTTTTTAGTCTTTTTATTGAATACGGATGTAAAAATGTAGTACACTTTTCATTCTATAAATAAGAATTCAGAAGGCATTGCAAAGGCAAGCCCTCAAACATTCAGCAAAAATACTCTCTCCATTCCAATTCAAAAATATTTAGCCTAGTTAATTAAATATATACACCGCAATGGAAAAAGCTATGGAACAACAAACCTCAGAAATATCAAAGCTACCGGAACAGGTGTATCTATTTACTATTATGAATAGCTAAATTCATAATTCCCGACAATCATGATATGATAAAATAAATTCATATTAGTTACTTTATAGTAGAATTATTCGAAAAATAATATGTTAAGAAGTTTACTAGCAAAGTGGAAACGGAGAAAAATCCCAAGGAACTATGCCATCCTAAAGGTGAAACCAATGAGGCAAGAAGCCGTGGCGGGGAGTAACCAAAGTCGAGGCGCTGTTTAAGGGAGAATATCCGAATTACCATGCTAGTAGTGACCGAAGAACATGTTATTTAAGAATAATCTAGTATATAGTAATCTGAGATGACTATATTTTATTATGTATATGGTTGCAGGGAATATTTTGAAAAAAGCAATTTTATGATAATGAATGATAATATATCTGATGTCATGGTAGATAAATTTAAGATACTTATTTTGTATTCACTTAGAGATATAGATGTTGCAGATATAAGAAAAGTTATATTAGAAAAAGCATATGGAAAAAATTATACGGATAGAATAAATTATATACCACACATACCTAACTACTCTTATAAATATTTATTATGTTAAAACTACGTAGGACTTTTAAAGATACGCAAAAATTACAGTTACTAGAAAAACAGATAAAAATAAATATAGACAAATACATGGAAAATAAAAAATATATAAAATCTCTTAATAAAAATATGCAAAAACTACTAAGTCTAAAACAAACAGCTATAAAATATCAATCTTAAAAAATAGCCTATTTAGACTACCTTAGAATTTTAGTCTTATATATACTTAAGGATATAGAAATAATAGATATTAAGAAAATGATATTAGAAGAAGTAATAAACTATGAAATAAACTATGAAATAGAAATGATAAATGCCACAGCACAAATATACGAAGACATTTACCCAGAAGGATATTATTCAGACCAAGATTGTGGATGTTAGAATATATTAGACAAACTAGAGAAAACCAAGATAATCTAAATAACGAAGTTAATTATAGAAACCATATTAGAAAAATAATGGAAGATCTAAAAGAAAAGTTAATATGGATAGAAAAAACCTTAGAAAATCTAGAAAAAAGTACATGTAACAGTTTATATAACATAAAATACTCATTACGAGAAGAACAACACAAAATAATAAATGACATAGAAAATCTAGAATTAGATATACACTACAGTACAGAAAGAATAAGTTATTACACAGAAATTTGTAACTCAGTAGTTACTACAGGATAAAATAATAAACTAAAAATTAATGAATACATCTAACAAAAAGAATAACTTATTAAAACAAAATCTAAAAAATTACCACGCACAAAAAAGAATAGATTCATCAGTTATAATAAATCTATTTATAAATCTCTTTATCAGCTTAGTTATCCGCACCCCCTACAAATGGTATATTCATTTTCTTGTCTTATCTTTTTAAGTTCGTTTCAAAAAAATGTATCTTTATTTTAAGAAATGTTTAAGACTACAAGATTACAGGATATTTTAGTCTCTTCTACATATCTTATGTTTAAGACCACAAATTCAAAAATTGTTGTTATGTTTTTAAATTTCATGCTAAGTCAAACTCAAATAAATAAATTAAAATAGAGAGAGTACAAACTTTTACAAGTTAAAAAATTATATAATATTTTTCTTTGAGTACATTTTGACTTTCTTTTATCTTTCAAACAGATGAATGTATTAAAACTCTTCTCGCTTTTATTTTACTAAAAGTTTTAAATTAAGGTCTTTAACGATCTAATTTGATTTTTACCTTATTTTGAATTAAGTTCAATATTTTTTTCTCATTAAACATATAATGGCTAACATATTTTTACAAATAATTACAATATTTAAATATTATAATAAAATATTTGATACTGTAAATTATTGTATGATCATGAAAATTAATTTAATTTATAAATAAATATAACATAAATTAAATAATTAAAAATTTAATTTAATAAAATAGTTTTTGTAGATGTTCCTTCACAGGGTGAAATCTTGCAAGGTTATTAAGACTTCAATTAGGGATAAAAGGATTCAAGAAAATGTTCCTAGTGAAAATAAATCATTAAATGTTCTTTCTTATTACTATTTTCATGTAAAAGAAGAAAATAATGTTTTAATTAAATTTTAATTTCATTGGACAAATAAACTTTTGTTTTGTTACTATCACTTTTTTCATGACTCATGACTTTTTTTATATTAAAAAGACTAATAATTGATCAAATTTATCAAAATGGATGAGAACTTAAAAAATCATTAAATCTTCATTTAGGGGTAAAATAGACAAAAAAAATCAAATGAGGACTACAAAGTTAAAGATCCTCACTTATATATAGCAGTAAAGTAAAACATTTTTTATTTTTATTTTTTTGTCTTAATACCAAATGTTTAGAAACACTTTTTTTTAACATTTACCTACATACTATTAAAACTATTAAAATATTTAATGGTAAAACAACAAAAATCCCGACAGTTTGGAGCTGAATTAAAGAAAATTTTGATATTTTGCATAATTACTAAAATTTTAATTGTGGGTATGTCGAGATAAGTAATTAGCTCCTGATATATTCAACAAACATACATTATTTTCTTTTTAAAGATACATAATTATCTCTTGATACATTTTTTATAATTTTGAATCTGTCGAGATACATAATACATTCAGTGAAGATACATCTTTTTCTTTATAAAAATACATAATTAGCTCTCGATATTTTTTTTTCAATTTTATATATGTCGAGATACATAATTAGCTCCCGATAGATCCATCGAAGATACATAATTGGTTTAAATTTTTATAATTACTTTGTAAGTGTGATAATTTATGTAAATAAGATAAAGTAAGGCGTATGTTTAAGTTATATTTTCATATTTATTTCAAACCAATTATAAATTAAAAGCACTTAAAATAACTTAATCCAAGGACATTACTAAACCGAATAAAGTAAGAAAGAAAAGACCAACAAAAATTACTACTCCCTTTATTTTAGTTTGGTTGACCCTCTTACTAAAAGTATTTGTTTCAATTTAGTTGTCCTATTTGTGAAATCAAAAGAATTTATTATCTTTTTTCAGTACTGCTCCTATCATTAAATGACTACTTAAAGTATATAAACTAATAGTTATATTTTTAAAGCATACTTAATAAGACTAATTTTGTAAAATAAGATTCTAATAAATATTTTTGTTAAGGAGGAGTGTCAAACCAATAAGGTTCAACTATTTTGAAATAGAGGGAATACTTTCTTCGTCTCATTTTATGTGACACAATTTAACTTGACAGAGAGTTGAAGAAAAGCATAAAGACTTTTGAAACTAATGGTCCAAAACATTTCCTAAAAATTGTGCGTTTGTAAATCATTTCATTAAGTGTAAAAAAAAATAACATTAAATTATTACTAATTATAGTAAGTTGACATTCTTTTTCGTGCTCCATTCGTCCCATTATAGTTGGACATATTTTATTTTATACAGTGATTAAGAAATCATAAATAAAATGAATAATTTTGCTATTTTTCACTTTACCCACACTAATGACATTCACTGGGCATAGGAATAGACCTTGAAATTATAATTAATTATAAGGGTAAAATAAAAAAAATAATTAATTCTGTCTTTATTTAGTAAGTGACCACTAATAAGAGATATTTATTTTTAGTAAGATGATCAACTAGAAGGAAATGAAGGGAGTATAAAATAAAAGGGAAAATGTGTCACATAAAATAATTCCTCAATTTTGTTTTAGTTAGTCCTCTTGCTAAAAGTTTATTTCAATTTTGTTGTCTGATTTGCGAAATTAGGAGAATTTCATTATATTTTTTGAATACTACGCCTATCACTGAATAACTACCTAAAGTGTATAAACAAATACATATATTTTTAAAGCATAATTAATAAGGTGAATTTGGTAAAATAAGCTTATTATAAATATTTTCTTATGAGGAGTGTAAAACCAATAAGGGCCAACCATTTTGAAATAGTGGGAGTATTACAATGCCAAAAATTCCAATTATAGATGCCACGATGAATAAATTTAATCAATAAATGTGAGTGTAAAAGTGAAAATTGACAAAAGTCAATTGGATAGCCACGTGTAGCACCATGATTCATCAAAGAAACAAAAATCTTTGGTTGTGAGGACGGCCAAGAAATATATCGTCACTTATACATAAGTAAAAATTATAGAATGAAATTAGTCTCATACTAATTGTTGTCTTTAGTTTCCTCAAAATAGGGTACTAGATCACTTTTGATCTAAGTTCTTGAATTGAATCTATTAGTATCATAATTTATCTTAATCTGCTAATTTTGAATATTAAGATCAATTAGAGTACTTAGCACTTAATCTCAAAATTAAAGATTTTAATCTCAAAATTTGCGTATCTTTAATTTTGTGTCTTTAATCCTAGTGTATTCGCTTCCACGTTATTTTCTCTTTTACTCACTCAACTCTTATCAAATGATATCAGAGTCGGGTTCTATCAAGATTTTGCTCTTGATATCCTTGGAGTTTCAATAAAAAAACTAAAAAAGAACTATTTTTTTCATTGTTAAGCAAGATAGCCAAAAAAGAAGAAAAAATGAAAATAAAAAAAGCGAGAAAATTAAATTGTTTGATAATTAAGGCATCATAAAAAAACACCTAATTTTTGTTTGTGTGTTTCTTGGTTTCCATCAAAAACAAGGAAAATCATGAAGGGGAGAAATCGCAAAAAAATTCTTTTCCACAAATTGGTCCTTTTCCTTATTTGACCAAACCCAATTTGTCTGGGTATTGATAAATTCTTTTCTTTCTACATCTTACTTCTAAGTGGTTTTTACTAATATAGTTATATATAACTACTAAAGGATCCAGCCAAAGATAGTAATTTAATTGGAAAAGGGGCAAGAGAGTATGAGATCAATAAGCGGAAAAAGGGTCAAAAGTTTAGAGATCTTTGTTTTCTTTTATATTATTTTTGAGATATTTCAAACAAGAAAGGAAACAAATGTTGAAACTCAAAATAATAACAAAGAAACATAGAAGTATTTACGCTCGACTTGATGCGTTGGAGGTAACCCAAAATTCACCTAGCCAGTGAATATAACTGATTTGCCGAGAAGTATTGTTCATACAAGATATGGGGTAAAATATATTATTTTCTCTATGATTATAGATTTTTAAAGTAGTGCTAATGTTATAAATTCATATATGGTGATAAAGTTTGAACTTATGTGTATCACAGACAATAGTTTTTGTGAATTTAAGGCGATTAAGCTATCACACCTCAAATCTCATTAGGGCAGAAAAACAACCCGTAATCGTAAAGGCCCAAGAGCATGAACCTATGACCTTGTACATCTTGTGCATATAAATATGATAACCAAAGCTTCTACAAAAAATAGATATAATGCATCGATGAGAATAAACCACGTAGGGAGGCACAAAACTATATATATAAGAATTGATCGTTGGGGCCACAAAATCTGATAAATAAAACACTACCATGCTTAACTTGACATCGGTCTACAAAGCCTCTAAGGATACATAAATTTAGTTCAGGTCGTGACAAACCCTACTCTTAAGCATGGCACAATCTCAAAAAATACATAACAGACTTGAAAATCCCCGAATAAATCTGGAGCTCACCAATAGCCGTTGAATATCTTGTGCTCCTACTTAGAAAAAGTATTACTGAACTATGTCTTGCACACCACAAATATAACATCTGGGTGTGCTATGAAATACCCAAAACAACTGAAATAACTGACTAAACATACTAGTCTGAAAGCCTCTAAAATGTCTGTATATGGAGTTGATGGGACATGACCCCAACTAACTCCAACTACTAAAATAAATTAATTAATAAGATAATAAAGTAATGGTCATGTCCTCAAAGGATAATGACTCACTGCTAACTCTGACTACTGAGACTGGAATGCTACTGATGCTCTGGAGCTTGTGCTTCTAAACCTATGGTATAAAGAACCATAGTACAAATACATCAGTACATTTGAATGTATTGGTATGCATATAAGGTAGGCTGAATGCAAGGGTTCATATGCATGAACTATACTAACTGACTAGATAACATAGATGCGAGAATACATGCATGAATACATAACAACTATAACTGAGTTTGTGATAATGTGATTACTAAATCTGAGTACTAATAACATGCGATACTGATAACTGTATAACTAAAATAACTAATACTGAGCGACTGTTTCGGACAGTCTAATTTTTGATGGAATTAGCTATGTTCCGTACTGTTCTAAGTTGACTGTATCTGATAGTCCTGAATTCTATAGAACTATTTGAGTTCTATTACTGAGACTGAATGACTATATTTGACAGCCTTGATTTGTAAGTGAAACTATGGAAAGTAGTCATCTAACCGGCATACCCTAAATAAAACAATATAGCTAAGGTGGGGTCCAATTTGTAACCCTAATTAGAAGGGTTTCAAAACCACGTCACTTGTAAGGATAAGCTGTGGGTGACCCTCATCTGACAGTTTCTGCAAAAAAGAACAGTGGGGCCCTCATATGACAGTGTTTATCCACCTCATCAACCCTTATCTAACAGTGTTGGTGTCTCAACCTATGCTGGCTACATAGTTCTGGAACATAAGGATTGTTTCTAAGAATCACAACCTCACCTAATGGTTGTGTTTCCATCCTTAGGTTCACTCGGTGTTAAATACTACTCCCATCTGAATAGACACTGAACATGATTAACTAAACTGAACTAGACTGAGTTAACTGAGTTCTATTAACTGATAAAATACTTCTGAGATTACTGAATTTCTAAGATTTTTGAGATTACTGAGTTTACTAAGTTTTCCTGAATCATATGAAGGACTGAATTTCTATGAACATAGCTCGACTGAGAGTATCTTTAAAATACAACATTGGCTCTAGGCACACAACTAAATTGTAGGGTACAAGTATCCCAGGACCCGATAGCATGAAACTGACTCAGCATGACTTTTTTGAATACATGACCAATATCACAATCCATAATACAGTAAGGTGAAGATTTCACGAAGTAGAAGTTTTAAAGCTCCACAAGGGTTACACATGTATCCATAATTCAGTGACTAAGACATTTCATCAAAATTTGACATGGATAAACTTGTATATGATTGGGGATTTCATATTATTATACTAGTATGGCACTTTTCCTTCACATAGACATTTAATCAAACACATGGGGAACATACTTTGGTTATACCATCTTCAATCCATCTAATTGTCATGGTTGCATAAATAAATTTATAAATTTGACGGGTTTATCAATATTATTATTCAAATTATCATATCCTAGAATCAATCATTGGAATATGTAATTTAAAACATGAATTAAAATCCCACAACATCATGAACATTAATTTAAATTTAATTTAAATCATGACCATTCATACAAACACAAATCTTGGATTTTAAAAAGAGATTCTTGAGCTTCATGGATGAAAGGGACCCATGAATCAAGACATCACATACCATGATTGTGAGTTTCTTAAAGTCCTTGCACTTGAAGAACTTGAATCTCGTAGTTTCTTGAAGAATTATTTGGATCTTGTTCTTTGGGATTATTTTTAAGAGAAAACTCAAATTTGATGTTGTAGATGGATAATGAACTTATGAGCCTTGGTCTGATATAATTAGGGGTTAAAAATTATGAAAAAGACCCAAATAGCTCTTTTTTAAAAAACCACTTAAAATAACTGAATGAATAATGCGACAGTGGGTGTGATGGTTTGTCGTTGGTTCGACGGTCTATCAGTCTTGATTGTCGCACCAGGGCAATATAGGGGTTAATTGTCTCTCCTACGACAGCTTGGAAGATGGTCCATCACTAGCTCGATGGATTGGGGTAATGGTCCATCGCTAGCTCGATGGTTCGTCGGCTCTCACCGTCACACATGGGTAATTTTGAATGCTTCTTGTATTTCGACCATAACTTTCTCTTCCAATGTTGGATTTTGACGGAATAGGTATCGATGGAAAGCTTATTCAATTTCACACTAATAAGTGAAAATCTTAAAAAATATCACACATGTAATAGTGGATTCATCTTTCAAAGTAAGTTTATAACATTCTTGAGATGATTTCAAGCTAAGTAGAAGTACGGGGTATTACAATATCGCCCCCTTGAGAACATTCTTCCTCGAATGATACTCGGCCAGAGGGGAGAAGATAAACTGACATACATGTTGAACATGAACAATTGGAACATGATCTCATGAGAAACATGACTGATAATTCAATATATCTTACCAAACATACATTTCTGAGGCATGTGTAACCGATTCATGAATGCATGACTAAGTGTTTTGAGGAACTAAGTTTCTCACAATGAGAATGCATATACAATGCATGACTATATGACTAAACTTGGGCGTGAATGCATGACTGAATATAAAATGGTATTTAATACCAATTTTATAATGGAATTTTGAATATGAAACTGAGTAAGCTTAAGGAGAACTGTTACCTTAAGCTTGATCTAAGTTAGCGGAGAAAAGGTGAGTATACTTGGTACGACTGTATGCCTCTGCTTCCCAAGTATCTCCCTCAACTAACTGATTTCTCCAGAGAACTTTGACTAGAGGGACTTCTTTGTTCCTCAGTCTATGAGTCTGATAGTCTAGGATTTTGATTAGAATCTCTTCATAAGAGAGGTTGTTCTGAATATCTATGCTCTAAATTGGGACTATGACTTTTGGGTCACCTATGCACTTTTTGAGAAAAGATACATGGAATACTAGATAAACTGAGGCTAGATCTGAAGGCAATTCATTCTCATAGGCTACCTTGCCAAAACGACTAAGAATCTTGAAGGGACCGACATATCGGGGGCTGAGCTTTCCTTTCTTGCCGAATCTCTTCACTCCCTTCATGGGAGAGATATTTAGATAGACATAATTACCAATATCAAACTCTAGATACTTTCTGTGCATATCTGCATAAGCATTTTTTTGTCTCTAAGCAGCCCGGAGTCTTTCTCTGATCAACTGGACTTTTTCTAAGGCATCAAATACTAAGTGAGGCCCTATAACTGAGGCCTCACTAACTTAAAAATAACTGACTGAAGATCTACATCTCCTACCAAGAAGAATTTTGAATGGAGCCATCTTAATAGCTATTATTTTATGCAAACTCAATCAATGGCAAGTGGTCAACCCAACTACCATTGAAATCAATTGTACGACCATAACTTTCTCTTCTGATGTCGGATTTTGACGGAATGGGTATCGATGGAAAGCTTATTCAATTTCACACTAAAAAAAAGTGAAAATCTTAAAAAATATCACACATATAATAGTAGATTCATCTTTCAAAGTATGTTTATAACATTTTTGAGATGATTTCAAGCTAACTAGAAGTACGGGGTATTACAATATCTCCCCCTTGAGAACATTTGTCCTCGAATGAGACTGGGTGAGAGGGAAGAAGATAAACTAACATACATATTGAATATGAATAATTGGAACATGATCTCATGACTGACATAACTGATAACTGAATATATCACACCAAACATGCATATCTGATGCATGTGTTACCAATTCATGAATGCATGACTGAGTGTTCTGAGGAACTAAGTTTCTCACAAGGAGAATACATATTTGATGCATGATTATATGACTGAACTTGGGCATGAATGCATGACTGAATATGCAATGGTATTTAATACCAATTTTATACTGGAATTTTGAACATGAAACTTAGTAAGATTGAGGAGAACTGTTACCTTGAGCTTGATCTGAGTTAGCAGAGAAAAGGTGAGGATACTTGGTATGAATGTCTTCTTATACTTCCCAAGTAGCTCCCTTAACTAACTAATTTCTCCAGAGAACTTTAAGTAGAGGGACTTCTTTGTTCCTTAGTCTGCGAGTATGATAGTCTAGGATTTTGACTGGAATCTCTTCATAAGAGAGGCTATTCTGACCATCTATGCTCTAAATAGGGACTATGACTATTGGGTCACCTATGCAATTCTTGACCAAAGATACATGGAAGACTGGATGAACTAAGGCTAGGTCTGAAGGCAATTCGAGCTCATAGGCTACCTTGCCAAAACGACTGAGAATCTTGAAGGGACCGACATATCGAAAACTGAGCTTTCCCTTCTTGCTGAATCTCTTCACTCTCTTCATGGGATAGATATTTAGCTATACATAATTACCAATCTCAAACTCGAGATCCTTTCCAATCATATCTGCATGATACTTTTGTCAGCTTTGAGCAGCCCGGAATCTTTCTTTGATCAACTGGACTTTTTCTAAGGCATTAAATACTAAGTCAGGCTCTATAACAGAGTCCTTACTAACTTCGAACCAACCAACTGGAGATCTGTATATCCTACCAAAACGAGCTTCGAATGAAGCCATCTTAACACTAGAATGATAGTTGTTATTGTATGCAATCTCAGTCAAAGGCAAGTGGTCAACCCAACTACCCTTGAAATCAATTGCACACACCCGCGGAATATCTTCTAAAGTCTAAATGGTCCTTTCTTCTTTACTACATGTCTAAGGATTAAAGGCAGTACTGAGATAAACTTAGTACCAAGACCCTTTTGGAACGCTTTCTAGAAATGAGAGGTAAACTGGGTACCTCTATCTGAGATAATAGATAACGAAACACCATACAATCTATCCAACTCTCTAATGTAGAGTTTGGCATAATCCTCGACTGAATAAGAGGTATGGATTGGAAGAAAATAAGTTTATTTGGTCATCCTGTCTAAAATGACCCAAACTGAATCATGCTGGTGACAAGTACGAGGCAAACCCGTCATGAAGTCCATGTTTACTTCTTCCCACTTCCAAGTAGGAGTACTAAACTCCTGTATAGACACAATAGGATTCTAATGCTCTATCTTAACCTGCTGATATGTAGAGCACTTAGCCATAAAATCTGCAATATCTCTCTTCATGCCACTCCTCTAATACATTTCCCTCAAGTTGCGGTACATCTTTGTAGCCCCAGGACAAATATAGTAGTGCTCTCCATGCATATCTGGAAGAATTTGCTAACATAAGTCTTCTATACCTGGAACACATAGAATACCCTGACAGTGCAATACACCATCTCCTCCTTGGGAGAAAACCTCTTCTTTTTTATCCTTGACTAACTCTTTTAACTTGACAAGGATGGGATCTCTATCTTGCTTTTCATTCATCTCGGAAACTAGAGATTATTCTAAACTACTTTGAACCCATATGTTACCCTCATTTAAATTGACTAAGCAATCTCCTAGTCTGGCAAGCTGATGGATTTCCTGAGCTAACTTCTTCTTACTATCCTCAACATGAGCAGTACTACCTATAGACAATCTGCTGAGAGTGTCGGCCACGATGTTGGCCTTGCCCGAATGATAAAGAATACTCATGTTATAATCTTTCAAGAGCTCTAGCTACCTTCTTTGATGAAGAATGAGATCTTTCTAAGAAAATACATACTGAAGGCTCTTACGATCTGTGAACATATCTACATGAACCCCATATAGATAATGCCTCCAAATGTTCAAGGCAAATGCTACGGCTGCTAACTCAAGATCATGAGTAGGATAATTCATCTCATGATATTTAAGATGTCTAGAGGCGTAGGCTATAACCTTACCATGCTACATGAGGACATAACCTAAACCTACTATGGATGCATCAAAATATACTACGAACCCATCGGAACCATCTGGAAGAGCCAAAACTGGAGTTGAGGTGAGTCGAGTCTTCAACTCTTGAAAACTCTTCTCGCAAGGATCTGACCACTGAAACTTGACTTTCTTCTAAGTCAATCTAGATATAGGGGATGAAATAGTAGAATATCCCTTGAAACCATCTATAATAGCCATCTAAATCGAAGAAACTCCTAATATTTGATAGAGAGATAGGTCTGGGCTAGTTTCTTACCACTTCGGTCCTTTGAGAATCAACCCTAATACCATCATCAGATATTATTTGACCAAGGAATGCTACTTACCTCAGCCAAAATTCGCACTTACTGAATTTGGCGAACAACTGATCATTTTTGAGAGTCTGCAATACAATTTTGAGATGGTCTGCATGATCACACCTACTGTGGGAATAAACAAGGATGTCATCTATAAAGACTGTGAGGAACATGTCCAAGTACTTCTTGAACACACGATTTATCAAGTCCATAGAAGCTTCTGGGGCATTGGTAAGATCAAAGGATAGAACTAAGAATTCAAAGTGACCATACCAAGTATCAAAGGTTGTTTTTTGAATTGTCACATTCTCTGACGCTGAGCTGATGATAGCTTGATCTGACGTCTATCATAGAAAAATAGCTGGCACCCTAAAATTGGTCAAATAATTCAGTGATTCTGGGAAGAGGATATTTGTTCTTGACGGTGACTTTGTTGAGCTGATGGTAATCAATGTACATTCTAAGAGAACCACCTTTCTTGCACATGAATAAAATTAGTGCGCCCCATGGGGACACACTGGTCTGATGAATACCTTATCTAAGAGATTTTTTAATTGCTCTTTCAATTTTATAAATTCTACTGGTACCATTCTGTATGGTGGAATAGATATAGGCTGAGTATCTGGCTGAGTATCTGGAAGAAGATCAATGTCAAAGTCTATTTCCCTTTCGAGAGAAATTCCTGGAATATCTCTGGGAAATACCTCTGGATATTCATTCATGATTGGGACTAAATCAAGACTAGAAGTTTCATAACTAGTGTCCTTAACTCAAACAAGATGATAAACACATTCTTTAGATATCATTTTTTGTGACCAAAGGTAGGAAACAAGCTGACCTCTGAAAGCTGAAGTGCTACCCCTCCACTCTAGGACAGGTTTATTCTGAAACATAAACTGGACTAATTTGTTTCTACAGTCGACTATGGCATAGTAGGAATAAAGTCAATCCATGTCGAGAAAGACATCAAAATTAGTCATCTCTAATTCGACTAAATCTGCTAGGTGACTTTCTAAGATACCATAATCGGACAGTTTCTATATACCCGTTGGGCTATGATAGTTTAACCACTAGGGTAGACATGGAAAAAGGCTCTGCTAGAATTTTAGGACTGACTCCAAAGTCAACTAATACATAGAGAGTAACAAAAGACAAAAAAGCTCCTAGATCTAGCAAAGTTTAAACATGCATATGAAAGATCTGTAACGTACTACAAACCACATCAGAAGAATTTTTTTGATCTTACCCAGACTGGAGAGCATAAAGTCGATTTGCGTGTTGCCTACTAGCAGCATTGGAAGTGGCACCTTGTTGATTTGGGTGACCAGACTGAGCTGAGGAACGGTTTTGCCAACCCTGATAACCTGTTTGGGGACAACCTCAAACTTTGTGGCCTGGCTTGCCGCATCCAAAATAGACATCGCTACCAGCTCTCAAGCACCCTTGTTGTTCTTAGCTCACATCTGACAAAAGAGATTAGTTCGGGCATTGTTGACATAGCCCTGAGACTTAGAGCCTGGCTCTCTATCTCTATTACCCTTCCTGAACTTATGAGCTGGAGCACTAGCTGAAGAAGGAGATTGAAATGCTGACTTTGGATGAAATGAAGAACAATTTCCTCCTTCTGATTAAGGCTGAGCAAAGTTGAAACTACCTATCCTTGCTTTCTTATTCTTCTTCTCCCTTATCTTAATTTTTTCTCCTCTATCTACTGAGCATGAGTCATAAGCCTAGCTATATTCATGTCACTATTCAACATCGCAGACTTGTACTCATTGACCACACTATTATTCACCCAAGAAACAAACTTACTCATCTTGGCCCTGCTATCTACAACCACATGAAGAGCATATCTAGCTAATTGAGTAAACTTAAGAGAATACTCATTCACCGTTATGTTGCCCTGCCTGAGGTTGATAAATTCCAAAACCTTAACTTTTCTCAGCTCTAGGGGAATGAACCTATCTAAGAATATGGTGATAAATTCCCCTCACTCAATAGGCCCTGTATCATCTGGCCTTTCTAAATTGCACTGTTTAAACTAAGTATGAGTAGTATCCTACAACTGATATGCAGCTAGCTCAACACTCTCACTAAAATTAACCCCTATGATGTCTATAATCTTTTTAACCTGATCGATGAATTCCTGAGAGTCCTCATCTGACTTAGACCCGAGAAAGGATAGAGGATTCATTTGGGTGAAGTCCTGAATCCTGTCTGCTGATGAATTAGGCACTGGGTTGGCCAGAACGACAACAGGTCATTTATACTGAGAAAAAGTGACTGAGCAAGAGTAGTGAATGCAACTCTGAACTCTGCATGAGAAACATGTTCACCCAAAGGATCTTCGGGCTAAAGGGCTGGGTGATTCCCGTTTCTTCTTTTGGGAGGCATGTTTTGTAGAAGAAAGGGGAAACTAATTAGACCATACTGAGAGATTTACTAGAGATTATGCTCACTAGAATGACATAAATATTAAAAGAAAGGAAATTGTTCCTAAAACATCTTATAGCCTCCTGTACCTAAATGTGGTGTGCAGCACATCTATGTACAAGACTCTACTAGATGCGACTTTTGGACTTCCTAGGACTCTATTGAACCTTAGGCTCTGATACCATATTTGTAATGCACCAAATCTGGTATCTGGATTACTACACGGTGCTCATCACTCCGAAGGACCACAAGCTAACTAATAACTGATATTTATACTAGAACACTGCATAATATACTGTATAAATATGAAAATAAGGGCTATAAGGCCATAAGGTTTAAAGATGAGACATAATATATTCTAAAATATAATATCTGGGTTGGGTATAAAATACCCATAACAGCTGAAATAACTGACTGAACATTCTATCTGAAGTCCTCTAAACTGTCTGAATGAGGAGTTGAAGGGATATGTACCCAACTAACTCCAACTACTGAAATGAATTAATTAATGAGATAATAAAGTAATGGTTATGTCCTCGAATGATGAGGAATCACTGCTAACTCTGACTACTGAGACTGGAATACTACTGATGCTCTGGAGCTCCAGCTTTTGAACCTATGGTATAAAACATCATAGAGCAAATGCATCAGTATGTTTGAGTGTACTGGTATTCATGTGAGGTAGGCTTAATGCAAGGGTTCACATGCATGAACTATACTAACTGACTAGATAACATGGACATGAAAATACATGCATGCATACATAATAACTATAATTAAGTTTGTGGTAACGTGATTACTGAATCTGAGAACTAATAACATAAGATACAAATAACTGTATAGCTGAAATAACTAATACTGAGCGACTGTATCTGACAGTCTAGTTTCTAATGGAACTAGCAAGTCGATAAATCTATAGAACTATCTATGTTCTATTACTAATATTGAATCTTTGTTTCTGATAGTCCTGACCTGTAACTGAAACTGTAGGAAGTAGTCATCTAACTGACACTTCCCAAATAAAGAAATATAGCTAAGGTGTGGTCCAATATGTAACTCGAATTGGAAATGTGTCAAAATTATGCCACTTGTAAGGACAAGCTGTGGGTGACCCTCATCTGACAAAGTCCCCAAAAGAGAATTATTGGGCCCTTATCTGACAATGCTTATCCACCTCATCAACCCTTATATGAAAGTGTTGTTGTCTTAACCTATGCTGTCGACATAGTTCTAGAATGCAAGAATTGTTTCTAAGAATCACACCCTCACCTGACGGTGTTTGTTCCCATCCTTGGGTTCACTAGGCACTAAATCCTTCAACCATCTGAATAGACACTAAACATGATTAACTGAACTAAACTTGGCTGAGTTAACTGAGTTTCATTAACTGACAGAATACTACTGAGATTACTGAATTTCTGAGATTTTTGAGATTACTACATTTATTGAGTTTTCCTGAGTCACATAAATGACTGAATTTCTATGAACATTGCTCGACTAATAGCATCTTGAAAACATAACACTAGCTCTATGAACATAGCTAAATTGTCGGGTACAAGTACCCCAGGACTCGATTGGAAGAAACTGACAAAGCATGACTTTCTTGAATACATGACCATCATCACAATTCATAATACAATAAGTTGGAGATTTCATGAAGTAGATGTTCTAAAGCAGCACAAGGGTTACACATGTATCCATAATTCACTGACTAAGACATTTCATCAAACATTTGACATGAATAAACTTGTACATGATTGGGGATTTCATATTATCACACTAGTATGGAACTTTTCCTTCACATAGGTATTTAATCAAATACATGGAGAACATACATTGGTTGTACCATCATCAATGCATCTAATTTTCATGGTTGCATAAATAAATTTGTAACACTCTGAAGGATTTATCATGATTATTATGCAAATCATCACATCCTAGGGTAAATCATTTGAATATGTAATTTAAAACATGAATAAAAACCCCACAACATCATGAACAGGAATTTCAATTCAATTTAAATCATGAACATTCATACATACACAAATCTTGGATTTTGAAAAAAGATTCTTGACCTTCATTGGTGAAAGGGACCCATGAATCAACACATGACATACCTTGATTGTGAGTTCCTGGAAGTCCTTGGACTTGAAGAACTTGAATATCTTAGTTTCTTGAAGAATGATTTAGATCTTATTCTTGGGTATTATATTTGAGAAAAAACCCTAATTTGATGTAATAGATGGATAATAAACTTATAAGCCTTGGTCTGATATAATTAGGAGTTAAAACGGGTGGAGAAAACACAATTATCCCTTTTTAAAAATGACTTAAAATAACTAAATGAAATATGCAATGGTGCATGTGACAGTCATCTGCTTGGTTGATGGTCCGTTGGTCCTGATTGTTGCACCTTGGCAGAATAAGGGTCCACTACCTCTCATACAATGTCTTGGTCGATGATCCATCAGCTTAAGCCATCACCCTTAGTTAGAATGTGGTCTCACTGCCTCTACTGCGATGGCTTGGGTGACGATCTGTCGCTAGCTGGATGGTCTGTCGGCTCTCACTGTCGCACCTAGGCAGTTTTTATTGCTTCCTAAATTTTGGCCATAACTTTCTCTTCCAAGGTCGGATTTTGATGGAATAGGTATGGATGGAAATGTTATTCAATTTCCCACATAACAAAAAGTGAAAATCTTAAAAAATATCACACGTATTAAAGTGGATTCATCTTTCAAAGTAAGTTTCTGACTTTTGGGACAATTTCAAGCTAACTAGAAGTATGGGGTACTACAAACCCATGTTAGGATTTCGCCCCTAAGATGCCACCCACATATAAAGGTATCAGGATTGGCCCATGCTAGGCTTATGCCCCTGAGATGCCACCCATTTAATTTATATTTGCATTACTTAGTTTATTTAGCCTTTAAGATTGTTATATTGGTGGTCATAACAATATTGTTCTATTGAACACTAATCTACTAATGGGATACAGGTGAATAAATACTTAATGCAATAACAATTACGTATAGATCAGTTTGTACATGAATGAAATATTTAGGAGTTAAAAATAACTCAGGGGTCTAATTTGACTTAAACGAGAACTCCTGAAACTTGCTAGTGAAAATAGATTTGCAGACTTGATTATAAGCACGTATTGAGGTGCTTTAACAAATTAGAGAATGAGGACAATGTCGTTAGCTACATAGGAGATCATTCACAGCCATTATGAATCATTTGTTATAGGAGAACTTTCGAAGCTTACTTTGTAACACAAGTGTTTTATTTCATGCCAAAGAACACGAAATAGAGTATGCCTTACATACCTTGATGTACAACTCCGATATTAACCCAAACTAACATCCTTCCTTTTGGATTACTTATCTACAATAAAGTATATGGTAAAACTAGTATTAGTAATTAACCAACAAATTTAGGCTACTTAACTTAACCAAAACTATAGCCGGGTACTAAGCCCATAATATAACAAAGCAAGGGTGTTACTTTGACTATTTTCTCCTCCAATTACATCCACATACCATACATATTCTTATAAGATTCCCTGAAACCACTTTGACTTCATTACACTTTCAAAATTTTGTACAACATGGAACATGCAATAAATATATACAATATTTAGTTTTATGGCATACCACTACACCCTTATTTTATATTTATATGTTTCCTGAATATCAACTCTGTTGTCCCAAAAATACACACATAAAATAATACATAGAACAGCTCTAAATTTTCATTATCATAATAACAAAATATTGAACTCATCATCCCTTGAGTTCTTAATAACAACACATCCATAAATATTTATCCAAACTCATACCTAAGGATGGTAAAATAACATGTTCACCTTACCTCAATTTTCTATAATTTATTCTTTTAACATAAACTTTTCAAGAACTTAAACTTTTCTTCACACTTTAAACCAAAGAAGAAAAGAAAAGTATCTTTATAAGAAAGAAAAAAGAGTAGTTAGCTTATTTTATATTGTACCCTATATTTATAATTAAGAATTTATAACATGTTTTCCTAATCTTCCATGGGAGAATTAAGCTACACCATAAGTTTTTCACTTACCTTGGGTTACAAAGATGAGGGTTTCTTCAAGAACCCTAGAAAAAGAATTATAGTAGCTTTTTGATATTATAGAGAGAAGTAGAGAAAACTTATGAATATGGTCCTTTTTGTGAAATATAATTGAAGGAAATGACCAGAAAATTGGCCTTATTAAGGCCCTATTTTGGCTGTCTATTTAGTTACAATTTGGACCTCAAATTAGTCAAATTGGTCTAAATATGTGATAGAGCTACTGAAGGAGATCAAGCTACTCAAAAGGTCAAAGTAGGTGATGCACCTACTTGCTTGATTCTTTGTTGGGATCAACTAAATTGGCCCTTAGCATATTTGAATGTTGGTTCCTTTCTCTATTTTATTTCTCTATTACTTAATTTGGGTCCAAATGAGTACATTAATATCGGTCCAAATCTAATCCATAGCCTTGTATCCATTAACTTGGTTCATATAGCTCAATTATTTGACTTACCTATTAGTTTAATTAAGTCAAGAAAGCACCTGATAACACTCAAACTACACCTTTCTTATGACGATGTAAGCGATCGTTATCAATATATAACCTAACTAGGTTGGGGTTGAATCCCATAGAGAATATGCTGTGAATTTGAGTTATATGCAGGTTAATCAACTAATAGTTATTAGTTTCCTATGAATGGGGTTTTTTGGAAAGGTAACAAATAATTACTTCTTAATTCAGTGTTTGAAATAATATGATAAGGAAAACCAGAGTTATGTTCACTATGGGTGTTGGGATTTGATAGACACTATTAACGGTTCAAGATTCTTCTGGTAGGTCGGAACAACAAACTATCCTTTTCAAAGTTATGTCTAAATGTTTCTCAACCTATTTAGACATTTAACCACCTAATTCTCTCGAACTTAGGGAATTTATAATTCATAACAAGATGTTATCTCAAGATAATTAATTTTATGACAACATTAATTATTAAATGAATGTTTGATGCTTCCAAGTCCCTGTTGATAACTCACTTCTTACTAGGGTTGATTTCTTATCTCAATCAAATCACTTGTAAGCAAGGCCTATTGTTTGCAACCAATAGTCAGAGTATAAATTAATGGAATTAACAAGAAGTTTCTACCACCGTTAGAATCTTGAACACTTAGTTACATTAGAAACCCAAACCTATAGATCCCACAACTCGGGTTAACAAAATTTAGCTACTCATAATAAAATAATCAAGACAACAAGTTGAATTCATAGTTTGATATATG
Organism: Capsicum baccatum var. pendulum; assembly: GCA_030864225.1. NCBI lineage: Eukaryota > Viridiplantae > Streptophyta > Magnoliopsida > Solanales > Solanaceae > Capsicum > Capsicum baccatum. The sequence continues at coordinate 160,603,762 of CM061560.1, read as the reverse complement.
ACCTTACAACAAGATGAATATAAACAAGTGTTTCTCAGATTTGATTCACAGTAGAAAATCCCAAAACAATTGTAATAATCTCTCTAAAAATAATTGTAAAGTTCAATTAAGGAAACTGGAGGGAAGAGATTCTCAAAAAGTTAGTTCCCCTCTTTCTGATTAGAAAAACCTAAAATATGCTTTAAATAATTCAGCATAATTATGGAAATAAAATTATAAATCACAATATTTTCTCAAACAGGCTACGATATGTGTGACGGCTTATCAGGTTCTAATGGCTTATTAGGAATGTCGTCACCTCCTCTTCACTTTTGACAATTTCTACCTTAGGTTGACGATGAGACGTGATTGCTTATCAAACATGTGACTACTTATCAGAATTTTCACCACTTCTTCACTTCAAATCCCATTTCGTGCCTAATCCTAACGACTAGCCTGATGGCTTATCATACTTCTAATGGCCTATCACAGATGTTGTCATGAATTCTAGATGAAACCCATTCTCTGTCTAAACCTAACGACGATCCTGATGGCTTATCACACTTCTGACGGCCTATCACAGATATCATCACAAATTTCAGCTGAAACCCATTCTCTGTCGAAGGCTTATGGCAACTTTGAAAGCTCATCACAAGGATGACGACATATCAAACAAGTCATCATCTATACTTCCCTCTCTACTTGCTCAGAAATTAACTCTTTTATTTCTATTAATGCTGGTTCTCTTGTATCATGACTTTTACTGCAATATCAAATAGAAAACAATAAAAAATGACAAAAATTTCTTAAGACTTTGCAATTATTCTTAGTTAAAAGCTTAAAATGTATTAGCATCTGATCACACATCAACACCCTCAACTTAAAACATATGCTTGTCCTCAAGCAAAAAAACACAACCAAGAGGATATAGAGTATATTCGATAGTCAACCACCCGTACTATATCAATACATCTTCACCATCTCCAAGGTCATTTAATTTAAAAACAACAACTGTGCATATTATTGAAGAAAAACAATGTGACACACAGGAAGTCGCAACATAACAAGTGTTCCCTTACTCCAAAGAAGTCGCACTCCACTTATATCAGACATCACATATGTAACCATGGGGTAAATCAAAAGACACTCACTCACAGAATGAATTTCCAATCAATGTATGCCAAATACCATAAGCTTCCCCATATTTTCATTTCCAAGATTTTCAGACAGGTCAACTAAGATAACTATAGGTCTTCGTTTTGGCTTGTAATGTAGGCTACGGGCTGGTATGATACTTGATGATATTTAAAGTGAATAAGCCTCCTTGACACTACACTAGCTTCTTTTATTCTACCTTTATTAATACTTATTTTACATCATGCACCCCTATGATATCCACCCTCAACTTAGGCTATTTTCCTAAGTTAAGATACATAGTGTCCAAGGAGGACCAGGGCCAAAATAGGTTCATTATGATATAAATGAGACGGTGATAAGTATCATAAAAAAATAGGATATTAAGGCTCAAAATAGAGATCAAGGGATATTATGCATACAGGAAAGGTCATTTAGGCAAAAAGTGGCTAATATTAAAACTGCCTATGATTCTTTCCTAACCCTTATCCTTCAATATAGGTAAGACTAACCGGGTAAGTTCTGGATTTTACATACAAAGGGAACTAAGTAAGATCTCACATGCTCATGTCATACAAGTATATCACAAGTTACTACTTATCCACTTCATGAAATTATTTAGCAATGATTATCAAGTCACTAGAACTAATACCATAACAAGATGCATAGTGGTCACAATTAAATGCAAATCATGCAGTTAAACAATCAGAACATTTGAGAGATGTTTACAAAATAACAAAACCATGTTAACTGCCTCAGGTACTTGTATTTATCCTAGTTAACTACAAAATATTACAATAATAACTCACCCTACACCCTTAACTTAAAATCAAAGAAAAACTAAACTAAGGGTCAGGGTATACTTGGAGTAGATCAAGCATGGGTATCATGGGCTGTCTCCTATGTAGCGCCTAATTTCACATCACAGCACGACTCAAGTATCTCGATTACTTCAGACTTTATCAAGATAGATAGTAGCAATACTTTCATTGAATCTTTTGGACTGATATAAACTTTTACTCGTTGCCCATTAACCTTGAAGCTGCTACTGTCTTCATTTTTAATTTCTACTACTCCAGATGAGTTGACTTGACTAACTCTAAATAGGCCTGACCACTTGGATTTAAGCTTACCTAGGAACAGTTTGAGTTTGGAATTGACCAGAAGCACCATGTCAACTTCTAGGAAATCTCATTTCTTGATCCTCCAATCATGATACTTCTTCATATTTTATTTATATAGGTGTGCTCTTTCATAAGCACTCAGACATAATTCATCAATCTTATTCAGTTATCCTAGTCTTAGCTATGCTGCCTCTTTCAAATTAAAATCTAACCTTGTGAGTACCCATAAAGCCTTGTGCTCCAGCTTCATTAGTAAGGGGAATGTTTTACCATAGACTAACTAGAATGGTGACATTCCAATGGGTGTCTTGAAAATGGTACGATATGACCACAAGGCATTATTGAGCTTTTGAGACCAGTCTTGTCGAGTAATGTTCACCATTTTGTCTAGGATGACTTTAACTTCTCAATTTGATGCCTCCACTTGCCCACTAGTTTGTGGGTGATATGGAGTGGCTATTCTATGTTGTTTCACCCAATATTTCGCTAAGGCAGCTCAAAATACTTTGTTGAAAAAATAAGATTCTCCATCGCTTATATTAGTATATGGTACTCCAAAGAGACAGAAGATATTCTTCTTGAGAAAAGAAACAACCCTCTTTCCATTATTATCAGACAAGCCAACAACTTTAATCCATTTTGAGACATAGTCAACAACAACTAAAATAAACTTCATCACATATGAGATTATAAAAGGACCCATGAAATTGATGCCCTAGATGTCAAATAATTCTACCTCAAGTATCTTAGTCAAATACATCTCATGTCTTGTGGAGATCAAACCCTACCTCTGACATTGGTCGTATGCTAGCACAAACTCGTGAGCATCCTTGAACAACATTGGCCAATAGTAGCCACTCTGCAATACCTTCCTAGACCTCCAACTGGGAACGCATGACATGCTTCCAATATACATAATACATCCACTTCTTGCACACATATTCTTATAATATTGTCAGCACATCTCTGAAAAAGATACGGCTCATCCCATAAGTAATCTGTCATATCATGAAGGAATTTCTTTCTTTGATGAAAAGAAAGATTTTCTGGAATGACCTCACTCACAACATAATTTGCAAAATCAGCGTACCAAGGCATTTTCTCCATAGTAGCAGCCAAGATATCCTCATTAGAAAATGCATCATTTATCTCCATTTCATCACTAGATGCCTGCTTACCTTCCATTCTACATATATAATTCGCAACTTGGTTTTCGGAACACTTCCTATCTTTTACTTCAAAGTCAAAATCTTGTATCATCAACACCTAACTAATCAGCCTTGGTTTTGCATCATTCTTAGCCATCAAATACCTCAAGGCTGCGTGGTCAGTGTGGACCACCACCTTGGTCCCAAACAGGTAAGTCCTGAATTTCTCAAAAGCATACATTATAGTTAGGAGTTCCTATTCAAAGATGGTGTAGTTCTTTTGCGATCAATTTAGTGCTTTGTTGGCATAATATATTGGATGAAATAGTTTGTCCTTCTTTTGTTGCAATACAACTTCAAGGGCAACACCGCTTGTATAACACATCATCTTAAATGGTTTTGACCAGTCTGGTGTAACAATGAAAGAGGCCTCAACAAATTTCTTTTTAAGACATTCAAATGCCTTCAAGCAATCATCGAAGAAGAAGAACTTTACTTCTTCCTCCAAAAGTTTGCAAAGTTGATTTGCAACCTTCGAGAAGTCTCTTATAAATCTCCGTTAAAAGACATCATGTCTAAGAAAACTAAGCACTCCCATCACTAAAATGGGAGGTGGTAGTTTCTCGATAACTTCAAAATTGGCTCGATTAACCTCTATCCCTTTTTCTGAAATTTCGTGCCTGAGAACGATGCCCTCCTTTACCATAAAGTGGCATTTCTCCTAATTAAGCACCAAATTTAATTCAAGACATTGTTGTAAGGCCATACTCAGGTTTTCCAAGCATAGCTCAAACGATGCTCCCACCATAAAGAAATCATCCATTAACACCTCTATGGTGTCCTCCACTATATTTGAGAAAATAGACATCATGCACTGTTGAAAAGTAGTGGGTGCATTGCATAGCCCAAACGACATTCTCTTAAATTATAAGGTGCCATATGATAATGTGAATGTCATCTTCTCCATATATTTAGGAGCAATAAATTTGTAACATACCACAAAATTCTCTCCTAGTCTGAGCCTTAAAGTGTGTTTTGTGAAGCAAAAATCCGGCCCTAAAAGTTAGAGAGGTGTATTCACAAGTGTGAAAAACTTTGAACCATGTAGAATTTCCCTAATGTCAACTTTTTGTCATGTATACCATTGAATAAGCTTTCCATCGATACCAAATTTGCCTAAATTTGATACTCGGGAAAAGAGTTAGAGCTATTTTAGTGAGATAGTGTGCCACCTTGCATTTTAGCGCATCGCGGAGCTCACCAAAACAACAATCATCAAAATCCAGTGAGCCTCTGCAATTATGGAGTTTTGCGTCAAGGCTTAATTTCAGAATTTCAATATTTAGGGCACCAATGCGATTCCACCGCATTGCGGTGACTTTCAAGTTCACAACTAAAGTCGCAACGCGATTGCCACCATGTCACGCCATCATGCAGTTTTTCAATTGTCTAATTTCTAGTGAGCTGGCGTGATTATGGTGCGTCATGCCATCATGTAAAATCAGGATTTTTTAGTTTAATTCTAAGGGCCTTTTTGTCTTTTCCCACTCTTCTTCAGCCCCTATATATTCCCGATAAAATACTATCAGCCCCATTTCCCATATTCAACATCCAAACTAGGGTTTTACAAAATGAAAACCCTTATTTATTCTTCAAGCAAAATCAATTGAGATCAAGAGAAATCAAGAAGAATTAAGAATCTCTCCAATAACATTCAAGAGAAGAGTTTTCCCAAGGTATGTAGATGTTGATTCTTGGGTCCCTTTCATCTAAGAAGCTCAAGAACCCTTTTCTAAAGTTCAAATATTATGTTTATGGGTTTTCATGATTCATGTGTGTTGAAATTAATGTTTCTTCTATCATTGAGTTGTGGTTCATGTTTGTTTACAAGGATTTCAAGCTTTGACCCTAGTATGTGGAATTCATGTGATGGTTATGATAAACACTCTTTAAGTTGCTTTCTATGTGATGTGTTCATGTTAATTAAGTGTAGAAATAGTTAAATAAGCAAAGCATGCTCCCCATATGTTTGATAAAATGCTTATGTGAAGAATTATGGCCATTATAGCTTGTTGATTAGGAAATCCCATTTGTGTATAAGTTCATGCATGCCAAGTGTTTGTTGAAATGCCTTAATGAATGAATTATGGTATGATAGCATGAAATCCCCAAGTAGGTGCAACCCATGCATGCCTAGTGTTTGATGAATGCCTAAGTGAATGAATTGTGCCATGATAGCATGGAATCCCCAATTAGGTGTAGATCCATGCATGCCTAGTGTATGATGATTGCCTTAGTGAGTGAATTGTGCCATGGTAGCATGGAATCACCAATTAGGTGTAGACCCACACATGCCTAGTGTTTGTTGAAAGACCTTAGTGAACAAATTGAGACATGATAGTAGTAAATTCCCCAATTACGTGCTCTTTGATACATGATACACCTTTAATACATGCCAAGTGCTTGACAAGTAAATTATGATGTGATAGTATAAAGTTTCCCCAATCATGTGCTATCCAATAGATACCAAGACTGATATACGTACGAAGTACTTGATGCAAGACCTTGTTAAATGGAGTATGATCTAATATCATGTTTCCCCTATGCTATTATATGTCTATGATCCCTAACTTCTAGAAGTGATGCCTTAGTGAATGTGATGGTGAATATATGGTTGTTATTCCCAAATGCTTGAAGTGATGCCTTAGCAATTGTGATGGTGAATATATGGTTGTGATTCCTAAATTCTTGAAGTGATGCCTTAGTAATTATGATGTGAATATATGGTTATGATTCCTAAATGCTTGAAGAGATGCTTTGGTGATTATGATGATCAATGAATGATTGTGGTTATGACTAGTCAAGAATGGTTGTCTTACTTTTGTGTTATCGAGTCCTGGAGGAATTTATACCCGACAACTTAGTTGCTTTCTAGAGTCTTTATCAGTTTTCATGATAATCTCAGTCGGGCCATAATTATCAAAAATTAGTGATTTATAGAACTCTGTATCCTTAGACAGATATAGAACTTAAAAAATCTCAGCATTCTTAGTAATCTTCGTAATCCCCATATCGCTGGTAATCTAGCCTCAGCGCGGTACTTAACTCAGATATAGTTTCATTCAAGTGTAATTTCGACCTCGGTAATGACTGAGTAATCTATTCAAAATCTGTATCGCTAGTCTGATACCGTGATTCAATAGTATTCCGTTAGATATAGAACTATGTAAATTCAGCTTAACTCAGTCAGATCATTTGAGAAATGTGATCATTATCAAATTTAGTTTAGTTTTTGTTCAATTGAGAATTTAGTTCAGAGTCATTCAGTTGGGAGTAGGAGCTAGCACCGAGCAAGGGAAGGGATGGCGGCTCCCCGTCAGAGAGAGTCCGAGTCGCTAAGAGCAATTCCTGAACTAAAGAACTGTATGGCTAGCGTAGTATGCAGGATTTCCCATCACTAGAAGATGTCACTGTTAGAGAGGTTTGACTATTATATTGCCTTAGGTTGACATCCTGCGAGGGTCATCTATTAGAGAGACTTAACTAGAGAGGTCTTTACTCGTGGCATAGTATTGACACCCTTCTAGCTGGGGTTACAGGTTGGACCCTACCTATGGGAGGTTGGGGTATGTCAGTTAAGTAACTACTTCCTACAATTGCAGTTTTAGTATCAATCTTTAAAAATTAGTACCGTGAGGTATAGTAATCTATCTCAGTGAGGAACTCAGATAGTTCCATTGATTCATAACCATCCATCAGATAGTCTTTGTCTCAGATTCAGTTGAGTATTCTTGTTATCAGATCCAGAGATCTCCAGATAGATAGGATTAATCTCAGTCTCAAATTCAATTGAGTATTCTTGTTATTAGATCAAGAGATATCCGGATAGATAGGCTTGACCTCACTCCCAGATTCAGTTGAGTATTATTGTTATCATATCCAGAGATCTCCTGATAAATAGGCTTGATCTCAGTCTCAGATCTTGTTGAGTATTCTTGTTATCATATCTAGACATCTCCCGAAAGATAGGATTGATCTCAGTCTCTGATTCTATTGAGTATTCTTGTTGTCAGATTTGAACACGATCATTTTCTTATCATTGATAATGGATTCTGGAGTCATTCGTTAGAGAGAGGTTGATCTTTGATTCCGTCAGTCGAGAGAAGTGAGCTCATAATTTAGTCATTTATGTGAGTATATTCAATTAGTTAGTTATCAGTATCAGATGATTCAGTGATTCTGTATGTCAGTGTTAGTAGTGAGCTTAGATGACAGTAAAACGGTACCCGAGTTTTATTATTTAGAGTTGCGATGATTGTGATTATGGTTTGAGCATTCATATATGTGTTCTTATTTGGTACTCTCATGATTATTCATTTAATTAATTGTTCATTCATGAACCCTTGAATTTAGCCTTACCTCATCTTCATATTCGGTGCATTCCCGTGCTGATGCTTTTGCGCTATGGTGTTTTATTTGACACCCTAGGTTCGGAGGCATGAGATCTAGAGTACCCTTAGCAGTTCAGTCCCAGTTAGCAGCAGTAGACGTAGCATTGAGTCCTCTTCATTCGAGGATGATCCTTTTATCATTATTGCATTAGATATTGTTTCTATTCAGAAGACGGATCTAGTTGGGGATATGTCCCATCAACTCCACAACTTAGACATTTTAGAGGCTTTTTAGATAGATGTATTAGTATTTAGTTTTAAATTTAAGTATTTTAGATGTTTTGAACCTTATGGACAGTTTCTGCATTTATTATCTCTTTTATGTAGTGTTCAGGTACAGATATCAGTAGAGGGATGGCTTATGGTCCTTTAGGATTATGAGCACCGTGTAACAACTAGGGGGTAGTCTCGAGTCGTTACAAAAGATTTGGTTATATCTAGAATAACCATATACTAAGAAATACCACACCCTTCGGGGTAATCGATCAAGCATTTGGTCCATAAATGGCATCAAGAAGTGATCTTTCAAAGTCCATGAGTTTAGTTTGCTGTAGTCCATGCAAACTCTCCACCCAGTCACAGGACTGAGTGGAATAAACTCATTTCTTTCATTTGTAACAACAATCATGCCCCCTTGTTTGGGCACGCATTGAACTGGGCTCACCCATTTACTGTCAGAAATAGGGTAAACGACTCCTGCATCCAACCACTTAACAACTTCCTTTTAACCACCTCTTTCATTGGTGGGTAAAGATGACACTGGTGCTTGATGGTTGGAGTACAATCTTTCTCAAGTTGTATTTTATGCGTCCAAATGCTAGGGGGAATACCTATAATACCTAAAATAGTCCATCCTATTGCTCTTTTGTACCTCTGAAGTACTGAAATAAGTGCTTCTACCAGCTGCTTACAAAAATCAGCTACAATAATAATGGGCAGCGTGTTTCCGTTGCCCAAAAACACGTACCTTAAATGCCCTGGTAGTTCCTTTAATTCCAATACTGGTGGCTCTTCAATATATGGCTTAGCTCGTGGTGTTGGTCGATTAGAAAGATCAAGATCTAACTTCTTAGAGGCATAAGAGTATGAACCCATTCCTGACAAAGCACAAATAGTCTCTTCATACTCCTCAATACCTTCACGATCAAAATTCATCAAAACTACGGCTAAAGGCTTAACAAAAAATTTCTCCTCTATTGACACCTCCTACTAATCCTCATAATATACATCAACAATTGACAACACACTCATTTCTTTATGCTACTTCATTAATTGGCATAGATCAAATTGCACCACCTCATCATTCATCCTAAATTAGAGCTCATTAGCTCGCAAATCAATCAATACATTTCCAATTGCTACGAAAGGTCGATCCAAGATTATGGGTACCTCAAAGTACACCTCTCAATCCAGAATGATGAAATCCAAAGAAAATATGAAGTTAGATAACTTTACCAACACATCATACAAAATACCAACAGGTTAGTTTACTGACCTATCCGCCATCACCAGTAGCATGTTGGTGTGTGTGGTATTTTCCAAACCCAATTTTTTATATACAACCTGCGGCATTAGATTAATTCTCACTCCTAGATCACATAAGGCCTTAGAAAATTCCAAAGACTCAATCATATAAGGAATAGTGAATGCTCCTAGGTCTGCCTTCTTCAACACCAAGGACCTTATAAAAATAGCACTACAATGATGGAGATTATCCTCCGGTTCGTAGATCACCGCTCTTTTCTTCGTCACAAGGTCATTCATGAATTTAGCATACCCTGGAATTTGCTTGAGTGCCTCCACCAAAGGCACATTTATTGTTAACTTCTTCAAAATTTCCGTGAATTTACTAAATTTTGTGTCGTGAATATTCTTCTTCAATCTTTGAGGAAAGGGAGGTGGTGGTCTTGGAATAATTTTCACCACTACTTGGTTTTCCTTCTCTTTTTCTTGTTATGGAGCATCATCAGAACCATCCAGCTTCCCAGACTCTACCGAAAATTCTTCTTTGGGCTCATCATCAGCTTCAGTCACATCTTCAATCAAACTTTTGCCAACAGAAGGTCCAGGTAATATTTTACCACTCCTAGTGTTAATTTCCATACATGAGCTATTATTCCACAGATTCTGAACCATATCACTAGGTAACGTTCTACTCTTTCTCTGGTTTAGCGTTGTGGAGAGTTGGCTCATTTGCTATTCCAGCTGTTTGATCGAAATGGAGTGTGAGTTTACCAACTGACTCATAGATTGGTCTTCATGGTAGTAACCTATGAATCGGTAACTCTACTCCCTCTAACAAGTTATCCATTATATCCTCCAGGGACATCTTTTTATAACTTGTTGTACCAGTCTCATGATTTCTAGGAGGGACATATAACCCATTCCTATCATTATTGCTCCTCCAATTATCTTGCTCCTGATTTTTATATCCAGCCTTGTCATAATAAGTCCGAGTTTGATTTTCTTGGCTATTGCCTCGGAACCCCCTGATTATTTATATAGTTTTCCTTTTCTTCTAAGTTATACTCCATTTTTCTCTGCGATCCCACAACCTTTACTTTCCTAGTTTTATCAGACAGTAAATGCTTAGTTAGCAAGTCCATCTGTGTTTTTAGGTGAGCCATGTCTTGATCCTGCTCCTCGTCTCTTCTGCATTGTTCTGCAGTCATACCAACAAAAATAGTTAAGGTTGCTACCATAGAATCCCTAGTATGCCATGCCCTACCCCATGTGGTCATTTTCTCAAGCATTTCTGATGTCTCTGGGAATGTAAGATCAAAAAACAAACCACTAGCAGCATTATCTACAATCGGTTTAGTCACAGAGTTAAGAGCCCTTTACAAAGTCTCCATCAAGTGTATGTCCGTCATGTTGTGGTTTGGACATTGCTTCAGATTCTTTTTGAATCTCTCTCAGGTTTTATGCAAGGCTTCAGTTGGGAGCTATCTAAAGTTGCTGATCTCATCCCTCAAATGCACCTTCCTGGAAGGTGGAAAGAACTTTTCTAGGAAAGCTCCTTTCAACTGCCGCCAGTTGGTTATAGAATCGGGTGTCAGCTTATTAAGCCACAATGTTGCCTCCCCAGATAGAGAAAATAGAAAAAATCTCAAACGGATAGCATTCTGACCCACTCCTAGTTTATCAAAATATTTACAAATGGTGACAAAGTTCACCGGATGCAAGTTGGGATCATCCCCAGGAAGGCTACCAAACAACCCCTTCAGATTAAGAAGTTGAATCATAGTACTCGTAATGTTGAATTTCTCCATAGGTGCTAAGGGTGGAGGAATAATTGCACCTATTCCACCTGCTTCATCCATTCAATCATCATCATCATTGAGGTCATACTGGACCGGTTGGTGATCTTGCCTTCCTTGTAATGGACGGTTCCAGTTAGCATTACTCTGTACTGGTGCAGATATTTGCTCTGCACGTTGTGGGTTGCTAGGGTTTATCAAATCCTCCTCTCCTAAGTCGTCATCCTTAGGATTTGGATGTCGTACTTAGTGACCATCATTCTCCATATTCACTTGAGCTCTAGCTTAGGCTGCTAACCGATCAGCCTCCTATTGGTCTGCCATTTTGTAGATTAGTTGCGGTCCTAGATTAAATGGTAATAGTGGTTCTCCACAAATTTTATTTCTTGGGATGCACCATAAACGTCCTGCAGCAAACAAAAACAACAAATAAATGTAAAACTATAAAACTTGACTAACAGTCAATTAGCGCACACAACTTTAATTTACAACCACATTCACAGGCAACGGTGCCATTTTTGATAACATTCAAACTACACCTTTCGTACGAGAATGTAAGCGATCATTGTCAATATATAACCCAACTAGGTTGTGTTTGAATCCTATAGGGAATATGGTGTGAATTTGAGTTATCTGCGGGTTAATCAATTGATAGTTATCAGTTTCCTGTGAATGGGCGTTTCTTGAAAGGTAAAAAATAATTATTTCTCTATTTAGTATTTGAAATCAATATGACAAAGAAAACTAGAGTTACGTTCACTATGGGTGTAGGGATTTGACAGACGCTAGTAACGGTTCAAGATTCTTGTGGTAGGTAGGAGTAACAGACTATCCTTGTCGAAGTTATGTCTAAATGTTTCTCAACCTATTTAGACATTTAACCACCTCTTTCTCTCAAACTTAGGTAATTTATATGTCATAACAGGATGTAACCTCAAGTTAATTAATCTTATTACAACATTAATTATTAAATGGAAGTTTGATGCTTCCAAGTCCGTATTGATAATTCACTTCTTACTAGGGTTGATTTCATATCTTAAGAAAATCACCAGTAAGCAAGGCCTATTGTTTGAAACCAATTGTCAGAGTATAAAATAATGGAATTAACATGAAGTTTCTACCACCGTGAACACTTAGTTATGTTACAAACCCAAACCCATAGATCCCACAACTTGGGTTAAGGGAATTTAGATACTCATAATAAAATAATCAAGACAACAAGTTGAATTCATAGTTTGATACATGAACTTATAGCAAGAAAAATAGAAACAAGTGTTTCTCAAATTTGATTCCTAGTAGAAAATCCCAAAACAATTGTAATAATCTCTCCAAAAAAAATTGTAAAGTTCAAGTCAAAAAACTAAAGAGAAGATATTATCAAAATGTCAGTTCCCTCCTTTCTAATTAGAAAACCCTAACATATGCTTTACATAGTTTAGCCTAATTATGGAAACAAAATCATAGATCACAGTATTTTCTAGGATAGGTGAAGACATGTCTGACGGCTTATCAGGAGTCTGACAACTTATCAGGAATATCATCATCTCCTCTTGGCTTTTAATAATCTCTACCTTAGCTTGACGATGAGACGTGATGGCTTATCAGACATGCGACGACTTATCAAAATTGTCGTTGCTTCTTTACTTCAAATCCCATTCCTTGCCTAAGCTTAACAATGAACCTGATGGCTTATCAAACTTGTGACGGCCTATCACAGATGTCGTCACAAATTCCAACTGAAGCCCATTCTCTGTCTAAGACTAACGATAAGCCTGGCGGCTTATCATACTTCTGATGGCCTATCACAGATGTCGTCTTGAATTCCAGCTAAAACCTATTCGTCGTTTAAGGTTGATGGCAACTCTGATAGCTTATCACAAGGCTGACAACTTATCAGACAAGTCGTTAGCTATACTTCCCTCTCTACTTTCTCAGAAATCAACTCTTTTACTTCCATTATTGCTGGTTCTCTTGCATCCTGACTTTTACTGCAATATCAAATAGAAAACAATCATAAAAGACAAAAGTTTCTTAAAACTTTGCAATTATTCTTAGCTAAAAGCCTCAAATGTGTTAGCATCTGCTCACACATCAGCACCCCATTATTATATTCCATTTTCAGTTCTTATTCCCTTTAATCTAACTTACAACTTTTACACACTTATTTACTTTGCACTTCAAATTTAAATGTTTGCTTATTATCCCAAGTTAAATAGTTGTATCAACGTTAACTTGGTCACGTCATATGAAAATGTATGTGCATTATCTAGAAACCTATTTACACTATTAATACTTGCATAAAAAATCTAGTCCATTACCAAAATAACAAGGCTATATAAATATCCATATAAGTAGAACAATTACACACAAAATACAGGGTGTTACATTCTTCCCACCTTAGGAATATTTGTCCTCAAATATTAGAATAATTATCAAACTCAAACAAGGTCAAGCCTAAGTTTAATCTTCCTATCACAACATAATACTTATATATTTAAACTTATGTGTTATTTCTCCAATTCAGCAACTTGGACTCTCTCTTTGAATTCAAATAAATGAGGGTACTTGGATTTGGTTCCTTCCTCAGTTTCCCATGTGGTCTCTTCTACTTGTTGGTTCCGACAAAGTACTTTTATGGGAGATATTTCCTTATTTATTAACTTCTTAACTTGTCGATATAGAATAGCAATAGGAACTTCTTCATAGGTGAGATCTTCCATAACTTGTATATCTTCAAAGGGAGTAATATGAGATAGATCCCCTATGAACTTTCAAAGCATTGGGATGTGAAACACTGGATGAACTGTTGAGATCTCTTGGGGTACCTCTAGCTGATATACGTCTTGACTAAACCCTTGAATAATCTTATATGGACCTATATAACGTGGACTTCGTTTTTATTTCTTACCTAATCTTATTACCTCTTTCATTAGTGACACCTTCAATCACCTACAACAAACTCTAGCCCTGTTATTTTAATATGAAATTATGATTTTGATTGAATTTTGGCTGTTTTTAGTAGTTGTTGTATCTCTTTAACCTTTTCCATAGATTTATGAACAATATCTAGCCTAAATAGGGAAGTTTCACCCACTTTAAATCATCCAATAGGTGATTTACATGTTATAACATATAAAACTTCATATGGTGCCATTTTGATACTCAAATGATAGCTATTGTTTTAGGAGAACTCGATAAGAGGTAAATGATAATTCCAACTACCTTTTTAGTCCAATACACAAGCTCGTAACATATCTTCAAATGTTTGAATGGTACGTTCTGCTTGTCTATCTATTTGTGGGTGTAAAGTTGTACTTAAATTAACTTATGATCCCAAATTTCTCTGAAAAATATTTCTAAAATTTTGTAGTAAATTGACATCCCCTATCCGATATAATAGATATTGATTCGCCATGTAGTCGAACTATATCTTTAATATATAATTTTACACACTTTTCAATTCTGTAACTACTCTTAATTGGTAAAAATATGCCAATTTGGTATATCTATCAACTGCTACCCATGTGGAATCGAACTTTCAAGATGTATGAGGCAAACCAATGATGAAATCCATGTTGGTCATGTCCCACTTCCATATTAGAAGATCTATACATTGCATATAACCCCAAGGTTTTTGGTGCTCTACTTTAACTCTTCAATAATTTGGAAATTGGGCTATAAATTTTGCAATGTTAATCTTCATCCCACCCCACCAATACATTTCCTTTAGATTATGATACATCTCAATTGATCCCAGATGGATGGGATACCCGTAATCATCTGCTTCTTTCATAATCTTCTTTCTTAGCCCATTTACATTAGGTACACAAAATCTATTTTCACACCAAAGTACTCTCTCTTAGTAAGCTCAAATACCTTTGTCTTACCACATTGTGCATTCTCTTAAGCTAATAGAATAGGATTTGCTTGATACTCCTCGTTTGCTTCAACTACTAATCAAGATTCTGTTGCATTCTACACAATAAATTCCTCATCTGGAGTTTCAATAAGGCAAACCCCCAAATTAGATAGTTGGTGAAGATCCTTAGCTATTCCTTTCCTTTTTATTGTCTTCCCATAAAAGCTTACCCTTTTCTTATAACTAAAATTAGTAGCTACAAAAATTTTTATTCTCGGATGATACATGATATCAACCTTATAGTCTTTTAATGGCTCAACCCAAACCACTGCCTTAAATTTAGGTCCTTTTGAATTAAGACATAATGCATACTCTTATGGTCAATAATATGTCGCATGAATCCCATACAAGTAGTGGAGCCATATATTTAAAACAAATACAACAACTGCTAGTACAAGATTATATGTTGGATAATTTTCTCATGTGGACACAATTATCTTGAGGTATAAGATATTACTTTACCATGCTACATCAATACAAATCCTAAGCTATTCCTGAAGCATAAAAATACACTGCATACCCATCTGTTCCTTCTAGAAGTACCAATAAGGGTTTAGAAGTCAACTTATTCTTTAGATCTTTGAAACTCGTTTCAATATATCATTCCATTGAAACTTTGATGTTTTGTGTGTTAGCTTTGTTAAAGATGGAAAAATTGAAGAAAATCCTTCTATAAACCTTCAATAATAACCTACTAATCCAAGGAAATTACGAACCATCATATGAGTTGTAGGTGTTGGCCAGCTTTTCACGACTTCTATATTTTGAGTATCAACCTTTATTAATTCATTAGATACAATATTACCCAAGAATGCCACAAGTCTCAACTAAAACTCACATTTAGAGAATTTTGCATTTAACTTATGATCATAAAGAATCTGTAACACCTGTCATAAGTGACTAACATGGTCCTCTTTTGATCTTGATTAAACCAGAATTTCATCAATAAAAACTATCACAAACATATCCAATAATGGCTTGAACACCCTATTTATCAAATCCATAAAAGCTATTAATGCATTAGTTATCCCAAAGGACGTGACTAGAAACTCATAATGACCATACTATGTTTGAAAGGCTATCTTGGGTATATCTTCTTTTTGACCCTCACTTGGTGGTAACCTGACCTCAAGTAAATCTTTGAGAAACACTTAGCACCTTATTAATGATAAAATAAGTCATCAATTCCTTAAAGGGGATATTTGTTCAAAATAGTCACTTCATTTACTTGTCAGTTGTAAATACACATTCTCAATGAGCCATCTTTCTTACACACAAATAACATTGATGCACCCCAAGGGGACATACTAGGCCTTATAAATCCTTGTTCTAGCAAGTCTTTTAGTTTCTCTTTCAGCTCTCGTAATTTTACCACGGACATTCTCCATAGAGGAATTATGATAGGTCAAGTACTTTGAATCACATCAATACCAAACTCTACTACCTGTTCTATAGGTAAATATGGAAGATATTCAGGAAATTCATATACCACTATAATAATTTGAAGAATCGGTGGCTCCACTTCTATATCTTTCTCTAGCTATATGATATATGTAACCTTTGTAAATGATCCTAATTTTCCTTAAGGTAAGAAATAAATTTACCTCTTGGTGTACCAGTATTACACAACCTCCATCCAAGAACTACCTCTGTTTGAAAATGGAAATATATCCTTTTAGTTCGGCAATCTACCATGGCATAAAAAGAACCTATTAATTCATACCTATTATAACATCAAAATCTACCATTTCTAGCTCAACAAGGTCAACCATTGTATCACGAAAACAAACAGTTATTAAAAATTTGATACACTCCCGTAGCAATAATAAATTCACCGATCGGCGTAGAACTTCAAATAGCTTAACTAGTAATTCTGGTGTTCTTTTGAAATTTTCAGCAACCAATGGAGTGATATATGGTGACGTAGATCCTAGATCAATTAATTTGTACATTTCATGTAATAATATGGATAATGTACCTGAAACCATATCAGGAGAAGACTCTAAATTTTTTCGATCCGCTAGAGCATATGTACGATTCTGAACTTTGCTAGAACTAGTTATTCCTTTAACACCTTTACCACAACCTATAGGTGGTATACCACTACCTAAAAAAGGTACCGATGATGATGATACAAAAGATGATCCAGTAGGTCGTACCATACAACCCATACCCTTTTGTGGGTATTCTCTCATCATAAGGCCTGACATAACACACCAAAAAAACATTTATCCCAAACTGACATGCACCTAAATAAAGCATTCCATATAGTTTATATGACTGCTAAAGAGGTCTTATTTATCTCATACTCCCTTGCTCTTGATATCCTATTGTTTGTGAACATTGACTCTTACTTCCTTACATAAATAAACTTCCCTTGTACCATTAAAACTATGATGTAGCACTAGATGAAAAATGAAAAGATGATGGCCTAGGCGGTTTATTAGAAAATCGAGGCCTAAACTCTCCTTAGAATACAATAAATTGCCTCATAGATCTAGCCATCTTCGAATGCCCTCTTTTTGATTCTTATGTTCCTTATATTTGCCTCTGATCCTTCATTTTTTATGCAAAAACTTGTATACTGGCTATATCCATGTATTTGTTCAATGCAACAATAGTACAATATCAAATAAGATATAGATCTAATCTATCCATAATTCGATGAGCTCTTTCATCCATGGTAGCTACTACATTAGGAGAATACGTAGCAAAAGAGTTAAATCAGAAGATGTACTTCCTCACACTCATATTTCTATAACAGATATTTGGATTGATCTTCACAGGCCTCTAGAATCTCAAATGGAAGTTAATGTTTAAGAAATACCTCCTTGAACTCTTTGCATATAGTAAAAGGTGTTTCAATACCCCTACACCATTTCCAGTCTTCATACCACACTATAGCCTCTTCTTTAAATCTACATATAATTATCTCTTTACCTTATACATGCTTGATACCAGAGCCCTTTGGATTCGATCTATAAAGTCTTGTAGATCTTTATTGATATTTGATCCAGTGAATGTCAGAAGATATAATTTAAGAAAATACTGAATTCATAGACTAGATGCCCTATCCGCACCACTAGAACCTATAGCTGGAATAGTCCTTGAGCTTATCCAACAACTATACGAGTGAACAATTGGACAACATTCCTTAAATCTTTCTTAGTAGCATTAATAGATATTCTGAGGGTGCTACTCTCACCCTTATCTCTTTTGGAGATTAAGTAGAAGATTTTTGTGATATAAATTCATCTTGAGCCTCACTTTCAATAGCTTGTCTAGGGGGTGACTTGTTAGTACCTTCTTCGGTAGCTGCATCAACTTGCTTATCTGAATTCTTACTCCTTCTTGTAAATGACATCATTTCATAATGATAAAAAATAAATCAATGGTTAAATATGACTCCACCTACAATTTGGGTTCTATTGCACAATCTAAGACATGAAGAAAAAGTGACAAACCCTAAATGTCCTGTATCCTTGAATTTATAGATATTGTGCACAACACACCCATAAGCAAGACTTTACGTAGAAATAGCTTTGTTGTCCCCCTAGGATGACTTGCCATAATGCCATTTTTATCTTGTCAGAAATCTAATTAGTGCAGATAGGCACCAGTAGCTATAAAGGCCCAAGAGAACTAACCTATTACCTTGTACGTCGCTTGCATGTAATTATGATAAACAATGATTCTAGCAAATTGGATATAATACATCAACAAGAATAAACCACGTCAGTATGTACAAAACTATATATACAAGACTTGGTCTTTGGGGCCACAACATCTAAAAAGATACTACCACGTTTAACTTTACATCGGTCCACAAAGCCTCTAAATATAAATAGATTTAGTTAAGGTCAAGACAAACTCTAAACTTACTGTACAATACAAAAATATATGTAATAGACTCAGAAATCCCCGAATCAATGTAGAGTTCACCAATAGCTGTTGGATATCCTATGCTCCAACACAAAAGGTGTATCCTGAAGCACTTGTACTTGTATCATGAAATATAGGTCCCCCATAAGGGACGTCAGTACGAAGATATGTACTTAATATGTATGACCCAGAGTAATTACATATGAGGCAGGATCTCAATTGAAATAAGATACAAGTGTATAAATGATTCTCGTAGACCATCTAAACATACACATGTAGGATCAAGTATGTTACATTCTTGTCTTCATTTTACACTTCTTACATTACAAATTTTGTAAGCCATATGATACAAATGACCAGCTAATCAGTGGTAAATACACAAATTAGGTTTGACCCATGCTAGGCTTACGCCCTTAAGCTGGCATCGATGTATAAATAGATTGGGATTGACCTAAACTAGTATTCATACCTATGTTTCCACCCATATAAAAAGGTATCGATATTGGCCTATGTTAGTCCTACGCCCTTGAGATGCCACCCGTTAAATTTAGATTTACTTTACTTAGTTTATCTAGCCTTTGATATTGTTACTTTGGTGGTCATAACATTATTGTACATTGGAATAATACTCTACCAGTAAGAGACATATGAATAAACACTTAATGCAATAAAAATAAGGTATGGAGCAGTTTGTACACAAATGAAATTTTTAGGAACTAAAAATAATATATGGCTCTTATTTTACTTAAATGAGAACTCCTGAATCTTGCTAGTGAAAGTAGACATGCAAACTTGATAACAAGTATGTATTGAGTTATTTTAACACATTAGAGAGTGGGGAAAACGTTGTTAGATACATGGGAGATCATGCACTACCATTATGTGTCATTTTGTATAGGAGAACTTGAGGAGCTTTCTTTGTAACACAAGTGTTGGATTTCATGCCAAAGAATAGAAATAAAGTATGCCTTACACACCTTGCTGTACAACTATGATATTAACCCAAATTAATGTCCTACCTTTTGTATTAATTATCTATAATATAGTATATGGTAAAACTAGTATTAGTAACTAACAAACATATTTGGGATACTTAACTTTACCTCAATAGTAGCCAGGCAGTAAGCCCATAATTAATCAAATCAAGGGTGTTATTTTGTGTTTTTTCTCCTCCAATTACATCGACATACGATACATATTCTTATAAGATTCCCCAAAACCACTTTGACTTCGTTATTCTCTCAAAACAATGTACAAAGTAGAACATGCAGTAAATATATACCATATATAGTTTGGTGGCATCCAATTACACCTTCTTCTATATTTATATGTTTCTCCAACATCAACTTTGTAGTCCCCAACATATACATATAAAATAGTCCATAAAATAGCTCTAATTATTTTTATCATAATAACCATATATTGCACTAATCATTCCTTGATTTCTTAATAACAACACGTCCATAGTTCTTTACCCAAACTCATACATAAGGAAGGTAAAATGGGGTGGTCACCTTACCTCAATTTTCTCTAACTTATCCAATTAACTTAAAATCTTTATTAACTTGAACTTTCCTTCACACTTTACTCCAAAATAGAAAGGAGAAGTATCTTAATAAGAAAGAAAAATGAGCAGTTAGCTTGTTTTATATTCTGCACTATATTTTTAATTAAGGATGAATATCATGTTTTCCTAATCTTCCATGAGAGAATTAAGATAAACCATAAGTGTTTTCACTTACCTTGTCTTGCAAAGGTAAGGAATTCTTCAAGAACCCAAGAAGGAGAATTAGGGATGCTCCTTGTTAATCCAAAGAGAAGTAGAGAAGTTTTATGAAATATGGTAGTTTTTTTTACTTAGAATTAAAGGGAATGACCAGTAACTTTGCCATATAAAGGCCCTATTTTGGCTATCTATTTAGCTGCATTTTGGACATCTAATTGGTAAAACATGTACAAGTAGGTAAACCACCTTCTTATGGAGATCAAGTTGCTTAAAAGTTCAAAGTAGGTGATATACCTAATTACTTGATTCTTTCTTATGCTCAATTAAATTTGGCCTTGGAAAATTTGAATGTTGGACCCTTTCTCTACTTTCTTTCTCTTTTACTTAATTTGGGCCTAAATGAGTACATTAATAAAGTCCAAAATCTGATCCATTGGCTTAGGTCCATTAACTTTGTCCAAATAGATCAAGTAGGTTACTCACCTAATATCTTAATTAAGCCAAGCAAGTACCTTAATATTATATTCCACTTTCTGCACTTAATCCCTTTAATCCAAGATACAACTTGTATACACTTAATCATTTTAAATTTCAGATTTAATACTAGATTAGGATCCTTCGTTAAATAGTTGTATCAATGTTAACCTGGCTACGTCACATTAAAACATACATGTATTATCTAGAAAGCCATTTAAACTATCCATACTTGAATAAAAAATATAGTCCATTACCTGTATCAAAAAGTTATATCAAGGTCCTTATGAGTAGAAGAAGTACACACAAAATACAGTGTGTAACGTCCTCCCTCCCTTAGGAACATTCATCCGCAAATATTAGCATAATTATCCAACCCAAACAAGTTCAAGCCTAAGTTTAATCTTCTTGTCACCACCTAATGCTTATATTTTTTATTTACTTGTTATTACTCTGATTCAGCACCTTGGACTTTCTCTTCAAATTTGAATATACGGGGGTACTTATATTTTATTGTTGCCTCAGCTTCCCATATAATATCTTCTACTTGTTGGTTCCTCCAAAGTAATTTTACTGAAGTTTTTAATTTATTTTTTAACTTCTTAACTTGCCAATCTAGAATACTAATAGGCACTTCATCATAGATGAGATCTTCTATGAATTGTAAATCTTCGGTGATAGTAATATGAGATGGATCCGTATGCACTTTTGAAGTATTGGGATATAAATCACTAGAGAAATTATTAAGATATCTTAGGGTAGCTCTAACTCATATACAACTTGGCTAAACCATCGAATACACTTATATGGCTCTATATAATGTGGATTTCGTTTTTCTTTCTTTCCAAATATCATTACCCTTTTCATTGGTGAGAATTTCAAGAATACGCAATAAACTATAGCAACTTCTAGAAACGTCTTCTAATATCCGCATATGATTTGTGTCAACTTTAGGCTATTTATAATAGTTTTTGGATCACTTTAACCTTTTATCTGGCCCAAACAAGAAAGCTTACCCCACTTCAAACCATCCAATTACAGATCTACACCTTCTTCTAAATAGAGCTTCATATGGTGCTATTTTGATACTCAAATGATAGTTATTGTTTTAGGCTGACTGGATAAGAGGTAAATGATAATTATAACTATCTTTAAAGTCCAATACCCAAGATCGTAACATATATTCAAGTGTTTGAATGGTATATTTTTCTTGTCCTTTAATTTTAGGGTGAAAAGTTGTAATTAAATTCACTTTCGTTTGGGAATTTCACTGAAAAAAACATGCAAAAATTTGCAGTAAATTCAGATCCCCTATTTGATATAATACAGATTGGTACTCCATATAGATAAACTATATTTTTAATCTATAATTTTCCATACTCTTGAACTTTGTAAGTGGTCTTAACCGGTATGAAATGTGCCAATTTGGTTAGTCTATCAACTATTACCCACATGGAATCAAACATTTGAGATGTATGAGGCAAACCAGTGACGAAATAAATGTTGATTATGTCCCACTTAAGGATTTTAAGAACTATACATTACATATAACCCCCAAGCTTTTGGTGTTGTACATTAACTTCTTAACAATTTGGACATTGCGTTAAAAATTTTGCAATGTTCTTTTCATGACCCTATGCCCCATGAATACATTTCCTTCAAATCATGACATATCTAAGTTCATCCTAGATGGATGCAATACCTTTAATTATATGCTTCTATCATAATCATTTTCCTTAGCCTATCTATATTGGGTACACATAATCTGTTGTGGCACCAACGTAATCACCCTTGTGAAAGCTCAAATTCCTTTATAATACCACGTTATTCATTCTCCTTAATGAAGATCCTGCTACATTATGCACCATAACCCCCTCATCTACAGTTTCATGAAGGGAAACCCTAAAATTAGATAGTTGGTATTGATCCTTAGGTATTCCTTGGCTTTCCATTGACTGCCCATCAATGTTTGTCATTGTCTTACAACTCATATCATTAGCTACCATATTTGCTTTCTCTGGATGATACAAAATATTAATATCATGGTATTTTAATAGCTCAATCCATCCTCAAAGCCTCACATTTAGGTCATTCTAGCTAAAGATATATTGCAAAATTTTATTGTTAGTATATTTGCAAACATAAATCCCATACGAGTTGTGGCTCTAGATCTTTAAAGAAAATACAACAATTTCTAGCTCAATATCATGTGTTGGATAATTTTATCATGTGGCAGTAATTATCTTGAGGCATAAGCTATTAGTTTACCATTCTGCATCAATACACATCCTAAGCCAATTCCTAAAGCATCATAATACACTGCAAACCCTTCTGTGCCTTCTAGAATTACAATAACGGGTATAGAAGTCAACTTGTTCTTCAGATCCTGGAAACTCTTTTCACGTGCATCATTACATTGAAACATGGATGCTTTGTGTGTTATCTTTGTTAAAGGTACAAAAATTGAAGAAAATCCTTCAATGTACCTTCTATAATAAATTACAAACCCAAGGAAATTATGAACCTCCATAGGCGTTATGGGTCTTGGCCATCTTTTCATAGCTTCTATATTTTGAGAATCAACCTTTATTCCTTGATCAGAATGGCTAAGATTTCTACCAAAACTCACATTTAGAGAATTTTGCATATAACTTATGATCAGGAAGAATTTGTAAAATCTATCATAAGTGACTAGCATGTTCCTCTTTTGAATAGCTATATCATCTACACAAACTATCAGAAACACATCTAAGAATAGCTGAAACACCATATTAATCAAATCCATAAAAGTTGCGGGTGCATTAGTTAGCCCAGAGGACGTGACTATAAATTCGTAATGACCATACTGTGTTTGAAAGGGTATCTTGGGTATATCTTTCTCTTTGACCCTTACTTGGTGGTAACTCGACCTCAAGTCAATCTTTGAGAAACACTTAGCACCTTGTAACTTATCAAATAAGTCATCAATTCATGGAAGGGGAAATTTTTTCTTAATAGTCACCTTATTAAGTTGTCGGTAGTCGATACAAGTTCTCAACCAGCCATCTTTCTTATGCACATATAGCACTGGTTCACCCCAAGGGACATACTAGGCTTTATGAATCCTTTTTCTAGAATGTCTTTTAGTTGATATTTCAACACCTGTAATTCTGCTGGTGCTATTCTATACGTAGGAATTAAGATTGGTTGAGTACCGGAATCACATCAAAACCAAAATCTACTTTCTGTTTTGGAGGCAAACCAGGAAGATATTCAGGAAATTCATTTACTACTGGAATTATTTGAAGAATTGGCAGCTCTTCTTCTATTTCTTTCACTCTAACTGGATGATATATTTAAACTTTATAAATAATCCTATTTTTCCTAATATAAGATATAAATTTACCTCTAGGCGCACCAATATTACACAACCTCTATTCAAGAATTGCCTCTCTTGGAAAATGGAAATACACCCTTTTATTTTGGAAATCTACTGTGGCAAAACAAGAAGCCAACTAATCCATACCCATTATAACATCAAAATCTACCATTTCTAGATAAACAAGATCAGCCATTGTATCACATCCACAAATGGTTATTATACAATTTTGATAAACTCTCCAAGCTATAATAGATTCACCAATCGACGTAGACCCTTTATGTTATAACACAATTTCTCAGGTCATGATGGTGCCTACCATAATTCACTAGTACGCAAGCCAACCCTTAGTACAACATGGCTAGTAACGAACTACTCCATAATATAGAGAAAAGAATGCCAAATAAATGCTCTAAAGATCAATACACAAGAAAATCCTAAAGCCTGGTGGTATGAGTACAAGAGATTCTAAATACAATAAGAGTACAAAAGTGAAATATAAAGAGAATTACACAGAAATAAATTGTCATTGCATATAGTATAGACACTAGTATAATACATAAGAGAGAGATGAGTGATGCTCTAAACGTCAGGAGTTCACTCTAAGTCCTTAAACCATGGCTGCTCTGCATGATGCATACATCAACAGTGATAACCTATACTATGAACTGCAGGCTGCACAAGTGTAGTATGAGTATCAAATGAATGGTACTCAGTAGGTAACTACCAACTGAGCTTCAAAGATAAAATAGATATATACAACGTATAAGCAGAATGAAAACTACACCTAAGAGTCCAGAAATCATATAACAAGTCAATGAAAATATTAAAGGACAACAATCCTGTTCATGTCCAAAAGACTAACATAATAACACTAAGAAGGTATCACGGTGAACTGTCCTATTCCAGAAAATATCAATAGACGTTAATGCTATACCATATATCCCAGGCCAATACACAAACAAAGAATGAAGGAAAGATATATAGCAATACACAAGGCAAAGAAATAACTATACAATATGAAGAAATGAATGAAGGAACATATGGTAGTACTATGGCTTTATATAGCTAAATATATATATAAACACACACACATATATACATATAAAAACGAGGTCATCTCAAAGCATAACCTAGATCATCAATTTCTCTTTTAAGACCTCATTATAATACTACCAGGATTTAATACTATCATAATTATGGATTCTAATCCACATGGATAGACATGATATAATTGTGTGTAATAATTCTATCTTAAGATAGAAGAGGACATAGACATACCTTAGGTCTTGATACCGGATCATGGATAATATACCAAAAGCTATCCATAATAATGATCATAATAACAATATCAATAACGACATGAATAACTGGCAGCTCCAGACAAACAAATACCTAGTTGAGCGTATACGTACCCCCACCTCCCCAGGATTGGACGGTTTAATCAACATACAATGACATAAGGCATATTCTTCATTTATATTTGTGTAATCGTCCCATACCAGCTGATAACGATAGGTGCAAACTGGAGATAGGAGATGTACATGTAGGAATAAATGCAAAGTACACAACTAATATCACAATCTTATCATCCTAACTATCTCTATCATAACTATCATCATCATGACAATCTTCAGTGTAATCAACCTTCGACCTTGTTGGTATCAATACATCATCACAGTATCCTCTCGACTTGCTGGGTATCAATATCATCATAGTATCCTTCGGCCTTGCTTGATATTAATATCATCATAATATTATCCGGCCTTGCTGGGTATCATTATATTACACAGTATCCTTTGGCCTTTCCGAGTATTAATATATCATAAACATCAGTACACATATATTTATAAACATGTAATAGGTGCACGGGCTCAAGTCGTGGCAAAAGGAGTGTAAATCTATAAGCCTGTTTGTATACTCATAATCATAATCGTATCATCATAAGAATATCTATCTTTCCCATACTGCTCTACTATTCATCATTAACTAACCAACACTTACGATCATTAAACCACTAGTCCTCACATGACCTCTATTTATTATCCTAAACATTATCCTTAACATAATCCTTATTCATGGTGCAACAACTAACTATTATTGATTAAGTAGAAAAAACCTAACTTCTAGTCAAGATTCATCGCTAGACCATAATCGTCATTTATCTACTGATCATCATTATCAACTAATCAACCAATAACCTTGAATCATTATTAGTTGACACATTACCATTTATCTAACCATCTTTTATTTACTAACACCATTCGTAAACTAACCATCATTACCAACAAATCCTCATTTACCAACTATTTACCATTATCATTAAGTCATCTCTTATCTCTAGCATCTCTTATTATCTAGTCTCATTAATACACAACTTCTTATTTAACAATGAATTCAAATCATAAACTAAGTCACCAAGTGTTATAGATACCTATTAGACAACCAGCTACCACATAGCTTAACCATTAATTAGGAAGAATACACATAAGATCATATTTCAACGAGAATCACATTAATTATCAATATAATAATCATAAATGTACCGAATCTATGCATTCCATCACCAGTATTAAATCCGTGGAATAATAAGCATCATACCACATCTTTCTCCATCCCATACCAGAGAGATGTGTATGCAAACATACATATATATTTATATTTATAAACCATAACTGTATCCTTTACAATAATCAACACTTTTCGAATATCCAATCAATATGATAACATGGCCCTCGACCCAATAACATGTCTTGAATAATTGCAATATTATAATCACGATGTTTTGCCCATACACATATCCAAAACTGATATTAATAATCATATTTATAAGCCATAGTATATGCTTAATTATCTCACATGTAGGAGGCATCTTACATCTAGGAAGCATAATATCTATAAGCATGTAACCATCTCTCACATAGGAAACATCTCACCTCTAGGAGGCACAGTATGAATAAACATGTAATCATATCTCACATAGGAGGCATCTCACATCTAGGAGGCATAATATCAATAAGTATGTAATCATCTCTCACATAGGAGGCATCTCACATCTAGGAGGCATAATATCAATAAGCATATATTTATCTATAATATATCTCATATCAATAGGTCATACATCATGACTATAAGGAGTAGCTCCTCCCTCGACCAATGGTTATATTTGAGACAAATATCATTTATATTTTCTTGATAATCATAACTAATAAGGAAATCATCTCTATAGGCCTAACTATCATATCTAAGAAGAATACATCCTTATAGGCCCAACAATCATAACTAGGAGGAATATCATCTTTGTGGGCCCAACAATACTATCTAACAGGAATATCATCTCTATAGGACAAACAATCATATCTGTGAGGATTATCATCTCTATAGGCCAATGATCATAACCAAGACGAATATAATCTCTATAGGCCAATAATTATAACTAAGAGGAATATCATCTCTATAGGCCAAGTATTAAGACTAGAAGGGAATAGAATCTCTATGGTCCAAACATCATATCAAAAAGGAAGTAGCATCTATATAGACCCAAATATCATGATTCGATGAAAATACATCATCATCTGATAAGCAACAAAGTAATCTCATACTGAGGTTTGCTAATCAAAATACGCCTAACATCATCTGCTAAGTCCATAAGGCTACCACAAGTTTTGGCCTAATTGGGCTAACAGTCCCACTTCTGGTGCTCAATTTCCATTTTTAGGCAAATTATGCCCCAAACAAGACTAAGATATCTGTTTCAGATTTTAGATGTCAAGCAAGTCATAACTAATACTAAGATGGGAATTTTGTATATAAACAAGGTAAATTTAAGTAAACTCTATCAAATCACGATTTTAGTATTACCACACTAGCCCAATAAGATTAAAATATGCTAATCATGCTTCAATTTCTAAAACCATATCCGAACACTAGAATTATATTTTATCCATGATACAAACTAATCTAAACTAGGAAGAAGGCAATAGGATTCTCAAGGGTTATAAATATACCATCTTACGAGTCCAAAACCCTCATCTAATCCCCAAATATAAGAAATCAAGGCTAAGTTATTCTACTCATAATAAAGCTTAACATCCGAATTCACATGAAATATATATCACATATCATCTATAAAGAAGAGTAGATAAAATCCTTCCTCGAATACGAACCGCAAAACCTTACATCATGCACCATATGCTCAACTTTACTTCATAATTGTAAAAATTCCATCACTCTAACAAAGCCATAATCTACTCAACAATACGAGCCTAATGATACCCATGTTGCACTATTGTTATTCGGGTCCAAAAATGACACCAAAACCTCATGTAGGTCCCATATATGGAAAATTAGTTTTCGAGGATAAACCAATGTTCACACATGAACAAGGAATCATAACCCTTAATAAATGAGTGAAAATTACGCATACTTTGGGATAAAATCAAGTCCTAAGTGAAATTGGGGTTTTTGGACCAAACTAGGAAAGACAAGCATGAATTCAAAGGATTCTTACCTTAAATTAGAAAATAATCGCGATAAAAATGATAATCAATCTCCTGTGTCACCCACTATGATCAATTTATGATTAGCACATGTTGCGCTCAAGCTCATACAGAAGTGTACGTGGTCTCACCAAGTAATACAGAGGCCTTAAATAAAGCCAAATATTGATTCCTCAAAGAGTTGTATCAACAACAATCTAATTCAAGTTCGACAATTGAGATTATAGTGGTGCAATGTAACCAAAAGAGTTTTGAAAGTTTTTAAACTAAAGTAAACTAAAATAATGTAGAAAAAGCAAAGAATTTTGACAAGAAATGGATGAAAACCTAGGTTTAAGGCACTGTGACACTCATACCACACTAATGAACTTCATTCATTAGATTACTTATCTTGGTTGTCGATTCATATGGTTTATCATATGATCATGGTCTCCCGACCTTTAACCTTTTACCTAACTAGAAATTATAATTACATCATTGATCGGTGATGTAATAATCCATTTAGATGAATTAAGATATCATCCTACATGTGAACCAACCAAGGCTTCT
Source organism: Capsicum baccatum var. pendulum (assembly GCA_030864225.1). Lineage (NCBI taxonomy): Eukaryota > Viridiplantae > Streptophyta > Magnoliopsida > Solanales > Solanaceae > Capsicum > Capsicum baccatum. The sequence continues at coordinate 160,574,259 of CM061560.1, read as the reverse complement.
AGGTATATTCCTATCCTAGTTGCTAATTCAAATTCCTTATTTCATAAAAGAATGAGAACCTTACTCTATTTATCCCACGTTCAATCTTCCTATTTCTCCTCCAGAGTTAACAATATCAATAATATATGTATTATAATTGCCACAAATCCTTAAAATAGTGATAAAAAAGTTACAGTAATCATGTCCTTGGCCTAAACCCCGAAAAGGGCATTTAGCCACTCATAGACAGTCGTAATTAAGATAATTGAATACATGATAAAGTGCATTAAAAATATGAAGTAAAACAAGAAAAATCCTAATTGACGTGTTTTCCATCCTCCCTCAAAGTTTGTATTACTTACAATGTATTTCAAATTGATTTAACATGTTCCTTTTACAATATGACTCAATTTTTTAAAGTTTGTATCTCATCGTGATACTGGACTAGTTTTATGCGTCTAGCTCTGGGATGCAGCCTTGTATAGGTGAGCTACTGGATTGTACCACTTGAAAATTACCCCTCACCATGAAGTGGGGCTAGTTATCTGCGTCTAGTTGTGTCTTGTGCTTTCGTTGCTCCATTCCAAGCCTATTTGTGTTGTTTACACTTGATTTGAAGCTTGTGTATCATTAATATATCATCATAATCAACTAACCAAGAATAATATTAAATTAAAAACAACAAATTAGAGCTCAGAACATCACAACATCCCAGACACCGAACTAGAAACTTAAGCTAAGAATACTAGTTTTGCCCCTTATGATCTTTCTCTTTGTTTTGACTATTTGATTTATTCAATTGAACTTTAAACACTATAAGTTTTTACCCATATATTTACATAATCATACAATTGAGAACTCATTATACACATTAGAATCCATCGAGATCAAATAGAACAACACCTAACTCAAGCTAGTAACACTAGTTTTCTCATATGAACTCTAAATGATGAATTTGAACCCAAACTTGTTTGAAAACACATTTAAACATTGTAATCACCTATTTAAACACTTAGATGCTTATTTATATCATCATTAACACAGTAAAAACATGAATTACCCTCAAAATAAGGCTAAATAATCTAGGATAACAATACTAAGGTGCATAATTCATCCTCGAACAACTCTTTAACCTAAGCATCATAAGCTGAGGTCACTCAACACTTCTACTGCAATCAAGACACTCAAGCTAGTACTACAATGACTACAAAGAATGAAAGTTTCTATACTAAGCTTGTTATACATAATTAAAAGTTCCAGAACACTACTCCAAGACATCTTTACCTTAAGAATTGACTACCAAGTGGAAAAATGATGCATATTTTGTAATCTAAGGTATCATATAAATCACCTAACATTCATCAAACGTATTCCCTCACCATAAGAGACTTACCCACAATCACATACTATAATGGAATTTATAACACAATGGGTACAAGAATTAAATTGCGCTCACTCTAAAATAGAATTCACAATTTACACAAGATGAACCATAGGCTTTCCCTTATTGTAGTACTCCACTAATATGAGAATGTTAAGCTTAGGATGAAATAGGTCTTTAAGAGTTGTAATGCCAGCTAAGGGATGAGTAGAAGCTATTCTGGCCAGTAATAGTGACTATCTTCCCTGAACGCTTTAATACATCACATTCTACAATCAAATAACCTTCAACAACCAAATTATACCATTTTTATCTACTCCATTCATTTGTTTTGCCCCATCTTATTAAGATCATTGACATACAATGTGGTGAGAGTATTCTGTATGCACAACTTATTCAATTTGAATAAATTTTTATTCTTTCCATTACTTAACTCCCAACCACAACATATATCATTTTTGTTGAACACCAATAGCTTTCACTTATGGGCTTCAATTCCACCTTTTCCTTCTTGAATTTCGTACTCCTTAACTTAATTATATTTCAACTAAAGCGCTTAGGAGATTTGGATCAAATTATGGTCAATAAAAGAAGGGGATTAGCCAATAAATAAGGCTTGTATTGAAAATAGGCTAAAGGCTCAAGAGGGTTAACTAGGATTATACACGAGGGTTGGTCAGAGAAAAGGTACGAAACATGTCGATCAATGAAATTCCTAAATCATCTCCTAAACACACACTCTTTATTTTTCTTTGAACATACACCCGAAAAGTTCTAGACATCACATGCAGCAAGCAATATACAACACCTCACACCCATATGGCACTTGCAAAACTCAAGTGAGATCATCAACAACTTGCAATCAAACAATCACATGAATTCAACTTTAAGCCAATAAGTGAAAGAGTCATAAATATGAGCCTGGGAGTCTCAACAGTAGTAATTCAGTCAATCAACATGATTTTACAACTAAAACACTTGAATCATGTAGTAAAATATAGCACAAACAAGAACATCCCACTTATTCCTAACACAAATTATTTTTAAATTACTTCTAAAAATGGGAATTTTTCCACCCCACACTTAAAAATCTACTTTTTCCCTAAATTATACTTTAAAAGTAGAGATAGAAATGCTCCCAGAGGCCTCTAGGCCTAGCTATTAGCTCTTTATACACAAAGAGGGTTCGGAGAGCCCACGCTTAGTCTTCGCTATTCTCCTTAGCTCTGGTTCTTAGGTACTCAGACTTTCTATCAACTTATGACTTAATAAAAACAAAAAGTAGTAAAGTAAGAACTAAAAATACTCAAAATAAAACATTCTTTAGCTGGTAACCAAAAGAGTTTTGAAAGTTTGTTAACTAAAATAATGTAGAAAAGTAAAGACTTTGGACAAGTAATGTATGAAAACCCAGGGTTGAGGCATTGTGAACAATCATACTATGCCAATGAACTTTATTTATTATACTAGTTATCTTGGTTGTTGATTCGTACGGTTTATCATATAATCATGGTCTCCTGACCTCTAACCTTCTAACGAACTGGACATTATAACTACATCATTAAGTAGGGATGTAATAATTCATTTTGATGCATTAAGATATCATCCTACATGTGAACCTAATAAGACTTCTAGGTATATCCTTATCCTAGTCGCAAATTCAAAGTCATTATTTTATATAAGTATAAGAACATTACTCTATTCATCCCGACGTTCAATCTTCCTATTCCCCCTCCCGAGTTCACAAGGTTGACAATATATGTATTCTAAGGGTAGCTAATCCATAAAATAGTTATAACAAGGCTAAACAAACAACCAATTATGATAAGAAATTCAACCTAACTCAATTAAAAGCAAAATTAATCATGTTCTTGGCCTTAATCCTTAAAAGGGCTTTTAGCCACTCATGGGCATAGTCATAATCAAGATAATTGAATACATGATAAAGTCTATTAAAAAGCTGAAGTAAAATAAGAATAACCTTAATTTAAGTGTTTTCAATCCTCTTCAAAGTGTTGAATTCGTCCAAAGTGTTTCCAATTGATTTAACGTGTTCCTTTTATAATGGGACTCAATTTTCCCAAGTTTACACCTCACCGCGATGCGGGTCTAGATTTCTACATCTAGCTCCAAAATGCGGTCTTATCGCGGTGAGCTACTGGATTATGCCACTCGATAATATCCTTTTAATGCAATGTGGGGCTAGTTTTATACATGTAGATATACGACGTGGTCTTGACATCCCAGGTGTCCTATTCTTGTCAAGTTGTATCTTATGCTTTTGTTTCCCCATTCCAAGACTCTTTGTGTTGTTTCCACTTGATTTAAAGCTTGCATATCCTTTATATATCATAATAATCAACTAACCAAGAATCCTATAGCAATTAACACCGCATATTAGAGCTCAAAACATCACAACATCCCAGACGACAAACAGAAACTTAAGCTAAGAATACTAGCTTTGCCTCTTTTGGTCTTTAACTTAGTTTTGACTCTTGGCTTGATTCAATAGTACTTTAAACACTATAAGAAAGTTGTTCCACACATAATTACACAATCATACCATTATGAACTCATTATACACGTTAGAGTACATCCAGATCAACTAGAACAACACCTAGCTCAAGCTAGTAGCACTAGTTTTCTCATATGAACTCTAAACGATCTATTTGAATCCAAACTTGTTTGAAAACACCTTTAAACATTATAATCACCTATTTAAACACTTAGATGCTTATTTATATTAACACTAACACATTAAGAACTTGAATTAACCCCAAAATAAGGCAAAATAAGCTAGGATAACAACACTAAAGTGCATAAATTCACCTCAGACCAGCACAACATCTTAGGGTTTCTAAGTCTTTATGGAAGAAGAAGATGGCCAATTCTTGTCTAACAAGAGTATTTAAACAATCCATTCCTAGGTCCTCAAATAGGGCATCAACGCACCTAAGCTATCCATGATCGTTACATCACAATTGCGATAAGTTATCTATGATCGCGATGCCTTTGCTGCACTACATGACACCCAAAACTTAGAATCAAATTCCATGTTTTGACTAATGCCTTGGGATGCATCCAAAATCTAATTTTTTCAACAACATATGTATCAACACTAAATTCAACATTTTGGATGCATTGGGAAAAATGAATTTATAATTTGAGGTTATTTTGACCAAATGTGGGACCCACACCTATATTTTTAAATTTTTAACTTTTTGATTGATAGGTCAAAAAAAGCTCGGGTGCATTTGGACCCGAACTAAAGGTCTATCTTGCCTAAAATCAACATTTCAGATTTACTAGCGTAATCAAAATTGGCATTCAAAATTGTTTCTCTGAGGTTTATGCCCGGTGGCCATTTGGAACCAGCAACGACTTGTAAATGGGGAATTAGTTCTAAGAACCAAACAAACTCCCCAGTAATTAAACCATCGGTCCCAGTAACTCATAGGTAACTTAGGGAAGCTGTAGAGAAGCTCAAATGGTAAAGATAAATGTAAAAAGGAAAAAATGATCTGATGGGTCAATACATTATCCACTAATAAAAGGACTTTCATTCCCAAAAGTCATCTGGTAAAAAGAATCGCAAAAGCTCAAAGGGATGAGATATTGGGCCCACATTCTCCACGCATAACTTCTCAAATAACCTTAGTGGAGAAAAAACCCTTCTAAGGGATTTCGCCATAAGTATCCCTTTTTCAACCAGCACTGTCAATATACTTTCAAATGGCTAAAATTTAATTTAATCATTAACTGGCCTTAAAATAAACAAAGAAGACTGATGCACGCACATCTGAACCATATAATGCTAATACTATCTCAATATCTACATATATCAACAAAGGCTCATCGAGCTAAATCCAACCCAAGTAATGAGTCATGCCTCCAAATCTAAATCCAAATATACACTCCCTTTAAAATTATCTACTTCAAGCTAAAAGAAAAATCACTCGAGTCTCACCCACACGGCCTCATCATAGAGAACTCAAAGAACTAAAGTGGATCTGCTAAAAGTCCATATGGAAACTAAGAGAATAAGCTCATGAGGCATTATCTAGGCACACAATTGAAGGTAATTGAGGAATACAATCCATGATAATGCTGCAACAAATGTAAATAAAAATTAAGTAGAAATCTTGAAATCCAAGGTACAAATACTAATCAATGAATATTCCACTCAAGGATGTCTCATCTACCAAGAATGAATTCATACTGAATCCAACTTGAGTATATTACTCGCATTTTGGAAATAATCCTATATTCCAAAGAAAAATGAAATTCAAGGTCAAAACTAAAATAACTAGTATGGGCCCCACAGTCTATCATCTAAAAACTTATCAATTATAATCCAATTGACGTTGAGAAGACCGAATAAGTAACTACATAGTAGGCTCAACCAGTCTAAAACAAAAGTTGCACACAAACTCAATAACACCAAGACGAAATATCAATACCAAAGGTAAATAGCTCAATCCTAACTACCCAAACCAAACAGGAAGATGGGTAAGCTTTAATGCCTCCAATCTATCATACTTCTAAATCGCTATTCCAAGGTATCAAATAAAAAACTAAGCCAACAAGGCTATATTAATACTGAATATCACAACTCAACTATAGCATCCAAACCTAACATATTCGAGATAAATCACACAAGCCATAGTAAAGACATGGGGATAACCACTGACTGATAACACAATCAACAAACTCTATATCAACTAGAGGGTATGAAATATAACAACAAAGCAAAAATCTTTCCATGGAATGAATCACTAGCATAAAATGCAAAGAGCTCACTCCATAACCGCTAGAGGGTTATGAACTATCCAAATATGCTAAAAAACTCCCTAAGTCTAGAAACCACACTAGTAATGGCAAGAACTCTAGCAACTCAGAAAAATACAGCTTTAGCTGACCACTAATCAATCTAACACTCTATCTTAGCAAAGAATAGCCATAGACATATATCACCAAGAAAAAATACTCCACTAAGCCTCAGTAGGTCTAACTAACTTTGAAATATATATTTCCAAAATCCACCACATAATCACATCATCGAAGAAGAATATACCAATCTCAAAACCAAGTTCAAAGTCAAAACCACCACCAAAAAATCAACAACTCATGGTAAAGGAATTCTAATTTGCAAACTCAAGAAATAATCATAGGAAAAGCTACCTGCCATTATCATTCCAACTCCACTAGAGAAAACCATATCACAATAACCAAGGAGTAACCACTCTCCACACTAATAATAGGGAAAACCTAATATACCTAAATTACAACTCTCTTATGAAAGTATAAGCAGTCAATGTCAAATATAGAAGCAAACTGGGTGGGTGTCGAAACCCACAGGGAATACAGTGTTCACTAAGTGTTGTGGCTATTATTAGACTGTTGATCTAAGGTTGCGGAGTAAGGGGTTTTTTAAAATACTAACAATATTCTTTCGTACTTGTATCACAAAAAAGTCCAATTAATGTGAGTGAATGTAAATAAAATTTCAATGAGAATGAATTAACTAGATTTATGTTCACCAAGATGTTCAAACAATAAGGGTTGTGAATTTATGCTCGAATTCTAACTTATAGATTCAATTGCAAAAAATATTGACTTCTAAGAATTACCCACATATTTCTTAAACTCGTGGGTGTTTCACCCTTTATTTCTCTCAAACTTAAAGGATTTATATGTTGTTCAATAACACTCTCATAAGGGTTAACCCCGTTAAGGCATCAACCCATTAACCCAAAGGGTAGACTTATGGATTTTATGTGAATCACTTCTTTTCCGAACATCCACTTTCTTGTCAGACAGGTGGTGTTCATGGGCTCACTTTTAAAGTTTACAATGAAGAAATGTTATTATAATGGAGAGAGATTCATGAAATTTAGATAAACGTTAGAAACTACACTGATATATACTCCTAAAGAAATCTTTATATCAAGGCTCCCATAACCCATGTTATGAGAGATTAGCTACTCATCTCCATATAAGATATCAAAGATATATTGATGTTCATAAATAGATTGAAGAAAGTACTTACAAAATAACTGTATTGTTCTTATCAATCTTCAATGGAAATTATAGAATGTAATTATTAGCTCTCTATTTCTAGCTTTTCAATCTCAATGAAAAGTGTTACACAACTCTCAATAGAGGAGAAAGTATGAAAACCAATGTTCAAAGATGTGTAATAAACCCTAATACTTGGTATTTATATGATTCCAAAACTGGGATTTTAAAATTCAAACTTGGATTGGCACTTTAGGCCTGATGGGTTGAGCGACGCTTCATCGCTGGGGCAATAGTCCATCACCTAGACCATCTTTAGAGATCCAATAAGTCTATCTTCTACTTCTGGATGATGGTTCATCGCCTAATCCATCATATGACTTCTAGTAATTCTGCATTCTCTCTATTGGCAATGGTTTAGGCTGACGTTACATTGTAGGGCCAATGGTTAATCGCCTAGAACATCAAAGGATGTCAATAGTCAGTGTCTTCTATTTTTGGATGATTATTTAGACTGATGATTCATCGTAAGGTCGATGGTCCATCGCCTAAGCTATCGCTGATTATTTTTTCCTTGTTTGGCCCAGTCTATCCAAGTTATTTTTCATACTCAGTTCTTATCCTAAAAACACTAAAGTACCCTATTAAATATAATAATAGTTATATGAAAACACACAATTATCCTAAGAAAAAGGCCTAAAATACTTTGTCAAAAGCCAAAACATCAACACCCTCAACTTAAGGCAATTACTTGTCCTCAAGAAACTCAACACTAAGATACATATATGAACAACATCACGATAGGAATTTCATAGTAAGGCCAACACAATCATACAATTATTCCATTGCTTATTTAGTTATACTATCTCAACACATATGGATCTACTACTGGCATTAACTAATAATCAGCATACTCACAGCCACAGATACCACATCCCTAAGAAATAAGTAGAACAAACATAACTCAACATGCTCTAAAATTTAAAAATTCCACCTCACATTACATAATTAAATCATGGATGAAAGTAAGCCTCTCACTCTTAGAAAAGAATTACAAACATAGTGCACACCCATAAACTTGCCCTTATCATCTAATGCTCTGTTATGATTGACTTGCCAAGATCAAGTAGGACTTGCTGAGGATTGTAAAGAGGTTTTAGGCTTGGTGAGGGCTGTTTATTTGGGTAAGTGACTTACAGTACAAAACTTTACTCTCTTTACCTCTTTTTGGTAGCTACTCAGCAAAATTAAAGTTCCTTTCCCTCTTTGCAATCTTTACTATCCATCCATGCCCTTGTCATAACCTAAATTTTTGTTTAGTTGTTCAACAGCAGCATCATCCATTCTCAACTTATTTTGATACAGATAGTTGAGGTGCACAATATCTATTTAGACATATAACCAGACAAGGGTCGGATGCTACCTCTTAAATGAATTTCAACTCAACCTCTTAAGCTGCCAGCAATCAAACAGTAGCCACCCTCAACTTAGGCAAGTTGCGTAAGTTAAAGTGCACAGTGTCCAAAATTAGACCAGGGCAAAAGCTAACTGTTAACACCTTCTAGAGAGTGAATCAAACTTATTTGGACATAATAAATAGTAACACAACTCAACAAGGTTGTCAAAGGAAACAAAATGCTTTTTTTGTGCGTCATTACTTTGGTTAATTGGAATAGCAAAACAAGGAGGCCTACTATCCTATGCTTATTGGGTTAAAACACATGACAACATCTAACGAACTGAGAAATTTGTAGGTGTAACACTTATGCCAGAATTACACAAATACTTACCCACAAAGGCACTAAGTAAATTTCTATCCTACTAATTCTTGGGATCTAAATCACATAGCTATGCTTCGCTTCACTACTAACTTTTAATGTTAGTATTAGAGTCATAAATAGTTGCCCAACACTTTACCACATGGTAAGGGGAAATAATTATACAAGAATCAACAAATAGAACTTTGCCACAATCACTTGTCATCCATATATACAAAAAGGTGCTAACATAAAAGGCATTATTATTTCATGCAATAACATTAACAACTGAACAGGACCTACAATTAATTTCTAAACAACAAATAAAAATGCCGAAAAACTTAAAATCAAACTAGGTATTCAAGTACTCCACCCCAATCAAAAAAATGCATCATCTTTAAAGCATCAAATAAAGTACAATGTCGTAGGTATACTTGTATTTCCTCTTATTCATCTGAGGCATCTACGAAGTGTTGTGAGGCTTCAGCGTCTCCATTAGGTCAATATTGGCCCCCATGGTGTTGGGAGTGCTCAAAATCTCTCCCTCCAGAATTGAAGGTACCACATATCTGAGAGGATCTCGAATATGGCGCCTGACTGGGATGGATCTTTTATAAACACCTATAGCTTCATTTTGTAATCTTGTTTTCCTCTTTTTCTCTGATCTCTTTAATTTTTTAATTGCTTTCTGCATCTGATAGTCTTTTAACTTTTCAGGTGACATGGCATCAAGTTTTATTTTCTTCTTTGCTCTTTTTGCTGCTTTTTCACCTTTTTCAACTATTTCTACTACTTTTTTACCCTAATCTTTAACTGGTCTCCCTATTAAGTAAACAAGACCTTCATCCTCGTCACTTGCAATTTGAATTAAATCAAATATGGTCTTTTGTGGCTGCTGATTCATATTATCTACATCTTTTTGGATTTGTCTAACTTTCTCAATCAATTGTGCAAAATCTAGAATGGACATGGCATCCAGCTTATTGTTGATTCGGTCTTCCATGTTGTCCATTCTTAGCTGGATATTCTTGAAAGGACGTACTACTTCTACAATTCTTTCAACAAAGGTTTTAAAATATTCCCCCCATATAGATAATTGCTTTTCAACCCTTTTCTATGCCCTGACTACCTTTGCAAAGTTCTCCTAGTTCAGCCTGTATTCTGAATATTGGGGAAGAGCTAATGCAAAATCTGCAGTCCTACCCATGTATATCGAAACTAAACCTGTAGAGATGGTAGGAGGCATGTACGTAGTAAGGGTTAATGGCATACCTGAAGGACCCTCTGAACATTCTGGAATTGGCGCCGACTGAATTTGCTGAGCTAGAGGCCTGTTAAATATCAAACATTAAGTCATCCCTTGTCTTTTCAATATCCTTTCAATGCACTACCCGAACCTTATTATCATGTCCACTAGTCAAAAAAACCTTTGATTTCTTACACAGCTCAGTGATAAGACATGGAAATAGAAGTGCAGTCGTGGTCTTATGAGCTCTGAAGAACAACTCATTAGCAATAAGGTGACCGAAATCTACTATTAATCCCTCGATCAATTCAGCAATGATTACCGCTGTAGTGATATCTAAATAATTATCACTTCTTGTTGACATTAGCCTTAATATCACAATTTCCCACAAGAACTTGGCCATATAGCTCAGGGATGACTTAGTATCCATTCTCATGGGTTGGTAATCATACAAGATCTCTTTCGTCTATCAATGATCTGGCAAGCCAGGGCCTTTGTGTCTTTGCTATGAACAGTTGATGTTCCGATTTTGGGATTGCATCTGGTATTTGATATTCGAGCCCAAACAATAATTTATTCAATGTGCGCTCTGAGATATCTATGTTGACTCCACAAACAGGAACTGTATCCAACTTTTTCATGTCGCTCGCTGACGCACTTGGGCGATAATTCTTCTCCCGCAATGCCAAGTCATTGGAGAAAAAATCTCATACCAAATTTGGCTAATAGGATATGAGTGGCTTGCTCATCCATGCCTATTGATATTCATTGAACCATCGCTCAAGTTCTGGATACTCGTGCAATTTTGTAGTTATAATTTGATACTACTCAAAAATAGGTCTTTTTGCATCCAACATATCCGTAGGTGCGATTCCTTTGTAAAAATATTTCCAAGACCCTTTGACTTGTCATCTCATACCCTCCTGCAGTTTCTGGTCCTTGCATCAACTAATGTTTGGGCCCTATTCAAGAATCTCCTCTTAGATGGGGTTAGATGTTTCAAACCCTTTCTTAACCCGAATAGAATTTGAGCTTCTGCTACTATTGCTTGCACCCTCCTCTTTAGACTAGGAGGATGAAGAAATCAACTGATGATTTCACCGAGTATTGCGTGCTGGTGTGTCCAAACTTTGTGATAGCCCTTGCTTGATTTGTTGGCCTCTACCCCTACCTCCGGTTGGTGGTAATATGTTAGCAATAATACCTGAATGCAACATTTATTAGTCCATAGACTCAAACCATAAAATTGTAAAAATATTTTGACTAGTGATGGTTAGGGTGACAGTCCGTTGACCCAAATCATCGGGGATATTCCAGTAACTCTATTTTTGAGAAAATGGTGACGATTTCATGCGATGGGTCATCGGGTATCCGACAATCCATCGTACTAACCATCGCCTGCCATTTTTAACATTAGGCCTTATTTTGGAATTTTATCAAACACTTGGCGCTCTCTTAATGTAAACACGATTCACAGGGCATTTTCATCAATATTTCATTTCTAATTTTATTTTTCTTGATCCATTAGCAACTCAGACTTTACCCAGGATAAAGTTTTGTCAGATTTCAACTAGTTCAAACTACATCAAAATAACTCAAAATTAAAAAGGATTGCTTCAACATTGAAGCCTTTACATGCCTTCATGGTTCTTATTCTTGAATAACATGGAGAGTAATAGAGAGATCATACCTTATCATTGTAGCACTTAATCACTATTCTGACTTACACTCTAAACACAGGACAAAATATGACACCTTACTGTTGTGAGGATTTTTTATTTCTTGTGATTGAAAGAACTAAGAGGAGAAGAAGTTTAAATAGAAGGGGAACGAAATAGGAGAAGTTTAAGAAGGTAATAGAGAGTCTCAGATATGTTGAATGCAGGTACACTAAATTGTCCCAGGCACTTGAACCATTGTGGTGCTATTTAACCACTCTTAATTATCCATTTAAACTGGTTTGACTCGAATAAGTATTCAAATTTTGGATATTTAAATTAATTCGACCCGACTCACTAGAATAGGGTTTTATTTGTTGGTTCCAATGACAGTCTATCAGATATGCGATGATCCATCGGTCAACCTGTTGTCCCATTCTAGTGAACTTACCTAGAGACATATTGGCGATGGTTTACTCAACGATCTGTTGACTATGCGATGGTCCATCGATTAAACTATCCCTGCTCTACCAGTAACCTTGTTTTTGGACTTTGTTGTGACTACTACCATGATGGTCTATTGAGTCATTGATGGTCCGCCGGGTAACCCATCGGTCACCCCTAAACTTTCTCATCTTCTATTTTCCTATTTTGTCAGACCTACACACTTACACTAACCCTTCATATTGCACAAAAATATAAAATAACCTACACTAATGCCTTACAACAACACACCGTGGGTTGCCTTCCAGTAGCGCCTAATTTATCATTGCGGCACGACTCAGTTATCTCGATTACTCACACTTCATTGAGATAGACATTATCAATATTTCTTATCAAGCCCATTGGACTGATTTACAGTTTGAATCGTCACCCACTGACCTTGAAGACACTTCCGTCTTTATTTTTGAGTTCCACTACTCTAGATGAGTAGACTTGATTAACTCTAAATGGGCCAGACCATTTGGATTTGAGCTTACCTGGAAAAATCTTGAGTCGAGTATTGAAGAGGAGCACTAAGTCAACTTTCTGAAAAATCCTTCTTTTCAATTCTGCAGTCATAGTACTTCTTTATTCTTTCTTTGTACAAGTCAGCTCTTTCATAAGCTCCAAGATAGAACTCATCCACCTAATTTAGCTTTCTAGTCTCATATCTGATGCCTTATTCTAGTTCAGATTAAGCTTCTTCAGTGCCCACAACGCTTTATGCTCCAGTTCAATCGGCAAGTGACTAGCCTTTCCATAAACTAATTGGAAGGGTAACATGCCAATTGGTGTCTTGAAAGACATTTGATATGGCCATACGGCATCGTCTAGCTTCCTAGACCAATCCTTCCTACTAGCATTTATAGTCTTGGAAAGGATAGCCTTGACTTCCCAATTAAAGATTTCTACCTGCCCACCAGTTTGCGGGTGGTATGGTATAACCACTTTATGCTACTTTACTCCATATTTTGCCAAGGTAGCTCTAAACATTTTGTTGCAAAAGTATGATCCTCCATCACTGATAATGGTACGTAGTACCATGAAGTAAGAAAAAATGTTTTTCCTCGAGAATGCAACAACTCTCTTTCATTAATTATCTGCTAGAGCCACTGCCTCAATCCATTTTGATACGTAGTCAACGACCACTAATATGTAGTTCATCAAAAATGAGATCATGAAGGGACAAATGAAATCAATGACCCAAACATGAAATAATTCTACCTCCATCATTTTAGACATTGGCCGCTCATGGTGATTTGAGATGGACCCTTGCCTTTGACATTGGTCACACCTCTTATTGAACTTATAGGCATCTTTGAAAAATGAGGGCCAATATTAGCCACTTTGAAGCACTTTCCTTATAGTCCGATCACTTGTATATTGACCTCCAACTGGGGAAGCATGACTCACTTCCAGTATACTCAACATATCTACTTCTGGGACTCACCGTCTAAAGATAGCATTCGCATATCGCCAATAAAAATATGGTTCATTCCAGAAGTAATGGGTCACATTATAGAAAAAAAATTCATTTGGTGAAAGGAAAGATTCTCTAGTATCAACTCGCTCACCACATAATTTTTTAAATCGGCATACCAAGGTATTTTCTCCATAATAGCAGCCAAGATTTCCTCATTTTGTATGCATCATTGATCTTAAATTCATCTCTAACTTCTTGTATTCTTTCCATCCTGGATAGATGATCCGCAACTTGGTTTTTGCAACTCTTTCTATCTTTGACTTCAAAGTCAAATTCTCAAAGGAGCAGCACCTATCTAATAAACCTTGATTTTGCATCTTTTTTTACCATCAAATATCTCAAGGTTGCATGGTCAGTGTGGACCACCACCTTGGTTCCTAGAAAATAAGCTTGAAACTTCTCAAAAGCATAGACTACTATAAGAAGTTCCTGTTCTGTGATGGCATAGTTCTTTTGAGATCCATTCAGTGCTTTGCTGGCATAATAGATTGGATGAAACAATTTCCCTTTCTTTTATCCCAGCACATCACCAAGGGCAACACCGCTTGCATTAGACATAATCTCAAGTGGTTTTGACCAATCCGGTGCAACAATAATAGGACAATCAACTAGCTTCCCTTTAAGGCATTCAAATTCCTTCAAGCAATGATCATCAAAATAGGATTTGAATACTTTCTCCAAAAGTTTGCAAAAGAGGTTTACAATCTTTGAGAATTCCTTTATAAACCTCCTATAGAAGATAGCATGACCAAGGAAACTATGCACCCCCTTTACTTTCATCCTCTTTCCTAGGAATTTGTGTCTGAGAATGATGCCCTCCTTCACCATGAAGTAGCGTTTCCCCCAATTAAGCAAAAGATTGAACTCCTTCCACCACTATAAGGCCCCATTAAGTTCACAAAACAAAGCTCAAATGAATCTTCTACCACAGAAAAATCATCCATCAACACCTCCAAGGTATCTTCAACCATATCTGAGAAAATAGACATCATGTACTGTTAAAAGGTAGCGGGTGCATTACATAATCCAAAAGGCATCCGCTTAAATACAAAAGTACCATATGGATAAGTGAATGTTATTTTATCCTTCCTCTAGGGATATAGAAATCTAATTATAACTAGAATAACCATCCAAGTGTAACACCCCAATTTTTCTGAACTGGAAGGCTACATGGTGCTCATGACCCTGAAGGACCACAATCTAACCCATGACTAATATTTGTACCTGTATACTACATAATATTTCATGAAATGCAGAAACATGAACATGAAATACCATAAGGTTCGAACTGAATAAATGTCTGATAACAAAATGTCTGAAAAAGGTATAATAATACAAAAACAAGTCATAAATACTGAAAATAATGAGATCTAAATATCTAATCTGACATCTAGTCTGAAAGCCTCTAATTGAACTGAAATTGAGTTGAAAGAATATGTCTCCAACTAACTCCATCTAGAAACTGAATAGTATATATAGTAATAATCATATCGTCCTCTAATGAGAAGGACTCACTGAAAACTCTAAACACTGGAATGCTACTGCTAATCTGGAGCTCGTGCCTCTGAACCTATGGTGTAACATAAGAGAAAGAACCATAGAGAAAATGCATCAGTACGTTTGAATGTACTGAGTATACGAGTGAGGTAAGCTAAATGCAAAGGGTTATATTCATGAGCATGCTAACTAATATGAACGTGAGAATACATACATGCATAAACAACTATAACTGAACTCGTGATGATGCTGAATACTGAGTCTAAATGCTGACGACATGAATTTATTGTTACTGAGGTACTGAATAGATTATTCACTATTGCTGACAGTTCAAATTATGAAGAACTAGTTTGAATAACTGTGTCTAACAGTCCTAAAACTGAATACTGGTAACGTGAGCTATGACAACTGATATAGCTACTAATTATAATGATTGAACTAATTAATATAACTGATATTGAGCGACTATATCTGATAGTCTAAGTTCTGATGGAACAATCTAAGTTCCATTTTACTTAGAGTAACTAAATCTAAGATCAATCCTATCTAGCTGGTGATCATGAGTATACTTGATAATAAGGATGATTTGACTAAGTCTAAAATCAGTTCTATCTAGTGGGTGATCTACAAATCTAATGATTCTGATACTGATTAATCGAAGTTGAGATGAGTCTTAGCTAATGGGTGATCTTGAAGTCTATTTACAATGATAAGCATTGACTGTATCTAACAGTTCTAAATCTGTACTTCTAAATTTAGTTGACTGGGTCTGAAAGCCCTGATTGTATAACTGAAACTGTGGGATGTGTTCATCTAACCAACATGCCCCAAGCTAAGCTGACTGGGGTCCAATCTTTACCCTGACTGGAAGGGTATTAGTACTGCGTCACCAGTAAAGACATTTGCTATGGAGTCAGTCCTAATCTAGCAGGTGACTCTTGGGATCAGTCCTATACATATAAATATGATAACGGGTGAGCCCAAAGTATGTCAGTCATATCTAATGGGTGACATCTCGTACCTACGATGGCTATGTAGTTTTGGAACTAAGGGATTGCTTCTAGGGATCTCATTCTTATTCTAGTGGGTTAGTCCCCAATCCGAGGCTTACTCGGTGTTGAATCCTACTCCTATCTGAAATACACTAAACTGAATAAAGAGATGAACTGAATAACTGAACTGACCTGATTATCCGAACTGATACTAATGGTACTATTTAGTGGAGCTAAACTAAATTTACTGAATTTTGATGACTAACAAAATATATTGAGTTTTGAGTACTGATTGAGAGTACTGAAGTTACTGAGATTGACTATGAATACTGAAGTTACAGGCTGAGTACTGAGATCACTGAGATTACTGAACTACTGAGACTACTGAGATTTCTAAGTTTTCCTAAATCACATGACTGACTGAATTCTATAGATCATGACTTAACTAAGAGTATCGTGATAACATGATAGGGCTCTAGGCACACAACTATATTTTTTGGATACGAATACTCCCAGGACTCGATGGGAGAAAACTGACACACATGACTAACTTGAGTACGTGACCAACATCAACAACCCATAATATCACAACTTGGGGAATTCCATGAAGTGCATAGATATCATACATTTTGAACATAAGTAGGATTTGCAAGTAATCATGGTATAATCTCATAAGACTAGTTCATGAACATCCCAACAACATTTACAAGACATAATATCAACATGAAAATCATTGGAATATTGTTCCATATTATGAATCCTTCACTTAGTGACAATTTAGCTATAATGCATGATGTCTAGTCTCTTAGGTATTTTATCAAACAACTTACATGCATAACTTAGGCTTAGGTGTAAATAATACAATTACTCATGATAAATAATAAAACTTACATGTTTTCAACTTATATGATGTCATATATTCATAATAACACAAAAAGATTCTATCTTGGCATCATTCAACACATAAACTTGATCAACAATCCATTCATAACATGAAAACCATAATATATTGTTTTACAAAAGGGTTCCTGAACTTTATAGACGAAAGGAGTCCATGAATGAAAACATGCATAACTTAGGAATGAAACCTTGATGATTTATTGGAGAATTCTTGATTTGGGTAACTTAATTCTTGATTATCATGGAAAAAGGTTTGAATCTTGCTTTTGGGAGATAAGTTTGATGGAAACCCTAATCTTATTTGTGAGAGTGTAAGAGAGGTTTTTTGAGATGCTTATCTGAACAAAAATGAGAAAAATTACGCTTCTTTAGGGTTATAAGTCATGGAAGCTGAAGAAAATGACCAAAATACCATTGCAAAAATGCCCTTGAATTGCTAGAAAAATATACTTGGCGCTATCCGTGACAGGTCGTCAGGTCCGTGATCGACCGTCACAAATGGTCATCACAAAAGGGGTCGAAATTCTTGATTTTCTGCCCAGGGCTGGCGACGTCATCAAAAATGTCGTTAGAATGTGACAACGTCATCAAAAACGTGATAGCCCATCAGAAATGTCGTCACCATTTTCCATCTTGACATACTGAAATAAAATGGGGATAACGCTTTGCTCCGATATCGGATTTAGGAAAAATTGGTATCGTTGGAAATATAATTGAATTATATATCTGGTTATAGATGATGAGATCAAAAATTCCAAGTATAATGAGAGATATTCTAATTTGAAGTTGACTATATCAATATCCTTCTCAAGAATTCAATCGGTAAGGAATGATTTGATTCGTCTGATAGCTGACAGTTATTTGAAGACTTAATGCACATCTAAATTACCCAGAAAACTATAAAAGAACCATTATTTACTATGCATGAGCTTGGTAAATGGCTCTAATATTAGTTTTGATTTTTTAGTGTATTACAATATCTTTCCCTTGGAAACATTCATCCTCAAATGATGACTGCTTGAGAGGGGAGAAAAGACAAAAAGACACATATATAGCATGAATGACTGATCATGATTTCATGGATGACATGACTAAAAACTGAGCATATCATACTGTACATCCATATCTGATGCATGGGTAGCTGATTTATGAATGTAGGACTGAGTGTTTCGATAAACTGAGTTTCTCAAACTGAGAATGCATATCTGATGCTTAACTGATAAGTCAAAACCATGCATATCTGATGTATGATTATATGACTGACATGATATGTGAATGCATGACTGAAAGTACTGATGATGTGACCATGCATATCTGATGCGTGAATACATGACTGAACTAACTCACTAACATGCAATGGTAAAGGTACTAAGATTGAACTAAAATATGAGAACATGACTGATTCTTCTACGTGACATATGGACTAAAAATCATAAACTGAACTGAACCTCTGAATACTTGACCTACAGGTGAGATCTAACTTGAAGGTCCACTTATGAGTACCCTCTATTCTAGACTGAATTCATTATGCAAGGAGAAATTGAAGAATGTAAGGAATGAGAGCATTAAGATAAAGTGGGGTATCTCCCCCTTGGGATGCTATGTCCCTCTAAGAACGCTTACCTTACGGAGATACTGGGTGATGCACAGGGCATGTACGAACTAGATTATAACTGAACTTTTAGAGTCTGAAACTAATACATGAGATGGACTAAAGTTGTAACTACTAGGAGGTTCTACCTTGAAATATTTACATTCTCTGAGATTTTGGATAGCATGAATAGATGCAAGGATGATAAAACAAGCTATAAAAATCAAACTGCTCACTAGCACGACAAAAATACTGAAAGAAGGGAAACTGTTCCTAAAACATCTCATAGCCTCCTGCACATAGGTGTGGTGCAGAACACATGCATGTACAATACTCTACTAAATGTGGCTTTCACAATTCCTAGGAATCTATTTAACTTTAGGCTCTGATACCAAGTTTGGAACACCCCAATTTTTCTGAATAGGAATGCTACACGGTGCTCATGACCCCGAATGACCACAAACTAACATTACTAATATTTTTACCTGTATACTACATAATATATCATAAAATATGGAAACATGAACATGAAAGGCTATATGGTTCGAAATGAATAAATGTCTGATAACAAAATGTCTGAAAAAGGTATAACAAAACTGAAACAAGTCATAAATACTGAAAATAATGAGATCTGAATATCTAATCTGACATCTAGTCTGAAAGCCTATAACTGAACTGAATAAGGAGTTGAAGGAACATGTCTTCAACTAACTCCATCTAGCAACTACATAGTATATGTAGCAATAATTATATCTTCCTCGAATGAGAAGTACTCACTCGAAACATTGAATACTGGAATACTACTGCTGATCTGGAGCTCGTTCTTCTGAACCTTTGGTGTAACATAAGAGAAAGCACCATAGCGCGAATGCATCAGTATGTCTGAATATACTGAGTATACGAGTGAAGTAGGCTAAATTTAAAGGGTTATATGCATGAACAACGCTAACTAATATGAATGTGAAAATACATACATGGATAAACAACTATAACTAAACTCGTGATGATGCTGACTACTGAGTCTGAATGCTGATGACATAACTGTACTGTTACTGAGGTACTGAATAGATTATTGACTATTTATGACAGTTTAAATTATGAAGAACTAGTTTGAATGACTGTGTCTAATAGTCCTGAAAGTGAATACTGGTAACGTGAGCTATGACAACTGATATAACTGATAATTATAATAATCAGACTAATTGATATAACCGATACTGAGAGACTGTATCTGATAGCCTATGTTCTAATGGAAATATCTGATTTCCATTCTACTTGGAGTAACTAAATGTGAGATCAGTCCTATCTAGCGGGTGATCATTAGTATACTGATAATAAGGATAATTTGACTTAGTTTGAGATTAGTCCTATCTAGCGGCAGATCTTTAAATCTAATGATTCTAATACTGATTAATCATAGTTGAGATCAATCCTAGCTAATGGGTGATCTTGAAGTATATTTACAATGATAATCATTGACTATATCTATCAGTACTGAATCTGTACTACTAAGTTGAGTTGACTGTGTCTGAAAGCCCTGATTCTTTAACTGATACTATGGGATGTGTTCGTCTTACTGACATGCCCCAAGCTAAGCTGACTGGGTCCAATATCTGCCCTAACTGGAAGGGTGTAGTACCGTGCCACTAATAAAGACATTTGTTATGGAGTCATTCCTAATCTAGCGGGTGACTCCTGGGATCAGTTCTATACATATAAATGTGCTAACGAGTGACCCTTGAGTATGTCAGTCCTATCTAATGGGTCACATCTCGTACCTACGCTAGCTACGTAGTTTTGGAACTTAGGGATTGCTTTTAGGGATCTCAATCCTATTCTAGTATGTGAGTCCCTATCCCTAGGCTCAGTCGGTGCTGAATCCTACTCCTATCTAAAATACACTAAACTGAATACAGAGATAAACTGAATAACTAAACTGAACTGATTAGCTGAACTGATACAAGTGGTATTGTTTAGTAGAGCTAAACTAAGTTTACTAAATTTCGATGACAACAAAATATACTGAGTTCTAAGGACTAATTGAGAGTACTGAAGTTAATGAGATTGACTGTGAATACTGAAGTTACAGACTGAGTACTGAGATCACTAAGATTACTGAACTACTAAGACTACTGAGATTTCTGAGTTTTCCTGAGTCACATGACTGACTGAATTCTATAGATCATGACTTAACTTAGACTATCATGATAACATGACATGCCTCCAAGCACACAACTATATTTTTCAGGTATGAATACCCCTAGGATTGGATGGAAGTAAACTGACACCCATGACTGACTTGAGTACGTGACCAACATCAACAACCCATAATATCATAACTTGGGGAATTCCATGAAGTGCATAGATATCATACATTTTGTACATAAGTAGGATTTGCAAGTAAGCATGACATAATCTCATAAGTCTAGTTCATGAACATCCCAACAACATTTACAAGACACAATATCAATATGAAAATCATTGGAATATGCTTGCATATCATGAATCCTTCACTTAGTCACAATTTAGATATAATGCATGATTTCTAGTTTCTTAGGTATTTTATCAAACACCTTACATGCACAAGTTAGGCATAGGTGTAAATCATACAATTACTTATCATAAATAATCAAACTTATATGTTTTCAACTCATATGATGTCCTAGATTCATAATAACACATAAAGATTCTATCTTGGCATCATACAACACATAAACATGATCAACAATCCATTCATAACATGAAAACCATAGTATATAGTTTTAGAAAAGCGTTCTTGAACTTCATGGATGAAAGGAGTCCATGAATGAACACACTCATACCTTAGAAAGGAAACCTTAACACTTTTCTGGAGAGTTATTGTATTGGGAAACTTAAATCTTGATTATCTTAGAAAAAGGTTTGAATCTTTCTTTCGAGAGATGAGTTTGATAGAAACCTTAATCTTGTGGTTGAAAGTGTAAGAGAGGGTTTTCGAGATGCTTAACTGAAGGAAAATGGGAAATATTACGCCTTCTATAGGGTTATAAGTCGTGGAAGGTGAATAAAATAACCAAAATACCCTTGCAAAAATGCCCTTGAATTGTTGGAAAAATATACTTGACGCCATCCGTGATAGGCCGTTAGGTCATCGATAGGCCCTCACGAATGGTCATCATAAAATGGGTCCAAATTCTTGATTTTCTGCCCCGGGCTGACCACGTCCTCAGAATGTGATGACATCATCAAAAAGGTCGTCAGAAACGTGATAGCCCGTCAGAAATGTTGTCACCGTTTTCCAGCTTGACATGCTGGAATAAAATGGGGATAAGTCTTTGCTCCGATATCGGATTTAGGCAAAATTTATATTTTTGGAAAGATAATTCAATTATCTATCTCTTCAAAGGTCATGAGCTCAAAAATTTAAAGTATAACAAGAGATATTCTCGTTTGAATTTGACTATACTAATATCTTTCTCAAGAATTCAATCGGTAAGGAATGTTATGATTAGTCTGATAGCTGGGAGTTATTTGATGCCTTAGTATACATACAACTTACTTATAAAAATATAAAAGAACCATGATGTACTATGCATGATCTTGGTATATGGCTCTAATATTGGATTGGAGTTTTTGGGGTACTACACCTAGAAACAATACCAACCTCTTCCCACCTATCGATTAAGCATCTGATCCATGAAAGGCATAGGAAAGTGGTCCTTCAATATCTATGAGTTGTGTTTTCTGTAATCGATACACACCATCTATACAATAACATTCCTAATGGAATCAACTCATTCTTCTCTCTAGCCACCACGGTCATGCCCCCTTTCTTGGGCACGCACTGAACAAAACTTACCCACTTACTATCTAAGATTAGGTGTACAACTCCTTCATCTAGCTACTTGATGATTTCTTTCTTCAACACCTCTTTCATAGGTGGATTTAAATAATGCAATTCTCAATAGTCAGGTACAATCCTTCTCTAGCTGGATTTTATCTATGCATAAACTAGGAGGAATACCGATCATGTCTACAATCATCCAACCAATAGCCCTCTTATATCTCTTAAGAATAGAGATATGGGCTTCCACCTATTACTCACCTAAGTCATCCGCAATAATAAAAGGTAGTGTATTCCAGTTGCCCAGGAATGCATACATCAAATGACCCGAAAACTGTTTTAATTCCAAAGTAGGTGGCTCTTCAATAGACAACTTGGCCGATAGGCTTTGATGATTTTTCAAGTCCAAATCCAGCTTCTTGGGTGCATAAGAATAAGAACCCATGCCTGTCAAGGCACATATAGTTTCCTCATAATCTTTAATACCATCTTCATCAAAATTCATTAATACAGTAGCTAAAGTCTCCACAGAAAAATTTTCCTCTATGGGTACTTCCTGCTTCTCCTCATAATAAACATCCATAATATAAAGTACACTCATATCTTTATGTTGTTTCATGGAATGGAATACATCAAATCGAGCTATATTATCATTCATCCGGAATATTAGCTCATTTGCCTTTAGATCAATAAGTACACTCTCTGTTGCAAGGAAAAGTCTACCCAAGATTATGGGCACCTCGAAGTCCACCTCGACAAAATTAGCTGGAAATATAAAAATGGCCACCTTAACTAATACATCATATAGAATCCCCACGGGCTGCTTCACAGACTTATCTGCCATAACTAATCTCATATTCATGAGAGTAGTATCCCCAAAACCTAATTTCTTATACACAGTAAGCGGTATCAAATTTATACTAGCTCCCAAATCATATAGAGCTTTTGTGAACTCAAGAGGACCAATAATGCACAGGACAGTAAATGCTCTCAGGTCTGCCTTCTTCTGCACAATGATGAAGATTGTCCTTCGTATCATAACTAACTGTCCACTTCTTTATAACAAGCTCTTTCATGAACTTTGAGTAACCGGGCATTTTCTCCAATGCCTTTACCAATGACAAGTTGATAGTCAACTGCTTAAGTATAGCTATAAACTTTCCAAACTTTGTTTCATCGGCCTTCTTTTTTAACCAATGGGAAATTGGAGGAAGTGGTTTTGTGAGCATAATAACCACCACTTTGGTCTCTTTTCCCTTGCTCTTCTCCAACTTATCAATTTGCTAATGGTTGGATTGTGTATTATCAATAACTGCATCCAGTATTTCATAATCCACAGGATAAGTTTATTCATGCTTAATATCGTCTACAATCTCTTCTTTGACCATAGACGGGACTGGTAATACCTTACCACTCTGTGTGGTAATTACTATGCAGGAACCCTCACTTTAAGGATTCTGAACTGTATCACATGGAAATGTTTTGCTATTTCTCTGATTCAATATTGCTGAGAGTTGGATCATTTGTTGCCTTAACTATTCATAGAAGTAGAGTGTGAGTTTACCAACAGACTCATGGAAGACAAATCACTCTCCATAGTAGTCACCCTAGAGTTGGTAGTCTCAATTCCTTTTAATAATTCCTCCAATATATCTTCCATTGACATTTTGCCAGAGCTAGTTGTAGCATTATCTCTACTTTCAGGAAGTACATATAGTCTACTCCTATTATTTTTGCACTTTTAGTTCCCTTGATCTCTATCCTTGTAATCAGCTTTATCATAATAGTTTCAACCTTGATCTCCTTGGTTGCTGCCTCGGAAACCCCCTGAATTATTTAGATAGTTCACTTCTTCTTCTGAATAAGAATCACTTCTTCCCTGGGATACAACAACTTTCACCTTTTCTATTTTTCCAGTTAATAGATTCTTAGTCAGCAAATCCATCTGTGTTTTTAAATGTGCCATATACTGGTCATGGTCTTCCTCTTTCTTGCATTTCTCTGTAGTCATACTACTAGACACAGTAGGGATTACTATCGCAGATTCCCTAGTATTCCAAGCTCTACTATGTTTGGTCATCCGATTAAGCATCTCCGAGGACTCTGGAGAAGTAAGGTCAATAAATAACCCCCATGCAGCATTATCCACGACTAGCTTCGTAATAGAGTTCAAAGCCCGATAAAGAGACTTCATCAAATAAATATTTGTCATGTTATGGTTCATGCATTGCATCAGCTTCTTTTTTAACTTCTTATAGGACTTATGAAGAGCTTCAGCGGGAAGTTTTTGAAAGTTATTGATTTCATCCCTCAATTGTACTCTTTTGGAGGGTAGAAAGAACCTTTTTAGGAAAACCTCTTTCAACTGCCTCCAGTTGGTTATATAGTTGGGCGTTAGTTCATTTAGCCATAGTGTCGCCTCCCCAAATAGATACAATGGAAACAAACGTAGGCGGATAGCATTTAGACCCACTCTTGGATTATCAAAAGACTTGCAAATAGAGAAAAAATTCACCAAATTCACCAGAAAGACCACTGAACAAACCCTTAAGATGAAGGAGTTGATCATACTTGTAATATTGAATTTATTTCCTAGTGCTAGAGGTGGAGGAATGATAGCTCTAGGTGCACCTACTACACCCACTCTTTCTTTGTCGTCGTTTAGATCAAACTACACTAGTTAATGCTCTTTCCTTACCCTAAAGGGGCGATTCCTGTTGACATTCTGATTCACTGGTGTAGAGATATTCTCTGCATTCCTTAAGTTAACAGGATCAAACAACTCATAACAATTGACACTAATACTTTGATAACATAATTACTAAATCTGAATTCAACTGATAACATGAGAGACTGTATCTTACAGTCCTGAATCTGATGGAACTATCTAAGTTAAGTACTGTATCTGAGTTGACTCTATCTAACAGTCCTGAAATTTGAAGAACTATCTGAGTTCTAATACTAAGACTGACTGACTGTGTCTGGCAGTCCTGATTTTGTAATATGAAACTTTTGGATTTATTTATCTAACTGACAGGCCCCTGATACACCATTATGGATGAGTCGGGGTACAATCTGTAACTTCAATTGGAAGGGTGTCAATACTGCACCACCAGTAAGGACAGCTATGGACAACCCTCATCGGATAGTGTCCCCAAAAGAGAACGGTGAGGCCCTTATCTGACAGTGCTTATCCACCTCATCAACCATCAACGAACAATGTTGATGTCTCAACTTAGGATGGATACATAGTTCTAGAATGCAAGGATGACTACTAAGGATCACACCCTCATCTGATAGTATGTGTCTCCATCCTTGGGTTAACTCGGTGCTAATTTCTACTCCCATATGAATTGTCACTGATCATGATTTACTAAACTAAACGTGAGCTGAATTACTAAATTCCATTGGCTAACGAAATACTACTAATATGTGACAACTGACTGAGTTCATGAGATCATGGAGATTTCTTCAGTCATAAGGCTGTCTGAAGTCTAATGATCATAGATTGACTGAGAGTGTCGTGAAAACATTACATGGCTCTATGTGCACAACTAGTCTTTTGGGTATGAGTAACCCCAGGACACGATGAAAGGAAACTGACCAAGCATAACTTACTTGAACATATAATTAACATCATAATTCATAATACATTTATAGATGCATTTCATCAAAACATGTGATAGGCCTAACTTGTACATACATGGGGATTTCATGTTATTATTCTAGTTAGGCACTTTTCCTTCATCTAGGCATTTAATCAAACATTTTGTAGGCATAGTTTATGTAAACATCATTGTACTATAATTAAACATCATGGTTCAATTCTAATTTCATCTTTCAAGCGTTTAGTCATAGGTTTGCAAGAATCTATATCTATAATAATTAAACCCACATAGAAATTATCACCCAATATAGAGTAGAATTCAATTTCTCATTTATCAACATAAACAAGAACACCCTAATCATGAAATCATAAAGAAAATCCATAACTTGAAGTTGGAAAAGGAATCCTTGGAATTCATGGGTGAAAAGAGTCCATGAATGAACACTATGCATAACTTAGTTCGTGATTTTTTGAAGATTGATGGTGAAACTTTCTTGGAATTAGATCTTCTATGAAAACCCTAGCTTGTTCTTGAGAGGGTTTTGAGAGAAGAGAGTGTATTTTGGGTGAAAAGTGGCTGAAACACGTTTTAAAGGGCTTAAATAGGGGTAGGAAGTAGAACTTTTTAACCCTGGACGCGTTATTTAATTTCAGTAAAACTTTTCTAAACTAAATCCCTTGAGCGACTCAGTGCTATCATGTTGTGTCATTGGAATTTGAAAATTGGGAAACTGAGGGATGGCGCAATGTGGAGCCATCGTGTTTCCCCTTTTTTTGTGACCTACAACTTTGGCGCAACACAGAGGAAATTGCACTAAGACACTAGAATTGCAGACCCCTACTGGAATTTTACGCACCATAATTGCAGACCCCTACTGGAATTTTACAACTGTCATTTCCTCTTGTGGCACGGCGCGCTACTGACTAATATGGCACTATTTTATGATGGGAACATGAAATAGTCGTAACTTCTGACCCAATTATCGGATTTGGGCAAATCTTATACCAATGGAAAGCTTATTGAATTTTCCACATGACATAAAGTGAAAATCTTTAAAATTCCTCATGGAATAACCATCATTCAATTTAGAAGATAATGCTAGACATTCTTGAGATGAAATTAGCTAGGAAAATTTTGGGGTATTACAATATCTCTCATTTGAGAATAGTCGTCCTCGAATGAGAGTGATTGAGAGGGGAGAAAAGACAACCGATGTACCTACTTAACTTGAATAACTAGAACATGATCTCATTACTGACATGACTAACAAACTAAACATATAATATTGAACATGCATATCTGATGCATATGTAACTGATTCATCAATGCATGACTTAGTGTTCTAAAAAACTAAGTTTCTCACAATGAGAATGCATCACTAATGCATAATTACATAACTAAATTGATACATGAGTGCATGACTGAATATGCAATGGTACTTGATACGAAGTTTATAATAGGAATGTGAGCATGAAAATGCATACCAAGTTTGTGAGGAACACTAAACATGAAATTGAGAAAGTTTCAGAAGAACTGTTACCTTGAGCTTGATCTGAGTTGGCAAATAAAAGGTGAGGATACTTTGTACGCATGTCTGCCTCTACTTCCCAAGCAGCTTTCTTGACGGACTGATTTCTTCAAAGAATCTTAACTAGAGGAACTTTTTTGTTCCTCAATCTATGAGTCTGATAGTCTAAAATTTTGATTGGAATCTCTTTATAAGAGAGAGTGTTCTTAACATTAATGTTCTGAATAGGGAATACAAATGATGAGTCACCTATTCACTTCTTGATCAAAGAGACATTAAAGACTGGATAAACTAAGGCTATATCAAAAGGCAATTCAAGCTCATTGGCTAACTTGCCAAAGCGATTGAGAATCTTAAAGGGACAGACATATCGAGGACTGAGTTTGCCTTTCTTATCAAACTACTTCACTCCATTCATGGGAGAGATCTTTAGGTAGACATGATCACGAATCTCAAACTCAAGATCTTTTCTACGAACATCTACATAAGACTTCTACCGGCTCTGAGCATCTCGAAGTCTTTCTCTAATTAACTGGACTTTTTCTAAGGAATCTAATACAAAGTTAGGCCCTATATCTGAGGCCTCACTAACTTTGAACCAACCAATTGGAGATCTATGTCTCCTACCATAGAGAGCTTTGAATGTAGCTATCTGAATACTGGAATGATAGTTTTTGTTGTATGCAAACTCAATAAAAAGTCTGTGGTCATCCCATCTTCCCTTGAAATAAATTGGACATGCCCTTAGCATTTCTTCTAATATATGAGTGTTCCTTTATGCTTGACCATCTGTCTGATGATGAAAGGCTGTACTGAGATGAACTTGGGTACCCACATCCTTTTGGAATTCTTTCCAAAGATTAGAGGTGAACTTCGTACCTCTGCCTGAGATAATAGATAACGAAACACCATACAATCTGACCAACTCTCTGATGTAGAGTTTGGCATAATCCTCGACTGAATAAGATGTATGAACTGTAAGGAAATGGGTAGATTTTTGTCATTCTATCTACAATGACCCAGACTGAATCATGTTGATGATGAGTTTTAGGCAAATCCGTCATGAAGTCCATGTTCACAACTTCCCACTTCCAAGTAGGAATACTGAACTCCGGCATGGACCCACTAGGCTTCTAATGCTCTATCTTAACCTGCTGACATGTAGGGCACTTAGCCATAAAATCTTCAATGTCTCTCTTCATCCCACTCCACCAATAGATTTCCCAGAAGTCGTGGTACATCTTTGTGGCCCCTAAATGAATAGAGTATCACGCACCATGCGCTTCTACAAGAATTTGCTGCCTTAATTCATCTACACCTGGAACACAGAGATAACCCTGACAACGAAGGACACTATCTGCCCCTTGGGAGATAACCTCTACTTTCTAATCCTTGACTGACTCTTTCAACTTTATAAGGTTTGGATCTCTATATTTCTTTTCTTTCACCTCGGAAACTAGAGATAATTCTGAAATACTATGAACCGATATATCACCCTCTTTTGTATTGACTAAGCGAACGCCTAGTCTGGAAAGCGAATGTACTTTCTGAGCTAACTTCTTCTTACTGTCATCCAGATGAGCAACACTACCATAGATAGTCTACTGAGAGTGTCGGCCACTACATTTTCCTTGCCTGAATGATAACGGAAACTCATGTCATAATCTTTCAGAAGATATAACGACCTTCTCTAACGAAGATTGAGAGATTTTTGAGAAAATACATACTGAAGACTTTTATGATCAATAAAAATATCTACATGAACACCGTATAGATAATGTCTCCAAATCATCAAGGCAAAAACTATAGCTGCTAACTCAAGATCATGAGTAGGATAATTCCTCTTATGGGGCTTAAGCTGTTCGGAGGCGTAGGCTATGACCTTACAATTCTTCATAAGGACACAACCTAAACCTAATCTTGATGCATCACAATACACTACAAAACCATCTGGAAGAGCTAATACTAGAGTTGAGGTATGTCGAGTCTTCAACTCCTGAAAACGCTTCTCGCAAGGATTTGACCACTAAAACTTGACTTTCTTCTGAGTCAATTTGGACATAGGGGATGCAATAGAAGAAAATCCCTCAACAAACCATCTGTAATAGCAAGCCAAACCTAATAAGCTCCTAATATCTAATGGAGAGACAAGGCGAGCCCAGTTTCTTACTACTGTGGTATTTTGAGGATCTACTCTAATGTTATCATCGAAAATGAAGTGACCAAGAAATGCTACTAACCTTAGCCAAAACTCGCACTTACTGAATTTTTCAAACAATTAATGATTTGTGAGAGTCTAAATTACTGTCCTGAGATGGTCTGCATAATTGTGCTTACTGCGGGAATAGACTAGAATATCATCTATGAAAACTATGATGAACATGTCCAAGTACTGCTTGAACACACGGTTCATCAAGTCCATAAAAGTGGCTGGGGCATTGGTAAGATGAAAGGACATAACTAAGAATTCGAAATAACCATACCGAGTATGGAAAGCTGTTTTCAAAATGTCACATTTCCTAACTCTGAGTGAATGATAGTCAGATCTGAGATCTATCGTAGAGAAATAACTGGCACCCTGGAGTTGGTCAAATAAGTCATTGATTCTGGAAAGAGGATACTTGTTCTTGATCATCACCTTAATTAGTTCACGGTAGTCTATACACATTCTGGGAGAACCGTCTTTCTTGCACACAAATAATACTGGAGCGCCCCACAGGGAAATGTTGGGCTTGATGAATCCCTTATCTAAGAGAACCTTCAATTGATCTTTCAGTTCTTTAAGTTCTGCTGGTGTCATTCTGTATGGCGGAATATAGGCTGAGTATCTATAAGAAGATCAATGCTAAAGTCTATTTCCCTTTTGGGAGGAATTCCTAGAAGATCTTCAAGAAAGACATCTGAATATTCATTCAGTACTGGGACTAATTCATGATTTGGAGTTTGGGAACTAATGTCTTTAACTCGAATAAGATTATAGACACATCTTTTAGATATCATTTTCTATGCCCGAAGGTAGGAAACAAGCTGACCTTTGAATACTAAAGTACTACCCTTTCACTCATGAACGGCTTCATTCAGTAACTAAAACTGTACTATTTTGTTTCTACAGTCGACTGTGGGATAGTAAGAATGAAGCCAATCTATATTAAGAATGACATCAAAATCTGTCATCTCTAATTCGACTAATTCTGCTGAAGTGAATTTCTGAAATATCATAACCAGGCAGTTTCCTGTATACCCCTTGGTATATGATGGTTTTACCCACTGGGGTAGAGACTAAAAAGGGATCTGATAGGATTTTGGGACTGACTCTGAAATCGCCTTCTATATAGGGAGTAAGAAAATACAAAATAGTTCCTAGATCTAGCAAAGCATAAACATGAACATGAAAGATCTGTAACATACCAGTAACTACATCAGGAGAATTTTCCTAATCCTGTCGGGACTGAAGAGCATAGAGACAATTTGGGCGTTGCCCACTAGTAGCACTGGTGGACTCACCCTACTAATTGGAGGGATCGGACTAAGCTAAGGAGCAAAGATATCTCTGATAACTTGAATGAGGGCAGTCTTTGATTCTGTGGCTTGGCTTACCATAACCAAAATAGACATCGCTTCCAGCTCTGGAAGTCTAACAAAGGGGATTAGTTTGAGCATTTTTAATACTGTCAAGAGACTTAGAGCCAAGCGCTCTATCTCGTTTACCCTCCCTGAACTTATGAACTAGAGCAATGTCTTCAGAAGAGGCTGGAACTGATAACTTAAGACAAAACTGGGAATGGTTTCCTCCTTCTGATTTAGGCTAAGCAAAGCTGAAACTACCTGTCTTCGCTCTCTTATTTTGCTTCTCCCTCTGCTTAATCTTTTGCTCTCCTATCTGCTGGGCATGAGTCATAAGCCTGGTTAAAGTCATGTCACTATTCTACATGGTAGATTTGGAACCCAATGTCACTGCTCCCCACATATGGAAAATGAGTTCCCATGGCCAACCCAATGTTTGCACATAAACAATGAATCATAACCCTCAAGAAATAGGTGAAAATTAAGCATACGTTAGGTTAAAATCAAGCCCTAAGCAAAATTGGGGTTTTGGGTCCAAACTAGGAAATTCAAGCATAAATTAAAAGGATTCATATCTTAAATTTGAATATAACCATGACAAAATAAGACAAGAAAGCTCCCAAGTCATCCACCATGATCAATTTATGATTAGCACACTATATTATTGTTTCTAGGTTTTAATGAAAGAAGAAGATGGCCAATTCTCATCCAGCAAGAGTATTTAAACAATGCCTTCCCAGGACCTCATATAGGGTGATCACGCACCAACGCTAGCTACGGTAGCGACAATGCAATCTTGATAAGGCCTCCGCAATTGTAGTACCTTTGTTGTATAACATGACAACTAAAACTTTAAATTTGATTCCATATTTTGGTCTATGCCTCGATTTTCATTTGGAATCCAATTTTTGTAAGAAAAATATGTAACCACCCCAAATTTGATGTTTCAGACATATTCGGGAAGTCATATTTTCAATCCAAGGTCATTTCAACCAAATATGGATCCCACACCTAAAGTTTCAAATTTTTAAATTTCTAATCGATAGGTCAAAATGTGCTAGGGTACATTAGAACCTGAACCAAAGGTCTATCTAGCCTAAAATGACATTCCTGATATGTTGGCGCAGTTGGAATTTGCATTCGATATCATTTTATGAAGGTTTTTTCCCGGTGGCCATTTGGAACCAGCAAAGACTTTTAAAAAAGAAATTGGTTCTAAAAAACAAATGAACTATTCGGTAACTGAACCGTTGGTCCCATCAAGTCATACATGAGTTGGGAAATCTATGGATAAGCTCAAATGGTGAAGATAAGCATGAATATGCAAAATAACCTGAAGGGTCATTACACCTTAAATTGCTTAACTAGTTATATTGGTATTCTATTGAACTTTTCAGTAACCAATGATGTGACATATGATAAAGGAGATACCGGATCAATTAATGAATATACATTATGTTAAAAGATAAACAATGTACATGTAACCACATTTGGAGAATCCTCAAAATTTTGTCGATCCTATAAATCATATGTACTTTTTTATCTCTACAAGAACTAACTGCTCCTTCAACACCTTTACCATGACCTAGAGGTTATATAACCCTACTTAAAGAAGGCATCGATGATAATGATGTAGCGACTGATCCATTAGGTCATACCATACCATCCATGCCTCATTGTGGGCATTATCTGATCATATGCCCCAACATACCACACCAAAAGAAAGAATTTGTCCCAAACCAACTTGCGCCTAAATAAACCTTTCTATATTGTTTACATAGTTGCTGAGGAGATCATAATTGGTTCATAATCCCTTGATCTTAATACCCATTGTTCATGAACTTTGACTCACACTTACTAGCATAAACTGATTGCCTTTGAGCCCTTTAATCTTGGTTTAGCAGAAGCTGCAGAATAAGAAGATGATGGCCTAGGTGGTATATTAGAAAATTAAGGTCTAAACTCTCCTTGGGATGGTATAAATTTCCTCATAGATCTGTCCCTCTTGCTAATTCTTATGTTATTCTTCTTTGCCTCTGACCCTTTATTTTTTTTCAAGAGATCGTATCCTTGCTATATCCATGTCTTTGATCAAAGAAACAATAGTACAATCTCTAACAAGTTCCTGATCCAATACATCCATATATCGATGAACTCTATCATCCATGGTAGATACTATATTGGGATCTTACATAGAGAAAGAGTTTAATCAAAGACTATACTCCCCCACGCTCATATTTCATTGGAGAAGATTTAAGAAATAATCAACACGATCCTCTCAAATTAACACGACCTGAACTAAGTCCTCATCATATCGAGCATCTTAAGTCCAACCAAGACCGAAGACCACCACCTATGCCCAATCTAACCAACCAATATATAACCCATGTCTGATGAATTTCAAACATATAAAAAGATAGTGTATTAAAATTCCAATTAATTTGGGACATTTCTAGAATCGTAAGCAACTATAATGCCCCAAAATTAGGTTCCAAGATGTCACACGATGCTTAGGGGCACAAGTGACCCCAAGATAACCCTTCTACTGGCATAAATCATAAGATACTGGATAAAATGTTTAAATCTAGATAAAATCATAGAAAACATAGAACTTCTCTAAACTTGATCAATATAAACATGAACTTTACAAGATTACAACTCTACTTTTACCAAACAAAATTGAAACTGAATATATCAACTTTTACTGACTATCTATGAAGCCTCTACTAGTACTGACTTTCGATAGCCGGGTCATGACTCCCAACTATCTAAGCTCAATACGACTAAAATAAGAAAATACAATACTTCTTGAACTTTATAACCAACTCAAGACCTCGAATCCAAAGGACTCGTCACCTGCTTATTGGGAGCAGCGAACAGACGAAATGAGGTATCTGCGCTACAATTTGTACCTACATTATAAGACATTGTAGCACATAGAAATATATGGGGGTCAATACTTTAAGGAATGTACTAATTATGTTGGGGTGCAATGCAACATTATAAATAATATCATAAATGATTATGAAAATCATGCATGCTGACGATAACGACTTTCTTTCATTGAATTAACTGAAATATATTCCTTGTAACTCATCAATAGTAATGCAAGAATTATATATCTCATAAATCATTATACTTAACTCAAACTCTTCAACTCATGATTTAGAGTGACTCGGTAACTCATGAAACTTAACCTCTTATGGACTTGTGAGGTTCTTATAACCGACATAAACAATGTGAGCTACATGGAGTCCAATATGTTGCCCTCATAAGGTGAGAACCCCATATTGGCGGGAGCGTCGTACTCTTACCAGGAAGCACAACCTAAATATAGTAATCACAATCCCATACTCGGCATCTGGACCATAATTATCAATATCAATCCTATGGTGGCACGTAGTTTTGGGAGAAATACCACATTTCCCCCTCGATGCTAAATACTACTCCCAAAAACAAGCTCAGAACATATTAGGAAATCCCCCACAAATATCACAAGGGTCTATCATGAAGACCAAATCAAATCTCTTTCTCATTTATCAAATCATAATCAATTTGTGGATTCCTAACTCGACTCAAATCAAATCAATATTTCTCAATATCAAAATGTATGAATTCATTAATTCATGGCAACATCAATAACTGGGAGGAAATATCAAGACTCATTGTGGCAACTTAAACTCATGAATCAATATACTCAATAATCTAATTTTCCATAAGGAAGCTTAAAGCTTGACACATGTCTTGAAAGAATTTGAAATACCAACTCACGGTAGAAACATGAAATTCACAATATTAAATATCAAGTCATAATTAGGAAATTGTAAAATAATCATGTATCAAAAACTTTAAGAAAACATCATAGAACTCATTCTTGACTCTCAACCTCAAATATCAATATATATATATATTCAACAATCAAACTTTTCATAGACAAGCTTAAATCATGACTCTTATCTCAAATCATTCAGAAATCATCAACTCATTATAACAATATTCAACTCGTGGCATAAGTTCTAAATTTAAGAAATAAAATGATGAAATAGTTGTGTGTATCAATCTTGAATAGCTCAAATATCATAAATTATTAATAAAGTAATTTGGGTGTAAACCCACTTTTCAAAATCATGACTTTCAATAGTAGAAATTAAATCTTTGGGCACAAGAACGAAATCAAACCCCACATAACTTGGATTATGATTTTAAGATGAGCAAGCTTGATTGGAAACTCTTTTTCACACTTTTGAGCTACGTTCTTGATGCCTTTGTCTTGAACAACTTCATTCTTGAACAACTTGGTGAAACCTTTGGAAGATTCTTGAATTTTCTTGTAGAAGATTTGATTTAGGATTTTGGAAGAAATCCTAGTTCTAGATCTTTCTTGGAAGAGAAATGAGAGAAAATGAACTTTTCTTCTCTACTTCGATATATCTATAGGACCAAATTGGGCAGAAATGGTAAAAATGGCCTAGAAAAAATGTCCCTTAATAAACGGAAAAAAATAGTTGATAACTTCCGTGACAATCCGTCAGGCCCATGATAGGCCGTCATGAATTGTCATCACAAAAAGGATGGATTTTTTTATTTTCGGCTTAAGGTTGACAATATTTTATGACAAGCCGTCAAACTTGTGACAAGCCGTTACAAAATTTCATAACAAAAGGTTGGATTTTGTGACTTTGTGCCTTAAGGTGACGAAATTTTGTGACAAGTCGTCACGGAGTTTCAAGGCTGACATGCTAGAGTAAAATAAGCATAACTCTTTGCTCCGATATCGAATTTTTATGAAGTTAGTATATTTAGAAAGATAATTCAATTATCTATATTTTGGTAGGTCATGGGCTCAATGATTCGTGGTATAACGATATATATGATCATTTGAAGTTAGATATGGAAAAATCCTTCCCAAGAATTCAATCGGTAAGGAATGTTTTGATTCACCTTATCGCTAGGACATATTTGAGGCCTTAATACACATAACCCTTGATGCAAAAACAACCAAAGACTATAATTTATTTCTCATGAGCTTTATTCATGTTTGCACTATTGGTTAGAGTCTCGGGGTATTACATAATGGCTCTAACTCCCTCACCGAGTGTCCGATTCGGGTGAATCTTATGTCGATGGAAAGCTTATCTAATTCTCCACATGATAGAAGGTGGAATTTAGGGAAAATACAACATGATATAAAAAAAAATCACTTTGGAAGTCATTTATATTCACTCAAAAGACTGATTTAGCCTTAAGAAATGATCGGGGTATTACAATATCTGCCCCTTGGAAATATTCGTCTTAGAATGTTGCTGTTTGGCCTAGAATACAGAGAAAACTAAAGACACACAGATGAAACAACTTCCTAAACTTAATCTATATCTTTCTAAACTTGTAAGTAATTCGTTGAATGTATAAATTCATAATGACAATAACTATACCGCTGAATCTGAGACTGGAAAAGAATAGATAGAGGACAACTGTAATTCTTGACTGAATTTGAGCGGATTTGCCTTCTACTTAAATTGAAGAGCGGGATCATGCTGAGATTTTAGAATTCACTTGATGTGATAAAGGTGCAATCGTACTCATAGACAACGAAGAGATAATTTAGGTAGGCATAGGTCATCAGAAACAAGGATAAGACTACACAATAGGTATTACATTGTCTGGATTAGAATACTTGGGAAACAAAAATTTTTCAATGAATGCTTACAAACTGAATCACAATAATATATCCGAATCTAAAACTGAAGCCTGATACATATACTAAACTGAATTCGTAGATTTTTGGTGCGAGAAACTACTTACCGGATTGCCTGTACTTATGAAACTTCGAGTGTAGGACCAGACTAGTTCAAAAAAAGTGGAAGACCATAGAAATCTACCTGCCAAATTTTAAAAACCGGGTTGCTAACTATGCAAAATGAATCGTACTAGATATTCATACTTAAGTAGAAAATATCTTCAACACCCTCCTAAGGAATTCTAATGGTCTGAAAGGG
The DNA here is from genome assembly GCA_030864225.1 of Capsicum baccatum var. pendulum. NCBI lineage: Eukaryota > Viridiplantae > Streptophyta > Magnoliopsida > Solanales > Solanaceae > Capsicum > Capsicum baccatum. The sequence goes on along the minus strand of CM061560.1, from coordinate 160,536,755 downwards.
GAAAAAAGCTTTAAGCAAGATCTAAACAAGACATCTGAATCAGACATCATATAATTACCATAATCCCACAACTTGAAACCTAAACCTATGAATCATAAGTCAGGATAAAAGTACTAAGCTTCAAGCAAGGCATCTCCTTACTCTCAAACTCAACCACACTTCTCAAACACTCTCTCGACTATACTATACCCTTCTGATATTATACTTGATTGATTCGACTTATAATTCTTACATAACACCGATACTTCAATCTACTCATATCCCCTCGAACCAAACCGACTCATCTTCTTCATGCCTAACCTAGAACCACATGATTTGCCACATAACCCCATTCTGAATCATGAGCTCCCACACATCTACATTCTTATAACCTGTCATTTCAAGAGTAATTCTCATTACCACTTCGATAAATCCAATCCACCTAGTACTGGCCATTTACTAATGCACAAGGCACCCATCCACATGCACACAAACACGACATTCAAGCCTATCTTCATACCCTACAAACCTCTTATCAAGAAAAATTTCCATGCACTCACCTCAAGCACACCTGACATACTCCTAGCTAATCAAGTCCTACACAAATGCTTCACTTAAATATTCCTTCCAACTCATGGAATTACACAAAATGAACACACCACAATCTTTCCAATCATAACACATTAAACTTCACCTAACCATAACATGTATCAAAGACTTAGCCTCAATCTTACTTCACATTACCGCCAAGCCAAAGTAGGCATGCCACCCTCTATTGTTGATAAGGAATTATCTCCTCTCTCCCTACTAAACAATTATTCACCACCACTATCTTGGGTAAGAAAAGATAACTAAAAGATTAGAGCATTAGGATCTGACACATGAATCGATGCTATGAATAACTTGACACTCAACTGAGGCTTGAGGAATAGAGGATTTAACATCATAAGCCTATGAAAGAAATACAGCCCGAGGACATGCATGATATAAATTTGAATTCTTTTCTTTGCTGATAATTAAAAGTAGCACTTGAACATTGGAACTGAACATGTCACAAAATTTGAGTACATAAGTCATGTGTTACATGACCTAAATTGGAAATTCGTAACCATGAAATGTGATTCCAACCGGTGAAAGGTCTGAAACTCCACATTTTGGTAACTATGTAAGGAAAGGATTCTTTATGGCATGCCTGGACATGAATCATAATCATGGAATCAAAACACAAAGCATGAATGAATACTGGAATGACCTAAAATACTAAAATAAAATAGGTCGAGCAGTATCCCTTATCACAATTGTTCCACAACTCACTAGCACACCCACTAGAACCTGACAACCTAACTTGGTTACTCGTTCTACTATCTCCCCATTAGAGTAAAGCCATCACACTCCTTGACTCAATTATTACGAACATCGTTCATTACCTAACTAGACTTCCTCCACCTAGAAACTCCACGGTACTTACCAATTATGCCACATACAATGACCCTAGAAAATAAAGCAGCCCCATTGCACTTTGGGCAAGATTTCTTACCAAGAACATAAAATCAAACTTAATTACAAGTCAATTAAACTTAAGATCTTGCATACAATGTCCAAGCCCATTAGATCACTTCTCTATAACTAGCACCATTAACCAAGAAATCATCGCATTAACCATCATAGCCACTAATCATCCAAGCTTAATGCCTAACGCTTAACATAACTTACAACTCCACCTCACACACAAAATTCTCACTTAGAAACTATAAAACAAAACGTCAATAAACACTAGCCCACTTAAACCGCATAATAACAATAATTGTTCATAATCATATGGCCTCTCTCATTTATAATCCACCAAAACGCCCCCCGTTCTATGCATTATTACTATTTATCCTTCATACACAGCTTAATTTAGTTCATAAGTTCCTAAGTCTCAACTTAACTTCCCCTTTCAATCTCAGGAGCACCTAAGTTAACAACACTCATCCACTAAGTATCCTCATCCATAACCTATACTTATCTTGTGCAACACACCGTCAACAACTATTTTCATACCTTAAACAAACTATTATTACCTCCATCGATAACTTTTTCTCTTTTTTCCATAAGCTGAAACACAAGAATAATATCACTTCATCACTAACTCAATCACATGCAAAAGGCTTGGCTATACATACTTCCAATAAATCATACTTTCCACCTTTCTTGCCACTACACCTCTAAACCCAGTTCCAACCACCACGAGGAAACAAGATACATAAAGAGTCGCTAGTGAATCAAAATAGGCCTCACCCATCTTTACTAGTCTTTGATTTTGGATTTTGAAAAATTATTTAAGGCGGACAACAAACCAATTATGCTAGTGAATCAAAAGAGCCCATACGGCTTCACTAGACTTTCAGTTCTAACATCATGATGATAACCAGGTTATGAGAGATAGAAACTCGCCATACAATATTTGATAATCTAAGAATACACATCTTACTCTATCTTAACTAAAGGAATCATAAGGGAGAGGGCATAATATTGAACTTAGAAAACTTATAACATGTTGATAATCTCTTCGCAGGCTGCTTTGTGAGACTTCTAAAATTTCTCACTTGCAAGTCTAAGGGTATTATCGGGGAAAGAAATTAAAACTTGCAGATCATGTTACCTCAGGAATAGTACATAGATAAAGAAGTATAGATTATCATTATGGATTCTGAGAAGGAAACTGGAAGCGCAACTGACTTGGGCTCATTGCACGAATCATATGCAAGGCATGATCAGACACTAATAGGATACTTTCTAGCTTATTTAAAACTCCATAACTATCTGTGGAAACTGCTTAAGAAAGTATTATCTGCAAAGAGTTGAGCTTGATTGTCTCTAATACCTCAAAAATAAGATGGGTATGCCCTGATTAGAGGAAGATGGGAATCTACATAAGTTTCTCAAACAACTTTTCTATAGCATGATCTAAGACATAAAAAATGGAGAACTTTTCTAAATGTCTTGTATCCTCTCAAAGAAAAGTACAGATGTCTATGTACCATTCTGCAAGACTCTACTAGACATGGCTTGATAGACACCCTAGGATACTTGTAATTTATTCTCTGATACCAAGTTTATGACACCCCAAAATTGGGTCCCGACACGTCACATGGTGCTTAGGTGTATAAGTGACCCCAAGCTAACCCTCCTACTGGCATCACTCATAAGCAACTGCATAAAATACTTAAATCTATATAAAATTAGTGAAAATATAGAACTTCTATGAACTTGATCAATATAAACATAAACTTTACAAGATTACAACTCTACTTTTACCAAATGAAATTGAAACTAAATACATCAACTTCTACTTACTATCTATGAAGCCTCTACTGGTACTGACTTTAGATAGCCGGGTCATGACTTCCAACTATCTAAGATCAATACGAAAAAAGAAGAAAATACAACACTTCTCGAACTGTATAACCTACTCAAGCCCTTGAATTAAAAGGACTCATCACCTGCTGACTGAGAGCGGTAGATTGACTGAATGAAGTATCTGCACTACATTTCGTACCTACATTATAAGACACTGTAGCATATAGAAATATATGGGGGTCAGTACTTTAAGGAATATACTAAGTATGTGGGGGTGCAATGCAACATTATAAATAATATCATAAATGATTATGAAAATCATGCATGCTGATGATAACGACTTTCTTTTCTTGAATTTACTTAAATATATTCCTTGTAAATCATAAATAGTAATGCAAGCATTATATATCTCATAAATCATTATACTCAACTCAAACTCTTTAACTCATGACTTAGAGTGACTCAGTAACTCATAAAATATGAACTCTTATGGACTTGGGAGGTTCTTATAACCGACATAAACCATGTGAGCTACATGGATTCCAACGTCTTTTCCTCCAAAGGAGAGAACCCCACATTGGCGGGAGCGTAGTACTCTTGCCAGGGAATACAACCTAAATTTAGTGATCACAATCTCATACTCGGCCTCCGGTCCACAATTATCAATATCAATCCTACGGTGGCATTTTGTTTCGGGGGAAATACCACATTTCATGCTTGGTGCTAAATACTACTCCCAGATACAAGCCCAGAACGCGTTAAGAAATCCACCACAAACATCACAAGGGTCTATCATGATGACCGCATCAAATCTCTTTCTCATTTATCAAATCATAATCAATTTATGGATTCCTAACACGACCCAAATCAAATCAATCTTTCTCAATATCAAAATGTATTAATTCATTAAGTCATGGAAACATCAATAACTGTGAGGAAATATCAAGACACATTGTAACAACTCAATCTCATCAATCAATATACTAAATAATCCAATTTATCATAAGGAACCTTCAAGCCTGACACATGTCTTGAAAGAATATGAAATACCAACTCATGATAGAAACATGAAATTCACAATATTAAATATCAAGTCATAATTTGGAAATTGTACAATAATCATGTATCAAAAACATCAAGAAAACATCATAGAACTCATTCTTGACTCTCAACCTCAAATATCAATATATATATATATATATTCAATAATCAAACTTATAGAAGAAAAGCTTAAATCATGACTCTTATCTCAAATCATTCAGAAATCATCAACTCATAATAACAATATTCAACTCATGGAATAAGTTCTCAATTTAAGAAATAAAATAATGAAATAGTCATGTGTATCAATCTTGAATAGCTCAAATATCATGAATCATTAATAAAGAAATTTGGCTGTAAACCCACTTTGCAAAATCATGAATTTCAATAATATAAATTAAATCTTTGGGCACAAGAATGAAAGAAGTGCTCTTGTTCAAACCCTACATACCTGGGATTATGATTTTAAGATGAGCAAGATTGATTGGAAACTCTTCTTCACACTTTGACTTAAGTTCTTGATGTTTTGACTTGGAGAACTAGATTCTTGAACAACTTGGTGAAACCTTTGGATGATTCTTCAATTTTCTTGTTCATGATTTAATTTAGGATTTTGGAAGAAACCCTAGTTCTAGATCTTTCTTGGAAGAGAAATGAGAGAAAATAAACTTCTCTTCACTACTTGGATATATATATATTTAGGACCAAAATGGGAGAAAATGACCAAAATGCCCTTGCAAAAACATCCTTTAATTGCTGGAAAAAAATAGCTGACGAGATCCGTGACAAGCCGTAAGGCTCGTGATAGGCCGTCACAAATTGTCATCACAAAAAGGGTGGATTATATGATTTTTGGCTTGAGGTTGACGACATTTTGTGACAAGCGGTAAAACTTGTGACAAGCCACTACAAAATTTCATAACAAAAGGTTGGATTTTGTCACTTTTTTCCTTAAGGTGATGACATTTTGTGACAAGCCGTCAGGCTTATGACAAGTCCTCACAAAAGGTCGTCACGGAGTTTCCAAGCTGACACGCTAGTGTAAAATAAGCATAACACTTTGCTTTGATATTGAATTTTAATTAAATTTGTATCATTAGAAATTTAATTCAATTATATATATTTTGGTAAGTTATGGACTCAATAATTCATAGTATAACAAGATATATGATCATTTTAAGTTGGATATGGAAAAATCCTTCCTAAGAATTCAATCGGTAAGGAATGTTTTGATTCTCCTAATTGCTAGGAAATCTTTGACGCCTTAATACACATTACCCTTGATTTGTAAACAACCAAAGAACTATAATTTATTTCTCATGAGCCTGATTCATGGTTGCACTATTGGTTAGAGTCTTGGGGTATTACAAAATGGCTCTAACTCTCTCACCAGGTGTCTGATTCAGGTGAATCTTATGTTGATGGAAATCTTATCCAATTCTCCACATGACAGAAAGTGTAATTTAGGGAAATACAACATGATATAAACAACAATCACTTTAGAAGTAATGCATATTCACTCAATAGACGGATTTAGGCTTAAGAAATGATCGGGGTATTACACCAGCCCAACAATGTAAGATAGTCTAAACCAAATCAAACCATAATATATACAAGTCCACAGTTATTCAAACAAAGCCTCTAAACAATGTCCAAAAATATCTAGTCAATGTCAAGAGTATAGTAAAAGTATAAAATAAACCATAATAGGAAATTGTCCTTCTAAATAATAGAAGCTTACCACTTCAGGCTGACTCAAGTTTTCCCTAAATCACCAAGTCAATAACTAGGAGGTGTTATAGTATGGTCGATTCCTGCATTAAGTGGAGATACAATGCCTAAAGATGGTTTTTCGGATAAATGCTAGCATGTACTCTGGAGTAAGGGTTAAATAATGCCATTATTCATAATCAAAGTAAATAACCATATGCAATCACATAAATATATATATATATACACATATATCATGCGGGAAAAAAATCGAGTTTAGCATGCATTTAAGACTTTAACCTAGGTTGTGTAGCTTTATCATCATAATCTACTCATGGGCTATATGGGTCTAGTGATACCCCCTAAATAGGCCCCAGTGCATGAAGCTGCATAAACTGGAGATACCATAGGTGTTCGAGGATACTGTTGAACCATCGCCCTCTATGATACATATATGGGAGTAACTATGATAACCAAAAGTTGTATCAAATTAGATATAATGCATCAACGAGAATAAACCACGTAGGCAAGTACAAAAATATTTATAAAAAACTTAGCTATTGGGAAAACAACATCAAAAGGATATAACTCTACCACGTTTATCATTGCATTGGTAAAAAAAGCCTTTAAAGATACATAGATTTAGTTAAGGTTGGACAAACACCTGCCTTACTCTAAACTATTGTACAATACCAAAATGTATGTAACAGACTTAGAAAGCCCCTAATTAATCTAGAGCTCACCAATGGTTGCTAGATATACAGTGCTCCTACTGAAAAGGTGTATTAGCTGAAGCATTTGTACCTATAACATGAAATGCAGGTCTCCTATAAGGGACGCCAGTAAAAAATATATACTGAATATGTAAGGCTGAAAGTATTAATACATGATACATGAGCTCAATAGAAATCAAATACAAGTGTATAAATAATTCTAGCAGACCATATTTATACATACTTATAGGATTAGGTATTTTACATTATTTTATTCATTTTACCCTTCTTACTTTTTAATCTTTATAAGCCATATAATACAAATGAATAGTTTCTCAGTGGTGAATACCATATTGTGATCGACCCATGCTAGTTTTATGCCCCTAGGCTGCCACCCTTGTATAAACACATTGGGATTATCACATGCTAGGTTTTCCCCTTTGAGCTGACAAACAAATATAAAGGTATTCGGATTGTTCTATGCTAGACATATGTCCCCAAGCTGCAACTCGTTCAATTTAGATTTGCATTAGTTTATTTATCCTTTAAGATTGTTACTTTTGTAGTCATAATATTATTGTAATTTGGAACAACAATATACCAGTAGAAAGACATGTGAATAAAAAATCAATGCAAAAACAATGAGGTAGGGATAAAATTTTACATGAATGAAATGTTTAGGAGCTAGAAATAACACATGGGTTTTATTGACTCAATGGAGAACTCCCGAAACATACAGACTTAATAACAAGCACTTACTGAGTTGTTTTAACACATTAGAGAGTGAGGAAAAGTCCATTACCTATATGGGAGATCATACATTGCCACTATGTATTATTTGCTATTGGAGAACATTAAAAGCTTACTTCATAAACAAGTGTTGAATTTCATGCCAAATAATACGAAATAGAGTATGCCTTACGTACCTTGCTATACAACTCTTTTATTAACCCAAATCAACATCCTTCCTTTTAAATTACTTATCTAAAATAAAGTATATGGTAAAACTAGTATTAGTAACTAACGAACACATTTAGGCAACTTAACTTTACCAAAATAGTAGCCAGGCAGTAAGCCCAAAATTTATCAAATCAAGGGTGTTATTTTAACCTTTTTATCCTCCAATTACATCTACATACTATACACATTCTTATGAGATCCCTTTAAACCACTTTGGCATTGTTACACTCTTAAAATAAAGTGCAAAGTGGAACAGGCAGTAAACATATACAATATTTTGTTTGGTGGCATACTACTACACCTCCTATTCTATATTAATACTCCAAAATCAACTTAGTAGTCCCCACAATATACACATCAAATAGTCCACAAAACAACTCTAAATTCTTTCTATCTTAGCAACCAAATATTAAACTCATCATCCCTTGAGTTCTAATAACAACACATGCATAATTCTAGACCCAAACTTATACATAAGGAGAATAAAATAGGGTATTCACCTTACCTCAATTTTTTGTAACTTATTATTTTAACTTTAACTCTTCAAAAACGTGAACTTTTCTTCACAATTTAAACTAAATAAGAAAAGAGCAATCTCTTAATAAGAAATAAAGGTGAGCAGTTAGCTTGTTTTATTTTCTTCTCTATATTTACAATTAAGTATGAATAGCATGTTTTCCTACTCTTTCATGGGAGAATTAAGTTATACCATAAGTGTTTTCACTTCCTTGGATTGCAAAGGTGAGTGGTTCTTCAAGAACCCTATAAGGATAATTAGGGATGTTCCTTTCTATTATAGAGAGAAGTAGAGAAAACGTATGAAATATGGTCCTTTTTTGTGACTTAGAATTGATGGGAATGACCAATAACTTGTCCTTATAAAGGAACTATTTTGGCTATCTATTTTTCTTTATTTTGGACCACAAATTTGTTAAATTGGTCCAAGTAGATGCTGCACCTATATAAGGAGATCAACCTTCTCAAAAGGTCAAAGTAGGTGATGCGCCTACTTGCTTGATTCTTTATTGGGCTTTTAATTAAATTGGGTCTTGGCAGATTCGAGTTTTGGGACCTTGCTTTATTTTCTTTCTATTTTACTTAATCTTTTCCTAAATGAGTACATTAATATAGGCCCAATCTGATCCATAACCTTGGGTCCATTAACTCGGTCCATATAGCTAAAGTAGGTGACTCACCTACTAGCTTAATTAATTCAAGAAAGCACCTCAAAATTATATTTCATTTTCAGTTCTTAATCCTTCTAATCTAACTTACAACTCGTATACACTTAGTCACTTTAAAATTTAAATTGAAATACTATCTTATCATCCCAAGCTAAATAGTTGTATCAATATGTCGCGTTATATTAAAACGTACAGACAGTATCTAGAAACCCATTTGCAACATCCATACTCGCGTAACAAATATTATTCATCATTTATATCACAAGGCTATATCTAGGCTATGTCAAGGCTATATAAGTAGAATAAGTATACATAAAATACAGGGTTTTACATAAGCATTGCACTATTTCTTTCTCCATTTAGAGGTACTCTGATAATGTTCTTTATGATGTAATTCCAATGTAAGATTGTCATATCATGCTTAGGTATCCATATAATGTTTATTGGATTGTAATTTATGATAGGGAAAAATAAAGTTTCTCTTGAGATAAATAAAGGAAAATATAAACTTGTACCTTTAACTTCATCTCAAGTTTAAGATGATCATATACATGTAAAAGAAGCAATGAACGATTTTGAGAGAGAAAAGAATGGTAGGAGTAAGGGAGATCATGTTCACATCTGAATACAGAAAAAGAAAAAGGTTGAGCTATGTGGAGACAGTGAGAAGTCAAGACAGGTCAAGAAAAAAAGAAAAGAGAGATGATCATGAGAGTGAAAAGTAGAGGGATCATTGTGATGGAGAGATAGAAAAACACGTGTGTTTGAGTGAGTTTATAACATTCCTAGTTTTTGTTGTTACTTTGACTATTTTGTTGGTACTCATGGAAAGTCTGCATTAAAAATCTTTCATTGGAATTATATAGGTAAAGAGATATAATTTGGAATTGTTCAACATAAGATTCATGACAAAAAGTCCTACAAGGAAGATGTAGATCTAATACTAATGACAAAAAAAATAAGGTGATATTGTTTCTTTGCTACATAGGACCTAGTACGGTATGTTTGATCATCTATTAACATTCTTGGAATTCTTAGTATACCTAAAATCTTTTAGGATGTGATGAACTATATGCTTAATTCTTATGCTGGTAACTTTATTAAGTTTGAGGATGATGATATTTTGTTCTATAATAAGTAATTTATAGCAACCTCTACGTTCAATTATATGTGTAATTTGTTTCCTTTTAAAATTGAGTCTAACAAATTTGAATATGGATTTTCACTTATTGAGAAGAGGTGTGGTGTTTGCAGGAAGAACCTTGTTAATGAGTGACATGATTCTTCCATTTTTTTTGTCAAATAAGTTTTTGTGTGATGACTCGTTCAAATACGATTCTTCTTCTATGATGAGTTATAATTCTTCAAGTTTTGATGATTGTAAGGTTAGAAAAGTGTTTACCACTAATGATGAGGAAATACATGACTATTATGATAATAGTGATCAAATACCCTTTGTTAAACCTATTCATGATTCCTTGTTGGGGAAATTGAGCAACTACTTAGAATTTAATAAAGATTATACTTTGAGATTGAAATTTTCTTCTAACCTTCTTGAAAACTCCTATGTTGATGTGAAATAGGTTTTATATGGAAAAATATTTGTGAAGTGTAATTGAGGATGTTTGGCTATATCATAAAAGTGTTCAATTTGATCCATATTCTACAAATCTTATGTCGTGTTTGCAAAGACAATTGGAGTATTTTAATGATAGAATAAAATTCAGTTGAATGTATCATTTACAATGGTATCTAGAAGAGAATCTTGTTGTTCTCATTAAAAAAGAGAATTTTTTATTGGTATGATGATGTCCACATACTTTATAAGGGTGTATTTGTACATTCTAGGATTGGTTGTGTTAAATGGACTAGTTTAAAGTGTTATAGTTATAAAGTTTTCTAGATTTGTTTATTTTTATAAAAGTAGAATTCAAATTCCATGCTATTTGGTGTAGATTTTCCCCTGTATATTGAGACGAATTTTGTTATTTACAAGGACATGATGATTAATAGTATTTGAGAGGTTTCTCTTCTTTACACCTTTGTGTTTGAAAACTATGAATTTACCTTGGAACCCTATAAGAAAAATTATTTAGGAGGTAAGATTATTTCTTTACTTGATATCCTTGGTTTCCATTTAAGTTCTTCAATTAACTCTATTAGTATAATAATTAGTCTTAATCCGTTAATTTTGAATATTAAGATCAATTAGTGTTATTAGCATTTAATATCAAATTGCACCTATATTTAATTTCTTCTCTTTCATCTTAGTATTTTTGCTTCTGCATTATTTTTTAAATATTCACGTTATCTGATTCCTATACCAACCCTTGTCGAACCATTTCTAATCTAGGTGGAACTTTTATTTGTACTTCTTTCTTTATCTCACCATATAATAAATCATTATTAACATCTAATGTGAATAAAGGACAATTTTTCTTTACTGCTAAACTGAGCAAAATTCTAACAATAGTCATCTTCATCACTAGTGAAATAGTTTAAGTATAATCTACACCTTGTTGTTGAGTGAAGCCTTTGACCACAAGCCTAGATTTTTAACTTTTCACATTTTTATCTTCCTTGTGTTTGATCTTGTCTACCTAATGGGCCTGATGTCCTTCTTGCCAGAAGGTACTGGTACAAGATCCAAGGTCTGATTGACATGTGATGCCTCAAATTCCTGTGTCATTACAGCTTACCAAGAAGGATGTAGTGCTACTTTTTTATAATAAAAATTCTCATTATTAAGTGAATGGTTCTCTATTATCTATTAATAACCTTGACTAAGGGAAAATGGAGGTATGATTGGTAAACAAGGGGTGTGGATTAATGATGAAGTAGATAAGGGGGGAGATAAAACTTAAATAAATTGGTAATTGAGTAGATTATAAGAATATTATTTTAGGTAAGTTGGTTGAAAGTGTTGTCTAGAGGATCTTCTACGAGCAATATGTTGCTGAATAGAGGTAGTTTGTGAAGTGAGCTTTTCTAAAAAAGAATTAGTTTGCTAAGATATGGTGGCAGGAATAGGTTGGTGTGGTAGTATTGGTTGGGAAGGTAGTGTTAATGGTACCATGGTAGAGGGTACAAAATCATGGCCAATAAAATGAGTTGAGTCTCTTACATCTAGCTATGAAGTATCAGTTTGGTGTGTGACAGTGCATAAACTATTCACATTATTTTGATGAGAGTTGATTAAATGCAAAACATAAGGAAAACTAGATTGTGACGGTGACATGTGAAAAGGAAAAATATGCTCATAAAATAATACATCACTTGAAACATGTAACCTCTTGCTTTTTAAATATAGGATGTTGCAACCTTTTTCCCCAAAAGGATATCCCAGGAAAATATAGAGAGCAATCGTTGTCTCTAATTTGTTGTATGTGTTTTGAGAGTGGTGGAAAGTAGAGGCATCCAAAAGATTTAAGGTGATTGGACAAAGGTTTCTTTTGGTCGAGCAGCTCATAAGGTCCTAATCTTCATAACTATAGTGGGCATTCTATTTATCAAATAAGCGGTTGTTAAGATGCATTATCCACACTATTTGATATGTTATTTGGATTGATATAATAATGCTCTTATTGTTTCAAGTAGATAGTTGTGCTTTCTTTCCACAAAACCATATTATTATGGTGTATATAGGTAAGTTTTATGAGGAATAATGCCTTTAGATTGGATAATCTCTTATTTCATTGTAACTAAACTCTATCCCATTATTAGACTCGATTGTATTGATTATCGTAGAAAATTGGTTCTCTATTAGGGAAGTGAAAAATTTAAGGACTGGAAGTGCATTAAATTTTCAACTCATCAAATATGTTCAGGTTGATATACTATATTCATCAACCATGATGATGAAATACTTGTACTTATAATGAGTAGCAATGTGACATGGTCCTCATAAGTCAATATACAATAGCTTAAAGGGTCTAGTTATGCTAGTAGATCTTTGTGGAAAAGATAATCTAGACTATTTACTCGAGGGGTGCAAATAGAACAAATAAAAGGTTATTTAGGTGCCAAGGAAGGAAAGTAGGTAATATATTTCATTTCACAAAAGTTACATGATATATTTTTAAATTCCATAAGAGATCATAACTTTTATTATGAAATGTAGATGGTACATGATTGTCATCATGAGATGCAGAAAGTAAAGAACGATTTAGATCAGTAAAAGTTTATTTATTCATAGAAGGTGAAGCATTTATAATGTTTCAAGGGTACCAATCATACCCTCAGATACAATTTAGGATTCCACTATTGTATGTTAGGCAGTGGGTTTTAGTTGGGATTCTAGCCAAGGTTCGACTCAACATCATACTAGTCATACGGCAAGATATGAGGTGTATAATGCCAAGTCATATGATGCATATTGCCTTGCCTAGTTGTATCTATCAAACATATGATTTATGGTTACTTTTTGTACCCTAAGATATGACTTAGACCTAGATAGTCATATGATGGTCAGTATAGGAGATCACGGTGGGGTCTAAGGTATGAGTTAGTGTACCACTCATACCCTAGGGTACATTTAAAGGGGTTGGGTCATACCCTTCAGGGACTTAGTTTTCAACTTTTAAGTTAAGGGTAGTTCGGATGTTTCCCACCTTAAACATTTATATCCCCAAGTTATATTACCCTTGGTTGACTCTCATAATATACTTTGAAGAATAGAAATACTTCAAAATACTCTCTCAAACTCACTCATGAATATTGGTGGCTAGGGTTTCTACAAGTTCTCTTCAAAGGGCTCAAGAGTCAAGTTTCTCTAAGGAATCCTCTTGTCTAAGGCATAAACTCTTCCCCCATTGTTAGTTCCAACTAAAGGAATATTTTAATGTGTTTTAAATATCTATTATGAATCATATATGGTGGATTTGAGAATCTATGTTTAGTATTTTGGTGCATATTGTTCGGTATTAGTTTAAACTATGTTTTCATATATTTTTGTTGATGGTTTCCATATGTGGGTACTTGTTGTCTATGGTTTAATAAATGGTTCATAGGTAACCCTAAATTTAATGGTTTATACTTTATTTTTGGTCTTGGTAAAGGTATGACCTAAACGTGTTTGATTAAATGCCTAAGAAAATGCTCTTACTCTATTGTTGAACTACCATTGGGACTATTTAATGGTATGGTTTGGTAATGGAACCCTAAATGGATTTGGATAGTTTTTAATTGGTATAAATATTTTAATGGCATAAATAGTTTAAATGGTTTGAATAGTATGAATGGTTTGGAAAGGCTAAATATTAAAACCAAGGTGGTTATGAAATATAATTGAACAAAAACCTTGTAATGGACATGGGAATCACATAAGAGAATTAAATGATGAAATTGTTTTGAATGTTAAATATCTTGTGGGGGTACAAAGGAATCCCCCAAGTAAATTATATAATGAAATACTTGTGGGGTACACAAGAATTCCCCACATAAGCTTGATAATGATGTACTTGCAGGGTACATGGAAATCCCTCAAGAAAATAAAATAATCTAACCTATGAGGTACTTGGGAATCTCCTAAGGTTGGATAAGGACATTGCTTGCAAGCTATAGTCAGTATGATGATACCACCTGTAGTAGCCTTGATTGATAATAATTGGAATAATGGTTTGGTTACATGGTAATAGTTTTAATTAGGCAATAATGGCGGGGTGTGTTAGTTAATTGTGAAGGTAAGAGTCTAAGGGACGAACACTAAAAACTCATATTTAAAGAAATGAGGATATGTCATGACAAAAGGGTACATGGGACCCCCATAAGTACACTTGTACATATGTATCATGAAGAGCGAAGGGTACGCAGGAATCCCCTATTCCTATGGTATCTCTGGTTCATGCGGTTACATGAATCGCCGCCCGTTCAGGGGGTTAAACTAGACACATATAGCCCATGGGTGGTTCTAGGATGGTTAAGCTTCATATTTCAAGCTTAATGGTTTTAAAGGCATACTACACCAGATTCCCTTTCCCAATATGGATTATATATATATATATTTATTGTTGTGTATTGATATGGTTGGTTTACTTAGATTTAAAGTTTGGCATTATTTTATCCTTATCCATAGTACTTGTTAGCATTTACCTGCTAACCTATCTTTCAATGGTTGTATCCCCATACTATACAGGAGCCGATCATGCTACTCATCCTACTCATTGATCAGATTTGGGAATAGTCAGTGTTGGATTGAAGTGGTGAGCTTTCATAGTTTAGAAGGCATCCATTTTATGTCATGAATTATTTTACATATTACTGTCTTTTTTATGTCTTTTATTTTTAACTATGGTTGAGAGTAGGTCCCGACCAGGTACTCATTGGTTTGGTTTAGAGAATTTGTATGGACAACTGTGGACTTGGGAATGGAAATGGTCATGATATATTTATGTATATACATAAGGTTTTTATTTTTTGTTTGGTTCATTGGTTGTTGGATGGCTTAACTTAGTTGGGTTTCCCTTAGATATAGGCTTATACCAAAGTCATTACATGATAAGTTTTCTATCTTGTTATACATTTGGAGTTCATCTTAATCAGGGTATATGTGTTTATTTGTTGGGTTGGGCATTGGTGACAGTCTTCGGTCTGAGTTGGACTTGAGATTGCCCATTTTGACAAGGACTTGGTTTGGGTCGTGTCAAGTTGGTATTGGAGCCTAGCTTCCAGTTTCATGGGGTATCCACAAATTTATGTTAAGTAGAGTCTTCCTTATGCGAGTGTTATGTATCATACTTATAATCAGGAGGCTACGACATATTTAGAAATGTTTCACTTTCTTGTTGTTCTAATTTTGAGCAGTGGAATCTAAGGTCTTAAACTCTTCCCTAAACATTCTTTTGTTCACTTTTAGATTATGTCCTTTCGAAGACCTAAAATTTATGGAAAATCACTCATCCCACTCTAGTACAACATGGTTAGATATAGTTTAACTTATGAGGCACAGACTCGGTTAGGGGTCGTAGCTTTTGTTTTTTCCTATTGAGTCCCAACAATCACTAATGATCCTATTTTGGAAATTAGCACTTATTCTTGATTACCTCAAAGAACGATTACCAATTCTGAGTTTTGCCATTCCATTAATATATTGACCCAGATAGTGACAAGTTGTCACACCAATCCGGTCCTATTGGTATGGATAGGAATGAGGTAATGTTAGGAAATAGGCAAGGTAATGGTTCTCAGTTTTCTTAACAAAGAAGAGGTCCATGGTATGGTGGTAATAGGTCCAATATAAAGAGTTGGGTGTGTCTTAAATCTTATTCTATGTCTTGTGCTCCCTACCAGAAGCCATTGGGAGGCAGATATTTTTAGAGTGGTAATACTTCTAGGGTACAAGGTTCCCAATCTCGGGCCATTGGTGCCCAATCCACATCACCCTACCCTCTTTGTAGATTCATTTATTGGTCATATTGTGGTTGTTACGAGGAAGGGGTAATCTATGTTTTAGTTGAGGTTAATTGGGTCACGTGAAATGGGAGTATCCCATAATGATCGCTGCTTGGGAAACTAGAGTATCGATTGCCACTTCTCTAGATCCTGCACCAAGGGGTGCTGCTATTAGCTCTCACTTAGTTGGGATCATGTTAATGACTTTACTATCCCTTTAGAGTGTTAGACATCTTCTGATGCCGACACTTGTATGTTAAAAACTATTTTTCCATGGTGTGTATTATTTTTAGTTTGGGGTCCTCTCTCTCTTTGTGACCCTATTTATGGTTATCTATTTTGTTTTTGGTCCCATGGTTATTTCAGATTTTTTTACTCTTGTGTCTACCTCAGTAGGTGACTCAGTTATTGGTAAAAGAGTTTTAGAGGGTGTGTGGTATCTGTTGGAAGTAAGAGGATTCTGGTGGATTTATTTGGCATGGATATGGTAGATTTCAATAGCATTCGATGGATGGATTGGTTATACTCATGCTATGCATTATTAAATTGTCGGATCCATACAGGTTGTCTTTAGACTCCATGGAAAGTTGGTTATAGAGTGGGATGATGGTTTTATTCCTTAACTATTAAATAAAAAGGTTACATTATATCTTAGAATTCGGATATTGGTCTCCAAAGAGGTGTCTCTATTATCGTTTGGTTCGGGTTAAAGGTTCTAACTTGGGAGATCTTTCTTTGCATTTGGTTCTGGTGGAGACTGAATTTCCTAAAGTCCTTCCTAAAAACCCTAGTGATGTCTTTCTAATGGGGAGGTTGGTTTGTGATTGGCCTTATTTCGGACACTTGTTCCATTTCTATTTTATCTTTATAAAATGGTTCTAGTTAAGTTAAAAGAGCATAATAGGAAAATTAAAGAATGTCTTACATGGAGGTTTAATATGTCCTAGTATTTTCCATGGAGTGTTTTTATTCTTGCATGCATAAAGGGATAGTTTTCCCTCGGAATGTATTGGTGGTCGGTTAGTAAATAAGTAAATTAGGTTGTCCTCCTCATTAGGTGGATCCTGTATGCATTTTCTGTATGTGCATATTATATATGGGGTACTTTGTTAATAGAGCATGGTGGCTAATAGACATTAAGCATGAATCTTACATTTTAATTTTGGTGAAGTGTGTATGTTAGCTTGGGGATAGCAATATAGACATGGTGGAGGTAAATTGGTATGTTAGATGAGGTGTGCGGAAGGGGTGAGGTTGATGTCTTAGGAAATACAATAGTGGGAAAGTAGTGACTTATAGATCAGAGGTTTAAGTTGAACGAATGGATTAGGGGTCTAGTCATTGGATGGGTTAGAACATAGAGTTTGTATGACTATGGCTGGCTCTAGGTACCATTTGGATGGATGAGGTTAAGGGTATAAGAAAATAGAGAGTCCATAGTTTATATCCTTGGTGATACCCAATATAGTAGAGTGTTGAGCTTATAGGTGTCATGGGATGAAGGTCGAGGATTAATCTAAAATTTTCTTTTAGCGGTGGACTTCAAGGGAATGTCAGGTTGTATGTTTTAGTGATTCTCTTCTAGCTCGGTTAAGAGAGTACTATACGAGTGTTGCATGAATTCTTGTAGCGCTTATGCCTAAGGTTCGCATTTGGCACTTGCCTTATTCCCTAGATCTGAGTCTTGACTTAACATTACATTACCTATGGTATATGCAGTTGTGTTTCTTTCTGTGTCCATTCCAAAGGACTTCTTTTATGGTGTTGTTATACTGGGATGGTTCTTCATTATGGTGTAGGTGGTTCCTATAAAGTACTTAGTTCTTGTGATATCGTGTCTTATTTTGAAAAGATGGGAGGAGGGGTCTTGACTAGGGTGGCATGGATAATTCTTCTAATTTAGATCCTTAATGTCCCTTCTTATGATTAGGGTGGAGTGGCTTGGAAAGCATGCTGATGTTTTGAAAATGAGGAATGTAGAAGTCCCTAAGTGGGGGAGTGTATATGGTGACTACTAGAGTTCGGTTTTGGAAGGCGAGGTAAGATTGTTTTCATGACAAATGGTTAAGAAAGGAATAAGTGGTGGAACCCTTTGTGAAAATAATAGACGATGCTAGATCTTTGGAAAGTTGTGGTAGGCTTGAATGTTGTGATTGGTAGATATACCAATAGTATGTTGTAAACATAAGAGGCTTGAGAAGACATATTTTATGAATTTTTTTCATGGCCTAATTATTGTTTGGATTTGGGTTTTCAATTCTATGTTGGGGTTTTTGGTTGTAATAATTGGTTATAGTTTTCCCATGTCTCTTCTTTTGGTTTTCATATTAAAATGGTGATGGAGCAGAGTAGTTATTCAGAATAGATGTAAGGAATAGAACTCAGTCGCTTAAGTTAACTTCTTTTAGCTTTGGATAGGCTTGAACATAGAGGTGGTGTATATCTAGACTCAATCTCTCATAGTGATGTGTGCTTGGGAGATCATAAGTCTAATTGGACTTGCTGTCTAGCGTCAGTTCCATCCATGACAAATTTTATGTGTTTGTTTTGGGGTAAAAAGTTGATGGTCTTTCGTTGGTTGGTTTCTTTGGGTGGTATCAGTATCTTGGATTCTTTGTTCCTTAAGGAGGTCTCGATGAGGATCTTGGACTAATAAGTTTGCCGGTTGTAAACCAAAGGTGTGGCTTTGGTGAAGGTTCTATGGTGGAGCCAAAAATCTGAGGAAGCCATTAGGGATGTAGAAAAGGACATAGAGTCCAAGTATCCATGTTGGTTCTTTGTTCTGGAAATTCATGTGTAAGGTATGTGTTCTTCATCATCACATGGTTAAATGAAGGATTGGATTTCCCTTTTTTTTCTTTTTTTCCTAACTTAGTTAAAGGTTGGAATAGAGGTGTTAGGGTGTAGGTCATGCTTAGTGTATATGGTGATCTTCTCATCTTGAATTATGACTTGGTCATCTATTTTGGTTCAAGGAAAGGTTTGATGGGATTTTGGGATTCTCATCTTTAAGGTTTGATGGGCTTCAGTGACTTTGTCTCCTCATCTCACCCTTACCCATCATTCAAGGACAATAATCCTAGTAGGGGAGTATGAAACACCCTAAACTTTGACCCTCACAAAATTTCATAAGTTTTGGATGCTCTGGGAAAGGTATGACATAAGGGTACTAATCGTAACCTAAGATACATTTTGGGATGCCTCTCTCATATTTTAGGTAGTGGGTTTTGGTTAGGATTCGGTAAAATGTGTGACTCAATATCATACTAGTCGTATAGTAAGATACTAGGTGTATGATGCCAAGTCATATGATGTTTATTAGCTTGCCTAGTTGAATTTGTCCAAGATACAGTTTATGGGTACTAATATATGACTTAGACCTAGATGGTCGTATTATGGTCTGTATAGGAGACCTTGGTGAGGGTCTAGGGCATGAGTTAGGGTACGACTCATACCTAGGTTACGGCTAAGGAGGATGGGTCGTACCCTCCTAAGACTTGGTTTTCATCTTTTAAGCTGAGGGTAGTCCGGATATTTCCCACCTCAAACCCTTATGTCCCTACATTATATAACCTTTGGTCACCTCTTATAATATACTTTGAAGAATAGAAACACTTCAAAATACTATCTCAAACTCACTCTTGAAGATTGGAAACTAGGGTTTCTACAAGTGTTCTTCAAAGGGCTTAAAAGTCAAGTTTCTCTCCAGAATCCTCTTGTATAAGGCATGTACTCTCCCCTCATTGTTATTTCAAACTAATGGCATGTTTTAATATGTTTTAACCATTGATTATGAATCATATATGGTGTATTTGAAAACCTATGTTTAGGGTTTTGGTTCATATAGTTGGGTATTGGTTTAAACTATGTTTTCACATATTTTTGGTGATAATTTCCATAATGGGTACTTGTTGGCTATGGTTTAAAAATGGGTCATGGGTAAACCTAAATTTAATGGTTTGTACTTTGGTTTTGGTCTTGGTAAGGATATGGCCTCAACATCTTTGATAAACTCCCTAAGAAAATGCTTTTACTCTGTTGTGGAACTCTCATTGGAACTATTGCATGGTATGGTTTGGTAATGGAACCCTAAATGAATTTGGATGATTTTGTTCATATAAATGTATTGAATGGTTAGAATTGTTTGGAAAGGTTAAATTATAAAACCATGATAGTTATGAGATCAAATTGAATGAAAACCTTGTGGGGTACATAGGAATCCCCCAAGAGAATGAAATGATAAAATTGGTTTGAATGTTCAATGTCTTGTGCGTTACAAGGGAATCCCCCAAGCAAAGCATATAATGAAATACTTTTTGGGTACACAGTAATTTCCCAAGTAAGATTAATAATAATTTACTTACAAGGTATATGAAAATCCCACAAGTAAACTAAATAATGTAACCTATAGGGTACATGGGAATCCAATAATGTTAGCTAAGGACATTGGTTGCAAACTATAGTCTGCATAATTATACCACTTGTAAGAACCTTGATTGATACTAAATGGAATAATGGTTTGGTTGGATAGCAATGGTTTAATTTGTGAAATAATGGCGAGGTGTGATATCTAATCGTGAAGGTTGGAGTCCAAGAAATAAACACTGGAAACTCTTTATTTCTGACATAATGATAGGTCATGACGACCTATGATATGATACTTATGGTATACATAGGAATCCCCTAGGTACACTTGTACATATATATCATAGAGAGTGATGGGTACTCGGGATTCCCCTACTCCTACGGTATCTCCAGTTCATGTGTCTTCATGCATCATGGCCTATTTAGGGTATACACTGTACCTATATAGCCCGTGGCTGGTTCTAGGATAGGTTAGCTTCACATACCCTAGTTAATGGTTTTAAAGTCATGCTAAACTCGATTCCATTTCCCGACATTGATTATATATATGTATGGTTATGTATGCATGTGGTTGGCTTACTTGGATTTGAAGTTTTGCATTATTTTATTGTTATCCTGAGTACTTGCTGGCGTTCACTGGCTAACTCATCTTTGGGAGGTTGTATCCTCACGACATGTAGGAATCAGCCATACTAATCCTCCTACTCATTCATCGGATTCGCGAATAGTCGGAGTTGGATTAAAGTGGTGATCTTCCAAAGTTTGAACGGCATCCATTTCATGTCATGGATTATTTTACATATAATATTATCTACTATTAGACTTTGAATTTTTTCTATGGTTGGGGGCATGTCACGATCAGGTACTCTTTGATTTGGCTTAGAGGCTTTTTATGGACAAATGTGGACTTGGGTATGGAAATGGGCATGATATATTTATATATATACATTGCGATTTTATTTTTGGTTTGGTTGGTTGGTTATTGGATGGATTGACTTGGATGGGTTGGCCTCAGATATAGTCTTATCCCAAAGTCATTACATGATAATTTGGCTATTTTGTTATATATTCGGAGTTTATTTGACTTAGGGTATATGTGTTGGTTGGTTGGGCTGGGCATCAAAGGCGATCTCCAGTCCGAGTTGGACTTGAGATTGCCCATTACGACAAGGCCTCGGTTTGGGTCATGTCAATCTCACTTATTTCTAACATTAAAAATTTAAAAATTTACTTTAAAATAAGAAAAGGATATTAGGTTCCAAGGATGCCCCCCGTGGAAAAGAATCAAAAAGAACAACCATGGGGTGGGTGAAGTATGCACCCACTAAACTGACACCAACAAAACTAATACTAAAAAGAAAATATTTTTGTAATTTTTTTTCAAATTTAACCAAAACCTAGAAAACACTAAGAATTTAGACCCTATAGCATCACTTCACCTGAAACCATGGGACTTTCCCCAACCCATACTTAAAAGTAGAGATAGAAATACTCTCTAAGGCCTCTAGTCCTAGCTAGTAGAATCTTTTATCATTGGTAAGGTCGGGGGACCCCACACAGATTCATTGCCATGCTTCGAAGCTCAAGTTTCTGGTACTCAGACTTCCTGTCAACTTGTGATTCGAAAAAAACTTAAACTACATGAAATAAAAACTAAAATATAGAAAATAAAACCAACCTTAACTTGGGTTTCCTCCCAAGCAGCGCCTGAGTTAGTACTGCAGCACGACCCGCATCTCAACCATTTTCCTTCATCTTCTTCCTCCTACTCAGAGGCCATCTTCTCACTCTTTTCCGACCTCTTGCGTGTGAACTCTCAAGGACAACCACTTTCTCAACACTAGCCTTTTCAATCTCCTTCTCAACTCTGTCAAATTTAGGCTTAAGTTTTGGCTTAGAAAACTTAATGAGGCAGTCCGAAAGGGTCATTAGTGGCTTAAGCTCTACCACACAACACTTATACACTTGTATGCCAATGATCATACCCAAATATTTGTAGTTAGAATCTGGATTGAGTTTTTTATAAACTGTAAAGACCACCTCTTTCTCATCTAATCTCATTTTGAGAGTGCCCTCTTTCACATATATCAGCGCTGCTCCTATTTCTAAAAATAGATGTCCCAAAATGATTAGTACTCTTTTATATGCATCATAATGAAAATACTAAGTTAGTAGGGATAATGAATTTATCAACCTATGTATTTAGGTTTTGTCTACCATCTAAAGTACCACCGAGCATAGTCTCTTCTTTCCCAACCCAAAGGTGATTAAAACTGATAGGGGCATCAAGTTTATACTTGCCCCTAAATCACTTAGAGCATGGACCACATTGTTGTCACCAATTTATATTGGGAGGGAGAAACACTCTGGTCCTTAATCGTCTGGGTCATCTTCTTCATCACCATAAAGTTGCATTCCTTAGTGAGTTCCACTATTTTAATGTCCTACAGCTTGATCTTATTAGTCACCACATCCTTCAAGTACTTAGCATACTTAGGCATTCCCTGCAAAACATCTAACAAAGGAAAATTTATGTAAAGTCCTCTGAACGTGTCAAAGAACTTTTTGAAACAACCATCTTCTTTGGCTTTTTTCAGCTTCTTAGGGAATGATGGTGATGATCTTTCCTGCACTAGCTTGGCAACCTTGGCTTTTAGGTACTCAGACTTCCCTAAATTAGCAACATCTTTGTCTGTAACCTATTGCAGAATCAATTCTACCAATACCTCTAAATTGTTCTTTAAAGGTCTGCCATTAAGCTCTTTACCACTACGCAAAGTGATTGCCATAACTTGATTTGGATATCCATTATCACTTGGCAAACCGCATTGAGGATTGGTATTATGTGGTTGAGCTTGTTGCCATAACTGTGATCTAGCTGCTTCTGAGCCACTTACTAATTTTTTATCTAAGCAACCAATTCTTCGAGCTTGGCCAGAATCTTCGTCATAGTTTTCTAAATATTACTGGAATGTGTATTGTTTTGTTGTTGTTGGAACTGCTGATTATTTCCTCAAGAGTAATTTGGCTAGCTATGACACTTGTGGTTGTAGGCATTACCATAATTCAGATTTTGGCCACTGCCTACAAAGTGCATAGATTCTAGTTTTGTTGCACACAAGTTTGCAGAGTCCCCACTATTAGCACAAATCTCACACCAACCTGGGTTCTACTGCACTACATTTACTTGAGCCATAGATTAGTTCATACCTAATTTGTTGAGTTAAGTTATCATTTAATTTTGCCTAGCTGACAATTGGGCGGCTAAGGTCGGGATAGTATCAACTTCAATCATGCCTGCAAGCTTTTTCACTGAGCTTTAGGACATTTCACCATGTTAGTCAGGATTTCTTTGAGCAATGTGGTTCAACAAGGTATAGAGATCATCATAAGTTTTCTCTAGTGCTTGACCACCTGAAGTTGAATCTAACAAAAAAAATTTTATTTTGGTCAAGAGCTTCTACAAAAGTGTGAGCTAATACCTCATTGGACTATTGGTGATGTGCACAGTCCTGAAAAAGTGATTTAAACCTCTCCCGAGCATGATATTGGTTCTCATCTAACTTCTGTTTAAAGCTCAATTCCTCAGTATGTAACCTCGTAGTCTAACCAGATGGAAAAAATGAGGAAATGAAATTTCTGGGCCAAGTCATACCATGTGGTGATGGACCCTATAGGCTCAGTATTTAACCACTTCTTGGCTTCCCCCAAAAGTGAGAATGGAAATAGTGTCATCCTCACATAATCAGTGGATACCCCCGTGGCTATAAACATGTCACTAATCTCTAAGAAGTTCTGCAAGTGAACCTAAGGATATTCATGTAACAATCGGGTGAACTGACCACTACTGTGAAAAAGTTGCACCATGTTCTATTTCCACTCAAATATACCTCCTACAGTGGGATTTCCATTTCTTGAACTATCACGTGGGCTGGGGTATCTTCATCCATAAGTGTAAGATGATATTTTGTTTGCTGAATTTAAGGGATTTTGTAAAGAAGTATTGTTTCTTTCCTTCAATAGTGTAAGCATTGCTAAGTTTCAGGATCCATTTCACACAACTCCCTATCCCTTGATGGCTTACTAGATTTTGAAACCTATGCCTATAAATTTAGAAGCTAAGATCAAGTAATTTACACTCACAAAATCAAAAAGTAAAACTAAAGCTAATGTTGTTTCCAATTCACAAGTACCTGGCAATGGTGTCAAGTACTTGTTGTGCCCAAGCGCACATGCGAGTGTACATGGTCGACCAAATAGTAAAATGGCCTTAAGAATACAAGTATGAATCCCACAGGGACTAGTGTTAAGAAACTATCCAAGACTAATTCAACTAACAAGATTAGACAAGTGCCAATCTAATCACAAAAGTTTGAGAGTTAAGTAAATTAAACATTGTAGTGAGTTAAAGGGTCTTGAACAATAGTAGGGAGAAACCCAAGGCTAAGGCACCACAAAAATTCATACTTAGCTATAAAAATTTATTTGTTAATTCAATTATCTTAGTTCTTGGTTCACGGGGTTCATAGCATCATTACGATCTTTCGAGCCTCTAATCAATTATCAAACTCAGCCTCACAACTACATTGTTGAGTGGGGATGAAAAAACTAAGTTAAATTCGTTCATATTCCATCCTGCAATAAAAAAAATAGGGAACTTGGGTATATTCCTATCTTAAACACAAATTATAACTTTAATTGAATGAGCAGTTATAATCATATTCCCTATATCCTATGTTTTACCCTATCGTTCCTCCTTCCATAATCACAGTAAATTTTGAGTTTATCCTAAGGGTCATTATTCCATAGGATAGCTTAAACAGGTATATAACAACAACCAACAATGATAAAAATAATAGCTGACTCAATTATAAGCAATAGTAATCTTATTCTTGGCCTTAACCCTAGAAAAGAGTGTTTAGCCACTCATCGAAGTAACAAGAATCGTAATGAAATAATCCATTTATAAATCCAATATTATACTTAATTAAAAGAGTAAAAACCCTAAGAGACCCCTTTTCTAGTATGTGTTCAAGGCCCAAGGTTATCCAAGGTGTTTGCAATTGATTTTAAGTGCCCTATTCATAATATGACCAAAAGACCTAGATGCCCATTTTAAACATATGCAGTGTGCCACACCCTTATCTCATCGCCTAAGGTCCCTAGAATATTGAAATCTCATAGGATCACTAAAACTAATAATTTAGAATGCTACCAAGGGTATGCCGACAAATTATAATGGGAGTCATATATTGGACAGAATATGGTGTCTAAATTTCTAATTAAGATACGAGTTATGGCTACCACTCATATGATGTGGATATGAGTTGAGGGGTCCAACCGTACCCTTCTGCATTCTTTTAATAGCTTTTAAGATGGGGGAATTTGGGACATTTCCCACCCCAAGCCCTTAAGAACCCACGTGTTATAACACTTATGTGGATTTAATTCTATACTTTAGAATATTAAAAAACTCACTAAACATTCTCCAAAATCCTCTCAAGATGAATGGCTAGGGTTTCTTTAAGGTGGTTATCTAGAGGATTAAGGATCGAAATCTCTTCGTGAATTTGCTTAACTCAGGCATGTGACTCTTTCGTCATTGTTAGTTCACAAAAATCATATGTTTTAAACATTATTCTTGAATGATAAGTGGTGTTTTGATATCCATAGTTGAGGGTTTGAATGCATAATGTTGAGTATTATTCTCTCATGATTTCACTTATATTTTTACATATTTTTTATAATTGCCTTGTACATGTTGGTGCATGGGAATTGTAGTTTCATGGATGGGTCGTGGTTAACCCTAACTTAATAGTTTTTGACTGGAATATTGGTTCGTTAATGGTAGGTCCTAAACTTATTAGTGAAAATGTCTATGAGAAGAATATTGTCACATATGAATTGTGTTTTGAATGAATACTTGGCATAAGAGTGTTAATAAAGGATTAATGGTTTGTAAAGTTCATAATGACCACAAATTAAATTGAATTATGATTTGAACTAAGGCATTGTCCTAATAATGTAAATGGTTCATAAATGGTTTCATGAAGACCTTGTGGGTCATAAATTGATTTGAACAGTAACCAAAGTCGTTTGTAATCTAAATAGGTTTGATTTCCTAAAGATTGAATTAAATTGATTTCTTTGTATAGTCAACGGGTTCGAGTCCAAAGTTGAAAGATAATGGTTAATTCCTTGTTGTATAATTGTAAGTGGGGTTTGTATGATAATACTAATGGGATACCTTTAGTATGTACTTGGATTAATAGTTGTGCGTACGTGTAAAAAAAGTTTTAATTGGGCTTTAAAGAGGTATATATAGTCTAGCTATAAAAGTGGAGTTTGAAGTAATAATAATGGAAATCACGCTAACTGGTGCGGGTGTCTATATGATCGGGAGATTTAAGTCCCCAAAATAGATAAATGAATAGGATGTTTGAGTCCCTCATATCATATATATTGGTGCTTAAGTAACCTTGATTATATAGGAAGGTTTGAGTCCCCCATAATAGCATATACGGTTATGTATATTCTCTAGTTTGTGTGGCTATATTCACTTGGGCCCTTCTAGCTAGGGGAGAGTTGAGCCTATATATCTAGTGTGTGCTTTCTTAGATGACAATTATATGACACAACCAAGGTTAATTTTTCTAAAGTTCATGCTAAGCCTTGTCCTCTACCCTGGCATCATATATATATATACAAGTATACACGTGACTATATATAATGACTTTATTTGGTTTTGAATAATGGAATTATTTTACTCCTCTATCCCTGAGTGACATGATAGCATTACAACTGCTAAATATATTTGGATATTGTATCCCTAAGCGATACAGGTGCCAGAGCTTCTTCTACCTTTCCTACACAGTGATCAAGTATTTGAGTTGGAGCATGATTTTACATTGAAGTGGTGAGCTTCCACACTTCAATTCATTTTATAGTCTTTACACTCTATGTTTTAGACTTTTTTTAGATTTTGGTTTTGGCTATTGTCGGGTGGCATGTCCTGACATCTGATTGACTTAGGATACATCGAGGCTTTGTTGGATTACTATGGACTTAGGTGTCTTGTTTTGTGGATTTTCTTAGATATTTCATGAGTCATCATTAGTCTTAGTTGCCTTACATTATTATATGTTCACAATTTCTCTGACACTTAAGGTAGTTGTGTTGACTAAGTTAGGTAAAGGGGGTGATGTCCAATCCATGTAGGACTTGAGATACTTCTCACGGCTAAGCCCTGGTTTGGATCATGAAAAGTTTGGTATTAGATCCTAGTTTTGTATCATTCGGTGTCTGATGAATCCATGTTAAGTAGAGTCTCTTTTATGGGGGTAAAGCATGCCAATCTTATAAGAGAGAGGCTATGAGACCTTTAGGAATATTTCCCTTTCTTGTTGTCTTAATTTTGGCTATAGAGTCTAAGGTCTTGGATTCTTCTGATTTTCATTTTGTCATCTTTCAAATCATGCCTCTAAAAAGATATGATGTTCATGCAAATTCTTTTGTCCCATCTTGGGACAGTGTGGGCAGAGCTCGTCCAACTTCTAGGGTTTAGACTCGATAAAAGGTTGTTATATCTGATTGTCCTTGTTGAGTCCCTCCGATACCCACTGATCCTAATCTCGAGGGTGACACTCATACTCAGTCTCCTCCCAGGAAGGTTACTAATGCTAAGTTCTGTCACTCCATAATACTATAAACTTAGTTGGTGATATCTCAGTCACTGGTGTTGTTATGGGTTTGTCTGAGGACACAATAGTAGGCCAATTTAAGAGGTTACATCCTCTAATATTTACTGGTACAAAGGTTTAGGGGGATTCTCAAACCTTTATTGATTAGATAGAGAAGATCTTTCAAGTTATGCATGTATTGGAGGTTGAGGTTGTAGTGTTTGTTGACTACCAATTGAATGATTTGGCGTACCAGTATTATAAAGAGTGAGAATAGCCGAGAGGTTAGGATGTCAGTTATGGGATATTTCACTAGTGCATTTTGGGCCACTTCTTTCCTCAGTAGTTACGGGAAGTTAAGGCAGAAGAATTTGGTACCTTGAAGCAAAGAAGAATGAAAGTCAACAAGTATGCTTTGAAATTCCATTAATTGTCCTGGTATGCTATGGAATTGGTGTCTAATATGAGGGCTCGAATGAGAAAATTCACTTTGGGATTGTCAAGCGAGTTTCTTGAGAGTAAGGCTACCTGGTTTATCAAGGACATAGACATCTCCAAATTGGTTGTGTATATGTAGTAGGTTGATAAAGAGAAAACTAAATAAGTTGAGATTGTTGGAATGGGGTGATATTGCTTCTTGGATGGTTATTCTGGGTACAACCAAATCTCTATTGATCTTGTAGATCAGTAGAAGATGGCATTCACATGTCCATATGGCACCTTTGCATTTAACATGATGCCATTTGGGCTATGCAATGCACCCGTCGCTTTTCAATGGTGTGTGATGTCTATCTTCTCATATATGGTCGAAGACACCATAGAGGTATTCATGGATGATTTCTTTGTGGTGGGAGATTCATTTGAGATATGTTTGGTGAACCTTAGTATAGCCTTGCAACGATATATTGAATTCAATTTGGTGCCTAACTGGTAAAAATACCAATTTATGCTAAAGAAGGGCTAATCTAAAGGAAAGCTTAATCTAAGGAAAAAGGTGGTTTGAGTTGCTGAAGGACTATTATATGATTCTTCACTACCATCCAGGTAAAGCTAATGTAGTTGTTGATGCTCTTAGCAGGTTGTCCATGGGAAGTATGGCTCTTGTACATGAAGATCAGCGGGAATTGGTGAAGGACATTCACCATTTACCTAACCTTTGAGTTTGTCTCTTAAACTCTGAGAATGGAGGTGTATATGTGCAATGGGTTGTACGATCATCTCTTTGTTCAGAAATAAAGGAAAAATAGGTATTGGATCCACTTTTGATGAAGATCAAAGATAACGTGGGTAAGTAGAAGGTGATGTCTTATGAGATTAGTGGTGACGGTATCTTAAGGTACTAAAAGAGGTTGTGTGTTCTCGATGTGGATGGGTTACGAGGCAGTATTTTAGTCGAGGCCCATAAATAATGATATACATTTCATCTAGGTTCAACAAAGATGTATCATGGCCTTAAGGAGATGTATTGGTGGAATAACATAAAACAAAATATAGCCACCTTTGTGGCTAAGTGTTTGTGTGTCAACAAGTCAAGATGGAGGAACACCTGAGGCCTTATGGGCCATTTCAAGATATTGAATTATTGGTGTGATAATAGGAGATAGTTAAAATGGATTTCATAACTGGTCTTCTGCGGTCACAGAATCAGTGTGACTCCATTTGGGTCATCGTGGATAAGATGACTAAGTCCACTCACTTCTTTCCAGTAAGGACTACTTATTCTATCAAGGATTATGTGAAGTTATTCTTTTAGAAAGTTGAAAAGTTATATGGTTCGCCTATCTCAATTATTTTGAGTTGGGGTACTCGATTCTCGCTGTATTTTTAACACTTTTTTCAGCATGTTTGGGGGACTAAAGTGATTCTTGGTATGGCTTTCCACCCGCAGTCAAATGGGCAAGTCGAAAGGACTATTCAAACTTTCGAGGATATGTTACAAGCCTATGTGATTTATTATGGTGGTAGTTGGTTCAACCATTTACCTTTGATTGAGTTTGCTTTAATAATAGTTACCATTCGAGCATTGGTATGGACCCGTTTGAGTTATTATATCATTGGAGGTGTGATGTCCTTTTGGGTGGTTCAAAGTTGGTGAAGCAAAGATATTTGACCTGTATTTGGTTCACCAAGCTATGGGGAAGGTGAAGGCGATTTGGGATAGGCTTAAAACCGCCCAAAGTCACCAAAAGTCCTATGAGGACGTCAAGTAAAGAGACGTGGAGTTTGAACTTGGAGATTGGGTGTTCTTGAAGGTATCTCTCATAAAGGGAGTGATGCAGTTTGGGAAGAAGGGGAAGCTCAGTCCCCGTTATGTTAGCTCGTATGTGTTTTGGGAAGGGTTCCCTATAGCATAAGTTCCATTATTCCGTTATTCCATGTGACTATGTTGCATAAATGCTTGGGTGCTCCTTCATTAGTTATTCCCATAGAGAACATTGGTATTTTCAGATTTTTTATCCTATAAGGAGGTCCCGGTGAAGATCTTAGATCGATAAGTTTTTCGGTTGCAAACAAAGGACGTGGCCTCGGTGAAGGTTCTATGATTGAACCAAAAGTCCAAGGAAGCTACTTGGAAAGCCGAGGAGGACATGACGTCCTAGTACCCATTCCTATTTCTAATTTAGGAAAATCGTGCTTGAGGTATGTGTTGTTTTTAATATCGTGTCTCCTATCTTTGATGGTGATAAATTATGAATCCCTTGGTATTTTGTTTTTTTATCTTAAACGTAAGAGTATAGATGTTGGAGTCTAAATCGTGCTTGTGTCGCCTTTCTTGTCATTCAAGGATGAATGATCCTAAGGGGGTGACAGAAATGATCCAGGCTTAGGCCTTTGTAAGATTTCATAAGTATAAGCCTTTTGTTGATCATATGACTCACCATACTAGTCATTTGGTGTGGATATGGGTCTAGGACCCTAGTCGCATTTTGGTCAGTGTCATATTGGACAAGTTCTGTTCTTGGTATGATAAGACATCATACTAGTGGTATGTTCGTGATACGAGAGGTAAGGTCTAAAACGTATGTTGTCTAGTGTCTAGGCTTTGATGTCCTACTTAAGGTACGACTTAAAGGGTACTAATCATATGATGATGGTATGAGTTAGGAAAGGGAGTCGTATGTTGGAAAAATATGGCTTCCAACTTTTTGATCAAGATACAAGTTGAGGGTAACACTCGTATGATGGGGATATGAGTTGAGGAGTCCGACCTACCCTCCTGCATTCTTTTTAGAGCGTTTAAGCTGGGGGTATTTTAGGTATTTTCCACCCCAAGCCCTTAAGACCAAATGTCTTATAACACTTATTTAGCTTTCATTCTACACTTTAGAAGGTTGAAACACTCTCTAAAAACTATCTTAAAACATCTCAATAAGATTGGGCTAGGGTTTCTTTAAGGTTGTCATCTAGAGGCTTAAGGATCAAAATCTCTCCATGAATCTTCATAACTCAACATGTAACTCTTCCTTCATTGTTAGTTCACAAAAATCTTGTGTTTTAAACATTTCTCTTGAATCATAAATGAATGTTTTGAAATCCATGGTTGATGGTTTGAATGCATAATGTTGAGTACTGTTCTCTCATAATTTCACTTGTGTTTATACATATTTTTTATAATGGTTTTTCGCATGTGGGTACATAGGAATTGTGGTTTGATGGGTGGTTCATGGTTAACCATAACTTGATGGTTTTTGACTTGAATAATGGTTCGCTAATGGTATACCCTCAACCTAATATAGAAAATGTCAATGAGAAGTATCTTGTAACATATGAATTGTATTTTGAACTAATACTTGGCATAAGAACGTTAATGAAGGATGAATGGTTTGTAAATGTTTTGATGACCGTAAATTGAATTGAATTATGATTTGAACTAAGTTATTAGCCTAATAATGTAAATGATTGGTAAATGGTTTTATAAAGACCTTGTGGGTCATAAATTGATTTGAATTGTAACCTTGGTGGTTTAATTGACTAAATAGGTTTGAGTCCCTAAAGGTTGAATTGAATTGATGTCTTTGTATAGACAATGGGTTTGATTCCCAAAGTTGAATGATAATGGTTATTCGCATGTTGTACGCTTGCAACCGAGGTTGGCATGAAAATACCAACGGGAAGCCTTTGGTAAGTAATTGGGTTAATGGTTGTACATGTGTATATAGTGTTTTAATTGGGTGTTAAAGCAGGATGTGTAGCCAGGCCGTGAAAGTGGAGTCCGAAAGACTAACATTGGACACCACGCTAGCCGGTGTGGATGTCTATTTGGCTAGGGGTTTGAGTTCCCCAAATGGATATACAAATGGGTGGTTAGAGTACCCTATATAATATATATTGTTGCTTAATCACCTTTATTATTCTAGTAGGTTTGAGTCCCCCATAATAGCATATACGGTCATGGATATTCTCTGGTTTGTGCGTCTACATGCATTGGGGCCCTTCTAGATAGGGGAGAGCTGTACAATATAGCCCGTGGGTGCTCTTTATATGATGGTTATGCTACACATTGCAGTTTGATGTTTCTAACATTCATACTAAGCCTTGTTCCCTACCCCGACACGATGTATATTTATACATATGTATACATGTGACTGCATATGATGATTTTATTTAGTTTTGAATGATTCCATTATTTTGTTCTTGTATCCTCGAGTTACATGCTAGATTACAACAACTAACCGTCTCTAGACATTGTATCCCCATGTGATACAGGGGCCAGAGCTTCTTCTACCTTTATTTCACAGTGATTAGGTGTTCGAGTTTGATCGTGAGTTGACATTGAAGTGGTGAGCTTCCATACTTCGGAAGGCTTCATTTCATAGTCTTTATACTTTATGTTTCATACTTTGTTTAGACTTTGGTTTTGTCTATTATCAGGGTCATGTCCAGATATTGTATTGACTTTAGATATATAGATGCTTTGTCGGATTACTATGGACATGGGTGTGTTGTTTGGTTGATTTGCTTAGATATTCCATGAGTCATCATTAGTCTTATTTTCCTTATCTTGTTATATGTTCAGAATTCGTCCGACACTTGAGGTGGTTATGTTGACTAGGTTAGGTGAAGGGGTGATATTTGGTCTGCGTGGTACTTGAGATACCCATCACGGCCCCTTCCTGGTTCGAGTTGTGACAGTAGTGTGGAACGCTAATAGTCCCAAAATTCAAGATTTTGTCAAGCTTAGTCCAATGCATTTGTCCTTCAAGTCAAAGTTTTGTGGTGACTTTACTCTTTTTCTAGATCATATATCATCCATTTATTATGTTGATCAACTCACCAAGAATCCAACAATATCAAACACAACAAATTAGAGCTCAAAACAACATAGAATCCAATACGATGAATTATAAAAGGACATAGCTCAAGCTAAGAGAACTACTTAGAGCTCAAATCATTATCAACACACATTAAATACACAAACACATAAATAAACACTTAGATGCTCATTTATACAATGATTACATCATCATGCACATGAGATGTGTTCAAAACTAAGCTAACTAAATGTAGATAACAACACTTTGGTACATAAATCCACGTATATCACATTTCAATGAAGGGGCCTTTAAGATGCATGAAAAATAATTAAAACTGACAATGCCTCTGTAATTTAATGTTCAATCAATTAAATGAACTGAGGTTGAATTTAAAACTAGGCACATACATTATCTTATAAACTCAAAGCTAGATTAAAGTGGAACATCTCCAATCTGTGTTACTGTAACTTTATATTCATTACGTAATGTTACAAAATAATAGGTAAGAAAGTATTATAACATTGATTAACAAGGATTTATTGTAAGTCATGTGGTGGGATGCTGAAGAGTCCATTATCTAGGAGTTAGGAAATAAAGTATCACAATTACAAGTTAGTTTTCCATTCTTAGTTATAAAAGAATAGCAAGAAAAGATACATGAAGAGTCTACTATTGGTATCGTTCAATCTTTTTCAGACATTTACAAATTTAAAATGACTCAGCAAGTTGAATAACTGGTCATATTGCTCCTTGATTAAAGCTATCAGCAGATCTTTTTTAAACTTACTGTCAACTGATGTCATTTGGTCTCTATTTTGACAAGTAATTTCATTGTCCAGTCCAACACAACCCTCAAGACATCCTCCATAAACATTTGAAGCAGAAGTATTTTTTCTTCTTGTAAACTTCCAGTCTTAAGTGAAACCATGAAATTTATAGCATTTATCCTCAATATGACCAGTTTTCTTGAAGTAATCATAAAAAATATGAGGCTTGTTATGGTTTCTTTTCCCTCCAAATCCACTTGAACTTCAAGTATGATGAGTTGAGTGTGGTGAATTTCCCTTATAATGTTAATTAGAGAGATGCCTTTTGGAATTACCCTACCTATTGTAGTGATTTAGACCTTGTCTAACCATTGATAATTAGTCTAAAAAGCAGCATGTATTGCTACCATATGAGTGTTTAAAAATATAGATGTCATATCAAGATGATGCATATGTGTTACTTCTTACTACTTTTCATATTGAATAATGATTGAGAAACATTGTGATGGGTTAGGTAAGAGGTTTATCATCAGAATGCTCCTACATACAAGCCCGTAAACCTCATTGAGCCCCATAAAAAACTGAATAAGTTATCTGTGTTGCTCAACCTTGAGCATGTTAGCTTTAGCACCACAATCACATTGACATCTGCATTTACTATAAATATTGAGTGTATTAACCTCTTCCCATACCTTCTTTATCTTAGTATAGTAATTGATGATGTTCAGAACCCTTGTGTGATATCATTAATTACCTTTCGTAATTGATACAGTTTGGCACTATTATCTTAGTCATATCTATTCTCAAATTCTTGCCAGAGTTTTCTAGCATTATTAATATATTACAATCAGTTTGTTAAATTGCGAAAAAGTGAATCCAAAATTCTTGAAGTTACCATATTGTCACATTGTTCCCATTGGCTAAGGGCGGGTGGGAGTTTCGATTTTCCATTGTTAAAATCTATTTTTTTGACAGAAAGAGCATAAACTATACCACTCCTCCATAAGCGATATCTAGTACAATCAAACACATATGAAGTAAAGTCAATCATGCATTTTCAGCAGGATGTATGTAAAAAGGATCGGTATAATTAATGTTCCCCTGAGTTGTCCGAGTTGTTTCACTAGTAGTGGTTATCATGAATCTATTTTCAAGAAACTAAAGGAGAAATGGAAAAATAAAAAATATGAACGTGAAAGGAAAATAGCGACAACAAAATTGCAAAGGTAAACATAAGTCATAATTGAGAGATTTGATGAAAAAGGATGAAGCGAAAAAGCAAAAAAAAGTATGACAACAAATCATAAAGATGAACACAAAATTGTGAATATGAATATGGTGAGATTAGCACAAAGAAATTGCAATATCAGTACAAAATACGTGTAGATGAACACACAATTTAGAATTAAAAGCAAAACCATAGGTTGCAACAATAGTAGGATAATGAGAGAATGAAACTATGAGAGAGAAAAATGAAATGTGACATAGCAGGGACACGGATTTCCTTGCTCTGATATCATGTCAAAACTGAGAGAGCTTTAGTGGAAGCAAAAAATTAACTCTAATGATGGAGCATACAAAGCAAGCATAGTTAAATGATAAAAGATATTTTGGGAGATGGAAAATGAGAAATTAGAAATTATTTCATTAATGTAAAAATGTAGTATATAAAAAATTGTAGGTGAGATGCCGGTTGTCTACAGCTAATAGATAGTCTAACCACTCAAACTTATTCCAACTAATCAACTAACTACACATTTATCCTCATTAACTATTGCATAATTAAGCTAGAATGATCTTAACATTTAGAGTTGTATCTTTTAGTTGTAAACTTGTAATCATATATTTGCATAGTGGTTGAGTTAGGTGCATGATGTAAAATTTACCTCTTTTCTACTCTATATCTTTCACTGCTATATCCTAATGAATATTTGGATTGGATCAACTAAGTCATTTGTAGGAGGTGCTAATTAATTAGTTACTATATAATCCTTTCCATAATTAAATCCTAATTAATGTGCCTATAGATACATTATGTATAAACGTAAATATAAAATATGCCTAAATTTATTGAGCAAGAAAAAGCTAGAAGGTAAGATGTTCTATAACCATATAACTGGCTATCATCATGAGATGAAATAGGGTTTATAGGATGAGGACCGTTGACTTTAAGTAGGAGTGAAAAATTGGTGGGTTGTATTGGATTTGGATGGATTAAAAATGGATTGATCTAAAATTGATTGGATTACAATCCACTAATATATTTATGGGTAAGTATGAATTTAGTCAAATCTTAATTGTGTAAAATGATTCCAACCCACTTTAACTCCAAAAGACAAAGGCTTTAGAACTTCTATATGCAAATCAATTTGATTTTTTACCACCCCCACACATCCCCTATGCCCCTCTAAAAATAGTTTTCTTAGAAAAAAATTCTTATACCCAAGCTAAAATACCCCAAGTTTGGCCATTGGAAATTATTTGTGTATTGAACTCACTGACTAGGTGATGACACATGTGATGAGTTATTATCACTCATCAAGAGTCGTATAGTGTTAAACGTAATCTAACCAGTAAGATGGCCCATTATTTCTTTTGTGGTTATGACTACGACCCTACCAATCATAAGGTGAGGTCATGAGTCGTAGGGTTTGACTCGTGACAAAACCAGTGGAGATGGTCCTAAGTAATTTCCAGTCTATGAGTCATGGGGATGAATCATGACCAGTCATCATGAGTTATTACGATAACCGTAGCGATTGGGAGTTATATTTTCTGCACATTTTCATTAAGTGTAAATTGATCTGTTTTCTTCCTTTACATTCCTCCCACGACTTGAAACCCATCCTTTGGCCTTATTGGCATTTTTTAACATAACATAAACATCAATCTCTCCTCTCTAAATCTCCAATCAAGAAAAAGCTAGGGTTTCAAGGAATTAAGCACCTACGGTCCAAATTTGTGGCTTTCTCTCCAAATTTCTTCAATATTCAGACATGTATATCTTCGTTAACTTTTTTATATATTAAAGAACGTGTTTAATCATGGTTTATATGAATTTAAATATTGGGTTTTGAATGATGAGTTGAGGGTTCTTGTATGATTAATACTTGATTGGTTTTCCCATAGTTTTTGAATTATTTTTCATGCTTTATCTCATGGTATTTGAACTAATATTATGCATGGGAATGGTAAATTGGTAGGGGGTCATAGATTCCCCTAATTTTATGGTACTCATTTTGGAATTTATATTAACCTCAACCCACTTGCATGATTGATTTTGAAATCTGGACAATTACATGATTTTTCTAACTTTACCAAACTATTGCATTGCATTAATGGCTAAATGAATAAAATGATTTTGAAAGGCCTTGTTGCTATGGATTGATTTTAAATTGGAACTTTGGAGTCTTTCTCTAATTAGTTTGGTTTGGCATAATTAAATTGGCTTGTAAGGATAATTATTTGGTATGATGATACCATTTGGTAAATTCCTTAATGGATGACTCCCTGGTTAAATAGATGGGTTATGAGAAAATGTTTTGATTGGGCTTAATGGTGGTTGTGTAGCTCACCGTAGAAGGTGGAGGTCCCGAAGGACAGATACTGGAAACCATGATTGTCGGCATGGAGTCCTTGGTGGTTGTGGCACAGTTCACACTTTATACATATATATTTTGGAATGGTTGAATCCTTGGTGGCTTTGTCCCTTCCACAGATTTTTTTTCCTGGTTCGTGCAACTAACACACATTAAGAATCTTTCAGCAAAGGGAGTTCAACCCTCATAGCTTGTGGGTTCCCTTAGGATGGTTAGAGCTACACAGTTTAGGTTAATTGTTTAAAAATCTCATGCGTAAATCCTGTACCCTATACCGACATCTTATATTTATACATGCATGTATGTTAACATGTACATTGAGATTTGATTTTGTTTTTTAAAATGGAATTATTTTATCCCTTATCTCGAGTTACATGCTCGTTCTCACCCTTCTAACTATCCCAGGATGCGTACAAAGACAGCTCTTTTACCACTTTATAGTGTTAGGTGAATTCTTGTTCTTTTGTTTCGTTGTGCTAAATGGTGAGCCTCCATTTTCTTGAAGGCCGATTGTTTCATTATTTTCCTGATGTGTATCAAAATCCTATCATTTTATTTTTTTATTTTGGATTCCCTTTTGGCCATGGTCGAGGTATGTCTCAACCTAACTTTGTAATTCAGTTTAGAGGAATTTATGGACAAAGTATGGGAATGGTTATTATTTTGGACTCCTTGTCTACCTTTTTGTTATCTTATTTATTTTTTTATATATTTGATTATCTTTTTTGTTATTCATATTGTGATCTTGTTGGGTCATGAAAAACTTTGTATCACAACATAGGTTGGGGGTTTTTGTGTGTCCACAAAAATGTGTCGAGTAGAGTCCTTCTTATGGGTGTGTAGTGCGCTATACTTATAAGGAGGAGGCTATAAGGAATTTAGGAATGTTTTATTTTCTTGTGTTCTGTTTTGGGCTATAGAGTCTGGTGTATTGAAATACCCCTAATATCCTATTTACTCGTATATCATACCTCCCTGAACATCTAATACTTATATAAACTACTTTGCAACCTCTGTCATACTTGAGGACTATATGGATGGAACTAGACCTACTTATAGAGTATAGAGCGGATTTAGTATCCCTGCTCATAATAGTACTACCCCACTTGTAGTTCCACCAGTTCCTACTAGTCCTTCCTTGACTGGTAACACTTATTCTCAGCCACCTTAAGGGGATATATCTAATGTAGAGTTCTATCGATTTATTTATCTGCTTACTCAAATAGTGGCTTCTCAATCTTTTTAGTCTGGTCCTGTTGGTTCTATATCGGTTGCGTTTGAGGTTACTTGGGTTTGGCAGTTTATAAGATTTAATCCCCCAACCATTATAGGCTATAAGGTTGACGAGTATTCACTGAGGTTCGTTGATGAGATAGAAAAGTTATTTAGGGTGATGCATGCTATGAATTTTAAAGATGTGGAGTTTTTCTATACCAGTTGAAGGATATAGCTTATCAGTGGTATTAAGAGTAGGAGAAGTTAAGTAGTGATGATACTAAGTGAGCAATGTGGGAGGAGTTTTTTGGTGTTTTTCTTAATTATTTCTTTCATCAGGAGTTTAGGGAGGCCAAAGCCGAAGCGTTTGTAAACTTGAGGCAAGGTAGGATGACTGTGAAGGAATATGCCCTAAATTTCCATCAGTTGTCTCATTATGCTCTGAAGTTGGTGTCTAGTATGGAGGATAGAATAAGGAAGTTTGCTTTGGGTTTGTCTTATGACTTAGTATTAGAGTGTAACTCTATGATATTAAATAATGAAATGGATATCTCAAGGCTTGTGGTTTATATGTAATAGGTTAAAGATGAAAATAAGAAATAGGCAGATATTGGAGAAAGGCGAAATAAGAATTTCAGATATTCAGAGTAGGTGGAGATTAGCAAGACGGTAGGAGAGATAGTATATAGTGGAGAAATAAGAAGAATTACGGAAATTCTAATTCATATTCATTGGCTAGTGGTCTATATCCTAAGCCATCTGGTGATCATCCAGTTTAGGTTAGTCCTGGTCCTAAGGCACAGTGTGTCCAGTCTTAGGCTAGTAGAGCTCAGTCAGCTCTGCCATATCCTCCTTGTAGATTTTACGATTAGCTTCACTGGGTTATTATGATGGGGGAAGATATCAATGCTCTAATGGAGGTCCTCCTGCTAAGGTAGCCATCGGGGCTAGTAAGGTTTCAGTTACCACATCCTTGGTTTCTTTACCAAAAGGTGCTACTTATGGTACCGACACTGGCTGGAATCATCACTATGCTCTTGCCACCCATTTAGAATCTGAGGTATCTCTTGATGTTGTTATTATTAAATTATAACTCTTCTCTCATGATATGTATTTGTTGCTTTATCTAGGGCCTACCCTCTTTTATGTATCCACTTATGTGGATGTATACTTTGGTATTGTTCCTAAAAGTGTTTCCAATCCCTTCTTTGTATCTACTTCGATGGGTGATTCTCTTATGGTTAGGAATATCTATAGGGGTTATGCGGTGTCTATCTTTAATAGAGAGACATTAGTAGTTCTGGTAGAGCCTGATATGGTAGACTTTGATGTAATCATAGGGATGGATTGACTTCATTTATAATATGCTTCTCTGTATTGTAGGACTCAGAAAGTTAGTTTCCAATTCCCTAATAAACCGATAATTGAATGGCAGGGTTGTTCATTAGTGCCTAAATAGAGGTTTATTCTTATCTTATAGCCCAAAAGTTTATTTCTAAGGGGTTTCTGTATACCTGATTCAAGTTAAGGATTTTAGTTCTGAGGGACTCTCTTTGCAAATTATCCCTAGTGTCAATGAGTTTCTTGAATTTCTTCTCGAGGATATTACTGGTATTCCTCTGAATAATAAAATAGATTTTAGGAATAAACTTCTACTGGATAACCATTCTATCTCTGTTTTTTCCTATAGAATGGCTCTGACTGTGTTGAAGGATCTAAAAGAGCAGTTAAAGGATCTCCTTGATAAGGTTTTTGTTTTCCCTAGTGTTTCTCCATGGGGTGCTCTAGTTCTTTTTGTGTATAAGAAAGATAGGTCTCTTTGGATGTGTTTATACTATCGTCAGTTGAATAAGGTTACCATGAAGAGTAAGTACCCTCTTACAAGGTTTGATGATCTCTTTGACCAACTTCAGGGTGCTAGATTCTTCTCTAAGATTAATCATCATTTAGGTTATCATTAGTTGAAGATTAGGGAGACTAACAACCCTAAGACTACTGTCCAAACCCAGTATAGTCATTATGAATTCCTGGTTATGTCATTTGGGTTGACTAATGCTCCGGTGACCTTTATGGATCAAATGAATCAGGTGTTCAGATTGTTTTTGGACTAATTTGTTGTTGTCTTCATTGATGATATCTTGGTATATTCTAAGAGTGAGTTGGATTAAGCCAACACCTACAAATTGTATTGTAGACTCTTAAGGATCAAAAGTTGTATGCTAAATTTTCTAAGTGTGATTTTTGGCTAAATGTGGTGACTTTCCTTGGGCATGTTATTTCCAGTGAGGGGATCAAGGTGGATCCATAGCAAGTTGATGCAGTTAAGAGGTGGCCTAGACCAATGACTCCAATCGGCTTCTTGGGTTTGGTTGTGTATTATAAGAGGTTTGTGGAGAGTTTTACTTCTATTATTGCTCCATTGACAAAGTTAACTCAGAAAAGGTGAAGCACTTGTGTTTCGATGCTTGTGAGGGATGTTTTGAGAATTTGAAGGATAAGTTGTCTTCTACGCTAGTTTTGACCCTAACCGAGGGTACTGATGGATTTGTGGTGTATTACGATGTGTCCCATGTAAGGCTGGGTTCTGTCTTGATGTAGCATAGTAAATTTGTGGCCTATGCTTATAGGTAGCTTAAAGTTCATGAAAGGAACTATCTTTCTCATGATTTAGAGTGGCAGCTGTGGTGTTTGCTTTAAAGATTTGGCGTCATTATTCGAATCGGGTGCATATGGACATTTATTTTGATCATAAGAGCTTGCAGTAAGTGTTTACCCAGAAGAAGTTGAATCTCAGGCAGAGGTGGTGTCTTGAGTTTCTAAAGGATTATAATATGAGTCTTCACTATGATCTAGGTAAAGCTAATATAGTTATTGGTGCTCTTAGAAGGTTTTCTATAGGGAGCCTATCTCATGGGTATAAGGAGTAAAGAGTATTGGTGAAGGATATTCACTAGTTGGCTAACTTGGGAGTTCATTTGTTGGACTCCGAGGATGGGGCAGTGATTGTACAAGAGGTGGTCAAATCATCTCTTATTGTTGATGTGAAGGAAAATTAGGTTTTGGATCCCATTTTAATGCAGATTAAGGATGATGTGGGATAGTAAAAGGTTATGGACTTTGATATTGGTGGTGATGGTGTCTTTAGGTACCAAGGAAGATTTTGTGTTCCTAATGTCAATGGGATTCGAGAGAGGATCTTGACTGAGTCTCATGAGTTCAGGTATATGGTTCATTCAGTAATGCCCCAGATCTGGTACCCAGAATGATACACGGTGCTCATGACCCCGAAGGACCACAGGCTATCCCATGACAGATATCTGTACCTGTATACTGCATAATATACTATATGATTGCAGAAACATGAATTGAAAGGCCATAAATTTCAAGACTATAACATAACTGATAAAGATATAACATCTGAATGGGGTATGAAATACCCAAAACAAAATTGAAATAACATGGTAGTCTGAAAATGATAGTCTGGAAAGCCTCTAACTGACTGAACATTCTGAATGAGGAGTTGATGGGACATGTCCCCAACTAAATCCAACAAATAAATTACTTAATGAGATAATAAATAAATGATCATGTCCTCGAGAGATGAGGAATCACTGCTAACTCTGACTACTGAGACTGGAATGCTACTAATGCTCTGGAGCTCGTACTTCTGAACCTATGGTATAAAAAACCATAGTGCAAATGCATTAGTACTTTGAATGTACTGGTATGCATTTGAGGTAGGCTGAATGCATGGGGTTCATATGCATGAACAATACTGACTAACTGACTAATATGTATGTGAGAATACATGCATAAATACATAGTAACTATATCTGAGATAGTGATGCCATAAATTTACTGATAACTGACATGACTGATAATTGAGTTCTAATGGCTGATATAACTGATAACATGAGTGACTGTATCTGACAGTTCTAAATCTAATGAAACTAGCTGAGTTCCTTATTGTTCTGAGTTAACGGTATTTGACAGTCCTGAATTCTGGAGAACTATTTGAGTTCTAATACTGAGACTGATTGACTTTATCTAACAGTCCTGATTCTGTAACTGAAACTGTGGGAAGTAGTTATCTAACCAACATGCCCCTAATAAGCCATTATGGATGAGTTGGGGACCAATCTGTAACCCCAATTGGAAGGGTGTCAATACCGCGTCACTGTAAGAAAAATCTATGAGTAACCCACATATAATAGGTAACTCTAGTGAGAACGGTGGGAACCCTCGTATAACAGGTTAAGCCATCTCATCATCCTCATATAAAAGGCTATGATATCTCAACCTACACTGGCTAAGTAGTTCTAGAATGCAAGAATTCCTTCTAAGAATTACACCCTCTTATAACAGGTGAGTTCCTATCCTTGGGTTCACTCAGTGCTAATTCCTACTCCCATCTGAATAGACACTTGGCATGATTAACTGATTGGACTAGACTGAATTTATGGAGTTACGTTAGCTGATGGAATACTATTGAGATTACTGAATTACTAAGCTTTCCTAAGTCACATAGTTGACTGAGTTCTATGAACATGGCTTGACTGTGGATATCATGAAAACATGACACGAACTCTAGGCACACAGCTATATTTTTTGGGTACAAGTATCCCCAGGACTCGATGGAAGAAAACTAACAAGGCATGACATTCTTGAATACATGACAAACATAAACAATCCATAATACAATAATTAAATATATTTCATGGGTATTTGATTATCATAGCTTTGTACGTGAATAAGATAGCATGTATACATAGCATGGAATTCATTTTGGATCACAATTAAGCTACAATGCATAATTTCAATCCTCCTAGGCATTTTATCAAACACCTTACATGCACCCTTAGGGAATAGGCCTAATCATCGAATTGACACATTATAAATAATTTAATTTATGGATTTCACTCACTTGCTAATGTAGTTTCTTGAAAAAAAACATAAATATTCCATCTTCGGAATCATATAACAAGATAAATGTGGTTACAACCAACCCAAAACATAAATATCATAATTCAAAATTTAAAACAGGGTTCTTGAGCTTTATGGATAAAAGAATTCCATAAATCAACGCAACACATACCTTAGTTCTTGATTTAGCTAAGATTGACGGAGAGACTTTCTTGAAAGTGAATCCCCAATTGAAACCCTACCTTGTTCTTTGAAAGAAAATTAAGAGACT
Organism: Capsicum baccatum var. pendulum; assembly: GCA_030864225.1. Taxonomy (NCBI): domain Eukaryota; kingdom Viridiplantae; phylum Streptophyta; class Magnoliopsida; order Solanales; family Solanaceae; genus Capsicum; species Capsicum baccatum. The sequence goes on along the minus strand of CM061560.1, from coordinate 160,492,363 downwards.
CTAGTATATTTTAGGTTCCAAATAACTTAATATCATGTTAAAGAGCTTAAATAGGGGTGGGAAATTGATGCTTTAAACCCTGGACACTCCTTTTAATTTCAGTGAAATTTTCCCGAATTGGACCCCCTGGCGCGACATGGTGCTATCGTGCCGTGTCACTAAAATTTAACAACTGGGAAATTGAGGGATGGCGCACCGCGGAGCCATCACATTGCCACTTCATTTTCAACATTGAAGTTTGCCACGACGTGCCACTATCGTGGACCCCTGCTGGAATTTGACAATTGTCATTTTCTTCTGTGGCGCGGCGCGCCACTGACTAATATGGCACTATTTTACGATGGGAACTTGAAATAGTCATAACCTCTTACCCAGTTATCGAATTTAGGCCAATTTTATATCGATGGAAAGCTTATAAAATTTTCCACATGACAAAAAGTGAAAAAATTTAAAATTTATTATGGAATAAAAATCATTAAATTTAGAATCTAATACTTGACATTCTTGAGACAAAATTAGTTAGGAAACTTTGGGGTTTTACAATTCGGGTTCGACTAAGATGTAACATGATTTGAAAGAGATTTATTGGTGGAACAATATGAAGAAAGATATGGAAAATTTTGTGTCTAAGTGCACGTTATGTCAACAAGTGAAGGTAAAACACTTGAGGCCCGGTGGCATGTCTTAAGAGATAGAGTTTCCTATGTGAAAGTGGGAGATGATTCATATGGATTTCATTACAGTTCTTTCATAGTCTCAAAATCAGTATGATTTGATTTGGGAAATTTTGAATAGGATGGCTAAGTACACTCATTTATTGCTTATGAGGACTACATACTATGGAAAGGATTATGCTAAGTTATGTGGTAACCCTTGGGGGTTGCACCACACAGCAAGGTACCAGGTTCCTCAAAATCAATAGTAGGCAAAAAATTGTAAGGCAACCAAAAAGTAAGAGGCAGTGCATAAAGAGTTAAAGACACAAGGATTTTCACATGGAAACCCAAGATAGGTAAAACCACGATTGTCCCTCACAATCACTTCCAAATCCACTATAATTAACCTCCTGATTACAGTCTCTATATAATCCAAACTCTAGGCTTTTTATGCTAGTAGAAACTCTACTACAAGCTCATCTTGGTAACTCTACCAAAGAATCTCTCTACACTGATTAGCTCTAATCAGTCTCAAGCTTTGGCAACTCTACCCAAGTATCTTTCTCAATGAGAAAACAAGATATTACACTAATAGCTTGAGTAATTATTTCTATAAAGAAACAGTCAAATACACTCACTCATTCGTTAAGCAATGTACAAAGTCAAGAACATGAGCAATGCTTGAGCAGACTTGAAATTAAGTTTTTCCTGCCTCACTTCTCTCTTTTTAGAATTGGCAAAAACTATTTATAGTAGAGGCATCTCTTTCTTTTTATAGCTATGTGATGATTAGGGCTGGAATGTCATTGGACCAACTATCCAAGTTAGTACAAAATAGCACCTACAAGCTTGTTACATATGAGGACAAAACTATGCAGATACTGTGTGCCAACTATACTGTACGTTTCATAAATAGGGATTTGGTCCCTTGCAGTTTAGCTACTCATCATCAAAACTACATATAGAATTTTTTTCCTTTCAGATGATGACAAACCAAACCATATAATTTGAGCATTAGTGAACATTCATCATATTTAATCAGAGTGAATACCATATGAAGATGAATGTTCCCCCTATCATCATACTTCCTCTTTCATCAATCAACCAAGGACCTGGTCCCTTGTTATCATTCGTAGCAAAAACTGTAATTACTTACAACTGCAACTACTTCCCCCTGTCATTGTGCCTTATCATTTACCCTTGGCACATCACTTCCTTCCCCCTGTAGACATGACTCTCTTTATTTATTTATTTAGCACACTTCACTCTTTTTCTTCCCTTATCAACATTCATATTAACATTCGCCTAGAACAGCTGATACCTGGTCCCCTACTATATGTAATCAGTAAGCATTCCCTCTTTTTGCATCATTGAAAAGTGAGAATTGTAAACCAAGAGTAAATTAAGCAATAATTAGTTAACTCATGGACACTGGGGCAACACTAACATAAAGAAAAACTTTGTAATTTAAAGAGAACAAATGTAATAGACAAAGCAAAGATTCATTCATAGGTAGGATAAGTATCATTGCAGTGCATAAATTAAATGTTCTTAGGGCCAGGTTGTACTTGAGATTCCATATCTCTGTATTTCACCTAAGGACCTCATCAGTTAAGATTGACACCTTTATCTCGTCAGTTAAGATTGACACCTTCTTAGTTATTTCTGCATTCTCAGTTCTAAGCATTCCTTTTTCATATGGGCATCATTTGGAAAGATGTTGAATTATCTCTTGAACCTTGCTGATTTTTTCCTCCTTGGAAGCTAGGTTGAACTTCAGTCCCTATATTTCCTTGCTGAGCTCCCTCTGATAAATGCTACCTAGTTTGACATATTCAGTCTTGATCACCAGTTTCATATCAATCGTTTGAATCACAAATCCTTGGGTTCCAAAATCACATACCATGCCATAATGATAAGTACTTTGTTCAGCCAAATCCATATGGCAGGCCATTTTTTCCATTCTTACCAAGAACCACTTTATAAATATGTTCTATCATTAATGCAGGTAGGTTAATAAATTTAAAGCTACTATGGCATTCCATCAAATATAAGTCAGTCGCTGAGGAAATGCTTCTCTTTTGTGACCTAGGAAAGATTACCTTGTTCACAAAGTCAAAAATCAATTGAAACTCATTCTTGAATGAGTTCCTATTCACTGCAGCCATAGTTTTCCCTTTGACCTTAGATGCATTTGCTAAGAATTCTATTGAAGGCGGCTGCTTGGAGACAATTATCACCCCATATGTAGGAACTTCCAAAATTCTTTCCAATATTTCCTCATTGAGCTTTATTTCCTTTCCATAGACTTTTGTAGTCATACTTATCAAATATTTTGATAATTCCTAAGTGAAATAGAATTCCCTAACTATCTCATCAAAAATAGTGGGAATACGTCCTTCCGTGAGATACATCCAACCTTGATGCTTAGCTACCTCAACAAGTTCCAACATATCAAGTAATTTTAGGATATTTGAATAAAAAATCCTTCCAGTTAACACCTTTTGATTCTTATAAAACCTATTTGTATCTTTCTTGGATAAAGCCTTACTTTTATCCACATTATTTCTTCTACTATAAGTTATCACAGATTCCGTTTTAACTACTTTTCTCTTCGTGGGACCAGGTATCACAGATTCCCTTTTAACTAGTTTTCTCTTCTTGGGACCAGGTCCCTCAAGAGTCAGTTGCTTGTCAATAAAATTTCCAGACTATTTTCTAGAGATTCTCGGTGTTTCACTGATTATTTTTCTTGTGATCAACTATGCACTTTCCTGGGATTTTAGACAACAAATAAAGGTTTTTCTCTACTAGGTTTCATCCATCACAACATTATTTGACCAGTTTTAAAGATTCAGAAAAGATTCTTTACTTATTAGTTGAATGATGATGGAGTTAAGATTTGGAAGAGTCGGTCAAGAAGGATGTTTTAGGAAGCTTTGGAAGAAATTTGTCACAGTGCTAAGGTCAGGATCCTTTGAAGTACATTAAAATGGAAGAGTTTCAGCCATCAAGAAGGTCTTTCTTTTGGAGGGGCTACTTGGAATTTTGGATTTTGTCTCTTTGATACAAGAAGTAGTGGGTGAGGTAAGATTTACGGAGTAATGAGCACAAGGAAGTTTCTTCTGTGGGAACAAGATATGATCAATATCAAATTTTAGGTGAATCACATTCCATTTTAGAATAGGATAACTTTGTTATGACACAAAGATAAGGAGGAAGCAACTTTCTCTTTCGCATAATAGATAAAATTTACAAATACATAATACAACCTTAGATATGGGACCCGGTCCCTCTCTAGTTTGTATGAGTCTTTATCTTTATGCTTGATACTTTTGTCCACCTCCAAAGTTTTTCCCATGGGTTTATACCTATAAGGGTATGGTACTTAGTTAGACCAATATGTACTAATTTACGAAGGATACATACCTACTGTACATAGAAAATTTTGTGAGAAGGCACCGATTCACTTGATAGTATAACAAGTTAGTCTGATCAACCTAAGCATCATCTTGATAGATTCATTATACCATATGATACTGTGAGTTATTCAGGTATAGGTCTGAGGATCAGGTCCTACATTTAACATTCTTTAAATGTCCAGAGTTCCTTCAGTATTTCACTGAACTTTGCCAGCTTTTTCATATCTTTAAGCTCATCATTTAAGATAGAAATGTTTATCACATAAGACACATTCACCTTGAAGTGTCCAGGAAAGAGAATACAATCAAACCTTCCATTTAGTCTTAAGAATTTTCATAAAAAGAAGATTTTCCTAATTTCAAACCCTTCCTCCCACTTGTAATTTCAATCATCTTTTAGACTTGGAAACCCATTTGAGTTTAAGTTCCTAGTAAGAGGATAAAGGTGCGATTAAGTCTTTATTTGTCCATCTATGTAATGTGATATTTCTTTGTTCCCTTTTCTACATATTTTTCAAGGACATGAAATTCTTTGGATCTTGTTAGATGTATGTATCATTGAACATTCTTACTTTATTCCAGCTTTGACAACAATTTTTCAGTTGTCCATCTCTTTCACGGTGAGTGCACAAGATTTTATGGACTTTGTTTTTGACATCTTAAGCATCCTTTTCCTGTGACCTAGAACATTTAGTTGTGTACTGATACCCAGGCCCAATGACATGATAGACTCCTTGGCTAATGAAATTAAAGATGATTTGTGAGGATGAGATCCATTTTATTGATTTTTTGAGTTCTTCTTTCAAATAGACCAGGTCTCTCTCTAACTTCTTATTCTTCTATAGAACAATCATGAGATGGTCTCGAGACTTCTTCAGCTCTTTCTTAAGCTCAATTTGAAGATGTAGGGCCTCTTTCTTCCCTTTGCTATCATAAACATATACTTTCTTCAATTGGTTCACCAAACTATGATTGTTAAATTTTAACTTAGAACATTATTATTCTCAGTGTCAATGATAGTTGCCTAATTCTCTTATTCAATTTTAGTGTCTTCTATGAAGGCAAACATAGAGTCAAAGGTCACCTGTCTTATATTCCACTACAAGCATGGAGACATCTGCAAACTTCTCCGCTTCATCAGATTAACTAAAGGAATCACCCTAACTAGCTAAAGCCTGTTTAAGTGCAAGATCAGTTGCAACCTATCATTTGGATTTTATAGGGACCTGGTCCACAAACTTTCCTCTGTTACATCCAGTATTGTGATAATCCTGATGTTTTATTTTGGGCATTATCAAATCCTTAATAAAGAGTTCAGGACTTCAAAATTTATGACAACTTCCATAGTATCTCCTTTCTACTACTATTTTAACTTCTTTGGAACTGACCATTTTTCCTCGGAGCTTTAACAATTCTATTTTCCAGGTAGGCAACAAAAGAGGCATCTTTATTTTTCCCTGATCTTGAAGCTATTAAGGCTAGAGATTTCTCCTATTTCACCTCCATCTTCTCATGCCCTTGTTGTTTTTTAAGTTGATGAGTTTTTAGGTTCCCAATGAGTTAATCCATTGTGAGAATTTTTAAGTTCATAGACTCAGTGGTAGAAAGCACTTTTCTTTCCTAGGATATAGGAAGAATGCCAAGAATTTTTCTCACTTATTTGTTAAAAGGAATTATTTCACCTAAGTAGTATAACTCATTAGCGTTAGAAGTAAACTTGGTATATATCTCATGAATAGTTTTTGCTTCTTTCATTGTGAAGGTTTTATACTAAGTTGTAAACATATCAACCTTTGAATACTTCACATCAGTGGTTCCATCATGAGCTGTCTTCAAGAAGTCCCATATTTCCTTGGTTGTTACACTAGCTGAAATCTTATTGTATTCATCTGGTCCTATGCCACCAATAAGCAATTTTTTCTCTGTAATTTTTCTCAATTTGTTTTCCATCTTTATCATTGAATTCCCTCCTTCCCTTAACAACAATCTTTGTAACCTCTCATTCTTTGACTTATTTAACAAGAACATGAGGACTACCAAGAATAATGTCCATAAGCCCACTATCCTTCGACATAATGAAGTCTAACATCCTAGTTTTCAACTACCCATATACTATCCATTGAATCTTAGAGGTCTTGTAATACGTTTCGCTTCTTCTAGATTAAGTGGAGCAGTCATGTTAACCAAGACACTCTAGGTGTGAACCTTTTAGAGTGACCAAGCTCTGATACCAATTGTTGTAATCGTTGGGGATTACACCACACAGTAAAATACAATAAAGCATCCCAGAAGTAAGATATAGTGCAGAAAGAGTAAAAGACACAAGGATTTTTATGTGGAAACCAAAGAAAGGAAAAAACATGTCTTTCCCTAAAAAGCACCTCCAAATCCACTATAATCAACCTTTTGATTACAGTTGAGATTTTAACCTACCTCTTGTATCCTTATATTCGTAGCAACTCTACTGCAAGCTCATCTTGTTAACTCTACCAAGGACTCTCTCTACACTGATTAGTCCTAATTATTCTTAAGCTTAGGCAATGATATACATATTGTACTATTATGCTTTAGGTCCAAAAAAGAAACCAAAACCCCAAATAGGTCCCACATATGGAAAATTAGTTTCCGAGGACAACCCAAAGTTTGCACATGAACAATGAATCTGTAACACCCCGATTTGCTGAACCGGAATGCTACATGATGCTCATGACCCCGAGGGACCACAAGCTAACTCATGACTGATATTTGTACCTGTATACCGCAAATCATAATATAATAATGTGGAATACATGGAACTGTAAGGCCATAAGGTTCAACCAAATACAATCATATGGGCGAAAATAACCAAAACAACTAAATATGAACGTAAATCTAAAAGTAGATCCAAAAGCCTCTAAACTGTCTGAATAAGGAGTTGAAGGAACATGACTCCAACTAACTCCGTAAAACTGAACTGAAGAATAAATAAATTAATCAAATCATATTTTCCACGAATTAATGAGGACTCACTATATCTCTGCAACTGGAACGCTACCACTACTGTTGGGATGGAGCGCGTGTCTTTGAACCTATGGTGTAACATGAAAAGAAAGCACCATAGCACAAATGCGTCAGTACAACTTGAGTACTGAGTATACGAGGAATGTTGGATGAACATAAAGGGTTTCAGGAATGAACAACACTAACTGACTAATATGAACATGGGAGTGCAAACACATATATATAGAAAATAGGACCGTGAATACGTGATAGCATGACTTGCAAACTAATACATGGTTTACTGATAACTGTGCTGACTGATACTGAAATTGATAACATGGACGACTGTATCTGACAGTCCTGTATATACTGAAATCTGAAGAACTATTTGAGTTCTTTTATTGAGACTGATACTAAATTTGTGGGAAGTAGTGTTTAACCAACATGCCCCATGTATGCCGTTATGGCTAAGATGGGGTCCAATCTCTACCCCGATGGGAGGGGTGTCAATACCGCGCCACTGGTATGGACAGATGTGAGAACCCTATACTGGCAGGAACTCAAATGAGAATGGTGGGAACCCTAAACTAATGGTTTAAGCCACCTCATCAATCCTAATCTCACGGGTTAAGATGTCTCAACCTATGCTGGATACGTAGTTCTGGAACATAAGGATTGCTACTAAGAATCACACCCTGAACGGGTGGGTTAGTTCCCATCCTTGGGTTCACTCAGTGCTAACCTCTACTTCCATCTCGAGGTACTGAACATGAATAACTGATTGTACATAACTTAATCTTACTGAATTTCGTTGACTAGCCGAATGTTATTGATATCTGACAACTGACTAAGATCATAAAGTTTTCTTGAGTCACATGATTGACTGAAGTCTATGAAATCATAGATTGAGTTCGGATATCATGAAACATGACATGGATCTAGGAACATAGCTATAGTTTTCGGGTACAAGTACTCCCAGGACTCAATGGAAGGAAACTGACACACATGACTGACTTGATCATAAGAGTAGAGTCCATAATTTATAATATCATAAGTTGGGATCTCATACTAAGCATGGTTATCAACAATGTATTGCATGGAAAGGATTTCATATCACATGGAAGTACTTGCACAATCTTAATATCATGTTCGTTGCATAATCAAATTGGCAACACATACTAATAGCAAGGAAGTTCATGTGGATTGCATGGTTATCATACATCTTGTTCATAAGTAGGATTTGCAAGAAAACATGGCATAATCTCATAAGAATAGTTCATGAGTATTCCAACAATATTTACAAGGCACATTAACAACATAGAAGTCATTGGAACGTAAGGGCATATCATGAATCCTTCACTGAGTCACAATTTAGCTATATTTCATGATTTCTAGTTCCTTAGGCTTTTTATCAAAGACCTTACATGCACATCTTAAGCATAGGTGAATTCATTAATTTATACATCATGAATAAGTAAATTTACATGTTACCAACTCATATGATATCATGAATTCACAAAACATATAAAGATTCCATCTTGGGAATCAGCCAATATCAACAACATGATCATCAACACCCAAAAATATAGAAATCATACTTTATAAAAAAAAAAGAGGAAAATAAACAAGAATAAACATGCGTATGATCATATCACCACAATTAACCAAGCTTTTGTTTATTAAAGATTGATTCTTGAACTCTACGGACGAAAGGAATCCGTGGATGAATACTAAGCATACTTGATAACGCTCAATCTACAGCTCACGTGGGAGTGTAAAACAGTCGTTAGCAAATATAGAACCCAACCTGGGTTGGGTGTCGATCCCACAGGGAATAGCTTGGCCAATAAGTAAGCAAAATTACTAAACTTTTGGTGCAAGTCTCGTAAGAAGGGGGGAGTATTGTCGTGCAAGTAATGTAAACAAACGCTGAAAATAATAAAGTAAAAAGAGGAAGAATGTTACGTAAGTCGTAAACAATGAGAATTGAGGCGTTGGGGTTATGTCCACCTTCTGAGGTATACGTCTCTATTGGCTCTGAGTGTGTAGAGTCTTGACATGCAATTGCTTATAGAGAATTGTAGTCGATGGTAAATCCAAGCGTCTCTCGACCTGAACAAGGACTATTTCACTTTAACTCTCTCGAGCTTAAAGCGTGTCTAACGGTATGAATTCTCCAAGAGGTTAGTCCAGTTACGGCATTAGCTTTTTAATAGGAAAGGGTGTCCTACTACCTTGACATTATCTCTTTTCCAGACAAATAACCTTTCTCTCGAACAAGTTAAATGTTAGACTGGCGTTATTCTATGCGTCTGCAGCCACAAGAATTTGTATTAAGATGAAGAGAATAATGATATAAGCAATATACGTGTCTCGAACTCACAAACTCACAGCAATAGATAGTATCTCATTCGGCTTCCATAACCCCAACAGAGAAGTTTAGTTACCCATAAGTGCGAAGGATATCACGTTTTGTATGGTTGATGGCGTGAGAAGTAGGTGATAGGCGTGTGGTTTTGGTGATTCCCTAGCAAGTAACGATTCTCTTGTTGTGGAATTTAAGAATAGAAGAATAGATTAGAAGTGTTTGTAGATGAGGAAGATGAGAAGGATGGAGGAAAATTAATAGTTGAATTGATAGATGATGAAGTAATAAAAATCTCTAACATGATAGGGTATTTATAATACTCCTATCCTACTCCTACTAAGCTTAATGAAATAAACAACCAAATCCTAATATACTAATGAAATCCTTGACCCAAATGTACTAGGGTAAGGTTACAATATCATAATCCAAATAGAATAGTAAAACACATAACCTACTTATACTAGGTTAATGTATCTTTGTAAAAATCCAGCTTTGTGTCTGTAAGTCCCCAAAGTCTTCAGAAATGCTGTTTTAGCCCGGGACAGATTTTCCATGCAGCAGATTTGGTCCTTAGGCGTCCAGCTCCCTTCTACTTCGTTTGTGAGCTTTATTTTGCGTCAAGTAAGCCATAAAATGCTGTATTTTGCATCATTTATACCTGAAACTTTCCTAATCATGTTTGTTAGCTCATTTACAGGAAAAAGGACTAAAAGTGCATGAAATATATAATTTGTTCTCAAAACTAGGCTAAAATATGGGCAAAATATATTGATATAGGCACGTAAATTCTCCTATCATCAACACCCCACACTTGCAGCTTTGTTCGTCCTCGAACAAAATATCATGTCCTTCTAAGCATCAACTTAGGGTTGTTACAGCAACAACACAAAACATTCTTCAAGACAAGCACAAAAATTATCAACAAAGAGTAGCTTTCCGATTATAAGTAGAAACAAATTATCCTCAAGCATAGACTCATGATGGTGATCAACTCGCATGCAAACGTTAAGGTACATAGAATCATATACAACTATCCAAAACTCATCAACCATGTGTGTCTCACAATATATTACCCATAATCACTCACAAATATAGCATATTTTTCAAACATGGGTGTCAAAATATCCTTGCACTCACTCTCACAAAGAATTCATATGTAGCAACTAATGACCATAAGCTTGCCTTTAATGTAGTACTCTACTAAATGTCGGAATGTTAAGATTAGGATCAAGTAGGTCTTTTGATGGTTGTAATGTAGGCTAAGGGACGGGTAGGACTATTTTGGCAAAGAATAGTGACTAGGTTCCTAAGCGCTTTTAATACATCACTTTGTATCATTGACACTTTTTTCTTTCAACCTTTCTTTATTTTATTCTTCCACCCTTGTTCTCATCTTTTGTTTTTCAATTTTAAGCACAACTCACTTTTCAGCTTTCTTTTCCTTTTTCTTTTCACAACATACCTCTTATGATAGCACTTTCTTTTTCATAACACATTCAAGCACCATTACAATTTAAAGCATCATACTCACCCAATTTCCTCTTATGTTGTCACATGACTTTTTCACTTTAAAGCACTTAGGAATTTGGATCAAATTATGGTCTTGAAAAAAATGGATTAGGCTTACATACAAGGTTGTCAAAGAAATAGGCTAAAGGCTCAAAAGGGTTTAACTAGGATGATTTTCATGGGTAGGTAAAACTGAAGCTAAACAAATATAGGTTGCCAAAGAAATGCCTAAATAATACCAGGCAAGTTCTAGCATCAGCCACAAACATAGAATATACTATTATCTCACACACACAAGGCACATGGTCGACTTGTTTGGAGGTAATATAGACTCTCATCCCAACAATTGAAGGAATTGAATCACACAATATCACATAATAAGTCACAACTAGAGCCTAAACGTCTCAATAGTCACAATTGTAGCACATACTCTTGTTCTAATCTCATGCTGCCTATCAAAATAATTTCATGCGTAGCTAGAAAAATTTGACTCCTAAAAAATTGAAGAAAACGTTTGAACAAAAAAAAACAAAAAAAATGGATGGACTCAAAAAAAAAACAAAGTAAACGAGCAAACATAGGTGCAAACAAAGAAGTATAGCATGCGGATTCTGCCACCCCACACTTAGACGGGACACTGCCCTCAGTGGAAAATAAATGCGAAGAACCTGGTTATTCGGACTCTTCATCAATGTCGGGGGTCATACCCCCTTCGTCTGAATCATCATAAGAGTCGTCGTCAGAGTTCTCCTCATCATCAGAATCAGGCAAGCGTCTATCATCATCAGTTGGCACGTCATCGTCCAGAGGTTCCTCAAAATATACGCCCACTCCACACATCTCCCGGGCATGCCTGTTCATTGGGTAGTCGTGGTCCAGCTGTTGGAGCTCTTCAGCAGTTGGAATACGTCCACCACTTATCATAGTGAATCGTGTCATGCCATAGAGATGACGAAAGAAACTCTCATCACGAGCATGTCTCTCCGCAGTAGTAAGGTTGACTCCATGAGTTGTTTCAGCATCTTTGACCTTTGTGAGGTCAACCTTCTTTGGGTTATGTGGGAGTTTGTGGTCAGCTGGTTACTCTTCTATATCCTCCTTCCGCAACATTGCTATCAACAAATTGCCGAATGTGAAATGGGACCTTCGGTGGAGTCTGGCCTTCCTCATGGTAGATCGAATGATTGCCCCAAAGTTGATAGGGACATTCGTCATCAACGCATAAACCAAACACACTCTATCTCTCGATATCTTGGTGTATTGCGTCCCAGGAATAAGGCATGAGTTGACAATGCACATCCAGATTCTTGCTTCCCTATTTAGTGGAGCATAGGGGAAGGTGTTGTGATGGCCTGTTTCCTTATGTCTGCCCCATCTTGCCATCGATGTGCTTCCACAAAGCGTGTGTCTTATCGCTCTGTAAGGAGGCCTGCTGTATAGCTCTTTGTATGGTGCAGGGTCGACCGAAGGTAGGCCAAGAAAAGAGTTGATCCAATCCGCTGTAAGCTGTAACACTTGGCTCCGAATTTTGACTTCGTTGCCTGTTGTGTTTGGCGACCAGTTGGCATAAAATTCTCTTGTCAAGTCAAGATTGCACTCTCCCATGTCGCGGAAGATGAAATCTAGCTTCAAAGCCATTATTTTAGCCAACATTTGCGGCTCCTTCTTTGCTAAGGTCTCCTTGTTGATCAAGTCGACATGCACATATTTCTTTTCTTTGTTGCTGTTGTACCATGCTTTGGCTTCTTCCTCAAGAACCCATTTTATTCCGAACATTCTGCGTGGTAGGTGCGCTGAGGATGATTCTCCTTGGTCTTTTCGACTTCTCTTCTTGTCCTTTCGGGACGTGGTAGCCTTCTCCTTGCCTTGCTTTGCTTTAGGTGCCATTGTACCTGAGACTAGAAATAATGTTAGTTGCAGCACAATCTCACTTTATACAATCTATATGCAAGCATTAGGGGTACCACCCCACACTTAATCTTGTTAGCACAAATCAGTGAAGTAAAAGTGGTCGAGTACTCAGATTTCATCGACATACGTTTTAGGATTGTATTCCAACAAGAAAATCAGCATTACATCACTTATTTGCAGCCATTGGTCTACTTTCATGGTGGATATAGCAACACTACAACCTAGGGATTACCACATGGAATTAATATTCTTACAACAAGCACAACCTCCTAGGTCGATAGGCACTATAACCTTATCCCGATGGCCGGGATAGTCTATCATGTAATCATCCAACCAACAACCTTAAGTAATATTCATAGCCATATCAATTCAGCAATTATCATAACAATGCTATCGAAACAAAATTCAAGTCGGAAACAAGTCAAGAATTCCTTACGTATATATTCAATCACACGATCTTGTGATAATTATCCCAACACATGAACATTACCACCAATCTCACATGATTTAGCAAAATATAATAAGCATAGAAACGTAGTACTTACGATAAATAGATGAAGAATAAGAGAGTACGTACTTGCTTGAAGATTGTGGAGAAGTTGTTGTGAATTGGAAGAACAAAGGAAGAAAATTTTGAGAGGATTTGGAGTGATATGCGGCGCCTTTAGGGTTGTTTCTAATGTAGTTGTGGTATAAAACCAAGTCCCCTTTATATAGGAAGAGTATGGGTCGGGTTATGACCCATTTACAATCGTTTTTGGGGACAAGATCACCACATATGCGGCGCATATCTCTCGGCATATCAATGACATATGCGGCGCATTGTCCATGGCATAATGGGACATATGCGCCGCATAGTCTATGGCATTTCTAGACATATGCGCCGCATAGTCTATGGCATTTGGTCTCAGTATCTCACATGCCATAGCATAGGCGGTGCATAGTCAAAAGCATACCTAGGAATAGGCGGCGCATAGTGTATAGCACACTAGATTCCGAGTCCTTAGGCTATAGAATAGGTTGTGCATCGTTCGTGGCCTATTTTTACCAAGGCCTAGCCTTCCTCGAGGCCTATTATGACGTGAGAAAGTCTCAATTCATAGCCTTATGCATCACCATTCCTAACTTACCGACTTTACCATACAATGCGACCAAATCGTCAATTGAAATCAATCTACTCGTTCCATACTTCTTGCACCTATATTAGCTCAAAACAAATGAACACGATTAGTACGATGGGTTGCATCCCACCAAGCGCCTTAGTTTTGGTCGTGGCACGACTCTTATTTTTGGATTTTCATTTATCAAAATGAAAAAAATACTAAAACGACGAAACGATAAAACGACAAAACGATGAAATGATGAAATGATAAAACAATAAAATGATGGGTTGCCTCCCATCTAGCGCCTTATTTATTGTCGTGGATCGACATAGTTACCTCGAGTACTTAGACTTCGTCGAGGTAAGTGATGGATCATTTTCTGAAAGGATTTAGATGACAATGAGGCTTACCTGTGGGCATGCGATCTTCTTCAAGATGGCTCTTACATTTTCCCAGAGAATCTCCAATTATATCATCAATAGTCCAACCCATAGCTCTCTTGTATCTCTTCAGAGCAGAGATGAGAGCTTCTACGTGTTGTTCACTTAAATCATCTATACTCTCCGGAAGTATATTTTTACTTTCCAAGAACACATACCTTAGATAATCGGGAAGCTCTTGCGATTCTAGCATTGGTGGCTTGTCAACGGGAGTCTTCGCTTTTGGTTGATTCTTGAGATCACAATCTGGTTGCTTAGGAGTATAAGGCTCTATTTTTGTTAGAGCACTCATAAGTTCTTCATAACCTTCATTATCTTCATGCTCAACTTTCAGTGGCACAACAGACAATGGCTCAACAGTAGGTTGTTTCTCTATAGATAATGCTTTCGTATCCTCATGATGAACATCAACTACAAATAACTCATTCATATCGCTGGGCTGCTTCATTGTTTTGCATATATCAAACCGTACCACTTCGTCATTAATTCGAAACAAAAACTCATTATCTTTCATGTCAATAAGCACACTTCCAGTTGCAAGGAAAGGACGTCCCAAGATGATGGGAACTTCAGAATCCTCCTTACAATCCAGAATAACAAAGTCTGCAGGAAAGATGAATGAAGAAACTTTCACCAACACATCATTCAAGATACCCATAGGTCGTTTTACCGACCTATCAGCCATCACGAGCCTCATATTGGTTGGTGTCGGATCGCCTAGCCCCAACTTTTTGTCGATAGATAGTGGCATCAAATTGATGCTAGCTCCCAAATCGCACAATGCTTTGGCAAAGTTCAAAGATCCGACGGTGCAAGGAATAGTGAAAGCTCCGGGGTCGGCCTTCTTCTCAACTATCGATCGGGTAGCAATTGCACTACAATGATGCACATCTCCTTTCAGCTCATAACTTGCTGCCCTCTTCTTAGTCAAAAGATCTTTCATAAACTTCGCATACCCAGGCATTTGTTCAAGAGCCTCTACCAATGGGACATTAATGGTCAGCTGCTTCAACATAGTCATAAATTTGCTGAACTTCGTATCATCGGCCACCTTCTTCAATCTTTGTGGAAAAGGTGGTGGTGGGTATGGAAGTGTTCTCTCTATGGCTTTCTTCCCCTCTTGCTTCCGTTTATCATTTTTTTCAGGATGCACGTCTCTAGGTAAAACATCCTTGACGCCTGAAGTAGTTGTTGCGGCTTCTTCTCTTGTAACATCACTAGGTGTGGCGTCAATGTCTGCTGCTACCTCAACCACTTGCTTGTCTTTTGCTGAAGTTTCCAGCACCTTACCACTTCTGGTAGTGATGGCCATGCATGACCCATCATTCCTTGGGTTTTGCACAGTATCGCTCGGTAAGGTGCCAGCCTTTCTTTGATTGAATGCTGCTGAAAGTTGGCTCAATTGTTGCTCTATTTGCTTGATAGAAGTGGAATGAGAATCAACTAATTGATTCATGGAGGACAAATCATCAATCACCTCCTTAACTCCCGCGCTCGTTGCTTCCACTCCTTTCAATAACTTAGCCATCATGTCTTCCATAGAATTAGATGTAGTGGTATCACGTTTACCAAGGGGAACGTACAAACCACTATTTTCATTATTTTTCTTCCAACTACCTTGGTCTTTGCTTCCAGATTTGTCATAATAGTTCCGACCTTGGTTTCCTTGGGCATTCCCACGGAAACCCCCCTGATTGTTCAAGTAGTTGGCCTCTTCTTCCGAATCAGATTCGTCTCTTCCTTTCAGCGCCACAGCTTTTACTTTTTCGGTCTTCCCTGATAATAAGTGCTTTGTTAGAGGATCCAATTGTGTTTTCATGTGCGCCATATCTTGCTCACGTTCTTCTTCTCTTCTTCTTTGGTCTGCAGACCTGCCAATAGATAAAGTGGGGCTTGCTACCTCAGAATCCCTGGTGTGCCAAGCTCTACTTTGCTTTGTCATGCGATCTAGCATATTGATTGCTTGACCAAAGGTGAGGTCCATGAAAGAACCTCCAGCTGCGTTGTCCACCACTGGTTTAGTTATTGAATTCAAGGCTCTATACAAGATCTCCATGAGGTGAACATTAGTCATGTGATGGTTTGGGCATCTCGCTAGCTTTGTCTTGAACCTCTCCCATGTTTCGTGAAGAGCTTCAGAGGGAAGCTGACGAAAGTTGCTGATTTCATCTCTCAATTGAGCCCTCTTGGATGGCGGAAAGAATCTTTCTAGGAAAGCGTCTCTCAATTGCCTCCAATTTGTAATTGAATCAGGAGTCAGCCCATTCAACCATACTGTTGCCTCCCCAAACAGAGACAATGGAAATAGACGTAATCGAATAGCATTCTGACCAACACCAGGATTGTCAAAAGACTTGCATGTAGAAATAAAGTTTATGAGATGCATATTCGGATCATCGCCTGCTAGTCCACCAAATAATCCCTTGAGTTGCAATAACTGAATCATGGTGCTAGTGATGTTGAACTTGGCTCCGGGCGCTAATGGTGGTGGAATTATAGCTCCAGTGGCTCCGGCACCATCAAGATCATCATCATCATCGTCGAAAGCTAGTTTCAAAGGTTGGCGATCATACCTATACCGAGCTTGTCGACCTCTTCGATTGGCAGGTGTTGCAGTTTCAGCGACATGCCTTGGGTTTATCAACTCGTCATCACCTAAATCCTCATCGTCAGGATTTGTTGCTCGCCCAGGATTATCAATGTTTTGTTGTTGGACTTGAGCAGCAGCAAGAGCAGCTAATCTTCCTTGCTCGTGTTGAGCAGCCATCCTGTCGATTTCAGCTTGTGCTTCCATTCTTCTAATTCGTTGTGGTTCAGGATTGATTGGTAATAACGGTTGACCAGAACTTCTAGTATGGGGCATGCACTAAAGTAAAAACCTGCAAGAAACAAAAACAAAAACTAAACGTAAAAGTACGAGAATCTTTGACCAAAGGGTCTAGTAAATATTATGAACTTGATTGACACTCGTATTCCCCGGCAACGACGCCAATTTTTGATAACGCTCAATCTACAGCTCACGTGGGAGTGTAAAGCGGTCGTTAGCAAATATAGAACCCAACCTGGGTTGGGTGTCGATCCCACAGGGAATAGCTTGGCCAACAAGTAAGAAAAATTACTAAACTTTTGGTGCAAGTCTCGTAAGAAGAGGGGAGTCTTGTCGTGCAAGTAATGTAAACAAAAGCTGAAAATAATAAAGTAAAAAGAGGAAGAATGTTACGTAAGTCGTAAACAATGAGAATTGAGGCGTTGGGGTTATGTCCACCTTCTGAGGTATACGTCTCTATTGGCTCTGAGTATGTAGAGTCTTGACATGCAATTGCTTATAGAGAATTGTAGTCGATGGTAAATCCAAGCGTCTCTCGACCTGAACAAGGACTATTTCACTTTAAATCTTTCGAGCTTAAAGCGTGTCTAACGGTACGAATTCTCCAAGAGGTTAGTCCAGTTACGGCACTAGCTTTTTAATAGGAAAGGGTGTCCTACTACCTTGACATTATCTCTTTTCCAGACAAATAACCTTTCTCTCGAACAAGTTAAATGTTAGACTGGCGTTATTCTATGCGTCTGCAGCCACAAGAATTTGTATTAAGATGAAGAGAATAATGATATAAGCAATATACGTGTCTCGAACTCACAAACTCACAAACTCACAGCAATAGATAGTATCTCATTCGACTTCCATAACCCCAACAGAGAACTTTAGTTACCCATAAGTGCGAAGGATATCACGTTTTGCATGGTTGATGGCGTGAGAAGTAGGTGATAGGCGTGTGGTTTTGGTGATTCCCTAGCAAGTAACGATTCTCTTGTTGTGGAATTTAAGAATAGAAGAATAGATTAGAAGTGTTTGTAGATGAGGAAGATGAGAAGGATGGAGGAAAATTAATAGTTGAATTGATAGATGATGAAGTAATAAAAATCTCTAACATGATAGGGTATTTATAATACTCCTATCCTACTCCTACTAAGCTTAATGAAATAAACAACCAAATCCTAATATACTAATGAAATCCTTGACCCAAATGTACTAGGGTAAGGTTACAATATCATAATCCACATAGAATAGTAAAACACATAACCTACTTATACTAGGTTAATGTATCTTTGTAAAAATCCAGCTTTGTGTTTGTAAGTCCCCAAAGTCTTCAGAAATGCTGTTTTAGCCCGGGACAGATTTTCCATGCAGCAGATTTGGTCCTTAGGCGTCCAGCTCCCTTCTACTTCGTTTGTGAGCTTTCTTTTGCGTCAAGTAAGACATAAAATGCTGTATTTTGCATCATTTATACCTGAAACTTTCCTAATCATGTTTGTTAGCTCATTTACAGGAAAAAGGACTAAAAGTGCATGAAATATATAATTTGTTCTCAAAACTAGGCTAAAATATGGGCAAAATATATTGATATAGGCACGTAAATTCTCCTATCATCAATACCTTAGAAGGAAGATTCTTGATGATTGACGGAGGAATTTCCTTGAAATCAGATCTTCAATCTTACTTATGAAACCCTAGTTGTTTTCCTCCTTTAGTGCTCTTTGATGAAGAGCTTTGAGATGAAAATAGGGTTGCAGAATGTTTAGAAGATATATATTTCATAGGGTTAAGTTTAGGGACATGAAAGGAATATTTAAAGACTTAATTACCTTTCAAATAACTCAATATGGAGTGTTTTTGACACCTAGAATTTACTTAGGTGGAGCCCAAGTGATCGCCTATGCTTGGGTTGGGCAGCGCCTAGCCAATCGCCTATGCTTACTATTTCTCATGAAAATGGGCATAACTTTTCTCTTGCGTATTGGATTAAGGTGAAACTGGTATCGTTGGAAAGCTAATTCGATTCTTTGCAATTTGGTGGGTCTAAATCAGCAAAAATACCACATTAACATTGAATTATACGCATTCAAATATGACCCTTGCAAAATCAAACACTAAAACTTGATGGATTCAAAAACTCTTAGCTTGCATTACCTTAAGTGACTCACATGAACATGCTTAATGCATTATAAGCTATCCTATCACTAGGATATTCACGGTAAGTCATGTACTCAAGTATGAATCACAGAATTAGAAACATGTGGGGTATTCTTATATCTCTCCCTTGGGAATATTCACCCTCAAATAAGAATTTACTGAGGAGGAATACAAGCTAATAGAACCTGAACTGAACATAATGAATTGAAACTTGATCTCATGACTAACATGCTGAACATACTGAACTTGTGCATATCTGATGCACAGATAACTGACACATAAATGCATGACTGAGTATGAAAAAGTTAATAGGTACCAAGTTTATACTTGAAACATGAACATGAAACTTAATAAGCTTAAGGAGAACTGTTACCTTGAGGTTGATCAAAATTGGCAGGGAAGAGGTGAGGATACTTGGTACGCATATCTTCTTCTACTTACCAAGTAGCTCCCTCATGAGACTGATTTCTCCAAAGAACCTTGACTAGAGGGACTTCTTTTTTCCTCAATCTGGGAGTCTGATAATCTAAGATTTTGACTGGAGTATTTTAATAAGAGAGGCTATTCTGAATGTCGATGCTTTGAATAGGGACAACAACTGCTAGGTCACCTATGCACTTCTTTAGCAAAGAAACATGGAAGACTGGATGGACTGAGGCTATATATGAAGGCAACTCAAGCTTATAAGCTACCTTGCCAAAACGACAAAGTATCTTGAAGGGACCGACATATCGGGGACTGAGTTTCCCTTTTTTTCGGAACCTCTTCACTCTCTTCATGGGATAGATCCTAAGATAGACATAGTCATTGACCTCAAACTAGAGATCCTTTCTACGAACATCTACATAGGACTTCTATCAGCTCTGAGCATCCTGGAGTCTCTCTCTAATCAACTGAACTTTCTCTAAGGCATTGAATACTAAGTCAGGACCTATGATTGAGGCCTCAGAAACTTCAAACCAACCAATTGGTGATCTATATCTCCAATTATTGAGAGCTTCGAATTGAGCCATCTGAATACTAGAATGATAGCAATTGTTGTATGCAAACTCAATCAAAGGAAAGTGGTCGTCCCAACTTCCCTTGAAGTCAATTGCACACGCCCTTAGCATATCTTCAAAAGTCTGAATGGTCCTCTCTGATTGACCATGTGTCTGAGGATGAAATACTGTGCTGAGATGGACTTGGGTACTGAGACCCTCTTGGAATGCTTTCCAAAAGTGAGAAGTGAACTGGGTACCTCTGTCTGAGATAATAGATAGTGGAACACCGTGTAATCTGACTAACTCCCTGATATAGAGTTTGGCATAATCGTCAGCTAAATAAGAAGTATGAACTGGAAGGAAATGAGTTGTCTTGATCATTCTAACTATAATGACCTAGACTGAATCATGCTGATGATGAGTTCTAGGCAAACCCATCACGAAGTCCATTTTAACTTCTTCCCACTTACAAGTAGGAATGGTGAACTCTTGCATGGAACCACTAGGTTTCTGATGCTCTATCTTAACCTGCTGACATGTAGAGCACTTAGCCACAAACTCTGCAATATCTCACTTCATCCATCTCCGCCAATAGATCTCCCGCATGTCGCGGTACATCTTAGTGACCCCTGGATGAATAGAGTATCGCGTATCATGCGCTTCTGCAAGAATTCACTACCTCAATTCATCTACACCTGGAACACATAGAAGACCCTGACAATGAAGAACACCATCTCCCCCTTGGGAGAAAACCTCAACTTTCTGATTCTGAACTGACTCTTTGAGCTTGACAAGGCTAGGATCCCTGTATTATTTCTCTTTCACCTCGGAAACTAGGGATGACTCTGAACTACTATAAACACATACACCACCCTCTAAAGAATCGACTAAGCACACACCTAGTCTGGCAAGCTGATGCATCTCCTGAGCCATCTTTTTCATACTATCCTCAACGTGAGAAATACTACCCATGGAGATTCGACTGAGAGCATCGGCCACAACATTGTACTTGCTCGAATGATAAAGAACACTCATGTCATAATCCTTCAAGAGCTCTAGCCACCTTCTCTGGCGAAGATTGAGATCTTTCTAGGAAAAGACATACTGAAGGCTTTTATGGTCTGTGAAGACATCTACATGAACTCCATAGAGATAATGCCTCCAAATCTTCAAGGCAAAAAGTACCGCTGCTAACTCAAGATCAAGAGTAGGATAATTCTTCTCATGTGGCTTTAACTGTCTGGAGGCGTAGGCTATGACTTTACCATGCTGTATGAGGACACAACCTAAAACCACTCTGGATGCATCACAATGGACTACAAAACCATATGAACCGTCTGGAATAGCTAGAACTGGAGCGGAGGTGAGTCGAGTCTTCAACTCTTGAAAGCTCTCCTCGCATGAATCTGACCACTAAAACTTAATCTTCTTCTGAGTTAATCTGGACATAGGAGATTCAGTAGAAGAAAATCCCTTGACAAACCATCTGTAATAGACCAGCCAAACCTAAGAAACTCCTAATATCTAATGGAGATATGAGTCTGGGTTAGTTTATTACTCCCTTGGTTTTCTAAGGATCTACTCTAATGCCATCACCGGAAATAATATGGCTAAAGAATTCTACTGATCTTAGCAAAAATTCACACTTGCTGAACTTAGCAAATAACTTGTGATCCCTGAGAGTCTGAAGACCAACCCTGAGATGGTCTGCATGATCACACTCTATGCGAGAATAGACAAGAATATCATCTATGAAGACTATGACAAATATGTCCAAGTAATGCTTGAACACATAGTTCATCAAATCCATAAAAGCTGTAGGGGCATAGGTAAGACCAAATGACATGACTAAAACTTTGAAGTGACCATACCGAGTACAAAAAGCAGTCTTAGGAATGTCACATTCTCTAACTCAGAGCTGATGATAGCCTGATCTGAGATCTATCTTGGAGAAGTAACTGGCACCCTGAAGTTGGTTGAATAGATTATCTATCCAGGGAAGAGGATATCTGTTCTTGACCATGACCTTGTTTAGTTGACGATAATCAATACACATCCTGAGAACCATCTTTCTTCCGCATGAATAATACTGGAGCATCCCATAGGGAAAGATTGGGTCTGATGAATCCCTTATCTATGAGATCCTTCAACTGATCTTTCAGTTCCTTGAGTTCTACTGGTGGCATTCTGTATGGCGGAATAGAAATAGGTTGATTATCCGAAAGAAGGTCTATGCCAAAGTCTATTTCCCTTTTGGGAGAAATGCCTGGAAGATCTTCAGGAAAGACATTTGAGTATTCATTAACAATAGGGACTATTTCGAGGCTGGAATATTCAGAACTAGAATCTTTAACATGCACGAGATGATACACACACCCCTTAGAAATTATTTTCCTTGCTCGAAGGTAGGAAACAAGTTGACCGCTGAACGCTGAAATGCTAAATTCCACTCTAGGACGGGCTCATTCGGGAACCGAAACTGAACTATCCTATTTCTGCAGTTGACTGTGGTATAGTAGGAATAAAGCAAATCCATGCCGATAATGACATAAAATTAGTCATCTCTAACTCCACTAAATTTGCTGATGTGGATTTCTGAGATATCATAACTAGGCAGTTCCTGTATACCCACCGGCTATGATGGTTTTACCTACTAGGGTAGAGACTGAGAAGGGATCTACTAGGACTGTAGGACTAATTCAGAAATCACCTGCTATGTATGGAGTAACAAAATACAAAGATGCACCTGGGTGTAGTAAAGCATAAACATGAACATAGAAAATCTGTAATGTACCAATAACGACATCAGGAGAATTTTCTTGATCCTGCCGGGACTGAAGAGCATAGAGTCTGTTTGGGCGTTGCCCACTGGTAGCACTGGAAATAGCACCCTGCTGGTTTGGGCGACTGGACTGAGCTATTGAATGATTTTGCTGACCCTGAAGACTTGACTGCTGACACTCTCTAATCCTGTGGCCTGGCTTGCCACAACCAAAATAGACATTACTAACAGCTCTGCAAATGCCCTTGTAGTTCTTACCACAAGTCTAACAAAGGGGGTTCATTCAGGAACTACTAACACTGCCCCGAGATTTAGAACCTGGCACATTGTTTCTATTGCTGTCTCTGAACTTTGGCATTGGAGCGCTGGCAGAAGAAGGAGCTGGAATGGCTGACTTGGAGCAAAACTATGAACGGTTTCCTCCAACTAACTTGGGGTGAGCAAAGTTGAAATTACCTCACCTTGCTCTCTTGCTCTGCCTCTCCCTAGTCTTAAACTTCTGCTCTTCTACTTGTTGGGCATGGGTCATGAGTCTTGCTAAGGTCATATCACTGATTAGTATCTCAGACCTACACTCATTTACCCCGCTATCATTGACCCCTAACACGAACTTGCTCATCTTAGTTCTATTGTCTCCAACCATATGAGGAGCATACCTGGCTAGCTGAGTAAATCTGAGAGAATACTCCCTAACCGTCATATTCCCCTGCCTGAGGTTGATGAACTTAAGAACTTTGGCTTTCCTAAGCTTCTTGTGAAAGAATCTGTCTAAGAAGGCTGTGACAAATTCCTCACACTCGATAGGGCCTATATCATCTAACCTCTCAGACTTCCACTGTTTTTACCAATCATGAGAAGCATCCTATAACTGGTAGAAGGGTAACTCAGCACTCTTAATAGAAGTACCCATTATGTCAATGACCTTCTAGACTTGGTCAATGAACTCTTGAGGGTCCTCATCAGACTTAGACCCATGGAAAGATGGATGGTTCATCCGGGTGAGGTCCCGAACCCTAGCTACTTTGGGAGTGGACACTGGATTGGCCGGAATGACTGGTGGCCATTTATTCTGTGCAGCCATGGACTGAGCAAGTGTGGTAAATGTGGATCTAAACTCCACATGGGAAACATGTTCGCCCAAAGGATCTTCGAGCTGAGGAGTCGGCTGGTTTCTTCTCTTTGGGGCCATGGTCTGGAATAAGAGAAGAATGGATTAGACTGAGAGTTCAACTTGTGATTATGCTCACCAGCATGACATGAATAATGAAGAAAGGGGACTGTTCCTAAAACATCTTATAGCCTTCCGCACATAAATGTGGCACGCAACACACCTATGTACAAGACTCTACTAGATGCGGCTTTCAGACTTCCTAAGACTCTATTAAACCTTAGGTTGTGATACAATGTTTGTAACACCCCAATTTGCTTAACCAAAATGCTACACGATGCTCATGACCCTGAGGGACCACAAGCTAACCCATGACTGATATTTATACCTGTATACTGCAAATCCTAATATAATAATGCAGAATACAATCATTAGGGCAAAAATACCCAAAACAACTAAATCTAAATGTAAATCTGAAAGTAGATCTGAAAGCCTCTAAACTGTCTGAAAAGGAGTTGAAGAAACATGTCTCCAACTAACTCCATAAAATTAAACTGAAGAATAAATAAATAAATAAATAAATAAATAAATAAATCAAATCATATTGTCCTCGAATCAATGAGGACTCACTGTGTCTCTGTGACTGGAATGCTACCACTACTGCTGGACTGGAGCTCGTGTCTCAGAAACTATGGTGTAATATGAAAAGAAAGCACTATAGCGCAAATGCATCAGTACAACTAGAGTATTGAGTATACGAGGAAGGTAGGCTAAACATAAAGGGTTTCATGCATGAACAACACTAACTGACTAATATGAATGTGGGAGTGCAAACACACATATATAGAAACTGGGACCGTGAATACGTGGTAGCATGACTTGCAAGCTAATACATGGTTTACTGATAACTGTCCTGACTGATACTGAAAATGATAACATGGATGACTATATCTTATAGTCCTGTATATACTGAAATTTGAAGAACTATCTGTGTTTTTTTACTGAGAGTGATACTGAAACTGTGGGAAGTAGAGTTTAACCGACATGCCCCATGTATGGCGTTTTGGCTAAGATGGGATCCAATCTCTGCTCCGATTGGAGAGTTGTCAATACCGTGCCACTAGTAAGGACAACTTTGAGAACCCTATACTGGCAGGTACTTAAATGAGAACAGTGGGAACCCTAACCTGATGGGTTAAGACACCTCATCAACCCTAATCTATCGGGTTAAGATGTCTCAACCTATGCTATCTACATAGTTCTGGAACAAAAGAATTGCTACTAAGAATCGCACCCTGAATTGGCGAGTAAATTCCCATCCTTTGGTTCACTCAGTGCTAACCTGTACTCCCATCTGGAGGGACTGGACATGAATAACTGACTGTACATGACTTAATCTTACTGAATTCCATTGATTGGCGGAATGTCACTGATATCTGATAACTGACTAAGATCATGAGGTTTTCTTGAGTCACATGACTGACTAAAGTCTATGGAATCATAGCTTGAGTTCGGATATCGTGAAACATGACATGGATCTTGGCATACAACTATAGTTTTTGGGTACAAGTACCCCCAGGACTCAATGGAAGGAAACTGACACATATGACTTACTTGATCATAAGAGTAGAGTCCATAATTTATAATATCATAAGTAGGGATCTCATACTAAGCATGGTTATCAACAATGTATTGCATGGAAAGGATTTCATATCACATAGAAATACTTGCACAATATTAATATCATGTTCGTTGCATAATCATATTGGCAACACATAATAATAGCATGGCAGTTCATGTGGATTGCATGGTTATCATACATCTTGTTCATAAGTAGGATTTGCAAGTAAACATAGCATAATCTCATAAGAATAGTTCATGAGTATTCCAACAATATTTACAAGGCACATTAACAACATAGAAGTCATTGGAATGTAAGGGCATATCATGAATCCTTTACTTAGTCACTATTTAGCTATATTAAATGATTTCTAGTTCCTTAGGCATTTTATCAAACACCTTACATACACATCTTAAGCATAGGTGAATTCATCAAATTATACATCATGAACAACCAAATTTACATGTTTCCAACTCATATGATATCATGAATTCACAAAACATATAAAGATTCCATCTTGGGAATCACCCAATATCAACAACATGATCATCAACACCCAACAATATAGAAATCATACTTTATAATGAAAAAGGGGAAAACAAACAAGAATCAATATGGGTATGATCATATCACCACAATTAACCAAGCTTTTCTATTTTAAAGATTAATTCTTGAACTCCACGGACAAAAGGAATCCATGGTTGAACACTACACATACCTTAAAAGAAAGATTCTTGATGATTGACGCAGGACTTTCTTTGAAATCGGATCTTCAAGCTTACTTATGCAACTTTAGTTGTTTTTATCCTTTATTGATCTTGTATGATGAGATTTGAGATGAAAATAGGGTTGCAGTCTATTTAGAAGATATATATTTCGTAGGGTTAAATTTAGGGACATGTAAAAAGTATTTAAAGACTTAATTACCTTTAAAATAACTCAAAACGGAGTGTTTTTGACACCTGGAATTTACTTAGGCCACGCCCAAGTGATCACCTATGCTTGGATTGTGCGGCGTCTCACCAATCGCCTATGATTGGGTTAGGCGGGGCCTAACCAATCGCCTATGCTTACTGTCTCTCACGAAAATGGGCATAACTTTTCGCTCGGGTATTGGATTAAGGAGAAATTGGTATCGTTGAAAAGCTAATTCGATTCTCTACAATTAAGTGGTTCCAAAGGATCAAAAATACCATATTAACATCGAGTTATCCTCGTTCATAGATGACCCTTGCAAAATCGAACACTAAAACTTGATGGATTCAAAAACTCTTCGCTTGCATTACCTTAAGTGACTCATATTAACATGCTTAATGCATCATAAGCTATCCTATCACTAGGATATTTATGGTAAGTCATGTACTCAAGTATGAATCACAGGGTTAGAAACATGCGGGGTATTACAGAATCATAACCCTCAAGAAATGGGTGAAAATTAAGAATACATTGGGCTAAAATCAGCCCTAAGCAAAATTAGGGTTTTGGGTACTAACTAGGAAATTCAAGCATGAATTCGAAGGATTCATACCTTAAATTTGAATATAATTATGACAAAAGATGATAATCATGCTCCAAAGTCACCGACCATAATCAATTTATGATTAGTACACCGTGTTAAGGTTTCTAGGTCTTAATAGAAGAAGAAGATGGCCAATTCTCGTCCAACAAGAAGATTTAAACAATACCTTCACAGGCCCTCATATAGGTAAATCATTTACCCACGCTAGCTATGATCGCAACAGTATAATCTTAATAGGGCCTCCACAATCGTAGTACCTTTGTTGCACGACATGATAGCTAAATCTTGAAATTTGATTCCAAGTTTTGGCTGATGCCTCGGGATGCGTCCATAATCAAATTTTTGAAAGTAAAATATGTAACCACACCAAATTTGACAATTCAGACACGTTGGGGAAGTCATATTTACAATCTGAGGTCGTTTCGATTAAATATGGTTCCCACACCTAAACATTAAAATTTTTAACTTTCTGATCGATAGGTCAAAATGAGCTTGGGTGCATTAGAACCCAAACCAAAGGTATATCTATCCTAAAATAATATTCCAGATATGTTAGCGCAGTCGTAATTCACATTAGATATCATTTTATGAAGGTTTTTCCAGGTGGCCATTTGGAACCAACAAAGACTTTTAAATAGGTAATAGGTTCTAAAAACAAATGAATTGTCTGATAACTAAACCTTTGGTCCCATCAAGTCATAGATGACTTGGGGAAGCTATGGAGAAGCTCAGACGGTGAAGATAAGCATAAATATCGAAAATAACCTGAAAGGTCATTACACTTTAAATGGCTTAACTTGTTATTTTGGTATTCTATTAAACTTTTCAGTATCCAATGAAGTGACATATGATAAAAGAGATCCCGGATCAATTAATGCATATACATTATGTGAAAACATAGACAATGTACCTAAACCACATTACGAGAATCATCCAAATTTTTTTGGTCCTCTAAAGCATATGCATGATTTTGATCTCTACTATAACTAACTGCTCCTTTAACACCTTTACCATGACCTATAGATTATATGACCCCTACTTAAAGAAGGCACCGATGATAATGATGTAAAGACTGATCCATTATGTCATGTTATACCACCCATGCCTTATTGTGGGCATTCTCTCATCATATGCCCCAACATACAATAGCAAAAGAAAGAATTTGTCCCAAACCAACTTGTACCTAAATAAAGCTTTCTATATTGTTTACATAGCTACTGAGGAGGTCATAATTGGCTCATACACCCTTGCTCTTGATACCCTTTGTTCATGAACTTTGACTCACACTTCCTAGCATAAGCTGATTGCCTTTGTACCCTTGAAACTACGGTGGAGTATAAGCTGCAGAATAAGAAGATGATGTCCTAGATGATCTATTAGAAAATTAATGCCTAAAATCTCCTTGGGATGCCATAAATTTACCCATATATCTATCCATCTTCCTAATTCTTGTGTTCTTCTTTTTTTCCTCTAACTATTTTTTTTTTCAAGATCTTGTATCCTTCCTATATCCATGTCTTAGATCAAAGCAATAATAGTACAATATCTAACAAGATCCTTATCCAATCTATCCACATATTGATGAACTCCATCATCCATGGTAGCTACTATATTAGGATCATACATAGCCAAAGAGTTCAATCGAAGTTTGTACTCCCTTATGCTCATATTTCCTTGGCGAAGATTTAAGAACTGATCTGCACGAGCCTCTAAAATTAACATAACCTGAACTAGGGCCTCATTATATCGGGCATCTCAAGTCCGATAGAGTCTAAAGACCACCCCCTATACCCAATCCAACCAAAAAATACACAACTTATGTCAAATGAATTTCAAACATATAACAATATAGAGTATTAAAATTCCAATGACGTTGGGATAAGTCTAGAACCGTGACCAACCCAACTATGTCATACAGTCTAAACCAAACAAAACCATAATATACACAAGTCCAGAGTTTTCCCAACAAAGCCTCTAAACAATGTCCAAGAATATCTAGTATGGAAATGCCCCCAACCATACCCTAAAATAAATGTCAAAAGTATAGTAAATGCATAAAATAAACTATAATAGGAAACAGGTGTTCTAAAGAATGGAAGATCATCATTTTAGTCTGACTCAAGTTTACACCAAGTCACTAAGCAAGAGGTGTGATAGTATGGTTGATTCCTGCATCACGTGGGGATACAATGCCTGAAGATGGGTTAAGGGATAAACGCTAGCATTTATTCAGGAGTAAGGGTAAAATAATTTCATTATTAATAATAAAATTAAATAACCATATGCAATCACATACATACATATATATACATATATCATGCTGGAAAAAAGAATCGGGTTTAGAATACATTTAAAACTTTAACCTGAGTTATGTAGCTTTATTATCATAATCCACCCATGAGCTATATGGGTCTAGTGTTACCCCCTAAATGGACCCTAGTGCATAAAGCCATATAAACTAGAGATACCATAGGTGGCCGGGGATTCCCTTGGCCTATCGCCCTCTATTATACATATTTGCGAGTATATACTTGGGGGATTCCCTTGTACCCCACAAGTATGTGGTCATCAAGACCAATTCTCATGGTAGCAAACATTAGATTCTAGTGTCAACCTCACACCTTCACAGCTAGCTATCACAACCCCCATTATTGCCCAATTAAAATATTTAACACATAACTAAACTACCAATTCCAGAATTTAATTATTAAGGTATTATAATATGGTATTGTCATACCGACTGTAGCTTGCAAGCAATATCATTATCCAACACTTAGGGGATTCCCAAGTATGCAAAACTCTATTATTAAAATTATTTGGGATTCTCGTGTACCCCATAAAGTTTTCATAGATTACTCACTTAGGGGATTCCATTGTACCCTACAAGGTTTTCAAAAACATCTTTAACCATAGCCATGGCCACCAAGTCCTTTCCAAAAATTATTTAAAAAACAACCAACCCAATTTAGGTTCCCTTACCATATTATGCAATGCAAGGTTTTCGACAATAGTCAAGCCATGTGTTAAAACCATTCTCATTGGCATTTTAACAAACATGTAGAGGGCATATAATTTCCAAAACCAAAACAAAGTATCAATTAACCATCTCCATGCAACCACATGTTCAAACTACAATTATAACATGAAAACCATAAGAAAAAAATGGGAAATGATTATCCAACAAACAACAACCAAAACCCCCAACATATATTTCAAAACCCAAACAAAACCAGAAAAACACCATGAAAACCATCCATTAAAACATGATTTTATTTGAACTAAAAACGATGGAGGAGCAACAATCCTGAGTTATGAAGATTCATGAAGAGATTTCAATCCTTAAGCCTCTATATGAACACCATGAAGAAAACCTAGTCCAATCTTCATAAGAGCCTTTAGAGAGATTTTAGAGAGTGTTTTAATCTTATAAAGTGAGTATCTTATAAAGTGAGTATTAAGATGCCAAAAGGTGTTATAGGATGTGGGGTATTAAGGGTTTGGGGTGGAAAATATCCAGAATACCCTCAGCTTAAAAGCTGTAAAAAACATAGGTGGGTACGATTTAGACCCCTCACCCATATCCAATCATTCGAGTAGTACCCCTAACTCGTACCCTAGGAAGAAAGTTGGACTATAATTCTATCCAATAAATGACTTCATGGCCTAAATCATATCAAAATCATATGAATGGTACCCTATAGTCGTACCCTAGGCAGTACATGATCAAGAACACGCATTATTTAACATATTATTAGCCTAACTCTCTCATACCATCTCCATATAACTCATATGGAGTCTTGTCTTACCTTAGATAAAAATAACCTAGAACTCACTATTTATCATATGACTTGGGGTATTAAGTCATTAGCACAACATAAGAGAAGTATGCTTAAGTCGTATGGTTCATAGAGAGTTCAAAAACTCAGGAAATTTATGATCAAAACTCAAGGTGTTTCACAAATCTCAAATGAAAGGTAATGATCACAAAATACCTTTTTGAACTCTTTACAAGTAGTTGATGATGCATCAATACCCCTAGACCATTTCCAATCTTTGTACCAAAATGTAGCCTCTCCTTTTAATCTATATGCTACTAGCTCAACTATCTTTTTACTTGATATATGCATAACATCAAGAGCCCTTTGTATTTGATTAATAAAGTTTTATGGTTCTTTATTTTGATCTGATCTAGTGAATGTGGAAGTATCTAATTTAAGAAAATCCTATATCAATAGACTAGCTACTATATCAACACCACTAGAACCTAAGTTAGGATAGGCCCTTAATCTTTTCTAGAAACTGTACAAGTCAACAATTCTACATCATTCCTTAAATCTTCTTTAGTAGAATTAATAGGTGATATTAAGGTTGCTGTTACCACCCTTAGCTCTTTTGGAGATGGAAGAGTAGAAGAAGTTTTTCATATAAATTCAGGTTGAGCCTCACATTGATAAGCTTGTCTAGGTGGTAACTTCCTGGTCCCTTTTCCAGCGATCACATCTACTGGCTTAATAGTATTCTTACTTCTTATTTTAACCGGCATTCTCAGGGGTTAAATATGACTCCACTTACAATTTGGTCTTTATTTCACGCTCTAAGATAAGAAGAAAAAAAGACAACCCTTAAATGTCCCATAACCTCATATTTATGGATATGGTGAATAGCATACCCACAAAAAATTCTCTGCGAGGACACGACTCTATAGACTCCCTAGGAATAATTGATTTGATACAACTTTTGTCATACCACAAATACCACTTGGGCAGATAGGAACCCGTATCCGTAATTGTCCAAGATCACCAACCTATGACCTTGCACGTCATATGCATATAAATAAGATAACCAAAGGTTCTACCATAAAATATAAAACACGTAGGCAAGAACAAAACTATATATACAAAACTTTGCTATTGGGGGCGCAATATCTAAAAGATAAAACACTACCACATTTAACTTTACATTGGTCTAAAAAGCTTTTAAGGATACATAGATTTAGTTAAGGTCGGTACAAACCCCCGCCTTACTCTTAACTATTGTACAATACCAAAATATATGTAACAGACTCAGAAAGACCATAATTAATATAAGGCTCACCAAGAGTCGCTAGATATCCTATGCTCCTACTTAAAAGGTGTATTAGCTGAAGCGCTTGTGACTACAGCATGAAATGCAGGTCCATTATAAAGGATGTCAGTACAAAAATATATACTGAATATGTAAGGCTGGAAGTATTTACACATGATGCATATAGCTCAATTGAAATCAAATATAAGTGTATAAATGATTCTAGAAGACCATCTTTACATATACTTGTAGGATTAGGTATTTTAGATTCTTTATTCATTTTACCCTTCTTACTTGTTAATCTCTACAACCCATATGATATAAATGAATAGCTGATCAATGGTGAATACACATTGGGATCGACCCATGCTAGTTTTATGCCTCTGGGCTTCCACCCATGTATACATAGATTGGTATCATTCCATGCTAGGCTTTTCCCCCTGAGCTGACATAGAAATATAAAGGTATTAGGATCAGCCCATGCTTGGCATATGCCTCTGAGCTACAATCAATTTAGATTTGCATTAGTTTATTTAGCCTTTG
This sequence comes from Capsicum baccatum var. pendulum, assembly GCA_030864225.1. NCBI lineage: Eukaryota > Viridiplantae > Streptophyta > Magnoliopsida > Solanales > Solanaceae > Capsicum > Capsicum baccatum. Next base: position 160,459,383 of record CM061560.1, on the reverse strand, counting down.
AGATTGTTACTTTGGTAGTCATAATATTATTGTACTTTAGAACAATAATATACCAGTAGAAAGACATATGACTAAACACTTAATGCAAAAACAATAGGTAGGGAGCAGTTTGTACATGAATGAAATGTTTAGGAGCTAAAAATAACATATGGGTATTATTTGACTCAATGGAGAACTCTTGAAACATGCTAGTGAAAGTAGACATGCAAACCTAATAACAAGCACATATTAAGGTGTTTTAACACATTAGAGAGTGAGGACAAGGCCGTTAGCTACACAGAAGGTCATACACTGCCACTATATATCATTTACTATAGGAGAACTTTAAAAGCTTACTTCGTAAACAAGTGTTAAATTTTATGCCAAAGAATACAAAATAGAGTATGCCTTAAATAGCTTGTTATACAAGTCTGATATTAACCCAAATTAACGTCCTGCCTTTTAAATTACTTATCTATAATAAAGTATATGGTAAAACTAGTATTAGTAACTAACAAACACATTTGGGCTACTTAACTTTACCAAAACAGTAGCTGGGAAGTAAGCCCATAATTTATCAAATCAAGGGTATTATTTTAACCCTTTTCTCCTCCAATTACATCTACATACAATACATATTCTTATAAGATCCTTTGAAACCTCTTTGGATTTGTTATGTTGTCAAAAGAAAGTGCAAAGTGGTAAAAGTAGTAAACATATACAATATTTTTTTTGGTGGCGTACTACTACACCTCTTATTCTATATTTATACTCAAAAATCAACACTGTAGTCCCCAACATATACACATAAAACATTCCACATAACAACTCTAAATTTTCTTTATCATAGCAACCAAATATTAAACTCATCATCCCTGGAGTTCATAATAACAACACATGCATAATTCTAGACCCAAACTTATACATCAGGAGGATAAAATAGGGTAGTCACTTTACCTCAATTTTCTGTAACTTGTCATTTTAACTTTAACTTTTCAAAAACGCGAATTTTTCTTCACACTTTAAACTAAAGAAGAAAAGAGGAGTCTATTAATAAGAAAGAAAAGTGAGCAATTAGTTTGTTTTATTTTCTTCCTTATATTTACAATTAAGCATGAATAGCATGTTTTCCTACTCTTTCATGGGAGAATTAAGTTATACCATAAGTGTTTTCACTTCCTTAGTTTGAAAAGATGAGGGTTTCTTTAAGAACCCTAGAAGGATAATTAGAGATTCTCCTTTCTATTTTAGAGAGAAGTTGTAACACCCCGATTTGTTAAACCGAAATGCTACACGGTGCTCATGACCCCGAGGGACCACAAGATAATCCATGACTGATATCTGGACCTGTATACTATAAATCATGATATAATAATGTGGAATACATGGAACTGTAAGGCCATAAGGTTCAACTGAATACAATTATGTGGGTGAAAATACCCAAATTAACTAAATCTGAAAGCTAAGTCTGAACATAAATCTGAAAGTAGATCCGTAAGCCTCTAACTTTCTGAATAAGGAGTTGAAGGAACATGTCTCCGACTAACTCCATAAAACTGAACTAAAGAATAAATAAATGAATCAAATCATATTGTCCTCGAATCAATGAGGACTCACTGTGTCTCTGCGACTGGAATGCTACCGCTACTGCTGGGCTGGAGCTCGTGTCTCGGAACCTATGGTGTAACATGAAATGAAAGAACCAGAGCACAAATACGTCAGTACAACTAGAGTACTGAGTATACGAGGAAGTTAGGCTGAACATACAGGGTTTCATGCATGAACAACACTGACTTACTAATATGAACGTGGGAGTGCAAACACATATATAGAAACTGGGACCATGAATACGTGATAGCATGACTTGCAAGATAATACATGATTTACTGATAACTGTCCTAACGGATACTAAAACTGATAACATGGACGACTTTATCTGACAGTCCTGTATATATTGAAATCTAAAGAACTATTTGAGTTTTTTTACTGAGAATGATACTGAAACTATGGGAAGCAGCGTTTAACCGACATGCCCCATGTATGTCATTATGGCTAAGCTGGGGTGCAATCTCTGCCACGATTGGAGGGGTGTCAATACCACGCCACTAGTAAGGACAACTATTAGACCCTATATTAGCAGGTACTAAAATGAGAACGGTGGGAACCCTAAATTCACAGGTTAAGACACCTCATCAACCCTAAGCTAACGGGTTCAAATGTCTCAACCTACGCTGGCTACGTAGTTCTAGAAACATAAGGATTGCTACTAAGAATCACACCCTGAACTGGCGGGTGAGTTTCCATCCATGGGTTCACTCGGTGCTAACCTCTACTCCCATCTAGAGGGACTAGACATAAATAATTGACTGTACATGACTTAATCTTACTGAATTCCATTGACTGGCAGAATGTTACTGATATCTAACAACTGACTAAGATCATGAGGTTTTCCTGAGTCACATGACTGACTAAAGTCTATGGAATCATAGCTTTAGTTTGGATATCGTGAAACATGACATGGATCTAGGTACACAGCTGTAGTTTTTGGGTACAAGTACCCCTAGGACTCGATGGAAGGAAACCGACACACATGACTGACTTGATCATAAAAGTAGAGTCTATAATATATAATATCATAAGTAGGGATCTCATAGTAAGCATGGTTATCAACAATGTATTGCATGTAAAGGATTTCATATCACATGGAAGTACTTGCACAATCTTAATATCATGTTTGTTGCTTAATCATATTGGCAACACATACTAATAGCATGGAAGTTCATGTGGATTCCATGGTTATTATACATCTTGTTCATAAGTAGGATTTGCAAGTAAACATAGCATAATCTCATAAGAATAGTTCATGAGTATTCCAACAACATGTACAAGGCACATTATCAATCATAGAAGTCATTGGAACGTAAGGGCATATCATGAATCCTTCACCTAGTCACTATTTAGCTATATTGCATGATTTCTAGTTCCTTAGGCACTTTATCAAACACCTTACATGCACATCTTAAGCATAGGTGAATTCATCAAATTATACAACATGAACAACCAAATTTACATATTTCCAACTCATATGATATCATGAATTCACAAAACATATAAAGATTCTATCTTGGGAATCACCCAATATCAACAACATTATCATCAACACCCAACAATATAGAAATCATACTTTATAAAAAAAAAAAAAGAGGAAAAAAAACAAGCATCAACATGGGTATGATTATATCACCACAATTAACCAAGCTTTTGTATTTTAAAGATTGATTCTTGAACTCTACGGCCGAAAGGAATCCGTGGATGAACACTACGCATACCTTAGAAGGAAGATTCTTGATAATTGATGAAGGAATTTCCTTGAAATCGGATCTTCAAGCATAATTATGTAACCCTAGTTGTTTTTCTCCTTTAGTGCTCTTGGATAATGAGCTTTGAGATGAAAATAGGGTTGCAGTATGTTTAGAAGCTATATATTTCACATGGTTAAGTTTAGGGACGTGTAAGGAGTATTTAAAGACTTAATTACCTCTAAAATAACTCAAAACGGAGTGTTTTTGACACCTGGAATTGACTTAGGCGGCGCCCAAGTGATCGCCTATGCTTGGGTTGGGCGGCGCCTAACCAATCGCCTATGCTTACTGTCTCTTACGAAAATGGGCATAAATTTTTGCTCGGGTATTCGATTAAGGCAAAATTGGTATCATTAGAAAGCTAATTCAATTTCCTACTATTGGTGGGTCTAAATTAGTAAAAATACCATATTAACATTGAGTTATACTCATTCAAAGATGACCCTTGCAAAATCAAACACTAAAACTAGATGGATCCAAAAACTCTTAGCTTGTATTACCTTAAGTGACTCATATGAACATGCTTAATGCATCATAAGTTATCCTACCACTACGATATTCAAGGTAAGTCATGTACTCTTGTATGAATCACAGGATTAGAAACATGCGAGATATTAAAATATCTCTCCCTTAGGATCATTCAAACTCAAATGAGAATTTACTGAGAAGGGATACAAGATAATAGGACCTAAATTGAACATGAAGAACTGAAACTTGATCTCATGACTGATATGATGAATGTACTGAACTCGTTCAAATCTGATGCACGGACACCTGACACATAAATGCATGACTGAGTATGAAATGGTTAATAGGTACCAGGTTTATACTGGAAACATGAACATGAAACTTAATAAGCTTAAGGAGAACTGTTACCTTAAGCTTGATCTGAATTGGAGGGGAAGAGGTAAGGATACTTCGCACGCATATCTGCTTCTGCTTCCCAAGTAGCTTCCTCATGAGACTTATTTTGCCAAAGAACCTTGACTAGAGGGACTTCTTTGTTCCTCAATCTATGAGTCTGATAATCTAAGATTTTGACTGGAATCTCTTCATAAGAGAGGCTATTTTGAATGTCGATGCTCTGAATAGGTCCAACAACTGCTAGGTCACCTATGCAATTCTTTATCAAAGAGATATGGAAGACTAGATGGACTGAGGCTAGATCTGAAGGCAACTCAAGCTTATAAGCTACCTTGCCGAAGCGACAAAGAATTCTCAAGGGACCGACATACCGGGGACTGAGTTTTCCTTTCTTGCCGAACCTCTTCACTTCCTTCATGGGAGATATCTTAAGATAGACATTGTCATTGACCTCGAACTCGATATTCTTTCTACAAACATCTGCATAGGACTTGTGTTAGCTCTGAGCAGCCAGGAGTCTCTCTCTGATCAACTGAACTTTCTCTAAGGCGTCAAATACTATGTCAAGACCTATGACTGAGGCCTCACTAACTTCGAACCAACCAATCAGAGATATACATCTACTACCATTGAGAGCTTCGAATGAAGCCATGTAAATACTAGAATGATAGCTATTATAGTATGCAAACTCAATAAAAGGTATGTGGTCGTCCCAACTTTCCTTGAAGTCAATTGTATATGCCTTTAGCATATCTTCAAGAGTCTGAATGATCCCCTCTGCTTGACCATCTGTCTAAGAATGAAATGCTGTGCTGAGATGGACTTGTCTACCGAGACCTTTTTGGAATGCTTTCCAAAAGTGAGAAGTGAACTTGGTACCTCTGTCTGAGATAATAGATATTGGAACACCGTGTAATCTGACTAACTCCTTGATGTAGATTTTGGCAAAATCCTCAGCGGAATAAGAAGTACACACAAGAAGGAAATAAGCTAACTTGGTCATTCTATCTATAATGAACCAGACTGATCATGCTGATGAAAAATTCTAGCCAAACCTGTCACGAAGTCCATGTTAACTTCTTCCCACTTCCAAGTAGGAATGGTGAAATCTTGAATGGAACCACTATATTTCTAATGCTCTATCTTAACCTGCTGATATATAGTGCACTTAGCCATAAACTCTGCAATATCTCTCTTCATCCCACTCCACCAATAGATATTCCGCATTTTGCGGTACAACTTAGTGGCCCTTGGATGATTAGAGTATCGCGCACTTGCACTTCTGCAAGTATTCGCTGCCTTAATTCATCTACACCTGGAACACTTTAACAATGCTGATAGGGAAGAACACCATCTTCCCCATGGGAGAAAACCTCGACTTTCTGATTCTGAAATAACTCTTTGATCTTGACAAGGCTAGGATCCCTATCTTATTTCTCTTTAACATCTGAAAATAGAGATGACTCTGAACTACTATGAACATATACACCACCCTCTGAAGAATCGACTAAGCGAACACCTAGTCTGGCAAGCTGATGGATCTCCTGAGCCATTTTTTCTTACTATCCTCAATGTGAGAAATACTACCCATGGAGAGTCGACTGAGAGTGTCGGCCACAACATTGGCCTTGCTCGGATGATAAAGAACACTCATGTCGTAATCCTTTAAGAGCTCTAATTACCTTCTCTGGCAAGATTGAGATCTGTATGGGAAAATACATACTGGAGGCTTTTATGGTCTGTGAAGACATCTATATGAACTCCATAGAGATAATGCCTCCAAATCTTTGAGGCAAAAACTACCGCTGCTAACTCAAGATCATGAATAGGATAATTCTTCTCATATGGCTTTAACTGTCTCAAGGCGTAGGCTATGACCTTACCATGCTTTATGAGGACACAACCTAAAACCACTCTTGATGTATCATAATAGACTACAAAACCATCTGAACCATCTGGAATAGCTAGAACTAGAGTGGAGATGAGTCGAGTCTTCAACTCTTGAAAGCTCTTCTTGCATGAATCTGACCACTGTAACTTAATCTTCTTCTGAGTCAATCTGGACATGGGAGATGTAATAGAAGAAAATCCCTCGATGAACCATCTGTAATAGCCATCCAAACCCAAGAAACTCCTAATATCTGATGGAGATACGGGTCTGGGCCAGTTTCTTACTACCTCAATTTCATAAGGATCTACTCTAATGCCATCACCGAAAATAATATGGCCAAGTAATGCTACTGATCTTAGCCATAATTTGCGCTTGCTGAACTTAGAGAATAACTGGTGATCCTTAAGAGTCTAAAGAACAATCCTAAGATGGTCTACATGATCACGCTCTGTGCGAGAATAGACCAGAATATTATCTATAAAAACTATGCCAAACATGTCCAAGTACTGCTTGAACACACGGTTTATCAAATCCATAAAAGTTGTAAGGGCATTGGTAAGACCAAATTACATGACTAAAAATTCAAAGTGACCATACCCAGTACGGAAAGCTGCCTTTTAAATATCACATTCTCTAACTCTGAGCTGATGATAGCCTGATCTGAGGTCTATCTTGGAAAAGTAACTAGAACCCTGAAGTTGGTCGAATAGATCATCAATCTTGGGAAGAGGATACCTGTTCTTGATCGTGACCTTGTTGATTTGACGATAATCAATACACATCCTGAGAGAACCGTCTTTCTTGCGCACGAATAATACTGGTGCACCCCATGGGGAAACGCTGGGTCGAATGAATCCTATATCTAAGAGATCCTTCAACTGATCTTTTAGTTCCTTGAGTTCTGCTGGTGCCATTCTGTATGGCAGAATAGAAATAGGTTGAGTATCCACAAGAAGGTCTATGCCGAAGTCTATTTCCCTTTTGGGAGGTATGCCTGGAAGATCTTCAAGAAAGACATCTGAGTATTCATTAACAACAGGGACAATTTCGAGGCTGGGATATTCAGAATTTGAATCTTTAACATGCACGAAATGATAAACACACCCCTTAGAAATCATTTTCCTTGCACGAAGGTAGGAAATAAGTTGACCCCTGAATGCTAAATGCTACCTTTCCACTCTAGGACGGGCTCATTTGGGAACTGAAACTGTACTATTCTATTTTTGAAGTCGACTGTGGCATAGCAGGAATGAAGCCAATCTATGCCAAGAATGACATCAAAATCAGTCATCTCTAACTCCACTAAATCTGCTAATGTGGATTTCTGAGATATCATAACCGGGCGGTTCCTGTTTACCCACTAGGCTGTGATAGTTTTACCCACTAGGGTAGAGACTGAGAAGGGCTCTGCTACGACTTCAGGACTGATTCCGATATCGCCTGCTATGTATGGAGTAACAAAAGACAAAGATGCACCTGGGTCTAGTAAAGCATAAATATGAACATGGAAAATCTGTAACGTACCAATAACGACATCAGGAGAATTTTCCTGATCCTTCTGGGACTGAAGAGCATAGAGTCTGTTTGGGCGTTGCCCACTGGTAGCACTAGAAATGGCACCCTGTTGGTTCGGGCGACTGAATGGAGCTGTAGAATAATTTTGATGACTTGGAAGACTTGACTATACACACTCCCTAATCCTGTGGCCTGGCTTGCCACAACCAAAACAGACATCACTACCGGCTCTACAAATGCCCTTGTGGTTCTTACCACAAGTGTGACAAAGGGGATTCATTCGGGAACTGCTAACACTTTCCTGAGATTTAGAGCCTGGTGCTTTGTTTCTATTGCCATCTCTGAACTTCGGAACTGGAGCGCTGGCAGAAGAAGGAGTTGGAATGGCTGACTTGGAGCAAAATTGTGAACGGTTTCCTCCATCTGACTTGGGGTGAGAAAAGTTAAAATTACCTGACCTTGCTCTCTTGTTCTGCCTCACCCTAGTCTTAAACTTCTGCTCTTCTGCTTGTTGAGCATGGGTCAAGAGTCTTGCTAATGTCATATCACCGATTAGCATCACAGACCTACACTCACTTACCATGCTATCATTGACCCCTAATACGAACTTGTTCATCTTAGCTCTATTGTCTGCAACCACATGAGGAGCATACCTGGCTAGCTGAGTAAATCTGAGAGAATACTCTCTAACCGTCATATTCCCCAACCTGATGTTGATGAAATCAAGAACTTTGGCTTCTCTCAGCTCTTGGGGAAAGAATCAGTTTAAGAAGGCTGTTACAAATTCCTCCCAGTCGATAGGGCCTTTATCATCTAACCTCTCAGACTTTCACTGTTTGTACCAATCATGAGCAACATCCTGTAACTGGTATGCGGCTAACTCAACACTCTCAATAGAAGTAGCACCCATGATGTCAATGACCTTCTGGACTTGGTCAATGAACTCCTAAGGGTCCTCATCAGACTTAGACCCATGGAAAGATAGAGGGTTTATCCGGGTGAAGTCCCAAACCCTAGCTGCTTCGGGAGTGGCCACTGGATTGGACGGCATGACTGGTGGCCGTTCATTCTATGCAACAATGGATGGAGCAAGTGTGGTAAATGTGGCTCTAAACACCGTATGGGAAACATGTTCGCCCAAAGGGTCTTTGGGCTGAGGAGCTGGCTAGTTTCTTCTCTTTAGGGCCATGGTCTGGAATAAGAGAAGAGTGGATTAGACTGAGAGTTTAACTTATGATTATGCTCACTAGCATGACATGAATAATGAAGAAAGGGGACTGTTCTCAAAGCATCCTATAGCCTCCCACACATAAACTTGGCGCACAATACACCCATGTACAAGACTCTACTAGATGCGGCTTTCAAACTTCCTAGGACTCTATTGAACCTTAGGCTCTGATACCAAGTTTTTAACACCCTGATTTGCTAAACCGGAATGCTACACGGTGCTTATGACCTCGAGGGACCACAAGCTAATCTATGACTAATATCCGTACCTGTATACTGCAAATCATGATATAATAATGCAGAATACGTGGAACTGTAAGGCCATAAGGTTCAACTGAATATAATCTTGTGGGTGAAAATACCCAAAACAACTCAATCTAAAAGTTATGTCTGAACGTAAATCTGAGCATAAATTTGAAAGTAGATCCAAAAGCCTATAACTATCTGAATAAGGAGTTGAAGGAACATGTCTCCAACTAACTCCATAAAATAGAACTGAAGAATAAATAAATAAATCAAATCTTATTTTTCTTGAATCAATGAGGACTCACTGTGTCTCTGTGACTGGAATGCCACCACTACTGCTGGACTGGAGCTCATGTCTTGGAATCTATGGTGTAACATGAAAAGAAAGAACCATAGCGCAAATGCATCAGTACAACTGGAGTACTGAGTATACGAGGAAGGTAGGCTGAACATAAAGGGTTTCATACATAGACAACACTAATTGACTAATATGAACGTGGGAGTGCAAACACACATATATAGAAACTGGGACCGTGAATACGTGATAGCATGACTAGCAAGCTAATACATGCTTTACTGATAACTGTCCTGAATAATACTAAAACTAATAACATGGACGACTGTATCTGACAGTCCTATATATACTAAAATCTGAAGAACTATCTGAGTTCTTTTATTGAGACTGATACTGAAATTATTGGAAGTAGTGTTTAACTGACATGCCCTATGTATGTCGTTAGGGCTAAGCTGGGGTCCAATCTCTGCCCCGACTGGAGGGGTGTTAATACCATACCACTACTAAGGACAATTGTGAGACCCTATATTGGCAGGTAATAAAATGAGAATGGTGGGAACCCTAAACTGATAGGTTAATCCACCTGATCAACCCTAAGCTGATGAGTTAAGATATCTCAACCTACGCTGGCTACATTGTTCTGGAATAGAATAATTGCAACTAAGAATCACACCCTGAACTGGCGGGTGAGTTTCCATCCATGGGTTCACTCGGTGCTAACCTCTACTCCCATCTAGAGGGACTAGACATAAGTAACTGACTATACATGACTTAATCTTACTGAATTCTATTGACTGGCAGAATGTTACTGATATCTGACAACTGACTAAGATCATGAGGTTTTCCTGAGTCACATGACTGACTGAAGTTTATGGAATCATAGCTTGAGTTCGAATATCGTGAAACATGAAATGGATCTAGGCATATAGCTATAGTTTTCGGGTACAAGTATCCCCAAGACTCGATGGAAGAAAACTGACACACATGACTGACTTGATCATAAGAGTAGAGTCCATAATTTATAATATCATAAGTAGGGATCTCATACAAATCATGGTTATCAACAATGTATTTCATGGAAAGGATTTCATATCACATGGAAGTATTTGCACAATCTTAATATCATGTTCGTTGTATAATCATATTGGCAACACAACTAATAGCATGGAAGTTCATGTGGATTGCATGTTTATCATACATCTTGTTAATAAGTAGGATTTGCAAGTAAACATAGCATAATCTCATAAGAATAGTTTATGAGTATTCCAACAACATGTACAAGGCACATTATCAATCATAGAAGTCATTGGAATGTAAGTGCATATCATGAATCCTTCACTTAGTCAAAATTTAGCTATATTGCATGATTTCTAGTTCCTTAGGCACTTTATCAAACACCTTACATGCACATCTTAAGAATAGGTGAATTCATCAAATTATACATCATGAACAACCAAATTTACATGTTTCCAACTCATATGATATCATGAATTCACAAAACATATAAAGATTCCATCTTACGAATCACCCAATATCAATAACATGATCATCAACACCCACCAATATAGAAATCATACTTTATAAAAAAAGAGGAAAACAAATAAGCATCAACATGGGTATGATCATATCACCACAATTAACCAAGCTTTTGTATTTTAAAGATTGATTCTTAAACTCCACAGATGAAAGGAATCCGTAGATGAACACTATGCATACCTTAGAAGGAAAATTCTTGATGATTGACGAAGGAATTTCCTTGAAATCAGATCTTCAAGCATAATTATGCAACCCTAGTTGTTTTTCTCCTTTATTTCTCTGTGATTATGATCTTTGAGATTAAAATAGGGTTGCATTATGTTTAGAAGCAATATATTTCGTAGGGTTAAGTTTAGGGACGTGTAAGGAGTATTTAAAGACTTAATTACCTTTAAAATAACTCAAAACAGAGTGCTTTTGATACCTGAATTGACTTAGCGGAGCCCAAGTGATCATCTATGCTTGGGTTGGGAGGAGCCTAACCAATCACCTATGCTTGGGTTAGGCGGTGCCTAACCAATCGCCTATGCTTACTAGCTCTCACAAAAATAGGCATAACTTTTCGCTTGAGTATTAGATTAAGGAAAAATTGGTATCGTTGGAAAGATAATTCGATTCTATACAATTTTGTGGGTCTAAATCATCCAAAATACCACATTAACATTGAGTTATACTCATTCAAAGATGACCCTTACAAAATCAAATACTAAAACTTGATGGATTCAAAAACTCTTAGCTTGCATTACCTTAAGTGACTCATATGAACATCCTTAATGCATCATAAGCTATCCTATCACTAGGATATTCAAGGTAATTCATGTACTCAAGTATTAATCATAGGATTTGAAACATGCGGGGTATTACAAAAGTGGAGAAAACTTATCAAATATGGTCCTTTTTTCAAAATTAGAATTGTAGGGAATGACCAACAATTTGTCCTTATAAAGTCCCTAGTTTGGCTATATATTTATATTTATTTTGGACCACAAATCGGTCAAAGTAGGTGATGCTCCTATATAAGGAGATCAATTGCTAAAAAGGTAAAAGTAGGTGATGCGCCTACTTACTTGATTCGTTGTTGGGATTTTATTAAATTAGGTCTTGGCAGATTTGAGTGTTGGGCCCTTTCTCTATATTTTATTTCTCTTTTACTTAATTTTTTTCCAAATGAGTACATTAATATAGGCCCAATATGATCCATAGCCTTGGGTCCATTAACTTGGTCCATATAGCTCAAGTAGGTGACTCACTTACTAGCTTAATTAATTCAAGAAATCACCTCAAAATTATATTCCATTTTTAGTTCTTAATCTTTTTGATCTAACTTATAAGTTTTATACACTTAGTTACTTTAAACTTCAGATTCAAATACTAGCTTACGATCCTAAGTTAAATAGTTATATCGATGTATCGTGTCATATTAAAATGTACAGGCAGTATCTAGAATGACATTTACAAAATCTATACTTACATAACAAATACAGTTCATCACCTATATCACAAGGCTATATTAAGGCTATATAAGTAAAATAAGTAAACACAAAATATAGGGTTTTACATAAGGAGTAAACTATTTCTTTCTCCATTAAGAGGTACTCTGGTAATGTTCTTTATGATGTAATTCTAGTGTAAGATTGTCATATCATGCTTGGGCTTCCATGGAAGCTTGATAGAAATGTAATTTATTATAGGGAAAAATAGAATTTCTCTTAAGATAAATAAATGAAAATATAAACTTATTCCTTTAACTTCATCTCAAGTTTATGATGATCATATATGTGTGAAAGAAGCAATGAAAGATTTTGAGAGAGAAAAGAATGGTAGGAGTAAGGTAGAGCATGTTTACATCCGAATAGAGAAAAAGAAGGAGGTTGTGCTATGTGGAGACAATGAGAAGTCAAGTGAGATCAAGAAAAAAAAAGAGATGATCGTGAGACAGAAAAGGAGAGGGATCATCGTGATGGAGAGATACAAAAAAAAGTGTGTTTGAGTGAGTTTATAACATTTCTATTTTTTGTTGTTGCTTTGACACTTTTTTTGGAACTCATGGAAAGATTGCATCGAAAATACTTTATTGGATGAGCTTTACCGTAAGGTGGTTGGAACCACATGTAATATTAAGCAAGTGCTTGTTCATGAGAAGTATATAGGTAAAGATATTTATTTTGGACTTTTCTAAGATAAGATTTATTTTAAAAATTTCAACAAGGAAGATGTAGATCTACTGGAAATGAGCAAGAAAAAATAAGGTGATATTGCTCCTTTGCTACTTAAGACCAAGTACGGTATGTTTGATTCATCCATTCACATTCTTGGAATTCCTAGGACACCTAAAGTCTTTTAGGAGGTGATGAACTACACTCTTAATTCTTATGCTGGTGACTTTATTAAGTTTGACGATGATGATATTTTTCTCTATAGTAAGTCATTAGTTGCAACCTCTAAGTTCAATTATTTGTGTGATTTATTTCCTTTTAAAATTAAGTCTAACAAAGTTGAATATGGATTTTCACTTGTTGAGAAGAGGTGTGGTGTTTGTTGGAAGAAGCTTGTGAATGAGTTAGATGATTCTTCCATTTTTTTCTTATGTCAAATAAGTTTTTAAGTGATGACTCGTTGAAATACGATTCTTCTCATACGATGAATCATAATTCTTCAAGTCTTGATGATTGTAAGGTTAAGAAGGAGTTTGCTACTATTGATGAGGAAATACATGACTATTATGAAACTAGTGATCAAATACTCGTTGTTAAACATATTCATGATTCCTTGTTGGTGAATTTGAGAAACTACTTAGACTTTAATGGAGATTCTATTTTGAGTTGGAAAGGTTCTTCTAACCTTCTTGAAAACTCCTGCGTTGATGTGAGTAGGTTTTATATGAAAAAATATTTGGGAAGTGTAATTGAGGATGTTTGGCAATGTTATAAAAGTTTTCCATTTGATCCATATTCTAAAAATCTTACGTAGTCTTTGCCAAGACAATTGGAGTATGTTAATGATAGAATAAATTTGAGTTGAATGTATCATTTACAATGGTATCTAAAAGAGAATCTTGTTGTTCTCATTAAAAAAGTAAATTTTTTATTAGGATGATGATGTCCACATACTTTATAAGGTGTATTTGTACATTCTATGATTGGTTGGGATAAATGGACACATGGTCACTACTTTGTTTTATTTCTACAATTATTTTTTTCAAGTGGCGGGTGTTGTTTATTATTATATGTCTTCTTGATTTTGCGAGATTCAAATTAGAGGAAGAATTATTTTAATAAAGAGTGGAATAATGAGATCCAGTTTGGCCCACTTATATTAAGGTTGACTGGTTTCAATGTGAATAAAGAAAATTCTTATGATAGAAGAAGAGTCCAAGAATTATGGAGAAGAATGGACTAAGTGCTACACATATTTCAAATTCAAGTCAAGCCTAAAAAGAAGATTGGGCTCATATGGGTATTGATTTAATACAAAAAAAAATTGTTTTTTGATTTTAAAAGTTTCCTAATTTAAATATTTTTAGTTTAAAAGTTTTCTAGATTTATTTATTTTTATAAAAGTAGAATTCAAATGCCAAGCTATTTGGTGTAGGTTTTTTCCTATATATAGGGACGAATCTTGTTATTTACAAGGACATGATGATTAATAATATTTGAGAGGTTTCTATTCTTTACACCTTTGTGTGTGATGATTGTGAATTTACTTTGCAATCCTATAAGAACAATTATTTAGGAGGTAAGATTAATTATTTACTTGATATCCTTGGTTTGCATTAAAGTTAATTAAAGAAGGTGATTAGCCTTATACTAAATATTGTCTTTCGTTTCTTTGAAATAATAGTCTAGATCACCTTTGATCTAAATTCTTGAATTGACTCTATGGTACAATAATTATTCTTAATTCATTAATTGTGAATATTAAGATCAATTAGTGTTCTTAGAATTTAATATCAAATCGCACCTATCTTTAATTCCTTGTCTTTAATCTTAGTATTTTTGCTTCCGCATAATTTTTTAATTATTCACGTTATCTGATTCCTATCACCAACCCTTGTCGAACCATTTCTAATCCAGGTGAAACTTCTTTTTATACTTATTCATTGAGATCACCATACAAGAAATCAGTATTGACATCTAAAGTGAATAAAGGCCAATTTTTCTTTACTACTAAACTGAGCAAAATTCTGACAGTAGTCATCTTCATCACTAGTGAAATGGTTTAAGTATAATCTACACCTTGTTGTTTAGTGTAGGCTTAGACCACAAGACTAGCTTTTTACCTTTTCACATTTTTATCTTCGTTGGTTTTTATCTTGTATACCCAATGCACCCTATGGCCTTTTTGCCAGAAGGTAATGGTACAAGATCCAAGGTCTCATTGGCATGTCATGCCCCAAATTCCTATGTCATTATAGCTTGCCAAGAAGGATGCAGTGCTACTTTTTTATAATAAAAAGGCTCATTATCTAGTGAATGGTTCCCTATTATCTGTTGATAACCTTGACTAAGGGAAAAAGAGGTATGATTAGTTTGTAGACAAAGGGTGTGGATTAATGATGAAGTAGATAAGTAGAGAGATAGAACTTAAATGATTTGGTAATTGAGTAGGTTATAAGCATATTATTTTAGGTAAGTTGGTTGAAAGTGTCGTCTTAAGGATCTTCTAGGAGCAATATGTTGCTGAATAGAGGTAGTTTATGAAGTGAGATTTGCTGAAGAAGAATTGGTTTGCCAAGGTAGGATGGAAGGAATAGGTTG
Organism: Capsicum baccatum var. pendulum; assembly: GCA_030864225.1. Taxonomy (NCBI): domain Eukaryota; kingdom Viridiplantae; phylum Streptophyta; class Magnoliopsida; order Solanales; family Solanaceae; genus Capsicum; species Capsicum baccatum. Next base: position 160,443,711 of record CM061560.1, on the reverse strand, counting down.
GTGTGGTAGGTTTTGTTGGGAAGGTAGTGTTAATGGAACCTCGGTAGAGGGTATAAAATCATGGCCAACAAAATTAGTAGAGTCACTTAAATCTAGCTATGAAGTATCAGTGTGGTGTGTGACAGTGTTTAAACTATTCATATTATCTAGATAAGAGTTGAATAAATGTAAAACAAAAGGAAAACTAGAATGAGAAGGTGACATGTGAAAAGAAAAAATATGCTCATGAAATAACACATCTTTTGAAATACGTAATCTTTTGGTTTTAAAATCTAGGACCTTGCAGCCTTTTGCCCCAAAAGGATATCCCAGGAAAATACGAAGAGTAACCCTTGACTCCAATTTTTCTTATATGTTTTGAGAGTGGTGGAAAAGTAGAGGCATCAAAAAGATTAAGGTTATTTTACAAAGGTCTTTTTTGGAGCATTTCATAAGTTCATATTCTTCATAACTATAGCGGGTAGTCTATTTATCAAATAATCAGCTATCAAGATGCATTATCCCCACTATTTGATACGTAATTTGGATTGATATACTAATGCTTTTGTTGTTTCAAGTAGATAGTTGTGCTTTCTTTCCACAACACTATATTATTATGGTGTATATGGGCAGGTCTTATGATGAATGATACCCTTAGACTACATAATCTCTTGTTTCATTGTTACTAATTTCTAGCCCATTATCAGACTCGATTGTCTTGATTATAGTAGAAAATTGGTTCTCTATTAGGGAAATGAAAAATTTAAGGACTAGAAGTGCATTACATTTGTAACTAATCAAATGTGTCCAGGTTGATATACAATATTCATCAACCATGATGATGAAATACTTGTAGTTATAATGAGTAGCAATGTAACATGGTCCTTATAAGTCAATATACAACTGCTCAAAGGGTCTAGTTATGCTAGTATATCTTTGTGGAAAAGGTAATCTAGACAATCTACTCAGTGGACAATTAGAACAAACAAAAGGTTATTTAGGTGCCAAGGATGGAAAGTAGGTAATATGTTTCATTTTACAAAGGGTACATGCTATATCTTTAAATTCCACAAGAGGTCATCACTTTTATTATGAAATGTAGAAGGTAAATGATTGTCATCATGAGATGCAGAAAGTGAAAAAGGGTTCACATCAGTAAAAGTTTCTATATTCGTAAAAGGTGAAGCATTTATAATGTTTCATAGAGAATAAAATCAAACTTGCATATTACAATCAAAAGAATTAATGAAAAAATAGAAAAACAAGAGGTTAAGATGATATTGTTGAATCTGATCTTGGACAAGTGTTTGACACTTTGAGCAAAGATAGTATAGAACTTCTCTGTCCTTACCAATCTTCAAAGGCCTCTTTTTTTCGCCCAAGTTCACATGCGAGTTTGCGTGGTCTACCAAGTAGTAAAATGGCCATAAGAAATCCAAGTATCTATGCCACAGGGACTAGTGTTAAGAAATTATCAGAGACTATTTAAACTATCAAGATTGGGTAAGTGCTAACATAACCATAAGAGTTGGAGAGTTATAAAGTGAAAGTAACATAAATAATGTAGTAAATTAAAGGGTCTTGAACAACAGTGGGGAGAAGTTCTAAGGCACCACTAAAAATGATACTTTGCTATATAACTTTGTTGGTTAAGTCAATTATCTTGGTTTTTTGTTCATGGAGTTCATAGCATGATAACAGTCTTTCGAGCCTCTAATCAATTATCTAGTTTAGCTTTACAACTAGATCGTTGAATAGGGATGCAAAACCTAAGTTAGATGGATTCATATTTCATCCTGTAACTGAACCAAATAGGTAACTTAGGCATATTGCTATCCTAATAACAACTTATAACTTCAATTGAATGAACGGTTACAATCCTTTTCCTTATATCGCACGTTCTACCCTATTGTTCCTCTTTATGGGATTACAATAGAATTTAGCATTTATCCTAAGGGTTATGAATCCATAAGATAGTTAGAACAAGGATAAGAACCACCAACAATGATAAAAACAATAACCAACTCAATTATAAACAATACTAATCATGTTCTTGGCCTTAACCCCAAAAAGAGTGTTTAGCTACTCATGGAAGTAACAAGAATCATAATGAAATAATCCATGTATAAATACAAGAATAAACTAAAGTAAAAGAATAAAAAACCTAAGAAAATTCTTATACAAAGTGTGGTCAATCCTCAAGGTCGTCCAAGGTGTTTACAATAGAGTTTAAGTGTCCTATTTATAATAGGACCAAACTTCCCATTTTTAGCATAGCAACGTGCCACGCCCTTATCGCATGGTCTAGGGTCCGCAGAATGTTGAAATCATAGAGTCTCACTAGAAAAAATAATTTAGAATTCCACCAAGGGAGTTCCACTCCAACAGTGCACCATCTAGGTAGCGTGGCTCGCCAATGAGTCCAAAAATTCCAGATTTCATCAAACTTAGTCCAATGCATTTTTCCTTCAAGTCCAAGCTTTGTGATGACTTTTACTCTTGTTTTCCAGCTTGTATATAATAAATTTATAATATTTATCAAATCACAAAGCATCATACAACATCATACACCACAAATTAGAGCTCAAAACAACAGAGAATCCAACACGAAGAACTAGGAAGGGACATAGCTCAAGCTAATCGTACTAGTTTTTTCATTTGAACTTTAACTTAGTGTTTTGACTTAGAAATAAGAATGAACACACCTTAAAAACTAGAAAAATATTCCTAAATACTTAGATTCTCATTTATACAATGATTACATGATTAAACATATGAGATATCCTCAAAACTAAGCTAAGTTACTGTAGGTATTTACACTTTGGTTCATAAATCCACTTAAGATTATCAACCAAAACATAAAGCATTGTCCTTCCTCGAACAACTCTTCACTCAAGAATAAAGATTTATGAAAATACTCCAACACTACTACTACAAGTAATACACTCAAGTTAGCGCTACAATGACTACACAGATAGAATGTTTTAAACTAAGCACGTTTATACAATTGAGAGATCGAGAATACTACTTCAAAACATTCTAACCTTAGGAATTGACTCACCAAGTCAGAAAACTCATGAACGTTACTTAATCACAGAGATCATATAAGTCACCTAACCATCTTCAAACACGTTCCCTCGCCACAACAGAGTACCCATAATCAAACATGGACGTAATATATCACAATAAAGGGTAGTATAATGAAATTACACTAACTTTCTCAAAGAGATCACAAGTTACACAAGATGAACCATATGTTTTCCCTTAGTATAGTACCTAACTAATATCAGAATATTAAGGGTTAATATCAAATAGAACTTTATAGGTTGTAATGTAGGCTAAGGGACGTGTAGGAAATATTTTGGCCAAGAATAGTGACTATCATCCCTAAGAGTTTTAATACATCATACTTATCCATTAACTCTCCTCCGATGACCAGATTGTACTTCTTCTATCTACACTCATCTCATTTGTTTTACCCCATCTTATTAAGTAAATTCATAATTATTATGGAGGGAGTATTCTACATCAACTCATGATCAAATTCTAGCATAATTTTTCCCTTTTCATTACAAAAATCCCAACCACCATACATCACTTTTTTAACACTAATAGCCACTTTTTTTTTGGGGGGGGGGCTTCATTTTCACCTTTTTCCAACTTGTTTTCTTACTCTTTAACAAGATTGATTTTTAACTAACGCTCTTAGGAGCTTTGGATTAATTTAAGGTTAATCAAAGAATGGGAAAAATCAACCTATGAGGATACTAAAGAATATAGGCTAAAGGATCAACAAAGATAACTAGGATTATGTACAAGGGTAGATCAAAGAGGGTATGAAACATGGCTTTCAAAGAAAGGCCAATATAATATGCTCAAATCACACTCTTTATTTCACTTTGCACATATTCCAGGCAAGTTTTAGAAATCAATATGCAACAAGGGCTATAGAAAAATCTCGCTCACACATGGTGCATGCTCAAGTAAAGTAAGATCACCATAGACACTCAACCAAGCAATCACACGAATTCAAAATTAAGCCCACAACGTTAAAGAGTAATATTCATGAGCCTATGAGTTTCAAAACTAGTTATTCAATATGATCACATACTTTCATATACAAAACAACTTTCATCATACAATCATACACAACACTAACAAGAATATCTCTAAAACACCCTAAACTTTGACCCTCTAAAAATTTTATAAGTTTTGGACACTCTGGGAAAGGTACAACTCAAGGGTACCAATCAAACCTAAGATATAATTTAGGATGCCTCTCTCGTAAGTTAGGCAGTGGGTTTTGGTTGGGATTTTGACTAAGGTACAACTCAATATCATACTAGTCATACGGTAAGATGTAAGGTGTATTATCCCATGTCGTATGATGTTTATTGGCTTGCCTAGTTGAATCTATCCAAGATACAATTTGTGGGTACTTTTCATACCCTAAGATATGACTTTGACCTAGGTGGTCATATGATGGTCAGTATAGGGGATCATGGTAGGGTCTAGGGTATAATTTAGGCTACCACTCATATCCTGGGGTATGGCCAAGGGGGTTGGGTCAACCCTTCGGGGACTTGGTTTTCATCTTTTAAGTTGAGAAAAGTCTGGACATTTCCCACCTCAAACCTTTATGTCTCCAAGTTATATTACCCTTGGTGTCCTCTCATAATACACTTTGAAGAATAGAAATACTTCAAAATACTCTCTCAAACTCACTCTTGAATATTGGTGGCTAGGGTTTCTACAAGTGTTCTTCAAAGGGCTCAAGGGTCAAGTTTCTCTCTAGAATCCTCTTGTATAAGGCATGTACTCTTCCCTCATTGTTAGTTACAACTAAAGGCATGTTTTATTGTGTTTTAAACATCGATTATGAATCATTTGTGGTAGATTTGAAAACCTATGTTGAGGATTTTGGTGCATACGGTTGGGTATTTGTTTAAACTATGTTTTCACATATTTTTGGTGATGGTTTGCATATGTGAGTACTTGTTGGCTATGGTTTAACAAATGGGTCACGGGTAACCCTAAATTTGATGGTTTATACTTTGGTTTTACCTGGGAATTTTCACATGGATAATGTGGTAAAATCCCCAGGTAATTTGATTACCTACGGATTTTCTTACCAATTAGAATCCAAAGAAAATACCATCATAGGTAATTATTACCTGTGGATTTGTAAAATCCTTAGGTAATTTAGTTGTGGAAATAAATCCGCAGGTATGTTATTTTCGGATTTACTTGCGGATTTTCACGAAAAAAATCATAAATTATTCTCTACGAAAATTCTTAAGTAAATTCCTAGGTAATTTAGCTGCAAAAATAAATCCTCAAGTACGTTATTTGCGGATTTATTTGCGATTAAACATCAAAATTTTGCATGAATTATTTGATAAAATTTCATAAAAAAGATTTTACCTGCGGATTTTCAGGAAAAAATTCTCAAATTATTCCCCACGAATATTTCTAAGTAAATCCCTATGTAATTTAGCCATGAAAATAAATCTGCAGGTACGTTATTTGCGGATTTATTTTCTATTAACCATAAAAAATTTGCATGAATTAATGAATAACATTTCTTGCAAATATTTATGAAACTATTCCGCATGAAAATTCGTGTAAAATACCCCAAGTATATCCGTAAGAACAAATGTTTTTAGGAAAATTTTCATAAATATAGAATGTACATCCCCATAAAAATTCCCAAGTAATAATTCACACGTAAATTACTAGAAACATTTTACAATTAATCAAAAATCTATTCAAAACCTTCAATAATTCTCACAAAATATCATTCAATACAAATCAAATGTAAACCCTTACAGCTAACAAAAAAAAACATAATTCAAAACATCCACATCAATAACGTATTATTCTTAAATGGTCCAAAACAAAATATTTTAAAATTGAATCCTCAATATCACTACTAACCATCAGGGTCAGAATCACTTTCATTTACGTTATCAAGATTATCACTTCCATTCACGTCGTTGGAGTCACCATCACCTTCATTCTCATAAGCTTGGTTGTCTTCTTGAGATGGGTGTTTATCATTTGCAGATGATTTCTTGTATACATGCTTCATCAACAAGTCTAATTCCTTTCTCATCCTCCTTTCACAATTGATGCACTTTGAGCAGCTAATATTTCTTGTTTCTTTCTTTCAAACTCATTCTGCATAAGAATATGTTAATTCAGGTCATAAAGAGTTCTAAAAATACATTATTAGCATAAATTATATGATATTATAGTTTTAAATAAAATCATAACAATCAACAATTATAAATATGTCTATATTAGCATATAAAGCATCATAAACCCAAAGTTGATTTTTAAGATTATTGTGACTATTGTTATGACTTGTTCTATTAAGATAACAGAGGATGAAATTAGAAGAATAAGAGAACAAGAGGAAGGGTTCAAGCGGTGCCATGTATTTAACACTTAATGTGAAGAAAACTCTCTTCTTATTTCTTAAAACTCCGTACCTGGTTAAATAAATTATACAAGGTACACTGCAATGGGTTATACCTTGTCAAGTAACTACAATTAATCATTTTCAAGTCACTACACTTAATAATTTTTAAATAACTTATTCACATTTCAAGCCACTAGTACACATTTCAAGTCACTACACACAAACCATTTTCAAATAGCTAATTGACATTTCAAGTAACTACACTTAACCATTTTCAAGTCACTAGTACACATTTCAAGTCACTACACGAGACCATTTTCAAGTAACTAATTCACATTTCAAGTCACTACACTTAACCATTTTCAATTCACTAGTACACATTTCAAATCACTACACTTAACCATTTTCAAATAATTAATTCACATTTCAAGTCACGTAATTAAGCATTTTCAAGTAACTACTTTACATTTCAAATAATTATACTTAACTATTTCTAAGTCACTATACTTAACCACTTTCGAGTAACTAATTCACATTTCAAGTAACTACACTTTAACAATTTTCAAGTCACTAGTACACGTTTCAAGTTACTATACTTAACCATATTTTCAATTAACTGCCACTTTCATCTGGTTGCTTTTCCTGTTTCACTTCAAGTCACTAATTCACTTCACAAGTTACCAAACCAAATTAAATTCAAAACAAAAGTTCACATTTCCAATACCTACCATTTTCAAGTCACTAATTCACTTCATAAGTTATCAAACTAAACAAAATTCAAAGCAAAAGTTCACATGTCAAGTACCTACACTTAAACATTTTCAAGTTGCTAATTGACTTCTCAAGTGACCATGTACTTTACTAAATTCAAAACAAAAGTTCACATTTCTTGTACCTACATTTAAGCATTTCAAGTAACTAATTCACATCACAAGTGACCATGTGCTTTACTAAATTCAAAATAAAAGTTCACATTTCAAGTACCTACACTTAAACATTTTCAAGTCACTAATTCACTTATCAATGACCACACATTACTAAATTCAAAGCACAAATTCACATTTCAAGTACCTACACTTAAACATTTTCAAGTCATTAATTAACTTCTCAAGTGACTATGTACTTTACTAAATTCGAAACACAAATTCACATTTCAAGCACCTACACTTAAACAAATCGAAGTCACTAATTCACTTCTCAAGTGACTATGTACCTTATGAAATTCAAAATAAACTTCACCTTTCAAGTACCTACACGTAAATATTTCAAGTCACTAATTTACTTCACAAGTTACCAAACTAAACTAAATTCAAAACACAAGTTCACATTCCAATTACCTATACTTAAACAAATCGAAGTCACTAATTCACTTCTCAAGTGACCATGTACCTTACTAAATTTAAAACAAAACTTCACCTTTCAAGTACCTACACTTTAAAATTTTAAGTCACTAATTAACTTCATAAGTTACCAGACTAAACTAAATTCAAAATACAAGTTCACATTTGAAGTACCTACACTTAAACAAATCGAAGTCACTAATTCACTTCTCAAGTGACTATGTACCTAACTAAATTCAAAACAAAAGTTCACCTTTCAAGTACCTACACTTAAACATTTCAAGTTACTAATTCACTTCACAAGTTACCAAACTAAACTAAATTCAAAACACAAGTTCACATTTCAATTTCCTACACTTAAACAAATCGAAGTCACTAACTCACTTCTCAAGTGACCATGTACCTTACTAAATTCAAAACAAAAGTTCACCTTTCAAGTACCTAAACTTAAACATTTTAAGTCACTAATTCACTTTAGTAGTTACCAAACTAAACCAAATTCAAAACACATGTTCACATTTGAAGTACCTATACTTAAATAAATCGAAGTCACTAATTCACTTCTCAAGTGACCATGTACCTTACTGAATTAAAACAAAAGTTCACATTTCAAGTACCTACACTTAAAATTTTCAAGTCAATAATTAACTTCACAAGTTACTAAACTAACTAAATTCAAAAAAAAAGTTCACCTTTCAAGTACCTACATATAAATTCCCGTCCTCGAGCAGTCCCTAATTTTAAACACCCTGTGCTACCTAATAACCCTTTCCAAGATTTAGGGAGTGCATTCTACTTGGCTACTTTCTCTCTATTTCCCCTAAAAAATACTCTTTCAGAAACATGAAGAGAAAGGCAAAACAACAGTAGTAAATTTACCACATTTTAAAGAAAATTAAAAAAAAGTGTGAACAAAAATCAAACCTTTAACAAAACATAGTCAAAACAAAGTTAAATTGAACATTTTATTTATGCCAAATAGATCAAAATTACCTTCTTGTAGAAACAAGAACCTCTGGCGAATCGATGAGAGTACAATTCAAGATCGGACAGAACATGACCAGTGAAAAGTGAAATCAAACTTAAGGCAAACAGCATTAACCCACCAACTTTGGTAATAAACTGTGAACTCATTATGTCACAATGCCAATTAACACCAATCGCGTAATAAACTTATTCAAGTAAATATTTTCAAGTAGAAATCATATTCATAGAATAACAGACCTTGAGCATGGTATTCTACCTAATTCTACTAGTATCATTAATATAGGTTTAACAAAATTCAATCTAGCAATTACAAACACAACAGTTAAATCATAACGTCAGCTAAGCATTAAATTGAAACATTTAAAACAAGGAAACTCATCCACAACACAAGAATAAAGAAAATCCAAGAACAATCTTACCAGAGACAAATTCATTATCTAATTGATATATAAACATATTTGAATTAAATCCTTGGCACTCTCGTAGGTTCAGTCAAAGTAGGAGACGGTGATGATGGTTGGTTTTATCCAGTGTGAGATTACTGATAGTGGCTATGGCAGAGAGAACAAACAGAGGGAGATGGTGACAGTTGTTGAGAGAGGCGTCGAAGCAGCGTCTGATGGGTTCGAGCAGATGGGGATGGTGGTTGGTCACTAGTATCCAATGGCCTTCGAAGCTGGTGGCTTACTGGTGGAGCAGTGGTGGGGAAGGGGAAGATGCGGACTGCAACTGGAGGCATAGTTGAAAAAAAGAGAGAGTAAAGAGAATTTAGAGAGAAGGGAGGGTGGTGTGTGGTTGTTTTCTTTGAAAATGGAGGGTTAGGGTTTCTATTGGATTAGAAAGAAAGAATAAGGAAATGTTATCTCAGTTGCTGGATCAAATTTGATCGACGACTGATATGTAGTTATTAAGAATATGATCAAAATTGAATTAAAAATTTAAATTGAGTCTAACTAGACAGAATTTGGCTAGAATTTTAATAAGCTGAAGAAAATTAGACTAAAATTGTTATCAATTGACAAAATCAGACTAGAACTTAAATAAATTAAATTAAGTCAGGCTTTTATTTTAACAAATGTTATAAATATTATTATTATGATAATAATAATAATAATGCAAAATTAGACAATGTATTTGCAAAATGTGAGTGTGCATAATTATGTGAAAAAATGATTTAATAAATATTAATAATATTATGTAAAATGTCATATTTGAGTTTAAAAATTATAAATATATAACTAAAAATAATAAAATAATTTATAAATTTTTTAAATTATGAATGTGACACGTCAAAAATTTGTTCGATGGAAGAAGGATGTGTAAAAAATACTAACATTTAAAATTAATAATTTTTCAAAAATAGCAGCCTAAAAAGAGAATAGGGTGGTCAAAATTGGATGTCAATGCTGGTGACGCAGCTCACCTGAGCATGGTGTTCGCCTGTGGTTGACCTTAGATAGAGACAAGAGAGAAGAAAAAAAAGGTGCGACTCATTTTTGCAAAAATAGAAAAATAATTTAGGGTTTTAGGTATTATGTTGTTATATGTATGAACAATAAGATTTAATCTCAGCCGTCGATCGCATGAGATGAACGCATGTGATTAAAATTGAGAAGGGGCTGAAAAATTAATAAAATATTAGGCTAAATTTGACATTGATTGGATATAAAAAACGACTAAGAATCAAACAGATTGAAAAATTGAATTGAATTAGGGCTGCTATTTTAATAAATGTACTAATAACTTAATTATAAAAATGAGAAAATAATAAGATGTCGATATTAAAAATAAACTATGTATGTAAAATCAATGTTACGTTAAAAAAATGTTATATAAAACCGTTGACAATGAATTTGAAATAAATCAATAATAATCATAATAATATAATGTATTTGTAAATTGATAATGTGCATATTTGTGAAAATAATTTAACAAATATTAATAAAATATTATATTTAAATTACATAAAATATAAAATTGCTTGATAAAAATAAATTGTCTATTTATAAATCATGACTACGACACGTCTGTATTTAGTTGATATCAAAATAATACGCAATATATATCAATATTTAAAATTAATAATTTTGGAAAAACAACATCCTAAAAGGAGTATTGGGAGGTCAAAATTGGGTGTCAACACTACAGCAGTCGGAATATATATATTCTAGAATTTACGTATGTCATATAGAAAATATTATAAAAATTGTTATTCTTACAATAAATTATGCATGTCAAATAGAAAATATAATATAAAAACCGATACTAAATTTGAAATAATTTGAGCATAAATATAATAATAATAATAAAAACAACAACAACAACAACAACAACAATAATAATAATAATAATAATAATAATAAATCAAGGTGACATCTTTTGATTGTTTTCTCTATGAGATTTCAAAAAATGAATACAACAACTAACCCGATTCAGTCCTACAAATTGGGCTTTGTGGAGGGTACAGTATATGCTGACCTTACCGTTGAGATAAATAGATTGTTTCCAATAGACTCTCGGTTCAAGAAAAATAGTCTGAAGGTATCCAATTTCAAGAAAAATATTAGTGAAAATTGATTTAATATTTACCGTTGATCAAATATGATGAACGGTTGAGATTAGAATTGAGGAGATGAGATTAGATATTGAGTTAAAAAAAGGAATTGGAAATTTCGATTGAGTCAAATTAAACTCAATTGACACAAATTGATTATAAAATGGCTAGAATTTAAATAAATTAGGAAAATTAAATTGAATTAGGTTGATATTTAATAAGTATATTAACTATATAAAATTAATATTAAAAAAGAAATAAAACTATTACTTTTAATAATTGATTAGACAACTATTTAATAAATGTAGCAAAGCCGTAATAACAACAACAACAACAACAATAATAGACAATATTTTTAAATTATGGGCATGTATACTTGCGGAAATGATTTAATAAATATAGTAACTATAAATTAATATAAAAAAGCGACAAATATTAGGACTCGATATAAATGAAATAATAACATAATAATAATAATAATAATAATAATAATAATAATAACGAGGAAAATAATAAGACTCGATATAAATTTGGTTTAAAATGAACCAAATTGAATTCAAAAATCGATTAAAATTGACATCAATTAGATATAAGGTTGGCTAGAATTTAATTAAAATTGAGAAGATAATTGACTCGACTTAGACTGCTATTTAAATATAATAATAATAAATAAATATTAATCAACGGCTGAGATCTAAAGATTGAGAATTTGGTTTAAAAAATTGAATGAAACTTGAAATTGAGTTCAATTAGACACAATTTGGGCTAGGATTGTAATAAGAAGGATAAAATTAGGATAAAATTTTTATAAATTGGAAAAATCAGGCTAAAAAATAAATATATTAAAAAAATTAAATTGACTAAGGTTGAGGATTAGTAAAATAATAATAATAATAATAATAATAGTAGTAGTAGTAGAATAAATAATATAATTATTCTCAGATTAGTTATGAATAAATTGTGTAAATAAAAATACAACACATCATATATTACTTTAAAATCAACGATAACAATAATTCGAAAAAGACACCTATAAATTATGAATATAAAATTTAAAATAATTGATAATACATCTGTGATACCATCTATGATAATAAACTAATTTTAATTTCTTGAGCATCTTTTGCTTGATAATATGTATTCACCGATTTAATGTCTAATTTCTTTTTATTTTATATTTTTTAATCTTTAAATTTATACTGTTCCTATTTAAAATTTTCAAGTCAAAAAAATACTATGTAAATCCCCAACAAATAATTTCAGTTAAATTTGTAGAAAAACAATCCCCCAATAATTTTTTAAGTATTAATTTCGTAGCTAAATCCCCAAGAAATAATTTCAAATAAATTTGTAGCAACACAATCCCTCAATAATTTTTAAAGTAATACTTTAAGAGGTAAATCCCCAGGAAAATTCACAGAATAAAATCCCAAAATAATTTTTCAGGTAATATAATCCATTACAGATATTTCTACCAAAATATCTCTACGTAAAATTCATAGTATAAATTACCTGGAAATTTTTCAATGGTTTTAAAATACATATATATATATATATATATTTAAGTAAATCAGTAGGATAAATTAGCTGAGGATTTTTCTACGGATTTAATATATATATATATATATATATATATATATATATATATATATATATATATATATATATGTATATATATATTTAAATAAATTAGTAGGATAAATTACCTAAGGATTTTTCTACGGATTTAAAATATATATATATATATATATATATATATATATATATATATATATATATATATATATATATATATATATATATATATATATATATATATATATATATATATATATATATATATATATATATTTGTCCATATACTTGCAGATTTACCTAGAGATAAAATACTCCCCGATATATTTTCTCAGGTAATGTCGCAAGTAATAATGTCGCAGGTAAATCCCCAAGGATAAATTCCCAACAAAATTCGTAGAACAAAATCCCCAAATAATTTTTTAGGTAATAAAATCCATTACATAAATTTGCACCAAAATATCTCTAAGTAAATCCGTAGGATAAATTACCAGGGGATTTTTCTATGGATTTAAAATATATATATATGTGTGTATATATATATCATTATATATATATATATATATATTTGTCCATATATCTACTGATTTACCTAGAGATAAAATACCCACCGATATATTTTCTCAGGTAATGTCGCAAGTAATAATTTCACAGGTAAATCCCCAAGAATAAATCCCAGCATAATTCGTAGCAAAAAATTCCCAAATAATTTTCAAGGTAATAAAATCTGTTACATAAATTTCTACAAATTCATAGGATAAATTATCTGGGAATTTTCTACAAATTTAAAAAATATATATATTTGTCCATATTCCTAAGGATTTACCTAGAGATAAAATACTCGACGATACATTTCCCCAGGTTCTGTCGCAAGTAATAATTTCACAGGTAAATCCCCAAGAATAAATCCCCAGCAAAATTCGCAGCACAAAATCCCCAAATAATTTCGTAGAAAATAAAATCCATTACATAAATTTCCACCAAAATATCTCTAAGTAAATCCGTAGGATAAATTACTTGGAGATTTTTCTACGGATTAAAAAATAAATATATTTGTCCATATACCTGCGGATTTACCTAGAGATAAAATACCCGCCGATATATTTTCCCAGGTAATGTTGCAAGTACAAAATTTCACAGGTAAATCCCTAAGAATAAATTTCCAGCAAAATTTGCAGAATAAAATCCCCAAATAATTTTGTAGGTAATAAAATCTGTTACATAATTTTTTACCAAAATATCACTATGTAAATCCATAGGATAAATTACTTGGGGATTTTTCTACGGATTTAAAAAATATATATATGTGTCCATATACCTGTAGATTTACCTTGAGATAAAATACTTGCCGATATATTTCCCTAAGTAATATCACAAGTACGAAATTCGCACAATATGACATCAAATTTACCTGCGGAATTTGTTGCAAATATATAGTTCGCAGGTAATATATTTTAATATTGAGGAATTTAATATTTTCGTAGGTAAATCTGCATGTATTTCCTACGATATTATTCCCTAGGTAAAATACCCATGTAATTTACAGTTTTCTAGTAGTGTTGGTCTTGGTAAAGGTATGCCCTCAACATGTTTGATAAAATACCTAAGAGAATGTTCTTACTCTATTGTTGAACTATCATTAGGACTATTGTATGGTATGGTTTGGTAATGGAACCCTAAATATATTTGGATTGGTTTTGCAATGGTATAAATATTTTGATTGGTATATATGATCTAGATGGTTTGGAAAGGTTAAATAGTAAAACTATGGTGGTTATGACATCTAATTGAATAAAAATCGTGTAAGGTACATGGGAATCTCCCAAGAGAATGAAATGATGAAATTGGTTTGAATGTTAAATATCTTGTGGGGTACAACAGAATCCCCAAGCAAAGCTTTTAATGAAATACTTATGGGGTACACAGAAAACCCCTACATAAGCTTGATAATAATGTACTTATGGGGTACATGGGAATCCCTTAAGAAAATTAAATAATTTAACCTATGAGGTACATGGGAATCTCCTAAGGTTTGATAAGGACATTGCTTGCAAGCTATAGTCGGTATGTCGATACCATTTGTAGTAGCCTTGATTGATAATAAATAGAACAATGGTTTAGTTGGATGGTAAATAGTTTAATTGGGCAATAATGGCGGGTGTGTTAGCTAATTGTGAAGATGGGACTCCAAGTGACGAACACTGGAAACTCATATTTGAAGAAATATGGATATGTAATGATAACCTCATATATAATACTTATAGGGTACACATGAATCCCCTAGGTATACTTGTACATATGAATCATGAGAGTGAAGTGTACTCATGAATCCCCTATTCCTATGGCATTTCTAGCCCATGCGGCTACACACATAGCGGCCCATTCAGAGGGTTACACTTGACCCATATAGCCCATGGGCAGTTCTAGGATGGTTAAGCTCCATATTTCCAGGTTAATTATTTTAAAGACATGCTAAACCCGATTCTCTTTCCCAGAATGGATTATATATATATTTATGATTGTGTATACATATGGTTAGTTTACTTAGATTTGAAGTTTGGCATTATTTTATCCTTATCCTGCGTACTTGCTAGCATTTACCCGCTAACCCATCTTTCAGCGGTTGTATTCCCACATGATGTAGGAACCAGCCATACTACTCCTCTTGTTCATTGATCAGATTTAGGAATAGTTAGTTTTAGATTAAAGTAGTGAGTGTCCATAGTTTGGAAGGAATCCATTTTATGTCATGGATTATTTTACATATTATTGTCATTTCTAAGACTTTGGTTTTTAGATATGGTCGAGGGCATGTGCGGACCAGTTACTCATTGGTTTTGTTCAGAGGATTTGTATGGATAATTATAGATTTGGGTATGTAAATGGTCATGATATATTTATAAATATACATTGGGTTTTCATTTTTGGTGTGGTTCATTGGTTATTTGATGGATTAACTTAGTTGGGTTGGCCTCAGATATAGGCTTATTCCAAAGTCATTACATAATAATTTCGCAATCTTCTTATATATTCAGAGTTTATCCGACTCAGGGTATAAGTGTTGGTTGGTTGGGTCGAGCATTGAGGGTGATCTTCGGTCCAAGTTGGACTTGAGATTTCCCATTACGACAAATCCTTAGTTTGGGTTGTTTCAAGTTAGTAGAGTGTCTAGGTTTTGGTATCATGGGGTATCTACAATTTCGTATCGAGTTGAGTCTTCTTTATGGGCGTGTTGTGCACCATACTTATAATCAAGAAATGTTTCACTTTCTTTTTGTTCTACTTTTGGGCTAGGGAGTCTAAGGTCTTGAACTCTTTCCTAAATCTTTTTTGGTTCATTTTCTATATTATATCTTCTCAACGACCTAAAGTTCAAGGAAACTTACTCGTCCTACTTGAGGACAATATGGTTGGATCTAGTCCAGCTTATGTGGCACAGACCTGGTCAGGGGTTTCAGCTTTTGGGTTTTCCCACAGAGTCCCATTGATCTCCAATGATCCTATTTTGGAAGTTGGCACTCATTCTCAGTTACCTCATGGAGCGGTTACCTATGTTAAGATTGATCATTTTATTCATCTATTAACCCATATAGTGACATCTCTTTTATGCGAATCTGGTCCTATTGGTATGAAGAGGAATGGGGCAAGGTTAAATAATAGGCAAGGTAAGGGGTCTCCATTTTATTCACAAAGAAGAGGCCCATGGTATGGTGGCAGGTCCAAGATAAAGAGTTGGGCGGGTCCTAACTCATGTTCTATGGCTTATGCTCCCTACCCAAATCTGTTGGGAGGTAGACATTTGTAGAGTGGTAATGCATCTAGGGAATAAGGTGCCCAATCTCGGGCTATTGAGGCCCAATCTGCATCACCCTACCCTCTTTGTAGATTTTGTGGTTGGTCGCATCGTGATTGATCCCAAGAAGGGGGAATCTATGTTTTAGTTGCGGTCAATTGGGTCACATACAATAAAAGTATCCCATGATGATTGCTTCTTGGGAAACTAGGTTACCGGTTGCCACTTCTCTAGCTCTTGTACCAAGGGGTACTGCTACTTACTTCGACATTAGTCAGGATCATGTCAATGACTTCATTATCCCTTTGGAGTTTGAGACATCTTCTTACGCTGACACTAGTGTATTAAAAACTCTCTTTCCATGGTGTGTATTATTTTTAGTCCAGGGTCCCCTCTCTCTTCGTGATCCCATTTATGGTTGTGTATTTTAGTTTTGGTCCTATAGTTATTTTGGATTCTTTTACTTCTGTGTCTACCCTAGCAAATGACTCAGTTATTGCTAAAAGAGTCTTAGGGGATATGTGGTATCTGTTGGAAGTAAGGGGACTCTAGTGGATTTATTTGACATGAATATGGTGGATTTTAATGTTATTTGGGGGATAGATTGGTTATACTCATGCTATGCATTATTAAATTATTAGGTCCATATAGGTTATCTTCAAACTCCATGGTAAGTTTGTTATAGAATGGGAGGATGGTTTTGTTCCTTAACTATTAAGGGAAAAGGTTACATTATATCTTAGAATTCAGAGATTGGTGTCCAAAGAGGTGTCTCTATTATTGTTTTGTTTAGGTTAAAGGTTCTAACTCAGGAGATCTTTCTTTGCATTCGGTTTTAGTGGTGAGTGAATTTCCTAAGGTCTTTCCTAAAAACCCTAGGGGTGTCTTTCTAATGGGGAGGTTCATTTCTGATTGGTCTTATTTCGGACACTTGTTCCATTTCTATTCTGTCTTTTTAAAATGGTTCTAGTTGAGCTAAAGGAGCATAATGGGAAAATTAAGAAATCTTTTAGATATAGGTTTCATTGATCCAAGTGTTCTCCATGGAGTTTTTTTATCCTTGCATGCATAAAGGGATGGTTTCCCCTGGGAATGCATAGGTGGTCAGTTAGTGAATAAGGAAATTAGGGTGTCCTCCTCATGGGGTGGATCCTATATGTATTTTCTATATATGCATATTCTATATGGGTACTTTATTAATAGAGCATGGTGGTTAATAGACGTTAAGTATGAATCTTAGATATTGATTTTAGTGAAGGGAGTATGTTAGCTTGGGGATAGTAATGTAGGCATGGTAGAGATAAATTAGTAGGTTGGATAAGGTGTGTGGAAGGGGTAAGGCTTATGGCTTGGGGAATACAATAGTGTGAAAGTAGTGACGTATAGACTAGAGGTTCAGGTTGAATGGATGGATTAGGGGTCTAGTCATTGTATGGATTAGAGCATGGACTTTGTATGACAATGATGGGATCTAGGTAGCATTTGGATGGATGAGGTTTAGGGTATAAGAAAACAAAGTGTCCCTAGTGAACATCCTTGGTGATACCTAATAAAGCAGAGTGTTGTGCTTATAGGTGGCATGGGATGAAGGTCGGGGATTAATCTAAAATTTTCTTTAAGCAGTGGACTTCAAGGGAAGGTCAGGTTGCATATTGTAGTAATTCTTTTCTAGATCGGTTAAGAGAGTACTATACTAGTGTTGCATGCATTTTTATAGCGCTTATACCTAAGGTTTGCATTTTGCACTCGCCTTGTTCCCTAGATATGAGTCTTGACTTTACATTACATTACCTATGGTATATGCGGTTGTTTTTCTTTTGGTTTTCATTCCTAAGGACTCCTTTTATGGTGTGGTTATGTTGGGATGGTTCTTCATTATGGTCTAGGTGGTTGCTATGAAGTACTTAGTGCTTATGATGTCGTGTCTTGTTTCAAACGAGGGGTCTTGACTAGGTTGGCATAGATAATTCTTGTTATTTGGTTCCTTAATATCCCTTCTTATGATTAGGGTGGTAGTGGCTGGGAAAGTATGGTGATATTTTTAAAATAGGGAATGTAGAAGTCCCTAAGTGAGGGAGAGTCTAGGGTGACTACTAGAGTTGAGGTTTTGGAAGACGAGGTAAGATTATTGTCATGAGAAATGGTTAGGAAAGGAATAAGTGGTGGAACCCTATGTGAAAATGATAGACCATGTTAGATCTTTGAAAATTAGTTGTAGGGTTAAATGTTATGATTGGTAGATATACCAATAGTGTATTGGGTACTTAAGAGGATTGGGAAGGCATGTTTTATTAATTTTTCTCAAGGCCTAATTATTGTTTGGATTTGGGTTTTCAATTCTATGTTGGGGGTTTTCATTGTGATAATTGGTTATGGTTTTCCCATGCCTCTTTCTTATGGTTTTCATATTATAATGGTGATGGATTGAAGTAGTGATTTGTAATAAATGTAAGGAATTGAGCTCGGTGGCCTAAGTTAACTCATTTTAGCTTTGGATAGGCTTTAACATGGAGTTGGTGTATATCTAGACTCAATCTCTCATAGTGAAGTGTCCCTGGGAGATCAAAAGTTGAATTGGACTTTCTCTCTAGCATGAGTTCCATCCATGAAGAATTCCATGTGTTAGTGATGGGGTAAGAGGTGGGTGGTCTTTTATTAGTTGGTTTCTTCGGGTGGTATTGGTATCTTAGATTCTTTGTTCTTTAAAGAGGTTTCGATGAGGATCTTGGATCGATAAGTTTGCCGGTTGCAAACAAATGGTATGGCTTTGGTGAAGGTTCTATGGTGGAGCCAAAAGACTGAGGAAGCCATTCGGGATACAGAAAAAGACAAGGAGTCCAAGTATTCGCGTTGGTTCTTAATTTTGGAAATTCGTGCGTAAGGTATGCATTCTTCATCATCACTTGGTTAAATAAAGGATTGTATTTCCTTGTGTCATTGTTTTCTAACTTAGTAAAAGATCAGAATTGAGGTTTTATGGTGTAGGTCATGCTTGGGGTATGTGATGATTTTCTAATCTTGAATTATGACTTTGTCTTCTATTTTGGTTCAAGGGAAGGGTTGATGGGATTCTGGGATTCTCATCTTAAAGGTTGATGGGCTTTAGTGACTTTTTCTTCTCATCTCTCCCTTACCCATCATTCGAGGACGAATGATCCTAGTGGGAGAGTATGAAATACCCTTAACTTTGGGCAAGGTATGAATCAAAGGTACCAATCATAACCTAAAATAAAGTTTGGGATGTCTCTCTCATATTTTAGGCAGTGGATTTTGCTTGGGATTCTACAAAAGGTATGACTCAGCATCATACTAGTCGTATGGTAAGATACTAGGTATATAATGCCAAGTCGTATGTTTCTTATTGGCTTGCCTAGTTGAATCTGTCCAAGATACAGTTTGTGGGTACTTTTCGTACCCTAAGAAACAACATAGGCCTAGGTAGTCATATTATGATCAGTATAGGGGACCTTGGTGGGGTCTAGGGTATGAATTAGGGTACCACTCATACCCTAGGGTATGACTTAGGGGGTTGGGTCGTACCCTCCTAGGACTTGGTTTTTAACTTTTAAGCTGAGGGTAGTCCAAACATTTCTTACCTCAAACCCTTATGTCACTACATTATATAACCCTTGGTCGCCTATCATAATACACTTTGAAGAATAGAAACACTTCAAAATATTTTCTCAAACTCAATCTTGAAGATTGGAAGTAAGGGTTTCTATAAGTGTTCTTCAAAGGGATCAAGGGTCAAGTTTCTCTCTGAACTCCTCTTGTATAAGGAATTTACTCACCCCTCATTGTTATTTCCAACAAATGGAATGTTTTAATGTGTTTTAAACATTGATTATGGATCATATATGGTGGATTTGAAAACCTATGTTGAGGGTTTTGGTGCATATTGTTGGGTATTGGTTTAAACTATGTTTTCATATGTTTTTGGTGATGGTTTGCATATATGGGTACTTGTTGGCTATGGTTTAAAAATGGGTCATGGGTAACCCTAAATTTAGTGGTTTGTACTTTGGTTTTGGTCTTGGTAAGGATATGGCCTCAACGTGTTTGATAAAATACCTAAGATAATGTTTTTACTCTATTGTGGAACTTTCATTGGGACTATTGCATGGTATGGATTGGTAATGGAACCCTAAATGGATTTGGATGGTTTTGCATTAGTATAAATGATTTGAATGGTTTCAATGGTAAGAATTGTTTCGAAAGGTTAAATTGTAAAACCATAGTGGCTATGAAATCAAATTGAATGAAAACCTTGTGGGGTACATAGGAATCCCCCAAGAGAATGAAATGATGAAATTGGTTTGAATGTTCAATGTCTTGTACGTTACAAGGGAGTCCCCTAATCAAAGCATATAATGAAATACTTTATGGGTACACGGTAATCCCCCAAGCAAGATTAATAATAATGTACTTGTAAGGTGCATGGGAATCCCCCAAGTAAGCTAAATAATATAACCTATGGGGTACATGGAAATCCAATAAGGTTAGCTAAGGACATTGCATGCAAGCTATAATCTGCATAATGATACCACTTGTTATAGCCTTGATTGATAATAAATGAAATAATGATTTGGTTGGATGGTAATGGTTTTAACTGGGAAATAATGGCGAGGTTTAATAGCTAACCGTTAAGGTGGGAGTCCAAGGGATGAACACTGGAAACTCTTGTTTGCCGACATGATGATAGGTAATGATAACCTATTATATGATTCTTATGTTATACGTGGGAATCCCCTAGGTACACTTTTACATATACATAATGGAGAGCAAAGGGTACTCGGGATACTCCTACTCCTATGGTATCTCCAGTTCGTGTGGCTACACATATCGTGGCCTATTCAGGGGTTACAATGTACCTATATAGCCTGTGGGTGGTTGTAGGATGGTTAAGCTTCACATACCCAGTTAATGGTTTAAAAGGCATGCTAAACCCGGTTCCCTTTCGCGACATAGATTATATATATGTATGGTTGTGTATGCATGTGGTTGGTCTACTTGGATTTGAAGTTTGGCATTATTTTATTGTTATCCTGAGTACTTGCTAGCGTTCACCTGCTCACTCATCTTTGAGCAATTGTATCCCCATACCATGCAGGAACCGTCCATACTAATCCTCCTGCTCATTGATCGAATTCGGGAATAGTCGATGTTAGATTAAAGTGGTGATCTTCCATAGTTTGAAAGGCATCCATTTCATGTCATGGATTATTTTACATATTATTGTCTTCTGTTAGACTTTGGTTTTTTGCTAAGGTTGGGGGCATGTCACGACCCGGTACTTTTTTTTTTGGCTTAGAGGCTTTGTATGGACAACTGTGAACTTGGGAATGGAAATTGACATGATATATTTTTATATATACATTAGGTTTTCATTTTTGGTTTGGTTGGTTGGTTATTTGATGGATTAACTTGGATGGGTTGGCCTCATAATAGTCTTATCCCAAAGTCATTACATGGTAATTTCGCTATCTTGTTATATGTTCGGAGTTCATATGACTTAGGGTATATGTGTTGGTTAGTTGGGTTTGGCACCAGGGGCGGTCTCCAATCAGGGTTTGACTTGAGATTGCCAATTATGATAAGGCCCTAGTTCAGGTCATGTCAATCTCTCTTTTTTCAAACCTACAAAAATTAAAATTTACTTCGAAATAGGAAAAGTATACTGGGTTCCAAGGATGCCCCCCATGGAAAAGAATCGAAAAGAACAACCATGGGGTGGGTGAAGAATGCACCCACTAAACTGACGCCAACAAAACTAAAACTAAAAACAAAATCTTTTTGTATTTTTTTTCAAATTTAACCAAAAACTAGAAAACACTAAGAATTTAGATCCTATAGCATCACTTCACCCAAAACCATGGGAATTTCCCCATCCAATACTTAGAAACATACTTTTCCCCCAAAGTAAACTTAAAATTGGAGATAGAAATACTCTCTGAGGCCTCTAGGCCTATCTAGTAGAATCTTTTATCATTGGTGAGATCGGGGGACCCCACATACAGTCTTTGCCATGCTCCTAAGCTCAACTTTCTGGTACATAGACTTTATGTCAACTTGTGACTCAAAACAAAAACTAAAACTACCTGAAATAAATAATAAAATATAGAAAATAAAACCTACCTTAACTTGGGTTGCCTCCCAAGCAGCGCCTGAGTTAGTATCACAGCACGACCCATATCATTACATCTCAACTATTTTCCTTCATTTTTCCTTATACTCAGAGGCCATCTTCTAACTCTTTTCTGACCTCTTGCGTGTGAACTATGAAGGTCAACAACTTTTTTAACACTAGTCTTTTCAATCTCCTTATCAACTCTATTAATTTTGGGCTTAAGTGTTTGCTTTAGAAACTCAATGAGACTGTCTGAAAGGGTCATTAGTCGCTTAAGATCTACCGCACAACACTCATCCACTTCTATGGTAATGATCATACACAAATATTTGTAGTTGGGATATGGATTGAGTTGTTTATAAAATTTGAAGATCACCTCTTCTTCATCTAATCTCATTTTGAGAGTGCTCTCTCTCATATATCATCTCTCCTCCCATTTCTAAGAATGGATGTCCCAAAATGATTGGTAATCTATCATCTGTATCATAATCTAAAATACTAAAGTTAGTAGGGATAGTAAATTTACCAACCTATGTATTTGGGTTTTGTCAACCATATAAAGCACCACAGAGCATGGTCTTATCTTTCCCAACCCAAGGGTGATGAAAACTGATAGGGGCATCCAGTTTATACTTGACCCTAAGTCACTCAGAGCATTGACCACATCATTGTCACCAATTTATGTAGGGAGGGTGAAACACTCTAGATCCGTAAGCTTCTTGGGCGTCTTATTCATCACCACAGAGCTGCATTCTTTAGTGAGTGCCACTATTTTAATTTCCTACAGATTAATCTTATTAGTCACCACTCCTTCAAGTACTTAGCGAACATAGGAATTTCGTGCAAAACATCTAACAAAGTCAAATTAATGTGAAGTCCTCTAAACATGTAAAAGAACTCCTTGAAAAAAGTATACTCTTTGGCCTTTTTCAGCCTCTTCAAGAATGATGGAGATGATCTTTCCTGCACTACCTTGGCAACCTTTGCTTTTGGGTACTCAGACTTCCCCGAAGTATCAACATCTTTGCCTGCAACCAATTACGGAATCAATTCTACTAATACCTCTGAATTTGTATTTGCCTTTCATTAAGCTCTTTGCCACTATGCAAAGTGATTGCCTTAACTTGATTTGGAGATTCATTATCACTTGGTAAACCACCTTGAGGCTTTGTATTATGTGGTTGAGCTAGTTTCCCCAACTGTGATCGAGCTACTTCTGAGCCACTTGCTAATTTCTTATCAAAGCAACTAGTTCTTCTAGCTTAGCCAAGATCTTCTTCAAAGTTTCCTCAATGTTACTGGCATGTGTATTATGTTATTGCTACTGGAACTGCTGATTATTTCCCCAAAAGTAATTCAGCTGGCAATGACACTTATGGTTGTAGGCATTACTATAATTCAGATTTTGGGCATTACCTATAAAGTTCACAACTTCTGGATTTGTTGCACACAAGTTTGTAGAGTCCCCACTATTGACACAAATCTCAGACCAACCTGGGGTCTGCTACACTATATTCACTTGAGCCATAGATTAGTTCATACCTAATTTGCTGAGTTGAGTCATCATTTAATTTTGCATAGCTGACAATTAGGTTGCTAAGGCTAGGATAGTATCAACTTCAATCATGCCTGCAAGATTTTTCACTGAGCTTTAGAACATGTCACTGTGCTAGTCAGGATTTCCTTGAGCAATGCAGTTTAACAAGGTATAGCGATCTTCATAAGTTTTCTCTAGTGCTTAACCACCTGCAGTTGAATCTAACAAAAAAATATTATTATGGTCAAGAGTTTCTACAAAAGTGTGAGCTAATACCTCATTGGACTGCTGGTGATGTGGACAGTCCTGGAGAAGTGATCTAAACCTCTCCCAAGCATGATATAGGTTCTTAGCTAACTTCTGTTTGAAGCTCAATTCCTCTCTATGTAACCTTGAAGTCTTACCGAATGAAAAAAAAGGATAAGAAATATCTGGGCCAAGTCATACCATGTGGTGAATGACCCTGTAGGCTCAGTATTTAACCACTTCTTGGCTTCCCCCAAAAGTGAGAAGGGAAATAGTGTCATCCACACATAATTAGTGGATATCCCCATGGCTATGTGTAAGACCCCGTAAATTACTTAAGCTTAATTCAGTCCTTTAAGCTTAATTTTGGCTTCAAAAGTTGGAAAATTCATTTCGCCACCTTAACATCCATTAATGGTCTGTATTCTTGTTAATTCATGATCAGGAAGGTCAATAGATGTTTTCTGACAAGTGGACCAACACGATCTTGGCATACCTCGTCGCCAATCGCATTGGTCACTAGTTGTGCAGACTGCCAGTGCCAAAACAACTGAGGCTCGACGCATTTACGATGCGTCGTATCAGGTATAGTATAGAAATCCTTGACACACTTTGTCGCCCATAGCGTCAGTGCCCAGTTATTTAGTCATTAAATGTCCGTGTTTTTAAGGGCAAGGGGTTATTCTCCCACCTCTATATAATTCAAAAACATGGGATTAAGCCCCATTTACACCAAAATATAGCCACTTCTCTCAAGATCCTCTTAAGAACACATTAGGGTTTTCAATTGGGGATCGAAGTCCAAGAAAATTTCTCTGTGAATCATCAAGAATCTTCTATCTAAGGTATTCATAGTTTTCATTCATGGAATCCTTTCCTCCAAGAAGCCCAAGAATCAAGTTTTAAATTACAAATTGTGATATTCATTCTATGAACTAAATTATGTTCTTGTGTTTTTGTTGTATGAATTCCAAGATGGAACCATTATTATTTCTTTATTAAATTAAGTTAATATATGGACTGAAATCATGAAATTGGGTGGAATTGCGAAGTAAGGTTGTATTAAATTCATGCTCATGCCTAAGCCTTAAATCATGCAATCTAAGTGTTTGATAAAATGCCTAGAAGAATAGAAATTATGCTTGATAGTTAAACTGTGACCCAAGTTATGAATGTACGTGTTCCCCTATGTTTAAACTGATCTCTATGAAGATTATTGTGTAATAAAATTGCATGATGATACAATTATGACATTAAAATTATGAAGTTAAGACATGATCATGTTCATTCTAAGCTATATACAAGATTATGATAACCATGTTCTTCATGAAATATTCCCTACTGTCATAGTATGACTTGTTGATGTTGGCCATGCATTCAAGAAAGTCATGATTTGTCAGTTTTCTTCTAGCGACACCTGAGGGTACTTGTACCCAAAAAATATAGTTGTGTACCTAGAGCCAGTGTCATGTTTCACAATATCCTCAGTCAAGCCATGATCATAGAACTCAGTCAGTCATGTGACTCAGGAAATCTCAGTAAATTTAAAAATCTCAGTAGTATTCCGTCAGTCAACGAAACTCCATAAAATTAGTCTAGTCCAGTTCAGTTAATTATGTTCAGTGTCTATTCATATTGGGGTAGGAATTAGCACCGAGCAAACCCAAGAATGGGAACTGACATGCTATATGAGGGCGTGATTCTTAGAAGCAATCCTTGTGTTCCTGAACTATGTAGCCAACGTAGGTTGAGACATTATAGTTTGTTATATGAGGGTAGATGAGGTGGCTTAACCTGTTATATGAGGGTTCCCACCATTCTCACTAGAGTTACCTGTTATGTGAGGGTTACTCACAGATTGTCCTTACCAGTGGCACGGTATTGACACCCTTCTAATTGGGGTTATAGATTAGACCCCAACTCAGCTATATTGTGATTATTTGGGGTATGTCAGTTAGATAACTACTTCCTATAGTTTCAGTTACACGATCAGGACGGTCAAATACAATTATACAATTTTAGTAAAATAACTTAGATAGTTTTTCAGAATTTAGGGTTGTCAAATATAGTCAACTCAGAATAGTACAGAACTCAGCTAGTTCCATCAAAAACTAGACTGTCAGATACAGTCGCTTAGTATCACTTATTTTAGTTATATAGCTATTAGTATATCATATTATCAGCACTCATGCTCATAATCGTGTTGTTATGGTGTTTTTATACCATAGGTTCAGAAGCAAGAGCTCCAGAGTGTCAGTAGCAGCCAACTTTAGCAGTGAGTTCTCATCATTCGAGGACAATAGTATGAGCTATTTTATTAATTCAGTTTTAGCTTTCAATAGATGGAGTTAGTTGGGGATATGTCCCATCAACTCCTTATTCAGACAGTTAGAGGCATTCAGACTATCATGTTCAGACGGTTATTTTAGTTATTTTAGGTATTTCATACCCCATCCAGATCTTATGTTTTATCAGTTATGTTCAGTATTGAACCTTATGGCCTATCAGCCTTTATTTCTGTATTTTTATATGTATATTATGCACTGTATAGGTACAGATATCAGTCAAGGGCTAGCTTGTGGTCCTTTAGGGTCATGGGCACCGTGTAGCGTTCCTGGTATAAGATTTAACGTGTTACACTATGAAAGTGTCACTGATCTCTAAGAAGTTCTGCAAGTGAACCTGAGGATATTCATGTGACAATCTGGCTAATTGACCACTACTGTGAAAAATATATATATCTGTTTTATTTCAACTCAAATCTACCTTCTGCAGTGGGATTTCCACTTCACGAACTGTCACGCAGGCTCGTAGAAAGAAAAAAGTTTGGGTGTTATAAACTGAAAGAAAATTAAACAGTGTGGTTAGTTAAAGGGTCTTGAACAACAATGGGGAGAAACCCAAGGCTAAGTCACCACGAACAATCATACTTAGCTATATAAATTCGTTTGTTAATTAAATTATCTTAGTTCTTGGTTCAAGGGGCTCATAGCATGATTACGATCTTTCGAGCCTCTAATCAATTATCTAACTTAGCCTCACAACTACATTGTTGAGCGGGGATGAATAAACTAAGTTGAATTCATTCATATTTCATCCCACAATAAAAAAATAGGGAAGTTAGGTATATTCCTATCCCAAAAACAAATTATAACTTTAATTGAATGAACGGTTACAATCATATTCCCTATATCCTATATTTTACCCTATCGTTCCTCCTTTTGGAATCACAATAGAATTTTGAGTTTATAATAAGGTTCGTGATTCCATAGGATAGTTAAAACAAGTATATAACAACAACCAACAATGATAAAAACAATAACCAACTCAATTATAAACAATAGTAATCATATTCTTGGCCTTAACCCCGAAAAACGGTGTTTAGCTACTCATAGAAGTAACAAGAATCGTAATGAAATAATCCATTTATAAATCAAATAATACTAAAGTGAAAGCGTAAAAACTCTAAGAGACCTCTTTTCCAGTGTGTGTTCAAGCCCCAAGGTTATCCAAGGTGTTTGCAATAGAGTTTAAGTGCCCTATTTATAATAGGATCAAGGGACCTAGATGACCATTTTAAATATATGTAGCGTGCCACACCCTCATCGCACGGACTAAGGTCCCTGGAATGTTGAAATCACAGTGGATCACTAGAAACAACAATTTTGAATGCCACCAAGGGTGTGCCAAGAATTTATAATAGGAGTTGTATATTGGCCAGAATATGGTGTCCAACTTTTTGATCAAGATACGAGTTGAGGGTACCACTTGTATGATGTAGATATGAGTTAAGGGGTCCAACCGTACCCTCCTGCATTCTTTTACAGCTTACATCTTTATTTCTTACCCCAAGCCCTTAAGAACCCAAATCTTATAACACTTATTTGGGTTCCATTCTATACTTTAGAAGATTGAAAGTCTCTCTAAACATTCTCTAAAATCCTCTCAAGATGAATGGCTAGGGTTTCTATAAGGTGGTCATCTAGAGGCTTAAGGATCGAATCTGTCCGTGAATCTTCATTATTCAGGCATGTATCTCTTTGTTCACTGTTAGTTCACAAAAATCATATGGTTTAAACATGGTTCTTAAATTATAAATGGTGGTTTTGATATCCATGGTTGAGGGTTTCAATGCATAATGTTGAGAATTGTTCTCTCATGATTTCACTTGTGTTTTTATATGATTTTGATAATGGTCTTGGACATGTGGGTGTATGAGAATTGTGGTTTCATGGATGGGTCGTGGTTAACCCTAACTTAATGGTTTTT
The DNA here is from genome assembly GCA_030864225.1 of Capsicum baccatum var. pendulum. Taxonomy (NCBI): domain Eukaryota; kingdom Viridiplantae; phylum Streptophyta; class Magnoliopsida; order Solanales; family Solanaceae; genus Capsicum; species Capsicum baccatum. The sequence goes on along the minus strand of CM061560.1, from coordinate 160,414,880 downwards.
AACTTGAATAATGGTTCATTAATGGTAGGCCCTCAACCTATTTTTGAAAATGACAATGAGAAGAATATCGTCACATATGAATTATTTTTTGAACTATTACTTGGCATAAGAATGGTAATCAAGGATGAATACTTTGTAAAGGTCTTCATGACCACAAATTGAATTGAATTATGATTTGAACTAAGGCATTGGCCTAATAATGTAAATGTTTAGTAAATGGTTTCATGAAGACCTTGTGGGTCATAAATTGATTTGAATAGTAACAAAAGAAGTTGGGCCCATATATCCAGTGTGTCCCTTATTATATGACGGTTATGTGAAACAACTAAGGTTAATTTTTTTGAAGTTCATGCTAAGCCTTGTCCCCTAGCCTGGCATGATATTTATATATATAGGTTTATATGTGACTGGATATAATGATTTGATTTGGTTTTGTATGATGACATTATTTTATTCCTCTAGCCCTGAGTTACATGGTAGCATTCTAACCACTAAACATCTTTGGACGTTGTATCCCCAAGCTATATAGGGGCCATAGCTTCTTCTACCTTTTCTGCACAGTGATCAGGTGTTCGAGTTGGATCATGATTTGACATTGAAGTGGTGAGCTTCCACACTTTGGAAAGTTTTATTTCATAGTCTTTATACTCTATGTTTAAGACTTTGCTTAGACTTTAGTTTTCGCTATTGTCGGGACCATTTACAATGCTAAACTTACACGTCAATTTGGTGCAAGGCAGTCGTCATTAATATATTTACCCAACTTTGGAGTCGGGGTCGAATCCATGATGAATAATGTGAGTAGTGATTAAACTAATTTGAAACTATAGCTATAAGTTGAATTCAAACAAATGATACAAAAAGATAAAATGGGTGTTTTTTATGATCAAATAAATGTTAAAGTTGTAACTTACTTCAGGACTCAAATCTAAAATTTAAATGGTTCAAATCAATGATAAAGAGAAACTAGGGTTATGATCACTACGATTATTAACCCTTCATAGAATAATAGTTGTAGTACTAGATTCTCATGACTTGCGGAAAACACCAAATTATCTGTTTTGACAGTCCATCGAAGTGTTTCTCAACCTACTTAGATGTTGAACTCTCTAATTCTCTCAAACTTAGGAAATCACTCTATTAATACTGATTTTATCTCAAGTTGATCAATCTTGTTACTACATTAATTATTAGATGGGAGCTTAACCTTCCCAAATCCTTGTTGATAATTCAGTATCTTTAGTTTGTTTCTCAGTTCAATCAAATCAACATAAGGTGGGATTTATTATTTGCAACCAATAAATAACAATCCTAACAAAAGAATTATCAAGATGTCTCCACAATCAGTCAAACCCTAACCATCTATTAAATCCAGGGGGGAATAATCATAGATCCCACAACCCTAGTTGTGGGTTTTAGTTACACATGAGAAAGAATGAGATAGCAACAATTATAATCATCATTCAAAGTAATTAAACTTAATAAAGATAAAGTCTGAAGTTGATTCTTTTCTAAGTTCAATAGAAAATTCCCACAACCAAATCAAAGAATTGAAAAAATTGAATTATAAGTTATGAGAGCCAAAAAGAAAAGTAAACTCCCTTGGAATAAGTTCCAGATGTTCCGCCCCCTTATAATTACAAAACCCTAACATATGCTTTAAATACTTCATCCTAATTATTGAAACAAAATCATAGATCACATTATTTTCTCGGATAGACAACGACGTGTGTGATGGCTTATCAGGAGTCTAATGCCTTATCAAGAATGTTGTCAGCTCCTCTGCACATTTAAACAAAATCGTCTTCAGCTGACGATAAAGCTTGATGGATTATCAGACATGTGATGACTTATCTAAATTGTCATTGCTTCTTCACTTCAAGTTCTCAAGCACTGCCTAATCCTGATGATGAGCCTGACGGATTATCACAACTCTGATGGCCTATCATAGGTTTTCGTCACTTCTTCCAGCTGAATCTCATTCTCTGTCTAAGGCTGACAGTAACTTTGATAGCTTATCACAAGGATGATGACTTATCAGACAAGTCGTTAGCTATACTTCCCTCTCTACTTGCTCAAAAATAAACTCTTTTACTTCCATTTTTGTTGGTCCTCTTGCATCTTGACTTTTACTACAATATTAAAAAGAAAACATTCCAAAATGACAAAATTGCTTAAGACTTTGCAATTATTCTCACTTAAAAGCCTCAAATGTGTTAGCATCTGCTCACACATCAACACCCTCAACTTAAAACAATTGTTTGTCCTCAAGCAACTAAAATACAACCAAGAGGATACAAAGTACATTCAACAGTTAACCATCCATATTATCTCAAAACATCTTCACCATCTCCAAGGTCAATTAATTTTAAAAAAACAATTGTGCATATTATTGAAGAACAACAATGCGACACACAGGAATCAAGATATGGCATCGATTCATCAACAACAACCATTCATGCACCAAGATTACACTATCCAAACAAGTTAGCAACTAGCAACATAACCGGTGTGCCCTCACTATAAAGAAGTCCTACTATACTTATGTTAGACATTACATATGTAACCATGGGGGCAATCAAAAGATGCTTACCCTTAGAATGAAGTTCCAATAAATGTATGTCAAATACCATAAGCTTGCCGTTATTTTCATTACCAAAGATTTCAGACAATAAGTTAGGATCACTAAAGGACTTTTCTTCAACTTGTGATGTAGGCATGGGGCTGGTATGATACACAAGGATATTTAAAGTAACTAAGCCTCCTTGGTTCTACACTATTTTTGGGGTCTCACTTATCAACCTTTACCTTATTTTTCCCTTTCTTGATTAAAGCACATTCAAGCTGGGTGTAGTTTTTATTCATTCATTATTTTTTTCATAACTTTTATTTTCTCATTCTTTTTCTACCACACCCAGCCTTGCATTTTTTTTACCCTTCTTCATACTCACTTTACATCATGCACCCCTATGATGGCTACCCTAAACTTAGGTTTCCTAAGTCAAAGTGCATAATGTCCAAGAAGGACCAGGGCCAAAACAAGTTCATTGTGATACAAATGGGAAGGTGATAGGTATAATAAAAAGAATAGGCATTCAAGCTCAAAATCAGGCTCAAAGGATATTATTCACACATAGAAGGTCATTTAGGCTAAAAGTGGACTAATATCAATAATGGGCTATGATCATTTCCTAAACGCTATCCTACAACCAAGGCAAGACCAATCGGGCAAGTTCTGGATTTAACACACAATGGGAACTAGGTAGTATCCCACACACACATGGTACAAAGGTACATCACAAGCTACTACCCATTCGGTTCATGCAATTGTTTTGCAATGGTTATCACGTCACTAGTACTAATGCCATAACAAGATACATTGTGGTCACACATAAATACATATCATATAGTTATAAAACAGACCATTGGAGAGGTATTCAAAAATCAACAAAAATATGTTAACTTCCTAAGGTACTTGTATTTCTCCTAGTCAACTATAATATCTTACAATAAATCACAATACGCCTAAACATGTCGGCTCTACTAGGAACATGAATCTGGGGAAATGAGGCACGACAACAAAAACCCTAAGAGGACATCAACATCCACAAGTAGCCCCACCCTCAACTTAAAATTAGGCAATAAACCCAATGTGTCAAACCAAAATAAGAGAGTTAGAAACATACTTGTGGCATAATGGGTGCGAAGATCTGATGTCAATCACATAATATGAATACGAACTTCAAAATACCTTGGGTTGCCTCCCAAACAGCGCCTGATTTAATGTCATGGCATGAATAGGTTATCTTGACTACTTAGAATTCATCAAGATACCTTAAAAGTGCTTCATCCTTTATCCCTCCACTTAGATAATTTGAATCGTTGGCCCATCTTTCAATCTTTACATTTTTTTGGTGCGTTGGGAAAATATGAGAACATGATAAGGAAAGTTCTATCACGCCACTTCGAAGACTTCAACCGCTTGCCTAATTTTGCGCCGAACTTCCATGTGGGCTCATTTGGCAACGGTGAGAATCTTATAAAGACACAAAATGACCATCGGTCTTTAAGATTCTTGGACTTCAAGATTGGGGTTGTATTATACCCTTTTGGTAAGACAAACTCCAAAATATAGGAATTTTCCTCCTCATTTCCCAAATTAATTATTTGCTTAGGTGATTTGACTTTTATCACATCCACCAAGCACAATGTTGAAAAGTGATTCGAGTAAGGTCTTCTCCTTAATTTTTGAGTTCTATCCTTCTCGACCTCTTCACCCAAAATTAGGCTACAGTCTTTACAAGAGATTGGCTTTATTTTTTCTTTTGCCTCTAGCACCATTTCCTTAATCTTATCATCATATCTCCTGGTTGGTTTGGTTGGATGGGAAATCACTGGGGGGTGATCATCATCCAGATCAACATCAATATAGGATTTTTGATCCTCATCTTCACACTCTTCCATTATTTTAAATGATTCCATAGACAAGATATCATCTAAACATAATATTGAAGAATGCTTTGAATGATTGACCTTTATAGCTATCTTCTCATGAATGACTAGCTTCATTTCTTGATGCATATCACATATGATATCATATATTTTTTCTAGAGATCCAACATTTATTGAAACATAGCTTTAATTACACTCTTATCGGTGCTTCGTTCTTCTTTTTCTTGACCATAAGACCTATCAAACTCATAAGAAGAACTAGAATTTGGCTTAGCGCAATAGGGGGAGGAGGTATTTGGGCAATCACTACAATATCTATCTTAACCACCACATAAAGAACAATCATACTCCCAATGGGATGGAGATAGTGCACACATCTCTCTTCGAGAAGCATATCTATAATCTTTCCAAATGTGAGATCCATCACAATATGGACATGGATCATCAAGATAAGATTTCCAATCACCAAGCTCATGTTTATTTCACGATGCCATAGTAATAAGTAAACCAAAATAAAAATCTACCTAACACAACAAATAGAAGAAAACTAAAAACAAATATTTACAAGTTTGAATACAAGCAAGTAGGCTAAAATTCCAAACCAACTCAATATGCCAAATTGTTCCCTAGCAACTATGCCATTTTTTATAATGCTCAACTTACACGTCAATTTAGTGCAAAGTGGTTGTCATCAATATATATACCCAACTTTGTAGTCGGGGTTGATCCACAAGGAATAATGTGAGTGGCGATTAAACTAATTTGAAACAATAGCTATAAGTTGAATTCAAACAAATGATATAAAAAGATAAAATAGGGCTTTTTGATGATCAAACAAATTTTAAAGTTTTAACACGCTTCAAAACTCAAAGGTAAACTTTTAATGGTTCAAATCAATGATAAAGAGAAACTAGGGTTATGATCATTATGATTATTAACCCCTCAATGAATAATAGTTGTACTACTGGATTTTCATGACTTATGGGAAACACTAAATTATCAATTTCGACAATCCATCTAAGTATTTCTAAACCTACTTAGATGTTGAACTCCCTAATTCTCTCAAACTTAGGAAATCATTCTACTCATACAAATTTTATCTCAAGTTGATCAATCTTGTTACAGCATTAATCATTAGATGGGAGCTGAACCATCCCAAATCCTTGTTGATAATTTGCTACCTTTAGTTTATTTCTTAGTTCGAGTATATCAACATAAGGTGGGATTTATTGTTTGAAACCAATAAATAACAATCACAAAAAAGGAATTATCAAGATGTCTCCACAATCACTCAAATCCTAACCAACTATTAAATCCATGGGGGAATGATCATAGATCCCACAACCCTAGTTGTGGGTTTTAGTTCCACATGAGAAAGAATGAGATAGCAACAATTATAATCATCATTTAATGTAATTAAACTTACAAGATGAAGTCTAAAGTTGATTCTCTTCTAAGTTCAATAGAAAATTCCCACAACCAAATCAAAGAGTTGAAAAAATTGAATTCTAAGTTAAGAGAGCCAAAAATAAAAGTAAACACCCTTGTAATAAGTTCCAGATGTTCCGCCCCCTTATGATTAGAATACCCTAACATATTATTTAAATACTTCATCTTAATTATAAAAACATAATCATAGATCACAGTATTTTCTCAGACAGACGACAACGTGTATGATGGCTTAATAGGAGTCTAATGTCTTACCAAGAATATTTTCAGCTCCTCTTCACATTTGAACAAGTTTTGTCTTCAGCTGATGATGAATCCTGATGGCTTATCAGACATCTGATGACTTATCAGAATTATTGTTGCTTCTTCACTTTAATTTCTTAAGAACTTTCTAAACCTGATACCTTATCACAACTATGATGGCCTATCATAAGTTATCATCACTTCTTCCAGTTGAATCTTATTCTCTGTCTAAGGCTTATGGAAACACTGATATATTATTACAAGGGTGAAGACTTATCAGACAAGTCGTCAGCTATACTTCCCTCTCTACTTGCTCAAAAATCAACTCTTTTACTTCCATTATTACTAGTTCTCTTGCATCTTGACATTTACTGCAATATAAATAAAAACAATTAAAAATGATAAAATTTGCTTAAGACTGCAATTATTCTCAGTTAAAAGCCTCAAATGTATTAGCATCTACTCACACATTAGGCATGTGCTGACATCTTATTAACTTAGGATACATAGAGGCTTTGTTGGATTACTATAGACTTAGGTATGTTTTTTGGTGGATTTGATTATATATTTTATGAGTCATCATTAGTCTCAGTGGCCTTATATTGTTATATGTTTGGAATTAATCTGACACTTGAGGTGGTTGTGTTGACTAGGTTAGGTAAAAGAGGTGATCTCTAGTTTGTGTGGGACTTAATAGAACCATCACAGCTAAGCCCTGTTTGGGTCATGACAAGGTTGGTATTAGAGCCTAGTTTGATATGATTCGGTGTCTAACAAATCCGTTTTAAGTAGAGTCTCTTTTATGGGTGTGTTGCGTACCACACTTATAATAGAGAGGCTATGAGACGTTTAGGAATATTTCCCTTTCTTGTTGTCTTAATTTTGAGCTATAGAGTCTAAGGTCTTGGATTCTTTCGATTTTTATTTTCTCATTTTTTAGATCATGCCTCCAAAAAATATTTGATATTCATGAAAACTTTTTTGTCCTGTCATGGGATAATTTGGATAGAGTTCATCTAGCTTCTGGGGTTTAGACCCAGTAAAACATTGTTATATCTGGTTGTCCTTGTGGATTCCCTCTTATCCCACTGATCCTAATCTCAAGGGTAACACTCATACTCAGTCGCCTTCCAGTAATGTTATTAATTTTGAGTTCCATTACTCTATTACCCTATTGACTTGGTTGGTGATATTTCAGTCATAATAATCTATTCTGCTGGTGTTATTATGGGTTCATTTGAGTCCACAATAGTTGGAGAATTTATTAGGTTTCATACTCTAATATTTACTGGTACAATGCTTGAGGGGGATCCTCAAATCATTATTGATAAGATGGAAAAGATCTTTTGAGTTATCCATGCTTCGAAGGTTGAAGGTCTAGTGCTTGCTGCCTACCAATTGAAAGATATGGCGTACTAATGGCATAAAAAGTGGGAATAGTTGAGAGGTTAGGATGTTAGTTCTATATTATGGGACGATTTCTCTAGTGCATTTCTGGATCACTTCTTTTCCCAGTAGTCGTGGGAAGTTAAGGTAGAAGAATTTATTAACTTAAAGTAAAGAAGAATGACAGTCAAGAAGTATGCTTTGAAATTCCATTAGTTGTCCTGGTATGCTATGGAATTGGTATCTAAAATGAGGTCCCAAATGAGAAAATTCACTTTGGGATTTTCATGTGAGTTGATTCTTCAGAGTAATTATTATCAAAGAGATAGACATCTCTAGATAAGTTGTATATATGTCATAGGTCGAAGAGGAGACAAAGAAATAGGTTGAGATTGGTGAGAGGAAGAGTAAGAAATTTTTGTATTTAGAGTAAAGTGGGAGCCAACGACAGAGTGGTAAATGGTCTAAGAATATGAGATGGAAGAGTCCTAACTCAAATTCAATAACTAGTGCTCCCTACCCAAAGCCGTTAGGCAATAAATGATTTTAGGGCAGTGATATTTCTAGGGCACAAGGTGCCCAATATTAGTCTACTAAGGCTCAGTTATCATCATCCTACCTTCTCTGTAGATTCAATGGTTAGTATTACCATGGTCAGTGCGAGAAGTAGAGGAAATGATATTTTATGTGTGGTTAGATTGGGCATATACAGTGGGATTATCCCTCTATAGTTTCTTATAGGGAAAACAAGGTTCGTATTGCATCTTTTTCATCTCCTTTACCATAGGCTACTAGTCCTAGCTTCGGCATTGGTCTGAACCGCCTTTATGCTCTCACTACTTGTTAGGATTTTGAGGCGTCTTAGAATATAATCACTGGTATGTTGAAAATATTTTCTCATGATGTGAATTATTTACTTGATTTGAGGTCTAGTATCTCTTATGTGACACCATTTATGGCTGTGTATTTTGGTTTTTCTCCTGTGTGTCAGTTGGACCCTTTTTCTATTTATGCCCCGGTAGGAGACTCTGTGGTTATCAAAAGAGTCTATGGGGGTGTGGTATTTGTTGGTAGTGAAGAAACTATGGTAGACTTGATATATATCGACATGGTTGACTTTGATACTATTCTGAGGATGGACTGGTTATACTCATGTAATGATTCTTTAGACTATCAAACCCATAAGGTTTTGTTTAAATTCCCAAATGATCTGGTTATTTAGTGGAAGGGTGGTTCCCTAGCTCCTAATATAAATTTCATATAATTTATTAGAGCCTAAAAGTTGATCTCGAAAGGTTGTCTCTATCATCTGGTGCAGGTCAAAGATTCTAACTTAGCATGTCCATATTTGCGTTCTATTCCTGAGATAAATGAACTCCCTAAGGTCTTTCCTAATCACCTTCCTGGTGTCCCTCTCGATAGGGAGCTTGATTTTGGTATTTATCTTGTTTTAGATACTCGTCCAATTTCTATTCCCCCATATAGAATGACTCCAGCTGAGTTTAAGGAGATTAAGGAGAAACTAAAAGATCTTTTAGACAAGGGTTTAATTTGTCCTAGAGTGTCAATGTGGGGTGCGCCTGGCTTGTTCGTGCAAAATAAGTATGACTTCCTTCGGAAGTATATTGATTACCAATAAGTTAATAAGGCAGTTGTAAAGAATAACTACGCTCTTCCGAGGATTGATGATCTCCTTAGTCAATTTTAGGGTGCCAAATTCTTCTCTAAGATTGCACTTTGGTCTGGGTATCACCATTTAACGATTAGGGAGTTGGATATCCCTAAGACTACTTTTTGGACTCGGTAGGGGAATTTTGTGTTTTTGGTCATGTATTTTGGGTTGACTAATGCCCCTATAACATTCATGGATTTAATGAATAGGGTCTTCCCTCAGTTTCTAAACCTATTTGTGATTGTCTTCATTGATGGAACTTTGGTGTACCCTAAGAGTAAGAAGGTTCGTGTCCATTGCCTCTACCTTATATTGCTAACCTTAAAAGATCAGCAATTGGATGCAAAGTTCTCTAAATGTGAATTTTGTTTGAATGTCATAACTTTTCTAGGTTGAGTCTTGTCTAGTGAGGGGATTATTGTAGATCCTCAAAAAGTTGTTATGGTTAAGAAGTAGCCTAAACCCATGACTCTAGCAGATATTTAAAGATTCTAGGGTTTAGTGGGCTACTACAGGAGGTTTGTGGAAAGATTTTCTTTTATTGAAGCTCCATATACCAAATTGACTCAGAAGAAGGTAAAGTTTTTGTGGTCTGATACTTGGAGGGTAGATTTGAGAATCTTAAAAATAAGTTAACTTCAGCTCCAATCTTGACTATACCTTAGGGTATAGAGGGATTTGTGGTCTATTTTGATGTATCCCGAGTTGGTTTGGGTTGTGTTTTGATGCAGCATTGTAAGGTGATTGCTTATGCCTCTAGAAAGTTAGAGGTTCATAAGAAGAACTATTCGACTCATGACTTGGAGTTGTTAGTTGTGGTATTCGCATTGAAAATTTGGTGTCATTATTTGTTTGTAGTACATGTTGATATTTTTCGGATCATTAGAGCCTACAGAATGCGTTCACTCAAAAAAAGCTTAATCTAAGGCAAAAGGTAGCTTGAGTAGCTGAAGGACTATTATATGAGCCGTCACTACCATCCAAGGTAAGGTAATTTGGTTGTTAATGCTCTTAGCAGGTTCTCCATGGGAAGTATGGCTCTTGTAGATGAAGATAAGCTAGAATTGGTGAAGTACATTCACCATTTGGATAACCTTAGAGTTCATCTCTTAAACTCTATAGATGGTGGTGTGTTTGTGCAACAGGTGATGCGATCATATCTTAGTTCTAAAATAAATGATAAACAAGTATTGGATCCATCTTTGATGAAGATCAAGCATTACGTAGGTAAGCAAAAGGTGATTTTCTTTGAAAATTATGGTGACGGTATCTTAAGGTACTAAGGGAGGTTGTCCATTCTCGACATGGATGAGTTGCAGGGCAGGATTTTAGTTGAGGCCCATAAATCATTGTATATAGTTCTTCCCGGTTCAACATAGATGTATCCTAACCTTAAGGAGATGTATTGATGGAAAAACATGAAACAGGATATAGCAAACTTTGTGGCTAAGTGTATGGTGTGTTAGCAAGTAAAGGTGGAGCACCTGAGGTCTAGTGGGCTACTTCAAGAGATTAAATTACTGATGTGGAAATGAGACATAGTTAAAATGGATTTCATTACTGGTCTTCTGCGGTTGCAGAATCAGTATGACTCAATTTGGGTCATCATGGATAGGATGACTAGGTCCACTCACTTTTGGCCAATAAGGACTACTTATTCTATATAGAATTATGTGAAGTTGTTCCTTTAGGAAGTTGAAAAGTTGCATGGTGCACCTATCTCAATTATTGTGTATCTTGGTACTCATTTCTCATTGCATTTTTATCACTCTTTTCAGCGTGTTTTAGGGACTAAAGTGATACTTAGTATATCATTCCACCCGCAGTCGGATGGGCAAGTCGAGAGGAACCTTCAGACTTTGAAGGATATATTCCGAGCCTGTGTGAATTATTATGGTGGTAGTTGGTTCGACCATTTGACTTTGATTGAGTTTGTTATAATAATAGTTACCATTCTAGCATTGGTATGGTCCCGTTTAAGTCATTATATTGTAGGAGGTGTAGGTCTCCTATTGGGTGGTTCAAAGTTGGTAAAGAGAAGATGTTTGGCCCAGATTTGGTTAACCAAGCTATGGAGAAGGTGAAGGTTATTTAGGATAGGCTTAAGATCTCCCAAAGTCCCCAAAAGTCCTATGCAGACGTGAGGCATAGAGACGTGGAGTTTAAAGTTTGAGATTAGGTGTTCTTAAAGGTATCTCCCATGAAGGAAGCGGTGCAGTTTGGGAAAAAGGGGAAGCTTATTTCTAGGTATGTTATCTCGTATGTGTTTTTGAGAAGGGTTGGTAATATTGCATATGAGTTGGAATTTCACTCTAGCATAAGTTCCATTCATCTGTTATTGCATGTGACTATGTTGCATAAATGCGTGGGTGATCCTTCATTCGTTGTTCCCTTAGAAAACATTAGTATTTCAGATTCTTTGTACTATGAGGAGGTCCTTGTGAGGATCTTGGATCGGCAAGTTCATCAATTGCAAATAAAGGACATGGCTTCGGTGAAGGTTCTATGACAAGTTTGAGGAAGCTAATTAGGAAGCCGATGAGGACATGACGTCCAAGTATCTATACCTATTTCTAATTCAGGAAAATCGTGCTTGAGGTATGTGTTTTTCTTAATATCGTGTCTCCTATCTTTGATGGTGTTAAATTGTGAATTCCTTGTTATTTTTTTTTTGTCTTAAACGTAAGAGTAGAGATGTTGGAGTTTAAATCATGCTTGTGTTGCCTTGTCCCGTCATTCAAGAATGAATGATCCTAAGGTGGGAGACAGAAATGACCCAGGCTTAGGACCTTGAAAATTTTCATAAGTATAAGCCATCTGTTGATCATACAACTCACTATACTAGTTGTATGGTGGGGATATGGGTTTAGGACCCTAATTGTATGTTGGTCAGTGTCATATTTGATAAGTTTTATTCTATGTATGAGAAGACATCATACTAGTCGTATGTTCATGATACGAGAGGTAAGGACTAAATCGTATGTTGTCTAGTGTCTAGCCTTTGATGTCCTACTTAAGGTACGACTTGAAGGGTACAAATTATATGATGATGGTATGAGTTAGGCAAGGGAATCATATGTTGGACAAAATATGGTGTCCAACTTTTTGATCAAGATACGAGTTGAGGGTACCATGTGTATGATATAGATACCAGTTGAGGAGTCCAACCATATCCTCCTGAATTCTTATTACAACTTTAAAGCTAGGGGTATTTTAGACATTTACTACCCTAATCCTATAAGACCCCATGTCCTATAACACTTATTTGGCTTTCATTCTACACTTTAGAAGATTGAAACACTCTCTAAATACTCTCTTACAACCTCTTAATAAGATTGGGCTAGGATTTCTTTAAGGTGGCCATCTAGAGGCTTAAGGATTGAAATCTCTTCGTGAATCTTCGTAACTCGGTCATGTAAATCATCCTTCATTTATGTCTCTCAAAAATCTTGTCTTTTAAACATTGTTCTTGAATCATAAAAGATGGTTTTGAAATCCATGGTTTAGTGTTTGAATGCATAATGTTGAGTATTGTTCTCTCATGATTTCACTTGTGCTTATACATGCTTTTATAGTGGTTTTGCACATGTGGATACATGGGAATTTTGGTTTAATGGATGGTTCATGGTTAACCATAATTTGATGGGTTTTGACTTGAATTATGGTTCATTAATGGTATACCCTCAACCTGATAATGAAAATGCCAATGAGAAGTATCCTGTCATATATGGATTGTATTTTGAACTAATACTTGGAATAAGAATATTAATGAAGGATGAATGGTTGTAAAGGTATTGATGACCATAAATTGGATTGAATTATGATTTGAACTGAGGCATTGGCCTAATAATGTAAATGGTTGGTAAATGGTTTCATGAAAACCTTGTGGATCATAAATTTATTTGAACTGTAACCTTGGTGGTTTAATTGGCTAAAGGTTGAATTGAGTTGATGTCTTTGTATAGATAACATGTTTGAGTTCCAAAATTGAATGATAATGGTTAATGGCATATTGTACGCTTGCAAGTAGGGTTGGTATGATAATACCAACGGGATGGCTTTGGTAAGTAATTGGGTTAATGGTTGGGCATATGTGTAAAGAATGTTTTAATTGGGCCTTAAAGTGGGATGTGTAGCTGGGCTATGAAAGTGGAGTCCAAAGGTGTAACATAGGAAATTGTGATAGCTGGTGCATATATCTATTTAATCAGGGGTTTAAGTCCCCCGAATGGGAGGTTAGAGTCCCTCATATCATATACAATGGTGCTTAATCACCTTGATTATGTTAGTAGGTTTGAGTCCCCCATAATGGCATATACAGTCATTGATATTCTCTGGTTCATGCGGCTACATACACTAGGGCCCTTCCATCTAGGGGAGAGCTAGGCCAATATAGCTCATGGGTGCCTCTTTATATGATGGTTATGCTACACGTCCCAGGTTAATGTTTCTAAAATTTATGCTAATCCTTTTTCCCTGCCCCGACATGATATATATATATACACATACTTATATACATGTGACTACATATGATGATTTTATTTGGTTTTTAATGATGCCATTATTTTGTTCCTTTATCCCCATGTTACATGCTAGAGTTCCAACCACTAACTGTCTCCGGACATTGTATCCTTATGCGATATAGGGGCCGGAGCTTCTTCTACCTTTACTGCATAGTGTTCAGGTGTTCGAATTTGATTGTGAGTTGACATTGAAGTAGTGAGCTTCCATACTTCGGACGACTTTATTTCAAAGTCTTTATATTCTATGTTTCAGACATTATTTACACTTTGGTTTTGGCTATTGTCGAGGGCATGTCCCAATATTTTATTGACTTTAGATATATAGACGCTTTGTTAGATAACTATGGACTTGGGTGTGTAGTTTGGTTGATTTGCTTAGATATTTCATAAGTTATCATTAGTCTTATTTGCCCTATCTTGTTATATGTTCGAAATTCGTCCGAAACTTGAGGTGGTTGTGTTGACTAGGATAGGTGAAGGTGTGATCTTTGGTCTGCGTGGGACTTGAGATACCTGTCATGGCCGCTTCTTTGTTCGGGTTGTGACAGCAGCGTGGCACGCCAATGTGTCCTAAAATTCAAGATTTTGTCAAGCTTAGTCCAATTCATTTGTCTTTCAAGTCAAATCTTTGTGGTGACTTTACTCTTTTTCTAGCTCATACATAATCCATTTTTCATCTGGATCAACTCACCAAGCATCCAACAACATAAAACACCACAAATTAGAGTCAAAATAACATAGAATCCAACACGATGAACTAGAAAAGGACATAGCTCAAGATAAGAGTACTAGTTAGAGCTCAAATCATTATGAATACACATAAAATACTACAAACACATAACTAAATACTTAGATGCTCATTTATACATAAATTACATCATTACACACATGAGATGTCTTTAAAACTAAGCTAAGTAAACGTACATAACAACACTTTGGTGCATAAATCCACTTATGATCACTTTTCGATGAAGGGGCCTTTAAGATGCAGGAAAAATAGTTGAAAATGACATTGCCTCTCTGTATTTTGATGTTCAGTGAATTAAATAAAATAAGGTTAAATTTAAAACTAGGCACATACATCACCTTATAAACTCAAAGCTAGATTAAAGAGGCACATCTCCAATCTCTGTTACCGTAACTTTATATTCATTAGGTAATATTACAAAAAAAATAGGTAAGAAAGTATTATAACATTGATTAACAAGGCTTTATTGTAATTCATGTGATGGGATGCTCAAGAGTCTATGGTCTAGGAGTTACTAGATAAAATATCATAATTACAAGTTAGTTTTCCATTCTTAGTTATAAAAGAATGGCAAGAAAAGATACATGAAGAGTCTATTATTGATGTCATTCAAGTTTTTCAAACATTTTCAAATTGAAAGTGACTCGTCAAGTTGATCAACTGGTCACATTGCTCCTTGCTTAAGCTGTGAGAAGATCTTTTTTAAACATACTATCAACTAATATCATCTAATCTCTATTTTGACAAGTAATTTCTCCGTCCAGTCCAACACCACCCTCAAGACATCCTCAATAAACAGTTGAAGCAGAAGTATTTTTTCCTTTTGTGAACTAGAAGTCTTGAGAGAAACCATATAATTTATAGAATTTATCCTTAGTATGACCAGTATTCTTGAAGTAATCATAGAAAATATGGGGCTTGTTATCGTTTCTTTTCCCTCCAAATCCACTTGAACTTCAAGTATAATGAATTAAGTGTGATGAATTTCCCTTATTATGTTGATTAGAAAGATGCCTATCGGGATTACCCTACCTATTATAGTGATTTAGACCTTGTCAAACCATTGATAATTAGTCTTAAGGCCAGCATGTGTTGCTACCATATGAGTGTTCAAAGATGTAGATGTCATATCAAGATGATTCATATGTGTTACTTCATACTACTTTTCATATTGAATAAAGATTGAGAAACATTGTGATGGGTTAGGTAAGAGGTTCATCATCAAAATGCTCCTACGTAGTGGCGCGTAAACCTCATTGAACACCATAATAAACTGAATAAGTTGTCTATCTTGCTTAACCTTAAGCATGTTAGCTTTGGCACCATAATTACATTAACAGCTGGATTTAATATAAATATTGAGTATATTGAACTCTTCCCATAACTTCATTATCTTAATATAGTAATTGATGATGTCCAGAACCCTTGTATGACATCATTAATTACTTTTGTAATTGATACAGTTTGGCACTATTAGCTTGGTCATATCTATCCTCCAATTCTTGCCAAAGTTTTCTAGCATCATTAATATATTACAATCAGTCTGTTAAATTGCCAAAAAGTGAATCCAAAATTCATGAATTTACCATGTTATCACATCATTCCCATTGGCTAAGGATAGTTAGGCATTTTAATTTTCAATTATTAAAATCCATTTTGTTTTTTGACAAAAAGAGCATAAAGTATACCACTCCTCCATGAGCGATATCTAGTACCATCAAACACACTATGAAGTAAACTCAATCCTGAATTTTCAACAGGATTCATGTAAAAAGAATCGATATAATTAATGTTCCCCTAAGTTGTCTGGGTTTTTTCAGTAGTAGTTGTTGTCATGAATCTATTTGCAAAAAAAAACTAAAGGAGAATTGGAAAAATGAAAAAAAAAACGTGAAAGGAAAATTGCGACAGAAAAATTGCAAAGATATAAGTCATAATTGAGAGATTTAATGGGAAAAGGATGAAGAGAAAAAGCCAAAAAAAAGTATGATAACAAATCGTAAAGATGAACACAAAATTGTGAATATGAACTTGGTGAAATTAGCAAAAATAAATTGAAATATCAGTACAAAATATGTGTAGATAAACACACAATTTAGAATTGAAAACAAAACTATAGGTTGCAACATTAGTAGGACAATGAGAAAATGAAACTATGAGAGAGAAAAATAAAACGTGATGTAGAGGAGACACGAATTTCCTTGCTCTGATATCACGTCAAAACTTAGAGAGCTTCAAGGGAAGCAAAAAATTAACTCCAATGATGGAGTATGCAGAGCTAAGCATAGCTGATGAGAGAAGATATTTTGGGAGATAGAAAATGAGAGACTAGAAATTATTTCATTAATGTAATAATAGAGTATATAAGCAATTGTAGGTGAGATCCAGTTGTCTACAGCTATTAGACATTCTAACCACTCAAACTTATTCTAACTAATCAACTAATTAACAAACTAATTACATAGTTATCATCATTAATTGTTGCATCATTAAGATTGAATGATCTCCACATTTAGAGTTGTATCTTTTAGTTATAAACTTGTAATCTTATATTTACATAATGGTTGAGTTAGGTGCATGATGTAAAATTAACCTCTTTTCAACTCTCGATCTTTCAATGCTATATCCTAGTGAATATTTTGATTGGATCAACTAAGTCATATGCAGGAGCTGCTAATTAATTAGTTACTATATAATCCTTTCCATAATTAAATCCTAATTAATGTGCCTATAGATACACCATGTATAAGTGTAAATATAAAATATACCTAAATTTATTCAGCAAGAAAAGGCCAGAAGGTAAGATGTTCTATGAACATGTAAATGGATATCATCAAGAGATTAAATGGGGTTTATAGGATGAGGAATGTTGACTTTAAGTAGGAGTGCAAAATTGGTGGATTGTGTTGGATTTGGATGGATTAAAAATAGATTGATCTAAAATTTATTGGATTAGAATCCACTCATATATTAGATGGGTATATATGAATTTAGTCAAATCTTAATTGGGTAAAATGATTCCAACACACTTTAAATCCAAAAGCCAAAGGCTTTAGAACTTCTATATGCAAATCAACTTGATTTTTTACCACCCGTACACATCCCCTATGCCCCTCAAAAAATAATTTTCTTACGAACAAATTCTTATCCCTAAGCTGTAATACCCCAAGATTTGGACATTGAAAATTCAATGTGTATTGAACTCACTACCTAGGTGAAGACACACGTGAAGAGTTATTAACACTCATCAATAGTTGTATGGTGTTAATCGTGATATAAACAGTGAGATAGCCCATTATTTCTTTTGTGGTTATGACTACGACCCTAGTAGTTATAAGGTGAGGTCATAAGTCACAGGGTGTGACTCATGACCAAAAAAGTGGAGATGGTCCTGAGTACTGTCCAGACTACGAGTCATGGTGGCGACTCATGACCAGTCATCATGAGTCATCAAAATACCCGTAGCGACTGGGAGTTATACTTTTTGAATATTTTCATTTAGGGTAAATTGATCTTTTTCCTTTCTTTGCACTCCTCCAATGACTTGAAACCCTTTATTTGCCCTTACTGGAATCTTTTAACATAGCATAAACATTAATCTCTCCTCTCTAAATCTCCAATCAAGAACAAGGTAGGATTTCAAGGAATTAAGCACCTATGATCCAAATTTGTGGCTTTCTCTCCAAATTTCTTTGATATTCTGGCATGTATATCCTCCTTAACTTGTTTTATAAGAATTTAAATATTGTGTTTTGAATGATGAGTTGAGGGTTCTTGTATGATTACTACTTGGTTGGTTTTCCCATAGTTTTGGAATTATTTTTCATGCTTTTTATCAAGGTATTTGAACTAAAATTTTGCATGGAAAGGGTAAATGGGAAGGGGGTCATGGATTCCCCCAATTTTATGGAACTCGGTTTAGAATTGTATTATTCTTAACCCACTTGCATGATTGGTTTTGAAATCTGGACAATTACATTGCTTTTCTAAGTTTACCAAACTATTGCATTGCATTAATGGCTAAACGAATAAAAATAATTTTAAAAGGCCTTGGTGGCTATGGATTGATTTAAATTGGATCGTTGGAGTCTTATGTCTAATTGGTTTGGTTTGGCATAATGGAATTGGCTTGTAAGTCTATTTAATTGGTATGATAATACCATTCTATAAATGCCTTAATGGATAACTCACTAGTTAAATGGATGGGTTATGAGAAAATATTTTAATTGGGAATAATAGGGGTTGTCTAACTCACCGTAGAAGGTGGAGGTCCTAGAGGACGAATACTAGAAATTATGTTTTTCAGTATGGGGTCCTTGGTGTCTATGTTCATAGTTCACACTTTATATATATATATATATATATATATATATATATATATATATATATATATATTAGAATGGATAAATCCTCGGTGGCTTTGGCCCTTCCTCGGATCGTTTCCTGGTTTGTTCGGCTAACACGTATTTAGACTCTTTTAATAGAGGGACCTGAACCCATATAGCTTGTGGGTACCCATAGGATGGTTAGAGATATACAGTCTAGTTAATGGTATAAAAATCTCATGCTTAAATCTAGTACCCTATAGCAGAATCTTAGATATATATATATATATACATGCATGTATGTGAACATTTACAATGAGATTTAGTTTTGCTTTGGAAAATGGAATTATTTTATCCCTTATCCTAAGTTACATGCTCACACTCACCCCGCTAACCGTCCAAGGATTCTACATTATTTCATAATGTAGTGTCCAAAGACACCTCTTCTACTATTTTTACAATGTTAAGTTGATTCTGGTTATTTGATTTCTTTGCATTGAAGTGGTGAACCTCTATCTTATGGAAGGCCAACAATTTCATTATTTTCCTAATGAGTATCAAACTCCTATTGGTTTCTTTTTATATTTTGGATTCCTTTTTATCCATGGTCGGGTTATGTCCTAAACAAACTTGGTAATTCAGTTTAGTGGCATTTATGGACAAACTGTAGGAATGGTTATTGTTTTGGACTCCTTGTGTCCCTTTTGGTTATCTTATCTATCTTGTTTATATGCTTGATTATATTTTGTTGTTATTCATATTGTACTCTGGTTTTCTAGGTTAAGGGGATGGTCTCCGGTCTTTGGTAGACTTGAGATACCCATCACGACTAAGCCCAGGGTCAGGTCAGGACAAGCATTGTATAAGAAGATAGGTTTGGGGTTTTGGGGTGTCCACAAAGATGTGTCGAGTCGATTCCTTCTTATGGGTATATAGTGCGCCATACTTATAAGGAGGAGGCTATAAGGAATTTAGGAATGTTTCCTTTCTTGTGTTCTATTTTGGGCTACAGAGTCTGGTGTCTTGAAATTCACCAAATATCCTATTTACTCGTATTTTAGATCATGCCACCCTGAAGATCTGATACTCATAGAAACTCCCCTAGAACCTCTGTCATACCTGAGTATTACATAGATGGAACTCGACCTACTTATGGAGTGTAGACCAGATTTAGGGTCCCTGCTCCTGATTGTACTACCCCACATAGATTTCCACCGATTCCTACTAGTTCTTCCTCAGTTGGTGACACTTATTCTCAGTCACCTCAGAGGGATATCTCTAATGTAGAGTTCTGTCGGTTCATTCATCTTCTTATACAATTGGTGGGTTCTCAGTGTTGCCAGTCTAGTCCTATTGGTTCTGTTGTAGTTACATCTAAGGTTACTTAGGATGGGCAGTTTATGAGATTGAATCCCCTAACCTTTATAGGCTATAAGGTTGATGAGTATCCACTGGGGTTAATTGATGAGATAGAAAAGATATCCTGGGTGATGCATGCTATGGATTCTGAGAGTGTAGAGTTTTTGCATATCAGTTGAAGGATATAGCTTATCAGTGATATGAAGAGTGGGAGCAGTTAAGGAGTGATGATACTAAGGTAGGCAATGTGGGAGGAATTTATTGGTGCTTTTCTTGATCATTTATTTCCTCAGGAGTTGAGAAGGCCAAGGACAAAGATTTTGTGAACTTAAGGCAAAGTATGATGATTGTGAAGGAATATCCCTGAAGTTCCATCAGTTGTCTTGTTATACTCCAAATTTGGTGTCTAGTATGAGGGCTTGAATGAGGAAGTTTGCTTTGGGTTTGTCTTGTGACTTAGTATTGGAGTGTAAGGCTATGATATTGAACATTAAAATAGATATCTCCAGGCTTGTGGTTTATATGTAATAGGTTAAAAAGGAAAAGAAGAAATCGGCAGAGATTGGAGAAAGGCGGAATAAGAATTTCAAGTATTTAGAGTAGGTGAAAATCAGCAAGATAGTAGGAAAGATAGTAGATAGTGGATCAATAAGAATAATTAGGGAAATTCTAATTCATATTCGTTGGATAGTGCTTTGTATCCTTAGCCATCGGGTGATCATCGAGTTTAGGATAGTAGTGGTCCTAAGTCACAGTGCGTCCAATCTCAGGCTAGTGGAGCTCAGTTAGCTCTGCCATATACTCCTTGTAGATTTTGCGATCATCTTTACTCGGGTTATTGTGATGAGAAGAGAAATCAATGCTCTAATTAAGGTCATCTTGTTCACATACAGAGGGACCAGCGGCTAAGGTAGCCATTTGGGATAGTAAGATTTTGGTTGCCACATCCTTGGCTACTGTACCAAAGGGTGCTACTTCAGGTACCGACACTAGTCGGGATCGTCACTATGCTCTTGCCACCTATTAGGAATCTAAGGCATCTATTGATGTTGTTACTATTACATTATAACTCTTCTCTCATGATGTGTATTGCTTGCTTTATCTAGCTTGTACCCTCTCTTATATGACCTTTTATATGGATGTACACTTTGGTATTGATCCCAAAAGTATTTCCAATCCCTTTTTTGTGTCTATTTCGATGGGTGATTCTGTTGTGGCTAGGAATATCTATAGTGGTTGTACGGTATCTATCTTTACTAAATAGACTTTAGTGGATCTAGTAATTAAACAATAATTAGTTAGCTCATGGACACTGGGGCAACACTAACAAAAAAAATAACTTTGCAATTTAGAGAGAAAAAATATAACACACAAAGAAAAGATTCATTAATAGGTAGGATAAGTATCATTGCAGAGCATAAATTAAATGTTCTTAGGGAAAAAGCCACAGGAATCAACAATGATTAACAAGAGAAGGACTAGGAAGGAGCGTTTGAAGGAGTAGGGTCAGGTTGTTGTTGATATGCCTTATCTCTACATTTGACATCATTTAAGATTGACACCCTCTTCTTCAGTTCAGCACTCTTAGTTCTAAGCATTTCTTTTTCCCATGGGCGTCCTTTGGAAAGATATTGAATTATCTCTTGAAGCTTGCTGATTTTTTCCTCCTAAGAAGCTAGATTGAACTTCAGTCCCTATATTTCCTTGCTGAGCTCTATGTAATTAATGCTACCTGGTTTGACACATTCAGCCTTGATCAACATATTTATATCAATCATTTAAACCAGAGATCCTTGTGTTCTATAATCACATACAATGCCATAATTATTAAGTACTTTGTTCAGCCAAAATCCATATGGCATGCCATTCTTTCCATTCTTACCAAGAATGATTTTGTGAATATGTTCTATCATTAATGCATGTAGATTAATGAATTCAAAGCTACAAAGGCATTCCATCAAATATAAGTCAGTGGCTGAGGCAATGCTTCTCTTTGTCACCTAGGCAGGATTACCTTTTTCACAAAGTCAAAAATCAATCGAAACTCACTCTTGAGTTTGTTCCTATTCACTGCAGTCACAGATTTCCCTTTGACTTTGGATGTATTTTCTAAGAATTCTATTGAAGGCAGCTACTTAGAGATAGTTCTTACCCCATATATAGGAACTTCCAAAATTCTTTCCAGTATTTCCTCATTCAGCTTTATTTTCTTTCCCTGAACCTTTGTAGTCATACTTTTCACATCTTCTGGTAATTCCAAAGTGAGATAAAATTCCCTAACTATCTCATCAAAAATAGTGGGAATAGGTCCTTGTAATACCCCGATCATTCCTTAAGCCTAAATCTATCTTTTTGAATGGATATGTATGGCTTTCAAAGTAATTGATGTTTAAACCATGTGGTATTTCTGTAATTTCCACTTTTTTCATGTAGAGCATTGAATAATCTTTCCATGATACCAATTTCATCAAAATCCGACATTGGATGAGTGAGTTATGGCCGTTTTACTGAATGCTATCGGATAGCCCAGGTTTGACGGTCGACCTGGTGGATCGTCAGGTACTTGGTGAACCGTCAAGTGTCCCGTCAATCCAAGGCAGTAGCTCCCTTTTTAGGATGTCGTGTGATGGTCAAAATGGTGGACCGTCACAAAGTTGATGGACTGTCAAGGTATCTGTCAGACCGAGATAGAATGTCTCATTTCTGGCCCTCAAATGACCGACGACTTGGCGGACCGTCACTTTTCTAACGGACCATTAGGTCAACCGTCACGTTGAGGCATAACATTCTAGTTTTGGTGTTTGAGTTACAGATGACTTGGTGGACCGTCAGTCCCTCTGACGAACCGTCAGGTTGACCGTCACAGGCCCGATCAACAAATTTCAGCATTTTTCAAAAGGGCATCTTGGTCATTTTCGCTCCTTGTGGCCTTATATATATATCTATGTAGAGAAGAAAAGATCATTTTCTCTCCATTTCTCTCCAAAATTCTTTCAAAAATTCTCTAGAAACCTAGGGTTTCTTTCAAACCCAAAAATCAAATCATCTCCAAGAAATTCAAGAAATATCCCATAAATTTCTTCAAGTTGTTCAAGAACTAAGCTCCTCAAGTCAAAGGAAGCAAGTTCTTGGTCTAAAAGTGTGAGAAAGAAATTTCAAGCAAGTTTCTATATCTTCAAAATCAAGATCTAAGGTATGTGGGGTTTAAAAAAGAACACTCCTTTCGTTCTTGTGCCTAGAGGTTTAATTTCTACTACTGATTTGCATGATTTTCCAAGTCGGTTTACACCCAAATTTCTTTAATTATGATTTATGAGGTTTGAGTTGAATAAGTTTGATATTTATGATTATTTCACCATCATGTTTCCTAAATTGAGGGTTTATTACATGAGCTGTATATTATCATTATGTATTGATGATTTCTAAGCAATTTAAGTCAAGTTCCATGAGTTGAATATTTTTATTACGAATTGATGATTTTTGAATGATTTGAGACAAGTGTTATGAGTTATGCCTTTCCATGAGAAATTTAACTATTAAATGTATATTGATATGTGAACTTGAGTCAAGAATGAGTCTTGTGATGTTTCCATGAAGCTTTTGATATTTGAAATGACTTGATAAACTAATGTATTTGATGCCGAGAAAGATTGTATTGAGTTGAGTTGAATAGAGTTAGGAATCAACAAGATGTTTATGATTTACAAATGAGATATATTTATATTTTGGTCTTTATGATAGACCCATGAGTTGATATTGATTGAGGTGGATTTCCTAACGCGTTCTGAGCTGAGTCTGGGAGGAGTATTTAGCACCGAGCGAGAAATATGGTATTTCTCCAGAACTACGTGCCACCGTAGGATTAATGTTGATAATTGTGGACCAAAGGCCGAGTATGAGATTGTGAAGATGATATTGAGGTTGTACTCCCTAGAAAGAGTACAACATCCCTGCCAATGTGGGGTTCTCTCCTTAGGAGGGCAAAATGTTGGACTCTATGCGGCTCACATGGAGAAGTTATGTCGGTTATAAGAAACTCCCACGTCCATAATGATATAAGTATCTTGAGTTACCTAGTCACGAGTTAAATAGTTTGAGTTTAGTTAAATGATTTATGAGATTTATGAAACATGTGTCATTACTGATGATTTATGGAAATAATGTTTCAAATAATTCAAGCAAAGATAGTTATTATTGTCAGCATGCATGATTTCTCATACATTTATGATATTATTTAAAATGTTGCATCCACCCCCACATACTCAGTACATTCCAAAGTACTGACCCCCATACTCTTTTGTATTCTATATTTCCTCGTGATATAGGTTTAGGTGCTCAGTCTTAGCAGCGACAGTGATCTTTGAGTACCTTCCTCTACACTTTTGCAGTTGGTGAGTCCTCATGGTTCGGGGACCTGTGTCTCCAATTTTGTCTTGTTAATAGATGGTTGTTTACTTTCATTTCAGTACGAGTCAGTTGGGGATCTGTCCCAATGGCTCCTCAGTCCTATGTAGTAGAGGCTTTGTCCTACTAGTAACCCCACCCTCAACTTAAACTCATGCATTGTCCCCAATGTATCAAACCAAAAAGTGAGAGTTAGAAACATACCTGTGGCACGATAGGTGCATAGATCTAACATGAATCATGCAATACAAATACAAATAACAAAATACCTTGGGTATCCTCCCAAGTAGTGCCTGATTTCACATCGTGGCTTGACGGGACTTGGTTGGGTACTCAGACTTCCCCAACAAGTCCATGGGTACCTTAATTACTCTGACTTCATCAAGGTAGGCCAATAGTTGGCCTTCAAATTTCTCTTTCCACTTTGAACTTATGAATTTCACCCTAATTGTTTTTCTGATTATCCATTATACTCATGGGAGGGTGGTATAAAAATAAAGGACCAAAGAAATAGATGTAGCATGTTGTACTTCTTAGCTGTTATGTGAAGAATGTAGTTCTTTGATTCTGGCTCATCAAATTCAAGAATATATAAATAAGTTTCCTCTTTCTTTCACTTTTCTTCAGTCTTGGATAGCTCGATCAAGATCTGACTATCCAAACACAATGTGGAAAAATGCTTAGAATGAGGTCCAATACACTCCAACTCATGATTTGCAGTCTTCCTTACGTCCCTACATAACTCTAGTACGCTCTCCTTAAGAGTGATGCTATCCATAAAAGCATGAACAATTTTTGACTCCTTTAATTCTAGCTCATCAATTTGGATTTTCAGAATTCTTTCAGTATCAAACCACCCATAACTAGGTTGTTGGGCCTTACACGAAACAACTTTTGCATCCAATTTTACTTGTAAATGGTGAATGTACAAGGCAAACCTATCAACTTTTCGAACATCTTTATTTTTTCAGGAGTGCCAATATGTCAAGCATGCTCTCATTATTTTCCAATAATATATTTATCACACTTTTACAATAATGCAACATATCAAAAGGAAAAGGATTAATAAGTAAGGAGTCATCATCACTTTGTACTTTCTCTAGCTAGGTTTTCATCTGAAGAAGAGTAGTTCAATAAAACAAAAAAAACAAAAGAAAATAAAACCCAATAACTCCAACAACTTCAATCAAGAATTTTGAGACTGTATTCTCCATCAACAACACCAAAATTTAAAAATGCCCAAAATACACCTCCAATTGAAGGATAAAGAGATCTTCGTCAAATATAGTAACATAACTAGGTTGGAGTCGAATACCTAGGGAATACAACAAAAATCCTTCTTGAACTTATTTTAATTACCAGGCAATATAGGAAAGTAAAAATGAGGGATTTTTTGAAATAGAAAAAAAAGGAAAAAAAATTGGTTGCTCTTGGTTGTAAACAATCTAAGACGAACACTAGGTTTGTGTTTCCCCTGGCTTCTCAACTCTGTAGACTTGCAGTGCCCTGTCGAACTATTTTGATATATTCCATGTAAAGACTACAAGATATGTATTATCATCTGTCTTGTGAATGAGAAGATAAATCTCACCCTTTACCGGTTCATTCTCAGGGCATCGCCTTATTGCTCCTTGTTATGACCTCAATTTACTATCACGTTTTGAAATCAAGTGATTAGATAAGATGGTAGAAACAATAAGATAGAGGTTAATCTCAGATTACTGTTGTGATGTTTTTTCCCAACCACAAACTCCCTTATAAGGATGTAATAAATATAGGCGGTTCTTAACATTAGCCACCGCTAAGAAACCAATATAACTTAAGACAATCACAATACATACAAGAATCTTTATCTGGAATAACTTAGCACTTCCTGTACTTCATTAATTTGACAGGGTTCCCACAACCCAAGCTAAGGGAATTAGTTACTCATAGTTCTGAGATCAATCATGGAATCCACAGATAAAATTACAAAATCAATCTCAAAATAATGAAAGAATAAATCCCAAAGTCTTAAATTGAATAACAAAACAAGAATAATAATCAATAGATGAATGAGAATTAGAATTAATGTCTGAATTAGAATGATAATAATTAATATAAAGTATACAGGGTATTTATAGTTTACAAAAAATCAAATCCTAAATAAAATAGGAAAACCCTAGAAATCAAATCCTAAATAAAATATGAAAACTTAATAACTCGTACATACTAGGACTTAAAAATATAATAGGAGTGTAATTGGGATACACTAAAACCCTAGGAAACAAATCCTACTTAAGACGAAAAAAGGTAAAGTTGTGTCGGCACAAGGTACGACTCGCTCTTTAATTCGTACCATCATCATACGAGTCGTACCAAGGCTCTCGTATCCACTCCAGTGACTATCTTAACGGCTTTAACTTGTTATTCTGTATGCGACTCCTGATCACGAGTCGTACCATTATCATTAGACTAGTGGCCTTCACTCGTATCCACCTAGGACTTCTTATTTTCTTCTTCTTGGACACTGGTCTTCTTACGGTTAGATCAAATGAGTTGTACTCAGACTTCTGACTCATATTATTATGACACTTCACCTTTTTTATAGATTTTTGGTGACTTTAGCTGCATATTGGTATCACAAATATCTCTTATCTCATAGGCAAGTGAAAACATCTTTTTACGATTAAGTTCTTGTGAAGAGTATAACTATTATCATCTTCAACTGATCATAACATTTCATTTACTTAGAATTTCTTATCACAAAACCCACCAACAGATAGAAAATTGAATTATCTTTCCAACGATACCAATTTTGCCTTATTCTAATACCGGGGTGAAAATTTATGCCCAATATACTAAAGCACAACCGTAACTGTGTCGAATCTGTCCAAGATACGACTCGTACGGTCTCCGTATGGGTTATTAGAAGAAAGTCGTAAGTTGGGCATTAAAGGCTAAAAATGGGTTTCTAACTATGACTTAAGCTACTTTTCATAGTGCTACTTGAATTTACCATCCCAAAACCTAATTTCCTGTAAAACACTCCAAAAAACACATCAAATCTAACAACATAGCCTTAAGTACATGCATATTCTCAAAATTTAAGCATCGTAAGTGTTATATTCCAATAGCATATCACTTGGTAGTCGTGCGCATAGTTCACACTTTACATATATAAATTTTAGAATGGTTTAAGTCTCAGTGGCTTTGACCGTTCCTTAGATTTTTTTCCTGCTTCGTGCGGCTAATATATGAAGAAAATGTCAACCCTGAGTTTAAAGAATGGGAAGACAAAAACTTCTTGGTGAGAAGGAATCGGATAACTAGAACCATGACTGAAAAGTAAATGGTCCTTATTATTTATTGCAACCAAAAATAAATGGGAGAATCTTGAGAAAAATTACCTAGAAGCTGCTAAAAATAAATAGTAATTTCAAAATAAAAGTTCTAGATGAAATTGAAACATGTAGATAAATACATACAAGAATTCAAGTAATTTGTGACAACGTCACCGCTATACAGAAACTGTTAGATGAAGATAGCACGATTATGAGGTTTTGCCAAAGTTCTTGGGAACAAATCCAAAACTTTTAAGATTTTTATGCTAGGCAGGGCTACATATCAACCTTTACTGGGTTATTTAATGCACAGAGAAAGGTCATATTGATCATACCATAACTTTTCAAGCCACGAAAGCACAAGGAAATTAGTTTACATCACTCTGAAGCAGCTTACAGTTGTATCATTGTCAACGTCCAGTTTGAAAGAGATGATAAACATAACGTGTAGTAAAACCTAATTAATTATTTGTTCAAGACTGATATTTATATATTAACATTACTAATAGAATTCGCTATATTATGAAGATTAAGATAGTAGAGTTCAATTTCAATCTAAATAGAAAAGATATAATTATACGATGAAGTCATAATCTCATCGTAATAAAAAAAGATAAAAATATAAAAATTATATTTTTATACTCAATATTATTCTTTCATCTTCCTGCTTGATAAACTAAAAATTTTGTAACATCATTTTCTCCGGACTTATAATATACTAGGAAAATTGCACGCGCTTCGCGCGGTTATTTAAAAATATTAGTAAAATTATTTAAAAATTATCTTATAAATTATTTACCATTTTGAGAAGTTAAGCAAATTCTTTTAGAGTTTTACAATAATAGTGTTTAAAAAGTATTTGTTTAAGTAAGCTGTTAAGAATGTAATTCACCTTGTTGTAACTAAATTGTAACACCCCGATTTGCTGAACCAGAATGCTACACGGTGCTCATGACCCCAAGGGACCACAAGCTAACCCATGACTGATATCTTTACCTGTATACTGCAAATCATAATATAATAATGCAGAATACATGGAACTATAAGGCCATAAGGTTCAACTGAATACAATCATGTGGGCAAAAATACCCAAAATAACTAAATCTGAACGTAAATCTAAAAGTAGATCTGAAAGCCTCTAAACTGTCTAAATAAGGAGTTGAAGGAACATGTCTCCAACCAACTCAGTAAAACTAAACTGAAGAATAAATAAATGAATCAAATCATATTGTCCTCGAATCAATGAGGACTCACTGTACCTCTGCGACTGAAACGCTACCGCTACTGCTGGGCTGGAGCTCGTGTCTCGGAACATATGGTGTAACATGAAAAGAAAGCACCATAGCGCAAATGCGTCAGTACAATTGGAGTACTAAGTATACGAGGAAGGTAGGCTGAACATAAAGGGTTTCTTGCATGAACAACACTGACTGACTAATATAAACATGGGAGTGCAAACACACATATATAGAAAAGGGGACCGTGGATATGTGATAGCATGACTTGTAAGCTAATACATGGTTTACTGATTACTGTCCTGACTGATACTGAAACTGATAACATGGAAGACTGTATCTGACAGTCCTGTATATACTAAAATCTGAAGAACTATCTGAGTTCTTTTACAGAGATTGATACTGAACTGATAACATGGACGACTGTATCTGACAGTCTTGTATTTACTGAAATCTGAAGAACTATCTGAGTTTTTTTTACTAAGACTGATACTGAAACTGATAACATGGACAACTTTATCTGACAGTCTTGTATATACTGAAATCTGAAGAACTATCTGAGTTCTTTTACTGAGAATAATACTGAAACAGTGGGAAGTAGTGTTTAATCGACATGCCCCATGTATGTCATTATGGCTAAGCTGGGGTCCAATCTTTTCCCCGACTGGAGGGGTGTTAATATCGTGCCACTGGTAAGGACAGCTGTGAAAACCCTATACTGGCAGATACCTAATGAGAATTGTGGGAACCCTAAACTGACGGGTTAAGCCACCTCATCAACCCTAATCTGATAGGTTAAGATGTCTCAACCTACGCTGGCTACGTAGTTCTGGAACACAAGGATTGCTACTAAGAATCACACCCTGAACTGGCGGGTGAGTTCCCATCCTTGGGTTCACTCGGTGCAAACCTCTACTCCCATCTGGAGGGACTGGACATGAATAACTGACTGTACATGACTTAATCTTACTCAATTCCATTGATTGGAGGAATGTTACTGATATCTGACAACTGACTAAGATCATGAGGTTTTCCTGAGTCACATGACTGACTGAAGTGTATGGAATCATAGCTTTAGTTCGAATATCATGAAACATGACATGGATCTAGGAACACAACTATAGTTTTTGGGTATAAGTACCCCCAGGACTCGATGAAAAGAAACTGACACGCATGACTGACTTGATCATAAGAGTAGAGTCCATAATTTATAATATCATAAGTGGGGATCTCATACTAAGCATGATTATCAACAATGTATTTCATGTAAAGGATTTCATATCACATGGAAGTACTTGCACAATCTTAATATTATGTTCGTTGCATAATCATATTGGCAACACATACAAATAGCATGGAAGTTCATGTGGATTGCATGGTTATCATACATCTTGTTCATAAGTAGGATTTTCAAGTAAACATAGCATAATCTCATAAGAATAGTTCATGAGTATTCCAACAACATGTACAAGGCACATTATCAATCATAGAAGTCATTGGAACATAAGGGCATATCATGAATCCTTCACTTAGGCACAATTTAGCTATATTGCATGATTTCTAGTTCCTTAGGCACTTTATTAAACACCCTACATGCACATCTTAAGCATAGGTGAATTCATCAAATTATACATCATGAACAACCAAATTTACATGTTTTCAACTCATATGATATCATGAATTCACAAAACATATAAAGATTCCATCTTGGGAATCACCCAATATCAACAACATGATCATCAACACCCAACAATATAGAAATCATACTTTATAATGAAAAAGAGGAAAACAAACAAGAATCAACATGGGTATGATCATATCACCACAATTAACCTAGCTTTTGTATTTTAAAGATTGATTCTTGAACTCCACGGACGAAAGGAATCCGTGGATGAACACTACACATACCTTAAAAGGAAGATTCTTGATGTTTGACGGAGAAATTTCCTTGAAATCGGATCTTAAAGCTTACTTAAGCAACCCTAGTTGTTTTACTCCTTTAGTGCTCTTGGATGATGAGCTTTGAGATGAAAATAGGGTTGCAGTATGTTTAGAAGCTATATATTTTGTAGGTTTAAGTTTAGGGATGTGCAAGGAGTATTTAAAGACTTAATTACCTTTAAAATAACTCAAGACGGAGTGTTTTTGACACCTGGAATTTACTTAGGCAGCGCCCAAGTGATCTCCTATGCTTGGGTTGGGCAGCGCCTAACCAATTGCTTATGCCTACTGTCTCTCATGAAAATGGGCATAACTAGGTGGCGCCTAACCAATCGCCTATGCCTACTGTCTCTCATGAAAATGGGCATAACTTTTTGCTCGGGTATTGAATTAAGGTAAAATTGGTATCGTTGAAAGCTAATTCGATTCTCTACAATTTAGTTGGTCTAAATCGGATAAAATACCACATTAACATCGATTTATACTCTTTCAAATATGACCCTTGAAAAATCAAACACAAAAACTTGATGGATTCAAAAACTCTTTGCTTGTATTACCTTAAGTGACTCATATGAACATGCTTAATGCATCATAATCTATCCTATCATTATGATATTCATTGTAAGTTATGTACTCAAGTGTGAATCACAGGATAGGAGATTTCATACGTAGGAATACTTATTCACTTCCTAGCTTAGAAACATGTGGGGTATTACAATATCTCCCCCTTGAGAACATTCGTCCTCGAATGAGAATTTACTAAGAAGGGATACAAGACAATAGAACCTGAACTGTACATGAAGAACTGCAACTTGATCTCATGACTGACATGCTAAACATACTGAACTCGTGCATATCTGATGCACGGAAAACTGACACATTAATGGATGACTGAGTATGAAATGGTTAATAGGTACCAAGTTTATAGTGGAAACGTAAATGTGAAACTGAATAAGATTAAGAAGAACTGTTACCTTGATCTTGATCTGAATTGGAGGGGAAAAGGTGAGGATACTTGGTACGCATATCTGCTTTTGCTTTCCAAGTAGCTCCCTCATGAGACTGATTTCGCCAAAGAACTTTGACTAGAGGGACTTCTTTATTCCTCAATCTACGAGTCTAATAATCTAAGATTTCGACTGGAATCTCTTCATAAGAGAGGTTGTTCTGAATGTTGATGCTCTGAATAGGGACAACAACTACTGGGTTACCTATGCACTTCTTTAACAAAGAAAATGGAAGACTGGATGGACTGAGGCTAGATATGAAGGCAACTCAAGCTCATAAGCTACCTTGCCGAAACAACAAAGTATCTTCAAGGAACCGACATACCAGGGACTGAGTTTCCCTTTTTTGTCGAACCTCTTCACTCCCTGTATGGGAGAGATCTTAAGATAGACATAGTCATTGACCTTGAACTCGACATCCTTTCTACGAACATCTGCATAGGACTTCTGTCGGCTCTGAGAAGCCCAGAGTCTCTCTCTGATCAACTGAACTTTCTCTAAGGCATCGAATACTAAGTTAGGACCTATGATTGAGGCCTCACTAACTTCGAACCAACCAATCAGAGATCTAATCTCCTACCATTGAGAGCTTCGAATGGAGCCATCTGAATACTAGAATGATAGCTATTGTTGTATGCAAACATAATCAAAGGCAAGTGGTCATCCCAAATTCCCTTAAAGTCAATTGAACACGCCCTTATAATATCTTCAAGAGTCTGAATGGTCCGCTCTGCTTGACCATCTGTCTGAGGATGAAATGCTGTGCTGAGATGGACTTGGGTACCGAGACCATTTTGAAATACTCTTCAAAAGTGAGAAGTAAATTGGGTACCTCTGTCTGAGATGATAGATAGTGGAACATCGTGTAATCTGACTAACTCCCTGATATAGAGTTTGGCACAATCCTCGGCGGAATAAGAAGTACGAACAGGAAGAAAATGAGATAACTTGGTCATTCTATCTATAATGACCCAGACTGAATCATGCTGATGAACAGTTCTAGGCAAACCCGTCACGAAGTCCATGTTAACTTATTCCCACTTCTAAGTAGGAATGGTGAACTCTTACACGGAACCACTTGGTTTTTGATGCCCTATCTTAACCTGCTGACATATATAGCATTTAGCCACAAATTCTACAATATCTCTCTTCATCCCACTCCACCAATAGATCTCACGCATGTCACGGTACATCTTAGTTGCCCCTACATGAATAGAGTATTGCTCACCATACGCTTCTGCAAGAATTCACTACCTCAATTCATCTACACCTGGAACACATAGAAGACCCTGACAACGAAGAACACCATCTCCCCCTTGGGAGAAAACCTCAACTTTATGATTCTGAACTGAATCTTTGAGCTTGACAAGGCTAGGATCCCTGTCTTAATTCTCTTTCACCTCGAAAACTAGAGATGACTCTGAACTACTATAAACACATACACCACCCTCTAAAGAATCAACTAAGTGAATGCCTAGTCTGGCAAGCTGATGGATCTCTTGAGCTATATTTTTCTTACTATCCTCAACATGAGAAATACTACCCATGGAGAGTAGACAAAGAGCGTCGGCCACAATATTGGCCTTACCCGGATGATAAAGAACACTCATGTCGTAATCCTTTAAGAGCTCTAACCACCTTCTCTGGCAAAGATTGAGATCTTTCAGGGAAAATTCATACTGGAGGCTTTTATAGTCTGTGAAGACATCTACATGAACTCCATAGAGATAATGCCTCCAAATATTCAAGGTAAAAACTACCGTTGCTAACTCAAGATCATGAGTAGGATCATTATTCTTATATGGCTTTAACTGTATGGAGGCGATGGCTATGACCTTACCATGCTGCATGAGGAAACAACCTAAACCCACTCTGTATGCATCACAATAGACTACAAAACCGTCTGAACCATCTCGAATAGCTAGAACTGGAGCAGAGGTGAATCGAGTCTTTAACTCATGAAAGCTCTTCTCACATGAATCTGACCACTGAAACTTACACTTCTTCTAAGTCAATCTGGACATGGGAGATGCAATAGAAGAAAATTCCTCGACAAACCATCTGTAATAGCCAGCAAAACCTAAGAAACTCTTAATATCTGATAGAGATATGGATCTGGGCCAGTTTCTTACTGCCTCAGTTTTCTGAGGACCTACTCTAATGTCATCACCGGAAACAATATGGCGAAGGAATGCTACTGATCTTAACCAAAATTTGCATTTGCTGAACTTAGCGAATCACTGGTGATCCTTGAGAGTCTGAAGAACAATCCTGAGATAGTCTGCATGGTCACACTCTGTGCGAGAATAGACTAGAATATCATCTACAAAGACTATGACAAACATGTCCAAGTACTGCTTGAACACATGGTTCATCAAATCAATAAAAGATGCAGGGGCATTCGTAAGACCAAATGGCATGACTAAAAATTCAAAGTGACCATACCGAGTACAGAAAGCTGTCTTCGGAATGTCACACTCTCTAACTCTAAGCTAATGATAGCCTGATCTGAGGTCAATCATGGAGAAGTAACTGGCACTCTGAAGTTGGTCGAACAGATCATCAACCCTTGGAAGAGGATATCTGTTCATGAATGTGACCTTGTTGAGTTGACAGTAATCAATACACATCCTGAGAGAACCGTCTTTCTTGCACACGAATAATACAGGCGCACCCCATGGGGAAACGTTGGGTTTGATGAATCCCTTATCTAAGAGATCATTCAACTGATCTTTTAGTTCCTTGAGTTCTGCTGGTACCATTCTGTATGGCGGAACAGAAATAGGTTGAGTATCTAGAAGAAGGTCTATACCGAAGTCTATTTCCCTTTCAGGAGGAATACCTGGAAGATCTTTGGGAAAGACATTTGAGTATTCATTAACAACAGGGACTATTTTGAGGATGGGAGATTCAGAACTAGAATCTTTAACATGCACGAGATGATACACACACCCCTTGGAAATTATTTTCCTTGCCCGAAGGTAGGAAACAAGTTGACCCCTGAACGCTGAAATGCTACCCTTCTACTCTAGGACGGGCTCATTCACGAACTGAAACTGAACTATCCTATTTTTGCGGTGGACTGTGGCATAGAAGAAATGAATAAAATCCATGCCAAGAATGACATCAAAATTAGTCATCTCTAACTCCACTAAATCTGCTGACGTGGATTTCTGAGATATCATAATCGGGCAGTTCCTGTATACCCGCTGGGCTATAATAGTTTTACCCACTGGGGTAGAAAATGAAAAGGGCTCTGCTAAGACTTCGGGACTGATTCCGACATCGCCTGCTATGTATGGAGTAACAAAAGACAAAGATGCACCTGGGTCTAGTAAAGCATAAATATGAACATGGAAAATCTATAACGTACTAGTAACAAAATCAAGAGAATTTTCTTGATCCCGTTGGGACTGAAGAGCATAGAGTCTGTTTGGTCGTTTCCCACTAGTAGCACTGGAAATGGTACCCTGCTAGTTCGGGCGACTGGACTGTGCTGTAGAATGATTTTGCTGACCCTAAAGACTTAACTGCAGACACTCCATAATCCTGTGGCCTGGCTTGCCATAACCAAAACAGACATCACTACCGGCTCTACAAATGCCCTTGTGGTTCTTACCACAGGTCTGACAAAGGAGATTCAATCCGGCACTACTAATACTGCCCAGAGATTTAAAGCCTAGCACTTTGTTTCTATTGCCATCTCTGAAATTCGGCACTGCAGCGCTGGCAGAAAAAGGAGCTGGAATGGCTGACTTGGAGCAAAATTGTGAATGGTTTCCTCCATCTGACTTGGGGTAAGCAAAGTTGAAATTACTTGACCTTGCTCTTGTTCTTCCTCTCCCTAGTCTTAAACTTCTGCTCTTCTACTTGCTGGGCATGGGTCATGAGTCTTGCTAAGGTCATATCACCGATCAGTATCACAGACCTACACTCATTTACCACGCTATCATTGAACCCTAACACGAACTTTCTCATCTTATCTCTATTGTCTGCAACCACATAAGGAGCATACCTGGCTAGCTGAGTGAATCTGAGAGAGTACTCCCTAACCGTCATATTCCCCTGCATGAGGTTGATGAACTTAAGAAATTTGGCTTCCCTCAGCTCTTGGGGAAAGAATCGGTTTAAGAAGGCCGTGACAAATTCCTCCCACTCGATAGGGCCTATATCATCTAACCTCTCAGACTTTCACTGTTTGTACCAATAATGAGCAACATCTTGTAACTGGTCGACGGTTAACTCAACACTCTCAATAGAAATATTACTCTTGATGTCAATGACTTTCTGGACTTGGTCAATGAACTCCTGAGGGTCCTCATCAGACTTAGACCCATGGAAAGATGGAGGTTTCATCTGGGTAAAGTCCCAAACCCTAGCTGCTTTGGGAGTGGCCACAGGATTGGCCGGAATGACTGGTGGCCATTCATTCTGTGCAGCCATGGACTGAGCAAGTGTGGTAAATACAGCTCTAAACTTCACATGGAAAACATGTTCGCTCAAAGGATCTTCGGGCTGAGGAGCTGGCTGGTTTCTTCTCTTTGGGGCCATGGTCTGGAATAAGAGAAGAATGGATTAGACTGAGAGTTTAACTTGTGATTATGCTCACTAGTATGACATGAATAATAAAGAAAGGGGACTATTCCTAAAACATCTTATAGCCTCCCGCACATAAATGTGTCACGCAACACACCCATGTACAAGACTTTACTAGATGCGTCTTTCAGACTTCCTAGGACTCTATTGAACCTTAGGCTCTAATACCAACTTAGTAATACCCTAATTTGCAAAACCGGAATGCTACACGATGCTCATGACCCCGAGGGACCACAAGCTAACCCATAACTGATATCTGTACCTGTATACTGCAAAATCATAATATAATAATGCAGAATACATAGAACTATATGGCCATAAGGTTCAACTGAATACAATCATATGGGCAAAAATACCGAAAAAAACTAAATCTGAACATAAATCTAAAAGTAGATCCGAAAGCTTCTAAACTGTCTGAATAAGGAGTTGAAGGAACATGTCTCCAACCAACTATGTAAAACTGAACTGAATAATAAATAAATAAATCAAATCATATTGTCATCGAATCAATGAGGACACATTGTATCTCTGTGACTAGAATATTACAGCTACTGCTGGGCTGGAGCTCGAGTCTCGGAACCTATGATGTAACATGAAAAGAAAGCACTATAGCACAAATGCGTCAGTACAACTAGAGTACTGAGTATATGAGGAAGGTAGGCTGAACATAAAGGGTTTCATGCATGAACAACACTGACTGACCAATATGAACGTGGGAGTGCAATCACACATATATAGAAACTGAGACCATAAATACGTGATAGCATGCCTTGTAAGCTAATACATGGTTTACTGATAACTGTCCTAACTGATACTGAAACTGATAACATGGACGACTGTATCTGACAGTCCTGTATATACTGAAATCTGAAGAACTATATGAGTTTTTTCACTGAGACTGATACTGAAACTGATAACATAGACAACTGTATCTGACAGTCCTATATATACTGAAATTTGAAGAACTATCTGAGTTCTTTTACCGAGACTAATACTGAAACTGATAACATGGATGATTGTATCTGACGGTCCTGTATTTACTGAAATCTGAAGAAATATCTGAGTTCTTTTACTGAGACTAATACTGAAACTATTGGAAGTAGTGTTTAACCGACATGCCCTATGTATGCCGTTATGGCTAAACGAGGGTCCAATCTCTGCCCCGACTGGAGGGGTGTCAATACCGCGCTACTAGTAAGGACAGCTGTGAAAACACTATACTAGCAGGTAATCAATGAGAACGGTGGGAACCCTAAACTGACGGGTTAAGCCACCTCATTAACCCTAATCTGATGGGTTAATATGTCTCAACCTACGCTGGCTACGTACTTCTGGAATACAAGGATTTCTACTAAGAATCACATCCTGAACTGGTGGGTGAGTTCCCATCCTTGGGTTAACTCGGTGCTAACCTCTACTCCTATCTGGAGGGACTGGACATGAATAACTGACTGTACATGACTTAATCTTACTCAATTCCATTGACTGGAGGAATGTTACTGATATCTGACAACTGACTAAGATCATGAGGTTTTCCAGAGTCACATGACTGACTGAAGTCTATGGAATCATAGCTTGAGTTTGGATATCATGAAACATGACATAGATCTAGGCACACAACTATAGTTTTTGGGTACAAGTACCCCAGGACTCGATGGAAAGAAACTGACACACATTACTGACTTGATCATAAGAGTAGAGTCCATAATTTATAATATCATATGTAGGGATCTCATACTAAGCATGGTTATCAACAATGTATTTCATGGAAAGGATTTCATATCACATGGAATTACTTGCACAATCTTAATATTATGTTCGTTGCATAATCATATTGGCAACACATACTTATAGCATGGAAGTTCATGTGGATTGCATGGTTATCATACATCTTGTTCATAAGTAGGATTTGCAAGTAAACATAGTGTAATGTCATAAGAATAGTTCATGAGTATTCCAACAACATGTACAAGGCACATTATCAATCATAGAAGTCATTAGAACGTAAGGACATATCATGAATCCTTCACTTAGTCACAATTTAGCTATATTGCATGATTTCTAGTTCCTTAGGCACTTTATTAAACACCTTACATTCAGATCTTAAGCATAGGTGAATTCATCAAATTATACATCATGAACAACCAAATTTAAATGTTTCCAACTTATATGATATCATGAATTCACAAAAAATATAATGATTCCATCTTGGGAATCACCCAATATCAACAACATGATCATCAACACCCAACAATATAGAAATCATACTTTATAATGAAAAAGAGGATAACAAACAAGCATCAACATGGGCATGATCATATCACCATAATTAATCAAGATTTTGTATTTTAAAGATTGATTCTTGAACTCCACGGAAGAAAGGAATCTGTGGATGAACACTACACATACCTTAGAAGGAAGATTCTTGATGATTGACGGAGGAATTTCCTTGAAATCGGATCTTCAAGCTTACTTATGCAACCCTAGTTGTTTTACTCCTTTAGTGCTCTTTGATGATGATATTTCAGATGAAAATAGGGTTGCAGTATGTTTAGAAGCTATATTTTTTGTAGGGTTAATTTTAGGGACGTGTAAGGAGTATTTAAAGACTTAATTACCTTTAAAATAACTCAAGACGGAGTGTTTTTGACACCTGGAATTTACTTAGGCTGCACCCAAGTGATCGCCTATGCTTGGGTTGGGTGGCGCCTAACCAATCGCCTATGTTTGGGTTAGGCGGCACCTAACCAATCACCTATGCTTACTGTCTCTCATGAAAATGGGCATAACTTTTTGCTCGGGTATTGGATTAAGGTGAAATTAGTATTATTGGAAAGCTAATTCGATTCTCAACAATTTGGTGGGTCTAAATCAACAAAAATACCACACTAACATTGAGTTATACTTATTCAAAGATGACAATTGCAAAATCAAACACTAAAACTTGATAGATTCAA
Source organism: Capsicum baccatum var. pendulum (assembly GCA_030864225.1). Classification (NCBI taxonomy): domain Eukaryota; kingdom Viridiplantae; phylum Streptophyta; class Magnoliopsida; order Solanales; family Solanaceae; genus Capsicum; species Capsicum baccatum. Next base: position 160,375,260 of record CM061560.1, on the reverse strand, counting down.
AAACTCTTTGCTTGTATTACCTTAAGTGACTCATATAAACATTCTTAATGAATCATAAGTTATCCTATCACTAGGATATTCATTGTAATTCATGTACTCAGGCATGAATCACAGGATAGGAGATTTCATCCATAGGAATACTTATTCACTTCCTAGCTTAGAAACATGCGGGGTATTACATAATATATGAACATAAGACAGACATATACATCAAATTCGTCACATACGTCTAGTAAGTATTTATTAGCATCTTCACTAAAAAGATCTCTAGGTATACTAAACTTAGCCCCTTTCTCTAACTACGACAAGATATTGCTCTTTCTGCAATCAAACAAAAGAGACTCCAAACATTAAGTGATGCTGGTCAAAAGGTGAAGTTTTACATAACCAATCACATATTTATGTACTTAAATGGAGGAGTGAAATCAATTTCTATCGGTTCATTATTAAATCCTTTAGCATGATACCTTATTTTATAGCGTCAAGTTAGTTCCTTCACCATATCTAAGAGCAACATGCAAAAGTCAAATCACCTATAGCTTAAATTATACAGTAAATTGAAGACAAAAAACAATAGAGATAAATTTGAGAAGTTTGCCTAATAGTAGCTGCTTTGTCAAATCCTCAAATTCATCAAGTCAGTTGTAATCAGCACAAGCCATATAAAGTTCACACATTTGTAAATTCATGACAATGAGTTAAATTCATTTCCTCATACCTGAATTGCTTCTTGATCTCATAAACACTATCAAATCGACCAACGACCAACTTCTTTAGATAAATCTCGGGGATAACACACACGAATAGTTTTGTATCCAACTCATTATGGTAGCCTTATTTGATTTGTCAATTTCAATTATTGCATCCACATAGGAGAAAATATGCATTAAGGCATAGCCACATTAACTCAGTGTTACATCTGAAATCTGCAGGATCTAAACCAAAAAACAAAATTGAATTGCTCTTCTTATTAGTAAAAATAAATTCATAAAGACACTGTGAAAGATATTACCAAAAAAATGAAGAAAATCTATAGATATTGGAAAAAACATGAAGAAACTTTGTAAATAAATTCATAGCCATTCTTTTGGTGCATTGGAAAAACATAAAAAGTTTATAATTTGTCAAAAACAATGCCATTGCATCTGCTAGGAGAAGAACTCTTTATTCATGATCCTATTAGTGTTTTTATATTATCAAATCTTCAACATGCTTGTGTCCTACATTTACCAGAAAATTGGCACATTGATGCAGCACAAGTGAAGCAACGAATTAGGAGTTACAATATCACACTTATGTTATGAAACACTTAAAATATCTTCAAATTATCCAACAAAAATACATCATTGCTCAAGAATTTTGGACATTGCATTATTGTAGATGACAGAGCAGGGACCAAAGTCACTCCATAACAATTTTACACTTTCACCATCAGAAATTTTCCATCATTCTGAGAGGAAAGTACACAAGTATTTTAAAAGGGAAAAAAGTGTCTCACTATATTTCTTGTTAGAACCTTAACAAAACCACTCTTGAAAAATTAAAATCTTTGTAGAATGTTGCCGACTTTGTCCGAATTGCCAATCAAAGGTACCTGATTCTAAGTTTAATCCTAAACCGTAGTTTAGGTGAGAGTATAAGTCAACAACAGGGGCCATTCAGATTAGCTATTTTTAAGAAACTCAACGTTTCAATCTTACTATTAGTGGAAATAAAAACAAAGAGGAAAAGTGATACTAACCTAATCGGGATTGTGCACTGACATGAACCAAAGCCGGCAATAAATATGCCAAAGTTTTCCCAAAATCGGCTTCAGCAATACCTATCAAGTCTCTTCCCTTTAAAGCCATTGGCCATCCTTGTGACTGGATAGGTGTTGACTCAAAAAATCCTTGTGTTGAAATGACCTCGAGGCAATAATCTATTACACCAATTCAATCAGAAAAATTTCAAAACATTTAGATAAATTTATCAATACATTTAGGTTCTCCAGAAGTAATACCAGGAAAGTTTTTCTCATGTAACATCTAAATTTTTTTAGGGACATCACTGCCTTCAACTGTGATATCACGACGTGCACGATATATAGCAACATCTTTATATGTCATTCTCTTCTGCTAGTAAAGAAGCAATGCCCTTCTTCATCTCTTCATTCATTTGAGGATCATCTTTACCAGTGTCTGCATCCTCATTTTTTCACTTCTTTTCTAAGAAGAAATCAAAGGCGTACTCCAGAAGGACTGGCTTGAAATGATATATTATTCTTCACTAACAAGCAAGAGGAACTTTTTAATGCCAAAATGAATGTTCCTGGTTCCCTCCTATCATTTGTCTGCAATAAGTGGTAAGTTGTCCCCAAAGTCTAGAAAGGCAAAATGGAACTGGCAAGAGAAATCCTTAAGGCAAGCAACCTTTAGCAATCAGAGGTGACCATAGGGAGTAAAATGTGTAACACATTGATCAGTGAGTCATTCACCTCTTATACACTTCAATCCTTAGACAAACTCCTTGTGAATACTTCAAACCTTAAATAATTCGCTCTGTATACTCCTAGATATTTCATATTGGAATTTTCTCTTAACAATCTGATAGTACTGTTTAATGCTATTTTATGGATAGTTACACGTGATGTTTGTCTCACACAAACAAATCTTAGAGGAGAAATGTGGTGAACTATAGATGATATTTTTTTAATGATGTAAACTTTAAAAATGTAAACCAGCATCAAGAGAATGTTGGTGAATAAAAGCAATTACAAAAAGCAAGCCTTACTAACTTTGAAGAGAACGAATAAAATTGAGCAAGGCCTCTACATCCTGTGTATCGTATACATTTTCCATATTACTCCAAAAAGGAAACCGTAGAAATACAAAGAAACTTGAGACTAATTATATTTTTTATCTTGTCTTCGAAACTCCTATGTCTTTTCTCACCATATGATTCACCAAATTACAGTAAGGATGTCATTCCATAGTTTTAAGTCAAAGTTACTCTTTCTCCACAGTACAACCTCGAAGAAAACCTGAGACATATCTTGGCTTGACCCACTTGATTCCTAGAAAAATGAAAAAGAGGTCGAATAACTCAGATGTGAACTTACAATGAAGGAAAATGGGCATATACTGCAGATAGTCATTCCTCTCCTCTGTAACTTGCTTTGAGCTAGGCGGGCATTTTTTCTTGACAACCAAATGAAAAGTTGAATCTTCTAGGGGGAATAGATTTTACATATTTCTCTCTATGGTAAATAGGAATTTGAGGTTAGTATGCTGGAGAGCATTAAGGTGAATAGGAAGATTTGACCGAGGAAGTGTCATCCTTTTTACCTTTCCAACATTTATGTAGCAGGGAGTAGGAATCTAGAGGCCACCCATTCCTACAGTTCCAAATTTCAAGACATGTCATTGTTCTTTATCTTCATAGAGTCTCTTTTGTTATGCCACGGTAATGGAGATACTTATGATTTAGATTCTTTTTTTGACAAGGTATTTCATATTAATACATTAAAAAACACTCAAACTTATCCTCAAGCAAGTAAGTACTCCAACTTTGAGTATAAAATTTTTTAGTCCTGAATGAAATAAATAATATAAAACTCTCATCTAATCTAATAAGACTTTATCATCATCCTCTTTATTTGCAAGCTTGACGTCCCTAGGGCTTTCAAGTGGCAAAAGATTGAGGGACTGGTGGCATAGGTCACCAGTTCGAGCCCACACCATATGAAATAAGCATGGTATTTAAGTAGAGAAAGGTAAATGTGAAAGACAAGTTTTCACCAAGTACCAAAAGCCACGGTTGATCCTAACAAATTTCTCAATCATTAAAAAAATCCTTTTCCCTTATGACAGTCTAATAGACTTCATTTAGCTTCCAAAATCACTACTCAAACTGAGTTTTATCATTGCCACCACAACCCCTATTTTATAGTATTTTAATGAATAATCAACTTAGAAATACATTGAGATATCCTCTTATATTCCACTTTATATTTCTCACCACATACTGTTGTCCAATAAGCCAAAAGAACAATTCTCCATTGACCATATTATATGACTACAAACATAATACATCATTCATATAAAGATTTAGATACATGAATTCTTAACTTCATCTATATCCTCCCCTTTAAGCAACAAACAAAAAACACAACCACAATTATTTCTTAATCTCAATAACAAAATTAATCTACCACATACACCTTCCTTTTATCCTATCTTGGAATTGTACCAATAGTTGAATGTACTCAAATTGGAGTAAATATAGACTCTCCAAATATGTTGCTGCACTGTTTCGGATCCTTAAAAAATGTACTACTTTTGGAGGATCTAACACGCATTGGTCGGCATTCTTGAAGATTTAGTAGCGACATAAGACTATAAATCTGTCCTAAAAAACAACATTCTACCAGTCTATTTAAACATGAACAGGCATGAAATATAACTATTACAGCAGCCTAAAACTTACTTTCTGGGGGAAGAAGTCCGTTCGGACGCATGATGCTAGGGGTCCTATGATCCTTTAGTGAAGATAATCTTTAACCCTACCAAAATATATTTGACATAATAAAATTTGTAATTCCATAATAGTTCCGCATTTGAATTACAATTAGGTGAAACCAAGTTAAACCTCTCCTCCTAACTTTTACATATGTAATGTCCAACATCGTACACAATTTAGATCTGCCGAATGCTCGAGCAAAAAGATTTTATCACTTCACCATTTCACCTTCGTAGAATAAATTTTAAGCAGTGAATTAACTTGCCAATGAGCTGTTTAAGATGTCTGCAAAATAACACATAATTATGATATAAGAATCCACAGGAAAGAATGAAAAGGATCAATTAAATACAACATAAAAGATTTCAATTCTGCATTGTAAGATAAAAGATCTGAAGTAAACCTTCTACCTCCTCCTCGTCCACCACTATGCCCTCCATTAAAACCCCTAATGTAGTTTGTGAGGGAGAAGGAGGAAAATCGATGGGTTTTTTAATGTTAACATAAACACAATTAATGGGTTTTTGTAACAGTAAATACAATTAATGAAATTATTAAGAAAATTATAAGAGAGCAATTAAAATGAGAACAATCTCAAAAAAATAGGGAAAAAGATAAATCACAATCCTGATCATTGAGGCATGTCATATCAGCAGCTTCCAATGATCCTTTTATTTGTATAAATAGATTCTTCATTACATATTAAACCTAAGAGTATTTTATGAAATACAAGTAGGCAATCGAGTAACTAAGACGCTAATAATTGTGGAGATCTCTTATGATGACAAGTTTTCCATTTTGGACACAACTTGTTTCAACTTTGAAAGACCCAAAAGAAAAAGAGAAAATTATCCCCTATAGTATTATTAGATCTAAAATAAAAAATTTTAGCAACACTTTTAGATAATTGCATTAATAGCAATTTATTTACAAGTTATATCAACTTATTAAAAGATATATTATTTTAATTGTATTTTCAAAATTTGTTTTTAATTATATAATTTAAAATCAGCTCCATATTTATAGGGTTATAATCAATATTCCTCTTAAATTGTGCATTGATAATTATGGTAAATATATATTCTCTTCCTCCATTCTAATACTCAACCTTTCAAAAATTTATTAAAAATTTTTATTCCATTAACTTACTCATATAATATTCATATTCTTCCCTTGAAAATACAAGATTGAAAAAAGTGAGTTTCATATAATATTCATCTTCTTCATTGAAAAAAAATGGGTCTAAGATAATATTCATCTTCTTTCTGAATAACATAAAATTGATATGAATATATTTTTCATTCTCCATTGTGAATCATGTCTAAATCAAAATTCGATTCTACTCCTTCGCGTAGAAGTGCTAGAATATTCAACCAATGATTTGTTCCATTGTGAATCATTATTCAACCAACGATTTGTTCTCTTTCATCAAAAATTCTCTTTCTTCTATTTTTCATTTTGTTCTTTAAAAATAATATGATATAAGGAGTATTGTCAATTTTACTCATTGTATATAACAATAAACAATATGTCAATGGATATTAGAGAAAAAATATTGAACAATCAATTTGTATTGGTAACAACATAAATAAGAATTTAAATATTGATCGTAATCTTTCATAAGAATAATATAGTAAAAATTATCTTGTATATACTTATTAAACTGTTTCGTATATGAATTTTGTATAAAATCAGTATGAAATAAGTGTAATGATTGCAAAAGATAGTATAGAAATCAACTTTCATCAAATATTATACATTATTATTTATTTTAGTGTATGAAATAAATATAAAAACTTGTATTTTTTGAATTATTTCATGTATGAAATCTGTATAATATCAATATTACATTCAAGGTTTATAAAATAGTTTCTTACATGTTTTATTTATATGGAATAAGTATAATGTGATTGTGATATTCAATTAAGAAGATATACTTAAGATTATAAATTGAATGGAATTAGTTTATAAAGTGTTTTCTTACATGTCATATTTGTGTGAATTAGATATATAAATTGATATTTATGGATTGCTATATTAAATTTAGGTAATACCAATTTATGGAACAGTCCCCAAGGAAGTAATAACCATACTTCTGTGGAGGATCTTTACCAGTTTGAAAGGTCTTAATTTGGCGATTGGTAGTTGCTGTTGAGTGTTTGTAGTGGTTCATCGTTGCAATAAAAAATCATAAAGAAGGTAGTGTATAAATTCAGGTGATATCAATTTGTGACTGGAACAACTAAATGGTGTATAAAAAGAAGCTAGTGTATGAAAATGGAAACTCTTAATGGAAACATTAAAATAGGAAAAAGGAAAAATGGTTAGAGGAATTTGGGGTGGATTGATATCAATAATTAAGGATAACTATATTTAAGGAAGAATTATTGCATATTAGTTGTATTAAATCTTTATTTTCCTTTTCAGTAATTACTTTTTTGTATTTTTTTAAAAAAGAATTTTTTTTTTTATTATTTTTTTTTATAAGATTTGCTATAACTTAAAAAAATGAAAGTTATGCTATAAGTTGTAATTTCCTATCTAATAATTGCTATATATGTTTTTTTCCTTATGTTTACTGCTAAATAATTTTATTATTATTATTATGGCTAAATATAATATTTAACAAAAAACACTTTTAAAAAACTACTTGAAAACTTACATCATATCACAACTTAACTTATCATAAATACTTAAAATATCGACTCTTTAAAATAATTACATAAATATCTGGTTTTCTTTAAAAGATCTGATACAACACAGAAGAATGTGATTTATTCGTATAAAATTTAAGTGATGTATTCGTGTAAAATTAATGATGTATTTAAAAGAATGTGGTGTATTTGTCTGGACTGTGATTTATCTGTATAAAATTAAGTGATGTATTTGGAAGAATATAATATACCTGTGTAAACTTAACTTATGTATTCCGAAAGTATGTAATGTATCAGTGTGGACTAAATCATGAACTTTTAATAATTTTTAAAAAAATTGATATAAAAAATAATTAACTTCAAAAAAATTGAGATTTATGTAACCTTGAAAAAATATTTTGATAGAATTTCATGTGGGCCAATTTGGCCTATTTATTTATCCCAAATCGCCCAACATAATTGTAGATAGACCGAATTGGATGTGGGTGCTAACTGTTGATCATTAGCCCATTCGAATTTTGGCGGATTATTTGGTCATATTTTTATGTGCTAATTTTTTCCTCCTTATAGAGGTACAACTGATAAATATACGGGAAAGGACACCCACTGGCCATTTTGAAAATAAATGATCAACATTTGACCAATTTACCACATATTGGTCAGTGAGTCAAATTATTATTATTATTATTTAATAGTCATTGAGCTACTTCGGCTCTCTTCTTCCTTTTTGGATCATTTCGGCTCACTTTTTAAAAGGTTGTTCATTTTATTAATTTTAGATTTCGCATCATCCATCTAAAAATAAATGACTCACACTTGGGCTATTAGACATGAAGTAGCTAGTCGGCCTAAACTAATTCCAAAAATGGCCAGTCGGGACTGTATCAATATGGAATATGTGTTGTATCAATATGGTATAAGGAGTGTATTGATATGATATAGGGATTGTATCAACGTGATAATACCAAATTGATACAATGCATATGCATGCATATACAGTTATACCAAACTAATACAACGCTTATAACAAATTGATACAATTTTTCAAAAGAAACTGAACCTATTCATGCATATATAATTCTTATACCAAATTGAGACAATGATTATACCACATTGATACACTTTTTTCAAAAGAGAGGGAACCTACAACATGCATATACAATCCCCATGCCAAACTAATACAATGTTTATACCACTTTGATACACTTTTTCCAAAAAGAGGAAATCCATGCATGCATATACAGTCCCTATACCAACCTGATACAAAATTATACTACATTGATATACCTTTTCAAAAGATACAGAACCTAGGCGTGCATATACAGGAAACCTACGCTTATAATATGTGTATTAAAACTATACAATTATTGATATGATGTGTATATATGTAATATCGTGTTTGTATAGAATATGCATAGGATGTGTATAGAAACTATATAACTATTATACTATTAAAGATAATGCAGCAATTGAAAAAATAGTTTTTTTAAAAAATAAAATTACAAGAAGGAGCATAAAAAAGAAACAATGATTATTTTAAAAAAATATAGTAGTGAAATAAGAAAATAGTAAAGATGAATTTCTTTTTCATAAGAAAAATGAAATATATATATATTTTTAAATGGAACAACAAAAACTTTTTTAAAAAGGAAATGGAGAATAAGTCGAAGCCTATAGAGAAATAGCTAAAAGTAGAAATTAATTTAATGTCTAATTACAGGTAATTACATTTGGATGACTATTATTTTTTAGTGAAATGTTATTTTTGCCCTTTTCCCTAACTATATTGCCTGTTGATTGCCCCTAATCCTCTGTTCATGGAAATATGTTTTGATTTGGGTTGTTAGAAAATGATTGTCTACTGTCTTTTAGGCTAATGTGGTGGTAAGAATTATTAGAAAGAGTGGACATATGTTCAATTTAAATCTAAAGCTATCAAGTTAGTCTTTGTTTGTGTTCTCAAATAAGAAGCATCAAGTTGGCCAAAATTATTTAATTCAATGTTTAGTAGATCAGAACCAGAAAACATTCAAGGAATTAAAAGCCGAAAGAGTAGGTGCATTGGCCTCTAATTCACATACATTTCCGACCAAGCAAGTAAAGAGATTCGATATGATCGTAACATTCACCGAACCTTTACTGAAGTTATATATATTATATCTAGAGTCAAAATCAGGATTGAAATTTATGAATTTGAAATTTTTATTTTTTTATGGTACTGTGCTTCAAATTAATAATTATTATATATTGTTCGATTATGTTCTTAAGGTAAATAGAAAATTTGAATCAAAATTACTGAATTCAACAGAACGTATTAGTACCACTAACTCAACCCCTACTTAGGCTTTAGTTTTGTTGAGAAAACATGTTTGCTATTTATCAGGTCAAAACTAAATTGCAAATCAATATTTAACTATGTATTTTCTTGCTCGACTTTATTTGGGAGAGAAAGTAAATATAATCTTCAAGACTTTTAAAACTGATCATTTTTATGGTCGTAAGGTTCTGTTGCTATTCTCGTCATTCCCTCCCTTTTTTACATATTCATTTCTAATATTTTTTATGTACCAAAAATTTAAATTTACATATGATAATTGATTTTCATTCTTTATAACAATAAAGTCGTAAGATTATTAAAGTAGTTGTACTATGGGAAATTGCTCAATAGATACAAATAACTGTAATTCACAATATTAGAATGTTGAGGATTGAAAGAGAAAACTCTATTGAAGGAGCATGCCTGAGAGGGAAATTGAGTTATGTTGAGAGAGAGAAAATCAGTGGAGGTATAATTTGTCAAATGAAAAAGTAACTTCCATTACTCTTCTTACCAGTACATATACACAAATACGAAAATGAAAAGAATGTATTTTGTGCTAGCTAAACCTGTACATGACACCTAGACTATAGCCACTAATTGACTCTAACCGACCTACTAACACTCTAACTAACTGTATACAAATACAATAATTACTTGGAATAAACTAACTGAGAAACTAACTAATCTTAACTCCCCACTCCCCCTCAAGTTGGAAGGAGATACTTCTAGACAAATTCTTTAAAAAAGATGAATATTTAGGTCCAGTTGATATATCGGCTTCTGACGGTACATTTTTCATATTTTAGGAAGGATAATTCCTTGTTTTCTAGCAACTGTTAGTGTTATTTAATGTTTTTGTGCTTGTTCTAGGAAATTAATCTCAAACACAAGGAATATTAAATTTTTTTTAATTAAAGAGACCTGTAATAGGGATACCGACGGACCATCGGTGCCCAGACCGACCGTCAAGACACTTGTTACAACAAGGAAGAATAAGGGCCAACCTAGAATGAAGTGACGGTTTGACCGAAGAACCATCAGGGCTGCGACGAACCTTCACCCCAACCATCCCAACTAACCAAAATCCATAGATAATTATATGGCTAGCAACGAGAAAGGCGGCGGACCACCAGACTAGTGACGAACCATCATCAGAGCCATCAAAGACTTTCTTGGGCAGTCTAATTCTGGATAATTGGCGATGGTTCAACTGACGAACCATTTCTTTCTTGACCGACCGTTCGTTGAGCCGTCAATTTTGACCCAACTTATTGATTTTGAATTTTAAAACTCAACTTTGTAGGATCCTATAAATACCTAGCTTAGGGTTAGAATAGACATCTTTTGACTAGTAATTGGAACGTTTGTTTGGCTGAGAAATAAATTTGGAGCTGAAGAACACATTGTGTGTCTTTTGAATTTGGATTTGAAATTCTGATTTCCTTTGATTGTAAGTTCAACCTGAAATCTATGAAATCAAACTTTTCATCTATTTTCTAATTATGAATGGCTAAATCTCCCTAACTAGGGTTATGGAAGCCTAGGTGAAATCTCAATTGTAGGTGATAACGCTCAATCTACAGCTCTCGTAGGAGTGTAAAGCGGTCGTTAGCAAATATAGAACCCAACCTAGGTTGGGTATCGATCCCACAGAGAATAGCTTGGTCAACAAGTAAGCAGAATTACTAGACTTTTAGTGCAAGTCTCGTAATGAGGGGGGATTATAATGTGTTACCAAAACAATAAAGTAAAAACTGAAAATAGCAAAGTAAAAAGAGAAGGATTGTTACGTAAGTTGTAAACAATGAGAATTGAAGTGTTGGGGTTATGTCCACCTTCTGAGTTATACGTCTCTATTGACTATGAGTGTGTAGAATTCCGACATTCATGTGCTTATAGAGAATTGTATTCGATGGTAAATCCAGGCATCTTTCGACCTATTCGAGGATTATTTCACTTTAACTCTTTCGAGCTTAAAGCGTGTCTAACGGTACAAATTCTCCAAGAGGTTAATCCAGTTACGGCACTAACTGTTTAGTAGGGAATTTTAGGGGGTGACCCTACTACCTTGACACTATCTCTTTTCCAGACAAATAACCCTTCTTTCGAACAAGTTAAATGTTATACTGGCGTATTCTTGCGTTTGCAACCACAAAGAATTTAGATTAAGATGAAGAGAATAATGATATAAGCATCATACGTGTCACGAACTCACAAACTCATAGCAATAGATAGTATTTCAGTTGGCTTCCATAACCCCAACAGAGAAGTTTAGTTACCCATGATTGCGAAGGAGATCACGATTGACATTGTTGTTATACCACAATAATGATGAATTTCGTGTAGCACAAAAGTGGTAGGCGTTAGGCGTGAATTCCTTAGCAAAGTAACGTTTCTCTTGTTGTGGAAATTAAGAATTGAATAGATGAATAGAAGAAGAAAAATAGAATTAATGGGAAGATTAGAAGAGTTGTAATTGAGAAGTAAAATGTATCTCTCCACTAAGGGAGGATTGTAAGAAGATGTATAAAACTCTCTAGCATGATAGGGTATTTATAATACCCATATCCTAATCCTACTAAGCTAATGAAATACTTAACCAAATCCTATTAAACAAATGAAATACTTAACCCAATTGTACTAGGTTAATGTAATATTCTCCTAATCCAAATAAACAAATGAAATACTTAACCCAATTGTACTAGGTTAATGTATCATTATCCAAATCCAAATAAGTTACTGCAAGTCCCCAAAGTCTTCAGAAATGTTGTTTTAGCCCGGGACAAATTTTTCATGCATCACTTTTGGTCCTTAGGCGTCCAAGACTCCCTCTTCTCCTTTCGTGAAGCTTTCTTTGGCGTCAAGTTATCCATAAAATGCTGAATTCTGCATCATTTATACCTGAAACTTTGCTAATCATGTTTGTTAGCTCACTTATAGGAAAAAGGACTAAAAGTGCATGAAATATATAATTTGTTCTCAAAACATGGCACAAATATGGGCAAAATATATTGATATATGGGTGTAAATTCGCCTATCATCAACACCCCACACTTGAAGCTTTGTTCGTCCTCGAACAAAATATCATGTCCCTCTAAACATCAATTTAGGGTTTCACAACAACAACACAAAACATTCGTCAAGACAAGCACAACAATTATCAACAAAGAGTAGTTTTCCGATCATTCATAGAAACCATTTAACCTCTAGCATAGACTCGTGATGGTGGTCAACTCATATTCAAAAGTTAAGGCACAAAAAATCATGTACAACTATCCAAAACTCATCAACCATGTGTGTCTCACAATATATTACCCATAGTCGCTCACAAGTATAGCATATTTTTCAAACATGGGTATCAAAATATCCTTGTTCTCGCTCTCACAAAGAATTCATATGCAACAACTGATGACCATAGGCTTGCCCTTAGTGTAATACTTCACTAAATGTCAGAATGCTAAGATTAGGATCAAATAGGTCTTTTGATGGTTGTAATGCAGACTAAGGGACGGGTAGGATCAGCTATTTTGGCCAGAAATAGTGACTAAGTTTCTAAGCACTTTAATACATCACATTGTATCATTGACAGTTTTTTCTTTCAACCTTTCTTCTTTCTTTTATTCTACCACCCTTGTTCTCCTCTTTTGTTTTTTAATTTTTAAGCATAACTCACTTTTCAGCTTTCTTTTCCTTTTTCTTTTTCACAACATACCTCTTATGCTAGCACTTTTCTTTTTCATAACACATTCAAGCACCATTACATTTTAAAGCATCATACTTACCCAATTTCCTCTTATATTGTCACATGACTTTATACTTTAAAGCACTTAGGAATTTGGATCAAATCACGGTCTTGAAAAAATAGATTAGGCTTACATACAAGGTTGTCAAAGAAAATAGGCTAAAGGCTCAAAAGGGTTTAACTAGGATGATGTCCAAGGGTAGGTAAAACGAAGGTAAACATATATAGGTTGCCAAAGAAATGCCTAAATCATCTCCTAAACTTACACTCCTTATTTTCGCTTTGCATACATACCAGGCAAGTTCTAGCATCAGCCACAAACATAGAATATACTTTTAATCTCACACATACAAGGCACATGGTCGACTTGATTGGAAGTAATAGAGACTCTCGACCCAACAAGTGAAGGAATTGAACCACAAAATGTCACATAATGAGTCACAACTAGAGCCTAAACGTCTCAATAGTCATAATTGTAGCACATACTCTTGTTATAATCTCATGCTGCCTATTAGAATTATTTTATGCGAAGCTAAAAAAATAAAAAATTAAAAAACCTAAAAAACGAAACAACAAAAACACGAAACAACAAAAACACGAAACAAAAACACAGTAAAACACAGTAAACAAACATAGATGCAAATAGAGAAGTATAGCATGCGATACCGCCACCCCACACTTAAACGGGACACTGCCCTCAGTGGAAAATAAATACGAAGAACCTGGTCAGTCGGACTCTTCCTCAATGTCGGGGGTCATACCCCATTCGTCGGAATCATCATAAGAGTCGTTGTCAGAGTTCTCCTCCTCATCGGAGTCTGGCAAGTGTCGATCGTCATCGGTCGGCACGTCATCATCTAGAGGTTCCTCAAAGTATACTTCCACTCCACACATCTCCCGTGCATGCATGTTCATTGGGTAGTCATGGTCCAGCTGGTGGAGCTCTTCAGCAGTTGGAATAGGACCTCCACTTATCATTGTGAAGCATGTCATGCCATAAAGATGATGGAAGAAACTCTCATCACGAGCATGTCTCTCCGCAGTAGTAAGGTTGACACCATGAGTTGTTTCAGCATCTTTGACCTTGGTGAGGTCAACCTTCTTCGGGTTATGTGGGAGTTTGTGATCAGCTGGTTCCTCTTCGATATCCTCCTTCCGCAAGAGTGCTGTCAATAGATTACCAAAAGTGAAGTGGGACCTTTTGTGGAGTCTGGCCTTCCGCATTGTAGAGCGAATGATTGCCCCAAAGTTGATAGGAACAATCGTCATCAAAGCATAGACCAAACACACTCTATCTCTTGATATCTTGGTGTACTGAGTCCCAGGAATAGGGCATGAGTTGACAATGCGCATCCGGATTCTTGCTTCCCTATTCAATGGAGCATAGGGGAAGGTGTTGTGTCGTCCGGTGTCTCGGTGTCTGCCCCACCTTGCCATCGATCTACTTCCACAAAGTGTGTGTCGTATTGATCTATAAGGAGGCCTGCTGTACAGCTCTTTGAATGGTGCAGGGTCGACCGAAGGTAAACCAAGAAAGGAGTTGATCAAATCCGCGTTGAGTTGTAATACTTGGCCCCGAATCTTGACTTCGTTCCCTGTGGTTTTCGGCGACCAGTTGGTGTAGAACTCCCTTGTCAAATAAAGATTACATTCTCCCATGTCGCGGAAGATGAAATCCAGTTTCAACACCATTATTTTCGCCAACATACGCGGCTCCTTGTTTGCTATGGTATCCTTGTTGATTAAGTCGACGTGAACATATTTTCTTTCTTTATTGTTTCTGTACCATTCTTTGGCTTTCTCCTCAAGAACCCATTTTATTCCAAACATTCGTCGGGGTAGTTGCATTGAGGATGATTCTCCTTGTTCCTTGCGACCTCTCTTCTTGCCTTTTTGGGAAGTGGTAGCCTTATCTTGTCGCGCTTTAGGTGCCATTGTTCCTGAGACTTAAACAATATTCATGTTAGCATCAACTCAAAGGAAACAATGTAAACAAAAGCCATAGGGGTACCACCCCACACTTAGGTTCGTTAATACAAAATAGTGAAGTGAATTCATACGTTTTAGGAACTATGTTCCAACAAGAAAATCAGCGATGTATCACTACTTGCGGCGATTGAACTACTTTCATGTTAGGTATAACAACACTACCACGTAGGGGTTGCATTATGGTATAGTTACTTTCAACAATCACAACCTCCTACGTCGGTAGGCAACTATAAGTCTCATCCCGCTGAACGGGATAGTCTAACATGTAAGTATCCAAGTATCAAACTTAAGCAATTTTCATAACCCTAGCAATTCCGAAAATAGTATAACAATGCTATTAAAACCAAATTCAAGTCGGAAACAAGTCAAGATTATCCTAACGTATATGTTCACGCACATGGTTTTGTGTCAACAATCCAAACACATTAACATCGCCAATAATTTTTCAAGATGTAGCAATTCATAATAGGAATAGTAACGTAGTACTTATGAGAAATAGATGAAGAATAAAAGAGTACTTACGTGATTGAAGCCTTTGGAGATGTTCTTGTGAATTGGAAGAGCAAAAAGAAAACGTTTGAGATGATTTGGAGAGAGTATGCGGCGCTTTTAGGTCTATTTCTAATGTGGTTATGTTTACATAGTCTATGGAATTTAGGGACATATGCGCCGCATAGTGTATAGCATTTGAGATACAGAGACCTAATGCTATAGCATAGGCGGCGCATAGTGTATAGCACACTTAAGAATGGGCAGCGCATAGTGTATAGCACACTAGATTCCGAGACCTTAGGCTATAGTATAGGTTTTGCATTGTACGTGGCCTAGTTTTACCTAGGCCTAGCCTTCCTCGATGCCTATTTTGGCATGAGCAATGCTCAATCCATAGCCTTATGCGTCCTTATACCTAACTTACCACCTTTTCCATCCAATACGTCCAAATCGTCATTTGAAACCAATCTCCTCATTGAATACTTCTCGCACCTAAATTTGCTCAAAACCAATGAAAACGATTAGTACGATGGGTTGCCTCCCACCAAGAGCCTTAGTTTTGGTCGTGGCACGACTCATATTTTTGGATTTTTCATTTATCAAACGCAAAACAAGTACTAGAATGAAAGAAAGACAAAACGATAAACGATAAAACAATAAAACGATCGAACAATGGGTTGCCTCCCATCTAGCGCCTTATTTATTGTCGTGGCTCGACATAGTTACCTCGAGTACTTAGACTTCGTCGAGATAAGTGATAGCCATATAATTCATCGAGTCAAGAGGACCGATATAAGGTTTAACACGTTGGCCATTCACTTTGAAGACAATGCCATTATTGTCTTCCAATTCGACTACTCCAGACGAGTAGACTTGGATAACTTTGTATGGAGCAGACCACTTAGATTTTAACTTACATGGGAAGAGCTTCAATCTGGAATTGAAGAGAAGTACCATATCACCTCTTTGGAAGTTTCGTCGAACAATCCGCTAATCATGATACTTTTTCATCCACTCCTTGTATAGGTCTGATCTTTCATATGCATGGAGACGAAACTCATCTAATTCGTTCAGCTGCTCCAACCTCAGATTTTTCGCATCATCCCAATTCAAGTTCAATTGCTTCAATGCCCACAATGCCTTATGCTCGAGCTCGATGGGTAAGTGACAAGCCTTCCCATAAACTAGTTGATAAGGAGACATGCCAATGGGTGTTTTGAATGCAGTCCTGTACGCCCATAGTGCATCATCAAGCTTCCTAGACCAATCCTTCCTATTCGCATTAACCGTCTTCGCAAGGATTTGCTTGATCTCGCGATTGGAAACTTTCACTTGTCCACTAGTTTTGGGATGATAAGGCGTAGCTACCTTATATTGCTTGACACCATACTTGGCCAAAATTGATTTGAATAGCTTGTTGCAAAAGTGAGATCCTCCATCACTTATGATAGTACGTGGTACTCCAAAGCGGGAGAAGATATTCTTCTTTAAAAACGCTACAACACGCTTCCCTTCATTGTCGGCCAAAGCTACAGCTTCTACCCATTTTGAAACATAATCTACAGCAACCAAGATGTACTTCATTCCAAACGAATTCACGAATGGACCCATGAAATCAATACCCCACACATCAAAGAGTTCTACCTCAAGAATTTTGGACATGGGCATTTCATGGTGTTTTGAAATAGCACCTTGACGTTGGCATTGGTCGCACCTTCTAACATAGTTGTAGGCATCTCTAAATATCGAAGGCCAATAATAACCACTTTGCAAAACTTTTCTTGCCGTCCAATTGCTTGCGTGATGTCCTCCAACTTGGGAAGTGTGGCATGCTTCCAATATAGTAGGCACTTCTTTATGAGATATACATCGTCGAATGATACCATCCGCGCATCGTTGAAACAAATAAGGTTCATCCCAATAGTAATGCTTTACGTCATGCATAAACTTCCTCCTTTGGTGGTAAGATAAATTGGCAGGTATCACATTACTCGCCACGAAATTTGCAAAGTCGGCATACCATGGTAGTTCCTCCATTGTTGTCGCTAATATCTCTTCGTCCGGGAATACATCATCAATTTGATTTTCAGGTTGTGACACATGTTCATTCTCAAGTCGAGATAGGTGATCGGCCACTTGGTTCTCGCAACCTCGTCTATCTTTGACCTTAAAATCGAACTCTTGTAGCAGCAACACCCATCAAATTAACCTTGGTTTTGCATCCTTCTTTGTCATAAGATACCTAAGAGATGCATGGTTCGCATAGTAGATAGGATGAAACAGTTTCTCCTTTCTCTAACCGAGAACAGCACCAACGGCTACACCACTAGCATCACACATGAATTCGAACGGGAGAGACCAATCTGGTGCTACCATGATAGGGGCTTCAATGAGTTTTCCTTTGAGGCATTTGAATGCCTTTAGGTAATCTTCATTGAAGTCGAACTTCGCATCTTTCTCCAAGAGTTTGCACAATGGACTAGCAATTTTGGAGAAGTCTTTGATGAATCGACGATAGAAACCTGCATGGCCTAGAAAACTACGAACTCCCTTCACCGAAATTGGAGGTGGTAGATTCTTAATAACCTCTATTTTTGCTCGATCAACCTCTATTCCTATTGCGGAGATCTTGTGCCCAAGAATGATTCCTTCTTTTACCATGAAGTGGCACTTCTCCCAATTCAGCACAAGATTGAACTCTACACATCTTTGCAATGCCATGCTCAAGTTTGCCAAACACGCGTCAAAAGACTCACCAACAACTGAAAAGTCATCCATAAATACCTCCAAAGTGTCCTCGACCATATCAGAAAAAATAGACATCATACAACGTTGAAAGGTGGCTGGTGCGTTACATAACCCGAATGGCATACGTTTGAAGGCAAACGTACCATATGGGCATGTAAATGTTGTATTCTCTTAGTCTTCGGGAGCAATACAAATCTGATTGTAGCCTTAATAACCATCAAGGAAACAAAACCATCCTTTCCCCGCTAATCGATCTATCAATTGGTCCATGAAGGGCATTGGGAAGTGATCTTTGAGTGTCCAAGAATTCATCTTTCGGTAGTCTATGCATACTCTCCATCCAATGACAGGTCTGAGTGGAATAAGCTCATTCTTTGCATTCGCGACCACCGTCATGCCTCCTTTCTTGGGAACACATTGTACCGGGCTTACCCATGTACTATTAGAGATAGGATACACAACCCCAACATCTAACCACTTGATAATTTCTTTCTTCACCACTTCTTGCATAGGTGGGTTTAGACGTCTTTGATGTTCAATGGTGGGCGTGCAATTTTCTTGAAGCTGAATTTTATGTGTGCAAATCCCAGGTGGAACACCAATAATATCCTCAATGGTCCATCCAATGGCTATAATATACTTGTGTAGAATAGCAATAAGAGCTGCAACTTGTTGCTCACCCAAATCGGCTGCTACAATAACTGGAAGTGTGTTTCTGCTTCCTAAGAATGCGTGCTTCAAATGACTTGGCAGCTCCTTCAATTCTAATGTGGATGGCTCTTCAATAGATGGCTTAGCTGGTGGTGTGGGTCGATTCTTGAGATCAAGATCCTGCTTTTTGGGAGCATAGCGATATGTCCCTAATCCCGATAGAGCACAAGTAGCTTTTTCAGAATTTTCAGCATCCTTATTCTCTCCATTCATGAGCACAACCGCCAAAGGGTCATCAATAATTTGCTCTTCTTCAAGTAATTCTTTCTCATCATCAAAGAAAACATCAGCCACCGAAAATACACTTAGATCTTTGGGTTTCTTCATTGATTTGCAAATATCAAAGCGAACCACTTCGTCATTTATTCGGAATGAAAGCTCATTAGCTCTCAAATCAATGAGCACGCTTCCTGTAGCAAGGAAAGGGCGCCCCAAGATTATGGGAAATTCTGAGTATGCTTCACAATCCAAAATAACAAAGTCTGCCGGAAAGATGAATGAAGAAACCTTTACCAATACGCCACATAGAATACCAACAGGTCGTTTTACCGACCAATCCGCCATGACGAGTCTCATATTGGTTGGAGTAGGATTACCCAACCCCAACTTCTTGTAGATCGATAATGGCATCAAATTAATGCTGGCTCCTAAGTCATATAATGCTTTGGCAAAATGCAAAGATCCAACGGTGCAAGGAATAGTGAAAGCTCCGGGGTCGTCCTTCTTCTGAACTATCGATCGAGAAGCAATTGCACTACAATGATGCACATCTTCTCTCAACTCATAACTTGCTGCCCGCTTCTTAGTCAAAAGATCCTTCATAAATTTTGCATACCCAGGCATTTGTTCAAGTGCCTCCACCAATGGAACATTAATGGTCAGCTGCTTTAACATAGTCATGAATTTGCTGAACTTCGTGTCATCCTCCACCTTCTTCAATCGTTGGGGAAAAGGTGGTGGTCGGTATGGAAGTGTTCTCTCCACGGTTTTCTTCTCCTCTTGCTTCCGTTTTTTAGTTTTTTCAGGTTGCACAGCACTTGGTGAGGCATCCTTGACATCAGGAGTAGGTGCTGCGGCATCTTCTCCTTTTGCATTGTCATCTAGGTCCGCAACCTCGTCAACCACTTGCTTGCCTTTTGCTGAAGTTTCCAGCACCTTACCACTTCTGGTAGTGATGGCCATGCATGACCCCTCATTCCTTGGGTTTTGCACAGTATCACTAGGTAAAGTGCCGGCCTTTCTTTGTTTGACTGTTGCTGAAAGTTGGCTCAATTGCTGCTCTATTTGCTTGATTGAAGTGGAATGAGAATCAACTAATTGTTTCATGGAGGACAAATCATTAACTACCTCCGTTACTCCCGCGCTTGTTGCTTCCACTCCTTTCAAGATTTTAGCCATCATGTCTTCCATGCTTCCAGAATTAGATGTGGTGGTGTCACATCTACCAGGGGGAACGTACAAACCACTCTTTTCATTCTTGTTTTTCCAACTACCTTGGTCTTTGTTTCCAGTTTTATCATAGTAGTTCCGACCTTGGTTTCCTTGGGTATTCCCACGGAAACCCCCCTGATTGTTTAAGTAGTTGGCCTCTTCTTCAGAATCAGATTCGTCTCTTCCTTTTGACGCAATAGCTTTCACTTTTTCGGTCTTCCCTGATAGTAAATGCTTTGTAAGAAGATCCATTTGTGTTTTCAGATGCGCAATATCTTGATCATGTTCATCTTCTCTTCTTCTTTGGTCTGCAGTCATGCCAATAGACAAGGTGGGACTTGCTACCTCAGAATCCCTGGTATGCCAAGCTCTACTTTGTTTCGTCATACGATCTAGCATATTACTTGCCTGACCAAAGGGGAGGTCCATGAAAGATCCTCCAGCTGTATTATCCACCACTGGTTTAGTTATTGAATTCAAGGCTCTATACAAGATCTCCATTAGGTGAACATTGGTCATGTGATGGTTTGGGCACCTCGCTAGCTTTGTCTTGAACCTCTCCCATGTTTCATGAAGAGCTGCAATAGGAAGCTGATGAAAGTTGCTGATTTCATCTCTCAATTGCGCCCTCTTGGATGGCGGAAAGAATCTTTCTAGGAAAGCTTCTCTCAATTGCCTCCAATTTGTAATAGAATCAGGAGTCAGCCCATTCAACCATAGTGTTGCCTCCCCAGACAGAGACAATGGAAATAGACGTAATCGAATTGCATTCTGACCAACACCTAGATTGTCAAACGACTTGCATGTAGAAATAAAGTTGATGAGATGCATATTCGGATCATCGCCTGCTAGTCCACCAAATAATCCCTTGAGTTGCAATAACTGAATCATGGTTCTTGTGATGTTGAACTTAGCTCCGGGCGCTAATGGTGGTGGAATTATGGCTCCAGTGGCTCCGGCACCATCAAGATCATCATCATCATCGTCAAAAGCTGGTTTCATGGGTTGGCGATCATACCTAAACCAAGTTTGACGACCTCTTCTGTTGGCAGGTGTTATGATTTTAGCATCACGCCTTGGGTTTAGTAACTCGTCATCACCTAAATCCTCATCGTCGGGATTTGTTTCTCGTGCAGGGTTATCAATGTTCTGTTGTTGAACCTGGGCAGCGGCAAGGGCAGCCAATCTTGCTTGTTCCTATTGAGCAGCCATCCTTTCGATTTCTGCTTGTGCTTCCATTCTTTCAATGCGTTGTGGTTCAGGATTGATAGGTAATAACGGTTGACCAGAACTTCTAGTATGGGGCATGCACTGAATAATAACCTGTAGTAAACAAAAACAAAACCTAAAAGTAAAAGTACGAGAATCTTTGACCAAAGGGTCTAGTAATTATTACAAACTTGATTGACACTCGTATTCCCCGGCAACGGCGCCAATTTTTGATAACGCTCAATCTACAGCTCTCGTAGGAGTGTAAAGCGGTTGTTAGCAAATATAGAACCCAACCTGGGTTGGGTATCGATCCCACAGAGAATAGCTTGGTCAACAAGTAAGCAGAATTACTAGACTTTTAGTGCAAGTCTCGTAATGAGGGGGGATTGTAATGTGTAACCAAAACAATAAAGTAAAAGCTGAAAATAGCAAAGTAAAAAGAGAAGGATTGTTACGTAAGTTGTAAACAATGAGAATTGAAGCGTTGGGGTTATGTCCACCTTCTGAGTTATAAGTCTCTATTGACTATGAGTGTGTAGAATTCTGACATTCATGTGCTTATAGAGAATTGTATTCGGTGGTAAATCCAGGCGTCTTTCGACCTATTCGAGGATTATTTCACTTTAACTCTTTCGAGCTTAAAGCGTGTCTAACAGTACAAATTCTCCAAGAGGTTAATCCAGTTACGGCACTAACTGTTTAGTAGGGAATTTTAGGGGGTGACCCTACTACCTTGACACTATCTCTTTTCCAGACAAATAACCTTTCTTTCGAACAAGTTAAATGTAATACTGGCGTATTCTTGCGTTTGCAACCACAAAGAATTTAGATTAAGATGAAGAGAATAATGATATAAGCATCATACGTGTCACGAACTCACAAACTCATAGCAATAGATAGTATTTCAGTTGGCTTCCATAACCCTAACAGAGAAGTTTAGTTACCCATGATTGCGAAGGAGATCACGATTGACATTGTTGTTATACCACAATAATGATGAATTTCGTGTAGCACAAAAGTGGTAGGCGTTAGGCATGAATTCCTTAGCAAAGTAATGTTTCTCTTGTTGCGGAAATTAAGAATTGAATAGATGAATAGAAGAAGAAAAATAGAATTAATGGGAAGATTAGAAGAGTTGTAATTGAGAAGTAGAATGTATCTCTCCACTAAGGGAGGATTGTAAGAAGATGTATAAAAATCTCTAGCATGATAGGGTATTTATAATACCCATATCCTAATCCTACTAAGCTAATGAAATACTTAACCAAATCCTTTTAAACAAATGAAATACTTAACCCAATTGTACTAGGTTAATGTAATATTCTCCTAATCCAAATAAACAAATGAAATACTTAACCCAATTGTACTAGGTTAATGTATCATTATCCAAATCCAAATAAGTTACTGCAAGTCCCCAAAGTCTTCAAAAATGTTGTTTTAGCCCGGGACAAATTTTCCATGCATCACTTTTGGTCCTTAGGCGTCCATGACTCCCTTTTCTCCTTTCGTGAAGCTTTCTTTGGCATCAAGTTATCCATAAAATGCTGAATTCTGCATCATTTATACCTGAAACTTTGCTAATCATGTTCGTTAGCTCACTTATAGGAAAAAGGAATAAAAGTGCATGAAATATATAATTTGTTCTCAAAACATGGCACAAATATGGGCAAAATATATTGATATAGGCGTGTAAATTCGCCTATCATCAGTAGGTTATAGTTGTTGAGTTTATATTGAAATTATGATCATATCACATTCTCTTTATTTAATAAATTCTCATGGTTGAAAAGTTGAGAGTGCCCCCTAAAACATAACTTGCTTGAACAAAGAATTTCTTGTTGGGAAAAGAGAATAGTGACTAGAAATTAGATTTCTTAACCTCTAATTTATTGATTAATGCATTAGATAGGTTGATCTTTTAGAGAATATGTTGTAATATCATGTCATCACTTTATGTTTGAGAAAATTAAAGTGAATCCATATTTGAAGGCTAGGAAACACTTGGATGGAAATTTTGTCTAAATTTTTCTCTAATCACACGTATAAGTATGAATTCACATAACCTATAACCCAAAAGGAATTGAAATACCAAGGTGAAAAAAAACCTAGTTTACCATTTCTCCATTGTTAATACGTTATACAAAGGTATTAGTCTTCACTAAACTACAATTACTCAATTAATATTTCAACCAAAGCCCCCTAATCTATGAAAACTTACGACTAAAAGTCTATTAATCTGCATACAACTTAATTAGCACCTTATTTCCTGTGGTATTTGACCCTAACCTTTTTAGAATTACATATTTGAAAATACCCTCTTACACTCTTTGTGGGGAGTTGTATTTTGGGCATATAAAATTTTGACGCTATTGTTGAGGAATACGAGTGTCAATTATGTTTATGTGTATTAACTGACTCTTAATCTAGTTTCCTAATTTTACCTTTATTTGTTGTTTTTATGTTTGCAGGCTATTGATTGTGCATACCACAAACTCGTCCATTAGGCAAACCTATATTACCTTACGATCCTGATCTTCGGAGAACTTTGAGAAGGAATATGGAAGAACATTAAGAGGTAGAACAGTTAGATGTACTAGAGCTACCCAATTGAACCAACAAAATATTGATGTACCTGGTGATGTGCGTAGTAAGGATGATGAGGATCTTGGAACGATGAGTTGGTTAATATACTGAATAGATGACATTCTAATAATGTCACACCAATAAATTAGAATTATCAAGCACAAGGTAGAAGATGCCAACAGCCTACAACTCAATTGTCCATGGAAAATGATGATGCTGATTTGGATGGTGTTGGTGATACTGGAGCGATTGTGCTACCCCCACTTGCTCCTAGGGTAAAGATAACATTATTAGCATAATGATTTAATTGTTTAACTTGAAAGGGTTATTTGATGGACTACCTGGTAATGATCCAAATATGTTCTTGGCGAACTTTGTCAACATTTATAAGTCCTTTGACTCTATATTAGAGTTGGATAGAATATAATTTGTCTAAGATTGTTCCTGTTGTATCGATCTAGGAAGGCAAATCTGTGGCTGACTGAACTAGCACCCAATTCTATAACAAACTGGAGGCAACTAAAAGGAGCTTTCCTTGAAAGGTTCTTTTTGCCTTCCAGGATACTACAGTTGAGCGATAAGATTAGTAACTTTTGACAACTGCCTAATGAGGACCTTAATGAAACATGGATAAGATTTAAGAAGTTGATTCAATGCCCAAATCATAAGCTGAAGGATGAGTACTTGATGGAGAATTTTATAGGGTTTTGAACTCAAACAAAAAGCCAACAGTGGATAATGTAATGGGAGGAGCTTTTATGAATTGTAATTTTATTGAGGCAACTGGTCTTTGATAGGTTAACTGTCATGACCCGAGCCTACCCCCTAGTCGCAACAACGACGCTTACGATTATAAATAACTACAAGCTAAAATATGAGTTGGTACCTACTGTGAGCACTAAATAAAATATGAACATTACACATGTGCAAAACATAAACTAAAAAATGAATTTAAATCTGAGTACTGAGATACTGAATCAATCAGAAGTCTGACACATCTGATAAAAATTAAAAGTAAGTGACTGACTGACTAACTGACTGTATGAACATCTGAAAGCCTCTAAACTAACTGAGAAGTTGATGGGACAAACCCCCAACTAACTCTGATTGACTGAAAAAAGTCAAACACTAAAATAGCTGAATAATCAGAACATGTCCTCAATGGATGAGGACTCACCACTACGGCTGTTGGATTATTTTGAGCTATCTAACTGTGGTCGAGAAACTGTGCGTGTCAACCTATGATATAAGACATCATAGCAAAAAAAAGTATGTGGTTAGTACTTTGAATATACTGGTATATGAGATGAGGTCAGACTAACATACATGGGGTACTGTGCATATAAAATAAGGACTAACTGAATAGCATGAGACAACTGAACATAAATGCATGAAAACTGTAATATCTGAGAATGTAAGACTAAGGGTATATCTTTTATGTCACTGAGTTAATCTGTAATCTGAAAGACTGAAAGCTATAAAAAAATTGAATATCTAAAAGTCTGTACACTTAGTCAAGCAAACCTGAATTTAAGATACATTGAATACTGTAATGAGACTATGGGAGGTATCATCTAACCGACATGCCCTAATTTGACCTAATTAGGGTCCAACTAGTAACCCCATTTGGAAGGGTGTCAGTACCGTGCCACGGTTATTAACAATGGCTATGTGGATCTACTAATCTAATGTCCCGAAGGACTAGGGAGTTAGTCCTAAACTGGAGGGTGACCCGTAAGAGAGTGTCAGTTCTAAACTGGCGGGCGACATCTAATAATCCTACACTGGCTATGTAGTTTTGGAACTTAGGGATTTCTACTAAGTACCCAGTCCTAACTGGCGGGTGAGCCCTTATCCCTAGGTTCACTCAATGCTAAATCCTACTCCCAACTGAACAGACACTGGTGTTGGACTAAACTAAACTCAATTAAATGTTATTATATAACTGATAGTGCTTATCTTGAATATGAATATCTAAGTATACTGATAAAATTTATGGACTAACTGTCTAAATACTTGAAAAACTAAATTTATGTAAATCACATAGGTATCGGGTGTTCATAACCTACCAACACTAAATGGAATTAACAATAATACCATATAAAACTTTAAAGCCACAAGAAGGGAACATTGTTCAAAAACCCAACACTTAGGCATTTCATCAAACACCTGAGAGTCATGAACTTAAGCATGGGAATGGGTAAAGCATGCGAGAATCACATGATTACAAGACTAAAATCATAACTTAGGGATTTATCATGAATATTACATTATTTAAAATATGTAATGACTAATTCCACTTGAAAACACTTATAAACATAACTTGTAATTGAATTAATAAGAGATTCATGGAGATATTTCAACTTAAACATGAAAAAATCATAATTTAAAACCAAAAAGGGATTCCTGGACGCCACGGTTAAAACGGGCCCATGGATGGACATCACACATACCTCACTAGATGAATTCGTGAAGAATCTTGGGAATTTTCTTGAGATTTGAAGCTTGAACCCTTTGATTTTTTGTGAAAGAGTTAGGATTTGTTATTGAAATAGAAGATGATTTACTTGAGGGATTTTATGAGAAAAAGGGCAAATAATGCTCCTTAGAGACCCCAATTTCGTGTTATAGATGAAATAGGGTAAGGGAAATGAATCAAATACCCCCATAGGCACGTAACTCATATAAATATGCAGGACCGCACCACTCTCCCCACGTGATATGAAACGCGCCATGCAGCTCTCCCCACACGATATTCAATATGTCACGTAGCTCTCCCCATGTGATATACAACGTGTCATGGACATATTGCAGTGCTATACTTTTTGACCATCCAAACATGCCCCAAACCTCATCCAAAAAATCCAAAACTCACTCGAGACATTCTTTGAACCACCCCAATCATGAATCAACTCTAAAATCGATATCCCAAGGTCGGGTAGGTCAAAAATAAATCCATAATCTAAATGGTCCTCTTTGTCTGATCATCTGTCTGAGGATAAAAAGCTATACTAAGATGAACTTGGGTACCAAGAACCTTTTAAAAAGACTTTCAAAAGTGAGATGTTAACTGAGTACCTCTATCTATCTGAAATGATAGACAAGGGGACTCCATGCAACTTAACCAACTCTCTAAGGAAAACTTGGCATAATCCTCCACTAAATAAAAAGTATGGACTAGAAAGAAATGAGCTGATTTGGTCCTTCTATATACAATGAC
This sequence comes from Capsicum baccatum var. pendulum, assembly GCA_030864225.1. NCBI lineage: Eukaryota > Viridiplantae > Streptophyta > Magnoliopsida > Solanales > Solanaceae > Capsicum > Capsicum baccatum. The sequence continues at coordinate 160,347,658 of CM061560.1, read as the reverse complement.
CCATATAGAATCATCCCGATGATGCGTACGAGACAAACCCATTAGAAAATCCATATTCACCACTTCCCACTTCCAAGTGGGGATACTGAACTCCTACAACATACCACTAGTCCTCTAGTGCTCAACTTTAACCTACTGACAATGTAAACACTTAGCGATAAACTCTGTAATATCTCTCTCCGTTCCTCTCTACCAATAGACCTCTTACAAATCGCGATACATCTTAGTGGATCCTAGGTGAATTTAACGCCGCACACCATGCTCTTCTACTAAGATTTGCTGCCTCAAATGATCAATATACAAAACACACAGTAAACCCTGACAATACAACATATAATCTCTCTCTTAGGAGAAAACCACTATCTTCTGATCTCTAACCGCCTCATTCAACTTAACCAAACTAGGATACCTATCTTGCTTTTCATTTACTTCGGCAGCCATAGAACACTCCAAACCATTCTGAACCCATCTACTATCCTCAGCTGAATCAATTAATTAAATACTTTATATTGCAAGTTGATGAACCTCCCTGACTAACTTCTTATTATCCTCCTCAACATGAGCAACACTACCCATAGACAACCTGAAAAAGGCATCTGCCACTACATTGGCCTTGCCCAAAAAACAACATGCTCATATCATAATATTTTAACAACTTATGCCACCTTCTCTGATGAAGATTCAAATCTCTCTATGAGAACATATACTGTAACTTTTGTGATCCGTGAACATATCAACATAAACTCCATAAAGATAATGCCTCCAAATTTTTAAGGAAAAAAAATAACAGCTAACTCAAGATCATGGGTAGGATAATACTTTTCATGGGGTTTAAGCTGTATAGAGGCATAGGCTATGAACTTACCCCTCTGCGTCAATACACAACCAAGACCAACTCTGAAAGTATCATAATAAACTACAAACCCATTGGAACCATTTGGCATGGTCAATATTAGGGCTAAGGTGAGTCGAGTTTTCAACTCCTGAAAACTCTTCTCGCAAAAATCTGGATACTAAAATTTGACTTTCTTCTAAGTCAATCGAGACATAGGGGATGCAATAGAATAAAACCACTCAACAAACCATCTGTAATATTAAACTAAGCCTAAGAAACTCTGGCTACCTGATAGAGAGATGGGTCTTGGCCAGTTTCTCATTCCTTTGGTTTTCTGAGGGTCGACTCTAATGCCATAACCAACAATAGTATGAACAAGAAAAGCAACTGATCTTATCCAAAACTCACACGTACTGAATTTGGCGAACAATTAATGAGCTTTAAGGGTCTGCAACACAATTCTCAAATGGTCTGCATGATCATTTTTACAATGGGAATAGTCAAGGATATCATCGATGAAGACTATGATGAACATGTCTAAGTACTGCTTGAACACCCTATTCACCAAGTCCATGAAAGATGCAGGGGCATTCATTAGTCCAAGAGACATTACTAAGAATTCAAAATGACCATACCGAGTTCTAAAGGTTGTCTTCAAAATGTCACATTCTCTGACTCTAAGCTGATGATAGCCGGATTCGAGGTCTATCTTAGAAAAATAACTGGCACCCTAGAGTTAGTCAAACAAGTCATCAATTCTGGGGAGTGGATACTTATTCTTGATGGTGACTTTTCTCAACTAATGATAATCGATGCACATTCTGAGAGAACCTTCTTTCTTACATACAAATAGGACTGGAATGCCCCATGGGGAAACACTAGGCCTGATGAATCCCTTATATAAGAGATCTTTCAAATGTTCTTTAAACTCCTTAAGCTTAGCTGGAGCTATTTCGTAACGTGGAATAGAGATGGGCTGGGTATCTGGACGAAGATCTATTTCGAAGTTAATTTTCCTTTCGAGAGGAACTCCAGGAATATCTTCAGGGAACATATCTGGAAATTCCCTTACTACTAAAATTGACTAAAAACTAGGGGCCTCAAAACTAGAGTCCTTGACTCGAATAAGATGGTAAACACACCCCTTAGATATTATCTTCCTCATTCTAAGATATGAAATAAACTGACCCTTAAGCACTGAGGTACCACCCCTTCATTCAATGACTGGTTATTGGGAAACTGAAACTAAACAACTTTATTTTTTCCATCAGCTAAGGCATAACATGATTGAAGCCAATCCATTCTGAGAATGACATCAAAATTAGTCATCTCTAACTCCACGAGGTTAACTGAGGTGACCTTCTAAGATACTATGACTAGACAATTCCTGTATACCCTTTTTGCTATAATAGAGACACGTACTGGAGTAGACATTGAGAATGGTTTTACTAATGCTTCAGGACTGATACCAAAGTTAATGGCTATATAAGGAGTCACAAAATAAAGTAAAACTCCGGGGTCTAATAAAGCATAAACATAAAGATGAAAGACCTGTGACATACTTGTAACTATATAAAGAGAACTTTCCTAATCTAATCGGGACTAGAGTGAATACAACCTATTCAGGCAGTGTCTACTGATGGAACTGGGAGTGGCATCCTGCTGAGTTGTATGACCTTCTAGAGGTGATGACAGATTGGACTGGCCCTATTGGAATACATCCTTTCCCATATAAGAAACTAATGGATTTTATCTAACCCTATGGCCTGGTATTCCATACCCAAAACACACATCACTACTAGCCTTACATATACCCTGATAATTTCAGCCATATTTTCCATAAATTTTATTGGTACAACCACTGTTTATGCTATCCTGTGACTTAGAACCTGGTGCTCTATCTCAACTATTATTCCTGAACTTTGGCATTGGCACACTAGCTGAAGATAGAGCTGGGCCTGAGAATTTATGAAGAAACTGAGAATGGTTATCGCCTTCTGACCTTGGCTGAGAAAAGTTAAAACTACCTGTCCTAACCTTTTTATTCGCACTTTCTTTCTCCTTACTCTTCTTTTCTTCAATCTGGTGAGCGTGAACCACAAACTGATACAACCATGAAGAGCACAATGAGTACGAGGTATTTTCAAAGGTTCAAGTTACGGATCAAAGACCCTTTTGGAGCCTTTCAAGGATTGTTCATGCAAATAAGAGCTTAGACTTCAACCAAGTGAGTGTATTTGCTAAAACATGAAGAAGATCTTTTAATACAGTCTAAGGCATCCTTGAATATAATCCAAAGGCACCTTAACTTAGGTACAATATGGTCTTTTGAGACTCCCTTTTTACACTCTAAAGGAGCACCTTTTAGTAAAGGTATTTTGGTTTTTTATGTAATAAGCTATAAATAGACTCCTTAGGCTTATTTTTCATTAGAATTTTGATGACATTGATATTACTCTTATATTTTAGCTTTACTCTCTAGATTTATGTCTTAGAATCCAAAATTAAGGACCAAGAATATTTGGAGTTAGGGTTTCACTTGTTTTGGATAATTTGGCAAGAAAGGTAGTTTGAGGAAGAGTGTTTCCTTTGGGTCACCTAAGAGGAAGGTTTGAAATTTCATTTGTGAGGTGTGTTTGAATATTTGATACATCATCTAGTGCTTATCATATAGTTGAAGTAAGGGTCTTTCTATCTATCCTTTAATTTTAAGCATTTTTCTTCTTCTTCTCCATTCTATGTGTTGTTTTCTCTTTATTTGGTTGCTGGAATTTGCATCTTAGTAGCCAATTTCGTGTCTTTGGTAGTCTTTAGGCTATAATTTGGTATCAAAGCATTGGTTAATGTTGTTCCAACATCCCTAAATCTTAGTTTTAGTGTTCTTATATAGAAAATCTCATAAAAAAGTGTCAAAAATCAGAAAATACCAAAAAAAATTATGTGTTGTCTTGTGTGTTTGTTGTAGATCTGAATTTTCCAAGTTAGATCTACAAGTTTTTGATTTGTTTTGAAGGTTTCTAGTGCTAGATACTTTCTCTCTAGCAAATAGGGAGTCTAGATCTACTTTTAGATTGAAGTTTGGTTGAGTTTGAGCTAAGAACCTCCATGAACATGGTGTTTTGAAGGTTTTGTGCTAGATCCAAAATTTACCCTTGTGATTTAGGTGTGTTTGGTGGCTAATTTTTGATTGGTTGAAGTTGTTTTGGGCTAAGGAACTTAAATCTTGAAAAAAATTCATTATTGGAGTTCATTTGCTAGGTGGTCAAACTTGGTCAACGCTTGAATATTCATCTTGTTTATCCATGATCTTCATAACTTAGTGAAGAAGGATATTCAAAGTTCTTGTTTGATCTAAAAAAGGAAAGAAAGAGAGTGAAAAGGTTGTTTGTCCCAAAGCATATTCAAAGAATATTTCATTCTTTCAAAAGGAAGAGGGGACAAGGGGACAACAAAGTACAATTGCAAGTACAAAGGTAGGACCAATTCATTTCTCATCCATTTTGAAGCTTGAAAAGGCTTCAATCTTGAATTTTTCCCTCTAAAACCGAATTCTCGTCTTTCCTAAGAGGTTTTTGGCCGAAACAAGTTGGAAATTTTTTTTGGGAATTTCAAAAAAAGTGACAACCAACCACGTAGTGCCACATCATCACTTGTGCTCAACCAAAATTTACCTCTAAATTTAGATTTCCTAGTTTCTATTAGTTGTTTGTAGTTTCTTTTGTGTTGATTCTATAACTAATTAGCAAGCTAGTAAGTACCTACTAGGTTGATAATTAGTCTTGAGTCTGTTTTGTTCGTGTCTTCCCTTTTTGTGTGCTTTTCTTGTTTCTAAGTCACAGTATTTTTTGGTTCAAGTGCGTGCATCACTTTGTTTTAAGTCATTTCAAACAAAGATCAATTCCAATTCAAAGCTTCTCACCTCTCAAGTAACTTTCCAAGTATTGCCGAATCTCCAATGCTTGTGAAGCTAAGTGTGAGGTGAGATTGAGAGTGAGTGAAGTGAGGCTTTTGAACTAACTTGTTTGCTCATTTTGTTGGTTGTTTGCTTGTTGTTTTTTTTTTTGCACTTTTTAGTTACATTTTCCATGGAATCCGAAGGCACTACTTCCCAACCATTGGGAAATGATGCTATTGGAGCCTTGATAGCTCGGATTGATGCCTTGGGTCGAGACATTGCTCAAAAAATGGTAGAAAGTAATGATACTTTGAGGAGAAAATGGAAGATAATCATGAGGCTTTGAAGGGTGAAATGACATCCTTGAAGGGTATTGTGGCTAGAGTGAAAACTAGGATTGATAAACTATATGATAGACTATGCCCACCAAACCCTCCATAAGTTCAAACCCCTCAAAACCAAATATCCTACACTTCACCATATCTTCAACCTAAATTGATACCCCCTCTCCTAACCATACTAAACTGAATTTCCTTCATCTAAGTAGAAGAAGAGGAGAAAATAGAATCCAAAGGGAATGAGTCCAAGCCTCAAGATAAAGAGAAAATAGATTGTGAAGTGCAAGAAGACTATGAAGAAAAGAGGGAAAAGGAAAGGGAATTCGTGGGTAGTGAAGTTGGTGATAGAAGAAAAATGCTTGTTTGTGGGACTTGCCCACAAAGGTTCCTTAATGCTCACTAACCTAAAGGCTAGCATTTTACCTAGCCTCGATTCTCCTTATTTGCATGTTGCCCATGAATTATCAAAGAAGGATCAACAAGAAATCTCACATGAAAGTGGCCTCAAAAGACCCTTGGCCGAAAGCTTCAAAGGAGTGGGCTGCCCTAGTCCAAACCAAGGTAATAATGCAATTCCCTATATTTACTTCAGCTTAAATTGTTGTCATGTGATTCCTTATGTTGAGTTTTCAGAAGTGGGTGTGCATTTTTCTTCTCTTGTTATCTCTCTTGATATGTGTAATAAACCATGTGCACCTAATATTAGCTCACTACTTGAATGTGAGGATAGAGTAATTGAAAACTTTCAAGTTACAGTTGATACTAATAATGATGGTCTTGATATTGAAAATGGTCCTTTGAACTTGTGTGATGAAATCCCTTATATTAATCTTGTTCATAGTTGCCTTGTGATTGTGCAAGTGGTGGCTAATGTTTTGAATGATTATGAACTTTGTAACCTAGTGAAAGGTATGGGTCATCTCGACTCAAACCTTTATCTTTTGCTCCCATTTGACCCTAGAATACTCTTGAAATGTGAAGGTTATAGTTGCTGGTCGTGCTCACTTACTTTTAATGGTGATGCTAATTATGTCTTTGGTACCCTATATGCTAAGATTTTCATATCATATCCCAAGGATAAGTGGACGTATGTTAAGTGTGAACCACCTTGGAGTGATGATATAATTGTTGTACTAATGCTAACCCTCCTACCATGAGGATTGTGTCCTTGTTTTCTTCCCTCTTGGGTTTTGCAAGGTGTGAATTTGAGGATAAATTCCTTTCAATATGGAAAGGATGGTACAAGAATGAAGAGCACAATGAGTACGAGGTATTATAAAAGGTTCAAGTTGCGGATTGAAGACCCTTTTGGAGACTTTCAAGCCTTGTTCATGCAAATAGGAGCTTAGCCTTCAATCAAGGAAGTGTATTTGCTAAAATGTGAAGAAGAACTTTTAATACACTCCAAGTAAGCCTTGAAAATACTCCAAAGGCACCTCAACTTAGGGACATTATGGTCTTTTAAGACTCCCTTTGTACACTCCAAAGGAGCACCCTTCATTAAGGGTATTTTGGTTTTTTTATGTAATAAGCTATAAATAGAATACTTAGGCTTATTTTTCATTAGAATTTTGATGAAATTGATATTACTCTTATATTGTAGCTTTACTCTATAGAGTTAGGTCTTAGAATCCAAAATTAAGGTCCAAGAATATTTGGAGTTAGGGTTTTACTTGTTTTGGATAATTTGGCAAGAAAGGTGGTTTGATAAAAAATGTTTCCTTTGGGTAACCTAAGAGGAAGGTTTGAAATTTCATTTGTGAGGTGTGTTTGAATATTTTATACATTTTATAGTGCTCATCATATAGTAGAAGTAAGGGTCTTTCTATCTATCCTTTAATTTCAAGCATTCTTCTTTTTCATCTCCATTCTATGTGTAGTTTTCTCTTTATTTGGTTGTTGGAATTTGTATCTTAGTAGCCAATTTCGTGTGTTTGGTAGTATTTAGGCTATCATAAACTTTGATAGGTCCATCTCCTTAATCAAAATAGCAGTCCTACACTCCTTAACCACACTATCATCTATACCAGAAGCAATCTAACTCATTCTAGACCTATTGTCAGCCACTATTGAAGGAGCATACCTCGCTAACTGGTTGAACTTAAGTAAGTATTCCTTCATGCTCATATTACCTTTCTTCAAATTGATGAAATCTTACACCTTATCTTATCTCAACTCTAAGGGGAAGAACCTGTCTAAAAAAGCCATGGAAAACTTCTCCCACACTACATGCCCTACCTCAGCACCCCTATTTTCATTCCACTCCTTATACTAGATGTGAGCTAGACCGTGCAATAGATATGCAACCAACTCTGAACTCTCTCTCAAAGTGACACCCATGATATCTATCACTTTCTGAACCATATCAAGAAACTCATACGGATTTTCCTCAAACTTGGATCCCAAGAACAAAGGAGGGTTCATTCGGGTAAAGTCCCGAATGCTAGATGCAACTATATTTACCACTGAATTAGCTAGGGAAACAGTCTGTTGATTTTTTTGAGCAACTACTGAATAATCTAAAGGTAGTGAATGCAGCTCTGAATTTAGAGTGAGAGACATAGTCGGTCAGGGGATCTTCCTGAACAGGCAGTGGTATGGGCTGATTCCTATTCCTTTATGCATTGTTTTTTTTGGGGAGGTATTATCTCAAAATAGAATGAAGTATGAGTTAGAAAGAGAGTTTAAATAAAGCTTATGCTCATTTGCACAACATGAATACTGAAAGAAGGGAAACTTTTCCTAAAACATCTTATAGTCTCTTGTCCATGAGTGTGGCGCGCTTCACACCCACGCATAACACTATAATAAATGCAACTTTTAGACTCCCTGGGAAACTTTAAAAACTCAGTATCTGATACCAAGTTTTTTCATGACCCGAGGTTGCCCCTCATCGTAACAACAAGGCTTACGATCACAAATGACCACAAGATAACCCAAGAGCTGTACCTGGTATGAGCACTGAATAAAATATAAACATAACACATGTGCGGATGATAAACTGAAAAGGGAGTATAACTATGAATATTGAGATACTGAATCAATCACAAGTGTGAAGCGTCTAATAAGAACTAAAAGTAATTGATTGGCTGACTAACTGATTATCTGAAAGCCTCTAAACTAACTTAGGAGTTGATAGGATAGACCCCCAACTGACTTCGACTGACTATGTAGAGTGAAATACTTAAATAGCTGAATAATCATAACATGTCCTCGATGGATGAGGAGTTACCACTAAGTCCGCTAGATTATGTTGAGCTATCTAACTATGGCTAGGAAACTGTGCATCCAAACTTATGATATATGACGTTATAACATAAAGAATAGTATATATTTAGTACATTAAATATATGGGTATATGAGATAAGTTTACACTGATATACATGGGGTACAGTGCATATAAAATAAGGACTAACTAAATAGCATGAGACAACTGAACATAAATGCATGCAAACTGTAACATCTGAGAATACAAGAATAAGTGTATATCTGTTATGTTACTGAGATAATCTATAATCTTAAAGACTGAAGCTGTAAAAACAACTGAATACTTGAAAGTCATTACACTTAATCAAGAAAACCTGAACTGAAGATACACTGAATACCATACTAAGATATAGGAGGTATCATCTAACCAACATGCCCTCATTTGATGTAATTGGGGTCCAACCTGTAACCCCAGTTGGAAGGGTGTCAGTACCGTGCCATGTGTACTAATAATGGCTGTGTGGATCCACTAATCTGATGTCTCGAAGGACTAGGGAGTCAAACCCAAACTGGCGGGTGACCCCTAAAAAAGTGTCAGTCCTAAACTAGTGGGTGGCATCTCATAATTCTATGCTGGAAACGTAGTTCTGGAACTTAGGGACTACTAATAAGGACCCAGTCCTAAGTGGTGGGCTAGTTACTATCCCTAGGTTTGCTCGGTGTATAAAACTACTCTTAATTAAGCTGACACTAGTACTAGACTGAACTAAACTCAACTGAATGTTATTATATAACCAATAGTGCTCATCATAAATATGAATATCTGAGTGTACTGATAAGATTTATGGACTGACAATCTCAATACTTGAAAAACTGAATTTATGTAAATCACATAGGTATCAAGTGTTCATAACCTAACAGAACTAAACGGAATAAACAATAATGCCATATAAAAGTTTAAAATCATAGTAGGGGATTATTTTTCAAAAACCAACACTTAGGCATTTCATCAAACATATGAGAGTCATGAACATAAGCATGGGAATGAGTAAAGCATGTGATAATAAAATGATTACAAGACAAATCATAACTTAGGCATTTAATGTGAAAATTACAATATTTAAAATATGTAATAGCTCATTGCACATGAAAACACTTATAAACATAACTTGTAATTATATTAACAAGAGATTCATGGAGATATTTCAACTTAAACATGAAAAACTCACATTTTAAAACCAAAAAGGGATTCTTGGACTCCATGGGTGAAAGCTTGAATATTGGATGAATTTGTGAAGATTCTTGGGAATTTTCTTGAGATTTAAAGCTTGAATCCCTTGATTGTTTATGAAAGATTAAGGTTTGTTCTTGAGATGGAAAATGATTTCTTTGAGAGATTTTATGAGTAAAAGAGCAATTAATGCTCCTCAGAGACAACAATTTTGTGTAATGGATGAAATAGGAAGAGGGGAATGACTCAAATTCCTCCATAGGCACGTAACTCATATAACTATGTGGGGCTAACCCACATGCCGCACCACTCTTTCTGTGCAATATGCAATATGCTGCGCAACTCTCCCAAATGATAGTCAATGCTCTATGTATCTTTCCTTTCACGATATGCAATGCATCATGGCCATATCTTAGTGCTGCACTATTTTGACCATCCAAACATACTCCAAACCTAGTCCAAAAAATCCAAAACTAATCCGAGACATAATTTGAACCACCCCGATCATGAATCAACTCTAAAATTGACATACCAAGGTTAGGTAGGTCAAAAATAAAACCATTGAAGATTGTCGGCCTTGTAAATTACTAAGTCCTTAACACTTAGTGAAATTTCTAAGTCTTGGACCCCTTTAAACATGCAACCGAGAACTGAATTGAGCTAAGATCTTATGGGGTATTGCACTAACGAAGATAATTACAACTTGGCATACCAGGGATTCTAAGGTAGTAAGATATACTTATTCAGTTGGGATGTCGGTGGAACAATGATAAAGATAAGAAGAAGGTCACCAGGATATGGCGTATGTGAGAACACAGATGGACTTGCTCACTAAGAATTTGCTATGAGGTAATATAGAGAAAGTTAAAGCAGTTGGGTCTCAAAGCATGGTAACTGATTTGATTTTGAAGAGGATGAAAAGTGTCTTAATAACCAGGGAGGTTTTGCGTCCAATGGCCAAGAAAACCAAGGTCAATAATATCAAAGAGAAAATTACTATAACAAGGCTAGTTATAAGATTCATGACCAAGGAAACTGGAAAAACAAAGGTGACTGAAGTGGATTGCATGTGCAACTTTAGAGCTGTGATAAATGTGGCTAATAATTTAGGAAATATGTATATAAAAGCCATGATGGATAAATTGCTTAAAGAAATGGGAGTCAATTGATACAGATGTAAAGAAAATCAAAAATCATATATCAACAATAATCTAGTTGGTGGTTCCTTGTTCTACCTTCATTAAGTATTTAGAACAATAAATGAATCAATTATCGGCCATTTTTAATTAAGGAAATAGAACGTTATTGAGTGATACGATATAAAATCAAAGGAATGATGGAATATATATAGCTATTACAATGAGGAGTGGCAAAATGTTACCTGACCCACGTGTAAAAGTCCACCCCTAGGTAGATGATGTGGTATCAAAAGATGAGGTAATGGTTAATAATGAAGTGACGAATACTAAGCCAACTAAGTCTGAGAAGCTAGGAGAGTTGGGTGAGAAGATTACGAAAGTAGATAAACCTTCCAAGGTAAAAGGTGCTAATGATGTGGGTCTTGAAAAAAGAAAGAAGGTGGAAGAACCTCTAACCAAAATTCATAAGCATCTCCACTATCCTATATTGGATGATGAGGAAGGTAGAGGATGACAAGTTTAGCAAGTTCATGACAATGTTAAAATAGGTATTAGTGAATGTACCATTGACTCAGGCATTAGAACAAATGCCGAGATATGCTAAATTCATAAAGGATCTAGTTATGAAGAAGAGAGTAGTCAACTATGAGCCTATAGATAATTTTCATTCATTGGAGTGCAATTTCCATGAGATTACTGGTGAAAAAGAAATCCGACCCAAGAGAATTTACTATACCATGTACGATTGGGGCCTTTATCTTTTCTACAACACTTTGTGATTTAGGAGCAAGTATAAATCTTATGGCACTAGTGATCTATCAGCAGCTGGGTTTAGAAATGCCTAAATCAATATCTATGTAGTTGTTGATGGTAGACTGTTCAATGAAGAGATCGGTTGGTATTCTTTATGATGTTTCAGTGAAAGTGGCAAATTTCATATTTGCTGTAGACTTTGTAATTCTTGATTGTGAAGTTGATTTTGAAGTGCCCATAGTCTTGGGTAGACCATTTTTAGCTACTGGGAGAGTACTAGTTGATATGGAGAGAAATGAGCTAAAGTTTAGACTCAATGATGAAGAATTTAACTTTGATGTTTGTTAGTTGATGAAGCAACCGAGGGAGATAAGTGTAGTCTCTATTAATGATATTGTTTATGAGGTTGATCTAGTGGTGCCTGTTGAAGAGAAATATGATGTTGAAACCTTGGTAGTAGTATTGATGAACTTTGATACATAGGGGATTGAGGAGTATGATGAAATAGTGTATGCTTCGACTGGAATGGGTTCATACTCTTATTCTTTGAAGAAGTTAGATTTGGATTTAAAGAATAGACCAACACCACTTGCAAAGCCATCTATTGAAGAACCACCTATGTTAAATTGAAAGAGTTTTCGGGTCATCTTTAATAGGTATTTTTGGGAGAGACCAATACATTACCAGTGATTGTTGCAGCTAAGTTGGTAGAGCTTCAAGTTAATGCTCTTGTATCGGTATTAAAAATGTACAAGAGGGATATAGGGTAGACTATCACTAATATCATTAGTATTCCGCGAGGCATATGCACAGATAAAATCTAGTTGGAAGAAGATTATACACCAACTATTAAGCATTAGAGGAGGCTTAGCCCATATATGCAATAGGTAGTGAAGATAGAGATAATTAAATAGTTTGATACATGAGTGGTGTACCCAATCTAGGATAGCAAATGGGTGAGTCCTGTCTAATACGTACCAAAGAAACAAAGAATAACTATGGTAGAAAATAAAAAAAATAAATTGATTCCTCTTAGAATAGTGACATGGTAGATAGTATGTATGGATTATCAAAAGTTGAACTCTTGGATGGGATTATTGGAAGTTGAACTCATGGAAACTCAGAGACCTTTTCCTAATGCCCTTTATTGATCAAATGTTGGATAGATTAGTTGGAAGAGGGTGCTACTATTTTTTGGATGGTTACTCATGGTACATATCAATCTCTATTTCACCCGAGGATCAAGAAAAGACTACGTTCATATGCCCATGTGGGACCTTTTCCTTCAAATAGATGCCATTTGGGTTATGCAATTCTCTATCTATATTTTAGAAGTGTATGATATCAATTTTCTCCGACATGGTTGATGACACTTTAGAAGTGTTCATGAATGATTTTTGGGTGGTTGGAGATTCATTCGATGATAGATTGACAAATTTCAGTTATGAATTATAGTGATGTGAGGAGTATAACCTGGTACTGAATTGGGAGAATGCCATTTCATGGTGAATAAAGCTATCGTATTGGGATATAAGATTTTGGTAAGAGGGGTTGAAGTGGATAGAGCTAAAATTAAATATATTTCAAAGTTACTTCCACCTATTTCGGTAAAAATAGTGCAAAGTTTCTTGGACTATGTGGAATTCTATAGGATACTTTTCAAGGACTTCTACAAAATTGCCAATCCTTTATGCAGATTGTTGGAAAAGGAGGTTAAATTTGAGTGGAAAGAGGATTTCTTGAAATAATTTAAATTCCTTAAAGATAATTTGGTTAAAACATCTATCATGATTGTATGTAATTGGTCAAAACCCTTAAAGATAATGTGTGACGCAAGGGGGTGGCTTTTGGTTTACTTCTGGGATAGAACAAAGAGAAACTGTTCAGCGCAATATAATATAGATATAAAGCATTGAGTGGAGCTCAAAAATATTACACCATTATTAAGAAGGAGTTATTTACTGTGGTGTATGCATTTGAGAAGTTTTAAACATACTTGTTGGGGACCAAAGTGGTAGTGCATACTGACTATTTAGCTTTGTGGTATTTCATGACAAAGAAAGATGCCAAAACTTGATTGATTCAATGGGTGTTGTTTCTACAAGAGTTTGATTTCAAAGTTAAAGTCAGAAATGGTTGTGAGAACTAAGTGGCTGACCACTTATCCAGGTTAAAGAATGAAAGGATCAAAAGAGAGGAATTGGAGATTGATCATTTGTTCCCAAACGAACAAGTCCTTGAAGCTACCATTGACTTTGTTTCTTGGTTTGTGTACTTTGGAATCTACCTTATGAGCGACTTTATTCTGGAGGACTTGAGCTTTCAGTAACAAAAATTTCTTCCAAGATCTTAACAGGTACTTTTGGGATATGCCTCATTTATTTCATTTATGTAAAAATAATATAACTCAAAGGTGTGTACCAGAGGTGGATATATTTTAGACATTGCAGGCTTGTCACTCTTCTCTTATGGGAGGAATCATGTAGGTTACTGCATAATCCAAATACTAGTGGCCAACTATTTTTAAGGATACTTGTGAGTTTGTGAGAGCTTATGATTAATTCAAGCAACAATGATCAATTTCTAAGCACCAGGTGATGCACATATCAACCATGCTATAGGTTGAATTGTTTGATGTGTAGGGTATTGACTTTATGATCACCTTTGTGAGTTCTTATGGGTATAAGTATATTCTAGTTTTGGGTTACGTACCCAAATAGGTTGAAGCTGTGGCATTAGCTAATAATAAGGAAAAAAGGATAGTATTGTTCTTCAAAAGACATCTTTTCCTTCTTTGGTACTCCATGAACAATTATTAGTAGTGGGGGACCACATTTTTTTAATAAGGTGTTTAGGGATGCATTATTAAAATACGGTGTAACACAACACAAGGTGGCTACTTCTTATCATCCCCAAAAGAGCGGGCAGGTTGAAGTGTCTAACAGAGAGATTAAAATGATTTTGGCCAAGTCAGTGAATGGTAATTGTAGTGATTGGTTTGGAATCTCGATGATGTTTTATGGGATTATTGTTCCACTTTCAAAACTCTAATAAGTATGATGCCGTACCAACTTGTTTTTGGTAAGGCATATTATTTTCCTGTAGAATTGGAGCATAAAGAATTGTAGGTGCTGAAGTATTTGAACTTGAGTTGGAAGGAAGTGACTGAGTTAAAATTAGATCTTTTGAATAAAATGGATGAGTTTTGTCTTTGTGGTTATGAAATTTCTATACCATAACTGGAGGATTGAAAAGAGGGAGTTCCAAATTCGGAATTAGGTCTTTCTATTTAACTCAATATTTAAATTGTTCCAAAGGAAGCTAAAATCAAAATGGTCTGGCCTATTCAAGGTAACTCAAGTGTTTGTGTTCGAAGTAGTAGAGATTGAGAATAGAGATGGTAAGATTTTTAAGGTTAATAGATAATGTATCATAAAATATATTGGTAAACAAAAAGATTTTAAGATGGCGATGCCAATATATCTTGATGAAGTCTAAGTAATCAAGACAATTGGATCGTGTCGTGACGTTAAATCAAGTGCTATTGGGAGGCAACCCATAATGTGTTGTACAACCAGGTTGATAGTTTTGTTATATTGGTTAGTTAATATAATCTATGTGTTAAGTGTGCTGGATTTAAAAATATAAGGAATTAGAAATTTTGCATTAGCGACCAATGGATCGATGAACCATCGCAACTATGATGGACTACCTATCTAATCTATCAAGATGGGCCTGAAGAGTCAATGATCTAGAGAAAGAGTGACGGAAGGAACAACGGACCATCACCTATGCGATGGATCATCAAAGCAATCATCCTACTGAGCTAAAACTCGATGGAGTTTTGATAAGGTGTAATGATACAAGAAATGAGTTGTCGACCCTATGATGGACCATCATAGTATCCATCGGAGGTGAATTAGCTAAATTACTTAAAATTTGGCCGGCCCATTAAGAATAATCTAATTTCTGTAAATTGGGCTCGTGATCTGATCTAAAAACACTAAAAAATAAAATTTGAAATTACTTCCCACGTTTATGCATGACTTTCCACTTTATCTTCTAAAACGATTTGAACTCCCACATTAATCCACTTTGAAATAGCATTCATCTGCCATAACTCTTCAGTTCATTTTCTTTTGCTATATAAGCCTTCCCAAGGTCATTACTTTCTGTCATCACTAAGAACTCATCCTCTCCACTTTGAAAATGCTTTATTTTTCTTTTCTTAAGATGAAACATTACTTTTAATTACTTTCAAGCTTGTTGTGAAGTTGCATTTTATGCCCAGGTATGTTTTAGTAGCCTTAACCTTTATCCATAAGTGATGGTTGAAATAGGATAAACTTAGTAAGAGTTTTGCGTTCATGTTTTAGGTTTGAGTTGAAAAATAAAGTTTGATATACCGTGGTGGAGCTCCCGTAGGGTAAAAGTAAGAGTAACTTTACTATAGAGTAAAACTTGATAGTATGATAAACTTGTTACACTACCAGGTACAAAAATTATATGCCCACCATGTGTTCGACAAAATGCCCTAATGGAAATTTGAAGAACAAGACATTGAGATGGCATACCTAATGGACCATCGTGAGAGTGATGGACCATTGGAAGAGCCATATCTAAATCGATTGAAATTTGAAACACTAGTTAAGGGAAGAGAGTTGAGTCAATGAGTTATCGCAACGGCGACAGACCATCACTCAAATTGACACCTAAGTCATGAAGTATCTGAAACAATCTAGAAAGTAAATATGGGTAGTTCTACCAACCATAGGACATGAGACAACTTATTGGTTAAATCATCATAAATTGGTCAAAAGAATAGGCCTAGCTATGATAAAGGGGGTGACAACTTGCCACTTGCACGATAGACCGTCATCCCTACCGTCGTTACTTGCCAAAATCTTGCATTTAAGTTGGTTTTTATTTTTTAATTTTATACCTTTCTTGGTCTACTTCTTATCTCAAGTACAATGACTCAAAAGTTACTAATAAGGAGAGGTAGAGGTGAAACTAGGCCAACTCATGAGACAACTACGTCAAGACTCTATGATAAACCTAAAGAAGATACTGAGGCCCCAACCTACCACACCCGAAAGAGTGAAAAAAATCATCAACCACCCTTCCAGTATGATGAGAAGGTAGATTAATCGAGTGATGTAGTCAGCAATGAATGTGAAAGTAATGACAGTTTTGTTCTAGGCTGAGTGGAGAGGTTGAAAATGATCCTATGCAAGAAAAGGGGGTTGTGATTTTTAGTAAGGACTCTGAGGTTTGGGATATAATTAGGTGGAAATAATTTGGGATATAACCCACTATTATTAAGGAACTCTTCATGAATTACTTTGAAATATTAGTGAAAGATTGTCCAAAAGGGTTAAAGGTAGCAGACATGCAAAACAAAATAAGAATCCCAATGAGAAGAGTAATAGTAGATATCTTAGAGCACACCATTAACCAAATACTTTTTGGCTAGATATACACCACTTCTGCAATCACTCCATAGCTTGATAATTGAATAAATATTGAATCGACACAGAAGTCATGGTTAGAAGGAATATTGATAGATAACGGGACCTATAATGGCTAAGAAACATAGAGACTTGCTAAATCCATATTGAGTTTCAGAGCAAAGTTTTAATAGGCTATGGTGACACTGAGATGATGCCGATTGTGGGAGATGCTAATATAGATCTACAATAAGTGGTGTTGGTTGCTAGTTTGATTAAAGAGCTGAAAATAAATTTTAGGTAGATTATAACTGATGAGTCTTTTGTTTAGGCACACAAAACTTCTAGTGCTTTGCCCTTTCTGTACCTTATCATGGAACTAAGTAGGCAAGAAAATATGGTAATCATTCGAGGAGTTGATAATGAATTTTGGGCTTTAATAAAATAATATATTGAGAAGACGATGGATGAAACCAAGTTTGAGATGCCAGTGCATAAACCACCAGCATTTGGGCTACAACCCAACCCACTTTAGGTGTATTAGATGCATCTTAAGGTATGCTATTAGCTCTTGCTATAATTGTTCCATTGGGCACTTCTGCAACTTCTGGGTCAGTGGCTAGACCTCCTACTACTGATACTATGGATACAACATCTATGCCACCGATTTATTCAGAATATAGGTTGACCCTAGAAAATTTTATGAAAGTGGTTAAGGTTTAGAAAAAGTTTGAACGACAATTGAATGTAGGGGCCAAAGAGTTTAAACCATTTGTGGATAGAGTTGTAGGATGGCTTTAAAGCCTTATGAAAACTTATATGCGTGATTATATGATATGAAATAATAGGTGAACAAAAACCTGCAAGAGTTGCCAGTTCTAGATCTAGCTTAGTTTATTGCTGAGGTGAAGCAGGCGTGGGCTGATATTGTTAAATTAAGAATACAACCTATTTTAAGTATTTTTTATCCGATATTTGTGGAGGTAGATGATGAAAAAGATATTATAGATCTAATGGGCCAGCCACTAAAAGACAAAGGCAAGGCCATGAGTGATAGTAGTGTGAAGATGTCATCAAGAAAGAGTCAACATAAGGATGACATAGATGAAGAAAGGGTGATGCAAAAAATGGTGTAGCATTTAAATAGAGACGAGGAAGCTTAGGAAAAAAGAGCTGGGGAAAAAGTTGTTGTTGTGTCTACTAGTTCAGTAGGGAGGTTGTCATAGGCCACCGATTTTATTAGTACCTACTATTTTTTAAGGAAGTGGGTGATTTGAGCACCCCGACCTTCATTGGGGTCACTAGTACTGCTATTGAGGCCAGTGGGGCTATCCATAACTCTACAGACTCCCAAGACTAGGGGATTTAAGTATTCTAATACCTTGTACTTTATTATTTATGCATTGAGGATAATACATTTTAGTAGGGGTGGGTGGATACTTTTATCTATTAGGGAGTCTATCACCATAGGGGTTTTTGTTACCTACATTCTTTTTCTTTGTGTGCTATCTAGTAGAATTGGTATATCTAGGATGTTTATTTCTTTATTTCTATTTTTATTGTTGTCATATGATTGCATATATTGTGTTTGTTGATAGAAATGATTGAATGAAAAGTCATTTATGGTAGGAGTATGTGCTGTTGTGAAATAAGGACCATCCTAAAAAATTTTAATCATGTGCATAGTCTTTAATGATTAGCCATTATGGATCAGTACTTAGCATTTGAATCTCTAATAAAGGTAATAGTGCTTAAGCTATACACAAGTCTAAGAATTAGTAACATGAGTATAAGTTCACTACTATGAGTGTGTGTGTGAGGATTTTGTGTATTTCTTACTTTGTGTATGCAGCTAGAACTTTCCCAATTCATTATGTTAAGAGATAGTTGGTTGAATAGGGTAGGACTATAGGCCATTTTTAAATGAGTCTACTTAGACTTTAGAACTTGACAAAAATGTTGTTATTTGTATATCTCCTTGATCCCCTTTTGAGCTAGTAACCTTTTATTCAATACCTTTAACCTTCTTTTCTCTATTTCTAGATTACTATTTTATCCCTGGTCCCTCCTTAGAAATTGTGTAGTTCAACTCAGTAAATTACCTAATTTAAGAGTGCTACTATAGAGAGCTAATGAGTGGAGAATGGGTTGAAGTAACCTCTTAGTGATAAACCTTTATGTTTGCCCTAGTCCCATATGAATATTTTGCACCTTAACTTATGGCAACAACATAAGTTGAGCATGGATAGTGTGAAGGTTTTAGTGAATGGGTGAGTCAAGTGGTCAAAATTATATAATAAAAGAGGTACAAAAGTTAGAATTAAAAAAGGAAAAATAAAAAAATAGGTTGGGACATTAAGAGGGAAGCTAACTGAAAATATTAGCTAATAAGTGGCAATGATGGCAAGAAGGGTTGAGACACTTTTTCAAAAAAGATATATTACCTATACCTAAGACTTTGTTAAAAGCCTAATTAAGTCCTATAATGATCCTTGCCAACCTACTGTAGTACTAAGAAGAATAATAAGGGCAAGCTCATGGCTTTGTGTATGCAGCTTGAAATTTGTTGTGAGAGTGAGAGGTTTGAATATTAGTCCTTGAATAAAATAGATCAGTGGGAGAAGGATTTCTTTGAGGTGAGACCATGTGAATGATACTTGTGATTGTTGATTCTCGCATTAGGTGTTTTATGTTTATGCATATAACTTAGTTAGAGTGAATGCCAAACATGGATCCCTATGAGTTAGGGTTACAGAACTTGTGTACATATTAAAGTTCTAGTCCTTGCTAGCTCCAATAGTTTCTCATTCTTTTTTGATGTTGATTCATACATGGCATTATGTTAAGTTTCTTGAGGACAAGTGATCCTCCTAAGTTGAGGGTGCTTATGTACCGACTTCTAAAGGTATATATTTTTTATATTCTAGGAAGGATAATTGCATGTTTACGAACAATTGTTAGAGTTATTTAATGTGTTTTGTTCTTTTTCTTAGGAATCAAACTCAAAGACAGGGAATACCAATTTTTTAAAACTGAAGAGGCCTTAAATGGGGACACCGATGGACCGTCAGTGCCCAAATGAATCGCCGGACTGTCAGGCCACCTATTTATAAAAGGAATAATAAGGGACAATCTAGAAAGGAATGACAATTTACGTACCATCAGGGTCTCAGCAGACCTTCACCCCAGTTTTCCGGACCTACCAGAATCTATGAAAAATCATGTGGCTAGATAATTGGTGACGGACGGACTGAAAGACTAGAGATGGACCATCCCTATAGTCATCCGAGTCTTTTTTAGGTATACTAATTCTAGATAATTGGTGATAGTTCAATTGACTAACCGTCACTCTCTTAATGGGCTGTCTTGCGAGCAATCAATTTTGACCCACCATCTCTATTTTGAATTTTAAAACCTAACTTTGTTTGTAATGGCCCCCTAGGTCATTTTTTATATTTCCACTTATTTTCACAATTAAAAATTTCCCATAGATTTCCCAAGTCATTTATGACTTGTTGAGACTGACAGTTCGGTTACTGGATAGTTTGTTTTGGTTTCTCGAGCTAATTCCTTATTTAAAAGTCTTTGCTGGTTCCAAATAGCCATTGGCCAAAACCTTCAGTAAAATGATCTCGAATGAAAATTTTGACTGCATCAACATCTTTGAAATATTAATTTTAAGCTAGAAATACCTTTGGTTCGGGTCCCGATACACCCGAGCTTATTTTGACCTATTGGTCGAAAAATTAAAAATTAGGGTGTAGGACCCATATTTGGTCAAAATGATCTCAGATGGCAAATATGACTTGTCTATTCAATCCAAAACATTGAGTTTAGTATGGTTACATATTTCATTTATATATATCAGAGTTTGAATGAATCTCGAGGCCTTGGAGGAAACTTGGAAATTTTTCCAAGTTCAAGATGATAACTGGTGCCTTTGCGATCATATCTCTAGAGTGGAAATCACACTAGTGTGTGTATAAATGGTATTGATATTGCACCAAGTGTTGTGGAAATATACACACATGCTCTTGGTTCCAGGGTGTACGATTGCAACACCTGATTACCTAAAAGGAGTATCAATAGACCCCTTAAGTCGCGAGTTAGGTCATTATTCACCCATACCTTGAAATAAAAATCCTAATGGAGTGTGATAACTCAAAATTTTAGAGCTTTTTGGTGATTGGAGAGCTTGTTTAACATCTATTTTCATGATTATCATCCAAATTAAGGTAAGATTTCGCTCTTTATTGTGAAATTTTAATAATTTCTTGATCGAAACCCTAATAGCTTAAGGTCTTGATTTTAGCTCCATTTTATCTTAATTTTTACTCATTTTAAGGTTTATAATTCCTTGAGCATGTATTAATGTTGGGAATATGATTTCTATAAGTGGGACCACATGCAGTTTTTGATATCATTTTTAGACCTGAAGCACAATGGTGCAATATGGGCATCATTATTCTAATATTGATAAGTAGATTAAGATTTTTATAGTGTGATGGCATTTTGGGATTGTGAAGTAAAGATAGATGTTTGGTGAAAGATTAAAGAAATTATAGTTCGACATTGAGGTAGGCTTCTGTCTACTCTTCTTCGTACGATAATGCATGTTATATATTCTTTGTAAATGTGAATGTTAAGATTGATATTGGGTAGAATGACTTAGTCTTCATTATTAAAGTTTAGGGATTAGATGAGGGTTTTTGACCCGTAAGGTTAAATGCTTATTACACTTTAAAATCCTACTGCCTCTTCCCTAGATTGAGCTAATTTGTAGAAGGGATTTCAATATGATTCTAGGTTTGGCATGTGATTCAGGTGTTGGAAATGTGATTAATATGATTTACCTTACCTAGACTATTATAGTGATCTTGAAACCATAAAATGGATGAAGTTCACTTAATTGCTTATGTTCTAAGTGAAATTCCTATCTTAGGATTAATTATGGCTTATGTACCACCTATAAGTCAATTTAGATCCCTTAGACTAGTACGGGGTGTAAATTTCCTAAATATGAAATTCGAGGATTAGAAGTGGGTTCTTTCAGCCCACCTTAGGCTTGGACTTGGGTTAGCCATATAGACTTATTTACAGATGTTGGCATAGTTGAGGCTATTGAACTTTTTAGTATAAGGTTACTTCTTGACTTAATGAGTGACGATAGTTTTTCCTCAAATTATGATATATGGCCTATAGATGTGAGATATCCCATAGATGCTTCATGGATTATAAATATGAGATAGATTAGAAATATGATTATTGATATGAGTTTCAGGCATGTATGTGGGCCTAAGGATGTGATTATGGTGTTGTAGTTGTTTCAGAGACATTTTGAGCTAAAGGCTGTGTTATAGTCTTGGTTGGACATCTACAAGTGCTTATCGTTGTAAAGAATGTGGCCAAAGTTTATGAATGTTGATACTTATGGTTTCATTATTTGAATACTGGTGATGACATGCATATATTTGTTACATTCATGATCATTAAATTGGTAGATGATACAATTCTAGATAAAATATAATCCTATTACCATTTTTCATGAATAAGGGTTAAATCCTACTTTTCAACATAATAACAAATTTCTTCATAATAATAATGGCCTATCATAATCAATAACTTATCTATAAAAGAGGTTAATAAGGATGTATTAAGGATTTGATTGAGACAGATTTCGATCTTTAATTTGGTACTACTAATTACCTCAATCGTGAGAGATTTTGACCCTTTTTGTACTTTTATATTGATTTAGTCTTAAAGTTTACCCCGGGCAATAGATGTATGGATTTACACTATTTATATCCACGACTTAAGTCTGCACACCTATTTTATCTATACACACATCTCTTTGGTATGGGATAGAGAAAGATGTTGCATTGATGATACAAGTTTTTGGTCAAAACTCAATCACAAAATTTAGTGTTGTTATATATAAACATATGTGTTGATGATATAGATAATGCTGGTAATATTGAGGACGTTGATTATATATTTATTGGTTTGAGTTCGGCTAATTATTATATATATTGACAGATTCAATTTTGGGTATTGGTTATATTATGACCGATTTAATTTCGGGTATTGCTTATATTATGTTTGGTTCAATTTTAGGCATTGACTATATACATAATATAGGTTCGAGTCTGGGAAATTATTTTGATATGACTATATATATTGTATTAATTCTTGCATTTGCATGGCCTATCACCAGTATACGCCTATATCTATCAGTCTATATAGGGCGAGGGTTTGCAAAGTTATGGGTGATGACTATAAATTATGATGCATTGTATGCTGATTGAACCATCTGAGCTTGGGGAAGTGGGGGTACATGATAGGCTTGGCTAAGTATTTGATTATCCGGACTAACCAATTACTTGCATTTTTATTGATATTGTTATTATCATTGTTATGATCATTATTATAGCTAGTTTATGAAAGATTGGTTATTAATTTGGTATCGATATTCGAGGTATTATTCTATCTCTCCTATCTTTCGATTTCATTATTATGCATGATTAACTCATGATTATACATATGGATTAAAAACCCCAAGTATTCTAGCACTAGTACCTACTATGATAATGAGATCTTAAAGTACTAGTCTGATAATTGATGATAGGCGAATTTACACTCCTATATAAATATATTTTGCCCATATTTTAGCCTAGTTTTGAGAACAAATTATATATTTCATGCACTTTTAGTCCTTTTTCCTGTAAATGAGCTAACGAACATGATTAGAAAAGTTTCAGGTTTAAATGATGCAAAATACAGCATTTTATGGCTTACTTGACGCAAAATAAAGCTCACGAACGAAGGAGAAGGAAGTGGGACGCCTAAAGGACCAAAACTGTTGCATGGAAAATCTGTCCCGGGCTAAAACAACATTTCTGAAGACTTTGGGGACTTACAGACACAAAGCTGGATTTTGACAAAGATACATTAACCTAGTACAATTAGGTTATGTATTTCATTAGTTTATTTGGATTATGATAATGTTACCTTAACCTAGTACATTTGGGTTAAGTGTTCCATCAGCCTAGTAAGATTTGGTTATTTATTTCATTAGCATAGTAGGAGTAGGATAGGAGTATTATAAATACCCTATCATGCTAGAGATTTCTATAGAAGTCCTCCCTTAGTGGAGAGACATTCCTCCCTTAGTGGAGAGAACAATCTTTCTATTCTTCACTTAATTCAACAATTAATTTTCTTCCATCCCTCTCATCTTCCACTACAAACACTTCTAATCTACTTTTCTATTCTTAAATTCCACAACAAGAGAATCGTTACCAAGCTAAGGAAACACGCCTCACGCCTATCACTTGATCTACATGCCATTACTCAATATAGTGATATAATAACAATGTCAATCGTGATCTCCTTCGCATTCATGGGTAACTAAACTTCTCTGTTGGGGTTATGGAAACCGAATGAGTTACTATCTATTGTTGTGAGTTTGTGAGTTCGAGACACGTATATTGCTTATATCATTATTCTCTTCATGTTAATCCACATTCTTTGCGGTTGTAAATGCAAGAATACGCCAGTCTAACATTTAACTTGTTCGAGAGAAAGGTTATTTGTCTGGAAAAGAGATAGTGTCAAGGTAGTAGGACACCCTTTCCTATTAAAAAGCTAGTGCCGTAACTGGACTAACCTCTTGGAGAATTCGTACCGTTAGACACACTTTAAGATCGAGAGAGTTAAAGTGAAATAGTCCTTGTTTAGGTCGAGAGACGCTTGGATTTACCATCGACTACAATTCTCTATAAGCAATTGCATGTCAGAATTCTACACACTCATAGCCAATAGAGACGTATACCTCAAAAGGTGGACATAACCCCAACGCTTCAATTCTCATTGTTTACAACCAACGTAACAATCTCTCTCTTTTTACTTTATTATTTTCAGCCTTTGTTTACATTACTTGCAAGACAAGAATCCCCCCTTTTTTACGAGACTTGCACCAAAAGTTTAGTAATTTTACTTACTTGTTGGCCAAGCTATTTCCTGTGGGATCGACACCCAACCCAGGTTGGGTTCTATATTTGCTAACGACCGCTTTACACTCCTACGAGAGCTGTAGATTGAGCGTTATCAAAAATTGGCGCCGTTGCCGGGGAATACGAGTGTCAATCAAGTTCGTGATAATTACTAGACCCTTTGGTCAAAGATTCTCGTACTTTTACTTTCAGTTTTTGTTTTTGTTTACTGCATGTTTTTATTCAGTGCATGCCCTATACAAGAAGTTCTAGTCAACCGTTATTACCTATTAATCCTGAACCACAACGCATTGGAAGAATGGAAGCATAAGCTGAAATCGACAGGATGGCTGCTCAACACGAGCAAGCAAGATTAGCCGCCCTTGCTGCTGCTCAAGTCCAACAACAAAATATTGATAATCCTGGGCGAGCAACAAACCCTGACGATGAGGATTTAGGTGATGACGAGTTGATAAACCTAAGGCATGTCGCTGAAACTGCAACACCTGCCAACAGAAGAGGTCGACAATCTCGGTATAGGTATGATCGCCAACCTTTGCAACCAGCTTTTGACGATGATGATGATGATCTTGATGGTGCCGGAGCCATTGGAGCTATAATTCCACCACCATTAGCGCCCGGAACCAAGTTCAACTTCACAAGCACCATGATTCAGTTATTGCAACTCAAGGGATTATTTGGTGGACTAGCAGGCGACGATCCGAATATGCATCTCATCAACTTTATTTCTACATGCAAGTCTTTTGACAATCCTGGTGTTGGTCAGAATGCTATTCGATTACATCTATTTCCATTGTCTCTGTCTGGGGAGGCAACACTATGGTTGAATGGGCTGACTCCTGATTCAATTACAAATTGGAGGCAATTGAGAGACGCTTTCCTAGAAAGATTCTTTCCGCCATCCAAAAGAGCACAATTGAGAGATGAAATCAGCAACTTCCGCCAGCTTCCCACTGAAGCTCTTCATGAAACATGGGAGAGGTTCAAGACAAAGCTAGCGAGATGCCCAAACCATCACATGACTAATGTTCACCTAATGGAGATCTTGTATAGAGCCTTGAATTCAATAACTAAACCAATGGTGGATAATGCAGCTGGAGGTTCTTTCATGGACCTCACCTTTGGTCAAGCAAGCAATATGCTAGATCGCATGACAAAACAAAGTAGAGCTTGGCATACCATGGATTCTTAGGTAGCAAGCTCCACTTTATCTATTGGCATGACTGCAGACCAAAGAAGAAGATAAGAAGAACGTGATCAAGACATGGCGCACATGAAAACACAAATGGATCTTCTGACAAAGCATTTATTATCAGGGAAGATCAAAAAAGTGAAAGTTGTGACGCTAAAAGTAAGAGACGAATCTGATTCAGAAGATGAGGCCAACTACTTGAACAATCAGGGGGGTTTCCGCGGGAATACCCAAGGAAAACAAGGTCGGAACTATTATGATAAATCTGGAAACAAGGACAAAGGTAGTTGGAAGAAAAACAATGAAAAGAGTGGTTTGTACGTTCCCCCTGGTAGACGTGATACCACCACATCTAATTCTGGAAGTATGGAAGACATGATGGCTAAGTTATTGAAATGAGTGGAAGCAACAAGCGCGGGAGTAATAGAGGTAATCAATGATTTGTCCTCCATGAAACAATTAGTTGATTCACATTCCACTTCTATCAAGCAAATAGAGCAGCAATTGAGCCAACTTTCAGCAGCACTCAATCAAAGAAAGGCCGAAACTTTACCTAGCGATACTGTGCAAAACCCAAGGAATGATGGGTCATGCATGGCCATCACTACCAGAAGTGGTAAGGTGCTGGAAACTTCAGCAAAAGGCAAGCAAGTGGTTGACAAAGTTGCAGACATGGATGACAACACAAAAGGAGAAGATGCCGCAGCACCCACTCCTGACGTCAAGGACGCCACATCCAGCACTGTGCAACCTGAAAAAGTGGAAAAACGGAAGCAAGAGGAGAAGAAAACTGTGGAAAGAACAATTCCATACCCACCACCACCTTTTCCCCAAAGATTGAAGAAGGTGGCGGATGACACAAAGTTCAGCAAATTCATAAATATGTTAAAGCAGCTCACCATTAATGTTCCATTGGTGGAGGCACTTGAACAAATGCCTGGGTATGCAAAATTTATGAAGGATCTCTTGACAAAGAAGCGGGCAGCAAGTTATGACTTGGCGGATAATGTTCATCATTGTAGTGCAATCGCTACAAGATCGCTAGTTCAAAAGAAGGCAGATCCTGGAGCTTTTACTATTCCTTGCACAATTGGATCGTTGGATTTTGCTAAGGCATTGTGCGATTTGGGAGCTAGCATCAATTTGATGCCACTATCTATCTACAGAAAGTTGGGGTTGGGAGACCCTACACCAACCAATATGAGGCTCGTGATGGCTGATAGGTCGGTAAAACGACCTGTGGGTATCTTGAATGATGTGTTGGTGAAGGTTTCTTCATTCATATTTCCTGCCGACTTCGTTATTCTAGATCGTAAGGAGGATTCTGAAGTTCTCATAATCCTGGGACGTCCTTTCCTTGCAACCGGAAGTGTGCTTATTGACATGAAAGATAATGAGCTTTTGTTTCAAATTAATGACGAAGTAGTACGGTTTGATATATGCAAAGTCATAAAGCAGCCCAGCGATATGAATGAGTTATCTGTAGTTGATGTTCATCAAGAGGATATGAACGCATTATCTATAGAGAAACAGCCTACTGTTGAGCCATTGTCTGCTGCGCCACTGAATGTTGAGCATGAGGATAATGAAGATTATGAAGAACTTATGGGTGATCTAAAATAAATAGAGTCTTATACTCCTAAAAAACTAGATTGTGATCTCAAGAATCAACCAACAGCGAAGACTCCCATTGACGAGCCACCAATGCTAGAATCACAAGAGCTCCCCGACTATCTAAGGTATGTGTTCTTGGAAAGTAGAAATATACTTCCGGAGAGAGCAGATGATTTAAGTGAACAGTACGTAGAAGCTCTCATCTCTGCTCTGAAGAGATACAAGAGAGCTATGGGTTGGACTATTGATGATATAATTGGTGACTCTCCGGAGAAACGTAGGAGCCAGCTTGAAAAAGATCACATGCCCACAGGTAAGCCTCATTGTCGTCTAAATCCTTTCAGAAAACAATCCACCATTTACCTCAATAAAGTCTGAGTACTCGAGGTAACTATGTCATGCCATGACAATAAATAAGGCGCTATATGGGAGGCAACCTATCGTTTATCATTTTTCATTTATTGTTTATCGTTTTGTCTTTCTTTCATTCTAGTACTTGTTTTATTTTGCTAAATGAAAAATCCAAAAATAAGAGTCGTGCCACGACCAAAACTAAGGCGCTTGGTGGGAGGCAACCCATCGTACTAATCGTTTTCGTTTGGTTTTGAGCAAAAATAGGTGCAAGAAGTATTCAACGAGGAGATTGATTTAAATTGACGATTTGGACGCATTGTATGGTAAAGTTGGTAAGTTAGGAATAGTGATGCATAAGGCTATGGATTGAGCATCTCTCATGCCCAAATAGGCATCGAGGAAGGCTAGGCCTTGGAAAAACTAGGCCACGAACGATGCACAATCTATCCTATAGCCTAAGGTCTCGGAATCTAGTGTGCTATACACTATGCGCCGCCTATTCCTAAGTGTGGTTTTGTCTATGCGCCGCCTATGCTATGGCATTTGGTCTCAGTATCTCATATGCCATAGACTATGCGGCGCATATGTCTACAAATGCCATAGACTATGCGGCGCATATGTCCCATTATGCTATAGACAATGCGCCGCATATGTCATGTCTATGCCAAGCATTATGCGCCGCATATGTGGGATTTTTGTCTCCAAAACCGATTTTAAATGGGTCATAACCCAACCCATTCTCTTCCTATATAAAGGGGACTTAGTTTTACAACACAACCACACTAAAAATTGACCTAAGGGCGCCGCATATACATCCAAATCCTCTCAAAATTTTCTTCTTTTGCTCTTCCAATTCACAAAACCTTCCCCACAAGCTTCAAGCAAGTAAGTGCTCTCTTCTTCTTCATTTATTTCTCGTTAGTACTACGTTGCTATGTCTAGTATGAATTTCTACATCTTCAAAGATCATTGGTGATGTTAATGTGTTTGGATTGTTGATACACAACCATGTGAGTTAATATATATGTTAGGATAATCTTGACCGGTCTCCGACTTGAATTTGGCTTCAATAGCATTGTTATGATATTTGCAAAATTGCTATGGCTATGAATATTACTTAAGATAGTTGTTTGGATACTTACATGTTAGACTATCCCGGCCATCGGGATAAGATTTATAGGGCCTACCGACTTAGGAGGTTGTGATTGTTGTAAGAATAACTAATCCATGTGGTAACCCCTATATAGTAGTGTTGTTATATCTACCATGAAAGTAGTCCAATGGCTGCAAGTAAGTGATGCATTGCTGATTTTCTTGTCGGAATACAATCCTAAAACGTATGTCGACGAAATTTGAGTACTCGACCACTTTCACTTCACTGATTTGTGTTAACAAAACTAAGTGTGGGGTGGTACCCCTAATGCTTGTTTATAGATTGTATCGATTGAGATTGTGCTGCCACTAACACTATTTCTAGTCTCAGGTACAAT
The DNA here is from genome assembly GCA_030864225.1 of Capsicum baccatum var. pendulum. Taxonomy (NCBI): domain Eukaryota; kingdom Viridiplantae; phylum Streptophyta; class Magnoliopsida; order Solanales; family Solanaceae; genus Capsicum; species Capsicum baccatum. The sequence continues at coordinate 160,318,148 of CM061560.1, read as the reverse complement.
GGCACCTAAAGCGAGGCAAGGCAAGGAGAAGGCTACCACGTCCCAAAAGGGCAAGAAGAGAGGTCGAAAGGACCAAGGAGAATCATCCTCAGCACAACTACCCCGCAGAATGTTTGGAATAAAATGGGTTCTTGAGGAAGAAGCCAAAGCATGGTACAGCAGCAACAAAGAAAGAAAATATGTGCACGTCGACTTGATCAACAAGGAGACCTTATCAAAGAAGGAGCCGCGTATGTTGGCAAAAATAATGGCTTTGAAGCTGGATTTCATCTTCCACGACATGGGAGAATGCAACCTTGATTTAACAAGAGAATTTTATGCCAACTGGTCGCCGAACACAACAGGCAATGAAGTCAAAATTCGGGGCCAAGTGTTACAGCTCACCGCGGATTGGATCAACTCTTTTCTTGGCTTACCTTCGGTCGACACAACACCATTCAAAGAGCTGTACAGCAGGCCTCCTTATAGAGCAATACGACACACACTTTGTGGAAGCAGATCGATGGCAAGGTGGGGCAGACATAAAGAAACCGGCCGACACAACACCTTCCCCTATGCTCCACTAAATAGGGAAGCAAGAATCTGGATGCGCATTGTCAACTCATGCCTTATTCCTGGGACTCAATACACCAAGATATGAAGAGATAGAGTGTGTTTGGTCTATGCTTTGATGACGAATGTCCCTATCAACTTTGGGGCAATAATTCGATCTACCATGAGGAAGGCCAGACTCCACAAAAGGTCCCACTTCATATTTGGAAATTTGTTGACAGCAATCTTGCAGAAGGAGGATATCGAAGAGGAACCAACTGACAACAAACTCCCACATAACCCAAAGAAAGTTGACCTCACCAAGGTCAAAAATGCTGAAACAACTCATGGTGTCAACCTTACTACTGTGGAGAGACATGCTCGTGATGAGAGTTTCTTCCGTCATCTCTATGGCATGACACGATTCACTATGATGAGTGGTGGACGTGTTCCAACTGCTGAAGAGCTCCAACAGCTGGACCATGACTACCCAATGAACATGCATGCATGGGAGATGTGTGGAGTGGGCGTATACTTTGAGGAACCTCTAGATGATGATGTGCCGACTGATGACGATTGATGCTTTCCTGATTCTGACGAGGAGGAGAACTCTGACGATGACTCTTATGATGATTCAGACGAAGGGGGTATGACCCCCGACATTGAGGAAGAGTCCGACTAACCAGGTTCTTCGTATTTATTTTTCACTGAGGGCAGTGTCCCGTTTAAGTGTGGGGTGGCGGTATCGCATGCTATACTTCTCTGTTTGCACCTATGTTTGTATGTTTGTTTATTTGAGTCTGTTTTTTTGTTTTTTTGAGTCCGTTTTTTTGTTTTTTTTTTCGTTTGACGTTTTAAGTTTTTTTTTAGGAGTCAAATTTTTTTCTAGCTTCGCATGAAACTATTTTTGATAGGCAGCATGAGATTATAACAAGAGTATGTGTTACAATTGTGACTATTGAGACGTTTAGACTCTAGTTGTGACTCATTATGTGATATTGTGTGGTTCAATTCCTTCACCTGTTGGGTCGAGAGTCTATATTACTTCCAATCAAGTCGACCATGTGCCTTGTGTGTGTGAGATTAATAGTATCTTCTATGTATGTGGCTGATGCTAGAACTTTCCTGGTATGTATGCAAAGCGAAAATAAGGAGTGTAAGTTTAGGATATGATTTAGGCATTTCTTTGGCAACCTATATTTGTTTACCTTTTGTTTTACCTACCCATGGACATCATCCTAGTTGAACCCTTTTGAGCCTTTAGCCTATTTCTTTGACAACCTCATATGTAAGCCTAATCCATTTCTTTCAAGACCGTAATTTGATTCAAATTCCTAAGTTATTTAAAGTGAAAAAGTCATGTGACAACATAAGAGGAAATTGGTTAAGTATGATGCTTTAAATTGTAATGGTGCTTGAATGTGTTATGAAAAAAAAAAGAAAAGTGCTAGTATAAGAGGTATGTTGTGAAAAGAAAAAGGAAAAGAAAGCTGAAAAGTGAGTTATGCTTAAAATTGAAAAACAAAAGAGGAGAACAAGGGTGGTAGAATAAAAGAAAGAAGAAAGGTTGAAAGAAAAAAATGTCAATGATACAAAGTGATGTATTAAAGCGCTTAGGAACCTAGTCACTATTCTTGGCCAAAATAGTCCTACCCGTCCCTTAGCCTACATTACAACCATCAAAAGACCTACTTGATCCTAATCTTAACATTCCGACATTTAGTAGAGTACTACATTAAGGGCAAGCCTATGGTCATCAGTTGCTGCATACGAATTCTTTGTGAGAGTGAGAGCAAGGATATGTTGATACCCATATTTGAAAAATATGATATATTTGTGAGTGATTATGGGTACTATATTGTGAGACACACATGGTTGATGAGTTTTGGATAGTTGTATATGATTCTACGTACCTTAACGTTTGCATGCGAGTTGATCACCATCACGAGTCTATGCTAGATGTTAAATGGTTTCTATTAATGATCGAAAAACAACTCTTTGTTGATAATTGTTGTGCTTGTCTTGACGAATGTCTTATGTTGTTGTTGTAAAAACCCTAAGTTGATGTTTAGAAGGACATGATATGTTGTTCGAGGACGAACAAAGCTCTAAGTGTGGGGTGTTGATGATAGGCGAATTTACACGCCTATATCAATATATTTTGCCCATATTTTAGCCTAGTTTTGACAACAAATTATATATTTCATGCACTTTTAGTCCCTTTTCCTGTAAATGAGCTAACGAACATGATTAGAAAAGTTTCAGGTATAAATGATGCAAAATACAGCATTTTATGGCTTACTTGACGCAAAAGAAAGCTCACGAACGAAGGAGAAGGAAGTGGGACGCCTAAAGGACCAAAACTGCTGCATGGAAAATCTGTCCCGGGCTAAAACAATATTTCTGAAGACTTTGGGGACTTACAGACACAAAGCTGGATTTTGACAAAGATACATTAACCTAGTACAATTAGGTTATGTATTTCATTAGTTTATTTGGATTATGATAATGTTACCTTAACCTAGTACATTTGGGTTAAGTGTTCCATAAGCCTAGTAGGATTTGGTTATTTATTTCATTAGCATAGTAGGAGTAGGATAGGAGTATTATAAATACCCTATCATGCTAGAGATTTCTATAGAAGTCCTCCCTTAGTGGAGAGACATTCCTCCCTTAGTGGAGAGAACAATCTTTCTATTCTTCACTTAATTCAACAATTAATTTTCTTCCATCCCTCTCATCTTCCACTACAAACACTTCTAATCTACTTTTCTATTCTTAAATTCCACAACAAGAGAATCGTTACCAAGCTAAGGAAACACGCCTCACGCCTATTACTTGATCTACACTCCATTACTCAATATCGTGATATAATAACAATGTCAATCGTGATCTCCTTCGCATTCATGGGTAACTAAACTTCTCTGTTGGGGTTATGGAAGCCGAATGAGTTACTATCTATTGTTGTGAGTTTGTGAGTTCGAGACACGTATATTGCTTATATCATTATTCTCTTCATCTTAATCCACATTCTTTGCGGTTGTAAACGCATGAATATGCCAGTCTAACATTTAACTTGTTCGAGAGAAAGGTTATTTGTCTGGAAAAGAGATAGTGTCAACGTAGTAGGACACCCTTTCCTATTAAAAAGCTAGTGCCATAACTGGACTAACCTCTTGGAGAATTGGTACCGTTAGACACGCTTTAAGATCGAGAGAGTTAAAGTGAAATAGTCCTTGTTTAGGTCGAGAGACGCTTGGATTTACCATCGACTACAATTCTCTATAAGCAATTGCATGTCAGAATTCTACACACTCATAGCCAATAGAGACGTATACCTCAAAAGGTGGACATAACCCCAACGCTTCAATTCTCATTGTTTACAACCAACATAACAATCTCTCTCTTTTTACTTTATTATTTTCAGCCTTTGTTTACATTACTTGCAAGACAAGAATCCCCCCTTTTTTACGAGACTTGCACCAAAAGTTTAGTAATTTTACTTACTTGTTGGCCAAGCTATTCCCTGTGGGATCGACACCCAAACCAGGTTGGGTTCTATATTTGCTAACGACCGCTTTACACTCCTACGAGAGCTGTAGATTGAGCGTTATCAATAATGTAGACTATACTTCCAGTCGATATTGTTTATATGTATATATGTCTATCTAGCAAATATACCTATGGTATTACCGTATATCCCTTTCTTCATCTATTGAGATTGTAAATTCATTCCTTGGTCTTGTATACTATTATATATCCTTTTTTTGCTCTTTATTCGTATAATGACTAGAGATATATGGTATAGTGTTGAGATTTCTGAGTATGGATGGAATTAGGTAGTTCATCCTTGATATTTCCTTAGCTTTATCATGCTAGTTTAGTGGCTATGAGTAAAGTAGTTGCCCTTACTATCTCATTATCTTTATTATGTAATTTCTAGATATTTGGGTAAGGTTCCATTCTATTTACATGTTATCTATATCTATATTATCTTTAGAGCTTAGTTGATAGTTTCCTACTGAGTTCCACGTGTTTGGTACTTATAGTACACTTTTATATCCTATAGAGCATGGGACGGGTTATCATTATTGATGTGTGTATCATGCAGAGCAATCATAGTTTAGAGATTTAGAGTAAGCTCTTGACATTCAGAGTATTACTATCCTTCCTTTTGTGTACCAAATTAGTCTTTATGTTGTATTCGAAGATAAGTTGTAACAGTGTAATTCCCTTGGTATTTCATTTTTGTACTCTTAATCTATTAGACTCTCTTCTAGTGATTCCACCAAATTTTAGGACTATATTTTGTATTTGACCTTTTATTACTTCTATTCCATAGTCTTTCCTTATCTATTTGGGTAGTTCATTACTAGCCATTTTGGACTATGGGTTTGGCTTGCCTACTGGTAGGTTATAGTAGGCACAATCACGACCTAAATAATAGGTCATGACAAATTAGTATCAAAGCCTAGGTTTACCATTGTATTAGTATAAGATCTAAGTGCTTACTAGAGTCTTACAGATTATTATAGCGAGATCCATAACCTATATTCAGGAGGCTACAGGGCATTCTTAGGAAATTCATTTCTTGACTCTATGTTGTGTGTTCGTATTGCTATGAGCCTCAAACATATTCTTCGACTCTATTGTGTCCTAAATAGATGGTGAAAGATATTCAATAGATACTGGTAAGAGTTTGACATGTATTTTTAGAGCTTTAGCATAGTATTGGACTAGAGAGTCAAAGATGGATATCAAATATCTTCAGCATCAGCCAAAAGATTTAGGGATAACTTAGGCTCTAGTAGATCTCATGACTACATTAGCCCTTTGAGTTTCAGCATTAGGGACCCCAAGTCATGTTGTAGATCCCCTATAGTTATGGGTGACATTTGAGTCATTGAGCAATTCTCAGATCAGAGTTGGATTTATCGGTGTTCATAAAGGTTCTTTACCAGTTTTGGGGTACGGGATTAGGTTTCCAGATTAGGCAGACATATTCTTATGCTATACTCTTCTAGTTGAACATGGTGCATGTATTTATTAGAGAATTAGCATTGACACTATATTTGGTATTGGAACACTTAATAGCAGTCAGGTCTCTTTTCTCATAAGTTATTGATTATGTGAGGGCTATAGAGAGAGCATGTATCAAGATTTATGAAGGTGGCAGTAAGAGGCCATGCCATTAGTTTAGTGCTATTTGTATTCCATTCAAGAGTGAGGATCCTTCTGGTAGATATCAACTTCACTTATAATCCATCGATTCTATGTAGGTAGCATTTCAGATAATAGGTGACTCTTAGGTTAGTCATGGTGATTATTCTGGATCAGAGTATGTGGTACCTTAAAGTATTCTAGAATCCTATTTTGGTTGTGGTGAGATAGAATATTGATCTAAAAAGTGTCCATGATAAGGAATTATTGGTCTTTCAAATTATTTAAATCAACCTCGTGATGATATGGCACCTTTGGTTAGAGATAGTGCGCTTGGCACCTAAGTTAATGATTCAATCAGTCGATTTGAGTTTGGACCCATTCATAGTTATTCTTTCTTAAATTCTTTAGGCATGTGATTCTAGATTTCACAATGATAGGTGAATCTTACTTCCTGCATTTACCTTTTTCATTCTATTCTTTGGGGTTTTCATACCTATTGATGATTATATGCATTGATAAGTTCATATTGGTTATTGTGTGCCTTATTATTGAATTCATAATTATATGATTACACCCACAGTTTATTTTTTAGTTATGGATGAAGTAGATCTGTAGCGATATTTTCTCCCTATATGTGTAGTATTTGGGTTTTATTCCTATTTATCTTGGCACACTAGCCTTATTGTGGCCCTTGAGTGTTACTTGCTAATGATTTTTATTTTGGTATTGCCTAATTTTTACACTTATTTTGATATGGCTGTTGCTATTGCTTTAATTGTTTGATGTTACTGATCCTCGCTGGGTAGCTATTTAGAGTTGTGTTATCTAGTTAGAATTCCATTCTTGTGGTTGTTATTTGGTGGCTCGAGTAGGTATAGTCTGATTTAATGATGTCCTCCGTATAGTGAGGTGAGGTTGATTATTTTTCTCTTTTGTTGGTTGTGTTAGTTTGATTTTAGAGCTTGTTGTAGTATCGAAGGTAAGTTGATCTTTTGTAGTTCTGTACGGTTCTAGAATTGGCAATTTGGTGATATTGCCCATTCTTGAGTTTAAGATTCTTAGACTTTCCTCCTAGGTTGTGAACGTTGTCATATTGGCTATTCCTTTCTCTTAGCCTATGCTTGATCTTGACCAGTTTGGGGTCCGTCCTTTGTTTGTGGCTATTTCATTGCTCGATTGTAGTTTTGATATTGATATTGAGATGTCTTATCATCTCTCAGATTTGTTGGGTTTCTCTCCAAGTGATGTTTTCCACTTATTATTGATGTGGAGTTGGATGTTTTTTTCTTATCGTGATATGGTTTTTGTCTAAAATGGAGTTGGAGAGTTAGAGGCAAGTGGTCATTCCTGTGATCGCTTCTTGAGTTTCTTGGTTTATTTTCTAATTTATCAAATTGGTGTTAGGATTTTTAGATGATGTACTTAGTAGGAATAGTATACTTAAGTTGGATTCAGTATAGTTTCATTCTCGGTTGATGGGATATCCTGGAGCAGGTCCTTCTATGATGAGTAGTTATGCTTTGGACTCCTGGATTTTAGCTTCTATCACCATCCATACTAGTTGTAGCATTGGCACATACTACATTTCTTAATTATCTCTATTTGTGTGCCTAGAGAATACCTTATGGACTTATTTTCATGATTACCACATGGAATTTTAGTAGATCATCCTCAGTTCTTCAAGTTCTCTGTGATGAGATTGTGCGGATAGGACTCAGGTGACTTTTCTCTCGGTTTAGAGTGGATAATAGGTGTGTAATGGTAAAGAAAGGTTATATTTGGATTTAGAGTCGGTGGTATGACTTATGTCTTGTATTAGTTTTGGATCTAGTAAGCCATTGTTAATTTTTGCGGGTATCAAGATAGTATCAGTGTGTTGTGGTTTAGATTTACATGCATCAGCCTTTATTGGTATAGTTGGAGGCCTGTTAGTGGTTAAAATTGAGTTTTGGCTGTTTAGGAGTGAAGTGAGAGAGCTAGTTGAAAAAGAGACACCGTGGGATAATCCCTCAAACGTGTTCTCTGTTTGTGGAGGTTATTTGAGAAGTCATTCTTGGAGCATGCGGGCCCAGTACCTCATTCTTTCAAGCTCTTGAGATATTTCTAGCCATTGACTTTCGTGGATTAATGTCCTTTTAGTAGTGGATATTGTAATGACCCCCATGAATTTTTTCATATTTTTGCTTAATTTTGTCGTTAGATCTTTCCCACATCTGCCCAAGTCATTTATGACTTGATGGGATTGATCGTTTTATTAGCGGGTAATTCGTTTGGTTTTAGAGTCAATTCCCTAGTTAAAGTCTTCACTGGTTCCAAATGGCCACTAGGTGAAAACCTCAATAAGATGATCTTGAATGCAAATTCCGACTGCGCCAGCATCTCCAAAATATCATTTTAGGCTAGGTAGACCTTTATTTTGAGTCTCGATGTACCCAAGCTTATTTTGACCTATTGGTTGGAAAGTTAGAAAATTGGAAATATAGGTGTGGGACCCATATTTAGGTAAAACCTCGGATGGAAAATCGAACTTCGCCATTATATCCAAAAAGTTAAATTTAGTATGGTTACATAAATTATTTGCATATATTAGATTCTGAAAGAATACCGAGGCCTTGGTGCAAACTTGGACCCAAAGAACAATGGTGTAATATGGGTATAATTTTTCTCATATTGATAAGTAGATTATGATTTTTACAGTGCAATGGCATTTGGGGATCGTGAAGTGAAGATGGATGTATGGTGAAAGATTCAAGGTTTTAAGGTTCGCCATTGAGGTAGGATTCTGTCTAGTATTCTTCGTAAGATGATTCATGTTATATATTCCATGTGATTGTGAATATTAAGATTGATATTAGGCAGAATGACTTAGTCTTGATTATTAAAGTTTGGGTATTAGATGAGGGTTTTTGACCCGTAATATGAAATGCTTATTACACTTTAGAATTCTATTGTCTCCTCCCTAGATTGAACTAATTCATAGAAGGAATTTAGATATAATGCTATGTTTGGGATGTAGTTTAAGTGTTGGAAATGAGGTTAGAATTATTTACCTTACTTAGACTATTTTAGTGATCTTAAAACCATAACATGGGTGGAGTTGACTTAATTGCTCATGTTCTAGGTGAAATTCCTATCTTAGGATTAATTATGGCTTATGTACCATCTAGAAGTCAATTTAGCTACCTTAGCCTAGTTTGGGGTGTAAATTGCCTGAATATGGAATTTGAGAAATAGAAGTGGGTTCTTTCGGCCCACCTTAGGTCAGGACTTGGGTTAGCCATATGGACTTATTTATGGATGTTAGGCATAGTTTAGAATATTGAACCTTTTAGATTAAGGTTACTTTGTGACTCAATGAATGTCGATGGTTTTCCCCGAATTATAATATATGGCCTATAGATGTGAGATGCCTCATAGATATGCTACAACATATGAATACTAGATGGCTTTCAAATATGATTATCGATATGAGTTACAGATATGTATGTGGGCCTAAGGCCGTGATTATGATGTTGTAATTGTTTCGAACATATTTTAGGACCAAATGCCGTGATTATGGTGTTGTAATTATTTCAGACATATTTTGGGACCGAAGGTCGTGTTATGAAATTGGTTGGACATTTGAGAAGTTCTTATCCCCTTCTAAAGGATATGGGAATAGTTGAATCCATATGATTTGGTACATTCATGATCATTAAATTCAATCAATAAATGAAGCGATTCTAGATAAAATGTGATCTTATTACAGTTTTCTCTAAATAAGGGTTAAAGCCCATTTTTCACCTTAAAAACAAATTCTTCATAATAATAAAAACCTGTCTTAATGAATAACTCATATGTAAAAGAGGTTAATATTAATCTTTTAAAGATTTGATCGATACAGATTTCTATCAATAATTTGATACTACTAATTACTCCAATCGTGAGAGATTCCAATCCTTTCTGCACATTTATAATGATTTAGTTCCAAAGTTCACTCTAGGCAATGGATTTATGATTTACACTCTTTATAGCCACGACATGAGTTTGCACACCTATTTTATCTATACACACATCTCTTCGGTATAGGATGGAGGAAGATGTTGTATTGATGATATAAATTTTACGTAAAAAACCGATGGAAGAATTTAATATTGATGTTATATATAATTGTGTGTATGTGTGTTGATGATACTTATGATATTGGTGATATTGAAGGCATTAATTATATATTTATTGGTTCAGTTCCGACTATTGATTAGATATATTGACTGATTCAATTTTGGATATTGCTTATATTATGATCGATTCAATTCTGGGTATTGCTTATATTATGAGTGATTAAATTTCGAGTATTGACTGTATACATAATACTGATTTGAGTTCAGCAAATGATTTTGATATTGACTATATACGTTGCATTTATTCTTTCTTGTGCATTCCCTATTGTCAGTATGCGCCCATATCTATCAGTCTATATGGGGCGAGGGATGGGAGATCGCATAGGTATAGTGATGACTATACCTTGTGGTATGTTGTATGCTTATTGAACCTTCTGAGCTTGGGGTGGTGGGGGTACATGATAGGCTCAACTAGATATTTGGTTGTCTGGACTATCTGGTTACTCGTGTTATTATTGATATTGTTATTATCATTGTTATGGCTGAAGACTGGTTATTGATTTAGTATCGAGATTAAGGTATTATGCTATCTCTTCTATTTTCCGATTTCATTATTATGCATGATTAATTCATGATTAGACATATGGATTAGAAACCGTCACTATTCTAGCACTAGTTCCTAGTATGATTATGGGATCTTAAATTATTAGTCTGATGATGTAGGCTATACTTTGAGTTGACGTTGTTTATATATATATATATATATATATATATATATATATATATAGCCAATGTAGTTATGGTATTACTGTATAGCCCTTCCTTTATTTATTCATATTATATATTCATTTCTTGGCCTTATATAAAGTTATATATCTTTCTTTCACCTTTTATTCATATATTGGCCATAGATATACAGTATAGTGTTGAGATTTTTGAGTATGGCCGGAATAAGGTAGTTTATCTTGATATTTCCTTAGCCTTATTATACTAGTTTAGTGGCTATGAGTAGAGTAATTTCCTTTACTATCTCACTAGCTTTATTATGTGATTGCCGGACATTTGGGTATAGTTTTCTTTCTATATATTTGTTATATATATATATATATATATATATATATATATATATATATATATATATATATATATATATATATATATATATATATATATATATATATATATATATATATATATATATATATATATATATATATATATCTACATTATCTTTGGACCTCAGTTGGAAGTTGCCTACTGAGTACGAAGTGATTGGCACTCATACTATACTTCTGTATCCTGCAGGTCATGGTATGGGTTATTGTCGTTGATATGTTCATCGTACAGAGTAGCCATAGTTTGGAGACTTAGAGTGAGCGCCTGACATTTGGAGTATTACTATCCTTCCACTTGTGTATTACTATAGTCTCTATGTTGTATTCAGAGATAAGTTGTACCAATGTAATTCCATTGATATTTCACTTTTGTACTCTTAATATATTAGAAACTCTTGTACTGATACCACCAGGTTTTTGGACTATATTATGTATTTTACCTTATATTACTTCTATTCCACATTTTTTCCTTATCTATTTGGGCAGTCCATTACTTGTCGTTCTGAAGTACGAGTTTTGCTAGAGGTGTCATCATGACCTAAGAAATTGGGTTGTGCCATTGTTGGAGCCTATAAATACACAACTTAGGGTTAGAATAGGCATCTTTTGATCATTGTTGAATTTTGTAACGTAAGTTTGGCTGAGAAATAATTTTGGAGATGAAAAACAAATTGCTTGTCTTTTGAATTTGGATTTGAAATTCTGATTTCTTTTGATTGTAAGTTCAACTTGCAATTTATGAAATTAGCTTTGATCTATTTTCTAATTATGAGTGGCTAAAGCTCCATAACTAGGGTTATGGGAGCCTTGGTGAAATCTCAATTCTATGTTATAGATTGTCGAGTTTATATTGAAATTGTGATTATATCACATTCTCTTCATTTTAATGAATTCTCAGGGTTGCAAGCTTGAGAGTGTGCCCTAAAACATAACTTGCTTGAATAAAGAAGTTGTTGGGAAAAGAGAATAGTTACTAGAAATTAGAGTTCTTAACCTCTAATTTATAGATTAATTCCTTAGATGGATTGATCTCATGGAGAATATGATGCAATTTTATCTCATTGCTTTAAGTTTGAGAAAATTAAAGTAAATCCATATTTGAAGGTTTGGAAAGTCTTGGATGGAATTTTATCTAAATTTCTCTATAATCACAAGTGTAAGTATGAACTCACATAGACTATAGCCCGAAAAGAATTGAAACACCAAGGTGAGCATAACCTTAGTTTACTATTTCTCAATTGTTAACACATTATAAAGAACATATTAGTAAGCTGTAATTACTCAATTAATATTTCAACCAAAACCCTCCAATTTATGGAAACTTATGATTAAAAGTCAATTAATATTCATACAACTGAATTAGGACCTTAATCCTGGTGGGATTTGATCCAAACCTTTGTTGGATTATATATCTGACAACGACTGCTTACACTTTTTATGGGGAGTTGTAGTTTGGTCATATCACTGGTTAGAGGCTTAGTTAGAATGTCAACTATTTGATCAAGAGTTGGATTATGATTGAGAATCACAAATCTTTGTTAGATTTTATCTCGAACAAAGTGACAATCCACTTCTATGTGCCTGGTTCTTGCATGGAAAACAAGGTCCCTTGTAGTTTTAAGAGTTACTTTACTATCACAAAAGACTAATACGAGTAAAGAAAGAACCTCACCTACTATATGATGTAGTCTTTTAAGTCAAACCAACTCTGACCACTTTACTTATTGCTCTATACCGTGCCTCTTCTAAGGAAGCTAAGAAAGTAGTTTGCTTCTTGTACTTCTATCTTGTAGTACAATCTCTTATTATCACTATGTATTGACTTACTGGCTTTCTAGAATCAAGACATACATTCCAAAATTACAATAAGTAGTAATGGTGTAGTTGGGATCTTTTGACATACTGATCCCTAAAGTAGGGTCATTCGTCAAATATCTAAGGAAATGGAAAGTTGCCTTCAGATTAGGTTCTTTAGGTGCTTGGAAAAACTGGCTCTAGTCGTGTGCTTGTTAGGAAGTTCAACTTTTTTGTTAGATCTCTGTAGTATATGGGATCTTTTAGTGGAGTCCCTTCATATTCTCTTAACTTGATGGTAGGATCTAGTGGGAATGTTGTTGGACTATAGAGAGAACAATCAAATTCTCTTATTAAATCTATAGTGAAATTTCTTTATGAAATCAACACTCTACTTGATTTATATAGAACTTTTAATCTCCAAAAATAGTAAAGTTTACCCAAGTCTTTTATTTTGAATTGATAATGCAAAAATTACTTCATAAATGTTTTCTCTGCGAAGTTATTCCCAGTTAATATTAATCATCAATATACATGCTACAAATACTATAATAGAACCATGCTTCTGGTAAAATAATGAGTAGTCACTAGTTGAGTATGGATAGCCCCTTGCACATAATGCTTTTGTTAATTCCGCATACCATTTCCTACTGGCTTGCTTTAGTCTATAAAAATACTTGTTTATCTAGCATACAAGTACTTTATCGTATACTTACAAGCCTTGTGAAATTACCTTATATGCTTTTTCATTCAAGTATCATACATCTTGTTGAAATAACTCAAATCCTCTCTTAACTGCTAGACTGGTTATTGTTTTGAATGTAGCACTTGACTACTAGAGAAAAGCTTTTAGTGTAGTCAATATCTATTTGTTAAGTGTACCCCTTTCTTACTAGCATGGCCATGATTCTTGCCACTATTTCATCATGTTTTTTCTTGATCTTGCAAATCCATTTGCATCCTATAACTCTCTTTCCTGGAGCCATATGAACTAAACTCTAAGTGTTGTTAGTATACTAAGACTCAAACTTATGTGTCACTGTTGATTGCCAAGAATTACTTAAGAATCCCTTCATAAATGTGTGGTTCACTTCTATGAGTGATATTTTTCATTAGTTGCTGACTCTCAGGATCAAAACTAGTGAATGAGACTTGTTATCTAGTGATGACATTTGGTGAAGATACTTGTGGTTGAAGGTTTGATGAAGTGTAATTTTATTCATTATGATAAGTTGGTACTGAGTGTGTTCTACTGGATTTTCTAGGTGCAAATGGTGGATGAGATATTTTCATGGTGGACCTGGTAAATGGAGGAGAATTTGTGACTTCTTGATATGATGAAGAAGTAACATTAGAAAAAAAATTCCTCGGGTTATCTACGGTAGTGTATGATTCAAGAGATTCAAGGGGATTGGCATCAACAGTGATGTATGTGAAAGTGAAAGTACTAGGATAATGTTTATTCAACACATCATTATTCATAATATTATTTTTAGAATGTTGCTTTGACCTAAAATCAATGTGCTTTATTATAGAAGAAAAACAAGAATCTGGATATGAAAGAACAAGCTCGAATATGGACTCATAAATTAATACATCTCTTGAGATGTGTAATCCTTTCCGTTATAAGGATATCCTATGAGCACATGTGGGTGGATTTCGGCTTAAATTTTTCTCTGTGATTCTTTAGTGTACTGGGAAAACATAAGCTCCCAAAGGATCTTAAGTGTGAATATGTATGTTATTTATGATACAATATTTCAAAAGGTGTTTTACTTTGAAGAGTTATGAATGGTAGTCTATTTATTAGGTAAGTTGCTACTACAATTCATTCCCTCCAATATCTTATAGGAAGCTTATATTGATACAACAATGCCCTAGCGTCTTGAAAAAATATTTGTGCTTTCTTTACACACATCATTCTGTTGTGGTATATATGGACATGTCTTTTGATGTACAATTCCTTTGATCTCAAAGAACAGAGAGGTTTCTTTATTATCAAACTCCAAACCATTATCCGTTCTCATTGCTTTGATGGTGGTTTGGAATTCATTTTATATCAAGGTTGTGAAGGTTTTTATAGTTGGTTAAGTGTTACTTTACAAGTGATTGACTGATTCCAATATGCCCTATCGTGCTATCAACTATGGTGATGAAGTACTTGTAGTTAACATCAATTGGTTTGTGATATGGTCCCATAAGTCTATATGGAAAAAATCAAATAGTTGTATGGTGGTTTTTATGTTTTTAGGTTTCCATGGGGAAGACAGTATATGTAAATGGTTGTTTAGGTGAGAATTTTAAAGCAATGGTATAGATAATCCTCACCTCCTTAAAAGGAACATGTCCTAATATATTTTGCAACATATGGTCTTACATCAATTTCATGAGAAATACATGATGAAAATGAGTTAACCAAACTGGAATATCAAAAGGAAATTTAAAAGACTCAGAACTAATGCAAGATTTTTTATTAATTGGAGTGATAAATTTTATTGTCACAACCAGATTTATGAGTCATGATGACATCTACTTTATCCCACTAGTAGGTAAGACAGACTATAGCCCAGAGCTATAATTAATAGGCTAACTTCATGGAAAATGGCCTAAAAGTAGGAAATCAATAATTAAAGGCTTCTAAGAAAAATAAGATAGTCATAATAGTATAATAGATAGATAAAAATCAATAATCATCCAACGACCTAGTAGTGTTTGTACAAGTACTACAAATAGAACATGAGTACTAAAATAGTCAAATAAAATCTGTCTAGGAAATGAAAGACTAGACATAGATAATAAAAGGAAAAAGAGAAACTCTAATCCAAGAGCTCACCTAATCTCCAAAATTAACTCAACACAAACGTCACGTCAGCGATAACTACTAGTAAATGGGTCTGTACCAAAAAGGACAGAAGTGTAGTATGGTACCACAACCACGAGTACTCAGTAGGTATTATGGTCGACTGAGCTAAATTATGATATGAACATGATGTAAGAGCCCGCAAAATTCCTAGCTTAATTTTGTCCTTTAAGCTTGTCAAGGGGTCCCAGACTTAGAAAATTCTAGCTAAGTTTTCAGACTTAGTTTATTTTTAGCCTTCGGAAGTTGGAAATCTTATTTCGCGACCTTAATGTCCTTTAATGGTCTATATTTAATTAATTCATGATCAGGAAGGTCAAAAGGTGTTCCCAAACAAGTTTTAGATGTTTTGGACCTCGTTTTGACCACGTTTGGAGTCCTAAAATAGTGGACCAACGCGATCTTGGCACCCCGCGTCGCCCATCTCATTGGTTAATATTGTCTCGGGTTGCCAGTCAAAATTACTAAGACATGGCACAATGATGGCATGATGCGTCGAGTATCATATCGATGCCATCGATGCGCTGCATCGTAAAACACGTTAGTGCCCAGTTTAAGTGATTAAATAACCACGTCCCTAAGGTAATTAGGTCATTTCCCCTCGACATTCAGCCCAGATAACATGAAATTTAGTCCTTTTCTGGCTAAATACATTCATTATTTCACAAGTGCTTAAGAACAAGAAACCCTAGATGGTTAATTTCAATTCAAGAACTCAAGCTTTCTTCCATCAATCTTCAAGAAATTGTCAACTAAGGTATGTAAAGTGTTCATCCAAGGGTCCCTTTCACCCTTGCAGCTCAAGAAACCCTTTTCAAAATATGAATTTTGAATTCTATGTTGTGGGTTTGATTGTATACATGTTTATGTTGTGATATGATTTCCAAGATTAAATCTGTATTGAATTCTCATGACTTTGTGTTAGTATGTGGATTGAAATCCTTAAATTTAAAGTGCTTGATATATCCATGATGTATTAGTTGTTGATCCATGCCCTAGAAAAGTTTATGTCTTACACGTGTTTCTAAAAATGGCCAAGTGAATAAGAATTATGTAATATGAACTATTTGTGATCTCAATGACGAATTAATGATGTATCCACATGTTCGAAATAACTCCACTGCTAAAGCAATGTCTTGTAATGATTTGGTGGAATGCTCATAAGTATGGATTTGTGAAATTATATTACATTATCATGTATTCCCATTCATGTGTAAGCTTATGATTTGTGAATGCTTTATGAAATCCCTCAATGATAGTATTATGAATTTTTGACTATGGTCATGTGTTCAAGTAGAGTCATGTCTTATATATTTTTATGATATCGAGTCTTGGGGGTGTTTAATACCTAAAAATTTAGCTGTGTGCCTAGATCCAATGTAGGTTTTCAAGATAACCTCAGTCAAGCCACGATTAGTAGACAAAACTCAGGAAAACTCAGTAGTATTCAGTTCAATCCTCAGTAACATAGTCATTTAACAAAATTTAGTAATATTCCATCAGTCAACGGAATTCAGTGAACTCAGTCCAGTTCAGTCCAGTATACTTAGTTAAGTGTCTATTCAGTTGGGAGAAAGGATTCAGCATCGAGTGAATTCAAAGATGGGAACTCACTTGCCAGCAGAGGATGTGATTCTTATAAGCAATCCTTGCATTGTAGAACTTTGTAGACAAAATTGGTGAGACATCAAAAACTGTCAGATAAGGGTTGATGAGGTGGATTAACATATCAGATGAGGGTCCCACCATTCTCGTTCGAGTACCTGACAGATGAGAGTCACTCACATCTTGTCCTTACCAGTGGTGCAGTATTAACACCCTTCCAATTAGGGTTATAGATTGGACCCCAAATAATTTATAATATCTTATTTGGGGCATGCCGGTTAAATAATTACCTCATGTAGTCTCAATCTCAGTCTTCAGTAAAGAACTCAGATAGTTCTACAGATTTCAGGACTGTCAAATACTATCACACAGCTTAGCACAGAACTCAGCTAGTTCTATTAGAATTAGGACTGTCAGGCACATCCACTCAGTTATCAGTTATATCAGTTATCAGTAATCCATATTTTTGGTAAAATTAGTATTCAAAATCCTTATGATTTCAGTTATAGTTATGTATTCATGTATGTATCTTCATTTAGTCATGTTTATGTTATTCAGTCATTTTAGTTCATGCATATGAACTCTTCTATTCAGCCTTATCTCACTTTGCATACCAGTACATTCTCACGTACTGCCAGATACTTTTCTCTTGTGCTATAGTATTTTATACCATAGGTTCGGACGCTTAGGTTCCCGATCACGCTTAGCATTTCAGATATCAGCAATTATAGTCAGTGGTGAGTCCTAATATTTCGATGACATAATTATTCCATTCTTTTAGTATTTCAGTACTTAGTTATTTTTATTAGATGGAGTTAGTTGGGGACATGCCCCATCAACTCCGTAGTTCAAACAGTTTTAGAGGCCTTCCGACTATAGCATATTCAGACAATTATTTAAGTCTTAGTATTATCATACCTTGTGCAGACATCTGCATTTATTTCAGTTATATTGTTATTACAATATTACAATTGTTTAGTGCTCAGTTACAAATATTAGTCATGGGTTAGCTAGTGATCCATCAAGATTGTTAGCACCACGTAGCATCCGGGGTACCTGTAATACACTGCAAATTTTCTTTGTCGTTAGAGCTCTTTAAAGTATGCTAAGAGAAGCTTTACACTTAGAAAATTTGACTATGTTTCGGAACTTTTTATTTCATAAGCCTTTGAAATTTTATTATTTATGTCGTGACTTTCTCGACCTCCGTTTACTGAATTTTAAGTTGATTCACAATTGGGCAAGTCAATAGTACATCTTGGGTGAGTTTTAAAATTTTGTAGATAGCATAAGGGCATGATTGGTTTCCCAAAACAATAGGTCAGGGCGATTAGCCCATGCTGCCCTGGCTAGTCCCCCAGGATAGGTAGGGCGCCGCACAGGATAATCCCCTAGGCTAGGCTGGGTACTCCCCTGGCCCAAAAATTTCAGCATTCCACCTCCGTGCTTTCAAAGGTAAAACGGTCAGTTTCCTACCCCTATATAAACCCACAAACACGAGATTAACCCTTATACACCCAAAATATAGTGGTTTATTACAATTTCTCTCAAGAACAAGTTAGGGTTTTCACTTGAGGATCCAAATTCAATAAAATTCCTCCGTCAATCTTCGTAAAATCAAGAACTAAGGTATGTTAGGTGTTGATTCTTGGGTCCCTTCCACCCAAAAAGTTCAAGAATCCTTTTCTAAATTCAAAGGTTATATATATATTTGAGTTTTT
Source organism: Capsicum baccatum var. pendulum (assembly GCA_030864225.1). Taxonomy (NCBI): domain Eukaryota; kingdom Viridiplantae; phylum Streptophyta; class Magnoliopsida; order Solanales; family Solanaceae; genus Capsicum; species Capsicum baccatum. The sequence continues at coordinate 160,299,259 of CM061560.1, read as the reverse complement.
TATGATTCATGTGAATTGAAATTGAAGTTCTTGTTGTGGTTGAGTTTTAATTCATGTTGTGATTATAAAGTCCCAAGCTTTGATCCTAGTATGTGATATTTATGTGATATTCATTATAAACCCCCTTCAAGTTGCATATTTATTGATTTATCCCTAATAATTAGGTGTAGAATTTGTTGTATAACCAAATTATGCACCCTATATGTTTGATAAAATACTTATGTGAATAAAATAGAGTCATTATAGCATGTTAGTATGAAATCTCCAATTATATATAAGTTAATACATGCCTAGTGTTTGTTGAAAGCACTTAGTGAAAGAATTATGCTATGTTACATGTATTCCTATTCATGTGCATTCCTTATTGGATGAATTATGAGATATTAGTGTGCATTCCTATGCATGTACAAGTTTATGATTTTCAAGTGCTTGAAGAGATGCCTTATTAATTTTATGGTGAATGATAAACTATTGTATTATAGTCAAGAATTTACATGTCTTATTATTTACATGCTATTTAGTCTAGGGGGTACTTGTACTCGATAATTTAGCTGTGTACCTAGAGCCAAGTTAGTTTTCAAGCTAATCTCAGTCGTGCCATGATCAGTAGAACTCAGTCAGTTATAGTTTAGACCTCAATGATATTCAAGTATTCAGTTCAAAACTCAGTAGTATTCGGTCAGATAACAAAATTCAGTTGTATACTATCAGTCAACGGAACTCAGTAACGTCAATCGAATTTAGTTAACCAATACAATAAGTAATAGTTCAGTCTAAGAATCAGTTCAGTGTCTTTTAGTTGGGAGTAGGATTCAGTAGCAAGCGAGCCTAGGGATGGGGGCTCACCCCCTAGATAGGATTTAGATCCCTAGGAGGAATCTCTATGTTCCATAACTACATAACCAACATAGGTATGAGATATCACCTATTAGATAGGAATGACATACTCAGGGATCACCCATTAGTGCAGGAATGATCTGAGGAGTCACCCGCTAGTTAGGGCTGACTCCATAGCAGTTTTCTTTATCTGTGGAATGGTACAAATACCCTTCTAGATAAAGTTACAGGTTAGAACCCACTAGATCAGATTCAGGGCATGTCAATTAGATAAATACTTCCTACAGTCTCAGTTTCGGATTCATTCTCAGTGATAGAACCCAGTTCAGTTATACAGATTCAGGACTGTCATAGACAGTCACTCAACATAGTAAGGAACTTAGATAGTTCCGCAGAATTCAGAGATCACCCACTAGATAGGATTGATCTCCAACACAGTAAATTATTATCAATATCAATAGATTTAGAGATCACTGCTAGATAGGATTGATCTCAGATACAGTCGATCAAAATCAGTACCAATAGATTCAAAGATCACCTGCTAGATCGGACTAATCTCAGATATAGTCAATCAATATCAAAAAACTAGATATCAATATCAGTAGAATCAGTTATTTAGTATCCCAGTGTTAGTAAAATCAGATGTTAGTAAATCAGTATTCAAAATTTAGTATCAGCAAATTCAGATAACAGTCATCAGTAAACCCAATTATAAGTAATCTAGTTGCTAGAACTCAGTATTCAGTGTTACTATGATTTTAGTTATAGTTTATGCGTTCATGCATGTCTTCATCATTTAGTATAATCATGTTATTCAGTTAGCTTTAGTTCATGCATATAAGACTTTGCATTTAGTCTTACCTCATCCAGTATACTAGTACATTCTCACATATTGATGCATACTTTTCTCTTGCACTGTGGTGTTTTCTACCATAGGTTCAGAAGCACGAGCTCCCAAGTATCCTTAGCAGTTAAGATTCAGTCAACAGTAGTAGACTTAGCAGTGAGTCCACATCATCCAAGGATATTTTCCTATTTTAGTATTGTATTAGATTCAATATTTTAATAAATGGAGTTAGTTGGGGGATTGTCCCATCAACTCCACAGTTCAAACATTTTAGAGGCTTTTCAGACTAGATGTTCAGTTAGTTGTGCTAGTATTCAATTTTCAGTTGTATTTCAGATATTTGAACCTTATGAAAAGTTTTCTGCATTTTTATAGTATATTATGTAGTACTTAGTCACAGATATTAGCTCATGCTCAGCTTGTGGTCCTTTAGGATCATGACCATCGTATAGCATCCAGGGTACCAAACTCATGGATTTACAGTACCAGACTCGGGGTGTTACAAACTCGGTATCATAGCCTAAGGTTCAACAGTTTCCTAGGAAGTCTAAAAAGCTATATCTAGTAGAGTCTTGTGTATGGGTATGTTGTGCGCCATATTTATGTGCAGGAGGCTATGACATGTTTTAGAAATAGTTTCCCTTATTTTAGTATTCATGTCATGCGAGTGAGAATAAGCTCTAGTTAAACTCTCAGTCTAATCCTTCTTTCTCTTCGATCTATAGAAAATGCCTCCAAAAAGGACTCAGGGTAGAGGAGTAGGAGATCAGCTAGCCCCTCAGCCCGATCAGATTAACCTTTTAGGTGAATGTCTCCCATGTAGAAATCAAAATTATATTCACAACTCTTTACCATTCAGATGATGCCTAGAACGAACGTACAACTATCATCCCAGCCAATCCAATGGCCAATTCTGCTGTAAGTAGGATTCAGGACTTCACCCGAATGAATCCTCCTTCTTTTATTGGGTGTAAGATAGATAAGAACCCTCAGGAGTATCTTGATCAAGTGTAGAAGATTACTGATATTATGGGAGGGCTATAGATGCAGGGCCTATTGATTGAGAGGAGTTTGGCACCATTTTTCTAGATAGATTCTTTCCCCTAGAGCTGAGAGAAGCTAAGGTGTTAGAAGTTATTAACCTCAGGTAGGGCAACATGACAGTGAAAGAGTATTCACTCAAGTTTTCTCAACTAGCTAGATATGTTCCTCATGTGGTTACAGTTAGCAGATCCTCAATGAGTAAGTTTGTGTCTGGAGCGAATGATAGCGTGGTCAAGTAGTGCAGGACCTCCATGTTTATTAGTAAGATAGACTTGGCTAGGTTAATGATCTATGCTCAGTAGATAGAGGAGAAGAATAATAAGGAGAGAGAAAAGCATAATAAGAGAGCTAGAATAGGTAGCTTCAATTTTAGTCAGCCTAAGTCAAAGGGTGGGAATTATTCTGAGTTCCACCTAAAGTCCTTAGTTCCAAAATCTTCCTCAACCAGTGCTCCAGTTCCTAAGTTCAGGAATGGTAACAAATATAGGGCGCCAAGCTCTACGTCTCAGAGAAGTGTTTGCAGTGCCTGAACTCATCCTCTTTGTTAGACTTATGGAAAACACCATCAGGGTATTTGCAGAGCTGGAAATGATATTTGTTTTGGATATGGAAAGATAGACCACAGAGTCAGAGATTGTCACCAGTCAGGTTTTCAGGGTCATCCTAACCATTTCTCAGCTCAGTCCGATCGCCTAAATTAGGAGGTTTCTACTTCCATCATCACCAATGGAGAACGCCCAAACAAACTTTATGCTCTTCAATCCCGATAGTATTAGGAAAATTCTCCTGATGTGGTCACTGGTACGTTACAGATCTTTCATTTACCTGTTTATGCTTTGCTATATCCAGGAGCTTTTTTGTCTTTTGTTACTCCTTATATAACAGTTGATTTCGGAGTCAGTCCAAAAATTCTAGCAGAGCCCTTGTAAGTCTCTACCCCAGTGGTTAAACTATCATAGCTCGAAGGGTATACAGGAACTGTCTGATTATGGTATCTCAAAAAGTCACTTCAGTAGACTTAGTCAAATTAGAGATGATTGATTTTGATGTCATTCTCAGCATGGATTAGCTTCATTCCTGCTATGCCATAGTCGACTGTAGATATAGAATTATCCAGTTTCAGTTTTTAAATGGACCCATCCTAAAGTGGGGGGGTAATACTTCAATCTTTAGGGGTCAGCTTGTTTCCTACATAAGGGCAAGGAAATTGATATCTTAAGGGATGTGTCTATCATCTCGTTTGAGTTAAGGACTCTAGTTCCGAAAATCCTAGTCTTGAATCATTCCCAGTAGTGAATGAATATTCTGATGTGTTCCCAGAAGATATTCCCAGAATTTCTCCCAAAAAGGATATAGACTTGAGCATAACTTTCTCCCAGATACTCAACCCATATCTATTCCACCATACAAAATGGTACCAGCAAAACTCAGATAACTAAAAGAGCAATTGAAGGATCTCCTAGATAAGTGATTCATCATACCAAATGTGTCCCCATGGTATGCACCAGTTCTATTCGTGTGAAAGAAAGATGGTTCTCTCAGAATGTGGATAGACTACCGTCAGCTTAATAAGGTCACAATCAATAACAAATATCCACTTCCCAGAATCGATGACTTGTTTGACCAACTTCAGGGTGCCAGTTAATTCTCTAAGATAGACCTCAAATAAGTCTATTATCAGCTCAAAAATAGAGAATATAACATTCTGAAAATAGCCTTCCATACTCAGTATGGTCACTTTGAATTCTTAGTCATGTCATTTGGTATTTCCAATGCCCCAGAAACTTTCATGGACTTGATGAACCGTGTGTTCAAGTAGTACTTGGACATGTTCTTCATAGTCTTCATAGATGACATTTTTGTTTATTCCCACAGTGAGCATAATCATACAAACCATCTCAAAATAGTATTGCGGACTCTCAGAAATCATCAATTATATGCCAAATTCAGTAAGTATGAATTTTGGCTAATGTCAGTAGCATTCCTTGGTCATATCATTTTCAATGATGGCATTAGAGTTGATCCTTAAAAGACTGAGGCAGTGATAAACTGGCCTAGACCCATCACTCCATCAGATATCAAAAGTTTCTTAGGTTAGGCTAGCTATTACAGATGGTTTATTGAGGAATTTTTATCTATTGCATCCCCTATGTCAAGATTGACTAAGAAGAAAGTCAAATTTTAGTGTTCAGATTCATATGAGAGGAGTTTTCAGGAGTTGAAGACTCGACTCACCTCAACTCCAGTTTTGACTCTTCCAGATGGTCCAGATGGGTATGTCGTGTACTGTGATGCATCAAGGGTAGGTTTGGGTTGTGTCCTCATGCAGTATGGTAAGGTCATATCCTATGCCTCCAGACAGCTTAAGCCCTATGAGAAGAATTATTTGACTCATGATCTTAAGTTAGCACCATTAGTATTTGCCTTAAAGATTTGGAGGAACTACTTGTATGGGGTATATATAGATGTGTTCATAGATCACAAAAGCGCCCAGGACATGTTCTCTTAGAAAAATCTTAACCTCTATCAGAGAAGGTGGTTAGAGCTCTTAAAAGATTATGACATGAGTATCCTTTATCATCCGGGCAAGGCCAATATAGTGGCTGATGCTCTCAGTAGACTTTCTATAGGTAGTGTTGCTCATGTTGAGGACAGTAAGAAAAAATTATCCTAGGAATTTCATAAGTTAGTTAGACTAGGTATCTACTTTGTCAATTAAACATAAGGTAGTGAGTAGGTTTAGAACAGTTCAGAATCATCACTAATTTCTGAGGTGAAGGAAAAGCAAGATAGAGATCCCAGTTTAGTCAAGTTGAAGGAATCTATCAAAGATCAGAAGGTAGATGTTTTCTTATAAGGGGGAGATTGTTCTTTATATTTTAAGGGTCGTTTGTGTGTGCCAAGTGTTGATGACTTAAGGTAATGAATTCTTGTAGAAGCACATAGCACGTGTTACTCTATTCATCCAGGGGCTACCAAGATGTACCGTGACTTTTGGGAGATCTATTGGTGGATTCGGATGAAGATATATATTGCAGAGTTTGTGGCTAAGATCTCAACATGTCAACAAGTTATGATTAAGCAACAGAAGCCTAGTGTGTCCATGTAGGAGTTTAGTAGTCCTACTTGGATGTGGGAAGAAGTGAACATGGACTTTGTGATGGGTTTGCCTCGTACTCTTTATCAACATAATTAAGTGTGGTTCAATATAGAAAGAATAACCAAATCAACTCATTTCCTTCTAGTCCATACCTCTTATTTAGTTGAGGATTATGCCAAACTCTACACCAGAAAGTTGGTCAGATTGCATAGTGTTCCATTATCTATTGTCTCAGATAGAGGTACCCAATTTACCTCTCATTTTTGGAAAGAATTCTAAAAGGGTCATGGTACCTGAGTTCACCTCAGTACAACCTTCTATCCTGAGACAGATGGTCAAGCAAAAAGGACCATCCAGACTTTAGAAGATATGCTATGAGCATGTGCAATTGACTTTAATGGTAATTGGGATGACCACTTGCCTTTGATTGAATTTTCATACAATAACAGTTAGCATTCCAGTATTCAAATGGCTCCATTTGAAGCTCTTTGCTGTAGGAGATAAAGATCCCCAATTGGTTGGTTTGAAGTGGGTGAGGCCGCAGTGGTAGGGCCATACTTGATCTTTGATACCTTAAAGAAAGTTTAGTTAATTAGAGAGAGGCTCAAGACAGCTTAGAGCAAATAGAAATCATACGCAGATATACACAGAAAGGATCTCGAGTTCAAGATTGATGATTATGTATACCTTAAAATCTATCCCATGAAGGCATTGAAGAGGTTCAGTGAGAAGGGAAAGATCAGTCCCCGATATATTGGTCCCTTAAAAATTCTCATTCGCTTTGGCAAAGTAGCTTATAAGCTCGAGTTGCCTGCAGATCTAGCTTTAGTGCATCTAGTGTTCAATGTCTCCTTGCTTAAGAAGTGCATAGGTGACCCATTGGTTGTAGTGCCTATTGAGGGTGTAGGTATTCAGGATACTCTCTTACAATAAAATTCCAGTCTAAATTCTTGACTATCAGACCCGGAGACTGAGGAACAAAGAAGTACCTCTAGTCAAAGTTCTTTGGCAGAATCAGTCCGCTGAGGGAGATACTTGGAAAGTTGAAGCAGATATGCTGACCAAGTATCCTTACCCCATCTCCGCTAATTCAGACTCAGCCCAAGGTAATAAATTTTCTTAAGCTTATTCCATTTTATGTTCATATTTCAGTTACAAAACTTAGTATTCAATTTCATGGTCATTTTTTATTTCAAACTTGGTATCTTTTACCATTGCATGTTCAGTCATATGTTCATGAGTCATTTCAATCATGTATTCATGCATCAGATATGCATGATCAGCTTATCAGTACTCCCAGTCATGCATTCATGTATTAGCTCAGTTATGAAATCATGTATCAAATATGCATGCTCAATATGAATCTCAGTAAATTAGTAATGTCAGTTATTTAACTATTTTTCATTTGTTCATGTTCAGTATGTACTTCAGCTTAGCATTCGCCCATCTCAGTCAGTCTTATTCGAGGATGAATATTTCCAAAGGTTAGATATTATAAGACTCCGCGAAATTTATAGCTTAATTTACTCCTTTAAGCTTGTCAAGGGGTCCCAGACTTAAAAAATTCTACCTAAGTATCCACACTTAGTTTATTTTCATCCTTCGAATGTTGGCAATCTCATTTCACGATCTTAATATCCTTTAATGGTCTATATTTTTTTCAATTCATGATTTGGAAGGTCTGTAGGTCTTCCCAGAAAAGCTTTAGATTTTTTGAACCTCGTTTAAACCACATTGGGAGTCCAAAAATAGTGGGCCAATGCGATCTTGGTGTGCGCGCCATGTTACCCATCACATTAGTTAATATTGTTCCAGGTTGCTAGTCAAAAATACTAAGACATGGACGATCATGGCGGGACTCGTTGAGAATCACGTCGATGCTATCAATGCGTCACTAAACGCGTTAGTGCCTAGTTTAAATCATTAAATGACCGCATCCTTAAGGGTAATTAGTTTATTTTCCTCCGAGCATCATCTCTCATAACACAAACTTTAGCCCTGTTTTGGCTAAATACATTCATTATTTCATAATTTCTCAAGAACAAGAAACCCTAGATGATTAATTTCAATTCAAGAACTCAAGCTTTCTTCCATCAATCTTCATAAAATTGTCAACCAAGGTATGTAAAGTGTTCATCCATGGGTCCCTTTCACCCTTGGAGCTCAAGAAACCCTTTTCAAAATATGAATTTTGAATTCCATGTTGTGGGTTTGATTGTTCACATATTTATATTGTGATATGATTTCCAAGATTGAATGTTTATGGAATTCTCATGACTTTATGTTAGTATGTGGATTGAAATCCCTAAATTTGAAGTGCTTGATATAGCCATGATGTATTAGTTGTTGATCCATGTCCTAGAAAATTTTATGCCTTCCATGTGTTTGTAAAAATGCCTAAGTGAATAAGAATTGTGTATTATGACCTATTTGTGATCTCAATGATGAATTCATGATGTACCCACATGTTAAAAATGACTACACTGCTAAATATATGTCTTGTAATGATTTGGTGGAATGCTCATGAGTATGGATTTGTGAAAATATATTACGTTAGCATGTATTCCCATTCATGTGTAAGATTATGACTTGCGAATGCTTTATGAAATCCCTCAATGATAGTATTATGAATTGTTGACTATGGTCATGTGTTCAAGTAGTATCATGTCTCATTTATTTTTATGATATCGAGCCCTAAGGGTGTTTAATACCCGACAAGTTAGTTGTGTGCCTAGAGCCAATGTAATTTTTCAAGATAACCTCTGTCAAGCCATAATCAGTAGAATTCAGTTACAGTCAGAACTCAGAAAAACTCACTATTATTCAGTTCAGTCCTCAGTAACTTAGTCAGTCAATAGAATTCAGTAATATTCCATCAGTCAAAGGAATTTAGTGAACTCCGTCCAGTTTAGTCCATTATACTCAGTTCAATGTTTATTTAGTTGGGAGTAATATTCAGCACCGAGTGAATCCAAGGATAGGAACTCACTTGCCAGCAGGGGGTGTGATTCTTAGAAGCAGACCTTGAATTTTAGAACTACATAGCTAGAGTAGGTTAAGACACCAAAACCTATCAGATAAGGGTTGATGAGGTGGCTTAACCTATCAGATAAGGGTCCCAACATTCTCGTTAGAGTACCTAACAGATAAGCATCACTCATATCTTATCCTTACCAGTGGCACAGGATTGACACCCTTCCAATTGGGATTATAGATTGGACCCCAACTCAGCTATAATATCTTATTTGGGATATGTCGGTTACATGATTACCTCCCATAGTCTCAGTCTCAGTCTTCAATAAAGAACTCAGATAGTTCTACAAATTTTATGTCTATTAGATACAGTCACTCAACTTAGTATGGAATTCAGCTAGTTCCATTAGAATTAGGACTGTCAGACATAGTCACTCAGTTGTCAATTATATCAGCTATCAGTAATCCATGTTATCAGTAAAATCAGTATTTAGAATCCTTATGATTTTATTTACAATTATATATTTATGCATGTATCATCACGTAGTCATATTCATGTTATTCAAACAATTTATTTATGCATATGAACTCTAGCATTCAACCTTACCTTACTTTTATAACTCATTTTAACCCTTGTTTGAAAAATTACAAATTAGATTTTGGAGGACAACTTTTGAAAATGATGATTATTCAAAAATCTGATATCGCAATTGAGTTTAGAGCATTGAATTTAGTAGGGTAGCATAGTTTATTTCTGTACTCTAGATTCTGGATGAATCTTAAGGGGTCCATGGAGATTTGAAATTCTCTAACTATCTAGATGGTACACTTGTTTAAGCAATGCTTTGGTCACTTAAGCGACTTGGCCTAATAGCCAAAATATTGCCTTAGCAGCATCAAGCTTGCTTAAGCAATGACTTTGTCACATAAGTAACATTGGCACGCCAGAAGACTGTCGCTTAAGCAACAGCCAGGTTGCGAAAGCGATGTTGAGGGATTCTCTTAATCGACGCCTGGTCACTTAAGCGATAGCCTCCTAAGCAACCCGATAGTCTCTTAGGCAATGCTTAGGGAGTCTATTTTCCTTTTTTTAGATTTCCACACCATTTTTAAGACTTGGAGCATAGGGTCAAAGTTTTAAGCATTTTCTTCCGTTTCTAAGATTAGGAAAGTTTCTAACCTTATAATTATCATTTTTATCTTGATTTCATCATCAAAACAACTTCAAATTCTTGATTTTTAAAATTGGTTTTGGGGGATTTATGATGGAAAATCTTAAAAATGTTTTTTCTTGGGTTTGAACCTCATCTTTAACTCATTTTCACATTGATTTTATCTTTAGATTCTTATGAGTATGTGGAAGATGATTAAAAAATCATTTTGGGGGTTCATTTGGACCCAGACTTGGAGTAGGACAATATGGGTATCCTTGGTCTTCATGTTATGCGTAGATTCTGTATTTGTATGTTTAAGTTGATTTTGGGTCTGTTCGTGTGGGAAACGCTCCATATTGAAAGTATATTTAATTAGTTTTGGTATTCAAGGTAGGTTAAGATTTAACTTTCTTTAGACTTGGTTGGGTAGTTAATAATAATGTAAGAGTATGCTAAGTGTATGGGGTTGTATCATGGAAAATGTGTAACATGATTATGTGCCTGTGGGGGGCCCTATGTGGATAGTATTTTGTGGTTTTGAAACATTATTTTGTATGTGTGATCGTGTAGGGTCTTTTCTGGTATTGTTGGCCTGGTAATAATATATGTATGTTTGGTTGCATTCTTTTTGGTGGAAAAACCTAGATTTATGGATTTATATTAGTATTTCTTGTATGTTTCACTTGATAGTTTCTCGATTATATTAGATCATGGATAGTTTATTGATTAGAGTGGATTTTTAGCTCACATTATTGGTATATTGGTTGGATGTTCTCATTTTAGTTGGTTGAGGGCATTACATCCTTATATCATATTCATTTGCGAAATACTAGTATCCCTAAGGAAATACAAGAAATACTGAAAATACTGACTTTTTCTAATAGAAAATATGACATCTTTAAAAACCCTTTACCAATTTATGTGCCAGAGAGAAGATATGGGTATTAGTATTGGATATTGGTGTATATGGGTAGACGAACCCCCATAGGTCCTATCTTTGAAATCTTTAGCTTAGAAGGTGTATTCCAAGGTTTGCGATGACCTCATGTATCAAAACATCATCATCCCCACAATCATCATCATCATCATCATTATCTTAATTGCACTTTCATATATTGTGCTTATGCTGTGATTATATTTTTGTCTTTAACTTGATATCTATTTGTTCTATCTTCCTATAATTGTAATTGATGTACGTGTATATTTGTTCTACTTTTTTCTACATGTATTTTGTTATATGTATGTGTAATATAATTATTAGTAGAGACGGTGTGGGCTACCGTTTGGGATATTTTCTTATTGCAGGTGGAGTGCCCATAGTTTGTGTTTATATGCTTTATTTTTTACTTTACTCAATCGTCCTATGATACCTACTAAGTACAAGTGGATCGTACTCATTCCTACTGTGGCTTTTCAATGCAGATGAAAGTACGATTTTGTCGTAGCTAACTCGGGTAATATTTGGAGTATATCCGAGGTAGTGGTCGTCCTATGTTTCCTAAGTTGGTCCACCACCTTTCCTATCTATTTCATGTCTTAGTTAGAATTCTAATACAAATTTTGATCCTTTTTGGACTATTATTGTATCTTTACATTTGAGATGTAGTTAGTAGTTCTTACATTGTGAAACCAGGTTTTGGGATATTATATTGGTATCTTGACTATGTATTTCTACATTTACTATATATGTGTGGGGTTCAACTTTGCTCTAGCAGTTTTGCCTTCGGTTTTGGTGTTAATTATTCTCTTTATATTAGTTTGGGTGATATGCTTATTTGTCGAGGATTTCCACAACAAGTGCCATCATAACCTTTGTTTTTTTTGTCATGACAAATTGATATCAAAGCACTAAGGTTTATTGGTCTTAATAGTGTAAGAATCAGGAGTCTAATCGAGTCACACAGAATAGTATGTAGACGTCTATATCTATTTTTGAGAGGATATAAGTTGTCTGTTGAAAACATCTCTTATATCATTTTATATCATTTTGATGTTTTATAACTTATGTTCTAAGTCATATTTCACTTATTTTGGCATAGATGGTGAGGACAAGATCCAGTAAGGATAAATATTTGTATCCATTATCTAAGGAGAAAGTCCAATCTAGAGGGCGAGTTGTGAGTTGTGGTCGGGCCCAATGTGGATGAAGGGCACGAGGATCTACCCCATCCAAAGATAGCACTAGAGGGCTCTCCCCTGAGCCTCGAGATGAGAATAATGGAGATATAGCTCCTACTCTAGTTTCACTGTGTTTTTCTACCCTAGTCTTAAAGGGGTTACTTATTTGTATACTAACCTGGTTGGAGAGTGCTCTTTTTATTAAACTCGATGTTCCTACATCTGAGTATTGTACCCCCTTCTATGCCAGAGTATGCTTATGGTTTTTCTCTAATTTCGGGTATGGATCCTCTTATTGTATCGACATCTTCTTATGGTAATCCATATACCCCTAGTGAGGTTCCTCCTTTAGTGTCGGTATCTGAGTATGGAATTCAGAGGTTAGGAGTTCAACCTTCTTCTATGAAGCCTCATTAGGTGGGTTCTCAGCTATCCAGATTAACTATGCCGCCTATTATTGCTAGTGCAACTGTCTTCTAAGGATTAGAAGAGGTTTGATAGGTTCGCTCCTTAGGGTCCTCCCAAGTTCACTGGTGTTGTAAGAAATAATTCCTATGAGTTATTGAAGGATTGTCATGATAGGTTGCATAACCTTGGTTCACTTGAGTCACATGGGGTCAGTTATACTACTTACCAATTGAGAGACCCAACCAGATATTAGCGGAGGTCACTTATTGGTTGCCGACCTCTTGGTTTACCAAAGATTACATAGGATCAATTTACAGAGACCTTTTTTGATAGATATGTTCTTCTAATTTGAGGGATCAGATAAAAGATGAGTTTGATCGCTTAGAGCAAGGCTCTATGATCGTTGTTACTGTATGATGCACAATTTTATGCCTTGTATAGATATTCTTATGCCAATATTTCCGTTGAGTCTCCGAAGATTCCAAAGTTCATAAAAGTGTTGGATGTTTCTCTTCAGCTTGTTGTGACTTAGATGGTAGTATATGGAGCATCATTTTAGAGTATTATGGATCATGCTGAGATAAGTGAGTTTATTTTTTTAGCATCTCAGGGAGACACCAAAAAAGTGCACTATTTGGGTGAGTTCAAAGGTTACACTCTAGAGTTAAAGATTCTATAGGCTTCCATAAGTATTAGGGTAAACTAGTGCAGATAGCCTTGCAGAGTTCATGTAGTGGGTCTTCTGGTTTGACAGCTTCAGATGGTTTTCCTAGTTCTGTCGTATCTCCTTCTTTTGAGTTGAGTTGTAGGGTTTTCTATGTGTGTGATGAGAATAGATATTTGGCCAGAGACTATCCCCACTATGTCTTTAGAGCTACTCCTATATCGGTTGTGGGAGGTAAATGTTCTACAAAAGGTATGAGAGGCAGAGGTAGTAGTGCCCATGGTGGTGGTCGAGGGACTAGCCAGTCAGTTAGTGCATGTGGTCAGTACTATGCTATACTAGCCAAGATAAAGGTAGAGGCTTCTGATGCCTTAACCCGAGATATGGGTCTGGATGACCCAAGAGCTCGCCACTAGAATCCAACCCAAAAAGTCTTTCAAGTTTGGATACAATCACCCAATATAACCTTTCTTAACTGCCCTAGGTTCTTGCCCACAAGTATTATCCTTAATCGTTTCAGATCTGCATCTGCGTTATTTGATAAGGTATCGACATTCTCGTATGTGTCTTGAAATACCCTAAGAATAGGACCCTTGCAAAATTTCTTAGGCTTTGGACTTTTTTGGCTCAGTACGACTCAGGGGATTCACTCGTACCCCTTGGATATTACTTGTGCCTATAGTAAGGGTTCACTCATACCCTAGGCAGTATGTTGGGCTTATCTACTGCCTATGATATGACTCAACTAGGTGAGATTCATATAGGAATGTACGAGTAGTGCAAGGAAAGTCGTATGGTGCATATTTTAGTTATCTTGTGGAATTTGTCCAACATACGAGTGGTGGGTACGATAGAGGTGTCACTCATACCCTTAGGTACGAGTTATGGGTGTGTGAGTCATATGTAAATCAATAGGTAAGGTCATGGAAAGGTGTAGGTACGAGATAAGGTGCCACTCGTACCCTAGGATACGAATAGTAAGGGGGAGTCGTACCCCTAGATGTGGCTTGTTATAATTTAAAGTAAAGGGTAGTTTGGACATTTTCTACTCCTAAAACCTTATGTACTCACATCATATAACCCTATATGGCCTTCCGTAACACTTATTAAAGGATTAAAAGACATCAAATACTCTTTTAAATACTCTCTTGAAGATTGGAGGCTAGGGTTTCTTCATGTGTTCTTCAAAGGGCTCAAAGGTTTATCTTGTATAAGGCATGTACTCTTTCCCTCATTATTATTTAAAAATAAAGGCATGTGTATTGTGTTTTAAATATTGGTTTATGAATCATAAATGGTGGATTTTGAAATATTGTTGAGGTTTTGGATGCATAGGGTTTGTTATTGGTTTAAACTATGTTTTCACATGTTTTAAGTAAAGGTTTTCATACGTGGTTATTTTTTCGTTATGGTTTAGCAAATGGGTCATGGTTACCCCTAAATTGAATGGTGTATGCATTGGTTTTGTTCTTTGTAAAGGTGTTCCCTCAACATGTTTGATAAAATGCCTCGAAGAGTGTTTTTAGTCTATTACTGGTTTTTAATTAAAAGTATTGCATTGTTTAGTTTGGTAATGGAAAACTAAATGGATTTGGATGGTTTTCATTGGTTTAAATGGTTTAAATGATATAAACTCTTTAAATTGTTGGCATAGTCTAAAATGGCTTGGATCGCTTTAAAGGGTAAAGGTTTTGGTGGGAATGGTTGGTCTATTTTGAAAACCTTGCGGGATATATGGAGATCCCTTATTGATGCATTAATGGAATTGGTTTAAATGGATTGGAATGATAAAAGGCTAATTAGTTATGCTTGTGGGGAACATGGAAGTCTCCCAAGAGGTTTAATATGGTAAATGGAAGGGCACTTGAAAGTCCCCTTAAACTTATAAATTGTTGGCTATGGATGATACATACAAGTAAGGGTTGGTATGATGATACCAATATGAATGGCTTTAGTTAATAAATAGATAATGGTTTGGTTATTTGGAAGTTTGTTTTTATTGGGCAATAATGGCGGGATGTGTCGCAAAAGTAGTGAAAGGTAGAGGTATCGGGTGGAACAAAACTGGAAACTCATATCTGCTGATTTGAGGTTGGTCTTGGTGACTGCGTGCATGATGTCACATATTCTTTTGGGGGATGTACTAGTCATCCTATGGGATACTTCCCTGGTTGTGTGGGTTATGCATTGGGGCCCTTTCAGCAGGGGAAGCTGAATCCATATAGCTCGTGGGTGGTTTTGGACGGCAAAGCTACATAACTCAGGTAAAAGGATTCAAAGGCATGCTAAACCAAGTTCCCATACCTGATATAGTTATATATATATATATATATATATGTTTATATGTATTATGGATCGTTTTACTTGGCTTTATAAATGGCATTATTTTATCCCTATCCTGAGTAAATGCTAGTGTTCACCCACTAACCCATCTCCGGGCAGCTGTATACCCACGCGATGCAGGAATCGACCATTCTACTTCTCTTGCTTATTGATCAAATGTAGGTATAATTGATGTTGGATTAAAGAGGTGAGATTTCATAGTTCGAAAGGCAAATATTTTTTGTTATGATTTACTTTACATATTTCTTGTCTTTCATAGACTTTGTTTTTTGGCTATGGTCAAGGGCATGTACCGACTGAGTAATCTTTGGTTTGTCTAGAGGCTTTGTATGGACAACTGTGGAGTTGGGCATTGTATGGATTATTTATGTTATTTATACATATATTGGCTTATCATTATGATATTGGTTTATGGCTTCCGCATTAGTTCGGTTTGTTATTGGGTGGTTGGACTTGATTGGGTTGATCTTGGTTATAGACTTATCCTATAGTTGCTACTCGGTTGGATATTCTAACTTATTATATGCTCGAACTTCCGTTGACTCAAGGAATGCATTTGGTGGATGGTTGGGTAACGAGGGCGGTTCCCAATCCTAGTTGGACTTGGGATTGACCATTACGACAAAGCCCTAGTTTAGGTCATGTCATGTTTGTATATTTTGCATCTATTTTTTATTTTTCTTGTGAGCTGCTTAATGTGCGTATTCATGTATCTACCCTCATTAGAGAGTCTTTAGTGGTGGATCAGGTTTACCAATCTTACGTTACTTTTTCTAGGTGTTAGACTTAGGTAGATTTGGTTTTGTTAGATGTGGTTGAATTTGATGTCATATTGGGTATGGATTAGTTAGCTCCTTACCATGTTGTCTTAGATAGTTATGGTAAGACCGTGTCCTTAGCTTCTTTGGGTATGCCAAGGATAGCTTGGAAGGGTGTGCTTTATTTGGGTCCAAAGATAGTTATATCTTTTTTCCAAGCTCACCGTTTGGTAGAGAGCGGGTGTTTATATAATTTTGTTCATATTCGTAATACTAGTGTTTCTTCACCTTCTTTTTTGGATTCTATTTGGGTTGTCCATGAGTTTATAGATATTTTTCCAACAAATTTTCCTGGTATGTCTATGGATTGTGATGTTTAATTTGCCATTTATGTTGAACCGTGCACCAAACCCATTATTATTCGTCCTTATAGGATGGCCCCAACAACATTGAAGAAATTCAAAGATCAATTGTAGGAGTTGTTGGATAAGGGATTTATCCAACCTATTGTATCATCTTTGGTGTGCCTATATTATTTGTGAAAAAGAGGATGGGTCAATACGTATGTCCATTGATTATCGACAGTTGAAAAATGTGACGGTTAAGAATAAGTATCCACTTCCTCGTATTGATTATTTGTTTGACCAACTTAAGAGTTCTTTGGTGTGTTTGAATATTGATTTGAGGTTCGTTTATCTCCAATTTAGGATAAGAGCTTTAGATATTCCAAAGATAGCTTTTCAGACTCGGTACGATCATATGAGTTCTTAGTCATGTCCTTTGGGATAAGTAATGCCCTAACCACATTAATGGAGTTGATGAATTGGGTATTTCGACCATATATCAACTACTTTGTTGTTGCATTTATAGATGATATCTTGGTTTATCCCAATAGTGAGGCCAATCATAAGGAGCATTTGCAAATTGTGCTCCAGAGATTGAGGGATGAGAAATTGTATACTAAGTTCTCTAAGTTGAGTTTTGGTTAGATACGATCACTTTCTCGGGTCATGTGGTGACAAAGGATGGTATTATGGCTTATTTGTTCAAGATTGCAGCGGTTCGTGATTGGGCTAGTCCTACTTCTACCGAGATTAAGAGTTTTATTTGTTTAGCAGGTACCTATCAATGTTTCGTTGAGGGTTTTTTATCTATCGTAGCTCCATTGACCAAGTTGACTCAGAAGAATATTTTCTTTTAGCAGTTTGATGCTTTTGAGGAAAGCTTTGTAATGCCCCGTATTTCGGGCTACAATATAGACCATGATTCTAATGTGCTAATAATCTCGAAGCCATAAATCCTATGCCAATATGGCATGTTAATTATTTGTGTAGTATGTGAATCCATTCAAGCTTGAATTTAGACCATAGGGGTCCTTTAACTCAAGGACGAGTTGAAAACTACTTCGATCGATTAAGTTTAAGTGGACATTATAATTTTTGTCAACTTATATCGACCATGAATCTTTGTATATGTCGAATTAGAGAGCCTACTATGTGTAAAATGATAGGTTTTTGAGTTAGCTTTCCCACGATACCAATTTTGCTAAAATCCGGCACCCGAGCAAAAAGTTATGGCTGTTCAAAGTAGGGTGCGTCGCCGTACAAATCGCACATGGACACTGAAAAGCATAGGCGATACCATAGGCGGTGCCTATGTAAACATAGGAGATAGCATAGGCGATGCCTATGTAAGGGTTTCAAAGGACTTAAACACTCTATTTTTGGGGCAAAATGGTCCTATTCCCACCCTTATTCAGCCATAAAGATGAAATTCAGCCCCCAATTCTCCAAAATGCATCCACTTTCATCTAAAAATTCTCAAGAACACTCCCAAGGGTTTCAAACTAAAAACCCAAATAAATCGAGATTCAACCGTGGGTTTTCAAAATCGATTAAAGATTCGGATTCCCCAATCCACAGGCTTCAAGAAGCACCCATTATTTTCCAAAAGGTACGCGGGGTTTTCCTAAATTCTCATGGGCATAGAAAAATAATGTTTTAGAATAGGTTTTTTGAAACTATGTATATATTCACGTACTAGATGTTTTAACATCATTGTTTTGTTCTTTTGACCTTTCCCCAAGTTATTTGAGAATATGTATGTATGAAAGCATGTATTTAAGTACGATTTCTTGTAAATAGCATGACTTTTGGTGAATTTGCTCTTATTATGAATTTTCAATTTTTTCATAGCATATGAATTATTTTGCAATGCATTCTTGAAAAGCACTTTATGAAATGGTTGAACTATTGTTATGAGTTGAAGGTGTTTTTAAATCACTATAGAGGGAATTTAGAATGAATGTTTAATGTTCATAATGCATGTAATGAAAGAGTGCATGTTTTGCCAAAGGCACTAGATCACCATATGTTTGATGAAGTTTTTGCATGATTTTGAGTTAAGTTTCGGAACATGAAATCTTCTATATCAGTTGTATGTTTTTGGATGGTCTAAGCTTTGATTTAAATGAAAAATTTATCTTAATGTATTATGGCTCAGAAATCATGACTTTCAAGTCATGGTATGACGATACTAAACTCTGAAAATGCCATAACAGACACAGACGAATACAAAAATTTGACTATATCAGATTTGCATATTTTAGAACTTCAGAATGATGCATGTTCAGAAAAGGCTAAAATAGGGCATAAAGAGAGATTAGGTGGTTCCCCAAAGAAGGCATGAGTTTAGACAACTCTTTGACCAAAACTGTGGTTTGCCGACCTGGGTATATTATTATACACTGACTTAAGTGTCGTGTGGCATATCAGATTTAGGAACTCCAGCCCTTGCGACATACTCAGGTTGGAGGCTTCCCCGCCAAGTCAATGGATAATTCGATATCGCTTGTGGAATATTAAACTTGGAGGTCATGCCACCTAACTCAGAAGTAATACACAAATCAGAGTTTGAGATTTACAGACAGGTTACATATTTTTAGAAAGTGCCCATGTGTTTTTCAGAAACTATTTTATGCATGTTGTTTTGATGAAAATTGCTCTCACGTATTATATATATATATATATATATATATGTTCAATTACTCTATTTTGGATTTCTTCGCGTGCCAGTACAATTGTGCTGACCCCTCCTTCTTCCAGGTTCTGAGGCACAGTCTAGGGGTCCAGATAAGAAGTAGAGATTCCAGATCACGGACCAGAGTTGTAGTGGTGATCCTTCTATGATTCAAAAGTCCTGGTTATTTCATATTACTACTATTAGTTAGGTTTTGGTCTACTGGGGGCGTGTCCCAGCTTTCAGGAAACTTTGATTAGTTTATGGTAGAACTTTCACAGACTGAGTCAGACATTATTTCCTTTTTAGATTTTAATTTCTGCATTATCTTTTAGTTTATGAATATTGTGCATGATTACCAGATAGACAGATGGTGTTTTGGTCCTTCGGGTTTGGGAATGCTCAACATGGCCAGGGCCCCAATTTGGGTCGTGACAAGGTTCCAAAAGCTTAAGCATTTATTGATTTTAGTTCCTATATTGACTTTTCCCAAGGAATGCATGGGTTTTATCATCTTCTATGTTTTTTTGGGTATTGGTTTAGGTGTTATGTTGATGCAAGAGGGTAAGGTGATTGTTTATGCATCTCTTCAGTTGAATCCCTATAAGAGGAATCACCCTACCTATGATTTGAAGTTGTGTGTAGTTTATTTTTCTGTGAAATTATGGAAGCACTACTTGTATGGAGTACCTTGTGATATTTTATCAGATCAATGTAGCCTTCAGTACTTTTTCACATAGCGAGATCTTAATATGAAGTAGAATCATTATCTTGTGTTGCTTAAGTATTATGACTTGACTATTCTCTATCAATCGGGGCAAGGCTAATATGGTTGTGGATGCCTTGAGCTAGAAGTCAACTAGCATGGGTATCTTGGAACATCTTTTGACTCAGGAGAAACCTTTGGACTTGAAGTTTCGGTCTTAGGCTAACCAAATAGTTAGGCTTACTATTTCTATATCTGGGTGTATTTTGGAATTTTTGGAGGCTAGTTCTTCCTTGTTTGAGTATATTTGAGATCATAAGTTTGTTGATATTGGGTTGAGAGTGATTTGGGATAAGGTGTATAGAGGTTAGGGTAAAGAAGGCTTCCTTGATCTAGATAGAGTCTTAAGAATTAGTGGCTGAGTTTGTGTTCCGAGAGTGGGTAATTGGATTGTATTAATTTTGGAGAAGGTTCACCATTCTAGGTATTCAATTCATCCAGGAGTGACTAAGATGTACTATGATTTAAAATATCATTACTGGTGGGATGGTATGAGGAAGGACGTAGCAGATTTTGTAGCTCGCTGCCTATATTTCCAATAGGTGAAGGTGGAGAATTTGAGAGTTTGTGGTTTGCTTCAAAGGTTACCCATTACCGAATGGAAATAGTAATGGATCACTATGGATTTTGTGATTGGGTTGCCTCGTACTTCTCAGCATTTTGATGGCATCCAGGTCATCCTGGATTGGTTGACCAAATCTAGTCATTTTATTTTGATTCACGTTTTCAGTGCTGAGAGGTTGCTCCATATCTGTATTTGTGAGATATTCCGCATTGACGATGTGATAGTGTCTATTGTCTAGGATCTAGGTTCAGTGTTCACGTCCTACTTTTCGAAGACTTTTCAAGAGGATTGGGTACCCGAGTTGATCTTAGACAATATTTCACCACCAAACCAATAGTCAGTCGGAGAGGACTATTTTGGTTATGGATGATATGCTTTGTGCTTGTGTCATAGAATTTGGTAGATAGTGGGAGAAGAATCTAGCTTTAGTAGTTTTTGCATATCATAATAACTACCATTCTAGTATAGAGATGGCTCTATTCGAGGCATTGTATGGTAGGGGTTGTCACTCTCCAGTTGGTTAGTTTCATATTTCTGAGATTAGACCTTGAGGTATAGACTTGCTTCATCATTATTTGGATAGATTTTAAGTTGTTCTGAATAGACTTTGAGTGGCTCAGAGTAGGCAAAAGTGCTATACAGATCATAGACCTTGTGCCTTGAGATTTAGTATGGGTGATCGAGTTATCCTTCGTGTGTCGCCTATAAAAGGCGTGATGAGGTTTGGGAAGAGGTGTAAGCTTAGCTCAAGGTATATTGGGACATTTGAAACCCTTTAGACTATTAGGTCCCTCAGAGTTAAACAGAGTCAATCAAATAGTAAAGTAGTAGGAAACTATGACTTTGCTGGAAATTAAAGAACGTAAAGATTTAAAGTGGAAACCTCCTTGCTCACGGGAGGAAAACCCATGGCTTTCCCTCACAAGTTCTCAACAATCAACTATAATCAAACTCATGATTACCAACTCAAATGAGAACTTAACTCTAAGCTCAACCAGTTTGCAATAACTCTATTACAAACCCACCTTGATAACTCTGCCAAGACTCTTCTCAATATTGATTAACTCTAAACCAATATCACACTCAAGTACCTTTACCTAAGCATCTCAAGAACACAACAAAAGAGCATTACACTTATACCATGAGTAATTCGAATACAAACTCAAACATAGCTCAAGAACACTCACTATTTGAACACACACAAAAACTATGAACTTGAGCAATGTTGCAAAGTTGAGTTTTCGCCGAATTTTCACTTGAACAATCTAATTGCAAAATCTAGTGATTTGAGAAGCATTCTTTTCCATTGATAGCTTTATAATTATTAGAGTAAAAATACAACTGGGCCAGGTGTCCTAAAAGGTACAAGGTTACCTGCACAGTTTGTTACACTAACAGACAAAAGTAATGAATTCATGAAGACCTAGGGACCTGGTTCCTTGTTGTCAACTGATTATCATCAAACCAACTACATATTTTTTAGCATCAATGTTCATTCATTTTATTTAATCAGAATGATCACCACTACTTTCGATGAATGTTCCCCCTATCATCATCATGCTACACCAATATTCTCCCTCGGTCACAATGTCATCCCTCAAGCATTCTTCCCCCTGTCAATATGGCATCACACTTCACCAACATTTATCACTGAATTAATGCACCTAGTACCTGGTCCCTAACATATCAGACCATACACATCACCTGCTCTCTACTACATGAATTCAATATTTCCTATTTTGGAATCATTACAAAGTGATAACAATAAACCAAGAGTAAACTAAGCGCAAGTTAGTTAATTTATCTCCACTGGGGCAACACTAACATGTAGAACAACTTTAAAATTAAGAAAGAGAAAGACGAAACTCCCAAACTAAGATTCATTCAAATGAAAAAGGTAAGTATCATTGCACCGCATAATTTAAATATTCCAGGGAAAAAGCAAAAGGAATCAGGAAAATTTAAATAGGTGAAGGACTTGGGAAGACTGTTTTGAGAAGTAGAGCCATGTTATTGTTTTTTGTAGCATGATAGTGTAACAATTCCTTTGTTAGATGCACTATATCTGCATTCAAGCCAACAATCTCATCAGTCAAAGTTGTACTACCATTTTTAGTTCAACATTCTCAGTTCTAAAATCTTTTGAGAAACTTGGATACTTATTAGAAAGATGTTGAATTGTCATTTTCAATTTGCTAATCTCTTCATCCTTGGCAGCTGAGTTGAACTTAAATTCATCTATTTCTTTGCTATGTTCCTCTTGAGAGATGTTACCTGAGTTATTTTCTACACACTCAGTTTGATCAGTGTCTTCATACCAAATAGTTGTATCATAGTTCCAGGAGTTTCATTTTCACAAACAATAACAAATTGATCAAACACTTTGTTCAACCAATATCTTTAAGGCACGCCATGTTTTCCATTTTCCCATAGACAACTTTATGCATGTACTCCATTATTAAACCAAGTAAAAAAAGTAAACTCAAAACTTCTAAGACACTCCATCAAATACAAATCAGCAGTTACAGCAATGTTATCTAGGAAGAATCACTTTGTTAACAAAGTCAAATACTAATTGGACCTCACTTTTGATTGATTTCTTATTTACTGCAGCCACAAATTTTCCTTTAAACTTTAATGCATTTTCCATAAACTCTATTGGGGGCTATTGTTTTGATACAGTCCTCACACCACTAATAGGAACCTTCAGAATTTTCCCAAGTATCACAACATCAATATTCTGCTTCTTCTCTTGGACTATAGCAATCATCTTTAGATTGATTTTAGATAAATCCAATGTGAAGTAGAATTCCTTGACTACCTCATCAAAGATTGGGGGAATGGGTCCTTCCAAAAAATTGGCCCATCTTTGATATTTAAAAAGCTGAACTAATTCTATCATTCATGGTTTTGTTAATACACCTGAGACAAATATCCTTCCAGTTAGCACTTTTTGATTTCTCAAGAACCCATTTTGCACTACATTAGAAATAATCTTTCCTTCTTTCTCTAGTTTTCCATTTTTAGAAAAATTGATGGGTTCTTCTTCATTTATTTTCCTCTTCTTATGACTAGGTCCTTCAGAAGTCTGCTGCTTCTCAGTAGAACTTCAAGACTTTTCTCCTAGAAATCTAGTCATTTTATTGATATTTTGTTCCTTAGGAACAACCATGCTCTTTCTTGGGCCATTTGATATCAAGATAAGATATTCAGCAACCTAGGCATCATCCATCAATATATTACTAGAAAGGTTATAAAGTTTCAGGGATGAATCCTCATCAATAAAGTGAGTGAACCAGGAGTTTGGCTTTGTAAAGGTCGAAAAAGAAATGTGGTTCTCAGGAAGGTTTGCGAGAGAATTTTTATCTATGCTAAGTTCAGAGTTCTTTGAAACATATAAGAATGAGAAATTAGCAGCCATTTAGAAATCCTTGTAACAAGAGGGTTATTTGTGGATAGATTATTTCTTTTGGAAAGAGAAGGTTTGGGGACAACATGATTTAAGGGAACAAATGAGCACAAAAAAGGTCTTTCTAAAAGAGTGAGATGTCATCAAATTCAATTTTGGGGTGACTCATCTTTCTTTTTTGTATAAGCCAAATTTTGGACATAGAGAGAGACGGAAGAAGCGTCTTTTTATGACAAAACCAAAAGTTATGCACATTCACAATACTAACCTGAGAGAAGGGACTAGGTCCCTCTCTTTCTTAAGTGAATCCTCAACTTTATACATGTCGCATCTATTCTTATCCAAAGTGGTTACCACTTGTGTATACCTAAAAGGGTATGGTACTGAGCCAGACCAACCAGTACATACTTTATCGAGGATACCTTTCTCCTGATCATAGCCAATTTTAGGGAAAAACCAGATTCATCTAGAAGGTCAAGTTATTTTGATCAACACTAGCCTCAACTTGTTCTTCACAAATTATTCCTAGTGAAGAGCATTAGTAAGAATGACTTCTATGTGATCTTCGGTCTTGCAAAACATCATGCCAATAGCTCCCTTCTCAATATTGTCTCTCAAAAATTATTTTCTCATATCAATATACTTGGTCATTTTATATTTCACTGGATTCTTGAACTATTTGAGAGCCCTTGTGTTTTCACACATCAAAGTGATAGCGTCTGAGACAATCCCAAAGTTCTTCAGTTGTTGTTTTATCCATAATAATTTAGCACAACAAGAAGCTGCAACCATATACTCAGCTTTAACCATAGATAAAGTAACTAAATTGTGCTTAGTAGAACCTTTGAAGATTAAGGAAGAACCCAGAAATTGATCCATTCTTAAGGTACTTTTTCTATCCATCAGATATCCTACATAATTAGCATCAGGATACCCTACCGGATCAAAGTTGTCTTCAGAAGGATAGTACAGGATCAAGTCCCATGTACCTTTCAAATACTTAAGAAGTTTTTGTAGCTTTCAGATGAGACTCCTTTGGACAATTTAGCCTGCTTATAGTGTGATATAGTATGGACCCCATAATCCCTCTATACATTGTCTCATTAACTGAGTGACTAAATCCATCATTTTCTATCTTAGAACTGGTTCCAATTGAAGTTTCGATTGGATTGGCAGCTTCCATGTTGTATTTCTTTAGATGCTCCTTGATATGCTTATCTTGACAAATCGTTGTCCCTTGAAAAGTTTGCTTGATCTGCAAAACTAGGAAGAAACTCAGTTCACCTATCATGCTTATTTCAAATTCACTCCCTGTTAGCTTTGCAAACTTATCACATAGGTATTCACAAGTAGATCCAAAGATTAAATCATCAACATACATCTGTACAATCAATAAGTTGCTACATTAAACCATAGGTTCTTGCTTCAATCCATCTAAATCTTTGTCCAATTTGAGTACATGATGAAGAAAATATGCATCTTCACAACTTAGAGGTAGTTTGACATAAAATGCATCCTTTATATTTCCATTTAGAAAAGCACTTTTGACATCCACAAGAATTTGAACCCTATATAAGAAGCAAAAACAATAAGAATCCTCATAGCCTCTATACTTGCTGTAGGGGTAAATGTCTCTTCTTAATTAATTCCTACCTCCTGGTTATAACCTTGAACAACCAGCCATGATATTTTTGTTTATAGTTCCTTGTTCATCCTGTTTGTTTCTGTACACCTACTTTGTCCAAAAAATTGTTCTATCAGAAAGTCTGGGGACCAGGTGCCAGACTTTACTTCTTTCGAATTAATGAGGCTCTTCCTGCATTGAATTGATCCAGCCCACATCTTTTAGAGCTTCTTTAACATATATAGACTCAATTTAGGATAGGAATGTTGAGAATGCCAAGGAATTTTAGGCTTGACCTCTTGTTTAGATTCTAGATTCCAAAGGTGTAGTCGGATTCTCAAGTGGATGTGAAGATTTATGCCTCCTATTTGACTTTCTAAGATTAGTTCCACTGGGAATAGGTCTCTGTGAATTTTGACTAGACCCTTCTAGTTATTCTTCAATTGGAGATGGTTTCTATGACTACTGTCCTAGATCATCATCACCTTCATCATTCTCATCTGCATCATTTAGTCCTTGACTATCTTCTTCAGTAATGTCATCCGTTTGGATAGGAATGAGTTCTTTAATTTCTGAATCTTTACTATCTCTTGGATTCATTAGCTTTCCTAACTTATCAAAGACCACACGCATACTTTCTTAAACATATAGAGTCTTTTGTTGAAAACTTGTCTTGCCTTTCTTGATGAAGAATAGCCCAAAATATTGCTTCAACACTTTTGGAGTCAAACTTTCCTAGATCATTCTTCCCATTATTTAGAGAAACATACTTGCACCTAAAATGTCTGAAGTAGTAGAGCTTTGGCTTTCAATTGAATAGAAGATAATAAGGGGTCTTTTTTAGGAGTGATCTAATCAAGAACCTATTTTTCACATAGCAAACAGTGCTTACAACATCAACCCTAAAGTTCGTTGGAAGCTCACCATCAATCAGTATGGTCTTGAGGAGTCCTTGGAGCGGAGAAGTTGTGACTAATTCTATTTTCAGCATAGAATCCTGCAACTTGGGAGTCCTCAAATTTAGTTCCATGATTAGATCTGAATTTAACAATCTTACAATTAAACTTCATTTGAATTTGCTTGGCAAAAGCAACCAAAACCTCATAGGTTTCATCCTTTGTTCTTAAGAACATTGTTCAAGTAAACCTTGAGTTGTCACCAGAATCACAAACACATACTTCTTTTCTCCTTTACTTTGGACTTTAATAGGTCCACATAGATCCATATGCAATATATCAATGGGTCTAGAAGTACTCACCTATTTCTTCAGCTTAAAGGAAGACCTGGTTTGCTTTCCCTTAACACAGGCAGAAAAAAGCTTGTTGTTTGGAAATTTTTGCTTTGGCATGCCACGGATTAGGTCCTTTGAAATTAACTTGTTTAGCAAAGAGAAACTTACATGCCCCAGCCTTCTATGCCATAAATAAGCATCTTCACTTTGACCACTTAAGCAAGTTAATTCTCTATCAATCATAGACTACAAATCATCCATATACATAGTTTTGATCCTCTTGGCCTTGAGAATAACTTGCCCAGACTTCAAGTTTGACACAATACATCCAATTATCTGAGAATTTGACCTCGTTACCTTTGTCCCGGATTTGAGAAACATATAAAAGACTGTACTTGAGGCCATTCACATAGTACACATCTTTTATTGCTTGATTTGGAGATCTTCCAATCTTTCCTACAACATGAATATAGCCCTTTTTTTTCTATTTCTAAAATAGACACCTCCACCTTGAAGTGTCTTGAGAGAAAGAAAGCAGTCAGTCCTCCTTGTCATATGTTTTGAAAATCCACTATCTATGAACCTGTTCTGACCGGATTCCCCTTCCCCTACCTGCAAACATAGCCATTTGGTAGATTTGGGAACCCACTTGAGTTTGAGTTCCCAAAAAGAAGACAAAGGTGTGATCCAATCTTTCTTGACCCATCTATGTAGAGAGTTTCTCTTCTTCACTTTTTTCATAGACTTGAAACCCTTAGGCTAATAGCCTACTGGATATATTTAGTGTTGCTCATTTGAGCTCTAAACCAATAATGATAGTTTTCCTTCATGTTTCTATCTCTTAAACAATGAGTACATAGAGGTTTCTATACCTTTTTTCTAATACCATGAACAACTTTTAATTGAGACCCAAGTAATTGGGTTTGATACAAATATCCAAACCCTTTCCAATTATTGACACTCTAACCAGTTAAGTTATAAAGAATTTGAGAGGATGTGGTCCATTTTAGTGATTTGGTAAGTTCTCCCCTTATATGGACTAGGTCATTTTCTAATTCTTCATTCTTATGAAGTGCAGTCCTAAGAAGGTTTAGAGAATCCCTCAACTTTTCTTCAAGCTCAATTTGAAGCCTTGATGCTTCTTTCTTCCATTTATCATCAGAATTATTTATTTTCTCTAGTTGACTCATTAAACTCAAATTTTCATATTTCAACTTAGTAAACTATTTCTCTATTTCAGATATCTATATAGTTAAAGCAATTAATTCAAGATCCTTTTTCTCTACTTTCTCTTCTAGAGCATTTTCTCAATAGCCAGTTCGCACAAAGAATCAATTAACACATTTGCTAGATTCTTTATCTTTCTAATAAAATAGTTACTAAACTTTCCTTAATGTCAAAGAGAGTTACACCACTTTCTTTTTTATCTTCTGTGTTTTCCATGAGATCAAACAAGGAATCATAGGTAAATTCACACTCCTCCATAACAAACTTAGACATATCTGCATCCTTCTCAACTTCATTAGATTCAGTAGACGAATCTCCCCATACTACTAGGGCTTGCTTTACTGCATAATTAGCAGCAACCTTTCTTCATAATTGTATAGGTACCTAGTCCCTGTTCTTTTCTTTGTCACCTCTAATCTTGAGATATTCCTGATAATTTATTTTGTGCATTGGACAATCCTTAATGAGATATCCAGGACTTCCACATTTGTGACAAACTTTAATAGTGCCACCCTTTTTGCTACTACTTTCTCTTCTTTGAAACTGACCATTTTTCTCCATAGCTCTAACAGTTCTTTTTTTCAAATAGGAAACATCTGTGTCTTTTTCACTTGAATAGGATTTTGATGCCTTCAATGCCAGATATTTTTCCCTTTTTTCTTCCTTCTTATCTTGTCTTTGCTGCTTCTTGTGCTTATGAGTCATTAGATTACCAATGAGCTTATCCATTGTGAGTGTCTTCAAGCTTCTTGCCTTAGTAATAGCATCCACTTTGCTTTCCCAAGACTTAGGAAGAATACCTAGAATTTCTCTCACTTTCATATACAAAGTAATCACTTCTCCTAAGCAGTGTAGCTCATTTTTGATAGATGTGACTTTTGTATGCATTTCTTGAATTGTCTCTCCTTCTTTCGAGGTGAAGGTTTCATACACAGAAGGTAGTATGTCAATTTAAGAATCCTTTACAACTATGGTACCTTTATGAGCATTCCTCAAGCAATCCTATATCTCCTTAGCAGTTTCACAAGTAGAGATATTGTTTTATTCATCAGGTCCTATGCCAAAGACAAGCAATTTCTTTGTCTTTTTATTCTTCTGAAGCTTTTTTATCTCTATCATCAAACTCTCCCCTGGTCTTGAGAAACATCCTTGTTATATCTACTTCTTTGACCTCTCTAACAAGAACATGAGAACTATCAAATTTTACATCCATCAGCTCAATATTCTCAGTCATAATGAAATTATATATCCTAGTTTTCCACCATTTATAGTACTGCCCATTAAAATAGCGTGGTCTAGTAGTAGATTGCCTTCTCCTAGATTAGGCAGAACATCCATGATCAATAAATAACTCTAGGTATGAACCTTTTAGAGTGTCCTTGCTCCGATACAAATTGTTAAAACGTGTTGGGTTGCACCACGTTATGAGGGCCCAGGTCCCTTAGAGTAAAACACAAGCAATCAAACAGTAAAATAGTAGAAAACTAAAACATTGCTGGAAATTAAAGTACATAAATATTTAACATGAAAACCTCTTGGCTCAACGGAGGAAAAAACACGGATTGCCCTCACAAACACTCGAAAATCAACTATAATAAAAATCTAAATTACAGACTAAAATGTGAACTTAACTCTAAGTTCCACCAGCTTGCAATAACTCCATTTCAAACTTTATCTTGACAACTCTACCAAGACTCTCCTCAATATTGATTAACTCTAACCAATATCACACTCTGTTAACTCTACCTAACAACTCTTAAGAACATAAAAAAAGAGTATTACTCTTATAACAAGAGTGGTTCAATTACAGATTCAAACATGACTCAAGAACACTCACTATTTCAGCACACACAAAAACAATTAACTTGAGCAATGTTGCAAAGTTGAGTTTTTGCCAATTTGTCACTTTAACAATGTGATTGCAAAAACTAGTGATTTGATGAGAATTCTTTTCTATTTATAGATGGATAATTATTAGAGTAGAAATATTACTGGGACGGGTATACTAACAGGTACAAGTTCACCTACATAATTTGTCATAGTACAAACAAAACTATACAGGACAGTGACAACTATATTGAATACATGAAGACCCCGGGACTTAGTCCCTTATTGTTAGTTGAGCATTGTCAAAATAAGATATAGAAGGTGATGTCGCTTATGAGTTGGATTTACCACCATATTTATCTGTTATTCATCTATAATTTTCAAGGTTCCATGCTTTGGTGTTACATTCCGATGAGTCTTATGTCATTCATTGGGATTTAGTTCAGTTAGATGAGATATTATCTTTTGTCGAGGATCTCATCTCCATTTTAGCCAAGGATGTTAGACGGTTGTTTTCTAGAGATATTTCACTGTTTAAGGTCCAAAGTAGTCATCAATCGATAGATAAAGCTACTTGGAGGTCGAATCAGATATACGTAGTACTTATCTCTAGCTTTTTACAGTCTTAGGTATTTCTCTTACCTTTAGTCTAAGGACGAACTACATTTTTCATGGTGGATGATGTAAATACTTGATTTTTAGTGATTTATGTGAAATATTTATGTTTGTGTGATATGACCATTTTACCTCTCCTCATGGTTTCTTATGATAATTCTGAGGTGTGGGATGATTGAGATAATCCCTAATGCATTTGGTGTTGTTTATGCGAGATTGTGGATTTTGATAGTCTTAAGGCTTATTAGTTTACTTCAATCAACATCTTTTTATCTATGCATCAGATGTCAAAACAAACTGCACCAACAGATCTGAAACATTGATTTTAGGTCGATAACATAGTTGGTATAGTTTACAATTTTTATATCTCATTTTGACTGTTTATTTGGAAAAATTGCAAATTGGATTCGAGGTCAACTTTATAAAAACAATGTTTGTTCAAAAATATAATATTACCATTGAGTTTGGAGCGTCGAATTTAGTGGGGTAGCATAATTTCTTTGCATACTTGGGATTTTGGATGAATCTCGAGTGTCCCAGGAGAATTAGAAATTTTTGAGTCTCTAAATAACAACGCCACTCAGTTGGTGCACTTGCTAAAGTGATGCTTTGGTTTCTTAAGTGATTTGACTTGACATCCATAATGTCGGCTAAGTGATATCAGGCTCGCTTAAGCTATAGCCGCTTAAGCGATGGACTGGTCTCTTAAGCGACACTGGCATGCTAGACGTCTATCGCTAAAGTAATAACAAGGCCACGTAAGTGATGCGGTGGGATTCTCTTAAGTAATAGCCACTAACGCAAATCGATAGTCGCTTAGGCGATGCCTAGGGAGTTTATTTTCCTTTTTTAAAAATTCCTACACCATTTTTGAGACTTTGAGCTTGGGGCTCGAGTTTTTGAGTATTTTTTTCCATTTGTAATCTTGATTAAGTTTCTAATACTATAATTATTATTCTATCAATTTTATCTTTAAAACAACTTCAAATTCTTTATTTTTAAAATGGGTTTTGGGGGGGTTTTGCCGATAAAACTTGAAAATGATTTTACTTTGATTTGAACCTTGTTTTTAAATCATTTTCACATGGGTTTGCAGATGTAGACACCTTTGAGTATGGGGAACATGTCTTAAAAAATAAAATTATGATTTTAGCCTTTTTCCCGAAAACCCATTTTGGTGGTTCATTTTGACTCCGACTTGGAGTTAGGCAATATGAGTATCATTGTATTTCTTTGATGTATATATTCTGTATTTGCATATTTTAGGTTATTTTGGGTTCATTCATGAGGGTAAAGCTCCATATTGAAAGCATTTTGGATCGGTTTTTGGTATTCGAGATGGGCTATGACTTAACTTTTTTTTAGACTGGGTTGGTTAGTTAATAATAATGTAAAAGCATATTACAGGTAAGGGTTTGTATCGTGGAAAATGTGTTAGGTGATTTATGTGCCCGTGTGGGGGCCTACGGATAATAATCGGTGGTTTTGAATCATTATGTGCTATATGTGACTGTGTGGGATCTTATATGATATTTTTGGCATGGTAAGGATATATGTATTTTTAGCCGCACTCTTTTTGTGCATAAACCTAGACTTTTGGAATTTTGTGGTATTTCTTTCATGTTTCACCTGATGGTTTCTGGATTATACTGGATCATGCACGTTTGGTTGATTTGAGTGGATTTTTGGCTCACTGATACACCCAAATTACAACTCTCGATAGAAAGTATAAGCGGTCACTGTCAAATATAGAACCCAACTAGGTTGGGTGTCAAATCCCACAGGGAATATTGTGCTCACTACGTGTTGTAATCATTATTGGACTATTGATCAGAGGTTTCTAAGATGAAAAGGGGTATTTAACTTATAAAATAATTAATTGTATCAAGAGTATTCCACTAATGATTCTCTTTGTAATTCATAACTTTATGAGACTAAACAAACCAGGGTTATGGTCACCAAAATGCTAGCACCATTTGGGTTGTGATACATTTATGAGTTCCACTTAGCAAATTCAATTACAAGAGAGGTCGAGTCCTATTCTTTATCCCTTAGTTTCTCAACCTAAGTGGATAGATTATCCTCTAATTCTCTCAAGCTCAAAGGATGCATTGTTCTTTCAACCTATTTTTCATGTAAGCTAATCCTCTTAGGGCATTGGCTATTACTCTAAAGGTTAAAGCCCTTAGAATTCATGTAAACACTTTTTTCTACCAACAAACACTTTCCTTACAGAAAAGTGATGTTCTAGGGCTCACTCTTCATGTTTGTAACCAAGAAACTTGATGAAATTGAAGAAAGGTTTATGCAATATCATTTATTTATGGAACTCAATTTGATTCCCAACCTATAGATGTGTTTTACATTTAGGATCCCATACCCTAGTTATGCGATTTTAGCCACAATACTCCATAGACGAAGAAGAAATAATTCTTGTATTTTCAAAAATAGATTAAGAATTTACTTACAAAGAATCCCAAGAATCAGTTCTTGAATCTTCAATAATCAATGTTCAATGATAAATTTCTTCAAGATCTCTAGAATCCCCAAAGTAAAAGGTTCACCAGAGTTTCAATTGGAGGAATCATCTCCCGAACTGATCCTGCACTTCCCCCCTTTCTGGGCTAGCACTAGTAGAGACTCCTGCTACTTCATTTTCAATCTCTCTTTCCTTTATTTTAGCTTCTTTCCTTGACTTCTTTGCAGCTCTTTTTAGGTTATGTTGATCTAACTCCTTGGGTGACATGGATTCTCTGTTCCTCCTTTTTTATTCTTTCCTTGCAGCTCTTTCATCCATTTGCTGCTTCTCTTTGTCTTTCACAAGTTTGCCCATCAATTCTAGAATCCCTTCCTCTTTATCACTTACCGCTAAAGTTAGGTCAAATGCAGGCGTCTGTGACTTTTTCTTCTTCAACTCTACTATATCAACCTTTGCCTGCTCAAACTCTGCCATGAGCTTGGCAAGATCTGGAAGAGACTATGAATCTATCCTTTTGTTGATGCGGGCCTCCATGTTATCCATTCTAAATTGAATAGTTTGAAATGGTCTGAATGCTTCGGCCATAATTTCATCCTGAAAAGGCTTGAAATTTCCAACCCATTTTTCTAGTTGTTTCTGAAACCAGTTTTGGTTCTTTACCACCTTAACAAAATTGTGTTGGTTGAGTCTGTACTCTGCAAAATTTGGTCCCCCAGTAAACTATGTAGACTTTGACCTTACAGACGTGCCCTAGGGCACATAATCAGGTGGTACATACGTGGTGATAGGTAAAGGCATAACTTCAGGCATTTCTGCGATCTCTAGAACTGGTTCAGACTGAGGATGATATACCAGAGGTTTGGTCACCCAAATTTCAAATTTTGATTCATTCTTTGACTTGTTGATGTCTTGCCTATGTGTAGCCTGTACTGCATTACCAACCCCACATATCAGCTGTACACTGGCTTGTTTTCATAACCCAATGATCAAACATGGGAAGGGTATAGAAGTGGTCACTTTATGTGCCCGCACGAATATCTCATCTACAATTAGCTGGCCAAAATCAATTGGCAGTCCTGAAACCAAACTGGCTACTGCTATTGCTCTATGATGATCCAAGTTTCCATCTCCTTTTATTGGAATTAACCTCAACCGAACAATAGCCCAGCAGAACTTAGCTTTAAAACTAAGAGTGAACTTTACGATGCGCCCTTTCGGATTAGTCAACCAGGAAGGATTTCCATCGTCGGTTAATAAAGAAGTAGCCCAACATCTCTAACTAGAAGCATTTCGCATTCTATACTCAAAATCTGGGATTGTGGGTGGAGCCTCATATCCTGGCCCGAATAGCATCCTGTTAATTGTTCGGGCTGATATATCAATAGTGACCCCTCAAATTGGAACAGACTCCCTATTTGGTCTATTTGAGATTGGAGTTCTCTTTGGGCATTCCTCTTTCACCAAACATCAATAATTTGCGAAGAATTCCCTCACCTAATTTGGTTGGTACTCTCTTGATGGCCTGCTTAGCCATGCCAGTCCATATTCATTGATCCAGTTCTCTAACTCGAGATATTCATGAAGTTATGTTGTCATAATCTGATATTCCTCTATGAATTATCTTCTGATCCCTCGACCTGTGGGTGTCAACCCATTATAAAAATCTTTTCATGCTTCTCTATTTTCCACCTGATGGCCTCTCGAACCTGTGGATCCTTTCGCCTAATAGAATTATCACCCTCTGGTATAGCTTCAGCATTAGGATCGTCTGTTTGATCCTCTATAATAACATTTTCAGTTTCACCTGCTACCGGCAATGGTTGAGTTGTAGCAATAGTTGCCTCATCGGGGGTTGAACTTGAACTGCTAGAGGTACTCTGACTCTCCTCTTCAGACTGGGAGAGTATGAGAGCTTGTCTTTTATTTTTCCTGGTGTTGTAAGCCGAAGAGAACACATTCCTACCTCGTTGAGATCTTTCTTCTCTGGTTTGTGGAGTTTTTAGAGCCATATCACCTGATAACTGCTTAAGAAATCAGTTTTGTATTCAACAGAATCAAAAAAGTGCATAATAAGGTTTGACGGTAGGTTTGATTGCCCACCAGTGGTGGGATAATCCACCAACTCTACCATCAGTTGTTAAGCAGTGTTCTAGAAAAATTTGCATCTTCTGAAGGTCTACTTGTTGGTCTGTCACAAAGTTGACAGTTTACCAAGTCGACCGTCATGGCTTATACAGAAGGTGCATTTGTATGGCATCTTCTTACAGTCATCTTGGTGGTCCGTCATAGAGTTGACGGTCCACCAGTTTGACCGTCGCACCTTCGTCTTCAGCCATCCTTGTGCGTTCGACTATTTTGTCAAACAATAGTACCTCAGATCATTTTTTATCTATCAACATAGCTCTAAGCTCTTACTTTTAGAACATTGGCCTCAGTTTACAACTAATATTGCTTAGATTTCACACAAATTGGTACCTTGAGTCATTCGAACTCATTACACTAAGAACAAGATAAAGAAACAAACCAAGTTCTTACACTTATTAGGGAAATTCAGAAAAGGAGGTTTCTTTACATACCATATTTTTTGCAGTCACGCTTTGTTCTTGAAGCTTCAGAGAGAAAACTAACTCACAAATTCAAGAACTAGATTTTTATTTTATTTGTGGTAAAGAGAGGGAAGGAGTAACTAGTGTAAATATAGGAAAAAATGGAGAAGATAGGGAGTCTTAGATGGTATAACTCCCTTTAGGTTCTTTGAATCTTAAGAAAATAGATAGACAAAGGCCATGGAACGGTTACCATGGATGTACCCGCTCAAATTTATTCACAAAGTCGCACTTTGGGTCAGATACTGAGTACTTATAAAGAGTACCGATTTAACCCAACCCGATTCAGAGTTAGGGTTAAAGTAATGGTCACATTGACGGTACGTCAATACTTTTACTGACCATCACTCTGAACGTCACACACTACCTGAGTTTATGTTTTTCTATTTTGGTGTGACGGCAAATGGGATGGTCCACCAAACCTGTGACGGTCCACCATATTGACTGTCAGTTCTTACAAGAATGTGGGTCACCAATCTTACTTATGACGTATGTTGTGACGTTCGACCAGGTTCGTGATGGTCCGAAACTCAGGTCGTCATGGCTTATCCAGTGAGTGCTTTTTCTTGCAAGTCCGTCAGGGTCCTAGTGGTATTTCAAGTCATCCATCACAAGGTTCCAGTAGCTCAGATGTATGCCTATCTTTCTTTTTACTGCATTTCAGGCCTTTCACACTTCATAAACACATCAAAATTATAGAAGAACATAAAATTTACTCTAACTATAGTTACAACAACATGTTGTGGGTTTCCTCCAACAAGCGCCTGATTTAACATCGTGGAATGACTCAGGCATCTCGAGTACTCAAACTTCGTAGAGATAAAAGACATCAACACTTTTTATTATGTCTTTTAGACCAATATAAAGTTTGATTCTTTGCCCGTTCACTTTGAAGACACTACCGTTTTCGTTTTCAAGATTGACTACTCCAGATGAGTAGACTTGGCTAATTTTGAATGGACCTGACCATTTAGACTTTAACTTACCTGGAAATAGGTTCAGTCTGGAGTTGAAAAGAAGTACCAAATCACCTTTCCTAAATTCTCTTTGTGAAATCCTTTGACCATGGTATTCTTCATCTTCTCTTTATACAAGTCGGCTCTTTTATAAGCCTTGAGATGGAATTTATCCATCTCATTTATCTGCTTCAATCTTAGATCGACTGCTTCTTTCCAATATATATTCAGCCTTTTGAGAGCCTACAAGGCCTTATGTTCAAGCTCGATTGGCAAATGACATGCCTTCCCATAAGCTACCTGATACGGTGACATGCCTATTGGTGTCTTAAAAGACGTTCGATACACCCACAAGGCATCATCTAGCTTTCAAGACCAATCTGTCCTATTAGCATTCACAGTTTTGGTGAGAATGGCCTTGATCTTATGATTTGACACCTCCACTTACCCACTAGTTTGTGGGTGGTACAAAGTTTATATGCGGTGTTGCTTTACTCCATACTTCGCCAAAAAAACCCTGAAAGCTTTATTACAAATATGGGATCCCCTATCACTTATAATTGTTCTTGGTACTTCAAAACGGAAGAATATGTTCTTCTTCAGAAATGCTATAGCTCTTTTTCCTTCATTGTCAGCCAAAGCAATTGCTTCTACCCATTTTGAGACGTAGTGCACAGATACTAAAATGTATTTTGACCCATATGTGTTTACAAATGGGCCCATAAAGTCGATGCCCCATACATCAAACAACTCTACTTCCATTATTTTGGACATTGGCATCTCATTGTGTTTGGAAATTGATCCTTGCCTCTGACATTGATCACATCTTCGAACAAACTCATATTCATCTCTGAATAGCGTAGTCCAATAGTAGCTGCTTTGCAATACTTTCTGGGTAGTACGGTCACCTGCATGGTGAACACCAACAGGTGAAGCATGGTAAGCTTCCAAAATACTCAACACTTCTACATTTGGGACACAGCGCCTAATAACACCATCTGCACATCGCCGAAAAAGATAGGGCTCATCCCAGAAATAATGGGTCACATCATGAATGAACTTTTTCCTTTAGTGAAAGGAAAGATTATCCGGCATCACCTCACTTATCACATAGTTTGCAAAATCATCAAACCACAGAATCTGCTCGAGCTTCGCAGCTAGTATTTTCTCATCCAGAATGGAATCATCAATATCTAACTTCTCCTTAATTGCTTGTTCGCATTCATGTCTGGATAAGTGATCAGCAACCTGGTTTTCACATCCCTTATGATCCTTTACCTCAAAGTTGAATTTTTGAAGCAACAATACCCACGGGATGAATCTCAGCTTCACATCTTTCTTAGCCATTAAATACCTCAGAGCTGCATGATCCGTGTGGACCACCACCTTGTTCCCTAGCAAATACGCTCTAAATTTTTCAAAGGTGTAAACTACAGCCAGGAGCTCCTGTTCGGTGACAGTGTATTTCTTTTGAGCCCCATTCAGGGCTTTGCTGGAATAATAGATTAGATAAAACAACTTATCCTTTTTTTGTCCGAACACAGCTCCAAGCTCCACCTCGTTAGCATCACATATTAGTTCAAACGGCTTTGTCCAGTCAGAAGTAATAATAACCGGTGCCTCCACTAATTTTATCTTAATGCATTCGAACATCTTTCTGCAGTCATCATCAAAAGAGATCTTGGCCTTCTTTTCAAGAAGTTTGCATAATAGGTTTGCAACCTTCGAGAAATATTTTATAAATATGCGATAGAATCCTGCATAGGCAAGAAAGCTATGTACCCCTTTTAAAGAGGTGGGGCGAGGTAGTTTCTCGATGACCTCAACCTTGGCCCTGTCAACCTCAATACCTTTTGTAGAAATTGTATGACTGAGAACAATGCCTTCCTTTACCATGAAGTGGCATTTTTCCCTATTAAGGACCAGATTAAACTCTTCGCACCGCTGCAACGATTGACTTAAATTCAGCAAGCACAAGTCAAAGGAATCTCCAACAATTGAAAATTCATCCATGAACAGCTCCAAGGTGTCTTCAACCATATCAGAGAATATCGACATCATGCACCTCTTGAAAGTGACCGGTGCATTACATAAACCAAAGGGCATACTTTTAAAAGAAAATGTTCCGTATGGGCACATGAACGTCATTTTCTCCAGATTTTAAGAAACAATGGAGATCTGGTTATACACTGAATAACCATCCAAGAAATAGTACCAACCCCTACCTGCCAATCGATCGAGCATCTGGTCCATGAATGGCATTGGAAAGTGATCCTTTAGTTTTCATAAATTTAGCTTTCGGTAGTCCATACACACCCTTCACCCAGTGACAGGCCTGAGTGGGATCAACTTGTTTTTCTTATTGGCTACTACCATCATGCCCCCTTTCTTGGGAACACACTGTACAGGACTTACCCATTTACTGTCTAAGATTGGGTACACCACCCCTACATCTAGCCACTTGATAATTTCTTTTTTCACTAACTTTTGAATAGGTGGGTTCAGGTGACGCTGATGCTCAATAAAAGGAACACAATCTTCCTCTAGTTGAATCTTGTGCATATATATGCTAGGAGGAATACCAATGATATCTGCAATAGTCCAACCAATAGCTCTCTTATACCTCTTAAGAACTGAGATGAAGCTTTCACCTATTGTTCGCCCAGATCAGTAGCAATAATAACCAATAGTTTATTTCCACTATCCAAGAACACATACCTCAGATGAATGGGTATCTCTTTCAACTCTAATACTGGTGGCTCTTCAATGGATGGCTTCGCTGGGGTGAAGGTTGATTCTTAAGTGAAAGATCAATCTTCTTAGGGGCATAAGAATACGACCCCATTCCTTTCAAAGCACAGACAATTTCTTCATACTCCTCAATATACTCACGATCAAAATTCATAAGCACAATAGCTAATGGTTTAACAATAAGCTACTCTTTTATAGATAGTTCCTGATTGTCCTCATAATAAACATCAACTAGAGAGAACACATTCTTTATGCTGCTTCATTAATTTGCATACATCGAAATGTACCACTTCATCATTTATCTGAAATAAGAGCTCATTCGCTTGCAAATCAATCAGTACACTTTCGATTGCGATGAAAGGTCGACCCAAGATTTTGGGCACCTTAAAGTCCACCTCGCAATCCAAAATAATAAAATCCACAGGAAAAATGAAGGTAGCCACCTTCACTAATACATCGTACAGAATACCAACAGGCCGTTTTACTAACCTATCTGCTATCACAAGATGCATATTAGTTGGTGTAGGATCTCCCAACCCCAAATTTTTATAAATGTATAGCGGCATCATATTAATGCTATTCCCTAGATCATACAAAGCATTAGCAAAATACAAAGATCCAACCGTACAAGGAATAGTGAAAGCTCCTGGATCTACCTTCTTTTGTACTAAGGACCTTGTGGCAATCGCACTACAATAATGGAAATTATCCGCCAATTCATAGCTTGCAACCCTTTTCTTTGTCAAAAGGTCCTTCATGAATTTGGCATACCCTGGTATTTGCTCCAGTGCCTCTACCAAAGGCACATTAATAGTCAGCTACTTCAGCATGGTCATGAATTTACTGAACTAGGTGTCATCAGCCTTCTTATTCAGTCTCTAAAGAAAGAGAGGTTGTGGTTTTGGGAGATTTTTCTCCACCACTTTCTTTTCTTTGTTTTTATCAAGGTCAACTGCATCGTACTGCTAACAGTTGGGTGTAATATCACAAACGATCTCGTCAGAGTTTTCAGCCTCTACGGGATGATCCCAATCTGCTTCATCAACATTCTCTTCTACACCATCAGCTGCCGACTTACCGATAAGTGGGTTTTCTAACACCTTGCCACTCCTAGTAGTAATTGCCATACATGACCCATCCTTCCTTGGATTTTGCACTGTGTTAATTGGTAGAGTGCCAGCCTTCCTTTGATTAAATACCGCAGAAATTTGACTGATTTGCTGCTCCAACTTTTTTATGGAAGTGGAATGTGAATCAAACAATTTATTCATCAAAGATAAATCATTTTTCACCTCAGCTACTCCCGTGTTAGTTGCCTCTACTTCCTTTAACAGTTTAGCCATTATGTCCTACATGGACATCTTCCCAAAGTTAGATGCAGTAGCTTTATGACTCCCAGGAGGAACATATAAACCACTCCTGTCATTCTTATTTTTTAAATTTCCTTGATTTTTGTCTTTGTACCCATATTTCTCATAGCAGTTCCGACCTTGGTTTCCTTGGCCACCGATGTCCTAGATTTTTGTAGCACATTTAAGACTTTTTAACTTGAAATAGTTGTAAGTCTTAAGTAATTATTGGTGTTTTTGATGTTATTTCTTATGATTTTGTAGGAAAGTCAAGGATAGGAGGAAAACATAGGAAAGATGAACAAAATAAGTAAAATCTGGTATAAGTGAGCTGATATGAGTCTGACGACATTTCTTACAAACCGTCAGAGATAAGGTAAGCTACCAAAAAAAGGCGTCAGGAAGAACAGTGAAGAAGAGTTGCTGGATGAAGGTGAGGAAATTCTCAATATGTTACACAAGTATGGTAAGCCGTCAGAAGATGTTATCAAGTGGGACAGAACATGTTGAAATAAGCTGAAGGTTTAACGATATTTGCTACACACCATCACTCCTCTGGTAATCCATCAAAGGACATCGTTAGAGTAACGCATAATAGGTTAAGAAGGCACGACTTCTGACGATATATTTGAGACACCGTCAGAAGCCTGACGATCAACACCAATATGCCATCACCTAAATCTGAGCCCAGCTGTGATTTTGTTACTTTATTACCTTAATTAGGCTTTAGTATAAATATCAATTTTGATGGTTTTAAAATGATCAAGTTTTCATTATTCAGAACAAGAACTTTTGAGAGAGAAACACGTACATGGTTCTTTTTCCTAAATTATTCTTAGTTTTCTTTGTTATCAACTATTTTTAGGTTTGTACCCTGTGATTCAATCGAAGAAACTACTTATTGTTTTCCATCTAATCATAAGTTATCCTTATCATTATGAATTCAACTTGTCATTTCGTTCATCAAATCATGAGCGGCTAATTCCATTAGTCGGGGTTATAGGATCCATGGATTAGGGTTCGATATGATACTAGGTGTTTAACGGAGTCAAAGAGTAGTGGAACATCTTAAAATTTTGTTGTTTTAACTAAAATCCAGTGGTTGCAAACATTAGGTTATGTCTGAGGTTTTATTTTTTTCTAATAGAGAAATAGACTAAAGGACGTGAATTATCAACAGGGACTCAGAAGCTACCAACCTTTTATTTAATGATTAATGCCATAACGGTTTAATCTACCTGAGATAACATCCTATTGGAAATAGATAAGTTATCTCTAAGTTTAAGAGAATTAGGTAATAAATTGTCTGGTGAGGTCAAGAGATAAGTTAGATAGTATAATCGTCAGGGATATTCTATTGTTCTATTCATTCCAAGAATCTCTAGCATTACCTAGTATCTGTCAATTCTTGAAACCCTTTGTGAACATAGCTCTGGTTTCCCATTTATATTGATTACAAACATTAATATTGAAGTTACAACATTACTTGATACTTTCAAAACCCCCATCTTAATTTTATATTTTCATACCATTTATTTGAATTGAACCTGTAGCTATAGCTTCAAATTATCTTAATCGCCACTCACATTGTTCCCTATGGATTCGACCCC
The DNA here is from genome assembly GCA_030864225.1 of Capsicum baccatum var. pendulum. Taxonomy (NCBI): domain Eukaryota; kingdom Viridiplantae; phylum Streptophyta; class Magnoliopsida; order Solanales; family Solanaceae; genus Capsicum; species Capsicum baccatum. The sequence continues at coordinate 160,256,980 of CM061560.1, read as the reverse complement.
GACTCCAAAGTTGGGTAAATATATTGACGACGATGTCCTTACACTAATTTGAGGTATAAGTTGAGCGTTATCAGCTACCGACTCGAAAACCCCCTTATTATTCAAGTAATTCGCTTTCTCCTCAGAATCGAAGTCAGCACTTCCCTGTGATGCAACAGCTTTAACCTTCTCTATCTTTCCTGATAATAAATGCTTAGTAAGAAGGTCCATATGTGTTTTAATGTGAGCCATATCTTGGTCACGTTTCTCTTCCTTTCGCCTCTGTTCTACAGTCATGCCAATAGATACAGTAGAGTTTGCTACTTCAGAATCCCTAGTATGCCAAGATCTACTCTACTTTGTCATATGATCAAGTATTTTAGACGCCTTAAGAAAAATGAGGTCCATGAATGACCCACCCACAACATTATCCACCACTGACTTATTCACCAAATTCAAGAACCTATAAAATATCTTTTTCAGGTGGATGTTGGTCATCTGATGATTCAGCCACTGTGTGAGCTTCTTTTTGAACCTCTCCCAAGTTTCATGAAGAGCTTCAGTTGGAAGCTACCAAAAATTACTGATTTCATCTATTAACTATGCCCTCTTGGATGGTGGAAAGAACCTTCCTAAGAAAGCATCTTACAATTGTCTCCAATTTGTAATAGAGTTGGAGGTTAGGCCATTCAACCATATCTTTGCTTCTCCAGAAAGAGACAACGGGAATAATCACAGCCGAATAGCATTTTAACCTACTCCTAGATTGTCAAACAACTTGCATGTTGAAATAAAGTTGATCAAATGCATATTCGGGTCATCACCAACAAGCCCACCAAACAGTCCCTTTATATGCAACAGTTGGATCATCGTACTCGTAATATTAAACTTGGCTCTGGGTGCTAAGGGCGGAGGAATAATTTCCTCTGTTGTACCAACCCCATCCAACTCATCATCATCATTATCAAGAGCAAACTGAACAGCTTGGCATTCTGGTCTCATTCTAGCATGGCAATTTCTGTTGACATTCCTGTTTACTGGTGCAACTTCATCATCTACACGCCTTGGATTTAGTAACTCTTCATCATCCAGTTCTTCATCATCTGGTCTTACTTCCCAGCCAACATTATCAGTATTTTGCTGGTTCACTTGAGCGGCTGCTAAAGCAGCTAATCTAGCCTGCTCCTGCTGAGTAGCTACCCTTTTTGGGTCCCGTTGACCATCCATTCTACCAATAAGATGTGGTTCAGGATTAATAGGTAAAAATGTTTGACCCGATCTTTGAGTATTTCGCATGCAAAACACTCAGTCTGCACGAAACAAAAACAACAAAGAAAAAGTAAAATTAGGGAATCATTGACCAAATGGTCGATTAACAATCACAAACTTAGTTGACAACCGTATTCCCCGGCAACGGCGCCAAAAGTTGATACACCCAAATTACAACTCTCGATAGAAAGCGTAAGCAGTCGCGGTCAAATATAGAACCCAACTAGGTTGGGTGTCTAATCCCACAGGGAATATTATTCTCACTAAGTATTGTAATCGTTATTGGACTGTTGATCAGAGGTCCCTAAGAAGAAAAGGGGGATTTAACTTAACAAATAATTAATCGTAACAAGAGTATTCCACTAATGATTCTCTTTGTAATTCGTAACTTTATGAGATTAAAAAAACTAAGGTTATGGTCACCAAAATGCTAGCACCACTCGGGTTGTGAATCATTTATGAGTTCCACTTAGCAAATTCAATTGCAAGAGAGGTTGAGTCCTATTCTTTATCCCTTAGTTTCTCAGCCTAAGTGGATAGATTATCCTCTAATTCTCTCAAACTCAAAGGATGCATTGTTATTTCAACCCATTTCTCATGTAAGATAATCATGTTAGGGAATTGGCTATTACTCTAAAGGTTAAATCCCTTAGAATTCATGTAAACACTTTCTTTTCCCAACAAACACTTTCCTTTCAGACAAGTGATTTTCTAGGGCTCACTCTTCATGTTTTCAATAAAGAAAAGTGATGAAATTGAAGAAAGGTTTATGCAATATCATTTAGTTATGGAACTCAATTTGATTCCCAACCCATAGATGTGTTTTACATAAAGGATCCCATAACCCTAGTTATGGGATTTTAGCCACAATACTCCATAGATGAAGAAGAAATAATTCTTGTATTATTCATAAATAGATTAAAAATTTGCTTACAAAGAATCCCAAGAATCAGTTCTTGAATATTCAATAATCAATGTTCAATGATAAATTTTTTCAAGATCTCTAGAATCCCCAAAGTAAAAGGTTCACCAGTCCTAGTTGACGATCTATATGGTGGTCCGTCAAAGTGTTGACTGTCTACTATCTTGTTCGTCACTCGGTTCGATCAAATTCCAGTTTCTAGATAAGACCTGATGGTGACACTGGCTTTTTGTCACAAGACTGACGGTCCACCATACTAATCGTCACTAAGTCTCTCTAAAAGGTGGTTTCAAGATAAGCGTTGACGGTCCATCTGGTGGTTGGTCGCATAGCTGATGATGGTCCACAACGTTGATCGTCACTGTGTCCCTCTGAAAGGTAGTTTTTAGATATGGGTTGACGTTCTATATGGTAGTCCATCACATGGCTGATGGTCCACCATGTGGTCCATCACTCAAGACATTAGCATGAAATATTCTGGTTCGCCTTGACGGTTCACCTGGTGGTCCGTCGCAAGTCTGACAGTCCACTATTTTGACAGTCAAACTCACTTTTCTGCTACTTTTTCCAGCTTTCTACTGTGGTTATCTCCTTTCACTGAAAACACTAAAAAATTTATTCAATAACACTTTGGTTGCTTGAAAACAAACAATTTTCCTAAGAAAATGATGCTAACTATTCTGTAAGATATCAGAACCTCACTCACGTGGTTGGTATATTGGTTGGACTAGCTATTCACATTTTGATTGGTTATGAGCATTACATCCTCATATTATATTCATTTTTGAAATATTGGTACCACCATGGAAATAATGGAAATACTGGTTTTTTCTGACAGAAAATGTGACATCTTTAAAAACTCTCAACCGATGTATATGCCAAAGAGGAGATATAGATATTGGTTGTATACAGGTTGATGAACCCCCTTATGGGCCCTACCTTAAGAAGTTTTATCTCATTAGGTATATAGGGAGGTTGTGCGATGACCTCATGCATCACATTATCACTTTCATCATCATCATAATTTTCATTGCACTTCAAATATTGTGTCTATGTTGTGATTATATTTCTATATTTGACATGATATTTGTCCATTTGTTCTTTATTTCTATACGTGTATTTTATGTACGTATATATTGTTCTTCTTTTCTCTACTTGTATTTGATATATATCTATACATTATAAATGTTAGTGGAGACAGTGTGGGCTACCATTTGGGATATTTTCTAATTGCAGTTGGCGTGCCCAGAGTTTGTGTTTATATGCTGTATTTTCTACTTTACTCGGCCAGACTATGATACCTGTTGAGTAAAAGTACACCGTACTCATCCCTACTGTGCCCTTTTGGTGCGGATCTAGGTATGAGTGCCTCACATGGATAGTTGACTCAAGTGACATTTGGAGTATATTTAAGGTAGTAGTCGTCCTATATTTCAGGAGTTGGCCTACTACCTCTTCCTATCTCTTTCATGTCTTATTTAGCATTCGGAGATAGATTTTGAACATTTCTGGACTATTATTATATCTTTAACATTCGAAATGTATTTGGAAGATCTTATTTTGTGACAGCAAGTTTTTATCACGGCCCAAACCCAAGCCTGGCTGTGACGGGTAGCTTAATTCCACCATGGGTCGGAGACCACCCCCTAAGACTTACCTCACGAGCACATAAATATAAAGAGCAAAAGTCAACAATAATTGGAATAAGAATAAATATGTCAAATAACTAATTTCAGAATTCAAATAAACAACCAATCTACATTTGTCCATAAGAACCTCTAAAATAAAAAATACCAACTAAGTTGGGACATACCTCCAACTATGACCATAAAGAATCCAAATAAAATACTAAGACAATGCTAAACATAGTGAAATGAACAGGCTTTCCGAAAACTAGAGGCTCACCATTTTACAGCAAATAAACAGACGAACCGAATCGCCTAACACCCATAAGAGTAAGAAAAAAGCTCTCAGACCCTATATCATGAAATGATGCAGCGCCCAAGGATGGTTTTTCGGGTGAGCACTGGCAGGTAACTCTAGGTATAGGGATAAAATAATGAAATTACTAAAATACAGTCATAAACTATATGTACCACATTCATATACATATATACAGGATCCCGGGGTAGGCACAAGGGTCGTGAGCATGACAGTTTAAACCATTAGCTAGAACTGTGTAACTCACTTCGTCCTAAAGGTACCCATGGGCTATATGGGTCCAGCTCTTACTGCTGAAAGGGTCCTAGTTCATATGCATGAACTGAGGAAAAACTTAGGGAAGGCTAAAGACATCAAAGACATAGCCCTCCCAATATATATATGTTATATATATATATATATAATGTGTGCACCAAGAACACAGTCACATGGACCCCTAACACCGACAGACGTGGTTTCTAGTGTAGATCTCTCTGGGACCTACACCTTTTATAGTGAGTTGTACGGTTCTCTTTAAGCCCAAATTAAAACAGTTGCTCATAAACCAACCATTAACCCAGGAGTCATTTATTAAGGCATTTACCAATAAGGTATCGACATACCGGTATGCTTTCAAGATAATTCAATTATGCCAAACCAGTCCATATAGCAAAACAGACTCCCAAGTTCCATTTAAAATCCAAAACCAAGGCCATCCAAAATTGTATTCATTCATTTATCTTTTAATTCAATGCAACAGGTTTAAAATACATGTTAAACCATGCAATTATCCATATTCAAAATCGAGTTTACAAGGTGGGTTGAGAATAATGTCATTACCAAACCAAAATTCCATCAAATTGGGAAGCTTATGTCCCCCATTCCAACCATTAAAATGAAGAACCAATTCAATCGCAAAACCATCAATTAAAACATAAATAATCCATTTAATACATAGGATAAGTAATTCAAGTAAAAACAACTAAAAGCCCTCAACCCAATTTAAAACCAATAGTTTAAATCACATGAATATCCAATCAATTTACGCCATAATGTAAAAGTACAAGTTAGATAAGATCAATATGCTTTAAATACAAAGGGAATCGAAGAAAAATCAATGTTCGGAGCTTAAATGTTGAATTCTCTATAAAACCATTAAGTTTTCTTAGATTTTGAGTTAAAGAGGAAAAATGAATAGTTTTGATCTTTGGAAACTAAAGGAAGATGCGTTATTTTATGTTTAAAAATCATGAATGGAGTAAAAAAAACCCAAATCCCCACATCCCAGGTGAGAAAAAAAACAAAAACTGGACATTTTTAACACTGTAGCATGGCACACCAATATCGTGGAGGCTAGCCTCCAAGCCACACTACAATAATAGAGCTCCAGTGGTGTAGCGCCTCACTATCGTGGAGGTACACTGCCTCAGAGGTCCAAAATAGCCTAGAAATCCATTCAAAAATGTGTAAACTTTCCAAAAACACCCTTTTAACATCCCTAACATAATTTAAGTCAAAAATTGATGTTACGCACATGGGAGGGTCAAAAATAAAATCATCAAAATTTTGTAAGGTCTTATATTATCCCCACCTTCTTAGGATTATTCATCCCTAAATGAGGAGTTGGGACATTTTTAGAACGACAATAGAAATAACATGGTAGAATCCAAAGACAAATTTGGAATATGGCAAGAGGGCGAATGAGAAGCATACCTTAAGAATTTTCATCCAACGTTGGGAATTAGAATAGCTACTTGGCTTTCATATCTTACTTATCTTCCCATGTAGCTTCTTCCATATTTTGATTTCTCCAAAGAACCTTTATTGAAGCTACTTCCTTTGTTCTTAATATACAAACTTGCCTATCCAATATTTTGACTGGGACTTCCTTATAGGACAACGAATTCATGATACCAACATCCTCAATAGGCACTATAAAAAAAGGATCACCCATACACTTGTTCAGCATAGACAAATGGAAACTAGGAAGAATTAAAGCCAAAGTCGCTGGCAAACCCAATTCATAAGCGACATTACTAATTCTCCTTACAATCAGATATGGACCAATGTAAATGGGATTGAGCCTTCCCTTCTTCCCAGACTCATGACTCCTTTGATAGGAGAAAACTTCAAGAATACCCAGTCACTCACCCCGAACTTCAACACTCTCCGCCTCGTAATTGCATAAGACTTTTGGCAACTTTGAGTAGTCTTAAGTCTTTCTCTAATCACTTTCACCTTCTCCATGGCTTGGAGAACCAAGTTAGGAACCAACAACCTAGTCTCACCAACCTCAAGCCATTCAATAGGATATCTGCACCTCTTACCATAAAGAGCCTCAAAAGGAGCCATTTAAATACTATAGAATGGTAATTATTATTGTACGTGAAAATAATAAGAGACAAATAGTTAACCCAACTTCCTTTAAAATAAATATCACAGGCCCTTAGCATATCCTCCAAAGTCTGAATAGTAAGATCTACTTGTCTATCTCTTTTATGGTGGAAAGCAGTGATAAGGTTCACCTGAGTACCCAAACATTTTTTAAATGAATGCCAAAATTTAGAAGAAAACTGTGTACCTCGGTTTGTAATGATGAACACTGGAGCCCAATGCAACTTGACTATCTCTTGAATGAACAACTTAGCATAATCCCCTCCTGAGTAGTTATCCCTCACAGGCAAGAAGTAACATGACTTAGTCATCCTATCCACAATGACCCAAATAGAATCATATTAATTATGAGACCGCAGAAGACCTGTAACAAAATCCACTTCAATCATCTCCCACTTCAACATAGGCAACTCTATCTATTGAGACATGCCACTTAGCCACAAAGTTAGCCACATCTCTCTTCATATTTTCCATAAGTAGATTTCCTTCAAGTCATAGTACATCTTAGTAGAACCTAGATGAACTATTTATCTAGACTATTGAGCCTAAATCAAAATCCTTTCACATAGCTTATCGTTATCAGGAACACAAAACCTTTTTTGATACCTCAAGATACCATCTCCCTCAATATCAAAAGCCATAACCTTTTTATGACCCACATCACCCTTAAGCTGTATAAGTAGGGGATCCAAAGCCTACTTCTCCTTCACCTCAGCACCAAGAAATGATTTAACCATCTCCTGGACAGTCACTCCTCCATCCTCAGAGTCCAAGAGAAAAACTCCTAAGTTAGCCAACCTATGAATATCCTTCACTAATCCTATTTTGTCCTTATCAATATGAGATGGGATCCCTAAAGACAACCTACTATGTGCATCAACAACTACATTAGTTTACCTAGGTTGTAGTGCTAGCGAATATTGTAATCCTTGAGCAATTCAAGCTACCTTCTTTGCCTGAGATTTAATTCCTTCCATGTAAACACATACTGTAAGATCTTATGGTCTAAATAAATATCCATATGCACCCTGTACAGGTAATGGCGCTAGAAATTCATAGCAAAAACCACAACCACCAACTCTAAACCGCAAGTTGGGTAATTCCTCTCATGAACCTTAAGCTGTTTTGAAGAATAGGCTACAACCTTACCATGTGGCATCAAAACATGGGACGGGCATATTCCTTCTCTAGTGTTGTTCTACAACAACTGGCATCACTACTAGAATCTGAGAGACTGACTTGGTTTCTTGTTCTATCATCTCCCCCTTAGCTTTAAGCCATTATTCTAAGCTTATAGGCCCTGTTAAAAAACTCTAAATTGAAATGCAACCACTTTCCTCTAGAGTCTTGGATATAACAACACATCAATAATAAATTCACCCTGAAAGTGTGCAACTCTCTTCTAGCACTTTTTTCTAAGATAGAACTCTTAACTTCCTATAGCCCCAATAGTCATCATATAATAACTTAAACACTGGCTAACTTAGAATCTTCATGAGTATCACCATACACTGAGTTCACAACATTTAGAATTTCAATTCTCAATTCTATTAACTCAATCCTCCAAGATTTAAACTTAGATTCTAACACTTAACATGGATAACCCCAAACTTTTAACAAACTATACTAATATCAAATCTCTAAACTTATATTTTCCCTAAACCGTGAGAATTACCATTACACCAAAATACCTGACATCATTTACCTATAGCCTATAACTTTGCTGGTAAGAACATCATATACTACACAACTAGCCTCTCTCACAGGTAGCAACTCAAGGTGACTATCAAGAAAACACATTTTAAAAACATAGAACTAATACAATCCAATATCACCTTGGGTACAGTTCTAAATCACACCTACACCATCATACTTAATTTCAACTAAATAAAATTAACTGCTTGCATGCACTGTTTCAAGCCTATTAGTTCATCTTTCATACAACTAGCTCCATGGATACATAATCTGCTAAATTTAGATAAATACTATCCCCAATTTACTGATACTAAACTTTTGGGTTTATGCTTCTAACTCTAGATCATATGATGTTATAGGATTATGATAAGGGATTTGAGGGAACATCTGACTTTGACTCAATGCTTGATTTTCATGAACATGAATGAAATCTTTCAAACTTCAGAACTTAAAAGCACTGATGGGATACTTTTGGGCCTGCGTGCAATCCTATAATTGTTTATGAAGACGGTCTGAGGCAACTCTATCTATAAGGATTTAAGATGGGTTATTTTTGTTGCCTCAAGAATAAGGCAGAGTTGGCATGAATGGATTAACATAAGTATCTAAATAAATTTCTTAGAGAACACTTCTACTGTACGATTCATAGCATTCAAAAATCCCCAACCTTTTCTTCCAAAACAAAAACAATAATCGTATGAACAATGGTTTAAATCACATACTTTTGCAAATTAACAATGAGGGAAGAGTAGCATGCCTTAAATAGTAAGATATACAGAGAGAAACCACCTTTGAGAGCCCTAATTGATCAAACATTTAAACCCTAGCTGTAACTTGAACACAGAGTTTAAGAGATAATTTTGCAGTGTTTTATTGGGAATGATGTGATAATAAGTCCCAAGGAAGACTTTATGTCATGGGGTCCAAGGGGTTAAAGTAGGAAATGTCCAGAGTGCCCTCTACTTAAAAGCTTAAAAAGTGTCACCTTTGACAACGAGTCGACCCCTTAACTCATAACCACACCATACGATTCATCACAACGAGTCATTACCAAGACAGTGACTAGGACCCCAATACACTATCGACCTTACAACTCAACTGGTTATTCGTAATGAGGACCTACAAATCATAGGGTCAAGTCTTAGTCAACACAGAATAAAATCGGGACATACACTGGAAACCTTACGTTTACATGCAACGACTCATGACATACCTTTTTGGCTCGTAGTAATCTACTCATACTTTGAGCTGAATCAAGCCTCAAAATTACTGGCTATGGTATGAATCATCCCAATGAGTAATCGAGATACCCTACAACTCCGAGGGACTAGTCATAACCAGGGCAGTGAGCCCAAAGCACAAGAAATTTTCAAGGGCAAAAAATTTGGGTGTTTCATATTTATTCTTCACAGTCACCTTATTCAACTGTCAATAGTCTATACACATCCGAAGGTAACTATCCTTCTTACTCATAAAAAGGATATGATTACCCCATGAAGAAACACTAGGGCAAATAAATCCCTTATCAAGAAGATCTTTGAACTACTCCTTGAGTTCTTTCAAATCGATCGGAGCCATTTTGTAAGGAAGGATAGATATAGAACGGGTATTCGAATAAAGATCAATCCCCAAGTATATTTCCACATTAGGAGGAATACTAGAAATATCATTGATAAAAACTTTAGGAAACTCATTAATAATAGGGATGGATTGCATAGAAGGTCCCTTAGAATTGAAATCCTTAATCCGAACTAGATGATATAAACACCCCTTGGAAATCAATTTTACAATCTCTAAGAAAAGAAATAAACCATCTCTTAGGCACCAGGGCACTCCCTTCCCACTCAATCAATGACTCATTCGGGAATTTGAAACTGACCCTTCGGGTTCTACAATCAAGAGACGCATACCACAAATGGAGATAATCTATCCCCAATATCACATCAAAATCTAACATATCCAACTCTATCAGATCAACCAACGTCTTTCTACCACAGATAGATACCACAGAATCCTGATAAACCATTCTAGCCATATTAGAGTCACCTACCAGGGGGACATAGAAAAGGAATTTGAAATACATTTGGGACAAAAATAAAATGAATGCCATATAAGGGGTCACATAAGAAAGAGTATGCCCCAAATCAAGTAAGCAATACATATCACAACAGAAGAGTTGTAACATACCAGTGATAGTATTAGGAGAAGACTTAGATTCCTAATAGGTGGTAAAAGTACATAGATAATTTTGACCGATTCTGATACAAGAAGTAGCACCCTTCGGTGCTGTAGCAATTGAAATCTTATTAGATCCAGTAGCAACATCGCCTGTAGGATAGTTCCTCTGAATATGGTCAGTCTATCCATATCTTAAGCACTTATTTCTCCACTTATCCTAAAAAGATTATGTAAATATCAACAAAATCTTGCAAGGAGGATTAATGGAGGTGACTGGGCCCCACTGTCATAAGATTGTACACCTTGTACCTTAAATCCACCATTTCTCTAAAAATGATGATCACTAGAAAGCTTAGGATACAGAGCACTAGCTATACAATAAGAACTAGATTTTCCCACTTCTTGTTACAGTACTACCTACCATCTCTACCACTATTTTGCTGCCCTTCACCCTTCTTAAAATACCTGAATTTCTTTCTCTGCATTTCCCCTATTTTGGCTTTTTTTTTGTTCCTCAACCTGCTGCATATACTCCACATGCCTAGAGATATCCATGTCATTATTTAGCAAGCAGCCTTACACTAAAACACTAAGTCCCGAGATACGCCCAAAGAAAACTTCCTCATCTTATCCCTCATAGATGATACCAACTCTGGGGCATAGCGAGACAAATAATGGAATTTTATGGCATACTTCTTCACATTCATTCTATCTATTTTCAAATTCACAAACTCCTCAATCTTCGCTTTTCTTAGATTTTAAGGAAAGAAGCTATTAAGAAAAGCACCAATGAAGTCAACCCACATAGATTCCCGCTCCTCATACCACTAGTATACCACATCCTTCAATTGATATGTTGAGTACTCCATACCCTAAGATTCAGAAGCATGCATCACTCAGAAAATCTTTTCCATCTCATCTTTGAACCATTGAGGATCGTTCTCAACTTTGGAACCAATGAAATTTAGAGAACTCAACCTCATGAACTGACCAATACTTATGGACACATTCAATACTGGAGGCCACCAACTGAGTAAGAAAATGAATCAACTAGCAAAACTCAGTATTAGATGCATCCCCTTGAGGCATTGTGGTAGAAGTACCATCAGCCCGAGGATCCTAGAGAAGACCTGTAGGGACCAGTGGAACTTATTGGGGGCAATCAAAAACATAGACACTAGACCATATCTCCACCCCATAAGCAGAACGAGCTCCACCAACATTGTCCTCAGGTGGGACAGAGGAGTTTCCATGAGCATCCAACCTTCGGGGAGGAATGATCTAAAATGAGAACAAATGGAATTAGAGGAAAATTCAACATTTTAGACTCTATAACCCAAAAGTAGAATGCAAGAAAGGGAAATATTCCTGAATGCCTTGTATCTTCTCCCTTATAAGTATGGCGCACTATACCCCAATCAAAGAGACTCTAAGCGACATAGACTTGTGAACACCCAATTGGCCATGAACCTAGGTCTTTGATACTAACTTGTCAGGACCGAAACCTAGACCTTGCCATGTCGACTATCTCAAGTCCTTCGAGGATCAGAGACCATCGTCTTTACCTATTCAAACAAAATACAATACATATAGGAGCAGATAAATTCAAAATATATAACAAGATAAGTTGAGTTCAAAATATATAACAAGATAGGCAACTCAAAAAATGAAATCTTAGAATTTTAGCAACATCCCAATCCACGATAATCCATAAAGCCTCCAAGAAGACCAAGACTATTCTAAGTCAGGAATGCCCCCGATAATAGCCAAATAGTACAATAGAAATTATGTAAGATAAACATAAAACAAGATTTTGAAATGATAGCCTTCTAGAGAATGGAAGCTCACCACTTCAAAGTTGACTGCTGACAACCCAAAAATCCTATCACTCCGTAGAAAAAGAAATGTCTCTGATTCCTACATCATATGGGGATACATTGTATGAAGAAGATTAACGGGTTGAGTCCTAGCATGTAATATAAGATAAGGGTAAAAATAATGCCAATTCAAAATCCAGTCCAGACTCAATATATATGTTCATATCTATGAATACATACATATACATATAAGATGTTAGGATAAGAAATAAGGCTTAGTATTCAAGTAAAACATTACCCTAGATTATTTAGCTTAACCATCGTAGAAAGGACCCCATGGGCTATATGGGTCCAGCTACCTCTAATAAAATGGCCCTAGTGCGTGTTTGCCATACGAACTAGAGGTATCAAAGAAGACTAGAGAATATCCTGACCCCACGTCAATCTAGGATACAAATATATATCAATAGTGTTAGCCATGCACACGTTTATTAAGACCAACATATGTTAGAAATTATGAGTTTGCAGCATCGATCTTTTGAGACCTCCACCTTCGCGGCTTAGCTACATAACCCCCATTTAGCCTAATTAAAATAAATTTCACATAAACCATCCATTTAACCAAGGATTTGACCTTTAAGTAATACCATAGGTATCGTCACACCCTTATGCTTGCAAGCTTATAATTATTCCATCATATTCCATTAACTTAGGGAAATTCCTCGGCCCCCTTTTATTTATTAAACAGGAAATTCCTCGACCCCCATTGTTCGTTAAATAAATGTAGGGGAATGCCATGACCCACTTTGTTTATTAAATAGTATTAGGGGAAAGTCTCAACCACTTTTTAGTTTATCAAATCAACTCGGAGGAATGCCTCGACCCCGACCTTCTAGTTTAATATCAAAACATAGCCAAAAAGGCTTTCAAAAACCCTTTAACATCTATTTAACCTTTTATGCAATGCAATAATATAGTTGAGTAAGTTAAACCATGTGAAAAATCATATTTGAAGCCAATTATACAAGTGGGTTGAGGAAACACAATTTACAAAACCAAACTCCAAACCAAAATCATCAAATTGAGGGAATGCCTCAACCCACTTTCCAATTCCCATACCCATGTACCTAATTAGTTCAAAAAACATTGATAAAGCATGAACAATGCATATAAAATCATGGGAATCCAATTCAAATAACATTCATTCCAAAAGTCTCAACCATATCAAAACAGGTATTCAAATCCATATAAACAATCATTTAAATACATGCTTGAAGTAAAACAAGTTTAAAGGGGAGAGTAACATGCCTGGGATATCAAGAATTACGTAGAGAAATCAACCATTAGAAGCTCCAATTACCAATTCTTAGAAAACCCTAGTGTTTTTGACTTAGGGATTTCATAGAAAAAAGAGTATTTAATTGATTGTTAAAGTGATGGAAATAATCCTCTTTGGATGATTTATGGATGTGGGTTCTAAGTGAGGAAGAAGTAAAATGAAAAGAATTCCCCCAATTAAAAGTTCAGAAAAAGTTGCCCAGTCATCAAGGGTCATCTTACGAATCATGACGTCTAGCTACAAGTCATTTCCACAACTCATAGTCTGAGCAGTAGCTCAAGGACCCCTCACTGTTGACCTATGAATTACACACTATAACTTGTAAGGTGTCACTATGGAATGTAGGATCCTAGTCGTGTTCAAGTTAGAAACATCAAGAACCTTTATTGGTTTGGCTATGAGGAGCACTATACAACTCATTTAGAGTTTTGATGACTCATTGAGTCTAGTCGTACTGAAAATAGACACCTTGGGTAACCTCACTAGTAACCCTACAATTGGGGTCCTATGACCTGTATAGACACCTTATGAATCGTAAGGTAAGTCGTACTCTGGGCAGTGAGTTCAAACACTCAGGAATTTTCCAGGGCAAAAAATCTAGGGTGTTACACTAGTCCTGTTCCTCCCCAACCTCCTCCCCTCACTCATACTCTTCCCTTTAAGATTGAATCTGTAGTTAGAGCGGCTAGTGTAGGGGTTACTGCTTGGGGTTGGTTTGACCTTGCAGTTACCATCCACGGACAAAAGAATGAAGAAAATTAGATACTAATTAGAATCAAGTTATAGCATGAGAGAAGCAAGAATGACAACTTTTCTATAGTTTTATAGCCTCTCAAACAAAAGTATAGACGTCTCTGTACCATTCTGTAAGACTATACTAGACATTCTTTGTATAGCGAGATCGAATAACCTAGGATCTAACACCAACTTTATCACATCCCAAATGGACGTGAGTGGAACCCATCCCATTCTCTAGCTAGAGAACCAATAACCCTAGAAGCATTATCCAACACTTATAGAAAATAAGAAAACTATCCCATTGTAGTTCAAAGATTATCTAGTTTAAAATAACTTAAAAGCATGGAACACAGTACAAAAATCAATAAATATCTCTAGGATCTGAAAGTTGGTACAAAAACATACCAATGATGGTCAAGAAGGATATCAAACCTCAGATATAAGAAAATGAATAAGTCCAAAAGAAAGGACTATGTCATTGAAGAAGGGTTCCATGGTAGCCTGAAAATTCTTCTAACCCTTGAAATTCGAAATACGCTAGAGTCACAAGTGAGTTCTTGTAGGAACTATTGGAAAATGTATTGCACAAAACAAAAGTAAGAGCAGGTATAGTAACAACACACAAGAAATCAACAATGTACTGGATGGGTCATTTGGCACACCCAAAATGAGAATATGAACACTTAACCAAAATATATTACCATAAGTTAATACATACTAACCCTAGCTAGACCTAGCATAATAATTAGCAATTAAAGTATATTAGAATCACTAGCAACAAGTCAAGACATCTACAATAAAGTAATGTCTAGTCAAGACACGTTAAACAACAAACACAATGATATTTATATATATATACACATACATATATATACATACATATATATATAGACATACATACATATATATATACATACATAGATATATATACATACATATATCTACAATTAAGTAATGTCCAATCAAGGCATGTTAAACACCAAACACAATGACATTTATATATATATATATGTATACATACATATATGTATAAATATATATAAATATATATACATACATACATACATACATGTATGTATGTGTATATATATTAATATGTATGTATGTATGTATTACCCAATACACTCATAAAATTATCAAACTCACCTATACCTTGTACATACAAGCTAAAGGTATCATACCTACCCTCTAGTCTTGACAAACAGAGAAAAATTTTGTGCATGTACCCAAAATTCAGACACAAGTGCTTCCCATCCTTATTCCACTATTAATCCATGAGAATGTCCAAATACCAAAAATTCCCTAAAATCAACAATAGACTATAACAACATTATGCTAACAATAAAATAAATCAACTCTTATAATATCTAGAAGTTATACAAGAAATCCATTTGACAAATGAACAACAAAACAACATTCAATAATGAGTAATATTAATAAGTAATTAACATGCACATATAGCACAAATTGGATTAAACTACAATACCATCGCCTACCTCAATCTAAACTTGCACGACACAACTAAGCTTGAGTCTTGCCTTTTCATGCAATTTCAACTTGATCTCAGTCTACAAATACATACAAACACATACCTAGTAAAAGTATTTGCCACATTGGGGATTATATCTCATTCTCAACTCCTAAAGCAAGGTTCATGAATATTTCCTTCTCGTTCTAGGGCTTTTCTACCATAATTCACCTAAAACCATTAATATCATGGATAAATTAGATAATTAACTACATAAAAGGGTAATTTAATAGACATTAATCAAAACCCAATCTTTTTATATTTAAATTAATCCCTTGCACTAGAAAATAAACTAAAACTAGCCCTTAACCCTCTCCAAATTTCGTGCACTAGCAAGTTTAAGGCTTGATTATCAATTTCTATTTAATTGGAATGAATTTCTTTACTTAATAAAGAAAAAGGTTGGACAACTGAATATTTTTTCCCCAAGTCACCTATCTTTTTCCTTAAGATGTGTTTAAGAGTAATAAATAATTTTAGGAGGTTTCTACAACAAAACAATGATTTATGTCACTATAGCGGCCGTTCACCGTATTAGCTTGAGGCTATAGTGGGACTTTCTCTACATTTGGGCATATCTCTATAGCTATATGGGCGAGGTGGAATGCTTCATTTCTCAAAAAATCTCTTTTCACAATACACCTTAAATCTTAGATATCCCAAACAATAACCTTTATGCTAAGATAAATTTCGGAAGTTCTAATTACACAAATTCAATTCGATCAAATACAATGTCTTTTTTTAAATGTATTATTTAAATAGAAACCAAGTCAAATTCTAGAATACTAACCCAATTCAATTTTGGATTGTTCTAGACCATACCTCTCTCTAATTTTTTTTGAAACTAGCCTAACCTAAATTTTTTAACTTTAAATAAAAAAATTTTAGCATGAAATTCTAGACTAGAGACTTATATTTAAATCTAGAAATTGTGTTACAGTGGATATATAGTTGATCATGTGAGTGCTTCTTTTGCTAATTTTACGCAGTGTTCTTATTTGATAAAAGTGAAAATTATTATTTCACTAAGATTTGTTATATCAAGAGGTAGTTGTCTATATATTTATAGAAGACATTGCACTGGGCCACTAATTAGTGTATAATAAGGGATTGGTTGACTTATTATCCCTCGTTGATGTTTTATTAAAATAAAGCATAGCAATTGCAGTAAAATTAATCAATTCATTAGACATATTTTATATGTAAAGATTACTTTCTTTAGATCTAAATTTATGTTGAGCCTTTTGTTGTATAGTTTCATGTCTTTTTAAGTATGTGGATCCAAATTATTTCTAGTAGAATACTTATGGTCTAATTATTATATTATTGATGCATAAAATAAATCATTGGGGTGCTAAGTGTTCTCGGGGCCATTGAAATAGCAATTGTTTTGTAAGGCCATTAAGTTGATAAAATCTCAATTTTGAAATTGTTAGTGATTCCGTTTGAGACGGGCATTATTTGAGTTGTACCCATTAAGTTTCATGATTTTCTTTGGGTAACAAAATGCCACGATGCAAATATTGGTCATGATGGAACTTATCATGGCTCAGCCTTGATAAATAGTTCACTCACCCAAAATGATAAAGGAAAACAAAAATAAAAACAACACAACCCAAGGCAACACTTCTGGAATGAAGTCAAAGCCATACAAGTACAATAATAGCAAAAGTCTGAATGAAATATCATAAATCGTCCAAAACCTGGAGTCACAATGTAAGAGAATCTAAGTACAAATTCAATAACTAAAAAAATACAAAATCTGTCTCTGATCCAAATAAAGACATAAGTAAAATAGAATGAGATTCAGAATTTGTCCTAAACACTAGAATGGTCCAGTACCTCGAACAACACCAATCAATAGCATGATCTTAACCTCTGTGTATCATATTCATTTTAAGTTCTACACTGAAAGGGGAAAATAAGGTGAATACAATCCTTTTGTACTCAGTGCGTATCATAAGCCAGCTGAGGAAATCAAAAAATAAGATAAGGAAAATAACACTATGAGCACATCATCTGTAAGTAGAAAATTCAAAATGGTAACTCACACCATCTTCATTAACAGTTCTAATACATAAACATAGAAATAAAAAATAGCACATATATATGAAAAGGAGATACAAAAAATGAACTCAAAGCAAGGCAACTAAAGAAATTATGAAAGATGTGCATTCAAATGTAATGCAATGCAATATGGATAGGATGAATGATGGAAGTCATCATACTTCTTTCTATATACACCCACCGAGCTCGCAACACCCAGGTAAGACCCATAGGAGGGGGGAATTTGCAACCTATATACAATATCTCATATCTTTATCTAGACTCATCTCTCCACTTGTATTCACTATGAGAGCTTTCATAAAGTGTCTTATTTTTTTTTCAAAAATAGTATTCCTCAATGGTACCAGTATCTTATAAATATATATGTATGGAATGAGGATATAATCTTCACAATCAACTCAAAATAATGATATACAAAATCATCCAACATATATATACATATATAAGTGAGCTTAGAAATCAACTCAATATGTTCACAATTCATGATTATCAACTCCAACTAGGCACTTTTGAATTAAATATGCATGTACGACTATCACGACCTAATTTATAGGTCATGATGGCACCTACTAAATCCCACTAGTAGGTAAGACATTAATATAATCCGAAGCTAACACAATGGGTTAATGTCATAAGAAATGCTAACATAGGCTAAGATCAATGAACTCAAGTTATGAATAAACAATGCTCTAATATAGATAAACAGACCACACGAATACCAATTCCACAATCCGGTATAGTCAGTACAAGAGCATCTAGAAACAATGATACAATCCAATGGTCTAAAAGTAGCCAATACATCTGTCTCGATGCAAAAGATTGAATAACAATAAGATAGAAAAAAATAGGCGACTCAGACTTTAAGAGCTCACCTATCTCAAGATTGTCAACACTGCACAAACTTGAATCAATAGCGACAACTAGTACTATGATGTGCACCAAAATGGTATAGAAGTGTAGTATAGTACCAAAACAACGGGTACTCAAGAGGTACCATCGTCTAACTGAGATAAGTCATGATATAAAGTTGATATAATGCAAGATAATCCAAACTAAGTTAAGGTACAAAATCGAACCTGAATCTTCCCATCATCATTGTATATAATAAGTAATTAAACCGGAATAACTTCAATCCAAGTCAGTACCATTGTTCATAAATAATAGATAATTTTGAACCATAATGCATCATATAGAATAACCATAAGAAGACATAAATACAAAGTTAGCTACCATACGCCAACTGGTTCATAAAGTAAAAAAACTCATCATCGCATTGCATACTACTGGAGAGTACACCCAAGAGAAATAGTAAGGCATTTAACCAACAACAAATCAAAATCTCATCATTATTCAACCATATTCCATATTTATCCTCCATCAGACATTTTACCGAACTTTTATTAATTACCAACATTGACCATTTAGCAATAACCCATACTATTACCATCATTGACCCCTTGTCATTTATACCCATTAGCCATTATTCGCTAGCAAAACAAAGATCATTAACTTATTCATTAGATTACTAACAATCACATAATTATAGTCATTTATTAAAATACTATTTACCACATAGTGATTTAGATAACCAAAACTACTTAATAAACATTATTTATCACTAGTTGTACTCACTAAGTGAATCCTCATTTTACAACTAGTTTCCCGCTTACCAAATATCTTGATTAATTATGTGAATTATATCCCCCACAAATCCTTAGTTAAAATTAATCATTAACTACCCCACGTTATATGCATTTAACACTAGTGAGCTATAACTGGGACCCTAACGTCAACATCACACCCACATTACTTACATGGATGTATATATATAAGATCATGTATATATTTTCCATACAAAGGTCTATCAAGAGTCAAATTGATAGATGTATATAGTTTCATGTCTTTTTAAGTATGTGGATCCAAATTATTTCTAGTAGAATACTTATGGTCTAATTATTATATTATTGATGCATAAAATAAATCATTGGGGTGCTAAGTGTTCTCGGGGCCATTGAAATAGCAATTGTTTTGTAAGGCCATTAAGTTGATAAAATCTCAATTTTGAAATTGTTAGTGATTCCGTTTGAGACGGGCATTATTTGAGTTGTACCCATTAAGTTTCATGATTTTCTTTGGGTAACAAAATGCCACGATGCAAATATTGGTCATGATGGAACTTATCATGGCTCAGCCTTGATAAATAGTTCACTCACCCAAAATGATAAAGGAAAACAAAAATAAAAACAACACAACCCAAGGCAACACTTCTGGAATGAAGTCAAAGCCATACAAGTACAATAATAGCAAAAGTCTGAATGAAATATCATAAATCGTCCAAAACCTGGAGTCACAATGTAAAAGAATCTAAGTACAAATTCAATAACTAAAAAAATACAAAATCTGTCTCTGATCCAAATAAAGACATAAGTAAAATAGAATGAGATTCAGAATTTGTCCTAAACACTAGAATGGTCCAGTACCTCGAACAACACCAATCAATAGCATGATCTTAACCTCTGTGTATCATATTCATTTTAAGTTCTACACTGAAAGGGGAAAATAAGGTGAATACAATCCTTTTGTACTCAATGCGTATCATAAGCCAGCTGAGGAAATCAAAAAATAAGATAAGGAAAATAACACTATGAGCACATCATCTGTAAGTAGAAAATTCAAAATGGTAACTCACACCATCTTCATTAACAGTTCTAATACATAAACATAGAAATAAAAAATAGCACATATATATGAAAAGGAGATACAAAAAATGAACTCAAAGCAAGGCAACTAAAGAAATTATGAAAGATGTGCATTCAAATGTAATGCAATGCAATATGGATAGGATGAATGATGGAAGTCATCATACTTCTTTCTATATACACCCACCGAGCTCGCAACACCCAGGTAAGACCCATAGGAGGGGGGAATTTGCAACCTATATACAATATCTCATATCTTTATCTAGACTCATCTCTCCACTTGTATTCACTATGAGAGCTTTCATAAAATGTCTTATTTTTTTTTCAAAAATAGTATTCCTCAATGGTACCAGTATCTTATAAATATATATGTATGGAATGAGGATATAATCTTCACAATCAACTCAAAATAATGATATACAAAATCATCCAACATATATATACATATATAAGTGAGCTTAGAAATCAACTCAATATGTTCACAATTCATGATTATCAACTCCAACTAGGCACTTTTGAATTAAATATGCATGTACGACTATCATGACCTAATTTATAGGTCATGATGGCACCTACTAAATCCCACTAGTAGGTAAGACATTAATATAATCCGAAGCTAACACAATGGGTTAATGTCATAAGAAATGCTAACATAGGCTAAGATCAATGAACTCAAGTTATGAATAAACAATGCTCTAATATAGATAAACAGATCACACGAATACCAATTCCACAATCCGGTATAGTCAGTACAAGAGCATCTAGAATCAATGATACAATCCAATGGTCTAAAAGTAGCCAATACATCTGTCTCGATGCAAAAGATTGAATAACAATAAGATAGAAAAAAATAGGCGACTCAGACTTCAAGAGCTCACCTATCTCAAGATTGTCAACACTGCACAAACTTGAATCAATAGCGACAACTAGTACTATGATGTGCACCAAAATGGTATAGAAGTGTAGTATAGTACCAAAACAACGGGTACTCAAGAGGTACCATCGTCTAACTGAGATAAGTCATGATATAAAGTTGATATAATGCAAGATAATCCAAACTAAGTTAAGGTACAAAATCGAACCTGAATCTTCCCATCATCATTGTATATAATAAGTAATTAAACCGGAATAACTTCAATCCAAGTCAGTACCATTGTTCATAAATAATAGATAATTTTGAACCATAATGCATCATATAGAATAACCATAAGAAGACATAAATACAAAGTTATTTACCATACGCCAACTGGTTCATAAAGTAAAAAAACTCATCATCGCATTGCATACTACTGGAGAGTACACCCAAGAGAAATAGTAAGGCATTTAACCAACAACAAATCAAAATCTCATCATTATTCAACCATATTCCATATTTATCCTCCATCAGACATTTTACCGAACTTTTATTAATTACCAACATTGACCATTTAGCAATAACCCATACTATTACCATCATTGACCCCTTGTCATTTATACCCATTAGCCATTATTCGCTAGCAAAACAAAGATCATTAACTAATTCATTAGATTACTAACAATCACATAATTATAGTCATTTATTAAAATACTATTTACCACATAGTGATTTAGATAACCAAAACTACTTAATAAACATTATTTATCACTAGTTGTACTCACTAAGTGAATCCTCATTTTACAACTAGTTTCCCGCTTACCAAATATCTTGATTAATTATGTGAATTATATCCCCCACAAATCCTTAGTTAAAATTAATCATTAACTACCCCACGTTATATGCATTTAACACTAGTGAGCTATAACTGGGACCCTAACGTCAACATCACACCCACATTACTTACATGGATGTATATATATAAGATCATGTATATATTTTCCATACAAAGGTCTATCAAGAGTCAAATTGATAGATGTACACCTAGGCATATCAAATAATCATCTTCCGACCTTACCGGGTATATCATCATCACCACAATATCCTCTGACCTTGTCGAGATCAACACCATCATCATAATATCCTCTGTCCTTGTCAGCTATCATCATCATCATAATAATATCCTACGGCCTTGATGCGTATCAACATTATCACAATAATATCCTCTGCCCTTGACTGGTATCACTATGTCATCATAATAGGCAAACTGATGGTAATTATAAATGACAAGCCCTACAAGGGCTAAAGTAAATGACAAGCCCCATGAGAGCTAAAGTAAATGACAAACCCTATGAAGGCTAAAGTAAATGAGCATAAAGAAAAAGTAATGAAGAGAATACCTCCATAACTCATCATTCATCATCTATATCACTTTATCAAGCGATATATGAATATATACCATTAATATTAAAAACTATAATCGGGTTTTTCCCCAAACATACATCTTCAACACCAACAAGTACCCAAAGTTATCAATATTGCCCCTAAGGTGAACTCGTTAGGAAATTACTAAGCATAAGGGTTCAAGAAGACAAATCATCAATCTTGGCTTAAGGTGGGTCAACATCACACTCCTAAATTCCCGAAATACATTATATGTCAATTTCTACCCCGAACAAGGCTAAGGTATCTAAGCCAACTTTTAGATGTATAGAAATCCCCAATAAGACCAAGGGTTTACATTCTACTCAAGTAACATTCACTAAGTATAATGGAACTAAGGTAACCTCCATTAGTATAAACATCCAAGGCCAACTTACTCTAAAACTAAAAAACTATAGCATTTCACCTATTACTGGATAATTAAGGCATTATCATGCTAAACATGAGCAATGAAGTCCAATCCACCTAAGCTATAGGAAATAAGTCAAGTATTTAAATTCTAGGATATCATAGAGCTTAAAGGTCCAACTAATCCCAAATCATACATCTCATCCATTCAACACCTAAAATCCATCCCAATCAAGCAAGATATCACAAATATACTATGACATAGCTCAATCTGAAAAGGAATAAACCTAACCTACCTCAAATCCAAAGAAATCTCATGAAATCGCCAAACCTCCCCTTTTTCCATCTGAGAAGCCTCTTCAATATGAAAAGTTATGAAAAATAGATACTTATCAATATGAGAATATTAATACCCATATTGCACCATTGTGCTTCGGGTCCAAAAATCACGCCAAAGCCTCATATGGGTCCTACTCATGGAAAAACATATTTCCAAAAAAAACCTAATATAATATGAAACTCATGGAATCAAAACCCTCAAAATGGGTGAAAACCAAGAAAACATTAGGCTAAAATCAAGCCTTAAGTGATTTAGAGCTTTGGTTAAATAATCAAGAAATTCAAGCATGAATTTAAAGGATTCTTACCTTAAATACAATGATAATCACGATAATATATGTTAATTAAGCCCTCAAGTCACACCCAAGACTCAATTTAAGGTTAGCACACTATCTTGGAGTTCTTAGGTCTAAAAAATGAGTGAGGAATTTCCAAAATGCAGCCTAGGAGGGCCATTTATACCCATATCAAGTACTCAGCTATGGCTATCACAGTCCATGGATTGCAATCACAATTGGGCGATAGCCTTGGCCTTATTA
This sequence comes from Capsicum baccatum var. pendulum, assembly GCA_030864225.1. Lineage (NCBI taxonomy): Eukaryota > Viridiplantae > Streptophyta > Magnoliopsida > Solanales > Solanaceae > Capsicum > Capsicum baccatum. The sequence goes on along the minus strand of CM061560.1, from coordinate 160,232,913 downwards.
CATCATAATAGGTCAAACTTGATGGATTTTGTGCGATCACACAAGCATCAGCATCAGCAAACATGGAAAATTTTCCAAGTTTCCAACAACGCCTCGGGATTCAATCGACATCCGATATATATAATTGATTATTGTAAAAATAATGAATTCGACATTCTAGATGCTTTGGAGAACTTGAATTTTCCATCCAAGGTTGTTTTGATATAATATGGGTCCCTCAACCGAAATTTTAATTTTCTAACTTTTTGACCAATAGGTCAAAATAAGCTCAGGTGCATTGGGACCTGAACAAAAGGTCTACCTAGCGTAAAATCAATATTTTGAAGCTGCTGGAACAGTAGGAATTTGCATTTAAGATCATATTATTGAAGTTTCCACCCGGTGGCCATTTAGAATCATCGAAAACTTCTAAACAACAAATTAGCTCTAAAAAACAAATGAAATACCCAGTAACTGAACTATAGTACCAGGAAGTCATAAATGACTTGGGTAGCTATGAAAAAGCTCTAACAATGAAAATAAGAAGATATACGAAAAATGACCTAAAGGGATATTTTAATATCCAAAACTAAAAGAACTTTCATCCCCGGGAGTTAATAATAAGGAAACACTTGAAGGCTCGAATAGATGAGGATACTAGGCCCGCATCTCACTTTCGAACTCTCAAATTGCCTCCTCCACTGGGCGGTACCTCAACTTAACCTTAAGTATAGGAATCTCCCTAGTATACAACCACCTCACATCACTAGCCAAAATAAGCACAGGCTCCTCCACAAAGAACAAACTCTTATCTAACTTAACTAAGTCCCATCTAATCATATGAGATGGGTCAGGAATATACTACTACAACATAGAGACATGGAAAGATGGATGAATATATCAAAATTCAGAGGTAAATCTACCTCACCAACTGTGTAGAGATTCTCAAAATGACCAATATATCTAGGACTGAGATTACACTTCTTCCCGAATCTCTTCACACCCATTATATGTGAAACATGGAGGAATACACGATCACCAACACAAAATCTCAAGTCACAAAGCCTACGGTCTGTATTGGCCTTTTGCCTACTCTGAGTTGCTCTCAGTCTATCTTGAATGACAAGAAGCAAATTCGTAACTTGAAACTCTCAAATCATCTAATCAGAGAAAGATATCTCCTACCAAACAAAGCCTCAAAAGGCATCCTTCAATACTCGAATGATAACTATTTTTAAACGCAAACTCTGTCAAGTGTAAGCGTTGCTACCACTAGCCCCTAAAATCCATAATGCAGGCTTAAAGCATGTCCTTAAGAACCTAAATAATTTGCTCGAACGAATGATCGGTCTGTGGATGAAAGGTTGTACTCAAATCCACCTGAGAACCTAACTCCTCTGAAAATTTCCTCTAAAACCTTGAAGTGAACATAGAACCAGGATCTGAAATGATAAAAATGTGAACCCCATGCAAACAAACTATCTCCTAAATATATATGGGCTAATCTCTCAGCACTAACGGTACTTTGAATAGGAATGAAATATGTTGACTTGGTCAAATAAGCCACAATCACCCAAATGCCATCATAACAACAGGAAGTATGAGGCAAACCACTAATAAAGTCTATTGTAATCCATTCCCATTTCTACTCGAGAATGGGAAATCTCTAGGTCGAACCACCAGGCGTCACCACCCGAACCAGGGCCTGGCCGTGATGGGCATCTCAAATCTCACATGGATCAGATGTCATTCCTGCATGTAATAAAGTAAACATCAAACTTTCAATGTCGGATGAATTCCAAAAATATAACATGATAAATTCAAGAATAATTGATACTTCTATGATCAATAGCCAACCACTACCAAAAATAATCGGCCAACACCACCTAAGTCCACAGTAATCCAGCAAATCCTTCTAGACATAAACCAAAATTATGTATCAATAAAGTGTCAGGACATGCCCCCGACTATAGCCAAAAATAAGTCTAAGCAGTCTAAAACATAAGAGACCAAAACATAAAATATAGACGTCCTATGTATCGAAACTCACCACTTCAATGTCAATTCATAAGCTGATCCTGAATCTTAATCACTGGATAGAAGAAGTAGAAGTTTGGCCATTTACTTCATTGCATGCGGATACAAAATTTGAAAATGGTTATCGATTAGAGCGCTAGCATGTAACCCAGGGATACGAGATAACATAATGTCATCATCAATAGTTCAAAATCATTCGAGATTCAATGCACATCATCCAATGCATATACATACATGCATACATACATACATATATATACATATATATATATCCCATGCTAAGATATGGAATAAGGCTTAACATGTATTTTAAAACCTTAGTCTAGATAGAAGTAATTAAAGAAAATAAACATAAATAAATTGTAACTAAATTGGTTCCAAGAAGTCATAGTAGTCATCCAGATATGCATCGGGTTTAAACCTACACCAATGGGTAGTAACAAGAGGCCAGACACTACACTCAAACCAGTAGTGGTGGATAGTAATAAAAAGGCACATGTTGGAATTGAACCAGATATTGTCGGTAATAATGAGAGGACACATATATAATATATAATAGAACTAATAATTAGATGCTGGACTCGAACCGAAACACAAAGGAACTAAAACCATAATTAGATGTTAGACTCGAACCAAAAGTCAAAGGAACCACAACCATAATCAGATGTTGAACTCAAATCGGAACTCATAGTAACTATACCCAAATGTAATATTAAAATCCATACCATACCATAACAATGTCAATGTGGTACCAAAATTCACAATCAAAAACAGAGATAAAGTATATACTGAACCTGAATAAAAGTTAAAATTCGTCTAATTACCGTAAGCATGTGTTATTTGAAAATAGAAAAATTGAAGGTTTTGCAATTTAATTTCACATTGTTGTGTGGCTCAATCATCTTAACATGAAAGGCAACCATAGGATATATGGTCCCAGCACTCCTCCAGCTAGTAGGGCCTAGTATGTGTGGTCGCAAGAAACAAAGGGTAAACATATGCATTATGGAGGACTCGAACCTCCCTGTATATCAAGGTGACACGAGCACCAAATTATGTAATGAGATATGGGGGACTCAAACCTCCCAGTCATAAAATAATAGGGCAACTCAAACCACCCGATCATATAAACACCCACGTCGGCAACTGCAATTTCAAGTGTTGGTCTCTCATACCTATACTTTCATAACTAAGCTACACAACCCTCTTTAAAGCCCGATTACAATAATTATCACACAATCCCATTCATTGAACCAAAATACACATTTAGGCGTACAGTGTTGGTATCGTCATACCAACTACACGTACAAGGTAACATTAATATGACGATACAATTTCATTACTTTCAGAATCCACAACCCCTCTTGGTTCATTATGCAATAGCTTTTACAAAAACCAACCCACAATATTCAATTTAACATTATAATGAAATATTTCAAGAATAGTTAAATTCCCATATATCTCATAACTTAAAATAATTTCACAATATGGGGTTGAGATCATAACCAATTTAAAAGTCATAAGTTTAGAAAATCACAATCCCTTAGTTTATTCACCATAACCAAGCACCCACAAGTTCAAAACCATATTTAAGACATGATTAATGCACAATAAAACCATAGGAATACAATTAATTGACCATTCATGTCAAAACTCTCAGTCATGTTAAAACCTTTAATTTTAATCATGTAAATAAACATGTAATTTCATGCAATAGAGAACTAAGTGCAAGGGTAGAGTCACATGCCTGAAATATCAAGTTTCACAAAGAGAATTTTACCCTTTGATCCCTTAGATAACCAACTTGATGAAACCTTAGCTTGACTTGCTGGAGGGAATTCAGAGAGCCTTTTAGAGTGTTTGAGAAGTTACTTAGATTTTTTTTGAGTTCTGATGACACCGTAAAGGGGTTATACGATGTGGGCTTCAATTTTGGTAAGAAAGGAAATAACCAAAATACCCTTAATTTAAAAGCTGAAAAAGTGTGCCATTGACCATGGGTCAACCGTTGACTGATATCTACTCTTTATGACTCGTCACCACGAGTTGTAACCATGACAGTATGTAGGGCCCCTACCTACTATTAATTGTATGACTCAACTGGTACCACTTGAGATAAGACCCTAAGACTCATAAGGTCAGTCATAGTCAACACAGGACCCAATTGGGTAAACATTGGACATCCTAAAATTTGCACCCAATGGCTTATAACATGTCTTTATGACTCTAGTAAGCCACTTGTACTCAGAGAAAAACTTAACCACTTAATTTCTAATTTGGTTGCAATTGTGTCCATAGGACCTGTAAAGACTCTTTACGACTTATACCCCTAAGTCATACTCAGTACAGTAACTCAAGCACCATTCACTAGACACCTCATGACTAAGTTTATCTGACCTGCCATGTTATATTAAGACTCGTCAGGTGAGTCATTACCAGGGAGAAAGCTCAAAACTCAAAAAATTTTCAAGGATAGTAACCCGGGGGTTACATACACTCCCTTATGATTATCCGACCATGAATGATAGCACAAGGCATTTATTAGCATGATTTAACTCCACATACCACTACTCTTACCTTTAACAAGGACAGAAAAAAAAATGCCAAGATGATCACCATTTACTCTACCAAAGTCGAATAATAAAAATATCAAGGAATACACATACCTTAAGCACAATTATTCAAAACAGGAAATGAGAACAGATACTTGGACTTCACGTCCTCCTAGGCTTTCTAAGTAGCTTCCTCAACCTTTTTGTTTCGCCAAATAACCTTTACCATAGAAGCATCCTTAGTCCGCAACCAATGGACTTGCCTATCCAGGATTTCCACTAGAACTTCCTCATAAAAGAAGGGACAAAAAATATCCACCTTTTTAAAAAAATAACTATGGAAGAATCACCCACACACTTTTTCAACATCGATGCATAGAATACTGGGTGAACAGAACCCATACTAGAAGGAAAGTCTAACACGCATGCAACAATATCGAACCTCGTCAAAACTAAATATGGGCCAACATAATGGGGTTAAGCTTCCCCTTCTTCCCAAACTGCTTCACTCCCTTCATAGGAGATACCTTTAGGAAAACCCAATCTCTCATATTAAATTCCATTTCCCTTTGTGTCACATCCGCATAGGACTTTGGGCAACTTTGGATGGTCTTAAGCCTATCCTGAATCATCTTTACCTTTTTCATCACTTGGTGAACCAAATCCAGGCCAAACATCTCAGTCTCACCAACTTCAAACCACTTGATAGGAGATCTACATCTCCTACCATACAAGGCCATAAAAGGAGCCATACCAATGCTAGAGTGATAATTGTTGTTGTGACAAAACTCTATGAGTGGCAAGTGGTCAACCCATCTTCCACCATAGTCCATTATACAAGCCCAAAGTACATCTTCCAAATCCTCAATCATCTTTTTTGATTGCACATCTATCTGCTGGTCGAAAGTGATGCTAAGGGTCACCTTAGTCCTTAAATTCGTCTCAAACGAACTCCAAAAGTGAGATGAGAACCAAGTATCTTGATCAGAAATGATGGAAACTAGAGCACCATGCAACTTCACGATCTTCTCAATGAACAACTTAGCATAATCCTCAGAAGGGAAATTAGTCCTCACTAGCAAGAAGTGAGCAGACTTAGTTATCCTATTAACGATGACCCAGATCGAATCAAATTATTAGTGATGCCGCAGAAGATGAATAACAAAATCCATATTAATTATCTCTCATTTCCACACTAGCAGCTCAATCTCTTGAGACAATCCACTAGGCCTTAAGTGTTCCACCTTCATATGCAGACACACTATACATATAACCATAAAATTGTCCACATCCTACTTTATGTTATTCCACCAATAAATGTTGTTAAGGACATGATATTTTTTTAACCAGGATGAATAGTATAATGCGCCTCATGAGCTTCAGCCCAAATTCTCTCCCACAGCCTATCAAAATCAAGGATGCATAATCTATCTTTGTACCTCAAGATACCATCACCATCGATCTCAAAAACCATCACTTTCTATCTACCCACATCATTCTTCATTTATATTAAGGTGGGATCCAATACTTGCTTCTCCTTCACCCCATCTCTAAAAGATAACTTTTCCACATCATGAATGATCACACCTCCATTCACGAAATCTAAGACATGAACTCCTAGATTATCTAAACGGTAGATATCCTTCACTAAATCCAGCTTCAGCTCATTCACATGAGATAATCTTTCCATAGATAACCTGCTAAGAGCATTAGCAACTATGTTATCTTTACTTGGGTGGTAATAAAGACTCATGTCATAATCCTTGAGCTCTCAAGCCACCTTTTTTGCCTGAGGTTAAGCTCTTTCTGAGTGAATACGTACTGTAGGCTCTTATGATCTGAATAGATGTTGAGATAAACCTCATACAAATAATACCACCAGAACTTTAATGCAAACACCATAACTAACAACTCTAATAATGAGTCGGATAATTCTTCTCATGAACCTTTAACTGCCTAGAAGTGTAAGCTACCAGTTTGCCATTCTGCATTAATACACAACCATGTCCCAACTGAGATGTATCACAATAGACCACAAAACCATCAATACCCTCAAGAAAGTCAGGATTGGAGAAGAATTCAACTTATCCTTTAACTTTTCAAAACTGCCCTGACAAGCATCCGACCATAAGAACTTTACCTTCTTCTGAGTCAACTAGGTCAAATAGGCAGTAACAGAAGAGAAGCTCTCCAAAACCATTATATAATATCTGGATAAACCTAAGAAGCTCCAAATATCAGTTAGAGTCGTGAGCCTAGGCCACTTCTTAACCACCACAACCTTTTGTGGATCCCCTATGATCCCCTTACTAGAAAAAATATGACCCAAATAAGTCACAATATTAAACCAGAACTCATATTTTAGCATACAAATGTTGATCCTTTAGGGTCTGAAACATAATGGGAGGTGATCAGCATAATCCACCTCAATCTTGGAGTACAACAAAACATCATCAATAAAGACAATGATAAACAAATCTAAGAACTGAAAAAAAACCCAACTCATAAGATCCATAAATGTTGTTGGAGCATTGGTCAAGCGAAAAGACATCACCACAAACACAAAATAATTGTACCAGGTTTGGAAAGTAGTCTTAGAGATATCCATCACCCTAATCTTAAGCTAATGGTACCCAGACAAAAGATCGATCTTGGAGAAGAACTTAGCACCAAAAGCTAGTCAAACAAAGCATCTATTCTTGGAAGAGGGTACTTATTCTCTACTATTACTTTATTCAATTGTCGGCAATCAATACATATTCCAAGGGAACCATCCTACTTACGCACACACTAGGATGGATAAAACCCTTGTCTAGAAGATCCTTTAACTACTCTTTTGAGCTCCTTCAACTCAGCTAGAGCCATTCTATATGAAGGGATAGAGATAATACGACTGTTTGGAACAACATAAATCCCAAAATCAATCCCTCTATCAGGAGGAACTCCAGAAATATCATCAAGGAAAACTATATTTAACTCGGACTAAATGATGGAAACACCCCTTGGAAACTAATTTTTGGGCTCTAAGATATAATTTGAACATTTCCTTAGGAACTAGGGAACTACCTTCCCATTCAATAACTGGTTCATTAGGGAAATTGAAGATAACCTTATGGGTCCAACAATCTAAAGAAGCATACCATGAATGCAACCAATCTATCACCAATATGATATCAAAATTAACCATGACTAACTCTATCAGATCTACTAGAGTTTTTCTATCACCAATAGACACCACACAACCCCTATAGACTCTTTTAGCAACCACAAAGTCACATACAAAGGTGAAAATAGAATGCTTGTTCAAAATACACTCAAGATCAAATTCAAAATACACAGCCATAAATAGGTTCACATAAGAGAGAGTGGGCCGCTGATTAAGTAAATAGTAACACATCATGGGAAAGGAGTTTCAATATACCAGTAACGATATTAGGGAATGCCTCAGAACCCTAACGGGTAATAAGGGCATATAGACGGTTCTGACCAGTACCAAAGCCAGAAATAAAAGTAGTATCTGGTGCAGGAGGTAATACAGCAGCAACAGGAATCTTGTTTTCCCTAGAAGCAAACCTATAAGAGCAATCACTCTACAAATGACCAATCTGATCATATCTAAAGCCATCATCATCATTATCATCGTCATTCTTATTGTATTTGCTTCATTATAATTGTGATGTGATTGTATATTCTATTTGACTTGTTACATATCTATTGTTCTATCTTTCTTACATAAACTTTATTCTCCTGTATATGTTGTTCTCTTTTCTTTGCTTATATGTGGTATAAATGTATACTTGTATTCCTTTCTAGAGTTTTGTTGTGTAATATGTGGATACTATGGAACTGTTAGTGTAAGAGGTGTGGGCTACTGTTGTGGGATATTTTTTAGTTGCAGGTGGCGTGCCCTTAGTGTATATTTTTTATGCTTTATTTTTTTCTTTGCTTAGTCGGCCTATGATACCAACTGAGTACAAGTGGACCATACTCATTCCTATTTCTCTCTTTCTGTGTAGGTCCTAGCTCAAGTGCTCTCCATGGTGATTTATTCGGGCACTTTCAGAGTTATCCAAGGTAGCGGTTGGATGTTTATACGTCTGGAGTCCACTTCTATCTTTTTGTATAGACTATGTCTTTACTAGTGTTCAGAGACAGAGTTGTTCCTATTAGATTTTCTTATGTATTTGATTCATGGATTGAATTACTAGTTCTTATACTTTGACACCGGGTTTTGGGAGTTTGAGAAAGTTATAAAGGATTGGAGACCACTACCTTTTCCTAGCCTAATAGAACACACTACAACTAGCACCTGATGAATTCCAAACATATAACAAGATAAGCTGAGTTCCGAACATATAACAAGATAGGCAACTCAAAAAACAATTAAAGAATATTCAACACATCCCAATCCACAGTAATCCACAAAGACTCTACGACAAAATCGAATATAATCTATTAAGGGACATGCCCCCGATGAAATCCAAAGGAAACCATATGAATAGTCTATGACATAAGAGAATAGAAAAACCATAAAATGAAGCTCTTACGGAGAATGGAAGCTCACTACTTCACTCAACTATTGACACCCCAAAATCATATCACCGTGCACAAAAACGAAAAGTATCTCTGTTTCCTGTATCGCGTGGGAATACATCATCCAAAAATGGTTAAAGGGTTGAGAGCTATCTTGTAACTCAAGGATAAGAAGATAAAACATAGCCATTATTCCAAAAATAATTCAAAACCATTCCATATGCACATATACAAGCATATGCATATATATGTAAATATAAGATGCTGGGAGAGGGAACACGGCTTAGTATAAACTTTAAACCATTAGCCTGGACTGTGTAGGTCAACCGTCCTAATAATAACCCACTGGCTATATGGGTCCAACTTTCACCCCCTAGTAGGTCCTCTGTGCCTATTAGCCGCACGAACTGAAGATATCATAGAAGGCTGGGGAATCCTAGTACCTAACGCCATCCATGATTCAGATATACATATATTGTGACACAAGCACATAGTCATTTCAACCAACCCTCACCTCAACAAATGTGAATTTCTAGTATTAGTCCCTCACGACCTCCACCTCCACGGCTAGCTTCATAACCTCATTTAAGCCTAATTAAAACATTAATCACATAACCTATCCATTAGTTCAAGGAGTCAATAATTAAGGAATCATTAAGTGGTATCGTCATACCGGCTATAGCTTCCAAAATGTCATCAAGCAATCACTTGGGGAAATGCTCGTACCCCTAGACTTTATTATTAAAATAGTTTGGAGGAATTCTTGTACCCTACAAGGTTTCCAAGGTCATTATTATCCATTTATCCATTTATGCAATGCATTAGGTTTAACAAAGGTAGGCCAAGCCAAATGATTATTTAGATTCAAAAATCATTTATTAAAATGGGTTGAGGTCCTTATTAATTTCAATACAAAAATCCAATTATTTGCAGGAATCCTTTTACCCCTATTTCTATTTACAAATTTGAGGAATCCTTGTACACCTATTTCTTTAACCATTCCTATACACCTCAATGAGTTACAAATCATCAATTTAATGAATAATTAATCCATAATAATCATGGGAAAAAACTTTACACAAATTACATCTAAAACGCTCAACCCATCAATAAAAACCAACCATCAAAACCATGTGAAGATTAAACCATAATGAAAACACAAGTTTATAGAGAGAGATACATGCCATAATCCCCAAGAAATTTGAATAAGAAATGAACCTCCGAGGCCTAGGTGACCAATTTCTTCCAACCCTAGCCTTGTCTTTGAATGGTGAATTTGTGAGTGTATGAGAGAGTGTATGAGATTTATAAGTGTTAAAAATAGGGTCCCAATATGATTTAAGTTGTCGGTATTAAGTAGGAAAGAGAAAAATATCCATAGTGTCCTTAATTTAAAGTTGAAAATTTGTTGTTAGTGACGGCAGGACTCCATACGACTTGTAAGGACATACTGTGGATCGTCACCATAAGTCGTAGTTGTACGGCAGCTAAAAGATCCTCTCTAGTGACCCTATAACTCACTCCACACGACTAGCCAAGTAACCATACAACTCGTAGAGTCCTAGTCGTAATCAAGACAGAACATTTAGGTAATTACACTGGTCACCTTACGATTGGTACATTATGACTCGTGAAATGTCCTTACGGCTCATTGGGCAAAGGTCGCATCCAAGGAAGAATCAAAGGAAATTTTCACTTGTCAGGCTATGGTTTGGGTCATACAACCCATATAGAAACCTTACGAATTGTATATTCATTGGTAATTATGGCAGTAAACTTAAGGCTCATGGTTTTGTAAAGGACAAAAATCTGGGGAGTTATGCGGATCCTTTAATTTCTTTAGCTCCATCTGGGGAAATCCTATAAGGAGGAATAGATATGGCCTGAGTTCTTTAATAGAAAAGTCAATATTATGATTCGAAGGCATACAAGGAAAATCTATAGAAAAAACATCTATAACCCCATAGACAATGCGGACAAAATCCAAAGGAGGTGGTGAATAAACACTAGTATCATGAATATAGGCCAAATGAGACCAACATCTTCTCTTTACCAACCGAAGATCCCATAGGATTTATATAAATCTCTTAGGACTTGAATGAAGCATACTCTACAAAGCTATCCTTGGCACACTAGCGAAGCTAAAGTCATAGTCTTAGCATAACAGTCTAAAATAGCATGGTAGGGAGCTAACCAATCCATACCCTAGATGACATCAAAATTTGCAATATCTAGCATAATCAGATCTACCCAAGTCTCACGGCCCGCAGAGGTCACAACATAATATTGGTGCACCCAATCCACCACTAAAGAGTCCCCTATAGGGGTAGATACGTGGATAGGAATGGAAAGAGGCTCACTAATAAAATTAAAACTCAAAAGAAAAATATGCTGACACATAGAAGAAAGTTGGTGTTGGATAAATTAACGCAAATGTACATCTGAAATTAATGGGGATGATACATGTGATGACAACGTCAGAAGCCTCTACCTTAGGTATGGCGGGTACAACATAGAACTATCTATGTCCGCTAATGAAATGAGTAGCCCCGCGACCACCACCACAGATACCACTACCATTACCTCATGCACCTTTGGTACCACCTCTACCACCATTAGGGTCACCTTTCACTGTGGATACAGAAGTAGGCCTTAAAACACAATGGGAGAAATTTTCGGCCACATGGCCCAACTAATCACACACATAGCAACCTTTGTGTCCCAATTCAATCTAAAAAGGTACATCTAACCTAGAATGACCACCTTCGGATAACGCCCGAGTATCCAAAGTTTTTGAAATAAAAGACCTAATACCTGAACCCTGCAAGGATTCATGCACTAGTCTACTATGGTACCAATAGGAACTACTAAAATCTCTGCGTCAAGGAATGTGACCACTGAAATCACCCTGATGACTGATAATGCTCAAATTACATGTCAACTGAAGTGCAAGGTGATCATTGTTAATATATTTATCAAACTTTGGAGTCCGGGTCGACTCCATGGGAAGCAATATGAGTGGCGACTAAATTAGTTTGGAATGATAGATTCTAGCTAGATTTCAATTCAATAGTACAAAAAGATAAAAATGGGGGGTTTGAAAGATATCACACTTAATATTTCTTTTTAGGATTTTTTAGTATAAATTTGAGGCTACTAATAATTAGAGTCTACAAAATTAGGCAGGGATCTAGGGGTTATGCTTTCCTAGGGGTGACATATGTATGAGCATGCCCTAACATGATGCAAATTCAAATGTTGGTGATGTGGTAGGCTAGGTTAGAAATCCTTGAGGCTCGTTTGTTAAGAAAACCTCAAGGGTGGCACTCATTGACCCTTTTGAGTACCTAATGTGTGCTTCAATCAAAACCACCTAAACCTAAAATTAGACACCCTTATTTCTAGGATAGTGCCCAAAGTATAGTCAACTTCACAATCACCTTTATGTCTAAGATAATGAAAATTAGTCAACCATGCTCATAAATTATCTATTATTGCCTTGGTTACCACACCCATCTTTAAAGGATGACATGGGTTTCCAATGTTCACTCAAACCCCTCTTTCGAGGATAGTTAGAGCTTTCAAAAGCTTAGGATTTTCATCCATCAAACCTATCTGGATATTTGGAGATTTCACCCATAAATCCCAACCAATTTATTCAAGAAATAGTAGAATCCAACATCACAAACTAGTAAATGCTCAGATAAATCACATCTCATACATATTTACATCCTATTCTAGCATAATCCCAAGAGGAAAAACTAGCTACTCATAATATAAAAAATTAAAGTTTCTACCCCAAATATCCATTGATTTTATTTGAGAAAATCTAAGTTAATGTTACTTCAAACTATAAGATCAAACAAATCATCAATGGGAGTTCCCTAATTCTTCACTTGGAAGTTACTCAAAAATATTATTCACTAAAAATTTATACAATATTTTCTTCTCAAAGAATGGAGGCTAAAACTATAGAACAATGTCTAAAAATCGAGAAAGATGGAATGCATATATGATTAGGGTTTGAATCTTTCTTTTGTAAAAGTTGGGATCTTCTACTTGCATATACATTTCTGCCATTAGGCTGCATTTTTCTACAAGACCGCGATCGCATAGGCTTTGTCGCGACCATAATTAGCTCTTGCGACCATGGTAGTTTGACCTTATAAGGTGACCACGATCACGTTCCTAAGACCGCGATTACAGTCTGCGGCCATGTCTACTCCAGTTCTTTAGTTGCACTTTCTTGCTTCTTTTTTTTATCCTTTTTAGCTCCAATCTGCATCTTTCCATCTCAATAATAATGTGCCTACAAAATGCGGATATTAGTGCATTTAATCACAATTATGTCTCATTTATTGTTTCAAAACATGGTAATGTGAATGAATGTTGAGTCCAAATAAGTGGTTAAATCACAAATCATCAACACCGCCATCTTAAAGTTGTGCTTTTCCTCATGCAACACTACCCCTTATAATAAGACATTACACTTTGATGCCCAATTTTCATGACTCATAGATCATAATAACTTCAAGATTTGTCACTACCACAAGTAGCTTATTGCACATGGGATACACTATTCTTACTACACCCCTCATCATAAAAAGAAATATCTAACCATGCACAAGACTTTCAAGAGCAACCAAGCAACAACAACTAATACTCTAAAAGTGACTCACTTTTGATCAAAACTAAGATGTACTCCATTTTCCTCATTGCTCAGGTGATGACAAAATCACATACCTCAACTCATTCACATGCCTCCTTATAAGAAAGAAATTTCCATATATCAAGCTACCAAATATGTAATAAGGTATTTAAGTGCAAAAACTCTCTCCCTCACAAAATATGTTTTTATGTCAACAACTGTCATACCACAGGTTTGCCCCTATTTTCAATTACGATAATAAAGAAAGTAAATGGCTGAAGATCTCGAAGGACTTTTGGAGCTTGTAATGTAGGTTGGGGTTAGGGTATCATATCATTTGGAACAACATGGCTACACCTTTCCTTCACCAACTACATCACACTATTTAATCCTCCTTTTTTACTATGGGCCACTCCTCTTTGAACCCTTCTCTATCCATATGCCTACTTTTTGCTTCCTTTATTCACCCATTTTCTTCTCTTTCTTTTTCATGGAATTTTTATGCAATTCTTTAGTTTGTTTGACCCATTCTTTATCTATTAATTTGATTCAATGCTTTGGTACTTAGGAATTTCACTTACAACTTTATGGCCCCATACATACTTCCATCAATCTCCACCACCCCCAACTTAGGCTTTTAGCCTCAAGTTACATTTTCAAATTCAAGGGTATAGTTCAAGAGAGGGATAAAAAGAATGGTTCATGGCTTGTAATGTATTTGCCAAAGAAGGGTCCAATGGCTCAAAGTGGGTAGGATTTTTTAAGATAAAGTGGTTTTAAAAGTCACAAAGATGGCCTAAAATCATTTCTCTAACCAAATACAATCAAAATAAGCCTTGAGAGACTAACGGGGTCAGTTCTAGATAACACAAGTATACAAGGGATGAATGCAAATAGCTCACCACACATGGTATGCAAAATTTGCCAAGGAGGCTCAATTGCCCTTCTTGTTAAAGACTAAATTTGAGTACCTATCACTATTAACAAGTCAAACATTTGTGGAGTCACAAAAAGTAAAACAGTTTTATTACAAGGTTTCTCACGTCCATGCCATTGATTTTTGAAACAAAAATTAGACGGAGGGCTTTTTTTTCTTCGGATTTTCACCACACTCAATTTGCTAACTTATGGCTATAACCAACGCTTTAGCCTTGAATTTCATCTAGATATAGGCAAACCAACCATATGGATACTCAAACTTCACCAATGATGCACAATAGGATCCCAAATTTACAATGCCAAAGGTACTCAAACTTCCTTGCATTAATGACTTAGATGTCACAGGTACTCAAAATTCCCATGCATCTATGGATCAAAACCTAAAAATGATTCTTTAACCTTAAGAATAATGTTACTCAATCTATCATAGGGCAAAGTTCGTCATGCATAATCATAATCAAAATAAAACTAAAGTAGAAAGAAAAGCTAAAAATGAAACCACATGATAATCCATGAAAATATGGGCACTATTAGAGTACCCAAATATAACATCCCAAAAAAAACATAACAAAATATCATCCAACATAAAAATATCTAGGAACATAGCAAAATTATACTAATTCGGGGGCACCCTAAACTAAAAGAAAAGCAGTGTTCTCACCACATGGAAAATATCGCAAGAGTAAAAGGGGTCTCCCTGAATCTGTATCAGAAGCTGTCTTCTCCCGCTTACTCTGTACCATCACCACCAACATTATCAACTGACCAATCGAGGACTCATTTTCACTATCATACCTAGGAGAAGGTAGTCTAACCCTAGGTTTTAGCACCTTAAAGATGTGTTTTACCCTTTCTCACAACTTTCAGAAGAATTAATCTGTCTTTATCTCTCTCTTCACTATCCTCTCATGTGACTCCCTGAGGTCTATGTATGATAAATCAAATGCTAAATAAGCTCTCTCCAAGATAGAAACTGTGGCTCCTTGCTTCTTCTGCTTCTCTCGATATATGTCATAATCTGACTGAGCTATATATGACTAAGGGGTAATAGAGGGCTCTCTCGGATCCTTAGACAATTTGGACAATAACTCCCAAATCACCTATATCTGACCTGAGATGTCATCGAAGGGGTTGGATAATGAATGTCAATAAGAGTCTATGTCCTCCTAGGTTGACTTTCCTAAGTGCACCTTCCTTTTCGTGCTCTGAACAGAGGCTCCCTCTCCACAGAATCTAAGTAAAAACATATGTGGGCCTAGGTGCACCTAGTTATCTTCAGCATAATCCTCCACCTCTACCCCTTCTTAAAGCTCAGTGATAAGGGAAGGAAAGAGAAGAAGTGTACCTCTCTAGTTCTTAAAGTGTCGCCACTCTGAGATGATAATCTCACTCATGTTCAGAGCAATGCCAAAGAGAATAAAATCCATCATCCGCGTTCCCAAATCGATGACAATAGTTATGTGAGTGTATGATGATACTCTACTGTAGATAATATTCAGCCAAAGCCTAGCCTCAGCTGTGAAGTCATTCATCAAAATATCTCTCTCAGTGGTGGCCTAGAGAAATTCTTTTCTCGAACATAATTTGTTTGCTATCCAGGTCCCTGGCTTGCATGTTTTTTCTTTGAACTGCTCCATGTCAGTATCCAGTTGCCCATATACCTGATTAATCAACTCTACCCTAAAGTTCACATGCTTAACCCAAATAGTCATCACTGGGTTTTTAAGAGAAACTACACTAAGGTTCGAGTAGAAATCACGTACCCAATGCTCATTTGCATAGCAGGGGATCGGGGTAAAACACATCAACCCAATAGCAGTGATTCAGGCATGGAATATTGGGAGCTTCTCCTCCACTTTATCAAGGAAAATACCCCTTTGAGAGTAATTTCATTCTTGGTAGATCGTTGTAGTAAAGGTTTTGGCATTAAGCATCATTGAACTTGGTGTTGTCAAAGTCTCACATCTTTGTAACTTAGTACTTGTAAGCATTACAGTCCAGACCATCATTTAGCATTATAACACCAAAATCATGCTAAATTAATTAGATAAACTAATGTTGCAGTGTTATAGAAGGTTCTGGGTGAAAAATGGGGATGCAAAAACACTATTTCATGCTGAAACACTATTTCAGGCCATTCCCTAATCTATAAGTTCTAAGCATACAATAAAATAAAAAACAAGAGAGTTTGGGACAACATACCAAGTTGATGATGGAAGGGGATTGAAATGAACACTTAGGTACGCAACACACAACTAAAATTTGGAGAGCATTTTAGAGGAATTGAGAATGGGTGTGAGGAAAAATTGAAGTCTGATGGTCATTTAAACTGATTTCACCATAATCGCGGTCCTAGTTCTACAATTGTAGGTATGCGGTCACCATAATCGCGGAGGCATAGACCATGGTTGCGATAATCGAGCCAAAAAGTTGGGTGTACTATATTTCTCTATTCAGTACAAACATGGCAATTTCACAGTTCCCTTTTTAAATTTCAATCAAAATTACTCATAGCACTACCTTTTCATGGATTATGCAAGAAACAATGCAAAGAATAAAATCTACTCTATCATGGATAAAATAAAAGGATACGGGCCACCTTTTGTGTCTTGATGGGGTACCTCCCATTGAGCGCTTAGTTTAATGTCTTGGCATGATGCCTCCTCCATTTTCTTTTGTACTTCAACTTAGAAGATTTGAATCTCTATCCCAGCTATCATTCACTATGCAATGAGCAGCAGAGGAACAGAAGATTCAGATCTTCCAAGATAAAACTTGGAAGATGTGAAAAAGTGATGGGGGGGCTTCTATCTAAACATTTTGAGGGCTTAAACCTTTTACCCAATTTCACATTGAATTTTCGGTTTGGCTCCTTGGGCAAAGGTGAGCACATCAATAGGTCACTAGTTATAGATCAGTAGTTGATTTCCTTTGCCTTTGATGGAGGGGTTTCCATATGCTCTTTTGAAATGTCAAATCCCAAAATAGAGGGATGTCACTCTTTCTCCCCACAATCCATTATTTGCTTAGGTGGATAGATCTTCATCACATTATCTAGGCATAAAGTTGAAAAGTTGTTTGAGTGAGGTCTATCCCTAATATTTGGAATTGTTTCCTCAATAGCACCTTAACTCCAAAATGAACTTGAGTTGTCATAAGAGATGTACTTTGCTTCTTCTTTTGACTCTAGTAACATTTCCTTTATTTTGATATCTTCAACACCATTTGATTCGGTTGATTGGTAAATCACCGAGGATTCTCTGTTACAAAAATCATCATCATAGCTTGGTTTCTCTTCTTGATTATCCTCTTCTTGGGAAATAGGAAAGGTAGTGGTATTTGAAAATTTTTGTTCCTTGCCCATTTCGTCAATCTTAATGATTCCCTTCTGAATGCCTCGTTATTTGATGTATTTCTAGCACATTCTCCCCTGTTATAGTTAACCGATCCAAAATAGTTTGAAGCATTGCCTCAAAACTATTAGATCAGGTATGTTTCTCTTCCTTTTTCTCCTCATAAGACCTATCAAACTCATAAGAATAACTAGCATCTTCATTAGGATAATAAGGGGAGGGGGGATTTGGACAATCACACCAATGTACATCTCGACCACCACATAAAGAACAACCATACACCCAATAAGATCGAGATGGTGATTTCATATCTCTCCAAGAAGCATATTTACAATCTCTTATGAGGTGGGTACGTCATAATATGGACATGGAACGTCAAGTTAGGACTTCCAACAACCAAAATCGTATTTGTTAGAAATTGCAATAGAGAAAAGTAAAGCAAAAATAAAAATCAACCTAACACAAAAAATAAAAGAAAACCATGAGAAAATATTTCCATGTTTGAATTCTAGCAAGTAATCTAGAATTCCAAACTAACTCAATATGCCAAATTGTTCCCCGACAATGGTGCCATTTTTTATAACGCTCAACTTACATGTCAATTTAAGTTCAAGGCGGTCATCTTTAATATATTTACCCAACTTTATAGTCTGGGTCGAATCAACGAGGAACAATATGAGTGGCAACTAAATTACTTTGAAACAATAGATACTAGATAAATTTCAAACCAATAGTACAAAAGGATAAAAATGGGGGGTTTGAAAGATATCACACTTTATAATTCTTTTGGAATTTTTTAGTATTAATTCGGGGATACGAATAATTACAGTTAAGGAAATTAGGAACAGATCTTAGGATTATGTTTTATTAGGGGTGACATATACATGAGTATGCAATAACTTGACGCAAATTCTAACTGTTGGTGATGTGGTAGGCTAGGTTTGAGATTCTGGAGGCTAATTTGTCAACAAAACCGCAAAGGTGTTACTCATTGACCCTTTTGAGTACCTAATGAGTTTTTCAATCAAAACACCTTAATACCATATTTAGACACCCCTATTTATAGGATGGTGTCCTAAGTATAGTCAACTTCACAATCACCCTTATGTTTAAGATAGTGAAAATTAGTCAACCATGCTCATAAATTGTTTATTATTACCTTGGTTCCCATATATCTCTTTCAAGGATAATGTGGATTCCTAAAGTTCACCCAAACCCCTCTTTCAAGGATGGTTTGAGTTTTTAAAAGCTTAGGATTTTAATCCATCAAACCCATTTGGGTATTTGGGTTTTTCACCCATAAATCCTAACCAATTTACTCAAGGAATAGTAGAATCCAACATCACAAACTAGTAAATGCACAAAAAAATTACATCCCACATGTATTTACACCCTATTCTAGCTTAATCCAATGAGGAAAAACTAGCTACTCATAAGATAAATAAGTAAAGATTCTACCCAAAATCTCTAATGATTTGACTTGAGAAAATCTAAGTTAATGTTACTGCAAACTATGAGATCAAACAAATCTTCAATGGGAGTTCACTAATTCTTCTCTTGGAAGTGACTAAAAAATATTTTTCACTCAAAATTTAAACAATAGTTTCTTCTCCAAGAATAGAGGCTACAACCCTAGAATAATATCTAAAATTTGGGAATGATGGAATATATAAATGATTAGGGTTTTAGTCTTTCTTTTGACAAATTTTGGATCAGCCATGTGCATTTATATTTTTGCCCTAGGGCTACATTTTTCTACAAGACCGCGATCGCATAGGCTTGGCTGTGACCATGATTAGCTCATGCAACAGTGGTAGGTTGATCCTATTGACTGATCGTGATTGAGGTCCTCAAACCTCAACCGCAGTAACTGAAGCCATGTCTTCTCCAGGTCTTCCGTTGCAGTTTCTTGTTTCCTTTTAATACTTTTAGCTCAAATCCGTATCTTTCAATCTCAACAACAATGTGCCTTCAAAATGTGGATATTAGTGCATTCAATCACAATTATGTCTCATTAATTCTTTCAAAACATGGTAATACGCATGAATGTTGACTGGAAATGAGTGGTAAAATCACCACTCATCAATGAAGCACCCTCTTGGAGACTTCCTAAGTAGATCAAAGAATAACCTAAGTCGTGTTCGCATGATCCACCATACTCTGAAATGAAGCCCTTAACACTACTATCTTGGCAGTAGCTAATTCAAAAGTTGTATCCAATGCCTTCACAAACTTCTGAATCTTTTGAGACTCACTGGTAATACAGGCAATAGAATAGCAGGACAAGGCATACAAATGTGCCTCATACTTGGAAACAATCATGGAGCCCTAATCCATGTCATCAAACTCATCTCACATCTGATCTATCACGAACCGAATCAGGGCCTAGCTGTGATGGGTGTCCCAAGTGCATCGAGGACCATAGACCACCCCCTTTACCTAGCAAACAAGAACACAATACAACTAGCAGCGGAAGAATTCCAAATATATAACCAGATAGAATAATTTCCGAACATATAAAAAAATAGGCAACTCAACTAACTCAGACAGGAATTGAAGAATTTCAACTACCATCCCAATCCACAGTATCCATAAAAGACTCTAAACAAAACCAGCATCAATCTAAGTAGGGACATGCCCCCAACGACAGCAAAAATAAACCATGATAAATAGTCTTAGACACAAAATAACCAAAGAAGTACCACCCTTCTAGGAGAAGGAGGATCAACAGTTCAATAAATAAACTAAGATCACCTATCACTATATAGGAAAAAAAGAAGTGTCTCCGGTTTGGACATCGCATCGGGATACAACATTCGGAGACGGTTAGAGTACTGAGTACTAGAATGTAACTCTGGGAAGGGGTAAAATAATGCCAAGTCAAAACTGCAGTAAAATCCACATGCACATAGTGTACAAACATATATATGTATATATTATATAGCATGCTGGATAGGAACAAGTCTTAGCCTGATGGTAAATCATTACACTGGACTCTATTGCATAATCGCCATAAAAATACCAATAGGCTATAAGGGTCAAGCCCCCCTTTTTGGATAGGCCCCAGTGTGTGTTAGTAGCATGAACCAGAGATATCATAGAGGTCGAGGAATCCATGACCTTTCTCCATCCATAATACAATTATATATATAGTATGACACAAGCACACGGTCATCAAGACCAACCCTCACATCAATAAATGTGAGTTTCCAGTATCGATCTTTTGGGATCTCTACCTTCACAGATGGCTACGCAACCCCCTTTAAGCTTAATTAAAACATTTACACATTCCTATAAAGTGAACCACCATTATCTATGAAGGCATACACTGTTGGTATCATCATACCAATTACACTTGCAAACTATTATCATCAAGTCATTTCAATTATCATAGCTAGAGGGAATCCATAACCCCACAAGCACCAATAATTCATCCACATAAAGGAATCCACGACCCTCTAGGTTCAATTATTCATTAGCATAGAGGAATCCATGACCCCGGAAGTTCAATTCAAAATCATTATATTTCAATAGCCTCCTTATATCATGCAATGGTTCCGAAAGTAGTTCAATATACATGCCTTCATATTCAAAACAAGTTTCACAAAATGGGGTTAAGGTTATACCTATTTACAATATCAAGACCATCAAAGAGGTGGAAATCCATGAACCCCCATTCCAATTAACCACACCCATGCACCCCAAATAGTTCAAAACAATCAATCCAAACTATGAATCATTCATAAAATCTATCAAAACAAATTATTCATTTATTAAGGCTCAAAACTCTTAACCCACATTCATAAACCAAAATTTAATCACATGAATAATAATTATAAATATATACTTTTAGCAAAGTAAACTTTGGGGAAGAGTAATATGAATTAGATATCAAGAATTATGGAGAGAAATCAACCTTTAGAAGCTCTAATTGCTAATTCCCTTGAAACCCTAGTGCTCTTAACTTAGGGATTTGAGAGAGAAGAGAGTGTGTTTTGATTTGTTAAAAGATGGAAATAACCCCCTTTTATTGTTTTACAGACGTGGGGTCTAAGTGGGGGAAAGAGTAAAATGTCCAAAGTGCCATTAAGTAAAAGCAAAAAAATTGTCGTCAGTAAGGACAGATCACCCTATGACTCATGAGGATACCTTATGACTCATTTCCATGAGCACAGGTTATGACATGTTGTCATAAATATAGTATAAGGCACCAACACTGGTCTGATAATGAGTCTTACCATACGACTCATGATCAAACCTAAGGACTAGTAAGGATCAATCATAGGAACCTCAGAAACAAGGAACAATTACACTATTTTAGCTACGGAAGGGACCCTATGACTTGAAAAGAGTCCATATGACTTGTTGCATCCTTGTCATACTCAGGTCAGAGACTTTGGGTAACACACTAGTCACCCTATAATTTGGGGTCCTAACCCATAATAACAATATACGAGTTGTTAAATTCTTCTACCTTCTAGTATTATTCGTCCCCGAATGATGAGTTAAGGCATTCATTAGCATGATTAAACACTGAAACACAACCATAATTTCCTTTAACAAATTCAAAAAAAAATACTAAAGAATACATATACCTTAAGCACGATTGTCCAAAGTTGGAAAATAGGAATAGATATTTGGACTTCATGTCCTCTTCATCTTCCCAAGAAGCCTCTTCAACCTTATGATTTCTCTATAAAACATATAGCAAAGATATATCCTTAGTCCTCAAAAGATAGACTTGCCTATCGAAAATCTCCATATGGACTTACTCATAAGATATGGAATTTGAAATACCCAACTCTTCAAAGAAACAACCAAGGAAGGATCACCTACACACTTCTCAATCATCGAAACATGAAAGACCGGGTGAATAGAACCCAAACTAAACAACAAATCCAACTAATAACCAACATTACACACTCTCCTCAAAATCAAATATGGACCCATATATTGAGGACTGAGCTTTAGCATATTTCCAAACCTCATTACTCCCCTCATAGAAGACACATTCAAGAGCACCTAATCACTAAAATCAAACTCTAACCCTTTGCCTCATTCTGTATAGGACTTTTGGGGACTTTGGGTCGTCTTAAGACTATACCTAATCACCTTCACCTTCTCCATGGCCTGATGAACTAATTTAGGAGCAAACAATCTAGCCTTGCTAACTTTAAACCACCCAATAGGAGAAGGACATCTCCTACCATAAAAAGCTGAGTCATCCCAATACTCGAGTAATAACTATTGTTATAAGAGAACTCGATGAGAGGAAAATAATCAACCCAACCACCACTAAAGTCAATCACACAAGCCATTAGCATATCCTTCAAAGTCTAAATTGTTTTCTCCACTTGTCTATCAGTTTGAGCGCAGAAAATGGTGATAAGGTTTACCTTAGTTCCTAAACCTCTCTTAAAAAACTACAAAAAATACGATGAGAACTGCATACTTCGATTAAATATAATAAAAACAAGTGCACTTGCAACTTGAATAAAACTGATTGAGACAGTGGAAGACTACTACTAAAGTCCATGTAATCACCTCCCACTTTTACATAAGCAACTCAATCTTTTGAGACATGCCACCATACCTCAAGTTCTCAACCTGTACTTACTAAAAACCATAAACTTAGCCACATCCCTCTTTATATTATTCCACCAATAAATCTACTTTAAGTCATGATACATCTTCATTGAGCTCGATTAAACTATATAATGTGACTCATGAGCCTTAGCCAAAACTCTTTCCCGCATCCCATCAACATCAGGAACACATAATCTACCTTGGTACCTAAAGATACCATTTCCACGAATCATAAAGGCCATAACCTTTTGCTAGCCCACATCATCCTTATTTCACATCAATATATAGTCCAAAACTTGTTTCTCCTTCACCTCAGCACCAAGAGATTACTTTTGTACCTCTTGCACATTCACATCCCCATCCTAAGAATCCAAGACACAGACTCTAAGATTGGACAATCAGTTAATATACTACACTAATCCCCTCTTTTTCTCATCCACACAAGATAGCTTCCCATGGATAACCTGCTAAGAGCAACTCAAGCCATCTCCTTTTCCTGAGATACAAATCCTTCTAGGTGAACACGTATTGCAAGCTTTTATAATCTGAAAAGAAATCAACATGAACCCCATACAAATAATAATGCCAAATATTTAAGGAAAAAACCAGGCCTAATAATTCCAAATAATGAGTTAGATATTTTTTTGCATGAACTTTCAGGTGCCTAGAAGCATAGGCCATACCTTACTATGCTACTTCAACACACAATCTAGTCCAGCACGGGATGTATCACGGTACATGACAAAATCATTAGTCACCTCGGGCAAGGTCAAAACAGGACCAAAAGTCAACTTATCCTTTAGCCTCTTACAACTATCATCACAAACATCAGACCACAAAAACTTTACCTTCTTCAGAGTCAACTTAGTCAATGGGGCAGCGATAGATAAAAATACTTTCTACAAACCTTTCATAATACCTAGCCAAGCCTAAGAAGCTCTGAAAGTCAGTTAGAGTCATGGGTCTAGGCGATTTCTTAACTGCCTCAACTTTCTATAGATCCACTATAATCCCCTCACAAAACACAACATGACTCAGAAAGGTCACAACATTCAACAAAAACTCACACTTCAAAAATTTATCATACAATCACTGATCTGTAATAGTTTGTAACACTATACATTTGTGATATGCATGGTCCTCCTCAGTCTTTGTTTGTAACACTATACATTGGTGATATGCATGGTCCTTCCCAGTCTTCAAATATACCAAGATGTCATTAATAAACACCATGATGAACACATCCCAAAACTTATAGAATACCTGGTTCATAAGATCTATTAATGTCTTTGGGGCATTACTCAAACCGAATTACATGACCAAAAAATCATAATGACCATATTGTGTATGAAACATACTCTTAGGGATATACACCTCCCTGATCTTTATCTAATAATAACCCGATCGAAGATTAATCTTAGAAAAACATCTAGCACCCTAAACAGGTCAAGTGGGTCATCAATCAGAGAAGTAGGATACTTATTCTTCACATTAACCTTATACAATTATCTATAGTCTATACACATTCAAAGGGACCCATTCATCTTATGCACGAAAAGTAAAGTAGCACCCCTCGGAGAAACACTAGGGAAAATAATACCCTTATTAGGAATATCTTTCAATTGCTATTTAAGCTCTTTCAACTTTGTCGAGCCATTCTATAAGGAGAAATAGAGATAGGACGGGTATCTAAAAGAAGATCAATCCCAAAGTTTACTTCCCTCTCGAGTGAAATACTAGAAATATCATCAGGAAATACTTTGAGAAACTTATTGACTATAGGGATAAATTTCAATAAAGGAATTTTAGAATCAGAATTCATAACTTGAACTAAATGATATAAATACACCTTTGAAATCTACTTTCGGGCTCTAAGATAAGAAATAAACCTTCCCTTAGGCACTAGAGAACTATATTTCCATCAATCATCAATTCATTTAGGAATTGGAAACTGACCTTTTGGGTTCGATAATCTAAAGAGGCATAGCATGAGTGAAGCCAATCCATCCCTAAGATCACATAAGTTTACCATATCCAACATTATCAAGTCCACTAAAGTCTCCCTAGTACAGAAAGACACCATACAACCCCTATCAACCCCTCTAGCCATAAAAGAATCAACCACTGGGGAAGATACAAATAAGGGATCAAAAATACTCTAAGAACCAAAAAAAATGAATAGCCACATATAGGGTAACATAACAAAGGGTAGACCCCAGATCAAGTAAATAATACATATTTCGAGAGAAAAGTTGTAATGTACCAGTGACAACATCAGGAGATACCTTAGATTCCTAAAGGGTGGCAAAAATATACAAATAATTTCGACCATTTTTGGTACCACCATTGGTGCTGAATCGGATGAAATAGTAGCAAGGACCTTGTTAGCTCTAGAACAAAATTAGTTGGACAATGTCATTGAAAATATCTCGGTTGACCATAATTAAAGCATATATTCCTCCCCTCATCACACACTCCATGATGTATTTGCCTAGAGATATGATAAGGGGGATAAGATGGGGCTGACTGAGCTAGACGTTCCTGGCACTAGGCACCTTGTCCCTTAAACCCACTATCAGTCTGGAAGTGATGATCATGTGAAGACTTAGGATAAGGGGCACTAGACGTATAATAAGAACTTGAATTTTCCCAACCCTTCTTCAGTCATTGCCAACCATTTCTACCACTATTCTGGTAACCTCCACCCTACTCAAAATACCTAGATTTCTTACTTTTCCTTTCTGCTACTTTGACTTGTTTCTTCTTTTCCTCCTCAACTTGTTGCATGTACACTACAAGCCTAGTGATATCCATGTCATTATTTAGAAAAACAGCCATACACTTCAACACCAAATCCTATGACAAACCTGAAGTAAATTTCCTCATCTTAGCCATTATAGAAGACACAAACACCAGAGCATAACAAGACAAATCATGGAATTTCAAACCATACTCCTTCACATACTGCCTTACTTTAATTTCACAAACTCCCCAGCCTTTGCCTCCCGCAACTCCTGAGAAAAGAATTAATCAAGAAAAGCACCAGAAAATTCATACCATATTGCTATCTCAGCATTATCCCTCTCAACTTCTCGTACTACTCGTACCACGGAAATGCCATATCCTTCAGCTGGTATGCAACAAACTCCACACCCTTTCAGTTAAAAGCATGCATCACTCAGAAGAACTTTTCTATCTCATCGATGAACCCTTAGGGATCCTCCTTAATCTTAGAACTAAAGATAGTCGAAATACTCAACCTCATAAACTTTCCAACCCTTGTGGCCTCAAAATAAAGAGTGACAAAAGCAACGTGCTAAGACTAGCATGACTAAGAAGCCACTAATTGAGTCAACAGATGAATAAATCAATGGAATTTGGCATTACAAAATCTTCTTGGGGCGGTGGGGCATGATCATCATCCTGAGAAGCCCAGGGAGGACTAGTAGGGACCGTGGAACACCATATGGGCAATAGGATAAGGAACATTAGACCAAGTTTGTACTCTATACGTATGACTAGTTTCATCAATATTGTCCTCATGCAAAACAAAGAAGTTTTTGCCATAATCAAAACTTCTGAGTGGCATGATCTGAAATACGAATAAATATAATTAGAGGATATTTCAAGACTTTAGACTCAATAGCTTAAAAATAGAACTTAATAAAAGGAAACATTCCTAAATGCCTTGTAGCCTCTCTCTTATTAGGATGGTGCACTACACACCCATAAAAGAAAATCTACTAGACATGGCTTTATGGATACCTAATTAACATAAAACTAGGCTTTGACACCAAATTATCATGACCCAAACCAGGGCCTGGCCATTATGGGTACCTCAATTCTGTTGAGGACTGAAGACCACCCCGTTTGCCTAACCAACTAGAACACAATACAACTAGTAATGGATGAATTGCAAAAATATTAAAACATAGGTCGAGTTTTGAATGTATAAAAGGATAGGAAGCTCAACCAGCTCAGAAAGAAATCTTAGAATTTAAACAACCATCCTAATCCACTTTATCCACAAAAGCCTCTAAAAAAACAAAGATCAATCTAAGTTGGGACATGCCCTCAATGATAGACAAAAGAAATAATCAGAAATAGTTTATAACATAAAATAACCAAGAAGTAACAGCCTTTTGGGAGAAGGAGGCTCACTACTTTAAGATGACTCACAAATGAACCAAGATCACCTGTCACTATTCAAGAAAAGCAGATGTATCTTATATTCCTACATCACATGGGGATATAATGTCCAAAGATGGTTAGCAGGGCGAGCACTAGCTTGTAACTCAGAGAAGGGGTAAAATAATGCCAAGTCAAAATTATAGTAAAATCCAAATGCACACTGTGTACAAATATATATATATATATAACATGTCGGGTTGGAAACAGGCTTAGATTTATAGTAAATCATGAGTCTTGACTTTGTAGCTTAACCATCATAAAAAACCCACATGCTACATGGGTCCAGTCCCCCTTGCTCGATAGGGCCCTGTACATGTCATCCATAAGAACTAAATATATCATAGAGGTCGAGGAATCCATAGCCCTTCGTCATCAATGATACAATTATATATGTAGTGTTACACAAGCACACAGTCATCAAGACCAATCCTTACATCAGAAAATGTTAGTTTTCAGTATTGGTCCTTAGGCACCTCCATCTTTACGACCAGCTTCACAACCCCCTTTAAGCCCATTTAAAATATTTACATATTCCCATAAATTGAACCATCATTATTTATTAGGGCATACACTATCGGTATCATTATCCCAACTACACAGGAAAGCTAATACCATCATGCCATTTTAATTATCATATCAAGAGAAAGTCCATGACCCCACAAGCTCCAATCACTCATCCACATAGGGAAATCCATGACCCCCTCCTAAGTTTAATTATTCATTAGCTTTGGGGAATTTACAATCCACAGATTAAATTCAAAACCATTATGCTTTAATAGCCTCTTTATACCATGTAATGGTTCCAAAAGTCATTCAATGTGTATACCTTTATGTTCAATACAAGTAATTAAAAACTCTCAATTTGGGGGAAATCTGTGAACCCCATTCCAGTTAACCACAACCATGCACCCCAAATAGTTCAAATCCATCAATTTAAACCATAAATTTATAAATGCCATGAAAAAGACAATTCATTCATTATGGCTCAAAACCCACAACCCACATTTATAAACCATAATTTAATCACTTGAATAACAATTGTAAATACATGTTTTCAGCAAAGTAAACTTTGGGAAAGAGTGACATGCTTGAGATATCAAGAATTAAGAGATAAATAAACCATTGGAAGCTCTAATTGCCAGTTCCTTAGAAACCTTAGTTTCATTCAGTTAGGGATTTGAGAGAGAAGTGACTGTATTTGTTAAAAGATAGAAATAACCCCTTGCTCTTATTTTATGGATGTGGGGTCTAAGTGGGGGAAAGAGGGAAATGTCCAAAGTCCATTAATTAAATGCTGAAAAATTATTGTCAGTGAAGACGGGTCACCGTACAACTCGTGTGGATACATTAGACTCATCACCAGTGAAGAAAGTCATAATTTGGATAGTAGAATAAGGTACCCACACTAGCCTGACTACGAGCCTTACCCTACTACTCGTGCTCATACTTTATGACTCATGAGGTTCAGTCGTAGGCACATCAAAAACAAGGAACCATTACACTAGTTTGGCTACAAAAGGGACCCTATGACTCAGAAAAAGTCCAAAAGACTCATTATATCCTAGTCATACTCAGGGTAGAGACTCTGGGTAACACACTTCTGACCCTACAATTTTGGGTCCTAAGAACCGTAATGACATCTTACGACTCATAATCTAAGTCATAGGTTAGGTAGTAAGCTAAAAATCATGCAATTTTCCAAGGACCAAAATCTGGGGTTTTACATGATCCCTCAAACTATATGGCACAAACATGTCCAAAAAATTCTCAACAAACTATTCCCAAGTCATGTATGGTAACCTAAGAGGTCTGCAACTAACAAGTGACCTCAACCAATCGCTGCCTACATCCCTCAACTAGTAGGTAGTGTTAGTAACTCTAAGTCAATCAAGCAATCCAATGTTATATAACTTCTCCTGACAATCAATCAAGAATACCTAAGCATCCTCACCCACAACACCACTAAACTTGGGTGGACCCAAGAAACTAATCTCCCAAACCTCTTTTGATCCTCGAAAAACATAGTAGACCCAAAGTTATAAGAGGCATATTAAATCTGATCGGCTGTGACCCTATCTGAGGAGTCAACATAGATGAAGGTTGAACCCCTAGAGTAATAATTCCTTACTCAGATGCTAGCATAGGAGAAAAAGCAACACCCACAACCTACTTCATACAATAAGTAGATGCCGATAATAATGAAGAACTATGATTAGAATTGGAGAAAACCATATTCTATCTCTAGTATAGATGGAGGTAAAACACACGGAGCTAGAGAAATACCAGGTGAAATTAAAGGAACTCCCTTCAAATGAGTCAGCAAATAAATTAATAAACCCTCCAAGACTAGGGTAGTAGTACTCTATGAAAAATAAGTAGGACCGATATCTCATACATGCTCAACCTCAGGCTCAAAGGAGACCCCCCGTAGTACTTCCTCTAAAAGTGGAAGATCCTTGTGCTCTTCTTCTACCTCGATTCCGCCCGCAACCTCTACTTTGTTCCCTAGGCTAGACACCCTCCTTAGATGTCGGCTTGGCAGCCCTAGCCTCATGGGATCTAGTTTTCACCATTTACACGGAAAAGAGTAAAGCTCAATTTAGGATATAAGATATCGAACAAACCATAAGACAAGGAACAAAATAAGGGAAATTTATTAAAGATATTTTATAGACTCTCAAAGATGGATATAGATGTTTATGCACCAATCTGTAAGACTCTACTAGACACCCTATTCTTACACTAATTAGACCAATGAACCTAGTTATTATGATACCGAGTTGTTTTTATCTGAAAACTAAGGTAATGATGGAACTTATCATTGCAAAGACATAAGAAAAAGGCCGATCAAAAAAACTAATATTATGTAATAAAACAACATATAATGCAAAGGTAAGACTTCTGGAAAGAAGTCCAACCATTCATACTCAGTAATAGCAGAAGTCTGGATAATAATAATAATGCCATAAACTATCCCAAAACCTTGAGTCATGGTTTAAGAAGAATCTACATACAACTCAAAGTCTGAAAATATAACTAAAACCACAAGTCTATCTCTGAATACAAAATAAGACATAACTCGATAGGATGAGATAAAAAGTTGACACCTAAAGCATAAAGTATCCACTACCTCCAATGTATCAAATCACTACCCAAACTCAGTAGCTGCATAACATACTTGTACTTGGATCTACACCAAAAAAATACAGTAGATATGAGTATGGTCAACTTATACTCAGTAGGTATCATAGTCCAACTAAGTAAAGTAGAAAATAAAATATGAATATACACACTATGAGCATGTTATATACAAGAAAAAAATGTCCCAAATGGTAGCTAAGATCATCTCTACTAATAGTTTTAAATATAACACATAAGTAGGAAATAGTTATGTAAAAGAAATAGAATAGAGATGTATCAACGAAAATACAAAAGCACAACACTGAAGATGCATAAATGAATGAAATGTAATAAGGATGATAATGATGATGATGTGTTATAATCACGGTTATTTAATGACCTCCGTATACGCCTATCGAGCCTCAGTACTTCCAATTTGGAGCCATAGGGGTTCCACAACCTATATACTATATCAATACTTAATTCTAATCTCAATATCTATATCTCCTCTCCAACTAGTGGTCTATGATAAAGAGCATTGTAAAAATGTCTCATTTCTATCAAAAATTAGTGTTTCCATAATGGTACCAATATCTCATAAATGTATGTATGATATAAGGATGTAATGCTCACAACCAAACCAGTATAAAGATCTCAAAATCTATTTAATAGAAGTATACATAAGCCCAGAATCCACTTAATATATCAATCAACCATGATTACACATAAACAATGCACCATTAGAGTTACAAATTCAAGAAAGGAATCAATAAATATCATATTAACCCCAACTTAGGTATTTTGTCATAAAAAGAGTAACTAAATGCATACACAAGGCCAATAATATCATATAAGGCCCCAACACAGGCCACATGTAGTATATATCTTCTCAAATCACCAATAATAATACTATAGTCCCCCATACAGGCACACAATAGTTATAATATTATTTTTATAATTATTACACATGCCTATTAAATGCTTTTACATAAATATTAACTTTCCAACCTAATCTGAAGAAAGTTAAGCCATAACCAACCTTGTGATGCCAAAATCTAAGCTAAAAACCCTTCAAGAGGATATTTTCCCGAATCAAAAAGTCTCAAAATCAATAAAAACATACAAATATAAAATGTATGCGTCAAAAGAGAAATACCATTTTGCCTATTTTTAAATGGTCAAATGAACCCCAAAAATATGTTTTTTGAAGGAAAAGGTAAAATTGGAATTTTAGTTAATGAACATCTTACCCATAATTAAAGGAAGCCCTAAAAAATACAAGTGAAAATGAGTTTAAAATGAGGTTTAAATTGAAGTAAATTCATTTTAGGCAGTGTAAGCTAAAATCCCCAAATCATAGTATTAAAATGATGAAATAACTAATTTTAGATGACAACAAATGACCTAAAATAATTAAAAAACTAATTTGGAGATAATCCAAGCTTGAAAATGGAAGAAATCATCCAAAAATCTCCTAACCCAAAGCTATAAATCTCAAAAATAGGATAATAATGAGAAAAGAAAGTTTGTATACTAAACCTTCTATGAACACTTAAATAACCACTAGACCGTCGCCACTGATAAAATGATCATGTGCATCTTAAGTGGTACCCGTTGAGCCTTCACCCTTAACTTAAGCGGACCCTACTTAAGCAAGATGGGCTTCAGTTTAGCAGCCTCCAATTGGTGAGCCTGCTCGCTTAAGGGATC
This sequence comes from Capsicum baccatum var. pendulum, assembly GCA_030864225.1. Lineage (NCBI taxonomy): Eukaryota > Viridiplantae > Streptophyta > Magnoliopsida > Solanales > Solanaceae > Capsicum > Capsicum baccatum. The sequence continues at coordinate 160,200,265 of CM061560.1, read as the reverse complement.
AGCTGGCAACTTAAGAGGCCTCTGCTAATGCAATCCAAGTTCAACTTTACTAGTTGAGTGGTGTACTAGCTATGACTTATAAAATTTTCCAAGTCTCAACTGACACGTCAGGATTTATTCGGAATCCCATTAAGGAAAATGAGATATGCTACTATACTAAATTTAACATTTTAGACTCAATGGAAACATCAAATTTTCAAAAAGAGGTTTTTTTCACAAAATTGACCCTCGAGACCCAATATCACAATTTTTTGAATTGAGGGTCACAATGAGAACTAAAAGCCATAAAATCACACCAACCATACTACAAACCCAAATCAATATTTTTGATCTACTAGTGCAGTTTGTTTTAACATTCGACATTCAAAATAATAAATATTGACCAAAGTCAACTATAAAGCCTCTTTAACATTTAAAAAACATGGACTTGCACAAATCATTTCAAATTGCATTGGGAACAATGCCAACCATCTCCACACCCCCAAAACATCATGTAACAACAACGGGGAGGGGGAAATACTCAAAATATATAAAAGAGAAAATTTCATAGAATTAATTCCTTAATTCATTGATCCTAACTTGATAAAGTATCTAAAAATGGCCATAAACTGTGCATGAGTGACTTGTTTAGGGATCTGTAGATGCTGTTGGGGCTCACTGGTTTATATTTCTATGATTGTGGGCTTTTTGGAAGGCATATTCAGTAACTATGTGGAGTAAAATTTAGAAGGGTAGATAGAGTTATACTATATTGCACAATAAGAACATAAAATAAGTAGTCTTCCTACTCTTTCTCAAAAGTGTTGAGCTCTTTACACTAATGAAAGAGACTCTGCTTAATGTGGCTTTCAAACACCCAACAACAGCTTAAACCTAATACTCTAATACAAAGGTTATCATGACCCGAGCCTACATCTAAACATAAAATAATGCGTAGAAACATAAATGACCCTAAGCTAGCCATTGAATGACATAACCATAAACATTCTTTAAGTAGCTAAGACCAAGTGGAAGATAAAATAGATTGAATATAAGGTCTATAATTATTGGAGCAAATCTTTAAAACCTTAACTAAATCTGCAATGTAATGATAAGCTAAAATAAGCTAAAATGTCTGACTCTATGTCTAAAAGCCTTTACTAACTAAAGAGCTACTAGGACAAGTACTTAGCTAACTCTAAAAACTAAAAACTAAAATATGAAAAATAAATATAATAAGCATTCATCCTGGAATGATGAGGACATACCCCAGGTAGTCAAGGATATTGTCATACCCCAAATCCCATTGGAGCGGACTGGCACCCGTAGCCGAGGAGGCCCGGGAGAACCCGTTCATAACCTATACTTTCACATTTACATTACTTATGAGAATTAGAAATTTGGGCAGCACTTCGTTGTAAATAGAAGAAAACAATACCTGTATCAGCCCAGCAGACACGCATAAATATATATATATAAACAGTAATTGGCCGTAAGAGCCATCACGTCTATCAACCAAACACTCCTATGGCTGTACAATATGTCTACAAAAGCCTCTACATAGATACACAACTGAGTTAGGGTCGGGAAAAACTCCCGCCCATAAAAGACTTTTATACAAATACCAAAAATACATATAGAAACGACTTGGGATGCCCCCAAACAACTGGAGCTCACTACTAACAACAGAATGTCCTAGCTCTTACTGCGCAGGTGTACGACCTGAAGTACCTGTTCCTGCAGGCATGAATACGGGTCCCCCGTGAGGGACGTCAGTACGGAAATATGTACTGAGTATGTAAGGCAGTGAGTATCAAGATGAGATACAAAAGATCAACAGAACCCAGATACCAGTGAATAAACAGTATGAGTAGACCACACATAAAAGAGTTGATGGGATACCTGCACATTACTTTCATATCATTACTTCTCGTAATCCTTATCAATACATAACGTATGTCATACAATGGCCAACTGATCAGTGGTACTAATACAATACATCAGGGACCACCCCTGGAATAGCATATATACATAAACTTTATAATACAATGGTCAAATGATCAGTGGTACTAATACAATACATCATATCATCAATTTAAAATACAGACATTCCATTTCTTAATTCAATTAATCTTTGAGATTGGTTACTTTGTGGTCACACCTTATGGAACTTGAAACCATCATACCTCAATAGGAAAACATGTAAATAGGTAATCAATATCATGAAAATAAAGTAGAGAGTCATTGATACCTCATTAAACCATTTCGGAGTCAACAATAGTATATGGACATTTTTTTGACTAGCCGGACATCTTAAAAGTGAAAACAAGTTCAATTGGTAGTGTCGAAGATCATAAGATGTTATTATGTGTCATGTGTCGTAGGACAATGTTGGAAGCTTACTTGAGAGTGCCATGGGTCATTATTCATGCCAAAGATTAGATAGAGTATGTCTTACATACCTTGATATAACTACTTCAATACAAGTCCAACTTGGCTTCCCGTACTCTTCGAACACTTATCTACAATAAGTCATTTGTGGCAAACTAGTATTAGGAACCAAACCTTACCATTTAGGTATTAACTTCACCAAATAATGTCTAGGAAGTAATCCTTTAACTCATCAATAAGAGTGTTACATACATCCTCTTATACTCTTATTACATTCACATATCATGCATTTTCATGAAATATCCCTCAACATCACTCTTAGCCTTTATTTCCCTTCTTAATCACCATCCAATACCAACATGATCACTGGGCATACATAACCACTAATATAATGATATATCACCACAATTCATCCTCCATAATCCAATACAACAACTTCCATAATTTACTACTAACAATTTATACAAAACAATTCATAACTATGTTTCTAGTTATCTTCCAACATCAAGACAATAGTCATAATCCTTTAACAATACTTATTCATGGATAAGAATCAAGAATAAACAATATTCATACCTTAACAATGAACTCTTGTATTTAGAATCCTCCTTACATAACCATGGGGTGCTTCACGAAGCTTTCGAGATGGTGAACACAACTACGAAACCAATTCGAATTTTCTACGGTTGAATCACAAAATATATGAAGTTGAAATTAGGCTAGGGTTTCACCTTCTCTTAATAATTGGATGATATATGATATATATGAGGCTAAGTGTAGGTTTATAAAGACCCATTTTCGTCCAAGAGGTAATAGAAAATGACCATTTTGCCCTAACAATTTAAATAAATCCGAATCTGTCCCCAGTGGACAGTTTTGACAGGCTGAAGTAAATCGATCATAACTCTTTGCTCCGGTATCGGATTCGGGTGAAACCAATTGAATTGGAAAGATAATTCAAAGGAATTTCATTTTCATATAAATTATACCACCCAGTTCTTCCCTTACAAGGAGTTATGGTCATTTAAAATTGACCCAAAAATCTGTCCCACAATTCTGTTTTTTTTTTGATAGGCTGTAGTAAAACGGGTATAGCTCCTTACTCAGACATTGGATTTGGATGAAACTAATTTCATAGGAAATAAGACTTTCGGATATTTTCTTCGATATATAGCAGCTCACACAGTTCTTTTTGTACAAGGAGTTATAATCGTCTAAAGTTGATCCAAAAAAATAATTGCCTAGCTGCAGTAATTTTCCTGCAGATTTACTGTTCACAGGCTTCCCAGCCACCGTTTTGAAATTTCGAATGTGCTCGCTTATATGAAATACTCCTCTGTTTTGGGAAAACTTTCTATCGTTGGAAATCTTATTCCAATACCTACACATACAACTATTGACGGGATACTTCCGAACACCATAAACTTAATTTAACCCATACGCAAGCCTTTAGGACTCCATATAATCGCGATAACTGTACGAAAACAATTTACGGGGTGTTACATTCTCCCCCCATTAAGAACATTCGTCCTCGAATGTTAGCATAGTTACTCAATTAAGACATGTCCAAGCTTACAATTAACATATTCATCATCATAACATACTTGCATAAAAATAAACACTTACTTGTTATTGTTCTTCTTCCGTCTCATGAACTTCCTCCTCATCGTTGAATAGGTAAGGGTACTTAATCTTCATCGCTTCATCGGCTTCCCATGTGATCTCCTCAACTTGTTGATTCCTCCAAAGTACTTTTACCGATGTTATCTCTTTATTCCTTATCTTTTTAATTTGGCGATCAAGAATAGCAATAGGCATTTCTTCAAAAGTGAGATCTTCTGTAACTTGTACATCTTCCGTAGTAGTGATGTGCGATGGATCTCCAATGTACTTGCAAAGCATCGAAACATGAATTACGGGATGAACTGCTGAGAGCTCTTGAGGTATCTCTAACTCATAAGCAACTTGTCCAAATCTTTGAATGATCTTGTATGGACCTATGTATCGTGGAATTAACTTTCCTTTCTTGACAAACCTCATCACTCCTTTCATTGGTGATACTTTCAAGAATACCCAATCGTCGATAAAAAACTCAAGTCCTCTTTTTCTAACATCCGCATAAGATTTGTGTCGACTTTGAGCTGTTTCAAGCCGTTGTTGGATCACTTTAACCTTCTCCATTGCTTGATAAACAAGATCCGGTCCAAACAAGACCGCATCACCTGCTTCAAACCATCCTATTGGCTATCTACACTTTCTTCCATACAATGCTTCATATGGTGCCATTTTGATACTTGAATGATATCTATTATTGTAGGAAAACTCGATAAGAGGTAGGTGATCATCCCAGTTGCCTTTGAAATCTAATACACATGCTCGTAGCATATCTTCAAGTGTCTGGATGGTACATTCCGCTTGTCCGTCCGTTTGAGAATGAAAAGTCGTACTTAGATTTACTTGTGTCCCCAAACTCCTTTGAAAAGACTTCTAGAAATTTGTAGTAAATTGGGCTCCTCGATCGTGTATAATGGAAATTGGAACTCCATGTAACCAAACGATCTCCTTAATATACAACTTCGCATACTCTTCCGCCGTATAAGTTGTCTTAACTGGTAAGAAGTGCGCAGATTTGGTAAGCCTATCAATGATCACCCATATGGAATCAAACTTCCGATATGTACGAGCCAAACCCGTGATGAAATCCATATTGATCTTGTCCCACTTCCAGACTGAAAGATCTATACATTGCATGTAACCACCGGGTTTCTGGTGTTCTACTTTGACTCTTTGACAATTCGGACATTCAGCTACAAATTCGGCAATATTCTTCTTCATGTCATTCCACTAATATATTGTTTTCAAATCTTGATACATCTTAGTCGACCCTGGATGGATGGAATACCTTGAACAGTGTGCTTCTGTCATAATTCTCTTTCTTAGCTCAACTACATCAGGTACACATAAATGATTCTGATACTGAAGCACTCCTTCTCGCGTAAGCTCAAATGCCTTTGTCGTGCCACTCTGCACATCCTCCTTAAGCTGTAATAAAATTGGATCTGCATACTGCTTCTCTTTCACTTCAGCTATCAATGAAGATTCTGCTACATTACGTACAATAACCTCTTCATCTGGAGTTTCGAGAAGTCGAACTCCCAAATTAGCTAGTTGGTGAACATCCTTAATCATCCCCTGCTTTTCTATAGATGCCATTTTAGACTTACGACTCAGTGCATCCGCTACCACATTCGCTTTCCCTAGATGATACAAGATATCAACATCGTAATCTTTCAATAATTCAAGCCATCTCCGCTGCCTCATGTTTAGATCTTTCTGACTGAAGATATATTGCAGGCTCTTATGATCGGTATATATGTCAACATGAACCCCATATAAGTAGTGGCGCCATATCTTCAAAGCAAATACAACTGCAGCTAGCTCAAGATCATGTGTGGGATAATTCCTCTTATGTGGTTGCAACTGTCTAGAGCCATAGGCTATTACTCTACCATGTTGCATTAATACGCATCCTAAGCCACTTCTCGAAGCATCACAGTACACTACATACCCTTCTGTGCCTTCAGGAAGTACCAATACCAGTGTAAAAGTCAACTTGCTCTTCAGATCTTGGAAACTCTTTTCACAGGCATCATTCCATTGAAACTTGGAGGCTTTATGCGTCAACTTAGTCAAGAGTACAGAAATAGAAGAAAAACCTTCAATAAACCTTCTATAATAACCTGCCAACCCGAGGAAACTACGAATCTCCGTAGGCGTCGTGGGTCTTGGCCAATTCTTCACAACCTCAATCTTCTGAGTGTCAACTTTTATGCCTTCACTGGATACAATATGGCCCAAAAATGCCACTGACTTGAGCCAAAACTCACATTTAGAAAACTTCGCATATAGCTTACGATCATGAAGAATCTGCAATGCCTGCCTCAAGTGATTAACATGGTCCTCTTCTGATCTAGAGTGGACCAGAATATCATCTATGAAAACTATCACGAACACATCTAGAAATGGCTTAAATAGCCTATTCATCAGATCCATAAAAACTGCGGGTGCATTTGTCAGCCCGAATGACATAACCAGGAATTCATAATGACCATACCGTGTTTGGAAAGCTGTCTTGGGTATATCTTTATCCTTGACTCTCACTTGATGATAGCCTGATCTCAAGTCAATCTTGGAAAAACACTGGGCACCCTGCAACTGGTCAAATAAATCATCAATTTGGGGAAGAGGGTATTTATTCTTGATAGTCACCTTATTCAATTGCCGATAGTCAATACACATCCTCAGCGAACCATCTTTCTTATGCACAAACAATACTGGTGCTCCCCAAGGGCACATACTAGGCCTGATGAATCCCTTCTCTAGCAAGTCTTTCAGTTGCTCTTTCAATTCTCGCAACTCTGCTGGTGCCATTCTATAAGGAGGAATTGAGATTGGCTGTGTGTCTGGCAACATATCAATACCAAACTCCACTTCTCGTTCAGGAGGTAAACCTGGTAGTTCTTCAGGAAATACATCAGGAAATTCATTCACAACCGGAACGGTCTGAAAAGTTGGTGGCTCTGCCTCTGTATCCCTTACTCTAACCAAATGGTATATGTACCCCTTGGAAATCATTTTTCTTGCCTTAAAGTAAGAAATAAATCTACCTCTCGGCGCTCCAACATTACCCTTCCATTCAAGGACTACCTCATTTGGGAAATGGAAATACACCTTCTTAGAACGGCAATCTACTGTAGCATAACAAGACGCTAACCAATCCTTGCCCATAATAACATTAAAATCTAACATTTCTAACTCAACAAGAATGGTCGTCGTATCACGACCACAAATATTCACAACACAATTTCGATAAACATTCCTAGCTATAAGAGATTTCCCCACTGGCGTTGATACTTCAAATAGCTTGGCTAATAATTCGGGTGTTCTCCCAAACCTTCCCGCAACCAAAGAAGTAGCATACGATAATGTAGAACCAGGATCAATTAAGGCATACACATCAAATGAAAAGATGGACAACGTACCTGTAACCACATCTGGAGAAGCCTCTAAATTTTGCCGAACTGCTAGGGCATACACACGGTTCTGAGCTCTGCTAGAACTAGCTGCTCCTCTATCACCTATATCGTGACCCATAGGTTGTGCACCCCTACTTAAAGGAGGCACCGATGATGATGCAACATCTGATCTGGTAGGTCGTGTTATACCACCTGTGGTCCTGCGTGGGCAATCTCTAGCCATATGCCCCGGCCTACCGCACCAAAAGCAATTGTTCGTTCCAAGCTGACATTTGCCCAAGTGAAATCTTCTACATATGGGGCACGGGTGTCGTGGAGGTCTCAATTGACTCATACTCCCTTGCCCTTGATACCCCACTATTCGCGAACTCTGATTTTCACTGCTTTGCCCGAACTGATTACCTCTGAACCTTTGAAATTGTGGTGGAGCACTAATTGCCGGATAAGAAGATAACGGGCTAGGCAATCTATGAGAGAACGAAGGCCTAAAACCTCCCTGAGATGCCATAAACTGCCCTATAGCTCTGGCCCGCTTAGAATATCCTTTTTCTGATTCCTGGGTTCTTCTTCTTTGCCTCTGATCTTCCATATTCTGAGCGAAAGCTTGTATCCTCGCTATATCCATGTCCTTGTTCAAAGCAGCAATGGTACAATCTCTAACCAAGTATGGTTCCAATCTATCCACATAGTGATGAACTCTATCATCCATAGTAGCTATCACATTAGAAGCATATCGAGACAAGGAGTTAAATCGAAGACTATACTCCCTTACACTCATATTACCCTGACAAAGATTTAAGAATTGATCTGCACGGGCCTGACGAGTCTCAAATGGAAGATAATAATCAATAAATGCATCTTTGAACTCTCCCCACGTAGTTGGAGGTGCATCAATACCCCTAGATCGTTTCCAATCCTCGTACCATAATATAGCCTCTCCTTTCAGTCTATATACTGCTAGCTCAACCATCTCTTTACCAAATATGTGCATAACATCTAGAGCCCTTTGGGTTTGATCGACAAAGTCCTGCAGGTCTTCGTTAATATCTGATCCGGTAAAAGTAGGAGGATCCAGTTTCAGAAAATCTTGTGTCCGAAGGCTAGCTGCTCTATCCGTACCACTAGAAACCGTGGTAGGAATAGCTTGCCCTTGAACTTGACCGGCAACTATACGCGTCAGAAGTTGTACTGCATCCCTCAAATCTCGATCAACAGCATTAATAGATGGCCCTTCCGGAGGAGAAGAAGCTCTTGATATATGCTCAGCTTGAGACTCACTTTGTTCAGCTTGTGTCGGTGGTGACTTACTAGTACCTTCTCCGGCCACTACATCCACTCGCTTCCACTTATTCTTTCTCCTTGTAACCAGCATCGTTACTATAATAAAAAAAACAATTGGATTAAGCGATCGATTATGACTTTTTCTCTAATATGGGCTCTATTGCACGATCTAAGAAATGGAGAGTGGAAACAATCCCTAAATGTTCAATAGCCTCCTGTTTATAGATGTGGTGCACAACACACCGATAAACGAGATTCTACGTAGACACGGCTTTGTAGACTCACTAGGACAAACTTCTCTGATACCACTTCTGTCATACCCCAAATCCCATTGGAGCGGACTGGCACCCGTAGCTGAGGAGGCCCAGGAGAACCCGTTCATAACCTATACTTTCACATTTACATTACTTATGAAAATTAGAAATTTGGGCAGCACTTTGTTGTAAATAGAAGAAAACAGTACCTGTATCAGCCCAGCAGACACGCATAAATATATATATAAAAAGTAATTGGCCGTCAGAGCCATCACGTCTATCAACCAAACACTCCTATGGCTGTACAATATGTCTACAAAAGCCTCTACATAGATACACAACTGAGTTAGGGTCGGGACAAACTCCCGCCCACAAAAGACTTTTATACAAATACCAAAAATACATATATAAACAACTTGGGATGCCCCGAAACAACTGGAGCTCACCACTAACAACAGAATGTCCTGGCTCTTACTGCGAAGGTGTACGACCTGAAGTACCTGTTCCTGCAGGTATGAATACGGTCCCCCGTGAGAGACGTCAGTACGGAAATATGTACTGAGTATGTAAGGCAGTGAGTATCAAGATGAGATACAAAAGATCAACAGGACCCAGATACCAGTGAATAAACAGTATGAGTAGACCACACTTAAAAGAGATGATGGGATACCTGCACATTACTTTCATATCATTACTTCCCGTAATCCTTATCAATACATAAAGTATGTCATACAATGGCCAACTGATCAATGGTACTAATACAATACATCAGGGACCACCCCTGGAATAGCATATATACATAAACTTTATAATACAATGGCCAACTGATCAGTGGTACTAATACAATACATCATATCATCAATTTAAAATTCAGACATTCCATTTCTTAATTCAATTAATCTTTGAGATTGGTTACTTTGTGGTCACACCTTATGGAATTTGAAACCATGATACCTCAATAGGAAAACATGTAAATAGGTAATCAATATCATGAAAATGAAGTAGAGAGTCATGGATACCTCATTAAACCATTTCGGAGTCAACAATAGTATATGGACATTTCTTAAAAGTGAAAACAAGTTCAATTGGTAGTGTCGAAGCTCATAAGATGTTATTATGTGTCATGTGTCGTAGGACAATGTTGGAAGCTTACTTGAGAGTGCCATGGGTCATTATTCATGCCAAAGATTAGATAGATTATGTCTTACATACCTTGATATAACCACTTCAATACAAGTCCAACTTGGCTTCCCGTACTCTTCGAACACTTATCTACAATAAGTCATTTGTGGCAAACTAGTATTAGCAACCAAACCTTACCATTTAGGTATTAACTTCACCAAATAATGTCTAGGAAGTAATCCTTTAACTCATCAATAAGAGTGCTACATACATCCTCTTATACTCTTATTACATTCACATATCATGCATTTTCATGAAATATTCCTCAACATCACTCTTAGCCTTTATTTCCCTTCTTAATCACCATCCAATACCAACATGATCACTGGGCATACATAACCACTAATATAATGATATATCACCACAATTAATCCTCCATAATCCAATACAACAACTTCCATAATTTACTACTAATAATTTATACAAAACAATTCATAACTATGTTTCTAGTTATCTTCCAACATCAAGACAATACTCATAATCCTTTATCAATACTTATTCATGGATAAGAATCAAGAATAAACAATATTCATACCTTAACAATGAACTCTTGTATTTATAATCCTCCTTACATAACCATGGGGTGCTTCACGAAGCTTTCGAGATGGTGAACACAACTACGGAACCAATTCGAATTTTCTACGGTTGAATCACAAAATATTTGAAGTTGAAATTAGGCTAGGGTTTCACCTTCTCTTAATAATTGGATGATATATGATATATATGAGGTTAAGTGTAGGTTTAGAAAGACTCATTTTAGTCCAAGAGGTAATAGAAAATGACCATTTTGCCCTAAACATTTAAATAAATCCGAATCTGTCCCCAGTGGACAGTTTTGACAGGCTGAAGTAAATCGATCATAACTCTTTGCTCCGGTATCGGATTCGGGTGAAACCAATTGAATTGGAAAGATAATTCAAAGGTATTTCATTTTCATATAAAGTATACCACCCAGTTCTTCCTGTACAAGGAGTTATGGTCGTTTAAAGTTGACCCAAAAATCTGTCCCACAATTCTGTTTTTTTTTTTGATAGGCTGTAGTAAAACGGGTATAGCTCCTTACTCAGACATTGGATTTGGATGAAACCAATTTCATCGGAAAGAAGACTTTCGTAGCTTTTCGTCGATATATAGCAGATCACACAGTTCTTTTTGTACAAGGAGTTATAATCGTCTAAAGTTGATCCAAAAAAATAATTGCCTAGCTGCAGTAATTTTCCTGCAGATTTACTGTTCACAGGCTTCCCGGCCACCGTTTTGAAATTTCGAATGTGCTCGCTTATATGAAATACTCCTCTGTTTTGGGATGTGCTCGCTTATATGAAATACTCCTCTGTTTTGGGCAAACTTTCTATCGTTGGAAATCTTATTCCAATACCTACACTTACAATTATTGACGGGATACTTCCGAACACCATAAACTTAATTTAACCCATACGCAAGCCTTTAGGACTCCATATAATCGCGATAAGTGTACGAAAAACATTTATGGGGTGTTACAGATATGGTACTATAATTTGCTAACTATAATACTGGTTTGAGCACTCGTGTCTATATCTTAATAAGATACCACATAAAAGAAATATGTGATCAATAATTTATAAGTATGGAGATTTTGAGATATATACTACAAAAACCTGCGCATGCTGGAAATTTTTGAACTTAGTTCAAAATTGAATAACATACTGAGATATAGTATAATGACCCAAAACTTATATGATGAGAGGACATAGTAAAATATGACATTAATACTAATGCAAGTACAATTTTTAAATAGGTGATCATATATTATAGTTTAACTTAGTCAAAGGTTGTCTCTACTAACCGTCATAAACCACGTGAGCTAACAAGTAGTCCAATGTATTTTTCTTATTAGGAAGACTCCACATACCATGATAGGGTATAAAGTCATAACTGATGTGATTATTAATTTATGCTTAACTACGGGATTAAATGAACCTATGGTGGCATATTGTTCTAGGACTTTGGGTAAAATGGGGACCCTAGTCTAGGTTGATATTAAGAAATACTAAAATATTAATTATACTGATAGCTCATGTAAAATGATTATTCTAAAAATTAGGTCAAAATCTAATCAATCTAAATAGTATTTTAAATCCTATATAGTTAAAAACTGATCATGTTCTATTCATACAAGATTCTGATATTCTGTGTTAAATTCTAATGGAAGAACTATTTTATGTGAAAATACTATAAAATCAAGTAAGTATAAAATCACGAAATTCTATGTCACAAAAGATACCAAAATCATGATAACGTATGCTATATAATATCATAGACATGGGAAACATATAAGTACTAAATGAAAAAGGGATTCATAAACAAGGTATGATCTCTAGAGTCATAAGCCATGGATTTTCATGTTTGACTAAAGACTTTTTGAGACACAATGGTGGAAGAATACCTAATGTTGAAATCTCACAAACCTGAGTTAGTTAGACAATTCTTATAACAAATCTTAAAATTTTAAACTTGAGAAGAATCCTAGGTTTCTTGACTTTGAGGAAGTTTAATCACTTATTTGCTTCTCTGTCTATGTTTTTTGATAAAATTATGTAAAAGCTAATCTAATCCTATTTAGTAACGCTTAAAATAACCCCAAACAATGTAGTTTAGGATTAGGATTTAAGGAAAAAGGCCAAAATAACTCTGATTAAAGTAACTAAAATTTTAAGGTTCTATCATCGCGAGGCCATGGAACAAATCGTACCATAAACACATAATTCATCTTTTGACTCATGGTTCCTGCAATGGTTTTTCTATCTTGGGGAACGACTTCATTCTCATGACTCGTTAGGTCTACCTATGAGTTATAGTAAGGATTCATAGCCCCGGAGAGATAATGCTATGTAATGACCCTCCTGGTTTTTATGTATTTCTATATATTTTTTCTATTTAGAGCTTTTCTATTGCGATCCCAACTAATTTGTGATTTACTGGAGATGATAGTTCAGTCACCGAGTATTGCATTGGGTTATTATAGCTAATTCTTTATTTTAAAGTATTCATTGGTAAGAATTGGCTACTAAGTGAAAACCTTATTCAAAAGACCTTGTATGCCAATTTTGACAGTTTCATAATCTTTGGAACATGGAGTTTATGATAGAGGGACCTTTGGTTTATGTCCCAAGGATTCCAAACACATTTTGAGCTATTGACCAAAAATTGATAAAAGTAGACCATGGGTGTTAGGCCTAAATTTTATCGAAATAACTTCATATGGAAATTTTGAGTACGAAATGTCAAATTTGATAAAGTAGAATAGTTTGCTTGTATTTATGGGATTCTGGATAAATTTGGAGGGGTTTGTGATGACTTGGAATTTTCCATGTCCTAGCTGGTGCATCCACTAAAGTGATAATTGGGTCGTTTAGTGGAGGTCGATTAAGTAGCCAACCAATTTCTTAAGCAACCAGGCTTTCCAGCTAGGTGCCACTTAAGTAGGGCCTAGTCTACTTAAGTAATTATTGGTCTATTTTAATAGAGTGTGCACGTCAACGGTTACAACTTATGTGGTACTTGGCCGGTTTAGCAGTGACCTCTTAAGTAGTCACATGTCTGCTTAAGTGGCACTTGGGGGCAATAAATTCCCTCACTTACCAAATTTCTCTCTATTTTTTCACAAGTTAAATAGCTTAGATCCCTAGAGAGTGTGGACAAATGAAGAAACATTAATTAGGAGATTTTGGGTATTTGGGGATCTTAGACTACTCGTTTCTTCATTAAATTCTAGGTAAATTTTCATTAATTTCCTGGTTAATTTCTCAATTTATTTCCTAAATCCCTAGATTCCTAATCCCTAGATTCCAAACATCATTTTAGCTCACAATTTACCTATTCTTGAGTATAAATGTTCCTTGAGCATAAGGGGGCACGTTGATGATTTTGAAAGTACGATTCAGCAAGCGAGCCCCACATGAGATTTTTATGTAATTTTTTATTCGAAGCATAAAAATGCAATATGAGTATGGTTTTTCTCATATTAATGATTAGATTATCATTCTAATAGTGTGGCATTGTGTGGAATCTTCTTGGAAGGAAAAATTATTGATTAAGCAAATTTCACCGAGCATTCTTTACGTGTAGATAGTCTAGGTTTACATTTCAAATTGATTGTGCTAAATTAGGGTATATTTATGATAATGTGCTATATGTGGGTTAGAAATTAGGTCTTGATGGTATATTTAGTAAATTTGGATCCTTTAGCCAATTAAGGAACTGTGATTAGGCATATTTGATTTGGTTACTCATTCTTTAGTAGAATTTCTATGTTTGGAGTAAAATATGGCTTATTTAGAATCTAGTATTGAATTTAGACATCTTAGTCTAGTTAGGGGTAGAATTTTCGTTAGAATTAATTTTGGGGATTAGAAGCAGGCCCCTCCAGCACCCCTTAGGCCAAGACCACAAGAAGATCCTGGGGAACTTTATAGTCGTGTTACTTCATCTAGATATACATTCTAGATCTTGAGGTGGTTTAGATACATGATGAATTAATTTATATTGATACTAGGAGATGATATTATTTTTGGTTTGAGTTTGGCATTTATGATAATAAGACAAGTTTAACTCTGACATTATTCATGATATGAGTTTCGGTTTAAATTCTGGAGATAATGATAAGAGTTTAGGTTCAAGTTTGACAAATGACGATATGAGTTTCAATTTAAGTATGATATTGAGTGGTCTTTCTAATGGTTATGGAACTGGTTCGAGTCGGGTGTTTAAAATATAGCGGGATCCATGATTACAAATTTGAGATTTGGTTAATTAGTTTAATTTTAATTATTTCTTCTCTTTAGTAAAACCCTTCAGGCTTATGAAGCCCCACATTGGGTTATATACTTTATACTTTTAATGGCTTATGGGGCCTAGTTTTGTAGTATTAACTATGTTTCCTGTCATATTATTGTAGTTCAAGTTATTTTTAATAGTAATTACCACATTATTCTCTTGCCTCCACTTAGATTACTCATCTTGCATTTTTATTAAAAATTTTTTATTAGTTAGCTCTGTCGATCAATGATGCCTACTGATTACCTGTTGCTTTGGTACTCATACAAAACTTTTGTACCTTTTGGAAAAGATCTGAGTACTAGTTATCGCCATTGATGTTATGATCGTGCAAGCCAAAGTTTGGAGACAAGTTGAGCTCCCGGAGCTAGAGTTGACCTTTTCTCCATTTTTTGTATTATGCTTAGTCTTTATATACTGAAATATATTTGACTATGATAGTACTTTTATTCTTTTGGATTAGAGGCTCTTATATTGATACTAGTAGGTCATAGGATATTGTTATTTCACTTGTTATCTTCTATTTTATTATTATTCTATGATTTATTACTTGTAAGCCTTTTACTTGCTATGCCACTCTCCAGCAAATTAGCCCATTGCTTATTGCTTTGGGCTATCGTTTTACTTACTAACTGGTGGAATAAAGTAGGTGCCGTCATGACTCAAAAATTGGGTGATGACATATTGGTACGGAGTGCTAGGCTCACTAATATTATTGGTACAACAGAAGGTAGTCCAAATGATAAAGTTTGTTTCATACATTCAGGAGGCTATCGGGCATTCTTAGGAGATCTTTACTTCTTTGAATCATTTTGTGCTAAGAGTGGGAGTTGGTTTCTAAAGATTTCTTTAAATTCACTCTTTAACAGGTGGCGTAGGTATGTGCTACCGCTATACGAGATAAGGACCTCGAGCCTGCGGCTAAGGATCCTACCAAAATTCATAGATGACACAAAGGTCTAGTACAACAGAGAGATGCAACCCTAACTAGAGACAAATAGTGGTCTAGGCCAGTCCAGGCTCAATTGGGATTTATTTCTTCTTTTTTTCTCATAGATGAATTCATTTAGATCTTGGGATTAGTTGGTAGTTCACCATTTGATGGTTCTCAGTCTGTGAAACAGAGTGGTATTGAGGAAGAAGCCCAACTTGTATCTATCGTTGAGGACTCTTCTACGCCGGTGATTGCTCACTCTATTGTTGCCCAAATAGCTATGTCTGTTGAGGAGTAGAAAATGTTGGTAGATTTTTTCAATTGACTTTGCATAGATTTTTTGGTGCACCAAGGATGCTTATGAGTTCTTAGTTTCTTACGAGGATAGGGTCTGTAACTTTGTCGTCATGGTGTGGATTACATTGCTTTCTAGTTGGATTTGATGGCTCAACATTGGTGCAGTGGCTATCTTTATTCCAAGCTAGATGGATCTCCCTCTTGGACATGGACTTAGTTCTCTGAGGTTTTCTTTAATAAGTATATGCTTTGTAGTCTTAGAGATCATTTGAGGGACTAATTTTTGAGATTAGAGCAGTATGAGGCTCAATTTCATGAGTTGGCTAGGCATGGTACATCTATCTTGCATCGAGTATGACTGGTTCAACACTTTGTTTGAGGATTGAGACTTTCTCTGTAACGCCCTACATTGTCAATGTGTTAGTTCATGGTAATATGCTCTTAGAGTTAAATGAGTAAAATAGTGTCAAAGAGACTTAGTCTTATTTTTTTACATCCAAAGTTAGCACAGTTTAAACCATATATAATTTCCCTAATTTCATCTTTTTATCATGTGTGAAATTGAATGAGCTTTCCATCAATAGAATATTCTCCCAAATCTGATACTCGGGCAAGAAGTTATGGCTAATTTAAGTCCTAGTAATAAAACACCGTCATTTTGGTGCCTGGCGCATCGTAGGGGGGTCTATTTAACAATTTTCAAATTGTAGTAGCCTAGCATGATTGTGGCACATCGCGCTGATGTTCCATGTCCCAATCAGTGGGACAACGCGATGGCTCCGCGTCGCGGTGACCCTAAGAATCCCATTCGTCAATTTCTAGTGAGCCACCATGATTGTGGAGCGTCGCTGTGGCCCATAAAATTGGGCTTCCAATTATAATTTTTATTCCATCTAATTAAGGATACATTATGTATTTTCCACCCCCTTATAAGCTTAAACACAGAATTTAATCCCAAAGACTACAGAATACATGCACAATCATTCAAATTACTCAAAAACACTCTCTAGGACTTCTAACTAAAAACCCAAATAACTCAAGATTCAACTGTGGGTTTTCAAAACTAATTGAAGATTTGAAATCCCTAAACCATAGGCTTTAATAATCATTCATCACATTCCTAAATTAAGGTACATAGGGTTTTCCCAAAAATCTCATGGGCATAGAAATCAAGATTTTCAGAAAAGGGTTTTAGATTTATGATTTCTAATTATGTTTTAGAAGTCTCAATGACATTGTTTTGGTCTTTAGGACTTTCCCCATAATGACTTGAAATTCTATCTATATGTATGCATGTGTTTAAGGATGAATATTCAATTGAGAGCATGAATTATAATGAATACCTCTCTTGATATGAACTTTCCTATTATTTGTATGATATGGATTGTTTTGAAAAGCATGATATGAAAGGTCTTGATTTATACTATGATTTGAACATGATTGCCGAATCAAAAGAGAGGGTTGTGCATGTAGATAAATGTTGAATATACATATAATGAAAGAGTCCATGGTTTTGGCAAAAGCGCATGACCATTATATGTTTGAAGAATTCTTGCATAGTTTTCACTTATATTTCAGAGCATGAAATCTCTTATACTATTTACATATTTGGGTGGTCTGAATTGAGTTTTGATGAAAGAATCATGTAGGGTGCATTATGGCTTCGAAAAAGGACTTGCAAGTCTTTGTGTGACGACACCAACTCAAATAATGCCATGTTAATTCAGAATAAGATAGAATGCATGTTTGAAATCAGATTTTTAGATTTTTAAAACTAGAACGATGCATGTTTCAAAATAGTCTAAAATTGGGCATAAAGAGATCTTATATGGTTCGTCTAAGAAGGAACGAGTTTAAACAACTCATTGCCCAAAATCGTGATTTGTTGATTCGGGTATATTATTATACGTTGGCCTAGTGCCCTGTAGCGTAGCAGACTCAGACACCCCAACCCTTGCGGCACACTTGGGTTGGGGGCTTCCCTACTGAGTCAATGGCAGATTCCATATAGCCCATGGAATATTGGAATTTTAGGGGATTGCTACCTAACTTAGAAGTAATACAACGATCAGAGGCTGCATTGACAGAAAAGTTTTACGATTATCAGAGATACCCATGTGTTTTTGAATTTATATCGTATTTGATGTTTTATGACTAGATATCAACTATTTTATTTTTATTAAAAGCTTTATTTTGGATTTCTCTACATACCAGTACATCTGTATTGACCCCCCTAACTTTCAGGTTCTAAGGCACAATCTAGGGGTCCTGATAAGAAGCAGATTTCTTCAGAAAGAAGTGCAGGGTCTAGTCGGTGGGCCTTCAATATTTTAGAATGCCTAGTTATTTTTAGACATTTATTACCAGTTATGGTTTTAGTCTACTAGGTGCTTGTCCCTGCTTTTCAGACAGTTATCTTTCGATCATGTAGTAGATATTTTGGCAGACTATTCTAGAAGTTGTTTAGTTGTTTTCAGATTTCATTCCATATTGTTAAACTGAAATCCAGAGTATGACCATATTTCCATATTAGATCATAATTCTGTATTTTTTTTTACTATATGAATGTTGTGCGTGATTGCCAGATCAGATAGATTAGGATGCCTGGGCCTTTATGGTTAGAGATGTCCATCATGGCTAGGCCCTATTTTGTGTCATGATAAACTTGGTATCAGAGCACGGTTCATGGTCCCAGGGTGTCTTTAAAATCACGTCGGGTAGAGTCTTGTTTATGGGTGTGTAGTGCACAACACTTATAAGCATGAGGCTACTAGGTATTTAGGAATGTTTCCCCTCTTTGTAATTTAGTTCATGCTTTGGAGTCTAATTTGTCCTGTAATCCTTGATATATTGTATTTCAGAAAAACAATCATTCCTCCCCATCGTACTATTAATCAGAATACACAGACAGATTAGTTCTATCCCACTCGTAGGATGAGGACCTGAAATAATGCTCAGACTCTGGAGATTGATACTACTCCAGGAGTCCCACTTACTAAGACTAGCTTACCTAGGGCACCCAGAGCTCTTTGGACGGGGACTGACCGCACTTAGCCTCGTGAAAGAGAGGTATCAAATGCAGAGTTCAGATAGTCCATTCATATGCTTGCTCAGTTTGTAGCCACACAGACTTAACGATCGGAAGATTTGGGTCTGCATCGGTCATATCTGAGGCTACTAGGGTGGGATAGTTCATGAGAATGAACCCACTCAAGTTTTCAAGCACCAAGGTAGAAGAGGATCCACAGGAGTTTATGGATGAGATGGAGAAGATCTTAAAGATGATGGATATAGATGAGGTGGAACGGGTGGAATTAGCAGCTTACAATCTCAAAGAAGTTGCGAACTAGTGGTATAATGAGTGGGAGGATTCTAAGTGTGAGAGTGCTGAGCCCATGATGTGGGGCGAGTTCGTGGAATCCTTCCTTGATCGGTTCTTTCACCTTAAGTTGAGAGAGGCCAAAGCTGAGGAGTTTATAAACCCTAAGCAAGGGAAAATGAGTGTCAAGGAGTACACGCTAAAATGCAACCAACTGGCCTGTTATGCTCTGGAGATGGCTGGTAATATGAGAGCCCAAATGAGAAAATTTTCATCCAGCCTTTCGTATAACTTAGTGCTTGAATGTAGGGGGGCTATGCTAAACAGGGACATAGACTTCTGTAGGCTGTCAGTGCATATGCAGCAGGTACACGAGTAGAAGAAGAGAATCGCTGAATATAGGGACAAGGACAAACAGGCAAAGAGAGACAAAATAGCGGATCAGAACCACAGTTAGCCACAGAGTGGTAATTAGGGAAATAAATGGCAAAAAAAAAGAATTAGGGTAATCCTTAGTCCACATCCAGCACCCAAACCTCCAGTAGACCGATGAACTTAGAGTTTCCAAACTAATCTTCGATCCAGAGCTCAGGATACCCAGTCACAGGGCAGCATAGCTCAGCAGCATCGTACGTTTCTGCGTTGTGAGACCTGCGGTAGGCATCATCTAGGGAGGGGTCAACTAGGTTCGCTGGTATACTATTTATGTAGTCAGTCGGGTTATTTTCAGAGATATTGTCCTTCGTCTAGAAGGAGTAATGGTGGTGCTAAATCTCAGGCAAATTCTTTTGCACCACCACCGTCCCAAAAGGGTGCCACCTTAGTTGCCGGGAGTGGTCGTAACCGGTTGTATGCATTTTCCAACCACCATGAGGCGGAAGCCTCACCAGATGTAATCACTGGTAAGTTACAAATCTTTTCCCGTGATGCTTATGTATTACTTAATCTCGATTCTACCTTATCCTATGTGACCTATTTTATGGCTGTCAGTTTAGGGTTTGAGCCCGATGAAATTTCAGAACCTTTCTCTGTTTCCACTCCAGTGGGTGATTCTATTATGGCTAGAAGAGTGTATAGAAGTTGTGTGGTGACTGTTTGTTGCCGGGATACCGTGGCAGACCTCATAGACCTAGATATGATTAATTTTGATACTATCCTAGGGATGGACTGGCTTCATTCATGTTATGCCACATTAAATTGTAAAACTCTAAGAGTCACCTTTTCTTTTCTGAATGAACCAGTGATATAATGGGAGGGGCATTCCTTAGCGCCTAGAGGGAACTTTATATCTTATCTCAGAGCCGGTAAACTTGTCTCCAAAGGTTGTTTGTATCATCTTATTTAGGTTAAAGATTCTAATGTCGAAAGTGTTCCTCTCCAGTTATTCCCTATGGTAAATGAGATTCCATAAGTCTTTCCAGATGATCTCCCAAGAATACCACCTGATAGGGAGATAGATTTTGGTATTGATTTGTTGTCATACACCCGTCCCATTTCTATTCTGCCATATAGGATGGCTCTTGTAAAACTGAAAGAGTTGAAAGAATAGCTAGCAGACCTTCTAGTCAAAGTTCTTATACATCCCAGTGTTTCTCCCTAGGGTGTACCTGTACTCTTTGTGTGAAAGAAAGATGGTTCCTTGCTTATGTAGATAGATTACCGCCAGCTAAATAAGGTCACTGTAAAAAATAAATATCCTCTACCTAGGATTGATGATCTCTTTGACCAACTTTAGGCTGTTAAATATTTTTCAAAGATAGACCTTTGTACGGGATACCATCAGTTGAAAGTTAAAGAGTCAGGCATTCCCAAAATAACTTTTCGAGCCAGATACGATCATTATGAATTCCTAGTCATGTCCTTTGGGTTGACTAACGCCCTTGCAGCCTTCATGGATCTTATGAATAGGGTGTTCCATCAGATTTTAGATCTTTTTGTTATAGTTTTCATTGATGATATTCTAATTTATTCCAAGAGTGAGGAAGACCATGCCAATCACCTCCGCATCATCCTTCAGACTCTCAAAGATCATAAGTTGTATGCAAAATTTTCCAAGTGCGAATTTTGGCTTAATGCTATTGCTTTCTTGGGTAATATCATCTATAGTGATGGGATTAAAGTTGATCCTTAAAATATTAAGGCAGTAAGAAAATGTCCTAGACCCATGACTCCAATCGATATTTGGAGCTTCTTGGGTTTGGCAGGGTATTACAGAAGATTTGTAGAGAGTTTTTTCTTGCATAGCTGCACTACTTACTAAGTTGACTAAGAAAAAGGCGATGTTCGTATGGTCTTACTCCTATGAGAATAGCTTTGAGAAGTTAAAAGATAAATAAACAACTGCTCTTGTTTTGACTCTTTCGAAAGGTACGGGGGGGTTTGTTGTATACTGTGATTCATCCCTTGTGGGACTTGGGTGTGTACTTATGCAGCATGGTAAGGTGGTGGCCTATGCATCTAGGTAGTTGAAGGTGCATGACAAAAATTACCCCACCCATGACTTGGAGTTAGCGGCTGTGGTGTTTGCGCTTAAAATCTGGTGGCATTATCTCTATGGTGTACATATGGATATATTTACTAGCCACAAAAGTTTAATGTATGTTTTCTCACAGAAATAATAAAATCTCAGGAAAAGGCGTTGGTTGTAGATTTTAAAGGATTATGACATGAGCCTGTACTACCATCCGAGCAAGGCAAATATGGTAGTCGACGCCCTTAGCAGGTTATCTATAGGCAGTCTTTCTTATGTTGAAAAAGGAAAGAGGGTGATGGTGAAAGATATTCACCAACTTGCAAATCTAGGAGTACGACTCTTGGATTTCAAAGATAGGGGAGTGGTTATTCATGAGGTAGCTAAATTTTCCCTTTGTGCAGAAGTTAAAGAAAAGAAGGTTAAAGATCTCATCTTAATGCACATCAAGAAAGGTGTGGGTCAACAGAAGGTGATGTCTTTTGAAATTAGTGGTGATAGAATCTTAAGATATCAGGGTAGACTATGTGTGCCAGATGTAGATGAGTTGTGAAAGAGGATCCTTGTTGAAGCCCACACTTTGAGGTATGTTGTTCACCTATGCACTACTAAGATGTATCATGATCTAAAAGCTATATACTGGTGGAATGATATGAAGCGTGATGTGGCTAATTTTGTTGTCAAGTGTTTAAATTGTCATCAAGTTAAGGTAGAGCATATGAGACTAAGTGGTACATCCCAAGAGATAGATTTGCCTTTGTGGAAATGGGAGATTATCATATGGACTTTATTATGGGACTTCCGAGGTCCCAAAAATAGTATAATTCTATTTGGATAATTATAGATCGGCTGACCAAGTTAGCTCATTTTTACCGGTGAGGACCAACTATTCGGGAGATGATTATGCCAAGCTTTACATTGAAGAAATAATCCGCTTGCATGGAGCACCTGTATCGATCATATATAACCAAGGTATGCAATTCTCTTCTCAGTTTTGGAGATCTTTTTAGAGGGGCTTAGGTACCCAAGTGAATCTGAGTATTGCATTCCACTCTCAGACTTATGGGCAAGCTTAGTGCACTATTCAGACCCTTGAGGATATATTGAGGGCCTGCGTGATTGACTTCAAAGGCACTTGGTTAGATCCCTTGACATTGATAGAGTTTGCATATAATAATAGTTATCATGTCAGTATTAAGACGGCTCCTTTTGAGGCACTATATGGGAGAAGATGTAGGTCGCCAATAGGGTGGTATGAAGTGGATGAGACATAGTTGTTTAGGCTGGATCTTGTTCATCAGGCAATGGAGGACGTGAAGATTATTAGAGAATGACTTAAGACAACCCAGAGTAGACAAAAATCATATACCGATGTCAGAAGAAAGGAGCTAGAATTTGTAGTTGGTGATTGGGTATTTCAAAAAGTCTCTCCTATGAAGGGAGTTACGTGATATGAGAAGAAAAGTAAGATGAGTCCTCACTATATAGGACCATACCAGATTTTGAGAAGGATAGGTGCAGTTGCGTATGAATTAGAGTTGCCTGCAGATCTGGGTTTCTATTCATCCGGTATTTCACATATCCATGCTGAAGAAATGTATTGGAGACTATTCCCTAGTGTTTCTAGTAGAGGAGATCAAGGTGATAGACTTATTAGCATATGAAGAGGAACCTATTAAAATCTTAGATCGCCAAGTTTAGAAGTTGAGGAGCAAAGAGATAGTGTTGATTAAGGTGTTGTGGAGAAATTAGAAAGTTGAAGAAGCAACTTGGGAATCAGAAGATTACATAAGAGCAATAAATCCAAACCAGTTTGATCTGGTGAATGACGAAATGAAAGGTACAATCCTTGCTTTATTCTTTTATGGTCTTAGTATACCTTAAATCATTCTTTTCTGTGTTCTGCATCATCATTCGGAGATGAATGACCCCAAAGAGGGATAATGTAACACCCCGCATCATCAATACATTAGATCATGGTAGTATGCTCTTAGTGTTAAATGACTAGAATAGTGTCAAAGAGATTTAGTCTCATTTTTTACTTCTAAAGTGAGCAAAGTTTAAACCATATATAATTTCCCTAATTTTGATTTTTTAACATATGGAAAATTGAATGAGCTTTCTGTCGATATAAGATTCGCCCAAATTCAATACCCAGGCAAGAAGTTATGGCTAATTTAAGTCCTAGTCGTAAACCACTGTCATTTTGGTGTTTGGTGCATCGCGGATGGGGTCTATCTAACAATTCCCAAATTCCAATAGCCTAGCAAAATTGTGGCGCATCACGCTAAAGCTCCAGGTCCCAACCAGTGGGACAACACGATGGATCCGCATCGCGATAACCCTAAGAATCCTATTCGTTAATTTCCAATGAGCCACCACGATTGTGGCGCGTCGCGGTGGCCCATAAAATCGAGCTCCTAATTATATTATTATTCCGTCTCATTAAGGGTACATTAGGCATTTTTCACCCCCTTATCAGCTTAAATGCGGAATTTAATCCCAAAGATACCAAAATACATTCACAATCATCCAAATTACTCAAGAACACTCTCTAGGGTTTCAAACTAAAAACCCAAATAACTCAAGATTCAATCGTGAATTTTTGAAACTAATTGAAAATTTGGAATTCTCAAATCATAGGCTTCAAGAATCATTCATCAAATTCCTAGATTGAGGTACATAGGGTTTTCCTAAAAATTCAATAGGCATAGAAATCATGATTGTAAGAAAAGGGTTTTAGATTTATGATTTATAATCATGTTTTAAAAGTCTCAATGACATAATTTTGGTCTTTAGACCTTTCCCTAATTGATTTGAAATTATATATATATGTTTGCATGCGTTTAAGGATGAATATTCAATTGAGAGCATGAATTATAATGAATCCCTCTCTTGAGATGATTTTTTTCATTATTCATATGATATATATTGTTTTGAAAAGCATGAAATGAAGGGTCTTGATTCATACTATGATTTGAACATGATTGTGGAATCAAAAGAGAGGGTTGTGCATGTAGATAAATGTTGAATATACATATAATGAAAGAGTGCATGGTTTTGCCAAAAGCACATGACCATCATATGGTTGAAGAATTCTTGCATAGTTTTGACTTATGTTTCGGAACATGAAATCTCTTATACTATTTGCATGTTTGGGTGGTCTGAATTGAGTTTTGATGAAAGAATCATGCTTGATGCATTATGGCTCAAAAAAGGGGACTTGAAAGTCTTGGTATGACGACACCAACTCAGATAATGTCATGTTAATTCAGAACAGAATAGAATGCATATTTGAAATCAGATTTTCAAATTTTAGAAACCAGAATGATGCATGTTTCAAAACAAACTAAAATTGGGCATAAAGAGAGCTTAGGTGGTTCCCCGAATAAGGCACTAGTTTAGAAAATTCATTGCCCAAAATCGCAATTTACCGATCTGGGTATATTATTATACGCTGGCCTAGTGCCCTGTGGCGTATCAGACTCAGACACTCCAACTCTTGCGGCACACTTGGGTTGGGTACTTCCCCGCCAAGTCAATGGAGTATTCCATATAGTCCATGGAATATCAGAATTGTAGGGGAGTGTCACCTAACTCAGAAGTAATACAAAGATCAGAGGCTGCATTGACAGAAACGTTTTACGATTATCAAAGATACCCATGTGTTTTGGAATTTATATCGTATGTGATGTTTTATGACTAGCTCTCAACTATTTTATTTATATCAAAAGCATTATTTTTAATTTCTCTGCGTACCAGTACATCTTTATTGATCCCCCCTACCTTCCAGATTCTGAGGTACAGTCTAGGAGTTCCGATAAGCAATAGATTTTTTCAGACAGAAGTGCAGGGTCTAGTCGGTGCGCCTTCTATATTTCAGAAGGCCTAATTATTTTTTGACATTTATTATCAGTTATAGTTTGGGTCTACTGGGGGCCTTGTCCCATCTTTTCAGACAGTTATCTTTAGATCATGTAGTAGAGATTTCGCAGACTATTCCAAAAAGTTGTTTAGTTATTTTTGGATTTCATTCCGTATTGTTAAAATGAAATCCATAGTATAACCATGTTTCCATATTAGATTATAACTTCACATTTTCTTTTACTATATAAATGTTGTACATGATTACCAGATCAGATAGAGTAGGATATCCGGGTCTTCATAGTTCGGGATGTCCGTCACGTCCAGGCCCTAGTTCGGGTCGTGACATTCTCTCTGCATGACCACCAATAGTTTGGTTGATACAAGTAGATCTTTTATTAAGGTTTTGGATTATGCCCAGATTATGGAAGAGATGTATTGAAAGGCCCAATGGGGAAGCAATAAGAGGTTGAGATACTAGGCCAATTCCAGTGGGAGTCATAGTGGCTCACAATTCTGAGGTAGTGATCTTAGGGTAGTTATCCTCGCGTCAGCCTTGTTAGTACAAGGGTCAGTCTAGTAGGCTCGTTCATATTGTACTTCATCTTACCAATGGAGGTCAGTCTAGTTACAGTGATCATCCTGGCCAGAGTAGTGGTCTGCCTTCGAGAGGTTCTTCCTTTTGGTATTCTAGCTGAGGTAGTACACACTACAACAAATGTAATATTTAGCTATGAAATTATTAGCTACAACATAAAATTTGCCTCTAATTATTCAGTTTTAGTGACAAAAATTACATACTTTTTTTGATGAAACACATAAATTCGTAGAAAAATTTTGTCCAGTATAAATTTCCTCCAAAAAATAATTTGGCGCCATTTATTTAGTATCATTAGCAACGAATTAATTTTACCAGTGGCAGGTTATTTTGTCTATAATAATGTATCTAGGTTATGATGAATTATTATTTGTCTTTAAGTATCTGAAATTTTGGACACGAAAACATTTTATCACAAAATATAAGTTGTTGCAATAGGACAAATCAGAGTTTGTAGTTAAATGTTGTAACCACAAAATTTTATATTTAATTTGGGACCTTAGTTTTTGTCACTAATAATATAAAAAATTAGTGGCCATCATTTATTGTCTCTAATCAAATGATGATTTAGTGACGACATAATTTTATTACAAAATATGCAATGTGTAAATAGTTAGATTTAAATTTTATAGTCAAATAATTTAACTATTTGCCACAAAAAAATTTCATAGATAAAAATAAAATAATAATTGGCTAAGCTTGTTTATGATTATACACGTGAAAACTAACAAATATTTTTTTCAAGCGCTCTCTGGATGAAGCAAAAAAACAAAAATGTAGAATGATAAATATGATAATACCGAACTATATCTTATGAAACGGCAAGTGACAATGCAAACACAAAATCTGACGGGGAGTCGGGATCATGATATCACAAAGAGCAACAATATGAAGATAACATCGACTTACAAGCCTATATTTTATTAAAGTGTAAATTTTTTTATTAACTATTTCCCACCAACATTGTAAATGAGTGTAGTAAAAACGAAAGAGCTAATTAATTAAAAACAATTAACCTAGGATTTCAATATATTATGTTATAAGCACTATAATGATAAATTATTATACATGCTTAGAGCGTATAGGGGTTTAACACCCCACCTTAGGATTAGAAGTCTCACATCGGTATAACATAGGAGAATTGTTGGGTATATAAGTAAGCACATCTTTCGCTCTAGTGACACGTTTTGAATTCGTGAGGGTTTAGACCAACAACGGACAATATCAGTAGAGGGTTTGACCATTGCAAATAGTATCAGAACCACTCCTCAGATATATTATCATTCATTATCATAAAATTGTTTTTTTCAAAATATTCCCTTCAACCATATACATAATAAAATATAGTCATCTCAGATTACTATATACTAGATTATTCTTAAATAACATGTTCTTCGGTCACTACTAGCATGGTAATTCGGATACTTTTCCTGGGCCAAAGTTCAAACTGAGTTTAGGCAAATTCCGATAAGGCAGGGCGAACCATTATTTTGATTTTAAACAAATCTCATTCAGCGGGGCAAACATCAACAAACACGTTGTATTTCAAATTTGAGTGTTACATGATTGAATGATTCCCACCAAAGTGAAAGGTAACCGTAGAAATATAAATTTTATTGAATAGAGACTCATAAATTAATTTGTGATAATTTAAATTTGAGATTTATTAATTCAAAAAGCTTTTGTGGGCAAAATAACTGGATTAGTTATATAAGTCTAATATATATATATATGAGTTTGGATAAATAAAGGAAAACTTACATGATGCAAAAAACATTTCGGCATAATTTCATGCCATAGCTAATATTTTAAATAATTATCATTTGCAGCTTAAAATTAGATTAAATTGCTAAATATACATTGTCTTTGAATATATATATATATTACGGGCTCGTATACAAATCTCAAGGCTCATATTTAAATCTATAATTTCTAGAGAGGAGGGAGACTCTAATTTCAAAACTCGTATACATTTGTATTTATATACAAAGCGAATTCCGGGGCTCACATACAAAATTTCTAAAGGTTTGTATCTGTATACAGCGTGAGTTTCAAGTCTCGTATACAAATCTCTAAAGCAAATTTCTCTAATTTATATTTGTATATGCAAATCTCTAATTTCATTATTTAGCCACTAAACTATAGCGACGTCTTGTAATTATGCAAACTTTAGTTAAGACACCTAAAACTCACTTTATGGAATTACACTAGATATGTTGTTGATGTATTTTATATATATTTAGATTAGTAAGTATAAAGTTTTGAGCCTCAGACCCACAATGTTTAAGTAAGCTCATTAGTGAATTGTGATAAGATAATAAAAGAGAAAAATAGAGAAAAGATAGATAATGAATGTTTCCTTCGTGTCATTTTAGTTGACTCTGGTACAAAAAATTAATACTTCATTTTGCTTATTCATTTTAACAAATAAACAGAGTTTTAAAATATTTCTTATACTATCTTTTATATAAAATAACTATATAAAAATAGCAGTTAAAATTAAAATTTTAAAATATTAGTAATTATTTGAATTTAATAAAATAATACCTAATTATTATTTTCTCAAACTGGGAGTTTCAAATCATAATAAAAAATGGAGGGAGTAATATGGAATCAAAAACTTAAAGGAGCCACTTTAATTAAAAAATGACAGAAATAAGCGACTTTTCTAAAACATAACCGATCTAAGCTTAGTGGACTAAATTAGTCCACTATACCGACTTTTCCAAACGACAAACGTTAGCCATGATTGACAGAGAAAATGAGTTATTTAGTGGAATTAATTGTTCAACTATACATGGGTGAATAAACTATTCCACTATATATAATTACTCAATCGAAGTTTTATAAGATGCTATTTTTAATATAAATACTTAATGATTAAGTTTTAAATCAATAGAATTAATAAACTAATTACATACCAAATGCAATATAGGATTTATACCACAATCTATTAAACTGTCATATACAAACCTCCTTACAAAAGTCACGTCACAAAAACCCTATATATAAGTATAATCAAAGTGGAAATTATGAAATTGACACCATGAAAAGAATTCAACATGTTACTCACCCTAGAGGATTTGATATTGTCAAATCAACAAAATTAGCACATCAAAGATTAAGGGTGCGATTTGTAAGACAAAATTAAAGTGACATGATTAGTTTTGGTGGTAAGCTGTTTGATATTATTGATAATATTTTCTCTGTTGAAAATATATAGTACTCCCTCAAATCTATCCTATTTTGTATGTTGTTGTTTAAATGCATATTAATTTTATATAATGACATAATTATTTAGTTAAATTTTAATATTATGTAATTAACATGTTCAAATTCATCTATGTTTCGGGTATTGGCAATATCATGCTCCAAATACACAAAAATAATATATATATATATATATATATATATATATATATATATATATATATATATATATAATATGTTTCCTGGTAAAAATAGTTAAAATTGTTAGAACTGAAATTGGTTATGTGGATACTTTATGTATCAGTGATATGTAGTTTAGTTGAAAAGGAATGTGGAGTGCGAGATAAAAAGGATTTAAGTGAAGGGACTATCAAAAACTGTCTCTCTATCTCTGTAAGGTATTGTAAGGTCTGCATACATTCTACCCTCCCTATACACCACTTGTGAGATTTTGCTGGATATGTTGCGTGTTGATATGGTGTGAGGAAAGTGATTTATTGATTTGATTGAGGAGTTTTGTTTTTTCTCCTTTTCTTGTTCTGTCGGATTTGAGGAGAAGCTAACTTATAGAGCGAGCAGTGTGTCATGTATTGTCATTAATATTTATTGGATTGATAGGTGAAATGTTGGAGTTTTAAGATGTTTTCACTTTGGATTCCCTCTTATCTACCTTGGGGTAGTAATTGAGAAGTACACAATGTAGTATCATCTATATTTGCATGTTTGATAGGTTAACCATTTGACTTTTAAGATATTTTTCTAAATTTTTCTGTTTTCCACTTTAACAAGATAGCTTGACCTTCTAGTGGGGGTCTGTCACCATTTGTAGGGGTGTAGATAGCTAAGCTGATAAATAGATTTATAAATAGATTTATTATAACTGATGAATCTATTCTTTTTTGTGCGTGGTTATTTCTTAGATTTTGTTTTAATAAGTTATTCTTTTTGTGAGATGTATTTATTAATTTTTAGTTTATTATTTTATCCTGTAGTAACTGCTGAGTTACAAATTTCTGTGTAATAACTTATTCTTTCTGTACTGTAGTGTATATCTAATTCTAGATTTTCTATGTCATTTATTATTTTGTGTTGTTCTTCTCGTAGTGAGTTTTTTATATTATATAAACTGTTACATTTACTTTTTTCTAAATTTTCTAAGGTTTTTTCTATCCATATTAACTTTTCTTTTAGATCTTCCATTATTTTTGTAATATGGTTTCTATAATTAACTTCGTTATTTAGATTATCTTGGTTTTCTCTAGTTTTTTAATATATTCTAACATCCACAATCTTGGTCTGAATAATATCCTTCTGGGTAAATGTCTTCGTATATTTGTGCTGTGGCATTTATCATTTCAATTTCGTAGTTTATTACTTCTTCTAATATCATTTCTTAATATCTATTATTTCTATATCTTTAAGTATATATAAGATTAAAACTCTAAGGTAGTCTAAATGGGCTATTTTTTAAAAAAAAATTGATATTTTATAGCTATTTGTCTTAGACTTAGTAGTTTTTGCATATTTTTACTAAGAGATTTTATATATTTTTTATTTTCCATGTATTTGTCTATATTTATTTTTATCTGTTTTTCTAGTAACTGTATTTCTTGCGTATCTTTAAAAATCCTACGTAATTTCAACATAATAAATATTTATAAGAGTAGTTAGGTATGTGTGGTATATAATTTATTCTATCCGTATAATTTTTTCCATATGCTTTTTCTAATATAATTTTTCTTATATCTGCAACATCTATATCTCTAAGTACATACAAAATAAGTATCTTGAATTTATGTACCATGACATTAGATATATTATCATTCATTATCATAAAATTGCTTTCTTCAAAATATTCCCTTCAACCATATTCATAATAAAATATAGTCATCTCAGATTACTATATACTAGATTATTCTTAAATAACATGTTCTTCGGTCACTACTAGCATGGTAATTCGGATACTTTTCCCTTAAACAACGCCTCAACTTTGGTTACTCCCCGCCACGGCTTCTTACCTCATTGGTTTCACCTTTAGGATGACATAGTTCCTTGGGATTTTTCTCCGTTTCCACTTTGCTAATAAACTTCTTAACATATTATTTTTCGAATAATTCTACTATAAAGTAACTAATATGAATTTATTTTATCATATCATGATTGTCGGGAATTATGAATTTAGCTATTCATAATCGTAAATAGATATACCTGTTCCGGTAGCTTTGATATTTCTGAGGTTTGTTGCTCCATAGCTTTTTCCATTGTAGTATATATTTAATTAACTAGGCAAAAGTATTTTTGGTCGGAGAGAATTTTTGCTTGAAGGTGAGAAGGCCTGCTTTGCAATGCCTTCTTGTCTCTTTATTTATAGATGATTTTTTACAAACACTTTACATTTTTTACGTAAAGGCTAAAGGCTAAAAAACAAAAATAATCAAAGAAAAGACTTAAAAGTCTTAAAGCCTACCTAACCTACAAGGCTAAAATTCAAACTCTATTTAATTTACATTAAATACTACTTGACTTTCTAATGCTAACTTACGTGAACAACTTGCAAAATTTTACAATAAGTCTTCCGTCTATTTTGTCGTATCTGTTGTATCTCCATTATTGCTCTGGTCTTATCTTTCCAGCTGTCGTCCTTATCTTCTTTTATTCTAGCTGTACTGTTGGGACGTCATTATCTCCTCCATTACATTTTGAACATCTGTGGTCTGGATATTTGTGTCCAATAGTCTTGCAATATCTGGTTAATAATTCCTCTGAAATAAATTTTTCTTTAATAGCTCTGGCGATAGGTTCTGTCTCTGGTTTAAGCAACGTCATAATCCATTGCCTAATAGTTTCCATATCTGTTTCCCGTAGCTCTTTTGAATTTGAATATATTAATACATGATTTCTTGAATAATATCTCCATATGGGATTTTGGTTGCAATATGTGTTTGCTAGCTCTTGTAAAATTGTAGATAGTCCGATAACTCTTTTGTTCGCATAAAATTTTGGTATCTCGATTCTGGGTATCTCTGGCTGTGTACCGATATCTTGTGGTATAATCATATCTCGTGTCATTCCTATTTTTACAACTTGTATAGGTTTTTTAACTTCATCAAACAATATCTCTGCTGGTGCCGTGTAAATTTTTATAAAAAATAAAGTACCTTTGGTTATTCTTTTAAATATGGTAAATGCTTCATATATCTCGGGTATAGTGGATATCTCAGTTCCGTCCGTGGTATATACGGTACTAAGTAATCCATATTCATAGCAAGTTTTAACTAGGCTTGGTTTAGTTTTTGGTAAGGCAATTAGCTTATTGTATCCGGTCAATTTCTGGGTTATATAGTTCGTATCTGGTTCTTGGATATTTGTAGCTTTGGGGTTGCTATTTAAGAAAGTTTGTACGTTGTAGATATTTTCTATATATGTGCGGGCTGTGTAGTTATATGTCTTTTTGTCTTGATTTAGGCTATCTCGATATGTAGTAACTTGTGGGGGTGTAAACATGGGGTCTTTTGATGTATTTGGAGTATATGGCTTGTCAAATAGCTTGTTTAGGTTCATATTTTTTCTAACTCCTTTGCTTGTACCTGCAGAAGTAGATTGATAAACGTTATGGGTTTTATGGAGTATCCCAACATCTCCTTCTAGCTCTGGAATTTTACTGTCTTCCGATCGACATAGCTCTGCGCATTGCTGAGTTAGCTGATTCATAGCTATAGACTTCAGTTTATCTTCACTAGTCTTTAGCTTTAGTGTTTGTATCTCAGTACCCATCTTTACTATCTCAGTACCCATACTGTCCACTTTCAATGAAAGCGTAGTCAGGGCGTTGAGTATCTTTTCATGTATATTTTCTTCTATCATTTCAGTTTGTGTAGCTTTGTCTTGATATGTAATCTGCAATAACATTTTTGTTAGTACTGATTACTTCTATTATAAATGTAAAATTTAATATATTTAAAACTAGTCTCCGAATCTCTTTTGTTGTAACTGAATTTTGTATTTTCTTTGTTAGCCACCATCGTACCTGTGTATTATCTGTTCGCATAATAAATTTGTTATATACAATATATGGCTCAAATGCTAATAAACATTTATATAATGAACATAATTCTTTCCTATTTATTTCCCATTTTATTTCTGTCTCGTTAAATGTACCTGAGTAATATCTACAATGGTGTTCTATTTTTTCTGCTTCATATCTATATTTAAGTACTCCTCCGTAACTATATTCACTGGCATCTGCTTCTACTATGTATGTAAATTTTCTATTTTCATCCGGAAATTGTAATTTTGGTAATTCCTTGCAAAGTAATT
Source organism: Capsicum baccatum var. pendulum (assembly GCA_030864225.1). NCBI lineage: Eukaryota > Viridiplantae > Streptophyta > Magnoliopsida > Solanales > Solanaceae > Capsicum > Capsicum baccatum. The sequence continues at coordinate 160,166,318 of CM061560.1, read as the reverse complement.
TTATTTTTTGAACTTGTTTTTTATCTTCTTCATTATAATTATATTCTATATCCTTTTTTAATTTTTTCTGTAGTGATTTTAGGTTTTCTGCTAATTTTGGAATATATTCTCTTACTTGGTTTACTAATCCTAAAAATGATTGTAATTTCTTTTTTGTATCTAATTCTTCTTTTGAATTTATTATTTTTTGTACTATATGTTGTTGCATTTTTACTCCACTTTTATCTATTTGTATTCCTAAAAATTCTATCTGGTTTTTCATAATTTCGGCTTTCTTTTCGCTTAGACTTATTCCTGATTTTTCTATTATATCTGTGAACTGTTCTAATAATTTTATGTGTTCTTCTTTAGTTTTTGTGTATAATAATATATCATCTATGTATACTATGCAATTAGGTAATTGCTTAAAATAATTATCCATAAAATGTTGATATCTACCTGGTGCATTTTTGTATCCAAAGGGTAATACATTCCATTCGTAAAATCCTTGTGGTACCGTAAATGCGGTTAATTCTTTAGATTCTTCTTCTAACTTTAGGTGGTAAAATCCTGATTTACAATCGAATTTGCTAAAATAATTATATCCTTGGATTTGTCTTATTTTTAATATCTTATTTGGTATTGGATAATTATATGTTATAGTTTTTGCATTTAAATTTCTATAATCAATAACCATTCTACTTTTTCCTGTTTTTTGTTCACTATGTTTATTTACTATAAATGCTGGACTATTATGTTTACTATTACTTTTTTGTATATATTGTATTTCTAATAATTCATCTATATACATTTTAAATTCTTTTAAATCGTCAAAATTATATGTTAATGGTTTTTGGGTTATTATACTGTTTTTGTCTATTAATTCAATTTTTATGGTAGTTTTATGTTTTTCCCATCCTTTTAACGGATCTTCACTATATAATTGTTCTAATTTTTTCTTAACTATTTCTATCTTATTTATTGAAAATATAGTTATTTCTGTTTTATTTATCGAAAATACTACTAATTCTATTGTATCTTCAGTTGTTTTTATATTTTCTAACTTTTGTGTAATTTTTTCACTTCCTTTTATCCAGTCAGTTTTCTTTCTTATTTTATTATTAACTCTTTTTGCTCTTACTTTTTGTTTACATGGTGTTGTAAACCACCAATCGTTTCTAGTTATTATATGTGGGTATAGTTTATCTAAAAATGGCATTCCTAAAAGTATATCTTTTGACGTTAGTTCATAATTATAAATTTCTTCTATTGTTAATATCTTATCCCATATTTGTGCTTTTACATTCCTAGCTTTATAAGTAATTAAGTTTCCTTCATTATTAAATCTTTTAACTACTATTGGTACTTTTAATTTATCCCATTCACTTTCTGGTAAGCAATTATATCTACATAAATTGGCTTCTGCTCCTGTATCTATCATAGGCGTATAATATCTACTGTAATATCCTTCCACTACTATCTTCATTAATACATATATTTTCATTTTATGTTAAGGCTCTTTTTAGAAATAATCTTTCCCTATTATATGTTATAGCTAATTGTGTATGTTCTATATTATATGGTTTTACTTGTTCTAACCATTTTATTCCTAATATTATATCTGCTTTTTGCATTTCTTCTTTTACCTCAAATTCTATTTTTATTTTTCTAATTCCTCCTATTATTATTTCTTTTTCTACTATATCTTTACTATTTATTAAACTTCTCGGTAGATCTGGGCATATATCATTATCAGTTTTTATTTCTTCATTTTTTACTAAATATTTTGCTATATAATTTTCTTCTTTTCCTGTGTTTAATAGTATTAAATGTTCTTTTTCATTTATTTTTCCAGTTATGTAATATTGGTTTAAATTACTTATTGAATTTGTTTCATAACTTGTTCTTTTTGATGAGCTCGATGACTATGGTTTTTCATTAGCTATTCTTTTCGTTGTACTTATTCTATCATTTACTATTTCTAAATTTTCTTCTATATCTATGTCTCTATAGCTATAGTCATTATAATCTATTGTTTTTTCAATTTGCTCAAATGGGCTATCTATTTGTATTTTATTAATCTTATTTTTCCCTGTTATTTTATGTTTTGTTGTTAATACATATAAATTTTTACATCTCGCTGTAAATATTTTACTTCCTGGGGTTAATTCTATTCCTGATATCTTCCAATATAATACTAATGATTTATCTATATTCCTATCTGTTACTGCTACTGAATAATTTGCACTTATTAAAAATTTAAATTTTTGGTATATTAAATTTCCTTTTACGGCAGTTATTATGCTTTTTTCTATAGGTTTTATAATTCTATCATCTGCTAAATATAATTCTATTGGTGTATCTATTCCTTCTCTAAAACATGCTTTTATTAATATTTCTGTACCTCCAAGGTGTACGTATTTTATTGGATCTCCTTTACTTTTTATATCATTTATTTCTTTATTAATTATCCTCTTTGTTACTAGTGGTATACTAGCTTTTCCTTTTGCATATCTACAGTCTATTACATGTTCTTTTTGGCATACTACATAATATTCATCTTTTTTCCTACTAAAAATATTTTTTATTGTTGGTATTTTAAATATTTTTTCTACACTTAAATCTAACTCTTTTCCTTTTATTTCATCAAATATATTACTGTCAAATATTATCTTTTGTTCTGTTCCTTCGTCATTTAAATATTCTTTCTTTGTTATTATTTTTATATCTTCTTCAGTCATTTGATTCCTCTATCTCACTATCTATTTCAGTATCTGTTTCGTTTTCTGAAATTTCATATATACTATCTTCACTTTCTAGTTCATAATCTATATAATCTATTTGCATATATTCTGTATTTTCTATTTTTATTTCGGATATTTGTTTATTTTTTGGATTTTTAGGTAATTTACAATCTCTAGCTAAATGTCCTAACTTTCCACAATTATAACATGTACATTCTTTTATAGATTTTTTCTTTCTATATGGTCTTTTATTCTTGTAATTTTTTACATAATATCTTTTTCTTGGTTTCTTATATTTATATTTTGATTTTTTATATTTCTTATGTCTTTTTCTTTTCTTATAATATCTTTCTTCGCATCCAAATTGAGGTGCTATCTTATTTTTGCAACATGCTAAATTTCTTATTAATGTTTTTTCCATTTTTAATTCTTCTCTATATTTTTCACATAACTTTCTATACCATTGTTGTAAAAATTTTATTCTAGCTCCTAATGTATCTACTATTTTTGCTTCTTCCCAACTTTTTATTATTTTTGAACTAAATGGTTTGGGTAATTTATTAAAATATAATTTTCTTATTTCTTTACTTTCTTCTATACTATATGCTCCTTTATAATAATATTCTTTAAATGCGCAAGTATATTCATCTATATAACACATATTACATATTGTTAATTTTATCATTAAATTCCTATTTGTATCTTTTTTGTTGATCTTGTTCTTCTTCTAATGTTGTCATACTACCAAATTCATCTTTTATAGTTGTTTCATATTTTTTCAATAATTCTATAGGTGTTAATTTAGTTGTTGTTGATGCTGCTCCTTCCATAGGTTTATTAGCTCTTAATACTTTCTTACTATTTTCAGTTAAATTTGTAAACCATAATTTTACTGATCCTATTAATGTTTTTTCTATATATTCTGGTGCATCTGTTATGTTTATATTATTGTCTAATAATTGTTTTTTCATATATCCTATCCATAATTGTATTGTTTTTTCTGTATCTATTACACAGTCTAGATCTAAAAAGTTATAATTTTTATTAACTATTTGTTTTGGTGTCCATTTGTCATATTCATTATATCTTTTAAATTTATTTTTATAATACATAGGTTTTCTTATTTCTGTTGTTTTGGGTATTAGATTTTCATCTTCTTTTTTATCAAGAGTATTTATTTCTGTATTGGTATTTTCGTCGTTAATTATTTCTTGTTTTTCGTTAATTTCTAAATCTTTTATATTTGTTAATATTTCCGTATATGTTTCACTATCTTCTGAATCATAATTATCTGTTTCTTCTACCTCTATATTATTTATTTCTAATTTTTCTTTAAATTGATTTATCTCGCTTATTAATTTTTATTCTTTATCTTTTTCTTTTTGTCTTTGTTCGTATAAATCTTTTAACATTTGTAATTCTTTTTCTAATTCAGCAATTCTACTATTTTTAGTTTCTTCTATTTTTCGTATTTCTTCCGTAGTTTGTTGTTTAATTTTTTCTATTTCCTTTTTTCTATCTATTTCTTCATTTTCTTTTTCTATTCTTACCATTGCTGTTAATTTATCTTCTAATTTTAATTCTTCTTTTTCTAACATTAAATATAAATGTTCTCCTATTTTCTTATATCTTCTTCCTAGATTAGAAAATACTATTTTTATTTTTGATCCTTCGTGATTTTCATATATTTTTTCATCTATTATAAATTCTTCTTTATTCATTTTATTGTGAATAGTTCATGTTGATATATATATTCTAAACTATCTATTTTGGATTCTAATTTTGATATTTCATCTTTTTGTATATTTATTGAATTTTTACTAACTCCGGCAAATATATTATAATGTAATCTTTCTTTTCTTATTTTTAATTCTTTACGTTTTTCAAAGATAACTTGTTTTAATTCTTTGTATTTTTGTTCTTTATTCATTTGAATTATGTTTATAATATTTTGGTGGATATCTAAATCTAATTTTATCATAATTAGGTGGTATATGTCTCATTCTTCTAGATTTTAAATGGATTATTAATTTTGCTTCAATACTAGATATTAATGTAATTAAATAGGCTAATCTTTGTGGATTTTCTTTTGTTTTATTTAAACTTATATATTCTGAATAATTACTAACTAAATTTTCTTTAATTTTTCTAAAGGCTTCTCTATTTTTAAATGGTCTTCTCATAATTAATTTAATAAATAACTAATTCTAACACGTATATCACTTCCGTATCTTTTAAATTACTGAGCTCTGATACCATTTGTAGGGGTGCGGATTACTAAGCTGATAAATAGATTTATAAATAGATTCATCAAGTAATCTTCTTATTTTTTTATTCAAATGTTATGCACGATGGAGTCACAACTAGGCCAAAATAATTATATCTTTGTATAATATGTTTGAATTTTGAGGATTTGAATGTTTTCAAAGATATAATTATTTTGGCTTCTAAAAGTCTAACTCAAAACTAAGAATAATTAGAGAGTAATCAATTAGAAATGGATCTTGGGATTATTCTTTCCTAGGGACAAGTTATGCTTGGAAACATGATGATTCAACTAAAATCACCCTACACCTCAATTTGACATCCCTATTTCTAGGAAGATGCCCAAAACATAGCCACTCTCTATTCACCCTTATTTCTAAAATTGCAAAAAGATAGTAAACTACATCCATTAATATCCACTATTGTTTTGTCCCTTATAACCCTCTTTCAAGGAAGCTATGGGTTCCCAAAAGTTCACCAACATCCCCTTTTCAAGGATGATGTGAGCTTTCAAGAGTTTGGAGTTTTCACACACAAATTCATTTTTTGGTATTTGAGGCTTTCACCTACAAACTCAAACTAATTTAACTAAGCAATAGCAAAACCCATCATCAACAAATTAGCATATACACAAATACATCACAACCTATACATAATTGCACCCTAATCTACCATAATCCTAAGAGGAAGAACTAACAACTAATGAAGATAATAGACAAGAATATACTAAAATCTCCATCAATTTGATTCACAAAAAATAAAGCGAATACAAATCACCCTTTAAATTTCAATGAATCCTCATAAGGATTTGTTAATTCTTTACTTAGGAGTCACTCTAATGTCTTCATATCTCAAGATTAGTACAAAATTTTCTCCTAGATCCAAGTGATAAAACCTTAAAATAAGGAGGATAGGATAAAAATCTCTAGAATTGTGAATGTCCCAAAGAGACTATGAAAGGAATTAAGTTTGGATGGGTAAAATTACAAAACTGCCCTTGAGCGAATTCCCGCTTAGCCCCAATCCCGGCTACCGCGACCGTGGTAAGGACACCACGATCACGGTACCTTGACTTGGCTTGACGGGCTGCGACAGATCGCGATGTAACTGAGGTTGGTTTTTGCTTCAGGTCTTCTAGCTGCACTTCATCTCTCCTTTTTGATCCCTTTTAGCTTGCATCCATATATTTCCTTCTCATAATCTATATGCCTACAAAATATGAAAAATAGTACATTTAATCACAAATAAGTCTCATTTAAACATTCAAATCATAGTAGTATGGAAGTGCAGTATAAATGAGTGATAAATTCACCACTCATCAACAACCCCAACATAAATCTTTGTTTTCTTAAGCAACACTGCATCTTACCATGAGACAATGCACATTTATGCCCAATTTGCATGACCTAATGATCAAAATTACTCCAACTATATTGCTAGTATAAGTAACTCTTCACGTATGGGTAAAACTATTCTCACAACACCCCTCAACATGAAATTCAATATTCAAGGATGCAAAATACTTTTGAAGAGAAACAATATAACAATCACTAATACCAAAGAAGTGACTCACCTTTTTGGTCTTTACTCAACTATACACTATTTACCTTATTTTTTCGAAGATGACAGTATCACCTACCTAAATTTATTCACATGTCCCCTCATAAGAAAGAAATCCCACACACTTCAAATTATCAACCATAAAAGAAGGTATTTAAATGCAAGCCTCTCCCTCTCACACACAAGGACTGTCAATACTAACAAGTACCATGCCATAGGCTTTCTTCTATTTTAAATCGTATCTATAATGAATATACTTGGTTGGAGATCTTGAAGGGCTTTTTGAGATTATAACATAGGCTCGGGGTAGAGTAGGATATAATTTAGGAACAAAGTAGCTATACCCTTCTTGAACATGTACATTACACTTTTTCATCCAACTTTTGACCATGGGCCACTTCTCTTGTTTTCACTCTTTACACATCTGCCTACTTTTACTACCTTGACTTGCCCATCTTTTGGAAAGCATTTTCTTTTCCCCTCTTTGCTTGGTACATTTCATGATTTTCTTTCATTTTTTGGGTCCCTTTTTTTCCTATTCATGTTTTCTCAAAATTGTTCTCTTAAAAACTATCTTACAATCTCATGGCCCAAAGTTACCTCTTTCAATTTTCAGCCACCCCAAGTTAGAATTTTAGCCGCTATTTGAATTTTTAAGTTCAAGGAAAGTAGGTTAAAAAGAGAGATAAAACTTGAGTGGCTCACGGCTTGCAAAGTGTTTACCAAAGAAAGGTCCAAATGATCAAAGTGGGTGACTAGGGATAACATCTATGAACGGGTAGGCCTTTTAGGTTAGAGTGGACATCCAAGTTCTCAAAGAGGCCCTAGGATTATATCTCCAATCAAATATAATAAAAATTATCCTTGAGATACTAATGGGGCAAGTTCTAGATGGTACAAGTATACATGAGATTCAAACAAATAAGCTCAACACACATGGCATGCAAATTCGACAAGGAGGCTCAATTTCCGCCCCTCCCGATAGAGACACAAATAAAGTATCCACCATTTTCAAAAGTAAAAAATTTGGAGTCACAAAAAGAGAAAAAGAATTGTTACAAGGTCGTTCAGGTCCATGCCCTTGATTTTCAAAAAAAATTTAGACGTAGGAGGGAGTTTTCTTTGTATTCACACCACATAAAATTTGATAATTATGAAACCAACCCAATCCTTTGTCTCATATTTTTGACTTCTGATACGTTCAATAGGAGCTCAAGACCATTTACAAAGAGCTAAGCTCGAGAATTGCAAATTCTTCAAGGATTATTCATGAAGATGGACATGCGTGAATACGATTTGAGTTCCTCCAAGGGGTTTCACATTTTGAAGTATGAACCCATGACATTGAGCAAAACTTTTCATTAAGGGAATTTTAGTAATTTCAGTCATGGGTCACTTTTTGGCCCATTATGTAGTAAACTATAAATAGCTACATGTTAGGGTTATTTATTCTTAGCTTATTTTTGATATTGAATGAACATTTCTCTTGAAAGAGTGTTGGTAAAACTTGTGTTGATTGTTTGCTTAGAAATGGGGGTTTTGAGGTTATTCAATCCCTCTTGGTCCACGTAAGAAATTGGTGTTTGATTCTATGAGTTTTAGGGGTCTTCGAGTTTGATACACTTCTTGGTTCTTATTTCCTTGTAGTTTCTTATGTCAATTTATCTATCTTTACTTTTTAGAATCGATAATCTTGTATTTCTGTAGATAGATTTCATCTTTCGTAGCTTGATCCACATCATTTGGTATTAAACTGAGCTTGATTTTGTTTCTACGATGTCAATCTTGGGTTTGCTGTCTTGATAATAAAAATAAGTAGTGATCTTTTTTTACCCATAGGCCGAGTCCTTGGTCTTTGAATTTTTATGTCTTTTGTGTGTTTCTAGTGTTAGATCCTTGTTTTCTAGCCCTAATAGAGTCTAGATCATTAAATTGTGCTATTTCCAGGTTGATTTGAGTCATCCATTATTACTGAGCATGGGATCTAAAATTTTGAAGGTATTTGTTGAGGTTTTGGATTTGAAAATGTGTTTTTTGTATTTGGGGGTTCAAGATGAGCTTGAATTTTGAAATTCCATTCCATTCTGAGGTCATTTGTGTGAGGGTCAACTTTGAATGTTCTTGGTGTTCTTCATAATCTTCATATATCATTGAAGAACAACAATCAAAAAGTAAGTGTTTCATTCAAAAAGGAGGTGAGAGAAGGTGTGGTACTCGTCTGTCTAAAGAATATTCCAATGAATATCCCAAGTCTTTCAAATAAGGAAATAAACAAAAGAAGAAGACAAAGGAAAGTACAAGGGAGGGAACAAGAGAATTCAAACTCTCTTGAGCTTGAAAGAACAATTGAAAGGTCCAATTCTTTTTATTTTTCCCTCTAAAGCCTATTACCACACCCCCAACATGATGATTGATTGAAATTCAAATTGGAAACAAGTAATCTCCAAAACGTCAACCAACATTCAACAAGGGACCCACGTTACTCAACTAACCAATTACCTTAAGCTCAAATTTAGATTCTTAAGTTTCTTTTCTTTGATTCTTGAGTTTCATTCCTTGATTCTAATGTTTATTAATAACTAGATTACCTACTTAGTTGTGAATTAGTTTTGAATCTATTTCTTTCGTTGGCTTCTTTCTTTATGTGTTCTTCTCATTTTTAATTCATCGTAGCTTCTTTGCTCAAGTCCGTACGTGATTTCTTTGAGTCACTCAAACAAAAATCCATTTCGGGCAAGAGAAGATATCATCCCTTAAATTCTCATGGAATATAATCCATCATTAAACAGTTGTGAACCCAAGTGTGAGGCAAACAAGGTATGTAGAGTTATAAGGATACATTTTTTTTAGCTAATGAGTTTGTTGTTTTTTTGGTGTCTTTTCATAGGTACAATGCCAACGGAAGGATAAAATTCTCAAACCATGGACAACAATAATAATAATACTATCTTGGCCACTCTAGAAGCTACCAATGGTAACATTGAGAGACTATAAATGGAGGTGGTATCAATCAAAGGGGATATTTCTTCGATGAAAGGGGGATATGCCGTTAATGAATGGGAAATTTTTACTATGAGTGGAAGGTTGTATCATGTGTAAATGTAAAGGAACTCCCGTCCCTCCACTCCTCAACACTACCGTGTTTTCTCAAGTGGACATGCTCAAAACACTTTCACTACCACTACCTTGGAAACCTTCGACCAAATGTTCAATCCACCAAGGCCTTCACAAAATGTCACCACCCAAACTACCACTTATAGTCAAATACAAAACCCCACAAGACTACTTTATCCTCAATTAAATCAAGTATAACAAGAAGAACTTAGAAAACAAATTATCCAATCTACCCCGAACCCTATTCCAAGCTCCACTTAACCAAAACTAACCCGTCCATGTATATAAAGATGGTAGGGAGGAACAACAGGAAGTGTATGGAGAATATGATGATGTTGAAATGATGGAAGAAGATATAAGAGGTAGACATTTGGATCAAAATGTATTAGGTCAAGGAGGAAGAGTTGGTCCAATGCCTTATAGTAGAGGAAACATAGGAAACCGCCCTAAAGATTGTGATGTAGGGATCAATTTCATCAAAGTTAGTCTTCCAACCTTTAAAATAGTGAGTGATCCTAAAGATTATCTCCCATGAGAGTCATCTTATGAAAGGATCTTTCAAGTCAATGATCTCACCGATGTGAAGAGGTGTAGTTATGCCATAGCCCATTTTGAAGGTTATGACAATACATGGTGAGATTATGCTAAGATGTTTGGGAATGTGTTGAATGAGGGACACTCCCTCCATGGTATATATTAAAGGGACTTATGAGGCAACTGTATTTATCGGAGAGTTGTAGACATAAGCTCCTTGCCAAGTTACACAACTTGAGGCAAGGTAGCAAGAGTGTCATAGCTTATTAGATGAGCTCCAATAATTTATTTTGAAGCATGATCACTGAGGATAATAAGTAGACCAAGATATCATACACTAAAAGGTTGGGTTTAAAAAAAATATCTCCTCATTCATGACTCTTCGCAAGCTTGAGACCATAAATTTTATCTTCTAAGCAGCCTTGGAGATTTGAAGGTAGATTAAAGATAAAGATGATTACAAATCAAAGGGTCATCCATCATCTAATACTTTGGGTAAGAACAAAGAGTTAGCTCAATCTCCCTCGAGTTTGCACAAAAAGAAAGAATACAAGTCCAATGAAAAGAAACCCGTGGAGAAGGTCGTCCCAAAGTACCCTTCAAGAAATAAAGGTAACAAATATCCTACTTCCAACTCTAAGGGATTCCAATGCTTTATATGTCAAGGATTGGGACACAAGGAAAATTAATATCCCAATCGACGAAATAAGATCTTTAAGAAAGGGAAATTATATTATCTTGGAGAAGAAGTGGGAATTGAATCAGATGAGAATAATGACAAGTCTCAAGATTGAGAGCAAGTAGAAGATGAGATACAAAAGTAGGGTGATAAAGAAGATACTTGGCCACAAGGTGGTGAGCTTGAAGTACCTAACTTTGTGGTAAGATGAGTCATGGTTAGTAAGGCTTTTGATGACCCGAGTCCAAGAGAGAATCTTTTCTATACCAAATGTCTTATTAAAGGAGGTGTGTGATCAATGATCATTGATAGTGGTAGTTTTACTAATGTTGCTAGTGGTACCATGGTTGACTTGTTCAAGCTACCCTATACTATATATACAAGTCCTTACAAACTCCAATGGTTTAATAAATATGGAGAGTTGAAGGTAACTCAGTATGTTTTGATTTAGTTTAAGGTAGGAAACTACCAAGATAAGGTGCTTCTTTATATAATCCCTATGAAAGCTTGTCACTTATTATTGGGAAGGACATGGAAATATGATTGGTCTACTAAGCATAATGGAAGAATAAACTGGTGTTCTCTTAAACTTAATGGCCAAAAGATTACACTCTATCTTTTCTCACCATCATAAGTAAATGAAGTTTATCAACAATTGAGGGAGTTGAAGTAGAAAAGGAAAGGGGAAAGGGAAAAGAAAGATGAGAGAAGGAAAGGTGAAGAAAGAGAGGAATCAATACAATAAAATGAAAAGTATCCTACGGTGATGTTTGCTAGGAAGAAGGATCTCTTCAAGAAGCATGATGGCAAAACACCCATGTTTCTCCTAGCCCATGTTTTTGACACTGACCCCTCTACTTCTTCTATCCCCCATTATATATCCTTTGTTTTGCAGGATTTTAAAGATATGTTCCCAAAGTAACTTCCACAAGGGTTACCCCCACTTTGGGGAATCGAGCATCAAATAGACTTTCTGCCAGGCTCTCAATTACCTAACAAACTGGCATACCGAAGTAAATCTATGGATACAAAATAAAATCAAATGCAACTTGAAGACATTATCAACAAGGGATACATCAAAGAAAGCATGAGTCCATGTAAGGTTCCAGTGTTGTTGGTGCAAGAGAAAGATGGAACATGGTACATGTGTGTGGACTATTGAGCCATCAATAAGATCATGATAATGTATTGACACCCTCTTCTATTATTGGATGATTTTCTTGATGAATTAAGTGGTTCATATATTTTTTTAAAAATTGATCTTAGGATCGGCTATCACCAAATAAGAATGCAATCAGGTAATGAATGGAAGGCTGCTTTCAAGATCAAGTTTGGTCTCTATGAATGGATGGTCATGCCATTCGACCTCACCAATGCTCCTAATACTTTCATATGGTTAACGAATCATATGATGAAACCATTCATTGGGAAGTTTGTTATGTGTACTTTGATGATGTCCTAGTTTATACCAAATCCCTTGAAGAGTATGTTTTATATTTGGAAAGTGTGTTTGAAGACCTAAGAAAGGAAAAGTTTTATGCTAATATTAAAAAAATGCTCTTTTGGTGTGAATGAAGTTTTGTTTTTGAGATTTTTCATAACCTTAAGAGGATTTAAGGTGGATGAATCTAAGATAGACACAATAAAGAATTGGCCAACTCCAAAATCCATTAGTGAAGTATGAAGCCTCCATGGTTTTGCTAATTTTTATAGGTGTTTTGTCAAAAGATTTAGTACTATCGTCGCTCACTTGACGAAGGTAATTCAAAAGGATAAACCTTTGAAATAGGGTGAAGTGCAAGTTAAGTCACTTGAAACCTTGAAGGCTATGCTTATTTCCAACCCCTTATTGCAATTACCTAATTTTTATAAGATGTTTGAAATTTAATGTAATGCAAGTAAAGTAGGAATAGGTGTCATTTTAATTCAAGATCCTAAATCTATTACCTATTTTAGTGAAAATCTAATGGGCACGTCTCTAAATTATACCACTTATTATCTAGAGTTATACACATTTATTCGAGCCTTGAGCAATTGGCCACATTACTTGTGGCCCAAGGAATTTGTCATCCAAATGGACCACGAATCCTTAATACATCTGAGGGACCAAGGTAAGATAAAAAAATAGCATGCAAAGTGGATTGAGTTCCTGGAAACCTTCCCTTATGTCATTCAATACATAAAGGGAAGGAAAAATATGCTTGCATGCATTATCTAAGAAACATGTGCTCATTTCTATATTATTTTCAAAATTGATGGGATTTGAGAATCTTAAAATGATGTATCCCGACGACCCTACATTTTCCCTTATCTTTCAGGATTATGAGAAGTGGCGCAGGGAAAAATAGCTCAAGGATGGGGTTTCCACTCCCTATTCCATGTTTGATGGATATTTGTTACAAGAAAGAAGGTTGTGTGTTTGTACTAGTTCTTAGCGAGAGTTATATGAGAGAGGCACATGATTTTTGTTTGAAGGGACACTTTGGGGTTGAAAAGACCCTCGGGGTCCTAGAGGAACAATTCTATTGGCCCAAAATGCGCAGTGATGTTTCTATGATTTGTAGCCAATGTAAGAATTATAGGAGTGACAAATCAAGCCTCCTACCCCAAGGGTAGTATACCCCACTGCCCACTCCCCTATGTCTATGGATGGATATCTCTATGGACTTTGTTTTGGGATTGCTGAGGATGAGGAGAGGTGGGGATAACATTTTTATGGTGGTTGACCAGTTCTCAAAGATGGCCCACTTTATCCCATGATCTAAGAGTGAGGATGCATCTAGTGTATCCTCATTGATTGAATAACATATTTTTAAATTACATGGGATCCCTCGTACCATTATTAGTGATAGGGACTCCAAGTTCCTTAGTCACTTTTGAAAATCGATGTGGGGTAGGCTTGGTATAAAATTTCTCTTCTCAACTTCTTGCCACCCACATATCGATGGCCAAAGGGAAGTAGTAAATAAGACCTTTGGTTCTATGCTATTCTCCATGGTTAAAGGTAAGATGACTTGTTGGAAGGATCACCTACCCCTACTCGAGTTTGCTTATAATCGTGTTATCCATTGGACTACTGGTATGACTCCCCTAAAGTGTGTGTATGGCCTAAATCCCCTTACCTCTTTAGATTTAACTCTCTTATTTAGTGATCTTGTGTTGAGTTTAGATGGAAATAAAAGAGAAGAAGCGATGAAAAAGTTTCATAAAAAGGTCAGACTCTACCTTGAGAAGTGAAATGAAGAAGTTGCTAAGAGGGCCAACAAGGGATGAATAAGGCTTGTGCTAGGACTGGGTGATTGGGTTTGGGTGCACCTTTATAAGGATCCATTTCCAACAAAAAGAAAATAAAAGTTGATGTCAAAGGGTGATGTCCCCTTTCAAGTTCTTGAGAGAATCAATGATAATCCATATAAAATCGATCTTCCTTTGGAATACCAAGTGCACAACACATTAAATATGTGTAACATCTCACTTATTGACACTATTAAGAATGATGAAGCCACGAACTTGAGGTCAAATTCCTTCCAAGATGGAGAGGATGATATAGGAAAGAGGAGCTCAAGACTGTTTACAATGAGCCAAGCTTGGGAATTGCAAATCCTTCAAGGCTTATTCATGTATATTAACGTGTGTGAATACATTTTGAGTTCCTCCAAGGCGTTTCACATTTTCAAGTATGAACCCATAACATTGAGTAATAATTTTCATAAGGGCATTTTAGAAATTTTTGTTATGGGACACTTTTGGGCCCATTATGTAGTAGACTATAAATAGCTAGTATGAGACACTTTTGTGCCCATTATGTAGTAGACTATAAATAGCTTTTTGTTAGGGTTATTTCTTCTTAGCTTATCTTTGATATTGAATGAACATTGCTCTTGAAAGAGTGTTGGTGAAACTTTTGCTGATTGTTTGCTTAGAAACGAGGGTTTTGAGGGTATTGAATCCATCTTGGTCCACATAAGAAATTGGAGTTTGATTCTATGAGTTTTAGGGATCTTCGAGTTTGATACACTCATTGGTTCTTAATTCCTTTTAGTTTCTTATGACAATTTATCTATCTTTATTTTGTTACATGGATTATCTTTTGGTTCTTTAGGTAGATTTTATCTTTCATAGCTTGATCCGTATCACTTTCATATGGGCAAATCATGTGGCTACTCAGACTTTGCCATCGGTATAAGTGTGATCCTAAATCCAAAATGCCATAGGTACTTAGACTTCCCTTGCATTTGTAGCCCCGATGCTATGGGCAGTTAGACTTCCCTTCATCTGTAACTTAAAACCCAATCACGACTAGTTTTCCTTAAAAATTTCATTACTCAATCTATCATAGGAAAAGGTTTACCCAACATCATTATTAAAAGAAATAGAAAACTAAAAATGAAAACAATCAATTCACAAAATTTTTATGCTTTGTGTGAACTAAATTTAAGTATTCTAAAATAATAAATACGCATAGGTGCAGGGCCACAAAACCCACTAAAAGACTTGTAATGACCTCACTACATAATCCAAAAGTGTAAGAAGGGAAAAAAGGATCCCTAAAACAACATTGATAACCCTGTTGAAAACGTGACACAGAGTCGTGATCATGGTATGATCAGTGCAATTGCAATACCACAATCGCGTTCCTCAAGTCATGATTGTGGTACCTTAGGAATTCTACTCCCCTATTTTTCCCTATTTTCTACATGGATTCCACACTTCTTAACTTAGTTATGTAAACATGAACATAACGGGTTGCCTCCCATCAAACTCTTTATTTAACGTCACGGCATAATACCTCTTTAACTATCATTTATGTCTCCACTTAAAGGATTTGAATTTCCTACCTAATTTTTGATCAATAAATCATTGAAGTGCGTTGGGAAAATGGAAGGGCATGACAAAACATCTTCTATTATGCTACTTCGAGCACTTGAACCTTTTACCTAATTTGGCATCCAATTTCTAAATAGTCTTATTAGGTATTGGTGAGAACATCAAGTGTCCACTTTCTACACCTTGAACTTTGCATTTATTGACCTTCAATTGATGGGCTTCATTTGGCCTTCTTAGGATGAAAAACTCCAAAATATACAGATCTTGTACCTCATCTCCATTGTTCATGATTTTCTTGGGTGGTTTAATTTTCATCACATCCACCAAACACAATGTTGAAAGGTGGTTTGAATAAGGTCTTCTTCCTAATTCTAGAGTCGCATTTCTCTAGACATTCTCATCCCATAATGGACTAGAGACTTCACAAAAGATTTGCTTGTCATCTTCTTCACTCTAGTACTATTTCTTCATTTTTTGTATTATCTCCTACATTTGGTTTGGTAGGTTGTGAAATCACCGAGGATACTTCAATATAAAGCTCACCATGATCCATGTGGCTTGACATCTTTTATTCCTTAACCTCATTTTGAATTATGGGTATGTTTACAGTTTTTGAGTTGTCAGACTCATTACCCATTTCTTCTATCCTTTTGATTTCTTTTTACATAGCCCAATGGATTGATGTATGAGATGTATGTTATCCCCTATTGTTTCTACTTGATCAAATATAAGTTTAAGTATTGCTTCAACGCCATTATATTTGGCACATTGTTCTTCCTTTTTCTCATCATAAGACCTATAAAACTCATAAGAAGAACTAGCATTTGGGTTAGTATAACGAGGGGAAGGGGCATTTGGATAATTGCTCCAATGTCCATCTAGACCACCGCATAAGAAATAATCATACTCCCAAGAGGATCAAGATGGTGCACACATCTCTTTTCGGAGAGCATATCTACAATCTTGCCAAAAGTGGGATCCACCACAATATGGACATGGAATATCAAGATAAGATTTCCAACCACAAAACTTATAATCATTCAAAGATGCCATAGTTACAAATAAACAAAAATAAAAATCTACCTAACACAAGGAACAAAAGAAAATGACAAATAAATATTTACAAGTTTGAACCAAAGCAAGTAAGCTAAAATTCTAAACTAACTCAATACGTTAAATTGTTCCCTAACATAAAAATAATTTTTTATAACGCCCAACATACACTTCAATTTAAATACAAGGAGATCATTTTCAATATAATTGTCAAACTTTGAGTCGGGGTCGAATCCACGAGGAGCAATGTGAGTGGTGATTAAATAAGTTTGAAACTAAATTCACATGCTAAATTAAATATATTATACAAATATTTTGGGGGTTTTGAATCATTTCAAAGATATAATTATTTTTGGACTTCAAAAATACTAATTCGAGACTAATAATAATTAGGGAGTAATCAATTAGAAATGAATCTTGGGATTATGCTTTCCTAGGATAAAGTTATGCATGGGAACATGATGATTTGGTGCAAATTCTAATCGTTAATGATGTGGTTTGCTAGGATGAAAGTCCTTGAGGCTAGTTTGTCCACAAAGTCTCGAGGATGTCACACATTGACCCTTTCGAGTAGCTAATGAGTGTGTCAATTCAAACCACCCAACACTTTAATTGGACATCCCTATTTCTAGAAAGATGCCCAATATATAGCCTACTCTCTATTCACCCTTATTTCTAAGATAGCAAAAAGATAGTAAACTACATCAATTATTGTCCACTAATTCTTTTTCCCCTAGAGCCCTTTTTCAAGGAAGCTATGGGTTTTATGTTCACCCATATACCTTTTTCAAGAATGATGTGATCTTTCAAGAGTTTAGGGTTTTCACCCATAATCTCATTTTTGAGTATTTGAGGGTTTCACCCACAAATCCGAACTAAGTTAACCAAGAAATATAAAAGCCCATCATAAAACAATTAGCATATACACAAATACATCACAGCCTATACACAATTTCACTATATTCTACCATAATTATGAAAGGAAGAACTAGTAACTCATGAAGATACAACAACAACAACAACAAACCCAGTGTATTCCCACCTGGTGGGGTCTTGGGGGGGGGGGGTAAGATGTACGCAGTCCATACCTCTACCTCTAAAGAGGTAGAAAGGCTATTTCCGATAGACCCCCGGCTCAAGACACACGATACCACACAATACAAAGTAGAGCACCGAACAGATTACAAGATTACATAACATAACATGCATAACATAAATACGGCATAAATGCGGCAGTCATAAGTAAAAGAAAAGGAAAACAGAAAACAGAAAGAAAACAGAGGAAAGCACCCAGATTCGTACTAAAACAAGGAACAAGGAACATGGAAGCATACCAGGCTACTACCCCCAGCAAGTAATTCCCTACCGTAGCGACCCAAACTGGCCCTAGTCCTCTACCCTAATTCGCATCCTCCAGACCTTCCTATCTAGGGTCATGTCCTCAGTAAGCTGTAACTGCTCCATGTCCCGCCTAATCACCTCACCCCAGTACTTCTTCGGCCTACCCCTACCCCACCTAAAACCGTCCAACGCTAGCCTCTCGCACCTACGAACCGGTGCATCCATGCCCCTCCTCTTCACGTGTCCGAACCAGCTCAATCGGACTTCCCGCATCTTGCATTCCACTGGAGTCACACCAACCTTCTCCCTGATAGTCTCATTCCGAACTCTATCCCCTCTAGTCAGCCCACACATCCAACGCAGCATCCGCATCTCTGCCACCTTCATTTTTTGTATGTGGGAATTCTTTACTGGCCAACATTCCGCTCCATACAACATGGCCGGACGGACTACCACCCTATAGAATTTGCCTTTAAGCTTGGGCGGCACCTTCCTATCACAAAACACCCCCGACGCGAGCTTCCACTTCATCCATCCCGCCCCAATTCGGTGCGAGACATCCTCATCAATCTCACCGTTACCCTGGATCACGGACCCAAGATACTTGAAACTATCCCTCTTACATACCACCTGTGCTTCCAGCTTCACTACCACCTCATACTCCAGCCTTACGTCATTAAACTTGTATTCCAAATACTCTGTCTTGCTTCTGCTCAACCTGAACCCTTTTGACTCAAGGGTATGTCTCCACACCTCTAATTTATCCTTCACACCCCCTCGAGTCTCATCAATCAGAACTATATCGTCCGCAAAAAGAATACACCACGGCACCTCCCCTTGAGTACGTTGCGTCAACACATCCATCACCAACGCAAACAAAAAGGGACTAAGAGTAGATCCCTGGTGCAATCCTGTCAAGACGGTGAAATGCTTTGAGTCTCCTCCTGCAGTCCTCACCTGAGTTTTTGCTCCCTCATACATGTCCTTAATTGCTCTGATGTATACCTGCGAAACTCCCCTCACTTCCAAGCACCTCCAAAGCACCTCCCTGGGGACTTTGTCGTATGCCTTCTCCAGGTCGATAAACACAATGTGCAGATCCTTCTTTCTTTCCCTATACTGTTCCACCAACCTTCGTACCAGGTGAATTGCCTCCATCGTCGAGCGGCCAGGCATAAACCCAAACTGGTTTTCCAAAATAGACAGTATCCGTCTCAGCCTCGCTTCGACCACTCTCTCCCAAATCTTCATAGAGTGACTCAATAACTTAATTCCCCTATAGTTATCGCAACTCTGGACATCCCCCTTATTCTTATAGAGGGGGATCATGGTACTCCACCTCCAAGCCTCGGGCATCCTTGCCGTCTTGAAGATTTCGTTGAACAATCCAGCCAACCACCTTACCCCAGCCTCTCCAACGAACTTCCAAAACTCCACCGGTATCTCATCCAGCCCCGTCGCCCTACCCCTTCGCATCCTGCGAACAGCCTCTCTAACCTCATCTACCCTAAAGCGTCTACAATAACTAAAATCCCGACACTCCTCTGAGTGCTCCAGTTCCCCTAATTCAATAACTCTATCCCCTTCGTCATTCAAGAGCCTATGAAAGTACGATTGCCATCTCTCCTTAATGTAGCCGTCCTCCACCAACACTCTACCATCCTCCCCCTTAATGCACCTCACCAGGTCCAGGTCCCGCCCCTTCCTCTCCCTAGCCTTAGCGAGTCTAAATAGCTTTTTCTCCCCTCCTTTCCCCTGTAACCCCGCATACAAGCTCTCAAGCAGCCGTCTTAGCTGGTGTGACAGCCGACTTAGCCTCCTTCCTAGCTAGCTTGTACTCCTTCCTGTTTACCCGCTTCTCTTCTTCGTCCTTACTCTCAACCAAATTAGCATACGCTCCTTTCTTGGTCCCCACTTTCTTCTCCACCTCTTCATCAATTTGATTCATGAAAAATAAAAAGAATGCGTACCACACTTTAAATTCCAATGAATCCTCAATGGAATTTTTTAATTTTTTAATTAGGAGTAACTCTAATGTCTTCTTATTTCAAGAATAGTACAAATTTTATTCCAAGCTCCAAGTGATAAAACCGTAAACCAAGGATAGGATAAAAATCTCTAGAATTGTGAATGTCCCAAAAGATAAAGGGTTTATGCCTATAAAAGGAAATGGATTTGGTTGGGTGAAATTACAAAACTTCCCTTGGGAAAATTCTCGCTTTGCTATGATTGCAGTACTTTCGTATTGCTTGATTGGCTGCGATCATGAACCACAGACCACCATCGCAGTAACTGAGGCTGGTTTCTACTTCAGGTCTTCTAGTTACACTTCTTCTTTCCTTTTTGATTTTTTTTAACTTATCCATATCTTTCCTTCTCATAACATGTATGACTACAAAACATGGAAAAGAGTGCATTTATTCACAAAGTTGTCTCATTTAAACATTTAAATCATAGTAGTGTGCACAAAAGTGGAGTCTAAATGAGTGTTAAATTTACCTCTCATCATTGTCCTAAATGCATAAAGTAATGTGCTCCCATACATCAAACCTTATTCAGCTATCTAGAATTGACTATTACATTAAATGGTTAGTTGTTGGAATACTATTTTCATCTTAGATGAAGCTCTTACATTACAGTAGTATGTTGTTTATTTTGATAGACTATAGCATTTTGTCTATTTCTGGCGAAACAATCTCTACCAACTGATTCTTGAATGATATTTGTGATCATCAAATCTTTGTTCGCCTTGAAATATTCTCCTATTTAGTTTCTGCTAGAGGAAATAGATAGCTAGCCAACATAATTCTTTACATCTCAGCAATATTAGTCTTTCCATTTCCATACTACCTTACCATTCATGTTAATCATCCATTGCATTGTGAAATAGACCTATGAACACCTTAACATAGTAATAACTTCTTGCAAATAGTTGCAGTGAAGCCACATTAAAAAAATTAGTTAATAGACTCCTTCTCAACTTCATAGTGAGGATAGATATTTATATCAACCATGCCCATTTTAAGATCCTTTTTCTTGTGTATAATCTTACATTATTTGTTTTTCAAGAAAGAAGTATATATTATTCAATTACTTACATGAATAATGTATCACATATTTAGTGTTCAGGTATTTAATAAACACTAGCTAGACTATTTGCATACTACTTTTCTCCATCACACTATTTTTGTGACCTTTAATCCTCTATTTTTTATATGTACTTGTGCTTTTAGTTGCAAATAACTTCTTAGTAATATCTTCAAATTTAGTTCCATCCAAGAAAATTTCAACTGTAGGTCTAATGTCATACAATCCTAACTCTATAACCTTTTCGATAAATCAATCTTCGCATTCTATGTGATATTGGCTCATAAAATGTGGTAGTTTTATTTATCAACTCTTAATTATTGCAGGATTTTTGTAATCTTATATGGGAAGAAGAAAATAAATATATAAATGTTGCCAAAGATGACATATTAACCATTTATTGTGAGTTTTTGTAATTTTTCAATTTGAGGTGTCTAAAATTTCATGTTTTTGTTACTAGATCTATCGAAACAGGCACTTGAGTTTGAAGCAGAACAACTTTATATGGTATGTTCTATTTTAATTTTTTTTATTAAATATATAAATATAATTTTAGAGCATTTAGTATCTAACTTTGGATATTTCTATTCTAAAATGCAATAAAGACTGAACTTTATCAGATGTCAACTTTTGATATATTTTTACTATTTATTACACTAGTTAAAAATCTATGTTTAACAGAAAGTTGTATTTTATATTATTTGTATTTTGTTAATATCGTGATAGCATAATTTGATAACTTACCTTTTTAACAAAAATTAGTATTGGGTATGCCCAAAACGTAATACTCAGCTATTCTAGGTAGTGATAAAGAGGCAATAACTAAATTCATACATTTTAAGGCTATGGAAGTAGGATATCAATATTGTAGAGTTGTAATTGCAATCCTTCTTAGTTTCTTAGTCTTTGTTTTTGGTGTATCCGATCATTCAAGGATGGTTTTGATCAACTCTTCCTTAATTCTTGATAGCAAATTTTTGCAGTATTTAGGGAAGTTCACTGGCACATACAACTGTCATTTTCTATTCTTTTTCAACAATAATTTCTACATTTAAACTCATCTCATATTCTTACATATTGTTTTATAGCTGATATGATTGAAGATAGTAGAATCACATAACCTAGTGAGCTATAAGTCTAGATTTGACTTAGAATAATTCATTCATTAATTAATATATATATTGCTTTTTCTTTGACATGCCAACTATATGCTTAGGTATCTATTGAGGTTTTTAATGACAAAAATCACATGTTTAAATTTAATTGCCGCTTTCGAGATCTCTTATTATCCATTCATTAATTTGTTGCTCATATCATTTTGTTTTTATGCTTTATACAATTCTTTTTATCCGATTCTAGACTATTATTATTAATTAAATATCATGTGAAAGACAACAATAATGTTATGAATACTACCATTTTGAGTCTAGTATTAACACTTCAAATGCAATCTTAATTTTTTTCGTCTCTATATCCATTGGTATAAAAGGAGAGAATTGCATCAAGACTGCTTTCAAGTTCACCATCACTACTTTGGAGGAAACCAACATATCTATTTTTTGTTTAGGAGATATTTAGGATATCTCAGTTAGATTTTCTTATTGGACATACTTTACTTTTATTTAAGGAACTTGTAATAAGATATTACCACATAATTTTAGTTGTTCCTAATTATATGATCATGAGTATTTTATTGTATTTTAATATTATTTTTCATATTTATTATTTTATTTTTAATTTATGCATTTTTTATTTTAAAATATAAATTCCAATATTAATTAATTAAATTTCACAAAATGTTTGTTATTAGTGACAAGTGATTTTATCATTAAAGGTGTAGGAGACTATAATAAACTTTTTAAGACAAATATTTTTGTCACAAAATAACTTGTCATAAGTTGACTATATTTTGTGACAAAAATGTATTTGTCCTAGTATATGCACTCATTAGTGATGAAATTATATTTTTTAACTACGAAATATATATAATGTTAGGGACAATTGGTTTCGTCACTAATTAAACTAAACTAATTAGTGATACTAGTTTTTCAGTATTAATAACTTTTTAATGTCAAAATCATATTATCAACTACAAAATAATTACAAATTTTATGACAAAAAACTTCATCACAAATGTCGTGATATTTGGGGATGACTATTTGTTTTCTCGATAATAAAACTTTTTAAGCGAAAAAGTACTAAATTGATATTGTATACATTTAGCGACCCATGTTTAGGGACAACTTATTGACGGAATTTTATTCATAACACAATATTTTTCATGACAACTTATGGTTTATAGGTGACGAAATCATTTGTCACTAATAACTGATTTGTTGTAGTGAGTTATTCTGGGTTAGGCGAGTTTGCTAGTTTTAGTACAATACCTAGGGCATGTTATGATTGTGGGTCCTTCATCCATTTCTCTTGAGATTGTCTGAGTCATGGGGAAGTTGTTCCAACAACTCAAAGAATTCCACCTATTAGGGCAGTACCCCATACAGCTAAAGGTGATATGCATGGTCATTAGGGTAGTCCTCAGAGTGCTTGTAAAGGTCCTCATAAAGGTAGGATAGGAGATTGGTTAGGTGCTAAGTCAGTTGGCAGGCATTGTCTATTGTATGTCTTATTTGGTAGACCCAAAGTAGTGTCTTTAGTTGTTATTGTTACATGTATGATTTTAGTATGGCAATAGTCGACTACTTCTTTATTTGATCTGGGATACACTTATTCTTATTTATTACCTTATTATGCATCACAGTTAGAGTTATCTTAGGATTTTTTATTTCTATTTTTTTTGTATCTATTCCCGTAGGTGATTCTTTAGTAGTGGATCAGGTTTATAGATCTTATGTTTTGAAAGTTCCAGAGTTTGATACTTATGTTGATCTTATTGTATTAGAAATGGTAAATTATGATGTGATTCTAGGAATGGACTGGTTATCTCCCTATCACGTGGTTTTCGATTGTTACGTAAAAACCATTAACTTAGACATGCCCGATATACCCCTAATTTCATGTTAGGGATCCATTAGTTGAAAGTCGATGAGGATTATTTCTTATGTTTAGGGTAGAAGACTTATTTTAAAGGGTTTTGAATCATTTCTCGCTTATATTCATGATGTTGCTATGGAGAGTCTCTCACTTGATTCTATTTTTATAATCTTTGGGTTTCATGATGTTTTTCTTACCAGTCAACCTGGTCTTCCTCTTGAGCATGATATTGAGTTAATTATTGATCTTTAACAAGACACTTAACCTATTTCTATGAAACCTTATCCTATTTCTTCTACTGAGCTTAAGGAGCTAAATTTTTAGCTAGATGATCTTCTAGGTTAGGTTTTATTTGGTTGAGTGTGCCACCTAGGGTGCTTATATCTTTTTTGTCAAGAAGAAAGATGTCTCCTTGCATATGTGTATAGATTATAGGTAACGTAATAAGGTGATGATGAGCAACATATTCTTATGCCTTATATTTTATGATTTATTTTAGTAACTCCAGGGAGTAGAGGTGTTCTCTATGATTGAGTTGAGGTCTAGTTATCATAAGTTGAGGATTCAGGCTAAGGATATCCCAAAGGCAACCTTTAGAATTTGTTATGGTCATTATGAGTTCCTGATGATATCTTTTGGCTGACTAATTCCCAAATGCATTCATTTAGTTAGTGAACTGCATGTTTAGGATTTATTTGGATTCTTTCTTGATTGTATTTATCGACATCATTCATTTGTATTCAAGGAGTAGGTAGGAACATATGCAGCATTTGAGAATTGAGCTCCAAATTTTGCGAGATAATATATTTTTTTTCAAATTCTCAAAGTGTAAGTTTTGTCTAGAGTTGATGATATTCCTATGATATATGGTGTCTAAGGATGAGATTATGGTGGACCCAATAAAAATTACGGCTATTTGTGATTAGGTCAGGCCTACTTCTCCATCTAAGGTTCGTAGCTTTATTTGTTTGACTAATTATTATAGGATGTTCATTGAGGGTTTTCCCACTATTGTAGTGCCAATGACCATATTAAATCGAAAGTAGGTCTCTTTCCAGTGGATTGAGGAGTGTGAGTTGAGCTTTTGAAATCTTAAGGGATTTCTTACTTTGTCTCATGTATTGACTCTTCTTGTTGAAGGTAAGTGATTCACCATATTGTGATTCTTTTAATACTTGTTTGGATTTTGTGTTGATGTAGTAGGGTTATGTTATTTCTTTTGCATCGAGTTAGCTGAAGGTACACGAGCGGAAAACACCCACTCATGATTTGGAATTTGCAGTGATAGATTTTGCACTTCAGATTTAGAGACATGATCATTATGGCATGCATTGTGAGATCTACATAGATCATTGTAGTTTTTAATATCTTATATCCTAGAGAGAGCTTAATTTTTTATAGCATAGATGGAGGGAGTTGCTTAAGAGTTATTACATTTCTATTCTATATCATCTGGGAAAGGAGAAAAAAAGAAGAGGATGCCTTGAGCCAATAGGTGGTTAGTATAGGTAGCTTGACTTCTGTCTCAGTTACTCAAAGGCTATTGGAGTGGGACATCTTATTTGTAGCGAATTTAATGGTGTGATATGATATTTCTAAACTAAGAAGAATTCATGCTAGTGTTGATGTGAGGTTTACATTATTTGAGTATATTCTGAGTCATTTGTTGAAGGATATAAGACTTTGCATTATTTGTGATCAGCTGTTGAGTGGAGATTCCAAGAAGGATACAATAGATTCTAAGGTTATTCTATGATTTTATAGCCGTATTTGTGTTTCAAAGGTTGGAAACTTGATTGAGTGGATTTTGCGTGAGGCTCATAACTCCAGATATTTTATTCACCTTGGTACAACTAATATGTATGGAGATTTGAGGAAACATTATTAGTGGAGTGGCCTGAAGAGAGATGTGGTGGACTTTGTTGCTCATTGCCTATGTTGTCAATAGGTGAAGACCGATCAATAGAGACCTGGTGACTTTATTTAGAGATCGCCTATTCCTGAGTGGAAGTGGAAGCAGATCACCATGGACCTTATTAGTGGGTTTCCTTGGACATCTCATGGTTATGAGGGTATTTGGGTTACTTTGAATTGGTCAACCAAATCAGCATATTTCATTTCTATATACATATCCTTCTGAGCCGAGAGGTTAGCACTATCTATGTTTATGAGGTAAAAAACCTGCATGGAGTGCCTATATTTATCTTCTCATACCAGGGCTCAATGTTCACTTCTACCTTTTGGAGAGCTTTTCAAGAGGAGTTGGGTACTTAGGCAGATCTTAGCATAACTTTTTACCTTTAGACCAACGATCAGTCAGAGCAGACTATTCAAGTTATTAAGGATATGCTTCGAGCTAGTTTTATGGACTTTGGGGGTTAGTAAGAGCAACACTTGGTTTTGACAGAGTTTGCGTATAATAATAAATACCATTAAAGTATTAAGATGGCACCATTTGAGCTTTATATGATAGGCATTATCGTTCTCTAATTAGTTGGTTAGTCATCTCAAATATTAGACCCTATGATACTGACTTACTTTAGGAGTTCTTGGATAGAGTCAGGGTGATTTTGGATGGGCTGAGGACAACTCAGAGTAGGAAGAAGGCTTATATAGATCGGTTTTATGGCTTAAGGTTTGGATTTGGAGAATGGGTATTCCTTCGAGTATTACCCATGAAGGATATGATGAGGTACTAGAGGAAAGGCAAGATCAACCTCAGATATATTAAACATTTTGAGTTCCTTTGTAAAGTTGGAGAGGTATCTTATGAGTTATACTTACTCCCAGATTTTGTTGTCATTCATCTATTTTTTGAGTTTCTATGTTATGAAGGAACATTTCTATTGAGTCTCATATGCTTTGGTGGGACTCAAATTACCTGGATGAGAGATTAACCTTCATGGAAGAGTTGGTTTTTTTATTAGCTAGCGATGCCAGGCTGTTGCGCTCTATGGAGGTTCTTGTGGTTAAGGTTTAGTATAGGTGTAGTAGCCTAATTCTTGATAATTTGTGTATATTAGTTATTTTTGTGTAATTTGACTGTTTTACCCCTTTTCAGGGTTGAATTATTATGTTTCTAAGGTGTAGCCTAATTCTTGGTGTTGTTTGTGATGTATTTTGGTGTTATTTATGTGAGGTTGTTGTTTTTGGTGGTCTTAAAGGCTCATTAGTTGACTTTGGTCAACAATTTTTGATCTATTCATTAGATGGAAACACGAACAGTGCTAGTAGTTGATAACATGGTTGGTGTGGTTTAACAACTTTTATATCTCATTTCAACCCTTTGTGTTGAAAATAATGAAACTAGGTTTCGGGGGGTCAATTATGTGAAAACAATGTTTTTTCAAAAAAATTATTATCGCCATTGAGTATGGATCATCTAGTTTAATTGGGTAGCATATTTTGTTCGCATAATCAAGATTCCAGATGAATCTCAAGGGGTCTGCGAAGACATGGAATTCTCCAAGTCTCTAGCTGGCGCAGTATTCAGTTAGTGCACTCGCTTAAGTGATGCTTTGGTCACTTAAGCGATTTGGCCTAAAAGTCAAAATATTGCCTAAGAGACACCAACCTTGCTTAGGTGATGGCCTGGTCACTTATGTGATACTGGCAAGTCACATAGTTGTCGCTTACGCAACTACCACGCCATGTAGTGATGAGGCGGGCTTCTCTTAAGAGACGCCTGGTCGCTTAAGCGATAGCTGCCCAAAGGACCTCATTGTCTCTTAGCCGATCCCTGGGTACTTTATTTTCCCTTTTTGTAGATTTGTTACACAATTTTCTAGACCTGGAGCTTGGGGTTTGAGTTTTTGAGTTTTTTTCTTCCATTTCGAAGCATGGGTAAGCTCCAAAACTCCTATTTCAACTACTTTTCTTCAGTAATATCATATAAATTATGTTTAAATATAGATTTAAATGTGAAATTTGGGGATTTTGATGCAAAAGGCACAAACCATCATTTCTTCTTTTCAAACCCCAATTTCACTCCATTTCTAGTTGGGGTTTCTCCTACGAGTACATTTAAACATGGAAAACAATATTTTTGGATAAAAATTCTAGTTTTACCCTTTTTTCCAAAACCATTTTACAATCTATTTTTTCCGCAATTCAAAAGTGGGAATATTTGTATTGATGACTTTCTTTTGACACATAGGTTCTTTAATTATGTGTTTTACCTAATTTTTGGGTCCATGAATACGGTGAAAGCTACAGACTGAAGGCGTTTTTAATAGATTTTCTAAATTCGAGGTAGGTTATGACTTGACTTTGTTTTTACTAGGTTGGATAGTTAATAATAATGTAAAAGCATGCTAAGAGTAAGGGGTTGTATCATGGAAAATGTGTTTAAGTAATTTGTGTTCTCGTGTAAGGGCCTATGCGGTTAATATTTGGTGTTTCTTAGACATTATTTATTGTGTGTGACCGTGTGGGGTCTTATATGATGTTGTTTGCATGGTATTGATATAAGTATATTTAGTTACACTATTTTTGGTGGATAAATCCTAGATTTTATGAATTACTACATCTTCCTATCTATTTAATGTATTATTTAATATTTTGAGACAAGTTTTGATCCTTTTTGGACTATTATTATTTGATTTTACTATATAAGTGTGTGGTTTGACTCTAATCTAGGAGTCTTGCCTTGGGTTGTGGTATTGATTCTTCTTTTCATATAAGTTTGGATGATATGCTTACTTGTTAAGGTTTTCTGCAGTAAGTACCACATGACCTTGGTTTTTTGGTTATGACAAATTCGTATCAGAGCAGCCAGGCTCATTGGTCTCAATAATGTAAGAACGGGGTGTCCAATAGAGTATCACGGATTGGTACATAGACTTTTGTATCTACATTCTAGAGGCTATAAGATGGCTTTAGAAAACTTCACTTAGTTTAATCTACATTGTGTGGATTGTTCATACCTTGTTTCTAAGTTATTTTTACTCTTTTTTGCACAGATGGTGAGGATTAGATCTAGTGAGTCTAGTTGATCCAGTATAGTTCCGCCCTCTTTCCATTAAGTCTAGCAAAAGGTTCGCTATGTGTGTGATGAGATTGGCCATGTGGCGAAGGACTATCCCCTATGTGTTTTTAAAGATAAACCTATATCAGTTGTGATAGTTAAAGTTTATACTTGAGGTGCGAGACTAAGAGGTAGCAGTTCCTGTGGTGATGGTCGATGGACTAGACAAAGGTAGAGACTTTCAATCTTATCATCACAAGTATCATCCCAGTTAGTTTCAAATCTGCCCTTGTGTTATTTGATTTGTGGTTGACTTTCTCCAATGTCTCTGCACAATTTTCTTTGGGTTTTTATTATGCTACAGAGCCTCTTGCTATGTATTTTTGTGTATCTACCCCTGTAGGAGAACTTTTAGCGGTGGATCGGGTGCACCAATCTTGTGTTATGACATTTGCTAGGCGTAAGACTTGGGTAGATGTGACGGTATTAGATATAGTAGACTTTGATGTCATCTTGGGTATGGATTGGTTAGCTCCTTATCATGTTGTCGTAGATTGTTATGCTAAGACCTTGACCGTATCTTCGACGTGTGTGCTAGGGAGAACTTTCAATTATATGCTTTATTCAGGTCCTAAGAGAGTTATATCTTTTCTCCAAGATCATCGCTTGGTTGAGAGAAGGTGTTTGTCTTATTTAGTTTATATTCAGTATACTTGTATTTTATCACCTTTTTCTTTAAATTCTATTTTTATTAACTATGAGTTCATGGATATTTTTTCAATGAATTTGCTTGGTATTCCTTTATATTATGATATTGATTGAGCCATTAATGTTGAGTTAGGCACCAAGAATATTTTTATTCATCATTATAGGATTGTCACAATTGAGTTTAAAAAATTAAAGGATCAGTTCTAGGAATTGTTGGATAAGGTATTTATCTGACCTAGTGTATTAACTTGGGGTGCACCTGTTTTATTTTTTAAGAAAAAGGATGGTTCTAAGCATAGGTGTATTGATTATCGACAGGTGAACAAGCTAATAGTTAAAAATAAGTATCCTCTTCCACGTATTGATGATTTATTTGATTCGTTTTAGGGTGCTTTGATGTTTTTGAAGATTGATTTGATGACTGGTTATCACCAGTTGAGGATAAGAGCATTGGATATTCTAAAGATAGCTTTTTGGATGTGATATAGTCATTATGAGTTCTTTGTCATGTCCTATAAGTTAACCAATTCTCCAACCATATTCATGGAGTTAATGAATTAGATATTTCGATCGCATTTTGACTACTTTGTTATTTTATTTATAGATGATATCTTAGTTTATTTCAAGAGTGTGGCTGATCATAAAAAGCATTTGCGTATTGTGCTTCAGAGATTGAGGGATGAGAAGTTATATACCAAGTTCTTTAAGTATGAATTTTTGTTGGAGTCTATCTCTTTCTTGGGTTATGTGGTGACCAAGGATAGTATTATGGTTGATCCAACCAAGAATGCAGCAGTTCGTGATTGGGCTAGGCCTACTTCTCCTAGCAAAATTTGAAGTTTTAATAGTTTATTAGGATACTATCGGAGCTTTGTTGAGTGTTTTTCATCTATTGCAGCTCCATTGACCAATTTGACTTAAATAACTATTTGATGAAAAATAGAATTTCAATCAGTGGTTATCTGAAAAATTGATTCAAACAGTTAAAATTTTAAGTGAAATATAATTTAGCCTTAAAATAATTTATGTTGAAAGATTAAATAAAAATAAAAATAAAAATATTTATATGATCTTACTAAATCAAGAAACCCGGGATTAAACTGATTGTTAATTTATTTTGAATTTTGATTCAGTTTAGTCATTTCATTAAAATTGGCCATAATTGAAATTAAATCGATTACAATTGAAATACAATTGGTCAATTGATGTTCAAAATGGTTAATATTGAAATAAAATTGACTAAAATCTTAGTCAAATTTGACTATTTTATAAATAGCCAATTTTTAACCCTTTCCATCTTAATCTTGGGCCACAAAAGCAGCCCAAGAATAATTATAACTGCAGCCCAACGACAATACTAGCCTAACTAAACATCCTACCGCCCCAGCCCAAAGACCCTCTCTGGCCCAACTCCTTCTCCTTTTCCCCTTAACCATTGTGCACTCCCAATACAACAACAATAATCCTATACCAATGGCAAAATGTACTAACAGCGTACTAATAGCCAATAACTTCAAATAGAAAATATCCAAAATGCACCACCGCGTAACAGCAACAACATTTAATGTCAAAATCTCAAAGATTTATTGACTTCATCTCCTATTATGATTTTACCCAAGGATGGTGTGGGTTTTACCATCTTCTATGATGCTTCTAGCATTGGGTTAGGTGTTATGTTGATACAGAAGGTTAAAGTGATTTCCTACGCTTCTCATCAGTTAAAGACCAGTCAGGGAAATTACCCTACCCATGATTTGGAGTTGTGCACAATTGTATTTGCATTAAAATTTTTGAAGCACTACTTGTATGAAGCCTGTTTTGAGATTTTCTCATATCGTTAGCCTTTAGTATTTCTTCACCCAGAAAGATCTTAATATAAGAAAGTGTCATTGGCTTGAGTTGCTTAAGGATTATGACTTGGATATTCTCTATCATTCGTACAAGGCTAATATGGTAGTGGATGCCTTGATTCGAAAGTCGATTACCATTGGTATCTTGGTGTATCTTTTGACCTAGAAGAGCCTTTAGTCTTAGAGTTTTAGTCTTTGCCTAACAAGATGGATAGTCTTGATATTTCAATACCTGGGCTTGTTCTAGCATTCGTCGAGGCTAGTTCTTTTTTAATGGAGAAAATTTGGACTCATCAATTTTATGATGTTGGGATGAGAGTGATTCGAGATAAGGTGTTGAGTGATAAGGATAAAAAAGCCTCGCTTGGTCCTAATGAGGTTTTGAGGACTGGAGGCCGAGTTTGTGTACCGAGAGTTGGTGATTGGATTAGATTTATTATGGAGGAGGCTCGTTGTTACAGGCATTCAATTCATTTAGGAGTGACTAAGATGTACAGTAATTTGAGGCAGTATTACTGTTTTAGTGATATGATGAAGGATGTAGCAAATTTTATAGCTCATTGCTTATAGTGTTTGTAGGTGAAGATCGGGTATTTGAGACCTGATGGTTTACTTTAGAGGTTATCCATTCCATTAAAAAAGTAAAAATGATTCACTATAGTCTTTGTGACTAGGTTGCCTGATACTTCTCCTAGTTTGGATAGTAATTGGGTCATCATTGATTGGTTTACCAAATCTGCTCATTTATTCCTGTTCAGGGTTTCTTTAGCACTGAAAGGTTATACTATATCTATATTGGGGAGATAGTTCATCTTCATGGATTGCTAATGTCTATCAACTCAGATTGAGGTCTAGTGTTCATATTGAAATACTGATAATTTCTTAGGAGGAGTTGGGCACTCAGGTTGATGTTAGTACAACTTTTTTCACCCCTAGACTAATGGTCAGCCTGAGTAGACTATTCAAGTTTTGAAGGATATGCTTCACACTTGTGGGATAGACTTTGGTGGTTAGTTGGAGCAACACCTAGTTTGGTGGCGTTTGCATATAACAATAGCTACCATTCTAGTGTTTAGATGGTTCCATTCGAGGATTTGTATGGTAGGTGCTATCTCTCTCCAATTAGTTTCTTTGATTCATTTAAGATTAGACCTCAATGTACAGACTTGATTCGTGAGTTTTTGGATTGAGTTTAGGTCATTCAGGATAGACACCGAGCGACTCAAAGTAGGTAGAAGTGCTATGCTTATCATAGACTTCATGCCTTGAGATTCAGTGCTGGTGATCTTTTTTTCCTTTGTGTGTCGCCTATGAAGAACATGTTGAGGGTTTGGAATTGGGACAAGCTTTGCCACAGATATATTTGACATTTTGAGATTCTTCAGACAATTGGGGATGTGGATTATGAGTTACAATTACTCCCATATTTATGAGTTGTTCATTAAGTTTTTCATGTTTTTATGCTTTGACATTACATCCTAGATGAGTGTCATGCTATTCGTTGGGATTCAATCTAGTTAGATGAGTAGTTGTCCTTTGTTGAGGAGTATGTTTCCATTCTGCTAGGGATATAAGACGATTGTGTTCTAGAGTTATTCCTATGGTTAAGTTCTAGTGGAGGCATCAGACTCTAGATGAGTCTACATAGGAGGTTGAGTTGGATATGCATCGTAGTTATTCCCAAATTTTCATTGATTCAAGTAGTTTTTTGCCTTTAGTTTGAGGACGAGCAAGATTTTTTAATGGTGAATGATATAGTGAACTGATTTTTGGTGATTTGTGTGAATTTTTTTTCTTTTTGGTTTGACCATTCTACACCTTCCTATGGTTGTATTATGGTGTTTATGGGGGTGTGGGGATGCATGGAATGGTTCCCAATGCATTTCGGTGTGGTTTATGAAATGTTGTGGTTTTTGGTGGTCTCATTAGTTGACTTTGATGAACATCTTTTGATTTGTGCATCGAATGGAAAATAGAAAGGGGCAGCAGATTCGAAACGTCAATTTTTGATTGGTAATGTGGTTGGTATGGTTTTACGACTTTTAAATCTCATTTGGAAAAAACTGTGAATTAGGGTTTTGGGGGTTAGTTCTTTAAAAACAAAGTTTTTTCAAATCTCCAAGGGTAGCATTTTTCGTGCATCGAGTTTATTGGGTAACATAGTTCGTTTGCATACTTGGGATTATGGATGAATGCCGAGGGTTCCTTAGAAACTTGGAATTTTCCAAATTTTCATATGGCACACCACTTAGCTAGCGCACTCGCCCAAATGATTCTTTAGTTATGTAAGAGACTTTGTCTGGTAACCAAAATGTCGCCGAAGAGACTCCAAGATCATTTAAGCAATAATTGCTTAAGTGATGGCCTGGACGCTTAAGCAACACTGGCAAGTCAGTAGATAGTTTCTTAAGCAAAAGCCAAGCCACATATGGGATGAGATAAGCTTTGCTTAAGAAACACCCGGCCCCTTAAGTGATAGCTGCCTAAGCAACCTGATAGTCGCTTAGTCAATATTTGGGCATTTTATTTTCCTATTTTTTAGACTTTGAGCTTGGGTTTTGAGTTTTTAAATTTTGTCTTCCATTTCTAATCTTGGTATGCTCAAAAACTCCTATTAAACTACTTTACATTATTTTATCATTTAAATCTTATTTACATGCAGATTTAAAGGTGAAATTTAGGGATTTTGGCCAAGAAGACCCAAATAATCATTTTTCAATCCAAACCCCAATTGCACTTCATTTTCACTTTGGTTTTCTCCTATGAGGTCCTTTAAGCTTGGAAAAATATCTTTTTGGACAAAATTTCAATTTTGGCCTTTTTATTCAAAAACACATTTCAAGGGTCCATTTTGACCTAGGTTCAAAAGTGGGCAATATGGATATCATTGGCTTTCTTTTTGATGCATAGATTTTTTATTTTTGTGTCTTAGATGTTTTTCAGGTCTGTACGTGAGGTGAAAGCTATGGATTAAAGGCTTTATAGACTGGTTTTTGACATTCAAGGTAGGTTATGGCTTAACATTCTTTATACTGGATTGGATAGTTAATAATAATGTAAAAACATACAATGGGTATGGGGTTGTATCATGTAAAATGTATTTACGTGATTTATGTGCCCATGTGGGGGCCTATGTGAAAAATATATGTTGGTTTTAAGACATTATTTGTTGTGTGTGATCGTGTGTGATCTTATATGACGTTGTTGGCCTAGTATTGATATATGTATGTTTAGTTACACTCTTCTTGGTGGGAAAAGCCTAGTTTTTGTGAATTATGTGGCATTAATGACATTCTGACATTCTTTTGCATGTTTCACTTGATGGTTTCTGAATTTTATCGGATCATGGAGGGTTGGTTGATTCGAGTATATTTTTAGCTCACATGGTTGGTATATTGGTTGGATATTGGATATTCTCTTTTCGGTTTGTTGTGAGAATTATATAGTTATATCATATTTATTCATAAATTATTAGTACCATCATGGAAATACTGGCTTTTTTTGACAAATAATGTAACATCTTCAAAAACCCTCTACCGTGTATGTGTCGGAGAGGAGATGTGGTATTGGTATTAGATATGGGTTTTATATGGTTTGAATAGCCCTTGATGGGTCATACCATGGGAAGCTTCAGCTCGGCGGGTGTATAAGGAGGTTGAGCGATGATTTCGTACATCACATCATCATCATTACCACCACCATCATCATCTTCATTACACTTCATAAATTGTGCTTATGCTATAATTGTATTTTTTTCTTTGACTTGATATATGACCATTTATTCTATCTTGCTATACTTGTATTTTATATATGTGTATATTTGTTCTTCTTTTCTCTACTTGTATTTATTGTATGTGTGTATATTAGAATTGTTAGTGAGGACGATGTGGGATACTTTTTGCGACACTTTCTAATTGCAGGTGACATGCCCATATTTTATGTTTATATGCTTTATTTTCTACTTTACTCAGTCAACTTATGATACCTAAAGAGTACACATGGATCATACTCATCCCTATTGCTCCCTTTCGATGCAGATCCAAGTACGAGTGCGCGACACGGATAGATGATTTAGGAGAAATTTGGAGTATATTCGAGGTAGTGGACATCCTATGCTTCACGAGTTGGCCTACAACCTCTTCCTATAAATTCCATGTCTCATTTAGTATTCTGAGATAGATTTTGATCCTTTTTGGACTATTATTATATATTTGACTATGTATCTCTATTTTTACTATATATATGTGATTTGATATAGGAGGCTACTTGGGAGATTGAGAGCGAGATGCGGGCTAGTACTCTCACTAATTCGAGCCTTCAGGTACATCCTAACCCTTTACTTTCACGGACAAAAGTTCTTCTAGTATTGGATATTGTAATGACCCTTTAGGTCAATTTCTGCATTTCCATGTACTTTTGTTATTTGAAACTTTTTAATAGCTGCCCCAAGACATTTATGGCTTGTTGGAGCTGACAGTTCAGTTATCGTGCAATTCGTTTGGTTGTTAGATCAAATTCTCCATTTAGAATTCTTCACTAATAAGAACTAGATACCAGTTTAAAACATAAATCAAATGACCTCTTATTCAAATTTAGACAGTTCCATCAGCCTCAGAATGCTGATTTTAGGCTAGGAAGACCTTTGGTTTGGGTTCCAAGGCTTCTAGACTCATTTTGGGCTATTAAAGGTATGAGCCTATATTTCATCAGAACAACCTCAGATGAAAATTTTGACTACGTCATTTAGTCCAGAATGTCACATAGCATAGTTTATTTATGTTCATGATATTTTGAAAAAATCCTGAGAGGTCTGCGGAGATTCAAAAATTTCCATGTCCCAACTAGTTCACTATTCAATTGGTCATCCGCTAAAGTGGAACTTGGATCTCTTTAGCGGAGGTCTCTTAAGCCGGTCTCTTGTGCAACCAAGCTGGCCAACTGGGGTCCACTAATGTAGATCTCAATTTTCTTAAACGAAGCGCACTTAAGTGGTTGTTGGTCCACCTAAGCGGATGGTGCAAGTCAACGAGTACCTCTTAAGTGGTACTTGGCTGCTTTAGTAGTGACCGCTTAAGTAGTCAAGTGGCTGCTTATGCGGCATCTATGGGGCATTAAATCCCCCCACTTATCCAATTTTCTCCATATTTTTC
Organism: Capsicum baccatum var. pendulum; assembly: GCA_030864225.1. NCBI lineage: Eukaryota > Viridiplantae > Streptophyta > Magnoliopsida > Solanales > Solanaceae > Capsicum > Capsicum baccatum. Next base: position 160,129,467 of record CM061560.1, on the reverse strand, counting down.
CATAAGTTCAAGAGCTTAGAGCCATAGAGAGTGTGAAGAGTTAGGGAAATATTTCTAAGGAGATTTTGGGAGCTTGGATTACTCGTTTCTTCCTAGGATTCTTGGTAAATTTCAATTAATTTCTCAATTTATTTAAAAAATCCCTAGATCCTTGTTGAGCAGATTTTGGCATCATTTGATCTCTAAATTTACCCATTCTTGAGGGTTAATATTCCCTGAGCATAGAGGGATGCATTGATGATTTGAAAAGTGAGATTTCCTAAGCGGTCCCCACATGGTATTTTTGAGTAATTTTTTATTGAAGTACAAAAATTCAACATGGGTATCATTCTTCTGTTATTGATGATGATAGTATCATTTTATAGTGTGGCATTGTTTGGAAGCTTCTGATAATGGGAAATCATTAACTTAGCAGATTTCACCAAGATTTTTTCGTTACCTAGGTAGGCTAGGTTTACCTTTCTCATAGATTGTGCTAAATTATGATATATTGTAATACCTCTAGTTTTGGAAATCTGGAATTTCATTGAAAAACTGATCACTATCAAGGCAATGACTCAAATGCCAAATCGTTATAACTAGTCACGAGTCGTAGTGTGCCAATTATAGTCAGAGCAGTAAGGTTTCCTGATGTTTCTATCTTGATCATGGCTAAAACCCCACGAGTTGTATGTCAAAGTCACAACTCGTAGTGAGGAACTCATGACCATAACAGTGTGGTGCCCGAAGTGTTCTGTTAAGGCAAGAGTTAAGGTGACGACTCCTGATCAGTCACCAAGAGTTATTAACTGATCCGTAGCAATTGGGAGCGATTTTTATGCACGTTTTACATTAAGGTTAATTTGGTATTTTCGCTTCTTTAACATTCACCCACTTACACGACTCGAAATAGGTCCTTGTCGTATAGGAATCTCAAGCCCATCGAGGATTGGAGATTGCCTCATAACCTAACCAAACAATCATATCAATCCACAAGTGTCGGATGAACTACGATCACATAACAAGATAGCATAAATAATATTAATAATCATAATTTATGAAGTATCTAATCAATCCATTAATATCAACATACTAAACCAACATACCCAAGTCAATAGTAATCCACATAGTCTCTACAAATCCAATGTCTATAATATGTCGGGATATGCCGCCGACAATAGCCAAAAACCAAGTCTTGAAAAAGTCTATGACACAAGATAAGAAGACCCTGAAATGCATGAAATATGAAGTATGGAATCCCACCACTTCAAAGTCAACACATGAACCGCTTGAACACCTGGTCACTACGTAGGAAGAGAAGAAGAAGCTTTGACCCCTGTGTCACGTTGGGACACAACTTTGAAAGATGGTTAGTGATTGATATGCTAGCATGTAACTCAAGGATAAGGATACTATATTTTTATTATTCAAAACCAAGTCAAACCAACATAAGCAACTACATTTATATACCTAGGCATATATTGATACATAAAGTACCGAAATGGAAACAACTCTTAGCATGCATTTTGAAGCACCCCATCATGATATATGAAGTGGAGGACTCTAACATTCCACTTCCGCATATTACGAAGTTTGAACTTCTCGGTTACATTAAGAAAGAGGACTTTAACCTCAAGCTATCTCATTAGGCAAGTTGACTCTAACCACAAGCCGTCTTATTAAGCAAGTGGACTCTAACCACAAATTGTTCTATTAGCCAAATGGTCTCTAAACACAAGCGATCTCTTAAAGCAAGTGGAATCTAACCACAAGCCTTCACGTCCATTACTAGTTGACATTGGGACTATAACCCTTTGTAAATGCATTCAAATTGACTTTGTTCAACATCCAAGGACTCTAACCTACTTAGCCAATTCAAGACTCCAAGTCTACAATTCAACCATACAATACCACAAGGAATTTATGAACCATTTATCAATCAATCACTGTAATAGAACAATTAGTTAGTTACAACCACCATTCAAGTAAAATTTTGGTCCTCAAGCTAACCTAAAACATTGTTACAAATCAAAGACATACAACAAGGATAAGACACATGCCATGATCATTATCAATAAACCATTCATTCAATTGGCTTTTGGACTTGAACCCGTTGTATATCAAAACACTTGCTCAATTAAAAGTGTAGGGACTTGAACCCATTGCCTATCAAATACATAAATCAAGTTAAGAAAATTAACACATACCTCAAACATGAGTTTCTGCAATGGAAAAAAAATGCGGATACTTGGATTTCATGTCCTCTTCTATCTCCTAAGTAGCTTCATCGGACTTTTGGTTCCTTCATAGGACCTTCATCAAAGCCACTTTTTTTCATTTGCAATCAGCAAACATGATTATCTAATATCCTCACCAGGACCTCCTCATAGGACAAGGAGTCAATGATACGAACATCCTCCAAAGGAAGAACCAACAAAGCATCACCCATACATTTCAGCAACATGGACACATAGAATAGCAGATGGATTGAGCTCAAATTAGAGGGAAACTCCAATTCATAGGAAACATTACCAACCCTCTTCAAAATCAAATATCGACCAACATACCGGGAACTAAGTTTCCCCTTCTTACCAAACCGTATCACCCCTTCAGGGGAGATACTTCAAGAATACCAATTGCAAACATTAAACACCAAGTTTGTATGCCTCAATTCTACATAGGGCTTTTGGTGACTTTGAGAGGCTTTCAACCTATCACGAATCACCTTCTCCTTATCCAAGGCTTGGTGAACCAAATCAGGGCCAAACAACTTACCCTGGCCAACTTTATACCATTCAATAGGAAAATGACACCTCCCACCATACAACGCCTCAAAAGAGGCAATAAAAATTCTAGAGTGGAAAATATTGTTATAGGTAAATTCAATCAAAGTCAAATGGTCATTCCAAATACCACCATAATCAATCACATAAGCACGCAACATATCCTCCAATGTATGAATGGTCTTCTCTGCTTGTCTATCCGTCTGCAGGTGGAAAGTGGTACTAAGGTATACCTTAGTTACCAAACCTTTCTGAAATGATTTTAAAAAGTGAGATGAGAACAGAGTACCATGATCCGAATTGATAGAAATTGGAGCACCATGTAACTTCATAGTCTCCGCAAGATACAACCTAGCATAATCCTCCATTAAAAAACTATTCCTCACCGGAAAGAAGTGAGCAAACTTGGTCATTCTATCCATAATGACCTAGATAAAATCACATTGATTTTGAGACCAGGAAAGAACGGTGATGAAATCCTTATTAACTACTTCCCACTTACAATTGGGAAACACGATCTTTTTGTACAAACCTCCGAGTCTTAAGTGCTTTACTTTCACTTTTTGAAACACCATACATTTAGCCACAAAGCTAGCCATATCTCGTTTCATATTATTCCACTAATAGAACTATGTAAGATCAAGATACATCTTCATATAATTGGGAAGAATAGCATAATGAGAACTATGAACGTCGGCCAAAATGTTTTCCCTTAATCCCTCGACATTGGGAATGCATAGCCTACCTTAGTACCTCAAGATACCATCACCACCAATCACAAAATCGATAACATTTTGTTGACCCATACTACTTTTAATCTTCCTCAAATCAGGATCCAACATTTGCTTTTCCTTTATCTCCACAACAAGAGACGACTGTGACTCCTGATGTACAAATACACCGCCATTCTCAAAGTCTATGAGACAAAACCCAAGATTAGCGAAAAGGTGTATGTCTTTCACAAACGCACTCTTATCTTCATCCACGTGAGCTAAACCCCCATGGATAACCTGCTAAGAACATCAACAAATAAGTTAGCTTTACCTGGATGGTAATGGAGACTCGTACCATATTTATTTAGTAACTCAAGACATCTTTTTTGTCTAAGATTCAGCTCTTTCCTAGTAAACACTTACAAGTCTAGGCCACTTCTTAACCACCACAACCTTTTAAGGATCCACTATGATCCCTTTACTAGAGATAAAATGACAAAGAAAAGTCGCAACCTTCAACTAAAAATCACACTTAGAGAACTTGGAATACAAACAATAATCCTTTGAGGTTTGCAACACAACACGAAAGTGAATAATATAATCTGCCTCATTCCTAGAATAGACTAAGATATCATAAATAAAGACTATGACAAACAAGTCCAGGAACCAATAGAATACCCTATTCATCAAATCCATTAATGTTGTGAGCAAATTGGTCAACTCAAAAGACATAACTAGGAACTCATAGTGACCATATCGGGTCCTGAAGGAAGTCTTAGGGATATCTACTTCCCCAATCTTATGCTGATGATAACCTAAACTAAGATCAATCTTGGAGAAACATCTCGCACTTTAATGTTGATAAAATAAATCATCAATTCTAGGAGACGATACTTATTCTTTATTTTCACCTTGTTGAACTGATGATAATTAATGCCCATTCAAAGGGAACCATCCTTCTCACGCATAAATAGTATTGGAGCACCCCAAGGAGATATACTAGGATAGATAAATCCTTTATCTAAGAGATCCTTTAATTGCTACTTAAGCTTCATCGAATTAGCCAGAGCTATTCTATACAGAGCGATGAAAATAGGATAGTGTCAAAAACAATATCAATCCTAAAATCAATTTCCCTATGGGGAGGAACACCAGGAGGGTCATAGGGAAAGATTTCGAGAAAATCATTAAAAATGGGAACAGATTCTCGAGAAGGACCTTTCGAGTTAGAAATGTTAACTTGGATCAAATAATACAAATACCCTTTACGAATCAAGTTTTGAGCTTTAAGACATGAGATTAACCTCCCCTTAAGCACAAAAGAATCCCCTTCCCATATAATGACCATCTAATTAAAGAATTTAAACATGATCTTATAGGTCGACAATCTAAGGAAGCATAGAACATATGCAACCAATCCATCCTCAAAATTACATCAAAATTGACCATGTCCAACTTTATCTAGTCTAGTAGAATATCTCTACCACTAAATGATTCCACACACCCACTATAATCTCTTTTAATAACCATAAAGTCTTTTACCAGGTTAGAAATAAAAAAAGGAACCGACGGCCACTCAGGATCAAAACTAAAATACACAACTATGAATGGGGCCACATAAGAGAGAGAGGACGCTGGATTAAGTAAATAGTACACATCACCAGAGAAATGTTTCAACATACTCGTGATAACATTTGGAGATGACTCGTACTCCTAGCGAGTAATAAGTGTATTTAATTTATTCTGACCAGTGTTGGTACCAGAAATAGAAGCACAAGCAGAAGCAGTAGCCTTTGATATAGGAGCAGATGAAGTACCAATAGGGGCCCTATTTTCCTAAGAAGCCACTAGAGAGGGGCACTCTGTCTATATGTGACCAATCTAACCATATCTAAAAGATATGTTCCTCCCTTTCTAACATTAGTCACAATGATGTTAACCATAAAATCTACAAAAAGGGTAGGATGGTGCTGATTGGTTCCTGCTGTCCTGAATTTGGGCACCTTGTTCCCTAGAAGCAATATCACTTTGAAAACATCTACCTCCCGACGGCTTCGAGTAAGGAGCATTGGCCATCAAATAAGAGTTTGTACTCACCCAATTCTTTCTCTTGGACCACTTACAACTAAATTGTTAGACTTCACTTTATTTAGAAAATCGAGACCTCTTGCTTAATCTCTCATTAATATCAATTTGTTTTTTTTTTCTATTCCTCCACTTATTGCATATACACAACAAATGTAGAGAGGTCTATGTCTTTGATCAACTAGGCCATCTTACTCTCAAGGACCAACTTATGAGATAGTCTTAAAGCAACTTACACATTTTAGCCCTCATACTAGAAACTATCTCCGAAGAATCCTATATAATCGATGAAACTTCAAGGCATACTCTATGACAAATATCTTTCCTTGACTCAGATTAACAATCTCCTATAGGTTTGCTTCCCTCAACTCTTAAGGAAAGAAGTGCTCTAGAAATATATTAGCGAAATCCTCCCAAAAAGATGACTCCTCAATATCACCTCTCACTTGATCCTACTTTTTATACCATTGATATGGAAAATCCTTCAATTGATAGGTTGCAAACTCACCTTCCACATTATTGACATACAAAAATCTAAAAATATTTTCCATCTCATCCAAAAAACCTAAAGATTTTTCTCCACCTTAACACCAGTAAAGGTCAAAGGACTCATTTTTTAAACTGGCTAACTCTTGTGGCCTTAGAAGACAGAATAATAAATGAACCACACTTGACCAAAAAAGTCACCAACAAAGCAATTATATGAATCAAGTGATAAAACTTAGCATTCATTATGTCAGCTCGAGGAATAGGAGGAGGACTATAGGGAACTTGTGGAAATCCAAGACCATCAGGAACCGAACATCTAAACCGGGTCAAAACTTCATAAGTTGGACGAGCTTCATCCATAATTTCCTCTGTTCGTACAAAAGGATTTGCCTAAACATCTGATTTTCTAGGAGGCATGATATAAAGGTAATCAAACAAAAATTAGAGAAATCCAATACATTAGACTCTATAGTTTGAGATAGAACCACAAGAAAGGAAGACATTCTTAAATGTCTCATAGCCTCTCTCATATAAGTATGTGCGCTACACACATAAAAAAGACACTATATTTGACATAACTTTTTTAACACCCAACTAACAATAAACATAGGCACTGATACAAACTAGACATAACGTGAAATCAGACCTTGTCATACGGGCATCTCAAGACCATCGAGGACTAGAGATAACCCTATAATCTAACCTAACCATCACATCAATCCACAAGTGTTGGATGAACTCCAACCACATAAAAAAAGAGGAAAAATAAGACTAACAATCATCACTTCAGAAGTAGATAATAAATCCATTAATATCAACATACTAAACCAACATACCCAAGTCCACAGTCATTCACAAAGCCTCTACAAATCTAATATCTATAATACAGTGGGACATACCCCTGACAATAACCAAAAACCAAGTCTAGAACAAGTCTATGACATAAGATAAAAAGACCCTGAAATGCATGCCTTCCAAAATATTGAAGATCACCACTTCAAAGTCAACACACGAATTGCTCAAACACCTGGACACTTCACAGAAAGAGAAAAAGGAGCTCCGTCCCCTAGGTCATATGGGGACATAATATCTAGAGATGGTTAGTTATTGGAATGCTAGCATATAACTCAAGGATAAGGATAAAATAGTGGTATTATTCAAAACCAAGTCAAACCATCATAAGTAACCAAATTTATATACTTGGGCATTTATTTAGGCATTTATTGATACATAAAGTTCCAAAAAGAAAATAAGACTTAGCATGCATTTTGAAGCACCCAATCATGATATAGGAATTGGAGGTCTCTAATATTTTACTTATGTAGATTAGGAAGTTTGAACTTCCAGATAACATAAGTAAAAGGACTTTAACCCCAAGCCATCTCATTAAGTAAGTGAACTTTAATTACAAGACGTGTTATCAAGAAAATGGACTCTAATTACAAATTAATCTATTGGGAAAGTGGACTTAACAACAAGCCATCTTTTCAAGAAAGTGGACTCTAACAGCACGCCATCATATCTATTACTAGTCAATGTTGTGACTCTAACCCTTTGTTCATTCATTCACATCCACTTAGTTTAACATTCAAGGGCTCTAATCCACTTAGCCATTTCAAGCCTTCAAGGCTATAATTCAACCCCATACATTACCACAAGGTCTTTATAAACTATTTATAAATAAATCAATTTGATTGGCCAATACCTTATTTATAAAAACCATTCAATTCAAATTTTGGTTATCAATACCTTTACCAAACTATTCATTCTTCATTAGGATTCTTACACCAAGCTTTAATTCAAACGTAATTCAATTTTATGCTTAAGGACTCAAACCCTTTTAACCAATAAAACCACCGATATTAATAATTAATTCATTACATAGACAACAAGGCCTTACCAAAAGCATTTATGGTGCAGCCTTACTCATTAATCCATTGCCTTAGCTCAAAACACTATTAGCTTATAACTAGTTATTTCTCTTAGAAATTTTGTCAAATACCTTAAGGGCATACCTTTTCCATGACCAAAATCCCAGAGAAAACCATCAAGATTTGGGTTACTCATGACCCAATTGTTAAACCACAAGTCAACAAACACCCACGTGTGCAAACCATCACCAAAAATATGTATAAACATAAGTTTGAATAAGAGTAAAAAATATCCATCACTATGCTTCGAAACCATTATCATTTGATTTTAAAACCCATATTGAAGAATCAAATCAATGTTTAAAATATGTGATATTTGAGAATCAAGTGGGAATAATGCCCGGGGTAGTTTTATAAATTCACTTTGCGAAATCCTAAACCTTTTATAGGCAAAAACCCTTTCTTCTTGGGTATTGCTTACCTCATAAACATTTTTGAATTTAAAATAAGAACCCGAATTGGGAAATATTGTAAGTAATTTCAGATACTTAAATTCACAGTATTTTGTGAAGGATGGATGCTTTGGATAATCCGAATGATATATCTTTCTCTACCTTCTTCATGAGTAGATAAGTAATTTAAAATTTGGATTATGTTTAAATAAAGAGTAATTGTGTGTGGGTGTTATCAGGTTTGCACAATTTTTAGTTGTTAACTATGGATTCCACCATTGCTCGAGTTTAATAGTTGGAATTTATTGGTGAAAACACCAAATCTATAAATGGGTTTAAGGGGTGAAAACCCCAAACTCTAGAAACCCTTAATCATCCTCGAAACAGGGATGATGATACAAGAACAATGAGCCTTAAGAGCACTAGATATTGTCTAAGGGTCAAGGCTTCGGAATTGGCAAACAATTAAAGATTTTTTGGAGTATTTGGAAGCTTTGGTCAAGAGAAGGAAGGAGTGGAATTTATACACTCCATAAGTTCCTCAAAGAAAGGATAATAAAGACTTTTTACACTCTAAAATATCACTCTATAGGAGCTTCCTTTTTAAGTCCTCATTAAGGGAATTTTTATCCTTTTGGCATGTAATAGTATAAATAGACCATTTTACATCTCTTTTCATTTGACTTTGATGAAATTGCATATTATTCTTAGAATGTAGCTTTAGTCTTGTACTTTTATCTCTCAAACCCGAAATTTGTTCGTTAATACATTTGAAGTTAGGGTTTTACTTGTATTGAGAAATTTGGCAAGAAAGGTGTGCTTGAGGAAGAGTGTTTCCGTTGGGTCACCTAAGATATTGGTTTGATCTTACATTGGTGATTTGCGTTTGAAGATTTGATACACCTTCTAGTGCTATTAATTGGTGGAAGTGAGGGTTTCTCTATCTATCTTTAATTTTATTCAATTCTTCTTCTTCATCTCCTTCTCATGTGTTGTTTTTTCTTTGTAAACTTGCTGATTTTGTTCCTTTAGTGTCCATTTCGTGTTTGATAGTCCTTTAAGCTATCATTTGGTATCAAAGCATTGTTTAGGGTTGTTCTAACATCCCTAAATCTTTGTTTTAGTCTTCTTATATAGAAAATCTCATCAAGAAGGAGTCGAAAAAAAGAAAATACCAAAAAAAAATTGTTGTGTGTTATCTTGTGTGTTTGTTGTAGATCCAAATTTTCCAAGTTAGATCTACAAGATTTTGTTTTGTTTTGAAGGTTTCTAGTGCTATATCCTTTCTCTCTAGCACATAGGGAGTCTAGATCTACTTTTAAAGTGAAGTTTGGTTGTTTTTGAGCTAGATCCACCATTGTTGTGGCTTGTTTGAAGCTTTTGGAGAGGGTGACATTTTTTTGTCTTGTGTTGGTGACTTGATTTGTAGCTGAATTTTATTTGGTTGAGGTTGTTTTGTTAAAAGAAACCTAGATCTTCAAAAAAAAATCAGATTTGGTGTTCATTTCCTAGGTGGTCAAACTTTGGTCAACTCTTAATTATTCATCTTGTTCTTCCATGTTCATCAAGTCTTGCTAAGAAAAAATAATCAAAGAGTGTTTTTGATCCAAAAAAAGGAGAAGAAAGAGAGTACTTTGTGTTTGTGAAGGAATATTCCTTGGTATATTCATAGTCATCCAATAGAAAGAAGAGACAAAGGGAATAATCAAGTACAATTGAAAGTACACGGGAGGGACCAATCCATTTTGAATTCATTTAAAGCTCCAAAAGGGATCCAAAAACTTCAATTTTTCCCTCCCACACGAAATTTCTTCTTGTCTTAAGTGTGTTTGGCCGAAACAAGTGTATTGAGATTTGAAAATTTTGGAAAGTGACGTCCAATCACAAGCTGCCATGTCATCACTTATACAAACAACCTAATTGAGTTCTAAAATTAGATTTACTAGTTTCTATTTGTTGTTTCTACTTGATTTTGTGTTGATTCTATTACTAATTAGTAAGCTAGTAATTACCTACTAGTTTGGTAATTAGATTAGAGTCCGTTGTTTCGCGTCTTCAATTTTTGTGTGCTTTTCTCATTTTCAAGTCGTAGTATTTTTGTTGGTTCAATTTTGTGCATCACTTATTTTGAGTTGTTTCAAATGAAGATCCATTACAATTCAAAGCTTCTCATCTCTCAAGTAACTTGCCAAGTATTGCCGGTTCTCCAACACTTGTAAAGCCATGTGTGAGGTGAGGTTGAGTGTGAGTGAAGTGAAGCTTTCGAACTAAATCGTTTGCTCATCTTGTAGGTTATTTTGCTTACTGTTTTTTGCACTTCGTAGGTACATTTTCCATAGAAACCAAAGGTACTACTTCCCAACCTTTGGGAAATAATGTTATGGGAGCTTTGATGGCTCAAATAGAGGCTTTGAGACGAGAAATAAATAGCAGAAATGATGCTATAAGGAGTGACATGGATTCAATGATGGGTTACATGATTAGATTTAGAGCGAGGGTTGATAGACTATTTCTACCAAAATCACCACAATTCCAAACACCTCAACTCCAAAGATCCTATACTTCACAAAATCCAATGACTCCTCTCCATGAGTTAGAAACCAAAGAGAGTGAAGCCAAGCCTCAAGATAGAAAGAAAATTATTAGTGAGATACAAGAAGAATATGAACAAATAAGGGAAAAGGAAAGGAAAACCATGGGTAGTGAAGTTGGAAAGGAAAAAAAATACTTGATTGTGGATCTTGTCCACAAAGGACCCTTTTTATTCACTAACCTAAATACTAGTATTTTGCCTAGTATTTTATCTTCTCATGTGCAGGTTCAATACCCTATAAGTCCCGAGGAGTAGCCCAAGGAAGTTTCCTTCAATCCCTTGGCCGAAAGTCCCTATTGTGGGACAAGCGAGGAAGAAGTGAATCTAAAGGGAAACCTTGACATATTCCCTTCTAATGTGGAGCATGACGGCTTCCATGATGCAAAAAAAAGTGAAGAAAACATTTCTCATAATCTACAAGGTAACCAAGGTATTTTCTACACTCCTAGAAACTTGAATTGTTGTGATGTGGCTCGTAGCAGCCAAAGTGGTGTAGATTCAGATTGGATTAGTCAATAAGTGTATGGATCTCCCTTTTTGTGATACTCTTGGTGTTAATGGGTTGTATAAGGACCAAACTCTTGTTGTGAGTATGCAAGCACTAGTTGATCCTTTAGATGACAAAATTAATTCTTTTCATAAGAATGATTTGTGTCCTTCTAGTGCTAGCACTTATAACTTGAATAAGGTTCCATTATCATGTGAAAAGAATATTCACAAACTACATGACCCTCTTGTAGATGATAGTACCTTGGTTAATGTCTTCACACTTGATTCCTTCCTATACTACCTCTTTGCCTATGATGATAACCATGTTAATTTTGAATTGATATTCTGTAGAGGTAGTAAGCTTGGTGGATTTTTTCCTTTCTTTAATGAAGATGATTGTGAGTTTGATTGGGGTGGGGAAGGATGTGCTTTGGATTGCAATCCTTTTTCCTTGATATCTCTCTTAACTATGTCCTTTGTGATGCTTGTAGTAAGTATTTCATGATTGTAACAAAGGATAGTCGGATGTATTCCAAAAGTGTACCCCCTTGGCATAATTGTATTGTTGATATTGATAAAGTATATATTCCTTTGAATGTGTGTAATGAAATCCCTTATGTTTATCTTGTTCATAATGACCTCGTGTTTGTCCTAGTGATGGGTAATGCCTTGAATGATCATGAACTTGATAACCTAGTGAAAGGAGTGGGCCATCTCGACTTAAACCTTCATCATTTTCTTGCATTTGACCCCGGAATACTCTTTAGATGTAAAGGATATAGTTGCTGGTCGTGCTCACTTATTTTTTATTTTGATGCTATTCATGTCTTTGTTATAATTTATGCTAAGATTTTTATGTCAAAAACCAAGGATATGTGGATGTATGTCAAGTGTGAGCAACCATGGGTTGATGATATAAGTGTGGTTCTAATACTAACCCTCCTACCAAGAGAAGTTCGTGTTTGTTTTTGCTCTCTCTTTGATTTTTGCAAGATCTAAATTTGAGGATAAATACCTTCAAGATGGAGAGGATGATACAAGAACAATGAGCCTCAAGAGTACAAGATATTCTCTAAGGGTCAAGGCTTTGGAATTGGCAACCAATTAAAGATTTTTTGGAGTATTTTGAAGCATTGGTCAAGAGAAGGAAGGAGGAGAATTTATACATTCCATAGATGCCTTAAAGGAAGGATAATGAAGACATTTTACACTCCAAAAGAGCACTCTATAGGCGCCTCCTTTTTAAGTCCTCATTAAGGGCATTTTTGTCCTTTGACATTTAATAGTATAAATAGACCATTTTACTTCTCTTTTCATGAGACTTTGATAAAATTGGATATTATTCTTAGATTGTAGCTTTAGTCTTGTAGTTTTAGCTCTCAAATCCAAAATTGGTTCCTTAAATACATTTGAAGTTAAGGTTTCACTTGTATTGGGATATTTGGCAAGAAAGGTGTTCTTAAGGAAGAGTGATTCCTTTGGGTCACCTAAGAGAGTGGTTTGATCTTACATTGGTGATGTGTGTTTGAAGGTTTGATACACCTTCTAGTGCTATTCATTGATGGAAGTGAAGGTCTCTCTATCTATCTTTAATTTCATGCAATTCTTCTTCTTCATCTTCTTCTCGTGTGTTGTTTTCTCTTTGTGAACTTGCTGATTTTGTTCCTGTAGTGTCCATTTCGTGTTTGATAGTCCTTTAGGCTTTTAGATGATGGTGAACATATTGGAACCCATAGCATCCTTGAAAGAGGGCTATAGGGGGGCAAAGCAATGGTGTACAATTAAGCATGTGGTTTATAACCTTCTACAATCTTAGACATAAGAGTAAATGGTGTGTAAATCATATCTTAGGCTTTTCCAAGAAATAGGGATGTCTAATTAAGGTTTTGGGTGACTATTATTTACATACTCGTTATGTGCTCGAAAGAGCCAATGGGTGATATCTTTGTGGTTTTGTTGAAATAATAACCATAAAGACCTTCGACCTAGTCTAAATCTCACTATACAATTAAGATTAATGTTAAACCATTATTAACCCATATGCTCTTTACTTTTAGGTAGGCATAATCCCAAGATTACCTCCAAACTTATTTCTAAATCAAAATTGCTATCCTAGTGTGTTGTTTAGCTAAATATTGTTACAAACAAAATCTAAACCAAACCCTCTATTTTATTACATGTTGTGTTTACTTGCATTCCCGGTATCATTTTAGTAATTAGAGCACCCATCGGACTTAAAGTTTGCATTTCACTCCTTGTGGATTTGACCTCAATACAATTTGGGATATTGATAATGACCGCCTTACCCCTTAAATATGGGAGTAAGTTGAGCATTATCAAAATGGCACCATTACCAGGGAGTGGAATATAGTTTTTACTTGTGAGGTGTGATTTTTACTTGGATATACCTTAGGTGGTGTGATTTACTTTCTTTGTTGTTTTTGATTTTTGTAGGTGATCGTAGTGTTAACGCAACAGTGGGTGAAAATTTTTGTAACATGGGGCCCTTTGATTTTCGTCTTGATGACAAGGGACAACTCAGTGATGCAGGCCAAATGAGTGCTATTTATATCCCACCAACTAATGGGAACATAGTTTTCCATGTAACTAGTGTTATGCTAAACATGTTACAAATGAGAGGGCTATATGGTGGACAAGCATATAAGGATACCAATTTTCACTTGAAGAATTTAGTGGAGGTTTGTGAACCTTTCAACCTCACACACATCACTTAAGAGTCTATTCGTCTTCTCCTTTTCCCATTCTCTTTAACAGGCGAGACGGTGTTGTGGCTCTATTCACTCCCACCTAGTTCAATCACTACTTGGGACGAGCTTACCATGGTTTTTCTTGATCGATACTTCCATCCATCCAAAATACTTCAAATATGATATGAGATCATAAATTGTAGGTAATTAAGCAGGGAACCATTATTTGAAGTATGGGAAAGATTCAATCGAAAATTAGCAAAGAGTCCAAACCACGAGGTCCCGGAGAAGATTTTTCTCCAAATCTTCTACCAGGCCCTTGATTTGCTTAATAAAACTGAAGTAGATAGCATAGGTGGAGGTTCCCTAGTGAAGATGCACTACCATGCAACAATTAAATTTATGGGAGAGGTGACAAAGAAAAATTGAGGTTGGCATACCTGAGATACCAAAGATCCTAAAGGCTCTCCCTCTATATTTGTGGTCGACTAATAACAAGGAAAGAGGGATGAGGTAAAAGAGGAGAGCATGGCAAAAATGATGACCCGACATGAGATCTTGACAAAATTTTTTATGGGTGCACCCAAATAAATGGCAAATGTTGAAGTATTTAAGGCGTATGAGGATGGTGAAGAGGACAAGAAATTAGATGAGGAGATCCTATTTAGCAAACTATTCAGGGGGTTCCCACCCCGCTAATAAAAGGAAAAGTGGGAATCAAGGTTGGATGTATCATGAGCGTGATAGGGATTGAAGGGATAGAGAGAGTGAACATGACACCTATGTGCCCCCATGATCAAGCTAATAACAAAGAGTCAAGATTAATTGACCTTAAAAAGTTCAAGACCAAGGATGTTTCAGCCTAAAATTTGAATGCAGAGGAAGGTATGAACAAGACAGTCTGTGAATTGAAAGGTGACTTCTGTTATCTTTCCCAAACCGTGGTGGCCCACTCCACCTCCGTCAAGAAATTAGAAAACCACATTGGGAAAATCTTTATTTACCTAAATGCTTGGACTAGAGATGGACTCCCTAGTAACACGATTGCTAATCCAATGATTGATGCTCAAGTCCTAGAAATTGTCACTAAAAGTGGGAAAAAACTTGATAAGAACTTTAAAGATGACTTGAGTGGAAATATCCCTAAGTCTATGACAAAGGAGGTGTTACCTCAAAATCAAGAAGAAAAGGATGAAAAGATGATGAAGAAGTGGTTGAGGTTGAAAAGAAACAAATTGAAACCAGGCCGACAATCTAAGTTCCTCCTCCATTCCCTCTATGATGGTAAAGAAAATAGGAGGGTGACAAGCTATAAAAATTCATGGCCAAGCTTATAAATCTATTGATAACCATCCCATTACTTGACAAGATCCAAAAGATCTTGGGATTTTCTAAGCTAATGAAGAAATTAATGTTTAAAAAGAAACTTGTCGAAGGTAACACCATTGAAGTTACCCATGGTTATAGTGCTATCATGGATAGTATGGTTGGGGAAAAGAAAGATGATCCTAATTCATTGTATCATTAGAACACATGTGTTAGCAAAAGCCCTATGCAACCTTGGTGCAAGCATCAACCGTATACCCTTTGTTATCTACAAGATGATTGGTTTGAATGCCCCTACCCTGGACTCTATGTGACTCTTAGTGGTGGACTAGTCCTTTAAAAGACCGATGGGAGTTTTATTTGATGTCTCAATTAAAGTGGACAAGTTCATATTCTGGCAGACTTTGTGGTCTTGGATTGTGAAATGGATAAAAAGGTATATATTATCCTTGGTCATCTATTTTTAGACATTGTATTGGCCATTTTCAACTTAGAAATGGGGTAGATAAATTTTAGGGTGCAAAAGAATGAAGTCGCTTTTAAGTTTTGTTAGAAGAAGAAGCAATCGATGGAGCTTCAAGTGGCGTTTGTGGTAGATGTTGAGATTGAGGAGGAGAACAAAGAGGGTCTTGAGGACCCACCTTGAGAATGAAAGATGGAAGATGTCGTACAATGACAATAACTAAGGCTCTATGTGGGAGGAAACCCAAAAATGCCACGAAAGTGGCTCGTATCTTTTTCTTATGATTTCATAGCATAGATGTTAGTGTTTTTTACATTTGAATAACTCATGCATTTTTGGGACTATGGAGTGCATTGGATGATCTTAAAAAAAGGGAAAGTGTGAATTTTTGTTTTAAAAACTGAATAGGGGAAAAACTATCAATCTGTGAATTGAGCTAAACAAGGGAGCAAAAATGATCTCACTTACCATGATCGCGGGAACTTGGTCACGATTGCGGTCACCTGCAATCTCGTGATCTCAGTCACTTAATTGAGTATGGTGTGCACAACTACGAAAGTATTGAGTATCCAAAAATATGTGCGAAATAGAGTGTGCACATCAAGTGTTTGATATATTGTGCAAATTAGTATTCAATAATGGTTTTTGCTTTTGAAAGGGCATAATCGAGCATCTAATAGCCTTATTCATTGGTCTTAATGTAAATCCATATTGTAGAACATGCTTGTGGTCTAAAATATTAGGAAAAGTTAATAATGGGTGGTTGGTAGGAATTGGTCTCAGTAATAGCGATCATGGTCATTAGAATGCAATCGCATCAGTGTGGATGTTGTTATGACCCGCGATTGTGGTAACCAAGGGTGATTTACTAACATGACAAAAATCTTACACTCCAAAATTTTAACCAAGAACCACTATGTGCCCATCCAATGAGCTTTAGTGAATAATGTGGCATAATTTGTGTACAAAAATATCATTGATTAACATTACGTATGCCTAGTGCTTTCAGGACAATCTCATGGACAAGTATGATCACATCTGATTCATGGAACCCAAGTGCAACACTTACTACTATAGTGATTTTCTGAGGACAAAGCTACAGAGAGAAAAATTTGCTTGGAAAATATTCCAGAAAATCTTTCCTCATTCCATTTCAAGCTTGAGGCCATAGGGTGGTGGTGTTTTACCCCAGACCAATGCAATGGAAATAAGCAAGGTTAATGAATTCTATGCTAAAATTAGCATAGTTTCTTTCTCGGATCCATCAAATATGACTATTAATATCCGAGGACAATCAATGCATTTTGGGGAGAAGAAAATCAATGATGTTATGGGCTCCCACATGAAGACATGGGGGAATTCAAAGCAAAATGGTATAAGATGGGAAGTTGGTTGGTAGAAAGATTGTTTCCCAAAAAGGAAGTCTTGTGGATGAATAAAACCAATATCTACATGAATGACTTCACTTATGAGGCTCGAATTTGGCTGCACATTATATATAGCCGAGTCTCCCCTTACATCCATAATATAGCGGTCCCAAATCTGTGTGCTCAAATGGTTTCTTTCATTTTAGAGGACCTTTCATTAGATGTTGGTCATCTCATGGTTATTGAAATAGTCCACTTCAGGGAAAAAGGTTGTATGCATCTCTTCTTTCCCTCGTTGATTACTAAGCTTTGCATAAGAGCAGAGTTTTAAGAGTATGCTGGAGATACTTGTTTGTGCCCTAGCTCCCATTTATCCCTTGAGGATTTGAGGGGAAGGTGCACCTAGCAAAGACAAGAAGTGAAAGATCAACTTGTTCATCATGTATTGAGCACGAGTTTCATAGGGCACCCACTATAAGTCCTCTTAAGGATATTGGTGTGGATATTATTTCCATCAGGAAGAATGTGTCTAATTTGCCACAGGGACTATAAAAACCCTCTACCACTCATCATTCATATGTGTCACAGTTTGATTATAAGAAGTACAGAGAATATCAAAAGAAGTAAGAAGCTACCATTCCTAGGCTTTAGAAAGCCTACTCATCTTTCGCAAAATCACATCAAGATCTGAGGATTTTGCATAAAAAGATCATCATACGAGATAAGAAGATGGATAATATTTTTGGCGATATGTGTATATGGGGTGAAGGGCCTATGGAAGGTCCTAAAAACCAAAGATCGACTTCTTTCTTCCTGGGTGGAGAGTGATGATGAGGCATTGGTTGATTGGTCCGATTTTAAAGCGATCGATCATGATGTAGAGTCTAAGAGTGACAGCATCCCTTGATGTAGTTTTATGGACCACCTTTATCTCTTCTATACTTGTTTATTTATGCCATGGGGACACTGGTACCTTTTAAGTTGGGGGTGCCTGTCCCTATATTTATTTGATTTAGGCTTGTATTATTGACATTTCTGCTTATTTTTCTACTCTTTTAGATGATTCTTATTTTTATTTGGGTTGTAATATTTGGGTGACCACATTTGCATAGATTAGTTACTTTATTCCTAGATTATTGTTTTATTTAAATTTGGACACTTGATGAGCTTTTCCCTATGATAGACAGAGTGACGACATTCTTAAGGGGAAAGCTTCATGATTGTGTTTTAGTCATTGATGTAGGGAAAGTCTGAGTACCCACAACATCAAGGTCACAATTGCAAGGGAAATCTGAGTACTTGTGGCATTGTGGCATTGTCGATTTGCGATCACATTCATACCCATTGGTAGAGTCTAAGAAGCCATATGGGTGAGTAGTTCATATTAAAGCCTCAATGTGAGACAAAAGCTTGGGTTGTTTCCATTACCAACGAATTATGCATGGTGGGAATGCAATACAAACACCCCATTCTTCGTCTGAATATTATGGAAAATTCAAGGGTGTGGACGTGAGGAACTTTGTAAAAAAACTTTTTCTCTTTCTCTAGAAATTGACTTAGGAAATTTATTTGTCTCGAGCAGTAGGAACAATTGAAGCCCCTCAATGAGATTCATATTCCATGAGTGGGGGCTTATTTGTCTATATCTCATTTGTAGTTGTACCATCTGGAACTTGCCCCTTTAGTATTTTAAGGATAAATTTTGATTATATTTGTTGGTAAAATGATCCTAGGCCATTCTTGTGTTATTCTAAGCCCATTTTAGCCAAAAAAGCCTTCCAATGCATAGATATAATCCTTAGTCACCCATTTTGAGCCTTTGGACATTTATTTGAGAAACACATTACGAGCCATGACCCTTCTATTATCACACTCATGAACCTTAGCCTCCTTGAACTTAAAAATGCAATTTGAGGCTAAAAGCCTATGTTGGGGGTGGTAAAAGTTGAAATAGGTGTCGTTGGGCCAATAAGGCATAAAAAAGTTCCAATGTACTTAATAAAATAAAGGAAAATGATTAGAAGAATGAAATCATCTAATAAAGGAAACAAAAATATGAATTATGCACAAAAAAGAGAGAAAGAGAGAAGTGGAAGGGAAAACCAAGAAAGGCAATGTAGGCACAATAATGAAACACATAAAGTGGCCCAATAGAATAATTTAAAAGTGTGTGTTGTTGAAGTTCAAGAAGGGTTTATCCTTGTACTAAAATTAATATCCTATCCTACCCTAAACCTATATTGCAAGCTCAAAAAATCCTTTAAGATTCCTAACCAAATGTGATAATTGTAGTGGTGATTGAAAATAGGGGCAAGCCTATGTCATGGTACTTGTTAGCATTGAGAATTCTTGAGAGAGAGAGTGCTTATACTCAAATTTCTTATTGCATGGTTGATAGCTAGGTGTAAAAATTCTTTTTTCTTATGAGGAGGCATATGATTATGTTGTGGTGGGTAATTTTATCACCTTCCAAACAATGAGGCAAAAGGAAGTATAATGAAGTTGAGGTCCAGACATGAGTCATTTCTATTGTATTAGTAGTAGTCCAATGGTTTCTTCTTAAAGTCTATTGTGCCATTCAATATTCCATTTTATGTTGAGGGGCGTAGTCAAAATCATTTAGCCCATGCGTGGTAGTAGTCAAGTTTAAGTCATCATGATCATTGGGTAATAAAAAGGGCACACATGCGAATTTGGCTCATGACAAGTGGTGGTGTTTATTGAGGAAAAGCAAGGTTTTAAGTAGGGGGTGTTGATGAGTAATGATTTTCCCACTCATTTGCACTCAACTTTCTTGCACACTACAAATTTTTTTAGAAATAAATAAGAAATAATCATAATTTAATACACTAATATCAATATTTTGAAGCCATAGAGTTGGTGAGATGAAAAGTGTGGATTGAAACTAAAAGAGATCAAGTGGAAGCGAAGAAGTGCAACTGAAGACTTAGAGTAGTCATCAGCACTAGTTACCACGATCGCGGGCAATAGGACGTGGTCCATCAAAATACTGAATGGATTGCTATCACAGAACCATACTATGTCACATTGGCTACAGTCGCGGACAACCTCATACGATTGCGGCTAAGCAGGAATGATGCCTAGGGCAATTTTGTAAATTCACTTGGCTAAATCCCAAATTAGAAAAGACTGTAACTAATTTTGTAGACTTAAATTATTAGTGTTTTGTGAGGGATGGATGCTCTGAATAATCTATATGGTATATCTTGATCTACTTTCTTCATCAGTAGCTAAGTAATTTAGTCTTGAGATTATGTTGAACAAAACTGTAATTATGTGTGGGTGTTGTTGAGATTGAGTGTTTTTTAGTTGTTAAATATGGATTCCACCATTGCGTGAGTTTAATATTTTGAATTTATGGGTGAAAACCCCAAATCGCCAAATAGGTTTGATGGGTGAAAACCCCAAACTCTAGAAATCCTTTATCATCCTTGAAAAAGTGATGAAGGTGAACATATGGGAACCCATAGCATCTTTGAAAGAGTGCTATAGGGGGACAAGGCAATGATGGACAATTAAGAATGTGGTTAAATACCTTCTACGATCTGACATAAGTGTAAATAGAGTGTAAATCATATCTTAGGCATTTTCCTAGAAATAGGGATGTCTAATTAAGATTTTGGGTGACTATGAATGACACACTCGTTATGTGTTCGAAAGAGGTAATGGGTGATATCATTGTGGTTTTGTTGAATGACTAACCATAAAGACCTTTGACCTAGCCTATATCTTACATAACAATTAAGATTTATGTTAAACCATCACTAACCCATATTCTCTTTACTTTTAGGTAGGCATAATCACAAGATTACCTCCAAAATTGATTTTAAATCAAAAGTGCTATCCTAGTATGTTGTTTAACTAAAGATTGTTACAAACAAAGTCCAAACCACACCCTCTATTTTACTACATGTTGTATTTGTTTGCATTTTTGGTATCTTTTTAGTAATTAGAGAACCCCTAGGACTTCAAATTTCCATTTCACTCCTTTTAGATTTGACCCCAACACGAGTTGGGATATTGAGAATGACTTCCTTACCCCTTAAACATGGGATTTAGCTAAGCATTATCATCAACTTACGACTAGTACCATACCATACGACTTGGGTGAGGATTAATTGAACCTTGGACTGAATATTACCCACACTACACTGCCTAACATACGAGGGAGAGGGGTCAGAGTCATACTATAGCATAATAGTGGCATTCTTAAATCGTACTTTGTCTAGAAACTCAACTTAGGGAATTTTTCTTAGGGATCAAAGCCAAGGTGTTTCACCCTCGAACTTAAAACACCTAAGGGGTCCTTTTTTCATTATTTAAAAAATCAAAAAACATATTCACTCCTCTCAAAACTTACAAAAAAGAAAAGAGCTAGGGTTTCAAGGGATAGATTATCTAAGCTTTCAATTGTGGTTTCTCTACAAATTTTTTTGATCTTTCAAGTATGTATCTCTACCCTAAATTGTTTATTATTCAAAACACATGTTTAATTATTATCCATGTGGTTTTAATGTTTAGATTTTAAATGTGGGTTGGGGTATTTGGAATGGTTTATTGTATGAATTGCTTTCCCATGGTCTTGAATTGGTTATACATATTATTTCTTATTTTTTGAACTAAATATAATCATAGGTGTAGGAATTGAAATGTTGAACATAGGTTTCCACAATTTTATGGTATAATGGTTTAGAATTAGTTTAAAATTCATCCCAACTTGTATGTCTGGTTTTTGGAACATGGAAATATGAATAATTTAAATCACTTTTTGAACCTTGCATTGCATAAAAGTTTAATGGAATATAAAACGGTTTTGGAAGGTCTTGATGGCCATGGTTTGTTTTTGAAATTAAATCCTTAGAGTCAATTCAGATAAATGGTTTTGGAATTGCATAATAAAATTGGCTTGCAAGCTTTAACCTTATCTTGTATGATGATACCAATGGTAAATGCCTATTTAAAATACTCTTTTATGAATGGATTGAAATATGTATAAATGGTTTTAATTTGGGCTGTAGAAGGTTATGTAGCTCACAGTTGAAGGTGAAGGTCTCGAGAGGACCAATACTTGAAGCTATGTTTGCTTGCATTTGGATCTTTATGACCATGTACATAGTTCACATGTTAGACCTATTTTTAAATGGCTCGAGTGGTATATTCCCTTGCCATTCCTTGAATTTTCCTCCATTCATGTGGCTAACATGCGCTGCGGCCCATTTAGTTGGGAGAGATAAACCCATATAGCCTGTGGGTTCCCTTAGGATAGTTAGACCAACACAATCCTAGTTAATGCTTTTTAAATCTCATACTTAAACTTTGTACCCTATCCCCGTATATTATAAATATGTATGTATGTGAACATATACATAAAGTTTTGGATTGTTTTGAAATATCATTATTTTATCCCTTACAAGAGTTACATGATAGTTCTGATCCCACTAATCGTCCTTGAATAATGCATTGTTTCATAATGTAGGGTCCTAGGGGTTCCTATTTTCCTTTATGAAATGTCAGGTGTTTTGGTATGTCGTTCATTACACTTAAAGTGATGAGCTTCCATGTTTTAGAAGGCCTGTTACTCCTTGTTTTCACAATGGTTTCTTATATTGTCACTTTTGGATTCCTTTTTGGCAATAGTCGGGGGCATGTCCAGACCTAGTATGATATTCTATTTTATTAGTGGCTTTGTGGATAGATTGTTGGTTGGTTGTTGTTTTGTACTCTTAGTTTCATTTGAGTTATATTAACTGTATTATCCTTATACTCTGGTTGTCTTCCACTTTTATCTATATTATGATTGGATGACTATGCTATGGGGCTTTTTTCTGGTACACGGTGGACTTGACATACCTATCACAATTTGGCCTTAGTTCAGGTCATGAAAATCGTGGTATCTAATCCAGGTTCAGGGTCTTTGGGTGTCTAGAAAGTCATGCCAAATAGAGCACCTTGTATGGGTGTGTAGCATGCCACACTTATAAAGGGAAGGCTATAAGGCATTTAGGAATATTTCCCTTTCTTGTGATCTATTTTGGGCTATAGATTCGGGTGTCATGAATTTCCCTAACTCCTAGAATGCTCTCTCAAACCGTGCCTCCCTGAAGATCTAATGTTTGTAAAAACTATGCTGGACCCTTTATCCTTCATGAGGATAATGTGGAGGACATTCTCCATACTTATGGAGTGCAGACCCGATATAGGATCGTTACTCCAAATTGCACTACCCAATGTGGATTCCCACCTGTACCCACTAGTCTTCATTAGGCTTCCAGAGATGGTGATACCTATGATCGGCATCTTAGGGAGACATCCCTAATGCGAAGTTCCACTGGTCTATTCATTTTATTAATTAGTTAGTTACATCTCATTCTTATTAGCTGGGTCATGTTAGTTCTGTTGTTGCTTCACCTGAGGTTATGAGTTGGCCAGTTCATTAGGTCAAATACCATAACCTTTACAAGATCGAGAGTTGTTCTGCGATAGACCACCACTTTGGCCATTAGCCTTATCTAGAACATCGCTTCCTAAGGGATTCAGCGATGGACCAAATGGTGGAACATCAAATCTGTGATGGAACACCAGCTTGGCCGTCTATCTTATCCAAAATATGACTACCCAGGATCAGAAGCGACTGACCAAATAGTTGATTGTTAACCCTACGACGGACCACCACTTTGGCCGTCAGTCTTGATGCAGTTTTCTGAATTCAAATTTTAGATTCTTTTTACCTGGGAACGTATAAATACCAGTTTTAGGTTTATTATTGGGGAGATTTTTATTTTTCATTTTTTATCATAGTCTCTAGATCTAGAAACTCTTAGTAACCTAGTATTTTGGGGAGTTAACCAAATCTTGTAGATCGAATCAACCCATCCCTTGGAAGATCCAAGAACAAATTCTTCTAACTTTTGTATGTAACTCTTGAATTAATTCATAAATAACACAATGATTTCTTATCTTTCTATCATGGAGATATGGGAACTTAGCCACACATCTCCATGATAGAAAGAGAAGAAATCATTGTGTTATTCATGAATTAATTCAAGAGTTACTTACAAAAGTTATAAACATTTATTCTTTGATCTTCCATAGAGATGGATTGATTCGATCTACAAGATTTGCTTAACTCCCCAAAATACTATGTTACCAAGAGTTTCTAGATCTAGAGACTATGATAAAAAATGAAAAATAAAAATCTCCCCAATAATAAACCTAAAACTGGTATTTATACGTTCCCAGGTAAAAAGAGTCTAAAATTTGAATTCAGAAAACTGCTTCAAGACTGACAGCCAAAGTGGTGGTCCGTCGTGGGGTTGACGGTCCACCATTTGGTCTGTTGCTTCTGATCCTGGGTAGTCACATTTTGGTTATGACAGTTGGACAAGATGGTGGTCCGTCGCAGATTTGATGGTCCACCATTTGGTCCGTCGCTGAATCCTTTAAGAATCGATGTTCTAGATAAGGCTGACGGCCAAACTAGTGGTCCGTCGCAGACCTGACAGTCAACCATTTGGTTCGTCACTAAGTCTTTTCAGGAAGCAATGTTCTGGATAAGGCTAACATCCAAGATGGTGGTCTGTCGCAGATCTGACGGTCCACCACTTGGTCCATCACTGAAATTTCTGAAACCTTGGGTTCTGCCTAAGACTTGACGGTAAGGTTGTTAGTCCGTCGAAGGTGTAACAGTCCACCATTTCGACGGTCAGAATCACTTTTCTGCCACTTTCCAGAGTCTTTTCCTTCAGCTGACTCCTTGCCATGAAACACTAAAAACCGGCATCAAATGCAACTCTGGTTGCTTGAAAACATCCAAGTTTCCCAAGAAAAGATGCGAAATGTTCCATTAAAAGCTAGAACATCATTGCCGGGGAATACGGTTGTCAATTGAGTTTGTGATTGTTAATCGACCCTTTGTTCAAAGTGTCCTAAAGTTTTACTTTTATTTGTTGTTTTTGTATGTACAGGTTGATAATTGTGTATGCACAATACATGTAGATCAGGTGCATCATTATTACCAATATATCCAGAGCCTCAGTTAATCCGTAGAATGGCTGATCCACAAGATGAAAAAAGATTAGCCGCCTTTGCTATTGCTCAAGTAAATTAGTAAAATGCTGATAACCCAGGTCTGGTGCCAAATAATGATGATGAGGACCTGGGAGATGATGACTTATTGGATCCTATAAACCCAAGGCATACTGGGAATGTAGTTGTACCTGTGAATCGCAATATACATCGAAATCGCCCTTTCAGGGGAAGACAGGACCACCAACCTATTCAGTGTGATCTCAACGAAGATGAAGTTAGAATGGAAGGAGCAGGAGTGACTGTAGCTATTATTCCTCTAACTCTAGCACCTGGAGTGAAATTCAACATTACCAGTACGATGATCCAACTCCTGTATCTAAAGGGGGTTTTCGGCGGTCTGCCAGGAGATGATCCTAACATGTATTTGGTAAATTTTGTCATTGTTTGTAAATCTTTTAATAATCCTTGAGTATGTCAGAATGCTATTCTCTTGAGGTTATTTCCATTGTCTTTGTTTGGGGAGGCAATATTGTGGCTTAATGAACTGACGCTAGATTCTGTAACAAACTGGAGGTAGTTAAAGGTGGCTTTCCTACAAAGGGTCTTTCCGCCTTCTAGGAGGGTACAGTTGAGGGATAAGATCAGTAATTTTAGACAACTCCCAACCGAAGCTCTTCACAAAACTTCGGAGAGGTTTAAAAAGAAGTTGATGCAGTACCCAAACCATAATATAACGGATATTCATTTGATGGAGACTCTTTATCGGGCTTTGAAATCTATTACAAAACTAGTTGTTGATAATGCTACAGGGGGATTATTTATGGATCTAACTTTTCAAGAGGCCTCGGAGATGCTTGATTGGATGACCAAACAAAACTGTACTTGGCATACCAGGGATTCTATGGTAGCAAGCCCTACTATTTCTATTGGTATGACTAAAGAACAACATAAAAAAGAGGAAAAATGTGATAAATATATGGCACATTTGAAGACGCAAATGGACGTTTTGACCAAGCACTTATTATCTGCAAAGACTAAGAAAGTGAAAGCTTTTGCATCCCACGGTAGAGATGATTTTGATTCAGAAAAAAAGCCAAATTATTTGAATAACTAAGGGTTTTTTGATGCAATAGCCAAAGAAATCAATGTCGGACTTATTATAACAAGGTTGGATATAAGGATCGGGATCAAGGAAACTAGAAGGGCAAGAATGATAGAAGTGGGTTTTATATACCGCTTGGAAGCAGAGATAATGCAAAAAATAGCTCTAGCAAGATATCCCTAGAGGATATGATTGAGAAATTATTAAACGAAGTTGAGGCTACCAACTCTGGGGTGATTACCATGAAGACTAATTTGTCTTCTATGAGACAGTTAGTAAAATCTCATTCCACTTTGATCAAACAGTTGGAACAACAAATGAGCCAACTTTCT
This sequence comes from Capsicum baccatum var. pendulum, assembly GCA_030864225.1. Classification (NCBI taxonomy): domain Eukaryota; kingdom Viridiplantae; phylum Streptophyta; class Magnoliopsida; order Solanales; family Solanaceae; genus Capsicum; species Capsicum baccatum. Next base: position 160,102,666 of record CM061560.1, on the reverse strand, counting down.
ACAATGTTGAATAAAAGAAAGAGTGGAACATTGCCGAGTGATACGATTCAGAACCCTCGGAATGATGGTTCGTTCATGGCTATTACCATATGGAGTGGTAAGGTTTTATCAAGCCCTTCTTTGGGTAAAGCTGTGAATGATGAGGTGATCAAAGAAGCTGTTGACTTGAAGAAGGTAATCTAGTAGAGTCTGAGAACTAGATGGCATTGATATCCCTTCTAATCATCAATAGGTTGATGAATCAAAAAAAGGGAAAGAGAAGGAAAAAGATGTAGTGGTGAATACTCTCTCCAAACCACCACCTCCATTTCCTCAGGTATTGAAAACGAAGGCTGATGACATGAATTTTAGTAAGTTCATGGAAATGTTGAAGCAGTTGAGCAAATGCTAGGATATGTTAAATATATGAAGGATCTGGTGACAAAAAAAAGAGTATTCAGCTACGAACCGGTGGATAATCTCCACAATTATAGTGCTATTTTCACAAGATCCTTGGTGGAGAAGAAGGCTGATCCAGGAGCATTTACTATCCCATGTACTACTGGACCTCTTAACTTTGCAAAAGCCTTATGTGATCTGGGAGCGAGCATTAATCGGATGCCATTATCTGTTTATACAAAGTTAGGTTTGGAAGACTCTACACCCACCAACATATGAATTGTGATAGCGAACAGATCGGTAAAATAACCTGTTGGTACTTTGTATAATGGGCTAGTGATGGTGGATAGCTTCATATTTCTGGAAGATTTCATTATTCTAGATTGTGACATAGACTTTGAGGTGCCCATAATCTTAGGTACACCTTTCCTTATAACTGGAAGTGTGTTGATTGATTTGCGAACTAATAAGCTCCTATTTAGGATGAATGATAAAGTGGTGCAATTTGATGTATGCAAATCAATGAAATAGCACAAAGAAATGAGTGTGTTCTCAATTGTTGATGTATATTATGAGTATGAGAAGGAGGTGCCAATATAGGAGAAAATTATGTTAGAGCCTTTAGCTGTAGTGCTAATGAATTTTGATCGTGAAGGAATTGAGGAGTACAAAGAGACTATTTACACTTTGGAAGGAATAGGTTCATACTCTTATGCTCCTATGAAATTGGATATTGATCTTGTTAATCAACTAACACCACTGGATAAGCCATTTGTTGAAGAGCCACCGGTGTTGAAATTTAAAAAATTATCCAGGCATCTGAGATACATATTTCTGGGAAATAGAAACACCCTACCCATTATTATTGTAGCTGATTTGGGAGGGCAGCAGGTGGAAGCACTTATTTTGGTACTTTAGAGATACAAGAGAGCAATAGGGTGGACTATTGCCAAAATTATTATCATTCCCCCTGGCATCTGCACTTATGAGATACAACTTGAAGAAGATTGTACTCTGACGATCGAGCACAAACACCGTCTTAACCCACCAATATAAGAAGCGATCAAGAAGGAAATTATTAAGTGGTCAGATAAAGTGGTGGTTTATCTTATTTTCAATAGTAAATGGGTGAGCCAAGTTCAATGTGTGCCCAAGAAATGGGGCATGACTATTGTTGCAAATGAATGGAATGAGTTGATTCTACTTAGGCCTATGACTGGGTACAGAGTTTCCATGGACTATCATAAACTAAACTCATAGACCTTAAAGGACCACTTCCCTATGCCTTTCAAGGATCAAATACTTGATCGGTTGGCAGGAAGGGGGTGGTATTGATTCTTGGATGGATATTTATGCTACAACCAGATATGCATTGCTCCGAAAGATTAGGAGAAGATGACATTAACATACCCGTAAGGAACCTTTTCTTTCATGAGGATGCCATTTGGGCTATGTAATGCACCCACCACCTTTTAAAGGTGTATGATGTCTATTTTCTCAGATATGGTGGAGGACACCCCGGAGGTGTTCATGGATGATTTTTTTGTGGTTGAGGATTCATTTGAGCTGTGTTTGGAGAATTTGAATAGAGCTCTATAACGGTGCATGGAATTTAATTTGGTGCTCGATTGAAAAAAAATGCCACTTCATGGTGAAGAAAGGCATTGTTGTCAGGTACAAAATTTCAAAAAAAGGGATAGAGGCTGATAGAGCCAGGGTTGAAGTTATAGAGAAACTACCACCTCTTATCTCAATAAAGGACGTGCATAGTTTCCTTGGGCATGATGGTTTTTACAGAGGTTTATAAGGGATTTCTCAAACGTTGCAAATCCACTTAGCAAACTTTTGGAGAAGGAAGCTAAGTTCTTCTTTGATTCTGATTTCTTGAAGGCATTTGAATGCATTAAAAAGAAGTTGGTTAAGGACCTTATAATTATTGCACCAAACTGGTCAAACCCATTTGAGATCATGTGTGATACAAGTGGTGTTGCCCTTGGAGTAGTGTTGCGATAGAAGAAGGACAAATTGTTTCACCCAATTTATTATGCTAGCAAAGCACTGAATGGAGCTCAAAAGAACGACACCATCATCGAACAGGAACTCCTTGCTGTAGTCTATGCTTTTGAGAAATTCCAAGCTTATCTTCTTGGGAACAAGGTAGTGGTCCACACTGACCACACAACCTTGAGGTATTTGATGGCTAAAAAGGATGTAAAACCAAGGTTAATTAGGTGGTTATTGCTGCTATAAGAATTTGACTTTGAAGTCAAAGATAGGAAGGGTTGCTTAAACTAAGTTATACATTATCTATCTAGGATGGAAGGTAAGCAAGTAGTTGGTGAGGAAATTGAGATAAATGATGTATTTCCTGATGAGGATATTTTAGCTACTACTATGGAGAAAGTGCCCTGGTATGCTGACTTTACAAACTCTGTGGTTAGTGAGGTCATTTTGTAAAATTTTTCTTTCCATCAAAGAATGAAATTCCTTCATGATGTGACACGCTACTTTTGGGATGAGCCATATCTTTTTCGGCAATGTGCTACCAACATTATAAGGAGATTTTTTCCAAAAGTGGATTTATTGTTCACGTTGGAAGCATGTCATGCTTCCCCAGTTGGAGGTCACTATGCAGGTGACTGAATGGTTATAAAAGTGTTGCAGAGTGGCTACTATTGGCCAACGTTATTTAAGGATGCTCATGAGTTTGTGATAAAGTGTGACCAATGTCAAAGGCAGGGGTCGATCTCCAATAGGCATGAGATACCTTTTACGAAGATGGTTGAAGTAGAATTGTTGGATGTCTGGGGCATCAATTTCATAGGCCCTTTTGTAAAATCGTACGAAATGATGTACATTTTACTTGTTGTTGTTTATGTACCAAAATGGGTTGAAGCCATTGCCTTGTCTGATAATGAAGGAAAGAGAGTTTTTGCGTTTCTCAAAAAGAACATCTTCTCTCGCTTTGTAGTACCATGTACTATTATAAGCAAAGTAGGATCTCATTTTTGCAACAAAGTGTTTTGAGTGAATTTAGTGAAATATAGGGTGAAACAGCATAGAGTGGCAACCTCATACCACCCACAAACTAGTGGGCAAGTAGAGGTCTCGAGGAAATTAAGGCCACATTAGCTAAAACGGAGAATGTTAGTAGGCAAGATTGATCCCGAAAGTTCAATGACTCTTTGTGGGTGTATCAGACTTCTTTCAAGATACCAATTTGCATGTCATTATATCCACTAGTTTATGGAAAAGATTGTCATTTATCGATCGAGCTTGAGCACAAGGCTCTGTGGGCTATCAAAAGGTTTAATCTGAATTAGAAGAAGGAAACAGAGCTAAAACTAGGGCAATTGAATGATATGGATGAATTCTATCTTGGGGTTTATGAAAGAGAAGACTTATACAGGAAGATGATGAAGAAGTACCATGATCGAAGGATTAAAAGTAGAGGTTTTTGGAAAGGCAATTCAGTGCTTCTATTCAACTCCAGACTCGAATCGTTTCCAGGTAAACTCAAGTCCAAGTGGTCAGGACCATTTAATGTCAGTCAAGACTACTCATCTGGAGTAGTTGAACTTGAAAATGAAGAAGAAAGTGTCTTCAAAGTTAATGGGAAATTAATAAAACTTTATGTTGATCCAAAAGACTCGATAAAAAGTATTGATCCCTTCTGTCTCGATGAAGTCGGAGTAATCAAGATATCTAAGTCGTGCCATGATAATAAATCAAGCACTAGTGGGAGGCAACCCACAACTCAGTATTTTAATAATAGTTAGAGTTCATGTTATGTGTTTGTGCATTTTTTATGTGTTTTTGGAATGTGCAGACAAAAAATCCAGTTAAAAGGGTGAAGGAGGGATACAGTTGAAGATAGGACACAAAATTGCGCTACTAGAACAAAATGGATGGTTGATTTGGTAGACCGCCAGTCATATGGCAGACCACTGTTTCGACTGTTAGAAAAAGGCAAGAAATTTCATTCATTGGATCAAGTTGATAGTTACATTGGTAAATCATCCCAAAGTCAGTGAACCGTCTAATTGGCCATCAAAAATAACCAAAATTGTCTGGGTTCTGATAAGGTGTGATGGTGACTTTATTGGACCATCAAAAATTTGGTAGGACGTCCTGTTGATGGTCACTATGAAGCAGAACTGCTTAGGTCTTGGCAAGTTTCGACGGTCATCTTGGTGGATCGTTGAAAGTCTGACGGACCGTCAAGTCTGGCATCATTTTAACCCTAAGCCTGGGTCGGGTTGATTCTGAAGCCATGTTAAATGGACCATATTTGGCCCAAAAGATTTTAAAATGATTAAATAGGGCGGTTATATACGTTGTAAACTCTTTACATCCTTAAATTGTTCAACTTCCTTTGGGTTCAAAGAATCCGCAGGAACTTATTGTAGGACCCTATATATTCTCCCTTCTTTCCTATTTAAACACAATCAAGTGAGATTACCATTGAAGAGTTATTCCAATTAGCCTTATTTTCTAAAATTGCAAGCTTGTCTGTCTGCAGAACCAAGGTATGCACATAATTCTATTTTTCTTGGTCAGAATGATGCATTCAGTTGTGGGTTGTGTTTGGTGAGTTATTTCAGGAATTAGCATATTGTTATAGTTCTGTTGCTTTGAATTGATGAAAGTTTCTGAATAGACGTTTGAGAATAATCTATTTAGGTGAAGTCTGAGTAACCTACATGATTAAACCATGAAAATTTGTGATTGACTGTGATATGGCTGTAAATTATTGCTAAATAAACAATGTTGCTAAACAAATTCTCGGAAATATTCTCAGTTGAAAGCTGAACCTGAAGAAGAGGGCGTGATAATTGAAATAGTAGACCGTCAAATTTGCGATGGACCACCAAACTGACTGTCACAGGGCTATGAAAATCCCAGGAGACTGGAAGGTTTGATGTCCAAAGTGGTGGATCATCCCACAAATGGTTAACCGCCATTTTGATCGTCAAGTCACGAAATACACTGATTTGATAGATTTTTGTTGTGGAATGATTTCTTACCTCTTTTTCAGGTGTTATGGCTCCCAAACTACCAGTAAATAGAAGAGGAAGATCTCAAAGGGGTGGTGACGGACCCGCATTTGGATACAACACCAGACAATATGGTAGGGAAAATCCTCCACTCTACCAGTCTGAAGAGGAGAGTGAGGATAGTACTAGCAATACCAATTCAATCATAGATGAGGCCGTAGTTGATATCACTCCACCTGAGCCTACCAATGTTGAAATTGAAGATGCCAATGTAGAAGGGCAAGCTGAAGTAGAGAACATAGAAATTTAACCTGAGGATGCTAATGTTGTTAGACGAAAGGATCCTCAAGTTTGGGAGATGATTAGATGGCAGATAGAAGGAAAACGTGAGAAGTTCTATGATGGGTTAACACCCACTGCAAGGGGGATCAAAATGTCATTTGTACAAGAGCATTAGATTGTGACGAAGGACTTACATATATATCCTAAGTTCGAATGCCGTTTCAACGAGTATGAACTGAAATGGATGAGCCATCCACCAGAATCCTATCAACCAAATTACATGAGAGAATTCTTTGTAAATTATCTTACACTGGCAGAATAGGATTTCCTAAATGGGACATCAATTACAAATTTGCCAAACAAAGAGTTTGTACCTATCCAAGAAGTTACTATTAATATTGTAGCCTAAAAAATCAACAAGATGTTATTCGGATCAGAGTACGAGGCCCCTCTTGTTGTGCTTGATCTTGAGTATAGATTGAAAAATGCTCCAGCTCAAAGGTAGTGGGTGGCTTCGTTTTTGACTGAGGATGGTAACCCCTCTTGGTTGACCAACTCATGGGAGAGCATTACAAAATAGTCCCTTAGTTATAAGGCTAAATTTTGGTGGGCTTTCGTTCGTTTGAGATTAATGCCAACAAAAGGGGATGGAAACTTAGATAAGCATAGAGCCATGTTGGTGGAGAGCTTGATCTCCGGGCTTCAAGCTGACTTTGTACAAATAATTCAGATGAGATGTTCGTGAGGGCCCATAAAATTTCCCGATGCATTACCATTTCCATGCTTGATCAAAGCTTTATGCAGACAGGCTGGAGTGCCCTTGATTCACGAATTATCCAATGAAATCTAGGATGTACACAAAAAAAACCTTGAGAAGTCGAAAGATGACTTGAAACTCGAGATGCGTGTCACAGAGCCTCCAGCTTACTAGACTCAATCTGCACCAGCTTCTGATACTATAGAGATTCCCACAGATATTCCTTTGCCCATAACCACCTATTTGCCACCTGAGTTCCTACCCCAAGGTATATCTATAGGGTTAGGTTCTGAACAATCAATGGGTGGAGCAGATTTTGCTGAATACAGGGTCATACCAGAAAACTTTGCTAAGTCTATGAAGATGAAAAAGAGGTTTCAGAGACTGTTAGATAAGTGGGCTATAGACTTCAAGACTTTTTTTGATGAAATTGTGGCTGATACAATTCGTCCATACCAAACCATTCAGTCTAAGAAGGACACCATGGAATTCATATCAACAAAAGTCTCAATTTACTATCCCTCCCTGACCTTGCAAGGCTGATGGCTGAATTTGAACAAGAAAAGGAAAAAATGTAGAGCTGAAGAATAAGCAGCCACAACATCCTATTTTCGATCCAACCTTACTGGAAAGTGATGTTGATGAAGTATAGTGGACTTGATGGGCAGACCAGTGAAGACCAAAGGGAAAGACCAAATGGATGAAAAAGCTGTAAGGAAAGAAGCAAAGTAGAGAAAAAGAGCAGAAATGACACCAGAACAATGAGAACAGTATGATATTAAGAGGGCTTGGAAGAAGTCACTAAAGAATGAATAAAAGAGGAGAAATAAAGAAGAAGATGAAGTAGCAGGGGTGTCCACTAGCGCCGCCCCAACAAAGGGGCACAGTGCAGGATTTGTTCGAGAGACGATTCCTCCAATCTTGGAGGGTGAGGTTGTGAGATCCCCTACCACCATAGGGTCCAACATTACACAAGGTGAGGATGCAGGTGTCTCGCCACACTTCACAGACACCTCAGATAAATATTAGGCAAAACAAGTAAAACCATTTCCTTGTACTTTAAATCAATGCTTTGAGGATAATGCATTTAGTTTTCTGTGGGGGTGGTGTACTTGTACTTGTACCATGGTGGGTTGTGTTGACGATCTCTTTTCCCTCCATGTGCTATGTAGTAGAATCGGCATGTCTAGAGTGTTCTTATTTTCGTATCATTAATTTCCTATCTAGGTTGTTTTTATTTCTATGTTTAATGTTATTTATAAAAATTTTCCCTATTTTAGTATACCTTTGTAGATATGAATAATGAATGATGTTAGCATAAGACTATGAGCATGAATGTGTAATTATTTACTATAATCACATAGCATAGGTGCATAACCTTCAGAAAGTCTGCATTTGACATTAACATGAAAGAGGTGCATAAATTATATGATGGAAACCCTAAGAGTAGCAGAAGAAGTTTAACTCAGTTGCCACTATGTTCATGAGAATTTATCTTTAGTTCTTGCATAGTCTAATGCCTAGAACATTCTCTAGTCATTGATACTATTCTCTAACTGATTCAATAGGATAGGATGACAGGCCCCCTTGTATTTTTAGTCCACTTAGCCAAAATAATTAACCCTTCAAAGATTTTTCTTTCACTTGAATTCGTTTTGAGATTTTTAGTAGTTTTCTTCACTTTCTTTATTTCAAATTAAATCATCATAGGGCATTAGCATTTAACTCTAGACCTAGCCCAATATAAGGCATTATGTACCTCAACTTAGCAAAACACCTAAGTTGAGGGTGGCTATTGTAAAAATATAAGAACCTAATGGAAAGTTGGTTTAAAATATAGTTTAAAGGCATTTGGCCCTGATATATCCAAAGATATTGTGCACCTCATCTTACTACATCAGCATAAATTGAGAGTGGCTGATGCTAAAAAAGGGGGTAATAGTAAGCAAGTTGATTAAATTAGCATCTTGAGAGCTTAAAAGTTGCGAGGGCAAGGAGATTTAAACACGATTGAGTCACTTTACCCAAAAAAGTACCCTCACCTATCCTGAAGCCTCATTACAAGCCTAGAAAAGACCTATTTGATCCTAACGAACCAGCTTTGACGGTAAATCGCATGGCAAGGGCAAGCCTATGGGCACTTGGACTATGATTGTAATTTCTTTGTGAGTGTGAGAGCTTAGATTGTGTCCACATAATATAATGAGTGGTGGACGTATTTGTTGTGAGGGAAACTGGAGTTCTACTTTGGTTTGTTTTTCCCTGTGGGATATAACATCCATGTGTGTGTGCTAAATTATAATCAATGCTGGAAGTAGAGCCGTATGTGATAAATTCATGTGAGTGAAATGATCCGTGAATGATTGGGACAAAATTATTCATTAGTTGTTTTCTATTCATGATATTGCTCATATTCACAATTAGGTTCTGAGTTACTTGAGTACAAGCAATGATCTTAAGTTGAGGGTGTGATGTTCCGACTTTTGATGAAACATTTTGCTTCTTTTCTTAGGAAAATTGAATGTTTTCAAGCAACCAAGGTTGCATTTGATGCTGGTTTTTAGTGTTTAAGGGCAAAGAGTCAGTTGAAGGAAAAGAATCTAGAAAGTGGCAGAAAAGTGATTCTAACAGTTCAAAAGGTAGACCATCACACCTTTGACAGACCACCAACCTTACTGTCAAGTCTTAGGCAAAACCCAAGGTTTTAGAACTTTCGGCGATGGACCAAATGGTGGATCATCAGATCTGTGATGGACCACTATCTTAGATGTCAACCTTATCAAAAACATTGCTTCCTGAAAGGACTCAGAGAAGGACCAAACGGTGGGCCGTCAGGTCTGTGAAGGACCACCAGTTTGGCCATTAGCCTTATCTAGAATATCACGTCCTTAAGGATTCAGCGACAGACCAAATGGTGGATCTTCAGATCTATATTGACCACCATCTTAGCCATCAGTCTTATCAAGAATATCCCTACCCAATATCAGAAGTGACGAACCAAATTATGGACCGTCAACCCTACGACGGACCAGCACTTTGGCCATCAGTCTAGACATAGTTTTCTGAATTCAATTTTTACATTCTTTTTACCTGGAAATGTATATATACCAGTTTTAGGTTTATTATTGGGGATCTTTTTATTTTTCATTTTTTATCATAGTCTCTAGATCTAGAAACTCTTGGTAACCTAGTATTTTAGGGAGTTAAGCAAATCTTGTGGATCGAATCAATCCATCTCTATTGAAGATTCAAGAACAAATTTTTGTAACTTTTGTAAGTAACTCTTGAATTAATTCATGAATAACACAATGATTTTTTCCCTTTCTATCGTGGAGATGTATGGCTAAGTTCCCATAACTAGGGTTATGGGAGCCTTGATGTAAAAAGTTGAATTGGGTTGTGAATCTAGTAGATTCTCATTATTAATTGATATTTCATAAACACTTCTTTACTTTAATGACTTTTCTTTGTTGCAAACTTGAAAAGTGAGCCTAAGAACATCACTTTTTCAAATGGAAAAGTGTTTGTTGGGGAAGGAAAGGGTTTACATGAATCTCAAGGCTTTAACCTTTAGATAAAGGGTAGATGTCTTATCGGATCAGCCCATGTGAGAATATAGTTGAACAAATAATATGTTCCTTATGTTAGAAAGAATTAAGGGATAAAATTACTCATTTAGGTTGAGAGACTTCTGGCTAAATCATAGAATTCACTCACTCTTGCAATTAGAATTGTTCATAGAAAATTCAAAATAGTTCACAGCCTTAGCCGATTGACTATCTTGGTAACCATAACTCTAGTTTGACTACTCTTACTGAATTACTATTTTTAAGACAACCAATAAGTGGATTACTTTCTGTGACAAGCACTTCTATACAATTGATAAATCAAAAACCCTCTTTTTTTTCTCAGGACCCTTCGATCAATAGTCTAATAACAAACATAAGACTTAGTGAACACAGTATTCCCTGTGGGATTTGACACCCAATCCAGTTGGGTTCTATATTTGATATAGACCGCTTAAGTTTTCATAAGAAGGTTGTAATTTAGGTGTATCAGGCAACGACGCCAAAACTACTTGATTAAATTTTTTTAAAAAAATCACTTTAGTAGATCTTGTGGAGTTAGAGATGACTGATTTTGATGTCATTATCGATATACATTGGCTCCACTCATGTTATGCCTCAGTGGACTATATAAATAGAGTCATACGTGTTATGTTATGTGTTATGTGTTAGAATATCCAAGTTATGTGTTATGTGTTAGAATCTATGTTTGAATCTTGGATAGTTTATCTAAAAGTAAGGAGAATTGAAAGTTTAGATGGTGTGAAGTTATGGTATGGTGATACTCATGAAGATTCTAAGTTCGTCAGTGTTTAAGTTGTTATGTGATGATTATTGGGGCTATAGAAAATTAAAAGTTATATCTAAGAGGGGATCATTAGCAGCTGGTTTTTACTTTCAAGTGTAGTCTTTTGGGTGAACTTGTTACTGATGAGTATTATCATATTTTGAACTTTAGAGTAAAGTGGTTGATGTTCAGTTCAAAGTTTATCAAAATTGTCCCATTGTCTTAGAGTGATGGATTATAGGTAAGTGGGAGATGATAGGCTAAGTAACCAAGTTAGGCTCTTAGATTTCAGTAGTGATGCCAGTACATTATAGAACAGTAGTAAGAAAGGATGATACCGAACCCATTTTTATTTAAATATTTGTGCGTCAGTTATCATGATATATACTCATGCCTGACATGTCAGTTCCCTGATCATAACTCAAATTCATCCACCTTCCATAGAATCACGTACACTTCCAGTTCGTAGTATAAAGAGTTCTAGTTTTCTCAGTAGTACGAATCATGTTCCATTAATTTATGAACTCCAAACACAGGCCATGCAACTCATAACTCATGTTTTACAGTATGTTCAATTCCAGTACTCATGCTACACTCTTAATAATTAGCAAAATTTAGATTATGTCATTTATATCTTGAGTTTTTATCTCTTTAATTAATCCAGGTCATGGATACTCTATTTCTAAGGCCTTAGTTAAGCTTCCAACTAAAACTAGTATTTTTTCATGTTTCAGGTCCTCATGCACTAAACTTTCAGTGACCTCTCCTTATGAAATTATAGCGGTGATGAATTATTGATTATATGTGAGAGAGTAAATATTTTATATTGGGGAAAGATTATTGTATGATTGTTTGATCTAAGGTTATAAGTGTGGAGTAAGATTGAAGCAAAGTTTTGATATATGTCATGGTTGGTTGAAATTTAGTGTGTGATTTTCTAAAGAATAATGCATGGAAGTTTTTAATGATAGAAGTATTAGAGAGTACAAAAAAGATGCTTTGATGGGTTCTTTTCCTAGAAAATTATGTGTGGTTATGATGATAGACTTGAACATCATGTTGGTGTATATAAGTTGATAGGTGTATTTCACATTAGTGCATTCCTAGTAAGAGGTTGAATTTAATTCTTGAAGTGGTAAGTAAAACTATTCTTTGGATGAGCAATTATGAAAATGCAGGGTATATTGAATTCATGTTTCCGACTAGTATTAGAATGTTATGGGTGCATTAGTTTTCAACTAGTAGACTTGAACATAGTGAGAGAATTTAGTTTAGCTCAGACTTTAGTAGATAGAGTTATCAGTGCCCATGTGAACATTTTCAGTAGCCTTAAGTAAAGTGCGGAATTGAAACAGAATGTATAGTTGAAAGAGTATTTAAGGAGTATGTCTAATCTTGAGAGTAGCAGTTGCATTGTCTAAGTCATAGCAATTCCAGTTTATGTTTCATAGACCTATGTTCCATGTCACAGAATAATAGCCATGTTGGGATTCCTTATACAAATATCTCATTAAGATCATGCCTATGATTATCTGCTCTCTAATATTATTAGAAATTCTTAGAAGGAGCATTGATGAAATGCTCCAATTAAGTATAAGTTTCCAGTATGAGTTAGTCTGAAAAGCCAACAATTCAGTCTAGCAGTCAGACAAAGAAGTTCTAATAGTTTTCCATATTTCCATCTGGCCATGCTATCCATAGTCTAATGAATATGGCTATTACAAGAGGTAAAAATGTTTGCATCTTGGTAATTTGCAAATTTAGCTTAGTTCGTGCATTATGCATCAGTTTTAGATTCAAGATATTCAGTCATGATTTATTCTTTAAGTATCCTGTGCATCATTGAATAGAAAATAGGATGAATGAATTGAATGAGAATGAATTCAATGCTGAAAAATTCAGCAAATAAGGGTTTTTATAACACCCTTGTCCTAGTCCTACTGAAATAGGGTTTTTATCCTTGTCCTACTGAAATAAGGTTTTTATTCTTGTCCTAATCCTACTAAGTTACTGCTGATCCCGAAGTCTTTAGAAATACTGTTTTTGCCCAGGACAAGTTCTCCATGCATCACTTTCGATCCACAAGCTTCCAGAAGCTGCCTTCCTTCTTACGTAAAGCTTCGTTTGGCGTCAACCAGTCCATAAAATGCTGAAATCTTCATCATTTATACCTGAAAACTAGCTAATCACATTGGTTAGCTCACTTACAGGAAAAAGGACTAAAAGTGCAGGAATTATATATTTTGTCCTTAAAACTTAGCTAAAATATGGGTGAATTAAGGTGCTTTAGGCGTGTAAATACGCCTATCATCAACACCCCACAATTAAGGCTTTGTTCATCCTCGAACAAAATATCATGTCCATATAAACATCTACTTTAGGATTTCACAGTAACAACACAAAATATTCATCAAGACAGGCACAACAATTATTAACAACGAGTAGTTTTCTGATCACTACTAGAAACAATTCAACCTCCAACCTAGACTCGTGATGATGGTTAATTAGTATCCAAAAGTTAAGGCATAAAGAATCATACACAAATACCCAAAACTCATCAACCATGTGTGTCTCACAATATATCACCCATAATCACTCACAAGTATTTTATTTTTCGAAACATGGGTATAATATTTTCCTTGCTCTCACGCTCACAAAGAATTCATATGTTGCAACTGATGACCATAGGCTTTCCCTTAGTGTAATGCTCCACTAATATCAGAATGCTAAGCTTAGGATCAAATAGGTCTTTACAGGTTGTAATGTAGTCTAAGGGACGGGTAGGACTATTTTGGCCAGAAATAGTGACTACGTTCCCTAAGTGCTTTAATACATCACATTATGCCATTTACACTTTCTTTCAAACAACCTTTCTACTTTCTTTTAATCTACCACCCCTTCTCACCTCTTTTGTTATTCGATTTTAAACAGAACTAACTTTTTAGTTTTCTTTTTTTTTCATAACACACCTCTATGATAACCACTCTTTTTCATAACGAATTCAAGCACCAATACATTTTAAGGCATCACTCTCACCCAATTTCCTCTTATTTTGTCATATGACTTTACAATTTAAAGCGCTTAGGAATTTGGATCAAATTATGGTCTTGAAAAAAAATGGATTAGGCTACATATGAGGCTTGTCAAAGAAAATGGCTTAAAGGTTCAAAGGGGTTAACTAGGATAATGTTCACTGGTAGATAAAACGAAGGTAAACAATCACAGGTTGCCAAAGAAATGCCTAAATCATCTCCTAAACTTACACTCTTTATTTTGCTTTACACCCACACCGGGCAAGTTCTAGCATCAGCCACAAACACAGAATACACTATTGCCTCACACACACAAGGCACATGGTCGACTTTATTGGGAGCAGTATAGACTCTTGACCCAACAGATGAAGGAATTAAACCACACAATTATCACACAATGAGTCACATTTAGAGCCTAAACATCTCAATAGTAATGGTTTTAGCACAAACTCTTGTTATAATACCATGCTGCCCATTAGAACACTTTCATGCAAAGTTTAATTAAAAAAAATTTCTAAAATTTAACTCTAAAAATTTAACTACTAACAAACAAAACAAAAAAACATAAATAAATGTAAATGCAGATAAAGAAGTATAGCATACAAATACCAGTACCCCACACTTAGACGGGACACACTGCCCTCAGTGGAAGATAAATAAGAAGAACCTGTTTAGTCGGACTCCTCCTCTATGTCTGGGGTCATACCCCCTGCATCGGAATCATCATCAGAGTCTTCGTCAATAGAGTTCTCCTCCACGTCGGAGTCTGGCATTCATTGGTCATCATCGGTTGGCACATCGTCATCAAGAGGTTTCTCAAAATATACACCTACTCCACATATAGCCCTCGCATGCTCATTCATTGGGTAGTCATAATCCAACTGTTGGATCTCTACAGCAGTTGGAACACGACCCCTGCTCATCATGGTGAACCTCATCATGCCATATAAATGGCGGAAGAAGCTCTCGTCGCGAGCATGTCTTTCTGCAGTGGTCAGGTTGACTCCATGCATAGATTCAGCATCTTTAACCTTTGTCAGATCAACCTTCTTCGGGTTGTGTGGAAGCTTATGATCTGCCGGTTCCTCTTTGATGTCCTCCTTCCTCAATATTGCAGTCAACAGATTGCCAAAACTGAAGTGGGACATCTTGCCAAAACTGAAGTGGGACCTCTTGTGCAGCCTAGCCTTACGCATTGAAGATCGAATAATCGACCCAATGTTGATGGGGACGTTCTTCATCAATTAGTACACCAAAAACACTCTATCTCGTGTTATCTTTGTGTACTGTGTCCCTGGAATCAGGCAAGAGTTGACTATTCACAACCATATCCAAGCTTCCCTGTTCAAGGAGGCATATGGGAAGGTGTTGTGCCGACCGGTATCCTTGTGTCTGCTCCAACATGCCATTGATCTTGTTCAGCACAGTGTGTGTCTGATTGCCCTTTGTGGAGGTCAGTTATAAAGCTCCTTGAGTGGTGATGGATCAACAGTTGGCAAACCCAGAAAAGAGTTGAAGAACTCCGTATTTAGTTGCAGGACTTGGCCCCGAACCTTTACTTCACTCCCTGTGGTCTTCGAGGACCAGTTGGCATAGAATTCTCATGTTAGATCGAGATTGCACACTCCCATATCTCAGAAGATTAAATCAAGATGTAACGCTATTATCTTAGCCAAAATGCGGGGTTCTTTCTTTGCTAGGCTTTCCTTTTGTATCAGCTCCACATGAACATATTTCTTCACTTTATTGTTCCTGTACCACTCCTTTCCTTCCTCCTCTAGGACCCATTTTATTCTAAACATGCGGCGAGGTATTTGCAGCGAGGAGGATTCAGCTTGCTCTTTTTGTCCCCTTTTCTGGCCTTTTTGTGAGGTAGTTGCTTTTTCCTTTCCTGGTTGACTCTTTGGTGCCATTGTACCTGAGATTAAAATGATAGTCATGTTAGCTTCATCTCGGTAGATACAATCGACAAACAATCAGTATTGGCACCACCCCATACTTAGTTTGTTGGCACAAACTAGTTAAGTGAACGTTGTCGATTACTCAGACTTCATCGATATACGTTTAGGTGTTATGTTCCAACAATATAATCAGTGCAGTCATACTTTTCTTGTCATCTTAACTATCCTTTTCGATTCTATTTCATGTAATTTTGACAATACTTTCATGTTTGGATTGATGTACCCTTTTGAACAAGACTACTACATAGAGAATGTATCAAGTTATGGCATAGAAATAATCAATATCTCATGTTTGTAGTTAACCATGATTTTTCATCTCAATGAACAAGTCATTCGAACATGAAATCTTTCAATTTACAAGATTATGCAATTTTCTTGACCATGTCAATTCCGGAAAAGTATGACAGTGTATCAAAATCAAATACAAGTTGGAAACAAGTCAAGAGAATCCTTACGTATTCTTTCAGTCACTTAGTTGTATCACAACAAATCAACCACATTCAAATCACCAACACTACTTCAAGATTTAACAATTTATTATAGGCGTAGTATTGTAATACTTACGGAATATAAAAGAAGAGCAAAGAAGTACTTACTTAGTTGATGGCCTCGGAAGATGTTCTTGCAAAGTTAAAAGAGAAAAAGGAAAATTTTTGAAAGAATTTGGAGAGGTAGGAGGCGCTTAGGTTGGGTTTGTAATGAATTTTTTTTCTAAGACTAAGGTTCTATTTATAGGACAATCTTGTGTCGGGTTTTGACCCATTTGGAATCGGATTTGGAGACCAAAAAGTGAGCATAGGCGATGCCTAATGCTTTGCCTATGCTTGGCATAGGGGGCGCCTTTTGCAAAGCCTAGTTGGACATAGGCTTTAGCATAGGCGGCGCCTATTCTATGGCATTGTTAGACCAAAGGCTTTGGCATAGGCGACGCCTATTCTATGGCATTCTAGATTCAGAGACCAAAGGCCATAGCATAGGCCTTGCCTTGTTCATTGCCTAGATTTACATAGGCCTTGCATTGTTCATTGCCTAGATTTGCATAGGCAATGACTAACCCATAGCCTTTACTTCTTCATTCAAAACTTACCACCTTCAACATGAAACACTTCCAAATCAAGATTTGAAACCAATCTCCTCCTTTATACCTCTTGCACCTACACTTACTCAAAAACAACAAAAACTATTAGAACGATGGGTTGCCTCCCATCAAGCGCCTTAGTTTTGGTCGTGGCTCAACAAAATCCTAGGAAAACAAAATAATTAAAGACGATGGGTTGCCTCCCACCAAGAGCTTGATTTATTATCGCGGCACGACATAGCTATCTCGATTACTTAGACTTCATCGAGATAGATAGTGCATCATTTTCTGAATGGATTCAGACGACACTGGTGCTTACTTGTATGCATGCAATCTTCTTCGAGATGACTCTTGTGCATACATATCCCAGGAGGGATACCAATTATATCATCAATAGTCCAACCCATGACTCTCTTGTATCTCTTTAGAGCAGAGATGAGAGACTCTACGTGCTGTTCACCTAAATCAACCACAATACTCACCGGAAGTGTATTTTCACTTCCCAAGAACGCATACCTTGGGTGACTGGGGAGCTCTTCCGATTTTAGCACTGGTGGCTCTTCAACGGAAGTCTTCACTGTTGGTTAAGGTCGATTCTTAAGATCACGGTCCAGCTTCTTAGGGGCATGAAAATAGGACTTTATTCCTATTAGAGCACAAATGGTTTCTTCATATTCTTCAACATCCTTATGATCACAATTCAAAAGAACATCAGATAGTGACTCAACAGTAAGCTGCGTCTCTACAGATAACTCTTTTTCATCCTCATAATAAGCATCATCTACAGAGAACACCTTCATATCGCTGGGCTGCTTCATTGCTTTGCATACATCAAAATGGACCACTTCGTCATTCAACCGAAATAAAAGCTCATTAGCTCTCAAATCAATAAGTGCACTCCCTGTTTCGAGGAAAGGATGACCCAAGATTATGGGAGCTTCAGAATCCACCTCACAATCCAGAATAACAAAGTCTGCAGGAAAAATGAAGGAAGAAACCTTCACCAACACATCATTCAAGATACCCACAGGTCATTTTACTGACCTATCTGCCATCATGAGCCGCATATTGGTTGGTGTAGGGTCACCCAACCCCAACTTTCTGTACACGGATAGCGGCATCAAATTGACGCTAGCTCCCAAATCGCATAATGCCTTGGCAAAATCCAAAGATCCAATCGTGCAAGGAATAGTGAAAGCACCAGGATCTGCCTTCTTTTGTACTAGCGATCTCGCTGCAATTACACTGCAATGATGAACATTGTCTGCCAACTCATAACTTGCTGCCCGCTTCTTTGTCAAAAGGTCCTTCATGAATTTCGCGTACCCAGGCATCTGTTCTAGCGCCTCCACCAAAGGAACATTAATAGTCAACTACTTCAATATAGTCATAAATTTACTGAACCTGGTGTCATCAGCTTTTTTCTTCCGTCTTTGCGAAAAAGGTGGTGGTGGAAGGGGAATTGTTTTCTCCACCACTTTCTTTTTATCTTGCTTCCGATTATCAACCTTTTTAGGAGTGTCGTCAGCCTTCTTCTTCAGTCTCTAAGGAAAAGGTGGTGGTGTAAGGGGAATAGTTTTCTCCACCACTTCCTTTTTATCTTGCTTCCGATTATCACTCTTTTCAGGATGGTGACATCTAGGTGTAACATCATGCACACTCACCTCAACTTCTTCGGCATCAACAACATCATCTGCTATATCATCAACCACCTGCTTGTCTTTGGAAGGATTCTCCAACACCTTACAACTTCTGGTAGTAATAGCCATACATGATCCGTCATTCCTTGGATTTTGCACAGTGTCACTAGGTAAAGTGCCAGCCTTTCTTTGGTTAAACGCTGCTTTAAGTTGACTCAATTATTGCTGCAGCTGTTTTATTGAAGTTGAATACGAGTCAACCAATTGTTTCATTCAGGACAAATCATTTACTACCCCAGTTACTCCCGTGTTGGTCACCTCCACACCTTTCACCAGCTTAGCCAACATATCCTCCATTGACATCTTCCCCGAACTAGATGTCGTGGCCTCACGATTTCCAGGTGGAATATACAAACCACTCCTGTCAGTCTTGTTCTTCCAACTACCTTGATCACGGTCCTTGTTTCCAGATTTGTCATAATAGTTCCAACCTTGATTTCCTTGGGCATTGCCTCGAAAACCCCCCTAATTGTTCAAGTAGTTGGCTTCTTCCTTGGAATCGAATTCCTCTCTTCCTTTTGACGCAACCGCTTTGACTTTTTTGGTCTTCCCTGATAATAGAGGCTTTGTAAGAAGATCTATCTGTGTTTTCATGTGCGCCATATCTTGATCACGTTCTTCCTCTCTTCGCCTTTGTTCTGCAGTCATGCTAATAGATGTAGTAGAGCTTGCTACCTCAGAATCCCTGGTATGCCAAGCTCTACTTTGCTTTGTCATACGATCTAGCATATCACTTGCCTAAATAAAGGTAAGGTCCATAAATGACCCTCCTGCAGCATTATCAACTACTGGCTTAGTCACCGAATTCAAATATATGTATAATATCTCTATCAAGTGGACATTGGTCATATGGTGATTTGGGCACCTCATAAGCTTCGTCTTGAACCTCTCCCATGTTTCGTGGAGAGATTTAGTTGGAAGCTGTCGAAAATTGCTGATCTCATCTCTCAACTGTGCTCTCTTGGATGGCGGAAAGAATCTTTCTAAGAAAGCATCTTTCATTTGCCTCCAATTTGTAATAGAATCAGGAGTCAGCCCATTCAACCATAGAGTTGCCTCCCCAGATAGAGACAATGGAAATAAGCGCAGCCGAATTGCATTCTGCCCAACGCCTGGATTGTCGAATGACTTCCATGCAGAGATAAAGTTGATCAGATGCATATTCGGATCATCACCTGCAAGACCACTAAATAAGCCCTTTAGCTGCAACAACTGAATCATGGTGCTGGTGCTATTGAACTTGGCTCCAGGTGCCAAGGTCGGAGGGATAATAGCTCCTGTGGCACAAACTCAGTACAGGTCATCATAATCATCATCAAAAGGCATCTGCATAGCACGACGTTCAGGCCTAAATCTGGCTTGACGATCTCTTTTGTTTGTAGGTGTCACCACCTCAGCATCACGCCTAGGGTTTAGTAGCTCATCATCACCTAGGTCCTCATCATCAGGATTTGTTGCCCACCCAGGGTTATCAATATTCTGTTGATGTACTTGGGCAGCGGCCAACGCAGCTAGTCTAGCCTGCTCCTGTTGAGCAACCCTTCTCTCAATGTCACATTGTGCATCCATCCTTCCAATAAGTTGTGGTTCAGGATTTATGGGTAATAATGGTTGTCCCGAACTTCGAGTATTTGGCTTGCACTGAACAAAAACCTGTAGAAACCAAAAACAACAACTTAAAGTAAAATACAAAAATCTTTGACCAAAGGGTCTAGTAATTATCACAAACTTAGTTGACAACCGTATTCTCCGGCAACGACGCCAAAATTTGATAACGCTCAAACTATAGCACTCGTAAGAGTGTAAGCGGTCGCTGTCAAATGTAGAACCCAACTGGGTTGGGTGTCGAATCCCACAGGGAATACTTGGTCACTAAGTAAGCAATGATTAGTAGACTGTTGATTGAAAATTCTACAAAAAAGGGGGGTTTAGGGTTTGGCGTGAACTAGAAGTATCAAAATAGCGAAGTAAAAACGGAATGTTTTGTTTAGCAAGATTTTAATCAATGAGAATTGTAAGTTAGGGTTATGTCCACCTTATGAGTTTTACGTATCTATTGGCTATGAGTTATGCAGAATTCGGACATACATGCGCTTATAGAGTTTCGTATTCTATGGTAAATCCTAGCGTCTTTCAACCATCAAGGATTATCTCACTTTAACTCTTTTGAGCTTAAAGCGTATAACTAATGGTACGAATTCTCTAAGAGGTTAATCCAGTTACGGCACTAACTTTTAAACAGGGGTTGGTAGCCCTATTTCCTTGTCACTCTCTCTTTTCCAAACATGTAACTATTCTTTCGAACAAGTTAATGCTATACTGGCGTATTCTATATGTTTGCAACCACAAGATTTCAATTAAGATGAAGAGAGTAATGATATAAGCAGCATACGTATCAAGAATTCACAAACTCATAGCAATAGATAGTATCTCATAAGGCTTCCATAACCCTAACAGAGAAGTTTAGCAACTCATGAGTGCAACGAAAATCACCATAAACATCATCATCATATCAAAAATAGAATGATCTCACGTTGGTCACAAGAGTCGTGCTTTCTCTGTTAGAAAGTAACGTGAAGAACTAAATGTCGAATAAAAGAAAAATAGAATTGAATAGAAAATAGGATGAATGAATTGAATGAGAATGAATTCAATGCTGAAAAATTCAGCAAATAAGGGTTTTTATAACACCCTTGTCCTAGTCCTACTGAAATAGGATTTTTATCCTAGTCCTACTGAAATAGGGTTTTTATTCTTGTCCTAATCCTACTAAGTTACTGCTGATCCCCAAGTCTTTAGAAATACTGTTTTTGCCCGGGACAAGTTCTCCATGTATCACTTTCGGTCCACAAGCTTCCAGAAGCTACCTTCCTTCTTACGTGAAGCTTCGTTTGGCGTCAACCAGTCCATTAAATGCTGAAATCTTCATCATTTATACCTGAAAACTAGCTAATCACGTTGGTTAGCTCACTTACAGGAAAAAGGACTAAAAGTGCAGGAATTATATATTTTGTCCTTAAAACTTAGCCACAATATGGGTGAATTAAGGTGCTTAAGGCGTGTAAATACGCCTATCATCATTACCTACTAATGGGTTAGCTTGTGGTCACTTCTAACCATAAGCACCATTGTCGCGACTAGGGGTAGCCGCGGGTCGCGACACATTGGTGCATCTGATAGAGCAGGACATGGTAGATTTTAATGTAATCTTGAGGATGTATTGGCTTCATTCGTGTTATGTTTCCTTGGATTGTATGACCTAAGATATTTGTTTCTAATTCCCCAAAGAATCGATAATTAACTAGGAGGGAAGTTCCTTACCGCCTAAAGGGCAGTTTTCTTCCTATCTTAGAGCTCCAATTTTGATTTGCAAAGGGTGTTTGTATCATATGGTACAATTAAGGATTCTAATTCTGAAAGTCATTCTTTGCAATCTGTCCCTGTGGTTAGTCAGTTTCCTGAAGTGTTTCCCGATGAACTTCTTAGAATTCGTCGCACTAGGAAAATTGATTTTAGGATTGATCTTCCACTAGATACCTCTCGTATTTCCATTCCTCCTAATAGAATGGCTTCAGCTAAATTAAAGGAGCCAAAGTAGTAGTTAAAGGATCTTCTTGATGAGGGTTTCATTCATCTTAGTGTTTTCCTATGGGGTGCTCCTATACTATTCATGAGTAAGAAGGATGGGCCACCTTCAGATATACATACACTATAGGTAGCTAAATAAAGTCAAAGTGAAGAATAAGAATCCCCTTCGTAAGATTGATTATCTTTTTTACCTGCTTCAAGTGCTAGATACTTCTCTAAGATTTATCATTCTTTGGGGTATCTGTAACGCCCCAAAATGTCATCCCTAAACGTCACATGGTGCTCAAGGCTACAAATAGCCTCAAGCTAACCCTTTGAGACTGCTACTAAATCTCAGCCTTACTCCAGGGATTCAGAATTAGATAATAAGATGAATCTCATCAAATCTCATCTGAAAGACTGAAACTATAATGTCTGAAACACGAAATACTAAAAATATCTGACAAACATCTGAAACTCTTGTCTGACAAAGCCTCTACTACTAATGATATAGAGATCCATTGGGACAAGTCCCCAACTGAATCATACTCAACTGAAAAGAAATAACCCCTAATATCAAATCTGAAGGTCTGAGAAATAGGTCCTGGAACTATAAGGGCTCACCAACTGCAGAGTGTAGATCAAGGTACTCGGAGATCACTGACGATGCTGAGACTAAGCACCTGAACCTATATTATAAGACAATGTAGCACATAGACGTATATGTGTATCAACACTTTGAGGATGTACTAAGTATATGGGGGTGTATGCATTTATTTAAACAGTATCATTACTCTTTATAAAATCTAGAATGCAAATATAAATGACTCACATGGCTTAAATAAGTCTATAACATAAATCTCATAAATAAGGAATAATGAAACATACAGTATAAATCTCGTGAGTCATTATACTTAACTCAAAAATCTGTATTCTTTTCTCATTCTCAAAGCTTGTAAGCTAAAGAAATCTTTAAACTATGCTTTCTAAACTCATGCTTTCATCTTGAGGACTTTTTTGAAACTCAAGCACTTAGAACTTTAGAAACTTCAAGACATGGGAAAAAATCTAGACTTTTATGAACTTTGGAGTTTCTTCTAACCAACATAAACCATGTAAGCTAAATGGAGCCCAACGTGTCGCCCATATTTGGGAGAGCTATTCTACCCTTTCCATCGAAATAGAACCTCAACTCTAGTGATTACTATCTCTGCCTCAGGCCCATAAATCTCAATCCTATGGGGGCACATAGTTCTAAGGAAGTAGGATGCGCTAAACCCATATTTCCTGCTTGGTGCTAAATACCACTCCCGTACTCAAGCTTAAAATTTTTAGGAAATCCACCTCAAAATAACTCAATGGTCTATAGTGAAGACCAAGTTAAATTATCTTGGCTTTAAATCATAAAGATCAAATAATGTGGATTCCTGTCTTAAATCAAGCTTAAAAGCAATCTTTCTTTAAAATCAAAGTACTTGTTGGTTGAATCATAATAAACAACATACTCTTCAAGAAATATCAAAACTCATACGTAGTTTAAAACTTATGCTCATGCTCAAATAATCTCAGTTTCATTATAAAGCTTAAATCATAACATCAATCTTGGAAACATCAAATCAATACGAGGAAGTGCAACTCATAGAATAATTTTCTCAACTCATGTCATAAAATAGTGAAATAATCATGCAATTAAAGACTTGAACAACTCGTAATCTCATAATCTCAAAATTAAGTAATTTGGGTATAAAACAGCTTGTAAAAATATGAAATTCTTTAATAAAAATCAACAATTTGGGCACAAGAATGAAAGGAGTGTTTTTGTTCAAACCTCACATACCTTGAATTAGAAGCTTTGGATGAACTCTCTATTTTGGGACTCTATTCATACTCTAGAATGAGAGGTCTTGAAGCCTTTGACTTGAGAACCTTGAATCTTGACTCAATTTAGAAAATTTATGGTGAACCCTTGAGATTATTAGAAGAGCATTTGGATACTTAGGGTTTTTGGTTGAGAGAAATTTTGAGAAAATCTCATATGATGTTTGTAGTGGACTTAAATTCTAATGTTTGTACGGTTTAAGAGGTTTGGAAGAAGTCCAAAGTGCCTTTCTTAACTTCTGTATAAAGCTGGAAAAATCAAACTAGAAACACAATTTTATGGGCCACTGTAATGCGCTACAATCGTGATGGCTCACTGGAAATTAACAAATGGTAATCTGGGAGTCACCACGATGTGGAGCCATCACCTTGTCCCACTGGTTGGGACCTAGAACTTCAGCGCGATGCATAACAATCGCGCTAGGCTACTGGATATCAACTATTGGGAAATCGGGGTCCTCCATGAAGCGCCACTATCACGGAGTTCCCCTAGAATTTGACAATTATTAAATAAACCCTCTCCGCAATGCGCCAAACACTAAAATTATGGTGTTTTACAACTAGAACTTAAATTAGCCATAACTTCTTGCCCAATTATCATTTTTGGGTGGATCTTATATCATTGAAAAGATAATTAAATTTCCCACATGATAAAAATTCAAAATTTGGGAAACTCCATATGGTTTAAATGTTAACCACTTAGGACGTCATTCCTTATCCCTTTAGAAATGAAGTTAGGCTTAAGGAAAAGTTTGGGGTACTACAGTATCATAAGTTGAAAATTCATGAGTTTGTTATTCCCAAGACTGCTTTCAAATCTAATATGTCCATTATGAGTTCCTAGTCATGTCATTTGGAGTGATTAATGCTTTTACTGCCTTTATGAATCTTATGAATCAGGTATTTAAGCATTTTCTGAATCTGTTTGTTATGGTGTTCACTGATGATATCTTGGTGTATTCTAAGAAATAAGAGAATTATGCCAATCACCTTCAAAATGTGTTTCAGACTCTTAAGGATCAAAGATTGTATGCTAAGTTTTCTAAGTGTGAGTTTTGGATGAATACTATGACTTTTCTTGGTCATGTGGTACCTAGTGAGGGGATAAAGGTAGGTCCATAGAAGGTTGAGGTGGTTAAAAGGTCGGCTTGACCCATGACTCCAACTGAGATTCTAAGATTCTTGGGCTAGGCTAAGTATTATAGGAGGTTTGTTGAGAGTTTCTCTTCTATTTTCCCTTGTTGACAAAGTTGGCTGAGAAAAAGGTCAAATTCTTATGGTTCGATGCTTGTAAGGGTAGTTTTGAAAAGTTGAATAATAAGTTGACTTCTAAGGTATTTTTACCCTGTCCAAAGGTACTGATAGATTTATGGTATATTATGATGTATCCCGTGTGGGACTGGATTGTGTCTTGATGCAACATAGAAGGGTTGTGGCGTATGCTTCAAGGCAGCTCAAGGTTCTTAAGAGAAACTACCCAACTCATGATTTACAGTTGATAGTATGGTTTTTGCATTGAAAATTTGGTGCCATTAACTGTATTAGGTGTATGTGTATATTTATTTAGATCATAAGAGCTTACAGTACATGTTCATGCAGAAGGAATTGAATCTTTGGAAAAGGCAATGTCTTGAATTGCTTAATGATTATGACATGAGTCTTTACTACAATCGAGGTAAAGTTAATGTTATTTTTGATTCTCTTAGAAGGTTGTTGATGGGGATCTTATGTAATATGGATAATGACAAACAAGGGTTATTGAAGGATATTCACTGATTAGCTAACTTGAGACTTTATCTTTTGGTCTCCAAGGATGGAGGAGCTATTATTCAAGATGTGCTTAAATCATCTCTTTATGATAAGGTAAAAGAGAAATAGTTTTTGGACCCTATTTTTATGTAGATTAAGGATGATATGGCTCAGCTAAAGGTTATGGAATTCGAGATTGGGGGAGATGGTATTGTGATGTATCAACATAGATTATGTGTTCTTGATGTTAATGGGTTGTGAGAGAGGATTTTGACTGAGGCTCTTAAGTTGAGGTACACAACTCATACGAGTTTGACAAAGATGTATCATGACTTGAAGGAGTTGTATTGGTGAAACAATATGAAGAGAGATGTTGCAAATTTTGTTGTGACATATATTTTGTGATAATATGATAGATGTGGGTTGGTATTAGATCTTGGAGGTATATTTAGTAAATTTTGATCATCTAATCGATTAAGGAACCGTAATTATGCATAATTGAGTTAGTTATCAATTCATTAGGTAGAATTTCTATATTAGGACTAAAATGTGGCTTATTTAATATCTAGTAGTGAATTTAGATACCGTAACCTAGTTTGGGGTAGAATTTTCATTAGAAAGGATTTCAAGGATTAGAAATAGGTCCCTCCGGCCAAACTTAGGCCAAGACTACTAGTAGCTCCTTATATACTTTATAGAGATGTTACCTAATCTAATTTACATTCTAGAACTTGAGAAGGTTTAGATACATGATGACTTATCTATATTAATTCTTGGGAGATGATATTAGTTCCGGTTCAAGTCCGACAATTTATGATATTTAGACCTATTTTCTTCCAACATTATTCATGATGTGAGTTCCGATTGAAGTTCAAAAAATAATTATTTGTGTTTCGTTTCAAGTCTGACAAATGATGATATGAGTTTTAGTTGAAGTCTTAGATTAAGGGGTTATTTATAACGGTTATATAATCTATTTGAGTCTGATGTTTATGGTATGGATGGATCCATATTTATGAATTCAAAATTTGATTATTTAGTATAATTTCTATTATTACTTCTCTTTGATTATTTATGGTATGGAGGTCCGCATTTGGTTATTTACTATATCACACTTACTGGCTTATGTGGGCCAATTTGTAATAATTATGTGTCTATCATATTATTGTTGTTCAAGTTATTTACTTACAGAAATTGGAGCATTATTCTAGGTTTTCTCTCTTACCTTGACTTAGTTTATTCATCTCACATTTATATTATATTTACATTATTATTTAGCTCAGTCGGCCAATGATGTCAACTGAGTACCTGCGACTTTGGTACTCATACTACACTTCTGTACCATTTTAGTGTAGATATGAGTACTAGTTTTCCCCATTGATTCTGTGATCATGCGATCCAAAGTTCATAAATAGGGTGAGCTCTCAGAGCCAGAGTTGACCTTGTCTCCATCTTCTGTATTTTTCTTAGTCTCTCTATTTTTTAGACCGATGTATATTTTACTAAGATAGTACTCGTATTTTTTTGGATTAATGGCTCTTGTACATACACTACTAGTTCATGGCCTATTGCTATTTCTCTTATTTCTCTTTATTTTTATTATTATTCTATTATTTATTGATTGTAAGCTGTTTACTTTCATATTTTTAGTATTTATGCTATTTTTCACCAAATTAGCCCATAGCTTATAGCTTCGGGCTGTGGTTTGGCTTACCTACTGGTGGGACAAAGCAGGTTCAATAATGACTCAAAAATCGGTCATGAAATGCTCTATCTCAGTTTTCTTATTAGTATGAGTCATTTCAAGACTCGTAAGCTAGTCCTAAGACTCGTGCCCTTTGAGTCGTGAAAACTGTGTGAAATTTCTATCTTTTCTAGACTTAGCTAAAATATGGGTAAAATGTGGAACTAGGGTGTATAAATATATATTCTTAGGATCACCACACATACGTAAAGCCTTGTTCCTTCTTGAACTACTCTTTTATAACCCATGTTAAAGTGAAAGTTTTAACATCACCAATTGATACAAGATTACGTAAGCTAAGACTATAATGTCTAAGATAGATGACAAGTTTTTATCACAACTATTTAATCCAACAGTTCTAACTCATGAAGAATTATTTCAAGACCCCCTAACCTCAAAAATCAACTCTATGACCATAGCAAACATCATGCAAGTCGCCCAACCAAGAAAACCAATATGTAAACTATCTTTCTACAAAAAGGTATCCTTAAAACGAGAAAATCCCATTTCTTACTCATAAATATATACTTTATCACATGTATGGGTACAAGAATGAAATTACACTCACTCTCCCAAAAAGTTTCACATGCAATATATGATGAACCATAAGCTTGCCGTAGTGTACTACTCCACTAATATAAAAACATCAAAATTAAGGATAAGTAGGACTTTTTGGGTTGTAATGTAGGCAAAGGGTCGTGTAGGAACTATTCTGGCATGTAATAGTGACTATCATACCTAAGAGCTTTAATGAAACACTATCTTTATTAAGTATCTTGTTTTTTCTTCACCAACCTACCCAAAGACTCCCTTTATTTCCCATTTCTTTAATCAATTTCACACATCATAGGTAAAGAGGATTCAAGTGTCAAATACCTTTTTCTTTCACTCTTTCTACGCCCTTCCACTAGTACCTAATTTTTTCACTTACACCTTTAGCATTTTGTACAGTTTCCCAAACCATCTCTATTTTTCAATTCTCACTCCTTTTAGCTTTTATTTTTTAATTATAATGCTTAGGAGTTTTGGATAAAATAAGTTATCAGTTGGACGAAAAGGAATCATCTTGATATGTGGCTATGAAAGAGTATGCTAAAATCTCAATGAAGTTAACTAGGATTATCCATTAAGGGTGGTATAGTAAAGGCTAAAAACTAGGCTAATTATAGAAATGCCTATATCATCTCCTAAACTTAATATTCTTCATTTTGTTTTTCAAACACACCTAACATGTTATAGACATCAATATGAAAGTATGGAATATCAGCAATACCTATAACTCATGGCACATGTTTAAATCAAGAAGGATCAATATAGACTCTAAATCAAGCAACTATAGAAGTTCAAATTTAAGCTAGAATTACACTAGAATCAAGTAAATGAGCCTAGGTATCGTAAATGTAGTCATTCAGTGATCTAAAAATGATTTTACAATATAAATCAACTTGAATTACTTAGTAAAGTGTATCACCTATCAAGATAATCTACATTCACTCGACAAAGAGTTCCATTTATTCCTAAAGACTAATTTTCCCTCAAGACGGTCGTCATCTATCTATGATTAGGAAAATTCCCTCACTATGACTAATTTTTTTTAAAATTTAATCATAGAAATAAAATTAGATACTGGGCTCAAAGGGAATCCTTAGAAAAGAACCAAAAATAAAAACTAAGGGTAGGTGCAGTGTGGTTCTACTAACGACCTAAAAAAATGGAAACCACAAAAGTTATTCTAAAGAAAAAAAAATCAAATGAACTTTTTTTTGTATTTTTGAACATATTTTTATTTTTTTTAATTTTTCATAAAGAAGGATATGAAAGATTCCTAAAGCGCACTTCATCTTAAACAAATTGGAAGATTCTCACCCCATACTTGAAAAGATGTTATTTCCCCAAAGCATAAAACAAAATAAAAATAAAGGTTAGGAATACTCACCAAGACTTTTAGGCCTAGCCAATTATAGGCCATTCTCCAACATTTTAGAGGTCCTAAGGACCCCAAACTTATGCGTTCACCATGCTTCTTAGCTTAGATTTTGGGTACTCATACTTCCCCTCATCTGCAAAACAAAAAAAGCAAAACTAAAACAAAGGTGACACTATAAAATTAACAAAAGAACTAACTTAATTACAACTTAGTTCGTCTCTTAAGCAACTCCTAATTTAACATTGTGTAATGACTCAGGTCACAAGTACTTAAGGATTCTCCTCCTCACTTTATTTTTCTCAAGTTTAGTTTTCTTTTTTCTTCATTCCTGAGGGGTCACATAATAATTTTACCTCATTATAAACTTTAGATCAATCCCAAGATCATATTCAATCTTTTCTAGCATAGGCTTATGTTCACTTGTTAACTTATTTAGCTTCTCTATTTTCCCTTAGGCCATTCAATAGTAATTTGTTTGGTCTAAGAAATTTTAAGCTCATACTTCTCTATCCCACACATAGCTTCTTGTACCACTATGGTCATGTATAAATCCTGACAGTGCAAATATGTGTTGAGTGTTTTATACATTCTAAGACTAACCTCCTTATTATTAATCTATGTTTTTAAGTTGCACTCCATTACATCAATTAAATATCCCCTAGTTGAATGGATGTACCAATATGATTGGTACCCTATCATCTAGTTCATAATTAAAAAGAGCATCTCAATGCACTAAAGCTACCGCTATGCGCGGTGTCCGGGGAAGGACCCCACCACAAGGGTGTATCTTACGCAGCCTTACCTTGCATTTCTGCCAGAGGCTGTTTCCAAGGATTGAACCCATGACCTCCTTGTCACATGGAAGAAACTTTACTAGTTACTCCAACTAGTTAATCAAGAATGATAAATTTAGCAGGGATTACAAATTTATCAACCTTAACGAGTATGTATTCAATGATTTTTTCTGGAGCTACTCTCTATCTATACATAAGCTGTAGAACTAATTTTGAAGGCCTAGGTTTCCCCAAGTCAAGAGTATTTTCAATGACTCAATATTACCCCCTAGTCGTAACATAAGGTTTCGAGTCACAAGTTACCCTAAGCTAACAGTGGTCTAGAAAAACAATAAGAATACTGAAGCAAATGATGAGATACTGAGCGAAAAATAAACTAAAATGACATGAGCATAATAAAAACAAAATCAATACTGGATATCAAAACTAAGAATGTCTAACATAATCAACAAGTTAAAAATAGAACTGTCTATCTTAAATACTCTAAAATATAAGAATTATTGGGAAAAGCCCTCAACTAATTCTAACTATCTGAAACTAGAATATTTCTCAAAAGAAATGCTTATAACCAGCCCTCAAATGATGAGGACCCACAAAAAATTTTTGTTGATATGGTGCAAAATTATACTAAGTGCGATCTGGATAATGAACGTTAGAACCTGATTAAATGACAATATAACACAAAAGAAAGTATATGATCAATACTTTTAATGTACTGAGTATATGGGATGGGAAATTACTGATATAGGCTAAAATGATGCTAGTGACAAGGTAAACTGACGCAAGACTAATTAATGAACATGTACTTTATGATAAGCTGAACAATTGAATACAAGGTTATGCAAGTATTTGAATCTAAACTATTAAAGATAAACTTTGCAGCTACCGTTAATCGATATACCCCAATTAGAGCTAACTCTGTTCTAAAATATAAAATGAGTTGGATGGGTATTTAGTATCTCGCTAAAGGGATAAACACTAACCGAAGTGGATCCACTAAACTGATGTCTGAAAGAATGTAGGTGTAAAGACTAATTTGTTTAGTGACCCTTTAGAACCTATGATAATACCGTAGTTATGGGACTAAGGTAGTTCTACTAAAGGTCTTAGCCTAACCAATGGGTGAACCTTCATCCCCGCGTCCACTCGATGCTAAGTTCTACACCAACTGATATATACTGATAACTACAATTCTCAATTAAAATAATAATTGGAAGACTAAAAATAAATGCATAATCTGAAAGCATTAAAAAACATATAAGTTATAGTATTTTATATTTGTATGTAAATGCAAAAAATACTAGGTCATCAAGTTTTCATAACCCACCATCCCAAAAAAATGTATCAAATCATGGAAATACTAAAATCTAAATGTAATAAGGAATTTCAAAACTCAAGCACACAATAAAGTATTTACCAATATAATGAGATTTAAAAGTCATGGGTATGGATAGGTGCTCAGTTTATGGGAAAACATATATTCATGGTCTATTTAAAGAAAAAAACTTAAAACTAAAGGAATTCACACTTTTCATGGTGATCCAAAACTTAAAAGGTGAATTAAACTTGAAGAATTACATTAACTTTGGGACTCGATAGATGAAAGGGAACCCATTTATGAAATTTCACATACGTGAGATTGGAAACTTTAATGTCATCTTTGAATTTGAAGCCTGAATTTTGAGAACCCTAGCCATTGCTTGAAGGAGAAAATTATCCCTTCTCTCTAAATTTTCTAAGTGTCAAGTAAATTATGAGAAATGGGGGACTTGGAGTTGTTTTAGAATTATTATTTAGACCTTGGGTGGCTTAAATGATGTAGTTTTATGGTTAAAAGAGTGGGAAAACAGTAAACAACTCCTTTGAAATCATTAGAAAAATAGCTGGAAACAACACCAATGACCTTAGCTATAACTTGCATGGTTTGGCAATGAATCATAGCTTGAGTAATTACCTCTAACCCAATTTTTTGTCCCCTAAGAGATGTTTTGACTTGGCTATGAGCTTAAAGTTACTTGTGGACTTAATACATGTATAAATCACTTTTTCAAACAAAAATAACATGATGCTTGATTCTAAATGTACTTCAAGAATCGTTCTAATGTTGGCTTTGATTTTTGAAGTGTTAAAATATCTCCCCCTTGGGGTTATTCATCCCCGAATGAAAACTAACTAAGCTAAAGCATTATAGGAAAGAGCTACAATTCCCGCACTAAATTTATAAGAGTTTAATATTGACATGATAGCTAAGTCTGTAACTAAGCTAAACTCATGAATACATGTTGTGAAATAAGAATAAGTTTCTGACATGAGCCAAAAAGAGTTAATTAGTTAAGGGAAAACTATTACCTCAAGTTGGAATTGAGTTTTACTACAAAAGATAGGTCATCATGTCTACCTCTATTTCCTAAGTCACTCCCTCAACTCATTGATTTTTCCACAAAACCTTTACCAAAGCGACCTCTTTATCCTCAACTTATGAACATGATAGT
This sequence comes from Capsicum baccatum var. pendulum, assembly GCA_030864225.1. NCBI lineage: Eukaryota > Viridiplantae > Streptophyta > Magnoliopsida > Solanales > Solanaceae > Capsicum > Capsicum baccatum. The sequence goes on along the minus strand of CM061560.1, from coordinate 160,069,977 downwards.
CAAGGATCTCAATCGGGATATCTTAGTAAGAGAGACTATGTTTATCACCCATACTCTCTAAGGGAATATTTGATTTGCGGATAACTAATGCATTTCTTTAACAAAGAAACATAAAATACTGGATACACTGATACTAAGTCTGCATGCAACTCTAACTCATAGGCTACACTACCAATGTGATCCATTACCTTATAAGGACCAACATAGAGAGGCCAAAGTTTTCCATCTTTACCAAATTTCTTTACCCCTTTCTTGGATAATACTTTTAAGTAAACAAGATCACCAATTGAAAACTCAAGATCCCTTATCCTCATATCAACATATGATTTCTAACTATTCAGCCTTTCTTTAGTCATTTAAACTTTCTTCATAGCCTCATAAATTGAATCAGGAACTATGAAGATAGCTTCACCAACTTCAAACTAACCAATTAGAAATATGCATCTCCTACCATAAAGTGCTTCAAACGAGGCCATTTGATTACTGGAGTGATAGTTGTTATTATATGCAAACTCAATAAAAGAAAAATGATCATCCAAGCTACCTTTGAAATAAATCACACATTCTCTCAATATGTCCTCTAAGTTCTGAATGCTCCTCTTTTTATAACAATTTATTTGTTGGAGAAAAGCCATACTAAGATAACCTTGGTACCAAGACCCTTCTGAAACATCTTCCAAAATTAAGAGGTAAACTGGTATCTCAATTTGAAATAATAGTCAAAGGGACTCAATGAAATTTCACTAACTCCCCAAGATAGAGTTTAGCATTTTTTAAACTAAATTTGAAGTGTTAATTGGTATTAAATGGATTGACTTTATCATTCAGTACATGATAACATAAATAGCATCATGTTGTTGATGAGTATAAGGTAACACTATAAACAAATGTATATTCACCACTTCCCACTTCCAAGTAGAAATGTTATATCCTTAAGTGTACCACCAGGTCTCTAGTGCTCAATCTTAACCTGTTGGAAATTTGGACACTTAGCCATAAATTCCACCATATCTTTTTTCATACCATTCCACCTATAGACTCATAATACATTATAGTGTATCCTAGATGAACATAATACTGAGAATCTTTATGTTCTGCTAACATTCACTGTCTCAATTCATTTCCATAAAAAATATAGTCTCTCCCAATAACAAATTAACACCATATACCCCTTTGGAGAAAAACTTAACCTTCTGACTCTAGATTGCATATTTTAGCCTAGAAAATAGGATCACTTTCAATAGAGATTTCAAACTATTTTTAACCAAGATATTACCTTCGATTGATTCAGCCAACCAAACTCTCAGTCTAATAAGATAGTGCATCTCAAAAACGAACTATTTCTTCTCATCCTCTATGTGACCAATGATTCTAATAGAAAATCTACTTATAATGTTATCGATAATATTGGCTTTACCCAGATATAACAAGATACTTATATCATAATCTTTCACTAACTCTATCCACCTTATCTGATAAAGATTTTGATCTGTATAGTTGAATGCATATTGAAGGCTCTTATGATCAATGGACACATTAATATGAACCCCATAAAGATAATGCCTCAAAGTTTTTAAGGAAAAAGGAACTACAGACTACTCAAGATCATGAGTTGGTTAATTCTTCTCATATGATTGAGTTGTCTATATGCATATGCTTTAATCTTTCCCTACTACATCAATAGAAAACCAAGTCCAACATTGGAAGAATTATAAGAAACCACAAAACCAACTGAGCCTTCGAGTAGAGTATAAGCTAGAGTGGTGGTAATTCAAGTTTTCAACTCAAAAAAAAATCTTCTCCCAGGAATAGAACTATTGAAATTTGACTTTCTTTCGACTCATCCTAGTTATAGGATAAGTAATGGAGGAAAAGTCTTTAATAAACTATCTGTAGTAGGTTGAAAAACCTGAGAAACTTCTAATATCTTATAGAGAGATGGGTCTAGGTCAATTCCTTATTTGTTTGGTCTTTTGTGGATCAACCCAAATGCCTTTACAAGAAATAACATAACTAAGAAATATTTTGATTTCAACTAGATTTCACACTTTGTGAACATGGTTAATAGATGTAGATCTTAAATAGTCTGCACAATAATTATCAAATTGTCTACATATTTATCCTCACTCTGAGAGTAAACAGGATGTTATCAATAAAAATAATGAAGAACATGTCCAAGTATAGGTTTAACACCATGTTAATTAAGTCCATAAAAGCTGTAGGATCATTTATTATCTAAAAGACAAATAACAAATTCAAAGTTACTATACCAAGTTTTAAAGGTTATTTTCAAAATGTCACATTCTTTGACTCTAAGCTAATGATAGACGGATCTAAGGTCTATCTTATAGGAAATAATTGGTACCCTAAATTGGTTGAAAAAGTCTTCAATCTTGAGAATGGGATACTTATTCTTGACTATGACCTTGTCTAATTGATAGTTGTTGATGCAAATCATAATAGAGCTATCTTTCTTGTGCACGAAAAAAATTGGAGCACCCTATGGAAAGATGCTAGGCTTGATAAATCCAATTTATAGGAGATCTTTCAAGTATTGCTTCAACTTTTTGAGATCGACTAGATTCATTCTATAAGGTGGAATCGAGATATGATGCGTATCAAAAAGGAGATCTATTTGTTAGTTGTTTTTTTCCTTGAGAAGACTCCAACTAGATCTTCAGGAAATATTTTTGGAAATTCATTACCAGAAGAACTAACTCAAGAGTTGTGATTTCAGACTTTGAATCATTAACCCAAATAAATGATAGATGAACCCCTTGGAAATCCTTTTTCTTGCCTTTAGTTAAAATACAAATTGAACTATAGGTATTGAGGTACTACCTTTTTACTTTATGACTAGCTCATTTGGAAACTGAAAGTGGACTACTTTATTTCTCCAATCATCTGAGGCATAGCAAGAGTGAATCATCCACGCTAAGAATAACATCAAAATCTTTTATGTCTATCTTTATAAAATCAACTAAGGTAACTTTTTGAGAAATTATGATCGGGCAATTTTTGTACACCAATCTTGATATTATTGATTTACCAACTAGAGTAGAGACTGAGAAGGGTCTTTAGGACTAACATAGAATTTTATTTCTATATAGGGAGTCACAAATAAAAGTGTGGCTTTAGATCTAGTAATGCGTAAACATGAATATATAAGACTTGTAATGTACCAGTGACCACATCAGGATAACCCTTTTGATTCTATTGAGTCTGAAGAGCATAAAACCTATCATAACACTGTCTGCTAGATACACTAGATAAGGCACCCTTTTAAATCAAGCGACCTATTAGAGCTGCTAAAAAGTTAGACTGACTTTTTTGATGAGCATCCCTACCTCTCTTAAAGCTTTTTGACATTCCCTCATTCATTGGTTTGACTTACCTTAGCCAAAACGACCATTGCTACCCATCATACACTCACCCCTATGGTTACTACCATATTTATTTTAAACTAAGTCATTATAACACTATTTAAACTACCTTGGGATTTAAAGCCTATCTCTCTTTCTTAATTATCCTGCCTGAACTTAGGCATTGGAGCATTTGAAAAATTTGTGTTAGATCTAAATATTTTTGGTAAAATTGAGGATGATTACCACCATCTAATTTTTATTTAGAAAAGTTAAAGCTACCTGTTCTGTCCCTCTCACTTTCTATTTTATTCTCCTTGATTTTTTCCTCTTCAATCTGTTGAGCATGAACGTTCAATCTTGAGATGTACCTCTACTAAATCAATATAGAAGTTTTACATTCTTTAACTAAATTCTTAGAATCATAAAACAAACTTTATCATTCATTCCCTAGAGTCAGGAACCATAGCTGTAGCATATTTTTCTAATTGAGTAAACTTAAGACAATACTCTTTCACAATCATGCCACCCTCTTCAAACTTAAAAATTTTGCACCTTGGCTTCCCTTAACTAAAGTAGGACGATCCTATCTAAAACTGCAACCATTTACTCATCCTACTCTACCGATCCTATATCTTCACCTCTATCATTTTTCTATGCCTTGTACTAAGAGTGAGCCACTCCTTACAACTAATAAATAGCCAAGCAATCAATTTAATTAGAGTGGTACCCATTATCTCAGTAACTTTTTGAATACTATCAAGGAACTCTGATGGATCCTCTACAGACTTAGACCCAAAGAATATTGGAAGATTCATCCCAATAAAATCTCTGACCCTAGCTGTTGTTGTATTTACTATTGGGTTAGCTGGAGCAACAACTTGCTGGTTATTCTAGGTGGTTATGTACTAGGCTGACACTATAAAAACAACACTAAATTTTTCATGGGACACTTGTTCACTTAAAGGTTTTGTTAGAGCTGGTGGTGGTGCTTGTTGATTCCCTATGTCGTTGTCATTCCTATGCTTCCTTTTTTTATTTCTCTTTGAAGGAATTTTATGTAAACGTGTAGAGAATAGGTTAAAAAAGGTTCTAATATAGTTTACACTCTATCAGACTATATGAACATAAAAGAAGTGAAATATTTACTAAGATATTTAATAACCTCTCACATATAAGTATGGGGCATTTCACATCCACGAATAAGATTGTAATTGATGTAACCTTTAGACACCCTAGGACACTTTAAACCTCTTACTCTAATTATAATATTGTCACAACTCGAGACTACCTCCTAGTCGTAACACCACGCTCAAAGTCATACGACCCCATGCTAACCCATGGCTTGGAAAAATACATAAAATATTGAAAGAAATAATAAGATACTGAGAGGAAAATAAATTTAAATAACATGATTAGAATAAAAGTAAAATCAATACTGGATGTCAAAACTGAGACTATCTGACATAGTCAACATGCTGAAAATATAACAGTTTGTCTAAAATCTCTAAATCATATGATTTGTTGGGGAAAGCCCCCAACTAACTCCAACTACCTAAAACTAGAAAATTTCTAAAAGGAAATGTTGATAATCAACCTTTTCATGACAAGGACTCACCAAACGTTATTGTTTATATGGTGCAAAATAGTACTAAGTGTGATCTAGATATTTAAAGTAAGAACCTATATTATAAGATAATATATCACACAAGAAAGTATGCGATCAATAATTTGAATGTACTAAGTACCTGAGATAGGAAATAAATAATACAAGTTGAACATGATGCATATGGCATTGTAAAAAATTTCAATACCATGTAATAAATATACATATGATAAGCTGAATAACAAAATACAAGGTCATGCATGTATCTAAATATGAACTATGAATTGTTGAATGTTAAAGCTACCATTATTTTTCATACCATAATTAAAGCTTATCAAGGTCCAACCTATGACCCTAGTTCGATGAGTGTTCAGTACCTTGCCAAGGGTATGAAAATGGACTAATGTCGATCCACTAAATTAATGTCTGAAAGGACTAAGATGTTAAGCTTGGTCTGATAGGTGACCTTTTTGTAATGACCCTCCAGGTTATTTAAATATTTTTCATGTATTTCAAATATTTTGAAACTTTCCATAGCAGCTAAAGTTTATTTTTTACTTGTAAAAACTGTCAGTTAGTTTAGTATTATTTCTCTATTTTTGAACTATCACTATTAAGGAATTTATATCAAACACAAACACATACTAAACAACCTCAAATGAAAATTCTAATTGCACCATCAGCTCTGTAGCATTGATTTTAAGCTAGTGAGACCCTTGGTTCAGGTGCCAAGGCTTTTAGTCTTATTTTGGGGTATTGGATGTATTCTATAAAAAGTTGAACTAAAGTTGTGGGCCCTATATTTAGTCAAAAAAATCTCAGGTGAATGTTAGGATAGTTTTATTTAGTTCAAAATATAAAATTTGGCATGGTAGCATAGTTCATTTGAGTGTTCCACGTTCTAAATAAATCTCGATCACCCAGTAAGAGTAGATTTAGACTTAGAAAAATCTTGTGGATAGCATAATCTGGTAAAACCTCTTAAGAAGACCTTTGTTTGTTTAGGCAACTAGGTGATCACTTTAAAGATCAACTTTAGACCCTACCCTATCACTTAAGTGATGGCCTCATCGCTAAAGCAGATGTCTCTTAAGCATCACTACCTATTGAGTGAAAAGTGAATTTTTTATGAGGGATTTCCTAAACTATCAACAAGCTACATTAGTATAATATAAAGTGGATTAAATCCCCCTTTTTTATCCAAATTTCCCCTTCATTTCTTAACCCCTTTACACCATTTTAAGAGCTTAAATCATGGGGAACATGGGGAATCATCTATTGAAGCTAAGGTAAGTTAACCTAACACTCCTTCGTTATTTTCATTCATTTTTCCCTAAAAAATTCATTTTTTTCATTGCAAATTCTAAGAAATTAGGTCTTAAAATACTTAGGATTTAAGTGCAGATTTTAGCCCCAATTTGTGTCCTACTTTTGTTTAGTTTTTTAGTACACATTCCTTATCATTTGAGGGACCATGTGATGAATTAAATTTTTGTTTATGTTCGAGGGGCACATGGTCCCATTCTTAACTATGTTTGAGGCCCCAGGGTCCCATTCATAACTCAAATTCCAACCCAACCTTTTATAATAAAATATGGGTCTCATTTTACTCTTATTGACGTATAGATTTTATTTGGATAGTGTGCTAGTTTTTTGGGATCATGGCATAAAGGCGAGGAATTTATGAATTTTCAAGGATTAAGGTAGGCTTCGGTATAATTTTCTCTATGAGCTTGTTTATATATTGATTTCATTTTAAATAGAGATTATAGGATGTGATTACGACTAGTCTATCATGACTTAGCAGAATTTAGGAGATTGGGAATAGAGTGGTGAACTGACCCTTAATATGAAATACTTGTTATAGATATAGAATCCTATTACCTAGGTTATAAGCATATTAATATTAGTTTGATGTTAAGGATCTTTTAATATAAGGTTTACTATTTGACTTAGTGAATTGGATCATATTTTCTCAGATTATAGTATTACCATAATGCTACTTATATACCTATGGTTCTAAGGGAATAATTATAATACATTGTGGACTCTAGGTGAGTATTCCACCTTTAAAAAGGGCATGATTCTAGTTTGTCGATGCTTGGATGACTATTGTTGTACTGTTTGGGTATTTGTTATGGCATGCATACTTTTATGTGCTTTCATGCACACTTAGTGGTATGATTACAACAAAAATCAGGATTTAACTATTTTTTCAAAAAAAATGTTATTCCCACTTTTCACTTTTAAAATGAATTCTATTATTACATGAATTATACCACTTTATTTTATTTTTTATGAGTTATTGAAACTGAATATAATATTTTGGAAATTAGACAGAGATTGTTTTCGATCCATGGTTATCCACTATTTTACCACTACTATTAACTTTGGTAGAGTGTGATTCAGACCATTTATATACTTTTATGTTGATTTAGTCCCAGAGTTGATCTCAAGAAATGGATTTACAGACTTACACTAATTTAGTCACAACTCAAGTCATGTACTTATTATTTATACATTTCTCCAGTAGTCAATGGGATCAATTAATGGTGATTATTATTAGAAATCCTGGATCAAGATCAGATAGTGTATACAAATTATCTCAAATCCTTTAAGGGACCCTTTATCCATGAGCCAAAATATAAGAGAAGAGAGGTTGTTGTAGGTCCTACCTCTATGAGTTGTTGAGCTGAAGGAGGTGTATACACTTGGTAGATTGTGGCACTCAGATCAAATATAGTACTATGGATCTACCTAGCATTTATTAATTATATCCATCATTTATCACTAGTATATTATTTGGTTATTATATCATTAGCCTTATAGGGGGTTGCATAAGTATAGACTATGATTGTTGTTTGTTGAGTATTAATTGAATGTTTTGGGCTTATAATGGCTTTGTTAAGTATTAGTTCTTCAAATGAGATCTTTTGCTTTATTGTTGTGAATATGGTTAGTTTATGGTAGATTGATTATAGAGTGGTACCCGATATTATTAGTATGATTCTAATCCTTTACCTTTTTTGGTAAATTACATAATTAATTTTTATCTCAGGGTTAGACCTTATGGTTAGAGACCCTAATTAATCTAGAAATACTTTTCCTACTTGGTTAGGATTCCATTTGATAATAGACTGGTTAGTTTAGGGTAATATATTGAGTAGTCCTATATATATATATAGTTTCACTGTATATCCCTCTTTTTTATGTCTATTATTGTCATATATTTATTTTTGTTCTTGTATACTATTTTATAACTTTCCTTTACTCTTCTTTGCATTTTGACTAGTGATATGTGGTATTGTACTTTGACTCTTATTATTATTATAACAAGACAAGGTTAGCCATATTGCTCTCTAAGCATTATCATATTTCGTTTTTTATAGCTACCTATTGTTTATATTCCTACTTTATAAATTATTTATGCTTCCATTATCTTTGGATCTCAGTTGGTTGTCACCCACTGTAACTAATTGTTTGATACTTATTATACAACTATGTAGCTTATTGACCATAGTATGAGTTCACTCCATTATTATGTGCATTATGAAGATTAGTTATAGATAAGAGATTTGGGGTGAGCTCCTAGAATATAGAGTATTACTACTCTTTCTCTTATGGATTAGACTAATATCTATGTTGTATTTAGGATAACTTGTTGAAACAACCCTAAGTCTTGGACCCTTCTAAAATTTCGTTGGTTTTGGACTTATTAAACTTGGTATGACTTAAGGGTACAAATCATACCCTTGAATACAGCATGTTGGATGGATTGGTGGTTCACTCATAAACTTGGCAGTGTGTTTGGGTTGCTACTACCAAAGATATAACTCATCATGGTTGGAGTTATATAGGAACATACAAGTGGTGTAAGGAAAGTCGTATGGTACTTGTTTAGGCTGAATTCTAGAATCTGCCCTAGGTACGGTTGATGGTTACGATTGAGTGTACCACTCAAGGTACGAGTTGGGGAAGTATGATTCGTATAGAAACATGTAGGTATAGTCTTGGCAAGGTCTTGGGTAAAAGTTTGGGAACCACTCGTACCCTAGGAAATGTATGGTATGGGTGAGTCATACCCCTAGACGTGGCTTATTTTTAATTTTAAGTTAAGGATAGTCCAGATATTTCCTACTTTAAAGCCCTTATGTTCTCACGTTATATAACCCTTGGTGGCCTCTCAAAACACTTATTAATGGACGGAAACACTCCAAATACTCTCTCAAACTTACTCTAAATTATTGGAGGATAGGGTTTCTTCATGTGTTCTTCAAAGGGCTTAAGAGTTATGTTTCTCTTTGGAATCTTCTTGTATAAGGCATGTACTCCATCCCTTAGTGTTAGTTCCAACTAAAGGCATGCATATTATGTTTTAAACATTGATCTAAGAATCGAGAATGGTGGTTTTCGAAATATACGTTGAGGGTCTTGATACATATGGTTTATTATTTGTTTAAACTATGTTTTTACATATTTTTGGTAATGGTTTGCATATGTTGGTACTTGTTGGTCATGGTTTAACAAATGGGTCTTGAGTAACCCTAATTATAGTGGTTTATGCATTTGTATTGGTCTTGGTAAAGGTATGCCCTCAAAATGTGTGATAAAATGCCTAAAAGAATGTTTTCACTCTATTATTGAACTTTCATTGGAAACTCAAATTTTCCAATGTGAGGTTTGGTATTAGTGACCGTGTCCAAGATGTTAGACTTTATATTTTAGGGATGTACTAGTCATCATAGTTTTTCTACCCTAGTATGAGGCTACACGCACCGGGGCCCTATCACCAGGTGGTGATGAACCCATATAGCCTATAGGTAGTTTAAGATATTAAACCTATATAGGCCAGGTAAAGGTTTTAATGGCATGATAAACAAGGTTACCTTTCCTAGCATGCTTATATATATATATATATATATATATATATATATATGTATGATTGTATGCATTATGGATGGTTTTACTTGGCTTTGTAAATGACATTATTTTATCCTTATCCTAATTGCATGCTAGTTTCCACCCACTAACCCATCTTTGGGCAAATGTATACCCACGCTATATAAGAACCAAACATTCTACTTCTCCTACTTAGTGATTGAATTCGAGGACAATAAATATTGGATTGAAGTGGTGATATTCCATAGTTCAGAAGGCATCTATTTTATTTCATGGGTTACTGTTCATATTTTTTCTTCCTTAATGGACTTTGATTTTTAGCTATGGTTGGGGGCATGTCTCGACTAGGTACTATTTGGGTTGTCTAGAGGCTTTATATGGACAATTGTGGACTTGGGTATGGTATGGACAGGTATGTTTTATCTCTCTCAATATATATATACATGAATTAGATTATTATTATTAGTTTTGGTTTATGGTTTTTGTCATTGGTTTAGTTGGTCATTGGGTTGTTGGACTTGGTTAGCTTGGTCTTGAATATACACTTATCCCAGTTACACCACATAGTTAGATATGCTACCTTGGTATATGTTTCGAACTTCAACGGATTCAATGTATGCAATTGGTTGTTAGATTAGGTAACGGGGGTAGTTCCCAATCCTAGTTGGATTTGGTACTGTCCATTATGACAAGGCCCTAATTCAAGACCTATAAAATTGGTATTAGAGCTCTAGGTTTGGGTTTCATAGGGTTTCCAAAAAGCAGTGTCAAGTAGATTCTTGCTTATAGGTGTATCCTGCACCATACTTATAACTAAGAAGCTCTGAGGCATTTTTAGGAATATTTTGCTTTGTTGGTTATTCTACTTTTGGGTCATGTAGTCTAAGGTCTTAAACTCTTCTCTGAATCTTTGTTAGTTCACTCTTCAGATCATCTATTCTTAATAATCTAAAGTTTATGGATACTCTCCTATCCCACTCAAGGGCAACATGGATGGATCTAGTCCAACTCATGGGGCACAAACCCGACCAACAATTGCAGCTTCTAGTTTTCTATATGGAGTCCCACCAATCTCCACTGACCCTATCTCAGAAAGTGATACTGATACTCAATTACCTCAAGCAGAGATTACCAATGTTGACTTTCATCATCCTAATAATCTATTGACCTAAATAATTACAATTCTGTTATGCCAGTACTATCCTATTGGTATAAGGTAGAATAAGGTAAGTTTTCTAAATAGGCAAGGTAAGGGGGTCTCTGTCTTTTGTACAAAAGGGATGGCCAATGGTATGACGGTAAATGAACCTGAAAGGAAGAGTTGGGTAAGTCCTAACTCCTTTTCTATGTCTTGTATTCCCCACCAGGATTTAATTAAGAGGCAGGTGTTTTAAGATTATTTAATTTTTCTAGGGCAGAAGGTGCCAAATCTCGGGCCATAGGGCCCATTTCTTATATCTTATTTTCTTTATAAATTTTGTAGTTTGTCGCACTGTCGTTGTTTTAAGGAAAAAAAGAACAAGTATTTTAGAAGTGGTTAGTTAGGTCTCATGTGATAAGGATTTCCCATAAGGGTTTCTATTTAGACAAATAGAGTATTGGCTACGACCCAAGCTTCGATAGTGGTCAGGATTATCTTAATGTTCTTACTATTTCTCAGGAGTTTGAGGCATCTTTTGATGTTGATGCTGGTATGTTGAAACCTCTTTTGCCTATGGTTTGTATAGTTTATTTAGTTCAGGGTCCCTCTTTTTTTGTTACCTTATTTTTGGTTATGTATTTCGGTCTTAAGATTACCTTGGAATCTTTGCTTCTTGTTTATACCCCGTTAGATGACCCTGTAACTACCAAAAAAGTCTATAAGGGGTGTGTGGTATTTATTTATAGTAAAGAGGTTTTACTGGATTTGTGTGCGATTGGAATATGGTGGATTTCTATATCATTTGGGGGAATAAATTCGTTGCACTCTTGTTATTCTTCATTAGATTGTTGGATCCATAAAAAGGTTCCCTTTAGGCTCCCAGGTAAGTTGTTTATGGAATTGGAGAATGGTTTCATTTTGTTCTCTAGATTTTAACTAAAAAGTTATATCTTATAACTTGGAGATTGATCTCCAAAGGGATGTTCTTATTAGTCAATCCGGGTTAAAGATGCTAACTATGAAGGTCCTTCTTTGGTTGTGTTTTGATAGTGGATAAATTTCCTGAGGTTAACTTGATGACTCTCGTTATGTTTTTCTACTTGGGAGGTTTGTTTGGGATTGGTCTTGTTTTAAAAACTTCTCCAATTTCTATTCTTTCGTTATAGAATGGTTCTGATTGAGTTAAAGGAGGTTAAAGGGGAAATTTAGGGATCTCTTAGATAAAGGTTATCTTCGTCATAGTGTTTCTCCATGGGGTATTTTGTTCTTGCATGCATAAGGAGAATTGTTTCCCTAGAAATAGATAGGATGTTTGTTGGTGGAAAAAGAATTTTGAATTTCCTTCTTCTTGAGAGGATCATATATGTATATTCCATTCTATATTGGGTATTTTGATAGTATTGATTGGTGGTTGGTAGATCTTAGGATTGAACCTAGAAGCTTGATCATGGTAAATGGAGTGTGTTAGCTTGGGAATAGAAATGCAGGAATTGTGAGGGGTAATTTGGTAGGTCAGGGGTTTAGGCATTAGATAGGTTAGATCATGGAGCATGCATGTATATTTGTCCCTATAGTTTTATTTAATTTTTGGAATGAAATTTATTATTGAATTCATGGTTTTAAATATAGGTATTGACACAACTTAAGGCTTTGACATGATTCCTCATTTAATTGATTTTTTAGGGATTATGATGCATTATTCACACTTTTTTTTATGTTTATGAACATTGTGGGATTCATAGGAATGTTAAATGGATTTTGGGGCACTATGGATTACCCAATTACTGTGTTCTGGTCATAGAAATTTTGTGCCCTTAAAATTGTTTTTGAAATTATCATTGAATATAATATTGTCATATGGTTTGAATATTCTTGACTCTTTGCATTGCCTACATAGTTAAAGGCACTTGAATTGGTTTTGGTTGGATTCAAATGATTTTGAAAAGCCTTGGTGGCCATGGTTAGATTTTGAATGGTTTTTGTTTAATTGAAAATCTTGGAGTCAATTTGATCTCATGGTTTTTACATGTCTATACTGGGCTCATGGTAGCATTTTGTTGAATTAGGTTTTTGGCGTAGGAGAACCGAGAGTCCTTGGTGTACATCCTTAGTGATACCTTTTAGAGCAAAGTATTTTCCTTGTAGATATAATAGGGGTAAGGTGGATGGTTAGTCCAAATTTTCTTTTAGGCGTGAACTTCATGAAAAGGGTGATTTGCACATTCTGTTGATACTCTTCTTTCTCAATTAAGATATTACTCTACTGGTATTGCATGCATTTTAATAGCACTTATAACTAAGGTTCAGATTTTGCATTTGTTGTGTTCCCTAGATATGAGCCTTGACCTTGTGTTAAGTTACTCATGATATGTGTGGTTGTGTTTGTTTCGGTGTCCAGTCTTAAGGAATCCTCTTATTTTATAGTTTTATCGGGATGTGTCTTCATTATGGTTTAGATGGTTATTGTGAAGTACTTTATGCCAATATTTTTGTGTCTTGTCCCTTTGATATTACCTTGGGATGCATGGATAACTCTTATAATTTGGTTTCTTAAATAACTCTTCTTATGTTAGGATAGTAGTGGTTTGGGAAGTATTGTTATGTGTTGTAATAGGGAATATAAAATTCCCTAAGTGGAGGAGAGTCTAGGGTGACTACCAGAGTTAAGGTTTAGGAAGGTAAGGTAAGGTTGTTCTTATGGAAAATGGCTAGGAAGGGAATGGGTGGTGAAAACCTTGTGAAGGTTGTAAAGGGTACTAGATATTTTGATGGATAGATCATACCATGGGTATATAAGTGAAAGGCATAAATGTTGTGATTGGTAGATATACCAAATGTTGTTTTAGCTACTTCAGATATGTTATACGACATGGTTTTATGAATTGATTTCATGGCATAGTAGTGTATGGTTTTAGATGTTCAATTATAGGTTGGGGTTTCTATTATAGTAGTTGGATATAGTTTGTCCATGTCCTTTACTCATGGTTTCCACATTATAACGTTGATAGAAGCAAAGTGGTTTTTCGGGATACATGTAAGGAGTGGAGCTCGATGGCCTAACTTAAATCCTTTTAGCTTTGGATAGGCTTGAACATGGAGGTGGTGTATACTTAGACTCAAGCTCTCGTTGTGGTGAATTTTAGTAAATTCTAAGTTTATTGGACTTGCCCTTCTATGAGTCCATTCAATTGGTATTCTATGAGTTTGCATTGAGTTATAGTGTTGCTGGTCCTTGGTTGCTTGGTTCCTTTGGGTAGTATTCGTATCTCAGATTCCTTGTTCTTTAAGGAGGTCTCGACGAGGATCTTAGATTGGAAAGTTTGCTGGTTCTTAACAAAAGGTGCAGATTCAGTAAAGTTTCCAAGGTGGAACATAGAGTTCGAGTAAGCCATTTGGAATGCAGAAGGGGTTATAGAGTCCAAGTATCCACGTTGATTCATCCGAAAACTCATGCGTAGGCTTTCTGTCCTTTATCGCTTCTTGGTTTCTAAGTTTGTTAAAGGTGATGAATGGTTACTCTCATATCTTAGTTTTATAAAGTAGTTAAGGGTCAAAATGGAGGTGTTAGGGTGTAAATCATGTTTGGGGTGTATGCTGATCGTCTCATCTTTTTTGGTGTCCTTTTCTTCTTTTTTAGGTTGAAGGAAAGTTTGATGTGTGTTAATATGTTACCTCATGCTTGTTCTAACCCTCCCCATTATTCGAGGATAAATAATCTAAGTGGGGGAGACTAAAAAACCTCCAAGTCATGGACCCTTGTAATATTTCCTTGGTTTTGGTCTTACTGAACTTTGTACGACCCAAGGGTACCAATCGTACCATTCAATACGACCTGCGGAATGGCTTGGTGATTCACTCATACACTAGGTAGTGTGTTTGGGGTAGGTACTACACAAGATACTAATCATATTAGTACGAGTCATATAGTAACATATGAGTGGTGCAAGGCAAGTCGTATGGTGCTTGTTTGGGTTATCATGTGGAATCTTTCCAAGGTACGATTAATGGGTAAGATTGAGTGTACCACTCGTACCCTTAGGTACACGTTAAGGAGGTATGAGTCATATAGAAACTAGTAGGTAGGGTCTTGTCAAGGTCTTGGATACGAGTTGAGGTACTACTCGTACCCTAGGATATGGATGGTATAGGTTCATCGTACACTTGGAAATGGCTTTTTTTGAATTTTAAGTCAAGGCTAGTCTGGATATTTTGTAATTCAAAGCCCTTATGTTCTCACATTTTATAACCCTTGGTTTACGCTCAAAACACTTATTAAAGGATAGAAAAACTCCAAATGCTCTCTCAAACTTTCTCTTGAAGATTGAAGGCTATAGTTTCTTCATATATTCTTTAAAGGGCTCAAGAGTCATGTTTCTCTTCAAAATCTTCTTGTATAAGGAATGTACACCTTCGCTCATTGTTAGTTCAAACTAAAGGCATGTGTATTATGTTTTATACATTGAGTTATGAATCATGAATGGTGGTTTTGGAAATATATTTTGAGGAAACTAGTGCATATGGTTTGGTATTGGTTTAACTATGTTTTAAAATGTTTTTTGTAATGCTCTGTATATGTTGGTACTTTTTGGTTATGGTTTAACATATGGGTCTTGAGTAACCCTAATTATAGTGGTTAAAGCATTAGTATTGATATTGGTAAAATTATGACCTCAACATGTTTTATAAAATGGATTAAAGAATGTTTTCACTCTATTGCTGAATTTTTATTGAAACTCTTGCATGGTTTGGTTTGGTAATGGAACCTAAATGCATGTGGATGGTTTTGCGCGGTTTAAAAGATATAAATGCTTTAAAAGTAAGTCATGGTCATAAATGGTTTGGAATGGATTTAAATGATATATAGTGTGTGCATGGTTTGGAATGATTACATGGTAAAGACTTGGTGGCAATGAAATAGGTCATGCTTGTGGGGTACATCGGAATCCCCCAAGTCGTCTAATATGGTTATTGGAAGGGTAGAAGGAATTCCTTAAACCAATACATGGTTGTCTATGGATAGTACTTACAAGTATAGTCGTTATAACGATACCACTACTAATGGCCTTGGTTATTAAATGGTTAATGAATTTGTTAGTTTCTTAGTAATGGTTTTAATTAGGAAAATATGACGGGGTTCGCGGCAAAGTTGTGGAAGGTGGAGATCCGGAGGGGACCAAAACTAGAAACTTATATTTGTCGATATGAGGTTTGGTTTTGGTGACCATGTGCACGATGTTATACTTTATATTTAGGGGATGTACTAGTCATCCAAAGTTTTCTTCCATGGTCGTGTGGCTACATATACTAGGGCCCTTTCAACAGGGAGAGCTGAACCCATATAGCCCATGGGTGGTTTAGGACGGCAAAGCTACACAAAACCCTAGTAAAGGTCTTAAAGGTATGCAAAACCCGGTTCCCTTTCCCAGCATGGTTATATATATGTTTGTATGGTTGCATACTTTGTGGATGGTTTTACTTGTCTTTGTGAATGGAATTATTCTATCCTTATCCTGAGTGCATGCTATTGTTCACTCACTAACCCATCTTCGAGCAGCTGTATACCCATGCTATGCTAGGACCAACCATTATACTTCTCCTTCTTAGTGATTGGATTTGGGGATAGTTGATGTTGGATGGAAGTGGTGATCTTCTATAGTTTGGAAGGTATCAATTTCATATCATGACACTTCAATTGTTATCTATGGTCGGGGGCATGTTCTGACTAGGTACACGTTGGTTGGTCTAGAGGCTTTCTATGGTCAACTATGGACTTAGGTAGACTGGTTGTGTTTCATCTGTATATATATACATGCATTGTATTCTTATAATTTCTTATGGTTTATGGGTTTTGACATTGGTTTTGTTGGTCATTGGGTGGTTGGACTTGGTTAGGTTGGTCTCGGATATAGACATATCCCAAAGTTACCACATAGTTGGATACAGTAATACCCCATATTTCTACCTTGTTTGAAACCATCCTAAGTATGTTAGAAACTTACATTGAAAGATAAATCAACTTTTATACATGTGGAATTTGTCAGATTTTCACTTTTTGTCATGTGAGAAATTGAATTAGCTTTCCAACGATACAAATTTCATCCAAATCCGGTATCGGGGTAAAAAGTTATGGCCATTTTACAAAAAGCAATCAAAACTGCCCAGGTGCGATGATGAGGGTCGATGTGGTTATAGATCTTGAAAGATTATGACATGAGTGTCCTTTAGCATCCGAGCAAGGCCAACGTCTTGGCCGACGCTCTGAGTAGATTGTGTATGGATAGTATTGAGGACAATAAGAAGAAGTTAGCTTAGGAAATCCATCAGCTTACCAGACTAGCCATTCGCTTAGTCAATTTAGAGGAGGGTGGCATATGTGTTTAGAGTAGTTCAGAATCATCTCTAGTTTCCGAGGTGAAAGAAAAGAAAGAGAGAGATCCTAACCTTTTCAAGTTAAAAGAGTCAGTCAAGGATCAGAAAGTTGAGGTATTCTCCAAAGGGGGAGATGGTGTATTGCATTGTCAGGGGCGTCTGTGTGTTCCAGGTGTAGACCACTTAAGGCAGCAAATTCCTTCAGAAGAGCATGGTGCATGCTACTCGATTCATCTAGGGACTACGAAGATGTACCGTGATTTGTGGGAGATCTATTGGTGGAGTGGGATGAAAAAAAATATTGCAGAGTTTGTGGCTAAGTGCTCTACGTGTTAGCAGGTTAACATAGAGCATCAGAAGCCTAATGGGTCCATGCCGGATTTCAGTATTCCTACTTGGAAGTAGGAAGAAGTGAATATGGACATTGTGATGGGTTTTCCTCGTACTCGTCGCCAGCATGATTCAGTCTGGGTCATTGTAGAAAGAATGACCAAATTAGCTCATTCCCTTCCAATCCATACCACTTATCCAGCCGAGGATTACACAAAAATCTACATCAGAGAGTTGGTCAGACTGTACGGTGTTCCGTTATTTATTATCTTAGACAGAGGTACCCAGTTCATCTCTTTTTTATGGAAAGTGTTCCAAATAGGTCTTTGTACCAAAGTTTATCTCAGTACCGTCTTTCATCCTCAGGCAGATAGCCAAGCAGGATGGATCATTCAGACGTTAGAAGATATTCTAAAGTCGTGTGCAATTCATTTTAAAGGTAGTTGGGATGACCACCTGCCTTTGATTGAGTTTGCATACAACAATAGTTATCATTCCAGTATTAAGATGGCTCCATTCAAAGCTCTCTATGGTAGGAGATGCAGATCTCCAGCCAGTTGGTTCAAAGTTTGTGAGCCCTCAGTTATAGGGCCTAACTTAGTATTCAATACCTTAGAAAAATTCTAGTTGATCAGAGAAAAACTCTGGGCGGCTCAGAGCCGACAGAAGTCTTATACAGAGATATCTAGAAAGGATATCGAGTTTGATTTTGGTAATTATGTCTATCTAAAGATCTCTCCCATGAAGGGAGTGAAGAGATTCGGCAAGAAGGTAAAGCTCAATCCCCGATAGGTCGGTCCCTTCAAGATTCTAAGTCGATTCTGCAAGGTAGTCTATGAGCTTGAATTGCCTTCAGATCTAGCCTCAGTTCATCCAGTCTTCCATGTATATTTTCTTAAGAATTTCATAGGCGACCCAACAGTCGTAGTCCCTATTTGGAGCATAGATGTTTAGAACAGCCTCTCTTATGAATAGATTTCAGTCCAAATCCTAGACTATCAGACTCGTAGACTGAGGAATAAAGAAGTCCCTCTTGTCAAAGTTCTTTGGTAAAATCAGTCCGTTGAGGGAGCTACATGAAAGTAGAAGCAGACATGCAGACCAAGTATCCTTACCTCTTCTTTTCCAACTCAGATCTGACTCAAGGTAATAGTTCTCCTTATGTTTTTCAGTTGTATGTTCTGATTTCAGTGACAAGCTTAGTATCCATTACATGTTCATGATCCCATTATAAAATTGGTACTACGTACCATTACATAGTCAGTCATGCATTCATGTGTTAGTTGAGTCATGTATTCATGTATCAGATATACTTGTTCACTTTGATGAGAAACTCATCTTATTAGTAATTTAGTCATACAATCATAGTTTTGTTACACATGCATAGGATATGCATGTTCGGTATGATATATTCATTTGTCATTCAGGTCAGTCATGAGATCATGTCCAGTTATTCATGTTTAGTATGTACGTCAGTTTATCTTCTACTATCTCACTCAGTCTCATTCGAGGATGTATGCTCTCAACGGGGACATACTATAATACCTCGTACTTCTACCTAGCTTGAAATTGTCACAAGTATGTTAGAAACTTACTTTGAAAGATGAATCCACTTTTATTTACTTGGAATATTTATGATTTTCACATTTTGTCCTGTGGGAAATTGAATTAGCTTTCCAACGATAATAATTTCATTCAAATCCGATATTAGGGTAGAAAGTTATGGCCATTTTATAGAAAGCAGTCAAAACTGCCCAGGTGCGATGATGAGGGCTGATGGACTAT
Source organism: Capsicum baccatum var. pendulum (assembly GCA_030864225.1). Lineage (NCBI taxonomy): Eukaryota > Viridiplantae > Streptophyta > Magnoliopsida > Solanales > Solanaceae > Capsicum > Capsicum baccatum. The sequence continues at coordinate 160,050,485 of CM061560.1, read as the reverse complement.
CGAGCTAGCGATGGACTGTCACCTAAACCGTCACAGCGGAGGTAGTAAGACCACCTTCTACCTAAGGGTGATGGATCTAGAAGACAGAACGTCGAGCTAGCGATGGACCATCGCCCAAGACATCACGGCAGAGGCAGTGAACCCCTATTCTTCCTAGGTGCGATAGTTAGGACTGACGGACCATCCACTCAGCGACAGACCATCGCACCCACCATTGCATAGTTTGTTTAGTAATTTTAATGTCTTTTTAAAGGGGTATTTGGGTCTTTTTCCAAATGTTTTAACCCCTAATTATATCTGACCAAGGATTATAAGTTCATTATCCATATATAACATCAAATTAGGATTTTCTCTCAAAGATAATCCCCAAGAAAAAGATCAAAATCATTCTACAAGAAACTATAAGATTCCAAGTTCTTTAAGTCCGGGAACTTTAAGAAACTCATAACCCAGGTATTTCATGTGTTGATTCATGGGTCTCTTTCACCCATGAAGCTCAAGAATCTCTTTTTAAAATCCAAGATTTGTGTATTTATGAATGTTCATGATTTAAATTGAATTGAAATTTATGTTTATGATGTTGTGTGGTTTTGATTCATGTTTGAAATAACCTATTCCAATAATTGACCCTAGGAAGTGATGGTTTGCATAATAATCATGATAAACCCTTAAATTTACATATTGATAGATGTATCCAGGAATATTAGATGTGTTGATGATTGTATAACAAAAGCATGCTTCCCATGTATTGGACGAATTGCCTATGTGAAGGAAAAGTGCCATACTAGTATGATACTATGAAATCCCCATTTATGTATAAGTTTATGCATGTCAAGTGTTTGGTGAAATGTCTTAGTCAATGAGTTAGGGATATATGTATGGCCATTGTGGTGATTTAGAACTTGTACTTCATGAATTCTCCAACTTATTGTATTATGGATTGTGATGTTGGTCATTTATTCAAGAAAGTCATGCTTTGTCAATTTCATGCTATCGAGTCCTGGGGGTCCTTGTACCAGACAATTAGCTGTGTGCCTAAAGCCATTGTTATGTTTTCAAGATACTCTCAGTCGATCCATGTTCATAGAAATTCAGTCAGTCATGTGACTCGAGAAAACTCAGTAATCTAAGAAATCTCAAAATTTTAGTAATCTCAGTAGTATTTCGTCAGTTAATGGAACTCAGTTAATTTAGTCCAGTTCAGTTTAGTAATCCATGTTCAGTGTATATTCAGATGGGAGTAGGAATTAGCACTGAGAGAACCCAATGATGGGAACACACACTGTCAGATGAGGGTGTGATGCTTAGAAGTCATCCTTGCATTCTAGAACTATGTAGCCCGTATAGGATGAGACATCAAACTGTCAGATGAAGGTTGATAAGGTTGATAAACACGGTCAGATGAGGGTCCCACCGTTCTCTTTTGGGGACACTGTCAGATGAGGGTCACCCAAAACTTGTCCTTACTAGTGGCGCGGTATTGACACCCTTCCAATTAAGGTTATAAATTAAACCCCAACTCAGCTATATTGCATTATTTGGGGCATGTTGGTTAGATAACTACTTCCCATAGTATCATGTTATAGAATCAGGACTGCCAGATACAGTCATTTAGTCTCAGTAATAGAACTTAGATAGTTCTACAAGATTCAGGACTGTCAGATACAGTCAGCTCAAAACAATACAAAACTCAGCTAGTTACGTTAGACCCTAGACTGTTAGATAGAATCGCTCAGTCTCAGTTATTTCAGTTATACAGATATCAGTATCTCATGTTATCAGTACTCTGACTCAGTAATCATGTTATCATGAACTCAGTATAGTTATTATGTATTCATGCATGCATTCTCACGTTCATGTTATCTAGCCAGTTAGTATAGTTCATGCATATGAACCCTTTGCATTCAGCCTACCTCACATTCATACTAGTATATTCCAACGTACGGACGTATTTGTACTATATTATTTTATAGCCTAGGTTTAGAAGCACGAGCTCCAGAGCATCAGTAGCATTCCAGTCTCTACTGTCAGAGTTAGTAGTAAGTCCTCATCCTTCGAGGACATGACCATTACTTTATATCTTATTAATTAATTTATTTTAGTAGTTGGAGTTAGTTGGGGACATGTCCCATTAACTCCTTATTCAGACAGTTCAGTTAGTTAGAGGCTTTTAAGACTATTATATTCGGACAATTTGTTTCATGTTTTGTTTTGGTATTGTGATACCATATCATTTAGAGATTATTTTATCAATTTTGAACTTTATGGCCTTACAGCCTCTATTTCTGCATTTATACAGTATATTATGAAGTTTTTAGGTACATATATTAGTAATGGGTTAGCTTGTGGTCATTCGGGGTTATGAGCACCGTGTAGCATTCTGGGTACCGGATTTGGGGCATTACAGACACCCTACCTTATTATATGTTCAGTTTGGTTGGATCACGGGGGTAGTTATCTGTCCTAGTTAGGCTTGGGAGTACCCATTATGACAAAGCCTGGTTCGGGTCGTGTTACTTGTACTTATACATACTCTGTATTGGACTTTGTACTCTTATTGTATTAGAAGCTCTTATTGATTTCACCAGGTTTTTGATTTACTTAATAGTTATTAGTATTTTTAACATATTTATTAGGTTAGTTTATTTCATTTTTCTTGATAGTCTATTACTAGTTGTATAAGAGTTTGCTTACCTACTCGTGGGATATGGTAGGTGCCATAACAACCCAAAAAGTTGGGTCATGAATATTTGGTGTCAAAGCCTAGGTTTACCAGTGTATGGGTACAAGAACTAAGTATCTAGTAAAGTCTTATGGATCAGTATGGAGATATCTGTATCCTTTCATCTAAAGGCTACAGGATATTATTTTGAAATTCTATTCTTAACTCTCTAATTTGTGCAAGTATTTCTATGAATTACTAGTACATTATTTAACTTTATTTTGTCTAGATAGATGATATAAGGTTATCAATAGATACAGATGATAGTTTTTCACGTGTGTCTCAACCTTTAGATCAATATTGGTCTAAGGAGTCAATGATTAATCTCAAAGATTTTCAGCATTATCTAGAGGATTTAAGGTCATCCTATGCTCCAATAGTGTTTGTGACATTATTTTCTCATTATAGATTTAACCCTTTTATGAATACCTCATATCCAAAGGTTATATCTTGTACATCGAGCAGTTCTCAGGCCAAATTTGGGTTTGTTAGTGCTCACCAGGGTTCTTTATTAGTTTTAGATTATGTTTAATTAGCCAAACATACCCCTATGCTATTTTCTTTAGAGCATGTGATGTTGCATTGATTTATTGGAGGATTAGATTTGCCACTCTATTTGGCACCGAAATATTTTATAGTAGCTGAGTCTTCTTTCTTTCTGGTTGTTGGCAATATGAGGGCCTACAAAGAGACCATAACTTGGGACATATAGGATGTGGTGGTAAGAGGACATGTTATTAGTATAGTCTTATTGGTACTCCATCGTAGAGTAGGAATTATCTCAATAGAGATCGACTTCACTTATAACTTATTAGTTCCACACAGGTAGCATCTCAAACTATAGATGGCTCTCAAATTAGTCATGGTGGTCACAATGAGTAAAGTTTTATTCATAAGTAACTACCCCATAGATGACTCATTCATATTAATTATTGTAAGTCATTATGTAGGTTTCATACATAAGTAACTACTCCATACATGATCTTTTTAATACAGGATAGGTAGTTCAGTATCATATTTTCCTAGGTGTTAGCATTTGTTGTTAAAATCCCTTTACCATGGCTTATTTGCCTTCTTGTGGCCCTAGAGGGGTTCTTTATGTTGATTTTTATTTTTGGTACCACTTACCACTTATACTTGTGTTGTTATAGTTATTTTTATTAGTGTTATTATTTTGACATTGATTGATGGCTAAACTAGAATTATCTTGTTAGAATTCCCTTCTTTCCAATTCTTGTTTATTGTCATAGAAGGCTAGGTTGGTTGGATGCTTTTATCTCTTTTAGCGTGATGAGGTTTGTTATTTTCCTCTTTTATTATAAGGGTTAATCGGTTGTAGAGTGGGCTACGAAAGTGAAGGCAGGTTTGGCCTTTCATGATTTTGTTGTAGATCTAGAGTTAGAAAATTGATTATAATAGCCTTTTCTGATATTGAGATCCTAAGGATTTCACAAATGGTTGTTGGGATTCTAGTATTTTCTAAATTTTTCTATATCCTATTTTTGAGGTTGACCAGTTTGGGATCCATCTTTCTAATTGGGCTAGTTCATTACCCGATAGTGGTATTGATGTTTATTTCGTAAGGTTTTAGATTTGCCTCTCTGGTGGTTGGGCTCAACTTCTGATTAAAAGATTTAGTCTTGGTATTGGTGTGGAGTTATATACTCTATTTTTTTGTGGTATAGTTCTTCGTCCTATTGAGTAAATGGTAGTGGAGATAGGTGATCCTTTCCTAGAACTTCTTCTTAAGTTGGCCCATTGGGAATTCATTATATTAATTTTCTTTGTTCATATTTTGATATTGGTCTTGACCTTGGAATTGATGTTATGATTGGTACTCTATTCTTCTACTATGTGATTCATGGTTTAATTGGGTTGAAGTTTCTTACCCGGATGGATTCAAAAATTTCTTTTGGTTTAGCCAAATAAGACATTATGGAGTGCTTCTCTTTGGTGTTTTATGCATTTAGGTATTCGTTGTGGTATATAGAGCATTAGATTTACTAGTTTTTTTACTAATGTTGTGTGTCTCTAAGTTGCTAATGTTTTATTATCACTAGAACTACTTACAACCTTAGTGAGTTTGTTGGTATGTGTGATGCTTTATGCCTTCAGTAAATATGGAGCTGACTGCTTGTGCCTTCAGTCTGTGGTTTTCCTCTATTGTGATTTCATCCATCTGCTACATTTCAATTTTGGCTTCGAAAGGAACCAGTGGGGATATGCTTCTTTTTTTATAATGAGGTTGATTTGGATGTTTGTACTTAGTTTTGATTTGTTGTCTCATGTTTTGGAATCTTGACTCTTTTGAATGGAAGCTTGAGGGTTGTGATAGATTTTTACATTTAGATTCTTACTCCTTTATAAAACTATTGATATAGTTGAGATCGAGTTGTTCGACTTTGTGTTTTGAGATTTCTGCTGTAAGTTGTAGAGCTTGGGTGTAGCCTCCATATTTAAATTTGAGTTAATTTCCATTGATTGGTAGATTAGCTAATCCTACTCATTACAACATATTTATTCACCTTTGGTTTAATAGATAGTGTTTGGTAGATATTTGGGTGATAGCCTATTGACACTTGATGATGGTTTCTTCTGCGTTTGACCTTGGTTCTTAGTCATTGTTAGAATTTTTATTTGTCTTCTCGCTATAAGTAGTGTGCTTAAGTTGGTCTTAGTATGATTTAATCCTTAATAGGTGGGACACCCTAGAGAATATCATTTAGTTTTGAGTATTTGTGCTTCGAACTCCTTGCTATCAGTTTCAACAGTCATCCTAATTAGTTAGCAACTTTGGTATAGATTGTAGACTTTGGTCATCACCATTTGCTTGTCCAGGAAAAACCTTAAGGGAATAAATTTATGTTTTCCACTTTGGATCTTCAGTGGATCATCTCTAGTCATTTGAGGATAGCGTGAAAGGATTGAACGAACATGACTCGAATAACTTTTTATGTTGTTTGGTATGTATAGAAGTTTTGGAAAGGCAAAGGAAGGTTATATTTTGATATTGGAGTTAGTTGCATGATTTAGGCCTTGGGCTTAATTGAGGTTCCTCTTGGTTGTGCTCGTATCGATATGATATCAGTGTGCTGTGGTTAGGATTTGGGTGCGTCAATAATTAGTTAGAGGCCAGTTGGTTATTGAGATTGAGTTTTTGTTGTATGTAAGGGAAAATGAAGAATTGATTAAAAAGGGATATCAATAGAAAAATCCCTTAGAAGTGTTGTCTCTCTATAGAGGTTATCTAGGGAATTATGTAGGGGCATATGGGTCCAGTACCTCATTCTTTTGAGCTTTCATTCTTTTTCTATCTATTGTCTTTCGCGAACTAAAGTCCTTTTAATAGTGGATGTTCTGATGACCCTCCAGGTCATTTCCTTAATTTTTGAATTCCAATATTGCGAGCCTTCTCAAAGTGTCTACATGTCATTTAAACTTGCCGAAACTGTCGGTTTTGTTATCTGATAGTTTGTTTGGGTTTTAGGCTCATTTTCATATTTTAGTGCTACCATTGTTAAGGAATTGGTCTTTGAGTAAAACTCCTAGTAAATAATCTAAAATTAGAATTTCAACAACATTGTTAGCTCTGAAACATTAATTTTAGGCTAGAGGGGAACCTTGGTTTTGGTCCCAAGCCTTTTAGACACATTTTGGTCTATTAGGTGGATTCTATGAAAAGTGGAGCTATAGGTGTGGACCCCATATTTAGTCAAAATGATCTCCGATGAAAGTTTTGATTGTTCTATTTAGTTCAAAATATTTAATTTTGTATGCTTACATAGTTTGTTTCGCACACATGGTTCGAAATGAATCTTGAGCACCCGATTGCAGCTCATTTAGACTTCACAAATTCAGCCGACTTGTACCATCTAGTGCAACCGTTTAATCAAACCTTTGGTTCAATAAGTGCTGGTCGTTTAAGTGATTAGGGGATCGCTTTAGCAATTAGACTTTGCTGACACTGAATCATTTAACCGATGGCCTCATAGCTAAAGCGAAAGTCGCATAAACGATAGACTATGCGAATTATAATAGGAATCTAACCTAAAGAAGCAAAACAAACTGAAAACTAAAGAACTTAAGAAGAAAAACACCAAACTAATGCAACAAAATAAAGGAAAGATGGAATAAGAGTATACAAGCAATAAGAACCAAAGTGTGTATCAAATACTAAGACCCCTAAGACTCAAATAAACAACACCAAGTTCTTACGTGAAACCAAGAGGGAATCGATTCACCTAAAAAACACACGTTTAAAAGATAAAAGATCAACACAAGTTAAATCCACACTTTCCCTAGTTACACTCTTAAAGAGTTAAAAGAAATGGTGTTTCAGATCATCAGTTCAATAACCAACTAACTAGAAAAGAAGAAAAATATAGTCTATTTATAGCCTATTACATAGAATGATCGAAACACCCATAATGACAAGGAGTGTCCTTGGAGTGTAAGTAACGGGTGGCCTTGGAGTGTTTAAATCTCATCTTCACACTTCAACATATACATCCTTGGGTAGGAATCAAAGGTAAGCCCCCACGCAATGTTCCACACATGGAATTGCTTTATATTGTGCTAAAGATGGGTCCTCCATTCGTGTTCTTGTGTCCCCAAGGTAACCAATGCTTGAGTCTTTAGGAGTTGGCCTCCGTTGATGTCTTCATAAGATATGATGACCACTTGGATCGTAATATTCTCCCCTAAATGAAATGGATTTGACCTTTAATCCAAACCTTTAAAGACCAAAGAATGGACAAACAAGCATAGCATCCTCATGGCATGAGGATTAGGGTTAGCACAATAAATAAAATCATCATGCAAAAATGCTTCATACTATAAAAATAACCACGCTTCGTTTCTTTTATACATGAAAAGCTTGCTGAAAAGATCACAAAAAATGGCTTTGGTAAACAACAAGAGATTTTTTAATAATGAAACCACCTTTGAGAAAGGGGTCTCTCATCACAGTCAAACCTTTCTTGTCGTCTTGACCAAGCATTAAGTCGGATGTGTAGAAATTTTCACACCCCAAGAGGGCACGAGATTAAATGGGAGAAGTAGCCAGGGAAATGGGCCAAGGCTATTCTTTCTTTCCCCCAGGGTGCCATTCCTATAATCACACAAGACATCATATTTTTATAGAAGATTACTATTCAAAGTTAAGGAGTAAAGGCCTACAAGTACTCTTTCAAAAAGATACATGTCATTCTTCACAACATCTCTATTTAAAAGATTTCTATGAGTAAAACTAATAGCAAAGATTTCATCACACAACATACTCAAAGAATCATCTTCACTCTAATGATCAACTCTATCAAAACCATCACTAAGTTGAGACTTGTCAAGAACACCATACACATGCTCAAATAATGGACTACATTCATGAGTAAGTTGATCATTATAAGCACCCTTACTAGTGGTTGGACACTCACATGCAAACATAGACTTACCTTGGTTTTCACAAGGGTCAACTAGTGTGTGAGTACTATTATCACTTGACAATAGGACCTTATTAAGGTTTAAGTTCTATTACTAGGTGGACTTAAATCATTCTTATGAGAAGAACCAATTTTTTCATCTAAAGGATCTACTAGTGCTTGCGTACTTACGACAAGAGTTTTGTCTTAATGAAATCTAACAATACCAATAGTATCACAAAGGTAAAACTCATGCAATTCTCCTCTAGGCAAACCGGTAACTACATCCAGTTGTAGTTAGCATTCTAAGTTTATTGGAGTGTAGGAGTTAACATTGTTACCTTATAGCTCACACGAGTTATGGTCTTCACCTTGGTGTGTGTTGTGGCAGCCCACATGTTTCTTTGAGAAGCTCTCATCACAAGGGAGTTTGTCAAGTTTTCTCCCTTGATTCTTATCTTTATATTCTTTCCCAAAGTTGGGATGCTTAGCTAAGGACTTCGTGAGATCATCAAGCATGTCTCGTGAGGAACTCTCTTTGGATCCTTCTTTTGAAATATATGATCTTTAACTTGCACACAAGAAGAGTTGATACTAGGTTAAATGTTAGTATCTAGGTTAGTGAGTAACAAGGGGATTTTGTGGTCATGTCCCACAATCAAGTGTTTCTTTCCCTTTTGTTGCATTGTTTGCTCCCCTTCTTTACCTCCTCTACTCTTGAATTTCTCTTTCCTCTCCCTCTTTTCTTTCTCCTTTAACTTTCTCACTTGATGATGGACTTCATTAACTTGAGATGGAGAGAGAGGATGGAGTGTAAGCCTCTGGCCATTGAGTTTAAGAGTGTACCTATTGGTTCTTCCATCATGCTTGGTAGACCTATAAAATTGACATGGTATTCCCAACAATAAGTGACAATCTTGTATACATATAACATTACAAAGCACATCATCTTGGTAATTCCCTACCTTGAAACTAATCACAACTTGCTGAGTTACCTTTAACTCTCCAAATAATTTCAACCAATAAGGTTTCTAAAGACTTGCATAAGGGGTAGTGTGTAGTTTTAAGAAGTCAACCATAGTTGCACTAGAAATATTAGAAAAACTACCAACATAATGATCATTATGCACACACGTCCTTTAATAACGCATTTGGTGTGAAAAAAATTCTCCCTTTGACTCAAATCAACCAAATCCTTACTAATCATTTCTCTTCTTACCACATTGCTAGAAATTTCACACTCACCTTCTTGCAGACAAGTATCTTCCTCATCTCCTTCATTTTGTATCTCATCCTCTACTTGATCTCCACCTTGAGGCTCAACTTCATTCTCTTTGATTTCTAGTCCTCCCTCTTCTCCAAGATAATACAATTTCCCTTACTTAAGTATCACATTCCATCAATTTGGACATTCATTTTCTTTATGCCCTCACACTTAATATCTGAAACATTGGAAACCCATAGGATTTGTAGTATGATATATTTTACCTTCATTTATTTGAGGATACTTTTGGGAAAACTTCGTCTTGGGGGTAAGGAGATCCTTTGACTCTCAACATGATCCAACCTTCCACTCATTGGTTACATATCCCCTCTTATTGTTGACACTTCCACTTTTAATTATGATATATCCCCTTTCACCAAAGATATATCTATTTTTAACCTTATAAGACTCATTTTCATTCTTTCCATAGTGTGGTTGAGAGATTCAAGCGAAACCATGAGGGTATTCGTAGCATTATTGTCCCCGGTTTGAGAAGTTGTTCCTTCTATTTAAATTGTTCCTAAGAAGACACCTACAATACAACAAAAAAATGAGCTCAAAATATCCTCACCACACTCTAACACTTTTTATTACCTCACATTTGGCTTCACAAGTGTTGAAAGTCGGCTTGTAACTCGTGAGAAGTTGAGGGATGAGTTTACTCTTATTCGAAGTGTATTTTTGTTTGAAAGACTCCAACAAATCTTGTTCAGACTAAAGCCAAGAACTATAATGAATCACAAAATATAAAAGAACACAAAGAAGACTGATTTAAAATTAGCTCATAACCTATTAGGTGATTACAAGTTTATCAATTAGTACTAGAATCAAGAAATGAAACTAAAGAAATAAAGTCATAAAACCAAAAATAAAAAATTTGAGCCTAAGGGTGGGTTATATTAAAATGATGTTGTGGAAGCCTTTGGTTGGTTGAGATTTATTTGAAAATTTCTTATTTTTGAACTTCGAAATTTTTGATCAATCTTCACTCTAGAGGAGGAGTAATTGGTTTTGAGGGGGAAATGCAAGAATTGGAGCCTTTTTCAAGATTAAAAGAGTTTGAATTTGTAATGGCCCCCCCTTGTAGTTTCCCTTGTACTTGAATATTGCTTTTGATGCTTTTCATCATTTGGAAGACTTGGAATGTGCTTGAAATATTATTTCAACAAACAAGTACTACACCCTCTTTCTTCTCTTTTTAGATCAAATAGCCAATTTTGAATATTCTTCTTCAACAAGATATGAAGATAATGAAGAACAATAAGAACTTTCAAAAATGGAAACTAAACTAAATGAGCTCAGAATTGGGTGATTTTTAGTTCCTTATGATCACGTTGAATTTATCAACACCAACAACACACTTTCAAGGCCAAATACTCAACCAAACCATTGCAAAAATCGAGATCCACCTTCAAGTTTCTTCAAGTCAAGCTCAATAATGGTGGATGATTCAAATCAACCAAGAAATGGCTCAAATTCAAGATCTAGACTACATTTGTGCTATGGAACAATGATCTAACACTAGAAACTAACAAAACACACAAAATAACCAAGATCTTATAGATCTAGTCTCAGCCAGAAAGAAAAATATGATACTATTTTTTTTTTATTGTTGGATTTTTTAATCTCTTTTTTTGTTTATTTTCGAAAGGTAACAACAATTCAAGACTTAGAATTGTAGGAAAATTCTAAACATGGATCTTTTACCAAATGATACGAGATATACTATGAAAACACAAGAATAAGATGAATCTAACCTAAAGAAGGAAGACTAATCAAAAACAAAAGAACACAAGAAGAAAAACACCAAACTAATGCAAGAAAATAAAGGATAGATAACTTGACATAAGAGTATACAAGAAATAAGAACCAAAGTGTGTATCAAACACTATGAATCCTAAGACTCATTTAAGAAACATCAAGTTCTCATGTGAACCCAAGAGGTAATCGATTCACCTTAAAAACCTATGTTTTTAATCCAAAAGATCAACACAAGTGAAATTCGCACTTGCCTTAGTTAAAATCTTTAGTTGTTAAGAGGAATGGTGTTGCAAGTATTTCAATATCAATAATCAACTAACTATAAAATAAGCCTAATAGAGTCTATTTATATCCTATTACATAGAGTGACAAAAACACCCCCAATGAAAAGGGGCGGCCTTAGAGTGCAAGCAAGCGGTGGACTTGGTTGTTTGAAGCTTATATTCATACTTTAACATATGAAGCCTTGAGTAGGTATCAAAGGCAAGCCTTTATGCAATCATCTACACTCAGAATTGCCTTATATTCCTCTCAAGATGGGTCCTCCATGCATGTTCTTGTGTCCTTGAGGTGACCAAAGCTTGAACCTCTATAAGTTGGCCTCCATTGATGTCTTCAAAAGCTACGATAGCCATTTGGATCTTATAATATCTACTATTTTAAGAAGATTTAGTTGTAAAGTTGATCTTGAGAAATTGAATTATCGACATACACTCTATTAGTCATGTTTCGAATCTATGCTCTAATTATGTATAGATATCCTGGGTACTGGATAGAGTGGATTTATTATAATGATTATAAGAAATCTTAGATCTTGTCCAGGTAGTGTGTATATATTTTCTTGAATCACCTTAGGGTCCCTTCATTTGTGAGCCACAGTGCAAGAGAAGAGAGGTCATCGTAGGTCATCCCATTAAAAGTTGTTGAGCTAGAGGGGGTATATACCCTTGGTACATTGTGAAACTCATATTAGGTATGGTTATATGGATTTAACTTGTATTCGTTCATTCATATGCATCACCGATCACTAGTATATTATTTGGTTGTTCTATCTATTCACCTTATGGTCTTTGCATAGGTATAGGCTATGATTGTTGTTTTATAAGTGTTGATTGAACTTATGGGCTTATAAGGGCTTGATTAGGTATTGGTTGTCTGGAATAACCTATTACTTTATTTTTTCCATTATGGTTAGTTTGTGGTCGGTTAATTATTTCTGGTGCCCAAGGTTTTTGGTATGATTCTGATCTCCTCACTTAATATGGTAAACTACATTATTGATAATTATCTTATGGTTAGACTTATGGTTGGGGACCCTGATTTTTATAATACTAGTTTTCCTACTTTAGTAGTGTGCCTTAAGATATTAGTTTGGTTACTTTAGTTCTTCATCATATATCCTTCTCTTCTTTGTCTATTCATGTGTGCATGTATTCTTGGCCTTGTATATTATTATATGACTTTTCTTCACTTCCCCTGTATATTGACAAGTGATATATGGTATTGCATTTTAGACTCTCGTTATTATTAGGATAGGATAAGATTAGCCATATTACTTTTTTAAGCATTATTATGTTTAGTTTCTTGGATAGGTGTTTGTAGTTTATATTCCTACTTTACAAGTTATTTATGCTTGCATTATTTTTGGAGCTCAGTTGGCCGATGCCCAATGATTTCCATATGTTTGGTACTCATACTCTATTTTTGCATCCTGCATATCATAGTAATAGTTCTTGTTGTTGTTGTATGCATTGTTTAAAGCAACTATGCATTAGATATATAAGGTGATATCCTGGCATTAGGAGTTTTACTACTCTTCCTCTTATGCATTAGTCTATTCTCTATGATGTATTCAGCAATAACTTCTACTTATATTTATGTTGTATTATACTCTTTACTATTATTTGATTAAAAATCTTGTACTAGTTTTACTAGGTTTTTTTGATTACATCATTTGTATTAGTATTTTTTATCATATTTAATCTATAGTTTTCTTTCATTTATCTTGATAGTCAATTATTAGTTGCTCCAGACTATTGGTAGGCTTACCTACTAGTGGGTTATGGTAGGTCCTATCATGACCTGAGAAGTTGGGTCGTGACACCTTTAGAACATACGGTGGCATCGTACTTCTAGCACTTAGGGATTTCTACTAAAGGTCTCAGTCTAACGGATGGTCAAGCCTTCATCCCTGCGTCTACTTGGTGTTAAGTACAACTCCCAACTGAATGATACCAATAAATTCAATGCTCAATACTAATAATAATGCGATGACTAAAAAAAGCATGATCTGAAGGAATTCAAAAACATGTAAGCTAGAGGATTTTGTACTTACATGTAAATGCATAAAATCTTAGGTCATAAGGTGTTCATAACCCACCATCTCTAAAGAAGGCAACTAATCATGGCATTACTACAATTTAAATGTAATAAGGAATTTCATAACTCAAAGGCAAAATATATTTCATAGTCATGAGTATTAAGAGATTCTCATATTAAAGGGTAAACATATATTCATTGTTTAGTCAAAGCAAGAAACTGAAAACTATAGGAATTCATACTTTTCAAGGAAACCCTAAACTTCAAATGTGAATTAAACTTGGGGAGTTGAATTAACTTCAGGAATCAATGGGTGAAAGGGATCTCCTTGATCAAATACCACATACTTAAGGTTGAAAACATTGATGAGACCTTTGAATTTGGTGATTGAAGATTGAGAACCCTAATTCTAGCTTGAAGGGGAAAAGTTCCCATTCTCTCTAATTTTGTAATAATGAGTAAATAATGAGCAATGGGGGACTAGGGATGTTTCAGAATTATTATTCAGGCCTTGGGTATCTTAAACTATGTAGTCTTAAGGTTAAAAGAGTGGGGAAAGACCCAAAAACGCCTTTAAAAGAATCAAAAAAGCTGTTGGAAACAACCCTGATGACCCTAGATAAAACTCGTATGTTTTGGCAATAATCGTAGCCTAAGTCATTTCCTAGGACACAAATTTTGGCCCCCTGTTACGACCTCAAAACCAAGGTGATGATGGAACTTTGTGTGGCAATCCTTGACAAGTGAGCCTATCACCCAAATTGATATGAAAGGAAGATTAAAAACCAAAACCAAAGGCAAGACTCCTTGAGTGGAGTTGAACCACACCCATATATAGTAAAAGAGGAATTCCATTGTAAAAAGTACCAATATAATATTACAAAACCTGGTGTCACAACATAAGAACTACTAAATATATCTTGAATGTCAGAAGATACAATAATAGTCCAAAAAGGATCAAAAATCTATCTTTGAATATAATATAAGACATGTGATAGATAGCAAGAGGTAGTAGATCAACTCTGAAAGCCTGGATCAACTGCTATCTTGAATATACTGTAGATACCTCTTGAATTAGTTGTTGTGTGGTGCACTTGTACTTGGATCTGCACCAAAAGGGTGTAGTAGGGGTGAGCATTGTCTACTTGTACTCATATCAACAGCCGACCAAGTACAGTAGAAAACAAAGTCGATAAATACAAGCCATGGGCACATTACTTGCAATCAGAAAATGTCCCAAACCATAGCCATACTATCTTCACTAACAGTTCTACAACGTCCACATATACCACACATAAATATGAGAAAAGAGCATAGGTATAGAAATATCATTTTTACAAGTATGGAAAAAAGGCAGACATAGAGAGATCTCATATCCAAGATAATAATACAACACAGAATGAGCATAATATTTATGAAATGCAATAAAGATGATGATGATGATGATGATGATGATGATAATGATGATTTGATGATGCTCGAGGTTTTCACACAATCTCTGAATACAACTATTAAGCTGTGCTCTAATGTTAGGACCCATAGGAGGTTCATTAACTCATATACAACCAATATCCATAATTCGCGGAGGGATTTTAAAGATGTCACATTTCTGTAAAAAAATCCAGTATTAACAGTATTCCTAGAGTGGTACCAATGTTTCATGCATGTATGACATAAGACACAAATCATCACAACATGCAACAATAGCAACTACATACAATATAAGATGTAATGCGAATGATGATGTGATGCATGAGGTAGTCTCACAACCTCTGTATACACATATCGAGCTGTGTTACCGAGGTAGGACTCATGAGGGGTCTGCAAACCATAAAGGTCAGCTCGGTGTACTAAATCTCCCTCTATGCGAAGGTTCTGGGGAAGGGTCCCACCTTAAGTGTGTATTGTACGCAACCTTAACTTGCATTTTTGCTAGAGGCTATTTCCAAGGCTTGAATCCATTACCACCTGGTCACATGGAAGCAACATTGCAAGTTACTTCAACGCTCCCCTTCCAGCTCATACATAGCCAGATGGTTTTTAAATATGTCACATTTTCTTTCAAAAAAATCTAGTGTTTCCAGTATTTCGACGGTGGCGAACGAAAAATCCACACAAATCAACCAACTATCCATGATCCAAAAAAAATTAGAAACTATCAAGTGAAATATGCAAGAAAATTTCATTGATACCACATAATTCCAAATATCATGGCTTTTCCCAATAAAAAAAGTGTAATCAAACAGACATATATCAATACCAGGCGAACTACATTATATAAGATCCCACATGGTCACACATAGCAAATAAGGTCGTAAAATGAACAAATATTATCCACATATACCCCCACACGGGTAGGTAAATTACCTAAACACATTTTCCATAATACTACCCCATACCTATAGCATGTTCTAACATTATTATTAACTACACAACCTGGTTTGAAGAAAACTAAGCCATAACCTACCTCAAATGCCAACAAGGGGTCTAAAAAGCCTTCAACCTAGAGCCTTTCCCTCACGAACAGATCTGAAGTCAACTAACACATACAAATATAAAATCTACACATCAAAAGAAAGCCAACGAAAGTAATATTACCTAATTCTGAGTTGGGGTCAAAACGGACCCAAAAAATAGGTTTTTGAAAGAACGGGTAATCTCATAATTTTAATTAATTGAAAAATATTCCCCATAATCATCGGATTCTACAACTGGAATCCATGCGAAAATGAGTTAAAACGAAGTTCAAATAAAAGATAAATCTTTTCCAAGATTTACCATCAAACCCCCCCAAGATCCATTTTAAAATCAAGAATTTAAAGTTATTTTGAAGATCAAATCAAGAGAAAAATTATAATTATGAGATTTGAAACTTAACCATGAAACAAATCTCAAAAGCTCCATTGGGATCACCCAAATTTGAGCTTCGAAGCCCCAAATATGATGAAAATGGTGTTTCAATTCTCAACTTTGAGCGACAATCATGAAAAACTAAATTGAAGTTCTTAAGAAATTGAGAAAATAGATTTCTAAATTGATAGAAAATGATTCTAGGAGAAAAACGCATCAAAACTGTAAAAATTGGAGTTTTCTATCTCATAAAATGTCAAATATACGAATTTGGGTGTTATACTCAGCAATGGTCGCTTAAGAAACAATTTTATCACTTAAACGACCTTGTGAAAGGGTCAAAATGTAGCTTAAAAGGTCAATTTTTTTCTTAAGTGACCCGTACAAACAGTCAAAGGTTCGTTTCCACGAACACACTAGCACCAACAATGTCAAAAACTTATTTTTGACCCCCGAAACTCATTCAAAGCCCTATGAACATTAATTCAATAGTAAATTTAATAGTAAAACATGATCCAGATCCAATGGAATCATCAAATTTATAAAGAAAGTTTATCATCACATAATTTACCTCTGGGACCCTATTATACACTATTTTTGAACCAAGGATTGAAATGGTATATTAAAAACACAAAATGGAACCAACCCCACTGTTAACCCAAATTTGACATTTTGTACTCAATGGCAAATCAGATTTTCAAAAACATCATCATCATAGAGTTAACCTTAGAAAGGCAATATCACAACTTTTCAATGTAAGGGTCAAAATGAGATATAAAAGCTGTAAAATCATACTAACCATGTTACCAACCTAGAATTGACATTTTGTATCTGCTAGCACTTTCTATTTTTCCATTCGATTTATAGATCAATAAAAATTGCAAAGTCAACTATAGAGCCTTTATAACAACCAAAACCACAATATCACATAAACCACAGCAAAATACATTGGGAAATATGCAAATATTCCCCATACTGAAGAAACATTACCAAGCAACCACCAGGAAGGGTAAAATGGCCAAATCCTATAGAGATAAATATTCACAAAAATCACCAAAAATTAAGTCCTTACATCATCCACACTAAAAAACTAGTTTGTCTCGAACTAAACGCAAGGGAAATACCTAAATCCATAAGAAGTCAGGGATAATTACCATGCATTTCTGACTTGACCTCCCAAGTAGCCTTATATATAGGTCTATGTCTCCACTGGACCTTAACCTTTAAAATAACTCTAGAACTCTAGATCAAAACTGCCTAACATCACTGTCTAGAATGGAGGTAGGCTTCTCAATAAAAGACAACCACTCATCTAACTGAACTGAACCCCAACGAATATCATGGGACTCATCTAAAATATAATTCTAAAACATAGAATAATGGAAAATTAATTAAGAATGTTATAAATCTAGGGTTAATGCTAACCTATAAGCCATATACCTAGTAGTCCAGAAAATCACAAAAGGTCCAATATACCTAGAGAAAAGCTTAACCTTCTCCCCAAACCTTATTACACCCATCATGAGTAAAACACAAAGAATTATATGATATTTGACACTGAATCATAAGGCATGAAGTCTATGATCTACATAGAACTTTTGCCTACTCTGAGTCACTCAAAGTCTATCCCGAATGACCCAAACTCTATCCAAAGACTCACGAAGAAAGTCTCTACCCTGATTTCAAACCTCAGAAACCTCAAATAAACTAAATTAAGAAAGATAACACCTACCATACAAAGCCTTATAAGGAGCCATGTTGATACTAGGATGTTAACTATTACAATACGCAAACTCTGCCAAAGCTAGAGACTCCTTCTGCTAACTTTCAAAGTCCAGTCCATAACAGAAGCGCGAATAATATCCTTAAAAACATGAATTTTTTGCTTACAATAGACCATCGGTTAAAGAGTGAAAAGTTGCACCAAGATCAACCCAGGTATCCAAATCCCCCTGAAAAGTCTCCCAAAATAAAGATGTGAATAGTGAACCTTGATCCAAGATGATAGACACTGGAACATCATGAATACATATTATCCTACTATTATAGATACAGATCAACCTCTGGACACCAAAAGAATCCTAAACAAGAATGAAATAAATAGATTTGGTTAATCGAATCATGATAACCCAAACACTATTTGAGTAAATTTGGTCAATGGATCTATGATAACCCCAATACTATTCTAACTATGGGAATAATATGGAAACCTTATCATAAAATCTATAGCAATTCATTTCCATTTTTACTCGAGAATAGGTAATCTATGAAACAATCCACCAGGTCTTGAATGCTTGGCCTTCAGTTGTTGCCAACATTGGTACTAAGCTCTAAAGATTTCTACATTCTTCCCAATACCTCCCTACTAGTAATGCTAACTCAAGTCATGATACATCTTTGTCACTTTCAAATGGATAGAATACAAAGAATAATAAGCCTCTCTAAATAAACCTAATCCGTTAACCTACTCTCCGTATATAAATTTGGCCTTCAATCTTCAAAACACCATTTGAATAAAATGATGATTCCTTATACTCACCACTCAAAACCTTTTCCCAAATCACTCTCAAACTAACATCATTAAATTCATATCCGAAGTTTTCTCCATCAAAGAAGACCTAACCTCCAAAAA
The DNA here is from genome assembly GCA_030864225.1 of Capsicum baccatum var. pendulum. Taxonomy (NCBI): domain Eukaryota; kingdom Viridiplantae; phylum Streptophyta; class Magnoliopsida; order Solanales; family Solanaceae; genus Capsicum; species Capsicum baccatum. The sequence goes on along the minus strand of CM061560.1, from coordinate 160,031,520 downwards.
TGAAAAAATATGCCCAGGTGTTGAAATATCAAGCCTAAACATATAGTTATCCAAAGACTAAACCTCTAAGGCCAAAGGCCTCTTTAGGGTCAAAAGATGCACTAATATACCTATTTTAATTGACTTTGGCTTAAGTAATCCGCTACCACATTAGCCTTACCCGAATGAAAGAGAATAGTCAGGTCATAATCCTTAAGCAACTCAAGCCAATGATGTTGCCTTATATTATGATCTAGCTGGGTTAAGAAATACCAACCCAGTATAGGTTGAAACATCAATACTATCAGATAAGGGTTAATAAGGTGGATAAACACTATCAGACGAGGGTCCTACCTTTTTTGGGGGGATATTGTCAAATGAGGGTCACCGACAGCTTGTCCTTACCAGTAGTGTGGTATTGACACCCTTCCAATTAGGGTTACATATGGGACCCCAACTCAACCATAATGCATTAGTTAGAGCATATCGGTTAGATGAATACTTCCCATAATTTCAGTACAAAATAAGGACTGTACGATATAGTCATTTAGTCTCAGTAATAGAACTAAGATAGTTCTACAAGATTCAGGATTGTCAGATACAGTCAAATCAAAATAGTATGGAACTCAGCTAGTTCCATCAGAACCTAGACTATCAGATACAGCCGCTCAGTATCAGTTATTTCAGTTATATTGATATTAGTATCTTATGTTATCTGTACTGAGGCTCATTAATTATGTTATCATGAACTCAGTTACAATTATTATGTATTTATGCAAGCATTTTCACATTCATGTTATCCATTTAGTTAGTATAGTTTATGCATATGAAATCAGTGTGTTATGGTTTGGATTTAGGTGCGTCAATAATTAGTTAGAGTCTAGTTGGTTATTGAGATTGAGTTTTTGTTGTATGGAAGGGAAAGTGAAGAAGTTGGTTAAAAATGTATACCAATATAAAAATCCCTTAGAAGCATTGTCTCTCAATAGAGGTTATCTAGGGAGTTATGTAGGGGCATACGGGTCTAGTACCTCATTCTTTTGAGCTTTTATGTTCTTTCAATCTATTGTCTTTCTTGAACAAAAGTCCTTTTAATAGTGGATGTTCTAATGACCCTCCAGGTCATTAACTTAATTTTTGCATTCAAATCTTGCGAGCCTTCTTATAGTGGCTACATGTCATTTATGACTTACTAAAACTGTTGGTTTCGTTATTTGATAATTTGTTAGGGTTTTAGGCTTATTTTCATATTTTGGTGCTATCATTGTTAAGGAATTGGTCTTTGAGTAAAACTTCTAGTAAACAACCTAAAATGAGTATTCTGATAGCATTTTTAGCTCAGAAAAATTAATTTAGGCTAGAGGGGACCCTAGGTTCAGGTCCCAAGCCTTTTAGACTCATTTTGGTCTATTAGATGGATTCTATGAAAAGTGGAACTGTAGGTGTGAGCCCCATATTTAGTCAAAATGATCTTCGAGGAAAGTTTTGATTGTTCTATTTAGTTCAAAATGTTGAATTTTTGTATGGTAACATAGTTTGTTGTGCACACATGGTTTAAACTGAATCCTGAGCACCCGGTCGGAGCTCATTTAGACTTAGCAAAATCTGTCGACTAGCATCATCTAGTGCAAACCTCTTAATCAGACCTTTGGTTGATTAAGTGATGGTCATTTAAATAATTAGGGGATCGCTTTAGCAATTAGACTTTGATGACACTTAGTCACTTAACTGATGGCCTTATAGCTACAGCGGAAGTCGCATAAATGATAGACTAATCTATAATTCAGAAGTCGCTTAAGAATCACTCGACCACTTAAGAGATGACAAGATTTTTGTAAGGGATCTATTAAATGATCATTTAACTGCTTAAGAAGTGATCGCTTAAGTGATCACTAGGCTATTTTAGCTGCATGCACAGGGGATTAAATCCATTTTCCTTATTCAAATTTCCCTTTTATTTCATAACCTTTTCCGCTATTTTTGAGATCTAAGGTAAGTTATCCCAACACTTCTTCATCATTTTCCATTACTTTTCCCGACCAATTTTATCTTTTTTAATAGTAAATTCTTAGAAATTATTTCTTAAAATCCTTGGGGGCTGATTTATGCCGCTATTAGTGTCCCGGTAGTGCTCAACTTTTGAGCATACATTCTATGTGTTCGACCTCATAGAGGATCAAATGTTAGATTCCATTTGTAGGCCCTATAGTCCCATTGTTGACCTAAATTCTGACTAAATTCTGGCCAATCTTTTATATAGCAATATGGGTCTCATTTTACTCTTATTGACGTGTAGATTAGAATTTTGATAAGAAGATAATATTTGGGGATCTTTGAGAAAAGATAAGAGATTTCTGGATGATTCAAGGATTTCAATTTAGCATTAAGGTAAGATTCCATCTACTCATCTCTATGAGATATGGTATCTGTATATTTCATGTTTGGAATGAATTATAAGATGTCATTATAGCTAGCATATCTTGACTTAGCCTGGTTTGGGTGTTTGTGATAGAAGGGTGAAAAGATCCTTAAGATGAAATACTTGTCACAGTTATAGAATCCTATTACCCTAGGTTATAAGCATTTTAATCATAGTTTGATGTTAAGGGTTCATTGGTAATAAGGTTTATTATTTGACTAAGTAAATTGGATTATAGTTCCCTGAATTATAGTATTACCTTTATACTAGTTATGCATTGTTGGGCTCCAGGCTGTGATTATGATATTTGTTTGACTCTAGGTAAGTAATATACCAGTAGAAAAAGCGTGATTCTAGTTTATGGCATCTTCAGCAACAATTGTTGAATTTTTTGGGTATTGATGATGGCATGTATACTTTTATGTTTCGTTCATACTCACTTAGTGGTATTATTCATACCAAAACCATGACTTCACTATTGTTTTTGTAAAAGATATTTATTCCTACTTTTCACTTTCAAAACAAATTCTTTTATAAAGTGAATCATACCACATTATTTAATGGTTGTGAGCATTTGGAACTATGGATGATGTTTTGGAATTTAGATAGAGATAGATTTTGGTTTGTGGTTATCCATAATTTTACCACTACTATTTACTTCAATTAAGAGAGATTCTATCCCTTTCTTGTTATGAGATCTACTACGAAAACACAAGAATAAGATGAATCTAACCTACAGAACCAAGATAAACAAAAAACTAAAGAACACAAGAAGCAAAACACCAAACTAATATATGAAAATAAAGGAAGGATGACATAAGAGTATACAAGCAATAAGAACCAAAGTGTGTATCAAACACTAAGACCTCTGAGACTCATATAAACAACACCAAGTTCTTATGTGAACCCAAGAGGGAATCGATTCACCTAAAAACATAGGTTTCAGAGATAAAAGATCAACACAAGTGAAATGCACACTTGCCCTAGTTACACTCTGAAAGAGTTAAAATAAATGGCGTTTCAAATCACCAGTATCAATAATCAACTAACTAAAAAATAAGCCTAATGTAGTCTATTTATAGCCTATTACATAGAATGACCGAAACACCCATAATGAAAAAGGGTGGCCTTGGAGTGTAAGCAAGGGGAGGCCTTGGAGTGTATAAAGCTCATCTTCACACTTCAACATATGCACCCTCGGGTAGGCATCAAAGTCAAGCCCACAATCAATCTTCCACACACAGAATTGCTTTATATTGTGCTCAAGATAGGTCCTCCATTCATGTTATTGTGCCCTCAAGGTGACAAATGCTTGAGACTTTATGATTTAGCCTCCGTTGATATCTTAAAAGATATGATGACCATTTGGATCTTAACATTCTCCCCTAAACGAAAAGGATTTAACCATAATTTCAAACCTTTCAAGCCCAAAGAAAGGACAAACAAGAAAAATATCCTCATGGCATGAGGATTAGGGCTAGTACAATAAATAAAATCATCATACCAAAATGGTTCATAATGGAAAAATAATCACGCTTCCTTTGTTTTAAACAAGAAAAGCTTACTGAAAAAATCACAAAAAAATGTCTTTGATAAACAGCAGGAGATCCTTCAATAATGAAACTACCTTTGAGAAAGGGTTCTCTCATCACAATCAAACCTGGCTTGTCGTCTTGACCAAGCGTTAAGTCGGATGTGTAGAAATTTCCACACCCTAAGAGTGCATGGGGATGAAATGGAAGAAGTAGCCAATAAAATAGGCCGAGGATATTCTTTATTTCCCCTAGGGTGCCATTCCCAAAATCACACAAGTCATCTTTTTTTGATAGAAGATTACTATTGAAAGGTAAGGAGTTAAGGCATACAAGTTGTCTCTCTAAAATATACATGTCATTCTTCACACACTTGATAATGGACTTCATTAACTTGAGATGGAGAGAGAGGATGGAGTGTAAACCTTTGGCCATTGAGTTCAAGAGTTTACCTGTTGGTTCTACCATCATTCTTAGTAGACCTATCAAATTGACATGTTCTTCCCAATAATTAGTGACAAGCTTGTATAGTGATAGCATCACAAAGCACCTCATCCTGGTAATTCCCTAAGTTGAACCCAATCACAACTTGTCGGGTTACCTTTAAATCTCCACATGATTTCAACCATTAAAGTTTCTACGGACTTGCATAAGGGGTAGTGGGCAGTTTCAAGAAGTCAGCCATAGTGGCACTAGCAATATTAGCAAAACTAGCACTATAATGATCGTTGTGTACACACCTCCTTTAATAAGGAATTTGGTATGAAAAAGATTCTCTCTTTGAATCAGATCAACCAAATCCTTACTAATCATTTCTCTTCTTACCACATAGCTAGGAACTTGACACTCACCTTCTTACGGCCAAGTATCTTCCTCATCTCTTTCATTTTGTATCTCATCCTCTACTTTCTCTCTACCTTGAGGCTCATCTTCATTTTATTTTATTTTTAGTCCTCCCTCTTCTCCAAGATGATACAATTTCTCTTACCTAAGTATCACATTACATCAGTTTGGGAATTCATTTTATTTACGCCCCCACCTTTGATATTCGAAACATTAGAAACCATTAGGATTAGGAATAGGATACTTGTTACCTTTATTTCTTTAAGGATACTTTTGGGCAGCCTTGGTCTTGAGGGTCAGGAGTTCCTTTGACTCTCAACATGATCTAACCTCCCGCTCATTGGTTACATATCCCATCTTATTGTAGATACTTTCCTTTTTAACAATGATATATCCTCTTTCACTGAAGACATATCTATTTCTAACCTTATAAGACTCATTTGTATTCTTTCTATTGTTCGGTTGAGGGATTCAAGAGAAACTATGAGGGTATCCATAGCATTGTTGTGCACGGTTTGAGAAGTTGTTCCTTCCATTGAAATTCTACCTAAGAAGAAACTACTATATAACAAACAAATTAGCTCAAAATATCCTCACCACACTCTCACACTTTTTATTACCTCACACTTTTATTCACAAGTAATGAAAGTCGGCTTGTAATCTATGAGAAGTTGAGGGATGAGTCCACTTTTGTCTGAAATGGATTTTAGTTTAAAAGACTCAAAGAAATCTTATTCGGACTTGAGCGAAGAACTATAACGAATTACAAAAGATAAAAGAACAAAAATAATGCAAACACGAAGAAAATGGATTCAAAACTAACTCACAACCTAGTAGGTGATTACTAGTTTTTCAATTAGTACTAAAATCAAGAAATTAAACTAAAGAAACAATGACATAAAATGAAGAATACAAAATTTGAACCTAAGGGCGAGTTGTATGGAAATGATGATGTGGCAACCTTTTGTTGGTTGAGATTTATTTGAAAATTTCTTATTTTCAAACTTTGAAATTTTTGATCAATCTTCACTCTAGTGGAGTAGTAATTGATTTTGAGGTGGAAAATATAAGAATTTGAGCCTTTTTCAAGATCAAAAGAGTTTGAATTTGTAATAGTCCCCCCTTGTACATTCCCTTGTACTTGAATATTCCTTTTGATTCTTTTCTTTCTTTGGAATACTTGGAATATGATTGAAATATTCTTTGAACAAACAAGTACTACAACCTCTTTCTTCTACTTTTAAGATCAAATAGGCACTTTTGAATATTCTTCTTCAACAAGATATGAAGATGATGAAGAACAACAAGAACTTTCAAAAAATGGCAACTAAACCAAATGATCTTGGAATTGGGTCATTTTTAGTTCCCGATGATCACGTTGAATTTATCAACAGCAAAAATACACTTTCAAGTCCAAATACTCAACCAAACCTTTGCCAAAATCAAGATCCACCTTCAAGTTTCTTCAAGTCAAGCTCAATAATGGTGGATGACCCAAATCAACCAAGAAATGGCTCTAATTCAAGATCTAGACTACATTAGTGCTAGGGAACAATGATATAACACTAGAAACAAACAAAACATACAAAAAAATTACCAAGATCTTGTAGATCTAGTCTCAGCCAGAAAGCAAAATGTGACACTATTTTTTTATTTATTAGATTTTTTACTATTTTTTTTTGTTTATTTTCTCAAGGTAACAAAAATCCAAGACTTAGAATTATAGGACAATTCTAAATGTAGATGTTCTACCAAATGATATGACATCTTCTATCAAAACACAAGAATAAGATGAATCTAACCTAAAGAAGGAATACAAACCAAAAACTAAAGAACACAAGAATAAAAACACCAAATTAATGCAAGAAAATAAAGGATATATAACTTGACATAAAAGTATACAAGTAATAAGAACCAAAATGTGTATCAAACCCTATGAACCCTAAGACTCATAAAAGCAACACCAAGTTCTTATGTGAACCCAAAAGGTAATCGATTCACCTTAAAAACCTATGTTTCTAAGCCAAAAGATCAACACAAGTGAAATTCACACTTAACCTAGTTACACTCTTTAGGAGTTAAGAGGAATGGTGTTTCAAGTATTTCAATATCAATAATCAACTAACTATAAAACAAGCCTAATAGAGTCTATTTATAGCCTATTACAAAGAATGACGAAAACACCCCTAATGAAATGGTACGTCATTGGAGTGTAAGCAAGGGGTGGCCTTGGACTGTTTGAAGCTTATCTTGACACTTCAACATACGCACCCTCGGGTAGGTATCAAAGGCAATCCCCCATGCAATCATCTACACTCAGAATTGCCTTATATTCTTCTTAAGACGGGTCCTCCATGCATGTTCTTGTGTCCTTGAGGTTACCAAAGCTTGAGCCTTTACGAGTTGGCCTCCATTGATTTCTTCAAAAGCTACGACGGACATTTGGATTGTATTATATGAACTCTATTAAGAAGATTTAGTTCTAGAGTTGATCTTGAGAAATTGATTTATGGGCATACACTCTTTTAGTCACAGTTTAAATCCATTCACTAATTATGTATAGATTGCTTGGGTACTGGATAGAGTATATGTATTATAATGAGTATTAGAAATCTTAGATCTAGTCCAGGTAGTGTGTACATATATTCTTGAATCACCTCAGGGTCCCTTAATTTATGAGCCATAGTACAAGAGAATAGAGGTCGTCCTAGGTCATGCCATTAAAAGTTGTTGAGCTGGAGGAGGTATATACCCTTGGTACATTGTGACACTCATAGTAGAAATGGTTCTATAGATTTAATTTGCATTCGTTCATTCATTTTCATCACCGATCACCAGCATATAATTTGGTTCTTCTATATTTTCACCCTATGGTTGTTTGCATAGGTATAGGCTATGATTGTTGTTTTATAAGTGTTGATTGACCTTATGGGCTTATATGGGCTTGGTTAGGTATTGATAGTCCGGAATAACCTATTACTTTATTTTTGTTATTATGGTTAGTGTGTGACAGGTTAATTATGGACTGGTGCCCAATGTTTTTGGTATGATTCTGATCTCCTCCCTTAATACGATAAATTACATTATTGATAATTATCTTATGGTTATACCTTACGGTTGGGGATCCTGATTATGATGACACTAGTTTTCCTACTTTAGTAGTATGCCTTGAGATGTTAGGTTGGTTACTTTAGTTCATCATCATATATCCCTCTCTTATTTATCTATTCATGTGTATATGTATTATATGACTTTTATTCACTTCCCTTGTATATTGACTAGTGATATATGGTATTGTACTTTAGACTCTCATTACTATTAAGATAGGATAAGATTAGCCTTATTACTTTCTTAGCATTATTATGTTTAATTTCTTGGATAGGTGCTTGTAGTTTATATTCCTATTTTACAAGTTATCTATGCTTGCATTATTTTTGGAGCTCAGTCGGCCGATGCCCAAAAATTTCCATGGGTTTAGCACTCATACTCCACTTTTGCAGCCTGCATATCATAGTACGACTTCTTGCTATTGTTGTATGCATTGTTTAGAGAAACTATTCATCAAAGATATAGGGTGATATCCTAGAATTTGGAGTTTTACTACTCTTCCTCTCATGCATTAGTCTACTCTCTATGATGCATTCAATGACAACTTTGGTCGTGACACCTTTAGAAGCTACGGTGGATTAGTAGTTCTGGTACTTAGGGAATTCTTCAAAAGGTTTCGGTCTAACTTATGGGTAAGCCTTCATCCCTGCATCTTCTTGGTGTTAAGTACTACCCCCAACTGAATGATACTGATAAATTCAATGCTCAATGATAATAATAATGTGAAGACTAAAAATAAATGCATTATTTGAAAGTATTCAGAAACATGTAAGCTAGAGAATTTTGTACTTATATGTAAATGCATAAAATCTTAGGTCATAAGGTGTTCATAACCCACCATCTCTGAAGAAGGCATCTAATCGTGGCATTACTACAATTTGAATGTAATAAGGAATTTCATAACTCAATGGCAAAATATATTTCATAATCATGAGTATGAAGAGATTCTCAAATTAAAGGGTAAACATATATTCATGGTTTAGTCAAAGAAAGAAACTGAAAACTAAAGGATTTCATACTTTTCAAGGAAACCCTAAACTTCAAATGTGAATTAAACTTGGGGAGTTGAATTAACTTTAGGAATCAATGGGTGGAAGGGATCTCATTGATCAAATCCCGCATACTTGAGGATGAAAACATTGATGAAACCTTTGAATTTGGAGATTAAAGATTGAGATCCCAACTCTATCTTGAAGGGGAAAATTGCCTATTCTCTCTAATTTGGTAATTTTCGGGTAAATCATAAGGAATGAGGGACTAGGGGTGTTTTATATTTATTAGTTAGGCCTTGGGTATCTTAAACTATGTAGTTTTCAGGTTAAAAGAGTGGGGAAATACCGAACAACTCCTTTAAAATATTCAAAAAAGTTGTTTGAAACAACCCTGATGACCCTAGATACAACACATATGTTTTGGCAATAATTGTAGCCTAAGTCGTTGCCTAGGACCCAAATTTTGGTCCCCTATTACGATCTCAAAACCAAGGTGATGATGGTACTTTTTGTGGAAAGCCTTGACAAGTAAGACTATCACCCAAACTTATATGAAAAAAAGAATCAAAACCAAAACCAAAGGCAAGACTCCTTGAGTGGAGTCGAACCACACACATATTTAATAAAAGAGGAAATACATAGTAAAAAGTACCAATATAATATTCCAAAACCTGGTTTCACAACATAAGAACTACTAAATATATCTCAAATGTCAAAAGATACAATAATAGTCCAAAAAGGATCAAAACTTTGTGTTTGAATACAATATAAGACATGTGATAGATAGGAAGAGGTAGTAGATCAACTGCGGAAGTCTGGATCAACTGTAATATTGAATATACTTTAGATACCACTGAATTAGTTGTCGTGTAGTGCACCTATACCTGGATCTGCACTAAAAGGGTGCAGTAGGGGTAAGCATGGTCCACTTGTTCTCATATCAACAGCCGACCAAGTATAGTAGAAAACAAAGTCCATAAACACAAACCATGGGCATACCACCTGCAATTAGAAAATGTCCCAAACCATAGCCACACCATATTTACTAACAGTTCTACAACATCCATACATATGACACACAAATACGAGAAAGGAGAATAGGTATACAAATATCACATTTACAAGTACGAAAAAAAGTACACAGAGAGAGATATCATATTTAAGATAATAATACAACACAGAATGAAAATAATATTTATGAAATGCAATAAAGATGATGATGATGATGAATATTATCATGATAATGATGATGATTTGATGATGCTCGAGGTTTTAGCACAACCTCTATATACACCTATTAAGTTGTGCTCACATGGTAGGACCCATGGGAGGTTCATTAACTCATATACAACCAATATCCATAATTCCTCCCAGCACATATATTCGCAAGGGGATTTTAAAGATATCACATTTCTATTAGAAAAGCCAGTATTAATAGTATTCCTATAGTGGTACCAATGTTTCATGCATGTATAACATAAGACACAAATCAGCACAATATACAGCAATAGCAACTGCATACAATATATGATGTAATGAGAATTATGATTTGAAGCATGAGGTAGTCGCACAACCTTTCTATACACCTATCGAGTTGTGTTCTCGAGGTGGGACTCATGGGGTTTCGCAACCCATAAAGGTCAGCACGGTGCACTAAATCTCCCTCTACGCGAAGGGTCTGGGGAAGGGTCCCACCATAAGTGTGTATTATACGCAACCTTACCTTGCATTTTTGCCAAAGGCTATTTCCAAGCCTTGAACCCATTACCTCCTGGTCATATGGCAGCAACTTTGAAAGTTACTCCAACGCTCCCCTTCCAGCTCATACATCGCCAGAGGGTTTTTCAATATGTCACCTTTTCTTTAAAAAACAAAAGCCAGCGTTTTCAGTATTTCTACGGTGGCACCAATGTTATATGAATGAATATAATATTAGGAAGTAATGCTCACAACCAACCAAAATGAGTATTTCAATTATACATACCATGTGAGCCAAAATTCCACACAAATCAACCAACTATCCATTATCCAAAAAAATTAGAAACTACCAAGTGAAATATACAACAAAATTTCATTGATACCACATAACTCCCAATCTCAAGACTTTTCCAACTACAAAAAGTGTAATCAAACATACATATATCAATACCAAGCCAACAACATCATATAAGACCCCACCTGGTCACACATAGAAAATAATGTCTCAAAACTAACAAATATTATCTACATATACCCCCACACGGACAGGTAATTTACCTAAACACATTTTTCATAATACTACCCCATACCTATAGCATGTTCTGACATTATTATTAACTATCTAACCTAGTCTGAAAAAAGCTAAGCCATAACCTACCTTTAATGCCAACAAGGGGTCTAAAAAGCCTTCAACCTAGAGCCTTTATCTTACGAACAGATCTGAAGTCAACTAACATATACAAATATAAAATCTACACATCAAAAGAAAGCCAACGATACTCATATTGCCTAATTCTGAGTTGGGGTCAAAACGGACCCCCAAAATGGGTTTTTGAAAAGAAAGGGTAAACTCATAATTTTATTAATTGAAAAATATTCCCCATAATCATAGGATTCTACAACTGGAATCCATGCAAAAATAAGTTAAAACGAGGTTAAAAAAAAAGGATAAACCTTTTCCAAGCTTTACCGAGAAATCCCTCTAAGATCCATTTTAAAATCAAGAATTTAAAGTTGATTTGAAGATCAAATCGAGAGAAAAATTATAATCATGAGATTAGAAACTTAACCATGAAACAAATCTCAAAAAATCCATTCGGATTGCCCAAATTTGAGCTCTGAAGCCCCAAAAATGATGAAAATGGTGTTTCAATTCTCAACATTGGGCGACAATCATGAAAACCAAAATTGAAGTTCTTGAGAAATGGGGAAAATAGAGTTCTAAATTGGTAGACAATGATTCTATGAGAAAAACGCATCAAAAAGGAAAAGATGGAGTTTTCTAGCTCATAAAATGTCAAATTTATGAATTTGGATGTTATACTCAACAATGGTCGCTTAAGAGACAATTTGATTGCTTAAACGTCAAGGTCAAAGGGTTAAAATATAGCTTAAGCGGCCAAGTTTTTTCTTAAGTGACCCGTTCAACCAGAAAAAGGTTTATTTCCACGAACACACCAGCACCAACAAAATCAAAAAATTATTTTTGACCCTCGAAACTCATTCAGAGCCCTATGAACATTAATTCAACAGTAAATTTTATAGTAAAACATGTTTCAGATCCAATGGAATCATCAAATTTGTAAAGAAAGATCATCATCACATAATTTACCTCTGGGATGCTATTTACACTATTTTTGAACCAAGGATTGAAACGGGGTATACAAACCACAAAATTGAACCAACCCCATTATTAACCCAAATTTGACATTTTATACTCAATAGCGATATCAGATTTTCAGAAATCATCATCCTCGTAGGGTTAACCCTGGAAACCCAATATCACAACTTTTCAAATTCAGGGTCAAAATGACAAATAAATGCCGTAAAATCATACCAACCATGTTACCAACCTAAAACTAAAATTTCATATCTGCAAATGCTTTTTATTTTTCCATCCGATGTATATATCAATAAAAATTGCAAAGTCAACTATAGAGACTTTATAACAACTACAACCACAATATCATATAAATCACAGCAAAATGCATTGGGAAACATGAAAATCATCCCCACACTCCAAAAATATTACAAAGCAACCATAAAGAGGGGTAAAATGACAAAATCCCATAGAGATAAGTATTCACAAAAAACACCAAAAATTAAGTCGTTACATCATCCATACTAAAAAACTAGTTTGTCTCGAACTAAAGGAAAGGGAAATACCTAAATCAAAAGAAGCCAGGGATAATTACCATACATGTCAAACTTGACCTCCCAAGTAGCTTATATATAGGCCAATGGCTCCACTAGACCTTAACCTTTAAAATAACTCTAGAACTCTAGAACGAAACCATCCAACATCACTGGCTAGAATGGAGATGAGCTTCTCAACAAAAGAAAACAACTCATCTAACTAAAATGAACCCCAACGAATAACATAAGACTCATCTGAAATATAATGCTAAAACATAGAATCATGGAAAACTAAATGAGAAAGTTATAAATCTAGGGTTAATGCTAACTTATTAGCCATATCCCTGATAGTCCATAAAATCTCAAGAGGTCCAATATACCTAGAGCTAAGCTTGAATCTCTCCCCAAACCTTATTAAACCCTTCATGAGGGAAACACAAAGAAATACATGATCTCTGACACTGAATCATAAGGTATGAAGTCTATGATCTACATAGAAAATTTTCCTACTTTGAGTCACTCAAAGTCTATCCCAAATAACCCAAACTCTATTCAAAGACTCACGAAGCAAGTCTCTGCCCTATGTTCTAACCTTTGAAACCTCAAACAAACTAACTAGAGAGCGATAACACCTACCATACAATGCCTTATAAGGAGCCATGTTGACACTAGAATGGTAGATATTATCATACAAAAACTCTACCAAAGCTAGAGGCTCCTCCCACTAACTTCCAAAGTCCAGTCCATAGTACAAGCATGGAGCATATCCTTAAAAACATCAATTTTTTGCTCCAACTGACCATCGGTCTGAGAGTGAAAAGTTGCACTAAGATCAACCCAGGTATCCAAATTCTCCTGAATAGACTCCCAAAAGAAAGATGTGAACACTGAACATCGATCCAAGATGATAGACACTGGAACATCATAAAGACATATTATCTCTCTAATATACATATAGGTAAACCTCTGGACACTAAAATACACCTAAACAAGAATGAAATAAGTAGATTTGGTAAATTGAATCATGATAACCCAAATACTATTTGAGAAAATTTGGTCAATCGATCTACGATGACCCCAATACTATTCTAAATACGGGAATAATGAAGGGACCTCATCATAAAGTCCATAGAAATTCATTTCCATTTTTACTTAAGAATAGGTAATCTATGAAACAATCCACCAGGCCTTAAATGCTTGGCCTTCACTTATTGGCAACATAGGCAGTAATCTATAGAGTTTTCTATATCCTTCATAATACCACCCTACTAGTAATGCTGACTCACGCCATGATACATCTTGGTCACTCTCGAATGCATGGAATACATAGAATCATAAGCCTCTCTAAATAAATCTAATCCACTAACCTACTCTTTGAATATAAATTTGGCCTTCAATATTCAAAATACCATTTGAATAAAGTGACGCTTTCTTAGCCTTACCACTCAACACCTTATCCCAAATCACTCTCAAACTAACATCATAAACTGATGTCCTAAATCTTCTCCATCAAAGAAGACCTAGTCTCCAAAAATGCAAAAAAATGCCCAGGTATTGAAATATCAAGACTAACTATCTACTTATCCAAATACTGAACCTCTAAGGCCAAAGGCCTCTTTAGGGTCAAAAGATGCACTAATCTACCTATTCTAATTGACTTTGGCTTAAGTTATCCGCTACCATATTTGCCTTACCCAAATAAAAGAAAATATTCATGTCATAATCCTTAAGAAACTTAAGCCAATGATGTTACCTCATATTATGATCTCGCTGAGTTAAGAAATACTAAAGTCTATGATGATCTGAGAAAATCTCATGATGTACTCCATAGAAAGGATGGACGAACACATGGAACAAGACATGACCAAAAATAAATGTTTTGGAGTCTTTCGAATGCCACTTACCTTAGGTACCATGTTAGGGATGTGCCACACCCTTGGGAGCATACTAAATTACTAATTACAGTATATAACCTCCATTAGGTGGTTCCTCAGATCCTATAAACTGCTATAAGGGCATGGCACAACCGTAAGTCGAAATCGGTAGCTTGTGTCCAAGTATAAATAGGACAGTTAGTTGTTATGTTTCACACCTTGGACGACCTTGGGAATTGAATAGAGGGTGGATAGCACCACAAATAATGTTTTTCTTTAATTATTTTTGTTTTTTTATGTATTTTAACATGTATTCATTTAGTGTGATTATGGTTGCGTACATGATCAGCTAAACATACTTTTCCAGGGTTAAGGCCAAGAACATAACTATTATTATTATGATTTGACTTGGATTTAGATGTTTATAATTATTAATTGTTCGTTTATCCTTATTATAACTATTTTAAGCATTTGGGACGCTTAGAATACATGTATAATTATCTTGTGAACCTAAGAGGATGAATAAGAGGATAGAACATGGAATGGATAGAATACAATTGTAATCTTCTAATTGAATGCAGTTATAATTTGTATTTAAAAAATGAATATACCTATGTTCTCTATTTGGTCCAAGTATGGGATGAAATATGAATGTATTTAACTTAGTTATTTCATCCTCTCTTAATGATATAGTTGTGGGGCTAAGTTAGATGATTGATTAAAGGTTTGGAAGGTCATAGTCATAGTATGAACCCAGTGAGCAACAAATAAGATAATCAACCTAAAAATGAATTTTATAGCTTATTATGATTTTTTCACAGCGCCTTGAACCTAGGTTTCTCCCCATAACTGTTCGAACCTTTATTTACCATATTGTTTAGTTTATGTTAGTTATAACTATCAATTCTTGTGGTTATGTTAAACTGAATTAATCTTAATAGTTGAACTAGAATTTGACAGTTGCTTTATACTGGTCCTTGTGGGATTGATACTTGTCTTTCAAAGGCTATTTTACTAAATGGTAGACCACGTACACTTGCATGTTCACTTGGGTGCAACAAGTTTTTTGTGCTTAGTTTAGTTTAGTTTTACTTTTTGATTTATTTGGTGATTTTTACTTTGTCTAGGGTTTTAAATTTATAGGAAACAAGTCAACAGTCTAGTAAGTTAGCAAGCGATAGGGAGTTTGTTTAACTAGACCCTAAGCCCGAGCAACATTTACACTAATGGGGAAAAGAAGCAATACTTCTCTACCATATCCAGTAAATTCATGAACAAGAGACAGTTCATGTAGTGGAAATCCCACATGTAACTAAAGTGACCTTGGCTATTCACACATCGGTTACTTGAGGTAGATTTGAACTAATGCACAATATGGTGCAACTTTTGCACAACAGTGGTTAGTTCACCAGGCTTACATATGAAGATCCTCAAGTTCACTTACAGAACTTTTAAAAAATTAATGACGTATTAATACCAACTGGAGTATCGTCTAATTATGGGAGACTGACATTCTTCCCCTTTTCACTTTTGGGAGAAGAAAATAAATTGTTATAAGCTGAGCCGACAACTTCTATCACAACATGGGATGACTTGTCCTGGAAATTCCTTATCCATTTCTTCCCATCTGGCAAAGATATTAGATTTTGAGATTCAAGCAACGGATAGATAAGAATCTTTATCGTTCTTAGGGAAGGTTCAAAGATCTTCTTCGGGACTTTCCACATCACTAGTAGTCAAATAAGGTACTAGATCACACCTTTGTTAAGGCACATAACCATAACACAAAAATTTTGCTAGATTTTTCTACAGGTGGTCAGGCTTTAAAATAGACTTATGATGATCTACACACCTTGTTGAACATGATTGCACAAGGAAATATTGATTGTCATGGTGATACCTTAAGGATCTTAGTGAAAAAGGTTTGTATATGATCAAATTTGATGCATAAAAGCGTTAGCTGCCTAACGTTTATCTATGCATAATCAAATAATGAATCAATTTATCATGTTTAGTGTGAAGCGACCTCTAGATCAGGTTAATAGAGTGCAACATGCTCTGATATGGTGTGATATTTATAGTAATAGTGGTCACTCTATATAGTTGTGTGGAGTCAATCTTGAGTCTATCAATTTTGTGATCAATACATAAGAGCCAAATATGGTAATGTCAACAACCAAAAGTGGAAGACTTAGCCCATTCATTCTTAAAGCAACAACTAGTAGCAATAATTTCAATAGCCACTGTATAACAAACATTGATTAACTTTGAGGAAACATTACAAAAGATCATGGATGATAAAGAGAAAATGGCTTTTGATATCAAAAATCAACAAATTGAACAAAAATAGTTGGAGTAGTAGTTTGGGAAATTGCAGAAGGCATTGAATACCAGGCCTTAGGATGGTTTGCTAAGTGATAATGAACCTGCAAAGTATGTTATGGAAATTACTTTAATAAGTGGTGAGAATCTTAATTACAAACCTTCAAAGAAAGATAAGGAGGTAGATGTAGAGCTGGTTTCGAAAATGGTTGTAGACAAAGTTACATTGCTGATAATTTTGGGAAGTCTGATTTCCCAAAGACTACACATGTTGAGAAGGAAAGGCCACCATCATCATTAACGTAGAGATTCAATAAACACACAGAGGATGCTTTTTTAAGTTCTTTTACAAGTTCAGAGAACTTCACATTAATTTATCTCTTTTATATGTTTTATAGGGAATGCCCAAGAATGCCAAGTACTTGAAGGATGTGGTGACTAATAAAGTGAAGCTGCTGGATATTGAGATAGTGGCTTCGATGGGGAAATGCATCTCTGTGGTATTAAAAAAGATGCTTTAGAGGCTTAAGTAGATAGGGAGTTTTACCCTTACCATAAATATTTGTGATGGTTAAGTAGTTAATGCCTTGAGTAATTTGGGGTAAGTACAAATTTGATTCCTCTATCCATGTTCCAAACTCTTGGGTTAGGTATGCTGGGACCATGCCCTTTGATGCAGCAATTGGCAAATAAGACCATAATGAACCCCGATGGAATAATTAATGACGTCCTCATAAAGCCTAGTAATTTTGAAATTCTTATTGATTTTATTGTATTAGATTATGATATAGATTATAGCGTACCGATCATTCTAAGATGCCCATTCTTAGCCACGGGAGAATCGTTGATAGATGTGAGAAAGAGAACTCGCACAAAGACACTGGGTGACAAAGAGGTGGTTTTTAGAGCTTATAAGCCATTTAATCCACCTTCCCACTACAAAGATTTGTATTTGATTACAGTGATGGAAGTAGATAGTTTGGGATGGTAGAAAGTGCACCACCAAAGAACTATTCGAACAGTCACACTGAGATTCTCGAGAAACCACTTAAGCCTGAGTTTATGATAACTACTGAGCTTGAAAAGGCTAAAATTGAAAAAATTATTGACTTTGCGAGATCACACTCAAGAGGTTAAAAAAGAGTGAGATGATGGACTCCAATTTAGTAGGGTTATGTCAAGTCCCTAATTTCATATTTGAAGTTCAATGATTATACAACTGAAGGGATTTTCACCCCTTTTGGATTTGGTACCAACTATGCTAAATTTTATTTTTTCCCTTAGGCAAAAATACCTCGGTGCCATCATTGCGACAACATACCTGCGATCGCGGTCACTGCGGTTGCCTTAAAGTTATTTTGATTGCTTTATTTTACCTATCTTGACCAGTCGCAATCACGGCTCCAAGACCGTGACTGTGGTAACTGAGGCTCTTTCCCATTCAGGGTCTTCCAGCTATACTTCGCTTCTCTATTTGATCCCTTTAATGCTCAATTCCATACCTTTACTTTTCATCACCTTTATATCTATAAAATATGGAAATTAGTGCATTCAACTAGAAAAATTTTCTCTCACATCTCAAAATTATAGTAGTGTACACAAATTTGGATGTAAATGAGTGGTAAATTCACCACTCATTGCCACAAAACTAAATCATGCGCTGCTTGAGCGAAAACCCAAGTTAACATTGGTTTTATTTTTTGTATTTTTATTTTTATTTCACGTAGTTTTTGTTTTTGTTTAGTCACTAGTTGATGGGAAGTCTGATTACCTGAGACTTGAGCTAAAGAGCATGTCAGAGATTAAGTGTTGGGTCCTCTAGCCCTCTTGATATTCAAAAATGCTACTAGCTAGGCCTAGAGGCTTCAAGGAGAATTTATGTTCTACTTGTGAGTTTACTTTATGGGCAAAGTATATTTTCAAGTGTGGGGTGGGGAAAGTCCCATTGGTTTGGGTGATGTAATTGCGTTAGAATCTTAGTATTTAGTTGTTGTTTTCTAAGTTTTAGGTAAAATTTGAAAATTTTAAAAAACAATTACAAATATATGTTTTGTTTTTTAAGTTGAAGTTAGTTAGGTCAGTTTAGGAAGTTCCCACTTCACCCTACCCATGGTTGTTTTTTTGGTTCTTTACCATGGGGGACCCCTTAAACCTAATATCCTTTTTCTTTTTAGGAGTAATTTTACAATTATTTGTGGTTAGGTAAGTGAGATATTATTATTGTTTGTATTTGAAATTGCATGATGCAAGTGGGCTTTGTGTGTGAGAGTACATTTTTTATGTGATTATTACTTTTAAGACTCTTAGGCTCTAGTTTATGATCCATGTACATTGTTGGTTTTACTCAGAATTCATATGATTGTTTTGTTGAGAGTCTAGGATGGTCCTACTTGAGTTGAGCATATGCTATGTGTGAAGTGAGTTTTTGTGTATTCCTTGTTGCATGTGATATCTAGAATATGTCTGGTGTATGTGCAAAGTAAAATAAAGAGAAAGGTTTAGGAGATGATACAGGGATTTCTTTTACAACAATGTTTCATATCCTCTTTTACCTACCTGTGTGCATAATTCTATATAGCCCCATTTAGCCTTTAGCCTACACTTTCATATAATCATATGTTGCATTTTTCCCTTCTCTTTGACTTTAATTTGATCCAAATATCCTTAGTACTTTAGTGAAAACTTAATAAGTTAAGGAGTATAGAAAAAAAGAGGGAAACAGGAAAGAATGAGACCCCAAAAACTAGTTGTTGGTTTGGAAAAATTGATACATTTTGTTAGTGGGAGTTGTATGATCAAAAAGAGAGTTATTTTGCTAAAATTTGATCTTGAGCTGATGAAAAATATCCCCTCTACATTATATTTGACTGGCTTAATGAGATAGGGCAAAACAAAAGAGAATGGGTATGATATAAGTAGAGAAAATAGGTTGTTAATAGATTGATCTTAATGTTCATGTGATGTATTAAAGTTCTTAGGGAAGTTAGTCCCACTTTTATCCAAATAGTCTCTACATGCCCTTTACTTATATTACAACCCTTAATAGACCAATTTGATCCTGAGTCCTAACATTCTGATATTAGCGGAGTACAATACTAGGGCAAGCCTATGGTTCACAATGTTTAACTTGTGAATTCTTTGTGATAGTGAGCGTAAATTGATTTTTGTGCCCATTCTTGTAATAATTGCATCTATGTGAGTGAGTATGGGTAACTCTTTTGTTTTGAGGGAACATGTTTGATGATAGCTGGGTGAATTGTATGGTCTCTATGATTGAGTAATATGTATGAGTTTTCCAACTTGGTGAGTCAATTATTGAGTCTAGGGTCTTTTGGAGTAGTACTCTTGAACTTTCACTTACGTGTATAATATGCGTAGAGTAAAAACATATATTTTGTGCAATCAATGTAGTACTAGATTGAGTGTCTTTATCGTTATTAAAGTGCAGAGTATTCACTAATTATGATGCTTAGAGAGAATATTTGTTCAAGGAGGAAAAAGGATTTAACTGTGTGGTGATTATCTGAGGTAGATTTATGCACCTTAGTGATATTATCCTGGATTAATTAGTCTTGTTTCGAGGACATCTCTTATGCTTAATGAGTAAATCTTTGTATAATTAAGGATCTTCTCTTAGGTATAACGAGTAAATATTTGTATAATTGAGAATCTAATTGTTAAACTACTTTATTATAATGTTTAAGGTGTGTTTCAAACAAGTTTGGAATCAATTTGGCACTTAGAGTTTAGATCAGATAACTAGTGTTACTAGCTTGAGATATGTTTTGTTCTAGTTGATCTTTATGGATTATAGTGTGTTTAAGGAGATACTAAGGGTATTATTGGGTAACCACATATGTAATAATTTTTTTTTTTAGTTTTTTAATGTTCTATTGAAACAAGACAAGACACAAAACACTAAGATATAGACCAAAAGGACAAAACTAGTATTCTTAGCTTAAGTTACTAGTTCATTGTCCTAGATTGTATGTTCTGTTGAGCTCTAATTAGTCTTTTGTGATGCTTTATGGTTCTTGTTTATTTTATAATTATTATTTAAAAATGATACACAACATTTAAATCATGTGTAAATAACACCACAACACTTGGAAAGGATGGACAAACACCTGGGACAAGGCTTGACCAAAAATGTACGTTTTGGAGTCAATGGCATGCCACAAAACTTTGGCACTGAGTTAGGTCCTTGAAATGACCTTAGCATAAGAAATGAACAATTAATGTATCCCACCTCTGTTATTTTATGCTTCATACCCTACGAACCACGATAAATGCGTGACACGACCCTACGTCAAAATCAGCATCTTGTGTCCAAGTATAAATAGGACACTTAGTTGTTATGTTTCACAACTTGGACGACCTTGGGACTTGAAGGGAGGCTGGAGAACACTTAAAATAGGGTTTTATTCCATTAATTTTTATTTTTTATGGATTTTAACATGTATTCATTCACTTTGATAACATTTACATCCATGATCGGCTAAACGCCCTTTTCCTATGTTATGGCCAAGAACATGAGTATTATTGTTATGAATTGACCTGGTTTTTTTTTGTTTATTATTATTGGCTGTTTTATATCCTTATTATCACAAATATAAGGATTCTCAACTCTTAAAATACATTTATAATCATCTTGTGAACCTAGGAGGAGGAACAAGAGGATAAAACGTGGGATAGAAAGAATAGAATTGTAATCATCTAATTGAATGGAGTGATAATTGGCATTTAGGATAGGAATATACCTATGTACTATATTTTCTTCAAGTATGGGATGAAATATGAATGTATTTAACATAGTTCTTTCATTCCCTCTCAATGTGTAGTTGTGGGGTAAGTTAGATAATTGATTAGGGTTTGGAAGGCCGTGGTGATAGTACGAACCCCATCAACTAAAAACCAAGATAATCGACCTAGACGATGAAGTTTATCGCTTAGTATGATTGTTCACAAAGACCTATCCCCAAGTTTCTCCCTATAACTATTCAAACCTTTAATTTACCCCATTGTTTAATTTATGATAGTTATAACGTTCTACTCATGTGGTTACGTTGTACTGATTTAATCTTATTATTTGAACAAGAATTTGATAGTTTCTTAGTACTGCTCCATGTTGGATCGATACTTCGATTTTAATTTACATTTTACTACTTGGTGACCACGTACACTTGCTTGTGCACTTAGGTATAATAGCTAGATAACAAACCACCTGAAGAGCTAACATAAATGAAGTATGAACCCCTCATCTCAGAATACCATACTCGGATATTAGCATAGAACAGAGTGGAACACTATTTAGAAATGAGGTATGAAAGATCCGCCCAATAAGGAACAACATAAGGAAAGCTTCCTAAAGATGTCTTATAACCTCTCGATGATAGATCCAAATTTCTACGTACCAATATGTGAGGCTCTATTAGGCACCCGTTCTTACACTATTGAGACCAATGAACCTGGCTATGATACCAATTTGTCACTACCAAAATACTAAGTTCATGATGGTACTTCACCACGGCAAGTCTTGACAAATAAGCCTATCACCTCAACTAATATAAAAAGAAAAATTAATACAAAAACCCAAGGAAAGCTTCCTGGAGTGAAGGAAAACCACACACATATATAGATAGTAAAAGTGGAAATACATAGTCAAAGATACCAATACAATATCTCTAAACCCTTGTGTAATAGCGTAAGAACTACTAAATACATCTCGAATGTAAAAAGATACAATAATTTTCATGACCCAAACTAGGGCCTGGCCATGATATGTATCTCAAGTCTACCGAGGATCGAATACCACCCCCTTTGCCTAGTCAAATAGAATTCAATACAACTAGTAACAGATGAAGTTTTAACATATAACAAGATAAGCTGAGTTCTGAACATGTAACAAAATAGGCTGAGTTCAGAATATATAACAAGATAGGTTGAGTTCCAAACATATAACAATATAGGAAACTTAACTAACTCAGAAAGAAGTCTAAGAATTTCAACAACAATCCTAACACACAGTTATCCACAAAGCCTCTACTAATCAAAAGACATCCTAAGTTGGGAAATGCCCCCAATGATAGCAAAAAGGGAAACCAAAAAAAATGTCTATGACATTACTAATAAAATAAGCAACATGCCTTTTATAAGAAGGAGGCTCACCACTTCAAGCTGACTCATGATCGATTCAAAATCACCTAATCACTGTGCAGGAAAAACATAAGTGTCTTCATTTTCTACATTGTATAGGGATATAACATTCAGAGATGGTTTGCAGGGTAAGTTCTAGCATTTAACTCAGGGAAAATATTAAATAATGTCAAGTCAAAACCACAGTAGTATCCACATGCACACAGTGTACATACACACATACATACATACATACATATATATATAAAATTTTGGTAAAGGAACAAGGTTTAGCATTAAAGTAAAACATTAGCATGGACTATATAGCTTTACAACCATAAAAACACCCATGGGCTATAAGGGCCCAGCCACCCTTCCTAGATAAGAACTAGTGTGTGTTAGTCGCACGAACTGGAGATATTATATAGGCTAGGTAATCCACAGCCCTTCGCTACCCATGATACGTATATATAGTGTGACATAAGCACACGGTCATCAAAACCAACCCTTATGCCAAAAAACATGAGTTTCCAGTATTGGTCCTTTAGGACCTCCACCTTAATTTTCATCTACACATTCCCCTTTAATCCCAATTAAAATATTTACCCATTCCCACAAATTGAACCATCATTATCCATTAAGACATACATTTTTTGTATTATCATGCCATCTACACTTGTAAGTTATTATCATCATGCTTCTAAATTATAATAGATAGGGGCAATCCACGATTCCATAAGCTCCAATCATTCATGCTATATGTATTTTTGAGGATGATTAGATGAGTACAAGGAACCAGGCCTCTAGATATTTGAGGCAACAACTCAACTGGCATATGTCTGCACAACTTTTTCCATTTTTATAACATACTGGCAGGTGCTACATATACTTATCCTTAATCATTACTGATCTTTAAAAGAAAAAAATATGCATTTTCTTTAAGTATTTTTGCAAATACAAAAAGATTGCAGAAGAGATAAAAAGGAAAAAAAATCCATATTTGATATTGCTCAAGCTCTTTTTCCATATGTGTGCTGAATTATAGAGTGTCTTGAGTGAGTCCTAATTTGTAATTGAATAACTCATGATAAAATAATAATGATCCTTTCTCTTTTCTTAGAGAGTGCATAAGTAGTGTTTTCCAAAGTTTCATACTAATTAGAGTTAATTAGTCTAAAGAGTGTCTTGGCAGATTTGTAAAGATGAGCTTGCAGTAGAGTTAGTTTTAAGTTAGAGTCCATAATCAATAGGTTGATTATAATGAATTTTTGAGGTGTTTGTTAGGGCTAATCGTGATTTTTCCTCCCTTGAGCGAGCAGGTTTCCGCTTAACTATTGTGTGTTGTTATTTTACTGCACAACCTTTAATTTTCTGGCACTTTATTGTTTGATTGCCTGTGATTGACTTTGAGGGAACTGGTCCCTCACCGTGTTGTTCAATCCCCAAGGGTTCCAATAATTGGTATCAAAAATGTTTCACACCTAGAATGTATTGGTTATCATGGCTTCTCCCCAAGTATAGAAGAAGGGTAATCTAGCACTATACCACCTTAATTTAATGTATAGTACTATTGGTGGTGGAAAACAAGGATGTTTGACTTTATTATGTCTTAGTGAGCTTATGGATATAATTCTTAATGTTCCTCGTGTACCTGTAAAAGCAGTCAAAGAATGAGATGTTAAAATAATGGTGATTAAAATCATGAGGGAGCTTGATGATTAAGATAGGAAAAAAATTAAGAAGAACTACAAAGGAAAGAAACTATTAGTGTGTGGTATAGGTCCAGATAAATACAATAAGATTTTTGCATATGAAAATGCTAAACAAATCTAGGATTGCCTAAAATCTGCTCATGAGGGAACTACAGATGTGAAGAATTTTAAATTGACATACTGATAACACCGTACGAAACCTTCATAATGAAAGAAGGAGAGACAATAAAATAAATGCAGACCAGATTTGTTTCCATAAAAAATGAGCTACACTATAAAGGAGAAGTGATTCCATTGGATAAGAAAGTAAGGAAGATTCTGTGTGTTTTTCCAAATTCATGAGAAAGAAAATTGGTTTCCATAACTGAGGCAAGAAACCCAAAGACCCTTACTATGGATAAAATTATTAGGAACCTGAAAAACCAACAAAATCAAGAATAAGCAAGGAGAAGAGAAGAAGAAAGTCAAAAGGGAAAATCTTTTGCATTAAAAGATTTAAGGTCAGGTTCAAATAAGGAAGACACTGATGTTTCCTACTTCGCAAGAAGAATCATTAGAGCTATGAGGAAAAGTGGCAAGTTTCATTGTAGTGGAAGTAGTAATAGAAAATGAGCCACTGTGGAAGCTTGTCACTAATGTGGAAGTCTTGAACATATAATTAAGGATTGTCCAATGCACAAAATAGACTATCAGGATTATCTCAACACAGAAGTTGAAAAATAAAATGTTAGGGACCAGGTCCCTGTAAAATCAAGAATATAGGATGCAGCTGTTTTTGCAGTTAAACAAGCTTTAGCTAGTTGGGGTAACTCCTCAAGTGAATTTGATGAAGCTAAGAATTCTGCAGATGTTTCCATGCTTGTTGAGGAGGATGAGAAGGTGACCTTACATTCCTTGTATTCTTTTACAGAAAACACTAAAGATGAAAAATAAAATGAGGTAACACTTTCTAACCTTAAAGAAAACTTGGACAACTATTCTAATAGAAAGATAAAAAAGTCTTGCAAATGTGTTGATTGACTCGATATGTAAAATGACTAAGGAAAATATTCTCTAGAAGAAAAGATAGAATGTCAAGAACTTAGTTAATTGATTTAGCTCTCTTATTATCTAAAACTGAAGAACATATTAGTAAGTTAAAATTTGAAATTCTAAATTTAGTGATTCGAATGGAGAAAAGATATGATGCTTTTGATAAAAGAATAATGATCGAGAGAAAAATATTGAAGATCAGGAGCTTGAGTTATAGGTTTGAATCTCCATATATCTGAACAGGTTGCTAAGCTGAAATTTGAGAATCTGAGTTTAGTAAGTCTACTGGAGAAAAGAGATACTTTTGAGAGTAAAGGAAAGGAAAAAGATTCAAAATTTTAGGTTGAGCATGAAGAAGATTTGAAGGATTCTCAAAGGCATCCCATGTCTTCACTTTAGAAGAATAAGGATTTAGAAAGGGACCTGGTCTATCGAAGGGAAGAACTTGAAAAATCCCTACAATGGATTGTATCTTCTCCAATTCTTTCTAACTTGACTAATAAAAGAGTTAATAATTGTATAGGTATTGGGTATTACTACAAAACACAATCATATGGGTCTCATGGAAAGGCTGTTGAAAATACTAAGAATAAGGTATACAAACCTCTATGTACTCACTGTGGAAGAGATGGACACATCAAAGAAGACTGTCAAAGCTATCTCAGAGCAAGAAAGATCAATGTTAGACATGTCCATCAGGGGAATACTTATCCCAAAGGTTTAAGACCTTAGAAAAACATGAAGAAACTCATGTTTCCTAGATGGACAATGACGGATTTAATCACACCTTTGTCCTCCTACTTGGAACTAAAACATAAATAGGTTTCCAAGTCTAATAATGCAGAGAAAATAATGAATGGTGATCCAAGATCTCAATAACAAACATTAGCTCAAGTAGATGTACACCAAAGAAGTGTCTAGTCTGAATTCATAGGGATCTGGTCCTAGTGGAACTATTCTCAGAATGACAAATTGAAAGAACATATCCTCTCCTCTTACTGGACATTCTAACTTCACATCTGGATATAAGAGTGCAAACAAAAGACTATGTCATAAATCTCAGGGTTTTTTCAGCATTCCTATCCTAAAGATGAGCTCACAAAGGTTTAAAAGATTTTGAAATATGCTGGCTAATCTAAAGTAATGCAGATGGAACCTTGAAAATTCAATGAATGATAAGTTTGGGGACTAGACCTCAGACCTACCTTTAGGAAAACTTCTGGAATGAAATGGTGTGTTAAAACTAACAATATGTAGTTGGGATTACTCAAATCAAAATGACTTACTACATTGATCAGCTTCCCTTACAAAATTTGGCTATGATTAGAAGGCGAGTATCCTTTGTAAATTAGGTACATATTTGGATAACTCAGTCCCATACCTTTGCAGATGTACATGCATGGGAATAACTATGGAGGTGGATAGATGTGAAAAGTACAAAGTTGAAGATTCACCCAAAATAGATGGGGACCTAGTCCCGTCAATCATGTTAGTTTATTGTATTTGCAAATTTTGTTCATTCTATCAAGAAAAAGTCGTGTCCTCGAAGTCATTGTTTCAAAAAAAGTTGTCCTATTCTAAAAGAGAAGGTGAGTCATGTACAATCTTAAATTGATCATATCTTATTCTCGGAGAAAACCCTTTTTCTGCTCATTATTTCTTTAAATTTGTCGCTCTCACTCCTTTATCTTATCATAAAGGAAAATACTAATACCAAATAGCCATCTATGAAAAAGACCTTCCTGATGGCTGCAACTTTACTATTTTCTTATCTTTCAAATGATACTAAGCTTGGTAAAGTTAAACATCCCTTCCCAAACCTTCCTGAAAAACATTGATCTTCCTATACCTTTCTAAACCCTAAATCCTTCATCACTCAAATTATTGATGAAGAATCATCCCTGAATCCTCAAAATGACACTAATAGTGTTGTGATGGATGAAACTTGGGTTGCTGAAAACCTCATCTTTTTATTAAATAGCCTAGAAAAGAGCATACTTGATCACAAGAAAAACAATGTCAGTAAAATATCAAGAATATCTAAAAAATGGTCTAGAAATTTGACTGAGAAGCAATGGACACTTGAGGGACCTATTCCTAAGAAGAGGAAAGTATCTGAAAAAGAATTTGTGATCCGTTATACAAAAAGAAGGAATGATGATCAAATTAAGGTTGTATCCAAGAAAGTTAGAAACTGGTTCTTGAAAAATCAAAAGATTTCAAATGGAAGGATTTTTTATTCAAATATGTTAACAGAACCTGGTATGGTGGAATTAGTTAAGATAGTTAAACATAAAGGTTGGATGCATCTCATGGAAGGACCTATTCCCACTATTTTTGGTATGATAGTCAGGGAATTATATTTCACTTTGGAATTCTCAGACGATAAGGTGAATCTGACTGCATAGGTCAAAGGAAAGAAAATAAAGCTAATTGAAGAAACACTGGGAAAATTTTTGGAATTTCCTATATATGGCGTGGGAACTATCTCAAAGTAGATGCCTCTAATCGAATTCTTAGTAAATGATCGAAGGTCAAAGCGAAATCTGTGGCTGCAGTGAATAGGAATTCACTCAAGAGTTACATTCAATTGGTCTTTGACTTTGTGAACGAGGTGATTCTACCTAGATCACAAAAGAGAAACATTGTCTAAGCCACAGATTTGTATGTGTTGTAATGCCTTAATATCTTTGAATTGAATATCTATCCTCTTTAATAATAGAATAAATTCACAATTTTTTTATTGGAAAAAATGGAAAACATGGAATGCCTTATGGTTATTGGTTAAACAAAGTATTTGACCATTTTGGCATTGCCTGTGAAAGTAGAACCCAAGGAACTATGCTACAAATTCTTGGCATGAAGACACTGGTCATAACTAAATGTATTAAATCATGTAGTATTTCTCAATGAGATCTTATCAAGTAAATAGAGGAACTAAAGTTCACCATAGCTTTCAAGGATGAAGAAATCAGCAAGCTCTAGGTGACAATTTAGTATCTCTTAGAAAGAACCCTATGTGTCTCTGAAATTCTCATAACTGAGAATGCTAAACTGAAAAAGAGGGTGTCAATCTTAACTGATGAAGTCCTTAGCCTAAATGCAGAGATAAGAAATCTCAACAACAACCTGACCCTATTACTTCAAACTCTCTTTCCCAGTCCTTCACCTATCAATCCTTCTTAATTCCTGTGGATTTTACCCTAACAATATTTAAATTATGCAATGTAATGATACTTATCCTCTAGTTATGAATTAATCTTTGCTTTGTATGTTACATTTGTTCCCTTTAAATTTCAAGGTTCTTATTCATGTTAGAGTTGCTGCAGTGGCCATGAGTTAACCAATTTGTGCTTATTTTACTCTTGGTTTACTGCACTCACTTTTCAATAATACCAAAAGAAGGAATACTGAGTTTATGTAGTAGGGTGCAGGTCCTAGGTACAGGTGTAGTAAAACTAATGAAGATGCTTATGATGAGTTAAGTTATAGATTTCATGAGTTGCATATTTTAATGGCATTTTGATAGGGGAAATAAGTGATGTGCTAAGTAGAAGAATGAATTAAGAAAGGCATGATGACAGGCGGAAGTAAGAAAATGCACTAAATTAATAATGGTGCAAGAAGAAAACGGGAAGAAATTGAATCTTCATTAGCAAATGACAACAAGGGACCAGATCCGTATGTTGCATGATGGTGGAAGCATGACTATAGGGGGAACATTATTCCTAGTAGTGGTAATCACACTGATTAAATATGATGAATGCACATTGATGCTCAAGGCTTTGTGGATAGTTTGTCATTATAAAAAATGGGGAAATTCCTATATGATGTTTAGGTGATGAGTTGATAACAACAAGTGACAAGTTCCCTGGATGTTCGAGGAAACAACACAGGTTGCATGCGTCTGTATGGCTTTGTTAGTTTGTGTAACAAACTGACAGGTGCTACTTGTACTAAGTAGGACACTTGGTCCAATGACATTTCAGCCCTAATAATCCCTCATCTATAAAATAAAAAATATGTTTCTTAATCAAGCAGTTTTTACAAATACAAAATGAATGTTGAAGTGAGAAAAAGTCAAAACTCCATATCTGATTTTGCTCCAACTATTTTTTCATATGTTTGATGAATTAGAGAGATTCTTTAGTGAGTAATGATTTTTAATCGAATTACTCATGATTGAAAAGTAATGATCCTTTTTCTTTCCTTAGAGAGTTCTTAGGTAGAGTTTCTTAAGTTTGATACTAATTAGAGTTAATCAGTCTAGAGAATGCCTTGGCAGAGTTGTCAAGATGGACTTGTAGTAGAGTTATTACAAGATAGAGGAACCTAGATTTAGGTTCAAGTTGGAGCCTGTAATCAAGAAGTTGATTATAATGAACTTTTGAGGTGCCTGTGAAGGCAAGTCGTGGGTTTTCCTCCCTTGAGCTAGGAGGTTTCCATGTTAAATATTGTGTATTGTTATTTTCCTGCAAATCCTTTAGTTTTCCTGCCATTTATTATTTGATTTCCTGTGATTGACTTTGAGGGACCTGGTCACTTATTGTTTGGTGCAACCCCCATGGGCTCCAAAAATTATCCACATGGGGTAATCCACAACGTTTTAGGTTTAATTAGTCATTAGCTTAGGGGAATCCATGACCCGTAAGGTTCAATTTAAAACTGTTATATTTCAATTACCTTTTATATCATGCAAAGGTTCCAAAAGTAGTTTCATATTTATATTCTCATTTTAAAAGACAGTGTCACAAGATTGGGTTGAAGTTGTACCAATTCCAATATTCAACATAATCAAAGGTTGGAGAATCCACAACCCTCATCCTAATTTCCCATGCCCATGCATCTAATAGTTTGAAATCATCAATCCAAATCATGAATAATCAATAGAAACCATGGGAAAAGCAATTCATTCATTCATGCTCAAAACCCACAATCAACATTCAAAATCATCAATTTAATCATATAGATAACAATTTTAAATACATGCTTTTAACAAAATAAGCTTTGGAGAAGAGTAACATGCCTTAAATAATCATGAATTATTGAGAGAATTGAATAATAGAAGCTTGAATGGCCAATCCTATGACTATAGATCACCCTACGACTTTTGAAGACATGCTATGAGTCATAACCATGTCTCATAGTTTGGATAGTAGCTCCGGGTAACCACACTGGTCTGACTTTGATTCGTAGTCATAGTCACAGCAGAAAGAAGAGACCACTACCTTAGTGAGACTACGAGTGACACATTATGACTCGTAATGAGTCTTTATGACATGTTAAATGTGAGTTGTGACCAAGATAGTAACATGTCCCAACCTCACTAGTCACCTTATGACTCAAGCGTTACAGCTCGTAAGGAGACCGTACGAATAAATGAGTGGAGTTGTAGTCTGGACAATGAGTTCAAAAACTCAAAAATTTCAGAGGAGAAAATCTAGGGTGTCACATTATCTCCCTTTGATCATTCATCCTCAGATGATGAATCAAGGAATCCATTAGCACAATTATAAGAAAGAATGCAACCACAATTTGCTTTAACAAAGTCAAAAAACAATAATGATAAGGAAAAAACATACCTTAAGCATGATTGTCAAATCTAGGGAACAAGAATGGAGACTGTGACTTCATGTCCTCTTCAGCTTCCTAAGTAGCTTAGTTCACCTTTTGACTCCTCCATAAACCTTTGACGCCACATCCTTAGTCCTTAGATAACGGTCTTGCCTATCCAATCAATGACTTTCTCATTATACAAGGAATCCAAAATACTAACCCTCTCAATATGTACAGTTAAAGAAGAATCACCCACACACTTCTTCAACATCGAAACATAAAAAATCGGATGAGTGGAACCCAAACTCAAAGACAAATCCAACTCACACGCAACATTTCCAATTCTTCTCAAAATCAAGTATGGACCCATATATCAAGGACCGATCTTCCATTTCTTCCTAAATCTCATCCCAATCTAAATATGAGATATCTTCAAGAACATACAATCAGCAACTTCAGATTCCAAATCTCTTTGCCTCACATCCTTATAGGACTTTTAGTGACTCTGAGCAGTCTTAAGTCTATCCTGAATCACCTTCACCTACTCCATGACTTGGTGAACAAAGTTTGGACTGAACAATAGAGTCTTACTAACCTCAAAACACCCGATAGGAGATCTACACCACCTACCATAAAGATCCTAAAAAAAAACTATCCAAATAATTTAATGATAATTGTTATTATTTACAAACTCGATGAGAGACAATTAATCCACCTAATTCCCACCTAAATCAATCACACAGAGCCTTAGCATATCTTCAAAATTCTGAATAGTCCTTTTTGTGTGTCCATCTATCTGAAGGTGGAAAGTGGTGCTATGGTTCACCCACGTATCGAAGCCTTGCTGAAAAGAATGAAATCAGCAAGAAAAAATGGATACCTCAATCTGAAATGATGAAAAGTAGAGCACCATGCAGTTAACTATCTCTTAAATAAACAAGATTGCATAATACTCTCTAGAATAAGTAGTCCTTACAGAGAAGAACTGAGCAGACTTAGTCATCCTATCCATGATGACCCAAATGGAATCAAACTAATAGCAAGGCCGCAGAAGACCCACAACAAAATCTATATTTATCACCTATTTCTATATGGGCAACTCAATTTCTTATGAAAATCCACTAGACCTCAAGTGCTCTACCTTCAATTGTTAAAAACTAATCACTTATCCATAAAATTGCCATATATCTCTTTATGTTGTTCCACTAATAAATCTCCTCAAATCATGATACATCTTTATCAAACTAGGATAAACTGTATACCTCAACTCATGAGCCTCATCCAAGATCCTTTATCATAGCCCATCAACATCAAGGACACACAACATACCTTGCTACCTCAAGATACCAGCACCACCAATCTCGAAATCCATGATGCTCTGCTGGACCACGTCAGCCTTGATTAGAATCAAGATAGGATCAAAAACTTTCTTCATCTTTACCTCATTACAAAGAGATGAACTGATCATCTCTTGCACGATCATACCTCTATCCTTGGAATCTATAAGACAAACTCCAAGATTGGCCAATCGGTGATATCCTTTACCTATTCTTGCTTCTCCTCACCCACAAAAGATAAGCTATGCATATACAACTTACTAAGAGTATCAATAACCTTATTAGCTTTACCTTGATGGTAATGAAGACTTATATCATATTCCTTAAGCACCTCAACCCATCTCATTTTACTAACATTCAACTCCTTCTAGATGAACACATACTACAAGCTTTTATGATCTGAGAAGATATCCACATATACCCCATACAAATAATGGTGTCAAATATATAAAGTAGAAACTACAGCTAACATATCCAAATCATAAGGTGGATAATTCCTTTCATAAACATTTAGTTGCCTAGAATAATATGCCACCACCTTACCAGAATGCATCAACACACAAGCCTGTCCCAAACTAGACATATCACAGTACATAACAAAACCATCAGTACCCTCAAGTAGGGTCAAAACTGGCACAAAAGTAAACTTATCCTTCAACTTCGCAAAACTAGCCTAACAAGAATTGGACCCCAAAAACTACTCCTTTTTCTGAGTCAACTTAGTCAAAGGAGCAACAATCAAAGAGGAACTCTCCACAAACCTCCTATAATACCTTGCCAAACTCAAGAAGCTCCAAATGTTTGTTGGAGTCATGGGTTTAGGCCATTTCTTGACTGCTTCTACTTTTTGTGGATCTACCATGATCCCTTCACTAGAAATAATATGACCAAAGAGGGTCACAACATTCAACCAAGACGCACACTTCAAAAATATTAAATACAATCACTGATCCTTAAGAGTCTGCAACACTACTCAAAGGGGATCAACATAATCCCTCTTACTCTAAGAATATCCCAAGATGTTTTCAGTGAACACAATGATGAATAATTCCTAAAACTACCCAAATACCCAGTTCCTAAGATCAATGAATGACTTCAGAGCAATAGTCAACTAAAAATACATGACTAAGAACTCATAGTGACCATACCGGGTGCGGAAAGAAGTCTTAGGAATATCCACCTCGCTAATTTTCAACAGATGATAACCCAACAAAAAATCAATCTTAGAAAAGTACTAAGCATCCTGAAGCTGGTCAAAGAGAACATATATCATGGGAAGAGAAGACTTACTCTTCATCGTCACCTTATTTAACTAGAAATATCTATATATATACAAACCAAACCATTCTTTTTATGCATAAAAAACATAGGGGCACCTCATGGTAAAACAATAAGACAGATGAAACCCTTCTTAAGAAGAACTTTCAATTGCTCTTTAACTTCTTTAAACTTAGCCAGGGCTATTCTATAAGGAGAAATAAAGATAGTAGGGGTATTTTGGGAAAATATTAATGCCAAAGTCTATTTCCCTATCATTAAACTAATATAAAGATCATTGGGAAACATGTCCGAACCTCATTAACAATAGAGACAGATTATAAAGGGGGAACCTCATACCTAGAATCTTTAATCTGAACTTAATGGTATAGACAACCCTTAGAAATTAACTTCCAGCCTCTAAGATAACAAATAAACCTCCCCTTAGGTACTATGGAACTTTTTTCCCTCTCAATTATTAGTTCATTCAGGATTTGTAAACTAACCCCTTAAATCTTACAATCTAGAGAAGTATAGAACGAGTGAAGCCAATCCATTTCCAATATCATATCAAAATCTAACATATCCAACTCTATTAGATCCACCAAGGTGTCCTAACGACAGATAGATATTATACAACCCCTATAGACCCTTCGAGCCCCAACAAAATCACCTACAAGGGTAGAAACAAAAAAGGAATCAACAATACACTCGGGGCCAAAACCAAAATAAACAGCCATATAAGGGGTCACATAATAAAGGGTGGACCTCGGATTATGTAAGTTGTTCACATCATGAGAGAAAAGCTCTAAAGTACTTGCAACAAAATTAGGAGATACCTCAGATTCCTAATAGGTGACAAGAGAATATAGATGATTTTGTCCAGTGTCGGTAGCAAAAATAGCACCCTTCGATGTCGGAGCTAAAGAAGTAGCAACTGGAAGCTTATTATCTCCTGTAGCAACCTTAGTTGGATAGTATCGTTGCCATCTGACTATAATTAAAGAACTTATCCCTTTATTTATCACACACTCTATGATGCATAGAACCATAAAAATGACTAAGGGGATAAGATGGGGTTGACTGGCTCCACTAGCTTATGAGTAGGCACCTTGTGTCTTAAACCCTCTGCTAATCTTAAAATAATGATCAATAGATAGCTAAGGATATGGAGCACTAGTCGTAGCGTAAGAACAAGAATTTTTCCACTTCTTCTTAGACTACTGCCTACCATCTTTCTACAATTATGTTGGCCTTCACCCTACTCAGAATACCTTAATTTCTCAGAATACATAAATTTCTTATTATGCCTTCCCCTATTTCTACTTGTTTCTTCCTTTCCTCCTTAATTTGATGTATATACACCACAAGCATAGAGATATCCATGTCTTTCGTAATCAAGGCAACTTTGTACCTCAACACTAAGTCCTAACACAAGCCCAAATTAAACCTCTTCATCTTATCCCTCATAGAATACACCTACTTCATAGCATAAAAGGATAGCTAATGAAACTTCAAGTCATATTCCTTCATAGTCACCCTACCCTACTTGAAATTCATAACTCCTAAACTTTATCCTCCCTCAACTCCTGAGGAACAAATGACGAAGGAAAGTACCAGAAAATTCCTCCCATATAGCCTGCACAACATCATCACCCCTCGACTGCTACAATTTTTCTTCCCACTGATATTTCACATTCTTCAACTGATATGTGGTGAACTCCACACCCTCCACATCAGTACCATGCATCACTTAGAAAGACTTTTCTATCTCATCTATTAACCCTTAAGGATTATCCTTAATCATACAGATGTGAAGGTTGGAGAATTTAACCTCATGAATTGTACAACTCCAGTGACCTCCAAAGATGGAGCATTAAAACCCATATGGTCAGGATGATGACACTTTAAAAACACCAACTGAGTCAGCAGATGAATAAATTAATAGAATTTGGCATTAAAAATGTCTTCTTGGGGTGCTGGGACATGATCATTATCTGCTTGAAAAGGCTTAGGGGGACTAGTAAGGACTGATCGAACTCCATATGGGCAATCAGGAGTAGGGATCCTATGCTCGGTCTGTACTCCTTTAGTAGAACAAGTTCTATCCACATTGTCCTCAGGTGGGAAGAAGAAGTTTCCATGATCATCAGATCTTTGGGGAGGTATAATCTTAAATACAAGCAAATGGAATTAGAGGAGATTTAAAGACATTAAACTCTATAGCCCAAAAAATAGATAAAAATAAATGGAAACATTCCTAAATGCCTCATAACCTTTTCCTTATAAGTGGTGGCATGCTACACAACTATAAAAAAGACTCTACTTAGCCCATCTTTGTAAGCACCTAATAATCATAATCCTAGGCTCTGATACCAAGATGACATGACCCAAACTAGGGCCTAACCGTGATGGGTATCGTAAGTTTAACAAGGAACAGAGAACCAATACAACTAGTAGCAGATAAATTCCACACATATAAGAAGATAGGCTGAGTTTCAAAGATATAAAAAGATAGGTTGAGGTACGAACATATAAAAAGATGAGCTAAGTTATGAATCTAAAAAAAGATAGTAAATCAACTCACTAAAAACGAAATCTATGAATTTTACTAACCATCCCAATCCACAGTAATCCACAAAGTCTCTAATAATCAAAAGATGTCCTAAGTTGGGAAATTCCCTCAACAATAGCCAAAAGAGAAACTAAATAAATAGTTTATGGCATGACTAATCAAAGAAGCAATAGGCCTTCAAAAAGAATGAGGCTCACTACTTCAAAGAGACATATGATAGATCCAAAATCACCTAATCAATATTTAGAAATATTAAAAGTTTCTCTGTTCCCTACATCGCTTAGGGATATATCATTTGGATATGATTAGCAGGGCGAGTTCTAGTATATAACTCAAGGAAGAGATAAAATAATGTCAAGTCAAAATCATAATAAAATCCACATGCACTCAGTTTACATACATATATAAACATAACATATTGGTATAGGGAACAAGATTTACAATGGAGTAAAACATTATCTTGGACTATATAGCTTAACTGTTATATAAAATCCATGGGTTTTATGGGTCCATACCTCCTGGATTGATAGGCCCTAGTGTGTGTTCACGAACCGGAAATATCATATAGGTCAGGGAATCCATGAACATCAATTATACATATATGTGGTGTGACACTAGTATACGGTCGTCACGACTAACCCTTTCACCAACAAACATGACTTTCTAGTATTAGTTCTTCAAAACCTTTACCATCAAAGCCAGATACACAACCCTCTTTAAACCTAATTAAAATATTTACACATTGCCATAATTTTAACCATAATTATCCATTAAGGCAGACACTTTTGGTATCGTCATTCCAAAAACATTTGCAAGATATTATAATCATGCCATTTTAATTATCATAGCCAGGGTGAATCGAAGACCCAACTAGCTCTAATTATTCACCTCATAGGGGAATCCATGACCACCTAGGTTTAATTATTCATTAGCTTGAGTGAATCCATGACCCCTAGGTTCAACTATTAATTAGCTTGGGGGAATCCATGATCCCAAAAGTTTAATTTCAAATCGTTATGTTTCAATATCCTTTTATATCATGCAATGGTTCCAAAAGTAGTTCAATAGAATATTCTCATGTTCAAAGCATGTTTCACAAGATTGGGTTGAGTTTATACCAATTCCAATAGTCAAAATCATCAAAGTTGCGGGATTTTACAACACCCATTCTAATTCCCCATAGCCATGCACCCAACAATTCAAAATCATCAATTCAAATCATGAATAATCAACAGAAACCATGGGAAAGATAGTTCATTCATTAATGTTCAAAAACCCTCAACACATCTTCAAAATCATTAATTTAATCACATGGATCACTATTGTAAGTACATGATTTTAACAAAATAAAATTTGAGGAAGTGTAGTCACATGCCTTAGATAATAAAGAATTATGGACAGAAATCAACAATGGAAGCATGAATGACCAATCCTTAGAAACCTTAGCTTGTACTTTCTTGAAAAGTTTGAGAGACTTTAAAATTTTTTTGATTTAATAAAGAATGGAAATAAAGTCCCAAGGTGTCTTGTGGTGGTTCTTAAGTGGGGAAGAGGGAATAGACCAAACTACCCTTAATTAAAAAGTTGAAAAATTATTGATAGTGACTACGGGTCACCCTACAACTCGTAAGGACATGCTACGAGTCATCACCATGACTCGTAGTCTAGACAGTAGCCTAGGGCGCACACACTGGTTTGACTATGACTCATACCACATGATTCATTAGGTCCAATCATGGTCACAACAAAAATAAGGGACCACTACACTAGTGAGACTACAAGTAACACATTATGACTCATAATAAGTCTTGATCAAGATAGTAGCATGACCCAACCTTACTGTTCGACCTACGACTCAAGCCCTATGACTCATATGGAGACCTTATGAATTAATAGGTGAATCATAGTCTAGGAAGTGAGTTCATAAACTCAATAATTTCAAGGACAAATATTTAGGGTGTTAGAATAATAGTCAAAAAAAGATCAAAACATTTTCTTTGAATACCAAATAAGACATATAATAGATATGAAGAGGTAGTAGATCAACTTCAGAAGCTTGGATCAACTACTACCTCAAATATACTCTAGAT
This sequence comes from Capsicum baccatum var. pendulum, assembly GCA_030864225.1. Classification (NCBI taxonomy): domain Eukaryota; kingdom Viridiplantae; phylum Streptophyta; class Magnoliopsida; order Solanales; family Solanaceae; genus Capsicum; species Capsicum baccatum. Next base: position 159,992,923 of record CM061560.1, on the reverse strand, counting down.
ACCACCCGAATCACCTATCATACATTGAATTCGTACCTAGATCTATAATAATAGGGTATAGTAGGAGTGTACATTCCAGTTGTACATAGTATGTATCAAAGTCCTATCGAGTATAATAGAAAATAAAAAATATAAACACAAACTATAGGCTCACCACCTGCAATAAGAAAATATCCCAAATAAATAGCCCATACCGCCTCTACTAATAGTTCTGCAACTTCTACATATACCATATACAAATATAAGAAAGGAGTATAGGCACGCAGATATCACACATATATTAGTATTGAAAAAGAAACACACATAGATATCACATCAAAGATGATAATACAGGATAGAATGAGCATAATATATATGAAATGCAATAAAAATAATGATGATAAAGAAGATGATCATGATGGTGATGATGATGTGATTCTCAAGGTTGTCTCACAACCTTCGTATACACCTACCGAGCTGTACTCCTGAGGAATGACATATAGGGGATTCATGAACCCATACACAACTAATATTCATAACTCTTTTGTTATACATACATCGATAAAGGTTATTTAAAGATGTCACTTATCTGTCAAAAAGCTAGTATTTTCAATATTCCCACAGTGGTACCAAAGTTTCATGCATGTATGACATAAGACACAAATTAACACAGCATAAAACAATAGGAGGTTCATATAATATAAGATGTAACGAAAATGAAGATGTGATGCTAGAGATTTTTGCACAACCTTCGTATACACCTACTAGTTGTGCTCCACAAGTATGACCCATGGGGGGGTCGTACCTCATATACAACAAATATCCTTAACTCATCTCCGACACATACATTAATAGAGAGTTTTTAAAGATGTCATATTTTATGATAGAAAAATCCAATTTTTCCAGTATTTCCATAGTGGTACCAATGTTTCATGAATAAATTCGTAATGCTCACAACCAACCAAAATGATTATATCCAATATCCAACCAATATGCCAACCACGTGAGCAAAAAATCCACTCAAATCAACCAGCCATCCTTGATCCAATATAATTCAAAAACCATCTAGTGAAACATTCTAGAAATTATATATAATATAATTCCAAAAATCTAGGCTTTTTCTTACAAAAAGAGTATAACCAAACATACATATATTAACACTAGGCCAATAACATCATATGAGACCCCAAACGGTAACACATAATAAATAGAGTTTTAAAACTAGAAAATAGTATATAAATAGGCCCCCTCATGGGTACTTAAATTACCTAAACATGTTTTCCATGATACAAACCCTTACCCATAGCATGCTTTTATATTATTAATAACTGCCCAATCCCATTTGAAATACCAATAAAAAAAGCCTTTAACCTAGAGCATTCCTCTAACAAAAATTCATGGAATAATCTAAACATGTGAATATAGATTCTACAAATCAAAACAAAGCCAACGATAGACATGTTGCAGAATTCCAAGTTGGTGCCAAAACAGACTCCCAAATAGGGTTTTCAAAAAGTAAGGGTAAACTCATAATTTTATTTTTTAAACATGTTCTCCATAATCATAGGAGTCTACAGCAAAAAATCATGCAAAAATAAGTTGAAATGAGGTTTAACTAAAAAAGATATTTTCCAGCTTACCGATAGAACTCCCCAAAACCCATTTTAAAATCAATAATTTGAAGTTGTTTTGAAGATTAAATCAAGAAAAAATTATAATAATTAGATAGAATCTTATCCATGAAACAAATCTCAAAAACTCCTTTGGAACCACCCAAATCCGAGCTTTCAAGCCCCAAAATGGTGAAAATTGGATTTTGATAATCAACTTGGGGTAGAAATTACAAAAAATAAAATAGAAGTTCTTGGAGAAATGTAAAATTAGAGTTCTAAACTAATATCCTTTTTATGATGGGTTTAAGTCCCTAGTATCTTAAATTGATCCATGTCCTTGAAAAGTGGATGGGTTAAAGTCCCTAAGTTGTGAAATGAGTAAGTGTTAATAAGCAAGGGTTTAAGCCCCTAAGCATCGAAATGAACAAGTTTCTTTATAAATAATGGGTTTGAGTCCCAAAGATGCTTTTTTTAACTTGCTTGAATATTGTTTTGATGTGTGATGACATGTTGGCTTGTTTATGTTGCTAGCCTTGTCCCTTATTTGTGGATGAATAAACCAAGTGAGGGAGAATTGAAATACCTATACTTAGAACCACTAAAAAACTTCACCGTTTGGTGTCATAGGGATGGGTACGATAAGGAGCTCGAGTTGTACCCAATGCATATGAGTTGTATCCTTCCTCTCCTCTTATCTCGTACTTAGAGAAACCTTGAAAGGGTAGCATTTTGTCTTCTATATGAATGACCCCTCCTCAGTCATACCCTAAGCGTATGAGTAATACCTAGATAAGTCGTATGCAGTGAGGTCTTGGCTTAGAGCAGACTGGTTTTGTTACGAGTGGAGCATACGACTAGAAGGTGAGTCATATACCCATTGGATATGACTAAAGGGTGCATGGTTGTACCCTTAAAAGTGTGTTTCACCTAGGAGAGGACTAGGGTACGAGTCGGGGTACCACTTTTACCCTAGGGTATGACTACTAAAGTGAGTCGTAAGGTGAGTTGTACCCTTGGACAGGTTTATTTTCTAGATTTTAAGTAAGGGCCTTATGTCATTTCTCAGGCCTAAATCCCTAAATTCTCTCACTATATAAGCATGTGTAGCCTCCTAAACATCCATTTTAATGGATCAAACACCCTAAATACTCTCTCGACCTAATATTTGAAGGATTGGAGTCTAGGGTTTATAAAGTGGTCTTCAAGAGGCAAATGGGAGTCAATATTCTTGGTGATTTATATTGTTTAAGGTGCGTACCTGTTCCCCTTTCTAAATAAATCTAAATCCATGTATTTCATACTTGGATTAGTAAATGTGCATGGTTGTTTCGAAATCAAATGAAAAGGGTTTTGTTGCCTAATGATGAATTATGATGATGCTTGCTTAGACTTATGTTTATACATGTTATTGATGGAAGTTTGCACATGTGAATTAGTTTAGTATGTGGTCTAACATATGGGTCTTGAGTAACCCTAGTCTTGATGATTTCTATCATAAAATTGGCCTTGGTAAGGGCATGTACATAATGTGTTTGTGAAAATGACTAAGTGACATGTCTAGTTATATGTTGATGTTTCTTTGAACTAGGGAAATGGTCCAATATGTATGAATTCTTGATAAAATGAGCCATGTATTGTGTAATTGATGACCTTAATGGCTTGATGAATAAGAAGGGGGTAAATATCCCTATCATGAAAATGAACGTGAATTATTTGTGGGACTAAATTGTAGGATAAAATTGATAATGAAATACGAATGGCTTCTAAGGGTCTTAAAGACCATAGTTTGTATTGTATGATGAGTTAAATTATGCCCTTGGCCTATTGAAATAGTTGAGCAATGAAGGATCCCATCAGATCCATGTCGCCATGTAAGATATTGAATTTGCTAAATGGGTTAAAGTCCTTATGTGTGGTATTGAATATATGTTGATGCATGGACAAAGGATTTGTGTCCCAATATCTATTAATAATAGTCGTGATGGCTTGAGTTTAAAGTCCCTTGCCTAATAAAACCTCTTGTCATTAAAGTCCCTTGCATAATGAGATCTCTTGAGGTTGAAGTGCCTTGCCAAATGAATTGGCTTGGGGTTAGATTCCCCTATTTAATTTGGCATATGGTTAGTGTCCCTTGCCAAATATGTGAGCATATGGTTAGAGTCCCTTCCTTAAATAAATGTATGTGAGCGGTTAGAGTCCCTCTTTTATATCAAAGTGTGTGAGTGGTTAGAGTGCCTCACTTGAATGAATGTTTATGAGCAGTTAGAGTCCCTCACTTATATGAATGTGTGTGAATGGTAGAGTCCCTCACTTGAATAGATGTGTATGAGTGGTTAGAGTCCCTCACTTGAATGGATGTGTGTGTGGTTATAGTCCCTTACTTAAATAGGTGTGTATGTGGTTTGAGTCTCTTACTTGATGATATGTGAATATGGTTAAAGTCCTATGCGTAATAAGAAATTCTTTAATCTATATGTGTGGAAGGTTGCAGTTCTCCATTGTATGTATGATGAATGATCACTTCTATAGTGTTGATAAATCTTGTCCCCTTGATTAGCATGTGATATTCAATATATATGGATAAGGTTATGAATATGATATATTCCTTGTTATTTAATAATGATGCTATTTTGTCCTTATCCTTGAGTTACATGCCAGCATTCCAACCGCTAACCGTCTCCAGATTCTATGTCCCCATGCAATATAGGGGCCGGATCATCTCCTTCTCTCCCTTCAGAGTGATTAGATAATCACAGTAGATCGTGCATTGACTTTGGAGTAGTGATCTTTCTTTCTTTGGATGACATTTATCTTTGGTCACCTATCTTTAGACTTAGTCGGTTTTTACTTAGTTTGGCTATTGTGGGTGGGTTGTCCCGACATATATATTTTTAAACTTTGTTTCGTATAAAAGTATTATGGATGACTGTGGACTTGGGTTTATTGGTTAGTTGATGAATCTAATGAAGTGTTTAGACTTGTTTAGTTATGACTTGTAGTATGATTTCCGGTATCTCATTATATGGTCGAGATTCACCGTACCTATGTGATTGATGTGAAGATTATGATGGATTTTTTGGTGACCTCCAATTCATGTGGGCCTGAGGTACCCATATGACATGGCCCAGTTTTGGGGTGTATCAGAGATCCTTCTGTGACAATCTTATAAACTACCCACTAGTGTGCAACAACTACACCATATTTTACTTTAATTAAAATCTACCTTTTGGTTCTAGTCTATGGATACTAGATGTAACACTAGTTGAAAGTGGGATTTCAACTTTGCGCATTGCCCTTCGATATGGTTGTTTATCACCCATATCGACATGAATAATCTTACCTTGTTGAGCCTATGGGATCTGATAGGGAAGTGCTACTTCTCTTCTCAATTGGTGCAAGCATCTCTCAGGTTCAGGATATGGTTTGACCCCTTTCCCTTGCCAGCCTTTTATAAATTCAAATCTGTACATGCATGACTACTAGATAAAACCAAGTTTTTAGCACTTATAGGAAACATAGTACTACTAAAACTAGAATTTTTTTATTTTTCTATTCCCCATAAATGGAGCAAAAACTTGTTGCAGTCACATATACACGCAAGTGTATGTGGTCATACAAGTACTAAAGTGTCCCTTTTGAGCCTAATTTTGAACCAATAAGGATTTGTGCACTTAGCAAATTCCCAATTTTAGTAATACTATAAAATTAAACAAGTGCAATTTTTTATCAAAAATAATTTATTTTTATATATTTCTATATGAACAACATAAGAAAAGATGTAATGATAAGGGTTGCAAACAATATTTGGGAGGATTCTTGGGTCAAGGAACATTCACAATCATGTATAGCAATTCTTTGTTATTAGTTTAATTGTCTATCTTTGTTGTTGATTAATGGGTTTAATAACATGATTCAAAAATGGTCATCCTCTAATCATTTAATTAAAGTAGTCTCACAATTATATTATTGATTCGTGATGAGAGGATTTAACTCAAACATATTTATATTTCTTCTTGGCTAGCAGCAAATTAGATATATTTATATCCTAATTGCAAATCAAGCCATTAATTACTAAAGATAATATCTCAATCATTATATTCTTCATTCCAACCCTCTGTCCCCTTAGTCCGTTCACATTAGGCATAAAGATTAATTTTTAAAGTAGCTAATATTTAAAATATTGAAAACAAGAACATGAGAATAATTAATAATTGATAAACATAGACAAACACACCAAGAATAATACAATACAATTATTTTTGTAGACTCAACCAAAAAACTAGGGGTTTTAGCCACTCTTAATCTTACATGAAATCACAAAATTTTAATTAGATATGTCAAAATAAAGAGTAGTAAGGAAAATAAATAAGAACCCTAATTGGAGCCTCTTTGACGTTGTTTTATCCTTCCAAAATTATACATGAATAATTAGGTCGCCTTTGCGGTATTTAAAGAGATGTTCCAATTTAATCGCAGACTCATTGGGATTGGTCTCATTAAAAAATGAAATCCCATCAAAATATGGGTGTGAAACATGGAGGAAAATTCATAGACTGAGCATGCGCAATGCGCCTCATATAAAATTAGTTATACTGTAGCTCTTCTTTTTTTGTTGTGTCGTGCAGAGGCCAGTGCAGAGGTCTCAGCTATGTGGCGAACAGGCTCCTTCAATATATGAATTTCTCTTTGATAACCCAACACTCAACTGTGGGGTGCATGGGCGCCTTCAATGTCTGAATTCCTATTTGATCGCCCATGACTCTGGTCTCAGGTTTTTTCTTTCATTTTGGATAACTTCTTGTTACATATCCACCTGAAAACAACTAACTGTGTATAATAGATCATGTATATCGATCAAAACATGAAGCACAAGAAAGTACTATTAATTTATTCTCAAAACTAAGTTAAAATATAGGCGGAGTATGGCATTGGGTGCATAACAATGCCCAAGATCAGAGGGGAAATGAGATTCAATCGATTAAGGGTTAATAGAGAAACTTTCCATAGAAGAAGATACCTACAATACTGAGCAGGTAAAACTTTCAATTCATGAACTTTTGAGGATAAAAATATTTTTTATTCGTTGATTATGTAATGGCCCTCTTGGTGATTTTTGTAATTTTCATGCATTTTAGCCAATTTAACCCTTCCTATAGCTCCTTATAGTATTCGTGACCTACATGGATGTTGGTGTAGTTCTCAAAGTATTTAGTTGGGTTTTAAACCAATTTTCCTATTTTGGAACTTTTAAAGTTGGGATGTTTTCCTTTGATACATTTTTAGGAAACAGACTTGGATGGGAATTTCATTTGTTTTGTTATCTCTATAATGTGGATTTTGGTCTAGGGGGGATTTTGGTATGGTTCTCAAGGCTTTCATACTCTTTTTGGATGCTTAGCGTGAATTTTTAATAAAATTGGTAAAGTGTTGACTTTGGTCAACATTTCATTAAGATGACTTATGTTGGGCATTTTGATGATCTATTAAGTATAGAATGTCATTTACCATTGGGTGAAATATTTGTTTTGCATGTATCAGGTTCTAAAATAATATAAAAGGTCCATTCAGAGTCATTTTTTATTTAGCTTTCGCTAGATTTTAGCTTCTAGTGCGACATGCTTTTTCACTTCATGTTCCTGATGAGGCCTTCATATTTGCATAGGTCTGAGAAATTGACCTTAGCATTTGTGATGAGTCCTTCATGTTTTGAAAGAAGGGTCTGACAGACTCAGTCTAACTTGTACTTTGCATTCCTTGAAGAGACCCTCGATATCATGATAGTTCAGTTGGGTGCGATTGCATATTCCTAATGAGGTCCCCTTAATAGCAAAGAAGGGACCCTTAGGAATTATATAAACTCTAACTTTGATTTTCCATGATTTTATCCTAAAATTTGGAGTGTCTAAGATTAGTGGAGCTAATCCCAATGGGATATTCATCAAAATTAAGTTTTGATAACTTTTTCTACCTCCCTTATGACTTTTCCATAATTATTTCGCATAAAGTTGATCCTTATTATATTGAATGTGGATTTTAATTCTTTGATTTCACTTAATTTCTCGGTTGTATGTAGTTTAGCCAAATTTTTAGGTTTAAGTTCCATATATTATGGGGAAGGTAATTGCGGGAGAATATTTTATTTTCATCAACGACCCCCAAGGGTCATTTTTTGGCTTAATTTTTGGCTCAAATTACAAATTATCGATATAGATATCTTTTTTGTATCTTAAAGAGTAGTTTAAATTATTGATAACATCGCAATGATCTAAAATTGTACAGAAGTGAGAGGTGACTTTTTCATGATTTAATTTGCTATTTTGACAAGAGATAGGTTAGAACTTCTATTTCTTTAGACCTAGCTTAGTTAGATGGCATATAATGAGACTACACTGGGAGATAGCTTCGGAGATGTTAGATCAAATCTCTCTCACTAACCGAGGGTGGAAAACTCAGGAGACTATGAGGGGATCTACCACTTATGCTATTGGTGCCTCTTTCGGCTAAAAAGTAGTTGATGACACAGTAGCACAGAAGATTACGTTTCTAAGGATTTGTAATGGTGTACTTATAAAGCATCTTGCACCGGAAATTTCAAAGAAGATAAATGTAGTAACAACACAAAGGTCAGTTTTCAAAGTGTTTGAGTCAGAATTTGAAGAGTAAACGAATTATCTGGATCGTTAGTTGGCAGGTTTCCAAGCCCAAGGTCAAGGGAACCAAGGTCGAACTATTATGATAGATACAGAGATCATAGCAGAGAGCAAGATGGTGACTAGATGAAAAAAGATTACTATAGAGAGAAGGGAGATAGATTTTTTCCACTTGGTAGATAAAATACAAAATCCAAAATTAATGAGAATTTGGCTAGATGGTTATGTGTCAGGAAAATCAAGAGATCAACCTTAAAGGGATTAAGCTCTATATTACAGAAATGACAAAGTCGATCGAGTCACATGCCATTTCTCTCAATTAGTTGGAGCACCAGTTTGGGCAAATGTTAGCAACTCTAAACCAGAGGCAACCAGGTCCCCTTTTGAAAACATGATGAAAAATCCTAAAAATTATGTTCACGTTCTTGGTATTACCATGATGAGTGGTGTCACTACTATGGATCCCCCAAGACCTTCTTCAGAAGATATTGATGATGAGACGTTTGTTGTTGAGTCTAAGAAGGTAACAGGTAATACTGATAAAGCTACTGAAGATAAAGGTAAGGATTCGGTTACTAAGCCAGAAATTAGACAGATTTTGAGACTGCCCCACCTTATCCATAGAGATTGAGGTAGAAGAAAGAGAAAGATATGTTCAAGAAATTCATTAATATGTTGAATGAATTGAGTTTGAACATACCTCTTGTATAAGCATTAGAGCAGATGCCTGGATACGCCAGGTTTATGAAATAGTTATTCATAAGGAACAAAGGAGAGAAAACTGAGGATGTTGATGGTATGAACTACTGCAGTACTATCACAACTAGGTCGTTGGCGCAAGAAAAGGGTAATCTCGGTGCATTCACTATACCATACATTATTGGGTCATCCCGATTTGCCAGAGCCTTGGGTGATTTAGGAGCCTGCATTAATTTGATACTGCTAGCCATATTTAAGAAGATGAGTTTGAACCCTCCAAAACTAACTTGAATGCAGCTATTGATGGCCGGTTGTATAGTGATGAAGCTTTTGGGAATCTTTTCTGATGTTATTGTGAGGGTGCATAATTTTATATTTTAATTCATCTTGTACTGTGAGGTTGACACTGAGATGCCCATTATATTAGAAAGACCATTTTTAGACATAGGCAGAGCTATGATTGACATAGAGAAAGGTAAGCTAAAATTTAAAGTCAATAAGGAAGAGGCTATATTCAACATTCAAAAGTCGATGAAGCAACCAACAGATATGAGGCTAATGTCGGTGATTGATTCCATTGATGACTCTGGAGGATATTCCTATCGGGATCTTGATGAATTCTGAGTAGTCAAGATACCCGTGTCATGCTACAATATTTAATCAAGCGTTGTAAGGGAGGAAACCCATGGGCTTGTTGGTGAAGTGTAAGTAACCAACATGGCCACATCAATTCAAGCGCTAAGTGGGAGGCAACCTACTATTTTTAATATTCATGTTTTTGTTATTTTTCTTTTTTGTAGGTTTTTAACTCATGTACTAACCCGGAATATAGGAAAAGATTACTACATCCATCGATTTCTAGGTAAGAGGGCTATGTGATCAACTCATCATGGTTGCAAGTCCCACACTATAAGTTGAATAATAAGTTTAATGGTTGAAATTTTGAGGATGAAAAATGGTAATTTATGGAATTTGGCATCTAATTTTATTTTTCGGACCTAAACCTTAGGTTGCAGGACCATAAGTATCAAAAAAAATACCAAAACTCCAAGTCCAGGATGCACAAAAGTAGGCCAAAACTTTTGGCCCGACACCTGCAACCAGCTTTTGCTAGCCACAGGTGCTATCTGCGCTAAGAGCCAGATCGGGGGTATGGGACGCAGGTACAAGCCGCAACTAGGTTAATTTTTTTGTCCACTTTTCAATTAAATATTTGGCCTCGTAAATATTTAAATTTGGCCTAAAACAAACCACCACCTATTTAAAAACATTTTTAGCCTCATTCTAACTCATTCAATTCATCAAAACTTCACTTTTCTCTTTTAATTTAAACTTTCCACTTAAAACACAAACTAACCCGACACTTAAGTAAAGGCTAAATTGATACTTGTTTGAGATACCAACTTTGAAACACCTAGTTTTTTAACAATTGAAAGAAATCCTCCATTTCATGTCACTAGGGTGGGTACGACTAGGGGCATGAGTCATACCCCTTGGATACAAGTCATATCCACTCTCCCCTTCTCTCTCGTACCATGAGTAGCCTATGAGGATAGTATATTTTCAATTATTCAAGTGACCCTCCCCTCAATCATATCTAAGAGTACGGGTTATACCTAGGTGAGTCATTTTGGTACGAGTGTTGTATATAGTTGAAGGCATGAGTTATAACCTTAGGATACGACTAAAGAGTTTGTGGTCGTACCCTTAAAAGTATAGGTGACCTAGGTGAATCCTAGGGTACGAGTTAGGTACCATTCATACCCAAAGGTACAGTTCATAAGATAAGTCATACCCATGCATATGTTTATTTTATAGTTTTTATATAAGGGCATTGTGTTCATTAACTATGCCTAAAACCCTAATTCCCCTCACTATATAAGTGCTTGTAGTCTCTTAAACATCTATATTGATTGATTAAAACACCCTAAACACTCTCTCAAACCCATCTTTGAAGAATCGGAGGCTAGGATTTCAAGGGTGATCTTCAAGAGGAAAAGTAAAGTCAAGACTCTTAGAGAATCAAGTTGTCTACGACATGTACCTCTTCCCCTTGTTAAATAACTCTAAATCCATGTATTTTACACTTGGATTAGTATGTGCACATGGTGTTTTTAAATCAAATGAAAAGTGTTTTATTACCTAATGATAAATAATATTGACTCTTTGTTAGAATTATGTTTAAATATGATATTAATGATGATTTACATATTTGGTTGCTTGTTGTATATGATTTACCATTAGGGCCTTGCGTAACCTTAACCTTGATGATTTCTACCATAAAAATAGTCTTTTCAAAGGTATGCACTTAAGGTGTCTGTTAAAATGACTAAGTGAATTGTATAGTCACATATGGTGATGTGTTAAACTAGGGCAATAGACCAATGAGTAGGAATGATTGATAAATAATTTGGTAAAATTACTGTGACACATGTATTGTAAAGTGATGACCTTGTTGAGATAATGACTAATAAGGGGTTAAAGTCCCTCAATATAAAGATAAACCAGAATTATATGTCAGGTTAAGTTATGGTAAGAATATGTTATAGGATTGAAAATAAGGTGTGAGTAGTTTGTGATGGTCTTAATAACCATAACTTTAATTGTATGATGAAATGAATAAACGCAATGGGATATTGAAATGGTTTAGAAATAAAGGCTCCTATAAGGACCAAGGGGTAATGTATATGTTGAATTAGTTAAATGGTTAAAGTCATTAAGTATTGTATGAAATAAATATTGATGCATGGGCAAAGGGTTAAAGTCCCAATGTCAACTAATGATAGTAGTGTTGGCTTGAGGTTGAAGTCCCTTGCCTTATGAAATAGATTGAGTTTGAAGTCCATAGCCTTATGAAATATCTTAAGGTTGAAGTCCCTTACCCAATGAAATTACTCGAGTGTAAAGTCCTTTGCTTAATAAGATCTCTTAAGGTTAATATACCTCGCTTAATGAAATGGCTTACGGTTATAGTCGTTTGGCATGAGGTTAGAGTCCCTTATTTGATGAATGGGCATGAGGTTGGAGTCCCTTTCCTAGAGGAATACCTGTGTGTATAAAGTCCCTTGTTTGAATGATTGTGTATGAAGTTAAAGTTCTTTGCTAATAAACATGTGAGCATGGTTAAAGTCCTTTGTCTAATAGTATGTGATTATGGTTAAATCCCTATGCCTAAATAGAATTATTGAACTTAAGTGTGGAAGGTAGGAGTCCTTTACTTCATCTCTATGAATGAATGTTCAAGAATGTTGTTAAGTCTTGATTCTTTATTAGCATGTGATATACCTATATGTAAGGGTAAGTGTATGAATATGATTGAATATGTTATATACTTATTGTTGAATGATGATGCTATTGTATCTTTATCCTCGAATTATATGCTAGTGCTCTAACCGCTAACCGTCTCCCAATGATATGTCCCCATGAACATAGGGGTCAAAGAAACATATTCTCTTCTAGCGCAGTGATTAGGTGATCGAAGTTGTTCATTCATTGACTTCGAAGTGGTGAGCTTCCTTATTTCAGAAGACATTTATTCTTTGTCTCCTATTTTTAGACTTAGTCTTATTTTGACTTGGTTTGGCTATTGTCGAGGGCTTATTTTGACATGTACATTTCTAAACATCGGTTTGAATAGAGGTATTATGGATGACTGTGGACTTGGGAATATTGGTTGGTATGATAAATCTATTAAAGTATTTAGACATGTTTAAGTTATGACTTATAGTATACTTCTGCTATCTTAATATGGTCAGGATTTATCCGACCCTTGTGATTATATTGATTATAAGGTTGGGTTATCGGGGTGACTTCCGATTCATGTGGTCTTGAGGTTCCCGTATGATTTGGACCAATTTTAGGGAATATCAAGTTGGTATCAAAGCCTATGATTACGGTCAATTGGATATCCACACCACCGTGTCTGGTAGAGTCTTCTTTATAGGTGTGAAGCGTGCCACACTTATAAAAGAGGGACTATGAGGCATTTTAGGAAATGTTTTCCTTTCTTATTTTTTAATCTCAAGCTATAGAGTCTAAGGTCGTGGATTCCTATGATTTCTATTTGCTATCTTTCAGATCATGCCTCAAAGGAGATCTGAGACTCAAGAAAACACTTCTTAGGGCCCTATAACTGAACTGTCTGAATAAGGAGTTGATGGGACATATCTCCAACTAACTGCAACTACTAAAATAAACTATGTAATGAAGAAATAAAGTAATGATCATATCCTCGAGGGATGAGGACTCACTACTAACTTGAGTTTGAACCTAGGCTAGGGCTGTGGCATCTGACCATTTTCATGGTGTTCCATCTATCCCCTCTAACCTTGACTATTAAAGTGACCTTTTTATTTTGTCATCTCAATATAATGCTACTAATATCGAGGTTTGTCGCTCTATCAACCCCTTGATTCAATTGGTAGTCTCTCCAATAGATCTTGGTGCTATGAATACCATTTCTTTTAAGGTAATAAGAATTTGCCAATTTATGAGGTTGAGCCCTCCTATGTTCTCCGGTATAAAGGTTGAGAAAGTTCCTCAAGGTTTTGTAGATGAAATAGAGAAGATCGTCTTAATCATGCATGATTTTGAGGTTAAGGCCATTGAATTTCCTTTCTACTAATTGAAAGATGTAGCATATCAATGGTACAAAGGGTGGGAGTTATCTAGAGGTGTTAATTCTAGTCCTGCCATGTAAGAGGACTTCTCCGAGGCTTTCTTAGACCACTTCTTTCCACAAAAGTTGAGGGAGCCAAAGGCATAAGAGTATCTAAACTTGAAGTAAGGGAGGATGTCCATTCAAGAGTATGCCTTTAAATTCAATCAATTGTCAAGGCATTCTCCCAATATGATTTCTAGCATGAGGGATAGAATGCATATATTTTTCTTGGGATTGTCCTATGAGTTAGTCCTTGAGATCAAGGTGGCCTTATTAATTGAAAACATGGATATTTCTAGGTTGATTATGTATATAAAACAAGTGGAAGAAGAGAAAAATCAGCAAGTTGAGCTTATTGAGAGGCAAGGAAAGAAATTTAGGCCTTCTAAGCATAGTGCCGTGATGGTAGCAAGTGGCCACAGAAGAAGTAATGGAGTTCAAGTTCTTTGTCCTCATCTAGTGTTCACTCTCCTTACCCAAAGTTTGGTGATTATCAATCTCACTTTAGTGGTGGGTCCCGGGCATAGAGTGCCCAATTCAAGGCTAGTGGTGTCCAGTCAGCTCCATGTCGACCTCCTTACAGATTTTGCGGTAAGTGTCATTGTGGTTAGTGTTAGAAGAGATGGAACAGATATTTTAGTTAAGCTCATAATGGGAACATGCAGTGTGATTGCCCCTTTTTAGCGGCTTCTTGGGCCAACTAGGCTTCTATTACTACTCTATCCACTACCACATTAAAGGGTGCTATGTCTGCCTCTACTTTTATTTTTGGCATCGACGCTAGATGAAACTACTTATATAAACTTGCTACTCGCAAGTATACTGAGGGGTATTCTAATTTTTTCATGAATATGTTGAAAATTTTCTCCCGTGATGTGTATCGTTTTCTTGATCTAGGGTCTACTCTTTCTTATGTGACCCCGTATGTCATTGTGTATCTTGATTGTAATCCCGATTGTCTGTCGGTCCCATTTTGTTCTTTCTACCTATGTCAGAGACCTTGTGATTTTTAGAATGGTCTATATGAGGTCTGTGGTATCGTTTGGTGACAGAGGTACTCTTTTAGACTTGATAGAGTTGGACATGGTTGATTTTGATGTCATTCTAGTGATGGATTGGTTAGACTCTTGCTATGGTTCCTTAGATTTTCAGACCAGTAGGGTCATGTTCTGATTCCCTAATGAGTCGGTCATTGTATGGGAAGGTTGTTCCCTGGTTCCTAAAGGAAGGTTCATTTCTTATCTAAGGCCCAAAAGTTGATTTCAAAGCGGTGTTTGTATCACTTGGTCAGAGTTAAAGATTCTAACTTGGAAAAGCCTTCTCTAGAATTTGTTCCCATGGTTAATGAGTTTCCTAGGTGTTTCTCAATGATCTTCCCAGAGTTTCTCCCAATTGGGAAATTTATTTTGGGATTGATCTTGTTCCGAACACTTATCCAATTTCTATCCCTCTTTATAGAATGGATTTGGCAGAGTTAAAAGAGCTTCAGGAAAAATTAAAAGACCTCTTAGATAATGGTGTTATCCACCCTAGTATGTCTCTATAGGGTGTTGTCGTGTTATTTGTACGCAAGAAGGATGGTTCTCTTTGTATATGCATTGATTATGTCAGTTGAACAAAGTGGCCATAAAGAATAAATATACTCTTCCAAGGATCAATGATTTGTTTGATCAACTTTAGGGTGCAAAGTGTTTCTCTATGATTGATCTTAGATCAGGTTATCATCAGTGTAAGATTAGGGATGCAAATATCCCTAACACTTCCTTTGGAATCCGTTATGGTAACTATGAGTTTCTTGTTATGTATTTTGGGTTGACCAATGCCACGATGGCTTTTATGGACTTAATGAATAGGGTCTTCCATCCGTTCTTGGATATATTTATCACTATCTTCATTAATGATATCATATTCTATTCTAAGAGATAGGCAAATCATGTCGATTACCTCCATGTCATATTGTAAATTTTGAATGATCAACGTTTGTATGCCAAGTTCTCCAAGTTTGAGTTTTGATTGAAAGTTGTAGCTTTTCTTGGTTGTATTATCTCTAATGAAGGGATCGTGGTAGATCCCCAAAAGGTTGTGGCAGTTAAGAAGTGTTCTAGACCTATGACTCCAACTGATATTCAGAGCTTCTTGGGTCTAGCCGGTCACTACAAAAGATTTATAGAGTTTCTGTATTATAGCCGCACCATTGACCTAGTTGACCCAAAAGAGTGCCATGTTTTTGTATTCTAATATGTGTGAGGATAGTTTTGAGAAGTTGAAAGATAAGTTAACTTCGGCTCTGATTTTTACCTTTCCCGAGGGTAGTGATAGTTTTATGGTATATTGTAATACTTCTTGTATCAGTCTCACTTGCTTATTAATGTAACACAGTAGGGTGGTGGCCTATGCTTCTAGGAAATTAAAATTTCATGAGAAAAACTAACTTAATCATGACCTAGAGTTGTTAGTTATGGTTTTTACATTAAAGATCTAATGGCACTATCGTTATGGGGTTCATGTCAATATCTTTTCTAATCATAAGAGTCTCCAGTAGGTGTTTACCCAAAAGGATTTAAATCTCTAGCAAACAAGGTGGATTGAGTTATTAAAAAACTATGATATGAGTCCTCATTACAATCTTGGTAAGGCAAATGTAGTGTTCGATGCTCTTAGTAGATTGTCCATGGGAAGTTTGGCCTATGTAGATGAGGATAAGTACAAATTGGTGAAGGATATTCACCGTTTGGCTAATCTTGAAGTTCGACTTGTGAACTCTAAGGATAGTGGTGTGTTTGTGCATCTAGTGTCTCAATCGTCTCTTATTGTTGAGATAAAAGAAAAGCAAGTATTGGACCCCGACTTGATGATGATCAAGAAAAATATGGGCCAACACAAAATTGTGGACTTTGTAATTGGTGGTGATGGTATCGTGCGATACCATGGTAGGCTATGTGGTCCAATCATGTATGGATTAAGGGAATGGGTCATAGCTAAGGCTCATGGATCTCATTATACCATTCATCTTGGTTCGACCAAGATGTATCATGGCCTTTGAGAGTTATATTGGTGGAGAAATATGAAGCGTGATATGGCTGGCTTGTGTTCAAGTATATGGTGTGTCAACAAGTGAAATTTGAGCATATAAGGCCCGGTAGATTGTACCAAGAAATTGTGTTTCCTGAATGGAAGAGGGAGGAAATTAATATTGATTTCGGTACCAATCTTCCTCAATCTTGAAATCAATATGATTCTTTTTGTGTCATCATTGAAAGATTGACCAAGTCCGCTCACTTATTTCCCAAGAGGACTAATTACTCGGCGGAAGATTATGCTAAGTTGTATCTTGCAAAGATCATGAAGTTGCACAATGCTCTAGTTTCTATTATCTCGGATCATGGTCCTTTATTTTCATTCTACTTTTAGAAGTCATTCCAAAAGGGTTTGGGTACTAGAGTATACCTTAGTACCATTTTCCACCCGTAAATAGATGAGCAAGTAGAAAAGACTATCCTAATATTGGAGAATATGTTTTGGGCTTGTGTGATTGATTATGGTGGTAGTTGGTATGACTACTTGCCTTTGATTGAGTTTGCCTATAATAATAGTTACCACTCTAGTATTGGCATGTCCCCCTTTAGGTATTGTATGGTAGGAGATGTCGATCTCCAATTATGTGGTACAAAGTTGGTGAGGGTAAGTTGATTGACATCGATTTAGTTCATCAAGCCTTAGAGAAGGAGAAGGTGATTCGTGATAGGCTGAAAAATACTCAAAGTCACCAAAAGTCCCATGCAAATTTAAGGCATAGGGATATAGATTTTAGTGTTGTCCATTGGGTATTCTTGAAAGTATTTCTGATGAAGAGAGTGATGTGATATGGTAAAAAAGGGGAAGCTTAGTCCACGATATGTGTACCCCTACTTGATTATGAGAAAGGTTAGTAATGTTGCCTATGAGTTGGAGTTGCCTTCTAGTATGAACTATGTTCACTCGGTTTTCCATGTCTGCATGTTTTGGAAATGTGTGGGTGATCCATCGTTGTTTATTCTCTTGATTGATGTTGATATCTTGTACTGTTTATTGTATGAGGAGATCCCAGTAAGGATCTTTGATCGACAAGATAGCCTATTACAAATGAAAGAAGTGGCTTAAGTAAAGGTTCTATGGAGGAACCAAAAGTTTGAGCAAGCTACTTGGGAAGTGGAAGAGGACATAAAGTCCAAGTATCTGCATTTATTTCCCATTATAGAAACTTGGGATAGAGGTATATGTTGATCTCCTTACATTGATTTATGTCTTTGATAGACAATGGGTTGAAGTCCCAAATGTTTGAAATTGAGTCATACCTTGATAGGCCACAGGTTCAATTCCCTAATGATTTGAAATTATGTGTGTCGTGTTGTGATGGGTTTAAATCCCTAGTATTTTGAGTTGATTCATATCCTTAGTAAAATAATGGGTTCGAGTCCCTAATCCTTAAACTGAATAAGTATCCTTTATAAGTTGATGGGTTGAACTCCCTAAGTTGTGAAATGAGTATGTTTGGTAAGTAAACGGTTTAAGTCCCCAAGGTATGAAATGAACAAGTGTCTTTGATAAATAATGAGTTTAAGTCCCAAAGTTGATGAAGTGAATGATTGATTGATAATGAGCATGATGTGTGTTGTAACCGTTTTTTACGCTTGATCTAAATTGTTCAAGGGTTTGTTTAATATATGATAATGTGATAACTTGTGTTTATTGTTTTCCCTACCCATCATTCGCAAACGAATGATCCAAGTTGGGGAGAATCGAAACACCTAGACTTTGAACTATTGAAAGATCCTCAATTTGATGTCACTAGGTGGGTACAACTATAAGCATGAGTCATACCCCTTAGATAAGAGTCGTATCCACTCTCCTTTCCCTACTTATAACTTGAGCATCCTAGAATGATAGTGCACTAGCCACTATAGGAGTCACTCTCCCCTCAATCGTACCTAAGGGTACAAACTATACCTAGGTGAGTCGTATGGTGCATGGAACTTGGTACAGAATGGACAATATTTTGTACGAGTGTTGTATATGAATGAGTTCATGGGTCATACCATTTGTATATGATCAAAGGTGTGTGGTCGTACCTTTAACAGTGTAAGTGACCTAGGAGAAGCCTAGGGTATAAGTTAGGGTACCACTCAAACCCTAGGATACGGTTAGTAAGGTAAATCGTACCCATGCATGGGTTTATTTTACAGATTTCAACTAAGAGACTTTTGATCATTTACCATGCATAAAACCCTAAGTCCCCTTACTAATTCAGTGTTTGTAGCCTCCTAAACATCTATTTTGATGGATCAAAACACCCTAAACACTCTCTCAAACCCATCTTTGAAGAATTGGAGGCTAGGGTTACAAGGGTGATCTTCAAGAGGCAAGTGAAGTCAAGACTCTTGGTGAATCAAGTCTTCTAAGGTATGTACCTCTTCCCCATGTTAAATAACTCTAAACCCATGTAATTTACACTTGGATTAGTAAGTCTACATGGTGATTTTGAAATCAAATGAAGAGGGTTTTGTTGCCAAATGATGAATAATGGTTATTCTTTCTTAGACTTATATTTATACATGCTATTAATGATGATTTGCATATATGGGTGCTTTTTGTATGTTGTTTAACATAAGGGCCTTGAGTAACCCTAACGTTGATTATTTCTACCATAAAAATACCCTTTTCAAAGGTATGCACATAAGGTGTTTGTGAAAATTACTAAGGGAATTGTTTTGTCACATGTGGTGATGTGTTGAATTAGGGCAATGGTACAATGAGTATGAATGATTGACAAATGATGTTGTAAAAGTATTGTGAGCAATATATTATAAAATGATGAACTTGTTGAGTTAATGACTAATAAGGGATTGAAGTCCCTCAATATTAAGATGAACTTGAATTCTGTGTTGAGCTAAAGTGTGGTGAGAATATGGGATAGGATTGTTAATAAAATTTGAATAGTTTGTGATGGTCTTGATGACCATAACTTGAATTGTATAATAAGTTGAATAAAGGCAATGGCCTATTAAAATGGTTGAGAAATAAAGGCTCCTGTAAGAACAAAGGGGTTATGTATATTGTTCAATTAGTTAAATGGTTTAAATCATTAAGTGTTATATAGAATGAATGATGATGCATGGGCAAAGGGTTAATGTCCCAATTTAAACTAATGATAGTTGTGATGTCTTGAGGTTGAAATCTCTTCCCTAATGAAATAGCTTGAGGTTGAAGCCCCTTGCCTTATGAAATAGCTTGATGTTGGAGTCCCTTGCCCAATGAAACTACTTGAGGTTAAAGTCCCTTTCTTAAAGAGATCTTATAAAGTTAATGTACCTAGCCCAATGAAATTGCATTCGGTTAGAGTCCCTTGTCATTAGGTTAGAATCCCTTGTCTAACAAATAAGTATAATGTTGTAGTCCGTTGCCTAGATGATGTGTGTATTGTTAGAGTCCTTTTATTGAAGTATTTTGTATGTGGTTAAAGTCCTTGACTAATGAACGTTTGAGTATGGTTAAAGTCATTTATCTAATGGTATGTGATTGTGCTTAATTTCCTAAGAATAAATAGTATTGATGAACTTATAAGTGGAAGGCCGGAGTCCTTCACTTCATTTCTATGAATGAATGTTCAAGAAAGTTGTCATGCCTTGATTCTTGATAAACATGTGATATACTTATATATAGGAGTAAGTGTATGAATATGATTGAATATATTATATTGACTTGTTGAATTACGATGCTATTACATCGTTATGCTTGCGTTACATTCTAGCGTTCAAACTACTAAATGTATCCGACGCTGTGTCCCCATGCGATATAGGAGCTACAGTATCATCTTTTTGTCCTGTGCAGTGATTAGGAGATCGAAGAGGTTCGTGCATTGAATTTGGAGGGGTGAGCTCCCTTATTTCGGAAGACATTCATTCTCGATCTCCTATTTTTTAACTTAGTCTTATTTTGACTTGGTTTGGCTATTTTCAGGGGCTTGTCCTAACATATACATTTCTAAACATCAGTTTGAATAGGGTATTGTGGATGAATGTGGACTTGGGGTTATTGGTTAGTATGATGAATCTGTTGAAGTACTTAGACATCTTTAAGTTATGACTGGAAGTATGTTTCCGCTATCGTAATATGGTTTGGATTCATTAAACCTTTGTGATATATATTGATGATTTGGTTGCGTTATCAAGGTGAACTCCGGTTCATGTCGGTTTGAGGGGCCCATACAACATGGACTGATTTCGGCACATGTCAAACTTGTTCCAACACGCTAGAAACACGTTACAATTGAGGTTTTCTCGATTTCTTCATTATTCTCTTCCAAATCTTCATATAAAATGTAATATTCTCAGCTCCTAATGGTTATATATATGTTTATCTATTGTTTAAACATATAGATATATCTATTCCATTGCAAAATATATAGAAAATATCATGCTTGTATGTAGGAGCCGTGAAGTAGCCTAAAAATATAATATAGGGCCCTGATTTGAACAAAAATCTAATGTTAGGGCCCAACTGGAAGTTGAACTTGAATGAATGAAAGTAGTACAATGTTGACCATATTTATTGCATTGAAAATTGTGATTTTGATAAGTGTGCGTACATTGGACTTGTTGGAATATCAAATTGGTTATAGGGGCAAGAAAATTAAGGAAAAATTCAAAATTTTTGAATTTTGAGTTTTTCTGACTTTTGATATCCCTCACTTTTGTTGGAAACTAACAACTGGTTTTGCAAGTACATATGGAACCTAAAGCGATAAAGAAGACAAAGGTCATTACTTCAAGGAGATGGGAAGCGTCTCCCAAGCCTAGCGGTTCAGTGGAGGAGTACAGTAGCCAGCACTGTATAGACACTGCAGTTGTGGTGACACACTGAGTCACAAGAGGACAGACTCGCCAAGTTGCTCAGGTAACTTCAACCTATCCGTGGATAAAGTAATCCATGATGTCACCACCGTATACTTATCCACATGAGAATGATGATAAGGAGAAGGAGATAGAGTTTGAGTCTACTCCACAGGTTACTTCTAAGGACCCCCTCTGAGGAGGGGTCCGAAGATTAATCTGATGAGGATGAGAAGGAGAAGTTATCCACGGTGCCTCAGTCTAAGGAGGGTATGGATACTTATGTACAACAGAATGATACTAAGTTTGATAACGGTACTAAGCAGCCTTCCCACCATACATCAGTACAACAGAAACCCGCACCTAAATATACCCAGAGGTACCTCTTAGAGAGAGTCCTTCGAGGTGGTATATGGTAGTGATGTGGAATATATTAGAGCTGGACAGTCATTTTTAGGAGCTAGGCATGCCTACGAGGTATATTTACGAGTATCTCTACATTGACCTGTCAGGGCTAGATCGGGTACCACAACTGCAACCGACATTTGATAGATATCAGCTAGAGTGGATGACTAGGACACTTAATTCATATAACCTGGCAATGGTATGGGAATTTAGTGCATCCTATAGAGATACCGTAGTATTTACTATACATTATCATCCAAGACTGATCAGATTTACTAGGCAGCTACAGCTTGAGCACACACTGGTTAGAGGGGTTGGAGCTGATATTTTAGAGGAAACTATTCGAAGAGTTATCTTCAGCCTAAATTACAATACTTCTACAACTACAACTGAGTTCGGCCACATATTGAGGATCGCACGTGATTGACATATCATGCGGGGCAGAGAATCAATATGAGAGGATAGAGATAGATAGGTGGATAGCTAGTTATATTTTTCTATTGGGTGATACGACCCCATGGATTAAGAGAAAAGATGTGATCAACATGGACCTCTTGACATTAGAGGCCAAGTTTTGGTGGTTGTTGATTAGATACCAACTGATACATACTACTTTTTATAATACATTGGCATAGGATGAAGTAGCACTGGTTGCCTATCTGATGGCCAAATATGATATTGATTTTGTTGTTATTCTTCTTTATGAGTTGCATGATAGAGCATTTGGAGAGTTGACTAAGCTTCCCTTCCCTTGCATAATTCTGAGGCTATGTGATGAGGCCGGTGTGCCTGAGATACCATGCGTAAATAAAAGGGTACCTATGACTGCACAAATGAGGAATATGAAGGGTCTGGCATGTTTGGGCACTTCTAGAAGATGGAAACAATAGAAAGCAGTATTATGGTCCCTGTAGTTTCCACAGAGCCTATTAAGAAACATCGAGATGATGCGGGTGTTAGTTTTGAGATGGAGATAGGGTAGTAAAGAGAGGCTCCATATTCTAGTACACAGGGTGAGAAGATATAGGCTACTTCTTCTTCAGCCCCAAATTCTTCCATAAAGCCAGTGGGTTAATATACAAAGGATACTCGCCCATCCATTACAGCGCCTGTGACTAGTATGATTACTATATCTAGTGAGCTTTTGAAGAGCTTAGTAGACAACCAGAGGGCCACAGATGCCAGAGTGAGGTTTTTTAAGACTGAGATGACTACCCTCTATGAGCATATGAGATTAGGGGCTAGGACTAAATTTGAGCAGGCACAGGACCTATGGGAGGCCACACTGAGTACTGCACTATCCGAGCTATGTGCCGACTTCTAGACATGGATCAATGAGCATGAGAGATGGGTTATATCTTAATATCCAAAGATAGTTGCACCAGATCTAGCCTAGATAAGGGAGGAGTTTGACTTATTACAATTAGAGGTATGCTCTCTCATAGAGAGCCGTGTTATAGCCACTCCCTCAGTTATACCCATAGTTTTCCATATATTACCTCCATGCAGACCGAGATAGTTTTATTTTCTCGCGGAGGGTGATAAAGAGGTCCTGGTATTAGGGAAAAGAGAGGTTTCATAGATAACTTGTAGGACCTTAATTTACCATATAACGAGGAAGTTAAAATGGTCAGGTATGATTTCATAGAGTCTGCATTCATCCATAGGCAGAGGCATGTATCTATAATAGCGGGTGCAGCATTCAATAGTGCACCGCTACCAACACCACCTCTGCCAGCTGATACACCCCCATTTGGGGATGCACCTAATTGGAGCGCAGAGTGTATCCCAGATATATTCTCACTTCTCTCTATTTTATTTTGCTTTATCATATTAAGGATAGTGCACAGTTTTTTATAAGGGTTAGGCATACCATGCCATTGTGGGTTTTTATTGTTGGGATTCTTTTCCTATTGAGCGTGTATGATTGTAGAACGAGCATAACTAGGATAATTTTGTGTTAAATTATGTTTGTCTTTGTACAGTGTTTTATTTTTATTTAATTAGGAGATTTTGTGTATTTAGGGGAGTGGTCATGTTTTGACTGATTTTGATATCCCTCTAAAAAATTGTGTTTTAGAACTATGTGAATGTATATATATTTGAACATTATGGATCTTGTTATGGGATTAGGATTAGGGATATGATAATCACTTTCTCACAATCGCATGAACCAGATAAGCAGTAGTTAGTAATATTGTCTATGTGCTATATGTGTGTTAGATACTACCTAGTTCCCTTAGTATGTCGAATTCAAAACTTGCCTGGTTAGTCTTGCTTAGGTTGAAGGATAGTCGAATAGGAAAGGATTGTAGGTCGTTGTAATACCTTGAAAAAATTCAAATTAATATTAGAGCCATATTTCAAGCTTATACATAGTACATCATGGTTCTTTGGTAGTTCCATGATCAAGTTTGATGTCAATTAAGGTCTCAAATACGTCTTATCTATTAGGTGAATCAAAACATTCCTTACCGATTGAATTCTTGGGATGGATATTTGTATATTCAACTATACTACGATTTTTTGAGCGTATGACCCACCAATAGATAGATAATCGAATTACCTTTCCAATAATACAAATTTTCCGCAAATCCAATAGCAGAACAAAATGTTATACCTATTTTACTCTAGCATGTTAGCCTAGCAACTGAGTGACGACATATCTAATGGCCCATCACATATCTAACAACTTATTGGCCCAAGTCGTCAGACTTAGGTAGAAACCCATCAATTCGAGCATCTAAGTGATGACCTAAGCTGATGGGCTATCACATATCTGATGGCTTATCAGCCTTGGTCGTCAGCTGAGAATTTCAGCAGCTAGGAAGTGGTTTTATAATGGTATTTTAGTCATTTTCCGAACCCTAAACCATACCCCCACAATATAAAACACCATAAACATGAAATTCAGCCTCAATTCAGCAAAATATACTCACTTTCTCTCAAACTCACTTAAGTATTTCTCTCAAACTCACTTAAGTACAAGCCTTAGGTTTTTAATAGAAGATTCAAATCCAAAGAATTTCATCGTTAGTCTTCTTAAAGTCAAGCATTAAGGTATGTCATATGTTGATTCATGGGTTCATTTCACCGATGAAGCTCAAGAATCTCTTTTCAAAATACAAAATTTGTGTATTTATGAATGTTCATAATTTAAATAGAATTGAAATTCATGTTCATAAAGATTTGAGAGAGGGTGGTGGAGCAGAGGTTGAGGAAGATTGTGCCTATTTTGGAGAATCAATTTGGTTTTATGTCTGGTCGCTCCACGATTGAGGCAATTCACCTAGTGCGGAGACTAGTAGTGCAGTATAGAGAGAGGAAGAGGGATCTTCACATGGTGTTTATTGACTTGGAAAAGGCGTATGACATGGTCCCTAGAGAGGTTTTTGGAGATTCTTAGAGGCGATAGGGATCCCGGTGGCATACATCAGTGCAATTAAGGACATGTATGAGGGAGCAAAGACTCGGGTAGAGACAATGGGAGGAGATTCTGAGAATTTCCCAATCTTGACAGGGTTGTACCAGGGATCAACTCTTAGTCCATTTTTATTCGCTTTGGTGATGGATATGTTGATGTGAAATATACAAGGCGAGGTACCTTGGTGTTTTCTTTTTATGGATGATGTAGTTCTGATAGATGAGTCACGACAAGGGGTTAATGATAAGCTAGAGATTTGGAGACAAACCCTGGAGTCTAAAGGTATAAGGTTGAGTAGGACCAAGTCAGAGTACTTGGAGTGCAAGTTTAGTGACTCAAGGCAAAAGGAGGAGGTGCTAGTGAAGTTGGATTCTCACGCGGTTTGCAAGAGGGATAATTTCAAGTATCTTAGGTCTATAATTCAAGGAAATGGAGAGATAAATGAGGATGTCACTCACCGTATCAGCGCAGGTTGGATAAAATGAAGGCTCGCTTCAGGAATTTTATACGATAGAAAAGTGCCCCCCAAACTGAAAGGAAAATTCTATAGAGTTGCAATCCAGCCTAGTATGTTGTATGGAGTAGAGAGTTGGCCGGTTAAGAATTCTCATATCCAAAAGTTGAAGGTGGAAGAAATGAGGATGTTGTATTGGATGAAAGGATTCACAAGGGCTGACTGGGTTAGGAATGAAATTATTTGGGAGAAGGTGGGAGTGGTGTCAGTGGAGGATAAAATGCACGAAGTGAGGCTGGGATGGTTTGTTCATGTTATGAGAAGAGGCACGGATGCCCCAATTCATAGATATGAGAGGTTAGCCTTACGAGGTTTCAAATAGGGTAGGGGTAGGCCAAAGAAATATTGGAGAGAAGTGATTAAATGTGACATGGAGCAGTTACAGCTCACTAAGGACATGACCTTGGATAGGAAGATATGAAGTAAAAGCATTAGGATAGAGGGATAAGGGTATGGATGAGTCATACGAACTATTTAGGTGGACTTTTGTGTCCTTTGTTTGGCAATGTACAATTTTGTAAGGATCCCGTACCTATGTTATTTTATAGTGTTCTATGCTTTTGATGCTTTTGTATATTACCTTTTATCTTTAGTCGGGGGTCTATAGAAAACAACCTCTCTACTTCCTTAGAGGTAGTGGTATGGACTGCGTACACTATACCCTCCCCAGACCCCACTATATGGGAATATATTGGGTTTGTTGTTGTTGATGTTGTGGGGTTTTGATTCATGTTTTAAATTACATATTCCAATGATTGACCCTAGTATATGAAGATTTGCATAATAATCATGATAAACCCCCTTCAATTTATAAGTTAATTGATGTATCCATGATTATTAGATGTGTTGATGATGGTATAACAAAAGCATGCTCTCCATATGTTTGACTAAATGCCTATGTGAAGGAAAAGTGTCATACTAGAATAATAATATGAAATCTCCATTCATGTACAAGTTTATGCACGTCAATTGTTTGATGAAATGTCTTAGTCAATGAAGTATGGATATATGTATAGTTATTGTGGTGCTTTAGAACTTGTACTTCATGAAATCTCCAACTTATTGTATTATGGATTGTGATGTTGGTCATGTATTCAAGAAAGTAATGCTTTGTCAATTTCTTCCCATCGAGTTCGGGGGGTACTTGTACCTAAAAAATATAGTTATGTTCCTAGAGTTAGTGTCATGTTTTCACTATATCCTCAATAAAACCATGATCCATAGAACTCAGTCAGTTATGAGACTTAGGAAAGCTCAGTAATACAGTAGTCTTAGTACTATTCTGTTATTTAACGAAAATTCAGTTAATTCAGTCTAGTTTTGTTCAGTAATCCATGTTCATTGTCTATTAAGATGGGAGTAGGACTTAGCACCAAGTGAACCCATGGATGGTAACACACACCGTTAGATAAGGGTGTGATTCTTAGAAGTCATCCTTTCATTCTAGAACTATATTGATAGCATAGGTTTAGACATCAACACTGTCAGATGAGGGTTGATAAAGTGGATAAACACTGTCAGATGAGGGTCTTATTGTTCTCTTTTAGGGACATAGTCAGATGAGGGTCACCCACAACTTGTCCTTACTGGTGACGTGGTATTGACACCCTTCAAATTGGGGTTGCAGATTGGACCCCAACTCATCCATAACGTATTATTTGGGGCATGTCGGTTAGATGACTACTTCCCACAGTTTTATCTATAGATTAGGACTGTCAGATATTATCATTCAGTCTCAGAAATACAACTTAGCTACTTCTAAACATGATGTATTTAGAAAGGCAAACATGTGTCGAACAGCTTATGATTATGTGATTATGATTGTAGTTCAGTTTAGAGTACTAAAGTGTTCACAAACTTATGATGATGGCTTAAAGCTATGGGGGAGATAATGGATCAAGTGACCAATTCAGGCTCTCAGATTCCAGTAGTAGTGCTAGTACATATAGAAAAGCAGTAAGGAAAGATAATTCCCGATCTGTCTTTATCTAGTGTAAAATTTGTTACTTCATTCAACATGATCCCTACGAATGCTTCACATCTCAGTTCCATGAACACAACTTATATTCATACACTTTCCATTGAATCATGTACGATTCCAGTTCCCAGCATAAGGATTTCAGCTCTATTCCCCTCAGTAATATAAATCATGTCCCACAAATGCAAAATACTTCAAACTTAGGTCATGCAGCTCATGGCTCATGTACACATATCATGCTTTAAAAGATACTCAGCTTCTATATTTCATGGTACGCCTCTACTAATCAGTTAAATTCATAATACGTTATTCATATCCTCAGTTTAGACCTCTTGGTCAATCCATGAAGTTCATATCTTGTTCCTCAGGCTTCAGTCAAGTATCAAGTTCAGTTAGTGTCCATTTATATTTTAGTTCCTCCTGATTTAACCCTTCAGTGAGCTCTCTTTGTGAAATCAGTGTAGTGATGGGCAGTTTCTTAAATAAGAGTGAGTACATATTATATGTTAAGAGAAGATTTCTATATGTTTGTTTTACATGAGGGTGTAGTTATGAAGATACACTTGAATCTCATATTAGTGTGCAAGTAAATGGCTAGCAAGAGGTAGTATTTAGAAGTTGGGAAAGTAGAGAGTGTGAGTATGCATTCATATCTTTGACTTATGTCAGCCCCCATCGTGTAACTATCAAAATTCAGTTTCCATCTTAGTTGCAGTTCCAAGTGATGACATGACCATATGGGCCGTCACATATCTGACGACTTATCAACCTTAGTCGTCAACTGAGAATTTCAGCAAATAGAAAGTCATTTCATAGGGGTATTTTAGTCTTTTTTCTCACCCTAAACTATACCCCCACGACATAAAACACCATAAACATGAAATTCAGCCTCAATTCGCCAAAATATACTCACTTTCTCTCAAACTCTCTCGAGAACAAACCTTAGGGTTTTAATAGAAGATTCAAATCTGAAGAATTTCACCATCAATCTTCTTAAAGTCAAGCATTAAGGTATGTCATGTGTTGATTTAGGGGTCCCTTTTACCCATGAAGCTTAAGAATCTCTTTTCAAAATACAAGATTTATGTATTTATGAATGCTCATGATTTAAATAGAATTGAAATTCATGTTCATGATGTTGTAGTGTTTTGATTTATGTTTTAAATTCCATATTCCAATGATTGACCGTAGTATATGAAGATTTACATAATAATCATGATAAAACCCCGTCAAATTAGAAGTTGATTGATGTATCAATGATTATTAGATGTTCTGATGATGGTATAACCAAAGCATGCTCCCCATATGTTTGATTAAATGCCTATGTGAAGGAAAAGTGCCATACTAGAATAATAATACGAAATCTCCATTCTTGTTCAAGTTTATGCACGTCAAATGTTTCATGAAATGTGTTAGTCAATGAAGTATGGATATATGTATAGACAATGTGGTGTTTTAGAACTTGTACTTCATGAAATCTCCAACTTATTGTATTATAGATTGTGATGTTGGTCATGTATTCAAGAAATTCATTCTTTGTCAGTTTCTTCCCATTGAGTCCTGGGGGTACTTTTACCCAAAAAATATAGTTAAGTGCCTAGAGTTAGTGTCATGTTTTCACGATATCCTCAGTCAAGCCATGATCCATAGAACTCAGTCAGACATATGACTCAAGAAAGCTCAGTAATATAGTTATCTTAGTACTATTCCATCAGTCAATGGAAACTCAATTAATTAAGTCCAGTTCAGTTCAGTAATCCACGTTTAGCTTCTATTTTGATGGGAGTAGGATTTGCACTAAGTGGGCCCAAGGATGGGAACACACACTGTCAGATGAGCGTGTGATTCTTAGAAGTCATCCTTGAATTCTAAAACTATATAGCCAGCATAGGCTGAGACATCAATACTGTCAGATAAGGGTTGATGAGGTGGATAAACACCGTCAGATGAGGGTCCCACCATTCTCTTTTAGGGACACTATCAGATGAGGGTCAACCATATCTTGTCCTTACTGGTAGTGCGGTATTGACACCCTTCAAATTAGGGTTATTGATTATACCCCTACTCATCTATAATGCAGTATTTGGGGAATGTCGGTTAGATGACTACTTCCTACAGTTACAGCTACAGATCATAACTGTCAGATATAGTCATTCAGTCTCAGTAATAGAACTCATATAGTTCTATAGATATTAGGACTGTCAAATACAATCATCTTAGTTCAATACAGAACTTAGCTAGTTCCATCAGTATCAGGACTATCGAATATAGTGACTCATGTTATCAGTACTCACACTCAGTAATCATGTTATCATAAAATCAATTAATAGTATATTAGTTATACGAAAGTAATATTATTGGTTTTTAGTTTCAGGAGCGTCAGATAAAGTCAATCAGACTAGTTCTTCATAATCAGAACAGTCAGAAATAGTTTTTTCTTTATTAGTGATGTCACATCAGTCTCTCTGTATTCAGTAGACTCAGTTATCAATATTATTGAACTCAAACGTCCGTAAATCAGTACTCATAACACCATACCAATGTAAGTATGGTCTCGGTTATAGTTACTTGTTCATGCATGTATCCTCACATTTATTTTATTTATTTAGTTAGTATTGTTCATGCATATGAGCCCCATGCATTCATCCTACCTCACATGCATACAGTACATTCAAACCTGTTGATGCATTTGTGTTATGGTGTTTTATACCATAGGTTTAAAAGCATGAGCTCTAGAGCATCAATAGCATTCCAGTACTCAGTAGTCAGAGTCAGCAGTGAGTCCTCATCCTTCGAGGACATGATCATTATTTTCTCATTTTAGTACTTAATTTCTTTCAGTAAATGGAGTTAGTTGGGGATATGTCCTATCAACTCCTTATTGAGGTAGTTAGAGGCTTTACAGACTATCATGTTTCACACAGTTTACTACAGTTGTTTTGGGTATTTCATACCCCACACAAATGATATGTTTTTATTAGATTTGAACCTTATGACCTTTCATCCTTTAATTCTACATTTGTATACATACATTATGTAGTGTATAGGTACAACTATCAGCCATAGGTTAGCTTGTGGTCATGGCACCATGTAGAATTCTGGGTACCAGACTCGAGTCATTACAGTTATTTTTTTATTTTAGTCCACTTTTAGCCTAAATGACCTTCCATGTGTAAATTATATCACTTGATCCCTATTTTAAGTCTTGTAGCCTATTTTTTTGTTTTACTATTAACCTTTTTATTTATAGTACAATGAATCTGTTTTGGTCCTGGTCCTCCTTAGACATTATGCACCTTAACTTAGAAAAAATGCCTAAGTTGGGGGTGAATATAATAGTGGTGCATAGTGTAAAATAGATATGAAGAAGGGTAAAAGAAGAGGAAAAGTTAGTTGGGCTGAGTGTGGTAGACAAAGAAAAGGAAAGAAAAAGAAAAAGAAAAGAAAAATTGTGAAAAGTAAAATAAAAGAATAAAAGTCCACACCCAACCTGAAAGTGCATAAATAAATATAACGGAGAAATAAGGGTAAAATAAAAAGAAAATTGTCTAGTAAGTGAGACCCCAAAGTTAGTGTAGTGCAAAGAAGGCTTAGTCGCTTGATATATCCATGTGTGTCATACCAATCCCTAAAACTGCATTACAAACCAATAAAGTCCTATAGTGCTCCTAAGTTGACTATCTGAATGCTAAGGTAAAGAAAATAAGGGCAAGTCAATGGTATTTGACATGCATTCATTGGAACTTCTCTTTTGAGTGGGAGTGTCTCTTGACCGTCCCTACATTAACATGCATGATTTCATATGAGTAAGCAAGGCATTCTTTTTGTGAGGGAACTTGAGTCATATTGCTAAATATTTGCTTGTTTTGGGTAGTGTAACTTGTATATATGAGTGGTTGTCTATTGCTAATGTAATTTCGATACCTTGATCCCATTATGTAGCATTATTGTACTTCATCTTCAAACACAGTTGGTTTTGAAAAATAACATTGGAAGGGGATGTTGTGTTTTGAGCTTTACATGTTGACTAACTGCCTTGAATAGTTTAGTTGCTCCTAGTTAAGTGTCATTATTATTTTTTTGTATTTTTTTGACTGAGGGTATGCAAATTTTCTAAGTTGATGGTGTTGAGGTGCTATAGAAATATAGCACTTTTGACTCTTAAAACGAGGAAAAGATGCAAGTTCTTAAGATTTTTTTGTAAGATATGATGTCTTTTGAGTATGTTTTGCAGGAAATCATGTTTTGAATGATAAGTTCATGAAAAAGGTGAAAAAGGATGTATTTGGCCATTTTTGGAGAAATTATGAATAATCAGGATGTTTTCCAGCTTGTTCTTGATCAAAGCATGTTCGAAAATTGAAGAAGAGATAAAAAGATCACTCCCGACACTTACTAACTCAACATGTGGCTGCAAGTAGGATTTACGAACTGCATGTAGGTAAAGAAAGTGCCAGAAGTCCAAAATCCCAAGAACTGAACTTGAAAGATTTTTGCTTCCGGTACCTGCGGTTTGTAGTTGTGCCTAGTTCCAGGATCGCAGGGACTACCGACGCCCGATACTAGGCTACAGGTACAGACCATGTGTGGCCTCCAGCCCAGTTTTCTCCAATTTCATTCAGGCTTTTGTTTTAGGCTTTCCTCATGTACTATAAATACCCTTTATGTGTTTTTTAGTAGGAGTTACAAACTTTTGATATTCAAAAATATATTTTGATTCCAAGATTTGATTTTGATCTTTGGATTTTTGTATATTAAACTTAGTTCATTAATTTAGTTATGGTTGTGGGTTTTAATTCAACTTATCAGTGTGATTTTATCTAGGATTTCAAATATGAATGTTATTGATTTTTTCACAAGGATGAGAGGCTAAAACCCATAGCTAGGGTTGTGGAAACCTTAGTGTATTGAGGAAGTAGGGAAAGTATTATCGTTGTTCTGAACCGATACCTATGCATGTATTATTTTGTCTTTACTATGATAATTTTCTTAATGGGTACATACATTAGGATCCCGCCTAGATATTGTTGCTTTCTCCAAAAGAGGAGAAGTGACTAGAAAAAGATAAAGACAATAGTAATTTGGAGTTTAACTATTGATCAGTGCTTCTGTGTTCTATCTTAGTAAGATGGTTAGGTATCATCTAATAACAAGAGGCTCAAAAGGTAATAGTTAACTGGGATTAAGATAACGGTTAGTAATGGGATATCCTAATACTCAAAAGGTAAGGGTTGAAATCATTTTGCTCGTCCAAAAGATTGTAGAAGGTACATAACTTATTGATTCTACGTGCAAAGTATCGGGTTGGTTTAGAAAATCATGGTAAGCCTATGGCGTTGAGAAACCATTGGGAACATAATGCTAGTGTTCACCTACACTGATTCCTATTGAAGTTAGTACAATTACTTGCTCGGGTTTACTATATCAAAACCCTCATTTACTTTTCTTGTTCTACCCTTTAACTAGAACTGCTGAGATCTACAAAGCCACGTGTTTCCTTTGGATTCGACCCCAACCTCTGTTAGGTTAATATATTTTGACAATGATTATATGATTATCTAATAGGAGGTTCTTTAGGGCCATGTACGCAGTTGTATTCCTGGAACACGAAGTAAAGAAAATCCCTTACTTCTATTAAATCCAAATCCTAAAGGGATTCTACAAACACCTAGTAGGATGATAGATTCTAAGAGAGATTCTATTCCTAATGGGCTTTGTAATAGTGCACACTAGGAGCCTCCCTCTACTTATGAAGGTGTTTGGTACATTGTTGACCAACAGACTAAGGAGATATTAGCACAAGCTGCTAATCAGAGAAGGGGATAAGATGTTCAACACGTAGCAAGAGAGGTAGAGTTGGTAGTGCATAGAACGGAAGTAGACCATTGAGAAAAATTGGTGGTAATTAGAATAGAGTTCGAGGTGGTCGACCCCACGTGACCCCAGTGTACCAGCATTTGTATCCATATGTGGAAGATAAAATGGATATGGGTTACGCTGAGCTCACAGAGACTAAAGTTATCATCCTTCCCATTTTTCCCCCAAGTGTTAAGTTTGATATAACTAGTGCAATGATCCAGCTCTTAAACTTGAAGGGTGTATTTGCTTGTTTTCCTACTGATGACACAAATATGCACCTTGGAAATTTCATTGGGATCTGCATTTCGTACACAAACCCAGGGGTGAATCTTGAGGAGCTTAGATTGAGGTTTTTCCCTCTCTCGCTTATAGGAGAAACATCTTTATTGTTAGGGGAACTTCTAACAGGATTTATCACTACGTCGAATGAGTTTCACAGGCAATTCTTGAACCAGTTCTTTTCTCCATCCAAGATGTTGCAGCTTAAGGATTAGTTTTATAATTTCAGACAACTACAGTTTGAGTCTATGTATAAGGCTTGGTTTAGGTTAAAAAAAAATCTCAGTATGGTTCCCAACCATCGTATTTAAAGGAAGAGCTTATTGGCGATATTCTACAGAGCCATGAACATTAATTATAGAGCCATGGCAGACACCATCATGAGAGGAACGTTTATTTGACTATTCTGGGTGGTAGTTATATTTATTCTTGACCAGATTTCTCTTACTAACAGAGGTGGAAAACTTGAGAGGCTATTGCTGCCTCCTGCAATCAAATAGTAGTTGATAATTCAGTTGTGCAAGAAAGTGTGTTGCTGAGGACTAATCTTGGATTGTTGGCAAAGTAGTTTGTGGTAGTGAGTTTAGAGAAAGATATTATTATAGGAGCACCGGTTTCAGCTTCAAATGCTTATAAGTTTGAATTAGAAGAGGAAGTCAAGTATCTTGATTGGGATTTGGGTAGTTTTCTAG
This sequence comes from Capsicum baccatum var. pendulum, assembly GCA_030864225.1. Lineage (NCBI taxonomy): Eukaryota > Viridiplantae > Streptophyta > Magnoliopsida > Solanales > Solanaceae > Capsicum > Capsicum baccatum. The sequence goes on along the minus strand of CM061560.1, from coordinate 159,958,303 downwards.
CCCAAGGACAAGGAAATCGAGGTCGAAACTATTATGACGATAGGTACAAGGATTACAGTAAGAATAAAGATGGTAACTGTAGGAAAAAAATAACTATACAAAGAAGGGATATAGGTACATTCCACTGGGAAACTGAGATACAGAATCTAGAATGAAGGGTATGCTGACCAGGATGGCCAAAGGTCAAGAAAATCAAGAGAACAACCTTAGGAATATTAGAGCTAACATTTTAGTGTTGTCCCAAAAGGTCGAATCTCAGGCGACTACTATCAAGTAGTTGGAGCATAGGTTTGGGCAAATGTCGGATACATTGAACCAGAGAAAGTCGGGTACCTTTCCAAGAAACACTATCCAAAATCCAAAAAAAGACAATCATTTTCTTGCTATTACCACACGAAGTTGTATAACTACTGTGGATCCTCCATTACCTTCTGTGAAAGTGTCAAGGAATGATGAAGTTGTTGTTTATAAGACATTTGTTGTAGGGTCAAAAAAGGAAATAGGTAATGATGGTAATGTTGATGAGGGTAAAGGTAAGGTTGATGTAAGTGGGCCATAATCAAGTCGACATTATGACCTCCCCCACCTTTTCCTCAAAGGCTAAAATAGAAGCAAGAGGAACAAAATTTCAAGAAGCTTATTGAAATGCTAAAAGACATGAGATCGAACATCACTCTCCTTGAAGCATTGAAGAAGATGTCTGGGTATGCCAGTTTTATGAATGACTTAGTGACCAAGAAGTGGACTGTATGTTTTTAGGATATGGGTAGACTGCACCATTATAGTATAGTTACTTCTAGATTTTTGGCCCAGAAAAAGGGTGATCCTAATGTGTTCATAATTCCATGCACAATTGGGACCTCCTGATTTAATAGAGTTCTCTGTTGCTTAGGAGCCAACATAAATCTGTTGCCACTGGTCGTATTCAGAAAATTGGGTTTGAGTCCTCCAAAGACAACTACTATGAAGTTGTTGATGGCCGTTCACACTGTGAGGAAGCCCTTTGGCATTTCATATGATGTAAATGAAAGATTAGATCACCTTATCTTTCAAGTTTATTTTGGGATTCTGGATTGTGAGGTTGATTTCGAAATGCCCATAATTTTTGAAAGACTATTTATGGGAATAGGATAAGCAATGACTGGCTTAGAGAAGTGATAACTCAAGACTAGAGTTAATAAGGAAGAATCCATATTCAATATCAACAAAATAATAAAGCATTCGACCGACATGAGAGTGGTGTCGATCATTGATTATATCGATAACCTAAGAGGATACTCTTTTTCATATCTTGATGAATTCTGAGTAGTCAAGATACCCATGTCATGCTGCAATGTTAAATCATGTGTTTTGTGGGAGGAAGTCCATGGTATTATTGTTGAAATAAGATTAACCAACACAGCCACATCGTGCCGCGATATTAAATCAAGCGCTGGGTAAGAGGGAACCTACTATTCCAGTGTTCACTTTTGTTTGTTTTGATTTTGTAGGTTTATCACTTATGGACAGACATGGAATGTGGTAAGATAACTACATTCAGGATTTTCTAGGTAAGGGGACTGTGTGACCAACTCATTAGGGTCATAAGTCCCACAAGGTCCACGTAAGTTGTGCAAACTAAAAAGATGAAATTTTGAGGAGTTTGGGGGAATATTTCTAGACTTATACCTAAGAAATTACTAAAAGGGTCAAAAATACTATTTATGATCACATAGGTAGTAGAGTACATAGTAAAATAAAAGGTTCAAAAAGTTTGGAACTTTCCCAAATAGAGGGACCCACATATGGTCTCTACTTACGGACCACATGTACCACTTGCGAACCGCAAGTGGGTACCATAATTGGGCAATTTTTGGGAAGAAATTTTATTTAAAATTTTGGGCCCACCCATTCTTAAAGAAGACCCAAACTTACCCCCATGCTATTTAAGCCATGTTTAACTCATTTTAGCTTAGCAATTGCTCAAAATTTTATTCTTTCCTTTAAAATCTAAATTTATCCCTCAAAGTATAAACTTCTCACACACTAGAAAAAGGGTTAAATTGGTACTTATTTGTGGTACCAACTTGACCAAAAGTGTTATACATGTGTTCCAACTTAAATATTTCTTTATTTCTTTATAGTGCACTTCCAATTTTTGTATGTAAAAGGTAATGTTCTTGGATCCTACTCGTACCACTGTATGATAAAAGTGAAAACAAGTAGTTGCTATGGTTATTTATATTCAATATATATTTTTACCAATGAAGTTGTTAGTTAGGAGCCTTGAATTATACTAGAATCTTAATGTAGGGCATAGTTCTTTGATTAAACTCTAATATTTTACCTTAACCGGAAGAGGCACTTGAAGAAATAGGTAAATACCTTGAGTTTGAAATGATAGTTGGTAGTAATGGACATAATTATTGTTCTATGTATGCACATTTGACTCATTGGGACTACATTCAATTATAAGGATGTGGAAATTAAAGGAAAATTCAAAGTTTTCAAATTTTGATTTTTTCTTTGAATTTTGCAGTCCCTCATTATCTGTTATAAACTAACATTTAGTGTTTCAGGTACACATGTCTCACAAAGATGCAAATAAGAAGGTTTTTGCATTGAGGAGACGGAATGAGTTCCCCGAGCTCAGTGGCTCGGTAGAGGAGTACCCTATTACACAGATTAGAGAAGATGCTGCTGGGGCAATGCACCAAGTGAATTGAGCCCAGGTGAATGAGGTAACCGAGACTGCTATATTAAGCACTATGGGTGTGGCCGCTGCCAAAGGACTCACAGTATGGGAAAAGGCCAAACATTACCCGGCCTAGGTCTTGGACTAAGGCCATTCAGGCTTTCCAGGTGCCCAAGCAGCTCTAGCCCGACCAATGATGAAGTAATCCTGGAGATCACTCACGCATTCTTATCTGCTAAGTAATGATGATGCTAAGGATGAGGTAGAGTCTGATCTAGTTCCACAAGTTATTACTTAGAACCCCCCCTATCTGGGGAGGGGTCCATGGATACATCTGAGGCTACAGTTTAGTAGGGTAATCAATAGTACCACAGTTTGAGGTGGTACCACAGCTCATATATAGCCCTTAGGTGTATCATAGTATGAGGAAGGTACCAGACAATCCTCCTATAAGGTGCATATTCTAGTTTTAGAGGTACCAGCATAGTAGAGATAGAGTTCCTCTTCTATATGTGCCTTAAAGGTAACTCTTGAAGAGGATAACCCGAGGAGATGTGTAGAGGGACTGTAAATAATATTTAATATAGACAGTGATATTATAGAGATCAAATGATCTAAGAGGGTCTTTTATAAGGACTGTAGGATTGAGCTATTTGTGCAGAGTAGAGCACCATTGTTGCGACAACTTTTGATCATTATTTGTTAGAGTGGATTACTACACCATTTAGTTCTAACAGATCAACTTTGGTGTAAGAGTTCAATGCATTATACCATGGCACAATAGCTTTGAAAACTCCCAGGAGGGATATCCTAGACATGTTGAATATCCATAGCTCAAGCAGACCCTTGTAAGAGTGTCCAGGGTTGATATTTTAGTAGTAGCCAGCCATTTATTTCTTTTTTATCCAAATTATATTTCCCTAAAAACCACAATAGAGTGTGATTAAAGATTGAGAGTTGTACGTGAAAGACATATTATGAGGGAGACTGAGCATAAACATAAGAGAGTTTAGATGGCTAGGTGGATTACTGACTATATTTCACCTTTGGGTAATGAGACCCTTTGGATTGAGAGGCAGGGCAGGATAAATAAGGCAATATTGACTTTTGTTGCTAAGTTTTGGCGGGTTTTCATTAGATATAGATTGATTCTTACTGCTTTGTATAATGTATTGACTTGGGAGGGAGCCTCTCTAATTGCTAGCATACTGGATGGATAAGTCATTGGTTTTGTAACTATCATTGAGTGTGCGATTCATGAGAGATCCTATATAGAGGTGATGAATTTACCATTCCCTGTTTTTCATAGTTTATGTGATGATACCGGTGTATTAGAGATTCTAAGGGTTAATGACAGAGTACAGGTGAAAGCCACTACACAAATGAAGATGATGAAGGATCTGGCACATTTGGCTCTTCCTAGGAGACCTAGTACGCCTGTCACAGTACCTTAGGCGCAGACTGAGGGCCCTTTAGTTTCCACAAAGCCTAGTGAGGTACAAAGAAAGGACATGGGAGTAGGTATATATTTTGTAATAGGGGAGTATAACGAGGCCCTCAAGGATAGTACAAAGAGTGAGGGGACCCTAGTGACATCCATATTTTACCCTGATGTACCTCAGAGCCAGTTGGCATATCTTTAAGGCCCTCTCACCCATCCACTTCAACTTCTGCATCAGGAATGGAGTTATTTTCTTGTGCATTCTTGCATAGCTTAGTGGATAGCTAGAGAGATACTACCAAATGACTAGAGAATGTAGAGACACAGGTGGAGACTTTGTATGAGCAGATCCAGCCATGGGTCCAAAACAGACTACAGACAGTAGAGGCTAGATGAGAGTCTACACATACAATTATTATTTCATATCCTCATGTTATCTATATGCACGTATTGATGTTTTTGAGAGATGTTTGTTAAACAAGTTCATAATGATTAAGGCATCCGATCTAGGAGCTAAAAAAGAAAGATGGATACACTTAGATATAAGGTGTCCTCACTGACTGAGAGTGATATATCATCCATCCCTCTGATCATTCCCCTAGTTGTACAGTCTGTACCTCTACCTAGACCTAGTTATTTTGACCTTTCTTGTACAGGATAATGAGGTGTTCCCCATTGTTGGGACCAAGAAATGATGGGAAGGGGACTTGTAGGAACTAAATATATTGTGTAAGAAGTCCCTGAAAAGGGACACATATGATTCTCATGATGCTGCATTTGTTTAGAGGTAAAGATGTGATGAGATTATAGTGGGTTTCTCTTCTAGTAGGGCACCTCCATCACCACCACCTCTTCTAGTGAATATACGTCGATCAGGGGATGTCGATGACCCAGATGCTTAGTGCATCCCAGGTATGTTCTCACTTTCCATTGTTTTTTACCACTTTCCATTGTTTTTTACATTATTTTTATGCATTCTGGATAGTGCACAGTCTTTTAGTTAGGGTATGGAAAACACTAGCCACTGTGGTTTTTTTTTGTCATACTTCTTTTCCTATCGGTAGTGGTATGGGTGCAGAACCAACATGTCTAGGCTTAAATTTGATTTATGATTTGTTTTATTTTGTGTTGTGATGTGCTTGTTATTTAACTAGGTGAATTTTGGGTGTTTAGGGAATTTGATATGTTTTGATTTTGATTTTTGAGAAAAAGGACAACCCTATAAACCTTATTTTTGAACTATGTGTATTGTATATATGTTTGACCTTCATGGATCTTGGTATGGCATTAGAATTTGGGACATGGTAACTGTAGATAACAATTACATGAACTGGATAGGTTGTAGCTTCGTGATGTAGTCTTGTGCCATTTGTGTGTTTTACTATATTACTTCCCTTTGCGTGCTAAATCCAAAACTTGCCCGGTTATAGGGTAGTTAGTTAGGAAAGGATCATAGGCCATTTTTGGATTGTAGTCCACTTTTAGTCCAAATGAAATTTCTATTGTGAAATTTTATCCCTTGACCCCTATTTTGAGCCTTATAGTCTATTTCCTTATTTTCACCTTTCACCTTCCCAATTGTTTTACAATGAACCTATTTTGGACCCGGTCCTCCTAGAAAATTATGCACCTTAACTCAAGTAAATTGCCTAAGTTGAGGGTGGCTATTTTAGGGGTGTGTGATGGGAAGTAGATATAAAGAAGGGTAAAAAAAGTGAAAGAAAAATTATGGTTGGGTGTGGTAACAAAAGAAAAAGAAAAAGAAAAATGTGAAAAAGTTAAAAAGAAAGAATAAAGAAACCACTCCCAACCTGAATGTTATTTAAAATAAAAAAGGAGAAATAAGGGAAGAAATAAAGTAAAAAATGGTTAATAAGTTAGACCAAAAAGTTAGCATAGTGCCTAGGAGGCTTAGTTACATGATATCTATATATACCATACCATCCCCTCAAGCCTACATTAGAAGCCGTGACAAGTCCTATAGTGATCATGACTTGACTATTTGAAAGCATAGGTGTAGAAAATAAGGGAAATCTTATGTTATTTGACATGTATTGATTAGAAATTAGTTTTGAGTATATGTTTCTCTTGACCATCTCCACATTGACATGCTTGATTTCATATATGAGTCAGTAGGACTTCTTTTGATGTGAGGGCACATGGACTGTATTGCTAAGTTGCATACTTGTTTAGAAATATGTGACTTGTATATATTTATAGTTGTCTAATGCTAATGTAATTGTTGTAACTTAATTTCTTTATATTATACTCATGTGCTTCATATAGACACACAGTTAGTTCTCACTTCTGTTTATAGAAGGGATAATGAATTTGAACTTAAGATGATGACTGACTACCTTGGATATCTTAGATTATCCTAGTTAAGAATCTTGTTTCGTTTCTTGAGGACATTCAACATTCTAAGTTAAGGGTGTTTCTGTGCTATGAACTTCTAGCATTTTTTATGATTAAAATTTAGAAAATATGCATGATTCTAATGGCGTTTTGTTAGACAAAATATGTTTTGGGTATGTTTTGTAAGAAATTAGACTTTGGATGCTAAGTTCAAGAAAAGGAAGAAAAATAGAGTTTTTGGCTACTTACTTGGGCATTTTTGGGCTTATGTGACAAAAGCATGTACTAGAAATTGAAGTCAAGAGACTTGATTACAGGAATTTGAAGACTCTAGCAATTACCTGGATCCACATGCAAATCATATGTTGTACTTATGCATTAGAACTGGCTAAGGTAATAACCAGAAGTCAAGATCCAGAGAGTACAAAGCTTCACGAAAACTTTCTTGCACTTACCTGGGTCCACTTGCGGACCATATGTAGTACAACGGGACGTATGTGGCCCAAGTAAGTGTCCACCGACTCCACTATTTCTTTTCATTTGGGCCTTGATTTTTAGGGTTTCCTCATGTACTATAAATACCCTTTATGTGTTTTTTAGTAAGGTTACACACTCTTTATACTCACAAACACATATTTTGATTTTGAGATTCAAATTTGGTCTTGGAATTATTTGGTATTAATTTATTTGAATTTTTGGGTTTTCAGTTATGATTAATTTGATTTCATCTGATGCTTTCAATTATGAATAATTTTTATTATTTCTCAAGAATGAGCGGCACAGACCCTTAGCTAGGGTTATGGAAACCATGGTGGACTGATGAAGTAGAGAAAGTGCTATGTTGTTCTGAACATATACCAACACATGTATTATATTATCTTCTAGTTTATAGATGTCTTAGTGGTTACGAACATTAGGATCCTACCTAGATTATTGCTACTTACTCCAAAAGAAGAGTAATGACTAGAAAAATGTAATTACATTAGTAACTTGAAGATTAACCATCGATACACGCTAATAGGTATTATCTAAGTAAGATTGTTAACTATCAAATAACAACAAGAGAACCAAAAGGTAATAGTTAACTGGGATATGGGATAAGGGTTAGTAAGGAGACATCCTGAGACTCAAAAGGTAAAGGGTGAAATCTATCAACTAGTCAAAAAGATAGTTGATTGTACATAACTTACCGAATTCTGCATGTAAGGCATCGGGTTGGTCAAATAAAGAACGATAAACATAATGAGTTGAGAATCTATGGGGAACACAATCCTACTGTTCATCTACGACTGATTACAACCAGATTTGATATTTCTTACTTGTTCAATATTGCCACTACAATTTCTCCCCATTTACTTTTATAATTTTGCTCATTGAGTAAAGTAATTAAGAGCCATGATTCTATGTATTCCCTTGAGATTCGACCCCAACCTTTGTTGTGTTACTATATTTGATAGCGACCGCATTATCCTTTGACTGAAGGTATAGCTTCAATGTCATCTCCAACTACGCTAATTGGTCAAGGAAGCTAGACAATGTACTTTAGGCCTACTGGAAAGCTTTAAAAACACCCACAGGTGCTTCTCCATATGGGTGTCGTAGGTATAACCCAAAATAGATAAGTTGAAGTCATGGATATTATAAAAAATTTTGGGTCCTAAAGTTGTACTTACAAATCCACTTACAAGGGTCGTAAGTAAAACCTACCAGCCCCCGAAGTTGTATTCATAGAAATAAGACCAAAAATGGGTACAAGATTAACTTATAGACCTACTTATGGGGACTGTAAGTAGCATTTGCGGGCCGTAAGTGGGTAAAAATTCTTTGGGACTATTTTCAAATCTACATTGGGCCCCTGTGACCTAACCGAATCCGACTTACCCCACATTATTTAAACCTTCAAAATCGACACTTTAACCCTAACCTTTAAAATTCAAACTCCCTATACAATTAAAACTCTCCAACTTCCATCTAAAACTATAAAAGGCAATATCCCCAATGTTTCTCACCACACTTTCGCGTAAAATTCAAAAAAGGAGGGCTATAGTCACATTATTCATCTTTTGCTTCAAAGATTCTTTAATCCATGTAAATATTCTTGGCTTCAACTTTGTTAAAGCGTGTTCTTTATCATTGAGCTTGAGATAGTGCTTGGTATAATCCAAAAATTGTTTATGTCTCATTATTCTTGAAATTTATGGAGCCTAAACTCGGTAAAATTTAATTTGTTGCATGATTTTTGTTTGGTAAACCTGTGATCACATGATAAATGAATATATATGTTCAATAATGAGAGAAAATACCAAAATATATGTGCAATACCTATGGAAATTGACTTGTTGCATGTTGTAGTGTACAAAATTAGGCTAAAATAGAAATTATAACATTGTGGGATAAGTTTTTTAGGAAGATTTCACTCATTCTCAGAGGGGAAACTACGCAAATACTTATAAGCCTCATACTTAATGTATTATTATGATATATAAAGGATATAAAAACTTTAAATCATTTGGAAAAAATTCAAAAATGCTTGGAATGGATCAATGAAAACACAATGCACATTTTGATGCAATTTTGATACCTACAATGTCCAAGGCACACGAGGACCATGGTAATGTACTATTGGCGCTAGAAACACACCAAAAAATTTAGAAGGGGCCCAAAATAGTGACCCATCACCGCAATTTTGTCCTAATAGCGATTAAGGATGTACTGCGTTGCGGTAATGAGCCAATCAGAAATTGTACACTTCTAGAATCTCAACGAAATTACACTGCTTCATGAGCTATAAGTGATTGACACTCTAGCGCAATACGATGACGATCAAAAGCTGGAAAAGTATGCCCAGCTGGAAAATAACAGTGTGGAAACCTAATCCTATTTGGTTTATGACTTGTCTGCTATAAATATAACATCTTAAATCACGTTTTGGACATCTTGGAAGACCCTAGATCATCTTGGAAATCATTTAAGGTCACTATACTACTTGATAGACCATATGCACTTGCATTTGTGCTTGACCGCTATCAAATATTATTTTCAAAATAATTTCCAAATTTCCTACTTATTTTATTGTATTCGCTGTGTAAGTAAAATATTATTTAAAAATTATTTATATACAATTTAGATATCTCCTATGAGAGGTGGATCATGGGGTGCCAGGGATGGGAGCTATCAATTTGTGAAGACAAGGTGTATTGAAGAATGAAAGACTCAATAAATGTGAAATATAGAATGTAATTTTCCTACTTCCACAAATTCATTTTTATAAATTTAAAAAAAGAAACTTAGTTTCCTAGAGAAAACACTTTTTCAAAAATCTATCAAATATGGGGAAAAAAATTAAAACATGTTGAACACACCATTTGTTTGTTTGAAATTGAATTGTATGTTTATTCGTATATGCTAATTATCCTCCATATTTCCTTTCTCAAAATAAAGTCCTTTAAAATTTATCCAAGTATAACAAAAAAAACTTTAATAATTATAATGACTTACCAAATAACACATGATTAACGTAGCATTAAATTAAATTAATTATGTTATTGAAAAATGTGACTTAAGTTATATTATTTATAAAATTAAATTTTATATTCTTTATCACAAGCTTTGGACTAGGCTTAGTAAGCCTGAGCCTTATGCAACTATTTATGTATATATATATATATATATATATATAAATTATTTATTAAAAATATTTTTTTGTGTGTCTTGTGTGGCTCCACGTGGCATTGATATGGCGCTGATATGTAGGAGCGTGCAATTCATTCTCTATTCTGAGAGTGATATTATATCTTAATGCTGATATTTAATTCATGCAAAAGTTCTTTAGGATGGTAAATAATTGCCTGAAGCGTTAAAGTGTTAAAGTAAGTTGTGGTGATAAGTTTAGAGTGGTATTTATGTTTTTTCCCTTAATTATATCAATAAGTCATACTATATCTATAAACCATTAATCATATGTATGAGGCATTAATCATATATATGAGTTGCACCATATCTATAAATCATTAATCATATCTATGAGTCATTAGTCACATCTAGGAGCCATATCATATCTATGAGTCATATCGTATGTATAAGTTATATCATATCTATAAGGCATATCATAACTCTAAGTCAAATCATAACTATGAGTCATATCATATATATATAAGCCATTTCATATATGTAAGCCATATCATAACTATGAGACATTTTATATATATAATTTATATCATACCTATAAGCCATATCATAACTATGAGTCATATCATAACTATGAGCCATAATATAACTATAAGCCATTAACGATTAATCACATCAATATCTATATCATTAAGAAGGTCAATAAGCCATATTATTAGTCATATCCAGAAGCCACAAGAATAATCATGTACATATAAGTCATAACATATCATATCATATCATTAATCATATATACAAGCAATACTCGAACGTAGCATCAATATTTCAATATCCAACTAGCATACTCAATAAGTATATTAAATATCCTCAAGTGTTAAACAAACTAATAATAAGAGTATATCATATGTAACTAAGTCTGCAAGGCTAACACAAGTCTTGGCCTAAGGTGGGGCAAAAAGGCCTATGTTAATTCCCAAAATCTATTTTAGGCAACTTTTACCCAGGACTAAGCTAAGGTATTTACATTCATTCCTAGATGTCAAGTGAGCCATAAATAGTTCTAAGATAGTAATACTTACAAAACATGAACGACTAAGGAAATTCTATGTAATACCCTTTATCTGAAAGCCACTGTTAAACTTATGACTCATACCCTTAAATCATGTATACACCTTATGAGTCATAAGTTGTAAGAGTTGTAGTTATGGAAATATGGAGTAGTTGAGACTATTGTAGTTACTATTAAACCCTAGGAATTATCATAGGATGTTAGGAGTCATATGAATTTAAAATGTAAGGTTAACTATATTGGTCCCCCAAGTCTATATCCAAGATATGAGAGAATGATACAAGTCGCATGGAGATGTGACGAGTCATAAGATATGACTCATATGTTGACCAATGTGTTCAATCCTTGCCACTTCCAAGCTTACGAGTTGCTATTCATAACCTCTTCTTACAAGTCGTAAGTTGACTCCAGGAGACTGGAGGTCATATTTCTATAAGTTTAGTTAAGGTACCTTTTGGTCTTTTCCCCTCTTATAACTCCTAACCCATGACTTATAACCCAAGAGAGGCATTATTTTCCTCTATCTTTCATTTGATTAACAACATATCTTCTATATTCAAGAACAACAAGATTAGGGTTTCTCTCACCATGTCATCTCTCAAGTCTCAAAGTTTAAGCCCTCTTCACATGTCAAGCAATTCCAGATATAGGGGAATCTGAACAAGGTTAATCTTCCATCCTTGTGCCCGAAAAGCATGATTTCTAAGATTAAATTTATAAGTTTTACATTAGGGTTCATCTCCCAAATTCCCATATATTGAAGTATAACCTTATTTTGTGATCTAAAGGCTAAAGATGAATAAAGGATTCATCTATTTATGTTTTGAACATGAAGATTGATATTGTGATTTGAAATGTATTACTTTGATTAAGATTAAGCTGAAAGATTTCTATATGGGTATTGAGCCTGATATTTTGTTAGAAGTGCTATGAAAGAAAGTTAGAGTTTCAAGATTTAAGAAGTATTAAGTTTACAAGAAATTTGAAGCTTTTAAGATCCATTCATATGCAATATAGTATGATTTTAGAAAGATTGATATTTTAATCTAAAGATGACACAACCCGACCTGGGGCCTTGTCGTAATGGGCATACTAGGACTAGGTATCACCCCTTGTAATCCAACCTAACCACCATTAGCATACCTTGAGTTAGAAAAATACCAAGCAAATAGTAAGATAGAATAACTGCACAGGGGCAGACAAAACCGTAACAACCAAACCACCGAGCCAAACAAATACCAAAATAAGAGCCATAACCAAATATGTTCCAAAAAATAATATGATTAATCCTAAAATAAAATACGATGGACAATATCATCAATCGGTATCATCCCCAATACCAATGCCAATGCTAAGGCTAACACCAATACCGATCCTACCCATTCCAACCCATAGTAGTACCACAAAGCCTCTAACAAAAAGAGTAAGAATATTTAATGGGTACATGCCCCCAACCATATCCCAAACCAATATACAAAAATAAATTAAAATGTCTAAGAATATCCATAACATGAAATAGAGACTTTCATAAAGATGGAAGGTCACCACTTTAATCCATCAGTTATCCCCTAGTCAGTCACGATGTATGAGAAGTAAAATGGTTGGTTCCTACATAACGTGGGTATACATTCACCCGAATATAGGTTAGCCGGTGATCGCTAGCATGAACTCAATATAAGGATAAATAATGCCACTTATAAAACCATCCATATGCACACAACCATGAATATATATATAACTATGCTTGGAAAGGGAACCTAGTTTAGCAGGCCCTTTAAATTTTTACCTATGTTATGTAGATTTGTCATTCTAAACAATCCACAATCTATATGGGTTCAGCTCCCCCTACTGAAAGGACCCCAGTGCGTGAAGCCATACGACCAAGGAATAAAAACCAGGTATGACTAGTACATCCCCCATATATAAAGTATTACATCAAGCACACAGTCACCAAGACCAACCTTACATTGGAAAATAAGATTTTCCAGTTTTGGTTCCCCCCTGGATCTCCACCTTCCACAACTTTGCTACCCACATCTCCCCTCCCCCATTATTTCCCAATTAAAATGATTACTAAGCTACCAACTAATCCATTAACCATTTATTAACCAAGGACATTAATAGTGGTATTATCATACCAATAATACTTGAAAGATTTGTCCATAGAAAACTTTATAGAGGTTTAAGGGATTCCATGTACCCTTCATGATTTCCAATTAACCAAAAACCATATCCACCAAGGCCTTTCCAATCCATTTAAAACTATTTAAACCATTCATACCATTTAGGGTCCTACTACCAACTTTAAACCATGCATAAGTTCCATTGAAAAAGTAATACATAGTGAAAATATTGTTAAAGGCATTTTATCAAACACATTGGGGGCATAGTATTTCTGAAACCAAAGTCTATTACAAAAGACCCATTCCAATGCAAATAATTATCCAAAACTACCATTAATGCATAAAAGAGTATAATTAAAATATGGGAAAATCATAACCAAGCATTTATAACCAAAACCCCCCAAATAATATTTAAAAAAATCATACAATATTCAAATCATAAAAACATTGTGTAAAACCATGCTTATAGTTTGAAATAACAATGAAGGAAGAGATTATTCCTTAATTGATAAAGTAGATGGAGAGAAATCATCAACAAGATCCCCAAATTAGTCCTCTAGTTAAAACCCTAACATTCTTGCCCAAAAGCTTTTGAGAGAATTATAGAGTATTTAGGAAGAGTTTCTAAGTATTAATGAATAGAATAATAGGGTAAATAGCCTACCAGGAGAGTTAAAAGTCATGTGACCTTATTAGGATAAGTGGGGAAATGTCCAGAATGCCTTCACTTAAATTGCACAAAATCCCATCACAGGGGTATGACTGACCCTCACCGATCATACTCTCCGATACGAGTGGTACCATCCACTCGTATCCTAAGACTCAACCCTTAGAGGCAACATTTTCCACTGTAAGATTCATCCTACCAAAGTTGTATTAACAATATATGATCCATACCCATCACCCCTATCTATGGTAAGATAGAATCATAGAATGTTTGAATCTTGTCTACCATACGAGTCCTAGGTACGACTCATACCGTGGCTTACAGATCCTGGTGAGTCATTCGTACTTCGATCAAACTTAAGTTACAAATTTTAAGGTTAAGTTAAGAAACCTAACAAACTGTATCTATTTATCTGACTCATACCACTAAGTAATACCCATTTTAGTGACCAAAATTCATCCTACCAACCAACGAATGGACCATTCCATCTGTACACTAACATACGGCTCATACTCATGAGTCGTATTTGGTTAAGAGACCAGAATTGCAAGAAATTTTCTAAGGTCCAAAAACTAGGGTATTTCAAAAGATAAGACATGAAATCCACAAGTGCTCATATTGATTATGATTTAATTAGAGAAGTATAAATTGTTTTTGGGTCTATAAACCCTAATGTTATTTTAAGGTGGATTTATTAAGTATGAGAATATATACATAGACATATTTTTTAGGAGTAGTATTTAACATCGACAGCCTCTCTACTCCTTTGGTGGTAATGGTACGGACTGCATATATTTTACCCTCCCCAGACCCCACTTGATGGGAACTCACTGGGTATGTTATAGTTGTATTAGTATTTAGCATCGAGAGCAGAATGTGGTTAAGGGTGTCCTAAATTCCTAGAAACTATGAGCAATCGTAGATTCAAGTCCTAATATGGTTAAGTTTAGTGATCACTTAAGTTAAGGTTCTATTTTAATGTAAAGGGTATAACAACTCTCCGCAATATAGGTAATACATTAGACTACATGTTAGCTCACATGGTTTATGTCGTTTGGAAGAATCTCTCATAAAAAGAATAAAATTAAGAATTTTTAGAAACTAAGTATTATGGCTCACCAAACTTATTCATATGCTTCAATATCCATGTTTTATGATCTTACATTCTTTATTTTTACTCAAGTCAAAGGTGAGATATTTTTGCTTTGCATGCATTATTTTAAAGTACACATATATATTCAGTTCTTGTTTTACATATGCATTCACCCCCATATGCTCAGTAGATTCCAAAAGTACTGACCCTCATATATGTGTATGTGATACATTATCTTATAATATAGGTTTTGGTGCTCATTTTCAGCATTTATTTTGTCCACGGACATCATCTCCTGGATCCCAACTTTTAGTAAGTCCTCATATCTGAGGACCCACTTAATCGGACTCATGTTTATTACTAAAAGTTATTTTAGATCTTTGATTTTTGTTTATGTTTGGATTAGCTAGGGCCTGTCCTAGCGGCTCTCTACTTAGAAGTAGAGGCTTGTCAGATTGTGTATATTCTAAGTTCAAAGAATTTGTTTAAGATTTCCAAGTTAAAGATTTACACTAGAATAAGAACTTATTTACCTTTTGTTTCTATACAAGATAGTTCACTTTTTACGTGAATCTAAGTTTAATAGATATCATGGGTTAGCTTGGGGCTACTCATAGTCCTGATTATCATATGATGTCCAATGGGTGCTCTAGGGTCGTTACAAATAAGGTATCAGAGCCTAAGGTTTTAAAGAGTCCTACGGAGTCAGACAAGTTATGTTACATAGAGTTTTGGTCATAAATGTGAAGAACTCCACATTTATGAGCAAGACACTACGGAATAAGTTAGGAATCACCCTAACTTTAATGATCTATCATGCTTGAAGTTTTCTCTATCTGTCCTAATTTATGATTTCATATGATAGAATATGCCTCATCATCGAGCTAACATATATAGAAATACTAATCAGCTACCACTGCACGCAGACCCTCTGAATGATAATGTTTCTCATGCCTAATTTTGAGTTGTCTTTCTAGTGTTGTCCTAAGCTATAAAAGCTAATGTTCAAAGAAACTAGTAGGAAGCAGTCCCACTTCAGCAAAATAGTAACTTAGCTGCAACTAGAATTTAGGACTTTATGAATATGAATGCACCTGAGTTCCATGGGTTAAGGGTGGATGAGGATCCTCAAATCTTTATTGATAAGGTGAGAAAGATTACTCAGATCATGCATGTTACTTAAGAGGAGAGTGTAAAGCTAGCATCCTATAGGCTAAAAGATACTGCTTATGATTGTGTCACTGTGTGAAAGGATGATAGGGGTGAGAATGCAGCTCCTATAAGTTGGTTGGTGTTTTAGAGTGATTTCCTGGACAAGTTCTTTCCTTATGAGATGAGGGAGGATAAAGTGGAGGCGTTCATAAACCTGAGGCAGGGCTCTATGACAATGAAGCAGTACTACCTTAAGTTCACTCAGTTAGAGCTAGAATGAGTAAGTTTGTTACTAGCGTGTTAGATTTAGTAGTAAATAGTGTAGGACTGCCATACTAATTGGAGACATAGATATTTCTTGATTGATGAATCAAGCTTAATATATTGAGGTAGAAAAGTTAATGAAAAGAGAGAAGAAAAACAAGATAGCTAGGACTAGATAGTTTTAGTATAGTCAACCAAGTTTTGGATGAGGAAGCCACTTGCAGTTTCAGTATAATTCATCTATGTTTATAGCATCTTCATCCAATGTCCCTGCACCCTGGACCAAGAAAGAGCAGTATGGTAGGACTTCAAATTCAAGGTCTTAGAATAGTGTGATCGGTAGGCCCAGTTACCCGACATGTGCAAAGTATGGCAGAACCCATTCAGGTTAATGGATGATAGAAAAAGGAGGTTGCTATTATTATGGTAATATGGGACATAGGATCAAAAAGTGTTCATATGCTAAGAAGGAAGGTAGAGATGCTCATCCTCAGACTCAGTCTACTAATCCAGCATCTCATATAGGCCACCCTGTTCCTTCACAGGGTGCATCATCTAGTACCAGTGATGGCCAGTGCCATAATCAACTTTATGCATTACCATCCTATCAGGAACAAAAGAGTTATCAAAATATTGTCACTTGTATGCTTAGTGCCTTTCACCTTGATGTATATGTGTTTTTAGACCTGGGATCAAATTTCCCTTATGTAACTCCATTGGTTGTTGTATATTTTGGGGTAGGTCTTGAAAATCTCCTTAAGCCCTTCTCAATTTCTATATAGTGGGTGAGTTAATTATTGCTAAGCGAGTCGATGGGAAGTGTGCTATTACTGTCCTCTAAAAGATCATACTAACAGACTTAATAGAGTTAGAGATGTATATTTTGATGCTATTCTAGGCATGTATTGGCTCCATTTATGCTATGCATCAATAGATTGTCTCACCCGCGTGGTAAAGTTTTAGTTTCCTGATGAAAATTTTTTTGAATAAGAGGGTAGTTCTATCGCTCTTCTACTAACTCTCTTCTACTAACTCTCTTCTACTAACATTCTTCTATGAAAGTTCACATAACAATTTTTTTCTTCAACCATTTGGCCGGCGCCGACGCCAGCCCAGGTAAGGTACCTTCTTTATCTCTCTCCCTTGAGTTCTCTTTCTCGCTCTTCTCTCTCTTCTCAACTCTTCTGAGCTACTTCTCTCTCTCTCCCCTTCTTTATTATCTAGCCACTGATATTGCTGGTGGGACTAGGGTTCCTGCTGATTAGACTCCGACGAAGGTCACCAGAATATAGATTTGGTATCACCAATAAACTCTCCAGAAACAGCAAAAACCAGTGATGTTTTTGGCGATAGCTTTCTGGCAATGGTAGTTATAGCAATCAATTCCGAAATCAAAATTGATAGTACCATCAGCACGCAAAACTATCCGGTGATATCTAAACTTTGATATTTAGATACTTTTACTAGTTATTATTTTTCCAGTTTCATGGGTGTTACTTTATTTATTGTGAGTATAGTTGTAACTGTCTTATTTTTCACTTAATGGTAGTTGTTATTATGTTGTTGTAGCTGCTAGGCCGATTAGGGCTTTTTTTGCATGCCTACTGTTTGCAACTGATTTTCTTCTTTTCTGTTTTTCTTGTCTATCGACCTATTGGTTGGGGATTTCATTTGGACTTGTTTCAATTTATAGGTGGTGGATGTAGGGGTTGATGGTGGAATAGGGTCATATCTAATGGGGTTGGGGTTGGGGTTGGGGGCAGTTTCAGGTACGGTTGAAGAGGGGAAGGTAGGGGTGGGTGTGGGGTATAGGTTGGATGCTATTTTGGCTATTAAGACTGGTATGGTGAGGGGTGGTAGAGGAAGGAGAGACGCGAGAGTAGATAGGTTGAGGGTGGGGTCTTGGAATATAGGGACCCTTAAGGGTAAGTCAATAGAGCTGGTAAAGATTCATAAGAGGAGGAAGATTAATATTACGTGTGTCTAAGAGACTAAGTGGGTAGGGAATAAGGCTAGAGATGTGGATGGGTTTAATTTGTGGTACTCGAAGAGTGACAGGCATCAGAATGGTGTGGGGATCTTAGTGGATGAGAATCTTAGAGAGCAGGTGGTGGAGGTTAAGAGGGTTAGTGATAGAATGATGATGATAAAGTTGGTCTTTAGAGGGTTTACGCTACATATGTATAGTGTCTATACAGTACAGGTGGGCTTAGGAGAGAAGGCAAAAGTAAGATTTTAGGATGCTCTGGATGAGGTGTTGAGAAGCATGCCTAGTTAGAAGAACATTGTTGTAGCGGTGTACTTTAATGGACACATTGGGGTTCTGTCGGAAGGCTATGATGAGGTGCATGGGGGATTTGTTTTCAATGATAGAAACGATGAGGAAGCATCTCTGTTGGATTTTGCGAGGTCCTTTGGGCTAGTAGTGGTGAACTCAAGCTTTCAGAAGAAGAAAGATCACCTGATTACCTTTCGTAGCGTGGTACCCAAGACCCAGATTGACTTTTTACTGCTAAGGAAGGGGGATAGGGTTTTATGTAAGGACTACAAATTCATTCCAAGTGAGCATCTTTCGACTCAGCACAGGCTTCTGGTGATGGAATTATTTTGGAAGAAGAGTAAGAAGAGAAGGGCTGGGAAGGGCCAGCCTAGAATTAGGTAGGGTGGCTTGACGCCTAAAAGTGCACTGGTGATAGAGGAAATAGTCATGGGATTGGAGGTGTGGGACTATTGGGGAGAAGTGGATGCTATATGGGATAAGGATACCAACTGCATCATGGAGATGGCTAGAGAAGTGTTAGGAGTTTTGAGGGGTCGACTAGGACATTATAAGGGAGATTGGTGGTGAAATGAAGAAGTTAATAAAAAAGTGGAGGTTAAGAAGCGGAAGTATGTTAAGTTGATTGAGAGTAAAAATGTAGAGGAGAAGAGGGGGAATAGGTAGGTCTACAAAGTTGCAAGAAAGGAGGCTAAACTTGTAGTTATGGTGGTTAAGACTGTAGCATTTGAGAGCTTATATACGGGACTAGAGGAGAAAGGTAGGGAAACGAGGTTGTTGAGTCTTGCTAAGGCTAGGGAATGGAATGGTCGGGACCTCAAACAAGTGAAATACATGAAAGGGAAGGATGGTAGAGTATTGGTAGAGGATGCCCACATTAAGAAGAAATGACAGGAGTATTTTCTTAGGATTTTGAATGGAGGGGGGGGGGGGGACAGAGACATTGAGTTAATAGAGATGGAGCACTCAGAGGAGAGACATAATTTTAGTTATTATATATGTTTTATGGTCGAGGAGGTCAGAAAAGCTATTTGTTTAATGCGGAGGGAAGGGCGACGGGGCCTGATGAGATTCTGATAGATTTTTGGAAGTTTATAATTAGGAAAGTTTTAAGGTGGTTAACTATTTTTTTAACAGCATTTTCAAGACGACGAGAATTCCCAATGCTTAGAGGTAGAGTACAATATTTTGATATGCAAAAACAAGGGTGACATTCAGATTTGCACAAACTATAGGGGTATCAAATTGTTGAGTCATACTATGAAGATTTGGGAGAGGATGGTTGAGCGGAGATTGAGGAAGATTGTGTCCATTTCATAGAATTAGTTTGGTTTTATGCCTGGTCGCTCGACGACGGGGGCTATCCACCTGGTGAGAAAATTAGTAGAGCAGTATAGGGAAAGAAAGAGGGATTTGCACATAGTGTTCATCGACTTGGAGAAGGCGTATGACAAAGTCCCTAAGAAGGTTCTTTGGAGATGCCTAGAGGAAAAAGGGGTCCTAGTAGAGTATATTAGAGCTATTAAGGACATGTACGATGGAGGAAAGACTCGGCTGAGAACGGTAGGAGGGGACTCAAAATATTTTTCTATTATGACACTGTTGCATCAGGGTTCGACTCTTAGTCTATTTTTATTTGCATTGGTGATGGACGTTTTGACGCAAAGTATCCAAGGGGAGATACCGTGGTGTATGTTCTTTGCGGATGATGTAGTGTTTATTTATGAGATGTGGAGAGGTGTGAATGAAAAATTAGAGGTTTGGAGGCATACTCTAGAATATAAGGGGTTCAGGTTGAGTAGGTCCAAGACGGAGTATATGGAATGCAAGTTTAGTAACTTGATATAGGAGAAAGATATGGTCGTGAGGTTGGATTCCCAGGATGTTTGTAAGAGGGACAGTTTTAAGTATCTTGGATTTACTATTAATAGGAATGATGAGACTGATGAGGATGTCACTAACCATATTGGAGAAGGTTGGATGAAGTGGAGGCTCTCATTGTGAGTGTTGTGCGATAAGAAGGTCCCACTAAAGCTTAAAGGTAAATTCTACAAAGTGACAGTCCATCCAACTATGCTATATGGAGCAGAGTGTTGTCCAGCCAAGAACTCCCACATTTAGAAAATGAAGGTGGCAGAAATAAGAATATTGCATTTGATGTGTAGTTTTACAAGAGGGGATAAAGTTAGAAATAAGACAGTCTGAGAGAAGGTGGGAGTGGCTTGCGTGAAGGATAAATTATGGGAAGGAAGGATTAGATGGTTTGGGCATGTGATGAGGAGGGGTATAAATGCCACATTCTGTAGGTGTGAGAGGATAGTATTGGAGGGTTTAAAGAGGAGGAGACGTAGGCTAAAAAGTACTGGAGGGAAGTTATTAGACACGATATGGAGCATCTATAGCTTATCGAGGACATGACCCTAGATAGAAAGGTGTGGAGATTTTGGATAAGGGTAGAAGGCTAGGATGAGCGCATGAGTTATAGCAAGTAGGTAGGAGCAACTAGTTAGGAGGGCCCAGGTGTCCCTGGTCTGTAAATGTTTGTTACTACTAGGGGGTCTCGTATTCTGGATACCCTATCGCTTATCTCTTATCTATTGCACCTATTTATCTTATTTAGTATTTCTTGGATTTATACTTTATTTTATTTTTATTTTAGTATGTCTTATTTCTTTTTATGTTATGCTATCCATCATACTTCATTATGCTTTGGTTACTATTCACTACCTGGAGCTAGGGGTCTATCGGAAATAACATCTCTACTTTTTTGGAGGTAGCGATATAGACTGCGTATATTTGACCCTCCACAGACCCCACTTTATGGGAATACACTAGTTTGTTATGGTTGTTATTATTGGTAGTTCTGCATCTCACAAGGGTTGCTTCATCTTTTATCTTAAGGCTAGGAAATTAATATCAAAAGTGTGTATCTACCATTTAGGTTTAGTCAAAGATACCATGTTTGAAGTCCCAACAGTTCAATCAGTCTGTAAGATTCCTAAGGTTTTCCCTGAAAATTTCCCAAGAGTACCTCTAGATAGAGAAATAGAGTTTGGTATTGATCTTCTTCCTAATACTCAACCCATCTCTATCCCTTCATAATGCATGGCTCTGGCCAAACTTAAAGTGTTAAAGGAGCAGCTTAAGGATCTAATAAATAAGGGTTTCATCAGACCCAATGTTTCTCCGTAGGGTGCTTTATTTTTTTCATGCGCAAGAAAAATGGCTCTCTTAGAGTGTGTATAGATTATAGACAGCTAAACAAGTTTACCATCAAGAATAAGTATCCCATTCCTAGAATCTATGATTTGTTCGATCAGCTTTAGGGTGTTTGCAGTATTCCAAAATTGACCATAGGTTGGGATACCATCAATTGAAAGTTCGGGTGAAAGACATTCCAAAAATAGCTTTCCAAAGAAGGTATGACCATTTTGAGATTGTGGTTATGTCATTTGGACTGACTAATGCTTTTATAGCCTTTATGGATTTGATGAACAAGGTCTTTAAGCAGTACTTGAACATGTTTGTCATTGGATTTACAGATGACATACTGGTGTATTATAGGAGAGAGAAGGAACATACAGAAAATTTGAGAATAGTACAACATACCCTCAAGGATCGTCAATTGTGTACTGATACAAGCATAAAGAGTACAAGGTTTACAAGGTCTTTTAGAAGGTTCAAGATTTGGATTGTCAAAGGATCAAGCCTCGAATTTGCAAGTTCTTGAAGACCTTTTGGAACCATTACAGAGCCTTGTCCAAATTAAAGAGAGAAATAGAGGTTTATGCATCACATAGGCGCCTCAACTAAGGGCATTATGGTATTTTAAGACCTCCCTTTTACACTCTAAAGGAGCACCCTTCATTAAGGGCATTTTAGTCATTATTATGTAATAGTATAAATAGACCTTTTAGATTCTAGTGTCAGGAATTTTGAAGAATTGATTGAGTAAAACTCAAATTGTATTTTCTTTCCTTAATGTAGGGCTTGGAAAATTCATCTTAGTGTGGGTCTTGGAAAAGACATTGAACCTAGGGTCATCTTTGAGTGTGGAATCACCCTTGTTGTCATTTTTGTAGGAAAGGTTGGCTGCTTGAGTAGTTGATCCCTTTGTGTCCACCTAAGAGTGTGGTGTTATCCTTCACTGGTGTTGTGTGTCTTGGTATTTGATACACACCTTGGTGCTATTCATTAGTGTAGGTGTAAGTCTCACTATCTATCTTTACGTTTAATGCAATCCGTGTGTTCTCTTCTTCATCTACTCTTCTTCTAGTTGCTGATTTTTGCTTCATTAGTTTTAAATTTCGGTTATTAGGTTAGTTTTTCTATCATTTGGTATCAAGAGTCATGTATTAGAGTTTTTCCCACAACTCTAAGCCTTGGATCTAAGAAAATATTCACAAAAAAAGAGTCTAGAGTCAAGAAAAAAAATAGGTGTTTCACGTTTTTGTACTTGGACAGTATTTTAAATCTTAGATCTACATGATTTTGTGTTGTTTTGTTGGTTTCATGTGCTAGATACTTGTTCCCTAGCACCTAGGGAGTCTAGATCTACGTTTGGAACAAGATTTGGTTGTTTTTAAGCTAGATCCACCATTTTTGTGACTTGTTTGAAGCTTTTGAGGTGGGATCTCATGGGGGATACCTTGTGTGTGGCGTTTTGTGGATGATTTATTGTTGTTTGTGCTTGTCTTGGCAAAAGGAACCTAGATCTAAAAGAAAATTTAAATTTGGGATTCATTTGCCTAGTGGTCAAACTGTGGTCAACTCTTGAATATTCATCTTGTTCATCCACCATCTTCAAATCTTGTTGAAGAATAATATTCAAGTAGCTTGCTTGATCCAAAAAGGGAGAAGAAAGAGAGTGTACTAAGTGTTTGTACAATAATATTCCCTAGCATATTCTAAGTCTTTCAAAAAGGAAAAGGGGACAAGCAAGTACAATTAAAAGTACACTTGAGGGGACCAATCCACTTTGAATTCATTTGAAGCTCCAAAAAGGCATCAAACCTTCATTTTCCTTCAAAAACCGAAATTCATCTTCTCTAAAGGAGTGTTTGGCAAAAAATAAGAGTTTTGAAGTTGAAATTTTTTGAAAAGTGACGCCCAATTACAAGCTGCCACGTCTTCACTTCTATAAACAACCAAATTGAATTCTAAAAGTATATTTATAAGTTTCAATTTATTGTTTCTATTTTCTTTTGTGTTGATTCTATCACTGATTAGCAAACTAGTAACTACCAACTAGGTTGATAATTAGTTTAGACTCTTTTTGTTTTGTGTTATCGTTCCTTGCGTGCTTTGTTCGTTTTGTAATTCATAGTATCTTGTTGGTTCAAGTCCAAAACCTATTTTTCTTTGAGTCATCTCAAACAAAAATTGATTCTGGGCCAAAGTAGAATCATCCCTCACTCACTTGACAAGTATATGACAACGAATGAACACTTATGAAACCAAGTGTGAGGTGAGGATCCAGTGAAAGTGGTGAGGCCTTCTTTTGAACTAACTTGTTTGTTCGTTTTGTAGGTGTTCCTTTGCTGTTTTTTTGTTCTTGTTAGGTATTTGACCTATGGAATCCAATGGTACTACTTCCCAACCTTTGGGAAATGATGTTGCTAATGCAATTTTGGCTCAACTAGACTTCATTGATCGTGAAATAAAGATGATGCAATTGAATATTTGATCCATCAAGCAGGATTTGGGTTCCATGAAATGTGATTTGGGTTCAATAAAAGAGGATATGATTTCAATCAAGGGTGGTGTGATTAGAATGAAAGCGGATATTGATAGACTATGTGCACCAAAACTTTTGCAAACTCAAATGCTACCTCAAAATCCGATTACCAAGTTTTTATTTCCAAGGAGAATGAGGTTGGTCCTTAAGATGGAGAGAATGATGGATGTCATGGTACAAACCCAAGTGAAGAACACACTTCCCATTATCTACAAGTTAAAAAAGTTATCTTTTACACTCCTAGAAACTTGAATTGTTGTGATGTGGCTAGTAATGGCCAAAGTGGTGTATTTTAAGATTTGCTTAGTGTAGAAGTGTACGAATCTTCCTTTTGTGATGCTCTTGGTGTTGTTAGGTTTCATAAGGACCAAACTCTTATTGTGAGTGCGCAAGTACTAGTTGATCCTTTAGATGACAAAATTTATTCTTTTTGTCTGAATGATTTGTGTCCATCTAGTCCTACCACTTATAACTTGAATAAGGTTCTATTTCCAAATGACAAGAATATTCACACACTAGTTGACCCTTGTGAAAAGCAAGGTGAGTCTACGGTCGTATGTGAGTTTCCAATAACTAGTTAGGTTGTGATTGATTATCAACTTACTTACGAATGTAGTCCACTACTTGAGCATGTGTGTGGTGTGTTTGGTAAGTCTCAAGTTAGTGATAATACTTATAGAGTTGATCATGAGAATGGAGATGGTTCTTTGAGCATATTGTGTGATGAAGGCCTTAACGATATTTTTGCTCAAATAAATCATGTGGATGAAAATGTTGTGAAGCAAGACATATGTCTTTGTGATAGTGAACTTGTATGCTTACACTCATTATCTATTAATTGTGAATTAATCTCAAAGCATGATGTCTTGTGTGAAAATAGTGAGATCACTCCTTGCATGACACCTAGTAAAGTGCAAGATGATGTATTTAAAAGGAAAGGTGGTATGCTTAAGATTCACTTGTTACCTATTTCTTAAAATTCATTAAGAGTATAAGGTTTGGTAAAGATTATGCTAACCATGTTATTCTTGATGCCGATCTTCTACTTTTGAAAAAGAATGATCAGTTGGGTTATGATGACTTTGATTTTCTTAATTGTTTAAGAAATCAAATTAGTGATTGTTGTTGTGATGGTTATCTTAATTGTGATCCATTATATGACACCCCACCTTTGTGTGATAAATATGGGAATGAATTGCTTGATCTTTATTTTAACTTGAGTTGTGATCCCTTTAATGATAATGGTGGTTTTTGTCTACTTAATGCCTTCCTATACTACCTCTTTCCTTATAACGATATACATGCTAGCCTTGGATTTATTTTATGTAGGGGTAGGACATGTGTTTATTGGTCCACTAGTCATGACTATGCTATATGGTTATTGTGGACCTTTATAGTTTCCTTGCCTCTTGATGGTAGCAATGACCACTTCCTTTGTTCTCTTGATACTTAGCTTTACATGTTCAACACAAAGGACCCATAGATATATTTTAAATGTGTATTCCTTTGGAGTGCCATTAGTCTTGTTCATAGTGATTGTATGTTTTTCAAACTTGTGGCTAATGGTGTGCTTGTTCTGAAGAGAGAATTTTTAGGCCACAAAGGTTTCATCTTGAATAATAGCCTTCGCTTAAGGGTTATTGTTTGGGGAAATTATGAGCATGATTGTCTAGTAAAAGGAATGGATAACCTTGGCTTAGATCCTTGTCTACTTCTTCCATTTGACCTCGATATACTATTGCGGTGGGGAAGGGTTGTCTGGGATTGCACACTTCCTTTTTTGTTGTCAATCTTAATCATGTTCTTTTTAATGCTTGTAGTAAGTGCTTCTTGATTATAACAAAGGATTATTGGCTATATTCCAAGAGTGTACCCCCTTGGTGGGTTTGTATAATTGTGGCACTACTGCTAACCCTTATATTATGAGGATTGTATAGTTATTTTCCTTCTCTTTGGTTTTGCAAGATGTGAATTTGAGGTCAAATTCCTTTCAATATGGAGAGGATGATATAAGCATAAAGAGTACAAGGTTTACAAGGTCTTGTAGAAGTTTTAAGTTTCGGATTGTCAAAGGATCAAGTCTTGGATTTACAAGTACATGAAGACCTTTTGGAACCATTACAAAGCCTTGTCCAAATTGAAGAGTGAAGGAGGGATTTCTATATCACTTAGGCTCCTCAACTAAGGGAATTGTGGCCTTTTAAGACCTCCCTTTTACACTCTAAGGAACACCCTTCATTAAGGGCATTTTAGTTATTTTTATGTAATAGTATAAATAGACCTTTTAGCTTCTATTTTCAGGAGTTTTGAAGAATTGATGAGTGAAACTCAAATTATATTTTCTTCCTTT
Organism: Capsicum baccatum var. pendulum; assembly: GCA_030864225.1. NCBI lineage: Eukaryota > Viridiplantae > Streptophyta > Magnoliopsida > Solanales > Solanaceae > Capsicum > Capsicum baccatum. The sequence goes on along the minus strand of CM061560.1, from coordinate 159,931,473 downwards.
AGTGTAGGTCTTGGAAAAGCCACCTTAGTATATGTTTTTGAAAAGACATTGAAACTAGGGTTATCTTTTAATGTGGAATCACTCTTGTTGACATTTTGGCAAAAAAGGTTGGGTGCTTTCGGAGTCATCCCTTTGGGTCCACCTAAGAGTATGATGTTATCCTCCATTGGTGTTGTGTGTCTTGGTTTTTGATACAAACCTTGGTGCTATTCATTGGTGTAGGTGTATATGTCACTATCTATCTTTATGTTTAATGCAATTCGTGTGTTCTCTTCTTCATCTACTCGTCTTCTAGTTTCTAATATTTGGTTCTTTAGTCGTAAATTTCGGTTATTAGGTTAGTTTTTGTATCATATGTAAAGTTTGGTAAATGTGAACTGTGGTTAGAATCTGTTACCTACTCGGGGCATGTCATTTCAGAGGCTGGTATTCATGTAGATCCTTAGAAGACTGATGTAGTGAAGCACTGGCCTATACCCATCACTCCATCCAATATCCTTAGAAGACTGATGCAGTAGCCACACTATTGATTAAGATGTCCCAAAATAAAGTGAAGTTTATATGGTCGGAGAAGTATGAGGAGAGTTTCCAAGATTTGAAGGATAGATTGACTTCAGCACCAGTCTTAGCTCTACCAGAGGGATAAGATGGATTCGTAGTGTATTGTGATACTTCCAGAGTTAGGCTCGGTTATGTATTAATGCAAAACTAGGAAAGTGATAGCCTATGCCTCCCAGCAACTTAAGGATCACAAAAAGAATTACCCAAGTCACGACTTGGAGTTAACTGTCGTGTTATTTGCCTTGAAATTTTACAGGCACTACCTTTATGGTGTGCGTGTTTTTTCTACTGGCCAAGAGAGTCTTCATTATGTATTTTCTTAGTGGGAGCTGAATCTTCATCAAAAAAGCTGGTTGGAGGCATTGAAAGATTATGACATAAATGTACTCTATCATTCTGGCAATTCCAATATGGTGGCAGATGCACTGAGTAGGCTGTCTATGGATAGTGCGTCACATGTGAAAGAGGAGGTATGGGAATTGGCCAAAGAAGTGCATATATTTGCATGTTTGGGAGTATGTTCGCTCGACACTGACAATGGGGCAGTAGTATTTTAGAACGGTTCGAAATCATCCTTGGTAGTGGAAGTGAAGAAGAAGCAGCATAACGATCCCATACTTAAACATATATTGGAAGCAGTCTAGCAACATAAAGTTGAGGTTTTCTACAAAAGGGGAGATGGTTTACTTTGCTATCAAGGTAGTCTTTGTGTTCCTAATGTAGATGGGTAAATGGAAAGGATACTATCCAAGGCTCATGGTTCGAAGTATTCTATTCATCCTGGTAGTACAAAAATGTAACATGTTTGTGTGAAATTTATTGGTGGAATGATATTAAGAGGGACAAAGAAGAGTTTCTATCCAAGTGTCCCAACTGACAGCAAGTTAAAGTTGAACACCAAATAATAGGTGGTATGCTACAGGATATCAGCATCCTTACCTGGAAAGGGGAAGTAGGGAATATGGATTTTATCACAGGGTTGCCTCGTACAAGACGTCAGGATGATTTAATTTGGGTCATAGTAGATCAAATGACGAAATCTGGCTATTTCCTACCTAGCAAGACTTTAGATATAGCGGAAGATTATGCCAAGATGTCTATTCGTGAGTTAGTAAGGCTTCATGGGATACCCTTGTCCATCATTTCAGATAGTGGGACACTATTCACTTCATAGTTTTGGCAGTCTTTTCAAAAAGGTCTTGGTATAAAGGTTAATCTTAATACCATTTTTCATCCGTAGACTGATGGTTACGCTAAACGCACAATCCATACATTGGAAGACATGCTGAGAGCTTGTGTTTTGGAATTTAAAGGAAATTGGGATGACCATCTACCTTTGAATGAGTTCGCGTATAATAATAGTGACAATGTCGGCATTCAAATGGTTCCAATTGAAGCATTATATGGGAATAGGTGCAGAGCACCCATAGTATGGTATGAGGTTTGTAAAGTAGCATTGATTAGTCCAAATTCTATTCTTGAGGCTATGGAAAAGATTCAGTTGATTTGTGAATGATTGAAGACAACTCAGAGTCATCAGAAGTCATATACAAATATAAGGAGGAGAGAGCGCAAGTTTGAAGTGGGGGATTAGGCATTCTTGAAGGTGTCAACTATGAATGGAATAATGAGATTTGGAAAGAAAGGGAAGATGAGACCCTAATTCTTTGGTCCATATGAGATTGTGAGGTGTGTAGAAGAGCTGGCCTATGAATTGGACCTTCCATCAGAGTTGATTGTGGTTCACCCAATGTTCCATGTTTCGATGCTTAAGAAGTGCATTGGAGATCCATCATTAGTAGTTCCCCTAGAGAGTGTTGGGGCAAAAGATAACTTGTCGTATAAGGAGATTCCATTAGAACTTTTGTATGTCCTTAGGCAGAAAAATACAACAAAACAAAAAAGAAGCTTAACTTGGAGAATCTAAGTTCTTCAAGACAGTCAATCAACACTTTAAGCTCAAAACATAACTCTACTCCAACCTCACTTTTCAAAACCAATTGTGTATAAACATTAAGCAAAACAATGTGACACAATGGGATAAATGTATGGCATTACATTTGCAACCGAAAACCACGCAAATGTACAAGTTACACTAACCAAAACAAGCAAGCGACTAGCAATATGAATCATGTGCCCTTAAAAAAACTATGTCCCACTCACTCTTATGAAATAATGTATGTCAATGCATGGACATTCAATAGACATTTACACTCAGAAGAGAAGTTCCAATCAAATAAGCATCAAATATCATTGGCTTTCCCTTATTTTCTTTACCTTAGCATTCAAACAGTCGAGTTAGGATCACTATAGGACTTTTCTTGGCTTGTAATGTACGCTTGCGGGATGGTATGGTACATATGGACATAACAAGTGACTAAGCCGCATTGACACTACACTAACTTAAGGTCTCACTTATTAACCAATTTTTTTTTATTCCACCCTTATTTCTCCTTTTTTATTTTAATGCACATTCAGGTTGGGTGTGGTCTTTTTATTCTTTCTTTTTCACTTTTTCACAATTTTTTTTCTTTTTCTCCTTTTTTCTTTTGATTTAAATACCACACCCAGAATTACTAACTTTTTCTTTTATTTTACCCTTCTTAATACCCACTTCATACTATGCACTCCTATGATAGCCACCCTTAACTTAAGCATTTTGCCTGAGTTGAGGTGTATAATGTCCAAGGAGGACTTAGGCCAAAATAGGTTCATTGTAATATAAATGGGAAGGTCAATATGTGGAAACAAAGAAATAGGTTACAAGGCTCAAAATAGGGATCAAGGGATATTAGTATACACATGGAAGGTCATTTAGGATAAAAGTGGACTACGATAAAAAATGGTCAATGATCCATTCCTCATCGACTATCCTTCAACCTTGGCAAGATCAACTAGGCAAGTTCTGAATTCAACATACAAATGGGACTAAGTAGCATCTCAGACACACATAGAACATAGTCAATATTACAAGCTACTACTTATCTGGTCCATGCAAATTATTAGCAAGTGATTATCATATTCTTAATTCTAATGCCATAACAAGATCCACGTTGTTCACACATATATACATTCACATAGTTTTGTTTTATAAATATCTCTTTATACCTAATTATATTAGTTGTTCTATTTTACTATTTTTTATATTAAAAATAAATTATTTTTCTTACTTATATATTTTAGTATATCATTAAAGATTTATATATTTTTCACATTATTATTATTAAGTACATAAAGTATTAATAGCCAAATATAAATTTTTAAAACATAATTAATAAGGATAATTTCCTATGTTTTACTCGTAATATATTAAATTCTTATGTTATTTTTCAAGTCAAAGAAAAAAATAAAAAGGAATTGAGAGGGTACCATTTTCTCTCTCTTCTATTTTGCTTAACCCTTGTACTAAAAATAAAATTTTCTTTTTACTTATTATTTTTTGCAAATAAAGAGAGGTTTATATCCAATATTTCTCTTTCTACTGACTAACTATAAAACATAATAGTTGTCAATCATATAATTTCAAACATTTTTTTAATGAAAAATATTGATGTTAGGGGTATTTATGCATTCTAACCTTATTATTTTAGCCTATTTAGCCTTATTTTGAGGATAATTCATGTTCTTAATGTGTTAATAATGATACAAATGTGCATATAAGTATTCACATATGTGTTTACAATGTTTAATGGTGTTTTCACATGAGTTTGGATTCAATTTAAGCATTTAGAGTTCAACCGAGAAAACTAGTGAGACTAGCTTGAGCTAGGTATTTGTCTAGTCTATCGTGTTGTATTCTAAAGTGCTTCAGGAGTTTCTAAGGTTATTATTGTGTATTTATATTTTAAAAAACTTGTTTAAAATGTTTAAGGGTCAATTGGATCAAGACAAGAGTCAAAACAATAAGCTTAACATCAATGTGGGTGAGCCTAGTCTTAACTCTTGTTTCTAGTTCACTGTCTTGGATGTTGTGTTGTTTTGAACTCTAAATTATTGTGTTTAATGGTATAGGTTTATTTTTTAATGGATTATGATGATATATGAAGGATATACAAGCTTCAACTAAATTGGAAACAACTCAAAAAGTCTTGGAATGGATCAACAAAAGCATAATACACAACCTGGCACAATTTATATACCTGGAATATGCAGGGTATGTGAGGACCGTGGGAATGTCCGTTGGCATGTGAGACACCCCAAAAGATTCAGTAGGGGCCAAAAATAGTGATCCACAACCATGATTTTGTCATAATAGCAATGAAGAAGGTCGCACCGTGGTAATAATCCAATCGGTAATTGTCAACTTCTAAAATATCAATGCAATTACACCGCTTCACGTTCTAATAGCAATGGACACGGTAGTTCAATGCGATGATGATCAAATGTGGGCATAGTTTGCTCAGCTGGAAAATAACTGTGTGGAAAGCTAATCCTATTTGATTTATGACTTGTCTACTATAAATATAACGTCTTAAAACCCGCTTTGAACATCTTGGAAGACCCTAGATCATCTTGGAAATCATTAAAGGACACTTTACTACTTTATAGACCACGTACACTTGCGTGCTTACATGGGTACTGTCATGTTTTTGGCACCGTTATTGGGGACTTGTAATTTTACACCTGTTTTATTCTTTGTTTTACTTTTAGATTTCTTTGCAGGAAACAGCTTTATAAAGTAGTAAGGTGGTAAGGGATCAGGACTTCGTTGAACCAAGATCCAAACCTAAGCAACTTTTCCATTAACAGAAAAAGAGAAGCAATCCTTCTCCTCGAAGACCACAAATCAAAGAAGATCAAGAGATCCTTCTTCAATGGCTGAAGAACAAGCAACCCGCAGGACAGTCTGAGAAGTGGCAATCCCAATTCCAACTAGTTTGACCTCCTCGTTTCAAAAGCCGGCAACTAGAGGTAATTTTTAGCTTAAGAAGAATATGGTACAACTTCTTATTAGTATTGGACAGTTCACTGGGCTTTCACATGAAGATCCAAAGGTCCACTTACAGAATTTCCTTGAGGTTAGTGACACATTCATTCCCATGGGTGTGAATGTAGACTATGTGAGTATGACGTTGTTCCCCTTTTCACTATTGGGAAAAGCAAAAAAGTGGTTGAATACGGAGCCAGCAAATTAAATCACATCACGAAATAACATGGCTCAAAAAATCCTTATCTGGTTTTTCCTATCTAGCTTGACTGGGAGACGTCGTAGTAAGAGAGTTTGCTTCAAACAGAAGCCAAACGAGAATCTTTATCATTCTTGGAAACGCTTCAAGGTACTCCTTAAGGACTGTCCACACCATCAAAAGTCCAATGATGTACTTGCTCATACTTCTGTAGATTCTCTTGATCATAATACAAAAATATTTCTAGATTCAGTTGCAGGGGATCAAGCTCTTGAGATGAAATACAATGGCTTGTACACTTTATGGAACTGCATCGCTTGATAACACTTAACTTACACATTCAATCTAGTGGAAGGAGGTGGTCATCAATATATTTACCCAACTTTAGAGTCGGGGTCGCATCCTCGATGAGCAATGTGAGTGGCAATCAATTAATTCGAAATAATAGACACAACTCAAATTCAAACCAATATTACACGAAGATAAAAATGGGGGAGATAGATATCTAGACTAATGTTTTTTTTGGGTTTTTATAGTATAACTTTGGGGCTACAAATAATGAGAGTTTTTAACAATTATGCACGAATCTTGGGATTATGCATTACTAGGGGAGTGATATGTAGGTGTTAGCAATCAATCATCAATTTAGTAGGTCAAATATGGGTAAATTTGGCTATAGAATTTGATGCTAGTCTTTTAAGAAAACACCAAACTTTCACCCATTGATTCTTTTGAATACCTAATAGGTGTATTCAACTATCGGTAAACATAACCTCAATCTAGGCATCCCAATTTCTAGGATGATACCCCTGGTACAGTCAACCTCACATTCACCCTTATGTCTAAGATAGTGAATATATAGTAAACTACACACAATTGTCTGTCATTGCTTTGGTCTTCACATCCCTGTTTTAAGGATGATATGGATTCCTAAACTTCCCCCAAAACCCTTTTTTTTGAAGATGGATTTGGGCTTTCTAGAGCATGGAGCTTTCATCATCATACCCATGTGAGAATTTGGGGCTTTCACCTATCAAATCCTAATAATTTTAGTATAGAAATGATTAAACCCATAAACATAAACTACTAAATAGAAGCTAATCAATAACAACCCACACAAACTTTATTCACTATTCACATATAGCCCCAAGAGGGATATCTAGCTACACATAATATAAATAAGCATAGATATACCATAATCTCCATTGAAGTGATTTATTGAAGCTTAAGTAAATGTTACTTCAAACTTAGCACTCCCATAAATCAACAACAAAAATGAGCTAATCTTCCACTTAGAAAGTTTACAATGTATTCTTCACTCAAAAATTATACAATATTTTCTTCTCTAAAAATGGAGGCTATGAATCCAAGAACTAAAACCTAAAAAAAATTAACGAATATGGAATGATGTGATAATGTTAGAGTTTGGCGCTTTTTGTCAAAATTGGTATCAGCCATGTGTATTTCCTAATTTTTCCCTTGGGATGATTTCTTTTGCTAAGCTGCGATCGTGCAGGTATGGCAGCAACCGCAGTTATGCGACCGTGGTTGATTCTCACGATCATAGTTGATTGAATTTTGCTTGACTACCACGATCGCGATCAGTGGACCGCGACCACGGTACCTAAGGCCTTTTTGCTTCAACTCATCAGTTTCACTTTCCTGCTCCTTTTTCAATCAATTTAAGTTCCATTCCGCATCTTGCTATCTTTGCAACTCCATACCTTCAAAGAGGGATTATATCTCACTTTTTCATTCAAAACAAAGTAATGTGCATAAATGTTTAGTGATGATGAGTGGTAAAATCACAACTCATCAAAGCTCAATGAAATCCAGAATGGCATTCAGATTCAAAGAGCGCTACAAAAAGAGTTCCATGTGTATTAGAGGTTGACCAATTCACTGCCATCTCTGCTCAGATCTCTGCATTGAAAAATCAAATAAGTAGTCTGAAGTTGGGAGTAGCACAGCCGCAGCCACAGTCAATACAATCTAACAAGATAAAGGTTGGTGTAAAGTTTATGGCAATGGTGGCCATTAAGCAGCTATGCATGCTTCCAATCCAAAGTTGGTAATATAGTGGGTAATTCTTAAAGGCCTAATTATGGTAACGCCTACAACATGAAGTGGCGGACTCAACCACCAACTTAGACATGGAATGCCCCATAGAATTATGCTCCACAAAATTAGTCAACTAGCAATGTGGAGGAGATGTTGAAACAACTCTTATCTAGTCAAGCACAAATGGCTACAGATATGAAAAGTCGATAGGCAGAATTAAAAAATCAGCAAGCGACCATAAGAAGCTTAGAGATGTTGTTTGGTCCATTATAATAACAATGAATACTAGGCCTCAAGGTTTTTTTCTAGTAGATACAAAAAATCAAAAACAGGTTATGGCAATCACCTTGAGGAGTGGTAAGTAGCTTCAGGGAGAACCTCAAAAGGCAACTAAAGAGGTAGATGCTGATGTGGTGATTGAACAGGTGAATGGTGGAGTTGCTAAAAAATCAAGAATGTCTTAGTAATTAAAAGAAAAAATTATGGTAGAATTAAAGAAGAAGATATCTAAAATTCCTTTCCCACATAAGCACAGAAAAGCAAAGGGGGATGCCTATTTTAAGAAGTTCTTTGACACATTCTGAGAGCTTCACATTAACCTTCGTCTTTTAGATATTTTATAAAATATGCCAAAATATGCAAAGTAGTTAAGAGACATGGTTTTTAATAAGGTAAAGCTACAGGATTTTGAGACAGTAGCACTCACTAAAAAGTTTAACGTTGTAATAACACAGAAAATTCCCAAGAAGCTTAAGGACCCTGGGAAGTTTACTCTCCCCTTTCAAAATTGTAAATAGTGAGGTGGTCCACGCACTGAGTGACTTAGGGTCAAGTGTTAAATTGATGTCCCTATCATTTTTCAGCACTTTGAACTTGGGGAATCCTAGACTAAGACCTGTGCTTTTGCAATTGGCAAATGGGAGCATAACCCATCCCGCTGAAATCATCGAAGATATCCTTATAAAGTTTGGTAAATTTTTTATCCTACTAACTTTATTAATCTAGATTTTTAAGCGGACGAACAGGTACAAATCATTATGTGGCATCCATTCTGAGCAAAAGGGAGGAGCATTGATTGATGAAACAAAGGGTAAGCTCAAAATAAGGTTGGATGATAAAGAGGCATTTTTTAAAGTTAATAAATCACTCAGCAAACTACCCCACTATGAAGACTTGTGCATGATTACTTTTATTGAAGGGGATAAGTGTGGGTTGGTTAGTCCATCAAAGGCCTCTTCGAACACCCTCATGGAGTAACTGAATCCTCCAGTACCACAACCTAATAGGATAGAAATTTATAAGACTGAGAAGACTAAAGTTGAAAAAAATATTGACTTTGAGAGTGTAAACTCAAGAGTTTAGAAAAAATTAAGAAGATGGCCTCCATGTGTGAAGGATAGTGCCGTGATGCTTGGGAAGCTACCACAACTTTTCTTTAGGTTTTATATTCCTTCTTTTTAGTTTCTTTATGGTTCTAATCATCCATACAATTATTTGGATGTTAATTATGGCTATGAATAGCAAAAAACTCCCTTCCAGGGTTAAAGTCAAGAACATGAGCACTATTATTTTGATTTAATTTCATTTAATTTTCTTATCTTTATTGGTTATTTTTTTATTCTTGATTTAACTATTTTGAAGATTTATCACCCTTAGAATACATCTATTGTAACCATTGTTATCTCAAGAGAGAGAATAGGGGGATAGAATATGGGAATGAACAAAGTATGGTTTGTATTCTTTTATGAAACAAGGAATTGAAATTAGCATCTAGAACAGGGATGTACTTAGATGCCTTACTTGATTTAAATGTTGGATGATAGCTTAAAGAACTTAATTGGATTATTACATCCCTGCTCAATGATGTAGTTGTAATGTCCAAATTAGGTATACTGTTAGAGGTCGGGAGACCGTGACCATGCAATTAACCCTACAAATCTTGAACCAAGATAAGAAAGTTAACGAATGGAGTTCAATAATGTAGAATGGTTGTTTGAAGTGCTTTAACCCTGGGCTTTACTCCATTGATTGTTTCAAAACTTTACTTTAGGCATTGATTCCTTTACTTTATTTTACAAATATTCAAAACTCTATTTTGGTAATGCTTTCATCAATTGAATCTAAATTGTGAACGAGAATAGAATCGTTGTTGAGTCAAGTCCCTGTGTGATTGATACTCAACTTTCTTAAAGGCCACTTTACTACTTGATACACCACGTACACTTGCATGTATGCTTGGGCGTTGTCAAGTTTTTGGCACTGTCAAGTTAAGTAGGTATGTTTTCTTTTTAGTTCTTCATGTTTTTTATTTCACATAGTTTTTGTTTTGTTCAGTCGCAGGTTGATGAGAAGTCTAAGTACCAGAAACTTGAGCTAAGGAGCATGATAAAGCTTAAGTGTGTGGCCCTTAGACCCTCTGGATATTTAAAGATGCTACTATCTAGATCTAAAGTCCACAGGGATTATTTCTACCTCTTACTTTTAAGTTCACTTTGGGGACAAAGTAGATTTTAAAGTAGGGGGTGGGGAAATTCCAAATTTTAGGCTCAATTTAAAAATGTTTGTGTATGATAGTCTTTTAGGTTCTATTATCACATGGTACAATTGTTTTAGTTGTATAAGCATGTTGATTGTGCAAATTACTATATTTGAGACTCCTAGGCTCAAGTTTGTGACTGTGTACTTGTGGCTTAAATTTGGATTCATGTTATTGCTTGGTTGATTCTATGATGATCCTATGTGAGATAAGCATATGCCATGCGTGTGTGAGTTTTTGTATATTCCTTGTTTCATATGATGTCTTGAACTTGCCTGGGGCATGTGCAAAGAAAAATAAAGAATGTGAGTTTAGGAGATGATTTAGGTGTTTCTTTGATAGCCTTATTTTGTAGCATCTTTTTGACATACCCATGGTGCATAATTTTAGTCAACCCCATTGAGCCTTCAGCTTATTCTTTGTTAGCCTAATCACTTCTATGATAAACTAGAATTTGATCTAAAAGCTCCAAAGTACTTTAGTATTAATTAATTGAGTAGGAGTGTGAAATTCAGGAAGTTAAAGGTGAAATTGAAGCCCCAAAGAAATAGTTAATGGTTTTTAAAATTAATATGTTGTGGTTGGGAGTGAAAAAGAAAATTTGTGCAAAAATTTAAATCATGAATACATTGAAAAATCGTCCTAAAATAGTGTTTTTGAATGAGCTTAATGAGATGGGGTAAAACAAAAGATATGGATAGATAAAAGTGGTGTGAATTGGTTGTTGTAGATTGGTTTTAATTGATAATCTGTTGTATTAAAGCGCTTGGGAAAATAGTCACTATTCTAAACCTACCCATCCCTTAGCCTTTATTACAACCCAAAAAGGCCTAATTGATCCTATACTCGACATTCTGATATTTGTGGAGTACTACACTAAGGTAAAGCTTATGGTCCATTATATGTAATTTGTGAATTCTTTGTGAGAGTGAGCGAAACTTGATTCTTGTACCCATTGTGTTCTGCATTGCATTATTGTGAGTAATTTAGGGTAACTCTCTTTGTCATGAGGGGTACATTTTTGATAAATGTGGGTGATTTGTGTAATTTCTTTGATTGATAAATATGCATGAGTTTTCCACTTATTGAGTAAATTCTTGAGGCTTGCATGTTTTGAAGTAGGATTCTTGAGCTTTCAATTGTATATGTAACATGCTTAGTGAAGAAACTTGTGTTTCGTGTAGTCATTGTAGTACTATCTTGAATGCATTTCTTGTTTTATAAGTGTGGAGTATATTCAGTTCATGATTTTTATATTGAAGAGTTGTTCAAGGAAGAACGAGGAATTAAGTGTAGAGTGGTAATGTTGGGTGCATTTATGCATTCTGTTGTTACTATTATAGCCTATTTATCATTGTTTTGAGGATAATTCATGTTCTTAATGTGTTGATAATGATATATATTTGCATATAAGTTTTCACATATTTGTTTACAATGTTTAATGGTGTTTTCGCACGAGTTTAGGTTCAATTTAAGCATTTAGAGTTCAACCGCGACAACTAGTATGACTAGCTTGAGCTAGGTGTTTGTCTAGTTTATCGTGTTGGATTCTAATGTGCTGAAGGAGTTCCTAAGGTTTTAATTGTGTATTTATATGTTAAAAAACTTGTTGATAATGTTCAAGGGTTAATTGGATCAAGACAAGAGTCAAAACAATAAGCTTAAGATCAATGTGGGCGAGCCTAGTCTTCGCTTGTGTTTCTAGTTAACCGTCTTGGATGTTGTGGAGTTTTGAGTTCTAAATTGTTTTATTTAATACTATAGGATACTTCTTTAATGGATTATGATGATATATGAAGGATATACAAGCTTTAAATCAAGTGAAAACAACTGAAAAAGGCTTAGAATAGATCAACGAAAGCACAATACTCAACTTGACGCAATTTGGATATTTGGAATGTCCACAGTGTGTAAGGACTATGGGAATGTCCTATTGTCGTGTGATACACACCAAATGATTCATAAAGGGACCAAAATTGTTACCCACCACCGTGATTTGGTCCTAATAGAGATGAAGGAGGTACCACATCTCGGTAATGAGCCAATCAGTAATTGTCAACTTCAAGAATCTCAACGCGATTACACCGCTTCACGAGCTAATATTGATGGACACTCTAGCGTGAGAAGATGATGATATAAAGGGAACAAAGCGTTCACATCTAGAAAATAATAGCATGTAAACCTAATCCTATCATTTTATGTCTTGTCTACTATAAATATAACGTCTTAAAATACGTTTTGGACATCTTGGAAGACCCTATATCAACTTGGAAATCATTGAAGGTCACTATACTACTTGATAGGCCACGAACACTTGCGTGTGCACTTGGGAACTGTCAAATATTATCTTAAAAATAATTTTCAAATTTCTTACTTATTTTATTATATTCGGTATGTATGTAAAATATTATTTAAAAATCATTTATATACAATTTAGATATCTACTATGAGAGGTGGGGCATGGAGTGTTAGGGATGGGAGCTACCAGTGGGGTAAAGACAAGGTGTATTGAAGAGATAAAGACTCAATAACTGTGAAATATAGAATGTTATTTTCCTACTTCCACAAAGTCATTTTTATAAAAAAAAATTTAAAAAAAACTTAGTTTCCTAGAGAAAACACTTTTTTAAAAAATCTATCAAATATGGGGAAAAAAATTAAAACATGTTGAACAAGCCATTTTTTTGCTTTAAATTGAATTCTATGTCTATTCGTATACTCTAATTATCCTCCACACTTCCTTTCTCATAATAAAAGTTCTTTAAGGTTATCCAAGTATAACAAAAAAAATTAATAATTACAATGACTTACCAAATAACGCATAATTAACGTGGCACTAAATTAAATTAATTATGTTATACAAAAATGTGACTTAAGTTATATTTTTTGAAAAATTAAATTTTATATTCTTTATCACAAGTTTGGGACCAGGCTTAGTAAGCCCGTTATGCAAGTATTTATATATATATATATATATATATATATATATATATGTATGTATATATATGTATGTATATATATGTATATATATATATGAAATTATTTATTAAGAATATTTTTTTGTGTAGCTTGCGTGGCTCCACATGGAATTGACATGATGCTGATATGTAGGCACGTGTAATGCATTCTCCATTGTGAGAGTGCTATTATATCTTAATGGTGGTATTTAATTCATGTGAAAGTTCTTTAGGATGGTAAATAATTTCCTAAAGAGTTAAAGTATTAAAGTAAGTTGTGGTAACAAGTTTAGAGGGGTATTTATGCTTTTCCCTTAATTATATCTATAAGTCATACCATATCTATAAACCATTAATCACATGTATGAAGCATTAATTATATCTATGAGTCATACCATATCTATAAACCATTAATCATATCTTTGAGCTATTAGTAACATCTATGAGTCATATCATAACTATGAGTCGTATCCTCTCTGTGAGTCAAATCGTATCTATAAGTTATATCATATCTATAAGCCATATCATAACTATGAATAAAATCATAACTATGACCTATATCATATATATAAGCCATATCATATCTATAATTCATATCATAACTATGAGACATATTATATATATATATAAGTTATATCATGCTTATAAGTTATATCATAACTATGAGTCATATCATAACTATGAGCCATATTATAACTATCAGCCATTAACCACTAATCAAATTGATATCTTTATCACTAAGCAGGTCAATAGCTCGTATTATTAGTCATATCCATAAGCCACATCAATAATAATGTACATATAAACCATATCATATCATATCATTAATCACGTATATAAGCAATACTCGAACGTAGCATCAATCTTTCAATATCCAACTAATATACTCAATAAATATATTCAATATCTTCAAGTGCCAAACTAATCAATAATAAAAGTATATCATGTGTAACTAAGTCTCTAAGGCTAACACTAGTCACGGCCTAAGGTGGGCCAGAAGGGCCCATGTTAATACCCATAATCTATTTTAGGCAACTTCTAGCCAGGACTGGGCTACGGTATCTACATGCATTCCTAGATGTCAAGTGAGCCATAAATATGCTAAGATATTAATCCGTACCAAACATGAATGACTATGAAAATTATATGTAATACCTCATGTTTAAAAGCTACTGTGAAACTTATGACTCATCTCCTTAAGTCTTGTACACACTTTATGAGTTATAAGTTGTAAGAGTCGTAGTTATGGCAGTGTGAAGTAGTTAGAGACAATTGTAGTTACAATTTGACCCTAGTAATAGTCATAGGATGTTTTGATTCATATGAATTAAAGTCGTAAGGTCAATGTAGAGGTCCTCCAAGTCTCTATCCAAGTTACAAGAGGATGAAACAAGTACTATGGAGATGTGACAAGTCATAATATAGGACTCACATGCTGACTAGTGTTTTTAATCCTTGCCACTTCCAAGGTTACAAGTTGCTAGGACAAGTCATAACCTCATCTTACGAGTCATAAGTTGACTCCTGGCGACTGGCGGTCAAATTTTTATAAGTTTTGTTTAGAAACCTTTTATTTTTTCCCCTGTTAACTCCCAACCCATGAATTATAACCCAAGAGAGGCATTATTTTACTCTATCTTTCAGTCAATTAACAACATCTCTTCTTTTCCTATCATTAAGAATAATAAGATTAGGGTTTCTCTCACCAAGTAATCTCTCAACTCTCAAAGTTTAAGTCCTCTTCACCTGTCAAGCAATTCCAAATATGTGGGGATTTGAACAAGGTTAATCTTCCATCCTTGTACCCAAAAAGCATGATTTCTAATATTTAATTTACATGTTTTACATTAGGGTTCATCCCCCAAATTCCCATATATTGAAGAATATCCTTATAGTGTGATTTAAAGTCTAAAATGCATCAAGGATAGATCTATTCATGTTTTGAACTTTAAGATTGATATTGTGATTTGAATTTCATTACTTTGATTTAGCTTATGGTGAAAGACTTGTATATGGGTATTGAGCCTTATATTTTATTATAAGTGATATTAAAGAATGTAAAAGTTTCAAGATTTAAGAAGTATTAAGCTTGCAAGAAAGTTTAAGCTTTTAAGATCTATGCATATGTAATATAGTATAATTCAAAAAGTCTTGATACTCTGATCTAAAGATGACACAACCCTATAAGGGGCCTTATCATAATGGGCATCCCAAGTCCAACCAGGACTGGAACCACCCCCTATTATCTAACCAAACCACCATAGCATACCTTGAGTCAGCTAAATAATCACCAAATAGCAAGATAGCAAAACTAGACAGGAACAGACTTTGGGATAGGTCTATCCTTAGACCAACCCTATCAAGTTATCCCATCACACCAAATCGTACCAACCAAACTAATGAGCGAAACCAATACTGAAAAAAGTGACATAAACCAAAACATAACCAAATAAGTTTCAAAACATAATATGATTAATACCAAAATGAAATACGATAGAACAACTAACAATATCATCAATCGGTATCATCCCTAATACCAATGGAAATGCTAAGGATAACATCAATACCGATCCTGTCTATTCCAACCCATAGAAGTACCACAAGGCCCCTAACCAAAAGGATAAAAATGGTCGGTTCATGCATAGTGTGGGTATACAGCCACCAGAAGATGGGTTTGCCAGTGATCGCTAGCATGAACTCAGGACAAGGATAAATAATGCCACTTATAAAACTAAGTAAAATCATCCATATGCACACAACTATAAATATATATATATATATATATATATATATATATATATATAACTATGTTGAGAAATGGAACTGGGTTTATCATGCCATTAAAACATTTACCTAGGCTATGTAGATTTGTCGTCCTAAACCACCCACAAGGTATATAGGCTCAGCTCATCCTACTAAAAGGGCCCCAGTGTGTGAAGCCACACAACCAGGGAATAAAAATCTGGGATGAGTAGCACATCCCCCTAATATAAAGTGTGACATCAATCACATGATCACCAAGACTAACCTCACATCGACAAATATAAGTTTCCAATTTTGGTCCCCTATGGACCTCCACCTTCCATGACATTGTTGCACACCCAGCCATTATTGCCCAATTAAAATCATTAACAAGCAACCAAATAATAAATTTACCATTTATTAAGCAAGGAAATTGATAATGGTATCGTCATACTAACAATGCATACAGGATTTGTCCATTGAAAACCTTATATAGGTGTAAGGGATTCCATGTACCCTTCATGATATCCAATTAACCAAAAACCATGACCACCAATGTCTTTCCAATCCATTTAAAACCATTTAAACCACTCATACCATTTAGGGTCACATTACCAACTTTATACCATGCATAAGTTTCATTGAAAAAGTAATACATAGTGAAAACATTGTTAAAGGCATTTTATCAAACACATTGGGGGCATAGTATTTCTAAAACAAAAGTCCATTATCAAAAAACCATTCCAATGCAAATAATTATCCAAAACCACTATTAATGCATAAAAAATTATAATTAAAACATAGTAAAACGATAACCAAGTAGTTATAACCAAAATCCCCAAATCATATTTAAAATCAAAAATCATACAATATTTAAATCATAAAAAACATTGTATAAAACCATGCCTTTAGTTGGAAATAACAATGAGGGAAGAGAGCATGCTTTAATTGACAAAGTAGACAAAGACAAACGACCAACATGAGCCCTAAATTTGTCCTCTAGTTGAAACCCTATCTTTTTCGTCCAAAAGCTTTTGAGAGAATTATTGAGTGTTTAGGAAGAGTTTCTAAGTGTTAATGAATAGAATAATGGTGTAAATACCCTCCCAAGAGAGTTAAAAGTCATGGGACCTTATTAGGACAAGTGGAGAAATATCCAAAATATCCTCACTTAAATTGCACAAAATCCCATCATAGGGGTACGACTGACCCTCACGAGTTATATCCTTCGATATAAGTGAGACCCTCCACTTGTATCCTAAGACTCAACCCTTAGAACCAATATTATACAGTTTATAGCTCATCCTACCCAAGTTGTATTATCAACATATGATCTATACACACCACTCGTATCCCTAGTAATATAGAATTATAGAAGGTTTGAACACTATCCGCCATACATGTCCTGGGTATGACTCGTACCCTATCTTATGACTCTTGGTAATCCACTCATACTCAGATACATCTTAATTTACCAAGTTTAAGGTTAAGTAAAGAAACCTAATAATCTATATCCATCTATATGACTTGTACCACTAAGTCGTACCCATTCTAGTGACCAAAATCCATCCCACCAACAAACATAGGTTAGCATACGACTGGTCCATACCATTCATACCCTAACATAAGGCTCATACCCATGAGTCGTATTGGGTCCAGAGACCAAAATTCTAGGAAATTTTCTAAGGTCCAGAAACTAGGTGTTTCAAAAGATAAGACATGAAATCCACAAGTGTTCATCTTGATTGTTATATAATTAAAAAGAAGCATAATTGGTTTTTTGTTCTATAAACCCTAATGCTATTTTAATGTGGATTTGTTAAGTATGAGTATATATATATACATATTATTTGGGAATAGTATTTAACATCGACAACTTCTCTACTTCTTCGGAGGTAGTGGTATGGACTGCGTTATTTTACCCTCCCCAGACCCCACTTGGTAGGAACTCACTAGGTATGCTATTGTTGTAGTAGTATTTAGCATAGAGAATGGAATGTGGATAAGGGTATCCTAAATTCCTAGAAACTATGAGCCATTGTAGGTTCAAGTGCTAATATGGGTTAAGTTTAGTGATCACTTAAGTTAAGATTTTACTCTGATGATAAGGTTAGAATAGCTCTCCCCAATGTAGGTAAGACAATAGACTCCATGTTAGCTCACTTGGTTTATGTCAGTTGGAAGAATCTCCCATAATAAAGAATAAAAGTAAGGATTTTTAGAAACAAGTGTTATGGCTCACCAAGTTTATTCATATTCTTCAATATCCATGTTTTATGATCTTGCAATCTTTAGTTTTACTCAAGTCCAAGGTGAGACATTTACGCTTAGCATGCATTATTTGAAAATACACATATATATTTAGTTCTCGATTTACATATGCATTCACCCTCACATGCTTAGTACATTCCAGAAGTACTGACCTGTATGTATGTTTATATGCTATATTATCTTATAGTGTAAGTTCTAGTGCTCATTTTTAGTACTACGATTGGCCACAGTCATCATCTCCTACATCCCAACTTTTTGTTAGTCCTCATAGTCTGAGGACCCATTTTAGCAAACTCATGTTTATTGATTAAAGTTATTTTAGATCTTTGATTTCTATTTATGTTTGGGTTAGCTGGGGTAAATCCCAGTAGCTCTTTACTTAACTGTAAAGGCTTGTCAGACTGAGTATATTCTAAGTTCAAAGAGTTTGTTAAAGTTTTTCCAAGTTAAAGATTTACATTAGGATATGAAATTGTTTACCTTTTATTTCTATACATGTTAGTTCACTTTTTAAGTGAATAGAAATTGAATAGATATCATGGGTTAGCTTGGAACTACTCATAGTCTTGAGTATCGTGTGACATCCAAGGGGTGCTCTAGGGTCGTTACAAACTTGGTATCAGAGTTTAAGGTTTTAAAGAGTCCTAGGGAGATAGAAAAACTACTTTACATAGTGTTTTGACAATGAAAATGAAGTGTGCCACATTTATGAGCAAGAGGACATGGAATGAGTTAGGAATCACCCTTTCTTTCATGATCTATCATTATTAAAGTTGTCTCTATTTGTCCTAATCTATGCTTTTTCATGATAGAATATGCCTCCTTATTGAGATAACACATGCATAAACAGTGATCAACTACCACTACATGCAGACCCTCAAAATGAGAATATTTTTCATAGTAAATTTTTAGTTTCTTTTCAAGCCTTGGCCTAAGATGTGAATGCTAATATTTAAGGAAACCAACAGGTAACAGTTCTACTTCACTAAAATGGTAACTTATCTGCAACCAGAATTTGAGACTTTATGAGGATGAATCCACCTGAGTTCCATGGGTCAAGGGTGGATGGGGATCCTTAACTCTTTATTGATCAGATGAGAACGATTAATTAGATCACGCATATTACTAAAGAGGAGAGTGTATAACTAGCATCCTGTAGGATAAAGGATACTGCTTAGGATTAGGTCACTGTGTGAAAGGATTGTAGGGGTGAGAATGCAGTTCCTATGAGATGAAAGGTATTTCACTGTGATATTCTAGACAAGTTCTTTCCTTATGAGATGAGGGATGCTAAAGTGGAGGAGTTCATTAACCTGAGGCAGGGATCTATGACAGTGAAGGAGTACTACCTTAAGTTCACTCAGTTAGTGAAGTATGCCCTAGAGTTGCTAGCTGACTCTAGAGCAAGAATTAGTAAGTTTGTTACTAGGGTGTCTGATTTGGTAGTCAAGGAGTATAGGAATACCATGCTAATTAGAGACATGGATATTTCTCAAGTGATGACTCATGTTTGATAGATTGCTACTGAAAAGTTGATAAAAAAAGAGAAGAGAAACAAAAGAGCTAAGACTAGACAGTTTGAGTGTAGTCATCCAAGGTTAAGAAAGGAGGTTATTTATAGCTTTTGGATCATTCATCAGTGCTTATACAATCTTCAGTCAGTGCCCCTAAACCTATGACTAGGCAAGAGTAGTGTGGAAGGACTTTAAATTCTAGGTATTTAAATAGTATGATCGGAAGGTCCAGTTGCCCGACATGTGCAAAGTATGGCAAGACCCATCTAGGAGAATGCATGATGGGCAAACGCAATTACTATTATTATGGTAATATAGGACACAGGATAAAAGAGTGTCTGTATGATAAGCAGGAAGGTAGAGATGCTTATCATCAGACTCGGGCTATCAATCTAGCAGCTCAGCTAGGCCGCCCTATTCTTCTATAGGGCACATCATCCAGTACCAGGGGCGGTCAGTGCTAGAATTGATTTATGTTTTATCATCCCATCAAGAATAAGAGAGTTCTTAAAATATTAACACTGGTATGCTTCATGACTTTCACCTTGATGTATATGTGTTGTTATACCTGGGATCAAATCTTCCTTATGTAACTACTTTGGTCGTTGTAAATTATAGGGCAGGTCTTGAAAATCTCCCTAAGACCTTCTCAGTTTCTAATCTTGTAGGTGAGTCAATTATTGCTAGGTAAGTCTATAGGAAGTGTCCTATTACCTTTCTCCATAAGATCACACTTACAAACATAATAAAGTTAGAAATGATAGAATTTGATATTATTCTAGGCATGGATTGGCTCCATTCATGCTATGCATCAATAGATGTTTGCACCCACGTAGAAAAGTATCAGTTTCTTGATGAAGTAGTTTTTTATTAGAAGGGTTGTTTTATTTCTCCCAAGGGTTGCTCATCTCTTATCTTAAGGCCAGGAAGTTAATATCAAAAAGGTTTATCTACTATTTTGTTTGAGTAAAAGATACCAAGTTTGAAGCCCCAACAGTTCAATCAGTCCTTAAGCTTCCTGAGGTTTTCCCTGAAGATCTACTAGGGGAACCTCTAGATAGAGAAATAGAGTCTGATATTGATCTTTTTCCTAATACTTAGCTCATCTCTTTCCCTCTATATTGCATAGCTCTGGCCAAACTCAAAGAGTTAAAGGAGTAGCTTAAGGATCTATTAGATAAGGGTTTCATCATACCAAATGTTTCTCCGTGGAGTGATTTATTTTTTTGTGCTAAAAAAAGATGGCTCTCTGAGAGTGATAATAGATTATAGACAGCTAAACAAGTTTACCATCAAGAATCAGTATCCCATTCCTAGAATATACAATTTGTTCGATCAGCTTTAGGGTACTCAGTGGTTTTCCAAAATTAAACTTAGGTCAGGATACCATCAGTTGCAAATCAAGGAGCATGACATTCCAAAAATAGTTTTTTCATATAATGTATGACCATTTTAAGTTTGCGGTTATGTTATTTCGACTAATAAATATTCTTTAGCCTTGATAGATTTGATTAACAGGGTCTTCAAGTAGTACTTGTGCATCTTTGTCATTTATTTATAGAAGACATTCTGGTGTATTAAAGGAGTGAGAAGGAACATGCAGACCATTTGAGAATAGTGCAACATACCCTCAAGGATCTTTAATTGTATGCGAAGTTTGGTAAATCTGAACTTTGGTTAGAATATGTTACCTTCTCGGGGCATGTCATTTCAGGGGCTATTATTCATATAGATCCTTAGAAGATTGATGCAGTGAAGCACTAGCCTAAAACTATATCTCCATCTAATATCTGAAGCTTTTTGGGTTTGACTGGGTATTATAGAAGATTTGTTAAAGGGTTCTCCTCTATAGACCACCATTTATTAAGTTGTCACTAAATAAAGTGAAGTTTATATGGTCAGATAAGTATGAGAAGAGTTTCCAAGAGTTAAAGGATAGATTGACTTCAGCACCATTGTTAGCTCTGCCAGAGAGGTAAGACGGATTCATAGTGTATTATGATGCTTCCAGAGTTAGGCTCGGTTATGTATTGATGAAAAATGGGAAAGTTATAGCCTATGTCTCCAAGCAACTTAAAGATCACAAAAATAATTACCCAACTCATGACTTGGAGTTAACTGCCACGGTATTTGCCTTGAAAAATTGGAGGCACTACCTTTATGGTGTGCATATTGATATTTTCACTGACCATAAGAGTCTTCAGTATGTATTTTCTCAGTGGGAGATGATCTTCATCAAAGAATATAGTTGGATTTATTGAAAGATTATGAGATAAATGTACTCTATCATATGGGAAAGACCAATGTAGTGGTAGATGCATTGAGTAGGCTGTCTATGGGTAGTGTCTCATATTTGAAAGAGGAGGAATATGAATTGGAGAAAGAAGTGCATTGATTAACATGTTTGGGAGTATGTTTTCTTGACACTACCGATGGTGGAGTAGTAGTTTAGAACGGTTCAAAATCATCCTTGGTAGTGGAAGTGAAGGAGAAGCAGCGTAATGATCCCATACTTAACCAAATATTGGAAGCAGTCTAGCCATAAAAAGTTAAGGTTTTCTCACAAAGGGGAGATGGTGTACCAAGCTATTAAGTTAGGCTTCACGTTCCCAATGTAGATGGGTTGACGGAAAGGATACTAGCTGAGGCTCATAGTTCAAACTATTCTATTCATCCTGGTGCTACCAAAATGCATCATGTTTGTCAATTAGTGAAATGGTATTAAGAGAGACATAGAAGAGATTTTGGCCAAATATCCCAACTACCAGCAAGTTAAAGTTAAACACCAGATATTGGGTGGTACGCTTCAAGAGGTCAACATCCTTACCTTGAAGTGAGAATTAGTGAATATGGATTTAATCATAAGGTTGCCTCGAACAAGACATAAACATGATTTAATTTGGGTCATAGTAGATTTAATGACGAAATCAACCCATTTCCTACCTATTAAGACTTTAGATACTGCAGAAAATTTTGCCAAGTTGTCTATTCATGAATTAGTAAGGCTTTATGGGATACCCTTGTCCATTATTTCGGATAGAGGCATGCAATTCACTTCACAGTTTTGGCAGTCATTTCAAAAAGGTCTTAGTGCAAAGTTTAAGCTTTATACCAATTTTCAAATGCAGACTGATGGTCAGGCTGAACACACAATCTAGATGTTAGAAGACATTTTGAGTGTGTGTGTTTTATACTTTAAAGAAAATAGTATGACCATCTACCTTTGATTGGGTTCACGTGTAACAATAGTTACCATGCTAGCATTCAGATGGCTCCATTGGAAGCATTGTATGGGCATAGGTGCAGATCACCCATAGTATGGTTTGAGGTTAGTAAAGTAGTGTTGATTGGTCAAGATTATATTCTTAAAGCTATGGGAAAGATTTAGTTTATTTGTGAAAGATTGAAGATTGCATAGAGTTTCAGAAGTTATATGCAGATATAAAGAGAAGAGAGCTTATGTTTGAAGTGGGGGATTAAGTATTCTTGAGCTGAGTCCCCTATTTTTTGGTCCATATGAGATAGTGAGGTGCGTAGAAGTGATGGCCTATGAATTGGACCTTTCATTAGAGTTGGTTGTGGCTCACCCAATGTTCAATGTTTCGATGCATAGGAAGTGCATTAGAGATCCGTCATTAGTAGTTCCCCTCGAGAGTTTTGGGGTCAAAGATAACTTGTCGTATAAGGAGGTTCTAGCAGAGATACTTGATAGGTAGGTATGAAGGCTAAGGAATAAGGAAGTAGCATCAATAAATATTCTTTGGAGAAATAAATTGGTTGAAAGGTCCATTTGGGAAGATGAAGCAAAAATGATGACCAAGTATCCTCATCTCTTCTCTTCCAACTCAGTTCCTACTGAGTTTAAATAGTTATTTTCAGCCAAAACTCTTTTTCTTTAAGTCTGTTTAAGTATTCTTATGTCATTTCTTAAGTTATGAGAATTTGGATCCTTGTGATAGATATAAGATTGGTCGTAAACACGGTATAAAAGTGTTGATTATTTTCCAAATCCTAGATAAATCTCATTTGAGGAAGAATGTTTCCAAGAGGGAGATATTGTAACACTGCGTGTTTGAAATTCATTGTGAAACTTATGACTCATCCCCTAAAGTTGTGTAAACACCTTATGAGTCATAAGTTATAGGAGTTGTACATATGTCAATGTGGAGTATTTAGAGTCTGTTATAGTTATCATTTAACCCTAGGAATAGTCATAGGATGATATAAGTCATATAAAGTGAAGTCGTAAGGTGAACAGTATAGGTACCTCAAGTCTCTGTCTAAGTTATGAGAGAATGATACAAGTCGTATGGAGATACGATGATTCATAATATATCACCGTATGTTGACCAATTTGTGCAATCCTTGCCACTGCCAAGCTTACGAGTTTGTAGGCCATGTCATAACCTCATATTATGAGTCGTAAGTTGACTCGTACTAACTGGTGGTCAAATTTCTATAAGTTCAGTTAATGAACTTTTGGTATTTTCCCCTCATAAAACTTCCAACACATGACTTATATACCAAGAGAGGCATTATTTTTCTCTATCTTTCAGTCGATTAACAACATCTCTTCTCTTCCCATCTTCAAGAACAACAAGATTAGGGTTTCTCTCACCAAGTCATCTCTCAAGTGTCAAAGTTTAAGTCCTCTTCACAAGTCAAGAAATTCCATGTATGAGGGGTTTTGAACAAAGTTAATCATCCATCTTTATGCCTGAAAAGAATTATTTCTAAGATTGAATTTACATGTTTTACATTAGGGTTCATTCCCTAAATTCTCATATATTGAAGATTGAATTGATATTGGAATTTGAATTTCATTATTTTGATTTGTATTCTGATAAAAGATTATTATATGGGTAATGAGCCTGAAATTTTTTTATAAGTTCTATGAAAGAAAGTATGAGTTTCAAGATTAAATAAGAAGTATTAAGTTTACAAAAAGTTTAAGCTTTTAAGATCTATTCATATGCAATATAGTATGATTCAAGAAAGCCTTATCCTTTGATCTAAATATAAGACATGAAATCCATAAGTGTTCATCTTTATTATGTTTTAACTAAAGAGAATTATAATTGGTTTTTCATTCGATTAACCCTTATTCTATCTTAAGGTGGATTTCTCAAGTATGAGAATATATAAATTTTTTGGGAGATTAGTATTTAGAACCGAGAAGGACATGTGGATGAGCATATCTTAAATTCCTGGAAACTACGAGCCACCATCTGTTTAAGTCCCACTATGGGTTAAGTTAAGAGATCACTGACGTTATAGTTCTAATCCTATGGCAAGGGTTGAACATCTCTCCCAATGTAGGTAAGATGTTTTACTCCGTGGTAGCTCACATAGTTTATGTTGGTTGGAAGAATCTCCCATAAAAAAGAATAAAAGTAAGGATTCTATAAACTAAGTGTTATGGCTCTCCAAGCTTATTCATATGCTTCAATATCTATGTTTTATGATCTTGCGGTCTTTAGTTTTACTCAAGTCCAAGGTGACACATTTACGCTTAGCATGCATTATTTTAAAGTATACATATATATTCAGTTCTTGTTTTAGTTATGCATTAACCCCCACATACTCAGTATATTCCATAAGTACTGACCCACATATATTTCTATGTGTTACATTGTCGTATAATGTAGGTTCTGGTGTATGTTTCCAGCAGTATAATTTACCACGGGCATCATCTCCTACATCCCGAATTTTGGTGAGTCCTCATAATCCGAGGACCCAGTTTATCACACTCATATTTATTATTAAAAGTTATTTTAGATCCTAGATTTCCGTTCCTGTTTGGGTTAGCTAGGATCTATCCTAGAGGCTCTCTAGTTAGTAGTAGAGGCTTTTCAGACTATGTATGTTTTAAGTTTAAATAGTTTGATTAAGGTTTTCCAAGTTAAAGATTTATACAAAAAATATAGAATTGCTTAGCTATAGTTTCTATACATGTTATTTCACTTTTCAGGTGAGTTCTATGTTGAATAGATATCATAGGTTAGCTTAGGTGTACTCGTAGTCCTGAGTATCGTGTGACGTCTAGGGGGTGCTCCAAGGTTGTTACATTCTACCTAAAACAATAGTAACTAAGGCAATTTCCCCTAACTTAAGCAACTAAGGACTGTTCCACCATATACGTGAATAACTAAGGAAAATTTCACCTAACTTGAGTAATTAAGGCATTTCCAAACTAAACATGAACCATGAAACCTAAATTACTTAAGTCATGAACAACTATGCTAATTACTCTAAGCTATGGTTTCAAGATATCCTAAATGGTCTAATTAAACCAAATATTTTCATTCATACTTCCAACACCGGAACCTACCCCACAACTACCATAATATCATAAGAATAGTACGAGATAGCTCAATCTATGAAGAAGGTAAACCTAGCCTACCTAGGCACCGAAGAAAATTTCAAAGAATCCACTAAATAATTGATTTCCCATTCTGAGAAGTTTTTGCAAGTTTCCACGCTATCAAAATCACAATCTATTAATCAAAGAAAGAACAATGATACCCATTTTGTATTATTGTGCTTTGAGTCTAAAATTACCTAAAAATCCGATATGAGGCTCATTTATGGAATCGCATATTCCAAACCAACACAATGTCCCTCTATTCTTAATAAATAACTACCCTAAAAAATAGGTAAATTTGGAGCTATAATCGTGCTAAAATCAAGTCACCAAACCTTAAATAATTTTAGCAAAAGTATGGAGAAATCGACCAAGAAAATAATGGAATCTTACCCCAAATTCAATGAAAAATTACAATAATTAATGGTAGTAAAGCTCCACAATCACCCAAAATTGATTCTCTCAAGAACTCCCATTTCAAAGGGTTTAAGATTCCTGAGAATGGATAAAAATGGTGAAAATTGAGCAAAGTGGGCATTTATACCCTTCCATAGGTACACGGGTATCGCTTAATAGATACATGTGCTCTGGAATACTTGTCGCTTATGTGATCAATAGATCGATTATGCAATATCTGGTTGTCTGAGCTAATGTCGCGTACACGACATGAGTATCGCATAAGCGATAACCATACCACTACCAAGCCATTTGCTTTAGTGACAAAATGAGTCATTGTCTCTTAAGTGATACTTGCTGGGGTTTAGTATATCGCTTAAGCGAACAAAATCATTGCTTAATTGATACACTGTAATGACCCTTCAGGTCATTTACTATATTTAAGCTTATATTCACCTTTTTAGCTTCTTCATAGCTGCCCCAAGTGATTTATGATTTACTGGGACTGATAGTTTGATTAATAGGTAGTTTATTTGATTTTTAGAGCTAATTCCTTATTTTGAAGTCTTCACTGGTTCTAAATAGCCATTTGGCAAAAACATCAATGAAACAATCTCAAATGCAAATTATGACTACGCCAGCAGATTTGAAATATCAATTTTAGTCTAGGTATACCTTTGATTTAGGTACCAATGCACCTGAGCTTATTTCGATCTATTAGTCAAAAAGTTAAAAATTGGAAAGAATGGGTATGGGACCATCATTTGGTTGAAACAACCTCTAATTAAAAATTTGACTTCTCTGTCACATCTGGAATGTCAAATTTAGGCTTGGGAGACCCTTGGTTTAGGTCCCAAGGCTCCCAGACTTATTTTGTGCTATTAAGTAGATTTTATAAAAAGTTATGAAACTATAGGTACGGGCCCCACTTTTTGCCTAAACAATCTCCAATGAAAGTTTTGATGATTCCAAGGGAATTGAAATTTTGTTTGCACTCAAAATTCACTATTGTGTCATGTTCTTAGGATTCTCGATGAGTTTCGAGGGTCAAAAACTTATTTTTGAGTTTGTTGTCATCTGGTGCAACCACAATTGCGGCCAAGAGTGAGTAGCACGATCGTAGCCCATAGGACTTTTATTGTGATATTTGAGTACCTATAGGGGCTATATAAAGTCCCCTAGATGTGTATGGGGCATTTCCCCTTTACCATTTAGACCTAGAAACCCCAAAATGAATGTTAAAACTCAAAATTGGTGACGGGATGACTTAGGAGCTTAATTATCATCTTGTATCACGATTATCTTCAAGATTAAGGTAAGAAATTCTTCAATTCATGCTTGAATTTCTTAGTTTGGAACAAAAGCCCTAATTTAGCTTAGTGCTTGATTTTATCCCAGGGTATGCTTAGTTTTCACCCATTCTTTAAAGGCTATGATTCCTTATTCATGAGTGAACTTTGGGTTTGTCTTGGGAGTAGATTATGGGTGTGACTCATATTGATGAGTAGATTATGGGTTTGATAGTGTAATGGCATTTTGAGGATTGTAAAGTGAACGCGAGCATATAGGCTTCTATACTCTTTTCTTCATAGATGATGTGTGATATATGTTGTATGTGAAAATGGATGTTAGGGTTGATTATGAGTAAGATAACTTAGGATTGATACATTATGTTTGTGGTACTAGATGAGGGTTTTGGACCTATAAGATGGCATATTTATAACCTTTTTATATCTTATTGCCTTCCCTCTTTAGTTTAGATTTGTTATAGAATGGATATGATATAATGCTATGTTTGGAATATGGTTTTAGCTTTGAAAGAATGATTTGTATATTTAACCTTATTGGGTTAGTGTGGTAGTCTTGAAATTGTAAGTTGGGTAGAGTTAACTTAAGTACCCTTATTTCTAGTCGAAGTTGCAATATTAGGCTTTAATATGGCTTACTTGACTTCTAAAAGATGAACTAGATACCTTAGCCTAGTTTGGGGCATAGTATGCCTAACTATTGAAATTATGGATTAGAAGTGGGATCGTTCGGCCTACGTAAGCCTATGCTTATGTTACATATTGTTGACTTAGTGCGGATGTTAGACATAGATGAGGCTAGTAATCCTTAGAATAAGGTTACTTTGTAACTTGGTAACTTGTATTGATGTTCTCAAATTGTGGCTTTTGAGTTATGGTAATGATCACCTTGTGGAAGTGATATTGGGCATTTAGAGATGATATTCCTCCTAGATACGTTATGTTGCCTATAGAGATGCTTTTTTGTCCTAGACTTGATAATTCGACTATAGAGATGCTATTTTATCTTAGATTTGATGATTCGCCTATAGAGATGTTATTTCCTCTTAGACTTAATAATTCGCCTGTAGATTTGCTATTTCTTTTAGTCATGATTGTTGGACTTATAGAAAAGATATTCCTCTGGGATATGTAAATTAGCCTAGAGAAGTGATATTCCTGGTAGTCATGATGTATGACCTATTGATATATGATATCCTATAGACGATTACATGTCTATATATATTATGCCTCCTAGATGTGAGATGCCTCTTGTGTAAGAGATGATTACTTACTTATTGATATTATGCCTCTTATACGAGAGATGATTAGAGGTATGCTATAGCTTATAAATATGATTATTGATATAAATACCAGATATGTCTATCGGCCTAAGGCCTGATTATGATGTTGTGATTATTTTGGATAAATTAATGGGCTAAGGGTTGCGTATGATATTGATTTAATAGACGAGAAGAGTTTATATTTATAAATGATGTGATTATAGTTTATGAATTGAATATATATATATATGTTTGTATACACATCTCTCCAGTATGGGATGGGAAAAGATGCGGTATGATACTTACTCTTCCACTGATTGAATACTGGTAATGGCATGCATAGATTTGGTATGCTCATGATTATTTACCATTATAAATAATGTGATTATTGATGAACTTTGATGTTATGAATTCTCTTCTTGTTAGACGGTTAAGCTAAGAGGTAACTAGTTGTCTATTAGGGGATAATAGACTTGATAGCTAGGAATCTAATTTATTAGCTAATGAATTTTTCTTAGTTATAACATAGTAGCTAACGATGGTTAGTTAATAATAGTTTATAAATTGCAATTTTGGTCAACTGATAAACCTTGACTTGATGTTAGATATTGGTTATTTAAAAAATAGTGGTTAGTTGCTATCTCATAGTAAGGATAATGTTTAGGCTAATAACTAGAGGATATATGATAACTATTAAACTGTGATTCTATTATACTAAGTGTTGGTTAACTAATAACAGTAGTTGAGAAGTATTGACTTGATAGATATTCTATGGTGATAAGTCTATGCATATGAGTATTTTAGTGTATCTTATTTGGTTATGGTAATTATGATGATATTTATACCCGACAAGGCCAGAGGATAATATTATGATGTTATTGATACCCGGCAAGATGGGAGGATACTATCGTGATGATGTTGATATCCGAAAAGGTCGGAGGATAATATTGTGATTAGATTGATACTGTAGAAGGCCGGAGAATACTATTGTGATGCTATTGATGCCCGATAAGTCCAGAGGATACTACAATGATGATGTTGATTCCTGGAAAGGCCGGAGGATACTATTATGATGATATTGATACCCAATAAGGCCGAAGAATACTATTATGATGATATTGGTACCCAGTAAGACAGGAGGATACTGTCTTGATGATGTTGATAACCAGCAAGACTGGAGGATATATTGATGATATGTTGATACCCGGCAAGCCAAGAGGTTAATTATGATGATGATGTTCCTGATAATGATAGTTTTAATAATTTGTGATATGGATTGTATACTTTGTATTCATTCATACATGTGCATTTCCTATCACCAGTATGCCCCTATGTCTATCAGTCGACATGGGATGGTTGCATAGATATGGGTGAAGAATATGCCTTGTATTATTATATGCTGATTGAACCTTCCATGTCTGGGGCAATGGGGGTATGCATAGGCTCGACTAGGTATTTGGTTGTCTGGAGTAGTCGGTTATTCATGTTGTTATTGATATTATTGTTATCATTGTTATGATCACTATTATGGCCATCTTATGTCAGATTGGTCTTTCATCTAGTATCAGGATTTGAGGTATGTCTTTAGCCTCTCATATCTTATGATTGCATTATTATGATGATTATTTCATGTCTAGCCATGTAGATTAGAAACCCCGAGTATGATAGTATTTAAATCCCAATTTTATTATAATAATGTCTCAAAATGAGAATATGATGATATAGGTTATGCTTTGAGATGACCTCGTGTTTATATATATATATACCAATTTATATATATATATATATATATATGAATCTATGATACTACCGTATATCACTTCCTTCTTTGTTTATGTTGTTTAGTCATTTCTTCACCTTGTATATTACTATATATTTTTATTTTTCTCTTTATTCAGATATTGACCTGGGATAAATGGTATAGCATTAACGTATATAGAATGTAGTTTGACCAGGATAGTTCACCTTGATACTTCCTTAGTTTTACTATGGTAGATTCTTCGACATGAACAGGATAGTTGTACTTTATTTTCATATTGACTTGTCATATGATTTCTGGACTCTTGGGTGTAGTTTCCATTTTATTTATATGTTGTATATATTTTCTTTATCTTTGGAGCTCAGTTGGTAGTAACCTATTGAGTACTATTCATTTGGTACTCATACTACACTTCTGCAGCCTACAGATCATAGTACGGGTTATAGTTGTTGATGTGTGCATTGTCTTGAGCAACCTTAGTTCAGAGACTTAGAGTTAGCTCCTAACGTTTGAAACATTACTTATCTCTCTCTTATATATTAGACTAGTCTCTAAGTTGTATTTGGAGATAAGTTGTATTAGTGTATATCTCTTGATATTTCACTTTTGTACTCTTTTTATATTAGAAGCTCTTGTACTGATACCACCAGTTTTGGGATTCTTCTATTTTTTGATCTTTATTTCATATATTCTGCTTTTTTCCTTATAATATTGAGTAGTTTGTTACTAACTATTTTGGACTATGAGTTTGCTTGCCTACTGGTGGGTTATGGTAGGCGCCATCATGACCTAAGGAAATCCGGCTGTGGAAAATTGGTACTAGAGACAAGGTTTCATTGGTGTATTAGTACAAGATCTTAGTGATAGTAGAGTCCTGCGAATCGGTGCAGAGATGTCCGTAACCTATCTTTGGGAGGCTATAGTGATATTTTAGGAACCTCACTTCATGACTCTTTATCGTGTGTCCACATTTTCATAAACCTTTAACACATTTTTTGACTCTATCCTATACCCAAAGGATGATGCGATATTGTCGATAGATACAAATATGACTTCAACACACCTTTCTAGAATTTTAGTGTTGCATCGGACTAGAGTGTCAGAGATAGACATTAAAGATCCTCAGTAGTAGCCAAAAAGGACTTGGCTAAAGTCCCATCAGACTTGTGGAGTGTGGTATTAATATATAGGCCATGGCAACTATTCTAGATTATGAGGGGCAATATCTCAAAGCATTCTACGATCTTAGTTTGGTTATGTTGTGATGAGACACTGGTTCAGAGAATGCCTCTAGTATGACATAAGTGATTAGCTAGAGTTAGCCTAATTCCTCGGCAGCCTAGATTTCCTAAGATAGGCTATGATTTTAGAAGTTTGGACATAATTTTGCGAATTTCTCTCAGCGTCAGTTGGTTAGCCATTTGGGCTCAGTTTGTGTTCTCTCCGTATTAATTCTTTAGGAATTGCTACAACTACACAGAGACTGACTACTAGTCTAGGGAGTGTCCCTGACATGAGATTCCAGTCATTCATCTTCTTTAGACTGCTCATGATATTGTGGAATCTTTAGCTAAATTTGGTGCGCTTAGTGCCTAAGTTGATGATACAGTCAGTCGCTCTGAGTAGGACCCATTCAAATTTATTTTCCTATGCCCATCAGGCATGTGACTGTGAATGTCACCACGATTGGTGTGCTTTAATTTCCCGCATTTATATCTTTTTATGTGTATATAGGTTTTCATACCCATTGCTGATTATATGCCTTGATGAATTTATATCCGTCATTATATGCCTTATATATTAAATTCATGATTATGTTACTAATCCGTGGTTTATTTCTTATAGTAATGGGTAGAGTAGATCAATATTGATGTTTTTGCCTTATGGGTGTGGTTTTGGGTTTCAGTCCCATTTATCTTGGCACTTTAGCCCTATTATGGCCATTGAGTGGTACATGATATTCATATTTTTTTGGTACTGCCTGTTTAGTATGTTGATATTGATATTGCAATTGCTATTACTATCACTGCGTGAGATTATTGATAATACTTGATGTTATTACTAGATGTTGTTTCATGATAAATTTTATACTCACAGGGTAGCTGTATACACTAGTGTTATCTATTTAGACTATAATTTTCTTATGATGCTATTTGTTGGCTTGATTAGATATAGATCGATTTGATAATTAGTGTGGTGAGGTCGACTGTGTTCCCTCTTGGTTAGCTACATTAGATTAATTTTGAGGATGTGTTGTGGTATCAAAGGTAAGTGACCTTTCATGGTTTTTATGGATTTTGAGTTGGCAATTTAGTTATGTTGCCTATTTTTTAGATTGATATCCTTAGACTTGCCTCCTGGGTTGTGAAGGATTTTGTTTGGGCAATCTCTTCTGATATAACCCATTGGTGAGATGGACTAGTTTGAGGTTCGTTCTTTGTTTATGTCTATTTCATCATCCGATAGCGATTTTGATATTGATATTGAGATATTTGTATTTAACTCATAGGTATGTTGGGTTCGTACCCTTAGGATAGTTTGCCTTGCTGTTAGTGTGGAGATTAGATACTCCTTTGTTATTGTGATGTGGTTTTATCTAGTGGAGTTAGAAAGTTAGAGGCAGGTGGCCTTCCCTATTATCGCTTCTTAAGTTGGAAAATTAGAAACTATTAGCTCAAGTTGTTAGTACTCTGGTGGTGGTCTCAACTTTGACTTTGGTTTTGAGATTGGTATTTCTTCTTTGATAATGTTGTTCTTAGGTGGATTGCGGAAATCCCCATTTTAGCATTTGTACATCCTAGTGACGCTTGGTGGAGTAATTCTGCTTTATGATATGAGCTTGTGGCTATTTCTTTGCCTAGATGGAGTATTGGATTGGTAAGTTTCAGCTTAAGTTGCATTTCTTCAAGTTGCTAAAGTTTTACCTTCACTGGTGTGATTTTCAGCATTGACAAGTTTTGAGTATGTTTGGATTAGTGATGCCCTCCAGCGGATATAGAGTAGGTTATATGCATTTTCAGCCAGTGATTTTTCCTTTATTATGACTCCTATTTTGCGGTTATGTTTTGTCACTCCAACTGATATAGAGTTGGTTTCTTATGTTATCAGTCAGTGGTTATCCTCATGGTGATTTTGTTTTCTATATATCTCTTGACTGTGGCTTGGTATGATTTATCTCAGATATGTCAGATTTGGATACTAGAGTCGATTTGAGATATTTGAAATTGATATAGCCTTATAGGCCCAATTTTGGATTTTGACTCCTTGGAATGGCAATTTGGAATTATGATAGATTTAGAGCATTAATGCCTACCCGATTTTAGTTTTGATTTAGATATTAGAGATTGAGTGGTTTAGCCTTGGTATTAAGATTTTGGCTTGGTGTTGTATAGCTTGTGTGCAACTTTTGTTGTCGACTTATCCTTGTTTAGATTTCATTCATAGGATGGTTGAGCCTACTCCATGGTTTCCTATTCGGTTTTCTAGACTTCGGTTGGATTATAGTTAATAAGTGTTCAGATGATAGCCCATGAGCCTCGTATAGGTTATTTCAGTTTTGCCCTCAAGTTTCAATTTTCTTTGGGAATTTTGGATGATTTACTCAATATGAGGAATATTCTCGATTTGGATTCAGTATGTCTTCATTCTCAATGGATGAGACATCCTAGAGTGGAATATTTAGTGATGAGTTGTTATACGTTGGATTTTGAGATTTTAGTTTGATTTTCATCCATACTGATTGGAGCATTGGCATGAATTGGTTCCGTGATATCTCCACTTGTATGCCAAGATAGAGCCTTATGAGTTTATTCTCATGTTTGCCTTGTGGACTTTCAGTGGATTCGCTTCAGTTCTTTGAGTTCTCCGCGATGAGACTTTGTGGATGAGACTCAAGTGATTTTCCTTATGGGTTGGAGTAGATAACAGGTGTAAAACTGTAAAGAAAGGTTATTTTTGGATTTCGAGTTGGTTTTATGACTCATGTCCTAGTTTTCTTTTGGCTTGGATGAGCCTTTATGTGTTTATGTGGATATACGGATGATATCAGTGTGTTGTGGTTCAGTCTATGCTTATCAACTTTTTTAGTTCAGTTGGAGGCCACTTAAAGGTCGAAGTTGAATTTTGGATATTTTGGAAGTAGAATGAGAGTGTGGGTTGGGGATACCTGTGGCGAAATTACATGCAAGTGTTTTATCTCCACTGAGGTTATCATGGAATTCATCCTTGGAGCATGCGGGCCCAGTACCTCATCCTTTCAAGGTTATGAGATTCTTTCTATCTGTTAACTTTCGGTGTTGAAAGTCCTTTTAGCAGTGTATATTGTAATGACCCTTCGGGACATTTTCTATATTTATGCTTATCTTTATCATTTAAGATTCTCCATAGCTGCCCGAAGTCATTTATGACTTTCTTGGACCAACGGTTTGGTTATTGGGCAGTTTATTATTTTTTAGAGTCAATTCCCTGTTTTGAAGTCTCCGCTGGTTCCAAATGGCTACCAGGCTAAACCATCAATGAAACAATCTCAGATACAAATTCTAACTACGCCAGCGGATCTGGAATATCAATTTTAGTCTAGGAAGACCTTTTGTTTGGGTACAGATGTGCTAGCCTTCTGTTAGCACATTTAAGACTTGTAACTCAAAATAATTGTAAGTTCTTAAGTAACTATTATCGTGTTTTATTGTATTTCATGTGAATTTGTAGGAAAGTTAAGATGCATTGAAACCTATGATGAATACTCTATGAAGGATGAATTTTGATTAAGTAGATAATAAGATTGTAGTTGATGACTTGTCTAATAAGTTGTAAACTTGGTGATAAGGCGTTACATGAAGTCGCCAGCTGAAAACAGTGTGTGAGAACTAAAGTGCAGTGTTAATGACATGGCCTGATAAGTCATCAAATTTTTGACAAACCGTCAGCCTAGGTCATCACATGTAAGCAGTAAACATAGATTTGAAAGAGGACTTAATGACTTGGTTTGATAAGTCATCAACTCTCTGATAAGTCGTCGGAAAGGGTCGTCAGCTAAAGGGCGGAAAATATGGATTTCAACTTCAGAATTTTGAAAGGTACGGATATAAGTCGCAGCTTTTAAGGTTTACTGGGACATCTGAGAACTTATTCCAAAGACCAGTTTTTACACTTTGGGTCTCTTAATTTTGAATTCAATTTTTGAATATTTGACTTAGTTTCGGGTAATTATGCTTGAACTTGGAAAAGAATCAACCTTGGATTACATCTTTTGTAAGTTTAATTGCTTTGTATTATGGATTTAATTGTTGTTATCTCTTTCTATTTCAGGTGGAACTAAAACCCACAACTAGGGTTATGCGGTCTATGAATATTCCTATATTGATTTAATAGTTTGATAAGATTCGATTGATTGTGGGAACATCTTGATAATTCCTTTGTAACGAATGTTTTCTATTGGTTGCAAACAATAGATATAGCCTTATGTTGGTTTGCTCAAACTAAGAAATCAACTAAAGGTAGTGAGTTATCAACGAGGATTTGGGACATGAACAGGATAGTTGTTCTCTATTATCTTATTGACTTATCATATGATTTATGGGCTGTTGGGTGTAGTTTCCATTCTGTTTATATGTTGTATATATTTGTTTTATCTTTAAAGCTCAGTTGGCAGTAGCCTACTGAGTACCATTCGTTTGGTAGTCATACTACATTTCTACAACCTGCAGATCATAGTATGGGTTATTGTTGTTGATGTGTGCATCATGCGGTACACCTTTGGTTTAGAGACTTAGAGTGAGCTCCTGACATTCAAAACATTACTTATCTCTCTCTTATGTATTGGACTAGTGTCTACGTTGTATTCGAAGATAAGTTGTATCAGTGTATATCTCTTGATATTTCACTTTTGTACTCTTTTTTTATATTAGAAGCTCTTGTACTGGTAACACCAGGTTTTGGGATTCTTCTATGTATTTATCTTTATTTCAAATATTTTGCATTCTTTTCCTTATAATATTCAGTAGTCCAATACTAGCCGTTCCGGACTACAGGTTCGCTTACCTGGTAGTGAGTTATGATAGGCGCCATATGACTTGAGGAAATAGGTTCATGACATGCACTATCATATCATGACCCAAACCAAGCCTGGCCATGACGGTATCTCAAGTCTACCATGGACCGGAGACCACCCACTTAACTATCCTCAAGAGTACAATAATAATAATAATAACAATAAAAATACGGAAATCAATTAAACAGTATTAAAATATGAATGGATAACTCCATGAAATTAAAATTCAATCAACAACCAACCAACTTACATCTGGACATGAAAGCCTCTAAAGAAGAAGACATCTAAGTCAGGACATGCCCCTAACTATTACCGAAAAGAATCCCAAGTACTATGAAAATAGGGAAAGAATAATGAAATGACAAAGCCTTCTGAAGGATGGAGGCTCACCACTTCACGACAACTCAACGAATGTACTAATCCACCTAATGTTGTATAGGTGCAATATAAATATCTTCGGACCCTACATCATGAAATGATGTAGCGTCCTAGGATGATCAGTGGGATAAGCACTAGCATGTAACTCAGGAAAAATGATAAAGTAATGCCATGTCCAAAATAAGTCAAAACCACATAGAAACATTCATAAATACATATATAAGATGTCGGGGAAGGGTAAGGGTAATGAACATGAGAATTTTAAGACCATTAAACTGGACTGTGTAGCTCAATCCATCCTAAAGGAACCCACGGGCTATATGGATTCTACTCCCCATACTGAAAGGGCCCAGTTTATGTTAGCCGAACGAATCGAGAAAAAATTGAAGGTAAACTTGAGCCACCATAGGAAATAGCCATCCCAAAATATATATCAAGTGTAAGTCATGAACACGATCATATAAAACCCCAATGCAAGAAAATGTGGTTTCCAGTGTTTGTCCCCCTGGGTCTTATATCTTCACAATGAGCTATACAACCTTCTTTAAGCCCAAAATCAAAACACTTTGCACATAATTAAAACCATTAACCGAGAGTCATTCATTAAGTATTTTACCACTTGGTGTCATCATACTAATACTCTTTCCAGCTAAATTAAACATGCAAAACCAATCCACATAACCACATTGACTCCCAAGTTCCATTAATATCCAAACCATGGTCACCAAGGCCATCCAAATCTGTTTTTATGACCATTTATCCAATAATGCAATGCATTGGGCTAAAAAACAAGATAATCAGTGCAATTTTCCATAATAAAAATTAAATTCACAAAGTGGGTTGAGGTTCATGCAATTCCAAGCCAAATTTCATCCAGGGGAAACCCATGTCCACCATTTCAAACATTTAAATAATGTACCAATTTAGTCCCAAAGACATACATTTAAAACATGAATAAGCAATTCAAAACACGAGACAAGTAATTCAATCATTAACAACCAAAACCCCTAAATCCAATTTTAAAACCCATATTTTAAATCATATGGAAATCTATTCAATTCTTGACACAATGTAAAATTGATGTTTAGGGAATAGAAACATGACTGAAACACACAAGAATTAAAAGTCTATTTAAAGTTTGGAGACTAGATGATGATGGCACTGTGAAACCCTTAAGCTTTCTAGGTTTTGGTGTTAAAGAAGAGAATAAGAGTATTTGATCTTTTCAACTGATGGTAAAAGATTCATTTTATGTTTAAAAGTCGTAGGAAGGGTGAAAAGACCAAAATCCCTTCACCCCTAAGTGAAAAAAAAACTGGATAAAATTAATACTTTGGTGCGGCACGCCATTATCGCGAAGGTTATCCTCCGTACCATGTTGTTATTACGGAGGATAACCTCTATGTCATGGAGATATTGCGGAGGCACATTGCCTCGGAGTTCCGAAATAGACTTGACCCTTTCTAAAAATTCTAAAACTTTCCAAAATATCCCCCTTAACATATGTAAACATAATTCAAGTCAGAAATTAATATTACGAATACGGAAGTGTCGAAAATAAAATGATTAAAATTTTAAGGGGCCTTACATTATCGCTCAGTTTCATTTGTCCCCAAATGATGAGTTAGAATAATATTAGAATGAGAATTGCAAGACTACCCCCAAATCAAATGACAAACTCAAAAGGTAACAAGAGAAAAATAAATCTTATACCTTTAGCACTTTCATCCAATCCGGGAAACAAGAATGGGTATTTGGCTCCATATCTTCCTCAACATCACATGTAGCCTCTACTACCTTTTGGCTTCTTCAAATAACTTTCACCAAAGCTACATCCTTAGTCCTCAATCTACAAACTTTCCTATCCAATATCTCAATCGGGGCTTCCTCTTAATACAAGGAATCAGTCATACCAATATCCTCAATAGGCACTATCAAGGAAGGATTACCCACACAATTCTTCAGCATGTACATATGAAAGACATGATGAATGGAACCCAAACTCATAGGCAAATCCAACTCATAAGTAACATTCCCAATTCTTCTAAAAATATAATATGGTCCAAAATAACGGGGACTGAGTTTTCCCTTCCTCTAAAACCTCATGACTCCTTTCATATAAGATACCTTTAAGAATACCCAGGCACTTACTTCAAACTCTTATTCTCTTTGCCTCATATCTGCATAATACTTTTGGTGACTTTGATCAGTCTTAAGTCCTTCTCTAGTCACCTTCACTTTTTCCATTGTTTGGTGAACCAAGTAAGGACCAAACAACATAGTCTCACAAACCCAAACTATCCAATAAAAGACCTACACCTCTTATATAAAGAGCCTCAAAAGGAGTGATCTTAATACTCGAATGATAATTTTTAAT
Source organism: Capsicum baccatum var. pendulum (assembly GCA_030864225.1). NCBI lineage: Eukaryota > Viridiplantae > Streptophyta > Magnoliopsida > Solanales > Solanaceae > Capsicum > Capsicum baccatum. The sequence continues at coordinate 159,891,813 of CM061560.1, read as the reverse complement.
ACATGTAGAACCAATATAAGGTAAATGATCCACCCAACTTCCCTTAAAATCAATCACACATGCCCTTAGCATATCCTCAAAGGTTTGAATAGTATGATTCGCTTGTCCATCCACGTGAGAGTGGAAAGTGGTACTAAGGTTCACCTATGTACTCAAGCCTTTCTGAAATAAACTCCAAAAATGAGTCAAAAACTGCATACCTTGGTCTTAAATAATGGACATTGGTGCACCATGCAACTTCACAATTTCTTGACTGAATAACTAACTATAACTTGTTCTGAGTAATTAGTCCACAAAGGCAAGAATTGAGCAGACTTAGTCATACTATCCACAATGACCCAAATTGAATCATATTGATTGCAAGAGCGCAGCAGACCTATAATAAAATCCATATTGATCATCTCCCAATTCCTTACGGGAAACTCTATCTCTTGGGATATGCCACCAGGCCTCAAATTCTCAACCTTAACTTACTGATAAACCAAACACTTGGCAACAACGTTTTCCACATCACTATTCTTATTGTTCCACCAATAGATTTCCTTCGAGTCATGGTACATCTTTGTCGAAACTAAATAAACTGCATACCGAGACTCATGGGCCTTAGTCAAAATACTTTCTCGAATCCCATTAATATCAACGACATAAAACCTACATAGGTCCCTCAGAATACATCTCCCGCAATCTCAAAAGTCATAACCTTTTACTGACCCACATCATCCTAAATCAACATAAGTATGGGATTCAAAGCCTATTTTGCCTTCACCGTAACACCAAGAGATTATGTCGCCACTTCCTGGACAATAATTCCCCATCCTCATAGTCCAAAAGATGAACTCCCAAGTTAGCCAATATGTGAATATCCTTCACTAACCCTCTTTTCTCCTCGTCAACATTGTATAAGCTCCCCAAAGATAACATGCTAAGAGAATCAGCAATAAGATTAGCTATACCTGGATGATAGTATAGATTTATGTTGCAATCCATAAGCAATTCGAGCCACCTCCTCTACCAAAGATTTAACTCTTTCTGTGTAACCACATATTACAAGCTCTTATGATCCGAATAGATATCCACATACACCTCATACAAATAATGGCATCAAATCTTTAAGGCAAAAACCATAGACGCCAACTATAAATCATGGGTCGGATAATTCTTCACATGAACCTTAAGCTGTCTAGAAGCATAGGTCACAACCTTACTATGCTGCATCAAATCACAACCCAGTCCCACATGGGACATAATACAAAAAACAAAAAAAACATCGGTACCCTCGGGCAGGGTCAAATGCACAAAATTCAACTTATCCTTTAATTTCTTAAAACTACCCTAACAAGCATCAAACCATACAAACTTAATATTTTTTTGAGTCAACCTTGTCAATGGAGCAGCAATAGATGAGAAACTCTCTACAAATCTCCTATAATACCTAGCCAAACCCAAAAAGCTCTTAATGTCAGTAGGACTTGTAAGTCTAGGCCATTTGTTAACTGCCTCAACTTTTTGTTGATCCACCATGATCCCTTCACTAGAAACAATATGTCCAAGAAAAGTCATAGCATTCAACCAATACTCACACTTAGTTAATTTAGCATTCAGATTTTGATCCTTAAGGATCTGCAATACAATTCGAAGGTGATTGGCATAATCCTCCTTACTCTTAGAATACACCAATATATCATCTATGAAGACTATCAGAAGAAAATCTAAAAAATGCCTAAAATCCGGATTCATAAGATCTGTGAAAGCAACCGGAGCATAGTCAACCCAAATGGCATAATCAAAAACCCATAGTGACCATATCGAGTTCAAAAGGAAATCTTAGAAATATCAACCTCTCTAATCTTCAAATAATGATAGCCTGAGCGAACATCAATCTTACAAAAATATCTAGCATCCTGAGGTTGATCAAAAAGGTCATCAATCCTAGTAAGAGGGTAGTTATTCTTTATTGTCACCTTATTTAGCTGACAATATTCGATACACATTCAAAGAAACACATCTTTATTTTGCACAAAAAGCACAGGAGTACCCCATGGAGAGAAACTAGGATGAATGAAACCTTTATCAAAAATTTTTAATTTCTCATTTAGCTCCTTTAATATAGTCGAAGCCATTCTGTAAGGAGACATGGAAATAGGACTAGTACACAGCATAAGTTCAATCCCAAAATCTATTTCCCTATTGGGAGAAATTTTTAGAAGACTATCGGGAGACACTCTAGGAAATTCATTTACCACAGGGACAAATTGAAAAGGACTTCCAGAGTCAAAACTCTTTACCCGAACTAAATGATATAGACACTTTTTTTAAATCAATTTCTGAGCGTTAAGCTAAGAGATAAACTTCCCTTTGGGTACTAATGAACTCCCATCCTATTCTAATACTAGATCATTAGGAATTTGAAAATTGACCTTTCGGGTCCTACAATCCAGAGAAGCATAACACGAGTGAAGCCAATCCATCCCCACGATAACATCAAAATCCACCATCCATCCCCATGATAACATCAAAATCCACCATATCCAACTCTGTCAAATCCACCCATGTCTCTCTATAAAAGATAGACAACACACAACATCTATAGATTTTTCTAGCAACTATAGAGTCACCTATTGGAGTAGACATAGAAAAGGGGTCAGAAATACTTTTAGGACCAAAACCAAAATGCACAGCCACTTAAGGTGTCACATAAAAAGGGTAAAACCTAGATCAAGCAAATAATAATAAAAACACAAAAAAAAAAGATGTATCATTCCAGTAAGAACAAGTGGAGATGCCTCTAATTCCTAATGAGTAGTAATCTTATAGAGGTGATTTTCGCTAGTGTCGGTACTAGAAATAGCACCCTCTAGCACATGAGCTGAAGATGTGGCGACCGAAACTTTATTAGCCCCAGTGAAAACTCTAGTTGAAGGATAATCTCCCTATATGTGACCCAACTTACCATAATTGTAACAGCAATTTCTCCCCTCCTCACAATAACCATGAAGAAACTGCCCATAAAAATGACAAGGAGGATAAGTTAGGGTTGACTGAGGTTTACTAGCCTGTGACTGGAAACCTTGTTCCTTAAGACCACTGCTAACCTAAGAACGATGATCGCCTAAAGGCTTAGGATAGGTAGCACTAGCAAATGAATACTAATTTCCTAGTTCTTCTTCTTAGTCCACTATCTACTATCTTTTCTGCTATTTTGCTGATCTTCGCCCTACTCTGACTACCTAAACTCCATATTATATCTCTCTGTAATCACTGCCTATTTTTTCATTTCATTCTCAATAGGTTGCATGTAAAACACAAGCCTGGAGATATCAATGTCATTGTTAAGCATTACAGCCTTATACGCCAATACTAAGTCAAGGGACAACCCAAAAGCAAACTTTCTCATTTTAGACCTTCGTCTAGGCACCAACTTAAGAGCGTAATGAGATAGCTGCTGAAATTTTAGATCATACTCCTTGATACTCATCCTACCCTACATTAGATTAACAAAGTCCTCATCCTTAGCTTTCCTCAACTCCGGAGCAAAAAAGTAATAACGAAAGGGCCTTGAAAACTCAACCCATAATCATGGCTCTACATCATCACCCCTCAACTACTACCACTCTTTATACCACTAATAAGCTATATCTTTTAGCTGATAGGCAGTAAACTCTACACCTTCAAAATTAGTAGCATACATCACTCTAAATACCTTATCCATCTTATCTGAAAACCCTTGAGGATCCTTCTCAACCTAAAAGCCTGTAATGGTTGGAGGGATTCAACCTCATAAACTGGCCCATCCCAAGTGACCTCAGATGAAGGAGCAATAAAACCAACATGGTTCAACTAATGAGACTAAGATATGACAAATAAAGTAAAAAAATTAATAGATCAGCAGAAATTTGGATTTGAGATTTCCCCTTGAGGCGGTTGATCATAAGCATCACCACCGTATGAAGCTCGACGAAGACTCGTAGGGATATGTGGAACTTCATGTGTTATGGCACAATCAGGAGTGGGGACCCAACACTGGGCCTGCACTCTACAAAAAGACCGAGTCTCCTCTATATTTCCTATGGTAGGATAAATTTTCCAGCAGAGTCTCTACTTACGACAGATCTTTGGCGAGGCATAATCTGAAATACGAGAAAGCTAGGAGTTAGAAAAGTTTCACAACAATAGACTCTGTACCCTAAAATAGTACACAAGAAAGGGAAGCATTCCTAATGCCTAGCCTCCTTCTTATAGGTATGGAGCGCTACAAAAGCACAAAAAGAGCTCTACCTGACACGACTTTATAAACACCCAATAACCCTAAACCGTGCTCTAAAATCAAGCTTGTTATGACCTAAGCTAGGGCTTAGTCATGACAGGTATCTTAAGTCAACCATGGATTGAAGACCACCTCTTAACCTATATTCAAGAGCACAATAATAATAATAATAATAATAATAATAATATGAAAGCTAATTAAACAATCATAAAAGATGAATCGATAACTCTATGAAACTAAGAGTCAATCAATAAGAAGCCAATCTATATCTATCAATGAAAGCCTCTAAAACTAGAATAACATCTAAGTCGGGATATGCCTTTGACTATGATAAAAGGGAATCCAAAGTACTATAAAAATAAGGAGAGATGATGAAATGACAAAGCCTTGCGAATGATGAAGGCTCATTATTTCATGATAACTCAATGAATGTGTTAATCTATTTAATGCTGCAAAGCAGTAACACAAATATCTTCATACCCTACATCATGAATGATGTAGCATCCTAGGACAGTCGGTGGGACAAGCACTGCATATAACTCAGGGAAAGTGAAAAGTAATGCCATGTCAAAAATTAGTCAAAACCTTACATGTATATTCATATATACATCTATAAGATATTTGGATGGGGTAGGGGTAATGAACGTGAGAGTTTATCTTGGACTATGTAGGTCAATCAATCCTAAAGGCACCCTTGATTATGGGTTCAGCTCCCCTTGCTGAAAGGGCCTCTGTGCGTGTTACCCGTATGAACCAAGGAAAATTCAAAGGAAAAATGGAGTCCTCATGGGAAATAAACATCCCAAATATATATATCAAGTGTGTATCATGCACATGGTCACATAGACCCCCAATGCCGGTAAATATGGTTTCCAATGTTTGTCCTTCTAGGACTTACACCTTCACGATGAGATACACAACCCCCTTTAAGCTTAAATTAAAATACCTTGCACATAATTTCAACCATTAACTCTAGAGTCATTCATTCAAGCATTTACCACTTGGTATCATCATACCAATACGTTTGAAAGCTAAATTAAGAATGCCAAATGAATCCACATAACCACATTGACTCCTAAGTTCTATTATAATTCAAATCATGGCTAGTAAGGCCATCTAAATCCATTTTTATATCCATTTATCCATTAATGTAATGCATTGAGTTCAAAAGCAAGTAAAACCATGGAATTTTCTATAATAAAATCAAATTCATAAGGTGGGTTAAGGGTCATGCAATTCCAAGCCAAAGTTTATCCAATTTGGGGAAACCCATGTCCCTATTCCAACAATTTAAATAATGTAGTAATTTAGTCCCAAGAATATCAATCTAAAACATGAATAATTAATTCAAAGCATAGGACAAGTAATTCAAGCATTAACAACCAAAACTCCTTAACCCAATGTCAAAACCCATAATTTAAATCATATGTACATCCATTAAATTCATGCCACAATGTAAAATTAAGTTTAGAGAAGAGAAACATGCCTGAAACACACAAGAATTTGAAGTCTATTTGAAGTTTAGAGCCTAGATGATGAATGCATTATAAAATCTTTGTAATTTATTGGTTTTGGTGTTAGAGAAGAGAATAGGAGTGTTGTATCCTTTTAATTGATGGGTAAAATGTCAATTTTAGGTTTATAAGTCATGGGAAGGGTGAAAAGACCAAACTCCCCTCACCCCTAAGAGAAAAAATAAACTAGCCAAAATTAACTCCTTGGGGTGGTACGTAGTTATGGAGGAGGGAATCCTCTATCCTACACTGTTATCCTGGAATATAACCTCCGTGGCATGGTGATATCACAGAGGCACACTGCCTCGGAGTTCCAAAATAGCCCCAAACCCTTTTCAAAAATTACAAAACTTTCTCAATTACCCTTTTAACATCCCTCAACATAATTCAAGTCAAAAATAGATACTACAGACATAGAAGGGTCAAAAATAAAATGATAAAAATTGTAAGGGGTCTTACACGCACCACTATAACTTGGAGAAATTTAAAGTCTCCGCCAACCCCTTGGGATTCATCTGAAATCCCATATATGCAAATGAACTATATTACCCTATCAAATTAAATATTTCAAAATCAACGACGCAATTAAAATTTCCATCTATGGTTGTTTCGATGAAAAGTGGATCCCATACCCATTTACCTTTTTTCTTAACTCATAGCCAATAGCCCAAAATGACTCTGGAAGACTCAAGATCAAACCAAGGGTCCTCTAAACCTAAAATTGATGTTTTAAAGTTGTTATAATTGTACTAATTGGCATGCAAGGTCACTTAACTAAAGTTTCCATTCGCTAGCTAATTTGAATCAGCGAAGGCTTCAAAACAAGGAATTGGCTCTAAAACCAAATGAGTTGCCCCATAATCAAACTGTCAATTCCAATAAGTCATAAATGATTTGGGGCAGCTGTAGAAATGCTCTAAATGGAAAAATTGAGTAAGAATATAAAAAATAACCCAAAGGGTCATTACATTAGGTAGTACCTACGACCTGTAAGTGGTGTCGTAGGTAGGTTCTGACTTAGTTTTCCTACTTTTATTTTGGTTAGGATTTTTAGATTTTCTGATGTATACAATGAATACCTTTTAAATGTTTTTATTATTTTACATACTTTAAATACTTACAACATTATATTAAGTTCTGAGATATGATTTTGATCTTGGAATTCTTGTTCTTGATTTTTATGCTTTGATATTGATTTATGATTTAGGTTTTCATTCTTAATTCATTATTGTTTTATTCATATTGTTTCAATTATGATTTAAATGGGTGTTATTTCAAACATGAGTGGGTAAGTCTCTTAACTAGGATTGTGGAAACCCTAATAGAATAACAAAGTAGAGAAAGTGCAAAGTCTTTCTTGACTGATTTTCTTAAGTGTATTGTGATTTTCTTTGGTTAGTTTCTTTCTTAACAACTGTAGAAATTAAGAACCTATATACTAGCAAGAGAGGGAGAGATTGAGATTAGGAAAACAAGATCACAACAGTAATTTGAAGCTACCAATCTTCATCGAATTAACTTGCAATCGAGAGAAGATACTTATTATATGATCTAGGATAAGGGTTATTTATGAGAAACTCTAAGATCAAGAGTAGATAAGTGGAATCACCAAAGGGTGTCGAGAGATGGTCAGTGATACCTAAATTCATAGATTTATCATTCAAGTCATTGAGATAGTTTAACGAGCATGATAAGTTTGTGGAGTTAGGAAGTCAGAGGGGAAAAGTCCTAGTATTCATATCTTATTGATTTCAACCTTAAGTGATCAAGAATTGTTACTACTAATGTTCGTACAAAATCCCCTTATTTATTTTCTAAACTTCCCAACTACATCAGCATGTTCTTGATAGAGATTCGTCCTATTGTTTTGTGTTTGACCTAACCTTTGTTGGGTTATTAACTTGACAGTGACCATATTACACTTTTTAGTAGTTGTAGTTTGGGTGACATTAGTGCATGCAACACACCGTCTTCCTCGGCGTAAAAGTTATGCATCTCCTTTAAAAATTAAGGTATTCTAGTCATTCCACTTCAAATTAACTTCCTAAACCCAACTAAATCCCATAATTCATCCTAAAAACTCTTAGAATATTACAATAAGTTCTCATTCTCTCTTTTCCAAAGTCAGCAACGTAATTGAAGGATGTTTCAAGACCCAAAGCTTCCAAGGTTTTAAATCCATAAATCTCTACTAGAACTCTCCAATTCCCAGTCTATAGGACTTTAATGAGGAATTTCTTTCATCCGTATCTCCAAAATTTATAGGTTTTATTAATCTTATTTCATAATTAGGGTTAATAAAGTCACTTCCAAATTCACCATTTTTATGATTTCTTCATGTCTTTACTCCAAATTATTGATTTTATGACTATTGTATTTCTTTTTAACACTTAGCAAGATTCCATATAGCGATTTTGATTATTGACATAATACGGAATATTTTTGTTGAAGCTTATATTTTAAGGCATAAATCTAGAAATTTTAGGTTGTTATGAATAATCAAGAAGATAGATTAAGCCAATAGAAGAATGAAGTTTATGATAGTTTAAAGATATGATTTTTTGGTAAATTTGTAAATTTTATAATAGATAAACAGTGATCTTAAATTGTTATTGAGCATGTGATTATCAGAATAGTTTTGAGAGAAGTATTTAGCACTTAGCAAAGTAGGATTCAAGATTACCTAAGTTTCAAAACTAAGTGCCACCATAGGATTATTTTCACTATAATGTCGATTGATGATTAGTCTTGAGAGGCTCAGATTAGTGGATCCACATATATATAGACAGGCCTTATACCTTGGTAAAGTATGGGGTAGCCTTCCCAACTAGATTAGACATTGGACAGCATAAGATTAAGTGATATATATTGGTTATAATAAACTCTCGCCAATAAGATTTTTCTTAATTTTATATATGACGATGTGAATATGAAGTAATTTTAGATAGTATGATTTCAAATATGAATCCTTTAAGATATGTAGATTCAGATACAATTTAGTTTAAGTTAATATAGTTTTATGACTTTATTACTTTATCTCTAAATGAGCTTTTACTTAGATTTCAACTATTAGGATTTTCTTTATATTTTCACCACCAAAAAGTATTTAGTTTTCTTTAAAAACCTTTGATATGGACATTTTATGACTCTACACAGTATGATTTAAGATATGCAACCACAACAATAACAACAAACCCAGTGTATTCCCACCAAGTGGCATCTGGAGAGGGTAAAATGCATGCAGTCTATACTGCTACCTCTGAAGAAGTAGAGAGGTTGTTTCCAATACACCCCCTTCTCAAGATAAAGAATAGTTAACAAGGTCATAGCAATACATGAAACAGGATGGATGGCATAATCGAAATAAAAAGAAGAAACAATAATAATAAAAATAAGAGAGACACGAAAATAAGCACAATATGAAAATAAGAAATTGGAAATAATAAATAAGAAAAGGACACCCACCTAGTAGTAGAGTACACTAGCAGATCTTACCAAAGGACATAGTTCTAGGGTTACAAAACCATCTACACAAGAGCTACCTAACTACTAGTCACAACCCACACCTGCACTAGCCTTCTACCCTTATCCGTGACCTCCACACTTTCTATCTAGGATCTTGATTTAATATATACATTTCTCAAAAAGTTTTTCTCATGGTTTTAGCTAAACTTACTCACAGTTGATTATTATTATGTTTATGAAAATCTTATTTTAGGCTTTTTTCTCTATTTATGCCATAGATATGATTTCAGTTATCTATTCTTATTTATTTATATTTAGTACATTTAAATGTACCGATTGCCTTACCCATTTTTCTTACATTTTTCATGTGTTGTATATACAAGCAATCATTCTCAGGTTTGTGGCCAAAGAGTAGCAGTTCATAGTTTAGTAGTTGGTGAGTCCTCTGTATTAGGGAATATAACATAATCTTTTTGTTTCTTATCTTATTACTTAAAGTATTTTAGTATTTAAGTTAGTAGGGTTTCATCCCGATAACTCATTCTTTTAAAAATGGATTTTTGACATAGTTTATTTAGTTCCAATAGATTTATCTTTAAAATTTACTGCAGTATAGTTCTTGTTTATTGCTTTTGCTTTAGTTTTTCCTGTATTATGCTTAGATATGTTATGCTAAGGATTAGCTTGGTACTAGTAATGGTTCTAAGCATCATTTCTTGTATAGGGTGTGTACTCGGGTCATGACAAACTTGGTATTTGAGCAAAAATTTCAAGAATCCTAGGGTTTCTAGAAAGTTGTGTATAGTAGAGTCTTGCTTATAGGTGATTTGTACACCACACTTATAATCAAGAGACTACAGGATATTTATGAAATGGTTCCTCACTTTTCAAACTTTTAATCATGCTATAAATTTGTCCACTAAGAAACTCATGTAGATTCAATAATTGCTCAACTTTCTCTAATTATGCCTCATTCTCGAGGTATTAAAATAGATCAATCTAAAATTCCTATTGATTATGTTTTATCAAATAGAGCCTACAGATAGTTATGAGACTATACAAGGGTTTGAGAGAATCCCATTGGTGCTTTTAAGTTTATTAATTCAAAAGAATTCACTCTTGTTCATGTAAATCATGTGTTTTAGCCCATTAATTCAAAATCTTGCATCCTTATATTTGTGAATCATGCTATTGAACAAGAATATGATATATATTCATATTTTTATTTAATTCTTTGTTATAGATAGCACCCATGAAAGGAGAGAGTATGTACCTAAATTATGGGATAGAGTTGTTATTTGAGGAATAGTATGACATGGAGTGTTATGAGCCATAAGTAGTAAAATAACCTCAGTTGAGGGTATGGATTTTATAGTGTAGTGAAAAAAGGTGGGGATATTTATTGGTTAAATTAAATAGATGGATCTAAGTATTCTTTAAGTTAGAACTAAGGCGATATATCTTTAGGTGTTAACTAAAGGGTAGAAAGTGTAGTGTAGATTTTATAGTAGAAGGTAGAGAAGGTGTTATTGGTTAAGATGGATGATTTAGAGTATGCTTGAACTAGTAAAGGAAGTTTTAATGGGGCATTATTGTGTTAGAAAAATGTAGGTCATTAGTGAAAGTATAAGGTAGTTAAAGATTGATAGATCTAGGCTGCACTTTGTAATTATGACAAGGAAATCACTTGATGTTTATAGAACTATGAATGTTATGGATGGATAAGTAGTAGTGATATGTGAAATAAGGATATGCTAATGGACTATATTTGATATATTGTAAAGATTAATATTCACTATTGTTATCATAAGGCTTTAGTGAAATAGTGTTCATAAAATTTTTTATCTAGTAGCTTCTAAGACATAATAATATGTAAAGTTGTGTTGTTAACCTTGTCAAGTGCTAGACATTAATAATGAAATATAGGTGAACATCTAAGTTAAAATAATTATAGCTTAGGGTACTGATACTATTTCTATAGAAGTAAGCTAGTAGGCTTGAAATAATATATGTAGGAATTAAAGTTCATTCATTTACATTAATTATGATGTTGCGGGTATGATATAGATGTGTAGCTAAGAAATATTTAGCTGCATGATATTCTAAGATTATTAAGTATTGTATGTGCTTAGTAAGTTCCTTGAGTTGTTAAGTATGAAAAAGGATAGGTTTATACTATAGGGTGTTATTAATACCTAAATTAATTAGTTATAGATAAATGATATTGAGTCTCTTGGTATAATTTCAAATCTCATATTTTGGGTTAATATAAATTTAGAGGTGTAATGTTAGTGAACTAAGACAAAAAAAGTTAAATTATTATGTTAGAGAGGTAGATATGCTTTCCAATAAGAGTGTAAGTATAGAATGATGATTAGCATAGTTATAAATGGTTAAGAGTGGTCTCTCTAAAAGTAATGTCGTAGAATGATGTTAGTATCTTTCAAACATAGTTTATCCATATGATTTAAGCATTTATGTGTAGCCCATTAGAGTAAAGAAATTATTACTAAATTTTAAGGATATGGAATTGGACCACAGACTTAGAATATCAGCTTTTATTAAGGGGAAATGATAGGGTGAAGATCAAATTAAGTCTTGTGTGCATTTTAATAAGAGTTTTCATGATATAAAGATCCATTCTTTCTCCAGCATTATTTTGATATTTCACTCATTTTGACACCCTACCTATGTCTTGTTTGTTAGCGCCACACCCATGAACAATGCTTATACACTTTATATATATTCATATTCATTCTCAGCTCCTAATAAATAAAGTAATAGCTCCATCAATGAACCTAGTTCTCCCCTATGAATATATAAATTCTATCCCTATGTTAAGTAACTTATGATATATGAACTCGTGATATTCTCTTAATGACTAGTGAAAGCACTCTATGTCATGTATGTTCCCATATCTAAACTCTATAAAAATTGTTCTTACGATCTCTTACTCTAAGCCTCATGTACGACCAACCTAAGAAAGTGATAGATATTTATGTCATGACATGCTTAAGACAAATTTTGACTCATACTATATGATTTAATATACAAAGTATTCATGCCTATTATACACTAACTCATAGGTCCCGATAAGTATAGTCATAGCTGAGCAATATCCCTCATATTTGGGATCCTTATGTTCTAATCCTTCAGCAACCCTCCTAGTGTTAATGTAACTCCCCAGTTTTTTGGTACTTGAAAATTTCCAAAAGTTTTATCCTCACTATCTGATATAATTCAAATATCTTCCTTAGATTTTGATGAATTCTTTGGAGGCCAACACCTAAAGGATCAAGACTTGGTCACCCCGAGGGAACAAGAATGTGTAAAGATGGCCCATTTTGAGCGCGACATAAAGTAATCCTGTGTGTGGAAGGTTGCTTGGATGCTTGCCCTGATGCTAACCCAAGGACCATAATCCTTGAAGAATGAACCATCCTCAATTTTTAGAGCATGAAAGAGGCGTCATTCACCAAGTACAAACACACAAGGTGCCATTTATGAAGATGGAGGCTTGTGAGAGTATATGGCATTCATCAAGGGAATGTACATGCAAATATGTGAAGAGAGACCTTGAATATAATCCAAGTCAGCCTTGGATACACTCTAAAGGCACCTCAACTTAGGGTTATTATGGTCTTTTGAGACTCATCTTTTACACTCCAAAGGAGCCCCCTTCATTAAGAGTATTTTAGTCTTTGTTTGTAATAAGTATCATAGACAATTAGGCTTATATTTTCCTTAGTTTTGATGAATTGATATAGTGAAACTCAAATTGTATTTTCTTTCCTTAGTCTGGGGATTTGAAAATCCATCTTAGTGTAGGTCTTGGAAAATACATTGAAACTAGGGTTATCTTTGAGTTCGGAATCACTCTTGTTGACATTTTGGCAAGAATGGTTGGATGCCTAAGGAGTTGATCCGTTTGTGTCCACCTAAGAGTGTGGTGTTATCCTCCATTGGTTTTGTGTGTATTGGTGTTTGATACAAACCTTGGTGCTATTCATTAGTGTTGGTGTATGTCTCACTATCTATCCTTTACATTTATGCAATTTTCTTTTCTTTTGGTTTGAATCGGTGTGTTCTCTTCTTCATCTACTCTTCTCTAGTTGCTGATTTTTGATTTCTTAGTGTGTTATCACATTTATGTTCATGTTTTAGGTTAGATTTTTTATCATTTGGTATCAAGAGCCATGTATTAGAGTTGTTCCCACAACTCTAAGCCTTAGTTCTAAGAAAATCTCCACAAAAAAGAGTGTAGAGTCAAAAAATACAAAAAAAAATGTGTTGAGTCTTGTGTATTTGATAGTAGATCGGAATTTCACAACTTAGATCTACTAATTTCTAGATTGTTTTAATAGTTTCTAGTGTTAGACTCTTGTTCTCTAGCACTTAAAGAGTCTAGATCTAAGTTTAGAATAAGATTTGGTTGTGTTTGAGCTAGATCCACCATGGTTATGCTGTGTTGGGACTTTTTTTGAAGAGGGTAACATGTGACCTTGTGATATTGTGTATGTTTGTGGCTGATTTTGTGTTGGTTGTTCTTGACTTGGAGAAAGGAACCTAGAAAGTAAATAGAATTTGGGATTCATTTTCCTAGTGGTCAAACCGTGGTCAACTCTTGAATATTCATCTTGTTCATCCACCATCTTCAAATCTTGTTGAAGAAGAATATTCAAGTAGCTTGTTTGATCCAAAAAGGGAGAAGAAAGAGAGTGTACTAAGTGTTTGTACAAGAATATTCCCTAGCATATTCTAAGTCTTCCAAAAAAGAAGAGGGGACAAGGGGACAAGCAAGTACACTTTAGGGGACCAATCCATTTTGAATTCATTTTAAGCTCCAAAATAAGGCTTCAAACCTTCATTTTTTCCTCTAAAACCGAAATTCTTCTTTCCTAAAGGAGTTTTTGTCCAAAAATAAGAATTTGGAAGTTCAAAAATTTTGAAAAGTGACACCCAATTACAAGCTGCCACATCATCACTTATATAAACAACCAAATTGAGTCATAAATTAGATTTTTAAGTTTCCATTTGTTGTTTCTAGTTGCTTTTGTGTTGATTATACCAGTAATTACCAAACTGGTAACTACCTACTAGGTTGATAATTAGTATAGAGTTTTTTATTTTGTGTCTAAATTTCTTTTGTGCTTTTATCATTTGTAATTCTTTGTAACTTGTTAGTTCAAGTACGTAAGAAATTTTCTTTGAGTCATATCAAAGAAAAATCCATTCTGGGCCAAAGTAGAATCATCCCTCACTTACTTTTCAAGTACATACCAATGTTTCAACACTTATGAGACCAAGTATGAGGTAAGAAGAATCCAAGAGTGAGAGAGTTGGTAAGGATATTTGAACTAACTTGTTTGTTCATTTTGAAGGTTTGTTTCTTTCTTTTAGGTACCATTGCTGCCAATAATTTTAATGCCATGTTTGATCGCATCAATGACCATTATGATAGCTTCATTACCCATGCTGAAAATTGCATACAAACTATTGAAGAGATATGCCAAATGCTTAGTGCACTAAATCCCAATTTTGGGAAAAGAGATGATGAGGTGAAACAAGGGAGAAGACTTGACAAACTCCCTTGTGATGCGAGCTTCTCAAAGTAGAAAGTGGGTTGCCATGATCCAAACCAAGACAAAGAAGAATGTGCTCAAGAACTTAAAGGTAATATAGCTAACACTTACACTTTTGTGCATGTGAACAATAATTGTGTGGCTAGTAGCCCATTGAGCGTGACTGGTAGTTTATCTATTTGTTATTCAATCTTTTCTTTGCCTCTTGATTATGATGTACATGTTGTGAGTGTGGATACACTAGTTGATCCTATTGATGACCGAATTGACTCTTCTTGTAAGATCAATTAAAGTTCACCTAGTGTTGAAACCAATGTGATGAATGAAAGTACATAGTCTATTGATTCTTTGCCTATTGTTGATGATGTACATGTTGGGAGAGTAGATACACTAGTTGATCCTATAGATGACCTAATTGAATTTTCTTGTAAGATTGATTTGTGTCTACCTAGTGTTGAAACCATTGTGTTGAATGAACATACATCGTCTTGTGAAACTTGTGTTGATCAACTCGTGTGTGAAAATTTCCCACCACTTGATGTTTGTGTGTTGTAATTAATATAACTCAAGTGAGTGAATAATTTGATAATATTGGTCAACAAAATAGGAGTGAACCCGAGAGCTATTCTCAGAACAATCTTGTGCTTGAAAATGCTTTGAAACTTGATAATGATATTTTAGAGAGTGAAGACCTCATGTGTTCCGAATCTTCTCATGGATTAGATCATGGTCTCTTTAGGAATAATATCTTGTTTGAAGATGATATAAACTCTCCTAATGAGCCTATTGGTGAAAAGGATGGTATAGCTTACTTTGGAGGCTATAGCCTATATGCTAACCCACTATGGTGTGACAACATTACTCCTAAAGATGGAAATCTCTTCTTGAAAGATGAGAGTACTCTTAAGGGTAAGGAATGTGTAATCTTGGAAAGGAACAATAAATTGGGTGATGAATGCTTTGATTTTCTTGAATATTTAAGAAACCTAATAGGCGGTTTTTCCTTAAAAAATGATTGCGGATGTGATCCTTTGTATGACACACCACCTTTGTTTAATAATTATGAGAATGAATTTCTTTATTCTTGTAAAAACTTAAGCAATAATCCGTTCAATTTTTGTGGTGGTATATGTCTACTTGAGGGATATTCCATAAGAGAAAAAAGTGTCCATTTCTTGGAAATTACTTCTTCTTCTGCTATGTGTGACCTTATTGTTGAGAGTACTTATGGTGAGATGTTGAAACTATTAGTAAGTACATTCATGAAGACACCTTAGTATAAGTTGACTTGAGTGATACCTTTCTCTACTCTCTACTTGTTTTTGATAATATGTATGCTATTGTAGAGAGTATGTCGTGTAGTTTGGGTGAAGCTTACGGGAAATGGGAATGTTGTCTAGACCCGTGTCTATGGCCACTCTTCCCATTTGGACCTAGTGTTAAATATAGAATTGATGATGTTGATGCATCCAACTTGTTGCTTGGTCTACATCACAAGCAAAGTATCACTTTTGGTGAATCCAATAACCAAATCCTTTGTGCATCTTTCATAGAACTTTTAATATTTAATTCAAAGGATCCTTGGTAATATTACAAATATGCGCAACCTTGGAATATTGAGATGATTTGTTTGTCCTCTCTTTGGTCTTGCAAGGTTTGAATTTGAGGTTAAATCCTTTTTAAGAAGGGGGAGATGATACAAGTCAAATGTCCACCTTATCTTTTGATGACTTCTCTGGAGACCAATACCTAAAGACTCAAGACTTGTTCACCTCAAGAGAATAAGAATATGCAAGGAAGGCCTAATTTGAGCAAGACA
Organism: Capsicum baccatum var. pendulum; assembly: GCA_030864225.1. Classification (NCBI taxonomy): domain Eukaryota; kingdom Viridiplantae; phylum Streptophyta; class Magnoliopsida; order Solanales; family Solanaceae; genus Capsicum; species Capsicum baccatum. The sequence continues at coordinate 159,875,169 of CM061560.1, read as the reverse complement.
TAAAGTAATCCCATGAGTGGAAGGTTGTTTGGATGCTTGCCTTGATGCAAACCGAGGACCATAAGACTTGAGGAATGAACCATCCTTATTTTTGAGAGCATAAAATAGGCACCATTCATCAAGTCCAAACATACAAAGCTCCATTTATGAAGATGGAGGCTCGTAAGAGTATGTGGCATTCATCCAAGGGAGTGTACTTACTAATATGTGAAGAGAGGCCTTGAATATACCCCAAGGAAGCCTTGGATACACTCTAAATATGCCTAAACTTAGGGGTATTATGGTCTTTTGAGACTTCACTTTTACACTCCAATGGAGCACCCTTCAATAAGGGTATTGTAGTCTTTGTTTGTAATAAGTATAAATAGATAATTAGGCTGCTATTTTTCTTAGTTTTTATGAATTGATTGAGTGAAACTCAAATAGTATTTTATTTCCTTAGTGTAGGGCTTAGAAAAGCCATCTTAGTGTAGGTCCTGTAAAAGACATTGAAACTAGGGTAATCTTTGAGTGTAAATCACTCTTGTTGACATTTTGGCAAGAAAGGTTGGGTGCTTGAGGAGTTGATCCCTTTGTGTCCACCTAAGAGTGTGGTGTTATCCTCCATTGGTGTTGTGTGTTTTGGTGTTTGATACATACTTTGGTGCTAATTATTAGTGTTGGTGTATGTCTCACTATCTATCCATTCCATTTAGGCAATTTTCTCTTATTTTGGTTTGAACCGGTGTGTTTTCTTCTTCATCTACTTTTTTCTAGTTGCTGAAGTTTGGTTTCTTAGTGTATCATCACATTTTTGTTCAAGTTTTAGGTTAGATTTTGTATCACTGTCTTGACTATGACTTAACCCTATGAGTTATAGGGTGTCTTGATGGGTCATGTGACCCTAGTTGTAAGGTGCCAATGAATAGTGCTTGAGTTATTGTCTAGATTACGACTTACAGGTATGAGTCGTAGGGATTCTTGGCATGTCCTAGGGACCCAATCATAACAAATTAGTAAGTATGTGGCAAAGTTCTGCTCTGAGTATGAGTGGCTCACAAAGAGTCACAAGGACTTTTTAGAAGTCGTTGGGTGCAAATTGTAGGGTGTCCAGTGTTTACCCAATTGAGTTTTGTGTTGACTACGACTGGACTCTACATGTAATAAGGTACCATTACAAGTGGTACCAGTTAAGTTGTTGGGTCACCAGTGTGTGTGTGTCCTAGGAACTATTTTGGCTACGACTCAAGGTAACGAGTCGTATTGAGTATGTAAGAGTCATATGGTTACTCGTAGTCATTAACGACTAAATTTTAACTTTTAATTTGAGGGAACTTTGGACAATTCCTTTCTCACCCAATTAAAACCCCATGCTCATAAACTACTTAAGTGGGGTTATTTCTCATTTATCACATACTCAAACACTTCTAAGCCCTCTCTTAAATTCTCTTAAGCGGCCATACTTAGGGTTTTCAAGATGTAGGTCATCCAAGAACTCAAAGGTTGAATTCTTTCCATGAAACTTGGTAATTCAGTCATGTTACTCTTATCTTATTGTTAATTTGTTAAAATCATATATTTCAAAGTATTTTTCATGAGCTATTAATATTGGTTTTGAAATAAGGGTTGAGGCTTTTGAATGCATATTGATTGAACAATGTTTACCATGGTTTACATATGATTATTCATGCTTTAATTATGGTTTTGAACCTATGGGTGCATGGGTATAGTGAATGAACCAGGGAATTGGGATTTTTCCAAACTTATGACTACTGAAATGGTTATGACCTCAACCCCAAATTTCTAAAATTTATTTTAACTATGAAAAGTATGCATATTGAAATACTCTTGAAGTTTTGCATCATGTGAAAATCATAATGGGGCATAATGGTTTTGAATTGAACCTTATGGGTTTTGTGTTTTCATAAGATATTGCATAATTGAACTATTGGGATTATGAATTCACCCAAGTCATGTAATTGTTTCACATGTTGTTGTTACCTGGCAAGTGTAATTGGTATGATGATACCAATAATGTATTCCTTAATGTGAAATATGGTTTAATAAATTGGAATGTATGATAATTGTTTTAATTAGGCTTTAATAAGTTGTGTAGTTAAGTCATGAAAGTGGTGGTCTCGAGTAACCCATACTAGAAACTGCAATTATTGATACGGGGATCTATATGACTGAGAGGTTTGAGTCCCCCTTAATATTATTATCATATGATTGGGAGTTTCAAGTCCCCCACATTATATTACATGTTTTGGTGCCTGTGTCACCTTTATATGCAAAGAGGTTTGAGTCCCCTAGAGTTCATATATATACCCGCTAGTTCATGAAGCTACACGCACTGAGGCCCTACCAGCTGGGGAGAGCTGGGTTCATATAGCTTGTGGGTGCCTTTGTATGTTATGAAGGTTCAGCTACACAATCCAGGCTAAAGTTTTAAAGTGCATGTTAAGCCTTGTTCCCTATCTCGGCATATGATATATATTTATATGTATTTGATTCTATGTATTGATTTTAAATGATTTTTAATGATTGATCATGACATTATGTTATACTTATGTCTAGATATTGTATTCCCGCACAATGCAGGCATTGGAGATACCTCTACTTTTCCTATACAGACTTAGGTGGTTTAGCTCAGGTTCATTATGGTGAAGTGGTGAGCTTCTATACTTCAAAAGACTTAGATATTCCATTAGTTCTTATTATAGACTAGAGTTCAGAGTTTCATTATCATTAACATTGTCATTTTCCTTGTAATTGTCAACTATTAAAGTAGGGGACATATCCCAACCAAGACTAATTTTGGTTCTTATGTTAGAAGGTTATGTTGGATTACTGTGGACTTTGATAATGCTGGTTGGTTATTTTGGCAAGATGGCGGTTAATGGTTATAGAGATACCCTTTATTCTTTGAACCTATCATTTTATATGTTCAAAATTCATTCGACATTAAGGATATTATGTTTGGTTTGGTTTGGTGTAGGGGTAATCTCCGGTCCATATGGGACCTTAAATACCCATCACTTACAGGCCCTGGTTTGGATCATAATGGTATCAGAGCCTAGGTTTGGTGTCATTAGGTTTTCAATAAAGCTATGTCAAGTAGAGTCTCATATATGAGTGTGTAGCACACCACACTTATAAGGGAGAGGCTATGAGACATTTAGGAATAATTCCCTTTCTTGTTGTTCTATTTTTAGCTATAGAGTCTAAGGTCTTGAATCTCCTCTAATTTTTGTATGTTTGCTATTCAAATAATGCCATCTAAAAGATTTGATGTTCGTGAAAACTCTTCTATCCTGATTGAGGAAAATATGGATGGAGCTCATCCTACTCAAAAGTTCAGACCTGGTCTAGGGTTGCTTTCTTTTATTGCTCTAATAGAGCTCCACTAGTTACCTCTATCCCTCCTCAGGCACCCTAGGATGGTGTGTCTAATGTTGACTTTTTCCAATCAATTCATTTACATACCTATTTGGTGGCCTCCCAGACTGAGCATATTATTTCTGTTCCTCTATCCTCTGAAGCCACTAGAGTTGGATAATTTATGAGGTTGATTCCTCATATTTTAATTGGTTATAAAGTTGTGAAAGGTCCTTAAAATTTCATTGATGAGATGGAAAAGATCTTCCATGTAATACATGTTACTGATGTGGAGGGTGTATGATTCATAACTTATCAGTTGAAGGATGTGCTGTATTAGTGGTATGAGGAGTGCAACTAGTCAAGGGGTGACAATTCTGAGTCTGCTTTGTGGGATGATTTCTCTAGTGCTTTCCTTGATTGTTTCTTTTCTCAAGATTTAAGGGAGACGAAGGCTAAGGAATTCTTGAATTTGAAGCAAGGCAGGATGAAAGTAAAGGAGCATCCCTTAAAGTTTCATCAGCGACTACCTTATACTCCTGAATTAGTGTCTACCATGAGGACTAGAATAAGGAAGTTTACCTTTAGGCCGTACTATGAGGTAATTTTGGGGAGCAACACTGTCTTATAGACTGTGTACATTTTACCCTCCCCAGAGCCCACTAGGTGGGAATATACTGGATTTTTTGTTGTTGTTGTTGAAGACTACCTTATGGAACAAAGATATGGACATATCTGGACCTGTAGTGTATATGCAGCAAGTGGAAAAGAAAAAAATAAGCAAGAAGATATGAGTGAAAGGCAGAATAAGAAGTTTTTCTATTTGAATCAAGATGGAGGTCAACAGCAAAGTGGTAGAGACAGCGGAAAATGGTCTAAGAAGAAGTGGGATAATTCTAGTTCCTAATTTGTGGATTGTTCTCCTTATCCAAAGCCATTGGGTGATCGTCATTCTCAGCATGACAGTGGGCTTAGAGAACCAGGAGCCTAGCCTCAGGCTAGTGGGGTCAGTTAACTCCATCATATCTTTTTTATAAATTCTATGGTTAGATGCATCATGGTATTTGTGAAGAAGGGAGGAACAAGTGCTTTAGATGAGGTTAGATTGGTCATATGCAGAGGGATTATCCTTTTAAGGTTACTTCTGAGGTGATTAAGATTCTTATTGCTACTTTATCTACTCCTGCACTAAAGGGTGCTACTTCTGCTTCTAGCTCCGATGCTGGATGGAATTGTCTGTACCCTCTTACCACCCTCCAGGATTTTGAAGCATTCCGCAATGTTTTTACTGATAAGCTAAAACTTTTTTTTATGATGTATATTATTTTGCTTGATCTAGGGTATACCCTTTCTTGTGTGACCCCATATATGGATATCCATTTTAGTTTTGATCCTGAATGTATTTTAGACCCTTTTTCTGTGTTCACCTCAATGGATGACTCCATTTAGCTAGAAGGGTATATAAGTATTGTGTTATACCGGTGATAACGCTCAATCTACAGCTCTCGTAGAAGTGTAAAGTGGTCGTTGTCAAATATATAACCCAACTGGGTTGGGTATCGATCCCACAGGGAATAGCTTGGTCAACAAGTAAGCAAAGATTACTAGACTTTTAGTGCAAGTCTCATAAAAAGGGGGGATTTTAATGTGCAAATAATGTAATCAAAATAGTAAAGTAAAAACAGAAAATAGCAAAGTAAAAAGAAAGAATGTGTAGTTAAGATGTAAAACAATGAGAATTGAGAAGTTGGGGTTATGTCCACCTAATGAGTTGTGCCTCTCTATTGGCTATGAGTTATGCGGAATTCAGACATGCATGTGCTTATAGAGAATTGTATTCGATGGTAAATCCAAGCGTCTTTCGACCTAAACAAGGACTATTTCACTTTAACTCTTTCGAGCTTAAAGCGTATCTAATGGTACAAATTCTCCAAGAGGTTAATCCAGTTACGGCACTAACTTTTTAATAGGGGATGGGACCCTATTACCTTGACATTATCTCTTTTCCAGACATATAACTTTTCTTTCAAACAAGTTAATGCTATACTGGCGTATTCTATGCATCTGCAGCCACAAAGAATTTAGATTAAGATGAAGAGAATAATGATATAAGCAACACACGTGTCATGAATTCACAAACTCATAGCCTTAGATAGTATCTCATAAGGCTTCCATAACCCCAACAGAGAAGTTTAGCTATTCATGAGTGCAACGGAAATCACAATAGACATTATAATTACACCAAAGTAAAGATCTTGCGTGTAGTGTTGTTTGGTAGTGCTTGTGGCATGATTTCCTTTTAGAATAGCGTTTCTCTTGTTGTGGAAATTAAGAATCGAATAGATGAAGAGAAAGTAATTAAGAATTAATTGAAATCAAATTGTTTTGAGTTGTAGATGAGTGGATGGATAGGTGGATGGCTGGGTGGATGGATGAATGGGTGAATTGTGAGGAATGGATTAAAATCTCTAGCAAAATAGGGTATTTATAACACCCATATCCTATTCCTACTAAGCTACTACATTACTTAACCCAATACTACTAGGTTAATGTATCATTATCCTAATCCTACTAAGTTACTGCTAGTCCCCAAAGTCTTCAGAATTGTTTTTTTTTCCGGGACAGATTTTCCATGCGCCACTTTTGGTCCTTGGCGTCCAAGCTTTGCTTTCCTCCTTTTGTGAAGCTTTCTTTGGCGTCAAGTTATCCACAAAATGCTGAATTTTGCATCATTTATACCTGAAAACTTGCTAATCATGTTCGTTAGCTCACTTACAGGAAAAAGGACTAAAAGTGCATGAATTATATAATTTGTCCTCAAAACTTAGCTAAAATATTGGTAAAATATAGTACTTTAGGCGTGTAAATTTGCCTATCATCAACCGGTCCATGGTAGGAATACATTAGTGGATCTAATAAAGTTGGACATGTTAGACTTTGATGTGATTTTGGGGATAGATTAGTTGCATTCATATTATGTATCTCTTGATTGTTGGGCCTGAAGGGTCAGTTTTCATTCTCCAAATAAGCCAGTGATCGAATGGGTAGGTAGTTCCCTAGTTCCTAAGGAAAGGTTTATTTTGTATCTTAGAGCTCGATTGATTTCCAAAGGGTACCTCTATCACCTCATATATGTTAAGGATTTTAGATCCGAAGGTCCTTTCTTGCAAACTGTCCCTGTGGTCTATAAATTTCTTGAGGTATTTCTTAAAGATCTTCTTTGTATTTATCCAAATAAAGAAATTGATTTTAGGATTGATCTTCTTCTAGATACTCATCCTATCTCTATCCCTCCTTATAGGATAGCTCCAGCTAAGTTGATGGAACTCAAGGAATAGTTGAATGATATTCTTTACAAGGGCTTTATCCACCCTAGTGTATCTCCGTGGGTGGTCTTATTCTTTTTATGCGTAAGAAGGATGGTTTACTTTAGATGTGTATTGATTACGGCCAATTGAATAAGGTGACCATAAAGAATATGTATCCCCTTTCGAGGATTGATGATCTATTCGATTAGCTCAAGCGTACTAAGTTCTTTTCTAAGATTGATCTTCTGTCGGTTTATCATCAATTGAAGATTAGGGAGGTGCATATCCCTAAGACTGCTTTCTAAACACAGTAGAGTTATTTTGAGTTTTTGGTGATGCCTTTTCGTTTGACTAATGCTCTAGCAGCATTTATGGACATTATAAATTTTATTTTTCATCAGTTCTTAGATTTGATTGTGATTGTCTTTATTAGTGATATTTTGGTGAATTCCAAGAGTGAGGTAGATTATGTCGATCACCTCTGCCTTATGTTACAGACCCTAAAGGATCAATATTTGTACGCAAAGTTCTTTAAGTGTGATCTCTAGTTGAATACTGTGACTTACCTAGGTCAAGTTGTTCATAGTGAAGGGATCATGGTTGATCCTTAGAAGGTTGCGGTGGTTATGAAGTGGCCTAGGCCCACGAATCCAACTAATATCCGAAGCTTCTTAGGTTTACCCAGCTACTATAAAAGGTTTATGGAAAATTTCCCTTTTATTGCTGCCCTATTGACTATGTCGACTTAGAAAAAGGTTAAGTTCTTATATTTGATGCTTGTGAGGCTAGTTTTGAGAAGCAGAAGAATAAGTTGTCTTTGGCACCTATCTTGACTCTGCTTGAGGGCAATGATGGTTTTTTTTATCTATTGTGATGCGTCTCTAGTGGGATTGGGTTGTGTGTTGATGTAGCATAGCAAGGTGGTTGCTTATGCTTCTAGACAGTTGAAAGTTTATGAGAAAAATTATCCAATCCATGATTCGTAATTGTTGGTTTTGTTATTTTTATTAAAGATCTAGTGGGATTATTGAATAGAGTCTAGGTTGATATCTATTCTGATCATAAGATCCTGTAATACGTGTTTACTCAGAAGTAGATGGCTTGAGTTGCTCAAGGAATATGACATATGTGTTCACTATCATCCAAGTAAAGCTAACATGCTTATTGATGCTCTTAAAAGGTTCTCCATGGGAAGCTTATCTCATATGGACAAAGAGAAGTGGGATTTGGTGAATGATATTCACCATTTGGCTAATCTTAGAGTTCTTCTTTTGGACTCTGAAAAAGGTGGTATGATTGTTCAAAAGGTGGCGAGGTCATCTCTTGGTGCTGAAGTGAAGGAGAAGCAAATATTGGATCCTATTCTAATGAAAATCAAGAATTATATAGGTAGGTAAAATGTGATAGTTTTCGATATTGGGGGTGATGGTATCTTAAGGTACCAAGTTAGACTATGTGTTCCCGTTGTTGATGGACTACAAGGAAGAATTTTTGCAAAAGCTCATAAGTCGCATTATATTGTTCATCTTGGTTCGAAGAAAATGTATCATGATCTTAAGGACATTTATTGGTTGAATAATATGAAAAGGGATGTGGACAATTTTATGGTTAAGTGCATGGTGTGTTAGCAAGTGAACAAACAACACTTGGGGCCCAATGGGTTGACTCAAGTGATTGTGCTGCCAGTGCGAAAATGGGAGATAATTCATGTGGATTTTGTTATCAGTCTTCCGTTGTCTTACCAACAATTTTATTTTATTTGGGTCATTGTGGATAGGATTACTAAGTCTGCTCACTTCTAGCCAGTAAGGACTAATTCATCTTCAGAGGGTTAAGCCATGTTATCTAATGAGGGGATCGTGAAGTTGCATGTTACTCCAATTTCCATCTTATATTATCGGGGTACTTAGTTCTGATCTCACTTCTGTAGGTCATTTCAGAAAGTTTTGGCAACAAAAGTAACCCTTAGTACAAATTTCCACCCATAGATAGATGGGTAAGCAGAAAGGACAATTCAGGTCTTGGAAGATATATTTTGGGCTTGTGTATTTGATTTTATTGGTAGTTAGGTTGACCACTTTTCTCTCATAGAAGTTGCCTTCAACAATAATTATCACTCTAGATTGGAAGGGTTAGGAGGGTCATATCTCCTATTGGGTGGTTTGAGATTGGTGAAAATAAGATGTTTGGCCTTGATTTGGTTCACCAAGCCATAGAGAAGGTAAAGGTGATTCGGGATAGACTTAAGGACACCCAAGGTAGCCAAAAGTCCTATGCGGATGGAAGGTAAAGGGAGTTGGCATTTGATGTTGGTGATTGGGTATACTTAAAGGTGTCTCCCATAAAGGGAGTGATGTTATTATGTAAGAAGATAAAGCTTATTCCCCATTATGTTGGTCCATACTTGGTCTTGAAAAGAGTTGGTAATGTCTCTTATGAGTTGGAGTTGCCTTCTAGCTTGAGCTCCATTCATCCAATGTTTCCTGTTTCAAGGTTGAGAAATTATGTTGGTGATCCTTTGACAATTAGTCCCTTGGAGAATGTGGGTATTTGGGATTCTTTATCCTACAAGGAGGTCCCGACTGAGATTTTAGATCGGCAAGTCTGTTGGTTGCGGACAAAGCACATGGCTTTAGTAAAGTTTCTTTGGAAGAACCAAAAGATTGAGGAAGCTACTTGGGAAGCCGAAAAGAAAATAAAGTCCAAATATCCATTCTTGTTCCCCATTCTAGATAATTGTGCGTCAAGTATAAATATTCCTTAACATTATTGTTTTCTGACTTTGTTAAAGGAAAATTGTAAATTCCTTGGCATATTTGTTTTATGTCTTTGCTAAAGGTTAGTATGGTTGTGTTTGGAGTCGAATCATTCGAATAAATGCCTTTTCCTATCATTCGAGGAGGAATGATCCTAAGTTGGAAGTATGAAACGCCTCAGGTGTTTAGTCCATGTAATTTTCTGAAATTTTATCCTCACTGTCTTGACAATGGCTTACCCCTGCAAGTCGTAGGGTGTCGTGATGGGTCATGCGACCCTAGTCGTAAGGTGTCCAGTGAATGGTGCTTGAGTTAATATCCTAAGTATGACTTAGAGATATCATTCATAAGGAGTCTTAATGGGTCCTAGGGACCCAATCATAACCAAATCAGTAAGTATGAGCAAAAGTTCTGCTCTAAGTATGAGTGACTCACTAAGAGTCGTAAGGACTTGTAATGAGTCATTGGGTGTAAATCGTGGGATGCCTAGTGTTTATCCAATTGGGTTCAATGTTGACTTCGTCTGGACTCTATGAGTCATAGGGTCCCATAACGAGTGGTACCAGTTGAGTCTTTGGGTCATTTATGTGTGGGTGTCCTTGGAACTGTCTTGGCTATGATGCAAGTTGATGAGTCATACTGAGTCTATACGAGTTATTTGGTGACCTGTAGTCATTGATGACTAAATTCCAGCTTTTAATTTGAGGGCACTTTAAAAATTCCCTTCTCACCCAATTAAAACCCCTCATTCATAAAGCACTTAAGGGGGTTATTTCTCATTCATCACGTACTCAAGAACTTCCAAGCTCTCTCAAATTCTCTCATGCATCCATATATAGGGTTTCTAAGAAGTAGGTCATCCAAGGGCTCAAGGGTTGAATTCTTTTTGCTAAACTTGGTATTTCAGGCATGTTACTCTTCCCTCGTAATTAATTTGTAAAAAGCATATATTTTGAATTACTGTTCATGAGTTTTTAATGTTGGTTTTGAAACAAGGGTTGAGGGTTTTGAATGCTTATTGATTGAACAATGTTTTATTTGGTTGACATATGATTATTCATGCTTTAATTATGGTTTTGAACTTGTGGGTGCATGGGTATGGTGAATGAACCAGGGAATTGTGATTTTCCCAAACTTGTGCCTTTTGATGTTGTTATGACCTCAACCCCATATTTGTGAAATTGGTTTTCAATATTAAAAGTATGTATATTGAATACTCTTGAAGTTTTGCATCATGGAAAAAGCACAACGAAGCATAATGGTTTTGAATTGAACCTTGTGATTTTGTGTATTCATAAGATATTGCATAATTGAACCAGGGGGTTGTGAATTCCCCCAAATGATATAATTGTTGGGCATATTGTTGTTACCTTTCAAGTGTAATTGGTATGATGATACCAAAAATGTATTCCTTAATGTGAAATATGGTTCAATGAATGGGAATATGCGATAATTGTTTTAATTGGGCTTTAATGAGGGTTGTGAGTTAAGTCGTGAAAGTGGTGATCCCTAGGGACTCATATTGGAAATCACGATTGCCAATGTGGGGGTCTATATGACTGAGAGTTTTGAGTCCTCCTTAATATTATTATCATATGATTGGGAGGTCTAAGTGCCCCACATTATATTACATGATTTGGTGCCTGTGTCACCTTGATATGTAGGGAGGTTTGAGTAACCCATAGTGTATAAGTATACCCTCTTGTTCATATAGACACACGCACTGGGGACCTACCAGCTAGAGAAGAGCTAGGCTCATATATCCCATGGGTTCCTTTGTATGTTATGACGATTCAGTTACCCAATCCAGACGAAATTTTCAAGTGCATATTAAGCCTTGTTCCCTATCCGGCATTTGATATATAGGTATATGCATTTGATTTTGTGTGTTGGTTTTGAATAAATTTGAACTGTTGATCACGACATTATGTTATACGTATCCCAAAGTTACATTGTAGTGTTCTCCCCACTAACTGTCTTCAGCTGTTGTATCCCTATGTAATGCAGACATTGGAGATATCTCTACTTTTCCGATATAGAGTTATGTAGATCATCTTGGTTCGTTAGTTTATTATGGTGAAGTGATGAGCTTTCATACTTTAGAATATTTAGAAATCTCATCAGTTCTTATCATAAACTAGAGTTGTGTTTTTTTATCATTAACATTATCATTTTCATTGTCATTGTCATCTGTCAGAGTCGGGGACATGTCCCGATCAAGACTCGGTTTTGGTTTTTTTGTTATAAGGCTTTGTTGGATTACTGTGCACTTAGACGATATTGGATGGTTGGTTTGTCTAGTCGATGGTTACGGGTTATAGACATACCCTTTATTCTTTGAACTTATCTTGTTATACTTTTTGAATTCATTCCGACATTGGGAATATTGTGTTTGGTTTGGTGTAGGGGATGATCTCTTGTCCAAATGAGACTTGAGATACCCATCACGTCTAGGACCTGGTTTGGTTCATGATAATTAAGATAGTAGTGATGAAGGTCACTGAATTATGGTTTAGATACGAGTGAGTAAATGTTCCTTATTGTAGAAAAATTATGGTGTGCTTTTTCTATCTAGGAATATTAGCGTAAAGGGATATTTAGGCAAGGATTCGAAATATGTAATAGTTAGATATGAATTTTAACACATCTCTATGTAGCAATTATTGAGATTTCCGTTTGATAGGATGTTAGGAAAGATGGGAAAATTCTTAGGTAGTTTGGTTACTTCGAATTTTATGAGGTGGTTAAGTGATAGACTTGAATATTGTATGAATAGAATGTGGGTGAAGGCATCATTCACTAATTGTCTCTTGGTTATGGCTTGGAGTTCATATCTTGAGATGGTAAGAAGAAGTAGTATCTTTGGGATGAAAAGCTCTTATAGATAAAGAATCTCTCAGTTTAGACTAGTTTTGTTGGTTTTCCTGTAAGACCCTGTACCATCGAGTATGGCCTGGAGATGGAATTATCTTGCAGAAAAATTTAGGATCTAGTAGTTATATCTTTGCATGAAAATTGTAAGTAGAAATTAATGAGTTGTAATAGTCAGAAAGTGGAGCATAATAGAGAAGAGTTGTTATGCTTTAATATTATCAGTTATATAGCTTAATATGAGAGTAGTCCTAGTCTTTTATGCCTTTAATAGTTCCTTGTACTAATTGCTCGTGCTTTCACATATCTTAGTATTGAATATTAGATCTTTTTTGTTAATAAAGTTCAGTCCATTCTTATATATGTAGCACAGATAGACCAAAGAAATCTTGATTTTCTCCATATTTATGTTCACTCTAGCTTGACCTTTAATTGAGGTTAAATGATCCCACAGGGAGGATATTGTAACAACCCTAGAGTTCTTGCACATTTACAGTAGATTTCTGATGCATTTAGGTACATAAAATTAGGGCCTTTGATATTTATAGATGTAGGAATACGTTTGGGTTGAGTATTGGATCGTAAAAGGAAGTCATAGACTGAGAAATAGCTTTGTGCATCATGGAGAACCTTTCGGGTGGTAATTTTTGAAACTATGTGATATGTTATGCAGAGCACGAAAAGGATCCATGTTATGGGCCATGTGGAGCATAACAAGGTGTTGTGTGATGGTGTGCACGCGGCATACCCCATTCTAGGCGTAAAAATATTGCGCCTCCTTTTAAAATTAAAGATAATCTATTCATTCCACTTCCAAATAACTTCCCAAACTTGACCAAATCCCAAATTCATCCTAAAAATACTTAGAGTATGTTAATTTGTTCTCATTCTCTCTTCACTAAAGTCAAGACGTAATAGAAGGGTTTCTTAAAACCCAAAGCTTCCAAGGTTCCAAATCCATGAATCTTTCCTAGATATCATTAATTCCAAGTATATAGGACTTCAATGAAGAATTCCTTTCATCCATATGTCCAAAAATCCTCAATTTGGATGAATTTAATTTCATAATTAGGGTTTATAAATCCACTTCAAATTCACCATTTTTATGTTCCAATTGCATGATTTCTTAAAGTTCTTACTCATGATTATGAATCTTATGACAATTGTATTTCCTTTTTACACTTTGCAAGATTCCTTATTGCCCTTTTGATTCTTGACATTGATCTTTAATTTTGTAGTCGAAGGTTATATTATAAAGCATGATTTCAGAATATTCATGTTATTATGAATGATGAGCCATGGTTTCATGGAACTTTCAATGCTTAAAATAAGAAAATAATGCAAATACATAGGTATTTTTGTTAGATGTAATGTGCTTTTGTGTTGGTTTTGCACAAAAAAAGAGTTCAAAGTTGAGAAGGAGAAAAAAGTGATGAAGAGTAGTAGGAAGACTACCTACGAGCCCTACCTATGAGCCGTAGGTAGCACCTACGGACCCGTAGGTTGAGTTCCTAAATGTTTTGAAAGTTGATGTTTTCTCTGATTCCTATGAAGACTACCTACAAGGTATAGGTACTACCTACGGTCCGTTGGTTACCCTCGTAGGCAGGTGTTCTGAAGCTTGAAGATTACTCTGATATCTAAAAGTCTACTTACACCCCGTAGGTACTACCTAGGACCCATAAATGTGGTCATAGGGTAGCACCGACTCTGATTTCCTACTTTGTTTAGGATAGGTTTTCTGATGTATCTATAAATACCCATTGTATGTTTCATTATTAGTTTAAATACTTTATACACTTTTTGCATAGTTTTGAGTTCTAAGATACATTATTGATCTTGGAATTATTATTCTTGGTTTTTAGGGTTTGATATTGAATTGAGATTTTTTATTTTTATTTTTATTCATCGTAAGTTCATTCGTATCCATTCATCTATAGAATCTATGTGTGTTTTTACAATCAGGAGCAGCTAAACCCCATAACTAGGGTTGTGGAAACCCTGATAGATTAACAAAGTAAAGAAAGTGAAAAGTCATTCTTGATTGGGATTTTTGCATGTATTGGGATTCTTTTATTTTGATTGCTTTGTTGATAGATGAAAACATTAGGAACTCGTATGTATTTGATACTAATTTGAGTGAGGGAGACATAGAGATTAAGAAAAATGAATCACAATAGTAATTTAAGCTACCAGCCTTCATCTAATTAACTTGAGATCGTGAGGAGATAGTTAATCTGAGATTAAGAACATGTGTTAGTAATGTGACACTCTGAGACTGAGAGGATATGAGTGAAATTCACCCAAACTAAGATCGAGAGACAGTTAGGTGATACATAACTTGTTAGATGTTGCATGCAAGTCACCAAGATAGTTTGATGAGTATGATAAGTCTGCAAAGTTAAGAAGTCATAGGGAATACAATCCTAGTGATCATCTCATCTTGATAACAACCCTGATTTCCCAATCATTATCAATATTACTATTGTTATTACAAAAACACCCATATACTTTCTGCTCTTTCCAACTACATTAGCAAGCTCATGACAAATTTCCATCCTATTCCCTTTGGGATCGACCCCAACCTTTTTCGGTTCTATATTTGACAAGCGATCGCATTATCCTTTTTAGGAGGTGTAATTTGAGTGACATCAAATTTTTGCATTATTTTTAGGGAGAATGGTTACCAATTGACTTATTGAGTTTGTGGAGGCAATTGGTTTTTGGTTTTCTACTATTTTTTAGTTATAGGCTGGTGTATGCCAGTACTAAGAGTTAAGGCAATCCCCTAATTCTATTTGATCCTAATCTTGAATAGACCTATGAAAGGAATGTAAGATGGAGAGATAAGAAGAGTATGAGCATAAAAACCAACATGAAGGGATTCATGATGACCTATATACATTGAATCCTTTTTCTCCAAATGGTATTCATGAAACTACCATACAAACCACTACCCAATTAATAGTTGAAGAAAATACAAAGTTGGACCTTTCCTTACATGTTGAAGAAAGGGCTAGACAAAAGGAAGAAGATCATTGAATAGCACTCGACAGATATAGAATTAGGAGGAATAGCATTCAACCACCCGTTTTTATTATTACTTGCTAGTTTATGATGATCCAAAAGAAGATTTGGGGTATTTTGAACCAATTGAGATAGTAGCTATCATTCCTCTTGAGTTGCCCCATGGAACAAAATTTGACACTATGAGTACAATGATTTAGTTGCTTAATCTGAAGCGTATGTTAACTTATTTTCCTACTGATAATGCAAACATGCACATTATGATTTTCATTGGGATTTTCACTTTGTACAATCTATTAGGAGTGAGTTAGGAACCTTTACCACTTAGGTTATTTTGATTCTATCTTATAGGAAAAGCAATGTTATGGTTAGGGTACTGCTTTGTGAGTCCATTACCACCTGGAATTAGTTGAGGACACATTTCTTGGACCATTTTCCCTACCTTCTAAAATGCTGCAATTAAAGGATGAGATTACTAATTTCAGACAGTTACATTTAGAGGCACTGTACATGACATGGTTGAGGTTCAAGAACAAGCTAATGAATATTCCCAATCACAGAATCTCAGAGAGAAATTTGTTGGAATATGTCTATAGAGCCTTGAATATATTTACTAGTTGTGGTTGATACTATTATTGGTGGGTCTTTTAAGATTTTTTATTAAGGACATGCTGCAGAAATCTTAGTCCAGATCACTAAAATAAACTAAGGATGGCATACTCGAGAGGCGCATAGGGGAGTAGGTAGTTATGCAATTGGTGCTTCCAGTGAGTAGAGGGCACTATATGAGATAGTAGCTCAAAAGGTACCATAGTTGAGGACTGAGATTGGGTTGCTTACTAAGTAATTTGTAGCTATCAAAGAATAAAAGATTAATATAATGGAAGCTCAAGGTAACTCTTTTAGACATGACAAGTCTAACTCTTAGGAGGAAAAAAAGTACTAAGGTGGGTTTTTGAGCTAATAGTCAAGGGTCCAATCAGGATACTTAGAACTCAAGGCAAAGGAATCAAGGTCGGAACTATTACAGAGGAAGGGATAGGGAACGAAGCAGAGAGCATGATAGTGACTCGAGAAGAAAGGATGATTACAAGGAGAAGAGTGATATTTATATTCCACCAAGGTATCGTGATGCTAACTCTAGAATAGAAGCATTTCTTGCAATTCTTATGAAGGGTTTTAAGAGCTAAGAGAGTTATCTTAAGCAGAATAAGAAAAATACATTAGGATTGAGCCAAAAAGTAGAATCATATGCTACAGCGATCAAGAATATTAAGCAGCAGTTTGGGCATATATCTACATTGAATAAGAATTAATCAGGCACTCTTTCGAGTAATACTATTAAGAATCGAAAGAACAATAATCACTACCTAGACATCACCACTTGAAGTGGTAAGGCTACTATTGATCCATCTATGGATATAGTTGATGAGGTAAGGAATGATACTGTAGATGTTGATGATACACCTAAAGCTAAAACTGAGAACTTGGTGACTAATTGTAAGACGTCTCAGTAATCGATGAGTGTAAAGAAATAATATGATAATGGTAAAGATAAGCGTAAGGTGGTTGAACTAGTATTGATGCCTATTCCATGAACCCCTCCCCCCCAACACACACACATACCTTTTTCTCATAGGCTGAAGAAGAAAGCAGAAAAGGGGTAATATCAAAAATTTATGTTAATTTTTAAGAAATTATCGGTGAATATCCTCTTATGTAAGATTTAGAGTATATGCATGTTCATGCAAAGTTCATGAAGGATTTTGTGACTAAGAAGAGGATGGTAAATTTTGAGCCTACTTATAATATGCACCACTACGTGTAATTGCTTCTCAATCTTTGGTTGAGAAGAAGGAGGATCCCAAAGCTTTAACTATTCCTTACACTATTGGGACCCTAAATTTTGCAAGAGCATTATGTGATTTGGGAGAGAGTATCAATCTAATGCCACTAGTTGTAAACAAGCAGTTGGGCTGCGGTCACCTAACCCAACCTTTATGAGAATATTGATAGACAATCATATGATGAAGAAGTTGGTTGGAATATTGTGTGATATATTTGTAAGGATAGCTTCTTATTCTTAGTAGACTTTGTAATTCACTACCATGAGTTAGATTTTGACATCCTTATTATCTAAAGAAGGCCTTTCCTAGCCATGGGTAGGGCATTAGTTGACATGAAGATAGGACAGATAAAATTCAGGCTTAATAATGAATAGGTTACATTTAATGTGTGACAGCTAATAAGGAAGCCAAAATATATGTGGTGGTATCTATGATTGACATCATAGGTGAAGATACATTGGTTGCACCGATTATGGAGAGAATTGGTATCGAGGCATTGGCAGCAGTGATCATGAATTTTGATTGCGACAGTATTGATGAGTATGATGAGATGGTAAGCGTACTTTTTGGAAGAGGTTCTTATTCTTATGCTCTAAAGAAATTTGATCTTGATTTGATAAATAGAGTGACCCTACCAGATCGACCATTTACTGAGGAGCCACTAGTCTTGGAAATAAAAGCCCTCTCCACTTATTTGTATTATGCATTCATAGGGGATAATAACATCTTACCGTTATCATTATTGCAGATTTGTTGGATTTGTAGGTTGAGGCCTTTATTTTAGCTCTACATATATTTAAATAGGCCATTGGTTTGATGAGTGTAGATATTGTTGGGATTCCACCCAAAATTTGCACTCAAATTATTTAGCTGGAACCATAGTATATGCCTATTATTTAGCATTAACATCATCTAAATCAACCAATGCAACAGGTTTTGAAGAAGGAGATCATTAAGTTATTAGATGCAGGTATGGTTTACCATATTATTTATAGCAAATGGGTTAGCCTGGTTTAGTGTGTGCCAAAGAAGGGTGGGATCACGATGGTCCCTAATAAGATGAATGATTTAGTTCCCATGAACCAATCATAGGATGGTGAGATTTTATAGGTTATCTAAAGTGGAATACTTAGACTTAGAAAGATTACTTTTCTCTACCATTGATGGACCAAATGTAAGACTCTCTTGCAGATAAAGGATGGTAGTATTTTCTTGATGGTTATTCATGGTATAAAAAGACTTCAATTTCCCTCAAGGATTGAGAAAAAACTATATTCACTTGTACGTATGGCACATTTGCATTTAAGAGGATGTTGTTCGGTCTTTGTAATACCCCCACCAACTTTTTGAATTATATGATGTCTATCTTTTTTTATATAGTGGAGGATACTACAGAGGTCTTCATGGATAATTTCTCAATTTTGGGTGGCTCGTTTGATGATTGTTTGGCTCACTTGGCTAATGCACTTCAGAGATATGAGGAGTGCAACCTGGTTTTGAATTAGGAGAAGTATCACTTTATGGTTAAATAAGGGATAGTTCTCAGGCCTAAAATTTTGAAGAAGAGGATAGACATCAACAAGGCCAAATCTTAGGTAATTGAACTATTGCCTCCACCAATATCTTTGAAAAGTATTCAGAGTTTCTATAGGCATTTCATCAAAGACTTCTCTAAGATTGCTAATCCATTGTGAAAGTTATTAGAGAAGGCGGTGAAGTTTGTTTCTGATGATGCTTATCTCAAGATTTTTGAGTGCCTAAGAGAGAGGTTGATTTCTTCTCCTATCATTATGTCTTTGTATTGGACCCTTCCACTAGAGGTGATGTATGACACTAGTTTTATGCCCCTAGGATCTATCCTAGGCCAAAGATACGAGAAGATACTTCATCCCATTTATTATGCCAGTAAAGCACTCAACCTCACATAGAAAAATTACATAATTACTAAACTGCATCTGCTTGTAGTGGTGTTTGATTTGGAGAAGTTTTGGTTCTATTTTATTGGTACAAAAGTTATAGTGCACACTGACCATATAGCTCTTAGGTACCTAATGACAAAGAAAAATAC
Source organism: Capsicum baccatum var. pendulum (assembly GCA_030864225.1). Classification (NCBI taxonomy): domain Eukaryota; kingdom Viridiplantae; phylum Streptophyta; class Magnoliopsida; order Solanales; family Solanaceae; genus Capsicum; species Capsicum baccatum. The sequence goes on along the minus strand of CM061560.1, from coordinate 159,855,935 downwards.
TAATCCTAGATTAATTTGATGGGTACTTTTATTTCAACAGTTTGACTTTAAGGTTAAGGACCAAAAGGGCATAGAAAATTAGGTTGTAGACCATCTATCCCACCTACAAAATGAGGCGATTCTTAAAATAGGGGATGAGCTCGAGATTGATGATAATTTTCCTGATGAGCACATCTTGGTAGCATCATAAGACATAATCTTGTGGTTTGTTGATTTTGACAATTATTTGGCAAGTGACCTCGTCCCAAAACATATTTTGTATCAACAATAAAAATGATTTATGCATTAGGTAAGAAAGATATTTTGGGATGATCCTTACTTATTTTGGGTGTGTTTAGATGTTGTGATTCAGAGGTGTATTCCTGAAGTTAAGATGATGAGCATTTTGGAGGCCTGTCATTCATCTCCAGTTGGGGGTTACCATGGAGACACTCGTATGGGCCTTAAGATTTGTAGTGTAGTTACTATTGGACAAGGATCTAAAAGATGCATATGACAATGCTTGGGCGTGTGACCAATGCCAAAGGCAGTTAATATATCACCAAAGCTTGATCTTTTCATGATGCCTATCCATGAGCTCGAGTTTTCTGATGAGTGGGGTATTCATTTCATAGGTCCATTCATGAGTTCACATAGAATGAAGTACATCTTGGTGGTAGTCGATTATGTGTCTAAGTTGCTGGAAACTATTGTGCTTTCCAATAATGAGGGTCGAAGTGTCATAACCTTTTTGAAGAAAAACATTTTCTATCAATTTGGTACTCTATGAGCTACCATCAGTAATAGTAGGGCCTATTTTTACAATCGTATATTCAAAGCCCTACTTGAGAAATATGGAGTGACAGATAATGTGACGGCACCTTACCATCCACAGAAAAGTGGGAAAGTTGAGGTCTCCAATTGTGAGATCAAGTCCATTATGGCAAAGACTGTGAATGCCAATAGGTGCCTCAACTTATCATCTCGTGTACAAAAAGGTATGCCACTTTTAGGTTGAACTTAAGCATAAGGCACTATGGGCGTTAAAGAAGCTGAATTTTGAGTGGAGTGATGTTACAAACTTGAGAATAGAAAAGATGAATGAGTTAGATGAGTTTTGCCTTAGTGCATATGAAATTTCAGTCTTGTATAAGGAGATTATGAAGTTGTACAAATATAGGAAAATTTTAAAAAATGTACTCCAACCCGATGATGTAGTCTTGTTGTATAATTGAAAACTTTGATTATTTCCTAGCAAGATGAAGTCTGGTTGTATAGACCATTCACCGTGGTTAGAGTATTTCCACATAGAGCAGTTGAGTTACATCAAGATGGATATTCCCCATTCAAGATGAATGAGCATCGTTTTATGCATTGCATACATAGCATAGAGGGGTTGAAAGTGTGTGAGACTGTTAGCCTTGGTAAAGTCTGGTTAAACAAAGGAGACGATTCATGCCATAACATTAAATCAGGTATTTTGTAGGAGGCCACTGAAACACCTAATATCTTAGCCTTGTAAGAACTTTTGGTTTTTGAGTATGTTGTCCAAGATACGATTGGACAAGCCACTCATACCCCTTGGATATAGATCGTATTCGCTCTCCCCTCCCCTCTCGTACCTTGAGTATCCTACTATATTAGCATTATATCCCCTATATGAGTGGCCCCTCCTCAATCACACCATAAGTATACGATTCGTACCTAGGTGAGTCATATGGAGTGAGGTCTTAGCTTAGAAGTAAACTATTTTTGTTACGAGATGAGCATAAGAGTTAGGAGTGAGTCTTACCCTTTGTATACGACTCAAGGGTGTATGGCCATACGCTTAATAGTGTGTGTGACCTAGAAGAAGCCTAGGTATTTGTCAGGATACCACTCGTACCCTAGGGTACGATTCCCTTAGTGAGTCGTACCCCTAGCCGGGTCTATTTTCCAGCTTTTCTAAGTAAGGGCCTTGTGGCCATTTCCCACACCCTAAACCCTAAGTCCCTTCACTATATAAGTATATATGTCCTTCTTAAACATATTTTGTGTGGATCTAATATCCTAAACTCTCTATCAAACACTCTCAAAGTTCTTGGAACAAGATTGGAGGCTAGGGTTTTAAGGGTGCTCATCTAGAGGCAAGTAGAGTCAAGTTTTTCTTGGTGGATCATCTTGTTTAAGGCATGTAACTCTTTCCCTTGTTAAATAACTCTAAACCCATCTATTTTACACTTGGATTAGTAAGTGTACATGGTAATTTTACAATTAAATAAAAAGGATTTTATTGCCTAATGATGAATAATGTTGTTTCTATCTTAGAGTTGTGTTTATACATCTTATTGATGATGAATAATTATGTGGGTACTTGTTGTATGTGTTTTAATATGAGCATCTTAAGTAACCATAATCTTGATAATTTCTACCATGAAAATAGCCTTGTTAAAGGTATGCACATAAGGTGTTTGTGAAAATGTCTAAGTAAATTATGTAGTTACATGTTGGTGATGTTTTGAATTAGGGCAATGACCCAATAAGCATGAATGATTGATAACTGATATTGTGAAAGTATTGAGAGCCATGTATTGTATAATTGATGACCCTTGTTGGTTTAATGACTAATAAGGGATAGAAGCCCCTAAACAAGAATATGGATTCGAATAGTGTGTTAAACTAAAATATGGTAAGAATATGGTATAAGCATGCTAATGAAATATGAATAGTTATTTTGGTCTTAATGATCGTAAATTGAATTTATAATGGATTGAATCAAGGCATTTAATCCAATGGAATGGATAGTGGTTAAATGGTTTTGTGAAGGTCAAATATGTATCTATGGTATTGGTCTTGTGGAAATGAATAAGGTAAGATGTTGTTAATGAATGTGAATTCTTGTTAAATGTTTTATAGAGGCCTTGTCGGCAATATGAGGAGTAATAGGATGTCTTTGATAGTTGGTTGACTAAATGCATCACACTCCCTAAAACATAAACTTGAATTGTATTTGAATAAAAAAGTGTGTATAAGAATGGTAATGAGGAATGATTAGATTGTAGCGGTCTTGGTGACCATAAATAAAATTGCATTGTGCTTTAAACCAAGGCCTTTGGCCTATCTATACGATTAATGGTTAATTTGGGTCAGCAAAGACCATGTGGTTATCTATGATGTTGATATATAACCTTGGTGGCTAGAATTACTTAAGTGGGTTTGAGTCCTTATGTGTTGATTGGTATGGATGTTGATACGTGATTAAGTAGGTCAAAAGTCCAAATGCCGATTATTTTTGATATAAGACGTATGTTAGTTTGTGGTTTGAGTCCATCTACCATAAGAGGTGTGTTAGTTTATGGTTCGATTCCACACACCATAGGAGTTGGTTCATAGTCTAAGACTACTTACCATACGAGTTGAGTTGGTTTGAGGTCCAAGTCCACATACCATACTAAGTGTGTTGGTTTGTGGTCCAAGTCCACTTACCATGCAAGGCATGTTGGTTTGTGGTCCAAATCCACTTACCATATGAGGTACGCCAATTCGTAGTTCATTTCCACTTACCATAAAAGGTATGTCAGTTCTTGGTTTGTGTCTACTAACCATAAAAGGTATGTTAATTCATGGTTTATGTCCACTTACCGTAGAAGGTATGTCATTTCGAGGTTCATGTCCACTTATTATATAAGATATGTTGGTTCAAAGTTCGTGTCCTCTTGCCTATTGTAATGTAGAAACCCTCTATGGATAAAATATAAGGGTGAAAGGTTGTGAAGTCCTTCATTCCATGTCTCCTAAATGAATAATTTGAGAATGCATGCTATGACTTGTTCAATCGTTTGACGTGTTGTGTAACTATATATACAAGTATCTTCATATATGTCTATACTTATGCAAATGTGATTGTATATGATAGTTTGACATGGATTTGAACAAATATACTATTTTATCCTTATCCTTGGGTTACATGCTAGCACTCCAACCGCTAACCGTCTCCAGACTCTAAGTCCCCATGAGACATAGGGGTCGTAGCTTCATCTTCTTTTCTTGTACAGTGACCAAGTATTTGGGCATATCATGTGTGACATTGAAGTGGCGAGCTTCCATTCTATAGAAGGCACATATTTTATAGTCTTTTTACCTTATGTTTTAGACTTGATGTTGTCTATTGTTCGGGGCATGTCCCAACATATGTTCATATATTTAGACTTTAGATTCGTATAGAGGTACTGTGGATGACTGTGGAATTGGGAATATTGGATTGACTATTGACATTAATGAAATGCTAGATATTGTTTAAGTTTTGACTATTAGACATATATTTTTGCTATCTTATAATAAGGTCAGGATTCCCCGATCCTTGTGGTTGTTGTGATGATGATTAAGTTAGGTTATTGGGGTGACCTCCGATTCATGTGGCCTTAAGGTGCCCCTAAGACATGGCCCAATTTTGGGGCATGTAAAGTTGGTATCAGAGCCTAGGTTCATGTTCAGTTGGGTATCCATAATACCTTGTCGAGTAGAGTCTCTTTTATGGTTGTGAAGTGTGCCACTCTTCTAAAAGAAGGTCCATGAGACATTTTAGGAAATATTTCCCTTTTTTGTGTTTCAATCTCAAGCTATAGATTCTAATATCTTGAACTCCTCAGATTTTGGTTCGCTGTCTTTAAGATCATGCCTCCAAGGAGATCTGATACTTAAGCAAACTCCTCAGTCCCAATTGGGAACAATGTGGATGGAGCTCATCCAACTTTTGGGTTCGAACCCGGGCTAGTGCTACAGTATTTGGCCCTCCTCATGGGGTTCCACCTATCCCCTCCAACCCAGATTATAAGAGTGACACTCCTTTTTAGTCCCTTTAAGGGGATGCTTCTAATCCTGAGTTTCATCGATCTATCAACCTCTTGACCTAATTGATAGCTTAATAATATATGTGCGGTGATTCTTTTGCTATATTCTCTAAGGCCATAAAGGGTTGCCAATTCATTTAGTTCCACCCTTCTATGTTTATGAGTGTGAAATTTGAGAAAGATCCCTAAAGTTTCATTGACAAAATAGAGAAAATCTTTCAATTATGTATACATCAGAGGTGGAACGTGTTGAGTTTGCTTCCTACTTATTAAAGAAAGTAGCATACCAATTGTAGGCAAATTTTAGGCTTAATGATGAATAGGTTACATTCAATGTGTGTCAACTAATAAGGCATACTACAGATATGTGGTGGTATCTATGATAGACATTATAGGTGAAGATGCATTGGTTGTATCGATTAAGGAGAGAATTGGAGTCGAGGCATGGGAGGTAGTGATCATGAATTTTGATTGCGACAGTATTGACGAGTATGATGAGATGGTGAGCGCACTTTTTGGCAGAGGTTCTTATTCTTATGCTCTAAAGAAATTGGATCTTAATTTTAAGAATAGAGTGACCCTACCGGATCGACCATTTACTAAGGATCCACTAGTCTTGGAATTAAAGGCCCTCTTCTCTCATTTGTGTTATGCATTCTTAGGGGATAATAATATCTGGCAATTATCATTATTGCAGATTTGTTGGATTTGTAGGTTGAGGCCTTGATTTTATTTCTACATATATTTAAATAGGCCGTTATTTTGATGATTGTAAATATTGTTGGGATTCCACCACCTTTCTGTATTATCTGATGTCTATCTTTTCTGATACGGTGGAGGATACTACAGAGGTCTTCATGGATAATTTCTCAATTCTTGGTGACTCGTTTGATGATTGTTTTTCTCACTTGGCTAATGCACTTTAGAGATATGAAGAGTGAACCTGGTTTGGAATTGGGAGAAGTGTCACTTTATTGTTAAATAGGGAATAGTTCTTAGGCCCAAAATTTAGAAGAAAGGGATAGAGGTCGACAAGGCCAAAAATGAGGTAATTGAAATATTGCCTCCACCAATTTCTGTGAAACGTATTCAGAGTTTTGATAGGCAGTGCATCAAAGACTTCTCTAAGATTGCTAATCCATTGTGAAAGTTATTAAAGAAGGAGGTGAAGTTTGTTTCTGATAATGCTTGTCTCAAGATTTTTGAGTGCCTAAAGGGTAGGTTTATTTTTGCTCCTATCGTTATTTCTTCGTATTGCACCCTTCCATTAGAGGTGGTGTATGAAACTAGTGTTATGGCCTTAGGAATAGTCCTAGGCCAAAGATGTGAAAAGATGCTTCATCCCATTTATTATGCCACTAAAGCACTCAACCTCACATAGAAAAATTACACGATTACTGAACTAGATTTGCTTGTGGTGGTGTTTGATTTAGAGAAGTTTTGGATCTATTTTATTGGTACAAAATTTATTGTGCACACTGACCATACATCTCTTAGGTACCTTATGACAAAGAAAAATATCAAGACTAGATTAATTTGATGGGTATATTTATTGCTATAGTTTGACTTTAAGGTTAAGGACCAAAAGGGCATAGAAAAGTAGGTTGTAGACCATCTATCCCACCTACAAAATGGTGTGATGCTTAAAATAGGGGAGGATCTTAAGATTGATGATAATTTTCCTGATGAGCACATCTTGGTAGTATCACAAGACTTAATCCTGTGGTTTGTTGATTTTACAAATTATTTGGCAAGTGACATTATTCCAAAACATATTTTGTATCAACAGTGAAAATGATTTATGCATTAGGTTTGAAAGATCTTTTGGGATGAGCCTTACTTATTTTGGGTGTGGGTAGATGGTGTGATTCAGAGGTGTATTCCCAAAGTTAAGATGATGAGCATTTTGGAGACCTGAAATTTATCTCCAGTTGGGGGTTACCATGGAGGTACTCATATGGCCAACAAGATTTATAGTGTAGTTACTATTGGCTAATGATATATAAAGATGCACATGACTATGCTCGAGTATGTGACCAATGCCAAAGGCAGGTAATGTATCACAGAAGCTTGAGCTTTTTATGATGCTTATCCATGAACTTGAGTTGTTTGATGTGTGCGGTATTTATTTCATAGGCTTATTCACGAGTTCATATGTTATGAAGTACATCTTGGTGGTAGTCGATTATGTGTCTAAGTTGATGAAAACTGTTGTGTTTTCCAATAATGAGGGTCAAAGTGTCACAACCTTTTTGAAGAAAAACATTTTCTCTCAATTTGGTACTCCATTAACTATCATCAGTAATGGTGGGGACCATTTTTACAATCGTATATTCAAAGCCCTACTTAAGAAATATGGAATGAACAAAATGTGATGACACCTTACCATCTGCAGAAAAGTGGGCAAGTTGAGGTCTCCAATTATGAGATCAAGTCCATTCTGGCAAAGACTGTGAAAGCCAATCGGACCAACTAGTTGAGAAAGTCAGATGATGCACTTTAGGCCTATCTAATAGCTTACAAAACTCCCATACGTTCCTTAATTTATCAGCTCGTGTACTAAAAGGCATGCCACTTGTCAGTTGAACTTGAGCATAAGGCACTATAGGCGTTAAAGAAGCTGAATTTTGAGTGGAGTGATGCTGCAAACTTGAGAATAGAAAAGATGAATGAGTTTCTCCTTAGTTTATATGAAAGTTCAGTCTTGTATAAGCAGAATATAAAGTTGTACCATGATAGTAAAATTTAGAAAAAGGTATTCCAACCCAATGATGTAGTTTTGTTGCATAATTCAAAACTTTGATTGTTTCTTAGCAATCTAAAGTCTAGGTGGTATAGACCATTCATCGTGGTTAGAGTATTTCCATATGGTGCAGTTGAGCTACGTCAATATGGATATTCCTTATTGAAGGTAAACGGGCATCGTGTTATGCATTACATAGGTAGCATAGAGTTGAAAGTGTGAGAGAATGTTAGCCTTGGTGAAGTCTGATTAGCCAAAGGAGCCGAATCATCCCGTGACATTAAATCAGGCATTGTATAGGAGGCAACTGAAATACCCAAGATCTTGGCATTACAAGAACTTTTGGTTTTTGAGTATGTTGTCCAAGATATGATTGTAAAAGACACTCATACCCCTTGGATACGGGTCGTATCCTCTCTCCCCTCCCCTCTCATACCTTGAGTATCCTACTAGGGTGGCATTCTTTCCATTATATAAGTGACCCCTCCTTAATCTTACCCTAAGTATAAGAGTCATACCTAGGTAAGTTGTAAGGAGTGAGGTCTTAGATTAGAAGTGAACTATTTAATACGAGTGGAGTATAAGAGTTATGGATGAGTCATACTATTTGCAAACGTCTCAAGGGTGTATGTTGATACCCTTAACAGTGTGTGTGACCTAGGATATGCCTAGGTATAAGTCAGGGGACCCCTCATACCCTAGGGTATGGTTCCCTTAGTGAGTCGTATAGTGAGTCGTACCCCTAGACGGGTCCATTTTCTAGTTTTTTTAAGTAAGGACCTTGTGGTCATTTCCTATACCCTAAACCCTAAGTCCCTTCACTATATAAGTGTATATGGCCTCCTTAAACACATTTTATATGGATCTACCATCCTAAACTCTCTATCAAACACTATCAAAGTTTTTGGAACAAGATTGGAGGCTAGTATTTGAAGGGTGCTTATCTAGAGGCAAAAAGAGTCAAGTGTTTCTTGGTGGATCATCTTGTTTAAGGCATGTAAATCTTTCCCTTGTTAAATAACTATAAACCCATGTATTTTACACTTGGATTACTAAGTGTACATGGTGATTTTGCAATCAAATGAAATGGGTTTTGTTGTTTAGTAATGAATAATGTTGTTTCTTGCTTAGACATATGTTGATACATATTATTGATGATGACTACTTATGTGGGTGTTTTTTATCTGTGGTTTAACAGGAGGGTCTTTAGTAACCCTAATCTGGATGATTTCTACCTTGAAAATAGCCTGGTTGAAGGTATGCACACAAGGTGTTTGTGAAAATGTCTAAGTAAATTGTCTAGTTACATATTGGTGATATTTTGAATTAGTGCAATGACCCAATAACCATGAATGTTTGATAATTGATATTGTGAAGGTATTTAGGGCCATGTATTGTATAATTGCTGACCTTGTTGGGTTAATGATTAATAAGGGACTGAAGCCCCTAAACTTGAATATGAATTTGAATAGTGTGTTAAACTAAAATGTAGTGAGAATAGGGTATAAGCATGTTAATGAAATGTGAATAGTTATGTAGGTCTTGTTGACTGTAAATGTAAATGAATTGAATCAAGGCATTAAGTCTAATGGAGTGGCTAGTGGTTTAATGGTTTTGTGAAGGTCAAATATGTATATATGGTATTGGTCTAGTATAAATTAATTATATAAGATATTGTTAATGAATTTGAACACTTGGTAAATATTTGATAGAGGCCTTGTCGGCCATACGAGGAGTAAGGGGATGTCTTTGATAGTTAGTTGACTAAATCGGTCATAGTCCCTAAAACATAAACTTGAATTGTGTTTTAATAAAAAGGCGTGTATAAGAATTTTAATGAGGAATGGTTAGTTTGTAATGGCCTTAATAACCATAAATAAATTTACATCGTGTTTTGAACTAAGCCCTTTTGCCTATCTATAAGATTAACGGTTAATTTGGGTCAACAAAGACCATATGGTTGTCTATGACGTTGATATATAGCCTTGGTTGCTAGAATTACTTAAATGGGTTTGATTCCTTATGTGTTGAATGGTATGGATATTGATACATGATTAAGGAGGTCTAGAGTCCAAATGTCGATTGTTGATGATATAAGACATGTGTTGGTTTGTGGTATTAGTCCACGTACCGTAGGAGGTGTACTGGTTTATGGTTCGAGTCCACTTACCATGGGAGTTGGTTCATGGCCCAAGTCCACTTACCATATGAGTTATGTTTTTTTGTAGTCCAAGTCCACTTACAATACAATGTGTGTTGGTTTTTGGTCCAAGTCAACTTACCAAGCAAGGCATGTTGGTTTCTAGTCCAAGTCGACTTACACTATAAAGTATGTCGATTCATTGTTCATTTCCACTTACCATAATAGGTATATCATTTCTTGGTTTATGTCTACTTACCATAAAAGGTATGTCAATTCGTGGTTCATGTTCACTTACCGTAGGAAGTATGTCAGTTCGAGGTTTGTGTCCACTTATAATATAAGATACGTTGGTTCAAGGTTCGTGTCCTCTTGCCTATTGTAACATAGAAACACTATATGGATAAAATATAAGGGTGAAACATTATGAAGTCCTTCCTTTCATATCTCCTAAATGAATGATTCATGAATCCATGCTATGACTTATTACATGGTTTGATGCATTGTGTAACTATATGTACATGTATCTTCATATATGCCTATACTTATGCAAATATGATTGCATATGATGGTTTGACATGGATTTGAATAAATATACTATTTTATCCTTATCCTTGGGTTACATGCTAGTACTCCAACTGCTAACCATCTCTAGACTCTATGTCCCTATGCGACATAGGGGTTGTAGCTTCATCTTCTTTTCCTGTACAGTGATCAAGTGTTTAGGCATATCATGTGTGGCATTGAAGTGGCGATCTTCCATTCTTTGGAAGGCACATATTTCATATTCTTTTTACCTTATGTTTTAGACTTGATGTTGGCTATTATTGGGGGTAGGTCCCGACATATGTTCATATATTTAGACTTTGGATTCGTATACAGGTATTGTGGATGACTGTGGAATTGGGTATATTGGCTAGACTGTTAAAATTAATGAAATGCTAGATATTGTTTAAGTTTTGACTATTAGCCTTATGTTTCTGCTTTCTTACAATAAGGATAGGATAGACCCTTATTGTTTTGGTGGTAATGATTAAGTTGGGTTATAAGGGCGATCTCTAATATATGTGGGCTTGAGGTTCCCCTACGACATGGCATGATTTTGGGGTATGTCAAGTTGGTATTTGAGCCTAGGTTCATGTTCAGATTGGTGTCCAAAATACCGTGTCGAGTAGAGTCTCTTTTATGGGTATGAAGCTCACCATACTTATAAAAGAGGGGCTATGAGATATTTTAAGAAATATTTCCCTTTTTTGGCTTCACTCTCAAGCTATAGAGTGTAAGGTCTTGGACATCGCAGATTTCTATTTGTTATGTTTCAGATCATGCCTCCAAAGAGATCTAATACTCAAGTAAACTCCTCAGTCCCAATTGGGGACATTGTGAATGGAGCTCTTCCAATTTTTGGAGTTCAAACCCGGGCTAGGGCTACAACATCTGACCCTTCCCATGGGGTTTCACCTGTCCCCACCAACCCAGCTTATGAGAGGGATACTCTTCTTTAGTCCCATCATAGGAATGCTTCTAATGTTGAGTTTCATCGCTCTATCAACCTCTTAAACCAATTGGTAGCTTCTCAATTTAGATGTGGTATTTCTTTCGCTACACCCTCGGAGGCTACAAGGGTTGGCCAATTCATAAAGTTGCACCCTTCAATGTTTACGGGTGTGAAAGTTGAGGAAGATTCCCAAAGTTTTACTCTTGAAATAGAGATGATCTTCTAGATTATAGCTTCAGAGGTGTAAAATATTGAGTTTGCTTCCTAATAATTTAAGAATTTAGCATACCAATGGTATGAAGAGAGAAAGATATCTAGAGGTATGGGTGCTAGTCTGGTCTAGTGGAAAGATTTCTCTAGTGCCTTCTTTGACCACTTCTTTCCTCAAGAGTTGAGAAAGCAAAAGTGAAACAGTTTGTGAATTTAAAGCAAGGTAGGATGTCACCGTGAAGGATTATGCCTTGAAATTTCATCAATTGTCGAGGTATTACCCTGAGATAGTTTCTAGAATAGGAGCTAGGATGTGTAAATTTAATTTAGGACTGTCTCCTGAATTGGTCCTTGAGAGTAAGGCGGCATTGTTGATCATCAATATGAATATCTCTAGGTTAGTTGTGTATATGCAACAAGTGGAGGAAGAGAAAAAAATAAGGTGAGTTTAGTGAGAGGCAAGGTAAGAAGTCTTAATCTTTTAAGCTAATGGGGGCCAAAAGTTTAGTGGTAGGTTTTCAAGGAGGAAGAATTGGGTGAGTCATAATTCTCAGGCCAGTGGGGCCTAAATCAAAGTCCGTCTATCCCCCTTGTGGATGTTATGGTCTGCATCACCGTGGTGTGTGTGAGAAGGGGAAGAATAGATGTTTTTATTATGGTCGGATTAGGCACATGCATTGAGAGTGCACTTCTCGAGTGGTTACTCGGGCTGAAAGATCCCCTATTGCTACTTCACCTACTCCTACAATAAAAGGTTCTATCTCTACTTTTGTTTTTTGTATCAGCATTGGACGGAGTTGCTTGTATGCACTTTCTACTCACCAGGAGTCCGAGGCAACTCTAAATATCATTATGGGTATGTATTCTTACCCATGTTATGCATGTTTTGCTTGGTATATTCGATACCATCTATGATTCTGTATTTTAATTTGGTTTCGAGTTATTTTGGCTTCTTTTTGTGTTTCTACCCTGGTAAGAGACTATGGTTGTAAGGAGTCTATAAGGAGTGTGTGATAGATGTTGGTAGCAGAAAGTCTTGTTGATTCATAAAGGTTGACATAATTGTATTTGATGTCAGTTGGGGGTGAATTCATTGCATTCGTGATATGATTCCTTAGATTGTTAAACCCATAAGGTCATGCCTAAAATTCCCTAATGAGTTGATCATTGTACGGTAAAAAGTTTCTTTAGTGGCTAAATAAAGGTTCACCTCTTATCTTAAGAGCCCAAAGTTTAATCCCAAAAGAGGTGGCTTCGGTAAAGGTTCCATGGAGAAACCAAAAGTCTGAGGAAGCTACTTAGGAAGTAGAAGAGGACATGAAGTTCAAGTATTCATAATTACTTTCCATTCCGAAAACTCATGATTGAGATATGTGTTGGTGTTCCTAACTTGGCTTGTGTCTTTGATAGACAATGGGTTGATGTCCCCGATGCTTAGAATTGATTCATGTCTTTGTTAGACATGGGATTAAAGTTCCCAATGCTTGAGTTGCTTTATATCTCTTAAAATTTATGGGTTCAAGTCCTTGGGCTTTGAATTGACCGAGTGTCTTTTATAAATGATGGGTTGGAATCCCAAAAGTCAATAAAATAAAATAGATGATTGATGATGATCATGATATGTGTTTTGTTGTATATGTGTTTTGTGCTTTCTCCTAACTTGTTTGAAGGTTGTTTTGATGGGTGATATTGTGTTAAATTGTGTTTATACTATCCTAACCCATCATTTGTGGAAAAATTATCTAAAGTGGGGGAGGAAAAAATACCCAAGATCTTGGCCTTGCAAAAACATTTGCTTTTAGAGTATGTTTTCCAAGATATAATTGGACAAGACACTCGTACCCTTGGATACGGGTCGTATCCACTCTCTCCTCCCCTCTTGTATCTTCATTAGCTTAAGAGGATGGCATTTTGTCCCCTATACAAGTGACCCCTCTTCAATCAGACCCTAAGTATACTAGCCGTACCTAAGTGAGTCATTTAGAGTGAGGTCTTAGCTTTAAAGTGAACTATTTTTGTTACGAGTGGAGCATACGATTTAAGGGTGATTCATATCCTTTGGATAGGACTAAAGTGTGTATGGGGTACCATTAACAGTGTTTATGACCTAGAAGAAGCCTAGGGTACGATATAGGGTACCACTTATACCCTAGGGCATGATTCCCTTAGTGTGTTGTATAGTGAGTCGTACCCCTAGACGGGTCCATTTTCCATATTTTTACTAAGGGATTTATGGTCATTTCCTACACCTTAAACCCTAAGTCCCTTACTATATAAATGTATATGGCATACATAAACATATTTTATATGGATCTAACATCATAAACTCTCTCTCAAACATTATAAAATTGGAGGCAAGGGTTGGAAGGGTGCTCATCTAGAGGCAACAAAAGTCAATTTTTTCTTGGTGGATCATATTGTTTAAGGCAAGTACCTCTTCCCCTTGTTAAATAACTCTAAACCCATGTATTTTATACTTGGATTAGTAAGTGCACTTGGTGATTTTGCTACATGGTGATTTCGCAATCAAATGAAAAGGGTTTTGTTGCCAAATGATAAATAATATTTTTTTTATCAGACTTGTGTTTATAAATGTTATTGGCGATGAATTTCACATTTGGGTGCTTTTTGTATGTGGTTTAACATGAGGGTCTTGAGTAACCGTAATCTTGATGATTTCTGCCATAAAAATAGACTTGGTAAAGGTATGCACATAAGGTGTGTGTGTAAATATCTATGTCAGTTGTCTAGTTACATATTGGCGATATTTTGAATTAGTGCAATGGAAAATAAGAATGAAAGATTGATAATTGATATTCTGAAGGTATTAAGGGCTATATATTATAGAATGGATGACCTTGTTGGGTTAATGACTAATAAGGGATTGAAACCCCTAGACATGAATATGAATTTGAATAGTGTGTTAAACTAAAATATGATAAGAATGTGGTATAAGATTGCTAATGAAATACGAATAGCTATGTGGATCTTTATGATCGTAAATTGAAATAATGAAGAATTGAATCAAGGCATTAAGTCTGTTCGAGTGGCAAGTGGTTAAATGGTTTTGTGATGGTGAAATGTGTATCTATGGTATTGGTCTAGTGGAATGAATGAGATAAGATGTTGATAATGAATGTGAACGATTGTTAAATGTTTAATTGATTCCTTGTTGGCCGTGAGAAGAGTAAGGAGTTATCTTTGATAGTTAGTTAGCTAAATGGGACATAGTCCTTAAAACATGAACTTTAATTGTGTTTGAATAAAAGGGTGTGTATAAGAATGTTAATGAGGAATGATTGGTTCGTAGCAGTCTAGGTGACCATAAATAAACTTGCATCATGTTGTGAACTAAGGACTTGGGCCTATCTATTCGATTAATGGTTAATTTGGGTCTGCAAAAACCTTGTGGTTGTCTATGGTGTTAATGTGTAGCCTTGGTGGCCAGAATTATTTAATTGGGTTTAAGTCCTTTTATGTTGAATGGTATGGATGTTGATACGTGATTAAGGAGGGCTAGAGTCCAAATATCGATTGTTGATTATATAAGACATATGCTGGTTTGTAGTCTGAGTCCACTCACCGTAGAAGGTGTTCCGGTTTTTGGTCCGAGTCCACTCACCGTGGGAGTTGGTTCATGGTCCAAGTACACTTACCATACGATTTGACTTGGTTTTTGGTCCAAGTCCACCTACAATACAAGGCATGTTTATTTGTTGTCCAAGTCCACTTACCATGCAAGGCGTGTTGGTTCATTATCCAGGTCCACTTACCATATGAGGCACATCGGTTCGTGGTTTGTGTCTAGTTACCATAAGAGGTCTATTAGTTTATTGTTTGTGTCCACTTACTATAAGAGGTATGTCGGTTTGTGGTTCATGGTTACTTACCATTAGAGGTATGTCGGTTCGTGGTTCGTGTCCACTTATCATATAAGATGTGTTGGTTCGATGTTTGTGTCCTCTTGCCTATTTTAACGTGGAAACCCTATATGACTAAAATGTAAGGTTAGAGGGTTGGGAAGTCCTTTGTTCCATGTCTCATGAATGAATGATTAGAGAATGCATGTTATGACTTGTTCTATGGTTTGATATGCTGTGTAACTATATGTACATGTATCTTCATATATTCCTATACTTATGCAAATGTGATCATATATGATAGTTTGACATAGATTTGAACAATTGTACTATTTTGTCCTTATCCTTGGGTTACATGCTAGCACTCCAACCGATAACTATCTCCGAATGTTATGTCCCCATGCAACATAGACGCCAAAGCTTTGTCTTCTTTTTTGTGCAGTGACCAAGTGTTTGGGCGGATTCTGTGTGACGTTAAAGTGGTTAGCTTCTATTCTTCGGAAGGCACATATTTCATTGTCTTTTTAGCTTCTATTTTAGACTTGATATTGGCTATTGTTGGGGGCATGTCCCGAAATATATTCACATATTATGATTTTTAATTTTTATAGAGATATTACGGATGACTGTGGAATTAGGAATATTAGCTAGACTATTGACATTAATGAAATGCTAGATATTGTTTAACTTTTGACTATTATCCTTATATTTTTGATATCTTAAAATAAGGTTGGGATTCCTCAACCCTTGTGGTTGTTGTGATGATGATAAAGCTGGGTTATTGGGGCAACCTATGATTCATATGGTCTTGAGATGCCTCTATGACATAGCCCAATTTTGGGGCATGTAAATTTGGTATCAGATCCTAGGTTTATGTTCAGTTGGGTGTCCACAATATCCTATCGAGTAGAGTCTATTTTATGGGTGTGAAGCGTGCCACCCTTCAAAACGAAGGGCTATGGGACATTTTAGAAAATATTTCCCTTTCTTGTGTTTCAATCTCAAGCCATAGATTCTAATGTCTTGGACTCCTAAGATTTCTGTTTGCTATCTTTCAATTCATGCCTCCAAGGAGATCTGATACTCAAACAAACTCCTCAGTCCCAATTGGGGACAATATGAATGGAGCTCGTCCAACTTCTGGGTTCAAACCCAGGCTAGTGCTATAATATTTTACCATTCTCGTGGGGTTCCACCTATCCCCTCCAACCCAGCTTATGAGAGTGACACTCCTCCTTAGTCACTTTAAGGAGATGCTTCTAATGCTAAGTTTTGTCGCTCTATCAACCTCTTAACACAATTGATAGCTTAATAATACAGGTGTGGTGCTTTTTTTGCTACATTCTGAAGGCTACAAAGGGTTGCCAGTACATGAAGTTCCACCCTCCTATGTTTACGGGTGTGAAAATTGAGAAAGATCTCTAAAGTTTCATTGATGAAATAAAGATCTTTCAGCTTATGCATGCGTCAAAGGTGGAAGGTGTTGAGTTTTCTTCCTACCAATTAAATAATGTAGCATACCAATGTTACGATGAGTGGAACATATATAGATGTGTGGGTGCCGGTCTGGCTAAATGGGACGATTTCTCTAGTACCTTCCTTGACCGCTTCTTTCCTCAAGAGTCAAGAGAAGCGAAAGCGGAAGATTTTTTGAATTTGAGGCAAGGTAGGATGTATCCATTAAGGAGTATGCCTTGAAATTTCATCCACTGTCGAGGTATGCCCCTGAGATAGTTTATAGAAAGAGTGTTAGGTTGCATAAATTCATTTTGGGACTGTCTCCCAAATTGGTCCTTGAGTGGTGATTCTGAGTCCAGTTGGGCCTAATAAGAGCTAACCTATCCCCCTTGTATATTTTGTAGTTAGCATTACCGTGGTGAATGCGAGAAGAGGAAGAATAGATGTTTTTATTATGGTCGAATTAGGCACATACAGCGAGAGTGCCCTTCTTGAGTGGCTACTCGGAATGACAGAGCCCTATTGCTACTTCATCTACTCCTCTACCAAAAGGTGTTATCTCTACTTCTATTTATGGTGCCAGCATTCGCCAGAGTCGCTTGTATGCACTTTTTACTCACTAGGAATTCGATGCATCTCTAAATGTTGTTATGGGTATGTATGCTTACCCATGTTATGTATGCTTTGCTTGGTATAATCCATTCCATCTGCGATTGTATATTTAAATTTGGTTACTAGTCATTTGGACTCTTTTTTCTATTTTTACCCCTTTAAGAGACTCTATAGTTGTAAAGAGTCTATAACGGGTGTATGATAGTTGTTGGTAGTAAAGAAAATCTTGTTAATTGATAGAGGTGGACATGATTACTTTTGATATCAGTTGCGGGTTAATTGGTTGCATACGTTCTATGCTTCCTTAGATTTTGGACCCATAAGTCCATGTTTAAAATTCCTTAATGACTTGATTATCATATGGGAAGAAGTTTCTTTAGTTGCTAAAAGAAGGTTCGTCTCTTATCTTAAGAGCCTGGAGTTTGATCCCAAAAGAGGTGGCTTTATTAAAGGTTCCAAGGAGTAACCAAAAGTTCAAAGAAGCTACTCAGGAGGTGGAAGAAGACATGAAGTCCAAGTATCCTCAATTACTTTTTATTCTGAAAACTCATGATTGCGATATGTGTTAGTGTTCCTAACTTTGTTTGTGTCTTTGATAGACAATGGGTTAAAGTTCCCGATGCTTATAATTTATTCATGTCTTTGTTAGACAAGGGATTAAAGTTCCCAATACTTGAGTTGCTTTATATCTTTAAAAATCGATAGGTTCAAGTCCTTGGGCTTTGAATTGACCGAGTGTCTTTGATAAATGATGGGTTGGAATAGCAAAAGTTAATGAAATAAAATGGATGATTGATTCTGATCATGATATATGTTGTGTTTTATCTTTGTTGTGTGCTTTGTCCTAACTTGTTTGAAGGTTGTTTTGATGGATGCTAATGTGTTAACTTGTGTTTATTCTTGCCCTACCCATAAATCGAGGACAAATGATCCTACGTGTGGAAGAATGAAACACCCAAGATCTTGGCCTTGCAAAAACTTTAGGTTTTTGAGCCTATTATCCAAGATACAATTGGACAAGCCACTCGTACCCCTGGGATGCGGGTCATATCTATTGTCTCCTCTTCTCTCATACCTTGAATATCCTAGGAGGTTGGCATTCTATCCCCTGTATATGTGACCCCTCCTCAATCGTACCCTAAGTGCATGAGTCGTACCTAGGTGAGTCATATGGAGTAAGGTCTTAGCTTGGAAGTGGACTATTTTTGATACAAGTGGAGCATACGAGTTAAGGGTGAGTCGTACCCTTCGGATATGACTAAAAGGTGTATGGTCGTACACTTAACAGTTTGTGAGACCTAGGAGAAGCATAGAGTACGAGTCAGGGTACCACTTATACCTTAAGGTACGGTTTCTTTAATGAGTCATATAGTGAGTCGTACACTTGGATGGGTCCATTTTTCATCTTCTAACTAAGGGCCATGTGGTTATTTCCTAAATCCTAAGTCCCTTCACTATGTAAGTGTATTTGGCCTCCTTAAACACATTTTGTATGGATCTAACATCCTAAACTCTCTATCAAACACTCTCAAAGTACTTCGAACAAGATTGGAGTCTAGGGTTTGAAGGGTGCTCATCTAGAGGCAAGAAGAGTCAAGTTTTTCTTTGTGGATCATCTTGTATAAGGCATGTAACTCTTCCCCTTTTTAAATAACTCTAAACTCATGTATTTTACACTTGGATTAGTTAGTGTACATTGTGAGTTTGCAATCTAATGAAAAGGGTTTTGTTGTCTAATGATGAATAATGTTGTTTCTTTCTTAGACTTGTGTTTATACATGTTATTGATTTTGAATTGCATATATGGGTGCTTGTTGTATGTGGTTTAACATGAGGGTATTGAGTAACCCTAATATTAATGATTTATACCATGAAAATAGCCTTATTAAATGTATGCACACAAGGTATTTGTGAAAATATCTATGTGAATTGTCTAGTTACATGTTGGCGATGTTTTCAATTAGGTAAATGAAATGTTAATAGTTATGTGGGTCTTGATGACCGTAAATTAAATTGATAATGAATTAAATCAAGGCATTTAGTCCATCGGAGTGGCTAGTGGTTAAATGGTTTTGTGAAGGTCAAATGTGTATCTATGGTATTGGTCTATTGGAAATGAATAAGATAAGATGTCAATACTGAATGTGAATGCTTGTTAAATATTTGATAGAGGCCTTTTTAGCCATGTGAGGAGTAAGGGAATGTCTTTGATAGTTGGTTGGCTAAGTGGGTCATAGTCGCTAAAACATGAACTTGAATTGTGTTTGAATAAAAAGGTATGCATCAGAGTGGTAATGAGGAATGATTGGTTTGTAGCAGTCTTGGTGACTATAAATGAACTTGTATCCTATTGTGAACTAAAGCCTTGGGCCTATCTATATGACTAATGGTTAATTTGGTTGATCTGTAGCCTTGGTGGCAAGAATTACTTAAATGAGTTTATGTCCTTATGTGTTGAATTGTAAAGATGTTGATACGTGATTAAGGAGGGCTAGTGTCCAAATATCGATTGTGGATGATATAATACCTATGTTGGTTTGTGGTTTGAGTCCACTTACCATAGGAGGTGTTCAAGTTTGTGGTCTAAGTCCACTCTTCCTAGGAGTTGGTTAGTGGTCCAAGTCAACTTACAATACGAGTTAAGTTGATTTGTGGTCTAAGTCTACTTACCTTACAAGGCGTGTTAGTTTGTGGTCAAAGTCCACTTACCATGCAAGGCATGTTGGTTTGTGGTCCAAGTTCACTTACCATGCAAGACATGTTGCTTTGTGATCCAAGTCCATTACCATATGAGTTACGTTGGTTCGTGGTTCATGTCCACTTACCATAAGAGGTATGTCAATTCGTGGTTTATATCCACTTACCATAAGAGGTATGTCAGTTCGTTGTTCGTGTCCACTTACCATAAGTGGTATCTCGGTTCATGGTTCATGTCCACTTATCATATAAGATGTGTTGGTTTGAGGTTCGTGTCCTATTGCCTATTGTAACATAGAAACCCTATATGGATAAAATGTAAGGGTGGAAGGTTTAGAAGTCCTTCGTTCCATGTGTCATGAATAAATGATTCGAGAATGCATGTTATGACTTATTCCATGGTTTGGCACGTTGTGTAACTATATGTACATGTATCTTCATATATGCCTTTACTTATGCAAATGTGATCTTATATGATGGTTTGACATGGATTTGAACAAATGTACTATTTTACACTTTTCCTTTGGTTACATGCTATCACTCCAACCGCTAACCATCTCCGAAAGCTATGTCCCCATGCGAAATAGAGGCCAGAGATTCATCTTCTTTTCCTGCGCGATTACCAATTATTCAGGCGGATCGTCTGTGATATTGAAGTGGTGAGCTTCCATTCTTCGAAAGGCACATATTTCATAGTCTCCTTACCTAATGTTTTAGACTTGATGTTGGCTATGGTAGGGGGCATGTCCCAACATATGTTCATATATTTAGACTTCGGATTTGTATAGAAGTATTATGCATGACTGTGGACTTGGGTATATTGGCTTGACTATTGACATTAATGAAATGCTAGATATTGTTTAAGTTTGGACTATTAGCCTTATATTTTTGCTATCTTATAATAAGGTAAGGATTCCACGACCCTTCTGGTTGTTTTGATGATGGTTAAGTTCGGTTATCGGGGCGAGCTCCGGTTCATGTAGGCTTGAGGTACCCCTATGACATGTCCCAATTTCGGGACATGTCAGCAACCCATGGACTTGTTGATAAAGTTTGAGTGCCTAACATAGCCTCATCATGCCGTGACGTTAAATCAAGATTTGCTTGGGAGGCAACCTAAGGTTTTAATGTTCACTTTATTTTTGTTTTGTAAGTTATAAAACATGGAGAAACTAAAAATTTCAAAATTTCAGTCAAGTCCAGGTAAGTGGAACTATGACTCTACCTACAGGGTCGTAGGTCTAAACCACAATCATGGGAATCATGAGAGATTTTAGGTCTCTAAACTTCAACATGCGACCCCTACCTATGGCGCCGTATGTACAACCTACAGCCTCATAGGTTAAGTTATAGGAATCAGAGTAAAAACGAATTGCAGAACCCTACTTACGAGAACTACCTGTGTGCCCGTAGGTACAACCTACGGCCCATAAGTTGGCTAATATATAGGGTCATTATAGTTAGGCCAAAAAATAAAAAAATTAAATTATGGGTCAGGCCCATGCGACCCGACCATATCCCAAAACCTTTGAAATAAAACCCTTGATCTGACCCTTTAAAGCCTCCAACTCTTCAGCCACAAAATTCCCACTCAAATTCAAACTCTTCCACTCCCATTTAAAAGTTTAAAAGGCAAACCTACTCCACATCACCGTACTTGTGCGTATTACACTTAAAGTTGATGCTAAATTAACTTTTTACCTTCTCTTTTTCAATCATCACCTAAGGTAAGGTTTTCCATGATCCATACTTGATTAATAACTAGTTTTTGCTTGAAATAACTTGGGAATGAACTAAAAAGTAAAGTAGAAGAAAGTTAACTCAAGTAACTCTTGAAATACCTGTAGAAATTGAATAGATGCATGTTATAGTGATTGAATTTGGTCTGAAAATTGAAAATATATCTGCGTTGGATGGGAATTTTTGGAAAATATGACATGCCCTAAGCTTGAACCCACAAAACCTACCTACAAGTACGTAAGTCGAACCTACGAGCTCATAGGTGGCAATGTAGGTATTAGACTTGATACCCTAAAAGTTCAGGGATTTGTCTTCTACCTGCGAGGCTACCTATGGCCTTGTATGTACTACCTACTCCTTCGTATGTACTACTTACGCCCATAGGTAGGGGCTGTAGGTATCCTCTAAGTCAAAATGTCAATTTTTTTCTCATTTCTTATTCTAGTATTGTGTTACAATTAGTGATAACTCTCTTTACAGGTATACAGAACCTAAGGGTACACTGAAGAAGAAAGTACATTCCAGGTTGAGAGATGAGTTTCCTGAATGTAGTGGATCATAAAGGAGTACCCCGTGAGAGAGCACAGTGCACCCTTGGCACCATACAGACTGGGGGACATACACAGAGGCAGAATTCATCCAGGGAATCTATTTAGACAAGGTCTCAGCCTATCCCAACTGCTATTCAGTCGAGTTCTCAGTCTGCACAATCCCAAGTACCTCAGTTAGGGCCCCAGGATGCCTCGACTCATATTATTCGTACTGGGCCTCAAATAAAGTTAGCCACGACTTAACTACCACACTCTACTATTTCTCCCAATATGATGTGGAAGTGGATAAGTTAGGTTCTAGTTTAGGTGGGGAGGGGGTTTCATTGGTCCTCCGGTCTAAGGAAGGGTCAGATCTACATCCGGTTTAGGTGATCGTGAGATAGATGCACCCTAATCTGAGAAGGGTTCTGATATAGTACAGGGTACTCAGGATGTTTCTTCTTCAGCACAGGTTACTCAAGATGCTTCTGCTTTAGCTTTTGCCACTAAAGATTCCACACACGTCTCTGCAGTACCACTTTCTCAGGGCATTCTGAGAAGATGTGTGAAGAGAAGGTAGAGCATTTATAACAAGGATAGTACTATTACTAAGCATGGTAGGTCATGGTGCAGCATTGTTGAGGAGACCCGGATTGATATTTCCACTTTGGCAGTGCTCTAAACCTACATCCTACTTTTGACAGATATAGACTTGGTTGGACAGCTCATTCTTTAGGATCTTACTACCTAAAGATTGTTTAGGAGTTTTATACTTTACGTGGTGTCTATATTTTTTATACGACCCAAACCAGGGCCTACTTGTGTTGGGTGCCTCAATCCCAACAGGTACCCGAGACCATCCCTAATAACCAACCATAACCACCCTAGGATCTAAGCGTTGGCTAAGTAAGCGTCCTGTAGTAAGAGGAGTAGTTATGAACCCTTTAGACCATCTCCATGGGGGTGATGAAGGGAGAGACCCAATTGGTAGAAAAAACCCACAACCTCTTGGGGGTATCCTGCACTTGGAAGAAGAAGTAGAAAAAGGAATAAATATAGTGATAATTTGATTCTTCGTCGCCGTAGTAAATAGGAGAGAAAATCGAATTTAATTCTTTGTTTTTACAAAAACTTTACAAAAAAAATAGGAGTAAGCTTGTGACACGTTCACTAAAAAATATCCCTTTGAATCAAATCGTTTATTAAAATATATATATATATATATATATATACATGGGTATAGGAGAACGATGGGAATTGAACCCGCGCATGGTGGATTCACAATCCACTGCCTTGATCCACTTGGCTACATCAGCCCCCTCGCCTACTTACATTCCATTTTTACATTATTTTATTTAGAAAACAAAAGATTCAAGTTCAAATATTTCTCTTCTTTCTTATTTGAATGATATTATTTCAAATATAGGAATATGATTCAAAGATAAGAATCTACACCCGATGTCGAATGAATTCTGAATAAATAACATAACAAGATGGAAAAAACATAAATCAAATGCAGCCAAAAGGTATTAGTTCCAATACCAATACCAATTCCAAGGCTGACACCAACACTGACACTGCCCATGCCAACTCAAAGTGGTCTCACAACGCTTCTATCCGAAATCCAAATAATATCTGATCGGAACATGCCCTCGACCATAGCCGAAAACCAAAGTCTATGAGATACAAAAAAGTATGTAGAGAAATACATAACATGAAATATAGTCTTCCAGAGTATGGAATCTCACCACTTTAATTCGACACAAAGATGTCCCTGAATCTAAGTCACAGAGCATAAGGAGTAGCATGGCTGGTTCCTGCATCACGTAGGGATACAGCGCCTAAAGACGCGTTAGTAGGTGAATACTAGCTTCACTCAGAAATAAGGATAACATAATGCCATCATTCAAAAGCCAAAGTAAATAACCATATGCAATCACATACATATATATACACTATACCGGGAAAGGGAACCAGGTTTAGCATGCATTTAAAACCTTAGCCTGGGTTGTGTAGCTTGACCGTCATAAAACCAACCATGGGTTATATGGGTCTAGTGTTAACCCCTAACAAGCCCTAGTATGTTTACTTGCACAAATTACAATTATCATAGAGGTAGGGGATTCCCGTGTACCCTTCGCCCTCCATGATACATATATACAAGTATAAACTTAGGGGATTCCTGTGTACCCCAAAAGTATACGGTCACCACAACCAACCCTCATATCGGCAAACATAAGTTTCAAGTGTCTATCCATAGGACTCACACCCTCACGGTTAGCTATCACAACTCGCCATTAATGCCCATTTAAAACCTTTAGCACATAACCAAACCACCAATTCCAGAGTTAATTACGAAGGCATTATGAAGTGGTATCATCATACCGACTATAGCTTTCAAACAATGTCATTAGCCAACACTTAGGGGATTCCCATGTACCCCACATGATTTCCAATTTACCAAAACCATGGCCACCATGGCCTTACCAAATCATTTAAAACTATTTAAACCAATTCAGGTTCCATAACCATATTATTCAATGCAAAAGTTTCAATAAAAGTCAGACTATGTGACAAAACCATTCTTATAGGCATTTTAACAAACATGTTTAGGGCATATAGTTTCCAAAACCAAAACAAAGAACCAATTGACCATTCCCATGAAACAACATGTTCAATTCCACAATTTTAACATAAAAACCATAATAAAACATGGGAAAACAATATCCATACATTAACAACCAAAACCCCCAACCTATAATTCAAAATCAAACAATATCCACAATTAAATCATGAAACCACTTATTAAAAATGAATTTAGTTGAAATAACAATAAGGGACGAGAAACATGCCTTAGATACAGAAGAGTAGAAAGAGAAAATACCCTTGTAAGCCCCAAATTGATTGAATTAGAGAAACCCTAGCATTTCTTGAACCAAAAGCCTTGAGAGAGATTTGAGAGTATTTTAGTAGTATCTTGGTCTTTCAAAGTATGTTATAAGAGACTACTGTGTGTTTTAACATGTGGGATCTTAAGTGTTTTGGGGTGGGAAATGTCTAAAATGTCCTCATCTTAAAAGCTAAAATATGTGTACAGGAGGGTATGTCTCCTCCTTCCCTAACTCGTACACACAACATACGAGTGGTATCCATAAGTCTTACCCTAGATAGAACATTGGACTCCAATCTTGTCCACCATATGACCATGTGGATCAACTCATATCAAATCATACGATTGGTACTCATAAACCGTTCCCTAAGCAGCCTACCAAGGGCTTGACAAACTGAGAATTAAACGAGTCCATAACCTATCTCGTACCATCATCATACAACTAGTATGATGTCCACTCGTACCTTTGACAGAATGTAACCTAGGTAACACTGATTATCATATGACCAAGACCCCCTAAACGATACCTATATCATACGACTAGTAAGCACAAGTTGTATGATGTTCAAAATGCTCAAACTCAGGAAAATTCTAAGGGTAAAAACCCAGGGCGTTTCAATTCTTCCCTACTTGGATCATTCATTCCCAAATGATGGAACAAGTCGATCCAAGCACGATTCACACCCCAACACCTCAACTCAAACCTTTAAATAAGTTAGAAAACAAAAATACAAGGAAATAAATCTTTTCTTTAACTAAGTTAGAGAACAAAGATGTGATGAAGAATGCATACCTTCCGCACGAATTTCTAGAGAAGAAAACAGGAATGGATACTGGTACTTCATGTCCTCTTATGCTTCCAAAGTAGCTTCTTCAACCTTATGCTTCCTCCAGATAACCTTAACTGAAGTTACATCTTTGGTTCACAACTGACAAACCTGTCGATCCAAGATCTTAACCGGGATCTCCTCATAAGACAAAGAATCTAAAATACCAATATCCTTGTTAGGCATAATTTGTGATGGGTCACCAATACACTTTCTCAACATAGAGACATGGAATACCAGGTGAATGGAGCTCAAACTACAAGGCAATTCCAACTCATATGTCGTATTACCAACCCTTCTCAAAACCAAGTATGGACCAACATACCATGGACTAAGCTTTTCTTTCTTCTCAAAATGCATCACTCCCTTCATGGGAGACACATTTAGGAATACCCTATCCCCAACCTCAAACTCTAACTTCCTTCGCCTCATATTTAAATAGGACTTTCGGATACTTTGGATAGCCTTAAGTTTATCCTGAATCACCTTCGCATTCTCTATAGCTTCGTAAATCAAATCTAGGCCAAATATATTCGCCTCACCAAACTCGAACCACCCAATAGGAGACCTACACCTCCTACCATACAAGGTATCAAATGAAGCCATCCCAATGCTAGAGTGGTTATTATTGTTATAAGTAAACTCCACAAGAGGTAAATGCTCAACCTAACTACCACCATATTCAATCACACAAGCATGAAGTATGTCCTCTAATATTTGAATAGTTATTTCAGCCTGCCCATCTTACTAGGGTGGAAAGAAGTACTCAGACTAACCTTAGTCCCCAACCCTTTCTGAAATGACTGCCAAAAGTGAGATGTAAACTGTATACCATGATTAGAGATGATAGAAACTAGCACCTCCTGCAACTTCACAATCTCATGAAGATATAATCTTGCATAATCCTCAGCCAAGAAGTTAGTCCTCTCTAGCAAAAAGTGAGTAAACTTTGCCATCCTATCCATGATGACCCAAACCAAAGCAAATTGACATTGAGACCGAGGAAGACTGGTAAAAAAAACCATGTTGATCACTTCCTATTTCCACTCTGTCAACTCAATTTCTTGATACAATCCTCTTGGCCGTATATGCTCAACTTTTAATTATTGGCAAACCATGAACTTGACCATAAAATTAGCCACATCCCTCTTCATATTATTCCACCAATATATCTCTTTAAGGTCATGATACATTTTTGTCGAACCAGGATGAACAACATAGCGCGACTCATGTGCCTCATCTAAGATCCTCTCTTGCAAACCATCAATGTTAGGAAAGCATAATCTTTCTTGGTACCGAAAGGTCCATCACCACTAATCTCAAAGGTCATCACCTTCTTCCCACCAACATCACCTTTGATCCTCATCAAGATAGGATCTAACATTTGTTTCTCCTTGATTTTAGCACCCAAAGACGACTGTACCACTTTTTAAATGAACACACCACCATTCTCAAAGCCCAAAAGACAAACTCCAAGGCTAGCCAAACAGTGAATGTCCTTCACCAATTTTTACTTCTCTTTTCCACATAACTAGACTCACCATGTATAACCTGCTAAGAGCATCAGCAACCACATTAGCTTTACTTGGGTGGTAGTAAAGACATGTCATAATCTTTAATAATCTCAAGCCATCTCTTTTGCCTGAGGTTAAGTTCCTTTTGGGTAAACACATACTATAGGCTCTTATGATCAAAAAAGATATCCACGTGTACTCTATACAAATAGTGACGCTAGCTTTTCAATGAAAACAGCAAGCTAATAATTCTAAGCATGAGTTAGATAATTCCTCTCATGCACCATTAACTATCTAGTGGCATAAGATATCACTTTTCCATGCTACATCAGAACACAACCAAGACCCACATGGAATGCATCACAGTAGACCACAAACCTCTCAGTGCCTTCAGGCAAGTCAAAACTAAATACAAAGTTATCTTATCCTTCAGCTTCTCAATATTACCCTCACAAGCATTAGACCATAAGAACTTTATCTTTTTCTGAGTCAACTTAGTCAACGGGGCAGCTATAGAAGAAAAACTCTCCACAAACCTCTTGTAGTAACAAGCTAAACCCAGAAAGCTCTGAATATCAATTGGATTCATGGGTATAGGCAATTTTTTAACCAATACAAACTTTGTAGATCCACCAAGATTCATTTACTAAAAATGATATAACCCAAAAAAGTGACAACGTTCAACCAAAATTCATATTTTGAAAATTTGGCATACAGTTGTTGCTCCTTCAAGGTCTATAATACAACACAGAGGTGATCGGCATGATCCACCTTACTCTTAGAGTACACCAAAATATCGCCTATGAACAAAATAACGAACATTTCTAGAAACTGGCAAAAGACCCTACTCATCAAATCCATCAATGTCGTCAAGACATCGGTTAACCCAAAAAACATAACCAGAAACTCAAAATGCCCATATCGAGTATGGAAAGCAGTGTTAGAGATGTCCACCTCCCTAATCTTAAGTTGATGATACCCAGATAGAAGACTTATTTTGGAGAAAAACTTAGCACCCTACAACTGATCGAATAAATCATCTATTCACTAGAGAGGATACTTATTCTTTATCATTACCTTATTCAACTATCGGTAGTCAATACACATCCGAAGGGAACCATCTTTCTTATGCACAAATAACACTGGTGCACCCTATGGGGACACGCTAGACAAATAAAATCCTTATCAAAAAGATCCTTTAGTTGCTCCTTAAGCTCCTTTAACTCAGACAAAGCTATTCTATATGGGGGAATAAAAATCGGATGAGTATTCAAACAAGATCAATCCTAAACTAAATCTCCCTATTAGGAGGAATACCAGGAAGGTCATCAGGGATGACATCAAGAAATTTATTAACCACCAGGATGGAATGCAAGGAAGGACCATCCGAGTTAGAATGTTTAACCTAAAGTATATGATAGAGACATCACTTGGAGATTAATCTCCAAGCTCTAAGATATGATATGAACTTCCCTTAAGGAGTTAGGAAACCACCCTCCCACATAATAATCAGTTAATTGGGGAATTTTAAGACAATCTTATGGGTCCAACAGTCTAGAGAAACATAGCATGAGTGCAACCAATACATCCCCAATATAACATCAATACAACATCAAAATCCACTATATCTAATTTAAAAAGATCCAAAAAAAGTTTCTTTACTACCAACATATACCACACACCCCCTATTGATTCTTTTAGCTATCACACAGTCACCTACCGAGGTAGAAATAGAAAAGGGTTTGAAAAATACTCCAAACCAAAATCAAAATGCATAGCCACAAATGGGGTCACATAAGAAAGAGTGGACTCCATATCAAGTAAATAGTTCACATCATGATAAAAAAGCTTCAACGTACCAGTCATGACATCAGGTGATGCTTCAAACTCCAGGCGAGTAGTGAGAGCATAAAGATAGTCCTGGCCAGTACCAGAGCTAGATAGTGCACCCTTTGGTACAGGAGCAGAAGAAGATGCAATCGGAACTTTATTTTCCCCATAGTCAACCTTACTAATAGGATAATTTCTAAGCATGAGCCCAAGCTAACCATAGCCAAAACACCTATCCATTCCCTTATCAAAGAAGCCCTGACATAAATGGCCACAGAATCTAAAAGAAGGATATGATGGAGCTGGATGAGCCCCACAAGCCTGAGATTGGGCACCCTGTTCCCTAAAGTTATCTCCACTATGGAAATGCCTATCACTCGATGACTTTAAGTAGGGAGTACTAGCCGACGAGTAAGACCTAAAATTGCCCCATTTCTTCTTGGGCCACTTACCACCATCACTGCCACTCTATTATTGGCCACCATCTTGATCATAAAATCTAAACTTTATTCCCTACCTCTTACTTGACTCAACCTGCTTCTTCTTCTCTTTCTCTACTTGTTTTATGTACACAACCAACCTAGAGATATCTATGTCCTTGATTAACAAGGTGGCCTTACTTTCAAGGATTAACTCACGAGACAGTCTCTAAGCAAACTTTCTCATCCAGCCCCTCATGATAGAAACCATCTTCGGAGCATACCAAGATAACTAGTGAAACTTTAAGGCATACTCCTTAACTGACATCTTACCATGTTTCAGATTAACACACTCTTTTGGCTTAGCCTTCCTCAAATCCTAAGGAAAATAAGTAGAACGGAAAAGCATTGGAGAAATCCTTGTATAGTGATGACTCATCATTGTCACCGTTTTTCTCATCCCATTCCTAGTACCTTTAGTACGTCATATCTTTCAGTTTATAGGCTGCAAACTCCACACCTTCCATATTAGTGGCATGCATAACATGGAAGATATTTTCCATCTCATCCAGAAAACCTTGAGGGTCCTTCTCTACCTTAACGCCAGTAAAGGTTAGATAGTTCAACATCATGAATTGGCCAACCCTTGTTGCCTCAAAAGATAAAGTAACAGGAACACCAAGATTAGAGTGAGTAGCTATCAACTGTGCCAACATATGAATGGACTAGCAAAACTTAGGGTTTATCACTTCAGCCTAAGGAGTTTGAGATGGACTAATGCAAATTGATGGAGCTCTAGGACAATCAGGAACTAGACCTCTAGACCAGATATGGATCCCATGAGTAAAGTGTGTCTTGTCAATATTGTCCCCAGTTGGGATAGAGGAGTTTACGTGAATTTAAGATCATTAGGCATAATCTGAGAAAAGAACAAATAGAAATTAGAGTGGAATTTAGGACCTTAGACTCTACATCTTGAAAATAAAATCCAAGATAGAGAAATATTCCTAAATTCCTTATAGACTCTTTCTTATAAGTGTAACATGTTACACACCCTTAAACAAGACTCTACTCGACATGGTTTTGTGGACACTTTATTGACCATGAACCTAGGGCTCTGATACCAATATGATACGACCCGAACTAGGTCCTAGTTATGTTGGGTGCCTCAATTCCAACTGGGATTGGAGAACACCCCCAATACTCTACCATAACCACCCTACACTCAATGTTGGATAAATCCTGATTAAATAACATAACAAGATGGAACAATGATAAATCAAATACAGTCAAATGGTATAATCCGCAATACTAATACCAATTCCAATGCCAAGGATGAAATCAATACCGACACCATCAATGACAACCTAAAGTAGTCTCACAAAGACTCTATCCAAAATGAAGATAATATTTGCTCGAGATATGCCCCCGACTATAGCCAAAAACCAAAGTCTATGAAATAATAAAAGTATGTAGAGAAGTCCATAACATGAAATGGAGTCTTTAAAAGTATGAAAGCTCACCACTTTAATCTGACACAAAGTTGTCCCCGAATCCAAGTTATAGATTCATTGGAGTAGTATGGTCGGTTCCTACATCGCATAGGAATACAGAGCCCAAAGATGGGTTAGCCAGTAAATGCTAGCATGTACTTAGGATTAAGGATAAAATAATACCATTATTCAAAAACCAAAATAAATAACCATAAGCAATCACATACATATATACATATATATAGCATACAGGGAAAGGGAATCGAGTTTAGCAAATATTTAAAACCTTAACCTAGTTGTATAGTTTACCCCCTGAACAAGCCCCAGTGTGTGTAGCTACATGAATTGCAGATATCATAGGGCTAGGGAATTCCCATGTACCCTTTGCCCTCCATGATACATATATACAAGTATAAACTTATGGGATTCTCGTGTACCCCTTAAGTATGCGATTACCATGACCAACCCTCATGTTGGCAAATATGAGTTTTTAGTAATCATCCATAATACTCACACCTTCATGGTTAGCTATCGTAACCCGCCTTTATTGCTAATTTAAAACCTTTATCATTTAACCAAACCACCAATTTCAAAGTTTATTACCAAGGAATTATGAAGTGGTATCGTCATACGGACTATAGCTTGCAAGAAATATCATTAGCCAACAGTTAGGGGATTACCATATACCCTACATGATTCCAATTTACCAAAACCATGGACAACAAGGACTTATCAAATCATTTAGAACTATTTAAACCAATTTACATTCCATAACCATATTATGTAATGCAATAGTTTCAATAAAAGTCAGACTATGTGACAAAACAATTCTTATAGGCCTTTTAGCAAACATATTGAGGGAATATAGTTTTCAAAACCAAAACCAATAATCAATTGACCATTCCTATGAAACTAGATGTTCAATTCCATAATTTGAACATGAAAACCATAAGAAAAACATGGAAAAATAATATTCATCCATTAACAACCAAAAACCCCAACATACAATTTAAAATCAAATAATATCCATAATTAAATCATGAAAACCATTTATTAAAAATAAATTTAGTTGAAATAATAATGAAGGAGGAGTAACATTCCTTAGATACAAAAGAGTAAGGAGAGAAACCACCCATGTAAGCCCCGAATTAATTGTATTGGAGAAACCTTAGTATTTCTTTAACTAAGAGCCTTAAGAGAGATTGAGAGTTTTTTAGGAGTATTTTCATCTTTCAAAGTATGTTATAAAAGGTTACTATGTGTTTTAAGATGTGGGGTATTAAGGGTTTTGGGATGGAAAATGGGTAAAATATCCTCAACTTAAAAGCTGAAAAATGTGCACAAGAGGGTACGACTCCCCCCAAACTCATACACACAACATTAGAGTGGTACACACCACTCGCACCATAAATAGAATTTTGGACTCTAATCTTGTCCAACATATGACCACAAGGACCAACTCATATCTAATCATACGATTGGTATTCATAAATCGTACCCTAGGTAGCCTACAAAGGGCTTGACACACTGAGAATCATACGAGTCCGTAACCTATCTCGTAATATCATAATATGACTAGTATGATGTCCACTCGTACCTTGGACAGAATATAACCTAGGTTACACTCATTATCATACGACCAAGACCCCCTAAACCTATCCATATCATATAACTAGTAAGAACAAGTCGTATGATGTCCAGAATGCTCAAACTCAAGAAAATTCTAATGGAAAAAATGTAGGGTATTTCAATAGTATATTTCCCAAGCTGAGGGGAGGAGGCTTAACTAGGCTCTACTGACCCATACACTGGTCATAGAGGTTCGGGTTGACGTATTGAAGAAGACTATTTTTTATTTCTTATTTAGGCTAACGTTTATGGAGACATCCAACACTATAGAGTTTGACTATAGGTTGAGGCTTATGAGGAGTAGGTGTACCATGAGATATGTCGATAAAAGAGAGCAGAGGAGAGACTTTTCTACATAGGTAGCTAATTAGATTGCAGAGTTGGGTACTAAGCCCCTTAGATTAAGGGGAAGGCGGAGATTAAGAAGGCTTCATTGCAATTTGCAAAAATATTTTATTGGGATATTGTGAGACACCATTTGAGTCAAACTTCTACAGATAATATGATCACGAGGGATAGAGTTTTACTAATTTTCTGCCTTATAGTTAGCTATGATATTGATTTTGCGAGGCAGATCCAAAATGAGACTTACAAGAGAGAATTTTGTGAGTTCGCTATTATCCTCTTCCTATGCTTTATATAGAGATTATATAATGAAAAAGGGGTACCAGTAATTCTAGAGGTTGATCTTTGGGTAGATTTACTCGCATTGCTGATGTTGGTTAAATTAAGGATGATACCAACCTCATTGTGCTACATAGAGCACATTAGTCAACTTCTTCAGGTGTATCCCTCTTTAAGTGTCTTGTTATGTTAGTCAAGAATGTTTATAGGCCAACACTAGTTGGTGATATTGATAAAGGCAATCAACAGGTAGAGCCTATGACTACTACAGGTAGTGAGGGGGCTATAAACACTTCAACTCCAGTCTTAGCTTCTATTTTTTCCTCTTTATTACTATTTTAAGGCTTTATTAGTATACCTTGGAAGTTCTTACAGCATTTGGTGCATTTTTATAAGGAGTTGGTGATTGCCAATTACAGATTGAGATCTAGTTAGCCATATTATTTGGTCAGATCCATCCATGGGTTTAGACTACTTTGGAGGCATCAGAGGAAGTATTTGAGGATGGAATAATAGCCTCTATAGAGTGGTTCACGATAGAGCTGCATAGGAGTATTGATAGTTTTGAGGCCTAAATGGGAGAATAACTTTGCTAGACCCATGCGCCTGACTTATCAAGCCTGCGTGAGGAGGTGGCTATGTTGAGATCTGAGGTGTGATCTATAGTTGAGAGCCACATTACAATTATCTCTATGGTGATTCTTTCTTTCATGAAAATTTTGCCTAAACTACCACCAATGATCTTTAATTTTTTTTAAGAATGATGAGTCCCAGACTGTTGGGGCTAAAAGAGGTCATGAGCTGGAGGAGCAGAGTGACTCAGACAAGGAGTTTAGGCTAGCCCTAAAAAAGGACACTACAGAGTCTATGATTCAGTTTAGTGTTGATAAGCGGAGGCATGACAAGATGACATTGGGAACCTCTTTTAGTCTCACACCACCACCACCTCTTAGCTGTGAGCCACATGATGCCTCTGATAGAGGCTAGCCCATCTTTAACTCCTAGAGCATCCTAGGTATGTTCCTACACCTTTTTGTATATTATTGTTTATTATTCACTAGGGTTAGTGCATTTGCTTTCAATTGGGGTGGGGGTTTACCACCCACTTGGAGTTTTTCTATCGTGTCTTTTTTCCCAGGGTGTGTTATCATAGTAATGTTGGCAATGTTTCGATATTGTTTGTGCCGTGATATGGGTTATGTGTTGTTTATGTTTAATTAGAAAAAATAAGCAACGTAAGTGCAGCGGACATGTTTTGTTTTGTGTTCTTAAGTTTTTGAAAAATATAACACCCCTCATAAAAAAAATTATGAACTGTGTGTAAATGTGTGACAGTTGTTTGTATCTTGTTAGTCATTAGTATTAGGGACCAAATGTCAAAGATTAGCATTGTATGAAACTGATAGGTAATAATTGATAATATAACCATGTACCATATGTGTAAGAGGCATTTACTTAGTTAACTTTGTGCATTTAATCCAGAACTTTCCCAGTTAGTCTTGCCTAGGTTGTACGATAGTTAGTTAGGATATTATCATAGGTCGTGTTTGAGTAAAGTTCACTCTTAGCCTAAAAGACTAACAAAATAAGAATAAGTATCCCTTCATCCCTAATTTGATTATAAAGTGACTTATAGCTCACCATCAATGGGTTTTCATTATAATTCATTGTAAGTTCATCCATATGTTTTCATCTATCAAATCTATATGTGTTCTTAAGATCATGAACATCTAAACCCCATAACTAGAATTGTAAGAACACAATGAATTAACAAACTAGGGAAAGTGCAAAGTCATTCTAGATTGGTGTTCTTGCATGCATTGGGATTTCTTTCATTTTGATTGCTTTCCCGATGGTTGCAAACATTAGGAAATTGCATGTATTTGATACTAACTTAAGAGAAAGGTAGTGATTAGGAAAAAAGATATCACAATAGTAATTTGAAGCTACCAACCTTTATCTAATTAACTTGAGACTAAGAGAAGATAGTTAATCTGAGATCCAAAACAAAGGTTAGTAATGCGACACACTGAGAGTGAGAGGAGATGAGTAAAATTCACACAAACTTGAGAAATGGTTAGGTAATACACAACCTATTAGATTTTGCATGCAAGGCACTGATATAGTTTGACGAGTATCATAAGTCTATGGAGTTAACAATTCATGGGGAACATAATCCTAGTGATCTTCTTATAATGATAACAACTCTAATTTTCCAAGCATTGTTACTATTACTATTATTCTTACAAAACCCTCTATTTACTTTCTTCACCTCCACCTACACCAGCAAACTCATGACAGGCTTTCGTCCTATTCCCTGTGTGATTGACCCCAACCTTGTTGGGTTTTATATTTGACAAGTGAACACATTATACTTTTAAGGCGGTTTAATTTGAGCAACATTAATGAATATTCAAGAAGATAGATTAAACCAATAGAAAGGTAAAGTTTATGATAGTTTCAAGATGTGATTGTGCTAAAGTTTTGACTTTTACAATAGATAGACAGTGATTTTAAATCATTATTAAGCATATGATTATCGAAATGGTTTTGGGAGTAGTATTTAGCATCCAACTAAAAAGGTTTTCAGATAGCCCAAGATCCAAAACTATGTGCCACTATAGGATTATGTTACTCCTAAATATTAGTTGATCTTTTTTGCCTAAGAGGCTCAAATTAGTGGATCCACATATAGACAGACAAATCCTATACCTTTAGCAAAGTATAGGGAAACCCTCCCAACTGGGTTGGGCATTGGATATCATTAGCTAAGGTTATGTCGTCCATTACACGAAACTCCCACCTATAAGATTTTTCTTCATGTATATACTTGAATTTATATAAATCTAATATAACTTCAGATAGTATAATTTTAGATATGCATCATTTTAGATATGTAGCTTCAGATATGATTCAATTTCAGTTATTCCAGATTTATGACTTTATTACTTTATATCTAAATGATCTTTTACTTAGATTTCAGCTATTACAATTTTCTTCAAATTTTTACCACCTACAAGTTTTTACTTTTCTTTGACAATTTATGATATGGTCATTTTATGACTCTACATAGTATGATTACAGAAATGTACTTATC
This sequence comes from Capsicum baccatum var. pendulum, assembly GCA_030864225.1. Taxonomy (NCBI): domain Eukaryota; kingdom Viridiplantae; phylum Streptophyta; class Magnoliopsida; order Solanales; family Solanaceae; genus Capsicum; species Capsicum baccatum. Next base: position 159,819,316 of record CM061560.1, on the reverse strand, counting down.
AGAAAATTTTCCTCATTATTTTAGCTAAACTCACTCACAGTTGATTATTATTATATTTATGAAAATCTTATTTCTTGCTCTTTTGTCGCAATTATTTATTTTTATTACTTCATATGTAGTACATTTAAAGTACTAATTGCGTACATCTTCTGCCTACATTTTTATGTGATGTATCTATGAGCAATCATTCTCAGGCTCATGGCTCAAGAGTAGCAATTCATACTTCAGTAGTTGGTGAGTCCTCCTACTTCGGGAACATAGCTTAGTCATTTTATTCCTTATTTTAGTCTTTCAAGTATTTTAGTATTCGAGTTAGTTGGGGACCTTTTCCAACAACTCATTCTTTTAGTAGAGGCTTTCAAACATAGTAAGTGTATTTAATTATAAAGGATTTATCTTTGAATTTTTTAGTATGGTTCTAGTTTATAGTTTCTACTTCAGTTTTTCCCATATTATGCTTCGAGATGCTATGCCAAGGGTTAGCTTGGGATCATTTGTGGTTCTAATTACCATGTCTCATATAGGGTGTAGAATTGGGTCATGACAGATCACCATCAAGCTTCTCTAGCATAGGCTCAAGCTGTCTTTGCAGCTTGTTAACTTTCTTCGTTTGAACCTTATGACATTAAATAAGATAGTTTGAAAAAGCAATCATCAGCTCATATTTATCCACCCTACACATATCTTCTTCTACTATTGTGATCATGCATAGATCTCTATAACTTAATGGTATGTTCAATGTTTTGTACACTCTAAACTTGACATTTTCATCATTCACTCTCATATTTAAATTTCCCTCTCTATCATAAATCAAAGATCTACCCATAGATAAAATAAACATCCCAATATGATTAGCAATCTATCATCAGCTTCATAATCAAGAACAATAAAATCAGTAGGAATTACAAACTTACCAACCTTTATTAGCACATCCTCTATAATCCCTTTAAAATCCACTCTCTATCTTTCCTACGGCCTTAATTTTTGCAAGCCAAGCATGTTAAACATAAATAGAGGCATCAGATTTATACTTACCCCTAAGTCACTCAAGGCTTGTGCAAGCTCACATTTATTAATTTGTATTAAAAGGGTGAAACTTATAGGATCCTTGATTTTTGTGAAAAGTTTTCTTATCACCCACAAACTACGCTACTTGATAAATGTTATAGTTTCCAATTCTACAAGCAGACTCTTATTTTTCACCACCTCTTTTTAGTACTCAACATATTTAGGCATTCCCTACGAAATGTTAGGTAAATGATACCTTTTGTGTAGTTCTCTAAAAATGTTAAAGAAATTCTTAAAACATACATCAACTTTGCTTTTCTGGAGATTTTAAGGTAATGATAGTGGTAGTTTCTTCACTACTTGCTCAGCCAGTCTACCTATATTCTTTGCAACCATCTTCTTTAGGGTTTTTTCTACGGCCGAGCATGGCCTTGTCATCTCTGCTTATACCTTATGATTTTTTAACTTTTAAGGTAATTCAACTAATTCTCAACCACTTTTAAAGATTATTTCCATTACCTATCTCGAATTTGGATCAGTATCGCTTGGTAAACCTCCTTGTAGCCTGGTATTTTGAGCTTTATATATTTGACCCATTTGCATCTCTAGATTTTTGTGGGGAAGTTGTTGTCTCTTAATATATGCAACTATGTATATTTATCAGTTATCATCTATGCTTGGTTGTCCATGATCTTTTATAGTATCTTCTCAATATTCTAGACTGAGAACTAGCATTATTCTCTAAGTCTATTGCTGAATGTTCTGACTCTGCCCTTGGTTACGTCCCTATGAAAAGTTGGGTTAATTTTTGTAATTATGATTTTAGGTATTTCAGAAATTTTGATTTTATCTTTGTGCATTACCCACAAAGTTAACATACTCTGGATTTGCTCCATACAAGTCTGTAGAGTGACTATTGCCCCTACAAATTTCACACCAAGTCTAGATCTGTTGAACAACATTCACTAGAGCTTGACACTGAGCCACACTCAATTTATTAAACTGGTAAACATCTATTTTTCAAAAAAATCTAACTAAGCAGATAATATTGTAATGCTATCCACTTCTAAATATTTGTAGTCTTCTTTATCATACCTCTAGATACATCATAACATTCCACTATGGATTACCCTGTTCAATATAATTAAAAGAGTATAGATCTCATTATAGGTTTTCTCTAGCACTTGACCACCTTCTTTTGGATCTAACAAAATCTTTGTATTTGGGTTAAGACTTTTCAGAAAAATATGGGCCAGAACATCATTTGACTGATGATGATGTGGAAAATATCTAAGAATACCTTGGAATCTTTTCCAGCCTTGATATAAATTTTCCTCCTATTTTTGCTTTCTTTGTAGTTTTGCCAGATGAAAAGAATCAGATAAGGAACTTTCATGCCATATCATCCCAAGTTATGATTGAATTTGATGGTTCTACCTTCAACCATATATTCACTTCTCCTAATAGTGAGAATGGAAAATGTGTGGTCCTTACATAATTAGTAGAGACTCTTGTAGAAATAAAGGTGTTATTGACCTCCAAAAAGTTCTGTAGATGTTATTGCAGATCCTTATGTGATAGACTTATAAACTACTAGGTGATGTGCAATAATTGTACCATATTATGTTTAAGCTCAAATATTCTTCGTATAGTCAGTATGTGGATATTGTAGGTGACATTGGTGGCGAGTGGAATTTCCACTTCGTAAACTAGTATGTCACGCCCCAAATCCCATTGGGACGGACAGGCACCCGTAGCCGTAATGGCCTGGGAGAACCAACTCGTAACCCTACACTTTTCATGCCTGTAACTATGACATTCAATGGTCCTCCTAGTATAGATACGACGCATTGATAAAAACAAATCACGTAAGTAAGTCCAAACCTATATATACAAGACTTGGCTGTAGGGGCCACAATGTTAAAAAACACAATGCTACCACACTTAACTTTACATTAGTCTGCAAAGCCTCTAAAAGACACATGGACTTAGTTAAGGTCGGTACAAACCCCTGCCTTGCTCATGACTACTATACAATACCAAAATACATATAATAGACTCAGAAAGCTCCGAATCAACTTGGGGCTCACCAATAACCGCTAGATGTCCTAGGTAGTCTAATAGCTAGAGTACCTATACCTGTGACATGAAACATAGTGTCCCCCCACGAGGGATGTCAATACAAAGAGTGTACTAAGTATGTACGGTATGAAGTGACTATAAATAAGACGAGCTCAACAAAATCAATTATCAATATATAACTATAAAGATAATGATAGAATACCAACTTTGCTTGTACTTATGGGATCATGTACATTACATCCTTTACTTTGTTTTATTCTTATTTACTTTATAAAATTATAAGGTATGATACAAATGACCAGCTGATAAGTGGTAAAATAGGATGACCCATGCTAGGGATTTTAACCCCTGGGATACGGTCCTTATAAGTACATAAATCGGGATCGACCCATGCTAGGCTTTCCTTTCACCCCTGGGATACTACCCGTAATGAGGTGTTTATTCCACCCCTGGGATACCACCTAAGAATATATAGAATCACTTCAAATCATTCTTTTCATCTTTAAAGTCGTTGTTTTGGTGGTCATGTATTAGATTTGGAAATTTGGACCAGTAGCAAAAGGTATACAAATACATACTAGATGCAGTAGCAATGAGGTAGGATACAAAAATAATAGGAATATAACACATAGGAGCTTACCTAGCACCATAGGTCAGTGGACTAAGAGAATAACTTATAAAGCTTATTGATGAAAACACATATATCATACTAGTATTTAGAAAGGAAAATGGACAGATCTAGTAACAAACACATCTTTAGGTGTTTTAACAGCCTAATAAGTTAGAATAAGGTTGTTAGCCACCTTGGCGGTTATACGCTGCATTTATGTATAATTTGAAAGAAGGAACGCTTAGGAAGCTTACTTTGTAACAAAGGAATTAGATTCATGCCAATGAGTATAGGCTAGATGAACCATACATACCTTGTTGCACAACTGATCATACTCTTACTTAAAGCCCTTCCTTTTAGATTATTAATCTACAATAGCATAAAACTGGTATTAGTAACTAATTAACACATTCACACTATTTAAACTTACCAAAATAGTAGGCGGGTAGTAACCCATACTTAACTAATCCAAGGGTGTTCTTTCAACCTCGTTCTTCTCCAATTACATTCACATGCAATGTAACTTCTTATAAGATCCCCCCTTAAAAATTTGGTCTTTATTGCACTCTAAAAATGGTATACCAAGTGATGTGGGCAATAAGCAAATGCGACGTTCAATTCGGTGGTGTACCACTATACCTCCTTCTACCTTTCATTGGAAACAATTCACACCTTTTCCCCAATATCAACTAAGCATCCCCCAATATATATACATAAAACCATTCCAAAACATCCCCAAATTTCAATATAGCAACCAAATATTGAACTTACCATCCCTTGAGTTCTTAACAACAACATGTATACGATCACTACCAACACATGTATTGAAAAAGGGTAAAAATGGACAATAGCCATACCTTAATTTCGTTGGTAGTTTATTCCCTTAATGTATATCTCTTTAATATCTTGATTCCTTTACTCATAAACCAAAAGTGAAGAGAAAAATCTCTTAATAATTAAGAATAATGGGACTGGTAAACTTAAAAAGAGATGTCTTATAGTTTAATCATGGAGAATATAATTCTCATAGTATTCTTAAGATGTACTCATGATTTATTCACTTACCTTTAACTTGTAAGGAAGGTAAATCCCAAGAACCCTAGTGGAATTATAGGGTTGTTGCATAGCTAAGAGAGAACAAGCGAGAAAATCTTGAAAGCTGTTTTTTTGACTAGTTAAAATGAGCTAAAAAAGCTGGTTTCAACCCCTTTAAAAGGATCTACTTTTGGCCGACTTTCATGGCTATTTTTGGGCTATAATTTTTCAAGTAGGTGATTCACCTACTTGTCCATTATATTGGGTCTTTGTGGATCTAAAACTATTAGGCCTTGGCTGCCCATTCTCCTCTCTTTCTCTCTTTTAAATTGGGACAAAATTAAATTAAGTAGATGGTAGTGTGCTTGGCCCAATAAACTGGTCAAAGGAGCCTTAATAGGTGATGCACCTACTTAGTTCTTAGGTTGGTCAAAAGGTCAAAGTAGCTGACTCACCTACTAGCTTAAATAAGTCAAACAAGCACCTTAATATTTTATTCCATTTTAAGATCAAAAACTTATAGTTAGACTTAAAACTTATGTACACTTGGTCACTTAATACTTTAGATCCAAATACCTACTAAAGGGCCCAAGTTTAGATACTTTCATCGATGGTAACTTAATCGTACCTCCGTTTCAATATATATGACAATTCTTTCAAACCTATCTTACCGTCACTAATCACATGGGATACCCGATCCCATTACCTATCCCATAAGTCTATATCAAGTGCCACATGAGTAGAACTAGTACACACGGAATATAGGGTATTACATAGTATAGTTTCCATCACTTCAAGAACACCCTTGTCCTATTGAACATGTTGGACTTGCAGGATTGGGTACTTGTTTCTCTTGTCAACTGATGCAATCCTTGCTTAGGTTTGGGATGTGGACCAAACAATTTCTTTAGCCTTCTAGCTTGTTAATAAAATAAACCTGTACTTGCAAGATTAGTGAATAATAGGAAGTTGTGGCTCTTATAAAATAAAATAGTAAAACAAAAACTATAATTTTGTGAAGTTCTAAGTCAAGTCCCCGCCAGCGGCGCCAAAAATTTATTACATCCAAATAAACATGCAAGTGTATGTGGTTGTACGAGTAATAACGTGCCTCTTGTGAGTCAGATATCGATCCCACATAGACTTTTGACCTAGCAAACAATCAAATATAAGAAATACTACAAAATTAGATAAGTGGGATTTGTAACACAATAATTTGTTAAATTTTGTAATTTTAGAAGTAGCAATGCAATCTTGGATGTAACTGAATGTGTCATAAACAATATTGATGATTATTTCAGGATCAAGTCATAATTCACAATCATGTGTAGAAATAATTTCTTGTTGGCTAAATTGTCTATCTTGGTTATTGGTTCATGAAGTTGATAATATGATTATGATTTTTCTAACCTTTAGTCGTCTATTTAAACTAGCCTTATAACTAATCATTGACTAAGAAATGTGAGAATCTATTTCAAATGCATTTACTTTATCTTTCCGTATTATAACTAATTGAGGCATATTAGGTATATTCCAATCTCAAATGCAAATCGAGTCCTTAATTGTTAAAAGACAAGATCTCAACCTTTACATTCTTTGTTTTATTATAGTGTTTCTCCTTCCAAGCTTACACAAGAATTAAAAATATATTTTAATGACCATGAATCATCAAAATAATAATTGCAAGAATGTAAGAACAACTTAATATGAAAAACTAAATAAACCAACTCGAAATTAAGCTATACAATCATGTTTATAGCCTAAAACCTAGAACAAAGGTGTTTAGCCACTTATAGTCTTACACGAAATCATAAATCACAATTAAACATGTAAAAATAAAGAGGGGTAAAGAAAAGAATAAGAACCCTACTTAAAACCTCCTTGATGTTGTTTTTACTCTCCTAAAATCATCCTAGGTCCAAAAGTCTAAAAAAAAACTATGATTAGGGACCATTTATAGGAGTAGGAAATAACCCTCAGTCCTTATTGGGCTTGGATTTGGAAAAGAAGACACTTTTCAGTTCGAGATCAGCTTGGCGTCAGGCACTAGATATAGCACCAAATCATCCTGGCTAGTGTTTTGACTTTGGCGTGCAGCGCCAACCATTGTACCAGTGATGATATTCTGAAGTTTTTCTTTTTGCACAAAGCGTCATCTATAGCACCAACTTGATTTTGTCAAACAACTCATTCAAAGTGGCCCTAAAAGCTCTTAACTTCTTTTTTGTTCACATGGGTTGTTTTCCACCAGCCTTTTCCTAGAAAACGCCTAATAATAATGGTTAGTTCGATATCAACAATATTTGATCAAAACATGAAATTATAAGAAAAGATCATTCTCAAAACTCGAATAAATGTTGATAAAATATAAAAAAGGCGTACAACTACGCACAAGATCATTATAAGGTCCTTGTTTTTGTTTGTCTTCCCTGATTTTGCAAGGCTTGAATTCAAGGATGAATCCTTTTTAATAAAGGGAATGATGCAAGCTGAGCTTCATCAATATCTTAGAAATGTAGAGTTGAAGCTCAAGAACATACTAAAGTGGAAGTAAAAGGCTCCACGTAGAAGACTACACGGAGTAGGGAGAAAGAGGCTATGAATGCAACGTGGATATTCATGAATTCAAGCCTCTTGACTAATAATAGCCTTACTTCATTCACGGTATTTTAGATAAATAATTATCTTATATATAGTAGTGGAGAATAGCTTCTTTAGACTTAGACAATTTTTATATGTTGAATTTTCATGAATTGTGGGTATTGGTTGAATGTTGATCTATAACCATTATCCTCAGTTCTTTTCCATCTTTGTGTCTATTCATCTATCTTTTTTCTCTTGTTTATATATGTTTTTTTGTTCTTTTAATTTCCATGTAATCGATGTTGAATCAGATGGAAGCTCTATGACTAAAGGTTTTGAAAGCCGACACTGGAGGAATTCCAAGGAATAACTTAGGCACCATGATAATGGTTTTCGTTTTCCATGTCCTACTCTTCTATCGATATTGCTAATAGTGCTACTTCGGTCTGATTTGATGCTAGCATAATGGGATCCAAAATGTTATCTTGGAAATAGACTCCAAAGTGGTGGATGATATGATTAGTGGTCTTACTGAACTTCGTGGAAGCTGATAGACTTTTACGAAGATTCAGGAAAATATGAGAAAAATCAATGCAATGTATTACACTGCTTGAAATAAGCCAATATGATGGCTGATGGATTACCCAAAATGGGAGCAGCTCTAAACTTGAAAAAACAAAATATTAATAGAAATGACCTTCCACGAACTGCGAGAGGTGCATACTTTATGGACGGAAATGACATAACCAAATTTAGAATGAGCTCGAAAGATAGGTATTGGCTAGAACTTTGAACATAGATTCTAGAGGAATGGAGTAGGTTATATTTCTCCCTTCATGGACAGATCTGAGGAGGCGGCAGTGGTGGTTGCCAGAAAAAGAAAAATACAGTTGAAAATTTTTGTCGTCGAATGTAGACAGAAAATAATGATAATTGCATTCTCATTCATAAGCGCTTAATGGTGAGTGTAAAAACATGTGTGCCATGTCACTAAGACATGTTTAATAGACACTTGGAATGTTGTTCAAGTGTCTAATAGGAACCAACATTAGTTGAAATACCACAAGGAAAAATCATGACAACTTTAAGGAGCTGCTGTATTTGGTCTTTCCAAAAACTTACTTCCAGATATTTGGTTCATGATTATTCAAATAAAAGCTCGAGATACCGTAGTCATATTATAGATTCAAACTACTTGCCCCAATAACTCATATGGTGAAGCAAACCAAAAAGCACACGACGAAACTTTATGTAAGAATATTGTTTACATAATGTACAGTACCCGGCACACCTGTTCTGTACTAAACATAAAGTTATCTATCCTGTGACGAGAAGATCTAAATTAGGACATATTTCAATTCATAAGCTGAGAGGAAGGCAGAGGAGCAAGCACATTCTCTGGAATTCCGAACCAATTTAACTGAGTTGAGCATAAACATAAAAGGAGGAAGAATAAGATACACTTCAATCTCCTGTCTACCAATTCTCCAAGCGTCTACTCAGAAATTTGCTCTTCTACTTCCATATTTGACTACCAAGGTCCAGTCACTGTCCTTCTCAAGCATATTAGTTTATTTTCCCATGGCATATTCATCTTTTCTAACAACTGCAATTGAACAAAACAGACAGTTTAACAACCAAATTTAGCTTTGACAAGGTCATTTGACATGCAGTCAAACAACTTGGCATAACAAATCACATGCATTTTGATTTCTATCACATACATCTCCTTTGAAAGTTGTCACGCCTTAACAGCTGATGACTTTTGTAGAAAAGTTGTGCAGCTACTCCATTCACTTGGGCAATTGATTGAACAACCATTGAAGCTTTAATCATTTGGCTATTAGTAGTTACCTACTTTCTGCCCTTTTTTCGCTTGCTATTTCTATGGCTAAGATAGTTTAATTTACATCACTGCATCTAGTCCAAGATTAAGTACGAAAGACTACTGTAATTGTAATTAACACAAGATATTTACAGCAGGAATAATGTCTATACCTGATTTTTCTGCTTCTCAATAAATTCAGCCTGCATCAGACATGCAAAACTCATGGTTACAATCATAACACTTATCAAGGTCATTAAAGTAATCCAATAATTGTCAAAACATGGTTATCGTACCTGATTCTTCTGCAACTGTTGCTTAATTTCTTTCAGCTTTGCCACTTCAGCTTCCAACTCCAAAGTATATGCCTGACAAATCCCACACAAACGAAGTCCATTAATGGCATTGACATTTCATAGCTTACATTGGATTGATATTGAAAGCAACATGTCAAATCTTCCTCACACTCTCTCGAATTCCTCAACCCCCCCAACCCACACAAAATTGTGATCAAGATTTAAACTTAAAGCTACATATAACATCATATAAACTTTTCTCGGAGTGTCTCCCTGTTAACTTAATGACTTCGCTTTACCAGGTAATCTATAGATCAATGGACCCCACCTTGTAAATCTCTTTCTCTTATTCATTTCCTTGATTGAAGATCGAAATGAAGTATCTAAGGGGCAAATTATTGGAAGAAATATATTGCAAGTTCTACATTAATGAGAAAAGGCGTGAGAAACACTGCCAACTAATTCATTGATGTGTCACTAAGTTGAACGAATAATTTGTTGACCAGAGTGACAGATTTTAAAAATAAGGGAAACAAGAAAACTATCACAGGCCTTAAGAATCAGAAACAAAAGAAGTAACTCATAAGGAAAAATTCAAAATATGAATTTACCTGCTTCCGATCCCTTGATCTGGCAGCAGACTCTCTGTTCTTTATCATCCTCTTACGCCTTCTCTCAACAACTTTTTCAATAGAGGTGCATGATCTCCTTCCTCTTCCACCTTCACCACATGCATACGGTGAAAGTGAAAGAGAAGATGTATCTAGATTTCCAGGGGATACTCCTTTTACTGGCATGCTCATAACACCACCCTGCATGATACTATTACTATTTGCAGACGGATTTGGCATGGGAGCCCTTGTCCCTAATGGCATGGGTGATGCAAATTCCACAGTTGTTTGTTTGGGGAAAAGGGGCTGCTGCGGTAAAGATGTAGTACTGACCACATTGAATATGTTAGTCCCTGCAATTTGATGTCCAGGGTTTTGGGTTGCTTGAAGAAATTTTATGGTCACATTACTACTAGGTTGAATGAAACCACTAGTAGTAGTTAATGTAACATCATTTGAGTATCCAGTTGGTTGCATATCTTCTCTCACCGCCCCTGCTCTAACCAAAAACTCTTCTAATGTCATTTCTCCCAAGGTAGATTCCCTCTGCCCAAAGTTTGATCCTCCAGTCTCACTTACATCATTAGCATTAACACTCTCTTTCTGAAAGTCTTTCCATACCTCATCTATAGTTTTCTGACTAAGTGTCCTAGGCAGTGTCAAAGAACCCTGTCTCTGCAAATTTTCCCCTTCAATATTCTTTAAGAAGTCATCCATATTCATCGATCCAAAATCTTTTCCAAGTCCACATGTACTTTGCAGCTCATCAAAGGTAAAGGAGTATATGGTAGATTGTCTGGCCAATGAAAAATTATTAGTCCCGCTGCTCTCTGATTGTGATGTGTCAGCAAAGTTCTTGAAGTTCAGGTAAGATCCCATGGTTATGACAAGGAAAATCTGATAAAAAAGTTCAGTTGTAAGACTTAGATATAAGAGTAGAAGTTGACCATGGGAATAAATTTTTATATTTCGGTGAAGCCCAAGAAGATAGTTAGAATGTTCACCAATAAACAAATATTGTATGCCACCTCCAAAGAATTTAAGTCATTCATATATCATAACAGAATGCTACAACATTGGCAATTATGTGCAAGCTCAAACATAGTCTTCACTGCCAACTTGAAGATGATCACCAAAGGAAAGTAAAGAAAGATGCAACATTTCAGATATAGCTCTGGAATATCATGATCAGGATTCAGGCAGGTCTCAGATTATAATACCTCAATAATGGAGCAAACGAAAATAAAAGCTATTAAGTGCAGGGCCTTTTGTACCCATTTGGATTAAACAATTAGTACTAACAAGCAAAGATCAGAAGTTCATTCAAGTATCAACGCCAATGTTAAATTCATTTACCAACGGTCAACTACTTTAATTAGTATATTTTAGAAACAAATGAAACTGAAAACAGACAAGCACATGGATCTATTAACCTTGTTTACGCATGTAAGTTCATCCAAGATAAATATATTTGGATCCAAAAGATCTTATACCCGCAAGCCTAGATCAAAACATCATTGATCGAATACTGTCCACTTTACAGAAACACAGAGTTCATTAATAAAACAAACATAGACCATAGCCAAGAACATATTTGGATCTACAGCTTTCTTCAAGCTCATTTCAAGTCCCAAAAACTTCATGAAATTAATTAATCAATCAATCACCTAAACTTCAAACTAGTCAGGATTCTCCATGTCCATTTCACTTTCATTTTGTTAAATGTTTTCAGAAGGAAAAGAACAATGTCAAATCAGTAGTACGATATTTATAATTCAGAAAAAAAATTAAATCGTAACAAAATCAAGAAAAAGGTAACGATTTTCATTGCCAGTTCAAGACTTGTAATAGGATATGACACAAGCAAAATGTGAAAAAAGAGAAAAGGAAAGGTAAAAATGGGAGAAGAGAGAAAATAATTTTACCCCTTTTGGCAGGTAGAAGGAGCAGAAGAGCAAGCATGGTTGTTTCCTATTTCTTCGCCTGGTCAACACTTACGGAAGAGGACAAGTGTCTCACGCATTTTGTTAAAAAGGACAAAAAGTTTCAAAATGAGACTGTAGGTTATTAAGTCATAATAATTATTTTATTATAAATCAAGAAAGTTAAAAAAAATTGAGAATAACTTATAAGTTTTTAAATTTATACTTTAATTCAAATATTAATCTAATATAACAAAAAATTGAGGAAAAAAATGTGTTTTTCTCTCTTCTTATTCATTATTGTTTTCTCATTCTTAGCGATTTTTGTTGTTCATTATTGTTGTTGCTTTAGTAATCATCTTCTACTTTATTATCATCATCTTCTTCTTCATTAGCATTATCTTGTACTTCATTATCATTTTCATCTTCTTCTTGTTGACCAGTGTTGTTGTTGTTATCGCTACTGCTGCTATCTGACCAATTTCTTAGGTCAAATTTTATTTCGTCCATCACTTTTCAATTTGGCATTACTTCATAGGAGACTTTGGTACGTTAAATTATGATTTTTAGTTGAATTTTTCATCTGGGTAATTGTTATTGTGTTATTTTTCAACAATAGATAGCACGCGAACATGAATGCAACATAGGAGTCATTTGTTTAAATAGATGCGAACATGAATGCAACATAGGAGTCATCTGTTGCGACGGATGAATCATCTATTGCGAAAGATGAGTCATCTGTTGCGACGGAAGACACATATATTGGATCCATGTTTATGATTCTATAGTGCAATAACATAAATCGAACAGATGGGTTATTTGTCGCAACATATGACTCATATGTTGCAACAGACTATATTTTTGTTGTAATAGACTAGTTATTTATTGCAACGGGGTAAATATCTATAGCAACAAATTGGTAACCTGTTGCAACAGAACCTTAACTCGATTCCAACAGACGTGTCGTCTATTACAACAGAGAAAATATCTGTCATAACAGATTAGTAACTTATTGCAATAGAACCTGAAATTGATTCCAACAGACGCGTCGTTTGTTGCAACAAAGTAAATATATGTTGCAATATGTAAATCATCTGTTGGAATCAACTTCAAAGGTTCCTTAGTACTGTAACATCTATCCCAACAAGCGCTTTATATATTGCAATAAATGTATAGTCTGTTGCAACATATGATTCACCTGTTACAACAGACGACTCGTCTGTTGAAATCAGCTTAAGGAGCGTAACATGAATCCCAATAGGTAAGTAATTTGTTGCAACCGATCACTTACATGTTGCAATATATTTTTCGAATATTGCAACAGATTATACATCTGTTATGGTTCACGTTGCTACACTATGAAATCACTATTAATTTTATTATGATATCATTATTTATTTATTTTTTTTAACAAATGATTGTATTTAGGTACCACTAATGAAGGGATTAATAACAATACGGATGGATTGTCATGGTCAATGGATCGAGAAGAGCAATCGATATGTATCGCATTGAAAGGTGGGTGAAATGCTAGAGACGATAGTTATGACAGTCCAAAGTGATGTTTCTCATGATGATTTTATGAACTTAATCATCAGCTATTGTGGATTGAATTGTCAATCGAAAGAACTCGTCATCAGCTACATGCACAGCTCCATCAAAAATCAGAGGGTACTACCTTTTAAGATAACCGATCGGGTTCGGTTGCGTGGTTATCTTAGTGATTCATCCGAGCTGGTGTTAAGGGTGTACGTGGTTAAAAAAATGAGAGAGAATGAGAACCAGAATATAGAATAAAAACAACAACAAGACATATTTGATGATAGGTTGGATGATCTAGACATGAATATTCCAGATGATGATCAAACAACTACGCCCGTTGCTGCTAGTAATACGGTGGGCAATTCTTCTTAATCGAGACAAAGTCTGGAAATCATCAAGACAACGAGACTGGCTTTTACATTGGAATGTCATTCAAGGACAAGAAAGAACTATCTACTACTTTGTTTATTTCTTGGTTGAAAAAAGATTTCTGAATAATGAAGGTGATCAATTCGAGCAAAGTCTTTTGCTACAAATGTGATAATCTGAACTGCAAATGGTGGTTGAGAGCGGTGAAGTACTTAAGTTCTAAAAGATTCATCATTTATAAACATGAAAAGTAGCACACATATGGTTTGGGGCACATTTTGGGACATCAGTCTGGGGAATAGGTTATTTTCTCATCTAATAGCAGACTACAAGTTCAGTATCAACGGTCATGGTGATGTTGCCACAATCGATCTTCAAATAAGATCTTATATATACAGAGTTTTTGACTTGGACAAAATACCCTATTCACATGAGATGGTAGTGCTTCGAGCTCAATACGGTGCAAAATAAGAAAGTAAAACTTATGAGTACTCCTCTCCATATTATTTGGTGGAAAAATATAAAATAACATATAGTGGGCATATTACTCCGGTGCCTCCCGAAGAATTTTAGGTTGTTCCTGTAGAGCTTTTGGGGAGATTAATACCTCATACATATATTGACCCAAGCACTATCAAACTGGGAAGAAGGCCATATAAGAGGAGGCCTGGAATCAGAGAATCATTTCTATCAAGAAGAAACAAGTGCTTCATATGTAAGAAGGCTGGCCACAAAAGAACTACATGTCCAGATCGTAATCCACCATGATCGTTGTAATTGCAAGAACTTGTATTGTTATTTGTTATGGACTTTTATATATTTAACTCATTGTTGTGAATGTAAATATTATCATTTATTATAGAAATATCTTTTTTAATAACTTGTGCATTAATAAAAAAAGGCAAAATAGGAACTAAATATAGCAGATGACAAAATTATTTTCAACAGATTACCTATCTATTGCAACAGATGGACATTAGGTGGAAGATCACAACATAGTTCATCAAACTGGAATATTTTTCTCCAACAGATGACAAAACTGTTGCAACAAATGAATAATCTATTAATAGAAACCCAATTGATGACCAATTTGTTTCAAAAAATGGTCCATCTGTTGAAAGAACTCAAAACTTTTTTTATTACTACTGGATTCAAAATTGCTCCTTACCTCCAAACGTCGACATGTTTGTTGAGAAGAAGAAATATCGACAAAATGAAAATTAAATAAGAATTGAAAAACCAAAGTCGACCAAAAATAAATTTTTTATTAAACAAAAAACAAAATACATTATGTGTACATCTGATATAGAAATATTAAAATGCATACGCTAATAGAAAAAACACGTTTTAATTATATCATCATCATCATCATTATTGCCAGCCAGTCAATCGTCAATTGTCAGCAGCAGGGCCCTCACCAGCCTCTACATATCTCTGAACATCCTTGCTCTTATGGCTACCAACTCCATCTATAGGTCATTAACCTTCCTTTGAAGTTCTCGCACAATGTCGCGCAGAATAGAAATGTCCCAAACAGGATCAGGCATATCTAGAACACGCATGAAAAGACATAAAATGTAAACACAAAAGTAAAGAAAAAAGATCGAATGTAATACAACGTATACTATCAATTGGTAGATTTACACAAAAAAAAACTTACCTCAATGAAAAAGGAATATGTTCTTTGCAGAGAAGTGGTTGAAGATGTAATACGAAAAGACAAAATACAAGAAATAATAAATAAAGTGGAGTAGAATGAAGATTAAGGAGAGACCTATTTATAGAGGATTAAATCTTAATGTGTTAGGGAAAAAGGCTCGATTGTTCAACTCCATTGTATTAATTACATTCAAACTGCTGAATTTTTATTTTTTGTGAAAAGTTGTGACATTTTTTTTACATTCAAACTTCTCACCTTTTCAAAATGGTTTCTCTCTTAATAACAACCATTATTATTGAGTTGTTGCAATAGATGGTCCATCTGTCACAACAGATAACCCATCTGTCACGACAGATTTACCATCTATCGCAATAGATGGTCTGTATGTTGCAACAGATGAGACATCTGTTGCAACATATGGATTATCTATTATGACAAATGGACCATCTGTTGGAGGAGATGTTTTGATTTCTTCTAACAGCTGATTCATTAGTTGTAACAGATGGGAAATTTGATTCATCATTTGTTCTGAATGTGTTAGACAAAATGTCACGACTGTTCACCTCATTTTTAATAGTCATCATATACCTTTATTAATCCAAATTCGTGACTATTTCATTATATATAAAAAAACTGATTTAAAAACAAAAAAGGTTAAAAAGTCATGACCTATAGCAATTGTTTTTTCTTGACAGGTATATAGTCATCTGACATTGAAGATGGTTACCCTCTAAGCTTCCGTAGTTTTGTACACTACTTAACAATCGGAAGTGAAGAACAAATATTTTCCGATATTGATGGTGTAGGAAGAATAAGGTGTGTGCAAATGAATAGATCTACTTTCATGCATGGGAGTTATGTATTATTGATCAGGTTTTCGTGACAGACACATATAAAGTACAATGATTTTGTTAATGCAGTTTTTTATCGATTAGACATTGATCCTTCAAAAAAGATCCTGCATTTTATAATTTAGCTTGATAGGTAAGAATAGATAAGGCTGGAGGGTTTCAAGAAGGTGGTATCGATACCTTGTTACAATTTAATGACGGTTTTGCTCATGTTTATGCATCAAGGTCTGATAAAGGATCAATATTTGATGGCATTGTAGACATTCAAATAGTGATTGGATCTATTTTAATAGTGCAATGGACTTTTGAAAGGCCTCCGAAGCCTCGCACCATAGCAAATAAGAATGGAAAATCAATAGAAATTCCCTTGGTCTAAATTTATATGGATGGGTTGCTCGAGGAGGTTATTATATGGCAGAAAGTGCTTGGGAGAATACCTGTGTGGGAAATGAAAGGTAAAGAAGACAATATATCATCTTAGTCCTTGTTTAAGAGAAAACACAAGAAAGCAAGTGACAAACCTCTTGAGAATCTGGCCAATAAAATTGACTTGAGAGATGAAAAAGCTGAATGATCTTTAAATGTGGAAGTGTATCCAAATATTAAAATCCATCAGTCGTTCTTGAAAAAGAAAAATGCTTAAGAGAACTAGAGCTAGATACTTTGCTAGGGACTGCGACTAGCGAGCGTGGCCTCAATGAAGACCCACAAAGTGCAGAACTACAACTCTAAGGAAGCAGCTTAGCGATCAGAGAATTGGTAAGATTTTCAGTCAAGAATGAAACCTCAACCAACAAATCCAAAAGTAAAAATAAGGAAAGCCAAGGCATCAATTTTTGAAGTCTAACTTGCATCCCATGCCCCCTATTTGTGGTTCTGATCAGGTCAATGGCAGTAGAAATAAAAAGGTCTGAAGTTGGGCAGAAATCCCATCTCTTGTTGTTTCCATTGCCATTGATCAGACTAGAACCATAAACAGGAGGCATGGGATGCACGTTTAAATTGAGAAATTGCCACCTTGGCTTGATCTCTTATTTTTACTTTAGGAGTTGTTGGTTCAGGTTTCATTCCTGATCAACAATCTTACCACCATCGGTGCTCACAAAGCTACATCTTTAGATTTCTGGTCCTGCATTTTGTGGGTCATCATTCAAGTCCCGCTAGCTGGTTCCAGTCCCCTAACAAAGTGCAAAACTCTAATCCACTTTAGCATTTTTCTTTTCCAAATGGAATGATGGATTTTCATTTTCGGATACACCTTCATATTTGTAGCTCATTCAATTTTTTCATTTTTCATGTCAATTTCATTAGCCATATTCGCTACACGTTCCTTCCTACCCTGTGTTTCTTCCTTAATAAAGTCTGAGTTGATAAATGGTCTTCTCCACCTCCCCTTTCCCGTATGGGTATTCTCCCAATCACCTTTTGCTGTATAATAGTCTCCTCGAGCAATTAATCCATACAAATTTGGACCAGTGGAATTTCTATTGTTTTTCTATTCTTGTTTGCAGCAGTGTGAGGCTTCAGAGGCCTTTCAAAAGTCTATTGAACCCTTAAAATCAGTCCAATCACTATTTGAATGCTTACACTATCACTAAAACTTGAACCCTTCTCCAAACTTGACACATAAATATTAGCGAAATCTGTATTAATCCATAATAGGGTATCGACACTACCTACTTGGTCCCTCAGCCTTACCAGTTCAAACCTAACAATCTTAACTGTAAAATGACATATCTTGTTTAAATAATTAACACCTAAGAGGTAAAGAACAAATATTCACAAAATCAGTGTACTAGATGTATGTTTTCACGATAGGTTGATCTGTAATACATACCTCCCACATATGAAGTGGTTCCATCTACAAACAACTTATTTCACCGAACCCATTTTTACTCCAACCTTTAATGTTGGTCAGGCAAAAGTTGATCCACTTTCACTTTCTTTTATATGCAAACAAAAGTAAAACATTTGATGTCAAACAAGAAAAGAACAAAAAGAACATTATAAAAGAGTAACACAAAATTGAATGAATACAATACATTACAATAGGTGTTGTGACAGGTGACCCATCTGTTGCAACAGGTGACACATCTGTGGCAAAAAATAGCTGACATGTTGAAAAAAATGAGTTATCTGTTAGAATAAATCAAACCAACCTTACTACTGGTTTGATTTCTTTCAGCAGTTGCTCCGTTTATTCCAACAGTTGATTCATCAGTTTCAACAGTTGAGGAAACTATTGCAGTACCATCAACAACCTCAACAATAGCATCAACAACAAATAATCAACACCATATATTCCAACACCATCAATAACACAAACACCATAAGTTCCAATAATACTAATACCCCCACCAGCAGCACCACCAGCAAAGTAACAAACAAAAGACATAAAAAAATAATTCTGACAACAAGGCCTTTTAAGTTCTCCCAACATATGACCTTTTCTCATATTTTTAAATAAAAATAGTGGTTCATTTATTCAAGACTTAAAAGTTACCTTTCCTTCAATTTTCTCAATAAATAGGATACTGGTTATGGGTAAATCAATAAAAACAACAGATATAAATATCTAATTTAAATAATATACAAAGAAAAAAAAGAGAAGGAAAGAGAAATAGTGAACCATACCTGCAATGTCAAAAAAAGAGACGGTTGTGATTACCCTATAGAGGAGAGAAAGAGAATTCTGAAAGAAAGAAGAGAGATTAGCTAAGTTATTTTATGACTGAAGGAGAGAGAATTCTAGAGATGGGTTTTAAATATTCATTAATAGCTTTTTGAGGGGTACAAAAAGATAGTGACATTGAAAAAACAAGATAAGACAACTCAAGAAAGAGATTTTTGAGTTATCCAAGAAATATTTTTTACCGCCTTAATATTTTTTCTTTTTTTTTCTCAAACGAGAAATTGCTTCAAATAGAAAAAAAATCTTAAAACATATAGGTCATATATTTGAAAATTTCCAATGGCTAAATCATCTGTCGCAAGAGATATCAATGTCTATTTGATAATTTACAACAGATAGGTAATTTGTTACAACATATTCAATAATTTGTTTGACAAATTCCAACATATAAATCATCTGTTGCAACAGGTTGAACATTTGTTTTTATACAATTTCAATTGATTTCATATGTTTAACTACAACTTTAATTGATTTAGCTACAACTAGGGATGAGTTGATAGGGTCTACTATATTGCATGATGTTGGTATGACGTTCCTCCTGACCTGAGTCATCGAACAATCACTCTGAGTTAAAATGATTCCTATTAATATATTATTAAGATAATACCTAACTTGATTTAGCTACCACTAGGGATGAGTTTATAGGGTCAACTATAACTTCAATTGAGTCTTTGTAATTGCATGATGTTGGTATTACATTCCTCCCGACCTGAGTCGTTGAATAATCATTCAGATTTGAAATGATTCCTAAGGTCAACTACAACTTCAATTTAGTCTTTGTAATTGCATGATGTGGGTATTGAGTTTCTCCCGACCTGAGTTATTGAACGATCCCTCTGAGTTGAAACAATTCCTTTTAACTTATTATTAAGATAATACCTAAATATATTTAGCTACCACTAGGGATGAGTTCACAGGGTTAACTATAACTTCAATTAAGTCTTTGCAATTGCATGATATTGGTATTGTGTTCCTCCTGACCTGAGTCATTGAATGATCACTCTGAGTTGAAATAATTCCTATTAACTTATTATTAAGATAATACCTAAATTGATGTAGCTACCACTAGGGATGAGTTCACAGGGTCAACTACAACTTCAATTGAGTTTTTCTAATTGCATGATGTTGGTATTCCGTTCCTCCCGACCTGAGTCATCGAACGATCACTCTAAGTTAAAATGATTCCTATTAACTTATTAATAAGATAATACCTAAATTAATTTAGCTACCACTATGGATAAGTTGACAGGGTCAACTACAACTTTAATTGAGTCTTTGCAATTTCATGATGTTGGTATTGCATTCCTCCCGACCTGAGTCATCGAACAATCACTCTTAGTTGAAATGATTCTTATTAACTTATAATACCTAAAATTCATCAGTATTCCAGTTGAACTTAATACACTTTATTATGATAAGATGGTTAAAAATTATATCTTTTAAAATTTTAAAAATTAATTAAGATCAATTCAAACCAAATTAACATTTTCAAAACTTGTCATTCTTTTCCAAAATACAAATCATCCATTTATGGAAAAATATTTCATCATTTCAAATCTCGAGTTCTTGCTCTTTTCTTTCTGTCTCAATAATACAGACAATAACTACTCAATATATTGGTCAACCCTTCATAACATATCAATTTTCTTCCTATTTCTGACCACATAGTTGTCATTTTTAGCTTTATTCTTGCTTGTATATATCGTTTGCTCTATCTTGGTAGGTAACAGAGTTTGAAAAGAGTTCTATATTTTTTTATTTTTTTAAAAAAATTAAGGCTTTTTAGTTAATGATGAAAAAGAAGACTTTTAGTTGTATTATCTTCGAGAATGGGTTAACAAGTTTGAGTTTTGATGATAAAATTATGGGAAAAAACTGAGAAAATCCTAATTTTGTTGCAGTATTCTTTTACTGTCATGGTATTGTTGGATGGTGCTTGCGGTGTTGTTGGTGGCTGTTGCTGGTGGTAGTAGTATATGTGGCATTGGAGATGGTGGTGGTGGTAGTGTTGGTATTGGTGGTTTGGTGGTGGTGTTAGTAGCATTATTGGTATTGGTGGTTGGTGATTAGTGGTGGTGGTGTTGGTGGCATTGTTGGTGTTTATGGTTGGTGGTTAGTGGTTGGTAGTGATAGTGTTGGTGGTCATTATGAAAGAACTGGTGGTATTTGTGGGGGCTGTTGGTGGTAATGATGGTAGTGTCGATATTGGTGGTGTTTATGGTGGCTTTTGGTGGTGTTTATAAAGTATGTTTAAAAATTTATGCATACCTCAATTGTAATGTATTTTTATTTTTCTATTGTTTGTAGGTAAAACATGTCTCCTAAAAGAAAATAAAGTGAAAGTGGATCAAATTCTGACCACCTAATAAAAAAGGCTAGAGTACAGAGGGATTTAGAGAAACTTCCTGAACAATCTCAGTCAGGAAAATGTAAAGCTGGGGAAAGATATGAAAATGATGTTGTGGGAGGTAGACAAGGGTTTATAGTTGGTGATAATGAAAAATAAAAGTAAGGACGAAGAAGAAAAATATAAACAAGAAGAGAAGGGAGAAGAAAGTGAGAAAGAGGATCATGATAGCCATGATGATAATGCATCACCAATGGAGCGTAAATTAATATCAAAATCCCATCATGAGGCTGTTATAACTATTAGTCTTGACATGTTTCAAGTTGTGATGCTGATAGATGATCCTGTAGAACTAACTGTTGATTTTGTACTTAAATGTTAGTTGGGGAAACCTTTTGATGAATTTAGGAAAAGTATGAAGAATGAAAACATAGACAAACTTTTTAAGAAGAACTACTTTAGACACTTTCTTGCGCTGCCTGAGGACTACACTACCCATTTCCAAATGAGCATGGTATATGGCCTTCTCAAGCACATGATCAAGTATGTGAGGGGATGATAAACATTTGAAGGAGAGAGACAAAATGATAGATAAAATCTGAATCAATTACTGTGGCATGCCAATTTATTTTGTCTTGAAAGAGTTTGTCATAGTGATAGGCTTGAGATGTGGTCGTCCAGAAGAACCTCTTATCAAGAAAATACCCCATAAAAGGTCCAAGGCAAGTAGGACAACCAAACCACCACCATCAAATAGAGGGAAGACATTGTCCCAGCAACCACCCATCAAAACCAAGAAACACAAGGAAAATATAGATGGGTTATTGGACATTGCTGGACGTGGGTACAAAGAGAATAAGTTGATAAAACATCTTAAGGATAAAACCATACCAAAGCAGTACAGGGAGAAATTATGCTTAGTTTGGTTTTCCCATTCGATTATATTGGCAAGACACATCAACAAAGTCATAGAAGATGATTTGTTGAAGCTTGCTGAGAATTTTGAGAAATTCAACAATTATCCCTGGGGCTATGACAACTACAACTTGACTGTCAAATATTTACTGTCAAAGCTATCCCCCAAGACGATCACATTATATGGTTTTTCTTAGGCTTTCATAGTAAATTTAATCACTATTTGTTTACTCATCCATTAATTTATATTGAATAATTATTATGAATTTTTTTTCTTGCTTCCTCTTTACATTTTTAGGCCTGGGCATTTAAAGTCATTCCTTCCCCCGAAAGATGGTGAAGGATTACTCAGATGAGGTCTCTCATCCAAGGATCCTTAGGTGGTTAGTTGCAAAGAGCAACACAAAAATTAAGGAGGCCGATCTCTTTAACCCTTTGAATGATGTAGTACATAATATTTCAAGAAAAATAATTTGACTTAAAGAACGATACTGAAATAGATGTGTCATCTGTTACGATAGATAGGCCATCTGTTACAATAGATTACCCATCTACTACAACTGGTGCAGCAGATGGGTAATCTGTTGTGAAAGACGATTTATATTTTGCAACAAATTACCCCATGTTGCTCTGGTTCTCTGAACCCGACTCAATAGATTACCCATCCACTGCAAATTATGCAATAGATGGGTAATCTGATGCAACATATTATTACGACAGATAGATCATTGCTGCATAAGTTATTTGTGTTAATATGTAACCAACTGATTGAAAATTATTATTATATGATTTAAATGTATTTATCCTTTCTATAGGTTGTGCATCCATGGATCGTGCATAATTTGCAGGAGTTGGGAATGACTTCTTTTATTACTCTAGGTCTTATTGATACAATAACAAACCTAATGGTAGAGTTAATAAAGAAGGAATTGGCTGGAGCAACAGCCATAAAAAGAGCAGTTAGACAAGGTCAACCTAATGTTGAGGCTCTTCATGACCAACATAATGAAATAGATTCGGGTGCTTCTTCTAGGGGTGTTATTGGTGGAGTTGTTGATGTTGGTAGTAGGCATGTTGATGCTGATGTTGTTGTCAGTCATGATGATGAGCTTGTTGATGCTTCAGGAAAAATAAATCTTTTGAAAACACCCTTTTCACAGGTCCCTCTCACCCTTCACAGGTCTCTTTCACCCTTACATTGGTCCTTCCCACGCTTATCGTGGTCCCTCTTACCCCTCTTCACCCCCATGTTCTTATTACAAATGTGAAGAGTGCAAGGAAAGACATGACAAACTCTTTGAAAAAGTAGAGGCTATCGCTAAATCTGTCAAGGAATTGAAACCCAAGAGGGGTATTATGCCCTCCAAGAAGGTGACAAAGCCATACACTCCCACAGTGGCTGTTAGGAGGAAGAAAAGAGAAATTATCCAAGTACACTCTAATCAAAAATCAAAAAAGATTGCTACTCCTCCCTCTCCAAAAGTTGTTGAAGGGAAGGAGCCATTAAAGAAGGTGGACATATACACGAAACTTGACTCCAAAGAGAAGAGGGATCTGCAATGGGATAAGAATGTCAAGCAAGATTACCCCATGCATACCTTTTCCACCAAAGACTTCAAAAGTATGACATATATGTGTATGTCATACGTAGACAAAGTAAGTTTACTTTTCCTAACCTAGCCTTCTAATCTACTTTATGGAAAATAAGCTACACAACAGATGTGTCATCTGTTGCAATAGTTGTGTATTCTGAAGAAACTGGTGGTGGTTCTGTTGCAACATATTAACCATTTATTGCATAAGTTGTGTTAGATGGGTAATCTGTAAACAGATTTAGAGAACCCTTTGCAATAGATGGACCATCTGTTGCATCTTTCCACTATGTTTTCCTTCTTTACAATTACTAACGTATTTAAAAATTGGCTTTTTATATCATAGTATGTTGAAAAAATTCTCTTCCACATGAGGAGAAGGCAATTAGCGTACCCAAAACCTTATGATGCTACCGATAGGATAATGGACCTCAACTTCTACAAGAATTTTCAAGATAGGTACGATGAGCTCACCAAGCAAGCATCAACTCTCAGTGGCTCGGGATTTTATTCATTAGTTTTTGGGTTCCAATGGGATAAAGGAATGATTAAATATGTTAGAGGGGAGAGGCCATATCTACACAGCAGGAGTTGAACCAAGTCAAAGAGAATTCTTGTAGTCATAAACGTAAATTTAAACGTCAAACATTATTTAGCTATTGAGATACTACTCGGGGAGGGAAAGATGAAGGTTTATAACTGTAATTACTTGCCATCGAGGAGGCCAATTTTTTTACCCACATTCAACTACTGTTGGATTTGTTCCCTAATTTGTTGAAACAGAGTGAATTGATGGATTTTTTTCTAGTAGAAGTGTTGAAGAAGCAAAAATGGGATTTTGAAGGTCAAAACAAGGAAATGGACCTTCCAGAAAATAAAATTACTGCCACATGCGGGTCATACGCGCTTGCATACGTCTAATGTTTGTTGATCGGCATAGAAATAGTAAAGCCAATGGCCTTTCTGTGCGATGACGTTGTGGGAAACATGCAAGAGGTGTGAGCTTATGGGGTACTAACTGGACGCTTGGAGCCTGTGTATAAATAAGATGTAGAACACAAACACCATAATAATTTTTTATTTCAAGTCAATTCACTTTACATGTAGTGACAATTTTTTTGTTTGATTAAAGTTGAATTTATAATAATGCAACAGATTATCTGTCTGTTGTAACAGATATTCTACCTGTTATGACAAATAGTTTATCTGTTGCAATAGTTGGTCATTTATTACATTATGCTAATGTTTCTATCAAGTTTATCTGTTGCAACAGTGGGAAAACTATTTGATAATTTCTAATAGATGACCTACATGTTGCAACAAATGTCTAAATCTGTTTGATATCTTTCAATAATTATGCTTAAATATCTATGTGCTCAACAATACCAAACCAGTAGCAACTACACCACCATGAAAATTTCAGCAATTAGACTTGAATATTCATGTGCCCAATAACACCAAACCAGTAGCAATAACACCAACAATGTAGTATCTTCTTGCTCGATTTTGTTTCTCTTTAAAAACCTTGACTTTCTTCAATAAACCCCAAATTACACTATTTGCTTATGAAGAGTGTTGTTCTTCATACCAATCAAAGTAAGCACATCTACCCAATTTTTATAAAAACAAGACCATAATTACAAAATAATTACAAGTCAATAATTAATCAACTAATTAAATAAATTGAATATTACCTTTGAAATTTTACAAGTAAAAAACCTACGACTAGATTTTTGTTGAGTCCAAGAAGTCTTCAAAAGAGCTTCATGTCCATACTTACAATATCAAAAATCTTTATCACAAAAAATAGTGAAAGATAAGCTCGACATTGTCAATATCAATTGGAAAAAATGAAAATAAGATGAAGAAAAACCAAATACAAATAATTTAATGAATTTGGATAGAGAAAAAAAGATGAAGAAAAAGATTATTTGGGAATTTAGGGTTAAATTTTAGAAATAAGATAAATATATAAGACAATAGGGAAAAATAATTGTTGGGGGCCAAATCAGATGGCAAGTCAACAAAAATAGGGGTTACGCGCCTTGGCTGCGTGAATTACATACGAGCTGCCAACAGGACAAAAAGTGCCAAATTGACACATTTGATGCCTATTTTAGGTGTTTAAAATGAACACTGTCTATTTGAGGTTCCAAAGTGAATGATCGCTGCAACTTTAGCTGCCTATCGATGAGTTCCGCCTTTTTTATTTCAAGTCACTTCATTTTACATATAGTGACAATTTTTTTATGTCTAATAAAAGTTGAATTTTTTATAATGCAACAAATTGCCTATCTATTGTAACAGATAGTCAACTTATTCTGAGAGATAGTTTATCTGTTGCAATTGGTTGGCCATCTGTTGCATTATGTTAATATTTCTATCTAAGTTTATCTGTTGCAACAGTGGAAAGATCTGTTTGATAATTTCCAATAGATGACCTACATTGTAATATATGTCTAAATCTATTTGATAATTTCCAACAAATATGTCATTTGTTGCAATAGATACCTTATCTATTGTAATATTTAAATCTAGTATTCCATTTCAATTAATAAGATCAAATTTAAGAATAAGATAAAATTCATAGACAACATAAAATAAGTCAAAGCCTTCAGAAATTACATGAAATAAATCAACAAATAAATAAAATCTAAGAAAATTATTATGGGTACAAATCTCAACAATTAAATCAACAATTTAAGTTTTGATGTCAAAAATTCCTAAGGAGGGGCGAGGTTATTACTTAGACAGACTCAAGCTATAAAGATCTACTCAATATGGACAAGTTGTTCATCATCTGATGCTATAAAATTCGGCTTTGGTCGTCGTGGATCTTTAATGCCGCTTGCGTCCATAAAAAGAGTAGAATATTGTCAATGTTGTTCAGCAGTAGCTTCTAATGTGACATCTACCTGAAAAGCTAGAATTGTCAATGCTAATCACGAAGATACAAAAAAATAGAAAAGGATAACTTAACTGTTTTAGCAAATAGATTATCTTTCTATTGCAACATATGTATCATCTGTTGGGATAAATTAAAATATGAGGAAGTCCTATATTATAATTTCCAATGGGAAAACCATCTATTGCAACATATGATTTGTCTGTTTGGAAAAATTAAAACAACAAGGAAGTCTTGATTTAATTTATCCCAATAGATGACCCATCTGTTAAACCATATTAGTCATCTATTGGTACAAATAAAATGGTATATAAAGCTATTTGATTTTCTAAAATAGACATGACATATGTTACAATAGATACTGCATCTGAAGCAATAGGTTAGTCAATTGTTGCAACAGATATATATATCTGTTTAATAATCTTCAGCAGATGTGTCATCTATTGAAACAGATATGTGTTTGTTTGTTAGTTGGGACAAATATTATATATTCATATTTTCCAGCTTATGCTTCTCTCCTGTGGGCCTTGTACATTGCTCAACAGTGCAATACAAAGACAACGAAGTTACAATTTTGCTTTGTTGGATTCTTAATAATGCCTCGGGAATTACTTTTCTTCTCTTCTTAGCCTTAATATCTAATGGAGTGGATGGATATGAAATCCTCTTTGATGGAATGACACTCCTCTTAGATGTCAATTTCCTTTACAGAAGAAGTTAATATACTAATAGCATTAATCACTTCATCATGTTTCGCCTTGTCGTCTTGACATTTGCATGCAAAACCTTCGTTAGGAGGGGGAAAATCTTCATAACTAATATGATCATATTCATAATGGTTTATTTTAAAAATTGTAAGAGGAGCATCATTAGCCTCAACAACAGCAGCACTACCACCACTAACAACTCCACTACTACTACCATCATCAATAACAAGTCCACCCTCCAAAATTATTTTTCTTCTGATGGTTGTTTCTCTAAACAATTTTATTTTTATTCTGTCAATGACCTTAGGATTCGATAAAGTTTACACTAATCGTAAAGTAAGAAAAAATGACATCTTCAACTCTCAATTAGTCAAAACAAGCGATGGATGCACAATCTAACATAAATCAATACATATATTAGAATGATGATTAGATCATTCAAAAAATCATTAATTGAAACAAAAACTTAATTAGAATTAGACTTACTGTATCCTTCGAAGGGTAAAAAGGTCAAGAAATTTTATATTTTTATCAGTTTTGGCCAACAACCATCTCAGAATTCTTGAACAAAAAACTTCTTCCTAGTAGTTCACTTATTGTCTCAAATAAGGAATGGCTTCAAATGCCCAAGCCTATAAAATAACGCCAATAAATCAAAAGCATGATTGAATAAAAAAATAAATCATATCACAATAAAAGAAATATTTTTCATGAAAGTCCATGAAAAGCCATATAAGTTGACAGTCTTTGGCATTAACGGAGTTAACAAATATTTGACAGTTATTTTAAAGCTTTTATAACCCCAAGGGTAGTTGTTAAATAACTCAAGATTCTCAAAGAGATTTATTAAAATAAGTGGTATGTTGTTGTTAACGTCTCTCGCCTAAAAAAATATTATGTATAAACCAAACAAAGCATAATGATTGCTTGTGCTTGTTTGAAAGCCTTTTAGCTTTCAATGCTTCTATTAATTTTTTATTTTTAAAGCTTAGACCAAAAAGAGACACCAAGTCTTCATGATCACTCGACTTGTATTAGTATTTTATAGGTGTGTGGGGTGCATTTTTGTTTTAGAAAGGGTATAACCTGAGAAGGAGAAAGAGGATAACATATTAGTCCAGTAACTATGGCAAACTCCTTCCAACCAAAATAAACAGGCATGCCACAATAATTTATCCACACCTCATCCATCTTATCTTTGTTTTAATACATAAACCTACGCTTGACAAGATCATATACCATTTTTATTTGGAAATGAGCATTTTTGTCCTTTGGCAAATCAAGATATTACCCAAAGCAGCTTTCCCTAAAATAAGCATCCAATTTTTGTTCTCAAAGTATTTTTCTGAAGGCATCAACAATTTTTCCATGGCTGACTTAACTATGAAATCACCCGTTAAATCTGTGGCACCATCGCACTGCATTCTCACAAGATAACTATCAATGTTGAAGGTTTTAACCAACTCTTTGATGGAAGGGATATTAGCATTTGGATCATCTCTTTTGAAATATTTCTCATCTCCATGTTCGTCATCTTCTACTCTTGATTGGGATAATGGTTGTAAAGCAAGCTCATAGAGTGGTAGATGTAGTGACACGGGCATGATCACATATATGGACGTATGTGAGTACATATTGAATACATCCAAGGTAGTGTGCAAGTGAAGTGTAAAGGGGGGCCTAGACACACCAAAAATAGCCCCTAGGTTACACTCGAAGGGCGCCTTTTCACTAAGGGGTCTCTTGGATATTTCACCTTTTATTTGTAATATACTATAAATAGAATAATGTGGGGTTTATTTCATTAGATTTGGATGATATTGTAATTCTTGAAATACTTTGAAACACACTCTCTCTAGTGTGAGAAGAGGTCCACCTAAAACTAGGGCAATCCCAGTGTGGATTCACTTGTGTTATGTTCTTGGCTTAAAAACATAGGTACTTAGGGATATTAACGCCCCTCTTGGGTCCATATAAGAGTGTGACCATTTCTATTACGTTATTTAAGGGTTTTTGTGTTTGATACATACCTTAGTTTTTAGTTTATGTAATAGTTTATGTCATACTACCTATCCCTTTGTTTTAGTAAAATCGGTATTGTTGTTTTTGTATCTTGTTCCCATTTGTTGTTGTTGTTGTTGTTCTCTTATTGTTGTTATCATCTTGTTAGTTTGGTTGTTGGCTGAAATTGGTATTGTTACACCTTGTTTTCTTGTTATTGTTGGGTTGTTATTGAACCCGAGACTTGTTCTCATTTGGTCCTCGGATTCTTCTTGTATTGTGGACTATTTTTGTGTCATTTTGGTCTGTTCCATAGTTTTTTTGTATCATTTGGTATCAAAAGATGACTGGTTTTGTTTCCACAAGATCAATCTTGGGCTTGCTTGCTTGAAAATTAAAAAAAAAAGTAGTGTTCTTGTGTTTGTATCCTTGGCTGAGAGTTTGTTGCTCTTGTTGTATATCTTTGGCCAAAAACTTTGAGCCTAGATATAGGAGTTATTTTGTGTGTTTTGTTGTTTCTAGTATTAGTTTTTATCCTTCACTAACAATAAAGGAGTCTAGAATCTAAGTTTGGGCTTGTACTGTTGATGTTGTTGTTGTAAACCTAAGCTTGGCCATGTGTTGGTGAAATTGTGTTGTGGATTTGAGTTAGCCATGTGGTTGTTGTTGTTGTTCTTGGTGATATTTGTTATTCTTCTTGAAGTTCTTCACCACCTTCATCTCTTGTTAAAACATAAAGTGAATGTTAGATCCAAAAAGGTGAAGGAATTGAATTTGAATTTGAAAAAGGGCTCTAAGACTTGTATTTCCCTTCTTTTAACCAAATTCCACCAATCCAATTCGTAATTTGATCAAGACTTGAAGTTGGAGAAATAAGAACTTGTTTAAAAAACCGCAACCAATAGTGGGCTGCCACATCATCATTTACTGTACAACGCAACAATTGTAAGCTCAAAATTTTGGATTCTTAGTTTCATTTTCTTGTTCCTTAGTTTCATTTGTTGTTTCCAGTACTAATTGACAAGCTAGTAATAATCTACTAGGTTGTAAGTTAGTTTTTGAGTCCGTTCATTTGTGTTTACGTTATTTGTGTGCTTTTGTTATTTTGACTCATTGTAATTATTTGGCTCAAGTCTGACAATATTTCTTAGAGTCTTTCAAACAAAAATATAATTCGAACAAGATTAGACTCAACTATCAACTCCTTACGTATTCCTAGCCGGCTTACAACACTTATGAAGCTAAGTGTGAGGTAATCAAAGTGTGCAAGTGTGGTGAGGATACTTTTGAGCTAACTAGTTTGTAGTTTTGTTTGTTTTTGTCTTTTATTAGGTACCGTGGATAATAATACCATGTTTGATAGCTTCAATGTCGAAGTTGAAAATATTAAACAACACCATGAAAGGTTACGCCAAATACTTAGTGCACCAAATCCTAATTTTGAGAAAAGAGATGAAGAGGTGAATCAAGGGAGAAGACTTGACAAACTCCCTTGTGATGAGGGCTTTTCAAATAACCAATTGGGCTGCCAAGACACATACCAGGGTGAAGTTCGTAACTCATGTGAGTTCCAAGGTAAAAATGCTACCTCCTACACTCCTACAAACTTAGAATGTTATGATGTGGCTAGTAGTAGCCAAGTGGATGTAGTTGTTGTTTTGCCTAGAGGAGAATTGCATGAGTCTTCCCTTTGTGATACTCTTGGTAATGCTATGTTTCATGAAGATCAAATTCTTATTGTAAGTATACATGCACTAGTTGATCCTATAGATGACTAAATTGATTCTCCTTGTGAGAACGATTTGTGTCCACCTCGTGCTAGCACTTGTAACGTGAATAAGGTCACATTGCCAAGTGATAAGAGTATTCACACACTAGTTGACCCTGTTAAAACTAAGGTGAGTTTACATTGGTATGTGAGTTGCCAACAACTAGTGAGGGTATGAAAAATGATCAATTAGGTGAAGATGACCTTGACTTGCTTAATGTTTAGGAAACTCGAATTGTGATTGTACTTGTGAAAAGGGTTTTATTGTAATCCCTTTGCTACCTATGGTGGTTATAAGTTATGTACGGATACTCTCTTGAAAGAGAGTATGGACAAAATCCATGTCCATGGATACTACTCCCGTTTGACCCCGGTAACCTCTCAAAATATGGAGAATGTTATACCTTCCCCTTGATTCTTGGTCAAGACAACAAGAAAGGTTTGGTTGTGAGTGTTGGGATCCTTCCCTATGATGAAAAGTATTTCTAGGGAATTTACAATCCACTTGATATATCTATGTTGTGCATGATGTTGGGCATATTTGCACGCCTAAGAACCATAATTTACCCATATTTTAGCTAAGTTTTGAGGAAAAAATATATAATTCCTGGACTTTTAGTCCATTTTCCTGTAAGTGAGTTGACCTACGTGATTAGCATATTTTTCAGGTATTAATGATGAAGATCTCAACACTTTGTGGACCTTTGGGCAGCAAAGGAAAACTTCACATAAGAGGGAAGGCAGCTTTTGGAAGCTTATGGACTGAATGTGACGCATGACGAATTTGTCCCGGGCAAAAGCAGTATTTTTAAATACCTAGGGGTGCAGCAGTAACTTAGTAGGACTAGGACAAGGATGTTATAAAAACCTTATTTGCTGAATTTTTCAGCATTGAATCATTCGATTATTATTCGACACTTTTGAGTATTGAGTTTAGAGAATCTGTAAGTTTTAAGACAGGGAAACACGGCAAACACGTGAGCAACGAGGAGAGCAAAATCGTCAATCCCTTTTGACGCCAATCTCATCCCCAACGTGAGATTATTCTAGCTTTGGTATGATGATAATGTCTATGGTGATCTCCGTTGTAATCATGAGTAGCTAAACTTCTCTGTTAGGGTTATGGAAGTCTTATGAGATACTATCTATTACTATGAGTTTGTGAATTCTTGATATGTATGCTACTTATATCATTACTCTCTTCGTTTTAATTAAATTCTCATGGTTGCAAACATAGAGAATATGCCAGTATAGCATTAACTTGTTCGAGAGAAAAGTTATATGTCTGGAAAAGAGAGTATGACATGGAAATAGGGCTACCAACCCCTATTTACACGTTAATGCGTTAACCGGATTAATTTCTTGGAGAATTTGTACCGTTAGTTATACACTTTAGGCTCGAGAGAGTTAAAGTAAAATAATCCTTGATGGTTGAGAAACATTAGGAAGTACCATTAGAATACGAATCTCTATAAGTGCATGCATGTATAAATTCCGTATTACTCATAGTTAATAGATACGTAGAACTCATAAGGTGGAAATAACCTTAACTTATTATTCTCTGTGATTAAATCTTACTAAACAAAGCATTCCGTTGTTACTTTGATATTAGTAATTCACGCCATCATCAAATCCCCCCTTTCCATGGAATTTTCGACCAACAGTCTACTAATAGTTGCAACAGTTAGTGACCAAGTATTCCCTGTGGGATTCGACACCCAACCCAGTTGGGTTCTATATTTGACAGCGGCTGCTTATACTTTCTAATGAGAGCTGTAGTTTGGGCGTTATCAAATTTTGGCACCGTTGCCGGGGAATACGGTTGTCTACTAAGTTTGTGACAATTAATAGACCCTTTGGTAAAAAATTCTCAGATTTTACTTTTAGTTGTTGTTTTTGTTTTATTCAGGTTTGGTAGAGTGCATGCCAAATACACGACGTTCTGGTCAGCCATTATTACCCAATTCCTTTGTGCATTCTTGATTAGATTCCTAATGTTTAATACAAAGGATCCTTGGTTATATTTCAATAGTGTACCACCTTGGCATGATGAAGTTATTTGTTGTACTAACTCTAACCCTCATACCATGAGGATACTGTGCTTGTGTGTCTTCTCTTTGATTTTGCAAGTTATGGATTCGAGGTCAAATCCTTTTTTAGAAGAGAATGATGATACAGGCATGATCATGAAGATAGACGTATGTGAGTACGTATTCAATCCATCCAAGGGAGTGTGAAAGTAAAGTGTAAAGGAGGGCCTAAACATACCAAAAATAGCCCCTAGGTTACACTTGAAGGGAGCCCTTTCACTAAGGGGTCTTTTAGCATTTCACATTTTATTTGTTATATACTATAAATAGAACAATGTAGGGTTTAGTTCATTAGATTTTGATGATATTGTAAGTCTTGAAATACTTTAAAACATACTCTCTCTAGTGTGAGAACAGGTCCACCCAAAACTAGGGCAATCTAAGTGTGGATTCACTTGTGTTGTGTTCTTGGCTTGGAAACGTAGGTGCTTAGGGAGATTGATGTCCCTCTTTTGTCCACGTAAGAGTGTTGGTGTCGTTATTACGTTAATTAAGGGTTTTGGTGTTTGATGCAAACCTTAGTTTTTATTTTATGTAATAGTTTATGTCACACTTGTAACGCCCCAAATCTGGTACCCGAAATACTACATGATGCTCATGACCCCGAAGGACCACAAGCTAACCCATGGCTGATATTTGTACCTGTATACTGCATAAAATACTTTATAATGCAGAAAAATGAACTGAAAACCATAAGGTACAAAATTGAGACATAGTATCTGATAAAAATGTAACATTAGGGAGGGGTATGAAAAACCCAAAACAGCTGAAATAAGCTATCTGAACATACTGTAGTCTGGAAAGCCTCTAAAACATTACTGTCTGAATAAGGAGTTGATGGGACATGTCCCCAAAAAAATCCAACTAATAAACTAATTACTGAGATAATAAAATGATGATCATGCCCTCAAAAGATAAGGACTCACTGCTAACTCTGACAGCTTAGACTAGAATCTACTGATGCTCTGGAGCTCGTGTCTCTGAACCTATGATATAAGACACCATAGTGCAAATGCGTCAGTACTTTAAATGTACTGGTATGCATGTGAGGTAGGCTGATTCATGGGGTTCATATGCATGAACAATAATAATAACAGACTGACTATCATGAGCATGAGAATACATGCATGAGACATAATAACTAACACTGATACTGTGATAACATAATTACTAAATATAAAAATTGATAACATGACATACTGATAACTGATATAACTGATAACATGAGTAAGTGTATCTGACAGTCTTGAATCTAATGGAACTAGCTGAATCCTGTACTGTATCTAAGTTGACTTTATCTGACAGTCTTAAAATCTGAAGAACTATTTGAGTTCTTTTACTGAGACTGATACTGAAACTGTGGGAGATAGTTATCTAACTGACATGCCCCTAATATGTCATCATGGCTGAGTTGGGGTCCAATCTATAACCCTAATTGGAAAGAGTGTCAATACTGCGCCACTGGTAAGGATGAGCTATGGGAGAACGTCATCTGATAGTGTCCCCAAAAGAGAATGGTGGGGCCCTTATCTTACAGTACTTATCCACCTCATCAACCCTCATCGAACAGTGTTGATGTCTCTACCTATGTTGGCTACATAGTCCTGGAATGCAAGGATGACTTCTAAGAAACACACCCTTATCTGATAGTGTGTGTTCCTATCCTTGGGTTTACTCGATGCTAATTCCTACTCCCATCTGAATAGACTCTGAACATGATTTACTAAACTGAATATGGGCTGAGTTACTGAATTTTATTGAGTGACAAAATACTACTGATATTTCACAACTGACTGAGTTCATTAGCTCATGGAGATTTCTTGAGTCATAAGACTGCCTGAAGTCTAAGGATTCATAGCTTGACTTAGAGCATCATGAAAACATGACATGGCTCTAGGCATACAACTAATGTTTCGGGTATGAGTACCCCCAGGACTCGATGGAAGGAAACTACACAAGCATAACTTACTTGAACATATAATTAATATCATAATCCATAATACATTTATAGAAGCATTTCATCAAAACATGTGATAGGCATAGCTTGTACATACATGGGGATTTCATGGTATCATGCTAGTTAGGCACTTTTCCTTCATCTAGGCATTTAATCAAATATATTGTAGGCATGGTACAAGTAAACATCATTGTACAATAATTAAACATCATGGTTCAATTATAATTTCATCATTCATGGGTTAAGTTATAGGTTTGCATGAATCTATATCTATAATAATTTAACCCACATAGAATTTATCACCCAACATGGAGTAGAATTCAATTTATCATTATCTACATGAACAAAAGCAGCCCAATCAAGAAATTCATAAGAAAATCCATAAACTTGAATTTAGAAAAGGGATTTTTGGGATTCATGGATGAAAAGAGTCCATGAATGAACACTATGCATACCTTGGTTCGTAAATACATGAAGATTGACGGAGGAAATTCTTGATTATGAATCTTCTATAAAAAGCCCTAGATTATTCTTGAGAGGTTTTTGAGAGAAGAGAGTGTATTTTGGGTGAAAAGTGGCTGAATCACATGTTAAAGGGCTTGAATATGGGTGGGAAATTAACCCTTTTAACCCTGAAGTGTCTTGTAATTTCAGTATAAATTTCCCGAATTAGACCCCTGGCACGATGTGGCGCTATCACCCCGTGTCACTGGAGTTTGACAATTAAGAAACAGAGGGATGTTGCGATGCGAAGCAATCACATTTCCCTTCTTTTGCGAGCTAGAACTTTGGCACGACGTGGAGGAAATCGCACTGAGACACTGGAAAAGGACAATTGCCATTTTAGCTTGTGGCGCGGCGCACCACTGACCAATATGGAGCTGTTTTATGATGCAAACCTGAAATAGTCATAACTTCTTACCTGGTTATTGGATTTAGGCAAATTTTATATCTATGGAAAGCTTATTGAATTTCCCACTTGACAAAAAGTGAAAATCTTAAAAATACCACGTATACAAAAGTGGATTCATATTTCAAAGAAAGCTCCTAACATTTTTTAGATAATTTCAAGCTAGCAAAAGGTATGGGGTATTACAATATCTCCCTCTTGATAATATTCATCCTCGAATGAAACTGAGAGTGGGGGAAGAACATAAACTGAAATACATACTAAACATGAATAACTAAAACATGATCTCATGGCTGACATGACTGATAACTGAATATATCGTATAGAACATTTATATCTGATGCATGTGTAACTGATTCATGAATGCATGACTGAGTATTCTGAGGAACTAAGTTTCTCACAGTGAGAATGCATGTCTGATGCATAATTATATAACTGCAATAATATATTAATGAACACTGAACATTAAACTGAGTAAGCTTAAGGAGAACTATTACCTTGAGCTTGATATAAGTTGGTGGAGAAAATATGAGGCTACTTGGTATACATATCTACTTCTGCTCTCCAAGTATCTCCCTCAACGGACTGATTCCACCAAAGAACTTTGACTAGATGGACTTCTTTGTTCCTCAGTCTGCGAGTTTGATAGTCTAGAATTTCTACCGAAATCTCTTCATAAGAGAGGTTGTTCTGAAAATCTATGATCTAAATAGGGACTATAACTGCTGGGTAACCTATACACTTCTTGATCAAAGTGACATGAAAGACTGGATGGACTGCAGTTTGATCTTTAGGCAATTTGAGCTCATAAGCTACCTTGCCGAATCGACTGAGAATCTTGAAGGGACCGGCATATCGGGGATTGAGTTTCCCTTTCTTGCCTAACCACTTTACTCCCTTCATAGGAGAGATATTTAGATAGACATAGTCACCAATCTCGAACTCGAGATCTTTTCTACGAACATCTACATAAGACTTCTATCGGCTCTGAGCAGCTTGGAGTCTTTCTCTAATCAACTGGACTTTTTCTAAGGCATAGAATACTAAGTCAGGCCCTATGATTGAGGCCTCACTAACTTCAAACCAACTGATCAGATATCTATATCTCCTACCATAGAGATCTTTGAATGGAGCCATCCAAATACTGGAATGATAGTTGTTATTGTATACAAACTCAATAGAAGGCAAGTGGTCATCCCAACTACCCTTGAAATGAATTGCACACACTCGCATCATATCTTCTAGAGTCTGAATGGTCCTTTTTGCTTGACCATCTGTCTGAAGATAAAAGGTTGTACTGAGATAAATTTGGGTACCAAGACCCTTTTGGAATGCTTTCTAGAAATGAGAGGTGAACTGAGTACCTCTATCTGAGATAATAGATAACGGAATGCCGTGTAATCTGACTAACTCTCTAATATAGAGTCTAGCATAATCCTCAGATAAATAAGAGGTATGAACTGGAAGGAAATAGTCTAATTTGGTCATCTTGTCTATAATGAACCAAACTGAATCGTGCGGATGACGAGTTTAAGACAAACCTATTACGAAGTCCATGTTCACTTCTTTTCACTTCTAAGTAGGAGTAATGAACTCCTTTATAGTACCATTAGGCTTCTGATACTCTATCTTAGCCTGCTGATATGTAGAGCACTTAGCCACAAACGCTGCAACATCTCTCTTCATCCCACTCCACTGATATACTTCCCACAAGTCCCAGTACATCTTTGTAGCCCTTGGATGAATAGAGTAGTGCACAACATGTGCTTCTGCAAGAATTCAATGCCTTAAGTCATCTAATCCTGGAACACAGAGATGAACCTAATAACATAAAGCACTATCTCTCCCTTGGGAGAAAACCTCTACTTCCTGATCCTGAACTGACTCTTTTAACTTGACAAGGTTGGGATCCCTATCTTGCTTTTATTTCACCTCCAAAACTAGAGATAATTTTGATATACTCTGAACCCATATATCACCCTCATCTGTATAGACTAATAAAATGCCTAGTCTAGCAAGATGATGTACTTCTTGAGCTAACTTTTTCTTACTGTCATCCACATGAGCAACACTACCCATAGACAGTCTACTGAGAGCATCAATCACTACATTGTCCTTGCCTGGATGATAGAGATCACTCATGTCATAATCTTTCAAGATCCCTAACTACCTTTTCTGACGAAGATTGAGATCTTTCTAAGAAAAGACATACTTAAGACTTTTATAATCTGTGAAGACATCTACATGAACTCCGTAGAGATAATGCCTCAAAATCTTCAAGGCAAATACTACGACTGCTAACTCAAGATCATAAGTAGGATATTCTTCTCATGGGGTTTAAGCTGTCTGGAGGCGTAGGCAATAACCTAACCAGGCTGCATGAGGACACAACCTAAACCTACTCTAGATGCATCACAGTATACTACGAACCCATCTAGACCATTTGGAAGAGCTAAAACTAGAGATGAGGTGAGTCGAGTCCTCAACTCCTGAAAACTCTTCTCGCAAGGATCTGACCACTGAAACTTAACTTTTTTCTGAGTCAATCTAGATATAGGGGATGTAATAGAAGAAAATCCCTCAATAAACCATCTATAATAGCCAGTGAAACCTAAAAAACTCCTGATATCTGATAGAGAGATAGGGCGAGGCCAGTTTCTTACTGATTTGGTCTTTTAAGGATCTACTTTAATCCCATCACCGAAAATGACGTGACCAAGGAATGCTACTGACCTTAGCCAAAATTTGCACTTACTAAATTTTGTAAGTAGTTGATGATCTATGAGAGTCTGAAGTACTGTTCTGAGATGGTCTGCAAATCTCGCTCACTGTGAGAATAAACCAGAATATCATCTATGAAGATTATGACGAACATGTCCAAGTACTATTTGAACACACAGTTCATCAAGTCCATAAAATCTGTTGGGCATTGGTAAGACCAAATAACATGACTAGGAATTCAAAGTAAGCATACTGAGTACGGAAAGCTATTTTTGGAATATTACATTCTCTGACTCTAAGCTGAAGATAGCCGGATCTGGGGTCTATCTTAGAGAAATAACTGGCACCCTGAAGTTGGTCAAACATGTCATCGATTCTAGAAAGAAGATACTTATTCTTAATCGTGACCTTATTAAGTTGATGGTAGTCTATGCACAGTTTGAGAGAATCGTCTTTCGTGCGCACGAATAATACTAGTGTACCCCATGGGGAAACACTGGGTCTGATGAATTCCTTATCTAAGAGATATTTCAACTGTTCATTCAATTATCTTAGTTTTGTTGGTGCCATTCTATATGGTGGAATAGAGATAGGCTGTGTAACACCCCAGGAAATTTTTTGTTGAAATTTTATGCGTAAACGTGTTGGGTTCTATCTTCTAGAATGAATTATAAATTTTCCATATGGAATGTCTTAGATTATGACCCACCATTGCGTAGAATATTGAATAAGATTTCTAAAGATATGTGGATCATCTAAAATGGACACCCGAGCAACGAGTTATGAATATTCCGATCGAATCGTGAATAGTAATGAACAGTAAAACGTGCAGGAAAAAGTACTGAGGCCTGGCGTATTTTTTGCTCCAACTTTAAACAATCATAACTCCTTGTACATAATGATCTGGTTGATGTACTATATATCAATGGAAATCTGTGCGAGTAAAATGTTATGGTTGATCTACTTCAGACTATCAAAACAGTCCACCATAGGACAGATTCAAAAATTATTTGATTTTTAGGGGCGTTTTGTCATTCTCCCTCACCCAAAATCCATCCAAACCCTTTATTAAAGCCTATTAGAATTATTATATGTTATATTTCATCACATTCCCTCAAAAAGAAAACCCTAAGCTCTTACATCCAACTTCAAGAACCTCCAAAGTTCACCATTAATTCGGCAAATTTATTCAAGATTCCAAGTTCCTAGTTCAAGAACTCCAAGAACCTTCATTCAACGTCACTTTTAACATCTCAAAAATGAGTATCGATCTAAATTTCATCATTCAAGGTATGTGGGGGTTTTCAATAAGAACTCTCTTTCGTTCTTGTGCCCAAAAGTAATTGTCTTTACAAAGGCATGATTTTTATTTGATTTTTACAAATTTAAAGAATGAACCCATATATTATGATGATTATTATGAAATCTTGATGTTTATGATTTTGAAAGATGAATTTACATGTGTGGAGATATAAAGCATGAATCTTGAATGATATTTATCATGATTTTGATATTTGGGTTGTGAATCCCCATTGGAAATTCGTGTTTTTTTAGAAAGTGTGTGTTATAAGAACGTTGATTTTGAATAGTTGAGATATTTTGAATGATTTGATCTTTTGGACTTAATGGAGTTGTTTTGAACTCGAGTGTGAAAGAAATCCACAATGTGGTTGATTTTGATAGATGGGAAGCATGATGGCTCACGATGTATATTTATAAATTACTGAAATTGTTTTGTTGTGGATTGTCTTTGAAATGATCTGAGCTATGTCTGGGAGAAATTTTTAGCACCGAGTGGAAGGTATAAAGCGACCTTACTTCCCTAGAACTATGTTCCCCCATAGGAGTGAGCCTGAGGCTGATTTATATAGTGATCACTAGTTTGTATGGATTCGATATCGATTGTCTTACTCTGATGGAAAGGATAGGATGGCTCTCCCTAACATGTGTTGTACATTGGACTCCATGTAGGTCACATGATTTATATCAGTTATAGGATTTCCCAGTGTATGTGTGTTTCCTTATGTCTATGGTGAATGGTGAAGTGATTTGAAAGTGGAATTGTGAAAGTTATTCTTTTGAAGGATTTAAAAGATATTTAGATTATGATAATTAATATTCTTGATGAACTGAAAGTGATTGACAAATTATATGATGACTCACATGTGTTATTATACTTATTTCATCCTCTCATGATTATGATGCTTTTCTTCGTGCTATGTGAGTCTTTCATACATCCTGCATATTTTTTGTAAATTTTTATGATGACAATTTTTATAAAACTGCATACACCCCCATATACTCATTTTCTTTCCATGGTACTGACCCATATCTTCGAATGTGGGCTGCATTTTCTCAGAATGTAGGTTCAGGTGCTCAGTTCTCGGTATGATAGTAATTCTTTGGGCACATTGTTCTACATCATCTGTTGTCGTGAGTCCTCATGTTTCGAGGACCTGATGTCTGATGTTGGTTTCACGGAATTGTTTATATTTGATAACTGAGTATGAGTTAGTAGGGGCATGTCTCATTGGCTCACTGGTTTTATTGACTTTCTTAGAGGCTTGTCAGATTAGTATAGATGTTGGGAGTTGACTAATAAGTCATATTTTGTTATCTTTCTAAAAAAATTTTATTCTTGGATGATGATTACTCTATTGATATTTGAGGGTTATTTATGGAAACCCCGTTTATTCATGTTGAACTAAATAAAAATGGCTCAAAGGGTTAGCTTAGGGCTACTCATAGCCTCAAGCACCGTGTGACACTTCGGAACCCATTTTTGGGGCGTTACAAACTTGGTATCAGAGCCTAATGTTTTAAGGTGTCCTAGGGAGTCTGACAAGACGCGATAAGTAGAGTCTTGATCATCGGTGTGTAGCGCGCCACATCTATGAGAAAGAGGCTACAAGATATTTTAGGAAAAAGTGTGATTCTTTCTTTCAGAAGTCTATCGTGCTTAAGGTGTCTCTCTATGCTATTGATTCGTGCTCTCCTCTTTCAGAAATATGCCTCTATTAATTGTCGGAACCGAGTGGTCAAGTTTTAGTTTTCGGTTGCATCCGTGTTTGAGTGGTCTGGGAATTCTGTGTTACCCAAGAGTCATTTTATCTCTTACCTCAAAGCTGGAAAGCTTATTTCCAAGGGGTGTATTTATCATTTGGTTAGAGTCAAAGACACTAAGTCTGAGACTCCAACTCTCCAGTCTATTAACGTCGTCAATGAGTTTACTGATGTCTTTCCAGATGATCTCCCAGGGATACCTCCTGATAGAGAGATAGAGTTTGGGATTGATCTTCTTCCCGATACTCAGCCCATTTATATTCCTCATTACCATATGGCCCCTGCAAAACTTAAGGAGTTAAAAGAGCAACTCAAAGATCTACTAGATAAGGGTTTCATAAGGCCCAGTGTTTCTCCTTGGGGTGCTCCTGTGTTATTTGTGAGAAAGAAGGATGGCTCTTTGCGTATGTGCATTGATTACCACGAATAAAGTCACCATTAAAAATAAGTACCCTCTTCTAGGAATAGTTGATTTGTTTGACCAATTGCAAGGTGCAAGTTATTTCTCAAAGATAGACCTTCAATTTGGCTATCATTAACTCAAAGTTAGGGAGTGTGACATCCCAAAAACCGTTTTCCGAACTTGTTATGGCCATTTTGAGTTTTTTGTTATGTCTTTCGGGTTAACTAATGCCCCAACAGCTTTCATGGACCTCATGAATTGAGTGTTCAAACCATATCTGGATATGTTTGTCATAGTGTTCATCGATGATATACTGGTGTACTCCCGTAGTGAGGATGAACATTCTGATCATCTCCGAACTGTCTTGCAAACCGTTAAAGATCACAAGTTGTTTTCCAGGTTCAGTAAGTGTGAGTTTTTGCTAAGTTCAGTTTCTTTTCTGGGTCATATCATTTCTTCAGAGGGTATTAGAGTTGATCCCCAAGAGACCAAAGCTGTTAGAAATTAGCCTAGACCTATTTCTCCGACTGATATCCAAAGTTTCTTGGGTTTAGCTAGCTATTACCGCCATTTTGTTGAGGGTTTCTCCTCCATAGCGTCTCCTATGACTCAGTTGACCCAAAAGAAAGTGAAGTTCTTGTGGTCTGAATCTTGTGAGAAGAGTTTTTAGGAGTTGAAGACTCGACTCACTTTAGCCTCTATTTTGACTTTGCCTGATGGTGTTGATGGTTTTATGGTGTACTGTGATGCTTCGAGAGTTGGGTTGGGTTGAGTATTGATGCAGAAGGGTAAGGTGATAGCTTACTCTTCTAGACAGTTGAAACCCCACGAGAAAAATTACCCCACCTATGACCTTGAGTTGGCTGCTGTTGTGTTTGCTTTGAAAATTTGGAGACACTATTTGTATGGTTTCCATGTTGATGTTGTCACTGACCATAAGAGTCTGCAGTATGTGTTTACCCAAAGAGAATTGAATCTTAGGCAGAGACGATGGTTAGAATTATTAAAGAACTATGATATGAGTGTGTTGTACCATTCGGGCAAGGCCAATGTTGTGGCGGATGCCCTAAGTAGGGTATCATGGGTAGTGTTTCGCATGTGGTTGAAGGTAAGAAAGAGTTGGCTCGTGATGTACATCATTTGGCTAGATTGGGGTTAGGTTGTTTGACTCTACTGAAGGTAGTACAGAGGTTCAGAGTAGTTCCAAATCCTCCTTGGTTTTGGAAGTGAAGGAAAAGCAATATTTAGATGCTAGTTTGGTCAGACT
Source organism: Capsicum baccatum var. pendulum (assembly GCA_030864225.1). NCBI lineage: Eukaryota > Viridiplantae > Streptophyta > Magnoliopsida > Solanales > Solanaceae > Capsicum > Capsicum baccatum. The sequence goes on along the minus strand of CM061560.1, from coordinate 159,775,584 downwards.
GAAGGAGTCAGTCAAGGTCCAAAAAGTAGACGTTTTCTAACAAGGGGGAGATGGTGTGTTAAGATTGCAGAGTATATTGTGTGTCCCGAATGTTGATGATCTGAGATAGAGGATTATGGCTGAAGCACATGGGGCGCGATACTTTATTCATCCTGGTGCCAACAAGATGTACCGAGACTTGTGGGAAATCTATTGGTGGAGTGGCATGAAGAAAGATATAGCAACGGTTGTAGCTAAGTGTGCAACATTCCAACAGGTTAAGGTTGAACACCAAAGACCTGGTGGTATGATGCAAGAGTTTAGTATTCCCACCTGGATGTGGGAAGAGATAAATATGGACTTCGTGATTGGTTTACCTCCTTCCCGACGCCATCATGATTCCATTTGGGTTGTTGTTGATAGATTGACTAAGTCTGCTTATTTCTTGCCTGTTCATACTTCATATACTGCTGAGGATTATGCTAGATTGTATATTCGAGAGCTAGTCAGACTACCTGGAGTTCCCTTGTCTATCATTTTTGATATGGGTACTCAGTTCACTTCGCAATTTTGAAAATCTTTTCAGAAGGGTCTTGGTACCCAAGTGCTTTTGAGTTCTGCTTTTCATCCACTGACCGATGGTCAGGCTGAGCGGACCATCCAGACCTTAGAGGATATGTTAAGATCTTATGCACTTGACTTTAAGGGAAGTTGGGATGATCACTTACCGTTGATAGAGTTTGCTTACAATAACAGTTTCAACTCTAGTATTGGCATGGCTTCGTTTGAAGCCTTATATGGGAGAAAGTGTAGATCACCCATAGGTTGGTTCGAGGTAGGTGAAGCAGCTGTGAGTGGTCCTGATTCGATATTCGAGGCTATGGAAAAATTTAGGTTGATTAGGGAAAGGTTGAAAACTGCGCAGCGTCATTAGAAGTCATATGCGGATGTTAGAAGGAGAGACCTTGAGTTTGAAGTTGGTGACCTAGTGTATCTGAAAATTTCACCCATGAGCGGGGGTGAAGAGATTCGGAAAGAAGGGGAAGCTTAGTCCCCATTATGTTGGTCCTTACAAAATTCCTAGTCGTGTTGGTAAGGTAGCTTATGAGGTCGAGTTGCCTTCGGAGTTGTCCTCTGTTCATCCAATATTCCATGTCTCCATGCTTAGAAAGCATATTAGCGATGTTGTGGTAGTGGATTCCTCTGTGAGTGTTGACATTCAAAAAAATCTTTCTTTTGATGAGATTCCTGTTGAGATTCTTGATTTTAGTGTCCAAAGACTAAGTAACAAAGAAATTCCCTTGGTCAAGGTGTTGTGGCAAAACCAATCTGTTGAGGGTGCAACTTGGAAAGCTGAGGCGGATGTGCGATCCAAGTACCCGCACCTATTTTCCGTGAACTCCGATCACGCCGAAGGTACCGTTCTTTCCTAAATCATGCACTTTTGATAAAACTTGCAGCAGTTTAGTTGTCATTTATAATGTGTTCAGCTGTAGTTTCTTGAATTTATGCATTCTATATTGCATTCGGAGTGAGAAACGATGTGGTGATGAGTCTAACAAATGATTTCAACTGTATGCTCTATTCCCTAGCTAATCTTGGAATGTCTAGAATCATTCGAGGATGAATTTTTCCAAGGGGGTATGATGTAATACCTCGGGAAATTTTTCGTTGAAATTTTGTGCGTAAATGTATTGGGTTCTATCTTCTAGAATGAATTATAAATTTTTCATGTGGAATGTCTTATATTATGACCCACCATTGCGTAGAGTATCGAATAATATTTTCAACGATATGTGGATCATCCAAAACGGACACCCGAGCCACGAGTTATGAACATTCCGATCTAACCGTGAATAGTAGTGAACAGTAAAACGTGCAGGAAAAATTACTGAGGCCTGGCGTATTTTTGCTCCAACTTTAAACGATCATAACTACTTGTACATAATGATCTGGGTGATCTATTATATATCAACGGAAAGCTATGTGAGTCCTCTTTCCAATGAAATTAGTTTCATCTAATTTGTCTATTGGAGCAAAAAGTTATGGTCTATCTACTTCAGCCTATCAAAAGCAAATTTTTGGGTCAACTTCAAATGATCATAACTCCTTGTACACAATGATCTGGGTGAGATACTATATATCAACGGAAAGATATGAAAGTCCTATTTCTAATGAAATTGGTTTTATCCAATTTGGATATCGGAGTAAAATGTTATGGTTGATCTACTTCAGACTATCAGAACAGACCACCAAAGGACAGATTCGAGAATTATTTAATTTTTAGGGGCGTTTTGGTCATTCCCCCTCACCCAAAATCCGTCCAAACCTTATATAAAAGCCTATTAGAAGCATTATATGTTATATTTGATCAACCCCCCTCACCCAAAATTCGTCCAAACCCTATATTAAAGCCTATTAGAAGCATTATATGTTATATTTCATCAAATTCCCTCAAAAAGAAAATCCTAAGCTCCTACATCCAACTTCAAGAACCTTCAAAGTTCACCATTAATTTTGCAAATTTATTCAAGATTCCAAGTTTCTAGTTCAAGAACTCCAAGAACCATCATTCAAAGGCACGATTAACATCTCAACAATGAGTATCGATCTAAAGTTCATCTTTCAAGGTATGTGGGTTTTTTCAACAAGAACTCTCTTTCGTTCTTGTGCCCAAAAGTAATTTTCTTTACAAAGGCATGATTTTTATTTGATTTTTACGAATTTGAAGCATGAACCCATATCTTATAATAATTATTATAAAATCTTGATGTTTATGATTTTGAAAGATGAATTTACATGTGTGGTAATATAAAGCATGAATCTTGAATGATATTTATCATGATTTTGATATTTGGGTCGTGAATCCCCATTGGAAATTTGTGTTTTTTTAAGAAAGTGTGTTATAAGCACGTTGATGTTGAATAATTGAGATATTTTGAATGATTTGACCTTTTGGTCTTAATGGAGTTGTTTTAAACTCGAGTGTGAAAGAAATCCACAACGTGGTTGATTTTGATAGATGGAAGCATGATGGCACCCGATGTATATTAATATATTACTGAAATTATTTTGTTGTGGATTGTCTTTGAAATGATTTGAGTTAAGTTCGAGAGAAATCTTAAGCACCGAGTGGGAGGTATAAAGGGACCTTACTTCCCTAGAACTATATGCCCCCGTAGGAGTGAGCCTGAGGCTGATTTATATAGTGATCACTAGTTTTTGTGGATTTGATATCTATAGTCCTACTCCGATGGCAAGGATAGGACGGCTCTCCCCAACGTGGGTTGTACGTTGGACTCCATGTACCTCACATGGTTTATGTCGGTTATAGGATCTCCCAGTGTGTGTGTTTTCTTGTGTCTATGGTGAATGGTGAAGTGATTTGAAAGTGGAATTGTGAAAGTTATTCTTTCAAAATATTTAAATGATATTTACATTATGAGAATTAATATTCTTGATGAACTAAAAGTTATTGACAAATTATAAGATGACTCGCATGTGTTATTGTACTTAATTCATCCTCTCATGATTATGATGATTTTCTTCAGGCTATGTGAGTCTTTCATACATCCTGCATATTTCTTATAAATTTTTATGATGATGATGTTTATAAAACTGCATACACCCCCATATGCTCAGTTCCTTTCCATGGTACTGACCCACATCTTTGGATGTGGGCTGCATTTTCTCGGAATATAGGTTCAGGTGCTCAGTTCTAGGTTTGACAGTGATTTTTCAAGAACGTTGTTCTACATCCTCTGTTGTGGTGAGTCCTCATGTTCCGAGGACGTGATGTCTGATGTTGGTTTCACGAAATTGTTTATATTTAATAACCGAGTATGAGTCAGTTGGGGCATGTCTCAATGGCTCGCTGATTTTATTGATTTTCTTAGAGGCTTGTCAGACTAGTATAGATGTTGGGAATTGACTAATAAGTTGTATTTTGTTATCTTTCTGAAATTCTTTTATTCTTGGATGATGATTACTCTATTGATATTTGAGGGTTATTTATGGAAACCCCATTGATCATGTTGAACTAAATAAAAATGGCTCAAAGGGTTAGCTTGGGGCTATTCGTAGCATCAAGAACCGTGTGATGCTTCGGAACCCGTTTTTGGGGCGTTACAAACTTGCTATCAGAGCCTAAGATTTTAAGGTGTCCTAGGAAGTTTGACAAGCTGCGTTAAGTAGAGTCTTGATCATCGGTGTGTAGCGCGCCACATCTATAAGCAAGAGGCTACAAGATGTTTTAGGAAAAAGTGTGATTCTTTCTTTCAGAAGTCTGTCATGCTTTAAGTGTCTCTCTCTGCTATTGATTCGTGCTCTCCTCTTTTAGAAATATGCCTCTATTGATTGTCGGAACTGAGTGGTCAAGTTCCAATTTCCGGGTTCATCCATGTTTGAGTGGTCTAGGAATTCTGTGCCACCCAAGAGTCATTTTATCTCTTACCTCAAAGATAAAAATCTTATTTCCAAGGGGTGTATTTACCATTTGGTTAGAGTCAAAGACACTAAGTCTGAGACTCCAACAATGTCGTCAATGAGTTTTCTAATGTCTTTTTGGATATCTCCCAGGGTTACCTCCTGATAGAGAGATAGAGTTCGGGATTGATCTTCTTCCCGATACTCAGCCCATTTCTATTCCTCCTTACCGTATGGCCACTGCAGAACTTAAGGAGTTAAAAGAGCAACTCAAAGATCTACTAGATAAGGGTTTCATAAGGCCCAGTGTTTCTCCTTGGGGTGCTCCTGTGTTGTTTGTGAAAAAGAAAGGTGGCTCTTTGCGTATGTGCATTGATTACCGCCAACTGAATAAAGTCACCATAAAAAATAAGTACCCCCTTCCGAGAATAGATGATTTGTTTGACTAATTTCAAGGTGCAAGTTATTTCTCAAAGATAGACCTTCGTTCCGGCTATTATCAACTCAAAGTTAGGGAGTGTGACATCTCGAAAACCGCTTTCCAAACTCGTTATGGCCATTTTGAGTTTCTTGTTATGTCTTTTGGGGTAACTAATGCCCCAACAGCTTTCATGGACCTCATGAATTGAGTGTTCAGACCATATCTGGATATGTTTGTCATATTGTTCATCGATGATATACTGCTGTACTCCCATAGTGAGGATGAATATTCTGATCATCTCCGAACTGTCTTGCAAACCCTTAGAGATCACAAGTTATTTTCCAAGTTCAGTAAGTGTGAGTTTTGGCTAAGGTCAGTTGCTTTTCTGGGTCATATCATTTCTTTCGAGGGTATTAGAGTTGATCCCCAAAAGATCGAAGCTGTTAGAAATTGGCCTAGACCTATTTCTCTGACTTATATCCAAAGTTTCTTGGGTTTAGCTGGCTATTACCACCGTTTTTTAGGGTTTCTCCTCTATAGCGTCTCCTATGAATCGGTTGACACAAAAAGAATGTGAAGTTCTTATGGTCCGAATCTTGTGAGAAGAGTTTTTAGGAGTTGAAGACTCAACTTACTTCAGCCCCTGTTTTGACTTTGCCTGATGGTGTTGATGGTTTTGTGGTGTACTGTGATACTTCGATAGTTGGGTTGGGTTGCGTATTGATGCAGAAGGGTAAGGTGATAGCTTATGCTTCTAGACAGTTGAAACCCCATGAGAAAAATTATTCCACCCATGACCTTGAGTTTCCCCCTCACCCAAAATCCGTCCAAACCCTATATTAAAGCCTATTAGAAGCATCATATGTTATATTTCATCAAATTCCCTCAGAAAGAAAACCCTAAGCTCCTACATCCAACTTCAAGAACCTCCAAAGTTTACCATTAGTTCTGCAAATTTATTCAACATTCCAAGTTCCTAGTTCAAGAACTCCAAGAACCATCACTCAAAGGCACGATTAACATCTAAAAAATGAGTATCGATCTAAAGTTCATCATTCAAGATATGTGGGGTTTTTCAACAAGAACTCTCTTTCGTTCTTGTGCCCAAAATTAATTTTCTTTACAAAGGTATGATTTTTATTTGATTTTTATGAATTTGAAGCATGAACCCATATCTTATGATGATTATTATGAAATCTTGATGTTTATGATTTTGAAAGATGAATTTACATGTGTGGTGATATAAAGCATGAATCTTGAATGATATTTATCATGATTTTGTTATTTGAGTCGTGAATCCGCATTGGAAATTTGTTTTTGTTTTGAGAAAGTGTGTGTTATAAGCACGTTGATGTTGAATATTTGAGATATTTTGAATAATTTGACCTTTTGGTCCTAATGGAGTTGTTTTGAACTCCAGTGTGAAAGAAATCCACAACGTGGTTGATTTTGATAGATGGAAACCATAATGCCTCCCGATGTATATTTATATATTACTAAAATTGTTTTGTTGTGGATTGTCTTTGAAATGATCTGAGCTAAGTCTGGGAGAAATTTTTAGCACCGAGTGGAAGGTATAAAGCGACCTTACTTCCCTAGAACTATGTGCCCCCATAGGAGTGAGCCTGAGGCTGATTTATATAGTGATCACTAGTTTGTGTGGATTTGATATCGATAGTCCTACTCCGATGGCAAGGATAGGATGGCTCTCCCCAACGTGGGTTGTACATTGGACTCCATGCAGCTCACATGGCTTATGTCGGTTATAGGATCTCCCAGTATGTGTGTGTTTCCTTGTGTCTATGGTGAATGGTGAAGTGATTTGAAAGTGAAATTGTGAAAGTTATTCTTTCGAAAGATTTAAATGATATTTACATTATGAGAATTAATATTCTTGATGAACTGAAAGTGATTGACAAATTATATGATGACTCACATGTGTTATTGTACTTAATTCATCCTCTCATGATTATGATGATTTTCTTCGGGCTATGTGAGTCTTTCATACATCCTTCATATTTCTTATAAAGTTTTATGATGATGATGTTTATAAAACTACATACACCCCCATATACTCGGTTCCTTTCCATGGTACTGACCCACATCTTCGGATGTGGGCTACATTTTCTCGGAATGTAGGTTCAGGTGCTTAGTTCCAGGTTCGACAGTGATTCTTCGGGCACGCTGTTCTACATCCTCTGTTGTGGTGAGTCCTCATGTTCCAAGGACGTGATGTCTGATGTTGGTTTCACGGAATTGTTTACATTTAATAACTGAGTATGAGTCAGTTGGGGCATGTCTCAATGGCTTGCTGGTTTTCTTGATTTTCTTAGAGGCTTGTCAGACTATTATAGATGTTGGGAGTTGACTAATAAGTCATATTTTGTTATCTTTCTGAAATTCTTTTATTCTTGGATGATGATTACTCTGTTGATATTTGAGGGTTATTTATGAAAACCCCATTGATTCGTGTTGAACTGAATGAAAATGGCTTAAAGGGTTAGCTTGGGGCTACTCGTAGCCTCAAGCACCGTGTGACGCTTCGAAACCCGTTTTTGGGGCATTACAGGCTGAGTATCTAGAAGAAGATCAATGCCGAAGTCTATTTCCCTTTCGGGAGGAATTCCTGGCAGATCTTCGGGAAAGACATCTCAATATTCAATCACAACACACCCATGTACAAGACTCTACTAGATATATCTTTTAGACTTCCTAGGACTCTATTAAAGCTTAGTCTCTGATATTGAGTTTGTAACGCCCCAAATCTGGTACCCGAAACACTACATGGTGCTCATGACCCTGAAGGACCACAAGCTAACCCATGACTGATATTTGTACCTGTATACTGCATAAAATACTTTATAATGCAGAAACATGAACTGAAAATCCTTGGTTTAAAATTGAGACATAATATCTGATAAAAAAATATAACATCAGGGAGGGGTATGAAATACCAAAAACAACTAAAATAAGCTATCTGAACATACTGTAGTCTGGAAAGCCTTTAAAACGTGACTGTCTGAATAAGGAGTTGATGGGACATGTCCCCAAATAACTCTAACTAATAAACTAATTACTGAGATAATAAAATTATAATCATGTCCTCAAAAGATGAGGACTTACTGCTAACTCTAACAGTTAAGACTAGAATCTACTGATACTCTAGAGCTCGTGTCTCTGAACCTATGGTATAAGACACCATAGCGCAAATGCATCAGTACTTTGAATATACCGATATTCATGTGAAGTAGGCTGAATTCATGGGGTTCATATGCATGAATAATAACAATAACAGACTGACTATCATGAGCGTGAGAATACATGCATGAGACACAATAACTGACACTGATACCATGATAACATGATTACTAAATCTGAAAACTGATAACATGACATACTGATAACTGATATAATTGATAACATGAGTAACTGTATCTGACAGTCCTGAATCTAATGGAGCTAGCTGAGTCCCATACTATATCTGAGTTAACTGTATCTTACAGTCCTGAAATCTGAAGAACTATTTGAGTTCTTTTACTGAGCTGATACTGAAACTGTGGGAGATAGTAATCTAACCGACATGCCCCTAATATATCATTATGGTTGAGTTGGGGTCAAATCTTTAACCCCAATTAGAAAGGGTGTCAATACCGCTCCATTGGTAAGGACAAGATATGGGTGACCCTCGTCTGATAGTGTCCCCAAAAGAGAATGGTAAGGCCTTTATCTGACAGTGCTTATCCACCCCATCAACCCTCATCGGACAGTGTTGATGTCTCAACCTATGTTGGCTATATATTTCTAAAATGCAAGGATGACTTCTAAAAATCACACCCTCATATGATAGTGTGTGTTCCCATCCATGGGTTCACTCGGCTCTAATTCCTACTCCCATCTGAATAGCCTCTAAACATGATTTACTGAACTGAACATAGGTTTAGTTACTGAATTCCATTGACTGGTGGAATACTACTGATATCTTACAACTAACTGAGTTTATGAGATCATGGAGATTTCCTGAGTAATAAGACTGTCTGTAGTCTAAGGATTCATAGCTTGACTGAGAGTATCGTGAAAACATGACATTGCTCTAGGCACACAACTAATGTTTCAGGTACAAGTACCCCCAGGACTCGATGGAAGGAAACTGATCAAGCATAACTTACTTGAACATATAATTAACATCATAATCCATAATACATTTATAGAAGCATTTCATCAAAACATGTGATAGGCATAACTTGTTCATACATGGGGATTTCATGGTATCATGCTAGTTAGGCACTTTTCCTTCATCTAGGCATTTTATCAAACATATTGTAGGCATAGTACATGTAAACATCATTGTACAATAATTAAACATCATGGTTCAATTCTAATTTCATCATTCAAGGGTTTAGTCATATTTATCACCCAACATGGAGTAGAATTCAATTTCTCATTATCCACATAAACAAGAGCAGCCTAATCATGAAATTCATAAGAAAATCCATAACTTGAATTTAGAAAAGGGATTCTTAGGCTTCATGGATGAAAGAAGTCCATAAATGAACACTATGCATACCTTGGTTCGTAAATACACGAAGATTGACGGAGGAAATTCTTGATTATGAATCTTCTATGAAAAGCCCTTGGTTGTTCTTGAGAGGTTTTTGAGAGAAGAGAGTGTATTTTGGGTGAAAAGTGGTTGAATCACGTGTTAAAGAGCTTAAATAGGGATGGGAAATTGACCCTTTTAACTCTGGACGTGTCTTGTAATTTCAATATAAATTTACCGAATCGGACCCCTGGCACGATGCGGTGCTATCGCGCCATGTCACTGGAATTTGACAATTGGGAAAATAAGGGATGGCGCGATACGGAGCCATCGCATTGCTCCTTCTTTTGCGACCTGGAACTTTGAAGCGATGCGAAGGAAATCACGTTGAGACACTGGAAAAGGACAATTGTCATTTTAGCTTGTGGCCATTGCGCCACTGACCAATATGGCGTTGTTTTACGACGGAAACTTGAAATAGTCATAACTTCTTACCTGGTTATCGAATTTAGGTGAATTTTATATCGATGAAAAGCTTATTGAATTTTCCACATGAAAAAAAAGTGAAAATCTTAAAAATATCATGTGTACAAAAGTGGATTCATCTTTCAAATAAAGCTCCTAACCTTTTTGAGATGATTTCAAGCTAGGAAAAGGTACGGGGTATTACGCACTACATATCCCTTTGTTTTAGTGAAATCGTTGTTGTTGTTCTTGTATCTTGTTCCCATTTGTTGTTATTGTTCTCTTATTGTTGTTGTCATCTTGTTAATCATCTTGTTAGTTGGTTGTTGGCTGAAATTGGTGTTGTTACACCTTGTTTTCTCGTTATTGTTGTGTTGTTGTTGAACCCGAGACTTGTTCTTATTTGGTCCTCAAATTCTTCTTGTATTATGGACAATTTTTGTGTCATTTTCATGTGTTCCATAGTTGGTTTGTATCATATAGCCTAGCTGCTTCACTTGTTCATTTACTTGAACTTGATTCGGTTTTTTTCTTTTTAGATCTATATTATCTAAAATTAATAGGAACATAAAATAGATTATAATTTATTAATGTATCGTTAAAAAGGATAACAGTAATCTAACATGCACAATAATAAAATAATAGTTCCAATAGATCATACATCTGTTGCACCAGGTAGGTTATTTGTTGCAACGTATAACTAACCTATTACAACAGATGAGTAATCTGTTGAAATAAATGAATGGTTTGTGCAATAGATCACATATATGTTGTAACATATGAGTGATATTTTGCAACTTATAACCAACATATTGCAATAAAAATAGATCATTCATCTGTTGAAATAGATGACTGGTCTGTGCAACAGATCATAAATCTATTGCAATATATTAGTGATCTATTGAAATAGTTACCAACGGTCAATATTGTTTAGATTTCTTCCTAGAGAAGAGTCTTTTATCGCAATAGATGAATGATCAGTTTGAAAAATCAAGTCTTGAACATGTACTGTTGGAATAGTTGATAGGATTTTATCCAACGGAAGGTTCATCTGTTGCATTACATGATTAATTTGTTGCTTTAGATTTTTAATTCGATGGTTCCTCCGTTGTATTGATGGTAAATTTATTGCACCAAATGGTAAATCTGTTGTATCAGATGGTTAATCTGTTGTATCAAATGGTTAATTTGTTGCATCAGATTGTTAATTTATTGCATCATATTTTTTATTTGATGGTAAATTTGTTGTATGATACGGTAAATATGTTGTATCAGATGGCTAATCTGTTGCATCAGATGGTTAATTTGTTGCAACAAAAAAATAGTAGCATGATTTTGTTCAATAGAACAACAACAATATCACTCTTTTTACCAAGAACAAGAACAAATTAACCTAGCAACGGGCGCAACACCAAAAACACCAACATCATTGTTTTGTTGATAAAACATAAATAACAAAAATTAAAATTCAAAAAATACAACAACAACAAAAAATCATATTTCAGTCTGAAAAGAGAGGAGAAAAAATACCAGAAATTAGGGTTTTATCTAGAACGCATTTCAAATTAAAGCAACAAATATTGAAATTATTCACCAATACTAGAAGAAAAGTTGACTCAAGTTCCTCTTTTTCTTCAAAACTAAAAAGGTCATAATTTTTTATATGTGAAAGAAGAAAAGGAACGATGAAGAACTTGAAGTTGTTGTGATCGGAGAGTAAGGCTGTCACGTCGATTGAGGTTAAATTCGAAAAGGAACTTGAAGACCAATTAATTATCGCAGAGGTTAAAGTCGCCGAGATTGAAAGGAGAAATTTGCTGAATAGTTGGTTGGGAGAAACTATCGAGAGAGAGAAAGGAGAAAAGATTGATTTGTAGAGGAGAAGAGTGTGGGTTGATTTGTATTTTTGAAAATATTAGAAAGTTTTAAAATTATTAATCAAGTCTACAATTAACTTAATCAAGTTTCCTAATTATGTTTTACCCTTTAAGTTGGTCAATGTCTCCAATCTTTCATTCAAGAATTAAATGACACATTTCCTTCAATTTCTCAAGTGTCTTTCTACTCCATGCTTCAAACTACATCTCTTTCAAAATAGTTGATTTTAAAAAAAAAATATTTTAATTTAATTATTATAATAAATAAAAAAAATTATAAATTTTATTATATTGTTAATACTTTTTTTTATTATTAAATGACTAAATTAAATATAGATACTCAAATTTATATTTTAAAACATAATTTAATAAAATAAACTCTTAATAAATATTTTTTTAGGAGAATGTCAAGTCAATAAGGGTCAACTATTTTGAAACAGAGAGAGTATTAAAACAAAAAAGATACATAATTAACAAGAATAATTAGATAAAAAAATATTCTAATAAATTTTTTCAAGAAGATTGTCAAGTCAACAAGGATCAACTATTTGAAACTAAAGAGTGCCTAACAACATCTCACCTTTATTTTAAGGGGAGAAAAATCCAAATAACATTTCTTAGATGGTTAATTGCAATTTATAGCATAACTTTCATCTTTGCAAGTTGTAGCAAATCAGATTATAAAAAGGAAAAAGAAAATATTTTTCTAGTAATATAAATAAGAAAATATAAGTTTTATATATGGAAAAATAGATTTTTATACCCAAAAAAGGGGACTCGGTTATTGTTAAGATATCAATCATCCCCTTAAATATATCTAAAAATGATTTGATGCATACTTCATTTAAAAAATCATTATTCAACAACAACAACAATAACAAATCCAGTGTATTCCCACCAAGTGAGGTCTGGGGGGAGGGGGTTAAATGTACGCAATCTATACCGCTACTTCTGAAGAAGTAGAGAGCCTATTTTCGATAGACCCCCAGCTCAAGATAATGCATAGTCAACAAGGTCATAGTAATACATGAAACAAAAAGGGTGGCATAACCGAAATAAGAAATGAGAAATAGTAAAAATAGAGCTAAAAGAGACACGAAAATAAGAGAAATACAAAAACAAAAATAGGAAATAAGAAATAAGAAAAGGACAACCCCTAGTAGTAGCATACACTAACAGCTCAAACCAATGGATAGAGTCCTAGGATTACTAACTCGGCTACACGAGAGCTCCCTAACTACTAGTTACAACCCACACACGTACTAAACTTCTACCCTTATCCGCGACCTCCATACCTTCCTATCTAGGGTCATATCCTCAGTAAGCTATAACAGCCCTATGTCATGTCTAATCACTTTCCTTCAGTATTTCTTTGACCTACCTCTACTCCTCCTGAAACCATTCAAATCTAGCCTCTCACACCTATGAGTTGGGGCATTCGTGCCCCTCCTCATCACATGCCCAAACCATCTCAGCCTTCCTTCCCGCATCTTGTCCTCTACCGAAGTCACTTCCACCTTCTCCCGGATAATCTCATTCCTAACTTTATCCCCTCTAGTAAGTCCACACATCCAATGCAACATTCTCATTTCTAATACCTTCAATTTTTGGATGTGGGAGTTCTTGACTGGCCAACACTCTGCACCATACAGCATGACTGGACGGACTGCCACTCTGTAGAACTTTCTTCTGAGCTTTAAGGTCACCTTCTTATCACACAGCACTCCCGAGAAGAGCCTCCACTTTATCCAATCTACTCCAATATGATTAGAGACATCCTCATCAATCTCGTCATTCCCTTGAATCAAAGACCCAATATACTAAAAACTATCCTTCTTACAAACATCCTGGGAATCTAACCTCACCACCACTCCGTCTTCCTACCTCAATTTACTAAACTTGCATTCCAAATACTCTATCTTGGACCTTCTCAACCTGAACCCCTTAGATTTGAGGGTTCGCCACCAGACCTCTAACTTTTCATTCATACCCTCCTCCCCCCCATCTCATCAATTAGCAATGCATCATCTGCAAATAACATACACTAAGGTACCTTATATTGAATACTCCGCATGAACACATCAATCACCAGCACAAATAAAAATAGGCTGAGAGTCGATCCTTGATGCAACCTTGTCTCTACCAGAAAATGTTTTGAGCCTCCTTCCACCGTCCTCACCCGAGTCTTCCCTCTATCGTACATGTCTTTAATAACTCTGATGTACATCTTTGGGATCGTTCGCACCTCCAAACATCTCCATAGAACCTCCTTCGAGACTTTGTCATATGCCTTCTCCAGGTCGATAAACACTATGTGTAAATCGCTCTTCTTTTCTCTATATTGCTCCACCAATCTTCTCACCAGGTAGATTGCCTCTGTTGTCGAATGACCAAGAATAAATCCAAATTGATTCTCTGAAATAGACATAGCCCTTCTCAATCTTCGCTCAACCACCCTCTCCCAAATCTTCATAGTATGACTCAACAGCTTAATACTCCTATAGTTATTGCAACTCTGAATGTCAGCCTTATTTTTATATAATGGAATCATCATACTCCATCTCCAAGCCTCGGGTACTTTTGCAGTCCTAAAAATGTCATTAAACAAGTCGGTCAACCATCTCAAACGAGCTTCACCAGTAAACTTCCAAAAATCCACCGAAAAAAATCATTATTCAACCAATGATTTCTTTTCCTTCATCAGAGATTCTCTTTCTTTTAATTTTCCTTTTGTTCTTTAAAAAAAATCTGATGTAGGGTTATTGTTAATTTCTTTGTTAAATATTTATTGTACATAACAATAAAAGATATGTCAATGCATATTAGAGAAAATGAACAATCTACTATTTGTGTTGGTAACAACATAAATAAGGATTTTAATATAGATCAGAATCTTTCATAAGAATAATCTAGTAAAAATATCTTGTAAATACTTATTAGACTGTTACATGTATGAAATCTGTATGAAATGTCAATATTCTGTTCAAGATTTGTAAAATAGTTTCTTACATGTTATATTTATATGTAATGAGTATAATGATTGCAGAAGTTGGTACAAAAATTGCCTTTCACCAAATATTATACGTTATTATTTATTTTAGTGTATGAAAAAATATACAAACTTGCATTTTTTGAATTATTTCGTGTATGAAACCTGTATAATATCAATATTACAATGAAGGTTTATAAAATAGTTTCTTACATGTTATATTTATATGGAATGAGTATAATGTGATTGTGATATTCAATTAAGAAAATATACTTAAGAGTATAAATTGAATGGAATCAGTTTATAAAGTGATTTCTTACATGTCACATTTGTATGAAATGTGTATGAAATAGATATATAAACTGATATTTATGGACTGTGATATTTTAGACTTAATAAACATTGTCATCTTTCATACTGAAAAAAATCAAGATTTATAAAAAAAAAATTACAGTACATCTGGTTGACACAAACCCAATTGATATCAAATTCATTCAATGATGTGAAATAAGAAACACCTGTTAGATTAGCATAACATTGAATAAAAGATTGCTTAAATACTTATAAGTGATGATTTTACCACTTATTTGCGCTCATCGTTCTTGTACATTACCTCATTCTATGTGAATAAATGAGACATATTTGTGGTTAAATGCACTAATATCCACTCTTTGCAGGCATAGGATCGATTAGGTTGAAAGATATGGATTGAAGCCTATAACGATCAAAAGAAAGCAGGAAATGTGTAGATGAAGACTCATAGCAGAAAGCGCCTGAGTACCACGGTCGTGATCAGAACACCGCAATCACTGTTAGCTAAGAATAAAATTTACCTAGCCTTACATAATATGATCGCGGTCAATCATGTTTGGCCAACACAATGAAATCGCTCGATCATAGCCATGACAACTGTTGTACGATCGCAACCAAAGCTCTGTAACCGCGACCTAGCGGGAGAAATAACTAAAGGGCATTTGGTAAATTAGACAGCTGAAGCAAGATTTATATGGAGACTTCAAAATACTTTAGAGGAGTGTGGGGGGAAGAACCCTAGAATTTGAGAGTAAAAATTTGATTGTTCATTTTTTTATTTTGTAATTATTGTTCCAAAGGAAAGTTAGCAAAATTGAAGTGTGGAATTGAATATTATTTTACCCTCTCTTATTATGAACTCCATGGATTCACTACTTGGTAAAATTCTTTTTTTCCTATCTAATGAGTATCTAAATTCTTTAGTCTTAGGATTATGTTGAACTAGAGTATAATTTGTGTGTGATTATTGTTGTATTTGCATGATTGTTAGTTGTTGAATAAGGATTTCACTACTGCTTGAGCTTATGAGTTGGAATTTAATGGGTGAAAGACCCAAATATCCAAATGGTTTTGATGGGTGAAAACCCCAAACTCTAGAAACCCTTTATCATCCTCAAAATAGGGATAAAGATGAATATGAGGTAACCCATAATATCCTTGAAAGGGGGTTATAGGTGGACAAGGCAATGGTAGACAATTAAGCCTATGGTTTGCTTCCTTTTACAATCTTAGAAATAAATGTATTAGGAGTGTAAATCATGTCAAGATCATTATCCTAGAAATAAGGATGCTTGATTGAGGTTTTGGGTGATTCCAAATTTCACACTTGTTAGGTGCTCGAAAGAGCCAATGGGTGAAATTGTTTTGTTTTTATCAAAAGATTAACCACAATGACCTTCGACCTAGACTATCCTTTAGTTAACAACTAAAATTAATGCTAAACCATTATTAACCCAAATACTTTTACCTTTAAGTAGACATAATCCCAAGATTTCCCCTAACATTGTTGCTTAAAAAATTGTCATCTCTTAATCATTTGCTAAAGATTGTACAAAATGTTTTCAAACAAATCCCCCCATTTTATTTTACATGTCCTCTTTGTTAGCATTCTGGGTAACCTCGTAGTAATTTGAACACCCATAGGGTTTAAAGTCTATAACTCACTCCTTGAGATTCGACCCCAATTCAAATTAGGTTACTTGACAATGAATGCCTTACCCCTCAATTATGGGAGTGTGTTGAGCATCATCAAAATGGCATCATTTTCGGGGAGTGAAATATAGAGTTCGCTTTTGTGGTGCTATTCTTACATAAGAATACTCGGAGTGGTGAAATTTAATTTATTTGTTGTTTTTGATCTTTGAGTAGGTAAACATTATTATTCCCAAATCATCATGAGTCATGGGGACTCGGTTTGTATTGGGACCGGAGATCATGAAAGTGCAATTCTCATTCCCTCCACCGAGGAGCATGGAATATTTTTTGTTACAAGTCAGATGATGAAATTGCTCCACTTAAAGGGACTCTTTAGGGGTAAAGCTCATAAAGACCTAAATGCTCACTTAAAGGGTTTCATGGAAGTATGTACTCCATTCAAAGTCTCATGTATATCCCAAGAGTCCATCCGGTTATGCCTTTTTTCATTATCTCTCATGGGAAAGGCAGTACTATGGCTAAGGTCTTTACCTGCCAAATCTATCACTTCATGGACAAGTCTCATGGAGGCCTTCTTAAGTCAATACTTCCCACCATCTAGGAAGTTGAATTTGAGGGAGAAGATTGTTTATTTTGGCCAATACCACAAAGAATCATGGTATGATGCTTGGGGACGATTTAAAGAGACACTTTGGAAATGTTCTATACATGAGGTACCGAAGAAGATGCTCCTCCAAATCTTTTATTGAGCATTTGATCAATAAAATAAGGCCGTAGTGGACAATGCATCCGTGGATCATTCATCAACTCACCATATGGGATTATTTCACAAGTCTTGGACTAAGTGGCAATTTTGTGTAGGGGTTGGGACATAGAGGATGCCGAGGTGGCCATGGGGGCTCCCTCATCATCCTTTATGTTCAATGATAGAAAAGATGTAGAGGAAGAAATTGATGCAAAAATGAGAAAAGTGATGTCCTACCTCAAACTCCTAATTGATCATATGTTGAGAGAATCAATGGAAAGTGTACGTGTGATAAATGCGATAGAAGTTGAAACTTGTGAAGACAAGGAAGAAGAGGTGATTGGTGATAACTTAGGGATGACACCTAGGAGCTTTGAGGGTTTCCATCTTGCTCCATAAGTACAAGATGGGAATCAAGGTCGGAACCAAGGAAATCTAAGCATGACACATTTTGAAGGGAGGGAGAAGATCGATAGAGATATTTTAGCGCAGATCTTAAGTAATGTTGAGAGGACCAGAGAAATAGTGATTGAAATGCAAAGTGAATTCTCCATGCTCTACCAAATGGTTGTGTCTCACTCCTCCTCTATACAACAACTTGAGGCAAAAGTAAGCGAAATAACAAAGTATCAATGGAGAGGCAAAGTGAAGAAATACAAAATGGGGAAGCAACAAAGGCAAAGAGAAAAAGACACAATGTTGAAGAGCCAAAATTAAATGAGATGTTGATGAGAAAGTCAATGAATAACGAGTGTCAAATTGTTTCTATACCTTCAACCCTCATCCATCCTCCTTTCCAAAAATGGTCATTGAGAAAGGGAAAGCATGATAAACTCAACAAACTTTTTAATAAATTTAGCAGCATTTCTATTAATATTCCTCTTATCGAGACGTTGCAAGACATGCCAAGGTATGATAAATTTATGAAAGATTTAGTGTCTAAAAATTGTTTGGAGGATGAAACCATAGATATTACTCACCATTGTAGTGCCATGATGACAAGTGTGTATGTTGAAAAGAAGAAGGATCTCGGAGCTTTTACAATCTCATGCACTATCGGTGCCTTCACATTTGGTAGGGTATTATGTGATCATGGGGCAAGTGTGAACCTCATGCCTTATGCTATATTTCACAAAATTGGATTGGGTAAGCCAAAGCTCACCAAAATAAATTTGCTTATGGTAGATCAATCCATTAAGAAGCCTATAGGAATTCTCCATGATGTTTTAGTAAAAGTAGACCGGTTTCTTTAACCAATCGATTTTGTTATTGTGGATTGTGCAATAGACATCAAAATTCCCATTATCCTTGGAAGGCCATTTTTAGCTACGGGGAAGGCATTGGTAGATGTGGAGTTCAGGGAGATGAAGTTTAGATTGAATGGTGAAATGGTATCCTTCAACGTATGTAAGACCATAAAACAACCAATGGACCAACAAGTCATTTTGGTAATTGATGTTGTTGTTGGTGAAGTATCAAACCATGTTGATGTGAGCTTGTTGAAAGAACTTTTAGTTGGGGTGCTTTGGAATTATGGAAGAGAAGAAGTAGAGGAGTATGATGAAGTGGCGACTTCTCTAACCGAGCTTGGGTTTCACACCAAGAACCCGATTAAATTAGATCCTGATCTTAAAAATTGTTAAAGTCCACCCTCCAAACCATCCATCCTTGAACCTTCCAAAATCAAATTAAAACCCTTACCACCTCATCTTAAATACGTGTTATTGGGTGAGGATGATACTTTGCCAATCATTATTGCTACTGACCTAAACTCCTCTCAAGTAGAAAAATTGAAGTTTGTGGTAAAAAAATCCATTCAGGCCATTGGGTGGACGATAGCGGATATAATCGGCATAGCTCCCGGTATATGCTCACACAAAATTAAACTCGAGCAAGATCATATACCAAGTGTAGAGCACCAAAAAATATTAAACCAACCCATGCAAGAGGTGGTAGAAAAGGATATATAAAGTGTATCAATGCAGAAGTGATCTATCCTATATCCAATAACACGTGGGTAAGATTAATGCAATGCATTTCAAAAAAGGGTGGTATCACGATAGTTGAGAATGAAAAAAATGATCTCATCCTAGTACAACTAGTTACCGAATAGTGAGTGTGTATGGACTACCAAAAATTGAACTCATGGACCAAGAAAGACCATTTTCCAATACCGTTCATGGATCAAATACTAGATAGGCTTGCTGGTAGAGGGTGGTATTGTTTTTTTTATGGGTACTCGAGATACAATCAAATTTGTGTCTCCCCAGAGGACTAAGAAAAGATAAACTTTACTCTCCCATATGGTACATTTGTATTCAAGAAAATGCCCTTTAGGTTGTGTAATGCCCCAACAACCTTTCAATATTGCATGTTGTCAATATTTATGGATATAGTTGAAGACTCCACGGAAGTATTTATAAACAAATTCTCGGTAGTGGGGAATTATTTTGAGTCATACCTCAAACACTTGAATAAGATGCTTGAAAGGTACGTGGAAACAAACCTTGTCTTGAATTGGGAAAAGTGTCACTTCATGGTCAAAGAAAGAATTGTCTTAGACCACAAGATCTCGGGAAAAGGCATTCAAGTTGATCAAGCTAAGGTTGAGGTAATTTCCAAGCTCCCACCCTTATTTTTGTAAAAGGTATTCGAAGTTTCCTTTGCCATGCGGGGTTCTATCGTCGTTTCATCAAGGATTTTTCTAAGATAGCACACCCTATATGTAAGCTTCTTGAGAAAGAATCTAAGTTCAACTTTGATGAAGTATGTTTCAAAGCCTTTGATCATCTTAAGGAATTTCTCGTTTCAATCCCTATTATTGTGGCTCTGGATTGGTCATGCCCATTTGAGGTAATGTACGACGCAAGTGGTAATGCATTGGGTGCGGTGCTAGGACAGCATAAGGACAAGCCTTTTCATCCTATATACTATTCTAGAAAAACCTTGAATGATGCCCAACGTAACTACACCATCACTGAGCAAGAATTATTAGCGATTGTTTATTCCTTTAAAAAGTTTTGGGCCTATTTGTTAGTAACGAAGGTGGTGGTGCATACGTACCATTCCCCTCTCAAGTATATCACAGCCAAAAAACAAGAAAAGTCACGTTTAATTAGGTGGATTTTGTTATTAAAAGAGTTTACCTTTGAGGTGAAAGACCAAAAAGGGTGTGAGAATCAAGTGGCCGGTCATCTCTCTCGACTCAAAGGCAACAATAAAAAGCATGGGGAAACAGAAATTGTTGATGCTTTCCCCAATTAATTGATCATGTCCATCGAGGGGAATAGTACACCATAGTATGCCAATTTTTCCAACTATGTAGCAAGTGGTGTACTCCCCGAGGGACTGAGTTTCCATTAAAAGAAATAATTTTTATTGATGCAAAACTATATTTCTGGGATGAGCCATTTTGATTTTGAAAGTGTACCGATGGAGTTATTAGATGGTATGTCATGAATTTTGAAATAAGTGACATCTTGGAGGCTTGTCACTCATCACCTTACGGCGGTCATCATAGAGGGATCCGAACTACCACCAAGATTCTCCAATGCAGATTCTATTGGCCTTCCATGCATAAGGATGACATTGAATGGGTTGAATCTTGTCATAATTGTCAAATGCATGGTGGTATTTCAAGAAAGCACGAGATGCCTCTCAATCCTAACTTGGAGGTGGAACTATTTGATGTATGGGGAATCGATTTTACGAGTCCTTTTGTGAGCTCCTTTAGGAATAAGTACATTTTGGTGGCGGTCGACTATGTTTCTAAATGATTGGAAGCCATTGTACTCCACACTAATTAGAGACAATTCATCACCTTATTCCTAAAATAGAATATTTTCACATGGTTCGGCACCCCTCGGGCCACCATTAGTAATGGCAGTTTGTATTTTGGCAATCGGATGTTTGGTTCTCTTTTTGAAAAGTATGAAGTTAAGCACAAAGTCACCAACCCATACCACCCCTAAATGGGTGGTCCAGTGGAGGTGTCAAATTGCAAAATCAAAGCCATACTCGAAAATATGGTAAATGTAGGCCGCACAAATTGGGTAAGGCAACTTGATAAAACACTTTGAGCTTATAGAACGGCCTACAAAACCTCAATAGGTATGTGTCCCTATCAATTAGTGTTTGGTAAGGCATGTTACTCGTTGATCTTGAGTATAAGGCTCTGTGGGATTTGAAGATATTAAACATAAACTTGGGAGAAGAATCTGAGGCATGGGTGACACAACTCCATGAGATGGAAGAGTTTCGACTAAAGGCTTATGAGAGTGAAGCATTATATAAAGAGAAAATGAAGAAGTGACATGATGCTAGAATATTGCGGTGAGAATTCCATGAGAGAGAGAATATACTCCTTTATAACTCCCACTTGAAACTCTTCAAAGGAAAGCTCCACTCAAAATGGTCGAGACTATTTGTGATTTCTAAAGTCTACTCAAGTGGTACAGTCGAGTTAGAAGATAATGAAGGGTAGAAATTCGTACTTAATAGTCAAAGGGTGAAGCACTACAATGAGAAAATCTCTGTGGCAGCCAAGGTAGAGTGCATTAACTTCAAAGATGCTATATGGTAAAAGTACAGAGTCGTGTCGCGATGTTAAATTAGGTGCTTGATGGGAGGCAACCCATCCTTAACTAATTTTTGTTTGTTTTGATGCTTTGTAGGTCTTTTAACATAAATATTGTACTTAGAAAAACAGGAGAAAAATAGAGCTGGAAAACTGATAGTAATGCAGGAGATGAAAAATAGAGCAAAAATAAGGGATTTTAGTCTCAGGTACCGCAATCGCATTCATCAGACCGCAATCGCGTCAACATTGTTGCAAGCCTATTGCCACTATCACGACAGAAGACTCCTACAATGCCTACTGTCCATGGGAGCCTTTCTTATCCCTTTTACTTTTTAAATTTTAAATTTACTTCAGTGAGGGTACTTCAAGCCTTTGAGTTAGGGGTGTAGTGAGGCTATGAGGGATATCCTACCTATGAATAAACCTTTCCCTATGATAGATTGAGTAATGACTTAAGAATGCAAGGAAAGTCTGAGTACCTGTAGCATTGCAATTGGTAACTTTGGGGTCACCATTGATGAAGTCTGAGTAGCTATATGGTTTGCCCATTTGGAGCCAAAGTGTAAGATGAAGGTTTGGTGGCAACCATAGGTAGCAAGTTATGTGTGGTGCTAATTCAAAATACACAACCCCTCTCCGTCTAATATTTTTTTTTAAAAAATAAGAGTATGGATGTAAGCAATATTATGACAAATCTTTCTCTCTTTTGGTGGCTCCACAAATATTTGACTTGTGAATAGTAATAAATACTCCACTTTTGTCTCTAGCAGGAGCGATATTTGAGCTCCCTTAGAAAATTTTGCAAGCCATGTGCGGTGAGCTATTAGCATTCATCTCTTGTGTACCTGTGTTATCTAAAACTTTCCTCGGTAGTCTTTCAAAACTAATTTTGATTTTAGATGGTTGGAGAAATGATCTTAGGCCATTTTTGTGATTTTGGAACCCTCTCTAGCCTAAAAATCCTACCAATGCATGATTATAATCCTTAGTACCCACTTTGAGCCTTGAGAACTTTCATTGGCAAACTCATTATAAACCATGACCCATTTTTTTTATCCCTCTCTTTAACCAAACCCTCTTTGAACTTGAAAATATAACTTGAGGATAAAAGCCTAAGTTTGGGGTGGTAAAGGTTGATGGAAGAAAGTTTGAGGCCGCAAAGTTGTTAGTGAAATGCCTTATGTTCCGAAATCATGAAAATAAATGAATAGAAAAGTAACGAGTCCATCAAAGAAATGAATTTCATGAAAAGAAAATAAGAGAAAAGTGGTGAACTATGAAAAAAAAAGTGGCCACACGAAAAGTAAAAAAATAAAGAAAAGTGGACCTTAGTCGAAAAAGAAGGATTTTCAAGTGTGATGAAGATTCATAAGGAAGGGTATAGCCATGTATTTCCTCAATGATATCCTACCCTAGACCTAACCTACGTTACAAGCTTAGAAAGTCCTTTGAGATCTCCAACCATTTACTTTCTTTGTAGTGGTAATTGAAAATAAGGACAAGCCTATGGTATGACACTTGTTGCATAGAGATTTGTTTTGTGAGGGAGAGAGTTTTTTCACTTAATAGTCCTTGTTACTTATTTGGTAGTTTGGTGTGTAGAAGTTCTCTTTTTTATAAGGATGGCATGTGAACAAGTTGAGGTGGGTGATTTTTGTTACCTCTCAAGAAAAGAAACAAATGGAGTATAGCTTGATTATGATCAAAAGGGATCCACCTCTAAGGTAATAGTCATTGTTACTTGGTTGTTCCTTAAAGTCTTAGGCATCCTTGAGAATTGTATAATGAGGTGTGTAGTGAGATTAGCTTAGCCCGCGTGCAATGAGCTACCTATGGTTGCGACTATAGTGGAAGTTAATTAGATCTTTAAAGGTAGTGTGCAATGCTTATTATCTGATGGTAAAAGGTATTGTTGCTTGATGACAAGCAAAAGCTTTAAGTTGGGGGTGTTGATGAGTGGTAATTTTACTACTCATTCGCGCTCATTGTTCATGCACATTACCTCATTTTGAGTGAATAAATGAGACATATTTGTGGTTAAATGTACTAACATCCACTCTTTCTAGGAATAGGGTCAATTAGGTTGAAATATATGATTGAAGCTTATAACTATCAAAAGGGAGCAGTAAAAGTACAACTGAAGACTCAGAGCAGAAAGGGGCTCGGGTACTGCGATCGTGGTCTGAACACCGCGATCGCTGTCAGCTAAGCAGAAAATTTACCTAGCCTCAGGTAGCATGATCATGGTCGGAGGAACGCGATCGCGGTTGGTCAAGTTTGGCCAACACAACGCGATCGCTCGATCATGGTCGTAATAATAGTTGCGCGATCGCAGCTAAAGCTCCGCGATCGTGGCCTAGTGGGAGAAATGAGTAAAGGGCATTGTGGTAAATTAGAAAGCTAAAGCAAGATTTATATGGAGAGTTCAAAACACTTTAGAGGAGTGGGGGGGGGGGGGAAACCCTAGATTTTGAGAGTGAAAATTTGATTGTCCATTTTTTATTTTGTAATTATTATTCCAAAGGGAAGTTACCAAAATTGAAGTATGGAATTGAAGATTATTTTACCCTCTCTTATTATTAACTCCATGGATGCACTACTTGGTAAAATTTTCTTTTTTCCTATCTAATGAGTAGCTAACTTCTTTAGTTTTGGGATTATGGTGAACTAGAGTGTAATTTGTGTGTGGGTATTGTTGTGTTTGCATGATTGTTAGTTGTTGAACAAGGATTTGACCATTGCTTGAGCTTATAAGTAGGAATTTGATGGGTGAAAGTCCTAAATCTCCAAATGTGTTTGATGGATGAAAACCCCAAACTCTAAAAACCCTTTATCATCCTCGAAACAGGGATGAAGGTGAATATGAGGTAACCCATAATATCTTTGAAAGAGGGTTATAGGGGGACAAGGCAATGATGGACAATTAAGCCTATGGTTTGCTTCCTTTTGCAATCTTATAAATAAATGTATTAGGAGTGTAAATCATGTCAAGAGCATCATCCTAGAAATAGGGATGCTTGATTGAGGTTTTGGGTGATTACGAATTTCACACTTGTTAAGTGCTCAAAAGATCCAATGGGTGAAATCGTTGTGGTTTTATCAAAAGATTAACCACAATGACCTTCGACCTAGCCTATCCTTTATTTAACAACTAAACTTCATGCTAAACTATCATTAACCCACATACTTTTACCTTTAAGTAGACATAATCTCAAGATTTCCCCCAACATTGTTGCTTAAAATAAAAGTCCATGTCTTGATCATTTGCTAAAGATTGTACAAAAAGTTTCCAAACAAATCCCCCTATTTTATTTTACATGTAATTTTTGTTAGCATTCCAGGTAACCTCGTAGTAATTTGAACACCCATAGGGTTTGAAGTCTATAACTCTCTCCTTGATATTTAACCCCAATTCAAATTGGGTTACTTGAGAACGACCGCCTCATCCCTCAATTATAGGAGTGAGTTGAGAGTTATCAAATACAAAAACAGAACTTTGTTCATACCAACAATCATAGAAAGACAACAGTAATGAGCACCAAAAAACATTAAAATGCTTTATATATGTCTATGTATGTCTATTTTTAAGACAATTGAACTAACAATGTCTCTCAAAATTTTCAGACCACCAAGTTTGCTCATAACATTGCCAATCACCTCACTTTCACTTATCGCACCATCATCTTGCTTTTTTCGTGCATAATCCCAAAGTAATGCACTATATCTCATATGATGGTTGGAAGCATTGAACTTGTTGGTAGAAATATCAACCTTTTTATTGATATTTCTTTCGATATGCATGTTAAAATTGAGCTTCTCGGATGATTCAATTTTGTCGGGCAAGCTCTCTTTTTGCTTCTTGATGTTAGAACCACTTTGAACAAATTTTTTTTACAATTATCATAACCAGAAATAGAAGAATAAATAATTATAGTTGCGACTTTACTTAGAATTCACATGAAATTTGAAAAGGAAGAAACACTTTTAGAAGTATTATATCAGCAAAATTCATATTAGATAAGAATGGAAAAGATGAGTAAAGAAATATGTTAACAAAATTAAACCCCAATTTTTTTTTCAAGAAATAATTTGAGTATGTAAATGGAGAAGAAACGTACTTTGAAAATGAAAGTAGAAGAAACGTGTTTAAGTCAAAAAAGTATTCTTTTAATAAAAGTAGTTTCTGCAAGGTGTGAAACCTTTTGGAATAGATAAATTTAGGGATAATAGATGAAATATATTTATTTATACCATAATATACTTTTTTCATAATTATCAACACACCATTTAAGGAGAAATTGATTACTATCCTATAAAAAGGGAATTAATTTTATTGTATGAAATATAAAATCAAATTTTGTAAATAAAATAAAATAAATATATATTTTAAAAAGCTTCTATAACTTCCAATTAAAAATTTATTAATGCAATTAACTAAAAGTTTTTCTATAACTTGTAATTTCCAATCTAATAACTCTATAGGGGATAATTTTCGACATAAGAGAAATAGTAAGCTACCAATTTTTTTTTGGGGGGGTGGGGGCTGGGGGGGTACACAAATAGATTTTTCCATAATATATAAATATAGATATAGACAAATAATTTTTTTTTGGGGGGGGGGGGGTACACAAATATATTTTGCCATAATATATCAATATAGATCTAAACTAATATCGATTAAATGAATACCAATTTCTATCATATTTGTTGAAATTCTATGTCATAGAATTCCTTAGTTATTTGTTTTAACCTTATTAATTCTTCTATATTATTTTTAAGGTATACTATATGTTCCAATTTCTAGTTTTTATGTAGTCTAGTAGATTATTTTTCATAAGTATTTCTATCAATCTTATTTGCTCCATATCTCTCCTCCAATATTCTAAGTATTCGTAATTTATCATTTTAGTCTGAGTAATACCAATCTGAATAATAATAATTGCTACTATCAAAATCTATATTTTCTAACTCATTTTCTATCCATTCAGTATTTAGTAACTCATCTTCAAAATCAAATATTTTTTCCCATATGAGTTTTCTTATATCTATTATTTGTATATCCTTAAATGTATACAAAATAAGTATCTTAACTCTGTCCATCATCTTATCAGATAAGTAGTTAATCATTTTATTTCATATGATGCTTATTTCAAAATATTTCCTTCAATCATACACATAACAAAATATGATCATCTTAGATCACTATGTACTAGATTATCTCAGATAATTATGTTCCTCTGTCACTATTAGCATGGTACATTTGGATACTTCTTCCCTAAACAACGCCTTGACTCTGGTTACTACCCTATCATGGCTTCTTTGCCTTACTGGTTTCACCTTTAGGATGGCATAGTTCTGGAAATTTTTCTCCATTTCCTCTTTTCTAATAAACTTTGTAACATATTATCTTTCAAATAATTCTAATATATAGTAACTAATATGAACTTATTTTATTATATTACGATTGTCAGGAATTTATGAATTTAGCTATTCATAATTATAAATGAAAATACCTGTTTTTGTAGATTTGATGATTCTGGGCTTTGATTTTCCATAGCTGATTATAAAACTGAATATCTTTATTAAATATTTAAGAGAATTTTGGTTGTGTACAAGGAGGCTTGCTTTTCGTGTAGAAAGTCTTGCCTTAGATTGCCAACATCTCTTCTATTTATAATCTACGAAATGAAAATCCTAAAACTATTCCTATTCTACACTTGTCAAAAAAGTCAAAAAATAATAATGGCTATACAATAATTTACAACTTAAAAGTCAAAAAGTAAGCCTAACTTTTCACTAAAATACAAAAATAATTTACATGTAGCTTTATTCATGTCTTCTCCTTTATCTTTTTATTGGACCGTCCTTCTTTATGTCGCTTTCTCCTTTATGTCATTTTCCTTATCTTCTATTGTCTATCTTTCAGCTGGCTTCTTTTTATTCTTATCTTCTTGGTTGATTTTTCTTCATTTATTGTATCTATTTTTATTTTGTATCTACCTTGATTAATTTTTGTCCTTCATTCTAGTTGGACTTCTGGGATAATATTATCTTCTCTATTACATCTCAAACATAAATGATCTGGATATTTATGACGTATTAATTTGCAATATCTTGTTAATAGGTCTTCTGAAATAAATTCCTTCTTTATTGCTCTTGTCGTCGATTGTCTTTCTGGATTGAGTAATGTCATTATCCATTTTTGGACTTCTTCCATATCTGGCTGTTGTAGCTCCCTTGAATTTGAGTATATCATTAGCTGATCTCGCAAATAGTAACTCCATATAGGGTTTCCATTGAGATAATTACTTGCTAGCTCCTGAATAATCGTAGATATCCCAAAAACTTGTTTACTTGCGTAGAAATCTGGTATTTCTACCTTAGGTATTTTTGGTTGTTGTCCAATATCTTCTGGTATAATTTTATCTATGGTTAATCTGATCTTTACAACTTGTATAACTGGTTTAATTTCGTCATATAATATCTCTTCTAGGGCAGTATAAAATTTTATAAAAAATAGGTTTCCTTTGGTTATTTTTTTGTAAGTAGTGAATGCTCTGTATATTTCTGGTATGGTTGTTAATTCATTTTCATCTTGGGTATATACCGTATTTAGTACTCCGTAACTAAAGCAAGTTCTAACTAGGTTTGGATTGGTTTTTGGTAGTGCAAGTCACTTGTTGTATCCTTGAAGTTTTTGGGTTATATAGTCTGTGTTTGGTTCTTGGATACTTATAACTCTGGGTTTAAGATTTAAATAAGTTTGTATCTTGTGGATATTTTCTATATATGACCTGGTTATATGGTTATAGGCCTTTTTGTCTTAGTTAAGACTTTCTAGATTTGTGGTAGTTTGTGGGGGTACGAATAAAGGGTCTTTTTGTATTTTGGGTATAAATGGTTTATCAAATATCTTTTTTAGATTCAATCCTTGTTCTCTAACTCCTTTGCTTGCACCTGCAGATGTAGATTGATAAAGGTTATGGGTTTTATGAAGTCTCCCAATGTCTTCTTTTAGCTATAGATTTTATATGCCTTCCAATCGACATTGCTCTACATTTTTATAGTCAGGCGGCTAACTTGTAGCTTTAGACTTCAGTTTACCTTCATTAGTCTTTATCTTTTGTACCTCAATGCCCATACTGTCCACTTTCATTGAAAACGTAGTTAGGGTTTTGAGTATTTCTCCTAGTATATCATTTTTTGTTATATCAGTCTGTGTAGCTTTGTCTTGATATGTAATCTTCAATAACATTCTTGTTAGTATTAATTATTTCAACTGTAAATGTAAAGTTCAATATATTTAATACCAATCTCCATATTTCTTTAGTTGTAACTAAATTTTGTATTTTCTTAGTTAGCCACCATCATACCTGTGTATTGTCTATTCGTACAATAAATTTGTTATATACAATATATGGTTTAAATGCTAATAAACATTTATATAATGAACATAATTCTTTCCTATTTATTTCCCATTTTACTTCTGTTTCCTTAAATGTTCCTGAATAATTTCTACAATGATGTTCTATTTTTTCGTTTTCATACCTGTATTTGAGTACTCTCTATAGCTATACTCACTTGCATCTGCTTCTACTATATATGTAAAATTCTTATTTTCGTCTGTAAATTGTAATTTAGGTAGTTTTTTACAAAGTATCTTTATTTTTTGTACTTGTTTTTTATCTTCTTTAATATAATTATATTCTACATCCTTTTTTAATTTCTTTTGTAATGGTTTTAAATTCTCTGCTAGTTTTGGTATATATTCTCTTACCTAGTTTACTAATCCTAAAAATGATTGTAGCTTCTTTTATGTATCAATTCTTCTTTTGAATTTATTATTTTTTTGGTACTATATGCTGTTGCATTTTTACTCCATTTTTATCTATTTGTATTCGTAAGAATTCTATCTGATTTTTCATTATTTCTGCAATTTTCTCACTTAGGCTTATTCATGAATTTTCTATCATATTTGTAAATTGTTCTAATAACTTTAGGTGTTCATCTTTAGTTTTCGAATATAGTAATATATCGTCTATATACACTATACAGTTACGTAGTTGTTTAAAATAATTATCCATAAAATGTTGATACCTAACTTGTGCATATTTATATCCAAATGGTAACACATTTCATTCATAAAATCCTTGTGGCACAGTAAATGTAGTTAGCTTTTTAGATTCTTCTTCTAGTTTTAAATGGTAAAATCCTGATTTACAATCAAATTTGCTAAAATAACTATATCCTTGTATTTGTCTTATTTTTAGTATTTTGTTTGGTATTGGGTAATTATATGTTATAGCTTTTGCATTTAGATTCCTATAGGCAATAACCATTCTGCTTTTTCCTCTTTTTTGTTCACTATGTTTTTTTTCTATAAATGTTGGGCTAGTGTGTTTGCTATTACTTTTTTGTATATACTGTTTTTCTAATAGTTCATTTATATGCATTTCAAATTCTTTTAGATCGTCAAAATTATATGTTAGTGGTTTTAAGGTTATTATACTATCCTTATTGATTAGCTCAATTTTTACTGTAGTTTTATGTTTTTTCCATCTTTATAGTGGATCTTCACTATACAGTTGCTTTAATTTATTCTTAATTATTTCTACCTTATCAATTGAAAATATGGTCATTTCTTCCTTATTTATTGAGAATATGATCAACTCTATTGTGTCTTCAGTAGTTTTTATATTTTCTAATTTTTGTGTAATTTTTTCACTTCCTTTTATCCAATCTGTTTTCTTTCTTATTTTATTAATAACTCTTTTTGCTCTTACCTTTTGTTTACATGGTGTTGTAAACCACCAGTGTGTTTTAGTTATTATGTGTGGATATAGTTTATGTAAGAATGGCATTCCTCAAACCATATCTTTTGATGTTAGTTCATAATAATAAATTTCTTCTATTATTAATATTTTATGTCATATTTGTATTTTTACATTCCTAGCTTTATTTGTGATTAGACTTCCTTCATTATTAAATCGTTTAACTATTATTGGTGTTTTTAACTTATCCCATTTACTTTCTGGTAAATAGTTATATCTACATAAATTGGCTTATGCTCCTGTATCTGTCATTGGCGTATAATATCTATTATAATATCCTTGTACTATTATCTTCATGAGTACATATATTTTCATATTAAAGCTCTTTTTATTAAAAAAAATTTCTTTATTATGCGTTATGGTTAATTGGGTATGTTCTATATTGTATGGTTTTACTTGTTCCAACCATTTTATTCTTAATATTATATCTGCTTTTTGTGTTTCTTCTTCTACTTCAAATTCAATTTTTATCTTTCCGACTATCTATTATAATTTCTTTTAAAGTCGTATTTTTAATAATTATTAGGTTTCTCTGCAAATCTGGACATTTATCATTATTTGTTTTAATTTCTTCAGTTTTTACTAAGTATTTCATTATATAATTATCTTCCTGTCCTGTGTTTATTAGTATTAAATATTCTTTTTCATCTATTGTTTCTATTATATAATATTGAGTTAGGTTATGTTTTGGAGTTATCTCATATGCTATTCTTTTTTATGGTTCTGGTTTTTCATAAGATAGTCTTCTTGATGTTCCTATTCTTTCATTTACTATTTCTAAATTTTCTTCTATATTTATATTTTGGTAGCTATAATCATTATTATCTATGATTTTTACAAATTGCTCAAAAGGGCTTTCTATTTGTATTTTATTTATTTTATTTTTTCCAGTTATTTTATGCTTTATTGTTAATATATACAAATTTTTACATCTTGCTGTAAATATTTTACTTTCTGGAGTTAACTTTTATTCCTGATATTTTTCAATATAGTACTAATGACTTATCTATATTTTTATCTGTTATTGGTACTGAATAATTTGGACTTATTATAAATTTAAATTTTTGGTACATTAGATTCTCTCTTATAGCACTTATTATGCTTTTTTCAATAGGTTTTACGATCCTACCATCTGCTAAATATAGTTCTATTGGTGTATCTATTCCTTCTCTAAAACATGGTTTTATTAATATTTATGTTCCTCCAAGGTGTACATATTTTATTGGGTCTTTACTTTTTATATCCTGTATTTCTTAATTAACTGTTCTTTTTGTTACTAGTGGTATACTAGTTTTTCCTTTCGCGTATCTACAATCTATTATATGCTCTTTTTGGCTTACTACATAGTATTCTTCTTTTCGTCTATTAAATATATTTCTTATTGTTGGTATTTTAAAAAAAAATTCTACACTTAAATCTAATTCTTTTCCTTTTATTTCTTCAAATATATTACTATTAAAGATAATTTTTTGGTCTGTTTCTTCTTCATTTAAATATTCTTCCTTTTTTATTATTTGTATACTTTCTTCAGTCATTTAATTCATCTAATTCGCTATCGATTTCGTTATCTGTTTCATTTTTTGAGATTTCATATATACTATCTTCTCTTTCTAATTCGTAATCTATATAATCTATTGGCATATATTCTGTATTTTATATCTTTATTTCTGATATTTATTTCTTTTTTGGATCTTTGGGTACTTTACAATCTTTAGCTAAGTGTCCTAATTTTCCACAATTATAACATTTACATTCTTTTATAGATTTCTTCTTTCTATATGGTCTTTTATGTTTATAGTATTTTATGTAATATCTTTTTCTTGGTTTTTTATATTTATATTGGGATTTCTTATATATATTATATTTATTATGTCTTTTTCTCTTCTTGTAGTATTTTTCTTCACATCCAAATTGGGGTGCTATTTTATCTTTGAAACATGCTAAATTTTTTATTAATGCTTTTTTCATTTTTAATTCTTTCTTATATTTATCACATATATTTATATACCATTATTGTAAAAATTTTATCCTTACTCCTAGAGTATCTACTATTTTTGTCTCATCCCAATTTTTTATTATTTTTGAACTAAATGGTTCAGGTAGTTTGCTAAAATATAATCTCCTTATTTCCTTACTCACTACTATATTATATTTTCCCTTATAATAATATTCTTTGAATGCACATGTATATTAATCTATGTAGCACATATTACATATTACTAATTTCAACATTAAATTGCTATTTGTATCCTTTTCTATATTTGTTCTTCTTCTTTTGTTTCCATACTACTACATTAATTTCTTATAGCCGTTTCATATTTTTTTAATATTTCTATGGGTGATGCTTTAGTTGTTCCTTCTGTATTTTTATCAGATCTTAGTACATTTTTACTTTTCTCAGTTAAATTTGATAGCCATAATTTTACAGTTCCTATTAATGTTCTTTCTATATTTTCTGGTGTATTTGCTGTGTCTATGCTTTTATCTAATAATTGTTTTGATATATATCCTACCCATAATTGTATCATCTTATTTGTATCTATTACACAGTCTAAATCTAAGAAGTTGTAATTTTTATTAACTATTTATTTTGGTGTTCATCTATATTCGTTTTTTGGGTTGTACTTATTTTTGTAATCATGTTTTGGTTTTCTTATTTCTAATGTACTAGGTATTATATTTTCGTCATCTTTTGTATCAAGAGTATTTACTTCTGTGTTTGTTTCTTCTATTTTTTTAGTAACTGCTTTTTCTTTAATTTCTAGATCTTCTATTCTTTCTAAAATTTATGTATATCTTTCACTATCTTCTGAATCATAATCATTTATTTTTTCAGTATCTATTGTATTTATTTCTAATTCATTGGTCTTTAATTCTTTGTTTTTTATTTATAATTTTTTTAAAAATTGGTTTATTTCATCTAGTAGTTTCTATTCTTTATCCTTTTTGTCTTTTTCTCTTTGTCTTTTTTCATATAGATCTTTTAGTATTTGTAATTCTTTTTCTAACTCAGTAATCTTATTATTTTTTATTTCTTCTATTTTTCGTATTTCATCCGTAGTTTGTTATTTTATTTTTTCTATTTATTTTTTCCTGTCTATTTCTTCATTTTCTTTTGATATTTTTACCATGGTTGTTAGTGTATCTTCTAATTTTAATTCTTATTTTTCTAACATTAAATATGAATGTTCACCTATTTTCTTAAATCTTCTTCCTAAATTAGAAAATACTATTCTTATTTTTAATCCTTCGTGATTTTCATATGTTTTGTCATCTATTATGAATTCTTCTTTATTAATTTTATCTTTTTGATGGTATATAAGTCATGTTGATATATGTATTCTAGGTTATCTATTAGAAATTCTAAATATGATATTTCTTCTTTTTGTGTTTTTATTGATTTTTGACATATCCATCAATAAAATTATACTGTAGTCTTTCTCTTCTTATTTTTAATTCTCTTCGTTTCTCAGATAATATCTATTTTAGTTCCTTATATTTTTGGAATTGGTCTATATTATTCATTAGTATTTATAATAATTTGGTGGATCTCTAAATTTAATTCTATAATACAGTTCCTCTATTTTTAAATAACATAGGCTCTAATACCAATTTTGGGGGGAGGGGGTTACACAAATATATTTTTCCATAATATATAAATATAGATATAGACCAATATCAGTTAAATGAATACCAATTTCTATCATATTTGTTGAAATGCTATGTCATAGCATTCCTTAGTTATTTCTTTTAACCTTTTTAATTATTCTATATTATTTTTAAGGTATACTATATGTTCCATATATCTAGTTTTTATGTAGTCGAGTAGATTATTCTTCATAAGTATTTCTATCAATCTTAATTGCTCCATATCTCTCCTCTAATATTCTAAGTATTCATGATTTATCATTATAGTCTGTGTAATACCAATCTGAATAATAATATCTACCATCAAAATCTATATTTTCTAACTCGTGTTCTATCAATTCAGTATTTAGTAACTCATCTTAATAATGAAATATCTTTTCCCATATGCGTTTTGTTATATCTATTATTTCTATATCCTTAAGCGTATACAAAATAAGTATCTTAACTCTATCCATCATCTCATCATATAAGTGGTTAGTCATTTTATTTCATATGATGCTTATTTCAAAATATTCCCTTCAATCATATATATAAAAAAATATGATCATCTTAGATCACTATATACTAGAATATCCTTAGATAATTATGTTTCTCTGTCACTATTAGCACGGTACGTTTGAATACTTCTTCCCTAAACAGCACCTCGAGTCTGGCTACTACCCTATCACGACTTCTTTGCCTTACTGGTTTCACCTTTAGGATGGCATAGTTCTGGAAATTTTTCTCCTTTTCCTCTTTGCTAATAAACTTCGTAACATATTATCTTTCAAATAATTCTAATATATAGTAACTAATATGAACTTATTTTATTATATCATGATTGTCAGGAATTTATGAATTTAGCTATTCATAATTATAAATAAAAATACCTGTTGTTGTAGATTTGATGATTCTGGGCTTTGATTTTCCATAGCTGATTATAAAACAGAATATCTTTATTGAATATTTAAGAGAGTTTTGATTGTGTACAAGGAGGCTTGATTTCCGTGTAGAAAGTCTTTCCTTAGGGTGCTAATGGCTCTTCTAATTATAATCTACAAAATGAAAATCCTAAAACTATTCCTATTCTACACTTGTCAAAAAAATCAAAAAACTAATAATGGCTATACAATAATTTACATCTTAAATGTCAAAGAGTAAACCTAACTTTTCACTAAAATACAAAAATAATTCATATGTAGCTTTTTTCTTGTCTTCTCCTTTATCTTTTTATTGGACTATCCTTTTTTATGTCGCTTTCTCCTTTATGTCATTTTCCTCATCTCCTGTTGTCTATCTTCCAGCTGGCTTTTTTTTATCCTTATCTTCTTGGTTGATTTTTCTTCGTTTATTATATTTACCTTGATTAAATTTTGTCCTTCATTCTAGTTGGACTTCTATGATAAGATTATCTTCTCTGTTACATCTCAAACATAAATGATCTGGATATTTATGACCTATTAATTTGCAATATCTTGTTAATAGCTCTTCTGAAATAAATTCCTTCTTAATTGCTCTTGTAGTCGGTTATCTTTCTGGATTGAGTAATGTCATTATCTATTTTTGGACTTCTTCCATATTTGACTGTCGTAGCTCCCTTGATTTTGAATATATCATTAGCTGATCTCACAAATAGTAACTCCATATAGGGTTTCCATTGAGATAATTATTTGCTAGCTCCTGAATAATTATAGATATCCCAATAACTCATTTATTTGCGTAGAAATCTGGTATTTCTACCTTAGGTATTTCTGGTTGTTGTCCAATATATTTTGGTATAATCATATCTCTGATTAATCTGATCTTTATAACTTATGTAAGTGGTTTAATTTCGTCATATAATATCTCTGTTGGAGCAGAATAAAACTTTATAAAAATAGGTTTCCTTTGGATATTTTTTTGTAAGTAGTGAATGCTCTGTATATTTCTAGTATGGCTGTTTATTCATTTTCGTCTTGGGTATATACGGTATTTAGTAGTCTGTAACTAAAACAAGTTTTAACTAGGTTTGGATTGGTTTTTGGTATTGCAATTAACTTGTTGTATCCTTGTAGTTTTTGGGTTATATAGTCTGTGTTTGGTTCTTGGATACTATAGCTCTGAGTTTAAGATTTAAATACGTTTGTATCTTGTGGATATTTTCTATATATGACCTGGTTATATGGTTATAGGCTTTTTTGTCTTGGTTAAGACTTTCTAGATATATGGTAGTTTGTGGGGGTACGAATAAAGGTTTTTTTTGTATTTTTGGTATAAATGGTTTATCAAATATCTTGTTTAGATTCAATCCTTGTTTGCTAACTCTTTTGCTTATACCTACAGATGTAGATTGATAAAGGTTATGGGTTTTATGAAGTGTCCCAACGTCTCCTTTTTGATATGGATTATTGATGTCTTCAGATCGACATAGCTCTGGAATTTTATAGTCATGCGGCTGGCTTGTAGCTTTAGACTTTAGTTTACCTTCATTAGTCTTTAGCTTTTCTACCTCATTGTCCATACTGTCCACTTTCATTGAAAGCGTAGTCAGGGCTTTGAGTATTTCTTCTAGTGTATCATTTTCTGTTATATCAGTCTGTGTAGCTTTGTCTTGATATGTAATCTTCAATAACATTCTTGTTAGTATTAATTATTTCAACTGTAAATGTAAAGTTCAATACATTTAATACCAATCTCCGTATTTCTTTTGTTGTAACAGAATTTTGTATTTTCTTAGTTAGCCACCATCGTACATGTGTATTGTCTATTCGTACAATAAATTTGTTATATACAAT
Organism: Capsicum baccatum var. pendulum; assembly: GCA_030864225.1. NCBI lineage: Eukaryota > Viridiplantae > Streptophyta > Magnoliopsida > Solanales > Solanaceae > Capsicum > Capsicum baccatum. The sequence continues at coordinate 159,738,367 of CM061560.1, read as the reverse complement.
ATATGGTTCAAATGCTAATAAACATTTATATAATGAACATAATTCTTTCCTATTTATTTCTCATTTTACTTCTGTTTCATTAAATAATCTTGAATAATATCTACAATGATGTTCTATTTTTTCGTTTTCATACCTGTATTTGAGTACTCCTCCATAGCTATACTCACTTGCATCTGCTTCTACTATATATGTAAAATTCTTATTTTCGTCTGGAAATTTAATTTAGGTAGTTTTTTTACAAAGTATCTTTATTTTTTGTACTTGTTTTTTTTATCTTCTTCAATATAATTATATTCTACATCCTTTTTTATTTTCTTTTGTAATGGTTTTAAATTCTTTGCTAGTTTTGGTATATATTCTCTTACCTGGATTACTAATCCTAAACATGATTGTAGTTTTTTTTCGTATCTAATTCTTCTTTTGAATTTATTATTTTTTGTACTATATGTTGTTGCATTTTTACTTCGTTTTTATCTATTTGTTTCCTAAGAATTCTATCTGATTTTTCATTATTTCTGTCTTTTTCTCACTTAGGCTAATTCATGCATTTTCTATTATATTTGTAAATTGTTCTAATAACTTTAGGTGTTCATCTTTAGTTTTCGAACATAGTAATATATCGTCTATATACACTATACAGTTAGGTAGTTGTTTAAAATAATTATCTATAAAATGTTGATACCTACTTGGTGCATTTTTATATCCAAATGGTAACACATTCCAATCATAAAATCCTTGTGGCACTGTAAATGCAGTTATCTTTTTAGATTCTTTTTCTAGTTTTAAATGGTAAAATCCTAATTTACAATCAAATTTGCTAAAATAACTATATCCGTGTATTTGTCTTATTTTAGTATTTTATTTGGTATTGGGTAATTATATGTTATAGTTTTTGCATTTAAATTCCTATAGTCAATAACCATTCTGCTTTTTCCTCTTTTTTGTTCATTATGTTTTTTTACTATAAATGCTGGGCTAGTGTGTTTGCTATTACTTTTTTTGTATATAATAGTTCATTTATATGCATTTCAAATTCTTTTAGATCGTCAAAGTTATATATGAGTGGTTTTTGGGTTATTATACTATCCTTATTTATTAGCTTAATTTTAACAGTAGTTTTATGTTTTTCCCATCCTTTTAGTGGATCTTCACTATACAGTTGCTTTAATTTATTCTTAATTATCTCTACCTTATCTATTAAAAATATGGTCATTTCTTCCTTATTTATTGAGAATATGATTAACACTATTGTGTCTTCAGTAGTTTTTATATTTTCTAATTTTTGTGTAATTTTTTCACTTCCTTTTATCCAATCTGTTTTCTTTCTTATTTTATAAATAACTATTTTTGCTCTTACCTTTTGTTTACATGGTGTTGTAAATCACCAGTGTGTTTTAGTTATTATGTGTGAATATAGTTTATCTAAGAATGGCATTCCCCAAAGCATATCTTTTGATGTTAGTTAATAATTATAAATTTCTTCTATTATTAATATTTTATCCCATATTTGTATTTTTACATTCCTAGCTTTATATGTGATTAGTCTACCTTCATTATTAAATCGTTTAACTACTATTGGTGTTTTTAACTTATCCCATTTACTATCTGGTAAACAGTTATATCTACGTAAATTGGCTTATGCTCCTGTATCTGTCATTGGTGTATAATATCTATTATAATATCCTTCTACTATTATCTTCATGAGTACATATATTTTCATATTAAAGCTCTTTTTATTAAAAAAAATTCTTTATTATGCGTTATGGTTAATTGGGTATGTTCTATATTGTATGGTTTTACTTGTTCTAACCATTTTATTCCTAATATTATATCTGCTTTTTGTGTTTCTTCTTCTACTTCAAATTCAATTTTTATCTTTCCGACTCCTATTATAATTTCTTTTAATGTCGTATTTTTAATAATTATTAGGTTTCTCTGCAAATCTGGACATTTATCATTATTTGTTTTAATTTCTTCAGTTTTTACTAAGTATTTCATTATATAATTATCTTCCTGTCCTGTGTTTATTAGTATTAAATATTCTTTTTCATCTATTGTTTCTATTATATAATATTGAGTTAGGTTATGTTTTGGAGTTATCTCATATGCTATTCTTTTTTATGGTTCTGGTTTTTCATAAGATAGTCTTCTTGATGTTCCTATTCTTTCATTTACTATTTCTAAATTTTCTTCTATATCTATATTTTGGTAGCTATAATCATTATTATCTATGATTTTTATAAATTGCTCAAAAGGGCTTTCTATTTGTATTTTATATATTTTATTTTTTCCAGTTATTTCATGCTTTATTATTAATACATACAAATTTTTACATCTTGCTGTAAATATTTTACTTTCTGGAGTTAACTTTTATTCCTGATATTTTCCAATATAGTACTAATGACTTATCTATAGTTTTATCTGTTATTGGTACTGAATAAGTTGGACTTATTATAAATTTAAATTTTTGGTGCATTAGATTCTCTCTTATAGCACTTATTATGCTTTTTTCAATAGGTTTTACGATCCTACCATCTGCTAAATATAGTTCTATTGGTGTATCTATTCCTTCTCTAAAACATGGTTTTATTAATATTTATGTTCCTCCAAGGTGTACATATTTTATTGGGTCTTTACTTTTTATATCCTGTATTTCTTAATTAACTGTTCTTTTTGTTACTAGTGGTATACTAGTTTTTCCTTTCGCGTATCTACAATCTATTATATGTTCTTTTTGGCTTACTACGTAGTATTCTTCTTTTCATCTATTAAATATATTTCTTTTTGTTGGTATTTTAAATATTTTTCTACACTTAAATCTAATTCTTTTCCTTTTATTTCTTCAAATATATTACTATCAAATATAATTTTTTGGTCTGTTTCTTCTTCATTTAAATATTCTTCCTTTTTTATTATTTGTATACTTTCTTCAGTCATTTAATTCATCTGATTTGCTATTTATTTCGTTATCTGTTTCATTTTTTGAGATTTCATATATACTATCTTCTCTTTCTAAATCATAATCTATATATTCTATTTGCATATATTTTGTTTTTTCTATCTTTATTTCTGATATTTGTTTCTTTTTTGGATCTTTGGTTACTTTACAATCTTTAGCTAAGTGTCTTAATTTTCCACAATTATAACATTTACATTCTTTTATAGATTTCTTCTTTCTATATGGTCTTTTATGTTTATAGTCTTTTAAGTAATATCTTTTTCTTGGTTTTTTATATTTATATTGGAATTTCTTATATTTATTATATTTCTTATGTCTTTTTCTCTTCTTGTAGTATTTTTCTTCACATCCAAATTGCGGTGCTATTTTATCTTTGTAACATGCTAAATTTTTTATTAATATTTTTTCCATTTTTAATTCTTTCCTATATTTTTCACATATATTTCTATACTATTGTTCTAAAAATTTTATCCTTGCTCCTAGAGTATCTACTATTTTTGATTCATTCCAACTTTTTATTATTTTTGAGCTAAATGGTTCAGGTAGTTTGCAAAAATATAATCTCCTTATTTCCTTACTCTCTTCTATATTATATTTTTCCTTATAATAATATTCTTTGAATGGACATATATATTCATCTATGTAACACATATTACACATTTCTAATTTCAACATTAATTTCCTATTTGTATCCTTTTCTATATTTTGTTCTTCTTCTTCTATTTTCATACTACTAAATTCGTTTCTTATAGTCGTTTCATATTTTTTTAATATTTCTATGGGTGATGCTTTTGTTGTTCCTTCTGTATTTTTGTTAGATCTTAGTACCTTTTTACTTTTCTCAGTTAAATTTGATAGCCATAATTTTACTGTTCTTATTAATGTTCTTTCTATATTTTCTGGTGTATCTGCTGTGTCTATGCTATTATTTAGTAATTGTTTTGATATATATCTTACCCATAATTGTATCATCTTATTTGTCTCTATTACACAGTCTAAATCTAAGAAGTTGTAATTTTTATTAACTATTTGTTTTGGTATCCATCTATATTCATTTTTTTGGTTGTACTTATTTTTGTTATTATATTTTGGTTTTCTTATTTCTGATGTACTAGATATTTTATTTTCGTCATCTTTTGTATAATGAGTATTTACTTCTGTGTTTGTTTCTTCTATTTTTTTAGTAACTGCTTTTTCTTTTTCTTTAATTTCTAGATCTTCTATTCTTTCTAAAATTTCTGTACATGTTTCACTATCTTCTGAATCATAATCATTTGTTTTTTCAGTATCTATTGTATTTATTTCTAATTCATTGGTCTTTAATTATTTATTTTTTATTTGTAATTTTTCTTTAAATATGTTTATTTCATCTCGTAGTTTCTGTTCTTTATCCTTTTTGTCTTTGTCTTTTTTCATATAGATCTTTTAGTATTTGTAATTCTTTTTGTAACTCAGTAATTCTATAATTTTTTATTTCTTCTTTTTTTCGTATTTCATTTGTAGTTTGTTGTTTTATTTTTTCTATTTCTTTTTTCCTTTCTATTTCTTCATTTTCTTTTGCTATTCTTACCATAGCTATTAGTTTATCTTCTAATCTTGATTCTTCTTTTTCTAACATTAAATATAAATGTTCACTTATTTTCTTATATTTTCTTCCTAAATTAGAAAATACTATTCTTATTTTTAGTCATTCGTGATTTTCATATGTTTTTTCATCTATTATGAATTCTTCTTTATGAATTTTATATTTTTGATGGTATATAAGTCATGTTGATATATGTATTCTAGGTTATATATTAGAGATTCTAAATATGATATTTCTTCTTTTTGTGTTTTTATTGATTTTTGACATATCCAACAATTAAATTATACTGTAGTCTTTCTCTTCTTATTTTTAGTTCTCTTCGCTTATCAGATAATATCTATTTTGGTTCCTTATATTTTTGGGATTGGTCTATATATTCATTAGTATTTATAATAATTTGGTGGATCTCTAAATTTAATTCTATAATACAGTTTTTCTATTTTTAAATAACATAGGCTCTAATACCAATTTTTTTTTTTTGGGGGGGGGGGATACTTGGATACTGCTTCTATCATGTTTGTTGAAATATATAAATATAGATATAGACCAATATCTGTTAAATAAATACCAATTTCTATCATATTTATTAGCATTTGAACCAGATATAGGAAAAAATTATGTTCATTATATAAATGTTTATTAGCATTTGACCCATATATTGTATATGACAAATTTATTGTACTAACAAATAATACGCAGGTACGATGGTGGCTAACTAAGAATATACAAAATTTAGTTACAACAATAGAAATACAAAGATTAGTATTAAATATATTGAACTTTACATTTACAATTGAAATAATTAATACTAACAAGAATTTGGGGGGCACTTGGATACTGCTTCTATCATGTTTGTTGAAATATATAAATATAGATATAGACCAATATCTGTTAAATAAATATCAATTTCTATCAGATTTGTTGAAATGCTATGTCATAACATTCCTTAGTTATTTGTTTTAACCTTATTAATTCTTCTATATTATTTTTAAGGTATACTATATGTTCCATACCTCACTATGTGGGAATACACTGGGTTTGTTGTTGTTGTTGTTGTTGTTGTTGTTGTTGTTGTATATGTTCCATATTTTTAGTTTTTATGTAGTCGAGTAGATTATTTTTCATAAGTATTTCTATCAATCTTATTTTCTCCATATCTCTCCTCCAATATTCTAAGTATTCGTAATTTATCATTTCAGTCTGAGTAATACCAATCTGAATAATAATATCTACCATCAAAATCTATATTTTCTAACTCGTTCTCTATCCATTCAGTATTTAGTAACTCATCTTCAAAATCAAATATTTTTTCCCATAAAAAAGCCTTCAAAGAAATTAAAGACTTGGACTTTATAAGATTTTGTTTTTAGCACACAAATAATATTCTTTTGAGATACTTCTATGATTGATACTCTAAAATTTGCACCATGAATAAAAAATCAAAAGTTTATTCGTGAGAACAAAAAAATAAGAAGATCAATAAATAATCTTGATATGTCACAACTTATTACCCGAAAAAGATACAAGAATTCTTTAGAAGCATAATTCGTCAAAAGTTTTAGGAGATAATTTTTTTTCATGTGCCATATACTTTTTGCTTGTTCGCTGATAATCCCCTTTTTGTTTGAGTATGAGCAAAAATAAAAAGGAAAAATTACAGAAACTAGCATCCTTAAGACTATAATTACAATAAATAGCAACACTTCTTCAAAATTGCAACTTATAGCAAAAGTAGCAATATTTTACCCACTTCATAGAATATGTATTTTTCAGTTGTGCATATGTATTTACGAGTAATACATATATATTTGTATATGTATTTATATAGCAACATTTCACTTAAATACAAAATACAATTTGCTATTTTTCGTAATTATGAAACTATTGCTATAAAAGTTATAATTAAGACCCACACCACACCGCATAGCTTAAAACCCGCACCGCACCGCACCCACACCGCCCCATTGACATCCCTAATTGGAATCTTGATCTCTTGAAAAATTGAAAAAAAACTTCCAAAACTCTTCTAAAAAAATTAGAATTTTTTTTGATTTTTTATTTTTTGACACAGGATTTTGATTCTCCAGTGTTTTTAAATAAAGATAAGCATAAGGATACATGAGTTCATCGACGACACCATCCAATACTACCTGAAAAATAAAGATAAATAACATACGCAAAAAACTATCACTTACTGCAAGCTCCATGGAATTATCTCCCTAAGTTTACCACTAAACCTTCTCAGATAGGTTACTCTCTCAGAAGGGTTTGCCTGTACGTTGCTTATACAACTACTTAGTAGATGCCTATAAGGATATTATGCACCTGCTTGCAAAAAGCTTACAAGAATCTTATCTGTCTTGTTGCGAGGAGCTTACAAGCTGCTTATCTACCTGCTTGCAAGTTGACAACAAGCTGCTTATACAAGTTGCATATTTGTGTTTTGTTTTATTAGGCTCTGTCACATGTTAGTAGGGCCCGATTTAAATAAAATAGGTTGTAAATATCTCATAGAAGTGTGTGCCCAGATAGGGCTTTACTATTTTTAGAAGATAAAATAGGGATTTACTATTTTTAGAATAGTGGGCCACATGTGGTATTGTATTTTATTCCAAGTTTATTTGTAATAGGGCCTACTTCTCATATAAAAGGAAATATAGGCCTTTAGTTGGAGATCATCATCCTCTTCACCTAAAAACCTTTCTTGTAAAGTTTTACATCTTCAATAAAAATATTTGTTGGCTAAGTTCTCCCTTTTGCTCCTCTCTCCAAAAGGATTGGTACATCGATCCTTTAGGTCAGAATAGTGGGGTAAGGAAATACTTAGGCAAGTATACTTATTGTGATTACTACATGGAATTCTTGAGTACTTTTCATGATTATGAAATAAAATTGGCTTGGTCCATACAACATAGATTCTAAGTCCTTTCCATGTTTATGAAACATAATTGGCTTGCTCTACATAATAGCCTTCTGATTTGCTTTCTATTAATTTCTATAAATACATAAATCTGAGGTATATTTTAGTATATGTTGATTCAGTGGACTTTTGTGGGTGCTAAAGGCTATGGGAGATCCAACAAAAAGCCTGTAATACATGGAACAATTGTATTTATAGTAAGATACCAAGGATCTAATATGTTTTAAGGGTAACGACCTGAAAATTTGATAAAATATGTGAAATATTTGTTTCTATATAATTTAAATATTTTATCCCTCCCAGATTTATGGTATTTCTAGGGTGTGGGGATGATCGACATGGTTTTCAATGCATTTTGGTGCCTTTTGTGCGAAATAGTAGTTTTTGGTAGCTTCGAAAGCCTTATTATGGACCTTTGTTGTTATCTTTTTATTCGTGCGATGGATGGATAAATGGACTGTTCCATCAACTTTAGAATTTTAGGCTAGGTTGACCCTTGGTTTGGGTCCCGATGCACCTGAGCTCATTTCGACCTATTGGTCAGAAAGTTGAAAAATTAAAAATATAGGTGTAGGATCCACATTTTATCGAAATGATCTTAGATGGAAAATTTGACTTTGCCAACGCATTTGAAATGTCGATTTTAGGGTGGTAACATATTTGGTTAGATTTTATGACTTCTAAATCTTATTTCAACCCTTGATTTGAAAAATTATGATTTTGGGGGTCAACTCTGTGAAAATGATAATTTTCCAAAAGTTTGATATCTCCATTGAGTCTAGAGCATCGAATTTATTATGGTTACATAGTTTTTTTGCATATATTGGACTCCAAATGAATTTCATGCACCCCGTCGAAGTTCTAAAAAGACTTAAAAAGAAAGAAAATCTAATCTAGGTTTTGTTAAAGAAACAGCTAGTTCGGTGTATAAAAATAGCCCTTTTGGCCCATTTTTCCTATTCTTTCACCTTTCTTCTTGGGAGTTAAATCCTAAAATGGCATGAGAGCTTAAAAGTGAATCTTGTGGGAGCTTGAAAATCTAGATTAACATCTATTTCTTGATTATGTTACGGATTTAAGGTGAGATTTCATCCTTTCTTACTCTAATTCCTTGATTAATTTCTCAAAACCCCAAAAATCTTAGGGCTTAATTTTAAATCCCAATTTCACTCCTTTTCACTTGAATAATGTTTTAATCTTATAATTACTAGTTTTTCATCAATTTAAATTTCAAAACAATTTTGATTCTTGATTTTAACACAAATTTTCAAAGATTTTACCCAGTAAATCTCAAAAGTGATTTTTTTATTTGAACCTCATTTTTGACTCGATTTGACTTGGATTTTCAGTTGTAGATTTCTAAATATATGGAAAACATATTTTTAAAGTAAAATTATAATTTTTCCTTCTTTTATAAAAATCCATTTTGGGAGTTCGTTTTGATCCCAAACTAAAAGTAGGTAATATGGATATAGTTGGCTTTGTTTTGATATATAGATTCTATCTTTCTTAGTTTTAGTTAATTTTAGAATTGCTCATGAGAAGTAAGGTCGTAGGTTCAAAGTTTAGCAGACCGGTTCTGGTATTTGAGGTAGGTTATGGCTTAACACTTCAAACTGGATTGGGTAGTTAATTTATATACCAAAATGCATGTTAAGGATGGAAATTAATCATGAAATATGGATATCTATATATTGTGCCCATATGGGGGCCTAAATATGATGTAATTATTGAATTTGAGATATCATGTGATATATGTGACCGTGTGGGGCCTTATGTGATGATTTGATACCCTTGAATACATGTGAATAATTATATTATGTTGTTAGAAATTCCTATTATGGAGCCTTTGCCGTATTGTGATATAATCATACTTTATGGGCATGTGAATCCTGTGGAAAATTTATGGATAGTGGAAATAGTGAGTGTATATTGGCTCACATAGCTTTGGAATTGTAACATTATTGTTGGTTGTGGAAATACTTCATACGGATTGGTTGTGGAAATACATCATGTGGATTGGTTGTGAAAATACCCATTTGAATGGTTGTGAACCTTGCATCATCATTCTCATGTCATCATATGCATATTTCACTTGTTTGTTTTATTGGCCTATATTTATTTGTCGTCATGTGTGTGTACTTAATTTGTGTCTTATGTTATATATATGCTTTGGAAGCATTGGAAATACTAGAATTACTGAAAATATTGGAAACACTGCAAATATTGAAATTACTAAAAATATTGGAAACACTGGAATACTAAAATTACTGTAAATATTAGAAACACTAGAATAATGGAATTACTGTAAATATTGGAAACACTGGAAATAATGAATATAGCTCAAGGCTATGTTCCAATCTCAAGGCTGTGTGTGAAACTCAAGGTTGTGTACTAATCTCAAGGTTGTGTGTCAATCTCAAGGCTGTGTGCACCTCGTGCATCATCATCATCATCATCATAATCATCATTATCATTATCACATCATCATCATCATCAGGATTATCATCTTATACAATGCATTTGCTTTATTGTATTGACATTGTGATTGAATTTACGTATTGACTTGTTATATGTCTACTTGCTCTATACCTAGTTAGTTATACTGTTAACACCTTGTTTTGGGAGTTATGGCTGTATTGTTATGTTTCTTTCCGTATTTATCATACTTGTATGGTTTAGCTTTATCTAGAAGCCTTACCTTAGGGTTATTTCTAGCTTTTTACCCTTTGTGTATCGGTTTGTGTGATAGGCTTACTTGTTAAGGTTCGCCGTAAAAAGTGCCATCATGACCTATCATTTTTGGGTCTTGACAAATTGGTATCAAATAAGCCAGCTTTCATTGGTCTCAACAGTGTAAGAATAAGATGTATAATAGAGTCTAGCAAATTGGTACGTAGACGTCTATATCTATCTTCGAGAGGCTATAGGATGTCTTTAGGAAAACTTTCCTTATTTATTCCTTATCATGCGAATTTCTTGTATACCTTGAGTTCTGATTGTGTTTCACCTTTTCTGTAAAGATGGTGTTGACTAGGTCCTGCGAAGTTAGAGGTCTGGAGCCTTCTCCCATATGGTGAGCCTTGAGTCGTAGATGAACTCGAGGGAGTGTACGAGCTCACGGATCAGCCCCATCTAGGAGGAGTTCTAGGGGACTCTCTCCCGAGCCTCGTGTTGGCTACTTCTTAGATGGTTATATTTGGAGTGTCTTTTCAGAGCATTGCCCTATGGAATTGGCCATCCAAGTTTACCATAAAACCCTCTCAGATGGTTTACCCTCACAGAAGGGTTTGCCTACAAGCTGCTTATCTAGTTACTTGGTAGATTCCTGCAATGAGCTTACTGACCTGCTTGCAAGAAGCTTACAAGTTGCTTATCCACCTACGTTCAAGTTGACAATAAGTTGCTCAGTCACTTGCTTGTACATGCCAACATGTTTTTGTCTTTATTAGGCCCTGTCACATGCTAGTAGGGTTCAATTTGAATAAATTAAGTTGTAAATATCTCTTAGAAGTATGTACCCAGATAGGGATTTACTATTTTTAGAAGACAAGATACGATTTTACTAGTTTTAGAATAATGGGCCACATGTGATGATGTATTTTATTTCAAGTTTTTTTGTATTAGGGCTTCCTTAGCCTATAAAATGAAGCATAGGTCTTAAGTAGGAGATCATCAGTTTCTCCACCTAAAAACCTCTCTTGTAAAGTTTCATATTATTAATAAAATATTTGTTTGCTAAATTCTCACTCTTTCTTCTCTTTTACAAAGCGATGGGTACTTTGATCCTTTAGGTCAGAGTAGTGGGGTAAGAAAACACAAAGGCAAGTATTCTTGTTATGGTACAATATGGAATTTTAAATTACTTCCAATGATTATGAAATGAAATTGCACTTGGTCACGCAATATAGATTTCTACATCCTTTCCATGTTTATAAAGTGAAATTGGCTTGATCTGCTGATACACCCAAATTACAACTCTCATTAGAAAGCATAAGCGATCGTTGTAAAATATAGAACCCAACTAGGTTGGGGTCAAATCCCACAGAGAATACTATATAAATTAAGAATTATGATTATTAATGGATGGTTGATCAAAGGTTCCGAGGTAACAAGGGGGTTTGTTTGTTAATAGTGAAATAAGATTGTAGTAGATTGTATTTCAACTAGTAAGTTTGAATGTAAAGTGTAATTCAATAAGAATAGCAAAACTAGGATTATGTTCACCAAGATGTCATAGCATTCAAGGTTGTGGGTTCTCTCAAATTCATACGTAACTAATTCCAATTACAAGAATATATTGAATTATAGACTTCATCTATTTGTTTCTCAACCTTAATAGATGATTAGTCTTTAATTCTCTCAAACTTAGAGAGTATAATTAACATGTTCAATTGATTTCTCAAGTGGATTGATCCTGTTAAGGCATCAATCCTTAACCCAAAGGTTAAAGTCTTTGAGATCCTTGTAAATCTCTTCTTTTCCCAACACACACATTTCTACTCAAACAAGTGGTGTTCTTGGGCCTACCCTTCAAGTTTGCAACCAAGAAAGATCATTATATTGAAGAAGAGTTTATGCAATTGTAATTTGTTACTCTCACACAATCCCACAACCCTAAACAACTAATCACATCAAGGCTCCTATAACCCTAGTTATGGGAGTTTTAGCCACACATCTCCAAAGAAGAAGAATAAAACATTGTTTTGTTCATAAAATAATTCAAAAAAATCACTTACAAAAGTTACCATAATTGTTCTCCTTGATCTTCAAAGAAAAATTATGGAAAAAATGCTCAGATCCACTATTTCATCTCTTTCTCAGAGATAATAAAATTACAAGATGTTCAAAAGTTGAAAAATGAATAATAGATGAATGAAAGATACCTAATCTAAACCTAGACTGGGTATTTATATGCTACTAGGTACCAAGAATTTAAAATTTGAACTCAGCATTGCCACATCATAGTTGAAGGCCAAGTTGACATTCCGTTAGTGGCCTGACGGTCCATCAGTCGGACCATCACTGAAGGTCCCAAAAAGTCACTTTATTTAAGGCGTGACGGTCATGTTGACGAGCCATCACTGGTTTGATGGTCTGTTACGTGGACCGTAACTTGATCACTCAAAGAACCATCTTCTGTCTCAGTCTGACGGCCAGGTTGATGGCCCATCAGGGGTCTGATGGTCCATCGCTTGGACCATCACTTGGGTTATTTACTTGGTCCATTCTATCTATCTTTGACGGACACTCTGATGGTCTGTCACATGGTTGACGGTCCATCAGTTTGACCGTCACTGTCCTTTCTCTACTACTTTTTTGAATTTACTTCTTCAGCTAGGTCCTTGACCTGAAAACACTAAAATCTAGCATCAAATACAACACCAGTTGCTTGAAAATATACAATTATCCCTTGAAAAAGATGTAAAATATTCGGTCAAAAGGCAAAACATCAACACCCTCAACTTAAGACAATTGCTTATCCTCAAGCAACGCAATACCAAATCACATACTTGAAAAACACAATGATGGGCATTCAAATGTTGAACTACATTTCATACGACCACTCAACCGTCATCTTACTTATGTGATCTCAACACATCAGTAGCTACAATTGGCATTATTTACAATTCAACACAAACACAACCATAGACATAACGTCTCATAGAAGTCAACAAAACTAAGTATTGACTCAAATTGCCCCCACAGTCAAGGAAATCCACCACACATCATTCATTTAACTTGTTGATGAAAATCAAGACTCTCACACTCACAAAGGAAGTTGCAACCACCACATACACACCCATAAGATTGCCCTTATCATCTAATATTCCCCTATGGTTGATTCGTAAAGATCAAGCAGGTCATTTTATGGCTTGTAATAAGGTTCTGGTGTTAGGTGAGGATCATTTTTGGGAAAAGTGACTTCAAGTTTGAAATTCACTCTCTTTTCTCTTGATTTCTACCCACTAAAACTAATTTTTTTCTCATTCACTTACAATCCATACTATTCATCCACGATTTCACCATAAATCCAATTTTTTTAGTTAGTCTGCATCAGCCACCCTCAACTTATACTGATGCAGTCAGTTGAGGTGCACAATATGTAACTAGATTAGGGCAAGATGCAACAATTTATTTCAACTACAAACCACTTACAATCAAACTGTTATTACCTGACAGTAGCCACCATCAACTTAGGCATTTTGCCTAAGTCAAGGTGCATAGTATCCAAAATTTGGACCAGGACCAAAGTTAGGTTCTAATATCATAAAGAGAGTAAATAGAGGTTATTGGGAATGAATAAACACTAGCATAATCTCAATAACGGTTTGAAAAGGGAAAAATCTTTTTGGAGGGCCATTCTTTACGGCTAAGTAGACTAATAATCGAAGAGGGCCTACTATCTAATCTTATTGAATTAATCACAAGGAAATATCAATTATCCGAGCAAGTTTTAGTTATATACACTATATAGGAACTATAACAAACACTCGCACACACAGACAATGATTTAACACTTATTCTACCAACTCTTGGGATTTACACCACATAATTATGCTCACTTTATTTCTGCATCCTAATGCCAATCACAGAATCAAAAATGATTGTTCAACATATACTAAATGACAAGAAGAAATAGTCATACAAATATGTTCAGAGAACTTTTCCACATTCATTTATCATCTACATATACAAAAAAGGTGCTAAAAGAAAAGATCATTCATAAATAAAATCACTGAACAATATATATATCATGATGATAAAGGAAAATAAATATGCAACCTAAACATGTCGGTTACACTAGATAGCACACGGGAGAAAAAAAACACAGGCAACCAGAACCCCCGTGGTGATTACAACATAACAAGAATCCCACCCCTACTAAATAAAATGTTTTTTCCTCAAACGCATTAACATAAAGTACAAAGGAGTGGAATATTTGTAAAGCCTCTCAAGCTAATGAATCAGTGAAGTGTGGAGAGGCTTATTTGGCCTCGGGTGCAACAACATTGACCTCTATGGTGATAGGGGTAATCAAATCAGTTCCTCCCTAGCTCGGAGGTAACTCAATAGGAACCGAATCTGGAATAGGCCCTCTAGTTGAGGCAGACTGGTCGAAACTCCTGCAGCTTCATCTTCTAATTTTTTCTTCCTCAATGCTTGATATTTTTTTTATCTCTTCACAACTATTATAAATTCTCTCTCATACCTTTCGTTACGTGTCATTTCTTTTCTCCTTCTTCTTCTCCCGACCTTCTTGTCAGCACTTTTGTCCACCTGTTTACCCTTGTATTTGAGCGGTCTACCCATCATATCATTAAGACCTTCGTCCTTATCACTAACGATCAAAGCAAGATCAAAAGTAGGCTACATTAGTTGTCTCTTAAGATTGGCTATATCAGCCTATTCCTGCTTGAACTCCGCTATAAACTTTACAAGGTCTAGCAATGATAGCTCGTCCAGCCGCTTGTTGATATACTTTTGCATGTTATCTATTCTAGCCTGAATATGTTGATATGGATTTAGGGCTTCATCAATGATGCGATCAACAAATGGGTTAAACTATTTAGCCCAAGCGCTCAACTGTTTCTTAAACTTTTTCTGTTGTCTAACAGACTTGGTAAAATTCTCCAATGTTAGCCTGCACTTAGAATATTAAGGTGGGACAGATGTAGTGTCTAAAGTCCTACCCATTGGTGGAATAGATACTGATCCTACAGAATTAATAGGTGGCACATAATCGGGAGGCACATACTTAGTGATAGACAACAACATACTGTGGGGATCTCAGAAGTATCAAGGGTTGAAGCTGACTGCATCTAATAAGCAGGAGGTTTATTGACTCACATTTCATATTTTGAGTCATCCTTTATTTTTTAATATCCCGCCTGTGAGTTTCCTGCACCTCATTTTAAACTCCACGAATTAAAGGCACATTGACTTGCCTGCATAATTCCGTGTTCGAACATAGAAACGATAATGCACTTGCCACTTTGTGTGCCTGAACAAATATCTCATCAGCAATAATTTAGCCCAAATCAATCTTTATCCCGATAATTAGACTAGCCAGCAATACTGCACTATGATTTTCCAAGTTAGAATCTCCCCTGTCGGCACCAACCGTAGTCTAACAATGGCCTACTAACACTCAGCTCGAAAATTGAGGGACGACTTAGCAATGAGCTCTTTGGGATTAATCACCCAGTATGGGTTACCCTCATCAGTAAGAAGCCTAGATAACCAAGGCCTTTGGGTGGAAGCCACATTCATATGATGCTCAAGTTCTGGTACACCAGTCGGCTCTTCATAGTCAGGCCTAAATAACATCCTATTCAGCGTACGGGCAGATATATCAATTGTGACCCCTCTTACCAGAACTGACTCCCTATTGGGAAAGTCTAAAATTTTTGAGCCCTTAGGAAAGTCTTTCTCTTCCAGTGACAAATAATTGGTGAAAAACTCCAGCACAAGATTCAGTTGGTATGCCCCGAGTGGTTTGCTCATCCAAGCTAACTCATATTCATTAAATCGCCGCTTTAGCTCTGGATACTTATGCAACTTGGTCGTTACAATTGGTGCTCTTCCGAGATTGGCATCTTTATTGGCCTGGTTGATGTTGGTTCCAGTCCATCAAGATACTTATCCCGTGCTCTTTCAATCTGCCACCTCGTTGCTTCCTGTGTTTAAGGGTCTTTGCTTTTAACCATATTGGCATCCTCAGTTTTCGATGCCTCAATTTGGTCAGGGTTTAATGTGTTAACCCCTTCCTCATTAGGAATCTAACTTGTGCTACTATTGCTTCTCTCACTCTTCTCTTCAGACTAGGAGAGTGCCTGATTTATTCTGTCCCTTCATCGAGTGTTGAAAGCTGGAGCCTCCTTACTTAATGCCGACTTATTTATACACCTACCATGTTGAGTCCTACCACGTCATCTACTTATGGGTAGTTTGCATGCCATTTTCCTAAACAAGGAATCAAGAAACAGTTGGATCACAGTCAGAAAGAATTTTAGGATAAACTTGACTTGATAGGTAGAATGACGGTCCGTCGAGGCTGTGATGGTCCGTCGCCCAGACCGTCAAGTCTTAACTAGTGAAGCAGTTTTTACATAGCCCTATGATGGTCATCGTGACAGTCCATCAGGGGTTTGACGGTCCATCAGGTCGTCGGTCGCTGCAAAACCAGTAACCCATTTCTTCAGAGAATTTTCAATGGTTAAAATGATGGTTCGTCAGGTATCTGACAGTCCATCAAGTTAGCCGTCACTTTGATTTTTCAACATTAGGCTTCACTTTGGCAATTTTTCGAACATCTGGAGTACAATAATTAATTATGCACACAACAATTGCATTTATTCCACATTTAAACATGAGTTTTGCCATTTTTGGTACATGGGTTACTCAGACTTCACCCAGAACAATATTCACTAGAGTTCAACTTAGTCAAAAGCACAACAATGCAAAAGAAAACAAGATGAAGTTCATTTTAAGCGTTACCAACTTACACACATCACATTCATCATTCTGAAAGAAAGAGAAGATTTGCGATCATACCTTGATTTTGTAGTATTTGTCACTACTCTGAACTTGTAGACTTTCACAAATAATATAGATACTAACTTTATTTATCAGTGAGAGACTTAACTTGCTTTGTGATTAGAATAAGAGAATGAGGGGGAGTTATTTAAATAGGAGAGAATGGGTAAAAAGGAGAGTTCTAACAGGAGATAAATGATCTTTGGTACTTTGAATGCAACTGAATTTAAATAGCTTTAGGACTTGAAGAGGTGTCAACGTATGTATCCGCTTTCTCTTATAAATTTAAAGACATTTGGGTTGTATAAGGATAACTCATACAACATTAAATTTAATGGATCCGACCCGCTAAAAATTAGGGTTAATCTGACGGGCACACCGATGATCCGTCGGGTACCTGATAGTCCGTCAGGTGCATCGTCAAGACTTACAAGAACAGGGTTCATTTTTCCTTTTTGCTATGGTGGATGTGACGGTCCATTAGATGGTTGACGATCCATCATAGTACCCTTCAACTCTTATCCAGAACCCAGACTTTTTAGATCTATGCTGACCATATCCCTTTTGGTCCATCGGAACTGTGACGGTCTGTCAACTTAGCCATCAAGCCTTATCCAGAATGGCAATTATTTTGCAATGGATTTGATGATTTCAGTGATGGTCCTTCATGACCTTGATGGTTTGTTAACACTCCCGTCAGCCTCGCTCAAATTGATTAAATCCTGCTTTTCTGTATTTTTATCCTTGCACACTACCACAAACACTTTAAATTGCACCAAAACAAACAAATAATACTAACTACACATACAACAACACATTGTAGGTTTCTTTCCAATAGCGCCTGATTTAATGTCATTGCACGACTCAGTCATCTCGATTACTCAGACTTCATCGAGATAAACTGTACCCAAACAGTTAACCAACTCTATTGAACCAATATATAACTTGACTCATTGCCTGTTGACCTTGAAGATACTACCATATTCATTTTTGAGTTCGACTACTCCCACAAGGTAGACTTGGTTAACTCTGAATGGCTAGACCACTTTGACTTAAGTTTACCTAGGAAGAGTTTCATTCTGGAGTTGAAGCGAAACACCCAACTGCCTTTCTTAAAGTCCCTCTTTTTAATCTTCTGATCGTGCTACCTCTTAGTCTTTTCTTTGTAGAGGTCTGATCTTTCATAATACCCGAGATGGAATTCATCCACCTCATTCAGCTACCCCAATCTTAACTCTGCTGCCTTATTCCAATTCAGATTCAGCCTCTTGAGTGCCCACAATGGCTTGTTTTCCAACTCAATCGGCAAGTAGCATGCCTTGCCATAGACTAACTGGTATGGTGACATGGCAATGGGTGTTTTGAAAGAAGTATGATATGGTGTTGCTACTTTATGCTGTTTCACTCCATATTTTGCCAAGGCAACCCAAAACACTTTGTTACAAGAATAAGATCCTCCATCACTTATAATAGTACGCGGTACTCGAAAATGAGAGAAGATGTTCTTTTTGAGAAAGGCCATCACTCTTTTCCCTTTGTTATCAGCCAGAGCCACAGTTTCTACACATTTGGATACATAATCCACAACAACCAATATGTATTTCAACCCATAGGAACTGACGAAGGGTCCCATGAAATCAATACCCAGACGTCAAATAATTCAACTTCTAGCATTTTTGTCATGGGTATCTTATGGTGATTCGAAATTGACCCTTTCCTATGACACTGGTCACATCTCTTCACAAATTTGTATGCATCACTGAACAAGGTTGGACAATAATACCCACTTTGTAGCACTTTTCTTGTGATACGATCACCTGCATGGTGACCCTCAACTAGTGATGCATGGCAGGCTTCCAAAATATTCCGCATATCAACTTCTGGGACGCATCTTTTGATAATATTATCGGTACACCATCTTAATAAATATGGCTCATCCCAAAAGTAACTTCTGGAGTCATGGAGGAATTTTCTTTTCTGATGAAAGGAAAAATCTTCAGGAATAAAATTGCTTACCACATAATTAGCAAAGTCCGCGTACCAAGGTACTCTTTCAAGCACCGCAGCAAGGATAGAATGCATCATCAATTTTGCATTTATCAGTGATTTCCTAATCTCTCTCAAGTCTAGATAGATGGTCTGTGACCTGATTTTTGCATCCCTTCCTGTCTTTGACTTCGAAGTCAAACTCTTATAGAAGCAGCACTCATTTGATAAACCTTGGTTTCACATCCTTCTTTTCCATCAAATATCTCAATGCGGCGTGATCTGTATGAACCACTATCTTGGTTCCCAACAAGGAAGCATAAAACTTCTCAAAAACATAGACAATCGCAAGAAGTTCCTGCTCAGTAACAATGTAATTCTTCTATGCCCCATTTAATGCCTTGCTCGCATAGTAAATAGGGTGGAATAATTTTTCTTTCTTCTAGCCAAGTACAGCCCCAAGTGCTACTCCAATTGCATCACACATAATTTCAAAGGCTTAGACCAATCTGGAGCAATAATAACAGGGGAAGCCACAAGCTTTTCCTTAAGGCATTCAAATGCCTTCTTGCAATCATCATCAAATATGAACTTAGCATCCTTCTCCAATAATTTACATAGTGGGTTTGCAATTTTGGAGAATTCCTTAATAAGCCGACGGTAGAATCCAGCATGTCCTAAGAAACTATGAATTCCCTTCACAGAGATGGGAGGGGGCAATTTCCCTATTACCTCTACTTTCACCCGGTCGACCACAATCCCCTTGGATGAAATTTAGTGTCCAAGAACAATGCCCTCTTTTACCATGAATTGGCATTTTCCCTAATTCAACACTAGATTGAATTCCTCTCATCTCTGCAGTGCTCTACTCATGTTTACCAGACATAACTCAAAAGAATCACCTACCATATAGATATCATCTATGTACACCTTTAAGGTGTCGTCAACCATGTCAGTGAAGATAGATATCATGCACCATTGGAAAGTGCCGGGTGCATTACATAGACTAAACGACATCTGATTAAATATAAATTTACCATATAGGAACATGAATGTTTTCTTCTCCTGGTATTCAAGAGCAATTAAAATCTAGTTGTATCTCGAATACTCGTCTAGAAAGCAGTACCAACCTCTTCCTGCCAGGTGATCAAGCATTTTGTATCATCCCGTATCTTGCTTGTACTTATTCTAATTATATGGAACCTGGTATGGTCATATGGTATAGGTAACGGATGAGATTTGTTATGCAATTATTAATGGTGTAGATGGAATTATAGAGGCTGCCCGTATAGTTTAGTGTGATGCGACTAAGTTAATGTTAAGTTAACTATTTAAACTTGGAATCGCAAGCTAGTATTTGAATCTAAAGTTTAAAGTGACCAAGTGTGTATAAGTTGAAGGTTAGACTAAAGGGGTTAGAAGCTGAAAATGGAGCAAAATATTGAGGTGCTTGCTTGACTTATTTAAGCTAGTAGGTGAGTCACCTACTTAAGTTGTTTGAACCAAATTAATGGACCCATGGCTATGGATCAGATTTGGGTCTATGCTAATATACCCATTTGGGACAAATTGAACAAAAAAAAAAGAAAGAAAATGGATAAGTGACCTAACACACCAATCTGCCAAGGCCCAAATATAATTGAGCCCAACAAGAAATTATGCAAGTAGGTGCATCACCTACATTGGAGTTTTAGCAGCTTGGACCCTTAAGTAGGTGCATCACCTACTTTGACCAATTTGACCAATTTGATGGTCCAAAATGCAGCTAAGGAGGTGGACAATATAGGGCCTTTAAAAGGCCCAGTTTCTGGTCTTTTTACTTCACTTTTAAGTCACAAAAAAAGAAGTATATTTTAGTAAATCTCTCTATTCTCTTAAAAACAACAAGAGCAGCATCCCTATTTTTCCTTCTAGGGTTCTTGAAGAAACCCTCCCCTTTGCAGCCCAAGGTAAGTGAAAAACACTTAAGGTTTTGTTTAATTATCTCATGGGAGATTAGGGAAACAAGTTATAAGTGTTTGACTATAAGTATATGGCTGATTATAGAACAAGCTGTTTGTTCATGTTTCCTTGTTATTGAGGAACCTTTTTTCTTCTTCTTTGGTTTAAGTGTGAAGGAAAGTTCAAGCTCTTGAAGAGTTCAATTAAAAGAATAAGTTGCTGAATTGAGGTACGGTGACTGCCCCAATTTATTTTTCTTATATATGAATTTGAGAGGGGATTATGGATGTCTTGTTATTGAGAACTCAAGAGATGAGGAGATCAATAATTGATTGCTACAATAAAAGGGGTTTGGGACTGTTTTATGGATTGTTTTGTATGAATATGTTATGGGCTGCCAGGTTGAAGTTGGATAAAGGTGTGATGAGTTTGTAATGAATTATAGAAGAAAGATATGGTGATACACCACCGAACTAATGCTTGCTGTCCAATCTATTTTTCGTATTGTTTAGAATGTGTAATGAAGTCGAGGTGGTTTTGGTGAACCTTATAAGAACCTATCTGGTATGTGGGTGTAATTGGAGGAAAAAAAGGGTTAAAATAATACCCTTGTTTAATAGAGTAATAGTTGCTGCCCGGTTACTGTTTTGGGTGAAATTAAGTACCTCAAAAGTGTTGAGTGGTTACTAATACTAGTTTACCATATATTCTATTGTAAATAAATAATCTAAAAGGCGAGAAGTCAAGTCGGGTTAGTTTCGGAGTCAAATGACCAGGCATGTAAGGCATACTCTATTTCACACTCTTTGGCATGAAATCGTACAATTGTTCCATCAAGCAAGTTTCTGAGGTTATCCTATAACAAAGTGATACATAATGGCAGCACATTAACCTCCATGTATCCAATGACCTTGTTCCCACTCTCTAACGTATTAGCACACCTCAATACGTGCTTATTATTAAATCTGCGCATCTATCTTCACTAGAAAATTTCAGGAGTTCTCCATTGTTCAAATAAGACCCATGTGTTATTTCAGTTCCTAATCACTTTATTTGTGTGCCGGCAGCTCCCTAGCTCATTGTTGTTGCGTTAAGTGTCTATTTACATGTCTCTTATTAGCGTATTACTAGTTCAAGGTACCATAATGTGATGACCACCAAGGTAACAATTTCAAAGGCTAATAAACTAAGTATTGCAATCTGTAAAATAACGAGTGGCAGCTCAGGGGCACTTGCCTTGCATGGGCCGATCTCGATACCTTTATGTGTGGTTGGCAGCTCAGGGGCATAAGCCTAGCATGGGCCGATCCCAATCTTTTTATAGGTGGCAGATCAGGGGCGTAAGCCTAGCATGGGACGATCCTAATTTATCTTTTCTTTTACTACTGATCAGCTGGTCATTTGCATTATATGGATTACAAAGATTATGAAGTAAGAAGGTAAAATGAAGAAAGAATGTAATGTATATCATCCCACAAGTATTTATAAAGGTGGGAGTGTATGTGTAGTTAATTTAATCGATGCATAATATTATGTCGTCAGAACATTTGGTTGTTACAATTACATGCATGGGAAGTATAAGAGTCCTATTTATGGGCGTGTTGTGCACCACATCTATAAATAGGAGGCTCTGTGACATTTAGGGGTTTTCTCTTTTTCTTCATATCTTAGATCGTGCAATAGAGCCTATGTTGTAGGTTAAGTCATATTTAACCATTGAACCTATGTTTTCTTTTTTTTCCCTCTTATTATAGTAAAGATACCGGTTACAAGAAGGAGTAAGAATACAGGTAGGCGGATAGACGAGGCTGCCGGGGAGGGGACCAGCAAATCACCACCTAGACGAGCTAATCAAAGTAAGGCTCAAGATGAGTTTGTGTACCAAACTTCTCCTACCCTTCCATCTCCAGAAGAGCTAAGAAGGAGAAGAACCGCATTCTCAGAACTACCTATCAATGCTGCAGATCAACATTTAAGGAGTGCAGTACAATTGTTGGCTCGTATAGTTTCTGGACAAGCTCAAGGACAAGCCATTCCAACTAGAGATTCTAGTGGTACAGATAGGGCAGCTAGCCTACGAATGCAGGATTTTCTCAAATTGAATCCTCCCACCTTCACCGGATCAGATCTTAATGAAGACCCACAGGACTTTATTGATCAAATCCAAAGGGTTTTAGATGTTATGCATGTACTGGGTAAAGAGACAGTTGAGCTAGCAGCATATAGATTCAAGGGGGAGGCTATATTGTGGTATGAAGATTGGAAATGATATAGGGGTATCGATGCACCTCCATCTACTTGGAAAGAGTTCAAAGAGGCATTTCTTGATCATTACCTTCCATATGAGATTCGAGAAGCCCGTGCAGATCAATTCCTGAATCTTCGCCAAGGAAATATGAGTGTGAGGGAGTACAACTTTCGGTTTAACTCTTTAGCTAGTTATGCTCCTAATGTTGTGGCTACAATGGATGATAGAGTTCATCGATATGTGGATAGATTGGATCTATATCTGGTTAGAGATTGTACCATTGCTGCTTTGAACAAGGACATGGACATAGCAAGGATACAAGCATTCGCATAAAAAATAGAGGATCAGAGGCAAAGAAAAAGAACACAAGAGTTAGAAAAGGGGTATTCTAAGAGGTCTAGATCTACGGGGCAGTTTATGGCATCCCAAGGAGACTTTAGGCCTCAGTTTTCTAATAGACCACCTAGGACATTATCTTCTTATTCTGCAGCTAGTGCTCTATCACAATTTCAAGAGTCTAAAGGTAACCAGTTTGGTCAAAGAAATGAGAGTCAGAGTTCGCGAACAACAGGGTATCAAGAGAAAGGGATTATGAGCCAATTAAGGCCTTCTCGACAGCCATATAGACAATGTGGAAAGCTTCATTTAGGTTCATGTTGGTTCGGAACAAATGCTTACTTTTGGTGTGGTATGTCAGGACATATGATGAGAGAATTCCCTCAAAGGGGCATAGGTGGTGTGGCACGACCTACTGGATCAGCCGTTGCATCATCATCATCGGTGCCTTATTCAGGTAGGGGTGTACAACCTATGGGTCGTGGTAGAGGTGCTAAAGGAACAACTAGCTCTAGTGGAGTTCAGAATTGTACATACGCTTTAGTAGATCGACAAAATTCAGAGGCTTCTCGAAATATGGTTACAGGTACATTGTCCATCTTTTTGCATGATGTCTATGCATTAGTTGATCTGAGTTCTACAATATCATATGTCACTCCATTGGTTGCTGAAAAGTTCAAAAAAACACCAGAACTACTAGTTACGCCATTCGAAGTATCTATGCCAATTGGTGAATCTGTTATAGCTAAGAGAGTGTATCGAAATTGTATAATAACTATTTGTGGTCGTGATACAATGGCTGACCTGGTTGAGTTAGAAATGGTAGATTTTGATGCAATAATGGGTATGGATTGGTTGGCTTCTTGTTATGCCATATTAGATTGCCGAACTAAGAGGGTGTGTTTCTATTTCCCAAGGGAGGCAGTCCTAGAATGGAGAGGTAATATTGGTGCGCCAAGAGGTAAATTTATTTCTTATTTTAAGGCGAAAAAGATGATTTCCAAGGGTTACATATGTCATCTAGTTAGAGTGAAGGACACAAATGCGGAGACACCAACTCTTCCAACTATTCCAATGGTAAGTGAATTTCCCGATGTAGTTCCTGAAGATCTTCTGGGTTTGCCTCCAGAACGAGAAGTGGAGTTTGGTATTGATATGATCCCAGGTACTCAACCAATCTCAATTCCTCTGTATAGAATGGCCCCTGCAGTATTACGGGAGTTGAAAGAGCAATTGAAAGACTTGCTAGAAAAAGGATTCATAAGGCCTAGTGTCTCCCCTTGGGGCACACCAGTGTTATTTGTGCATAAGAAGGATGGCTCGTTAAGAATGTTTATTGACTATAGACAACTAAACAAGGTGACTATTAAGAACAAATATCCCCTTCAGAGAATTGATGACTTATTTGATCAGTTGCAAGGCGCCAAGTGGTTTTCAAAGATTGATTTAAGATCTGGTTACCATCAAATGAGGGTCAAAGAGAATGACGTACCCAAGACAGCTTTTCGAACATGGTACGGTCATTACGAGTTCCTAGTCATGTCCTTTGGGCTAACTAATGCACCTGCAGCTTTTATAGATTTGATGAATAGGGTGTTCAAGCCCTTCTTGGATGTGTTTGTGATGGTTTTTATAGATGATATTCTGGTTTATTCGAGATCAAATGAGGACCATGCCAATCACTTACGATAGGTATTGCAGATTCTTCATGATAGTAAGCTATTTGCAAAGTTCTCTAAATGTGATTTTTGGTTAAAATCTGTGGCATTCTTAGGTCATATTTTATCTGATGAAGGAATAAAAGTTGATACTCAAAAGATAGAAGCCGTGAAGAACTGGCCAAAGCCTATAACGCCTATAGAGGTTCGTAGTTTCCTTGGGTTGGCAGGTTATTATAGAAGGTTTGTGGAAGGATTTTCTTCAATTTCTGCATCTTTAACAAAGCTAACACACAAAGCATCCAAGTTTCAATGGAATAATTCATGCGAAAGAAGTTTCCAAGATCTGAAGAATATGTTGACTTCTACACCCGTATTGGTGCTTCCAGAAGGCACAGAGGGGTATGCAGTGTATTGTGATGCTTCAAGAATTGGGTTAGGGTGTGTATTGATGAAGCATGGTAAAGTCATAGCATATGCCTCGAGACAATTGCGGCCACATGAGAAAATTTATCCAACACATGATCTGGAGCTAGCAGCGGTTATATTTGCCTTAAAGATATGGCGTCACTACCTGTACAGGATTCATGTTGACATATACACTGACCACAAGAGTTTGCAGTATATCTTTAACCAGGACTTGAATTTGAGGCAGTGAAGATGGCTTGAATTATTAAAAGACTATGATGTTGATATCTTATATCATCTGGGAAAAGCAAATGTTGTGGCAGATGCGTTAAGTCGCAAAGCTATGGAGCTATCTATAGAAAAAAAAGGGATGACTAAGGATCTATACCAATTAGCCAATTTGGGGGTTCGTCTTCTTGAAACTCCAGATGAAGGGTTTATTGTGCATAATACAGCAGAATCTTCATTAATAACTGAAGTAAAAGAGAAGCAATATGCAGATCCTATTTTATTACGGCTTAAGGAAAAAGTGCAATATGGTATGACAAAGGCATTTGAGCTTACGCAAGAAGGGGTACTTCGATGCCAAAACAGATTGTGTGTACCTGATATAGATAGGCTAAGAAAGAGGATTATGACATAAGCACATCATTCAAGGTATTCTATCCATCCAGGGTCAACAAAAATGTACCATGATTTGAGAGGGATGTATTGGTGGGGTGACATGAAGAAGAACATTGCAAAATTTGTAGCCGAATGTCCAAATTGTCAAAGAGTTAAGGTAGAGCACCAAAAGCCCGGGGGTTATATGCAATGTATGGATCTTTCAACCTGGAAGTGGGACATGATCAACATTGATTTCGTCACTGGTTTGTCTCGTACATTTCGAAGGTTTGATTCCATATGGGTGATAGTTGATAGGCTTACCAAATTAGCACACTTTCTACCGGTTAGGACCACTTACACAGTTGAAGAATATGCCAAGTTATATATTAAGGAGATAGTTCGACTACATGGAGTTCCAATCTCTATTATATCGGATCGAGGAGCTCAATTTACTGCAAATTTTTGGAAGTCTTTTCAAAGAAATTTGGGGACACAAGTGAATCTAAGTACCACTTTTCACCCTCAAACGGATGGACAAGCAGAACGTACCATTCAAACACTTGAAGATATGCTACGAGCTTGTGTATTGGACTTTAAAAGTAGTTGGGATGATCATCTACCTCTCATCGAGTTCGCCTACAACAATAGCTACCATTCAAGTATCAAAATGGCACCATATGAAGCTTTGTATGGAAGAAAGTGTAGATCACCCATTGGATGGTTTGAAACGGGTGAAACTGCCTTATTCGGGCCAGATCTTGTTCATCAAGCTATGGAAAAGGTTAAGGTGATCCAACAACGACTAGAAACAGCCCAAAGCAGACATAAGTCATATACAGATGTTAGGAGAAGGGGGCTAGAGTTTGCTATAGGTGATTGGGTATGCTTGAAGGTATCACCAATGAAGGGGGTTATGAGATTTGGTAAGAAAGGAAAATTAAGTCCACGTTATATAGGCCCATACCAGATTACTCAAAAGTTTGGACAAGTTGCTTATGAATTAAATCTACCCCAGAGCTCTCAACAGTTCATCCGGTATTTCATGTGTCAATGCTTAGAAAATGTGTTGGAGATTCATCTCATACTACCCCTACTGAAGATGTAAAAATTACAAAAGATCTCACCAATGAGGAAATACCTATTGCTATTCTAGATCGACAGGTTAAGAAGTTGAGGAATAAAGAAATAGTTTCTGTAAAAGTGCTTTGCAGGAACTAATAAGTAGAAGAGTTCACGTGGGAAGCTGAAGAAGCGATGAAATCCAAGTACCCCCATTTATTCAAATACGAAGAAAAAGTCCAAGATGCTGAATTGGAACAATAACAAGTAAGTGTAAAATATATAGGTGCTATATAGTAATAGGGATATTAACTTAGGCTTGAACTTGTTTTGGATGGACAGTTATGCTAACATTCGAGGACGAATGTTTCTAAGGGGGGAAGGATGTAACATCCCGTATCTTGCTTGTACTTATTCTAATTATATGGAACTTGGTATGGTCATATGGTATAGGTAACAGATGAGATTTGTTATGCAATTATTAATGGTGTAGATGGAATTATAGAGGCTGCCCATATAGTTTAGTGTGATGCGACTAAGTTAACGTTAAGTTAACTATTTAAACTTGGAATCGCAAGCTAGTATTTGAATCTAAAGTTTAAAGTGACCAAGTGTGTATAAGTTGAAGGTTAGACTAAAGGGGTTAGAAGCTGAAAATGGAGAAAAATATTGAGGTGCTTGCTTGACTTATTTAAGCTAGTAGGTGAGTCACCTACTTAAGTTGTTTGAACCAAATTAATGGACCCATGGCTATGGATCAGATTTGGGTCTATGCTAATATACTCATTTGGGCCAAATTGAACAAAAAAAAAAGAAAGAAATTGGATAAGTGACCCAACACACCAATCTGCCAAGGTCCAAATATAATTGAGCCCAATAAGAAATTATGCAAGTAGGTGCATCACCTACTTTGAAGTTTTAGCAGCTTGGACCCTTAAGTAGGTGCATCACCTACTTGGACCAATTTGATGGTCCAAAATGTAGCTAAGGAGGTGGACAAGATAGGGCCTTTAAAAGGCCAAGTTGCTGGTCATTTTACTTCACTTTTAAGTCACAAAAAAAAGGAGTATATTTCAGCAAATCTCTCTACTCTCTTAAAAACAACAAGAGCAGCAACCCTATTTTTCCTTCTAGGGTTCTTGAAGAAACCCTCCCCTTTCCAGCCCAAGGTAAGTGAAAAACACTTAAGGTTTTGTTTAATTATCTCATGGGAGATTAGGGAAACAAGTTATAAGTGTTTGACTATAAGTATATGGCTGATTATAGAACAAGCTGTTTGTTCATGTTTCCTTGTTATCGAGGAACCTTTTTTCTTCTTCTTTGGTTTAAGTGTGAAGGAAAGTTCAAGCTCTTGAAGAGTTCAATTAAAAGAATAAGTTGCTGAATTGAGGTACGGTGACTGCTCCATTTTATTTTTCTTATATATGAATTTGAGAGGGGATTATGGATGTCTTGTTATTGAGAACTCAAGAGATGAGGAGATCAATAATTGATTGCTACAATAAAAGGGGTTTGGGACTGTTTTATGGATTGTTTTGTATGTATATGTTATGGGCTGCCAAGTTGAAGTTGGATAAAGGTGTGATGAGTTTGTAATGAATTATAGAAGAAAGATGTGGTGATACACCACTGAACTAATGCTTGCTGTCCAATCTATTTTGCGTATTGTTTAGAATGTGTAATGAAGTCAAGGTGGTTTTGGTGAACCTTATAAGAACCTATCTGGTATGTGGGTGTAATTGGAGGAAAAAAAAGGGTTAAAATAACACCCTTGTTTAATAGAGTAATAGTTGCTGCCCGGTTATTGTTTTGGGTGAAATTAAGTACCTCAAATGTGTTGAGTGGTTACTAATACTAGTTTACCATATATTCTATTGTAGATAAATAATCTAAAAGGCGAGAAGTCAAGTCGGGTTAGTTTCGGAGTCAAATGACCAGGTATGTAAGGCATACTCTATTTCACACTCTTTGGCATGAAATCGTACAATTGTTCCATCAAGCAAGTTTCTGAGGTTATCCTATAACAAAGTGATACATAATGGCAGCACATTAACCTCCATGTATCCAATGACCTTGTTCCCACTCTCTAACGTATTAGCACACCTCAATAAGTGCTTATTATTAAATTTGCGCGTCTATCTTCACTAGAAAATTTCAGGAGTTCTCCGATGTTCAAATAAGACCCATGTGTTATTTCAGCTCCTAAACACTTTATTTGTGTGCCGACAGCTCCCTAGCTCATTGTTGTTGCATTAAGTGTCTATTTACATGTCTCTTATTAGCGTATTACTGTTTCAAGGTACCATAATGTGATGACCACCATGGTAGCAATTTCAAAGGCTAATAAACTAAGTATTGCAATCTGTAAAATGACGAGTGGCAGCTCAGGGGCACTTTCCTAGCATGGGACGATCTCGATACCTTTATGTGTGGGTGGCAGCTCAGGGGCATAAGCCTAGCATGGGCCGATCCCAATCTTTTTATAGGTGGCAGCTCAGGGGCGTAAGCCTAGCATGGGCCGATCCTAATTTATCTTTTTTTTTTTACCACTGATCAGCTGGTCATTTGCATTATATGGATTACAAAGATTATGAAGTAAAAAGGTAAAATGAAGAAAGAATGTAATGTACATTGTCCCACAAGTATTTATAAAGGTGGTCTACTAGTACTCCTTATACACTTGTATCGGATTTCTATTGATCTTTTGTATCAAGTGTGTTGCTACTTTCTACCTTACATATTCAGTACATATTTTCGTACTGACGTCCCTCATGGGCGACTTGCATTTCATGCTGCAGGCAGAGGCACTTCAACTCATACAACTCACTAGTAGGAGCATAGGTTGTTCAGGGACTATTGGTGAGCTCCAGGTTGATTCAGGGCTTTCTGAGTCTGCTCTATATATTTTGGTATTGTACAGTAAGTCTAGTGTAGGGCGGGGGTTTGTCCCGACCCTGACTAAGTCTATGTATCTTTTAGAGGCTTTGTAGACTAATGTAAAGTTATGGTAGTGTCCTGATTTTAGACATGGTGGCCCCACCGTCCAAGTGTTGTACATATCAATTTTGGGAGTGTATGTGTAGTTAATTTCATCGATGCATAATATTATGTCATCAGAACATTTGGTTGTTACAGTTACATGCATGGGAAATATAAGGTTATGAATTGGTTCTCTCGGGCCTTTACGGCTATGGGTGCCCTTCCGCCCCAATAGGATTTGAGGCGTGACACATTTGATCCATGAATGGAATTGGGAAGTGGTATTTTAGAGTCCACGAGTTTAACTTCTAATAATCCGTGAAAACTCTCCACCCGATAACTGGTCTAAGTGGAATTAACTTATTCTTCTCGTTAGCGACCACAGTCATGCCCCTTTTCTTGGGTACACACTGCACAAGACTCACCCACTTGCTATCAGAGATGCGGTACACTGTCCTTGCATTAAATCCATTTAATGATTTCCTTTTAACCACTTCTTGCATCGGTGGTTTCAATCTACATTGATTCTCAATAGTTGGTGTGCAATCTTCCTCAATCTAAAGCTTTTGAGTGCAAATACCCGGAGAAATACTAATAATATCGGCAATGGTCCATCCTATAGCCCTTTTTTATCTCTTAAGCGCAGAGATAAGTGCTTCAACCTTCTTCTCACCCAAATCTACTGCAATAATCATAGGTAAGGTATTTCCACTGCTAGAAACATATACCGTGGATAGCCCAACAACTCTTTTAACTGTAATACCGGTGGCTCTTTAATAGATGGCTTAGCTGGTGGTATTGGGCAATTTTTAAGGTCTAAATCCAGATTCTTGGGAGATATGAAAATGATCTAACTCCCATCAGGGCACATACTGTCTCCTCATATTTTTCAAAACCTTCACTATCAAAGTTCATCAAGACCATAGCCAAAGTTTCAACAGCAAATTTCTCCTCAATCGGTACCTTTCGCTCATCTTCATAATAAAAATTGACACTGGAGAATACACTCATCTCTTGGGGTTGCTTCATTGACTGGAAGGCATCAAATCGGACGATCTCATTGTTGAGCCTAAACTATAGCTCATTTGCCCACAAGTCAATCAACACACTCTCAGTTGCAAGGAAAGGTCTACCAAAGATTATGGGCACCTCAAAATCCACCTTGCAATCCAGGATCACAAATCAGCAGGGAAGATAAAACTGGCTACCTTCACAAGCACATCATATAATATACCAACGAGCCACTTCACTAATCTATCTGCTATCACAAGCCTCATATTAGCAGGTGCGAGGTCTCCTAAACCTAATTTCTTATAGACTGCTAGTGGCATCAGATTAATACTTTCACCAAGATCACACAGGGCCTTCGCAAAATCCGACAATCCAATAGTACATGGGATAGTAAATGCTCCAGGATCTGCTTTCTTTTGCACTAAGGATCTTTCCAAAAAGGCACTACAATGGTGGAGATTGTCCACTGGTTCATAGATCACAATCCTTTTCTTTATGACAAGGCCCTTCATGAATTTAGCGTAGCTAGGCATTTGTTCTAGTGCCTCCACCAACGGCATATTCACAGTCAACTATTTTTGCATTGCCATGAACTTGCTAAACTTCGTATCATCCGCCTTTTAATTCAATCGATGAGGGAATGGAGAAAGTGGTTTAGGCATTACTTTAACCACTACTTCTCCTTCCTTTCCCTTATCTTTATCTAAATCATTGGGCTACTAATAGGTAGATGGAATGTCATCACTATCCAGCTTCTCAGACTCTACTAGACAGTTTTCTTCTACTTCCTCATCCAACTCCACCATATCATCAGATACATACTTCCCCACCGAAGGGCCCGATAATACTTTCCTACTGCGGGTAGTAATCGCCATACAAGATCCATAATTCCAAGGGTTTTGCACCATGTCACTTGGTAATGTACCACTCTTCTGCTGATTAAATGCCACCAAAAGTTGGTTCATTTATTGCTCCAGCTATTTTATAGAAGTTGAATACGAATCCACCAACTGACTCATAGAAAATAAATCACTCTTCATCATTGTTACACCGGCATTGGTCGCCTCCACCCCTTTTAACAACTTTTCTATCATGTCCTCCATGGACATTTTACCCGAACTAGTAGCAGCATTATCACGATTTCTAGGAGGCACATACAATCCAATCCTATCATTTTTATTTTTCTAGTTCCCTTGATCATGATCTCTGTAACTAGCTTTATTATTATATGTATGACCTTGATTCACTTGGCTATTGCCTAAAACACTCCATGGTTGTTCAAATAATTAGTCTCCTCCTCAGAATCGGATTCAGCTCTACTTCACAAACACATAACTTTCACCTTTTCAGTCTTCTCAAATAGCAAATGCTTAGTAAGTAAATCTATCTAGGTCTTCATGTGCGCCATATCTTGGTTGTGCTCTTCCTCTTTCTATCGTTGTTTCGCAGACGTCTAGACATAGTAGAGCTTGCTACCTTAGAATCTATGGCATGCCAAGCTTTACTTTATTTAGTCATTCTATCAAGAATTTCAGAAGCTTCCAAAAAAGTAAGATCCATTAATGCTCCTTCTGCAGCATTATCAACAACCAACTTTATGATAGAATTAAAGGATCTATACAGAGTCTATCTAAAATATATGTTAGTCCTTTTGTGATTGGGACACTACATTAACTTCTTATTAAACCTCTCCTATGTCGCCTGAAGATCCTCAGTCGGAAGCTTCCTGAAGTTACTAATCTTATCCCTCAACTGTAACATCTTATATGGTAGAAAGAACCCTTCTAGGAAAGCTCCTTTCAGCTACCTCTAGTTTATTATTAAATCAGGAGTCAACCCATTAAGCCATAATGTTGCCTCCCCAGATAGAGACAACGAGAATAGGCATAGACGAATAACATTCTGCCCTACTCCTGGGTTATTAAAAGATTAAAAAATAATGACAAAGTTCACTAAGTACATATTTGGATTATCATCCGAAAGTCTATCGGACAACCCCTTCAGATGAAGTAGTTGAATCATGGTGCTCATGATGTTGAACTTAGCTCCTGGTGCTAATGGTAGAGGAATAATAGCTCCAATTGCATCTTCTCCATCCATATTATCCTCATCTTTCTCAAGATAAAATTGCACAGCTTGGCGATCTGGTCTCGCTCTGAAAGGGTAATTTCTGTTAATATTTCAGTTCACAGGAACAACTAGATCCTTTGCATTCCATTGTTTAGCAGGATTCAATAAATCATCATCTCCCAGGTCCTCATTATTTGGATTAGGATGACACGCTGGTTGACCATCATTCTATTAATTCAGCTGAGCTCTAGCCAAGGCGGCTAGTCTATCTACTTCTTATTAATCAGCCATTCTTCCAATAAGATTAGGTTCTAGGTGGAAGGGTAATAATGGTTCCCTTACCTCCTTGTACTTGGTATACACAACAATTATCCTACAGAGAACAAAAACAACGAATAAAAGTAAAATTATGAAACTTGAACAAATATCAATTAACACTCATAAACTTAATCGACAATCGTATTCCCCGGCAACGACGCCAAAATTTGATATGCCCAAATTACAACTCTTGTTTAAAAGCATAAGCGATCGTTGTCAAATATAGAACCCAACTAGGTTGGGTTCAAATTCCATTGAGAATACTATATAAATTAAGTGTCATAATTATTAATGAACGGTTGATCAACGGTTCTGAGGTAACAAGGGGGTTTGTTTGTTAATAGTGAAATAAGATTGTAGTAGATCATGTTTCAACTAGTAAGTATGCTCGTAAAGTCTAATTTAATGAAGATAAAAAAACTAGGATTATGTTCACCAAGATGTCATAGCAGTCAAGGTTGTGGGTTCTCTCAAATTCATACGTAACAAATTCCAATTACAAGAATATATTGAACTCTAGACTTTATCTATTTGTTTCTCAACCTTAATAGATGATTACTCTTTAATTCTCTCAAACTTAGAGAGTATAATTAACATGTTTAATTTATTTCTCAAGTGGTTTGATCCTGGTAAGGCATCAACCCTTAACCCAAAGGTTAAAGTCTTTGAGATCCTTGTAAATCTTTTCTTTTCCCAACACACATATTTCTACTCAAACAAGTGGTGTTATAGGGCTCACCTTTCAAGTTTTCAACCAACAAAGATCATTTTAATGAAGAAGAGTTTATGCAATTGTAATTGTTACTGAATTAACACAATCTCACAACCCTAAACAACCAATCACATCAAAGTTCCCATAACCCTAGTTATGGAAGTTTTAGCCGCACATCTCCAAAGAAGAATAAGAAAACATTGGTTTGTTTATACATTAATTCAAAAAAATCACTTACAAAAGTTCCCACAATTGTTCTCCTTGATCTTAAAAAAGAAATATGGAAAAACAATGCTCAGATCCACTATTTTAGCTCTTTCTCAAAGAATAATAAAATTACAAGATGTTCAATAGTTGAAAAATAAATAATAGATGAATGAAATATACCTAATATAAACCTAGAATGGGTATTTATATGCTCCCAGGTACTGGGGAAATAAAATTTGAACACAACATTGCCGCGTCATAGTTGACGGTCTGTCAGTGGCCTGACAGTCCGTCATTTGGACTGTCGCTGAAGGTCCCAATCAGCTTTACTCTGTTTGAGGTATGAAATTTATGTTGATGAGCCATCACTGGTCTGATGGTCCATCATATTGACCGTATCTAGATCACTGTAAGAACTATATTCTGTCTTAGTCTGACGGCCAGGTTCATATGGCCCTCAGGGGTCTGATGCTCCATCACTTAGACCGTCGTCGTCTTCAAATATAGAACCTAACTAGGTTGGGGTTAAATCCCACATGGAATACTGTGTAAATTAAGTGTCATGATTATGAATGAATGGTTGATCAAAGGTTCCGAGGTAACAAGGGGGTTTGTTTGTTAATACTGAAATAAGATTGTAGTAGACCGTGTTTCAACTAGAAAGTATGCTTGTAAATTTTAATACAATGAGAATGGAAAAACTAGGATTATGTTCACCAAGATGTCATAGAAGTCAAGGTTGTGGGTTCTCTCGAATTCATATGCAACAAATTCCAATTGTAAGAATATATTGAACTCTAGACTTTATCTATTTGTTTCTCAACCTTAATAGATGATTACTCTTCAATTCTCTCGAACTTAGAGAGCATAATTAACATGTTCAATTGATTTCTTAAGTAGGTTGATCCTGTTAAGGCATCAACCCTTAACATGTTCAAGTCTTTGAGATCCTTATAAATCTTTTCTATTCCCAACACACATACTTCTACTCAAACAAGTGGTGTTTTTGGACTCACCCTTCAAGTTTGCAACCAAGAAAGATCATTATAATGAAGAAGAGTTTATGTAATTATAATTTGTTACTAAATTCACACAATCCCACAACCCTAAACAATTAATCACATCAAGGCTTCCATAACCATAGTTATGGGAGTTTTAGCCACACATCTCTAAAGAAGAAGAAGAAAACATTTTTTTCATAAATAAATTAAAAAAATCACTTATAAAAGTTCCCACAATTGTTCCCCTTGATCTCCAAAGAAGAATTATGGAAAAAATATTCAGATCCAATATTTCAGCTTTTTCTCAGAGAATAATAAAATTATAAGATATTCAAAAGTTGAAAAATGAATAATCGATGAATGAAAGATACCTAATATAAACCTAGACTGGGAATTTATATGATCCCTGTGGATTTAAATTTTGAACTTAGCATTCTCCCATCATAGTTGATGGCCAAGTTGACGATCCATCACTTAAACCATCGCTGAAGGTCCTAAGATGCTTCACTTTGTTTAAGGTATGACAGTCATGTTGATCAGCCATTACTGGTCTGACGGTCCATCATGTGGACTGATAACGCTCAATCTACAGCTCTTGTAAGAGTGTAAAGCAGTCATTGTCAAATATATAACCCAACTGGGTTGGGTATCGATCCCACAGGGAATAGCCGGTCAATAAGTAAGCAAAGATTATTAGACTTTTGGTGAAAGTCTCGTAAAAGGGGGGATTGTAACGTGTAACCAAAATAATAGAGTAAAAACGGAAATTAGCAAAGTAAGAAGAAAGAATGTTTGGTACGATGTTAACTAATGAGAATTGAGAGTTGGGGTTATGTCCACCTTATGAGTTATATGTCTCTATTGGCTATGAGTTATGCGGAATTCAGACATGCATGTGCTTATAGAGAATTGTATTCTATGGTAAATCCAAGCGTCTTTCGACCTAACAAGGACTATTTCACTTTAACTTTTTCGGGATTAAAGGGTATCTAACGGTACAAATTCTCCAAGAGGTTAATCTAGTTATGGCACTAACTTTTTAACAGGGGTTGGTGCCCTATTACCTTTACATTATCTCTTTTCCAGACATATAACTTTTCTTTCGAACAAGTTAATGCTATAGTGGCGTATTCTATGCATTTGCAACCACAAGAATTTGCATTAAGATGAAGAGAATAATGATATAAGCAGCATACGTGTCGCAAATTCACAAACTCATAGCAATAGATAGTATCTCATACGGCTTCCATAACCCCAACAGAGAAGTTTAGCTACTCATGAGTGCGATGGAACTCACAATAGACATTATTATTATACCACAATAAAGATATCACGTGTAGTATGGTGTGGTATGGCTTTAGGCGTGAACTCCCTTTCAAAGTAGCATTTCTCTTGTTGAGGAATTTAAGAATTGAATAGATGAATAGAAGACTAATAAAAAGTAGAATTAATGGAAGAATTAGAAGTAGTAGTGAATGATAAAAATCTCTAGTAAAATAGGGTATTTATAACACCCATATCCTATTCCTACTAAGCTAATGCATTACTTAACCCAATCCTACTAGGTTACTGCATCATTATCCTAATACTAATAGGTTACTTCTAGTCCCAAAGTCTTTAGAATTGCTGTTTTTACCCAGGACAGATTTTCCATACATCACTTTTGGTCCTTGGCGTCCAAGCTTTCCCTTCCTTCTTTCGTGAAGCTTCCTTTGGCGTCAAGTGATCCATAAAATGCTGAAATCTGCATCATTTATACCTGAAAACTTGCTAATCACGTTTGTTAGATCAATTACAGGAAAAAGGATTAAAAGTACATGAATTATATATTTTGTCCTCAAAACTTAGCTAAAATATGGGTAAAATATAGTACTTTAGGCGTGTAAATTCGCCTATCATCAACACCCCACACTTAAAGCTTTGTTCGTCCTCGAACAAAATTCATGTCCTTCTAAACATTTACTTAGGGTTTCACAGTAACAACACAAAATAGTCATCAAGACAGGCATAGCAATCATTAACAAAGAGTAGTTTTCTGATCATTACTAGAAATAATTTTAATCTCTAATATAGACTCGTGATGATGGTTAGTTCGTATTCAAAGGTTAAGGTACAAAGAATCATACTCAACTACCCAAAACTCATCAACCATGTGTGTCTCACAATATATTACCCATAATCACTCACAAGTATTGTATATATTTCGAACATGGGTATAAGATTATCCTTGCTCTCACTCTCACAAAGAATTTGTATGTTGCAACTGATGACCATAGGCTTGCCCTTAGTGTAATGCTCCACTAAATATCAAAATGCTAAGCGTAGGATCAAATAGGTCTTTACAGGTTGTAATGTAGGCTAAGGGACGGGTAGGACTATTTTGGCCAGAAATAGTGACAATGTTCCTAAGCGCTTTAATACATCACATTATGCCATTTATGCTTTCTTTCAACCAACCTTTTTACTTTCTTTTAATCTACCACCCTTTCTCACCTCTTTTGTTTTTTTTTTTCAATTTTGAACAGAATTAAATTTTTATTTTTCTTTTCATAACACACCTCTTATGATAGCAATTAATTTTCATAACAAATTCAAGCACCAATACATTATAAGGCACTATTCTCACCCAATTTCCTCTTATTTTGTCACATTACTTTACAATTTAAAGCACTTAGGAATTTGGATCAAATTATGGTCTTGAAAAAAAATGGATTAGGCTTACATATGAGGTTGTCAAAGAAAAATAGGCTAACAGCTCAAAGGGGGTTATCTAGGATGATGTCCATGGGTAGATAAAATAAAGGTAAACAATCATAGGTTGCCAAAGAAATGCCTAAATCATATCCTAAACTCATACTCTTTATTTCGCTTTACATACATACCATGCAAGTCTAGCATCAGCCACAAACACAGAATATACTATTGCCTCACACACACAAGGCACATGGTCGACTTTATTGGGAGTAGTATAGACTCTTGACCCAACAGATGAAGGAATTGAATCACATAATTATCAAATAATGAGTCACTATTAGAGCCTAAACGTCTCAATAGTAATGATTTTATCACAGACTCTTGTCATAATACCATGCTGCCTATTAAAACAAACAAACATAAATAAGCAAAACACACATAAATAAGCAAATGCAGATAAGGAAGTATAGCATGCAAATACCAGCACCCCACACTTAGACGGGACACACTGCCCTCAGTGGAAAATAAATAAGAAGAACCTGGTTAGTCGGACTCCTCCTCTATGTCTGGGTTCATACCCCCTTCGTCGGAATCATCATTGGAGTCGTCGTCATTAGAATTATCCTCCACATCGAAGTCTGGCATTCTGCGATCATCATCGGTTGGCACATCGTCCTCAAGAGGTTCCTCAAAGTACACACCTACTCCACACATCGCCCTTGCATGCTCATTCATTGGGTAGTCATAATCCAGCTGTTGGAGCTCTGCAGCAGTTGGAACACGACCTCCGCTCATCATTGTAAACCGATTCATGCCATAAAGATGGCGAAAGAAACTCTCATCCCGAGCATGCCTTTCTGCAGTGGTAAGGTTGACGCCATGCATGGTTTCAGCATCTTTAACCTTTGTGAGGTCAACCTTCATCGAGTTGTGAGGGAGTTTATGATCAGCAGGTTCCTCTTCGATGTCCTCCTTCCTTAATATTGCAGTCAACAGATTGCCAAAGCTGAAGTAGGACCTCTTGTGTATCCTAGCTTTATGCATTGTAGATCGAATAATTTCTCCAATGTTGATAGGGACATTCGTCATTAATGCGTACACTAAGAAAACTCTATCTTGTGTTATCTTTGTGTACTGGGTCCCTGGAATCAAACAAGAGTTGACTATTCGCAGCCATATTCTAGCTTCCCTATTCAAAGGAGCATATGGGAAGGTGTTGTGCCGACCGGTGTCTTTGTGTATACTCCATCGTGCCATGGATCGTGGTCCGCATAATGTGTGTCTAATAGCCCTGTACGGAGGTCTGTTATACAGCTCCTTGAATGGTGATGGGTCAACAGATGGAAAACCTAGAAAAGAGTTGAAGAACTCCGCATTTAGTTGCAGAACTTGGCCCCGAATCTTTACTTCAGTCCCTGTAGTTTTCAGAGACCAATTGGCATAGAATTCTCATGTTAAATCGAGATTTCACTCTCCTATATCTTGGAAGATGAAATCAAGATGTAACACCATTATCTTGGCCAACATACGAGGTTCTTTCTTTGCTAGGCTCTCCTTGTTTATCAACTCCACATGAACATATTTTTCTCTTTATTGTTCCTATACCATTCCTTTCCTTCCTCCTCGAGGACCCTTTTATTCCGAACATACGGCGAGCTATTTGCTGCGAGGAGGATTCTCTTTGCTCTTTTCGTCCTCTTTTCTTGCCTTTTTGTGAAGTGGTTGCTTTATCTTTGCCTTGTCTTGCTTTGGGTGCCATTGTACCTGAGATTAAAACAATAGTCATGTTAGCATCATCTCGGTGGATACAATCAATAAACAAGCAGTAGTGGCACCACCCCACACTTAGTTTGTTGGTACAGACTAGTAAAGTGAAAGTTGGCAATTACTCAAACTTCATCGATATACGTTTTAGGTGCTATATTCCAACAATAAAATCAGTGCAGTCATACTTCTTGTGACCTTGGCAATACTTTCATGTTTGATATATCAAGACTTACTACATAGTGATTGAATCAAGGTATAGCATCTAGAAATAATCACAATCTCATATGTTGGTAGTCAACCATAATTCTTGTCTCGATGAAAAAGTCATTCCAACTTGTAAGATTTCTATTGACAAGATTATACAATTTTCTTGACCATGTTAATTCCGCAAAAGTATGATAGTGCATCAAAATCAAATTCAAGTTGGAAACATGGTAAGATCATTCTTACGTATTCTTTCACTCACTTAGTTGTATCACAACACATCAACCACATTCAAATCACCAATACTACTTCAAGATTTAGCGATTCATAATATGCGTAGTGGTGTAGTACTTACGGAATATAAATAAAGAACAAAGAAGTACTTACTTGGTTGATGCCTTTGGATGATGTTCTTGCAATGTTGAAAGAGCAAAAGGAAAATTTTTGAGAGGATTTGGAGACTATAGGCGGCGCTTATGCTAGGTTTGCAATGTGTTTTTGGTCAAAGACTAAGTCTCTTATTTATAGGAGAGGCTTGGGTCGGATTTTGCCCCATTTAAAATCGGATTTGGAGACAAGAAGTGACCATAGGCGGCGCCTAAAGCTTTGCCTATGCTTGGCATAGGCGGCGCCTTTTGCAAAGCATTGTTGAGCATAGGCGGCGCCTATGCCATGGCATTGTTAGGCATAGGCGGCGCCTTTTGCATAGCCTATGAGATTCATAGACAAAAGGCATTGGCATAGGCGGCGCCTATGCTATGGCATACTTGGGCATAGGCGGCGCCTATACTATGGCACACTAGATTCCGAGAGCTTAGGCCATAGCATAGGCCTTGCCTTGTTCGTGGCCTAGTTTTACATAGGCCTAGCCTTGTTTGTTGCCAATAGTTTTCTTTGCCATTGTTGTTGGTTTCAACCTTTTTTAGGATTGGATCATCCGTCATCCTGCCTTGGTCATCGACTACTTCAGAGACCTCTGGCTCTATAAAATGGTTCATGCATATGGTTGGAAAGACTTCCTTATGAGATTTAGTTGTTAATTTAGGAGTTTTCTCATCATTATTTCCTAAATCAATAGAGTCCTGACTGTCTTTGATGTATCCATCAGGAAACTTATCACTGATGTCGGAGTATCCATTTGAAGGGTCACTATAGGATGAACATTCACCTTTTCCCATATCAAGGTTTATGGGATCAGTAACTTGAATATCTTCATTATATTTAAGATATTCCTCTTTAGGATTAGGGTTGCCTATGTCTTGTGGATTTGAAATTGAGTCGTAATTGATTTCTAAGCCATACAGATTTGGAGTAAATTGATCTGAGAGAAATGCGTAAGGTTCTGAATTGTGATGTGATGATAACCACCTCTGATTAATAAAACATCTTTTATCAAGGAATTCCATTCTTTGTATTCATATGGCACTTCAGGTTTATGGATTATCAAGCTTTCCTCTGGGAAGGTGATGTCGTGGTCTGAGATCATCATGGTTTCTTCGTGTGTGTCTTTTTTTCCAAATTTCATCTTTCTCTGGGAATGCCTATAGGTTGCATCGACTTTCTTTTTAGCAGTGATCACATGTTTTATTTCCCATGCAAGTTTAGCAACTCTTGTTCATCTTGAGACTTTGGAGATAGATACTTAGGCATATGAGAACTAGTAGGAATAGTAGGAAAGCTGTAGCTTATCTTTCGTGGAGAATATGTTTGTGGCGACATAGACATAAGGTTGGCTTTGGTAGTGAGCTTTGGGTTCTGTGATGTTCAAAACCACTATATTTCAGGTGTTGTTTTGTTCTTTTGGAGAAGCCATTTCTTTTTGTTGTTGGTTAAAGAAATGTGACAGTGAGATGCCTAATGGAAATATATCATACTACATGGATTGGAGCCTTAGCTCTAATTGATGGATAAGTCCATCATGCTGAATAGATGGTTGTTCTACTTTTTTGGTCATTGCTTTGACTCTGTTCACCAACTTAGTCTGTGTGTGAGCAACACTCTTAAGGGATTGGCTGATACTAGACAACATCATGTTTTGGAACACGACATTTTCTAGTCGTAGTTACTTTTCCTAGATTTTAGAACAAATAGTTTGTTGAAGTCTTTTACTTAGATCTTTAGCACAAATACATCGAGTCTTAGTAGTCCAAAAAATAAACAAAATATTTCTACCTCCGAGTGTTTACAACTTCATCAAGTTTGTTTAGTTTGTGTAAATTTCTACCCATGTTAGACATGGCTCCAACAATCAATAAGACTACCATTTTAAATGACTACCTCTATGAAGTAGATATGTTACCACCTAAACAAGATATATCTCCCACATAACTATCTCTACCAAATCCTTACTCAGCCTTTGTCAAAAAAACATGCAATCAGTGGATGCAGATTGATTCCTTCACAAGAAAGGCCAGAAAAAGTTAAGGAATAGTTTTCTACATCAACATATGACCAGCATATCCTTACGACTCTAACTGAACAACTTATCACTATATAGATGCCAAAGGATTTTTCACAACAGTGGAAATGCCACGGTTTTACCCATATCCATTTTGGTGTTATTCATATTGTGTTGACTCATTATAGAAGAAAATCCAACCAATAAAGGTGCGTCTTTCTCTCCTTGATATGAGATTCAACAAGTACCAAAATACAATTTGGGTACTTTGGAAATCACCTTGGATGACGGGATAGTCATTGTCACTCTATTTTAAAACTTTAAATGTCCCTCTCTGACCCATACTTTAAAGAAGCATAAAAAATCCATGTCCAAACCCTCAAAAATCTGCACATATACCCAACACTGCACTACCAAATATCTTGTAACATTCAAAACCATGAAAGAAACCTATCCATGCCAGGTGACCACAACTCTCTAACTATAGATGTCCCCAATAGAACTCTAGGCATCTAAATTCTGAGGCAAGTATCCAGATAAGAATTTCTCACAATTCTTCCAAATCCATGGGTCAATAGTTATGAGAGGTTTAGAGTTCATCCTCAGCGTATTCATTCCTTTGAGCCCATATTCAATACTAAACCTCATAAGATATCTCTCTCTATCCATATGTTTACTCCTGCTGATAAATACCTAGAAGAAAAAAAATTAGATCCAATAGATATCTCATGCTTCCCTGAAGGATCTATGAGAGACAATGATTGGATACGAGAATTCAATCATGAAAGATGCTACGTACAGTGGTTTAAATGTCCTTTTACAGGATACTATCCATGGGATATCAAATGTAACTGTGTAAGAAGATAAGGGAACCAGGTAAATGATTATGATGATGAGGAAGATAATTTAACTTGGGATGAGTATTGGGGATTCCAAAAACCTTGTTTTCAAAATTGAAAACCTCCCACTCCACCCAAAAG
Organism: Capsicum baccatum var. pendulum; assembly: GCA_030864225.1. Taxonomy (NCBI): domain Eukaryota; kingdom Viridiplantae; phylum Streptophyta; class Magnoliopsida; order Solanales; family Solanaceae; genus Capsicum; species Capsicum baccatum. The sequence goes on along the minus strand of CM061560.1, from coordinate 159,694,780 downwards.
GAAAACCTCTAACTCAAAACCTAAACCTCAACTTTTTAGGATGCCTTCTACCAGCCCCTGATACAAAATATCTTCCTACCAAACCCATTATTCAAAAAGAATAACCTAACCCATGCTCTAAAAATATCATATGTTATTCCATCAGAGGATGAACAAGCATTAAACCAACATGTCAGACTTATTAAGGCATTAGAAAATATACTGCAGACTACCCAGTTTGATATGTGTCTATAGGGACCCTCAATACTAAACTTTATTGACCAATAATTAGAACAATTCCATCTTTTAAAATATAGCAGTGCTAACCCAAAGAAATATCCAAAAATACACTACTTTTCCCATATCACCATAAATACATCTACCACAAGAATTAGGCAAAACATTTTCCACTTCCCTACCTCATTCATCTACTTCCATGTTGTTCAATCCAACTCAAAGGGATGAGTAGGAGTTTGACATTACCAAATTTGTATGGGAAATAAAATATGCCATGGTAGCCCAAAAGCAAGCTGAAATGGCACAAGACCAGGTCAAAAGGATGAAGGACTTTAAACAAGTTCCATATGATGGTAATATGATGGCCTCAAGATTTTCTACTCTAATTCATAACCCCATCTTCTTGAATTTAGATTCTATAGTCCCAGATGACATATTCTCGGGTCAAGATTCTATAGTCCCAGATGATGACCTGGAGATCCAAAGTGTAGAACCAGGAGATGAAGACTAGAAATCTATCAAACAATGTCTTCTTAGTAACAAATGGTTATTTAAGAAGACATTTTCAATAATGATACAATCATGCTAGATCAGGTTGCTCCAAAGCTTTATGCTGCAGAAATTGGAGATTCCATTCCTTAACAATCTATCAGTGATGACACTATGGAGAAATATTTGAAAGCCATTGAATTTTATGTCTTTGATTCTGAGGAAGACCAATAATATTCATCCAATACTGGTCTTGTGGATGAATGTTCTAAAGATGATGCATACATACGAGATGATGAACATTCATCTAACTATTCTCAAGCATATGTCAAAGATGCTCTTGAATCTTCAATTTAATCTCTCGAAGAAGAATATCCACCCATGTTCATGAATCATTAAAAGGATCCAAAGGTCTATGAAGTAATCAATGACTAAGATGGCATGGCAGATGATCCATAGAAAGAAGGCCAAAACCAATGACAACAACAAAGAAAAACGATGGAACCGAATTCCGCATCTTTATCTCGACGACATTGAGGTTTTATCCTGGATCTAGAGAATCCAACACTTCTATACTTGGATGGTGATAAATAATATGGATAAATGTGAAAAATACATGATACTCTGTGAGTTCACCTCCAGATTCTCCAGAATTCTCAAAGATTGGTAGAACACTCTTGGGATCGTCGATGGGAACACTTATCTCACATCTCAAGACTTTAATTTTAACATTAGGATCCTATAATAAGTCTTTTATGGAGACACAGGTCAAAGACAAGAGAAGTTGTGTAAGCAGCTCTTCGAGATGAAGCAAGTATTCTCATAAAATCTATTACCATTTGTAGCACGAGAATCTAAATTTACATTTATAGTCTTTACTTTACTTTGTTTAAGTTGTGAGTCCTAAAAGCATGCATAGTATTTAATTTTCCATTACTCCTACCAAAGTCTTTTAAATACTCGAGTCATAGATACTTTCCATATATTTTAGAACAAATACCTTGTTTAGTCTTTCCTAGATCTTTGACACAAATACATCGAGTCTTTATAGTTTAGAAAACAAAAAAAATATGTCGCTCTCAAATTCTTTACCATCTTCCTCATCTGTGTCCAGTCTATGTAAATTTCTACCCAAATTATACAGGTCTCCATCTATCAGTAAAACTCTATCATATAAATAAGACTACCTCTATAAAGTAGATGTTCTACCACCAAAACAAGATCTATCTTCCATATATCTACCTCTAATAAACCCATATTCCACCTTTGTTAAAAAGGACTGTAATCCATGGATTTAAATTGATTCATTAGACCAAGAAATGCCAGAAAGAGTTAAGGAATACTTTGTTGCATCAACACTTGACCAACATATCCTTATGACCTCCAACTAAAAAAATTATCACTCTGTAGATGCCAAAGGATTTTTTGTAATAGTGGAAAAACCATGGCTTCATCCATATATATTTTGGTGCTATTAGAGTTTCGTTGACTTATCAGGGAGAAAACAACAACCGATAAAGGTGAGTCTTTGCCTCCTTGATGCGAGATTCAATAAGTACCAATATGCTAAATTGGGTACTTCAGGGATTACCCTGGATGCCGGGAGAGTTTTTGTCACCATATTCCCAAACTTTAATATGTCCCTCTCTGATTTGTATTTCATGGAGGCATACAAATCTAGGAACAAATACTTGATAGTCCATATGATGCTGATACTATTATTCCAATGCTGCATTAACAAATGGCTTGACAAGTTCAAAACCATGAGAGAAATCTATCCATGCCAGGTGACCACAACTCCTTGTTTCTAACAATAGATGTCATCAATAGCATATCCCAATGCATCCAAATTCCAAGGAATATATCCAGATAAAAATTTCTCACAATTATTTCAAATCTATGGGTCAAAAGTTATGATAGGTTAAGAGTCCATCTTATACATCTCTGATCCATTGAGCCCATATTTGCTACAAAACCTCATAAGCTATCTCTCTATATATATGTTCACTCTTACTTACAGATACCCAGAAGAACAAAATCTAGATCGAACAAATATGTTTTGATTCCTTGAGGGAATCATGCATGAAAATGATTGGATACAACAATTCAATCATGAAGGGCGCTATGGGCACTGGTTTAAATATCCCTTTACGGAGGACTATCAATGGGATATTGACTGTGATGGTGAAGAATGCGAATAGGAATGGCTAAATAATTATGATAATGAGGAGAATGAGTTAGAATAGGATAATATTGGGGCTACCAAAAATCGTGTTTCCAAAATCTAAAATCTTGGGAACAGAAAGAGACAGAACATGTATTCCAAGTCTCTCACAGACCCCAAGACTAGCCACCACTGCCTACTCTATCCAAAACCAAAACTTCTAACTAAAGGACTAAACCTTAGCAACTCATGATGTCTTTCACAAGCTCCAATCCCAAATATATCTTTCCACCAAACCAACCTATCCAAAAGAAAAATCTGAACCACGCTCCAAAAGTACTACATGTTTTCCTATTGACAGGAGAGGATACAATAGCTCAGGTATCCCTCCAACATACTAGACTGATAAATACACCGGAACATGGGCTACAACTATCCAGTTTGATATTTTTCCACCAAGAACCTCACTCATACACTTCTTTAACCAATAATAAAAGGAAAATCCACACTTAAAGAACAAGTTCATCTTCTGAAATATGGCTGCACTGACCCACAAAATGTCCAAAAATATACCTTAGTTCCACAAACATATCCACCATGAGGATTAGGCCAAATTTTTTCCACTTCCACACCCCGTTCATCCATGTCTATGCTATTCACTCCAAAAGATCAATATGAGTTTACTATTGATAAATTTTTATGGAAAAGAAAATATGCCATGACAGCCTAATAGGGAGCCAAGATGGAACAAAACCAGGTCAAAAAGAATATAAAATTTATTCAGGTTCTAGATGACACAAAACCAGGAAACTTGATAGATTCAAGATATGCTGCTCCAATACTTAACCTCATCTTCTCAAAATTTGAACCTATAGTTCCTTATGATGACCTAGAAGAGCCACTAGATAAAGTCTGGAATTCTATCAGACAATGCATCCTCAATAATGAATGTTTATTTCCATATGGATTCTTTGATGATGGCTTGATCTTCTCATATTAGGTTGTCCCATAAATCTGTGACCACTCGATCATGCTAGATATGGTTGTCCCAGATCTTTATGCTATAGAAATTAAAAATCCTATTCCTCAGTATCCTATCATGAATGACCCTAGTGAGGAATATTTCAAAGCCACCAATGAATTCTATGGCAGAACACTCATCTGATACTAATCCTAAGGATGTATGTTCTAAAACTGATGATAAATTCAAGCTAATGAATACATCAAAGAAATGTAGATTCATTGTTCGACTCTTAAAATAATGTCAAGGATGCTTTGGAATCGTCAATCTAACCCCGAGAAGGAGACTATACACCCATATTAATAGACCATTCCAAAGAACTAAAGGTCTTTGAAGTAGTCGATGACCAAGATGGAATGATAGATGATCAATCCAAAAAAGGATAGAACCAATGATAATGGCAAGAAAATCCGTTGGAACCGGATTCCACACCTTTACTCTTGATGACATCAAGGTTTCAGCCTGGCCTTAAGGGATTCAATACTTTTAAAATTCAATGGCGATGAAGAATCTAGCTGAACGATAAAAATACCTGATACTCTTAGAGTTCATCTCTAGATTCTCCAAAATTCTCAGATATTTATGGAATGTGCTTAGGATCATTGATAAGAACAACTATCTCACATCTCAAGACTTTACCTTCGATATTAAGAACCTACAAAAAGTCTTCTGTAGAGACACAGGCCAAACATAGGAGAAGTTGTGCATACAACTTTTTAAGATTAAGTAGCTATCATTCGATAGATATGACATCTATATCTACGTTGAAAATATGGCAAAGATTTACTTTGAGCTAGGAAAAGATCCCAGCTTAAAGTAAACCTTCATATCATCAATGCAAAAGATGTTAGCTAGCCATACTATGATGATTGTGTAAGAAAAGTTCAAATCCATAACTATCCCGCAAGTAGGAAATATTAGGAAGGCCATCTTACATGCCTAGAATAATATATGCATGAAGAGATTTGTACTAAAGCAAATTATCCAGAACAATCCAGCTTTTGATCGAGCATGCAACAGGAAGAATCTAGTTCTTAAATCCAACTGCCCCTGCTTAAGCTGTCATGTGAGGTCCAAGAAACAACTATGATTTAGGAGGTTCAAACTTCCTAGACCTCGATATGATAGGACCAAGACAATCAACAAACCAGGTAATTCAGATGAAAAATCCCAATGAGCTACATGAAAGAGAACAATTTCTTTATTTATAAAAAGCCTGATTACTTTGCAAGAAACTGTCCTCAATCCAAAATGTCAAAGGAATCAGTCCACCCCTTTGAATAAATAGCTGATGACCTTGAATTAGCAAAGTGGACAACCTTGAATTAGTTATCTTGCTTGTGGAAGAACGATAAAGGTCAGCCTCTTCTCCATAGACGTATACAAAGAATTAGGCAACATCTATGAAGATGGTATCTACCTGATATCAAGTGTAGGAGAATCCATCGAAATCTTGGCTAGTCAAATTCTAATACTCAACACATCAGGAATTTTATCTTTTGAAAGAGTAGACTACTCTCCAAATATGTTCATTAGTATGTGTTCCCTTCGCTCCATCTATACTTCAATAAAAAAGACTTTCTACAAGATTCAATTGTTTAAAAAATATGGAGGATCCATTCTAAAGCAATTCAGAGTTCACTCAAAATTTCCTTTATATCATGTGTTCATAGAACTAGCCAATAACGTCCCACAAGGGCTCCTATTCTGGTACCTGTTCCACCAGTACTACATCTTGTTGGAGTTCAAGTGTGATGCCTTCAAGAATTTTGATCAAATCTAACTAGCTCTTAGATGGATCATGTTGTGCTTTAAGCCACAACAATATTAGGTTTGATGTTTCAAATATTACTATGATACATGGTATTTATGCTACACCATCAGTGGGAATGAAGAATCACGACGTCCTAGATCAGCCAAAAACTTCACTCTCCTAGAAATTTCCTATCTCAATACTCTCCTCTAAAGTTGAACACTATGAATCACAATGCTTTATCTACCAGAAAAAAAGATAAATTCCAAAGGAGACCTGGACAAAGAAATGGGGAAGTGGAACTACACCGACTACCATCCTCATTGGGATGATGTTCGATAAGCAATGAAAGAATATTAACCACCATATGAAATCACAAAAGATGAAATAACCAATACTATTAAAAGAACATGATTGAAAACTCCCCACAAAAATGTAAAGGTTCATCCAACAGGAAGAGTTACTTCACTAGATTGCTAAAAAGAAGTTTGGAAGATCAAGAATGGCTCAAGTAGAAATACATTATCCATTGGTGGATGGAAGAAGGATACACGAGCTCATAGCCGACACTATCCAACACTGTCTAAAAAATAATGCCAGATGACATATGTAAGAAATTACCACTTACTGAAGGCTAAATGGAATTACTTGCCCAAGTTTACCACAAAACCCTCTCAGATGGGTTACCCTCTCAGAAGGGTTTTTCTTTAAGCTGCTTATCCAACTACTTGGTAGACGCCTATAAAGAGCTTATGCACCTTCTCACAAGAAGCTTACATGTTGATTATGCACCTTCTTGCATGGACCTTACAAGATGCTTATCCACCTGCTTGAACGTTGATAATAAGCTGCTCAGTCACATGCTTGTATGTGCTATCACATGCCTACAACATATTTGTTTTTTGTTTTATTAGCCACCATCAGATTTTTATGGGGTTTGGTTTGACTAAAATATGTTGTAAATATCTCATAGAAGTGTATTCCCAGATAGGAATTCACTATTTTAGAAGATAGGATAGGGCTTTACTATTTTTAAAATAGTAGGCCTCGTGTGGTATTGTATTTTATTTCAAATTTATTTATAGTTGGGCTTCCTTCACCTATAAAAGGAAGCATAAGTATTTAGTAGGAGATCATCAACCTCTCCACATAAAATCCTCTCTTGAAAAGTTTCATATCATCAGTAAAATTTTTTGTTGGCTAAGTTCACTCTTGATCCTTTCTTCCAAAGGGATGGATACTTCGATCCTTTAGGTTAGAGTAGTGGGGTAAGGAAACACTTATGAAAGTATACATGTTGTGATTACAACATAGAATTTTAAAGTAGTTTCGATGATTATGAAACAAAATTGGGTTGGTCCATATGGTATATATTTCTAAATCCTTTCCATTTTTATGAAACAAAATTGGCTTGGTCTGCACAACAACTTTCTGATTTGCTTTCTTTTATTTTCTATAAATACATAAGTTTGAGGTATATTGTAGAACAAATTGATTCCATGGACTTTCGAGGGTACTAAAGGCCATGGGATAGCGTGGAAATCTCATTTATGTCAAACATAGAACAATTGTATTTGTACTAAGATACTAAGGATCTACTATTTTTTAAGATTGACAAAGTCAAGCTATCCCGTTGAGGGTTGAGAAGTCTTTGTTAGTGGCAAAGTCAATCATAAGAAAGCTTTGTGTGTTTATAAAATCTTTGATTTCATATGGCGTGCCACCTATATGGATGTAAAATTTTCCATCATGTTAGAAAGGCTAGGATTTTGTGATTTATGGTGCTGATGAGAGCTTTGATTTCGTATGGCATGCCATTGCCGACATGGTCATGAATCCACCTTTCTGATTGGAAAGTGTAGAGCTCTGTTGTTATCACATTGTACCCATCTATCTCTATCTATTTGGTATCAGAGCCATCCCCAATTTAGGGGGGGGAGAGGAAGGAAATATTCATATAAGATATGTTACCATTGTTGTATGGATCCAACTTTATGTCTACAATCTTTACTTTACTCTGTACAAGTTGTTAGTTGTAAAATCATCCATAGTCTTTACTTTTTATTTGTTACAGCCAAAGTCCTATACATATATGTGTCGTAGTTACTTTTATTGGATTTTTGAACAAATATTATGTTGAGTGTTCTCTTTAGAACTTTAGCACAAATACATCGAGTCTTTAAAGTTGAAAAACAAACAAAAATATGTCTATCTCAGAGTCTTTACCATCTTTCTTGTCTGTTTCTTGTCAATTTAAATCTCTATCCAGATTAAATGTGTATCTAACCCATAGTAAAACTCTGTCATGTAAATATGATTACTTGTCCGAAGTGGATGTATTACTACCAAGACAAAAAATATCCTCAACATATCTACCTTTATTGAACACCAACTCAGCCTTTGTAAAGAAGACATGTAATCCTTGCTGCAAATCCATTCTTTGGTACAACAAAAAGCAAAAGGAGTTAAAGAATACATTGTTGCATCAAAACTTTACCAGTATCCTACAACTTAGGAGGATCAGTTCATCACTCTGTAGATATAGGAAGATTTCCATGATAGTGGAAAACCTAAGGCTTCACCCATATCCATTTCGGTGCTTTTAGGGTCGCATTGATGTATCACCAAAAGCAAAGGCCAACCAATAGTGGTGCATTATTCCCATCATGATATAACGAATACCAATATGTGAATTTGTATACCTCAGAAATCACACAAAATGTTAGGACAATTTTTGTTACTATTTTTCCAACTTCAATATGTTCTTCTCTAATCCATATCTGATGGAGGCAGCGAAGATCTAGGTCTAAATTCATGGAGCTCCTTAAGCTAGATATGCCATCTAGGCAACTTTCTACTACCAGGTAGCTTGGTGAATCCAGAACCATGCTATGGATCTATCCCTTCCATATGGAAAAAATGCTTTGTTCTTAAACATAGAGACCACTAATGGAACCACCCAGTATACCTAGATCTTAAGAAAAATTCCCAGGGAAGAACTTATCAAAGTACATTTAGACTCATGGGTCACAAATTATGAGAAGTTGATAGACTATCCTCAACCTCTCCAATCCACTAAATGGACCATTTCCAAGAGAAGTAAAAACAACATCACTATCATTTTCGACCACTCACATCTCAAAAAGCCTTCCAAGATGACCTTCTCAATCCATATAAGCCAACCTTCTGAAGACATCTCAGCCGTGGACAATCTAGAGACTATATTCTTAGAAGCTTCATGAATGAGCATGATTGGATTAAATATTTCATTCTTGAAGGATGCAAAAACATATGGTGAAAATGTCTATTCTTAGGACACTGCCTATAGAAAATGAATTGCGATTGTAACTTGTGCCAAGAGGATATCTCACCCACTCCATCACAAAATAAAAGAACCAAAATAAAAAATAAGCCGACAACCAACATGTTTATGATGTCCCCCATAAGTTCCTGTCAGTCGAATGAATTCCAATGAAATAAACTCTTTGAAAAGGATAATCTGAGCCACACTCCCAAGATACCAACAAAAAATCCAACCGACAGGAGAAAATATGGACCTAAGCAACACAGAAGCAACTCTCAATTGGCAATCTAAAATTTCCATGTGCCAAAATAGGATGTTGTCCAGCATCATCCAATCCCTTAAGGGCGTTGCTCACACACAGTATGTTGGTAAACAAAGTCAAAGTAATGACAAAAAAACATAACAAGCATCTGCTCAGAGTGATGTACTTATCCAACAATTAGAGCTCAGGCTCAAATATTTGGTGTATGATTTATGTCTACCAGGCACCTCACTATCACGTTTCTTTGACCACCAACAAAAAAAATAGCTTCTCAAAAAGAACAAATCCAGCACCTAAAATATAGCGGTTTCAAACCTCAGAGAACCCAAAGCTCACTACCAAAGCCAACCTTATTCCTTATGTCACCACAAATATATTCTTTACCAAAGATGAGCCACAACTTTCCCACTATCCCTTCTAGTTCTCATATGCTTATGTCTTTCTCTCCAAGGTCTCAAGAAGAACAAGAGTTTGACATTGCTAAATTGTATTAGAAAGAAAAGATGCTATCACTGCCAAAATAAAAGTCGATACAACCCACAAGCAGTCTAAATGAATAATGAAATTCAACAAAAATGACATAGACAAAGGAACCATGATGATCTCGGAACACAACATCACCTTTCTAGATGATAACTTAATAATACATAAACCCAAGTTCTATATGAACACAAAGAATTTAATGCCTTGCTAAAAGGGGGTCTTCTTAATCACAATTGGTTATCATCATATCGTGATCAGTACCCTAACTTGATCCTCTCAGATCAAGTTATTCTAAATTTATATGGCTTGGACATTAATGATAGCTTGATTTTAGATCCACAAGCCACAGGCGATCCTAATCTTGTAGAAGAATATCTAAATTGCAAAGAAGATATTTAAGATGCTGATCCCTTAACCCTGTTATGGGAAAAGCAAAATTTTCATCCTATAGTCACACTCCAGATGAATACTATGACTCCATTGATAACTTTCTAGCTGATAGATATATTAAGGACTACGGGGACTCAGTTGATTCCTGAGATTATATTGAGTAAACTCCTGTATCCTTAATTAGATTTCCTAATAAAGACTTTCCACATATATGCATAAACCTTTCAAAAGAGCTATAGGACTTTGAAGTAGTCGATGACCAAGATTGGATGACGGTTGATCCAATTCCAGAAAAAAGGCTTGAACTAACAACAATGACCAAAACAATTATTGGAACTAGATTCCATATCTTCACTCTCGATGTTATCAAGGTTTTTGACTGGTCTCAAAGGATCCAAGACTTCTATACTTGGATGACAGTGAAAAATCTAGCTGAATGAGAAAAATACATGATACTGTCAGATTTCACTAGCAGATTCTCCAAAATTCTGTGAGATTGATGGAACACTCTTGGGATCATCGATCCGAATACTAATTTGACATCTAAAGACTTTACCTTCAATATTAGGATCCTGTAAAATATCTTCTTCAAGGACACAGGCCAAAGATAGAAGAAGCTATGTAAGCGCTCTTCGACATGAAGTACCTATTATTCGATAGAGATGTCATCGATATCCATTTCCAAAAGATGGAAAAGATTTACTTCAGGCTAAGTGAAGATCCCATCCCGAAGAAAGACTTCATATCATCACTGTCAAGGATGATAGACGGACATACAATGAAGATTGCGATGGAAAAGTTTAAATCCATATCTGCTACATTAGGAATGCCATCTTTTAGTCATTGGATAACATATGCACAAAGAGATCTGTACTAACGTAGATCATCAAGAACAATCCATCTCTTGATAGAGCATGCAAAATGAATGATATTATAACTAAATCCAACTTTCCCTGCTTAATAAATTAAGTGAGATCAAAGAAACAACTCCAAGGGTTCAAGCTTCCTAGACCTCTAGACGATAAGACCAAGGTGACCAGTAAAACCAAGTACATCAAACAAAGAAGCCCCATGAGCTACAAGAAAGAGAACAACTTCTTTATCTACATAAATCTTGGTCACTTTGCAAGAAACTATCCTCAAGCCAAAATGTCGATGGACTTAGTTTACCTCTTTGAAGAAATAGCTGATCATACATACATCTATCTTAGCAAAGAGGATGTCTTGAATTGGTCTTCTCACTGGAAGAAGAACTGATGGAGGACACTCTCTTCTCTATATATGTATGCGAAGAATTAGGAGACATCTATGTAGACGATCTCTACCTGATATCCAATATAGAAGAAGATGATGAAAAGTTATTTAGTTAGATTCTCATGCTTAACCTACTAGGAATTCCATATTTTGGAATAACAGACTACCTTATAGATCTGTTCAATCAGTATGTGAATCCCTTTGATCCATCCATCCTTCGAGAAAGAAGAACTTTCTATGAGCTTCAATTGTTTAAGAAACATGGAGAATCCATCCTAAAGCCGTTTAGAGTACACCTAAAATATCCTTTTTGTTATATGTTCATCGCACTAGTTATTGACTCCCCAAAAGGACTCCTATGGTTATTGTAGTACGTGTGTCACCAAAACTACATTCTCAGGGAGTTCAAGTGTTATGCCTTTAGGCATTTTAATCGAATCCAACCAAATCTGAAAAGATTTATGTTTTATTTCAAATCATAAAAATATTGGGTTTGATGCTCTAAAGATTCCTATGATGCATTGATTTTCATGCTACATCGTCCAGTAGGAATCATAGACCAAACGTCAAAGATTAGCAAAAATTTAAATCTATCAAAAATTTCTCGTATCAATACTCTCCTTGGAAGATGAATACTATAAATTAAAATACTTTGTCTTCCATCAAAATAGATGCATAATATGTCCAAAAGAATGGGGAAGGTAGAACTATATTGATGATCATCCCTACTGGGATGAGGTCCAACGAGCAACAAAATAATATCAACCTTAGTGTGAAATCACGAGGGATGGAGTCACCAACACCATCAAGAGCACACACCTAAAGGTTTCACCACAGGAATACAAAGCTTCATCCAATAGGAAGAGTCAATTCACAAGATCACTGAGCAGAGCTTGGAAGACTAATACCACCTCAGGCAAAAGTATGACATCTATTGGTAGATGGAAGAAAGATACACTAGTTTTTCAAAAAAAACACCAAGGACTACCTTATAACATAATGCTAAATAAAATGTTCAATAAATCACCAATCAACACAAGCTCTATGGAATTACCTAAGTTTACCACGAAACCCTCTCAAATGAGTTACCCTCTCAGAAGAATTTGCCTGCAGGTTGCTTATCCAGCTACTTAGTTGATGCCTGCAATGAGCTTATCCACATGCTTGTAAGGAGATCATGAGCTACTTATCCACTTGTTTTCCAGGAGCTTACAAGTTGCTTACCCTCCTTCTTGCAAGTTGGTAACAAGCTGCTCTGTCACCAGCTTGCACATGTTTTCACATGCCAATAACATGTTGGTGTTTTGTTTTATTAGGCTTCATCATATGTTATTGGGGCCCAATTTGAATAAAATAGGTTGTATATATCTTATAGAAGTGTATGAGAGCCAACTTCATTTTTACAGTCTTTAATTTCCTTTGCACCATTGTTAGACTTAATAAAGTTCATAGTATTACTTTACTATTATTACTACAAAATCTTGTACATATTCGAGTTGTAGTTACTTTTCCTAGATTTTAGATCAAATACTTTGTTGAGTCTCTCTGTAGATCCTTAGCACAAATAGATCTAGTCTTTATAGTCCAAAATAACAAAATATGTCTATTTTTGAGTCTTTACAATCTTCCTCTTTAAGTTCATGCAACTCTTTTGCCAAAATAAAAATGTCAACCACTCTGAGTGATACTTTGTCATGAAAATATGACTACCTATATGGAGTAGATTTGTTACCATCAAAAAATAAAATATCTACCTCTACAAAATGCCTATTAAGTCATTGCTAAGAAAATATGCAATTCGTGATGTAGATCAACTTTATGGTTCAAGATATTCTAAAGGGAGTTAAAGAATATGTTACCGCAACAAAGCTTTTCCAGCAACCTATTCTTCCAACTCAAGAAGAACATTTCATATCCCAATAAATGCTAGAAGACTTTCCAAATCAATTTAAAATCCTTGGCTTTACGCATCTTTATTTTGGTGTTGTAAGATTTGCATTAACGCATCACGAAAGAAAAGGACAATCAGTAGTAGAGCTTCTTTCCATTCTTGATACAGATTCAACAAGTACCAACATATAAATTTGGGAATGTTAGAGATTACCCTAGATACCAGGACAGTATTTGTCACCATATTCCCCAACTTTAATGTGCCCTTATATGATTCATATCGAATGAAGGCATTGAGGATACATGTTTAAATATTTGGAGGTTTGCAGGCTAGAGATGCTATCCAAGCAACTCTTCACTTCCAAATATCCTGGTAAATACAACCAATGGAACCACAAAGTGCACCATGATCCCGAGACACATATCTAGGGATGATGTCGTTATCATTCTTCCAGCCTCATGGTTTAAGAGTTATAAAAAGTTGAGACACTATTCTCAGCCTCTCCAGTCCACTGACAATTTCAATTACTCCCATCCCAAGAATCCACATAAAACCTTTTATATCCCTATGTACACACCAAGTGATGACTTTCCAAATATAAAGAAATGAGAACTATTTTTTTTGTTCCTCACTGGTTTCATGAAAGAACTTGATTTGATAAAATACTTCAATAATGACGGTCGTATCCTGATGTGGTACAGGTGCCCTTTTTTTGGACATTACTTGTGAAGGAGTAACTGTGACTGTAAGACTTCCAATAAGACTGATGTACAACCTACCCAACCTGAGTTCGTGGCTCCACATACTAGAAAGGACCCCAACCCTCAAATACTCATGATATACCCTTCTAGATACAGTTACATAATGAATTCCCATCAAACCACAACTTTGCAAAGGATAACTCGAGCCACGCTCCAAAATCGCCACTTAAAAATGTTATCCTTCCAGTAAAAAATAGTATATCTACAAAATTAGAGGAACAAGTGCTGAAAGGCAAACCAAAACACACGCCAACTCAACATGATAAACTCATCAGAGTCTTAGAAAACCAACCCAAGACCTTGCAATATGATATATGTCCATTAGGAACCTCAGTATCACACTTTTTCAACTAGCAACAGCAAGAAACCGCCACTCTGAAATCACAAATCCCATACTAGATATATGGTATTCTTGAACCACAACAAACTCAAAATTTTATGCCAAATCTAATACTATTTCCCATGTCAATTCACGCATATCCTCCATAGCATAAGAGAAAATTTTTTACCAGCCCACCAATATCCATGTCCTCTACACCAATGCCTAGTGATAACCAAGAACTTGAGTCAGACGTCACCAAATTCCTATGGGAACCGACTGAAGCTCCTATTCAGAGAACAACCCACAACTGTACCGCTAAGAAATAAAGTCATGATATGAATACCTAGTCAGTTGATCTAGCAAACATGATGATCTATAGTTATAATTCTATCCCCTTGAATCCAAATCATACCATTCCAAATGATCTCTTGAAGATTCATGACCAAGAATTTAGAAAATGAAGAATGGGTCTCTCTGAAACAATGCCTTCTCGATGATGACATCAGAACTGCCCAACTTAATTACCACCAATCAAGTTGATCCACATTCAGCTGTTCCAAAAGATAATTAGCCAATTCCAAAAAGTCATCTTCCTATAGAGAATTCCATCCTTTAAATCTTCTTGAAAGGCGCAAGGAAACTTTGCCTCATAATACCCCATTAGATGAAGGGTAAAATTCTATCAATATTAATGTGACTCACAACAAACTAATCTTCAGTCCAGATGGGTCTTTCCAGCTCTCAAATTGACAAGTAAGGCATAAGATCTACATGTAGTAACGATGAGTCAAAAAGCGTAAACCTCCAGACAACAAACACACAATCGCCAAGAGAACCAAATCCTCTAGGAGGAAAAATTTAGGAAAGGATAAACGATTTATCCACTATTATAAGGGACACTTTTCACAAGCCTATCCTAAATCTAGAAAATATAAAAGAGTGGCTCACCTCTTATAAAAAACGACGGATACTCAGCATTCAACCGATGATAAAGCTCTATATGGCCCTTATCCCAATTCATACAATACTCCTATATTTGTTTTAAATATAGATAAAGAAATATCTGAGTACATCCTATCTCTCTTTATTGATTGTCAACCACAACATCTTATTGATACAAATACCTAAAGAAAGTATCATCTACTATCAAGGAAATTGATTTTTACCAGAAAACTAAGATGATGAACGAGATCAACATGCTCACAAAAGGAATCAACTTGATCTCTAATCTAGAAACCCTTTATATGGAACTGAAGGTATATCCATCTAAATGGGAAAAACCACTCTAGGTCATTGCCTTCATGAACACGAGAGCAGCAACATCAATGTTAGATCCTGATATCATCCCTAGTAATCAATGGGTCCTTTACTTTAGGACCTTTGGCACAACATTAAAAAGAGTCCTCACAACCAGGTTCATTATGAGGTAGCTGATCATGATTGAATTCTTCCCAAGGGTACTATATAGAACAAACCTCCTTGGCTTCAACGTCCCAGGGAAAGACCTAATCATTGGATTTGAAATATTTGGATAGCTTAGGAATTGACTCTTCATACTGATTGAAGGAATAAGTTTCATGGGCTAATTCAAGCAATATTCTACCATACAAAGGTTGTTCCAAATTGGCAAAGCAGATCTCATAAAGAAAATTAAGAACCAACTGAGGGAAGAAGCTTATACGGAATCTTTCAAAAGGATTCCAAAAAAGAACAAAATTCCCCTATAGATCAACTAGGAATTCTTCATCAAGTTTCCATTCAAGAAAAATAAGAACTTAAATCGCACAAAGGTAATTCATTTGAGTATGAACCCTGAACATCTTAATCTTGCAAAGGAGTGCGCAAAAATTTTGGAATTTAGGCTCATTGAGGCAGTGGATTCCTAATGGGCTTCTGAGGCATTCTATCTCAGCAAGTAGGCTGAACAAACATGAGGAAAACCCTACCATGTCAAAAATTACAAACCTCTAAACTACTTTCTTTTGGACAAAAAATTCCTATTCCAAACAAGCTGACCTGTTCTCGCACCAAGCCAAAGCCACACACTTTTCCAAATTTGATCTTAAATCTAGATTTTGGAAGCTAGGTATACACCTGGAGGATAGAGCCAAAATTACACTCTACATACCCAACCTCCATAATCAATAGAAGATTATGCCGTTTGGACTCAAGTTTGCCCTTTCACTTTTTCAAAAAGCCATGATCCGGATATTCCAACCCATTATTCATACATCATTGGTATATGTTGATGATATACTATTTTTCAGCAATACCTTAGAGGAACACCTTGATCTCCTCTGCCAATTCCATGTCATGGTAAAGCAGTATGGAGTCATGCTCTCTACAAAGGAGATGTCTTTTCTACAAGATTAAAATGACTTTCTGGGAATGCACTTTGCCAATGGGTTTTAGACTCTAGGACCACACATATACCAAGAACCACTTAATTATATTAGAGATTTCATTCCTGATGTCTCTACATACATCTCCTCAATTTTGAAGATGCTAAAAAAGAATACTCCATCCTAGGAAAAGGAACAAGATGATGCGGTCCAAAAAATAAAAGAAATATCCAAAGAAGTAAAAAACACTCCATATCCCATTGATGGAAAGATGATATTACAAACTGATGCTAGCAATGATTACTAGAGTGCAGTTCTTCTAGAATAAAAGTATGGCCAGCAAAAAATATGTGGCTATTAAAATGG
The DNA here is from genome assembly GCA_030864225.1 of Capsicum baccatum var. pendulum. Taxonomy (NCBI): domain Eukaryota; kingdom Viridiplantae; phylum Streptophyta; class Magnoliopsida; order Solanales; family Solanaceae; genus Capsicum; species Capsicum baccatum. Next base: position 159,677,762 of record CM061560.1, on the reverse strand, counting down.
AAAGTTACAGAGGAGGAACAAGACTACCACTCTACCTTCAAAGAAATTCTTACTGTGAAAAATGGAATCAAGAAGTTTAACTTCTTTTTGATTCACACTTAATTTCAAATTGAAATGGATGTGTGGGCCTTCCCTAAAATGGTCCAATTTAATACAAAAGTCATCCCAAATCCATAGATTCTCCGATGGGCAAAATAGTTCTCCCTACAAATTCCAAGAAAAACAAATCAAGGGAAAAGAGAACATCATGGAAGACTTCCTATCATGGCCATGGGAATTCTCTACCAGACATGTTCGTAAAAAAAAGATGGTGACAGTACCAGCCATCATCTTGTTCGACCACACATAAAATAAGGCGTCGACTGGTGGATGGAAGAAGGATACATGATTTCATCAATGACACCACCAATAACTAGATGATGTCATATGATTGTGAAAAAAATTACCACTTACTACAAGCTCCATTGAATTACCTTCCCAAATTTACCATGAAACCCTCTCGGATGGGTTACCCTCTCACAAGGGTTTTCCTGCAAACTTCTTATCCAACTACTTGGTAGATTCCTGCAAGGAGCTTATGCATGTACTTCCAAGAAGATTATAAGATGCTTATCCATATGCTTGCAAGTTAACGACAAGTTGCTCAGTCACCTGTTTTTACATGCTAACAACATGTTTGTGTTTTATTTTATTTGGATCTGTCACATGTTAGTAGCTGATTTAAATTAAATAGATTGTAAATATCTCATAGAAGTGTGTTCATGGATAGGGGTTTACTATTTTAGAAGATAGGATATGGATTTACTATTTTTAGAATAACGTGCAACGTGTGATATTGTATTTTATTTCAAGTTTGTTAGTATTAGAACTTCCTTTTCCTACGGAAGTCTAGGCCTTTAGTTAGGGATCATCAGCTTCTCCACCTAAAATACTCATCATTATGGACTTATCATAGTCTTAGAAAATCGTCTTAAGACTTTGTGATATGATTATGTCCAATAGGCACCCCACTATCGCACTTTTTGAACTAGCAACAACAAGAAACTTCTTCCCTGAAAGCATAAATCCAACACCGGAAATATCGTATCCTCGAACCTCAACATAATCGAAACTTCTGATCAAATCCAACATTATTTCCCATGCCACCACAAACAAATACTTCACAACATAAGATCCACAACATTAGTAGGCCACAAATTCTCATGTCTGCTACCCCAATACCATATTAAAACCAAAATCTTCAGAGTGAAGTCACCAAACTAATATGGGTAATGACAAAGGTTCCTTCCATTCAGAGAATAACCCATAACTGTGCTACAGAATAATAATGCCATGACATGAATACCTATTTAGTTGATCTAGAAAATATGATGATCTTAAGTTATGATGACCCAAAAATTGATTATCTCCCCTCAAATCAAAATCATACCACTTTAGATGATCCCTTACAAACCCCTAACAAAGAATTCAACCATGAAGAATGGGTCTCTTCGAAACAATGCCTTTTCAAGGATGACGGCAAAATCGTCGACTTGACTACCATCAATCAAGTTGATCCACATCCTGCTATCCCAAAATATAATGAGCCAAATCCAAAAGAGTCATTTTCCCATACAAAATGCCATCCTCTAACTCCTCTAAAAAAGCATAAAGAAATTTCATCCAATAACACCCTATCGGATAAATGTCCAAAATATGTCAACACTGATATGATACATAATGATCTACTTTTAGGCTAGTCGAGTCTTTCCAACTCTCAAACCCCAAGCCTGGCATAAGAGGTACATACAGTACCAATGAGCCAAAAAGTGTAAATCTTCAGAGATTGAACACATAACCAGCAAAAGCACCAAATCCTCTAGGAGGAAAAGTTCAAGCAAGGACAAATGCTTCACCAGCCATAATAAGGGACACTTTCTAAGAGCCTATCATAAATCTAAAAAATCCAAGAGGTCAACTCAACTCTCAGACAAAATAATAACGGCTCAGCACCAATCCAAAGATGAGGCTCCATATGTTCCTCATCCTAATACAACTAACATTCCTGAATCTATTATCAATATAAATGCCAGAAGATCCAAGGATATCCCATCTCTCTGTATTGATGGTCAACCATGGCCTCTTATTATTGAAAACTGCCTAGAGTAAGTATCATCTCCTACAAATAAAAGTGATTTCAATTGGATAAATAAGCCGATGAGCGAGATAAATATGCTACCAGGAAAAACCAACATGACCCTTGATATAGAAACCCCTCATGTCCAACTAAAGATATATCCATCCAGGTGGAAAAAACCAATATAGTTCATTGCCTTCATGGACACCGGAGTAGCAACCTCAATGTTAGATCCTGATAGCATACCTGATGATCAATGGGTTCCTCACTTCAGAACCTTTGGAATAATATCAGAAGGAGTCCTTACAACCAGGGCATCATGAGGAAGTTGGTCATGATTGAATTCTTCCTAGAGTACTCTATAGGACAAAACACGTTGGTTATAATGTCCTAAGGAAGGTCCTGATCATTGGATTTGACATTTATAGGCTGCTCAGAAATTGCCTCCTCATCTTGAACAAAGGAATAACTTTTATAGGCCAATTCAAGAAATATTCCACTATTACAAGGTTGTTACAAATTGGTGAAGAAAACCCATAAGGAAGTTCCTGAATTATCTGGTAGAACAATCTTGTGCGGAATCTCACAAAAAAATCGTAAAGAAGAACAAATATCCCTTATGGCACGACTAGGAATTCTTCATAATATCTTCCATTTGAAAAGAATGAGAACGTAAATCCCATAAAGGCAAATCATTCAGACATGAACCCCTAACATCTTCAGCTTGTAAAGAAGGAATACATAGAACTTCTGGAATTTGGGCTCATTGATTCATTAGATTCTCGATGGGTTTGAGAGGAATTATATATCGTCATGTAGGCTAGACAGACAAGAGCAAAACTCTGCGTTGTCATAAATAACCAACCTCTAAACTATTTCTTTCTAGACGACAAATTTCTTATTCCAAATAAGCTAACCCTATTCTCGCACCTAGGAAAAGCTACAAAATTTGATCTTAAATCCTGATTTTGGCAGCTAGGCATAGACCCAAAGGATAGAGTCAAAACAGCCTTCTACATACCTGGCCATCACTACTAATGGAAGGTTAAGTCGTTTGGACTCAAACTTGCACATTCATTCTTTCAAAATGCTTGATCTAGATATTCCAACCATTCTTTCATACATCATTGGTCTATAATAACGATAAAGTACTCTTCAACAATACCTTAGACTAACACCTCAATCTCCTCCACCTATTCCATGTCCTAGTTAAACAGTATGAAGTTATGCTCTCTGCAAAGAAGATGACCCTTATACAAGATAATATGACTTTCTGGGAATGCATTTTTCCATGGGTATTACACTCCAGGACTACATATATGCTAGGAACTGCTCAAATTTCCAAATGCTAACTTCTTAGTTAAACATCTCCAACATTTCCTAAGTGTAATTAATTATGTTAGAGATTTTATTCCTAATGTCTCTACATACATCTCCCCATTTATAAAGATGCCAAAAAAGAATTCTCCAGCCTAAGGAAAGGAACAAAATGATGTGGTCCAAAAAATAGAAGGAATATCTAAAGAAGTTAGGACACTCCTATACCCATAAATGGAAAGATGATATTGCAAACTAATGCTAGCAATGGTTGCTAAAGTGCAGTTATTCTAGAAGAAAAAGATTGCCAGTAAAAAATATGTGGATATGCAAGTGGGAAGTTTTAAAAGGTAGAACTCACTACCACTCTACGTTCAAAGAAATCCTTATAGTGAAAAATGGAATCAAGAAGTTTAACTTCTTCCTAAATTACACTGAATTTCATATTAAAATGGATATGCAAGCCTTCCCCAAAATGGTCCGACTAAATCCAAAAGTCATCCAAAATTCACTAATTCTCCGACGATACAATGGTTTTCTCCCTACAAATTCCAAGTAAAACACATCAAGTGAAAAGAGAACATCATGGTACACTTTATATCAAGGACAAAGGAATTCTCTACCAAACATTGTTCAAAGAAAGAAAAGTTGAATATAACATCGTCCATTAATCTTGTTCAACCATACATCAGACATAGCGTCAACAAGTGGATGGAAAAACATATGTAAGCTCATCACTGACACCATCCAACACTATCTGAACAATGACAGTAGATGACATGTGTATGAAATTACCAATTACTCTAAGCTCTGTGGAAATACCTTCCTAAGTTTACCATAACACCCTCTCAGATGGGTTACCCTCTAAAATTGTTACCCTCTTAGAAGGGTTTTCTTGAATGCTGCTTATCCCGTTATGCGGTAAATACGTACAAGGAGCCTATCCACCTATTTATAAGTTGATGACAAGCTACCCAGTCACCATCTTGTACATGCCATCACATGCCAACAACTTGTTTGTGTTTTGTTTTATTTAGCTTCATGAAATAGTAGGAGGGCCCAATTTAAATAGAATAGGTTGTAAATATCTCATAGAACTATGTTCCTTGATAAGGCTTTACTATTTTTAGAAGATTTGATAGGGATTTTTAATATTTTAGAATAGTAGTCCACGTGTGATATTGTATTTTATTTCAAGTTTGTTAGTATTAGAGCTTCCTTCATCTTTAAATGGAAGCACAAAGCTTTAGTTAGGGATCATCAACTTCTACACATACAAAACTCAGCATGATGGACTTATAAAAGTCTTAGAAGATAGTCTTAAGACCTTGCAATATAATATATGTCAACTAGGCACCTCACTATCCCACTTTTGAGCCAGCAAAAACAAGAAACCACTTTCTTGAAAGCATAAACCCAACACCTAAAATATTGTATTCTCAAACCTTAATAAACTCAAAACTTCTTATCAAATCCAACATTACATCCCATGTCACCAAAACCATATCCTACACAACATAAGAGCCACACTTTTAGCAGAACACATTTAGGTAAATGAAACCAAAAGATAACCTATTATCTTATTGAAACCAAAAGCTTGATCTTGACGTTACCAAACTCATATGGTAAATGACAAATATTCCTTCTATTCAAAGAATAACCCAAAATTATGCCATAAAAGAACAATGCCATGATATGAATACCCTTTTTGTTTATCCAGAAAATATTATGATCTCAAGTTGTAATGTTTTGAAAAATAATTCTCTCCTTTAAAATCTAATGATACCACTTTAGATGATCCCTTACAGATCCCTAACCAAGAATTCAACATGAAGAATGGGTCTCTTTGAAACAATGCCTTCTCGAGGATGATGGCAAAACTGTCAACTTGACTACCGTCAATCAAGTTAATACACATCCCGCTATCCCAAAAGATATCAAGATAAAGCCAAAAGAGTTATCTTTCCATACAGAATGTCATCATCTAACTCCTCCCAAGAAACACAAAGAAATTTCATCTGACAACACCCTATTGGATGAATATCCAAAATATATCAACACTATGTGATACACGATGATCCATTTTTTAGGATAACCAAGTCTTCCATGCTCTTAAAATGCCAATCCAGGTGAAAGAGGTATATACAGTAGCGATGAGACGAAAAGAGTGAACCTTCAGACAGTAAACCCACAACCAACAAAAGCACCAGATCCTCTAGGAGGAAAAGTCCAGGAAAGGACTAATACTTCATCTGCCATGATAAGGGACACTTTTCTAGAGTTTGTCTTAAATACAAAAATGCCAAGAGGTTAGCTAACTATTAAACAAAATAATAACTTCTAAACACCAAGCTGAAGATGAGGCTCCGCATGGACTTCATCCCAGTATAATAAACATTCCTGGATCTATTCTCAGTGTAGATGGTAGAACATCTGAGGAAATCCTATCTCTCTTCATGATGGTCAACCACAACCTTTTATTATTGACCACTACCTAGAGCAAGTATCATATCCTACCAATGAAGTGATTTCAATTGAATAAATAAGTTAATAAGTAAGATCAACATGATCATAGGAGGAATAAATATGATCTCTGATCTAATAACCCCTCACATTGAACTAAAGGTATATCTATCCAGGTGGGAAAAGCCACTCCAGGTCATTGCCTTCATAGACATCGAAAAAGCAACCTCAATGTTAGATCCTAATATCATCCTTGATGAACAATGGTATTCTCACTTTAGAACCTTTGGAACAACATCTAAAGGAGTCTCTTCAACCAGGATCATCATGAGGAAACCGATCATGATCGAATTCTTCCTAGGAGTACTCTATAGGACAAAACTCTTTTGGTTCTAATGTCCAAGGAAAGGACATGATCATTAGATTTGACATCTATAGGAAGCTCAAAATCACCTCCTTATCTTGACCGAAGGAATAACTTTCATGGGCTGATTCAAGAAATATTCAAAAATTTCAAGGTTTTTCCAAATTGCCAAAGAAGACCCTGAAGAGAAGATCCAAAATCGCCCGGTAGAAGAATCTTGTGAGGAATCTCACAAAGAGTTCCTAAAGAAGAACAAAAATCCCTTATGGAACAACTTGGAATTTTTCATCAAGATGCCATTCAAGAATAATGAGAATGTAAATCCCACGAAGGCAAGTTATTTGGGCATGAAACCTGAACATCTTTATCTTGCAACGAAGGAGTGCGTAGAAATTTTGGAATTTGGTCTCATTGAGCCATCGGATTCCTAATAGGCTTGTGAGGCATTCTATGTCAACATGAGGTCTGAATAGACAAGAGGAAAGCTCCACCTTGTCATAAATTACCAACCTCTAAACCTTTTTTCTAGACAACAAAAGTTCTATTCCAAAAAAGTTAACCTTGTTATTGCACCTTGCAAAAGCCATCCACTTTTCCAAATTTGATATGAAATTCAAATTATGGCAGCTAGGCATACATCTAGAGGATAGATACAAATGACCTTATACATTCCTGACCATCATTACCAATGGAAGGTTAAGACGTTTGGACTCAAACATGTACCTTCACTCTTTCAAAAATCCATGATCAGGAAATTACAACCCATCCTTCATACATCATTGGTCTATATTGATGATGTACTACTCTTTAACAATACCTTAGACAAATATATCAATCTCCTCAACCAATTCCATGGCATGGTAAAGCAATATAGAGTTATGCTCTCTTCGAAGAAGATGACCGTTGTTCGAGATGAAATTGACTTTTTGGGAATGAACTTTTCCTATGGGTCTTTCACTCCAGGACTACACATATGCCAGGAACTTCTCAAATTTCTATATACTAACTTCTAAGTTAAATAGCTCCACCAGTTCCTTGGTGTAATTAATTATGTTAGACATTTCATTCCTAATGTCTCTACATACATCTCCCCACTTATGAAGATGCTTAAAAAGAATACTCCTGCCTGGGGAAAGGGTCAAGATGATAAGGGACACATTGCAAGATCCTGTCCTAAATCTAGAAAAGACAAGAGGTCGGCTTAACTCCCAGACAAAATGATAACTGCTCAGCACCAAGCCGAAGATGAGGGTTTGCATGGTCCTCGTACTAGTACAACCAATATTCCTGAATCTATTCTCAATGTAGATGGTGGAACATCCGAGGACATCCCATATTTCTTCATTGATGGTCAACCACAACCTCTCATTATTGACAAATACCTAGAGAAAGTATCATCTCCTATCAATAAAAGTTATTTTAATCAAATAAATAAGTTGATGGGTAAGATCAACATGCTCACAGGAGGAATCAACATGATCTCTGATCTAAAAACCCCTTATGTTAAACTAAAGGTATATCCATCTAGGTGGGAAAAACCACTCTAGGTCATTGCTCTCATGGACACCAGAGCAACATCTTTAATTCTTCCTGTAAGAGATGAAGCTAAGTGCCACCAAGGAACATAATCAGGAATGGGTTATACCATGAGAAAAACATACAATCAAATAATTCCGCACCTATTGTGGGGTATCATAAAGACATAACATAACAAAGAACTCACAAGAATTGTAAGGAGTCCTAATGATAGAAAAATCTTAAGAACTTAGAAAATATTTCCACCTATACTAAATCTCTAGAATCACACCCTTTGGTTGCAAACAAATTATACACAAGAACAAACAACTATTCTTATTTTTCATACCCCAAAAGGAAGCTTCCCATGAAGTCACACTAGGCTGAACAAAATCATGCAATGAGAAGCTACTGAAACCACTAATTAACTCAACAAAACAATGAACTATACGACAAAAATAATTAAGTACATAACTAAAAAACAATATCTAAGTCAAGATCATAATCGACTGACAAAATGAGCAACCCAGGAGAACAATAATGTCACGACCAAATTTCTTCGGCCATGATGGTACCTGCTATAACCCACCAATAGTAATCGAACCCGTAGTACAAAATTGCTAGTAATAGACTATCAAAAGAAATGAAAGAAAAAATGGAATAAATATAATAAAAGACTAATATATATATAAAGCAACCCCAAGACCTAGTAAAGTTAGCACAAGAGCTTCTAATACATTCAGAGTACAAAGCAGATATGCAAAATAAGTACATAGAAAAAAGATGCCTCTAAATTCAAAATAGATATCAGTCAAACCAATATAAGAGAGAGCAAGAATACTCTGAATACCTGGAGCTCACCCAAAATCTCCAATCCCTAGATGATCCACATGATGCACACATCAATGGTGAGAACCCGTGCTATGATCTGCAAGATGTACATGTAGTATGAGTACCAAACATATGGTACTCAGTAGTCATCATCCAACTGAGCTTAGAAGATCATGCAAGCATAAATAACATGTAAATTAGGTATATAGAATATAGGAAACTATCCAGGAGGCTAAACATAATATAGCTAGAGAGGCACTAAGGATAAACTATACTACTATAATAGTAATGTGGGTCTAAAGTGTAATACCATATATCACTCGTCAATATACAAAGAAAGAGTGAAGGAAATTTATATAAAAATATACAAGGCCAAGAATACATATATGACATGAATAGGAATGAAAGAGATGGATATATGATGATGATATATATATATATATAGCATGAGGGATCCAACCTAACATCTCGAGGGTCAGGATCAGATAGGTAAGCTAAGAGTAGCATAATGAGGTTCCCAAATTATAATGTCTGACCATAAGATAAGATATCAATATTGTAATTTACTATTAATAGGAAAGGGATCAAAATCATACCAATAACCTTGGGTACCAATCCATAATCAACCGGCCACAAACTAACCATAACAACAACAATAAAGCAATTGGCCAATTTGGATGAAAAATACCTAATCGGGCCCCTATATGCCCAAAAGATCCAATTAAAATCTTAGCAAATAACAATCATAGCTTATCCTTATACACCCCATAAGGCCGAGATATAAGTACCAAACAATTATACTGGTGATAGCCAATGCATGTTAATGGATAGATGCACCATAAACCAAAAGTATACCATGTCCATGAATCCTCCTAAACCACAAACACCAAACTCAAACCAATTTCTTAACATAATAAGTACTCCATCAGTGTCGGACTTGAACCAAATATAGTATCATAGATGCTGGACTCAAATTAGAAATAGTATCACATGTGTCAGACTCGAACAGGATGTAGTATAATAAGTGCCAGACTGAATCAAAGATAGTTTCATAAGTGTTGAACTCAAACCAAAAATTGTATAATAAGTTCCATAATTGAATAACCATTACCTGAGATCAACTTCGAGACTAAATCAATATAATAGCGTAGAAAAGGTCAGAATCTCTATCAACCAAAGTAATTAGTAGTGGTAAAAGAGTGGATAAACCACACATTAAAATCAATCTAGATCTAATTTCCAAAATATCATATTTAATTACAATAGCTCATAAATCATTAAATAAGGCGGTACAATTTTCACTATAAGAGGATCCACTTTAAAATGTTGGAATAATTCCCTTTTTACAAAACAATAGAAAAATCATGATTTTGGTTTGAATCGTACCTTTAAGTGAGCATGAATGAGCCTAAAAGTATTCATGCAATCACCAAATATAAGAAATACAACCATAAGAATTTAAGAATCTATAGACTAAAGACACCTCCTTTCTAAGGATAGAATTCTCAGTTGAAGTCCAATTGTTATCCTAACAACGGCCTCGTTCCCAACAGTATATAACTAGCATAATAATAATAATATAATCTAAGAAACTATGATCCTATTCATCAAATCAAATAGTAAACCTTATACTAAAGGATCCTTAGCATAAATCTTTGGTCAATATGCTTATAATCTAGGGTGATAGGATTTTATAGGCACAACAAGTATTTTATACTAATGTTTGGGTCATATTTCTACCCTAGATTCCCTTATTAGGCTAAATCATGATGTACTAGTTATAATCACATCCTATAATCCCTACCTAACATGCGATCCACATATACACCATCTCATAGAAAAAAAATTAGATCAAAGCTTACCTCAGCACCAAAATTGCAAGTCTTGAATAATCCACAAAGCATTCAACGCTGCTCCATGATCTCAAAATAACATCTCACTATCAAAATAATAATTTACACGTCAATCAAAGTAAATGAGACCCATATTGCTATAAAAATATTCTGGTCATGAAGAGGCCCACAAGTCCTGCAAATGAAACCCAAAATTTGAATCGATCACGAGGTCCCTCAAAGGACAAGGAATGTGTTCTAAAAAATTGAGCACAAATGTAGCATAAATTGGTGCCTAAATCAACCCCTAAAGTCTAAGTATTTTAAGACCTAAATTATAAGAATTAAAAATGAAAAATGATGGAATTTAACTAAAAAAGTAATGAGAAATGACCAAGGAGTATTGGGCTAACTTACCTTTGCTTCAGTGCATGATTCCCCATAATTTTCACTAAGTAAAATAGTCCCATGCTCTCAAAAATAGAGGAAGAGAGTTAAGAAATGTGGGAGAAAACTGCCTGAGAAGGGGAAATAATACCATCAAAATGTCTTTACAGCGGTCAAATGATAGCTTAAGCGATTACTGCTTAAGCGGTCATCCACGAAAAGCTTGCCATCACTTAAGCATTCATCGCTTAATCGACCTCTACTTAATCAATGACCATTAAGCGATGTGGTCATCACTTAAGAAACTATGTTGGACCAAGGATGACCACTAAAACAATTCCCTGGTTTCTTCAGCGACAACCACTTAAGTGACAAAATTTCTCTTAAGCTGTTGCACTAGCTTATATAGGACTTAGATTTTGCTAAGTCCAAAAGGACTCGAACCGAGTGCTCGAGATTCATTCAAATCTCTTGCGCAAAACAAACTATGCTACCGTACCAAATTTGACATTTCAGAATTAAAAAAACCATCAAAACTTTTATCCAATATCATTTCGACTAAATGTTAGCCACACACCTAGTTCTATTGTAATTAAATTCTATTCAATAGGCCAAAATGAGTCCCAAAGCCTCAAGACCTGAACAAAGGGTCCTCTTATACTAAGATCATCTTTTCAAAGCTGATCAGATTCCTCACCTGTGATCATTTACTAGGAGTTTTGGTATGGGACCAATTCATTAACAACAAAATCTCCAAAATAGGGAAATGAGCCTAAAATCCAAGCAAACCGTCTGATAACCAAACCAACTATTCCAAAAAGTTATAAATGACCTGTTGCCATTTTGTAAAGGCTTGAAATGCTGGAAATGAATGAAAATTGAGAAAATAACCTAGAGGGTCATTACAATATCCACTACTAAAAGGGCTTTCTTCTGCAAAAGTAAATGGATAAAATAAGCACGAAAGCTTTAAGGGATAAGATACTGGGCCAACATGCTCCGAGAAAGACTCCCTAGATAACCTTTAAGATGAAATAATAATTTTGAGGGATTTTTCTATTGGTATTACTTTTTCAACCAAAATTGTTAGTTTATTTCTCAAATAACCAAAACTCAACCTCAATAACCAACTAGCCTCAGATGAACCGAGAATAGATAATACATGCAAATCTAAATTACAACACACTAATATCACACCGATACAAGCAAATCAATAGAAAACTCAACTAAGGTAAAGGCAATCTAGGTCATGAATCATGTGACCTAATCTAATATTCAAATGTAGCCTTCTCTTGTTTTTCAAAATCTGCCATCTACTCCAAACCATGCTAAATTTCATCTGAGTACTATCCGTACAACCCCACCACACAAACCTTGAGGAACTGAAGATGATCCATCAAAAATCCATAATGGTAAAGAATAAGGATAAGCCTATAAGGTGCTACTTAGACTCATAAATAGAGACAAACAAAGCCTGCGATATCTTTCCAAGGATACAACTGGTTCGGAGGACCTTGAAATTGATAATTAGAAATCCAAAGCACAAACTCTCAAAACTGAATAATCTACTTTAAAATTTCTCACGAACTATAATGCCTCAGGAGTACCCCCTGAATGTCATATGGTACTTACGAATACGAATATCCCTAAGATAGCCCATAATATCTATTTACCTTGAAACTCACATGAAAAGTGAACTAACATATATAGAAACTAAATTAAACAATTTCATGGTTTAATATTAATCTTTAACTTTGGAAACCTTAAACAAATCCTTGTACTTAAAACATGCACAGTCTGACAAGACTCTACTACTAATTAGAGAGCCACTAGGAATGTCACATGGTGCTTACGACTACGAATATCCCTAAGATAGTGATGTTAGGCGTATTTACATGCCTAAAGCACCTTAATTCACCCATATTTTAGCTAAGTTTTAAGGACAAAATATATAATTTCTGCACTTTTAGTCCTTTTTCCTGTAAGTGAGCTAACCAACGTGATTAGCAAGTTTTCAGGTATAAATGATGAAGATTTCAGCATTTTATGGACTGTTTGACGCCAAAGGAAACCTCACGTAAGAAAGAAGGCAGCTTTTGGAAGCATATGGACTAGAAGTGATGCATGGAGAACTTGTCCCGGGCAAAAACAACATTTCTAAAGACTTGGGGGATCAGCAGTAACTTAGTAGGATTAGGACAAGTATGCAGCAACCCAGTAGGACTAAGACAAGGATAAAAACCCTATTTCAATAGGACTAGGATATGGATGTTATATAAACCCTATTTTGCTGAAACTTTTCAGCATTCTCTTCTTATTCCCCTTTCTATTCTTTCCCTTCTTCATTAATTCGTTGTTGACATTATTTTTCATCTATTCGACTTTTAATTATCACGACAAGAGAAACGCTACTAGCAAGGAAATCATGCCACAAGTGATACCAAAACATACTTCACGTGAGATTGTTATTATTTTGGTATGATGATAATTGCTATTGTGTTTTTCGTTGCACTCATGAGTAGCTAAACTTCTCTGTTAGACTTATGGAAGCCTTATGAGATACTATCTATTGCTATGAGTTTGTGAATTCTTGATACGTATGATGCTTATATCATTACTCTCTTCATCTTAAATTAAATTCTTGTGGTTGCAAACATATAGAATACGCCACTATAGCATTAACTTGTTCGAAAGAAAAGTTATATGTGTGGAAAAGAGGGTGTGATAAGGAAATAGGGCTATTAACCCCTGTTTAAAAGTTAGTGCCGTAACTGGATTAACCTCTTGGAGATTTCGTACCATTAGTTATACGCTTTAAGCTCGAAAGAGTTAAAGTGAGATAATCCTTGATGGTCGAAAGAAGCTAGGATTTACCATAGAATACGAAACTCTATAAGCGCATGCATGTCATAATTCCACATAACTCAGAGCCAATAGATACGTAGAACTCATAAGGTGGACATAACCCTAACTTACAATTCTCATTGGTTAAAACCTACCAAACATTCCGTTTTTACTTTGATATTTTGTTACTTTTAATTCACGCCTAAACCATCCCCCCTTTTTATGGAATCTTCGACCAAAAGTCTATTAATAGTTGCTTACTTAGTGACCAAGTATTCCCTGTGGGATTCGACACCCAACCCAGTTGGGTTCTATATTTGACAGCGACCGCTTACAATCTTACGAGAGCTGTAATTTGAGCGTTATCAAATTTTGGCGCCGTTGCTGGGTAATACGGTTGTCAACTAAGTTTGAGATAGTTACTAGACCCTTTGGTCAAAGATTCTCGTACTTTACTTTTAGTTGTTGTTTTTGTTTTCTACAGGTTTTTGTTCAGTGCATGCCAAATACTCAAAGTTTGGGACAACCATTATTACCCATAAACCCTGAACTGCAACTTATTGGAAGTATGGATGCACAACGTGACATTGAGAGAAGGGCTGCTCAACAGGAGCAGGCTAGACTAGCTGCATTGGCCGCTGCCCAAGTACATCAATAGAATATTGAAAACCTTGGGCAGGCAACAAATCCTGACGATAAGGACCTAGGTGATGACGATCTACTAAACCCTAGGCATGATGCTGAGGTGGCGACACCTGTAAATAGAAGAGATCGTCAAGCCATATTTAGGCCTGAACGCCGCGCTATGCAGATGCCTTTCGATGATGATGATGACGACCTGGACGGAGCTGGTGCCACAGGAGCTATTATTCCTCCGCCCTTGGCACCTGGAGCCAAGTTCAATATCACCAGCACCATGATTTAGTTGTTGCAGCTAAAGGGCTTATTTGGTGGACTAGGAGGTGATGATCTGAATATGCATCTGATCAACTTTATCTCAATATGCAAGTCATTCGACAATCCAGGCGTTGGACAGAATGCAATTCGGTTATGCTTATTTACATTGTTTCTATCTGGGGAGGCAACTCTATGGTTGAATGGGCTGACTCCTGATTCTATTACAAATTGGAGGCAGTTAAAAGACGCTTTCCTAGAAAGATTCTTTCCGCCATCCAAGAGAGCACAGTTGAGAGATGAGATCAGTAATTTTCGACAGCTTCCAACTGAAGCTCTCCACGAAACATGGGAGAGGTTCAAGACGAAGCTTATGCAGTGCCCAAACCATCATATGACCAATTTCTACTTGATGGAGATATTATACAGATCTTTAAATTCAGTGACTAAGCCAGTGGTTGATAATGCTGCAGAAGGGTCATTCATGGACCTTACTTTTATTCAGGCAAGTGATATACTAGATCGTATGACAAAGCAACATAGAGCTTGGCATACCAGGGAGTCAGAGGTAGCAAGCTCTACTATATCTATTGGCATGACTGCAGAACAAAGGCGAAGAGAGGAGGAACGCGATCATGATATGGCGCATATAAAAACACAGATGGATCTTCTTACCAAGCACTTATTATCAGGGAGGACCAAAAAAGTCAAAGCTGTTGTGTCACAGGCAAGAGGTGAATCCGATTCTGAAGAAGAAGCTAACTACTTGAATAATCAGGGGGGTTTCCGAGGCAATGCCCAAGGAAACCAAGGTCGGAACTATTATGATAAATCGGGAAACAAGGACCGTGATCAAGGTAGTTGGAAGAACAAGACTAACAGGAGTGGTTTGTATTTTCCTCCTGGAAAATGTGACGCCGCTGCATCTGGTTCTGGAAATATGTCCATGGAAGATATGATGGCTAAGCTATTGAAAGGAGTGGAGGCAACCAGCATGGGAGTAACTGAGGTAATAAATGATTTGTCCTCAATGAAGCAATTGCTTGGCTCGCAGTCTACTGCAATAAAACAGCTGGAGCAACAATTGAGTCAACTATCAGCGACAATCAACCAAAGAAAAGCTGGCACTTTACCTAGTGACACTATGCAAAATCCAAGGAATGATGGATCATGCAGGGCTATTACTACCAGGAGCGGTAAGGTGTTAGACAATCTGTCTAAAGGCAAGCAGGTGGTTGATAATATATAGGAGATTGTTATTGACGCAGATTGTGATGATTCTGTAGAAGTTGAAAATCAAAAGGAGCGCATTCATGAGAAAACTATTCCTCTTCCACCCCCACCTTTTCCTTAGAGATTGAAGAAAAAGGCTGATGACACACCTAAAAAGGATGTTAATCGGAAGCAAGATAAAAAGAAAGTGGTGGAGAAAACGATTCCCCTTCCATCACTACCTTTTCCGCAGAGACTGAAGAAGAAGGCGGATGATACAAGGTTTAGTAAATTCATGACAATGTTGAAGTAGATGACTATTAATGTTCCTTTGGTGGAGGCGCTGGAACAGATGCCTGGGTATGCTAAATTCATGAAGGACCTTTTAACAAAGAAGCGGGCAGTAAGCTATGAGTCGGCAGATAATATTCATCATTGCAGTGCAATTGCCACAAGGTCATTAGTACAGAAGAAGGCAGACCCTGGTGCTTTCACTATTCCTTGCACGATTGGATCTATGAATTTTGCTAAGGCATTGTGCGATTTGGGATCAAGCATCAATTTGATGCCACTATCCGCCTACATAAAGTTGGGGTTGGGCGACCCTACACCAACCAATATGCGGCTCATGATGGCAGATAGGTCGGTAAAATGACCTGTTGGTATCTTAAATGATATGTTGGTGAAGGTTTCCACCTTCATCTTTCTTGTAGACTTTGTTATTTTGGATTGTGACGTGGATTCTGAAGTTCCCATAATCTTGGGACGCCCTTTCCTCGCAACTGGAAGTGTGCTTATTGACATGAGAGCTAATGAGCTTTTATTTCGGTTGAATGATGAAGTGGTCCGTTTTGATGTATGCAAAGCAATGAAGCATCCCGAAGATATGAATGTGTTCTCTGTAGCTGAAGTTAATTATAAGGATGACAAAGAATTATCTGTAGAAAAGCAGCTTACTGATGAGTCATTATCTGATGAGCTGCTGAATTTTGAGCGTGAGGAGGCTCAAGAACATGAAGAAACTATGTGTGCTCTAACAGAAATAGGGTCATATTCTCATACTCCTAAGCAGCCGGACCTTGATCTTAAGAATCAACCGTCCCCAACAGCAAAGACTTCCATTGAAGATCCCCCAGTGCTAGAATCGAAAGAGCTTCCCAATTATCTAAGGTATGCATTCTTGGGAAGTGGAAATACACTTCCTGTGAGTGTGGCGGATGATTTAAGTGAACAGCAAGTAGAGGCTCTCATCTCTGCTCTGAAGAGATACAAGAGAGCTATGGGTTGGACTATTGATGATATAATTGGTATCCCTCTTGGGATATGTATGCACAAGGGTCATCTCGAAGAAGATTGCATGCCTACAAGTAAGCCTCATTGTCGTCTGAATCCATTCAGCAAATGATCCACCATCTATCTCAATGAAGTCTAAGTAATCGAGATAGCTATGTCGTGCCGCGACAATAAATCAAGCGCTTGGTAGGAGGCAACCCATCATTTTTAATTATTTTGTTTTCCTAGGATTTTTTCGAGCCACGACCAAAACTAAGGCGCTTGATGGGAGGCAACCCATCGTTCTAATCGTTTTTGTTGTTTTTGAGTAATTGTAGGTGCAAGAGGTATAAAGGAGGAGATTGGTTTTAAATCTTGATTTGGAAGTGTTTCATGTTGAAGGTGGTATATTTTGAATGAAGAAGCAAAGGCTATGGGTTAGGCATTGCCTATGCTAATCTAGGCAACGAACAAGGCAAGGCTTATGTAAATCTAGGCAATGAACAAGGCAAGGCCTATGCTATGGCCTTTGATCTCTGAATCTAGAATGCCATAGCATAGGCGCCGCCTATGCCAAAGCCTTTGGTGAAACAATGCCATAGCATAGGCGCCGCCTATGCCAAAGCCTTTGGTCCAACAATGCCATAGCATAGGCGCCGCCTATGCCAAAGCCTTTTGTCTCTGAATATAGAATGCCATAGCATAGGCACCGCCTATGCCAAAGCCTATGTCCAACTAGGCTTTGCAAAAGGCGCCACCTATGCCAAGCATAGGCAAAGCATTAGGCGTCGCCTATGCTCACTTTTTGGTCTCCAAATCCGATTCCAAATGGGTCAAAACCCGAGCCAAGCTTGTCCTATAAATAAAACCTTAGTCTTAGAACAAAAATTCATTATAAACCCAACCTAAGCGCCGCCTACCTCTCCAAATTCTCTCTAAAATTTTCCTTTTGCTCTTTTAACTTTGCAAGAACATCTTCCGAGGCCATCAACCAAGTAAGTACTTCTTTGCTCTTCTTTTATATTTCGTAAGTACTACACTACTACGCCTATAATAAATTGTTAAATCTTGAAGTAGTGTTGGTGATTTGAATGTGGTTGATTTGTTGTGATACAACTAAGTGAGTGAAAGTATACGTAAGGATACTCTTGACTTGGTTCCGTCTTATAGTTGATTTTGATACACTGTTATACTTTTGCGGAGTCGACATGGTGAAGTTAGTTGCATAAACTTCAAAATTGAATGCTTGAATGTTGAATGACTCGTTCATCGAGATAAAGATCATGATTGAAGACAAGCATGAGATGTTGTGATTATTTCTATGCCATAACTTGATACGATCTCTATGTAGTAGTCTTGTTCAAAAGGTGCATTAATCCACACATGAAAGTATAGTCAAGATTACATGAAATAGAAGTGGATAGGATAGTCAAGATGACATGCAAGTTTGACTGTACTGAACTTATTGTTGGAACATATTGCCTATATGTATGTCGATGAAGTCTGAGTAATCGACATCACTCACTTAATTAGTTTGTACAAACAAATTAAGTGTGGGGTGGTGCCACTATAGTTTGTTTGTCGATTATATCTTCCGAGATGAGCTAACATGAATCTCAGGTAGAATGGCACCAAAAGGACGACCAGGAAAACAAAAAGCGCCCACCTCACAGAAAGGTAAGAATAGAGGAAGAAAAGAGCAAGCTGAATCCTCCGTGCTGCAAATACCTCGACGCACTCTTGGAATCAAGTGGGGTACATTTTGAGGAAACTCTGAGGATGACGACTCTGATGATGATTCCAACGCAGGGGGTATGACCTCAGATATAGAGGAGGAGTCCGACTAATCAGGTTTTCCGTATTTATTTTCCACTGAGGGCAGTGTGTCCCGTCTAAGTGTGGGGTGCTGGTATTTGTACGTTAAATATCTTTTCCTGCATTTATTTATGTTTTTTTGTTTTAATTAGTCGTAGATTTTTTTAAATTTTAGGTTTTGCATGAAATTGTTCTGATAGGCGGCATGGTATTATAACAAGAGTTTGTGCTAAAATCATTACTATTGAGACGTTTAGGCTCTAAATGTGACTCACTGTGTGATAGTTGTATGGTTTAATTCCTTCATCTGTTGGTTCAAGAGTCTATACTGCTCCTAATAAAGTCGACCATGTGCCTTGTGTGTGTGAGACAATAGTATATTCTGTGTTTGTGGTTGATGCTAGAACTTGTCCGGTGTGTGTGTAAAGCGAAATAAAGAGTGTGAGTTTAGGAGATGATTTAGGCATTTCTTTGGCAGCCTATGATTGTTTACCTTCTTTTTACCTACCCATGGACATTATCCTAGTCAACCCCTTTTGAGCCTTTTAGCCTATTTTCTTTGACAGCCTCATATGTAAGCCTAATCCATTTTTTTCAAGACCATAATTTGATCCAAATTCCTACGTGCTTTATATTGTAAAGTCATGTGACGAAAGAAGAGGAAATTGGGTGAGAGTGATGCCTTAGAGTGTACTGATACTTGAAATTGTTATGAAAAGAGTGGCTATCATAGAGGTGTGTTATAAAAAAAAGAGGAGAGAAAAATGAAAAGAAAAATAAAAAGTTAATTCTGTTCAAAATTGAATAACAAAAGAGGTGAGAAGGGGTGGTAGATTAAAATAAAGTAGCAGGGTTGATTAAAAGAGAGTGTTAATGGCATAATGTGATATATTAAGCGCTTAGGGAACATAGTCACTATTTCTGGCCAAAATAGTCCTACCCGTCCCTTAGCCTATATTACAACCTGTAAAACACCTATTTGATCCTAAACTTAGCATTCTGATATTAGTAGAGCATTACACTAAGGGAAAGCCTATGGTCAGCAGTTGCAACATATGAATTCTTTGTGAGAGTGAGAGCAAGGAAAATCTTATACCCATGTTTCAAAAAATGGAATACTTGTGAGTGAGTATGGGTGATAGATTGTGAGACACACATGGTTGATGAGTTTTGGGTAGTTGTGTATGATTCTTTGTTCCTTAACTTTTGAATACGAATTAACCATCATCACGAGTCTAGGTTGGAGGTGGAATTGTTTCTAATATTGATCAAGAAAACTACTCTTTGTTAATAATTGTCGTGCCGGTCTTGATGAATATTTTGTGTTGTTACTGTGAAACCCTAAGTAGATGTTTATATGGACATGATATTTTGTTCGAGGACGAACAAAGCTTTAAGTGTGGGGTGTTGATGTTAGGCGTATTTACACGCCTAAAGCACCTTAATTCACCCATATTTTAGCTAAGTTTTAAGGACAAAATATATAATTCCTGCACTTTTAGTCCTTTTTCCTGTAAGTGAGCTAACCAACATGATTAGCAAGTTTTCAGGTATAAATGATGAAGATTTCAGCATTTTATGGACTGTTTGGCGCCAAAGGAAACCTCACATAAGAAGGAAGGCAGCATTTGGAAGCCTATGGACTAAAAGTGATGCATGGAGAACTTATCCCGGGCAAAAACAGCATTTCTAAAGACTTGGGGGATCAGCAGTAACTTAGTAGGATTAGGACAAGTATGCAGTAACCCAGTAGGACTAGGACAAGGATAAAAACCCTATTTCAATAGGACTAGGATATGGATGTTATACAAACCCTATTTTGCTGAAACTTTTCAGCATTCTCTTCTTATTCCCCTTTCTATTCTTTCCCTTCTTCATTAATTCGTTGTTGACATTATTTTTCATCTATTCGACTTTTAATTTTCACGACAAGAGAAACTCTACTAGCAAGGAAATCACGCCACAAGTGACACCAAAACATACTTCACGTGAGATTGTTATTATTTTGGTATGATGATAATTGCTATTGTGTTTTCCGTTGCACTCATGAGTAGATAAACTTCTCTGTTAGGGTTATGGAAGGCTTATGAGATACTATCTATTGCTATGAGTTTGTGAATTCTTGATACGTATGCTGCTTATATCATTACTCTCTTCATATTAAATTAAATTCTTGTGGTTGCAAACATATAGAATACGCCACTATAGCATTAACTTGTTCGAAAGAAAAGTTATATGTGTGGAAAAGAGGGTGTGACAAGGAAATAGGGCTATTAACCCCTGTTTAAAAGTTAGTGTCGTAACTGGATTAACCTCTTGGAGATTTCGTACCATTAGTTATACGCTTTAAGCTCGAAAGAGTTAAAGAGAGATAATCCTTGATGGTCGAAAGACGCTAGGATTTACCATAGAATACGAAACTCTATAAGCGCATGCATGTCTGAACTCCGCATAACTCATAGCCAATAGATACGTAGAACTCATAAGGTGGACATAACCCTAACATACAATTCTCATTGATTAAAACCTACCAAACATTCCGTTTTTACTTTGCTATTTTGTTACTTTTAATTCACGCCTAAACCATCCCCCCTTTTTATAGAATCTTCGATCAAAAGTCTATTAATAGTTGCTTACTTAGTGACCAAGTATTCCCTGTGGGATTCGACACACAACCCAGTTGGGTTCTATATTTGACAGCGACCGCTTACACTCTTACGAGAGCTGTAGTTTGAGCATTATCAGATAGCCCAGAATATCTATTTAGCTTGAAACTCACATGAATAGTGAACTAACATATATAGAAACTAAATTAAACAATTTCATGGTTTAATATTAATCTTTAACTTTGGAAACCTTAAACAAAATCCTTGTACTTAAAATATGCACAGTCTGACAAGCCTCTACTGCTAATTAGAGAGCCACTGGGACAGCACCTAATTGACCCAAACTTAATAGGAAATCAAATGCTAAAATGCTTGCATCAATGAACAGAAGTCTGATAAGCTGGGTCCTCGGACTATGAGGACTCACCAAAAGTTGGGAAACAGGTGATGATGCTCATAGTCAATCATTCTACTAGAAACAAGCACCATAACCTATATTATAAGAATTTATAGCATATGACATATATTTTGGTCAGTACCTCTGGAAATGTACTGAGTATGTGGGGGTGAATGCATAAGTAAAATAAGAACTGAATATATATATCTATATATATATAGATATAGATATATAAACTTTCAAATGATGCATGCTAAGCGTAAATAACACACCTTGGACTTGAGTAAAACTGAAGACTACAAGAACATAAAACATGGATAATGAAACTTATGAATAAGCTTAGTGAGCCATATAGCACTTAGTTTCTAAAATCTTTACTTTTATTCTTTCTTATGGGAGATTCTTCTAATTGACATATATCGTGTGAGCTACCATGGAGTCCAATGTCTTACCCATATTTAGGAGAGATGTTCTACCCTTGCCATCGATATAGAACCTTAACTTAAGTGATTACTATACTTCGTCCATATTGGGAAAATTTTTAACCTACGGTGACTCGTAATATCTAGGTATTTAGGATACGCTCATCTGCATTCCCTTGTTGGTGCTAAATACTACTCCCAGAATACATATGTACTCATACTTAAGAAATCCACATTATAATAGCATAAGGGTTTATAGAATGGAAACTAGTTATGCTTTTGTTTACTTTAAATCATAATCAAGATGAACAATAGTGGATTTCATGTCTTATCTTTAGATCAAAAGACCAATCTTTCTTTAAATCATGTTATAGAACATATCTATGGAGCTTAAAAGCAAAAACTTCCTGTAAACTCAGTACTTGTACTTAAGACTTGGAATTCATGCTTTATTTCATAGAAATTCATAAAAAAATATTATGCTCAGTAATCACCTTGAAATCTTTCAACAACATCCCCGTCAAGATAATGAAATTCAAATCACAATATAAATCTTACAAGTCAAAACATGAATATATGTAAACCTTGATACACTTAAAGCTTTCTATTGCTAGGTAATGTCATACTTCAAGAATATAGTTATTTGGGTATGAACCCTAATTCAAAACAAGTAAATTCAATATTAAAAAATTAGGCTTTTTGGGCACAAGGATGAAAGAATAATGTTATTCTTAAAACCTACATACCTTGAATTGCTGGACTTGTGAAAAGAGTTGAACTTTGAGACTTGAAAGATAACTTGGTGAGAGAAACCCTAATTTTTATGATCTTGAAGATGGGAAGAGGAAAGTGTTGTTAATTGACTGAAAGTGCAGGAAAATAACACTCCTTTTTAGGTTATAAGTTGTGGGTGTGAGTTAATAGAGGGGAAAAGACCAAAAGGCCCTTTAACTGAACATTACAGAAATTGATCGCCAGTCTTCATGAGTCAACCATACGACTCGTATGGAGAAGGTACAAGTTAGCCTCATGACTCGTAAGCTTGGCAAGATCAAGACGGTATACACTAGTCAACATAAGAGTCTAAACCTATTACTAGTAATATCACAATACGACTTGTATCCCCCCACTCATGACTTGGATAGAAACTTAGAGAACCTAGTCTACTAATCTTACAACTCATCTTTATATGACTTGTATAGTAACCATACGACTCTAAGGATCGAGTCGTACCTAAAACAAAACGTGAACCATTTCACAGTGTCTTGGATACAACTATAACATACTCTTCGTAGGTTGTATGTACGACTCAAGAGAATGAGTCGTATGTTGTTCAGTGGCATCTAGACACGGGGTATTACACCAACTGAGGATGAAACCACGCTACGTCCAATTCGAGCATACTCTTTCTACCGAGTCGATATTCAAAATTTCTTGTAAAGACTAAAAACCAAGGTAAAAAACTTAAGGAACATTCATCAAGTACCAACAGCCTATCATCTGAACATCTATCCACAACAATCTATCTAAACTGAAGAAGACCAAACAAGTAGGTAAGGAGTAGGCTTAGATAGCCTATAAATAAATGCCCAATTAAAATAAATCTAAAAAGTGGGACTGTAATCAAGTTATACAATCCATAGCTATAATGTCAGCATCAAAGTCAAACTACTTGATCTCACCGATCTGAACTGATTCTATTAAAGATAGAGTATCCACATGCCAAAATCTATCATAACCCTTAAGCCATTATTCAAAAGAGTCAAACACCCATAAATTAGGCCAACAAATCAAAACCTAAGAAAAACACCCAAATCAACCTCTCTACATCAATTAGGCATATACCCAATGGTTCATGTCAAAGCCAAAATTGACATATAGATAAAGAACAAAATCACAACAGAGGAAAAAATGTAATCTGAAGTCACAAGAAATCAACTCCACATATGCTGGAGGACGTAAAGCATCAATGAAAAATTTAGAACACGTCAAAGCAAAAAAGAATACTGATAGTACCTAAAAGTAGAGAAACTTTTAAAAATACCACCTTATCTTGAACTTGGCCAATCTAATACTCGATCTGTGACCACGAATACCCACAGTTATACCTCACCTATTTTTACCACCCATAACTTAATTGGGCTAAGAACTACATCACAGAGAGAATATAGTATCCAACTCCCCACTAATACCAAGATCAAGGCTTTCATTAAAAGATGAACCAATAATCGAAAAAGCAACCTTTTGAATCAACCTCAGAAATGGGACTTTAGAATGAAATTTCCAACCCTAGAACCATAATAAGGCAATGCAAGGCCAATCCTACCTTCACTTTCACAATCTACTTAACAACCAATCTAACCTCACTAAATGAGAGAGAATTAACCCACAAAGTTATCTATCTAGGCCTACAATATAATTGCGAGAAAAGAGACTTTAACTAGATAATGCTTGTCTAGATGTCTATAAGGAATTAATCAATAACGTATAAAATAATAATAATAAAAACAACAACACAAGTCATAGGAGTCACCAAAAATGGAAAACATAACAAAATACCATTCTAAGTCATAACAAAGTCATAACGCTAAAGGAAAGGGACTTTAACTCAAATGCTACACCCCAAGGGAAATACCACCCTGATTCACTTAATCCACTACTAAAAAAGTCATCTACGGGGGTAATCATATGTGTATGAAATCTACACCAAGGAATATAATAACCAATATAAAATACCAAGGTATATAGTCATTGACGGGTATCAAAACCCCAATTCAACTCAAATAAAAAGTAAAAGAAAGAAACCCAAGGGTGTATTTATCATGATGGAAATCTAAAGTTATAGATTAGATGTGCTCAAAGAAGTATGAATCTGAGCGGGTCCAAACTCGAACTGAGCATCTAAATTACCAACTGAGGCACTAAGTACACTACCTCTAATTGAAGGTGCCACATCTCTATGAGACTAATTTGCATGAGTTGATTGGCTAATAATCTGATACCGAGGAACTCTCTAGACTAATAATTGGTCTCTCTACATCCATAACAAACCCTTGAATCCCTAACCTGGTGAGAAACATGAGTTGGACTCAACTGGCTAATCAATTAATGCCTGGGTCACTCTTTAGACAAATGACCAACATTACCATAATTAAAATAGGATCATTGAATACTCTAAGGTATTGTACCAACCAATCAATAACAACCGTTATGTCCAAAAGATTCAATCGAATACTCCGCAAGGTCTGACAAGAACAATGCCTACTGCGACCACCATAAATGATCTGAGAGCCACCTATAGTCTGAGATGTTATATGTATGGAAGTGATAGGCTACAAGTGATGTTAAACCCTACCAAGAGTATCCCTACACCCAGATGGAATTCCAATAGTATTATATTTATGGAATGGCCTCTAATTGTTATCTCCATAAGTCTTAATATACTCCCTCTTTTGGTCTTCTAATGATCAACAAACTGAGAGAAAGAAGACTTAGCTGTTATCAAATGCTCCGACGCCAAGCGAAGTAGCAAGACTAACCTTCTGATAAATCCATGCACCATGTAATGCTCTAAAATATATATTATTAAACTATGTCTTGACCACTCGAGAAACCCAATCTCATATTTTGAATAGATAAGGAGCTTTGCTAAATACCAATAAGCACAACTCTAGTATGAGAACCCCTACATGTATCGGACATCAACTCTAACTATAAAGTACCCATAAAAGGCTCAAAATTCTCATCACTTGATCATGAAAGGTTGAGGCGGTCACAAGCTCTATTGGAGCCTGATATCACCCCAGATCCTCTGACTGATGTCGAAGATCTTTGATATTAGTCCCTGAATCTCTTTTCTAAAGTTGAGCTGAATATTTAGAAATACGTGTGAAAGTCTCACCCACATATTTTGATAACCTCGTGCCATCCATCTAGTAAATAATGGAGTAAACAAAAGTACTGGAGGTTTTTTGAAATACGGACACACTACAGGTAGTTAAGAATAAAATTTCCTAAGAATGACTTATAGCCTGCCAAAGATAGGATACAAACATCTATGTACTGATCTGCAGGACTCTACTAGAGACATAGCTCTTGTACCAAGACACTAGTAAACCTAGTGTCATGACCAAAAAATGAGGGTCATGATGGCACTTGTTGCGGCGTACCTTAAAAAGTAAGCCTATCACCTAAATTGATACAAAAAGAGGAAAGGACAAAAATATCCCAAGGTAAGGCTTTTAGAACGAAGCCAAACCATACAAGTAATCATACCAATGCAGAAAGAACTTATCCATAATACCAATCATGACCAAAAATAGTTGTTAATAGTGTAAGAACTACTAATATATTCCAGGAGTCAAATACATTAGAAAAATAACCATAAAGGAATAATATTTGTCTTTGAATACTAATAAAGACATAACTAATACGGAAAGATAGAGGTGAACTCTGAACGTATGAATGTCCAACTGCTACCTTAAGTAATCTAAAAGGTGCCCAAAATCTACCAATTTGAGGTGCACCCAAACCTAAAGCTGCACCAAAAGAGTGAAGTAGAAGTGAGTACGTCTACTTGTACTTAGTAGGTATCATAGGCCAACTGAGTAAAGTAGAAAATAAAGTATACAAAATATACACTAAGAAAACATCACTAGTAATCAGAAAATGTCCCACAATGGTAGCCCACACCGCTTGCACTAACAATTCTAATATATCACATTTATTGCTACATCACTCCAAGATAGAACAGAAGTATGTCTTATATCACATATAAGTAGAACAAGGGGGAGTATGCATATACAAGATCATAAAATACAAGAAAAGAAGATAAGACAAGTACACAGATGGCAAGTAAATATGGAAATACAACTTAATATAAATGTAATAAAGTAAGTGCAATGTATATGATGATGATGCATGAGGTTGTCGTATAACCTTCGGGATCGTCTCACAATCCCTGTATATACCTATGGAGGTAAGCCTCCCAACGTAGGACCCATGAGGGAGAGGGGTTCGTTAACCCATATATAATACACATATATCATATATCCTTTCTAACACATCTCTTGGAAAGGGTCTTATAAGGTGTTACAACTTCTCCTCCTCGACACATCCCTTCGGGAGACAGTTTCTCAAGTGTTGCCATGGTGGTACCAATGTTTCATGAATAAGTATGATATGAGGTTGTAATGCTCACAACCAATCACAATGAGTATTTCCACAACCAACCACATGATATATTTCTACAACTAACCACAATGCTATATTTCTAAAACCACGGGAGACAATATTGACTCATAATTTCCGTTTCATCCATGAATTTCCAAATGTCTCATATTCCAATGAAGTATGAATATAATCACAAACTCCAATGGTACCATGTTAGGAATTTTAACAACATAATATAATTATTCACATATATTAAAGGCTATCAATATCACATAGGACCCCATGCGGTCACACATATCACATAATATCTCAATTTTGATAATTACATCACATAAAGGACCCACATGGACACAACACATAGATAGCCATTTTTTTATAATTCATTCCCACCCTTAACATGCATTTTGTGTCATTATTTACTACCCATCCTAGTCTGAAAGAGTTAAGTCATAATCTATCTCAAAAGCCAAAATCCCACAACCAAGACTTTTCTCCCAAAGCTTTACTCCCCACAAAAGATCCAGAACTCCACTAAAAATATTAAATATGGAATTTACACATTAAAACAAAATTAACGACACCCATATTAACAGTTTTTGGTTTGGGGTCAAAATGGACCCCCAAAATGAATTTTCAAAAAAGAAGGGCAAAATCTTAACTCTACTTCAAAAACATGTTTCCTATATTTTTAGGAACCTAGAGCTGAAAATTCAAGTTAAATTGAGTAAAAAAATGAGGTTCAAATTAAAGGAAAACTATTTTTAAGCTTTACGTGGAAAAATCTTTGAAATCTGGGTTAAAATCAAGAATCAGAGTCGTTTTGAAGGTTACATTGATGAAAAACTAATAATTATAAAATAAAAATATTATTCATGTAAAAAGAAGTGAAATTGGAGTTTAAAATCAAGCCCTAAGATTTTTGAGTTTTGAGAAATTAATCAAGAAATTACTAAGAAAAGGATGAATTCTTACCTTAAATCCATAATAGAATCAAGAAATAGATGTTAACCTAGCTTTCCAAGCTCCCACAAGCTTCAATTTTAAGTACTCACACTATTTTAAGGTTTAACTCTCAAGAGGTAAGATAAAAAAAATCAGTAAAATGGGCCCAAAAACTCTTTAATAGTGCAGAAAAATCTGCACTAGCTGAAGAAAAAGTCTGTTTTTTAAAGTCCAATCCGGACTTCGACGAGGTGTCTAGGATTCATTTGGAGTTTGATATAGGCAAACGAACTATGTAACCGCACTAAATTCGATACTCCGGACTCAATGATGATATCATATTTTCAAAAAAATGTTGTTTTCAAAGAATTGATCCCAAAACCCGAAATTATAATTTTCTAAATTGAGGATCAAAATGAGATTTAAAAGCCGTGAAATCACACCAAACATGCTACCACCCTAAAATTGACATTCTGGATCTTCTGGCAAAGTCAAATTTTTCATCCAAGGTCATTTTGACCAAATATAGGTTCTACACACATATTTTCAATTTTTTAACTTTTTGATCAATAGGTCGAAATGAGCTCGGGTGCACCAGGACCCAACTAAAGGTCTACCTAGCCTAAAATCGATATTCTAGAACTGCTGGGGCAGTCATTCGGCCATCCATCACACGGATCAAAAAATGTCCATATAAGTAAAAAATAAGGCTCTTGAAGTTATTAAAAATCACAATATTACATAAATGGTACCAAAATGCATCGAGAACTATTCTAATCACCCCATACCCTAGAAATACCATAATTCAACTATAGGGAGGGGCAAAACAATCAAATAACACAAAAATAGATATTTCATATATTTCATTAGATAGTCGGGCGTTACATTATCCACTACTAAAAATCTAGGTTGTCCTTGAAGTAAAGACAAAAGAAATACTTGAATCCACAAAGAGCTGGGGATAAGAACTATGCCTATCAGACTCGACCTCCTAAGTAGTCTCATCTATAGGTCGCTGTCACCACTGTACCTTACCCACAAGGATAACTCTAGAGTGCAACTGCCTAATATCTCTAGCCATAATGGAGACCGGTACCTCAATGAAAAACAACCACTTATATAACTAACCAACTCCCAATGAATGACATAAGATTCTTCAAGAATATAACAATGAAGCATAGAAACATGAAAAACTTGATGGACAACTGATAAATCTAGAGGCAAACCTAACTCATAGGCCACATCAACAATGGTCTGAATAATCTTAAATAGACCAATATACCTGGGACTAAGCTTGCCCCTCTTCCCAAACCTCATCACAGCCTTCATGGGTGAAACTCAAAGGAAAGAAAGATCACCTATACTAAATTTAAAGGCACAAAGTCTATGGCTTGCACTGAACTTCTGCCAACTCTGATCCCCTCTAAGTCTATCCTGCATGATCTTGACTTTATCCAAAGACTCACGAAGCAAGTCCATACCTCGAGGTCTCACTTCTAAAACATCAAACCAACCCACTGGCAAGCCATAATATCGGCCTTACAATGCCTCAAAAGGAGCCATATATATACTGGAATAGTAGGCATTATAATATGCAAACTCTGCTAAAGCCGAATCTATTCCCACTAGCCACTAAAATCCACCACACAAGCGCAGAGCATATCCTCCAAAACTTGAATAGTTCGCTCTTACTGACCGTCAGTATGGGGGTAAAATGTCATGCTAAGATCAAGCCTAGTACCCAACTCATCTTGAAAAGTTTTCCAAAAGTGAGATGTGAATACAGATCTTTATTCTAAAATAATAGACACCGGCACACAATACAGACACATAATCTCACAAATATAGGTATGGTCTAACCTCTCAGCACAGAATGAGACCTGAAATAGAATAAAATAAGCTGACTTGGTCAATTGATCTGATGAACCTCACACTATTAAAACCATGAGATATATGAGGCAAACCTGTCAGAAAGTCTGTGCTGATCCATTCCCACTTCCACTCGAGAATGGGTAACCTCTGAAGTAAACCACCAGGTATTATATGCTAGGCCTTCACCTATGGACAACATAGGCAATAATCCATAAAATCCACTACATATTGCCTCATACCACCCCACTAGTAATGCTACCTCAAATCACGATACTTCTTATTCATACCTGGATAGATTGAATATATGGAACAATAGTCCCTCTCCAAGATTAACCTAATATAGTCACCCACTCTTGGTACACAAACTCAGCCTTCAATCTGTAAAAAACTCCATCTGAATCAAGCGAGGCTTCCTTAGACTCCCTCCTCAACACCTTATCTTGAATCAACCTCAATCCAACATCATTAAATTAATAAGCTCGAATCTGCTCTATCAAAGAAGATCTAGCCTCCATATATGCCAAAACACGCCCAGGTATTGAAATATCAAGCCTAACTATCTAGTTAGCTAAAGACTGAACATTTAAGGTCAACAGTCTTTCCTGGGTCAAAAAATGCACCAAGATACCTATGCTAGTCGACTTTCGACTCAAGGCATCCACAACCACATTACCTATGACCGAATAATAAAGAATAGTTATTTCATAATCCTTAAGCAACTCAACCCAATGATGTTGCCTCATATTAATATCTTGTTGGGTAAAGAAGTACTGAAGGCTATGATGATCCGAGAAGATCTTACAATGAACACCATACATGTAGTGATTGCATAAGTTCAAAGTAATCACAATTGAGCACAACTCTAAATCATGGGTAGTATAATTCCTCTTATAAGGCTTCAACTGATGAGATACATAAGTAATTACCTTGCCTTCTTACATCAACACAACACCTATCTAACACATGAAGCATCACAAAACACGCTGAAACCCACATCCTCCTTGGGCAAAGTTAAAATAGGATCTAAAGTAAAAAAATCCTTGAGCTTTTTAAAGCCCACCCCACAAGCATTAGACTACTAAAAAAAATATTCTTCTAAGTTAATTTGGTCAACAAAGCTATAATAAATGAGAAACCCTAAAAAAATGCCAATAATAACCTGCTAAGATAACAAAACTCTGAATCTCAGTAGGTAAAGTAGATCTAGCCCAATCAAGAACCTCTACAAAATTGGATGGTTCAACCATAATACCCTCTTTAGTCACTATATGACCAAAGAAAGAAACAGACTCCAATCAAAAATCACACTTGGAGAACTGGGCATACAACTTCTCATTCCTCAATCTTTGATGCACCATCCATAAATGCTCCTCATGCTCATCCTTAGTCTTGGAATAAACCAAGATATCATCTATAAATACAAAAAAAAGAGTTGAGGTACGATCGAAACACCCAGCTTATCAAATCCATGAATTCAAAAAAGGCATTGGTCAACCCAAAAGACATGACCAAGAACTCATAATGACCACATCAAGTCCAAAAATCTATCTTCAGAATATTTGATACTCAATCCTCAACTAGTGTCTCATTCCTTACCCTATCTTTCTTGGTATGACCATACATCCATCGCAACATCCTCATCTCTGCTACCTTTAACTTTAGGATGTGGGAGTTCTTAACTGGCCAACACTTTTCTCCATACAACATAGTCGGTCGGACTGCCACTCTGTAGAACTTACCTTTAAGATTCGAGGGCACCTTCTTATCTCATAAAACTCCTAAAACGAGCCTCTATTTTAACCACCCTGCCCAAATACGATGCATGACATCTTTGTTAATATCAGCATTGCCCTGAATCATAGACCCCAGATACTTGAAACTCTCCCTCTTCTGAATGACCTGAGAGTCCAGCTTCACCACCATATCAGCCTCCTATGACACCCCAACTTACATTCTAAGTACTCTATGTTGGTCCTTCTCAACTATGTGGGAATAAACTGGGTATGTTATTCTTGTTATTGTTAAATCCTCAATTAGTGATAACTGGAACTCAAATAAATCTTTGAAAACACTGCGACACCTTAAAGCTGATCAAATAAATCATTAATGTGAGAAAGAGAATACTTATTCTTAACTATCACCTTATTCAAATGTCGATAATCAATACACATTCGCATGGACACATCATTTTTCTTCACAAATAAGATATCGTACCCAAAGGCGATACACTAGTTCAGACAAATCCTTTATCCCAAAACTCCTACAACTAATCCTTTAATTCCATCAACTCTTTTGGGGCCATCCTATAAAGGAAATAGAAATAAGTTTGGTGCCTGGCTTAACATCAATAGCAAAATCAATAGCAAAATCTGAAGGCATACCAGGCAAGTCCATAGGGAATATATTCATGAACTCATGGACAACATGGAGAAAATCGAATAAAGGAGGCAAAACAATACCGATGTCATGAATGTGAGACAAGCAAGATAAACATCCCTTCTCAAGTCACGGTCTTAGCAAGATAATATAAGATAGTATGATAAGGAGTGAACCAATCCATACCCAAAATAACATTAAAATCAACCATATCTAACACAAACAAATCTACCAGAGTATCACGCCCAGTAAAATTCACAATACAAGATTGGTACACCCAATCCACCACTTAAAAATACCTATTGGGTTAGATACACAAATAGATATAGTAAAACCCAAAGCAAATACACAGATAGATAGGATAAAGTCAATACAATGTCAAATAACATAGATGCAGATCTAAAACAAATGGGGATAATACTTGTTATCACAATATCAGAAGCCTCAACCTCTAGCCTTGGCGGTATAGCATAACACTAACCACGACCCCTAATTGGCTGAGTAGTCCCACAACCACCACCATGGGCTCCACCACCTCTACCTCTCATACCTCTGATAGAGCCCCTACCTCTCACAGCTAAAATAAGAGCAGCTCTAAACATGTAGCGAGGATAGTCCTTGGCTAAATAGCCAACCTTTTCACATACAAAGAAATCTCTAGAACCCTCCTTAATAAGAGGAGGTATAATTGGACCCGAATAGCCACTCTGAACTACTGAACTAGAAGATCCACAAGCTAAAATCTATAAATCCATCTGCACTAGACACCATGGTATCCATGAGAACCTCTAAAATCTCTTTCTCAAGAGATCTAGCTCTTGAACTTACAAAAACATCACGCCTTCTTGGTGACTCCCTGAGATACACTAAGAATAGCCTCTATCATCCTAGCATAATCCGCAATACTCTGAAAAGAAGCCCTAAGCACAACCATCTGAGATGTAGCAAATTGAAGGGAAAAATCAAAACCCTTCACAAATTTTTGAATCTTCTCAGATTTGGTAGAAATGCTATCATAGAAATATCTGGATAGTGTATAGAAGTATGCCTCATACTCATCAACTATCATGGATCCCTACTGCAAATAATCAAACTCATCCTGCGTATAGTCTCTCAGACTGAAAGGCATAAATCTCTTAAAGAAATCCTCGATGAATTAATCCTAAGTCATCTCGGGAGAATCATGGGGTCTACAACTGACAAACGACCTATACTAATCTCTCACCATATCTCTCAATAATAAGATATAATATAAGCCACACCATACATATAGAAAGATAAAAATACAACTCAGAACACAAGGTATGAAAGAACTATGCATGATAAAAAATAAAATAAGGAAAGTTTCCTAAAGATATTCTGCAGCCTCTCAAACATAGATACGAAAGTCTATATATCAATCCATGAGAATCAATTAGACATCATATTCTTATATCGTTGATACCAATGAACTTGGCTGCTTTGGTACCAATTTGTCACTACCCAAAAATAAAGGTCGTGATGGTACTTGTCAAGACATACCTTGACAAGTAAGCCTACACCTAAACTAATATAAAAAGAGGAATATATAGAAATATTCCAAGATAAGGCTTGTAGAACAAAGCTGAACTATACAAGTAATCATAAGAATTCAGAAAGAACTTATACTAAATACCAATCATGCCCTAAACCAGGGGTCAATAGTGTAAGAACTACTAATACAATCCAAGAGTCAAATGCATTAGAAAAATAACCACAAAGGAATAATATATATTTTCAAATACTAATAAGGACATAACTAATACAAAGAGATAGAGTTGAACTCCGAATGTATAAATGTCCAACCAATACCTTATGTAATCTAAAGGCGCCCAAAATTAACTAGTATGAGGTGCACCCAAACCTAAAGCTACACTAAAAGGGTGAAGTAGGAGTGAGTACGGTCCACTTGTACTCATTAGGTATCATAGGACGACTGAGTAAAGTAGAAAATAAAGCACACAAAATACACAATAAGGTCACGTCCCCTGTAATCAGAAAATGTCCTATAAAGGTAACCCATACTATTTGCACTAACATTTCTAATATATTAAATATATTGCAACATCACACCAAGATAGAATATAAGCATGTCTTATATAACATGTAAGTATAACAATGGGGAACATGCATATACAAAATAATCAAATACAAGTAAAGAAGATAAGATAGTACATAGATGGTGAGTCAATATGAAAATACCACACAATATAAACTCAATAAAGTAAGTGCAATGTATATGATAATAATGATGCATGAGATCGTCGAACAACCTTTAATATTATTAAACAATCCATATATACACCAGTAGAGGCAAGCCTCCCAACACAGGACCCATGGGAGGTTCATCAACCCATATACAATCCACATATCTCATATCTCCTTTTTGGCACATTCCTTGGAGAGGATGTTACTCAGGTGTTGCCACGGTGGTACCAATGTTTCAAGAATGAGTATGCTATATGGATGTAATGCTCACAAACAATCACAATGAGTATTTCCACAACCAACCATATGATATATTTCCACAATCAACCACAATGATATATTTCCACAACCACATGAGCCAATATCCACTTATTATTAGCATTTCATCCATGAATTTCCACATGACTCATATGCCAATAAAGTAGGAATATAATATTAATACACCAATGGTACCATATTAAGAATTGTAAAAAGCCAATATAATTATTCACACATATTCAAAGCTATCAATATCACATAGGACCCAGACGGTCACCCATATCACAAATATCTCAATTTCAATAATTACTTCACATAAAGACCCCAAATAGGCATAAAATACATAGGTAGCCATTTTTCATAATTAGTTCCCACCAATAACATGCATTTTGTACCATTATTTACTACTCAACCCAGTCTGATAGTTAAGCCATAACCTACCTCGAAAGCCAAAATACCGCAACCAAGACTTTTCTTCCAAAGCCTTACTCCTCATGTGAACACTTCCAAAATCCACTAAAACATCAAATGTGGAATCTACATGTCAAAAAAATCCAATGACACCCATATTGACTATTTTTAATTTGGGGTCAAAATGAACCCCCAGAATGGATTTTCAAAAAAGAAGGAGAAATCATAATCTTAATTTAAAAATATGTTTCTCGTATTTTGAGTTATCTACAGCTGAAAACCCAAGTTAAATTGAGTAAAAAATGAGGTTCAAATCGAAGAAAAACTATTTTTAAGCTTTATCGGATAAAATCTTTGAAATTCATATTAGAATCATGAATTAGAGATATTTTGAAGGTTAAATTGATGAAAAACTAGTAATTATAAGATAAAATATTATTCAGATAAAAGAAGTAAAATTGGGTTTAAAATCAAGCCCTAAGATTGTTGGGGTTTGAAGAAATTAATTAAGAAAAAGGTGAATTCTTATCTTCAATCCATAATATAATCAACAAATAGAAGTTAATCTAGCTTCTCAAGATCCCACAAGCTTCACTTATAAGCTCACTCACTATTTTAGGATTTAACTCTCAAAAGGCAAGATGAAAAAAATGGGCACAAAAACTGTTTTAATAGTGCAAAAATATCTACCCTAGCTGAAGAAAAAATCTATTTTTGAAAGTCCAATCCGTACTTCGACAGGGTGTATTGATTCATTTGGTGTTAGATATATGCAAACGAACTATGTAACCGCACTAATTTGATGCTCCAGACTCAATGGTGATATCTTATTAAATGTTGTTTTCACAAAATTGATCTATCAAAATGAGATTTAATAGCAGTAAAATCACACCAAACATGTTACCACCCTAAAATTAACGTTTTAGATCTGCTGGAAAAGTCAAATTTTTCATCTGATGTCATTTCGACAAAATATCGGTCCCACACTCATATTTCTAATTTTTCAATTTCTTGATTAATAAGTCAAAATGAGTTTGGGTGTACCGGGAGCCAAACCAAAGGTATACCTAGCCTAATATTGATATTTTGGAGCTCCTGGTGCATTTCGTTCATCCATCCATTACACAAATCAAAAGATGTCCATATAAGTCTAAAATAAGGCTCTTAGAGCCATCAAAAACCACAATATCACATAAATGGTACCAAAATGCATTGAACATTATGCCAATCACCCCCACACCTCAGAAAATGCCACAACTACAAGGAGGGGGTAAAATAGCCAAATAACACAGAAACACATATTTGACATATTTTATCAAAAAGTTAGTCATTGCACATAGTGTTGATACTAATTTTTCATGACCCAATTTTGCAGGTCATGATGGCACCTAGAATACCCACCAGTAGGTAAATCAACTTATAGTTCAAAATCATTAGTAATGGACTATCAAAAGAAATGAAAGAAAAAATGAAATAAATATAATAAAGCTACTAATAAATATAAAGCTACCCCAAGACGTGGTGAAGTTAGTACAAAAGTTTCTAATATAATAAGAGTAAAAAGTAGTAATACAAAATATGTATATATACAAAGATGTGTCTTAATTAAAATAGAGATCAGGCAAACTAATACGAAAGAGAGCATGAATACTTTGAATGCCAGGGGCTCACCCCAAATCTCGATCCATAGCTACTTCGTACGTTGCACACATAATCGGTGAGAACCCGTACTATAATTTCCAGGCTACAAATGTGTAGTATGAGTACCAAACACGTGGTACTTAGTAGGTATCATCCAACTGAGTTCCAAAGATAATTCAAGCATAAATAACACATAAAGCAAGAATACAAATTACTTCCAACTATCTAGGAAGCAAAATATAATAAAGATAGTGAGGCACTAAGGATAAACAATACAATTATAATAACAATTCGAATCTAAAGTGCAATACCATATGTCACTAGTCAATATACAAAGGAAGAGTGAAAGAAAGTTAAATAATAGTATACAAAGCCAAGAATACATATATGACATAAATAGGAAAGGAAGAGAGTGATATACGATAACACCATACACACACACGCGCGCACACACACACATATATATATAGGGAAAAGGTTTAAATTTACCCCTCTAGTTTGAAAATTGGCTGAATATACCCTTCGTCATTCTTTGGAGCCTAATTACCCTTGCTGTCATATTTGTAGGGCAAAATGTACCCTTCATCTTTGGAAAATTACCTAAATATACCCTTGATGTCATACTTTGGGGCCATATTTACCTTCGTTGTTAAGAAACTTTTCACTTGTCCCTTTCTTTAATAGAAAATCCCAAATCAATGTTAAATGACACAACTTTTAAAAATAAAACACAACCTAATATAACCTTGTTCAACCCAACTGAGCCACAAAAAAGACAAACAAATATACCCCTTCAATTCTATTAGTCAATTTTCCCCAATAAGATTAAACCACAGGATATTTATCAGTGCATAGCTCATGAAAAATTGATCTATATCAGTGTAAACACAAAAAATTTACC
Source organism: Capsicum baccatum var. pendulum (assembly GCA_030864225.1). NCBI lineage: Eukaryota > Viridiplantae > Streptophyta > Magnoliopsida > Solanales > Solanaceae > Capsicum > Capsicum baccatum. Next base: position 159,639,676 of record CM061560.1, on the reverse strand, counting down.
CCCCTAATTCATGTATCAACATCAGTCCATACCTCATAAAAATGGCGCTCTGGATATTTCTCTGGATGATTGAGTTAAGAGGTATCCCTATGTGATAATCATGAAATCTCTTCTTCCTTATGTTTTTATATATAATTTGGATCTATACAATTTTTTTATCATGTTATTTGCTCAGAAAATGTACCCACCGATTCTAAAATATAGATGCACATAGAATGCATATAAAATTTAGAAATTTGAACATAAATGAACAAGAGCATAGTTTATAATTGACATTTTCTCTAGTTCCATGTTTCTGTGTTATCCTATTATTTTTTTTTCATTTGTAAACAACCTATCAATGCTTTAAGTTGAAAGAGAAGTATATTTATTTGTTGGGAAACATTGACCAATAGAACTAAAGAAAGGTATGTTTGTTTGTTATTTTTTTGGGTCAGATCACGCCGATTAGATTAGGGTATGTTTTATTTTAAAAAATGGGTCATTTAACAATGAGGGAAAATATAAACCCAAAGTATGAAATTGAGGGTAAATTTGACCCTAAAATATGATGAAGGGTCTATTTAGCCAATTTTACAAAGTAGAGGGGTAAATTTAGGCCTGAAGTATGATAGCGAGGGTAAGTGTGGCCTCAAATTATAACAAATGGTATATTTAGCCAATTTTTTAAAGTAGAGGGGTAAATTTGAACCTTTTCCCATGTATATATATGTATGTATATATATCAAAGGTCATGACCAGATAGGTAAGCAAGACTAGCATAATGAGGGTCCCTAATAATAATGTCTAACCATGAGATAACTATCAATAATGTAATTTATCATAAAAAATAAAAGGATCAAAATCGTACCAACAACCTCGGGTACTAAAACATAGTCAACTTGCCACAAACTAACCATAACAACAAAAATAAAGTAACATGATAGTTCAGACAAACAATACATAACCGGGGCCCCATAAGCACAAAAGGTACAATCAAATATTCATCAAACAATAATATTACTTATACCTATACAACCCACCATAAGTCTAATATCTTTAAGGATCAAACAATTATATTGGTGGTAGGAAATATATATAAATAAATTGATGCAACATAAACCAAAAGTATGCCATGTCCATGAATCCTCCTATACCTCCTGCACCATACTCGAACTAGTTTCTTAACATGATAAGTACTCTATTAGTGTCAAACTTGAATCAGAAATAATATCAAAGATGCAAGACTGAAATCATAAAAAGTATCATAGATGTGGACTCAAATTAAAAATAGTATCATAAGTGCCAGACTTGAATCAAAAATAGTATAATAAGTGTCGAGCTCAAATTGAAAATAGTATCATAATTTCCATAACTTAATAACCATTGCTTAAGATCAAATTCGGGACTAAATCAACATAATAGAATAGAGAGGATCAAAATCGCTCTCGATCAAAGTAATAGTAGAGGTAAAAAAAGTGGATAAATAATGGACCAAAATCAATATCGATCTAATTTTCATATCATCATATTTGTTAGAAAATCTCATAAATCATTCTATAAGGTGGTATAATTTCCATTATAAAAGAATCCATTTTAAAAATAAAATGTGGAAAAAAATTCTTTTTAGAAAATAATCGAAAAAACATGATTCTGGTTGGAATCATACCAGTAAGTGAGCATGAATGAGCTTAAAAGTATGCATGACATCACCATTATATAAAAATTACATCCATAAGTGTCTAAACATCTATAGACTAAATCCACATCCTTTATAGGGACAGAATACTCACTTGGTGTTCGACTGGAGTCGTGACCACGACCTTGATTCCAACAGTATATAACTAGCATAATAGTAATAGTACAATCTGTGAAACTATGATCCCATTCTCTAAGTAAAATAGTAAACCTTACACTAAAGGATCCTTAGTTTCAAATAATGGTTAACATGCTTATAATCTAGGGTGATTAGATTCTATGGGCATAACAAATATTTTATATTAATGTTCGGGTCATATTTCTACCCCAAATTTCCTAAATAGGCTAATTCATGATATATTAGACCTAATCACATCCTATAATCCCTACATAACTTGTAATATACATATACAATATCTCATAGAGAAAAGTAGATTAAAGCCTACCTCAATGCCGAAATCTCACGTCTTTAATCATCCATAAAGTATTTGTCTCTACTCCACAATCCAGAAATAACATTACATAATCAAAATAATAATCTATATGTCAATCAAAATAAAATGAGATCCATATTGCTATAAAAATATTTGGATCAAAATTCGGGTCAAGAACAGGCCCATGGGGTTTGCAAATAAAACCCAAAATATGAATCGATCATAAGGTCCCTTAAAGGAAAATGAATATATGCTCAAAATTTGAGAACATGAGGAGAATAAATCGGTGCCTAAATCAGCTCCTAAATTCTAAGGATTTTAAGACCTAAATTCTAAGAATTTACAATGAAAAAGGATGAAATTTAAAAAGAAAAATAATAGAAAATAACCAAAGAGTGTTGGGATAGCATTTTTAGATTTAATAAATGATTCCCTATACTTTGCCATGTCTCATGCTTTTAAAAATAGAGGCAAAAGAGTTAAGAGCTGGGGGAGAAAATAGGTAAAAAAAGGAGATATAATACCAATAGTTGTCCCTTAAGCGGTCAATTAATTGATTAAGATTGTCAAATGATCACTTAAGCAGTCCTCCACAAAAATTTAGCCCTTTGGTTCCAGACCTACGACGCCACCGTAGACTTTGAGGGGTACATGACACCCTATTCCTTTGAGATATCCTATTAGTGGATTCACACAACCAATGTTAGTACCCGTGGCATGGTACTAACACCCTTCCAGCTGTGGTTACAGGTTGGACCCTGATAGTACATTAGGGCATGTCAGTTATAACTAGCTCCTACAGTCTTACTTCAGTATTCACTACAGAGTTCAGTTTCAGGTTTGCTTGACCATAGAATACAGTTATTAGTTATTCAGTATAAGTATTTTAGTACTTTAATTTATAGACTATATCAAAATTATGTTTTATGCTTGGTCATGCATTCTCATATTTTACAGCTTTTATGCATTCATACTTAGTTATCTCATGCTATTCAGTCAATTATTATCTCATGCATATAACCCATGAATTTTAGCCTAACCTCATCTCATATACCAGTACAATCAAAGTATTGATTGCATTGTCATTTCTTATGCTATGGTGTCTTATATCATAGGTTCAAACGCTCGAGTTCTCGATCATACTTAGACCTTCCAGTACATCAGCAGCAGTAGAAGTGGTGAGTCCTCATATATTGAGGACCTCTTCTGTTTATTTTAGTATTTTAGCTCAGTAGCCGTTTGGAGTTAGTTGGGGGTTTGTCCCATCAATTCCTTAGTCAGTTAGAGGCTTTTTGGATAATTTCAGATAGTTAGTCTATTGATTAGTTATTATTATCAGTCTTCTCAGTATTGTTTCCATATTCTTTCAGCACTATAATTTTAATCGAGTGTTTTAGTATTTAAAATCTCATGGAGTTTTTAGTTAATTTCAACATATGTTATTTTATTATCTGTTTTATTCAGTGCTCACAGTAGGTACCAACTCATGGGTTAAATTATGGTCTCTCGGGACTATAAGCACTATGTGACATCCATGGTGTATTTCTGGGGCATTACAAACTTAATATCATAGACAAACATTTTAAAGTGTACTCAGGAGACTAAAATATGCATTGAGTAGAGTCTAGTACATGGGTGTGAAGCATGCCACACTTATGGGCAGGAGGCTACAAGACATTTTAGGAAAAGTTTCCTTTCTTTTAGTATTTATGTCATGCAAATAAGCATGAGCTCTATTAAACTCTCTTTCTAATTCAATCTTCATTTCTTTTATAGAACATACCATTTTAAAAGACTAACAGAAGAAGAAATGGGAATCAGCCCGTACCTTCTCCCATTTAGAAAGATTCCCTAAATGAGTATATTTCTCATGCCAAGTTTAGAGCTATATTCACTACTCTATCTCACTCTGTAGAAACTCAAAATAATTACAAGGCTACTATACCAGCTAATATCATGGCAATACTATCGCAACTAGTTTTTGGGACTTCACTCGAATGAATCCTCATTTGTTTTTAAGATCTAAATCTGATGAGGATCCACAGGAGTTCCTTGACATGGATCAGAAGGTGACAAACATTATGGGAGTGACTTCTAGTGAGAGTGCAGATTTATCTACTTACCAGTTACATAATGTAGCTCACACCTGGTATAAGTAGTGGAAGGAGGATAGAGGTGCATATATAGGGCTTATAGAGTGGGAGGAGTTTGCTACAACATTTTTAGATAGATTCTTCCCTTTGGAGTTAAGGCAAGCTAAGGTGATGGATTTTATTAATTTAGAGCAGGGTAATATGAGTGTAAATGGTTATTCACTTAAGTTTACTTAGTTGGAAAGGTATGCTCCTCATATGGTGTCTGATCACAGGTCTAGAATAAGTAAGTTTGTGTTTGGTGTATCCGATAGTGTGGTCAAGTAGTGTAGGACCATAATACTGATTAAGAAGATGGACTTGTATAGGCTTATGGTCCATGTTAATAAGATTGAGAAGGACAAGGTTAAGGAGAGATAAAAAGAGAATAAGAGGGATATATAGTTTCAACTTTGCTCAACCAAGAAAAGAGATTGGTAACCGTCCTCAATTTCATCAGAAATCTTCTGCCCCAGCTCTGTCCTTCACTAGTTCTATAGTTCCAAGGTTCAGAAATGGTAATCAGGATAGGGCGCCAGGTTCTAAGACTTGGGGTAGTGTGAATAGTAGTCCAAACTAATCCATTATTCAAAAAGTGTGGTAGAATCATCAAGGTGTGTGTAGGACTGGCAGTGATGTATTTTGGATATAGCGAGCCAGGCCACAAGATAAGAGAGTGTCCAACAGGTATGAGGAAAGGTAAGAATGATCGCCAGTAGGGTTAGGTTAACTCTACAGTGATACAATCCCAAAGAGCATAAGAATTTCAAGGTCTTGTAGAAGGTTCATGTTTCAGATTTTTGCAAGTTATTGAAGATCTTTTGGAACTTTTTGCAAGTGAAGAGAGGAAGAGGGTCTTGCAATCAAGAGGCACCTCTCATTAAGGGCATTTAGGACTTTTTACACTCCAAATTAACACTCAAGAGGCACCCCAACTTAATCTCTCATTAAGGGCAATTTAGTCATTGTTATGTAATAGTATAAATAGACCTTTTAGCTTCTATTTTCCTTATATTGGATGAACTGATTGAGTATTACTCAAATTGTATTTTCTTTCCTTAGTGTAGGGCTTAGAAAATCCATTGTAGTGTAGAACTTGGAAAAGTCATTGCAACTATGGTTAGCTTGAGTGTGGATTCACTTGAGCTGACATTTTAGCAAGAAAGGTAAGTGCTTGACCACACTGATACCTTTGTGTTCACCTAAGATTGTGGTGTTATCCATCATTGGTATTATGTGTCTTGGTGTTTGATACACACCTTGGTGCTATTCATTAGTGTTAGTGCATGTCTCACTATCTATTCATTTCATTTATGCCTTTCTTCTTCTTTTACAATTAAATCCGTTTGTGTGTTGTCTTCTACTCTATCTCATCTTCTTCTCTTAGTTTGTGTTATCTTGTTTTCAGATTCTAGTTTCTGGATTTTGCTTCTTTAGTCTTAAATTTTGGTTATTAGGTTATTTTTCTTATCCTTTGGTATCAAGATCCATGTATTAGAGTTGTTCCCAGAACTCTAAGTCTTGGATCTAAGAAAATCTTCACAAAAAAGAGACTAGAGTCAAAAAGCTACAAAGAAATTGTTATCTTGTCTTTGTGTGGTAGATCCAAATTTAAAAACTTTGATCTACAAAATATTTTGTTGTTTTGTTGGTTTCAAGGGTTAGGTTCTTGTTCCCTATCACTTAAGGAGTCGAGATCTACATTTGGAACAAGATTTGGTTGTGTTTGAGCTAGATCCACCATTGTTGTGCCATGTTTGAGGCCTTTGGAGGTGACATCCATGTGGTTTTTTGTTATAATTTGGTGTTTTATGGATGATTTGCTGTTGGTTGAGCTTGTTTTGGCAAAAGGAACCTAGATCTAAAAGAAAAATTGAGTTTAGGGTTCATTTGCCTAGTGGTCAAACCTTGGTCAACTCTAGAATATTCATCTTGTTCATCCACCATCTTCAAATCTTGTTGAAGAAGAATATTCAAGTAGCTTGTTTGAACCAAAAAAAGGGAAGAAAGGAGTGTACTAAGTGTTTGTACAAGAATATTCCCTAGCATATTCTAAGTCTTCTAAAAAGAAAGAGGGGACAAGGGAAAATCAAAGTACACTTGAGGGGACCAATTGTTATTCAAATACAAATTGAAGCTTGAAATGGCTCCAAAACCTCTAAATCCCTCCCAATTTCGTTCATTCTTCTTCCCTAAAGTGTGTTTGGCCAAAAAAAAATTGGGAATTGAAAATTTTTGAAAAGTGACGTCCAACCACAAGCTACCACATCATCGCTTTTATGAACAACTAAATTGAGTTCTAAATTAGATTTCTAAGTTTCTATTTCTTGTTTCTAGTTGCTTTTGTGTTGATTCTACCACTAATTACCAAACTAGTAACTACCTACTAGGTTGATAATTAGTTCAGAGTCCTTTGTTTTGTGTCATCATTTTTTTATGTGTTTTTCTCATTTGTAATTCATAGTATCTTGTTGGTTCAAGTCCGAAAGCTATTTTTCTTTGAGTCGTCTCAAACAAAAATCGGTTCTGGACCAAAGTAGAATCATCCCTCACTCACTTTCCAAGTACATGCCAAAGTTTCAACACTTATGAGACCAAGTGAGGTAAGATCCGAAAGTGAGAGAGTTTGAGAGGCTATTTGAACTAACATATTTGTTCATTTTGTAGGTTTTTGTTGTTTCTTTTTAGGTACTTGGGCAATGGAATCTGGAAGTACTACTTCCCAAGTATCGAGAAATGATGTTGCTAGTGCAATCTTGGCTAAACTTGAGTCCCTTGGCCGAGATATGAAAATGATACACTCGGATATGGCTTCAATCAAGGGTGGCGTTGTTAGAATGAAAGCAGATGTTGATAGACTATACCCACCAAATTATCCATAAAATCCAAACTATCAAGCCCAAAGTCCACTAATCCAAAGCCAAGTAGACCTCAATACCCTCCATTGAACCAAGTCCAACAAGAGGGGCTTGATACTCCAATGCTACATTAAAATCCGAAGTACCAAGTTCCGAATCTACTTGAACAAAGACCCTATACTTCTTAAAATGCCATGCCACAAATCCAAATCCATCACTAACCAAATCCAATGCCTCCTTCCCAAGATCCATTAAACTGGAATCACCCCATCCAACTAAGAGAAGAGATGGTGATAGAATCCGAGGGTGATAAGGTTGGTTGTCAAGATGGAGAGAATCTTGATGTTGAGATACAAGAAGAGTGTGAAAAAAAGATGGAAAGGGAAAGAGAAGCCATGGGTAGTAAAGTTGGAAGGGGAAAGAAATGTTTGATTGTGGATCTTGTCCACAAAGAATCCTTGTTACTCACTAACCCAAATGTTAGCACTTTTTCTAGCATTGATTATTCTTATGTGCAAGTTCATAATGATATATTTCCAAAGGAGAATAAAAAATAAATCCCTCCCAAACATGTTGGTGTTCCCATTGCACCCTTGGCAGAGAGTTCAATGCAAGTCGGCTACCCTAGTACAAACCAAGGTGAAATTGGTATACTCTACACTCCCTTAAGTTTAAAATGTTATGATGTGGTTACTAGTAGCCAAGGTGATATGATTTCGGGTTTACCTAGTGTAGAAAAGCATAAATCTTTCCTTGATAGTACTCATGTTGTGTGTGAAGATCAACTTACTCCTAAGTTTAGTACACTACTTGATAATGTGAATGGTGTGACCAAAATCATTCAAGTTAGTATTCATACTTGTAATGTTGATCATGATATTGGGTATGGTCCGTTGAGCTTGTGTGATGAAAGTCGTGACATTAGGCTAGTTCATAGTGATCATGTATATGGAAAAGTCTTGAGTAGTGTCTTGGGAGATTATGATTTTGATCCTCTAGTACAAGGAATGTGTATACCCTTTGTTAAATCATCCATTTGATCTCATCACACTAGTGGGGTGGAGAAGGGATTGCCGTGGTTTGTGCTTTTTTTCATTTGATGATTACTTTAGACCTATCCCTTATGATGTGTATACTAAGTATTTCATGGACAAAACAAGGGTTTGTTGGTTGTATTTTAAAACTGTACCCGCTTGGCATAAAGTCTTCACACTTGATTCCTTCTTATACTACCTCTTTACCTATGATGATAACCATGTTAATTTTGAATATGTATTATATAGAGGTAGTAAGTTTGTTGGCTAGTTTCCTTGTTTGAATGATGATGATATATGGGTGAGGTGGACCTTCGTATTAATAGTGGCACCATATTTGTTGAGGTCCTTTGTAGATGTAATGAAACAAATGTATCTTACGGTTCCTAAGAAAAGGTAGTTTTACCTTTTAGGTATAGTAAATCAATTAAGACCATTGTAGTTTCCTTATATCTTGTTATTTGCCAAAACCAACTCCTTTGTGCCCTTCATGCTAAGATTTTTATGTCACACACAAAGGACCCGTAGATGTATCTCAAATATGAACAATCGTGGCTTGTTGATATATGTGATGGTTTCAAGTTGCACTCTTCTTTCTTTAATGTCTATCTTAGTCTCATCCTTTGTGATGCTTGTATAAGTGTTTCATGATTATAACAAAGGATTGTTGGCTATATTCCAAGAGTGTAACCCCTTGGTGTGTTTATATAATTTTGGTACTAATGCTAACCCTCCTATTATGAGGATTGTGTGCTTGTTGTCCCTCTCTCTGGTTTTCCAAGGTGTGAAGAATTTGAGGTCAAATTCCTTTCAAGATGTAGAAGATGATGAAAGCCCAAAGAGCACAAGAATTGCAAGGTCTTGTTGAAGGTTCAAGTTTCAGATTTTTTTCAAGTAATTGAAGATCTTTTGGAGCCTTTTTGAAGTCTTGTCCAAGTGAAGAGAGGAAGAGGGTTCTTGAACTCAAGAGGCACCTCTCATTAAGGGCATTGAGGAGTTTTTACACTCCAAATTAACAGTCAAGAGGTGCCCCAACTTGATCTCTCATTAAGGGCAATTTAGTCATTGTTATGTAATAGTATAAATAGACTTTTTAGCTTCTATTTTCCTTAGTTTGGATGAATTGATTGAGTATTACTCAAATTGTATTTCTTTCCTTAGTGTAGGTCTTGGAAAAGTCATTGCAACTAGGATTAGCTTGAGTGTGGATTCACTTGAGTTGATATTTTGGCAAGAAAGGTGAGTGCTTGAGGACATTGATCCATTTGTGTTCACTGTGGTGTTATACAATGTTGATATTGTATGTCTTGGTGTTTGATACATACCGTGGTTCTATTCATTAGTATTGGTGTATGTCTCACTATCTATCCTTTTCATTTATGCATTTTTTCTTCTTTTAGTGTTAAATCCGTTTGTGTGTTGTCTTCTTCTCCATCTCATCTTCTTCTTCTCTTATTTTGTGCTATCAAGTTTTTGGATTCGAGTTGCTACTTTTAGCTCCTTTAGTCTTAAATTTTTGTTATTAGGTTGTTTTCCTTATCATTAGAAAGCACCATCAGGTCACCCAACTCTGAAGGGAACCACTTCTACTGCCACCAGCAGTCAGCGCCAAAATAGATTGTATGCCCTCCATTCCCATTATGATCAGGAAATTCTCTTGATGTGGTTACGCGTACGTTACAGGTCTTTCATTTACATGTTTATGCTTTGTTAGATCCCAAGGCTTCGTTCTCTTTTGTAACCCCTTATATAGCTATCAACTTCGGAGTCAGTCCCGAAACCTTAGCAGAACCCTTCTCAGTGTGTACCCCATTAGGTTTTTATATTATAGCCAGGCAGGTATACAGGAACTGTCCGATCACAATATCCCAGAAAGTGACTTTAGTTGATCTTGTAGAGTTAGAGATGACTAATTTTGATATCATTCTCGGCATGAATTTGCTCCACTCATTGTATGCTTCATTTGGCTATAGAAGCAGAGTCATTAATTTTAGTTTCCAGATGAACCAATTATTGAATGTAAGGTAGTACATCAGCACTTAGGGGTCAACTTGTTTCGCACCTTAGAGCGAGAAAAATGATATCCAAGAGGTGTGTTTATTATCTTGTTTGAGTTAAATACTCTAATTCTGAGACTCCCGATCTCGAGTCAGTTTCAGTAGTGAGGGAATTTTCAGATGTATTCCTTGAAGATTCTCCTGGAGTTCCTCCCGAAAGGGAAATTTACTTTGGAATAGACCTTCTTCTAGATACCCAGCCTATCTCTATTCTTCCCAACGGAATGGCTCCAGCCGAGCTTAGGGAATTGAAAGAATAGTTGAAATATCTCCTAAAAAAGGGATTCATCAAGCCCAGTGTTTCCCCATGGGGTGCTCCAGTCCTTTTCATGTGAAAGAAAGACGGTTCCCTCAGAATGTGCGTCGATTACTATTAGTTGAACAAAGTCACCATCAAGAATAAGTACCTACTCCCCAGAATTGATGACTTGTTGATGAGTGGTGATTTTACCACTCAGTCGCACTCAATATTTATACACATTACTTTGTTTTTGATGAATAAATATGACATAATTGTGATTAAATGCACTAATATGCACTCTTTGCAGGCATCGAGTTGAAGGGATGGAAAGATGTGGATTGGAGCTTGAAATGATAAAAGAAATCAATAAAATACTGCTAATGACTCAGAGCAAAAAATGGCCTCAGTTACTATAGTCGCGGTCTGAATACCGTGATCACAGCCAATTAAGTAGGGAGCATATCCAGCCTCCGGTAATGCAACTGCTGTTAGATGAATGCAAATGTTTACTGTCAAAATAGCCCACATACCATGATCTCTAAGTCATAACTACGACCATAGTTGTGGATCGTAGTTGAAGCTCTGTGACTGCAGTACAGCAGGACAAATGAGTAAAGGGTATTGTAGTCAATCCGAGCAGCAGAATCAAAGACTTATATTGAGGATTCAAAATTCTTGAAAGGGTGTGAAAAAAGAGAGAGAGAAAGAACCCTAGAATTTAGAGTGAAAATTTGATTGTTCATAGTTATTGTAATTATAACTCCAAGAGGAAATTAGTGACATTTGTGTGTGGAATTGAAGATTAGTTTTATCCTCAATCATCATGAACATCATGGATTAAATACTTGATAAAAGTGTTTTCTCCTATCTCATGAGTAGCTAACTTCATTAGTCTTGGGATTATGTTGAACAGTCATTAACCCACTCGCTTAGTCTTGGGATTAAAGTGTAATTTTGTATGGGTGTTGTTATGCTCACCTGATGTTTAGTTATTGAGTATCGATTCCACCATTACTTGAGATTATTAGTTGAAAATTGATGGGTGAAAACCCCAAATCTCCAAATAGGTTTGATGGGCGAACACCCCAAACTCTAAGAATCCTTCATCATCCTTGAAAAAGGGATGAAGGTGAATTGAACTTAAGGTAACCCATAATATCCTTGAAAGGGGGTTATAGGGGAACAATGCAATAATGGATAATTGATCCTGTGATTTACTACTTGTTGCAATCATAGAAATAAGTATAGTTGGAGTGTATATCATGTCAAGAGCATCATCCTAGAAATAGGGATGCCTGATTGAGGTTTTGAGTGATTACGAATCATACACTTGTTAGGTGCTAGAAAGAGACAATGGGTGAAATCATTGTAGTTTTATTGAATGGTTAACTTCAATGAATTTCGACCTAGCCTATCCTTTGTCAGCAACTAAGCTTCATGTTAAACAATCATTAACCCACATGCTTTACTCTTAGGTAGACATAATCCCATGATCCACTCTATCCTAACTTTTAAATTAAAAGTTTTATATTCGTGCATTATTAATCAACAATTGTTACAAAGAATTTTTAACTCAAATCCCCCATTTAATTTACATATCGTATTTGTTAGCATTTCGGGTACCCTTTTAGAAACTTGAACACCCATAGGACTCGAAATATATAATTCTCTCCTTGAGGATTCGACCATAATTCTAGTTAGGTCATTGAAACTGACCTCCTCACCTCTAAAACATAGGAGTGAGTTGAGCATTATCAAAATGGTGCCATTTTCAGGGAGATGAAATATAGATTTCACTTGTGCGGTGTAATTTTTACTTAGGTTTACCCATAATGTAGTCTTTTAATTTCTTTGTTGATTTTGATCTTTGAGTAGGTTAACATTATTATTCCTAAATCATCATGAGTCATGAGGACTCAGTTTATTTCAGGGTCGGAGATCATGAAAGTGCTATTATTATCCCCCCCCCCCCACTGAGGAGCATGGGGTATTTTATGTTACAAGTGTAATAATGAAACTGCTCCACATTAAAGGACTCTTTAGGGGAGAATCTCATCAAGACCCAAATGCTCACTTAAAAGGTTTCGTGGAAGTCTATGCTTCATTCAAAGTTGCTATATATCCCAAGAGTCCATCCAGTTACGTCTCTTTCCATTGTCTCTCAAGGTAAAGGCAGTTCTTTGGCTAAGATCATTGCCCGTCGGATCTATCACTTCATGGACAAGTCTCATGGAGGATTTCATATGTCAATACTTCCCACCATCTAGAAAGTTGAATTTGAGGGATGCGATTGTTCATTTCCACCAATATCATGAAGAAACGTGGTATGATGCTTGGGGAAAATTCAAGGAAACACTTTTGAAATGCCTTTCCCATGAGGTGCTGGAGAAGATACTTATCCAAATATTCTATAGATAATTGGACCAATAAAATAAGGTTATAATGGATAATGCATCTGGTGGATCATTCATCAACTCATCATATGGGACCAATTGGCAATATGGTGTATGTTTTGGGATATAAAGTATGCCGAGGTGGCCATGAGGACTCCCTCCTCAGCCTTTGTGTACCATGATAAGAAAAATGAAGAGGAGGAGATCGATGCAAAGATGGACAAAATGATGTCATGCCTCAAACTCCTATTTGAGCATATATTAGGTGAACAAATAGAAAGTATGAGTTTGATAAGTGCAATAGAAGTAGAACTATGTGAAGACACAAAGAAGGAGGTGATTGGTGACAAATTAGGTATGATTCCTAGAGGCTCGGAAGGTTTCCCTCTTACCCCACAAGGACAAGACAAGAATTAAGGTTAGAATCAGGAACATCTAAGCATGGCACATTATGGAAGGAAAGATGGAATTGATGAGATATTTTGGCACAAATTTTGAGTAGTATTGAGAAGACTGAAGAATAGTGAATGATAGGGAAAGTGAATTCTCCAAGCTCCAAATGTTTAGATCTCCCTCCACCGCCATCTAACAACTATAGGCAAAAGTAAGACAAATATCAAGGTATCTCATGGAAAAGCAACATGAAGAAACGTAAAATAGGGAGGAGAAAAAGGCAAAGAGAAAAGATCCAATGATGAGGAGACAAAGCTAAGTGAGATATGGTTGGGAGCACCAATAGTTAACGATCGTCAAATTGTCTCCATTCCATCAACTCCCATTCATCCTCATTTTCCTAATTTTCCCCTGAGAAAGGGAGAGCATGACAAGCTAAACAATTTTTTTGATAAATTTAGTACCATTTCTATTAATATTCCTCTTATTGAGGCGTTGCAAGACATGCTGGGGCATACTAAATTTATGAAAGATTTGATGTCTAAAAAAATTTATTGGAGGATGAAGCCATAGAGGTGACCCACCATTGTAGGGCCATTATGACAAGAACATATGTTGAAAAGAAGAAGGACACCGGTGCTTTTAAAATCTAATACACCATAGGCACATTCAATTTTGCTAAGGCATTATGTACTTTTGGAGCAAGTGTGAACCTCCTGCCCTATGATATATTTCATAAACTTGACTTGGGTAAGCTAAAGCCCACCAAAATAAAGTTGCTCATGGCCGATCGATCTATCAAAAAGCCCATGGGAGTCCTCCATAATGTTCTAGTAAAAGTGGAACAGTTCATCTACTCGACAGACTTTGTTATTTTGGATTGTGCAATGGATGTCAAAATTTTAATTATCATTGTGAAGCCATTTTTAGCTACCGGGAAGGCTTTGGTAGATTCGGAGTCCGGGTAAATAATGTTTAGATTGAATGATGAGGAGGTATCCTTCAATGTATGCAAGTCCATGAAACAACCAATGGACCAACAAGTCATCTTAGTAATCGATGTTTTTGATGGAGAACTGTCAAACCATATTGATGTAGGTTTTTTGAATGACCCGTTAGATGAGGCATTATGGAATTGTGAAAGAGACGAAGTGGAAGAGTATGATGAGGTGTTGGCATCTTTAACCGGGCTTGGGTTTCACACCAAGAACCCAATTAAATTAGATCTTGATCTAAAAATAGAGAAAGTCCACCCAAAAAACCATCCATTCTTGAACCTCCCAAAATTAAATTAAAGACCTTGCCACCCCATCCCAAATACATGTTCTTGGGGGAGGATGATACCTTTACAATCATTATTTCTAGTGACCTAAACTTCTCTCAAATTGAAGTATTGAAGTTGGTGGTGAAGAAATTCATTCGGGTCATTGGTTGGATGATAGCGGACATCAATGGAATTATCCCCCGTTATTTTCTTGCCCAAAATTAAACTCGCAAGATCACATACCTAGTGTGGAGCACCAAAGGAGATTAAACCAACCCATGCAACAGGTAGTAAAAAAGGAAATTATAAAGTGGCTCGATGCGGGAGTGATATATACTATACCCAATTAATGATGCTTTCCCAGATGAATTGATTATGTACATCGAGGGGTATAATACACCATAATATGCCAACTTTGCTAACTATGTAGCGAGTGGAGCACTCCCTGAAGGATTGAGTTACCATTACAAGAAATGATTTTTGTTTGGCGCAAAGCAATATTTTTAGGATGAGCCATTTTTTTTTAGAATGTACTGATGGAGTTATTAGACAGTGTGTCATGGATATTGAAATAAATGATATCTTGGATGATTGTCACTCTTCACCTTATGGTGGTCACCATGGAGGAATCCAAACCACTGCAACGATTCTCCAATGTGGATTTTATTGGCCTTCAATGCATAGCGATGCCATTGAATGAATCAAATCTTGTCACAAATGTCAAATGCATGGGGGTATTTCAAGAAGACAAGAGATGCCCCTCAAGCCTAATCTTGAGGTGGAACTCTTTGATGTATGGGGAATTGATTTCATGGGTCCTTTTGTGTGTTCATTTGGGAATAAATACATTTTTATGGCGGTCAATTATGTCTCTAAATGGGTGGAATCTATCTCACTCCTGACTAATGAAAGTAAGTGTGTCACCTCATTTGTAAAAGAAGCACATTTTCACAAGGTTTGACACTCCTTGGACCATCATTAGTTATGGCGGTTTGCATTTTTGCAATTGGATGTTTGGTGCTCTTCTTGACATGAATAGGGTTAAATACAAGGTTTCCACTCCATAACACCCTCAAACAAGCAAAAAAATGGAGGTTTCAAATCGAGAAATCAAGGCTAAACTCAAAAAGACGGTAAATATTGGCCGCATGGATTGGGCAAGGCAACTTGATAAAGCACTTTGGGCCAATAGAACGACCTACAAAACCCCAGTTGGAATGTCTCCCTATCAATTGGTCTTTGGAAAAGTATGCTATTTACCTATTGAGCTTGAACACAAGGCTTTGTAGGCTTTGAAGAGGTTAAATATAAATTGGGGAGAAGAATCTTAGGCACGAGTGACACAACTCCATGAGATAGAGAAATTCTGCTTAATGGCATATGAGAGTTCGGCATTGTATAAGGAGAAAATGAAGAACTAGCATAATGATCGAATATTACAGTGATAATTCCATGTTAGAGAGAATGTACTCCTCTACAATTTCCATTTGAAAATCTTTACGGGGAAGCTCTGCTCAAAGTGGTTGGGACCATTTGTGATTTCTAATGTCTACCCAAGTGGTGTTGTTTAATTAAACGATAATGAAGCAAGAAAATTCATAGTAAATGGTCAAAATTTGAAGCATTACAATGAGAGAATCTCCATAGTGGTTAAGGTGGAGTGTATTAACTTCAAAGATGCTATGTGATAAAAGGCGAGAGTTATGCCACGATGTTAAATTAGGCGTTTGATGGGAGGCAACCCTTTTTTAACTCATCTTGTGTTTGTTTTTGATGCTTTGTAGGTATTTTAACATAAGAAGTGTACTCAAAATAATAGGGGAAAACAGGACTGGAAAATAGCCAGCTATGCAAAAATAAAAAATAGAGAAATAATAGGGGAATTCTGTCTCAGTTACTGCAATCGTGGTCAGCAGACTGAGATCGCATCAATGCGATCGTGGGGTTATTGAAGCGGTTGTGACTTCAGAATCCTACACTTCCTGCTGTATTCGGAAGCCTTTCTCAGCCCTTTTATTTCTTAAACTTACTTTAGTGGGGACACCTCTAGCCTTTGAGTTGGGGATGAAATTCTGAGTAGTAGCATAAATTTCAAGAATGCAAGGGAATTCTGAGTACCTGTGGCATTATATTTTGTTAAACTGGGGTCACTTTATACACCATTGGTGAAGTCTGAGTAGCCATATCGGTAGTTTGCCATTTTTCACCTAAATGTGAGACAGGCTTTGGTTTTACCCATAGTTTATCAAATTATGCGAGAGGCTAATGCAAAATGAACAACCCTCCTCTATCCAAATATTTTAAAAAATAAAGGGAATGGACATGAGCATTATTGTTACAAAACTTTTTCTCTTTTTTTGGCTTCATAAATTTTGACATATGAATAGAAATAGATACTCTAAATTTATTCTAGTGGGAGGGACATTTGAGCCTCTTTGGAAAATTTTGCATGCCATGTGTGGAGAGTTATTTTCATGCATCTCTTGTATGCTTGTCTTATTTAGAACTTTCCCTGTTAGTCTTTCAAAGTTAATGTTGATTGCATTTGGTTGAAGAAATGATCTTAGGCAATTTTTGTGATTTTGGAAGCCTACTCTAGTGTCAAAAGCTAACCCAAGCATGAATATAATCCCTAGTTACCTACTTTGAGCCTTTGCACCTTTCTCTGGCAAACGCATTACAAGCCGTACACCATTCTTTTTATTCCTCTTTTGAACCATACCCTCCTTGAACTTGAAAATATAATTTGAGGCTAAAAGCCTATGTTAGGAGCGGTAAAGATTGATGGAAGTAAGTTTCATGTACTTTATGAACCAAGTGTTCAATCCGTACTTGGACATGTTCATCATAGTCTTCGTTGATGATATTTTTGTCTATTCCCATAGTGAAAACGATCATGTAGACCACCTCATAATTGTATTGTAGACTCTTAGAGCCTATCAATTATTCATCAAATTCAGTAAGTGAAAATTTTTGCTAAGATCAGTAGCTTTCCTTGGCCATATTATTATTTCCAGTGATGGCATTAGAGTTGACTCTCAAAAGACTGAAGTAGTGAGAAACTAGTCTAGACCTAATTTTAAATCCTAAATTCATGATTTTAGTATTTTAATTATGTTAGTATACATGTTTTAACTATTCTCATGCTTCAGCCTATGAATTTTAAGTGTTTGATGAAATGCCTAAATGATTGGGTTTTGAACAATGACAACTTTTATGCTGTTTTTGAAGCTTCAGTATGTTCCTATTTTCATTGTTATTGACTCTGGGGGTTATGAATACCCAAAATTCAGCTAGTTACCTAGATTTCATTATTTACAGAATCATTTCTATTATACCATGAGTAATATCATTTAGTTAGTTACTAGGGTTAGTTGTGAGTTCAATTAAGCCTAGTTTAGTCCAGTAATCAGTGTCTTTTAGTTGGGAGTAAAAAATTAGCTCTGAGTGAATGTAGGTATGGAGTCTCCCCTATAAATAGGCATGATGCAATTGTCTCTCTCATCAGTAGGCATGAGACGTTAGTATAAGTCCCTAGGTTCCAGACCTACGGTGCCACCGTAGACTTTGTGGGGTTCCCCGTCAGTTAGGCATGATGCCCTCGTCCTTCGGGATATCAGATTAGAGGATCCACACAGCCATTGTTAGTACTCATGGCACGGTAGTGACACCCTTGAAACTGGGGTTACAATTTGGACCCTGATAGTATATTAGGGCATGTAAATTATAGCTACCTCCAACAGTCTCAGTTCAGTATTTTGTACAGAGTTCAATTTTAGGTTTTCTTGATTATAGCTTACAGTTATCAGTTATTCAGCACTTTAGTTTACAGACTATATCAGAATCATGTTTTATGCTTGGTCATGCATTCTCAGATTTTACATGTTGTATGCACTCATACTCAGTTATGTCATGCTATTCAGTTAGTTATTATCTCATGCATATAACCCATACATTTCAGCCTAGCCTCATCTCATATACCAGTATATTCAAAGTAATGATTGCATACTCCTTTCTTGAGCTACGATGTCTTATATCATAGGCTCGGATGCTTGGGTTCCGGATCGTACTTAGACCTTCCAGCATATCAGCAGCAGTAGCAATGGTGAGTCCTCATATATTGAGGACTATTTATGTTTATTTTGGTCTTTCAACTCAGTAGTTGGTTGGAGTTAGTTGGGGGTTTGTCCCATCAACTCCACATTCAGTTATAGGATTTTCGGACTATTTCAAACAGTTAGTTAGTTTATCAGTTATTTTACTAGTCTTATCAATATTGTTTCTAGATGCTTTCTGAACTATGATTTTAATCGAGTGTTTCAGTATTTAAAACCTTATGGCATTTTCATTTAAATTCCTCACATGTTATTTTATTATCTCTTTTATCAGTGCTCACAACAAGTACATGCTTATGGGTTAGCTTGTGGTCCCTCGGCACTGTAAGCACCGTATGGCATCTGGGGTGTATTTCTGGAGCGTTGCAACTTTTGTCCGCAAAAGTTTCAAAATGATAATTGTATCCATACAATTTTGCGCTTCTCAACAAATATCATCTATTTTATTATTCTAAGCAGGTATTCAATTTTGGGTAATGAAAAACTTGTTATTCTTAACTCTTAGGCTCAGGAATTCCTATAAACGTATGTGACACAATAAAAGCTTTTTCTATTCATTTATTAACTGATTTATGTATCGTATTCCATTTACCCCGCGGTTGGGGATTAATTATTGGCTCTATCTATAAAGATTTTTGATTTGTTCATAATGATCAAATTATAGCTGATCTTATTTCCACCTTCCCAGTCATTCTTGATATAATTTTTAAATATTAGATTTTCTATTATTTAAACCGTCTATCTCCATCACTTGTAGTTATTTATCATTAATGAATGACTGATAAAGGATCCATTGATTTTAATCTAATCAATTAGAATGCTTGTTACTTTGTAGTTGTACATAAGAAAAGTATTGAAAATCATATTTTATCTTTTTATTTCAAACCATCGGGAAGATTCATCCTATATTATTTATAGATTATTCCAGGAAATAGAAGAATCGTGGCTAGGGAACTATACTAGCGACCTACCCAATTTATTGTATAAATTTTTGCGATCAGTGATTAGACAATGAAAACTAGAAATGTTTTTTCATGGCCAAAAAAATAGATGACTCTATCTATTTTAGTATCGCTCAAGATATATATCTTAACTCGGACATACATTTCACTTGCATATCTCATTTTTGCACAACAGGGTTGTGAAAATCCACGAGAAGCGACTGGGCGAATTGTATGTGCCAATTTCCATTTAGCTAATAAGCTCATGGAGATTGAGGTTCCATAAATGCTATATCCTGATACTATATTTGAAGCAGTTGTTCGAATTCCTTATGAAATAAAACTGAAATAAGTTCTTGCTAATGGTAAAAAGGGAGGGTTGAACGTGGGGGCTGATCTTATTTTACCGGAACAGTTTGAATTAGCTCCTCTAGATCGTATTTCTCCCAAGATGAAAGAAAATATTGGCAATTCGTATTTTTAGAGTTATCGCCCTAATGAAAAAAATTCTTGTAGTAGGCCCTGTCCCTGGTAAAAATATAGTGAAATAACCTTCCCTATTCTTTCCCCAGAACCTGCAACTATGAAGTATGTTCACTTCTTAAAATATCCTATATACATAGGCTGGAACAGGGGAAGGGGTCAGATTTACCCCGACGGCAGCAAGACTAACAATACGGTTTATAATGCTATAGCTGTAGGTATAGAAAGCAAAATATACGAAAAGAAAAAGGGGATATGAGATAACCATAATGGATGCATCAGAGGGAAGTTAAGTGGTTGATATTATCCCTCCCGGGCCAGAACTTCTTTTCTTCGAGGAGAATCTATCAAATTTGATCAACCATTAATGAGTAATCCTAATATAGGCGGATTTGGTCAAGGAGATGTAGAAATAGTACTTCAAGATCCATTACGTGTCCAAGGACTTTGGTTCTTCTTGGCATCTATTAGTTTGGCACAAATCTTTTTGGTTCTTAAAGAGAAATAGTTCTAGAAGGTTCAACTGGCCGAAATAAATTTCTAGATTTGAAAATTTATCGACATCAAGTTCGTAAAAAGTATCAAATTCTTGTTGTGATTATTTATGATCAAATAAATAAAAAATTTAAATTCTGAAAACTCCTTTGTCTTATTTATACTCTTCTTCAAAATCTACATAGTATGTGGTATAAGGGATTCCCAGCATCTCGTAGAAAAAGAGTATGTAATGTATAATTTGAAGAAGAGTATTTGACTTTAATTATTTTGATTTAGTTTTTTTTTATTGGAGTAGTAGGACTATGTTACTATTGATAGATTTCACTGTCATAAGACATAAGACGTATCAATAGTTTTCTATTATAAATAGAAAGAAAGCAAAATTTTCCTAAATTCTATTCTAAATAGAAAAAAAGTAAAATTTGTCTAAATACTAGCCATAAGGAAGCGGGGGATAAATGTGTGGATGAAAAAAATCCTAGAAGGGATTATTTGTCTTCCCAGTCTTCGACACAAGAAAGGGGTGCAGAAAAATTCTTTTTTCTTATGTCGAAAGGAATGAGTAATGATTCTTAATCATATTTGTTAAAAATTCCTAGTATTGGTTTCGATTTTTCCAGATGTATCAGAAACCTGTTACCCTACGCCCCCTTTACGTATAATATATGGAATGGTGGACAAACAAAACCAAAAAAGAGAGTAAATTTTATTAATTAAATAAAAATTCTTCAATCAGCTTATCTTATACAAATAGATATTATCATATAAAAAGAAGAGATGGATTTAATAAATCAATGAAGTGAATTTTTAAGAAACATGATCAGAAAAATGAGAAAAATAGAGTTTTTAAAAAGAAAAGGAAATTGATTTTATTATTTAATTTTATCATTTAGACGAAAAAAATAGTATAATTCTTACGAACTCAACGAGCCCTTCCCCTTCGAATCAAACAAACAAGGAAGGGAATCCCATTGAGTTCTTACGCTTCCATGTTGATAACTCAATTCACTCGATTACTACAGGGATGAACCCAAACCGGAATATGAACCATAAAAGAAAATACCTATTAAATCGATTACAAGAATACCAGCTAATGTACCTATTATCCAAAGAGGAATCCTTCCAGTAGTATCGGCCATTTACCTTACTTCCTTCCAGATTTCATCAAGTGGTCATTCTAGAGACATAAACAGTCATGGATAATTAAATTATCAGATCCTTCCGAATGAGCTAAGGGAATCTTATCTATTATTTTTTTCTTAATTGAATAAATAATTTGAAAATAAAATAGCAAGTACAAAAATGAGTAATAACCCCCAGTAGAGACTGGTATGATTCAATTCAACATTTTGTTCATTCGAGTTTGATTGTGTCTTAGCTCTATAATTCGAATTAAGTTTATCATTGAATGAACTGCGTTGCTGATATTGTTCCCAAAAAAGATGGTAGGTATATCTAGGCCGTGAATATCCAACCATCGTACTATAAAAATTGGATAGTTTTGATCAACTATACCTAAATTATTGTTCCAAGATCACTAAAATAGCCCAAATAAGGTCAATCATGCTAACCACACTCCCAACACTTAAACTACATCCTCAAACTAGCATAATAGCACCATCATTCAACGTATTAGATTAATCAATGAAGAAGGTAATAGGATCTTAAAAGTGTAATAAATATTTCACCTTCTAGGTCAATTCACCCATATAATCCCCAAAACTCAATAATTAATTCTAAGTTATGGTTGTCTACGCATAATTAATCTTAACTTTCACATTCACGTGCAATATATAAAATACATCATCTTGTGAAGAAAAGTATACAGAATCCTACCTTGTATCCAAACCACAAATTCTTAAATTATCCCTAAAATGTTCATCTTCCCTCCATGATCTCAAAATGCCTTTTCTTTATCAAAATCATAATCTACATGTCATTAGGAGTTAAATGAGATCCATATCACTATATACTGGGTTTGGTCAAGTTTTAGGTCAAGAATAGGCCCATAGGGCCCATAAGTAGAATCCAAAATTAAACCCATCACGAGGTACCTTGAAGGATGAGAAAGTTGTTCTCAAAAGTTGAGCATAAATAGAGTACAATTCAAGTGACAAATCAATCCAAAAAATTTAGGAATTTAAAGCCCCAATTTCTAAGGATTTCTCATAAATTAGAAAGAATCTTACCATGAATTCATAGAAAAATCACTAAATAATTGATAACTCAATTCTCTATATAATCTGCAAGTTATAATCCCACTTAATCTCACTCTCTAGGATTTAATCTCTCACAAAATGGATGGAGAATGACTAATTTCCCAACTCAAGGGGTCTATTTATACCAATATCAGGTGGTCGGGAGTCACTATTACTTCCCGAGACCTGCGATCATAAATGCTTGAGGCTGAACATATGAGTTGCAATCGCACCCTGTGAGCTGCAATCACACCACTTTTCCTACCAAAGGTACCGCAATAGCGTCCCTTGGCTTGAGATAGCAGCTGGACCAAATGACAATTGAAACTTGAAAAATCATCCAATTCTTTGTCAAGCCTTCGGGATTATCCAAAATCCCACATACGTAAACAAACTATGCAGCCACACTAAATTTGATGTTCCAAACTCAATGATGCAATTGGATTTTTCATTCGAGGTTATTTAAATAAAATTAGGTCCCACACCTAATTTCTAATTACTTACCTTTCTGGCCAACAACCTGAAACAATTCTAGAAGGCTTAAAATCAAAACCAAGGGTCCCTTTTGGCTAAAATAAATATTTCAGAGTTGATGACAGTGTCAGAATTATTATCCGATGCCATCCACTGGGATTTTGTTCATATACCACATCTTAAATAGAAAAAGCTCTAAAATAAGGTGATGAGCCTAAAATATAAACAAACTATTCTATCACCGAACCCATAGTTTTGATAAGTGATAAATTACCTATAGTCACTGTGGGAAGGCTGAAATACTGGAAAGGCACACAAATTAAGGAAATGACTTGGAAGGTCATTCCACACTTAGAGGATGTGAATAAGGTGGTTAATGTTTTGGGTATTAGGGGTGTTTTACGGTCCTGTTTGGACTTGATATACCTGACACGAATAGGCCCTAGTTTGGTCATGTCAGGTACATAGTCTATAATCAATCCTAAGATAGGAATTCCACCTATACCATGAGCAATTTAGTCAACTATACCTAAATTATTGTTCTAAGATCACTAAAATAGACCAAATAAGGACAATCATGCTAACCACACTACCAACACTTAAACTACATCCTCAAACTAGCATAATAGCACCATCATTCAATGAATTAGCTTCATCTATTAAGAAGGCAATAGGATCTTAAAAGTGTAACAATCATTTCACCTTACAGGTCAATTCACCGATATTATCCCCAAACCTCAATAATCAATTCTAAGTCACGGTTGTCTATGCATATTTAATCTTATCTTTCATATTCACATGCAATGTATAAAATTCACTTTGTTTCACTCTTTAGTAGATAGTTAGGATGCTAGCTACGGCGACTGGAGAAGAGGACTTTGAGTCTGCAACTAGGGATCCTAATGGAGGTTATGAATTATCTAGGGGCCATGGTAAGGTAAGAGTTGTTGGCCCATCTAGGGGTCTTAATAAGGAGAATTTCTCAGATTCTATTATTTCTCTGCACCAGAGGTTCTACCATACCAGCCATTGGTTGGCTAGAGGGAAACTCAGGCTCCATCAGGGTTTATTTCTTCTTCATTGGTCAGTAATTCCTTGGGTCAGTTGATGGGTTTGTTTAGTGGTGCACCATATGATTGTGCTCACTCTACAGATCAGAGTGGTACAGATGTAAGGGTGCAACCTATAATTGCGAATTCCAGTGTTAAGGTTCCTCTAGTTCTGGTTGTTGCTCAACTGGTAGCCACCCAACCAGTTATGTCTATTAAAGAGTAGGAGATGTTGAGAAAATTTCTAAGACTGAATCTTCCTTGATTTATAGGGGCTCCTGGTGAGGATATATTTGATTTCTTTATTTCTTGTGAGGATAGGCTCCATAATTTAGGCCTAATTAAGACTTTTGGGGTGGACTAAAGTACTTTTTAGTTATACTTGGGAACTAGACATTGGTGAAGAGATTATCTTTATTCCAAGCTAGATGGATCTCTTTATTTACATGGACTCAGTTCTCAAAGGTTTTCTTAGAGAAATACATGACTCACAGCCTTCGGGAGAATTTGAGAGATCTGTTCTTGAGATTAGAGTTCGATTCTATAACTGTTCTAGAGTATGAGTCATGGTTCCATGAGCTAGCTTGACATGCTACTTCTATCTTACCGATCGAGTATGAGCATGTTTGGTGCTTTCTTAGAGGACTAAAGTTCTCTTTTAGAATAACTAATTAGAGTTTGGTTGCAACTGTCAGGTCTTTTGCTGGGGTTTTTTATTATTCCCATAATATGAAGGAGATACATTGGGAGGCCCAAGGGGGCAATGATAAAAGACTATATTACCAAGGTAGTTTCAGTGGGAATTAGAGTGGATCATAATTAGAATGTAGAGTTCCTCAAGTTAGGTACTCTTGGTGCTCGCCCTATCAGCATTAAGGTCATCCTATTAGGCTCGTTGGTGCCATACTTCAGATTATGTAGGAGGTCAAACTAGTTATAGTAATTACAGTGGGCCGAGCAGAAACCAGTCTTCAAGAGGCACATTATGGGTTTTCTAGGTAATGGCTATTTTGGGTTAGCCAAATCTTTAGATAGGGTGTGGCACTTAGGTTGTGTTTTGATTGTGGGTCCATCAATCATTATTTTAGAAAGTGTCTCCAACGTGGGGTAGTAGTGGCTGCATTGTATACTGGTAAGTCCATTATAGGTGTCGTCCTTAGCTAAAGATGGTATGAAAGGTCATCGGGGTGGTCCCCAGGGTTCTCAAGGAGGTCCTCAGGCAAATAGGGTAGGTGGTCGATCAAGCACCCATCCAAGTGGCAGGTGAGGTCATTTATAGGTTGCACCTGGTAGGCTGAAGGAAAAATATCCAAATATTGTTATTACAGGTATAAATTTTGTATGTTGTCAGCCATCTATTACTTTATTTGATCCAAAATCCACTTATTCATATGTATCTGCTTATTATTCACCGCGGTTGGAGTTGTCTTGGGAGTCTTTATCTGTGCCATTATGTGTATCTACTCCTATGGGTGATTCTTTATTCATAGATCGAGTTTATTGTCACGACCCGATTCTCAGGTTAGGATGGCACCTACTATAACCCACCAGTAGGTAAGCCAACCTATAGTTCAAAACTACTAGTTATGTACTTCCAAGATAAATGAAGGGAAAATGCAGAATAATTATAATAAAGGACTAATATATATATATATATAATATTACAAAAAAAGTTTTAAATGAATAGACAAGTACTACTGTTCTCTGGATACAACATAGATATTAGTCTAATACATAAGAGGGAGAAAGTAATACTTCGAACACTAGGATCTCACTCTATGTATCCAAACAATATCTACTCCGCACGATGCACACAACAACGATAACAACCTGTAATATGATGTTTAGGATATAGAAGTCTAGTATGAGTACTAAACATATGGTATTTAGTAGGCAGCTTTCAACTGAGCTCCAAAGATAATGCACATATAAATAACATGCAAATAGGAATGTAACTACACCAAAATATCAAGAAACTAACGAAATAAAACAAAGGAAGAAATAAGAATAGACTATACTATTCTAGCCATACTTAGCAACCTAAGCACTATACTTTATATCGCTGGTCAATATTCAAATAAAGAGCAGAAAAATATGTATAGTAGCATACAAGGCCAAGGAATAGATATACAACTTAAATGAATAAAGAAAGAGAGGGATATGCGATAATACCATAATTATATATATATATATAGTTATACGATAAGACCATAATATATATGATAATACCATAGATAGATATATATACGCACATGCATAAACAAGACTTAACTCAAGAGCTACAACTTAAAGTAATCAGCATCTTAAGACCTCCTAATCATGATAAGGACTAGTGATAACATAATCAGGATCCCTAATCCATACGTCTAAATATGAGATAATTACCTATAATACAATAACCATGAAAAAAGGGAATTATAAGCATACCTCGAATCTCAATACCAGACCAACAATCAACCTTCCATGAACAAACTATTATAACAATAATACAATATTCGGATAGTCTTGACAAACAATACCTAAATTGAGCCCCATAATTTGGAAGGTTCAATCAGTACATAACATACAATAAACAATACTCATCACCTATACCTATGCAACCCTCGATAAGACAGATAGATATAGGGAATATTTGTGATAAGAAATATATATACAAGGATGGATGCAAAGTAAAATCAACACTACCATAACCGATCAAAGTGCCATGAAGTAACCAGCTATGTATACCTTCTCCATCTCAATAGCTTGCAAAGGTAGGACTTACGATAATGTCTCTTCTCTGGCATGAAAACTCATAGATGAAGGGACCCCTAGGGGGTTCAAGAGAACCTATATACATAGATCTAGTCTCGATCTAAATTTCCAATAATCACCAGCATCCTTACTCTACTCTGTCCAGTACTAAAGATATATATATATATATATATATATATATATATATATATATGCATGGAATTGAACTGTGGCTGAAAGAGTGTAAGTTCCATTGATCGAGGTAAAATCTGAGACTAAATCATCATAAAAATGTACAAAGGGTCAAAATATCTCTCGACCAAAGAAAATAGTAGTAGTAATACCATAGACCGAAATCTATCTCGGTCAAATCTCTAAAACATCATTTTAGTCTCAAAAGATCATAAATCATTCATTAAGGTGGTACAATTCCCACTAAGAAAGGATGCATTTTAAAAGTGAAAAGTGGGAATAAATCCATTTTTAGGAAAATAGTAGTAAAATCATATTTTTAGTTAGAATCGTTTCATTAAGTGAGAATGAATGTACTGAATCTATGCATGCCATCACTAGTATCCATACAATACAAATATAAGCCTCTAAACATCAATAAACTAACCACATATTTTACAAGAATAAATTACTCACATCGAATCCAACTAATATCATGATAACAACCTTAGGTCCAATAATATATAACCAACATAACCATATCATAATCTGAAACACCATCATATTCCATCGAGTGAAGTAGTAAACTTATGCTAAAATGTTATTAGCCTCAACTATCCTAACATGCAGGTAACCTAGGGTAATAGGATCCTAGAAGCATAATAAGTATTTCATCCTTCTAGCCTCCGAACCCATAAATTAGGCTAAGTCACAGTGTTCTTCCCAATATCACTTCCTAAAATCTTAATCTAACATGGAATATATATAATAAACTATCTCATGAAGAAGAATAGAAAGAAGCCTACCTTGATTTCGAACCGCAAATCCTTGAATCACCCTCAAATTATCCTCCTTTGCTCTACGACTCAAAATACTGCCACACTATTAAAATAGTAATTTATATGTCATTAGGTATAAAAAGACACCCATATTTCTATACTATGATTTGAGTTGAAATTTAGGTCAAAAATGGGCTCTTAAGGCCTACAAGTGAAATCCAAAATTGTATCAGTCATGAGATCTCTCGAAGGACAAGAAATTTGTGCTCAAAAGTTGACCACAAATGTAGCGCAAATCAGTCTCAAATTAGCCCTTAAAGTTTAGGAATTGTAAGTCCTAAATCTAATAATTTACCATGAATCAACATGGAAATTAAAGAGAAAATTAATGGAAAATGAACAAGTAGTGTTAGGCAAGCTTATCCTAGCTTCAATGAATGATTTTCCATTTTTTCTCCCTTTAAGCACTTAATTAGGTATTGAAATAGTGGAAGAAATGGTGGAAAATTGGGTGGGGAAAGGGGATTAAAAATCCCCAGGTGCTGCTAAAGCGTACACCTTGGCGGTAAAACACCTGTCATTAAAGAAACATCGTAACCACTTTAGCGGTCTGGTAGCTTGGCACGAGTACCGCTAAAGTAGCCCTAGTGGCGCTAAAATAGGGGTCCACTTAAATAGCCTAGCCAATGCACATGGACGCTTAAGCATCTCAAGGGGAGATAAAGCGGCTCCCTGAGCACTTAACCAATCGCACCAGGTACCTAAATTTTGCTATGTCCAAAATAAACTTTGATCGGGTGCTCGAGATTCGATAAGAACCCCGTGCCTACAAACAAAATATGACACCATACCAAATTCAACATTTCAGACACACTCAAACCATAAAAACTTTTATCTAAGATGATTTTGACTAAATGTAGGACCCACGCCTATAGTTCTATATTTCATATAATCTATCCAATAGCTCAAAATAAGTCTGAAAACCTTGGGACCTAAACCAAGGGTCATTCTAGCCTAAAATAAATATTCCAGAGATGATGGAACCATAAGAATTCTTGTCTTAGGTCATGAACTAGGAGTTTTGGTATGAGATTAAATCCTAAATAGCGAAAACACCAAAGTAGGAAAATAAGCCTAAAATTAAAACAAAATAGTCTGATAACCAAATCGATTATTATAATAAGTCATAAAAAAACTAGTGCCACTATGGGAAGGCTTAAAGCACTAAAAATGTATGGAAATCAAGGAA
Source organism: Capsicum baccatum var. pendulum (assembly GCA_030864225.1). Classification (NCBI taxonomy): domain Eukaryota; kingdom Viridiplantae; phylum Streptophyta; class Magnoliopsida; order Solanales; family Solanaceae; genus Capsicum; species Capsicum baccatum. The sequence continues at coordinate 159,610,503 of CM061560.1, read as the reverse complement.
ATGACCTGGAGGATCATTAGATTTATAGATCATGTTTGGTGACCATTTAAGATTTAAAAATTAGGCTGATATTATTAGTTAGATAGTATTCTTTGATGTGATTTTAGATATATAATGGTTATCCCCTTATCATGTCATCTTGGATTGTTTGGCCAAGACCATTACCTTAGCCATACCTAGAATTTCCCTGTCATGTGGCATGATTCTTTTAGTCGTGCACGGATGGGGATCTATGTTCTTGATAGGAGACTTATATTGAGAGGTTTCAATTATTATCTTTTTATATTAATGACGTTAGTGTGTGTAGTACTTCCCTTGATTTAATTCCCATAGTCCGTGATTTTTTTATTTTTTCTACCAATATAACATCTTTTTTCTTGAGCGTAGTATTAAATTTGTTGTTGATCTTGAGACAGGCACCTTTCTTATCTCCTTGTCACCACATTTTATGGATACTACTAAGCTTAAGGAGCTAAATTCTTAGTTTCAGGATATTTTGGGTAGGGGTTCTATTAGACCAAGTATATCACCTTAGGGTGCTCTTATCTTGTTCGTAGAAAATAAGGATAGTTCTATACGTATGTGTACTAACTACAAATAAGGTGGACATGAAGAATAACTATCCTAAGCCTCGTATTAATGATTTGTTTGACTAGCTTCAGGAGCAGTAATGTTCTTTTAGATTGACTTGTGATCCAATTAGTTTTAGTTGAGGATTCGGGCTAAGGACATCCATAAGACATCCTCTAGGACATGCTATGGCAATTATGAGTTCTTGATGATATCTTTTGGCTTGACCAATGCTTTATCTCCATACATTGATTTGATGAACCGAGTGTTTAAGACCTATTAGGACTTCTTCATGACCATTTTCATCAATCATATCCTTGTGTATTTAAGGAGTTGGAAAGAGCATGAGAAATATTTGAGTATTGTGATCAAGAATTTGAGAGATCATAGGCTTTGTGCAGAACTCTCAAGTGTAAGTTTGGTTCAAGTTTGTTTATTCTTAGGACATGTGGTATCTATGATGGGTATATGATGGATCTAGCAAAAATTGAGGCTATTTCTGATAAGGCTAGACCTATATCTCTGATTGAGGTTTGTAGATTTAATGGTTTGGTAGGTTACTATAGGTGGTTCATTTAAGGTTTTTTACTATTACAACACTAATGACTAGGTTAACTAGAAAGAATGAGCCTTTTCAATGGTCGAAGGAGAATGAGTCAAACTTTTTGAAGATCAAGGGCTTGATCAAGATAACTCTTATTTTCACTCTTTCTATTGAGGGATTAGGATTTTCCATTTAATAGGAGGCTTGTGGTGTTGGTTTAGGTTATGTTCTGATGCATTAAGATTAAGTTATTACTTATGTATCAAGGCATATAAAGGTCCATGAGTGTTATACCCCACATTTGATTTAGAGTTTGCTATTATAGTTTTGCATTCAAGATTTAGAGGAACTACTTGTATGGTGTTGATTGTGAGATCTGTCCCTATCATCATAGTCCTTAGTACATTATGATTTAATGGGAATTTATTTTAAGACAACACAAGTATTAAGTTATTGAAGGACTATAATCTATCTATTTTATATCATTTGGGATAGGTAAACATTATAGCAGGCACCTTGAGCTATAAGGAGATAAGTATGGACATCATGGTCGTTATTTTAGTTTTTAAGCATCCGTTGTCTTGGGACATCTAGTCTTCATCCAACTTAAGGGTTTGTCTTGATATTTTAGACTCCAAGAGGATCTTTGCTAGTGTTGGGTGCTAGGCCTACCTTGATTGACCAGATTTGGAATTGCTAGTTTGAGGATAGGAAACTTTGTGGTGTCCGTGATAAGTTTCTAAGGGGTGAGACTGGGATGACTACCTTTGATTTAATGGGTTATTCAGAGATATGATGGATTTATTTATGTTCCAAGGTTAAGAGACTTGATTTTGTTATTATTGTAAGAGTATCATAGCTCTAGATATTTTATTCACCTTGGGACATCAAAGATGTATAGAGATTTGTGGTAACACTACTAGTGCCATGTATAAAGAGGCATGTAGATCATTGCCTATATTGTAAGCAATTAAGGACAGAGCATCAAAGACTTTGTGGCTTGATTAAGACATTACCTATTCCCGAGTGAAAGTGGGTTTGGATAACCATAGAATTCGTTAGTGGCTTGCCTCTCACTTATATATTTCTAATAACATTTATATCATTGTAGATTAGTTAACCAAATCTCCCTTCTCCCTATTCATATGTCTTTTGTATTGAGAGGTTCGCTCGTATATATGTTCAAGAGATAGTTCGCCTACATGGAGTACCTATGGCTATTACTTTAGATAGAGGCTGGATGTTCGCCTCCATCTTTTGTAGGCCTTTTTAAGAGGGGTTGGGTACTCAGGTTGTCCTCAACACTACTTTTAACCCACTGAATGATAGGCGGTCGAAGTGGACTATTCAGATTTTTTAGACTATTCTCCGTGCATCTGTTATGAACTTTTAAGGTCATTGGGAGTAGCATGTAGCCATAACGGAGTTTTCATATAATAATAGCTATTATTCGAGTATTGAGATAGCACTATTTGAGGTATTATATAGTAGGCAATGTCAATCTCCGATAGGTTGCTTTAAGATCTCTGAGGTTAACCCATATAGATGGGCTTACTTTGTCATTCATTGATGGGGTTTGATTGATCTAGGATAGGTTAAGAGAAGATCAGTGTAGGAAAAAGAGTTATATTAATCGTAGACTTCAAGCCTTTAGGTATGGAGTTGGAGATCAAGTTTTCCTATGAGTATCGTCCATGAAGGATGTGACAAGGTTAGAATGGAGGGCAAGTAAACCTTAGGTATATTGGGCCATTTGATATAATTCAAATGGTTAGAGGTATCTTATGAGTTGGTGTTACCCCTAGAGCTATTAACCCCATTTTCCACATCTCTATATTATGACATTTTCTCTTAGATAAGTGTCACATATTTTGATTAGACTTGATTCAGTTAGTTAAGAAGTGGACCTTTAAGCAGGATCCAGTGCTCATAATATCCTGAGATGTCGTGTGAGTTCAATAACGACAAATTCCAGTGGTTACTATTCAGTGGTGACACCATCTAATTGAGAAGTCTATCTAGGAGACCAAGAATGATATGCGGGTCCAGTATCCCTACCTATTTGGGATTTCAGGTATACATTCACCCTTTATTTTCATAGATGAAAGTCCTTTGAGTAGTGGATATCGTAATGATCCTCTGAGTCATTTTTTGCAATTTTATGCTATTTTTCAATTTAGAGCTTTCACATATCTTCCTCAAGTCATTTATGACTTGCTGGAGCTGACATTTTGGTTATCAGACAACTCATTTGTTTTCTTAGAGCTAATTCCATATTATGAAATTTTCACTATTGAGAATTAGGTATCAGGCTTTAACTTTAGGTTAACAGCCTTGTATTCCAATTTTTAAAGTTTCATAATATTCAAAACATATATTATATGTTGGGGGACCTTTGGTTGTGTCCCAAGGCTTCCACACTCATTTTAGGTATTGAGTGGATTTTGGTTAAAATGATCATTGGATGTTGGATCCATATTTCATTGAAACACCATGGATGGAAATTTTGATGGGTCTATTATGTTTGGAATGTCAAATTTTGAAGAGTAGTATAGTTTGTTTGAATTCATAAAGTTCCAAACGGATCCTGATAGTTCAATCAAGGACTTGGCAAATGCCAAGTTTGTTGGTGTATGGCTCAATTAGTGCAACCACTTATGTAGACCTATACAGTGGTCACTTAAGTGGACGAAAAACCACTACCAGCCTTTGTGCCCTACCTAGTCGCTTAAGTAGAGGCATTATCTCTAAAGTGGAGGTCACTTATGAGATAATCTTTCACTTAAACATAGGATTACCTTTGGGGCATAGGTTGCTTTAGCGATGATATGCCACTTTTGCAGTCGAATGGTCGCTAAACTGATTATCTGTGGGCATTTATTTCTCCATTTAACAAATTTTTCTCATTTTTTCTAAGTCCAAATAAACCATTAAACCCTTGAAAACTTAGAGAATCGTGGAGATTGATCTTTGGGTGATCGGAGTGAGTTGGTGAGTTTGTTAGAGTCCTTCCTCAACTAAATTCCTGCAGGTTCACTTTGATTTCATAGTCGATTCTCTATTTTAAACTTACACCCCTAATCCTTTGTGGGCTAATATGAGGGAGTAATTGTGCTTGGATTTCACCTATTTTTAGGATAAATTATCTTTTAGCAAAGATGCATATTTTGACGATTTCAAAGTTGTGATTTCGCAAGCGAGCCCCATATTGCATTATAGATAGATTTTGGACTTGAAGAATTTATATGCAATATGAATATCATTATTCTCTTATTAATGCATAAATCATTATTTTGATTGAATGTCCTCACGTAGAGGCTTCTTGAAAAGGTAAATCTCTAATTTAGTGGATTTTCTCTATCTTTTATCGGCGTTCAAGTAGGCTAGACTTACTTTCCTTATAAATTGAGCTTTATTATGATATTAGTATGTTATTATGCTATATTTGGATTAGAAGTTACGACTTTGTTGTATGTTATGTGAAATTTATAATAATTAACCAATTAGTGAGCTCATTTTAGTTGGAATTGACCCATTCATTCTTTCCTTGGCTTAAATTGTAACATTAGGACTTGTGTAGACTTATTTGTCACAATGTAACTGGATTTTGAAGCCTTTGCCTAGTTTGGGTTGAAATTACCTTACTATGGACTTTAAAGGTTAGCAGTAGGCTGCTTGGCACTATTTTTGGCCAAATATCATAGTTAGCTCCCTATAGATCTAGGAGGCCTTCTTTCTTCCTTCTATATAAATAAATGTATATATATATACACATATATTCTTCGAACCTAGGTTAATTTAGAGATCTTTTCGATTCTTGACTAGACTTTGTAATCCTTTTTTACTTTAAAGATCAGTTCAATTCCAACATTAATGGTTCACTTGTTATATAATTCCAACATTAATGGTTCACTTGTTATATAAAGGATCAAGTTTGAGTCCAGTGTTTATTTTAGTAAAGGATTCACAGATATAGTTTTAGTGGTCAGTGACCTTATAATTGTAATTGTAGATACTCTTATTTTGATTGCACCATTAGGTTTATTGGTTTGTGTCCTCTTGATTAACCTTTTTGGTCTTATAGGGGGCCACTTAGGCTATAGCTAATGTGTATTCTTTTTTATATTTTCTACCTTGTTAATTATTATCTAACAGTCAGAGCATTATTTCAGGTTTGCCTTTTTATCCCTGACTTAGGTTTATTTTCTCGCATCTTATTATGATTTTATTATTATTTAGCTTAGTCGGTTGATGATTCCTACGAAGTATTAATTGTTTTGGTACTCATACTACACTTCTACATCTTTTCTTGATGTAGAGCCAACTACTAGTTATTATTGTTGATGTTTTATCCAATACATACTCAAAGTTTTGAGATAGGGTGAGTTTTTAGAGTCAGAGTTGATTCTCTTTCCTTCTACTATTACATTCAAGAATATCTATATATTGATACTTTTAGTACTCTTACTATTTTGATTAGTGGATCTTATACAAGACATTACTAGGTTGTAGGATACCCTTTTACCATTTCTCTTTTTTATCTATATGTATGCTATCGTACATATATTCTTAAGTCATCAATTTCTTTTGCTATTTCTCTCTCTTATCTATATTTGTGATATCATACATATATTTTATTTCCTATAATCTAATTATATGCCTAAATTTGGTATGCCTAAATTTGGTATTTATTATACCTTCCACCAACTAGCCAATTACTTATCATTCTAGGCTATAGTTTAGCTTACTTACTGGCGGGTTAAATAGGTACCATCATGACTTGTGAAATAAGGTCATGAAATTATATATGATTGAATAAATACCAAAATATCACCTCTACAGGAGGTTTGAAAGAAATTAAAGAAATTTTATTTTTGTATAAGTAGGCATTGATCAAATAATTTTAGTACATCATTAATACTCAGGTATTTTTTAATGACCAGTTCCATTATTACTAAGGTCATTGTAATAAGGTCACCACATTCTAAGCGAATGAGGTATGGAAAATTATTTTGAAAACCCTTAAAAGGTTTGTAAACTAAGATTAGATGAAGTCGGATTAGAAATATTTTTTAGGGAGTTGACTAAAGTTATCCTATTAAAGAAAGAGTTTCCCCGCGATAGTGGTGCCTCGTTAGAAGCCTATTAATCCCGATAGTGGGGTATTGGAAAGCAGTCCCTTTGAATTTTAAAAACCTTCTATATTTTTAGTTTTAAACAAAAATGAGGTATAATTCTAAAAACAAGTTAGAGTTGCCTTAAGGCACCAAAATGATGAAGAAGGAGGATTACGTTTAGAAGGGGTAAAACTCACTGATTTCTTTAAGTATTCATATTAGGGATTACTAAAGTGTAGAAAGGATTGCAAGTTCAAGCCTCTGTAGCAGATACCTAGAGTCTAGGTAGACCCAATTTAGTTTGAGTGGTATACCTTGGTTAGAAAATGTATGCATAATGTAGATGGATGGGAGATCTCATGCTTAGGCCTATGGAAAAGGTGATTGGATGGATGGAAAAAGTAAAACTAGAGTCGTGTTAACATAGTTAATATTCTTTAATTGTTGTGATGAATTTTTATTAATATTGATTTGTTATTGTGTGAAAGCTAATAGAATATTAATTAGAATATTATGCATATGCATTATTGTTAGATTGAACAAATACTAATAGGTTGATGTGAAAATGTTAATTCTTGCTTAGTTGGTTCGATAGACGGGTACATAGATGACTTATTGTTAAGATGGTAGTTAAAGAGGTAATTGAGTTATAATTAGAGGTTTTAGGTGTATCACTATTATTAATAAGCAGAAGGTTATCCTAAATTAAATATTTTCTTATGTTTTCATGTGTTAATTGGTATTAAATACTATTGTTAGTGGTGGTAATTGATCCAATTCAAAACTCAAGTTATTTTATGTATACATGTTAGCTACTTTTTTGTCTATTTATTGTAATACATACTTTTAAATATTGGAATTGTTCGATATATATACGAGTTGGTTCGACTAACTAAAACTGGACTATGTAAAAAGGGTTTGTGTAATACAAAAGTATGGTTGAATTATATCATTATGTGATTATACATGTTATAACATTATTTAATAATGTGAGATAAATTAGAAAAGGATGATTGTCGTGGAATTTGTGGACTTCAGGGAGTATAAAGGTAGAGACATTGAAATAAGAGTTGTTTAACACTTGGTTTGGAATAAGGGTGGGGAACGCTAGTTGTATATGTAATTTGGTACATTGACTAAGTGTGTCCCCTTAAAGTTATATCTAGTGGGCATTTATAATTCCCTTAGCATATGTGTACACATTATTGGAGAGTTCGATGATTCCTGTAGTATACCGAATTATATCATTGTTGTTGTTGTCTTGAATCATTGTGTGGTCTAGGTTATTTTCTTTGTGATTGAACTGAGTTAATGTTAGTTAAGGTGCAAAAAAAATGTGTTTCTAAAAAAGTTGTGTTTTCTATTTATGAGTGGTAGTAGTTAACTCGAGATGAATATTATGCTCTTGTAAATTATTACTTATCTACTTGATTGATTGGCTGAATATGACTCATTCATTTATTTTACTGTCCTATGTCAAAGTGGAAATATTGTATAAGTTACTAGCTGAATGCTTGCTGCTAGGTTATACACTTGGGATGGTCTTATGAGCTAGGTGGTAGATGACATTGGTCTTTATAACAAATTCGTATAAGATAAACTCCTTTGTATTCATGATTCGGGTAGAACTCTAATGGTATTTCTATGAATGAGTTTTAATTAAATTATTTGTTAATCACCTTAGTATTCTTGAATGAAATATATGTTGTGGGGTTCATTAATCGAATAGAACATAGCAAATACTAACCAGGTAGCTTAACTATGAATAATGTTCTTAGATTCCTGATGTCCAAATACTAAAAGCACATCTCAATTACTCGAAGCCAGCTATGTAACTTTATATTTTAATTTTTTGTATAATATTTTTCATGAATTAATGTATGATATATAATGTGTGTCAAGTTTGTTGCTTTTCTTGGGTATGTTATTTCTTGTGAGGATATCCTGGTTGATTCCCAAAATATTGAGGCAATTAAGAATTGGACTAGACACATATCCTCATCAAAAATCTAAAGTTTGTTGGGTTTAGTTGGTTACTATAGATGGTTTATCGAAGTTTTTTTGCCTTGATGCTCTATTGACCAAGTTGACTTAAAAGAAGGTAAAATTTTAGTGGTTCAACTCTAGTTTTAACTTTGCTAGAGGGTATAAATAACTTGTTGTTTATTATGATGCCTCCATCAATGGCCTTGGTTGTGTGTTGATGTATAATGGTAAGATTATTGATTATGCTTCCTGACAACTTAAGACTCACAAGATGAATTTATCCTTCCATGACCTTGATATGGTTGTTGTTGTGTTTATATTGAAGATTTTGTGTCATTATCTATAAAGTGTGCAAGTATTTGTTTTCACAGATTATATCATAATGCATCATGTTTTTAGATGGAAATAGTTGAACCTTTGACAGAGAATATGGCTAGAGCTTTTCAAGAATTATGACATAAGTGTGCTTTCCCACCACGGTAAGGTAAATATTGTTACTGATGCTCTTAGTAAGTTGTTCATAAGAAGTTTCAATCATGTAGAGAGAGGTAAGAAGGAGTTTGCTAAAGATGTTCATAGACTTACATGTTTGGGTGTTCAACTTAAGGATTTTGACGATGGTTGTGTAATAGTGAAAATGGTTTTGAGTCTTTATTAGTGATTGGGGTAAAAGATAAGCAAGATACACATCCCGTGTAATAAAAAAGTGTTGGTTTTATCCCAAGGGGGTTTTATTAGACCAAACTTACATATATTTATCCATTATTTGCCTCATATATAATTTTATTATTTTTCGTTTTTGAGTAGTAATTTTATGGATTATGCTTAATATAATATTTTTATGTGTAGAATTAGATGGATGTAAAAATTAAGAAATTTGGATTAAAAATAAATTAAAAATAAGAAATCAGAGAAGGAAATCAAACAGGAAGCTTAATGTTAATATAATAAAGTATATATGCAAAAACTTTTAAAATTGATTGGAATTTAAGGTTACTGCAACATGGCATAATTTAATTGAAGACAATAATAATTAAAACAGCTAGAAGAGGAAGTGTACTCTATGAAGTCCCAAATAGATTGGTTTTTGATTTCCAGTCCATTTTTGATTCAGCTATTTTATTTGAGGTTTTTTCTACACTTATAAATATTTCATAAAATTCATATTTACAGAACATTTAATATAGAGAGAGCTAGGAGCAGCCGTAGAGACTTGAGAAAATTTTGTTATTCTTTTTTTCTCCATCTTTATTTATTTTTACATAGTATTACAACTTTGGAGTCCATATACTTGTTCTTGAGAGTGTTAAAATGTACTTTGAGAAGTCATGAACAACCTAGAGCTACTGTGGGAAGGCTCAAAACACCAAAAATGCATACAAATCAAGAAAATGACCTGGAGGATCATTAGATTTATGGATAATTTTATGTGACCATTTGAGAGTTAAAAATTAGGATGATCTTATTTGTTAGATAGGTGGTCTTTCATGTGATTTTAGACATTGAATGGTTATCCCCTTATCATGTCCTGTTGGATTGTTTGGCCAAGACCATTTCCTTAGCAATACCTAGAATTTCCCTATCATGTTGCATGGTTCTATTAGTCACACACGGATGGGGATCTATGTTCTTGATAGGAGACTTATATTGAGAGGTTTCAATTATTATCTTTCTTATATTAATGATGTTAGTGTGTGTAGTACTTTACTTGATTTTATTCCCATGGTCCGTGATTTTTTGATTTTTTTTCTACCAACATACCATCTTTCTTCTTGAGCGTGATATTGAATTTGTTATTGATCTTGAGCTGGGCACCTTACTTATCTCCTTGACACCATATTGTATGGATACTACTAAGCTTAAGGATCTAAATTCTTAGCTTCAGGATATTTTGGGTAGGGGTTCTATTAGACCGAGTATATCACCTTAGTGTGCTCTTATCTTGTTCAAAGAAAATAAGGGTGGTTCTATGCATATGTATACTGACTACAAATAAGGTGTCCATGAAGAATAAGTATCCTATGCCTCGTATTGATGATTTGTTTGACTAGCTTCAGTAGCGGTAATATACTTTTAAAGTGACTTGTGATCCGGTTACTTTTAGTTGAGGATTCGGGCTAAGGAAATCCATAAGACATCCTCTAGGACTCGCTATGGCAATTATGAGTTCTTGGAGATGTCTTTTGTCGTGACAAATGCTTTATCTCCATCCATTGATTTGATGAACCGAGTGTTTAAGACCTATTTGGACCTTTTCATGACCGTTTTTATCAATGATATCCTTGTGTATTCAAGAAGTAGGAAGGAGCACGAGAAATATTTGAGGATTGTGCTCTAGACTTTAAGAGATCATAGGGTTTGTGCAAAACTCTCAAAGTGTAAGTTTTGGCTCAAGTTTGTTTATTCCTAGGACATGTGCTATCTAAGATGGGATTATGATGGATCTAGAAAAAATTGAGGCTATTCCTAATTAGGCTAGACCTATATCTCTGATTAAGGTTTGTAGCATTATTGGTTTGGTAGGTTACTATAGGTGGTTCATTGATGGTTTTTTTTCTATTGCAGCACTAATGACTAGGTTGACTAGAAAGAATGATCCTTTTCAATGGTCGAAGAAGAATGAGTCAAGCTTTTTGAAGCTCAAGGTCTTGCTCATGTAAACTCTTATTTTGACTATTCCTATTGGGGCTAAGGATTTACCATTTATTATGATTCTTATGGTGTTGATTTAGGTTGTGTTTTGATGTAGTAGGATCAATTTATTGATTATGTATAAAGGCATTTGAAGGTCCATGAGTGTTATACCCCACTTATGATTTATAGTTTGCTACAATAGTAATTGTGTTCAAGATTTAGAGGAACTACTTGTATGGTGTTCATTGTGAGATCTATTCCTATCATTGTAGTCTTCAGTACATTATGATTTAATGGGATCTTATTTCAAGACAACGCAAGTATTAAGTTGTTGAAGGACTCTAATATCTCTATTTTATATCATTTAGGATAGGAAAATATAGTAGCAGGCACCTTGATCCATAAGTAGATAAGTATGGGTAGCTTGGCCATTATTTTAGTTTTTGAGCAGTCATTATCTTGGGACATCTAGTCTTTATCCAGCTTAAGGGTTTGTCTTGATATTTTAGATGCCAAGAGAATCCTTGCTAGTGGTGAGTGCTAAGCCTACCTTGATTGAGCAGATTTGGAATTGGTAGTTTGAGGATAGCAAACTTTGTGGTGTCTGTGATAAGGTTCTAAGGGGTGAGACTAGGATGACTACCTTGGATTTAGTGGGTTATTTCAAGATATGATGGATGCATTTATGTTGCAAGGGTAAGAGGCTTAATTTTGTTGATATTTTAAGAGGATCATAGCTCTAGATATTGTATTCACCTTGGGACATCTAAGATGTATAGAGATTTGAGGCAACACTACTAGTGTCATGCATGAAGAGACATGTAGCTAATTGCCTATATTGTAAGCAAGTAAGGGCTGAGAATCAAAGACTTGATGGCTTGATTAAGAGTTTAACTATTCCCGAGTGAGAATGGGTTTGGATAACCATAGACTTCGTTAGCGGCTTTTCTCTTACTTTATGTGGTTCTAATAACATTTATATCATTGTAGATTGGTTGACCAAATCTACATTCTCCCTATTCATATGTCTTTTGTATTGAGAGGTTCTCTCATATATATGTTCAAGTGATAGTTCACCTATATGGACTACCTATAGCTATTACTTTAGATAGAGGCTGGATGTTCACCTCCATATTCTGGAGGACTTTTTAAGAGGGGTTGGGTACTCAGGTTGGCCTAAACATTACTTTTAACCCTCAAACTGATAGGCGATCAAAGTGGACTATTCAGGTTCTTGAGAATATACTCCACACATCTTTTATGGACTTTGAAGGTCATTAGGAGCAGCACATAGCTATAATGGAGTTTTCATATAATAATAGCTATCATTAGAGTATTGAGATGACACTATTTGGGGTATTATATGGTAGGCATTGTCAATCTCTGATAGTTTGCTTTAAGATCTCTGAGGTTAAGCCTCATAGTATTGGCTTACTTTGTCATTTGTTGATGAGGTCTGAATGATCTAGGATAGGTTAAGAGAAGCTCAGAGTAGGAAAAAGAGTTATGTTAATCGTAGACTTCAAACCTGTAGGTATGGAGTTGGTGATCAAGTTTTCCTATGAGTATTGCCGATGAAGGGTGTGACAAGGTTAGAATGGAGGAAAAGTAAACCCTAGGTATATTGGGCCATTTGATATACTTTAAATGGTTGGAGGTGTTTTATGAGTTGGCCTTGCCCCCACAGCTATTTACCCTATTTTCTATGTCTCTATATTATGACGTTATATCTTAGATATGTGTCACGTGTTTTTGTTAAACTTGATTCAGTTGGATGAGAGGTGGACCTTTAAGGAGGATCTAGTGCCTATATTGTCTAGAGATGTTGTGCGAGTTCAATAACAAGAGATTCCAGTGGTTACAATTCAGTGGTGACACCATCCAATTGAGAAGTCTACCTTGGAGACAAAGAATGAGATGCGGGTCCAGTATCCCTACCTATTTGGGATATGAGTATACATTCACCCTTTATTTTCATAGATGAAAGTCCTTTTAGTAGTGGATAATGTAATGATCCTCTGGATCATTTTTTGCAATTTCATGTTATTTTTCAATTTAGAGCTTTCACATATCTTCCTCAAGTTATTTATGACTTACTGGAGCTGACATTTCGGTTATCAGACAACTCATTTGTTTTGTTAGAGCTAATTCCATAATATGAAGTTTTCACTATTGAGAATTAGGTATTAGTGTGTAACTCTAGGTTAACAACCTTGTATTATAATTTTGAAAGTTTCCTAATATTCAAAACATATGTTATAGAATGGGGTGACCTTCGGTTGTGTCCCAAGGCTTCCACACTCATTTTGGGCTATTAAGTGGATTTTGGTTAAAATGATCATTGCATGTTGGATTAATATTTCATTGAAACAACCATGGATGGAAAATTTGATGGCTCCATTAAGTTTGGAATGTCAAATTTTGTAGAGTAGTATAGTTTGTTTGTGTTCATAGAGTTCCAAATGGATCCTGATGGTTCAATCAAGGACTTGGCAAATGCAAAGTTTGTTGGTGCATGGCTCAACTGGTGCAACTACTTATGTAGACCTATACAGTGGTTGCTTAAGTGGACAAAAAACCACTACCAGACTTGATCCCCTACCTAGTCGCTTAAGTGGAGGCCTTATCTCTAAAGTGGAGGTCACTTATGAGACAATCTTTCGCTTAAACATAGGATGACCTTTGGGGCATAGGTTGCTTTAGCGACGATCTGCCACTTTAGTAGTCAAATGGTCGCTAAACTGGTCATCGCTGGGCATTTATTTCTCTCTTTACCCAATTTTTTTCAGTTTTGCTAAGTCCAAAGATACCATTAAACCCTAGAAAACCTAGAGAATCATAGAGATTGATCTTTGGGTGATCGTGGTGAGTTGGTGAGTTTGTGAGAGTCCATTCCTCATCTAAATTTTTGTAAGTTCACTTTGATTTCATAATCGATTCTCTGTTTTAAAGTTACACCCCAAATCCTTTATGGGCTAATATGAGGGTGTAATTGTGCTCGGTTTCACCTATTTTTAGGATAAATTATCTTTTAGCCAAGACAGATGTTTTGACGATTTCAAAGTTGTGATTTCGCAAGCGAGCCCCACATTGCATTATTGCTAGATTTTGGACTTAAAGAATTTATATGCAATACGACTATCATTATTTTCTTTTTAATGCATAAATCACTATTTTGATAGCATGTCATCACGCGGAGGCTTCTTGGAAGGAAAAATCTCTAATTTAGTTGATTTTCTCAAGCTTTTGTCAGCGTCCAGGTAGGCTAGACTTACTTTCCTCGTAAATTGAGCTTTATTATGATATTAGTATATTATTATGCTATATTTGGATTAGAAGTTATGACTTGGTTGTATGTTATGTGAAATTTACAATAATTAACTAATTAATGAGCTCAATTTAGTTGGAATTGACCCATTCATTCTTTCCTTGACTTAAATTGTGACAATAGGACTTGTCTAGACTTATTTGTCACATTGTAATAGGATTTTGATGCCTTTACCTAGTTTGGGTTGAAATTACCTTACTATGGATTTTAAAGGTTAGTAGTAGGTTGTGCGACACTCTTTTAGGCCAAATATCATATTTAGCTCCCTATAGATCTAGGAGGCCTTCTTTCTTCATTATATATATAAATTTATATATACATATTCTCTTCGAACCTAGGTTAATTTTGACCTCTTTTTGATTCTTGACTAGAATTGGTAACATGTGTTTACTTTAAAGATCGGTTCAAGTCCAACATTAATCGTTCACTTGTTATATAAAGGATCTAGCTTGAGTCCAGTGTTTATTTTAGGAAAGGATTCATAGATATAGTTTTAGTGGTCAGTGACCTTATAATTGTTATTGTTGATACTCCTATTTTGATTGCACCATTAGGTTTATTTGTTTATTTCCTATTGATTGTTCCTTCTAATCTTATAGGGGGCCACTTAGGCTATAGTTAGTGTGTATTCTTTTTGATATTATCTACCTTGTTATTTATTATGTGACAGTTAGAGCATTATTTCAGGTTTGCCATTTTATCCCTGACTTAGGTTTACTTTTTTGCATCTTATTATAATTTTATTATTATTTAGCTTAGTTGGCTGATGATGCCTACCAAGTATTATTGTTTTGATACTCATACTACACTTCTACATCTTTTCTGGATGTAGATCCAACTACTAGTTATTGTTGTTGATGTTCTATATAGTACATACTCAGAGTTTTGAGATTGGGTGAGTTTTTAGAGTCAGAGTTGATTCTCTTTCCTTCTGCTATTTTGGACTGTATTTACATTCAAGAATATCTATATATCGATACTTTTAGTACTCTTATTGTTTTTATTAGTGGATCTTATACAAGACATTACTAGGTTGTAGGAAACTCTTTTGCCATTTCTCACTTTAATCTATATGTATGTTATCATACATAAATTCTAAATTCGTCGACCTCTTTTGCTATTTCCGTCTCTTATCTATATTTGTGATATCATATATTTATTTTATTGCCTATAGTCTTATTGTATGCCTAATTTTGTTATTTATTACACCTTCCACCAACTTGCCAATTACTTGTCATTCTAGGCTATAATTAGGCTTACTTACTGACGGGTTAAACTAGGTACAATCATGACTTGTGAAATAAGGTCATGAAATTATATATGATTGAATAAATACCAAAATCTCTCTTCTACAGGAGATTTGAAAGAAATTAAAGAAGCTTTATTTTTGTATAAATAGGCATTGATCAAATATTTTTAGTACATCATTAATATTCAGGTGTTTTGTAATGACTAGTTGCATTATTACTAAGGTCACTGTACTAATGTCACCACATTCTAAGGGAATGAGGTATGGGAAATTATTTTGAAAACCTTGAAAAGGTTTATAAAATCTAAGACAATATCACAACCTCTTTAAGATTATCTGCTCTTTTCTATTCAGATATCAACCAAGTGTTTGTGGGATCCTCTCTAGATTCTTATTAACTGGGAGTAAAGTTTTATCTCAACTTCATATGCTATGCATACACCAGCGTATGTCCAATTAAGAACAAAAATAAAAACCTAAAAAATGCGGTAACTTCAAATCACAAATCAACACCGTCTTCCCCGAGAACGGAGCCAATTTTTTTATGACGTCCGAGCAACACCTCCTATTAGATAATGGCACGGTTGCTATCAATATATAATAACCCAACTAAGTTTGGGGTCGAATCATAATGGAACACGTGTCTTTTCAGATCTCAGTAGTTGTAGTCAGTGGGTAGAACAAGACAAGTAAATAGGGGGTTTCGTTTGTAGTAATCTCGATCAAAGAACAACATTAATTTGGTAAATATAAGTCGTAAGTGAAAATTGGGATTGTGTTCCCTCATGTTTCTCAACTCCATATGCTTATCGTGCATTGTTGAACCAATCAAAAACTGAGCATGCAGAATCAATAAGTTATGTACCTACTATAGCCTTTTGGACGAGTAGAAGGATTTCACCCTTTAACTTTTGAGTCTTAGGGTATCGCACTGCTAACCCTTATCTTGATCCCAGTTAACTATTACCTTTTGTATCTCTAATTGTTAGATGAAACATAACCATCTTACGTAGATAAAACCTAGAAGCGTGGATCGACAGTTAAACTCTAAATTACTGTTGTCTTTATCTTTTTCTAGTCACTACTATTCTTTTGGCATAATTATAAATATCTAGGCGGGATCCTAATGTGTGAACCCATTAATAAATCAATCACAATGAATATAAAGAAATGCATGACATTGGTATTGGTTCAGATCAAAAATCGCACTTTCCCTACTTCGTCGATTCTCTAGGGTTTCCACAACCCTAGCTATGGGTTTTAGTTGCTTATGATTGTGAATGAAGATAAAGAAATGCATGACATTGGTATTGGTTCAGATCAACAATCGCACTTTCCCTACTTCATCGATTCTCTAGGGTTTCCACAACCCTATCTACGGGTTTAAGTTGCTTATGATTGTGAAGAAATCAACAACATTCATAATACAAAGCATAGATGAAATAATAATGATAAGATGAATAAAAACCTACAACCATAACTGAATAATCAATTAAAGTCAATACAGGGAAATCCAAGATCAAAGATGGATCTTGGAATCAAAAGATATTTCTGAGTGTCAAACGTGCATAACTCTTACTAAAAAGTATATAAGGGGTATTTATAGTACATAAGAAAACCCTAAAAAATAAAGCCCAAATGAAAAAGAAGAAAACCAGGTTAGTGGCCACCTGCTCTCTATACCGATAGTATGCTACAGGCACAGGTAGTACCTACGGTCTGGCACAGGGCACAGGTGCAGACCGCAGGTTACAAATGGACAAAGTCCTACAATTCATCTCTCAAGATTTTGGTTTTCTGGCACCTTCTTTGTCTACACGCGGTCCGTATGTCTACATGTGATCTGTAGGTTGACTTAGTAGGTGTTAGGAGTATGTTTTCCATCTCTTCTTCGACTCTTGAACATGCATCGATCACGATCAAGCAGGAAAATATCCCGAACATCCATAGTCGCTCCAAAAGTAGCAAAAAACACCTTTTTCATGAACTTAACATCCAAAATATGGTTTTCTACAAAACATACCCAAAATGGATCATATCTAACAAAAATGCCTCAAAATATTGCATATTTTCCTTGTTTTAAGCATCAAAAGCGCTATATTTTTGTAGCATATAGCACCCTCAACTTAGAAAGTTTGCTTGTATTCAAGCAACAAAAATACAACAAAACAAAAATGATAACTAAGAGAATCTAAGTTATTCAAGACAATCAGTCATCACATTAAGTTCAAATCACAAGATCCCCTCCTATATCTCTTTTTAAAGCCAACTATGTATTAACATGAAGCAAAACAATGTGACACAATGGGATCAAGGTATAGCAATTACATTAGCAATAGACAACCACTCATACGTAATAATTACACTACCTGAAACAAGCAAATAGGTAGCAACATGACTCAAGTATCCCCACAACAAAGATGTCTCACTCACTCATATGAAATCATGCATGCCAATTGTCACGACCCGAACCAGGGCCCGGCCATAACGAGCATTTCGAACCATGAAGGCCCAAAACACCCTTATCTATCTGATAATCATGCACATAATTTATGACAAAGGAGATGCAGAAGATAAACAATATAACGGAAACATGGTCAAGAATCATATGAAAACGAAAATGGGGAATAGTGTCCCAGAATCTAAATTAACATCTCTAAAACCGTCTGCGAAATCTCTACTACATGACTGAAACAATGTCTATCTGAAAACTGGGACAAGGCCCACAGCAGACCCAAAACTAATATAAGATAAAAGGACAGCAGGACATAAGACCTTTCGAAACATAGAAGGCTCACTACTTGTCTCTGCAACTCTGTCAGAATGGTCTACTGATTTTCTTGACCCCTAAACTGGGCCTCTGAACCTAGGAGGATAAAGAGGGGAGGGGATCAGCACAAAAGTATTGGCACGCAGAGATATCAAAACAAAACATAATATTTTAACAAAGTATAGTTGAGAGCCATTATAAAGCAATTTCGTATCAAATCATTTGAAAGCACATGGGTGTAATGCAATAATTTTTCTCGACAATAATGAAATGCAACTGAGCTAGGTGGAATACCCTACATAATTTACACCAACTGTCAAACCTGGGTTGCCGCCGAGATTAGAGTATAAGTGAGGGAGAGACACACAAGACCACAAAGCATGGTGTCTCGACCCAAATCAAATATGGTAGTGCATTAGGCCACAAAGCATGGATCCTAACCATAATCCCAATTTGGGATAATATAATATCAGGTACGCAAGACTACAAAGCCTGGTACCGATATTCCGTGTCGGCAAACACGTTCTTCCAGCGATGAACCGCTTGTGTCTCAAATACCTTCTTCAAGTATCCACATTTCTCATGTAAAATTAATGCATTCAAATTTTATCTTATTCAATCGCATATCGTATTCTGTAGAGTATTGTCAAACCCGACTTGCAAGTCATCAATATCACATCCACATATGCATAATCATGTAAAAACCAAGGTGATTCATCATTTATAAGTGGTGAACAATATTTATTTCAAATTCATACTCTCTTTTGTCGATCACAATATAATATGGAGTATTGAAACAATTATCATGGGAATTTGAAAACAATTTATCATTCATATTTATCAACTTTCATGGAAAATCTCAATTCACATATGCATGGTTTCTACCATTGAAGTATATAGGCAAACAATTCCCATGACATAAAGAAAATGACTTAGAAATCATATTGAAAGAAAGATATTAGCATTTGATTGAAAACCCCCATTTAAAAGCATGCATGTTCATAAAGACTACACCCATGAGATTTTTGGATAACCCCACGTACCTCTATTTCCGAAGATACTAGATGTTTCTTCAAGCTTGCGGATTGGTGATTCAAAATATGTAATTATCTTAGAAAACCTACGGTCGAATCTTGAACTATTTGGGTTTTTATTTTGAAACCCTAAGTAGAGTTCTTGAGCAATTTAGGGGAAAGTATGTGTATTATGGTGTTTGAGGGATTAAATCCCGTGTTGGTGGTATATATAGGGGTGGAGGATGACCAAAATACCCCTAAGGAACAATTAAGGTCAAATGTGTCCCTCAGTTGATAGTTTGATAGACTAGAGTAAATCGATTATAAATTTTTACTCATATACTTAATTTCGATGAAACCAACTGCATTTGAAAGAGGCCTCAAAGATCTTTCGTTTGATATATTATACCTCACATAGTTCATTATATACAGGGAGTTATGGTCATTTGAAGTTGACCCTGAAATGCTGAAAACTGGGCAATAGGCTATGCGTTAGCTACTGTTTTAAAATCCAAAAGCAGCCTTATGCGTTCCGAAAAATTCCGAAACTTATCCGAGATGTACTATGAGCTTGCCCGATTATAACACAACTTGAAAATCTAAAAACGAATGTCGGGAAGGTTGAAAAGTTGTATCCCGACGATTTCCAGCTAAAATGACTCTAAGTCCTCATTACACTTAGAAAAATTTTCAAGTTTTTAAGTCTAAGGGCCTCTATTAAAGGCTAATCCATGCACGACTTTTACGGGGTGTTGCATTATCTCCCCCTTGGGATCATTCATCCTCGAATGATTGGTAGGAACTTGTTGAAGCCTTAAATATATGGAATAACACGGACACGACATGTCCTCTAATAAAAAATACATTGATCTGAAACATGACCATATGGCTGGAACTACTGATATTCTGAATTCTTATATCGGACACGCATATCTGATGCATGGAATAAACGACTGAAGCTATTCATAAGCTGAATTCTCATAATGAACATGCATATCTAATGCATGGATCTATGACTGAGTTGTTCTCATGAACGCAAGACTAAATACACTGATAAGCTGAACTTTTTTTATTGAACATGCATTTCTAATGCACACATATCTGACTGGACTAACGTATGAATGTATGACTGAATACGCAATGATAGCTAGTCCGAGGCTTGTAATAAGAATCTATGCATGCAACTGAATGAGGTATCTCCCCCTTGGGATCCTATGTCCCTCTATGAATGTTCAATTTACTAAGATATCGGGGAACTGAGGTGATGCACAGGGCACCTACGAATTGAATCATAACTGAACCTCTGGAATCTAAATCTAATGCATGACCCATGAACTGATCTATACTCGCAATTACTAGTATACTTTATCTTGGAATAGTAGTATGTCTGAGATTTCGGGTAGCATGAATAAATGAAAAGACGAGAAAACAAGCCATGCAAATCTGCTTGTTAAACTGACTTACTGACTATACCGACTGAATTATGCTGGACCTTCATACTTAACTGGAGTATTCTCTTCAACACTCTTTCTAAGGAAGTTCTAGAAGTAATAGGGAGCCACGAATCTTGGGTATGGATTACACAAGACACCCACTAAGGAATCATCACAATGACACCACTCTGTAGTTTGGAATATAGACATATAACTCCTAAATTAGGATAGAATTACCAGACCTTTGGCAATACAACTTCTTACTTTCAAGCTTAGCACACTTCTCGAATATCCCTTAACTATACTATTCCTATAAATATCATATTCATTCAATTTAGCTTAAAATTCTCACATGAGCATTGATAAAAAAAAAATTCTACTAATGTCTAAAATAGCTTAATCCTTACACCGCGATCAAGCCTAACTCTAAATCACAAAAATACAGCATGCTACACCACGCTATTATTCTAAACCATATGATGCCACCTTCTATACAACTTTTAAAAATCACATCCTAACCATAACATGCCTTACCACTTCAATGACTACTCTGAACTCTTAATATGAAGTCGCTAATGCATATAGCGACCTTCCACTACAATCCCAAAACGTCATTCAAGCCTAATTTATAACCACATGTTAACTTCAAGGCAAACACCCATAAATACATACTTCACATAGTTTCTAAACTATTATCAATATAACTCCCACGCGCTATCCTAAAAAACATACACACACAAACTTTTCCACTAACCATCACATGTATCAAAGACTTAGCCCTAAATCCTACTTCATACTTATGGCCTTATCTAAACAAGTATACTATGATCTTCCATCAACAAGAACATTTACATCATCACCACTATCATTGCATAGAAAGGGTCACTGAGAGGTTAAAACACAAGACCATCAAGCGTGAAAAGATCTTAATACAGGACTGAGCACACTATAAAGAGTGAGTATATGTGTCATGAGTTGCATGACCTCAACTAGAGTTCATAACATAAGGAATGTGATTCCGACTACTAGAATGAACTAGAACTCATTATCTTAGAACTGGAAGAGTACGTGACTCTCTATCATATACCGGAATCATGAACTATTATCACAGAACTGAATCGTAAGGCATGAGTAAGCATCCGGATAACAAAAAAATACTGGGGTACGAATGGGTTGAGATTCACCCTCACTTTCTGATGTTCTATATCATACTGCATCACTACTAAAATCTGAGATCCTTACTTGGTCATTCATTCTATCATCTCCCCCTTAGCTTCAAGTCATCATCTAGAGTTTGGGAGATCCTTTACCAGATTCTAACTGAACTACACTTACTGCACTCTAGGGTCTAAAGAAAAAAATGACAGTACACGCATATCATAGAACTTAACCCGAATGTCTACCTTCCGGGACACACTCTATATTTCCATAGCCACCAATCGTCATAGTATAATGCTTGCACACTTATTTATATCGGTTCAACCTTCAAAACTCAAACTTAGATACTAACACTTAACATGGCTATTTAGAACACCATATACCATCTAACTAGTTTTTTTCCAACTAACAACTCCACGGTACCACTAGTCACACACAATATGTAACAGTCTTAGAGAAATATGTCGCAACCTCATATCACCTTGGCATACTTCTACAACATACCTACAACATTATACTTCATTACGAATCAATTTAAACTTAACCCATTTCATAAATCGTTCAAGCCTATTAGATCACTTTGATATAACTAACATCATTGATTAAGAAATCATCACATCCACCTTTATGAACTTCAACTATTCAAACTTAATGTCTAGTGCTAAACATGATTTTACAATCCAACCTTACGCATGATTCTCACTTGGAAACCATGAAATAAACATCAAGAAACACTAGTACACTAGAACTTCATAACAACAATAATTGACCTTGACCTTACGGTCTTTCTTATCACAATCCGTTAGCATGTACTATTTCAGCACCTCAAGACTACTAATTTAATCCCACAAAACATGCATCATCAAACTCTTGCCACTATTTACCACCACACCATTTAAATTCAAGCCTATATTTTAGTATCAATCATCTACCACCAATGAAGAATGCAATATAATATAAATATACTAATCCATCAAATTGGGACATTCTACCCAAATATCTCAAAAATCTACTACATACCTTCTCACAAGTAGCACTAGTTTACAACTACCAATGAAAAGAGGGTCAAGGGGGTTAAAGCCTCATAATAGACATGGTCAACCTTATCCTTATATTATAACCCCGTACAATCGTATCTACGTATACTGCTTTCTCACATCACAATTACTTACCCAAGCGTACATTTACACTACCTTAAAATTTCTCAAACAACCATAAGTCTATAATCATAGCTTACTCGCTAATATAGCCATTTTCACATTCAAGCAACCAACAAATCACCCTGACCAACAACTCCTTCTCTACCTTCTACTAATAACACACAAGGACGAATCACTTAATTACCAACTCTATCTCATGCAAATAGATTCAGCCATACATTTATTAAACCAACGAAAGAACAACAAGTTGCTAGTGAATTAAAACAGGCCTCGCACGGCTTCACTAGACATTGGTTTTGTATTTTGAATAAGAAAATGGGATGAATGACAAGTCAACAATGCTAGTGAATCAAAAGAGCCCCACACGGCTTCACTAGACTTTTTAGTTTCATCAACACAATGATAAAATATTTTTAAAAGATAGAAACTTGTCACACAATATTCCATAATCTGAGAATACACATCTTACTTTGTATAGATAAAAATCTGAGTCAAATATTTCCCTCACAGATTATGATACAATCCACACACGCTACTAGCTACCAACAGGTCATCACATTGACACTTCAACTTATACTACTATTTGAGTGGATATACAATTCTAACACTTCTACTATACATCTTTTCCCTTAAGCATGACATCTGCAACATAAATTTCTGAAAAGGGCTGAATATACTCAATATAGAAGGCTGAAAAGCACGATTTCATCAAGATCAAGGTTCACACTAGAACCCATATACTCTGAAGCAATAACGGACTCTTCTCAAGTTATTGAACAATTTTAAGATCTTATATGACGCGATCCGAAGGGATAATACCATTTAAACTCTAAACTTCTGTACTTGAATCACCCCAATAATGTGACAGGTCTGAGAACATCCGAGTAAGGAAAGAATTTGGGATGATTTTACTTTCGTATGGACATCACCATAGCATGAATTAGAGTATGAAGGAGGAACATTCTGACTCTATAGCACGAACTAGAACATGAAGAAAGGGAAACATTCCTAAACGCCTAGTAGCCTCCTACTTATAATGTGGCGCGCTACACACCCATAAATAAGACTCTACCCGACGTGATTTTGCAGACACCCTGGGACCATGAACCGTGCTTTGATACCAAGTTTGTCACGACTCAAACCAGCGCTCGATCGTGACAAGCATTTCAAACCATGGAGGCCCGAAAAACCCCTATCTGTCTGATAATCATGCACATAATTTATGACAAATGAGATGCAGAAGATACACAATATAACGGAAACATGGTCAAGAACATATGAAAACAAAAATGGGGAATAGTGTCCCACAATCTAAATCAACATCTCTAAAACCATCTGTAAAATCTCTACTACAGGACTAAAACAATGTCTATCTGAAAACTGGGACAAGGCCTCCAGCAGACCCGAAACTAATATAAGATAAAAGGACTGCAGGACATAAGACCTTCCGAAACATAGAAGGCTCACCACTTGTCTCTGCAACTCTGTCAGAATGGTCTACTGATTTTCTTGACCCCTAAACTGGGCCTCTGAACCTAGAAGGATAAAGAGGGGAGGGGATCAGCACAAAAGTATTGGCACGCAGAGATATCAAAACAAAACATAATATTTTTACAAAGTATAGTTGAGAGCCATTATGAAGCAATTTCGTATCAAATCATTTGAAAGCACATAGGTGTAATGTAATAATTTTTCTCGACAATAATGAAATGCAACTGAGCTAGGTGGAATACCCTACATAATTTACACCAACAGTCAAACCTAGGTTGCCGCCGAGATTAGAGTATAAGTGAGGGAGAGACACACAAGACCACAAAGCATGGTGTCTCGACCCAAATCAAATATGGTAGTGCATTAGGCCACAAAGCATGGCTCCTAACCATAATCCCAATTTAGGATAATATAATATCAGGTACGCAAGACCACAAAGCATGGTACCGATATTCCGTGTCGGCAAACACGTTCTTCCAGCGATGAACCGCTTGTGTCTCAAACGCCTTCTTCGGGCATCCACCTTTCTCATGTAAAATCAATGCATTCAAATTTCATCTTATTCAATCGCATATCGTATTCTATAAGGTATCATCATACCCGACTTGCAAGTCATCAATATCACATCCACATATGCATAATCATGTATAAACCAAGGTGCTTCATCATTTATAAGTGGTGAACAATATTTATTTCAAATTCATTCTATCTTTTATTGATCACAATATAATATGGAGTATCAAAACAATCATCATGGGAATTTGAAAACAATTTATCATTCATATTTATCAACTTCCATGGAAAATGTCAATTCACATATGCATAGTTTCAACCATTGAAGTGTATAGGCAAACAATTCCCATGACATAAAGAAAATAACATAGAAATCATATTGAAAGCAAGATATTAGCATTTGATTGAAAACCCCCATTTAAAAGCATGCATGTTCATAAAGACTACACCCATGAGATTTTTGGATAACCCCACGTACCTCTATTTCCAAAGATAGTAGATGTTTCTTGAAGCTTGTGGATTGGTGATTCCAAATCTGTAATTATCTTAGAAAACCTACGGTCGAATCTTAAACTATTTGGGTTTTTATTTTGAAATCCTAAGGAGAGTTCTTGAGAAATTTTGGGGAAAGTATGTGTATTATGGTGTTTGAAGGATTAAATCCCGTGTTGGTGGTATATATAGGGGTGGAGGATGACCAAAATACCCCTAAGGAACAATTAAGGTCAAATCTGTCACTCAGTTGACAGTGTGATAGACTGGAGTAAATAGATTATAACTTTTTACTCATATACTCAAATTGGATGAAACCAACTACATTTGAAATAGGAATCAAATAGCTTTTGTTTGATATATTACATCTCACACAATTCATTATATACAGGGAGTTATGGTCGTTTGAAGTTGACCCTGAAATGCTGAAAATTGGGCAATAGGCTATGCGTTTTGCTACTGTTTTGAAATCCAAACGCAGCCTTATGCATTCCAAAAAATTCTGAAACTTATTCGAGCTGTACTATGAGCTTGCCCGATCATAACTCAACTTGAAAATCTAAAAACTGATGTCGGGAAGGTTGAAAAGTTGTATCCCGAAGATTGCCAGCTAAAATGACTCTAAGTCCTCATTACACTTAGAAAAAATTTCAAGTTTTTAAGTCTAAGGGCACTCTATTAAAGGTTAATCCATGCACAACTTTTATGGGGTGTTACACCAATGCAGGGATGATCAATAGACACTCACACTCAACAAGGAAGTTCCAGTCAATGCATGTCAAATACCATAGGCTTGCCCTTATTTTCTTTATCTTAGCATTCAGATAGTCAAGTTAGGATCACTATAGGGCTTTTCTCGGCTTGTAATGTAGGCTTGGGGGATGGTATGGTACATATAGATATATCAAGTGACTACTCCTTGGCATTACACTAACTTTGAGGTCTCACTTACTAGTCAATTTTCTTTTTTATTTCACCCTTATTTCTCCCTTTTATTTTTTGTGCACATTCAGGATGGTTGTGGCCTTTTCTTCTTTCTTTTTTTCTTTTTCACAATTTTTTATTTTCTTTTTCTCTTTCTTTTTCTTTTCTTTTTCTACCAAATCCAGCCCTACTAACTTTTTCTTACTTTACCTTTCATCAAACCTATTTTTTACACTACGCACCCCTATGATAGGCACCCTCAAATTAGGCATTTTTCCTGTGTTGAGCTGCACAATGTCCAAAGATGAACTATACCAAAATAGGTAAATTGTGATTAAAATGGGAAGGTGAATGGTGAATATAAGAAAAATAGGCTTACAAGGCTAAAAACAGGGATCAAGGGATATCATTCACACATGGAAGGTCATTTAGGCTAAAAGTGACTATAATAAAAAAATGTCCTATGATACTTACCTAATTAACTATCCTTCAAACTAGGCAAGACTAACCAGGCAAGTTCTGAATTTGACATGCAAGGGGAACTAGGTAGTATCTCACACACACATAACACATATTCAATATTACTAACTACTACCTATCCAGTTCATGCAATTGTTAGCAAATGCTTATCATTTTCCTAATCTTAATGCCATAACAAGATCCATAAAGTTCACACATATATACATCAACACAGTTTTAAATCGTAAAATGTTAGAGAAATATCAAAAATCAATCAAATCATGACTACTTTTGTAAATACTTAAAAATCTCCTAATTAAAAAAACACATAACACAACGCAAAATAAAACACAATACGACACATAATTTTCCAAGACATACTGGTTCTACAACCATACCGTGGTTGGCAGGAAAAGATGTATGGCAAAAAATCCCATGGTGGCATTGTATGCCCACCCCCAATTAAAAACCTGCGCACTGTTCTCAATGCACTAAAACAAAGCAAAACACAGGGAAGTGAGAACATTCTTGGGATGAATAGGCCCCCGAAATGGGAGCATCCCCGTATGGGGGCATATTAACTGGCGGAGGCAGTGGTGATGGTGGTTCACTACTTGTGGATACACCCTCTACCTATCGAAGAATGCATTCTCTAAAGAATCGTGTTTGACCTTTGTAACGAACTCCTCTTATATCATATTAGGATCCTTTAAGTCGTCTAAGTGACCTTTCTTGGTCCCAACTATTGATACCTCCTCATCATCCTCCGCAAAGAAATCAAAGGGAGTCATTTCTACACTGCTCTCATCAAGAGAGTGTACCTCTACTTATAAAGTATCAAAATCCTCCTTCATCTGAACTAGATCAGGCACACCTATCTCTGTTTATCAGGATGTAAACCATATCTCAAGCTCATCGATTCGTGTCAGAAAATCAGCACAAAGCTCTGATAGTGTGGCTCTCTGAGCAGCCTTTAATCTAGCCTCAAATTGCTCAAATCTAATCCTAACCCCTGATGTCATCTTCCCGAAGAGGGTAGTCATCTTAGTATCGACCACCTTCAATCTATCAGCTATGGGCCTCTGGCTGTCCACTAAACTCTTCATAAACTCACTGGATACAGTAGTCATACTTGTTGCGGGAGATGTATTGGATGGGATAGAAATCTCTATAGATACACCAACCAGATCTGAGGTTAAAGTCGTGACTGAAAAATAAGTACATTGTGTCCTCTTGCCCTATGTACTCAAATTTGGAGTATCTCTCTGCTCATCTATATCCATGTTAATACTAATACCCTTATTATCTCAATGAGCCTCATCAGGATCTGCGAAAACTACTGGGCCCTAAGACTAGCCTGTGGTACTACTGTTCATTGTCTCGATCTCCTAAAAGTACCTAAATGTTCTTGACCCTTCATGATCCTCATCTGCGCAGTCGCGGTCGTAGGTACACTCTCATAAATACATGGTAACTCAGGCACTTTACCCCATCACATAGCCTCTGGATCATACAAAGAAATGGCAGATTAGTCAGCTCACTATCACGACCCAAACCAGCGCCTGTCCATGACTAGCATTTCAAACCATGGACACCCGAAACACCCCTATCTGTCTGGTAATCATACACCTAATTCATATGATCAAAGTAATACGGAAAAACACAATAATTCAGAAACATGGTGATAAATATGAAAGAAATAATAACGGGGAGATAAGGTTCCCTCAACATCAATTAACCTGTAAACAACTGTCTACGAAAATCTATAACAAATAACTGAGTCAAGTAACCGTATATAAACTGGGACAAGGCCCCCAGTAGACCCCAAAACTAAATATAAGATAAAAGGACTGCAGAACATAAGGCCTTCTGAATCATAGAAGGCTCACCACTTGTCTCTACAACTCTATCTGAAGGATCTACTGATTCTCTTGACCCCTAGACTGGGCCTCTGAACCTGAGAAGTTGGAGAAGGGAGGGGGTCAGCACAAAAGTACTGGCACGCAGAGATATAAAAAAAATATAATATTTTTACAATATATAGTTAAGAGCCATTATAAAGCAAATTTCGTATCAAATCATTTGAAAACACATGGGTGTAATGCAATGGTTTTTTTCTCAACAACAATGAAATGCAACTGAGCTAGGTGGAATACCCTACATAATTTACACCAACTGTCTAACCTCGGTTACTACCGAGATTAGAGTATAAGTGAGGGAGAGACACACAAGATCACATAGCATGGTGTCTCGACCCAATACTAGTGCCCAAGATCAGTTAGCTCGGGCTGCTACCTATAGTCCCAATTTAGTAATGACATGAAGTCAATTACAAAAGATCACTTAGCCTGGTACCAATATTCCATGTTGGCAAACACATTTTCCAGCGATGAGCTCTTATATCTCAAATACCTTCTTCGAGCATCCACCTTTCTCATGTAAAATCAATGCATTCAAATTTTATCTGATTCAATCACATATTATGTTTTGTAGGGTATCGTCATACCCGACTTGCAAGTCCTCAATATCACATCCACATATGCATAACCATATAAAGACCAAACTGCTTCATCATTTACAAGTGGTGAACAATATTTATTTCAAATTCATGCTCTCCTTTGTTGATCACAATATGATATGGGGTATCAAGACATTATCATGGGATTTGAAAGCAATGTATCATTCATATTTATCAAACTTCCATGGAAAATCTCAAATCACATATGCATGGTTTCAACCATTGAAGTATATAGGCAAAAAATTCCCATGACATAAAGAAAGATGACTTAGAAATTATATTGAAAACAAGTTATTAGCATTTGATTGAAAGCCCCCATTTAAAAGCATGCATGTTCATAAAAACTACACCCATGATACTTTTGGATAACCCCACGTACCTCTATTTCCAAGGATAATAGATGTTTCTTGAAGCTTGCGGATTGGTGATTCCAAATATGTAATTATCTTTGAAAACCTACGGTCAAATCTTAAGCTATTTGGGTTTTTATTTTGAAACCCTAAGGACAATCTTTGAGCACTTTTGATGAATGAATATGTATTTTGGGGTCCTTGGAACTAATTTCGTGTTTTAGGGCTAAGTAAGGAAAGAACAGGACCACTTTGTCCTCAACACAGAGTATTTAAGTCACTAGAATTCCTTACATAGGCGCCGCCCATCCCATTGCCTATGTTCACATAGGCACCGCCTAGGCTATCACCTATGTTTACATAGGCGCCGCCTAGGCTATTGCCTATGCTTTCCATTGGCCATGGGCGATTGGTTAGGCAACGCTTATCACTTTGAAAGGCCATAACTTCTTGCTCGGGTGTCAGATTTTATCCAAATTGGTATCGTTGGAAAGATAACTCGAGTACCTATCATTTGACACATAGTAGGATTCTTAATTCGACATATACAGAGAGTTATGGTTGCTGGAATCTGACACACTTTACAATGTCCACTAAAACTTAGTCGATTGAAATAGTTTCAACTCGTCCTTGAGTTGAAGGACCTCTATGGTCTAAATTCAAGCTTGAGTGGATTCACATGCTACATGATAATTAACATGCCGTATTGGCATAGGATTTTATGGCTTTGGGATTAACAACGCATCAAAATCATGGTCTATATTATAGCCCAAATTACGGGACGTTACATTATCCCACCCTTAGGATCATTCATCCCCGAATGATGATGCGGGACATAGACAGACATGATTTCAAGCATAATAAAGGACTAGGAGAGATAAGATAAGAATAGTACCTTCTATCTCCTCCTCCATCGAAACAAACAAATTGGGATATCTAATTCTCATGTCATCTTCTGACTACCAAGTTGCTTCTTTGACTTTTTGATTCCTCCACAGTACCTTTACTGAGGCTATCTCTTTGCTCCTCAGCTTTTGAACTTGGCGATCTAAAATTTCAACGGGATCCTCTTCGTAAGGCATGGAGTCTGTCACTTTGATACCCTCTACTGGCAATACCATAGAATGATCTCCAATGCATTTCTTCAATATGGATACATGGAATACCGAATGAACGGAACCCAAACTTGCAGGCAATTCTAACTCATATGCAACTGTACTAATACTTTTCAAAATCTGATATGGCCCTAGATAACAAGGGCTCAATTTACCCCTTTTTCCAAACCGCATAACTCCTTTCATAGGAGAAACCTTGAGAAACACCCAATCACCAATTTCAAACTCTAGTTCTCTTCTCCGAACATCGGCATAGGACTTCTGACGACGCTGAGCAGTCTTGAGTCATTCTCTAATAATCTTTACTTTCTCCATTGCCTGATGAACAATATCAGGCCCATACAACTGAGTCTAACCCACTTCATACCATCCTATCAGAGACATACATCTCCTCTCATACAAAGCCTCAAATGGATCCATCTTGATGATGGCATGGTAACTATTATTGTAAGCGAATTCAACCAGTGGCAGGTGATCTACCCAACTACCTTTGAAACAAATGACGCATGCCCTCAACATATCTTCGAGGTTCTGAATGGTACGCTCAGCTTTCCCATCCGTCTGAAGGTGGAAAGCTGTACTTAAATTCACTTGTGTACCTAAACCCTTCTGAAAGGATCTGCAAAACTGAGATGAAAACTGCGTACCTCTATCGGATATAATGGACACTGGTGCCCCATTCAATCAAACTATCTCCTCAATGTAAATCTTAGCATAAACCTCTCCCAAATAATTAGTCCTCACAGGCAAAAAGTGGGCTGACTTGTTCAACCGATCTACAATCACCAATATAGAATCATACTAGTTTTGGGATATAGGAAGTCCTGTAATGAAGTCCATGTTTATCATCTCCCACTTTCATAATGGCAGGGATATCTCTTGGGAAGTACCACCTGGCCTCATGTGTTCTACCTTCACTTGTTGACAGTTCAAACACTTGGACACAAAATCAGCTACATCACGTTTCATGTTATTCCACCAATACAGGGTTTTCAGATTATGGTACATCTTAGTAGAGCCTGGGTGAATGACATACCTCGAAGTGTGTGCCTCATTAAGGATTCTTTCCCGTAGCCCATCGACATTCGGAATGCACAACCTACCCTGAAATCTCAGAATACCATCACCACCAATTTCAAACGACATAACCTTTTGTTGACCCACATCTTTCTTGATTTGCATCAAGATGGGATCTTCAACCTGTTTCTCCTTAACTTCAGCACAAAGAGATGACTTAGCCATCTCATAAACAATCACCCCTCCATCTTTGGAGTCTAAGAGTCGCACTCCCGAATTTTCAAAGCGGTGAATATCCTTTACCATCTCTTTCTTTCCTTCTTCTACATGAGAAAGGATGCCCATAGACAACCTACTGAGGGCATCGGGTACAACATTTGCCTTACCCGGATGGTAATGCAGACTCATATCATAGTCTTTTAAAAGCTCCATCCAACGCCTCTGCCTGAGGTTCAATTCTTTATTTGAGAAAACATACTGTAAACTCTTATGGTCAGTATAAATATCAACATGCACTCCATAGAGATAGTGCCTCCAGATTCTAAATGCAAACACCATGGCTGCTAACTCTAAGTCATGAGTGGGGTAATTGTGCTAATGCACCTTTAACTGCCTAGATGCATAGGCTATCACCTTACCACGTTGAATTAATACACAACCAAGTCCCATACGGAATGCATCACAATAAACCATAAAATCATCTACACCCTCGAGAAGGGTCAAAATAGGAGCAGTAGTCAGCTTGTCCTTCAATTTCTCAAAACTGTTTTCACACAAGTCAGACCATACAAACTTTATCTTTTCCTAAGTTAGTTTAGTAAGCAGAGCATCTATGGAAGAAAAAATCTCTACGAACCTTCTGTAATACCCCGCCAAACCCAAGAAGCTCCAAATATCGGTTGGAGTCGTGGGTCTGGGCCATTTTCTCACTACTTCAACTTTCTAGGGATCCACTCTTATCCCCTCACTGGACACAATATGCCCCAGGAAGGCAATAGCATCTAACCAGAATTCACACTTAGAAAATTTGGCATACAGCTGATGATCCTTAAGGGTCTGAAGATAATTCAGAGGTGATTTGCGTGATCCTATTTGCTCTTAGAATAGATCAGAATATCATCAATAAATACAATCACAAACAAGTCAAAAAACTGATGGAACACTCTATTCATAAGATCCATGAAGGCTGCAGGGGCGTTAGTCAACCCGAATGACATGACTAGAATTCATAGTGACCATATCAGGTTTGAAAGGTTGTCTTGGGTATGTCTGACTCCCTAACTTTCAACTGATGATAACCCGAGCGAAGGTCTATTATTGTAAAACACTTGGCACCATAAAGCTGGTCAAAAAGGTCATTTATCCTAGGAAGAGGATATTTATTTTTAATTGTGACCTTATTCAGCTGACGGTAGTCTATGCACATCCGAAGGGACCCATCCTTCTTTCGCACGAAGAGCACGGGTACACCCCATGGGGAAACACTAGGATAAATAAAACCTTTGTATAGGGGGTCTGCAAGCTATTCCTTTAACTCCTTTTGTTCTGAGAAAGCCATTCTATATGGCGAAATAGAAATAGGACGAGTGTCTGGCAACACATCAATGCCAAAATTTATCTCCCTATCAGGGGGTATCCCTGGGAGATATTCGAGAAAGACTTTTGGGAATCCATTCACTATAGGGACTGACTGCAGAGGAACGTTTCCAACTTTTGAATCTTTTACTCGGATTAGATGATACATACAGACTTTGGAGATAAGCTTTCAAGCTCTAAGATAAGAGATAAAGTGACCTCTAGGTTCCACAGAACTCACCTCCCATACAATTTGTGTCTCATCCGGGAAAGAAAAAGTGTCCTTTCCGGTTCTGCAATCAAGGGTGGCATAACACGAATGGAGCCAGTCCATCCCAAGGATGGCATCAAAATCTATCATATCCAGTTCGATAAGGTCTTCCACAGTTTCCCAACTATGAATACACACAACACAATTTCTATACACCCTTCTAGCAACAACAGAATCACCTACAGGAGTAGAAATAGAGAAGGGTTCTACAATAACTTCGGGCTCAAACCCAAAACCAACAGCCACATAAGGGGTCACATAAGATAAAGTAGACCCAGGATAAAGCAATACATAAATATCACGAGAAAAGATTCGTAACATACTGGTGACAACATCTGGTGAAGCTTCCGCCTCCTGGTGGTTAGTCAAAGAATATAACCAATTGCGATCGGTTCTGGCAGCTGAAGGGGCACCCTTAGGAAAAGGAGCTGTGGAGGCGGCTTGGGACTTATCCCCCCCCCCACACACACACACTTACTCCAGCAGAAAGACAATCTCTCTGAATGTAACCTGCTTTGCCACAAGTATAGCAGTTTCTCCCCTCAAACCAGCACTTCCCTAGATGATTCCTTCTACAAACCTCACACCACGGATAAGTACGAAGCTGCTGGGCCACACTACCCTAAGACTATGTACCTAGAGCTTTGGACCCATGAGGAGTCTGAAAACTCGAGTTTCTCTGTCTGCCGGTGGTCTGGGTGCTGGGGCGCTGGTGGATAACTGTGCATTATTCCAAAACTTCTTCTTCTTCGACCACTTATTACCCCAGTTACCACTCTGCAGCTAACTCTTGTGTTGGTCCACAAATCTAGCTCTATTAGCATGTCTTTCTTTCTCTCTAGATTCAGCAATCTTTTTCTTCTTCTTTTCCACCTGCTGCATATGAACGGTCAGTCGAGCAAAGTCTAACTCCTTATTCAACATAGACCCCTGGCACTCAAGTACCAGGTTATCCGCAAGGCCAGATGCAAATTTCCTCATCCGAGCTCTCATATTACTAGTCAACTCTGGTGCATAGCGGGCTAGTTTATTAAACATTAAAGTGTACTCCTGGACACTCATACTGCCCTTCTTCAGATTCATAAACTCTTCCACTTTGGTCTCCCTCAACTCCAGAGGAAAGAATCGATCAAGGAAAGCTTCCACAAATTCGCCCTAAACTGTGGGCTCAGCACTTTCACCTTTTCCATCTTCCCAGTCGGCATACCACTGATTAGCAATGTCCTTAAGCTAATAGGTTGCTAACTCCACCCCTTCAACCTCAACCACATGCATCACCTTAAAGATCTTTTCCATCTCATCCATGAACACCTGTGGATCTTTCTCCACCTTGGTGCCAGTGAATTTAGGTGGATTCATCCTCATGAAATATCCGAATTTAGTAGCCTCAGACATAACAGATGCATACCTAACCCCTTGCGATCGTTGAGCCTAGTTAACTACTAACTATGCCAGCATATGAATGGAACGTCTTAATTCTGCATTTGAAATATCTCCCTTAGCAATTGGGGGGTGGTTGGCATTAGTTTGCGGATCCTGAGGTGGACTGGTCGGGACTGGAGGGACTCCCAAAGTAGGGACAAATTCTGGAGTGTAAGCCTTGTTATGGGTCCGCATCCCATGGGTAGGATGGACCTCATCTGCCTGAGCATTCTGATTAACGATACGACGTGGAGGCATAACTGTGTTTCTGAAACACAAGTGATCATTGATTAGGGGACAGTTCAGACTCTGTAGCACAAACTAAATCACAAAGAAGGGAAATATTTTCTAAACGCCTAGCAGCCTCTTGCTTATAAGTGTGGTGTGCTACACACCCATAAATAAGACTCTACCTAACACAATTTCACAGACACCCTGGGATCATGAACCGCGCTTTGATACCAAGTTTGTCACGACCCGAACCAAGGCCTGGCCGTGATGAGCATTTCAAACTATGGAGGCCTGAAATACCCCTATCTGTTTGGTAATCATACACCTAATTAATATGATCAAAGTAATGCAGAAAAACATAATAATTCAGAAACATGGTCATAAATATGAAAGAAACAATCACGGGGAGATAAGGTTCCCTCAAAATCAACTAACCTCTAAACAACAGTCTACAAAAATCTCTAACAAATGACTGAGTCAAGTAACCGTATATAAACTGGCACAAGGCCCCCAGTAGACCCCAAAACTGAATATAAGATAAAAGGACTGCAGGACATAAGGCCTTCCAAAACATAGAAGGCTTACCACTTGTCTCTACAACTCTATCTGAAGGATCTACTGATTCTCTTGACCCCTAGACTGGGCCTCTGAACCTGAGAGGTTGGAGAGGAGAGGGGGTTAGCATAAAAGTACTGGCATGCAGAGATATCAAAATAAAACATAATATTTTTACAATATATAGTTGAGAGCCATTATAAAGCAAATTTCGTATCAAATCATTTGAAAACACATGGGTGTAATGCAATGATTTTTTTCTCAACAACAACGAAATACAACTGATCTAGGTGGAATACCCTACATAATTTACACCAACTGTCTAACCTCGGTTGCCACCGATATTAGAGTATAAGTGAGGGGAGACAAATAAGATCACTTAGCATGGTGTCTCGACCCAATGGTAGTGCCCAAGATCAATTAGCCCGGGCTCCTACCTATAGTCCTAATCTAGGAATGACATGAAGTCAAGTACAAAAGATCACTTAGCCTAGTACCAATATTCTGTGTTGGCAAACACGTTTCCCAATGATGAGCCCTTATATCTCAAAAGCCTTCTTCGATCATCCACCTTTCTTATGTAAAATCAATGCATTCGAATTTCATCTGATTCAATCACATATTATGTTCTGTAGGGTATCGTCATACTCGACTTGCAAGACCTCAATATCACATCAACATATGCATAACCATGTAAAAACCAAGGTGCTTCATCATTTACAAGTGGTGAACAATATTTATTTCAAATTCATGCTCTCTTTTGTTGATCATAATATGATATGGGGTATCAAGACATTATCATGGGAATTTGAAAGCAATTTATCATTCATATTTATCAAACTTCCATGGAAAATCTCAAATCACATATGCATGGTTTCAACCATTGAAGTATATAGGTAAACAATTCTCATGACATAAAGAAAGATGACTTAGAAATCATATTGAAAACAAGTTATTAGCATTTGATTGAAAACCCCCATTTAAAAGCATGCATGTTCATAAAAACTACACCCATGAGATTTTTGGATAACCCCACGTACCTCTATTTCCAAGGATAATAGATGTTTCTTGAAGCTTACGGATTGGTGATTCCAAATATGTAATTATCTTTGAAAACCTACGGTCAAATCTTAAGCTATTTGGGTTTTTATTTTGAAACCCTAAGGAGAATCTTTGAGAACTTTTGATGAATGAATATGTATTTTGGGGTCCTTGGAACTAATTTAGTGTTTTAAGGCTAACTAAGGGTGGAAAAGGACCACTTTGTCCTCAACACAGAGTGTTTAAGTCACTAGAATTCCTTACATAGGCACCGCCCATCCCATTGCCTATGTTCACATAGGCGCCGCCTAGGCTATCGCCTATGTTTACATAGGCGCCGCCTAGGCTATTGCCTATGCTTTCCAGTGGCCATGGGCAATTTGTTAGGCGACGCCTATCACTTTGAAAGGCTATAACTTCTTGTCGGGTGTCGTATTTTAGCCAAATTGGAATCGTTGTAAAGCTAACTAGAATACCTATTATTTGACACATAGTAGGCTTCCTAATTTGACATATACAAAGAGTTATGGTCAATGGAAGCTGACACACTTTACAACGTCCACTAAAACTTAGTAGATCAAAATAGTTTCAACTCGTCCTTGATTTGAAGGACCTCTATGGTCTAACTTCAAGCTTGAGTGGATTCACATGCTACACGATAATTAATATGCCGTATTGGTATAGGATGTTATGGCTTCAGGATTAACAACGCATCAAAATCATGGTCAATATTGTAAGCCGAATTGTAGGGCGTTACATTCACCAAATGCACTGTTATGTAACTCATATCACAGAATAGCAAAAAAATCAAAATCATAACCGGCCATCATACATGCAAACAGTGCTACTCCCTCCCACATTAATGCATTACCCGAAGCAGTGGGTATCAGTCAGTATCTAATCAGAAACCACCAAAACTAGCCCTACAATATTAAGAGGCCCCTTCTTGATTACGGTTTGCCCCTCAATCCATAGGATTGCATCACCCAATGGTGAAATATAACTAGCTATCCACCTAGCCATCATCTCTAAATGGTGCTCAACCTCCCACATGATATGTCGATTTTATTTGATCCTCAGTCTCTGGTCGCACTCAGTTGTAAATACAGGAGTGGTGTAATTTGGGCCAAATATAACTCTGTAGATAGTCTCTATCGATGTGTCAACTCTGAACCCTCTAACTAGTATGTGATCAAGTTGTGGCTACCGTGCAAATCTGATAAAGCCTAAATGATGGAACATAGGAAGGACTACGGTAGCTCTGTATGATGCATAAAAATCACATACCATAGTCATTCTGTAGGAACTGAATGGTCTGGTCATCCACTATAGCTGATATCTATCAAATGTCATAGTTGTGGTGCTCGCTTTAGCCCTAATAAGTCAATCTGATGCTCCTCATAAATACATCTCGTAGGCCTTCCTATCTCTCAAACATGACTGTCAAGCTCAAATATATATCACATGCCTTCTATACACCACCTCAGATACTCCTCTTTGGGGGTGCATCTGGGCCATGTGCGGGGCTCTACTGCACTAAAGCATTATGGAAAGTTGCTTGCCACCCTCATCCAACTAGGGTAACTTTATATATTGTAGATGAGTGGTTGTACCCTCCTCAGACAGGGTCACTACAGATGACTACTCCGGCTCAACCTCATCAGATAAATCCCGGGACCCCTCCTCAGACTGGGGGTCTTTAGTAGCAACCTATGGAGTCATCTCTGACTCTTTCTCCTCTTCATTATCATCATCAGGTGGAGGAGTATAGGGGTGATATTCGTGCGGACTTTACCCTCGGCTAGGTTATAGCTGACTGAGCATCCTGGCGAGTCATTGCCATATCCTGGCAATTTTGTGCTCTCATGACTCTACATGTCACCCCAGCGGCAATCTTTCTACGTCGCTACCTCAAGTACTTCTCCACTAATCTTCTAGGCTCGAGAGACTCTACCCGTCTCCACAAAGTACTGAATTCACCTTCTTTGTTGCTTTAGGTTCCATGTGTACTTAAAAAACCAGTTGTTAGTTTCTAACAAAAGTGAGGGATAGCAAAAGTCAAAGAAAAAATCAAAATTCAAAATGTTCAAATTTTTCATCAATTTTCACATCCCAATAACCTATTTGAAATCCCAACAAGTCCAATGTATTCACACTAAACAAGAATCTTGAACTTCAAAGCAAACCAACAAGCTTAACTCATGGTATTACTCTATTCATTCAAGTTCACCTTTCGGTTAGGGCATAAACTTAGAATTTTAGTTCAAACCAAGGTCGTACATTATGATTTTTGGTTACTTTAAGGCTCCCATATATAAGCATGATATTTTCTATACATTTTTCAATGAAACACAGATATTAACTTGTTTAAACAATAGATAGATCAATAAATAACCTTTAGAAATTGAGAAAGTTACCTTTTATATGAAGAACCGGAAGAGAATAATGAAGTACTCTAGAAAAAACAAGGCTAAAACTTTTTTAGCATGTTGGGACAAGTTCGTACCTCAAATAATTGTCAACTTAGCCTTTACTTAAAAGTGTGGGGTTAGTTGGTCTTTTAAGAGGGAAGTTTGAAGTTAAAGAAAAAAGTAAAATTTTGAGGATTAGAATGAGTTAGAATGAGAGTAAGAATGTTCATTAAGGTGGGGGAATATTTTAGGTCATATTTAAATATTGGTGGGTCCAAAATTTAAATTAAAAGTTGGACCCACAAAATGACCTAGCTGCGGCATCAACTTGTGCTTCACACATGCGGTCAGGCAGTGGATGTAGGTATCACCTGTAGCCTGTAGGTATCAGCGAGCGTGTCGGGCTGATTATTTTGGCCCTATTTCTGCAACACAAACTCGGTATTTTGAAATTTTTCCTAATACTTATGGTCTTGCAACCTAACTTTTAGGTCTCAAAGGTAAAATTAAATGCCAAGAGTCCATAACTTACCATTTTTCATCCTCAAAATTTCAAATTTTTTACTTATTACTTACCATGTGGGACTTATGATCATGATGGGATGATCACACAGTCCCGTTACCTGGAAATTGATGGATGTAGCAATTTTTATCGTATTTTGGGTAAGGTACAAAAGCTAAAAACCTACAAAAGGATAAAAACAAAAAAAATATGAACGCTAAAGTATAGTGTGTTGCCTCCCACTCAGCGCTTGATTTAACATCATTGCATGATGTGGCTATTTTGGTTATCAGACTTCACCAACAAGCCCATGGGTTGACTCCCATGCAGCACTTAATTTAACATCACAGATTGATGCGAGTATCTAGACTACTCATAATTTATTTAGATATCAATCACCGACACTACCCTCATGTCGATTGGCTGTTTCATTCATTTTTGGATGTTGAATGTCGCCTCCTCACTATTTACTCTGATTTTTATCTTACCTTTTTCCATGTAAACCATAGCTCTGCCTATGGCCATAAATGGTCTTCCCAGTATAATGGACATCTCGGTGTCAACCTCACAGTCTAAGATGACAAAATCATCTAGAAAAATGAAGTGATCCACCCTTATAATTATAGTCCCTTCTCTATGTATTCATACTTCTTCCTCTATTTACCATCTCACTCTCTGCTATAGTCTTTGTATCTATCATAGTATATTTAACCTTGGTTACCTTGCACCTGGGCTCAGAAATCCACCATCTAATGATCCAGATAATTAGCTTCCTATTCTTATTCTAACTCGTACGCTATGGAAGCTGACCCCTGTGTTGATACTGCGTTCACTTTCTCAGAAGTCGCAGCTGCAAACTGCTTTGCTAACACCCTTAAATCAATCCTTAGTAATGTAATTTCTTATGCTATTGTATCATCAGCTGCTCCCTGGTTATAGAAGGCTCCAATAGCATATGTACAGGATCCCCTCTCAGCCTTTTGAGTTTGCCACCCTCCATTAGTGAGTAAAATCTAATCTAACATCTCTAAAGTTACCTCCTAGTGCAGTCTCATAAAAGATCCTCCAGATATGGTGTCTATCATGTCTCTGGAGTTAATGGTCAGAGCCCTATAGAATATCTTTGATAAGCTCATCCCTGATAACTGATGATTTGGCACCATGTTCAGATTCTTCTTAAACCTGAACCAAGCCTTGTACATAGATTCTAAATGCAGCTGCCTAAAGTTATAGATCTTATCCTCTAGCTGCAACATCCTTGATAGAGGAAATAACCTATTTAAGAATTATCTATGCAACTCATACCAAGTCGTGATAAAACCTCTTGGAAATTCCCCTAACCATATAGATGTTTCTTCTGTAAGTGAGAAGGGGAAAAACCTCAATTAAAGTGCTTCTTAATCTACCCCTGAAATGGTATATGAGGTGCACATCCCAAAGAAATATGCAAAGTGCGTGTTTGCATCATCAGTAGACAATCCTACAAACACACCCTTCAAATTTAGAAGTTGGATCATGGCACTCGTAATGTCGAATTTGATGCCTCGGGGCAAAATAGGAGGTACTATGGCTCTAGTCTTGGTCAGTTCAACATATCCCATATCTTCTTTATAATCCATATATGGTTGCATGTACTGATATGCTGGGATTACTTAAACACGGGCATCTCTAGCTCTATTCTAGTTTCCACAGAGTGTTGCTCGATAGTTTGCTATTTGTGTCTACTCAGTAAGATATGCTTC
Source organism: Capsicum baccatum var. pendulum (assembly GCA_030864225.1). NCBI lineage: Eukaryota > Viridiplantae > Streptophyta > Magnoliopsida > Solanales > Solanaceae > Capsicum > Capsicum baccatum. The sequence continues at coordinate 159,568,909 of CM061560.1, read as the reverse complement.
CCTAGCTACTCTCTAAGCTTTTTTAATTACCGTCTTATCAGCTTCAGCATAAGCTAATAGCTCACCAGTCTAATGATCAACAATATCCTGTACTCCTTCAGGTAGAGGTACAACATCATGAACCTCTTTAGGATTATCTGCTCTTTTTTATTCAGACATCTAACCAAGTGTATATAGGATCCTCTCTGGATTTGGATTGACTGGGAGTAAGGGTTTTTCTCAACTCTGTGTGTTATACATACATCGGTGTATGCCCAATTAAGAACAAAAAACCCAAAAACTGCAATAACTTCAAATCATAAATTAATACCGTACTCTCTGGCAACAGCGCCAATTTCTTGATGATGTCCAAGAAACACCTTCTATTAGATGATGGTACAATTGTTGTCAAGCTATAGTAACCCAACTAATGTTGGGGTCAAATCTTAAGGAACATGTGTCTTTGCAGATCTCAGTAGTTGTAGTCGATGGGAAGAATAAGACAAGTAAATGTAATCTCAAGTAAAGAATAGTATTAACTTGGTTGAAATTAGTCGTAAGTGAGCACTAGGATTGTGTTCCCCCTAACTTCTCATCTTTGTAGGCTTATCGTGCATTGTTGAACCAATCCAATACCTTGAATATAGCATCGATAAGTTATGCACCATCTATAGTATTTTGGATGAGTGGAAGGATTTTACCTTTTACCTTTTGAGTCTCAGGGTGTCGCACTACTAACTCTTATCTTGATCCCTGTTAACAATTACCTTTTGAGTCTCTTATTATTAGATGAAACATAACCATCTTACGTAGATACAACCTAGAAGTATGGATCGACAGTTAAACTCCAAATTATTGTTATCCTTATCTTTTCCTAGTCACTACTCCTCTTTTGGAGTAAATAGCAATATCTAGGCGGGATCGTAATGTGTTCACCCATTAAGAAATCAATCATAATAAAGATAAAGCAATGCATGCCACTGGTATTATTTTAGATCAACAACCGCGCTTTCCCTACTTCGTCAATTCGACAGGGTTTCCACAACCCTAGAAATGGATTTAGCCGCTCATGATTGAGAAGAAATCAATAATATTCATAATAGAAAGCATAGGGGAAATCACAATGATAAGATGGATAAAAACCCACAACCATAACTGAATAATCAATCAAAGTCAATACAAGGAAACCCCAATATCAAAGACGAATCTTGCAATCAAAATATGTTTTTGAGTGTCAGAAATGCGTAACTATTACTAAAAAGTACATAAGGGGTATTTATAGTACATGAGAAAACCCTAAAAATAAATCCCAAATAAAATAGGAGAAAATCGAGTCAGTGTCAATCTGCTCTCTGTAACTCCGGTCTGGCACAGGCGTAGGTAGTACCTGCGGTCTGGCACAGGGTACAGGTACAGACCACAGCTTGTGGATGGACAATGTCTTGCAAGTCAGCTCTTAATATTTTGCTTTTCTTGCACCTACTTTGTGGGCATGTAATCCGAAGGTCTACATGCTGTCTATAGGTTGACTTAGTAGGTGGAAGGAGTCAGTTTTTCAGCTCTTCTTCAACTCTCAAACATGCATTGATCATGATCAAGCCAAAAAATATCCCAAACATCTATAATCGCTCCAAAAGTAGCCAAAAACACCTTTTTCACCTTTTTTCATGAACTTACCATCCAAAATATGGTATCTTTCAAAACATACCCAAAATGGATCATATCCAACCAATAGGCCTTAGAAACTTGCATATTTTTCTTATTTTAAGCGTCGAAAGTGCTATATTTCTATAGCACATCAGAACTCAAACTTAAGTAGGTTTCCAAATCTAACAAATGGCTATGTTTGCAGGTAGGAAAAAAGGAATGTTGTTAGAACTAGTTCATGGATAGTGGATGTTTAAAGCATATGACTAGGAGGACTGCCTGCTTTCTCTCTCTCAAGACTCTTCAAGGTGGAGGTGTCTCTTTAGGAAATAGTAAAAAGGGCAATATTTATAGTGTAGAAAAGATTGGAAAATAACCTAATTAGGTAATAGAAGATGGGTATTATGTGAATAGCTACAGTCTTCTAAGTGTTTCTAAAATTTGTGACAAAGGTAATGGCGTTAAGTTCTCATCAGATGGATGTACTATGTCAAGCTTGAAGTCTAAAAAAGTTATTCTCAAAGCCAAAAGGTTCAAAAATGTGTATGTAGCTGATTTAGAGTCTGTAGCAGATGGGGCATGACAAAGCTGAAATTTCTAGGCAACAAGGTTTGTAATGTTTTTATTAAGGGAAAATAAACTAGGTATTCCTTTAAGCTAAAGAAGCAGTTGAGTACTTCAAGGCCCCTTGATATGCCACATATGGATCTTTGTGGACCTATTAAATTCCAAAGTAGAGGAGGAAAGAGGTATGTGTTTTCCATTATGGATGACTACTCTAGATTCACTTGGAAAATGTTCCTGAGAACCAAGGATGAAACCTATGAGGTTCTAGTAACTTTAGACAAGCAAATTCAAATGAAGCTGAATAGTAAAATTACTGAATTCAGATCTGATCATGGAACTGAATTTGAGAACTCTCAAGTTTTTGGATTTTGTGTTGAACATGGAATCAATCATAACTTCTTTACTCCTAGAACTCCTAGAAAAATAGAGTTGTTGAAAGAAAGAACATAACCCTCATAGAGATTACCAGAACCATGCCTATTGATATTGGGTTACCAAAGAACTTTTGGGATGAAGCTATTAATACTACCTGTTATATGACAAATAGGTGTTTGATTAGATCTCTCCTAAATAAGACCTCATATGAGCTTGTGTTCTATAGAAAGCCTAATCTTGAATACTTCAGACCTTTTGGGTGTAAGTGTTTTATGGTAAATAATGGGAAGAATGAACTGGGAAAGTTTGACTCCAAAAGTGATGAAGCAACATTTGTGGGATACTCCTCAACAAGAAAAAAAAACAGAATTTTCAATAAAAGAACTTTGTGTGTGGAAGAAAGTATCCATGTAGTCTTTGATGAACTTGGAAAGCTTATGAATCCTGGCGATGATAAAGATTCTGGTATTAAAGAACTTATTCCTGTTCAAATAGAAGATATTACTGAAGATGATGATCAAGGACTAAATAATGCAGTTGGGAATAATTAAGATGATGGTGATCTAGGATCTCAGTTATAGACCCTTGCTCCAGTTGAAGAATATCAAGAAGGGTCCAGTCAAACTCCTTCGTGACCTGGTCCCAGTGGAAATTATCTCAAAAGGTCAAACTGGAGGCAGAAATCTTCTCACCCACTTGAGAATCTGACAACACCTTTGGAATCTAGAGTCCAAACAAAAGCTCTAGCCAGAAATTTCAAGGCATTCTCAGTATTCTTGTCCCAAATTGAGCCTAAAAATATGAAATATGTTGACTATATCAATGCAATGCAGGAGGAGCTATAGAAATTTGAAAGAAGTAAAGTCTGGCACCTAGTTAGACATGTTGATAGAATAATTATTAGGACCAAATGGGTGTACAAAAATAAGCAGAATGAGTATGGATCTATCAACATAAATAAAGCAAGACTGGTTGTTCAAGGTTATAACCAGGTGGAAGGAATTAACTATGATGAGACATTTGCTTCTGTAAAAAGGATAGAGGCTATCAAAATTCTTATTGCATTTGTTGCTAGCATGGGGTTCAAACCTTTCCAAATAGATGTCAAAAGTGCTTTTCTCAATGGAAATTTGAAGGAAGAAGTCTATGTCAAGCAACCACCAGGTTTTGAAGATGCAGATTTTCCTCATCATGTGCTTAAATTGGACAAAGTTCTTTATGGTCTGAAGCAAGCACCAAGGTCTTGGAATGAGAGACTTTTAAAGTTTCTTTTGAAAAAATGGATTTAAAAAGGGGAAATTTTACAATACTCTCTTTCTAAAGTCCATAGGTAGTAAATTACTAATTGTTCAGATATATGTTGATGACATAATATTTAGAACTACTTCTGAATCACTATGTGAAGAGTTTGCAAAGTTAACGGGGAGTGAATTTGAAATGAGCTTGATGGGTGAATTGAGTTTCTTCCTAAACCTGCGGATCAAGAAAACTTCTCACGGGAAATGATTTTTCAAGAGAATTACATCAAGGATCTACTAAAAAAATACAATATGAAAGATGCCAAGCCAATTGAAACTCCAGTTCGAACCAGTTCAAATATGGATAATGATGAATTTGGTTCCTCAGTTAATAAGACCATGTACAGAGGGATTATTAGATCCTTATAATATTTTAATATGAGCAAACCATATATTGTATTTAGTGTGGGAATGTGTGCTAGATTTCAGGCTTGCCCAAAGAAGTCTTATTTGAAAGTTGTAAAAGGAATTCTTAGGTATCTGAAAGGGATAGAAGACATATTCCTGTACTATCCATGTGAGGACAATTTTGATCTGATGGGATATGCTAATTCTGATTATGCTGGATATTTGGGAGATAGAAAAAGCACCTAAGGAATGGCTCATTTTTTGGGTTCTTCCTTAATCTCCAGGGGTTCTAAGAAGTAGAACTTAGTTACTTTATCTAATGCTGAAGTTGAGTATGTGGCTATAGCTTCTTGTTGTGCTCAATTGTCATTGATCAAACATCAACTGAAGGATTTTACGATTGTATCAGACACTATCCCTCTGATGTGTGACAATACAAGTGATCTTAACATGGCTAAGAATCCAGTGCAGCATAAAAGGACCAAGCATATTGATGTAAGGAATTATTTTCTGAGAGACAATGTTGAGAAGGGAGCTATTGCATGAAGTTTTGCAAGATTGATCCGATAGCAGACATCTTTACTAGGTATCTTCACAAAGAACCATTTGTGAAGAATAGGTTAAGGCTGGGGTTGATCAAAATAACCTAACCTAGCAGATGAATCAATTTTTCTCCCTAAAACTTGGCTATAATTAGGAGATAGTATCCTTGATAAAATATGTACTTGCTAGTCTAAATCATTACCATACCTTTGCAAGTATACATGCATAAAAATAACTTCCAAAAAAATAGTTGAAGCAGACACAAACTTAAGGATTCACTTAAGAAAGAGAGGGACCTGGTCACATCTCTCAAGTTACTATCGTGAATGTACATTTTTGTTCTATTAGAAAAAACTGCTTATTCTCTGTCTATGTCAAAAATTATGTTATCCTAAAAATAAAGATGAGTCACCCCAAAGGTAAAATCAATCTCATCTCACTCTTTCAAAATCTCATCCTTGTGTGTATATGTTCCCCTAATGCCTTTTCAAGATTTGTGGTATTTTTTCCTTTCAAAGGAGCACCTAATCTGAAATAGTCATGTCCTTAAAATTTAGTGTTGATAAAGACCGACTCTCAAAACTTCTTCAGAGCTCCAAGCCTGTTTTATATTTCATATCCCTGTTAGGACAACACACGACTGAGCTAATCTTCACAGCCACTTTCCTGGATGAACTTCAAGCGAATGAAATCCCTTAAAAAATGGATGATCGTCTTCCTAAAGTATTGTTGTCTGAGAATCCCCTTTCATTCAAAGAGTCAACCAAGTTAATTCATCTTATCCCTTCAAAGCCATATTCCTTCTTCGCTCAAATCATTGATAAAGATTTATCCCTAAAAATACTTATCCTTTCTGACAGTGTAATGACAAGTGATGATTGGGTTGCTAAAAATCACATTTGCTATCAAATAACCTAAAAAAAGTCTGTTTGGTCCTAAGACACAAGATGTTAGTATGAAAATAAAAAGTTTTGGAGTAAAATCTAAGAGTCCTACTATGAAGAACAGGCTTCAGAAGGATCTGGTCCCAAAAAGGGGCAAATAGCCAAAAGAGAATTTATTATTACTTATACTAGAAGGAAATGGGAGGAATAAAGTAAGCTTGTTCCCATGGAAGTTAGAAATAGGTTCTTGACAAATCAAAAAGTATTAACTGGAAGGGTTTTTTACTCAAGTGTATTAACAAAATGATGGAACTAGTTGAGCTTGTTAAGTATCAGAAATGGCTCTGTCTTGTAGAAGGACCCATTCCCACAGTCTTTAATGAGGTAGTCAGGTAATTCTATTCCATATTGGATTTTTCTGAAGACAGACTGAAGATTACTGTTGTAGTACAAGGGAAGAAGTTAAATATTGATGTTGTATTACTTGGGAGAATTCTTGATGTGCCCATCAGTGGTGTAAGGACTGTCTCAAACAAAAGCCTACAACAGAGTTTATGGCAAATACATCAAAGGTTAAAGCAAAACCTGTGGATGCAGTAAATAGGAAATCACTCAAAAGTGAGTTACAATTAGTCTTTGATTTTGTTAACAAAGTGATTCTGTCGGCATCACAAAAAAGGAACATTGCTTCAGCTTTTGATGTGTGTGAATAGAGTGTTTGATCATTTTGGTATTGTCTGTGAAAATGAAACTCCGAGAACAGTGATAAAACTATTGGCATGAAAACTCTGATCAAAATTAAGTGTGTAGAAAATAAATCAGGAACCATCTCTCAAGAGGAGCCCAGCAAATAAATAGAGGAATTAAATCTCAACACAGGTGCTAAGGATACAGATATTAGCAAATTGCAAATGACAATTTAGCATCTTTCTAATGAGGAACCAAGTGTCTCTAAAGATCTTAGAATTGAGAATTCTGAACTAAAGAAGAGAGTTTCAACTCTAACTGATGGGGTTCTTATCTTAAATACAGAGATAAAGAAGCTAACCAAGTAATTGTTACACTGTCATGTTGCAGAAAATAATAAGATGGCTCTACTTTTCCAAACCCTCTTCCCAAGTCCTTCACCTATTTAAATTTTATTGATTCTTATGGCTTTTTCTATGGAACATTTAAATCTTGTTGATGCTTCACTTTTACATATGAAAAAATCCTTGTTTGTGTGTTTCATATGTCTCTTCTTTACTTTAAAAGTTGTTTTTCATGTTAGTGTTACCCCAATGGCCATGAGTTAACTAACTTGTGCCTATTTTACTCTGGGTTTACTGTTATCACTTTTCAATGATGCCAAAAGAGGGAATACTAAATGTATGTGTTAGGAACTAGGTACCAGGTGTAGGTGTTGAAGTTTAAATATAGGTACACATGTTGAATATTTGTGAAGCATGATGGAATATTGACAGGGGGGAGAATATGGGTACATGGTGATAGGGGAAAGCATGGTGCATAGTGATAAGGGGAATATTCATCAACAATAGTGGTGATCACTCTGATTAAATAAGAAGAATGAACTTTGATGATCAAAAATTTATGGTTAGTTTGTCATTATCAAATAGGGGGGAAATTGTTATATCTTATTTTGATGATGATCAGCTGACAATAAGGGACCAGGTCCCTAGATCGTCATGAAAACATACAGTAGTCATATGTCCTATGTATTTTTGTTTGTTAGTGTAACAAACTTCGTGGGTGAGTTGTGTATAATTCAGGACACCTGTCCTAATAGAAATTCTACCCTAATCATTATCCAGATATAAATAGAAAAGAATGTTTCTTAATTCATAGTTTTGCAACCTGATTATTCAAGAAGGAAATTGGTGAAAACTCAAATATTGCTCAAGTTCAACCTTTTTGTGTGTTGAGAGAGTGTTTGTTCTAAAGTCAAGTCTTGTTCTGTAATTGAATTACTCGTGTTATAAGAGTAATGCTTTTCTTTTGTTTGTTAAGTGCTTAGGTAGACTTACATGAGTTCATATTGGTTAGAGTTAATCAATATTGGGGAGAGATCTTGACATAGTTGTCAAGGAGAGTTTGTAGTCGAGTTGTTACAAACTAGTGGAGCTTAGAGTTAGGTTTCAAATGGAGTCTATAATAATGAGATTGATTATAGTGAATTTTTTAGTGCTTGTGAGGGCAAGCCATGGTTTTTCCTCTCTTGAGCATGGAGGTTTCCACATTAAATCTTTGTGTTCTTTAATTTCTTGCAAATTGTTCTTTCCTTACTCCTTTACTATTTTATTGCATGTGTCTGACTTTAAGGGACCTAGTTCATTGTAAGGTGGTGCAACCCCCGTGTTTCATTAGAGATATAGAATATATATACATCAAAGAAAACATGAAACAACAATACTGAAGATGCAAAACATTTGAAATATAATGAGGATGATGATGATGTGATGTGTTTGAGGTTAACGCATAACCTCCGTATCCACCTACTGAGCACTACTCTCGGTGTATGACCTATGAGGGGTTCACAATCTATATACAATCTTAATAACTAATAACAATCCAATATCCTTAACTCATCTCAAAATCGTGACCAAGGACAGAGGCATATTTAAAGTGTCACTTTTCCGTCAGAAAAACCAATATTTCCACAACGGTATCAATGTCTTATGAATGTATGTATGATATGAGGATATAATGCTCACAACCAAAACTATAATGGGAATCCCAAATCCAACCAATAAACACGAACATGAGCCAAAATCCACTCAATAAGGTAATCAACCACGATCCAATATAAGCCATGTACCATTAGAGTAAAATATTCAAGTGATATACTAGTGATACCATATAAACCCCAACTTAGGCATTTCTACCAAGAACAAATGAATACACAAAGCCAACAATATCATATAAGACCCCCACATTGACCACAAATAGCAATTATTAACTCAAACCATCAATAATAATAATATAAGCCCCCTCATGGGCACACAACAGTAATAACACTATTTTTATGATCCATTCCTATACTCCTAGCATGCTTTTATGTAAGATATTAACTACCCTACCAAGTCTAAAGAAAGTTAAGCCATAACCTACCTCGAGTGAAGAAATCCCAGTCTCAAACCTTCAATCACGAAGCCTTTCCCCCTCTAATGTCTTCAAAACTAGATAAAACATACAAATATAGAATCTACATGTTAAAAAGGCCAAAAATATCCATATTACCTATTTTCGAGTCGGGGTCAAAATGAACCCTCGAAACAGATTTTCAAAAACCTATAAAACAAAAATTTTAGTTCATAAGCACACTAATCATGATTAAAGGAATACATGGAATAAAACCCAAGTAAAAATAAGTTAAAAACGAGGTTAAAATAGAAGAAAAACAATTTAGGCCTTTTAGTCCAAGATCTCCAAATTTCACTTTCAAAATCACAAAATTATGGGTTTTGGATTACACGAATCAAAGTAAAATAACTAAAATAATAATTTGGAGCTTACCCAAGCTTGATAATGGAAGAAATCACCCAAAATGATAAAACTCGGTGCTCAAAGTTTCAAAGATAGAAGAAAAACCAAGAAAATATCTTTTATATTATACCAGCTCTAGCCACTATAGTGGAAAATGATCGTTTTAACAGTGATCGCTAAAGCGATCAAGTGTCAATTTAGTGGTATTCTCATATATGCTCAGTCTGCTTTAACAGACAATGGGCCTCTTTAGTGGCCTTCGCTACAATAGACAAGGCTTTGATAGAGTGCCCCCAACTGGGAGTCGGGTCAATAAAGTGACCGGCTGGCTGCTTTAGCAGCCACTACTAAAGTGACCCAAGTAGCGCTTTAGCGGTTGCACCAATTTTAAGTCTTTGGAGAGCCCTCAGGATTCATCCAAAATCCCAAGAACATGAATGAACTATGCTACCCTATCAAATTTAATATTCCAGACAAAAGAATAAATAATTCACAAAAACCAAGTCCTTACCGTATTTGTATCTAATAATTGCTTTCATAGCTTACTTGCACATAAAAACATTTTTCTACAGCTCAATTGCGCAAGTGTTGTACACTTATTAGGTTTACAAACTCATATGTTAAGTTCTCCTTGTGTGCTAATTTGCTTATGTGTCATAGACTCTATATGACATGCTTGTCCATATATTATGCACCTATTTGTGCTTATTGATTCAAGTATTGAACATATTGGGAGAAAGTTTCCATGTATATTGATAAAGTGAGGATTGGCTAGAAAAGGTTGGCCATATATATGAATTTTAGCACAACCCTAGATAATGGCTTAGCATAATGCCCTATCCAAAGGTGCGACACTAAAACTTTAATATTAATAGTTATGTATTATTATAAGACTCACTTATGAAAAGTGTCACAAGATTTATGAAACACAAGAAAGTTGAGCCCTCAGTATGTTAGTGTAATGACCCTTCAGGTCATTTTCTATATTTCTATTTTTCTTCACCGTTTAGAGTTTTCTTATAACTGCCATAAGTCACTTATGACTTTTTGGGAATGACAGTTCAGTTACCGGCTAGTTCATTTGATTTTTAGAGCCAATTCTCTATTTTAAAGCCTTTGTTGGTTCAAATTGGCTACCAGAAAAAAAATTCAGTCAAACGATCTTATATGCTAAATCTGACTATTCTAATAGCTTTGTACTATCAATTTTAGTCTTGGTGGACCCTTGGTTTGGGTCCTGAGGCACCCGAGCTCATTTCAAGCTATTGGTAGAAAGTTAAGAAAAATAGTAAGTGGGTATGGGAGCCACTTTCTAGTGAAATGACCTTGGATGGAAGTTTTGACTACGCCATTGAGTCCAGAATGTCAAATTTCATAAGGTACCATAGTGAGTTTGCATATACAAGATTCTAGATGAATCTCGAGAGGTTAGAAGAGACTTGGAAACTTGGAAATTTTCTAAGTCTTAGTTGGTGCTAGTGCATTGGAAACTTGGAAATTTTCTAAGTCTTAGTTGGTGCTAGTGCATCGCTTCTACGATGCCTTCAATCGCTTAAGTGATCTGCCAACCAGCAGCAAATATCACATATGTGAAAATTTTGTCACGTAAGAGACTCCCTTGGCAATAGAGCAAGTATCACATAAATGATACAATTGTCGTATAAGCAATAGCTGCTCGGATAAGCCAAATATCTCATAAGAGGCTTATCGTACAAGCGATATATGTGCCAGGGTCAGGTATCACATAAGCGACCAAAAATTTACTTAAGCGATACCTATGTACCTGGAAAAGGTATAAATACCCTATTTAGCCATTTTTCAGCATTTCTAATCTATTTCCAAGATATCTAAACCCTACAAAGTGAAAAACATGGGGATACCACTTGTGGGTAATTTTAGGACTTGGATAAAGAGTATTTACGCATTTCTCCTTCAAATTTATGGTGAGTTTTCATTAATTTCTTGCTAGAATTCTCTTTCTTTTCCTAAAATCCATAGAAACTTGGTGGCTTGATTTTAGCACCATTATAGCTCAGAATTCACCCATTTTTAGGGTAAATATTCCTTGAGCATAGAAGGATGTTGAGTTGGTTTCAGAAGTGCAATTTTCGAAAACAAACCCCGCATGGAATTTTTAAATAATTTTGGACCCGAAGCACAGTAATGCAATATGGGTATCATTGTTCTTATTTTGATGTGTAGATTGTGATAGTGTGGAACCTTGAGGAAGCTTCTTGGAAGTAGGGATGGGCATATTTTGGTTCAAATCAAAAAAATTAAAAAACCAAATCAAAATTTAATTTTGGTTTTGATTTTTCAATTTTTTTATTTGGTTTTGATTTCAAATTTTAGAAATTCGGTTAAACGGTTTGGTTTTCAATATTTCCATAAAAAACTAGGTTAAACTAAAAAATCAAAATTTTATAAATAACATATATGTATATATTATATTATATATATAACATATATATTTTTTAATTAAATATATTTAGTATAAATATAATATATAATAAGTAACCCAAACTATCAAACGTCATACGAGTTACGAGATATGTCTCTAATCCTAAGTGTTTATTTCAATACTGGTTGTTGACTTATTTCAAGATTTTAGTGGCTCCTTGAGGAGACAAGGCAATAAGTGTCGAGTTTTCGGTTGTAGTTATACATTATGTTAAACTTATGGTTATTTCATTTCGTTAATATGTGTTGAGTTATTTATATTTGAAAATGAAAACTTTGTTTGAAAAAAATTATTTTTCTATAAAATCACCAATTTTAAATGCCCAGTCATGATAAAGAAAGGCTCGCTACTTTAATCTTCAAAGCCAAAAGAAAAATCTGAAATAACCAAAATAAATTTGTAGAACCGAACCAAACCTAATTTATTTTGGTTTTATTATGATTGTCATTTTCGTCAATCCAAAAACTGAAAAACTGAATCGATATTAAACAACCAAACCAAACAAACCCAATGCCTACCCCTACTTGGAAGGAGAAATCCATGATTTAGAGGATTCTTTGGCGCCCAACTAGGCTAGGTTTGCCTTCTTTATAAATTAAGCTATTTCATAGTATGCTATGATATTATGCTAGATATGGAGTAGGATTTAGGTATTGGAGCTATGAATGAGAGTATTTGGTTTAATTGGTTCGTTAGTCTAACTTGAAACCATAGACTTGGAGTAGTTAGCATAGTTATTCATGGCTTAGGTGGATTAAGCTTTGCGGCATACATTTAGAATGGAAATGTCTTAATTACTCAAGGTTGGTGAAATTTTCCTAGTTATTCATGTTAGAGTAGAATTGCCTTTAGTTGTTATTGTTCTAAGTAGGATTGCCTTAGTTGTTCATATTTGGGAAGGATTAATATCTTAGGGATAATTATGTCTTACTTGACAACTAGGAATGAACATAGATAGCTTAGCCTAGTCTGGGGTAGAAATTTCCTAAGAGGATTTTTTGGAATTAGAAGTGGGCCCCTTCTGGCCCACCTTAGGCCAAGACTTGTGACAACCTTGTAGACTCATTTATGTATGATATACTCTTATTGATAGTAGGTTTGACACTTGAGTAGGTTCAATATAATTATTGAGTATGCTAGTTGGATACTGAAGGAGTGATGCTAATTTTCAAGTATCGCTAATGATGTTGCTCATATGTATAATTAAGAATATAATTTATAAGTACGTGGTGTGATTTATACATATGATTACTAGTACGGATCCCTAATATGATTGATAATGTGGCCTATGGACTTGTTTAATGATATAGATACCAACGTGATTAAAAGGTATAGCTTATAGACAAGATACGGCTTATGTACTTAATATTGCTTATAAGTACGATATGACTTATATACATAAAATAGATTATTGGTATGATATGTCTTATATAGATGATATGGTTTATATATATATGATATGTCTTATGAATATGTTATGGCTCATAGATATGATGTAACTTATAAATACAATTAACGGCTTGTAGATATGATGAGCGGCCTATAGATAAGACTATAGGTATTAATCTGAAGATGCTTAATAGTATTGCTTATGAACATTAGTAGCAATATAGATTCCGGATATGGCTAATAATATGGCTTATAGAAATGATTATGGATGAGACCTACAGATATGATTCTTTGTTCGGTGTATAAAAATGAGTAAAGGGATGAGTTATAGCTATAATTAGTTGGTATAATCTATTGAATTTGGATTATTTAAATTGCTCACTAGAGTGATTCATTAATACAGTTTATAAATATTAATTTTGGTTTGAGTCTGGCAAATGTTGAAGGCTTTTCTGTTATGAGTTTCAATTCAAGTTCAGCAAAATTGATTAAAATAATGATGATGCAATTGAGTCCCAGTTCGAGTTTGGTATTGAGGATTGCTTATGATGTGATACGTGCTGGGTGAATTCTTGGTTATGGCATGACAGTTAGTAAATTTTGGTTATTCGATTGTTAGTTTCCTTGATTGTACCCTCCAGGCTTATGGGGGCCTACGTTAGGTTATTTACTTTTCCACACTTATTGATTTATGAGGGTCAATCTTGTAGTTAATGGTATGATCCTTATGTTATCATTCTAATATGCATTTATTTATCTATGTATAGTGGTGTCAAAGCTTATTTTCAGGTTCGCCCCTTTTATCTTGACTTAGCTTATGTTATTTTGTATCTTATCATATTTATATCATGATTTAGCTCAGTCAATCGATGATGCCTACTGAGTACCCATGGTTTTGGTACTTATACTATATTTTTATACCTTTTTGGTGCAGATTCAGTACTAGTTGCTAATGTTGATTCGATGTTCGCGAAGAGTTGATTTCAGAGATTGGATGAGCTCTTGGAATCGAAGTTACCCATTTTCCTTCTATGTATCTATATCTAGTCTTTCAATATCAAGATGGATTGTATTTGACTATTCAGTACTCATAGTTTATTGTAGTAACTCTTGTACTATCATTACTGAGTCTTGGGATGTTTGTTGGTTTCTATCAATCTATTAGAGCTTTATGATTGTATTATTTCTATTTGAATATTTATTTTTTAACTTTTGGCTTTTATGACATTTTTCTACCAAGTTACCCCATTGTACCCAGTCTGAACTATGGTTGGACTTACCTACTGGCGGGATAGGTTAGGTGCTATCATGACTCGTAAATCAGGTCATGAAAAATTGGTATCAAGCCCTAAGTTTCATCGATATTATTCGTACAAAAGCAAGTGTCTAGTAGAGTCTCGCAGATCAGAACGATGACGTTCGTTTATTATCTTTGAGAGGCTATAGGACATTCTTAGGAGTTCTTCACTTCTTTTACTCATTTCATACTAAGAGCCTGAGTTGGATTCTAAGGCATTCTTTTGGTTTCACTTTTTCATAGATGGCATGGACATGTGCTATTGTTATACGAGATAAAGGTCTCAAGACTGAGCCTAGGGATCTTGTCGTTGTTCATGGGAAACTTAGACGTCATGGACAACCTCGAGATATGTCCCCATCTAAGGGACAGGATAGGGATCCTTCACTAGACTCTATTCTTACTCCTGAGCTAGAGATTCTTCCGCCCCAACCAGTGGTGGGCCAGGGACCAGACCAAGATCCACCTAGATGTATTTCTTCTTTAGTTCTTAAGGATGAGGTTCAACTTTTGGGATTGGTTGGTAGCACACCGTCTAATGGTGCACAGTCTACAGATTAGAGTAGTAATGAGGTGGGGGTGTAGCTTGTAGTTGCGGCTCCTAGAGTTGAGGTCCCTTCTCTGCCGATGGTTTCTCAGCTGGTAGTTCCTCAGCCAGTGGTTGCCTAGCTTGCTATGTCAGTAGAGGAGTAGAAGATATTGCGCAGATTCTTACGATTGGCTCTGCCTAGGTTTTCTAGTGCATCGGGCAAGGATGCTTTTGAGTTTCTAATTGCTTGTGAGGATAGGCTCTGTAATTTAGGCCTAGTTAATACCCATGGTGTGAATTACACTACTTTTCAATTAGACTTGGCAGCTCGACATTGGTAGAGAGTTCACCTTGATTCCAGGCCAGTTGGATCTTTTCCTTTGACATGGACTTAGTTATCCAAGATCTTCTTGGAGAAGTAGATACCATGTAGCCTTAGGTATCATTTGGGGGATCATTTATCATGGTTGGAGTAGGGCTCTATGACTATTGTAGAGTATGAGGCTCAATTTCATGAGTTGGATAGGCATGATACTTCTATTCTGACTTTTGAGTATGAGAGGGTTCATTGCTTTATTAGGGGATTAAGACTTCCCCTTCACATGCCTAGTCAGAGTTTGGTTATTGTGGGTAGGTCTTTTGCTGAGGGTTTTGATCATGCTCAACTTATGAAGGAGATGCATCACGATGCCTAAAAGGGCAGTGATAAGAGGTTGTGATATCAGAGTAGGTTCAGTAGGAGTAGTAGTAGCTCCCAATTCAAAGGCAATGGTCCTCATGGTAGGTAGCCTCGACATTAGCTGTTTTAGATTATCGATGGAGGCTAATCTAACTCTAGTGATTTTTTCCTGACCAGGGTCGTGGTCAGTCTTTAAGGGGTTTGTCTTTAGGTTATTTTAGTCGTGGTGGTTATTTTGGGTCAGTTAGATCTTCTGGTAGTAGACGCCTTAAGTTGGAAGGCAGTAAGTATGGGCAGCTTGAATTGTATTTTAGTTTCATAGAGGCCGTTGATGCAAGACATTCAGTCCTTAGCCAACTTGGTGGTATGACTTGATATTTCAGGCCCTTTGAGAATTCTTGCTAGTATTGAGGTGAGATCCTCGGGATCGCCAGTTTGAGGATAAGAGACTTTTTATCAGCCATGATTAGGTGTTGAGTGGTGAGTCCAAAAGGGATACCATTGATTCTGAAGGTATCTTGAGATTTGATAGCCGCATTTATGTTTTGTGGTTTGATGACCTGATCCAGTCGATTCTACATAAGGCTCATAGCTCCAGATATTCTATTCACCCAGGTACAGCTAAGATGCATAAAAATTTGAGACAACATTATTGGTGGAATGGTATGAAGAGAGATGTGGTAGACTTTGTAGCTCATTGCCTATGTTGTCAGCAAGTGAAGGTTGAGCATCAGCGACCTGGTGGTTTGACTCAAAGATTGCCCATTCTTGAGTAGAAATAGGAGTGGATTACCATGGACTTTATAAGTGGGTTGCCTCGTACTTCTTGTGGTTTCAATGGTATTTTGGTCATTGCAGATCAATTTACCAAGTCAGCACATTTCAGTCCTAATCAGATATCCTTCAGTACAGAGAGGTTGGCTCGTATCTATGTTAGTGAGATAGTCCATTTACATGGTGTGCCTATATCTATTATTTCAGACGGGGGTTCAGTGTTTACTTCTAGCTTTTGGAGAGCTTTCTAGAAGGGGTTGGGTATTCAGGTGGATCTTAGTACAACCTTCCACCCAGAGATAAATGGCCAATCAGAGCGGGCTATTCAGGTTCTCAAAGATATACGTCGAGCTTGTGTTATGAATATTGGAGGTCAGTGGGAGCAGCACTTATCCTTAGCAGAGATCTCATATAATAATAGTTACCATTCAAGTATTTAGATGGCGCCCTTTGAGGCTTTATATGGTAGCGATGTCGTTCAACGATTGGATGGTTTGAGACTTCCAAGTTTTGACCTTATGGTACTGACTTGCTTCAGGAGTCGTTGGATAGAGTCTGGGTGATTCAAGATAGTTTGAGGTGATAAGAGTCAAATGGACATCATAGCTTTCAGTGACATCATGTGAGGCTAACACATGAAGAAACTGGTTGTGGTCAAATTGAGGGTACAGGAACACACATGGGGAGCCCATTTTGAGCCCACAATAGAGCAATTCCGTGAGTGAAAGGTTGCTTGGGAGCTTACCTTTGATCCCTACCCGAGAACCTAAGTCTTGAAGTATGAAATACCCACGAATTTGAGAGCATTGAAGAGGTGCCCCATTCATCAAGTCCAAACACTCCATGGCCGCCTCTTCCTTAAGGGCATTTTAGAGATTTGACATGGTGTCTTAACACACCATGGTCGCCTCTTCTCATTAAGGGTAGTTTGGTCACTTCATTTTTGTAATAGATTATAAATAGACTCTTTTAGGTTATTTCCATGGTCAGTTGATTTTTGAGATGGAAAGATAACATTGTAACACAAATCCTCTCTTATGGGAGTAGACCAAAACCAAAATTAGGAACAAGTGTGGATATCACTTATGTTGAACATTTGTCTTAGAAATGTCGATTCTTGGGGAGGGTGATTTCCCTCTTGGATCACGTAAGAGTTTGGTGTTAGTTATTACGGGATTTAGAGGTCTTGGAGTTAGGTTTTGCAATCTCTTAATGTCAAACTAACTATCCTTTATCTTATTGCATTTTGTGTGTTTTGTATCTTGTTTTTCATTCTCGATTTCTTTGTGTTGCTACCAGTGTTTGTTGTTCTCTTGTTTCGTCTTATCTTCGTGTTCTTAGCTATTTTCGTGTGTTCGTAATCGTTCTCGTATCATGAGGGCAGCTAAGAGTAGGCAGAAGGCTTATACAAACCGTAGACTTCGTGCCTCGAGATTTGGAGTTGGACTTCAGATATTATTTTAATAGTTCTAATATTTCTGTTTTCCAATTTATTTTTGATTTTTTGGTTACTGATTTGAGCACAGTAGAACAACATTTCCCTAACGCATTTGGAATTTCTCTGTTGAATGAAATATTAGACAATTCTATATCATCTTTTGCTATTTGAAATTAAAAAAAAAAAAATTGCAAAACTTGTTATCTTACAATTAATGGAGAATTTGCCAACAAAGGCAGAGGTGGCTCAAGGGTAAAGTTGGTAAAATATTTGCTTTAGGATCCCAATATTTAACGATGAATTTAAAGATTTTTATTTCATTTAGAACAATATCGAGAATTATAAAAAAAAAAAAAAAAGGTTCAAATTTTTGTACAAAAGAGAAAAAGAAAACTATCTATCTTTTACCAAAAATATTTTAGAACTTTCAATCAAATAGCTTAAATCTTCGTAGTAATAAATAAATTCTTACAACAACATCCAAGATAGTGTATTTGCAACAAATCACTGAAATCGTATTAATTAGAATTGCTCCTTGATTTTATATTACAATGTAATTTTAACGAAAGATTTTATGTCATTTAACATCACTATATTAAAAACAACAAGTATGTAATAATAAAAAAGAACAACAACAAAAAAATAAAAAATTATGTATATTTGTGTACAGTTAAACCTCTGATTAAAATTAATCTATAGGTCACTAATTTTATTAATCTATAGGTCACTAATTTTATTGAGATGTCTTTGAGCTGAGCAAAAAGAGCGTACAACACCTTTGCCTAGGTCCTTAATTTGGATTATTATAGGATATATCACATCTAGAACACAATTTCTATCACCAAAACACACATCTTATTTTGGTGCTGCAATATTTTTTATTTCTCATTTTTCGGGTTGGGGGAATTTCCATCTAGTTTGTTCTAAAGAATTGGACGAATATTGATGACATTATCAATGCAGCTCTTTTATCTTGACTATTTTGGTGCTGCAATATTTTTTATTTCTCATTTTTCGGGTTGGGGAAATTTTCATCTAGTTTGTTCTAAAGAATTGACGAATATTGATGACATTATCAATGCAGCTCTTTTATCTGGTCAAGATAGTATTATAATCTCAGACGCTTTATTAAAAGTTCTCCTTTAGACCATGAAGTACGTTCAAACACACAATTTTGCTACATTAATACTACCAGTTTTTACTAATATTCCTGTATCCAATCATTTACAAAAGCATAAAGAGACGATAAATCAATTTGACACGTAGAAAGGATAGTCCTGATCATGCATATGTTTTTGACATTCTTATCTTGCATGCCATCATTATTTCTATACAAAACCTCGCCTCGCATTGGTCGGCCTACTTCTTGGAGGTCTATTTCCACAAGCTTCATAATACAGCAGTCATTTCTAACAAGAGCTCTTATTCATCTCTCTAGAGTTACATCCACCATAGTGTATTCTCGTTCCCACCACAACTCTTCCTTTTGATCTCTTATTCTCCATCTCCCATTTTTCTACTCTTTTCCTCAGACTTAGTCTTTTGATAACTGCACTCATGAATGTATCCTTGTTAAGCTTTCTATGCATCGAAATTGGCATTGGGATAGCCTCAAGTCCCATCAACTTTGCTACGACTCCGGGTTTACACCAAATCACTTTCTCTCCTGCTATTGTCGAGGGCATGTTTTAAGTTTGACTACTTGTCATGTCCATTTTGCTGTTGCAGCACATTGATTTTCTCTCACCAACACTTGTGCTTAGTAAAGGAGACATGTTGCAGAAGGAAGACCCGTACATGGCATCTTTTGCATCAAGAGAGAATCGGGGATACTAATTTAATGTGTTCCTTGTTGCTCGTAGAATGTCAGAACTGTTGACACATGACATTTTATGTCGAACATGCGGCCCATATTCGTTCAGCTTTGCCATATTCTCCTCCATGTCTAATTGGAGCAACATCTCCTCCAATGTTGTTTGTCTTCCTCTTTCGTTTAGCATTAGATCACTAGTGTCCGTGATGTAATTAGGAGATGAAACAGGACGGATAAAGTCTGAGGTTTGATGATTGAGTGTGGAAGTAGAGGTATCGTTATTACAAAAGCTTTTAAAGCCTTTCCTCATCTTAGCTCCCATGATATTTTACAGTTGAAAGAAAGATAAGTCTTTCATGCTTTCCCAAGCTAAGGGATTGTTCAAGGATATATGTGGGGTGATTGTTTTATTTTGAAATGAATGAATTCAAACGTAGGTAATTCATAAAGAAGACATGCAAGGCATGAATGAAGTAAATAGCGAGCGGTGTTAGGTTGTTTTCTCAGCCTTAAAAGGATTCATATGATAAAACAGCTTAGCGTTCGCAAGACCCGTCAGGAAAAAGTTATAATATCAAGGATTGAATCAATGCGCAAGTGGCTTTAACCAACACTCTTTGCTTGCTTCATTTCCTCAGTGAATAGAAAACTATTTTTTGTCTACAACCGTAATGTTAATATGTACATCATCCGCTGAATTCTAATATTTCAAATTGAAATTAATAATGACGAACGAGTTTATGATAATCATTCCACATCAGTAAATGAAAAGCATCCATCAGACAACAAATTAACCCATATTACCCAAAAAAAAATATTTTTTATCGAGTTACACTGTCTCCCATGATTAACCACCTGAACAATGAGATTAGATTTAGTAGAGATTATCTTTTACGATGGGATTTGATTTGGTTCACATACTGAAAGTGAGTTATAGTTCACAAGATAGAAGGAATTTCCCGGCTTTGATAATGAAAGAAATTTAACCGACCTCAGTTATATTTTCTCTGACTTCTCCTCCAAGGATAATTCTCGTTCATCGAGCTAAAAAGCACATACATGCAAGATATTTTTGAGTCTCGACCCTAACATTATAAGATCTTACGTGAAAAGAATTGGTTGCAACATCATAACTTATCAGTAAATCCTATAATGATCTTTAACTTAAATAGTACTCCTTCTGTCCATCTATCTTTACTTATTAGTTGTTACTATCCTATTGGCACAGGAATAAAGAAGCAATAAATGTTAGAGAGTAATTTTACCATATTATACTTTAAATATAATAAATTTAATACTTTGAAAAATTCATTATATAATGAATCGTATTTAATTCTAAGGACAAAATGAGTGAAAATAGATAAATTATCTATTGATTTTATAAACTGGACATGTATTGTTAGACATCCCAAAATAGAAAAGTGGACAATTAAAGATGGACGGAGAGAGCAAACATTAGCTTTGCAGAAATGTTGGGGAAAAGGGAAGGAAGGAAAAAAAGAGGGAAACTAACAGGTGTTGAATGGATTATAACTTACTGTTTATCATCATCAGCTTAACAAATCAAGAATTTGATCACTCAGATCTCGAAAGAATGAATGCATGCCACTAAAAAAGACATCAAGCTACAAGTATTGCCAGAGGGAGAGTGAATTCATTGTATCAAGTCTATCCACTTCCAAGACTTGACTCAAAAAGCTGGCTCCCCAGTGAGGAATCTAGCCACAAACCTGATCAAAGATCAAGGTTGTACATGCGAGCACTTGATATATACGCAGAAGCACAAAGCGTGACTAGAATATTAACTAACAATTGGTACCACATATAGAATCACAGCAAACCTAAGCTTACAAAGATTAGGTAGACTCAAAAATATATACATACAGAGACAAACAAATCCTTATCCCCAGTCATTCAACAGGTATTCAGCAATCTGGAGCTTCATTAGCCTTGACAAATCGACCCTTAACTCGCTTTCTAGTATCAGCTCTTGCCTTCCTCGATTCATATCGAATGTGCTTATCATATCTAGACATCACAACTCAGACTCAAGGATGCAACAAAGCCAAGATATAGGGGCAAACTCAGAGGCAACAAGAGAAAACTATGTTGAAAAGGAAACTGAAAGAGAACCTACCTTCGTGTCTTCTTTTTCTCCTTATAACGTTGCATTGCATTTCCTCTGTTCTTTGCCATAAGCTCCATATCAGCCTTGAGTGTTTCTGCACAGCTGTTTTCACCTCCCACAACAATGCTTTGGTCCATAAAGTTCAGATCAGTAGATACACCACAGCATTTTGGCTTAACATAACCTGAGTCGGATGAGTTCTTTATTCTTGGTAAATTGTTGCTCTCAGATGTCGCTGGCCCCTGGCTTGCCGCTCGGTTGTTCGAATTATTCTGCAAGGCAATAAGCAAGTTATTTCTCAGGTTCAGGAGGAAGACATGTGTATCATATAGTTTAAATCATCAGCTTCTTGGCAGTTTACTTCATAGAACCTCCAATTGTCATGATTCATGAAGGTGGTCACCAGAAAAATTTAAGAGTTATTATAATTGGTAAGGTCATAGGTTAAACGCACAGCCAAAATACTTGTGCACCATGACTTTGCTAGAATTTTACAATTTGTGAAGCTAATATATATCCTATTCCACAGTTCAAAAAGGAAACCTCAATATTCCGCCGAAACAGAACAAAGAATGTAAGTTGGTAAAAGAAGTCTCTGATCTGTCCAGAAAACCTTTTTTGTTAAGCCTGATCTGCCACTTAAAAGTACAAGTATGAAGAATTCGTGCCGCATTCATTGATTTAGGGGATTAAAATATAACATATTGAGATCAACTTAATGAAAAAAGAAAATCAAAATTAAGTTGTGGCTAGAGATTACACTGAAGGCTGTCATATCATCATGGGCAGCGGAGCAGTTAATGCCAGAAAATCCTAATCCTTTTGAAGATGCTAATGATGTTCCTCTTATGAGTTCATCATAGCTTTTCATCATGCACGCCATGTCGCTCTCGCTGTAATCTGCTTCCAATGAGCGGGACTGTTCATGGCTCCTCAACTGCCCTAGATTAAAATCCCATATCTGAAGAAACAAATACAAGAAGGAAGTATAGCAAGCTAGTATCTTTTCAGGTAACTAAAGATGGTACAAGATGAAGTATATCTCTTCCTTCTAAATATTTCTAGTCCAGAAAAGCAAAAGCATAATTCATTGACCGTAATTGTTACTCTTTAAGCTCGTTGCAGGTTTCTAAACTTCCTAATACTTTTTGCAAGAGAAGATTAAAGCGGAATGATTGATTTTAACAGCTCAAAGATAGTTCTCAATATCATATTTTTCCAAAAAAGGAAATAAAAGATTTACTTAATACTGAGACGGCATATAAAATCCAACACCATGGTATTATGTACCTCTATTTACTTAAAGATGAAGATATTATCTTGATGACATCTCAAGCACAAAATAGACCATAAGAAAGGAAAAGCCTCAAATATGTCATCAAACTATTGTTACATAAAAGCTTCGTTCGTGCCATTATTGTTTAATGGTGGTTTTGCACAACTTTTTTTGCCACATGGCCTCCAAGTAGAAGTCCATGTCACCAAATTTAAATTAATCAATATTAATTAAAATCAAATTGAAAATCGTACCCATTAAAGTAAAACCCAACCCACACCATTAAAATAAAAATAGGACTCATTGGAATAAAAATCGGACCCATTAATTAGGTAGGATGTGGGTCGGGTTTTATTTTCATGGGTACAATTTTAAATTTTGATTTTAATTAATACTAGTTGACTACGGAGTAGGTATGAACCGGGTCGTCCCTTTTTTTTTACTAGTTGACTTGAATTTGGTAATGTGGACCTCTAATAAGAGACCACATGGCAAAAATGATTTTGTAAAACCACCGTTAAAAAACAATGGCACGAAAGAACCTTTTATGTAACAACAATGACAGAGATGAGACAAATTTTTAACGGATGACACAAATGAGACATTTCTAATAGTTCGATGGCATATTTAAGCCCTTTCTCTTTTTTTTTTTTATAACCGTGATGTCCGGGTCAACTTAAGCGCACCTCGACTAATTTCATGGGATGCCTGTTCTTTCAAGTACACAAAATCTGTATTTTGGCAAAACAACTTCAACACAAGTTCAAGAATAAATCAAGAACACTTATGAAGTCTTTCCAATACTTTCAACACAAGATCAAAATGACCTTTCAAAGAAGTGCGTTTTCAATATTTTAAAGAAAAATAGATAAAGCAAAAAAAGCCAAGTCCTCCGAATTCACGGAGTGTCCTTAAGGAAATAATTCTCCTCAAGTACCCGAGGTTGCGAAATTTTCCTCCCAGGATAAAATGGCTTAACAATCCGACAGTAGTGGTACCTCAAACGATCGGATTCTCTTCGAACTCACTCAATGGGAGATGATCACACAGAGTTTTTCAGAAGACAAGAAGTGTTTATAATGCAGAAATTTTTGTTTCAAACCTGTGGAAAACTGCAGATTTATATAGTCATTAAGTGCCCCTTCCGAAAGGTGGCAATGGTTCATCAGAAAGGTGTGTCCTTTGGAACAGTCATGTATGTCCATTCGAAACAGTGTGTCTTTTCCAACCAGCCACAACCATTCAAACAGTCATACCTTTTCCCGAAACAGTGTGTCTTTTACACGAAGAGTTGTGTCCCTTCCGAGCATTGTTTCTGCATGCAGAAGCATGCAGGTTAATGGAGGAACAAAACCTGCAAAAACTGTTGCGTTTTTTTTCCTTTGATTTTTTCAAACAGGATTTCTCTCAAGTTTCAAAAAAAATTTGTCCAAAAAGATTAATCTCGATCGATCATTTGACAAATCCGAAGCCAAAGCCGAAGCCGAGCGACGACAACGGCGCGAGGCACCTCTTGGTTCTTGCCTCACTTACCATGTGGAGTAAACACTAGAAAATTTCCTTCTCCCGCCAATGTGGGAGAATTAGTAGACTTTCCCATTTTTGAGTACACTTTCCATTTTGAGTGTTATCTCAATTTTTCCCTCCACTTGGTTCCCTCCATTTTCCATTCACACTTTTAATCTTGAACCCAACAATGCCTACCGCCTCCCACCAGCAACAAGTACCAGGCAACTCCATCCACCAAGGCTAGAACAAATGAAAAGAAATCACCTAGTGTTTGTCTCTCTTGGGAATTGAAGCTAAGGTACCTGAGACCTCATGATACTCAATCCAACTTCATTGAACCACTAGGCCACACCCTTGGGTGCATAACTGAACCTTTCCCTAAAAAGAATATGGGAATCTCCTGAACTTTACACAAATGCCAAAATCATTTGAAATCACAAAAAGGAGGATCAGCTGGTAAGATCTAGATTATTACCGATGCACAACCAACTCAAAATCTAACAAAAATAGAAAGCTAGGCAATTTGATGTACTGCCCGTACACATTTAATATAACCACATCTTTTAGTACAAGAACTTGTCTTTCCAACCCCCTATCCCCAAAATTGTAATATGATGGCAGTTACCTTTTCTTTTTACACATGCACTGGAAACAAATCAAGCTAAATCGCAAGTTTCGTGCATATCTCAAATGTACTCGAAAGGCATTAAACAATATAGGCTTATCAAATCTTCTTTTCTCAACTCAATTGCATCATTATACTTGCATATCCATGTTGAATGTTCTATTATTAATCACATCACTGTTAGTATGAAGAAATCCTTTCAACTAAAATTCTATAGACAATGCAAAGAAAACAGCTTTATTTTACAATTCTGCACGACATTTGAAACAAAATAAATGTATTGAACAATACATAATGAGACAATAGAACAGGATCGCACTTCTTCGGGCTGAGCAAAATGTCCTAGTCATGACTGAATAGCAACGTGAAAATGCCTAGAGGAATACCTGAGTGTTTTGATCATAGGAATTTTCGCTCCACAAAATGTTTCGTTCCACCACTTGGTCACTGTCTTTAGGATTATGAGGAATAATCAAAGAGTTAAAAGGCACATTTTGCGGCTGTTGCTGCTCAAGCTTCTGAGCGACACCAACCATGACTGCATCACTCCCATCCATCACATTAACATTTCCCTGCCAATCACTACTGTCATTAGGTGTCTTTAGAACCAAATCTTCCGCTCCAGCTCCAACCCCATCTGCTAAATCCCTCTTGAATAGCTCAGTTAATTGTTTGAGTATCACTTGTTTCTGCTTGCCACAAGTTGGAGTTTGTTTTCTACCCACCTCACGAGCAGAGGCAGTAATGGAGTAAATCCCAGAATTATTAACGCTAGGTACCATCAAATCTTGCAACAAGATAGAAGGAGGAGGAGCATCCTTAGACATCCAAGGACAGGTGGGCTGCTTGTGAGGTCGTTTCTTGGCCTCAATATCTAAACCCCAAGCTGAAGCCAGGTCAGAAGCAGAAGGGCAGCCGGAGAACCCTTCAACTGGGTTCCGATCGTGTGTGCCAGATACTGCACAGCTTCCATGAGCATCCCAATCGCATTCTCGGCAGAGTACGAGGTTGTCCGTGGCACAACGGATGGAGACAGGTTCGGAGCCACAGTTATCACAGATCTGAGAACGAAGGTGCTTCTTGGAGAGAGCGTTAGCTGAATGAACTAGTTGGTCACAAAAGATACACAGCTTAGCTGTATCAGCTCGGCAATAAAGGATCGCAATTTCCTGATTGCAGAAATCGCAGGGACGGCTTTCTCCGCTACTCCGGAGGTCAGAATTCATTATCACGATCTGGGTTTGGCGGCGTAAAGTTGAAAATTGCAGCAATCTTGATGTTTATATTGCAAGGGAAAGGCATCATTTCCGGCCCGTCCTATACAATAAAAATCTAAACCATACTTGTAAACTATTACACATTTTAACTATATAAAAATGATATTATTATCTCCCCATAACCTTCATTCTAAGGTATGTGTTATATTTATTTTAGCCGCATCTAACCTATTAAATAACAAAAATAAATAATTAAAAATACTAAGGGAAAAGGCATCGTTTTCACCCCAAACTATAATCGAAAATTTGAATCCACACCTAAACTATATAAGTAATCTATTACACACCTTAATTATAAAAAAGTGATACTTTTTACTGACGTGGTACTAACATGGAATCGCGTGTAAAACATTACACTATATGCAAGTGATGGTAGCCTGACAGGGTGTAAATAATTTTACTTTTTTATAGTTTAGGTGTGTAATAGGTCATTAGTATAATTTAAATGTAGTTTCGACTTTTAGGGTATAGTTTGGGATAAAAACGATGCCTTTTTCCTATTGTAAAACACAGTAATTCAATTTGTATTTAGGATATATTTTCAGAATGCTTGCTTAACAGCGTGTTTGGATGGTGGTTTCCATGGTATAGTATGGTATGGTTACAATGGGAACCATGTTTGTTTCCATGGTTTTTTAAAAATAGTGGTATGGTATGTTTCATGATTTGATAACCATGGAATGAAGCAATTTATTGAACCACCAAATTGGTGGTGTGCCATGATTTTCATTTTTCTTTTCCAATTATATCCTTATATAATTTTCTTTAATCATATTTTATCCTTATCAACAAAATACATGCTAAGACTACGCATTTGTTAACAAGATCGAAGATTGCAAGACTTCCTATTAGCAATATAAAAATTCAAAGAGTGAGAAAAATGATCACAATTATTTAGTAGTAGTAGTTTTTAATGCCAATAAAAACTCAATTCAATAAAAAAAAATTGAAAATAGAAATGGAGGAAAACAAAGTGAATGCACAAAAAAGCATATACATGGGAAGTGATTTTTGAACTCTAAGATACATACATGTATACCAATTATTTTATTGATTGGGAAGTACTTCCTGATTGCATTAGTTTGCGTTCGTCAAACCTTTGTTTAGCAAATACCCTTGTGAATTTGGCGTCTTAAAAGGATCATCGGGTAGCTATGAGAAGCATCAAGAAAGAAAGGACAACTGGTTATGCTAGCACTGATATGGATAAAAGAGTTGATATCTCAAACGTATTACAATTAGGGGTATTTTAGTAAATTTACCTGTTACCATATTGTACCATACCATCAAACCAAACAAAAAATCTATTATTAAACCATAGTAAACGATACAGTCCATCCAAACATAGTACTATACCATATCATACTGATACGGGACAAATGGCCATCTTATCTTTCGGTGACATCTTTGGAGGCCAACACATAGAGGCTCAAGAATTGGTCACTTCGATGATACAAGAACATGCATGGAGGACCCGTTTTGAGCGCAACTCAAAGCCATCTCGCGTATGGAAGATTGCTTGGAGCATTTAAGAGTGAGGACTCACGGTTTTGGGCCTTAACTAAGGACCTTTTGGACATTACCATGGTGTATTTACACACCATGGCCGCACCTAGATGAGACATGATACGGTTGGGGCAGCCTCCACAAGTACACGACCCTTCACACGAAGCCAAGCTCGGGAATTACAAAAACTCCAAGCTTTGTTCATGCAAATGGCCGTGTGTGAGTTGGTGATTGAACCAGCCAAGGACCTGAACGCTTTTATGTGTGAAGAAGGGGTCTTAATGGGCAATAAACTAGCCTCCAAGGATGGCCCAATAGGCAAGGGGCGGATGGGCCTTTTAGCCCTTTTGTTTGTAGTATAAATAGACCATGTTAGAGAGTTATTCAGGAGATTTTTCAGATTTCAGAATTTGTAACCTAAAACACTAAACATTTTCCTCTCTATTTCACTCTAGGGAGCCGCCACTATCTCCTCACAAGTAGAGGGATACTTGGGTTGTATCTTTGGCTAGAAACAAGGGTTTTGAGGTTGTTAAGTACCTCTTGGTCCTCGTAAGAACTTGGTGTTTACATTCAGCAGATTTCGGGTCCTTCTCTTGAAGTAGGGTTCTTAGTTTTCTTGAATGTTTTATGTCAAGTTATCTATCTTTCATTATCTAGTTGTTGTTACTGATTTTGTTATCTTAAAGTCTAGTGAAGCCGTGTGGGGCTCTTTTCGATTCACTAGCATTGTTGTCCATCTTATTGTTCTTGTATTGTTAAGCTGAAAAACCGAAAAACAGATTGTTGTTCTTGTGTTGTTGCTGGAAAAACCGAAACTGAAACTTGCTGATTTTTGTGTTGTAAAACTGAAATCCGTGACTTCTTGAAGATCTTGTTGTTGTTGGTTTTGATGTTGCATCATTTGGTATCAAAGCAAGACCGGTTGTGTTCCAACATAACCCATCTTGGGCAAGTTCTCGGCTTAAACAACAACAACAAAAAAAAAAATCTGAAATCTGTCCACAAGAAGTTGAAAACCGAGAATGATATTATATGTTTAGATCTAGGTGTTATTTTGCTTGTTTAGTGAGTTTCTAGTGTTGGTTTCTTTCTCACCAACACTAAGGTGTCTAGATCCGAAAGTTGAGCTTGAAAATTTGGACATTGTGTGGTGACTTGAAGTGGCGGTTTTTCACTTAGCCTTTTAAGGCAACACCAAATGAAAAAGAATAAGAATAAATTAATGCAGGCAACTTATCAACTCAAGACTATAACTACGAACAATAGACCAAGTCAATAACACCATGGCTAACAACAATAAACCAAGTAAAAAAATCACGACTAACAATAATAAGTTTCACATTGCCTTAGTTATTATTTAAATATACATAAATAACAATTTTACCTTTCAATTATGTCAATTGCCCGCACAACACAATGATCCAATATAACAACATTAAGGTCAACCAATTCACTCAAGAAATCATATATATCAATAACAACAAAACTCAGCCCACTCAAGGGACCGTTAAACTCACTAATACTGTGCACATACATGTTAAGCGCTTTATGATTTTCTATTATCCATGGCCTGCAGGAGTAGAGCACAGTCCATATACCAGCATCATAGGCATATAGTGTTTGACACCCTTGTCCAAAATCAATGAGATACCACCCTTATTACAGCATCATCACCCTTATATTTCCTTAGTTTCACCACTTCCATGATGATGTCCTTTACTTGTTTATCTCACAATAACAGCTGATATCATAACAAGTATAATTACTAATGAGAATAACACAATCACACTTGTATGACAAACAAGTTCTTAATACAACCTCATTAGATGTGATTAGACACTTAGGATATCATTCAACAATTAAACCTATTAAACATACATTGTAACAAGTACACAAAGAGACAATTAATATGCATATACAAACTTTATTAAATTTTTAACTGTATTTAATTATCACCTATCTTAGTTCAAGCTTACTCTTGCTCTAACGAACCTGTGCCTTGCCCTTTCTTGTAATTTCATATTAGTTTTGGTCTAGAAAGAACAATACAACACATATATCAATAAACGACCTAATAAAATCAAGGATTATATTCTAATCCCAAAATCCTAAGTCCAAAGTCATGATCATTTCCTCATTCTAAGGATTTTCTACCATTATTACACCTTAATTCTACCAATTTCATATTTATAAGGTGAATTCTAAGGATGCAACCTTAGTTCATCTATTTTTTTTGTAAAAACAAGGGGTTTAACCTAAATCACCAAATTGCACTAGAATTTTCACCTAGGTTTAGTCCCATCCTTTCACATACCTAAAATTTAGTGATTGTAAGATTATTTTTTTGAAAACTAGTTAGAAGAATAAAATTACTTACCTTAATGAATAAATTAGCTGGAAAAACAATGAAAATAGACTAAAATCGCCCTCTTTATTCCTTGAATGTATTTAGAAAGAAAAATACATTTTTGGTTATTTTCTACTTTAACTAACACTTATACCGCTGTAACGGAATTCTTCAGCTATGAGGGGATTGTCTGACCCATACTCCCCTTAGTGGGATAGTGATAGTGTCTTGCCTTCTACTATAGTGTTTTAGGGGAGGCCATAAAGTCCAACTACCCTAGAGTTTTTCCCCTTTCACAGCACACTTCAAAATATTGACATCCCAGACTATCCTCTTTACGCCAAATATAATCATCGTAGTTCTACAAACCCTAATTCACTTCTAGAAGTTTCTATGATTTTTTTATAATCCTATCTATCATAAAATAATCTTAAATTACTTAACCATTAACAAATCGATTCCCAGACTATCCTAGACCTCACCAAACTTGGATTTCATCCAAGACTAGCCTAGTATGAATTTTCTAACATTTTATTTGGAGAGAATCTTAATCCAAATTCTAACACGCTAGGCTTTAACCGTAATGATGGAAAGATTTGTTACAATAGATATCAATTTACTTATCATTCATCCCTAAATGATCAATAAAGAAAAACAAGGTAAGAAGAATGTCAAAAAGTACCTGAATCCTCAAACAAGTGTGGGTACTTGTCACATATGTGCTTCCCTATTTCCCAAGTGGCCTCTTCAATATACTAAATTTCCTTAGTTCTCAACTTTTAAACTTCTTGATAAAGAATCACAATTGGCTCCTCTTCATACGAAAGCTTCTTGTCAAGCAAAATAGATCCCCACATAATAATATAATCACTATCTCCCTGGTATTTCTTAAGCATGGAAACATAATGTATCAGATGGACTCCTAACAAGCTTGGTGAAAACACTAACTTATAAGCTACCAGAACAACATCATCAAGAACCTTAAATGGACCAATTTACCGAGGTTTAAACTTATCCTTCTTGCCAAATTGCATAACCCCCTTCATATGAGACACCTTCAATAGTAGATGCTCACCTGGTTTGAAAAAACATATCCCTTACCTATGATCCACATATTTCTTTTGTCTACTTTGGGCTGCCAAAAACTTATCCTGAATGAACTTCACCTTCTCTTGAGCTTTCTTCACCAAGTCTATGCCCAAAGGATTCACATCATTAACATGAGGAACACACATACATCCTCTTACCCTCAAAGCACTCTACATGCATCAAGTGTGGAATATTAAGCCTCACCACACACCACCTGATTTCAAATTATGTTCAACTTTGCATCATCAAATTATTTAGACTTAATTTGAACAAGAAATGAGTACTTTACCTCCACACTAGCCAATACTTTACCCTTTTTGTCCACTTCAAATTGCATAATCAACATTGCTAGAGTTAGGATTTCTTTAGCCAAGAGTTGTCTTGACACTCTAAAATAGGCCAAACTACCCATACTTACAAACTTTTAACTCATGTGTCTACCTCCGTATTGTCCTTGAATGGATGATATTGTATGGTCACATCATAATATTTCAATAATTTTATCCATTATCTCTTCCTGAAGTTCAATGCTTTTGGGTTAAAACATGTTGTAAACTACAATGGTCCGCAAACACTTTACTTTTGACACCATAGAGGTAGTGTCTCCATGTCTTAAGTGCAAAAAGCTACTGCTGCCAACTCCAAGTCATGGGTCGTATAATTATTTACATGAGGATTTACCTTGAAGCATTGGTAATCATATTTATATCCTTCATCAGCACAATACCCAAACCATAGTGTGAAGGATAAAAAAATACAACAAAATCTTTACCTTCAGCTGGCAAGGAAAGAGTAAGAGTTGTGGTTAGAAGTGACTTGAGCTTTTGAAAGAACTCTTTATATTTGTCAGAACAAAAAAATGTCATCTCTTTCTGTGTTAGCTGTGTCAAATAAGTAGAATGGAGAAAAAGTTCTTGAAAACCTATAATAGTAGCTAGTAAGATCCACAAAACTTTAAACCTCAATTATAGAGCTAGGCTAAACCCAACTCTTGACAGTCTCAATCTTTTGAGGATCTACCGTCACCCCATTTTCTACATTCACATGCCTCAAAAAGGTTACAAAAGACATCCAAAAATTATATTTGGAGAACTTATCATAAAGTTTCTTATCCTTCAAAATCCTTGAGATAATATAAAGATGACATGCATGTTCCTCCTTAATTTTAGAGTAAAGCAACATGTCATTAATAAAAGCAATAAAAAAAAATCCAAGAAAAATATGAAAATACCATTCATCAAATTCATAAATATGGTTAGCGCATTGGTTAATCCAAAAGACATCACAAGAACTCATAATGTCTATATTGAGCCCTAAAAGCTGTCTTAGGTATACCCTCAGTTCAAATTTTATAATTACCTATCTTTTGGTGATTTGCATGAAATATTTATTTTTGTGTGATTTGACTATTTTAACCCTCATTGTGGTTGCATTGTAGTATTTCTGGGGTGCGGGAATGATTGACACAGTTTTTAATGTATTTTGATATAATTTGTATGAGTTTGTGGTTTTAGGTGGCTTAAAAAGCCTTATAGTTGACTTTTGTCAACATATTGATCTATGCGTTGGATAGTAGAATAAACTGTGCTAGAAGATTTGGAATGTTAATTTTAGGTTAGTAGCATGATTGGTGTGATTTTATGGCTTTCATATCTCCTTACCTCGGTGGAAGTTATGAAATTGGGTTTTTGGGTTTAGAGAACTAATTATAGAAATGGCTATAATTATCGTATTGTGCCTGTGTGGAGGCCTACATTGTTGCTAATTAGTGATTTTGAGATATTATTTGCTATGTGTGACCGCGTGAAATCTTATATGATATTGTTGGCCTTATGAATGTGTTATTAGTTATATCTTGTTTGATGAAAAAGCCTAATGTGAGGTTAATGGTACTTTTAAGTGTATTTTACTCTATTGGCATTTGAATTATGTTGAATTTGATGGATGGTTGGAATATTGAGTGGAGTTTGGCTCACGTGGTTGGTACATTGGTTGAATATGGAAATTCTCACTATGGTTGGTTGTGATCTTTACATCCTCATATCATGTAAATTCATGAAACACTGGTACCACCACGAAAATACTAGAAACACTGGCTTTTTCTAATAGAAAATGTGAAATCTTTAAAATCCTATACAAATGGAGTACCAGAGAGGAGATACGGATATGGTATTAGATATGTATTGTATATGGGTTAACAAGTCCCCGATGGGTTCTACCTTGGGAGAACAACTAGGTAGGTGTATACGGGGGTTGTGCGTTGACCTCGTGCATCACATCATCCTCATCATCATTATTGCATTTTATTATATACCTTGTGCTTTCTTTGTTTGTAGTATCATCCTTGATTGATATTTTTTTATGTGTGTTACTTTCGTCATACCTGTATATGTAATTTCTGTATACCCATATATATGATATCTGTATATGAACAATCCAAGAACTAACGGAATACCCAATTGATAAGATCCATATGTGACGCCGGGGCATTAGTCAAACCAAAGGACATCACCAGAAACTCAAAATGCCCTAAAGGGCTTGGAAGGCAGTCTTAGGGATATACACTTCCCTAATCTTCAATCTATGGTAACCCAAATAAAGATGAATATTGGAAAAGTACTTAGCATCCTAAATCTTATTAAGGAGATCATCAATCCTAGCAAGTGGCTACTTATTTTTTTCAATCACCTTAGTTAATTGGCAGTAATCTATACACCTCTAAAGGGACATATCCTTCTTATGCACGAATAAAATCGGAGCACCCCAAGGAGAAAAATCAAACCCTTATCTAGAAGATCTTTCAACTGATCCTTGAGTTCTTTCAACTCAATCAGAGCTATTCTATAGGAAATGGATAAAAATAGGACGAGTGTCCAAAAGAAAATCAATCCTAAAATCAATTTCCCTCTCGGGAGGAATACTAAAAAGATCATCAGGGAACACCTCAGGAAGCTCACATACCATAGGGACAGACTACAAAGTAGGACCTTCAGATCTAAAATCCTTAACAAGCACTAGATGGTAGAGGCATCCCTTGGAAATAAATTTTTGGGCTCTAAGATATAAAATGAACCTTCCCTTAGGTGCTAGGGAACTACCTTCCTGCTCGATCATTGGCTCATCCTTCGAGTTCGGCAATCAAGAGTCGTATTGTCATAACCCAAAGCAACGCCTGTCCATGAAGGGTATCTCAAGACCCACGTGAACTAGAGATCACCCCTTTACCTACCCTAATCAACACAACAATCTCAAGCGTCAGAAAAATTCCGATCCCATAACAAGATAGTGCATAGATAAGACTAATATTAATTTATGAAACGTCTAAACCAATCACCGGTAACTGGATAACCGTCCACTACCCAACAACACACCCAAGTCCATAGTAATCCAACAAAGCTTCCATAAATTTAAAGTGAATAAAATATCGGGACATGCCTCTGATGATAGCCAAAACAGAGTCTAAATAAAGTCTAAGACATAAAACATAAATACCATGAAATGAAGCCTTTCAGAGTATGAAAGCTTACCACTTCAATGTTATCTCATGAACTACTTGAACACTACACAGGAAAAGTAGAAGAGGTTCCTATAACTACATCGCGTGGGGATACAACATCTGGAGATGGTTAGCGATTGGAGTTCTAGCATATAACTCTGGGATAGAGGAATAAAATAATGCCATTATTCAAAACCAAACCAATTAACCATATGCAATCACATAAATACATACATATATATATATATATATCATGCCAAGGTAGGGAACAAGGTTTAACATGAACCTTTGAAATCACAGACTAACTCCTTATTATCATCTTCAATATGAGCAACATTACCCATAGAAAACCTACTAAGGGCATCTGCCACTACATTGGCCTTTCCTAGATGATACAACACACTCATATCATAATATTTTAACAACTTAAGTCATTTTGTCTGATGGAGATTCAGGTCTTTCTGCAAGAACACGTACTGTAGAGATTTGTGATTCGTGAACAAATCAACATGAACTCTATCAAGGTAATTCCTTCAAATCTTTAAGGCAAAGACAATAGCTGCCAACTCAAGATCATGAGCTGGATAATTCTTTTCATGAGGTTAATGCGCTCTAGAGGCATAGGCTATGACCTTACCTCGCTGCATTAATACCCACCAAGACAAACTCTAGTTGCATCATAATACACTAGAAATCCATTCGTACAATCTGGCAAAGTTAAGACTTGAGCGAAAGTGAGTTGAGTCTTCAATTCCTAAAAATTCTTCTCGCAGGAAACTAACAACTGGAATTTGACTTTCTTTTAGGTTAGTCAGGAAATGGGACAAGTAATAGAAGAATACCCTTCAACAAATTATCTATAATAGCCAGCTAAACCCAAGAAACTCTTGATTTCTAATGGAGAGATGAGTCTAGGCCAATTTCATACCACTTCAGTCCTTTGAGGATCAACTCAAATGCCATTACTAGAAATGATGTGACTAAGAAAACCTACCGACCTCAACAAAAAATTTCCCTTTACTGAATATAGTAAATAACTAATGATCTATGGTCTGTATCACAACCCTCAGATGGCCTAAATGATCATTCTCACTAAAGCAATAGATACGGATGTCATCAATGAAGACTATAAAAAACATATCCAAGTACTGCTTGAACACTCTATTCATTAAGTCCATGAAAGGTATAGGGTCATCTGAAAGCTGTCTTTGAAATGTCACACTCTCTGACTCTAAAATGATGATAGCTGAATCTAAGGTCTATCTTATAGAAATAACTTTCCCCTTAAAGTTGGTAAGACAAGTCATTAATACTGGGAGAAGATATTTATTCTTGATTGTGACTTTATTCAACTAATAATAGTCTATGCAGATTCTGAGAGAACCATCTTTTTTATGCATGAATAGAACTGGATCACCCCACGAGGAAACATTAGGCCTTATGAAACCTTTATCCAAGAGATCATTCAATTGCTATTTTAATTCCTTTTGCTTAGCTGGTGCAATTTTATAAGGTGGAATAGAGATAGACTGGGTATCTGGAAGGAGACCTATTCCAAAGTCAGTTTGCCTTTTGGGAGAAACTTCGAGAAGATCATCTGGGAATATATTTTGAAATTCCTTTACTACTAGAACTGACTTAAGACTCCGAGTTTTATAATTTAAGTCTTTGGCTCAGACGAGATGGTAAAGAGACCTCTTGGATATCATTTTCTTGCCATGAGAGAGGAAACAAATTGACCTTTAAGCATTGAAATACTACCCCTCAATTCGATAATTAGATTATTATGAAACTGGGACTTCACAATTCTTTTTTCTATAGTCAACTAAGGCATAGCATAATTAGAGCCAATCTATACCGACAATGACATTAAAATTAGTCATATCTAACTCCATAAGTTCAACTAAAGTAACTTTCTGAGAAACTATGGCTGGGCAATTTTTGTATACCCGTCTTAATATAATAGACTTACCAACAAGGATAGACACAAAAAAAAGGCTCTACTAATATTTTGGGACTAACACCAAAGTCTACAGATAAATAAAGAGTAACAAAAGAAAGTGAAGCTTTGGGGTCTAACAATGCATATCTAAGAAGATGGAAAACTTGCAATGTACCCGTAACCACATCAGGAGAACTTTCTTGATCATGAAGAGTCTTGAGAGAATGCAATCTATTCTAGCACTACCTACTAGTGGCACTGGAGGTGGCACCCTAATGAGTATGGAGATTTGTTGGAGCTGATTAAAAATTTAACTGGCCCTATTGGCGTAGATCCTTTCCCTTATAAGTAATCATTAGACACTGCTTAATCTTGTGGCCTAGCTTACCACACCCTAAGCACACATCATTAACTACTCGGCATTCGCCCTGATGATTACTACCATACTTTCTATAAAGTAGATTGGTATTACCACTGTTTACACTACCCTGGGCCTTAGAGGCTTGTGCTCTATCCTTAATGTCCTTCCTGCACTTAGGCACTGTCACACAGGTTGATGATGGGGATGGAGCTACAGAATTTTGGTTGAACTGAGAATTATTATTGACTTATGACTTTGGCTATGAGAAGTTGAAGCTACCTATTCATGTCCTCTTATTCTCTTTCTTCTCCTTAATCTTTTCCTCCTTAATCTGCTGAGCATGAACCATAAGCTAAGAAAGGTCCATATTCTTAATCAACATGGCAGTCCTACACACCTTGACCACACTATAGATACACCAAATACAAACTTACACATCTGAGAGCCAGAGTCAACATCCATAGTAGGAGCATACCTCGCTAACTGAGTAAACTTGAGCGAGTTCTTATTTACACTCATGCTACCCTACATCAAGTTTATAAACTCATGAACCTTATCTTTTCTCAACTGTAGTTATAAGAACCGGTCCAAGAAAGATATCGAAAACTCTACCCACTAAAAAGGCCCTGCATCAAGACCCTTGTTTTCTTTCCACTATATAGAAAAAATACAGAACTAAGTCTGCATTCTCGCTAGAAGTGACACCCTTGATATCTACAATTTTCTTCATAGAATCAAAAAAATCTTATGAATTCTCCTCAGACTTAGATCCCAAAAACAAAGGGGGATCCAAAAATATAAAAGAGTATTCATTCGAGTAAAATCTTAGATTCTAGCTGCAGTTGTATTTAACACTAGATTGGCTAGAGTAATAGCCTACTAGTTGTTCTAGGCAGCTACAGAGTCAGCCAACGCTGTAAAATAGGCCCTGAACTCAGTGTAAGAAATATATTCATTAAGGGGATCATCCTCATCAGGTGATGTGGGTTGATCCCCGAACGTAATATAGCTCATTATCCTTCCCAAGACATAGACATTAAAAGAAAGGAAATTTTTTGAAAACATCTCATAGCCTCTTGCCCAAAAGTCTGGCATGCTTCACACCAATGCATAAGACACTACTCAATGTGGCTTTCAGGATCTTTAGGACACTTTAAAACCTTAGGCTCTGATTCCAACCTTTGTCATGACCAGATATAATCTTTGGTCTCTCGGGTCGTGACACAGTTCTTAAGGCCACAAGTGAACCCAAGCTAACCCATATATTTGTACTTGTTGAGAGCACTCAATAAAATTGATACTGATAATAACATGTGAAGAAGATAAACTAATAAAATATGGTCCAAAAATTTAATACTTATATAAATATAAATAATATGTTTGAAAAACAACTGATAATATCTGAAAGATAAACTGACTATCTGAATATCTAGTTGGAACATCTAAAAGCCTTTAACTTGAAGAGTTGATGGGATAGACCCCCAACTAACTCTAACTCACAGACATAAATGTAACTATTGTAAATAATTGAAATAAAAGATATCATCTTTGGTGGATAAGGACTCACTACTGCTGCTACTGGAAGAATGCTAATCAATCTAAGGATGCTCAGTAAACTGAACATCTGAACCTATGTTATAAGACAACATAACGCAATGAAATATATACGATCAGTACTTTGAGTGTATTAGTACGTGAGGTAAGGACTACTGAAATTCATGAAAAATTTGAACATGGATGTATGAATATCTAAAATCAAGAATATAAGACCAAGTATAGTATATACTAACATGAATTAAATTACTTAATAAGTTTTATTTAAATAATTAAGATAATCTATAAAATCGACTAAATAAATACTGAAATATGTTTACTAGGTCAAGGAAACCTTAACGGAGCTAAGCTAAGTACTAACTGAAACTGTGAGAGCTACCATATAATTGACATAAACTATGTAAGCTATCATGGAGTCCAACGTCTGACCCACGATGAAGAGGGTTATTTTATCCTTGCTATTAGAGTAGAACTTTAATTGGAGTGATCACTAAACTGAGCCCATATTAGGAAAGGGGAAACACTCTCTGACAAGGCCTCTAAACCTACAGGGGCACATACTTTTTGAGAAGTAGGATATGCTGATCCCACACTTTCCTCTCAGTATTAAATCCTACTCCCAACTGAATAAAATTATTGTTATTAATGTCTTAACATGACATGGTACTGTACTTATAAGTGCTCAATATGAACTTGGTAGTCTGAATATATTAATAAAATCATGGTTAGATTGACTTGTAACTTGGAAAATCTAAAACATTTAGGAATAATATAGGTATCGGGTTTTCATATCTTACTAGCACTAAGTAATTACAAAATTCAATAATAATTCTTAAAACAATGATGTCAAGTCATAGTGTAAGAACCCAAAACATAAGACATTTCAGTAAATGAGAGAAATGCATAAATTTGAACATAGGGATGATTCAAACTTAAAATAATAAAAATTCCATAGGGTTTAATTCATAACTTGATAGGTTAACATGAAATTAATGTAATATGACATGAAAATTGAAATTTGAAACAAGAGATAGCTTAGATCACATAGGAACACATGTTGACATAACTTGAACTCGCATTATTAAGAAATAATGGATTAAATTCATGAGTTATATGGATAATTTTATAACATAGGATAAAATTCATTATTTAAAAGAAAAAAAGGTTTTGAGGATCAATGGATGGAAGGAATACCATGGATGAATAACCCACATATCTGAAGTTAAAGATTTAGGAAAATCCTTTATATTGATCTTGTTCTTGAGAAACCCAAATTGTTTAAAAAAGAAAAGAAAACCATCCCTCCTTACTCTCTTTGGTGAAATTAAGGATTATATCATGATTTGGGGCTTTTGAGATATTTTATACCACCGCTTGTGAAGACAAAATGACATGGGTTTTGCTTTTAAGGGAGTGGGAAAAGACATAAAGTCCCTTGGAAAAACATGTATAAAAACATACCCCGAGTCATTAGTACTGCGCTTCCAACTTGTAATGACTTGTTATAACTCTTGGTTTGAGTCGTATCTTGGGATTATAGTATTCTAGGTACTTTCTAGTTTGACTATGACTTTCCACCTGACTAATTGTCATGACTGGTTACAAGTCATAAGATAGAGTCATAGTTAGAAGTTGTGGCCTTGGGTCACATACTGGTCAGGTTATGAGTCTGCAAAAACTCGTAAGGTCTGATTACATGTCGTATGTTTTACTCATAACCACTGGAGAGGGTTCTTGGATTCACACATTGATGTGACTATGAGTCCCTCTATATGACTTATAGGCATTGATTAGGAGTTGTGTTGAGGTATCATAGTCACTAGGTTCGAGAAAAAAGGATTTAGTGTAGTGGTTATGACTTACTCTTGATGACTTGTCATGAGTGGTAACAATTCATTACCTTGAGTAATAACCATGACAGTCCTTCCAAGCTCTCAAGTAAGAATTTTCACTACTTCTTGACATGGCCTCAGACTGATATGAGGCTCTATATATTGGAAAGTTAACTTTATCGGCTATTTCATAGGAGGTTTAGAACATGAAAACTTAGGGTATTACAACATACAGACCTTAGGACCTGTAGTCGGATGCCTTAGTCTAGGTTGGATAGTTTCTCTCCTTAGGTTGGGTTCCTTGAGGCTTTGTATCTAGTGTACTATTTCTTAAAAGTAGTCTACCTTTGGATAGAACCCTTTCTATACCAAATAACTATAGGGTACTTAGGTGTGTTACCAATGGATTATTTTATTTGAGAAATGTGTTTTTTGGTTTACTCACCATACTTATTGTGATTGCAAATTCTTGGTATATTGGCATCCTGGCCATAAATGTGATCTTTAATTTAAAAATGGGTTAAGGTAACACTTTTTAGGAATTTAAGTTTTAAAAGAGGGAAATTGATTACTTTTAGTCCTTGTTTGATCCCGGGAATATGTCACTATTTGTTACTATTCAGAAGTCCCATTTTAATTCTTGATAGGGTATATAGTTTGAGTCCCTCATGGAACCTACCTCTGCGAGCCTTATGTGTCGGAGGGGATATATTTTGATGATAGGCATGGTTTATGTTTGATATCATATCTTGTGGAATCTTTTCATACTTATTTATCCTATGGCATGATTATATTTATCATGGTTTACATTCAGTGGATCTATCATACTTATGGGGGGCGGTCGGGTTTTATTGGATATTGTATGTATTTACTAGCGTATAGAGGTCTAATTAGATTGTAGCTATACTATTATTCTTATGTTTATGAATTATTTATGTATATCTTTCTTATTGTCTAGTTTTACATGTTACCTCTTTTCTAACCCTTTTTTATCCTACTTCGATATTCTAACTTTATTGTACTTATATCTTATTTGAGCTAGTCAGTCTATGATTTCTACTGAGTATCATGCATTTTAATATTCATACTATATTTTTTTTTTATCTTTTTCCCCTGATGCATATTCTAGAAAGACTCATCATTGTTGACGTCTTATATTGTGCAGAGCTACTGACCGAAGTTATACGGTGAGCTTTTACACTAGTATTGTTTATACTTTAGGAGACTATCTATATATATTGTACCTATCTTAGTACTCCATATGTTGTAGCAGCTCTTGTATTGACTTATACCTAGATCTAGGGGATTTATTTTGGTATATTTTCTTATTTCACCTCCATATATCTATGCATATTAATTTATTACTTATTTTGGACTTTATTTTTGTATTGTTCCCATTTAATCTATTTTTCTTATAATTCTGTTGCTTGATGTCTGAAGCTATGGGTTTGGAATACCTACCTATGGGGTTATGGTTTGTGCCATCGTTAATGGAGTTTTTGAATTGTGATAATTAATTTATCAAAATAACATAAATTTGACATCCTTTTATTTTTTCAAATCAACACTTTATTCATGCATTAATAGGGGTCTGCATCGGTCAGTTTGATTTATTGGTTTTTATTTTTTAAATATGGCGACCAATAACTAACCAATAAGATACTTTTTATTGGTTTTCAATTTATCAGTGTTTGATTCTTAACTGTAACACCCCACATTTTTGAGCTAGACTTTGAAGCATCGTTCCTATATGTGTGAACTTTAATCCCATGATTTTTATGTTAATACATGTGTCATGATCTTTATCCTAGTGTGTGAAGTACTCTAGAATTGAAAAATATTCATAGGAATTATTTAGAGAGAAGTTGAGC
This sequence comes from Capsicum baccatum var. pendulum, assembly GCA_030864225.1. Lineage (NCBI taxonomy): Eukaryota > Viridiplantae > Streptophyta > Magnoliopsida > Solanales > Solanaceae > Capsicum > Capsicum baccatum. Next base: position 159,526,589 of record CM061560.1, on the reverse strand, counting down.
TTAGAGCCTTTGATTCGTCGAAGTTTGGCATTCGATTCTACAAGGGTATACTTTCAACATTTATAACATTTTAAATACTAAGAATTTTTCATCTCAAGACCCACCAAATTGTAGATAATTGAGTTAGCTTTCCAATGATACATATTTTTCCTTAATTTGATACCTGAGCAAAAAGTTATAGCCATTTTTGTGAGAGGTAGTGAGGGTGCGCGATAAGACCGCTACCTGGGTTATTGCTTTAGGATAGAGGAGGCACCACAGGCTCTACTCCGATGAACTAAAAGGGGTGCCACCTGGTCCATTCCCACACTATTTTCATCTCCATAAGGGTCAAGGGTCACTTTGATCCTTTGCCCTCAACCGCAAACATCCAAGAGACGATTTATAGCATCTATAAGGGCATTATTTTCTCATCTTCCTAAGACATCACTCATGTAAAAACCATTTCTTTCCCTAATGAACAAAGATCAAGGTTTTCTCTCTCGAACACAAAGAATTCAAGCTTCAATTTCAAGATTTCTTCAAGAAATCTAAGAGTTTAGACTTCCAAGTTCAATGAGTCTTAAAGAAATATCAAGAATAGAGTTTCTTTCACAAGTTCATCATTCAAGTTCCAAGATTTAAGCTTTCTTCACAATTCAAGAAAATTAAGGTATGTGAGGTTAGAACAAGGGTATCCTTTCACCCTTGTGCCCAAATTGCATAATTTTAAGATTTTAAATAATTGTTTTGAAGTAGGGTTCATAAACAAGTATGTATATTCTTGAAGCATGTGATTTTCATGAGATTAATAGCTTTATGTGCATGAAAAAGTATTGATGTTTATGTTTTTATTTACAAGATTTATATTATGAATGAGAATGAACTGTCTTAACTTGTTATTGATTGATGTATTTCAAGATTGTTATTGAGCATGAATTTTTATTATGAATTGACATGAGTTTAACCATGGGTTTTATAACCTAAATTTTAGTATTGAGACTTCAAGAAGATTATGCTTTTATGTATTGTTTATTAAGATTACTTGAAGGTTTTAAGCAAGAATTGATCTTTTGATCCTAAGAGAAGATAACAAATCCATATTATTCATACGGTTATGATTTAAAGAAAAGAGAAGCCTAACTGGTTTTCATTATTAACCTTTATGCTATTTTAAGGTGTATTTCTTAAATTCTGAGCATATAAGTAAGCGAGTAGCATTAGCACCAAGCTGGGTATGAGTCCAAGGTCGTATGTCCCAGAACTATGAGCCACCGTAGGTTTGAAGTCCCAATATGGGTTAAGTATAATGATCACTTAAGTTAAGATCCTATTCTTATGGAAAGGGTAGGACATCTTTCCCCAGAGTGAGCTTTCCCATCCATGGGTAAGACACTGGCCTCTATGAAAACTCATATGGTCTATGTCAGTTAGAAGAACCTTCCTACAAAAGAATAAAGTAAAGATTCTTGAACTAAGTTTTATGGCTCACAAAGATTATCATTATACTTTATTACTAATGTTTTTGATCTTACAACTTTTGTTTTATTCAAGACCAAGGTGAGAAATTTACACTTAGCATGAATTCTTTACATGTTTATATGAACATCGAGTTATTATTTGTATTTATGCATTCACCCCACATGCTCAGTACATTCCAAAAGTACTGATCCATATATATGTCTATGCGCTATATTTTCTCATAATGTTGGTAGAAGTTGTAACGTGCACATCATAATCAGATAGTTTGCAGCTTCTAGTCAGTAGCTGATAAGTCCTTTTGATTCATGGGCTCAAGTCAATCATAGTTCGAGTAGTATGTTATTTTCTTTATTTAATCATATTAATTGGGGATAGATGAGGGTTATGTCTCGGCTACCTATAGTCATACTAGTAGAGGCATCATAGGCTGTTAGTAGAGTTGATGTATTTGATTTCAGTTTTGTATTATTGATTTGTGAGCAATTGCTAACACATTTAAGGCCTTTTAACTGAAATAATTGCAAAGTCTTAAGAAAATTTTGTCGTTTCTGATTTGTTTATGTTTGATTTTACAGTTTAAGCTGATGAGGTAGAGAACCAACAAGAATGGAAGCAAAAAAGTTAAAATTTGAAGAGAAGTATGACTGACGACATCAGTGATAAGTTGTCAGCCCTATGATAGGCTATCACAGTTGTCGTCAGACTTAACTAGGGACTTGGCATGAGTTGAATCCTGTGACGACATCTGGTGATAGGACATCAAAAATGTGATATGCCTTCATGAATATCGTCATCCTTACCCAGAGAATTGGTATGAGTTGGAGCCTGTAACAATATTTTTTGATAAGGCATCAGAGTTGTGATAAGGCATCAGGACAATTTCAGCCTTAGGCAGAAACTATCAAAATGGAAGAGGAGATGACGACATCCATGATACATCGTCAAACTCTTGATACGTCGTCACCTACATCGTCAGACTTAGACGGATCTTGTCAATATTGAAGGAAATCTGACACCATTCCTAATAAGGTGCCAGACCCTTGATAAGGCATCACCTAATGGCGTCACATGTCCGAGAAATTTACTTAAGTTTTTATTTTATTTCCTTAATTAGACTCAAGTATAAATAACATCTTTTAGGGTTTTCTAATTATCATTGACATATCTTGCAATATACGTTGTGCATGATTTTTCTCTCTCTCGAGTTCCAATACGCTCTAGAACATTATTGTTGAGAGAAGATTGTCTTCAATAATTTGGGAGTTTTGTATTGAGATTCAGTTCAAGTTACACTTCTTGATTTTCATCGTCATTGTAAGTTAATCTACCCCAATATGAATTCAACTTGTGTTCTAGTTTATTGCATCATGAGTGGCTAAACTCCATTAACCTGAATTATGGGATCTAGGGTTAGGTCTTGATAAGGTGCTAAGTATTCAAGATTCAATAGGTGGTACGATTTCTTGATAATTCTAAAGCTTTAATTAACGTATGTTGGTTGCAAACAGTAGACACACCTGCTTTGATTTACTTAAGAATGAAATCAAATATAGTAGGAAGATTATCGACAGGGACTCTGAAATACTTCGTTTCATAATCAGCGCTGTAACAAGGTTGGTTAACCTGACGTAAAATCTGAGTAGTGAATAGAAATTCCCTAAGTCCGAGAGGATTAGAAAATTAAATGCTTAAGTAGGTCGAGGGACATTTAAGCATAACATCGATAAAGATAGCTTGTTATCCTACCCACCATGAGAACCTTAAATCACCTTTAGCATCTGTCATGTACCGTAAATACTAGTGAGCATAATTCTGGTTATTTCATAAACACTTGATTACAAACATTGAAATTAAACAGAAAAACAATTATTCATGAAACTTAAACCCCCCATTTCAGAAAACATTAAACTATCAGGGAATTAAGTCACAAACTACTTAGGTTCACACCTTATTCCCTGTGGGCTTTGACCCTAACCTAGTTAGGTTTTATATTGACAACGATCGCTTACACCCATTCAAGAGTGTAATTTGAGCATTATCAATAATAGCGTTGTTGCCGGGGAATACGGTTGTAAACTAAAAGTTTATGTGCACTAATTTATTGTTAGTTAAGTTTCCTAGATTTATGTTTGTTTGTTGTTTTTGTTTAATTGTAGGATCCGTGTTGTTTATGCCAAAAATCAATAATTTTATGAGAACCGTTATTACCAATTAATCCAAAACCGCAGCTGATCAGGAGAATGGTAGAAAAACAAGAGGCCGACAGACTGGTAGCCTTGGCCAGGGCTCAGGTGAATGTACAGAACAAGGGTCAACAAGTACGTCATTCGAACCCTGATGATGAAGACTTGGGTGATGAGGAATTGCTGAGTCCTTAAAACCGAAGGTGAGCAGAGCAAATTGCTGCACCAGTGCAGCAAAATTTCCATAGAAACCATCCAATCAAAGAAAGGTATGGTCAACAGCATGTCCAATACGAGGTTGATGATGATGATAAGGTAATGAATAGAGAAGGTGGAATGGTTGCTATCATTCCTCCACCATTGACATTTGGTACAAGATTCAGCAATACAAGTACAATGATTCAACTCTTGAATCTAAAGGGATTGTTCGGTGGCCTTCCTAGTGATGATCCGAACATGCACTTGGTGAACTTTATCACCATCTGCAAATGTTTTGATAATCTGGGAGTGATCCAGAATGCGATACAATTGAGATTGTTTCCATTATCTCTGTCTGTATAGGCAACAATGTGGTTAAATAAGCTTATGCCTAATTCCATCACCCACTCGAGGTGCCCATAATATTGGGTCGACCTTTTCTCACAACCGAAAGTGTGTTGATTGATTTGAGAGCAAATGATCTCTTATTCAGGATAAACGATGAAGTGGTATGGTTTGATGTGGGAAAATAAGTAAAGCACCATCAATAAATGAGTGTGTTCTCAGTAGTTAATGTGTATTATGAGGACGAATAGGACGTGTCCGTAGCTGAGCAACTTATTATTGATCCTTTGGCCGCGGTCATGATAAATTATGATAGTAAAGGTATCGGGGAGTACGAAAAGACAGTTTGTTCCTTGACAGGAATGGGTTCATATCCTTATGCTCCTAAAAAGGTAGACCTTGATCTAGCTAATCGACCAACACCACCAACCAAGCCATCTATTGAGGAGCCTCCGGTGTTGGAATTGAAGAAACTACCTGGACACTTATGGTACGTGTTTCTGTGCAGTGGGAACACACTTCCTGTTATTATTATAGCTGATTTGGGTGAACAATAGGTGAATTCACTTATTTTAGTACTTCAGAGGCACAAGAAAGCTATAGGGTGGACCATCATAGATATTATTAGCATTCCTCCGGGCATCTGCATGTATTAATTTCAACTTGAGAAAGATTGTATTCCAACCATAGAGCATCAACATCGTATTAACCCACCAATTCAAGTGGTAGTTAAGTAGAAGATTATTAAGTGGTTGGATACAAGAGTTGTTTCACCTATTTCAATAGCTAGTGGGTGAGCCCCAAAAAGGGGCATGACAGTGGTTGCTAATGAAATGAATGAGTTGATTCCACTCAGGACTGTAACTGGGTAGAGAGTTTGCATGGACTACCACAAGATGAATTCCTGGACTCTGAAAAGCTATTTCCCAATGCCCTTTATGGACTAAGTGCTTGATCAATTGGCTAGAAGGGGGTGGTATTACTTCCTGGATGGTTATTCTGCATATAACCAAATCTGTATTGCTCCTGAAGATTAGGAGAAGATGATATTCACATGCCTATATGACACCTTTGCATTTAAGAGAATGCGATTTGGGCTATGCAATGAACCCACCACTTTTCAATGATGTATGATGTCTATCATCTCAGACATGGTGGAGGACACCATAGAGGTATTCATGGATGATTTCTCTATGGTGGGTGATTCATTCAAGACATTTTTGGCAAATCTAAATCTAACCTTATGTAATACCCCGCATATTTCTACTCCTGTGATTCACATTTGAGTACATGACTTACAATGAATATCCTAGTGATAGAATAACTTATGATCCATTAAGCATGTTCATATGAGTCACTTAAGGTAATGCAACCCTATGAAATATATAGCCTCTAAACATATTACAACCCTATTTTCATCTCAAAGCTAATCATCCAAGAGCACTAAAGGATAAAAACAACTAGGGTTGTAAAACTAGCTTGAAGATCAGGTTTCAAGGAAATTCCTCTGTCAATCATCAAGAATCTTCCTTCTAAGGTATCCATAGTGTTCATCTATGGATTCAATTAGTTCATAGAGTTCAAGAATCAATCTTTAAAATACAAAAGCTTGGTTGATTGTGGTGATATGATCATACCCATGTTGATGCTTGATTTTTTTCCTCTTTTTGATTATAAAGTATGATTTCTATATTGTTGGGTATTGATGATCATGTTATTGATATTGGGTGATTCCCAAGATGGAATCTTTGTATCTTTTTGTGAATTCATGGTATCATATGAGTTGGAAACATGCAAATTTGGTTGTTCATGAGGTAAAATTTGGTGATTTCACCTATGCTTAAGATGTGCATGTAAGGTGTTTGATAAAATGCCTAAGGAACTAGAAATCAGGCAATATAGCTAAATTGTGACTAAGTGAAGGATTCATGATATGCCCTTACGTTCAAATGACTTCTATGTTGTTAATGTTCCTAGTAAATGTTGTTGGAATACTCATGAACTATTCTTATGAGATTATGCTATGTTTACTTGCAAATACTACGTATGAACAAGATGTATGATAACCATGCAATCCACATGAACATCCATGCTATTGGTATGCGTTGCCAATATGATTATGCAATGAGCATGATATTAAGATTGTGTAAGTATTCCATGTGATATGAAATCCTTTCCATGCAATACATTGTTGATAACCATTCTTAGTATGAGATCCCTACTGATGATATTTTAAATTATGGACTCTACTCTTATGATCAAGTCAGTCATGTGTGTCAGTTTCCTTCCATCGAGTCCTGGGGGTACTTGTACCCGAAAATTATAGCTGTGTGCCTAGATCCATGTCATATTCCATGATATCCGAACTTAAGCTATGATTCCATAGACTTTAGTCAGTCATGTGACTCAGGAAAACCTCATGATCTTAGTCAATTGTCAGATATCAGTAACATTCTGCCAGTCAATAGAATTCAGTAAGATCAAGTCATGCATAGTTAGTTATTCATGTCCAGTCCCTCCAGATGGGAGTAGAGGTTAGCACTGAGTGAACCCAAGGATGGGAACTCACCCGCCAGTTCAGGGTGTGATTCTTAGAAGCACTCCTTATGTTCAAGAACTATGTAGCCAGCGTAGGATGAGATATCTTAATCCGTCAGCTCAGGGTTAATAAGGTGGATTAACCCGTCAGTTTAGGGTTCCCATCATTCTCATTAAGTACCTGCTAGATAAGGGTCACTCACAGTTGCCCTTACCAGTTGTGCGGTATTGACACCCCTCCAGTCGAGGCAGAGATTAGACCCCAGTTTAGCCATAACGGCATACATGGGGCATGTCGGTTAAACACTACCTCCCACAGTTTCAGTACGAGTCTCAGTAAAATAACTCAGGGCGTTCTTCAGATTTCAGTATATACAGGACTGTCAAACACAGTTATCCATATTATTAGTTTCAGTATTAGTCTCAATAAAAGAACTCAGGGCATTATTCAGATTTCAGTATATACAGGACTGTCAGATACAGTCGTCCATGTTATCAGTTTCAGTATCAGTCATGACAGTTATCAGTAAACCATGTATTAGGTTACAAGTCATGCTATCACGTATTTATGGTCCCAGTTTCTATATATGTGTGTTTGCACTCCCACGTTTATATTAGTCAGTCAGAGTTGTTCATGCATGAAACCCTATATGTTCAGCCTACCTTCCTCGTATACTCAGTACTCAAGTTGTACTGATGCATTTGTGCTATGGTGCTTTCTTTTCATATTACACCATAGGTTTCGAGACACGAGCTCCAGTCCAGCAGTAGCAGTAGCGTTCCAGTCGCAGAGACATAGTTAGTCCTCATTGATTCGAGGACAATACGATCTGATTCATTTATTTATTCTTCAGTTCAATTTTACGGAGTTAGTTGGAGACATGTTCCTTCAACTCCTTATTCAAAAAGTTCAGAGGCTTTCGGATTTACTTTTAGATTTACGTCCAGATTTAGTTGTTTTTGGGTATTTTCGCCCACATAATTGTATTCAGTTGAACCTTATAGCCTTACAGTTCCATGCATTCCGCATTATTATCTTATGATTTGCAGTATACAGGTAAAGATATCAGTCATGGGCTAGCTTGTGGTCCCTCAAGGTCATGAGCACCGTGTAGTATTCTGGTTCAGCAAATCAAGGTGTTACAAACTTGGTATCAGAGCCTAAGGTTCAATAGAGTCCTAGGAAGTCTGAAAGCCGCATCTAGTAGAGTCTTGTACATGGGTGTGTTGCGCTCCACATTTATGTCCGGGAGGCTATAAGATGTTTTATGAACAGTCCCCTTTCTTCATTATTCATGTCATGCTAGTGAGCATAATCACAAGTTAAACTCTCAGTCTAATCCATTCTTCTTTTATTACAGACCATGGCCCCAAAGAGAAGAAACCAGCCTACTCTTTAGCTCGAAGATCCTTTGGGCGAACATGTTTCCCATGCAGAGTTTAGAGCCGTATTTACCACACTTTCTCAGTCTATGGCTGCACAGAATAAACGGTCACCAGTTAGTTCAGCCAATCCAGTGGCCACTCCCAAAGCATCTAGGGTTCGGGACATTACCTGAATGAACCCTCCATCTTTTCATGGGTCTAAGTCTTATGAGGACCCTCAAGAGTTCATTGACCAAGTCCAAAAAGTCATTGACATCATGGGTGCTACTTCTATTGAGAGTGCTGAGTTAGCAGCCTACCAATTATAGGATGTTGCTCATGATTAGTACAAACACTAAAAGTCGAGAGGTTAGATGATACAAGACCTATCGAGTGGGAGGAATTTGTCACAGCCTTCTTAAATAGATTCTTTCCCCAAGAGCTGAGAGAAGCCAAAGTTCTTGAGTTCATTAACCTCAGACAGGGGAATATGATGGTTAGGGAGTATTCTCTCAGATTTACTCATCTATCCAGGTATGCTCTTTATGTGGTTGCAGACAATAGAGCTAAGATAAGCAAGTTCGTGTTAGGGGTCAATGATAGAATAGTAAATGAGTGTAGGTCTGTGATGATGATCAGTGATATGACCTTAGCAATACTCATGAACCATGACCAACAAGTAGAAGAGCAAAAGTTTAAGACTAGGGAGAGGCAGAATAAGAGAGCAAGGTCAGGTAATTTCAACTTTGCTTACCCCAAGTCAGATGGAGGAAACCGTTCATAGTTTCGCTCTAAGTCAGCCATTCCAGCTCCTTCTTCTGCCAGCGCTCCAGTGCCGAAGTTCAGAGACGACAATAGAAATAAAGTACTAGGCTCTAAATCTCAGGGAGGTGTTAGCAGTGCCCGAACGAATCCACAAGGGCATTTGCAGAGCAGATAGTGATGTCTATTTTGGTTGTGGCAAGTCAGGCCACAGAATTAGGGAGTGTCTGCAATCAAGTCTTTAGGGTCAGTGAAATCATTCTACAGCTCAGTACAGTCACTCGAATCAGTAGGGTGCCATTTCCAGTGATACCAGTGGGCAACGCCCAAACAGACTCTATGCTCTTCAGTCCCGACAGGATCAGGAAAATTCTCCTGATGTCATTACTGGTACATTACATATTTTCCATGTTCATGTTTATGCATTGCTAGACCCAGGTGCATCTTTGTCTTTTGTTACTCCATACATAACAAACAATTTTGGAATCAGTCCCAAAGTCCTAGAACAGGCCTTCTCAGTCTCTACCCTAGTGGGTAAAACCATCATAGCCCGGCGGGTATACAGGAACTACCTTGTTATGATATCTCAGAAATCTATATCAGCAGATTTAGTAGAGTTAGAGATGACTAATTTTGATGTCATTCTCGGCATGGATTGGCTTTATTCCTGCAATGCCACAGTCGATTGCAAAATTAAGATAGTTTAGTTTCAGTTCCCGAATGAGCCCGTCCTAGAGTGGAAGGGTAGCATTTCAACGTTCAGAGGTCGACTTGTTTCCTACCTTCGGGCAAGGAAAATGATTTCTAAGGGGTGTGTGTATCATCTTGTGAATGTTAAAGGTTCTAGTTCTGAATATCCCAGCCTCAAAACAGTCCCCGTTGTTAATGAATACTCAGATGTCTTTCCCGAAGATCTTCCAGGCATTCCTCTCGAAAGGGAAATAGACTTCGGCATAGACCTTCTTTCGGATACTCAACCTATTTCTATTCTATAATATAGAATGGCACCAGCAGAACTCAAGGAACCAAAAGATCAGTTGAAGGATCTCTTACATAAGGGATTCATCAGACCCAGCATTTCCCCATGGGGTGCGCCAGTATTATTCGTGTGCAAGAAAGACGATTCTCTCAGGATGTGTATTGATTATCATCAACTCAACAAGGTCACGATCAAGATTAGATATCCTCTTCCTAGGATTGATGATCGATCTATTTGACCAACTTCAGGGTGCCAGTTACTTCTCCAAGATAGACCTTAGATCAGGCTATCATCAGCTCAGAGTTAGAGAATGTGATTTTCCGAAGACAATTTTTCATACTCGGTATGATCACTTCAAATTTTTAGTTATGTCATTTGGTCTTACCAATGCCCCAACAGCTTTTAAGGATTTGATGAACCGTGTGTTCAAGCAGTACTTGGACATGTTTGTCATAGTCTTCATAGATGATATTCTGGTCTATTCTCGCACAAAACGTGATCATGCAGACCATCTCAGGATTGTTCTTCAGACTCTCAGGGATCACCAATTATTCACTAAGTTTAGCAAGTGCTAATTTTGGCAAAGATCAGTAGTTTTCCTTAGCCATATTATTTCCGGTGATGGAATTAGAGTAGATCCTCAGAAAAGTGAGGCAGTAAAAAACTAGCCCAGACCCGTATCTCCATCCGATATTAGGAGTTTCTTGGGTTTGGATGGCTATTATAGACTGTTTGTCAAGTTATTTTCTTTTATTTCATCTCCCATGTCCATATTGACTCGGAAGAAGATTAAGTTTCAGTGGTCAGATTCATATGAGAAGAGCTTTCAAGAGTTGAAGACTCAACTCACCTTCGCTCCAGTTCTAGCTATTCCAGATGGTTCAGACGGTTTTGTATTCTATTGTGATGCATCCAGAGTAGGTTTAGGTTATGTCCTCATGTAGCATGGTAAGGTCATAGCCTACGCCTCCAGACAGTTAAAGCCACATGAGAAGAATTATCCTACTCATGATATTGAGTTAGTAGCGGTAGTTTTTGCCTTGAAGATTTAGAGGCATTATCTCTATGGAGTTCATGTAGATGTCTTCACAGACCATAAGAGCCTCCAGTATCTCTTTTCCCAGAAAGATCTCAATCTTTGCCAGAGAAGGTGGTTAGAGCTCTTGAAGGATTACGACATGAGATTTTTTATCATCCGGGCAAGGCCAATGTTGTGGCCGACGCTCTCAGTCGACTCTCCATGGGTAGTATTTCTCACATTGGGATAGTAAAAAAATGATGGCTCAGTAGATCCATCATCTTGCCATACTAGGCGTTTGCTTAGATTCTTTAGAGGGTGGTTTATGTGTTCATAGTAGTTTAGAGTCATCTCTAGTTTCTGAGGTGAAATAGAACAAGACAGGGATCCTAGCCTTGTCAAGCTCAAAGAGTCAGTTTAGAATCAGAAAGTCGAGGTTTTCTCCTAAGGGGGAGATGGTGTTCTTTGTTGTCAGGGTCGTCTATGTGTTCCAGGGGTAGATGAATTGATGCAGCGAATTCTTGCAGAAGCGCATGGTGCACGATACTCTATTCATCCAGGGGCCACTAAGATGTACCGCGACATGCGGGAGATCAATTGGTGGAGTGGGATGAAGAGAGATGTCGCAGAGTTTGTGGCTAAGTTCTCTACATGTCAGCAGGTTAAAATAGAGCATCAGAAACCTAATGGTTCCATGCAAGAGTTTACTATTCCTACTTAGAAGTGGGAAGAAGCTACTTAGAAGTGGGAAGAAGTTAACATGGACTTTGTGATAGGTTTTCCTAGAACTCGTCATCAGCATGATTTAGTCTAGGTCATTATAGATAGAATGACCAAGTCAGCTCATTTCCTTCCTATCGTACTTCTTATTCCGCTGAGGATTATGCCAAACTCTATATCAGGGAGTTAGTCAGATTTCACGGTGTTCCACTATCTATCATCTCAGATAGAGGTACCCAGTTCACTTCTCAGTTTTGGAAAGTATTCTAAAAGGGTCTCGATACCCAAGTCCATCTCCGTACAACATTTCATCCTCAGACAGATGGTCAAGCAGAGAGGACCATTTAGACTCTTGAAGATATGCTAAAGGCGTGTCCAATTGACTTCAAGGGAAGTTGGGAGGACCACTTACCTTTGATTGATTTTGCATACAACAATAGCTATCATTCTAGTATTTAGATGGCTCCATTCGAAGCTCTCTATGATAGGAGATGTAGATCTCCGATTGGTTGGTTTGAAGTTAGTGAGGCCTCAATCATAGGTCCTAACTTAGTATTCGATGCCATAGAGAAATTTTAGTTGATCAGAGAGAGACTCCGAGCTGCTCAGAGCAGATAGAAGTCCTATGCAGATGTTCGTAGAAAGGATCTTGAATTCGAGGTCAATGACTATGTCTATCTTAAGATCTCTCCCATGAAAGGAGTGAAATGGTTTGGCAAGAAAGGGAAACTCAGTCCCCGGTATGTCGGTCCCTTCAGAATTCTTTATCATTTTGGCAAGGTAGCTTATGAGCTTGAGTTGCCTTCAGATCTAGCCTCAGTCTATCCAGTCTTCCATGTCTCTTTGCTAAAGAAGTGCATAGGTGACCCAACAGTTGTTGTCCCTATTCAGAGCATCAACATTTAGAATAGCCTCTCTTATGAAGAGATTCCAGTTAAAATCTTAGATTATCAGACTCGTAGATTGAGGAACAAAGAAGTCCCTTTAGTCAAGATTCTTTGGCAAAATCAGTCTCATGAGGGAGCTACTTAGGAAGCAAAAGCAGATATGCGTACCAAGTATCCTCACCTCTTCCTCGCCAATTTAAATCAAGGTTAAGATAACAGTTCTCCTTAATCTTATTCAGTTCACGTTCATGTTTCCAGTATAAACTTGGTACCTATTAACCATTTCATAATTAGTCATGCATTCATGTATCAGTTGTCCTTGCATCAGATATGCACGAGTTCAGTATGTTAAGCATGTCAGTCATGAGATCGAGTTTCAGTTCTTCATGTTCAGTTCAAGTTCTATTGTCTTGTATCCCTTCTCAGTAAATTCTCATTCGAGGATGAATATTCCCAAGGTAGAGATATTGTAATACCCTGCATGTTTTTAATCCTGTGATTCATATTTGAGTACATGACTTACAATGAATATCCTAGTGATAGGATAGCTTATGATCCATTAAGCATGTTCATATGAGTCACTTAAGGTAATGTAAGCTAAGAGTTTTTGAATCCATTAAGTTTTAGTGTTTGATTTTACAAGGGTCATCTTTGAACTAGTATAACTCAAGATTAGTATGGTATTTTTGCTTATTTAGACCCACCAAATTGTAGAGAATCGAATTATCTTTCCAACAATACTAATTTTGCCTTAATCTAATACCCGAGCGAAAAGTTATGCCCATTTTCGTGAGAGACAGTAAGCATACACGATTGGTTAGGCGCCGCCTAACCCAGGAATAGGCGATTGGTTAGACGCCGCCCAACCCAAGCATAGGCGATCACTTGGCCGCCGCCTAAGTCAATTCCAGGTGTCAAAAACACTCCATCTTGAGTTATTTTAAAGGTAATTAAGTCTTTAAATACTCCTTACACATCCCTAAACTTAAACCTACAAAATATATAGCCTCTAAACATATTAGAACCCTATTTTCATCTCAAAGCTAATCATCCAATAGAACTAAAGGAGAAAAAAAACTAGGGTTGCAAAACTAAGCTTGAAGATCCGATTTCAAGGAAATTCCTCCGTCAATCATCAAGAATCTTCCTTCTAAGGTATGAGTAGTGTTCATCTATGGATTCAATTCGTTCATAGAGTTCAAGAATCAATCTTTAAAATACAAAAGCTAGGTTGATTGTGGTGATATGATCATACCCATGTTGATGCTTGATTGTTTTCCTCTTTTTGATTATAAAATATGATTTCTATATTGTTGGGTGTTGATGTTCATGTTGTTGATATTGGGTGATTACCAAGGTTGAATCTTTGTATGTTTTTGTGAATTCATGATATCATATGAGTTGGAAACATGTAAATTTGGTTGTTCATGAGGTAAAATTTGGTGCTTTCACCTATGCTTAAGATGTGCATGTAAGGTGTTTGATAAAATGCCTAAGGAACTAGAAATCAGGCAATATAGCTAAATTGTGACTAAGTGAAGGATTCATGATATGCCCTTACGTTCCAATGACTTCTATGTTGTTAATGTGCCTTGTAAATGTTGTTGGAATACTCATGAACTATTCTTATGAGATTATGCAATGTTTACTTGCAAATCTTACTTATGAACAAGATGTATGATAACCATGCAATCCACATGAACATCCATGCTATTGGTATGCGTTGCCAATATGATTATGCAATGAGGATGATATTAAGATTGTGTAAGTATTCCATGTGATATGAATTCCTTTCCATGCAATACATTGTTGATAACCATTCTTAGTATGAGATCCCTACTGATGATATTTTAAATTATGGACTCTACTCTTATGATCAAGTCAGTCATGTGTGTCAGTTTCCTTCCATCGAGTCCTGGGGGTACTTGTACCCGAAAATTATAGCTGTGTGCCTAGATCCATGTCATATTCCACGATATCCAAACTCAAGCTATGATTCCATAGACTTCAGTCAGTCATGTGACTCAGGAAAACCTCATGATCTTAGTCATTTTTCAGATATCAGTAATATTTCGCCAGTCAACAGAATTCAGTAAGATCAAGTCATGCACAGTTAGTTATTCATGTGAAGTCCCTCCAGATGGTAGTAGAGGTTAGCACCGAGTGAACCCAAGGATGGGAACTCACCCGCTAGTTCAGGGTGTGATTCTTAGTAGCAGTCCTTATGTTCCATAACTACTTAGCCATCGTAGGTTGAGACATCTTAACCCATTAGCTCAGGGTTGATGAGGTGGCTTAACTCGTCATTTTAGGGTTCCCACCATTCTCATTGAGTACCCGCTAGATAAGGGTCACTCACAGTTCTCCTTACCAGTGGCACGGTATTGATACCCCTGCAGTCGGGGTAGAGATTGGACCCTAGCTTAGCCATAACGGCATACACGGGGCATGTCGGTTAAACACTACCTCCCACAGTTTTAGTATTAGTCATAGTAACATAACTCAGGGCATTTTTTAGATTTCAGTATATATAGGACTGTTAGATATAGTAATTATACAGGACTATCAGATACAATCATCCATATTATCAGTTTCATTATTAGTCTCAATAAAAGAACTCAGAGCATTCTTTAGATTTTAGTATATACAGGACTGTTAGATACAGTCGTCCATGTTATCAGTTTTAGTATTAGTCATGACAGTTATCAGTAAATCATGTATTACCTTACAATTCATGCTATCATGTATTTATGGTCCCAGTTTCTATATATGTGTATTTGCACTCCCACGTTCATATTAGTTAGTTGGAGTTGTTCATGCATTAAACCCTTTATGTTCAGCCTACCTTCCTCGTATACTCAGTACTCCAGTTGTACTGACGTATTTGCGCTATGATGCTTTTTTTTTTCATGTTACACCATAGGTTCCGAGACACGAGCTCCAGTCCAGCAGTAGCAATAGCGTTCCAGTCGCAGAGACACAGTGAGCCCTCATTAATTCAAGGACAATACGATCTGATTCATTTATTTATTCTTTAGTTCAGTTTTACAGAGTTAGTTAGAGACATGTTCCTTCAAATCCTTATTCGGACAGTTTAGAGGCTTTCAGATTTACTTTCAGATTTATGTCTAGATTTAGTTGTTTTGGGTATTTTCGCGCACATGATTGTATTCAGTTGAACCTTATGGCCTTACAGTTCCATGTATTCCGCATTATTATATTATGATTTGCTGTATGCAGGTATAGATATCAGTCATGGGTTAGCTTGTGGTCCCTCAGGGTCATGAGCACCGTGTAGCATTTCGGTTCAGCAAATCGGGGTGTTACACCTTACAAAGATGTGTTGAATTTAATTTGGTGCTTAACTTGGTAAAATTCCATTTCATGGTAAAGGAGGTCATCATTATCGGTCACAAAATTTCTGAAAAAGGGATAGAAGTTGATCGAGAAAAAGTGGAAGTTATTAAGAAACTACCACCTCCTATTTCAGTAAAGTGAGTGCATAGTTTTCTTGGATATGCTTTCTTTTATCATAGATTTACAAAAGAATTATCAAAGGTTGCAAATCCACTTTGCAAACTTTTGGAGAAGGAAGTGAAATTTCCCTTCGATGATGAGTGCTTGAAGGCATTTGGATGCCTTAAAAAGAAGCTGAGTGAGGCCTTTATTGTTATTGCACCTGACTGGGCAAAACTATTTGATATCATGTTTGATCCATGTGGTGTTGCCCTTGGAGCTGTATTGGGACAAAAAAGGGGCAAACTGTTTTATCCTATATATTATTCCAATAAAGTACTGAATGGAGAACAAAAGAATTATTGCGTCACTAAACAGGAACTTTTGGCTGTAGTGTATGCTTTCAAAAAGTTCAGAGCTTATCTGCTTAGGACTAAAGTGGTGGTCCACACTGGCCATGTTGCCTTGAGGTATTTAATAGCTATGAAGGACACAAAACCAAGGTTGATTAGATGGGTATTGCTACTAAAACAGTTTGACTTTGAGGTCAAAGATAGGAAAGGTTGTGAAAACTAGGTTGCAGATCATCTGTCTAGAATGGAAGGTGTAAAGGAAATTAGTGATGAAACAAAGATAAATGATGCATTTCCTGATGAGGAGATCCTTGCTGCTACTGTGGAAAAATTGCCTTGGTATGCAGATTATGCAAATTATATTGTGAGCGAGGTCATCCCAGATAATATTTCTTTCTAACAAAGAAAGAATTTCTTGCATAATGTGACACATTACTTCTGGGATGAGCCATATCTTTTTCGGTGATGTGCAGACAATATTATAAGGAGATGCATGCCGGAAGTAGATGTATTGTGCATATTGGAAGCATGTCATGCTTCCCCAGTTGGGGGTCACCATGCAAGTAACCGAATAGCTCGGAGGGTGTTGCAGAGTGGCTATTACTAGCCAACATTGTTCAAGGATACCCACAAGTTTGTTCTAAAATATGACCAATGTCAGAGGCAGAGGTCAATCTCTAAAAGACATGAGACACCCTTGACTAAGATACTTGAAGTGGAATTGTTTGATATTTGGGGCATTGATTTCATGGGTCCTTTTGATATTTGTTGCTTTTCTCAAGAACATCTTCTCTCTCTTTGGAGTACCACATACTATTATAAGCGATGGAGGATCTCATTTTTGCAACAAAATATTTTGAGCAGCTTTGGCAAAATATGGGGTGAAACAGCATAGAGTGGCTACTCCATACCACCCACAAACCAGTGGGCAACTGGAGGTGTCAAATAGTGACATTAAAGCCATCCTAGCCAAAATGGTGAATGCTAGCCGGAAAGATTGGTCTTGAAAGCTCGATGATGCTTTGTGGGCATATCGAACTGCTTTTAAGACACCCATTGGTATGCCACCATTTTAGATGGTCTATGGTAAAGCTTGCCACTTACCAATAGAGCTGGAGAACAAGGCTTTATGTTCACTCAAAAGGTTAAATTTCTAATAGGAAGGAAGCAGCAGAGCTGAGACTGGGGCAATTGAATGAGATAGATGAATTCCATCTCAGGGCATATGAATGAGCAGATCTATATAAAGAAAAGATAAGAAAGTACCATGATTGAAGAATAGAGAAATAAGAATTCCAAAAAGGTGAGTTGGTGCTTCTATTCAATTCCAGACTAAAACTGTTCCCAGGTAAGCCAAAATCTAAGTGGTCAGGACCTATTAAAGTTAGTCAAGTCCACTCATCTGAATTAGTGGAACTTGAAAACAAAGATGGCAGTACCTTCAAGGCAAATAGGCAACGTGTCAAGCTTTACATTGGCACAAAAGAATCAATGAAAAGTATCACCATTATCTATCTCGATGAAGCCTAAAATAATCGATATACCAGAGTCATGCTGCGATATTAAATCAGTTGCTGTATGGGAGGCAACCCATGCCCCCAAGATTGATCCATTCCAGGTATACTTTAACCCTTAGTGTAGTTTTGCTTTGATTTTAAGTTGAGGGTGTAGGGTAGTCTGTTGTTGTAACATATTTTATGGTGACTAGGAGAAATACAAGTGCAAAAATTAGTTGACATGTTTTGATTGATGTTTGAACACCTCTCCAATGTTTTATTTGCAAAACTGTGTGAATTACATTTACTTGTAACCATTGTGAATCTTGTTGTGGAATTAGTTCTAGCTTCTTGACGATCGTTACTGAGCAATTGTATGAACTAGATAAGTAATAGCCTACGATATACTTGTGTGTCATGTGTGTGTGAGCAACTACTTAATTCCCTCTATATGATAAAGCCAGAACTTGCTTGGTTAGTCGTACCATGGTTGAAGGATAGGGGTTAGGAAAGGATCATAGGCCATTTTGTTGATTAACCCATTTTTTGCCTAAATAGCCTTCCCTGTGTGCATAATACCCTTTGATCCTTATTTTGAGCCTAAATTAACCATTTTTTTCTTATGACACCTTTCACCTTCCCATTTATACCATAATGAACCTATTTTGGCCCTGGTCCTTCTTGACACCTTGACCTAGGCAAACAACCTAAGTTGAGGGTAGCTATCATAGGGGTGCATTATGTAAAATGAGTATGAAGAAGGGTGGAATAAAAGAAAATGAATAAAAGTTGGGTGCTAATCTAAAAAAAAAAGAAGCACCCAACCTGAATATGTGTGATCAAGAGAAGAGAAAAAGAGAAAGAGGTTAATAAGTGAACCCCAAGAGAGTAGTGTAGTGTCAAGGAGACATAGTCACTCTAAATGTCCTTGAATATCATACCATCCCCAACCTACATTACAAGCCTAAAAGAAGTCCTCTAGTGATCCTAGCTGGCCTATCTGAAGGTCTTAGTAATAAAAATAAGGGCAAGCCTATGGTACTTGGCATACACTGATTGGAACTTCATTTTGAGAGTGAGAGTCTTTTGATTACTCCAACATTTACATTTTTGGTTCCTTACATGAGAGGAGGGGGATTTCTTTATTGTGAGGGCACACTGGTATCGTTGCTATCTACTTGCTTGTTTAAATAGTGTAGCATTGGTATTTGAATGGTTGTTGTGGCTAATATTGATACCATCGCTTGAGTCCTTTATATTACAATATTGGTTTTCAATGGTATACACCATTGGTTTTAGTTGGATTCACCTTGGAGGTGGTAACTATGTCCTGAGCTTAAATGGAAAATTAGTTATTGAATGTGCTATGTATTCTTTTATTTGGGCTGAGTTGCTTGAGGACAAGAAATTATTTTAAGTTAAGGGTGTTGATGTGTGAGCAATTGCTAACACATTTAAGGCCTTTAACTAAGAATAATTGCGAAGTCTTAAAAAACTTTTACAGTTTTGATTTGTTTATGTTTGATTTTATAATTTAAGATGACGAGGTAGAGAAATAACAAGAATGGAACAAAAAAATTGAAATCTAAAGAAAAGTGTGGCTGACGACATCTATGATAAGTCATCAGCCCTATGATAGGCTATTAGAGTTGTCGTTAGACTTAACCAGGGACTTGGCATGAATTAAAGCCTATGATGACATCTGGTGATAGGACGTCAAAAGTATGATACACCATCATGAATATCATCATCCTTAACCAGAGAATTGGCGTGAGTTGAAACCTGTGATGATATTTTGTGATAAAGCGTTAGAGTTATGATAAGGCATCAAGATCAACACCATCCTTAGGCAGAAACTGTCAAAATAGAAGAGGAGTTGACGATATCCAAGATATGTCGTCAGACACCTAGTACGTCGTCAGACTTCTGATACGTCATCACCTACATCGTCAGCCTTAGGCAGAGCTTGTCAACATTGAAGGAAATCTGATGCCATTCCCGATAAGACATCAGACCCCTGATAAGGCATCACCTAAAGGCGTCACCTGTCCAAGAAATTTACTTAAGTTGTTATTTTATTTCCTTAATTAGACTCAAGTATAAATAGCAGCTTTTAGGGTTTTCTAATTATCATTGACTTATCTTGCAATATATGTTGTGCACGATTTTTGTCTCACTGGAGTTCCAATACACTCTAGAACATTATTGTTGGGAGAAGATTGTCGTCAATATTTTGGGAGTTTTGTATTGAGATTCAGTTCAAGTTACATTTTTGATTTTCATCATCATTGTAAGTTAATCTGCCCAACTATGAATTCAACTTGTGTACTTGTTTATTGCATCATGAGTGGCTAAACTCCATTAACCAGAATTATGGGATCTAGGGTTAGGTCTTGATAAGGTGCTAAGTATTCAATATTCAATAGGTGTTAGGATTTCTTGATAATTTTGAAGCTTTAATTAACGTCTATTGGTTGCAAACAGTAGACACACCTACTTTGATTTTCTTGAGAAATAAATTAAATATAGTAGGAAGTGAATTATCAACAAGGATTCAAAAATACTTCGTTTCATAATCAGCGCTGTAACAAGGTTGGTTAACCTGACGTAAAATCTGGGCAGTGAATAGAAATGCCCTAAGTTCGAGAGGATTATGAAATTAAACTCTTAAGTAGGTCGAGAGACATTTGATCATAACATCGATAAAGATAGATTGTTATCTTACCCACCATGAGAATCTTGAATCACCTTTAGCATCTGTCATATACCGTAAGACCTAGTGAACATAATTCTGGTTATTTCATAAACTCTTGATTACAAACATCGAAATTAAAGTAACAAACAATTATTCATGAAACTTAAACCCCCCATTTCAGGAAAGATTAAACTATCAGTTAATTAAATTGCAAACAACTTGGGTTCCCACCTTATTCCCTTTGGGATTCGACCCTAACCTAGTTGGGTTTTATATTGACAATAATAGCTTACTCCCGTTCAAGAGTGTAATTTAAGAATTATCAATTGTATATCCAGGGTTGTAATCATTTTAATAGTTTTGTTTTGAAGATGTTCATCTAAAGACTTTTCTTCAACTTAGTACTTCATGTTTTATGTATTTTGTTTAGTTGCTCATCTATTATTCCAGCACAAGGGTTAGCTTGGGATCACTTATGGTCCTAAGCACTGTGTGACATCCCGAGGGTAGTCTCAGGGTGTTACAAACTTGGTATAAGAGCATAGATTTTAAGTGTCCTAGGATGTCTGTGAAGTGGTGTCTAATAGAGTCTTGCAGAATTGTAAAGAGATGTCTATACTTCTCTTCGAGAGGCTACAGGGCATTTAAAAATTATTTCCCTTCTTCATGCTCTAGGACGTGCTGTAAAGTTATTTCTCTCAGAATCTTTTGTTGATTTATGGATTACTTCATAATCCTTCATGTATGACTTATTCTTGAGATAACATGATTAGTAAGTTCCAATTCCTCCCAAGATGATGCTCTTAAATTTTCTATCAGTAACATCAAAAGTCACACAAGGGTCTTGAGAGGAGCTTACTAGTGTGTTATAAGTTCCTCCTGTAGAAAATTATGTCCTCATCTATTTGAGTTGTTTAGTTAAGATAGAGTAAGATATATATTTAGATTCCTCATTAACCCTTCAATATTGATAGTGCTCATAAAAGTGATAGTATGAACCTTGATTGTTAAATGATTTTTGCATTTGAAGGATATTACAATCGGAGTGTTATGATTCATAAGTAGTAGAACCTTTTTATTGTTGGAAGTATGGGTATATAAGTGTAATGATAATAAAGGTGGTGATGGAAATTGATTGAATGTATATAGATGAACTTTTACATATGATAAAGTTAGTAGTGAGGTGATATTTCTTGGTGTGTTAGCTTAGGGGTAGTGATGGTGGTACAGGTTTCTTGGTGGAAGGTAAAGAAGGAGTTATTAGTTAAGGTGAAATGTTGTTTTCTTGAAGTAGGATAGAAGTTATTGATGGTATTTATTATGATAGAAAGGTATAGGATATTAATGAAGTATTTGGTGGTTGAGTATTATTGATTTAGGCTTCCCTTGAGATTTCACAGAGGATTTTAGTTGAAACTTATAGAGCTATGAAAGTAATCTAGGTGTATAGATGGGTAAATAGTCATATTGTGTAGAAGGAGGATGTGCTAATGGATTTTAATAAGGTATACCATAGGATTATGATCAATTATTGATATTATGAATTTCTAGTGGACTAGTGTTTCCCGATGTTTTGACATGTAAGAATGGTGTGTGAAGTTGTGGTTAAACTTAGCTAGCACTAAACAATAAGTTTGAATAGTAGATGATCATAAATATGGAAATAATGATTGATTGATTAGTGATTCTAGTTATATGAAATTGATTTAGCAAGCTTGAACAGTGTATGCAAGAGTTTAAGTTCATTTATTTGTAATTAAGTATGATATTGTATTTATGATATAGAGGTGTGCCTAAGGTGATATGGTGTAACGCCCCAAATCTGACACCCAAAAAGCTACACGGTGTTCATAACCCCAAAGGACCTCAAGCTAACCTATGAATGATATCTGTAACTAAGTACTAAATAATATACTGTAAATATGTGGAATATAAGCTATAAGGCCATAAGGTTCACAACTAAACTAGTACTAAGTATAAAACAATGTCTGTAGTGGGGTATAACAATACCCAAAACTAGGATAAACTGTCTGAAACATGTTGAGTCTGATAGCCTCTAAACAGTCTGAAAACTGTGGAGTTAATGGGACATGTCCCCAACTAACTCTGAACTACTGAATAATAAAGTAATAATATAATAATACTATCCTCGAATGATGAGGACTTACTGTTAGTCCGGCTGCTGAACATCTGATCTACTAAGGATGTTCGGGAGCTCGTGCTTCTAAACCTATGGTATAAAACACCATAGAGTAATTGAGTCAGTACAATTGAATGTACTGGTATGCAAGTAAGGTAGGTTTAATGCATGGGGTTCATATGCATGAACAATACTAACTGACCGAATAACATGAACGTTAGAATACATGCAAGTATATGCAAACTATAACTGAGATCATACTGTCACTGGGTACTAAGTGGCTAACATATGAGTTTACTGGTATGGAAAACTAAGTATACTGAATACAAAGAGACTGATGATTGTATTACAAATAAGGGACTAACTTTTTCTGACAGTTCTGATTATAAAGAACTGGTCTAATTGACTGTATCTGACAGTCCTGAAACTGTAGAACTTAACTGAGCTCTGTTACTGAGACTGGATCCAAAATTGAGACTGTGGGAAGTAGTCATCTAACTGATATTCCCCTAATAAGCTATTATAGATAAGTTGGGGTATAATCTGTAACCCTAATGGGAAGGGTTTTAATACCACGCTCCTGGTAAGGACAACCAGTGAGTGACCCTCATCCAACAGTGTCCCTATAAGAGAATGGTGGGACCCTCATCTGACAGTGTTAATCCACCTCATCAAACCTCAACTGACAGTTTTGATGTCTCAACCTATGATTGCTAAATAGTTTTGGAATGCAAGGATTGCTTTTTCGAATCACACCCTCATCTTGAAGTGTGTATTCCCCTTCCTTGGGTTCACTCGATGCTGAATCCTACTCCCATCTGAATAGACACTGAACATGATTAATTGAACTGAACTGGAATGAGTTCATTGATTTTCATTGACTTAAGGAAGACTACTAAGGTCTGATGACTGACTGAGAGTACAGAGATTGCTGGACTGATACTTAATTTATTGATTTTTCCTGAGTCACATGACTGATTGAGTTCTACTAATTATGGATTGACTATGAGTATCGTGGGAAAATGACAATGGCTCTAGGAACACAGCTAAATTGTTAGGTACAAGTACCCCCAGGACTCGATAGCATGAAACTGATAAGACTATACACTTCTTGAACACATGACCAATATCAACAATTCATCATACAATAAGTTGGGGATTTCATGAGGCACATGGTTATCATAATATTTTACATGGTAGCATTGCCTATACTTAATTTCATAATTTCATACTCTAACATCATGAGAATTCCAACAACCATCTACAATTCACATCAATAGCATGGGTGTCATTTGACCATAAGGGTAAAACATGTATTTATCGTTTGGGGCACGATTAAGCTATAACGCATAATTTTTATTCTCTTAGGCATTTTATCATACACCTTACATGCAACCCTTAGGGAATAGGCAAAATCATCAAATTAACACATTATAACCAACTAAGTTCATAGTTTTCAACTTGTATGCTAACACAGTTTCATAAAAAAAATAAAGATTCCAACTTGGAAAATCGTACAACAACAACCACACGAACAAAATCAACCCATAACATGAATATCATAATTCACAGTTTAAAACTTGATTCTTGGGCTTCATGGACTAAAGGAATATACGAATGAACACTACGCATACCTTAGTTCTTGATTATATGAACATTGACGGAGAGATTCTTGAATTTGAGTATTTAATTTGAATCCTTAATTGAAACTCCTAACTTGTTCTTGAGATAAACTTGAGATAGACACTATATTTTTGTTCAATTAGGGCTAAATCTAGTGTTTTAGACTTCTATTGGGGTGGGAAATTGATCCTTTTTCCCTTAAAAATGCGGACATTTAATGACTGAAACTGGGCATTGATGCTATTAGTGATGCGGCATATCGATGGTATCGATGTGATAGTCAACGCATTGTGCCATCATTGTATCAAGTCTTAGTACTTTTACCCTGGCAACCTACAAAAATTATCAACCAACACGATTGGTAATGAGGCACGCTAAGATCGCGTTGTTTCACTATTTTGGGCTTTCAAACGTGGTCTAAACGTGGTCCAAAAAATCCAAAACTTGTCTGGAACCACCTTTGGACCTCTTTGATCACGCATTAACAAAATTACGGATCATTGAAGGATGTTAAGGTGGAAAAATGAGATTGCCAACTTTTGAAGGCCAATAATAGTCTAATCTAGGAAATTATTTAGAACCTTCTAAGTATGGGACCCAATTTCCCTTAACAAGCATTAATGGACTGAATTAAGAATAGGATTTTTGGGGTCTTGTAATATCTCCCCCTTGGGAACATTCTTCCTCGAATAAGACTAACTGAGAGAGGAAAATGATAGACTAAAGTACATATAGGACATGAATAACTGAAACATATTACATGACTGACATGACTGATAAACCAAATGCATCATACTGAACATGCATATCTGATGTATGCGTACTGGTTCATAAATGCTTGATCGGGATTTCTGATAAGTTGAGCTTTTGAAAATGAGAATGCATATTTGATGCATGATTATATGACTGAACTGACACATGAATGCATGACTGAATGTGCAATGGTATTTGATACCAAGCTTGTGATGCGAATCTGAACATAGAACTGAATACCGAGTTTATAACTGAAACCTAAACATGAAACTGAATGAGTTCAAGGAAATTGTTACCTTAAATTGAAAAAAAATGCTGGTGAGTCTGAGATTAATTACTAAGTATGCATGAGCGGAAATAAGAGAACGTAACTGAGTATGGAACGTGAAATTTGAGCTAGATATCATGATCTGAATAAAGCACCTTGAATACGTGGTTTACGCCTGAGGTCAGAGTTTTGAGGGATAAATTATGAGTATCCCTTATCCGAAACTGGACTTATTACGAGAAGAGAGTGTGAAATATTTAAGTCATAGGTGTTCGGGGAACTATCGTATATCTCTCCCTTGGGATACTATGTCCCTTGAAGAATACTGAACTGACTTTGTTGAGATATTAAGGAATACAGAGGCGATGCACAAGACACCTACAAATTGAATAATTACTGAATACTTGGAATTTGAAACTAAGGCATGATACGTGAACCAAATTTGAACACGCCACTACTATTTGGTCAATCTTAGAATGATTAAATTCATGAGATTCCAAATAGTGTGATAAGATCGAAAGATAGGGAAATCACACTGTCCGAACTTTTCCGTCTGACTGTTAAACTGACTTATAAGCTTTATAGAATAACACATACTGAAAACTTATACTCGATTGATGAATTTCTATGACATTCTTTCTATAGAGTTCTAGTGACGGTAGGGAGAAAACAAATCTTAGTCTGGCCAGAGTAGGACATCAAAATAGGAGATTGCTACATGGATAGGATTCTTGTATTAGGAGACAAGGCTGATGAAATATCATCTAAGATAAAGTGTCTAATTCTTTTGCACTACAACTGAGACTACTGAAAATATTCACGTGGGTACTGAGCATGAATGCATAAATATACTAACTTATCTAATTAACTAAAAGACTCATGTTTGTAACCGTAACTTAGACTATAACGGAGACTGAATGCTGGTTTTCTATATTTGAGGTTTATACTGGTATGGGAGTACTGAATTTTGATAGCTAAGTAACTAATAACTGAAAGCAATAGTTCTAGATTACTGAACTGACGTGTTATCTAAGGCTTAGGGATAGAACATCAACACCACAGATTCATTGAGAGATCTTAATTAAGGTTATTCGTGACATAAATTTGAGTTAGACTAATAACAATGAATGGAGCATGTGTCATGTGAGCTAGGCATACTGTAAAGCATGACATGAGTGTACAAGTTATGATATCATGACCTGAATCTGAAGTTTATGTACTCATAGGACATGATTCATAACACTGAGTGAACTGGACCTCCTTATCTTAGAAATTGGGAGCATACATGAGTTTTCACTACCATGAATGAGTATGAGAGATGTTTATAGAGCTGACATAAAGGACATGAATAGATATCATGATAACTGATGGGTTTTGATATTTTGAGATGGTCTGCAGGATCACACTTACTGATGAAATAGACAAGAATGTCATCTATTAATACTATAACGAACGTGTCCAAGTACAGGTTGAACACTCGGTTCTTTAAGTCCATGAAGCTTGCAGGTGCAAGGGTAAGACCAAAGGACATGACTAAGAATTTAAAGTGGTCATACCGAGTTCTTATAGTGATCCTTGGAATATCATAATCTTTCAGTCTGAGTTGCTGATATCCTAATCTAAGGTCTATCTTAGAGAAATATCTGGCACCCTGAAGTTAATCGAACAAGTCATCAACTCTGGAAAGTTGATATTTGTTAATTACTATGACCTTATTGAGCTAACGGTAGTCTATTCACATTTTGAGAGGACCATCTTTCTTGTGCATGAATAAGACTGTGCACCCCATAGGGAAACATTAGTTTGGATGAATCCCATTACTAGGAGATCCTTTAACTATTCAATTCTCTAAGTTCTGATAGTGCCATTCTGTATGGCGGAATATATATAGGTTGAGTATCTGGATGAAGGTCAATGCAGAAGTCTATTTCCCTTTTAGAAGGAATTCTGAGAAAATCTTTGGAAAACAAAATATCTGAATATTCATTCACTACAGGGATTAATTCAAAACTATGAGTTTCAGAACTAGAGTTCTTTACTCAAAAAAGATGATAGACATATACCTTAGATATTATTTTCCTTCCCGAAGGTAGGAAATAAGATAATCGTTCAAAATAGAAGTTCTACCTCTCCACTCTAGGACAGGTTCATTTAGACAATGAAACTGGACAATTCTATTTTTGTAGTCGACTGTGGCATAGCAGGAATGAAGCTAATCCATGTCGAGAATGACATCAAAATTAGTCATCTCTAATTTGACTAAGTCTGCTAAAGTAACTTTCTGAGATACAATTATCGAACAGTTCCTATATACCTGTCGGGCTATGATAGCTTTACCCACTGGGGTAGAGACTGTGAAGGGTTCTACTAGAATTTTAAGACTGACTCAAAAATCAATTTCTGTGTAAGGAGTAACAAAACAAAAAGAGGCTCCTGGATCTACCAAAGTATAAACATACAAGTTAAAGATTGGTAACGCACCAGTGACCACATTATGAGAATTTTCCTGATCTTTTTGGGACTGAAGAGCATATAGTTTGTTTGGGCATTTCCCACTAGTGGCACTGGCGGTGGCACCCTGCTGATTTGGGTGACCTGACTAAGCTGAGAAATGGTTATGTTGGCTTTGTGGAATAGCCTTAGGACAGTATCAAACTCTGTGACCTAACTCGCCACTCCCTTAACACACATCACTACCGTCTCTACATATAACCTTATGATATTTGCCACAATTCTGACAAAGGGGATGGTTTCGAGCACTGCTAACACCGCCCTGAGGTTTGGGAACTAGCACCATATATCTGAATTTAAGGACCAGAGCACTGGCTGAGAGAGGAAATGGAATCAAAGACTTTGGGAAAAACTGTTACCACCCTCTGACTTAGTCTGTGCGAAATTGATATTACCTGTTCTCGCTATCTTATTTTCTCTCTTTCTTTATCTTTTTCTATGCTTTCCCACCTCAATATACTGGGCATGAATCATATGCTTAGGTAGGACAACAGATGGTTAATTGCTTCTGAGGTAATACTGAATAAGATAAAGTATGAGAGTCGATTCTGAATTCGCCGTGAAAGACATGCTCACCTAGGGAATCTACTTGAATAGGCGGAGGTGCTGACTGATTCATGGTTTCGCTTTAGTTTTTCCTTTTGGGAGTCATGTTGTGTAATGAAAAAGAAAGCGGATTTTATTGAGAGTTAAATTTAAGCTCATGCTCACTGGCACGACATGGAAACTGAAAGAGGTGAAAATGTTCCTAAAACATCCCATATCCTCTTGTAAATTATTGTGGTGCACAACACACCCATGTACACGAATCTACTAGATGTAGATTTTCAGACTTCCTTTGACACTGTTGAGCTCTGATACCAAGTTTGTAACACCCCAAATATGACACCCAGAATACTACACGATGCTCATGGCCCCAAAAGACCTCAAGCTAACCCATGACTGATAATTGTGACTGATGGAATACTATTGAGATCTGATGACTGACTGAGAGTACTGAGATTACTGGACTGATACTTAATTTATTGGATTTTCCTGAGTCACATGACTGACTGGGTTTTACTGATCATGGCTTGACTATGAGTATCATGGGAAAATGACACTGGATCTAGGAACACATCTAAATTATCATGTACAAGTACTCCCAGGACTCAATAGTATGAAACTGACAACACTTTACACTTCTTGAATACATGACTAATATCAACTGTTCATCATACAATAAGTTGGGGATTTCATGAAGCACATGGTTATCATAATCTTGTACATGGTAGTATTGCATCTACTCAATGTCATAATTTCATACTCTAATATCATGAGCATTCCAACAACCATCTACAATTCACATCAATAGCATAGGACTCATTTAAACATAAGGGTAAAACATGTTTTTATCTTTTGGGGTACAATTAAGCTATAATGCATAATTTCTATTCTCTTAGGCTTCTTATCAAACACCGTACATGCACCACTTAGGGCATAGGCAAAATCATCAAATGAACATACCATAACCAACTAAGTTCATAGTTTTCAACTTGCATGTTAACTTCGTTTCATTAAATAAATGAAGATTCGAACTTGGGAAATCTTACAACAACAACCACATGAACATAATCAACCCATAACATGACTATTAGAATTCATAGTTTAAAACTTGATTTTTAGGCTTCATGGACGAAAGGAATCTACGAATGAACACTACGCATACCTTAGTTCTTGATTATATGGAGATTGACGGAGAGATTCTTGAATTTGAATCCTTAATTAAAACCCCAAACTTGTTCTTGAGGGAAACTTGAGAGACACTATATTTTGGTTGAATTATGGCAAAATCCCATGTTTTAGACTTATATAGGGGTGGTTAAATTGACCTTTTTGCCCTTAAAAATGCGAATATTTATTGAATGAAATTAGGCATCGACGCTATTATCGATGCGTCACGTCTATGGGATCAACCCGAAAGTCTATGCATCACGCCAACATCGAATCGAGTCTCAGTACTTTGACCCTGGCAACCTGCAACAATATCAACCAACGCGATTGGTGATGCAGCGCGCCAAGATAGCGTTGGTCCACTATTTTGGGCTTCCAAACGTGGTCTAAATATGGTCCAAAAAATCCAAAACTTTTTTGGGACCACCTATGGACCTCTCTGAACATGAATTAAAAAAAATAAAAACCATTAAAGGATGTTAAGGTGGCGAAATAAGATTGCCAACTTTCGAAGGCCAATAATAATCTATGTTTGGGAAATTAGTTAGAACCTTCTAAGTATGGCACCCCCCCTTAACAAGCATAAATGTACTAAATTATGCTTAGAATTTTACGGGGTCTTACAATATCTCCCCCTCAGAAACATTCTTTATCGAATGAGACTGACTGAGAGAGGAGAAATAATAGACTGAAGTTCATATAGGACATGAATAACTGAAATATGTTTACACGACTAAAATAACTAATAAAATAAATGTGTCATACTAAACATACATATCTGATGCATGGGTCCTTGTTCATGAATGCTTGATCGAGATTTCTGATAAGTTGAGCTTCTCACAATATGAATGCATATTTGATGCATTATTATATGACTGAACTTACATATGAATGCATGACTGAATATTCAATGGTATTTGAAACCAAGCTTGTGATGCAATCTTAACATAGAACTGATTACCGAGTTTGTAACTAAAACCTGAAGATGAAACTGAATGAATTTATGAAAGACTGTTACCTTAAATTGAAAAAAATACTAGTTAGTCTGAGATTAATTCCTAAGTACGCATGAGCAGAAACATGAGAATGTAACTGAGTATGAAACGTGACACTTTAGCTGGATATCATGATCTGAATTGAGCACCTTGAATATGTGGCTTACGACTGAGGTCGGAGTTTTTAGGGACAACTTATAAGTACCCCTTATCCAAAACTGGACTCATTATGAGAAGAGAGAGTGATAAGGTTAAGTCATAGATATTCAGGGAATTATCGTATATCTCCCCCTTGGGATATTATGTCCCTTGAAGAATACTGAGCTGACTTTATTGGGATATTGAGGAGAAATGAGGCGATGCACGAGGCACCTATTGATTGAATCATGACTGAATACCTAGAATTTGAAACTAAGGTATGATACATAAACCAAGTTGAACATGCTACTAAATAGTTGTTCCATCTTAGAATGATCACATTAATGAGATTCCAAATAGTGCGATTAGATGGAAATATAGGGCAATCACACTATCCAAACTTGTCCGTCTTACTTCTAAACTGACTTAGCAGCTTTATGGGCTAACTCATGCTAAAAACTTATACTCGACTGAATCATTTCTATGACATTCTTTCTATAGAGTTCTAGTGACATTAGGGAGAAAGAGAATCTTGGTCTGGCCAGAGCAGGACATCAAAATATGAGATCGCTATATGTCTAGGATTCTTGTACTAGGAGACAAGGCCTATGAAACATCATCTAAGATATAATTACTAAGCCTTATGCACTACAACTGAAACTACTGAAAAGATTCACGTGGGTGTTGAGCACGAATGCATAAATGTACTAACTTATCTAGTTAACTGAATGACTAAAGTTTTTAACCATAACTATGACTGTAACTAAGACTGAATGCTGGTTTTCTATATCTTAGGTTTAGACTGGTACAGGAGTACCGAATTCTGACATCTAAGTAACTGATAACTGAAAGCCATGGTCCTATAGGAGTACCTGAACCTTTTAATGAATATAGATTACTGAACTGATGCGGTAATTAAGGCTTAGGTATAGAACATCAAAACCACAGATTCACTAAGGGATCTTAATTAAGGGTATTCGGGACATAAATATGAGTTTGACTGATCATAAGGAGCGGAGCATATGTCATGTGAGCTGGACATACTGTAAAGCATGACATGAGTGTATGAGTCATAAGCTCAAGACCTGAGTCTGAAGTTTTTGTACATATGGGACATGATTCATAACACAGAGTGAACTAGACCTCTTTATCCTAGGAATTGGGAGCGTATATGAGCTTTCACTATTATGAATGAATATGAGAGATGGTCATAGAGATGACATATAGGACATGAATAGATATCATGATAACTGATGGGTTTTTATATTTTGAGATGGTCTGCAGGATCACGCTTATAAAGAATATCATGATAACTGATGGGTTTTGATATTCTGAGATGCTCTGTAGGATCACGCTTGCTGCAGGAATAGACATGAATGTCATCTATGAATAATAAATAAACATATCCAAGTACTGCTTGAACACTCGGTTTATCAGGTCGATGAAGAATGCGGGTGCATGGGTAAGACCAAAGGACATAACTAAGAATTTGAAGTGGTCATACCGAGTTCTGACAGCCATCTTTGGAATATCACATTCTCTGAGTGTAAGATACTGATAGCCTGATCTAAGGTCTATCTTAGAGAAATATCTGACACCCTGAGGTTAATCGAACATCTCATCAACTCTGGGATGTGGATACGTATTATTGGCTGTAACCATATTAAGATGACGGTAGTCTATACACATTTTAAGAGGACCATCTTTCTTGTGCACGAATAAGATAAGTGCACCCCATATGGACACACTAGGTCTGGTGAATCCCTTAAATAGTAGATCCTTCAACTTTTCTTTCAATTCTCTGATTTCTACTAGTGCTATTCTGTATGGTGGAATATATATAGGTTGAGTGTCTGGAAGAAGGTCTATGCAGAATTCTATTTCCCTTTCGGAGGAATTCCTGGAAGATCTTCGGAAAAGAAAACATCTGAATATTCATTCACTACTGGGATTGATTCAAAATAGTGTGTTTCAGAACTAGAGTCCTTAACAAAAAAAATGATAGACAGATCCCTTAGATATCATTTTCCGTGACCGAAGGTAGGAAACAAGCTGAGATTTAAAAACTGAAGTACTAGCTCTTCACTCTAGGATAGCTTCATTCGAAAACTAAAATTGGACAATTTTGTTTCTGCAGTCGACTGTGGCATAGCAGGAATAAAGCCAATCCATGCCAAGAATGACATAAAAATCAGTCATCTCTAATTCGACTAAGTCTACAAAAGTGACTTTTTTAAGATACCATAATAGGATAGTTCCTGTACACTCGTCGGGCTATGATACTTTTACGCACTGGGGTAGAGACTGCGAAGGGTTCTACTAGAATTTTGGGACTGACTCCGAAATCAAATTCTATTTAAGGAGTAACAAAAGATAAAGAGTCTCCTGGTTCTAGCAAAGTGTAAACATGAAAGTGAAAGATCAGTAACGTACCAGTGACCACATTATCAGAATTTTTCTAATCCTATCTGGACTGAAGAACATATAGTCTGTTTGACCATTGCCCACTAGTGGCACTGGAGATGGAAACCCTGCTTCTTTGGGCTACTGGAATCAGCTGAGGAATGGTTTTGATGTCTTTATGGACCATCTTTAGGATAGTATCGGACTCTAAGACCTGACTCGGCATACCCATAAGACACATCACTGTCGTCTCTACATATACCCTTAAGATATTTGCCATAAGTGTTACAAATAAGATGGGTTTGGGCACTACTAACACCGCTCTGAGGTTTAGGAACTGGTACCCTATCTCTAAATTTAGGGACCGGAGCACTGGCTGTGAGAGGAAATCAAATCAAAGAATTTGGGTAGAACTGTTACCACCCTCTGGCGTAGACTGAGCAAAATTGACATTAGCTGTTCTTGCTATCTTATTTTCTTTTATTCATTATTTCTCTCTACGCTTTCCAACCATAATATCTAGGCATGAATCATATGCCTAGGTGGGACAACATCCTACTAATTGCTCTGAGCTAATACAAAATAAGATAAAGTAAGAGAGTCGATTCTGAATTCTCCATGAAAGACATGCTCGCCAAGGGAATCTGCCTGAATTGGCGGAGGTGCCGACTGATTCTCGATTTTACTTTCCTTAGTCCATTTGGAAGACATGTTGTGGAATGAAAGAGAGAGAGGATTAGGCTGGGAGTTATATTTGAGCTCATGCTCACTGGCACGACATGAAAACTGAAAGAGGGGAAACTGTTCCTAAAATATCTCATAGCCTCATGTCCATAAGCGTGGTGCACAAAACACCCATGCACACGACTCTACTAGATTTGTCTTTTTAGACTTCCTCAGACATTATTGAACCTTAGGCTCTGATACCAAGTTTGTAACACTCCAAATTGGACACCCATAATGCTACACGGTGCTCATGATCCCAAAGGACCACAAGCTAACCCATGACTGATATTTGTAACTGAGCACTAAATAATATACTGTAAATATGCAAAATATAATCTATAAGTCCATAAGGTACAAAACTAAACTAGTACTAAGTATAAAAAAATGTCTTTAGAGGGGTATAATAATACTCAAAACTGATATAAACTGTCTAAAACATGTTGTAGTCTGAAAGTCTCTAAACTATCTGAAAACTATGGAGTTGATGGAACATGTCCCCAACTAACTCCAACCTACTAAATTAATAAAGTAATAAAATAATCATGCTATCCTTGAATGATGAGGACTCACTGTTAGTCTGGTTGGTGAACATCTGATCTACTAAGGATGCTCGGGCTTCTAAACCTATGGTATAAAACACCATAGCATAATTATGTCAGTACGATTGAATGTACTGGTATGTAGGTGAGGTAGACTGAATACATGGGGTTCATTTGCATGAGCAATACTAACTGACCGAATAACATGAACATGAGAATAAATGCAAGTATACATAAACTATAACTAGGATCATGTTGTTACTAGGTACTGAGTTTTGAGTACTGAGTTTCTGACATCTAAGTTTACTGGTACGGATAACTGAGTCTACTGAGAATAGAGGGACTGATGTTTGTATTAAAGATAAAGTAATAACTATTTTTGGCAGTTCTGATTGTGAAGAACTGGTCTGATTGATTATATCTGACAGTCCTGAAACTGTAGAAGTTAACTGAGTTCTATTATAAAGACTGGATCGGAAACTTAGACTGTGGGAAGTATTCATTTAACTGACATACCCCTAATAATCTATTATATATGAGTTGGGGTCCAATCTTTAACCCCAATTAGAAGGGTGTCAATACGTTGCCACTGGTAAGAACAAGTTGTGAGTGACCCTAATCCGATAGTATCCCCAAAATAGAATGGTGGGACCCTCATCTTCCAGTGTTAATCCATCTCATCAACCCTAAACTAACAGTGTTGATGTATCAACCTATGCTTGCTACATAGTTCTGGAATGCAAGGATTGCTTCTAAGAATCACACCCTCATCTGGCAGTGTATGTTCCCCATCCTTGGGTTTACTCGGTGATGAATCCTACTCCCATATAAATAGACACTGAACATGATTAACTGAACTGAACTGAACTGAGTTCATTGAATTTCTTTGACTGACTGAATACTACTGAGATCTGATGACTGACTGAGAGTACTGAGATTACTGGACTGATACTTAATTTACTGGATTTTCCTGATTCACATGACTGACTGAGTTCTACTGATCATGGCTTGACTGTGAGTATGATGGGAAACTGACTCTATCTCTAGGAACACAACTAAATTATCAGGTACAAGTACCCCCAGGACTCGATAGCATCAAACTGACAACACTTTACACTTCTTGAATACATGACTAATATCAACTATTCATCATACAATAAGTTAGGGATTTCATAAAGCACATATTTATCATAATATTGTACATGGTAGTATTGCATATACTCAATGTCATAATTTCATACTCTAATATAATGAGCATTGCAACAACCATCTACAATGCACATCAATAGCATGAGAGTCATTTAAACAAAAGGGTAAAACATGTATTTATTGTTTAGGGCACAATTAAGATATAATGTATAATTTCTAATCTCTTAGGCATTTTATCATATACCTTACATGCACCACTTAGGGAATAGGCAAAATCATCAAATTAACACTCCATAGCCAACTAAGTTCATAGTTTTCAACTTGCATGCTAACATAGTTTCATAAAATAAATAAAGATTCCAACTTGTGAAATCATACAACA
The DNA here is from genome assembly GCA_030864225.1 of Capsicum baccatum var. pendulum. Classification (NCBI taxonomy): domain Eukaryota; kingdom Viridiplantae; phylum Streptophyta; class Magnoliopsida; order Solanales; family Solanaceae; genus Capsicum; species Capsicum baccatum. The sequence goes on along the minus strand of CM061560.1, from coordinate 159,490,793 downwards.
ACAACCACATGAACATAATCAACACATAACATGACTATTAGAATTCATAGTTTAAAACTTGATTTTAGGGCTTCATGGACGAAAGAAATCCATGAATGAACACTACACATACCTTAGTTCTTGATTATACGAAGATTGACAGAGAAATTATTGAATTTGAATCCTTAATTGAAACCCCTATTTTGTTCTTGAGAGAAATTTGAGAGAGACACTATATTTTAGTTGAATTAGGGCAAAATCCCATGTTTTAGACTTCTATAGGGGTGGGGAAATTGGCACTTTTGCCCTTAAAAATGCTAACATTTATTGATTGAAATTGGGCATCGACGCTATTATCGATGCGACACGTTGATGGCATCAACGTGATAGTCTACACATCGCACCATAATCGAATCGAGTCTCAGTACCTTGACCCTGGCAACTTGCAACAAATATCAACCAATGCAATTGGTGATGCGGTGCGCTAAGATTGTGTTGGTCCACCATTTTGGGCTTTCAAACGTGATCTAAATATGGTCCAAAAATTATGAAACTTGTCTGGGATCACCTATGGTCCTCTATGATCATGAATTAACAAAAATACAAACCATTCAAGGACGTTAAGTGGCAAAATAATATTGCTAAATTTTTAAGGCCAATAATAATCTAAGTCTGAGAAATTAGTTAGAACCTTCTAAGTATGGCACCCCCCCTTCATAAGAATAAAAGTACTAAATTAAGCTGAGGATTTTGTGGGGTCTTATAATATCTACCCCTTGGAAACATTCTTTCTTGAATGAGATTGACTGAGAGAGAAGAAACTATAGACTGAAGTTCATATAGGACATGACTAACTAAAATATGTTTACACGATTGACATGATTGATAAACTGAATGTATCATACTAAACATGCATATCTGATACATGAATACTGGTTCATGAATGCTTGACTGAGATTTATGATAAGCATATGTATGTATAACTGAATATGCAATGGTATTTGATACCAAGCTTGTGATGCAAATCTGAATATAGAACTGAATATCCAGTTTATAACTTAAACCTGAACATGAAACTGAATGAATTTAAGAAAGACTGTTACCTTAAATTAAAAAAAATACTAGTGAGTCTGAGATTAATTACTTAGTACGCATGGGCAAAAACATGAGATTGTAACTGAGTATGAAACATAACACTTAAGCTGGATATCATGATCTGAATTGAGCACCTTGAATACGTGGCTTACGGTTGAGGTCGGAGTTTTAAGGGACAACTTATGAGTAACCCTTATCCAAAACTTGACTCATTACGAGAAGAGAGAGTGACATGTTTAAGTTATAGATTTTTGCGGAATTATCGTATATCTCCCCCTTGGGACATTATGTGCCTTGAAGAATATGAACTGACTTTTTTGAGATATTAAGGAAAATTGAGGTGATGCACGAGGCACCTATATATTGAATCATGATGGAATACCTGGAATTAGAAACTAAGGCATGATATATGAACCAAGATGAACATGCCACTAAATAGTTGGTCCATCTTAGAATGATCACATTAATGAGATTCCAAATAGTGCGATTAGATGGAAATATAGGGCAATCACACCATCCAAACTTGTCCATCTGACTACTAAACTGACTTAACAGCTTTATAGACTAACTCATGATGAAAACTTATACTCGACAGAAGCATTTCTATGACATTATTTCTATAGATTTCTTGTGACGGTAGGGAGAAAGAGAATCTTGGTCTGGCCAGAGCAGGACATCAGAATAGGATATTGCTACATGAATAGGATTCATGTATTAGGAGACAAGGCTTATGAAATATCATCTAAGATAAAATGACTAAGCCTTATATACTGCAACTGAAACTACTGAAAAGATTTATGTGGGTGTTGAGCACGAATGCATAAATATTCTAATTTATCTAATTAATAGAATTACTAATGTTTGTAACCATAACTAAGACTGTAACTGGGACTGAATGCTAGTTTTATGTATCTGAGGTTTAGACTGGTATGGGAGTACCGAATTCTGATAGTTAAGTAACTGATAACTGAAAGCCATGGTCCTATAGGAGTACCTGATCCATTTACTAAATATAGATTACTGTACTGACGCGATAATTAAGGATTAGGGATAGAACATCAACACCACAGATTCACTGAGGGATCTTAATTAAGGGTATTCGTGACATAAAACTGAGTTTGACTGATCACAAGGAGTTGAGTATGTGTCATTTGAGCTGGACATACTGTAAAGCATGACACGAGTGAATGAGTCATAAGCTCATAACTTGAGTCTGAAGTTTTTATACTCATGGGACATGATTCATAACACTGAGTGAACTGGACCTCCTGATCCTAGGAATTGGGAGCGTACATGAGCTTTCACTTATGTGAATGAATATGTGTGATGGTCATAGAGCTGGCATATAGGGCATGAATAAATATCATGAAAAATAATGGGTTTTGATATTCTGAGATGGTCTGTAGGATCACACTTACTGCAAGAATAGACAAGAATGTCATCTATGAATACTATGATGAACGTGTCCATGTACTGGTTGAACACTCGGTTCATGAAGTCCATAAAGGCTACGGGTGCATAGGTAAGACCAAAGGACATGACTACGAATTTGAAGTTGTCATATCGAGTTCTAACTGCTGTCTTCAAAATATCATATTCTCTGAGTCTGACCTGCTGATAGCCTGATCTAAGGTCTATCTTAGAGAAATATCTGTCACCCTGAAGTTAATTGAATAAGTCATCGACTCTAGGAAGTAGGTACTTGTTATTGACTATAACCTTATTGAGCTGACGGTTGTCTATACATATTTTGAGAGGACCATCTTTCTTGTGCACGAATAAGACAGGTGCACCCTATAGGGACACACTGGGTTATGTAAATCCCTTAACTAGGAGATCCTTAAACTGTTCTTTCAATTCTCTGATTTTTGCTAGTGCCATTCTGTATGGTGGAATATATATAGGTTGAGTATCTGGAAGAAGGTCTAAGCAAAAGTCTATTTTCCTTTTGGGAGGAATTCCTGGAAGATCTTCAGAAAAACATTTGAATATTCCTTCACTACTGGGATTGATTGAAAATTGTGAGTTTCAGAACTAGAGTCCTTAACTAAAAAAAATGATAGACACATCCCTTAGATATTATTTTCCGTGCCCAAAGGTAGGAAATAAGATGAACTTTAAAAACTGATGTACAACCTCTCCACTCTAGGAAAAGTTCATTCGAAAACTAAAACTAGACAATTCTATTTCTATAGTTGACTGTGGCATAGCAGGAATGAAGCTAATCCATGCTGAGAATGACATCAAAATCAGTCATCTCTAATTCTCCTAAGTCTGCTAAAGTGACTTTCTAAAATAACATAATCGGACAGTTCCTGTATACCCGTTGAACTATGATAGTTTTACCCACTGGGTTAGATACTGCAAAGGGTCTACTAGAATTTTGGGACTGACTTAAGAATCAAATTCTATATAAGGAGTAACAAAAGAAAAAAGGGCTCCTAGATCTAGTAAAGTGTAAACATTCAAGTGAAAGATCAGTAACGTACCAGTGACCACACTATGAGAATTTTCCTGATCCTATCATTACTGAAGAGAATATATTCTATTTGGTCATTTCCCACTAGTGTCACTAGAGGTGGCACCCTGATGATTTGGGCGACCGGACTCAGTTGAGAAATGATTATACTGGCTTCATGGACCATCCTTAGGATAGTATCAGACTTTGTGACCTGACTCGCCACACCCATAACACACATCACTATTGTCTCTACATATACCCTTATGATAGTTGCCACAAGTCTGACAAAGGGGATGGGTTCGGGCACTGCTAACACCACCCTGAGGATTAGCAACTGGCACCCTATCTCTAAATTTAGGGACTAGAGCACTGGCTAAGAGAGGAAATGGAATCAAAGACTTTGGGCAGAACTGTTACCACTCTCTGACTTATGCTAAGCAAAATTGACATAAGCTGTTCTCGCTAACTGATGTTCTTTATTTCGTTATTTTTTTCTATGCTTTCCCACCTTAATCTACTGGGAATGAATCATATGCCTAGGTGGGATAACATTCTGCTAATTGCTCTAAGCTAATACTGAATTAGATAAAGTAAGAGAGTCGATTCTGAATTTGCCATGAAAGATATGCTCGCCTAGGAAATCTGCTAGAATTGGCGGAGGTACCAACTGATTCTTGGTTTTTCTTTCATTAGTCCTTTTATGTAATGCCCCAAATCTGGTACTTGAGACGTTACACGGTGCTCATGACCCTAAAGGACAACAAGCTAACCCATGACTGATATCTCTAACTGAGCACTTAAAAATATACTGTACATATATAGAAACATGAACTGAATGGCCATAAGGTTTAAAATTGAATGAACATTTGATAAATAATGTCTAAAAATGGTATAAGAATACCAAAGAAAATCTGAAGTAACTGTCTAAAATGCTATAGTCTGAAAGCCTCTAAACTGTCTCAATAAAGAGTTGATAGGACATGTCCCCGACTAACGCTGACTACTTAAATAAACTGAAAACTAAAATAGCAATGCGATCATCATTTCCTCAAAGAATGAGGACTCACAACTAACTCTGATCGCTGAACTAGGATGCTACTGGTTCTTTGGAGCTCGTGCTTCTAAACCTATGGTATAAGATACCAAAGCATAAATGCGTCATTACTTTGAATGTACTGGTATGCAAGTGAGGAAGGCTTAATGGAAATGGTTCATATGTATGAACAATACTAACTGACTAACTAACATTAACGTGAGAATACATACATGAATACGTAACTGTAACTGAGATCGTGATAGGACTTGATACTGAGTCTACTGATATCGACCCCTGAGTCGCTGATAAGTGAGAAAGACTGATACTGTATTACTAAATACTGAGGGTCTGATACTATGTTACTGATACATGAATAATGTTTCTGATAGTTCTGATTATGAAGAACTGGTCTGGTTGACTTTAGCTGACAGTCCTGAAGCTGATTACTAATAACATGAGTTCTGAGAACTGATATAACTAATAAAATGTGTGACTATAGCTGACAGTCCTAAATCTAATGGAAATAGCTGAGTTTCATACTGTATCTGAATTTGACTATATCTAACAGTTCTAATATCTGAAGAACTATCTGAGTTCTTTTATTGAGACTGAGATTGGGACTGAGACTGTGACTTTGGGAGGTAATCATCTAACCGACATGCCCCAAAACTGAACTGGTGGGGTCCAACCAGTAACCCCAGCTGGAAGGGTGTCAATACCGTGCCACGGGTAAAGACCTACTGTGAGTATACCCTCACTGACAAGGAGTTCTTCCGTCAACCCCTCCAAGTAGTTAACTCAAATAAGATGTATATATATATATATATATATATATCCCTAAATGCATAGGTTGCATCTCAACCTACCCTGGCTACGTAGTTCTAGAACACAAGGATTGCTTCTAAGGATCACACTCTCTACTGAATAACAGGTGAGTCCCCATCCTTGGGATCACTCGGTGCTGAATCCTACTCTCAACTGAATAGATACTGAATTGATTAACTAAACTGAACTGATTAACTGATGGTATCATTTAGCGAAGCTAAAACTGAATTTATTGAGTTCCTTTGACCGACGGAATACTACTGAGATCTGAGGACTGAGTGAGAGTACTGAAGTTACTGAGACTTATTGGGAATACTGAGATCACGGAGGTTACTGAACTACAGAGATTACTGAGATTTTTGAGATTTTCTAATTCACATGAGTAACTGAGTTCTATGGATTGTGACTTGTCTGAGAGTATCGTGAAAACATGACATGGATCTAGGCACACAACTAAGTTGTCTGGTACAAGTACCCCCAGGACTCAATGGAAAGAAATTGACATAACATGACATACTCGAACACATGACCAATAACACAATTCATAATTCATATATTAAAGCACTTCATCAAACTTGTGATATGCATAAACTTGTACATAAATGGGGATTTCATAATATCATGCTAGTTGGGCACTTTTCCTTCATATAGGAATTCAATCAAACACATGGTAGGCATAGTACATGTAAATAAAATTGTACAACAATTAGACATCATGGTTCAATTCTAATTTCATCATTATAGGGTTTAATCGTAAGTTCACATGAATATACATCTATATAATCAATTCCACATAAAATTGATCAACCAACATAGATTAGAATTCAATTAATCATTCTCAACATGAACGTAAAGAGTCCATGAATGAATACTATGCATACCTTGGTTCGTAAATACACAAAAATTGAAGGAGGAAATTCTTGAACTTGAATCTTCTATGAAATACCCTAATGTGTTCTTGAGAGGATTTTGAGAGAATAGAGTACATTTTGGTGTAATGGAGGCTCAAACCCATGTTTTTGAGCTTATATAGGGTAGGGAAATTGATACTTTTAACCATAGGAAACTTATTTTAATTCTTGTGAAAATTTCTCAATTTTCATCCTTGGCGCGACGTACCACTATCGCGCCAAGTCACTGGAACTGGACAATTGGGAATCTGCATGGTGGCACAATACAAAGCTATCGTGTAGCCACCTTGTTTGAGACCTGGAAGTTTGCCACGACGTGCCACTGTTGCGGAGCAACACTGGAAATTGACAATTGCCATTTAAGTTGGTTTTTCAATGCATTGATGGCTCAGGTGATACACTATCTCACTAAAAAGGCTCTAACTCTTTGCCCTGGGGTCAAATTTTAGAAAATTTGGTATCGATGGAAAGCTTATGGAATTTCCCAAATGAAAATAGTGAAAATTTTGAAAATACCACATCTATAAAAGTGGATTAATCTTTCAAAGAAAGCTTCTAACATTCTTGGGAAAACATTTTAAGCTAGGAAAAGTACGGGTATTATATTTTGGGAAACATGTTGTGTAATGAAAGGGAGAGAAGATTATACTTGGAATTAAATTTGAGCTCATGCTCACTGGAACGACATGAAAACTTAAAGAGGAGAAACTATTCCTAAAACATCTCATAGCTTCCTGTCCATAAGTGTGGTGCACAACACACCCATGCATACAACTCTACTAGATGCGGCTTTTCAGACTTCCTCAGACACTTTTGAACCTTAGGATCTGATACCAAGTTTGTAACACCCCAAATATGACACTAAGAAAACTACACAGTGCTCATGGCCCAAAAGGACCGCAAGCTTACCTTTGACTGATATCGGTAACTGAGCACTAAATAATATACTGTAAATATGCAAAATATAAGATGTAAGGCCATAAGGTTCAAAACTAAACTAGTACTGAGTATAAAATAATGTCTTTAGTGGGGTATAATAATACCAAAAACTGAGATAAACTGTCAGAAATATGTTGTAGTCTGAAAGCCTTTAAACTATCTAAAAATTGTGGAGTTGATGGGATATGTCCCCAACTAACTCCGAACTATAGAAATAATAAAGTAATAAAATAATCATGCTATCCTCGAGTTATGAGGACTCACTATTAGTCCGGCTGCTGAATGTCTGATCTACTAAGGATGCTCGGGAGCTCGCTCTTCTAAACCTATGGTATAAAACACCATAGCGCAAATACATTAGTACGATTGAATATACTAGTATGCAAGTGAGGTAGGCTAAATCCATGGGGTTCATATGTATGAGAAATACTAAATAACCAAATAAGATGAAGGTGAGAATACATTCAAGAATACATAAATTGTAATTGAGAGCATACTGTCACTGGGTACTGAGTTTTGAGTACTGAGTTGCTGACATCTGAGTTTACTGGTATGGATAACTGAGCCTACTGAATACAAAAGGGACTGATGTTTGCATTATGGATAAACTACTAATTGTTTCTAACAGTTTTGATTATGAAGAACTTATCTGATTGACTATATCTAACAATCCTGAAATTGTAGAACTGAACTGAGTTCTATTACTGACACTGGATCCAAAACTAAGACCATGGGAAGTAGTCATTTAACTGACATGCCACTAATAAGCTATTATAGATGAGTTGGGGTCCAATATATAACCCAAATTGGAAGGGTGTCAATACTACGCCACTGGTAAGGACAACCTGTGAGTGACCCACATCCGGCAGTGTCCGCAAAAGAAAATGGTAGGACCCTCATCTGATAGTGTTAATACACCTCATCAAACCTAAACTTACAGTGTTGATGTCTCAACCTATGCTTGATACATAGTTCTTGAATGCAAGAATTGCTTTTAAGAATCACACCCTTATATGGCAGTGTATGTTTGCCATCCTTGGGTTGTCTCAGTGCTGAATCCTACTCCCATCTGAATAGACACCGAACATGATTAACTAAACTAAACTGGACTGAGTTTATTAAGTTCTGTTGACTGACAGAATATTGCTGAGCTCTGATTACTGACTGAGAGTACTGAGATTACTGGACTGATACTGAATTTACTAGATTTTCCTAAGTCACATAACTGATTGAGCTCTACTGATCATTGCTTGCCTGTGAGTATCATGGGAAACTAAAAATGGCTCTAGGTACATAGCTAAATTTTCGGGTACAAGAACCCCCAGGACTTAATAGCATAAAACCGACAAGATGTGACACTTCTTGGACACATGACCAATATCAATAATTCATCACATGATAAGTTGGGGATTTCATAAAGCACATGGTTATTATAATCTTGTACATAGTAGTATTTCATATACTCAATTTCATAATTTCATAATCAAACATCATGAGAATTCCAACAACCATCTACAATGCACATCAATAGCATGAGAGTCATTTGAACATAATGGTAAAACATGTATTTATTGTTTGGGTCACAATTAAGCTATAATGCATAATTTCTATTCTCTTAGGCATTTTATCAAACACCTTACATGCACCACTTTGGGCATAGGAAAAATTATCAAATTAACACACCATAACCAACTAAGTTCATAGTTTTAAACTTTCATGCTAACATAGTTTCATAAAACAAATCAAGATTCCAACTTGGGAAATCGTACAACAACAATCACTTACTTGAACATAATCAACCCATAACATGAATATTAGAATTGATAGTTTAAAACATGATTCTTGGGATTTATGGATGAAATAAATCTATGAATGAACACTACGCATACCTTAGTTCTTAATTATACAAAGAATGACGAAGAGATTTTTGAATTTGAGTATTGAATTTAAATCCTTAATTGAAAACCTTAACTTTTTCTTGAGAGAAACTTGAGAGAGACGCGGTATTTTTGTTGAATTTAGGCTAAACACGTGTTTTAGACTTATAAAGGGGTGGGAAATTAACCCTTTTTCCCTTAAAAATATGGATATTTAATGAATGAAATTAGGCATGATGCTATTATTGATGCGATGCGTAAATGCCCTCGATGCGATAGTTAATGTATCACGCTATCTTCGCATCGAGTCTCAGTACTTTGACCCTGGCAACCTGAAACAATTATCAACTAATGTGATTGGTGAAGTGGCACACCAAGATCGTGTTGGTCCACTATTTTAGGCTTCCAAACATGGTCTAAACGTGGTCCAAAACATCCAAAACTTGTTTGGGACCACCTATAGACCTCTCTAATCATGAATTAACAAAAATACGGACCACTAAAGGATGTTAAGGTGGTAAAATGAGATTACCAACTTTCAAAGGCCAATAATAGGCTAAGTCTGGGAACTTAGTTAGAACTTTCTAAGTATGGGACCCCCCATAACAAGCATAAATGGATTGAATTAAGCTTAGAACTTTATGGGGTCTTACATAAAGGGATTGAATTATTTTCTAAGATTATTAAGTGTCATGTGTGCTTAGATAATACCCATGAGTTTTTAGGTGTGAATGTGGATAGTCATATAATATATGGTATTCTTGATGGCTATGTTAAGGAGCTAGGGATAGAGAATGTTGAGCCTTTTGGTGTGATTTGAGTTAGTGAGACAGATTATGTGTTTAGTGAGGTAGGTATGTTTGTCGAGTTAATAGAGTGTAAGTTTATGATGATGTCTATTGAAGCTAAAGAAAGTTTAGGGTTGTATGTTCTAAGAGAGTGACAAAGAATGAAGTTAGTATTATTTTGATATAGTTTATTCAAGTGAGTGAACATTCATGTATAGACCATTAGATCAAATTAATTATGGTTTAGTCTCAAGGATATGGAGTTGACACATAAGCTTAGAATGTCAGCTTTAATCTAAGAGGGAGATGGTAGAGTTAAGAACCAAATCAATTTTTAAGAATTATATTGTGATTCATGTCAATACGAGTTGTGATGAGATATGATTCCTTCATACTCTAGAGTGATCCTAGGAATTTAGTCATTATCACACCAAATTTATGTCTTGTATGATAGATCGATCCCAAAGGCTAATGCTTATACACTTCATGCATATTCAAGTCCATTCTCAGCTCCTAGTAAGTAAGTAATAACTTTAATTCGTGATTCGAGTCATCTCTAATAAATCTAAAAAACTCCATTCTTATGTTGAATAGTTTATTATAAGTATGAAATCATGTTTCAAAGTATGATTAGTTCTCAGAACTTATGATACTAGTGAAATTCACATTATATCATGTATGTTTTTAGTTTAGATCTCTTTAATGAATCCATGCCTTTGACATTCTATTTCTAGGGCCTTGGTTAAGTGTTATAGTTATGTATAAAATTCTTTTATGCTTCAGGTCCTTATGCGTTAGCCCTTCAGTGACCTCTCCCTATGTTAAGATAGTGGTGATCATAAAGTATAAGCAATAGTTTAGACCAGAGGGAGTTGATGGCCCTCATTAAGAAAGATTATTTATTCTTCTCTATTTTAGGCTAAAGTATAAAGGAATATTGAGGTAATCTTTGGGATATGTCATAGTTAGTTGAGGATTCTAGGTATGTCATCTTAAGCGTAGTGCAAGAAAGTGATTGTTGATAGTGGTTTATAGAATATAAGAAGTATGCCTTTATGGGTGTTTCCCTTAACATTCATATGTGGTTATAATGATAGGCTTGAATGTCATGTAGGGATGTAAGTGGAGGAATGCACTATACGCTAGTGAATCTAGAGTAAAAGTTCAGAGTTAGTCATCAAAGCGATAAGGCATATTATTCGTAGGGTGTGAGCTATGGAAAAGACATAGAAGTTTGAATAATGTTTAGACTTGTATTATGGGGTAGCGTGTTGTATCTTGTAATTTTAATTTTGGCTTGATCATGGTGAATGAATTAGTTCAGTTTAGACTTTAGTAGATGGAAATTATCAATACCCATGTGAGAATTTGAAGTTGAGTCAAATGAGAATAGTATTTAAGGGGAATAGTATAGTTGAGGTAGTATCTGAGAAGTATTGCTAAGGTTGAAAGTAAAGTTGCATTGCTTAAGACCTAGCAATTCTATCCTAGCTTATGATTTATATGTCTATGTTCCATGCTATAGAGTTGTATCAATGTTGTGATTCCTTAGTCAAATGTCTTATTTAGATCATGACTAAAACTAATTGCTCTATAATATTATTAGAATTTCTTAGAAGAGTGTTGGAGAAATAATCCATTAGAGTATGAGCAGTTAGTATGGTCTAGTCCATATAGCCTGCGATCTAGTTTAGCAATCAAGTAGATAAGCTCCTATAGATTTCAAATTTTCCATTTATTCCTACTACCCAAATTTTCACGAGTAAGCTATTCCATGAGGTAAAATGTTTGCATTCATGCAAATTACGAATTCATCCCAGTTCACGTATCATGCTCAAATTCAGTTATGTAGGCATGTTCCATGTAATTAATGTTCAAAATATGACTCAATTGCCTTAATAATCTCAGTCTAACTAGTTTCATTTGAGGGTGAATGTTTCCAAGGGGGAGATAATGTAACACCACACATTTTTGGGCTAGACTTTGAATTGTCATTCCTACATGTGTGAAATTTAATCCCATGAGTTGTATGTTAATAGATGTTTCATGATCTTTATCCTAGTGTGTGAAGTACTATCGTAGTGAAAAATGTTCATAATAGTCACTTAGAGCGAAGTTGAGCTAAGAGCCTTAGATTCGTCAAAGTTTGGTATTCGATTCTACAAGGGTCTAATTTGAACATGTATAGCTTTTTAGATACGAAGTATTTTGCAAATCAAGACCTACTAAATTGTAGATAATTGAGTCACCTTTCTGATAATACCAAATTTGCCTTAATTAAATACTCGAGAGAAAGGTTATAGCCATTTTCATGAGAGGCAGTGAGGGCACGTGATAAGACCTCGCCGCTCGGGTTATTGCTCCAAGATAGAGGGGGTGCCGTAGGCTCTACTTCCAAGGACTAAAGGGGGCACCAACTAGTCTATCCCACATTGTTTTCAACTACTTAAGGGTCAAGGGGCACTTTTCCTTACACCTCAACCCGAAACATCCAAGGGACGATTTATAGCATCTAAAAGGGCATTATTTGCCAATCTTCCTCACAAATTCCTAAAGTAAAAACCCTTCCTTTTCCCCCATGAACAAAACTCAAGGTTTTATCTCAAGAACACAAAGAATTCAAGCTTCAATTTAAAGATTTCTTCAAGAAATCTATGAGTTCAAACTTCCAAGCTTAATAATTCCTCAAGAAATATCAAGAATAGAGTTTCTTTCACAAGTAAATCATTCAAGTTCAAAGATTCAAGATTTCTTCACAATTCAAGAATATTAAGGTATGTGGGGTTATACACAAAGGTATCCTTTCACCCTTGTTCCCAAATTGCAAGTTTTTAACATTTTATTTAATTGTTTTAAAGTGTTCATACCCAAGTATGTATATTCTTTGAAGTATGTGATTTTCATTTGATTTAAAACTTTATGTATATAAAAAAGTACTTATTTTTATATTTTTAATTACAAGATTTATATTATGAATGAGATTGCACTATCTTGACTTGGTATTGATTGCAATATTTCAAGATTATTATTGAGCAGAAGTTTTATTATGAATTGACATAAGTTTAAGCCCTAAGTTTGAGCATTGGGACTTCAAGAAGATTATACTTTTAAGTATTCTTTGATAAGATTACTGTAAGATTTAAAGCAAAAATTAATGTTTTGATCCTAAGCTAAGATAAAGAATCCACAATATACATATGGTTATAATTTAAAGCAAAGAGAAGCATAACTAGTTTTCATCATAAACCCTTATGCTATTTTAAGGTGGATTTCTTAAAGTCTGAGTATATAAGTACGGGAGTAGTATTTAGCATCGAGTTGTGTATTAATCCAAGGTTACATTCCCCAGAACTACGAGCCACTATAGGTTTAAAGTCCTAATATGGGTTAAGTATAGTGATCACTTAAGTTAAGGTCCTATTTCGATGGCAAGGGTAGGTTAACTTTCCCCAGCTTTAGCTCTCCCATCTGTGGGTAAGACACTGGACTCCATGATAGCTCACATAGTGTTTGTCGGTTAGAAGAACCTCCCTAAGAATCAATAAATTAAAGCTTTTAGAACTAAGTGTTGTGGCTCACAAAGTTTATCATTATGCTTTACTAGTTATGTTTATGATTTTACGGCTTTTATTTTATTCTATCCCAAGGTGAGTCATTTACAATTAGAATACATTCTTTACAACTTACTATGAGCATAGAGCTATTGTTTTTACTCATGTATTCACCCCCACATGCTCAATAAATTCTAAAAGTACTGATCTACATATATGTCTATGTGCTACATTTTCTCATAATGTATGTACAAGTTGTAGGATGCAAATCATAATCAGATAGTTTGCAGCTTCCAGTAAGCAGGTGATGAGTCCTTTTCATTCGAGGGCTTGAGTTAATCATAGTTCGAGTAGCATCTTATTTTTTTATTTAGTCGTATTGATTCGGGATAGCTGGGGTTTATGTCCCAGCTACCTATAGCCAATACTAGTATAGGCTTCATAGATAGTTAGTAGTGTTGCTGTATTTGATTTCAATTTTATTTTGTTTACCAGGGTTGTAATCGATTTAGTAGTTTTGTTTTGAATATATTCAGATAAAGACTTTTATTCCGCTTATTACTTCATATTTTAAGTATTTTATTAGTTGCTCACGATTTATGCTAGTACAAGGGTTAGCTTAGGATCACTTGTGGTCCTAAGCACCATGTGACATCTAGGGGTAGTCTCGGGGCGTTACATTAATAGTGCAACTTTCCATTTAACCGATAAAACACTATGCTAATAAAATAAATATATGTACTTTCTCCTTCTCAATAATTATATACTTTTTTGGATGCTTATGTTTGCGTGACATAAAGCAATTCTCATTTGGTAAATGTTATCAATTTTAGTTAAGTACCTAGTATATACTTTTGAAAAAAAAAACACGATCTAATGATAGACTAAACTGATCTTGACTAATCCAATATAAATAGGACACTTAGCTCTTAAGATAAACACCTAAGAAGACTTTGGGGCTTTGAAAAGACATGAGGGAAGTTTAAATCATTACTTTAGTTTACTTTTAGTTTTTATGTATGAATTTTATTCTTGTGATTAGTTATAAAACTATGAGTAGCTAAACACCCTCATACTAGTATTGAGGACTAGAAAATGAATACTTATATTATAATTGAGTTGGTTTATTGTTGATTATCATCTTTGGTTGTTCATGTATTCTTGTTGTTACTATTTTATGGATTTGCGACACTTAGAATGAACTTTTTTTCTATTGTGAGCCCAAAAAGAGGAATAATATATTAGATCATAGGATATATGTAGTAGAATCTTATAATTTACATGAATTAAATAAACTATTTCTGGTTAGGATTGGAATATATCTAATTTGTCCCATTTGGTTCAAATATAGGATGAATTACAAATGCATTTAAGTTAGTTCTAACATCCCCACTCAATGATGTAGTGGTGGGGCTAACTTAGATAGACGATTAGATGATGACCATTCCCAAATCATGTTATAAACCACGTGAATCAACAACTAAGATAATTAACTAAACCAACAAGATTGTACAGCTTAGTAGGATTCTTTACAGGGTCTTAACCCTTGATTTCTTTCCATTATTGTCTCCACAACTTTGTAATTATGAATTGTTTATGGTTATATTTAGATTCTCAAACATGAGCTCTCTTTGGTTACAGTTGCACTTATTTACTCTAACCAGTAAAGCTAGAATTGGGTAGTTTCTAAACATAAGTCCTTGTGGGTTGAACATTAGGCTCGAAAGGGATACTTTATTTCTTGCACAACCATGTACTCTTGCATGTGCATTAGAATCGTAACATATTTTTTCTGCCATTGTCAGGGACTTGAAAATTGGCAAATATCTTATTTTTGGAATAGCTATGTTTTTGTATAAGTGTTAACAACTTACTCTTATCTTCTAAACATACAGATCAGGTGTAAATTTCGTGTAATCTCACAAGGGAATGGGATTTGGTTAACCCATATCCTGAACCTGAGCAACACTTGCATCAGCAAAGGAGAGATATAGTAATTCTCTGCCGCATACCACAAGTTCAATAGGATAAAGTTGATCCTACTTTTATGGTTGAAGAACAACCAAACCACAGGATAGTTCACAAAGTGGAAATCCCACTAACAATTAATATTACCTCTGACATATAGAAACCTGAACCTTAAGGTAGATTTGAGTTCAAATAGAATATGGAGCAGTTACTGCACTGTAGTGGGCTATAGCCTAGTCAAATAAGGATACATAGGTCTATCTGTAGAACCTTTAAGATATTAGTGACACCATTATACCCACTGGAGTCTCCATAGACTATATGAGGCTTAATATCTTCCCCTTCTCACTTTTGGGGAAAGATAAGACATAGTTGAATACAGAACTTTCAAACCTCGTCACTACATGGGATGACCTAGAGAAATAGTTACTTATTAAATTCATCCCGTCTAGCAAAACTGAAGGGATACGAAGTGATATTCTGAGCATCAAGCAAAAACAAAGATAAGGATTTTTATCAAGCATAGAAAAATATAAATCTCTTTTTAGGGACTACCTGTACCATCAACAAACTAATGAGGTATTATCTAATACTTTTGTTCAAGATCTTTACCACACCATAAAATTTTTGTAAGGTTCAACTACTGATGGTCAAGCTTTAGAGAAAACTTATGATGATCTATGCACTTTACTAAACTAATTGCACAAGGTAACTCTGAACGGCAAGGTGATATGTCAAGAGTGTGGTGATGAAGCCTTTAGGGATGTTAAGGTCGAAAGTGTCACAACTTTGGCTTATCAGTTGGCCTCCCTTAAGAATGAAATGATGAAATAATTCAGTTACCTGGGTGCGGAAAAATTAAAAAGACCCCATAAAATTTTGATCATTTTATTTTTGACCCTTTCATGTGCGTAAGGTTAAATTTTGACTTAAATTACGATAAGGGTTCTTAAAGGGGTGTTTTGGGAAAGTTTTTGAAATTTTAAAAGGGGTTAAAGGTCATTTTGGACCCCGAGGCAGTGAGGGTCCGCAATTGATACAATAATGATCTAAATAAATGGAGACTAAGAGAAACAAACACCAAACAAATGCAAGAAGTTAAAGGATAGATAAGATGCCATAAGATCTTACGAAACAATGAGAATCAACATGTGTATCAAACACAAACACCCTCAATGTCACAATAATTAAACAACAATCTTCTTACGGTGACCGCTAAGGGAATCAACTCCGCTTACAATTGTTGTTTCTAAGCAGTATCCACTATAGGCTTTTCCAAGCCCTACACTACTTGGCTTTTCCAAGCCCTACACTACTTGGCTTTTCCAAGCCCTACACTACACTCTCAAAGAGAGAAGAAAAACTTTTAATGTCTTTCAAATATTCATAATCAACTAAATATAAAATAACCTAAAAGAAGACTATTTATAGGCTAGCTTATTACGTAGAAAAATAGCCAAAATACCCTTAATGAAAGGGGTGGCCATAGAGTGTCTTTTTAATAAGTGTAATCCCCATAATACCCTTAATGAAGGGTGATTTTCTATGCTCCAAAAATATGGGGTCATGCTTCAACACTTGTGGACTCGCGTTGGCATCAAAGGTAAGCCCCCATGCAATCTTCCACATACGGATTTGCTTTATGTTATGCTCAAAATGGGTCTTTCATGCATGTTCTTGTGTCCCCGAGGTGACAAAGTCTTGAGTATTTATGCATTAGCGTCCAATGATGTCTTCAAAATTATAGATGGACATTTCCCTCGTATCATCCTCCCCCTTTTGAAAAGGATTCAACCTCGAATCCATACCTTGAAAGTAAAGAAAGGAAAAACAAGAACAACTTTCTCATGGAATGAGGGTTAGGGTTACTACAAGAAATAACATCATTATGCAAAGATGATACATACTTGTGATATAACCACGAATCCTTTGTCTTAGTCATGAAAAGCTTAGTAAGAATGTTACAAAGGAAATGTCTATGACAAGTATCGAGAGATAAAGAAACTACAAAGGTCTTAATGGTATCACTAATTCCAAAAGGTAAGGCTACCATTGTCTTAGGAACCATAAAGTAAAATTCTTTCATTATCTCTTCAAATAGCCTCATCAAACATGGTGCCACTATTGGTCTCAATGTCCACCAATCCCATATAACATTGTCTTTCAAAGAAGTGGAACAACCAATTATACCCCTACCTCTACTTAATGCAAAACCCGAAACTAGCATGGATTTTATCATAGGGAAAGAGGTAGTATAGGAAATAATCAAGTATAAAGACATGCATAATTGAAGAAAAAGTATTTAAGAACATACACGCTCTTTCCTTTAAAAAAACGACAACTTGGCATCCACAAGTTGGGATTCATGTAACTTAAGTACAAGTGTGTCACGTAAGGATAAACATCTAGAAGCATTACCCCAGGGAGACAATGACACTATTTCTCTTGGGTTTTCAAGAATGACACTTTGCTTGGCATGCAGTACAAGAAACAAGTTGGGTGCCCCAACATCAGCATTTCCATATTTGGCACCGAGGTCAAATAGAAAGAGTAGCCATAGACACGGGTCTATACAACACTCCCTTTCCCTATAGGTTTTACCCAAACTACAAGATATACTCTCTACAATAGCATACATATCATCAAAAGCAAATAGAAAGTAGAGAAAGGTATCACTTAAGTATATTTTAATTAAGGTGTCCTCATGTATGTACTCACTACTACTTTAAACATCATCACCATGAGTACTCTCAACAATAAGGTCATACATAGTAGAAGAAGAAATTTCTAAATAATGGACACCTTCCTTTTCTATGGAAGTACCCTCAAGTAGACATGTACCACCACCAAAGTCCAAGGAATTATTACTTAGGTCTTCACAAGAAGTAAACAATTCATCCTCATAGTCATCAAACATAGGTGGGCTGTCATACAAAGGATTACAACCACAATCAATTTTCAAGGAGCAATCAATTATTGGGTTTCTCAAGAATTCAAACAAGTCAAAATTATAATCACCCAATTGATCATTCCTTTCTAAGACCTCATATTCCTTTCCCGAAAGAGTACCCTCATTTTCAAAGAAAAGATTTCCATCTTTAGGAGGAATTTTTTCAGACCATATTGGGTTGGCATATAGGCTATAGCTTTTAAGACAAGCTATACCTTCAACTCTATTACCACCACTAGGTTCATTAGGAGTGAACTCATCATCATCAAACAAGATATTATACTTAAAGAGAGAAGGATCTATCCATGAAGAGGATATAGAACATGAAACGCAATTCTCTAAATGATCATTATCAAGTATTAATGATGTTTCAAGCACATAATTATCCCTATGAGCAAAACTGAGAGTAGAACATTCACTAGAGGTCATGCTAAAGGGGTCACCCCTATTTATTTGATCAATATTTTCAATATTATCACTCACTTGAGATCCACTAAAAACATCACACATATCCTCAAGTGGTGGAAAAATTTCCCACATAAGTTGATTAACATAATTCACGTAAGATGATGTACTATCATTCAACACATTAACTTCAACACTAGGTGGACATAAATTGATCTTACATGAAGAGTCAATTCAGTCATCAATAGGATCAACTAGTGTATCGATATTAACAACATATAAATCATCATCAAGGGGCAAAGAATCAATAGATAATGTAATATCATTCAACACAATGGCTGCAATATAAGGTGGACTTAAATTAATCTTACAAGAAGAGTTAATTCAGTCATCAATAGGATCAACTAGTGTATCCACACTCACAATAAGTACATCATCAATAAGAGAAAAATAATCAATAGACTCACAAATAGGTAATCTACTACTCATACTCAGTAGGCTACTAGCCACACAATTATCATTCACATACACAAAAGTGTAAGAGTTTGCTATTTACCTTGAAGTTCTTGAGTAGATTCTTATTTGCCATGGTGTGAAGCTTTCCCACATGCTTCGGCATCAACTTCTGCTTAGACTTGTGCTCCTCCGCTTGCTATGTTGGTACCTACACAAATATGCTTAGACATAGAAGGACAAATGTAGTTAGCATGGTTTGGTGGAAACCCCCCTCATTTCACTCCATACAATCTCTATTTTTCCTAGTCTCGAATTGCCACCTTTTACACCCTTACTCCTCTCAATCTTTTGTCTCTCATAATTATTCAGCTTGGAGTAAGGGATCACATCTTCTTATGGTTTGGAAGAATTGAGGTAAAGAGATAATTTCCCCAATGGTCCACTATAATATTAGGACAATTTAGCACATTTGGAAGTCTATATTGTGCAAAACAAACGACACCCAAGTATACATGACCTGATGTCAAGGGAAAGATATCACACCACACCTCCTCATAGTGTTCAAATTGGGTGAAGACAATCCTCACTTTCTCGGTAACCTTATACCCGTCTAAGGAATATGGAACAAGTAAAGTTCATGAAACGACCCTAAATAGTCAACCATGTATGCCATGATATAGTTCTTATGGTGCCAATCATCTAACCCAAGGAGGTAGCACGGTACCCTACAAATTCTTACATTTTTGTAGTGAACACTTCTCCTAGGATCAACATTGTATTGTTTAGGACAACCCATGGTCACATGAGTACACCTCAGCCTTAGAGATCTATTCTCTCTTCTTCTCATGGGACAACCTACACTATAGCTAGTATACCTATTCACACCACTTCGACCTTGATAAGATGTACTACAAGGTGAACAATATGAATCTTCATGCTCCACATGTGCACTCTCACCATGGTTCTCATAAGCTTTGCGAAGGAAGGGGTTATACCTTACATAAATTATAGGTCCAGAGTGGGAAGTGTAAGGCTCCTCATATGCCCCAACTTCATCATAAAAACTATCACAAGGCCCTACATCATCTCCATATTCACCATAAGCACTAGGAACTTCATTTATCTTATTTTCTCCCTCAAAACCATAACCCTCAATTCTTCAAATGTCTTAATCATGGCTATATTCATAGCCCTCATAATCTCCAACATAATTATAGTCATAAAATTCCTCACTATAATCATAGTCTCTCATATTGTAATCACAATAATCTGAGGCTACCAAGATATGTTCCCCTTATATCACCTTGTACCTACAAAATGAACAAATAAGATTAGTAGTAAAAGCTCCTCACCAACACTCGCATACACTCACCTTTGTGATCCTCACAATTGGAGCGACGAATATTAAAAGTTTCTTATACTTCGGTAGTCAATAAAGTGTCAATCACTACTTAGCGTCCAAAATAGATTCTTGTTTGATCATCTCAATACACAAAACAAAATCTGTATACAAGCTTAAATCAAAGAAGTTCAATGAATCAAAATAATAAAAGCACACAACTAAAAAACATGAAGAAAATATATTCAAAAACCAATTCACAATTTAGTAGGTGATTACTAATTGTTAATTAGTACTAGAATTAAGAAATAAAACTAAGAAACAAGGATCTGAAATTTGAGCTCAACCTTCTTGGGTGAATTGATGATGTGGCAGCCCTTGGTGGTGATGTGACAGCCTTTGGTTGGTTGATGTTTTGAATTTTTTTTCTTGTATTCAGCTTATATTCAATCAATCTTTAACTTAGGGGGAAGGTAGGATTGGTTTTGATGAAGAAAACACAAAGAATGGACCCTTTATCAAGATCAAAAGAGTTTGAATTTGTGATGATCCCCCCTTGTACTTTCCCTTGTACTTTCCCTTGTCCTCTTCTTTGTGAATATTTCTTTTGATGCCTTTTGAATTATTTTCTTCCTTTGGAAGACTTGGAATATTCTTTGAGAAAACAAGTAGTACACTCTCTTTTTCTTATTTTTTAGATCAAAAACTCAAAATTTGATTTTTATTGGAGATCCAAGATCACGTTGACAATACAATCACAAATATCATGTTTTCATCTCCAAAAACGTCAACAACCATCCACAATGAGATCCCACCTTCAAGTTTCTTCAAACTCAAGCTCAACAATGGTGGATGGCTCAAATCACCTCCAATTTAGCTCAAATTCGAACCCTAAACTCCTATAATGTTAGAGAACATAAATCTAAAACTAAACTCACAAGAAAATCATAAAATAAAAAACTCAAAATTTGACTTGGGGTAAAAAACCAATTTAGTATTTTTTTTGGGGGAATTTTTGATTTTGACACTTCTTTTTTGTTGGGATTTTCAATTTCTAGACTCTAATAGTTCTAGGGAACAAGGATCTAATTCTAGAAACACACAAAACACACAAAAATAAAGTCTCAAAAATGGAAAAACCTAAAAATGTGAACAATAACTTTTTTATTTTTTTCTTCTTTTTCACTTTTTTTATTTTCAAGATAACAATCCCAAGATTGATTTTAATGGAACAAAATCAAACCTTGATCTTGATACCAAATGATACAAGAATGACTTAAAGAGATAAAGACTAAGAGAAACAAACACCAAATAAATGCAAAAAGGGAAAGGATAGACAAGATGACATAAGATCTTACGAAATAACGATAATCAACACGTGTATCAAATACAAAGAACCTCAATGTCGCAATAATTAAACAACAATCTTATACGGTGACCTCTAAGGGAATGAACTCTGCATACAACCACTGTTTCTAAGTATTATCCACTATTGGCATTTCCAAGTCCTACACTACTTGGCTTTTCCAAGCCCTACACTACACTCTCAAAGAGAGAAGAAAAACTTTCAATGTCTTTCAGTTATTATAATCAACTAAAGAGCAAATTACCTAGTAGAAAACTATTTATAGGCTAGGTTATTACATAGATAAATGGCCAAAATACCCTAAATGAAAGGGATGGCCATGGAGTGTCTTTTTAATAAGTGTAATCCCATAAAACCCTTAATGATGGGTACTTCTTCAATGCTCCAAAATGATGGGTTCATGCTTTAACACTTGTGGAATCGGGTTGGCATAAAGGGTAAGCCCCACGCAATCTTCCACACACGAGTTTGCTTTATTTCATGCTCAAAACGAGTCCTCTATGCATGTTCTTGTGTCCTCGAGGTGACCAAGTATTGAGTATTTATTCATTTGCCTTTAATGATGTTTTCAAAATCATGGATGTCCATTTGACTCGTATCATTAATAATGGTGTGCTATGCCACATACTTTTTGCAATAAGAGAATGGCACATTGGCTACCTTCTACGATAGCGCATGTTATGGTGCGATAAATTTTTCATCCAGTTTTTTTGTTTTTTTCACTTGGTGTGAGGGGATTTTTGTACATTATTCTTTATATGTATTTTAAAAACCATATTAACTCTTTTCCTTTAGTTGTCAAAGATCAAATTCTACTTTTATCTTCCTTAACTCCCAACCCAAGAAAGTTTAGCAGTTTTATAAGAAATTCACCATTGAATGTCTAAACTTCATATTCTCTTCAATTTATTCTATATTATAGGTACGTTTGTTTTTCCTTAACTTGAATTTATATTGTGGAATAAATTTATTCAATATCCATGGGTTTTGAAGGATAGGTTAGAAATTGGGTTGAGGGTTTTTGGTTGTTAATGCTTGAATTAATTTCTCATTATTTTTATGTGTTATTCAGATTTTAAATTATGGGTTTTGGAATTGAATTGGTGCATTATTATAATGATTAGAATGGACGATATGAGTTTCTCCAAATTGGTGAAATTTTTGTATGGTAATGGCATCAATCTCTACCCACTTTATTAATCTTAATTTCAAACATGAAATTTTACACAATTTAACTTACATTTAAGAACACTGCATTGATTTAAAGGATAAATAGATAAATATAATTTTTGAATACCCTTGGTGACCATGATTTTGGATTTTGAATAAAAGTTGGGAGTCTAATGGTTACATAGATTTGTTTGGAATAAGTGAAATAGCTTGAAAGCATATTGGTATAATGATACAAAGTTATTAAAAACCTTAATAAATGACTCCATGGTTAATGGTTTTTTTAAGTACAAATTATTTTAATTTGGGCTTAAATGGAATTGTGTAGCTTATCGTAAAGGTGTAGCCCTGGGGTGCCAACACTAGAAACCACGTTTTCCAATATTGGGGATCTATATAACCATGTGTACAAATACATATTATATTTTAGATGGTTATCGCCTTGGTGTCTTTAGCCTTTGATTAATACATGCAGCTAGCATAGACTGAGGCCCTTCCAATGGGGGGAGTCAGACCCATATTAGCCTGTGGGTTCCTTTTGGATGGAGTGAGCCACACAGTTTAGGAATAAAACTTTAAATAGTCATGTTTCATGACCCTTATATATGCATAAATTTTGTATATTTGGTTTATGACTAGATTTTTGGAAAATACATTATTTTATCCATATCCCTTGAGTTACACACCAGTGCTCGCCCAACTGACCATCTCCAAACTCTACATAATTTCATGATGTAGGTTTGGAGAACTTTTCTAGTAATTCTCCAAAGAATTAGGTGGTTGGGTACTTCTATTGATCATCTGTGATATAGTGATCATCAATCCTTTGGAAGGCTCTGTCATTTCATTGTTCTTTCTTTATTGTCTTAGTACTTTTGAATTTTTTTTGTCATAGTCAGGGATATTTCCTGACATAGGTTGTATTTTTGATTTAGAGGCTTTTTTGTGCTGTGTTTGAAAGTTTTAGAGGTCTTATTTTGACTCTGATATTTCTTTAGGTTTATATATCTTTCATAGAATTTTTTGTTTTTTTCTTCTTACATTTATGTGCTCTTGAGGTAAGGATAAGAGAATTGTCTCCGACCCATGATGGGCTTAAGATTTCCCATCATGATAAGTTTCTGTTTTCTATCATGAAAAGCTTGGTACCTGAGCTACGTTTAGGGTCACTAGGTATCCACAAAGTCTTGTTGAATAGAGTCCATTTTATGAGTGTATAGCATGCCACACTTATATGGAAAGGCTACAACAAATTTAGGAATGTATTCCTTTATTGTGTTCTAAAGTGTAGTTGCTATGAAACTTCTCTAACTCTTGGCTTACTCAAATTTAAAATTATGCCTCCCCAAAAGATTTGATGGTCGTAGAAACTCTGCTAGATACTCTATCTACATAAGGAGAATTTGGAGGGAATCCTCCCTGTTTATGAAGTATAAAACTGTTCTAAGATCCCTACTCCTGACTGCACCACTCCATACGGGGTTTCACCAATCCCTACTAGTCCTCTTTGGGCTCCTCGAGCTAGTGATACTTGTGCTTAGCGCCTAAATGAAATATCTCTAATGCAGAGTTCCATCAATCTATTCATATGCTTGATAATCTGGTTGTATCACAATCCCATCGACCTCATCATGTTGGTTCTATTTCTAATTTATTTGAGGTCACTAGGGCTGGCTAGTTTGTGAGGTCAAATCCCTTAACCTTTACAGGCTCTAAGTTCTAAAAAGATCCTCAGAGGTTTATTTATGAGATGGAGAAGATCTTTTGGGTGATGCATAATACTAACTCAGAAGGTGTGGATTTGATACTTATTAGTTTAAGGATGCACCTTACTAGTGGAATGAGGAGTAGAATGAGATAAGGGGTAATGGTGATGACTTTTTAGGTACTTTTTCACATTACTACTTTCCGCAAAAGTTAAGGAAAGCTAAGGCTAAAAAGTTTATGAACTTGAGGTAGGGTAAGAGAGTGTTAAGAAGTATGTCTTGAAGTTCTACCAATTGTCCTATTATGCTTCATATAGTGTCTACTATAAGGTCCCGAATAAGGAAATTTACTTCTGGTTTGTCCCATGGGTTGGTGTTAGGTGTAAGATTGCCATGTTGAATAATGATATAGACATATCTAGGTTGGTGCTTTATATACAATAAGTGGAGGATAAGAAAAAGAAAGCAGGTAGAGATAGTGGAAAAGTAGAACAATAAGTTTAGATATATAGAGTAGGGTACAAATTATCAGAATAAAAGAAGAGATAGTAGGAAGTGGACTAAGAAGAATTAGGGAAATTCTTATTTGTTAGCTAGTGCTCCTTATCCTAAGCCTTCAGGTGTATGTAGATTTGGGATAGTAATGGTCCTAAGGAATAGGGTGCCTAGTCTCATGTCAATAGAGCTCAATCAGCCATACCTGATCCATCTTGTCATTCTTATGGATAACTTCACCATAGTTACTCTGAGGAAATAAGGAACTTATGTTTTAATTATGGTCAGGCTGGTCATCTATAACAAATTATTCTATAGCTAAAGTTTCCACCTAAGCTAATAACTTCTTGGCCTCCACTTTTTTGACTCCTGTACTGAAGGGCACCATTTCAAGTATCGGTAATGACCAAAATTGTCTCTATGCACTTGGTACTCATTAGGAGTCTAAGGCATCTTCATATGTTCTTATAGGTATTTTATAGCTTTTCTCCCTTGATGTTTATTGTTAACTTGATTCAGTTTCTACCATATCTTATGTGACCACTTACGTGGTTTTGCACTTTGATTTTTATCTTGAAAATATTTTCAACAACTTTTCTATTTCTACTCTTATGGGTGAATCTATTATTCCTAGAAAGATCTATAGGGGTTGGGTGGTGTCCATTCTTCATTGGGAGATGTCTGTGGATTTGATAGAACTTGATATGGTAGATTTTAATCTAATTTTGGGGATGGATTAGCTCTATTCGTACTATGCTTATCTGGATTTAGAACCCAAAAGGTCGGTTTTAAATTTCCTAATGAATTAGTGATTGAATAAGAGAGGAGTTCTTTAGAAACAAAAGGGAAGTTTATTTCCTATCTTAGATCTCAAGGTTATTTCCAAGGGGTGTCTATATAATCTAGTTCAAGTTAAAGAATCTAACTCTGATTGTCCCTCTTTGCAATTTATCCCTATCGTTAATGAATTTCCTGAAGTTTCTTCTTGATGATCTTCCTTGAATTCCTCCCGATAGATAAATAAACTTTGGGATTGATCTTTTATCGGATACCCATTCCATTTTCATTCCTCCTCAAAGGATGGCTCTACCTGGACTAAAAGAACTAACGGAGCAATTAAAGGATCTTCTTGATAAGGTTTTTGTTTGTCCTAGTGTTTGTCCGTGGGGTGATCCTATACTTTTCATGTGAAAGAAAGATAAGTCTCTTCAGATTTGTATAGAGTGTCATCAGTTGAATAAGGTTATTATGAAAAGTAAAAACCCTCTTCCAAGGATTGATGACCTTTTCAATTGTCTTTAGGGTTCTTGATGTTTCACTAAAATTGATCTTTATTAAGGTTATCATCACTTGAAAATTAGGGAGGTTAATATTTTCAAGACTTCCTTTTGGACCTAGTATGGGCATTATGATTTTTTGTTTATGTTATGTGGGTTGACTAATGCTCTGGCTACTTTCATGGATCTTATGAATTGGGTGTTCTAGTAGTTTTTGGGTTTATTTGTTATAGTTTTAATTGATGACATCTTGATGTACTCCAAAAGTTAGGAGGATCATATCAATCACCTTTGAATTGTGTTATAAACTCTAAAGGACCAAAAAAGTATGCAAAGTATTCCAAGTGTGAATTTTGGCTCAGTGTTGTGACCTTTGCCGGGCATGTTGTATCTAATGAAGGTATCATAGTGGATCCACAAAAAGTTGAGACAGTTAAGAAGTGGCCTAGACCCATGACTCTAACTAATATTTTTGAGCTTTTTGGGTTTGGAAGGTATTATAGGAGGTTTGTGGAAAGTTTTTCATCTATTGTTGCTCCGTTAATGAAATTAACTCAAAAAAATGTTATGTTTTTTTTGTTCAATGGTTTTGAAGGTAGTTTTTGAGATGTTGAAGGATATGTTGACTTCTGGCCTATTTTGACCCTACCCGAGGGTAATGACGGGTTTGTTGTGTATTGTGATAAATCATGTGTAGGAATGTATTGTAGAAGTCCCTAAGTGGGGGAGAGTCTTGGGTGACTACTAGAGTTAAAATTTTGGAAGGTGAGGTAAAGTTGTTATCATGAGAAATAGTTAGGAAAGAGATAGGTGGTGAAAATCCTTGTGAAAATGATAGAGGGTGCTAGATCTTTGGAGAGATAGATCATACCGCGGGTATATAAGCGCTAGGCTTGAATATTGTTATTGGTAGATGCACCAATGGTTCTGTTGGGAACTTGAGAGGTTTGATAAGACATGGTTTTATAAAGTGCTTTCATGGCATAGTAGTTATATGGTTTTGGGTGTTCAATTATAGGTTGGGGTTTTTGGTTAAGATTGTTGGATATGGTTTGTCCATGTCCATTACTCATGATTTTTATATTATAATGGTGATGAAAGTGGTGTAGTGTTTGGGAATAGATGTAAGGAGTAGAGCCCGATGGTCTAAGTAAACTTTTTTTTGTTTTGGATAGGTTGGAACATGGAAGTGGTGGTGTATAGTTAGACTCAAGATCTCGTGGTGGTGTGTCTTGGGAAATTCTAAATTGAATTAGACTTGCTCTTTAGAATGAGTCGATTCATCTGATACTCTATGTATTGTGTGGAAGTGAGGTATGGATGGTCCTTGGTTGGTTGGTTCCTTTGGTTGGTGCTAAAATCTTGGATTTCTTTTTCCTTAAAGAGGTCCCGGTGAGGATCTTGGATCGGTAAGTTTTTGGTTGCAAAAAAAAGATGTGGCTTCGATAAAGGTTCCATGGTGAAACCAAAAGTCCAAAAAAGCCATTTGGGAGGCGTAAGAGGACATGGAGTCCAAGCATCCGTGTTGGTTCTTTGTCCTAAAAAATCATGCATAGGGTGTGTATTCTTCAACACATCTTTGTTTTCTAGCTCGGTTAAATGTATGGAATGGTACCTCTTGCATCTTTGTTTCCTAACTTAGTTAGAGGTAGGGATAGAGATGTTGGGGTGTAAATCGTGTTTGGGTTAGGTGATGATCTTCTCATCTTGGGTAATATCCTTGTCCTCCATTTTACACGAAGTAAAGTTTAGTGTGTGTTAATGTATTACCTCGTGCTTGTTCTTTCCTTTACCCATAATTCAAGGATGAATGATCTTAGTGAGAGAGACTAGAACAACTCAGGATTTGGAACCTTTCAAAAATTTGTGAGTTACGGACTTACCAGGCTTGGTATGGCTCAAGTGTACCAATCTTACCCATGGATATGAGTTATGGGGTGGCTAGGTTGCTCACTCATACACTAGGTTGTATGTTTGCCTTATTTACTACCCAAGGTAGGATTCAATAAGATATGAGTCGTATTGAAGGATACAAGGGGTGTAAGGTAAGCTTTATATTCCTTGTTAGTTGGTCTTGTTGAATCTGTCCATTGTACGAGGTGTGGGTATAGTTTGGTATACCACTCATACCCTTAGGTATAATTTAAGTGGGTAAAAACATATAGGAAACAGTGTGTATAGTTTTGGATTTGATTTGGGCTACCACTCGTACCCGAGGCTACAGATGGCAGGGGTAAGTCGTACCCTACACGCGGTTAGTTTTAATTTTAAGTCAAGGTAGTCCAAAAATTTCAAACATCAAAAGGCTTATGTCCTCACATTATATAAACCTTGGTGGCCTTTCATAACACTTGTTAAAGGATAGAAACACACCCAATACTCTCTCAAACGAACTCTTAAAGATTGGAGGCTAGAGTTTCTTAATGTGTTCTTTAAAGGGCTCAAGATTCAAGTTTTTTTTTGGAATCTTCTTATATAAAGCATGTACTTCTTCCGTCATTGTTAGTTCCAACTAAAGGCATGGTTATTCTATTTTAAATATTGATTTATGAATCATAAATGGTGGTTTTGAAATAATGTTGAGGGTCTTGATGAATATTATTAGGTATTGGTTTAACAATAGGGTCTTATGAATCATAAATGGTGGTTTAACAAATAGGTCATGAGTAGCCCTAATTGTAACGGTTTATACTTTGGTTTTAGTCATTGTAAAGGTATGCCCTCAACATGTTCGATAAATGCCTAAAAGGATATTTTTACTCTATTATTGAACTTTGATTGGAACTATTGCATGGTCTGGTTTGGTAATGGAACCCTAAATGGGTTTTGATGGTTTTCCATGGTATAAATTCTTTAAATGTTTAGAATGGTCTAAAATGGTTTAAATGATATGAATGGTTTTAATTGTTTTTGAACGATTTGGCTTAATAAGTATACTTGTCGGGTACAAGGGAATCTCCCAAGTTAATATGGTAATGAATACTTGTGAGGTACAAAGGAATCCTCAAAGTTAATATGGTAATGGATACTTGTGAGGTCTATGGGAATCCCCCAAGTTAATTAGATAATAGGGTCTATAGGTACAAACAAATCCCTTGACCAATAAAAGGTTTGGTTAAGGACAACACTTCCAAGTTATAGTCGGTATGACGATACCACTACTCATAGCCTTGGTAAATAATCAATGGAATAATGGATTAGTTAGTTAGAAAGGGTTTTAATTAGGTAATAATGGCGGGGTATGATAGCTAACCGTGAATGTGGGAGTTCAATGAACAAATACTAGAAACTCATGTTTGCCGACATGAAGGGACATGTCTCCAACTAACTCCGTCTACTAAAATAAACTAAATCTAATGTAATACTTAAATAAGAAGAATCCTCAAATAATGAGTACTTACTGCTACGTCTAATGCTACTGACTAAGTCTGGACTGCTAAGTGTGCTCTGGATCCCATACGTCTGAACCTATGGTATAAGACACCATAGCGCAAGAGAAAAGTATGTGTCAATAATTTGAATGTATAGGTAAGCTAGATGAGGTAAAGCTGAATGCAAGGGATTATGCATGAACATAACTTAATGGATAACATGAGAGTACTAAATGAGGATACATGCATGAATGCATACACTATAACTGAAATCGTAGTAACACTGAATACTAACTTCTGAGTACTTGAACTTCTGACAACTGAGTTTTTTTCCACTGATATCTAAGTTCATTAACTTTGGAATAATGAATAACTAAATCTACTCATAATAATAATAATTGGCTATATTTGAAGTCAGTCCTATCTAGCGGGTGACCTCTGAATCTACTGATAGTGGTGATGATGGATTATATATAAGATCAAGCCTATCTAGTGGGTGATCTCCGAATCTTCAAATGAAGATAAGAACTGACTGAGTTTGATATCAAGCCTATCTAACGGGTGATCTCTAAATCTATGGAACTATCTAAGTTCCTTATTGAGCTGTGTGACCATATCTGACGATCCTAGATCTGGGGAACTATTTGAGTTCTTGACTGAGATTAAATCTGAAGATGAAACTATGGTAGTTTTCACTTGATCGACATGCCCCGATCTGAACTATTGGGGTCCAACCTGTAACCCCTGCTGGAAGGGTATCAGTACCGTGCCACGGGTAAAGACACTTCTATGGTGAAGCCTTTCTAATGGGTGACACTGAATAGAAAGTTAAGCCTAAGGCATCGGGTGACTCCTAGAAGGAAGTCAAGCCTTAATCTAATGGGTGACTACTGGTCCTGCGGTGGCTACAAAGTTCTAGAGTTTAAGGACTGATGCTAATGACTCTGCCTTTCTAACGGGGAAGCCGTCGTCCCTGCACTCGCTCGGTGCTAGTTTCTACTCCCAACTGAAAGACACTGAACTGATTCTTAAAATTTATTAGACTGAGCTGAATTTGTTACTAATCATATTACTTGAATGACTTGATTGAGTTCACTTGATTCCATTGTCTGACGAAACATTTTAGAATTCTACTTTCTGTCTGAATACTATTGAGTTGTGTAACTTACTGAGCTTTACTGAAATCTGAACTAAATTCTGAATACTACTGAGCTTCGAACTAGATACGGAACTGAGCTAGACTAATACAAAGACTGGATTGAACTAGTACTGAGATTATCGAATTTTCTTAAGTTCTGTAGCTGACTGAATTCTACTGATCATAGCACGACTGAGATTATCTTGAGATTGACTTAGCTCTAGACAAGCAGCTAATTTTTCGGGCTTAAATACCCCCCAAGACTCGATAGCATAAATAAATAAGATAGGACCACACTTGAATATCATGACAATGGACTTTCATTCACAACACAATCAATACGATATCTCATCGATCACTTGAATGTCAAAAACATGTAAATGTATAGAGTATGCATAATAATATTTCATAGTTGTTCAATAAGGAATACACATGGATAAGAATGCATGAAACTTATCATATTACATTCACTAAGGCATTCCAACTTATGCTTGGCATGCACTAGTTATCACATAATTGGGGATTCGATGCTTAACATACTAAAAAGGCACTATTCTCTTTACTTAAGTATTCTATCAAACATATGGGGAGCATGCTTTGGCTATACCATAGATTCTATACTTAGTTATAATTAATATATCAATATCATGCAACTTGAAGGGATTTTATCATGAACATCACTTTGTAGGATCAAAGCTTGGATCTTTGAAATCAAATCATGAATTAAAACTTATCAACAACATGAACTTCAATTTCTATTCACAAAAATCATGACAATCTCATAAATATATAATCTTGAATTTAGAAAAGGATTCTTTAACTTTTTGGGTGAAAGGAACCCAATAATCAACATCTTACATACCTCAAAAGCTTGACTTATAAAAAAGAATGACTTTTCTTGAAGGTTCTTGAATTGGGAATGATAATTTCTTGGTTTTCTTGAAGGAAAGCTTGAATCTTGTTCTTGGGAGATGATCTTGAGAGGAAACCCTAATTTTCTTGTTCTAGAGAGTGGAGAGGATTAAGGTATTTTAAAACTGATTTATGCTATTTATGTATGTGAATTTGATTATTTAAGTGGTGGAGGGTGAAGGAAAAGTACAAAATACCCCTACAAAACTGCTTCTTAGTTGCTGAAATTCTGGGATGACGATCAAGGCTAATAAGCCATCATATCTGTGATAGCCCGTCATCCCAAGTCATCACCTGGGAGATGAAATTGATGGGTTTCTATCTAAGTCTAACGATATGGGCTGATAAGCCGTCAGATCTATGACGGCCCGTCAGATGTGTCGTCACTTAGTTGCCAGGCTAACAAGATGGAGTAAAATTGGTATAACTTTTTTCTCCGATACTGAATTTAGGAAAAATTGGTATCTTTGAAAAGTTAATTGAATTATCTATCTATTGGTGGGTCATGAGCTCAAAAATTCATAGTATAAGGAGATATATGTTTTTTGGAGTTGACTATACCAATATCCTTCCAAAGAATTCAATTGGTAAGGAATGTTTTGAGTCGTCTAATAGCTAGGATGTATTTGAGGCCTTAATATACATCAACCATGAACATAAAACTACCAAATCACTAGAATTTATTTCTCATAAGCTTGAAGCATGGTTCTACTATCGATTGGCAATCTCGGGGTATTATAATATCTCCCCTTGGGGAACATTCGTCCTTGAATGCCGCTTGTTAGGCTAAGAGTACTGATCGGCTAAGCTTACTTAAGGGACTAGAACATCTAGAACATGACTATGCAACTGGAACTACTAATATTTTGAGTTGTTATTCTGAACATGCATATCTGATGCATGGGATACATGGCTGAAACTATTGATAAGCTGAATTCTCATAATGAACATGCATATTTGATGGATGGATACTTAACTGAGTTTCTCTGATGAATGCATGACTCAATACACTGATGAACTAAACTTTTCTACTGAACATGCATATCTAATGCATGAATATTTGACTGAACTGACTCTTGAAAGCATGACTGACTATACAATGATAACTGATGCAAAGCTTACAATGAGAATCTGAGCATAAAACTGAATGGGTTTTAGAAATTGAAAACATTAGGGATTTATAAGGTATCTCCCCCTTGGGACACTACGTCCCTTTAAGAACACTTACTTCACCAAAGTACTTGAGAAAACTAATGCAATGCACAAGGTACCTATGAACTAGTTCAAAACTAAACACCTGGGATCTGAATCTAATGCATGACACATGAACTGAGTTATACTTGAAACTGCTAGAATACTCTATCTTGGGATAGTTACATCCTTGATGTTTCTGATAGCATGATTAGATGAAAAGATAAGAAAACAAACTATACGAATCTGACTATCTGACTGTTAAACTGACTGCTGGTTCCACTGACTAACTCATGCTTAAAACTTAAGATCAAATAGGAGCGAAGGACATAAAAATGCATATCATGAAGATAAAAGACTCATAACGTACCCGAATCTATGTTAGGGAAACTTTCTTGATCATGGCGAGCCTGAAGTGGATAAAGTCTGTTCTGATGCTGACCACTATTAGTACCAGAAGTGGCACCCTACTAACATAATTCTCTACCCTTCTGAGCTAACACTCTACACTTCCATATTTTGTAGCTGATAACGCTCAATCTACAGCTCTTGTGAGTGTAAAGCGGTCGTTAGCAAATATAGAACCCAACCTGGGTTGGGTGTCGATCCCACAGGGAATAGCTTGGCCAACAAGTAAGTAAAATTACTAAACTTTTGGTGCAAGTCTCGTAAAAAGGGGGGGATTCTTGTCCTGCAAGTAATGTAAACAAAGGCTGAAAATAATAAAGTAAAAAGAGAGAGATTGTTACGTTGGTTGTAAACAATGAGAATTGAAGCGTTGGGGTTATGTACACCTTCTGAGGTATACGTCTCTATTGGCTATGAGTGTGTAGAGTTTTGACATGCAATTGCTTATAGAGAATTGTAGTCGATGGTAAATCCAAGCGTCTCTCGACCTTAACAAGGACTATTTCACTTTAACTCTCTCGAGCTTAAAGCGTGTCTAACGGTACGAATTCTCCAAGAGGTTAGTCCAGTTACGACACTAGCTTTTTAATAGGAAAGGGTGTCCTACTACCTTGACATTATCTCTTTTCCAGACAAATAACCTTTCTCTCGAACAAGTTAAATGTTAGACTGGCGTATTCTTGCGTTTGCAACCGCAAAGAATATGGATTAAGATGAAGAGAATAATGATATAAGCAATATACGCGTCTCGAACTCACAAACTCACAGCAATAGATAGTAACTCATTCGGCTTCCATAACCCCAACAGAGAAGTTTAGTTACCCATGAATGCGAAGGAGATCACGATTGACATTGTTATTATATCACGATATTGATTAATGGTGTGTAGATCAAGTGATAGGCGTGAGGCGTGTTTCCTTAGCTTGGTAACGATTCTCTTGTTGTGGAATTTAAGAATAGAAAAGTAGATTAGAAGTGTTTGTAGTGGAAGATGAGAGGGATGGAAGAAAATTAATTGTTGAATAAAAGATTGTTCTCTCCACTAAGGGAGGAATGTCTCTCTACTAAGGGAGGACTTCTCTAGAAATCTCTAGCATGATAGGGTATTTATAATACCCATATCCTACTCCTACTATGCTAATGAAACAAATAACCAAATCCTACTAGGCTAATGGAATACTTAACCCAAATGTACTAGGTTAATGTAACATTATCATAATCCAAATAAACTAATGAAATACATAACCCAATTGTACTAGGTTAATGTATCTTTGTCAAAATCCAGCTTTGTGTCTGTAAGTCCCCAAAGTCTTCAGAATTGCTGTTTTAGCCCGGGACAGATTTTCCATGCAGCAGTTTTGGTCCTTTAGGCGTCCCACTTCCTTCTCCTTCGTTCATGAGCTTTCTTTTGCGTCAAGTAAGCCATAAAATGCTGTATTTTGCATCATTTATACCTGAAACTTTTCTAATCATGTTCGTTAGCTCATTTACTGGAAAAAGGACTAAAAGTGCAAGAAATATATAATTTGTTCTCAAAACTAGGCTAAAATATGGGCAAAATATATTGATATAGGCGTGTAAATCCGCCTATCATCAACACCCCACACTTAGAGCTTTGTTCGTCCTCGAACAAAATATCATGTCCCTCTAAACATCAACTTAGGGTTTCACAGCAACAACACAAAACATTCGTCAAGACAAGCACAACAATTATCAACAAAGAGTAGTTTTTCGATCATTAGTAGAAACCATTTAACCTCTAGCATAGACTCGTGATCGTGGTTAACTCATATTCAAAAGTCAAGGCACAAAGAATTATGTACCACTATCCAAAACTCATCAACCATGTGTGTCTCATAATATATTACCCATAATCACTCACAAGTATAGCATATTTTTCAAACATGGTTATCAAACTATCCTTGCTCTCGCTCTCACAAAGAATTCATATGTAGCAACTGATGACCATAGGCTTGCCCTTAATGTAGTACTCCACTAAATGTCGGAATGTTAAGATTAGGATCAAGTAGGTCTTTTGATGGTTGTAATGTAGGCTAAGGGACGGGTAGGATCAGCTATTTTGGCCAGAAATAGTGACTAAGTTCCTAAACACTTTAATACATCACATTGTATCATTGACACTTTTTTCTTTCAACCTTTCTTCTTTCTTTTATTCTACCACCCTTGTTCTCCTCTTTTGTTTTTCAATTTTAAGCATAACTCACTTTTCAGCTTTCTTTTCCTTTTTCTTATCACAACATACCTCTTATGCTAGAACTTTTTTTTTCATAACACATTCAAGCACCATTAAAATTTAAAGCATCATACTCACTCAATTTACTCTTATGTTGTCACATGACTTCTTCACTTTAAAGCACTTAGGAATTTGGATCAAATTACGGTCTTGAAAGAAAATGGATTAGGCTTACATGGAAGGTTGTCAAAGAAATAGGCTAAAGGCTCAAAAGGGTTTAACTAGGATGATGTTCATGGGTAGGTAAAACTGAAGGTAATCAAATATAGGTTGCCAAAGAAATGCCTAAATCATATCCTAAACTTACACTCCTTATTTTTTCTTTGCATATGATGATATGCGAATTTACACGCCTATATCAATATATTTTGCCCATATTTTAGCCTAGTTTTGAGAACAAATTATATATTTCATGCACTTTTAGTCCTTTTTCCTGTAAATGAGCTAACGAACATGATTAGTAAAGTTTCAGGTATAAATGATGCAAAATACAACATTTTATGGCTTACTTGACGCAAAAGAAAGCTCACAAAGGAAGGGAAGGAAGTCTACACGCCTAAGGACCAAAACTGCTGCATGGAAAATCTATCCCGGGCTAAAACAACATTTCTGAAGACTTTGGGGACTTACAGAGACAAAGCTGGATTTGGACAATGATACATTAACCTAGTACAATTGGGTTATGTATTTCATTAGTTTATTTGGATTATGATCATGTTGCATTAACCTAGTACATTTGGGTTAAGCATTTCATTAGTCTAGTAGGATTTGGTTATTTATTTCATTAGCATAGTAGGAGTAGGATAGGAGTATTATGAATACCCTATCATGCTAGAGATTTTTAATTAAGTCCTCCCTTAGTGGAGAGACACATTCTACTTCTCAATTACAACTCTTCTAATCTTTCCATTAATTCTATTCTTCTTCTATTCTTAAATTCAACAACAAGAGAATCGTTACTTGCTAAGGAATCACGCCTCACGCCTATCACCTAAGCTACACTCCATTCACCAATATTGTGATATAATAATAATGCCAATCGTGATTTCCTTCGCACTCATGGGTAACTAAACTTCTCTGTTGGGGTTATGGAAGCCGAATGAGATACTATCTATTGCTGTGAGTTTGTGAGTTCATGACACGTATATTGCTTATATCATTATTCTCTTCATCTTAATCCACATTCTTTGCGGTTGCAAACGCAAGAATATGCCAGTCTAACATTTAACTTGTTCGAGAGAAAGGTTATTTGTCTGGAAAAGAGATAATGTCAAGGTAGTAGGACACCCTTTCCTATTAAAAAGCTAGTGCCGTAACTGGACTAACCTCTTGGAGAATTCATACCGTTAGACACGCTTTAAGCTCGAGAGAGTTAAAGTGAAATAGTCCTTGTTTAGGTCAAGAGACGCTTGGATTTACCATCGAATACAATTCTCTATAAGCAGTTGCATGTCAGAATTCTACACACTCATAGCCAATAGAGACGTATACCTCAAAAGGTGGACATAACCCCAATGCTTCAATTCTCATTGTCTACAACTCACGTAATAATCTCTCTCTTTTTACTTTGCTATTTTCAGCTTTTACTTTACTGTTTTGGTTACACATTACAATCCCCCCTTCTTACGAGACTTGCACCAAAAGTTTAGTAATTTTACTTACTTGTTGGCCAAGCTATTCCCTGTGGGATCGACACCCAACCCAGGTTGGGTTCTATATTTGCTAACGACCGCTTTACACTCCTACGAGAGCTGTAGATTGAGCGTTATCAAAAATTGGCGCCGTTGCCGGGGAATACGAGTGTCAATCAAGTTCGTGATAATTACTAGACCCTTTGGTCGAAGATTCTCGTACTTTTACTTTTAGTTTTTGTTTTTGTTTCTTGCAGGTTTTTACTTTAGTGCATGCCCCATACTAGAAGTTCTGGTCAACCGTTATTACCAATCAATCCTGAACCACAACGAATTAGAAGAATGGAAGCACAAGCTGAAATCGACAGGATGGCTGCTCAACACGAGCAAGCAAGATTAGCTGCTCTTGCCGCTGCTCAAGTCCAACATCAAAACATTGATAATCCTGGGCGAGCAACAAATCCTGACGATGAAGATTTAGGCGATGACGAGTTGATAAACCCAAGGCATGTTGCTGAAACTACAACACCTGCCAACAGAAGAAGTCGACAAGCTCGGTATAGGTATGATCGCCAACCTTTGCTGCCAGCTTTCGACGATGATGATGATGATCTTGATGGTGACGGAGCCACTGGAGCTATAATTCCACCACCATTAGCGCCCGGAGCCAAGTTCAACATCACAAGCACCATGATTCAGTTATTGCAACTCAAGGGATTATTTGGTGGACTAGCAGGCGACGATCCGAATATGCATCTCATCAACTTTATTTCTACATGCAAGTCTTTTGACAATCCTGGTGTTGGTCAGAATGCTATTCGATTACGTCTATTTCCATTGTCTCTGTTTGGGGAGGCAACACTATGGTTGAATGGGCTGACTCCTGATTCAATTACAAATTGGAGGCAATTGAGAGACGCCTTCCTAGAAAGATTCTTTCCGCCATCCAAAAGAGCACAATTGAGAGATGAAATCAGCAACTTCCGCCAGCTTCCCACTGAAGCTCTTCATGAAACATGGGAGAGGTTCAAGACAAAGCTAGCGAGATGCCCAAACCATCACATGACTAATGTTCACCTCATGGAGATCTTGTATAGAGCCTTGAATTCCATAACTAAACCAGTGGTGGACAACGCAGCTGGAGGTTCTTTCATGGACCTCACCTTTGGTCAAGCAAGCAATATGCTAGATCGCATGACGAAACAAAGTAGAGCTTGGCATACCAGGGATTCTGAGGTAGCAAGCCCCACTTTATCTATTGGCATGACTGCAGACCAAAGAAGAAGAGAAGAAGAACGTGATCAAGACATGGCGCACATGAAAACACAAGTGGATCTTCTGACAAAGCATTTATTATCAAGGAAGACCGAAAAAGTGAAAGCTGTAGCGCTAAAAGGAAGAGACGAATCTGATTCTGAAGAGGAGGCCAACTACTTGAACAATCAGGGGGGTTTCCGCGGGAATGCCCAAGGAAACCAAGGTCGGAACTATTATGATAAATCTGGAAGCAAAGACCAAGGTAGTTGGAAGAAAAACAATGAAATGAGTGGTTTGTACATTCCCCCTGGTAGACGTGACACCACCACATCTAATTCTAGAAGTATGGAAGACATGATGGCTAAGTTATTAAAAGGAGTGGAAGCAACGAGCGCGGGAGTTACGGAGGTGATTAATGATTTGTCCTCCATGAAGCAATTAGTTGATTCTCATTCCACTTATATCAAGCAAATAGAGCAGCAATTAAGCCAACTTTCAGCAGCATTCAATCAAAGAAAGGCTGGCACCTTACCGAGCGATACTGTGCAAAACCCAAGGAATGATGGGTCATGCATGGCCAACACTACCAGAAGTGGTAAGGTGCTGGAAAATTCAGCAACAGGCAAGCAAGTGGTTGACGAAATTACGGTCATGGACGTTACACCTAGTGACGTTGCACAAAGAGATGATGCCGCAACAACTACTTCCAATGTCAAGGACGTTACACCTAGTGACGTGCAACCTGAAAAAGTGGAAAAACGGAAGCAAGAGGAGAAGAAAGCCACGGAGAGAACACTTCCATACCCACCACCACCTTTTCCCCAAAGATTGAAGAAGGTGGCAGATGACACTAAGTTCAGCAAATTTATGACTATGTTGAAGCAGCTGACCATTAATGTCCCACTGGTAGAGGCACTTGAACAAATGCCTGGGTATGCAAAGTTTATGAAAGATCTTTTGACTAAGAAGAGGGCAGCAAGTTATGAGCTGAACGATGATGTGCATCATTGTAGTGCAATTGCTACCCGATCGATAGTTCAGAAGAAGGCCGATCCCGGAGCTTTCACTATTCCTTGCACCGTCGAATCTTTGAACTTTGCCAAAGCATTATGTGATTTAGGAGCCAGCATCAACTTGATGACATTATCAATCTACAAGAAGTTGGGGTTAGGAGATCCTACACCAACCAATATAAGGCTTGTCATGGCGGATAGGTCGGTAAAACGACCGGTTGGTATTTTATGCGATGTCTTGGTAAAGGTTTCTTCATTCATCTTCCCAGCAGACTTTGTCATCTTGGATTGTGAAGCTGATTCTGAGGTTCCCATAATCTTGGGGCGCCCTTTCCTTGCTACAGGAAGTGTTCTCATTGATTTGAGAGCTAATGAGCTTTCATTCCGAATAAATGATGAAGTGGTTCGTTTTGATGTTTGCAAATCAATGAAGCAACCCAAAGATCTGAGTGTATTTTGTGTGGCTGATGTTGTCCTTGATGATGAGAAAGAACGACTTGAAGAAGAGCAAATTCTTGATGATCCTTTGGAGGTTTTGCTCATGAAAGGAGAGATTGAGGATGCTGAAATTTCTGAAAAAACTATTTGTGCTCTATCGGGATTAGGGACCTATCGCTATACTCCCAAGAAGCTGGATCTCGATCTCAAGAATCGACCCACACCACCAGCTAAGCCATCTATTGAAGAACCACCCACGTTAGAATTGAAGGAGCTGCCAAGTCATTTAAAGTACGCATTCCTAGGAAGCGAAAACACTCTTCCAGTCATAGTGGCAGCCGATTTGGGTGAGCAACAAGTTGCAGCTCTTATTGCAATCTTACGCAAGCATATTAGAGCCATTGGATGGACCATTGCGGATATTATTGGTATTCCACCTGGGATTTGCACACATAAAATTCAGCTTCAAGAAAAGTGCACACCCACCATTGAACATCAAAGGCGTTTAAACCCACCTATGCAAGAAGTGGTGAAGAAGGAGATTATCAAGTGGTTAGACGCAGGAGTTGTATATCCTATCTCTGATAGCACATGGGTAAGTCTTGTACAATGTGTTCCCAAGAAAGGAGGTATGACGGTGGTCGCAAATGCGAAGAATGAGCTTATTCCACTCAGGCCCGTTACTGGATGGAGAGTATGCATGGACTACCGCAAGCTGAATTCTTGGACACTCAAGGATCACTTCCCCATGCCATTTATGGACCAAATGCTAGATCGATTAGCGGGGAAAGAATGGTTTTGCTTCTTGTATGGTTATTCAGGTTATAATCAGATTTGTATTGCTCCCGAAGACCAAGAGAAGACAACGTTTACATGCCCATATGGTACGTTTGCCTTCAAACGTATGCCATTCGGGTTATGTAACACACCAGCCACCTTTCAACGTTGTATGATGTCTATTTTCTCTGATATGGTTGAAGACACTTTGGAGGTATTTATGGACGACTTTTCAGTTATTGGTGAGTCTTTTGAAGCATGTTTGGCAAACTTGAGCATGGCATTGCAAAGATGTGTAGAGTTCAACCTTGTGCTGAATTGGGAGAAGTGCCACTTCATGGTAAAAGAAGGAATCGTTCTTGGGCACAAGATCTCCAAAAGAGGAATACAGGTTGATCGAGCAAAAATTGAGGTTATTAAGAAGCTACCGCCTCCAATTTCGGTGAAGGGAGTTCGTAGTTTTCTTGGCCATGCTGGGTTCTATCGTAGATTCATCAAAGACTTTTCCAAAATTTTGAGCCCATTATGCAAACTACTGGAGAAAGATGCGAAGTTTGACTTTAATGAAGATTGCTTAAAGGCATTCGAATGCCTTAAAGGAAAACTCATTGAAGCCCCTATCATGGTAGCACCAGATTGGACGCTCCCTTTCGAAGTCATGTGTGATGCTAGTGGTGTAGCCGTTGGTGCTGTTCTTGGACAGAAAAAGGAGAAACTATTTCATCCTATCTACTATGCGAGTAAGGTCCTAAATGAAGCCCAAAGGAACTACACTGTTACTGAACAAGAGCTCCTAGCAGTTGTGTATGCGTTTGAGAAGTTTCATGCCTACCTATTGGGTACTAAGGTGATTGTCCATACAGACCATGCAGCTCTTAGGTATCTAATGACGAAGAAGGATGCAAAACCGAGGTTGATTCGATGGGTGTTGCTGCTGCAAGAGTTCGATTTTGAGGTCAAAGATAGAAGAGGTTGCGAGAACCAAGTGGCCGATCATCTATCTCGACTTGAGAATGAACATGTGGCGCAACCCGAAATTCAGATTGATGATGCATTCCCTGATGAGGAGATATTAGCAATAACAATGGAGAAATTACCATGGTATGCTAATTTTGCAAATTTCGTGGTGAGTAATATGCTACCTGCAAATTTATCCTACCATCAAAGAAGGAAGTTTATGCATGACGTTCAGCACTACTATTGGGATGAGCCTTATTTGTTTCAAAGATGCGCGGATGGTATCATTCGACGATGTATATCCCATGAAGAAGTACCCACTATATTAGAAGCATGCCACACTTCACAAGTTGGAGGACATCATGCAGGCAATCGAACGGCAAGAAAAGTTTTGCAAAGTGGTTATTATTGGCCTTCGATATTCAGAGATGCATACGACTATGTTAGAAGGTGTGACCAATGCCAACGTCAAGGTGCTATTTCAAAACACCATGAAATGCCCCTGTCCAAAATTCTGGAGGTAGAACTCTTTGATGTGTGGGGTATTGATTTCATGGGTCCATTTGTGAATTCGTTTGGAATGAAATACATCTTGGTTGCGGTGGATTATGTTTCGAAATGGGTTGAAGCTGTAGCATTGGCTGACAACGAAGGAAAGCGTGTTGTAGCGTTCTTAAAGAAGAATATCTTCTCTCGCTTTGGAGTACCTCGTACTATCATAAGTGATGGAGGATCTCACTTTTGCAACAAGCTATTCAAATCTGTATTGGCTAAGTATGGTGTCAAGCAACAT
Source organism: Capsicum baccatum var. pendulum (assembly GCA_030864225.1). Classification (NCBI taxonomy): domain Eukaryota; kingdom Viridiplantae; phylum Streptophyta; class Magnoliopsida; order Solanales; family Solanaceae; genus Capsicum; species Capsicum baccatum. Next base: position 159,448,059 of record CM061560.1, on the reverse strand, counting down.
AAGGTGGCTATGCCTTATCATCCCCAAACTAGTGGACAAGTAGAGGTTTCCAATCGTGAGATCAAGCAAATCCTTGCAAAGACGGTTAATGCTAATAGGAAGGATTGGTCTAGGAAGCTAGATGATGCACTATGGGCGTATAGGACTGCTTTCAAGACACCCATTGGTATGTCACCTTATCAGCTAGTTTATGGGAAGGCTTGTCATCTACCCATTGAGATCGAGCACAAGGCATTGTGGGCATTGAAGCAATTGAACTTGAATTGGGATGATGTGAAGAATCTGAGGTTGGAGCAGCTGAACGAACTAGATGAATTCCGTCTCCATGCATATGAACGATCAGATTTATATAAGGAGCGGATGAAGAAGTATCATGATCAGCGGATTGTTCGACGAAACTTCCAAAAAGGTGACATGGTACTACTCTTTAACTCCAGATTTAAGCTCTTCCCAGGTAAGTTAAAATCGAAGTGGTCTGGTCCATTTAAAGTCATCCAAGTCTACTCGTCTGGAGTAGTCGAATTGGAAGACAATAAGGGTGTTGTTTTCAAAGTGAATGGCCAACGTGTTAAGCCTTATATCGGTCCTCTTAACTCAATGAATGACATGGACATCACTTATCTCGATGAATTCTAAGTAATCGAGATTATTACGTCGAGCCACGACAATAAATAAGGTGCTAGATGGGAGGCAACCCATCGTTTTATCGTTTTATCGTTTATCGTTTTTCCTTTCATTCTAGTACTTGTTTTGTTTTACTAAATGAAAAATCCAAAAATAAGAGTCGTTCCACGACCAAAACTAAGGCGCTTGGTGGGAGGCAACCCATCGTACTAATCGTTTTCATTTGGTTTTGATCAAAAATAGGTGCAAGAGGTATTCAACGAGGAGATTGATTTCAATTGACGATTTGGATGCATTGTATGGTAAAGTCGGTAAGTTAGCAATGGTGATGCATAAGGCTATGGATTGAGCATTTCTCACGTCAAAATAGGCATCGAGGAAGGCTAGGCCTTGGTCAAACTAGGACACGAACGATGCACAACCTATCCTATAGCCTAAGGTCTCGGAATCTAGTGTGCTATACACTATGCGCCGCCTATTCCTAGGTATGCTTTTGACTATGCGCCGCCTATGCTATGGCATTTGGTCTCAGTATCTCATATGTCATAGACTATGCGGCGCATATGTCTACAAATGCCATAGAATATGCGGCGCATATGTCCCATTATGCTATAGACAATGCGCCGCATATGTCATTGATATGCCGAGCATTATGCGCCGCATATCTGGTATTTTTGTCTCCAAAACCGATTGTAAATGGGTAATAACCCGACCCATTCTCTTCCTATATAAAGGGGACATAGTCTTGAAACATAACAACACTAAAACTTGACCCAAAGGCGCCGCACATCCATCCAAATCATCTCAAAACTTCTCTTTTTGCTCTTCAAATTCACAAGAACATCTCCAAAGGCTTCAATCACGTAAGTACTCTTTTATTCTTCATCTATTTCTAGTAAGTACTACGTTCCTATGCCTATTATGAATTGCTAAATCGTATAAGATTGTTGGTGATGTTTATGTGTTTGGATAGTTGATACAAAATCATGTGAGTGAACAAATACGTAGGAAAATCTTGACTTGTTTCCGACTTGAATTTGGTTTCAATAAGCATTGTTATGATATTTACGGAATTACTTTGGATATGAACATTGCTTAAGATTGTTGTTTGAATACTTACATGTTAGACTATCCCGGCCATCGGGATAAGACTTATAGTGCCTACCGACATAAGAGGTTGTGATTGTTGTAAGAATAACTATTCCATGTGGTAACCCCTATGTAGTAGTGTTGCTATATCTACCATGAAAGTAGTCCAATTGCTGGAAGTAAGTGATGCATTGCTGATTTTCTTGTCGGAATACAATCCTAAAACGTATGTCGACGAAATCTGAGTAATCGACCACTTTCGCTTCACTGATTTGTGTTAACAAAACTAAGTATGGGGTGGTACCCCTACTGCTTATGTATAGATTGTATCCATTGAGATTGTGCTACCACTAACACTATTTCTAGTCTCAGGTACAATGGCACCTAAAGCGAGGCAAGGCAAGGAGAAGGCTACCACTTCCCAAAAGGGCAAAAAGAGAGGTCGCAAGGACCAAGGAGAATCATCCTCAGCACAACTACCCCGCAGAATGTTTGGAATAAAATGGGTTCTTGAGGAAGAAGCCAAAGCATGGTACAACAACAACAAAGAAAGAAAATATGTGCACGTCGACATGATCAACAAGGAGACCTTATCAAAGAAGGAGCCACGTATGTTGGCAAAAATAATGGCATTGAAGCTGGATTTCATCTTCCGCGACATGGGAGAATGCAACCTTGATTTAACAAGAGAATTTTATGCCAACTGGTCGCCGAACACAACAGGCAATGAAGTCAAAATTCGGGGCCAAGTGTTACAGCTCACCGCGGATTGGATCAACTCTTTTCTTGGCTTACCTTCGGTCGACACAGCACCATTCAAAGAGCTGTACAGCAGGCCTCCTTATAGAGCCATACGACACACAATTTGTGGAAGCAGATCGATGGAAAGGTGGGGCAGACATAAAGAAACAGGCCGACACAACACCTTCCCCTATGCTCCACTAAATAGGGAAACAAGAATCTGGATGCGCATTGTCAACTCATGTCGTATTCCTGGGACTCAATACACCAAGATATCAAGAGATAGAGTGTGTTTGGTCTATTCTTTGATGACTAATGTCCCTATCAACTTTGGGGCAATCATTCGCTCTACCATGAGGAAGGCCAGACTCCACAAAAGGTCCCACTTCACATTTGGAAATTTGTTGACAACAATCTTGCGGAAGGAGGATATCGAAGAGGAACCAACTGACCACAAACTCCCACATAACCCAAAGAAGGTTGACCTCACCAAGGTCAAAGATGCTGAAACAATTCATGGTGTCAACCTTACTACTGCGGAGAGATATGCTCGTGATGAGAGTTTCTTCCGTCATCTCTATGACATGGCACGATTTACTATGATGAGTGGTGGACGTATTCCAACTGCTGAAGAGCTCCAACAGCTGAACCACGACTACCCAATGAACATGCAAGCATGGGAGATGTGTGGAGTGGGCGTATACTTTGAGGAACCTCTAGATGATGATGTGCCGACTGATGACGATCGACGCTTGCCTGATTCTGACGAGGAGGAGAACTCTGACGATGACTCTTATGATGATTCAGACGAAGGGGGTATAACCCCCGACATTGAGGAAGAGTCCAACTAACCAGGTTCTTCGTATTTATTTTCCACTGAGGGCAGTGTCCCGTTTAAGTGTGGGGTGGCGGTATCGCATGCTATACTTCTCTATTTGCATCTATGTTTGTTTACTTTTTTTTTGTATGTTTGTTTACTTTTTTTGTGTGTTTTCGATTTTTTTTTAGTTAAGTTAAGTTTTTGTTTAGGAGTCAAATTTTTTCTAGCTTCGCATGAAATTATTTTGATAGGCAGCATGAGATTATAACAAGAGTATGTGCTACAATTGTGACTATTGAGACGTTTAGGCTCCAGTTGTGAATCATTATGTGATATTGTGTGGTTCAATTCCTTCACTTGTTGGGTCGAGAGTCTATATTACTTCCAATCAAGTCGACCATGTGCCTTGTGTGTGTGAGATTAATAGTATCTTCTATGTATATGGCTGATGCTAGAACTTGCCTGGTATGTATGCAAAGCGAAAATAAGGAGTGTAAGTTTAGGAGATGATTTAGGCATTTCTTTGGCAACCTATACATGTTTACGTTCGTTTTACCTACCCATGGACATCATTCCTAGTTAAACCCTTTTGAGCCTTTAGCCAATTTCGTTGACAACCTTGTATGTAAGCCTAATCCATTTTTTCAAGACCATAATTTGATCCAAATTCCTAAGTGCTCTAAAGTATAAAGTCATGTGACGAAATAAGAGGAAATTGGGTGAGTATAATGCTATAAATTGTAATGGTGCTTGAATGTGTTATGAAAAAGAAAGTGCTATCATAAGAGGTATTTTATGAAAAGAAAAAGGAAAAGAAAGCTGAAAAGTGAGTTATGCTTAAACTTGAAAAACAAAAGACGAGAACAAGGGTGGTAGAATAGAAGAAAGGTTGAAAGAAAAAAGTGTCAATGATACAAAGTGATGTATTAAAGCGCTTAGGAACCTAGTCACTATTTCTGGCCAAAATAGTTGATCCTACCCGTCCCTTAGCCTACATTACAACCATCAAAAGACCTACTTGATCCTAATCTTAACATTCTGACATTTAGTGGAGTACTACACTAAGGGCAAGCCTATGGTCATCAGTTGCTACATATGAATTCTTTGTGAGAGCGAGAGCAAGGATATCGTTGATACCCATGTTTGAAAAAAATATGCTATATTTGTGAGTAATTATGGGTACTATATGGTGAGACACACATGGTTGATGAGTTTTGGATAGTTGTATATGATTCTATGCACTTTAACGTTTGCATGCGAGTTTATCACCATCATGAGTCTATACTTGAGGATAAATTGTTTCTACTTATAATCGGAAAGCTACTCTTTGTTGATAATTGTTGTGCTTGTCTTGATAAATGTTTTGTGGTGTTGTTGTAAAAACCCTAAGTTGATGTTTAAAAGGACATGATATGTTGTTCGAGGACGAACAAAGTTCTAAGTGTGGGGTGTTGATGATAGGCGAATTTACACGCCTATATCAATATATTTTGCCCATATTTTAGCCTAGTTTTGAGAACAAATTATATATTTCATGCACTTTTAGTCCTTTTTCCTGTAAATGAGCTAACGAACATGATTAGTAAAGTTTCAGGTATAAATGATGCAAAATACAGCATTTTATGGCTTACTTGACGCAAAAGAAAGCTCACAAAGGAAGGGAAGGAAGTCTACACGCCTAAGGACCAAAACTGCTGCATGGAAAATCTGTCCCGGGCTAAAACAATATTTCTAAAGACTTTGGGGACTTACAGACACAAAGCTGGATTTGGACAATGATACATTAACCTAGTACAAGTGGGTTATGTATTTCATTAGTTTATTTGGATTATGATAATGTTGCATTAACCTAGTACATTTGGGTTAAGCATTTCATTAGTCTAGTAGGATTTGGTTATTTATTTCATTAGCATAGTAGGAGTAGGATAGGAGTATTATAAATACCCTATCATGCTAGAGATTTTTAATTAAGTCCTCCCTTAGTGGAGAGACACATTCTACTTCTCAATTACAACTCTTCTAATCTTTCCATTAATTCTATTCTTCTTCTATTCTTAAATTCCACAACAAGAGAATCGTTACTTGCTAAGGAATCACACCTCACGCCTATCACCTAAGCTACACGCCATTCACCAATATTGTGATATAATAATAATGCCAATCGTGATTTCCTTCGCATTCATGGGTAACTAAACTTCTCTGTTGGGGTTATGGAAGACGAATGAGATACTATCTATTGCTGTGAGTTTGTGAGTTCATGACATGTATATTGCTTATATCATTATTCTCTTCATCTTAATCCACATTATTTACGGTTGCAAATGCAAGAATACGCCAGTCTAACATTTAACTTGTTTGAGAGAAAGGTTATTTGTCTGGAAAAGAGATAATGTCAAGGTAGTAGGACACCCTTTCCTATTAAAAAGCTAGTGCCGTAACTGGACTAACCTCTTGGAGAATTCGTACCGTTAGACACGCTTTAAGCTCGAGAGAGTTAAAGTGAAATAGTCCTTGTTTAGGTCGAGAGATGCTTGGATTTACCATCGAATACAATTCTCTATAAGCAGTTGCATGTCAGAATTCTACACACTCATAGCCAATAGAGACGTATACCTCAGAAGGTGGACATAACCCCAATGCTTCAATTCTCATTGTCTACAACTCACGTAACAATCTCTCTCTTTTTACTTTGCTATTTTCATCTTTTACTTTATTGTTTTGGTTACACATTACAATCCCCCCTTCTTACGAGACTTGCACCAAAAGTTTAGTAATTTTACTTACTTGTTGGCCAAGCTATTCCCTGTGGGATCGACACCCAACCCAGGTTGGGTTCTATATTTGCTAACGACCGCTTTACACTCCTACGAGAGCTGTAGATTGAGCGTTATCAGCATACATACCAGGCAAGTTCTAGCATCAGCCACATACATAGAAGATACTATTAATCTCACACACACAAGGCACATGGTCGACTTTATTGGAAGTAATATAGACTCTCGACCCAACAAGTGAAGGAGTTGAACCACAAAATATCACATAATGAGTCACAACTAGAGTCTAAACGTCTCAATAGTCACAATTATAACACATACTCTTGTTATAAGCTCATGCTGCCTGTCAAAATAATTTCATGTGAAGCTTTAAAAAATTTACTCCTAAAAAAACTTAAAAAAAACAAAAAAAAAACGAACTCAAATAAACAAAGTAAAACTCAAATAAACAAAGTAAACAAACAAACATAGGTGCAAACAGAGAAGTATAGCATGCGATACCGCCACCCCACACTTAAACGGGACACTGCCCTCAGTGGAAAATAAATACGAAGAACCTGGTTAGTCGGACTCTTCCTCAATGTCGGGGGTCATACCCCCTTCGTCTGAATCAACATAAGAGTCATCCTCAGAGTTCTCCTCCTCGTCAGAATCAAGCAAGCGTCGATCGTCATCAGTCGGCACATCATCATCTAGAGGTTCCTCAAAGTATACGCCCACTCCACACATCTCCCGTACATGCATGTTCATTGGGTAGTCATGGTCCAGCTGTTGGAGCTCTTTAGCAGTTGGAACACGTCCACCACTCATCATAGTGAATCGTGTCATGCCATAGAGATGACGGAAGAAACTCTCATCACGAGCATGTCTCTCCGCAGTAGTAAGGTTGATACCATGAGTTGTTTCAGCATCTTTGACCTTGGTGAGGTCAACCTTCTTTGGGTTATGTGGGAGTTTGTGGTCAGCTGGTTCCTCTTCGATATCCTCCTTCCACAAGATTGCTGTCAACAAATTTCCAAATGTGAAGTGGGACCTTTTGTGGAGTCTGGCCTTCCTCATGGTAGATCGAATTATTTCCCCAAAGTTGATAGGGACATTCGTCATCAAAGCATAGACCAAACACACTCTATCTCTTGATATCTTGGTGTATTGAGTCCCAGGAATAAGGCATGAGTTGACAATGCGCATCCAGATTCTTGCTTCCCTATTTAGTGGAGCATAGGGGAAGGTGTTGTGTCGGCCGGTTTCTATATGTCTACCCCACCTTGCCATCGATCTGCTTCCACAAAGTGTGTGTCGTATTTCTCTATAAGGAGGCCTGCTGTACAGCTCTTTGAATGGTGCTGTGTCGACCGAAGGTAAGCCAAGAAAAGAGTTGATCCAATCCGCGGTGAGCTGTAACACTTGGCCCCGAATTTTAACTTCATTGCCTGTTGTGTTCGGCGACCAGTTGGCATAAAACTCTCTTGTCAGATCAATATTACACTCTCCCATGTCGCGGAAGATGAAATCCAGCTTCAATGCCATTATTTTTGCCAATATACGCGGCTCCTTCTTTGCTAAGGTTTCCTTGTTGATCAAGTCGACGTGAACATATTTTCGTTCTTTGTTGATCTTGTACAATTCTTTGGCTTCCTCCTCAAGAACCCATTTTATTCCAAACATTCTGTGGGGTAGTTGTGCTGAGGATGATTCTCCTTGGTCCTTTCGACCTCTCTTTTTGCCCTTTTGGGAAGTGGTAGCCTTCTCCTTGCCTTGCCTTGCTTTAGGTGCCATTGTACCTGAGACTAGAAATAGTGTTAGTGGCAGCCCAATCTCAATCGATACAATCTATAAACAAGCATTAGGGGTACCACCCCACACTTAGTTTTGTTAACACAAATCAGTGAAATGAAAGTGGTCGAGTACTCAGATTTCGTCGACATACGTTTTAGGATTGTATTCCGACAAGAAAATCAGCAATGCATCACTTACTTGCAGCTATTGGACTACTTTCATGATAGATATAGCAACGCTACTACATAGGGGTTACCACATGGAATCGTTATTCACAACCTCCTAAGTTGGTAGGCCCTATAAGACTTATCCCGACGGCCGGGATAGTCTAACATGTAAGTATCCAAACAACAACCTTAAGTCATGTTCATAGCCATAATAATTCCGCAAATATCCTAACAATGCTATTGAAACCATATTCAAGTCGGAAACAAGTCAAGAATTTCCTACGTACATGTTCACTCACATGATTTTATATCAACAATCCAAACACATTAACATCACCAATGATCTTTGAAGATGTATCAATTCATACTAGTCATAGCAACGTAGTACTTACGAGAAATAAATGAAGAATAAGAGAGCATTTACCTGCTTGAAGCTTGTGGGGATGGTTTTGTGAATTGAAAGAGCAAAAGAAGAAAATTTTGAGAGGATTTGGATGTATATGCGGCACCCTTAGGTCAATTTTTAGTGTGGTTGTGTTGTAAAACTAAGTCCCCTTTATATAGGAAGAGAATGGGTCGGGTAATGACCCATTTACAATCGGTTTTGGAGACAAAAATCCCACATATGCGGCGCATAATGCTTGGCATAGTCATGACATATGCGGCGCATTGTCTATGGCATAATGGGACATATGCGCCGCATAGTCTATGGCATTTGTAGACATATGCGCCGCATAGTCTATGGCATATGAGATACTGAGACCAAATGCCATAGCATAGGCGGCGCATAGTCAAAAGGATACCTAGGAATAGGCGGAGCATAGTGTATAGCACACTAGATTCCGAGACCTTAGGCTATAGGATAGGTTGTGCATCGTTCATGGCCTAGTGTTTCCAAGGCCTAGCCTTCCTCGTAGCCTATTTTGGCATGAGAAAGGCTCAATCCATAGCCTTATGCATCACCGTTCCTAACTTACCAACTTTACCATACAATGCGTCCAAATCGTCAATTGAAATCAATCTCCTCGTTGAATACTTCTTGCACCTATTTTTGCTCAAAACCAAACGAAAATGATTAATACGATGGGTTGCCTCCCTCCAAGCACCTTAGTTTTGGTCGTGGCACGACTCTTATTTTTGGATTTTTCATTTAGCAAAACAAAACAAGTACTAGAATGAAAGGAAAAATGATAAACGATAAAATGATAAAACGATGGGTTGCCTCCCATCTAGCGCCTTATATATTGTCGTGGCACGACATAGTTACCTCGAGTATTCAAACTTCGTCGAGGTAAATGGTGGATCATTTTCTGAAAGGATTTAGACGACAATGAGGCTTACCTGTAGGCATGCGATTTTTTTCGAGATGGCTCATACATTTCTCCGGAGAGTCACCAATTATATCATCAATAGTCCACCCCATAGCTCTCTTGTATCTCTTTAGAGCAGAGATGAAACCCTCTACGTGCTGTTCACTTAAATCATCTGCACTCTCTGGAAGTATATTTCTACTTTCCAAGAACACATACCTTAGATAATCGGGGAGCTCTTGAGATTCTAGCATTGGTGGCTCGTCAATGGGAGTCTTTGCTGTTGGTTGATTCTTGAGATCACAATCCGGTTGCTTAAGAGTATAAGACTCTATTTCTGTTAGATCACCCATAAGTTCTTCATAATCTTCATTATCCTCATGCTCAACATTCAGTGGCGCAGCAGACAATGGCTCAACAGTAGGCTGTTTCTCTATAGATAATGCTTTCATATCCTCTTGATGAACATCAGCTACAAATAACTCATTCATATCGCTGGGCTGCTTCATGGCTTTGCATATATCAAACCGTACTACTTCGTCATTAATTCGAAACAAAAGCTCATTATCTTTCATGTCAATAAGCACACTTCCGGTTGCAAGGAAAGGACATCCCAGGATTATGGGAACTTCAGAATCCTCCTTACAATCCAGAATAACGAAGTCTGCAGGAAAGATGAATGAAGAAACCTTCACCAACACATCATTCAAGATACCCACAGGTCGTTTTACCGACCTATTAGCCATCACGAGCCTCATATTGGTTGGTGTAGGGTCTCCCAACCCCAACTTTCTATAGATAGATAGTGGCTTCAAATTGATGCTAGCTCTTAAATCGCACAATGCCTTAGCAAAATCCAACGATCCAATTGTGCAAGGAATAGTGAAAGCTCCAGGATCTGCCTTCTTTTGAACTAGCGATCTTGTAGCGATTGCACTACAATGATGAACATTATCCGCCAAGTCATAACTTGCTGACCGCTTCTTTGTCAAGAGATCCTTCATAAATTTCGCATACCCAGGCATTTGTTCAAGTGCCTCCACCAATGGAATATTAATGGTGAGCTGTTTTAACATATTTATGAATTTGCTGAACTTTGTGTGATCCGCCACCTTCTTCAATCTTTGGGGAAAAGGTGGTGGTGGGTATGGAAGTGTTCTTTCCACGGTTTTCTTCTCCTCTTGCTTCCATTTTTCCACTTTTTCAGTTTGCATTTCGTTGGGAGTGACGTTAGTAACGTCATCTGCGGACTCCTCACGTTTCGCGTTGTTATCCTTATCCTCAACTTTGTCAACCACTTGCTTGTATTTTGCTGAAGTTTCCAGCACCTTACCACTTCTGGTAGTGATGGCCATGCATGACCCATCATTCCTTGGGTTTTGCACAGTATCGCTCGGTAAGGTGCCAGCCTTTCTTTGATTGAATGCTGCTGAAAGTTGGCTCAATTGCTGCTCTATTTGCTTGATAGAAGTGGAATGAGAATCAACTAATTGCTTCATGGAGGACAAATCATTAATCACCTCCGTAACTCCCGCGCTCGTTGCTTCCACTCCTTTCAATAACTTAGCCATCATGTCTTCCATACTTCCAGAATTAGATGTGGTGGTGTCACGTCTACCAGGGGGAACATACAAACCACTCTTTTCATTCTTGTTCTTCCAACTACCTTGGTCCTTGTTTCCAGATTTATCATAATAGTTCCGACCTTGGTTTCCTTGGGCATTCCCACGGAAACCCCCCTGATTGTTCAAGTAGTTGGCCTCCTCATCAGAATCAGATTCGTCTCTTCCTTTTGACGCAATAGCTTTCACTTTTTCGGTCTTCCCTGATAATAAATGCTTTGTAATAAGATCCATTTGTGTTTTCAAATGCGCCATATCTTGATCACGTTCTTCTTCTCTTCTTCTTTGGTCTGCAGTCATGCCAATAGATAAAGTGGGGCTTGCTACCTCAGAATCCCTGGTATGCCAAGCTCTACTTTGTTTCGTCATGCGATCTAGCATATTGCTTGCTTGACCAAAGGTGAGGTCCATGAAAGAACCTCCAGCTTCATTATCCACCACTGGTTTAGTTATTGAATTCAAGGCTCTATACAAGATCTCCATTAGGTGAACATTAGTCATGTGATGGTTTGGGCATCTCGCTAGCTTTGTCTTGAACCTCTCCCATGTTTCATGAAGAGCTTCAGTGGGAAGCTGGCGGAAGTTGCTGATTTCATCTCTCAATTGTGCTCTTTTGGATGGCGGAAAGATTTTTTCTAGGAAAGCGTCTCTCAATTGCCTCCAATTTGTAATTGAATCAGGAGTCAGCCCATTTAACCATAGTGTTGCCTCCCCAGACAGAGACAATGGAAATAGATGTAGTCGAATAGCATTCTGACCAACACCAGGATTGTCAAAAGACTTGCATGTAGAAATAAAGTTGATGAGATGCATATTCGGATCGTCGCCTGCTAGTCCACCAAATAATCCCTTGAGTTGAAATAACTGAATCATGGTGCTTGTGATGTTGAACTTGGATCCGGGCGCTAATGGTGGTGGAATTATAGCTCCAGTGGCTCCGGCACCATCAAGATCATCATCATCATCGTCGAAAGTTGGCTACAAAGGTTGGCGATCATACCTATACCGAGCTTGTCGACCTCTTTTGTTGGCAGGTGTTGCAGTTTCAGTGACATGCCTTGGGTTTATCAACTCGTCATCACCTAAATCCTCATCGTCAGGATTTGTTGCTCGCCCAGGATTATCAATATTTTGTTGTTGGACTTGAGCAGCGGCAAGAGCAGCTAATCTTTCTTGCTCGAGTTGAGCAGCCATCCTGTCGATTTCAGCTTGTGCTTCCATTCTTCTAATTCGTTGTGGTTCATGATTGATTGGTAATAACGGTTGACCAGAACTTCTAGTATGGGGCATGCACTAAAGTAAAAACCTGCAATAAACAAAAACAAAAACTAAACGTAAAAGTACGAGAATCTTTGACCAAAGGGTCTAGTAATTATCACGAACTTGATTGACACTCGTATTCCCCGGCAACGGCGCCAATTTTTGATAACGCTCAATCTACAGCTCTTGTGAGTGTAAAGCGGTCGTTAACAAATATAGAACCCAACCTGGGTTGGGTGTCGATCCCACAGGGAATTCTTGTCTCGTAAAAAGGGGGGGATTCTTGTCTTGCAAGTAATGTAAACAAAGGCTGAAAATAATAAAGTAAAAAGAGAGAGATTGTTACGTTAGTTGTAAACAATGAGAATTGAAGCGTTGGGGTTATGTCCACCTTCTAAGGTATACGTCTCTATTGGCTATGAGTGTGTAGAGTTTTGACATGCAATTGCTTATAGAGAATTGTAGTCGATGGTAAATCCAAGCGTCTCTCGACCTCAACAAGGACTATTTCACTTTAACTCTCTCGAGATTAAAGTGTGTCTAACGGTACGAATTCTCCAAGAGGTTAGTCCAGTTACGGCACTAGCTTTTTAATAGGAAAGGGTGTCCTACTACCTTGACATTATCTCTTTTCAAGACAAATAACCTTTCTCTCGAACAAGTTAAATGTTAGACTGGCGTATTCTTGCGTTTGCAACCGCAAAGAATGTGGATTAAGATGAAGAGAATAATGATATAAGCAATATACGTGTCTCGAACTCACAAACTCACAGCAATAGATAGTAACTCATTCGGCTTCCATAACCCCAACAGAGAAGTTTAGTTACCCATGAATGCGAAGGAGATCACGATTGACATTGTTATTATATCACGATATTGAGTAATGACGTGTAGATCAAGTGATAGGCGTGAGGCGTGTTTCCTTAGCTTGGTAACGATTCTCTTGTTGTGGAATTTAAGAATAGAAAAGTAGATTAGAAGTGTTTGTAGTGGAAGATGAGAGGGATGGAAGAAAATTAATTGTTGAATAGAAGATTGTTCTCTCCACTAAGGGAGGAATGTCTCTCTACTAAGGGAGGACTTCTCTAGAAATCTCTAGCATGATAGGGTATTTATAATACCCATATCCTACTCCTACTATGCTAATGAAACAAATAACCAAATCCTACTAGGCTAATGGAATACTTAACCCAAATGTACTAGGTTAATGTAACATTATCATAATCCAAATAAACTAATGAAATACATAACCCAATTGTACTAGGTTAATGTATCTTTGTCAAAATCCAGCTTTGTGTCTGTAAGTCCCCAAAGTCTTCAGAATTGCTGTTTTAGCCCGGGACAGATTTTCCATGCAGCAGTTTTGGTCCTTTAGGCGTCCCACTTCCTTCTCCTTCGTTCGTGAGCTTTCTTTTGTGTCAAGTAAGCCATAAAATGCTGTATTTTGCATCATTTATACCTAAAACTTTTCTAATCATGTTCGTTAGCTCATTTACAGGAAAAAGGACTAAAAGTGCAAGAAATATATAATTTGTTCTCAAAACTAGGCTAAAATATGGGCAAAATATATTGATATAGGCGTGTAAATCCGCCTATCATCAGTAGCCTGTCTTACCACATCCAAAACATACTTGACTATTTGCTCTACACATACCTAGGTGATTCTTGTCACACTCTCTACAAAGCGGATAGGTATGAAAACTACTGGCATTACCCTGGGTTTTGTAGCCTGGCGCCCCATCATGACTGATATCCCCAAACTTTGGTGGGGGTACACTAGCTGAGGATAGAGCTGGGACTGAAAACGTCTAGCTATGTTGAGAATGGTTACCACCCTGTGACCCTGCCTGAGAAAAGTTGTAACTATATGTTCTAGATCTCTTATTAGATCTATCTCTCTCCTAAGATTTATCTGCCTTTATCTACTGAGCATTAATCATTAACCTAGCAGGATCCATGTCTCTATTGAGAATAGTAGTTCTACACTCCTTCAGTACCAACCCAAATACACCAGTCATAAACTTACTAAAACTCGCTCTAGGGTTAGCTATCAAGTCAGGAGCATACGTAGCTAACTGGTTAAACTTAAGGCAATATCTTTTTACTATCATGGAGCTTTATCTTAGGTTTATAAACTCTTCTACTCATCTATAGCAGGAAAAACATATCTATGAAGGAATCCTAAAATACTTGCCAAGTCATGGGGGCTGCATCCTCCCCTCTACTCTTCTTCTATATCACTACACAATCATGAGCAATATCCTTCAGCCTATAGGATGCTTACTCTACACTCTCCTTCTCAGAAACATGCATAATCTGGGTGATCTTATTTACCTCCTCAAGATAAAGCTGTGGGTCCTCACCTGCTACTGACCTAAAGAATTCTGGCGGGTTTATTCTCATGAAATTTTTGATCCTAGTTGTTGCTGAATACCCATCTTGCTATGGTGGGGCTGCAACCTAATGATTTCTCTAAACATTAAATGTCATAGCTTGGGCTAGCACTGGAAAAGCTACCCAAAACTCTACATGTGACAATTCTTTCTCGAAAGATCTACGGGCTGAGGTGGCTGGTTATCATCCCTATGGGAATTGGATTTGCAAGGAGGTATACTCTATAAATGGAAGAAATTGATGGATTAGACTAAGTATTAACTTAAGCTCATGCTCACTCGAATGACATGAATACTGAAAAAAGAGAGACTGTTCCTAAAAACATCTTATAGCCTCCTGTACATAAATGTGGCGCGCAATACACCTATACACAAGACTCCAAAAAATGTGGCTTATAAGACTTCCTAGGACACTATTGAACCTTAGGCTTTGATATCAAGTTTGTAACACCCTGATTTTCTAGAACTGGGATGCGACACGGTGCTCATGATCCCAATGGACCACAAACTAACCCTCTACTGGTGCCTATAACTGAGCACTGCAATAAAGTATACAGATAATGAATAATGCTAAAAACTGGCAGAAAACTTTCCATAAGGTTCAAAACATCTAAAATACTCAATACTAAAAATTGAATACTGATACATTTGTCTGAAATCATTGTAGCCTGAAAGCCTCTAAATTGTCTAAATAAGGATTTGAAGGGACAGGTCCCCAACTAACTCCATCTACTAAAATAAACATAATCTAATGTAATACTTAAATATGAAGCATCTTTGAATGATGAGGACTCACTACTGCATCTACTGCTATTGACTGAGTTAGGACTGCTAAGGGTGCTCTAAATACCGTACGTCTGAACCTATGGTAGAAGACACCATAGCTCAAGATAAAAATATGCGTGAGTACTTTAAATATACTGGTATTCTAGATGAGGTAAGGCTGACTGCAAAGGCTTATGTATGAACATAACTTAACTGGATAACATGAGAGTACAGAATGAGGATACATGCATGAATGCATGTACTATAACTGAAATCGTAGTAACAATGAATACTAACTTTTGAGTACGTGAACTTCTGACAACTGAGTTTTCTACTGTTGACATTTGACTTCACTAACTCTGGAATACTGAATAACTAAATCTACTCAAAATAATAATGATTGGCTATATCTGAGGTAAGACCTATCTAGCGGGCGAACTCTGAATCTACTAATAATGATGATGATGGATTATATCTATGATCAGGCCTATCAAGCAGGTAATCTCTGAATTTGCAAATGAAGATAATAACTAACTGAGTTTGACATCAAGCCTATCTAATGGGTGCTCTCTTAGTCTATGGAACTATCTAAGTTACTCACTGAGCTGTATGACCATATCTGATGGTCATAGATCTAGAGAACTATATGAGTTCTTCACTGAGACTAAATCTAAAATTGAAACTATGAGAGTTGTCACTTAACCGACATACCCTGATCTAAACTGGTGGGGTCCAAGCTGTAACCCCAGCTGGAAGGATGTCAGTACCATGCCAATGGTAAAGACACTACTATGGTTAAGCCTCTCTAACGAGTGACCCTGAACAGAAAGTCAAACCTAAGGAATTGGGTGACTCCTAGAAGTTAGTCAAGCCTTAATCTAATGGGTCACTCCTGGTCCTACACTGGCTACGTATTTCTAGAGTTCAGGGATTGATGCTAACGACTTTGTCTCTTTAATGGGGAAGCCGTCGTCCCTATACTCGCTCGGTTCTAGTTCCTACTCCCAACTGAAAGACACTGAACTGATTCTTAAACTGTATTAGACTAAGAAAAATTTGTTACTAATCATCTTACTTGAGTGATCTGACTAAGTTCACTTGATTCCAATGTCTGATGGAACACTTCAAAATTCTACTATTTATCTGAATACTATTGAGTTTTGTAACTTATTGAGCTTTACTAAAATATGAACTAAATTTTGAATATTAATGAAGTCTGAACTAGATACGAAACTGAGTTAGACTAATACGGACTCTGGATTGAAGTAGTACTAAGATTACTAGATTTTCTTAAGTTTTGTAGCTAACTGAATTCTGTTGATCATGACACAACTAAGATTATCTTGCGACTGACTCGACTCTAAAAAAGTGCTAAGTTTTTGAGTATAAATACCCCCATGACTCGATATCATAAATAAATAAGACAGGACCATACAGGAATATCAAGATAATGGACTTTCATTCACTACACAATCAATATGATATCTCGTCAATCACTTGAATGTCATAAACATGTAAATGATAGGGTATGCATACTAATATCTCATAGTTGTTTAATAAGGAATACACATGGATAAGAATGCATGCAACTTATCATAATACATTTACTATGGCCTTCTAACATACTCTTGGCATGCACTAGTTATAACATAATTAGGGATTTCATGCTTAACATACTAAAAAGGCACTATTCTCTTAATCAAACATATGGGGAGCATTCTTGGGCTATACCACAGATTCTATACTTAGTTATCATGAATACATTAATATCATGCAACTTGAAGGGATTTTATCATGAACATCACATAGTAGGATCAAAGCTTGGATCTTTGACATCAGATCATAAATTAAAACTTATCAACAACATGAACTTTAATTTTAATTCACAAAAATCATGACAATCTCATAAATATATAATCTTGAATTTAGAAAAGGATTCTTAAACTTCTTGGGTGAAAGGAACCCAAGAATCAACATCTAACATACATCAAAAGCTTGAATACTAAAAAAGAATGACTTTTCTTGAAGTTTGTTGAATTGGAAATGATAATATCTTGGTTTTCTTGAAGGAGAGCTTGAATCTTGTTTTTAGGAGATGATCTTGAGTGAAAACCCTAATTTTCTTGTTCTTGAGAGTGGAGAGGATTAAGGATTTTTAGAACTGATTTATGATGGTTATGTATGTAATTTTGATGATTTAAGTCATGAAAGGTGAAGGAAAAGTCTAAATACCCCTACGAAACCGCTTCCTAGTTGCTAAAATTCTCGACTGATAAGCCATCAAATCTGTGATAGCCCATTAGCCCAGGGCATCACCTGGGAGCTGAAATTGATGGGTTTCTGTCTAAGACTGACGACATGGGCTGATAAGCCATCAGATGTGTGATGACCCATCAGATATGTCGTCACTCAGTTGCCAGGCTAATATGCTGGAGTTAAATGGGTATAAATTTTTGCTTTGATATTAGATTTGGGCAAAATTGATGTCTTGGAAAGATAATTGAATTATCTATCGTTTGATAGGTCATGAGCTCAAAAATACATAGTATAACGAGATATATTCTCATTTGAAGTTGTCTATACTAATATCCTTCCCAAGAATTCAATCGATAAGGAATGTTTTGAGTCATCTATTAGGTAGGATGTATTTGAGGACTTAATATACATTAAACTTGATCATAAAACTACCAAATAACTAGAATTTATTTCTCATGAGCTTAAAGCATGTTTCTCTTATCGATTGGGAATCTTAGGGTATTACAGGTATTTTTGGTTTATGTGGCTACACACATTGAGGCCGATTTAGAGGGTTACATTGGACCCATATAGTCTATGGATAGTGAAGGATGGTTAAGGATGGTTAAGCTATACATACCTAGGTTAAAAAATTTTAATGCATGGGAAACCTGGTTCCCTTTCTCAGCATAGTTGTATATATGTATGGTTTGTATGTATATGGTTGGTTTAATTAGTTTTACTAGATGGAATTATTTTATACGTATCCTGGGTACATGCTAGCATTCACTCGCTAACCCATCTTCAGACGACTGTATCCCCATGCAAAATAAAAACCAGCCATTCTACTCCTCCTTCTTAGTGATCAGATTTGGGATCAACTATTGATTAAAGTGGTGACCTTCAATAGTTTGGAAGGAATAAATTTTATATCATGGATTACTTTATGTACTTTTATCTTTTATAGACTTGGATTATGGATATGTTAGTGGTATGTCCCAATGGTACTCTTTGGTCTGGTTTAGAGTGTTTGTATGGACAATTATGGACTTGGGTATGGTTTGATTATCTTATGTTATACACACACACATATATATATATATATAAATATACATTAGGATATTGTCTTGGGTTTGTCTTTTGGTTTGGCATGTCTATTTGTTGTTTTTATTGGATTGGTTGGTTATTGGGTAGATTGAATCAGTTGAGTAGGCCTTAGATATAGGCTTATCCCAAAGTCACCACATAGTGGATATGTTATCTTGTTATATATTTGGAGTTCATTTAACTTAGGATACATTTTGGTTGGTTGGGTTGGGTATCGGGGTTGGTCTCTGGTTTGGATTGGACTTGAGATTGCCTATTACAACAAGGCCCCGATTTGGGTCGTTTCAAGTTTGTATTAGAGCTTTAGATTTTTGTATCATGGGGTGTCCACAAAGCCGTGTCGAGTATAGTCTTTCTTATGGGTGTATCATGAACCACACTTATAATCAAGAGGCTACAAGGTATTTAGGAATGTTTCACTTCCTTGTTATTCTAAGTTCGAGCTATGGAGTCTAAGGTCTTGAACTTGTCCTAGAATCGTCTATGGTTTACTTTTCAGATTATGTCCTCTCGAAAACCTAAAGTTTGTAAGAACTTGCACATCCTATTCGAGGACAATATGGATGGATCTAGACTAACTCATGGGGCACAGACCTAGTTAAGGGTCACAACTTTGGGTTTTCCCCATGGAATCCCCTCGATCTTTATTAACCCTATTTCAGAAGGTGTCCCTCATACTCGGTCACCTCAAGGAGAGGTAACTAATGTTGAGTTTTGTTATTCGATTAATCTATTAGCCTAGATAGTGAAAACTTTATTATGCCAGTCTAGTCCTATTTGTAATGGAAAGTATTAGGCAAGGTTGGTAAAAAGGAAAGGTAAGGGGTCTGGACTTTCTACACAAAGGGGGAGACAAACAGTATGGTGGTATTTTATCCAAGAGAAAGAGTTAGGTGGGTTATAACTTCTATTTTATGGATTCTGCTCCCTACTTGAACCCATTGAGAGGTAGGTATTTTTAGATTGGCAATGCTTCTGGGGAACAAGGTGCCCAGTCTCAGGCCAATGAGGCCTAATTCACATCATCCTATTCCCTTTGTAGAGTTTATGGTCAGTCACACCACGGTTGTTTCGTGGAAAGGGAAAATCATGATTTTAGTTGTGGTCAACTAAGTCACATTCAATGGTAGTGATCCAAAAGGATTACCGCTTGGTAAAATAGGATATCGAGTACTACTTCTAGCTTCGACATGGTTCGGCATCATTTTAATGTTCTTAATATCCCTTGAGAGTTCGAGGCATCTTCTAATGACAACATTGGTATGTGAAAATCCTTTTTTATAGTGCGAATGGTTTTCTTGGTTCAGGACCCCTCTCCTTTGCATCCCTATTGGTGGTTGTTTATTTTGGTCATGGTCCCAAGGTTAGCTCAAACTCTTTTCTTTTTTATTTTTACCCCGGTAGGTAACTCTGCCATTTCCAAAAGAGTATATGGGACTTTTTGGTATTTGCTAGTAATAAGGGGTCTTATAGGATTTGTTTTACCTGGATGTGGTGAGTGAATTTTTTTGTCATTTGAGGGATGGATTGGTTGCACTCGTGCTATGCCTCATTAGGATGTTGGATCGATAAAGGTTATCTTTAGGATCATTGGTGAATTAGTTATGGAATAGAAGGACAAATTCATTCCCTATCTATTGGGAGAAAGGTTATATCATATCTTAGAACTCGGAGATTAGTCTTCGAAGGGTGTATCTATTATTTTGTTTGGTTTAAAGATTCAAACTGTAAATATCTTTCCTGGTATTCAATTTTAGTGGTGAATGAATTTCCTATGGGCTTCTTGATGACCCTCATGGTGTCTTCCTAAGGGGAGGTTGATTTGGGATTTCTCTTATTTCAGACATTTGTCCAATTCCGATTCTTTCTTTATAGAATAGTTTTGGTTGGGTTAAATAAGTAATAAAGGGATATTTTAGATAAATGTTCCATCTATTCTGGTGCTTCTTCGTGGGGTACTTTTGTGATTTCAAGCATAAAAGGAATTATTCCCCCTAAATGACTAGGTTGTTGGTGGGTGAATAAGGTATTTGGAGTGTGCACCTTATGGGGTGCACCATACATAGGTAGATTCTACATGGGTACTTTGCTAGTTGTATATAGTGGCAGGTTGATCCTAGGCTTAAACCTAGATGTTTGATCTTGGTAAGGAAAGCATAATAGCACAAGGATAGCAACCCAAAATTTTTTTGAGGGGGTGAGATTGATAACTTGGGGAAAGTTGTGATATATAGGCTGGAAGTTCAGGTTTAATAGAGGGTATGGGGATCTAGTCATTCGATATCTTAGATCTTGGAGCTTGCATGTATCTTAGTCCCTAAACTTATGCTTTATTGTATACATGAAATTCATAATTAAATTAATTATTTTAAAAGTTGGTTTGGAAACAAATTAAGGGCTTTGATATGATAACTCATTTAATTGGTTTTCCATGAATTACAATGCATTATTAATGCTTTATTAATGTGTATTAACATTGTGGGATGCATGGGAATGGTAAATGGATTTTGCTTGTATCTTAGTCACTCATATGTTTGTTAAATTTGCCTTTGATATAATTTTGTCATATGGTTTGACACTTCTTGAATCCTTGCATTGCTTAAATGTTTATGGGGGCATTAATCGGTTTTGGTTTGATTCAAATGATTTTGTAAAGGCCTTGGTGGCCATGGTTTGATTTTAAATGGTTGTGGCTTAATTGGAAACCTTTTAGTCAATTTGGTCTAATGGTTTTTGCATGTCTATGTTGGGCTCTAGGTAGTTGTGGGATGACTAAGATCTTAGGTGTATAATAACCGAGCATCCCCAATTTACATCTTAGTTGTATCCATTAGTGTGGAGTATTGTGCTTGTAGGTGTAATCAGTTGAAGGTTGATGGTTAGTCTAAAATTTTCTTTTAGTGGTGGACTTCAAGGGAAGATCAAGTTGCATAATCACGTAATTATCTTCTATCTCGGTTAAGAGAGTACTCTACTAGTGTTGTAGGCATTCTTATAACACTCATGCCTAAGGTTTGCATTATGTGTTTTCCTTATTCTCTGAATATGAATCTTAGTCTCATATTACATTACCTATGGTTTATGCGGTTATTTTCCTTTTGATAAGGCATAGTGTTATGAAGTGTTTGCATGGCTTAGTAGTTATATGGTTTTGGGTATTCTATTATAGGTTGGGTTTTTTGGTTAAGATGGTTGGATATGGTTTGTCCATGTCTATTACTCATGGTTTCTACATTATAATGGTGATGGAAGTGGAGTAGTGTTTCAGGATAGATGTAAGAAGTAGAGCCCAATGGCCTAAGTTAACTCCTTTTTGTTTTGGATAGGGTGGAACATGGAAGTGGTGGTGTATAGTTATACTTAAGCTCTCGTGGTGGTGTGTCCTGGTAAATTCTTAATCAAATTAGACTTGCTTTTTAGCATGAGTCCATTCATCCGGTAATTTATGTTTTGTGTGGAGGTAAGGTATGGATGGTCCTTGGTTGGTTTGTTCCTTTGGTTGGTGTTGGTATGTTGGATTTCTTGTTATTTAAGGAGGTCTCGGTGAGGATCTTTAATCGGTAAGTTCGCTGGTTACGAATGAAAGGTGTGTCTTTGGTAAAGGTTCCATGGTAAAACCAAAAGTCCGAGAAAGCAATTTGGGAGGCGGAAGAGGACACATAGTCTAAGTAGCCACGTTGGTTCGTTGTTCCCAAAATTTGTGCATAGGGTATGTGTTCTTCAACACACTTTGTTTTCTAAATTGGTTAATGGTAAGGAATGGTTCCTCTTGCATCTTTGTTTCCTCACTTAGTTAGAGGTCGGGAAGAAGGTGTTGGCATGTAAATTGTGTTTAGGTTAGTTGATGATCTTCTCATCTCTGATTATGTCCTTGTCCTATTTTTTTTGGTGGAGGAAAGTTTGGCCTCTATTGATGTGTTAGCTCATGCTTGTTATTTCTCTTACCCGTCATTTGAGGATGAATAATCTTAGTGGGGGAGACTGAAATACACTGGGATTTGGACCCTTGCAAAAATTCTTGAGTTTTAGACTTACAAGGCATGGTATGGCTCACGGGTATAAATCTTACCCTTGGCTACGAGTTATGGGGTGGATAGGTGTCTCACTAGTACACTAGAAAGTTACGATTCAATATGATACGAGTCATATAGAAGGATGCGAGGGGTGCAAGGTAAGCCGTATGTTTCTTATTAGTTAGTCTTGTAGAATCTGTTCATTGTACGAGATGTGGGTACGGTTTGGTGGACTACTCATACCCTTAGGTATGAGTTAATTGGGTAAAGTCATATAGGAGCCAGTGTGTAGGGTCTTTGCAAGGTCTTGGGTATAATTGGGGTACAACTCGTACCTTAGGGTACGGATGGCAAGGGTAAGTCGTATCCTACATCGCGGTTAGTTTTAATTTCAAGTCAAGGTAGTCCATAAATTTTCAAATTCAAAACCCTTATGTCCTCACATTATATAACCCTTAGGGGCTATTCATAACAGTTTTTAAAGGATAGAAACACTCCAAATACTCTCTCAAACTTACTCTTGAAGATTGGATGCTAGGGTTTCTTCATATGTTCTTTAAAGTGATCAAGAGTCATATTTCTCTTCAGAATCTTCTTATATAAGGCATGTACTTCTTCCCTCATTGTTAGTTCTAACTAAAGGCTTCATTAATGTTATTTAAACATTGATTTACAATTCATAAATAGTGGATTTGAAACAATGTTGTGGATCATGATGCTTATTGTTTGGCATTGACATAAACTATGTTTTTACATGTTTTTGGTAATGGTTTGCATATATGGGTGCTTGTTGGTCATTTTTTAACAAATGGGTCATGAGTAACCCTAATTATAATGGTTTATCCTTTGGTTTTGGTCTTGATAATGGTATGCCCTCTACATGTTCAATAAAATGCCTAAAATGATGTTTTTGCTCTATTGTTGAACTTTCATTAGAACTATTGGTTTGGTAATGGAACCCTAAATGGATTTGGATGGTTTTGCATGGTTTAAATGGTTTTAATTGTACATTTGATTTAAATGTTTGGAATGGTATAAAATAGTGTAAATGATATGAATGGTTTTAATGGTTTTTGGAATGATTTGGCTTAGTAAACGTAGTTGTGGGGTACAAGGGAATCTCCCAATTTAATATGGTATTGAATACTTCTGGTGTACAAGGTAATCCCCCAAGTTAATAATTTAATGAATACTTGTGGGATACATGGGAATCCCTCAAGTTAATTGGATATTAGGGTCTATGGGTACATGAGAATCCCTTGACTATAAAAGGTTTGTCTAAGGACAACATTTCCAAGTTATAATCGGTATGACGATGCCACTACTCAGAACTTTGGTAAATAATTAATTGAATAATAGATTTCTTGGTTGGAAATGGTTTTAATTGGGGAAAAATGGTGGGGTGTGATATTTATCAGTGAAGGTGGTAGTTCATTGATCGAACACTGGAAACTCATGTTTACCGACATACAAGGTAGGGCATGACGACCCTTTTATGATACTGCGAGGTACACATGATTCCTCTAAGTACACTGTACATATGTATCATGGAGGGTAGGGGTACTCGGAAATCCCTTAGTCTTATGGTATCCCTAGTTTGTGTAACTATATATATCGGGGCCCGTTTAGGGGGTTACATTGCACCCATATAGCCCGTGGATGATTAAGGATGGTTAAGCTACACATACCCACCTTAATGATATTAAATGCATGCTAAACCTGATTCCCTTTCCAAGCATGGTTATATATATATATATATGTATAGTTTGTATTCATATGGTTGGTTTACTTGGTTTTACTGGATGGAATTACTTTATCCTTATACTGAGTACATGCTAGAGTTTACCCGCTAACCCATCTTTGGGTGACTATGTCCCACGCGATGCAGGAACTGGCCATTTTACTCCTCCTATATTGTGATCGGATTCGGGATGAACTATTGGATTAAAGTGGTGAGCTTCCATGATTCGGAAGGCATCTATTTCATGTCTTAGATTACTTTATGTACTTTTTTCTCTCAAAGACTTGGATTATGGCTATGTCGGAGGTATGTCTCGATTAGGTATTCTTTTGTTTGGTTTAGAAGATTTGTAAGGACAACTGTGGACTTGGGTATTGTTTCATCATGTTATTTCATATATATATATATACATATATACATTGGGCTATTGTCTTGGTTTTAGCTTATGGTTTGACATGGAAATTAGCTGGTTTGGTTGGATTGGTTGGTTATTTGCTGGATTGACTTAGTTGGATTGGCCTCGGATATGGCTTCTCCCAAAGTCATCACATGGTGTATATGTTATCTTGTTATATGTTTGGTGTTTATTTGACTCAGGGTACATTTTGGTTTGTTGTGTTGGGTATCAGGGGTGGTCTCCGGTTCGTGTTTGGCTGGAGATTGCCTATTACGAAATGGCCCCCATTCAGGTCGTATCACCAGCTCTCTCACTTCACTTACAAACAGCCAAAACTTAACCTCAACCACCAACTAGTCTCCAACTGAATCGAGGAATGCTGATACACACTAATCCAAACTACGACACACTGATACCATCTTGATAGCTGCACAAATCAACAAAGGCTCATCAAAGCCAAAAGCAAACCAAGGCATGAGTTATACAACCGACTCCAAATCCAAATATAACCTTCTTTAACCATTCCACCCCTATTATCCACTCCAAACTAGGAGGAAAATCACCTGAGTCCTGTCTACGCTATCTCATCATTAAAACCTTAAGCAACTGAAGCTGATCCACTAGAATCCATAAGTAAAAAAGGAAAATAAGACAATAAGATGTTATCTGGGCACACAAATGAAGATAATCAAGAAATGTAATCTATGCTAATACTACAACAAGTTCGGATGGTAATCAAAACTAAACTCTAGAAGTCCAAGGCACAAATAATTACCACTGAATGATCCGTTCCAGGTTATCCCATCAAATGAGAATGAACCAAGTCAAATCCAACTCAAGTATATTACTCCCACTGTGTATGTCATCAAAAATTCCCAAAGAAAACTTAAGAGCCATGGTCAAAGTTGAAGGAACCAATACCGGGTGCATGGGCTATCATCTGAATACCTATCAACTATAATCTGTTTGAATTCGATATGATCAAATAGTTTGCCATTGAGTAGGCACATCCAGACTATAAAATCCGAATTGAGACAAATCTACAATGAAAGTTGCACGCAAGCTCTACAACTTCAAGCTGAAATCTAATCACCAATGCTGAATCGCTCGATCTCAACTACCCAAAACAAACATGAAGACAGGTAGGCATTCATACTCCAACTCTATCATAACTTCCTGTAATGCCCCAAGAACCTATCCCGAGATATCACACGGTGCTTAAGGCAACACGTGGCCTCAAGCTAACCCTCTAAGCCTGTCATCACTTTCAGATCTCACTTTATCACTAATCATTTTAAAATAGGGAAGAATAATCATGTCATGAGCATACTGTGATACAAAGAAATACTGTCCTGTACAAACAAAATACCAAAAGTTCTGTACATAATGGTACTCTAGTCTGACAAAGCCTGTACTACAAAATACAGAGGAGCCATTGGGACATATCCCCAACTGACTCGCTTGAACTGAAAAGAAACAACCATCTACTATCAAGGCCAAAAAAATTAGGGACATAGGTCCTCGAACCATGAGGACTCACCAACTGTATAATGTAGATGGAGGACCTCAAAAATCACTGTCACTGCGGAGATTGAGAGCCTGAAACTACATCACGGGAAAATGTAAAGCATAGAAGAGTATGGGAATCAGTACTTGGGATTGTACTGAGTAGGAGAAGGTGTATGCAAGACTTTTAAACAATATCATAAATGTAAAATAAAGTCACGCATGATTACGATAATTACCCTCTTCACTTGAATTTCCTAAATCATAACTTCCATAAATCATCAATAATAACACATGCTCCATAAATCTCATAAATCATTGGACTCAACTTAAACTCTTTCACTCATAACATAGAGTGACATGGTAACTCAAGAAACATAGAGTATTATGGACTTGGTAGTTTCTTATAACCGACATAAACCATGTGAGCTACTTGGAGTCCAATGTTTTGCCATCCCAAGGAACCCCACATTGGCAGGAGCGTTACACTCTTGCCAGGGAGTATAACCTCAAACTCATCTCTGTGATAACAAACTCGGCTCTTTGTCCCTCAAATCTCAATCCTATGCTGGAACTTAGTTCTGGGGAAGTAGGATCCACTAAACCCACACTTCCCACTCGGTGCTAAATACTCCTCCCAGACTTAGCTCCGAACGCGTTAGAAAATCTACCTTAATCAACTCAAGGGTCTATCTTAAAGACCAAATCATAAATATATCTCATCTGTAAATCATGAACAACTTGTGGATTCCTAACTTGACTCAAACTCAAAACAGTCTTTCCAAACATCAAGTAGACTTGCTTATCAAATTGTATCAAGTATCAAAAGCTTCGAGAAAACATTATAGGACTCATTCTTGTCTCTCAAGCTCAATATGGATAAATATATTCAGTACTCAAACTTCTCATGAAAAAAGCATAACTCATGACACTTGTCTTAAATCTCTTAGAAATCGTCAATACAAAATGACAATATACAACTCATGGCATAATTTCTCAATTTAAGAAATATGATGGTAAAATAATCATAAATATCAAACTTATTCAACTCAAATCTCATAAATCATCAATATTGAAATTTGGGTGTAAACCCACTTGCAAGGATCATGAAATTCCAATAGTAAAAATCAATTCATTGGGTACAAGAATAAAAGGATATTCTTGTTCAAGTCCCACATACCTTGATTATTATCAGGGATGAATAAACTTGCTATAGACTTCTTTTCCCACTTCTTGAGTTAGAGATCTTAAAGTTCTTGACTTGGAAGTTTTAAATCTTGAACTAATTTGTGAAAACCATGGCTTGATGTTGAGATGTTTAGACAAGAATTAGATTGAATTTTGGGGAGAAACCCTAGAATTTTGGAGAAGATGGAAGAGGAAATAAGGATTTTCTTCCTCACTTGTATATATATATATAAAGGGTAAAGACGGATTGAAAAGACCAAAATACCCTTGAGCAAATTCTAGAACTAGAGCCCAATTTTTACAAGTATCGTGACGTGCCAGGATCGCAGTCCTTCATAGGAATTGGACAATTTAGAAACTGCTCAGTGGCGTGATGCGGTGAAGTCGCATTTGCCACCTTGGTCGTCACCTGAAAGGGCACAACGACGCGGTGGAATCGCATCGGTGCACTGGAATTTGACAATCCTAAAATTGAACCTTGGCGCGATGCGTCAATATCATAGAGGCTCACTGGAAAATGACCATTGACATTTTGGCTGGCTCCGCAATGCACTAAAGTGCCAGGTGGCACACTGTCTCGCTAAAATAGCTCGAACTCTTCACCCGAGTGTCGAATTTGGGCGAATTTGGTATTGATGGAAAGCTTATTTGATGCTCTACATGGATAAAAGTAGAAAATAGTGAAATACAACATTTTATAAACATCAATCACTTTGGAAGTCATCTATATTCACTCAAAAGGTGGATTTAGGCTTAAGAAACTATTGGGGTATTACAATATCTCCCTTTTGGAAATATTCGTCCTCGAATATTACTAGTTACGCTTAAGATCAAAGAGGAAACTGGAAATACTTTAAGGGAACTATTTTCTCAACTGACTTACTTCACTCTAGATTTTTGAGTACTCCAAAGAATGCACGAATCATAGAATAGATATTTATATAACTGAATACGCTGGATTAGTAGGAAACTAAATTAAAGAAGACTAGTACCCTTGGTTTGATTTGAACTCATAGAGAAGAGATGAGGGTATCTGGTTCACATATCTGCTTCTGCTTCCCAAGTAGCACCCTCAACTGATTAATTTCTCCACAGAACTTTTACCAGAGGAACCTCCATGTTTCTAAGTCTACGAACTTGATAATCTAGGATATCGATCGGAACTTTATCATAAGAAAGACTATCCAATACATCTAAGTTCTCTGATGGTTCAACCACAATAGAATCACCAATGTGCTTCTTGAGCATAGTAATGTGAAAGACAGGGTGGACAGCTAATAACTCTGGAACAACTTAATCTCATAAGCTGCGTTCCCAACACGATTTAAAACTCTATAAAGGCCAACATATTGGGGACTAGGCTTTTCTTTCTTTCTAACTCTTTTCACCCCTTTCATGGGTGAAATTTTCAAGTACATCAAATCATCAACTTCAAACTCAAGAGCTCTTCTTCTCATATCTGAATACGACTATTGATGACTCTTTGTTGTCTTCAACCTTTCCCGAATCAACTTAACTTTCTCTATGGCCTCCAACACAACATCAGGTCCAATCACAACTGCCTCACCTACTTCGAACAAACCTATGGGTGATCTACACCTCCTTTCATACAAAGCCTCAAATGGAGCCAGACCAATGCTAGCATGAAAACTGTTGTTATACGCAAATTCAATCAATGGAAAATTTTCATCCCAACTTCTTTTGAAATCAATAACATATGCCCTCATATATCCTCCAAAGTATGGATAGTCCTCTCAGCTTGACCGTCCATCTACGGATGAAAAGCGGAGCTAAGACAAACTTAGGTGCCAAGACCCTTCTAACTCAGAACTCCATGCAACCTGACTAACTCTCGAATGGACAACTTAGCATAGTCCTCAGCGGTAAAAGATGTATGTACTAGCAGGAAATGTGCTGACTTAGTCAACCTGTCTACAACAACCCAAATAGAATTATGATGAGGATGAAAGATACGTAAACCGGTCACAAAATCTATGTTTACCACTTCCCACTTCCAAGTAGAAATGCTAAATTCTTGTACCAATCCACCGGGTCTGTAGTGCTCTATCTTCACCTGTTGGCAAGTTGCACACTTCTCTATGAACTTTTCTATATCCCTCTTCATACCATTCCACCAACAAATTTCCCACAAATCGCGGTACATCTTGGTAGCACCGGGATGAATAGAATATTGTGCGCCATGCACCTCAGCCATAATCCTTTGCCTCAGATCATCAACATTAGGCTCACATAATCTATTCTAAAGACTCAATACACCATCTCCCCCTTGGGAGAAAACCCCCACCTTTTGGTCTTTAACTGTCCCTTTCAGTTTGACCAAACAAGAATCCATATCCTGCTTCTCCTTCACTTCTGAAACTAGAGAATATTTGGAACTACTTTGAACACAAACATTACCCTCAGTTGAATGAAGTAATCCAACACCCAACCTAGCCAAATGATGCACTTCACGGGCTAACTCCTTATCTTTCTCTATATGCGCTACACTGCCCATGGACGATCTGCTAAGGGCATCTGCCACTAAATTGGCCTTCCTAGGGAGATACAACACGCTCATATTATAGTCTTTTAGCAATTTTAACCATCGTCTCTACCGCAGGTTCAACTCTCTCTGAGTGAACACATATTGCAAACTCTTGTGATCCGTAAAGACATTAACATGAACATCGTACAAGTAATGTCTCTAGATTTTTAAGGGAAAAAATACTGCAGCTAGCTCAAGATCATGGGTCGGGTAAATCTTCTCATGCGGTTTTAATTTCTTGGAGGCATAGGCTATAACCTTACCTTTCTGCATTAATATGCAACCCAAACCAACTCTCGAGGCATAACAATACACTACAAAATCATCTGCACCATTAGGCAGGGTCATCACATGGGCTGAAGTGAGTCGAGTCTTCAACTCCTGAAAACTCTTCTCGCAAGAATCTGACCACTGGAATTTAAATTTCTTTTGGGCTAACCGGGTCAAAGAAACACTAATGGAGGAGAAATTCTCAACAAAACGGCGATAGTAACTAGCTAGACCCAAGAAAGTCCTAATGTTAGAAGGGAAAATACGTCTGGCCAATTTTTCACAGCTTCTACCTTTTGAGGATCAACTCAGATACCTTCAGAAGAAATAATATAACCCAGAAAGAAAACTGACCTTAACCAAAATTCACACTTGCTAAATTTGGCAAACAACTAATGATCTCTAAGGTTTTGCAAGATAATTCGGAGATGATCTGCATGGTCATTTCCATTTGGGGAGTTTACAAGGATATCATCTATGAACACAGTAACAAACATATCCAGGTACTGTGTCCATAAAAGCTGCTGGGGCATTAGTTAGTCCGAAGGACATAACCAGGAATTCAAAATGACCATAATGAGTGCGAAAAGCTGTCTTTGGAATATCACACTCTCTGACTTTAAGTTGGTGATAACTGGATCTCAAATCTATTTTTGAGAAATAACTGACACCTTGCAGCTGATCAAACAGGTTATCAATCCAGGAGGAGGGTACTTGTTCTTGACTGTGACCTTGTTGAGCTGACGATAGTGAATGCACATACGCAATGAACAATCTTTCTTTCGCACGAATAGAATGGGTGTACCCCAAGGAGACACATTAAGCCTTATAAAATCCTTATCAAGAAGATCTTTGAGTTGCTCTTTCAACTCCTTAAGTTTTGCGGGGGCCATGTAATATGGAGGAATAGAAATAGGCTGCATATCGGGAAGAAGATCAATCCCAAATTCTATCTCTCTATCAGGAGGTACCCTTGGAAGATCTTTCGGGAAAACATAAAGAAACTCATTGACAACACTAATGGACTAAATAGTCGGAGTCTCGAAATTAGTGTCTTTAACTCGAACTAAATATAGATACAACCCTTGGATATCAATTTCCTGGCTTTAAGGTAGGATATAAAATGACTCTTGGGAGCTACAGAACTTCCAGACCACTCAAAAACTAGCTCGTTGGGAAACTAAAACTTGACTAAACGGGTATGAAATCTATAGATGCATAACAAGAGTGAAGCCAATCCATAACCAGAATAATGTAAAAATCAACCATATCTAGATCAATCAAGTCTGCAAACATAATCCTATTAAGGACAATGATAGGATACTTCTTATACACTAGCTTAGTAACAACAGATTCACCTACTTGGGCAGAAACTAGAAAAGGCTCAGGAATATTTTTAGCCACCAATGGAGTCACATAAGAAAGACTTGACCCAGGGTCCATAAACACATACACGTCGAAATAAAATACACGGATCGTACCAATAACATCTGGTGAATCCTTCTGCTCTTAGCGGGGTGGTATAGCATGAAAGCGATTCTGGTATTGACCACTTACGGTACTAGAAGAGGCACCCTGAGGAGGATTAGGATGAACTAAAGGGGCTGGAGCACTAATAGCCTAACTCTAGGGACTAACATCACGACTCCCCTGTCTAGCGTATAGGCAATCCCTGAATCTATGATCTAACTTACCGCATCCAAATCAACCCCTCCGATGGACTAAGAACTCATTAGGATGGTCCCTACCGTACTTTGAACATGGGGGAGGATGAGGTCTATTACTCACACTGTCCTAGGACCTGGACATAGTAGGCCTATTACCCTGCTCCTGCTAAATTCTGAATGCGGAAGCACTGGCTGATAAAGGCGCTGCCATAAGTGAACCATCCTGTGACTGAGGGCGATTCCCTCTAGAAAAGTAGCCTGACCATACCTTTGCTTCTCTGATCTAACTCTATTATTTGCCCTTACTTTATCTCTCTCCTTCACCTTGTCCTCTTCAATCTGCTGAGCATGAATTATTAGTCTTGAAAGGTCCATGTCCCTATTAAGCATAGTGGATCTACACTCTTTCACAACATAACCTGATATACTAGCCAAAAACTTACTCATACTAGTTCTAGAATCAGCCATCATACCGGGAGCATACTTAGATAACTAGTTGAATTTATGTCAATACTGCTTAACTATGATGGAACCCTATCTCAAGTCCATAAATTCTTCTAATTTTGCTTCCCTCAGCTCCAGGGGAAAGAATCAAACTAAGAACGTGTCCTAGAATAACTGCCAAGTCATGGGAGCGGCATCCTCCCCTCTACTATTCCTCCACATCTCTACCCAATCATAAGCAACATCTTTCAAGCGATAAAAAGCTAGCTCTACACTTTCTTCATCTGTTACATGGATAATTTGGGTGATTTTTTAAACCTCATCAAGATATATTTATGGGTCCTTGCCTGTCTTTGACCCATAAAACTCTGGCGGATTTATTCGCATAAAATCACAAACCTGAGCTGCTGCTGAATTACCTTTATATGGAGGTAGAACTATGACCTATGCATAGGTCTGAGCATTAGCGGTAACTGCCTGGGCGAGCGCTTAAAAAGCTACCGGGAATTCAACGTGGGACACTGTCTCACCTAAAGGATCAACGGGTTGAGGTCGTTTGTTATTTCTGCTAGCTTTACGAGAAGGCATTTTCTATCATAATAGAGCACAAATTAATAGCAGAGAGAGACATTTGAAGGAACGATGGACTTTTGAAAGAAAGAAATAACTTTTCCTAAAATGTCCCATAGCCTATAACTTTTCCTAAAACGTCCCATAGCCTCTTGCTCATAGATGTGGCGCGCGACATACGGATGATCAAGATTCTACGGAATGTGGATCGTCAGACTCCCTAGGACTCTTCAAACCTTACGCTCTGATACCAAGCTTGTAATGACCCAAGAACCAATCTCGAGATGTCACATAGTGCTTAAGGCCACACATGGACTCAAGCTAACCCTCTAAGCCCGTCATCACTTTCAAATCTCACTATATCACTAATCATTTTAAAATAGGGAAGAATAATCATTTCATGAGCATACTATGATACAAAGAAATACTGTCCTATACAAATAAAATACTAAAAGTTCTGTACATATTGGTACTCTTGTCTAAAAATCCTCTACTAAAAAATACTGAGGAGCCATTGGGAAATATCCCCAACTGACTCGCCTGAACTGAAAAGAAACAACCATCTATTATCAAGGCTAAAAAAATTAAGGACATAGGTCCTCGAACCATGAGGACTCACCAATTGTAAGAATATAGATTTAGGTACTCAAAGATCACTGTCGCTGCTGAGACAGAGCACCTGAATCTACATCACGGGAAAATGTAGGACATAGAATAGTATGGGAATTAGTACTTGGGATTGTACTGAGTAGGTGAGGGTATATACAACACTTTTAAACAATATCATAAATGTAAAATAAAGTCATACATGCTAACGATAATGACCCTCTTCGCTAGAATTTCCTGAAACATAACTTCCATAAATCATCAATAATAACATATGCTTCATAAATCTCATAAATCATTGGACTCAACTCAAACTCTTTGACTCATGACTTAGAGTGACTCGGTAACTCAAGAAACTTAGATTATTATGGACTTGGGAGTTTCTTAGTCATGTCCTTTGGTCTTACCCACGCACCCACAATCTTCATGGACTTGGTGAACTGAGTGTTCAACCAGTACTTGGATATATTCGTCAGAGTATTCATAGATGATATTCTTGTCTATTCCTATAGTGAGTGTGATCCTGTAGACCATCTCAAAATATCAAAAACCATCAGTTATCATGATATCTATTCATGTCCTATATGTCAGCTCTATGACCATCGCTCATATTCATTCACGTTAGTGAAAACTCATGTACCCTCCCAATTCCTAGGATAAGGAGTTCCAGTTCACTCAATATTATGAATCATGTACCATGAGTACAGAAAATTCATACTGAGGTCATAAGTTCATGACTCAGACACTCATGTTATGATTTACAGTATGCCCAGCACACATGACACATGCTCCACTCCTTGTGATCTGTCGAACTTAGATTTATGTCATGAATACCCATAATTAAGATCCATCGATGAATCCATGGTGTTGATGTTCAATCCCTAAGACTTAGTTTCCATGTTAGTTTAGTAATCTATATTCAGTACAAGACTCAGGTAGTCCTACAGGACCATGGCTTTCAGATATTAGTTACTGAGCTATCATAATTTAGTACTTTAGTATCAGTCTAAACCGCAGTTATTAGGAACCAGCATTTAGTCCCAATTATAGTCTTTGTTGCGGTTACAACCTCAATTACTGTCATAACTACAATCTCAGCCCCAGTCATAGTCCATCCAGTTCAGAAACTCAGTTCACTTTCAGGATTACTCGACCATAGCATATGGCCAATAGTTACTTAGTTAGTAGTATTTCAGTACCTCAGATTACAGAGAGTTTCCAAATCATGTTATATGCTTGGTCTTGCATCAATAAGATAATATAGCTTTTACCTATTTAAGCTCAATTACCTTATGTCACCCAGTCAGTCCTTACCTCCTATGTATGATAGTCTGTAGTTTAAGTCCAGCTATCCAAACTAAGTACCATTCAGTCTTACATGCCTAGTACTCAGCCATTGGTCAGTCAGCAGATCAGATAAGTAGTCAGTAGGAATTAGTCTGAACATCCAGTACCTCAGTTCAATAGTCAGACAGAAAAGTTCATATATTTTCCCATTCTGTCCATCTAGTCACACTATCTAAAGTTTCTTGAAAGTGACCATTCTAAGATAGACCAATTATGTAGTTGCGTGTGTAGCTCAGTCCATGTTTTATGTCTCAGTCTCAGATCCCATATATATAGTCACAATATAGTTTGTAGGTTCCTTATGCATCACCTCAATTTTCTTCAACATCTCAATTAAGTCAGCATTCTTTAAGGGACATAGTGTCCCAAAGGAGAGATACATTATAACTCCCAAACTTCCATGACCTATACACTTTATTTTCCTCTACATGTAATGAATCTAGTTTGAGTAGTGGGTACCCATAGGTTTACCCTCTAGCTTCAATCTCGATTGTAAGCCATGCACTTAATGGCTTAGTTCATCTCACGATGCTTAGTCCATGACACATGTTACAAATTCAGTCATGTTCTCATGTTTCTATTCATGCATATTCAAAAAGGATCTAGAGTTTGAGATTGGTGATCATGTTTATTTAAAGATCTCTCCCTTTAAGGGAGTAAAGAGATTCATCAAGAAGGGAAAGCTCAATCCCCAAAGTGATGGTCCCTTCAAAATTATCAGTCACTTCGACAAAGTAGCTTCTAAGCTTGAATTGCTTTCAGATCTTGCCTCAGTTAGTCCAGTGTTCCATGTCTCGTTGGTTAATAAAGTGCATAGGTGACCCAACAATTATAGTCCATGTAGAGGTCATAGACATTCAAAATAACCTCTCGTTCAAAGAAATTCCATTCAAAATCCTTTACTATC
The DNA here is from genome assembly GCA_030864225.1 of Capsicum baccatum var. pendulum. Lineage (NCBI taxonomy): Eukaryota > Viridiplantae > Streptophyta > Magnoliopsida > Solanales > Solanaceae > Capsicum > Capsicum baccatum. Next base: position 159,412,175 of record CM061560.1, on the reverse strand, counting down.
AGACTCGCAGACTGAGAAACAAGAGATCCCTCTAGTCAAAGTTCTTTGGCGGAATCAGTCCGTTAAGAGAGCTACTTGGGAAGCAGAAGCAGATATGCAGACCAAGTATCCTCAATTTTTTTCCACTAACTTGACTCAGCCCAAGGTAATAGTTTTCCTTAAGCTTGCTCTGTTATCATGCTTAGTTTCATTACTAACTTGGTATTTAATCTCATGCTCAGAATTCTATTATAAACTTGGTATCAAATACATTGCATATTCAGTCATATGTTCATGCATCATGTCAGTCACGTATTCATGCATCAGATATGCATCCTTATTATGAGAAACTTAATTTATCAAAAATCTCATTCATGCATTCATGAATCAGTTACACATGCATTAGATATACATGTTCAGTATGATATATGCAATTTATCAGTTATATCAGTCATGAAATCATGTTTCAGTTATTTATGTCCCATATGAACTTAAGTTATCTTTTCCCCCCTCTCCGTCAGTTTTATTCTAGGGAAAATATTCTTAAGGGAGAGATATTGTAAGGCCCTATAAAATTTCTAAGCTTAATTCAGTCCTTTAAGCTTGTTAAGGGGTCCCAGACTTAGAGAACTCTAGCTAAGTTCCTAGACTTAGCTTATATTTGGCCATAGAAAGTTGGTAATCTTCTTTCACCACCTTAATATCCTTTAATGTTCCTCACGTTTCTAATTCATAATCACAGAGGACAATAGGTGTTCCCAGACAAGTTTTGAATTTTCCAGACCTTGATTAGACCACATTTGGTCTCCCAAAATAGTGGACCAACGCAATCTTGGTGTGCTACGTCGCCCATCGCATTGGTTAACATTGTTGTAGGGACTGCGAGTAAAGCTACTGAGGCTTGGTGCGATCATGGTGCGATGCGTCGGATATCACGTCGATGCCCAATTTTCAGTCATTAAATGTCTGTGTTTTCAAGGGAAAAAGGGTCAATTTCCCACCCCTGTATAAGTCCAAAAACACGAGATGACCTAGGATTTCATTGCATATATTTATTAATATAAAATCCTCAACTTACATATTTTTTAAAGGTTTCAGATAATGTATTTATTTTTAGTGTTTAGTTTATTATTATAATCATCAAGCACTATAGTTATAAGTGTCATTCAGTTGGAAACTATTCCTTATATGACATATACAGGATTTTTTATAACTCACTCATGGACTTTAGTCCCTCTACAGTTTTTGAACAAAGTGTACCCAACTTTAGATTTACGTTTTTTGATTAAGTAATCAGAAAGGAAATCAAAAATCTATTTTTTTAACTAAGCCAATTTCATTTCATAATCATGGAAAGTTCTTAGAAATTCATTATGTGATCATAACAAGTATATTTACCTAAGTTTTTCATTACCCACTACTCCGACCTAAAGGATCAAAGTACCCATCCCTTCAGAAGATAGGAGCAAGAGAGAGAACTTAGCCAATAAATATTTTATTGACAATATGCAACTTTACTAGAGAGTTTTTAGGTGGACAATTTGATGATCTCCAACTAAATACCTATGCTTCCTTTTATTGGTGAAGGAATCCCTCATACAAACAAATGGAAATAAAATACATTTATTATACACGACCTACCCTTCTAAAATAATAAATCCAAACTTATTAAAATACATCATTACACGTGGCCTACCATTCTAAAAATAGTAAAGACTTGTCCTATCTTATATATATAGTAAAGACCTATCAGGGTAGGACTTCTATGAGATATATACATCCTACTTTATTCAAATTGGGGGCCACAAACATATGATAAAGCTTACTTTGTTCAAATAATCTTTTATAAGAGTAGGATTTCCTATGGCTAGTGAATCTACGATTGGGAAGTTTCCATTGATGTCTAAGCAATACAAATTTGGAACAACTTAATCAAAGAGGATTAAGTTAGTGACTGGATTTGAGGAACCACAGTCTGATGATAACCAATTATAGGAAGAACATCTTTTAGTTAGGAGATTCACACCTCATCTTTGTAATGTATTTCGGGTTCATGGATTATCAAGTCATCATCTAGGAAATTGATTTCATTGCCCGAGATTATCATGGTCTATTTTTTGATATCTTTTTCACCAAATTCTATCTTTCTTTTAGACTACTTATGGGTTAAATCAACTTTCTTTTTGACACCTATGACATCTTTACTTTTCTAAACATTCTTAGAAATGTCAAACTCTTATTTGTTATGAGACCATAGAGAGCAAACCATAGGCTTATGAGAGATTAAAGAGATAATGGCAAGGCTTAGTCTTATCTTTGGTAGGGAGTATGTGTGTGGCGACAAAGGGAGTAAAGTTGGATTTAGAAGTGAGATTAGGGCTCTATGTGGTTCAAAAATACCATATTTTATGGTTGTAAGCTCATTTTTTTGTTGTTGGTTGAAAAAGTATGATAACGAGGGATATGGTGGGCATAAATCATGTTGTAGGTTTGGATCTTGATCTCTAATTATCATATATATCGATAATGCCGAGTACATGTTCGTTTTGCTTTATTGTTCTCTCCTTCAACCTTATTAACCAACTTAGTTTTTATGTGGGTAACATTCTTAAGGGTTTGGCTGATGTTAGACAACATATTTGTTTGGAACATTGCACTATCAGATTGCTAATTGAGAGTTGCTTCTGTTTTGCTTAAGAGGATGTTTTCACGCATTGGTAGGATAAAATTTTTGCTGATAAGCTTTGTTGATGTTAGATAACATTTTTTGCTCATATACTTTTAAAAGGTTTTATTTTGTGTAAATCAGTCAAATGACTGGAGCCTGTTGGGGGATATCATGAACATATTGGTTTTACACTTATTTCTTATTTGGGTGGTATTATTTATTGATGGAGTGGCTGAGGTATCCACTTAACATATGTTAAATAGTATCCATTTTCCATGGGCAGTATCCTGAGAAAGTATATTTGCACAACATATTGTTGTCTCCCCCATGATTGAAATATTCAATCTAATGATGGTCAACCATGAAGCTGATAAGGAAATAAAATATATTTTTGGCTTATCTATATCTAAAATATCATTAGTGGGCTGGAACATGTAGATAGAAAAGGTCATTTGGGGAACTTTTTGAGATGAGAATAATTGAAACTAATAGTGACTGTGTAGTCACTTGTGTTGGTAAAAGTAGGTTCAATGGATTGTAAAGATTGAGGATATTCTCTTACCTTCTTGTAATTTTTGACCGATAAGTATGGAAAACTATAATAAGTTATTCCCTGGTATTTTATCTTGGGATTTAGGTGCACTAGGTGGTTCTATTGGTAGCATCCATGTTTAGGAAAAAAGAATTTTTTCCACCTAGAAAAGATAGATTCATAGAATGGTTCGGGACTAGCTAAGCAATCTGGTGGTAGAGAGTTGGCTGGATATCATCTCTAGCTTGCATAGCTTGAAGAATTTGGACCTGAAATTCAATGCCTCCATTAGATATGAATTAGTGAGGGATATGTTAAAGTGGGGAAATACAGTGACAAAGACTATCTTAGTATTTAATGTGATCTTTTAGCTACCTAGAATACATGTTGGTATTCATTGTATCTAGTACCAAGAAATGAAAGATGCCCTACTACTAGCTGGCTTTTTCTTTTGTGATATATCAACGCCACTCTAACCATACCAAAATCGATATGGCTGAGGTCTTATGTTTTCCACTATCACAAAAAGTCCTTCGGCATCTATAAAGTGATGAACTATTCTTCATGAGTTGTAAAAATAGTATGTTGGTCGTGTTTTGACACAAAAATGTATTCTACTCTCTTTGGTTTTTTAATACCAAGGAATAGATTTTCATCAACGGATTACATGATTTTAGTAGAAAAAAAGAGTATGGGTTTTGTATAGGTAAATATGTTGAAGATATTTTATTTTCTCAGGGCAACATATCTATTTCATACAGGTAGTCATATTTATAGGACAACAATTTACTGTGTAGAAGGCATGTGAAATTTGGCTATAGTTTTACATGGACTAGAAACAAATGAGGAAGATGGTAATGACTCTAAAATAGACATATTTTTGGGATTTTATAGACTATTGAGAATTGATATATTTGTGCTAAATATCTAAGGAAAAGGCCCAACACACTATTTGTTCTATAATCTAAATAAAGTAACTATGGCCCAAATATTTGCAATACTTATGTAGAAACAACAAAAAATAAAAGATTGGATGGTTTTAAGGGTAATAATAGGTACAAAGCAAAGTAAAGACTATAAATGTAAATTTTGCTCGAATATAAAAACAGTAATAGATCCTATGCAAATACATTCTTCTTTCCTCCCTCTTGGAGTGGGATGGCTTCAATACCCAATGAATATAGACATCTAGGCATGTAGTAACACTGTAGTCAATATTAGCTCGAAAATAACAATAGAGTTCGAACTTTCTAACATCAATGGTGATTTCATGTCCATATTGGTGGCATGTCTAAAAAATTTCCACATCATATGAAATCAAACCTTTTATCAATATCACAATAGTTTTCTTATGATTGGGGTTATGAATTCTCTAACCCTAAGGGACAGTTCGCCATAGAACAAAGACTTCTCAATCCTCAATGGGATAGCTTGACTTTATCAATCTTAAAACACAATAAATCCTTAGTATTCTTAGTAATACAACTATTCTTTATATGAAATATGTTGTCTTTATGTGGCTCTCTCATGGACTTTAGCACCTTCAATAGTCTACAAAACAAAGTATTCCCAACTTTGGATTGACGTGTTATGATACAGTAAAAAGAAATAAAATCACAAATATATTGTATGGACCCAACCAATATGTAAAGTACTTCAAAATCTATTTTATAATCAAAACAAGTCTACTTACCTTAGTGTTTTCTTAGCTCACTACTCCGACCTAGAGGATAGAAGTACCCATCTCTTCGAAAGAGAGGAGAAAGAGAGAGAACTTAGCCAACAAATATTTTATTAATAATAAGTAACTTTACGAGAGTGTTTTTAGGTGAAGAATTTGATGATCTCTAACTAAATACCAATTCTTGATTTTATAGGATAAGGAAGCCCTAATACAAGCAAATGAAAATAAAATACATTGTCACACATGGCCAACTATTCTAAAAATTGTAAAGCACTATCCTATTAAAATATATTATCGCACATGGTGCACTATTATATAAATTTGTAAAGCCCTGTCCAATCTTCTTAAAATAGTAAAACCATATTTAGGCACACACTTCTTTGACATATATACATCCTACTTTATTCATTCCTAGCCCCACAAACATGGTAAAGAGCCTAAAAAGGAAACATGTTGTGGGCATACAACATCATATGCAAGCAGGTGACTGATTTTCTTATTGCCAACTTGCAAAAAAGTGGATAAGAATCTTGTAGTCTCTTTGCATCAGGTGGTTAATCTCCATATAGGCTTTCATCAAGTAGCTAGATAAGCAGCTTTTAGGCAAATCCTTCTAAGACAGTTTCATGGTAAACTTAGGCAGGTATTTCTGTGGAGCTTATGGTAAGTGTTAATTTTATTCATATGCCATTTAGTGTTATCATTTTATACAGTGCTTGATTGGGTTGGTGATGAGATTAAGTGTCGTTTCTACATCCACCATTCAATGTTGTGTTTCTTTTTTAGGCATTCTTAGTCCCCTAAGCTGCATTTCTATGATCTGGTGAAGTAGCCTTTCTTGTTAGATGAACCTTGTAGGTTGCATTTATATTCCAATAAGGGAACCTTCAGACATATAATTTTAATAGAATTGGTGACTTTATCTCTCATTATTTAATATGGAGGTTGCTTCTTTTTTTTGTTTATCGGACCTCATCCAAGTAGGGATGATCGTCGGTGTTGTTCCACTTGCCCTATTTTTTGAGAATATTTATTTTGGAATGAACCTAATTGGAGTGACATGGGAAATTTCCACTTGCCCTATATCATGCTTCATAATATTTGTCTTCCTAGGATTGGAGTGACATGGGAAATTTCCACTAGAGAGACATTTCTTAATAAGCTCGGACGTCATGGTTTGTGATTTCCACTGGATGGTGTAGCATGAATACCATTGCATCATAGGAATCTTTGATGCATCAAGCACAATATTTTTATGGATTGAACCACAACCTCAAGCTTTTGATAGATTGTTTGATCCGATCAAGGTATCTGAAGCATCACTCTTGAACTTAATGAGGATGTAGTATTGATGGCACATATACTAGAACAAAGATATGAGTTCTAGTGGGAAGTCATTGGCTAGTGCTACGAGCACATGATATAAAGGATATTTTGGATCTATTTTAAATGTCTTAAGAATGATTATTCATATTTCTTTAATAACTATAGTGTATAGAAAGTTCTTCTTTCTCAGAGCATTTGATGGATTAAAAAGATCCATATACAAGTTGAACGGATCCATATACAAGTTGAACTATTTGAATTTTCTGTGGGTATGTGGGCATTAATTTCTACTATGCTTGATATTAGGTAGATATTATTTGCATAGATGTTTCTTGATTCTTCATACACATCTAAGGAGAAAAGAGTGACATTTATCGGTTCTTCTTCCAGTGACAGATTCAAGGTCATCTTCTTTACTGAGCTAAGTGTTTGTATAAATTTGTATCTCTTTAAAGTGTTGGACTAAGTCTTATGAATTTTTTTCCTAAGGATAGTTTCTTCCAAAGGTCTAGGCTTTTTGTAGATAAAGTAGTCATTCTCTATCCTATAGTTAATTAATCTTCCACTTCAGAATTGCCTGGTTTGCCTAGTTGTCTTGGTTATTTGGTTTAAAGGTTTAGATAGTTTGAATCATCTAAAATACGGCTATTTCTTAGACCTAACTTGAAAGCTTGAATAGGACTAGTTGGATCTGGTGACGTGAATGTTCTTGTTGCATGATCTATCAGGGATAGAATGTTTTAGACGATCTACATTAGTATGGATCTCTTCATGCATATGATATCCAAAGCCTAGAAAATGTCTTGCCTAATGTAGCCTATCTGTTAGATGGTTATGGATTTGTATTTCTTCTCTAGAACCATCATTGTGTGGCTTGCTAACATCTTCGACAATAATGATACGAAGGCTTGCTTCATGCTATGGTCTCCACATAGCTCAAAGTAGATCTTTACTATTTTTTGGAAATAGATATTGATGAAATCACTATCAAATGATAGACACTTTATTTTGATGATATTCCTTTGCAGCTTCTCTTATCTTTGGCATGTATGTCTACATAAAACTTTTTATAGGATTCTGATATTGAAGAAAAAGTCTTGGGACATGAGATATGGTTTCTTCTCGATAATCTCAAGTTTTTTCTGCCGGTCTCTGAGAATTCCAATGAATCTGGAAGTTAACTTAGAAAGTATCATGTATTTTTCTCATTCAACAAGAGTCTTCCTGGCCATCCAATTGTTGAACATAGGTGGATAGTATTATTTAGGTTAATCAATTAAAGATTAAGGAGAAACCTTGACATATTCTAAAGAATTACCTAAAAAATCTTCATTGTCATTGGTATATTCATCGGCAGGGAAGTTACTATCTATCTCAAAACATTCATCCATAGGATTACTTTTGAATGAGTGTTGTTTGCCTTCATGTAGATAAATCCATAAAAGTCATTGATGTTCCTTAAATATTCCTCTATAGGTCATCATTATTAGGTTTCTTAGGTATAAAATGGAGAATATTTCTAATTTATAATAAATAAAGCCTTGGGATAACCTGATCTCGAATGATTGAGTCGTAATCTGTGAAGCCATCTAGAAATAACCATTTGTCACTAAGAAAACAGTATTTGATAGACACCTAATCGTTATCTATTGTCTCTCATCTTGGATTGTCAAATCATCATAAGGAATTATAGAATCTTGACCCAAGAAGATATGGTCATTCATAAGAGCATCATAACTTAAAGCCATCAAGTATTCTTATTCTGCATCCTCTAGAACTTAACTAAAATCCTTCTTCCTTTTGACCCATTTTTGTGCCATATCAGCTTACTTTAAGGCTATTATGACATCTTTTCTCTCCTATACGTATTTTGAAATTTCAAACTCTTATTCGTCTTTAAGTGTTGGAGTAAATGGAATAGGCACATATAAAAAAGGTAGGATTGTGGGAAAGGTATAGCCTAATCCTTGTGGTGGATATGTTATGGTGATATCAAAAATATGATGGATTCTTAGATATTTTATGGATTAGTTCGTCCATATTTAAGAAGATGGATATGTTCTTTGAATGAGGCCAATTCCTTTTGTTGTTGGCTAAAAAATTGTAAAAGTGAGGTTCCTAGCGGACATATCCCAAACTAGATGGTCTGTACCTTAAAACTGGATGGTCTGTAGCTTATTTTTTAGTGCTATGATAAGTTTGGCATATTAGGTGGATGCCTGAGCTATTTTCTTCTCTATCATGTCTACTTTGCTAACCAACATACTTTATGCATTGATAATTTTCTTGGTGTACAACCACAAATTGGTCGTCAACTTATTTTGGCACATGAAGTTCTCAAACGATGAATTTAGTGTTGCCTCATGATTGCTTATTGGCTTTTTTTCACCTGTCTATAGGATAACATGTGGTATTTTTGGATCATGATCAAAGTAATTCTTTTTGAAGAATTGGTCTTGTGGAAAAATATATTTGTGATCAAGTCTGGTAGAGGATATCATGAATAATAAAGGTTTATGCTTTTTTTGGAGTTAGAGGTTTTGCTATTGGATGGAGTGGGTAGTACTGGCTAGTCTTGGGCTCTGTAAGAGACATCAAATTTGTGTTCCGTATCTTTCTTTTACTAACCTATTTGGAAGTCCTAATATCCATCCTATTCTAACTCATCCTCCTCATCATCTTTATCATTTAGCTAATCCTCTACACATTCTTTGCAGTCATAGTCAATATCCCATGGATAGTGTCCCATAAAAAGATACTTATACCAGTGCATGTAACATCATTCATGAATTAATTATTGTATCCTATCATTATCTCTAATGAATCCCTCAAGGAAGTATGAGATACTTTCAAGATCTAGGTCCTTTTCATTTAGGTACTTATTAGTAGGAGAGTATATATGGATAGAGAGAGTTATCCTATGATGCTTTTTAAAAAGTATGGGCTCCATAGAACGGAGAGGTCGAGGATGGACTCTCAACATATCATAACTTATAACCCATGAATTAGGAAGAATTGTGAGAAATTCTTCTCTAATATATGCCTCGGGATTTGGATGCACTAGGTCATTCTATTTGTGGCATCTGTAATAAAAAGCAAGAAGTTGTGGTCATCTGGAAGGGATAGATTTCTTGTATAGTTTTGTATTTGCTAAGAAATCTGGTCATGTAGAGTTGTCTATATTGAATCAATAGCTTATGGAGTTTCAAGGATCTAGACCTAGATTTTAAACACCTCCGCTAGATATAGAGTAGAGAGGAATATGGTGACTAAGATTTTCCCAACGTCAAGGATGATCTCTGATGTACCCAAGTTCGTGTGTTGGTAATAATTGAATCTAGTATCATGGAGGGAATACACACTTTTATTAGCTGACATTTTCCCTCATGATAAGTCAATGCAACTCTAATAGACCCAAAGTGGATATGGGTAAAGACATTATTCTTTCACTATTGCGGGAAATCCTTTGGCCTTGATAGAGTGATGAATTGTTCAATTGGAGCTGTTAGGATATGCTTGTAAAGTGTCAAAACTAAAAAGTATTATTTAAATCCTTTTGGCCTTTCTTAGACCAAGGAATCTATTTGCATCCATTCATTGCATGCTTTCTTTACAAAGGCAAAATATGTATTTAGTAGTAGTAGATATATGGAAAATATATATATCTTGTTCTTGTGACAATATATCTACTTTATAGAGGTAGTCATATTTAAAGGTCATAGTTTTACTGAGTGTAGGAGATGTGTTCAATCTAGCTAGATAATTATACAGACTAGACACAGATGTGGAAGTGGGTAAAGACTCTTATATAGACATATTTTGCTGTTTTTGGGAATCTAGGGACTTGTTATACTTATGCTAAATATCTAAAGAAAAGACTTAACACACTATTTGTTCTTCTTACAAAGGAAAGTAACTATGCCCCAAATATTTACAAGACTTTGGTAGGTGAAAAAGAAACATAAAGACTCTAGATGGTTTAAAAGCTAACAACTGGTACAAAGTAAAGTAAACACTGTAAATACAAAGTTGGCTCTTGTACAACAACTAGATTCCGAGGCAAATGACCAGGGAAGAACTTGTAAAACTTCTTCCCAGACTCATGGGTCACAAATTATGAGAAGTTGAGAGACCATCTTCAAGCTCTCTAATCCACTTAACCTACTTTTACCAAAAGGAGAGACAACACAGTCACAATAAGTTTTGACCACTCTTATTTTAGAAAGTCCCCTAAAATAACCTTCTTTGTCCATATGTACCAACCCACTAATAACCTTCTATATGTGGATAAGCCAAAAAATATATTATGGTTCCTCGGCCTCTTCATGAGTGAGCATGATTGGATTAAATATTTCAATCATTAGGGTCATAAAAACATGTGGCACAAATTTCCTCTCACAGGAAACTGCCCATGGAAAGTATATTGTTTTTGTAACATTTGCCAAGAGGTTGCCTTGACCACTTCATCAAAAAATAATACCACCCAAATAAGAAATAAGACAGACACTAATATGTTATTGATTTCCCCCCATACGCTCCATTCATTCAAATTAATTCCCACGAAATAAACCCTCTGAAAATGATAACCTGAGCCACGCTCAAAGAATATGAGAAAAAAATATTACCTACCAATGGGTTAGGTGATGCCCATAACTGACATAGAAAAAACTATCAATTGGAAATCTGAGAATGCCATGTGCCAAAATAGGATGTTGTCCAGCACCAGCCAATCCTTTAAGAATGGTTTCCACATAGAGACTAAGTTAATGAACATGATCAAGTTAATGAACAATAAAGTAGAAAAAACATTTACTCAACACGATGGACTTATCTGACAATTAGAGCTCAGGGTCAAAACCCTGCAGTATGACATATATCCATAGGCACCTAACTACCAGACTTCTTTGACTAGCAACAAAAAGAAATGGCTTCTTTGAAGGAAAAAATCCAACACTTGAAAATAGTGTTTTCAAACAATAGAGAACCCAATATAACTTCCAAAACCAACTTTATTCCCTATGTCACCACATACATACTCTCGACTAAAGATGAGCCATAGTTTTTCCACTCTCTCGTCTAGCTCTCATGTGCCCATGTCGTTCTCTTTGAGGCTCATGATAAACAATAGTTTCACTTTGCTAAGCTCATATTGGAAATAAAATATGACATAGTTGTTAGATAGAAGATGATGAAACACATAAGTAATTTCAAAGAAAGACAAAATATGGATAAAAGGATACTAAAAAAGGAACATGATGATCTCTGGCCAAGACATTGCCTTCCCAGATGATGACTTGATAATCCATGAACCTAAAATATCTTACTAAGAGAACTAATGGGACACCTTACTAAAAGATGGTATTCTTTATCATAACTAATTATCATAGGATTGTGGTTCCCCATATCATGTCAAAATATTATCCTCTCTGATGTTGTTCCAAATTTGTATGGATTAAACATCAATGACAAGCAAGTCTCAGATCCACATCCACAGGCTATAAGCGATCCCAATCCTAAAGAAGAATATTTGAAATGTAATAAAGATATTCAGAACACTAATCCTATTTATTCTGATATGGAGCATAAAAAATGCTTATTTGATAGAGACCCTTTAGATAAATACTTAGACACCAATGATAACTTTCTAGCTAATGGATATATTGAAGATAATGAAGACTCCTCAGTTGAATCTCGAGAATATGTTGAGGAAACTCCTGAATCCTCCATTAATTCCCCTAAATAAGACAATCCACCCATGTTCATGAATTATTCTAAAGAACTAGAGGTCGCTGAAGTAGTAGTTGATGACTTAGAGCGATGATGGATTATCCAATCCCATAATGGACGTCAGAACCAATGACAACGTCAAAAAATATCATTGGATATGTACTCCATACCTTCATCAATGACATCAAAGTTCTATCCAAGCCATAAAATAACCAAAACTTCTACACTTGGATGGCAATAAAGAATCTGGTTGAACGAGAAAAATACATGAAACTTTCTTAGCTCACATCTAGATTCTCTAAATACTCAGGAGAGATGAAGTCCCTAATTCCATTAGTATATATGTATGAATGTTCCCCAATAGGAATATGAATGAAAAATAGAAAGTTTGTCCAAAAATAAGGGTTACTTCACTGGTCATATATACAATCTTTGAAGACCAAGAATGCTTCAAGAAACACGGTGCTGATTGTGGATGAAAGAAATATATGTGAGCTTATAACCTTAAAGCATTGCATTAAAAGATAACACCAGATGACATATGCTAGAAATTACTTACGATAAGCTCCATAGCATTACCTACCAAAGTTTCACACAAAACCTTTTTAGAAAGGTTTGCCTTAAAGATACTTATCTAGATACTTAGTGAAAACATTCAAGGAGCTCTCCGACTTGCTTGCAATGAGCTTATGAGGTACTTATCAACCTACTTGCAAGTTGGCAACAAATTTCTCAGTCGCCTGCTTGCACATGCTATCATATGCCAACAATATGTTTAGTTTTTATTTTATTAGGCTCTGTCATATGTTTATGGGGCATGTATTGACTATAATAGGATATATATATCTCTTAAAAGTGTGTTCCCTAATAGGTCTATCCTATTTTTAGAAGATATGATAGGTCTTTGCTATTTTTAAAATATTAGGCCACGTGTGATAATGTATTTTATTTCCATTTATTTGTATTTTGTCGTCTTTCTCTTATAAAAGAAACCATAGGGATTTAGTTGGTTATCATTAATGCTCCACCTAAAAACTCTCTTGTAAATTTTTATATTATCAATAAAATGTTTGTTTGCTAAGTTTTCTCTCTTGTACCTCTCTTTCGAAGGGATGGGTACTTCGACTTTTAGGTCAAAGTAGTGATGTAGGGAAACACTTAATAAATTATATTTGTTGTGATTACAATAGAATATTATAATTACTTTTCATGATTAAGAAATGAAATTTTCTTTTTCTACTCTATAACTTGTCAATTTGCTTTTTTTTACTTTATCATAACACATAAATCCAAAGTTGGGTACACTTTGTTCAAAGGATTGTTGAGGGTGCTAAAGGCCATGGTAGAGCTTCAAAAATCTCGCATATGTCATATCCATAATAGTTGTGTTACTAATAATACTAATGATTTATTGTGTTTTAAGACTGGCAAAGTCAAGCCATCCATTTGAGGGTTGAGAAGTCTTTGTTCCATGGCAAATTGTTCTTTAGGTTTCGTGAATGCTTAGCCCCAGTCAGAAGAAAGCTATTCTGGTGTTGATGAAAGATTTGATTTTATATGGTGTGCTACATATATGGAGGTAAAATTGTCTTTCATCTAGGAAATTTAGAACACTATTATCATTGACGAGCTAATATTTCTTATGGCATCACTATATGCCCCACCGTCCCGGTCTATTTGGTATTAGAGAAATCCTACATTCAGATGGAGGGAGGAAGCAAGTATTGGCATAAGATTTTATACTACTATTATACAAGATCCAACTCTTTATTTAAAGTCTTTACTTTACTTTGTACCATTAGTGAGCCTTAAAATCGTCCCGAGTGTTTAGTTTTCCATTATTCCTACGAAAGTCTTATAATATTTGGGCCGAAGTTATTTCCTTAGATAGTTAGCATAAATATATCTAGTCTTTATAATCAAAAAATTACTTTACTTAGATATTTATCATAAATATATCAAGTCTCAATAGTCCAAAAAACATAAGAAAATATGTCTATTTAAGAATCTTTACCATCTTCCTCATTTCTGTCTAGTCTATATAAATATTTAGCAAAATTAAACATTTCTCCTACAATCAATAAAATAATATCTGATAAATATGACTGATGTATAAATTGGATGTGTTGCAAGTATAAAATAAAATAACTTTTGCATATCTACCTCTACTGAACCCATACTCTGCTTTTGTAAAGAAAATGTGTAATCCATGAAAGGTGAGTTAAAGAATACATTGCAATGTTAGAATTTCACCAGCATCTTATTCTTGTAACTTAAGAAGAACAGTTCATCACTCTGCAGATGTTGTGCTTTTCCGCAATAGTGGAACACCCAAGGCTTCACTCATATCCATTTTGGAGTTGTTGGAGTTGCATTGACATATCACAGAAAAGGACAACCAGTAGTGCTGTTTCCTTCCCTTCTTGATATAAGATATAATGAGCACCAATATAAAAACCTAGGTACCTCAGAGATCAAACTAAACAATGGAATAGTCTTTGTCACTATATTTCCCAACTTTAACATATTCGTCTTTAATCCATATCTGAAAGAGGTGTTGAAGATCCAGGTCCAAATTCTCGGAGTTCCGCAAGCTAGAGACACCACTAAGAAAAATCTCTACTACTAGGTAGATTGCCGAGTCTAGAAGCATTCTATAGATCAATCTCTTCTAGATAAAAAAATTCTTTATTCCTGAACATAAATGTCGCCAATAGAACCACCGAGTGCATCCATATATCGAGTCAAATTACCTAAGTTCTTCTAGACTTATGGGTCACAAATTATGAGAAGTTGAGAGACCATCCCCAACCTCCTTTGTAAACAAAACTTACTTTTACCAAAAAGAGTGACATCTCAGTCACTATCAGTTGTAACCTCTCTCATCTCAAAAAGGCCCTCAAAATGCCCTCTCTATCCATACGTATCAACCTACCGATGACCTTGTATATTGATAACCTAGAAATTAAGTTATGGTTTCTTAGTATCTTCATGAGTAAGCATGATTAGATTAAATATTTCAATTATGAAGGTTGCAACATGTGGAGCAAATATCCTTTCTTTGGACACTGCCCATGGAAAATTTATTTATATTGTAGCATATGCAAAAAATAATACTACCCAAACAGGAAATATGCCTAAAAATAATATGTTCGAGATTACCCCCACAAGCTCACATAATTAGAATGACTTTCCACCAAATAAACCCTTTGAAAAGGATAAACAGAGTCACGCTAAAATAATACCCACAAAAAAATGTTATCCTCTCAATGTGTGAGAGATGCCCCTAAGCAACACAGAAGCAACTCTCAATTAAAAATCTAAGAGTGTTATTGCAATTTCCCATATTTCTACCTAGCTTAAAAATCATTCCATAAATGTTAAAGAATTGTTTTAAAGATGAATCCACTTTTATACATGTGTTATGTTCAATATTTTCACTTTTTATCATGAGGAAATTTGAATAAGCCTTCTATCGACACAAAATTTGCCCAAATTCGACACCGGGCGAAGAGTTAGAGCCATTTTAGTAAGATAGTATGTCACCTGAGCTATCAATGCGTCGCGGAGCAGACCAAAATGGCAATCGTCAAAATCTAGTGAACCTCCGTGATTATGGCACGTCGCACCAAGGCTCAAATTCAGAATTATCTTTTCTCCCAGTATCTCAGCGCGATACCACCACATCGCGGTGAAATTCCAGGTCTAATAAAGTATTGCAACCCAATTTCACCGCATCGCTCCATTATGAAATTTCCAGTTGTCATTTTCCAAATACACGGTGCGATAGCTCCGCATCGCGCCAGGGGTCCAATTTGGGAAATTTTTACAGAATTAAAATATACATCCAAGGGTTAAAAGGGTCAATTTCTCACCTCTATATATACCAAATAAGACATGATTCAACCATATTTCACCCAAAATATATTGTTTCTCTCAAGTTTCTCTCAAGAACAAGCTAGGATTTTTAATTGGAGATTCAAATCAAAGACTCAAATTCAAGAATCTCTCTGTCAATCTTCATAGAATCAAGAACTAAATTATGCACACTGTTGATTCATGGACTCTTTTCATCCATGAAGCTCAAGAACCCCATTTTAAACTATATTTCATGATGTTCTTGTTTTGAACTGATTACTTTCATGTTGTAATCATTTTATGATTGTCAAGATTGTATATATAATATGTTTTTCGTGAAACTATGTTAGTATAGGGTTGAAATTTATGTAATTGAGTTAAATTGTAGAACCATGTTGTATTAAATTGATGATCATACCTATGCCCTAAGTGTGCATGCAAGGTGTTTGATGATATGTTCCATAGAATAAATAATGATTAAGTACTTAGTTTCCATGTTTCAAGATTATGTAATGTCTCTTAGATTATGCTATACCTATTTGATTAAGATGTTTCCCATGCTAAACCCATGCATCGTGATTGCTTGATGAGATGTTCATGAGATTAGAAGCATGAAATTATGCCATGTTGATATGCAATTCCATTTGATGTACAAAACTATGATAACTATGTGCTTTATGAAATCCCCAAATTGATATATTATGAATTGTTAATATTGGTCATGTGTTCAAGAAGTGTCAAGTCTTGTAAGTTTTATGATATCGTGTCCTAGGGGTACTTATACCCGATAATTTAGCTGTGTGCCTAGAGCTATGTCATGTTTTCACGATACTCTCAGTCAAGCCATGATCCTTTGAATTCAGTTAGTTTCATGACTCAGGAAAACTCAGAAAATTTATTATCAGTCTAGTCCTGCTCAGTAATCTCAGTGACCTTAGGGGCCTCAGTAACATTAGTACTTAGTAATCTTGGTAACCTCAGTATTTTCAGAATTGTCAGTAACTTTAGTACTCTTCGTTAGTCCATAGATCTCAAAAGCATTTCATCAGTTAACGGAACTTGGTAAACCCAGTTTAGCTCTGCTAAACATTACCATTAGTATCAGTTCAATCCAGTTAATTTAGTCCAGTTTAGTTCAGTAATCCATGATCAGTGTCTATTCAGATGGGTGTAGGAATTAGCACCGAGTGAACCCAAGGATGGGAACACATGCTGTCAGATGAAGGTCTTTTTCATAGAAGTCATCCTTGCATTCCAGAACTATATAGCCAGCATAGGTTGAGATATCAACACTGTCATATGAGGGTTGATGAGGTGGATAAGTACTGTCAGATGAGGGCCCCGATATTCTCTTTTGGGGACACTATCAGATGAGGGTCACTCACAGCTTGTCCTTACCAGTGGCACGGTATTGACACCATTCCAATTAGGGTTATAGATTGGACCCCAACTCAGCCTTAATGGCATATTAGGGGCATGTCAGTTAGATAACTACTTCCCATAGTTTCCATTATAGAATTAGGACTGTCAGATACAATCATTCAGTATCAGTAATAGAACTCAGATAGTTCTATAGAATTTAGGACTGTCAGATATAGTAACTCAGATATAATACGGAAGTTAGCTAGTTCCATCAGTATTATGACTGTCAGATACAGTCACTCATGTTAAAAGTACTCATACTCAGAAATCATGTTATCACGAACTTAGTTAATAGTATATTAATTATACGAACTCCATGTTATTAGTATTCAGTTTCAGGACTATTCGATACAGTCAACCAGACCAGTTCTTCATAATTAGAACAGTCAGAAATAGTCTTTCCTCTATCAATAAAATAACATCTATCTCTCAGTATTAAGTAGACTCAGTCATTCAGTATTCTAGTATTAGTACTCATATATTAGTAAATCCACGTTATCAGAATCTATGAGTCAGCATTATCATGACTTCAATTACAGTTAAGTATTCATGCATGTATTCTTATGTTTATGTTATTCAGTCAGTTATTATTGTTCATGCATATGAACCCTTGCATTCAGCCTACCACACTTCCATATCAGTATATTCTAATATACTGACATATTTGCACTATGGCGTTTTACTTTACACCATAAGTGTAGAAGCACGAGCTCCAGAACATCAGTAGCATCCCAGTTCAGCATTCTGATTCTATAGTGAATCCTCATCCTTTGAGGACATGATGATTACTTTATTATTTTAGGTTTTAGTTTATTTTAGTAGTTGGAGTTAGTTGGGGATATGTCCCATCAACTTCTTATTCAGTTTAGTTTAGAGGCTTTCAGACTATAGCATGTTTTAGACAGTTTAGTTTTAGATGTTATTATACCATATTACAGACATTGTTTTATATTCAGTATTAGTTCAATTTGAACCTTATGGCCTTACAACTTATATTCTGCATAATTACAGTATATTATTCGATGCTTAGTAATAGATATAAGTCATGAGTTAGCTTGTGGTCCTTCGGGGTCATAAGCACCGTGTAGCATTTTAGGTACCTGATTCGAGGTGTTATAAACTTGGTATCAGAGCCTAAGGTTCAATAGTGTCCTCGGAAGTCTAAAAAAATACATCTACTAGAGTCTTGTACATGGGTGTGTTATGCACCACACTTATGTGCAGAAGGCTATGAGATTAGGAACAGTTTTCCTTCTTTCATTTCTCAGATCATGCCATAGAAAAGTTCTCTAAGAAACTCATGTAGATTCTCCTCATACTTCATCATGTCAATTTTACCTTACTTTTATGGTAACAGAAATGGTGAAGCTCAAAGTCCTAGAGACAGGGCTTTCTCAAATAGTCCCTACAAACAGTTAGTATGGGATTGCCCACAAGCTCAAAAATATCCCATCAGTTCTGTTATATTCCAAAGATGTACAACTTTTATTCCTGATCATGAGAACTCATATATCATTAGATCCCTTCTCAGAATTCTATGATAGCATATGACCTAGAGTTAAAAGCATGAACTCAGCAATTTTGCAGTAGTAGAGTTGGGATAACATTATCCAGGTTGAACAGATTATGTGTTCATGGGGATAGTCGTACAAAGGTAGACCAGTAGGCTAGCAGAGTGAAAGCAAGAAATTAAGTATATTGACCTAAAATTAAGTATGAAGGTATGGATGTGAATTAGGAGATGCACTATTAGTAGTATATATAGAAATAGATGTAGATGATGTGTTTAGTAAGTCAATGCATGTGTCGTATAGAATGTAAGTATGTGATGATGATTGCAGTTTTGTTCAGAGTTTAGGAAAGTCTTCACAGACTTATGATGATGGCTTAAACCCAAGAGGGAGATGATAGATATGGTGACCAATTTAGGCTCCCAAATTTCAGTTGTAGTGCCAGTACGTATAGAAAAGTAGTAAGGAAGACTGATTCCCCACCCATACTTATCTTAGCGAAAAGTTTGGTACTTCAGTCAACATGATGCCTACACATGGCTCACATCTCAGTTCCATGAACACAACTTATATTCACACGCTTTCCATAGAATCATGTATGATTCTAGTTCCCAGCATAAGGAGTTCAGTTCTATTTCCCTCAGTAATGCAAATCATGTCCTACGAATGAAGAAAACTCAAAATTCCTGTCATGCATCTCATTACTCAGATACTCATGTCATACTTTATAGTATACTCAACTTCCATGGCTCATGCTACACCTCCACTGATCAATTAAATTTAAACCATGTTATGAATATCCTCAGTTTAAACCTCTTGGTGAATCCATAATGTTTATATTCTATTCCTCAGGCTTTAGTCAGGTGTCAAGTTCAGTTAGTGTTATTCATGCTTCATGTCCTCTTGATTTAACCCTTCAGTGAGCTCTCTTTGTGAAAATAGTGTAGTGATGGGCAGTTGCTTAGAAGGGAGAGAGTGGATGTTTTATGTTAAGACAAGATTGTTATATGCTTATTTTACACGAGGGTGTAGTGATAAAGATAGGTTTGAATTTCATGTTAGTGTGCTAGTAAAGGGATAACAAGAGGTTGTAATTAGAAGTTAGGAAAGTACACAGTGTGAGTAAGAGTATACATTTTGATTCTCGACTTACGTTGGTCTTTACTGCATGACTATCCAAAAACTCAATTACCATGTCAGTTACAATTTCAGTTATCAGAACTCAGTATTCAGTTCTAGTATAAGTCTCAGTTACAGTCTTAGTCTAGTAATCAGATTAACAACTCAGTTCAGTTTCAAGTTTGCTTGACCATAGCATACAAGTCTACAGACTATTTCAGTATCATGTTATAGACCTTGGTCTTCCATTCGCAGATAATACAATCTTTACGAATTCATGATCAGTTACCTCATGTTACCCAGTCAGCCATTACCTTATGTGTATAATACTTTATAGTCTCAGTCCAGCTATTCAGACCAAATACAGTTCAGTTTTACACGTCCAATATTCAGCACCCATATGACTCTTTTCATTAATACCAGTTGCAGTGCAAGAGGCTTAGTCATTTCCTCTTAAAAGGTGTTCGTAGGCCTCAACTTATCTTACTGAACTTTGTCCATGTGATGATTTTCTTATTCATCTGTCTTGTTTAGACAAGGCCAAGATTTCCTTGAGACCTAAGGCCACTAGAACTCTATAGAAAGTGTGCTAAATAAATCCTCCATTCAACTATAAGTTTTCATCACGAGTTAGTTAGTGAAACTAGAAAGTCAGTCTATCAGTCAGATGGACAAGTTCATATGGTTTGGGTTGTCGTCCCTTCTATTAGACGTATTATCTTACGCATCATTAATGTAACCATTTTAAGATGAATGAACTAGATAGGTTCAATCTTAGCCCATTTCATGTATCATGCCTTAGTTTTAGATCCCAGATATTCAGTTAAGACTTAGCTTGTAGATTCCTTGTTCATCGCTTCAGTTTCCTCACTGACTTAGCCAAGTCAATATTATTTGTGGGACATAATGTACGAAGGGGGAGATACACTATGAATCCCTAGACTTTCATGACAAAAAAAATCTCATTCTTTCTTCTCATAATTAATTCAGCTTAGTAGTAGGGGGTACTCAGAAGTTTACCCCCAAGTTTTTATCTCAGTCATGAGCAATGATTTAGGGGATCCATTCAGATCATGATATCTAGCCCATGTATCACATTCCAGACCCAGTTACGTTCTCATGTTTCCACTCATGCATATTTAGTAATTAAGCTTAGACTTAGCCTAAGGTAATAGCTTTTCTCAAGCTTATTCAGTTTCATGTTCGGGTTTTAGTTACAAATGTGGATTTGGTTCCATGATTAGTTTTCATTTCAAACATGGTATATTTAACCTTACATGTTTATTCACATGTTCATAAGTCAGTTCAGTTATATATTCAAGCATATGATATGCGTGATCAGTTTATCAGTACTCTCAGTCATACATTTATGTATCATCTCAGTCATGAAATAATGCATCAAATATGCATACTCAGTATGAATCTTAGTAATGTCATTTAGGTATTCATGTTTCCATTGTTCATGTTTAGTATGAACTTCATCTTATCGTTTCTCCCATTTTAATCAGTCTCATTAGAGGACGAATGTTCCCAAGGGGGAGATATTGTAATACCATGTATTTTTACCTAGCTTAAAATTATTTCAGAATTATTAAAGACTTGTTTTAAAGATGAATACACTTTTATACATACGGTATTTTCAATATTTTCACTATTTATCATGTGGAAAATTTAATAAGCTTTCCATCAAAATAAAATTCACCCAAATATGACACCCGGGTGATGAGTTAGAGCCATTTTAGTAAGACAATGTCCCACCTGAGCCATCAGCGCATCGTGGAGCAGCTCAAAATAGAAATCATCAAAATCTAGTAAGCCTCCGTGATTATGGCATATCGCGCTAGGGCTCAAATTTAGAATAGTCCCTTTTCAGTGTCTAGCACGATACCACCATGTCGCGGTGAACTTCCAGGTCCCATATAGTATTGCAATGCGATTTCACCGCATCACGCCATTATGAAATTTTGTAGTTGTCATTTTCCTGAGACAGGGTGAGACAGTGCCACGTCGCGCTAAGGGTCCAAATTGGTAAATTTTCATAGAATTAAAATACACATCCAAGGGTTAAAAGGGTCAATTTCTCACCCCTATATATACCCAATAACATGTTATTCAACCATATTTCACCCAAAATATATTATTTCTCTCAAGTTTCTCTCAAGAACAAGCTAGGGTTTTCAATTGGGGATTCAAATCCAAGACTCAAATTCAAGAATTTCTCTATCAATTTTTGTAGAATCAAGAATTAAAGTATGCACTATATTGATTCATGGAATTCTTTCATCCATGAAGCTCAAGAACCCTATTTTAAAATATATGTTATGATGTTCTTGTTTTGAATTGATTATGCTCATGTTGTTATTGTTGTACGATTGCCAAGATTGTATCTTTATCTTGTTTTCCATGAAATTATGTTAGTATAGGATTTAAATTCATGTAATTGAGTTAAATTGTGGAAACATGTGGTATTAAATTGATGATCATACCTATGCCTTAAGTTTTCTTGCAAGGTGTTAGATGATATGCCCCAATGAATAAATAATGATCAAGTACTTAGTTTCCATGTGTCAAGATTTTCTCATGTCTCTTAGATTATGCTATACCTATTTGATTAAGATGATTACGATGCTAAACCCATGCTTTTTGATTGCTTGATGAGATGTTCATGAGATTAGACACATGAAATTATGCAATTTTGATATGCAATTCCATTTCATGTACAAGACTATGTTAACCATGTGCTTCATGAAATCCCCAAATTGATATATTATTAATTGTTGATATTGGTCATGTGTTCAAGAAGTGTCACATCTTGTCAGCTTCATGATACCGAGCCCTGGGGGTACTTGTACCCGACAATTTAGATGTGTGCCTAGAGCCATGTCATGTTTTTACGATACTCTCAATCAATCCATGATCTTTAGAATTCAGTCAGTCTCATGATTCAGGAAAACTCAGTAAATTCAGTATCAGTCTAGTCCTACTGAGTAATCTCAGTGACCTCAGTGGTCTCAGTAACATCAGTACTTACTAATCTCGGTAACCTCAATATTCTAAAAAATTTCAGTAACTTCTGTACGCTCCATCATTCCTCAGATCTCAGAAGCATTCCGTCAGTCAACGAAACTCAGTGAACCTAGTTTAGCTCTGCTAAATGATACTATTAGTATCAGTTCAATCTAGTTAATTCAGTTCAGTAATCCATGATCAATTTCTATTCAGATGGGAGTAGGTATTAGCACTGAGTGATTCCAAGGATGGGAACACAAGCTGTCAGATGAAGGTGTGATTCTTAGAAGTAATCCATGCATTCTAGAACTATGTAACCAACATAGTTGGAGACATTAACACTGGTAGATGAGGGTTCATGAGGTGGATAAGCATTTTCAGATGAGGGGCCCATCGTTCTCTTTTGGGGACACTGTCAGATAAGGGTCACTCACAGCTTTTCCTTACCGGTAGAGCAGTATTGACACCTTTCCAATTAGGGTAATAGATTGGACCCTAACTTAGTCATTGGCGTATTAGGGTCATTTTTGTTAGATAACTACTTACCATAGTTTTAGTTACAAAATCAGGACTGTCCGATACAGTCATTCATTCTCAGTAATAGAACTCAAATAGTTCTACCAAAATTTACGACTGTCAGATACAATCAACTCAGATATAATACAGTACTCAGCTAGTTCCATCAGTATCTGGACTATCAGATACAGTCAAGTCAGATACAATACGGAACTCAACTAGTTCCATAAGTATCAGGACTGTTAGATACAGTAACTCATGTTATCAATACTCATAATCAGCAATCATGTTATCACGAACTCAGTTAATAGTATATTAATTATACAAACTCTATGTTATCAGTATTCAGTTTCAGGAATGTCCGATACAGTTAACCATTCCAGCTCTTCATAATTAGAACTGTCAGAAATACTCTTTTCTCTATCAGTAAAATAACATCAGTCTCTCAGTATTTAGCAGACTCAGTCATTCAGTATTCCAGTATAAGTACTCAGATATCAGTAAATCCATGTTATCTGAATCTATGAGTAACATTATAACAATTTTAGTTATAGTTATGTATGCATGGATGTATTCTCGTATTCATGTTATTCAGTCAGTTATTATTGTTCATGCATATAAACCCTTGCATTTAGCCTACCTCACTTGTATACAAGTACATTCCAACGTACTGACACATTTTACTATAGTGTTTTACTTTATGCCATAGGTTTAGAATCATGAGTTTTATAACATCAGTAGCATTCCAGTTTAGCAGTCAAAGTTAGTAGTGAATCCTTATCCTTCGAGGACATGATGATTACTTTATTATTTTAGTTTTCAATATATTTTAGTAGTTGGAGTTATTTGGGAACTTGTCCCATAAACTCCTTATTCAATTTAGTTTAGAGGCTTTCAAACTATAGCATGTTTCAGATAGTTTATTTCAATTTTGGGTATTGTCATACCCTATTACAGACATTGTTTTATATTCAGTATTAGTTCAGTTTTGAACCTTATGGCCTTACAACTTATAATCCACATAATTACATTGTATTATTCAGTGCTCAATTATAGATATTAGTCATGGGTTAGCTTGTGGTCATTCGGGGTCATAAGCACCGTGTAGCATTCTGGGTACTAGATTCGGGGCGGTACTGTCATATGCCAAAATAGAATATTGAACAAAATCTTTCAATCCCATAAGAGTGTTTTCCAAGGACAGACTAAGTTTGTGAATAAAGTCAAGGCAATGAAAAATAAAGCAGAACAAACATTTACTCAGCATTATAGATTTATCAAACAATTAGAGCTTAGGCTCCAAACCCTGTAGTGTGATTTATGTCCACCAAGGAACTCTCGATCACACTTCTTTGACCATTAACAAAAACAAATAGATTATCTAAAAGAAAAAATACAACACCTAAAATATGATAGTTTTTAACGAAGGAGAACCCAAACTCACTCTAAATTTTAACTTTATTCCCTATGTCACCATATATATACTCCCTATCAAAGATGAGCCATAAATTTGCCACTATCTTTTCTTGCTCTCATGTGCACATGGCTTTCTCTATGAGGTCTTATGATGAATAAGATTTTGAAATTGCTAAGCTGGCATGGGAAAGAGAAGATGCTAGAGAGAAGGCCGATGAAACCCATAAGCATTCTAAAAGAAAGATCAAATTTGGTGAAAAGGATACAAAAATAAGGACCATAATGATTTGGATCCATGACAACACCTTCCTAGATAATGATTTGATAATCCATGACCCTGGAATACCTTATAGAGACAAGGAATGGAACACATTACTAAAAAAGGTCTTCTTAATCATAACTAGTAATCATCATATCATGATTCCTCAGATCTAGTCACTAACATGTTCCTGTCTGATCAAGTTATTCTAAATTTGTATAGCTTAGACATCAATGAAAACCTAGTCTAAGATCCGTAGTCCATAGGCAATCTCAATCCTATAGAACAATATTTGAAATTCAATGAAGAAATACAAAATGCTATCCCATTAATCCTGGTATGGAGATATTAGAATGCTTATCTAATTCTGACCCTTCAGATACTCAGACACTTTTGGTAATTTTTCAGTTGATGGATTGTCGTGACCCAAACTAGGACCTAGCCATGATGGGTACCTCAAGTCCAGTGTGGACCAGCCATGCCCCTTTACCTAGCCAAACAGAACATAACATGCTGGTATTAGATGAATTCTAAACATATAACAAGATAAAATAGTCAATAACTTGAGAGAATATGAGAATGCTAATCATAATACCCTAATCCACCGTAAACCACAAAACCACTAACTAACCAAAACCAATCTAAGTCGGTACATACCCCCGATAAAGGCCATAAAAAAGAAAAACAACTAAATAATCTATGACTTAACTAGACCAAGAAGTAACGGGCCATCCAAAATAAGAATGCTCACCAGTTCAATATGACTAGCTGACAACTCTTAGATCACCGATCACTGTAAAGAAAAAGTAAAAGTTCTTTTGAATCCTGCATCGTATTGGGATACAATGTCCGAGGATGGTTAGTGGGGTGAGCACTAGCATATAACTCAAGGAATGGATAAAATAATGTCCATATCAAATCCAATTCAAAACCATTTGTACATCATTATATACATATATAAATAACATATCGGGATAGAAAGTAAGGTTTAGCATGATAGTAAAATATTTTCCTAGACTATGTAGTTCAACAGTCATAAATTGCCACCCATGGGCTATATGGGTTCAACTCCCCCTATTAAAAGTATGCTTGTGCATGATAGCCATCCATACAAGAGGTATAAAAGAAGACTAAGGAATTCCCCGACCCCACATCAATCCTAGATACCAAATATATCAATAGTATGAACCATACACATGGTCATCAAGACCAATCCTTACGTCGGCAAATGTGAGTTTCTAGTATCAGTCCTTCAAGACTCACACCTTCATGTCTTAGCTACATGACCCCTATTAAGCCTAATTAAAAAATGCTTCACATAACCCATTTAGTAAACAAAGGAATTATACACCAAGGCACATCACAAGTATCGTCATACCATTCTGCTTGGAAGCTCATAATTATTCCATTACAATTCCACCAACTTGGAGAAATGCCTCGACACCCTTTGTTTATTAAATTAAAACATAGCCAATAAGGACATCAAAATCCATGTTCATTGTTTAACTATTTATGCATTACAATAGTACAGGTGAGTAAATCAAATTAAAAGACAATTTCCATAATTCAAATCCATTTACACAAGTGGGTTGAGGGAACACAATGATTCAAAACTATTTCTATGTTCAAAGCATTAATTTGGGGAATATATCAACTCCTATTCCAATTCCTACACCTATGCACCCTATTAGTTGAAAAAAATTCAATTCAAAGCATGAACAACTCGTAAAAACTATGGGAAAATAATTCAAGGATCAACCATTCGAAAAATCTCAACCCATATCAAAACCCCCATTTAAATCCATATAAATAAACTATTTAAAATACATGTTTTTCATAAAATAAGTTTTAGGGAAGATTAATATGCCTAAAAGTATCAGAACTATGGAAATAATTCACCCTTGGGAGCTCTAATTGACCAACCTTGAGGAGCCCTAGTTGGTTCATGCTTTAGGGAATTGAGAGAGTTTAAGAGTGTATTTGATGTGATGAAGAATGAGAAATAAACCCTTGTTGATGATTTATGGGTGTGGGATCTAAGTTGCAGAAAGGGGAAATAACAAAAATGCCCTTAATGAATGACTAAAAATTAGCTGCCCAGTTGCTACGAGTCAAATGACGACTCATAATGACTGGCTATAAGTCTTTCCTTAGACTCGTAGTTTGTGCCGTATCATGGGTGATGCACACTACTTTGACTATGATTTGTACCCTACAGCTCGTACTCGTACCTTATGACTCATTGGTCTAGTCATTGTCTAAGCAGAATCATCTGGGAACCATACTGGTTAAGCTACGATAAGAGCTATTCAAATCATAATGAGTCATGATCACTCATTGAGTGCCAATCATTATTAGAATAGGAACTCAACCAAACACATTGGTCAGGCTATGATTAGGGTCTTACAACTCATAAGAAAACTTTATGACTTGTATGATGAGTTGTACTAATGGAAGTTAGTTCAAAGGTCAAGAAATTTCCAGGGAAAAAAAATATGGGGTGTTACATGGATATATAAAAAAAAATTAAAGACTCACTTGATTCTCCAAAATATGTCGAGGAAACTCCTAAATCCTCAATTGAATCCCCTGAATAAGACTATCTACCCCGGTTCATGAACATTTCAAAGAATTAGGAGTCTATGATATAGTCAATGACAGAGATAAGATTATAGATGATCCAACTAATGGTAAAGAAGTCCATTAGAACTGGATTTCACATTTTTAGTCTCGACAACACCGAATTTTTATCCTGGCCTTAAAGAATCCAAGACTTCTAAACATGGATAGTGATGAAGAATCTGGCTATATGAGAGAAATATAGGATACTTTATATGTTCACCTCCAGATACTCTAAAAGTTTCAGAGATTTATGGAATGCACTTGGATTTTTGATAAAAAACACTTATCTCACATCCTAAGACTTTACATTTAACATCAGAATCCTATAAAAAGTCTTCTGTAGAGATATAAGCCAAAGAAAAAAAACTACATAAGTAACTCTTTCAGATGAACTTCCTATCATTCGAAAAATATGCCATCAATATCTACTTTTAAAAGATGGTTTAGATCTACTTCTATCTAGGCAGAGACCCTAGCGTGAAGCAGGTCTTTCTATTATCACTGTCAAAGATGCTAGTGGGCCGCACAATGATGATTATTGATAAAAGTTAAAATCCATCACCATCCCACAAGTAGGCTACATCATGCAGGCAATCTTCAAGTCCTTGGATAACATATTCACAAAGAGTTCTATACTAAAGTATGATAACGCCCAAGCTATACCATTACATAGAAGATTATGCGGTCGCTGTCAAATATAGTTACCCAACAATGGTTATTGTTGAATCCAAATGGAATACATAGAATCATGTCTCTCAACTATTTTAATCAATGGGCAGAACGAGAAAAATAAATAGGGGATTCGAATAGCAATATTGACCAAGTAGCTAATATCAACTTTGGTTATAATCAATCGCATGTGGATACTAGGATTGTGTTCCCATTGGCTTCTCATCTCTGTAGGATTATCGTGATTTATTTAACCAACCCAATACCTTGCTTGCAGAATCTGATAAGTTATGTACCATCAACAGTCTTTTGGATGAGCTGATGGACTTAACCCCTTAACTTTTGAGTATCAAGATGTCACCTTACTAACCCTTATCTTGATCCCAATTAACTGTTACCTTTTGAGTCTCTAGGTAATAGATGACGGCTAACCATCTTACATAAATAATGCCTAGCAGCGTGGATTAACAGCTAAACTTCTAATAACTATTGTGATTATCTTTTGCTAGTCACTACTCCTCTTTGGGAGTAAGTAGCAATAATCTAGGCGGGATCCTAACATTTTCAACCAATAATATATCTATTAAAGTGAAGATAATACAATGCATGCATGGGTATCGATTCAGAACAACAATAGAACTTCCCTTACTTTTTTAATGTGCCAGGGTTTCCACAACCCTAGCTAAGGGTTTTTAGCTGCTAATGCTTAGGAAGTAATCAAAAAAATTCATGATTGAAAGAATATGATGAAATCACAATAATCATAAATGAAAACCCAAAACATTAACTAAATTAATCAACCGAAACTAATACAAGATAATTTCAAGATCAAAATCAAATATCGAAACTAAAATTTGTTTGTAAGTATTAAGAGTGTGTTACTCCTACTAAAAAAACACATAAGGGGTCTTTATAGTACACGAGAAAACCCTAAAATCAAAGTTCGGACAAAAAATGACTAAAAGGGTTGATGGCAACTTATGTGTGTCTATATACGGACTGTGCTTATGCGCATGTGCATCATCCAGCCTGAAGCTAGGAGCATGTAGACACCTACATGTGCAGGAAAAATTTCCTGCAGCTTCTCCTCTCTGGATTTTTGACTTATGGCACTTACTTTACCCGCTGATGGCTCATATGTGTGGTCCACATGTTGACACAGGTAAGTGTTGGAATTTCTTTTTCAACTTTTTTAATCTCAAGATCTTTAATTTTGATACTTACCTTAACCTTATGTAGATCATATGTGCTAAATGTGGTCCACATGTAGACTTAGGTATGTGTCAGGCCTTCCAATACTTGAAACCAAGCTTAAAATCATCAACATTTATCTCATACTTTGGTCACGTACAGTTTGAAAAGTTTCACAAATATCCAAAATTGATCAATTAAGTATCCAAAAACTTCATTTTTCATGTTTTTCACAAACTTAGAATCCAAGACCTAGTTTCCTGCAAAACATACCCAAAACACATCATATCTAACAAAACAACCTAAGAAACTTGCATATTTTCACAATTTTAAGCGTCGAAAGTGCTATATTTCTATAGCACATCAACACCCTCAACTTAGAACATCTGCATGTCCCAGACAACAAAAAAAAGAATAAAACAAAAGTAGAGATGATGCTTAATTAGGAGAATCTAAGTTATTCAAGACTGTCAATCAACACTTTAAGCTCAAATCTCAATGTCCCATCCTATCTCACTTTTCAAAACTAACTGTATATAAACATGAATAAAACAATGTGACACAATGGGATCAAGGTATGGCATTACATTAGCAACAACCAACGATGCATATGTTTAATTTACACTACCCAAATATGTAAACAGCTAGCAATATGACTCATGTGCCCTCACACCAAAGATGTCCCACTCACTTATGTTAAATAATGCATGTCAAAGCAGGGAAAATAAAGAGACACTCACACTCAAAAAAGAAGTTTCAATCAATGTGTATCAAATACCATAGGCTTGCCCTTATTTTCTTTACCTTAGTTTTAAGACAGTGAGACGAGGATCACTGTAGTAATTTTCTTAGCTTTTAATGTAGGCTTAGAGGATGGTATGGTACATATGGACATATTATGGGACTTCGCTTTCATGGCACTATACTGATGTTGGATTCTCACTTACTAGCCAATTTTTTGTAGTCCACCCTTATTTCTCCCTTTTATTCAGGTTGGGTGTAGTTTTTTATTCTTTCTTTATCACTTTTCACAAATTTTCTTTTCTTTTTTCCTTTTCTATTTCTTTTCATTTTCTTTTTTTACCACACCCAACCCTACTAATTTTTTCTCTTATTTTACCTTTCTACATACCCACTTTACATTACACACCCCTATGATAGCCATCCTTAATATAGGCAATTTTCCTGATTAAATGTGTATAATATCCAAGGAGGACCAGGCCAAAATATGTTATTGCAACACAAATAGGAAGGTGAACGATAAAATAATAAAAAATGGGCTATAAGGCTCAAAACTAGGATAAAGGGATACTATTTTGCATAGTGAAGGTCATTTAGGCTAAAAGTGGAAAAAAATAAGAAAACAAACTACAATTCTTTCCTAACTGACTATCCTATGACCTAGTCAAGTCTAACTGGGAAAGTTCTGAATTCAACATACAAAAGGAACTAATTAACATCTCACACACACTTGATATAAAGTCAATATTAATAGCTATTATTTATCTAATTCATGCAACTGTTAGCAAGTGATTATCATGTCCCTAATCATAATGCTATAATAATATCCATAATGTTCACACATATGTACATTCATATAGTTCTAAAATAAAATTTTGGAGGGGTTAAAAAATATGACAACTTCCCTAAATACTTAAAAATCTCCTAATTACGCAAAATCACTACAAAATATGACATAATATTTTTCCTAGACATGCCAGTTCTACAACTGTACCGCAACCAACAAAAAATAAAGCATGACAACAAAAACCCATAGCGGCTATGATATACCCCACCCATAACTAAAACTTACACACTGTCTCCAATGCGCTAAAATAATATAAAATAAATGGAATGAGAATATACCTGGGATACACTAAGCATCCATATCATGAACATCCCCAAGCGGGGGTATATCTACTGGCAGAGGCCATGGTGGCGACTGTGCACTACGAGAAGATGCATCCACAGGTAACTTGGCATAGCTCTGCCAATCAATAAATAAAGTCTCTATTGAATCATGGGTTACCCTTCTTAGGGCTTGCTTATATGGCCTGTATAAAGTCTGCAGGTCCCCTCTTAGCTTCTCTTAGTCCAACTATAGGGACCACTACATAATCTTTCATAAGTAAGTGAAAGTGTATGGGATAACATAGAGGTGATAGCTAAATAATTGGGGATAAAATTGGAGATATGGTTGTATATGTGTCTCAGTAAGAGAACCTACCTTTTATCTAAATAGGTCCACCTGCTCCCTAATGTCTCCTAGATCTGCCATTTCAATCCTAATGAACTGGGTTAATACTTGAACCTTAAAAGAATCTATTTTTGAGTGCAACTTAGCTCGAGCTATGATATCATAGCTCGGTCTATAGACTAGAGTCTAGTCTCAATCATCTCTAGTGTAGTCCATACCATAGTTGAATCTATTTATATAATGCTTCCATCTTGGTCTCAATAATAGGTAACCAAGTAGTTATCAATTCTATTCTCTCCTCAACACTCAATATATCTAGCACATTGGCTTTTGTAACGATATCATTATCAATAGTGTCTATTACATACACCACTCGCATTTTGTTTAGCTGCTACACTATCATAAATACATCAAAAAGTACTTACTTATCATTTAGTTTGAATGTTATCTCCCTCAAGTCCATATCAATCAAAACCCTAACAGTGATAGGAAGGGTATACCCAATATAATGGGGTCTTGAAAGTTCACCACACAATGAAAAACCATGAAATCAGTGTGGAACATAAGGGATGCCACCTTTACTTTTACATCACATAAAATACCCACTGGTTTTATACCAGATAAGTTAGCCATCAATATGTTTATAGATATAGGTTTGATTTCTCCTTTCCTTAATAGCTTGTACACAATCAGAGGAATCACATTTACTATAAATCCCAAGTCACATAATGCTTGTTTGACATTAAAAGGCTCAATATAACATAGAGTGGTGACTGCTCCGGGGTCTATTTTTTTTAAATAATGGTAAGAAAGGGGTTGTACTATAAGGGTTCACATGGTCATTGGGATTGAAGACCCAACCCTTACCACTATCATACTCAAAATCATTATTACCTCATGTTGACTTCTCAAACTCTACCTTAACTATCTCATCAGCAACAATATTATGCTTATTTGGCTCATTAGCAGTAGGCATACAATGCTCATCAAATGGAGTGCTAGCCCTATTATTAATATCCAAACAATGAACAAGTGTTGGAGGATTCTGCATAGTGTCACTAGGAAGGGCACCTGGTTGTCTATGAGTCAAAGTAGCAGAGATCTGCCTATATTGCTGCTCCAACTACTTGATAGCAGTTGCATATGACTCAACCTTTTAGGTCAAACCTAAAATAATAGTCTTAATTTCTTTAAGATTGTTCTCCCAATTTTCTTGACTCTTTACTATCTTAGTATCTCTTCCATTCTTGATTTCGCCCCTCTTCTGCCAGGTAGAATGTATGTCTCCCTTCTCCTTATAATCATCTCTCCCTCTCCAGTCACTGTCTTTTTCATTATCATAATAATAGTTTCGAACATGGTTTTATTTCCCTTGGCTTTAAAATCAGCCATTTAAAGATTTAAATACATTGTCTCTTCCTCACACTCATAGTCACGAACTATGGAGGTTGCACCCAATGCCCCTACTACATTAACCATTATAGAATTTATTGTTGTAAGCTGTTTGGACAACTCACTAATATCAGTCCTTAATAGTTTAATCTCCTTAGAAACAACATCTTCAGCCACTCTCTAATCACTAGAAACTCTAATGGTATGAGTGCCAGAACCTCTCTCAACCTTCCAAATTTGACACCATCGGTTAGTTAGCGAGATCTGAACTATAATACTGGTGGCTATCTCTCATCGCAATCTCATAAAGGATCCTCCAAAGGTAGTGTCTACCATAGCTCTGTAACTGGTGGCCAAGGATCTATAGAATTTCTCCAATAATCTTGAACCTGAAAAACAATGGTTAGGCACCATATTAAGTTTCTTCTTGAACCGAAACCATACCCTGTACTTATATTTTGACTACAGTTTTCT
Source organism: Capsicum baccatum var. pendulum (assembly GCA_030864225.1). Taxonomy (NCBI): domain Eukaryota; kingdom Viridiplantae; phylum Streptophyta; class Magnoliopsida; order Solanales; family Solanaceae; genus Capsicum; species Capsicum baccatum. The sequence continues at coordinate 159,378,604 of CM061560.1, read as the reverse complement.
AAAATTATAATTATCATTTGTGAACTACAACTCCCTTGATGGAGAAAAGAACTTTTTCAAGAAATATCTGCATAATTCATTCCATGTAGTGATAGATGCTCTTGGTAATTCCCCCATCCATAATGATGCTTCTCAAGTAAGCAAAAAGGTGAACAACCTCAGTCTAAGCACCTCCTTATCCATATTTGGAATAATACTTAAAGTGTAGATACCAGTAAAATTGGACAGATACATGTTTGCATCATCTATAGGTAACCCCGCAAACATACCCTTCAAGTATAAGAATGGATCATAGCACTAGAGATGTTAAAATTGACATCGGTGGGAGGGACAGGAGGAATAATGGCTCCAGTCTATGTCAGATCAACTTACACCATATCTTCTTCATCATCCTTATATGGATGCACATATTGATATGCTAGCATCACTTAGGTACGACCACCTTTGACTTTATTTAGATTTACACCGAGTGCTATTCGTTGGTATGTTGTTTGTCTCTGCTTAGCTAGCTTTGCCTCCCTAGCTATTTACTGAGATTTTTCTACTGCCCTCATCTCATTAGCCGCTTGTGCTAAAATCATGCTTGTCTGTTAATTAACAATATCTTAAACTCATTGAGGAAGAGGGGGAGGAACATAATCACAAACCCTTTCTGGACTATTATCTTTTTTCAATTATATAATCTTACTAGGTGTTTGTAGGATCATCTTTGAATTCAGATTCAATGGAAATAAAAGATTGCCTCTACTATATGTGCTAGGAATACATCGGGGTATACCCAGCTAACAACAAAAACAAAAAAGACCCTAAACAATAACAATTTTAATGCAAAAATCAACACCGTATTCCCCAACAATGATGCCAAAATTTGATAACGCCAAAGATACACCTTCACTCTAACGATTAAGCAGTTACTATCAAATATAGTAACTCAACAAAGGTTGGGTTCGAATCCAAAGGGAATATGTTGAATCATGGCTCTCAGCTGTTTTAATCAATAGGCAGAACTAGAAAACTAAATGTGGGAATTTGAGTAGAAATATAGAACAAGTAGCTAATATCAAATTTTATTATAATCATTCATTAGTGAACACTAGGATTGTATTTCCCCTGGATTCTCAACTTTTTAGGATTATCATGATTTATGGAACCAACTTGAAAACTTATATTCAGAATTTAATAAGTTATGTACTATTAATAGTCTTTTGAATGAGCTGATGGGTTTCATTCTTTACCTTTTAACTCTTAGGATGTTGCCTTCCTAACCCTTAATTCGATCCCAATAAACAATTACCTTTTGAGTCTCTCTTTATTAGATAACTGCTAATTATCTTAATTAGATAATGCCTATTAGCGTGGATCAAAAACTAAACTTCAAATTACTTTTGTAGTTATCATTTCCTAGTCATTGTTCCTTTATTGGAGTAAGTATCTATATAGGCGGGATCCTAATATTTGAAATTGCTAAGAATATATTAAAGTGAAGACAATACAATACATGCATGGATTAGCGACCTTACTAGTTACACTTAATGAAACACAGGAGTTTAATTACTGTATTAATTTGTATAATAATGAAAAACCTCAATATAAGGGAAGCAAATGTACATGGTGGAATGGGAGAATAGTTGAGGATTGTATATTTAAAGACTAGATAGAATTCTGTGTAATGAGATGTTATAGAATGTATTTCAAATTATGGAGGTGGAGCATCTAGCTAGGAGTGGACCTAATCACTCTCCTCTAATAATATAATTTTGAAGAAAAAGAGAGCAAGTAGTTGGAGAATTTAGATTTCTGAATCTATGGCCTAATAAGGAATCATGCTTGGAGATGATAAAGCATAATTGGACAGCAAAAATAGAAGGAAATCCTTCATAGTGTTTCATCAGAAGTTGAAAAATACTAAATCATCTCTTACAAGGTGGAGTAAAGAAACTTTGGGTAATATATTCCAGAAAATTGCAATACTAGAAGATATTATCAAAGTAAAGTAGAAGCAATTTCAAGAGAACCATCTTGGAGAAACAGAGAGAACTTATTTAAAGATCATGTTGAGCTAAACATGAAGCTTAAAACAAAAGAAGAATTCTGGAGGCACAAGGCTAGGTATGAATGGTTTAAGGATGGGGAGAGAAATACTGAATTCTTCCATACTGTTGGTAAAGCGAGAAGGAGCAAACTAATAATTAGAAGAATTCAAAATGAAAAAGGTGAATGGATGGAAGAAGCACAAGACATAGTTCATTCAGCTATAACTTTCTATCAGAAACAATTTTCTAAGCATAAGGATTCAGAGGATTTCTTAATGTTAGATGAAATACCTAGTCTAGTAACTAATGAGTAGAATAAAAATTCATGAGAATTCCAAAAAAAGATTAAATAAAATAAGTTGTGATGGGACTGAATTAGAATAGTGCATGGAGGCCTGATAGATTGACTAGAGACTTTTATCAAGATGAATGGGAGATCATCAAGAGAGATATTCATAGAATGGTAACAACCTTATTTAGTGGATAGCAACTACCCTGGTTCATCACCCATACTAATTTGGTTTTACTACCAAAGAAGTTAGTAGTGAACACATTCTCAGATATAAGGCCTATGTCACTTAGTAACTTTGTGAATAAAATTTTTTCAAGATTTATTCATGAAAGAATTAAGGGACTACTACCTCAGTTGATATCACCGAAGCATGTAGGTTTTGTACAAGGGAGGAGTATTGCTGAGAATGTATTGGTGGTATAGGAAGTTGTTTCATAAATAAGAAAGAGAGGTTAACCTCCTAATATGGTCATGAAACAAGATATGATGAAAGAATATGTTAGGTTGGAATGGCTGTTTTTAAACAAGTTTTGAAGAAAATGGGTTTTTCTAAAGTACTTAGTGACATGGTGTACAGACTGCTGGAGAACAATTGCTACTCAATACTTCTAAATGGTCAACTTAAAGGATTTTTCAAATCCTCAAGAGGTTTAAAGCAAGGTGATCCTTTTTAACCCACTTTATTCATTATTGCAGCAAAAGTACTATCTAGAAATCTGAAGAAGTTGATGCAGAAAAAGGAGTTCAAATTATTTGAGGTGCCAAGAGGAAGTCCTAAACTAAATCACCTAGCTTTTGTAGATGATATGATTATCTTATGTAAAGTTGAGGTGAAAACATTACAGATGGTGACTGAAACTCTGGACAAATATGAGGAAACGTCAGGTTAAAAGATAAACAAAAAATGCAATTTACTTGCACAAAGGGTTTTCAAATAGAGTTGGAGTACTAGTAGAAGTTTCTACTAGCATATTGAGGAAATAATTCCCATACACATACCTTGGATGTAGCATTTTTTATATGAGGAAGAAGAAGGACTACTATAAACAACTGATGAGTAAAATAACTAACTAGGTGCAAACATGGAAAGGAAAACTCTAATCATCTGGAGGGAGAGCATACTGATTAAACATGTGCTACGGAGTATTCCTATTCACTCTTTCTCATTGATGAACCCACCTTTGAATCTGTTGCACTCAATAGAAAGGCCTCTAACTTATTTTTTCTGAAGTAGAAAAATAAGAGAAAAGATAAGACATTAGGTAAAATGGTAGGAAGTATGTCTACCACAAGAAGACGGAGGTTTGGGATTTAAAAGGATAACTGATATTTCTATGGCTTTATTTTTTAAATTATCGTCGACCTTCAGACCATAAGCTCCATATAGATAGAATACATGTACAATAAGTACTACAAAAAAGAGCATCCAATAATGGTCTTGTGAAAAATAGACTCAGGAGGATCATAAGTGTAGAACAAAATGCTAATTGCTAGAGACTTAGAGGAGCATTTAATTGTATGACAACTGAGGGATGGAAATTTTGACATATAGCTAGATAATTGGATTAGTCATGGTGATCTATACTCTTTAATGAAGGGAAATTATGAAGAAAATGTATAATATTAGCAAGTAAAGGATATTGTGAGGGAGGGTAGATGGAATGAAAAAGTGGTCACAAATATGTTCACAACAGACATGGCTGAGCATATTCTAACCAAAGTCAATCCCCCAACAGATGATGGTAATGAATAGCCTATATGGAGCATGGAATTAAAGTGAGTGTTTACAGTTAAGTCTGCTTGGAAATACATTAGGAATAAGGATCTAGTAAGTAGCACATATAAGAGTATATGGATTAAGGGGCAACCTTTAAAAATATGCTTCTTTTTATGGAGACTGTGGAAAAGTAGAAAACCAGTGGTTGGTAATGGAAGAAGATGGGGATTGCAAGGTCCATCTAAATGTTGGTGCTATGATGAACCTACAGTAGAGACATTTTCTCATGTCTTCAGAAAATCTTTTCATGCTAACAGGACCTGGTCCCATTTTTCTTCTTTTGCAGGTATACCTATTCAAGAGTTGACACTAAGAGGCACAATTCTTAGATTGTAGAATGCTAAAGTGAAGAAGAGAGAACAACCATATTTCCATGCACTGCCTAGCATCATTTTGTGGGAGTTATAGAGGAGAAGAAATAAGTATAAACATGAAAACAAGAACAGCACTGGACTGAAGTTCATTTATAACATAACAAGGAACTTGAGGATGCTTTTGAAGGTTAGAAAACCAGCAATTGAATTTTCTATAGAATGGCCAGAAATCTTAAATGAGTTTTCTAAACTTAAAAGTAATATGAAGTCTACTATAGTACTTTGGGAGGTACCAGCATATGGATGGGTGAAGTATAATATAGATGTAGCAGTTAGAGGTAATAAAGGAGGAAGTTCATATTCCTTCTATTTGAGAGATGGGAATGGCGATATACTATATGCTAAAGCAGAACCACAACATTATGCTGACAATATGCAGGTAGAGACGAATGCTATTCTACATGTATCGAAGCATTGCAAACAAACACAATACCATAGAGTAATCATTCATATGGATTCTCTCATCATACAAAAGGTATTAACAAGAATATGTCAATGTCCATGAAACATAGCAAGTATAGTCAGTGAGATAAAATAACACTTGCAAGATAAACAAGTGAAATATTAGCATATTTATATGGAGGGAAATCAGTTAGTAGATCATCTTGCTAACCTAGCCATAGACACAGGAGTAGTCAATGTCACTAGTTTTCAGGAGCTACAAAAAAAAAGGAAGAGCCATCCTAAATAGTGATAAATGGTAGTGCCCACACTTGAGAATTATACCTTTAAAAGGATAAAAGGTAGGGGAAGGCTCAGGAGGATTAGTTTACATGAAACATATGTACACAACACATAAATATCAAAAGGTGATCATGTACTAGCTAGCCTATTCTATTACAAAAAATAAAATGGACTCTCAACATCATGGGAGAGTCTATTGGTCAGATGAAGCTTGATAAACATGGGCATCAGGCAGATATCTGAATATTCGTGGGATCAAGCATTCTTTTATCTTCATCCCTACCATATATGTGGACCACAAGAAGGAGAAATCAAGATAACAACAATAGATCTAGAATGAGCACAGGTAGACAAAAGAAGATTTACTTACTCAAAGATAACAGCCTAACACAGATGACTAGAGCCTTCTTAGCTTAACAAAGAGCATCTCATTGTCCTATCTACTGGAGAACTCATCTATAGAAGTAGCAACATTAATACTCAACAAAACTAAAGTTGATATTCAAACAACAAGAAAATAGAGGATCTACTTACTTTTGGAAGTTGAATCTGCAAGAAAACTTAGGAAACAGAGGAAGCAAGTTGATTATCCATAGCATCAGTCGACGGAAGCCAAGGTTGGAGAATGGGAGCTGCATTTTGGAAGGAGGCATGAAAGAGAAAAAGAACAGTAAATTAGGATATTTTTGGAAACCCTACTATTGTTATATGTTTTTTAATTAGAACCGAGTTGGAATGAGTCAGCCGAATAGAAATAGGTTGTTAATTTGTATAATGGGTTGGCCCATTAGAGTTTGTTTATTAATAAAATACCAAATTTAACCAAAAAAAGGGGTGCATGATGGCCACATTTTACAAAATGGTAGAGGACATTATTGAGGTACTTATGGATGATTTCTCTTTATTTGCTAACTCATTTGCAAAGAGTTGACTAAATATTGGAAAGGTCCTTGAAAGATATGAGGAGTCTAATATGGTTTAAACCAGGTGAAATGCAACATTCTAGTCATGGAATTTGTCGTCCTTGGCTATTAAGTGTCACATAAAGGATTAGAGGTAGACCCAATAAAAGTGGAGGTTATAGTGAAATTGTCACCCCTAGTTTCATTAGCATGCCAGATTCTATTGGAGATTCATTAAGGATTTCACAAAAGTAGAAAGACCAATATGTAAGTTGCTTGAAAATAAATTGAAGTTCGAGTGTAGAGATGATAGTATCAAGGCATTCAATCGGTTATAGAAGAAGTTGACAGAGGCTCTTATTTTGATAGCTCCTAATTATGAACTTTCCTTTTGAGTTAATGTGTGATGTAAATGATACAATAGTGGGAGCAATATTGTGTTAGTAGAAAAAGAAGGTTTTTCATTCCATATACAATGCCAGCAAGACCCTAGATGTTTCCAAGACAAATCACACTATAGTTGAGAAGGAGAAATTGGCCCTAATATATGTTTTTGACAATTTTAGATCCTATCTAGTGTTGACAAAGGTGATAGTTCATAGTGATCATGTTGTAATCAAGTACTTGTTTAGTAAGAAATATGAAAAACCAAAGCTCATTAGCTATATTTTACTATCACAAGAATTTGATAGGTCCAAGATATAAAGGGGCCAAAGAACCAAGTGGCATATTAGTTATCATGGATGAAGGATCGATCTCATGTAGTTGAAGATGCTCATATTTTAGAAGAGTTCCCAAATAAACAACTAATGGTACTCAATATAGAAGAGATATGGTATGAAAACATAGTGAATCTATTCGTGAGTAGAATGTACCCTGCTGAAGTAATGATATAGAAAAACAAAAAGTTGTACTTTGATTCACACTTGTTTGTGTGGGATGAGCTGAATTTATTTATGTACGGTGCTGATCGGGTGGTTCGATGATGTGTTCTAGAGTTTCTATCTAAAAAACTTCTTGGTAATTATCACTCATCACTTTGGTTGTTGTTGATTATGTGTCTAAGTAAGGGGAGGCGAAAACTCTCCCTACTAATGATGCAAAGGTAGTGGTGAAGTTTGTGTAGAAGAATATTTTCTCTGGATTTGGATCTCCGAGGGACATATTAGTGATGAGGGTTCTCTTTTTGTGAATAACTAGTTCTAGAATTTACTTATAAAGTATGGGGTGAGAGATCAAGTTGCTATAGTGTAGCATCATCAAACAAATGACCAAGTTTAAGTGTCAAATCATGAAATTAATTATATTCTTCAAAAGACTGTGAATACTCAACACAAAGAATAGTTAATAAAATTGGATGACGCACCATAGGAATATAGAACAACCTATAAAATATCCATTGGGACCTCATTGTATTGGTTTGTATATGAAATTTTTTGTCATTTTCCTATGGAACTCGACCATCAAGTGTATTGGGTGGTGAAAATGTTGAATCTTGACCTAGATATAGCAGGGAAGAAGTAGTTGCTTCAATTAGATGGACTTGATGAGTTTCTCATGCTAATGAGAATGCTAAACACTATCAAAAGAAGACAATAAAATGGCAAGACAAGCATATCCTGCCTGGAGTCTATGTGCTTAGGAACAAGATATTTTTATTCAATTCGAGGTTAAAGCTCTTTCTGGGAAATTGAGATCAAAGTGGTCCAAGCTATCTGAGGTTGTTTGAATTACTCCTCATTAGGTTGATGAGTAATTGAGTGAGGATTAGAGAAGAAGTTTTCTAGTAAATGGGCAAGGATTTAAGCATTACCGGTCTGAGCATGAGATAGACAAAACACGTCTATCATGTTTATGGATGATTGACAGTCAAATTGGTCATGCCACGAAGTTAACTCTGAAGCTAGAGAGAAAGCAACCCATGATTGTAATGAAATACTGTAGGATTTCTATTTTACAAAGAAAGAAAAAAAGACAAAAAGTGCAAGATACAAAAATACAAAAATAAAGTGTCAAGCCACGATAAAAACTACGAGGCTTAGTGGGAGGCAACCCACTTTTCTAACTAGTTTTGACTTGTTTAGTATGGATCATAATTTTCTACGGAGCTAAAATAACTTGAGTAATCCTGAATTGTGAACAAAAGTTAGGGATAGCACGTTATTAGGCGATAAAAGGCTCTATGCATCGCACATTTGAGGCTAAGAAATATCCATGCATCGTACCACATAGTGTGGAGGATAACTAACTCACCCATGCGACAGCCCTACGTCATAAAACCACCCATACACACACAATAGCCCCATTTTGTGAATCACCCTCTACCCCATCCCACACCACCTAGCACAAGGGACTATCACCACTCTCATGCAATGGTTGCACACCATGGCACCCTCTCTATGCGATTACCCATGCACCATGACCTCCCCACATTCCTGGATAAAATTTCATCTAATAAACTAGGTCAACCTGACTTTTTTTGTTTTAAATATATACCACTACCTAATATTTTGCCATTCTTACCCTATTTGCACCATACCCTATCTTTCTTCCCAACTTTAAATTCTCTTTTACTTGCCACTACAACCCAATAACTTACGATGCCCAAATTAAGTAAAGTAAAAGGATTTCCATCTAGATCCTGAACGGGAAAGAAATAAACTCAAATAGGACAGCCTGCTACGGCAACTCAAGCTGCCCCATTAGCTTTCTAAAGTGTTATCAGAGGTTCGGAGTTAAATGTATTGAAAATGACGATGTGCAATGGTATACAGACAATACGGAGCATAATTACATATTGGAAGATGGTATTAATAAAGGAAGATTGTAATACCACTACCCTCAAATCCTAGCAAGGATTTCACAGTTGAAAATTGAGTATAATTTTTATGACATAAGTGAGTGAAACCTGGATTTGGTGTGGGAGTTCTTTGCAAATTGATTACCCGACACTCAAGGCAATAGTGTAAAGGTTCCTAGATAGGTTATGAAGTTGAATATAGCAGCACTAAATGACATGGCTCAACCAGGGGCCTTGTTCTAATGGGTATCTCAAGTCCAACTTAGACCGGAGACTACCCATAACACCTAACCCAACCATCTAGCATATAACCTGAGTTGAATGAATTATGAACATATAAAAATAGAATATTTTATTCAATTTCCAGACTATGGGATAGGTCTAAGACCGTAACCTACCCATAACAATAACCAATTGCCAAAGCAAACCATAAACCAAAACCATAACAATAACCAAATAAAGTTCCATAACATAACATTGAAGGATGGAACAATGAGAAATTTAGTCCAATGGTATTAGCCCCAATACCAATGCCAATACTAAGGATGACACCAATATACATCTTGCCCATACCAACCCATAGTATTACCACAAAAGCGTCTAACCAAAAGAAAACCAGTATTCGGTTGGGATATGCCCCCAACCATAGCCTAAACCAATATCAATAAGATATCCAAAGCATGCAAAAATACCCATGAACATAAAATGGAGCCTTCAAGAATATGGAAGCGCACCACTTCAATCCAACAGCCAATCCCAAATCCGATCACTAAGCAGGAGGAGTATAATGGTCAGTTCCTGCATCACGTAGGAATACAACTGTCCAAGGATGGGTTAGTGGGTGAACGCTAGAAATTACTTAAGATAAGGATGAAATAATGCCATCCAGTAAAACCAAGTAAACTAACCATATGATACAAAATACACACACATATATATAACTATTTTGGGAAAGAGAATCGGGTTTAGCAGGCCTTTTAAATCATTAACCTAGGTATGTGTAGATTAACTATACTAGAACCACCCATGGGCTATATGGTTCCAGTGTAACCACCTAAATGGGACCCCGTGCGTGTTTCCACATAAATCGGAGATACCATAAGAGCAGGGGATTCCCAAGTAACCTTCACTCTCCATGATACATATATACACTGTACTTAGAGGATTCCCATGTAACTCCTAATATCATATATGGTCACCATGACAAACCCCTCATGTCGGCAAACATCAGTTTTCAGTGTCTATCGATTAGACTTACACCTTCACGGTAAGCTATCATACCCAACCATTATTGCCCAATTAAAACCATTTCCAACCAACCAAACCATTGTTCCATTAATATTAACCAAGTCTATAAGAAGTGGAATCGTCATACCTGCTATATCTTGTAAGTAATGTCCTTAGCCAACCTTTTTAGGTAAGAGGGATTCACATGTATCCATACATTACATTAGAAAGATAGCTTGGGGCAGTCTCGTGTACCCCGAAAGTGTTCCATTATTATGTTTGCTTAGGGGAATCCCATGTACCCCACAAGGAAGTTTAATTAAACATAACCATAATCACCAACCATTACCAATTATCCATTCAAACCTATTTAAACCATTTAAACTAAATCATACGCCACGTTACCAACACTCCACAAAAAAGCATAAGGACCAACATACTAGGGACTACGCTTTCTCTTTTTACCAAATTGTATCACTCTCTTTAGGGAAATGCCTTCAGGAATACCTTATCTCCAACCTCAAACTCCAAGTTCTACACCTTATATCTACATAGGACTTATGGCAACTTTAGGCAGCCTTAAGCCTATGCCGAATCACCTTTACCTTTTCCATAGCCTGATAAACTAAATCTAGACAGAACATATCTACCTCACCAAGCTCAATATAAAATCTACACCTCCTACCATATAATGCCTCAAAGGAGGTCATTCCAATACTAGAATGGTAACTATTATTGTAAGAAAACTTTACCAAAGGTAGATGCTCAACCCAATTGCCATCATAATAAATCACACATGACTAAAGGATATCCTACAATGTCAGAATAGTCCTCTCTTCTTGCCCATCATTCTGCAGATGTAAAGCAATACTCAGACAAACCTTAGTACCCAACCACTGTTGAAAAAATATTCAGAAGTGAGATGAAAATTGTGTACCATGACTAGAGATAATATAAATAGGTACCCCATGCCGCTTTACAATCCTATGAAGGTACAATCTTGCATAGTCCTCAGCCAAAAATTTAGTCTGCATCGGCCAGAAGTGAGCAAACTTTGTCATCCCATACACGATGACCCAAATCAAATCAAATTGATTATGATGCTGAGAAAGATTGGTACAAATATCTATATTGATTACCACCCATTTCTATTCAAGAAATTCCATTTCCTGATACAACCTACTAGGTCTCATGTGCTCAAATTTCACTTGTTGACACACTATGTATTTTGCCACAAAATCAGCCACATCCCTTTTCATACCATTGTAACAATACATCTCATTGAGATCATGATAAATTTTTGTCAAATTTGGATGAACAACAAAGCGCGATTCATGTTCCTCAGTCAAAATCCTTTATCGTAAACTATTGACGTTGGGAATACATAACCATCCTTGGTACATCAAGGTACCATCATCACTAATATCGAACACCATCACCCTTTTCCCACCTACATCACTCTTGATTTTCATAAAGATAGGATCTAGCATTTGTTTGTTCTTTATCTCTGTGCCAAGATATGTTCTAACCATTTCTTGTACCATCACACCACCATTATTAGAATCCAAGATACGAACTTCATGAATAGCCAAGTGGTGAATATTCTTCACCGATTCCCGTTTCTCCTTTTCCACATAAGCCAAACACCACATGGATAACCTACTAAGAGTATCAACAACCACACTAGCTATACCTGGGTGGTAGTGAAGACTCATATCATAGTCCTTGAGAAGCTCCAACTATCTTCTCTGCTTGAGATTTAGCTCTTTTTGAGTGAACACATACTATAGACTCTTATGATTAGAAAAGACATCCACGTGTACTCTATATTAATAATGTCACCAGATTTTTAAAGCAAAGAGAACCGCTAAAAGCTCTAAATCATGAGTAGAATAATTTTTCTCATGCACCATTATTTCCTAAAAGCATAGGCAATTACCTTTCCATGCTGCATAAGTCCCACCCAAGATGAATCGCAATAAACCACAAACCCCTCATTGCCTTCAGGCATTGTCAAAACTGGAGCCTAAGTTAGTTTATCCTTCAGCTTCTCAAAACTCCCCTCACAAACATCAGACCAAGAAAACTTTGCTTCTTCTGAGTTAAGTTAGTCAATGGGGAAGCTATCATTGATAAACCTTTCACGAACTCCCTATACTACCCAACCAAATTCAAGAAGCTCTGAATGTCAGTTGGAGCCGTTGGTCTAGTCCACCTTTTTACCACAGACACCTTTTGTGGATCTACCATAATCCCCTATAGAAATAATATGACCATCAAAAGTCACAATATTCAACAAAAACTCAAAATTGGAGAACTTCACATACAAGTATTGCTCCTTTAAGGTCTGTAACACCATACAGAAGTGATTAGCATGATCCACCTCACTCTTAGAATACATCAAGATGTCATCAATGAACAGAATGACAAAAAGATCCAGAAACAACATAAAACACCTATTAAATCAATCCATAAATATCTCTGGGGTATTAGTCAAACCAAATGACATAACAAAGAACTCAAAGTGCCCATACTGAGTTTAAAAAACCGTCTTAGAGATATCCTCCTCCCTAATATTAAGATGAGATACGCAGACCAAAGATCTATCTAATAAAAGAACTTGGCACCATGAAACTAATCAAAAAAGTCATCTAACTCGAAAGAGGATACTTTTTCTTAACTGTTACATTATTTAACTAACTATAGACAATGTGCATTCAAAAGAAACCACCCTTCTTGTGCACTAATAAACCTGGTGCACCCCGAGGGGACACACTAAGATGGATGAATACCTTATCCAATAGATCATTAAGTTGATCCTTAACTTCTCTCACCTCAGTTGGAGCCATCTTATAAGGAGGACTAGATATTGGACTAGTGTCCTAAACTAAATCAATGTCAAACTCAATCTCCCAATTCGGAGGAACACCAGGAAGATCATCCAGAAAGACCTCAAGAAACTTATTCACCACCATAACCGAATGAAAAAAGGACCTTTCAAGTTATAATCTTTATCCTAGACTAGATGATAGAGACACTACTTAGAGATTAATCTCCGATCTCTAAGATAAGAAATAATCCTCCCTCTAGTAGCTAGGTAACCATCCTTCAACTTAATAACTGGTTCACTAGGCAACCCAAAGATAACCATATAGGTCTGACAAACTAAGGACACTTAACAAGATTATATCCAATTCATCCCCATAATAATATCAAAATTCACCATATAAAGTTCAAATAAATACACCAAAGTTTTCCTACTACCAATAGATACAACACACCCCCTATAGACCCTTTTAGCAACCATAAAGTCATCTACAGGGATAGCAATAGAAAAAGGATCCATAATGACCTTAGGATCAAAACCAAAATATATAGCCACAAATAGGGTTATATAAGAAAGAGTGGACCCTGAATCAGTCAAAACATACATGTCATGAGAAAAGATTTGTAATATACCAGTCATGACATCAACTGATGCCTTAAATTCCTGTCGAGTAGAAAGAGCATGTAACCTATTCTGACCTACACCAGTGCTAGAAGCAGAAATAGATACCGAAGCAACACCCTTTGGAGTAGGACAAAAAGATGAAGCAACTAGAGCATTACTTGGTCCTGGAGCACCCTTACCAACTAGATAATTTCTAAGCATATGGCGTAGCTGGACATACTTGAAACACCTACCCTTTCCCTTATCACAGAAACCCCTATGCAACCTATCACAGGACTGACAAAGAACGCATGGTGAGGCTGAATAATCCCCACTTGCCTAATATTGGGAACTCTTTACCCAAAAATTAGCGCCACCCTACTAACGCCTATTACTTAAGGGCTTCGGGTAAGGAGCAATAATTCTAGAGAAGGAACGATAACTCCCCTACTTCTTCTTTGGCCAGTTACCGCCATCCCAACAACCTTGTTGTTGAGCACCACCTTGTTTTGATGACCTAAACTTCTTAACCTTTCTTTCTCAAACTCATCCTTCTTTCTCTTTTCTTCCTCTACCTGCTGCATATGAAAAATCAACCTAGAAATATCAATATCCTTGATCAGCAATATAGTCTTGTTTTAAAGATCAACTCTTGAGATAGTCTAGAACTGAACTTTCTCATCTTTTCCCATATATTAGGCAAAATATTTGGAGATACCTTGATAACTGATGAAACTTTAAGGAATATTCCTTGACAGATATTTTTTGTTTCCTCAGGTTGACAAACTCCTCCTTTTTTTCTTCCCTCAATTCCTGAGTAAAGAACCAGTCCTGAAAAGTATTAGAGAAAGTCTCCCACAAAGTAAACTCCTCAACATCACATCTCATCCTGTCCCATTCCTTTTACCAATGGCATGCCACATCCTTAAGCTGAGAAGCTGCAAAATTCACCCCTTCTATATTCATGGCTTGCATTATCCTCAAAATTTTCTCTATTTCATCTATGAAATCCTGAGGACCCTCCTCAACCCTCACACTAGTAAAAGTAGGAGGATTCATTTTCATTAACAGGCCAACCCTTGTGGCCTCAGCACATGAAACACTGGATGCACCCACTCAGCCTTAGCAATAACCAAATGAGCAAAATCTATTGGTGAAATTCCGCATTAGTCACCTTATCTTAAGAAAGACTAGAAGAAACCGGTGGAACTTCAAAAATATCAGAGACTAGATACCTAAGCCGAGAATGGATCTTCTAAGTAGTATGAGTCCCATCAACATTATCCCCAGCTGGGACAAAAGAGTTACCTTGTATTTCAGATCGTCGAGGCATGATATGAAAACCAAAAAACCTAGGATTAGGGAAGATTCCAAGACTTAAACTCAAAGCTTGAAAATAGAATACCAAGAAAGTGAAACATTCATAAATAATTAGTAGCCTTTCCCTTATGAGTTTGGCATGCTACACACCCCAAAAAGATAGTCTACTTGACACATCTTTGTGGACTCCCAATTGACCATAGCCCTAAAGCTCGAATACCAACTTGACACAACCCGATCAGGGGACTTACCATATTAGGCATCCCACGTCCAGCCATGACCAGAGACCACCACGATACCCAACCCAAAAATCTAGCATATACCTTGAGTCGAATGAATTCTGAACATATAACAAGATGTCATACTTTATTCAATTTCTAGACTCTGAGGTATAGGTCTAAGAGCATGACCTACCCAAATGATTCAAACCATCCAAAACCATACCAATAACCAATTTCCAAACTAAACCATCAACCAAAATCATAACAATAATAAAACCAAGTTCCATAACATAATCCAAAAGGATGGAACAGTGAGAAATTTAGTCCAATGGTATTAGACCCAATACCAATGCCAATATTAAGGCTGACTCCAAAACTAATACCACCCATATCAACCCATAGTAGTTCCATAAATGCCTCTAACCAAGAGAAAACTGATATCCGATCAGGACATGCCCCCAACCATAGGTAAAACTAATTTCTATAAAATATTTAAATTATGTATAAACACCCATGAACATAAAATAGAAACTTCGAGAATATAAAATCTCACCACTTCAATCCAATAGTCGATCCCAAATCCAATCACTGGGCAGGAAGAGTAGAATTGTTAGTTCATACATCACGTGTAGATACAGCTGCTCGAGGATGGGTTACCGGGTGAACACTACTAAGTACTAAAGATAAAGATAAAATATTTCTAGTAAAACCAAGTAAAACTACTATATGTATACAAACCACAAACACACATATATTACCATACCAGGAAAAAAACCCAGCTTTAGCATGCCTTCAAAACCATTAACCTGGGTAAGTGTAGCTTAACCATCATAGAACCACCCACGGGCTATATGGGTCCAGTGTAACCCCCTAAATAGGCCCTGATGCATATAGGAATACGAATCAAAGATACCATAAGAGTAGAGAATTACCAAGTACCCTTTGCTCTCAATGATTTATATGTATAGTGTACTTAGAGGATTCCCATGTACCTTCTAGTATTATATATGGTTTCTATGGCTAAACCCTCATGTCATCAAATATGAGTTTCCAGTGTCCATCCTTTGGACTCACACCTTCATGATTAGATATCACAGCCCCCCATTATTACCTAATTAAAACTATTTCCAACTAACCAAACCATTATTCTATTAGTATTAACCAAGGTTATAACAAATGGTATCGTCATACCGACTATAGCTTGCAAGAAATGTCCTTAGCCAACCTTTTTAGGTAAAAGGGATTCCCATGTACACATTGATTACATTATCAAGTAAACTTGGGGGAGTCCCATGTATCCCGCAAGTGTTCCATTAATATATTTGCTTGGGGGAATCCCATGTACCCCATAAGGAAGTTTAATTAACCATAACCATAACTACCAACCCTTACCATTTATCCATTCCAACCTATTTAATCCATTTATACCATTAAGCATTCTATTACTGAACCATAACATACAATAGTTCTATTAAAAATCCAATAGTATAGTAAAAGCATTATCATAGGCATTTTATTAAATATGTTTGGGGCATCATGTTTCTAAAACAATTCCAATTACCAATTAACAATTACCTTGCAACAAATTATTCAAACCATCATTAAAGCATGTAAAAACATAAATAAAATATGGGAAAACCATAACCAAGCATTTAATACCAAAAACCCCAACAAATATTTGGAAACCCCTAAACTATACAATAATCATGCCATAAAAATATTCTATAAATCATGCCTTTCATTGGAACTAACAATGAGGGGGAATTTTTTTCCCTTATATGATAAAGATGATGGAGGGTAATCACCCAATTAAGCCCCAAATTTCTCCTCTACGTGAAACCCAAGTCTTTCTTTACCCAAGAGCCTTAGGGAGAATTAGGGGTTATTTCTAAATATTTTATATTAGAATAATAGGAAAATAACCTCCCAAGGGTGACATAAGTAATGGGGTCATAATGGTTTAAGATGGGAAATATCAACATTACCCCCAACTTAACTACATAAATACTTACCTACCATCACTGGTTAGTGTACGACAAAAAATTACCAACCGTATCTCGGTGTTTGACCTATACCCCATAGTCATACCTTGACTAGAAACCAAAAATATAAGAAATTTTCTAAGGGCCCCAAATTCAAGGTGTTTCACAAAATATGTTTCTTCACACACCTAATATTGATTATACTAGACTAAAGGAGGTGTACAACAAGATTTCTTATAATGTCGTCAACCACATATTATTTGGGTTGTGATCAAGGGCTAAATGGAAATACCACAAAGAGAGTGGAAATCATAAAACTTATGCCTATGCTTATTTTAACAAAGAAGCTCAAATTTAGATGAGGATTATTGGTGCTTTTTTTATTCTAAGAACCCACTTCACTAGCATTACTTGTGATCTAGTATGTCTAGAGTTTGTATTAATGACTGATGTTCCTATTTATGTTTGTGCAGAGATTAGATCATCCCTGTGAAAAGCTTGACTCCACAAAGGCATTCCCTTCAACTTTTGCAGTATAGTGATAAATATTTTTGAAGACAATAGGGTAGAGAAGGACTCAGTGGATTAAAACCCTTCTAGAAATGTAAGTAGATGGAGCTCAATTCTACCCATTGTCAGCTCTCACTATAGAAGAGATAAATGCATGCAATGATAGCTTCTTCTATTACTTATATGGCATGAATAAGTTAATGATAAATTATGGATGTAAATAATACCCCTTACTTTTGTTAGCTAAGTTCAGCTCTGAGTTACATGCATAAGTTGCTTAAAGCCTGAAAATATCAATAAGTGTTGGGGACTTAGTCATCTTTAAGGCCTCTTAACTTTAAAGATTTTTAAATGAGTCTTTCCAACCCTAAGATGTTGGTTTTTCAATTAATTCATGCTCAGGGGTATAAGGAGAATGTCGCGGGGAAGTTACAGATTTTTCGAATGAGGATTGGGTTGTGTTTAGATTTTAATTCCAGAACCTCACTATGATAGTGGCGCATCATGGTTGGAATAGCGATGAAACGTTCATCACAATGCTATGTATTTTAAATCTACATTCCAATTGTGAATTTAATTCTCTGAAGGGCAATTAAATTTTTTCCCCTTAAACCAAATCATAAAAACATGAATGAAAACATCGATCAAGGCATTATATGCCTATTTTCCTTAATTTTCCTCTAAAAAACAAACCCTAATCATCTCTAAGTTCATTAATTTCATTCCTTTCTCTATAAGAAAGCCAAGAAATCGAGTCCCAAGTCCAAACACTATCAAGAAAGTTTCACGATTGTCTCTTTTCACCCATGGATGGTTATGAGCACCTAATACTTAGAAGTTTATATAATTTTTGTATCTTCACAATGGTTTCAAATAAACCATAAGTATTGCAATTCAGTTAGTATCATAATCAATTGTTTGCTTAGTTAAGCTTAGTTTATCCAAGTAATTAGTGTCATTTAGTTGATATTAGGATTTAGCACTGAGCTAACCCAGGGATAGGGGATCATCTTCCAGTAGAGGGTGTGAACTTTAGTAATAGTCCCGAAGTTCCAAAACTATGTAGCCAAGATTGGTTGGAGATATCAAACTGCCAGTTGAGGGTTGATAAAGTGTTTACCTAATAGTTAAGGGTAATACTTATCATATTAGATCACCTTCCAGATGGGTGACTCATTAGTCTTTTAGGACATTAGTTTAGTGGATCCACACAATCATTATTAGTATGCGTAGCACGGTACTGATACCTTTCTAACTGGGGTTACATGTTTGACCCTGATTAGCTCAGATTGGGGCATGTCAGTTAGATTATAACTCCCACAGTCTCATTTTAGTACTTAGTACAAAATTTAGTTTAGGTTTTCTTGACCATAGCATGCAGTTCATCAGTTATTCAGTTACCAGATTTCAGTATTTTAGTTTACAAACTATTTTAGTATTATGTTATATAGTTGGTTATGCATTGTCATATTTTATAGCTTTCATGCATTTATGCATCAGTTATCTGATGCTATTCAGTCAGTTATTATTTTATACACATAAACCTATGCATTTCAGTCTTACCTCATCTCATATACCAGTAAATTCAAAGTATTGATCACATACTTTTCTTTGCGCTATGATTTCTTATATCATTAGTTCAGATGATCAGTTTCCTAAATGCACTCAAAAAGTTTATCTTATCAGTAGCAATAGTTGTGGTAATCCTTATATGTCAAAGACATGTTATGTTATTTTAGTATTTTTGCATTTCTTTTTAGTTAGTTCAGTTTGGATTTACTTGGGGCCTCTCCCAACAATTCCTTAGTTAGTTTAGAGGATTTTAGATATCTTTAATCATTCAAATATTTAGTCAGTTTATTAGTTGTTTGATCATTCTTTTTAGTATGCCATCAGATATTTAGACTTATGAGTTAAATTGTATTTTTAATATTTGAACCTTATAGATTTACTTAGTTGTTTCTGCACATGTTCATTATTGGTCTATTATTCAGTGCTCAAAGTAGGTATCAGCCCATGGGTTAGCTTGTAGTCACTTGTGACCGTTAGTACTATTGGCACGACTAGGGGGTAGCCTCGAGTCGTGACAAACCTTGGTGTTAGAGCCTAATATTTTATAGTGTCCTAGGGAGTCTAAAAGTCGTGTTGTGTAAAGTCTTGTGCATGAGTGTAATGCGTACCACACTTATGGACAAGTGGCTACAAGATATTTTAGGAAAAGTTTCCCTTCTTTCAGTAGTCATGTCCTGTGAATAAGTATGAGCTCTATTTAAACTCTCTTTCTAACTCATCCTTCCTTTCGATTACAATAAATTCCTTCTAAAAGAAACAACAGAATAACAAATAGGAAGAAGTCTGCATATTTACCTATTCAGGAAGATCCCCTAAATAAGCATATCTCTCATATTTAATTCATAGCTAGTTTCACTACCTTAGCTCATTCAGTAGTTGTTCAAAATGATCAGCATATTGTTAACCTAGCTAGGCTTATAGTTCATTCTCATCAAAGTGAGGAAGAGAAGCATAAAAAGAAAGAGAGAGAATAAGAGGGCTAGAATAGGTAGTTTTAATTTAAGGTCAGAGAATGGTAACCATTCCTAATTCCACTAAAAGTTCTCATCCCCAGCTTTTTTTTCAGTTAGTGCACTAGTCCCCATGCTCAAGAATGACAATCAGGATAGAGTGCAAGGCTCTAGGCCTCAGGGTAGGATGAATAGTGGTCATACTAATCTGCTCTGTGTGATGTATGGTAGGAATTATCAGGGTGTGTGTAAGTATGGTAGTGGTGTATGTTTTTGATATGGCAAGTCAAGCCTTAGAGTTAGAGAATGACCTAGGTGGTTCAGCATAGTTAGCACAGTCATTCCTATGTTTTAGCCAGTCGCTCATCTCATCAGGGTGCTGCTTCTAGTGCACTTAGTGGACATTGCCATAATAAGTTGTGTTCACTTCAGTCCCTATAGGATCACTCAAGTTCTCCTAATATGGTTATGGGTATGTTAAAGGTATTTTTTCTTTAGGTCTATGTTTTATTAGACCCTAAAGCATCACTTTCTTTCATAAACCCCTATATAGCTATCAATTTTGTTGTAAGTCCTAAAATAATAACGGAGCCTTTCTTTGTGTCTACCCGAGTGGGTAAATCTATCATAGCTAGATGGGCATACAGAAACGGCCCAATTACAGTATCCCAGAAAATTACTTTAGTTGATTATAGGAATAAAGTTGCTCGATTTCATTTTACTAAAGAACTAGACATTGAATGGAGGGGAAGTACCTCGGTGCTTAGGGGCTAGATATGTTTTCAGATCCCTTCTCAGAATCCTATGATTGCATGTGTTCTAGAGTTAGAAGCATGAACCCAAAAGTTTAGTAGTAGTAAAGTGGGGATAGTGTTTTCTAAATTTAGTAGATGATGTATCCAGGGGATTGGCTGTATGAAAGGTGAATCAGTATGCTTGAAATAGTGTATGCAAAAATTAAGCTTTGTATGATGATGTGGACACGCTTATATAGTACCCTTTAGTTGCTAAGTTTAAATGAGGCTAGTAATATAGTGATTGATGTTCTTACTAGATTAGTTATTTCCTATAGAATGGTGATGCTGGATGTTCATGTCCAATGTACAATATTTATACTTCAGTTATCATGCTATATACTTATGCCTTACATGTCAATTCCCTAATCATAGCTCAAATTCATGCACCTTTCATAGAATTATGTACGCTTCTAATTTCAGTATACGGAGTTCCATTTCTCTCAGATGTACGAATCATACTCCATGAACTTATGAACTCCAAACTCTGGTCATGCTGCTCATGACTTATGTACTCATGCTTTACAGTATGTTTAGTTCCAGTACTCATGCGACTCTCTTAATGATTAGTAAAATTAAGATTATGTCATATATATCCACAGTTTTTATCTCTATAATAAATCTAGGTCATGGATACTCTATTTCTTAGGCCTCAATTGAGCATTTACGTTATGCATCATATTCTTTCATGTTTCAGGTCCTCATTCTCTAACCTTTTAGTGACCTCTCTTTAAGAAATGGTAGTGGTGATGAACAGTCATTTAGATGGGAAAGAGTAAATGATTCATGTTGGGGAAAGATTGATGTATGCTTGTCTGATCTAAGGTTATAATTGTGGAGTACGATTGAGGCCAAGTTTTTGATATATTTCATGGTTAGTTGAATTTTTTTTGCAATTTTCTTAAGAATAATGCATGGAAGTTGTTAATTATATAGATATTAGAGAGTACAGAAAAGATGCTTTGATGGGTTATTTGCCCATAAGTTCATGTGTGGGTATGATGATAGGCTTAAACGCCATATTGGTGTATATAAGTTGATAGGAGCGTTGTGTGTTTGTAAAATCCTAGTAAGAGGTTGAATTTAGTTATTGAAGTGGTACGAAGAATGATTCTTGAGAAAAGAAGTTTTGAAAATATAGGGTGTATTGAATTCATGAATCTGGCTAGTATTATAGTGTTATGGCTGCACTTTGTAGATTTGAGTAGGCTTGAACATAGTGAGAGAATTCAGTTTAGCTCAGACTTCAGTAGATAGAGTTATTAGTGCCCTTGTGAACATTTTTAGTAGCCTAAAGTAAAATGCAGTATTAAAGTGAAATGTATAGTTTAGGGAGTATTTGAGGAGTATGTCTAAGCTTGAGAGTACCAGTTGCATTGTCTAAAGCTTTGCAATTCCAGTTTATGTTTTATGGGCCTATGTTTTCTGTTACAGAGTTATAGCCTTATTAAGAGTCCTTACTCATATATCTTATTCATATCATTCCCATGTTCTTTGCTTCCTACTGTTATTATAACTTCTTAGGAAGAGTCTTGAAGAAATACTTCAGCTGAGTATAAGCTTTCAGTATAATTCAGTCTGTATAGGCAACAATTCAGTTTAGTAGTCAGACAATAAGTTCATTTGGTTTTTCCATTCTCTAATCTAGTCTTACTATTACAAGTTTATGAATATTGCCATTCCAAGAGATATTTTGTTCGTATCCATGAAAATTATGAATTCAGTTTAGTTCATGCATCATGTTCCACATTTAGATATTCTGTCAAGATTCAGTTTGTAAGTGTCCCATACATTATCTAAGTCTTTTGTTAGTATTTTAGCCAAGTCAGTATCGTTTGGGGAACGAACGATCCTAAGTGAGAGGTATTGTAATACCCCATGTTTTCATATCCTAAACCTCTCATCTTTTCTTTATGAAATTAGAGCCAACCTAAAGTAATTGTTAGTCATAAGTTGAATCTCTTGTTCCAATCTCAGCATTATAACCATATCATGGCATTGCACGTATTTAAGGATATCAGTTTAGTTCATGATATTTAGTTTATGTATCATGTTTTAGAATCAGTTATGCAATCATGTTAAAAGTAATGCACATTCAGTACATGACCTCAGTTACCTCAGTACAGTACTCTCAGTCTAATCAGTCTCATTTGACGAAAAATATTCCCACGGGGGAGATATTGTAATATCCTATAATTTTGTTAGCTTAGTTCAGCTCCTAGTTGCATGTATAAGAAGCTTAAAGCCTGAAAATTTTACAAAGTGTTGGTAAATTAGTCATCTTTAAGGCTTCTTAACTTTGAGGATTTTTAAATGAGTCTTCTCGACCCCGAGATAATGGTTTTTGAGTTAATTCATGTTTAGGGGTGTAAAGAGCATGTCTCGCAAAATTTTTGGATTTTTCGGACGAGGATTTGGTCGTTCTTGGATTTCATTCCTTAACCTCACCGTGATAATGGCACGTTACGGTTGTATAGCGATGAACCCTTCATCAGGTTGTGATGTCCTTCAAATCTGTGTTCCAGATGCTAATTTAATTCTCTGAGGGCCAATTGAGTCTTTTCCCCTTAATCCAATTCGTAAAAACACGAATTAAAACATTGGTTAAGGCGTTATATGCCCATTTTCTCCAATTTTCCTCTAAAAAAAAACCCTAATCATCCCCCAAGTTCATTAGTTTCATTTCTTTCTTTTCAAGAATGCCAAAAAATCCAGTTCCCAAATCCAAGAACTATCAAGAAAACCATCAATATTGTGTTTCTATTTCAAGCTTAAGAATTTAAGGTATATGTGATGTTCATCCATGGGCCCTTTTCATTCATGGAGTCCAAGAATCCCCTTTTTATATTAAATTATGAGTTTTTACATATTTATGATAAATGGTCTCCTTGAAGTTATTACTGATTTTGATTACAAGTTATGTTACAGGTGTTTTTCGATGGAATAGCCCTTATATGATTTGAGTATTAAAATCTTCATGTTAAATCCATAATTCATGGTTTTAATGTGGTAACTATGTTTTCAATCACATGCTTTACCCATTCCCATGCTTAAATTCATGACTCCTATGTGTTTGATGAAATGTCTATATGTTGGATTTTATGCAATGATCCTTTATTATGATTTTTAAAGCTTCATATGTGCTTATTGTTATTTTCCTTCAGTGTTGGAGGGTTATGAACACCAAATACATAGTTATTTACATAATTTCAGTATCTTTAGAATAGTTTCAGATAAACCATTAGTGTTGTCATTTAGTTAGTATCATGATCAATTGTTTGCTTAGTAAAGCTTAGTTCAACCCAGTAATTAGTGTCATTAAGTTTGGAGTAGGATTTAGCACTGAGCAAACCCAGGGATGGGGGCTCACCTGCCAGTAGAGAGTGTGACCTTTAGTAGCAGTCCCTGAGTTCCAAAACTATGTAGCCAATATAGGGTAGAGATATCAACCTTCCAGTTGAGAGTTGTAAGACCCCATAATATCCTAGCTCAATTCAGCTCCCTATTTCATGTTAAAGGGGTCCAAGAGTTAGTAAATTTTCGCTAAGTGTTAAAGACTTAGCAATTTCAAGACCCTTAATCTTTGGAGACTTTTTAGTTTGGCCTTCCTGACCTCGGAATGCTGATTTCTAAGTTGATTCATGTTTAGGGAGGTCAAAGGTATGTCTGACGGATGTTTTGTAACTTTTACACATGGATTAGGACATTTTTTGATGTTCAGAATATTGAGGCATCGCGATGAAGCCGCGCCACGATAGGTAGTTGACCCAGGCTCATGGTCATGTGCGTTGGCTACTTGACCCAGCCAACCCATTTAATAGAATCAAAGGATTTAAGTTCAAACTTCAAGAAAATCCTTAAGACCCTCTACAAAATCATCGAGTGAGGTATGTGTGATGTTCATCTATGTCTTTCTTTCACCAATGAGTCCAAAACCCTTTTTGATTTAAATCATGAAATTTGCATGTTTATAGAGAATTACTTCCATGAAGTTTTTATAAATTTTGAATATACATGATGGTTACAAGTGATTTTAGTTTTAAGAAGCCTTTACAGGTTTGAATGATTGAAAATTTAGGTTTAATCTCAAATTCATTGTTTTAGTATTGTGATTATGCTATTCCCACATATTTCACTCATTTTCATGCTTAAGTATTTGAATTTCAAGTGTTTGATGAAATGTCTAACTGATTGAATAGTGAACTATGATTCCCTATTATGGTTTTATGGCTTTCATAAGCTCCTTATTGTTATTTCCATTCAGTGTTGGGGGTTATGATACTCGAAACTTGGTTGTTTACCTAGTTTTTCAGTATCTGTAGAAGGTTTTCAGATAAACCATGAGCCTTGTCATTCAGTTAGTATCATGTTCATTTGTTGGCTCAGTTAAACTTAGTTTAGTTTAGTAATCAGTGTTCTTTAGTTGGGTGTAAGATATAGCACCGAACGAATATTGGATGGAGGATTCCCTATTAGTTAGGTGAAGTCATTAGTAGCAGTCCCTGTATTTCAGAATCATATAGCTAGCATGATTTATAAGGATTCACCCATCAATTTAGGCTTGACTACCTCCCAGGGGTCACCCCTCAGTATATTCTTGACTCTGCCAAGAGGTCACCGGTCAGTTTAGGCTTGATACCCTGGTTCTTCAGTAGCTTAACGGATTAATATAGCAAGTGTTAGTACCTATGGCATGGTACTGACACACTTCAATATAGAATTCAATTCAAGTGGCTTGACCGACGCATAAATATTATCACTTACTCAGTTATTATATTTCAGTATTTATGTTTTACAGATTATTTTAGAAACTTTATATGCCTTGACTAGAACTTTCAGCATTTCTATTTTTACACATGTTTACTTAGCTATCTTATATTACTTAGCCATTCATTAGTTTATGTTGAGTTAACCATGTATTTTAGCCTAACCTTATCTCATATACTAGTACATTTCAAGTATTGATCGCATACTCATTTCTTATGCTATGATGTCTTATACTATAGGTTCGGATATTCAATTTCCCGGCGAGCATAGACAAGATCAGCTAGCCAGCATTATTAGTGGTGAATACTCATACTTCGGGGATGAGTTTATCTTTATTTAGTTGAGTTAGCAGTTCAGTTGTATGGTCATTTGGAGTTATTTAAGGGTTTGTCCTTTCAACTCCCCAGTCAGTCATTCTCAGAGACTTTTAAAACATTTTCAAATAGTCAGATAGTTTGTCAGTTCTTACCAGTTAGTTTCAATTTTTCATTGTATATTTTAGTTTTGTGGATTCAGAAGTATTATTTACAATATCTAAAACCTTATGGGACTTTTTTCAGTTAATTTTTGCACATACTATTTGCTATCAGTTTTATTCAGTGCTTACAGTAGGTACTAGCTCCTGGTTGGTTTATGGTCACTTGTGAGCATAGGAACCATTTTTACAACTAGGGAGTTGCCTGGGTTATGCAAAAACTTCATTTCAGAGCCTAAGGTTTTAAGGAGTCCTAGGAAGCCAAAAATATACGTAGGTTAGAGTATTGTGCATTGGTGTGAAGTATGCCACACTTATTGACAAGAGGCTACAAGATGTTTTTAGGAAAAGTTTCCCTTATTTCAGTATTCATGTCATGGGATTGAGCATGAGCTCTATTTGACTCTCATTCTAATCAAACCTTTATTCAATTTTATAAATTACCTCCTAGAAAGAATAACAAAAGAAGGAATGGGAATCAACACGCACCTCCACCTGTTCAGAAGGATCCCCTGAATGAGCATATCTCTCATGCCTAGTTTAGAGCTGTATTCACTAACTTAGCTCACTCAGTAATAGTTCAGAATTATTATCAAGATGCTAACCCAGCCAATCCAGTGGCTAACACAAATATAGTTGGTATTCAGGACTTTACCCGAATGAATCCCACTCAGTTTTTGGGATCCAAGTTTGATGAAGATCCGCAGGATTTCCTTTACATGGTTCAGAATGTGACAAATATTATGGGTGTCTAGTGGGATTGTAAAGTTGCCTGCTTACCAGTTGAAGGATGTAGGTCACACCTAGATATAGGGCCTATAGAGTGGGTGAAATTTGGTAAATCTTTTTTAGATAGATTCTTTCCCTAAGGTTCTGGAGTTTATTAATTTGGAACATGTCAATATGAGTGTTAAAAAGTATTTGCTTAAATTTACTCAGCTAGCGAGGTATGCTCCTCACATGGATTCTGATAATCGGTCTAGAATGAATAAGTTCATGTTTGGTATATATAACAGTGTGGTCAAGGGGTGTAAGACTGCGATGTTGACTAAGGAGACGGACATATCTAAGCTTATGGTCCATGCTCAATAGATTGAGGAGCAGAAGTGTAAGGATAAAGAGAAGGATTATAAGAGAGCCAAAATAGGTAGCTTTTGTTTTGCTCAGTTGAAGTCAGAGGGTTGTAACTGTTCTCAATTTCGATAGTAGTTTTTAGCCATAGCTGCATCTTCAACAAGTGCGCCAGTACCAAATTTTAGGAATGACAATCAAGATAGGGCACTAAGTTCTAAGTCTTAGGGTAGTATGAATAGTGGTCGTACTAATTCTCTTTGTCAGAAATATAGAAGGAATTATCATGGTATGTGTAGAGCTGGCAGTGATATATTTTTTGGATGTGGCAAGCCAGGCCAGAGGATTAACAAATGTCGATTAGTTTCTCAGAGGGGAAGAAATTTGTGCCAGTAGGGTCAGTCCAATCAGTCATCAACTCTATTCGCCCGACTCAGCAGGGCACCACTTCCAGTGCCACCGGTGCTCAGCGTCAAAATAGGTTTTATGCACTTTAGTCTCATCATGATCAGGAAAGAACTCCTAATGTGGTTACGGGTATATTACAAATATTTCTTCTTTGTGTGTAGGATTTATAGACCGTGTAGCTTAACTTTCTTTTGTAACCCCATATATAGTTGTTAATTTTTGTGTTTGTCCTGAAGCTTTAGCAAAACCCTTCTCAGTATCTACCCTAGTAAGCGTATCTATTGTATCTAATTAGTTATACAGGAACTGTTTGGTCATAATATCCCAGAAAGTCACTTTAGTAGATCTTGTAGAGTTAGAGATGACTAATTTTGATGTCATTCTCAGCATGGATCGACTCTACTCATGATATGCTTTAGTTGATTGTAGAAATAGAGTTGTTCATTTTTAGTTTTTGAATAAACCAATTATTGAATGGAGGGGTAGTACTTTAGCACTTAGGGTTCAGCTTATTTCTTACCTTAGAGCAAGGAAAAAAATATCCAAGGGGTGTGTTTACCATCTGGCTCGAGTGAAAGACTCTAGTTCTGAGACTCTCAGTCTCGAGTAAATTTCAGTAGTAAAGGAATATCCAATTGTGTTCCCTAAAGATTTTGCTGGAGTTCCTCCTAAAAGGAAAATTAACTTTGGAATAGACATCCTTCTAGATACCCTGCCTATCTCTATTTTTCCATACAGAATGGATCTAGTAGAGCTTAGGTAATTGAAAGAACAGTTGAAATACCTCTTAGATAAGGGATTCATTAGGCCCAATTTTCCCCATGGGGTGCTTCTTTCCTTTTCATGCATAAGAAAGACTATTTTCTCAGAATATGAATCGATTATCGTCAGTTGAACAAGGTCACCATAAACAATAAGTATCCATTTCCCAAAACTTGTTTGACCAAATTCAGGGTGCCAGTTGTTTCTCTAAGAAAATGTAAAATTCTGAAAATAGATTTCAAAACTTAGTATGGTCACTTCAAATTTTAAGTTATGTCTTTTGGACTAACAAATTTCCCAGTAGCTTTCATGGACTTGATGAATCAGTGTTCAAGTAGTACTTGGACGTATTTGTCGTAGTAAGGAAAATGATCTTGAAGCCCACCTCAAAATTATTTTGCAGACTCTTAGAGAGCATTTGTTATTCGCAAAACTCAATAAGTGCAAATTTCGGCTAAGATCAATATATTTTATTGGTCATATTATTTTTGGTGATGGCATAAGAGTTGGCCCTCTAAAGATGGAAGTAGTGAGAAGCTGGCCCGGACCTATCTTTCTATCAGATATCAGGATTTCTTAGGTTTGGCTGGGTAGTATAGATTCTTTATTGTAGGGTTCTCGTCTAGTGCATCCCCGATTTATTTATTGACTCAGAAAAAAGTCAGGTTTCAGTGGTCAAATTCTTGTGAGACGTTTTTTCAAGAGTTGAAGACTCGACTCACCTCAGCCCCAAATTTGATCTTTCATGATGGTTCAGATAGGTTTGTTGTTTACTCTGATGCTTTAAGAGTTAGTTTGTGTTGTGTTTTGATGCAAAGAGGTAAAGTCATATCCTTTGCCTCTAGACAGCTTAACCCCCATGAAAAGAATTACCCTACCCATCATCTTTACTTAGCAGTTGTTTTGTTTTCCTTGAAAATTTAGAGGAATTATTTGTATGCGGTTCATGTTGATGTGTTCTTGGATCACAAAAGTGTACAGTAAGAAAGATTTGAATCTTTGTTAGAGAAGATGGTTAGAATTATTTATGATATGAGTGTGTTGTATCATCTGAGCAAGGTAAATATAGCGGTAGACATCCTTAGTAGGTTGTCTATAGGTAGAGTTCCTCATATTGAAAATGATAAGAAAAAGTTGATTCAGGAGGTTCATCTGTTGGCTAGATTAGGTGTTCATTTGGTCGATTCTTCTAAGGGTAGTGTATGGGTTCAGAATAGCTCAGAATCTTCATTGGTTACCTAAGTAAATGAAAAGATATGGATTCCAGTTTGGTTAAGTTTAACGAGTTAGTTAAAGATCAAAAAACAGAGGTTTTCTCCCAAGTGGGAGATGGTGTGTTGTGATGTCAGGGTAGGTTTTGTGTTTCATGTGTTTATGGGTTGAGGCAGTGAATCTTGCAGAAGTGCATGGTGTGCATTAATCTATTCACTAAGGAGCCACTAAGATGTATCATGATTTTTGGAAAATCTATTGATGGAGTGGTATGAAGAGGGATATTGGAAAGTTTGTAGCTAAGTACTCTAACTATTAGTAGGTTAAGGTTGAGCACAAGAGGTCTAGTGGCACAATTCAAGAGTTCATCATCCCTAATTAGAAGTGGGAATAGGTCAACATAGATTTATTGCCAAGGTTTCCCCGTACGCATCATCAACAAGATTTGATATGGTTTATTGTAGACATAATGACCAAATCACCGCATTTCTTGCCAGTTCAAACTTCCTATTCAGCCGAAGATTATGCCAATCTCTATATTAGAAAGTTGGTTAGATTTTATGGAGTCTTGGTACCCAAACCTATCTTATTACCGTTTTTCATCCTCAGACAAATTGTTAGGCAGAGAGCACCACTCACACCCAAGAGGACATGTTGAGAGCATGTGTTATCAAATTTAATGATAGTTGGGATGATCACTTTCCCTTGATTGAGTTTTCCTATAATAACTATTATCACTCTAGTATTCAAATGGCTCCATTTAAGGCTCTCTATGGGGGGAGGTGTAGATCTCCTATTGGTTTGTTGGAGGTAGAAGAAACTAGTTTAATAGGACTAAATTTGGTATTTAATGCGATGGAGAAAGTTCACCTAATCAGGGAGAGGCTTAAGACAGCCCAATGTCGTAAAAAATCCAATGTAGAAGTGCATCGGAGAGATCTCAAATATACTATTAGAGATTTAGTTTATTTGAAAATCTCTCCGATAAAGAGACTGAATAGATTTAGCCAAAAGGGGAAGCTTAGTCCCCGATATGTTGGTCCTTATAGGATCTTGAGTTATTTTGGAAAGTTAGCTTATGAGATTGAGTTGCCTACAGATTTTGCATTCGTACATCCAGTGTTCCATGTTTCCTTGTTGAAAAGGTGTATTGGTGATTCAGCTATAGTTTTTCTGTTTGAGGCTACAGATGTGTAGGATAGCCTTTCTTACGAAGAAATCCTAGTCGAGATCCTAGATTGTCAGGCTCGCAGACTAAGGAACAAAGAGGTTTCTTAGGTCAAAGTTCTTTTGCAGAATCAGTCCATTGAGGAATCCACTTGGGAAACAAAAGCATATACGCGTACGAAGTACCCTCATATTTTCTCTGCAAACTCAAACTCAACTTCAAATAACAGTTTTCCTTAGATTATCTCTTTTCCATTCTCAGTTCCAGCCATATAATCATTGTATCCTCACGAATCAGATTAGTTATGTATCATGTTTTAGGTTCAATCATGTAATCAAGCTTTCAGTTATGCATGTTCAGTATGTAATCTAAGTTTCTTAGTATTTTTAGCTTAATCAGTTTGATTCGAGGATGCATGTACCTAAGGGGGAGATATTGTAATAAATAGTAATATCCTAGTTCAACTCAGCTCCTTATTTCATGTTAAAGGGGTCCAAGAGTTGAAATATTTCCACTAAGTGTTAAATACTTAGCCATTTCAAGACCCCTAATCTTTGAAGATTTTCTAATTTGGCCTTCACGAACTTGGAATACTAATTTCTAAGTTGATTCATGTTTAGGGAGGTCAAAGGTATGTATTAAGGATGTTTTGGAACTTTTAGACGAGGTTTGAACCGTGTTTGGATGTTCAAAATAGTGAGGCATCGCGATAGAGTCACACCGTGATAGTTAGTTGACTCTGGCTTAGGGTCGCTCCGCATTGGCTACTTGACCCTTCAAGTGGTTGCACTGCGTTGGGTAGCCTCTTCCAGCATTTTAAATCCTCATCATTAAGGGAATTTGGGTCAATTTACCTCACCCAAACTCATCCATAACACCAAATTTAGGTCCCCTAGGAGCATAATTCACAAATCCTCTTAAGGAAAGTCATTTTCCTCTCAAGACCAAGCCCTATCCCTTTCAATATAATCAAAGGGTTCAAACTGAAGCTTCAATAAAATCCTCAATACTCCTCACGAAATCATCGAGTAAGGTTTGGATGATGTTCATCGATGGATTTCATAGACCATAGAGTCCAAGAACCTATTTTATGTTTTAAATCATGAAATTTCATGTTTATAATAAATTATATCCATGAAGCTCTTATGAATTTTGAATATACATGATGGTTACAAGTTATTTTTGCTGAAAGCAGCCCTTACATGTTTGAATGATTGAAACTTTGAGTTTAATCTCTAATTCATTATTTCAGTATTGCGATTATGTCATTCCCACATGTTTCACTCACTTTCATGCTTAACTATATGTATTTCAAGTGTTTGATCTAAATCATTTAATTTTGAACTATGATTCCCTATTATGGTTTCATGGCTTTCATGAGTTCATTATTGTTATTTCCATTAAGTTCTAGGTTACGAATACCCAAAATATAGTTGTTTACCTAATTTTTCAATATCTTCAAAATGTTTTCAAATAAACTATGAGTCTTATCATTCAGTTAGTATCATGTTCAGTTGTTAGCTCAGCTAAGCTCAATTTAGTTTAGTAATCATTATCCTTCAGTTGGGAGTAGGATTCAACACCCATCGAATGTAGGTCGGTGTCTTCCCTCTTAGTTAGGAGTAGCAGTCCCTATATTCTAGAAACACATAGCCAGCATGGGTTATGAGGAGTCGCCCATCGATTTAGGCTTGACTACGTCCTATGGGTCACCCGACAGTTTAGGCTTGACTTCGCCCACCTGTCAGTTTACACTTGATACCCTAGTTCTTTAGTATCTTAGTAGATCCATATAGCCAGTGTTAGTACCTGTGGCATGGTACTGACACTCTTTCAACTAGGTTACAGGTTAGACCCCAATCATCTTAGAATGAGGCATGTCAGTTAGATGATATCTCCCATACTCACAGTTCAGTATTTAGTATAGAATTTATTTTAGGTGGCTTGACCAAGGCATACATATTATTAGTTATTCATTTATCAGATTTCAGTATTTTAGTTTTATAGATCTTTCAAAACTTTATATGCTTGGTCTTATACTTTCAACATTTTAATTTTCATGCATGTTTACTCAGCTATCTGATATTATTAGCCAGTCATTAATTTATGTTCAGTTAACCGTGCATTTTAGCCTAACCTTATCTCCTATACAAGTACATTCATAGTACTGATTGTATACTTATTTCTTGTGCCATGATATCTTATATCATAGGTTTGAACGCTTAATTTCCTAACCGACCTTAGACAGGATCAGTTATCCAGTATCAACAGCAATGGTGAATCCTCAAACTTCAAGGGCAAGTTTATCTTTATTCAGTTGAGTTAGTAGTTCAGCTATATGGTTAGTCAGAGTTAGTTGGGGGTTCATCCCATCAACTCCCCAATTAGTCAGTCTTAGAGGCTTTTCGAATATTTTTAGATAGTCAGTTAGTTTGTGAGGTTTTCTAGTGAGTTTTAGTATTTCCATGTATATTTAAGTTTTGTGTAATTAGTTGTATTATTTACAGTATCTAAAACCTTATGGATTTTTTTAGTTAATTTCTACACATACTCTTTGCTATCAGTTTCAATCAGTGTCACTATAGGTACCAGCTCATGGGTTAGCTTGTGGTCACTTGTGACTATAAGTATCGTTATTGTAACTAGGGGATAGGCTCGGGTCGTGAAAACGGTTGATAAAGTGTTTACCTTCCAATTGAAGGTAATACATGTCTCATTGGAGCACCTTCCAAATGAGGGTGAATCATTAGTCCTTCATGACATTAGTTTAGTAGATCCGCACCGCCATTTTTAATACCCATGGCACGGTAATTACACCCTCTAAACTGGGTTATAGGTTGGACCTCGATTAGCTTAGATTAAGGCATGTGGGTTAGATGATACCTCCCACTATCTCAGTTTAGTATTTAGTATAGAATTCGGTTTAGGTTTGCTTAACCATAGCATACAGTTAATCTATTATTCAGTTTACCAAATTTTATAATTTTAGCTTACAGACTATTTCACTATCATGTTATATGATTGGTCATGCATTCTTATATTTTATAGCTATCACGCATTTATGCACCAGTTATCTCATGCTATTAAGTCAGTTATTATTTTATGCACATAAACCTATGCATTTGAGACTAACCTTATCTCATATACCAGTACATTCAAAGTTTTGATTGCATACTTTTCGTCTTGCTATGATGTCTTATATCATAGTTTTGACACTCAATTTCATTATTCCACTTAGACAATTCAGCTTATTAGTAGTAGCAGTTGTCGTGAGTTCTTATATGTCAAGGACCTATTATGTTATTTTAGTATTTCTACATTTATTTTAAGTTAGTTCTATTTGGAGTTAGTTGGGGTTTGTCCCATCCATTCCTCAGTCAATTTAGAGGCTTTCAAATATTTTTAGTCATTCAGACAGTTAGTTGATTTATTAGATATTTGAGTTTTCTTTTCAATATGTCATCAAAAATTCAGACTTATGATTTAAATTGTATTTTTAGTATTTGAACCTTATGTCTTTAATCAGTTGTTTCTGTACATGTTCATTATCAGCATATTATTCAGTACTCACAGCAAGTACCAGCCCATGTGTTAGCTTGTGATCACTTGTAACCTTAAGCACTGTTGTCGCAACTAGGGAGTAGCCTCGGGTCGTGACATAGTTAGACTCCTACTACAGATGAGTTGAGAGACTTGGATAGTGACT
This sequence comes from Capsicum baccatum var. pendulum, assembly GCA_030864225.1. NCBI lineage: Eukaryota > Viridiplantae > Streptophyta > Magnoliopsida > Solanales > Solanaceae > Capsicum > Capsicum baccatum. The sequence goes on along the minus strand of CM061560.1, from coordinate 159,344,167 downwards.
ACACTATAAATGACAATGCAAAACCATTATGCCGAGTTGGTCAGACCTTTAGAGAGCCAGTAGATGATAATGTTTCTACCGGTAATGAGCACATACTCGAACATTTTTATGTGGAAATTTATTCTGACGATGAGGATTTTGAGGTGAGATATCTGAGTCCTAATATGGATAAGATCATGACTATTCCTAAGAAGTTCTTTCCCCCATATTTTAGTTTATGTTTTATTTTTTTATGCACTGAAGATAGTGTCTTGTCTAAGTCTATCGTGGGGTAGAAGTATTCCCTAGGTTATTTAAATTTGTTAATATCTACTTTTTGGATATTTTCATTTGTAATAAGTACTATTGCACACTTGGGAGACTGTTATGATTTGGCAGTAGTACTATTTTTGGTATTAGCTATTTTCCTTAGTTTTGCTTTTGGGTTCCTCGGCTTGTGTTTGAGCTCTTTTTCCAAGGATAGTCCTTTGAATTGAGTAGAATTAATTTTTTTTAGAACTAGGTTGTGCATTAAAGTAATAGTTAGTACTTTTCTCGATGATGCATGGATGAAGACTGTCTTAAGAGAAAATTAGTCAAAAGTAGAGAGTAAGAAGTAGAACCCTTGTATGAAATTGATATTAAGTACTCTTTTTGGCTATATGATTGATTGACACAAGTGTGGTTTAAATTGAAAGCATGTGTAATGGGTGAATTAATACTTTGGAAGCACTATTGCCCATTTATGTGAATAATTACTTTTGAAACACTTAGTCATATTTAAGTGATTCTTGTATGATCTTAGGTTAAATTTGAATTTGTATCATTTCTTGACTGTGAATCAAAAGGGGTCCATATTGATTTGAACAAGTGTCACGTGCGAGTGAGGTTTTTGTTATATTTCATGTTGCATTGTGGTGTCTAGAATTGCCTGGTGTTTAAGAAAAGTTATATGAAGAATTTAAGGGTTAGGATATGATATAAGAATTTTGATAGCCATGTTTTATACATGTTCTATATATCCCTTCTGCATGATATTAGTTAGCCTCGTTGAGCCTTTAGTCTATTCTTTGGTAACCTCATAGGTAGCTTATCCTTTTTCTTTTAGTTTACCGTAATTTGATCTAAAACATCTAAGTGCTTTAGTTGAAAAATTAAGAGGTTAAGGAGTATAAAACTGAAAAAGGAAAAAGTGAAAGTGAAGCCCAAACATTATAGATATTGGTGTGATGAAAAATCTATATGTCATTGGTGGAGGTTATGGAAAAATACAAAACAAAGAAAAAAGAGGATAAGAATAAAAGTGAGAAACATGGGTCATGTGTTGATAGAAAAAACTCCTTCCATAATATATGTAAGCTAACTTAAATACATCAGAAAAAAAAAGAAGATTTTGAAAAAAGGGTGGAAAATGGGGTGGTTGGAGATGGCAGTGTGATGTATTAAAGTGCTTAGGGAAGTTGTCTCTATTTCTCTCAAAAATAGGTATTATCCATCCCTTGGTTTAAATTACAATCCATTAAAGAACTACCTTATCTTAAGCCTTAGTATTTTTATACTAGTGTAGTATTACACTAAGGGAAAGCCTATGGGTCATGCTATGTTCATTTGAATTCTTCAAAAGAGTGAGAAAAATTTTGTCTTCACACCCAGTCTTATATTAAATTGTATGTTGATGAATGATATTAGGTTACTTTATTTTGGTAAGGGGTGCAAGTTTATTTTAATGGACATTCATATATTTAAGTGACATACTCGATGTATGACTTGTTTCTCTTATTTGTTTTGTGGTCCTAGCTTGAGTATCTTATTTTGAATATTGACATTGGTGTTATGCATAATGAGCATGAAGTATAGAGTTGTTTGTGGATGAACCAAGATTTAAGTGTGGGGTATGATCTAAGGCATAGTTATACACCCAATGATCATGTTTTGACCATACTTTATCTTAGTTTGTACAATAAAGTATCTTTTATTGGTGGATATTATTATACATTTGATGTAAATGAGATAACCTATGTGATTAGTACTATTTTAGGAGTAAATAAAGAATGTGGAGACATAATACATGATGATTACAAAGGATGATGGACATGAGAAGAACAACAAGCAAAATGGGGTTTCTAAGAAGGACTACAACTCATTCCTGGGGGCTGCGCAATGGGCATGCATTGCATCCTATAGGGAAGCACGATGGTCATGTGCTGCAACTCTTTGGTGCACAGAATATGCCATGAAGTATAAAGGTGGTCTCTGGGTCAGCAAGCTCTTTTAAATCAGGCTATGTTCAAGGACTTAGGCTAATTTTACCATACATTTATAAATACTCCATGAATGTTTTTAGAGGATTACGCACTATTTTGCAGCAAGTTAGAGAGGATAAGGGTTTTCATTAATATTAATCTTCTATAAACTCTTTTACACTTAATTCTTTTGTTTGAACAAAATTAATTTTATAAGTTTGTTTCAAAGTATAAGTGACTATAAGCCTTTGTTCTAAGGTTGAGGCTAAATGAATAATTGTATTCATTTTCTTGAGTTGGTTAAATGTTGAATTATCACAAGGGTTGTTCTTAAACTCTTATTTTTACTATTTTTATGCTTGGACAACATTAAAATACATCTATAATCCTCTAGTGAACCTGGAAGGAGAATCACTAGGATAGATTGATAAATTCAAGGAATAAGTTCTCATCTTTTATAAAGAAAGTATTTGATTCACCTATAGGATCAGTATATACTTAGAATACATTAATTATTCAAATACAGGAAGATAGTTTAATGTATCTAAATTAGATTATTGCATTTCTGTTCAACGATGTCGTTGTGATATCCTTTTTGGTAGATAATTAGAGGCTCAAACGACCATATTCATGTTATCAACCCTTTGAATCAACAATTTTATAAATAATGTAACAATGAGAGAGTAATGATCTATATGATTACAATGAGTTCCTTGCCCCTAGAATTTTCCTTGATATTTATTACAACCTTTCTCGTATTACGACTGTTACATTATATTACCTTTTCTTACTATTATTTTGCTAAAAATTTATAAGTCACCTTAATATATCACAACATTTACTTGAAATATTATTAACGACTCAATTAAGTGAATTGATAAAGTATTACTCCCTAAGGGTTCGATATTTGGCTTTTCAAAAGTCATTATATTATTTGTCAGACCAGGTACACTTGTATATATGTTAAGCCAAAACACATCCTCATTTATTCTAGGTTTGAGAGTAAACATACAGACCATTTAAGGGTTGTGTTGCAGTTCACCATCTATTTTCCAAGTTCATTAAGTGTGATTTCTAGTTGAAATCAGTAACATTCCTTGTTCATGTTATTTTCAGTTAAGGCATTCAGGTTGATCCTCAAAAGACTGAAGAAGCAAAGAAATGGCCTAGACCTATGTTTCCATAGGATATTAGGAGTTTCTAGGGTTTAGCTTCTTATTGCAGATGGTTTGTTGAAGGATTTTCCTCTATTACTTATCCCATGTCCAAGCTGACTTGGGAGAAAGTCAAATTTTAGTGGTTCTATTCTGGTGAAAAGAGTTATTTGGAGTTAAAGACTCAAGTCACCACCACTCATATTTTGACTTTGCCCGAGGGCTCAATTGGTTTTGTGGTTATTTTTGATGCTTCTAGAGTTGGACATAGTTTTGTATGATGTAGTGGGAAAAGGTTATAGCATATGCCTCTAGAAAACTCAAGCCTCATGATAAGAACCACCACACTCATAATCTTGAGTTGATAGCATTTTTTCCCTTAAAGATTTGGAATCATTACCTTTGGGTTCATGTTTATGTGCTCACTTATCATAAGAGTCTTCAGTATGTGTTCAATCAGAAGATCTAAATCATTGTGAAAGGAGATAGATAGAATTATTAAAGGATTATGATATGAGTGTCTTATACCATTTGAGTAAATCCAATATGGTAGTCGATTCTCTTAGTAGATTATCTATGAAAGGTTTTGCCTTTGTAGATAAAAAGAAAAAAGAGTTTGTTTATGAGGTTCAAAGGTTGGCCAATCTGGGAGTTCGGTTGGTTAATTCAGCCAAAGTTAGTAATTTTATTTGGAATGGTTTAGAATTCTCTATGATAGAGAGGTGAAAGAAAAGCAAGATAGTGATACTATTTTTCTTAGATTGAAATAAGTGGTCCAGAGATAGAAGGTTGAGGTTTACTCCCAAGAGGGAGATGGTGTTCTTCGCTGTTAGGGAAAACTATGTCTCCCGAATGTAGATTACATGGGATAATGAATGCTAGAAGAAGATTATGGTTCTCGATATTCTATTCACCCAGAATCCACTAAGATGTACACTCATGGTTCTCAATATTCTATTCATCTAGAAGCCACTAAGATATACTATGAATTACGAGAAGTCTATTGGGGGAATGCCTTAAAAAGAGATATTTTGGAATTTATGGCTAAGTGTCCAAATTTCTAGCAGGTTAAGTTTGAGCACTAGAGACGTGGTGGTACACTTGAAGACATAAGAATTCCTACTTGGAAATGGGAAGTGGTGAATAGAAACTTCATTTCAGGGTTGCCTCAAACTAATCGACAACATGATTCTATTTGGGATATCATGGTCCAAATGACTAAGTCAACCTATTTTCTTCTAGTTAGTGTTAGTCGAAGACTATGCTAGACTCTACCTTAAGGAGTTGGTGAATTGCATGGAGTCCCTTTGACTATCACTTCAGATAGAGGTACTCAGTTTACCTCTCAGTTTTTTTTGTAAGATATTTTAAAGGGGTCTGATGACCCAAGTCCATCTTAGTACAATTTTTACCCACAAATAAATTGTCACACAGAGAAAAACATTCATACGTTAAAGGATATATTGAGAGTGTGTGATCTATTTCAAGGGTTGTTGGGGTGATCAATAAAAAAAGATATCACTCCAGTACTCAGATGTTCCCATTTGAACATTGATAAGGATAGAAACTGTTCTTGAGGTTAAGGAGAAAGTTCAAATAATTAGAGAAGGGATAAAAACAGCTTAGAGTCATTAGAAGTCCTGTGCAACTGTGAGAAGAAGGGAACTTGAGTTTTCTAGTGGTGATTTTGGCTACCTCAAAGATTAACCTATAAAAAGGGTGAAGAGATTTGGTAAAAATGGAAAGATTAGTCCCTAGTATATTGGTCCTTATAATATTATGGGTCATTTTCTCTATGTAGTCTGTGAGTTAGATTTACCTATAGACTTAGCATTACTGCATATAGTCTACCTCTTTTCCTTTTTAAAGAAATGCATTGGTGATCTTGCATTAATTTTTCCCTTCGAGAGCGTGCATGTGAAAGATAGTCTCTCTTATGAAGAGGTTCTTTTGTGATCCTGTACCATCAGGTTCATAAGATGAGAAATAATAAGGTTACTTTTTAAAGTTTCCTTGACAAATTCACTCAGTTGAGGGAGATACTTTGGAAGCAGAGGCAAATATGATGACCAATTAACACCACCTATTCTCGTCAAACTTATTCCCAGCTTAAGGTAATAGTTTCCCTTAAATTAATTATTTTTTTCTATTTAATGTCACCCATCTAATCTCATGTCATTGCATGCACTCATTGGTTCAGCTGACACCATGTTTCAGTTACTGACTCAATGATCATGTCAGTGTTAAACTCTTTGAAACTTGGTATAGAATTTTAGGTGTATAGTATATGAAAGGGTTCTAATAATATTAGGAGAAGTGGTGAAGAAAATATGGAAATTTCGGCTCCTTCCCCAAATGTCTCAACTTAGTTTTTATATGGGGATGGATGTCCCAAGGGGGAGATAATGTAACACCCTGAGAATTTAAGATAAGATTAGAACCATGCCTCAATTACTAGTAGGATCAATCATCATGTGTTAATAGCATTATCGGTGATTTATACATGTATTAGGGCCTCAATTAACACGTAGCTCTTGGCCAAGCCAAAACCTTCCTTACTGATTGAATCCTTGAGAAATATCTTGCAAAGGTTAGATTCAAACAATCATAAATTATGGATACTGAAGCATTTTTCAACTAAATACCCACCAAATGATAGATATTTGGATTATATTTCCAATGTATTCAGTATTTCCTTAATTTGATATTAGAGTAAAACATTATAGCCATTTTAGTAAAGCATTATCCAGCAGTGACATGTCACGAGCCAAACCACGTCTATGGTTACATTATACGACCGTACAATGGTAATGTCTAGTTAAAACAGACCTAATAACCTAATAATTTCAAGTATACCTTCCAAATATGAGAGATAACCATGACCGCGCTTTGAAACAATTATCTTAGGTACAATCATGAGTCCTAAAGATTATTCGATTTCAACTTCCAAGATATGAATCGAGGCACGATTGTGAGTGGTCCCTTTATCATACCATGTATTTTATGAACATGTTTAGAGAAATTTCATTCCATCTCCCTACCATAATCACCATCCATGGTCATAGGTTGGGACCACGATCACTGGAAAGTCCTATATATCTCTTCCAACAGCTTTTCAATTATGAGTTTAAAATGGGCACATCAGTCTTTACCAACCCTTTTAACATTAAAACTAAATCATTAAAATTATTTCATGTATGATTATTAATATGAATATTCCCTAAGACCGCATTACTCAAAAAAAATTAACACTTAGTCAGCATAGAGAAAAAAGTGATTTCTTTCCCCAAGGTAGAGCTAGGGTTAATCTTCTTTAGACTTCTAATTTCAAGTATTTTTTCAGGTTTCTCATCTCTATGTATGTGGGATTTCATCAATGGATATCCTTTAATTTATTGACTGCCAAAGCTAACTCAATTCCTCAGTTAATTCTTTCCCCAGAGCCCAGGGTTCATGAATGTTATGAATTTCTTGATATTCCAATCCCTTTATATCATTGAGTTATAAACACATATTTCAATATAAATTTTAAAATGCTATAATCATAAACACTAAATATATTGTTAACTCCATGATTGTTGGACTTGGGTTATTAATTTCCTTAAATTCACTCAGTTTATGAAATTGGCAATATAGTTGCATCTTTAGATATGGTGGGTTGTGAATACCCTATGAACTAGGATTTTAAGCCTATATTTATGAGTATACAATCTTCCAGCATACATGTTTTTGAATTCTTTTTAATAATGCATTTATTTTCCATCGTCAAATTATTTTCATTGAGCATTGCAATTATCAATGTCATTTAGTTGGGAGTGGCACTTCACACTGAGTGGACGTAGGGATAAAAGATTACCCATAACTTTGGAGGATATCTTTAGTAGAAGCCCCTATGTCCCTAAACTACGGTGAAACCATAGGTTCCAAGGGGTTACCCATCAAACGAAGCTTGACACATTATTTCTTTTGGACATTAGTTTAGTAGATCCACATTAGTGAGTGTTTGTACCCTGGAAAGGTACTAAACACCCTTCCAGCTAGTGTTATAGGTCGGACCCCGATTAGCTCCGATTGGCATATGTTGATCCCGTAGTCTATTTCCCATAGTTATTATTCAAATACTTACATGATCTAGTATTCAGTTATTTAATTTATCAAACAGTACTTGTTCATTACTTGGTCTTGCATTAGTTTACCATCTTACACACATTATGTTTAGCCTATATAAATTATTTCCTATGTTACATACTTAGTACATTCAAAGTAGTGATCTTAGTCTTTCTTTTGTAAAATATTATTTCATAATAATGGCTTTTACATTGAGCATTTAGATCAAACTTAGTACAATCTCCTACCACATTAGCAGTAGTACTTTTGTGGGTCTTTATCATTTAAGGACTAGTATCAGTATTTCATTTGTTATTATTATTTTAGTTTTCCAAAAGTTCTAGTTAGATGGGGGCTTATCCCAAAAACTCATCTTATTTTGAGGCTTTTAAATAGTCAGATAAATTATATTTGTGTTGTTAAGATACTGTCACTTAAGGATTATCTGCCTAACTTATTATTCAAATTTATTATTTTTGTATCAGTGATTTTTAGTTATTTTCAATATTCTTAGTTCCATGATAGGTCATGGGTTAATTTAGGTTAACTTGTGACTCTAATCAGTGTATTACGACCAGAGGATAGTCTCAAGTCATAATAGCAACTCCCACTCCTATAGAATCCTCCATAGGTCCATCCACTAAACCTCTTGGACCTGCTACTCTGGGACCTTTCCCATCCACTACTCTGAGAACTTTTAGGGCCCTAGTGACTCAGGTTTACATTATTCAAATGGGCTAGTTATCTTATCTGGTGAGATGAGGTTATCTATATTAGTGCAAATGCCTTAGATGATTATTGATGTAGTAAATATGCTATAGTGTTTCTTCATGATGAGTTGTAAGGTATTCATGAGACCCTGTGTATTTTTGGTGCCATATTAATCTACTTTAGAAATCTAGAACCCAAAGTTCCAAATGAGGTATTACAGAAGATAAAAGTTGTTCTTGCTTCCCTTTAAAAGCATGCTGATAAGCTCTAGTTCCCAAATTTTTCATATTTATAGGGAGCTTCTCATCAGAAACTGACTTCACCACTTATCTATTAAGATATCATAGTAGTTGAGAAGGATAAAGAGGATGAAGAGGACCATCCTTCACATGAGGCCCAGGTTGATGCTTACTATGGTGAGTAGGTATCGACTAATGTGTAGGCTAAAATACATTAGACTGAGGATATTATTCTTTCTACCACTTTGGACAGGTCAAATTAAGATATGTCCAAATTAGTCCCTTCAGTTAAGTTGTTGTCGTGGACACCATACCAGACCCAACCCATCTAGGAATTGATGCCTTGACAGAGGTTGTTTCTATGTGCCAGTCATCACTACAGGCTTAGACATGTTTAGGAGACCATCACTCTTATTCTCTTTTCTTTATTTTAGTCATATTTCAATGATGATAATGCATAATTTAGAGTTTGGGGTTTATTTAATTTTGGATTTGTAATATTTTAACCAGCTTTTAAATATTATGGCTCAAAATTCTATTTTGGACACTTTATTCTTTTTTTGTTCTTAGTTTGGATGATGTTTTGGATATTTTTATTTTGGATTTTAATATTTTAAATTGGGTTTTTGGATTTATTTGAGTATGGTGAATGATTTCATTTTTCATTTTCTTACTTTTTATTTTTAGCTCAGTAGTTTGTAGTTTAATTGCAAATAAAAATTATTTTAACATGTGTAATTAAGAGAAAAGTATACTAGTAAGTGAACTCTTTGACTCACATGGTACTCTTGGGAGATTTTTTACTTGCATAACCCTTAAAATTGGTAAACCATTATTAATTGTACATATATTTTTTCAAAATCTGCCCATTTTTAAAAAATTTATTTGGTCAAGTTAAAGTAGTTAGGCATTCATTATTTGTGAACACCCGCATCTTGTTTTAACTACTTGAGTTCTTTCTTCGATATTCAATATGATTATTGTACATCAACTGAGGAAGGGTTCTTCGAGTGTGCAATTAAGTGCCATGTATGGGAGAGTCTTTGACTTGATCTTGCTTATTAAGTTCACGTAGAACTTGCCCGGTTTCTTTATTGTTGAAGCAAAGAGTGTGCATTGTTGGAGAATTGATCTTAGGTAGTCGATCAAGAGTGATCCTCCAATTTGACAAAAATATCCATCCAATGGAGTCCATTTTCTTGAACAACTTCTTTACAAGCCAAAAACCTTCTTTCACAAGTCTCTGTCTCTTGAATCAGACCTTCTTGAAGCATCTAAGTAAAGTCATGGACCAACTTAGACCCTAAGCCTAAGTTAGGGGTAGAGGAACATTTTTTGGTTAGTCTTACGATTAGAAGTTCTTAATAAGGGAAACACTCATTTCCTCTTATAATTATTCTCTTATCCTTTGTAGATATATTTACAAAAGTATTGAAAGGAAATAAAAAGGTGTTGTAGTTTAGCTGCCAGTTGTAAATATCCAAAGTATTTTAATGTTTGAAAGATAGAAAAAGAAAGATAACATGAAAATTTTGGAGAATTGGTTTGTGGAATTATATATGAAGAAATTTGTGGAATAGAAGTGCAAGTGAGGTCTCTTTAGATGATTCAAGAGGGTAGAGTAAATATAACCTTAACTTTTCCTACATTACCCATTTCCTATGCTACTGTAATGCCCCTAGTCTATACCCTGGAGCTACACGGTGCTCATAATCGCGAAGGACCACAAGCTAACCCATAAATGATACCTATTGCAATAACTAAATAAGAATAATACTGAAATATGTGAAAATTAGGTAGAAAACATGCCATAAGTTTCAATACTGTAAATAATACTGGATATGGTATCACAGTACCAAAAATTGAACATTAATACTGAAAACTGAACAACTGTCTGAAAATACTCTAGTCTGAAAAGCCTCTAAAATGTTTGAACTATGGAGTTGATGGTATAAGTCCACAAATAACTCTGACTACTGAAAATGAACTGAAATGCTAAAATGAATAATCACATCCTCAAACCATGAGGACATACTGCTAACTCGGTATGCTGAGAATCTAAATTGCTAAAGGTGCTTGGGAGCCCGTGCGTCTGAACCTATGATATAAGACATCATAGGGCAAAAGAAAGGTATGTGCCAGTACTTTGAATGTACTGGTATGCTCAGTGAGGTAGGCTGAAATGAATGGGTTTATATGCAAGAACAATACTAACTGAATATCATTAGTATGACTGACTGAGAGTACATGAATAAATATAAAAACTGTACTAAGATCATAATAACACTGAATACTGAATCTGAATACTGATTAACTGATATTTGAGTATACTGATACTGAATTACTGTCAACTAAATTACTATATCTAACAGTCTTAATTATGTAGATCAATACTGAATCTTTTACTGAGCTGAGTGACTGTGCCTGACAGTCCTGAATCAGTGAAACTGAACTGAGTTCCATACTGAGACTTAATCTGAAACTGAGATTGTGGGAAGTAATCATCTAACCGACATGCCCCTTCTCTAACTGATTTGGGGTCTAACCTATAACCCCAGTTGGAAGGGTGTCAATACTATGCCATGGGTAAGGACAAGTGCTGAGTCACCCTCATCTAGAAGGTGCTCTAAATAAGAAAGGTGGTACCCTCAACTGGTAGGTAGATCACCTCATCAACCGTCAACTAGCAAGTTGATGTATCAACCTACACTGGCTATGTAGTTCTAGAATAGAAGCACTGCTTCTAAGGATTTCACCCTCCACTGGCAGGTGATTCCCAATCCTTGGGTTCACTCGGTGCTTAATCCTACTCCAAAGTGAATAGATACTGGACTGAATTCTTAACAGTACTAGGCTAGACTGAATTGTTACTGATCGTATTGTTTAACTGAACAAAACAAATTTTTACTGAATTCAGCAAGACTAATTCTGAGTTCACTGAGTTTTCCTAAGTTCTGTAACTGACTAGATTCTATTGATTGAGACAACACTAATTCTACTCTAGGACTGACCATGGCTCTAGATAAGCAGCTGAATTATCAGGTATTAAATACCCCCAAGACTTGATAGCTTAAACTTAAAAGACATGGCATAATCTTGAGATATGTTAACTAACTACTTAAACATCATTCATTTATTTGGGCATTCAAGCAAAAACTTGCAAACATGCTAACCTGATATAATTTCACTATTCAACTCACATGGCTAATTCATCAAGCACTTGTACGGAATAATATATACACATAATGCTAAACAACATATAGGCATCATGAATCAATTCCAATTACACAATTCCAATAGTTTCAACATAAATTCACATGATAAAGCACACATTAACTCTACATGAATCTTGTAATAAATCATGAATTCACTTTAAATCAAATCATGGAAATCATGAAATCAATCTACATGAGCTTTAAAAGAGTTTCTTGGAATCCAAGGGTGGAAGGAACCCTTGGATGAAAACTTCACATACCTTAGTTTGTGAATTCTTTAAAATTAATGGTGGAATCTTAAGCCTTGAATTTGAATTTAATTCACCTAAGGTTTTTTTTCTAGAGAAATTTGTGAAAGATTGAATATAACTTGCTAAAAGAAGGTTAAATTTTATGTTATGGGGGCTGAAGGGCGTGAGAAAAGGACTTAATTAACCTTAAGGATGCGGCTTTTTAATAACTAGAAACTGAACCATCGACGCACAGGCCGATGCACCACGTCGTTGGAATCGACACAATAGCTAATGCACTTCATCGAGTCCATGCGGGTTCACTGGAATTGGACACTAGAAGATGGGGAAAATATTTATTAATGTGACAGTCGATGCGACGCGTCAAGATCGCATTGATTCACTGGTTTAGGATTCCAAAGGTTCTTCAAACAAAGTTCGAAAAATCTAAAACTTGTCCGAGAACACCTATTGACATTCCTGAACATGAAATAACTCAAATATTAACATTTAATAGACGTAAAGGTTGTGAAATAAGATTAACAACCTTCAAAGGCAAAAGTAACACTAAGTATGAATACATAGCTAGAAATTTCTAAGTCTAGGACCCTTTAACAAGCTTAAAGGACTGAATAACGTTAAGAATTTTATGGGGTCTTACATTATCTGCCCCTTGGGAACAGTCGTCCTCGAATGAGACTGACTAAGATTAGAATGCTCGTAGACTAAACTTACTTACTAAACATGAACATCTAGAACATGAATATCTGACTGACATTACTGAATACTAAATTTCATTCTGAACATGCATATGTGATGCATGAATATATGACTGAACTGACTCATGAATATATGACTGAATATGTAATGGTAACTGATGCCAAGTACGTAATGGAAAATTTGAGCATGAAACTAAATAAGATTAATGAAAACTATTACCTTGAGATAAGTCTAAGTTTGCGGAGTAGAGGTGAGGATACTTGGTCTGCATATCTGCTCTGGGTTCCTAAATAGCTCCTTCAACGGGCTGATTCTGCCAAAGAATTTTGACTAGAGGGACTTCTTTGTTCCTCAGTCTGTGAATCTGATAACCAAGTATTTCAACTAGAATATCTTCATAAGAGAGGTTGTTATGACCATCAATGCCCTCTTTGGGGACTATGGCTGATAGGTCACCTATGCTTTTCTTTAGCAAGGAAAAATGAAACACTGGATGGACAGAAGATAGATTTGAGGGAAACTCAAGCTCATAAGCTACCTTTCAGAAATGGCTGAGAATTTGGTAAGGACCAACATATCGGGGACTGAGTTTCACCTTCTTTCCAAACCTCTTTGCTCTTTTCATAAGAGACATTTTCAAGTACACATAGTCACTAATCTCGAACATGAGATCTTTTCTGCACATATCTGTGTATGATTTCTATCGGCTCTGAGCTGTCCTAAGTCATTCCTTGATTAACTGGACTTTCTCTAAGGTATCAAATACTAAGTCAGGCCCTACCACTGCGGCCTCACCCATTTCAAACCAACCAATGGAAGATCTACACCTTCTCCCATAAAGCACCTCAAATGAAGCCATATAAATACTGGAATGATAGTTTTTGTTGTACGCAAACTCTATTAAAGGCAAGTGGCTATCCCAACTACGTTTAAATTCTATTACACACACTCGTAGCATATCCTCTAAAGTATTAATGGTCCTTTCTACTTGGCCATATGTCTAAGGGTGAAAGGTTGTACTGAAGTGAATTCGGGAATGCTTTCCAAAAATAAGAGGAGAACTGGGTACCGCTATCTGGGTGATGGACAATGGAACATCATCCAATCTGACCAACTCCCTAATTTAGAGTTGGCATAATCCACGGCTGAGTAAAAAGTATGGACTGGTAGGAAATGAGCTGATTTGGTCATCCTATCTACAATGACCCAAACTAAATCTTGCTGACGACGAGTGCGAGGAAAACCCATCACAAAGTCTATGTTCACCTTTTCCCATTTCCAGGTTAGAATGATCAACTCCTGCATCGAACCACTAGGTTTTTGATGCTCAATCTTAACCTGTTGACATATTGAGCAATTAGCCACAAACTCTACAATATATATCTTCATCCCACTCCACCAATAGATCTCCTACAAATTATGGTACATCTTGGTGGCCCATGGATGAATAGAGTAGCATGCACCATGCGCTTCTGCAAGGATTTCGTAACTCAAGTCATCTACGCCAGGCATAAATAGACGACCCTAATAATGCAAAACACTATCTCCCCCTTGGGAGAAAATCTCTACCTTCTGATCTTTGACTGATTTTTTCAACTTGACTAGACTGGGATCCCTATCCTGCTTTTCCTTAACTTCGGAAATTAGGGATGATTCTGAACTACTCTGCACCCATACACTACCTACTATTGAATCAACTAAGCAGATACCTAGTCGAGCCAGATAACGAACTTCCTAAGCTAACATCTTCTTACTATCCTCAATATGAGCAATACTACCTATAGACATTCTACTAAGAGCATCGGCAACTACATTGGCCTTGCTCGGATAATACAAAACACTCATGTCATAGTCTTTCAGCAACTACAACCACCTTCTCTAACGGAGTTTTAGGTTTTTTAAAGAGAATACATACTGCAGGATCTTACAGTCAGTGAACATATCTACGTGCACACCATACTAATAGTGCCTCCAAATATTTAAGGCAAACACTACTGCTGCTAACTCAAGATCATGAGTAGCGTAATTTTTCTCATGGGTTTTAAGTTGTCTAAAGGCATATTATATGACCTTACCACTACATCAGAACACATGAAAATCCAACTCTAGAGACATCACAATACACAACAAAGCCATTTGAACCATCTGGTAGGATCAAAATTAGAGTTGTAGTGAGTCGAGTCATCAACTCTTGAAATCTCTTTTCATAAAAATATAACCAATGGAATTTATCTTTATTCTAAGTCAGTCTAGATATAGGGGATGAAATAGATGAAAATCCATCAACAAACCTTTGATAATAGCTGGCCATGCCCAAGAAACTCCTGATATCTGAAGGAGAGATGGGTCTCGGCCAGTTTCTTACTGCTTTAGTCTTTTGGTAATCAACCCTAATTCCATCATAGGAAACTAAATAGCCAAGGAAAAATACTGACCTTAGACAAAATTTGCACTTATTGAATTTGACAAATAACTGATAAATTCTGAGAGTTTGTAATACTATTTTGAGATGGACTGCATAGTCGTTTTCAATGCGAGAGTAGACAAAAATGTCATCTATGAAGACTATGACAAACATGTCTAAGTACTACTTGACCACATAGTTCATCAAGTCCGTGAAAGTTGTTGGGGCATTGGTAAGGCCAAAGGACATGACTAAGAATTTGAAGAGACCATACTGAGTTCTAAAAGCTATTTTTGGGAGGTCACAATCCCTAACTCTTAGCTGGTGATAGTCTGATCTGAGGTCTATCTTAGAGAAGTAACTAGAAACATGAAGTTGGTCAAACAAGCCATCAATTCTGGGAAGTGGATACATGTTCTTGATCGTAACCTTATTTAACTGACGGTAGTTAATACACATGTTAAGGGAACCATCTTTCTTATGTATGAATAAAACTGGTGCACCCCATGGGCACACACTAGGTCTTATGAATCACTTATCTAGAAGATTCTTTCATTATTTTTTAATTCTCTGAGTTCTGAACGTGCCATTCTATATGGAGGGATAGATATGGGCTAAGTATCTAGAAGAAGAACAATTTTGAAATCAATTTCCCTTTTGGGAGGAACTCCAAGAAGATCTTTAGGAAACACATTTAAGAATTCATATGCTACTAACATTGATTCAAGAGTAGGGTTTTTGAACTAGAGTCCTTGAGTTGAACGATATGGTTGACACTTCTCTTAGATATCATTTTTCTTGCCTGAAGGTAAGAAACAAGCTGACCCCTAAGTGCTGAAGTACTACCCCTCTACTATAGGATGGGTTCATTCAGAAACTGATACTGGACAATTATTTTTTTGCATCAACTGAGGCTTAGCAGGAATGAATCTCATCCATGCCAAGAATGATATCAAAATCAGTCATCTCTAATTCGACTAAGTCTGCTAAAGTGACTTTCTAAGATACCACAATTGTAAAATTTTTGTATACTCACCGGGCTACAATAGATTTACCCCCTTGGGTAGAGACTACGAAAGGCTCTACTAGAATTTTGGGAATTACTCCAAAATCGACAGCTGTATAAGGATTAACAAAGGACAAAGAAGCTCCTGGATCTAGCAAAGTGTAAACATGCAAGTAATAAACTTGTAACGTACCTGTGACCATATCAGAAGAACTCTCCTGATCCTAATGGAATTGAAGAGCATAGAGTCTATTTGGGTACTGCCCACTGGTGGAATTAGAAGTGGCACCCTGCTGATTTGGGATATAGAACTGAGGTATGGAATGGTTATACTGACCCTAAGAACCCAACTAGGGATAATCTATGACTCTATGACCTGGATTTCCATACCCAAATAAGATATTGTTGCCTGCTCTACAGATACCTTATTGGTTTCTGCTACACTTTTGATAAGGGGGATTTGTTCGGGCGCTGCTAACACCTCCTTGGGGTTTAGGGCCTGATGCCCTATCCCTGTTGCCATCTCTTAATTTCAGAAAAAAAGCACTAGATAAGGATGAGGTTAGGACTAAAATTTTGGGTAGAACTAAGAATAATTCCCACCCTCTGACTTAGGTAGAGCAAAGTTTAAACTACCTGTTCTCTCTCTCTTGCTCTCCCTCTCCTTCTTTTTATTCTTAGCCTCATCTATCCACTGATCATGGACCATAAGCCTGTGTATTTTCATCTCCCTAATAATCATTGCAATCCTACACTCCTTGACTACACTTTAGACACCCCTGGCACAAACTTACTCATTCGGGATCTGCTGTCTGCCAACATATGAGGAGCATATCTAGCTAATTGAGTAAACTTAAGAGAATACTTTTTCACTGTCATATTGCCCTGCTTCATATTGATAAATTCCAAAACCTTTGATTCCCTTAACTCCAGCGGGAGGAACCTATCCAGAAAAATAGTGGCAAACTCGTCCCACTCTATGGACCATACATCTGTGTCCCTTTCTGCTTTCTATTATTTAAGCCATGAGTGTGCCATATCCTACACCTGATATACGACCAAATCAGCACTCACAACAGTGGTTACCTCCATAGTATCAGTAACCTTCTACACCTGATCAAGAAATTCCTGAGGGTCCTCATCTGACTTAGACTCGATAAACGATGGAGGGTTTATTCGGGTAAAGTACTGAATCCTAGAAGGAATAGTATTCGCCACTGGGTTGGCTGGAAGGGTAGTTGGGCGTTCATTCTGGGCTACCATAGAATGGGCTAGGGTGGTGAATAATGCTCTGAACTTAGCATAGGAGAAGTGTTCATCCAGTGGATCTGGCTGGACGGGCTAGGATTCTAGCTGAACTCTTATTCCTCTTCCCTTAGTCCTCTTTGGAGGTATATTTGTATAAACAAAAGAGAAGGGATTAAATTGAGAGTTTAACTAAAGATCATGCACACTCGCATGACATGAATACTAAAAGAAAAGAATCTTTTCTTAGAACATCTCATAGCCTCTTGTCCATAACTGTAGCGCGTAACACACCCAAGCATAAGACTCTACAAGATATGACTTTCAGACTTCCTAGGACTCTATTGAACCTTAGACTCTGATACTAAGTTTGTAATGCCCATGTCTATACCCCTGACCCTACACAGTGCTCATAATCTTAAAGAACCACAAGCTAACCCATGATTGGTACCTGTTGTAATAACTAAATAACAATAATACCAAAATATGCAGAAATTAGGCAGAAAAGATGCCATAAAGTTCAATATTGTAAATAATACTGGATATGGTATCATAATATTAAAAACTAAACTTTAATTCTAAAAACTAAATAACTATCTGAAAATACTCTAGTCTAAAAATCCTCTAAACTGTCTAAACTATGGAGTTAATGGGACAAGTCCCCAACTAACAACAACTACTATAAATGAACTAAAATACTTAAATAAATAATCACATCCTCAAACTATAAGGACTCACCACTAACTCTATATGATGAGAATCTATACTGCTAAGGGTGCTTGGGAGCCCATACATCTGAACCTATGATATAAGAAATCATAGCACAAAAAAAGGTATGCATCAGCACTTTGAATGTAATAGTATGCTATGTAAGGTAGGGTAAAATACATGGGTTCATATGCATGAACAATACTAAATGAATATCATAAGTACAACTAAATGAGAATACATGTATGAATCTGGAAACTATACTGATATTGTAATAGCACTGAATACTAAATTAAAATACTAATTAACTAATATCTGAGTATACTGATGCTGAATTACTACTAAATGATTGACAGTATCTGACAGTCTTTATTTTATAGATCTATACTCAATCTTGTACTGAGTTAAGTGATTGTGTCTGACAGTCCTGAATCTGTGAAACTGAACTAATTTCCATACTGAGACTGAATCTAAAACTCTGACTGTGGGAAGTAATAATCTATTCGACGTAACACTTCTCTAACTGATTTGGGGTCTAACCTATAAACCTAGTTGGAAGGGTGTTAATACCATGCCACGGGTAAGGAAAAGTCCTAAGTCACCCTCATCTTGTAGGTACTCTACACTAGAAGGTATATCACCTTATCAACCCTCAACTGACAGGTTGATGACTCAACCTACGCTGGTCATATAGTTCTGGGATTCAAGGAGTACTTCTAAGGATTTCACCCTCTACTAGCAGGTGAGTCCCTATCCTTGGGTTCACTCGATGCTGAATCCTGCCCCCAACTAAATAGACACTAGACTAAATTCTAAACTATAATTTCCTAGATTGAATTATTACTAATTGTACTATATAAATAAATAGAATTGATTTTTACTAAACTGAGCTGGACTAATTCTGAGTTCATTGAGTTTTCCTAAGTTCTGTAACTGACTAAATTCTACTGATCGAGACATGACTTATTCTACTCTGTGACTGACCATGGCTCTAGAAAAGCATCTAAATTGTTGGGTATTAATTACCCCAAGACTCGATAGCAGAAACTTAAAAGACATGGCATAATCTTGAGAAATGATAACTAACTATTAAGACATTATTCATTCATGTGGGCTTTGAAGCAAACACTTGCACACATGCTTAGATGATATAATTTCCCTATTCAACTCACATGGATAATTAATCAAACACTTGTGGGGCACGATATATGCACATAATACTAAACAACATGTAGGAATTATAATTCAGTTCCAATTACATAATTCCAATAGTCTCAACATGAATTCATATGATAAAACACACATATCAATTAACTCTACATCAATCTTGTAATAAATGATGATTACACTTTAATTCAAATCATGGACATCGTGAAATCACTCTACATGAGCTTCAAAAGAGTTTCTTCGACTCCAAGGATGGAAGGAACCCTTTGATGAACACTTCACATACCTTAGTTGGTGAATTCTAGAAATTTAATGGTGGAATCTTGATCCTTGAATTTGAATTTAATTTACCTAAGGTTTTTGTTCTTGATAAATTTTGAAAGAATAAATATAACTTGATAAAATTGGGCTAAATTTCGTGTTATGGGGGCTGAAGGATGTGGGAAAAAGACTTAATTAACCCTAAGGAAGCGGTTTTTTAATAACTATAAACTGAACCATCGAACCATAGGCTGATGTGCAACGTTATTTGCATCGACACGATACCCAACATACCGCATTGAGTCCGCATTTATTCATTGGTATTATATGGTGGAAGATGGGGTAAACATTTATCAATGAGATAGTCGACGCGATGTGTCAAGATCGCATTAATCACTGGTTTTAGATTACAAAGATGCTTCAAACGAAGTCAAGAAAATCTAATACTTTTCTGGGAACACCTATTGACATTCATGATCATGAATTAACTCAAATATCAATATTTAATGGAAGTAAAGGCCACAAAATAAGATTACCAACTTTGAAAGGCTAAAATATCACTAAGTCTGAATACTTCGCTAGAATTTACTAAGTCTAGGACCCCTTAACAAGCTTAAAGGACTGAATTAAGCTAAGAATTTTATGGGGTCTTATAGCTACAAGCCAAAGTAAGACCTTAGCAATATCCAAAGTAGCATGCGTGAAGGTCATGAAGTGGAGCTTATGGGCAAGACTATGGTATGGTACTCATGTTCATGATTTTCATTAAAAGTCTGAATTATTTATGATAATCCCTTATTTTAATATTGATCATTTCTTTGGGGAGGGGACTTCTTTGCCTGAGGTAACTTGATCGCAATACTTGAACATTCCTTAATATTTGTTGGAGTCTATGACCATATGCGTGGTTTAGTTACATTTGGTTAATATTTGAGGCTTGTTCTTCACAAATTGAGTGTTTGATAAGTGAGACTTATGACGTTTTTTTCAAAACCATGAGGGAAATTTTTTCACCAAAAAAAGCATATGTCTAAGGTCCTAAGTAGTACCATTTGTAGGAATTGTTAATTTTGTTGTTTTTACATTGATTAACTCGAGGACAAGAAAAGACATAAGTTGGGGATATTGATCAGTCGGCAAATTATTACCAATTTGTTATAAAATAGTAGGAAATCAAGTCCGTAATGCCAATTCGTATGAACTTTAATCTTCATTTTGTTTATTTTCAGGGTTAAGGCCAAGGAGAGGTTGAAGAGCAAAAAAATGAGAGATTGATACTGGAAATGCAAAAGAGCAGCTGTTAGGATGTTTGGTGCATTGCCAAAGTGGCTTATGTATTGCCAAGGGGTCAAATTCCATCATCAACTCTACCAATTTGATCCATTACCATTATAAACAATTTTATATTTCAAAAGTGTAGTTTGGCATATCACTAAGCAGATTAATGCAGCCAAGATCCAACTCAAAAAGCAACAGAAGACAACCTTTAAACTCAAAGTTAATACTGATTTAGTGAAACACATCATTTGGAATATCACTAAGATGTTTTGTAATATCATATACCTCCGCCAAAAGTGATTTAGTGGTAGTTTTATAATTACAAGACCCATTTTTTCTAGAGCTATTTAAACCTTTTGGATGCTTGGAACTTTATTCTTGTCAATTGGGAGATTTAAGAGTTTGTAGATCCTAAAGTGAATTTTAGTTATTTAGTTTTTGAAATTTTTCTTAGAATTAAATATTCTCTAGGATTATTTGGATTCTATGGTGAATCATACTTAAGATATGGGTATATTTCTTTTATCTTTATTTATGAGTAACTAAACTTCCATCTTGGGGTTATGTATAAATAAGTGGTTCTAATTTCATGGGTATGTTTATTTTCCTCTTTAAGTGATTATTTGTTATGGGTTTAACCTATACTCTATGTTACTAAATTAGAATTAGAGGTTGCAAACTCTAGTTAAATGAAATGACCCTTCAGGACATTTTTCATATTGCCATTAGATATTTTTCATAGCTGTCCCAAGTCATTTATAACTTGCTGGAGCTGATAGTTTGGTTATAGAGCAGTTTATTTGGTTTGTAGAACCAATTCCCTATTTAGAAGTCTTTGCTAGTTCAAAATATCAACTGGCAAAAACTTAGGTAAAAAAATCTTATATGCAAATTTTGATTGTGCCAGCAGCTCTGAAATATAAATTGTAAGCTAGGTGGATCTTATTTTAACCTATTGGTCGGAAGATGGAGATATTAAAAGTTTAGTATGAGACCCATATTTAGTAAAAATGACCTTGGATGAAAATCTAAGTATGTTATTGCATTCATAACATCGAATTTTGTGCGGCTGCATAGTTTTTTTTTTGTATAGAGGATTCCAAATAAATCCTGAGGGCTTGATAGAAAGTATGAAATTTTCCAAGTTTTCGGTTGCAATATGGTGTGCTGACGATCACCAACCATAGCCACAATCGCCACACCTCATGCAGAGAAGTTAGTATGATCACCAAAGGCCTCTCAAAATTGTAACAGCCCCAACAGGTATGAGGTAGTGCAATTGTACCCTACTGGTTGTGGTAGTGACATCTGATTACCTATATGGGGTATAAATAGACCCCTTATGTCCTGAATTAGCCCATTCTTCATCCATACGTTTAGAGAGAGAAAAAACTAAAAAGTGAGAAATCTTAAAATTAAGAATTGTGGTTGATTGAGTGCTTTATTAACATCTATTTCTGTGATTTGCATTGGGTTTAAGGTAAGAATTCACCCTTTTCTTGGTGAAATTTCTTGATTTGATTCGCAAAACCCCCATAGCTTAAGGGTTTGATAAAACTCTAAATTATCTTGGTTTTTACCAATTCTTGACGGTTATGATCCCTTGAACATATATGAATGTTGGGTTGGTCTCAAAAATGTAGTTTTTGTGAGTGGGACCCACATAGTATTTTAAAGTCATTTTTGGACCCAAACCACAATGGTGTAATAAGGGTGTTGATATTCTTGTATTGATGAGTAGAATATGTTTTTGAAAGGTTTGCATCTTAAGAAGGCTTCTCAAAAGGAAAAAATAAAGGTTTAGTGGTTCATTAACTTTTTTTGGTACTGAGGTAGGCTAGGTTTAAACCCTTCTGATATTGAGATACTTTATAATATATATATATATATATATATATGTGTGTGTGTGTGTGTGTGTAGGTAGGTGTGATATTATGTTGGATTTAAGAAGGGTTATTGATTGATGTAATGTAAGATTTGGGGTTTTTTGAGATATTTAAGCTAGTTGAATACTATAAGCTTGAAACACTTTGCTTGTTCTCTTAGGTTTTAGGGGAATTAGACTTCATTCTTCATGATTAGCATCAAAACGTCTTAGATTACTCTAATTAGGTATAATTGACATAGTTGCTTATGTTTTTGGTGAATTCCCTATCATATGGATAACTAAGGATTGTTAGACATCTAAAAGTGGATATAGATACCTTAAGCCTAGTTTGGATAGAAATTTGCCTAAAATGGAACTTAAAGATTAGAAGTGCACTCTAAACCTACTTTAATCCATGACACATGTTAGCTTGGGGAACCTTTACACTATTTGTGCTCGTGGGAATTTGTATTAAGGTAATAGTGATGAATCTTGTTACTTGATGGTTATGTTGGTAAAGTTCAGTATGTAAGCCCATTGATCATGCAATTGGTTATGCTATTGATTATATGACTTATAATGATGATTATGTATGCATTATGACCGATTTAATTCTGGGTATTGATTATATTATGACCTGTTCAATTCCAAGTATTGGTTATATTATGATTGATTTAATTTCAGGAATTGATTATATTATGAATGATTTAATTTCGGGTATTGTTTATATATGACCGGTTTAATTTTAAGTACTGACTTTATATATATTATCGGTTTGAGTTTGGGTAATTACTATGACATGATGAAATGATAAGTGATCATAATTAAGAATGACTGAAATTGTGGAATAATTGTTAAATGATGATGATGGCTAGTTGTAAATGAGAAATATTTACACTATTCTTCTCTTGAGTTACTCTCCTGTCATATGGGAGGACGTAAAGAGTTCTTAGCAGGAATGAATCTCATCCATTCCAAGAATGACATCAAAATCAGTCATCTCTAATTCGACTAAGTCTGCTAAAGTGACTTTCTAAGATACCACAATTGGACAGTTTCTGTATACTCACCGGGCTACAATAGATTTACCCCCTTGAGTAAGAACTAAGAAAGGCTCTACTTGAATTTTGGGAATAACTCCAAAATCGACAGCTGTATAAGGATTAACAAAGGACAAGAAAGCTCCTGGATCTAGCAAAGTGTAAACATGCAAATAATAAACTTGTAACGTACCTGTGACCACATAAGGAGAACTCTCCTGATCCTATTGGAATTGAAAAGCATAGAATCTATTTGGGTACTGCCCACTGGTGGAATTAGAAGTGGCACCCTACTACTTTGGGCAATAGAACTAAGTTGTGGAATGGTTATACTGACCCTAAGAACCCAACTGGGGATAATCTATTACTCTATGTCCTGGCTTTCCATACCCAAATGAGATATTGCTGCCTGCTCTACAGATACCTTATTGGTTTCTAACACCTCCTTAGGGTTTAGGGCCTGATGCCATATCCCTGTTTCCATCTCTAAATTTCAGCAAAAGAGCACTGGATAAGGATGAGGTTAGGACTAAAATTTTGGGTAGAACTAAGAACAATTCCCACCCTCTGACTTAGGCTGAGGAAAGTTGAAACTACCTATTCTCTCTCTCTCTTGCTCTCCCTCTCCTTCTTTTTATTCTTAGCGTTATCTATCTGCTTATCATGGACCATAATCCTGTGTATTTTCATCTCCTTAATAATCATTGCAATCCTTCACTCCTTGACTACGCTTATATACACCCCTGACACAAACTTACTCATTCGGGATCTGCTGTCTGCCACCATATGAGGAGCATATCTAGCTAATTGAGTAAACTTGAGAGAATACATTTTCACTGTCATATTGCCCTGCTTCATATTAATAAATTCCAAAACCTTTGATTCCGTTAACTCCAGTGGGAGGAACCTATCCAGAAAAGCAGTAGCTAACTCGTCCCACTCTATGGACCCTACATCTGTATCCTTTTCTGCTTTCTATTATATACCCATGAGTGTGCCATATCCTACAACTGATATACGGCCAACTCAGCACTCACAACAGTTGTTACCTCCATAATATCAGTAACCTTCTACACCTGATCAGGAAATTCCTGAGGGTCCTTATCTAACTTAGACTCGATAAACGATGGAGGGTTTATTCGGGTAAAGTCCTGAATCCTGGCAGCAACAATATTCGCCACTGGGTTGGTTAGAATAATTGCTGGGCGTTCATTCTGGGCTACCATAAAATGGGCTAGGGTGGTGAATAATTCTCTGAACTTAGCGTAGGAGAAGTGTTCATCCAGTGGATCTGGCTGGACGGGATAGGATTCTAGCTGGATTCTTATTCCTCTTCCCTTAGTCCTCTTTGGAAGTATATTTGTATATATTAAAGAGAAAGGATTAAACTGTGAGTTTAAATAAAGATCATGCATAATCGCATGACATGAATACTAAAAGAAAGGAATCTTTTCCTAAAACATCTCATAGCCTCTTGTCAATAACTGTAGTACGTAACACACCCAAGCATAAGACTCTACAAGACATGACTTTCAGACTTCCTAGGACTCTATTGAACCTTAGACTCTGATACCAAGTTTGTAATGCCCAAAGTCTATACCCCCGACCCTACACAGTGCTCATAATCCTAAAGAACCACAAGCTAACCCATGACCGGTACCTGTTCTAATAACTGAATAACAATAATACTAAAATATGCGGAAATTAGGAAAAAAACATGCCATAAGGTTCAATATTGTAAATATTATTGGATATGGTATCATAATATTAAAAACTGAACATTAATTCTAAAAATTGAACAACTATCTGAAAATACTCATGTCTAAAAAGCCTCTAAACTGTCTAACTATGGAGTTAATGGGACAAGTGCCCAACTAACTCCAACTACTATAAATGAACTAAAATACTTAAATAAATAATCACATCCTCAAACTATAAGGACTCACCACTAACTCTGTATGATGAGAATCTGAACTGCTAAGGGTGCTTGGGAGCCCATGCATCTGAACCTATGATATAAGAAATCATAGCACAAAAAAAAGGTATGCATCAGTACTTTGATTTTAATAGTATGCTATGTAAGTTAGGCTAAAATACATGGGTTCATAGGCATGAACAATACTAAATGAATATCATAAGTACAACTGATTGAAAATACATGTATGAATCTAGAAACTGTACTTAGATTGTAATAGTACTGATTACTAAATTAAAATACTAATTAACTGATATCTGAGTATACTGATACTGAATTACTAGTAAATAATTGACTGTATCTGTCAATCTTTATTTTATGGATCTATACTCAATCTTGTACTGAGTTAAGTGATTCTGTCTGACAGTCCTGAATTTGCGGAACTGAACTGATTTCCATACTGAGACTGAATCTAAAACTATGACTCTGGGAAGTAATAATCTAATTGACATAGCACTTATCTAACTGATTTGGGGTCTAACCTATAACCCTAGTTGGAAGGGTGTTAATACCGTGCCACGGGTAAGGAAAAGTGCCGAGTCACCCTCATCTAGTAGGTACTCTCAACTGGAAGGTATATCACCTCATCAACCCTCAACTGACAGGTTGATGACTCAACCTACGCTGGTCACATAGTTTTGGGATGCATGGATTGCTTCTAAGGATTTCACCCTCTACTGGAAGGTGAGTCCCTATCCTTAGGTTTACTCGATGTTGAATCCTACCCCCAACTAAATAGAAACTAGACTAAATTCTAACTATAATTGCCTAGATTGAACTATTACTAATTGTACTATATAAATAAACAGAACTGATTTTTACTAAACTGAGCTGGACTAATTCTGAGTTCATTGAGTTTTCCTAAGTTCTGCAACTAACTGAATTCTACTGATCGAGACATGACTGATTCTACTCTGTGACTGACCATGGCTCTAGAAAACCATCTAAATTATTGGGTATTAAATACCCCAGGACTCGATAGCATAAACTTAAAAGACATGGCATAATCTTGAGAAATGATAACTAACTATTAAGACATCATTTGTTCATGTGGGCTTTCAAGAAAACACTTGCACAAATGCTAACATGATATAATTTCCCTATTCAACTCACATGGATAATTAATTAAACACTTGTGGGGCACGATATATGCACATTATACTAAACAACATGTAGGAATTATAATTCAATTCGAATTACACAATTCCAACAGTTTCAACATGAATTCAGATGATGAAGCACACATATCAATTATCTCTACATCAATCTTGTAATAAATCATGAATACACTTTAATTCAAATCATGGAAATCATGAAATCACACTACATGAGCTTTAGAAGATTTTCTTGGACTCCAAGGATTGAATGAACCCTTCGATGAACACTTCACATACCTTAGTTAGTGAATTCTAGAAATTTAATGGTGGAATCTTGATCCTTGAATTTGAACTTAATTTACCTAGGGTTTTTGTTCTTGATAAATTTGGGAAAGAACGGATATAACTTGCTAAAATAGGGCTAAATTTCGTGTTATGGGGGCTGAAGGATGTGGGAAAAAGACTTAATTAACCCTGAGAAAGCGGTTTTTTAATAACTATAAACTGAACCATTAAAGCATAGGCTGATGCGCCACATTATTTTCATCGACACGATACCCAACACGCCACATCGAGTCGATGTTTATTCATTGGTATTAGATGGTGGAATATGGGGAAAATATTTATCAATGCGATAGTTGACGCGATGTGTCAAGATCGCATTAAACGAAGTCCAAAAAATCTAAAACTTTTTTGGGAACACCTATTGGCATTCACGATCATGAATTAACTCAAATATCAATATTTAATAGAAGTAAAGGCCACGAAATAAGATTACTAACTTTCAAAGGCTAAAATAACACTAAGTCTGAATACTTAGCTGGAATTTACTAAGTCTAGGACCCCTTAACAAGCTTAAAGGACTGAATTAAGCTAAGAATTGTATGGGGTCTTATAGCTACAAGCCAAACTAAGACCTTAGTGATCTCCAAAGTAGCATGCTTGAATGTTATAAAGTGGAGCTTATGGGCAAAACTATGGTATGGTACTCAAGTTTATGATTTTCAGTAAGAGTCTGAATTATTTATGATTATCCCTTATTTTAATATTGATCATTTCTTTGGGGATGGTACTTCTATACCATAGGTAACTTGATCGCAATACTTGAACATTCCTTAATCTTTGTTGGAGTCTATGACCATATGCGTGGTTTAGTTACATTTGGTTAATATTTGAGGCTTGTTCTTCACAAATTGAGTGTTTGATAAGTGAGACTTATGACATTTTTTTTTAAAACCATGAGGCAAATTTTTTTCACCAAAAAAAGCATGTGTCTAAGCTCCTAAGTAGTACCATTTGTACGAATTGTTAATTTTGTTGTTTTTACGTTGATTAACTTGAGGACAAGAAAAGACATAAGTTGGGGATATTGATCAGTCAGCAAATTATTACCAATTTGTTATAAGATAGTAGGAAATCAAGTCCGTAATGCCAATTCGTATGAACTTTAATCTTCATTTTGTTTATTTTCAAGGTTAAGGCCAAGGGGAGGTTGAAGAGCAAAAAAATGAAAGATTGAAGCTGGAAATGCAAAAGAGCAACTCTTGGATGTTTGATGCAGTGCCAAAGTGGCTTGTGTATTGCCAAGGGGTCAAATTCCATCATCAACTCTAACAATTTGATCCATTACCATTTTAAACAATTTGATATTTCAAAAGTGTAGTGTGGCATATCACTAAGTATATCAATGCAACCAAGATCCAACTCAAAAAGCAACAGAAGACAACCTTTAAACTCAAAGTTAATACTGATTTACTGAAACACATCATTTGGAATATCACTAAGTGGTTTAGCAATATCATATACCTCCACCAAAAGTGATTTAGTGGCAGTTCTATAATTACAAGACCCATTTTTTCTAGAGCTATTTAAACCTTTTGGATGTTTGGAACTTTATTCTTGTCAATTGGTGATTTGAGAGTTTGTAAATCCAAAGTGAATTTTAGTTATTTTGTGTTTGAAATTTTTCTTAGAATTCAAAATTCTCTAGGATTATTTGGATTCTATGGTGAATAATACTTAAGATATGGGTATATTTCTTTTATCTTTAGTTATGTGTAGCTAAGCATCCATCTTGGGGTTATGTATAAATAAGTGGTTCTAATTTCACGGGTATGTTTATTTTCCTCTTTAAGTGATTATTTGTTATGGGTTTAACCTATACTCCATGTTATTAAATTAGAATTAGAGGTTGCAAACTCTAGTTAAATGAAATGACCCTTCAGGACATTTTTCATATTACCGTTAGATATTTTTCATAGGTGTCCCAAGTCATTTATAACTTGCGGGAGCTGATAGTTTGGTTATAGAGTAGTTTATTTTGTTTGTAGAGCCAATTCCGTATTTAGAAGTCTTTGCTAGTTCAAAATATCCACTAGCAAAAACGTAGGTAAAACAATCTCTTATGCAAATTTTAATTGTGCCAGCAGCTCTAAAACATCAATTGTAAGCTAGGTGGATCTTATTTTGACCTATTGGTCGGAAGCTGGAGAAAATAAAAATTTAGTGTGGGACCCATATTTAGTCAAAACGACCTTTGATGGAAAATCTAAGTACACTATTGCATTCATAACATCGAATTTGGTGTGGTTACATAGTTTTTTTATGTATAGAGGATTCCAAATAAATCCTGAGGGCATGATAAAAAGTATGAAATTTTCCAAGTTTTCAGCTACAATATGGTGTGCCGACGATTACCAACAATGACCGCAATCACCACACCTCATGCACAGAAGTTAGTATGATCACCAAGGGCCTCTCACAATTGTAACAGCCCCAACAGGCATGAGGTAGTGTGATTGTACCTTACTGTTCATGGTAGTGACATCTGAGTACCTATATAGGGTATAAATAGAATCCTTATGTCTTGAATAAGCCCATTCTTCATCCATACCTTTAGAGAGAGAAAAACCTAAAAAGTGAAAACTCTTAAAATTAAGACTTGTGGTTGATTGAGTGCTTGATTAACATCTATTTCTGTTATTTGTATTGGGTTTAAGGTAAAAATTCACCCTTTTCTTGGTGAAATCTCTTGATTTGATTCGCAAAACCCCCATAGCTTGAGGGTTTGATAGAACTCTAAACTATCTTGGTTTTCACCAATTCTTGAGGGTTATCATCCCTTAAATATATATGAATGTTGGGTTCGTCTCAAAAATTTAGTTTTTGTGAGTGGGACCCACATAGTATTTTAAAGTCATTTTTGGACCCAAACCACAATGGTGTAATAAGGGTGTTGATATTCTTATATTGATGAGTAGAATATGTTTTTGATAGGTTTGTGTCTTGAGGAGGCTTCTCAAAAGGAAAAAATGAAGGTTTAATGGTTCATTAACTTTTTTTGGTACTGAGGTAGGCTAGGTTTAAACCCTTGTTATATTGAGATACTTCATAATATATTTATATATGTGTGTGTGTGTAGGTGGGTGTGATATTATGTTGGATTTAGGAAGGGTTATTGATTGATGTAATGTAAGATTTGGGGTTAGTTGAGATATTAAATCTAGTTGAATACCGTAAGCTTGAAACACTTTGCTTGTTTTCTTAGGTTTTAGGGGAATTAGACTTCATTCTTCATGCTTAGCATCAAAACGTTTTAGATTACTCTAATTAGGAATAATTGACCTAGTTTCTCATGTTTTTGGTGAATTCGCTATCATAGGGATAACTAAGGCTTGTTAGACATCTAAAAGTGGATTTAGATACCTTATGCCTAGTTTGGATAGAAATTTGCCTAAAATGGAACTTCAAGAATAGAAGTGGACTCTAAACCCATTTTAATCCATGACACATGTTAGCTTGGTGAACCTTTACACTATTTGTGCTCGTGGGAATGTGTATTAAGGAAATAGTGATAAATCTTGATACTTGATGGTTATGTTGGTAAAGTTGAATATGTAAGCCCATTGATCATGCAATTGATGATATGACTTAAAATAATGATTATGTATACATTATGAGCGATTTAATTCTGGGTATTAGTTATATTTTGACCTGTTCAATTCCAAGTATTGGTTATATTATGATCGATTTAATTTCAGGAATTAATTATATTATGAACGATTTAGTTTCGGGTATTGTTTATATAGGACCGGTTTAATTTTATGTACTGACTTTATATATATTATCGGTCTGAGTTTGGGTAATTACTATGACATGATGAAATGATAAGTGATGTAAAAAAGTTATGGAATAACTAGTGAATAAATGGTGCTTAGCAGACAATTGGTGGCTAGTGGTAACTTGTGAATTATGGAATAATATTGGCAAATTCGTAGGTGATGGCATAATTAAGAATGATGGAACTTGTGGAATGATGGTTAAATGATGATGATGGCTAGTTGTAAATGATAAATATTTACACTATTTTTCTCTTGAGTCACTCTCATGTCGTATGGGAGGACGTAAAGAGTTCTTAGCAGGAATGAATCTCATCTATGCCAAGAATGACATCAAAATCAGTCATCTCTAATTCAACTAAGTCTGCTAAAGTTACTTTCTAAGATACCACAATCAGATAGTTTCTGTATACTCATGGGGCTACAATATATTTACCCCCTTGGGTAGAGACTAAGAAAGGCTCTACTAGAATTTAGTGCATGACTCCAAAATCGATAGGTGTATAAGGATTAACAAAGGACAAGAAAGCTCCTTGATCTTGCAAAGTGTAAGCATGCAAATAATAAACTTGTAACGTACCTGTGACCATATCAGGAGAACTCTCCTGATCCTATTGAATTAAAGAGCATAGAATCTATTTGGGTACTGCCCACTGGTGGAATTAGAAGCGGCACCCTACTGATTTGGGCAATAGAACTGAGCTGTGGAATGGCTATACTGACCCTAAGAACCCAACTAGGGATAATCTATGACTCTATGTCCTGTCTTTCTATACCCAAATGAGATATTGCTGCCTGCTCTACAGATACCTTATTGGTTTCTGCCACACTTTTGATAAAGGGGATTTGTTCGGACGCTGCTAACACCTTCTTGGGGTTTAGGGCCTGATTCCCTATCCTTGTTGCCATCTCTAAATTTCAGAAAAAGAGCACTTCATAAGGATGAGGTTAGGACTAGAATTTTGGGTAGAACTAAGAACAATTCCCACCCTTTGACTTAGGCTGAGCAAAGTTGAAACTACCTGTTCTCTCTCTCTTGCTCTCCCTCTCATTCTTTTTATTCTTAGCCTCATCTATTTGCTGATCATGGACCATAAGCCTGTGTATTTTCATCTCCTTAATAATCATTGCAATCCTATACTCCTTGACTACGTTTCTAGACACCCTGACACAAACTTACTCATTCGGGTTCTGCTGTCTGCCACCATATAAGAAGCATATCTAGCTAATTGAGTAAACTTGAGAGAACACTTTTTCACTGTCATATAGCGCTGCTTCATATTGATAAATTCCAAAACCTTTGATTCCCTTAACTCCAGTAGGAGGAACCTATCCAAAAAAGCAGTGGAAAACTTGTCCCACTCTATGGACCTTACATCTGTGTCCCTTTCTGCTTTCTATTATTTAAACCATGAGTGTGCCATATCCTACAACTGATATATGGCCAACTCATCACTCACAACAGTGGTTACCTCTATAATATTAGTAACCTTCTACACCTGGTCAAGAAATTCTTGAAGTTCCTCATCTGACTTAGACTCGATAGGTTTATTCGGGTAAAGTGCTGAATCCTGGCAGCAACAGTATTCTCCACCGATTTAGCTAGAATAGTAGCTGGGCGTTCATTCTTGGCTACCATAGAATGGTCTAGGGTGGTGAATAATGCTTTGAACTTAACGTAGAAGAAGTGTTCATCCAGTGGATCTGGCTGCACGGGCTAGGATTCTAGCTGGACTCTTATTCATCTTCCCTTAGTCCTCTTTGGAAGTATATTTGTATAAACAAAAGAGAAAGGATTAAACTGATAGTTTAACTAAAGATCATGCACACTCTCACGACATGAATACTAAAAGAAAGGAATCTTTTCCTAAAACATCTCGTAGCCTCTTGTCCATAACAGTAGCGCGTAATACACCCAAGCATAAGACTCTCCAAGATATGACTTTCAGACTTCCTAGGACTCCATTGAACCTTAGGCTCTGATACCATATTTGTAATGCCCCAAGCCTATACCCCTGACCCTATACAGTGCTCATAATCCTAAAGAACCACAAGCTAACACATGACTGGTACCTGTTGTAATAATTGAATAACAATATTAGGTAGAAAACATGCCATAAGGTTTAATATTGTAAATAATACTGGATATGGTACCATAATATTAAAAACTGAACAACTATCTGAAAATATTCTAGTCAAAAAAGCCTCTAAACTGTCTAATCTATGGAGTTGACGGGAAAAGTCCCCAACTAACTCCAACTACTATAAATAAACTAGAATACTTAAATAAATAATAACATCCTCAAACTATAAGGACTCACCACTAACTCTGTATGATGAGAATCTGAACTGCTAAGGGTGCTCGGGAACCCGTGCATCTGAACCTATGATATAAGAAATCATAGCACAAAAAAAAGGTATGCATCAGTACTTTGAATGTAATAGTATGCTATGTAAGGTAGGCTAAAATACATGGGTTCATATGCATGAACAATACTAAATGAATATCATAAGTACAACTGATTGAAAATACATGTATGAATTTGGAAACTATACTAAGATTGTAATAGCATTGAATACTAAATTAAAATACTAATTAACTAATATCTTAGTATACTGATACTGAATTACTAGTAAATGATTGACTGTATCTGACAGTCTTTATTTTATGTATCTATACTCAATCTTGTACTGAGTTAAGTGATTGTGTCTGACAGTCCTGAATCTGCAGAACTGAACTGATTTCCATACTGACACTGAATCTAAAACTATGACTGCGGGAAGTAATAATCTAATCGACATAACACTTCTCTAACTGATTTGGGGTCTAACCTATAACCCTAGTTGGAAGGGTGTTAATACCGTGCCACGGGTAAGGAAAAGTGCCGAGTCATCCTCATCTGGTAAGTACTCTCAACTGGAAGGTATATCACCTCATCAACCCTCAACTGACAGGTTGATGTCTCAACCTACGCTGGTCACATAGTTCTGGGACGCAAGGACTACTTCTAAGGATTTCACCCTCTACTGGCAGGTGAGTCCCTATCCTTGGGTTTAGTCGATGTTGAATCCTACCCCCAACTAAATAGACACTAGACTAAATTCTAAACAATACTTTCCAAGATTGAACTATTACTAATTGTACTATATTAATAAACGGAATTGATTTTTACTGAACTGAGATGGACTAATTTTGAGTTCATTGAGTTTTCCTAAGTTCTGTAATTGACTGAATTCTACTGATCGAGACATGACTGATTCTACTCTGTGACTAACCATGGCTCTAGAAAACCATCTAAATTGTTGGGTATTAAATACCCCAGGACTCGATAGCATATACTTAAAAGATATGGCATAATCTTGAGAAATGATAACTAACTATTAGGACATCATTCATTCATGTGGGCTTTCAAGAAAACACTTGCACACATGCTAACGTGATATAATTTCCCTATTCAACTCACATGGATAATTAATCAAACACTTGTGGGGCACAATATATGCGCATAATACTAAACAACATGTAGGAATTATAATTCAATTCCAATTACATAATTCCAACAGTCTCAACATGAATTCACATGATAAAGCACACAAATCAATTAGCTCTACATCAATCTTGTAATATATCATGAATACACTTTAATTCAAATCATGGAAATCATGGAATCACTCCACATGAGCTTTAGAAGAGTTTCTTGGACTCCAAGGATGGAAGGAACCCTTTGATGAACACTTCACATACCATAGTTGGTGAATTATAGAAATTTAATGGTGGAATCTTGATCCTTGAATTTGAACTTAATTAACCTAGGGTTTTTGTTCTTGATAAATTTGTGAAATAATGAATATAACTTACTAAAATAGGGCTAAATTTTGTGTTATGGGGGCTGAAGGATGTGGGAAAAAGACTTAATTAACCCTGAGGAAGCAGTTTTTTAATAACTATAAACTGAACCATTGAAGCATAGGCTGATGCACCATGTTATTTGAATCGACACGATACCCAACACGCCATATCGAGTCAAGTTTATTCGTTGGTATGAGATGGTGTAACATGGATAAAACATTTATCAATGTGATAGTCGACGCAATGTGTCAAGATCGCATTAATCACTGGTTTTAGATTACAAAGGTGCTTCAAACGAAGTCCAAAAAATCTAAAACTTTTCTGGGAACACCTATTGACATTCACGATCATGAAATAATTCAAATATCAATATTTAATGGAAGTAAAGGCCACGAAATAAGATTACCAACTTTCAAAGGCTAAAATATCATGTTTTTTATTTTCATTAAGAGTCTAAATTATTTATAATAATCCCTTATTTTAATATTGATCATTTCTTTGGGTATGGGACTTCTTTGCCTGAGGTAACTTGATCGCAATACTTGAACATTCCTTAATATTTGTTGGAGTCTATGACCATATGCGTGGTTTAGTTATATTTAGTCAATATTTGAGGCTTGTTCATCACAAATTGAGTGTTACATAAGTGAGACTTATGACATTTTTTTTAAAACCATGAGGCAAATTTTTTTCACCAAAAAAAGTATGTGTCTAAGCTCCTAAGTAATACCATTTGTAGGAATTGTTAATTTTGTTGTTTTTACATTGATTAACTCGAGGACAAGAAAAGACATAAGTTGGGGATATTGATCAATCAACAAATTTTTACCAATTTGTTATAAAATAGTAGTAAATCAAGTCCGTAATGCCAATTCGTATGAACTTTAATCTTCATTTTGTTTATTTTTAGTGTTAAGTCCAAGGGGAGGTTGAAGAGCAAAAAAATGAAAGACTGATGTTGGAAATGCAAAAGAGCAACTCTTAGGATGTTTGGTGCATTGCCAAAGTGGCTTGTGTATTGCCAAGGGGTCAAATTCCATCATCAACTCTAACAATTTGATCCATTACCATTTAAAAAAATTTGATATTTCAAAAGTGTAGTTTGGCATATCACTAAGAAGATCAATGCAGCCAAGATCAAACTAAAAAAACAATGGAAGACAAC
Source organism: Capsicum baccatum var. pendulum (assembly GCA_030864225.1). NCBI lineage: Eukaryota > Viridiplantae > Streptophyta > Magnoliopsida > Solanales > Solanaceae > Capsicum > Capsicum baccatum. Next base: position 159,308,388 of record CM061560.1, on the reverse strand, counting down.
CTTTAAACTCAAAGTTAATACTGATTTAGTGAAACACATCATTTGGAATATCACTAAGTGGTTTTGCAATATCATATACCTCCGCCAAAAGTGATGTAGTGGTAGTTCTATAATTACAAGACCCATTTTTTCTAGAGCTATATAAACCTTTTGGATGCTTGGAACTTTATTCTTGTCAATTGGAAGATTTGAGAGTTTGTAAATCCTAAAGTGAATTTTAGTTATTTTGTGTTTGAATTTTTTCTTAGAATTCAAAATTCTCTAAGATTATTTGGATTCTATGGTGAATCGTACTTAATATATGGGTATATTTCTTTTATCTTTAGTTATGAGTAGCTAAACTTCCATCTTGGTGTTATGTATAAATAAGTGGTTCTAGTTTCTTGGGTATTCTTATTTTCCTCTTTAAGTGATTATTTATTGTGGGTTTAACCTATACTCCATGTTACTAAATTAGAATTAGTGGTTGCAAACTCTAGTTAAATGAAATGACCCTTCAGAACATTTTTCATATTGCCGTTAGATATTTTTCATAGCTGTCCCAAGTCATTTATAACTTGGTGGATCTGATAGTTTCGTTATAGAGTAGTTTATTTGGTTTGTAGAGCCAATTCCCTTTTTAGAAGTCTTTGCTAGTTCAAAATATCCACCGGCAAAAACGTAGGTAAAACAATCTCATATGCAAATTTTAATTGTGCCAGCAGCTCTGAAATATCAATTGTAAGCTAGGTGGATCTTATTTTGACCTATTGGTCGGAAGCTGGAGAAATTAAAAGTTTAGTATGAGACCCATATTTAGTCAAAATGACCTTGGATGAAAATCTAAGTATGCTATTGCATTCATAACATCGAATTTTGTGTGGTTGCATAGTTTTTTTTTTTGTATAGAGGATTCCAAATAAATCCTAACGGCATGATAGAAAGTATGAAATTTTCCAAATTTTCGGCTGCAATATGGTGTGCTGACGATCACCAACCATAGCCACAATCGCCACACCTCATGCAGAGAAGTTAGTATGATCACCAAAGGCCTCTCAAAATTGTAACAGCCCCAACAGGTATGAGGTAGTGCAATTGTACCCTACTAGTCGTGGTAGTGACATTTGATTACCTATATGGGGTATAAATAGACCCCTTATGTCCTGAATTAGCCCATTTTTCATCCATACGTTTAGAGAGAGAAAAAACTAAAAAGTGAGAACTCTTAAAATTAAGAATTGTGGTTGATTGAGTGCTTGATTAACATCTATTTCTGTGATTTGCATTGGGTTTAAGGTAAGAATTCACCCTTTTCTTGGTGAAATTTATTGATTTGATTCGAAAAACCCCCATAGCTTGAGGGTTTGATAAAACTCTAAACTATCTTGGTTTTCACCAATTCTTGAGGGTTATGATCCCTTAAACATATATGAATGTTGGGTTGGTCTCAAAAATGTAGTTTTTGTGAGTGGGACACACATAGTATTTTGAAATCATTTTTGGACCCAAACCACAATGGTGTAATAAGGGTGTTGATATTCTTGTATTGATGAGTATAATATGTTTTTGATAGGTTTGCATCTTGAGGAGGCTTCTCAAAAGGAAAAAATGAAGGTTTAGTGGTTCATTCACTTTTTTTGGTACTGAGGTAGGCTAGGTTTAAACTCTTGTTATATTGAGATACTTCATAATATATATATATATATATATATATATGTGTGTGTGTGTGTGTGTGTGTGTGTGTGTGTGTCTCTGTGTGTGTAGGTGGGTGTGATATTTTGATTGATTTAAGAAGGGTTATTGATTGATGTAATGTAAGATTTGGGGTTTGTTGAGATATTTAACCTAGTTTAATACTGTAAGCTTGAAACACGTTGCTTGTTCTCTTAGATATTAGGGGAATTAGACTTCATTCTTCATGCTTAGCATCAGAACGTCTTAGATTACTCTAATTAGGTATAATTAACCTAGTTTCTCATATTATTGGTGAATTCCCTATAATAGGGATAACTAAGGCTTGTTAGACATCTAAAAATGGATTTAGATACCTTAAGCCTAGTTTGGATAAAAATTTGCCTAAAATGGAACTTCAAGATTAGAAGTGGACTCTAAACCCACTTTAATCCATGACACATGTTATCTTGGTGAACCTTTACACTATTTGTGGTCGTGGGAATTTGTATTAAGGTAATACTGATGAATCTTGATACTTGATGGTTATGTTGGTAAAGTTGAGTATGTAAGCCCATTGATCATGCAACTGGTTATGCTATTGATTATATGACTTATAATGATGATTATGTATACTTTATGACCGATTTAATTCTGGGTATTGATTATATTATGACCTGTTCAATTCCAATTATTGGTTATATTATGATTGATTTAATTTCAGGAATTGATTATATTATGAACAATTTAATTTCGGGTATTGTTTATACAGGACTGGTTTAATTTTAAGTACTAACTTTATATATATTATCGGTTTGAGTTTGGGTAATTACTATGACATGATGAAATGATAAGTGATGTTAAATAGTTATGGAATAACTAGTGAATAAATGGTGCTTAGCAGACAATTGGTGGCTAGTGGTAACTTGTGAATTATGGAATAATATTGGCAAATTCGTAGGTGATGACATAATTAAGAATGACGGAAATTGTGGAATGATGGTTAAATGATGATGATGGCTAGTTGTAAATGATAAATATTTACACTATTCTTCTCTAGTGTTACTCTCTTGTCGTATGGGAGGACGTAAAGAGTTCTTAGTAGGAATGAATCTCATCCATGCCAAGAATAGCATCAAAATCAGTCATCTCTAATTCGACTAAGTCTTCTAAAATGACTTTCTACGATACCACAATCGGACAGTTTTTGTATACTCACCGGGCTACAATAGATTTACCCCCTTGGGTAGAGACTAGGAAAGGCTCTACTAGAATTTTGGGAATGACTCCAAAATCAACACCTGTATAAGGATTAAGAAAGGAAAAGGAAGCTCCTGGATCTAGAAAAGTGTAAACTTTCAAATAATAAACTTGTAACGGACCTGTGACCACATCAGGAGAACTCTCCTGATCCTATTGGAATTGGAGAGCATAGAGTCTATTTTGGTACTGCCTACTGGTGGAATTCGAAGCGGCACCCTGCTGATTTGGGAAATAGAACTGAGCTGTGGAATGGTTATACTGAACCTATGAACCCAACTGGGGATAATCTATGACGATATGTCCTGGCTTTCCATACCCAAATGAGATATTGCTACCTGCTCTACAGATACCTTATTGGTTTCTGCCACACTTTTGATAAAGGGGATTTGTTCGGGTGCTGCTAACACCTCCTTGGGGTTTAGGGCCTGATGCCCTATTCCTGTTGCCTTCTCTAACTTTTAGCAAAAGTGCACTGGATAAGGATGAGGTTAGGACTAAAATTTTGGGTAGAACTAAGAACAATTCCCTCCCTCTGACTTAGGATGAGCAAAGTTGAAACTACCTGTTCTCTCTCTCTTGCTCTCCCTCTCCTTCTTTTTATTCTTAGCCTCATCTATCTGTTGATCATGGACCATAAGCCTGTGTATTTTCATCTCCTTAATAATCATTGCAATCCTACACTCCTTGACTACGCTCCTAGACACCCCTGACACAAACTTACTCATTCGGGATCTATTGTCTACTACCATATAAGGAGCATATCTAGCTAATTGAGTAAACTTGAGAGAATACTTTTTCACTGTCATATTGCCCTGCTTCATATTGATAAATTCCAAAACCTTTGATTCCCTTAACTCTAGTGGGAGGAACCTATCCAAAAAAGCAATGGCAAACTCGTCCAACTCTATGGACCCTACATCTGTGTCCCTTTATGCTTTCTATTATTTAAGCCATGAGTGTGCCATATCATACAAGTGATTAATAGAGGACAAGGCCAACCGTGGTATACGGTTGCTCAAATTAAACTGACTATGAGACCATGGAAGATCGATAACAATATCCATACTAACCACTTCCCATTTCCGTATGGGTAACTCAATCTCTTGAGATAACCCACAAGGCCTCTAGTGATCAACCTTTACTTGATGACAAACCATACACTTAGCAATGAAATTGGCCACATCTTTCTTCATGTTATTCCACCAATAATTCTCTTTCAACTCATGGTACATCTTTGTCAAACTGAGAGCAACCGTATACCACAACTCATGTGGCTTAGCCAAAACCATTTCTCGCAGCCCATCAATATCGGGAACACAAACCTACCTTGGTACCTTAATATACCATCACCACCAATCTTGAAAGTCATATCTTACTACTGGGACATATCATCTATAATCTACATCATTATGGGATCCAAAACATTCTTCTCCTTCACCTCAACACCAAGAGTTAATTTTACCATCTCTTGAAAAATCACACTTCCATCCTTAAAATCCAAAATCCAAAATACAAGGTTATCTAATAGGTGAATATCTTTCACAAAACCTTGCTTCTTCGCATCCACATAAGAATAGATTCCCATGGATATCCTTCTGAGAGAATCAGCAACCACATTAGCTTTACCTGGATGATAATAGAGCCTCAAATCATAATCCTTGAGAAACTCAAGCCATCTCCTTTGCCTAAGATTTAACTTCTTCTAGGTGAACATATACGGCAGGCTCTAATAATCAAAGAAGATGTCAATATGTACCACATACAAGTAGTTACACTATATTTTCAAGAAAAATACCACAACCAATAACTCTAAATCAAGTGTTGGATAATACCTCTTATAAAATTTCAGCTACCTAGAAGCATATGCCACCACCTTGTCATGCTACATTAAAAAATAACCAAGTCCTACACAGTACGCATCATAAGACACAACGAAACCATCAGTACGCTTAGGCAGGTTCAGAATAAGAGTATTAGTAAGCTTATCCTTCAGCTTCTCAAAGCTACCCACACAATAGAAACTTCACATTTTTTAGTTAACTTTGCCAAGGGGCAGCAATCGACAAAAAATTCTTCATAAACCTCCTATTGTAAATCGGCTAACCCCAAAAAGCTCCGAATATTGACTGGAGGCATGGGTCTAGGCAACTTCTTAACCATCATGATTTTCTGTGAATCCACCATGAGCCATTTTCTAGAAAGAACATGACCCCAAAAAGTAACAACATTCAACCAGAACTCACACTTAGAAAATATAGCATATAACTGTTGATCCTTAAGGGATTGTAATACTCTATGGAGTAATTGGCATGATTTACCTCTCTCTTAGAATATACCATAACATCATTAATAAATATAATGATGAATAAGTCAAGAAAAACTGACAAAATAACTGGTTCATAGGATTCATAAAGGTTATTGATGCATTTGTCAAACCAAAGGACATCACCAAAAACCAAAAATGACCATACCAGGTACGAAAAGTAGTCTTAGGGAAATCCACCTCCCTAATCTTCAACTGATAATAACGCGACCAAACATTAATATTAGAAAATTACTCAGCACTCTGAAGTAGTCAACTAGGTCATTAATCCTAGGAAAAGGATATTTATTATTCATTCTTACCTTATTCAACTAGCGGTAATCTATGCACATTCAAATGGGCCCATCCTTCTTATGCATGAAGATAACAAGAGAACCTCATAGATACACAGTAGGGTGAATAAAACCCTTAGCAAGAAGATCTTTCAACTACTTCTTAAGTTTTTTCAACTAATTCGGAGCCATTTGATAGGGAGGAATAGCTATAGGACGGGTATCCAGAAGTCAATCTTAAAATAAATTTCCCTATCGGGAGAAATACCAGGAAGATCATTAATAAATACCTTAAGAAATTCATTAACCACGAGGAAAGATTGTTAAGAAGGACCTTTAGAAATAAAATCCATATCCCAAACTAGATATATAGACACTCATTGGAAATCAATTTCTAGGCTTTAAGATAAGAAACGAACCTCCCCTTAGTCACTAGGAAACTACCTTCTCACTTAATCACCAGTTTATTTGGGGAACTAAAAATTGACCCTCGGGGTCCTACAATAAAGAGATGTATAGTATGAATTGAGAAAATCGGAAACACCCTAGTTTTGACCCTTACAAAATTCTTGTTTTTGAGCTCACTTGACATCATATGACTTGTGGGTACTTATTGTATGATAAGGTACAGGTTAAGAACCCCTAGTCATATGTTTCACAATATGTCCTATGCCACTTACTGTCTAAGGTATAATTAGGTATCTTTTTAGTTATATGATAGGGTATGAGTGGTATGTTACTAAGTCGTATGATTCCCTAAGTTTAGTTTAGAGGATTCTACCTAAGGAACAGTTAGGGGACACTAATTGTATGATAAGATACGAGTTGGTCTAAGAACTCATATGTTGGATAGTATTGGGGTCCAATGTGATGCCTAGGGTATGAGTGATGGGTACCACTCATATGATAGGGTACGATTTAGGTAGGGTGGCCGTACACTCCTCCCCACATGTTTTTATTTTTTAAGTTGAGGATATTTTAGATATTTTCCATGCCAAAACACTTAAGTCTGTTTGTATTAAAGCATATTATGGCCTCTCATAACATACTTTGAAAGATTAAAACATATCAAAATCCTCTCTAAACTCTCTCAAGAAAATTAAGGCTAGGGATTTTCAAAGGTGTTCATCTAGAGGCTCAAAAGTCAAGTTTTTTCTATAAATCTTTTTGAATACGGCATATCATTCTTCCTTCATGGTTAGTTTATAAATATCATGTGTTTTAAAGTGTGATTATTATTCTTTAATGGTGGTTTTGAAAACAAAAATTGAGGATTTTATTGTATATGGTTAAGTATTGTTTACTCTTGTTTTAACTTGTGTTCATACAGGTTTTTGGTGATGGTGTGCACATGTGGGTGCTTTATAATTGTGGTTTAACAAATGGGTCAGGGGTAACCCTAAAATTGATGGTTATTACTTTGGGTTTGGTCATGGTAATGATATGCTCTCAAAGTGTTTGTGAAAATGCCTAAGAGAATAAACTAGTCATATGATATATGGTGTTTTTAACTAAAGCTTTGTACTAATAAATATGGATGGTTGATAAATGTTTTTTTGAAGGCCTTGTAGTCCATGTAATGATTAAAATTGTACCCTTGGTAGTTTAATTGGCTAAAAAGGGTTTAAGTCCCTAAAGTTTAAACTTATTTATGCCTTTGTTAGATAATGGGTTTGAGTCCCTAAATTATAAATTGAACTAGAGTCTTTCTTAAACAATGGTTCATGTCCTAAAGTAATAAGAATGATTGGTTGATTGATAATACTAATGGCATATGATATACTTGCAAGTAGTGTTGGTGTAATGATACCAATGAAGTGCCTTAGATAAATAATTGTCTTAATGGTTATGAATGTGAAATGTTAGTTTCAAAATAGGCATTAAAGAACGTTTTGTATCCAAGTTGTGAAGGTGGATGTCATAGGGAGGTAAACACTGGAAACTGTGTTTGCCAATGCAGGGGTCAAAATGACCTGATGTTCAAGAAATCTTGCTTACTATGACCAGGAGATACAAGTCTTCCATAATGTATGAGATGGGAGTTTTAAATCCCCCATATCATACTACTAGATTTGTTGACCAATTCACCTTAGTATATAAGAGGAAGGTTTGAGTCCCTATGCGTATAAGTAATATTATTCTCTGTTTTGTATGGCTACATAAATGGGGTGCGACTTGTGGTGAGGAATGAATGAAATATAGCTCGTAGGTGTTTTTAATATGAAAGCAAAGCTACATAACCCAGGTTGAGATTTTAAAGGTCCATGTTAAAACCTTATTCCCTACCCCGACATGGTATTTATATTTATATGTAATGAATTGATTATATGTATTGATTTATTGGTTTTAAATTGTTTGCATTATATTATTATTATCCTTGAGTTACATGCTAGATCTCAAAATGCTAATCATCTTCTGACGTTGTATTCTCAGATTATTTTAGAGGCTTTGTATACATAAACTATGGACTTACAATATTAGGGTATAGATATGGACTTGGTCATCATTTTTGTTAGGCTATGGTTGATTTGTTGGGAATTAAATGGTGAGACTTGCTTGGGTTTGTCATGGTCATAGGCCTATCCTAAAGTCCACATGTTATTAATCACTCTATCTTGTTATATGTTTGGAATTCATTCTACTAAGGGTATATGTTGGTTGGTTGGATTAGGTAGCGGGATGATCTCTGGTCCTTATTGGGATCGAGATGCCTATTACGATAAGGCCCTGGTTCGGGTTATTTCAACTTTGTATCAGAGCCAAGGTTTTAGTGTCATGGGTTGTCCATAAATTCATGTCAAGTAGAGTCTTGCTTATAGGTATGTAATGTTCCATACTTATAATTAAGAGGCTACAAGGCATTGAGGAATATTTCCCTTTCTTTTGATTCTACTTCGAGTATAGAGTCTAAGGTCTTGGATTCTTCTGATTTCCATTTGCTCATCTTTCATATCATGCCTCTAAGGAAATCTGATACTCATAGGAACTCCTCTATCCTATTTAAGGATGATATGGATAAAGTTCATTCTACCTATGGGGTACAAAACTTGTCTAGGGTTGTTACTTCTGATCGCCCTCATGGAGTCCTATTTGTCCCTGTTGATCTTTCTCCAAGTGGTGACACCCCTGCTCAGTTACCTCAAGGAGACATTTCTAATGTGGAATTCCATAATTCTATTCAACTGTTGACCTAGATAGTGGTCTCTCTATCATACCAGTTCTGTATTTGTCCTACGTTCAGGATATCGTGCCTAGGGTATGTGTTGATCTTAACATCTTTTGTTTGATGATGTTGTTGAAGGAATGGTTATCCCTTAGTGTCTTTATTTTCCAACTTTGTTAAAGGGAAGTTTGGTGAATGATAACGTGCTAAACTTATGCTTATACGTGCGTTGACCCATCATTCAAGGATGAATAATCCAAGAGGGGGAAATTGAAACACCCTTGTTTTCAACCTTAGAAAATTCTTCATTTTGAGCTCACTGGACATCATATGACTTATGGGTACTTGTTATATAATGTGGTACAATTTAGGGTACTCTAGTTGTATGTTTCATAGTGTGTCTTATGGCACTTACTATCCAAGGTACGATTAGGAGTCTTACTAGTCATATTTTAGGGTATGAGTAGTATGTTACTAAGTTGTATGAAGCCCTAAGTTTATTCTACAAGATTTTGCCTATGGTACCAATTGTATGATTGGATAAGACTTAGTCTTAGAACTCGTATGTTGGATAGTGTTGGGGTCCAGGTTAATTCCTAAGGTACAAGTGGTGGGTACAACTCATATGATAGGGTACGGTTTTGGTAGGGTGGTCGTACCCCTCTGCGCACATGTTTTTATCTTTTCAGCTGAGGACATTTTGGACATTTCCAACCACAAAACCCTTAAGTCCCAATATCTTAAAACATATTGTGGTCTCTCATAACATACTTTGAAAGAGCAAAACACATCAAAATCCTCTCTGAACTCTCTCAAGAAAATTGGGGCTAGGGTTCTTCAAAGGCGTTCATCTAGAGGCTCAACAATCAAGTGTCTTTCGTGAATATTCTTGAATAAGGCATGTGACTCTTCACTCATTGTTTGTTCATAAATATCATGTATTTTAAAGTGTTATTATGATTCTTAAATGGAGGTTTTGAAAACCAAAATTGAGGGTTTTATTGCATATGGTTGAGTATTGTTTACTCTTACTTAAACTTGTATTTATACATATTTTTGGTGATGGTTTACACATGTGGATTCTTGGTAATTATGGTTTAACAAATGGGTCATGGGTAACCCTAAACTTGATGGTTTTTACTTTGTTCTAGTTATGGTAATTATATTATCTCAAAGTGTTTGTGAAAATGTGTAAGAGAATAAACTAGTCACATGATAAATGGTGTTTTGAACTAAGGCATTGGCCTAATAAATATGAATGGTTGATAAATGTTTTTGTAAAGGCCTTGTTGTCTATGTAATGATTGAAATGGTAACCTTGGTGGTTTAATTGTATAAAAAGGGTTTGAGTCCCTAAACTTTAAATTGGTTTATGCCTTTGTTAGACAATGGGATCGAGTCCCAAACTCAAAAGAATAATTGGTCAATTGATAATGGTAATGACATGTGGTATACTTGCAATTAGTGTTGGTAGACGATACCTATGAAGTTCCTTTGGTAAGTAATTGGCTTAATGGTTACATATCTGAAATTGTGGTTTTAGTTTGGCCATTAAAGAGGGTTGTGTAGCTAAGTTATGAAGGTGGAGGTCCTAAGGGATCAACACTACAAACCGTGTTTACTGATGCGAGGGTCAAAATGGCTTGAGGTTTGATTCCTCTTGTTTACTATGATTGTGAGATACAAGTCACCCATATTAAATGAGGTGGGAGGTTTGATTCCCCTATATCATATTACTTGTTCGGGTGACCAAGTCACCTTAGTATCTAAGTGGGAGGTTTGAGTCTCCCATGCGTATGCGTAAAATTATTCTTTAGTTTGTATGGCTACATGAACTGGGTCCCGACCAGGGGTGAAAAGTTGAGCCCATATAGCCCGTGGGTGTTTCTAATATGAAAGCTAAGATACACAACCCAGGTTAAGATTTAAAAGGTCAATGTTAAAACCTTGTTCCCTACCCCGGTGTGGTGTATATATATGTGTGTGTATGTGTATTGCATTGGTTATATGCAATTATTTATTGGTTTTCAATTATAAGAATTATTTTATCCTTATCCTTGAGATACATATTATCGCTACACGCTATATCACCATGCAATGCAGGTGTTGGTCATACTATCATATCTTCTACTAAGTGACTTAGATTCGGGGACTGTCGTGTTACTTTAAGTGGTGAACTTCCGTATATCAGAAGGCTCCATTTATTGCTTTTACCTTTTTATGTCTTTATTGGTTTAGACTTGGATATTTTTTTTGGCTATGGTCGGGGGCATGTCCTGACCGAATATTCTAAGATTATTTTAGAGGCATTGTATAGACAAACTATGGACTTGGGAAGGTTAAAGAATGGATATGGACTTGGTTATTATTTTGGTTAGGTTATGGTTGATTGTTTAAGCATTGGATAGTGAGACTTTCTTGGGTTGGTCATGGTCATGGACCTATCACAAAGTCCGTATGTTGTTAAGCACTCTATTTTGTTATATGTTTGGAATTCATCCAACTTAGGGTAAATGTTGTTTGGTTGGTTTGGGTAGCGGCGTGATCTTCGGTCCTTGAAAGGATTGAGATGCCCCTTAAGACAAGGCCCTGGTTCGGGTCTTGTCAAAATACATCCCCAAGATCACATCAAATCTAACATGTCTAACTCCATCTGATCCACCAATGTCTCCCTACCATTGATAAAAACCATACAACCCGTATAGAATTTGCTAACCACAATAGAATCACCCACCAGGGTAGACACAAAAAGTTGATAAGATATACAATAAGGGACAAAATCAAAATAAATATCCATATAAAGGGTCACATGTGAAAGAGTAGATCACAGATCAAGCAGACAATACATATCATGGGAAAAGAGATGTAACATACCAGTTACGACATAAGGAGAGCCTCTGAGTCCTGATGGGTGTCAAGTGCATACAAAAGATTATGGCAGAGCCGATACTAGAAGTAGCACCCTTTTGTTTAGGAGCTAAAGAAGTAGCAACAGGGACCTTATTAGCCCCATAATCAACCTTACCCATGGCACAATTTCTGTGTATGTGTTCAGGTTGACCACAATAAAAACACAAGTTCCTCTCCTCACCACAAAAAGCAAGATGAAATTGACCATAAAACTGACAAGAAAGATAGGTTGGGTCTGACTATCCTCTGCCAAATAGAGACCGGACACCTTATTCCTTAAACCCATTATCAGCTTGGAAATGATGATCATCAGACGACTTTGGATAAGGAGCACTAGTTGTTGAGTAAGAGTTTGAACTTCCCCAGTTCTTCTTACACCACTGCTTACCACCTTTGCCACTCTATTGTTGACCTCCACCTTGATCTAAATATCTGAACTTGTTACTTTGCCTCTCTCCTACACCTTCTTTCTTTTTTTCCTCTTCGACCTGATGCATATACACCACAAGCCTAGAGATATCCATGCCATTATTCAGAAGCGAAACCTTGCACTCTAGGACCATGTCTCGAGACAACCTAAAATAAAACATCCTTATGCTATCTTTCATGGTAGACACTAACTCAGGAGCATAATAAGAGAACCAATGAAATCTCAGTTTTTTTGCCTTGCTTCACATTTCACAAACTCCTCAGTTCTTACCTCCCTTAACTCCTAAGGAAAGAAACGATCTAGAAAAGCACTAAAAAATTCATCCCACATAGTTGGCTCAACATTATATTCTCTCATCTACTTTAACCCCTCATACCACTTATACGTCATATTCTTCAGCTAGTATGCAATGAACTCTACACCATAGAAGCTAGACGCATGCATCATACGGAAAATTTTCTCCATCTCTTCTATAAACCCTTAAGGATCCTCCTCAACCTAAGGTCCTGTATAGGTCGGAGGATTAAGCCTCATAAACTTCCCAAATCAAGTAACCTTAGAAGAACTCACTGTAATTTCAGAAGGACCTGACTAACATGACTGAGATGCCACCAGATGGGTCAACAAATAAATAGAATGGCCGAACTCAACATTAGTAATATCTCCTTGAGGTGACTAAGTTGAAGTGTCACCAGTAGGAGAACGATTAGTGGGAATTGGTGGAACTTCACGAGGGTAATCAGAAGTAGGGACCCTAGATCGAGTCTGTACCCTATAGGTTAGATAAGTTCTATCAATATTTACCTTTGACGGGGCAAAAAAGTTTCCACGAGCGTCATATCTTCTGGGAGGAATGATCTAAAATGTGACCAAATAGGAATTAGATTAGATTTCAACATCCTAGACTCTACAGCTCGATGGTAGAAAACAAGAAAGGGAAACATTTCTAAATTTCTCATAGCCTCTCTTTTATAAGTGTGATAAGCTACACAACCAAAAAAGAGACTCTACTTGACACGGCTTTATGGACCCCCAATTGACCATGAACCGAGGCTATGATACTAACTTTATCATGACTCATACTAGGGCCTGGTTGTAATGATGATCCCAGGTCTTTTGTGTATTGGAGACCACCCATTCTTCCTAGTCAAAAAGAATATAATACTCTAGTAGTGGATGAATTCTAAATATATAACTAGATAGATAATGACAAGCTCAAAGGAAACAAAAATATATCAATAACAAATACCCAGTTACAGTAATCCACAAATTCTCTAAAAAAATAAATCAAATCAATCTCCGTACATTCCCCCAGTAATATCCAAAATAAGTCGAAATAAAATTCTATGAGAAAAGATAAACTAAGAAGAAATGGCCTTTTGAAAGAAGGAGGCTCACCACTTCAAGTAAACTGCTTACTCACTGAAATCTTATCACTGAACAAGAAAAGTAGAAGTGTCTCAGTGTCTTGCATTGCATGGATATAAAGAGTTTGAAGATGGTTAGTGGGTTGAGAACTAGCATGTAACTAGGATACAGGGTAAAATAATATCATAATCAATAGTTCATAATCTGTCAAAATCCAATGCACACAATCATATGCTTATACATATAAATATATCAAATATTGGGGTAGGTAACAAGGCTTAGAATGAACATTAAATCATTAACCTAGTCTAGGTAGCTTGACCATCCTAATAATAACCCGTGGGCTCTATGGGCCTAGCTGTCACCTCTACTTGAGTCTCAGTGAGTATTAGCAGCATGAAACGAAGATACTATAGAAGGTCGAGGATTCCTTATACTCTATTCCATCCATGATACAGATATGTATATAGTGTGATACAAGGACACAGTCATCTAGACCGACCCTTACATTGACATACGTGATTTTCCAATATTAGTCCCTCGAGAGCTCTAACTTCATGGCTAGCTACACAACCCCCTTTAAGCCTGATTAAAATTTTTAGCATATATCCCATCCACTCGTCCAAGGATTCAATCATTATGTCATCATTAACTGGTATCATCATACCGACTATAGCTTACAAGCAAATGTCATTAAGCCAATACTTGAGAGAATCCTTGTACATCAAACTCCATTATTAAAATCAACTTGGCAGATTCCTTTTATGCCATAAGGTTTTTAAGAAAATCAAAACTCCATTATTAAAATCAACTTGGCAGATTCCTTGTATCCCGCAAGGTTTTCAAGAAAATCATTCACTTGGGGAAATCCTTATGCCCCACAAGGTTTTCAAGATCATTATTATAAATTTAACCATTTGTTCAGTGCATTAGTTTTAATAAAAGTATGCAAAGCCAAAAGATTATTCACATTCCAAAACCAATTATGCAAGTGGGTTGAGGTTCTCTTCAGTTTCAATACAAAAATCCAATTATTTTAGGGAATCCTTGTACCCCTAGTTCCATTATTTAGAATTTTGGGGAATCGTTGTACCTTTATTTCACTCACCACTCCCATTCACCCCAATGATCTCACAAATCATCAATTCAACGTATAATAAATCCATAATAGTCATAGCAAAAGAATTTAAAAAATTTACATGCAAAACCCTCGACCCATTATTAAAAATGTAGTGTCAAAACGACGTGAATATTAAGACCATGGGAACCAACAATAGGCTAGCTACAAATTGTGCCCTATGACTCGTAATCAGACCTTATGACTCATGAGGTCAAATCATAGGCAAGACAGAAACACTGGCCACTTTTACCAGTAAGGCTACATGGACCATTATACGACTTGTATTGTGACCCTACGACTCATAGAGTCCAATTAATACTCAGGACAAGATCATTGGGAATCGAACTGGTTTGAATATGATTAGGGTCCTATGACCTATAATGATACCCTACGAATCATAAAAAGAGTCGTACTTTGTAAAGTGAGTGTAAAAACTCAAGAATTTTAGAAGCCAACACCTAGAGTATCATATATAGACATTGACATAAACTCATATCTAGATATTTCAATTGATTTAGTCAAGGGTGAGCTACTCCTATTTCGGCTGTCATGGATCTTCATAGTTGCATTTATTCCTTTTGTGAACAAAGTGTTGATTAGTAGGTTTTGGATTATCCTAGATTTTGATTTAGTTAGTGTCTTCTATGCGATGACTTTTGGATTCTAGCGACATAATAGTTAGAATTCCACATTTTATTTATTTCAGTTAATAATTACTATTTTATTATCATATTTTGCTAATTAAATTACTTAAGGTTTAAGTTAGAGAGTTCTCCCACAGCAATGTTATTATGGGTGTCACTTACGACAATTTGGAGCATGACAAAATATACCCTATGAAATTTCAAAAATATATATAACCTAAATTCATAGCTTTTGTACACCATCCCATTGATTTTCTTTACTGAATTACATAAATATTCTCTCATAAGCTCAAAGATTAAGAGGGGTAAAGGATTAACATTTGCATCCTTGACCTCTCAAAATTTTAATAATTCTATTTTGACCCTTCTACGGTTATAACATCGATTTTCAATTTGAATTATTTTTATGGACATTAAAAGGGTGTTTTGGGAAAGTTTTAGAATTTTTGGCAGACATTCGACATTATTTTTGGACCCCAAGGTAGTGAGGTTCTGCAATATTGCATGAAATGGAGGATAACCTCCATAATAGCGGCATGACATGGAGGCTAGCCTCTATAAAATTAATAAGCCATTTTGGTGTGTTAATGATAAATTGTAAATTTCACAACTTACTAGCACCTTTTAAGCCTAACTTATCATGTTTTTCTATTGATTTTTAGTTAATTTCTTACTTAATGCTCATTGGTGTAGGTAAGCAAGGAAATAGGAAGCTGAGCAAGAAAACTTGATAAAAATGAGCTAAATAGATGTTGAAAGAGAATAAATGTAAAAGAAAAGAGTCAAATAGTGGAAATCATACCCTCAATTACCGTGATCATGACATGAGGGTCGCGATGGTGATCTGAGGTCAATTCAAACCTTAGAGATTGTGAGGCGACTACCATGATCACGAGAGCCACAGAGATGGTCAAGAGACGGCAATCGCGATGGGGTGAAAAGTTTTAAGGGCGGAGTTGGAGTGTTCTTAAAAGCAAGGTGGAAATTTTGTATTTGGAAAGTATGGATTTGGGGCTTGAATAGAAGTTTTTAGCCCAATTTTCATCATCTATATTTTATCCAACCATCATTTATCTTCTAGTTTTTGGGAAACACTATTGTACTTTTCTTGGGTGATGAGTCAATTAGAGTAATTACTAATTGAAGGATTGGTAATTTCCATTAAAGATTTGTTGAAATTTAAAATTTGAGTTTGCATTCTCTTTATCTTTCATGGATCAATTCGGTGGAAATTTTGGTGTATCATTACTTTCTATCTTTATGAGTAGCTAATTCTTTCTCTTGGTGTTATTCTTGAATAGGTTGTGATTAGTTTATGGGTGTTTTTTATTGATTTGTTAAATTAGCTATTTGTTGTGGGTTTTGATTTACCCCATATTTAAACTAAGAATTAAGGGTAAAACCCCCAATTATTTAGGATCCTATACTATCCTTGAAAGAGAGGTATTGGGTGAGGAGTACTTGAAAACTATAACTTTAGTTAACTTATGAGTTAGCCTTATCTTAGAAATAAGGGTGTTGTTTGATTTGACTAATTTATTAATGTTCTCTTAAAAATAAGGGTGCTAATTGAAGTATTTGATTGTTTGTTTTGCCACATTTGTGCGGTGTTCGAAAGAAGCCATGAATGAAATTTAGTATTTTATTAAAAGATTGACAGTAATACCTATAAAACTAGCCTACCTACGACTCTTGCTAAATTTTAATAAATTCTCAATTACCCATGCATAAGTTCGCAACGAGAATGGCATGACCCGAAGATCAACTCATAATTAATTAGACTCTAATTATTCTTACCCTCAAGTTGGTACTCTAGAAGCCTAAAAATTATTATATCTTTGAAAGTATTCAAAATCCCTAAAATATTTAGATCTTATGTTTGAATTTACTAAGTTCTATAATTTTGAACTCACTCATTCGCCACTCACATTGTTCCTCGTGCATACGGCCCCAACTCTTGTTGGGTTTATAGTTATAACGACTTCCATGCATTTAATTTGATATGTAAGTTGAGCGTTATCAAAAATGGCATTATTTCTGAGGAACAATTTGGTGTATTGAGTTTGTTTGGAATTTTAGGTTACTTCCTTGGACTCAAATTTGTAAATATTTGTTTGTGATTTTCTTTTATTTCTTGTATTAGGTGGATTTTTAGTTTTTCTTACTTATTACTATGGCATCTTGAATGAATGTGAGTTTGGTGGTTGCAAATCTTGAAGATCAATGTCCATATTTTAGTGGACCCTACTTTTGGCAAAATTATAAATATTCTCCTCAAAAAGAGGTATGTGCACCATCTCGATCCTATTAGGAGTATGATTGTTCTTTATGTGGTCGTCGAAATGGACATTAGAGTGATTGTCCAAATGCTCTCTCCCCTACTTATGCTAACAAAAATGCTAGTTTTTCTTATGAGTTTGACAGGTCTCATGATGTGATAAAGAAAGAATAACATGTCGGATACTATAGTTTTGAAATAATGCTTCTAACTATCTTGGATCGGGTGAATACAATAAGGGAGAACACACATCTCATGCATCAATCTATGATGGTATTTGGAAAAAAGAGTGAAAAGGAAGAAGAAGCGGGTTAGGAGGTCGATCCTTCAAGTACCATAAATATTCCCAATCTTCAAAATTAGGTTAATAAGGAAAGGGCATCAATCCATATGGTTGATGGTGAGCTTGATATTGAATAATTGTTTGTGGTTTATCTACCAACCGAACAAAAAATAATGAAGAATGCTAAAATTGAAGAAATGATACTAGAGTTAAAGGAAAAAAGCTAAATAAATCCTTTGTGGCAACTCTAGTTTATTTTGGAGTAAAAATTCCAAGAATAATATGACTCCCAAATAGGGAAGATGAGCTAATTCAACCACTTTTGACTTTATGCTTGGTGGATGTGATGAAAGTTGAACCACTGAGCTAATGACAAATTTTGAGGATGAGGTACAAAACACTTATATTTTGGAGTCTGTCATTTCCAAAGGGCCAAATGAAATCCCTCACTTGAAAGACAAAAAGTTCAAAGTTCGATGTTTAACTAGTGGTCTCTTTATGTTCTCACTGGTACCCAACGATCCTATTGAGAAGTTTGATGTGAAGCTGGGAAAAAATTCAAGTCATCAAAGTGGTGAGAAAGAATATGTATCATTATTGTGCCCTTACCTTTGTCCAAAGTTCCTCGATGATATATGGATCAATATTTGGGCTGATGATTCAAATATTTTAAGTGGAGACATAAATGATATTCAAAATATGTCGTGTTGTGACTTTAACTAAAGCTATTTTTAGGAGGCAACCCAAGGAATTTTTCTTAATATTTTCTAATTTTTTTTATTCAATTTTCAGCTTGTTTTTGAGTGTTTGCAGGTGATATCATAAGTTAGAATGGGTATCTCAAGAATGAAACCCTGAATAAGCATATTGGATTTTCATTTTATCATTTTCCTCTCTTAAACAAGCTCACAAAGTATGATCCTTAGTTAAAGTGTCTTTAAAGATGAATAGTGTTCACATCCCATGGTTTTTTTGGTTTGATTTTACTTCATTTGAGATTAATTTGGTTGAATGTGGTTGTTGGGATGAAAATTTTTGAATGTGTGCTTGGTTTCAAAAGCTCAATTGCAAAAATTGTTGCTTTCATACTCTAGTGCACACTATGTGTTCGACGAAACACCCACTTGTGGTTTGTTTGCTTAATTGAGTGGTAAGTGATCTAATTGGGTTAGTATGATTACAAATGGTGTGTTTGGTGATAAATTTTAGCATTGAGCTTGCTCACATGTATTGTTATTCTATTTTTCAAGATCTCACCTTTCATGCACACCATATGTTTGTTAAAATATTGATAAGAGATGAATGCCTTATATTCTTTTAAAGGTTGTTATGAACTTTCTTAGGGCGTTATATGATTATTTTTGGAGCATACCAATTGGTCTTAAATGGTGGATAACTGGTAAATTTTGATTGAAATTATTTATGATTGTTGTGTCCATGTTTTGATCGATTAATGTTCTTATCATAGCATCCTCGGGTGAAGTCTGAGTAACCTAAGAGGCATAACTGTCTGCCTAGTCCTATAATAGATTAGGTGATGCCATTCTAAAGGGTATATAGTCTTTTGTGTTTCTATTGGTGCCATGAGTGTTTTATGACCTAATTGGGCGATATCTAAAGTTGTGAGGATAGAACCCCAGAAATGTAATTATAATGTTGCCTTGCATTAACCTAAGTTTTTCTTTAATTGCTGAGGACGAGTCAAAGGTTCAAAAATACTTTGGAAATGTCATTGGCAAGAAATAGAATGATTATTAGAAAAACCAAAAATATATAGTTTTCTGTTTAAAAGTGATCAAGGATATTTTTGAGCTTTCTTTTGAGTGATACCATAAAATTAAATTTTTGCCTCTCTCTTTATAAGGATAAGGCTTTTACTCAGAGTAACTTATGAAGCTCAAATTTCTCAAATTGGTTGGAGGGCTAACTTCTTGCTCTATGAGTACAATTCCATGTGTGGTGAGATTTTTGAATAATTCTTGTACATATGAGTAGTCTAGAATTCTCCCCAAGTGTGTTAGAAGTGAAATTCTATCCAAACTTTGTTTTAAGGATGCTAGGACATTTTTGACCTATCACATAGCCAAATTCCCACCTAAACATTGTATTCTACTTAACCCATTTGATCCTTTTTACCCATCTTTCATTCTTATTGTAATGATAAACATTCTATAACACCGAAACCCTTTTGAAAATCTCTCTTTAGGAACTTAACCTCCTTTGATGCATGGCATCATCCAAAGCAATGAAATATAGGCGAAAACCTAAGTGTAAGGGGTTTGTATAGTTGGGAGAATAATGTAAGAGTTTTTCAAACTCCAATTTTGGTGGGTTAATGTGATGTGTCAAGATGAGCCAAGAAATGTGTACATAAGGTTGTAGAATCATGTGCTTAAGAGACAAGATGCATACTTGAAGTTATAGTTGTATGGCCTAGACCAAAGAATATGCAGAGAAATCAGACAAATGGAGGATCTAGGAAGAGCTTAAAGTTAGAAAGTCTCTTGAAAAAGTCATAAAAATAAAGAAATAAAAATGGTGGCTTTAAATTGTTTGGTAAATGCGAATCAAAAAGGTAGGAAAATATGGGAAATGATTTGAAGGAGAAAAAGGTGGATAATTTGAAATTTTTGAGGTAGAAGGGGTTGAGTGAATGCATTAAAGGAGATCTCTTGGGGACTTGATCCATATATATTCCTCCTTGAACCTTAGACCTTCATCTAGACCCATAAGACCTTGGAGATTCCAAACTAAGTAAGCCTACATTAGTGGCTAAAAACACAAAGGGCAAGCCTATGGTTCTACTCATAGTGCTTGAATTTCATTGCGAGAGTGAGTGTGAATTCTTTCATTAGTTTTCCTCCTATAGAAATTTCAATGTCTTGTGTGTGAGTATCTAACTCTTTCATATGAGTGGCATAGATACTTTGGGGTACAGAGTAAAGTCTTACTCTCAGTTTTGGTAAATGGGTGAAGTAAGTTGCATTGTGAAGATTGAGACATCCTTTGAATATTTTGTGTCTCCGCCTACGATGCTTTATTGATTTGGAAGGTTCATTTGATATAAACTTGTATCCTTGCTTCATAAATATGTGCTTATTGAAAAATTTTTGCTTACTTGTTGCCATGACATATTTGGAAAGTCTTTTTAGAGCATTGTTAGCTTAATCCTTTAGTATAGCTTTTCTTTGGGTGGGATTTAGTTAAAAACCACATCTTATTGAATTATCCTCATTTTCTTGAGGACCAAAAATAGTTTAAGTTTGTAGGTGTTGATAAGTCATAAATTTTACAATTTACTAGCATATTTTAAGCCTAAATTTTCATACTTTTCCATTGAATTGTTGCTAATTTCTTACTTAATGCTTGTTGGTGTAGGTAAGAGTTTTGATGGGAAGATGATAAAGGAAACTTGATAAAAATAAGTTAAGGAAAAGGTGAAAGAGAGGGAATGTGAAAGAAAAAGGCCGAATGTTGGAAATCAGGAGCAAGAATCGACCCTCAATTACCGTAATAGCATCCTCAGTGTCACAATCATGATCCGAGGTCAATTCAAACCTTGGAAATGATGAGGTGACCACCACAATTGTAGGAGTTATGAACTCGTCCAAGTGACAGTGATCATGATGGGGGGGGGGGTCTTAAGGGCAAAATGAGAATTTGCTTAAAAGCAAGGTGGCAATTTTGTAATATTTGGAAAATGTGGAATGAGGGCTTAAATAAGGGTTTTTAGCTCAATTTTGATAATCTATCTTTTATTCAACCATGATCTGTCTTCTAATTTTTAGGAAACACTATTATACTCCTCTTGGGTGAAGAATCAATTAGAGTAATTCCAACGTGAAGGATTGGCAATTGACATTGAAAATTTGTTGAAATATAAAGTTCGGGTTTGCATACTTTTTGTCTTTCATAGATCAATTTGGTGGAAATTTGGTATATTTATACTTTCTATCTTTATGAGTAGCTAATTCTCCTCTTGGGGTTATGCTTGAAAGGCTGAGATTAGTGCATGGGTGTTGTTTATTTATCTATCTAAATTAGCTATATGTTGTGGGTTTTGCTTTTACCCCATATTTAAACTAAGAATTATGGGTGAAAACCCCAATTTTTTACGATTCCATACTATCCTTGAAAGAGGGGTATTGGGCGAGGGATATTTGCAAACTATAAATTGAGTTAACTTGTGACATGGCATCATCTTAGAAATAAGGGTGTTGTTTGAGTGAACTTATTTGATAGTGCTCTCTTAGAAATAAGGGTGCTGATTTAGGTATTGGATTCTTTGTTTTTCCACATTCATGCAGTGTTTGAAAGACCCCACAAATGAAATTTTGTGTTTTATTGAAATATTGACAGTAATAGCTATAAATCTAGCCAACCCCTGACTCTATCTCAATTTGAATAAATTCTCAATTCCCGTGTATGAGTTCGCACCAAGAATGGTATGACCCCAATATTCGTTCCTAAATGATTACAGTTTAATTATTCTTTGCCTCAAATTAGTACTCTAGAAGCCCAAAATTTTTTATATCTTTGAAAACAGTCAAAATCCCCAAAATATTTGGATCTTAGGTTTGAATTTAGTAAGTTCTTTTATTTTAATTTTTTGGTAAATAAAGAATTTTATTTCACCAAGTAATATTTACATAGCTAGGCATAGCTGACCAACTGCCTTTCAAGGATCCGTAAACTAACAAAAATATCGGCAAGACTCACGCTACCATTCCTATGTAGTCTCTACTGTATGCTTTTAACAATAGAATAGCTATTCTAAGAATCTAATAGAATAAAAAATGCAACTAGTCAAGGCATAGAATTTAGCTGCGTCAAGTATGTTATCCATTTCTTCCGCTGGCTTCCACGGATATGTATGTGCACAACTATCTCCTTGCAGACTCTATCAGGCATGAAGATTACTTGCTGAAACCTAATTTGGTTTATTTCTCTCCATACAATACTGATAAACATAGCAAACATACAGTATAGGATTGCACCTTTCCCTGATCTTCCCTTTGCCCATCTAATAATCCAGTCTACTTCTTGCTGCCAGGTCCCTATGGCTTTATGAATTCCCATCCACGAAAGTAATCTGTACCACAGACCTCTTGTAATTGGACAGTCAAAATACAAGGGATCATGTGTTTTTATAGTATTATGGAAGAATTCATAAGCCATATCAACATTAATCCCAATCTTTGCTAGTCGATCAGCTGTATTCAATCTTTGTAATAATGCAAGCCATAGGATGAAATTGTACCTCGGGTGGATGCTTGAGTGAAGTACTATGCTCTTCCAGGAAACTTTTCGCATATCAGGTAGCATGTCTAAGTACAACTTTTTGATGGAAAATAGCCCTTCACAATCAGTTGATTTAGTCTTTCTTGAAGATTTCATTACAATCCCAGTGCTAGCATGATAGCCTTCCTTGATTTGATCACTTTTCTCACAACCCAAGTAGCATTCCTTGGGTTGCAACAATCCTCCACTGTAGTATCTTTGATATAGTAGGTATGTACCCATCTTATCCATATATTGTCAGCTTTTATATCTAGGGCCCATAGTTGTTTTACAATAACTACTTTATTCCAGAGGCAACTATTAAGGATATTTTTCCCTCTTGCTGCCTTTGGCATACAAATCTTTTCCCAAGAGACTAATGCCTTTTTTTTGAAGGGCAAGTTTTACCTGTCCATAAGAATATTCTACAGTGAGAGTTTATGAGCTTCATAATTTTCTTTAGGAGAATAAATATCTGAGCCCAATAAGTCTGAATGGAAAAAAATAAAAGATTTAATCAGCTGAATTTTGCAGGCATAAGATAGCTGTTTTGTTGACAAATATTTCATCCTTTCAAGAATTTTATCTATTAATGGGTAGCACTGGTCAATAGTTAGATTCCTATAAGACAGGGGTACTCCTAAGTATTTGATAGGTAGGGATCCTTCAGTGTAGCCCAAGGTTTGCAATATATGTTGTTTCTCTATGTCTTTGACACCTGACATATAAATGAAATTCTTGTCTTTGTTGGCTTGGAGTCTTGAAGCTGTAGAAAACTTATTTAAAGCTTGTTGTAGTAGTGTTATGGATGTAGTGCTTGCTTTAGAGAACATTAATAGCTCATCTACAAAGAAGATATGCACAAGCCCAAGCTTTTTTCACCGAGGATGAAACTGCAAGTTGGGTTGTAAGGTGTCCAAGGCTAATTCTCTGTGTAAATACTCCATAGCAATCATAAAAAGGTAACGTGACATAGGGTCACCATTCCTTATTCCCCTTATACCTTGGAAAGTCTTAGTGCGTCTAACATTTAACACTAGAGAATATGTGTCATGACCTGAACCAGGGCCAAGCCGTGAAGAGCATTTCGAACCATGGAGGCCCGAAACACCCCTATCTGTCTGGTAATCATGCACCTAATTCATATGATCAAAGTAATGTGGAAGAAACACAATAATTCAGAAACATGGTCATAAATATGAAAAGAAACAATAACGGGGAAATAAAGTTCCCCCAACATCAAGAAACCTCTAAACAACTGTCTGCGAAAAATCTCTAACCAATGACTTAGTGAAGTAACTGTGTATAAACTGGGACAAGGCCCCCAATAGACCCCAAAACTAAATATAAGATAAAAGAACTGCAGGACATAAGAACTTCAGAAACATAGAAGGCTCACCACTTGTCTCTGCAACTCTGTCTGAATGATCTACTGATTCTCTTGACCCCTAGATGAGGCCTCTAAACCTGAGAGGTTGGAGAGGGAAGGGGGTCAGCATAAAAGTACCAGCATACAGAGATATCAAAACAAAATATAATATTTTTATAAAATATAGTAGAGAGCCATTATAAAGCAGTTTCATATCAAATCATTTGAAAACACATGGGCATAATGTAATTTTTTTCAATAATAATGAAACGCAACTGAGCTAGGTTGAATACCCTACATAATTTACACCAACTGTTAATCCTCGGTTGCCACCTAGAATTGAGTATAAGTGAGGGAGAGACACACAAGACCACGTAGCATGGTGTCTCGACCCAATGGTAGTGCCCAAGATCACTTAGCCTGGGCTCCTACCTATAATCCCTATTTGGGAATGACATAAAGTCTAGTAGTCAAGATCACTTATCCTGGTACCAAATTCCCGTGTCGACAAACACCCTTTCCAGTGATGAGCCCTTACACCTAAATACGTTCTTCGGGCATCCACCTATCTCATGTAAAATCAATGCATTAAAATTTAGTTCAAATCAATCATATGTCATACTCTATAGGGCATTGTCATACTCGACTTGCAAGCCATCAATATTACATCATTCTTCTCATTCAACCATTGTATTCAACACGAATAACCTTCTTATTTTCAAGTCAAAATCATATCAATTCTCAAAACATTTCATGTCATGCTCTTCAAAATGTTTTCAAACAATTTACATCATATGAACATTTAAAACAAATTCACATCAAGAGAGGAAATTTCATATCATTCATGCTCTCAAGTAACATCTTTTTGGACTACATGCATATACATATATCATATAGCAAATCACTTTTGGATTAGGACTAAAGGCCAAAGAAATATCATAAAACGTTTAAAAGCATAATCATATTCGTAATTTCAAAACCTCCATTTGAAAACATGAATTTTTAAAGCCCATGAGATTTTTGAGATAATCCCACGTACCTCGATTGCTACGAATATTAGGTGCTTCTTGAAGCCTACGTTGAGAGGATTCCAAATATGCTATTAGTTTCTAAAGCCCACAGTTGAATCTTGAGTTGATTGGGTTTTTATTTTGCAACCCTAGAGAGAGTTCTTGAACAATTTTGATGAATAAAGGTGTATTTTGGGGTCTTTGGGAACTGAATTTCGTGTTTATGGCTAAATAAGGGTGGAAAGGGACAATTTTGCCCCAAAAATGGAGTGTTTAAGTCACCTGAAACCTTCACATAGGCAGTGCCTATGCTACCGCCTATGTTATCGCCTATGTTTACATAGGCGCCGCCTACTACATTTAAAGGCCATAACTTCTTGCTCGGGTGCTGGATTTTAGTAAAATTTGTATCGTTGGAAAGATAACTCGAAGACCTATCATTTGACACATTTAGGCTCTCTAATTAGACATATACAGATATTTATAGTCAATAGAAGCTAACACATATTACAACGTCCACTAAAACTTAATCTATCAAAATAGTTTTAACTCGTCCTTGAGTTGAAGGACCTCTATGGTCTAAATTGAAGCATGAATGGATTCACGTACTACACAAATAATTTACATGCCCTTTTGGCATAGGATTTATGGCTATGGGATTATCAACACATCAAAATTGTGGTCTAAACTCTAGCCTGAAAATACGGGGTGTTACATTATCTCCTCCTTGGGATCATTCATCCTCAAATGATGGATAGGAACATATTGAAGCTTAGAGGTATGGAATAATGCGGACATGACATGTCCTCTAATAAAGAATACACTGATATGAAATATGACCATATGGTTGGAACTACTGATGTTCTGAATTCTTATACCAGACATGCATATCTGATGCATGGAATACACAACTGAAGCTACTCATAAGCTGAATTCTCATAATGAACATGCATACCTGATGCATGGATTTGTTACTGGGTTGTTCTCATGAACGTAGAACTGAATACACTGCTAAGCTAAACTTTTTCTATTAGACATACATTTCTAATACATGCATATCTGACTAAACTGACGTATGAACGTATGACTGAATACGCCATGATAACTGGTGCGGCGCTTGTAATAAGAATCTATGCATGCAACTGAATGAGGTATCTCCCCCTTGGGATCCTATGTCCCTCTATGAATTGAATCATACCTGAAACCCTGGAATCTAAATCTAATGCATGACGAATGAACTGATCTATACTCGCAATTACTAGTATACTCTATCTTGGAATAGTAGCATGTCCGATATTTTGGGTAGCATAAATAAGTGCAAAGACGATAAAACAAGTCATGTGAATCTGACTGATAAACTGTCTTACTGGCCATACAGACTGAATTATACTACACCCTCATACATCATACTTAACTAGAGTATCCTCTTCAACACTCTCTCTAAAGAAGTTCGAGCAGTAATCAGGAGCCACGAATCTTGGGTATGGATTACAAAAGACACCCACTAAGGAATCATCACAATAACACCACTCTATAGTCTGGAATATAGAAATATAACTCCTAAATTAGGATAGAATTACCAGACATTTGGCTGTACAACTTCTTTCTTTCAAGCTTAGAACACTTCTCGAATATCCCTTAACTATACTATTCCTATAAATATCATATTCATTCAATTCAGCTAAAAATTCTCATATGAGCAATTTTTTCTACTAGTGTCTAAAATAGCTTAATCCTTACTCCGCGATCAAGCCTAACTCTAAGTCACAAAAATACAACAATCTACACCATGCTATTATTCTAAACCATATGATGCCTCCTTCTATACCTCTTTCAAAGATCACATTCTAAGCATAAAATGCCTTACCACTTCAATGACTACTCTGAACTATTAATATGAAGTCGCTAATGCATATTGCGACTTTCCACTACAATCCCAAAACGTCACTCAAGACTAATTTATAACCATATGTTAACTTCAAGGCAAACACCCATAAATACATACTTCACATCGTTACTAAACTATTATCAATATAACTCCCATGCGCTACCCTAAGACATACGCATACAAACTTTTCCACTAACCATCACATGTATAAAAAACTTGACCCTGAATCTTAGTTCATACTTATGGCCTTATCTAAACAAGCATACCATGATCTTCCATCAACGAGAACATTTACATCATCAGCACTATCATTATATAGGAAGGGTCACTAAAAGGTTAAAACATAAGACCCTCAAGCGTGAAAAGATCTTTATACGGGACTGAGAATACTATAAAGAGTGAGTACATGCGCCATGAGTTGCATGACCTCAACTAGAGTTCATAACATAAGGAATGTGATTCCGATTACTTGAATGAACTAGAACTCATTATCTCGAAACTGGAAGAGTACATGACTCTCTATCATATAGAGGAATAATGAACTACTATCTCTGAACTGGATCGTAAGTCATGAATAAGCACCCGGATAACTGAAAAAAATACTGAGGTAGGAATTGGTTGAGATTCACCCTCACTTTCTGATGTTTTAAATCATACTGCTTCACTATTAGAATCTTAGAGCCTTACTTGGTCATTCGTTCTATCATCTCCCCCTTAGCTTCAAGTTATTATCTAGAGTTTGGGAGATATTTTACTAGATTCTAACTGAACTACACTTACTACACTCTAGGGTCTAGAAAAACAAATAACAATACTTGCATATCATAGAACTTAGCCCGAATGACTACCTTCCGGGATACACTCTATCTTTCTCTAGCTACCAATAGTCATAGTATAATGCTTGCATACTTATTCTATCGGTTCAACCTTCAAAAGTCAAGCTTAGATGCTAACACATAACATGGATATCACCAAGCCTTTGATGAACCATATCTCTTTTGACAGAGCCTACCACTATTGCGACTTCAAATTTATATCCCTCTACTATGAGAATCAAGATCATCGCAAAAGGCCCAACACTATCAGTAAAAACACCTTAACATGGCTAGTTAGATCACCATATACCATCTAACTAGTCTTTTTCCAACTAGCAACTCAACGGTACCACTAGTCACACACAACATGTAATAGTCTTAGAGAAATACCACAACTCCATATCGCCTTGGGCATAATTACCCACCATACCTACAACATTATACTTCATTATGAATCAACTTAAACTTAAGCATTTTCATACACCATTCAATCCTATTAGATCACTTTCAGTACCATATAACTAGTATCACTAACCAAGAAATCATCATATCTACCTTCATGAACTTCAACTGTTCAAACTTAATGTCTAGTGCTAAACATGATTTTACAACCCAACCTTATGCATGATTCTTACTTGGAAACTATAAATAAAAATTACGAAACACTAGTGCACTAGAACTTCATAACCGCAATAATCGATCATGACCTAACGGTTTTCCTTATCATAACTCATTAGCAAGTACTAATTCAACACATCAAGCCTACTAATTTAATCTCAAAAAACATACATCATTAATCTCATGCCACCATTTTTTTCACCACCACATTCTACACTTAAATTCAAACCTATAGTTTTGCATCAATCATCTACCACCAATGACGAGTGCAAAATAATATGCTAGTCCATAAAATTGACACATTCTATTCAAACATCTCAAAAACCACTACATACCTTCTCACAAGTTGTACTAGTTTACAACTACCAATGAAAAAAAAGGTCAAGGGGTAAGGTCACATAATAGACATAATCAACCTTAATCTTATATTATAACCCCATACAATCTTTTCTACTTATATGGATTTCTCACCTTATACTTACTCACTAAATCATACATTTAGAATGCCTTCAAATTCCTCAAACAACCATGAGTCTATAATCATAAATTACTCTCTAATATAGCCATTTTCACATTCAAGCAACCAACAAATCACCCTGACCAACAACTCTTTCTCTACCTTCTACTAATAACACACAAGGAAGAATCACTTCATTACCAACTTTATCTCATGCTAAAAGATTCAGCTATACATATATTCAACCAACACAAGAACAACACGTTGACGGACAAGTTGCTAGTGAATCGAAATAGGCCTCACACGACTTCACTAGACTTTGATTTATTTTTTGAACAAGAAAATGGGATGAATGACAAGTCAACTATGCTAGTGAATCAAAAGAGCCTCACACGACTTCTCTAGACTTTAATTTTTTTTTTTCAAAAACACCATGATAACAAGATTACATATTACAAGGGATAGAAAATTGACACATAATATTTAATGGTCTAAGAATATACATATTATTCTGTATAAATAAAAATTTGAGTAAAATACTTCCTCCATAGACTACCATACCATCCACACATGCTGCTAGCTACCATATTGGTTTATCATTATAAAGGGGTAAATCATCCTTAAACATCGGTTATTCAACTGAAATATTCATTTACACAAAATCACCCTCACTCTGGCTTCTAATTTTGTGACTTTACATCACCAACTTTTTGGTACAATAACACTACCAATAGGTCATGAAAACAACACTTTAACTTATGCTACTATTCAGGAGGAAATACAGTTCCAATATTCTGCTATACCTTACTACCTTTGAAGCATGAGATTGGTAACATAAGTTCTGAAAAGAACTGAATACAGTAAATACTGTAGGCTGAAAACCATGATTACATCAAAATCAAGATGCACACTAGAACCAAACACTCTAAAGCACTAACGGACTCTTCTCATGTCCCTGCAAAAATCTTATATGATTCGATCAAAACTAACCATACAATTTAGACTCTAAACTTCTGTACTTGAATCAGCCCAATGATGAGATATGTCTGAAAATGTTCGAGTAAGCAAAGAATTGGGATAACTGTTACTTTCTATGGGCGACACCATAGCATGAATTTGAGTATGAAAGAGGAATATTCTGACTCTATTTCATAAACTAGAACATTAAGCAAGAGAAATATTCCTAAACACTTTGTAGCCTCCTACTTATAAGTATGGCGCACTACACACCCATAAATAAGACTCTACCCGATGCAATTTTGCAGACATCCTGGGACCATAAACCGTGCTTTGATATCAAGTTTTTCATGATCCGAAACAAGGCCTGGCTGTGAAGAGCATTTCAAACCATGAAAGCCCGAAACACCCCTATCTGTCTGGTAATCATGCACCTAATTCATATGATCAAAGTAATGCGGAAGAAACACAATAATTTGGAAACATGGTCATGAATATTTAAAGAAAAAATAATGGGGAAATAAAGTTCCCCCAACATCAATCAACCTCTAAAGAACTGTCTGCGAAAAATCTATAACAAATGATTGAGTCAAGTAACTGTGTATAAACTGGGACAAGGCACCCAGTAGACCCTAAAACTAAATATAAGATAAAAGGATTGCAGGACATAAGACCTTCCAAAACATAGAAGGCTTACCACTTGTCTCAGCAACTCTATCTGAATGATCTACTGATTCTCTAAACCCCTAGACTGGGCCTCTGAACCTGAGAGGTGGGAGAGGGGAGGGGGTCAACACAAAAGTACTGGCATGCAATGATATCAAAACAAAACATAATATATTTATAAAATATAGTTGAGAGCCATTATAAAGTAGTTTCATATCAAATAATTTGAAAACACATAGGCATAATGTAATTGTTTTCAATAACAATGAAATGCATTTGAGCTAGGTGGAATACCCTACATAATTTAAACCAACTGTCATTCCTCAGTTGCCACCGAGAATTGAGTATAAGTGAGGGAGAGACACACAAGACCACGTAGCATGGTGTCTCGACCAAATGGTAGTGCCCAAGATCACTTAGCCCGGGCTCCTACCTATAATCCCAATTTGGGAATGACATAAAGTCTAGTAATCAAGATCACTTATCTTGGTACTAAATTCCCGTGTCGACAAACACGCTTTCCAGTGATGAGCCCTTACACTCAAATGCGTTCTTCGGGCATCCACCTATCTCATGTAAAATCAATGTATTCAAATTTTGTTCAAATCAATCACATGTCATACTCTGAAGGGTATCATCATACCTGACTTGCAAGCCATCAATATCCCATCATTCTTCTTATTCAACCATTGTATTCAACATGAATAACCTTCTCATTTTCAAGTCAAAATCAAATCAATTCTCAAAACATTTTATGTAATGCTCTTCAAGATGTTTTCAAACAATTTACATCATATGAACATTTAAAACAAATTCACATCAAGAGAGGAAATTTCATATCATTCATGCTCTCAAGTTAACATAATTTCGGAGTAGGCCTATGGGACAAATCAATATCATAAAACGTTTAAAAACATAATCATATTTGTATTTTCAAAACTCCCATTTGAACACATGAATTTTTAAAGCCCTTGGGATTTTTTAGATAACCCCACATACCTCGATTGCTACGAATATTAGGTGCTTCTTGAAGCCTACGTTGAGAGGATTCCAAATATGCAATTAGATTCTAAAACCCCTAGTTGAATCTTGAGTTTCTTGAGTTTTTATTTTGAAATCCTAGAGAGAGTTCTTGAACAATTTTTATGAATGAAGGTGTATTTTGGGGTCTTTAGGAACTGAATTTCATGTTCATGACTAAATAAGGGTGGGAAAGGACCATTTTTCCCTAAAAATACAGTGTTTAAGTCACCTGAAACCTTTACATAGGTGGTGCCAATTCTATCGCCTATGTTTACATAGGCGCCACCTATACTATCGTCTATGTTTACATAGGCTCTGCCTATTACATTGAAAGGCCATAACTTATTGCTTGGGTGCCAGATTTTAGCAAAATTGGTATCGTTGGAAAGCTAACTCAAAGACCTATCATTTGACACATAGTACATTCTCTAATTCGACATATACAGAGAGTTATGGTCAATGGAAGCTAAGATAATTTTAAACATCCACTAAAACTTAATCGATCGAAAAAGTTTCAAGTCGTCCTTGAGTTGAAGGACCTCTATAGTCTAAATTCAAGCTTCAATGGATTCACATACTATGCAAATAATTTAACTACCATATTGGCATAGGATTTATGGCTTCGGGATTATCAACACATCAAAATCATGGTCTAAACTCAAGCCTAAAAATACGGGGTGTTGCAATAGGCTACAATTGTAACATATTCCATAATCTAACCCATAAAATTCAGGGGAAATACGAATTCGAAAAGCATTCTTTTAAGTAAACACCATTCTATACTGTCATAGGCTTTTCTTAAGTCAACCTTTATCACACAACTAGGAGACAGTCCTTTTCTTGTATATCATTTAAATATTTCATGGGTGAAGATCATATTATCAAATATGGATCTTCCTACTATAAAATCTGAATGGGAGGGGCTTATAATGGTATTCATTATTCCATTGTATTTTTTAACACCTTAGTAATGATCTTTTAGAATGTAGTACAACATGCTATGGTCCTATAGTCTTTAACTACTGTGGGTGCAGGTACCTTTTTCACAAGTGTAATTGTTGTGTAGCTAAAATTTTAAGCATTTTACCTGTGGTAAAGAACTCTTGAAGAACCAGTAATACATCTGATTTTATTGTGTTCCACTGACTGGTGTAGAATTCAATAGAGATCCCATCCACTATTGTTGATTTCTCAATTGCCATGTCTTTTATAGAATTCATGATATCGTCCTCTTTAACCTGCTGTATGAGTGACACCTTTTTTGAATTAGATAAACAAGGACTTTTTCTGATGACCTATGATTTTTGTAGGGGCACCTTATCAGCAGCAGTTCCTAGCACGTTGGTAAAGAAGGATACAAAATCCTATTCTACTAAGATTGGATCTACAATCTTTAGTCCTTAATCAGTATAGATTGATGTAATAGCATTTCTACTTGCCCTAATCCTGCATTGTGCATGAAAAAATTTAGAGTTAGAGTCCCCATAGGTAATCCAACTATCCCTAGTGTTTTGTCTTAGTTCTTGATCTTCCACTAGACTCCATTGGTGTAGTTTCTCAACAATTATTCTCTCCTCCTCTATAAAAGTTTGATTTAACAAATCATTGGCCAACTTGTCTTGACTAATTGCTAGCTATTTTCTTGTAGTACGCAAGTGGCTCTCATATTAAGATAGATAAGAGTTTATCCCTTTTTGGTTAGTCTTTAGTGCTTTAAACTTTTGAGACAACTGATAAATTTTAGTCCCAGTGTATCTTTGACTCTAGGTACTTGCATCAATTTTTGGGAACTTATGATGTTGCATGATTATAGTGTATAATGTGAAAGGCTTTGGTCTATTACTCACTGTAGGATGGCACTATAATAATATAAGAGAATAATAAAAAATTCTTGGTAGTAGGTAGTCTATCTCTACTAATCCATAGCTTTGTAACTACTTATAATTGCCCATAGCCCAGTTAATTCTTGAATATACACTGTGGTTTCGCTCCTGCTTATTGCATAAAGAATAATAGTAGCCTCTTAACATTAGGGAAGTAAGTTACAGGGCATCCAAGCAATCCCTAAAATCTTGTGTCTTAGTAGGTGTAACAGGGGAGCCCAACCTGTCATCAAAACTCAATATAGCATTGAAGTCTCCACTTAGGATCCAAGGTTCCTGATTGTTTGTACTCAAACCCCTCAAGGCAGACCATAATGTTATTCTTTTCACAGCAGTATTTTTTGCATATATAATAGTAACATAAGAAGCAAAAGAATCTATTAGACTCTCCACATAACAATGTATAAACAGTTTATGAGAGATTAATACCTAAACCTGCACATGATTTTTCCATAGTAACCAAATTCGACCATTTGGATCCATTGGATAATTACAACAAGTATTCTAACCTTGTGCAACCTTTTCCAGTATATTGAGACTTTTAAGCTGCTTCACTCTCATTTTTAGGCATCTCACTATATCTATCTTATGTCATACTAGAAAGAGCTTTAGCTCTTTCTGCTAGAGGGGTTGGTTCAATCCTCTCAAGTTCCAAGTTGCCAAACTCATGTTATGTTTTGTGGTCTTCAAACATCACCTGGCACACCCTCATAATCACCCATACTTTCTAAGTTTGACAACCTATTGTCACTCCTATAAGTGTATGCCCCATCTTTTAGTGCAATCCCAACAGTTCCAGTTGCATGCTGGATGCTGTACACATGTATTTCCTGGTCACTTTCCAAGTTATGGGTCTTCATCTAGTTAGGTGGTGGAGGGGTGGTAGTTTTCTTACTTGTAGCATTCCTCATTTCTTTTTTCTTTCCATTTTGCATGTGCATGTCTTCTCCTTCTTCTGTTCCTCCTTTTCCTTTTTTGGTTTTTCTTAGAAGTCCTTCTCAAATATCCTCCTCTGTCATGTAGTTGGCAATCATCAGTAGAGTGCCCAAAACATAGACAATGGCTACAAAATTTGGGTTTCCTATCATACTCAATTAGTTGATCGTTTATTAATAATAA
Source organism: Capsicum baccatum var. pendulum (assembly GCA_030864225.1). Classification (NCBI taxonomy): domain Eukaryota; kingdom Viridiplantae; phylum Streptophyta; class Magnoliopsida; order Solanales; family Solanaceae; genus Capsicum; species Capsicum baccatum. The sequence continues at coordinate 159,273,599 of CM061560.1, read as the reverse complement.
GGCTTGGGGGTGCATGGCTCAACCCCTGATCATCTCGGGTGGGAGAGCCCAAAAACTCTCGACCCTTGGATGATACTTTAAAAAAAAAAAAATTAGTTGATAAAATGTTCTATTCGGAGTCACCATTTCAATGGATTCAATTAATGGTTTGGATGAATTTGGATAAATTCTCAATTACCCATGAATGAGTTCACACCTAGAGTGGCATGACCCCTAATATGCTCCTAATTGATTACACTCTAATTATACTTGTCACCATTTCAATGGATTCAATTAATAGTTGGGTTTCATCCACTTCAACATAGACACAAACATAAGATATACGTCCCATGCTAGCAGTATAATGGTTTGTGTGAAGAGGACGATTAATTCCACTTGGTATCTTACTCAATACATCACCTGACCAGTACCCAACAAGATTTGGGGTTGTATCCATGAGGAACAATGTGAGTGAAGAATGAGTGAGTTCAAAATGAAAGAACTTACTAAATTCAAACCTAAGATCGAAATATTTTGGGTATTTTTAATATTTTCAAAGATATAACAATTTTTGGGCTTCTAGAGTACTAACTCGAGGATGGGTAAGCTAAATTTTTAGGAATTAGAGTTAATCTTTTAATAAAATAGTAAATTAATTCTAGGTTCTTTCAAAAACCTCATGAATTTGGCAAAACAATCATTCCAATACCTCAATTAGCACCCTTATTTCTAAGAGAGCACTATAAAATGAGTTAACTCAAACAACACCCTTATTTCTAAGATTATGACATCCCACAGGTTAACTCAAGTTATAGTTTGCAAATACCCCTCACCCAACACCCTTACTTCAAGGATAGTATGGTATCCTAAACACTTGGGGTTTTAAAAAATAATTATTATTTTAAATATGGGGTAAAAGAAAAACTCACAACAAATAGCTAATTAAATAGAAAAACAAACAACACCCATACACTAATCACAACCTATTCAAGCATAACCCTAAGATGAAGAATTATCTACTCATAAAGATAAAAAGTAAAGATGTACCAAAATATCCATCAACTTGATCAATGAATGATAAAGAGAATGCAAACCTAATCTTTTAGTTTCAACAAATTTTTACTGGAAATTTCCAACCCTTAACTTAAGAATTACACTAATTGATTCTTTACCCAAGAGTAGTACAATAATGTTTCCCAAAAATTGGAAGATAAATGATGGTTGTATAAAATATAGATGATAAAATTGAGCTAAAGGCCCCTATTCAAGCCCCAATTCCACAATTTCCAAATATTACAAAATTGTCACCATTCTTTTAAGCAAATTCCAACTCTGCGCTTGAAATTTTTCCACCCCATTGCGATCGTCGTCTCTTGACCACTTTTGTGTCTCCCACGATTGATAAAGTTTTAATTGACCTCGGATCATTATTTGAGACTCTCAGGCCTTGATTGCGGTAAGCAGGAGTCGGTTATTGGGTTTGATTTCAAGCATTTGGCTCTTTTGTCTCATATTTCTTCTCTTTCACCTTTTCCTCAGCTCATCTTTATCAAGTTTCCTTTCTCATATTTCCATTTTAACTTTTATCTACACCAATGAGCATTAAGTAAGAAATTAACAATAAATCAATATTAAAGCATGATAATTTATATTTAAAAGGTGCTAGTAAGTTGTCAAATTTCTGACTTATCAGTTAAAAATGCCTAGATTTTTTTTTTCACTTAGGGTGATGGGATTTTGGCATTTTTAGCCCTTGTATGACGTTTAATCATAAAATAACCCCATGCCCTTAAGTTTTAAAACACCAAGTCATTCTTTTTTTTTCTTAAACTCAAAATTCAAGACAATCAAGGGTTTCATAGTAAATTCATCAACCAGGCTCCGAACTTTGACTTTGTTTTTAATTCCTTGTGTATTTCTTCAATGTATCTCATCCCCTAAATTAAATTTTACATTATTGCATTTATTTAATCATTATCCATGTGGTTTAAATTGATGGATTTGAAATTGAGTCGAGGGGTTTTGATTTGTATCACTTCAATTACTTTTTGTATGCTTTAAATTGATGATTTATACTTTAATTTAATGGTTTTTGAACTGAATGGGTGTATTATCTTGGGAATTGGAATGTGGACATAGGTTTCCCTATATTGATGAATTCTTAGATTGATAATGGTATTGACCTCAACCCAGTTGATGAATTTTGTTTTTAAACAAGTATAATTGTATAATTTAACTTATTTATAAACCCAATTACATTGTATTAGTGGATAATTGGTTAAAATCGATTTGAAAGGCCTTTGGTGGCCTTGGTTTAGATTTTCAATTGGAACTTGGGAGTCTAATATTACGTGGATTGGTTTTGAATAATTATGTAAGATTGCGAGAATAATTGGTGATACTATACCAAGTAGTAAATGCCTTAATATAAGACTTCATGGTTAATGGTTGGGTTTATATGCAAATTGTTTTAATTGGGGATTAAAGGGGAATTATGTAGCTTATCTTGAAGTTATCGTACTGAGGGAACTAACACCGAAAACAACGTTAGTTGATGTAGGAGTCTAATGACTATGTGCTTAGTTCACACATTATATTTTGGAATGGATAGAGACTTGATGTCTTTATTCTTTCCTTTGGTTTCCTTAGTTTGTCCGGCTAACACGTACTGGGCCCTTTCTGTGGGGGGAGCTCAACCCATTAGCCCATGGGTGCCTTTAGGATGGAGTGAGCAACACAATTTAGGTTTATGGTTTAAACTCTTGTTTTCATGACCCTTTAACCTATCCCAGCATTTTGTATGTACATATATGAATATGTGCATGTGGTTTTGACTAGTTTTGCAAATGGCATTATTTAATCACTTTCTGTGAGTTACATCCTAGTGTTTATCCCACTAACCATCCCTGGATGCTATATTATTTCATGATCTAGGGTCCGAAGGGTGTTCAATTTCTCCTGTGCAGCGTTAGGTGGTTCGATACATATATTGAGTTTATGAGAAGTGGTGAGTCTCTAAATTTTGGAAGGCCTTGTTATTTCACTGGTTTCTTTATTCTCTTAGTATTTCATTTTGGATTTTTTTAGTTATAGTCCGGGACATGTCCCAACTTAGTTTGATATTTTAATATTAGAGGCTTTTATGGACAAATTGGGTTAGATTGTTGGTTTGACTCTTAGAACATTCACTTGACTTATTTATCTTTTTATTACTAACTTGATTAGCTTTCACTTTATTATTACTATGGTGCTCTTAAAATAAGGATAAAGGAATGGTCTTCGGTCTAAGGAAGGCTTGAGAGACCTGTCACAACTAGGCCCTAGTTTGGGTTGTGACAAGCATGGTATTCGATGCACGGTTCAGGGTGTTTGGGTGTCCACAAAATCGTATTGAGTAGAGTCTTTTTTATGGGTGTGTAGTGTGCCACACTTATAAGGGGTAGGAAACAATGCATTTAGAAATGTTTCCCTTTCTTATGTTCTATTTCATGCTATAGAATCTAGTGTCATGAAACTTTTCTAATTCTTGGCTTACACATATTTCAGATCATTCCTCCTAAAAGATTTGATGGTCATAGAAAATCTACCGGAATCTCTATTCTAGCTGAGGGAACTTGCCCTATTTACGGAGTGCAGACCCGGTCTAGGGTCCCTACTCTTAACTATGTCACCCTATATAGAGTTCTACCAAGCCCTACTAGTCTTTCTCAGGCTTTCCAGGTTGGTAACATATATGCTCAGTCACCTCAGGGAGATATCGCTAATATAGAGTTTCGTCAGTCTATTCATATGACTACTCAGTTTGTGGTTTCACAGTTTTGTCAGTCTGGTCATGTTAGTTCTATTATTGATTCATCTGAGTTCACTCGGGTTGGCTAGTTTATAATGTTGAATCCCCCAAATTGTTCAGGCTTTAAGCTTGAGAAAAATCCTCAGGAGTTTATTGATGAGATGGAAAAGATTTTTAGGGTGATGCATGCTACTGATAATAAAGGTGCAAAGTTTATTGAGTATCAATTAAAAGATGTATCTTATTAGTGATATATGGAATGAGAATTAATGATAGGAGATAATGTTGAGCCAACCATGTGGGATGAGTTTTCAAAGGACTTTCTTGATCATGTTTTTCCTCAGGAGTATAGGGAAGTTAAGGCTGAAGAGTTTGTGAACTTTTAAGTAGGGTAAGATGAGTGTTAAGGAGTATGCCCTAAAGTTTTAGCAGTTATCCCATTATGCTCCAGAGTTTGTGTACAATAAGACGTCAAGAATGGGGAAGTTTGCTTGTAGTTTGTCCCATGACTTAGTATTTGATTGTAAGGTTGCAATGCTAAACAATGATATGAACATCTCCAGGATGGTGGTTTATATATAGTAGGTAGAGAATGAGAAAAGGAAGTACGTAGAGATGGGAGAGAGGTAGAACAAGAAGTTTAGGTATTCAGAGTAAGATATAGATCAACAGAACACTAGGAGAGAGGTAGACAGTGAACCAAGAAGATGAATTAGGGAAATTCATATTAGTAGCTAGTGGTCCTTATGCTAAGCCTTCTAGTGATCATCGTTTTTAAAATAAAAGTAGTCCTACGGCGCAGGGTTACCAGTCTCAGGTTAGTGGAGCTTAGTTAACCCCACCTTATTCTTCTTGTCAAAATTATGGGCAGTTTCACCATAGATATTATGAGGAGGGGAGGATCTTCTGTTTTAATTATGATCAGCCTAGTCATCTACAATAAAATTTTCTCATAGCCAAAGTTTCTAGTAGAGCTAATAAGGTTCTAATCGCCACTTCTTCAACTTCAGCACCTAAGGGTGCCACTTCTGGTACCGACATGGCCAAAATCATCTCTGTGAACTTGTTACTCATCTAGAGCCTGAGTTATCTCTATATGTTGTTACTGGTACGTTACAGCTCTTCTCTAATGATATTTATTATTTGCTTGATTCAGGTTCAACCATATCTTATGTGACCCCTTATGTCTCTATACACTTTGATTTTGGTCGTATAAAATATTTCCTACTCCTTTTTTGTGTCTACTCCGGTAAGTAATTATATCATGGCTAAAAAAATTTATAGGGGTTGTGTGGTGTCTATGCTTCACAGGAAGACATTGGTAGATTTAATAGAGCTTTACATTGTAGATTTTGATATAATATTGGGGATGAATTTTCTCCAGTCGTGCTATGCTTCTCAGGATTGTCGAACCCAGAAGGTCAATTTCTATGTTCCTAATAAACCAATGATTGAATGGGAGGGGAGTTACTTAGTACCGAAAGAGAGGGTTATCTCATATCTTAGAGCTCAAAAATTAATTTCTAAAGGGTGTTTATATAATCTAATTTGGGTTAAGGATTCTAGATTTGAAAAGGGTTCTTTGTAATCTATCCCTTTGGTTAATGAAATTCTTAAAGCATTTCTCGATTATCTTTCTTAGATTTCTCCTGATTAGGAAATAGATTTTGGGATTGATTTTCTATTAGATACTCATCTTATTTCTATTCCTCCTTATAGGATGGCTCCAACTGAATTAAAAGAGCTAAAGGAGCAAATAAAGAATCTTTTTTATAAAGGTTTCATTTATTATTGTGTTTCTCCATGGGGTGCTCTTGTACTTTTTATGTGAAAGAATGATGGGTCTCTTAAGATATTTATAGACTATCCTCAATTGAATAAGTTGACAGTGAAAATATTACCCTCTTCTTAGGATTGATGATCTTTTTTACCAAGTTCAAGGATATAAATGCTTCTTTAGGATATATCTTTGTTCGGGCAATGATCGGCTAAAAATTAGGGAGGTTAATATTCCCAAGACTACTTTCCAAACGTGGTATGGCCATTATGAGTTTTTGGTTATGTCATTTGGGTTGACTAATGCTCCAGCTACTTTCATAGATCATATGAATCGAGTTCTTAGGTAGTTTATGGATTTGTTTGTTATAGTCTTCATTGATGACATCTTGGTGTACTCTAAGAGTGAGGAGGATCGTGTGAATCACCTCCTAGTTATGTTTTAAACTCTTAAGGATCAAAAGTTGTATGCTAAATTTATTAAGTGTGAGTTTTGGCTGAATACTTTGACTTTTCTTTTGCAGGTTATTTCTAGTGAGGGGATCAAGGTGGATCCTTAAAAAGTTAAGAAAGTTAAAAAATAGCCTAGACCCACATCTCCAACCGATATTAGGAACTTCTTGGATTTGGCTGGGTATTATAGGAGGTTTGTGGAGAGTTCATCTACTATTGTTGCTCTGTTGACAAAGGTTACGTAGAAAAAGGTTATGTACTTGTAGTCTGATTTTTGCGATGGTAGTTTAAGAAGTTGAAGGATAGGTTGACTTTTATGCTAGTTTTGATCCAGCCCGAGGGTACTGATAGGTTTGTTGTATATTTTGATGCATTCCATATGGGACTGGGTTTTGTCTTAATGCAAAATGGTAAGGTTGTAGCCTGTGCTTCCATACAGCTTAAGGTTTATGAGAGGAATTTCTCAACTCATGATCTAGAGTTGGCGACATGGTCTTCGCTTTGAAGAATTTGTGCCACTACTTGTGTGAGGTGCATGTTGGTATTTATTTAGATAATAAGAGCTTGTAGTATGTGTTTACATGGAAGGAATAAAATCTTCGGCAGAGGTGGTGGCTCTAGTTTCTTAAGGATTATGACATAAGCTTGTACTGCTATCCAAGTAAAGTTAATATTATTGTTGATGCTCTTTGTAGGTTATCCATAGGGCATTTATCTCACATTGGTGAGGAAAATAGAGGATTAGTAAAGGATATTCATAGGTTGGCTAATTTTGGAGTTCATCTTTTGGACTTTGGAGATGGAGGAGTGATTGTTTAGGAAGTGGTTCAATTATCTCTTAGTGCTGAAGTCAAGGAGAAGAAAGTTTTGGATCCCATACTTATGCATATTAAGAATGACATGGGTCAACAAATGGTTACAGTGTTCGATTTTAAAAGAGATAGCATCTTGAGGTATTAAAGAAGGTTGTGTGTCCTGATATTGATGGGCTATAGGAAAGGATTTTGATTGAGGCCTATAAGTCCAGGTATACAATTCAATCGGGCTCAACTAAGATATGCCATGACTTGAAGGAAATATACTGGTGGAATAATATAAAGAGAGATGGAAAATTTCTTGGCTAAATGTATAGTTTTAAAGCAAGTCAAGGTTGAACACTAAAGGCCTTATGACATGTCTTAAGAGAAAAAGTTTCCCATGTGAAAGTGGGTAATTACCAATATGGACTTTATTATCGGTCTTTCATGGTCTCACAATCAGTATGATTCTATTTTGGTCATTGTGGATAGAATGACTAAGTCTACTCACTTCTTGCTTGTGAGAACTAACTACTTCAAAGAGGATTATGCCAAGTTGTTCATTTAGAAGATTTTGAAGTTGCACAGGGAGCTAGTGTCCATCATTTTTGATGAGGTACACAGTTCTTATCTCACTTCTGGGATTTATTTCAGAAATGTTGGTCTACTCAGGTGAACCTTAGAACCATTTTCCACCCTCAAACGAATGGACTTTGGAGGATATGTTAAAGGTCTGTGTGATTGACTTTAAGGGTAGTTGGATTGACCACTTACCTGTTATTGATTTAGCATACAATAATAGTTACCGTTCTAGCATTAAGATGGCACCTTTTGAGGCTCTTTATTATAGGATGTGTATGTCTCCTATTGGATGGTTTGAGGTTGGTGAGACTAGGTCATTTGGTTTTGACTTGGTTCACCAAGCCATGGAGAAGTTTAAAATGACTAGATAAAGACTTAAGACTAATCAGGGACTACAAAAGTCTTTTATGGATGTGAGGCGAAGGGAGTTGGAGTTTGAAGTAAGTGATTGGGTGTTCTTAAAGGTGTCTCCTATGAAATGGGTCAGGAAATGTGGGGAAAAGGGGAATCTCTGTCCCCGTTACTTGGTTCATGCTAGATTGTAAGGGGAGTTGGGAATGTCGCTTATGACTTAGAGTTGCCAGCAAGATTGGCTTCTATTTATCATATTTTCCATGTGTCTATGCTGAAAAAGTGTATGGTTGATCTTCATTTGATAGTGTCTATTAAGGATGTTGGTGTTTTAGATTCATTGTCTTATGAGGATGCCCCATTTGAGATATTGGATAGATAAGTTCGTAGATTGAGGACAAAGGATGTATTTTCAGTGAAAGTCCTTTGGAATATTCAAGATATGGAAGAAACTACATGGCAAGCAGAGGAAGATATGAACGCCAAGTCCCTGTTCTTGTTCCCTGTGTTAGATGGAACTGCTTGAGGCATGAATTTTGTTCCCTTTCGAATTTTTCATTTGGTTTGGGTGTATTCTTTCTATTGTCATGCTAAACGTGTCCTAACTCTCATTCGGGGATGAATGACCCAAGGAGGGAGAATGTAAGACCCTTTAAAATTTTAACAATTTTATTTTTGACCCTCCCATATGCATAACAGCAATTTTTAACTTGAATTATGCTTAGGGCTATTAGAAGGTTGTTTTAGGAAAGTTTTTAAATTTTTGGAAGACGTTTGGGGATATTTTGGGACCCTAGGGTAGTGAGGGTCTACAATATTGGAGTGTCACGGAGGATAACCTCCACAATAGCAGCGTGGCTCAGAGGCTAGCCTCCATGATATTGGCTTGTCACGCTGATGTATTAAAAATGCTTAATTTTTTGTTTTTCAATTGAGGTGAGGTGATTTTAGCCTTTATACCCCTTGTACGAGCTTAAAACATAAAATTACCCCATTCCCTTAAGTTTTCAAAGATCAAATAATTCTCTTTCTCTCTAAAACTCAAAACCCAAGAACATTCAAGGGTTTCACAGTGAATGCATCATCCGGGCTCCAAACTTTGAATTTGTTTTCAATTCCTTGTGTCTTTCAGACATGTATCTCATTACTTAACTTTAATTTTTACATTATGGCATTTATTTACTCATTATCCATGTGGTTTAAATTGATGGGTCTGAAATTAGGTTGAGGGGTTTTGATTGGTATCACTTGAATTATATTTCCCATGCTTTAAATTGATGGTTTATGCTTTAAATTTATGGTTTTAGGACTGAATGGGTGCATTGTCATGGGAATTGGAATGGGGAACATGGGTTTCCCCAAATTGATAACTTCTTGGCTAGATAATGACATTAACCTTAACCCACTTAGTGAATTTAGTTTTTGAGCATGGATAAATGCATAATTCAACTTATTTATGAAACTAATTGCATTGCATTAATGGATAATTGGTTAAAACGAATTTGAAAGTTACTTAGTGGACATGGTTTTAATTTTAAATTGAAACTTAGGTGTCTAATGCTTACATAGATTGGTTTGGCATGATTATTTAAGCTTTCAAACATAATTGGTATGACGATACCAAGTTGTAAATGACTTAGGATAAAACTCTTGGGCAAATTGATGGGTTTATGTGTAAATTATTTTAATTTGGGCTTAAAGAGAAACTGTATAGCTCACTATAAAGGTGTAGTCCCGGGAGGACTAAAATTGGAAACTATGTTTGTTGGCGTAGGGTTCTATATGACCGTGTGCTTGGTTTAGACATTATATTTTGGAATGGCTAGAGCCTTGGTGTCACTAGCCCTTCCTTTGGATTCCTTGGTTCATGTGGAAAACATGCATTGGGTCCCTTTTAGTAGGGCGAAATGAACTCATATAGCCCATGGGTGCCTTTTGGATGGAGCGAGCTACACAGTTCAGGTTAATGGTTTAAACTCTCACGTTTGTAAACCTTTACCCTATCCCGACATCCTATATGTGTATATATGAATGTGTGCATCTGGTTTTGACTAATTTTGGTTATTGCATTATTTTTCACTTTTCCTGAATTACATGTCAGTGCTTATCCCATTAACCATCTTGGATAGTTATCATTTCATGATGTAGGGTCCAAAGGATGTTCTATAGTTGTAGTGCAGTGTTAGGTGGTTCAGTACATCTATTGAGTTATTGAGAAGTGGTGAGCCTCCATATTTGAAAAGGCCCTATTATTTCACTAGTTTCCTTATTCTCTTAGTATTTTATTTTTTATTCTTTTTTATGATAGTCGGGGGCTTGTCCCTACTTTGTTTGATATTCTGGTATTAGAGGCATTGTATACAAGTGTGGGTTGGATTGTTGGTTTGACTCTTCGATCTTTCATTCGACTTATTCGTCTTTTTATTACTATTTTAATTTACTTCCGCTTTATTTTTATTATGGTGCTCTTGATGTTAGGCTAAGGGTTTGGTCTCCGATCTAAGGTGGGCTTGAGATACCCATCATGACTATGTACTGGTTTGGGTAATGACCAAATATAACACCTTGAAAACTAAGCTACGATCAAAACCAATCTTCAAGAATATGTACAACCATTGCATAAGCATGAATTGAACATTAGGTGATATTTAAGATCTTAAGGAGTCCCTAACCCAAAGTTGAGTTGAAAAGTCCTTTTCTGGCTAGGTTCTAGTGTATGATTCTTCTTTGAAAACTTCAAACGATCACTTCTCCTAGAATAAAAAGGGTTAGGTGGACTAATACCCACCAAATTAAATTCTATTTGAAATACTTTCCAATGCCAAAAAATATTTGACAATTTGGAACAGGGTAAATACTTATGGATATTTTACTGAAAAACTATCAAAGCTGGCAGTGGCGATTATTTAGGCGAAGACTCATTGCCAAGTCCCTATGATCATATCTAGTCCCTATGAGTAGCCTAGAAAGTTTTATCCAAACTTTAGGAAGGTTCTCGAAAGGATATGGGATGCCAATTCTGGAGATGACATCCCTAGACACTATGAGTTGTAATATGAGTCATTGGGAGTGAAACTAACACCTTTCTATTGAATTCTTCAAATATTTTATGGTCCTTTATCTGGGTATTCAATAAGGGGTTCCTTTTAACCTTATGCCTAAAACCTAGTTTTAGAATATGAATTTCAGTTATGATATTTAGGTACTCATGATCTAGGATTCACAACCAATTATTCCAAATTATTAATTCTTAATTTCCTCCTATTATTTTATCATTATGGTTCCCACTAAAAGTTATTATGTATGATTTTTGTAGCTTTAACTTAGTTATCTTAATAAATGAATAATTATGCATGTTTTATGGACTTCAGCCTCTTTCAGAATGAATATGCATGATTTAATAGATTTTAGTCTATATTAATTTGAGATGATATGTTTTCCCATGAAATTCAGTACTTTACATACTTTTCAGCATATGGCTCCTCCTTAAACCAATACTCTGTATTTTGGGACTTATACTCTTAAAAGTTCATTACTCAAGTTAGGGATTTCATGAATAAGTCATGAATACATGTGTCTCTATGAAAGATATAGTTTTACATATGTAATCCATGAACCCTCAGTATATTGAATAATTCATTATTTTGTGCATGACTTGAGTAATTCCACATTCTATTAAAATTATAGGATTGACTTGAGTAGTTGAATTCTTTAGTGATGGTATGTTATGACACCCGATGACTTACGATTTCTTGCATTGTCTGTTAAACATGTAGTCCTTCAGCTTTTATGATTTAGAATACTTCTAGATAAAGTATGTATCATTTAATTTAGAACATCTGTATTATTGAGCTATTCAATATATCAATTTATATTTAGTTGGAAGTTATATTTAGCATCAACTGGACAAAGGGGTGAAGGATCACGTATCAATTGGTTGAGACCATTACTAGAAGTTCCCAAGTCCCAGAACTATCATGCCACCATAGGTTCTGAAGGGTTATCTATCAAACCAGGATTGACACCTTATCCCTTTTAAACTTTAGTTTTGTGGTACCATATCATATCAACCATTATAACTTAGCAAGGTATATTAGGCCCTTTCAATAGGGATTATACATGAAACCCCATGGTTAGCCCAATGGTTATATGTTGGTTAATGGTATATCCCACAGTGCAAACTCAATTATTATATGACCTTGTATTTAGTTTATTTAGTATAGTATGAATCAGTTACATGTTTATTACTTGGTCATTGCATTAGTGCATATCCCGCAATTTTAGTCTCAATAACTGCACATAATCCTCAGTTCAGTTTTACTTATTTTTAATCTATGACTCTTCATATTATCATTGTATTTTAGTGCATATATATTTCATACAGGTTCATTGTCCTGCATTTTATCTTTTTGCATTTATCTAGCATTCATTACAGTTTTACAGCACATTCATCACTGCTTGTAAATCGTATAAGGTATTTATATTTCTATAGCATTCTAGTTTTCAAAAATATTTTAGCTCATGATTGAAATATTTCACTATGCCTCACATCTTTTATATATAGACATATTTTAAATACCTACTTCAAAAAATGGTTTATGTCCTCAGTGTTAAAGTAAATTTTGGGTGTCTTCATGACTAGTGCACATGTCACACAATACATTCAAAAGTATATATTTCATACCTTCTCTACCTAAATTTTTCATATGATGTAGACTTAGGTGCTTACTCTTAGGATCTTAGTCATGCAAAGCATAGCTTCCAGTCAGCAGATGAAGAGTTCTCTAGATTTGGGGACTCAAGTCAGTTTGAAGTTCTAGTGTTTTATGTCAATTCATTTGTATTGTTTTGGGATAGTTGGGCCTCATGTGCAAACTACCTTAAGTCAGTATCAGTAGAGGCTTCATAGATATTTAGTAGGAGTTCTTGTATTTGATTTCTATTTCTTTTCAAATAAGACATGTTACAAATAAACTTTCCAATAGTTAATGTATGGAACTAGTTTATTCAATATTATGTTCCCATTCAATCAGTTTAGCTCTTATATATGTTTTAATTAGTTTCCATGCATAATATCAATGCCATGGGTTAGCTTTGGATCACTTGTGGTTCTAAGCACTATGTTACGACTAGGACGTAGTCTCGAATCATGAAAAAAAATAGTATTAGACAAAGAATTCAAGTGTCTTATGGTTCCTATGAAGTTGTCTCTAGTAGAGTCTTCAAAAGTAGTATGGAAATGTCTATACTTTTCTTTGAGAGGCTATAGGGAATTTAGGAAATGTTTCGCTTTTTTATATCTCAGATCGTGCAGTAGAGTTGTTCACTAAGAAATTTATACAGATCTAAGCATTGCTCCATTTTTAATGACTATGCCGCATTTTCAAGGTAATAAAATAGTTAAAGCTTAAATTTCTACTGATTGAGTTTTCTCAAACGAAGCATACAAATAGTTATAAGATTGTATAAGGTCTTAATAAGAGCATATTAGTCTATGCTCAGTGAATTGAGAGAATTAATAGTTTTTTATGTGAATCATGCATCGAGGCAAAGCATGATGTTCTCTCAAATCCCTTAAATCAAAACCATATGGTAGAATAAACCTAAAGTTAGAAATGTGAGTCTAGAAATACAACGACTATAAAATGTTTAAAAGATTAGCATATTTTAGATAGCATCTTATGATGTTGAAGAAAAGGCCATTGATCTTGAGATATTATGAAGCCCATTAAGGTAAGAGATGCATAATGATGTCATAAGAAAGTGTAGAAAGATCATGAAGTGAAATGTTCTTGTAGATTGAAGTTAGACAAAATAGGTGATAAAGATTGATTAATTCATAAAACTTCTAGGGGACTAGTGCTTCATGATCCCTATTCAATATTAAGTGTAGTGTATAATATATTATATGTCCATCCATGTAAGTGTTAGAGTCTAAGTTTGTGTTATGGTTACTAGGATAATAAAGAGAAGTGTTTTGATTTCTAAAACAAAAGTTGTGCCCTCTTGGTATTGTGATACTTCCTAAGATTCTAAGTCATTAAGTGTTTAAGTTATAGTATGATGACTATTGAGCCTAGATAAATTTAAGAATTGCATTTCATAGGAAAGTATGAGCAGTTGGTTTATGCTTTCAAATATAGTCTTTTAGGGTAGTGTAGTATTTATGAGAATATTTATACCCCAAAAACTAGATTAAAGTTATTATAGTTTAGTTTAGAGTTTAGTAAAGAGGTCCATAGACTTATAATGATGGGTTTAATCTAAGCAGGAGATGATAGATTGCTCATCTAAGTCAAGTTTTGTAAGTTTAGTAGTAATGCAAGTGAGTTCTAGAATAGAGCTAGGGGAGGCATACACCATACCCATTCTTATCTCAATATAGTTCTAGTAGTTCAGTCACAACGACACTCTACTCATGCCTTGTACGTAAGGACCATGATTATAACTGATATTCATATAACTTATATAGAATCATGTCAATTCAGAATTCCTAGTATAAGGAGAAATAGTTCAGTCAATAGTATAAATCATAGTCTATAAATATATGAATTTCAAACTCATGTCATATAATTCGTGATTTATGCACTCGTGTTTTATGGTATGCTCCGTTCCAAGTACTCATGATATGTCCCTAATGACTAGTGAAATAATGTTACGTCATGTATGCTCTCAGATCTGATCTCTTAAACCAGTCTATTCATACAATATTTTACTCCTTAGTCCTTACTTTCATGCCAAAGTTAAGAAATCTTTTGAGTAAATATTTCAAGGTATTCCCATTATTACAAATACTCATATTCTAGATCTTTAGTGACCCTTCTTATGTTTTGATGGTGATGATGGCCGTTAATTTATGGGCTTGAATGATTCGTTGATATACTCACGGATAATGACTTATGGTGGTTGGTGACTCTTTGATTAGAACTTAAAGTTCATTGTTTAAGGTGGCAAAAAGAAGTGTATTTTTTATGATGACTGCCGTTGATGGGTATAGAATACAGATTTCCATAGTATAGACCAATGTAGTCATTTTAGTAGTGGTGATTTATATCTCAGAGTTAGTCTTGAACAGATTAAGAGCATGCAACTAGACCTTTAAGAATCATATGTATTGTACCCCTAAATGAGTAAGAAGTTTCATTTAGTTAGGTGTAGCATTCTCATAAAAAAAAATCACCATTTAGAAATTATGCTAAGTTAGAATTTTCCAGTCATTTTGCTAAACGCATAGTATCTTATTCATACTTTTGACCTAAGATACCTTTGATTTATGATAGTTAGTTTCAGACAAAGATGTCTCATGTTCAACTCTAAGTCATTCTTCTTATATAAGCTTATATCAATGCCTAGAATGCCCATACCCTATTTGAATCTTGATTCATGTATCTCACTTAAATCATGCCTTTATTTATTCCAACCAATGATATCAGAACTTTTCATAAGGACCATTCGATTTAACAAATATCCCTTTCTCAGTGACTCACAGAAATTTCATGTCATTATCAATAACTTGCAATTCCACGTATATGTTTGTGATAGGAATGCATCTGTTGATATCTAATCTCACAGTATGAATCAGTGCTCATAACCAACAATTCAATT
Source organism: Capsicum baccatum var. pendulum (assembly GCA_030864225.1). Taxonomy (NCBI): domain Eukaryota; kingdom Viridiplantae; phylum Streptophyta; class Magnoliopsida; order Solanales; family Solanaceae; genus Capsicum; species Capsicum baccatum. The sequence goes on along the minus strand of CM061560.1, from coordinate 159,258,266 downwards.
TAGAAATCAGATAGATAGTTCCAATTGTTTGTATCCTTTTGTCAAGCCGTATTCGACTGAGTCCATAACTATTCCAATTCCATGTGATCTCTTAGTTGCATTCATGTTATGCATAAATTAGTTGTGACTTATCTCCAGCCTAAAATTAGTTAAAGGTAATAGTTTCCTTCTTATTACTTCACTCAATCTCATTTCACTTACTTACTTTTACATATTAGCATACAGTCATGAGTTCCAATCAGTCCATGTGTTAGTTAAAATTTTAATTATCATGTCAGTATTAGCTCTTAGAAACTCAGTGTTGGAATTACGGCTCTTTCAAAGCTGTCAGTAGTGACGACTAAGGTGATAACTCATGGCCAAGACCCAAGGACTCATAGCCAGAACCTATGAGTCGTCCTATGAGTCATAGCCACTGTTCAAGGAGGTTCTAGAAAGTGTCTGCGCTGATAATTCAAGCTATAACTAGTCTCCAGACACTATGGCTCTTCATGTAAGTCATCGGGAGTGGCACCAACACCTTTTGATTCAATTTCTAAAGGTCCGTTTGGGCTTTTTCCACCTTTTAAACTCCAAAACTATGTTATATCACCTATTATAAGAGGTATAAGTCAATTTAATCACCCAAATCCTTCATCATTTTCCCCAAGTTCATTCTAAGTCGGTAAAAATGTGATTCAAGTCTCTCTCTCAGGCAAGAAACTAAGGGTCATCTGCAAGCTCGAATCCTCCAAACGTAAGGTCAAGAATGATCAGTAGTCAGATATGACGGTATTCAATAAGGAATTTCTTTTACCTTTATTCCCAAAACCTAGTTTTAAAATATGAAATTTAGTTATGATATTTATGAACTATCTAGAATTCACAGCCAACTATTCCAAATTCTTGAATTTCAGTTCCCATGTGTTATTTTCAAACTGTGGCTCCCACTTAAAGTTATTATAAATGATTTCCAAAGCTTTAACTCAGTTATCTTAATATGTGAAAAATTATACATGTTTTATAGACTTCAACCTATATCAGAATGAATTATGCATGATTCAACAGAGTTCAAGCCCATATTAATTTGACATGACATGTTTTCTCATGAAATTTAATACTTTTACTGACTTTTCATCTTGTAGCTCCTCGATATAGTAATGTTTAATATTTTGGGAAATATACTTTTACAAATCCATTCCTCAGTTTAGGGGTTTCATGAATAAGTCACAAGTACATGTTTCACCATAAAAGTTAGTGTTTTACATATGTAATCCATGAATCCTTAGTATATTGAACAATTCATAATTTTTGGACTTGTCTTAGGTAATTTCATATTCTATTAAAATTATAGGTATGGCATAACTATTTGCATTCTTCAATGATGGTGGGTTATGAACACCCAATGAATTAGGATTTCATATATTGATTGTTGAACACTCAATGCTTCAGTTTTTATGATTTAGAATGCTTTTAGTTAAAGAACTTTTCTTTCTATCATAGAACATCAGTATTACTGAGTTATTCAATATATCAGTTTATATTTAGTTGAGGGTAGTACTTTGCACCGAGCAGACAGAGGAATGAAGGCACCCATCAATTAGCCTAAAACCTAAGTCCTAGAACTATAATGTCACCGTAGTTTCTAAAGGGTCGCCCATTAGAATAGGCTTGATACCTTTGTCCTTTTGGACATCAATTTAGTGGTACCACATCAGATATGTCTTTATACCATAGCGAAATATATTAGGGACTTTTTGATGGGGATTATACATCAAACATCATGTTTAACTCACATGGATATTTGTCAGTTAACAGTATCTCACACAATTCAAATTCGGTCATTACAGGACCTTGTATTGATTTTATTCAGTGCAATATCAATCAGTTACATGTTTGTTTTCTTGGTCATTGCATCAGTGCACATCCAACATTTTCAGAATCAGTATTTGTGCGTAACCCTATGTTCATTTTTACTTGTTTTTAAACTGACTTTTCATATTTTAATTGCATTTTAGTACTTGTGTATTTCATTCAATGTCACTATACTCTAGTTTAGCTATAGGCATTCAACAAGCATTATATCATGATCCAAGTTGGCATGAGTGGAACCCACCCCATTCATTGAAGGGAGAATTAATAACTCTAGAAGCATTAACCATTACTTGAAAATAGTAAGGAAACCATCCCATTATTAGTTCCAAGATTATCCAGTCTAAAAAAACTAAGAAGTGCAGGATATGAAAATAAACCTATGACATCCCTAGAATCTGAAAATTGGTGCACAGAAACATACTAAAGATGGTCAAAAAGCGAATACAACCCCAAAACTAAAGAAATGCATGTCAAAAACAAAGGACAATGTCATAAAATACAGATTCCATGGTAGCCTGAAAATGCTAATCACCCTTGAAATCCCAATGACATACTAGAGTCACAAGTGAGGTCTAGTAGGAGCCGTTGGAATATGTGTTGCACTCAAAAAATGTAAGCTCATTTGTAGATCAGCACACAAGAAATAAACATTGTACTGGTAGGGTAATTTGGCCACCCCAAGATGAAGCAATGAACACTTAATCAAACATAGTACAACATGTTAATACATGCTCACCGAACTACATCTAGCACAATAAATAGAAATTTAAGTAGTTTAAGGTCACTAGCAACAAGTGAAGACATCTACAATTAAGTCAAGTAAAGACAAGACAAGTCAAATGTCAAATATAATGACATATATACACCTACATGGGACAAATTCTGTATGCAAATATATATATACCTGCAAGGGACAAATTTCGTTCATGTACCCAAACCCCATGAACAAGTTCCTTACATCCTTATTTCACAAAATAACCATGAGAATGTCCAAATATCAAGCATTCAACAAAGCAACAATAGAGTATGTAAAAATCATGCAAACAATAATATCAATCTGGCACCTGTAGTATCCACAAGCTTATAGTAAAATCCATTTGAAAAATGGTCACACCAAACAATATGCACTGACAAGAAATAATAAGAAGTAGTTTATATGTATATATAGAACAAATTGGATTAAACTATAATACCATCACCTACCTCAATCAAAGCTTGCACAACTCAACTAAGCTTGAGTCCTGCCTTTTCATGCATTTTTGCTTGCTCTCAATAAGAAATACATACAAACACATAATTAATGAAAGACCTGGCACATTATGATTATATTTCATTACCAACCTTTAAGCCCAAGTTCATAATCAGTCCTTTACCATTCTAGGGATTTTCTATCATAATTTATCTAAAACTACCAACATCATAGATAAATTAGTGAATTCATAAGATACAAGAGTAATTTAACAAATATTAACAAAAAAAAGTGATTTTATACTTAAATTACTCCCTTGCACTAGAAAATCAACTAAAATCAGCCCTTAATCCTCCTTGAACTTCATAAACTAGCAATTTTAAGGCTAGATTATAAATTTACTAGTTAATAGGGGTAAATTGCTTACCTTAATGAAGCAAAACAATGGACAACTATAGAATTTCACACAAAATCTCCTCTTTCAGACTATAAAATATTCTTAGGAGAAATAACCTATTTGGGGGGTTTTAGAATAAAACAACATTTTATGTCCCTATAGTGACATACATTCATATATTGACTATGTTGACTGGGCACTACAACGGAACTTCTTCCACTTTTGGGCACATTGCTGTAGAGACATGCACGTCACTATAGTGATGTGACAAGGAAGAATGCCCAATTTCCCCCAAAACTCCTTGTTTTCATAACACACCTTAAGTTCAAGACATCCCAAATAATACCCATTATGCTAAGATTAATTTTGGGAGTTCTACATATCCAAATTCAATTCCGTAAAGTCCTATGGGTTTCTTATCGTCTTAGCTAACTACGAATCCAGTCAAACACTAACACACTCACCCAATTTATTCCTAAATTTCCATAGACCATACTTTTCTCAGATATTATATGAAACTAGCCTAGCCTAAAGTTTATAACATTACATTTGGGGATAATTTTAGCATGAAATTTTAAATGAGATACTTATACGTAACAATAGAAAGGGTCTTTACAATATACAATAATTTAGCCATTTCTCATCCCTGGACAATCAAACGAGAAAATAAGGTTGAACTAAGAAATAAAAGAGTACCTATATGCTAAAAAATTAGGGGTACTTATGCCGCATGTCCTTCTTGGTTCTCCAAGTACCTTCTTCAATCGAATGATTCTTTTATTAAACCTTTACTGAATGAATTTTCTTCAACCTCAACTTTTGGACAACTCAATCTAGAATCACCATCACTTTCTACTTATAACCCAAAATACTTATCTAATACAAGCGAGTCCCATTTAATGATATAAACACCATATCATTGGTACCATTATAGCATGGACATATAAAATATTAGGTGCAATCCTAACAACCCTAGTGACAAATTTTATTTGTATACAACTATACCTACAACCTCAAGACTCATAAAGGGACCAATATATAAAGGGTTGAGCTTTCTCTCCTTACTAAATCTCATGACTTCTTTTTAGGAGACACCTTAAGCAATGCTTGTTCACCATCTTAGAAAGCCATGTCTCATACGTTATGATGTGAATGCTCTTTCTCACTACTTTGGTTAGCCAACAACTTAGTTCAAATAATTCTCACCTTTTATTAAGCTTTTATTATCAAGTCAGTGCCCAATAGTTTAACATCCTCCCTCTTGAACCACCTAATAGGTGACCTATATTTCCTCACATAGAGTGCCTCAAAGGTGCAATATTGATACATGAGTGATAGTTGTTATTGTACAAAACCTCACATAATCATAGAAATTGATCCCATTAACCACCAACGTCAGTAACACAGGCTCTCAATATGTCCTCTAGCACCTAAATTTTCCTTTCTAACTTCCCATCAGTTTGAGAATGGAAATTTATGATAAAGCTGACCTTCGTACCTAAATCCTCATGCAACCTATCCCAAAATGTAAAAGTATATTTTGTGTCCCTATTAAAATGATGGAAGGGGCACCTTAAGAAGCCACATTATCTCAATGATATAGATCTTGGGATATTTCTTAGAATTATAGTCAACTTAAACTGGCAAGAAGTGAGCTGATTTTGTCAGTTAATCCACTATAACCTAAATGGAATCATATTTTCCAAGTACTTAGAAAGACCCACCTTGAAATCCATCACAATATTCTCTCATTTCCATATAGTCTTAGCCGTTGCTTGAAGTAGTCCTATAGGTATTTGATGTTCATACTTCACCTACTGACAGTTGAAACAATTAAACACATACTCCACTGTATCCCTCTTCATCCTAATCCACTAGTAAAGTTACCTCAAGTCACGATACATTTTTTGTTACACCTAGATGAATTGAACAAAGCAAAACCATAGGCATCAGAAAGTACAACACCAATCTAGTCCCTAACTTGAGGAACACATATCCTACCTTTAAACCACAATACCATTCCTACAATAAGAGTGGCATACACCACCTCTCCATGCACCACCTTATCCTAGAGTGCACTCAACTTTTTATTCTCAATTGTCTGTATTTAATATTATCTAGAAATATGGACATCACCTCAATACTAGCCAACACTCCACCCTTATCTAAAATAGTGAACTGCATACATTGAGTTTCTAAAGTTTGAAACTATAGCCAAAGGTTGCTTGGACACACTTAAGAAGGACAAACTACCAATACTCACAGCCCTTCTGCTCAATGTGTATGCCACTATATTGGCCTTCCATGCTGGATAGTCATATTATAATACTTCAACAACTCTATTTATCTTTGCTACCTTAGATTTAAATCCCTTTGAGTAAAGACAAGTTGTAGAATATAGAGATCTATGAAAAACTCACACTTGACACCATAAATATAGTTCCTACATATCTTTAATCAAAACACCAACATTACCAACTCTAAATCATAAGTTAGGTAGTTATTTCCTTGAGGCTTCAACTATATCAGAGCATAGGAAATGATATTCCTATCCTGCATTAACACAACAATCAAACCTAAAATTGAAGCAACACAAAACACTATAAAGTCCTCACCTTGAACTAATAGAGAAAGAATAAGAATTGTAGTCAAGAGTGTCTTGAGCTTTTGGAAGGTTTCCTCGCCTTGGTCTGGCCAAAAAAATGACACTTCCTTGTGAGTCAATCTTGTCAAGAGTATTAAAATGGATGAAAAGTTCTTAACAAACCTGTAGTAATAATTGGCAAGACCTACAACACTCTTTACTTCTTTCACAGAACTATCCAACTCTTAACTGCCTCAGTTTTCAGGAACCTACCATTTCCACTTAACACGACCCAAACCGAGGCCCTGTTGTAATGAGCATCCCAAGTCCAATTATGATTGAGGACCACCCCCGTTACCCAACACAACCTCTAAATACGCATACACTGAGTCAGATAAATTTAGAACATATAACATGATAGTGTTGATTATAATTCCAGATGTTGGGATAGGTCTATAATCGTGACCAACCTAAATAAGTCTAATCATCTAATACCAACAAATAGCAATAGCCAAACCAATATAAAAATTGAGTTCATGTCCATAACATAATATAAAAGGATGGAACAATCATAAATTCAGTCAAATGGTATCAGCCCCAATACCAATTTCAATACTAAGGATGATACCAATACTGACACCATCCATTCCAACCTATAGTAGTTCCATAAAGCCTCTAACCAAAGGAAAACAATAACCGGTTGGACATTCCCCCAACCGTAGCCTAAACCAATATCTATAAAATGACAAAAGTATGTAAAGACATCCATGATGTGAAATGGAGAATATAAAAATAAGAAAGCTCACTACTTCAATCAAATAGCTGATCTCGAATCTAATCACTAAAAAGGAGAAGTAGAATGGTTGGTTCCAATATCGTGTAGGGATACAGTCGCTAGAAGATGGGTTAGCGTGTAAATGCTAGAAAGTACTCAGGACAAGGATAAAATAATGCCAACCTTTAAAACAAAGTAAACCAGCCATATGCATTCCCAACCATATATACATATATATATATATATATATATATATATATATATATATATATATATATATATATATATATATGGAACCATGTTGGGAAGAGGGAATCGAGCTTAGCATGCATTCAAAACCATTAACCTGGGTATGTGTATCTTAACCATCCTAGAACCACCCATGGGCTATATGGATCTAGTGTAACCCCATGAACGGGCCTCGATGCATGTAGTCGCACAAACTAGAGATACATAGGAGTAGGGGATTCCCAAGTACCCTTCGCTCTCCATGATACATATATACGATTGTAACTTAAGGGATTATCATGTACCCCATATGGTCATCATGACCAAATACTTATGCCAGCAAATATGAGTTTCTAATATCCATCCATTGGAGTCACACCTTCACGGTTAGCTGTCACACCTTGCCATTATTACCCAATTAAAACCATTACCACATAACCAAGACCACCATTCCATTTATTATTAACCAAGTCTATAAGTAGTGGTATCATCATACTGACTATAGCTTACAAGCAATGTCCCTAGCCAACCTTACAAATATAAAGAGATTCCCTTGGACTCATTGGTTTCATTATCAAGTTAACATGAGAGAGTCTTGCGTACCCCACAAGTGTTTTATAATTAGGTTCACTTAGGTGATTCCCTTGTATCCCACAAGGAATGTTTAACTAGCCATGGCCATTACTATCAAGACCTTACCATTAAATCATTCCAAACCATTTTTACCACTTAAGGTTCTATTACTAAGCTCCACCATGCAATAGTTCTACTAAAAGTTCAACAATATAGTAAAAGTATTCTCATAGGCATTTTATCAAACATGTGGGGGCATAATGTTTTCCAAAACTAAAACCAATTAACAATTAACCATTCCCATGCAAACAATAGTCCGAACCACCATTAAAGTATGTAAATCCATAATTAAAACATAGGAAAGCCATAACTAATCATTTATAGCCAAAAATGCCAACATATGATTGACAACCCAAAACCATACAACAATTGTGCCATGGAAACAATTCCTAAAATATGCCTTTTTTGGAACTAACAATAATAGAAAGTATCTTGCCTTAGAATGTGAAGATGATGGAGAGAAATCACCCGTACAAGCCCTAAATTAATTCTCCAGATGAAACCATAAAATTCTTGTACCCAAACGCCTTAGAGAGAATTTGAGAGAGTTTCTAAGTGTTAAAGATTACAATATCAGGGTAAATGATATCCCAAAAGAGTTATAAGTCAAGAGGCCTTAAGATTTTAAGTGGGCAAATATCCAGATTACCCCCACTTAAACGTATAAAAATTCCACAGGAGGGTAAACCACCCCATACAAGTCGTACCCCACTGTCGAGTGGTACCCATCTCTCATACCCTAGGCCTTCCCTTGGACCCTAACACTGCCCAACATACGACCATCCAATCCAAGTCATATCCAATTATATGACTTTTACCCTTGACCTATACCCACCATAGAATGGAAATCAATGAGGATTTGGATGATTCCCACTATACAAGTGAATTGTATGACTCGTACCCCATCTTACGAATCATGGTAAGCCACTCGTACACAAATCCAAGCTAAGTTACCAAGTTTCAAATTAACTAATGTAAAAACTAAACCATACGAACGTCACCCTCCATACAACTCTGCAATGCCCCAAGAACCAATCCCAAGATGTCACATTGTGCTTAAGGCCACAGACAGCCTTAAGCTAACCCTCTGAGCCTGTCTTTACTCCTATAATTCACCATGACAATAATCAAGCGGTAATATGAAAGAATAATCATGCCATGAACATACTGAGATACAAAGTAATACTATCCTATACAATCAAAATGCTAATATTTTGGACATACAAGTACTCTAGTCTGACAAATCCTCTACTACATAAGACTGAAGAGCCATTGGGAATGATCCCCAACTGGCTCGTACTGAACTGAAAGTAAATAAACATCTATCAATAAGAAAAAATCGAAGACATAGGTCCTCGAACCATGAGGACTTACCAACCACAGAAATATAGATGAAGGTACTTAAAGATTACTGTTGCTGCTGAGATTGAGCACCTGAACATATATCATGAGGAAATATAGAATATGAAAGAGTATAAGAGTCAGTACTTGGGAATGTACTGAGTATGCGGGGGTGGATGCAACATTTAAATAATATCATCAAGGTATAAGAAAATCATGCATGCTACCCATAATAATTCTATTTGCTTGAATTATCTACAAAATTTTTCTCATAAATCATCAGTAGTAATATATGCTTCATAAATCTCGTAAATCATTTATCTCAACTCAAACTCTTTAACTCATGATGTATAGTGACTCGGTAACTCAAGAGACATAAATCATTATGGACGTGGGATTTTCTTATAACCGACATGACTACACCATGTGAGTCGCATAGAGTCTAACGTTTTGCCCTCTTAAGAAGAGAACCCCGCATTGGTAGGGGTGTTGTACTCTTGCCAGGGAGTACAACCTTAATCTCATCTTCATAATCTCATACTTGGCCTTTGGCCCAAAATATCAACATCAATCCTACGGTGGCACATAGTTTTGGAAAAATACCAAATTTCCCGCTCGGTGCTAAATACTCCTCCCAGACTTAGCTCAGAACGCGTTAGGAAATCCACCTCAATAAATATCAACTCATGGTTCTATTATAAAGACCAATACATAAATATATATCTCATCTAAAAATCATAAAAATCTTGTGGATTCAACTCAACTCAACATAAGCTTTCTCTATATCAAGTACTTTTATTTATCAAATAATTTCAAATATCAAAAACTTCATGGAAACATCATAAGACTCATTCTTGCCTCTCAATTTCACATATCAATATACATTCAATAGTCAAATTTCTCATAGAAAGGCACAACTCATGACACTTGCCTCAAATTATTCAAAAATCATCAATTCGTAATAAAAATATTCAACTCATGGAACTTAAATTAAATTGCTTAGAAATCATCAATATAGAATGATAATATACGGCTCATGGAATAAATTCTCAATTTAAGAAACATGATGGTGAAATAATCATAAATATAAAACTTATTCAACTCAAATCTCATAAATCATTAATAGAGAAATTTGGGTGTAAACCCACTTGCAATATCATGTAAATCAATAATACAAAGTAAATCTTTAGGCACAAGAATGAAAGGAGTGTTCTTGTTCAAACCCCACATACCTTGGGTTTTGATTTTATTTTTGGAGATGTACAAAATTGTTTGGAACTTGTTCCTTACACTTTGAGACCAAGATTCTTGATGCATTTGACTTGGGGAACTTAATTCTTGAATCACTTTGAATCACTATGGAGGATTCTTAAATTTATTTGGAAGAAGATTAAATTTTTGGGTTTTAGAAGAAACCCTAATCTCTAGATGTTTCTTGGAAGGGAAAAGGAGAAAAGAGAGAAAATGATCTCCTTTTCTCTACTTAGATATATATAGAGGGCCATAAGGAGAAGAAATGACCAAAATACCCTTTTGAAATAGTTGAAAATTATAGATTGGGGCCTATAATGGTCGACCTGACGGTCCGTTAGAGGGACTGCCGGTCCACCAAGTCGTCCATCACTCAAACACCAGAATTGGAACGTTCTGCCTCGACGTGATGGTTGACCTGATGGTCCGTCATAAAAGTGATGGTCCACGAAGACATCCATCACTTGAGGTCCAGAAATGAGACATTTTGTCTTGGTCTGATGGATACCTTAACGGTCCGTCAACTTTGTGACGGTCCACCACTTTGACCGTCACACGACATCCCAAAAAGGGAGCTACTGGCTTGTCTTAATGAGACACTTGACGGTCCACCAGGTCGACCGTCAAACCTGGGCTATCTGGTAGTATTCAGTAAAACAACCATAACTTACTCATCCGATGTTGGATTTCGATGAAATTGGTATCGATGAAAAGCTTATTCAATCACTTTAGAATTTAGGCTTAAGGAATGATCGGGGTATTACAATATCTCCCCCTTGGAAATATTCATCCTCGAATGTTGCTAAATAGGCCAAGAACAAGAGAAAACAAGGACGCACAACTGGAACTACTCACATATAACACTTTACTCTAATACTCTTGAGTGTTTCACCGAATGCATGAATTGTAGAGGGAAATAACCATATAGCGGAATACATTAGATTAGAAGGAAACTAAATTAAGGGAATAGTACCTTCATCTTGATTCAAACTCATGGAGAAAAGATAAGGGTAACTGGCTCGTATATTCGTTTCTGCTTCCCAAGTGGCACCCTCTGCTGATTAATTTAGCCATAGAACTTTAACCAGGGGAACTTCCTTGTTCCTTAGTCTACGAACTTGATAATCTAGGATTTCAACCGGTATTTTATCATATGAAAGGCTATCCTGAACATCACAACCTTCCGATGGATCAACAATAACAGAGTCTCCAATGTGCTTCTTGAGCATAGAAACATGAAATACAGGATGGATAGCTGACAATTCTGCAGGCAACTCAACCTCATAAGCTACTTTCCCAACACGATCCAAAACTCTATAAGGGCCAACATATCTGGGACTCAGCTTCCCTTACTTTCTAAATCTTTTCACCCATTTCATGGGTGAGATTTTCAAATATACCAAATCATCGACTTCAAACTTAAGATATCTTCTTCTCATATCTACATACGACTTTTGATGACTCTAGGCTATATTTAACCTCTCCCAAATCAACTTAACTTTTTCCATGGCCTCAAACACAGTATCAAGCCCAATCACAGTAGCTTCACCCACTTTGAACCAACCTATAGGCGATCTACATCTTCTCCCGTACAAAGGTTCAAATGGAGCCATTCCAATACTAGCATGAAAACTATTGTTGTAAGCAAATTCAATCAATGGAAATGCTCGTCCCAACTTTATTTGAAATCAAGAACATATGCCATCAACATATTCTCCAATGTCTAAATATTCCTCTCAGCCTAGCCGTCTGTCTGCGGATGAAAAGCGGAGCCAAGACCCTTCTGAAAGGTTCTCCAAAACTGAGAAGTAAACTGAGTACCTCTATCAGAGATGATAGATAATGGAACTCCATGCAACCTGACTAAATCTTAGATATACAACTTAGTATAGTCCTCAGTAGTAAAAGATATATGTACTGGCAAAAAATGTGCTGACTTAGTCAACCTGTCTACAACAACCCATATAGAATCATGATGACTACGAGAGAGAGGTAAAACAGTCACGAAGTCCATATTCCCTAATTCCCACTTCCAGATAGGAATGCTAAATTCTTGCATATACCACCGAGTCTCTGATGTTCTATCATTACCTGTTGGAAAGTTGCACACTCCTCTACGAACTTCGCTACATCCTTTTTCATAACATTTCACCAATAAATTTCCAGCAAATTATGGTACATCTTGGTAGCACCGGTATGAATAGAACACAGCGCGCCATGTGCTTCATCCATAATTCTCTACCTCAGATCATCTCCCCCTTGGAAGAAAACCTCTACCTTTTGGTTCTTAACTGATTCTTTCAGTTCGACCAAATGAGAATCCATATCCCGCTTCTCCTTTACTTCTGAACCTAGGGATGATTCGGAACTACTCCAAACCCAAACACTACCCTCAGCTGAATCAAGTAATCTATCGCCCAACCTAGACAAACGATGCACTTTACGAACCAACTTGCTCTTATCTTCCTCTGCATGCATTACATTTCCCATGGATGATCTGCTAAGGCCATCTGCCACTACGTTGGCCTTGCCCGGGTGATACAACACGCTCATATCATAGTCCTTCTGCAACTCTAACCATCGTCTCTGCTGAAGATTCAACTCTCTTTGAGTAAACACATATTGTAAACTCTTGTGATCTATATAGACATCAACATGAACAGCATACAAGTAGTGTCTCCAAATTTTCTAAGAAAAAACCACTGCAGCTAACTCAAGGTCATGGGTCGGATAATTCTTCTCGTGAGGTTTAAATTATCGAGAAGCATAGGCTATAACCTTACCCTTCTGCATCAACACACAACCCAAACCAACTCTGGAAGCATCATAATATACCACAAAATTATCGACACCATTAGGCAGGGTTATCACAGGGAAGGAAGTGAGTCGAGTCTTTAATTCTTGAAAAATCTTCTCGCAAGAATCTAACAGCACGTGCTCCTAAACCAATGGTATAGAATAAAACACCATACACAAATGTGTCATTATGATTAAATATATTGGTATGCATGTGAGATAGGCTGAATGGAAAGAGTTCAAATGCATGAATAATGCTAACTGACTGTATAACATAAATGTGAGAATACATGCATGAATAAATTACTGTAACTGAATTTGTGATGGTACTGACTACTGAGTCTGATTATTGATAACACGATTTAATGATAACTAATATAACTAATACTGAGCGACTATATCTGACAGTCTAGGTTTTAATGGAACTAGCTGAGTTTCGTACTGTGCTAAGTTGACTGTATCTGACAGTCCTACAATTTGAAGAACTATCTGAGTTCTTTTACTGAGACTGAGACTTTGGGAAGTAGTCGTCTAACCAACATGCCCTAAATAATGCATTATAGATGAGTTGAGTTCCAATCAGTAACCCTAATTGGAAGGGTGTCAATATCGTGCCACTGGTAAAGATTAGTTGTGGGTGACCCTCATCTGATAGTGTCCCCCAAAGAGAATGGTGGGTCCCTTATTTGACAGTTTTTATCCACCTCATCAACCCTCATCTTTAAGTGTTGATGTCCCAACCTATGTTGGCTACATAATTTTGTAATGGATGGATTGCTTCTAAGGATCACACCTTCAACTGTCAGAGTGTCCCCTCATCCTTGGGTTCACACGGTGCTTAATTCTACTCTCATCTGAATAAAAACTGAACTTGATTAACTGAACTGACTTGGACTAAGTTCAATGAGTTCCATAGAATGATGGAAAACTATTGATATTACTAAATTAATGAGATTACTGGGATTTGTTAGTTTACTGAGTTTTCCTGAGTCACACGACTGACTGAATTCTTCTGAACATGGCATGTTTGAGGATATCGTGAAAACATGACACTGGGTCAAGTACCCCTAGGACTCGATAGAAAGATACTGACAAGGCATGACATTCATGAATACATGACTGACATCAACAATCCATAATACAATAAGTTGGGGATTTTATGAAGTACATGGTAATCATAATCATGTGTATGGTAGGAATGCATATACTCAATGTCAAAATTTCATGCTCTAACATCATGAACATTCCAAAAAATATCTACATTGCACATCAATAGCATGGGGGTCATTTGAACATAAGGGTAAAATATAAATCCATCACATAAATCACAATTAAGCTATATTACATAATTTCTAGTCTCTTATGATTTCTATGAATCACTTAGGTTGCATGACTTAAGGCATGGCATAATCATTAAATTAACGTATCATAACCCACTAAAATTAATGGTTTTCAACTCATATGCTAACATATTTTCATAAAAACATATAAATATTCCAACTAGGGGATCATACAACAACAACCACATGAACATAATCAACCCATAGCATTAATATCATAATCTATAGTTTAAAACTTGATTATTGGGCTTCATGGACAAAAGAAATCCATGAATGAACACTATGCATACCTTAGTACATGATTCTACTAAGATTTACGGCGGAATTTTCTTGAATTTGAATCCCTAATTGAGAACCTTAACTTGTTCTTGAGAGAATTTTGAGAGAAGTGAATATATTTTGGTTGAATTAGGGCTAAATCCCATGTTATAGGCTTATATATGTGTGGTAAATACCCATTCTTCCCTTAAAATAACTCAAAAATGGGGTGATTACATCACTTGGGCCAAAATATATGCGGCACACAACTTATCGTGTAAGCTAGGTTATGCGGCGCATAACTTATTGCCTAATTTAGGTTGTGCCTCCCACAACTTATGGAATAAGTTAGGTTGTGCATCGTACAACCTATGGGATAACCATTCTAGTAGTCTTAGGCGATTTGTTAGGCGACACATTCCCCTTTACAAAGCCATAACTTCTTTCTCGGGTGTTTGATTTTTGTAGAATTCATATCGTTGGAAAGCTAATTCGATTCTCTACAATTTGGTCGGTCTAAATCTGCTAAAATACTATAAATCAAGTTATTCCTGTTCAAATATGACTCTTGTAAAATCAATCACTAAAAGGTGATGGATTCAAAAGCTCTTAGCTTTCCTTACTCTAAGTGACTCTTATGAACACGCTTAACACGTCATAAACTTTCTTATCACTAGGATACTCATTGTAAGTCATGTACACAAATATGAATCATAGGATAGGAGGTTTTATACGTAGGAACAATGGTTCATTTTATAACATAGAAATATATAGGGTATTACACAATCAAACCTTGCTTGAGATCTTGACCAAGCATCAAGTTGGATGTATAAAAATCTCCACATCCTAAAAGGTTACCAGGGTCAAATGGGAGAAGTAGCCAAGGACATAGGTTTTGGCTATACTTACTTTCCCCTATGGTACCATCCCCAAGATTAGGCATACCATCTATACTACCATTAGTAACATAATGAGCATACAAAGGATCACAACCAAAACCATTTCACAAGAACAATCACCAATCGGGTTTCCTAAATATTCAAGCAAATTAAGGCCATCTTCACCCAATTGATCATTCTTCAAAACATTTACATTGTCATGATTTTTATGAGTAAAAATAAGGCTTTTCTCACACAATATGCTCAAAGAATCATCTCCAATCTCAGGATCAACTCTACTAACATCATTACTAACTTAAGACTAATCTAACATACCATACATATGCCCATGTAGTGGATTATATTAAAGGGTAAGTTGATCACTATGCACACCATCGTTAGTTGTTGGAAACTCATGTACCAATGTAGAATCACCTAAATTTCACAAGGGTCAACCAGTGTGTCAATATTCTCATTACTTGGCAATGGGAGCTTAATCAAGTTACAAGTGCTAGCACTAAGTGGACAAAAATCATTCTCACGAGAAGAATCAATTTTTTCATTGATAGGATCAGCTGGTGCTTTCACACTTACAAAAAGAATTTGATCTTTATACAACCTAGAAATACCAAGAGTATCACAAAGAGAAGACTCAGGAAATTCTCCTCTAGGCAAACCCGCACCTACATCTACTTGGATACTACTAGCAATATCACAATATTCTAAGTTTATAGGAGTGTAGGAGATAGCATTGTTATGTTGTAGCTCAAATGAGGTATAGTCTTCACCATGGTGTGTGTTATGGCAGCCCACATGCTTCTTTGGGAAGCTCTCACCACAAGGGATTTTTTCAAGCCTTCTATATTAATTCATCTCTTTATCTCCTTTCCTAAAGTTAGGATCTTTAGCCAAGAAATTAATTTGATCATCAACCATGATTTTGTAAGGAACTCTCCTTGGATCTTGTTTTGGAAGGATATATTCTTAAACCAACACAAAATAAATATCGATACTAAGTAAAATGGTAGTATCAATGTCAGTGGGTAACAAGGAGGTAGTGTTGACAACTCCCACAACTATGTTTTCCTTGTCGATACTTTTCAAGAAACCACTCGGCTCATCAATCTTAGTCATATATTGTTGTTCTTGAGTCGTTTTGTTCTTCCCTTGTTCAGGGGTCATCTCTCTTTCCCTTTTATTAACTTCCACCTTCTTCACCACTTCCTAAAATGCGCTCATGATCTCACATTCCTTACTCACTTGTTTAGTTGTTATTGGATCAAGAAAGTGTTTTTGGACTTAAAATAAAAGACATATTTGTTGGACTTCTCTCAGTATTGAACCGACTTTACATCTTTCCATGGTTTACCAAGAAATATATGACAAGCTCGTAAGGGTATTACATCACATAGCACTTGGTATCGATACTTGCCCACTTTAAAATTAATAATAGCTTACTTGGTAACTTCTATTGATTCAAACTCATTACTACATTAGAGTTTGTAAGGCTTGGGATGACTTTGGGTAGGAATATCCATGATACCTACAAGGTTACAAGACACAACTTTAGTTCCTTTTTACCACATCAATAGCCAAGGAAAATATATTCTCCATCATCTAAAACCTTATATGACAAAGGTTTTTTCCTTGATAAAGTTCCTCTTTCAAAGGTTCCCATCCTATGTGCCTCAATGAATAAGAGAGACTCCAATCTATCTCCAATTTCTTATCACTACCATCGTTCTCAATATGTATGGGCTGGTTTTGGTCAAGCAGATCTTGGAATGGAGGAATTGGATTTGGTGGAGTAAGCATTTGGCGTAGCCTTCCAAGGTTTCAGTTGATATCTTCAATAGTGGCCTTGAGAGAATTATTATCCATGGTAACTAAGAAAGACAACAACAAAAAGAAAAAACTAGTTATCTCAAAAGTATCCTCACCATTCTCTCATACCTTTGCTTACCACACACTTGGCTTCACAAGTTTTAAAAGTTGGTTTATAACACGTGAGGAGTTGAGGGATGATTCCTACTCTTGCCTGCAATAGATTTTCTTTTGAAAGACTCTTAGAAATCTTGTTCGGACATGAGCCAAGAAACTACTACAAATTAAAAAGATAAAAGCACACAAAGAAAGGTAATACGAAAGAAATGGACTCAAAAAATTAATTCAAAACTAAGTAGGTGATTACTAGTTGTTAATTAGTTCTAGAATAAGAAACTAAACTTAGAAATCTAAAATTTTAGCCTAAGGTAAATTTAAGGGGTGATGATGTGGCATCCTCCTATTAGATGTTGAAAAATATTGATGTTTTGAAAAATTTTCTTGTCTCCAATTTGTATTTGATCAATCTTCACTAGGAAGAGTGGGAATCATCCTTGGGATGGAGAAACACAAGACATGGATCCTTTTTCAAATACAAAAGTGTTTGAATTTGTTGTGGTCCTCACCTTGCACTTTCCTTTCTCTATTTTGGTAATATGCCTTTTTGAAGCCCTCTTGTCTCCTTTTTTCTTTTCGATAACCTTGGAATATATGTTATGATAAACATGGACTAGTCTTTTTGAAGCCCTTTTGACTTTTTTCTTTTTTTGGATGATCTTGGGATATGCCTTTAAGACAAACAAAGATCACACTCTCTTTCTCCACCCTTTTAGATCAAATAAACACCCTTTGAATGTTCTTGTTAAACAATACTTTAAGAACATGAAGAACACTAAAAAAACATTAAGATATTGAATCCAAGCCAAAATAAGCATCGAATTTGATGATTTTCGTTTCTCTAACCTCACGTTGATCTCCCAAAAACCAACAACACATTTTCAAGTTAGAATCTCAACAAAATACCCTACTAATTTTGAGATACACCTTTCTAGTTTCTTCAACTTTAAAATCAACATGGTGGATGGCTCAAAACAACCCAGAAATAGCTCAAAATTTAGATCTAGACTCTATTCATGTTAGGGAAGAAGGGTCTAACACCAGAAATAAAGAAAACACACAAAAATCTCCTAAATATATGTCTCAAGTTCTGCTAAAGGTACAAAAATAGGAACAACTATTTTTTCTGATTTTTGTTTTTGGAAACCTCTTCTAGAGTTAGGAATCATTGATCTAACACAAAAACACAAAAAAGATATAAAAATTCAAAGACAAACGTTTCGACCAAGGGAAAAAATGGGACAAAATACTTTGTTTTTAGATTTTGGGTTTTCAACAATTTGTTTTATGATTTTGAAGATAACATGTCCAAGATTGATCCCGTAGGAACAAAATCAAGATTGGATATGATACCAAATGATACGAATATAATTAGGAAATCTGAAAACAAGATGAAAACTAGCTATAGCAGCAACACAAAACTGAGAACAAGATAATATGAAGCAAAAACACACACAAATGCTAGAAAGTAAAGATAGTAACTTAACATAAGAAGCTACAATGAACTAAGAACCAAAACATGTATGAAACGTTAAGACCCCTAAGACTTGTAGAATCAAACACCAAGCTCTTACGTGAACCCAAGAGGGAAATCAATTCACCTCAAGAACCCTTATTATTAAGCCAAAGTTGAATACAAGTGAATCCACACTTACCCTATTTACACTATCACTAAAGAGAAGGTCTCACGATGTTTCTTCAAATATCCATAATCAACAAACTAATGAAATAAACCTACTAATAGACTATTTATAGTCTAGTATAAAATAAAGTAACCAAAACATCCTTAATAAGAGGGTTAGCATTGGAGTGTTTGGAGTGTTAAGACTCTACTTCACACTTCAACATGTGCAATCCCTAAAACACCCTGAATAAATATGTATACTCCAAAGCCGTGGGTTCTTCAAGCTTCACAATGTGAAATCCCATGGAGATCTTTGGTAGACATCAAGACAAGCCCTTAAACAATCGTACACTCAAGGAATTACTCCATTGAGTGCCAAAAATAGTCTCACCATGCATGCTCTCTTCCCTTCAATGTGACCAAAGCTTGAGTCTTTATCTGTTGACCTCCAGTGATGTCCTCAAAATCTATGATGGTCATTTGATTCATATCATGGTTGGTTTGAGAAAAATATTTTGTGACTAGAGCTGGTTGAAGATATTATGAATAATTGATGTTTAGGCTTCGAGTTGGAGGTTTTGATTTGTAATGAAGTGGCTAGTAGAGGCCAGTCTTGGGGTATGTAAGATACCTAAAAAATGTGTTTTGTCTCATTTTATTTTGAAGGTTTTTGGAAGTAGGGTTAATGAAAGCCCCAATACTCATTCCATTCTAAATCATCCTCTCTATCATTAAACCAATCTTTTTTTCATCCTTACAGTCATGTCAATATCCAATGGACAATGACCCAAAAAATGACATTTTTACTTGTGCACATAGCATCCTTAATGATTGAACTATTGTATCCAATCATTTTTTTTGCATGGATGCCTTAAGGATGTATGAGATATTTTTGCTAGATCTGGATTCTCTTCTTTTGGGTATTTGTTAACAGGAGTGAACATATGGATATAGAGAGACCTCCTATGAGTTTCTTTTATGAATATGGGCTCAATAGACCAGAGAGGTTGAGGATTTACTCTCAACTTCTCATAACATTTGATCGATGAATTTTGAAAAATTATGAGGAATTCTTCTGTGGAAACATGCTTTATGATTTGGATGCATTGGATTGTTCTATTAGTGACGTCTATAGTTTGAAACAAGGAGTTGTGGTTGTTGACACCTAATTTTTCCCTCTATAACTAGGTGTAATTTCGGTTTCTTCGATTTTAAAAAAAATCACAACATTTATTTTGTTCGGATAAAAGTGTTTGAAAGTATTTATCTAGAAAATTTTTCCATTTAAGTAGCGATTATATATTATCATATCCAATTATACAAAATTTATATAATTTTTTTTATTTAAATATTTATTTTACAAAATATCAAATTTTAATCAAGGCTAATCTTAAAAATAAATTCAAATGGTTAAAATCTAGAGTTAAATATAAGTTGTTCTTAAAAATAATTTATTTGAAAAAAATATTTTTTAATTTTTATTAAATCAAGAATCTTGAGATTAAATAAGGTATTAATTCGTATCGAATTTAATTTGAATTTAGTTCATTTATTAAATTTGATCGTAATTGAAATCAAATGGCCACAATGGCAATGTAATTGGCATAATATTTTAATTTTTTTTAGAAATTAAATAAAATTGGCTAACTCCTAAACTAATTGGGGTTATATTTTACATAACACCAAAAATTACATAATCTACACAAAAAATAACCTATTCAACTATTAACCCAACACCATCCTAATAGAACAAATCCTGACCCGACCCAAAGTTCCTCACCCTTTCTTTTTTACCTAGTTCAATGAACAATCAAAGCAATAATAGCTTCATTCAACAACAGCGCATACAACACAAATTCATCTATTAACAGTAGATATCAACGACACAGCAACAAGTCAACCTGAGAACTATCAACCATCGCAATAACTTTAGCAATAATTTCAAACTCGGCGCCGGCGACCTAAAATCTAAATCCCAATATCTAATTCTTACCCAGCTCCAATTCGATGCGTGAATATCATTTCAGCATTTTGAATTTCAAATTTTTACTTGTATTTTACGATTAAAGCTCATAATCTTATCCTTAATCCCAAAGTCGAATTTCCCCTCACAAAAATTCCCATATTACCCCTAAAAAACATTCTCCCACATAAATCATTTCTTGAAATTGAACTCCAAATCTCCTCTATAAAAAGCTCTCTTTGGAGGAAAAATACCCAAGTCTTAAAGGTTTGAGAAAATACTTTCGAGCAAAAAGTTATTTTTTTCAGTAAATATTCTCGCTAAAAGTCGTCAAAATTCTTAGAGTGGTGGTGGAGATTTATGGTGGTGATCGAGATTGCATTAAAGGATCAACTTCCATTTTTCTGCTCTAAAATAGGTAATACTTCATCCCTTTCAGTTTTTATTTTCCTTTTTTTTTCTCATAATTTTAAAGTGATAGTAGTGTTCTATTTTTATATGCTGGGAATTGTTTACTGTAGAGGCTATGAAGGCCATAAGTTTTATTTTGATGAAATTTTGTTGTGCAATCTCTCCGCTGAATTTCATCATGTTTCTCTTATGATTGAGTGTTATCTCTTAGTCCTTTGTCAATATAAGTGGTAGAGTGATTGTTGTAGAAAGCATTTGAAATCCATAAATCTTCTTCATTCATCTTTTGT
Organism: Capsicum baccatum var. pendulum; assembly: GCA_030864225.1. NCBI lineage: Eukaryota > Viridiplantae > Streptophyta > Magnoliopsida > Solanales > Solanaceae > Capsicum > Capsicum baccatum. The sequence continues at coordinate 159,236,513 of CM061560.1, read as the reverse complement.
ATTGAGTCTCTAGTTGTTTAGACCATCGTTTTTCCGCATGATTCTCTTTTAGGTTCTGAAGATTCACTATTTATCTTAATCTATGATTTTCTCTAGTGTCTCTTTGTGTAGTTTTTTGTTGAGGTTTAATGTTTCATGCTTAATCTTTGACTTATTTCATATGTTTCTCTTTTGCATTTTGATTCACTCTTTGGCATAAGGGTCTCTATTAGACCTTTTTCATTTGTTATTCTAGCTTAAGGGTTTGGTTTGTACTAGTTTTATCCAATGTGTTTTAAGCTTAATTTATCTTGTTTAGCCTAGCTTGCTACTTATTTATCTTTAGTATTGTTTCATATCATGGAAACTTTGAGTATTCTTTCTTCTTTTCATGGAAACATTAAGTGTGGCGCCTGTGTTCAATTTAGAACTCGTGTCTTTTAGGTATTCTTGTTTGAGGTCTTCAGGAAAATGTAATGGCTTCATTGAAGAATGTTAGAAATTTAAGAATATTTTTTTGAAGAGAATATCTTGATTTTTTTGCCAGTACATTACATGTATAATTTTTGCTTACACTAAGGATTCCCCAAGGATTCTCTTGACTCGTGTCAAGGAGGGAATAAAGTGTTAGTATAGTTCCCCCCTTGACATTCATTCAATCTATTAAAAATGAGATCTTTGATATCCTTCTCTTATGTTTTGGTCTTGTTGTTGATTTTTACATATCTTCATAAAAGAAAAGATCTTTAACTTTTGTATGATGCATAACACTTAGTCAATACTTTTTCTCGGATATTATTAAGAGAGTCTGCTACTTTCCCTGGAATATGCAAAGTCACCTTTTGGTTGAATTGATTAAAATTTCAAGTCTAGAAAGTGCCTCATTCCAAATTAGTCTGACTCTGTTAACAATGAGTTCATTGCTTTGAAATTGTGTCTTTATTTAATCTATGATCTGTTGTAGCTATATCATTTTTGTAAGTTTATTTGATGTGAGCAGGTTTCCTTTTAGTATTCGAGAAGTTAGAGTCATTGTCATAGTTGACAATAGTTTAATAGGGTAGATTGGTAGTCTAAAGGATTAAAGTCCTTCTTTTGTCTTGAAATTCCTGACTTTCCCCTCTTGGATATCTTGTTCTATACTATCATCGGATAACTAATTAGATTTGCTACTTAACAATTACTTATTGATCTCTTGGTATGCTTTAAGGATAGAGCGCCTCAGTGTTTGTTTATTCTCTTTGCTCTATTTCGAGAATATATTAAATCAAGAGTGTATCATTTTCAATTATATTCAAGAATATATTAAATCAAGAGTGTATCATTTTCTATTATAATTGATTTTCTTCAAGTAACTCATCAAATTGTTTATTTAGTTTTGAGTATGAGTTGATCACTTCTCTGCCACAATTGTATGTGTTGAGTCCTTGAGTTCTATTTTTTGTTGTTGTTGTTGTTATTTCCATCGCCTTTTTTTTTAAATCTGTACATAAGTTTATAAATATTAGTATTGTTGACTTCATTGGAATTTGTGATTGTCATTATGGGAACTAATCCTTGTTTTTCTTTCTTTTGCATGACTACCATTGTTTGGAGTCCACATAGACTCTCTTCCCGCATATGTATGTCTTTGTGGGCCAATAAGGCCCACTATCATCAGGCTAGTTCCTAATGATCCAAAATGGGTCCAATGATAAAAATGTGTATCTAAAGCAACATAAAGAAGTTAATCTGCAAGGTTGAATACAAAAGCACCAAGAATTGAAATAGGCTTAAAAAACTATACATAATTGCGGACTAAATCCGGGTAGGTCCAAATAGGTTCAAAATCGATTTTATTGAAATCTCTATGTATTTACCTATTCATTTATTTATCTATTTTTACTTCATTTATTTATTCATTTACTCATTCATTTGGTGCTCGAAGACAAAGTTGTAATTTAATAAAGGTGAAGTGGATATTGGGCCTTAAAGGTCTAAAATTAGCTTAGGATTGGTTATGGGTTAAAGGCCCAAATAGTTAGTTTAGGATAGGATAAAAGCCTAAATTATCTTGGGATATGTCTATGGATTTGTGCCTAATGGCCTAGTCTTTTAGTTTTCCCTATTTCCCCTTTTACGTGCTAATCATTATTAAGTTGTTAGGCCAAGTTAAATTCCCTGCTAAGTCGTCAAAAAATGATTTTGCGAAAACCTCAAAAGATGTTTTCTTAATAAATTTCTTTTCAGAAACCAACTTTTTTTTCAAAGTTAGACAAAGAATCATTTTCAAATAGTCTGGAAAACCGTAAGTTAGTGCACACTCTTGGTGCCTTAACAACCTTCCAATAGTGCTAATAGGAACCACTTACCAAGAATTTTCAAACATATATAATTTTTCTATTTTGGATTGTTTATGTGATTATTTTAAAGCTTTTCATGAGTTTTCCTTAATAAATTAAGTGGCTACTCTAATAGTCATCTTTTCTCTGCAAAATAGTGGCTACCTCCCAGGGATATGTTTCTTTCATGGTTTTGAACTTTCCAAGCAATTTTGTAGTGTAGCATTGGCATACTAGTATCAGTACCATATAGTGTTTTAAAGGATTTGGACTTATACAGTTAGCACCTATGTAAGGTGTGGATTAGAAAGGGACATGTTGAAGTTGGAGAATATGTTAAAAAAGATTGTCCCGACATCTAGGGTGATATCTGAAGTACCCAAGTATGTATGTTGGTATTTGTTGAATGTCATATCAAGGAGGGAAAGACATACCTCTATTGTCTATCTTTTTATCCCATGGTGAGTCAATATAACTCCAATAGCGGTAAAATGTATATGGATAAAGCCATGGCTTATCCACAGTTGCAAAAAATCCTTTGGCATCAACAAAGTGATAACTTGTTCAATTGGAGTCGTAAAGATATGTTAGTCAAGTGTTGATGAGCAAGGTATTCAGTAACTCTTTTTCTCCTTTCTTTGGTACAAAGAATCAATTTGCATCCATGGATTACATATTTACTTGATAAAGAATATGTGTTTAGTAGAGGTAGATATTTGGAAGATAGATCTTGTTATGGTGAAAAAACATCTATTTCATAGAGGTAGTCCTTTTAACATGGTAGTGTTTTACTGAGGGTAGAAGACATATATAATGTTCTTTGATTTACATAGACTAGACACAGATGAAGAAGATGGTTAAGTCTTTGAGATAGACATATTTTTATTATTTTCTTGACTATAAGGACTCTATATATTTGTGTTGGATATTTAAAAGAAATAATATGAACAGTTTTAAGGCTAACTACTGGCACAAAGTATAGTAAAGACTTAAATCATAAAGTTGGCTCCCGTACAACATGCTAATATATCTTATGTAATAACTTGCTTCCTCCCCCTCTGGGAGTGGGGATTGCTTTAATACTAAATAGACATAAGAATCATGGCATTGAGTGACACCACATGCCATATTAACTAGACAATAATTACAAAGGCATTAATTTTTCCTAAATGAATGGTGGTTTTATGACCATGTAGGAGGCATACCATACGAAATCTAAGATCTTGTCATCAAGACAAACTATAGAGTAAAAACCTTTTCAACATGATTGGCAGTTTCACATCCATATAAGAGGCAAGCAATACAAAATCAAAACTTTTATTGACACACAATAGCTTTATTATGGTCAGGGATGTATATTAACTAGCCCTAAAGGATGGTATACCACGTGTAAAGACTTTTTTTCCCTCAATGATATGGATTGACTTTCCCAGTCTTAAAACACAATAAATTCTTAGTATGATTTGTAACATAACTTATTCTTTATATGACATGCATGGAATTTAGCGCCCTCAATAGTCCGTGGAATGATGTGCACCTAACTTTGCATTACGTGATTATAGAAGATAAAAGAATAAAAATTGGAAAGATATTGTATGGACCAAGAAAAATTTGTTTCACAAATATGAAAAGTACTTTTAGAATTCTATGTTGTAATCACTACAAGGATGGCTTGCCTATGTGTTTCCTTAACTACTAATCCGACTAAAGGTTCGTAGTTCTATCCCTTTGGAATAGAGGATCAAGAGAGAGAATATAGCCAACAAACATTTATATTTATAATTTTATATATTACAAGATGGTTTTTTAGGTGGGCTGGCTAATTTAGGTGGAGAAGCTGATGATCCCCAACTAAATACCTGTGCTTCTTTTTATCAGTGAAGGAAGTCCATATAGAAGTTGGCCTAAAATACATTATCACACCTGGCACACTATTCTACACACATATATGAGATTGTTGCATCCTATTTTATTCATAGCCTAATTAATTAAAAACAAATATGTTGTTGGCATATGACTGCATATGTAAGTAAGTGAATAAGCAGTTTGTTTCAAGCTTACAAGTAGATAGATAAGCATCTTGAAAGATCATTTAAATTAGGTAGATAATTTCTATAAAATTAGGTGGGTAATATCCTGGTAGGAATCTACCAAGTAGCTGGATAAGCACTTTGTAGGCAATCCTTTCTAAGAGGGTAACCCATCTTAGGGGCTTTCCTAGTAAACTTGGGCAGGCAATTCATGAATTTTGCGAGGAATGGTAATTTTATATAGATATTATCTAATGTTTTCCTTTCATGTAGTGCTTAGTATTGTTGGTGATGAGCTCGCGAATCCTTCTTCTATCGACCAGTCAACATTGTGTTTTTACTTGAGGCATTCTTTGTCTTCGAAGATCGATTTTAGGGACCTGGTGAAGTAACCCCATCCTGTTGAGTGAACCTTTCCATTCATGTGGGCTAATATTCAACCGTATTATTTTTATTGCATTGGTGACTTCATCACTTATGAGTTCATATGGAGATTGATATTCTTTCATTACTCGTTTTACCTCACCCAAATGGGGATGATGGTTGGTGAAGTTCAACTTTCCCTATTCAAATTGGTCATATTTCTTTTGGAGTACATCTGTACTTTTGGAAAAAAAAGTGTTGTACTTCATTGTATTTATCCTTTAATGATAAAATTGACGCAGGAAATTTCATGCAGAGTAAAATTTATGGTTGACCTTAGATGTGTTTGTTTTGGATACCTACCGGATGATGTACCACGAATACCATTTGATCATACGATTTTTTGAAGTATCAAACACAACATTGTCATGTGTTTAACCACTGCATGAACCTTTTAAGAACTAGTTAGATTCAATCAAAATGTCTAAAGGGGTTGTAGTTGGACGCCATAAGGATTTAGTATAGGTGGCATAGGTACTAGAATACCCATTGGAGTTCTTGTGGGAAGTGATTGTCTAGTTCTATCAACACATGGATGAATGGATATTTTGGATGTACTTTGATTGATGTCCGGATGGAACCTCCATATTTTTTTATACGCTTGAAGCTTGTAGAAAGTTCTTCTTTCTTGGAGAATAGATGGATTGAAAGGATCCCCATAATGGTTGAATAGATTTAGAGGTAGTTTGCTATTTTTGAAGATATAATACCTGATATGTTGAACATGAGAATTTGACTAGCCTGCTTTTCGTTGCCTTCCCATGTACTTTATATTAGGTAGTGATCATTTTTATAGATGCCACCTGATTCTTCATAGATATCTATAAACAAGATGGTGTTCTTTATCGATTCCTCTTCCAATGGGAAGATTGATTCAAGATCGTCCTCTATGATGAGATCGATTCTTGTTGGATCGATTATCTTATCAAAGAGGTAGATTGAGTACATTGACTTTTTCCCTTGAGGACAATTCCTTGAAAAGTGACTAGGAATTTTGCAGATGAACAAGCCATTTTACTTTTTGTAGTTCATCAGGCTTCTATTTCTTAAGCACCTAGGATTCCTAAACGTCTTTGTACTGTCATATAGAGGCCTAAGTAGTTTAAACCTCCTAATCTACATCTTTTTATTGGACCTCAGTTGGTAGCTTGAGCAGGGGCAATTGAATTTGGTGAGGATATTGTTCCTACTGTATTTCAAATCAAGAGCTGGATTATTTTGGACAATTTGCTTCAATACATATCTCTTCATATATATCCTTTCCGATGCCTTGACAATACCTTACCTAATGTAGCCTACTTATGGGATAGATATACATTAGAAATTCTGCTCCGTAAACATCATTGTTCGGCATGCTAGCATCGTCAACAGAGATGACACAAACTCCAGCTTTAGGCTGGAGTCTCCACCTAGGTTGAAGTAAATCTTTACCATCTTTTGGAAGTGTATATTGATGAAATATTTTTTGAAGGATAAGCACTTTATCTTGAAGAGTTGCTTGCATAAATTTTCCTGTCTTTAGCCTATATATCCATAGAAGACCTCATGTATGATCCTGATACTGAAGGTAATGTCTTGGGCCGGAAGATAGGTGTTCATATTAAAAATCCCAACTGCACCAATCTCTCAGTATTCTAGAAAATCTAAAGATGAACTATGAAAGTATCATGTGTTTCTTTTGATTTTTAAAATTTTTCAACCCATGCAAATGTTGTCGAGTGTAAAGGTGTGAAGTCCAGTTCATCACTCTGCAGATTCCATAGGATTTTCAATGATAGTTGAAAACCCAAGGATTCACACATATCCATTTTTCTGTTATTAGAGTTCCGTTGATGTATCACAGAAAAAAAGACATGTAGTGGGCATTATTCACCTTCTTTGAACTAGATACAATAATTTACAACTTGCAAACTTGGGTCCCTCAAAGATCACCCTGAAAACCGGGAAAGTCTTTGTCACTACATTTCCCAACTTTAACAAGTCCATATGTAATCCATATCTATTCGAGGAACTACAGATCCAAATAAAAATTCCTGGAGCTACGCAATCTATATATGCTATCAAAGATACTCTCCACTACCAGGTATCTTGGCTTGTCTAGAACAATTCTATGGATCTATCTTTTCCTGGTAGAATAAAAGCTTTTCTACTAAACATAGATGCCACAAATGCAACCACCTAGTGCACCTAGATTTTGAGGCAAATTCCATACAAGAACTTGTCAAAATGATTCCTAACTCATGGGTAAAAAATCACAAGATGTTAAAATACCATCCTCAACATCTCCAATCCAGTGAACCAACTTATGCAAAAAGGAACGACAATGCAAACATTATTAGTTTTGACCACTCTCATCTTAAAAATCCCCCAAAGACAACCTTCTCTATCCATATGTACTAACCATCTAATAACCTTCCAAATGTGGAAAATTCCTAAACTATATCTTGTTTCTCAACAGTTTCATGAACGAGCATGATTGGCTTCAATAGTTCAACCATAATGGTCGCAACAATATGTGATGCAAAATTTCTTTGTCAAGACACTTCCCATGGAAAATGAATTGTGATTGTAACATATATGCTAGGAATATACCTCACCCACTCTATCACATAATAAAACCTCCCAAACAAGAAATAAACTCGCAATAGACAAATCCATGATGTCCCTCATAGTCTCCAGTGATTCCGATGACATCCCACTAAATAAACCCTTTGAAAAGGATAACCTGAGTCATGCTCTAAAAATACAGGCAAAAAATTTAATCCAACCAATGGATGAGAAGGTTCCCCTGAGCGACATATAACTAACTCCTAATTAGAAATCTAAAAATGACATGTGCCAATATAGGATGCTATCCAGCATTGGCCAATCCCTTAAGAGTGTTGCCCATATACAGACTAAGTTGGTCCACATGATCGAAGCACTAATGAAGAAAGAAGAACAAAAATCAACTCAGCATGATGGATTTATCTTACAAGTAGAGATTAGGATACAAACCCTACACATTATATACGTCCACCAGGCACCTCACATTCACATTTATTTAACAGGAAATTAAAACAAATGCCTTTTCTGAAAGAGCAAATCCAAGACCTACAATATGATATCTTTAAACCCAAGTAAACCTAAAGAAGACTACCAAAGATAATTTTATTCTCTATGTTGCCACAAACATAATCTCGATCAAAGATGAGCCATTATTTTCCCACTATCCCTTCTTTTTTTCATGTTCCAATGACTTTTTCTCTGAGGTCTCAGTACGAACAAGAGTTTGACATTGCTAAGCTTATATGGTAAAAAAGGATGACATATATTTCCTTACATTAACATGTCCCTCTCTAATACTATCTAACGGAGGCTTTGAAGATACTAGTCTAAATTCTTGGAGTTTACACGCTAGAGATTCCATACAGGCTACTCTCCACTAACTTATAGCTTTGATGGTCCAAAACCGTACTATGATCTATCACTTCTAGGTGGTGAAAATGCTTTTTACCTAGATGTAGATGTCACCAATGGAACCACCTCGTGACACTAGATTATAAGTAAAATACCAAGAGAAGAACATGTCAAAGTGCTTCTAAAATCATGGGTCACAGATTACAAAAAATTAAGAGACCATCCTCAACCTCTCTAGTCCACTGAATAACCTTTTATTAGAAGGAACAATAACACATACACTATTAGTTTCATCCACTCTCAAGTTAAAAAGAGACCAAAAATAATATTCTCTATCCATATGTACCAACCTTCCAATGACCTTAAAAGTATGGACTATACAAAAATTATATTTTGGTTCCTCAACATCTTCATGAGCGAGCATGATTGGATTACATATTTCAAACATAAGGGTAGCAACACCATTTGACCCAAATATCATTTCTTAGGACACTACCCACGTAAAATGAATTACAATTGTAGCATGTGCCAAGAAGATTCCTCACCTACTCCATTACATAATAAAACCACCCAAATGAAAAATAAGGCTACGACTAACATATTAATGATGATCCCCATAGGATCCTGTCATTCTGATGACTAACAATAAAATAAACCCAATAAAAAGGATATGCTAAGCCACACACCAAATATACTAGAAAAAGACGTTATCCAACTAATAGGCGAGATGATGCCTTGAGCAATACAGAAGCTGCTCTCAAATTGGTAGTCTTAAAATGCCATATGTCATAATAGGATGTCATTGAGAATCATCCAATCTATCAATAGTATTTCCTGCACACCTACTAAATTGGTCCACACAGTCTAAGCACTTAAGAAAAAAGTAGAACAAATAACTGCTTATCTACATGGACATATCTGACAATAAAATCTCAGGATTCAAACATTGTAGTATGATGTAGGTACACCGGCACATTACTATCTCATTTATTTGATCAACAACTTAAAGAATTGGTTTCTCTAAAATAACAAATCCAACACCTAATATCTGGTAGCTTTGAACCTCACAGAACCCAGAGCTCACTATGAAAGCCAACTTTCTTCTTTATATTTCCATAGACATACTCTCTACCAAATATGAGCCAACACTTTCTCACTATCCCTTATAGTTCTCATGTGCCTATTATTTTTTCTCTAAGGTCTCTGGACGAATAAGAGTTAAACATTGCTAAGCTCAAATGAGACATAAAGGATGTCATATTTACTAGAAATAAATCCAATGAAATCTATAAACAATCCAAAAGAAAGATGGAATTTAGCAAAAAAGACATAAAAAAAAGTAACAATGATAATCTCAGGCAAAGACACCACCTTTCTAGATGACGATTTAATAATCTAAGAACCCAATATGACCTATGAGGAGATAGAATGGAGAGCCTTTCTACAAAATGGTCTTTTAGTAACAACTAGTTATCACTAGATCGTGGTTCCCCAGATCCATCCACTGACTTGATTACTGTCGATCAAGTTGTTAGTAATTTAAATGACTCAGAACTCTATGACAACCCAGTCACTACCACATAGGCCATAGGTGATCCAGATCCTACAGAAGAATATCTAATATACAGTGAAGATATTCAAAGCACTGATCCTATTAACCTTGATAGGGAGAAAGGACAATGCTCATCTGATGATGATCCTTCAGAGGAATACTAAAACATTGGTAATAATTTTGCAGCTTATGGATACTTCAAAGATAGTGAGAACTCAGTTAATTCTCAAGAATATATGGAACAAACTCCTAAATCCTCAACTAAATCTCCTAAGGAAGATACTCCACCAATATTTATGAACTATTCCATTAAGTTAGAGGTCTCTAAAGTATTTGAGGACCATGATTAGATGACAGATGATTCAATCTCAGAAAAAAAGTTAGAACCAATTATAACAACTAAGAAAATTGTTGGAATAGAATTTCATACCTTATATCCTGACAAAATTAGAGTTTCAACATTGCCCAAATGATCCAAGATATCTACGATTAGATATGGACAAAGTATCTAGTTGAATAAGACGAATACATGATACTTTAAGAATTCACCTCTAGATTCTCTAGAATTCATAAACATTCATGGAATTCTCTTGGGATTGCATAAAATAATACTTATCTTAAATCCCAAGACTTTACCTTTAATATTAGGATCCTCGAAAAGGTCTGCTATAGAGATATAGGTCAAAGATAGGAGAAGTTGTACATACATCTTATTAAGATGAAATACCTATGATTTGATTGAGATATCATCGATATACACTTGAAAAAAGGATAAATATTTACATCAAGCTAGGCAGAGACCCCAGCCTTAAGTAAGCGTTTGTATCTTAACAACAGATAATGCTAGAAGGTCACAAAATAATAATTATGGATGAGAAGTTCAAATCTATAACTTTCCCACAAGTACGATACGTCAAATAGGCTATATTACATGCCTTTGAAAACATATGGACAAAACATTATGTACTATAATGGATCATCCAAAACAATCTAGCTCTTGATTGTGTATGCATTGAAAATGATCTCGTCAGAAAATCCAATTTCCCCTACCCAAGCAACCGAATGAGGTTTAAGAAGCAATGATAGTTCAAGAGGTTCAAAATACCTAGGACTTTCAATGATAGGACCAATATTTTTAGGTACACCAAGTACTTAAGAAGAAAAACCTGATGAACTACAAGAAGGAAAACATCTTCTTCCTCTACAAAAAGTGTGGTTAATTTGGAAGGATTTTCCTTAGAAAAAAAGTCAAAGGACCCCATCCACCTCTTTGAAGAGATAGAAAATTACACAGCCATCTACCTCAACAAAGAGGACAGTACCAAATCAAAAGGGTTACTTCACAAAGTCCCTAAAATAGAGCTTGGAAGACCAATAATTACTCAAATAGAAATAGGACATCTATTAATTGATAGAAGAAGGATATGTAAGCTCATCACAATCACCATATACACTACATGAAATGATGATACCATATGACATGTGCAAGAAATTACCACTAACCGCAAGCTCTAGAAACTACCTACCTAAGTTTATTATAAAATCCTCTCATATGGGTTACCCTTTTTAAAAGAAATGCTTATAAACTGATTATCCAGATACATGGTAGCAAAAGTATCTTACCAATCTTCTCTCATGAAGCATGCAAGATACTTGCAAGCTAACACCAAGTTGCTCAGTCACTTGCTTTCATATACTATCAAATGCCAAAAGCATTTTTTTTTATTTGGATCCCTTAAATGTTTATGGGCCCTAGTTTGAATTAAATAGCCTGTAAATATCTCCTAGAAGTGTGTTCCCAAATATGGCGTTACTATTTTTTGAAGATAGGATAAGGCTTTAGTATTTTTAGAATAGTGGGACATGTGTTACATTATGTATTTTATTGTTATTTGTTTTTATTTGGGCATCCTTTGGCTCTAAGTGGAAGAAAAGTTGGAGATCAACAACCTTTCCAATGATAAAACTCTCTTGTAAAGTTTCATATTATAAGTAAAAATGTTTTTGGCTATATTCTCTCACTTGTACCTCTCTTTAGAAGGGATAGGTTCTTTGATCCTCTATGTCGGAGTAGTTAGGTAAGGAAACACTTGGATAGAAAAGTATACTTGGTGTGATTACAGCATAGACTTCCAAAGTCCTTTCCATGTTTATGAAATGAAATTCGCTTGGTCCACACAACATAGAGTTGTAAGTAGTTTCTATACTTATGAAAAAAAATTGACTTTGTCCACACAATAGTTTTTCAATTTGCTTTCTTGAATTTTAAATGAACATTGTAAATCTAAAGTTAGTTACCACAGTGTTTGGCGAACCATTTAGCGTGCTAAAATCTATGAGATATCTCCTATATAAAATAGTTATTTTACTGATCATACCAAATATTTATTGTGTTTTAAGACTGGCAAAGTCAAGTTATCCTAGTGAGGGTTGAGAAATCATTATTCCATGGTAAATCATCCTTAAGGGTTTATGGATGTAAGGCCCCAGTCATAACAAATCTATTATGGTGTTTACAAAAGTGTTGATTTCAATGGTGTGCTATCTATATTAATGTGAAACCTCCTACCATGTTGGAAAGGTTAGAACTTTTTATTTTGTGGTTTTGATGAGACCTTTGATTTCATATGGCATGCCATGTATATGGATGTAAAACCTTATTTCATGTTGCAAAGTTTAGATCTCTGTTGTTATTTCCTTGTTAATAATGCTTGTGGTGTCACTTTATTCCCCACTTTCCCTATATATTTTCTATAGAAGTCATTCCCACTCCCAGAAAAGGAATAAGCTAGTATTTGCATAAGATCTATTATCGTTTTTATTTGAGAGACAACTTTACCTTTCAAGTCTTTACATTACCTTTTCAAAGTTTCAACTTTAACTCAACACATAATCTTTATCATTACCAATGTTTTGATAAATATTTGTGTCTTAGCTACTTTTCTTATATTTTTGAACAAATAGTTTTTCGAGCCCTTTTCTTAGATCATTAGATCAAATATATCGAGTTTTAATAGTCCAGAAAACACCAAAAATATGTATATATAAATGTATTTACCATATTCATCGTCTATATCTCATCCATGTATATATCTAGAAGAATTATGCATGTCTCCTACTATCTGTAAACACCTATCATGCAAACATAGTTGCCTATATGAAGTAGATTTATTATCACTAGAATAAGATATTTTTTGCACATATCTATTGTTACTGAATCCATATTATTCCTTTGTAAATAAAGCATGTAATCCATAAGTTCAAATTAATTCCTTGGTTCTAGAAAAGCGAAAGGGAGTTAAAGAATACTTTACTCCAACAAAACTTGGCAATTCACTCAACATCCTTATTTCACTAATGGATTCTTTAGAATACCTCATGATTTGACAATATTACCAATACATAACCTTAACTTAGCATCCTTAATTCATAGATGATTCTTATGAACATAGCCAATTTATTTAACACCCTTATTTGTAAGATAGTTCTAATAAACAAGCTATTATAAGGTGTTGTTTTTAATCACTCTTGACCCACATCCCTCTTTTAAGGATGACGTTGGATCCAAGGCAAATAGAGTTTTCACCCACAATTCCTAATACAATTATAGATTATGATAAAAGCCCACAACAGTTAACCAATTATTTGGAATAACAATCAATACCCACACATAATCCACTACCTAATAAAACATTACCCTAAGATATAAAATTATTTACTCATGAAATTAAAGAGAGGAATTATACCCAAATTTGCATGATCCATAATAATCCAAATAGGAGTAAACCAAAAATTCAATCTCAATTTACATCCAAAATATCTTGGGACGAGCTTAACAAATTGTTCTCAAATTAAAAATGAAGTGTTTCTTCTTCTCCAAATCTTAAAATTGAATGAAAGATTCCCAAAAATGTGAAAGGTTTTTTCTCTGTAAAATTTCAATTTTACCCTTGAATTATTTTTGTCCTATTGTGATCGTCCTCTTTCGATCATGATCATGGTTCTACAATCCCATGTCCTCTTCATCCGATCTCTATGTGCTGACCTTCTTTTGGTTGATCCCAATCATAACCTGAGCCTAAGGGTTGTCTGATCTTTAGCCTTTGGCGTCTCTTCTCTTCTAGCTTGATCTCAATTCATCTTCATTATGTTTCCTATAAGATCACAAAAACTGCACATTAATGTATATAAGTGACAAATTAGTCTCATTTGTATAATTAAATCATTGTAGTGTGTGAGAATTTGGATGTAAATGAGTGATAAATTTTCTGCTTATCAACACCCCCAACTTAAAACATTGTCTGTCCTCAAGCAACACTACTACATACCTAATGAAAGTACTCAACTTATAATCCCAATATTACAATCTATTGATCACCATGATTCTTAATTTTATCAGCACTAATAATTTGCTAACAAGCATGGGAATAACTAATCATGCAACTCTCTTCAAAATCAATCACATTGTTAAGGGTGAAAAAGAGTTCAAAGGACAATTAAAAAACAACTACTAACTCTCATAATGTGAACAATAAATCTTTTACAGAATTCAAATAACAATAAAGTATCGGGACATGCCCTCGACCATGGCCAAAAATTAGTCTGAAACAAAATCTAAGACTTAGGAAACCAAGACATGAAATAAAGTCTTTCTGGGGTGGAAGATCACCACTTTAGGTCAACTCATGAACTATCCACAAACACCTGATTATTTCATAGGAAAGGTGGAAGAATTTTTGACACCTTCATCTAATGGGGATACAACGTTCAAAGACGGTTAATGGTTGGAGCACTAGCATATAACTCAGGGATAAAGGATAAATTAATTCCATGATCTATAACACAAAAATCATTAAAACCAGTGCACAATGTCGTATGCAATACATAGATATACATATCACATGTCATGAAAGGGAATAGGGCTTCACATAAATATTTAAAATCTTAACATGGATTGTGTAGCATAACCATCATAATTAAGGCACCCACAAGCAATATGGGCCCATCTCTCCCCCAGCTAGAAGAGACCCAATGAATATAACTGCATGAACTAGATGATATTCATATGTCATATGCCTGATGGGGGAATCAAACCACTCAGCATAAATTAATGGTGACTTAAGGACCAAGTTATATAGAATGGAGGACTCAAACTTCCCAATGATATAATAATAATAAGAGGGACTCAAACCTCCCGATCATTTAGTCCACCATGCCGGCTAGCATAGTTTCTGTTATTGGTCCCTCGAGACGTCCACTTTTATGGACCAGCTACACAACCTGCTTTTAAGAACAATTACAATATTTAACACACATTTCTAATTTATTAAACCAGTTATCTACTTAGGCATCCTGTTGGTATCCATATACCAACCCTACTGGTAAGTTCATTATCAAGCCATAATCAATTAACCATCAAGAGGGAAATTCATGACCCCTTATGTTCAATTAACATTCACGTAGGGAATTCACATACCTCAAAGTTCATTAAAATCATACCATGGTTCATTAACCTTTCATGTTAATGCATTGGTATAAGTCGGCAAGTCAAACTGTATGACAAAATCATATTCTTTATTAATTCACAATTTGAGTTGAGGGGAACACAATTTCCACGACCATATATCAAGGAAAAATCACCAAATTGGGAATAACCATGACCCCTTAGTTTATTTACCATTTCCATGCACCCGAATGAGTGTTTAACTTGACAATGTAAAGCATAATATTTTAATAGTAATCATGAGAAAACATTCAAACAATTTATATCAAAATAAAAGTATAAGGAAAGAGGTACATACCTTAGACACATGAGAATTGGAAATTAAATTAGCGCTTGAAACCTGAAAGATGAACGTACAATAAAATCCTTAGGCTCCCTTAGGATTATGAGTGAGAGAGAAGAATTAGGGATTTTTAATCTCTTAAAATTGAAAGGAATAAGACATATCATTTTTAAGGGTTTTTCATAGATTAAAATACCCCAATACCCCTCATTCTAAGTAAACAAAACAAAAACTACATGAATACTAACACTTTATTTCAAGGATTATTGAAGATGCTAAACCTATGGGAGAGCCTTGAAAATCCTATGTATTTCATATAAAAAATAGTTGTGTTTCTTAGCATACTAAATACTTATTGTGTTTTAACACTGGCAAAGTCAAGCTTACCTATGGGGGTTGAGAAGCCTTTGTTCTATGGTAAATATCTGTAGGGTTAGTGGATATGAAGCCCATGTCGTAAGATAGATATTATAGTGTCGTAAAAGAATTACTTTTTTTATCGTGTTCCACCTTTATGGACATGAAATTGCCTATTATATTGAAAAGGTTATAATGGATTTATGCCCCTATGTCTTGTTATCTACGCTTATTTAGCTTAATTTTGAGGACTTATCATGTGCATAAGGTGTTAATATTGATATAAATGAGCCTCTAAGTGCTAAGTTATGTAATTTGGATGATTAACGTTTCTTCAAACCAATGTTGTAAATAAAAATACACATTTTGAGTTCAAACAAGATAACTAGTACTCTTAACTTGAGCTATGCTATATTCTAGTTTGTCTTGCTTGATTCTAGTTTAGTTAAGGGTCGAATTCATGGTGGTTATTATTATATAAAGATTTATGTGATGATTAAGTTGATATATGGATGATACTTGAAACTTTTTTAAGTTAAAACACAACCACGAAATGAGGAGCACAGGACCAAATGCACCAAGTATTCAATGACGAAATAGATAACTTCTGGAGTTAGGGTGCATGCAATGCTTCCTAAGAACCACTTTTAGGGAGTTGTAAGACATTGGATACAAATTAAAATACAAAAAACAGTGTGCCTCCATGATAGAACTGTGCCACGCTCCCTAGCCTATGTGATAAGGGTGTGGCATGCTAGCAAGGTCAAAATCAGCAACTTTGTTCCTAGAATAAATAGGACACTCCAACCATTGTGTATTCAACTTACACTTTTAGGTATTAAAAATATGTGGGAAAAGTCTTCAATTAAGGTTTTAATCCTATTTCTTTACCTTTTTTATGGATTATAATATGGCTTCATCTATTATGATTATGTTTATATCTATAAGTGGCTAAACACTATTATCTAGGGTTAAGTCCAAGAACATTTTTATTATTTCTTATAATTAAGTGGTATAATCCTTATTATAGTTAGTGTTTGTTCATGTATCCTTGTTTTAATTATTCTTTGAATTTGCAACACTTAGGAGAACAGCAAAATTCTATCAGGAGCTGTGAAAGAGAAACGATTGAATAGAACATGAGATATATGAAATAGGATCATAATCATTCAATAAATTAAAGTCATGATTTTATTTTAGGTTAGGAATATACCTGGTTAGCCATATTGGGTTCATATATGAGAACAGTACAAAGTCATTTATCTTAGTACTTGCATCCCCCACTCAACGATATTTGGGAAATCATAATCATGTCCAAGCTAATTGACTGAAACAACAATGCTATATAGGTAAGTATGAATGTTTACAGTGCCCTATTCTTAGGTTTCTCAATGTCCAAGAACTTTACTTTATTGTATTGTTTAAGTTTACTTTTATTCTTAACACTCACATATTTTTTAGTTATGTTTGCACTAATTAATCTTTAGAGAATAACTAAAATTTGATAGTTGCTTAACACAAGAAACTATGGGATCGATACATCGCTTGTAAAAGGTCATTTTACTTATTGGTAGACCACATACACTTGCATGTACACTTTGGTTCAATAAGTTTTTGGCACAATTGTCAAGGGACTTGTAAATTGGAAATTATCTTAGTTTAGTTTATCTTTTTCATTTCTTAAGAGTTAATTACTTGAGCTTAGCTTCTGAATTTACAAGAACATGTTTAAAAAGATAGTAAGATATCAAGGCATGGATTTGGTTGAGCTATATTCCAAAGTCAAGCAATGCTTACACCAACTATAGGAAGAAGAAGTCATTTTCTATCAAATCCTGCCAATTCACGAAGTAGTAGAAGCTACTCTTACGACCATGGATGAAAATGAGCTAGTCCGCAGGACTATTCATGAAGTGTCAATCCCACTTGTGACAAATGTTACCTCTGCCATACGAATACCCACACCCAGAGGTAGATTTGCATAGAAATAGAATATGGTGCAGGTTTTGCACAACAGCAGGCAATTTACTGACTTGTCACATAAAGATCCACAAGTTCACTTGCCAAATATTTTTATGATCAGTGACATGTTCATTCCTACTAGGGTATCCACTGATTATATGAGGCTGACACTCTTCCTCTTCTCACTTTATGGGAATCAAAGAAGCGTTTAAACATTGAGCAAGTAGGTTCCATTGCTACATGTGATGACTTAGCTAAAAAATTCCTTATCAATTTCATTCCATTCATCGATACTAAAAGATTACACATAGAGATAATGAGCTTCATGCAGAAGTTGGATCAAAATCTATATCATTCTTGGGAGAAATTCATATCTCTTATTTAGGACTATCCACCAATAGCATTTTAATAATGTATTGTCTCACACCTTTGTTGTAGCACTTGACCATAGTAAGAAAATTTTGATCGATTTAGTTGTAGATGGTTGAGCATTTGAGAAAACCTAGGATGAGCTTTAAACCTTACTGAATCGTATTGCACAAGGAAATCCAAATTGACATGGTGACATATCCAGTAGTGTAGTGAAAACTTTTGTAGGTATAATCGACATTGATAGTATCACATCCTTATCTAACTAATTTGCATCCCTTCAGAATTAGATGATGACAAAAATTAGCAAGTTAGGCATATATATGGCAATAGTGGAAATTTTATAGACTTATGTGGATCAAATCCTGAGTATGTAAACTTTGAGGGCAATGCATAAAAACCAACTTATACAAGTGTATACAACCAAAAGCGGCAAACTCAACCAAACTATAAGCGGGGTAACAATCAAAATCAGTTGTTCTAGTGGCAGCATGACACACAGGACTATAACATTAAGGAAACTTTAAAGTAGAACCTAGCCAATCTAGAAAAAATGGTTGCTGGAATTAAGAATCATGAAATTGCACAGAAGGAATTGGTGACATAGTTTGGGCAGCTAACTATGGCATAGAATACCAGACCCAAGGTGGATTTTCAAGTGATAATGAAAATCTAAAGTAAGTTATGGCAATCACCTTGATGAGTGGTAGAGATCTTATTGACAGACCTCCTAGGAAAAATAAGGAGAATGTTGAGCTAGTCCAAGAATAGTTAGAAAAAAAGCAAGGTGAAGTTGATGATGCTAAGAATTCAGGGAAATCTAAGGTTGCAGAGAAATGCATGAAAGGCCACCACCACCATTCCAATAGAATCTCAAAAAAGCCAAAGAAGATTCTTGTTTCAAGAAGTTCTTTCACATATTCAAACAACATCACATTAATCTTCCTCTTTTAGAGGTTTTGCAAGGTATGACATAGTCTGATAAGTACTTGAAGGAAGTGGTTACAAACAAGATAATGTTGCAGGACATTGACATAGTGACACTTAAAAAAACATGTAGTTCAATAGTGATGTAAAAGATGCCCAAGAAATTAAATGACCCAGGGAGTTTCACCCTTCTCTAATAAATTGGTGATAGTGATATGGTCCATGATCTAAGTGATTAATGCTTAATTATAAACTTGATGCCCCTAGTGTTCAATACTCTTTGTTTGGGTAAGTAAGGATCATGCTTTGTAGTGCTAGGGATGGCAGACCGAACCAGAGTCCAACCAAAAGAAATGATAGAGGAAGTTCTCATTAAGGTTCATAAGTTTATTATCCATACCAACTTTATTGTTCTTGATTATGATGTAGATAACAGCGTGCCAATTATTTTGGGATATCCATTTTAGGCAAGGGGAGGATCACTAATAGATTTGAGAGAGGGCACTCTTAAGATGAGATTGGATGATGAAAGTGTTGTCTTCAAAGTCTATAAACAACTTAATCTGCCTTTACATTAAAAAGACTTATGCATGATCATAGCCATAAAAGTGGATGAGTATGGGGCGGTGGAGCCTAAAGCAGTAAATACCTCTCTAAATTATCTTATAGAGTTTATTGAGCCACCATTAACCTTAAAAGGTTTAAGTTGAAATATAAGCCTTAAAAGGCTAATGGTTGAAAAAGTGATGATAGTTAGAGTACACATGCAAGAGGTTAAAAATAAGTGAAAAGATAGTCTCCAAGTAAGGGGAAACAAATGAAGGAATTTGGTTAAGAAGTAGTGATATGGGTTATGTCATGTCTCTAGATTGTAAGTATTGGTTTTTTCAGGTGAGGTGATACTATAAGATTGTAAGTATTGGTTGTTTTCCAATTTTTGGGTTTGAATTTGAAAAAAATTACAAAATGATTTATTCTTTCTAGTATTTAGTTTAGTAGATATTAGCGTCAATCTAGTAGGTGCACACTTCTCCCACCCCGTTGTTTTTCTTTATGGTTATTTTCCATGGGTTTGCCCTTTGATCCCAATATGCTTTTTCTTTTTTAGGAGTACATTTTAAAATTTTATGTTAGGTAAGTAAGTGTTCTTATATGTTCTATACATAATTGCATGATGCAAGTAATTTTTTTGTAAAAGCATGTTGATTGTACTGAATAGCTACTTTTGAGACACCTAGGCTCTTGTTTATTACTCATGTAGGTTATTGGCTTAATTTTTAATTCTTGTGATTTCTTGGTTGAGAGTATATAATGATCCTAGTTGAGTTAAGCATTTGCCATGTGTGA
The DNA here is from genome assembly GCA_030864225.1 of Capsicum baccatum var. pendulum. Lineage (NCBI taxonomy): Eukaryota > Viridiplantae > Streptophyta > Magnoliopsida > Solanales > Solanaceae > Capsicum > Capsicum baccatum. Next base: position 159,216,061 of record CM061560.1, on the reverse strand, counting down.
GTAAGCTCTTTATTTATTCCATGTTGCATTTTGATGTTTATAACTTGCCTGGTCTGTGTGCAAAATTAAATAAGGAATATTAGTTTAGGAAATGATATGACATTTCTTTGATATCCATATTTCATACCCTTTTTACCTACCTTTGATATGGCATTTCTTTGATAGCCATATTTCATACCCTTTTTACCTACCTTTGTGCATATTTCTAGATAACCCCATTATGCCTTAACTTATTTGTTTTGCCTCCTCATATGTAGATTGTTCCCCTTCTTTGATAGACCTTAATTTGAGCAAAAGCTCCTAATTTCTTCTGTTGAAAAGCTAATGGGGTTAAGGAGTGTAAAATTGAAGAAGAAAAAGGCTAAAGTGAAGCCCCCATGTAGTATCTTTTGGTGTTTAAAAGTTGTTATGTTGTGAATGGGAGTAATGTAATGAAAAAGAGAGAAATTGATCAATAATAAATTATATCTTGATAGAAAATAGTCCCTACTCAATATATGTGAACTAGCTTAAAGATATGGGGAAAAACAAAAAAAGATGGGTGCAGAAAGCAGTGGAGAGAATTGGTTGTTAGAGAAGTGTTTAAATGCTAAATGTGACGTATTAAAACACTTAACAAAATATAGTCACTATTCCTAGCCAAAAATAGTTCCTACCAGTCCCTTAGCATACATTGCAACTCTTAAAGTTGTATTTTATCTTAAACCTCAACATATTGTAATTTGTAGAGAATTACACAAAGGCAAAGCCTATGGTTTCTCTTGTGTAACTTGTTAATTCTTTGGGAGAGTGAGATTATGTTGATTCCTATACCCATTCTTGTGATTAGTTGCATCTATGTTAGTGATTAAGGGTAAATCTTTAGTTGTGAGGGCACATGCTTAATGATAGATAGGTGAGTTGTATGATTCCTTTAATTTAGTAATATGCATGAGTTTTTAAACTTGGTGAGTCAGTTCTTGAGGTAAGGATTTTTTTAAGAAATGTTCATAAGCTTTCAAGTGAATACTGCATGCTTGCTTGGGAAACTTGCTATTTTTATAGTAATTGTAGAGCTATATTTAATGTTTTGCTTATAGTAGTAGTGTGGATTAATTCTTTGATATGATTCTTTAGTGAAGAGCTATTCAACGACGAACAATCCTTTAAGTGTTGGGTAATGATTTTAGGTAGATTTATGCACCTAAGTGTTGTTATCTATGATTATTTAGCTTAGTTTAGAGGAATTCTCATGTGTATAATGTTTTAATCTTGATATAAATGAGAATTTAAGTGTTAATCTGTTTAGTTTTAATGTTTAAGGTGCGTTCACACAAAATTTGGAATCTAAAATGTACATTTAGAGTTTAAAGAAGATAACTAGTACTCTTAGCTTGTGCAATGCTCTATTCTAGTGTGTCTTACTTGATTTTTGTATAGTTAAGGGCCTAATTATTGTTGTTTATTCTTATAAGATTGGTTTTATGATTAAGTGGATATATTCATGTTACACGAATGTTTTTTTATGTTTTAACACAACAACGAAGTAAGGATCAAAGGACCAAACACATGGAGTATTCAACGACAAAATCTAGAAATTTTGGAATTAGAGTCGTGGCACGCTGCCTATGTAACAATTTAAGGGCGTGGCATGCACTTGGATGCAATTTAACATACCCAAAGCATCATCAATCCATGATAGAACTGTTCCACACTTCCTAGCTCATGTGATATGGGTGTGGCATGTTAGCTAGGTCAAAATCGGCCACTTTGTTCCTAGTATAAATAGGACACTCCAACCTTTATGTATCTAACTTGGACGACTTGTGGGGATTAACATATTCTAGAAAAGGCCTCAATTAGGGTTTTATCCTATTATTTTAGTTATTTTATAGATTATAACATGAATTCATCTATTGTGATTATGTGTATGTCCATGGGTGGCTAAACACCCTAATCTAGGGTTAAGGCCAAGAACATGATTATTATTGCTTATAATTGAGTTTGTTATTATTTATTATCATTATTGTTTACTGATACATCATTTTCTAATCATTCTACAGATTTGTGACCCTTATGATAAATGCATAATTCTATTAGGAGCTTGGAAGAAGGAACGATTGAATAGAACATGGAATATATGTAATAGGATCAAAATTTTTCAATGAATTGAAGTTATGTTATTTGCTTTTAGGATAGGAATATACCAAATTAGCCATATTAGGTTTATATATTGGAAGAGTACAAAGGCGTTTAGCTTAGTACTTCCATCACCGCTCAAAGATATAGTTGTGAGGCTAAGTTAGATAAGTTATGAAAAGTTCAGAAGACCATAATAATGCTATGAACCCTGTGAACCAACAACCAAAATAATAATTAAAACCAATTTCACTATATGAGATTGAGATCATAACAACTTAAAAATTCACAAGTTTTGGGAAAATCACAATTCCCTGGTTCATTTATCATACCCATGCACCCACAAGTTCAAAACCATAATTAAAGCATAATAATCACATGTAAACCATGAGAAACATTGTTCAATCCATAAAAAATCAAAATCCTCAACCCGTGTTCCAAAACAAGCATAAATATCTCATGAACAATAAAACATATGATTTTAACAAATTAACAATAAAAGAAGAGTAAATTCCTAAAATACCAAGTATCACGAAAAGAATTCAACCCTTGAGCCCATGGATAACCTACTTCTTGGAAACCCTATGTACGGTTATTTGAATGATTTTGAAAGAGCTTTGGAAGTGTTTAAGTATGTTAAGGATGTAATATAACCCCCTTAAGTACTTTATGAACGTGGTGTTTTAATTGGGCAAGGAGGTAATTGTCCAAAGTATCCTTAAATTAAAAGCTGAAATTTAGTCTTCAATGACTATGAGTCACCATACAACTTGTATAGTCTTATTACGACTCTTCAACATGAGTATTAGCCAAGACAGTTCCCAGGACACCAATACACGTTTGAACCTATGACTTAATTGGTACGAGTCGTAATGGGACCCTACGACTCTTAGGGTTCAATTGTATCAACATAAAACACATTTGGGAAAACACTGGACATCCTACAATTTGTACCCAATGACTCATAACAAATCCTTACGACTCATAGTGAGCCACTCATATACTTTGTAATTTGGTTACAATTGGTTCCCTAGGACCCATCAAGACTCTCTACGACTGGTATCCCTAAGTCGTACCCAGGACAACAATTAAAGAAATATTCACTAGACAACTTACGACTACGGTCACATAAACTATCAAGACACCATAAAAGTTGTAGTTTGACTCATAGTAAAGACAGTAAGGATAAAATTTCAGAGAATTTTCAAGGATCGAAAGCTCGGGGAATTACATTGTCCCCTCCTTTGGATCATTCATCCTGGAATGACAGGACAAGGCTTTTATTTGCACTGTTGGACTCCAAACACAATCACACTTACCTTTAATAAAGATTGAAAACAAAGACGTAAAATAATATGCATACCTTAAGCACGATTATCCAGAATAGCATAACAAGAAAAGATATTTAGACTTCATGTCTTCAATGAATTCCCAACTATCTTCCTCAACCTTTTGGTTTTTCCAAAGAACCTTTACTAAAGCTATGTCCTTTGTCTGCTACCAATGGACTTGTCGATCTAAATCCCAACCTATACCTCTTCGTATGACAAGAAATCCGAACAACCCACCTCCTGTAATGGAACAACTATTAAAGGATCACTTATGTACTTTCTCAATATCAAAACATAAAACACTAGATGAATGGAGCTCAAGCTAGAAGGCAATTCCAATTCATATGCAACATTACCAACTCACTTCCAAACTAAGTATAGACCGATAGAACGGGGAGTGATCTATCCCTTCTTTCCAAACCACATCACTCCATCATGAGAAACACCTTCAATGGCAACCAATCACCAACACTGAACTCTAACTCTCTTTGCCTTTTATCCATGTAGGACTTTTGTTGATTTTGGGTAATCTTAAGTCTATCCTAAATCAACTTAACCTTCTCCATGTCTTGGTGAACAAATAAGTGTCAAACATTTTACTGTTACAAACCTCAAACCACCTAAGAGGAGATCTACACATCCTACTATATAAGGCCTCAAATAGACCCATACCAATGCTAGAGTAATAACTGTAGTTGAACGAAATTTTATGAGAGGCAAGTGGTCGACCCAGCTACCACCAAAATCAAATACATAAGCCCAAAGCATATCTTCCAAGGCCTGAATTGTCCTTTACACTTGCCTATATATTTACGGGTGGAAAGAGGTACTATAGGTCATTTAGTCCCCAAGCCTCGGTGGAACAACCTCCAAAAGTGAGATGACAACTAGATACACCAATCAGATATAATGGAGACTGGAGTACCATAAAAATTCATGATCACCTCAATGTAAAACATGGCATAATCCTCAAACAAGAAATTAGTCCTCCTTGGCAAGAAGTGAGTAGACTTAGTCATCCAATCCATAATGACCTAAATTGAATCAAACTACTGGAGAAAATGTGGAAGACCGGTAACCAAATCCATATTAATTATCTCTCTTTTCCACACTGGCAACTCAATGTCCTAAGTCAACCCACCGGTCCTCAAGAGCTCTACCTTCACTTGTTGACACACCTTGTACTTATCTACAAAATTAGCCATATGCCGCATCATATTATTCCACCAATATATTTCGATAAGATCACTATACATTTTCATCGATCCAGGATGATTTGTGTACCGCGAATCATGAGCTTTAGCCAAAATTCTTTCTCATAACCCATCAACATTGGGAACACACAGTCTACTATGGTTCCTCAAGATACCATTACCACTAATATAGAAAGCCATCACTTTCTACCTACCAATATCATTCTTGATTTGCATCAGAATAGAATCTAGCATTTGTATCTCCTTAATTTTAGCCCAAACAGATAACCTCACCACCTCTAGAATATTCATACCACCATCTTTGGAATCCAAGAGATGAACTCTGAGATTGACCAAATAGTGAATATCCTTCACCAAATCCGTCTTCTATCATCCACATAAGATAAGCTTCCCATGGACAACCTGCTAAGAGCATCAACAACCATGTTAGCTTTGCCTGGATGATAGTGGAGACTAATGTCATAGTTTATTAGCATCTCATGACACCTCTTTTTCCAGAGATTTAGCTCTTTCTAAGTGAACCCATATTGTAGGCTTTTATGATAAGAATAAATATTAACATGGAACCCATACAAATATTTTTGCTAGATCTTTAGTGCAAACACCACAACTAACAATATCAAATCATAAGTTGAATAATTCTTCTCATGAAATTTTAACTATCCAGAAGCATAAGAAACCACCTTGCCATGCTGCATGAACACACATCCCAATCCCACCTAAGACATATCATAATAGACGAAAAATTATCAGTACCCTCAGGTAGAGTCAAGATCAGAGACAAAGTAAATATATTCTTTAGCTTATTGAAACAACCCTCAAAAGCATTATACCACAAGAACTTCACCTTATTTTTAGTCAACAAAGTTATTGGGGTAGTAATAAAAGAGAAACTTTCCACAAACCTTCTATAGTAGCCGACTAAACCGAAGAAGCTCCCAGATAAGTCACAACATTCATCTAGAACTCATAATTAAACTTTGCATACAAACGTAGATCCTTTAGGGTGTGCAATATAAGGTGGAGGTGATCGCCATGATATGCATTCTTCGTAGAATATACAAACATGTCATTGATAAAAACAATGAAAAAAATCAAAGAATCAATGGAAAACGCAATTCATAAGATTCGTAAATGTTGTTGGAGAATTGGTCTAACCAAAGGACATCACTAACAACACTAAATGACCATAGCGAGTTCAAAAAGCAGTCTTATGGATATAATTCTCCCAAATATTCAACTAATGGTTACATGATTGAAGATTTATCTTAGTAAAAAAACTTATCACCCTGAAACTGATCATACCGAACATCAATCCTCATAAGTGGATACATATTCTTCATGGTAACCTTATATAATTGGTGGTAATAAATACACATCTAAAGGGAAACATCGTTTAAACACATGAAAATAAGAAGAGCACCTTACGGAGACACATTAGGCCAGATAAAAATATCGTCAAGAAGATCTTTCAATTTCTCCTAAAGTTTTTTCAACTCAGATAGAGCCATTCTATATGGAGGGATAGAAATAAGATGAGTGTCCAATAAAAGATCAATCTTAAAATAAATTTCCCTAACGAGATCATCTAGGAACACCTTGGAAAATTCATAGACCATAGAGATAGTTTGCAAAGGACATTCAGATTTAGAATCCTTAACATGCACTAGGTGGTAGAGGCACCCTTTAGAAATAAATTTATGAGCTCTAAGATACAAGGTGAACCTTTCCTTAGGTACTAGGGAACTAGATTCATACTCAATTACTGGCTCATTAGGGAAATATAATCTGACCCAAATTGACATTACTTATCCATATGTCAAGTAGTGGACTATACTTAGGGACACATTGTTCATTGTACACATTAAGAGAGCTTATAAGAGAAGAAGCATGTACTCCTATGTTAAGAAAACCTGAGACTACTACACTAGAGGGCATATTATAATATTTCAAGCTCAAAGAAGCGTATAGAGTAGCAATGTTACCTTGGATTAGGCTTGGGCAGTCCACTTATTTGGAGCTTTCGATCAGTGGTGTCACTAACTCATTTCCCTTGTTTTCATATGGTACTCCTTTTGGATCCCTCTTAGATAGCATATTATCTTGTACCATTACATAGGAAGAATCAAAGCTAGGAAAAATACTAGCTTTTGGGTTTATGATTAACAAGGGCCCTTTGTAGGCAAGTCCTACAGTCACATGCTTTGTTCTATTTTTATCTTCACAACCCATGGCTTCCCTTTTTTTTCTAATTTATTTTCTCATTGAAGTCCTTAGTTTTCACATGGAGTTCATTCAAAATAGATAGTGGAAGAGGAAGAAGAGTACACTTTTGTCCACTATGCTCAAAGGTGTACCTATTAGTCCTCCCATCATGCATAGTGTGTCTATCAAATTGCCAAGGTCTTCCCAACAATATATGACATGCTAGCATTGGGATTACATCACAAAACACTTCATCTTTGTAATTCCCTACCATGAACCTGATCACACATGGTCGATTGACCTTTAGTTCACCACCCTTGTTCAACCATTGAAGTTTGTATTAGTTTGGGTGAGGATTAGTACGTAGTTTCAAGTAGTTAACCAAGGTAACACTAGAAATGTTCATACAACTCCCACTATCTATGATCACTAAACTCACACTTTCTTTAATAAGGGATATGGTATGAAAGAGGCTCTCTCTTTGATCATCCAAGACCTTACTATGCAAAGTCCTTTTAACCATATACTAGGGACATCATATTCCCGTTCACAAGGAAACACTATCTTTGCTATCCACACCTATAGTTTTGGGTTTTATGCAAACTCCATCTTAATAGTTGTCATTATTCCCCTCAATTTCCTACCCAAATTTTTCACCATGATATTATAATATCCCCTCCCTTAGAATTATATTACCACGGCTAGGGCACTCAAATTCCCTATGACCCCAACCTTTACACTTGAAATATTATAGACCTATAGAATGAGAAATAGTAGTAGGTTTACCTTAATTTCTTATAGGATTATATTGGGAAGCTGTGGTCATTGTTTGTACAGCTTGAGATGAAGAGAATTTGTCCTTGTTCCAACCCAAAAAAGATTGAATTACCTCTTTGTTCTTTGACAATCCCGAGGACCCTTGATGATTCTTGAGTTTGTAGACCATCTTCTCTTTATTCTCCATTTCAATTTCCATAGCTTCTTGGAAGGTACTATCAATTGATTCAAACTTAAGGAGGGTAAAACATTAGGATATATCCCTTTTTAAACAAACCTTAAAGCGTATGGTATCTTATTGGACTTGTTCACCCCGATGATCAAGCTTCAAGACTAGTTGTTGAAATTCATCATAGTAATCCATAACACTCATGTTCCATTTCCTCAAGTTGTAAAGATTGGCAAGGATCTCATGTATATAATTCTCTGGGACATATCTCTCTCTAATAAGTCTCTTGAACATCTCCCAAGGAGGTGGTTGGCCACCAATCAACACATCACCAAATCTCTTGGTGTAATCCCACCAAGTGTTTGTATATCCTTCAAAGTGAGCGATAGCATAGCAACTTTTCTTCCCTTCAGAAAGGTCATTCACTTGAAAGAGCTTTTCACAAGAAGACTCCTAAGCTAACTACACATTCAGATCACTAGTACCTTTGAAAATTGGAATACCAACCATGATTGAATTGATGCCCACCTCTTGGTTTCCTTGTATTCCTTTTTTCCCTCAATTTCTTCCATAATGCCCTATTTGATCATGTTTTTCCCTCATTTTTTTCTCAAACTAATAGTCATCATTTGGAACATCATAACCTTGTTGTTCCCCTCTACTATAGTATTCAATAGGAAAGGGTTGGGTACAGATTTGGGGCCTTTAGGGAGGTGGATATGTTCTTTGGTTATTTGGTACTGTCACTTGAGGAATTGATCTTTGTGGAGGATGAGGTCTTTGTTCAAAGATATTTAGAACTTGGTTTTGTGGTGAGGTATTCAGATTTTTGTTAGGTATTTGGTTACCAAGCCCTTCTTGTTGGACTTTGGTGTTTTGAAGAGGTAATGGACTGGTGGAGTTTTGGATTTGGAAGTGAGATGAAGTTTGGGTTGCGTTTTGTAGGGGTCGTGTGGGGTATAACATTTGATGTAAGGTTTCAGGGGTAATGGTCATTGAGGAGATTGGCTTGAATACTTAAAGACACATAGTATGGATTAGGAGTAGAAGGTCGTGAGTTCCTCCTACTTTCAACATAATTAAGCGTTCCACCAATAGTGGACACTTTACCCTTCAAGGATGTCATTTATTTCAGTACCATGTCTACCTTTCACTAAGAACCTCAATTCCGACCATGATTGTTCAAGAATGTTATAATCCAAGGTTTGGGATTGTGAACCTTCAGGTTCCATGGTAAAGCGTACCTAAAGAAACGAAAAAAAACCTACAAAACAAGCAAACAAGTTAGTCTCAAAAGCCTTACCACTCCCACATTCAGTTTTACCTCACACTTGGTCTCACAAGTGTTGACATATTGGCATGTGCTTTACAAGTGAATGAGTGATGAATATACTTTGGTCTGGAATATTTTTTTGTTTTTAATGAATTAAATAAAAATGATATACGTACTTGAACCAACAAGTTACTATGACTTATAAATGAGAAAAGCACACAAAAGCTGAAGACACGAAACAAAATAGACTCTAGACTAATTACCAACCTAGTAGGTACTTACTTGTTTTCTAATTTTTATAGAATTTAACACACAAGAAACTACAATCAAAAATTAGAAACTAAGAAAACTACTTAGGAACTTGATTAGGCTGTATAGCTAGTGATGACAAGGCATGAATTGATTGGACGTGATTTTCAAATTTTCAACACCCAAATGCTTCAAGTTTCGGCCTAACACCATAGGGAAGAAGAGAAAAATTCTTTGGAAGGGAAAACCAACAAGTTTGGAGCCTTTTTCAGGCTCCAATTTGAATTCAAAAAGATTGGTCCCCCCTTTTACTTGGATTTGTACTTGATTGTCCCCCTTGTCGCATCCTTCTTTTGGATGAAAATGAATAAGCAAAGGAATATTCTTTCACAAACACTAAGTACACTCTCTTTCCACCCCATCTTTGATCAAATAGACTCTTTGAATATTTTTTTTAATAAGATTTAAAGAACAAGATGAATATTTAAGAGTTGACCAAAGTTTGACCTATAATCAAATAAACCCTAATCTCTAATTTTCTTATAGATCTAGGTTCCTTAGGCCAAGGTGAACTCAGATAACAAAAAATCAACCTTAAATCACATCACAATAAGAAAAAAATCCACGGATCTCTTAATTCAAAGCTTCAAAATGCCATAGCCATTGAGGTTCTAGCTCAAAATCAACCAAACCTTGTTCCAAATGTAGAACTAAACTCCCTAGATGCTACAAAAAAGGGATCTAGCACTTGAAACCAACAAAAAATAGTAAAATCATTTAGATCTAGCTTGTAACCTATGAATCTGCAACAAATACCATGAAATCTACCTTTTTGTGATTTTTCTTTGGATTTAACTCTATTTTGTTGAAATTTATTAATAAAAACACTAAAACCAAGGCTTAGAGTTGTGGGAACAACTCTAAGCAAGGATCTTAATACCAAATTATAACTAAAACAAAGTTATAATTAAAATCAACAACTAAAGAAGCAAAAATTAGCAACTAAAGAAAGGGAGATGAAGAAGAAGAACACAAATAGAAGTTTTGAAAAGAAAAAAAGGATAGGTATGAGGCATTCGCCGACATTCATGAGAAGCACTAAAGTGTATATGAAACACTTAAACACAAATCACCAATGTTGATTACACCTCACTCTTAGGTGGACACAAAGGAATTCACACTCCTCAAATACCCACCTTTCTTACCAATTTATCAACACAAGTGAAATCCATCACTTATTATTAACCCTAACTTTGGATTTGTCTATAAGAGAAGAAGAATACTGCAATTTAGAAGTAACTCATTCAAAAGTCAAAAACTAGTGAAAATGAGAGCCAAGGTGTCTATTTATACTATTAAAAGATAATGACTCAACTGCCGTTAATGAAGGCTAGAAATGGGGTGCCTCTTGAGTGTTGGAATGTAGTGTATAAAGTCCAGTTTGCCGTTAATGAGAGGTGTAAATGAGATGTTGGAACTTCTCCTTTTTTCCTACTTGGTCAAGGCTTTGAAAAGGATCCAAAAGGTCTTCAATCTGAGACTTGAACCTTTGACAATACATAATACTCTTTGTGCTCTTCATGTTTGCATCACGTTTCAAGGATATTGATAAGTCATGATTTTACCACTTATTTCCACTCAATATTCATGCACGCTACCATATTTTGAATGAATGAATAAGACATAATTGTTATTGAATGCACTAATATCCATATTTTGTAAGCCCAAAGTTCATGAGATAAAAAGATATGGATTGGGTCTAAAAATAATCAAAAGGAAGCACGAAAGTTTTGCTGAAGACCTAGAGCAGAAATGGACTAAGTTACCGTGGTCGTAGTCTGAGGACCGTAAACATAGTCAGTCAAGTAGTTCAACAAGCAATGATTGTGGAAGCCAATCGTGGTCGTGGTAATGCAGTCGCAGAAGAACCTACTCAATCACGGGCAAGCAAAAAATTTACAACCTAGGGGTAGAAAGAGAAATGCATGTGGTGAATCCCAAATTGGACAAAAAGAAGACTCAAAACCTATTATATATCATATTATACCTTCTTTAATTTAGAGATATTATTTTAGGGTTTGTAGCCTTCATTCTTGGAGAATATAATATTTTATAAATTTTATGTGAAGAATATTTTGGAGTCACTTCCAAGTGAAGAATTAGTGAACTTCCACTGAAGATTTGTTGGATATCATAGTTTGAAGTGACATTCACTTAGATTTTCTCAAAGAAAATTAGTGTAGATTTTGGGTAAAATCTTTACTTATTTATCTTATGAGTATCTAGTTTCTAGTATTGGACTATGCCAGAATACGATGTAAATAAGTGTGGTATGTGATTTGTTTATGTATTTACTAGTTTGTGATGTTGGATTCTACTATTGTTTGAGTAAATTGGTTGGGATTTATGGGTGAAAGCCCCAAATTCCCAAATGGGTTTGATGGATGAATATAACTGATAACTTGAGTTACTGATAACTGATATAATTGATACTGAGTGACTATATCTAATAGTCTAGGTTCTGATGGGAGTAGCTTAGTTTTGTACTGTTCTGAGTTGACTGTATCTGATAGTCCTGAAATCTGAAGAACTATCTAAGTTCTTTTACTGAAACAAAGACTGTGGGAAGTAATCATTGATAACGCTCAATCTACAGCTCTCTTAGGAGTGTAAAGCGGTTGTTAGCAAATATAGAACCCAACCTGGGTTGGGTGTCGATCCCACAGGGAATAGCTTGGCCAACAAGTAAGCAAAATTACTAAACTTTTGGTGCAAGTCTCGTAAGAAGGGAGGATTGTAATATGTAACCAAAACAATAAAGTAAAAGCTGGAAATAGCAAAGTAAAAAAGAGGAAGATTGTCACGTTGGTTGTAAACAATGAGAATTGAGGCGTTGGGGTTATGTCCACCTTCTGAGGTATACGTCTCTATTGGCTATGAGTGTGTAGAGTCTTGACATGCAATTGCTTATAGAGAATTGTAGTCGATGGTAAATCCAAGCGTCTCTCGACCTGAACAAGGACTATTTCACTTTAACTCTCTCGAGCTTAAAGCGTGTCTAACGGTACGAATTCTCCAAGAGGTTAGTCCAGTTACGACACTAGCTTTTTAATAGGAAAGGGTGTCCTACTACCTTGAATGTTAGACTGGCGTTATTCTATGCGTCTGCAGCCACAAGAACTTGCATTAAGATGAAGAGAATAATGATATAAGCAATATACGTGTCTCGAACTCACAAACTCACAGCAATAGATAGTATCTCATTCGGCTTCCATAACCCCAACAGAGAAGTTTAGTTACCCATAAGTGCGAAGGATATCACGTTTTGCATGGTTGATGGCGTGAGAAGTAGGTGATAGGCGTGTGGTTTTGGTGATTCCCTAGCAAGTAACGATTCTCTTGTTGTGGAATTTAAGAATAGAAGAATAGATTAGAAGTGTTTGTGGTGGAAGATGAGAGAGATGGAAGAAAATTAATAGTTTTAAGAATGAATTTCTTAATTTAAGGGAGGAGTTGCCTCCACTAAGGGAGGACTTGATTAAAATCTCTAGCATGATAGGGTATTTATAATACTCCTATCCTACTCCTACTATGCTAATGAAATAAATAACCAAATCCTACTAAACTAAGGAAATACTTAACCCATTTGTACTAGGTTAATGTAACATTCTCCTAATCCAAATAAACTAATGAAATACATAACCCAATTGTACTAGGTTAATGTATCATTGTCAAAATCCAGCTTTGTGTCTGTAAGTCCCCAAAGTCTTCAGAATTGCTGTTTTAGCCCGGGATAGCTTTTCCATGCAGCATTTTTGGTCCAGGTCCCCAAAGTCTTCAGAAATGCTGTTTTAGCCCGGGACAGATTTTCCATGCAGCAGTTTTGGTCCTTAGGCGTGTAAACTCCCTTTCCTTCCTTCGTGAGCTTTCTTTTGCGTCAAGTAAGCCATAAAATGCTGAATTTTGCATCATTTATACCTGAAACCTTATTAATCATGTTTGTTAGCTCATTTATAGGAAAAAGTACTAAAAGTGCATGAAATATATAATTTGTTCTCAAAACTAGGCTAAAATATGGGCAAAATATATTGATATAGGCGCGTAATTTCGCCTATCATCAACACCCCACACTTAGAGCGTTGTTAGTCCTCGAACAACATATCATGTCCTTCTAAACATCAACTTAGGGTTTTTACAGCCACAACACAAAACATTCTTTAAGACAAGCACAACAATTACCAACAAAGAGTAGTTTTCCGATTATAATTAGAAACAGTTTAACCTCTAGCGTAGACTAGTGATGGTGATCAAATCGCATGCAAACGTTAAGGTACATAGAATCATATACAACTATCCAAATCTCATCAACCATGTGTGTCTCACAATATAGTACCCATAATCACTCACACGTATAGCATATTTTTCAAACATGGGTATCAACATATCCTTGCTCTCACTCTCGCAAAGAATTCATATGTAGCAACTGATGACCATAGGCTTGCCCTTAATGTAGTACTCTACTAAATGTCAGAATGCTAAGCTTAGGATCAAGTAGGTCTTTTGATGGTTGTAATGTAGGCTAAGGGATGGGTAGGATCAGCTATTTTGGCCAGAAATAGTGACTAAGTTCCTAAGCACTTTAATACATCACATTGTATCATTGACACTTTTTTCTTTCAACCTTTCTTTATTTTATTCTTCCACCCTTGTTCTCATCTTTTGTTTTTCAATTTTAAGCACACCTCACTTTTCAGCTTTCTTTTCCTTTTCTTTTCACAACATACCTCTTATGATAGCACTTTCTTTTTCATAACACATTCAAGCACCACTACAATTTAAAGCATCATACTCAACCAATTTCCTCTTATGTTGTCACATGACTTTTTCACTTTAAAGCACTTAGGAATTTGGATCAAATTACGGTCTTGAAAAAAATGGATTAGGCTTACATACAAGGTTGTCAAAGAAATAGGCTAAAGGCTCAAAAGGGTTTAACTAGGATGATGTCCATGGGTAGGTAAAACTGAAGGTAAACAAATATAGGTTGCCAAAGAAATGCCTAAATCATATCCTAAACTTACATTCCTTATTTTCGCTTTGCATACATACCAGGCAAGTTCTAGCATCAGCCACAAACATAGAATATACTATTATCTCACACACACAAGGCACATGTTCGACTTGCTTGGAAGTAATATAGACTCTCGACCCAACAATTGAAGGAATTGAATCACACAATATCACATAATGAGTCACAACTAGAGCCTAAACGTCTCAATAGTCACAATTGTAGCACATGCTCTTGTTATAATCTCATGCTGCCTATCAAAATAATTTCATGCGAAGCTAGAAAAAAAAAATTTACTACTAAAAAAAACAAAATGAAACAAAAATGAAACAAAAGAAAATAAACTTGTCGGGACACTGTCCTCAGTGGAAAATAAATACGAGGAACCTGGTTGGTCGGACTTATCCTCTATGTCTGGGGTCATACCCCTTGCATTGGAATCATCATCAGAGTCGTCATCCTCAGAAGTTCCTCATAAGTATCCCACTTAATTCCAAGCGTGAGTTGGGGTATTTGTTGCGAGGAGGGTTCTCCTTGGTCCTTGCGGCCTTTGTTTTTTACTCTTTTGGGAAGTGGTAGCCTTTTCTTTGCCTTGTCTTGCTTTGTGTGCCATTGAACCTGAGACTAGAAATAGTGTTAATGGTAGCACAATCTCAATGGTTACAATCTATACACAAGCAGTAGGGGTACCACCCCACACTTAGTTTTGTTAACACAAATCAGTGAAGTGAAAGAGGTCGAGTACTCAGATTTCGTCGACATACGTTTTAGGATTGTATTCCGACAAGAAAATCAGCAATGCATCACTTACTTGCAGCCATTGGACTACTTTCATGGTAGATATAGCAACACTACTACATAGGGGTTACCACATGGAATAGTTATTCTTACAACAATCACACCCTCTTATGTCGGTAGGCACTATAAGTCTTATCCCGATAAACGGGATAGCCTAACATGTAAGTATCCAAGTAGCAATCTTAAACAATGTTCAATATTATAGCAATCCTGCAAATAGTATATCAATGCTATTAAAACCAAATTCAAGTCGGAAACAAGTCAAGATTATCGTATACGTTCACTCACATGATTTTGCATCAATAATCCAAACACATGAACATCACCAATAATCTTTCAAGATGTAGCAATTAATGATAGACATAGCAACGTAGTACTTACGAGAAATAGATGAAGAATAAGAGAGTACTTACTTGCTTGAAGCTTGTGGAGATGGTGTTGTGAATTGGAAGAGCAAAAGAAGAAAATTTTGAGATGATTTGGAGAGGGAATGCGGTGCCTTTAGGGTATTTTCTAGTGTGGTTGTGTTATAAAACTAAGTCCCCTTTATATAGGAAGAGAATGGGTCGGGTTATGACCCATTTACAATCGTATTTGGGGACACGAACACCACATATGCGGCGCATATCACTCGGCATATCAATGACATATGCGGCGCATTGTCTATGGCATAATGGGACATATGCGCCACATAGTCTATGGAATTTGTAGACATATGCGCCGCATAGTATATGGCACATGAGATACTGAGACCAAATGCCATAGCATAGGCGGCGCATAGTCGAAAGCATACCTAGGAATAGGCGGCGCATAGTGTTTAGCACACTAGATTTCGAGTCCTTTGGCTATAGAATAGGTTGTGCATCGTTCGTGGCCTATTTTTACCAAGGCCTAGCCTTTCTCGAAGCCTATTTTGACGTGAGAAAGGCCCAATCCATAGCCTTATGCATCACCATTCCTAACTTACCGATTTTACCATACAATGGGTCCAAATCGTCGATTGAGATCAATCTCCTCGTCGCATACTTCTTGCACCTATTTTTGCTCAAAACCAAACGAAAACGATTAGTACGATGGGTTGCCTCCCACCTAGCGCCTTAGTTTTTGTCGTGGCACGACTCTTATTTTTTTGATTTTCATTTATCAAGAACAAAACAAGTACTAGAACGAAAGAAAAATGATAAAACGATAAAATGATAAAACGATGGGTTGCCTCCCATCTAGCGCCTTATTTATTGTCGTGGCTCGACGTAGTTACCTCGAGTACTCAGACTTCGTCAAGGTAAGTGATGGATCATTTTCTGAAAGGATTTATACGACAATGAGGCTTACCTGTGGTCATGCGATCTTTTTCGAGCTGGCTCATACGTTTCTCCGGAGAGTCACCAATTATATCATCAATAGTCCAACCCATAGCTCTCTTGTATCTCCTCAGAGCATAGATGAGAGCTTCTACGTGCTGTTCACTTAAATCATCTGCTCTCTCAGGAAGTATATTTCTACTTTCCAAGAACACATACTTTAGATAATCGGGAAGCTCTTGCGATTCTAGCATTGGTGGCTCGTCAAAGGGAGTATTTGCTGTTGGTCGATTCTTGAGTTCACAATCCGGTTTCTTAGGAGTATAAGACTCTATTTCTGTTAGAGCACTCATAAGTTCTTCATAACCTTCATTATCTTCATGCTCAACTTTCAGTGGAACAGCAGACAATGGCTCAACAGTAGGTTGTTTCTCTATAGATAATGCTTTCGTATCCTCATAATGAACATCAGCTACTGATGACTCATTCATATCGCTGGGCTGCTTCATTATTTCGCATATATCAAATCGTACCACTTCGTCAACCACTTGCTTGCCTTTTGCTAAAGTTTCCAGCACCTTACCACTTCTGGTAGTGATGGCCATGCATGACCCATCATTCTTTGGGTTTTGCACAGTATCGCTTGGTAAGGTGCCAGCCTTTCTTTGATTGAATGCTGCTGAAAGTTGACTCAATTGCTGCTCTATTTGCCTGATAGAAGTGGAATGAGAATCAACTAGTTGCTTCATGGAGGACAAATCATCAATCACCTCCTTAACTCCTGCGCTCGTTGCTTCCACTCCTTTCAATAACTTAGCCATCATGTCTTCCATACTCCCAGAATTAGATATGGTGGTATCACGTCTACCAGGGGGAACGTACAAACCACTCTTTTCATTATTTTTCTTCCAACTACCTTGGTCTTTGCTTCCAGATTTATCATAATAGTTCCGACCTTGATTTCCTTGGGTATTCCCTCGGAAACCCCCCTTATTGTTCAAGTGGTTGGCCTCATCTTCCGAATCAGATTCGTCTCTTCCTTTTGATGCAATATCTTTCACTTTTTCGGTCTTTCCTGATAATAAGTGCTTTGTCAGAAGATCCAATTGTGTTTTCATGTGCGCCATGTCTTGCTCACGTTCTTCTTCTCTTTTTCTTTGGTCTGCAGTCATGCCAATAGATAAAGTGTGGCTTGCTACCTCAGAATCCCTGGTATGCCAAGCTCTACTTTGCTTCGTCATCCGATCTAGCATTTTGCTTGCCTGCACAAAGGTGAGGTCCATAAATGATCCACCTGCTGCATTATCAACCACTGGCTTAGTCACCGAATTCAACGCTCTGTATAATATCTCCATCAAGTGGACATTGGTCATATGATGGTTTGGGCATCGCATTAGCTTCGTCTTGAACCTCTCCCATGTTTCGTGGAGAGCTTCAGTTGGAAGCTGTCGAAAATTGATGATCTCATCTCTCAACTGTGCTCTTTTGGATGGTGGAAAGAATCTTTCTAGGAAAGCGTCTTTCAATTGCCTCCAATTAGTAATACAATCAGGAGTCAGCCCATTCAACCACATAGTTGCCTCCCCAGACAGAGACAATGGAAATAGACGTAATCGAATTGCATTCTGTCCAACTCCAGGATTGTCGAATGACTTGCATGTAGAAATAAAGTTGATCAGATGCATATTCGGATCATCGCCTGCTAGTCCACCAAATAATCCCTTGAGTTGCAAAAGCTGAATCATGGTGCTAGTGATATTAAACTTTGCTCTGGGTGCCAATGGCGGAAGAATAATAGCTCCGGTGGTACCAGGTCCGTCCAGATCGTCCTCATCGTCATCAAATGGTATTTGCATAGCTCGGCGTTCAGGCCTAAACCTAGCTTGATGATCTCTTCTCTGCATGGGTGCCGCCATCTCAGCGGTACGCCATGGGTTTAGTAGCTCCTCATCGCCCAGGTCCTCATCATCAGGATTTGTTGCTCGGCCTGGATTATCAATATTCTGTTGATGCACTTGAGCAGTCATCCTTTCAATTTCACGTTGTGCCTCCATTGATGCACTAAATAAACCTAAAAAAAACAAAAACAACAGCTCAAAGTAAAAGTACGAGAATCTTTGACCAAAGGGTCTAGTAATTATCACGAACTTGATTGACACTCGTATTCCCCAGCAACGGCGCCAATTTTTGATAACGCTCAATCTACAGCTCTCGTAGGAGTGTAAAGCGGTCGTTAGCAAATATAGAACCCAACCTGGGTTGGGTGTCGATCCCACAGGGAATAGCTTGGACAACAAGTAAGTAAAATTACTAAACTTTTGGTGCAAGTCTCGTAAGAAGGGGGGATTGTAATATGTAACCAAAACAATAAAGTAAAAGCTGGAAATAGCAAAGTAAAAAAGAGGAAGATTGTCTCGTTGGTTGTAAACAATGAGAATTGAGGCGTTGGGGTTATGTCCACCTTCTGAGGTATCCGTCTCTATTGGCTATGAGTGTGTAGAGTCTTGACATGCAATTGCTTATAGAGAATTGTAGTCGATGGTAAATCCAAGCGTCTATCGACCTGAACAAGGACTATTTCACTTTAACTCTCTCGAGCTTAAAGCGTGTCTAACGGTACGAATTCTCCAAGAGGTTAGTCCAGTTACGGCACTAGCTTTTTAATAGGAAAGGGTGTCCTACTACCTTGACATTATCTCTTTTCCAGACAAATAACCTTTCTCTCGAACAAGTTAAATGTTAGACTGGCGTTATTCTATGCGTCTGCAGCCACAAGAATTTGCATTAAGATGAAGAGAATAATGATATAAGCAATATACGTGTCTCGAACTCACAAACTCACAGCAATAGATAGTATCTCATTCGGCTTCCATAACCCCAACAGAGAAGTTTAGTTACCCATAAGTGCGAAGGATATCACGTTTTGCATGGTTGATGGCGTGAGAAGTAGGTGATAGGCGTGTGGTTTTGGTGATTCCCTAGCAAGTAACGATTCTCTTGTTGTGGAATTTAAGAATAGAAGAATAGATTAGAAGTGTTTGTGGTGGAAGATGAGAGAGATGGAAGAAAATTAATAGTTTTAAGAATGAATTTCTTAATTTAAGGGAGGAGTTGCCTCCACTAAGGGAGGACTTGATTAAAATCTCTAGCATGATAGGGTATCTATAATACTCCTATCCTACTCCTACTATGCTAATGAAATAAATAACCAAATCCTACTAAACTAAGGAAATACTTAACCCATTTGTACTAGGTTAATGTAACATTCTCCTAATCCAAATAAACTAATGAAATACATAACCCAATTGTACTAGGTTAATGTATCATTTTCAAAATCCAGCTTTGTGTCTGTAAGTCCCCAAAGTCTTCAGAATTGCTGTTTTAGCCCGGGACAGCTTTTCCATGCAGCATTTTTGGTCCAGGTCCCCAAAGTCTTTAGAAATGCTGTTTTAGCCCGGGACAGATTCTCCATGCAGCAGTTTTGGTCCTTAGGCGTGTAAACTCCCTTTCCTTCCTTCGTGAGCTTTCTTTTGCGTCAAGTAAGCCATAAAATGCTGAATTTTGCATCATTTATACCTGAAACTTTACTAATCATGTTCGTTAGCTCATTTATAGGAAAAAGGACTAAAAGTGCATGAAATATATAATTTGTTCTCAAAACTAGGCGAAAATATGGGCAAAATATATTGATATAGGCGCGTAATTTCGCCTATCATCAGTCATCTAATCGACATGCCCCAAATAATGCATTAAATCTAAGTTAGGGTCCAATCTGTAACCCCAATTAGAAGGGTCTCAATACCGCACCACTTGTAAAGACAAGTTGCGGGTAACACTCATTTGACAGTATCCCTAAAAGAGAACGGTGGGACCCTCACTAACAGTGTTTATCCACCTCATCATCCCTCATCTCTAAGTGTTGATGTCTCAACCTATACTGGCTACATAATTTTGGAATGCAAGGATTGCTTCTAAGGATCACACCCTCAACTGTCAGTGTGTGTCCTCATCCTTGGGTTCACTCGGTGCGAAATCCAACTGTCATTTGAATAGACACAGAACATGATTAATTGAACTAAACTGGACTTAGTTCATTGAGTTTCATTGACTGACGAAATACTACTAAGATTACTAAATTACTGAGCTTTATGAGATTACTAGGATTACTGAGTTTACTGAGTTTTCCAGAGTCACATGACCGACTGAATTCTACTGAACAAGGCTTGACTGAGGATACCATGAAAACATGACACTAGCTCTAGGGACACAGCTAAACTTTTGGTTAAAATTACCCCCTGGACTCGATCGAAGGAAATTGACAAGGGGTTACATTCATGAATACATGACCGACATCAACAATCCATAATACAATAATTTGGGGATTTTATTAAGTACATGGTTGTCATAATCTTGTACGTGGTAGGAATGCATATACTCAACGTGAAAATTTCATACTCTAACATCATGAACATTCCAACGAACATCTAAATTGTACATCAATAGCATGGGAGTCATTCGAATATAAGGATAAAATATGAATCCACACATAAGTCACTATTGAGCTTTATTACATAATTTCTAGTCTCTTATGCTTTTTATCAAACACTTAGGTTTATCACTTAAGGTATGGCATAATCATCAAATTAACATATCATAACCAACTAAAATTCATGGTTTTTAACTCCCATGCTAAAATATTTTCATAAAAACACATAAAGATTCAAACTTGTGAATCATACAACAACCATCACATGAACATAATCAACCCATAGCATGAATATCATAATCTATAGTTTAAAACTTAACTCTTCAGCTTCATGGATGAAAGGTATCCATGAATGAACACTATGCATACCTTAGTACTTGATTCTATGAAGATTTGTGGTGGAATTTTCTTGAATTTGAATCCCTAATTGAGAACCCTAACTTGTTCTTAGAGAATTTTGAGAGAAGTGAATATATTTTTGTTGAATTGGGGCTAAATCCCATGTTATAGGCTTATATAGGGGTGGGAAATACCCATTCTGCCCTTAAAATAACTCAAAAATGGGTTGTTTACGTCACTTAGGCCATAATATATGCGGCGCACAATATACCGTGTAAACTAGGTTGTGCGGCGCACAACTTATCGCCTAAGTTAGGTTGTGCATCGAACAACATATGGCATAATTTAGGTTGTGTGTCGCACAATTTATGACATAACAATTCTAGTAGCTTTAGGCAATTTGTTAGGCGAAGCACTCCACTTTGCAAAGCTATAACGTCTTGATCGGGTGTCGAATTTTGGTAAAATTGGTATCGTTGAAAAGCTAATTTGATTCTATACAATTTGGTGGGTTTAAATCTTCCAAAATACCATATATAAATTACGTTATTCTCATTCAATGATAACTCTTGCAAAATCAAACGCTAAAACTTAATGGATTCAAAAGCTCTTAGCTTGCCTTACTCTAAGTAACTCTTTTGAGCATGCTTAACATGTCATAAGCTCTATTATCACTAGGATACTCATTGTAAGTCATGTACTCAAATATTAATCACAGGATAGGAGGTTTCATACGTACAAATGATGGTTCATTTTCTAGCTTAGAAATATATGAGGTATTATAATATCTCCCCCATGGGAACATTAGTCCTCGAATGGGACTGACTAGACTGAGAATAATGATGGACTAGACTTACTGAAGGGGTGTGAACATCAGAAACATAACTATATGATTGGAACTAATGGTATACTGAAATCTCATACTGAATATGCATGTCTGATGTATGGATATCTGACTGAGTTGTTCCTTATGAAAACATGACTGAAATTATTCTTAAGTTGAGCTTTTTTACTGAACATGCATGTCTAATGCATGAATACATGATTGAACTGACTCTTGAATGATTGACTGATCATTCAATGGAAATTAATACCAAGTTTATATTAGGGATCTGAACATGACCTGAATACCAAGCTTGTAACTAGAATCTGAGCATGAAACTAAAAATCTTAAGGAGAACTGTTACCTTAAGTTGAGACTGAGTTAGCGGAGAAGAGGTGAGGATACTTGAGGATACGTGGTTCGCATATCTGATTTTGATTCCCAAGTATCTCCCTTAATGAATTGATTTCGCCAAAGAACTTTGACTTGAGGGACTTCTTTGTTCCTCAGTTTGGGAGTCAGATAGTCTAAGATTTTGATTGGAATCTCTTCATAAGGGAGGTTTTTCTGAATATCTATGCTCTAAATATGGACTAAAACTGTTGTGTCACCTATGAACTTCATGAGCAAAGAGACATGGAAGACTGGATAAACTGAGGCTAGATCTGAAGGCAACTTAAGCTCATAAGCTACCTTGCTGAAACGACTGAGCATTTTGAAGGGACCCACATATCAGGGACTGATCTTTCCCTTCTAGCCAAACCGCTTCACTCCCTTCAAGGGAGAGATCTTTATATAGATATAATCACCAATCTAGAACTCAAAATCCTTTCTCCACACATCTGCATAAGACTTCTGGCGGCTCTAAGCAGCCCGGAGTCTTTCTCTATTCAACTGGACTTTTTCTAAGTCATCAAATACTAAGTCAGGCCCTATAACTGAGGCCTCGCTAAATTCAAACCAACAAACAGGAGATCTGTATCTCCGACCATTGAGAGCATCGGATGGAGCCATTTGTATACTGGAATGATAGTTGTTATTGTAACCAAACTCAATCAAAGGCAAGTGGTCATCCCAACTACCCTTGAAATCAATTGTGCACGCCCTTAGCATGTCTTCTAAAGTCTGAATAATACTTTTCACTTGATCATCTTTCTAAAGATGAAAGGTTGTACTGAGAAAAACTTGGGTACCAAGACCCTTTTCGAATGCTTTCTAGTAATGAGAGGTGAACTGGGTACCTCTATCTGAGATAATAGATAGCAAAACACTATGCAATCTGACCAACTCTCTGATGTAGTGTTTGGCATAATCCTCGGCTGAATAAGAGGTATGGACTTGAAGGAAATGAGCTGATTTTGTCATCGTATCTACAATTATCCAAACCGAATTATGCTGATGATGAGTACGAGAAAAACCCATCACAAAGACCATGTTCACTTCTTCCCACTTCCAAGTAGGAATAGTGAACTCCTTCATGGACCCACTAGGATTCTTATGCTCAATCTTAACCTACTGACATGTAGAGCACTTAGCCACAAACTCTACGACATCTCTCTTCATCCTACTCTACCAATAGATCTAAGGTAAGTCACAGTACATCTAAGTAGCCCCTAGATGAATAATGTACCACACACCATGCGGTTCTGCAAGAATTCATTGCCTCAAGTCATCTACACCTGGCATACAAAGACGACCTTGACAACACAAAACACCATATCCCCCTTGGGAGAAAACCTCTACTTTATGGTTCTTAACTTAATCTTTCAACCTGACAAGGATGGGATCTCTATCCTACTTTGGTTTTACCTCAGAAACTAGAGATGATTTTGAACTACTCTTAAACCATATATCACCCTCTTCTGTATCGACTAAGAAAACACGTGGTCTTGTAAGCAGATGGACTTCTTGAGCTAACTTCTTCTTAATGTCCTCAACATAAGCAACACTACCCATTGATAGTCTACTGAGAGCGTTGGCCACTATGTTGGCCTTGCCCGGATGGTAAAGGACACTCATGTCATAATCTTTTATGAGCTCTAACCACCTCCTCTGGCAAAGATTGAGATCTTTCTGGGAAAAGACATACTGAATGCTCTTATGATCTGTGAAGAAATCTATATGAACTCTGTATAGATAATGCCTCGAAATCCTTAAGGAAAATACTACGGCTTCTAACTCAAGATCATGAGTCAGATAATTCTTCTCATAAGGTTTAAGCCGTCTGAGGGCGTAGGATATGACCTTACCATGTTACATGAGGACACAACCCAAACCTAATTTAGATGCATAAAAATACACTACGAACCCATTTGAACCATCTGGAAGAGCCAAAACTGGAGCTGAGGTGAGTTGAGTCGTCAACTCCTGAAAACTCTTCTCACAAAGATCGGACAACTGAAACTTGAATTTCTTATAAGTCAATATGGACATAGGGAATTCAATAGAAGAAAATCCCTTAACAAACCATCTGTAATAGCTAGCCAAACCGAAGAAACTCCTTATATCTGATAGAGAGATAGGTCTGGGACAATTTATTACTGCTTCAGTCTTTTGAGGATCAACCCTAATGCCATCACCAGAAATGATATGACCAAGGAATACTACTAACCTTAGCCAAAACTTGCGCTTACTAAATTTGGCGAACAGATGATGACCTCTGAGAGTGTGAAGTGCGATTCTGAGATTGTGAGCATGATCACGCTCACTACGAAAATAGATCAGAATATCATCTATGAAGACTATAAAGAACATGTCCAAGTACTGTTTGAACACACGGTTCATCAAGTCCATGAAACCTGTTGGGGCATTGGTAAGAATAAAGGACACTAGGAATTCAAAGTGACCATATCGAGCACGGAAGTCTCTTTTCAGAATGTCATATTCTCTGACTCTAAGCTGACGATATCCTGATCTGAGGTCTATTTTAGAGAAATAACTGGCACGATATAAATATTGAAAAAATGGAAACTATTCCTAAACATCTTATTGCCTCCTGCATATAAATGTGGTGCTCAACACACCTGTGTACAAAACTCTATTATATACGGCTTTCAGACTTCCTAAGATGCTATTGAACCTTAGGCTCTGATACCAAGTTTGTAATGCCCCGAATCTGGTACCTGGAATGGTACACGGTGGTTAT
The DNA here is from genome assembly GCA_030864225.1 of Capsicum baccatum var. pendulum. Classification (NCBI taxonomy): domain Eukaryota; kingdom Viridiplantae; phylum Streptophyta; class Magnoliopsida; order Solanales; family Solanaceae; genus Capsicum; species Capsicum baccatum. The sequence continues at coordinate 159,190,765 of CM061560.1, read as the reverse complement.
GACCCCGAAGGACCACAAGCTAACCCATGACTGATATTTGTACCTGAACACTACATAATATATTATATAAATGCAGAAATAAAGGCTGAAAGGACATAAGGTTCCAAAATTGATAAAACATAAGATCTGAAAGTACGGTACATCAATACCAGAACAAACTAAAACAAAACTGTCTGAACATACTTTACTTTGAAAAGTGTCTAAAACTGAAATGTCTGAATAAGGAGTTGATGGGGCATGTCCCCAACTAACTCCAACTATTGAAATAAACTATATAATACAAAAATAAAGTGTAACGCCCCGAAAAATAGGTCTCGAAGCATCACATGGTGCTTGAGGCTACGAGTAGCCCCAAGCTAACCCTTTGAGCCATTTTCATTCAGTTCAACACAAATCAACGGGGTTTCCATAAATAACCCTTAAATATCCATAGAGTAATCATCATCCAAGAATAAAAGAATTTCAGAAAGATAACAAAATATGACTTATTAGTCAACTCCCAACATCTATACTAGTCTGACAAGCCTCTAAGAAAATCAATAAAACCAGAGAGCCATTGAGACATACCCCAACTGAATCATACACAGTTATCAAATGTAAACAATTCCGTTAAACCAACATCAGACATCACATCCTCAGAACATGAGGACTCACCATAACAGAAGATGTAGAATAGTGTGCCTGAAGAATCATTGTCGAACTTGGAATTGAGCACCTGAACCTACATTCCAAGAAAATACAGCCCACATCCGAAGATGTAGGTCGGTACCATGGAAAAGAACTGAGTATATGGGGGTGTATGCAGTTGTATAAACATCTTCATCATAAATATTTATAAGAAATATGCAGGATATGTGAAAGACTCACATAGCCTGAAGAAAATCATCATAATCATGAGAGGATGAAATAAGTACAATAACACATGTGAGTCATCATATAATTTGTCAATAACTTTTAGTTCATCAAGAATATCAATTCTCGTAATGTAAATATCATTTAAATCTTTCAAAAGAATTACCTTCACAATTCCACTTTGAAATCACTTCACCATTCACCATAGACATAAGGAAATACACACATACTGGGAGATCCTATAACCGAGATAAACCATGTGAGCTAAATGGATTCCAACGCACAACCCACATTGGGGAGAGCCATCTTATCCTTGCCATTAGAGTAGGACTATCGATATTTAATCAACACAAACTAGTGATCACTACATAAATCAGCCTCAAGCTCACTCCTACGGGGGAACGTAGTTCTAGGAAAGAAAGGTCGCTTTATACCTCCCACTCGATGCTAAAGATTTCTCACGGACTTAGCTTAGATCATTTCAAAGACAATCCACAACAATACAATTTCAGTAATATATAAATATACATCGGGAACTATCATGCTTCCCCTCTATCAAAATCAACCACGTTGTGGATTTCTTTGACATTCGAGTTCAAAATAACTCCATTAAGACCAAAAGGTCAAATCATTCAAAATATCTCAAATATTCAAAATCAACGTGCTTATAAAATACACTTCTCAAAAAAACACAATTTCCAATGGGGATTCACAACCCAAATATCAAAATCATGATAAAAATTGTTCAAGAGCCATGCTTTATATCTCCACATATGTAAATACATCTTTCAAAATCATAAACATCAAGATTTCATAATAATCATCATAAGATATGGGTTCATTCTTCAAATTCATAAAAATCAAATAAAAATCATGCCTTTGTAAAGAAAATTACTTTTGGGCACAAGAATGAAAGAGAGTTCTTGTTGAAAAACCCCACATACCTTGAATGATGAACTTTAGATCGATACTCATTTTTGAGATGTTAATCGTGCCTTTGAATAATGGTTCTTGGTGTTCTTGAACTAGGAACTTAGAATTTTGAATAAATCTGTAGAATTAATGGTGAACTTTGGAGGTTCTTAAAGTTGGATGTAGGAGCTTAGGGTTTTGTTTTTGTGGAAATTTTATGAAATATAACATATAATTCTTCTAATAGGCTTTAATATAGGGTTTGGGTGGATTTTGGGTGAGGGAGAATGACCAAAACGCCCTTAATAATCAAATAATTCTCGAATCTATCCTTTGGTGGACTATTTTGATAGTCTGAAGTAGATCAACGATAACATTTTACTCTGATATCCAAATTGGATGAAACCAATTTCATTAGGAAGAGGACTCTTATATCTTTCCATTGATATATAGTATCTCACCCAGATTATTGTGTACGCAGAGTTATGATCGTTTGAAATTGACCAAAAAATTCACTTTTGGTAGGTTGAAGTAGATCGACCATAAATTTTTGCTCCAACAGAGAAATTGGATGAAACCAATTTCATTAGAAAAAGGACTCGCAGAGCTTTCCATTGATATATAGTATATCACCTAGATCATTATGTACAAGTATGTATGATCGTTTAAAGTTGGAGCAAAAATACGCCAGGCGTCAGTACTTTTTCCTGCACGTTTTACTGTTCACTACTATTCACGATTCGATCGAAATGTTCATAACTCGTCGCTCGGGTGTCCGTTTTGGATGATCCACATATAGTTGGAAATATTATTTGATACTCTATGAAATGATGGGTCATAATCTAAGACATTCTGCAATGAAAAGTTAGAATTTATCCTAGAAGATAGAACCCAACACGTTTATGCACAAAATTTCAACGAAAAATTTCCTGGGGTATTACATCATCCCCCTCTTGAAAACATTCATCCTTGAATGATGCTAGACATGCCAAGATTAGATAGGGAATAGAGCATATAGCTGAAACCATTCGTTAGACTCATTACCACATCACTTCTCACTACGAATGCAACATAGAATGCATAAATTCAAGAAACTACAACTGAACACATAGTAAATGTCAGCTGAACTGCTGCAACTTTTATCAAAAGTGCATGATTTTGGAAAGAAAGGTACCTTCGGCTTTATCGGAGTTCGTAGAAAATAGGTGCGGTTACTTGGATTGCATATCCGTCTCAGCTTCCCAAGTTGCATCCTCAACAGATTGGTTTCGCCACAACACCTTCACCAAGGGAACTTCTTTGTTCCTTAGTCTTCGGACACTGAAATAAGAATATCAATAGGAATCTCATCAAAAGAAAGATTTTCTCGAATGTCAGCACTCACAGAGGAATCAACTACCACAGCATCGCTAATATGCTTTCTAAACATAGAGACATGGAATATTGGATGAACAGAGGACAACTCGAAAGGCAACTCGACCTCATAAGCTACCTTACCAACACGGCTAAGAATTTTGTAAGGACCAACATAATGTGGACTAAGCTTCCCCTTCTTTCCGAATCTCTTCAGCCCCCCTCATGGGTGAAACTTTCAGATACACTAGGTCACCAACTTTAAACTCAAGGTCTCTCCTTCTAACATCCGTATATGACTTCTAACGACTCTGCACAGTTTTCAACCTTTCACTAATCAACTTAACTTTTTCCATAGCCTCAAATGCCAAATAAGGACCACTCATAGCCGCTTCACCCACCTCGAACCAACTTATGGGTAATCTACACTTCCTCCCATATAAGTCATCAAACGGAGCTATTCCAATACTAGAGTGGAAACTATTATTGTAAGCAAACTCTATCAACGGTAAGTGATCATCCCAACTTCCCTTAAAGTCAAGTGCACAAGCTCTTAACATATCATCTAAGGTCTGGATGGTCCGCTCAGCCAGACTATTGGTCTGCGGATGAAAAGCAGAACTCAAAAGCACTTGGGTACCAAGACCCTTCTGAAACACTTTCCAAAATTACGAAGTGAACTGAGTACCTCTATCCGAAATGATTGATAAGGGAATTCCATGCAGTCTGATTAGCTCTAGGATATACAATCTAGCGTAATCCTTAGCAATATATGAAGTATGAACAGGCAAGAAATGAGTACACTTAGTTAACCTATCAACCACAACCCAAATGGAATCATGATGGCATCGGGAAGGAGGTAAACCAATCACGAAGTCCATATTTATCTCTTCCTACTTGCAGGTGGGATTACTAAACTCTTGTATCATACCATCAGGTCTTTGGTGTTCATCCTTAACCTGTTGGCATATTGCACACTTAGGTACAAAAGCTGCTATATTTTTCTTTATACCATTCCACCAATAGATTTCCTGCAAGTCTTGATACATCTTGGTGGCACCAGGATGAATAGAATATCGCACCCCGTCCACTTCAGCGATAATCCTCTATCTCAGATCATCAACATTAGGGACACACAATCTACCCTGCAATCTCAACACATCATCTCCCCCTTGGGAGAAAACCTCTACTTTTTGGTCTTTGACTAACTCCTTCAGTCTGACCAAACTACCATCTAAGTATTGCTTTTCCTTCACTTCCAAAACCGAGGAGGATTCGGAACTACTTTGAACCCCTATACTACCTTCAGTAGAGTCAAACAACCTAACCCCTAATCTATCTAAATGATGTACGTCACGATCCAACTCTTTCTTACCTTCTACCACATGCGAAACACTACCCATGGACACTCTACTTAGGGCATCCGCCATAATATTGGCCTTGCCTGGATGGTACACCACACTCATATCATAGTCCTTTAACAATTCTAACCATCGTCTCTGCCTAAGATTCAATTCTCTCTGGGTAAACAAATACTACAGACTCTTATGATCAATGAAAACATCAACATAGACACCATACAAATAGTTTCTCCATATTTTCAAAGAAAACACAACAACAACCAACTCAAGGACATGGGTGGGGTAATTTTTCTTATGGGTTTTCAACTATCTAGAAGCATAAGCAATCACCATACCCTTCTGCATCAATACGCAACCCAACCCAACTCTCAAAGCATCACATTACACCATAAAACCATCAACACCATCAGGCAATGTCAAAACAGGGGCTGAAGTGAGTCGAGTCTTCAACTCCTGAAAACTCATCTCACTAGATTTGGACGATAAGAACTTCAATTTCTTTTGGGTCAACCTAGTCATAGGATATGCTATAGAGGACAAAACCTCAAAAAAAATGTGTTAATAGTCAGCTAAACCCAAGAAACTTCAGATATCAGTTGGAGAAATAGGTCTAGGCCAATTTCTAACAACTTTGGTCTTTAGGGGATCAACTCTAATACCCTCGGAAGAAATGATATGACCTAGAAAAGCAACTGACCTTAGCCAAAACTCACACTTACTAAACTTAGCAAACAACTTTTGATCTCTAAGAGTTTGCAAGACAGTTCGGAGATGATTAGAATGTTCATCCTCGCTACAGGAGTATACTAGTATATCATCGATGAACACTATGACAAACATATCCAGATATGGTCTGAACACTCGATTCATGAGGTCCATGAAAGATGTTGGGGAATTAGTTAACCCAAAATACATAACAAGAAAATCAAAATGGCCATAGCAAGTTTAAAAAATGGTTTTTGGGATGTCACACTCCCTAACTTTGAGTTGATGATAGCCGGAACGAATGTCTATCTTTGAGAAATAACTTGCACCTTACAATTGGTCAAACAAATCGTCTATTCTCAGAAGGGGGTACTTATTTTTTATGATGACTTTATTCAGTTAGCGGTAATCAATGCACATATGCAAGGAGCTATCTTTCTTTCTCACAAATAACACATGAGCACCCCAAGGAGATACACTAGGCCTTATGAAACCTTTATCTAGTAGATCTTTGAGTTGCTCTTTCAACTCCTTAAGTTCTGCACGGGCCATATGGTACGGAGGAATAGAAATGGGTTGAGTATCAGGGAGAAGATTAATCCTAAACTCTATCTCTTTATCAGGAGGTATTCCAGGAAGATCATCCGAAAAGACTTCAGAAAACTCATTGACGATGTTAACAGACTGGAGAGTTGGAATCTCAGAGTTAGTGTCTTTGAATCTAACTAAATGGTAAATACACCCCTTGGAGATAAGCTTTCTAGCTTTGAGGTAAGAGATAAAATGACTCTTGGGTAACATAGAATTCCCAGACCACTCAAACACGGATGCACCTAGAAACTGAAACTTGACCACTCGGGCCCGATAATCAATAGAGGCACAAGAAGAATACGGCCAGTCCATACCTAGAATCACATCACAATCTAACATGTCTAACTCAATCAGATCAGCCAACAAAACTCTATGAAGAACGGTAACATGACACTTTTTATACACTTTCTGGGCAACAATTGAATCACCCACTGGGGTAGAAACTAGGATAGGCTCAGCAATAATCTCAGGACTCATTTCAAAAGTCACAGCAATCAAAGGTGTAACATATGAGAAACTGGATCCAGGATCCGACAAAGCATACACATCAAACTGAAATATATGAAGCAGACCAGTAATAACATTGGGAGATTCCTCCTGTTCATGGCGGGACGGTAAAGAATAGAATCTATTCTAGCGCTGCTCGCCAGCATTGCTATAAGAGACGCCCTGAGCTGGGGCTGGGGGAGTCGCTGGAATTGGAGCACTGACAGTCTGAGTCTGGGTCTGAGGGCGATAGTCATGCCGCCCTTGTCCATCCTGTGGACAATCTCTAACTCTGTGACCTATGTCACCACATCGAAAACAACCCTTCTGCTCACCCCAACACTCACCTAAATGATGCCTACCACACTTAGGACACAGGGGATGATTTGGCTTACTTCCAGCACTATACTGGGACCTGGATGCATATGACCTGCTACCTTACTCCTGCCTACCTCTAAGAACGGGAGTACTAGCAGATGATGGTGCAGGCATAGATGAACAATACTGATACTGAGGGCGACTCTCTCTTTGCGATCTAGTCTGACATAGTCTGTGCTGCTCAGACCTAGATCTCTTATTCCTTCTCATTCTATCTCTTTCCTTAATCTTATCTGCCTCAATCTGTTGGGCATGAGTCATCAGCCTAGAAAGATTCATCTCACTATTTAGCATAGCAGACCTACACTTCTTAACCACATAACTAGACACTCCAGTCATAAACTTACTCATACTAGCCCAATTATCAGTCACTAAGTCAGGAGCATACTTGGTCAACTGATTGAACTTTAGAAAGTACTCCCTAACAGTCATAAAGACCTGTCGCAGGGTCTTAAACTCTTCCACCTTCTCCTCCCTTATCTCCACAAGGAAAAACTTATCCAAGAATGCATCCTGGAACTCTTGCCAAGTTGTAGGGACAGCACCCTCACCTCTACCTTTCCTCCAAGCGACAACCCAGTCATAAGGAAGGTCTTTCAACCTATACGCAGCCAACTCCACACTATGTTCCTAAGATACATGCATCACCTGAGTAATCTTCCGCACAAACCGTGGATCCTCACCAGACTTGGACCCATAAAATTTTGGCAGATTCATCCGCATGTAGTCACGGATCCTGGCAGCAGCTGAATCACCTCCCTGTTGCTGTTGAGCCAGGGCCGGGTTGGCTAAACATTTGTAGTAACAGCTCGGGCCAGCACCTGAAAGGCTTCCCAAAATTCAGTAGGAGACACGTTTTCATTTAATGGGCCAGCGGGTTGAGGTTGCTGACCATCATTATTTCTTCTCACTCGATGTGGAGAAATATTTCTAAAAGATGAGAGCATGAATCAATAGCAGAGAGAGACACTTTAAGCACGATAGACTTCTGAAAGAAAGAATCACACTTTTTACTAAAACGTCTTGTAGCCTCTTGCTCATAGATGTGGCGTGCTACACACCGATGATCAAGACTCTACTTAACGTGGCTTCTCAGACTTACTAGAACACCATAAAAGCTTAGGCTCTGATACCAAGTTTGTAATGCCCCAAAAAATGGGTCCCGGACCGTCACACAGTGCTTGAGGCTACAAGTATCCCCAAGCTAACCCTTTGAGCCATTTTCATTCAGTTCAACACAAATCAATGGGGTTTTCATAAATAACCCTCAAATATCAACAGAGTAATCATCATCCAAGAATAAAAAAATTTTAGAAAGCTAACAAAATATGACTTATTAGTCAACTCCCAATATCTATACTAGTCTGATAAGCCTCTGAGAAAATTAATAAAACCAGCGAGCCATTGACACATACCCCAACTGACTCTTACTCAGTTATCAAATGTAAACAATTCTGTGAAACCAACATCAGACATCACGTCCTCGGATCATGAGGACTCACCACAATAGAGGATGTAGAACAGCATGCCCAAAGAATCACTGTCGAACTTGGAACTGAGCATCTGAACCTACATTCCAAGAAAATGCAGCCCACATCCGAAGATGTGGGTCAGTACCATGGAAAGGAACCGAGTATATGGGGGTGTATGCAGTTGTATAAACATCATCATCATAAATATTTATAAGAAATATGCAGGATGTATGAAATACTCACATAGCCTGAAGAAAATCATCATAATCATGAGAGGATGAAATAAGTACAATAACATATGTGAGTCATCATATAATTAATCAATCACTTTCAGTTCATCAAGAATGTCAATTCTCATAATGTAAATATCATTTAAATCTTTCGAAAGAATAACCTTCACAATTTAACTTTCAAATCACTTCACCATTCACCATAGACACAAGGAAACATACACACACTAGGAGATCCTATAACCGACATAAACTATGTGAGTTACATAGAGTCAAATGTATAACCCACGTTGGGAAGAGCCGTCCTATCCTTTCCATCGGAGTAGGACTATTGATATCAAACCCACACAAACTAGTGATCACTATATAAATCAGCCTTAGGCTCACTCCTACGGGGGCATGTAGTTCAAGGTAAGTAAGGTAACTTTATACCTCCCACTCAGTGCTAAATATTTCTCCTAAACTTAGCTCAGATTATTTCAAAGACAATCCACAACAAAATAATTTCAGTAGTATATAAATATACATCGGGAGCCATCATGCTTCCCATCTATCAAAATCAACCACGTTGTGGATTTTTTTCACACTCGAGTTCAAAACAACTCCATTAAGACCAAAAGGTCAAATCATTCAAAATATCTCAAATATTCAACATCAACGTGCTTATAACACACACTTTCTCAAAAAAAACACAATTTCCAATGGGGATTCACAACCCAAATATCAAAATCATGATAAATTTTATTCAAGATTCATGCTTTATATCTCAACACATGTAAATTCATCTTTCAAAATCATAAAAATCAAGATTTCAGAATAATCATCATAAGATATGGGTTTATGCTTCAAATTCATAACAATCAAATAAAAATCATGTCTTAGTAAAGAAAATTACTTTTGGGCACAAGAACGAAAGAGAGTTCTTATTGAAAAACCCCACATACCTTTAATGATGAACTTTAGATCGATACTCATTTTTGAGATATTAATCATTCCTTTGAATGATGGTTCTTGGAGTTCTTGAACTAGGAACTTGGAATCTTGAATAAATTTGCAGAATTAATGGTGAACTTTTGAGGTTCTTGAAGTTGGATGTAGGAGCTTAGGGTTTTCTTTTTGACGGAATTTAATGAAATATAACATATAATGCTTCTAATAGGCTTTAATATAGGGTTTGGATGGATTTTGGGTGAGGGGAAATGACCAAAACGCCTCTAAAATTCAAATAATTCTTGAATTTGTCCTTTGGTGGGCTGTTTTGATAGTCTGAAGTAGATCAACCATAACGTTTTAGTCTGATATCCATATTGGATGAAACAAATTTCATTAGAATGAACAATCTCATATCTTTCCATTGATATATAGTATCTCACCCAGATTATTATGTACGAGGATATATGATCTTTTAAAGTTGACCCAAAATTTTTTTTTGATAGGCTGAAGTAGATCCACCATAAGTTTTTGCTCCGATAGACAAATTGGACAAAACCAATTTCATTGGAAAGAGGACTCACAGAGATTTCCATTGATATATAGTAGATCACCTAGATCATTATGTACAAGGAGTTTTTGATCATTTAAAGTTGGAGAAAAAATACGCCAGGCCTCACTGCTTTTTCCTGCATGTTTTACTGTTCACTACTATTCACAGTTCGATCGGAATGTTCATAACTCATCGCTTGGGTTTCCTATTTGGATGATCCACATATAGTTGGAAATATTATTCGATACTATATGCAATGGTGGGTCATAATCTAAGACATCCCGTATGGAAAATTTATAATTCATTCTAGAATATAGAACCCAACACGTTTACGCATAAAATTTCAACGAAAAATTTTCTAGGGTATCACATAAAGTAATGATCATGTCCTCGAAGGATGAGGACTCACTACTAACTCTGACTTTTGAAACTAGAATGATATTGATTCTCTGGAGCTCGTGCTTCTGAACCTATGGTATAGAATAAAACACCATATGCAAATGCGTCAGTATAATTGAATATACTGATATGCATGTAAGTTTGGCTGAATGCAAAGGGTTCAAATTCATGAACAATGCTAACATACTGTATTACATGAATGTGAGAATACATGCATAAATAAGTGCCTATAACTGAATTCGTGATGGTACTGACTACTGAGTCTAATTATTGATAAAATTAGTTACTGATAATTGATATAGCTGATATCGAGCGACTATATCTGATAGTCTAGGTTTTAATGGAACTAGCTGAGTTTTGTACTATGCTAAGTTGACTATATCTGACAGTCTTGAAAATCTGAAAAACTATCTGAGTTCTTTTACCGTGACTGAGACTTTGGGAAGTAGTCATCTAACCGACATGCCCCAAATAATGCATTATAGCAGAGTTGGGGTCCAATCTGTAACCCCAATTAGATGGGTGTCAATACCACGGGACTGGTAAAGAGAAGTTGTAGGTGACCCTCATCTGATAGTGTCCCTAAAATAGAATGGTGGGACCTTCATCTAATAGTGTTTATCTACCTCGTCAACCCTTATCTGTCAGTATTGATGTCTGAACCTATGCTGGCTACATAATTCTTGATGCAAGAATTGCTTCTAAGGATCACACCCTCAACTATCAGTGTGTGTCCCATCCTTGGGTTCACTCGATGCTAAATCCTAATCCCATCTTAATAGACACAGAACATGAGTAATTGAACTGTACTGAGTTCATTGAGTTCTGTAGGCTGACAGAATACTACTGAGATTACTGAATTACTGATCTTTTTGAGATTACTGGGATTACTGAGTTTACTGAGTGTTCCTGAGTCACATAACTGACTAAATTCTATTGAACATGGCATGACTAAGGATATCATGAAAACATGACATTGGATCTAGGCACACAGCTAAATTGTCAGGTACAAGTACCCCCAGGACTCGATAGAAGGAAACTGACAGGTAATGACATTCTTCAATACATGACCGACATCAACAATCCATAATACAATAAGTTGGGGATTTCATGAAGTACATGGTTATCATAATCTTGTACATGGTAGGAATGCATATACTAAATTTCAAAGTTTCATAATCTAACATCATGAGCATTAAAACAAACATACACATTGCACATCAATAGCATTGAAGTCATTTGAACATAAGGGTAAAATATAAATCCATCACATAAATCACTATTGAGCTATACTACATAATTTCTAGTATCTTAGGCTTTTTATCAAACACTTAGGTTGCATGACTTAAGGCATGGCATAATCATCAAATTAACATATCATAACCAACTACAATTCATGGTTTTCAACTCACATGCTTACATATTTTCATAAAAACAAATAAAGATTCCAACTTGGGAATCATATAACAACAACCACATGAACATAATCAACCCATAGCATGAATATCACAATCCATAGTTTAAAACTTGATTATTGGGCTTCATGGACAAAAGGAATCCATGAATGAACACGATGCATACCTTAGTATTTGATTCTACTAAGATTTACGATAGAATTTTATTAAATTTGAATCCCCAATTGAGAACCCTAACTTGTTCTTGAGAGTATTTTGGGAGCTAAATCCCGTGTTATAGGCTTATATATGCCTAGTAAATACCTATTATTCCATTAAAATAACTCAAAATGAGGTTTTTACGTCCCTTGGGCCATAATATATACATCGCACAACTTATCATGTAAGCTAGGTTGTGCGGCGCACAACTTATCGCCAAAGTGAGGTTGTGCGTCGTACAATTTATGGCATAACCATTCATGTATCCTTAGGCGATTTGTTAGGGGATGAACTACATTATAAAAAGCCATCACTTCTTTCTCGAGTGTCGGATTTTGGTAAAATTGGTATCGTTGGTAAGTTAATTCATTTCTCTACAATTTGGTGGGTGTAAATCTTCTAAAATACCACATATACATCAAGTTACTCTCATTCAAAGATGAATCTTTCAAAATCAAACACTAAAACTTGATATATTCAAAAGCTCTTAGCTTGCCATATTCTAAGTGACTCTTATGAACACACTTAACACATCATAAACTCTCTTCTCACTTTGATACTCATTGGAAGTCATGTACACAAATATGAATCATAGGATAGCGGGTTTCATACACAGGAACAATGGTTTATTTCTAGCTTAGAAATATACGGGTTATTAGACAATCAAACCTTGCTTATCATCTTGACCAAGCATCAAGTTTGATGTATAAATACCTCCAAATCCCAAAAGGTTACTAGGGCTAAATGGGAGAAGTAGCGAAGGATATAGGTTTTAGCTATACTTACTTTCCCTTATGGTGCCATCCCCAAAATTAGACATACCATCTATACTACCATTAGTAACATAATGAGCATAAAAAGGATCACAACCAAAACCATTTCACAAGAACAATCACCAATCGGGTTTTCTAAACATTCAAGCAAATCAAGGTCATCTTCACCCAATTGATTATTCTTCAAAACATTTACCTTTTCAGGATGATCTTGGGATATGCCTTTAAGATAAACAAAGATCACACTCTCTTTCTCCACCCTTTTAGATCAAATAACACCCTTTTAATGTTCTTGTTCAATAATACTTGAAGAGCATGAAGAACACCAAGAACATTAAGGGATTGAACCCAAGCCAAAATAAGCTCCGAATTTGATGATTTTTGTTTCTTCAACCTCAGGTTGATCTCCCAAAAACCAACAACACATTTTTAAGTTAGAATCTCAACAAAAACCCCTACCAATTTTGAGATCTACCTTTCTATTTTCTCCGAGTTCAAGCTCAACAATGGTTGATGGCTCTAAACAAACCAGAAATAGGTTAAAATTTAGATATAGACTCTATTAGTGTTATGGAAGAAGGGTCTAACACCAGAAATAAAGAAAACACCCAAAAATCTCCTAGATCGAAGTTTCAAGTTTTGGTATTGGTACAAAAATGGGAACAACTATTTTTTGTGATTTTAGTGTTTGGCCACCTTTTCTAGTGTTGGGAATCATGGATCTAACAGTAGAACACACAAAACACATAAAAATTCAAAGACAAAAGTTTCGACCAAGGGAAAAAATGGAACAAAATACTTTATTTTTGGATTTTGGGTTTTCAACATTTCTTTTTTTATGATTTTGAAGATAACATGCCCAAGATTGATCCCGTAGGAACTTAATAAAGCTTGGGTCTAGTACTAAATGATCCAATCTAATTAGGAAAACTTAAAACAAGATGAAAACTAGCTACAGCAGCAATACAAAACCGAAAACAAGATGATATGAAGCAAAAACACACACAAATACTAGAAAGTAAAAATAGTATCTTGACATAAGAAGCTACAATGAACTAAGAACCAAAACATGTATCAAACATTAAGACCCCTAAGACTTGAAGAATCAAACACCAAGCTCTTACGTGAAACCAAGGGGGAAATCAATTCACCTCAAGAACCCTCACTATTAAGCTAAAGTTAAATACAAGTGAATCCACACTTACCCTAGTTACACTATCACCAAAGAGAAGGTCTCACAATATTTCTTTCAAATATCCATAATCAACAAAATGAAATAACATAATAATAGACTATTTATAGTCTAGTACAAAATAAAGTGACCAAAAAATCTTCAATAAGAGGGTCATCCTTGGAGTGTTTAGAGTGTTAAGACACTTCTTCACACTTCAATATGTGCAATCCCTAAAAAACCCTGAATAAAGATGGACACTCCAAAGTCTTGGGTTATTCAAACTTCACAACGTGAAATCCTATGAATATCTTTGGTAGGCATCAAGTCAATCCCCCAAGAAACCGTACAATCATGGAATTTCTCCATTGAGTGCCCAAAATGGTCTCTCCATGCATGCTCTCTTCCCTTTAATATGACCAAAGCTTGAGTCTTTATGTGTTTCCCTCATGTGATGTCCTCAAAAGCTATGTTGGTCATTTGAATCATATCATGGTTTGCTTAATATGAACAAAGCTTGAGTCTTCCCTTTCATCATGTTTCACTTATGATTGAGTGTTAGCTCTTAGTCCTTTCTCAATATAAGTGGTAGAGTGATTGTTGTCAAAATAATTTGAAATCCATAAGTCCTTTTTATTCATCTTTTGTATTGAGTATTTATTTGTTTATACCATCATTTTACCTTATGATTCTTTTTTAGGTTCTGAAGATTCACTATTCATCTTAATCTATGATTTTCTCTAGTGTCTCTTGGTGTAGTTTTTGGTTGAGGTTTACTGTTTCCTGCTTAATCTTTGACTTATTTCATATGTTTCTCTATAGTATTTTTATTCACTCCTTGACATAAGTGTCTCAATTAGGCCATTTTCATTCGCTATTCTAGCTTAAGGGTTTGGTTTGTACTAGTTTTATCTAGTGTATTTTAAGCTTAATCCATCTTGTTTATCCTAGATTGCTTCTTGTTTATCTTGATTATTGCTTCATATCATGGAAACTTTGAGTATTCTTTCTTCTTTGTGTCGAAACTTTAAGTGTGACACTGTGTTCAATTTAGAACTCGTGTCTGTTAAGTGTTCTTATTTGAGGTCTTCGGGAAAATGTAATGTCTTGATTGAAGAACGTTATAAATTTTAGTATATTTGTTTGAAGATAATATCTTGATCTTTTTGCCAGTACATCATGTGTATAATTTTTTTTTTACACTAAGGATTCCCCGAGGATTCTCTTGACTCGTGTCAAGGAGGGGATAAAGCATTAGTCTTGTTCTCCCCTTGACATTCATTTAATCTATTAAAAATGAGATCTTTGATATCCTTCTCTTGTGTTTTGGTCTTGTTGTTGATTTTAACCTAAAGCCATAGATTACAAAACATATCTTCATCAATAAAATGATCTTTAACTTTTGTATGATTCATAACACTTAGTCAATATTTTTTCTCGGATATTATCAAGAGAGTCTGCTACATTCCCAGTAATATGAATAGTCACCTTTAGGTCGAATTCATTAAAATTTCAAGTCTAGAAAGTGCCTTATTCCAAATTAGTGTGAATCTACTAAAAATGAGTTCATTGCTTTGAAATTGTGTCTTTATTTAATATATGATCTGTTGTAGCTATATCAAACTTGTATGTTCATTTGATGTGAGCAGGTTTCCTTTTAGTATTTGAGAATTTGGAGTTGTTATCATAGTTGACAATAGTTTAATAGGCTAGATTGGTAGTCCAAAGGATTAAAACCGTTCTTTTGTCTTGAAATTCTTGACTTTCCCCACTTGGATATCTTGTTCCATACTTTGATCGGATGACTAACTAAATTTTCTACTTGACAATTACTTATTGATCTCTTAGTGTGCTCTAAGGATAGAGAACCTCGGTGTTTGTTTGTTCTCTTCGTTCTATTTCGAGAAGATATTAAATCTAGAGTGTATCATTTTCAATTATAATTGGTTTGCTTCATGTAACTCATCGAATTGTTTATTTAGTTTTGAGTATGAGCATATCACTTTGCTGCCACAAATGTATGTGTAGAATCCTTGAGTTCTTTTGTTTTGTTGTTGTTATTTCCCTATTCTTTTTTTTTAATCTATACATAAGTTAACAAATATTAGTGTTTTTGACTTCATTGGAATTTGTGATGTTCATTATGGGAAATAATCCTTGTTTTTCTTTCTTTAGCATGAGTACCGTTATTCGGAGTCCACATAGACTCCTTCTTCCCGCATATGCATGTCCTTATGGGTCAAGAAGGCCCAATATCATCAGGCTAGTTCCTAAAGATCAAAACAGGTCCAAAATTTCAAGAACAGGATGAGAAAAATGTATATCTAAAGCAACATAAAGAACTTAATCTGCAAGGTTGAAGACAAAAGAGGAAAGAATTGAAATAGGCTTAAAAGCCTATACAAAATTGCGGACTAAAGCCGCGTAGGTCCAAATGAGTTCAAAACTTATTTTTTAAAATTCTAAATATATTTAGCTATTCATTTATTTCTCTATTTGTAATTCATTTACTCATACATTTGGTGCACGGAGACAAAGTTGTAATTTAATAAAGTTGAAGCGGATTTTGGGCCTCAAATGTCTAAAATTAACTTAGGATTGGTTATGGGTCAAAGGCCCAAATAGTAAGTTTAGGATAGGAGAAAAGTCCAAATTATCTTGGGATATGTCTATGTATTTTGGCCTAATGGCCTAAGTCTTTTAGTTTTCCCCATTTCCCCTTTTACGTGCTAATCATTATTAAGTTCTTAGGCCAAGTTAAATTCCCTGCTAAGTCGTCAAAAGCTGATTTTGCAAAAACCTCAAAAGATGTTTTCTTAATAAATTTATTTTCAAAAATCAACTTCTTTTCTCAAAGTTAGTCAATAAATTATTTTCAAATGGTTCGGATAATCGCAAGTTAGTGGACACTCTTGGAGCCTTAACAACCTTCCAAAAGTGTTAATATGAACCACTTACCCAAAATTTTCAAACATATATAATTTTTCTATTTTTTATTATTTATGTGATTTTTTAAAGGTTTTCATGAGTTTTCCTTAATAAATTAAGTGGCTACTCTAATAGTAATCTTTTCTCTGCAAAATAGTTGCCACCTCCCAGGGATGTGTTTCTCTCATTGCTTTGGACTTTCCAAGCTATTTTGGAGTGTAGCATTGGCATACTAGTATCAGTAGCATATAGTGTTTTAAAAGATTTGGACTTATAAAGTTATCACCTCCATAGGGTGTGGATCAAAAACGGACATATTGAAGTTGGGGAATATGGTGAAAAACATTGACCCAACATCTAGGGTGATATATGAAGTACCCAAGTTTGTATGTTGGTATTTTTTGAATCTCATATCAAGGAGGGAAATACATACCTATATTGGCTATCCTTTTCTCCCTTGGTGAGTCAATATAACTCAAATAACACCAAAATTTATATGGATAAAGCCATGGCTTATCTACTATTGCAAATAATGCTTTGGCATCAATAAAGTGATAACTTGTTCAATTAGAGTCGTAAAGATATATTAGTCAAGTGTTGATGAGCAAGGTATTCAATAACTCTTTTTGTCCTTTCTTTGGTACAATGAACCAATTTTTATCCATGGATTACATCTTTTCTTGATAAAAAAATGAATATGGGTTTAGTAGAGGTAGATATTTAGAAGATAGATCTTGTTCTGGTAAAAAAACATTTATTTCATAGAGATGGTCCTTTTAACATGATAGAGTTTTACTGAGGGTAGAAGACATATATAATGTTCTTGGATTTACATGGACTAGACACAGATGAAGAAAATTGTAAAGGCTTTGAGATAGATATATTTTTATTATTTTCTTGACTATAAGGACTCGAAATATTTGAGTTGGATATTTAAGGAAAAGATAATGAACAGTTTTAAGGCTAACTAGTTGTACAAAGTATAGTAAAGCCTTAAATCATAAAGTTGGCTCCCGTACCATATGGTAATATATCTTATGTAAATACTTGCTTTCTCTCTCTCTAGGAGTAGGGATGGCTTTAATACTAAATAGACATAAAATCAGGGCATAGAGTTATACAACATCCTAGATTAACTAGACAATAACAACAAAGCATTATTTTTTCCTAAATGAATGCCGATTTCATGACCATGTAGGAGGCATACCATACGAAATCAAAGATCTCATTAATAAGACAAACCATAGAGTAAAAACCTTTCCAGCATGATTGGCGGTTTCACATCCATATAAGAGGCATTCAAGACAAAATCAAAACTTTTATCGACACACAATAACGTTCTAATGGTCGGAGATATGTATTAACTATCCCTAAAGGATGGTATGCCACGAGTAAAGACGTCTTTACCCTCAATGAGATGGCTTGACTTTCCCAGTCTTAAAATACAATAAATTCTTAGTATGATTAGTATCACAACTTATTCTATATATGACATGCATGGACTTTTGACGACTTTCCCATGGACTTTAGTGCCCACAATAGTCCATGGAATGATATGCACCTAACTTTGCATTTATGTGATTACAGAATATAAAAGAATAAAAATAGGAAAGATATTGTATGGACCAAGAAAAATTTGTTTCACAAACATGAAAAGTACTTTAGAATTCTATGTTGTTATCACAACAAGGATGGCTTGCCTATGTGTTTCCTTACCTACTACTCCAACTAAAGGTTTGTAGTTCCATCCCTTTGGAATAGAGGAGCAAGCGAGAGAATTTAGTCAACAAACTTTTTTATCTATAATTTTATATACTACAAGAGAGTTTTTTAGGTGGATCGGCTAATTTTGGTAGGGAAGCTGAGGATCCCCAACTAAATACTTATGCTTCTTTTTATCAGTGAAGGAAGTCCTAATAAAAGCTGGAATAAAGTACATTATCACATGTGGCACACTATTCTAAAAATACTAAAGCCCTATTGTATCTTCTAAAAATAGTAAATCCCTATATATACACACACATATATAAGATATTTACATCTTATTTTATTCGTAGCCTAATATAATTAAAAACAAACATGTTGTTGGCATATGACTCATGTGCAAGCAGTTGACTAAGAGGCTTGTTTCAAGATTACAAGTAGATAGATAAGCATATTGAAAGCTCCTTAAAATTAGATGGATAATTTCCTTCAAATTAGGTGTGTAATATCCTAGTAGGCATCTTCCAAGTAGCTGGATAAGCAGTTTGTAGGCAATCCTTTCTGAGAGGGTAACCCATCTTAGGGGGTTTCCTAGTAAACTTGGGCAGGCAATTTGTAAAGATTGTGAGGAATGGTAATTTTATATAGATATTATTTGATTTTATCCTTTTATTTAGTTCTTGGCATTGTTTGTTATGAGCTCTTAAATCGTTCTTCCATCGACCAGTCAATATTGTGTTTTTGCTTAAGGCGTTCTTGGTCTTCCAAGATCTATTTCACGGACCTGGAAAAGTAACCCATCCTGTTGGGTGAACCCTTGCATTTATGTGGGGTAACATTCAGTTGTATTATTTTGATATAATTTTTGACTTCATCTCTTATGAGTTCATATGGAGATTGATATTCTTTTATTACTCATCGGACCTTGTCCCAATGGTGATGATCATTGGCGTAGTTAAACTTTCCCTATCTAGATTGGTCATATTTCTTTTGAAGTGCATCTATATTTTTGAAATAAGAAGTGTTGTACTTCATTGTATTTATCCTCTAAGGATAGGATTGACACAGGAAATTTCATGCATAGTAAAATTTATGGTTGAACTTAGACGTGATTGTTTAGGATTCCTATTTGATCATATGATTTTTTGAAGTATCGAACACAATATTTTCATGTGTTTAACCACAGCATGAACCTTTTAAGAACCTTTTGAGATGTGATGGTCATATTTGGGTTTCAAGGGTGGTGAGTTAATTCAGTTAATCTGCATTAGGCTCATAGCTCCATATATTTTATTCACCCTGAAATAACTAAAATATACAGTTATTTGACGTAGAATTATTGTTTGAGTGGTATGAAGAAAGATGTGCCAGACTTTGCAGCTTGTGGCTTATGTTGTCAATAGGTGAAGGTCGAGCATTAGAGACCTGGTATCTTGATTCTGAGATTTCCCATTCCCAAGTGGAAATGGGAGAAGATTATCGTGGATAATTTTAATTATTTGCTTGCATTTTCTGTGGTTTTGATGGCATTTGGGTCATTGTGGATCTTTTGACCAAGTCAGCATATTCTATTTCTATTCAGATGTCCTTCAGCACTGAGAGGTTATCCCGTGTCTATATTCATAAAATAGATCATTAGCATAGTGCACTAATATCTGTTATTTCAAATTGAGGTTTGGTGTTCACTTTTAGATTTTGTAGAGTTTTACCAAAAGAGTTGGGTACTCAGGTGGATCTTAGTACAACCTTCAATCCTCAGACCGAAGGGTATTCAGAGCAGGTTATTAGGTCCTCAAAGATCTACTCCAAGCCTGTGTTATTGATTTTTAAGGTTAGTGGGAGAAACACTTAGCTTTGGCAGAGTTCGTGTATAATAATAGCTATCATTCGAGTATTGAGATGGCACCTTTTAAGGCTTTGTATGGTAGGTGATGCCGTTCTTCGATTGGGTGGTTTGAGAACTCTGAGATTAGAACACTTGGTAATGACCTGCTTCAGGAGTCGTTGGATAGAGTTAGGGTGATTCACGATAGGCTTAGGTGGCTCAGTGTAGGTAGAAGGATTATGTAGATCATAGACTTCTTGCCTTAAGATTTGGAGTTGGTGACCTGGTATTCCCCCGAGTATCGCCCGTAACGGGTATGATGAGGCCAGGAGGAAAGACAAGCTTAACCACAGATATGTTGGACCCTATGAAATCCTTTGCATGGTTGGTGAGGTTTCTTATGAGTTACCCTTAGCACAGGAATTTGTTGTTTTCCATCAAATTTTCCATGTTTCTATATGGTGGTGATATATTCCTGATTCGTCTCTTATTCTTAGATGGTATTGAGTTAAGTTGGATAAGCGGTTAACCTTCATAGAGAATCTTACTCATACTAGCCAGTGATATCAGGTGGTCGTGCACTATAGAGATTCAAGTTGTTAAGGTTTAGTGGAGGCACCTTCTAGTAGAGAAGGCAACTTGGGAGGTCTAAAGCAAGATACAGACCTAGAATCCTCACCTATTTAAGGATTAAGGTATATCCTAACCGTTTACTTTTACGAGCAAAAGTTCCTTTGTGATGACCCACTAGGTCATTTTCTAAATTTCTACTAATTTTTGCCATTTATATCTTTCCTAAAACTGCTCAAGTCATTTATGACTTTATGGAGTAGACAACTAAGTTACTAGGCAGTTCATTTGTTTTTTAGAGCCAATTTCCTGTTTTAAAGTCTTCTTTGGTTAAAATTGCCTACCAGAAGAAAAATTTAGGCAACGGCCTCATATGGAAATTTTGACAGATCAAATAGCTCCAGAATATCTATTTTAGTCTAGGTGGACCCTTAGTATGGGTCCTAAGGCTCTAGGTCTCATTTTGAACTATTGGCCAAAACTTTAGAAAAATTGCATCTTGATGTGGGACCTAGTTTTCATCAAAACAACTTTAAATGGAAATTTTGACTACGCCATTGAGTCCAGATTATCGAATTTGATAGGGTAGTATAGTTTGTTAGGGTATATGGGATTTTGGATCAATCTCAAGGGGTTGACAGAGACAAAACAATTTCAAGCTTTCAGCTAGTACACCTGCTTAAGGGCCCTTTATATGGCTTAAGCAGAGGACCACTAAAGCGACCAATAAACCGTTTAAGTAGTTAGGTTGGCCTAGTTAAGTTTAACTTAAGCAGGCACTTCATTACTTAATAGGCATGAGCACCACTTAAGTGGTAACTGTGCAGGCAACCAACAGTCGTAAAAGTGACATTAGGTCGCTTAAGTGGTGACCTCTTAATCGGTCGATTAAACGACCCAGTATCCACTTAAGTGACACCTAGGCACCTAGTACCATATAAATACCCCGCTTAG
Source organism: Capsicum baccatum var. pendulum (assembly GCA_030864225.1). Taxonomy (NCBI): domain Eukaryota; kingdom Viridiplantae; phylum Streptophyta; class Magnoliopsida; order Solanales; family Solanaceae; genus Capsicum; species Capsicum baccatum. The sequence goes on along the minus strand of CM061560.1, from coordinate 159,169,005 downwards.
CCTTATTTCTCCAATTCTTCACCCATTTTCAAGAGTATAGAACCCTAAAAAGTGTGAAAAGTTGGGAGAATTATTAGGGGGTGATATTGAGTCTTTTTGAACTTAAATTATGCATATCTTCTCCAAATTCTTAGTAAGCTTTTGTCAATATCATTATTAAATTCTTCATCATTTTCCAAATTCCATAGAATTTTTAGGTCGATTGTAGCATCATTAGATCTCGATACTCACCCATTTTATATGGTAAATGTTCCTTCAACATAGAGGGACATATTTTCGACTTCAAAACTGAGGTTTCGTAAATGTGCCCCACATGGGATTTTTATGTAATTTTGGACCTAAAGCACAAAAGTGAAATATGAGTATCATTGTTCTGATTTTGATGATTAGATTGTGACTTTGACACTGGGGCATCTGGCAGAAGCTTCTCAAAAGGGAAAAATCATCCATTTAGCATATTCTTTGGCATCCAGGTAGGCTAGGTTTACCATCTTCATAGATTGTTCTAATTCGTAGTATAATTATTAGATTATGCTAGAAATTGGATGGTATTTAGGTATTGGAGGTATGATTGATATAATTAGTATTATTTGGACTACTTAGCCTAGTAAGAAGTCGTAATTTAGGTGGAATTGACTTAGATGTTCATCGTCTAAGAAGAATTGCTATCTTAGGGTATATTATGGCTTAGTTTACATCTTGAAGTGAATTTAGATACCTTAGACTAGTCCAGGAAAATTTGCCTTAGAATGTACTTTAGGCATTAGAAGCGGGCCCCTACGGCCCATCTTAGGTCAAGATTTGTGTTAGCTCTTTTAAACTTCTTTATGTAGGTTATACCCTTAAAAAGGCTTATTTTGGTATTTTAAGGAGATTAGATGCTTAATGATTATGTTAGTTTGGTATTTGGGAGTTGGTACTTATTCTATGAAAAACCCGATGGTTTATTGATATTGAGCTCTAGTTTAAGTTCGACAATGGACAATATAGTGATGACATATCTGATTCAAGTATGGCAATGATGATAGTGATGATGATTAGATTTAGTTCCAATTCGAGTCTGACATTGAGAGTTTATTTATGTTATGAAACAGTATGGATGGATTCATGGTTATGGCTTGACATTTAAAATATTTATGGAACTTCGGTTATTTACATTACATTGTTTGCACCTTCTAGGCTTATGGGGACCGCGTTGGGTTATTTACTTTTTTACACTTACTGGCTTATGGGGGCTAGTTTTGCCGTATTATTAATTATGGTTTCTTTCGTATTATGTCTGTTCTAATTATTTAATCATAGTGTTTGAGCTTATTTAATTGTTTTCCCTTTTACCTTGACTTATATTATTTATATAGTATCTTATCGTATTTATATCGTGAATTAGATAAGTCGGTCGATGATGTCAACTGACTACCTGTGGTTTTGGTACTCATACTACACTGTTCGACATTATTAGTGCAGACCCGAGTACTAATGGTCGTCACTGACATGGCGATGATCGTGCTGAGTTGATTTCAGAGACAGGGTGAGCACTTGAAGTCATAGTTAGCCTTTTTTCAATCTATTACTTATGTCTAGTCTTTCACTATTTGTCACGACCCAAAACCAGGGGTAATGATAGAACTTGTTATGGCAAGCCTTGAAAAGTATTCCTATCATTTAAACTAAGATGAAATGAGAAATAAATATCAAAAATTCAAGACAAGGCTTCTAGAACGAAGCCAAACAACTCAAATATGATAATAGCAGAGATACGTAACCAATGGTACCATACAATAATTCCAAAATGTAGTGTCAAAGTCTAAGAACTACTAAATACATCCCGAATCTCAAATATAAAATTATAGTCCAAAAGGATCAAATTCTATCTCTGAATACAAATAAGATATGACCTAGATAAGACGAGGTAAAAGATCAACTCTAAAAGCATAGATCAATTGCTAGCTCGAATGCACTCTAGATACCGCCTGAATCAGCTATCGTATGGTGCACTCCTACCTAGATTTGAACTGAAATGGCATATTAGGGGTGAGTACGGTCCACATATACTTAGTAGGTGTCATAGACTGACTGAGCAAAGTAGAAAATAAAGCATACTAAATACACACTATAGGAATGTCACCTGCAATTAGAAATGTCCCAAATGGTTTCCCACAATGTTTTCACTAACAGTTCTAAAATTTACACATACCAATTACTAGTACAAGAAGAAGCACAAATAGAAAGATATCAAATCAAGAACGAAAATAAAACACAGAATGTACACAACAAAGGAAATTCAATGACGATGATGATGATGATGATAATAATGATAATAATGATGTGATCCCTGAGGTTGTCACACAACCTCCATATATACCTACCAAGATGCGCTTCTAGGTAGGACCACCCATGGGTGTTCACAACACATAAACAAGCTAATATCCAGTATCCTAAAACAATATCCATAACACTTCTCTGTCGTATCAATAGGTAGAGGTTTATTAAAATGTCATATTTTATGTCCGAAGAAGATAGTATTATTAGTATTTCCATGGTAGTACCAATGTTTCATGAATGTATATGATATAAGAATGTAATGCTCACAACTAACCAAACAAAAATTTCCAAAACCAACTAATTACAAACTGTGTGAGCCCAAAATCCATTCAATAATCCAATCATTCATAAATCCAATATAATCTATATGTCAATAGAGTAACCTACACAATAATATTCCATTGATAACATATAAATTCCAATTTAGTATTTTTAATTAGAAAAGTTATAATCAAATACATACACAAGGCCAACATCATATTAGACCCCACACAATTACTCATATAAAGTAATGTTTTAAAACAACCAATTCACAATAATATAGGCCCCAACACAGGAACAACACAATAATATAGCAATTTTCATGATTGGTTCCCGCACCGTTAACATGATTTTATACCAATATTAACTAACAAGATCAGTCTGAATAAAGTTAATCCATAACCTATCTGAAATGTCGTAAATCAGTACAAAAAAACCTCCAACATCGCGCTTTCCCTTAACAAATAGACTCGAAATTAGCTAAAATAGTAAAATATAGAATCTACGCATAAAAAATACAATGATACCTATGTTAACCGATTGTGGTTGGGGTATGATATGAAATGAAAATGACACAAAAACATAGGAAAAAGCACTAGATACGAAATAAAAAAATGGAATAATAGAGCAAAAGATAGATAGATTGATCTAAATCATTAACGAGAGGACAACCAAAGGGTATATTAAAACCTAATACCTTCCTATCAATTACCTATAATACCAATCTCTAACGAGGACACAAATATAAAAGGATTCCCGAGCAGCGACGTTTCTCATGAATCTAAGAACATCCCAACAAGTTTCAATAAAAATACTCTCAAGTGTTAACTTACATTCAAAATCATCTAAGTCTAAAATGAAAAGGGTCCTAGCTATTTATAGGCCAAAAGGCCTTTATTACAACTTGGGCCCAAAAGTGACTCTGAATACAACTTAGTCCCAAAAGTGGCCCAAGAGCCAAATTAGTGCAATGGCTGCCCATACTCTCTCAAAGCCTAAGATATCATCCAAATGCGGTGTTGCCCATTCCTTTCTCAGAGGATATCATTAAAAATAACTTCTTTCCATGCTATCATTCATTCATATATTTGATCTCCTAAAATGACTGAGTCTTGGATCCATAGATGTATCCTTGAAGCATTAATCCCAAAGGAGTGGAGCCCATTGAGCATATACTAGGGTCAAAATGGACCTCAAAAATAGGCTTTAGAAAAAGGGTAAAATAGGAATTTTAGTCTAAAAATACATTTACCATGATTAAATGACATTATAGAAGAAAATCCAAGTAAAAACAGGTTATAATTTGTGTGTAAATCAAGAAAATACCAATTTAGGCCTTCTAGGAAAAATTCCCCAAATTCCACTTTCAAATTCAAGTTTAAATGAGATTTATAAGATAATAATCAAAGAAATATAATCGAATAAGAGTTTTGAAGCTTACCCAATCTAAAAATAAAAGAAATCACCTAAAACCTAAAAATGCCATGCTCCAAGTCTAAAAAATGGTGAAAAATAGAAAAACAAGGGGATATGACCCACCCAGTCGTTTCTTAAGCAACCACCAAGTTGCTTAAGTAGCTATGGCTTAGGCGACCATAAATCGATTAAGTGACCAGGCATCGCTTACCGATGCCTGCTTTTTCACATAAGAAAATAGGCTATAACTTAAGTGACAATCACTTAAGCGAGACTAGTGTAGCATAGACGATACTTTGGTTTCCAAGCCAAGTGGCTTAAGTGAATAAAGTGTCGTTTAAGTGATGCACTAGCTGAGTGGTACACTAAATGGACACTTGGAGAATTCAAAGTCCCTGTGAACCCCTCGAGATTCACATCAAATCCTGAGAGATCTAGACTCAATGGTGATATCAAAATCCTAAGATAGGAACTTCGTCTAGGAATATGGGCATTTATGTTAATTCTTCCCAAATTATGGTTTCAAGATGACTAGACTAGCCCAACTATGGTTAATCATACTAAGCATATTTCCAACAAATAAACCACATCCCAAACCTAACATCACATCATATCCATGCCACAAATTAGTACAATCTAGAGAAAAGACAATTAGATTCTAAAAGGGCTATAAATATACCATCTGGTCTAAAACCCTTATCTAATCCATAAACATCAGTAATCAAGACTAAGTTATTATACTCATAATCAAGCCTAACATTCACATTCACATGCCATGAATAATACGTGTCATATTTTAAGAAAGTGGGTAGATGCCTACCTCAAAGATCAACCATGAAATCATACATCATTCACCAAAGTCCATCTTTACTTCACAATCCAAAATTCCATCACACTATCAAAATCATAATCTAGTCATTAATACAAGAATAATGATACCCATATTGCACCATTGTGCTTTGGGTCCAAAACTAATACCAAAAATCATAAGTGGGTCCCACTTATGGAAAAACATTTTTGAGGTCAAACCAAAGTTCATACATGAAAAATGAATCATAACTCTTAAGAAATAGGTGAAAAAAAGCTAATTTAGGGATAAAATCAAGCCCTAAGTTATATTGGGGTTTTGGGTCAAGAAACAAGAAATTAATCTAAAAAGTGATGAAATCTTACCTTAATTCAAAAGATTATTATGATACAAGATGTTAATCAAGCTCCCATATCAACAACAAAACTCAATTTTGAGATATCATACTTATTTAGGGGTTTTGACTAATAAGGGTGAGGAGAAAATGCCCAAATTCATGACATTAGAGTCTATTTATAGACCCCCAGGTAAGGATATGCCGCGATCACCATCACATGGTGTAGATTTTGGTCCTTGGAAAATTCCTTGATTTTGAGCTTATTACAAAACCTATGACTCACCTTACATGTCGTAAGGTGTCTTTACGGGGCGTAGGACCCTAAATAGTAGGGTGACAAATTCTTACCCAATGTCTTTGACCTGAGTATAAATAGGACGTATGATTTATATGGACTCTTTATGAGTCGTAGGGTCCGTTCTATAGACAAACTAGTGTAATGATTCATTGTTTTGGATGTGCCCACTATTGAATCTCACATGTCTTAAGGTCTGAGAACTAGTGATAGGGTATGACTCGTAGTTAGACTAGTGTGGGTGCCTTATGATATTTTTGATGTGGCATGGAAACACGACACTTTTGATGCTTAAAACCATGAATTTATGCATGAACTTAGGGTGTTTTGTTAGATATGATGCTCTTTGGTGTGAATTACTGTAAAATAGGTTTATAATATAATCTGAGCAAAATGAGGAGAAAAAGACCCCAAAAAGGGCAACTCCAATTAGTATATGAGTCTGCTCGCGAGTCGTAATTATTTGATGCAACTCATATGCTGAGTCGTATAAGGAACAGAACAAAAAGACAAATTAAGAAACTAAGTATGATGAAGATATGGATCAAGTAGCCAGTTGTAAGATAGGGTACGAATCATATGTTGATGTCATAAGAATAAAAGAACCCAAAGTACTATCCAAAAATTAAAGTTTCAGAAGGATACAAGTCAGAAGTCTGAGTATGACTCATATAGGGATGTCATATCCCAACCAGTATTCAAGACCCAAAAACACCGAAGTCCCATGCGGATATGGATGAAGAATCCAAGTCGTATACATTGTTATGACTCGTAAGATAAAGTCATAAGATGAATAGTGAATCAAATCAATGGAAATATTAGGAATGAGAATGGTTAGGACAAGGTAGGGTACAACTCATAAGCTGAGGATACGAGTAACGATAGAGTAATACTATTTGCAAACTTAACTTTACCTTTCCTATATTTAATAGGATTTGTATGTTATTTTGAAAAACAATAATACCCTAAGGTTTATCTTTAATTTGGCTACATATTGTGACATTATTTTATACACAATTACTTTCTAACAACATTATTACTTGAGATTTACGATTTTATTCAATAAAAAAAATTTGGAGTTTATTCATCTTAATCTTGTGCAATTGATTTTATGTGTTTTGCACAATTGATTTTATGTGCTCTTCACTGATAATCATGTTTTCCTACACAAACATGAGTGACTAATCTCCTCAGCAGGGGTTGTGGGAACCCTGGCAGACTAATCTCACGAATTAAGCTAATGTTCATCAATGGGTCCCTTCCACCCCTGGAATCAACGAATCCATTTTAAAAGCTTCAAGAATTATGATTCATGATTTACATTTATGAAATTGGATTTTGTTCATGTTCATGATATTAGTTAAGTTTCAATCCATGATTAAGGTAGATTCCATGAAGTGGTATAACATGTATGTTGTATTGAGTAATCCCCATGTTAAAATCCATGAATTTTCAAGTTGATTGTTGTATCCATGTTAACCCTAAGTGTTTATGATTTAATGAACCAACTATGCTTCCCATGTGTTTGATAAATTGTCTATGAGATTGAAATAATGTCATTTGGTCATGCTAACATGTATTCCCCATTCATGTACTAGTTAATACATTACAAGTGTTTCATGAAATGTCTTTATGAATCAATTGTGACCAAGTGAACATTGTTAGGTTATTAAAGATTATGCTTTGCTTTAGTTTTCATGCTATCGAATCCTAGGGTATTTAATACCCAACAATTTAGCTGTTACTTAGAGCCAGTGTCAGTTACAGAATGTATCAGTCATATCACGATCAGTATTACTCTTAGTCCCTTACAAAATTCAGTAGAATTAAGTCAGTTACAGAACTTAGGAAATCTCAGTAATCTTAGTATCAGTCCAGTCTAGTTCAGTATACTCAGTTCAGTGTCTTTCAGTTGGGAGTAGGATTTCACACCGAGTGAACCCAAGGACGGGTGCTCACCTTCCAGTAGAGGTTGTGATCCTTAGAAGAAATACTTGTGTTCCAGAACTACCTAGCCAGCATAGGTTAAGAAATAAAACCTTCTAGTTGAGGGTTGATGAGGTGCTCTACCTGCTAGTAGAGGGTACCACCATTCTCGTTTAGGGAACCTTCTAGTAAAGGGTTACTCTTCAGCTTGTCTTTACCCGTGGCATGGTACTAACACTCTTCCAATTGGGGTTATAGATTGGACCCCTATTAGTTTAGATTGGGGCATGTCAGTTAGATGATTACCTCCCATAGTTTTAGTTTCAGTCTTAGTCTTCAGAATAGAGCTCAGTTGAGTTCTATAGAATCAGGTCTGTCAGATATTGTCACTTATTTATCAGTAATTCAAATTATTAGTGATCTCAGATTATCATTATGATCTATTATCAATTATTAGATTCAATTCCAGTATACTCAGTTACAATATGCACAATTCGTTCAGTAGTTACAGATCCTCCATGTATGCAAATCCAGCTCTTCCATATTATTTAGTCAGTTATTGTTCACGCATGTGAACCATTGCATTCATCCTTACCTCATCTAGCATACCATTACATTCCCACATACTGACGCATACTTTTCTGCTCTATGATGTTTCAAGGTGGTCGTCGTCAATATATTTACCCAACTATGGAGTCGGGGTCGAATCCACAGAGAATAATGTGAGAGGTGATTAAACTAATTTGAAACTAAACCTACAAGTTTAATTCAAACAACTATCACGAATAGACAAAATGGGGGTTTTAAGGATTGAAAAACTGTTAACTTTTAACTTTCTTTAGAAACTCAAAACATAAATTTCAATAGTTCAAATCAATGATAAAGAAAAACTAGGGTTGCGATCACTATGATTACTAATCCCCATTAAATAATAATTGTAGCATTGGGTTCTTATGCTTTGCGGGAAACACCAAATTATCAGTTTTGATAGTCCATCTAAGTGTCTCTCAACCTACCTAGATGTTGAACTCCCTAATTCTCTCGAACTTAGGAAATCATTCTTTTCATACTGATTTTATCCCAAGTTTATCAATCATGTTACCACATTAATCATTAGATGAGAGCTTAACCTTCCCAAATCTTTGTTGATAATTTGCTACCTTTAGTTTATTTCTCTGTTCGAGCAAATCAACATATGGTGAGATCTATTGTTTGCAACCAACAAAAAATAATTAATACAATAGAATTATCTAGATGTTCGCACAATCACTTGAACCCTAATCCACTATTAAATCCATGGAGGAATAATCATAGATCCCACAACCCTAGTTGTGCGTTTTAGTTCCACATAAGAAAGAAAGAGAAAGAAACAATTATATTCATCGTTCAAAGTAATTAAACTTACAAAAGATAAAGTCTAAAGTTGATTCTCTTCCCAAATTCAAGAAGAATATCCCACAACTAAATCAAAGAATTAAAAATTGAATTCTAAGTTAAGAGCCCCCAAAGAGAGGTGTCTTTGCCTTTGGAATAAGTTCAAGATGTCCAAGATGACAAATGAAACCCTAAAAGCTGCTATTTATATCCATAACTTAAGAAAAAAATTTGAAATTAAAAATTTCAATTTTCCTTTTAGGTGACGACATGTGTGATAACTTATCACAAAATGTTGTCAAAACTTCTGCTTCAATGTGACGACTTCTATGATAACTTATCAGGAGCTTGATGACTTATCACAAATGTTGTTAGCTCCTTCTTCAGTTTTAGCACTTTCTTCTTAAGGCTGAAGACAAAATGTGATGACCTATCAGATCTTTGACGAGTGATCACGAATGTTGTCACTTCTCTACCTCAGCTCCCATGTTCTGCCTTAGGCTAACGATAACTTTGATGTACTATCAACTCTTTGACGGCTTTTCAGAAAATATCATCACAACTTTCAACTGAGATCCATTCTCTAAGGATGATGGTGAAGTTGATAACTTATCATAGTGCTGACGACTTATCAAGAATTTTGTCAGCGACACTTCTCTTCTATTTGCTTTCGATTTCAACTCTTTTTCTTCCATCCTTGTTGGTTCTCATGCATCTTGGCTTCTACTGCAAAATCAAAGATAAAACAATCAAAAACAACAAAAGTTTCTTAAGAATCTTGAATTATTCTCAGTTAAAAGCCTCAAATATGTTAGCATCTGCTCACACATCAACACCCTCAACTTAAAACAATTGCTTTTCCTCAAGCAACTCAAACACAACTAGGAGAATACAAAGTACATTTGGCAGTCAATCATCGATATCATATCAGAACATCTTCACCATCTCCAAGGTTAGCCAATTCATGAACAACTGTGTATATTATTGAAGAACAACAATGCAACACATAAGAATCAAGATATGGCATTAATTCATCTATAAAAACTATGCATAGACCAGTATTACACTATTCGAAAAATTTAGCAACTAGCAACATATCTGTTATGCCCTCACAATAAAGAAATCCCCTTTTCTCATATCAGCAATCATATATGTAACCATGGGGACAATCAAAGAACACTCACTCTCAAAATGAAGTTCCAATCAATGTATGCCAAGTACCATGGGTTTCCCCTTATTCTTATCACCAAGATTTTCCGACAAGTCATCTAGGATCACTATAGGTCTTCTTTTAAGCTTGTAATGTAGGCTAGGGGCTGGTATGATACTCGATTATATTTAAAGTGACTAAGCCTCCTTGACACTACACTACCTTCTGGGGTCTCACTTATTAAACTTTTTCTATTCTTCTTTTTTCTTGATCACACTTATTCAGGATGGGTGCAGTTCTTTTCTACAATCACATCTTTTTTTTTCACAACTTTTCTTTTGTTGCTCTTTTCCACCCCACCTAGATTTTTATTCTTTTATTTTACTCTACCTTTATTCATACTCATTTTATATCAATTACCCATATGATAGAAACCCTCAACTTAGGCCATTTGCCTAAGTCAAGGTGTACAGTGTCTAAGGAGGACTAGGGCCAAAACAGGTTCATTGTGATACAAATGGAAAGGTGATAGGTATAGTGAAAAGAATAGGCATTTAAGCTGAAAATTAGGATCAGGGGATATTATTTACACATGAAAAGTCATTTAGGATAAAAGTGGAATAATATTAACAATGTCCTATGATCCTTTCCTAACCGCTATCCTACAACCAAGGCAAGACCAATCGGGCAAGTCCTGGATTTAACACACAATGAGAACTAGGTAGTATCTCATACACACATGGCTCAAAGGTACATCAGAAGCTACTACCCATTCAGTTCATGCAATTGTTTAGCAATGGATATCATGTTACTAGAACTAATACCATACAAAGATGAACAGTGGTTACAATTAGATGCAAATCACACAGTTAAAGAATTAGACCACTTAAGAGGTGTTCACAAAATAACAAAACTATGTTAACTGCCTCAAGTACTTGTATTTCACCTAGTAAACTACAAAATGTTACAACAAATTACAATATGCCTAACATGCCAGCTCTACGAGGAATAACACTCCGGGGAAAAGAGGCACAGAAATAAAACCCCAAAAGGACATCAACACCCACAAGTATCCCTACTCTCAACTTAAAATCATACAATGTCACCAATGCGTCAAACCAAAACAAGTGAGTTAGAAATATACCTGTGGCACCATGGGTGCGAAGATCAGATGTCAATCACATAATACGAATACAAATAACAAAATACATTGGGTTGCCTCCCAAGAAGTGCCTAATTTAGTGTTTCAACATGACTCAACTCAGCTTTTTCCTCCACCTTAAGGATATAAATTTCACCCCATAACTTAGAGTCCATCTTCTTGCCTCGATCATAAGGTGGTGTACAAAGATTAACAAGCAAAGTAATTGATGATGAATGGTATAAAACTAGATCTTAAATTGAGGTGTGTTTTTATGTTGCTTGTCTAATGTAAAATCAAGAATATAGGATTCTTGTTCCTTATCCTTACACTCTTTTACAATTTTAAATGATTCCAGAAATAAGATATCATCTAAACATAATGTAGAAAAGTTCTTTGAATGAGGTCCAATCAATCCTACTTCAAAATTTACACTATATACTACACACTCACTTTTATTCACATTCTCAATGTCAGTCTAAAGATCATGATGACAATTGAGTGATTGCGATTCTTGAGTTATCTCCTTAAATTGGCTAATGTCCTCCTCATATTCTTCTTTGCTTAGCCATTGTAAACATGGTAGGAGTGGTAACTCCTTTAGTTCTGCCAATAGCTATTGTTGATTATCTAAAATTTATTTCATCAATTTGCTTGCTTGAATCATGACAACACACATATCTTTAGTATGATCACTTTGACCATAAGCCAAACACCAAGTTACAATAAGTAGGACAGCATCTTCATCATATTGTAAAGGTCAAATCCATGCACTTTCAGGTAAATTTAGATAGCAAGCCTCAAAATATGGTTCCCCATAATAATAACAAGAATTCTCACAAGAATCATCATCACTCAAAAAACTGTCTATCTAGGCTGACATCTCAAGAAAGGCGTAAGAAAAAAATAAAAGAAAATAAAAAAAACTAAACAAATATTTATAAGTTTGAATTCAAGCAAGTAAACAAAAATTCCAAACCAACTCAATATGCCAAATTGTTCCCGTCAACGGTGCCATTTTTTATAATGCTTAACTTACATGTCAATTTACTACAAGGTGATTGTCGTTAATATATTTACCCAACTTTGGAGTCAGGGTCAAATCCACAAGGAACAATGTGAGTGGCGATTAAACTAATTTGTAACTAAAGATACAAGTTAAATTTATAAAACTAACACAAAAAAATAAAATGGGGTTTTTTAATGATTGAACAACCGTTAACTTTTACACTTGCTTTAGAAACTCAAAACTTAAATTTCAATAGTTCAAATCAATGATAAAGAAAAAATAGGGTTGTGATCACTATAATTACTAATCCTTACTAAATAATAATTGTAGCATTGGGTTCATCTGCTTTGTGGGAGACACCAGATTATTAGTTTTGATAGTCCATCTAAGTGTTTCTCAACCTACCTAGATGTTGAACTCCCTAATTCTTTTGAACTTAGAAAATCATTCTTTTCATACTGATTTTATCTCAAGTTGATCAATCTTGGTACAACATTAATCATTAGATGAGAGCTTAACTTTCCCAAATCCTCATTGATAATTCGCTACCTTTAGTTTATTTCTCAATTTGACCAAATCAATATAAGGCGAGATCTATTGTTTAGAACCAACATCAAATAATTAATACAAAAGAATTATCAATATGTTCTCACAATCACTCAAACCCTAATAAAATATTAAATCCATGGAGGAATAATCATAGATCCCACAACCCTAGTTGTGGGTTTTAGTTCCACATGAGAAAGAAAGAGAAAGGAACTGTTATATTCATTGTTCAAAGTAATTAAACTTACAAAAGATGAAGTCTAAAGTTGATTCTCTTTCCAAATTCAAGAAGAATATTCCACGACTATATTTACCCAACTTTGGAGTCGGGGTAGAATCCATAGAGAATAATGTGAGTGACGATTAAACTAATTTGAAACTAAAGCTACAAGTTAAATTCGAACAACTGACATGAAAAGACAAAATGGGGGTTTTTAATGATTGAACAACTATTAACTTTTACGCTTGCTTTAGAAACTCAAAACTTAAATTTTAATAGTTCAAATCAACGATAAAGAAAAACTAGGGTTGTGATCACTATGATTACTAATGTCCATTAAATAATAATTGTTGCATTGGATTCTTATGCTTTGTGGGAGACACCGGATTATTAACTTCGATTGTCTATCTAAGTGTTTCTCAACCTACCTAGATGTTGAACTCCCTAATTCTTTGAAACTTAGGAATTCATTATTTTCATATTGATATTATCTCAAGCTGATCAATCTTGTTACATCATTAATCATTAGATAAGAGCTTAACCTTCTCAAATCCTCATTGATAATTTGCTACCTTAAGTTTATTTCTAGGTTCGAGCAAATCAACATAAGGCGAGATCTATTATTAACAACCAACCGAAAATAATTAATACAAAAGAATTATCAAGATGTTCCCACAATCACTCAAACCCTAATCAAATATTAAAATAATGGAGGAATAATCATAGATCCCAAAACCTTAGTTGTGGATTTTAGTTCCACATGAGGAAGAAAGAGAGAGCAGTAATTATATTCATCATTCAAAGTAATTAAACTTACAAAAGATAAAGTCTGAAGTTGATTCTCTTCATAAATTCAAGAAGAATATCCCACAACTAAATCAAAGAATTAAAAATTGAATTCTAAGTTAAGATCCCCCAATGAGAGGTGTCTTTGCCTTTTGAATAAGTTCAAGATGTCCAAGATGATGAATGAAACACTAAAAGCTGTTATTTATAGCCGTAACTTAAGAAAAAATTTGAAATTAAAAATTCAAATTTTCTTTTTAGGTGATAACATGTGTGATAACTTATCACAAATCTGATAAGTTATCACACATGTCATCAGAACTTCTATTTCAATGTGATAACATCTGTGATAACTTATCAGGAGCCTGACGACTTATCACAAATGTCGTCAGCTTCTTCTTCAGCTTTAGAACTTCCTTCTTAAGGCTGATGACAAAATATGATGACCTATTAGATCTTTAATAACTTATCATGGATGTCATCACTTCTCTACCTCTGCTTCCATGTTCTACCTTAGGCTGACAACAACTTTGATGTCTTATAAACTTATTGACAGCTTCTCAGGAAATTTCATCACAACTTTTAGCTGAGGTCCATTCTCTTTCTAAGGCTAGTGATGAAACTGATAACTTATCACAGGGATAATGACTTATTAGGAATGTTCTCAGCCAAACTTCTCTTCTATTTGCTTAAGATTTCAACTTTTTTTCTTCCATCCTTGTTGGTTGTCATACATTTTTTATTCTATGGTAAAATCAAAGATAAAACAATCAAAAATAACAAAAGTTGCTTAAGAATTGGCAATTATTCTTAATTTAAAGACTCAAATATGTTAGCATTGCTCACACATTAGCCAACAATAGATGATTTAGCAGTGAGTCCTCATCTAACAAGGATATGCTTTCATTTAGTGCTTAAGCTTTGCAGTATTTTAGTAGATGGAGTTAGTTGGGGGATTGTCCCATCAGCTCCACTTTCAGACAGTTTCAGTTAGAGCCTTTAAGATAATTTTCTGATGGTATTTTAGATTCAGATGTTATATTTTATCAGTATTTAATATATTTTGAACCTTATAGAATTTTAGTCTATTATTCCATAATTATTTAGAATTATTATTCAGTGCTCACAGAAGATATCATTTATTGGTTAGCTTGTGGTCCTTATAATGTGACGAATAGGGGGTAGTCTTTGGTCATTACAAACTTGGTATCAGAGCCTAAGGTTCAATAGAGTCCTAGGGAGTCTGAAAGCCACATCCCGTAGAGTCTTGTGCATGGGTGTGTATCGCGCTACACTTATAGATAGGAGGCTATGAGATTTTTTAGAAAAAGATTCTCTTTTTTTCAGTATTTATGTCATTCCATTGAGCATGAGCTCAATTTAATCTCTCAGTCTCATCTGCTTCTTACTTTTGTTTACAGAACAAGCCTCCCAAAAGGACTAATAAAAGAAGAACCAAAAACTAGTCAGCCCCTCTTGCCATTTCGGTAGATCCCCTGGACGAACATGTTTCTCATGCAAAATTCAGAGCTACATTCACTACTCTATCCAATTCAGTTGTAGCTCAGAAGGAACGACCTACTATTGTTTTGACCAACCCAGTGGCTAATACTGCTACAACAAGAATTCCGGACTTCACCCGGATGAATCCTCTTTTCTTTACGAGATCTAAGTTTTAAGAGGATCTATAAGAGTTACTCGATTAGGTTCAAAAAGTCACAAATGTCATGGGAGTGAATTCCAATTAGAGTTCTGAGTTAGCTGCCTATCAGCTACAAGATGTAGCCCATACGTGGTTTAAGTAGTGGAAGGTAGACTAGAGTATAGATACAGAGCCCATAGAGTGGGAAGAGTTTGCTACTACCTTCCTAGAGAGATCATTTCCCTTAGAGATGAGAGAATCCAAAGTGTTAGATTTTATCAATCTAAGATAAGGTAGAATTTATGTAAAGGAGTATTCCCTCAAGTTTACCTATTTAGCTAGGTTTGCTCCCTATGTAGTAGCAGACAATAGGTCAAGAATGAGCAAGTTTATATCTGGGTTGTCAGATAGTGTGGTCAAGGAATGCAGGACAACAATGTTGATTAAAAATATGGACATATCTAGGCTTATGATCCATGCTTAATTGATTGAGAATCATAAGCATAAGGAGGTAGAGAGGGAAAGTAAGAGGGCAAGAATAGGTAGCTTTAATTTCAATCAGCCTAAGTAAGATTGGTGTAACCGTTCCCAGTTTTGCCCAAAGTCTTCAGTTCAAGCTTCGTCCTTATCCAGTGTACCGATGACCCAGGAATGTGGAAGCAATAGTCGTACTTATCGGTTTTGCGGAGAGTGTGGTAAGTATCTTAAGGGTGTGTATAGAGCTGGTAGTGCTGTTTGTTTTGGCTATGGCAAGCTAGGCCATAGAGTCAGATATTGTCCTCAGTTAGGTTCTCAAGGTTAGTATAGTCGTCCTTCAGCTCAGTCAGGTCACCCAAATCAATAAGGTGCCACTTCCAGTGCCACCAGTGGGCAACGCCTAAATAGTATTTACACACTTCAGTCCAGAAAAGATGAGAAAAGTTCTTCTGATATGGTCACTGGTATGTTATAGATCTCCCATTATCATATTTATGCCTCAGGTTTAGATCTAAGATATTCAGTCATGATTTAGTTCGTGGGTGTCTCGTGCATTATCTCATGTTTTTCCTTTGTATCTCATACAAGTTAGAATTCTCGAGGGACATAGTGTCCCAAGGGGGAGATGCACTATAATCCCCGAGCTATCACAATCTAAACCTTCCATTCTCTCTTTACGTAGCAAATCCAATTGAAGTAATGGGTCCTCATAGTTGACCCTTAAGTTCCAATCTTAGCTATATGACCATTCCCATGTCATGACATGTATCCAAGGAATCAGTTTAGTTCATGCATCATAATTTAGAATTAGTCATGTCCTCATGTTCCCGTTGATGCATATTTAGTCACGTATTCATTAATTTGTTTAGACATGTACTCATGCACCAGACATGCATGTTCAATATGTAAACTACTCTTATCAGTATTTTCAGTCATGTATCCCATGCATCAGATAGGAATGTTTAGGATGTAAGTTTAGTCTATCATACCAGTCACATAATCATGCTTAAGTTGTGCATGTCTAGTTTAGTATTTAAAATTATTCTATCCATACTCTCTAAGCTTAACTAGTCATATTCGAGGATGAATGTACCTAAGGGGGAAGTATTGTAATACCCTGTATTTACCTAGCCTAGATAAACCCTTAGTAAATGGGTTATCCTAAATAAAATTTTTGGAATACTTCGTAATTTTGATATTAGAGCCTGTCATTGCGTCGGAAATTTAATTAGCATTCCAGCGATATAAAATTTATCTAAATCTGACAACCGAGTAAAAAGTTATGGCAATTTTAAGTTTTAGTCATTAAACATCGTCATTTAGGCCAGTAGCACATCACAACGTGTATTAGAATAGCAATTGAAAATTTCTAGTATTGCTCCACAATATTGGCACATCGCACCATAGACCCAGTTCACAATTGTCAATTTCTAGTGTACCAATACGATTCCACCGCATCGCGATGCACTTCCAGATTGCTAACAAAGTGGCAACGCGATACCACCGCATCGCGCTACCATGTAATTTCCCAATTTTTATTTTCCAGTTGCTTGGCACGATAGTGGTGTGTTGCGCTAAGGGTCCAAATTGAGAAAATTCTATGAAAAATTAAAGTTGCATGCAGGGTTAAAATAGTTTTTTCCATCATTTTATTCCACTCAGATATGGGATTTAAGCCCTAAAAATGTGTAAAATCCTTTATTATTCACTTTTCTCCAAAATCAAAAGGTAGTTCTCTCTCAATAAAACAAACCCTAGCTCTCAAGAATTAAGGTTAATCCCAAGAATCTGTCCAAGAATCTCATGAATTAACGTATGTGAGATGTTCATGTATGGGTCCCTTCCACCCATGCAGTCAAAGAATTCATTTTTAAAGCTTCAAGAATTATTATTCATGATTTACATGTATAAAATTGAATTGTGTTCATATTCCTGATATTATTTGAGTTTCAATCCATAATTAATGGTAGATTCCATGAAGTGGAATAGCATGCATATTGAATTGAGTAATCCCCACGTTAAAATCTATAAATTCGCAAGTTGATTGTTGTAGCCATGTTAACCCTAAGTGTTTATGATTTAATGAACCAAGTATGCTTCTCATGTGTTTGATAAATTGTTTTTGAGAATGAAATAATGCCATTATAGCATGCTAACATCTATTCCCCATTCATTTAGAAGTTAATGCATTACAAGTGTTTTATGAAATGTCTCTATGTGAATTAATTGTGACCAAGTGAACATTGTTATGTTATTCAAGATTATGCTTTTCTTTACTTTTCATGCTATCAAGTCCTGGGGGTATTTAATACCCGACAATTTAGCTATTACTTAGAGCCAATGTCATTTACAGAATAGTATCAGTCATGTCACAATCAATAGTACTCTCAGTCCCTTACAAAATTTTGTAGAATTCAGTCAGTTATAGAACATATGAAACCTCAATAATCTTAGTATCAGTCCAGTCCTATTCAGTATACTCAATTCAGTGTCTTTTAGTTGGGAGTTGGATTTAGCATCGAGTGAACCCAAGGATGGGGGCTCACTAAC
This sequence comes from Capsicum baccatum var. pendulum, assembly GCA_030864225.1. Classification (NCBI taxonomy): domain Eukaryota; kingdom Viridiplantae; phylum Streptophyta; class Magnoliopsida; order Solanales; family Solanaceae; genus Capsicum; species Capsicum baccatum. The sequence goes on along the minus strand of CM061560.1, from coordinate 159,150,745 downwards.
CAGCAGAGGGTGTGACTCTTAGAAGCAATCCTTGCATTCTAGAACTACGTAGCCAGTCCAGGCTGAGACAGCAAAACCTTCCAGTTGAGGGTTGATGAGTTGCTCTACCTGCCAGTAGATAATACCACTATTCTCATTTAGGGAACCTGCCAGTAAAGGGTTACTCTTCATCTTGTCTTTACCCATGGCATGGTACTGACACTCTTCCATTTGGGATTATAAATTGGACCCCTATTAGTGCAGATTGGGGCATGTCAGTTAGATGATTACCTCCCACAGTTTTAGTTTTAGTCTTAGTCTTCAGAATAGAACTCTGTTCAGTTCTAGAGAATCAAGACTGTCAGATACAATTACTTCGTTATCAGTAATTTGGATTATCAGTGATCTCAGATTATCAGTTTATTCATCTATTAGTTATTACATTCAGTTCTAGTATACTCAGTTATAGTATGCACATTATGTTTAGTAGTTACAAATCCTCTATGTATACAAATCCAGCTTTTGCAAATCATTTAGTCAGTTATTTTTCATGTATGTGAACCCTTTTATTCAGCCTTACCTCATCTTGTATTCCAGTACATTCGCACGTACTGATGCATACTTTCTTATGCTATGATATTTTATATCATAGGTTCGGACGCTCAGCTTTCTGACCACGCTTAGCCAGATTTAGCTAGCAGTAGCAGATTTAGTAGTGAGTCCTCATCTATCGAGGATATTATTTCATTTTAGTACTTCAGCTTAGTAGTATTTCAGTAGATGTAGTTAGTTGGGGGATTGTCCCATAAACTCCACTTTCAGACATTTTCAGTTAGAGGATTTTAGACTAGATTTTTAGATAGTATTTCAGATTCAGATGTTATATTTTATCAGTATTTAAGATGTTTTGAACCTTATGGCATTTCAACCTATTATTCCATAATTATTTTATTATTATTGTTCAGTGCTCCCAACAAATCTCATTCATGGGTTAGCTTGTGGTCCTTCGGGATCACAAGCACCGTGTAATGACTAGGGGTAATGTTGGGTCGTTATAGATATATTGAGACCATTTTAGCCGACAATGATAGTTGGTTTTACATTGGTCTATGATTTTGATATTGGGGAGTTTCTATCTCGAGAATTGAGAGATAGGGCTATCGCTGAACAGAAGGCATTAATAGCATACCTCTGCATAATCATGTAGATATGTTTAGCTGCAGAGGTATTAGAGATTACGAGCATTAATGTCATGAGAGAGGCCCATCAGATATTTGATATTAGTTTGATATGTGATGCAGCCAACCTACTAGCATAACCTATGAGGCATTCAAAAGATGTTATGGCAGGAGCTTTCCCATAAGAGGAGTAAATAGGTACTGCTGCTACTATTGAAGCTGCTGAGATAGGTACACATGTTGAGACTGCACCAACAAATAGAGAAAGTACTTCTAGTACTACCTCACTAATTTAGTTTGTGCCACCTAGGACACGAGGTATGCCTCCGGTGTTATGATGATATCACAGGCTATGTGGACAGAGGTAGTGACCCAGTTGGCTATACTGGCTATGAAAGTGACCAACATAGAAGGTGGTATAAAGAGTTTGATAAGATTACAATTGGAGGAATAGGATAGGCGCATGCAAGACTACCTGGATGTATTTGATTCGAGGATGCATTAACAGTTAGGTATTGGGAATACACTTGATGTTGTTGAGATTTGAGATGAGATTGCAGGTATAAAAGGTATTATTGATGAGTTGTTCAAGAGGACGATGGTTTCTGAGCCTTTTATAGAGACTGTGATACCCACAATAGAGGTTCAAAATATTTAGGTAGTCCCGATAGATGAGAAAATTGTACAAGTTGAGGCAGAAAGAGTAGAAAAAGAGAAAACAAAGAAAAAAATGAAAAGAAAAAAGAGGCAAAAGCTACCAAGAAAGCTAGATATAGCGGCAGTCAGGATGGGCAAGACCAAGAGATGGCTATTGTATCTAGCAGATTAAGAAATCTAGCTCCTAATGCTGAGGGAATAGATGATGCCCCACCTATTGTTTATCCAGTACCTGTTGGGATAGTTGATGTGAAGAGTGGGATCCTATCTGAGGGTCCGCACGTAGATATTAATGCTCCAGTGCCATCACCGCCTAGGTATGACACTTTTTCCCTACTCAATCTTATATTTGTAGCACTGAGGATAGTGCAATATTTTTAAGTTATGATGGAGTATCAAAAAATTTAAGATCTATTTAAATATTTTCAGATGTAGCTAAAACTCAAAGTCTGTTATGACTTCCAGGTTTGAGGCAGGTGGCTGAGATAGGGAGTAGTAGATCAGCGTGCCTATGGTAGAAGATAGTTTTGAATTTTGATAATATTTTATATGGATCATTTTTTTAGATTTTTTGAAATTTTTGGTTGTATTTAAAAATTTTGATTTGGATTTATTGTTGTGATTGCTAAAACACTGCTAATTGTCATGGATTTTTAAATGGTCTTGTGAAAAGTATTGCTGGTTATGTTAAAAAGTTGAAAAAGTTGAGCTTCCCTCAAAATTATGTTTAAATAATGGTGTGATTTGTATATTGTGTTGAAATTGTTGAGTATCTGAGAATGACATTAGGATTAGGGATAGTATATGCAGGGATAGACCAAGAGTTGGGATAGTATAAGCTGAATTCTCATAATGAACATGCATATCTGAGAATTACCTAATATATTCTATGCTCTCCAGTCTCTATAGGATTAGAAAAGTTTATTTTATGTGGTTATGGGTACATTACAGGTGTTTCATCTTTTTGTTTATGCATTATAAGACCCTGGAGCTTCACTTTCTTTTGTGACTCCATATATAATAGTTGATTTCAGTGTCAGACTCGAATATTTAGCATAACCTTTCTTAGTGTCTACTCTAATAGGTAGCTCCATTATAGCAAGATGGGTATAAAGGAACTTCCCAATTACAGTGTCCTAGAGAATTACCTCAGCGGATATTGTAGAGTTAGAGATGACTGACTTTGATGTCATTCTCAACATAGATTGGCTCCACACATGTTATGCCTCAATTGATTATAGAAATAGAGTCATTTAGTTTTAGTTTCCTAATAAACCAACCAATGAATGGAGGGGTAGTACCTCTATGGTTTGGGATCAGATCGTTTCCTATCTTAAAACACAAAAAATGATTTCTAAGGGGTATGTTTATCATGCTGTTTGAGTCAAAGATGCTAGTTCTGACACTCCAAGTCTTAAGTTAGTTTCAGCAATAAGGGAATTTTTAGATGTGTCTCCTGAAGATCTTCTCGGAGTTCCCCACGTAAGGGAAATTGACTTTGAAATAGATCTCCTTTCGTATACCCTGCCTTTCTCTATTACTCCCTATGGAATGGCTCCAGTTGAGCTTAAGAAGTTGAAAGAGGAGTTGTAAACTCTCTTAGATATGGGATTCATTAGGCCCGATGTTTCCCCATAGGGTACTCTACTCCTATTCGTGCGTAAGAAAGATGGTTCTATCAGATGTGCATTAGTTACCATTAGTTGAACATAGTCATAATTAAGAATAAGCATCCACTACCCAAGATTGATGACTTATTAGACCATCTTTAGTGTGCCAGTTATTTCTCTAAAATAGAACTCAGATCTGACTATTATCAGTTTAGAGCTAGAGAATGTGTCATTTCAAAGATAGCCTTCAGAACTCGGTATGGCCATTTAAAATTCTTAGTTATGTCTTTTGGACTAATGGACTTTTATTGACTTGATGAATACAGTGTTTAAGCAGTACTTGGACATGTTCATCATAGTCTTCATTGATGATATTCTTTTCTATTCCCGTAGTGACAATGATCATGAAGACCATCTGAGAAATATGTTGCAGACCTTTAGAGATCATCAGTTGTTCACCAAAATTAGTAAGTGTGAATTTTGGCTAAGATTAGTAGATTTCGTTTTGCATATTACTTATAGTGATGGCATTAGAGTTGACTCTCAAAAGATCAAAGTAGTGAGGAACTGACCCAGACCTATCTCTCCATCAAATATCAGGAGTTTCTTGGGCTTAGAAGGCTATTAAATATGGTTTGTTGAGGGGTTTTCTTATATTGTGTCCCCTATGTCTTGATTTACTCAGAAGAAAGTAAAGTTTCAGTGGTCAGATTCTTTTGAGAAAAGTTTTCAAGAGTTGAATCAATAACTAACGTTTACTCCAGTATTCACTTTTCCAGATGGTTTTGATGGATTTTTGGTTTACTGTAATGCTTCTAGAGTTTGTCTTGGTTGTGTATTGATTCAGAGAGGTAAGTTAATAGCCTATTCCTCTAGATAGCTTAAGCCCCATGAAAAGAATTATCCTACCCATAACCTTGAGTTGGAAGTTATTGTTTTGCCTTAAAAATATGGAGACATTACCTTTATGGGGTTTATGTGGATGTTTTCACTAACCATAATAGCTTTTAGTATGTATTCTCATAGAAAGATTAGAATCTTCATCATAAAAGGTGGCTTGAGTTGTTGAAACGTTACTATATGAGTGTGTTGTATCATTTGGTCAAGGTAAATGTAGTGGTAGATGCCGTTAGCAGGTTTTCTATAGGTAGTGTTGCTCATTTTGAGATAGATAAGAAGAAGTTAGTCAATGAGGTTCATTAGCTTTCCTATCTATGTAGGGCTTAGCCCGCCGATCTAGAGCCTTCGGCTGCCCCTCCCCTTTTTGTCCAACTTTTGTTCCACATCATTTAAGGGCATTTGAGCCAATTCCACTCACCTAAACTCATCCATAAAATAAATTTTAGGTCCCAAGGATCATTATTTTCCCTTTTATTCTTAAAATCTCTCAAGAAAACTATCTTCTACCTCAAGAACAAACCCTAAACCATTCCCAAAAAATTCAAGCTTAAATCCTCAAGAAATTCCCAAGAATCTTCACCAAATCATTTAGTGAGGTATGTGTGATGATCATCCATGGGTTTCTTTCTCCCATGGAGTCTAACAATCCCTTTTGATTTTAAATTATGAGTTTTTCATGTTTACGTTTCAATATCTCAATGAATCTCTTATGAATTTAATTACAAGTTATGTTAATAAGTGTTTTTCCTGTTGAATGAGCCATTACATGTTTTAAATGTTGTAATCTTCATGTTAAATCCTTCAGTTATGATTTTATTCTTGTAATCATGTTATTCTCGCATGCTTTACCCATTCTCATGCTTTAGTTCATGACTCTCATGTGTTTGATGAAATGCCTAGGTTGTGGATTTTTAACAATGATCCTCTAATATGGTTTTAATAATTTTAAATGACATTATTATTAATTCCATTTAGTGCTAGTGGGTTATGAACACCTAATACCTATGGGATTAACATGAATTCAACTTTTCAAGTAGCCAGACAGTTTATCCATGACTCTTATCAGTATACTTACATGTTAATAATTAAGATGAGCACTATCAGTTATGTATTAATGTTCAGTCTAGTTCTGTCTATCCCAGTATCAGTGTTAATTCTGTTGAGAATGGGATTTAGCACCGAGCAAACTCAGGGATGATGGCTCACCGGATAGTAGATGGTGTGACCTTGGTAACAATCCTCGAGTTTTAAAAATACGTAGCCATCATTGTTTAGAGATGTCTACCTTCTATTTGAGGGTTAAAAAAGTGTTTACCTACCAGTTAATATGAAACATATCTTATTATAGTACTTTCTAGTTGAGGGTGGCTCATTAGTCCTTCGGGACATTAGTTTAATATATCCACAAAGCTAATGTTAGTACCCATGGCACGGTACTGACACCCTTCCAACTGGGGTTATACGTTGGACTCTGACTACTCTGGTTTGGGCATGTCGGTTAGATGATACCTTCCACAGTCTCAGTATAGTATTTAGTATAGTTTCAGTTCATGTTTACCTGGCCAAAGCATATAGATTCTCAGCTATTTAGTTATCAAATTTTAGTCTTTTAGTTTAAAGATTATTTCAGATATATATTTATGATTGGTCTTGCATTCTCAAATGTTACAGTTTTCATGAATTCATGTTAGTTATCTCATGCTATTCAGTTAGTCCTTATTTTTCATGTATAGTACCCCATGTATATCAGCCTAACCTCATCTTAGATACCAGTACTTTCAAAGTACTAACCAGACACTCTTCTTTGTGCTATGATTTCTTATATCATTGGTTCGGATACACAACATCACAAATGCAAGGAAAGTCTCAATACCAGTGGCATTGTGGATTTGCGATAGCGCTTGTATCAATGGCGAAGTCTGAGTAGCCAAATGCTTTGCCTGTATAAAATCCATAATATAAGACAAAGGCTTGGGCTGGTAACATAATTAGCAAATTATTCGTGGTGCAAATGCAAAGAAAATACCCTGCTTATCCAAAATTTTCAAAAAGCAAGGGTATGCGTGTGAGCGACCTTGTACCAATACTTTTTCTCCTTTTGTGACTCCGAGATTTTGGCTTGTGAAAATTTGTCGATACTCAATTTTATTTATCTTTAGCGAGAGGATCAATTGAGCCTCCTTGGTAAATTTACACGCCGTGTGCAATGATCTTAGTTGTCCAAGTCTCATGTATACTTGTGCTATCTAGAACTTGCCCCATTAGTCTGTCAAGGCTAACTTTGATTCTACTTGATTGGTGTGATGATTCTAGGCCATCTTTGTGAACTATGAATCCACTCTAAGAATAAATAGTCTATCCATGCATCGAATAGGACTGTTAGATCCCCAAATTTGAGCCTTCAAGCCTTTCATTAGCAACCACGTTACAAGTCACGTACCATTCAAAAATTTGTCCCTCTCTTGAACCAAACCCTCCTTGAATATGAAAAATTAAAATTGAGGCTAAATGCATTAGTTTGGGGTGATAAGTTTAAAAGAGTTGACTTCTAACTATGGTAGTGTAAGTAGATGTCTTTGAGCTAAGTAATGAAATAGTGAAAAAAAGAAAGGAATGATTATAAGAACAATTAGGCATAAATAGTAAAATAAATAAGTGAAAGAATGATGCCCTCAAAAAGTTAGGGAAATCAAGGCTCTTAAAGTAGGCATATGTATGGTGTGAAAAGAAAAGGAGTGGTCCATGGTTACAAGTTAGTTGAAATAATATGATGTGGATGTTTAAGGAGGGTTAAGCTACATTTTTCCAAAATATTATCCTTTCCTTCTTAGAATGTACGTTACAAGCTCGAAAAGCCCTTTGAGATCCTCAACCAAGTGTATTCATTGTAGTGGATATTGAAAATAGGGGAAAGCCTATGGCATGGTACTTCTTAGAATTGAGTCTTTGTGAGAGAGAGAGTCCTGCACTTAAAATCCTTTTGTTGCATACTAGATAACTTGGTGTGTGGAATTTTTCTTCTTGTAAATAGGCACGTAAACAAGTTGAGGTAGGTAATTTTTTCATCTTCTGAAAAATGAGACAAAAGGAGTGTGTTGGATTGGAGGACAAAAGGTGAGTCACTTCTAGAGTATTAGTGATTCTTGCGTAGTATCTCTTTGATGTCTTTTGCATCCTTGAAAATTGCATTTTATGTTGAGGGATATTGTGAAATAAGCTTTGCCCATGTCTGAAGAGCTATTTGTAGTAGTAACTAAGGTTGAAGTCATGGTGATCTTTGGGTCAGATGATTTGGGCATAAACATACATTATCTCGTGGTAACAGGTAGTGTTGCTTCAGGACAAGCAAAGCTTTGTTTGGGGTATTGATGAGGAGTGAATTTACCACTCATTTATACTCAACATTCGTGTACACTGCAATGATTTAAACATATAAATGATACAAATATGTGATTTAATGCTCTAATCTCCACATCGTGCAGGCATACAAATACTGAAAAAGAAAGATGTAGAATCAAGTTTAAAAGAAACAAGGAGAGAAGTAGAGGAGAAAAATATAGAAAACCCTACATATGAAACTAGTCTCAAAAATAGCGATTGTTGTCGCATAGATGCGATCGTTTCTGGTAAATATTAGATAAATACGTGTGATTATGGTCACTATAGGGCGATCACTATCATCGTGATCATGGAAAGATCAGTGTGATCGCTGCCTCGCGAATTTCATGACAAAGGGCAATTTAGTAAAATGATGTAGCTAGTTCTACTTCTTATATAAGGCTCAAATCTTTTTTCTTTTGAAGCATTATAGGATTTGATGAATTACAAAATTAGAAACTTGGGGAACCCTAGAATTTAGGGAATATTTTTTGTAATAGAAATTTCAAGTGGAGTTTTGTGAAATTGGAGTATAAAAAGGGAAAATTATTCTTTTTCTCTATTGTCATGGATGCCAAGAATAAATTTGATGGTATTTTTCTCTCTCTTTTGTTTATGAGTAGCTAAATCTTTTAGTCTTGGAATTATGTTGAACTGAGGTGCATTTGTGTTTGGACGATTTGTGTTTGTGTAAATCTTAGTTGTTGATTATGGATTCCGCTATTGCTTGGTGTAAATGGTTGGGATTTGTGGGTGAAAATCCCAAGTATACAAAATGGGTTTGTTGAGTGATAACCCCAAACTTTTGAAAGCTATCATCATCCTTGAAAGAGGGATGTGGGTGAACTCTTAGAAACCAACAACTTCCTTAAAAGAGGGATAGAGGGGGACGAAGCAATAGTGGACAATTGAGCATATAGCTTCCTATCTTTTTTATATCTTATAAATAATGGTAGATGGAGAGTAGGTTACGTCATGGGCATCTCCCTAGAGATAGGGATGCCCAATTGAGGTTTTGAATGGCTTTCATTAACATACTTGTTAGGTACTTCAAATAGTAAAGGAGTGATATTCTTGAGACTTTGTTGACAAACTAACCTAAAGGAACATCAACGTAGCCTACCATGTCATTAGTGATTAGAACTTGCACCAACCCATCATGATCACATAACTGTTCCTTAGGTAGACATAATCTCAAGATTCCTCCAAAATTGAATTCTAAAACAAAAGTGTTACCATATTATATTGCTTGGCTTGATATTGACAAAAGACGTGCCAAATAAACCCCTCTTTTTACTTGTGCATTTTTTTTTATTCACATTGCGGGTAGATTATTATTAGTATTTAAAACCCATAGGACTAGAATTCTAATTTTGCTCCTCATGGATTCGACCTCAACATAAGTTGAGCTTTAAAGAACAACCATTCTCTACCAATTTCAATGGTATAGGTGAGCGTTATCAATCACATGCAGTGCGAGTTTCCTTTAAGAGTTACTTCCGGGGCCAATAGAAATTTTGTTTTTATGGCTTTAGCTACAACATCAAAGGGTGCTACTTCTATTACTGACACTAGTCAAAATTATCTATATGCTCTTGCCACTCATCAGGAATCTAGTACTTTTATTGATATTGTCACTATTATATTATAGATCTTCTCTCGCAATGTATATTGCTTACTTGATCTGGTCTACTCTTTCTTATGTGACCCCTTATATGGCTATCCATTTTGGTTTTGGTCTTCAGTGTATTTCTGCCCTTTTTTCTATGTCTACCTTGGTGGGTAAATTTGTTATGGCTAGCAAAGTCTACAGGGGTTGTATGATGTTTGTCTGTGGTAAGGAGACGTTGATGGATCTTATTAAATTTCATCAGTTAGACTTTGATGTTATTTTGGGGATGTATTGGCTCCATTAGTGTTATCATCACTTGATTATAGAACCTGAAGGGTTAGTTTCTATTACTCGAATGAACTGGTAATTGAGATGGAAGGTACTTCTTTATCACCTAAGAGGAGGTTTATTTATTGTCTTAGATCCCAAAATTTTATTTCTAAAGGGTATCTCTATCATCTAGTTTGAGTTAAGTATTCTAATTTGGAGGGCCTTTCTTTACAATCTATCCCTGTAGTTAATGATTCTCCCAAACTATTTCCTGATTATCTCCCTCTGGTATTACTCCCGATAGGTAAATAGACTATGATTGACCTACTCTCGGATCCCCATCCTATCTCTATCCCTCCTTAAACAATGGTTTTGGTTGAGTTGAAAGAGCATAAGTAGACGTTGAAAGATCTTCTTGATAAGGATTTTATTTTTCCTAGTGTGTCCCCATGGGGTGCTCCTATTATTTTTGTGCATAAGAAGGATGGTTCCCTTCGAATATGTATAGACTATCGATAGTTGAATTAGGTGACTGAAAAATAATGATCCTTTTCTTATGATTGATGAGTAGTTTGACCATCTTCAGGGTGCTAAGTTCTTTTCTAAGATTAATGTTCAATCGGGTTATCATCAGTTGAAGATTAGGGAGGCTAATATCCCTAAGTCTGGTTTCTGTACCCAGTATGGCTTTTATGAGTTTTTGTTCATGTCGTTCAGGTTGACTAATGCCCCGACGACATTTATGGATCTTATAAATCGGGTATTCCAACATTTCTTTGATTTGTTTGTTATTTTGTTTATTGATGATATTTGTGTATATTTTAAGAGTGATGAGGATCATGTCGATCACCTCCGCATAGTGTTGCAGACTATTAAGGATCAGAGTTTGTATGCCATATTTTTGAAGTCTCAATTTTGGTTGAATGTTGTCACTTTTTTGGGTCATGTTGTTTCTAGGGATGGGATCATGGTGGATACACATAAGGTTGAGGTGGTTATGTCCTAGACCCATTACTCCAACCGATATTCGAAGGTTCTTGGGTTTAGTTGGGTATGATAAAAGGTTTGTGCATAGTTTCTCTTCACTTGATGCTCCATTGACTAAGTTAACTTAGAAGAAGGTGAAGTTTCCGTGGTTCGATTCTTCTATGGGAAGCTTTGAGAAGTTGAAGGGTAAGTTGACTTCAGTTCCAGTTTGACCCTTCTTGAGGGTGCTGATGGTTTTTTCATGTACTGTGATGCATCCCGTGTGGGACTGGATGCAGCATGATAAGGTTGTGGCCAATGCTTCTATGCAGTTGAAAGTTCATGGAAGGAACTATTCGACTCATGATTTAAAATCGTTGGTTGTGGTTATTTCCTTGAATATCTTGCATCATTATTTGTATAGGGATCATGTTGATATCTTTTCAGATCATAAAATCTTGCAGTATATGTTCACCCGGAAAGTGTTAAATCTCAGGCAAATGAGATGTGTAATGACCCTTTCGATAATTTTTCACATTTCTACCTATCTTCTCCATTATGGATTCCCTATAGGTTCCCTAAGTCATTTATCACTTACTGGGACTGATAGTTTGATTATTGGGCAGTTTATTTAGTTTTTAGAAATAATTCCCTATTTAGAAGTCTTCATTGGTTTCAAATAGACACCGAGAAAAAATATTAGTAAAACAATCTTGCATACAAATTCTACCTATGCCAATAGATTTGAAATATCAATTTTAAGCTCGGTAGATATTTGGTTCGGGCCCTAATGCGCCCGTGTTTATTTTGGCATATTGGTCAAAAAGTGGGAAAATTGAAAAATATGGATGAGGGGACCACAATTCATCTAAATGACCTTCGATGGAAAAATCAACTTCACAATTGCTTTCGGAGCACCAAATTTATTAGAGTTACATAGTTTATTTTCAAAAATTAGAGTCCAAATGAGTTCGGTAGGTTAAAAATAGTTTTAACTTTGCGGGTACTGATGCCATGGATATTGCAACAAGGTCCATGGAGATCGCGGTCCATTTGATGGCAATATCGGCATCTTCGTGCTTGAAAAGGCTAAAAAAAGGCCCTCGAGATGCGTTTTGGTCATTTTCCCTTCACCTTTAAGTCCTAGAAACTCTTAAAGGGTGTGATAACTCAAAATTGAGTATTATGGATGACTTGGGAGCTTGCAAAACATCTTTTATCACAATTATCATCTGAATTAAGTTAAGATTTCATCAATTTCTTGTTGAATTTCTTAGTTCTTGACCCAAAACCCTAATATAGCTTAGGCCTAGGTTTTATCCCAACACTAGCTTTGTATTCACTTATTTATTAAAGATTATGATTTCTTGTTCATGTATGAAAGTTGCGTTGACCACGAAAATGTTATTTTCATAAGTGGAACTCACTTGGGGGGTTTTGGTGTCTTTTTTGTACCCAAAGTAAAATGGTGCAATATGGGTATCGTTATGCTCGCATTAATGAGTAGATTACTATTTTGATAGTGTGATGGCATTTTGGGGATTATGAAGTAAAGATGGACGTTTGGTGATTGATCAAAGGTTTTCGGATTCGGCTATAAAGTAGGGTTCTGTCTACTTTTATTCGTAGGTGATGTGTGATATATATTGTCTGTGAATGTGAATGGTAAGATTATAAGTAGAATGACTTAGTTTTGATTATTAAAGTTTGTGGATTAGATGATGGCTTTGGACCCGCAAGGTGAAATGCTTATTACCTTTTAGAATCCTATTGCCTTTTCCCTAGATTGAACTAGTTTATAGTATGGAAATGTTATGATGCTATGTTTGGGATATGATTTAGGTGTTGGAACCTTGGTTTGTATTCTTGACTTAGTTGGGCTAGTCTAGTGATCATGAAATTGTGATTTGGATAGAATTGACTTAAATGACCATGTTTCGAGACGAAGTTCCTACCTTAGGATAGATTATGGCTTACTAGACATCTAGAGTTTTAAATAGATAGCATAGCCTAGTTTGGTGCATAGATTTCTTAAATCTGGATATTGAGGATGATAAGTGGGTTCGTCCAGCCCATTTAGGCCAAGACTTGAGTTAGCACCTTTGGACTTAGTTGTATATGCTAGGCATAAAGACTATTGATCCTTTAGAATGAGTTTATTTCATGACTCAGTGAATTCTGATAACATTCCACGAAGTATGATGAATGACTTCAGGCCATGATATTCCTTATAGATGTGGTATTGCGTCTTTAGAGATGCTATTTCCTCTTATATGCAATTTTAGACCTTGAGAGATGTTATTCCTCTTATATATGGTAATTGGACTTTATAGAGATGATATTCCTTATAGTCATGGTTTATGACCTATGGATATGCAAACTCAAGGAGCGGTAAGTAATTCACCCAACTTCCCTTAAAGTCAATCACATAAGCCCTTATCATATCCTCAAAAGACTGAATAGTATGTTCCTCTTGTTATCTATTTGAGGGTGGAAAGCAGTGTTAAGGTTAACTTTAGTCCCTAAACCTTTCTAAAAGAAATGCCAAAATTAACAAGAGAACTACGTACATCGGTCTGAAATAATGGAAGTCGGTTCTCCATGCAGCTTAATAATCTCCTAAATATCTAATTTAGCATAATCCTCTCCAGAATAGGTAGTCCTCATAGGCAAGAAAAGAGCAGACTTATTTATCCTATCAACAATGACCTAAATCGAGTCAAACTGATTTCTATACCACAAAAGACCCATAATAAAATACATATTGATCATCTCTCAATTCCATAAAGGCAACTCTATCTCTTGAGATATTCCACTAGTCCTCATATATTCAACCTTTACCTGCTGACAGACCATATACTTGGCCATAAAATTTGCCATATCCTTCTTCATATTCCTCCACCAATATAAATCCTTCAAATTATGATACATCTTGGTCAAACCCGGATGAATTGTATACCTTGTATCATGAGCCTTAGTCAAGATTCTTTCTCGTGGCTTATTAACATCAAGAATGCACAACCTGCCTTGGTACCTAAAGATACTATCTCCCATAATCTTAAATGCCATAACCTTTAGTTGACCTACATTATCCTTAGTTTGCATCATAATGGGTCCAAATATTGATTCTCCTTGACTTCATCACCAAAAGATGACTTAACCGACTCTTGAACAATTACTTCTTCCTCTTGAGAGTCCAAAAGATGAACTCCCAAGTTAGCTAACCAGTTAATATCTTTCTCGAATCCTTGCTTCTCCTCATTCACATGAGATAATATCCCCATGGACATCTTGCTAAGATCATCAACAACAACATTACCTTTACATGGATGGTAGGAAGGCTCATGTCATAATCTATAAACAATTCAAGACACCTTCATTGCTTGAAATTCAAATACTTTTGAGTGAACACATACTGCAAGCTCTTATGATCTGAAGAGATATTCACATGTGCCCCATATAGACAATGGTTCCTAATGTTCAAAGAAAAAACCACAGCTACTAACTCCAGATCATGAGTTAGATAGTTTCTCTTAAGATCCTAAAGCTGTCAAGAAGCATAGGCCACAACCTTACCGCAATGCATCAAAACACAACCCAGTCCTACACATCACAATATTAAACCAAACCCTCAGAACTCTCGGGCAGGGTCAAAACTAGAGCAAAGGTTAACTTATCTTTCAAATTTTCATAAATGCCCTCTCAAGTATCACACAACAAAAACTTCACCTTTTATTTATTCAACTTTATGAATAGAGCAGCAATAGAAGAGAAGCTCTCCATAAACCTACAATAATACCTAGCCAAGCCCAATAAGCTCTATATATCAGTTGGAGTCGTAGGTCTAGACCACTTCTTCACCACGTCAACTTTTTGTGGATCCTCCTTGACCCACTCACTAGAAAAAACATGCCTAAGAAAAGTCACAACATTCAGCCAAAACTCATACTTAGAAACTTTAGCATATGACTTCTGATCCTTAAGAGTTTGCAACATAATTTAAAAGTGATTGGCATGATCCTCCTGACCCTTAGAATACACCAAAATCTCATCAATGAAGACAGTAACAAATAAGGCCAAATATTGCAAAAAACCCCAATTCATAAGATCCATAAAAGTAGCCAGAGCATTAGACAACACAAATAATTTAACAAAGAACTCATAATCACCATACTGGAATCAAAAAGCAGTCATAGTGATATCAGTTTCCCTAATTTTTGACTGATAAAAGCCCAAATGTAGATCAATCTTAGAAAAACATCTAGCACCCTGAAGCTGGTAAAAAAGATCATTAATCCTAGGAAGTAGATACTTAGTCTTCACTGTTACCTTATTCAATTAATGATATTCTATACAAACCCAAAGAGATCTATCTTTCTTTTGCACGAAAACAACATAGGTATCCCACAGAGAAACACTATGATGTATATAACCCTTATCTAACGTATCTTTTAACTGCTTCTTTAGCTTCTTTAATTTAACCAGGGTCATTCTATAAAGAGGAATAGAAATATGATGAGTATCTAGTAGATGATCAATCCCAAAATCTATCTTCCTATCAGGAGGGATTCTAGGAAGTTCATCAGGAGAAACCTCAGGAAATTCATTCACCATGGGGACAGATTCTAAAAAGGGAACTCAACCCTAGAATCTTTGACCCAAGCCAAATGATAAAGATACTCTTTGGAATTTAACTTTTAGGCTCTAGGATAAGAAATGAACCTACCTTAAGGAACTAAGAAACTTCCCTCCTATTTTATTATTGATTCATCAGGAAATTTGAAATTGACCTTTTGGGTCCTATAATCTAGAGAAGCATAGCATGAATGGATCCAATCTATCCCTAAGATTTCATCAAAATCTGCCATATCCATCTCTACAAAATCCACCAATGTCTCCCTATAAAAGATAGGCACCACCGAACCCCTATAGATTTTTTAACCAGAATAGAATCCCCCATAGGGGTAGATACAAAAAAAGGGTCGTAAATACTTTTAGGGCCAAAACCAAAATGCACATCTATATAAGGGGTTACATAAAAAAGAGTAGACTTTGAATCAATCAAATAATACACATCTCGAGAGAAAAACTGCAATGTACCAGTGAAAATATGAAGATATGCCTTAAATTCCTGATGGGTAGCAATATCATAAAGATGATTTTGGCCAATGTAGGTACCAGAAGTATCACCCTTTGGTGCAGGAGCCAAAGAAGTGGTGACCAAAACTTTATTAGCATAGTGGCCACCTTAGTCATAATATAGTCTCACTGCATGTGACCAAACTAACAATAATTAAGCACTAGTTTCTCCCATCATCATAATAACCCCGATAATGCTGACCACAAAATCTATAAGAAGGATATGATGGGCTGACTGAGATTCATTACCTTAATTCTAGGAGCATTGGGCCTTAGGACCACTAATGTCCTAAAAATAATGATCACCAGATGTATTTAAAGAGTACTAGCTATAGAATGTGAACCAGAATTTACCCATATTTTTTCTTCCTCCAGTGTCTGCCATCTTACCCACTAGCTTGTTGACCTCCATCCTGCTCTAAATAACGAAGTTTCTTATTCTGCTTCTCTTCTATGTCTGACTACTTTTTTACTATCCTGAACTTGTTGTATATACACAACTAGCCTAGAAATATCCATGAAATTATTCAACATCACATCCTTGCATACTAATACTAAATTGCGATACAAACTCAAAGCAAAATTTCTCATCCTCACTCTCATACTAGGCACCAACTTCAAAGCATAATGAGACAACTGATTGGACTTAAGGGAAAACTCATTCACACTCAATGTACCTTGCCTTATGTTCAACAACTCTTCGACCTTGACCTCCCTCAACTCCTGATGAAATAAATGATCAAGAAAAGCATAAAAAACTCCTCCCACATTTCCTACTCAGCATCATCACCCCTTAATTGATCCCACTCCTCATACCATAAATAAGAAATATCCTTCAATTGATAAGCAGCAAACTCCACACCCTCTATATTAATAGCATGCATTACTCAAAAACTTCTTTTTATCTTATCAATGAATCTTTAAGGATAATTCTCAATTTTACAGTTTGTAGAGGTTGGGGGATTCAACCTTATAAACTTTCCAACTTGAGTAACCTCAAATGGAACCATAACAGAACCTATATTAGAAACATCCCCCTAACATGACTGACTGTAATACACTACAAGATTATAAGCAAGTTTCCAGTTATTCATCATATGTTTAGAGGTCATAAATCTATTAATTTACACTAAGTACAAGTATTATGTCCATGTTAACACCCCAAGATTTTGAATATTTTTTTTTTTGCATTTTTAAGTTTAAAATATTAATTTATGAGTTGAAATATGTTCAGGCATGTTAAAAGGGTTATCTAAGAGAGTTTTTAAATTTTCTAAAAAGATTTTGGGTGTTTTTAGACCATAGAGGTAGTATATGCCTTTATGATTTCAATGTGCCATAGAAATAGGCCTTCTGTGATAAATAGTATGCCGCGGAGGTCAGTCTCTATAATACACAATATGTCATGGAGGCAAGACTTTATTATAACCTCTATGCCGAGTTGCATTATTAATCTTACAGCTTTCATTAAGGGGTGAGGGACATTTTAGTCCTTTTCTCCTCTTCCTAAGTACCCAATTCACGACTTAACACCTAAGAAGGGCATTATTTTCCCCATTAATCATTAGTTAATAATGATTCAACCTTATCCTATGCTGAAGAACACAAAAACCAAAAGCTTATTCCAAGAATTCATCATCCAAGGTCTTAATTCCAAGCTTTTTTCAAACAATAAAGGGACTTAGGAATGTGGGGTATACATTAATGAGTTTCTTCTACCCATTGTGTCCCAAAAATCCTTTATTTTAAGAGTATAAACCTTTTATCTCTTTTATGAAATTTCAGTGTCAAATGTAAATTTACTCAATTTTCTCTTAATAGTTTTAAATATAAACCATGAGAATGTGTTTCCCATATGAATCATGTTCTTACATGCTTTATAATCTCATTCACCCATATTATGTTTAATTGAAACTATGTTAACTATTAATTTATGCATTGAACCATGTCAGATACTTATTCAGATAGTTTAGAGGCTTTCAGACTAGCATGTTCAGACAGTTATTTCAATTTTGGCATGGTGATACCGTATTATTAAGATGTTACATTTTATCATATTTTTGAACCTTATGGCCTTTTAGCCCTTTTATTCTTCATTCTTATAGTACGTTATGTGGTGCTCAGTTACAGATATCAGTCATGGGTTACCTTGTGGTCCTTCGAGGTAATGAGCACTGTGTGGCATTCCAAGTACCAGATTCGGGGCATTACAAACTTGGTATCAGAACCTAAGGTTCAATAGTGTCCTAGAAAGTCTAAAAATCGCATCTAGTAGAGTATTGTGCATGAGTGCGTTATGTGCCACATTTATGTACAGGAGGCTATAGGATGTTTTAGGAATAGTTTCCCTTCTTTCAGCATTCAAGTTGTGCTTGTGAGCATGAGCTCAAATTTAAATCCCAGTCTAATTTGTTTCCCTCTTTCATCTATAGAACATGCCTCCCAAGATAAGAAATTGAAATCTGTCAGCCCCTCAATCTATCCAAGCAGATCCCTTGGACGAATATATTTTTCATGCATAGCTCCAAGCTACATTCACTACTCTTGATAATTCAGTGGTTGCCTAGAATGAATGACCAACTGTCATTCTGTCCAACACAGTGTCCAATTCAGCTGTAGCCAAGATTCGAGATTTCACCCAAATGAATCCTCCATCTTTTACGGGTCTAAGTTAGATGAGGACCCTCAGGAATTCCTTGATCAAGTTTAAAAGGTTATAGATATCATGGGGGTTTCATGCATTAAGACTCCTAAGCTAGATGTATACCAGTTGCAGGATGTGCCTTACATATGGTTCAAAGAGTGGAAAACAGAGAGGGTTAGTGATGTAGGGCCCATAGAGTGGGAGGAGTTAGCCACTACTTTTCTAGATAGATTTTTCCCCTAGAGCTAAGGAAAGCTAAGGTGTTAGAATTTATCAACCTAAGGCAGGGTAGCATGACAGTGAAAGAGTATTATCTTAAGTTTACTCAACTAGCTAGATATGTTCCTTATGTAGTATTAGACAGAAGGGCTAAGATAATTAAGTTTGTTTCTGGGGTGAATGATAGTGTGATTAATGAGTGCAGATCTGTAATGTTGATTAGTAAGATGGGCATATCCAGGCTTATGATCCATGCTCAATAGATAGAAAAGTATAAGATTAAGATGAGAGAGAAGCAGAATAAGAGAGCTAGGACAAGTAGTTTCAACTTTTCTCAGCCTAAGTCAGAGGGTGAAAGTCATTCTAAATTCCACCCAAAGTCATCCATTCTAGCTCCTTCCTTAGCTAGAGCAAAGATAGGGCACCAGGCTCTAAGTCTCAAGGTAGTTTTAGCGATTCCCGAACCTATCCTCTTTGTCTGACATGTGGCAAGCACTATCAGGATACTTGCAGAGCTGGCAGTGATGTTTGCTTCAGATATGGCAAGCTAGTCCACAGAGTTAGAGGTTGTCCTCACCCAGGTCCTCAGGGTCAGCGTAACTGCTTCTCAGCTCAGTCCGATCGCCCGAATCAATAGGGTGCCACTCCTAGTTCTACCAGTAGCAAATGCCCAAATAGACTCACTGCTCTTTAATCCTGACAGGATCAGGAAAATTCTCCTGATGTGGTTACTAGTACTTTATAGATCTTTCATGTACATATTTACTCCTTGCTAGTTCCAGGAGCTTCATTGTCTTTTGTTAATCCCAATATAGTAGTTGATTACTGAGTCAGTCCTAAAATTCTAGTAGATCTCTTCTCAGTCTCTACCCCAGTAGGTAAAACTATCATATCACGATGGGTATATAGGAACTGTTCGATTATGGTATCTCAGAAAGTCACTTTTGTAGACTTAGTCGAATTAGAGATGACTAATTTTGATGTCATTCTCAACATGTATTGGCTTCATTCCTGCTATGCCACAGTCGACTACAAAAATAGAGTTGTCTAGTTTTAGTTCCCAAATTAACCCGTCCTAAAGGGGAAGGGTAGTACTTCAGTTTTCAGAGGTCAACTTGTTTCCTACTTTTGGTCATGGAAAATGATATCTAAGGGATGTGTCTATCATTTTTTAGAGTTAAGTACTCTAGTTACAAAACTCCCAGTCTTGAATAAGTCCCAGTAGTGGATGAATATTCAGATGTCTTTCTCGAAGATCTTCCAGGAATTTCTCCCAAAAGGGAAATAGACTTCGACATAGACCTTATTATAGATACTCAGCCTATATCTATTTTGCCATACATAATGGCACCAACAGAATTTAGAGAGTCGAAGAATATCCTAGATAAGGGATTTGTCAGAACCAGTGTGTCCCCGTGAGGTGCACCAGTCTTATTTGTGCGCAAGAAAGATGGTTCTCTTAGAATGTGTATAGACTACCATCAGCTCAATAAAGTCTCCATCAAGAACTATTATCCACTTCCCATAATCGATGACTTATTCGATAAAATTTATGGTGCCAGCTATTTTTCTAAGATAGACCTCAGATCAGGCTATCATCAGCTCAGGGTCAGAGAATGTGATATTCCAAAAATAGTTTTATATACTCGGTATGGTCACATCAAATTCTTTGTCATGTACTTTGTTCTTACTAATGCCCCAGTAGGCTTCATGGACTGGATGAATCGTGTATTCAAACAGTACTTGAAGACTATCTCAGAATAGTATTGCAGATTTTTAGAAATCATCAACTATTCGCCAAATTTAGTAAGTGAAAATTTTGTCCAAGGTCAGTAGCATTCCTTGGTCATATCATTTTCAGTGATGGAATTAGAGTTGATCCTCATAAGATCGAAGCAGTAAGAAACTGGCCTCACCCTGTATCTCCATCAGATATTAGGAGTTTCTTGGGTATTATAGATGCTTTGTTAAGGGATTTTCTTCTATTGGATCACCTATGTCCAGATTGACTCAGAAGAAAGTCAAGTTTTAGTTGTTAGATTCATGAGAAAAGAGTTTTCAAGAGTTGAAGACTCGACTCACATCAGCTCCAATTTTGACTCTTTCAGTCGGTTCAAATGGATTCGTAGTGTACTGTGATGCATCCAGAGTAGGTTTTTGTTGTGTCCTCATGCAATATGGTAAGGTCATAGCCTAAGCCTCTAGACAGCTTAAATCTCATTAGAAGAATTATCCAACTCATGATCTTGAGTTAGACCAATGTAGAGGTCGACACTCTTAGTAGACTGTCTATGGGTAGTGTTGCTCATGTTGAGGACAGTAAGAATAAGTTAGCTTAGAAATCCATCATCTTGCGTGACTAGGTTTCCACTTAGTCGATTCAGCAGAAGGTAGTATATGGGTTTAGAACAGTTTAGAATCATCTCTAGTATCCGAGGTGAAAGACAAGCAAGATAGAGAACCCAGTCTTGTTAAGCTGAAAGAGTTGGTCAGAGATCAGAAGGTGGAGGTTTTCTCCCAAGGGGGAGAGGTGTTCTCCATTGTCAGGGTCATCTGTGTGTTCTAGGTTTAGATGTCTTGAGGCAATGAATTCTTACAGAAGCGCATGGTGCACGCTATCTATTCATCTAGGGGCTACTAAGATGTACCTTGATTTGTGGGAGATCTATTTGTAGAGTGGGGTAAAGAGAGATGTTGCAGAGTTTGTGGCTAAATGGTCTACATTTCTTTAGGTCAAGATTGAGCATCAGAATACTAGTGGGTCCATGAAGGAATTATGTATTCCTACTTGGAAGTGGAAAGAACTGAACATGGACTTTGTGACTGGTTTGCCTTATACTTGTCGTCGGCATGATTCAGTGTGGGTGATTGTAGATAGAATTACCAAATTAGCTTATTTCCTTCCAGTTCATACCTCTTATTCAGTTGAGGATTATGCCAAACTCTATATCAGGGAGTTGGTTAGATTGCACGATATTCTGTTATCTATTGTTTCAGATAGAGGTACCTAATTCACCTCTCACTTTTGGAAAGCATTCCAAAAGGGTCTTGGTACCCAAGTTCACCTTAGTACAGCCTATCATCCTCAGATAGATGGTTAAGCAGAAAGGACCATTCAAGTCTCAGAAAATATGCTAAGGGGGTGTGCAATTGATTTCAATAGGAGTCGGGATGACCACTTGCCTTTGATTGAGTTTTCATTCAACAACAACTATCATTCTAGTATATATATGGCTCCATTTGAAGCTTTGTATGGTAGGTGGTGTAGATCTCTAATCAATTGGTTTGAAATGGGTGAGGCCACAGTAGTAGGGCCTGACATGGTATTCGACACCTTAGAGAAAGTTCAGTTGATCAGAGAACGGTTTAAGACAGCTTAGAACCGATAAACATCATACATAGATATGCGCAAAAAGGATCTCGAGTTCGATATTGGTGATTGTGTACTTGAAAATCTCTTCTATACAAGAAGTGAAGCGGTTCGGCAAGAAGGGAAAGCTCAGTCCCCAAAATGTTGGTCCCTTCAAAATTCTCAGTTGTTTTGGCAAGGTAGAATATGAGCTCGAATTGCCTTCAGATCTATCCTCAGTTCATCTAGTGTTCCATGTTTCTTTGCTCAAGAAATGCATAGGTGAACCATCAATTGTAGTACCTATAGAGGGCATTTATGTTCATAACAACCTCTCATATGAAGAGATTTCAGTCAAAATTCTTGACTACCAGACTCATAGACCTAGGAACAAAGAAGTCCCTCTAGTCAAACTTATTTGGCGGAATTAGTCTGTTGAGGAAGCTACTTAGGAAGAAGAAGCAGACATGCGGATCAAGTATTCTCACCTCTTCTCTGCAAATTTGGACTCAGCCTAAGGTAATAAATTTTCTTAAGCTTATTCAGTTTCATGTTCAGATTTCAGTTATAAACTTTGTATCAAATACCCTTGCATATCAAGTCATATGTTCATGATCATGTCAGTCACATATTCATGCATTTGATATGCATTCTTATCATGAGAAACTCAGCTTGTCAATAATTTTAGTCATGTATTCATGAAGACTATCCATCACATATCCATGCATCAGACATGCATATTCAATTTGAGATTTAAGTATATTAGAAGTTCCAGTCAAATAGACATGTTCAAATGTTCACGTACCTTAAGTAAGATCAGTCTATCAATTTTTCTAGTCTAGTTAGTCCCATTTGAGGACAAATGTTCCCAAGGGAGAGATATTATAATACCCCTAATTTTTTTTAAGTCAAATCTAGTCTCCAGAAGAGTTAGTGATGACTTCCTAAATGATTAATATTTAAATCAGATAGAATTTTTCCTATTTTTTCATTATATCATGTGGTAAATTGGATTAGATTTCCAACGATAAAAATTTCATCAAACTCCGCTATCAGAGTAAAAAGTTATGGACATTTTATAGAGAACTATCAAAACTACCCAGAAGTGACGGTCAGGCCGATGGACCATCGACTAGCGATGGACCATCGCCCAAGCTATCGCGACTAAGGCAGTGAACTATCTTCAGGCCAAGTACGATGGTCAGGACCGATGGACAGTCGGGCAAGAGATGGACCAACGTCCAAATCATCTCAGATGAGGTAGAAAGTTCAGCTTTTGGCCAAGTGCGGCGGCCAAGATTGACGGACCATCGATCCAGCGACGGACCGTCACCCAAACTATCGCCACTTCTAATATGCGATTTAAAGCAATTTTTAAAAGGGTATTTGCATCTTTTTCCATCAGTTTTGACTTATAATTATACCAGACCAAAGCTCATAACTTCATTATTCATCTATAACACATAATTAGGGTTTGTCTCAAAGATAAATCTTCAAGAACAAAAATTCCTAGGTGTTTAATTTCAAGTCAAGAATTTAAGATTTCATCCACCAATCTTTAAGAAATCATCCACCCAGGTATGTCAAGTTTTCATTGATGGATTCCTTTCGTCTATAAGGCCTAAGAATCCAATTTTAAATTATAAATTGTGATGTTTATAATGCAGATTGATTATGATCATGTTGATACTGTATATGATACCTAAGTTTGAATCGTTAAATTTGTTTTCATGATTTTATGATAGCATGTGGATTGAAATCTACTAAATTGAGCTTATTTATGAAACCATAATGAATTAATTTAATGTCCCTGCCTAAGCTTATAGTTTTCTATGCAAGGTCTTTGATAAAATGCCTAAGAGAATAGGAGTTATGCTTATTGACTCAACAGGGCCGAAATGATGAATCCGTGTTTTATCCTTATGTTTCAAAATGACTCTCATTCTATTGTGATGAATTAAAAAAGTTTGATGGAATGCCCATGAGAATAGAATTGTGTAACTATGATATATTTGAATGCATTCCTATTCATTTACAAGAGTATGAGAACCAAGTGCTTGATGAAACTCCCAAGTGATTGTATTATGAATTATTGATTATGGTCATGTGTTTAAGAAGTGTCATGTCTTATCCATTTCATGCTATCGAGCCCTAAGGGTACTTGTACCCGACAATTTAGCTGTGTGCCTAGAGCTAGTGTCAGTTTCATGATAATCTCAATCATGCCATGATCAGTAGTACTTTTAGTTAATTTTAGAACTCAGTAGAATTCATTCAATACCATGAATTAGGAAAAATTAGTAATATCAGTAATCTTAATCAGTTATTCGATCTCAGTAATGTTCCATCAGTCAATGAAACTCAATGAACACAGTCCAGTTCAGTTTAATTACTCATATTCCATATTTATTCAGATGGGAGTAGGGTTTAGCACTGAGTGAGCCCAAGGATGTGTACTCACTTGTTATTAGAGGGTGTGATTCTTAAAAGCAATTATTGCACTCTAGAACTATGTAGCCAGCGTAGGTTGAGACATCAAACCTATTAGTGAGAGTAGATGAGGTGGATTAACCTAATATATAAGGGTCCCACCATTATCCTTAGAGTACCTATTAGATATGGGATCACTCACAGCTTGTCCTTACCAGTGGAGCGGTATTGACACCATTCTAATTGGGATTACAGATTGGAGCCCAACTCAGCTATAATTGATTATTATAGGAATGTCGGTTAAAGGACTACTTTCTACAGTTATAGTCTCAGTAATAAAACTCAGATAGTTCTACAAAATTTAGGACTGTTAGATACTGTCACCCAATTCAGTATAGAACTCTGCTAATTTTATCAGAAATAAGACTTTCCGACACAGTCATTCAGATAATAGTATATCAGTTATACAAAATTTATGTTATCCGTATTCAGATTTAGTGATGTCATGATCTCAGTTGTAGTTCACATATTCATGTATGTATTGTCATGTTTATATTATTCAGTTAGTTAGTATTGTTTATGCATATAAACCCCTTGCATTAAGCCTACCTCACTTGTATACCAGTACATTTAATTGTACTGATGCATTTGTGCTATGGTGTTTTTTACCATAGGTTCAAAAGCACAAGCTCCAGAGCATCCTTAAAAGTCCTAATCATTCGAGGATGTTATTATTTGACTATTTTATTCTTTCAGTACTTAGTTTATTTTAGCAGTTAGAGTTAGTTGGGAATACATCTCATCAACTCCTTATTCAAACCATTTAGAGGCTTTTAGACTAGCATGTTCAGACAGTTATTTCAGTTTTGGTATGGTGATACCGTATTATTCAGATGCTACGTTTTATCAAATTTTTGAACCTTATAGCCTTTCAGCCCTTTTATTTTGCATTCTTACAGTACGTTCTGAAGTGCTTAGTTACAGAAATTACTCATGGGTTAGCTTTTGGTTCTTCGGGGTTAAGAGAAGGTGGCTTGAATTTTTAGAAGACTATGATATGAGTGTGATGTTGTCATACCCCAAATCCCATTGGAGCGGACTGGCACCCGTAGCCGAGGAGGCCCGGGAGAACCTGTTCATAACCTTTACTTTCACATTTACATCACTTATGAAAATTAGAAATTTGGGCAGCACTTCGTTGTAAATAGAAGAAAATAGTACCTGTATCAGCCCAGCATACACGCATAAATATATATATAAACAATAATTGGCCGTCAGAGCCATCACATCTATCAACCAAACACTCCTATGGCTGTACAATATGTCTACAAAAGCCACTACATAGATACACAACTGAGTTAGGGTCAGGATAAACTCCCGCCCACAAAAGACTTTTATACAAATACCAAAAATACATATAGACACGACTTGGGATGCCCCGAAACAACTGGATCTCACCACTAACAACAGAATGTCCTGGCTCTTACTGCGGAGGTGTACGACCTAAAGTACCTGTTCCTGCAGGCATGAATATGGGTCCCCCGTGAGGGACATCAGTACGAAAATATGTACTGAGTATGTAAGGCAGTGAGTATCAAGATGAGATACAAAAGATCAACAGAACCCAGATACCAGTGAATAAACAGTATGAGTAGACCACACTTAAAAGAGCTGATGGGATACCTGCACATTACTTTCATATCATTACTTCCTGTAATCCTTATCAATACATAACATATGTCATACAATGGCCAACTGATCAGTGGTACTAATACAATACATCAGGGACCACCCCTGGAATAGCATATATACATAAACTTTATAATACAATGGCCAACTGATCAGTGGTACTAATACAATACATCATATCATCAATTTAAAATACAGACATTCAATTTCTTAATTCAATTAATCTTTGAGATTGGTTACTTTGTGGTCACACCTTATGGAACTTGAAACCATGATACCTCAGTAGGAAAAACATGTAAATAGGTAATCAATATCATGAAAATGAAGTAGAAAATCATGGATACCTCATTAAACCATTTCAGAGTCAACAATAGTATATTGACATTCTTTTTGACTAGCCAGACATCTTAAAAGTGAAAACAACTTCAATTGGTAGTGTCGAAGATCATAAGATGTTATTATGTGTCATGTGTCGTAGGACAATGTTGGAAGCTTACTTGCGAGTGCCATGGGTCATTATTCATGCCAAAGATTAGATAGAGTATGTCTTACATACCTTGATATAACCACTTCAATACAAGTCCAACTTGACTTCCCGTACTCTTCGAACACTTATCTACAATAAGTCATTTGTGGCAAACTAGTATTAGCAACCAAACCGTACCATTTAGGTATTAACTTCACCAAATAATATCTAGGAAGTAATCCTTTAACTCATCAATAAGAGTGCTACATATATCCTCTTATACTCTTATTACATTCACATATCATGCTTTTTCATGAAATATCCCTCAACATCACTCTTAGCCTTTATTTTCCTTCTTAATCACCATCCAATACCAACATGATCACTAGGCATACATAACCACTAATATAATGATATATCACCACAATTCATCCTCCATAATCCAATACAAAAACTTCCATAATTTACTACTAACAATTTATACAAAACAATTCATAACTATGTTTCTGGTTATCTGCTAACATCAAGACAATACTCATAATCCTTTATCAATACTTATTCATGGATAAGAATCAAGAATAAACAATATTCATACCTTAACAATGAACTCTTGCATTTAGAATCCTCCTTACATAACCATGGGGTTCCTCTCGAAGCTTTCGAGATGGTGAACACAACTACGGAACCAATTCGAATTTTCTACGGTTGAATCACAAAATATTTGAAGTTAAAATTAGGCTAGGGTTTCACCTTATCTTAATAATTGGATGATATATGATATATATGAGGCTAAGTGTAGGTTTATAAAGACCCATTTTCGTCCAAGAGGTAATAGAAAATGACCATTTTGCCCTAAAAATTTAAATAAATCCGAATCTGTCCCCAGTGGACAGTTTTGACAGGCTGAAGTAAATCGATCATAACTCTTTACTCCAGTATCGGATTTGGGTGAAACCAATTGCATTGGAAATATAATTCAAAGGGATTTCATTTTCATATAAAGTATACCACCCATTTCTTCCTGTACAAGGAGTTATGGTCGTTTAAAGTTGATCCAAAAATCTGTCCCACAATTCTGTTTTTTTTTTGTTAGGCTGTAGTAAAACGGGTATAGCTCCTTACTCAGACATTGGATTTGGATGAAACCAATTTCATCGGAAAGAAGACTCTCGGAGCTTTTCGTTGATATATAGAATCTCACACAGTTTTTTTAGTACAAGGATTTATGATCGTGTAAAGTTGATCCAAAAAAATAATTGCCTAGCTGCAGTAATTTTCCTGCAGATTTACTGTTCACAGGCTTCCCGGCCACCATTTTGAAATTTTGAATGTGCTCGCTTATATGAAATACTCCTCTGTTTTGGGCAAACTTTATATCATTGGAAATCTTATTCCAATACCTACACATACAACTATTGACGGGATACTTCCGAACACCATAAACTTAATTTAACCCATACGCAAGGCTTTAGGACTCCATATAATCGCAATAAGTGTACGAAAAAAATTTACGGGGTGTTACATTCTCCCCCCTTAAGAACATTCGTCCTCGAATGTTAGCATAGTTACTCAATTAAGACATTTCCAAGCTTACAATTAACATATTCATCATCATAACATACCTGCATAAAAATAAACACTTACTCGTTATTGTTCTTCTTCCGTCTCATGAACTTCCTCTTCATCATTGAATAGGTAAGGGTACTTAATCTTCATCGCTTCCTTGGCTTCCCATGTGATCTCCTCAACTTTTTGATTCCTCCAAAGTAATTTTACCGATGCTATCTCTTTATTCCTTATCTTTTTAATTTGGCGATCAAGAATAGCAATAGGCATTTCTTCAAAAGTGAGATCTTCTGTAACTTGTACATCTTCCATAGTAGTGATGTGCGATGGATCTCCGATGTACTTGCGAAGCATTGAAACATGAAATACGAGATGAACTGCTGAGAGCTCTTGAGGTAGCTCTAACTCATAAGCAACTTGTCCAAATCTTTGAATGATCTTGTACGAACCTATGTATCGTGGACTTAACTTTCCTTTCTTGCCAAACCTCATCACTCCTTTCATTGGTGATACTTTCAAGAATACCCAATCGTCGATAGAAAACTCAAGTCCTATTCTTCTAACGACCGCATAAGATTTGTGTCGACTTTGAGCTGTTTCAAGCCGTTGTTGGATCACTTTAACCTTCTTCATTGCTTCATAAACAAGATCCGGTCCAAACAAGACCGCATCACCTGCTTCAAACCATCCTATTGGCGATCTACACTTTCTTCCATACAATGCTTCATATGGTGCCATTTTGATACTTGAATGATAGCTATTATTGTAGGAAAACTCGATAAGAGGTAGGTGATCATCCCAGTTGCCTTTGAAATCTAATACACATGCTCGTAGAATATCTTCAAGTGTCTGGATGGTACGTGCCACTTGTCCGTCCGTTTGAGGATGAAAAGTCGTACTTAGATTTACTTGTGTCCCCAAACTCTTTTGAAAAGACTTCCAGAAATTCGTGGTAAATTGGGCTCCTCGATCGGATATAATGGAAATTGGAACTCCATTTAACCGAACGATCTCCTTAATATACAACTTCGCATACTCTTCCGCCGTATAAGTTGTCTTAACTGCTATGAAGTGCGCAGATTTGGTAAGCCTATCAATGATCACCCATATGGAATCAAACTTTCGATATGTACGAGGCAAACCCATGATGAAATCCATATTGATCTTGTCCCACTTCCAGACTGGAAGATCTATACATTGCATGTAACCACCGGGTTTCTGGTGTTCTACTTTGACTCTTTGACAATTCGGACATTCAGCTACAAATTCGGAAATATTCTTCTTCATGTCATTCCACTAATATATTGTTTTCAAATCTTGATACATCTTAGTCGACCCTGGATGGATGGAATACCTTGAACAGTGTGCTTCTGTCATAATTCTTTATCTTAGCTCAACTACATCAGGTACACATAAACGATTCTAACACTGAAGCACTCCTTCTCGCGTAAGCTCAAATGACTTTGTCGTGCCACTCTGTACATCCTCCTTAAGCTGCAATAAAATTGGATCTGCATACTGCTTCTTTTTCACTTCAGCTATCAATGAAGATTCCGCTGCATTACGTACAATAACCTCTTCATCTGGAGTTTTGAGAAGTCGAACTCCCAAATTCGCTAGTTGGTGAAGATCCTTAATCATCCCCTGCTTTTCTATAGATGCCATTTTAGACTTACGACTCAGTGCATCCGCTACCACATTCGCTTTCCCTGGATGATACAAGATATCAACATTGTAATCTTTCAACAATTCAAGCCATCTCCACTGCCTCATGTTTAGATCTTTCTGACTGAAGATATATTGCAGGCTCTTATGATCGGTATATATGTCAACATGAACCCCATAAAAGTAGTGGCGCCATATCTTCAAAGCAAATACAACTGCAGCTAGCTCAAGATCATGTGTGGGATAATTCCTCTCATGTGGTCACAACTGTCTAGAGCCATAGGCTATTACTCTACCATGTTGCATTAATACGCATCCTAAGCCACTTATCAAAGCATCACAGTACACTGCATACCCTTCTGTGCCTTCAAGAAGTACCAAAACCGGTGTAGAAGTCAACTTGCTCTTCAGATCTTGGAAACTCTTTTCACAGGCATCATCCCATTGAAACTTGAAGGCTTTATGCGTCAACTTAGTCAAGGGTGTAGAAATAGAAGAAAAACCTTCAACAAACATTCTATAATAACCTGCCAACCTGAGGAAACTACAAATCTCCATAGGCGTCGTGGGTCTTGGCCAATTCTTCACAGCCTCAATCTTCTGAGTGTCAACTTTTATGCCTTCACTGGATACAATATGGCCCAAAAATGCCACTGACTTGAGCCAAAACTCACATTTAGAAAACTTCGCATACAGCTTACGATCACGAAGAATCTGCAACACCTTCCTCAAGTGATTAACATGGTCCTCTTCTGATCTAGAGTAGACCAGAATATCATCTATGAAAACTATCACGAACACATCTAGAAATGGCTTAAACAGCCTATTCATCAGATCCATAAAAATTGCGGGTGCATTTGTCAGCCCAAATGACATAACCAGGAATTCATAATGAACATACCGTGTTCGAAAAGCCGTCTTGGGTATATCTTTATCCTTGACTCTCATTTGATGATAGCCTGATCTCAAGTCAATCTTGGAAAAACACTGGGCACCCTACAACTGGTCAAATAAATCATCAATTCGGAGAAGAGGGTATTTATTCTTGATTGTCACCTTATTCAATTGCCGATAGTCAATACACATCCTCAGCGAACCATCTTTCTTACGCACAAACAATACAGGTGCTCCCCAAGGGGACATACTAGGCCTGATGAATCCCTTCTCTAGCAAGTCTTTCAGTTGCTCTTTCAATTCTCGCAACTCTACTGGTGCCATTCTATAAGGAGGAATTGAGATTGGCTGTGTGTCTGGCAACATATCAATACCAAACTCCACTTCTTGTTCAGGAGATAAACCTGGTAGTTCTTCAGGAAATACATTAGGAAATTCATTCACAACCGAAACGGTCTGAAAAGTTGGCGGCTCTGCCTCTATATCCCTTACTCTAACCAAATGGTATATGTACCCCTTGGAAATCATTCTTCTTGCCTTAAAGTAAGAAATAAATCTACCTCTCGGCGCGCCAACATTACCCTTCCATTCAAGGACTGCCTCATTTGGGAAATGGAAATACACCTTCTTAGAACGGCAATCTACTGTAGCATAACAAGACGCTAACCGATCCATGCCCATAATAACATTAAAATCTACCATTTCTAACTCAACAAGATCGGCCATCGTATCACGACCACAAATATTCACAACACAATTTCGATAAACATTCCTAGCTATAAGAGATTCCCCCACTGGCGTTGATACTTCAAATGGCTTGGCTAATAATTCGGGTGTTCTCCCGAACCTTTCCGCAACCAAAGGAGTAGCATACAATAATGTAGAACCAGGATCAATTAAGGCATACACATCAAATGCTAAGATGGAAAACGTACCTGTAACCACATCTGGAGAAGCCTCTAAATTCTGTCGATCTGCTAGGGCATACACACGGTTCTGAGCTCCGCTAGAACTAGCTGCTCCTCTATCACCTCTACCGTGACCCATAGGTTGTGCACCCCTACTCAAAGGAGGCATCGATGATGACGCAACAGCTGATCCGGTAGGTCGTGTTATACCACCTGTGGTCCTGCGTGGGCAATCTCTAGCCATATGCCCCGGCCTACCGCACCAAAAGCAATTGTTCATTCCAAGCCAACATTCGCCAAAGTTAAATCTTCTACATATGGGGCACGGGTTTCGTGGAGGTCTCAATTGACTCATACTCCCTTGCCCTTGATACCCCACTGTTTGCGAACTCTGATTTTCACTGCTTTGCCCGAACTGATTACCTCTGAACCTTTGAAATTGCGGTGGAGCACTAATTGCCGGATAAGAAGATAACGGGCTACGCAATCTATGAGAGAACGAAGGCCTAAAACCTCCCTGAGATGCCATAAACTGCCCTATAGCTCTGGCCCGCTTAGAATATCCTTTTTCTGATACCTGGGTTCTTCTTCTTTGCCTCTGATCTTCCATCTTCTGAGAGAAAGCTTGTATCCTCGCTATATCCATGTCCTTGTTCAAAGCACCAATGGTACAATCTCTAACCAAGTATGGTTCCAATCTATCCACATAGTGATGAACTCTGTCATCCATAGTAGCTACCACATTAGAAGCATATCGAGACAAGGAGTTAAATCAAAGACTATACTCCCTTACACTCATATTACCCTGACGAAGATTTAAGAATTGATCTGCACGGGCCTGATGAGTCTCAAATGGAAGATAATGATCAATAAATGCATCTTTGAACTCTCCCCACGTAGTTGGAGGTGCATCAATACCCTTAGATCGTTTCCAATCCTCGTACCACAATATAGCCTCTCCTTTCAGTCTATATACTGCTAGCTCAACCATCTCTTTACCGGATATGTGCATAACATCTAGAGCCCTTTGGGTTTGATCGAAAAGTCTTGCGGGTCTTCGTTAATATCTAATCCGGTAAAAGTAGGAGGATCCAGTTTTAGAAAATCCTGTGTCCGAAGGCTAGCTGCTCTATCCGTACCACTAGAACCCGTGGTAGGAATAGCTTGCCCTTTAACTTGACCGGCAACTATATGTGTCAGAAGTTGTACTGCATCCCTCGAATCTCGATCAACAGCATTAATAGATGGCCCTTCTGGAGGAGAAGAAGTTCCTCATATATGCTTAACTTGAGACTCACTTTGTTCATCTTATGCCGGTGGTGACTTACTAGTACCTTCTCCAGCCACTACATCCACTCGCTTCCACTTATTCTTTCTCCTTGTAACCGGCATCGTTACTATAATAAAAAAAACAATTGGATTAAGTGATCGATTATGACTTTATCTCTAATATGGGCTCTATTGCACGATCTAAGAAATGGAGAGTGGAAACAATCCCTAAATGTCCAATAGCCTCCTGCTTATAGATGTGGTGCACAACACACCGATAAATGAGATTCTACATAGACACGACTTTGTAGACTCACTAGGATGAACTTCTCTGATACCACTTCTGTCATACCCCAAATCCCATTGGAGCGGACTGGCACCCGTAGCCGAGGAGGCCCGGGAGAACCCGTTCATAACCTATACTTTCACATTTACATCACTTATGAAAATTAGAAATTTGGGCAGCACTTTGTTGTAAATAGAAGAAAATAGTACCTGTATCAGCCCAGCAGACACGCATAAATATATATATAAACAGTAATTGGCCGTCAGAGCCATCACGTCTATCAACCAAACACTCCTATGGCTGTACAATATGTCTACAAAAGCCTCTACATAGATACACAACTGAGTTAGGGTCGGGACAAACTCCCGCCCACAAAAGACTTTTATACAAATACCAAAAATACATATAGACACGACTTGGGATGCCCCGAAACAACTGGAGCTCACCACTAACAACAGAATGACCTGGCTCTTACTGCGGAGGTGTACGACCTGAAGTACCTGTTCCTGCAGGCATGAATACGGGTCCCCCGTGAGAGACGTCAGTACGAAAATATGTACTGAGTATGTAAGGCGGTGAGTATCAAGATGAGATACAAAAGATCAACAGAACCCAGATACCAGTGAATAAACAGTATGAGTAGACCACACTTAAAAGAGCTGATGGGATACCTGCACATTACTTTCATATCATTACTTCCTGTAATCCTTATCAATACATAACATATGTCATACAATGGCCAACTGATCAGTGGTACTAATACAATACATCAGGGACCACCCCTGGAATAGCATATATACATAAACTTTATAATACAATGGCCAACTGATTAGTGGTACTAATACAATACATCATATCATCAATGTAAAATACAGACATTCCATTTATTAATTTAATTAATCTTTGAGATTGGTTACTTTGTGGTCACACCTTATGGAACTTGAAACAATGATACCTCAGTAGCAAAAACATGCAAATAGGTAATCAATATCATGAAAATGAAGTAGAGAATCATGGATACCTCATTAAACCATTTCGGAGTCAACAATAGTATATGGACATTTTTTTGACTAGCCGGACATCTTAAAAGTAAAAACAAGTTCAATTGGTAGTGTCGAAGATCATAAGATGTTATTATGTGTCATGTGTCGTAGGACAATGTTTGAAGCTTACTTGAGAGTGCCATGGGTCATTATTCATGCCAAATATTAGATAGAGTATGTCTTGCATACCTTGATATAACCACTTCAATACAAGTCCAACTTGACTTCCCGTACTCTTCGAACACTTATCTACAATAAGTCATTTGTGGCAAACTAGTATTAGCAACCAAACCTTACCATTTAGGTATTAACCACCAAATAATTTCTAGGAAGTAATCCTTTAACTCATCAATAAGAGTGCTACATATATCCTCTTATACTCTTATTACATTCACATATCATGCTTTTTCATGAAATATCCCTCAACATCACTCTTAGCCTTTATTTCCCTTCTTAATCACCATCCAATACCAACATGATCACTAGGCATACATAACCACTAATATAATGATATATCACCACAATTCATCCTCCATAATCCAATACAACAACTTCCATAATTTACTACTAACAATTTATACAAAACAATTCATAACTATGTTTCTGGTTATCTTCCAACATCAAGACAATACTCATAATCCTTTATCAATACTTATTCATGGATAAGAATCAAGAATAAACAATATTCATACCTTAAAAATGAACTCTTGCATTTAGAATCCTCCTTACATAACCATGGGGTGCCTCTCGAAGCTTTCGAGATGGTGAACACAACTACGGAACCAATTCGAATTTTCTACGGTTGAATCACAAAATATTTGAAGTTAAAATTAGGCTAGGGTTTCACCTTCTCTTAATAATTGGATGATATATGATATATATGAGGCTAAGTGTAGGTTTATAAAGACCCATTTTCGTCCAAGAGGTAATAGAAAATGACCATTTTGCCCTAAAAATTTAAATAAAACCGAATCTGTCCCCAGTGGACAGTTTTGACAGGCTGAAGTAAATCAATCATAAATCTTTGCTCCGGTATCGGATTTGGGTTAAACCAATTGCATTGGAAATATAATTCAAAGGGATTTCATTTTCATACAAAGTATACCACCCAGTTCTTCCTGTACAAGGAGTTATGGTCGTTTAAAATTGACCCAAAAATCTGTCCCACAATTCTGTTTTTTTTTTGATAGGCTGTAGTAAACCGGGTATAGATCCTTACCCAGACATTGGATTTTGATGAAACCAATTTCATCGGAAAGAAGACTCTCGTAGCTTTTCGTCGATATATAGCAGCTCACACAGTTCTTTTTGTACAAGGATTTATGATCATGTAAAGTTGATCCAAAAAAATAATTGCCTAGCTGCAGTAATTTTCCTGCAGATTTACTGTTCACAGGCTTCCCGGCCACCGTTTTGAAATTTCGAATGTGCTCTCTTATATGAAATACTCCTCTGTTTTGGGCAAACTTTATATCGTTGGAAATCTTATTCCAATACCTACACATACAACTATTGACGGGATACTTCCGAACACCATAAACTTAATTTAACCCATACGCAAGCCTTTAGGACTCCATATAATCGCGATAAGTGTACAAAAAAATTTACGGGGTGTTACAGTTGTATCACCCAGGTAATGCTTATGTAGTTTGCTATGCCCTTAGTTGATTTTCTATGGGAAGTGTTATGCATGTTAAGGCTAATAAGAAAGAGTTAGTCCATGAGGTTCATCATCTTTGTAGATTGGGTGTTCGGTTGGTTGATA
Source organism: Capsicum baccatum var. pendulum (assembly GCA_030864225.1). Classification (NCBI taxonomy): domain Eukaryota; kingdom Viridiplantae; phylum Streptophyta; class Magnoliopsida; order Solanales; family Solanaceae; genus Capsicum; species Capsicum baccatum. Next base: position 159,114,863 of record CM061560.1, on the reverse strand, counting down.
CGGCCGAAGGTAGTACAAGGGTTCAGAATTTTTTGAAATCTTCAATGGTGGCTGAAGTGAACGAAAAGCAAGACAGGGATCCTATTTCTGTCAAGTTAAAGGATTCATTTCAGGATCATAAGGTTGAGGTTTTCTCCCAAGGGGAGATAGTATGCTTCGTTGCCAGGACAAGTTATGTGTTCCCAGTGTGGATGATTTGAGATAAAAGATATTAGTACATGTGCATGGTGCACGATATTCTATTCACCCAGGATCCACTAATATGTATTGTGATTTGCGGGAAGTCTATTGGTGAAGTCTATTGATAGAATGGTACGAAGAAAGATATCGCAGAATTTGTAGCTAAGCGTTTGAATTGTTAAAGGTTAAGGTTTAGCACCAAAGGCCTAGTAGTACACTATAGGAGTTCAGTTTCCCCACTTGGAAATGGGTAGTGGTGAACCTGTATTTTATGGTAGGGTTACCTTATACACATCATTAGCATGATTCAATTTGGGCCATTGTAGTTCGAATGACCAAGTCATCCCATTTATTATCGATTCATACTTCGTATTCAGCCAAGGATTATGCTAAACTCTATATCAGAGTGGTGGTAAAGTTGCATGGGGTTTCATTGACCATTATTTTTGTTAAAGGTACTCATTTTACCTCTCACTTTTTGAAGACTTTTCAAAAATATTTTGGTACCTAAGTCCACCTCGGTATAACTTTTTATCCTTATAAAGATGGTTAGGTAGAAAAGATCATTCAGGCTTTAGTGGATATGTTGAGATCTTATGTTATCAACTTCAAGGGTTGATAGGATGACCTCTTATGTTTGATCGAGTTTTCCTACAAAAACAATTATCACTCAAATATTCAACTGGCTCCATTTGAGGCTCTTTATGGAAGGAGGTGTAGACCTTCTGTTGTTTGGTTTAAAGTAGGTGAGGCTTCTTTTATAAGGCAAGATTCAGTATATGAGATGATGTAAGAAGATTAGTTGATCCGAGAAAGGCTAAAGACAACCCAAAGCCTATAGAAATCCTATGTTGATGTGAGGAGAAGATATCTTGAGTTTGATTTTGGTAACTTGGTTTACTTGAAAATTTCACCCATGAAGGGGGTGAAGAGGTTTGGTAAGAAAGGGAATCTCAGTCCTCACTATGTTGACCCATCTGGGATTTTGAGCCATTTTGAAAAAGTATCTTATGAGTTATTGTTCCCCACATAATTGATATCAATGCATCTGATGTTACATGTCTCTTTGTTAAAGAAATGCATTGGTGACACAACTTTTGTCGTTCTTTTAGAGTGTGGGTGTAAAAAATAGCATTTCCTACAAAGAAGTACCAGTTAAAATCCATAACCGCACGATTTGTACGTTGAGAAATACAAAAGTTTCCTTGGTAAAGGTTTTATGGAGGAATCAATTTGTTGAGAAGGCTACTTAGGAAGCAAAAGTCGATATGCGAGCCAAGTATCCCCATCTTTTCTTTATGAATTCAGATTCAAATTAAGATAATTGTTTCCCTTATATTTATTATCTCATTTCCTATCTCACCTATCTAACCACTCTCATGTCATAGCATGCATTAATAAATTCAGTTCAGTCCATACATGATTTTTCATATTCAACTATTTAATCATGATTCAGCTCATATATATTCGGTACATGATCTCAGTCTTCCTAGTATCACAGCTCAGACGGTTTCATTTGAGGATGAATGGTCCCAAAGGGTATATATTATAATAACCAGCAAGATTCTGGATAAGTTTTAAGCTATTCGTCACATGTTTAGAGGTTACAAAGACATTAATTTACACTAAGTACAAGTAAAATGGCCATTTTAAGACACCAAGATTTTGGACATTTTATTTTTGTCCTTCCCAAGTGTGAAACATTTTTATGAGTTGAAATACTTTTACGGATGTTAAAAGGGTCATTCATGCGATTTTTGGAATTTTTGGAAGAGGTTCATGGTGTTTTTGGACCACACAGGTAGTATGCTCCGTGATTCATCATGACACATAGAAGGGACCTCCATGATACCCACGTGTCACGGAGGTTAATCTTCATGATACATAGCATGTCACGGAGACTAGCCTCCATGCCATCAACTTTCATTAAGGGGTGAGTGGCATTTTTTTATTTTCCCCCTCTCTAAGCACCAACTTCATGACTTAACACCCGAGAGGGGCATTATTTGCCCCATTCATCATCAATCAAGAACAATTGAACCTCATTCCATTCTTAAGAACACAAAAAAAAAAAAAATTCTAGGAATTCATCATCCAAGATCTCTATTCCAAGCTTTCTTCAAAAATTCAAGCAACTCAAGTATGTGGGATATTCATCAGTGGGTTCCTTCCACCCATTGAGTCCCAAGAATCCTTATTTTAATAGTATAAGCCCTTTCACTCTTTTATTAAATTTTAATGTCAACTATGATTTACTCAATATTCTCTTACCAGTATAAAATACAAACCATTACAATGTGTTTCCCCATGTGAATTATGTTCTTACGTGCTTTATGATCTCAGTCACCTATATCATGTTCAATTGACACTGTGTTAACTATTAATTTTTGAATTAAACCATGTGAGTATTTTGTCCTCATTAGTTTATCATCTTCCCATACTCATTATCATGGATTTCATCAATTTAGTGAAATATACTAAGAATTGGGTTTACGAATCATGAATTTTCTTATTATATTGTGATGATGTTCCTGTATTTAATGTCTTATTCAGTGCTGGCGGGTTAAGAACACCTGATACCTATATGTTTATGCATGTTCCCATTTTTAAGCCACAAGTCAGTCAAATCATGATTTTATTATCATATTTAGAGTATAAATGCACTGTTATTTTTAGCATACCCTGTTTGAGAAAATCATTTATCATTGCATGTACTAGTTTAGGATTCTGTGTCAGTTCAGTTTAAAATAGAACCTATCACCAAGCGAATTTAGGGATGAAGGTTTTCTTTCAAGTCAAGGGTGATACATTTAGTAGCAATCCCTGAGTTCCAGAACTACATAGCAAACATAGGTATGAAAGGTCTTCCTACCAGTAGAGGGTTGATACTCTTTAGGGCCACCTTCCAATTAAAGGTGTCATCCTAATCCTTTGGGACACCGCTTTAGTAGATCCACAAAGCCAGCATCAGTACTCGTGGTAAGGTATTGACACCCTTTCAACTAGTGTTACAAGTTGGACCCCAATTATCTTAGATTGAGGCATGTCGGTCAATTGTTAGCTCCCACAGTCTTAGTTCAGTATTCAGACTATATTAGTTCAAGTTTGCATGACCAGTAGTTATTTAGTTTTACAAAGTATTTTAGCACATGTTTAACTTGGTCTTACATTCATCTTACATGTTAATACATTCATGTTCAACACTTATATGCATTTCAGTTGTCCCTATCTCACATAATAGTACATTTAAAGAACTGATCACATACTTTTTTGTGCTATTTTTCCATATAACATAAGTTTGGATGCTTAGATCCTCGATCACCCTTAGTCAGTTTAGGTGTCACTCAGCAACAGTTGATAAGTTATTTATAGTTATTTTTGAGTACTTTTATTTTAGTCAGTTGGAGTTAGTTGAGGGTTTATCCCAATAAAACCTTGCATTTTAGAGCCTTTCAGATAGTTAGTGTTGTTTTTAGTTTTTATCAGCATTCAGACATATTGGGTATTGTTTCAGTATTTCAACGTAACAAAATTTCTCATTAGTTTAGCTTCTGCATATTACACTTTATTATTACTTTATTCAGCGCTCACAGTAGATACTGGATTCATGGGTTAGCTTATATCACTTGTTGCCTTAAGCACCGTGTTGCGATTAAGGGGTAATCTCAGGTCGTGACACCGAGCATGAGTATCATCATCCAGGTTTGAGCAGGACTAGTAGAGACTGGTGGAACTCGTCGTGGGGTAGTGCAATCGAGAGCGAGGACCTTAGAACAGGTCTGCACTGCATAGACAGGGCGAGTTCGATTCACATTATCCTCAAGTAGGACAGAGGTTCCAGAGGAATTTCTACACAAATCTGACCTTTGAGGAGGCATGATCATGTGAGCAAATAGGGAGTTAGTGAAATTCCATAACCCTAGACTCTACAGCCAGAAATAGAACATAAGAAAGGGAAATATTTCTATATGCCTTCTAGCTCCCCTCCCCCCCAATAAGTGTGGTACGCTATACGCCCATACAAAGGACTCTACTTGACAAGGCTTTGTGGACACCTAACGAACCTGAACCTATGCTTTGATACCAAGCTTGTCACAACCCGATCCTAGGCCAAGTCATGGTTGGCATCTCAAGAACACCAAGTTCCAAAGACCACCCTCTTAGACTAGCCAACCAGAATACAATGTAATATAATGGTAGAAGCAACCAAACAAATATATCGAAGATAGACAAATAACTTAATAGGGACTAAGACTCAATAAACAATAATCACCCATACTTTTTCCTTAAAATACTCTAAATTGAATACTAATTTAGATCGGGACATTCCCCCGACTATATCAAAAAAAGGCATCCAAAATATTAAAAAAAATAAACCAATGGGATTTCTATAATCCTAAAGTGAGCAGTAAAATATCTGGTTTTCTAGAAGATGGAGTCTCACCATTTCTACGCGACTCAAAAGGCGTGCTAATCCACCTGATGTTGCAAAAAAAGTAATAAAAATGTCTTCAGATACTACATTATGAAACAATGTAGAGTATTAGGATGGTTAGCGTGGTGAGCGCTTGCTTGTAACTTAAGGAAGTGATAAAATAATACCCAGTACAAATCAATCAAAAAAATCAAATGCACACACCGATATACTTATATATAAGATTTCAGGATAGGGAACAATGTTTATCTTGAGATTTAAAATCATTAACCTGGACTATGTAGCTCTAACTATCCTAAGGGAACCCACGAGCAATATTGGTTTATCTCTCTACTGAAAGGGTCCCAAAGTGGGTTAGCCGCATAAACCAGGAAAATCAAAGAAATGGTCATGAAATTCAGCAACCCCAGCCATTCAAAATATGTATATAATGTGTGAACTATGCACACGATTACCAAGACCCCCACACTGCAAATGTGGTTTTCCAGTATCGGTCCCCCCAGGACCTCCACCTTCCATGACCAACTACACAACCCCCTTTAAGCCTAAATTAAAATATTTGCACATAAGCCCATCTATTAAACTGAGGAGTCATAGGTATTTACCAAATGGTATTGTCATACTAATTGAACTTGCAAGTCAATTCCATTATGCCATTCCAAGCCAATTAGCAAAATAAACTCCTAAGTTCCAATTTAGAAACTAATCCATTTCTAACAAGGCCTTTCAAAACCATTTAAAACCAACACATGGACACCAAGGCCTTCTAAAACAATTTTTTTATTCGTTTAGTCATTAATACAATGCTATAGATTAGAAAAGTAAGCAAAACCATGTAATTATCCATTTTCCAAATCCAATTATGCAAGTTAGTTGAGGTTAACAACTATTTCCAACCAAAAACAATAATTTTTTGGGGAAATGCACAACCCCCTTTTCATCCACCATACCTATGCACAATTTTAGCTCAAATACCACAAGTTAAAGCAAGAATAACAATTCCAAAACCATGGGAAAACCAAGCACGTAACAATCATTTAAAACCCTCAACCCATAATTAAAAATCATAGAAACAATTGCTAAACACATTACTTTATGAAAAATAAGTTAGGTAAGAGATACATGTATGAAAATATCAAGAATTTGGAGCATAAACCACAATTGGAATCCTACATGATAAAACCTTTAAAACCGTAACTTTATTCTTGACCTTTGGAGTTTGAGAGAAAGAGTAGTGTGTTTTGATTTGATTAATGATGAAAATAGAGCCCCTAAGATGTTTTAAGTAATGGAAAAATAATGGGATGGGAGGAAAAGACCATAATGCCCTTAATAAAAATATGTAGGAAAACTGTCGCCAATATTTATGGGTCGGGTTATGACTCTTAATGACTGGCTACAAGTATTTACCTAGACTTATAGTCTAGGCAAAAACATTTTGTACCTATACTATTATGGTTATGAGCCCCTCCCTACGACTCGTGACCACACCTTATGACTCATGGGGTCTTAGTCGTGATCAGGATAGAAACATTGGAAAACCTTACTAGTTAAGTTACGATTGATAGTATACAACTCATACTAAGTGGTTACGACTCACTACCTTAGTTGTTTCTTTGGTAGTGAGCACCATAATCATAAAAAATTCAGAGTCCAGAACCTAGAGTAGTACCTCACTCCTTCATCCTCAGAGTCCGTGAGGCAAACTCCCAAGTTAGCCAGTGTAATGCCCTGAGTTGTACCCCGGATGCTACACGATGCTAGCTACCCTAAAGGACCACCAGCTAACCCATGACTGGTACATGCTGTGAGCACTAAATCATAAAAACACTATAATAATAATATAGCTAAAATAAATGCAGAAGATAGGCTAAAATTAGCCATAATATTCATAACTGAGTCAAATAATGACACATATGTCTAAAATACTATAGTCTGAAAGCCTCTAACTATCTGAATATAGAGTTGATGGGAAAGGTCCCCAACTAAATTCGTGTACTGAATAGACTGAACTACTGAAATACTAAAATAATAAATCACTATCCTCAATGTATGAGGACTCACCACTAACTCTACTGCTAAAAATCTGAACTGCTAAGTATGGCAGGAGCCCGTGCATCTGAACCTATGATATAAAATATCATAGCGCAAAAGAAAAGTATGTATCAGTGCTTTAAATATACTGGTATTCTAAGTGAAGTAAGTTGATATGCAAGGGTTCATATGCATGAACAATATCTTAATGAATAACATAAATACAACTGAAACAGAGTACATGTATAAACGAAACCGATGAAACACTAATTATGAAATACTATGCGCCTATCTACATATACTATGCCTGAGATCATAGTAACACTGGATACTGAGTTCTGATAACTGAGTGACTTATATCTGAGTTTACTAAAAATTGTATTACTGATAGCTGGGTGACTATTTCTGATAGTCCTAATTCTGTAGAACTGAACTGAGTTCTATACTGAGCAGGGTGACAGTCTTACAATCCTGATTCCATAAAACTGAACTAAGTTCTAAATTGAGACTGAAATAGAAACAATGGGAGGTAATCATGTAACCGACATGCCCCAAATTTGAGCTGATTGGGGTCCAACCTATGACCCTAGTTGGAATGGTGCTAATACCATGCAGTGGGTACTAATATTGGGAAACCATGATGCTAAGTGTATCTGATGGATAACACCTGGGAAGAATTAAGCCTAATATAATGGGTGACCCTTGGGAGGTAGTCAAGCCTGGTCTGAAGGGTGACTCCTCATCCTGCCCTGGCTACGCAGTTCATAAGTATGGGGACTACTACTAACGACTCTTTCTCTCTGATGAGGAAGTCATCATCCCTACACTCGTTTGGTGATAAATCCTACTCCCAACTGAAAGACACTAAATTAATTTCTAAACTGGACTACGCTGGACTGGACTGTTACTGTTCTTGTTAATTGACTAAACTGAACTGAGTTCACTAGTACTGTAACTGATGGAGAGTTCAGAATTCTACTGGCTAACAGGATATGCAGGGTTTTATACTAACTAAATGTTGTTGTTCCTGACATCACTGTGACTATTCTGATGCTATCGTAATTCTAGGTAAGCAGCTAGATTATCTGGTATTAGATACCCCCAGGACTCGATAACATAAAAAGTAAAGGATATCATGATCTTGAATGCATTATAATGTTCATAACTCATTCATACTGACATTTTGTTAAGCACTTGTAAGAAATAAGCTTGCACATATGATCGCATGTCATGATTTCCCCATTTAATCAATATGAGCAATTTATCAAACACGTGGGGAACATATTCTACGCACATAATACTAATCAACATGTAGGCATCATGATTTTGAATTCCAAATTTACATTCAAGGGCTTCAACATGAATTCACATAATACAACACATATGTCAAATAAATTTATACAAATCTTGAAATAAGTCATGGATTTGAAACCCAATTAACATCAAAATCATGGATACAATCACACCCAACATAAAATTTATGAAATTAATAAAGTTGAAGTTGAAAAGAGATTCTTGAATTCCAAGGGTGGAAGGAAACCCTTGGATGAACACTTCATATACCTTGGTACTTGAATTAATGAATACTGAAGTGTTCTTGAAGATTGAGCCATAAAATTAGATTCCCTAGGGTTTATTCTTGAGTAATTTGAGAGAAAATAATGAATGTTTTGCCTTAGGAATGATTAATTTCATATTTTTGGGTAAAAATAAGAGTGGGAAAATTACCCAATTACACATCTAGACATGGGTTTTTATAAGCAAAAACCGTGCCCAGTGATGCACAGGCCGGTGCGCCGTATTGATGAGGTCGACACTATGGTCGTTGCGCCATGCCGAGTCTACATCAGCTCACTGGAATTTGACACTAGGAACTGGAAAAAATATTTACCGATGCAATAGGTGATGTGGTACATCGATATCACGACGATCCATTTGTTTGGACTCCCAAACTTGAATCAAATGAGGTCCGAAAAATCTGATATTGTCCAGGAACAACTACTAACATTTCTGATCATGAATCAACCTAAAAATCAATATTTAAATGTCGTAAGAGTTGTGAAATGAGATTACCAACTTATGAAAACTAAAATAAAATTCTACGTGTAAATACTTAGATAAAATTTTTCTATGTATGGGACCCCTTATCAAGCTCTAAGGGCTGATTTGAGCTTAGAATTTTGTGGGGTCTTACAATATCTCTTTCTTGGAAACATTCATCCTCGAATGCATTTGACTAAGCTAAGATTACTGATAGACTAAGCTTAAACACTGAACATGCATATTTGATGCATAGAACACCTGACTGAAATTACAGATAACCTGAGTTTTCATAATGAATATACATATCTGATGCATGAATACATGACTGAACTGATTCATCAATACATGACTGAATATACAATGGTAATGGATACTAAGTTTATAATGTAAATAAATATGGAACTAGTCCAATCTAAGGAATGTTATTACCTTGAGCTAAGAATATTGATGTACCTGAGATTATTTACTTTACATGTATGAATGGGAACATAGAACATAACTGAACCTGAAATGTTATACATGAACTGAATATCATGAACTAGACAGAGCCCTTTAATACATAGCTTACGTATGAGATTGGAACTTGAGGGTCCACCTATGAGTACCCACGACTCCAAACTGGATTCATTATGTGAAGAGAAAATGGAAGGTTTAGATCATGAAAGCTCGGGGAATTATAGTGCATCTCCCCCTTGGGACATTATGTTCCCTGAAGAATGCTGACTTGGATGATATACTGAGAAAAAGTTAACACGATGAACAGGGCATCCATGAACTGAATCGTGATTGTATATCGGGGATCTAAAATTGAGGCATAATACATAAACTGAGATAAACTCATTACTACCTGGTTTCCCCATCTTGGAATGGTTACATTCATGAGACTTTAGGTAGTGCGATTAGAAAGAAAGACAGGAAACCAAACCATACGAACTTGTCCGCCTGACTATTAAACTGGATTGCTGGATTTATGGTCTAACTCATGCTGGAAACTTATACTCGACTGAAGCATTTCTTTGACACCCTTTCTATAGAGTTCTAATGACTTTAGGGAGCAAGGAAACCTTGGCATGGGCTAAATAAAACATCTAAATAAGAAATCACATTCTAATTAAATTTTTGTAGTGTGAGGCGAGGCCTACGAAAGATCATATAAGACAGAGTGACTAAGCGATATGTACTGCATCTACAAACTTAAAAGCTTAGACATATCCCTTAAATACCCACTCAACTATATTCCCCATCTTAGTATGGCGCTTCACTTTAAACTACTGAAAAAAATTCACGTGGGCGCTAAGCATGAATGCATAAACATACTAACTTATCTGATTAATTGAATGGCTGATAGCTAAATACTGGTTATAAAATTTTTAACTATACTTAGTCTAGATTGAAACTGTAGAGTATTACGCATATATGGTAAGAACAGACTGAGTAACATGAGATAATTAATCATGAATTTGTGAACACTGTATTATTTGAGAATGCAAGACCAAGCGTATTCTATTTGATGTTGTGCATATTTATACGTCTAAGCACCATAATTTACCCATGTTTTAGCTTAGTTTTGAGGATTAAATATATAATTCCTACACTTTTAGTCCATTTTCCTTTAAGCGAGCTAACCTATGTGATTAGCGTGTTTTTTAGGGACTAATGATGAAGATTTCAGCACTTTGTGCACTTGTGGGCAGCAAAGGAAAACTTCACATTAGAGGGAAGGCAGCTTTTGGACTGAAAGTGATGCATGGGAACTTTTTCCCGGGCAAACCCAATATTTTTAAAGACTTAAGGATGCAGTAGCAACTTATTAGACAAGGATGATATTAAAAACCTTCTTGCTGAATTTTTCAGCATCATTATCATTATTCATTATTCAGTTTTCAAATTCGGTAATTTTGGGAGGACAGAGAAAAATGGCTTTGGCTACACGAACGGAGAGAGAGAAATACGTTTTCCTCTATTATTGTCGCTAATCACTTCCATTGCCAAGATTGTTCTAGGTTTTGGTATGATGATTATGTCTACTTGGATTTTCGTTGAATCCATGAGTAGCTAAAATACTCTGTTAGGGTTATGAAAACCTTGTAAGATACTATCTATTAACTATGAGTTTGTGAATTCTTGATCTGTTATGCTACTTATATCATTACTCTCTTTGTTTTAATTGAATTATCATGGTTGCAAACATAGAGAACATGCCATTATAGCATTAACTTGTTCGAGAGAAAAGGTGGACATAACCCTAACTTATTATTCTCTGTGATTGAATCTTACTACACATAACATTCCATCGTTACTTTGACAATATTAGTTCACGCCTAAACCAAACCCCCTTTTTTCTTGGAATTTTCGACCAACGGTCTACTAATAATTGCAACACTTAGTGACCAGAGTATTCCCTGTAGGATTCGACACCCAACCTAGTTGGGTTCTATATTTGACAGCGACCGCTTACACTTTCTAACGAGAGTTGTAATTTGGGTGTATCAAAGTTTGGCGCTGTTGCCGAGGAATACAGTTGTCAACTAAGTTTGTGATAGTTAATAGACCCTTTGATCAAAGATTCTTGAATTTTACTTTTTGTTTGTTGTTTTTGTTTTGTTCAATTTTGGTAGAGTGCATGCCAAATACATGAAGTTCTGGTCAGCCATTATTACCTCTAAATCCTGAACCACATCTTATTGGCAGAATAGATGCACAACGAGATATTGAAAGAAGGGCTGCTCAACTGGAGCAAGCTAGATTAGCTGTATTGGCAGTTGCGCAAGTACATCAACAGAATGCTGATAACCCAGGTCAGGCAATAAATCCTGATGATGAGGACCTGGATGATGATGAGTTACTAAATCCAAGGCGTATAGATGAGGTGGTGGCACCTGTGAACAAGAGAGATCGTCAAGCTAGAATGAGACCTGAACGCCGAGCTGTGCAGGCTCCTTTTAATGATGATGATGATGATGATCTAGATAGGGCTGGTGCCACATGGGCTATTATTCCTCCGCCCTTGGCACCTGGAGCCAAGTTCAATATCACTAGCACCATGATTCAGCTACTGCAGCTCAAGGGGTTATTTGGTGGACTTGCAGGCGATTATTCGAATATGCATCTGATAAATTTTATCTCAACATGCAAGTCGTTTGACAATCCAGGAGTTGGATAGAATACAATTCGGCTGTGCTTATTTCCATTGTCTCTATCTGGAGAGGCAACTCTATGGTTGAATGGGCTAACTCCAGACTCTATTACTAATTGGAGGCAACTGAAAGATTCTTTCCGCCATCCAAGAGAGCCAAATTAAGAGATGAGATAAGCAATTTTCGATAGCTTCCTACTGAAGCTCTCCATGAAACATGGGAAAGGTTCAAGAATAAGCTTATACGGTGCCCAAATCATCAGATGACCAACATCCACTTGATGGAGATATTATACAGGTCTTTGAATTTGGTGACTAAGCCAGTGGTTGATAATGTTGTGGGTGGGTCATTTATGGACCTTACTTTTATTGAGGCAAGTGATATTCTAGATCGTATGACAAAACAGAGTAGATCTTGGCATACCAGAGATTCTGAGGTAGCAATCTCTACTGTATCTTTTGGCTTGACGACAGAACAAAGGTGAAGAGAAGAGGAACATGACCAGGATATGGCTCACATGAAAACGCAGATAGATCTTCTTACCAAGCATTTATTATCAGGTAAGACCGAAAAAGTTAAGGATGTTGTGTCTCAGGGACGAGATGATTCCGATTCTGAAGAAGAAGCAAATTACTTGAATAATCAGGGGGTTTCCGAGGCAATGCCCAAGGAAACCAAGGTTGGAACTATTATGATAAATCTGGATACAAGGACCGCGATCAAGGGAGTTGGAAGAATAAGACTGACAGGAGTGGTTTGTACGTTCCTCCTGAAAATCGTGAGGCTGCGGCATCTAGCTCTGGGAAGATATCATGAAAGATATGATGGCTAAGCTGTTGAAAGGAGTGAAGGCAACCAACACGGGAGTAACTGAGGTAAATAATGATTTGTCCTCAATAAATCAATAGGTTGGCTCGCATTCCACTGCAATAAAATAGCTGGAACAACAACTAAGTTAACTTTCAGTGGCATTCAATCAAAGAAAGGCTGGCACTTTACCTAGTGACACTGTGCAAAATCCAAGGAATGATGGATCATGTATGGATATTACTACCAGAAGTGGTAAAGTGTTGGAAAATCCATCCAAAGGCAAGACGGTGGTTGATAGTATAGAAGAGAATATTATTGAAGCAGATTGAGATGATTCTGTAGAAGATGAAAATCATAATGAGAATGTTCTTAGTACTACACCTACATGTCAACAGTCCAAAAAGATCGAGAATGGGAAGCAAATTAAAAAGGAAGTGGTGGAGAAAACTATTCAAAATCCACCACCACCTTTTCCCCAGATACTAAAGAAGAAGGCTGATGACACCAGGTTCAGTAAATTCATGACCATGTTGGACCAGTTGACTATTAATGTGCCTTTAGTGGAGGCACTGGAGCAGATGCCAGGATATGCCAAATTCATGAAGGACCTGTTGATGAAGAAAAGGGCAGCAAGCTATGAACTTACAGATAATGTTCATCATTGCAGTGCGATTGCCACGAGATCTTTAGTACAGAAGAAGGCAGATCCTGGTGCTTTCACTATTCCTTGCATGGTTGGATCTTTGGATTTTTCTAAGGCGTTGTGCGATTTGGGGGCTAGCATAAATTTGATGCCGCTATCCATTTACAGACAGTTGAGGTTGGGCGATCCTGCCCCAACCAATATGTGGCTCGTGATGGCAGTTAGGTTGGTTAAACGACCTATTGGTATCTTATATGATGTACTGGTGAAGGTTTCTTCCTTCATTTTTCCTTCAGACTTTATTATTTTGGACTGCGAGGTGGACTCTGAAGTTCCCATAATCTTGGGATGCCCTTTCCTCGCAACAGGAAGTGTGCTTATTGATTTAAGAGCAAATGAGCTTTTATTTTGGATGAATGACGAAGTGGTCCATTTGGATGTATGCAAATCGATGAAGCAGCCTAGAGATATCAATGTGTCCTCTATAGCTGAGGTTTATTATGAGGATGAGAAAGAACTATCTGTAGAGAAGCAGCTTACTATTGAGCCATTGTCTATTGTGCTTTTGAATTTTGAGCGTGAGGATGTTGAAGATTATGAAGAAACTGTTTGTGCTCTAACAGGAATAGGGTCCTATTCTCATTCCCCTAAGAAGCTAGACCTTGACCTTAAGAATCGACCTTCACCACCAGCGAAACCATCCATTGAAGAGCCACCAGTGCTAGAATTGAAAGAGCTCCCCAATCATCTAAAGTATGCATTTTTAGGAAGTGGAAATACACTTTCGTTTATTGTTGCGGCTGATTTAGGTGAACAACAAGTAGCGGCTCTCATCTCTATTCTAAAGAGGTACAAGAGAGCCATTGGTTGGACTATTGTTGATATAATTGGTATCCCTCCTAGGATATGTTTGCACAAGATTCAGCTCGAGGAAGATTGCATACCCACTATTGACCACCAACGTCGTTTGAATCCACTTATGCAAGAGGTGGTGATGAAAGAAATTATTAAGTGGTTAGACGCAGGGGTGTTGTATCCAATCTCAGACAGTAAATAGGTGAGTCCGGTGCAATGTGTACCCAAGAAAGGGGGCATGACAGTAATCGCAAACGAAAGGAATGAGCTAATTCCACTCAGACCTGTCACAGGGTGGAGAGTGTGCATGGAATACCGGAAGCTGAATTCGTGGACGTTAAAGGATCACTTCCCCATACCATTCATGGATCAAATGCTTGATCGATTGGCAGGGAAGGGATGGTTCTGTTTCTTATATGGTTATTACGGATATAATCAGATTTGCATTGCTCCTGAAGATCAGGAGAAAACCACTTTTATATGCCCGTATGGTACGTTTGCCTTCAAATGAATGCCATTTGGGCTATGTAACACACCTGCCACTTTTCAGCGCTGTATGATGTCCATTTTTTCTGATATGGTCGAAGAAACCTTGGAGGTGTTCATGTATGACTTTTCGGTTGTAGGTGAGTCATTTGAATCATGTTTGGCAAATCTGAGTATGGCGTTGCAGAGATGTGTTGAATTCAACCTGGTGTTAAATTGGGAGAAGTGTCACTTTATGGTTAAGAAAGGCATTGTTCTTGGTAACAAAGTCTCTGAAAAGGGAATTGAGGTTGATCGAGCCAATATTTAATTTATCGAGAGATTACCACCTCCATTTTTTGTAAAAGGGGTGCGTAGTTTTCTCGGTCATGCAGGTTTTTATCAGAGGTTTATTAAAGACTTCTCCAAGATTGCTAGCCCATTATGCAAACTTTTTCAAAAGGATGCAAAATTTGACTTTGGTGAAGATTGCTTGAAGGCATTTAAATGCCTCAAAGGAAAGATGGTTGAAGCTCCTATTATTGTAGCACCTGATTGGTCTCTACCTTTTGAAGTTATGTGTGATGAAAGTGGGGTAGCATTGGGTGCTGTACTTGGTCAAAAAAGAGAAAGGATATTTCATCTAATCTACTATGCAAGCAAGGCCTTGAATAGAGCACAGAAGAACTATACCGTCACTGAACAAGAGCTTCTAGCAGTTTTTTATACTTTCGAAAAGTTTTGTGCTTCCTTGTTGGGAACCAAAGTAGTGGTTCATATAGATCATGTGGCTCTAAGATATCTAATGGCAAAGAAGGATGCTAAGCCAAGGCTAATTAGGTGGGTGTTACTGCTCCAAGAATTTGATTTTGAGGTAAAGGTTAGAAAAGGTTGCGAAAACCAAGTAGCTGATCATCTATCTAGACTTGAGAGTGAGCACATAGTGCAACCTGACCTTGACATTGATGATGCATTTCCCGACGAAGAGATCCTAGCCACTATTGTAAAATTCTTACCGTGGTATGCAGACTTTGCAAACTACGTGGTAAGTAAAGTGATTCCTGAGCATCTCTCCTTTCATCAAAATAAAAAGTTCATGCATGATGTGAAACACTACTTCTGTGATGAACCGTATCTTTTTTGATGATGTGTTGATGGTGTTATTAGGAGATGCATCTCAGATATGGAGGTGCCTAGCATACTAGAAGCAAGTCATGCTTCCCAAGTTGGGGGTCACCATGCAGGTGATCGAACGGCCAGGAAGGTACTCCAAAGTGGCTATTACTGGCCTTCATTATACAAGGATGCCTATGATTTTGTGAGACGATATGATCAGTGCCAGAGGCAAGGCTCTATTTCGAATCACCATGAGATGCCCATGTCTAAAATTCTTGAGGTAGAGTTATTTGATGTTTGGGGTATTGATTTCATGGGCCCATTTGTGAGTTTGTTTGGGATGAAATATATCCTAGTTGTTGTGGATTATGTATCCAAATGGGTCCAAGCAGTAGCGCTGGCTAATAATGAAGGTAAGCGTGTTGTAGAATTCTTAAAGAGAAATATCTTCTCTCGTTTTGGGATACCACGTACCATCATAAGTGATGAAGGATCACACTTTTGCAACAAGCTGTTCAGAGTCGTATTGGTGAAATATGAGGTTAAGCAACATAAGGTAGCTGCACCTTACCACCCACAAACTAGTAGGCAGGTAGAGGTTTCTAATCGGGAGATCAAGCTGATACTTGCTAAGATGGTGAATGCCAGTAGGAAAGATTGGTCCAAAAAGCTGGACAATGCCTTATGGGCATATAGGACTGCGTTCAAGACACTAATTGGCATGTCACCATACCAACTAGTTTATGGGAAAGCTTGTCACTTTCCATTTGAGCTAGAACATAAAGCACTGTGGGCACTGAAGCAGCTTAACTTGAATTGGGAGGATGCTACTAATCTGAGGTTGGAACAGCTGAATGAGATGGATGAATTCCATCTACATGCATATGAAAGAGCAGATCTCTACAAGGAAAGGATAAAAAAGTATCATGATCGGAGGATTGTCCAACGAAACCTTCAAAAAGGTGATTTGGTACTTCTTTTTAACTCCAGATTAAAGCTATTTCCAGGTAAGTTGAAGTCTAAATGGTCTGGGCCATTCAGATTTAGCCAAGTTTAGCCATCTAGAGTAGTGGAGTTTGAAAACAATGATGGTGGTGTCTTTAAGGTGAATAGCCAGCGAGTGAAGCTATATATCGGACCTACTGATTCGATAAAATGTATAGCCACCTTATATCTCGATGAAGTCTGAGTACTCGAGATAGCTATGTCGTGCTGCAATAATAAATCAAGCGCTACATGGGAGGCAACTCATCATAAGGAGTTTGTTTCACTAGGATTTTTTTTTTGATAAGTAAAAGTTCAAAAAGAAGAGTCGAGCCACGACCAAAACTAAGGCACTCGGTGGGAGGCAACCCATCTTTCTAATCATTTTTGTTGTTTTTGATTAAGTGTAGGTGCAAGACATACAAAGAAGGAGATTAGTCCCAAATTTTGATTTGAAAGTGAGCCATGCTAAAGATGGTAAGTTCGGAATGATGGAGCAAAGGCTATAGGCTAGGCATTGCCTATGCCAACCTAGGCAATGAACAAGGCAATGCCTATGCAAATCTAGGAAACGGACAAGGCAATGCCTATGCCATTGCCTATGCTCACTGCCTCACATAGGCAATGGACAAGGCAAGGCCTATACCTATGTAGGCAATGCTATAGGTGCCGCCTATGCCATTGCCTATGCTCACTGCCTCACATGGGCGATGCTATAGGCGCCTCCTATGCCAATCTAGGCGATAGGCAAGGCGCCGCCTATGCCAATCTAGGAGATAGGCAAGGCGCCGCCTATGCCAATCTAGGTAATAGGCAAGGCGCTGCCTATGCCAATCTAGGCATTGCTATAGGCGCCGCCTATGCTAAGCATAGGCAAAGCAATATGCGCTGCCTACTTATCCTTTTTTGCCTCTTAACCCGATTGTACATGGATCAAACCCGACCCATGGCTTAGCCTTTAAATATATCCTCAACCTTAGAACACAATTCCATTATTTGCTCAAGATAAGCGCCACTTAAGCTCCCCAATTCTCTTAAAGTTTTGCTTTTTGCTCATCTAATCTTGCAAGCTCACCTTCTTGATCCATCATCACGTAAGTTACTTTTTTATATTTCGTAGTGTTGCACTACTACACTTATAATGGTTTATTAGATTTTGAAGTGGTGTTTGTGATAAGAACATGGTTGGTATGTTATGATGCATCTAGTTGAGTGAATGGATTCGTGTGGGTGTTCTTGCCTTTATTCAGACTTGTATTTGATCGATATTCACTATCCTATTTTTATGAAGTTGAAATTGTGAAGTTAATGCATAATCTTGAAAGTCATAAGCTTGAACGTTTGAACAACTTGTTCATCGATGGTGTTGATCATGATTGACCACAAGCTTAAGATAATGTGTTTATCTCTATGCAATAACCTGATAACATATCTATGTGGTCGTCTTGTTCAAATATTGCCTTAATCCAATGAAGTAAAGTTGGAAAGGATAGTCAAGATTACATGATTACTAACATTGTGCAAACAGATTAAGTGTGGTGTGGTACCATCACGATTTTCTTTTTCGAATATATTAAATCTTCCATGATGAAACTAACATGACTTTACTGTGATCTCAGGTAGAATGGCCCCAAAAGGACGACAAGGTAAAGAAAAAGTGTCCACCTCCAAAAAAGGTCAGAAAAGGGCAAGAAAAGATCAGGCTGAGTCCTCCTCTTTGCAAGTGCCTTGACGCACTTTTAGGATAAAGTGGGTCCTAGAGGAGGAAGGAAAGGAGTGGTACAAGAACAACAAAGTAAAAAATATGTTCATGTTGATTTGATGCAGAAGGAGAGTCTAGCAAAGAAAGACCCTCGCATTTTGGCTAAAATCATGGCACTAAATCTTGATTTCATTTTTCGAGATATGGGGGAATGCAATCTTGATCTAACGCGAGAGTTTTATGCCAATTGGTCCCCAAAGACTACCGGAAGTGAAGTAAAGATTCGGGGCCAAGTCTTGCAACTGAATGCGGAGTTCTTTAACTCTTTTCTGGGCCTTCCATCTGTGGATCTATCACCACTCAAGGAGCTTTATCACAGACCTCCATACAGGACCATCAGACATACACTATGCGGATCAAGGTCAATGGCACGGTGGATTCAGCACATGGATAACGGTCGCCACAATACCTACCCGTATGCCTCTTTGAACGGGGAAGCTTGCATATGGTTAAGGATAGTCAACTCTTGCTTGATTCCTGGGACACAATATACTAAGATCAGAGGTGATCCAGTCTGCTTGGTGTATGCTTTGATGATGAATATTCCTATCAACATTGGTGCGGTTATACGATCGTTAATGTGCAAGGCTAGGCTGCACAAAAGGTCCCATTTCAGTTTCAGAAATTTGTTGACTGCGATCTTAAGGAAAGAACGCATTGAAGAGGAACCCGCGAACCATAAGCTGCCATACAACCCGAAGAAGGTTGATCTTACGAAGGTTAAAGAGCCTGAAACTGGTCAAGGCATCAACCTTACCACTGCTGAGAGACATGCTCAAGATGAAAGTTTTTTCCACCATCTGTATGGAATGACTCGGTTTACAATGATGAGTGGGGGTCGTGTTCCGACTGATGCAGAGCTTCAGCAGTTGGACAATGACTACCCGCTTAATGAGCATGCATGGGCCATGTGTGGAGTGGGGGTACATTTTGTAGAACCTCTCGATGATGACGTGCCAACAAACGATAATTGCCGACTGCCAGACTCATATGTGGAGGACAACTCTGATGATAATGACTCTGATGATGATTCCGACGCAGGGGGTATGACCCCAGACATAGAAGAGGAGTTCGACTAATCAGGTTTTCCTTATTTATTTCCACTGAGGGCAGTGTGCCCCATCTAAGTGTGGGGTAAGGGTATATGTCTGCTGTATTGTACTTCTTTGCCTACATTTATTCGTGTTTGTTTGAATTAGTCGTAGTTAGTTAGTCGTAATAAGTTAGTTAGATTTAGTTTTTAAGATTTAGTTTTTAGATTTATTTTGCATGAAAATTTTCTGATAGACGGCATGGTATTATAACAAGAGTTTGTGCTGAATCATTTTTATTGATACACTTAAGCTCTAATTTTTGACTCACTGTCTGATAAACTATTGTGGTTTAATTTATTCATCTGTTGGGTCAAGAATCTATAATGCTCCCAATGAAGTTGACCATGTGCCTTGTGTGTGTGAGGTTATTGTATATTCTTTGTTGTGACTGAAGCTAGAACTTGCCTGGTGTGTGTGAAGTGAAATAAAGATTGTGAGTTTAGGAGATTATTTAGGCATTTCTTTGGCAGCCTGAAATTGTTTACCTTCTTTTTACCTACCTTTATACATTGTCCTAGTGAACACCCTTTGAGCCTTTAGCTATTTTCTTTGGCAGCCTCATATGTAGCCTAATCCAATTTTTTTAAGATCATAACTTGATCCAAATTCCTAAGCGCTTTAAATTGTAGAGATATTTGGCAAAATAAGAGGAGAATGGTGAAAGTGATGCCTCAGAGTGTATTGGTACTTGAAAATGTTGTGAAAAAAATGGCTATCATAGAGGTGCTTTATAAAAAATATATATATATAATAAAAAAAGAGATATAGAAAAATAAAAAGATAGTTGTGTTTATGATTTAATAACAAAATAGGTGAAAAGGGGTTGGTAGATGAAAGGAAGGTAGAGTGGTTGTTAAAAGATTGTGTAAATGGCATAATGTAGTGTATTAAAGCGCTTAGGGAACATAGTCACTATTTCTGGCCAAAATAGTCCTACATGTCCCTTAGCCTACATTACAACCCATAAAGACCTATTTGATCCTAAACTTAGCAGTCTGATATTAGTAGAGCATTACATTAAGGGCAAGCCTATGGTCATCAGTTGCAATATAAGAATTCTTTGTGAGAGTGAGAGCAAGGAAAGTCTTATACCCATGTTTCGAAAAATGCAAAAATATGAGTGATTATGGGTGATATCTTTTGTGAGCACACATGGTTGATTATTGTGGAGTAGTTTTATATGATTTTTGTAACTTAACTTGTGTATACGAATTGACCATCCTAATGAGTCTATGTTGGAGGTTGTGTTGTTTCTAGTAATGATCAAGAAACCCACTCTTTGTTAATAATTGTCGTGCATGTCTTGTTGAAAATTTTGTGTTGCTATTTTGAAATTCTAGTTAGGTGTTTGCATGGATGTAATATTTTGTTCGAGGACAAACAAAGCTCTAAGTGTGGGGTGGTGATGTTGGGCGTATTTATACGTCTAAGCACCATAATTTATCCATGTTTTAGCTTAGTTTTGAGGATTAAATATATAATTCCTGCACTTTTAGTCCATTTTCCTTTAAGTGAGCTAACCTATGTGATTAGCATGTTTTTCAGGGACTAATGATGAAGATTTCAGCACTTTGTGGACTTGTGGGCAACAAAGGAAAACTTCACATTAGAGGGAGGGCAGTTTTTGGACTGAAAGTGATGCATGGGAACTTTTTCCCGGGCAAACCCAGTATTTTTAAAGACTTAAGGATGCAGTAGCAACTTATTAGACAAAGATGCTATTAAAAACCTTATTGCTGAATTTTTCAGCATCATTATCATTATTCATTATTCAGTTTTCAGATTCGGTAATTTTGGGAGGACAGAGAAAAACGTCTTTGGCTACACGAACGGAGAGAGAGAAACACGTTTTCCTCTCTTATTGTCGCTAATCACTTCCATCGCCAAGATTGTTCTAGGTTTTGGTATGATGATTATGTCTACTTTGATTTTCGTTTAATCCATGAGTAGCTAAACTACTCTATTAGGGTTATGAAAACCTTGTAAGATACTATCTATTAACTATGCGTTTGTGAATTCTTGATGTGTTATGCTACTTATATCATTACTCTCTTTGTTTTAATTGAATTCTCATGGTTGAAAACATAGAGAACACGCCATTATAGCATTAACTTGTTCGAGAGAAAAGTTACATGTTTGGAAAAGAGAGTGTGACAAGGAAATAGGGCTTCCAACCTCTATTTACACGTTAATGCCTTAACCGGATTAACTTCTTGGAGAATTTGTACCATTTGTTATACACTTTAGGCTCGAGAGAGTTAAAGTTGAAATAAATCCTTGATGGTTGAGAAACACTTGGATTTAGAATTAGAATACGATTCTCTATAAGTGCATGCATGTCTAAATTCCGCACTACTCATAGTTAATAGAGAAGTAGAAACTACAAGGTGGACATAACCCTAACTTATTATTCTCTGTGATTGAATCTTACTACACATAACATTCCATCATTACTTTTACAATACTAGTTCACGCCTAAACCAAACCCCCTTTTTCTTGGAATTTTCGACCAACAGTCTACTAATAATCGCAACACTTAGTGACCAGAGTATTCCCTGTGGGATTCGACACCCAACCTAGTTGGGTTCTATATTTGACAGCGATCGCTTACACTTTCTAACGAGAGTTAAAATTGGGCGTATCACTATTATTCTAAAATAGTCTATAAACTGAGGTACTGAAATACTAATAACTAAATAATTTATAACTGTAAGCTATGGTCAAGCAAACGTGAATCTGAACTGAGTTACTGATCTGATAACTAGATTGGGACGGTGACTGAGACTGTATCTAAGATGGTAACTAAGATTGTAACTAAGATTGTACTTGAACTGAATACTGGGTTCTGATAACTACGCAATGGATACTGACATAAATCAAAGATCTGAATAGACACTCATATTCAGAATTTTCTCAACTTGTCATCTCATGAAAAATTCTAATTTCACTCTCATCAACCATAAAATACAATTAATTCTAGCAATTTACTTAGCATACTAACGTGACATTCATGCCTATTTCCATAACTACAACCTCATGTAAAACTAGCAAGCAATGATCTTTTCTTATCATGAAATACTTACTCTCTCACATCTAAGTAATCACTTATCACTACATAAATTTATAAGGAGAGTTTGCTAAAGGGTTAAAACATGAGGACCTAAAGCATGAATGGCATTATACCAAACTTAACACTTAATCGAGGCCTGAGGAATAGAAAATCAACATCATGCAATTTATCAAGAGATCTAAACTTAGGATTTACATGAAATCTGAATTTAGTTGATCATTAGGAGAATAGCATAAGTTATGGGAACTGAGAATACTGTAAATCATGACATGAGTACATGATTCATGAGCTGCATGACCTGATTTTTGAGTTTCTATTTTCATGGAACGTGATTCGTAACACTGAGTAAACTGGAACTGCTTACACTAAGAACTGTAAGCATACATGATTTTTGTTAATATGCACAAATATGAGCTATAATCATAAAATCAATATGTAAGGCATAGGTAGTTATCTTGATAGCTAAAGTACAAAACTTTTACACTGAGGTAGGACGGATTGGGCATCAACCTCTCCCACTACTTTTCTACATATATTGACATCACTACTAAAATCTGAAGGCCTGACTTTCTAAGATAACATAATCGGACAGTTCCTATATACCCACCGGGCTATGATAGACTGACCCACTTGTGTGGAGACTGACAAAGGTTATGTTAAGGTTTCCAGTCTAACTTTGAAATTGACTGCTATGTAAGGAGTTACAAAAGACAGTGAAGCTCCTAGATCTAATAAGACAAAAATGTAAAAAGAAGATCTGTAGTCTACCAGTAACCACATCAGGAGGACTTTCCAGATCATATCGGGACTGAAGGATATAAAGCCTATTTGGGCGTTGCCCACTGGCAGCACTAGAAGTAGCACCCTTCTGGTTCAAGCGATTGGACTGAGCTGAAGGACGGTTGGACTGACCTTATTGGCACAAATCCCTTCCCCTCCGATCCATTACTCTACACTTCCGCATCTTGTGGCCTGGATTACCACATCTAAAACATACATCACCTGCCAGCTCTACACACACCTAGATGATTTCTACCATATTCTTCACAAATTGGATTGGTAAGATTGCTACTCACACTACCCTGGGTTTTGGAGCCTGGTGGCCCATCTCGACTGTCATTCCTACACTTTGGTACTGGTGCATTAACTGAGGATGGTGTTATAACTAAAGACTTTTGATGAATCTAGGAACGGTTACTACCTTCTGACTTAAGCTGAGTGAAATTTAAAATACCTGTTCTAGCTCTCTCATTATCTCTCTCCTTCTTCTTAAGATTCTACTCCTCAATCTTTTTAAAATGGACCATAAGCTTAGATATGTCCATCTCCTTAATCAACATCGCAGTTTTTCACTCCTTAACCACACTATCTGAGACCCTAGACACAAACTTGCTCATTCTGGACCTACTGTCTGCTACTATATGGGGAGCATACCTGTCTAACTAAATAAACATAAGGGAATACTCTTTCACCCTCATGCTACCTTGACTGAGATTGATGAACTCTAACACCTTGGCTTCTCTCAGCTCTAAGAGAAAGAATCTATCTAGAAAAGCAGTAGCAAACTCTTTCCATTCTGTGGGCTCTGCATTTGTTCCCTTTTCTACCTTTCACTACTTAAACCATGTATGAGCTATATGTTATAGCTGATAGAAAGCTAACTCAACACTCTTATTGGAAGTTACTCCCACGATATCTGTGACTTTCTAAACCTAATCGAGGAACTCCTGTGGGTTCTCTTCAAACTTAGATCCAAAGAATAGGGGAGGATTCATTTGGGTGAAGTCTGGAATCCTAGATGCAGCAATATTGGCAACTGGGTTAGCCTGAACAGCAGCTGGCCGTTCATTCTGAGCTACTACAAAATTAGCTATAGTAGTGAATGCAGCTCTGAATTCTTCATGGGAGACATGCTCTTCCAGGGAATCTGCCTGAACGGGCTGAAGTGCTGACTGATTTCCAATTCTTCTTCCGTTAGTCTTTTTGGGAGGCATGTTTTGTAATCGAAAGGAAGAAAAAGATTAGACTGAGAATTTCGCTTGAGGTCATGCTCACTTGCACGATATGAATACTGAAAGAAAAGAAACTTTTCCTAAAAATATGTCATAGCCTTCTATACATAAGTGTGGCATGTTACAAACCCATGCACAAGACTTTACTTGATGCGGATTTTAGACTTCCTAAGACTCTATTGAACCATAGGCTCTAATACCAAGTTTGTAACGCCCCGATTTTGTACCCTAGATGCTACACGGTGCTAGCCACCCTGAAGGACCACCAGCTGACCCATGACTGGTAGGTGTTGTGAGTACTGAATCATAAAAACACTATAATGATAATATATCTTAAATAAATGCGGAAGATAGGCTGAAATTTTCCATAAGGTTCATAACTAAGACAAATACAAAATACTGAAAAACTGAATACTGACACATGTGTTTGAAAGACTCTAGTCTAAAAGCCTCTAACTATCTGAATATAGAGTTGATAGGATAGGTCTCCAACTAATCCATCTACTGAATATACTGAACTACTAAAATACTGAAATAATAAATCTCTATCCTTGGACTATAAGGACTCACCACTAACTTTGCTACTAAAAATCTGAACTGCTAAGTACGGCCAGGAGCCCGTGCGTCAAAACCTATGATATAAAACATCATACCGCAAAAGAAAAGTATGCATTAGTACTTTTAATGTACTGGTTTGCTAAGTGAGGTAGGCGTATATGCAAGGGTTCATATGCATGAACAATATCTGACTAAATTGCATGAATTCAACTGAAGGAGAGTGCACGTATATCTAAAACTAACAAAACACTGGTTATGTAATATTGTGGACCTATCTATATATACTATTCCTTAGATCATAGTAGAACTGGATACTGATTTTTGATAACAGAGTGACTGATATCTGAGTTTACTGATAACTGTATTACTGATAGCTGGGTGACTATTTCTCACAGTCTTAATTCTCTAGAACTGGATTGAGTTTTATACTGAACTGGGTGACTGTGTTTGACAGTCCTAATTTTTAAGAACTGAACTAAGTTCTAAACTGAGACTGAAACTAAAACTTTGGGAGGTAATCATCTAACCGACATGCCCTAAATCTGAGATGATAGGTGTCCAACTTGAGACCCCAGATGGAAGGGTGCTAATATCGTGCCACGGGTACTAACACTGAAAAACTAGCTTGCCAAGCCTAACTGACGGGGTATACCTAGGTGAAGTCAAGCCGAATCTAATAGGTGACCCCTGGGAGGTAGTCAAGACACGTCTGATGGGTGACTCCTTATCCTACGCTGGCTACGTGGTTTTGGAGTATAGGGACAGCTACTAATGACTCTGCCTCTCTGACGGGGAAGCCATCATCCCTGCACTCACTCGGTGATAAATCCTACTCCCAAGTGAAAGACACTAAACTGGTTTCTAAACTATACTATGCTGGACTGGAATATTACTTTTCATGTTGATTGACTGAACTGAACTGAGTTCATTGAGTACTGTAACTGATAGAGAGTTCTACATTCTATTGGCTGACTGGATATTCTAAGTTTTGTACTGACTGAATACTACTATGCATGACATCACTGAGACTATTCTGATGCTAGTGTAATTCTAGGTAAAAAGCTAGATTGTCGGGTATTAGATACCCCTAGGACTCGATAACATTAAAAGTAAAGTATATCATGATCTTGAAAACATTATAATGTTCATACCTAATTCATAGACATTTCATCAAACACTTGTAATAAATAAGCTTGCACATATGCTAGCATGTCATGATTTCCCCATTTAATCCACATGAGCAATTTATCAAACACTTAGGGAACATATTCTACGCACATAATACTAATAAACATGTAGACATCATGATTTCAAATTCAAAATTTACAATTCAAAGGCTTGAACATGAATTCACATAATACAACACATATATCAAATTAATTTATAGGAATCTTGTAATAAGTCATGGATTAGAAACCCAATTAATATCATAATCATGGATTCAATTAAACCCAACGTGAAATTTATGAAATCAATAAACTTAAAGATTAAAAGAGATTCTTAAACTCCAAGGGTAGAAAGAAACTCTTGGATGAACACTTCACATACCTTGGTACTTAAGTTAATGAAGACTGATGGAGTGTTCTTGAAGAGTGAGCCTTGAAAGTAGATTCTCTAGGGTTTGTTCTTGAGTAATTTGACAAAAAATAATTTATGTTTTGCCCTAAGAATAATTAATTTCATATTTTTGGGGCTGAATAAGTGTGGGAAAATTGCCCAATTACCCCTCTAGATGTGGCTTTTAAATAAGCAAAAACCATGTCTAGTGACGCGCAGGCCGGCACGCCGTGTCGATGAGGTCGACACTATGGTTGACGCGCCACAAAGAAACTGTGTTGGCTTACTAGAATTTGAAATTAGGAACTGGGAAAAATATTTATCGACGCGATAGGTGATGCAGCGCATCGAGATCGCATTGATCCACTGTTTTGGACTCCCAAACTTAAATCAAACATGGTCTGAAAAATCTGAAACTTGTTCGGGAATAACTACTGCATTCCTGATCATGAATCAACCTAAAAATTGATATTTAAAGGTTGTAAGAGTCGTGAAATGAGATATCCAACTTATGAAGAATAAAATAATATTCTATGTGTAATCGGATACCTTATTAAGCTCTTAGGGATGAGTTGAGCTTAGAATTTTGCGGGCTCTTACAGCCAGCCTATGAATATCCTTCACCGAATCTCTTTTATCCTCATCAATGTGATATTGCCTTACCATACATAACTTTCTAGGACCATCAACAACTACATTAGCTTTACCTTAAAGATAGTGAAGGCTTATTTTATAATTATTATGTAGCTCGAGCCACCACTTATGCCTGAGGTTTAATTCCTTCTGAGTAAACACATACTACAAGCTTTTATGATTTGAATATATATAAATATGCACCCTATAGAGGTAATGGCGCCAAATCTTCAAAGCAAAGACCACAACCGCCAACTCTAGATTGTAAGTCGAGTAATTCCTTTCATGAACTTTAAGCTGCCTCGAAGCATAGTCTGCCACTTTACCATGCTGCATCAACACAAAACCCAAACCTATATGGGATGTATCACAATAGACAACAAACTCATCGATACACTCGGGCAGGGTCAAAACTAACTTAGAAGTCAGCTTATTCTTAAACTTTACAAAACTACCCTGACAAGCATCAGACCATAAAAACTTACCTTTTTTAGAGTTACATTCTTGAACGGAATATCAATAGATAAGAAACTCTCTGCAAACCTTCTATAATACCATGCCAAGCGCAAGATGCTCCAAATGTATATTGGAGTCATGGGTCTAGGCCACTTCTTATCTACCTCAACTTTTAATGGATCCATCTTGATCCCTATGCTAGAAATAACATATCCAAGAACGGTCACAACACTTAGCAAAAATTCACACTTAGAAAATTTTGCTTATAATTTCTGGTCCTTAAGAGTATGCAACATAACTTGGAGGTGATTTACATGGTCCTCCTCACTCTTAGAGTATACCAAGATGTTATTAATGAAGACTAGAAGAAACAAATCTAGAAATATCCTAACCACCCAATTGAAAAGATCTATGTAAAAAGATGGAGCATTACTAAATCCAAATTACATAACAAAAAACTCATAATGGCCATACTAGGTTCAGAAAGAAGTTTTGGGAATATCATTCTCCCTAATTTTCAAACGATGATAGCTGAAATTAAGATTAATCTTAGAGAAACAACTAGCACCCTGAAGATACTCAAAAGATTATAAATTCTACGAAAAGGATACTTATTCTTCACAGTACCCTTATTCAATTAACAATAGTCTATGCACGTCCCAAGAGATCCATCATTCTTTTGCATGAAGAGTACAGAAAAATCCCATGGAGAAATTCTAGGATGTATGAAACCCTTATTAAGAAAATCTTTTAACTAATCCTTTAGCTCCGTTAGTTCAGTCGGAGTCATCGTATAAGGAGTAATGGAAATGGGGCGGGTATCCAGCAGAAAATCAATCCCAAAATCATTTTCCTATCTAGGGGAATTCTTACAAGATCATTGGGAAATACTTTAAGAAATTTATTAATCATAAGGATAGATTGGAAAGAGGGACTTTCACAGCTAGATTCCTTAACCCAATCTAGGTGATACAAAAACCATTTGGAAATCAATTTTTGAGCTCTGTAATAGGAAATTAACCTCCCCTTGGGAACTAAGGAACTCCTTTCCCTTTCAATCACTTATTCATTAAGGAAATAAAAACTGACCTTTTGGTTCATATAGTCAAGAGAAACATAGCACAAATAAAGATAATCCATCCTCAAGATTACATCAAAATCCACCATATCAAGTTTATAATATCCCACCAATGTCTCCCTATGGAAGATGGACACCACATAAATCCTATAGATTTTTCTAGAAATAATAGAATCACCCACTAGAATACAAATAAAAAAGGTGTTGGAAATATTTTTAGGACCAAAATCAAAGTGCATAGAGACAAATGGGTCATATAAGAAAGGGTAGAATCTAGACCAAGAAAAAAATAAATATCATGAGAGAAGATTTGTATCATACTAGTGAAAACATCTAGAGATTTGTCAGATTCCTAATGAGTAGCAAGTGCATAGAGGTGATTTTGGCCATTACTAGTGCTTGATGTTGCACCCTTTGGTATTGGAGCTGATGAAGTGGGGATCATGACCTTATTAGATACAGTGGCAACTTTATCTATAGGGAAATTATGCTGCATATGACCAAACTGACTACAATTGAAATAAAAATTCCTTCCCTCTAGACAATGACCACGGTGAAGTTGCATACAAAAATGATAGGGAGCATAAGGTGGGGCTGACTAAGCTTCACTGGCTTGAGATATGTCACCCTATTCCTTAGGAACACCTCCAACTCGTACGATGATACCCCGATGTTTTAGGATAAAGAGCGCTAAATGATGAATAAGAACTTCCCTAACTCTTCTTCTTGGCCTATTTTCTACTATCTCTCCCACTGTCTTGCTGATTTACTCCCTACTCTGAATATCTAAACTTTTTTCTCTTCCTCTCTCCCATTTCTACCTACTTCTTTTTCTCATCCTCTACCTGATACATATAAACCACCAGCCTAGAGATATCCATATCATTGTTTAACATTAAAACTTCGTATTCTAACACCAACTCATAAGACAAACAAGATAGAAACTGACTAATCTGGGACTTCATATTACATACCAACTCTGGTGCATAACGGGACAATTGCTAAAATTGTAGGGCATACACCTTCGCACTCATCTTACCCATCTTTAAGTTTACAAACTCTTTAGCCTTAGCCTTCGTAAGATCCTGAAAAAACCCTTGAAAACTCATCCCATACAGCAGGCTCAACATCATCACCCCTTATTACTTTCTACTCCTTATACTACTGGTAAGCCATATCTTTCAACTGATAAGTAGCGAATTCCACACCTTTGGAATCAGTGGCTTTCACTACCCTAAAAATTATATATATCTCATTAATAAAAATATAAGAATCCTCTTTCACCTTAGAGCTTGTAAAGTTTGGGGTTTTAGCCTCATAAATTAGCCAACTCAAGTGACCTTTGATAAACTAAGAGTAGAACCAATATGATCAAGTTGACTAGAATGAGATGCCACTAATTGAGAAAACAAATGTTTTATATGTTATTTTGATGATAATCAGCTAACTGCAAGGGACCAGGTCCCTGGATATGCAAAAAATAGTATAGTTGGGATATATTGTCTGCACAGTTTTGTCCTCTTATGTAACAAACTTACAGGTGCTATTTTTTAATAATTAGGATAGTTGGTCTAATGATCTTTCAACCTTAATTATCACTTAGCTATAAAAGGAAATAGATGTCTCTTCATCAAAAGATTTTGTGAAAATACAAAGAAATAGTGATAAAGAGTAAAAAAGGCAAAAACCCAGCTTACAATGATTGTAAAGCATAGCTCATATTCTTAGCATGCTCTATATAATGATGAAGTAAGTGTTCATGAGTGCGTACTAATTACTAACTGAACTACTCATTTTTAAGAGTAGTGTTTTGGTTTGTTGAGAGTGGTGGTTAGGTAAAGTTGCCAAAGTTTTGATACTAATTAGAGTTTATTAGTGAAGAGAGTCCTTGGCAAAGTTGGTTAGATGAGCTTATAGTAGAGTTACTGCAAGAAAAAAGAGCCTAAAGGTAGGCTGAAATCTAGACTATAATTAGGAGGTTGATTATAGTAGATTTCTTGAGGTGCTTGTGACGGCAGGCCGTGGTTTTTCCCTTCCTGGGTTTCCTTGTTAAAATCCTGAGTCTTTTACTTTCCTGCACTGCCTTTACCTTTCTGTCAACTGATAGTTCCTTTACTAATCCATCGTCTGTGATTGTCTTTGAGAGACCTAGTCTATCACTGTGTGGTCCAACCCCAAGGGTTTTCATAATTGGTCTCAAAGTAGCTTCACTATAAAAGTTTCATACCTAGAGTATTTTTTTCTTCATGGTTGCTATAACTGAACTAAGGGTGGAAACAAAGGAAGTAAAAAAGAGATATTCTTAACTTTGAAGGCTTTATAGTTTGACCCAAGTAAAGATGACACTGATGTTGTACTATTGTCAACAAGAATTGTTAGATCTATAAAAAAAAGGTGGCCAGCTTAGCAAAAGAAATGGAAAGACTGAAGGCTATCACAAAAATTATAGTTTTAAAGTATTCATGAGAAACTACCAAATGCAAAAGAATGATCAGGTCCCTAAAAAACAAAAAGAAACACTACAGATGAGTATGCCATAATGCAAGCATTCCTAGGATAGGGAGACTTTTCCAGCAAATTAGATAAAGATAAAAAGTATAAAGATCTTTCCATGTTGGTTGTAGAAGAAAGTACAGTTTCTTATGATTCCTTGTTTGCCTTCATAGCCAACACTGAAGATGGATAAAAAAAGAGGTAACTCTTTCTAATATAAAAACAATATAGATAACTACTCTACCAGGAAAATTAAAAAGCTTGCTAGTGTGTTGATAGACTTGGTGTGTGATCTAACCGCTGAGCAAAATGCCCTAGAAGAGGAAGTTTAAAATCAAGAGCTTGAATTGATTTCCTTACCTTTCTAGTTATTTGAACCTGAGAAAATGGTTACTACATCATATTTGAAAAATCTAAGCTGTATGAGCCAACTGGAAAAAGTGGGTACTTAGATAAAGTAAAGAGAGAAACTTTAAAGCTTCAGATTGAACTTCAATAGAAATTGAAGGATTCTCAAAGACACCTTATGTCTGCATTTTATAAAAATAAAGAGTTAGAAAGGGACCTGGCCCTTCTAAGAGAAGAGCTTAAAAAGCTTCTAAAATGGATTGTATCTTAACAGATCCTTTCTAATTTGATTAGTCAAGGTGAAAATGATGGTAAGGGACTTGATTATCAAGGAGAATCACAACCTGTAGTTTCTAGAAGGAAAAATCCTCACGTTTCAAGGAACAAGGGTCATAGATCTTCATGTACTCAATATGGAAGAGATGAACATACAAAGTAAAATTGTTAAAGTTTGTGTAGAGAAAAAATGAATGGTAAAAAATATATTGTAGAGGAGAATTCACAACCTAAAGGTTTTAAGCCCTTGAGAAATGTAAAATGGAATTTTCTACCTAGATGGACTAAGAAGGATCTAATTACACCATTCTTCTTATTGGGAACTTAGGCTAAAATGGGTTCGCAAATCCAAAAATTGACCTTTGATAGGAGTTGTTCTATGATAATATATGCACATAGATCAATTTTTGAAAAACCTGACTATGTTCTCAATCGGGGACCTGGTCCTTAGCATATCTGAGTAAGAACGAAAAGGTGGAATTCTGTTGATCAAAGAAAGATGGGTTATGTTACTAAAGATGAGAGGCAAAAAACTAAAAAATCAGATGAACATGATGATAATTCAAAGTGCCAATTATTAATGTCAGCTTAAGTAGAGGATCTATAAGAAGGGTGTGCAGAGGGAAAAGACTAAAGTAGAATTGATCTAGTCAATCTGACCTATCACATGATTTAGTGTTTTCATGAATGATCAGCTAGGTTTAGGAGTCACCTATCCTTGATAAGGTAATTAAAGCTTGGTCTAACTCAGTATCATAACCTTGAAGGTACACACCCATGGGGACAACTTTTGGAGAATTTAATGAAAGCAAACATAAGCTCAGAATTCACT
Source organism: Capsicum baccatum var. pendulum (assembly GCA_030864225.1). Lineage (NCBI taxonomy): Eukaryota > Viridiplantae > Streptophyta > Magnoliopsida > Solanales > Solanaceae > Capsicum > Capsicum baccatum. Next base: position 159,081,992 of record CM061560.1, on the reverse strand, counting down.
CAAGAAAGTGAGGGACCTGGTCTAATCTCTTAGGTTAGTACCATTATAAGATAGTTCAACAATCTTGAAATATTGTCTGAAAGGCCATGTGTTTTCTCATCTTTGTGTATAAGCCATCAACTCCTATGAAAAATGACGAGTCATAATTATTAGATCAGATATGTCATTTTGGACGGAACATCTTTCAATGACAATAATCTCTTCTTTAAAATTACTGAATCAAACTATTTCACATTTTTCTTCTACTTATTCAGTTTATCTTCTTAAATTGGCCATTTATTATGAACCAAATAGATCCCTTACCATCACTATTTTTTTTGTAAATCAAATGGCTGATTTTTCTAATTCAACATTCCCAGCTAAATACTTCGAAGTAGTTATCTTAAGATTTCAATAAGATCCTAAGTGAACTGTTTCTTCCTCAAAAAATTGAAAAATTGTATATGTGTCAGTTCCCATAGAATTCTCCTTTGGTTCAGAAATTTGTAGTTAGACATTATTGGTAGAAAATTCAAGTAAAAATCTTGCCTCTCACATTGATAGAAAATCTTTTCATCATAATTTCATTTTGTCTTGGAAGCTCCAAAATCACTTATAGAATCTCAAAACTCTATTTTGACTAAAGAACCTGACAATGATGAATTCTTTAAAATCTCACAAGTTCCTAGTTCTCCTACTTCCTCAAATTTAAACCCTTCTTTTTCTCAATTGTTAGATGAAAAATACCAGTTAAAAGGGATGATCTTTCTTGTAATGAGAACTGGGTGGATGAGAATTTACTTCTGCTTTCACATTATATCTCAGTCTGTGAAGATGAACATGTAACAGGAGCAATAAATGAAGTGGATAAAGAAAATAGAGTATTATCACCTCTAAATAAAGAGGATAAGAAGGTTGAGGATAAATTACTATTGAGATAGACTATGAAAAACTAGAGGGAGAGTAGAGGTAAGAAAGATGTGAGAAATATTGAGGTAAAATTAGAAAAATCATTGTCTACCAGTAAACAAAGAAGATCTAGGAAAGCTGCTTCAGTTTAAGAGAAAGATATTGTTGAAGATGTTCCTGAGAAAAGAATGATGGAAGTTCATATTGCTGAAAGATTAGGTTCTCCTGATCAAATTCTAGCAGTCTTGCTCAGAAAAGACAAATATATAACACTAAAAAGGTAGGAAATTTCTAAGGGAACTGGTCCCAGTAGAAAAGGACATGCTAAAGGAGAAGTAAGTATTAGTTCTAAAAGAAGAAAATAGGAGAAAAGATAAAAGGATGTGGCTAAAAAACAAATAAATACAATACTAAAAATGCAGAGAGTCCTATCAGGAAGAGTGGTTGATCCCAAAATATGTGAGAGACCTGGGATGATTAAATTTGTTTAATATGTCAGACATAAAGGATGGTTAGACTTATTTAAAGAATCAGATTGCATGGTCTTTGACAATGAGGTCAGAGAATTTTACAACACCATTGAATTCTCATAAGATGTTCTAAGCTTGTCAATATAGGTGCAAGGAAAGTCTATCTATTTGGATGAAAAAGCAATAGGAAAAATCTTTAATGTACCAGTTATTGGAGTCAGGACTATTGTAAAGCAACAACGCACATCTGAGTTTATGATCAATGCCACTAAGATAGGAGGAACATCTATGGTTGTTGTGAAAAAGAAAATCCTAAAATGCGAGTTTCAGATGGCATATGAATTCATCAACAAAGTTCTATTATCAAGATCGGGAAAAACTATAATTGCATCTGCAGCTGATCTATTCTTGATAGAATGCCTAAGTAATTTTTAATTGATCAGCCTACCTATACTTATGATTGACAACATGAAGAGAGTAATTCTTGAGAAAGAAGGGAGACATGGAATGACCTATGGGTACTCAATGATTAAGGTCTTTGATTATTTTAGAGTAGTTGGGACTAAAGTAATTCCAGGAATTGCCGAACAAAAGTTCACTCTAACTACTTCGGTAGGAAATGAGTACATTGAGAGAAAAATGGGAAATGTATCCCATGTATCTACACTTTTGGTTGCTCAAAAAATCTTAAGCAAAGAAATGGAGGAATTGAGGATCAGGTTAGATGCAAAACATACGGAGATAATGCATTTAAGGTTGAAAAATCAACAACTAACTTCAGAGGGATCAGGTGCTTCTGAAGCTCAAATGCCAGAAAATGAAGAATTCCATATGAAAGTAGGAAAACTGTCTGGTCAAGTTAATGAATTAAATGTAGAAGTAAAGAAACTCACTTAGTAAATGGATGATAATGCTGAGGAAAATACTAGAATATAAATGTTGATTAAGTCTCTTTCCTCTTGAGTCCTCCAATCCCTATCCTTTTACTAAATCCCGTGTCAGTTCCACTCTATATTATCATGTAGATTTTCAGAACAATTATTTTTGTTGATTGTTTTTAGTATAATGAATTGGTACTTATCTGCTTACTATGAATGATTTTTTATTTTTGTGCTTAATTTGTTGTTTCTTCTAAAATTATTCTTTATAGTTGTGTTGCCCCAGTGGCCATTCGTTAAATAACATGTGCTTACTATTATTGTTTGTTTATTGTACACACTTTTTAATATGCCAAAAGAGGAATAATGACTTCATATGTAAGGACCATGTACCATATAATATTCTAAGAAAAAGGTGTGTGGCATATTGACAGAGGGAAGTATGCAAAAACACTAGATGAATTATGGTGCATCTAAGAGAGGAAAGTAAGTGATGTGATAATTAAATAATAAGACACAGTGATATGGGTAAAGAAATGTGCTCAGGGTGCTTTACTGTAAATAAAAACAAGGGACCAGTGCCCTATGTTGCATGATGGAGGAATCTGATGATAAAGGGAACATACATCTTCATTTGGTAATCACACTGATTAAATATGATGAATGTGCACTAATACTCAAATCTAAATCATTGGTTTCTTTTCATCAAAAAGGGGGAAATTGATATATGTAGTTTCGATGATGAGCAACTAAGTGCAAGGGACCAGGTCCGTGGATGTATAAGATACAGTACAGTTGGCATACGTAGTCTGCATAGTTTTGTCTTCTTATATAAGAAACTTGCAGGTGCTATTTTGTTCTGATTAAGATAGTTGGTCCAATAAAGTTTAAATCTTAATCATCACTCCTCTTTAAAAGGAAAGTGACTCCTCTTTATCAAATGGTTTATTGCTAATACAAAGAAAGATTGCTGAAGAGGGAAAAAGAAAAAAACCCAGCTTACAATGATTCTCAAGCATAGCTCATATTCTTAGCTTGCTTTGTATATAGATGTGTGAGTGTTCTTGAGTGTTTACTGATTTATAAATGAACGAATCATGTTATAAGAGTAGAGTTTTCATTTGTTCAAAGAAGTTCTTAGGTAGAGTTGCCGAAGTTTTGATACAGATTAGAGTTAATCACTTAAGAGATTCCTTGGCATTGTTGATTGGATGAGCTTGTAGTAGAGTTACTACAAATGATGGGATCCTAGAGGCAGACTAAAATCTAGACTTTAATTTAGAGGTTGATTATAGTGTATTTCTTGAGGTTCTTGTGAGGGAAAGCCATGATTTTCCCTTCCTGGGTTTCCACGTTAAAATCTTGTGTCTTTTACTTTCCTGAACTATCTTTGCCTTTCAAGCACCCCATAGTAGCTTTTCTGTTCCATCGCATGTGATTGACTTTGAGGGATCTGGTCCCTCACTGTGTGTTGCAACCCCCAAGGGTTTTAACAATATGCATAGGCAGTCAAAACTCTGCATTAGCAATATCTCATTGAGGCAATTGAGAATAAGTGTTTCCAACCAGGAAAGCCCAAGGAGAACTAGTAGGGACTGGTGAAACCCTACGTCGAGTAGTACGGCTAGGAGCAGGGACCCAAGACAGGCTCTGCACTTCATAAATAGGGAAAGCCCTCCATATTTACCTCAAGTGGGCCAAAGGTACCAACAGAGTTTCTATGACAATTAAATCTTTGAGGAGGCATAATCTGAAAAGCGAGCAAGCTAGTAGTGAGAGAAGTTTCATGACAACTAGACTCTATAGAGATAAATAGAACAGAAGAAAGGGAAACATTCCTAAATTCCTCGTAGCCTCCCTCTTGTAAGTGTGGAGCACTACACACCCATAGAAAGGACTCTACTCAATAGGACTTTGTGGGCACCCAGTGACCCTAGATCGTGATCTAATACCAATCTTGTCACAACTCAAACTAAGTCCTAGTCATGACGGGTATCTCAAGCCCACCATTGGTGGGAGACCACCCACTTATCCTAACCTCTAGAGCACAATAATCATAGACAACGAAAATTAGCCGATATAGAAATAAGAAAGATAAATAAACCAAGTGATAATTCTCAGAATCGGACAAACAAAAAACCCAATACATGTCCACAAAGCCTCAAAATCAGAAATACCAAATATGTCAGGACATGCCCCAGACCATGACAAAAGGAAATTCCCAATTCCCAAACTATGAAAAGAAACCTAATGAAATGTCAGGAATTTTTGAAAAAAGGAGGCTCACCACTTCACAGTAACTCGACCAACGTACCACACCTCCTAACACTCCATAAGATTAACAAAAAAACCCTTATACCCTACATCAGGAAATGATGCATCATCCTATGATAGTCAGTGGGGAAAGCTCTAACATATAACTTGGGGGAATGGGATAAAATAATGCTATTTACCAGAACTAGTCAAAAACCACTTACACAACATTTATGTAAACATAAATAGGATGCTAGGATAGGGACTAGGGACATGAATGTGATATTCTAAAACATTAGCCTGAATTATCTAGCTCGCTCAATCCAAAAGGCACCCACGTGCTATATGGGTTCAGGTCCCCCTGGTGAAAGGGTCTAGTGCGTATTACTCGTATGAACCAAGGAAAGTCTAAAGACTCCAAGGTGATTGCTATCCAAATTATAGTGTGTCTCCATAAACACGGTCATATAGACCCCCACACTGGAAAATATGGTTTCCAGTGTTGTCCTCCCCCCCTCCCTCTCGGGACTACACCTTCATAGTGAGCTACACAATTTCCTCAAAGTTTGGAGTATTATTGTTTAATTCTTTGTAAACCCCTAGTATCTTATACCTTGGGATTAAAGAGGTAAAGAGTAAGGTTTAATCTTAATAACTAAAGGAAAAAGGATATTTTGGGTGTTTTAAAATCATGAGAAAGAGTTTTAAGGAAGGAAAATACCAAAAAGACCCTAATTAAAATATGCAGGAAAATCCTGAGATCAGTCGTCACGGCTTGGGTAACGACTCGTGAGGTCTGACCATATGTTGTGACCTAGAGTCATTACCTAAGGATCAAAAATCTAGTCCTTTACTATTATGACAATGTGTCTCTCATAACAATTCGTTAGCTAACTTATGACTAGTCATGATGAATAATGGTCATGGGCTGAAGTCCTGGGCATACTTCTATTGTAACAATGAGTCCCTCCTAACGACACGTTGTGTCTCACAATGGGTCGTATCCTGGACTTGTTGTGTATGGATCAAAACCTAGGAATCCTCACTGCCATAGTAACAAGTCCTCCTGAAGACTCATTACATTGGACAATGAGTCGTCATCAGAATCATTAAACTAGCAGTTTGACATTATTTTCAGTAACTTGGCTAATTCAATTATTCATATCTTGGAGGATCTAGAGTTCAAGAACTTGGGTGTTATAACTATTTGGGGCTATTTTGGCGCTCAAATTATAACTAATTTTGAGAAAATGATCCCTGGGTTGAGTGGAATAGTATGACGAATTTAGTTTCATGATTCCACAAATGAGCCCTATAGTGGATTTTTTCTTGATTTTTAACTTGGAGTATATTTTCACAATATGAATATCGATATTCTCCTACTTATATGAAGAACATTATTTTAATAGAGTGTCAATAATCAGAGTCTTCTAAAAAGGGAAAATCTATATTATAGAGGTTCCTACATGCTTTTGATGGAGTCCAAACTAGGTTTACCTTTCTCCATAATACAATACAAAATAAGAAAGATGAAATAAATAGAAAAAACTAGCAGAAATGATAGAATTAAAAATTTGGAAAATTAAAGGATAAAGTACAGATAGATAATAGGACATAAAAAAGGAAAATAATGAAACCAAAAGGTATATTAAACACTAAAACTTCAATTGATTAACCCTACAGAAAGCATCCTATTCCTAAAAGACATTGAGGGGATTGTGACACCCACATAATCACTGTTTATAAACAATAATCAGTGTAATCCTTTCCAAGCTCTCATGCTCTCTCAAGAGACTTATAAAGTCAATATTCACAAAAAAGTACATAAGTAATATAAAAGGCAAGCTATTTATAGTTTACACCTAAACTTATTACAAATTATCCAAAAAGGGATCCAACAAGGAAGCTGCATCACCAAAAGGCTCTATGGTGCGCCTAAATGTTACTTGCTACGCCAAAAGAATAGAATACGTTGTAGCTAGTGGGGTCTTTAATACCATTGCTGGTATGGTGCGCCAATTTGTCCAATGGTTCATTGATTTGCCTATGGTGCACCGACTGGGACACAATCAATCCCTTAGCTTTGAACTTCCATTGTCTAAGTCACCATTAAAGCATGATACTACTCATTTGAGGTCTAAAAAGGGGCATCCACTCATGTTCTTATGTCCTTATGATGTCCATGGGTGAGAACCTATTTTGTTGGCCTTGAAATATAAGTCTTGAAAGGTTAGTAACAATTTGGATTATATCATCCTCTTCTTCTAGAATAGCATTCATCCTCAAATCTAAACCTTGCAAGAACATAAGGAAAGAAAACAACAACAATATCCTAATGGTATGAGGTTTAGCATAAGCAATAACAATTTTACTACCTTGCCAAGGATACACACACTAAACATATGAACAAGTATCATAATTTTCAATCAAGGGAAGGTATCCCCACAATATAATGTAATTAACAAATGGCCAATGATAGAGCTTATAGTGAGAATAGCATGTAACTAACATCCTAATTTGCTCACTCTTATGGCAAAACCAAGCATCAACTTATCCATAAAGAGTACATACTCAAATAAAGATAAGGACGCTTGGCTACACAAAAGACTTCCACAAAGTCCAAACCAAGAGATATATGGAATTTATGTACTACCCAAGTAAGCCTATATTGGTTTTATGTTTCAAAAAACACAAAAACCCTTATAGGTTAAGAATCATATGATAATTCTCAGAGCTAAGTGTAATGTAATAAAAAAGATCATCCCAAGTTAAAACTCTACTCAATGCACTAGCTATTTTCATGAATGGGATTACCCCCAACTGTCACTAGGGTCAAATACAAAGGAATTAGTAACACCCTGAAAACAAACCTAAGATTAGAATCTTCCTTAAAGAAAATATAGAACCAAAATTAATGAAATAGTGGTATGGGAATGTCATGACTCTAAATAGGGCTAGTTATGATGGGTATCTCAAGTCCATCGAGGATAGGAGATCACCCCTATTACCCTAGATAACTAGAACAATATAACTAGCAGGGAATGAATATCGAACAAATAATAAGATAGAGCTGAGTATAGAGCTATGTTCCACACATATAATAAGATAGAGCTAAGTTTCGAACATATAACAAGATAGAGAAATCTATATCAAGAGGGATCTAAGAATCCACAACACAATCCACCTACAATTTGTCCACAAAATCCTTTAAGAAAACAAACATCAACAAAAGTCGGGGCATGCCCCCGATCGTAGAAAAATACGCTCAGATATAGTTGAAGACATATATAAAGACAAGACCATAAAATGAGGGACTTTTAGAGAATGGAAGCTCACCACTTCAAAGCTGACTCTCGAATAATCCTAAAATTACCTATCACTGTGTAAAAAAAGCAGAAATGTCTTTGAACCCTACATCGCATGGGGATACAACATCTGAGAATGGTTAGCAAGGTCAGCGCTAGCATATAACTCAAGGAAAGGACAAAATAATGTCAGGATCAAGTCCGTCAAAAATAATTCAACACCATATGCACACAATTATATATATACATATATAACATGCCGAGAAAGGGAACAAGGTTTAGCATGGCATTTAAAACATTAACCTGAACAGTGTAGCTATCTCGTCATCTAGGCACCTACGGGCTATATGGGTTTAGATTCCCTACAGAAATAGCCCTATTGCATGTTAGACGAATGTAAAAGATATAAAACAAAGACCAGGGAATGCTTTGACCCCACGTCATTCCAAGATACATGAGTATATAAAAGTGCGAACTATACACACGGTCGTCAAGACTCCCATACTACAAATATGGTTTCCAGTATTTGTCCTTCCTGGGACTTATACCTTCATGGTTAGCTGCACAACCCCCAATTAATCCCAATTAAATTGTTTACACAATTCCATTTATTAACCACGAATAGTCCATTACATCATATAACATTTGTATCATCATATCAGTTATGTTTGCAAACTAATATCATCATGCGATTCCAATTATTCATCACCTTGGGGGGTTGCCTCAACCCCCTGATTTATCAAGTCAAATTTTATGGCAATTCCCCGACCCATAGTTTATAAAAATCAACTTGAGGGAATGCCTTGACCCTCGTTGTAAATAATTATGTCAACACATGGCCATCAATGCCTTCCAAAAAAATAATTTGTGTTCAATTTAGCCTTTTATGTAATGCAATAGTGTAGGATAGTAAGGAAACCATGTGATTAACCATGTTCTAAAGCCAATTATGCAAGTGAGATGAGGTAACATAATTTCCAAACCAATTCCAATACAAAAAAAACATTAATTTAGGGGAATGCCATGACCCCTATTCCATATTACCATGCTCATGCATCTAATCTATTAAAAACCCACCAATAAAGCATAAATAATGCATATAAAATCATAGGAGCACCATTCAAGCAAAAATATTCCAAAACCCTTAATCCGAGCTCCAAAATCATAATTCAAAACCATATGAATATCAACATTGCATGCCATGAATAAAGCACAAGTCTGTAGGAAAAATATAGATGCTTGAAAGTATTACAGAAAATCACCAATTGGAGGTCTAGAAGCCAAATCCTTAGAAACTCTACTTTTTTTTTTACTTTGGGATTTGGGAAAGAAGAATAGTTCTTATGTTATGATAATTTGAATATAATAAGGCTAAAAGAGTGATTTAAGTTAAGGGATGGAAGTTGGATGCGAGAAAAGATCGATAATCCCTTAATGAGAACATGTAGGAAAAACTATCCCCAGCTACTACGAATCTTGTCATGACTCATGATGTCTGGGTATGAGTTATTGCCTAGATTCGTAGTCAGGGTAGTGACTGAGGGAATCCTTACTATTGACCCTACGAATAATATTATATGACTCGTAATGTGACACTATGACTCTTAGGGTCCTAGTCATAATTAGGACAGAAACATTGGCCAATCTACTGGTTGGTCACGAGTCTCTCTGTATGACTCGTGACCTCACCTTACGACTCGTAAGGTAGAGGTCATAATCAAAATAGTAACTTAGGCACCTACATTGGTCAGCCTACGATTAGGGTCCTATGACTCATAATGATTATGACTTGTTAGGCGAGTCGTTACCTGGCCAGTTAGAACAAAAGTCAAGGAATTTTTAGAGGCTAAAATTTGAGGTATTACATTACCCCCTCCCCCCCCCCCCCCCACACACAGATTATTCATCTTCGAATGAGGAATCAAGGCATCTTTTAGCATTATTGTAGGACTGGAATACAATCATAAAACCTTTAAGAAAGTTAAAAAAAAAACAAAAAGAGTAGGAAAACCCATACCTTAAGCACGATTATCCAACCCAGGGAACAAGAACAGATATCTGAACTTCCTGTCCTCTGTAGCCTCCCTTGTAGCTTCTTCCATGTTATGGTTCTTCTAAAGGACTTTGACCTAGGACACATCCTTAGACCTCAAACAACGGACTTGCTGATCCAAAATCTCAACGAATACTTTCTCGTAAGACAAGGAATGAGAAATACCAACACTCTCAATAGGCACTACCAAAGAAGGTTCGCCCACACACTTCTTCAACATCGATACATGGAAAATTGGATGAATATAACCTAAAATCGAAGGGAAATCTGATTCATATGCAACATTGTTGACTGTCCTCAAAATCAAGTATGAGCCAACATAACAGAGATTGAGCTTCCCTTTTTTTTTATATCTCATCGCTCTCTTTATAGGAGATAACTTCAAGAACACCCAATCACCAACCTCATACTCCAACTCTCTTTGCCTCACATTCGCATTGGACTTTTGGCAACTCTATGCAGTCTTAAGTCTATCCTTAATCACCTTCACCTTCTCCATGGCTTGGTGAACCAAATGTGGACCAAATAATCTAGTCTCACCAACCTCAAACCACCCAATTAGAGATCTATACCTCATTCCATAATGAGCCTCAAAAGGAGCCATCCCAATACTAAAGTGATAACTATTATTGTAAGCAAACTCAATGATAGTCAAATAATCAACCCAGCTACCACCAAAATCAAGCAAGCAAGCCCTTAGCATATCCTCTAAAATTTTAATAGTCCTTTCTGCTTGTCCATCTGTCTGAGCGTGGAAACCGGTGCGAAGTTTTACCTTAGTCCCTAAACATCTCTAAAATGAATGCCAAAAGTGAGATGAAAACTGCATTCATTTATTCGAAATGATAGAAATTGGAGCACCATATAAGTTGACGATTTCCTAAATAAAAAGCATACAATAATTCTCCCCAGAATAGGTAGTCCTCACAAGAAAGAAGTAAGAAGATTTAGTCATCCTATCCATAATGACCCAGATGGAATCAAAATGATCTGAGACCATGGAAGACCTATAATGAAATCTATGTCGATCACATCCCATTTCCATATAGGCTACTTAATTTATTGAGATAGCCCGCAAGGCCTCAAGTGCTCAAACTACACTTGCTGACAAACCATGGACTTAGACAATAAATTTTCCATATCTTTCTTCATGTTGTTCCACCAATAAATCTCTTTCAAGTCATGATATGTCTCTGTTCAACCAGGATAAATTGTATACCGAAATTCATGAGCCTCTAACATGATATTTTCCCGTAGCCCATCAACATTAGGAACACACATTCTGCCTTGGTACATCAATGTGACAACCTAAACCATGGCCTAGATGTAATAGGCATCCCAAGTCAAACTAGGACCAGAGACCTCCCTCTTTACCCAACCCAACCACCTTATGTAGCCTTAGATTAGCAGAATTTTAAGCATATAACAAAATTGTGCAAATTCTCTCATGAAAACCCTAGGATAGGGTCACGACTGTGACCGACCCAACTAAGTCCACCCATACCCAACCAGCCACCCAACCATCCAACCAAACCTAAGAGGATAGTAAAACATAATATGATAATCAATCCCAAAATGTAATACGATGGAACAACAAACAATATAGTCCAATGATGTCATCCCCAACAACAATACTAATGTCATGGTCGACAGAAATACTGATCTCGACCATACCAACCCCTAGAAGTACCACAAAGCGTCTAACCATAATCATAAAATTAACTAGTTAGGACATGCCTCCAACCATGGCCAAAACCAATATCCACCAATATCCAAAATAAAGTCAAAATGTTTAACAATATCCATAACACTAAATGTTTCCTTCCAAAAGGATGGAAGCTCACTACCTCAGTCCAAAGGTTGTTCCTTAGTCAATCACTATATAGGAAGAGTAGAATGGCTAGTTCATGCATAGCATGGGGATACAGTTGCCAGTAAAGTGGTTAGCAAATTACAGCTAGCATGAAACGCATAGTAAGGATTAAATAATTCCAGTTATAAAACCAAGTTAAATAATCCATAATGCATATAATCATACATACATACACATATATATATATAAGTGCCGGAAAAGGGAATCGGGTTTATCATATCTTTAAAACCTTTACTTGGGTTGTGTATATTAGTTGTCCTAACCACCTATGGGTGATATGGGTTCAGCTCCCTCTGCAAAAAAGGTCCTAATACGTGTAGCCGCACGACCAGGAAATATCCTATGGGATGACTAGTACATCCCCCACTATAAAATGTGACATATGCACATGGTTATTAAGAGCCCTCATATTTGTAAATATGAGTTTCTAGTTTTGGTCCTCCCGGGACTGCCACCTTCCACTGCCTTGCTACATACCCCACCATTAATGCCTAATTGAAATAGTTTCCAAGTATTCAAATCAATCCATTTACCATTTTATTAATCAAGACAAATATCAGTGGTATCGTCATACCACCCTATTACTTGTAAGAAATATCCATAGCTAAATGATTAAGGATAAGGGGACCTTCATGTGCCCTTCCATATACAATATTAAACCAATTGGGAGACTTCCATATTCCCTACAAGCATAACTATTTAGCTTTTTCAAAGACATTTAAATCATTTAAAGCTTTATTATATAAGTTGAAACCAAGAAATTATTCCATTAAAAGAAGTCAATACAATAAAAATACCTTTGTAAGTATTTTATCAAACACCTTGGGGGCATAATATAACCAAAACCTATTCCAAAGACCATTAAACCATTACCATGCAATCCAATTGTCCAAAAAACCATTAATGCATATAAAAGCATAATAAAAAGAATGGGAAACTATATTCAAGAATTTAATATCAGAACCCCCAAATAATAGTTGAAAAGCATAATCATGAGATAGTAAAACCATGAAATCAATCATATAAACCATGCCTTTTTTTGAAATTACAATGAGGGAAGATAATCATACCTTAAACAAAGAAAGAAACGAAAGAAGATTACCAAAGCAAGACCCAAAGCAATCCCTTAGTTGAAAGCCTAACTTTCTTTTCCCAAAAGCTTTTGAGAGAATTATCAGATGTTTCGAAATAGTTTCAAAGTGTTGATGAATAAAATAATAGGGAAAATAATCCCCTAAGTGTATTAAAAGTAATGGGTTCTAATTAAGGTAAGTAGGGAAGAGTTTAGAATACCCCCACTTAATTTGCACAAAGTTCGGTCCTAGGGATACGACTGACCCTTCGAGTCGTATCCTTTCATACAATTAGTTTCCACCACTCGTATCCAAGCCTCAACCCTTAGATCAAACATTTTCCATGATACAAATCATCCAACTAAGTCGTAACTATAACATATGATCCGTACCATTACTCGTATCCCTAGAAGAATGAAATGCCAGGAGGATTAAATAGTGTCCACCATACGAGTCCAAGATATGACTCGTACCGAGCCCTACAACTCATACCTCTAAATTATAACCCTTCCAGTAACCAAAACTGTCCCACCAACTAACACATATAAGCATACGACAGGACCATACCACTCATAATCCAACATATGACTCATACCTTTAAGTCATATTGGGTTTAGAGAATAGGAATTCTAAGAAATAAGGACAAAATCCAGGATGTAACACTCGAGATACCATCTCTCTCAATCTTAAATGCCATGAGCTTATGCTGACCCACATCACCCTTAATCTGCATAAGAATGGGATCCAAAACCTATTTTTCCTTCACCTCTACACCAAGAGATGACTTCTCCACCTCTTGTAACAATCACACCTCCATCCCCAAAATCTAAAAGACAAACTCCAACATTAGCCAATCAGTGAATATCTTTCACCAATCCCTACTTTTCCTTATCCACATGAGACAAGCTTTCCATGGAGAACCTTCTAAGAGCATCAATAATGATATTAGATTTATTGGAGTGATAATAAAGACTTATATCATCTCCCATAATAAACGCAATACATCCCTCATGCCTGAGATTCAACTTATTCTAAGTAAATATATACTACATGCTAAGACTCATATCATAGTCCTTAAGCAACACAATACATCTCCCCTGCCTGAGATTTAACTAATTCTAAGTAAATATATGCTATAGGATTTTATGATTAGAATATATGTCAATATGAACCCCATATAGGTAATGGAATCAAATCATCAAGGAAAATACCACAACTGCCAACTCTAAGTCATAAGTTAGGTATTTTATTTCATGCACCTTTAGCTTTCTTAAAGCATAAGATACAACCTTGTTATGCTACATTAAAACACTACCAGTCCCACGTGGGATGGATCATTATACACAACAAAACCATCAGTACCCTTATGCAGAGTCAAAATCAGAGTAGAATTCAACTTATACTTCAACTTCTTAAACTACTCTCACAAGCACCGAACCACAAAAACTTCACCTTTTTCTAAGTCAACTTAGTCAACAAAGTAGCAAGAGAAGAGAATCTCACCATAAATCTCCTATAATACCTGGCTAAACATAAGAAGCTTTGAATGTTAGTTGGAGTCATAGTTTGAGGCAACTTCTTAACCGTCTTAATATTCTATGGATCCACTAGTGATATAGAGTATTACATATGTTTCCCTACAATGTTTGAACTGTTCATGTTTTAAATAGGAAAGTTGAAAAAAAATGATCGTAGCTGGATAATTTTAATAGACATATCCTCCTATTGAGTGCATGGAGGATAGAGAAATAGTTTGCCAACAAGCGTGATGATAGGGGAAAGTCTAGTGAAATAGAGCACCTATTTTAGTTTGTATTTATTATACTCTATTCTAGCCTATGTGCTGATATGTTTCAAAAATAGTATAATTGCATGAAATACATATGTTTTCATGTGTAAAGAGAGTAAAAGTGCATTATGTAGGGGTGTAAGGATGTATTCCAATACTGTCGTACATGATTATTAAGTAGGAGTGTAAGAATGTGTTATTAAACCACTGTATCAACGATCAATATGTAGAGGCATAAAATATGTGTCCCAATATAATATTACGTGAGTTTAATATAGAAATTTTATGGATAGTCAAACACCATCATTTGTAATTATGAAGGACGTTTTCCACTATAGGACTGTGAATGTGATACTCGAATGTGTTCTTGAAAAGGAAGAAAATAAGAGAGTATTCAATATCAACAGTAGTCGAATGAATATATCATATTATGTCATTTGTGATTAGCTACTTTTGATAGGAGTTATACCTCATCTTTGTTACTAATTTGGTATGCAATTTTTTTCTCTATATAGGTGGTGATATCATTTGTTAGTTGTTGGTCCCAACAAGCTATTAGAAAAATGTGAACTAAGCTTAATAAATTTGTTGGTTCGAATGAGAATTCCATTAAGTCGATTTAGGTATCAACATAGACTTGTTTCACCTTCTAGATTTTTGTTATTCCTTCTGTTTTTATTCCAGGTGTCTATAGTTAGATATATGTTTGTGATGATAGAATATAGAAATTTCTTTAAATAACTTCTGATCATAATATTTATTGATTTGATTATTGTGTGTGTCTATTAAAGTGGGAGTAGTAATGGTGATGCAATAGTGGAAAGAAATATTATCTAATAACAATAATGATTGGGGTATTAAATTGTTAATTACTAGTACCATGTTAATTGAATAAATAGGCAATTGGGTTTTGTTGTTCTTGTTGGACATTGGGGAAATTGCAAGTGGACATTGTCATGAGTCAATGAAAATTATTTTTAGCTCTACTCTGTGAACAATTCTTTTGCACACATTCATCACCTTTTTCAGTGGTGTAGTAAGAGAAATTTAGTAGAATAGTAAACGGAATTCAATGGACTACTTTGATAGTTGCTTCTTTAATTGAGACCAAATCTCAAGTAGCATAATTGATATTGTTAATTGATATTTTTGCATAGATTAAATTTATTCAAGGTTGTTTGGTTGATCTTCTACCTATTTCAAGATTAGAAAAATTATCATTAGAAAGGTAAGTGAGACTTTAAGCTTTGGTACTTTCTTTTCAAACCTACTTTATAAAAATATGTATTTTTCTGCCTAGTCCATGTTGGGACAAGCGTGTGCTTGGTAGAAGCGGTGGTATTGTATCAACCATGAATATGTATCTTGTTAAGTGTATGGATAATCATTTGATGGTGAGTTGTGAGGTAATGGTGGGATATTAGACATATTTACTAGTGTACATGTGCTGCGTAATATGTTAGGGGCATACCTATGCTACTGTTATATGTTAGGGGACTTGTAGTTGTTGTCGTGATATATGTACTAGCGGCATACAAAGGTGTTGTAACATTTTGGGTTTCATACATGCTGCCATAGTACACTTTGTTGGTATTGTGTATGCTTTTGTGGCCTTGTCGGGGTGATAGGTTGATCACCTTAACTGCCATTTATGATAAGTCATGAGAGTAGATGGATTCGAGAGATATATAAAGACTTTTGAAACATTTATTGGAACATATTGAGCATTATATTATAAGATATATATTGTGCATATAATTTATGTAATCGTGGTGCATTGTATTTTCTAACACTTGTTCAATGGGTATTAAAGTAGCGGGTAGAGGATTTTATTGAGTTATATTTTTATATATCTCACTTCTTACTTACATGTCTGCAGATACTACCACGCAAGGTGAAACTAGTAGGTGACGGTTTCTTCGTGAGACTTCTAATGCTAAGATGAGCCTACACAATGTTCGTGGGGGATTTTATTTTAGCTTTATCTATTTAGATTATATTTCCTTTCATTGGGTTAGCATGCCCGAAAGTTGAACTTATTTAACTCTATTTTAGATGCTCCATGGTCATAGTGTAGGATTAGAGATAGAGAATTATAAGTTCAAGAGTGATTGTTGAATTTTTAATTTAAATAGATTTTTGTTGAATTATTATTTTTTATTTATTTGTACATTGTAGTTGCACATACCATATCTTACTGCTTATTAATAGGTAAAGTGTAAGGAAGATTGGTTCTCCCAACGGGTGGTGTTAATGGGTGCCAGTCATGTCTAGGAATGATTTTGGATGTGACAAAGTTTGTATCAAAGCCTAAGCTTTAGGTCCTACATCATGGAGTTTGGTAGGGTCCTCTTCATGGGTATGTAGACATCCATACTTATGACCTTGACGTTACTGAACATATAGAATTTTTTTCATTCTTTCTTTCATCATTCGTGTGTTAAGATGTATCATGGTTAATTTTTTTTGCAGATGGCTAGGATAGACATCCTCCTATGCTAGATGGTATAGTTGACTTCGATGTATTTAATTATACATGTTCGATTGAGAGCGACATTTATTACTGAAAATATATGTGTGTTGATGTATGTTTAGATTGAAATGGTTACATTTTGGGATTACATTATTTACAATATAGATATGCCAGTTAAAAAAATTATAAGGATGGAGAAAAAGAATGATTAAATAGTATAATTTTTGTGTCAGAATGACTTATTTAAATTTAAGGTTATAGGTATAACTTCCAGTATGAGTCAAATCAGAAACAGAAAGAAGTGTTAAATAAAATAAGAAGAGTAATAACGCTTACCCATGTTTAAATTGTTTGATTTAGTGGTGAAACATATATTAAAGATACTGTGTGTATGGTCCTAAGCTTAATGCTTCTTAAAAAAATGCTACAATTAGTAATGTTGTGACGGAGATGTCATTGGTGTGAACCTGGTGAGAAAATACATACTCTAAGTATATTGATTATGAGCATGATAGTGACGCTTCAAGGTGCTTAATATGTTCATGAAGTAGATCCGTGGAAATTTTAGACTTGTGAGAGTGGATAGAAAACTTAGGCCTAAGAATTTCTGGACAAATATGGTTGAGTATGATACTTCGGGAAGCGTGGAATGACTAGTTATTGAAATAAGGAACAAGATGTGAATTATGAAGGTAAAAGAAATTTGAGCCAATGAATATAGAGATTAAAAAAATTGTGTACTAAGACATATCATTTATGATATCTTTCTAAGAGGGGGGAGTCTACTATTATTGAGTAGTCTATCAAATAAGTGTGGATACAAATTAGGATCCTGGTACACTTACATATCATTATAACTGAGAATAATCAAACTTGAGGTTATCTTTTGTTTGGACTCGAATGATATTGTCTTGTGTTTGATTGTCAAGAAATACTATTAAATTTTTAATTTCAGTTGTGCCTAGTATTCGATATGATAGATTCAATGTGTAATTCTACATGTAAGCTACCTCATCAATAAAAGTCCTGACAGTCTTGGGAGCTAGTTATAGTTTCTGATAGTGAGTAAAGTGAAAGCATTTCAATTAGAGGGTTCAATATATATGCACTTGTGATGGTTGACTTAAGGAGATTTGTACTAGATAAGATTAAAATATTTTTCAATATTCGGTACATTTAAGATTCATAAATATGTATTGAGATTAATAAAATAGAGCTAACATCATATAGTGATATAGAGTATCACACACGTGGCCCTACAATGTTTTAACTATTCATATTTTAAATAGGAGTGTTGAAAAAAAAAATCGTAGCTGGATAATTTTCATAGACATATTCTCCTATTGAGTGCATGGAGGATAGAGAGATAGTTTGTCAACAAGCATAATGAGGGAGCAAAGACTAGTGAAATAGAGCACTTAATTTAGTTTGTATTTATTATACTCTATTATAGCCTATGTGTTAATATGTTTCAAAAATAGTGCAATGGCACAAAATGCGTATATTTTCATATGTCAAGTGAGTAAAAGTACATTACTTAGGGGTGTCTGGATGTAATACCTCAGATTTTATTTAAGTCGAATTTCATCTTTAAGAAGAGTAAGGATTGTTCCCAAGTGAGAAATATTTTAAATCATGAAGAATTTCCCTAATATCAACTTTTTGTCATGGAGTATGGTCAGGCTAGGTCCCATGGAGGGAACCGCCCACAGTTTCAGATTCGTTCGTCCATGCCAGCACCTTCATCAGCTAGTTCTCCTGGGTCGAGAGGTAGACAGGAGCAAGGGAATAAATATTCTATGTCTAGGTCGCAAAACAGTGTAAGTAATAGACCCCGCTATCTTCCTTATGCTAAGTGTAGTAGGGACCATCCCAGTGAGTGATTAGCAGACCATAGGGGTTGCTTTGGCTATGGCAAGCTGGGCCACAGACTAAGAGATTGCCCGCATGCTAGGCAGGGGAATAGAGATGCCCGACCTCAGGCACAGACTACTAGTGCACCAGCACCTGTACCCCATCCTACCCCTGCTCAGGGTGCTTCATCTAGCACTGCTGGCAATTAGCGCCAGAATAGATTCTATTCCTTACATCTCATCAAAAGCAAGAAGACTCTCCCGATATTGTTACTGGTATGCTCTGTGTCTTTTCCTTTGATGTTTATGTATTATTGGACCCTGGGTCAAGTTTCTCTTATATGATCCCATTAGTCGCTGTGAATTTTGAAATGATTCCTAAAAGGATTCCTGAGCCTTTCCTAGTTTCCACACCAGTAGGGGAGTCAATTGTTGCTAAACAAATGTATAAACATTGTCCTGTTACTATTCTTCATAGAGTTATATTTGTTGACTTGATAGAGTTAGACATGGTGGATTTTGACCTTATTCTGGGTATGGATTGGCTTCATTCTTGTTATGCATCTATAGACTGTCGTACCCGTATTGTCAAGTTTCAGTTTCCTAATAAACCAGTTTTTGACTGGTTTGGGAGTTTGGTATCTCCCAAGAGTTATTTTATCTCCTATCTCAAAGCCAAAAAGTTAATATCCAAGGGTTTCATCTATCACCTAGTTAGAATCAAAAACACTAAGTTTGAGGCTTTAACTGTTCAGTCAATCGGCATTGTTAATGAGTTTTCTGATGTTTTTTTGAAAGATATCCCAGGGGTACCTCCCGATTGAGAGATAGAATTTAGGATTGACCTTCTTCTCGACACTCAGTATATTTCTATCCTGCCTTATCGTATGTAACCTATAGAGCTTAAGGAGTTGAAAGAGCAACTCAAAGATCTTTTAAACAAAGGTTTCATAAGGCCCAGTGTTACTTCTTGGGGCGCACCTATTTTTTTTGTGCAAAAGAAAGATGGTTCTTTGCGTATGTGTGTTGACTATTGTCAGCATAATAAGGTCACAGTCAAAAATAAGTATCCTCTTTTGAGAATTGATGACCTGTTTGATCAGTTGCAAGGTGCAAGTTATTTTTCAAAGATAGACCTTAGATCCGGCTATCATCAACTTAAAGTGAGGGAATGTGATATTCCAAAGATAGCCTTCCAAACTTGCTATGGTCACTTTGGGTTTTTAGTCATGTCTTTCGGGCTAACCAATGCCCCACTCAGCTTTTTTAGGTCATATTATTTCAGTCGAAGGCATTAGAATTGATCTCCAAAAGACAGAAGCTATAAGAAATTAGCCTATACCTAGCTTTCCATCTGACATTAGGATTTTCTTAGGTCTAGCTGGCTACTATCTCTGTTTTGTTAAAGGTTTCTCTTCTATGGCGTCTCCCATGACCCGGTTGACCCAAAATAAAGTTATGTTCCAGTGGTCAGATTCCTATGAGAAGAGTTTTCAGGAGTTGAAGACTCGACTTACCTCAGCCCCTTTGTTCACTTTGCCTAATGGTACAGATTGTTTTGTGGTGTATTGTGATGCCTCTAGAGTTGGTTTGGATTTTGTGTTGATT
Source organism: Capsicum baccatum var. pendulum (assembly GCA_030864225.1). Lineage (NCBI taxonomy): Eukaryota > Viridiplantae > Streptophyta > Magnoliopsida > Solanales > Solanaceae > Capsicum > Capsicum baccatum. Next base: position 159,061,476 of record CM061560.1, on the reverse strand, counting down.
CAAAGTGATAAGGTTATAGACTATGCCTCTATACAGTTGAAGCCGCATGAAAAGAACTTCCCAACCCATGATCTTGAATTAGCTGTTGTGGTCTTTGCTTTGAAAATTTGAGACACTATCTTTATGGTGTCCATGTTGATGTGTTTACTGATCATAAAATCCTGCAGTATGTATTTACCCAGAGGGAGTTGAATCCTAGGTAGAGAATGTGGTTAGAGTTGTTAAAGACTATGATATGAGTGTGTTTCATCACCCGAACAAGGCCAATGTAGTGGCAGATGACTTTATCAGGTTGTCTATGGGTAGTGTTGCTCATGTAGAGGAAGGTAAGAAAGAGTTAGCTCGTGATGTGCACTATCCGGCTAGATTGGGTGTGTGGTTGGTTGATTCTGCTGAGAGAAGTACCTTGGTGCAGAGTAGTTCTGAATCCTCTTTAGTTTCGTAAGTGAATGAGAAGCCAGATAGAGATCCTAGTTTGGTTAGACTAAAAGAGTCAGTTAAGGACCAAAAGGTAGAGGTTTTCTCCCAAGAGGGAGATAGAGTGTTGAGATTGCAGGGTAGGTTATGTGGTCTGTGTGTTGATGATCTGAGGCAGAGAATTGTGGCTGAAGCGCATGGCACGCGGTATTCTATCCATCCCGGCGCTACCAAGATGTACCGCGACTTATGGGAAATCTATTAGTGAAGTGTTATGAAGAAGAATATTGCTGAGTTCGTAGCAAAGTGTGCAACATGCCAACTGGTTAAGGTAGAACACCAAAGACCTGGTGGTGTGATGCAAGAGTTTGGTATACCCAATTGGAAGTAGGAAGAGGTGAATATGGACTTCGTGACATGTTTACCTCTTTCACATCGTTATCATGATTCTTTTTGGGTTGTTGCAGACAGGCTAACTAAGTCCGCGCATTTCTTGCCCGTACATAAATCTTATACAGCTGAGGCTTATGCTAGGTTGTACATTAAAGAGTTTATCAAGTTGTATGGAGTTCCTTTGTCTATCATTTAGAATAGGGGTACTCAATTTACTTCTCAGTTTTGGAGAGCATTTCAGCAGGGTCTAGGTACCTAAGTTTATTTGAGTTTCGCTTTTCACCCGTAAATAGATGGTTAGGTTGAGAGGACAATTCAGACTCTAGAAGATATGTTGAGGGCATGTGCTCTTGATTTCAAAGGTTGTTGGGATGATCATTTTCCATTGATAGATTTTACTTATAATAATAGTTACCATGCTAGCATCGAGATGGCATCATTTAAGGCTTTGCATACTAGAAGATGTAGATCACTCATAGGTTGGTTTGAAGTGGGTGAAGCTGTAGTGATTGGACCTGATGCGGTATTTGAGGCTATGGAAAAGGTGAAGTTGATTAGAGAAAGATTGAAGACAGCTCAGAGTCATCAAAAGTCATATGCCTATGTGAGGAGAAGAGGTCTTGATTTTGAGGTGGGTGATTTAGTGTACTTAAAGATTTCACCCATGAAAGGGGTGAAGAGGTTTGGTAGAAAGGGGAAGCCTAATCCCCGTTATGTGGACCCCTATAGAGTCTTAAGTCGTGTTGGTAACGTAGCCTATGAAGTTGAGTTACCCAGAGAGCTATCAGTCATTCTTCCTATTTTTCATGTCTCCATGCTTAAGAAACATATTGGTGATTCCTTTGTAGTGGAACCTTCAGAGAGTGTGGATATTCATAATAGTCTTTCATTCTATGAGATTCCTGTTGATATTCTAGATTTACAGTTCCGTAGACTGAGGAATAAAGAGGTTCCCTTGATTAATGTTTTTTGGCAAAACCAGTCAGTTGAGGGCGCTACTTAGGAGGTAGAAGCAAACATACAAGTCAAGTACTCGAACCTCTTTTCCACGAGTTCATATCAAGCTGAAGGTATTATTCTTCCTTACTTCAACCCTTCTAAATCTAAAGTTCACCTATATATCTATTCTTGCATATGTTCTTGCAATTCCTGAAGTATTTAAGAGTTTAGAAAGATTTTGAGCCGTTTAACAAATTGGTTCAGCTATGTGTACTCAGTTTTTCCTGTGTTCTTGGTATAACAAGCGACATTCGAGGACGAATGTTCCCATAGGGGAGATATTGTAATACCCCGGATTTTCGTTAAGTCGAGTTTTATCTTTAAGAAGAGTAAAGGTTGACTTTCCAAGTGAGAAATATTTTAAACCGTGCAGAATTTCCCTAATATCAAATTTTTGTCATGTAGAGAATTTAGTTAGCTTTCCAATGATACCAATTTCGTCCAAATCCGATATCGGGGTGAGAAGTTATAGCCGTTTCACTGAGAGTTGTTGGAACCGCCCAGGTGTGACGGACAGGTTGATGGACCATCAATTTTCCGACAGACCGTCGCCCGGACCATCGCAACCAAGGCAATGACTCCCTCTTCTGGCCTAAGTGCGACGGCCAAGATGAAGGACGATCAAGCTAGCAATGGACCATCTCTAGGACCGTCGCAACTAAGGCAGTGTGGCCTTTTTCTGACCAATGTGCAATGGACGATCTGACAAACCATCAGACTAGCGACGAACCGTCACTCCGGCCATCATAAATTTCGTTCATTATTTTTAAGTCATTTTAAATGGACTTTTTGGCCTTTTTCCCTTTTTAACACTTAGATATATACAAAACGGAGCATATGACTTCATTATCTCCCAAAACATCCAAGAGCTAGGGTTTCTCCCTCAAGAGCAAATCCAAAACCCTTCTCCAAGAAATTCAAGAACTTACCATGGATTCTACAAATTGAGTTGAGATTCCAGTTCCCCAAGTAACAGGCTTCAATAACCCTCTCTCAAGAGTAAGAAGAAGAGTCTCAAGCAAGTTTGTTTATATAAGTCATAATCTAAGGTATGTGGGGTTTTTAACAAGGGTAATCCTTTCAACCTTGTGCCTAAATGCTTATTTACACTACAATTTTCTACAATTTATGAGATTTTACATGAAATTGAATTAAGGTTTTTCATCCATTGTTATTGATTGCAAGATTTTGATGTTTCCCATGAATTGAGAGTCTAATGGCATAATTTTGACATATTTTCTTGAGAAATTGAAGATGGGTTTATACCCTATGATTTTATTACTTGAGAAGTTAATAGTTTCAATTCTTTAGCAACTGAAGTATATGAGTATGTTGATATTTTGAGATAAACTACTGTAAATTCTAGATTTCTATATGATTTATGAATCTATATACTATCTAATATGTATTTTGATGAGTTTTAACTTGAGATTGAATTATGGGTCATCAAACCCTACTTGAGACTTGAAATTTTATGAACTCTTGTGCTATAAGCACCCATGATTTGAGTATTCTGAGATTATTGAGAAATGTTTTGACCTAATGGTCATAGATCTTTGAAATCCGCTTCACTACATGAGATTACAGATTTTACAGTTGGGTTCTTATTGAACCATGAGATTAGTTTTAAAGTGGATTTCCAACGAGATGAGCTAGATAAACTAAAGGGAGTAGTAGTTAGCACCGAGTTGGGTAAGTTACTACGATTTCATACCCTAGAACTATGTGCCACCGAAGGATTGAGATTTATGGGCCCGAGGCCAAGATAAGTTATCACTGATTTGAGGTTATACTCCTTGGAAAGAGTATGACGCCTCTCCCCAACATGAGATTTCTTCTTTAGGAGGAGAAGACATTGGACTCTATGTAACTTACATGGTTTATGTCAATTAAGAGAACATCCCTAAAGTATTTTCCCTAAAGTTTTGAGATAAGTGATTTTCCCTAATAGTCAAATTTTCAAAATAGTTTCTTAAAGTAAAATTTTCCCAAGAAGAAAGTAGTTTTCTCTACTAGTAAGAGTTATAGAATTCTGAGTTTCAAGTGTATTGATTTTAAAAGAGTTCTAAGTTCTTGAGCATTAAAGAGGTTTTACTCTCCATGAGATATATGCATGAGTTCAAAAGTATTGTTTAAAGCTTTCTTTAGTCTTCGAGTAATGATAATAAGAGAAGAGTTCAGATTTTAAAGCTAAAGTATAATAACTCGCGAGATTTGTGTTACATGCTTCATTCTACATAATTTATGAGCTTATTATATTAGACTTATTCAAGCTATGTGAGTCATTCATATTTGCATGAATGATTTGATTAAAGAGTATCGATATTGTTTTCTATAAATGCAGACACCCCCATATACTCAGTACATTCCCAAGTGTTGATCCACATATACGTCTATGTGCTACATTGCCTTATAATGTAGGTTTAGGTGTCAATCCCAGCCTCATCAGTGATTTTTGAGTACCCCTGTCTATATATCTATAGTGGTGAGTCCTCATGGTTCGATGACCTATCTTCAGACATTTCAATATTATTAGTAGACATATTATTGCTTTCAGATCAGTTTGAGTCAGTTGGGGATCTGTCCCAATGGCTTTCTAGTAGACTTGAGTAGTAGAGGCTTTGTCAGACTAGTTATCAGATTGTTAGTATGTTGAAATTTCCTGTTTTGTGGTCATTTGGACCGACTATTTTCTTCGTATTTCTTATCATTTGATAAGAAAGTACTAGTGTTTTATTTATTTCATCTCAAATTGAGTTATTATATGTAGTAACGGGCTCAAAGGGTTAGCTTGGGGCTACTTGTAGCCTTAAGCATCGTGTGACGTTTCGGGAGGAGATTTTTGGGCGTTACAATAGATGTATTCCAACACTGTTGTACATGAGTGTTAAGTAAGAGTGTAAGAATGTGTTATTGTACCACTGTATGAATGATCAAGATGTAGAGGCATAAAAAATATTTCCCAATGTCATTTTACGTGAGTTTTATATAGAAATTTTTTGGATAGTCAAACACTAACATATGTAAGTATAAAGGACGTGTTCCACTATATGACTCTGATTGTGATACTCGAATATGTTCTGGAAAAAAAAGAAAATAAGAGAGTATTCAATATCAATACTAGCCGAATGAATATATCATATTGTGTGGTTTGCGATTAGCTACTTTTGATAAGGGTTATACATCATCTTTGTTACTAACTTGGTATGCAATTTTTGTTTCTAAATAGGTGCTGATGTCATTTGTTAGTTGCTGGTCCCAACAAGCTATTAAAAAAATGTGAATTAAACTTAATAAATATGTTGGTTCGAATGAGTTTTTCATTTAGTCTATTTGAGTATCAATATAGACTTGCTACCTTCGAGATTATTGTTGTTCCTTCTACTTTTATTCCACATGTCTTTAGTTAGTTATATGTTTGGGATGATAGAGAAAAATCCAACTTAAGGAATTGGAACTAGATAAAAAGTTTTGGCACATGAGAAATGTCCATGATATTGGTAATACTTTTTTGAAACTTGAGTTGGAAGAAGGTTTCTCAAGTGAAAATTATGATTTGCAAACTATGTAGTTTGAGATTTTATGTAATGTTTGGGATGTCCACTAGATAAATAACTTAAAATCCCAAAGAAAATATACTAGAAAGCTCTAGAGATAAATGATTGTTTTCAAGCGTGCATTCTTCAATTGACTAAGCATTCTTCAATAAAAGTGTTTCAGAGATATTATGTGTATAGACTTGACAGAGATATCACTGCCAAAATGGGTATGGAAAGGTCATATAGTTGGTGGTATTTTCTACATAATTCAAGACCCATTCTAGGATGAACGTTGCTTTAAGTGGGGGAGTATGTAATAATCCATATTTTAATGAGGGATAAATGAGTAATTTAGCATATAATATTAAAATTATTTAGTATCATTAAGGTGATCAAGCCAAAATCCAAAAGCCTCTCCCTTATTTAGTTTTTCAAAGTTTCAGTTACAAAAGAAGTAGAATATTAGGTCAATTGTTTCTATTAGCTGTATTTTTCTATTGAATGAAGCAGTGCTTTGTTCATTTTACACGGGCAGCCATACAAACTAGCCAAAACACTCTAATTTCACATTCAGGTATTGTGAATTACTTTATCTTCTTAACATATAGTATCATAAAATGTAAATTACTTTTAGTGAATTCTTTAGGCAAGTGATTAACAAATAGAAATTTCTTTAAATAACTTCTGATCATAATATTTATTGATTTGATTATTGTGTGTGTCTATTAAAGTAGGAGTAGCAATGGTGATGTAATAGTGAAAAGAAATATGATCTAATAAAAATTATAATTGGGGTATTAAATTGCTAATTACTAGTACCATGTTAATTGAATAAATAGGAAATTGGGTTTTATTGTTCGTGTTGGAAATTTAGGAAATTGAAAGTGGACACAAGTCAATGAAAATTATTTTATCTATGCTCTGTGAACAATTATTTTGTACACATTCATCACCTTTTTTAGTGATGTAGTAAGTGCAATTCAGTGGAATAGTAAGAGGAATTCAATGTAGTAGTACTTTGATAGTGGCTTCTCTAATTGAGACCTAATCTCAACTAGCATAATTGATATTGTTAATTGATATTTTTGCATAGATTAAAGCCATTCAAGGTTTTTTTGTTGATGTTATACGTATTTCAAGATTGGGAAACTTGTCATTAGCATGGTAAGTGAGACTTTAAGATTTGGTACTTTCTTTTCAAACCTACTTTATAAAAATGTAACGCCCCAAAATCGGGTCCCGAGACATCACACGGTGCTTAGGGTCACAAGTGACCCCAAGCTAACCTTTATACTGGCATAACTCATCAGCAACTAAATAAAAAGTATAAATCTATATAAATTTGTGGAAAATAACTCTTTTCTGAATATGATAGATACAAAACTGAATTTACAATTTTACAACTCTGCTTTTACAACCAAAACTAAAACTGAATACATCCACTTCTACTGACCGTCTATGAAGCCTTTACTAGTACTAACTATAGGTAGCTGGGTCATGACTCCCGACTATCCCAACTCAATATGGTTGGATAAAGAAAATACAACACTTCTCGAACTGTATAACTAACTCAAGCCCTTGAATCAAAAGGACTCATCACCTGCTGACTGGATGCCGCGAACTGACTGGATCTGAATATGTACACTATACCTTGTACCTACATTTCGAGAAAATATAGCCCACATACAAATATGTAGGTCAGTACCATGGAAACGTACCGAGCATATGGGGGTGCAATGGATATATAAAATAATAACTTAATATCATCACAGTTTATAAAATTATACATGCTGATATAAATGACTCACTTAGCTTGAATTAAATCATTGAAATCATAGATGAATAATACATGTAAATTAAAACACATGAGTCATCATATAAATCTCAATTCACTTTTATCTCAATTCCAATTCATCAAAGCAATCAAATCTCATGACAAATCTCTTTAGAATATATATAGTCTTTAAATCTTTCAAAAACAATGACTTTCTCAAACTCAATCTTTCAAGCAATTATATTTTCATCTTGGATAGAAGAATAAGACTTTTCACATTAGATTGGAGAATACACACACACACATTGGGAGTCTCTCATAACTGACATAAATCATGTGAGCTACATGGAGTCCAACATCCAACCCACGTTGGGGGAAGATGTCCTATCCTTGCCATCGAAGTAGGACCTTAACCTTTTATTCACTAGTGATAACTATATATAAATTATCCTTAGGCTCAAAACCTACGGGGGCACGTAGTTCTAGGAAAGTACCAATCCTACTATACCTCCCGCTCGGTGCTAAAGACTACTCCCGGACATAGCTCACATCTTTTCAAAAGAAAATCCACTAATAAATATTTCAAAAATTTACAACGGGAGCCATCATGCTACCCCTTTCATAATAAATCAATAAAAGTGGATTTCTTTTCTCATCTCGGTTTCAAAACAACCCTTTTTACGACCAAAAGGTCAAAGCTTCTTTATCATCTCAAATCATTTAAAATCAAGGTGTTTATAACACATGATTTTCTCAAAATAATAATTTCAAATAGGGTTCCAAAAACCCATACATTAATATCACCATAAAACCTTCCAAAGTTTCATACTTTATGACATAAGCACAAAAATAATCACTTAAAACTTAAAATTTCAGCTTTATAATCATACATCTTGGTAAAGAAAATTAGCATTGAGATTCAAATCTCATTGTGCTTATAGCACATAATTTCTCAAAGTACAATCCCAATTAAGACTCAAGGTCTCATACATCAAAATAATATTAAATTTTCTCAAGATTCATTCTTTTCATCATAAATATATATAACTTTCTTTAAAATCTGGAAAATTCAGCTTTATGTACAAAAATGTCATCGTTCTCATTCAATTCAACTTCCAAAACATAGAGAGTATCATAATCTCATGTAAAACCATATAGGGTATAAATTCATGCTTCAAATTCATATCAAAACATATAAAATCATGTATATTCATAAAAGAAAAATCAATTTAGGCACAAGAACAAAAGGGTGTTCTTATTGAAAAACCCCACATACCTTAAACTTGAAGCTTTGAATGAACTCTTGACCTTGGGACTCTATTCGTGAAAATAATGAGTGCTTCTTATAGCCCTCGAAATGGGAATTCCAAATCTCAAAGAATTATTGAAAACTCATGGTTGAATCTTGAGATATTTGAATTTTTAGGTTGAAAACCTAATGAATGTTCTTGGTGATTTTTAGAGAAAGTAGACTTATTTTGGTGTTATGGGAGTTTAATCCCGTGTTATAGACATATATAGGGGTGTTTTTGGCACTTGGAAGTGAGGTATGCGGCACACAACCCATGGCAGACCTTAAGGTGTGCATCTCACACCTTATGACAGACATTTAAGTATGTATCACATCCCCAATCGCACACATTTGATTGGGCGATGCATTGCCCATCGCACACCCTTACTGCCTCTCACAAAAATGAGCATAACTCTTCACTTAGGTATCGAATTTTTATGAAATTGGTATCGTTGGAAAGCTAATTCAATTATCTATAATTTTATAGGTCTTGATATGACAATTTCCATGTATATTAAGATATATATACGTTTGAAGTTGACCCTTATAGAATCAAATGTCAAACTTTGAATAAATCAATTGATCTTAGCTCAACTTTGTTCTAGGTCATTTCTATGATCATTTTTCATCTCTAAAATACTCCATAGACTAGGATAATGATCATGAAACTTGTATTCATATGAGAATCACTTGGATTAGAGCTTATACGCGCAGGAACGATGGTTAGAATTCTAGCACGAAAATACGGGGTATTACAAAAAATATGTATTTTTTTGCCTAGTCCATGTTGGGACCAGACTGTTCTTGGTAGAATCAGTGGTATTGGATCAACCGTGAATATGTATCTTATTAAGTATATTGATAATCTTTTGATGGTGAGTTGTGAGGTGATGTGGGGATATTAGACATATTTACTAGCGTACGTATGCTGCGTAATTTTTAGGGGCATACCTATGATGCTGTAATATATTAGGGGACTTGTAGTTGTTGTTGTGCTATATTTACTAGGGGCATACATAGCTATCATAACATGTTAGGAGCATTGTATAGCTGCGGTAATATGTTAGGGGCCTTGTACATGTTGTCGTAGTATACTTTGTGGGCATTGTGTATACTTTGTGGCCTTGTATGGGTGCTAGGCTAATCACTTTCACTGCTATTTATGACAAGCCGTGATAGTGGATGGAGTTAAGAGATATATAAGGACTTTTGAAATATTTGTTGGAACTTATTGAGCATTATATTATAAGATATATGTTGTGCATATAATTTATGTAATTATGGTGTGTTGTATTTTCTAACACTTGTTCCAGGGCTATTAAAGTAGCATGTCGAGGATCTTACTGAGTTATAGTTTTATATAGCTCACTTACATGTTTGCAGATACTACCACATAAGGTGAAGCTAGTGGGTGATGATTTCTTCATAAGGATTCTAATGATAAGGTGAGCCTTCACATTGTTCGTAGGGGCTTTCATTTCTTCTTTTGTTTTTTTGATTATATTTCCTTTTATCAGGTTAGCATGCCCAAAAGTTGAACTTATGTAACTCTTTTTAGATGCTCTATTGTCTTAGTGTAGGATTAGAGTTAGAGAATTATAAGTTCAAAAGTGATTGTTGAATTTTTAATTTAAATAGATTTTTGTTGAACTATTATTCTTTATTTATTTATACATTGGAGTTTCATATACCATATATTACTACTTATTAACTAGCAAAGTGTAAGAAAGATTGGTTCTCCCGACAGGTGGTGTTAGTGGGTGTGTGACATCTAGGAATAATTTTGGGATGTGATAGTAAGACTGGTGGGTACCACTCGTATAGGAGGGTAATACTTGTATGGGTAGTCATACCACGTGACAGGAATTGTAAGTAGTTTAAGTTAGGGGTAATCTGGACATTTCCATACTTTATCACTTAAGGCCCCATGACTTATAACTCTATTGGAACATCGTTTACCCTATTATTCTAATCTTAAATACTTAGAAACATTTACTAATTCTATCTAAGTCTCTTGGGTAAAGGAAGGTTAGGGTTTCACCTAGAAGAGCAATTTGGAGCTTGATTGGGTGATTTCTCTTAATTATCTTCATAATCTATGGCATGTACTCCTCCCTGGTATTTTGTTCCAACTAAAGGTATGATTTACACAATGTTTTCATGGCCTGATTATTATATGGTTTTGGGGTTTTCAAATATATGTTGGGGTTTTGGTATTAAATGCTTGGGTATTGTTTTCCCATATTTTAATTATATTTTTACATGATTTAATGGTGGCTTGGACAATTGGTTACATGGGAATGGACAATTGGTAATTTGACTTAGTTTTGGGAACACTATTCCCCCAACATGTTTGATAAAATGCCTTTGATAATGCTTCTACTATATTATGGAACTTTTAATGTATCTATTTGCATAGTATGGCTCGGTAATGGAACCCTAAATGGTTTAAATGGTTTAGAATGGTAAAATGGAATTGTTTGGTAGTCATGGTTATTGTTAATTGAACTCCTTGTGGTTTACAATGGAATCCCACAAGTAAACATATTAATAAATAACTTGTGGGATACATGGGATTCCCCCAAGCAAACTTAATAATAGAACACTTGTGTGGTACATGTGATTCTCCCAAGTTACCTTGATAATGTAATCAATGGGTACATAGGAATCCCTTGATAATGTAATCTGTGGACACTGGAAACTCATGTTTAATGATATAAGGGTTGGTCATTCTAACCATATATGATATTATGAGGTACATGGGAATCTTCTAAGTACAGTATACATATGTATTATGGAGAGCGAAGGGTACTCGGGAATCTCTTACTCTTATGGTATCTTTGATATATGTGGATACATACATCGGGGCTCGTTCAGGGGGTTACACTGGACCCATATAGCTTGTGGATTGTTATAGGATGGTTAAGCTACATATACCTAGGTTAATGGTTTTAAATGCATCCTAAACCTGGTCCCCTTCCTCGTCATGGTTATATATATATGTATAGTTAGAATGCGTATGGTTGGTTTACTTGATTTTACTAGATGGCATTATTTTATCCTTATCCTTAGTTTATGCTATCATTCACCCACTAACCCATCTTCGGGCAGTTGTATCCCAATGCAATGCAGGAACCGGCCATTCTACTCCTCCTGCATAGAGATCGAATCATAGGATAAGCTCGGTTGGATTGAAGTGGTGATCTTCCATACTCTGGAAGGCTCTATTTCATATCATGGATGTCTTTACATACTTTGTATATTTTATGGATATTGTTTTTTGCTATGGTTGGGACATGATCCAAACGGATATTGTTTTTATTTTTGATAGAGAAATTTTATGACTACTATAGGTTGGAATGGGTGGTATCGGTATTGGTCTTAGCCTTAGTATTGGTAAAGGTATTGGGGCTGATACCGATACAAAGGATTTATGATTGTTCCCTCCTCTTATATTATGTTATGGATAGGAACTTGGTTATTGTTTTTGTTATAGTTTTATAGTTTAGATTGGTAATTGATTACTTGTATGGGTTTGGTCGATCGGACTCGTTTGGGTCAGTCACGATCTTAGACCTATCATAGAGTCTGGAAGTTGTATAAAATATTCTATCTTGTTATACATTTGAAATTCATTTGACTCGGGTATATTCAAGTTAGTTTAGGTATCGAGGGTGTCTCCGCTCGATACCTATGATTGCGTAAACTATTACAAAAAATATCAAAGGAGTATTTATAGTGTCTTAAAATAACACAAAAAAAATAACCAAAACATACTAGGAAACTAAAGTCAACAGTGTCTATGACTTAGGCAACGAGTCATCTAGACTGATGATGACTCACTGTTAGCATCCCTTGATCTCTTTTGTACTCAGTGATAATGACTTATCAAGAGACCCTATGAGTCATTGGCTGGACTCATCGTCACTCCATTGGATTTTCACCTTTCATAACTTTTCTTACTATTGTCAACATGTTTCTTCCCTATAAGTCGTGGTATGTCAATACGACTTATAGTGACTTGTCATTTCACTAGGCTTTATCTTGTCTATCTTCAGGACTTTTGCCACTTTGCTTAGGATGACTTCATACTACAACTCTTTGTCAATCCCTACAAGTCATAGCCAATATCACCTCACCCTTTGATTTCATCATCCAAGGTTGTTGTCACCACAACTTGGGCTATGAGTCCTATAGTCACCCAAGGACTCGTAGTCAAAACAACAACAAAATATTTTGAGCTTTTTCTTCTGATTTAGGTCCATTTCACTTCCAACCTATTTTCCCTACAATAGACCGAAAAATACACCTTATATCTAACAAAATCGCCTAAGTATTGATTTTTTCAGTTTTAAGCATCGATAGTTCCATGAAACTATGGCACATAAGTAAACTATCAGAATAGGCTTGATGCCTTATTCCTTTTATACATAGTTTAGTGATATCAGATTAAATCATCCTTAGTACCCTGTCAAGGTAGATTTGGTTCTTTCTAATAGGGATTATACATTGAACTCTACGTTATATCACATGGTTATATTTCGATTAAGAGTATCTCCCACAATTCAAACTTATTTATTGCATGATCATGTAATCAGTTTACTCAGTACAATATTGATCAGTTACATATTTGTTTACTTGGTTATTGCATCAGTTTGCACCCCATAGTTTAAGACTTAATATTCATACATAACCCTTATTTCAATTTTACTTGCTTTCAAAATATAACTTTTTTACATTGCCATTGCATAATGGTATATGTATAATTTAAATAGGGTCATTGTATTTTAGTTTATCTCTTTATTTTCAGTTAGCATTTAGTACAATTTTGCAGTATGATCAATATTAGCTTTAAATCATATAAAATATCTATGCTTCTACAACATTCCAGGTTACAAAAATAAACTAGCTCATGATTTAGATATTTCACTATGCCTCGTATCTTTTACGTACAAATTTATTTTAAATGTATATTTCAGCAAATAGTTTATGTTCTTAGTTTCAAAGAAACTTTTAATTGCTTTCATTACTAGTGCATATCTCACATACTTAGTACATTCCAAAGTACTAATCATATATCTCTTTTGCCTATATTATTCATGTGATGTAGATTCAAGTTGTTACTATTAGTAACGCCCAAGCCACACCTTTACTGTGAAGATGATTATGGTTCCAGCCAAATATAGTAACCCAACAAAGGTTGGGGTTGAGTCCTAAGGGAATACATGGACTTATAGATCTTAGATGTTGTAATCAATGGGTAAAAAATTGTAAAAGTAAATATAGGGATTTGAATAGAAATATTGAACAAGGAGCAAATATCAAGTTCAGTTGTAATCAGTATTGGTGAACACTAGGATTGTATTCCCCTTGACTTCTCAAATCCATATCCTTATTGCACTTTGTTGAACCAACCTGATACCTTACATGTAGAATTGATAAGTTATTTAGCTTCTACGGTCTTTTAAATGTTCAGAAGGATTTCACCCTTTACCTTTTATGTTTCAGGATGTCACCTTACTAACCCTTATCTTGATCCAGTTAACTATTACCTTTTGAGTCTCTAGTTATTAGATTAAATCTAACCATTTTACTTAGATAATACCTAGTAGCATGGATCAATAACTAAACTCCAAATTACTATTGTCATTATATTTTCCTTTGTCACTACTCTGTTGGAGTAAGTAGAAATAATCTTGGAGGGATCTTAATGTTATCCACCACTAAGAAATCTATTATAGTGAAGGTAATGCAATGCATGCAATGAGTATCAGTTTAATTCAACAATTGCACTTCACCTACTTCATCAATCCGCTAGGGTTTCCACAACCCTAGCTATGGGATTTTAGCCTCTCATGCTTGTGAAGTAATCAACAACATTCATAATTGAAATCATAGATGAAATCACAATAATAAGAAGAAAAATCCACAACCGTAACTGAATTAATGAACCAAAGTCAATACAAGAGAATTCCAAGATCAAAATCAAATCTTGGAATCAAAATATGTTTTTGAAAAACAAAAGTGTATTGCTTCTACTAAAAAACACATAAAGGATATTTATAGTGCATGAGGAAACCCTAAAACAAAATCCTAAATGGAATAGGAGAAAATAAGGTCCGTGGCCACTTATTATCTCTACTTCCTCCCTAATCATAAGAGCAGGTAGTACCTGCGTTCAGTAGAGTGCGTGCAGGTATAAACCCCTGGTACCAAGATTCAAAAATCATGTTGGTCAACTCTTGAGATTCTGGACTTATGGCACTTATTTTTCCTACTTATGGTCCTTAAGTCCTACTAGCAGTCCACATATTGACTTAGTAAGTGTCGGGATTCATCTTTTCAATTCTTCTTCAATTCCTTAACATGTTTTGATCACGAACAACTCAAAAAGTGTCTTGAACATCCATAATTGCTACAAAAAGTATCCAAAACACCTTTTTCATTTTTTTCATGAACTTAGCATCCAAAACATAATTTCCTGCAAAACATACACAAAATGCATCATATCTAATAAAACAACCTCAGAAATTTGCATATTTTCCTTGTTTTAATGTCGAAAGTGAAATATTTGTATAGCACATCAAAACCCTTAACTAAAAACGTTTGAATCTCCTCGGACAACAAAATACAACAAAAAATGGCACTTAACTTGGAGAATCTAAGCTATTCAAGGCATTCAGTCAACACTGTAAGCTCAAATCACAACAACCCCTCCTATCTTACTTCTTAAAACCAACTGTGTATAAACATGAAGAACAACAATGGGACGCAATGTGATCAAGGCATGACATTTCATTAGCAATAGACAACCACAAATATGTACAAATTACACTACTCAAAACAATAAAATAACTAGTAATATGACTCAAGTATTGTAATGCCCCGAGACTAACCCTTGGATGTCACAAAATGCTTAGAACCACATGTGATCCTAAGCTAACCCATGATACTTGCATAACTCTGAGCAACTAAATATGTTACATAAGTCTAAAAAAAAGTAAATAGAAGATATATCTTTGATGAATATGTTCAATACAAAACTGTTAAGCACATTTATACTTTGGTTATACAGAACAAAATTGAAAGTAAATATGACCGTGTATGAATCCTCTACTATACTGACTGTAAGTAGCCGGGACATAACCTCGAGCTATCCTTAATCAATCTGATTGGATAAATAAAATACAACTAGAACTATGATTGACTCGAGTCGTTGGATCAAAAGAACTCATCACTTGTTTACTAGAAGCTGCAAACTGTCTTATTATGAAGTGTGGGCTACAACTGGTAGATACAATATGAGACAATGTATCACATGGACATATATATGGGTCAGTACTTCTGGAATGTACTGAGTATGTGGGGCTGAATGCATAAGTAAAATAAAAACTGAATACATACTTTCAAATCATGCATGCTAAGAGTAAATGACTTACCTTGATCTTGTATAAAACAAGGCTGCAAAATCGTAAACATGTATAATGAATAATAGGAATAACTTTGTGAGCCATAAAACTTTGTTGTACAAGCTTTACTTATTATTCTTTCTTTTTGGAGGTTCTTCGTACCAACATAAACCATGTGAGCTATCATGGAGTACAATGTCTTACCCACGTTGGGGAGAGTTGTTCTATGATTGCCATCAGAATAGAACCTTAATCTTAAGTGACCACTGAACTTCATCTATATTGGAAAAAAAACTTACCCTATTTTGGCCCGTAGTCTTTAGGAATTTAGGATACGCTATCCGCATTCCCTTTTTGGTGCTAAAAACTACTCCCAGAATACTTATATGCTTATACTTTAGGAAATTCACCTTAAACTAGCATAAGTGTTTAAAGAATAAAAACCAGTTATGCTTCTTTTCACTTTAAATTATACTCAAGAAGAACAATTCTAGATCTCATATCTTATATTAGTATCAAAAGATCAATCTTTGCTTTAAATCATAGTATAAAACTATCAATGGAGCTTAAGGGCATACACATCTTATAAACTCAATATTTGTACATAGGTCTTATAACACATGCTTAAATTCTTGGAAATTCATGACAAAATTTCATGCTTAATAATCATCTTTAAACACTTCAACAATTCCAGTCAGAATAAGGAAATTTAAATCACAATATGAATCTTATAAGTCAAAACACAAATATAAGTAACCTTGATCCATTTAAAGCCTTTAATCTCATGGTAACAGCATAATTCAAGAAGATGACAATTTGGTTCTGAACCCTAATTCAAAATAAATAAATTCACTCTTAAAACCATGTATTTTTGGTAGAAGAATGAAAGAATAACCTTGTTCATAAACCCCACATACCTGAAGTTTCTTAACTTGTGAAAAAAAATAAAATCTTAGGACTTGAAGGATGAATTTTTGGTAAGGAACCCTAATCTTGATGCTCTTGATTTCTTGATGATGGGAGGAGAAAAGAATATTTAAAGTGAATAAGTATGGTGGAAAAATAATGCATACTTATGTTTTAAAGTCATGGTTTGGGAGTTTAACAAGGAGAAAAGACCAAAAAAAAACCCTTAGGAACCTTCTTGAAATTGTTTGGAAGTCGTCCCGACATTTTAGGTTACGACTCGTATGTTATGGGTACCGGTTGTGTCTTGAGATATCACCAGGAACCCATATTTTGACCCTAACTACCATGGATATGACTCCTCTTGATGACTCGTATGGTCTACTTATGAGTCATCATCAGTAAGTCGTAACCACTAGCAACTTTGATAGGGCTTTAGGAATTTAGCTATAACTTTTCTCCATGATATTCGATTAAGGAAAAATTGGTATCGTTGGAAATCTAATTCAATTATCTATCTGTTGGTGGGTCTTGAGGTCAGAAAATCTTAGTAGAACAGAAGTTATGCTCGAATGAAGTTGACTATAGTTATATACATCCTAAGAATTTAATCGCTAAGGAATGTTTTGACTTGTTCATGAGCTAGGAGATATTTGAGGTCTTAATATATACCCAAGTAACTTATGAAGGTATAAAAACATTAGGTATGATTCTTTAATCCTTTAGTGGTCAAGATACGAGTCATATCTTATGACTCATAACAAGTAATTAGGACTTGTAGCCACCTCTCATAAGCTGGACAGAAACTTAGGTTGTTATCCTTATGAATCCACTTCATACGAATCATACCATGACTTGATGACTTCTAGGGTCAACTCATATCCACAATAGAATTCAACTACTCCACACTTCCATGGGTATGACTCCAACATACGAATCATATGTTATTTTTATACTTAAGGAGAGAAGTCATACATTTCACAGAACCTTCCATACACGGGGTATTACATTATCTCCCTTTTGGAACCAATCATCCCCAATGATACTGACTTGGTTGAAATACTAAGGAAAAGCTGAGATGATATAGGGACCACTTACTAGCAAAATTATGAGTTAATATATGAACCTGAAACTGATGCATAGTGCATGGATTGAGCTGAATTTCTAATTTGCATGATTGTGAATATTTTACTTAATGAAATAGCCATACTCATGAAACTTCAGATAGTAAGACTAGATGGAAAGATGGAAAATCATATGAGCTTATCTATTTGATTGCTAAATCGAATTGTCGGTTATACAGACCGAATCATACTGAAAGTTTATACACAACTGGAGTATTCCTTTAAAACTCTTTGCAAAAAGTTCTAATAATAATCGGGAGCAAAGAATTCTTGGGCATGATCTATACAAAATATCTAATAAGGAATCTCAATATGGTTGTAACTCTGTAACATGGAACATAGGCCTATAAAACATAAGATAGAAGAGAATTATTGGGTCTTAAGCAATATAACTTCTAACTTTAAAGCTTAGCCACACTTCTCAAATGCTCTCTTAACTATACTTTTCCCATTTTATACCATGCTCATTTGATTCAACTTATAATTCTCACATGGGAACACATAGTTGTGCTAGCCAAAGTCTGAGTTGAATTACACACTCTTGCCATGTTCAAGCCTAACTAAAAATTACATAGTGCAACACATAACACCATAAAACTAGTCTAAACCATGAAATCGATACCCCATGCATGTTTCACATCTTTCATCTCAAGAATAATTCCTCTTACCACTTCAACAACTAAATTCAAGATCTCACTAGGAATTCACTAGCACAGAATGCACCCATCAACTTATATACAGACATGACATTCAAGTATATCATTGTAACGACATATGAATTTCTAGGAAAACAACCTACCTAGGAAATTTTTCCCACCTTCTCTAATATCTTTTGTCAATAACAACTCCCATGCACTATCCCCAATAAAAAACACATAGAATTATCAACTAACCATGACATATATCAGAATCTCTCTCGCAACTATCCTTCAAACTTATATCCTTATATAAAACAAGCATACAACAATCTTTCCCTAACACAAACCATTTACTCTTTACCATCTAAACAATTGTTCATCACCACTATCATATCCCCCTTAGATTAAAGCCAACCTTCTAAGCTTATAGATCTATTCTATATCCTTAGGACTAACATCTAATTTCTTCACTCTAATGTTCAAGAGATAAATGTTCAACTAACATGAATAAACTATATTTCAAACATACTAACTTCATTCTTGGACAATCCCTTCATATATACCATCCTTAACTTTCTCTATCTTCAATAACTATCGCTATAGACTTATACTCCCCCCCCCCATAAACCTACCTGCCTTATTAAATACATAATCTGCCACTTTTCCTTCATAACCTACTAATAACAAATCTTTAAACTTATATTTTTCCCTAAACTATGATAATTACTAACATACCAATAGACTCAACATCATCTCTCTATAACTCCTTTACTTAGCTTTTATGAACACCATATACTACATAACTATCTTTCTTCCCATGTAGCAACTCAAGTGTACTACTAACCACATACAATACTTAATAATCTTGGAAAATAATGCAACCCCTTATCACCTTGGATACATCCCTACGACATCATATTTAATTGGGGATTATTGAACTTAAAATCTTGCATACATGATTCTAGCCCACTAGATCACTTCCATATAACTAGCATCACTAACCAAGAAATCATTATTTCCACCTTGATGATCATCCACTATTCAAACTTAGTGTCTAGTTCTAGACATGATTAATAACACACCCTCACATACTATTCTCACTTAAAAGCTATAAAATAAAACACCAAGAAACACTAGTTTGCTAGAACCTCATAATAACAATAATCATTCATAATCATATGGAATATCTTATTGTAATCCATTAGTACATCCTCCTTCTACACGTTACTACCATTTACCCATTATACACCTATATTACTTCAATAAATCTATAAGTTTCCACTAAACTCCCCCATTTTTAACAACAACAAGGGACAACTAAATTAACAATACTCAACCACCAAATACTTTCATTAACAACTTATACTTTTCCAACACTTGGTCGAACAATAAAGAACCCTTTTACTACTTTAAGTATACTCTAACTAGCCTTATCAAATAACTCTTTCTCTACCTTCCACCATGAAATCTGCATCATATTTACTACCGGTTTAGGTGACACCAAAAGATACATTATCACAATCGTTAATAGCATAAATAAATCCCTCACTACACTCTTAACCAGTCGCTATCTCTAACTTTCATGTTACTACACTTCTAAATCCATATTTCCTACTCAGAGGTGTTCTACTACTTATGAAGTACAACACTCTAAGTCATACTATCCCTTAAATGCAAACTCTATTTAACAATCTAAGTACATATTATCTTTTTTCGTGAGCATGATCTGTATTGAGGGGTTAATAAGGAATTTGAATACATAATGTATTCGGTCTTAACTACACAATTCATATGGATGAGGACATAAGCTTTCAACATAAGGGACTTATAATACACTAGCAAGCTTCTCTCAATACCCTTACGTGACTTCTGAAATTACTGATAGTAAATCTAAAATTATCATCTTGGATGGAATTGGAACTTACTAATCATGTTATCTTAAGAATAAGTCTTAGATAGATAATTATGGAATAAAACATAAATCAATAGAAGTTTCTGAGAGAATATTTTTACAACATGATATAGAGCATGAAGAAATTTAACATTTCTTAAATACCCTATAACCTCTTATAGAAAAGTATAGACTCCTTTGTACCATTTTGTAAAACTCTACTAGACACAGCTTAATAGACATCCTAGGACACTTGAACTCTAGGCTCTGATACCAACTTTGTAATGCCCCGAGACTACCCCTTAGATGTCATACGATGCTTAGAACTATAAGTGATCCTAAGCTATTCAATGATACTTGCATAACTCGTAAGCAACTAAATATATATTACATAAGTCTGAAAGAAATAAGAGGAAGAGATATCTTTGTTGAATATGTTTAATAAAAAACTGTTAAATACATTACACTTTGGTTATATAAAAAAATAAAAGTAAATACGACCGTCTATGAAGCCTCTACTAATACTGACTGTAGATAGCCGGGAAATAACCCCCAGATATCCCTAATCAATATGAATGGATAAAGAAAATGCTACTAGACCTATGGTTGACTTGAGTCCTCGAATCAAAAGAACTCATAACCTTATGAATGGAAGCTGCAAATTGTCTAATTATGATGTGTGGGCTATAATTGCTACCTACATTATGAGACATTATAGCACATAGATATATATATGTGGATCAGTAATTCTAGAATGTACTGAGTATGTGGGGGTGAATGCATACATAAAAAAGAAATTGAATACATATTTTCAAATCATGCATGCTAAGTGTAAATGACTCTCCTAGAGCCTGAATAAAATAAGGCTACAAAGTCGTAAAAATGAGTAATGAAGCGTAAAGATAAATTTGTGAGCAATAACACTTAGCTTTAAAAGCTTTACTTATTATTCTTTCTTTTAGGAGGTTCTTTGAACTGACATAAACCATGTAAGTTGCCATAGAGTTCAATGTCTTACCTATATTGGGGAGAGCTATCCTATCCTTGCCATAAGAATAGAACCTTAATCATAAGTGATCACTGAACTTCATTCATTTTGGGAAAAATCATACCCTATGTTGGCTCGTAGTTTCAAGGAATTAAGGATACGCTCATCCGTATTCCCTTCTCGATTCTAAATACTAATCCCAGAATAATTAAAAGGTCATACTATAGAAAATCAATCTTAAACTAGCATAAGGGTTTATAGAATGAAAACCAGTTATGCTTCTCTTTAATTTAAATCATAAGCAAGATGAACAATTATGAATTTCATATCTTATCTTACGATAAAAAATATCAATCTTTGCTCTATATCATAGTATAAATTTATCAATGGAGATTAAGCGCATAAACTTGTTGTAAACTCAATACTTGTACATAGGGCTTATAACACATGCTTAAATCCTTGGAAATTCCTAACAAAACTTCATGCTCAATAATCATCTAGAATGAGTTCAATAATTCTAGTCAAATAAGGAAAATTAAATCACAATATGAATCTTATAAGTCAAAACACAAATAAATGAAAACTTGATGCACTTATAGCCTTTAATCTCGTAGCAATAGCATAATTAAAGAAGATGGAGAATTAGGTTTGAACCCTAATTCAAAATCAAGAAATTTAATCTCGAAACCATGTATTTTAGGCACAAGGATGAAAGAATAACCTTGTTCATAAACCACACATACCTGAAGTTTCTTGACTGGTGAAGTAAGTTAGAATATTTGGACTTGAAGGATGAATTATCGATGAGGAACCCTAATCTTGATGTTCTTGATATTCTTGATTATGAGAGGAGAAAATAATGTGTTAAGTGATTGAGGATGGGGAAAAATGACACCATCTTATATTTTTAAGTCATGGGTTGGGAGTTTAATGAGGAGAAAAGACCAAAAAACACTTAGGAACCATCAGGAAATCATTTGGAAGTTGTCCTGATGTTATAGGTTACGACTCAAATGTTCTGGGTTTGGACCATGTCATGAGTTTTCACCATGAACCCAGGTTTTGACCCCTACTACTGTGGATAAGACTCCTCCTGATGACTCGTATGGTCTTATTACAAGTCACTATCAATATGTCGTAACCACTGGCAACTTTAATAGTTCTTCAGTAATTTGGCCATAATTTTTAACCCTGCTATCAGATTATGGAAAAATTTATATGGTAGGAAAGCTAATCCAATTATCTATATTTTGGAGGGTCTTGAGCTTAGAAATTCTTAGTAGGACAGAATTTATTCTCGCCTGAAGATTACTATAGTTATATATATCCCAAGAATTTAATCGCTAAGGAATATTTTTACTTATTCGTGAGCTAAGAGCTATTTGAGGACATAATATGTACCCAAGTAACTTATAAAGTTATAAAAAATGAATTTTGATTCTTGTATCCTTTACTAGTTAGGATACGAGTCATATCTTACGACTCGTAATAAGTTATTACGACTTGTAGCCACCACTCGTAAGCTAGATAGAAACTTAGGGAACCTAGGTTGTTATCCTTATGACTCCACTTCATATGACTCGTAACATGCCTTGATGAATTCTAGGGTCAACACATATCCGCAACAAATTTCAAATACTCCACACTTCAACAAGTACGACTCTAACATACCACTCTTATATTTTTTACGACTTATATAGAGAAATCATACGTTGCACAAAACCTTCCAGACATGGGGTATTACAAGTGCTCTTACTACAAAGATGTACAACTCACTCATATGAAATAATGTATGTCAATTCAGGGACAGTCAAGAGACACCTACACTCAAAAGAGATGTTTTGATCAATGTGCATTAAATACCATAGGCTTGCCCTTATTTTATTTACCTTAGTATTCAGACCGTCAAGCTAGGATCACTGTAGGACTTTTCTCGGCTTGTAATGTAGGCTTGGGGGATGGTATGGTACATATGGACTTATCAAGTTACTAAGCCTCCTTGACACTAAACTAACCTTTGGTTCTCACTGATTAGCCAATTGTTTTTCTATTCTACCTTTATTTGTCCCTTTTTATTCTTTATTGCTAGCAGTTATGGCTGCAAGGATGACAATATTTAAGAGCTTATATGAGGGGTTAGAAGTGATAGGTGGCGAAAAAAGGTTATTTAGGTTGGCTAAGTCTAAGGAGAGTAAGGGACAGGACCTTGATCAAGTAAAGTATATTAATGGGAGGATGGTAATATTCTGGTGGACGTGCATATTAAGAGAAGATGGCAGTCGTATTTTCATTGTCTCTTGAATAATGAGGGGGACAGGGATATTATGTTGGGGAGTTGGAGCATTAAGAGGGGTTTCGTGATTTCTGCTATTGTAGGCTTTTTAAGGTGGAGGAGGTCAACGAGGCTATTTGCAGGATATGAAAGGGTAGGGCAACAGGGCCGGATGAAATTCTTGTTGATTTTTGGAAGTTTGCAAGCAGGGCTGGTGTAAGGTGGTTGACGGGGTTATTTAACGGAATCTTTAAGACTACAAAAATGCCTGAGGCTTAGATATGGAGTACCATGATTCTTTTATATAAGAACAAGGGTGATATAGAGAGTTGCACCAACTGTCAGGGTATTAATTTGTTGAGCCACATGATAAAGACTTCAGAGAAAGTGGTCGAGTGGGGGTTGAGAAGGATAGTTTCTATTTTAGAGAATCAGTTTGGATTTATGCCTGGACCCTCGATGAAGGAGTCAATTCATCTGGTGCGGAGACTAGTTGAGCATTATAGGGAAAGAAAGAAGGCCCTTCATATGGTGTTTATCGACTTGGAGAAGACATATGACAAAGTCCCTAGGAAGGTGCTTTGGAGATACTTCAAGGTGAGTGGGGTCCCGATGGCTTACATCAGATTGATTAAGGATATGTATAAGAGAGCAAAGACTTAGGTGAGAACGGCGGTAATGAATGTGTTGACGTGGATTATTCAAGGTGAGGTGCCTTGGTGTATGCTTTTTTCATATAATGTAGTTTTGATTGATAAGATACGGGGAGTAGTGAATGATACATTGGAGGTTTGGAGACAAACCCTTGAGTCTAAAGGGTACAGGTTGAGTAGGATCAAGACTGATTATATGGAATCTAAGTTTAATGACTTGAGGTAGAAGGAGATGGGGTAGTGAGGCTGAGTTCCCAGGTTGTTTGTAGGAGGGATAGTTTTAATTATCTCAGGTCGATGATTCAAAGGAATGGTGAGATTGATGAGGATATCTCCCATAGTATTGGGGAAGGATGGATGAAGTGGAACCTCTCCTCGGGAGTGTTGTGTGATAAAAAGGTGTTGCCCAAACTGAATGGAAAGTTCTACAGAGTGGCAGTCTAGCCAGCCATGTTGTACGGAGTGGAGTCTTAGCAAGTCAAGAACTCTCATATTCAAAAATTAAAAGTGGCAAAAATACAGATGTTGTATTAGATGTGTGGGATTACTAGGGGTGATAGGGTTAGGAATGAGACTATTCGTGAGAAGGTTGGAGTGTTTTCGGTGGAGAACAAGATGCAGAAAGTTTGGCTAATATGGTTTAGGCATATGATGAGGAGGGGTACGGATGCCTAAGTTTGTAGGTGTGAGAGGCTAGCTTTGGATGGTTTTAGGACGGGTAGGGATAGGCCAAAGAAGTATTGGAGAGAGGTGATTAGACGTGACATAGAGCAGTTATAGCTTACCGAGGACATTATCCTAGAAAGGAAGGTGTGAAGGACGTGAATTAGGATAGAAGGCTAGTGCATGTGGGAGGGTTGGGGTTGGGATTTTGAGGGTGGCGGTGTATTTGGTATGTTAGTGTAGGGTATTATTGCGTGGGTGTCTTAGTTCTATTGTGCCATCTTGTTCCATGGTTTAATTATGAATTTGTTTATTATTCTTTGTCTTGAGTCGGGGGTCTATCAAAAATAGCCTTGCAACTTCTCTGGAGGTAGTGGTATGGACTGCGTACATCTAACCCTCCCCAGACCCCACTGTGTGGGAATACACTGGGTTTGTTGTTGTATTCTTTATTACGTAATTAGGTTTGGTGTTGTATTTTATTCTTTTTTCATCAATTTATTTCTTTTCTTTTTGTTTTTATTTTGCTGCCACACCCAACCTTACTTCCTTTTTCTCTTATTTAACCTTCTCCATACCTATTTTACACTACACACCCCTATGATAGCCACACTCAACTTAAGTGTTTTTCCTGAGTTAAGGTTCGTAATATCCAAGGAGGACCTGAGCCAAAATAGGTACATTGTAATATAAATGGGAAGGTGAAAGGTGTAACCAAAAAATAGGCTATAAGGCTCAAAATAGGGATTAAGGCATGCAATTCACACATGGAAGGTCATTTACACTAAAAGTGGACTAGAATAAAAAAAAAAGCTTATAATCCTTTCCTAACCAACTATCCTACAACCTAGGCAAGACTAATCGGGCAAGTTCTGTATTTAACACACAAAGGGAACTAAGTAGCATCTCACACACACATATAACAGAGTGAATAATACAAGTTACTACCTATTCGTTCAAGCAATTGTTAGAACTGATTATTATGTCCCTATTCCTAATGCCATAACAAGATCCACAATGTTCACACATATATACATTCACACAGTTATAAAATATAAAATATTGGAGGGATATAATTTTTCTCAAAAATTAATAAATACATGATAACTTCTCTAAATACTTAAAAATCTCATAATTACAAAAAACATAACACAATACTGAACAAAATGTAACAAATTAATCTAGACATGCTAATTCTACCACTATACCGTGGCCGGTAGGAAAATGTAATACCCCATATTTTTTCTAGCTTAAATTCATCCCTAGAATGTCAAGAATTTACTTCAAAGATGAATACCATTTATTTTATACTGTGTTATAGTGCAGTATTAAGCATTATATTGATACCAAATTTTCCCAATTCCTATACTTAGTGAAGGAGCTATTTCACTTTTAAGTTGGCAGTGTGCCACCTGGGCATTTAGCGCGTCGCAGAGATGAGAAAATTCACATTTGTCAATTTCCAGTGGCCCTCCGCGATATTGGCGCATCGCGAAGAGGGCCAAATCCCCAGTTTTCCGATTCCTATGAAGGTCTATGATATTAGTACATCGCGCCAAGTTTCCAGGTCCCATCCAAGGTGGCAACGCGATACCACCACATCGCGCCACCATGAATATTCCTAGTTGGCATTTTCCAGTGGCTTGGCGCGATAGTGCCGCGTCACGCCAAGTCCTAAAGTTGAAATTTTTTTTGTTTTTCCAGTTTCATTTATAAGTTTAAAAGGGGTACTTTGGTAAAGTACCCAGTCCCAAATCCATCCAAAAAC
Organism: Capsicum baccatum var. pendulum; assembly: GCA_030864225.1. Taxonomy (NCBI): domain Eukaryota; kingdom Viridiplantae; phylum Streptophyta; class Magnoliopsida; order Solanales; family Solanaceae; genus Capsicum; species Capsicum baccatum. The sequence continues at coordinate 159,034,751 of CM061560.1, read as the reverse complement.
ATGGGATTTATCAAATTTCAAAGCACTATATGCTCATTCATCATTCTCTCTCAATCAAAACCCTAAAGCTAAAACTTTCTCTCTAAGAAATCCAAATTCCTCCATTAATTCTCCCAGATAATTCAAGATTGATGATTCCCAATACAAGAGCACTAAGAATTCATCTCCAAAGCATCAATAAAGATCCAAAATTCAAGTCTTAGCATCTAGTTCATCAATTAAGGTATGTGGGGTTTGAACAAGGATAAATCTTTCATCCTTGTGCCTAAATTTTTATTTTTATTACAAATTTACTGCAATTTATATGATTTTCCATGAATTTCAAGCTAGGGTTTATATCTATTATCATTATTTGCAAGATTATGATATGTCCTATGATTTAAAAGTTAAATCACATGATTATGTATATATTTCCATGCATATTGTTGAGATTTCCAGATTTTAAGATGATTTATGAATGTTTACATTACCAAGTATTAATTTTGAGATGTTTTTACATGAGATTGATGCTTGGGTCTTTAGACCTCATTTAAAGATTGTTGTTTCAAGATTGTTTGTGCTATAAGCAGCCCATGACTAGATTATTATTTTCAGATTTTAGAGAAAGATTTGACCTTTTTGGTCCTAAGCTAAGATAAAGAATCCACTTTGTTCATATGATTTGAGATTTAAAGAAAAGAAAGAGCATAATTGGTTTTCTTATAAACCCTTGTGCTATTTGTTGAAGTGGATTTCTTAAGATTGGGAGTAGCTATTTAGCACCGAGTTGGATGTGTTACCAAGGTTTCATACCCCAGAACTACCTGCCACTATTGGTACAGATTCAAATTATTCCAACTTCTACGTGGATGACTCAGATTGTGATCACTCAGATTAGATTGTTCTATTCCAATGGCAAGGGTAGAATATTCCTACCTAACGGGGACCAGTCATGGGACTCCATGGATGCTCATATAGTGTATGTCGGTTAGAAGAACATCCCAAAAGATGTCCCCTAGTCTTAAAACAGTCTATTGGTTTAAAGCCTTAAGATAAAGTGTTTTTCCTTATAGCTTAATGATAAAGTTTTTCAGAATAGTTCCTCATAAAAGAATATCAAAATGCTTTTATAAAACTAAGTGTAAAGGCTCACAAAGCTTACTCATATTATGCTTTACAGAAAGATATTAGTTTCAGATTTCAGATTTAGAGAGTGAGTCCTTTCTACACTTAGACAGTATGATATAAAGAGAGAATGCAAGTACAACTTTTAGAACTAAATGTTATGAATCACTAGATTTATAAAGTATGATTTGTTACTTATGATCTTCAGTATTTCAGATATTCCAACTTATGTGAGTCATTTATATTTAGTATGTATTGTCTTACAAATTATGATGATTGATATTACGTTTTACTTATGCATTTACCCATATATACTCATTATATCCTCAAAGTACTGATCCACATAAAAGTCTATGTGATACATTGTCTCATAATATAGGTATCAGTTCAGTTGTAGCACACATACCATATTCAGATAGATTGCAGCTTCCAATCAGCAGGTGATGAGTCCTCTTGATTCAAGGGCTCGAGTCAGTCATATAGTTTCAGTAGTATTTTAGGTTATTTATTTAGTCGTATTGATTTGGGATAGTTGGAGGTCATGTCCTAGCTACCTATAGTCAGTATAGTAGAGGCTTCACGGGTGTTAGTTAGAGTTAGTTATGTAATTTGGTCCCTCTTTTTAGATTTTATCAAAATGTAAAAGTGTACCAGTATTGTATTTTTCTCAGATTCCATCATGGTTATGTTTCCGCACAGTAAAATCTGTCATTTTATACATGTTTAATCAGTTGTTTATCAGTATGCCCGCTCATAGGTTAGCTTGCCATCACTTGTGGTCCTAAGCACTGTGTGACATCTCGAGACCCATTTTCAGAGTGTTACAGAAAAGAAGAATAGAAATAAAAAACCATGGTGGTTATGGTACTTCCCACCCCTAACTAAAAATTTTGCATTGTCCTTAATGCGCTAAAATAGAGTAAAACAGCGAGAAGTGAGAACATACCTGGGACACACTAAGCGTTTCTATCATAATCTTCCCCAAATGGGGATATATCCACTAGTAGAGGCCATGGTTGTGGTGGTGAACTATACAAAGATGTATATGCGCCTAGTTCAGCACTCTGTTACCTATCAGCAAATACAGTCTCCATCGAATAATAGGTGGCCCTTTTCAGGGCTTGCTCATATTGCTAGTCTAGATTCTACAAATTCTCCACTAGGCCTCTCTTGGTCCAAACTATGGGGACCGCCACACCATCCTTCGTGAATAAATTAGAGTGTCTAGGACTATGAAAAGGTGATGGCAAAATAATTGGGGATGCAAATGGAGGGATGGATAATATGTGGAACTTATGAGAGAGAATACCTCTGCACACAAGTTATCAACCTCTTCCCTCATATGTCCTAGATTCAGCATCTCAATCTCTACAAACTAGTCTATCATACGTCTCTCATCAACACATGGTGTATTTGGTACACTGTCCTCTGCAGCAATATCCTTATTAATAGTGTGTATTATAGAAACCACTCGTATATCATCTGCCTGCTACACTGTCATACACATATCAAACACTACCTGCATGTCATTCAATTTTAAATTTATCTCTCCCAACTCCATATCAATCAATACCCTACTAGTGGATAAAAAGGTCCTACAATGGGGGCTTGAGAATTCACATCTCAATCAAGAACCATGAAATCAGCGAGGAACATAAAGGATGCCACCTTTACTTCTACATCACACAAAACACCCACCGATTTCTTCATAGATGAGTCATCAACAATAGCTTGTACAAAAAAAGTGGCATCACATTTACTCCTAAACCCAAGTTATATAAAGCCTTCTTGACATTGAAAGGACGAATAGAACATGGAATGGTGACTACTCTAGGATCCTCCTTCTTTTCTACTAAAGGTAAGGAAGGGGTCGAACTATAAGGGTGCACATGATCATTGGTCTCGACAACCCAATCTTCACCACCATCATACTCAAAGTCATCATCACCCCATGTTGACTCCTCAAACTCTGCCTCAGGTGTCTCATTTCTCTCAGTGGTATCATTATTCAACTCCTTAATAGTAGTTATAAAGGGATCATTGGTAGTGGTACCACATTCAGTGGTGATAACTAGACAATAACTTATAGCTGGTGGACTTTAAACTTTTTCACTCAGAAGAATAACAAACTATTTCTATTTGATCATAGTAGACATTTGCCCGAACTAGTGCTACAACTCTTTGATAGCATTGGCATGAGACTCCACCTTCTGGGTCAAGCCTGAAATGTCAGCCTTAATCTACTTAAGGTTGATCTCCTGATTTATTTGACCCTTCACCAAGTTAGACAACATTTCTTCCATTCTTGATTTCATATCCCATCTTTCAGGAGAAATGTACTTGTTTCCCTTCTCTGTGTAATCATATCTCCATGTCCAGTCACCTGCGTGCCCCTACTACGGTCTCTATATCTTTCATCATAGTAGTTCCGACCTTAGTGACATGATCTGACCCGGGGCCTTATTGTAATGGGAATCCCAAGTCCAACCAAGACTAGGGACCACCCCTTATATTCAACCCAACCATCCAAATGCATATCCTGAGTCGGATGAATTTTGAACATATAACGATATAGCATTTATTACAATACCAGACTCTGGGATAGATCTATAACCAGGACCAACCCAAGAAAGTTCAACCATCAAATACCAACCAACAACCATAACCAAACTAATATAAAAACCAAGTTCCTGTCCATAACATAACATAAAAGGATGGAGCAATCATAAATTCAATCCAATAGTATCATCCCCAATAACAATGCCAATACTAAGGCGGACACAAATACCGACACCGCCTATTTAGTTACACAAAGCCTCTAACGAAAAGGAAAACAATATCAGATTGGGACATGCCCCCAACCATAGCTAAAACCAATATCCATAAAATAACTAAAGTATGTAAACATATCCATGATATGAAATAGCGCCTTCTAGAATAGGGAAGCTTACCACTTCAATCCAATTACTAATCCTAAATTTGATCACTAAGAAGGAGAAGTAGAATGGCTAGTTCCTATATTGCGTGGGATACAGTCACCCAAAGATGGGTTAGTAGGTGAACGCTAGCATAAACTCAAGATAAGGATAAAATAATGCCATGCAGTAAAACAAGTAGACCAACCATATTCATGCAAACTATAGTATATATAACCATTCTAGGAAAGGGAGCTGGGTTTAGCATGCCTTTAAAACCATTAACCTGGGTATGTGTAGCTTAACCATCCTAGAACCACCCACAGGCTATATGGGTCCAGTGTAACTCCCTGAACGGGCCCCAATATATGTAGTTGCATGAAAAGAAAATGCCATAAGAGTAAGGCATTCCTGAGTACCCTTCGCTCTCCATGATATGTATGTACAGTGTACTTGAGGATTCTTATATACCTCATAGTCTCATATATGGTCAGACTAACCCTCATGATGGCAAACATGATATTCCATTGTCTGTCAATTGGAATTGCACCTTTACAGTTAGCTATCACACCTCACCATTATTTCCCAGTTAAAACCATTACCATCCAACCAAACCATTATTCCAATATTATTAACCAAGGCTATAAGTAGTGGTATCGTCATACAGACTATAGCTTGCAAGCAATGTCCTTAACCAACCATTTTATGTAAAGGGATTCCTTTATACCCCTAGACTACGTTATCAAGCTATCTTGGGGGAATCCCATGTGCCCCACAAGTGTTCCATTATTAAGTTTTCTTGGGGGAATCCCATGTACCCCTACAAGATGTTCATTAAAATATTTACTTGGGGGATTCCCTTGTACCCCAAAGGAAGTTTAATTACCATAACCATAACCACCAAACCTTAGTATTTTAAACATTCCTAACCATTTAAACCAATTAAGGTTCCATTACCAAACCATACCATGAAATAGTTCCATTAAAAGTCCTATAATATAGTAAAAGCATTCTCATAGGCATTCTATCAAATATGTTGGGGGCATAGTGTTTCCAAAACAATTTCCAATTACCCATTATCCATTCCCATGCAACCAATTGTCCAAATCACCATTAAAGTATGTAATTATATAATTATAATGTAGGAAAACCATAACCAAACACTAGATACCAAAACCCCAACATATATTTAAAAACCCTAAAACTATACAATAATTATGCCATAAAAAAATTGTACAAAACATGATTTTAGTTGGAACTAAAAATGATGGAGGAGTACTTGCCTTAGATTACGAAGATGATGGAGAGAAATCACTAGTACAAGTCCCAAATTGATCCTCCAAATGAAACCCTATCCTTTCTTTACCCAAGGGCCTTAGAGAGAATTAGAGAGTGTTTCTAAGTTTTAAGGTTAGAATAATAGGGCAAATGATATCCCAATCGAGATATAAGCCGAGGAGCCTTAAGTTGTTAAGTGGGGAAATATCCAGATTACCCTCAACTTAACTGCTTAAAATTCCCGTCAGATGATACGACTACCTATAATATTTGTACCCTCTAATATGAGTGGTACCTACCACTCTTACCCTACACCTCCCCCCTTATACTTAACATTGTACACTATATGACTTTTCGAACCCAAGTTGTACCCAACCATACGATCAGTACCACTAAATTGTTTCCCTGGCAGATTAGAATCAAAGGAAGTTTGAACACTGTCTACTATATGAATCATTTGTACAACTCGTACCCTATCTTACAGCTCATAATGAGCAACTAGTACTCAAATCCAAACTATGTTACTAAGTCTTAGATAAAGTGAAGGAAGCACCCAAACCATACAACCTATAGCCAACCATATGGCTCGTACCCCACCCCCCAAGTTGTACCCATTCCAGTAATAAATTCAACCCACCAACCATCACTAGTTAGCATACAACCAAGAGAATACCAACAATACTCCATCATTCAATTGGTAACCACAGTTCGTACAATCTCCAGAATCTAGAAATCAAAGAAACTTTCTAAGGATCTTAAACCCAGGGTGTTTTAGTCACCCCCACTAGGATCATTTATCCTCAAATGACAAATAGGGTAGGTCAAACCCAAGCATGATTCATTTTCATTATCAAACATTAATCAAACCTTTAACCAAGTTAGAAAACAAAGATGTGATCAAGAACACATACCTTTCGTGTGAATTTCTAGATCAAAAAATAAGTGCGCATATTTGGACTTTATGTCTACTTTCGTTTCCCATGTAGCCTCTTCCATCTTGTGGTTCTGCCATAGAACCTTAATTGAGGCCACATCCTTGGTCCATAACCGATGAACCTGTCGATCCAATATCTCAACCAAGACTTCTTCATAAGACAAAGAATACGATATACTCAATCTTTCCAAAGTAACCACCGATTCTCAACATAGAGACTTGAAATATCAAATGAATAGAGCTCAAAATAGCTCCAATTCATACACCACATTTCCAACCCTCTGCAAAACTGCATTAGTACCAACATATCGGGGACTGAGCTTCTCTATTTTACCAACCGCATCACTTCCCATTTGGTACATACCTTTAGGAACACCTTATCCCCAACTTTAAACTCCAAGTCTCTACGTCATACATCCACATAGGACTTTTGGCAACTTTGGGAAGCCATAAGCTGAATTAACTTCACCTTTCCCATAGTCTAATAAACCAAATCTGGACCAAACATATTCGCCTCACCAAGCTCAAAACTCCCAATAGAAGATCTACACCTCCAACCTTACAATGCCTCAAAGGGGGTCATCCCAATGCTAGAATGATAGCTATTATTATATGCAAACTCTACCAAAGGTAGATGCTCAACCTAATTGCCACCATAGCTATGACACACGCATGAAGCATATCATCCAGTGTTTGAATAGTCCTCTCATCTTGATCATCCATCTGTGGATGAAAAGCAATACTACGATAAACCTTAGTTCCCATCCCTTTCTGAAAAGACCGCCAGAAGTGAGATAAAAAACATATATCACGATCAGAGATAATTGATACAGGTAACCTATGTAGCTTCACAATCCCACGAATACAAAACCTCACATAGTCCTTAGTTTAAAAGTTAGTCCACACCAGTAAAAAGTGGGCAGACTTTTTAATCCTATCCACAATGACCCAATCAAATCAAATTGATTCTGAGATCGAGGAAGATCAGTAACATAATCTATATTGATTGCATCCCATTTTCATTACGGCAACTTAATTTCCTAATACAATCATCCACGCCTTATGTGCTCAACTTTGGCTTGCTTGTACACCATGCATTTGGCCACAAAATCAGCCATATCCCGCTTTATACCATTCCACCAATACATCCCCTTGAGATCATGATACATTTTTGTCGAATTGGGATGAAAAACATAGCGCGATTTATGCGCCTCAACTAAAACCCTTTGTCGTAAACTATCGATATCAGGAACACATAAACTCCCTTGGTATCGTAAGGTACCATCACCAATGATCTTAAATACCATCACCTTTTGCCTACCTATATCATCCTTGATTTTTATCAAGGTTAGATCTAGCATTTATTTCTCTTGGATCTCTGCACCAAGAGACGATCGAACCACTTCATATAGCATCGCACCACCATCATTGGAGTCCAAGAGACAAACTCCAAGGTTGGCCAAGTGGTGAAGTCCTTCACAAATTCCCGCTTCTCCTTATCCATACGAGCTAACACCCTATGGATAACCTGCTAAGAGTATCAACAACCATGTTAGCTTTACCTAAGTGGTAGTAAAGACTTATATCATAAAGTGTCCCATAAAGTCGACTCCTCCACATCACCTTTTGTCGTATCCCACTCCTCGTACCATTGTTATGCTATAAATTTAAGCCGATAAGCATCAAATTTCACCCCTTCCACATTTATAGATTGCCATACCCTGAAGATTTTCTCTATCTCATCCATAAAAAATAGAGGATCCTCCTCTACCTTCACACCAATAAAAGTAGGAGAATTCATCTTTATAAACTGGCCAACCCTTGTGGCCTCATCAGATGAAACACTAGATACATCTCCCTCAGCCTGAGCAATAACAAACTAAGCAATAATATGAATTAATTGACAAAATTCTGCATTAGTCACCTCACTCTGAGGAGGACTAGTATCAACCAGTGAAACTCTAGAAATATCAGGGACTGGACCCCTAGGCCGAGAATGGATCCCCTGAGTAGTATATGTCCCTTCAACATTTCGCCTAATTGGGACAGAAGAGTTACCTTGACTCTTGAATCATTGATGCATGATCAGAAAATCGAACAAACCAGGATTAGAGAAGATTCCAGAACTTAGATTCAACGCTTGAAAAATAGAATACCAAGAAAGTAAAACATTCCTAAATACTTTGTAGTGTCTCCCTTATAAGTGTGGTGGGATACACAACCTTAAAACAGACTCTACTCAACACATCTTTATGGACTTCAAATTGACCATGAACCTAAAGCTCTTATACCAACTTGACACGACCTGACCCAGGCCTTGTTGTAATGGGTATCCCAAGTCCAACCAGGACCGGGGACCACCTCTAATATCCAACCCAACCATCCAAATGCATGCCCTGAGTCGGATGAATTCTAAATATATAAAAAGATAGCATTTATTTTAAAATCAGACTCTGGGATAGGTATACAACCGGCACTAACCCAAGCAAGTCCAACTATCTAATACCAACCAATAACAACAACCAAACCAATAAAAATATAAAGTTCTTATCCATATCATAACACAAAGGGATAGAACAATCATAAATTCAATCAAATAGCATCAGCCCCAATACCAATGCCAAAAATAAGGCTAACACCAATATCGACACCGCTCATTCCAACCCATAGTAGTCACACAAAAACTATAACTAAAAAAACAATATTCAGTTGGGACATTTCCCCAACCATAGCAAAAACTAATATCCAGAAAATAACTAAAGTATGTAAAGACATCCATGATATGAAGGTGCCTTCTAAAATAGGAAATCTCACCACTTTAATCCAATTGTTGATCCTAAATCCAATAAATAAAAAGGAAGAGTAGAATGGTTAATTCCAGCATCATGTGGGGATACCGTCACCCGAAGATGGGTTAGTGAGTGAAAGCTAGCGTGAACTCAAGATATGGATAAACTAATACCATCTAGTAAAACTAAGTAGACCAATCATATGCATACAAATCATACATATATATACAAGCATGTCGGAAAAGAAAGTTGGGTTTAGCATGCCTTTAAAACCATTAACTTGGGTATAAGTAGCTTAACCGTACTAGACCCACCCATAGCTATATGGGTGCAGTGTATCCCCCTGAAAAAGCCTAGATATATATAGCCGCACGAACCAAAGATACCATAAGAGTAGGGGATTCCCAAGTACACTTCTCTCTATGATACATATGTACAGTGTACTTAAAGGTTTCTCATGTAACTTATAGTCTCATATATGGTTGCTATAACCAACCCTCATGTCAGTAAACATGAGTTTCCAGTGTTTATCCATTGGACTCGAACCTTCCCAATTAGCTATCACACCGCGCCATTATTGCCTAATAAAAACCATTACCATCCAACCAAACCATTATTCCACTATTATTAACCAAGGCTATAAGTAGCGGTATCGTCATATTGAATATACATTGAAAGCAATGTCCTTATCCAACATTTTTAGGTAAGAGGATTCCCATCTACCCATAGACTATATTATAAAGAAAACTTTAGAAATCTCATGTACCCCATAATTGTTCCACTATTATGTATTTTTGGGAAATCCCATGTACCTCGCAAGATGTTCATTAACATGTTTACTTGGGGGATTCCTTTATACCCCACAATGAAGTTTATTTAACCATTACTATTACCACCAAACCTTACTATTTTAACTATTCCAAACCATGTAAACCAATTAGGGATCCATTCCCAAACCATACAATGCCATAGTTTTAGTAATAGTCCAATAATATAGTAAAAGCATTCTCATAGGTATTTTATCAAACATGTTAGGGAATAGTATTTCCAAAACTAACTTCAATTACCCATTAGTCATTCCTATGCAAACAATTGTCCAAACTACACTTAAAGAATGTAATTACATAATTAAAATATGGGAAAACCATAACCAAACATTAGATATGAAAATCCCAACATAAATTTGAAAACCCCAAAACCATACAATAATCATGCCATGAATACATTGTACAAAATATGCCTTTAGTTGGAACTAAAAATGAGGGAGGAGTACATGCCTTAGATAATGAATATGATGGAGATAAATCACTCGTGCAAGTCCTAAATTGATCCTCTGGATGAAACCCTATCCCTTATTTACACAAGAGCCTTGGGGAGAATTAGAAAGTAAGTGTTTAGGAATAGTATAATAGGGTAAATGATGTCCCAATAGAGATATAAGTTATGGGGCCTTAGTTTTTTAAGTGGGGAAATGTCTAGATTACCCCTAACTTAACTGCTTAAAATTCTCGTCAGATGGTATAACTATCTGTACCAGTTGTACCCTCCAATACGAATAGTACCCACCACTCATACCCTAGGCCTCTCTATCATGGACCCAACATTGTCCACCATATGATCAATACTCTTAAACCATATCCCTGGCAAATTATAATCAAAAAAAATTTGAACATTGTCTACTATATGAATCATTGGTATGACTAGTACCCTATCTTATGACTCATGGAGCCACTCATACTTAGATCTAAGTTATGTTACTATGTCTCAGATTAAGTGAAGGAAAAACCTAAACCATACGACCCGTCTCCAGCCATGCGACTCATACCCCCTCCCCAGGTTGTACCATTTCTAGAAACCAATCTAACCTACTAACTATCACTGGTTAGAATATTACTAAGATCATACCAACCATACTCCATCATACGATTGGTACCCATAGGTTGTATAATGTCCAGAAATCTAGGAAACTTTCTAAGGGTCCCAAACCTAGGGTGTTTCATTATTTTCCTTGCCCTTGGGCTCAAAAACCCTCCAACTAATAATTTAAATACCTATCCTCCTCTTTTAATGCAGACCCATAAGCTCTAGAAGCTACACCCTATGCTCCTACTATATGCATATTCTCTAAATTCACAGTCATGATCTGTTTTGCTAACACCCCAATATTAGTCTTCAGTAGCATAATCTCTTATTCTTCATAATAATCAACTACTTTATTATCACCAATAGATCTAATGGAGTAAGTAATATAACCTCTCTCAACTACCCGAGTCTGCCACCCTTGATTAGTGAGTGAGATATGATCTATAATACTTGAAGTTATCTTCTATCATAATCTCATAAAAGCCCCTCTCGAGATAGTATCTACCATAACTCTAGAACTGATGGTCAGGGCTCTATAGAATAACTTTAATTAGTTCATCCCTAAAATCTAATGGTTGGGTATCATACTCAGCTTCTTCTTTAACCTTAACCAAGCCTCATACATGGACTGAGACTGTAGGTACCAAAAATTTTTGATCTCATCCTTGAGCTACAACACTCAAGATGGAGGAAAGAATTGGTTCAAGAATTATCTGCGCAACTCATTCCATGTAATGATAGAACCTCTTGGAAGTTCTCTTAACTATAATGATGCTTCTCTTATAATTGATAAAAGGAACAAACTCAATCTAAGTGCCTCCTGATTTACCCTTGGATGTGAATATAAAGTGAAAATTCTAGTAAAATTAGCTAGATAGATGTTTGCATCTTCTGTATGTAATCCCGCAAACACACATTTCATGTATAATAGATGGATCTTAGCACTCAATATATTAAACTTAATGCCTGGGGGTAAAATAAAAGGAATAATGGCACAAGTCTCTGTCAACTCAACATACCCCAAATTCTCTTCATCATCTTCATATAGTTGCTGGTACTAGTATACTAGGATCACAATGGATCGTACACCTCAATCTATTTTTGTTTCCACTAAGTACTTCTCGATGCTTTGCTTCCTATCTCTACACAACTAACTTTACCTCCCAAGATATTTGTTGACCATCTTCTATTTCCCTCCTCTCATTTTAAGATTGAGAAAATAACACCTCTATTTGCTGGTCAATAATATCCTAAACTATTTTAAGAGGTGGGGAAGACATATCATCACGAACTTCATCAAGAAGAATGTCTCTTTTTAGCTCTATCATCCTACTAGGTGTCTGTAGGATCTTCTTTGGATTCAAATTCAGTAAAAGTAAGGAATTGTCTCTACATTGTGTGCTAGGCATACACCAGTATATACCCAACTAAGAACAAAAACAAAAACACCCAAAAACTATAATAATCTCAATTCACAACTCGACACAGTAATCCCCAACAATGGTGGAAAAATTTGATAATGCCTAAGATATACCTTCATTCCAAAGATGATTATAATTGTTGACAAATATAGTAACCCAACAAAGGTTTGGTTTGAATCCCAAGGGAATACATGGACTTATGGATCTTAAATTCTGTAACCAACTGACAAAAAACTAGAAAATTGAATGGAGAGATTTGATTAGCAATATCGAACAAGGAGCAAATATCATCTTTGGTTGTAATCAGTATTAGTGAACACTAGGATTGTATTTCTCCTGGATTTTTATCTCCATAGTCTTGTCGTGCTTTGTTTAACCAACTTGATACCTTGCTTGCAAAATCAATAAGTTATGTATCTTCTACAGTCCTTTGGACGAGCAGAAAAATGTCACCCTTTACCTTTTGAGTCTCACGTTGACACTGTACTAACCCTTATCTTGATATCAGTTAACTATTACCTTTTGAGTCTCTAGTTATTAGATAAAATCTAACCATCTTACATAGATAGTACCTAGTAGCATGGATCGACAGCTAACTCTAAATTATTATTATCATTATCTTTTCCTAGTCACTACTCCTCTTTTGGAGTAAGTATTGATAATCTAGGCAAGATATTTATGTTGGCCGCCGCTAAGAAATCAATTATAGTGAATATAATACAATGCACACCATGGGTATTGATCCAATTCAACAATCACACTTCCTCTACTTCATCAATTAACCAAGGTTTCCACAACCCAAGCTATAGTTTTTAGCCTCTCATGCTTGTGAAGTAATCAATAACATTTATTATTCAGAGCATAGATGAAATCACAATAATAAGAATAAGAATAAAACCCCATTCCATAACTGACTTAATGACCCAAAGTCAATACAAGAAAATTCCAAGTTCAAATTGAATCTTGGAACCAAACTATGTTTGTGATTATCAAAAGTTTATTACTTCTACTAAAACACATAAAGGGTATTAATAGTACATGAGAAAACCCTAGAACTAAAGCATTAATGAAATAATAAAAAATTATTACTTACTCCATGACCATGGGAGTATGTAGTATCTGCGGTCAGTAGAGTCCAGGATTTAAAAATCATGTAGGTCAGCTCTTGGGATTTTGGACTTCTGGCACATGTTTTGCCTACTTACGATCCATAAGTACTACTTCCAGTCCACATGTTTACTTAGTAAGTGTCGCGAGTCATCTTTTTAGCTCTTCTCCAATTCCCTATCATGCTTCAATCACGAATAAGCCAAAAAGTGTCCCCAATATCTATAATTGCTCAAAAATGTTTCCAAAAATACTTTTTTCATGTTTTTCACAAACTTAGCATCAAAAACATGATTTCCTACAAAACATACCCAAAATGCATTATATCTAACAAAACAACCTTTGAAACTTGCATATTTTCTTATTTTAATCATCAAAAGTTCTATATTCTATAGCACATCAACCATTAGAATTATTATCAAGTAGATCACAAAATCCATCTAGGAGGTGATGAGTTCTCTTACTTCGAGGACTCAAGTCAATTATGGATAATGCATTGTAATGACCCTTTAGGTTATTTCCTTGATTTATATGTATTTATAGAATTTTTATCCTCCCCACAATGGCTACATATCATTTGTGAGTTGCAAAAACTATCAATTTAGTTATCACACTGTTAGTTTAGGTCTTAGGCTCATTTCTCAGTTTTGGAGCTTTCACTGTTTAAGATTTGGTCTTGGAGAAAAACTCCTAAAAATGACCTTAGATGTGAATTTAATAGTTCCATCATCTTTGAAATATTGATTTTAATATAAGGGGACTCTTGGTTCAGGTTCCAAGGCTTTCAGACTCATTTTATGTTGTTGGGTAGATTGTATGAAAAGTGGAACTATAGATGTGGGCCCCATATTTAGTAAACTGATCTCATATAAAAGTTACAATAGTTACATTGAGTTGGGATTTCCAAATTTTGCATGGTAGCATTGTTTATTTATCAATATGGATTTTCAAAAGAATCTCCAGCACCCAATTGAAGTTTATTTTTAGCCTTTAAAAAATCTGATATCTGGTATATAAAATGACCGCTTAAGTTATCACGGGTTCTCTTTAATGGCCAACACTTTAGTGCCCATGATGTTCTTAAGAGTCTTTGCCTATGTATATAATAGGCTACTTTAGCAGTAAGGGAGATGCTTAAGCGGACCTTGCTTTCATGCTATGGTGGTTGCTTTAGCGGTACCTATGCCTAGCACGCCAGACCGCTTAAGAGGCTAAGATGATGCTTTAGCGGTGGGCGCTTTAGCTCTAAGGTGACCACTGTAGCGACACCTGGGGGATTCTCAATGCCCTTACTGCCCCTAATTTTCCACTATTTTTTTCACCATTTCCATACCAAAGCTAAGGTAAGCTAGCCTAACACTCTTTGGTAATTTCCTATTAATTTTTGATCAATTTCTATCCTATTTTATGGTAAATTATTAGAAATTAGTTATTAAAATCCTTAAACCTTAAGGGATGATTTGGGCCTTAATTCTTGCATGAATTTTGCTTAATTTGTTAGCACACATTCTTTTTCCTTCTGGATCTTCATGATAGATTTAATTTTGGATTCAATTTATGGATCCCATTTTCCCATTCTCGACTCAAATTTTGAACCATACCTTTGCATAGCAACATGGATCTCATTTTACTCCTAATGATGTGTAGATTACTATTTTGATAGTGTAGTGGCATTTTAAAATTATGGAACAAAGACAGATGATTTATGGGCGATTCAAGGACTTATAATTTGGCATTGAGGTAGGTTTCTGTATACTCTTCTTCATAATATAGTTCATTGTATGTATTCCATGTTAGATAGGTATATTAGGATGTGAGTATGGTTAGAACTCCATGACTTTGCCCAAAGTATGAGTTTAGACGAAGGGGATAGAAGGGTGGATCGATCCTTTAGATGAAATACCTGTTATGATTATAACATCTTATTACCCTATGTTACTAGCATTAGACCTAGTTGAGTCTAAAGACTAACTCGGTGGATTAGCATGCTTACCCTAGATTTTGGTATAGTGGTTGTGTTGTGTATATATAAATTATTGGTCCCATGGATGTAATGAGATATTAGTTGGATTCTAGGTGAGCGAGTTATCCTCGTAAAGGGTATAGTTGTAGTATATTGACAATTAGATGCTTGTAATTGTATTGTTTGGATACTAGTGATGGCATGGATATATTTGGTATGCTCATTCTTATTTAATGGTACGATTCTAACTAAAAAATAATTTTACTATTATTTTCCTAAAAAGGGGATTTTTTTCTCAAATTTCACTTTTAAAATAGATTCTTTCATAGTAGGAATCATACCACCTTAATAGATGATTTATGATCTTTTGACACTAAAAATAATATTTTAGACATTTAATCGAGATAGATTTTAGTCAGTGTTTTACCTCTACAATTTACTTTGATCGAGAGAGATTCTGACCCATCTATACTTTTATGATGATTTGTTCTTAGAGTTTACCCCAAGTAATAAATTTATGGATATACTCTCTTTTAGATACGGTTTGAGTCTATGCATTTATTATATGCATATATTTTTCCAATACTTGATAAAATAGATTGATAATGATAATGATGATTGGAAATCCTAGATCATGACCTGGTCGGTGTTTATGAGTACTCCCAAACCCCCTAGAGGCCATTTCATTGTGAGATGTTATGATTTAGAAGAGAGGTCATTGTAGGTCCTTCTTTTCTAAGCCATCAAGTTGGAGAAAGTGTATACACTAGGTTACGTTATGGTACTTTGATCAGTTATAGTATCATGGACTTACTTGCATTCATTCATGCATGTGCATTGCCTATAACTAATATATTATTTGGTTTCTACATCTATCAGCCTTATGGAGGGTTGCATATGTATAGGTTATGAATGTTGCTTGTTCTGTACTGATTGATCCTTTCATGTTATGGAGCCCAATTTAGGTATTGTCTGTTTGGACTAGCCGATTATTGTATTATTGTTATTATGGTTAGTTCATGGCAAATTAATTATTTGACAGGTAATGAGATTCGAGGTATGATTCTGATTTCTTTCTCTTATAGTTATTTTATTTTGGATAACTATATCATGTTTAGCTAATTGTATTAAGGATTGTGATTATGCCAGCACTAGTTTCTACTTGATTAAGATGCCTTGAGATGCTTGATTGACTACCTTAGGTTGTATGTTTGAGTTAGGATTATATATATTTATATATGTGTGTGTATGTATGTATGTAGTGATATTATTATCATATATCCCACTCTTCCTTCATTATTCATGTTGTATATCCATTTCTTTGCCTTGCATACTATAATATATCCTTGTTCTACCCCTTTATTTTTATATTAGCTAGTGATATAGAGTGTAGTGCTTTAGTTCCTGAATGAGCTAGAATAGGATAGTCCATTCTTATTTCCTTCCCAGTTTTGCTATGTTATTTTTCTAGATATTTTGCTATAGTTTATATTCCTGCTTGCATGTTATTTGTAGTTGCATTATCATTGGAGCTTAGTCAGCAGTTTTTTACAAAGTACCACATGTTTGGTACTTACACTACACTTCTGTAGCCTGCAAACCATAGTATAGGTTCTCATCATTGTTTTGTGCATCATGCGGAGCAGCTTTAGACCAAAGATTTAAGGTGAGTTCTTGGTGTTCAGAGTATTACTATTAGCCCTCTTTTAGATTAGACTAATCTTTTTGTTGTATTTAGAGAAGGGTTGTACATGTATATTTATTTAGTACTTAATTTTGTATTCTTTTTCTATTAGAAGCTCTTTAACTAATTTCACCAGTTTTGGGACTATCTTATATGTATTATTCTTTTATCATACTTATTTTTCTATTTTTTTAATTTCTCTTGGTAGTTCATCACTAGCAGTTCCGAACTACGGGTTGTCTTACCTACTGGTGGGTTATAGTAAATGTTACCATGACATGAGAAATTAGGTCATGACAAATTGGTACCAGAGCATAGGTTTATAGGTGCACTAGTAAAAGAGCTAGGTGTCTAGTAAAGTCCTTTAGATTGATGTGGAGACGTCTGTATCCTATCTTTGGGAGGCTACATTACTTTCTTAGGAAATCCCTTTCTTGACTCCTTGTTGTATGTCCATATTTCTATGAGCCTTAAACATATTCTTTAGCTTTGTTATGTCCGAGATGGATGATACGACCTTATTAATAGATATAGATGGGACATTGGCATGTGTTTCCAAAGTTCAGTTCATCATTTAATTAGGGATTCAGAGGTTAATATTGAAGATCCTCGGCGTCAATCGAAGGATTTAGGGCCAGCCTAAGCTCCAATAGAGTTTATGCTACTTTAGCCTTTCAAGATTTAGTATTGAGGATTTTATGCCTTTTTATGGATACCCCATAGCAAGAGATGAGGTCCAATTCATCAAGATGTTCTTAGGCTAGAGTTGGATTTATTGGTGTTAAGTAGGGTTCCCTATCAATTTTAGAGTATGAAATTGTTTTTCTTGAGTAGGCCAAGCATATTTATACTCTATATCCTTTAAAGCATGAGGTGGTGCATGGGTTTACTAGCATTGCCACTTTATTTTGAGTTAAAGTATTTGATATTAGTTGGGTCTTGTTTCTCTTAGGCTGATGACTATATGAGGGCCACAAAAAGAGCATGTATTGAGACTTAGAAAGGTAGCCATCAGAGGTTATCAATAGAGTGCTATTGGTATTCCATCTGGGTGTGAGGATAATACTAAAGGAGGTCAACTTCACTTGTAACCTATTGGTTCTACATAGGTAATATCTCATATTATGGATGGCTCTCCTATCAGTCATGGTGATCACATCATCTAGAGCTCTCATCAAACCTTGCAGAGTATTCAACAAAGATCTTTTGGTCACGGTGTTCATTTTAGATCAATGGGTGCAATACCTCAGAGTATTCTAGAGTTTGCTATGATTGTAGCAAGAGTTGTCATTGGTTTATAGAGTGCCCCAGATGTGAGTTGGTTATTTAGATAGAGTTTACATGTGTTACCCACAATCCTAGGACTCTTGAGGTATGTTATGATTGATAAGATGAGGGTGATCTTAGTAGGGCATACCCCAGCATCAATTAGGCAACTATTTAGGGCCAGCTTAAGTTTCTCGCCAGGTTAGAGCTTTAGGGGTTCGCTACGACTATAGAGATATCAATCACTCCAGGGAGTGTCCCTAAATCAATAATTTTAGTCGTTAAGCTTATCCAGATTATTTTTATTGTATTATGCCACCTTCAGTTAGAGGCAATACATTTGGTACCTCGATTGGTGGTTTAGATGCTCAATTCTAGTTTGGACTGCTTAAATTTTTACCCCGTAAGGCATATCAGGCATGTGACTTTGGATTCTACCATGATAGATATGCCTTTTTATTTCCTACCTTTATCTTTTTATTTGAGTATATTGAGGTTTTTGTACCCATCAATAATTAAGTATTATGGTAGGTTTATATTGGTCGTTATGTGCCATGGTGCAGAATTCATAATTATATGACTACCCCTATATATAATTCTTATTCATTGGCTTGGGTGGCTAGCTTGGTTGGGATATTTATCTTTTATAGCGAGGTGAGATTGGTCATTTTTATATTTTATTGGCGAGGATAGATCAATTTTTAAGTGGGCTATAAAGGAGGAGATGGACCATCTCTCCCTAGTTCTATTATGGATCCAGAGTTGGTGATTCGGTTATATAGCACATCTTTTAAGTTGACCAGTTTGGGACTCATTCTTTGGAGTTGGCTAGTTCATCATTCGATAGTGGTCTTGGTGTTGATGTTGGGAGGTATTAGACTTGCCTCTCAGGTTTGTTGTGTTCATCTCCTAGTGATAGCTTGGATTTTTAGTGTTAGTGTAGATTTGGATATTCTATACTTATCGTGATGTGATTAATGTTCTAGTGGGGTTAAGAGGGGTGGAGATAGGTGAACCTTCTTGTAACCACCTTGTAAGTTGGTAATTTGGATATTCATTATTGAGATGGATTTTGGATTGGCCAATTTTCATCTATGGTTGCATTTCTCTTAGTCATTATAGTTTTGTCTATCACTACTGCTATTTACAACCTTGGTGAGTTCTTAGGTATGTTTTGATAAATTCACGTCCTCCAGTATACATGGAGTTGGTAGGTTGTGATTTCAGCCTTTGGTTTATTCACTATCATGATTTTGTTACTCTATTACATTTTGATTTCTACTTTGACAAAATCTAGTGAGGATATGCCTTATCTTGGATAGTGAGGGTAAGTTGGATGTTTACCTTTAGTTTAGACTTGTTGGCTCAATTTTGGATTTAGCGCCTTAGAAGGGTGCCTTATAGCTATAATGGTTTTGGAGTATGGATTCTTACCCATCTATAAAGTTGGTGTGGATAATTGAGATTTAGAAGTTCAACCTTGGTGTCGAGATTCCAACTGGTAGTTTTAGAGTTAGGGTGCAACCTTCGATTTTAGATTTGTCTCAGTTACGATTTTATCTCTAGGCTAGTTAAGACTACTCATGTATACCTATTTGGTCTTTTTTATTTTGAATTGATTAGGCTGGTAGATATCAAATGATAGTACATTAGCATGGTGTTAGTTCCTTTAGTATTGACCTTGATTTTTTATTTTTGTTGAAATTTTTAGATAATCTACATAGCAGGAGTAGTATGATAAAGTTGGATTCATCATGGCTTTATCCTCAGTTGGTGGGACATCCTGGAGTGAATCATTCAATAATTAGTATTTGTGCTTTAATCTCCTAATTGTCTATTTTGAGGGTCATCTGGGCCAATTGTTGCACTGGCATACATCATAGACTTTGACCATCACCATTTGTGTACCCAGGTAGTGCCTTATAGGTTTATTCTCATGCTTTCCATTATGGATTTCTGATAGATCATCATCCATTCTTTGAGATTAGTGCGATAGGGCTGCGCAAATAGGGTTCGGGTGAATTTTTGTTTGGTTTGGAATAGATAGAAGGCTTGGAAAGGAAAAAGAAAGATATATTAGGGTATTGGAGTTGGTGCATGAGCCATACCTTGGGTTGCCTTTAGCTTGGATGAGTCTTTACTTAGTTGTGCGGTGAGGTATCAATGTGTTGTGCTCGAATTTGCGTGTATAAGCCTTCCTTAGTCTGCTGAAGACAGCTGGTGGTTGAGTTTGAGTTTTTATTTTTTAAGAATGGTAAAAGGGATGTTCGTTGAAAAAGGAATACTTATCGCAAAATCCCTTAGAAGAATTATTTCTTGTTGGAGGTTATCTGGGAGTCTTGCTCGAAGCATAATGCCCCAGTACCTCATTCCTTTGGCTTTCTTGATCTTTCTATCCATTGACTTTTATGAACTAAAGTCATTTTAGTAGTTAATATTGTAATGATCCTCTAGTCATTTCCTCGATTAGCATGTATTTCCAGTATTTTGAGCCTTCCTACAGCTACTATAAGTCAATTGTGACTTATTAGAATTGTTGGTTTATTTATCAGACAATTCATTTGGGTTTTAGGCTCATTTATTTATCTTAGAGCTTATGTTGTTTAAGATTTGGCCTCAGTCCAAAACTCCTAGTAGATGACCTCAGGTGTATATTATGACAATGTCATCAGCTTTGAAATATTAATTCTAGGCTAAGGGACACTATGTTTAGTTTTTGAGGCTTTCAAATGAATTTTGGGCTATGGGGCTGATTGTATGACAAATAGAACTACAGGTGTGGGCCCCATATTAAGTTTGAATGATTTTGGATGAAAGTTTCAATAGTTTTATTAAGTCTTAAACGTCAAATTTGGCATGATAACATAGTTTGTTTTCACATATGGCGTTCCAAACATATCCCAAGCACTCGATCAAAATCTACTTTTGGACTTTAAAAATCTGATATTTGGCATCTGATATGACTTCTTAAGCGATCATGGAGCAATTTTAGCGGCCAGTACTTTAGCATCCATGATACGATTAAACGGCTTTAGCCATATGGTAAATGGGTCGCTTTAGCAGCAAGGGGGCCTCTTAAGAGGACCCTACTTTAGCCTAAGGGTGGCCGCTTTAGCAGAACCCACACCTAGCGTACCAAACTGCTTAAGTGGTTGGGATGCCACTTTAGCAGTAAGGTGGCCGCTTTAGCGGCACCTGGGGGGGTTTAAATCTCCTTTCTTCCCCCAATTTCCACCATTTTTTTTACCATTTTCTCACTATTTTGAGAGCTCAAAGAAAGGAAAATGTGGATAATCATCCATTAAAGCTAAGGTAAGCTAGCCTAACACTCCCTGATCAGTTTTCATTAATTTTTCCATCAATTTCCATCCTATTTCATGGTAATTCTTAGAAATTAGTTCTTAAAATCCCAAATCTTTAGGGATGATTTGGGCCCGATTTTTGCACCATTTGTGCTCAACTTTTGATCACACATTCCTTGTTATTTAAGGGACCTCATGAGAGATTCAAATTTGGATTCTGTTTGCCTGCCTGTTCTTGATCTTAATTTTGACATGGCCCATTATATAGCAATATAGGTCTCGTTTTTACTTCAAATAATATGTAGATTACTATTTTTGATAGCTTGGCAGTATTTCAAGATCGTGGAGCAAAGCCAAATGATTTGTGGACAATTAAAGGACTTATAGTTTGGCATCGAGGTAGGCTTCTGTCCACTCTTCATCATGATATAATGTATTGTATATATAGGATGTTATATAGGGATGTTAGGATGTGATTAAGGGTAGAACACCATGACATATCCTAAACTATGAGTTTGGGTGGATAAAAGGGTGGATCGACCCTTAAAAATGAAATATTTGTTATGCTTATAGGATCCTACTACCCTAGGTTACTAGCATGTTAGACCTTGTTGATGCTAAGGGTGAATTGGTGGATTAGCATGCTTCACCGAATTATAGTATTGTTGTTGTATTGTGTATATATGCATTATTAGGCCCAAGGTCGTGATGAGATATTAGTTGGATTCCAACTGAGCGAGTTATCCTCTTAAAGGGCGTAGTCGTAGTCTAGGGATATTTAGATGCTTGTAATTTTATTGTTGTGGTACTGGTAATGGCCTGCATATATTTAGTACATTCATGCTTACTAAATTGTATAATTACAACTAAAAACTTAGTTTTACTATTGTTTTTCTAAAAAGAGAATTTATTCCCACATTTCATTTTTAAAATAAATTATGTCATAATGAGAATCGTACCACATTAATGGATGATTTATGAGCTTTTGACACAAAAAAGAATGTTTTAGAGAATTGGTCAAGATAGATTTTGGTCTTTGACTATTTACTTTGATAGATTTTGGTCTATGACTATTTACTTTGGTTGAGGAAAATTCTGACCCTTTCTATACTTTTATGATAATTTAGTCTCAAAGTTTAACTCAAGCAATGGATTGATATATTTACACTTTTTTAGCCATGGTTCAAGTTCATACATTCATTAAATATACATTTTTATTGTACTAAATGGATTAGATTAATGATGATGATGATTAGAAATCCTAGATTAGGATCAATTCAGTGTATATGGGCACTCTCAATGCTCTTAGGAGCCACTACATTTGTGAGTATTCGTGCCAGTGAAGAGAGGTCATCCTAGGTCCTTCCTTTGCGAGCCATAGAGATAGAGAAAGTGTATACACTGGGTTATGTTATGGAACTTAGATCATTTATGGTATCATGAATTTACTTGCACTCATTCATGCATGCGCACTTTCTATCACCAGTATGTTGTTCGGTTTCTATATCTATTAGCCTTATGGTGGGTTGCATAGGTATAGATTATGAGTGTTGTATGTGTTCTGTTGTGTGCTTGATTGATCCTTTTGGGTTGTAGAGGCTGATTTAGTATTGTTTTTCCGAACTAGTCAGTTATTTGTAATACCCTAAGTTTTTATGTCATAAACCTATCATCTTTTTTCTCACGAAATTAGATCCAGCCTAAGGTAATGGTTTCTCATAAATTGACACTCTCGTTTCTATCTCAGCCATATAGCTATTTTTCATGAGAATTCATGCACTCGTAGATCAGTTCAGTAGCTCATTATGTTTAAGATTAAGCTATTTAGTTTATTTCAGTTGTGCATGATAGCTTATAGCCACATTCGAGGACGAATATTTCCAAGGGGGACATATTGTAAGACCCTGCAAATCCTAGTGTTTCAGTCTTATATTGTATGCCAAAATAAGTCCCAGACTTAGAAAATTCCAGCTAAGTATGAGCACTTAGTGATATTTTTTGGCCTTGAGATTTTAATGGTTTTATTTTTTACCCTTAAGACCTTCAAAAGCCAATTTTTTAGTTGAATTATGATCAGGGAGGTCAATGGGTGTTCTCGATCGAGTTTTGAATTTTTTGAACCTCATTAGAAGCTTGTTTGAATGTTGAAAATAGTGAGTAGATGCGAATTCAACATATTTCATCATCCATCGCATTGACCAACCTTTTTCACAGCATCAAATGCAAATTCCAGTGAACCAACGCAAATTCGACGCGGTGTGTCGGGATCGCGTCGGTACCGCTGACGCGGCGTGTCGACCTACGCGTTGCTAGGTGTATTTTTATTTCAGTCATTAAAGATCCGCTTCCAAAGGGGTAATTAAGTCAATTTACCACGCTCTTATTCCACCCAAACACAAGATCAAAGCCTATTATAACCACATTAGGCTTATTTTCATCAATTTCTCTCAAATTAAAAACCCTAAGCTTCAAAACTCAACCCCAAGAATTCTAAGATTCCACCAATATTTTCTAAATTGGTTTAAGAGTCAAGGGTTCCAAGTCAACAGCTTCAAGAATCCTCCTTCAAGAACACAAATAGAGTCTCAAAAGCAAACTTGTTGATCTAGTTCATCATCCTAGGTATGTGGGGTTATGAACAAGGTTAATCCTTTCATCCTTGTTCCCAAAACTTGATTTTATTGCGAAAGTTATTTGATTTTATATGTTTTCCTATGAATTTAAAGTTTGGTTTTGCACCCCACATTGCTATTCATGATATTATGAAATTTTCAATGATTTAAAAATTAAATTACATGAGTATGTTTATGTTTTTATGTACATTGCTGAAATTTCCAGATTTTAAGATGATTTATGAATGTTTATGTTATCAAGCGTTAATTTTGAGATGTTTTATCATGAGATTAATACATGGGTCATTAAACGCTATTTAAAAATTATTATTTAAAGAATTTTTGTGCTATAAGCACCCCATGATTAGAATATTTTTAGATTATTAAGAAAGATTTGACCTTTTGGTATCAGAATAGATTTGAAATCCACTTTACAGATTCAAATTATAGATTTATAGTTGGTTTTAATAATAAACCATTAGATTATTTTTAAAGTGGATTTTTCTTGATATATTTAGAATGAGATTGGAAGTAGTATTTAGCATCGAGATGGGTACGTTACAACAGTTTCATATCCCAGAACTACGTGCCAACATAGGATTTAGATTATTCTCACTTCTACGTGGATGACTTAGATTATGATCACTGAGATGAGATTGTTGTATTCCGATAGAAATGGTAGAACAACCCTAACCTTATAGAGGCTAGTCGTGGGATACCATGGATGCTCACATGGTGTACATGTCGGTCAGAAGAACCTCCAAAATAGATATCCCCCACTCTTAAAACAATTTTGATTATTTAAAGGCGTGAGATAAAATGTTTACTATGCAGAATAAGTTCCAGACTTCTTTTAACCTATATGATTTGAGAACAAGAATAAAATACAGATTTTAGAACTAAGTGTAATGACTCACAAGATTCATACTACATGCTTTACTATTCATGATTTATGCTTTTTAGATTTCAGATTTACTCAAGATATGTGAGTCATTTACATTTAGCATGCATTATTTTACAAATTATGATAATGAGATAATGTTTTACTTATGCATTTCATCCCCATATACTCTGCACATCCTCAAAGTATTGATCCATATATATGGCTATGTGCTACATTATCTCAAATGTAGGTACAAGTTTTAGTATGCACATTCAGATTCAGACAGTTGCAGATTCCAGCCAGCAAGATGATGAGTCTTCCTTCTTTGTGGACTTCAGTTAGATTTATTTATGTTCTTTACTTTCAATTATGATAATGAGATGATGTTTTACTTATGCATTTCATCCCCATATACTCTGCACATCCTCAAAGTATTGATCCATATATATGGCTATGTGCTACATTATCTCAAATGTAGGTACAAGTTTTAGTATGCACATTCAGATTCAGACAGTTGCAGATTCCAGCCAGCAAGATGATGAGTCTTCCTTCTTTGTGGACTTCAGTTAGATTTATTTATGTTCTTTACTTTCATACTCATATGTATTAATTAGTAATAGTTGGGGTCGCGTCCTAGCTACCTATAGTCAGTATAGTAGAGGCTTCACAGATGTCAGTACGGTCAATCTTGTAATTTCAGTCCCTCTTTTTAGAATTTATCAGAATATAATGTTGTATCCATATTGTATCATCATGTATTCCACCATTATTATATTTCCGCACAGTAAATTCAGTATTTATTTCATATTTGTTCAATTGCTTAATAGTATGCCCATTCATGGGTTAGCTTGGAGTCACTTGTGGTCCTAAACACCGTGTGATGTCTCGGGATAGATTTTTGGGGCGTTACAAATTTGGTATCAGAGTATAAGGTTCAAGTGTCGTAGGATGTCTGTGAAGCCGTGTCTAGTAAAGTCTTGCAAAACGATACGGAGACGTCTGTACTTTTCTTTGAGAAGCTATGAGGCATTTAAGAAAAATTTCCTTTATTTTCTACTCTAGATCATGCAGTAAATTTGTTCTCTCAGAATCTTCTATTTATTCGTGTGTTACCCTAAAATTCTTCATTTTATGTATTATTCTTGAGATAACATAATTAGCAAGTTCTAGTTCCTCCCCAGATAATGCTCTCGAATTTACTAGCAGAAATTTCAAAAGTCATACTAAAGGGGCTTGAGAGGAGCTCCCTAGCGTGTTAAGTTCCTCAAGTTGAAAGGTTATATTCTCATCCTTATGAGTTGTTTAGTTGAGACCGAATTAGATACTTATTCAGATTGCCCATTGACCTCTTCAATATAGGCAATGCTTATAAGAGGAAATAGTATGAACCTGGATTGTTAAGTGTAGTGTGCATTCAAAGGATAGTGTGAATTTTAGTTTTATGATTTATAAATAGTAGAGCCTTATAGTTTGAAGTATGGGTATAGAATAGTAGTGACAAGAAAAGTGAGAATGACGATTAATAGAAAGTTAGAGATAAACTTATGCATGGTATAGACTTTGCATTATGTTGATATATCCTTCTATGTGAGTTTAGTGGAAGATAGAGAATGAATTATTAGTTAAGGTTAATTGGTGTTTTCTTGAAGTATGAAAGGAGTTATTGATGGTATTTATTGTGTTTGAGAGGTATAGGATATTAATAAAGCATTTGGTGGTTTAGTATTGGTAATTTAGGCTTCCCTTGAGGTTACAAAAAGGAGTTTTAGTTGAAACTTATAGAGCTAGGATAATAATTTAGATGTGTAGAAGGGTAAATAGAAATGATGTGTAGAAGGAGGATATATTAATGGATTATCATAAGATAGTCCATATGATTATTATCGATTATTGTTGTTATAAAGTTCTAGTGGACTAGTGTTTCTTGATGTTTTATTTTTTAAATTCAAAGTGAGAATGGCAATAGACATTAAGTTTGAACAATGGATGGTCATCAAGGTGGATGTAATGATTTCTTGGTTAGTATGGCTAGTTGTATGGAAGTGATCTAGTAGTTTAGAATAGTGTATGCAAGAGCTTAAGTTTATCTGTTCATAATTTAGTATGATGTTGCTAGTATAATGTAGAGGTATGCCCAAGGTGAGAAGCGGCTTCATTAATTTTGAAATTTATTAAGTGTTGAGTGGTTAGTAGTACCCTTTAATTAACAAGTATGAATGAGGCTATATGGTATATAATGTTCTTATCAGTTAACTTATTGGTTATAGGTTGATGACGTTGGGTACGCTGGTGTAAGTTTAGATATGTGATATTAGTAGACTTTGAAGGAAGTTAGTATGGTTTAGCAAGGGTTTGGAGATATCTATGTTAAGTGTTAGAATCTAAGTTGGTGAGTGTTTCAGTGTTATATGATGACTTTTGGGGCTGTAGAAATCTAAGAGTTGGATCTCAGAAGGAGGTAGTAGCATTGGGTGTTACACATGAAGATATAGTCCTTCAGGGTATATTTAGTTTTATGTGTATTGATTATACCCCAGACTCTAAAGTAAAGTAATTGCAGTTTAGGTTGGAGTTTACTTAGTGGTTCGTATAGACTGATAGCTTAAAGCTAAGGAGGAGATGATAAGATAGGTAACCAAGTCAAATTCTCAGATTCTAGTAGTGCTGCCAGTGTGGGAGGAAGGTGCCCGACTCATTCTTGTTTCAGTATTAGTACCCAGCCGTCACAATATCTACTGATGCCTTACATGTTAGCTTCATGATCATAGTTCTGTTTATGCATATCATAGAAAATCATGTACTCTCCCAGTTCCTAAAATGAGGAGTTCTAGTTCATTTAGCAGTTGGAATAACATTCCATAATTTATGATCAGGTCATGCAGCTCATGACTCATGTACTCATGCATTATAGTATGCTCAGTCCCCATAACTCATACTACACTCCTAATGATTAGCGAGATTCAGCTTATAGCCATGAATGCCCTCAATTTAGTTCTCTTTAATGAATCCATGATGTTGATTCTCTATTCCTCGGGCCTCAGTTAAGTGTCAAGTTACGTATAATATCCTTCCATGATTTAAGGTCTTATCTTCTAATCTTTTAGTGACTCCTCCTTATGTAATGATATGGTGATGAGTAAATATTTCTTGTTGATGGGAGATCATTGTATGCTTGTTTTAGCTAAGGCCATTAATGTGAAGTAAGGTTGAGGCCAAGTCCTTGATACATGTAGTGGTTAGTTGAAACTTTTGTATGTATGATCTTGGGATAATGTTGGGAGTTGTTATGATAGATGTTTAGAGAGTATAAGGAGTATGTTATTATGGATGTTTGCTTGGACATTCATATATGGTTATAACAATAGGCTTGAATGTCATATTGGTGTATAAATGGATGAATGTGGTGCGCATTAGTTTCTAACCTTCCTGACCATGGAATTCAAATCTTTAAGTGAATTCATGATCGGGGTTGTCAATAGCACATATCGTGTAAGTCTCAGATTTTTTGGGCAAGGTTTGAGACCTATTTGGATGGTAAAAATAGTAAGGCAATGCGATATGGCCGCAATGTTGCATATCGCGTCGGTAGTCCAGTTTAGTTTTAGTATTATATATAGTACCCCGTGATTTTGAGTTAGGCTTGACCATAGTGAGAAGACTTAGTTTAGTTTAGACCTTAACAGATAGGTTTATCAATACCCATGTGAGAATTAGAAGTTGAATCAAGTGAGTATGGAATTTAAGGGGAATAGTATTGTAGAGGAAGTATTCGAGAAGAGTTGCTAAGCTTGAAAGTAAGAAGTTGCATTGCTTAAGGCCTAGAAATTCTAACCTAGTTTATAATCTATATGTCTATGTTCCAAGCTATAGAGTTGTATCAATGTTGTGATTCCTTAGTTAGATGTTTTGTTCAGATCATGCCCAAAATTCTTCGCTCCTTATTATTATTAGAATTTCGTAGAAGAGTGGTGAAAAAAATACTCTATTTGAGCATGGGCAGTCAGCATAATCTAGTTCATATAGCCTCCAATCTTGTTTAGCAATCAATCAGATAAACTCCTATTGATTCCCAACTTTTCACCTAGTCTTACTATCCGCAGACTCATGTGTATGTCCATTCCAAAAGTTAATATGTTTGCATCCATGTAAATTATGGATTCAACTCAGTTCATGCATTATTTTCATTTTTAGATATTAATTCATGATTTAGTTTGTAAGTATCATGTGTATCATCTCAGTCTTTTACTAGTATTTCAACCAAATTAGTATCATTTGAGGACGAACGATCCCAAGAGGGGTGTTGTAATACCCCAAGTTTTTATGTCATAAACCTATCATATTTTTCTTGTGAAATCAGATCCAACCTAAGGTAATAGTTACTCATAAATTGACACTCTCGTTTCTATCTTAGCCATATAGCTATTTTTCATGTGAATTCATGCACTCGCAAATCCGTTCAGTAGCTCATTATGTTTAAGATTCAGCTATTCAGTTTATTTCAGTTGGGAATGATAGCTTATAGCCTCAGATTCCTCAGTATTTTCAGCTTAATTAGTCATACTCAAGGACGAATGTTTCCAAGGGGGAGATATTGTAAGATCCCATAAATCCTAGTCATTTTAGTCTTGTATTATATGCCAAAAGAAGCCCCAGACTTAGAAAATTCCAGCTAATTATGAGCACTTAGTCATATTTTTTGTCCTTGAGATTTTAATGGTTTTATTTTCGACCCTTAAGACCTTAAAATTCTAATTTTAGAGTTGAATCATGATCACGGAGGTCAATGGGCGTTCTCGGATGAGTTTCAGATTTTTCAGACCTTGTTAGAAGCTTATTTGGATGTTGAAAATAGTGAGTCGACGCAAATTCAATGCATTATGTCATCCATCGCGTCAATCAACCTTTTTCCCAGCATTAGATGCATATTTCAGTGAACCAACATGAACTCGACGCGATGTGTCGAGATCGCGTCGGTACCGTCGACGCGATGCGTTGGCCTGCACATCGCTGGGCGTATTTTCATTTCAGTCATTAAAAATCCACATTCAAAGGGGTAATTAAGTTAATTTATCCCACTCTTATCCATCCAAACACAATATCAAAGCCTATTCTAACCACATTAGGCTTATTTTCATCAGTTTCTCTCAAATTAAAAACGCTAAGCTTCAAAACTCATCCCCAAGAATTTCAAGATTCCTCCACTATTTTTCTAAATTGGTTTAAGATTCAAAGTTTCCAAGTCAAGAGCTTCAAGAATCCTCCTTCAAGAACACAAGTAGAGTCTCAAAAGCAAACATATTCATCTAGTTCATCATCCAAGGTATGTGGGGTTATGAACAAGGACAATCCTTTCGTCCTTGTGCCCAAAACTTGATTTTATTGTGAAAGTTATTAGATTTGAAGTTTGGGTTTACACCCCATATTTCTATTCATGAGATTATAAAATTTTCAATAATTTTGAAATTGAATTACATGAGTATGTTTATGTTTCTATGCACATTGCTGAAATTTCCAGATTTTAAGATAATTTATGAATGTTTATGTTATCAAGCATAAATTTTGAGTTGTTTAATCATGATATTAATGCATGGGTCATTTAACCCTATTTAAAGATTGTTATTCAAAGAATTGTTGTGCTATAAGCACCCCATGATTAGAATATTTTCAGATTATTGAGAAAGATTTGACCTTTTGGTCTCAGAATAGATTTGAAATCCACTTTACAGATCCAGATTACAGATTTATAGTTGGTTTTCATTATAAACCATTAGATTACTTTTAAAGTAGATTTTTCTTAAAATTTTAAATATGTGATTGGGAGTAGTATTTAGCACCGAGATGGGTATGTTACTACGGTTTCATACCCTATAACTATGTGCCAATGTAGGATTTAGATTATTCCTACTTCTACATGGATGATTGAGATTGTGATCACTGAGATGAGATTGTCCAATTTCGATAGTAAGGGTAGAACAGTCATAAATTTATGGGGGCTAGTCGTGGGATACCATGGATGCTCACATAGTGTACAAGTCGATTAGAAGAACATCCCAAATAGATAGCCCCCACTCTTAAAATAGTTTTGATTATTTAAAGGCTTAAGATAAAGTGTTTACTATGCAGAATAATTTTCAGACTTCTTTTAGCCTATATGATTTGAGAACAAGAATCGAATACAGATTTTAGAACTAAGTGTAATGACTCACAAGATTCATACTACATGCTTTACTATTCATGATTTATGATTTTTAGATTTCAGATTTACTCAAGCTATGTGAGTCATTTACATTTAGCATGCATTATTTTACAAATTATGATGATGAGATGATGTTTTACTTATGAATTTCACCCCCATATACTCTATACATCCTCAATGTACTGATCCACATATATGGCTATTTGCTACATTGTCTCATAATATAGGTAAAAGTTTTAGTATGCACATTCAGATTCAGACAGTTGCAGATTCCAACTAGTAAGAAGATGAGTCCTCCTACTTCGGGGACTTCAGTTAGATTTATTTATGTTCTTTACTTTCATAGTCATATGTATTGATTATTGGTAGTTGGGTTCGCGTCTTAGCTACCTATAGTCAGTATAGTAGAGGCTTAATAGATGTCAATTACAATCAGTCTTGTAATTTCAGTCCTTCTTTTCAGAATTTATCAGAATGTAAAGTTGTATCCATACTGTATCATCATGTATTCCACCATTATTATATTTCCACACAGTAAATTCAGTATTTATTTCATATTTGTTCAGTTGCTTAATATAATGCCCGTTCATGGGTTAGCTTGGGATCACTTGTGTTCCTAAGCACCATGTGATGTCTCGGGACAGATTTTCGGAGCGTTACATTACGCTATTGTTGTTATTATGGTTAGTTCATGGTAGATTCATTATTAGACTGGTACTTAGCTTTGAGGTATAATTTTGATTCCTTTCTCTTACAGTTATTTTATTATGGATAATTATCTTATGTTTAGATGTTTGGATTAAGGACCCTGATTATGCCAACATTAGTTCCTACTTTATTAGGATGGTTTGAGATTCTTGATTGGCTATCTTAGATTGTACTTTTGAGTTAGTCTTGTGTGTGTGTATATATACATATATCTAACTTTAGTATTATCATATATCCCTTTCTTCCTTCATCAATTCATGCTAAATATCAATTCCTTGGCCTTATATACTACTCCCTCCTTCCCAAATTATCCGTCCCAAATTTCCTAATTTGATTTTCCATTTTACTTGTCTTTTTTCATTAATCAAGAAGAGACAAAGATATCTTTCCATGTTTTACCTTTTGCATTAATTACTTTTTTTAAATTAAAATATAAACATCATTGAATAGGGGTACTATGGTAAACTAACCATGTTATTTATTATTTTTCTAAATCAATGTGTTATTTAATTTGGGATGAGTAATTTGGTACAGAGGGAGTACTATATATCCTTCTTCTACCCCTTTATTTGAATATTTGCTAGTGATATATGGTATAATGCTTTAGTGCCTAACTATGGCATTGGAGGCCTCAAAAGCATGTTACATAGGATGGATTGAATATATATATATATATATATATATATATATATACATTAACTGGAAAGATTGACTTATAATTAAATGAAACTTATACTAAATAGGATAACTAAAATTGAAAAGTCTATGTTTACCAAACCATGTAGTTATCCCTTAAAAACGTACTCGATAAAAATACTAATCAAACTCAAAGTGATCGAAAGGCTTTCAAAATTCCTTTTATTGTGTTTTATATTTTTATAATTGCAGTTTATTGCATTCCTTTATTATACTAGTTGTCTATTAACTACTACTGATGTTTTTTTAGTTTCAATTAAGAATTGTGATTTAAGAAGGAAAAAATACATAAAGTAGCATACTTAAGTATTAAATTACAACAAATAACTACACTTTTATCAAATTATATTTTGTAGCATATGTATTTGTATTTTTGTAGCAACAGTTTGCAAAAATACAAAATACATATCGATCATAAGGATAGTAAAAATCATATGTATTTGTATTTTTGTAGCAATAGCTTGCAAAAATACAAAATACAACTTGTTATATTATGTAATTATGAAACTGTTGCTATGAAACTTATAATTAAAGGGATAAGTATGCTATTTCTGAATTTTGCCCATTTAAAAAAAGGAAAAATCCTTTTGGCCATAATGGCTCAAATTTGAAAATAAAGTCTATTCACATTGTAAACAAGTTTACATTTTTACGTTCTTACCCTTTTCTCCCAAATTTATATTTTCTTTCTTCATTTATTCTTCTAGCTATTTCAAACACATGGGGATTGAACATCTAACTTATTTACTTATTTATTAGTTGACTTTGCATTTCAAAATAATATCTATACAAACAAAGAAGAAAAACGTTAAGTTATTTCATTTATTTGAATAATTTTTAAAATTTAGAATAATATTAAAGTTAAAAATAATTTAAAAATTGCTGGATATTTTTAGAATGATATATAAATGACTGAATGATAATTTAAAAAATATTATAAATAATTTTATTTTTCTTTGTTGGACAGTTATTCCATTTGGCCACATTTTTAGAATGAGAATTTAGAATATAAAATAATTAAAAAAAATTAGAAAAGTAATTTTTTTCAAGTTTATTGACATTCTATTTTTATAATTTGTCGACAGAAAAATAAAATTACTTAAAATTATGTAATTAGACAAGACAAATTATTAAAATTATGTAACTAGACAAGATAAATTATTAAAATTTCTAATAATACAAATTCACTTCAAGAATTTATTTCTCTAAGTTTTTAGCTATTTAAAATCTTGTTCTTTATTTTTTTCAAAATTTTTAATCTAAAGGATCGAGAATGTAGTAAATTCAACAACGTCACGACTGCTGCTTCAATTAAATTAAAAGAGATATCAATAGAACATGCCTACTAAAAAATTTAATAATTTTCTATAGGTAATTGTCTTTATTCTTGTACTCCCTCCGTTTAAAAAAGAATGACCTACTTTCCTGTTTAGTCCATTTAAAAAAGAATGATCCCTTTCCCTTTTTGGCAATACTTTAGTTTCAACTTTCCAGATGACATGTTTATGACCACAAGATTAAAGGACATGTTGGTACATTTGACACTACTTTAATTTAAGGCCACAAGATTTAAAAGTCTTCTTTATTTTCTTAAACTTTGTGTCAAGTCAAAGTAGGTTATTATTTTTTAAATGGAGGGAGCAATATAGAACTTAATACATTTACTTTGATTCAATAATTTGCTAATCATTATATACATTTTCCATTAATATAACCTCTAATGAGTAATTTTATCAATTATTGAGTTTAAATAAATTTTAAAACGTATTTAGATAATTATTTAAATATAATTTGAAAATATTCTCAATGACAATTAATACTCAAAATAGTTTAGACATGGTAGATATCGAATCAATACAAAAATTATAAAATGCATATAGTTCATATATGTTGACTCTAGTTAACATTAACTCAGGCGAGTCACACATTGATGTTACAGTCTTGAACCCATATGTTACATCGATTTGAAAACTTATAAATCTTTACTTATGATTGTTATTATATATAACCTCTATTTAAATAATTTTATCAAATATTATATTTAAATAAATTAAAAATATTTTTAAAAATTTAATGTGCAAACAATTCAATAACAACAGACAAAATTCAAAACATTTTAGACATTAACAGACTATAAAAATCATAAAATTATATATAGTTCATTTGTGTCGATCCTAGTTAACAACAACAAAATAGAGTCCAACATTAATGTGGTAGACTTGTTTTCCTATGTCACGTCGATTTGATATTGTAAATCATTATTTAATATGACCTATAATTAAGTTATTATATTAGTTAATATATTTATACAAATTTAAATTGTATATTTAAATAATTTTTAATCTAATTTGAAAATATTTCAATAACAACAACAAAACTCAAAACACTTTAGACATGATAAATATTGACACATTATAGTAAACAATAAAAACATATAATCTGTAAGTGTCAACCCTAGTCAACATCAATCTAAGAGAGTCATATGAAGTTGTAATAAGTTGTCTACTCTGATTTAATAACTTGTGAATCGTTACTTACATTGTTATTAATATGATCTTTGATTAAGTATTTTATTAATTGTAATTAATAGATTTAGATAAAAAAAAATTTTAAAAATGATAATATTTCAGTCGTCAATTCAAAAGACTTTAAAAATAATAGACATCGACACATTAAACATAATTGGTATAAACGTTTATAATTTTCAATCAAACATATTTGGAAACATACTGAGAAAATTGAAACATATTTTCAAACCGATTTAAACATAATTTTTTACTAATTCTAATTCTTGAGTAAAAAAATTTCTCTAATTCTAATTCTTTACTAAAATATTTTTCCTCCACACTTAAATATTTTTTCAGTGAAACATATTTTCAGTATTTGGAAACATACAGTGGTAAATACGTTTAGAATTTGCCAATTTTCATGCTAATTTAAGTATAATTTTATAATTTTATAATTTTAAAACATAATCATTATTGTTAGATACGTTTCAAATACATTTACTTAGATTGACATTCTTAATTTCAGTTAGTATAATTTTACACCTTTCAAGGTTAAAAAAAATAATTAGATAAAGATCTTAACATTTCAGCATGACCTCAGTCAATGCTTATTCTTTCATAGTAAGAATTTTATTTGTGACAGTAAAAGACAATCAGTACTTAAATTTGAACATAACATCCTTGACTCTAGCTACAACTGTTCAGAATCGAATCAAAATCAATAACCTTTAATGACGTTTTGGTTAGTGAACTAGTGGCTCGACTTATAGGATTACCAAGTGTAAAGTATGTGTGATTTGTTGTTATCACAATATTTTACAAATTATATTTGAAAATTATATATATATATATATATATATATATATATATATTAATTTTATTTGAGCTTTATAATAATAAAATACTTTATTAGAGATCATTTAGTAACAAATATAAGTAATAATTCACAATTTATCAAATCGTCATAATATAGGGGTGAAAGAGTTATATGATTAACACTTATATCTCTCGACAGATGGGAACTATATGCATAATTTCTATAAGTGTCAACGTTTATCAGGTTTGAGATATGTTGAGTTGTCGTCATTGTGATATCTCACAAATTATGCCTGAGAATTATTTAAATATATATTTAAATTTTATTTAACCATATACTTAAAAAATAAAGAATTAGAGATCATTTTAGTAACAAGGAGAGAAAGTCGGAGAAGAACATTAGAATAAACTAGACAGTAAACGTAGTGTTTGAGTTATAGCAAAAAATATATACGTTTTTGAAGAAATATACGTATTTTAATGGTATAAGACTATTGATATTCTTGCCTAAGAATTTGTGTTTCAATTAAATTGCAATATAGGGAGTATACATATTTTAATGCTTAATTACCTTGACTTTAAAAAAATAAAAAAAGATTTCAAAAGGCTATTATAGACTTTTTAATATTATGGCCAAAGTTTTATGGCCATTTAGCATCATCCCTCTACAAATTACAAGTATGCACAAAATATCTTAAATGCATTCTTTTATTGTTCCCCCAAATTTTGAGTGGTTTGTCATGTTTATCGTTAATGATTATCTTTTGGGATATGTATGCATTTGAAAAAATGAGAGGATTAATGTAGTACTCCCTCCGTCCCATTTTACCCCTCCCAAATTGGGATGACACAGTTATTAAGAAAACAATGATTTATAATGTAACTTTACCATTTTACCCCTCTTAATTGTGTCTTGTTGTTAGTTTCAATATTGATGGATGACTAATACCAAAGCACCATTTATATTCTTAATGGTGTACTCTTTATGGTACTCCTCTTTGCAATATTTGTCAAGAATACTAATAATAAGGAGTAATCAATTTCACTAAGGGTATAATGGAAAAAAAGTTATCTTATCTTGATAAGTAAAAAAGGACAAGTAAAATGTGACAACAAATTAGAAAATTTGGGGTGAGTAAAATGGGATGGAAGGAGTATTTATTATGTTCTTATTGGGTTTGGTAAGTGTAAAGTTAGGGGAAGTGCTAAATGGCCATAAAAATCTGACCTAAATTTGATCACAATTATAAAAAAAAATATAATAACTTTTTTTCATTTTTAATTAAAAGGAGTTAAACTCTGTTATTCTCTAAACTTAAAAGTCAAAACTTTATGTTGAATTAATCATAATCACAATTATCATTAATGAATTTATTAAATTTAATTTATAAAATAATTTCTAACACATCATCTCATTTAACTTCTATTTTTGTTTCCTTATCTCCTATTTAGTGTTTTTTCCCTCTTAAAAAAATTATTTTTTAAGACTAATTCTATTATATACTCACAATAATATTTTAAGACTTTTTTTATTCTTACACAAAAGAAAATTCCACCTTAACTTAGATATTTCAAACTGAAAATATGACAAGACATCCAAAAATAAATTAGTTACATTCAGGATAACACACAACTTGTTGGGGCATACAAAATTACACTTGTTTTCCTTAATTTTATTTCTTTAAATAATGTCAATGTAATGTTATTAATATTAAAGAGAATATAACTTGATTGTGTTTTACACAAATATATTCATTTTGTAGACACCTTTTGAAGAAAATAAATAAAATTTGTTTTCTATAATAAATTAATTTTTAAGATAGAATACTTTTATGTCGCTAAGTAGAAAAAATTATTTTTTGTATAGTGATTTCTAAAGTTAAATAATTATTTTTTATAAAAAAAATAAAAAAGGTCTGATTATCAATGATAAAATTTACTCAAATAACTACAATTTTACAATCCAATTTTTCAATGCTTTCAATTTTCATCTAAAACAACATGCCTATTGAAATCTCACAATTTTCACCTACCTAAATTTTCTTTTTAACTTATGAAACAAAAATATAAAATTAAAATATAAAGTAAAATCAATTACTCATAAAAAATACTTGCCCCCACTAGCACTATGGTTAAAAAATAGAAGATATACGATCAAAAGCAAAAGCGACACAAAAGAATTAAGGATATGAATCTTTGATTATTTGAAAATTAAGACCTACTCTAATTCATTTGTCAATAAAATAATGGCCTCAGATAAGTATGACTTGGCATGTCTCATACATAATAAAATTTACTATAGCAATAGCAACCTTTTATCCAGAATAAATTATTTGAAATAAGATGTTATAACTAAATAAATATGTTTGCTCCAAATTCTAGAGAATTATTGCTTTAGTAAATAACATAGCAACAATTTTATTTTATTTTTTGCTATTATAAAATGTATGGTTGATCATAAATATGTCTTATGATAAATGTTAATTGAACAATAATAACTTTTAGTCTCAATAAATTATTTTAAATTAAATTCTACTTAAAGAAACGTTTGCTTCAAGTTATAAAAATAAATCATAGCCATAGTTAAATAATAGTTACTTCGAGTACTAAAAAGTTTTGAAAATGGTTGAGTACTAAAATGTTATGAAAATGGTTATCTTAATAGATATAACTATCTGAACCATACTTTTGTGATATACCATTATTAAATTCAATTAACTAATAATTCTTTCAAATATAATTACAATTAATTGAACCTAGGATTAATATTTGAATATAGTAATTATAAAAATATATTTATACCATAATTTATATCTAATAAATTTATGATTAAACTGAATTATTTTTTACTAACTAATTATAATGAATTAAATTAGAGGTGTGGAGACAAACTCTTGAGTCTAAAGGGTTCAGGTTGAACAGAGGCAAGACAGAGTATTTGGAATGCAAGTTTAATGACGTAAGGCTGGAGGACGAGGTGGTTGTGAAGCTGGAATCACAGGTGGTATGTAAAAGGGATAGTTTCAAGTATCTCGGGTCTGTGATTCAGGGGAACGGTGACATTGACGAGGATGTCTCGCACCGTATTGGGGTGGGATGGATGAAGTGGAAGCTAGCGTCGGGGGTGTTGTGTGATAAGAAGGTGCCGCCCAAGCTTAAAGGCAAATTTTACAGGGTGGTAGTCCGTCCGGCCATGTTGTATGGAGCGGAGTGTTGGCCAGTTAAGACTTCCCACATCCAAAAAATGAAGGTGGCAGAGATGCGGATGTTGCGCTGGATGTGTGGGCTGACTAGGGGGGATAGAGTTCGGAATGAGACTATCAGGGAGAAGGTTGGTGTGACTCCAGTGGAGTGCAAGATGCGGAAAGTCCGATTGCGCTGGTTTGGACACGTGAAGAGGAGGGGCATGGATGCCCCAGTTCGTACGTGTGAGAGACTAGCGTTGGATGGTTTTAGGCGGGGTAGGGGTAGGCCGAAGAAGTATTGGGGTGAGGTGATTAGGCGGGATATGGAGCATTTGCAGCTCACCGAGGACATGACCCTAGATAGGAAGGTCTGGAGGACGCGAATTAGGGCAGAAGACTAGGGCCAGTTTGGGTCGCTAGTGTAGGGTTTTACTTGTTGGGGGTAGTATTCTTGTTATGATTCCGTGCTCCTTGTTTTAGTAAGAGGCTGGGTGCTTTCCTCTGTTTCTTTCTATTTATGGCTGTCGTATTTATGTTATTTATGTTATGTTATTTATGTTATGTTGTCTTGTAACCTTGTTCGGTGCTTTAATATGTATTTGCCTGGTATCTTGTGTCTTGAGCCGGGGGTCTATCGGAAACAGCCTTTCTACTTCTTTAGAGGTAGAGGTATGGACTGCGTACATCTTACCCCCCCCAGACCCCACCAGGTAGGAATACACTGGGTTTGTTATTGTTGTAATTATAATGAATTAAAACAAACTAACTTCACTAGATTTTAATTTGACTTATTCCATTGAAATAATATTTTTATCATTCTAGAATAACTTGAGTTGTTGATAATTTGATCCAATCTTATAGCTTCTAAGTTTTAAATATAGTTTAAAATGATTATATTAAATTTTATTCACGAAGTATATCATATTGAAATAAAATTTCAATGTGTCCAATATAAATTTTATCCTGATCAAATTACTCAATTAGATTAAGTTCATATTAATAAAAAAATAAGTAATGATTCACAAATTATCAAATCGATTTAATGTAGGGACACAAGACTACAATATTAATATATAACTTTGTTAGGTTGTTGTTTACTAGGGTCGATACTTATGAACTATATAACCTTTACGATTTCTAAAACCTGTTAGTGTCTACTATGTTCAAAGTAGTTAGAAACATAAATAAAAATGTTTCCAAATTACATTAATTTTTTTTTCAAATATGTAGTTTATTTTTTCAAAATATAATAATTAATAAATATGTAAAGCTACAACATTAATGCATGACTCTGTTAAGTTGAGTTAACTAGGATCGACACTTATGAAGAACTGTAACTTTTATAATATGTTGATATCTGCTATATCTAAAGTATTTTGAGCTTTGAATGTTGTTATTGAAATATTTTCAAAGATGCTTAAATATGTAATTTAAATTTATTTAAACATAATAATTAATAAATTATACTTAATTAAAGGATGAGTAGTTTGTATTGAAATATAAAAGAAGGGTGTAGTGGCATGCCACCACCGAACTAAATATTGTGTATGTTTACTACCTATTCCACTTTGTACAATATTTTGTGGGTTTCTTGAAGTCGAAGTTTTTTTTGGAGGATCTTATAAGAATTTGTATGGTATGTGGATGTAACTAGGAGAGAAATGGTTTAAACGACACCCTTGATTGGATAAATTATTAGCTTACCACCCTAATACTATTTTAGTGAAGTTAAGTATCCTAAATG
Source organism: Capsicum baccatum var. pendulum (assembly GCA_030864225.1). NCBI lineage: Eukaryota > Viridiplantae > Streptophyta > Magnoliopsida > Solanales > Solanaceae > Capsicum > Capsicum baccatum. The sequence goes on along the minus strand of CM061560.1, from coordinate 158,993,778 downwards.
TATTTGTTAGTTTTACCATGTACTTTATTGTTGATAAGTAATACAAAAGGCAGCAGGTTAGTTTGGGTTCATATCTAAGTGGTGCAACAAGGTATGTAAGGCCACATACTCCATATTCTTTAGCATAAAATCTAACACTTATATTATAAAGTAAGTTTCCAAAGTTCTCCTATAGTAAATGATACATAGTGGAAGCATACGATCTCCGATGAAGCTAATGACCTTGTTCCACTCCTTAATGTGTTAAAATAATTAATATATGCTTATTATTAAGTCTACATGTCTACTTTTACTAGTAATTTTCAAGAGTTCTCCTTTTAATCAGTTAAGATCAATGTGTTATTTTAGATCCTAAGCATTTCATTTGTGTACAAACTGCTCCCTACCCAATTATTACTATAGCAAGTGTTTATTCAGGTGTCTCTTACTGGTTAAGTAAGGTCCCAATGCTCAATAATGTTATGATCACCAAATTAACAATCTCAAAGATTAAATAAACTAAAAAAATACAAATATAGTTATGCATGGGTAGCGTCTCAGGGGTGAAAGCCTAGCATGGCTGATCTTGATCTCTTTATATATGGGTGGTAGCTCAGTGGGAAAAGCCTTCATGGGTCTATCCGATTATGTATATATATATATATATATGGCAGTTCAGGGGCGTAAGCCTAGCATGGATCGATCCCTACTTATGTATTTACCACTGATCATTTGGTGATTTATCTCAGATAGCTTACAAGATTATAAAGTAAAGAAAGGAATAAAATATGCACTTTTCCACAAGTTAATGTAAAGGTGGTCTATTAGCACTATCTATACACTTGTACCTAATTTTACTTAAGCTCTTGTGCTATGTATAGTTACTTTCAGCCATACATATACGGTGTACTGATGACCCCCATGTGGACTTTCATTTGAGGTTGTAGGCAAAGGTACTTAAGCTAATACACCTCCCCAATAGGAGCACTGAAAATCCAATGGCTATTGGTGAGCTCTAGGTTGATTCAGTCCTTTTCGAGTCTGTTATATATTTTTTAATATTGTGCAATAGTTAGTAGTATGAAGGGGATTTTTCCCGACCTTAACTAAGTATATGTATCTTTATAGGCTTTGTAGATTAATGTAAAGTTGATCATGGTATTATCTTGTGTTTTAGACATTGTGGGCCCAATGTCCAAGTCTTGTATATCTATTTAGAGCTTGCCTATGTGGTTTACTTTTATTGATGCATCATATCCATACTTGGCACAACCTTTGATTATTATATCTACATGAACGAGAAGTAAAAGGTTAGAAATTGGTGCTTCTAGGCCTTTATGGCTATGAGTGCTTGTCCACCCCTGTGGGATTTGAGGCATGATACAAAATAAACCCCAACAGAGATGTATAATTAGTAGACATATAAAAAATATATGGAGCCTTGACCAAATAAATTAGAAGTTGGTTGATGACATACCAAAATCATATTAATAGTAAAAACACTTGAAGCCTCAACTTTTGACTTACCGGAAACAACATATAGATGACCTTTCTCGCCTCTAGACTAGATACATACCTGACTACCTATCCTACCTTCCTGAGGACCTTTACGAGAACCTCGGGGACCACCCCTGGGACCTTGTGCAATATCTTTATCCAGGGATAAAACTAACCTAATTGGTGGAGAACTTTATGCAGAAGATTGAATCATTCCACTTCGAGGACGCTCACTCTATAGTGAAATGACGCACAACACTACAATCATAGCATACCTCAGGTAATCTAACCTGGTGAGAAAATTTTGCTAACCCAAAATTGCCACCATAGACAAAAGACCTTATATGAATACCCCTAGATGACTAAACACTACTTAACGCACCAAATTTTTGGCCCTTAAAAATTCTTGAGCTTTGGTCTCACTGCCTTGGTTATGATTGGACCACGGAGTCATCATAACCAAACCATTAAGTTTATGTCTTGGTGATGCTTTGAGTACGAGTGGGTCACTATGAGCAGTGAGGATATGTTATGAGTCATAGGTTCAAATCATAGGATGTGTAATGTTCAAATCATTTAGATTTGTGTTGGTCACTATTGGACCTTATAATTCATAAGATCTCATTACGAGTTATTTGGTAGAGTCATAAGGTCAGCATTGTATAGGGGTTCTAGTCACTATCTTGAGTTTGACCACGAGTAATATGGTGTGGGTATGAGTCAAGGGGTTGACTCGTAACCAAAGGCGGCTTTTCTAGCTTTTAAGTTAAGGGAATTCTGGATATTTCCCCTCTAGCCCAACTTAAAACCCACGTATTATAACTTTCTTAGGGAATCATTATCTATCAAAGACACATCAAATAACTTCTCAGAACACTCCCAAATACTCAAGGTCAGGAACACTTAGGATTTTCATCAAGTATATCAATTGTGGGTTTCAAGGGTGATTGCTTTCTGTACTTCATGGTATTTAAGGCATCCTAATCTTCCTTCATTTTCAATTTTGTAAAAGCATATGATTTAAAGTATTATTTATGGAATATTGCTGGGTTTTGAACTATAGGTTATGGGTTTCTAATATAAGTTGTTTACATTAGTCTTCCCTGCTATCTATGAAATTATTGTGTTTCAATTAATGGTTGGTAAATGCATTTGGGTGCACGAAAAGGTGGATGGAAATAAGGGTACAATGGAATCCCTAAATTGATTGTTTTTGTACAAAAATTTGTAATAAACTCAACCAATTTGCATAATAGATTTTTGGTTTATACCTTATCACATGACATGGTTTATTTGTTAAAACTAATGCATTATATACATGGTTAAATGGTTAATTATGGTTTTGAAAATCTTGAGGGGTACATGGAAATCCCTTAAGTAATCTTAATGATGGAGTCTATAGGGTACATGGGTATCCCCTAAGACCTAGATTAATGACATTTCTTACAAGCTATAGTCGATATGACGATACCACTTAGTAATGCCCTAATAATTGACTCCTGGAATTAGAGGTTTGGCTATGTGTTAAACATTTTAATTGGGAAATAATGGGGGTTGTGATAGCTAGTCATAAAGGTGTGGGTCCAAAGGATAGACACTCGAAACCCATATTTTTTACTTAAGGGTTGGTCTTAATTACTATGTGCATACAGGGTACAAAGGAATCTCCCAAGCCTATATACATATATATGTATCATGGAGGGCGAAGGGTGCAAGGGAATCTCTAGCCATCTATGATATCTCTAGTTTGTTCGATTAACACGCACTATGGCCCCTTTAGGGGGTAACATTGGAGACAATTAGCCCGCGGTGGACTTATGACGGTAAATCTACATAACTCAAGTTATATGTTTTAAAGTTCATGCTAAAACTTGTTCCCTATCCCAGCATGTCTATATGTATATATATGTGTATGTGTGTGTGTGTGTATTTGCATATGGTTATATGCATTGGTTTGTTTTGGTTTTTGATTGATAACATTACTTTATCATTATCCCTGTGTTATATGCTAGAGTTCACCCTGCTAACCGTCTTTGGATGCTATATCCCCTAGCAATACTGGAACTAACCATATGCCCACTTCTCATTCTCAGTGATGTGTTGATTTAGGGATAAATTTTGATTCAGACTGAAGCAGTAAGCTTCCCTACTCCGGAAGACCTTATTTCATGCTATGGATCCCATTATGCCTTTATTATTTCTTTTGGTTTTGGTTTGGCTATGGTTGGGGCATGTCCCGACTTGATATTCTTTGATTTTGATTAGAGTCTTTGTCAGACTATTATTGGTATGGGCGGTATCGATATTGGTGTTTGTATTAGTATTGGTATTGGCAAGGGTATTGGTTGGTCATTTGATCATGGATGGTTGATTTTGGATATAAACTTAGTATAATGTCTTTGATTTGATATTCTCTCAACTTATTATATGTTTGGAATTCATCTGATAAGGGGTGTATAGTGTAGTCAGTGGATTGGGTATTTAGGGGTAGTCTCTGGTCCTTATTGGACTTGAGATACCCATTATGACAAGACGGTATCAAAGAGCTAGGTTTATGATCAGTTGGGCATCCATAAAGCCATGCCGAGTAGAGTCTTTTTTCAGGGTGTATAGCACGCCACACTTATAAGGAGAGGCTATAAGACATTTAGGAATATTTCTCTTTCTTGTGTTCTATTTTTGGGCTATAGAATCTAAAGTCCTAAAATCTTCTCTAATTCTCATTTGTTTTCTTTATATATCATGCCTCCTAGTCGATTTAAACTCCTGAAAACTCTTCTGTCCCACTCGAGAGCAATGTTGATAGGACATGCCCTGTTTATGGGGTCCAGACCCGAGCTAGGGGTCTAATTCCTAATTGCCCTTTTGGAGTTCCACCTGTCCCCTCTAGTCCTTCTCGAGCTCCTCAGGAAAAAATGACAAATTTTGAGTTTCATTATTCTATTCATATATTGGCTCAGTTGGTAGCTTCTTAGTTTAGCATGGTGCTTCTATTACTCAATTTTCAAAGACCATAATGGGTTGGCCAGCATAAGAGTTTGAGTCCTCCTGTGTTCACAGGTGTTGAGGTTGAGGAGGATCCTCAAGGTTTTATCAATGAGATATAGAAGATCTTTTGAGTTATGCATGCTTTTAATGTAGAGGGTGTAGAATTCACTATCCTATTAGTTAAAGGATGTAGCATACTAATGGTATGAGGAATGAGAGCAATCTAGGGGAGATGATGATGCCTCTACACTGTGGGATAATTTCTCTAGTGCTTTTCTAGACTGCTTCTTTCCTCGGGAGTTGAAGAAGGAAAAAACAGAGGAGTTTGTCAACTAAAGTAAGGAAAGATGTCAGTCAAGGAGTAGGCCATGCAGTTCCACCAGTTATCTCGGTATGCTTAAGAGTTTGTGTCTTGTATGAGGGATAGAATGAGGAAGTTCACTTTCGGATTGTCGTGAGACTTAATCTTAGAGAGTAAGGTTATTTTGTTAAATAAGGATATGGACATCTCCTGATTGGTTATGTACATACATAGGCTTAGAAAGAGATAAAAAAAGCAGGCAAAAATAGGAGAGAGACAAAATAAGTACCTTAGATTTTTTTAATTAGGGCGAAGGTCAACAATAGGGTCGCAGCAATGGTGCAAAGTGGTCTAAGAAAAAGTGGGGCAATTCTGGGTCCTAATCGACGGCTAGTGCTCTCTACCCAAAGTTGTCTAGTGACAGGAATTTTTAAGGTGCAGATAGTTCTAAGGAACTTGATGCCTAATCTCAGGTTAGTGGGGCCCAATTATCTCTATTATATCCTCTTTGTAGATTTTATGTTCGATTGCATCAGGGTTTTTGTGAGAATAGAAGGTACAAGTGCTTTAAGTGTGCATCAGCCAGGGCATATGCTTAGAAACTATCCTGTGGATAATATTGCTTCTGGGGCAAACAAGGTTGTTATTTCCTCTTCATCAGCTCTGGTACCAAAGAGTGCCCCATATAGCTCTGGCACTATCGAAAGTGTCTCTATACTCTCACTACCCGCAAGGAGTCTGAGGCATTGTCTAATATCATTATTGGTATGTTGAAACTCTTTTCCTATGATATATACTATTTATTTGATTTGTGATCCACTATAGATGTGCATTTTGGTTTTGGTCTTGAGTACATTTTGAACCACTTTTCTATGTTGACCCCGAAGGGTATCTCTGTGGTGGCTAGAAGAGTTTATAGGGGTTGTATGGTATTCGTGGGTTGGAGAGACATTAGTGGATCTGGTAGAGTTATACATAGTTGATTTTAACGTCATATTTGGGATGAATTGGTTTCACTCATGCTATGCTTCTCTATATTATTGGACCTGTAAAGACATCTTAAAATTCCCTAGTAAGCCATTCATTGAGTGGGAAAGGGTTTCTTAGTGCCTAAGGGCGGGTTTATATCATATCTTAAAGCCCGAAGATTAATCTCCAAGTGGTATCTTTATCATTTGGTCCAGGTTAAAGATTCTAACTCGGAAATTCCTTCTTTACATTCCATCCCAATGGTGAATGAATCTCCTAAGGTCTTTCCTGATGACCTTCCTTGTGTCCCTCCCAACAGAGATATTGATTTTGGGATTAATGTTGTTTTAGACACTCGTCCTATCACTATCCCTTATTAATATGATGGCTCTAGTTAAGTTAAAAGAGCTTTAGGAGAAACTAAATGATCTTTTAAATAAGGGTTTTATCCATCCTAGTATGTCTCCATAGGATGCGCCTGTTCTGTTCATGCACAAGAAAGATGGTTCCTTCGGATATATATTGATAACCAGCAATTGAATAAAGTGACGGTAAGGAATAAGTACCCTCTTTCAAGGATAGATGATTTATTTAATCACCTTCAGGGTGCTAAGTTTTTCTCAAAGATTTATCTTTGGTTTGGGTATCATTAGTTAAATATTAGGGAATTGGATATCCCTAAGACTGCCTTCTTAACCCGGTATAGTCACTATGAGTTCTTAGTCATGTCTTTTGGTTTAACTAATGCCTTGATGACATTGATGGATTTAATGAACAAGGTCTTCCATTAGTTTCTAGATTTTTTCATTATTGTATTCATATATGATATTCGGGTTTACTCTAAGAGTGAGGCATATTATGTCAATCACCTTTTCAACATGTTATAGACCCTGAAAAATCAACAGTTGTACACCAAATTTTTGAAATGTAAATTCAGGATGAACGCTGTTACTTTTTTAGGTCATGTCATTTCTAGTGAAGGGATTATAGTGGACTCGCATAAAGCTGCAGTGGTTAAAAAGTGGCCTAGGCCTACAACTCCAATCGATATTCGAAGCTTCTTGGGTTTAGCCAGTTACTATATGAGGTTTGTGGAAAGTTTCTCTACTATAGCTGTACCGTTGACTAAGTTGACTAAGAAGAAGGTGAAGTTCTTTTAGTCTAACGCTTATGAGGGTAGTTTTGAGAAGTTAAAAGATAAGTTGGCTTCAGCTCTAGTTTTAACCATGACCAAGGGTAATGATGGATTTGTGGTTTATTATGATGCGTCTTATGTGGGACTTGTTTGCATTTTGATAAAGCATGGCAAGGTGATAGCTTATTCCTCTAAACAATTAAAGGTGCATGATCAGAATTACTCAAATCATGACCTAGAGTTATTAGTTGTGGTATTCGTGTTAAAGATCTAGCATCACTATTTGTATAGAGTTCATGTAGATATCTTTTTAGATCATAAGAGCCTATAATATGTTTTCACCAGAAACTTAATGTCAGGCAGAGAAGATGACTTGAGATTCTCATGGATTATGACATGAGCCTTCACTATCACCCATGTAAAGCTAATTTGGTTGTTGATGCTCTTAGCATGTTATCTATGATAAGTCTAGATCATATGGATGAGGTAAAGTGATAATTAGTGAAAGATATTCACCATTCGGCTAACCTTGGAGTTCACCTCTTGGACTCGGAGGATGGTGGTGTGTTTATGCAAAAGGTGGTGCAGTGATCTCTTAGTACTAAAGTAAAGGAGAAATAGATATTGGATCCTATCTTGATGAAGATTAAGGGAGATATAGGTCAAAAAAGGGTAATGGCTTTTCTGATTGGTGGTGATGGTATCTTAAGGTACCAAGGTAGACTATGTGTTCCCGATGTGGATAGATTATGAGAAAGGATTTTTTCTAATGCTCATGGGTCACGTTATTTTATTTATCTTATTTCGACAAAGATGTATCATGATCTTAAGGAGAATTATTGTTAGAACAATAGGAAGCAAGATGTGACAATTTTTATGTCTAACATTGTGTGTCAACAAGTGAAGGTTGAGCACTTGAGGCCCAATGGGTTGTCTCAAGAGATTGATCTGCCTGTATGGAAATGGGAGGTAATCAATATGGATTTCATTATCGGTCTTCCCTAGTCTTAAAATCATTATTTGATTTGGGTCATCATGGATAGGATGACCAAGTATGCTCAATTCTTGCCAGTGAGGACTAATTATTCAATTGAGGATTATGCCAAGTTTTTCCTTGGGAATATCTTGAAGTTATATGGTGTTTCAATTTCTTTCATTTCAGATCGCGGTACTCAGTTCTCATCTCACTATTGGTGATTGTTTCTGAGAGGTTTGCAAACTTAGGTAATCCTTAGTAGTGCTTTTCACCTACAAAGGGATGGGCGGGAAGAAAAAATCATTCAGGTCCTGGAAGATATGACTCGGGCTTGCATAATTAACTATTGTGATAGTTGGGTCGATCATTTGCCTCTCATAGGGTTTGCATATAATAATAGTTATCACTCTAGCATTGGTATGTCTCCTTTTGAGGCGTTGTATGGTAGGATGTGTCGTTCTCTGTTGAGTAGTATGAAGTTGGTGAAAATGAGTTTTTCATTCCTAACTTAGTTTACCAGGCCATGGAGAAGGTGATGATGATTCGTGATAGTCTTAAGACCACCCAAAGTCATCAAAAGTTGTATGCATTTCACTCCTCGTTATATTGGTCCATAATTGGTTTTGAAGAGGGCTGGTAGCTTTGCTTATGAGTTGGAGTTGACCCCTAGCTTGAGCTCTATTCACTCGGTGTTCCATGTGTCAATGTTGACAAAGTGTGTGGGTGATCCCTCGCTGATTGTTCCTAGCAAGGTTATTGGTATTTTGGATTTCTTGTCTTAAGAGGAAGTCACCAATGAAATTTTGGATTGGAAAGTTCGTCAATTGCGGATGAAGAACGTAACTTGAGTAAAGGTTCTATGGACGAACCACAAAGTTTAAAAGGCTACTTGGAGGACAAAGAGGACATGAAATCTAAGTATCTATTCTTGTTCTCTGCCCTAAGTAATCTTGCCTAAGGTATGTGTTATTCTTAACATCTTTGTTTTCTAACTTAGTTAAACATAAGAGTAGAGGTATATATAGTCCAGTTTTACTTGTGTTGCCTTGACCCACCATTTGAGGACAAATGATCTAGTGAGGGAGAATATAGCGCCTTAGATTTTTGGACCTTAAAATTCATTAGCTTTTGACTCACTTCCTTGGTTACGACTGGACCCTGGAGTCATATGGTGTCTTGATGACTCATTGGGATGAGTCATAACCAAATCAATAAGTTTGTGTCTTTGTTCTGCTCTGAGTATGAGTGTCTCACCATGATCCATAAGGAGATGTTACCAATCATAAGTTCATGTCGTAGGATGTCCAGTGTTCAAATCATTTGGGTTCTATGTTGGTCACGACTAGACCATATGAGTCATAAAATCTCATTACGATTGGCTGGTGGAGTCATAAGGTGAGAAGTGTATGGAGGTCCTAGTCATTATGTTAGGTATGACTCATGGTCACAAGTCTTAAGGTATGGGTACTTGTCAAGGGGTTGACTCGTAACCAAAGGCATTTTTTCAGCTTTTATGTTAAGGGCATTCTAAATATTTCCCCTCTTTACAAACTTAAAACCCACGTCTTATAACTTCATTAGGGCATCATTAGCTATCAAAAATACATTAAATAACTTATCAGAACACTCCCAAATCCTCAAGGTCAAGAATACTTAGGTTTTTTATCAAGCACATCAATTAGGGGTTTTAAGGGTGATTCCTCTCCATACTTCTTGGTGTTTAAGGAATGTTACTCTTCTTTCATTGTCAATTTTGTAAAAGCATGTGATTTGAAGTATTATTCATGGATTATTGTTGTTGGGTTTTGAACGAATGGTTGAGGTTTTTTAATATAACTTGTTAAATGATTCTTCCATGCTATCTATGAAGATGGCTGGTAAATGCATTGGGGTGCATGGGAAGATGGATGGAAATAGAGGTACAATGGAATCCCCAAATTGATTGTTTTGGTTTGGAAATTGGTAATAAACTCAACCTATTTGCATAATTGATTTTTCGTTTATACCTTATCACATGGCCTGGCTTATTTCTTGAAACTAATGCATGATATAAATAGTTAAATGGTTAAGGATGGTTTTGAAAACCTTGAGGGGTACACTGCGGGGTGGAATCCCCTAAGACCTGGCTTTATAACATTGCATGCAAGCTATAGTCGGTATGATGATACCACCTAGTAATTCCATAATAATTGACTCCAGGAATTGGTGGTTTGTCTATGTGTTAAATGATTTAATCAGGCAATAATGGGGGTTGTGATAGCTAGTCGCGATGGTGTGAGTCCAAAGAAAGGACACTGGAAAATCATGTTTTCTTGATGACCATGTGCTTGTGGGGTACAAGGGAATCCCCCAAGCCTATATACGTATATATGTATCATGGAGGGCGAAGGGTACGAGGGAATTCTTGGCCATCTATGATATCTACGGTTTGTATGGCTAGCATGCAATTGGCCCTGTTCAGGGGGGATCACTTGACCCATATAGCCCATGGGTGGACATATGAAGGTAAAACTACACAACCCAGGTTAAATGTTTTAATGTTCATGCTAAACCTTGCTCCCTATCCCAACATGTTTGTATATATATATATATATATATATATATATTTGTATATGGTTATGTGCATTAGTTTGACTTGGTTTTGGATTGATAACATTACTTTATCTTTATCCCTGAGTTACATACTAGCGTTCACCCCACTAACCATATTTGGAAATTGTATCCCCACGTATGCTGGAATCGGCCATACTTTCACTCCTTCTTGTAAGTGACGTTGTAATTCAGGGATAATTTTGAGTCAGACTGAACTAGTAAGCTTCCCTACTCTGGAGACCCCATTTTATGCTATGTATTTTTTATGACTTTACTATTCTTTTTGGTTTTAGTTATGCTATGGTTAGGGGCATGTCCCAACTGGATATTCTTTGGTTTTGATTAGAGTCTTTGTCAGACTATTGTGGGCATGAACGGTGTCGGTATCGATATCGATATTGGTATTGGTATTAGTATTAGAATTGGTATTGGTTGATCATTTGGTTGTAGATGGTTGATTTTGGATATAAACTTAGTACAATATCTTTGATTTAATATTCTCTTATCTTGTTATATGTTCGAATTCATCCGACAAGGGATGTACGATATTATCAAAGGTTTAGGTATTTGGGGGTGGTCGCTGGTCCTTGTTAGACATGAGATACCCATAACGGCTAGGACATAGTTCGATCATGACAAGATGGTATAAGAGAGCTAGATTCATGGTCAGTTGGGTTTCCACAAAGCCGTGTCGAGTAGAGTCTCTTTTAAGGGTGTGAAGCATGCCATACTCATAAGGTAAAGGGTACAAGGAATTTACGAATGTTTATCTTTCTTGTGTTTTTTTCGGGCTGTAGAATCTGAGGTCCTGAAATCTTCTCTAATTCCCATTTGCTTGCTTTTCAGATCGTACCTCCCAGATAATTTGAAGCTCCTAGAAACTCCGTTGTCCTACTCGAGGTCAATGTTGATGGGATACGCACTATTTATGGGGTCCAAACCCAATCTAGGGGTCCAGTTCTTGGTTTCCCTTCTGGAGTTCCACCAGTCTCTTCTAGTCCTTCTCGAGCTCCCCAAGTGGTTGTGATGAATGCTTACTTTCGTCCATCTAATCATATGTTGGCACAGTTGGTAGCTTCTTCGACTGAGTATGGTGCTTCTGTTAATCCATCTTATGAGGCCATAAAGGTTGCCCAGTTTATGAGGTTGAGCCCTCCTGTGTTCACTGGTGTTAAGGTTGAGGAGGATCCTTATGGTTTTATCAATGAGATGTATAAAATCTTCCGGGTTATGCATTCTTCTAATTTGGAGGGTGTAGAATTCGCAGCCTATCAGTTGAAGGATATAGCATACCAATGGTATAAGGAATGGGAGTAGTCTAGGACAAATGATAATGACTTTGCACTGTGGGATGATTCCTTTAGTGCCTTTATGGACCACTTCATTCCTCAGGAGTTGAGGAGGGCAAGGCGAAGGGGTTTGTCAACCTGAAGTAAGTCAAGATGTTAGTCAAGGAGTATACCTTGTTTGACTTAAGATAACCATCATAGCCAACCCCTGGTTCAGGTCGTGGCAACTACCCTAACCACAAAAATAACTATAACTAGGCTAACACCCATCTAAACCTATAAGGTTGCATGAATAGGCCTACTAGACTGACCCTACTACTATATGTTTGTTGTTGAGGATATCAACCCTGAAAACCTCACTATAGTTGTCCTGATGATGAGGTCTCATATTGCTGCCCCCACGGGCCTTATAATTTAGAACTCTTATAATGTAAATATAATCAATACTATAACCAACAGATCTACCCATAGACACCAAAATCTCATAGCCATATAGAGCGGAAGTCTCAATCCTCTGACGAAGCATCATACCCTATCTTACTTAGTGGGTAGAATTATGGTGGAATATCTGGATAACTTAAGAAATCTTGACTCAAAATCAACCAATGTCATAGAACTCTATTCTAACCTTGTAAGCTCATCCCTTAAGTACTCAAACATCTTGTGAGGCATATACATCTCAAAAAAGGAATCAAAGAATTGACTCCATGTTATAAAAGAAGATCTAGTTTGCCAAAAATCAAGATATCTCCTCCACCACTATCTTATTTCTCTATCAAGCTAAAAAGTGGTGTAATATATACCATGTAACTTAGCTAGGCTCAAATGGTGGAAAATGTCTCTATAGATAGTAAGGAACTTAAATGAATCCTCTCCTGGGTATTGTAAACCTTGGTTATGCAAATGTAAGAAACTAGCTTAACTTTTTTACTCTTTATAAATCATGGATGATTGGGCTATTGCTGACCGTGTAACCACTAGTGTTAGGGGAATCTCAACTGCAGGCTATGGCCCTATAGCCTATCCACCCTGAGAAGATGTCTTGGCTCAATTTATTGGTTGGCAACCAACCATACCAAATAATTGTACTAAGGAATCAAGGAGGACAAATTAAGGTATAAATTTGGGTGGAACTTGGGTTGTCCCTTGGCCTACCAACTGCTATGGCGGAAGATCATTTTGTTCTATCTTAAATTTATATCATTTGTTTTATCTCAAATGTATACTCTGATTCCAAATTAATAATCAGATATGGTAAAGTCTCCTTAGCCTAGCCTCGAGTTGGGGCTACAACTTTAGCTTGACTTGACATCAGGATTGACCTCTACCTCTAATAGGTTCCAAAGCAACAAACTTAAGGTCCCTATCCTCGGCTTCCATTGCCCGAATCCTAGCCATTTATAGAAGAGTGAAATATATGGAATCTACAAACCAATATAGACACAAGGTATGATATTGAATTAAAAAGGTGAGAGTTTCCTAAGAATTTCTGATCTCCTATTAATGATCGGATATGGACAGCATCATGTCGATCCATGGGAGTCTTTATATACTAACTTTTAAAGTTGTGATACCAGTGAGCCTAGGCCCTGTTACCAAAATATCTTGCCTAATTTCTCATGCCATGAAGACACCTTCTTTAACCCACCACTATGTATATATATATAAATGTGCATATTGTATAAGAGAGAAAAAGGGACAAAATATACAAAATGAGTTCCACCAAGACCTAGTGAGGTTAGTATAAGAGCCTCTATACAAAAAATATTACCAGACAATGCCAAAAATATACATTGTTGACTCAGAATATAGAAATTAAGACTAGTATGAAAGAAGAAGAAGAAGAAGATGGCTCAGCATCAGACTCTAAAATCTTCCCCAATCTCTGGTCAACAACACAGCTTGAGGTCAGTATCAATAGTGGTGCCTCGTCATAGGATCTGCATCAGGGAAAAAGATATAAAAGTGTAGTGAGTACCAAAACATGGGTATTTAGTAGGCATCATAGGTTGTATCATTTTAGTTTCCAAAAGCTCATATATCATTGAATAAGGTGGTATAATTCTTATTTTAAAAGAATCCATTTTTAAAGTGAAAAATGGAAATAAATCCCTTTTTAGAAAATAGTAGTAAAAACAAGGATTTTGTTGGAGTTGTACCACTAAGTAAATGTAAATGAGCCTAAAACTGTGCATGCCATCACAATATCCAAATAATACAACTATAAGTGTCTAATATCCATAACAATAAACACATCAGTTCTAAGGCTATGGTACTAACCAAATATCCAACTAGTATTGCAATAAGGCCTCGAGCCCAACAATACATACTCAATATCATAAATCCCTTTAAGTCGAGAGTATATGACGATCAAGGATATTAAGTCACTGAAAGGATCTAATCTGGCCAAAAATATTGCCCATATTACTAAATTAAATGATATGACTTGTACTAAAGGATCATTAATATCAATATATGGTTAATCATGTCTATAATCAAGGATAATACTATTCTAAGGCCATAACAAGTATCCTATGCTAAGGTTTATGTCCCATTTCTATCCCAAATTCCCTAAATAGGCTAAGTCATGGTATACAAGTTATCAACTAATCCTGTAACCCCTACCTAGCATGTAATCTATACTATATACAATCTCATAGAAAAAAGTAGACTGAAGCCTAACTTGATGTTGAACCCCAATCTTGAACCATCCACAAATTGATCGTCTTTGACCTGCAATCCAAAAAAATAATGTCACACTACAAAAATGATAATTTATAGTTAATAGGAGTAAAATGATACCCATATTTATAAATAAAACTCCAGAACTGGAATCGGGTCAATAATGGTCCTGTGGGGGCCACTAGTGGAATTTGAACATTAAATCTTTCACGAGGTCCATAGAAGGACAAGAAATATTTGCTCAAAGTTAGGCACAAATAGAGTATAATTCAGGGCCCAAATCAGCCCCTAAATTTGAGGAATTCAAAGCCTAAATTCTAAGAATTTGCAAGGAAAATGATGGATTTTGATGTGGAAAACAATGGAAATTGACAAAGGGACGATGTGTTAATATACTTGAGTTTAATGCGATGAAATCCCAATAATTTCCAAGTTCTAAAGGTCCCAAATGGTGAAAATACGGTTAAAAGGTGAAGAGAAATTGGGGAAGAGAAGTATATACACTACCTAGGATTTGGCCTTCATGCATGTAGAGGCTAAGGTCAGGAATGCAATGACCAGGATTATTTACCCTTTACAAATGTGACCAAAGGGTCACGAACATGAAGGAAACAAGGATGGACCATTGCAAACATGACGCAAAGGACAACATTTGCAAAGAAGAAGAAAATATTGGGTCAGGTTAACCCTTCAACGAGAATGTGGTGGGATGATAGTGATTGTTAAGGCAAATGACTCGACCCTTTGAAAATGTGGTCAACTCCTCACGAAAGTAAAGAAAAAGGGTGCCTTGCACTAGATGTTGCACTCTAGCATCACCAAGTCCACCTGAACTTTGATCGAGGGTTTAAGATTTATTTGGAATCCCGTGCATGCAAATGAATAAGGCTACCATATAAAATTTGACATTCCAGACTCAATGGAACCATTGAAACTTTCATCTAGTATCATTATGATTAAACATGGGTTTGACACCTAGTTCATTTTTAACCAAATTCCACCAAATAGCCCAAAATGAGTTTGGATGCCTCATGACTTGAATCAAGTGTCTCCTTAGCCTAAAATTAACATTTTGGAGCTAATAGAACTATCAGATTCTCATCAGAGGCCATTTACTAAGATTTTTGGTTCGAGACCAATTCCTTAACATTAAAAGCTTCAAAATAGGGAAATAAGGCTAAAACTCAAACAAATTATCTGATAATCAAAGCGAGAATTCTGATGAGTCATAAATGACATATAGCCACTATAGGATGGCTCAAAATATCAAAACCATGCTGAAATGGAGAAAATGACCTGGAGGGTCATTACATAGATCTAGCCTACATAATAGCAAAAATTCTCTTAGTGTCTGAAATTCAAGTTGAATTATTATGTTGTCTAAGGACCAAATGTCCAAGTCCAATGGTTGCTCTAGAATTAAAATTAAGGCTAAGCTCTCTATACTCACTACTTTTTGGTTCATGGTGCCTTCTATCTCATTCTCCTTGCTGAGATATTATATAACAGAGAGATGCAATCCTTTAGAAACTTAATCCACCTATATGACTCAAATTCAGCTCCTACTGGGTCATAATGTATGAAAGACTATAATGGTTAGTGAATATATCATAGTGAACACCATACGTGTAATTTTTCCAAATCTTAAGTTCAGAAACTATCATTGCTAACTCTAAGTCGTTGCACTCTTTCACCTTTAGCTATCTTAAATAATACACTATAACTCGGTGTTCTACATCAAAACACACCTCAAATCAACACTAGAAGAATAAAAATACACAGCAAATCCTTGCCCTCAAATGGAGGAGTCAGAATCAGATTTGTAGTGAGAAATTCCTCGAGCTTTAGAAAGCTCTCCTCACGCCAATAAAATAAATAAAATAGAACCTACTTCCTAGTAAATATGGTCATAGGTTCTGCAATAGAGGCAAAACCCTTAATGAACCGCATGTTGTAGCCTGCCAACCAAATAAAACTACAAATCTCAGTCGAAGATGTATGCCTAACTTAATCATGAATGGAATTAATATTTTTTGAGTCTACCATAATCCTATCCTTCGACACCGTGTGAACTAAGAAAGCTACAAACAATAGTTGAAACATGCAATTTATGAATTTGGCATAAAGCCAATGAACTCTCGAATTGCGGTGTAGAGTTCTCAAATATTGCTCATGTTCATTTCTATTCCTCAAATAGACAAGGATGTCATCAATGAAAATGAATTCAAAAGTGTCCAAATAAGTCATAAAATATGGTTCATCAAGTCCATCAATGTTGATTGGGCATTGCTCAACCCAAAGATATCACCAAGAACTCATAATGGTCATTATAAATCCTGAATGCTATCTTAGGGATGTCCGTCACAAAAAATCCTCAATTGATGGTAGCCAAACCTCAAATAAATCTTAAAAAACACTAATACATCATCAAGATGGTCAAATATATCATTGATACGAGGCATAGGATACATATTCTTCACTATTACCTTATTTAGTTATTTGTGATTGATATATATATATGCATAGAACCATTATTTTTCTTCAAAAATAAAATTGGAAAACCCCAAGGAGACATACTCGTCCTAATAAAACCCTTACCTAGAAGATCCTAAAGTTGAGCATTTATCTCTATTATCTCGGCATGAGCCATACGGTAAAGTGCAATAGAAATAGGTCAGTGCCCAACTCAAGGTCAATAACATAACTATATATTATGCTCAGGAGAAAGGCTAATTAGGTTAGTAGGAAATACAACTAATAACTTATGAACTATAGAAATAGACTCAAATAAAGGACTCTTGGTACTAATGTCACAAACATAAGCTGATAAGTGTACAACACTCGATACTAGCCTTCTAGCATAAGTATAGGAAATAATCCTCATCATCAAGAATCTATAAGAACATCGCCACTCGATTGGGGGTATTCAAAATATGTCTAGGTTAACGATCTCGACAAAGTAATCCAAGACTTCATGATAGGGGGATAACCATTCAATGTCCAAAATCATATTAAAAATTAACCATGTCTAGCACAATATGGACGGCATAATTATTATACTCCCAAATAGTCATAATACATGATACACTACTAGACATCCACCCACAATAGTATCTACATGCAAAAGCACAACTAATGGCTCCTAAAACAATCCTAATTGTCGTGTACAATAAGTAGAAACATTTAATATATGCAGTTGGGATATGATGAAGCATAAGCTAGCTAATGGTGTACTAAAACTATACATATAATAAATGCATCTGAAGCTTTAGCCTCCATCCTACTAGGAATTTTATATAAGTGAGCCCATCTATATTCAAACTAGTTTCATGCTCGACCACCTACCATACCTACCTAAAGTCCTTTTCTAGAGCCCTAGGGACCAACTTTATAACCTTGTGCACCATTCTTAGCTAGAGGCAACTATTATGATATGGTTTCATAGCATTTTTGATGCTTAAAACTATGAAAAATATAGTTACTTAGGCTATTTTTTATATATGATGTCTTTAGTTTATGTTTTGTAGGAAATCCTTTTTTGGGAGATAAATAGGAGAAAAGAAGGAAAAACACAAGTTTGGACCACCTACATTGGCACCTACAGCCCGTAGGTACTTCCGACGTGGTGTAGGTGCCAGAACAAGCAACAAAAAGTCGATAAATAGAGATCAAAAAGCTAGAAAATTTGACCCTATCACCTATGATGGACACCTATGGCCCATAGGTGCCACTCAGAGTCTGTAACTTCTCGTAAAAGCTCTAAAAGGTTGAATTTTTAGAGATCGTATAGATTTTTGGGATTCTGGCACCTGTATGGAGACACCTATGACCCATTGGTGCCACCTATGGCTCGTTAGTGGCTCCATAGGTGGCCACTGATTCAGGTTTTCCTCTTTTGTTTTTTATTGGTTTTCTAAGGTTTCCATGTATTCAATAAATACCATATTGATGTTTTTAGTTAGTTTATGCACTTTTATCATTCACAAACATATATTTTGATTTCGAGATTTGATTTTGATCTTGGGATTGTATTCTTGGATTTTAGTTTATTATTAAATTTGAGACTTTGAGTTTTTATCATAAATTATTATGAGATTGATTTAATGCTTTCAATTATGAATTTTATTAATTGTTTCACAATGATGAGCGGCTAAATCCCTTAGCTAGGGTTGTGAGAACCCTGGCAGGATAATAAAGTAGGGGCAGTGCAAAATTGTTCCCGACCCATATTCTTGTATGTATTGTGATCATCTTTAGTTTAATAAATTTCTTAGCAGTTGCAAATTTTAAGAACCCGCCTTGTATTCACTACTTCTACCAAAAGAATGGTAGAGATTATTAAAAGAATAGCATGGTAGTAATTTAAAATTAATTATTGATATAATCTAATCTTTTCATCTACTTAAGCTAATTATGTTCATCTAATTAATTAGTAAATCTGGGATCTAGGATAAGGGTTAGTGAGGCAGCACTCTGAGACTAAAGAAGTAAAGAGTTAAATTCAATAAGGTATTCACAAGATGGTTAGTGATACATAACTTATCTGATTTTGCATTCAAGATATTGAGTTAGTTCAACGGAGCATGATAAGCCTACGAAGTTAGAAAGCCAGGGGGAACACAGTCCTTGTGTTCATTTCTGATTGTTACCAACCTAAAGCATTCGAGTTTTGTTATGTGTTACTATTAACAACAAAAATCCCCCAATTTACTTTTTTACACTGCTCGATGATTTTATCAAGTTTTAGAGATAGTTCTATATATTCCCTGTGGGTTCGACCACAACCTAGTTGGGATACTAGATTTTAATAGTAATAGTTTAATCCTTATAAGGAGGTATAGCTTGGGCATTCATCAAAATGTTGGCATTGTTGGTGGAATTACAGTATGATTGTTGATTAATGTTGTTGAAACTTTTGGATTTAATTTTTCTATTCTTGTTGGGGTATACATCGATGTATGCCTAGTACGAGGAGTCAAGGAAATCCCTTACTCACCATTAATCCTGAACCAGAAATAATACTACAACCAAATTATAAGATGACCAAACACGCATGAGAAAGTGATCTTGAAGGGGTTCAAAAGAACTAAAATGATTTGCCTCTTCCTCTGCCTGGTGGAATTTAGGAGGATGTAGATCAGAATATTGATAGATTAATAGCTAAAGCTAATGAGGTAGGGGTTCTGAGGACCGTTGTATAGTTTAGGAGTAAGAGCTAGCGAGATAGAGACATGGAGTAGATCCTCGAGTAGACCTCAATAGAAATTAAGGGATAGATAGATGGGGTAGATCTTAGGTAATCCCAGCCTATTAGTACTTACCACTATATAATGATTCAGATGAGGACTTGGGATATGCTGAGTGTACTGAGATAGGAGCTATCATTACTCCTGTACTACTACCAAATATGAAGTTTGACATCACCGGTGCTATAATGCATTTGTTGAACCTAAAGGGTGTGTTTGTGGGCATTCCCACTAATGATGCAAACATGCACTTTATCAATTTTATTAGGATTTACTCATCATACACAATACTGAGGGTCTATTAGGAAGTTTTTAGACTTAGGTTGATCCCTTTCTCTCTAACCGGTAAGGAGGGTAGATTAGGAAACTTTAAGGCTCAGGTTGATTTCTTTCTCTCTAACTAGTGAAGTTATATTTTGATTAGTGTAACTTCCCCAAGGATCAATCAATACTAGCAATGAGTTGCGGAGGAAGTTTTTAGATCATTTCTTTTGACCTTCTAGAATGCTTCAATTGAAGGATAAGATATATAATTTTAGGCAGTTATACTCTGAGTCTATGTGTGAGGCATGGTTTTGGTTTAAAAAGAAGTTGATGATGGTGCCAAATCATAGAATAGAAGAAAGAAACTTTTTTGAAATCTTCTATCAGACCCTTAACATTAGTTCCAAAGATCTGGTAGACACTAATACTAGATAAATATTGATGCACCTGTGTTGGGAGACAATATTGGAGATACTAGACCAGATCTCTCTTACCAACTGATGGTGGCATACTCAGGGAGTAAAGAGAAGAATTGGCACATATATTATTGGTGCTTTCAGCAAGCATAGAGTTTCATGACACAATGATGCAAGAGGTTCCTTATCTAAGAATAGAGGTTAGGTTGTTGAGAAAGTAGTTTGTGATAATGAATTCAGAGAAAGTGAACAGAGTGTGCTCACAGGGTAAGGCTGCTAGATCATATGATTCTAATTTAGAAGAAGAGGCAACATACCTAAATAGAGAGTGTGTGGGTTTCCAAGCCAAAGGGCAAGGAAATCATGGTTTTAACTACTACATGGATACATACAAAGATAGGAGAAGAGAGTGGTACAGTGACTGGAGATGCAAGGATGATTACAAGGAGAAGGGTGATACGTATATTCAATTAAAAAACCATTACACTAAGTTGAGGATGGAGGCTATATTCTTATCTCGTAAGGGGTAAGAAAAGTCAGGAAAATTGCCTATAGGAGATTAAGGCAGACATTTCAGGTTTGTCCCAGAAGGTAGAGTCACATGCTACTACGATAAAGTAATTAGAGCCACTGTTTGGAAAAATGTATATAACCTTGAATCAAAGGCAGTAGGCACTCTTCTAAGAAACATAGTTCAGAATCATAATAACAACTATCAAAATCTAGCCATCACCACTAAGAGAGGTAAAGTAATTATCGACCCCACTCATGTTTGTATTTGATGAGTCAAGAAATAATAGTGTAGAGATTTATGAGGCACCTAAAACTGAGTTAGAAAAATTTATAGGTGTAGCTTTGTACTGAAAAGGATAAAGGTAAGGGAAAGGTTGACAAGCTAGTAGTTGATAACGCTCAATCTACAGCTCTCGTAGGAGTGTAAAGCGGTCGTTAGCAAATATAGAACCCAACCTAGGTTGGGTATCGATCCCACAAAGAATAGCTTGGTCAACAAGTAGGCAACGATTACTAGACTTTTAGTGCAAGTCTCGTAAGAAGGGGGGATTGTAATGTGTAACCAAAACAATAAAGTAAAAGCTAAAAATAGCAAAGTAAAAAGAGGAAGAATGTTACGTAAGTTGTAAACAATGAGAATTGAGGCGTTGGGGTTACGTCCACCTTCTGAGTTATACGTCTCTATTGGCTATGAGTGTGTAGAATTGTGACATGCATGTGCTTATAGAGAATTGTATTCGATGGTAAATCCAGGCATCTTTTGACCTATTCGAGGATTATTTCACTTTAACTCTTTCGAGCTTAAAGAGTATCTAACGGTACGAATTCTCCAAGAGATTAGTCTAGTTACGGCACTAGCTTTTTAATAGGAAAGGGTGTCCTACTACCTTGACATTATCTCTTTTCCAGACAGATAACCTTTCTTTCGAACAAGTTAAATGTTATACTGGCGTTATTCTATGCGTCTGTAGCTACAAGAATTTGCATTAAGATAAAGAGAATAATGATATAAGCAGCATACGTGTCACGAACTCATAAACTCACAGCAATAGATAGTATCTCATAAGGCTTCCATAACCCCAATAGAGAAGTTTAGTTACCCATGAATGCGAAGGAAATCACAATTTGCATTGTTGTTATTATACCACAAGATTGATGATTTTCATGTAGCACAAGTGGTAGGCGTGAGGCGTGAATTCCTTAGCAAAGTAACGTTTCTCTTGTTGCGGAAATTAAGAATTGAATAGATGAATAGAAGAAGAAAAATAGAATTAATGGGAAGATTAGAAGAGTTGTAATTGAGAAGTGGAATGTATCTCTCCACTAAGGGAGGATTGTAAGAAGATGTATAGCATGATAGGGTATTTATAATACCCATATCCTAATCCTACTAAGCTAATGAAATACTTAACCAAATCCTACTAAGCTAATGAAATACTTAACCCAATTGTACTAGGTTAATGTATTATCATCCTAATCCAAATAAGTTACTGCAAGTCCCCAAAGTCTTCAGAAATGCTGTTTTAGCCCAGGACAGATTTCCCATGTATCACTTTTGGTCCTTTAGGCGTCCAATCTTACGTTCCTTCCTTCGTGAGCTCTCTTTGGCATCAAGTAAGCCATAAAATGCTGATTTCTGCATCATTTATACCTGAAACTTTGCTAATCATGTTTATTAGCTCACTTACAGGAAAAAGGACTAAAAGTGCATGAAATATATAATTTGTTCTCAAAACATGGCACAAATATGGGCAAAATATATTGATATAGGCGCGTAATATCGCCTATCATCAGTAGTGCAGGAAATTCCATGACCTCTTCTATTTTTTTCTCAAAAGGTAAAGTAGAAGAAGGAAGAAGGGAAGTTCAAAAAGTTCACTGCTAGGCTGAAGTAGTTGATTTGAACATCCCTCTTCTAGAAGCTCTCAAAGATGCTTGGATATGCAAAATTTATCAAAAGGTTGGTAAAAAAGAACAAAGCTATTAGTTTTGATAATTTTGGTAGGTTTCATCATTATAGTCTAATCACTTCTCGATCTCTGGTGCAAAAGAAGGGTGATCCTAGAGTATTCATGATACCATACACCATTGGGACATCTAGGTTTGCCAGATCATTATGTGACTTAGGTGTCAACATTAACTTGATATCGCTGACAGTGTTCAAATAGTTGGTTTTGAGACCTACAAAACCAATGATAATGCGGTTGTTGATTGCACATTGGATAGTAAGAAGCTCGCGGGCATTTCATTTCATATCTTGGTAAATGTAGACAACTTAATCATTCTAGCCAACTATGTTATTTTGGACTGTGAAGTTGACTTTGTGATGCCCATAATATTGTGGAAACCATTTTTGGATACTGGAAGAGCATTAGTGGATATAGAAAAGGGGGAGCTTAATTTCAAGTTGAATAATAAGGAGGTCATCTTTAATATTCGAAGAACCATGAAAAAGCCCACTGATGTGAGAGGTCTCAATAATAAATTTTGTTCATGATCCTGGAGGCTATTTCTATGGTTACATTGGAAAAAGTTTGAGTATCCAAGGCAACAGGGTTATGCCACCTACAGCCCCGTAAGTGGCTTCGTTAGTGGCCATCGACTCCAGTTTTCCATTTTTGTTTTGGATCAGTTTCCTAGGATTTCCATGTATTTCATAAATATCCTTTTGACATTTTTAGTTATTTTATGCACTTTTATCATTCACAAACATATATTTTGATTTCTAGATTCAATTTTGATCTTGGGATTATGTCCTTGGATTTTTGTTTATTATTAAATTTGGGACTTTGGGTTGTTTTTATAAATTATTGTGAGATTGATTGATTGCTTTCAGTTAAGAATCCATTGATTGTTTTACAATGATGAGCGGCTAAATCCCATAGCTAGGGTTATGGGAACCCTGGCTGGTTAACAAAGTATGGGAAGTGCAACATTATTCCCAACCAATATTCTTGTATATATTGTGATCATCTTTAGTTAAATAGATTTCTTAATAGTTTCAAACATCATGAACCCACCTTGTATTCACTATGTCATTCAAAAGAGAGGTAGAGATTAGGAAAGGAATATCAATAAAGTAATTCAAAGTTAATTATTGATATAAGCTAATCATTTTTATCTACTTAAGCTAATTATGTTCATGTAATTATTTAGTTAATCTGAAATCTAGGATAAGGGTTAGTAAGGAGATACTCTGATACTAAAAAAGTAAAGAGTAAACCTCACTAAGGCATTCACAAGATGGTTAGTGATACATAACTTATCAGTTTCTATATGCAAGATATTGGGTTAATTCAACAGAGCACGATAAGCCTACAGAGTTATAAAGCCATGGGAACGTAGTCCTAGTGTTCGTTTCTGGTTGTTTACAACCCAAGCATTCGAGTTTGTTTATGTTTTACTGTTCACAAAATAAATCTCCTAATTTACTTTTCTACTCTACTCGGTGATTTAAGAAAGTTTGAGAGATAGTTCCATATATTCCCTATGGGTTCAACGATAACCTAGTTGGGTTACTAGATTTTTGTAGTAACTGCTTTATCCTCAAAAGGAGGTATAGTTTGGGCATTCATCTAAATTTTGGCATTGTTTATGGGAAATACAGTGTGATTGTTATTGAAGTTATTGATTTTATTTTACTATTCTTCTTGGGGCATATGCAGGTGTATGCCTATCACGAGGATTCAAATAAATCCCTTACTCCTCATTAATACTAAACCAGAAAGAATCCTACAACTGCATTATTATATGACTAAACACGTATGAGAAGGTGAGCTTTAAGGATAATATAGATCAGACTACCGATAGATTACTAGAGGAAGACAATGCAGCAGGGGATGCTGAAGCCCGTTATATAGTTCATGAGAAAGGGCTAGCAAGGTAGAGACATAGAGAAGATTGTCGAGTAGACCTCGATGAAAATCAAGATAGAGATAGAATGGGTAGAGTACAGATAATCTCAGCCTCTCAGTACTTACCACTATATGATTATTTAGAGGATATGTTAAGCCTACTGAGATAGGAGCTATCACTCCTCCTACAATACCACCGAATGTAAAGTTTGATATGCTAGTGCTATGATCCAGTTGTTAAACATAAAGGGAGTGTTTGCGGGCTTGCCCATGGATGATGCAAACATGAACCTTATTAGTTTTATTAGGATTTTCCCATCATACACTGCACCAGGGGTAGATCAGGAATATCTTAGACTAAGGTTGTTCCCTTTCTATCTAATCAGTGAAGCTATATTATTCTTAGGGGAACTTCCTCGAGGATCAATCACTACTTGTAATGAGTTGCGAAAAGAGTTTTTAGATCATTTCATTTAACTATCTAGAATACTTTAGTTGAAGGATGAGATATATAATTTCAGGCAGTTGCACTTTGAGTCAATGTGTGAGGCATGGTTTAAGTTTAAAAAGAAGTTGATGATGATGCCAAATCATAGAATAGCAGGAAGAAACTTGCTTGAGATCTTCTATTGAGCCCTTAACACTAGTTTGAAAGTTTTAGCAGACACTATTACTAGTGGAGCATTCATGCGCCTATGTCTGAAGGCAGCATCGGAGATACTAGACCAGATCTCTGTCACCAACTGAGGGTGGCATACCCAGGAGGTAGGGAAAAGAACTTTCATATATGCTATTGGTACTTTTAGCAAGCATAGTATTATTGGTTACACAATTGTGCAAGAGTTTGCTCAACTAAGGATAAAGGTTAGGTTGGTTATAAAGTAGTTTGTGATAATGAATTCAGAGAAAGTAAACACAATGAACTCATAAGGTAAGGCCTCTAGATCATATAATTCTGATTTAGAAAAAGAGTCAAAATACCTAGATAGAGAGTTGGTGGGTTTCCAACCCAAGGGTTAAGGAAACTATGGTTTAAACTACTATGTGGATACATATAGAAACAACAATAGAGAGTGGTATGATGACTGGAGATGCAAGGATGTTTACAAGGAGAAAGGTGGTATGTATGTTCCACCAATTAGTTGTGACACTGAGTTGAGGATGGAGGCTATATTTTCCAAGCTAGTAAGGGGTCAGAAAAGTCAAGAAAAATTCCTTAAGGAGATTAAGGCAGACATTTCAGGGTTGACCATGATGTTAGAGTTGAATGCTACTGCGATAAAGCAATTAGAGCAGCAACTTGGAAACACATCTTTAACCTTGAATCAGAGGTAGCTGGGCCCCCTCCGAAAAACACAATGAAAACCATAATAATGATGATCACTGTCTAGACATCACCACTCAGAGATGTAAGGCAACTGTTGACCCCCTGTATTTTTATGGATGATGAGTCAAGGAATAATAGTGTTGAGATTGATGAGGGACCTGAAGCTAAGTTAAAAAAATTGATAGGTATTGATCATAGTACTAAGAAGGATAAAGGTAAGGAAAAGATCGATGAGCTGGTAGTGTAGGTGATTCCATGACCTCCCCTACATTTTCCTCAAAGGTTGAAGTAAAATAAGAAATAAGGGAAGTTCAAAAAGTTTATTGCTATGCTAATGGATTTGAGTTTGAACATACCTCTTCTAGAAGCTCTCGAGCAGATACCTGGATATGCAAAATTTATGAAGGAGTTCATAACAAAGAAGGGAGTTTTAAGTTTTTATGATGTTGGTGTGTTGCATTGTTGTAGTTTTATCACTTCTCGATCTCTGGAGAAAAGGAATAATAAACCCGGAGTATTCATAATCCCATGCACCATTAGAACATATAGGTTTGCTAGAGCATTATGTGACTTGGGTGTCAGTATTAACTTGATGTCGCTGACAGTATTCAAATAGTTAGGCTTGAGCCCTATGAAACCAATGATAATACGGTTGTTGATGGCATATCGTACAGTGAAGAAGCTTTTCAGCATAGGCCAATATAGATAACTTCATCATTCTAGTTGATGATGTTGTTTTGGACTGTGGTGTTGACATTGAGATGCTCATAATCTTAGAGAGAGCATTTTTTTCTACTGGTAGAGTATTAGTAGATATAGAAAAGGAGAATCTTAAGTCCAAGTTGAATAATAAGAATGTCAGCTTTAATCTTTGAAGAACCATGAAGCAGCCCACCGATGTGAGGATGGTCTCAATAATATATTATGTTCATGATCCTAGTGGCTATTTCTATGGTTACATTGGCGAAGTCTGAGTTTCCAAGGCAATAGGTTCATCTCGCGATAAATAAATCAGGCGCTGCTTTAGAGGCAACCTAGGGTATCTTGTTACTTTTGTATGAGTATTAGTTCTGCATGCCTGGTGCATCTCATGTATTTCCTCATTCTTTTGTTTTATATTATTTTTGCGCACTAGGGAGAATGCGTAAATCTTTTCGTTAGGGGTGGGGTATACTACAACCATCAGCGGTTTTTATTTGTCGAGCTTTTTATCCTGTCAGTCGCGGTATGATTGTAGAACTAGCATGTCTAGGGAAATATTGCATTTTGTTCTGTATTATATTGTGTTTTTGTGTAACTAGGATAAAACTGAGTTTCTAAGGAAGTTGATGTAGTTTTTTTTATTTTGTAAAAAAAAATGATACCCCTTTGAAAAAAATTTGTTTTTGAACTGTGTGATGATATAGGTATGACCATTGTGAATCTTGTTATGGAATTGGATTAGGGACATAATAATCATATCTAACAATTACATGAATTGGATAGATAGTAGCTTGTGATGCAACCCTGTACAATGTGTGTCTGAGATGCTTACTTTGTTTCCATTATGTGTTGAATATAAAATGTTCCCGGTTAGTCTTGCCTAGGTTGTAAAATAGTCGGTTGGGAAAGGATCATAGGTCATTTTTTATAATTAGTCCATTTTTAGCCCAAATGACCTTCTAAATGTGAATAAGCATATGTTGATCCTTACTTTGATCCTGTATAGACTACTTTTCTTATTTCAACTTGCACTTTCCTATTTTGTTACAATGAACCGTTTTTAGCCCTGGCCTTCCTGGACATTGTGCACCTCAACTCAGGCAAATTGCTAAAGTTGAGGGTGGCTATCATAGGGGTGTATAATGTGAAATGGGATGAATAAGGGTAAATAAGGGAAAAAAGTAGGGATGGGTATGGCATAAAAAACAAAAAAGGAATAAAAAAGAAAAATGAAAGAATAAAGTAAACCACACCCAACCAAAATGTACAATAAAACAATAATAAGGGAGAAATAAGGGTGGAATAAAATAAAATTATTTGATAAGTGGACCCTAAAAGAAAGTATAGTGCCAAGTAGGCTTAGTCACTAAATTCTCATATGTACATAACGGCCCCTACACCAACATTACAAGCCGAGCAAAGTCCTATACTGATCCTAACCCAACTGTCTAAAAGCTAAGGTAAAGATAATAAGGGCAAGCCTATGTTATTTTGTGCACATTGTTGGAACTTCCTCATGAGTGTAAGTATTTCTTGATCGTCCCTGCATTAACATGCCCAATTACATTGAGTGACTGGGACTTTTTTCTTGTGAAGGTACTTGGGCTATGTTACTAGCTGCTTATTTGTTTGGGTAGTGTAATACATATGCATGATTGTTTGTTACTAATGTAATACGATATCTTGATTGCCTTGTGTTAGATTGTTGTTCCTCATTGATACACACAATTGGTTATGAAATGTTAAATAGGAGGAAAGTAATATTCTTGAGCTAAAAGTTGATATTAACTGTCATAGGTGTCTTAGGCTTATCCTAGTTAAGCTTCGTTGTGTTGTTTAGTTGTGTTATGTTTCCTGAGGACATGCAAACATTCTAAGATAAGGGTGTTGATGTTATATGGTTTCATAGCACTTTCAATGTTTAAAACTATGAAAATGTGTAGTTACGTATGGCATTCTGTTTGATATGATGTGTTTTTGTGTTGTGCTTTGTAGGAAACAAGGTTTTTGGCACTAAACTGGGGAAAGCAAGGAAAAACATGAGTTTTGGACCACCTACATGGGCACCTATGGTCATAGGTAATACCTATGTAGGATAGGTGCCGAACAAGTGTCAGAGAGTTAGGAAACTGGAAAGATTTGACTTTGTCACCTACTATGGGCACCAACGGCCTATAAGTTGACACCTATGGTCTGTAGGTGCTACTGAAATTTTTAAAAGGTTGAAGTTCCAGAGATCCTACAGATATTTGGGAGTATGGCGCCTATGTGGGGCCACCTACGGCCCGTAAGTTAGTTTATGCACTTTTATCAATCAGAAACATATATTTTGATTTTGAGGTTCAATTTTGATCTTGGGCTTGTGTTCTTGGATTTTGATTTATTGTTCAATTTTAGACTTGGGGTTTTCATCATAAATTATTGTGAGACAATTTAGTGCTTTTAATTATTAATTCCATTGATTATTTCACAAAAATGAGTGGCTAAATTCCTTAGCTAGGGTTGTGGGAACCCTGCCTGGATAACAAAGTAGGGGAAGTGCAACATTGTTTCAAATCTATATCCTTGAATGTATTATGATCATTTTCAGTTTAATGGATTTCTTAGAGGTTGAAAACCTGCCTTGTATTCACTACTTTCTTTAACAGAGGGGAAGAGATTAGGAAAAAATGATCATGACAATAATTTGAAGTTAATAATCAATATAAGCTAATAATTTTCATCGACTTCTACTAATTATCTTCATCTAATTAACGTGAGACTCAAAAGGTAATAGTTAACCTAGAATCTAGGATAAGGTCAAGTAAGGTAACACTTTGATACTCAAATGGTAAAGAGGGAAGTTCACTAAGCCATTAACAAGATGGTTAGTGATACATAACTTATCAGATTCTGCAAATAAAAAATTAGGTTAGTTATACGGAGCACCATAAACCTACAGAGTTAGAAAGTTGAGGGGAACATAGTCCTAGTGTTCATTTATGATTGTTTGCAACCAACAACCTTCAATTTTTTATGGTTTACTATCTACAACAAAAATTTCCCCATTTACTTTTCTGCAATACCTGATGATTTTTGGAACTTTGAGAGATAGTTCCACATATTTCTTGTGGGTTCAACCCCAACCTAGTTGGGTTAATATATTTTGGTAGCTACTGCTTTATCGTCATAAGAAGGTTACTTTGGGTGTTCATCAGCAACACTAATATAATTTGCAGAAAATTCAGTGTGCCTGGCTTAAACATCCTATGTTAGGGTCACTTTTTGGTAAAATGGCCCACAATTCCGTAATCATAGCATGCCCCCAACACTCTACTCTGTTGAAAAGGTATGGATGACCCAAATTGGCTATATCGACCAAAATATCCTGATTGTGCTTCACTTGCAAATTGACTCCTAATCTGCCTGCTGACATCACTATAACAAAGATGACCTCTATCTTAAATCTAAAGTATTTCCTGAATAGGTCTACTAGACTAACCCTGATGCTAATATGACTGATGTTGAGGGTACGTACCCTAAAATTCTCTATCTCTAAGTTTTGAGCCATTACATCTCCCACCGTAGTTGCCCCGGTGACAAAGCCTCTTATTACAGCTCCATAGGACCTCGTGATATAAACCCCTATGGTATAAACATAATCAACAATATTAACAAAATATCTATCCACAACTACTAGGCTCTGACAAACCATATGGAGTAGAATCATAGTGGCATGTCTGGATAATTTATGAAATCTGGCCTCATACTCTATCACTAACAAGGAACCCTACTGCAACTTGATAAACTCATCCCTCGGACGCTTGTGCATGTTGTGAGGCATATACTTCTCTATGAAAGCCTCAAAGAACTGAGCCTAAGTCATAGGAAGAGATTCAGCTGGCTTGAAATCAAGATATACCCTGAACCAATGTATGTCTGCTCTATTGAAATAAAAATTGGTGTAGTTTACACCATGTGACTCTACCTGGCCAAAGTATATGGCATATCCTTATAACTAGTCAATAAATCAAAATCGTCCTCCCCTAAGGCCCTGTAAATCTTGGTCGAGACAATATTAGAGAATGACCCAGTATCTTTTGCTCCTCAACAGTCATGACTGGTAAAGCTATTTCCAGTTGTGGAACTACTGTACTGGTGGAAACTTTACTTTGGAAGCCATAACTGCAAGTTGCACTCCTAACTAAGACCACCATGGGTTGTTGTCTGGGCCCCATCTATCGAAGGGTCCACCTACTAAGCCCAATAACTACACTAAATCATCATGGAGAACCAAAGAACATATCAACCCAGAAGGGGCCTGGCTACCCTTAATCCATTATTGTTGTGGAGGTTGACCCTCTAGTACTATCTTTGGCTCAGGAGAAATAATAAGATCTAGTGAAGGCTCCTTGGCTTGATCTTGAGTTAGGGCTACAGCTTAGACCTAATCTCAACCTTAAGGTTGACCTCTGACCCTAATCGATGATTGCTTACAGGCTTGGGATCTTCATCCCTAGTAGTCGCAACCCACGCCTAGCCATACATGAAAGAGTAATAAAAATTAGAATCAACAAATCAACATTGACATAACACACGACAATGAACCACAAAAATGAGATTTTTCCTAAGGATGTTTTGTAGCTCCCAATGATAGGATATGAGCATCATCATATTGATCCGTAGGATTATAGTAGACACTTGCTCTTGTACCAATAATAATGGTAAGCCTAGTCCCATTACCAAACTATCAAGGATTAATTTTAAAGGTCATAATGGTAACTACTTTAACCCACCAGTAGGCAAGCCAAGCCGTAGCTTAGAATGACAATGTAATGGGATAACAGGAAAAAGATACAAAATGTAAAGAAATAGGCATACAGTTGAAATAATACCCATGTAAAATAGGAATATACATAAATAAAGTATATTATGCTGGAGAGGAAAGAGGACAAAATACATAAAATGAGTTTCCCTACGACCTGATAAGGTCAGTACCATAGCCACTAATAAAAAAAGAGCACTAGACATTGTTAGAATGTACATCATAGTCTTTGAATATACTAATAAAACTATTGAAAATAGAAGGAGGATGAGGATCATCTGTAGACTCTAACAACTCACACTGTCTTTAAAAAGTAGCACAACTTGAGGATGTCATCAATGATGGTGGCTAGTACTTAGATCTATATTTGAAAAAAATATGCAAAAGTGCAATATGAGTACCAAAATAATGGGCACTCGGTAGGCATCATAGGCAGACTGATCTAGTTTGCAGTAAAAGAATAAATAAAGTGCGAAAAATGTAAACCTAAGTCAATAAGTAAGGGAAAAAATAGAAACACTAGGACAACTAGACAATTGTGATAAATAGAAAGCAATTAACTCAATAGTGATAATAAAATACTATTTATAACATAATTGAGGCTCCATAACCAAAAGACAGAAACAAGAAGAAGTAAACCCAATCAAACCCCCATAAGTACGGTGGGTATAAGCAAATAGTAACACTAATGTAAGGACATAATAATTGACAATAATTAACATAAAATGAGATAAAATGAGCAACATGAGTACCTAATACTCCTTTCTTCCAGAACCACCACTCTGTCAGAAATTACTAGTTACCCAACACCATATCAGAAATATAAATGTAATAAATGTTGGACTCAAATTGAAACTCATAAGTAATAATCAATAAAGCATATATTGGACTCGAACTGAAACTGATAGATAATAATAACAATAATAATAATAATATAGCAATTATCGAACCCAAATCAAAACTATTAGATAAAAATAATAGTAATGTCCCAAGGTTTTGAACCTATCTCAAATCTATTTATTAATTATAATCTAATTTTAGGCGGCCAAATACTTTAGGGCAAAGACAATTTTAAGTATTAAATCTGAAAGGTACTGTCTTAGATCAAATACTACCCTTGTCGGGGATCATGAAGCTAAATGAGTGTAAAACACTACACAAGTTAACCCAAAACCTAGGTAATAACCTAAGGAAGTAACTATGTGATCATAAAAGTTAAAAGAATGGTTATTCTAAGTACTCTATCTTAAAAGAAGAAGGGGCATAAGGGCCTTTACCAATCCTAAAAACCCAACCTAAGGAAAGAACCTACTCAACCTAGCTAAGATTGCTCAATCCTATCTCAAGACACTAAAAGAGCTAAGTCTAGTCCTAAAGGTTAATCCTAACACAAATGAAAATAGGCTAGAATTCTATCAAAATCCCCTAACTGGCTAAATAGGGAAGTAAATGTTAAAGTAACAACTGAGCCATAATTACACCCACATCTAGAACAATATCACACTAACACCCTAATAAAGAATGGTCTAGGAGAAACATAAGTCTAGATGTAATTAAAGCAAACAAAATCCACTACATCAGAGATTTTCCATTCTTAGAAGCCTCGATCATGGTCACGCTATCGAAATAATATTCTCTACATCAAGATATGAAAACTATATTATGTATTAATGCTCCGAGTAAAAAATTTGACTTAGTTGAAACCATCACAACATCTCTCTCAATTCAAAGATCATTTACCCTAAAATTGGTCGTAATCTGAGCCTAGATTCCTAGATCAGTCCCAAAATAGTCCCACAAAGTTTGAATAAAACAAGAAATTTAACTACTATTTAAATAGATATGACCAAAAACTTAAGGATGAGGCAATGATCACTATAATGTCCTCTAACTAATACCAACTTCAAATATCGATTACCCATAGTTTTATAATATATATATATAAGTAGCGGCTACTTAGGTAGTTAAATGACCGCTTTAGCATCCATCTCTAAAGCGCCAAGGGGACATTTTAACAAATCCAACCAAGGTGGACAACCTCCTCATAAGCGGTTACTTGGCCACTAAAGCGGCTACCACTTAAACTGTTAAAATCAACATTCGAGACCGTTTACCTATTTCTTTGGCCCATGGCCTATTTATTTACTTCAAAAGCTCCAAAATAGAAAAATGACTCTAAAAACCAAACAAACTTTCTAATAATAAAACTATTTCTTCCAATAAGTCATAAATGACCATAGGCATATGTAGGAATGCCTCGTAACTCTTTCTTAATTAGGATTGAGCAGAATAGCAGCATTAGCAGTAGAACAATAAAGTCCTTTATTCATTATATTCGACATTCAAATGTATAATCTTTGTGTTCACAACTTACATATATGATCGTAGATCAATCCATAAGACAAAATAAGTGCACAAAAATTTCAATTTGCTATTAATTAAAATCCTATAAAATATAAATAATGGCTATAATTACAATTACCTTGACAAATACAATCTAACCAATTACTGATTATTAAACAAAGCCCTTATCAAAAGTTAATTAATAGTATTTTGATTGAATCCAAAACCTAAAGTCTTTTGATCAAAAGTAAATTTGTTACTCTCATCGTTTGCTTTTACTTCTCATTTTTGACGTTGCGCAACCATTAAGAAAACAATGATGGTTATAGTGGCTTTATCATATTGTCCCTATTAATTATTGTTTTGTAATAGGTATTAGAAAATGTTTTGGAGAATAAGTAATTAATGCTAAAGATAAACATGAGTAAAATTTATCTTTTCTTATTTTATAAAAAAGGATAAGTAAAAATAAAAATCAAATCAAGAAAATTGTGACAAGTAAATTCAAAATGAAGGATATCAAATTCCTAGGAAAAATTCAACAATATTCATTTAGTAACCGTTTGGCCATGAAAATTATTTTCTTTTTTCCAAAATTATTTCACTTTAGTGAAAAAAGTGAAAACAAGATGCGTTTAGCCATGATAATTTCAAATATAATTCCGGATTATATTTGGAAAAGTGAAAAACAAGTAAAACTTTTTTCACTCATACTTCTCTCAAAACATTTCATAAACAACTTCAATTTATATACACGGCTAGACCCAATTTAAACTCCAACTTCAACTTCAATTCAAATTCCAACTCCGAAAAATTATGATTTTTATGACCAAACGGGACCTTAATCTAAGGTCATTTATTTTGAGAACTAAAAGTGTCTCCTCAAAGTTCTTTATAAACATGAGTATATATACTTAATTATTGTTGGATGTCTTTTCACGTAATGTGACCTTTGACATACCATTCAGTAATCCAAAAAAAATATTAGCAATTGTTGGTCATCTCAGGTTTTTTACATATTTTTATTTTCGTTATTTTACTTTTTAATTATTTTTTTTATATATTAGGTGTATATTTGTACTTTTACACAAAAGAATAGTGTTTTCTTGAAAGGGAAAAATAGTTATTTTACGTTAAAGGGCTATTTTAGTATTTCAACTTTTAACTACACTGCATTGTCGGCTTTAGATCTCTAAATATTTAGCCTTCCAAAATGGTTGTTCAACAATATTTTTTAATCTTGCATATGAAACTAGTCAATATTCTTGACTCATAACTCCTACAAGTGAGTTATGAGAAGGATAAAGTGTATGCAGACTGTTTTTAAAAGACCCTCAGCTCAATTGCAGCAAATTTAGATATAAAAATAAAGGACATTTTGAATATAATATGCAATATGGGACTATGGAGAATGTACAATAAGAAAAATAATCACCCATAAAATAGTGTGGTAATCAAAATACAAAAAATGACAACAAAGACCGATATTGATAGCTAAACCCTATGATATCATACTACAGCTAGTGCACAACAACAATCCTACTCGAGTAACCTTCTACTATAATACACATCTTCCATATCCCTCTATCTAAGATCATGTCATTAGTAAGCTGAATATACATCATGTCTTATCTAATTACCTCTCCCCAATACTTCTTCGGCCAACCTGTACCCTACTTCGAACCTACTATATCCAACCTCTCAACTCCTCACTGGGCATCTGAACCTCATACCATAAAATGTCCAAAACATCTTTATTTTGTTTCTCTCATCTTGTCCACCATGGAGGCCACTCCACCTTATCTCAAATAGCCTCATTCTTGATTCTATCACATCTAGTATGTCTACACATACATCACAACATTCTCATTTCTAGGACATTCTTGTTTTGAACATAGAAATTCTTAATTGATCAATACTCACCCCATACAACAACGTTGGTCTAACCAACACTCTATAAAACATGCCCATTCAATAATGTCATTCTGAACACCACTCTATAAACTTACCTTTAAGTTTTAGTGGTATTTTCTTATCATACAAGACTCTGAAGGAAAGTCTCCAATTCATTCATGTCATACTAGTATGAAAAGTTACATCACTGGTGATGTCCCAACCATCCTGGATAATAAAAACAAGATATTTGAAGTTGGTGCTCTTAAGCGAGCCTGTATGTCCATCCACACTTTTATGCCATCCTCTTGTAACTTTTTACTGAATTTGTACTATAAATATTACATTTTGGTCCTACTCAACTATAATCCTTTAGCTTCTAGAGTTTGTTTCCATACCTCCAACCTATCATCACTCTACTATGCATCTTATCATTCAGTACAAAATCATTTGCAATTAATATACACCAAGGCACTTTATCTTACATACCCCATGGCAATACACCCATCCTAGAGAAAAGAGAAATGGACTAAAAGAGGATCCTTAATGCAACCTCATTTTTATAGAAAAATGATCGAAGTCTCCTCCTACCATTCTAACCCCCGTTTTAGCTCCATCTCATGATCTTTATTTCTCTAATGTGAGCCAATCATACACCTCTAGCCTTCAGGCACTCCTAAGGACTTCTCTTGGAACTTTTTCATTGCCCTTCTAAAGGTCAATAAACACCAGATGCATCTCCTGCTTCTTTTCTGGTATTTCTCCATCAATCTCCTCACTAGATGGATGACTTTTTTAATAGATCTCCCTAACATAAATCAATACTGGTTCTCAAAAATATATACACTCATCCTCACCCTCATCTTCACCACATGCTCTGAATCGATTATGCTTCGGGTAGGGAACAAGGCTTAGCATGATATTAAAAATTTTAACCTGGATTGTGTAACATAAGAGTCATAATAAGTCACCCATGGACTATATGGGCCCAGCTCTCCCAGCTAGAAGGGCCCCAGTGCATGTAATCGCTCTAACTAGAGGATAATCAGATGCACATTTGACTTACGAGGGACTTAAACCTCCCGGTATAAATCAAAAGTGACTTAAGCACCAATTCATAAAGCATGGAGGACTCAAACCTCCCAATCATATAATAAAGGGGACTCAAACCTCCTAGTCATTTAGACCCCCACGTCGGCGACTGCGGTTTCCAGTATTAATCCCTCGAGGTCTCTACTTTCACGCCTAGCTACATAACCCTCTTTTAAGCCCAATTAAATAATCAACACTTATTCCTATTAATTTACCAATTATGCATTAAGGCATCCCATTGGTATCGTTATACCAACCCCATATGTAAGATTACAATCATGCCATAACCATTATCCATCATATGGGGGAATTCATGACCCCTTAAGTTTAGTTAAATATTGATATGGGGATTCCACATACCCAAAATTTCAATAAAAATCAATCCGTTGTTCATTAACCTTTTATGCCAATGCATTAGTATAAACGAGCAAGTCAAACCATATGACTAAACCATAATCAATACCAATTTCACAATTTGGATTGAGGGAACACAATTTCCAACCCATATATCAAGGAACAATCATAAAATTGGGGATAACCATGACCCCTTAGTTTATTTACCATTTCCATGCACCCTACAAGTTTAAAATCATTAATAGAGCATGAACAATGAAAAATAAATCATAGGAAATATTGTTAAGAGGTAATCATACTAATATCCTCAACCCATATTAAAACCCTTGTTCAAATCCACATAAACAAACATATATTTTCATGATTTAAACAAAAGATGTTTAAGGGGAGAGTCACATGCCTAAAATATCAAGAATTATGGAGAGAATTTGTCCTTGAAAACTCTAATTTAGAAACCCTAATGTTTGTGCTTAAGAGAATTTGAGAGAAGAGATGATGTGTTTTGATTTGCAAAGGGATGAAAATAAAGCCCCAAATATGTTTTATGGATGGGGCTTTTAATTGGAAAGTAAGGGAAATGACCAAATTTCCCCTTTGAATAAAGCTGAAAATCATTGCCAGTCATTACGGGTGACCTTACAACTTGTAAGGTCACCCTACGACTTATGAGATCCAATCGTAGGTTGGATAGTGTCCATGAGAACCTACATTGTTCT
Organism: Capsicum baccatum var. pendulum; assembly: GCA_030864225.1. Classification (NCBI taxonomy): domain Eukaryota; kingdom Viridiplantae; phylum Streptophyta; class Magnoliopsida; order Solanales; family Solanaceae; genus Capsicum; species Capsicum baccatum. The sequence goes on along the minus strand of CM061560.1, from coordinate 158,955,846 downwards.
GGTTACAAGTCATACCATACAACTTGTAGCTAGACATTATGACTTGCATGCTCCACTTATAACCCAGACAGAAACTATTATGGCATACACTGCACACCCTATGATTTCCACCTTACGACTCCTATGGGGTCATTATAAATCATGTCTCCAAGTCATTACCAAGGTATTAACTCAGGAAAATCTCACTAGACACCTTAAAACTTGGGTCTTATGACCCGTCAAGACACCTTAAGACTTGTAGGGAGAGTCGTAATCAGGGCAGTGAGCTCCAAACTCCAAATTTTTCTAGAGCTAAAAATCTGGGGTGTTATATTCTCCCCTTTTAGGATCATTCTCTCTCGAATGATGGTTCAAGGCATCCCTTTTCACAATTTGACATAAAGACACACCCGCACTTAACCTTAATGAAGATAGAACACAAAGATGTCAAGGAACTCATAATTTTCTTCAACAAAGTCAGAAAACAAAGATGTCAAGATTGATACATACCTTAAGCACAATTATCTGGAAGGAGGAATAAGAATGTATATTTAGACATCATGTCTTCTTCGGATTTGCAAATAGATTTCTCAAGATTTTGGTTCCACCATCGGACCTTCACCAAAATGATATCCTTAGTCCTCAGATGTTAGACTTGCCTATCAAGAATCTTAATCGGACTTCCTCATAAGACAAAGAACCTGAAATACCAACACTTTCCAAAGGAAAAAATAAGGATGGATCGCCTATACCTTTCTTCAACATGAGACATAGAAGACCAGATGAATAGAACCCAAACTAGAAGGCAAATCAAGTTCATATGAAATATTACCACTATCTTAAAAACCAATGGACCCATATAATGGGGACTAAGCTTCCCCTTCTTTCCAAACTGTATCCCTCCATTCATGGGAGACACCTTCAAGAATACCTAATCACCAGTATCGAATTCTAACTCATTTTGCCTCATATCCATATAGGACCTTTGGTGACTTTGGGCGGTCTTAAGCCTATTCCTAATCACCTTCACCTTCTCCATTGCCAGATGAACCAAATTTAAGCCAAACAATCTTGTCTCGCCAACTTTAAATCACCCAATTGAAGATCTACACCTCCTACCATACAAAACCTCAAATGGAGCCATTCCAATACTAGAGTGGTAGCTATTTTTATATCTAAACTAAATGAGAGGTAAATTTTCAACCCAATTACAACCAAAATTGATCACACAAGACCTTAGCATATCCTCTAAAGTCTATATCATCCTCTTTGTCGTCCATCCGTTAAAGGGTGGAAAGTGGTGCTAAGGTTTACCTTAGTTCCCAGACCTCTCTAAAAAGAATGCCTAAAGTAAGATGAGAACTAAGTACCTCAATAAGATATGATGGAAATTGGAGCACCATAAAACTTCCCTACCTACTGATTTTTACATGACTCACACTTCCCTAACTCGTACCCCAAATCATACCCAAGACCCTACCTACTGATTTTTACATGACTCACACTTCCCTAACTCGTACCTAAGGGTATGAGTGGTACTCCCAATTGTATCCACCAATCGTACCATGGGCAGACTCCACTAAATAACCCAAACAAGCACCATAAAACTTGCCTTGAACCACTCGTATTTTAATATATGTATCATAACAAGATGTCATATCTTAGACAGTAGCTACCCCAAATACACTGCCTAGTGTACGAGTGAACCACCAAGCCTTTCCCTAACTTGTATCCAAGGGTACGGTTGGTAGCTTTGAGTTGTACCAAGCCTAGTAAGTCCAAAACCAAGAAAATTTTGTAAGGTTCCAAAACTTGGGGTGTTTTACATTCGAATGTGTATAAATTACCGTAAGCTTAATAAGGTAAGTGTGAAGAATAAGTATCCACTTTCTAGAATTGATGATCTCTTTGACAAACTTCAGGGTGCTAAGAATTTTTCTAAGATTGATCTTCGGTTTGGATACCATCAGTTTAAGATTAGGGAAGTGGATATCCCTAAGACTGCCTTTAAAACCCGCTAAGGTCATTTTGAGTTTTTGGTGCTATCCTTTGGTTTGACTAATACCCCAATGGTATTTATGGATCTTATGAAATGAGTCTTCTATTATTTCTTGGGTTTGTTCATAATTCTATTAATTGATGATATTTTTGTGTATTGCAAGAGTGAGAAGATTATGTCAATCACCTCTATATTATGTTACAAATCTTAAAAAATCGGCAATTATATGTAAATTTTTCTAAATTTGAGTTCTAAATTAAAGTTGTTACTTTTTTGGGTTATGTTATTTCTAGGAAGGGGATCATGGTGGATCTAAAGAAATTTATGGTCAAGAAGTGGCCAAGACACATGACTCCAACCAACATTCAGAGATGTTTGAGTTTAGCTGATTATTATATGAGATTTAAGGAGAGGTTCTTATCTATTCTACTTCTTTGACCAGGTTGACTCAGAAGAAGATAAAGTTTATCTGGTCAGATACTTATGAGAGAAGTTATGAGAAGTTTAAAGATAAGTTGACTTTCGCTCTAGTTCAAACCTTATTTGAGGGTACTGATGGCTTTGTTATTTATTTTGATATGTTTTATGTGGAACTGAGTTGTGTGTTTATGCAATAGGACAAGGTTGTGTCCTATACTTCTAGACAAGTCAAGTTTCATGAAAGAAATTATCTGAGTCATGATTTTGAATTGTTAGCTGTGATTTTTTCTCTAAATATCAGGAATCATTACTTGTATAGAGTTCATGTTGATATCTATTTTCACCATAAGAGTTTGCAATATATGTTCACCCAAAAGAAGCTAAATCTTAGGCAAAGAAGATTGCTTGAGTTGCTCAAAGACTATGACATGAGTCTCCATTATCATCCAAGTAAATTTGATGTAGTTGTTGATGCTCTTAGCAGGTTATTTATGGCAACCTTATCTCATGTGGATGAGGAGAAATGAGGTTTGGTAAAGGATATTCACCATTAGGATAATCTTGGAGTTTATCTTTTAGACTCTGAGGATGGATGTGTGATAGTGCAGGAAGTAGTGAAGTTATCTCTTGGTGCTGAGGTAAAAGAGAAGAAAGTTCTGGATCCTATCTTGATGCAAATCAAGGATGATATGGGATACCTGAAAGTTATGGCTTTTGAGATTGGTGGTGATGTTATCTTAAGGACTACGGTAGATTGTGTGTTACCGATGTGGATGGGTTGCAAGGAAGAATTTTGACCCAAACTCATGAGTCACGGTATACGGTTTATATTGGCACGATGAAAATGTATCATGACTTGAATGAAATATATTAGTGGAATAACATCATGACAGATGTGGCAAATTTTATGGCCAAGTGTATGGTGTATCAGTAAGTGAAGGTAGAGCACTTGAGGCCTGGTGGTCTATCTCAAGAGATTGAGTTGCCTATATGGAAATGGGAAGTGATTAATATATATTTCATTACTGGTCTTCCACAATCTTGCCATCAGTTTGATTTAATTTGGGTCATCGTGGATAGGATGACCAAGTCTGCTCATTTCTTGCCAGTGAAGACTAATTATTTGATAGAGTATGAATGATTTTTTAATGATATTGTGGATTTATTATGAGCCATGCAAGGTGTAATGATAACCTTATTATGCTAATGACCAATAAGGGGTTGAAGTCCCTCAATAAGAAATGAACTTGCATAGTGTATTGAACTAGAGTTTGGTATAAGAATGCTATTGAAATGTGAATGTCTTGTTAGGATCTTTAGGACCATAAAATGAATTGTATGATAAATTGAATGAAGGCATTGGCCTAATGATATGTTTGCATATGATATTTCTATTGTATGGATAAGTGTGTGAATAAGATAAAATACAATATATTGTCTTGTTGTTGAATGATAATGTTATTTTATCACTTATCCTTGAGTTACATGCTACCATTCCAACCTCTAACCATCTTTAAAAGTTATATCCCCACATGACGTAGGGCCTAGGGCACCCTCTTCTTTACCTTTGAAGTGATTGGTAGATCGAGGCAATTCATGCTCGACTTGAAGTGGTGAGCTTCCTTGCTTCAGAAGACATAATCTATTGCTCTCTATCATTAGACTTAGTTTCTTTAAGACTTAGTTTGGCTATAGCCAGGGGCTTGTCCCGACATATACACTTATTTACTTTGGTAATGTATAGAGGTGTTGTGAACAATTATGAATTTGGGGTAGTTATTATAATGATTATATTATTGACTTATGATATATGAGTTGGAATTGCTTCAGATCCTATGGTATGTTAAGATGCTTAGGTTAGGTTATCGGGGCGACCTCCAGTTGCCGATACGATATGGTCTGAAGTTTGGGTCATGTGAAGTTGGTATCAGAATCTAGGTTCAAGGTCAGTTGGGTGTTCATAATATCGTGTCAAGTAGAGTCTCTTTTGTATGGGTAAAGTGTGCCACACTTATAAAAGAGAGGCTATGAGATATTTTAGGAATGTTTCCCTTTCTTGTGATTCAATCTCAAGACATTAAGTCTAAGGTCTTGGATTTCCTCTGATTTTGTTTGTTATCTTTCAGATTATGCCTCAAAGGAGATCTGAGACTCAGGCAGACACTACTAAGGTTCCTATGGACAAAGCATGTCCAACTTCTGGAGTTTAGACCCAGGCTAGGGCTGTTGCATCTAGGCATTCTCATGGGGATCCACCCACCAACCCTATTTATGAGAGTGGCATTCCTCCTTTGTCTCCTCAAAGGGATGTTACTAATGCCAAATTTCGTTGCTCTATCAATCTATTGACTTAATTAGTAGCCTCTTAAGTGGAGCGTGGTGCTCCATCTACTATTTCTTTTTAGGCCATGACAATTAGACAATTTATGAGGTTGATCTCTCCTATGTTCTCTGGTACAAAGGTTGAGAAAGATCCTGTAACGCCCCAAAAATTGAATCCCGAGATGCCACACGATGCTTAGGGTCACAAGTGACCCTAAGCTAACCCTTTCATAGGTATACCTCAAAAGCAGCTGATTTAAAACATAATTCTAAGAGACCCTAAGCTAACCCTTTCATAGGTATACCTCAAAAGCAGCTAATTTAAAACATAATTCTAAGAGAATGAAGCAAAAAATATCTCAATACAGAATCTGTTCAATACAATATTGGAATTACAAGATGACAATTCTACTAACACATATACATATACAAGAAGGAGACTAAATACATCAACTACTACTACTGTCTATGAAGCCTCTACTAGTATTGCCTGTACATAAACGGGTCATGACTCCCAACCATCCCACTCAAGATGGCTGACAGAAGAAGATATAGTGTCTCTGAACTGAAACAACCAACATAAGACCTTGAACTATAAGGACTCTTTTACGTGCTGACCAGATGCTGCAACTGAATAGAATAGTAGATGGGGGTCAGCATAAAGAGAATGTACTGAGTATGTGGGGGTGCATGCAACACTTTAAATAACATCATCAATTTCATGAAAACATGCATACAGATAATGATGACTCACTTGGCTTGAGTTATATCAAATCATACTCTTCCTACTTTTATAATAAATAGCTCAAATGGTAAAATCTCATAATCCATGTAGTTCATCAAAAATCATAAATTATGATAAATCATCATAAATCATCATAAATTATCATATCGTCAAAATTCATCATAGGTAATCATAATTCATCATAATATCTCCACTCTTTGACTCAAATCTTAGAGTGACTCGGTAATTCAAGAAACATGACTTTTATGGGCAGGGGAGTGTCCTATAACCAACAACCCCACGTGAGCTACGTGGAATACCAACGTTTGAAACCCCCGTTGGTGGGAGCATACTCTTTGCCAGGGAGTACGACCTTAAAACTGCAATAATCATAATCGGGCTCTCTGGCCAATAATATCACCATCAAACAACTCTACGGTGGAACATAGGTTTGGGGAAATACCAAATTTCTCTCTCGGTGCTAAGTACTACTCCCCGACAAACTCAGAACGCATTAGGAGATCCACCATCATCATCACAAGGGTCTATCATAAAGACCAAAAGAAATATCTCAATTTATAATTCATCAACAATTTGTGGATTCCTAACCCCAACTTCGACTTAAAACATTTCAATCTTTTTCAATATCAACAAGGTATCAATGCATTGAACCATAACCGACTCGACATTTGGACAAGGATATGAAAACTCAATACGTAATATTTTCAACAATTAAACTCATCAAAATCATCCATAAAAAAAATACCAAAATTCATCTCAACATCTATATCAAAATCAATCTTTCTCATAGTCAAAATCATCTCGACTCTGCAAGTTCAAGGTCAATGTACTCAAATGATTATTCTTTCAATTCGATAATTAAATCATGAAACAGCTTTTGAAAAGCACTTGAGACCTTCAATTCATAATAAGAATACATATCCCGTAGTACAACTCAAATCATGACTTTTATCTCGAAAGCCTTTATGAGTATTTGGAAAAAAAATTCAAAGTTTTATAAGTCCTTCATAAAGTAATTTAAGTGTATACCCATTTTCAAATAGCATGAAATTTCAATAATAGAACTCAACCTTTTTAAATGTCAAAATGTAACAATTTATCAAGTCATGACAACATCAATATTTTTGAGAAAATATCAAGACTCATGGTAACATCTCAAATGTTATATCTCAATATGCTCAATGATTCAATTTCATCATAAAGAAGCTTTAAGCTTATCATAAATCTCAAAATCATTCCAAAATACCATTTCAACATATATCTTGAAATCATTCAAAATAAAAATATGAAATTTACAATTATAGATATCAAGACATCTCATGTCTCAAATATATATTCAATAATTCAAATCGTCATTGGGAAGAATAAAGCTTGACACATATCTCAAAATATTATTCCAAAATATCTTCTCGACATACGTCCTAAAATCATTTAAAATACCACCTCATGGTAAAAGTGTGTAGTTCGCAATGATAATTATTAAATCATATCATGAAAACATTGAGATAATCATATAAATCAAAGTTTATTCATTCAACCATCATAATCCCATAATCAAATTATTTAGACATAATCTCACTTGCAAAATCATGTAAAACCATAATAAAATTAAAGCTTTGAGCACAAGAACAGAAGATTGCTCTTGTTCAACACCCCACATACCTTGAAATTGACTTCTTGATTATGGAATCCTGTTCAGACAAATAATGGGTGCTCCTCAAAGGTCTTGAAATGAGGAGTTCGTTTATCGGATTAATTTTGGATTTCTACGGTGAAATTGAAAGATATTTGAAGGTAAAATTTGGCTAGGGTTTCATTATCCCAAATGTTTCATGGAGAAAATGAATTTTGAAGGTTCAATTATGGATTAAATGGACAAATTTTTGTCCAATAAGGGGTGTGAAATGACCAAATTGCCCTTAAAAAATAAATAATGTCAAATTTGTCCTTTGATGAACTATTTTGATAGTCTGAAGTAGATCTACCATAACGTTTTACTCCGATAGCCAAATTGGATGAAACCAATTTCATTAGAAAGAGGACTCTTAGAGATTTCCGTTGATATATAGTAGCTCACCCAGATCATTATGTACAAGTAGATATGGTTGTTTGAAGTTGACCCTGAAATTCGCCTGGCTGCAGTAATTTTTAATTTCCTGCACGTTTTACTGTTCACAGTTCGATCGGAATGGTCGTAGTTCGATTGGAATAGTCGTAACTCATCGCTCGAGTGTTCATTTTCGATGATTTACATATCGTTGGAAAGATTATTCAATACTCTACGCAATGGTAGGTCAACGTCTTATAAATACTACACAAAAAAAATTATGGATCGCTCTAAAGCGTAGAACTCAATACGTTTCTCACGAAATCTTTACAAAGAAAATTTTTTGGGGTATTACAGATCCTCAAGGCTTCATTGATAAAATGCAGAAAATCTTTCGAATCATTCATGCTTTAAAAATTGAGGGTGTAGAGCTTGCTTCCTACCAATTGAAAGATGTCGCGTACTAGTGGTATGAATGGTGGGAGTTGTCTAGGGATTTTTCCAAGGCTTTCCTTGACCGCTTCATTTCTCAAGATTTGAGGGAGGCGAAGGAGGAAGAGTTTATGAAATTAAAGCAAGGGTGAATGACCGTTCAAGTGTATGCCTTGAAGTTTTATCAATTGTCAAGGTATGCTCCCGAGATGGTTCCTAGCATGAGGTCTAGAATGCATAAGTTTGTCTCTAGATTGTCTCGTGGGTTAGTCCTTGAGATCAAGGCAACCTTGTTGATTTAATAACATGGATATATCTAGGTTTGTTGTGTATATGAAAAAAGTAGAGTATGAGAAAAAAAAGTAATTTGAGCTTAGTTAGAAGAAAGGAAGGAAGTTTAGGCCTTCCGAGAGTAGTGGTGAAAGTAGTGGAAAATAGCCGCGAAAGAAGTGGGGGAGTTTAGCTTCATTCTCTTCGGCTAGTGTTTGCACTCCTTACCCAAAGTTCTTGAGTGTTCATCGCTCTCAGTTTAGTTGTGGGTCTCGAGCACAAGGAGTCCAATTTTAGACTAGTGGTGCTCAGTTGGCTCCACCCTGCCGTCCTTATAGATTCTTTAGTTAGATTCACCATGGTCAGTGTGATCAACGAAGGAAAAGGTGTTTTTATTGTGGTCAGATTGGGCACATGCAGCGTGAGTGCCCCTCTCTAGCAGTTTCTTGGGCCAACAGGGCCCCTATTGCTTCTCCCCCCATACCAAAGGGTGCTATGTCTTTTACTGCTTCTAATTCTGGCACCGACACTGGCCAAAACCACTTGTATGCACTTTTTACTCTCAAATATTCTGAGGTGTCTCCTGGTGTTATTATGGGTATGTTAATACTTTTCTCTCATTATGTGTATTGCTTGCTCGACCCAGCGTCTACTCTTTCTTATGTGACCCCATATGTGGTTGTGCATCTTGATTGTGGTCCCGAGAGTCTGTCGGTTCCTTTTTCTATTTCTACCCTAGTTGGAGACTTTGTGGTTGTTAAAAGAGTCTATACGGGTTGTGTGATATCTATTTGTGGTAGAGATACTCTTGTTGATTTGATAAAGTTAGACCTGGTTGATTTTGATGTTATCTTGGGAATGAATTGGTTACACTCTTGTTATCCTTCCTTATATTGTCGGACCCATAGGGCCATTTTTAAACTCCCTAATGACCTCATCATTTCTGGGAAGGTGGTTTCTTAGTGCCTAAGGAAAGGTTTTTTTCTTATCTTAAGGACCGAAAGTTGATTTAGAAAAGGTGCTTGTATCATTTGGTCTGAGTTAAAGATTCCAACTCGAAAGAGACATCACTAGAATCTATTCCCATGGTAAATTAGTTTCCCAATATATTTCCCGATTATCTCCCTGGTATTCCTCCCGGCAGGAAGATTAATTTTAGGATTATTTCGGATACTCGTTCGATCTCTATTCCTTAAAGAATGGATTTGGTAGAGTTTAAAGAACTTAAGGATTAATTGAAAGACCTCTTACATAAAAGTTTTATCTGACCTGGCATGTCTCCTTGGGGTTCTTCTTTGTTGTTTGTGCACAAGAAGGATGGCTCTCTTCGTATATGCATTATTATCGTCAGTTGAACAAAGTGACCGTAAAGAATAAGTTTCTCTTCCTAGGATTAATGATTGGTTTGATTAACTTCAGAATGCAAAGTGTTTCTATAAGATTGATCTTCGATCAGGTTATTATCAACTTAAAATTAGGGATACGAATATCCCTAAGACTATCTTTAGAACCCGTTATGGTCACTATGAATTTCTTCTCATGTCCTTTGGGTTAATCAATGCCCCAGAGGCATTCATGTAATTGATGAATAGGGTCTTCCGTCCGTTCTTGGACATGTTTGTTGTAGTCCTTATTGATGATATCTTAGTCTATTATAAAAGTGAGGGGATCACGTAAATCACCTCCGTGTTGTATTGCAAACTTTGAGGGATCATCATTTGTATTGCCAAGTTCTCCAAGTGTGAATTTTGGTTTAAATCCATATCCTTTCTTTGTTAAGTCATCTCTAATGAAGGGGTCATGGTAGATCCCCAAAAGATTGTGACGGTTAATAAGTGGCCTAGACCCACAACTTTAACTAATATTCAGAGCTTCTTGGGTCTATCCGGTTAATTATAGAAGATTCGTGGAGATTTTTTCCACTATAGCTACCCCATTGACAAAATTAACCCAAAAGAAGGTCAAGTTCTTATGGTCCAATGCGTGTGAGGGTAGTTTCGAGAAGTTGAAAGATAAATTGACCTCGGCTCTAGTTTTGACCTTGCCCAAGGGTAGTAATGGTTTTGTGGTCTATTTTGATGATTTTTATGTCAGTCTTGGTTATGTTTTGATGCAATATGGTAGGGTGGTGGCCTATGCTTCTAGGCAATTGAAAGTTTATGAAAAGAACTACCCTACTCATAACTTAGAATTGTTAGCTATGGTCTTTGCTTTGAAAATTTGGCGGCACTATCTTTATGGTGTTTATGTTGAAATATTTTCTGATCATAAAAGCCTTCAATATGTGTTTACCCAAAGGGAGTTAAATCTTTGAAAAATAAGGTGGCTTGAGTTATTGAAGGACTATGATATGAGTCTTCATTACTATCCTGGTAAGGCAAATGTGTCACCGATTCTCTTAGTAGATTGTCTATGGGAAGTTTGGCCCATGTTGATGAAGATAAGCAGGAATTGGTGTAGTATATTACCATTTGGAAAATCTTGGAGTTTGAATTACAGACTCCGAGGATGGCAGTGTGTTTATGCATTCGGTATCTCAATCGTCTCTTGTTGATGAGATAAAGAAGAAGCAACTATTGGACCCCGACTTGATGAAGATCAAGAGTAATATGGGTCAACATAAAGTCACAGACTTTTTGATTGGTGGTGATGGTATCTTGAGGTATCAAGGTAGGCTACGCGTTCCCAACGTTGATAGATTGAGGGAAAGGTTCATGGCTGAGACTCATAGATCCTGTAATGCTATTCATCCTTGTTCCACCAAGATGTATCATGACCATATAGAGTTGTATCGGCAGAATAATATGAAGCATGAAGTTTCTACCCATGTGGCTAAGTGTATGGTGTTCCAATAAGTAAAGGTTGAGCACTTGAGGCCCGGTGGCCTATCCCAAGAGATTGTGTTATCCGAGTGGAAGTAGGAGTCTATTTATATGGATTTCATTACCGGTCTTCCTATATCTTAGAAAAAATATGATTCCATTTAGGTCATTGTCGATAGAATGACCAAGTCCACCCATTTTTACCTGTGAGAACTAATTTCTCGGCAAAAGGCTATGCTAAGTTATACCTTGCAGAGATTGTAAAGTTGCACGGTGCTCTAGTGTATATTATCTCAGATCATGGTCCTCCATTTTCATCCCACTTTTGGACGTAGTTCCAAAGAGGTTTGGGAACTAAGGTTTGCCTTAGTACTACATTCCTCCCACGAACGTATGTTCAAGCAAAGAAAACTATCCAAATATTAGAGGATATGTTGCGGTCTTATGTAATTGATTATGGTGGGAATTAGTATGATCACTTGTATTTGATTGAGTTCGTCTATAATAATAGTTACTACTCTAGTATTGGAATGGAACCTTTTGAAGCATTGTATGGTAGGAGATGTCAACCTCCTATTGGGTGGTACGAAGTTTGCGAGGGTAAGTTACTTGGGCCTGATTTAGTTCACCAACCCTTAAAGAAGGTGAAGGTGATTCATGATAGATTGAAAACTGCTCAAAGTCTCCAAAAGTCGTATGTGGAGGTAAGGCATAGGGACTTAAAGTTTAATGTGGGCGATCGGGTATTCTTGGAAGTGTCTCCCATGAAGGGAGTGATACGGTTTGGTAAAAGGGGGAAGCTTATTCCCCGAAAAGTTATCCTTACTTGATTGTGAAGAGAGTTGGCAATGTCACCTATGAGCTGGAGTTGCCTCCTAGTATTAACTCCATTTACCCAATTTTCCATATGTGTATGCTACCGAAATATATGGGTGATCCTTCCTTGGTTGTTCCCTTGAAAGATGTTGGTATCTCAGACTTTTTGTCCTATGAGGAGGTCCAGATGAGGATCATGGAATGGCAAGTTTGTCGGTTGTGAATGAAAGAAGTGGCTTCGATGAAGGTTCTATGGAGGAACCAAAAGTATGAGGAAGCTACTTAGGAGGTGGAAGAGGACATGAAGTCCAAGTACCCACATTTATTTTCCATTCGGGAAGCTTGTTATGGAGGTATGTGTTGATCTCCTTTGTAATGCCCCAGATTTGGTACCCGAAATGCTACACGGTGATCATGACCCTGAAGGACCACAAGCTAACCCATGACTGATATATGTACCTGTATACTATATGATTGCAGAAACATGAACTGAAAGGCCATAAGGTTCAAGACTGTAACATAACTGATAAAGATATAACATCTGAATGGGGTATGAAATACCCAAAACAAAACTGAAATAACATGATAGTCTGGAAAGCATCTAACTGACTGAACTGTCTGAATGAGGAGTTGATGGGACATGTCCCCAACTAACTCCAACTAATAAATTACTTAATAAGATAATAAATAAATGATCATATCCTCGAGAGATGAGGACTCTCTGCTAACTCTGACTGCTGAGACTGGAATGCTACTGATGCTCTGGAGCTCGTGCTTCTGAACCTATGGTATAAGACACAATAACGCAAATGCATCAGTACTTTCAATGTACTGGTATGCATGGAAGGTAGGTTGAATACATGCGGTTCATATGCATGAACAATACTGGCTAACTGACTAGTATGAACGTGAGAATACATGTATGAATACGTAGTAACTATATCTGAGATCGTGATAACATGAATTTAATGATAACTAACTGTAATACCCGTGCTTATTCCTAGCTAGAAATCATCTCAAGGATGCTTAAACTTGCTTTGAAATACAAATCTATTTTTGTACCCGTGGCATTTTTGAGATTTCTACTTTCTATAACATGGGAAATTGAGTTAGATTTCTAATGATACCAATTTTGTACAAATCCGACACCATACGAGGAAGTAATGGATGTTTTACTAAGAACTGGCCAAAATGCCTAGGTGCGACGTCCAAGTTGATGGACCGCCAAACAAATGATGGACCGCCACTTTGACCGTCACAGCCAAGGCAGTATGGCCACGTTTTGCATAAGGATTGACGGACGAGTTAACAGACCGATAAATTTTTGACGGACCGTTATCCAGGCCACATTTAGTTTATTTCTATGCCATTTTAACTGGGGTATTTTGTTCACTTACCACTCGTCTATATATACGCAGATGAGTTCGAATTTAGTCATTTTTCTCATTATTATTTCACAAAAAAACTAGGGTTTCACTCTAAATTTAATCCCCTACTTATGATATTGTAAATTGTGGACTCTACTCTTGCGGTCAAGTCAGTCATATGTGTTAGTTTCCTTCCATCTAGTCCTGGGGGTACTTGTACCTAAAAAACATAGTTGTGTACCTAGATCCATGTCATGTTATCATGATAATCTCTGTCAAGCCATGATTTATAGAACTCAGTCGGTCATGTAAGTCTGGAAACCTCAGAAATCTCATGATCTCAGTTAATTCTCAGATAGTAGTACTATTTCATCAGTCAACGGAAGTTAGTTACTCAGTCTATGTACCATCAGTTAAATCACGTTCAGTCTCTTTAGATGGGATTAGAAGTTAGCATCGAATGAACCCAAGGATGGGAACTCTCCTGCCAGTTTAGGGTTGATTCTTAGTAATCATCCTTGTGTTCTAGAACTATATAGCTAGCGTAGGTTGAGACATCTTAAACTGTTAGATTAGGGTTGATGAGGTGGCTTAATTTGTTAGTTTAGTGTTCCTACCATTCTCATTTTGAGTACCTGCCAGCTAAAGGTCACTCACAGCTGTCCTTACCAGTGGCGCGGTATTGACACCCTTCCAGTCAGGGAGAGATTGGACCCTAACTTAGCTATATGCATTATTGGGGCATGTCGGTCAAAAAACTACCTCCCACAGTTTTAGTCTTAGTCTCAGCAAAAGAACTCAGATAGTTCTTCAGATTTTAGTATTCCAGGACTATCAGATACAGTCAATTCAGTTACAGTACGAAACTCAGGTAGATCCATCAGATTTAGGACTGTCAAACACAGCCACCCATGTTATCATGATTCAAGTATTATTCATGTTAGATATCAGTAAACCATGTATTAGCATATAGATCTAATTATCACGTATTCATGATTTCAATTACTATGTATGCATATTTTCACTCTTATGTTCATATCAATCAGTCAGTTAGCATCGTTCATACATGTAAACCCTTTTGCATTTAGCATAACTCACTCGTATACTCAGTACTCCCAATTGTACTAATGCATTTGTGCTATGGTGATTTCTTTAATGTTACACCATAGGTTTATATATACAAGCTCTAGATCAGCATTAGCAGTAGCATTCCAGTCGCAGAGTTGCAGTGAGTCCTCATCTATTCGAGGATGATATTATTTATTTTATTTATTATTTCAATTCAGTTTTGCTAGACGGAGTTAGTTGGAGACATGTTCCTTCAACTCCTTATTCAGACAGTATTTAGAGGATTTTAGATTTAGTTCAAATTTGATTCAGATTTCAAATGTTTTGGGTATTCGTTACCCCATATGGATGTTATGATTTGTCAGATATTCTATGCAGTTGAACCTTATGTCCTAGTGTTCATTTTTTCTGCATTATTACATCACATATTGCAGTGTACAGGTATAGATATCCGTCATGGGTTATCTTGTCGTCCTTCAGGGTCATAAGAACCGTGTAGCATTCTGGTTCATAAAATTATGGCATTACAAACTTGGTATTAGAGCCTACGGTTCAATAGAGTCCTAGGAAGTCTAAAATTCTCATCTAGTAGAGTCTTTTACATGGGTGTGTTGCGCGCCACATTTATATGCAAGAGGCTATAAGATGTTTTAGGAACAGTTTCCCTTCTTTCGGTATTCATATCGTGTTAGTGAGCATAATCTCAAGTTAAACTATCAGTCTAATCCATTCTTCTCTTATTTTAGAATATGCTTTCAAAGAGAAGAAACCAGCCAACACCTCATCTCAAAGATCCTTTGGGAGAACATGTTTCTCATATGGAGTTTAGGACTGCATTAACCACACTTACTCATTCTATGGCTGCCTAAAATGAATGGCCACCAGTTATTTCGGCCAATCCAGTGGCCAATTCAGCCGCAGCTAGGATTTGGTACTTCACCCGAATGAACCCTCTATCTTTCTTTAGGTCTAAGTCTGATGAAGACCCTCAGAAATTCATTGACCAAGTCCAAAAGGTCATAGACATCATGGGAGTTACTTCTTTCAGAGTGCCGAGTTATCCGCATACCAGTTACAGGATATTGCTCACACTTGGTACAAATAGTGGAAGTCTGAGAGGTTAGAGGATATAAGTCCCATAGAGTGGGAGGAATTTGTCATGACTTTCTTAGATAGATTCTTTCCGTAAGAGCTGAGGGAGGCACAAGTTCTAGAGTTCATCAACCTCAGGCAAGGAAATATGATGGTTAAGGAGTATTCTCTCAGATTTACTCAGCTAGCTAGATATGCCCCTCATGTGGTTGTAGACAACAGGGCTAAGATGATCAAGTTTGTGTCAGGGGTAGATGATAGCGTGGTAAATTAGTGTAGGACAATGATGTTAAATAGTGATATGACTTTAGCTAGGCTCATGACTCATGCTCAACAAATAGAGGAGCAAAATATTAGGACTAGGGAAAGGCAGAACAAGAGAGCAAGGTCAGGCAGTTTTAGTTTTGCTCAACAAAAATCCGAAAGAGGAAACCATTCGCAGTTTTGTCCTAAGCCAGCAATTCCAGATCCTTCCTCTTCCAGTGCCCCAGTGCCAAAATTCATAGATGGAAATAGAGATCGAACACCAGGCTCTAAGTCTCTGGGCAGTGTTAGCAATTCCCAAGCTAATCCGCTATGTCAGACTTGTGGTAAGAACCATAAGGGTACCTGTAGAGCTGGTAGCAATGTTTGTTTCAGTTGTGGCAAGCCAAGCCACAGGATTAGAGAGTGTCCGTAGTTAGGTCTATAGGGTTAGCAGAATTTCTCCACAGCCCTGTCTGGTTACCCAAATCTGCAGAGTGTCGCTTCCATTGCTACTAGTGGGCAACGCCCAAATAGACTCTATGCTCTTTAGACCCGACAGGATTATGAAAATTCTCCTGATATCATTACTGGTACATTACAGATTTTCTATGTTCATGTTTATACTTTGCTAGATCCAGGTGCATCCTTATCTTTTGTTACTCCTTATATAGCAGGCGATTTCAGAATCAGTCCCAAGATTTTAGCAAATCCCTTTTCAGTATCTAACCCAATGGGTAAAACCATCATAGCTCGGTGGGTAGACAAGAACTGCCTGTTTATGATATTTCAGAAAGCCACGTCAGCAAATTTAGTCGAGTTAGAGATGACTGATTTTGATAGTATTCTTGGCATGGATTGGTTCATTCCTTCTATGCCATAGTCGACTGCAGAATTAGGGTAGTTCAGTTTCAGTTCTCGAATGAGCCCGTCCTAGAGTGGAAGGGTAGTACTTCATCTTTCAGGGGTCAGCTTGTTTCCTACCTTCGGGTAAGAAAATTAATTTCTAAGGGGTGTGTGTATCATCTCATGCATGTTAAATATTCCAGTTCTGAATCTCCTAGTTTTGAATCAGTCCCAGTTGTAAATGAGTATTCAGATGTATTTCCCAAAGATCTTCTAGGCATTCCTCCCAAAACGGAAATAGACTTTGGCATTGACCTTATTCCAGATACTCAGCCTATTTCTATTACGCCATATAGAATGGCACCAGCAGAACTCAAGGAACTGAAAGATCAGTTGAAGGATCTCTTAGATAAGGGATTCATAAAGCCCAGTGTATCCCCATGGGGTGCACCAGTCTTATTCGTGCGCAAGAAAGATGGTTCTCTCAGGATGTGTATTGATTACCGTTAGCTCAACTAAGTTATGGTCAAAAACAAGTATCCTCTTCCCAGAATAGATGACTTGTTTGACCAACTTCAGGGTGCAAGTTATTTCTCCAAGATAGACCTCAAATCAGGCTACCATTAGCTCAGAGTTAGAGAATGTGACATCCCAAAGACAGTTTTTCGTACTCGGTATGGTCACTTTAAGTTTTTAGTTATGTCCTTTGGTCTTACCAATGCCCCAGCCACTTTTATGGACTTGATGAATCAGGTGTTCAAGAAGTACTTGGACTTATTCGTCATAGTCTTCATTGATGATATTCTGGTCTATTCCCGCATTGAGCGTAATCATTTAGACCATCTCAGAATTATTCTTTACTCTCAGAGATCACCAGCTATTCGCCAAATTCAATAAGTGAGAGTTTTGGCTAAGATCAGTAGCATTCCTTGGCCATATTATTTCCGACAATGGTATTAGAGTAGATCCTCAGAAGATCAAAGTGGTAAGAAACTGGCCTCACCCTATCTCTCCATCTGATATCAGGAGTTTCTTGGGATTGGATGGCTATTACAGATGGTTTGTTGAGGGATTTTCTTCTATTGCATCCCCTATGTCCATATTGACTCAGAAAAAGGTCAAGTTTCAATGGTCAGATTCTTGCGAGAAGAGTTTTCAGGAGTTGAAGACTTGACTCATCTCAGTCTCAGTTCTAGCTCTTCCAGGTGGTTCAGACGGTTTCGTAGTCTATTGTGATGCATCCAGAGTAGGTTTTAGGTTGTGTCCTCATTCATCATGTTAAGGTCATAGCCTTCGCCTCATGACAGTTAAAGCCCCTATGAGAAGAAATATCATACTCATGATCTTGAGTTAGCAGCCGTAGTATTTGCCTTGAAGAATTGGAGGCATTATCTATACAGAGTTCATGTAGATGTCTTCACATATCATAAGATTCTCCAGTATGTCTTTTCTCAGAAAGATCTCAATCTTTGTCAGAGAAGGTGGTTAGAGCTTTTGAAAGATTATGACATGAGTGTCCTTTACCATTCGGGCAAGGCCAATGTTGTTAACGACGCTCTCAGTAAAATCTTCATTGGTAGTGTTTGTCACATTAAGGATAGAAAAAAGAAGATATCTCAGGAAATCCATCAGCTCGCCAGAATAGGTGTTCACTTAGTCGATTCTTTGGAGGGTGGTGTATGTTTTTTGAGTAGTTCAGAGTCATCTCTAGTTTCTGAGGTGAAAAAAAAAGCAAGACAGGGATCCTAGCCTTATCAAGATAAAAGAGTCAGTTCAGAATCAAAGAGTAGAGATTTTCTCCCAAGGGAAAGATGGGGTTCATCATTTTCAGGGTCGTCTGTGTGTTCCAGGTGTAGATGACAAAGCAGCAAATTCTTGCAAAAGTGCATGGTGAGTGATACTCTATTCATCTAGGGGATACTAAGATGTACCGCGACCTGCGGCAAATCTACTGGTGGAGTGGGATGAAGAGAGATGTTGCAGAGTTTATGGCTAAGCGCTCTACAATTCAGTAAGTTAAGATAGAGCATCAGAAGCCTGGTGGACTCATGTAGGAGCTTACCATTCCTATTTGGAAGTGGGAAGAAGTGAACATCGACTTCGTGATGAGTTTGCCTCGAACTCATCATTAGCATGATTCAGTTTGGGTTATTGTAGACAGGATGACCAAGTCAGCTCATTTCCTTCTAGTTCATACCTCTTATTCAGCCGAGGATTATGCCAAACTCTATATCAGGGAGTTGGTCAGATTACACGGCGTTCTATTATCTATTATTTCAGATAGAGGTACCCAGTTCACCTCTCACTTTTGGAAAGCATTCCAAAAGAGTCTTGGTACCTAAGTCTATCTGAGTATAGCCTTTCATCCTTAGACAGATATTCAAGTAGAAAGGACCATTCAGACTCTCGAAGAGATGCTAAGGGCATGTGCAGTTGATTTCAAGGAAAGTTGGGATGACCACTTGACTTTGATTGAGTTTTCATACAACAATAGCTATCATTCCAGTATTAAAATGGCTCCATTCAAATATCTCTATGGCAGGAGGTGTAGATATCCAATTGGTTGGTTTGAAGTTAGTGAGACCTCAGTCATAGGTCCTGAGTTGATTTTTGATGCCTTAGAGAAAGTTCAGTTGATCAGAGAGAGACTCTAGGCTGATCAAAGTTGACAGAAGTCTTATGCTGATGTTCGTAGAAAGGATCTCGAGTTTGAGGTCGATGACTATGTCTATCTCAATATATCTCCCATGAAGGGAGTGAAGAGGTTCAGCAAGAAAGGGAAACTCAGTCCCGCTATGTCGGTCCCTTTAGGATTCTCAGTCGTTTAGGCAAGGTAGCTTATGAGATTGAATTGCCTTCGGATTTAGCCTCAGTTCATCCAGTCTTCGATGTATCCTTGCTCAAGAAGTGCGTAGGTGAATCAACAATTTTAGTCCCTATTTAGAGCATTGATGTTTAGAACAATCTCTCTTATAAAGAGATTCTAGTCAAAATCTTAGACTATCAAACTCGTCGATGGAGTAATACCATGGTAGTTTTTAGATTTCTACTTTCTATCTCGTGGGAAATTGAGTTAGCTTTCTAACGATACCAATTTTGTACAAATCCTTCACCATACGAGGAAGTTATGGATGTTTTACTTAAAACTGACCGAAATGCCCAGGTGCGACGTCCAAGTTGACGGACCGCCAAACAAATGATGGACTGCCACTTTGACCGTCACAGCCAAGGCAGTAGGGCCACATTTTGGATAAGGATTGACGAACCAGTTAATGGACCGTTAGATTTTTTACGAACCGTCATCCAAGCCGTCAACTCTTATCCAATGAACCCTATTTCTGGTCCATGTATGACGGTCAAAATGATGGACCGTCAAGTTTCTGATGGACCGTCAGTCGGATCATCAGACACCATGTTCATTTTATTTTTAGGCCATTTTAACAGGGGTATTTTGGTCACTTACCACTTGCCTATATATACCCAGATGAGTCCTAATTTAGTTATTTTTCTCATTATTATTTCTCAAACAAAAACTAGGATTTCTCTCTAAATTTAATCTCCAAGAACAAGACCCAATCTTCTTCAAAAATCAAAGCATTTCAAATCCTTCAAGTTCAAAAACATCTAGAACCTTGAGTCAGGTATGCGTAGTGTTTATCTATGGATCCATTTCATTCATAGAGCTCAAGAACCATGTTTAGAATATTATTTTGTGATTGTCTTGTTGTGATATGAGCATGTACATATTGATGATTGTTTTTTTAAGTTTCAAGATGATATCTAAAGGTGTTTTCATGAAGTATATATGTTTGTTAGTTGAAACCCAGGATCTTTATGTGGATTAATATGGTGAAATTCATGAACACACCTAGGCTAAAAGAATGCATGAAAAGTGTTTAATAATATGCCTAGGATGATAGAATTCATGTCCCATGATTTAATAGTGCTTAAATGACAAGTCCATGCTCTATGCTTTCCAATTTCCCATGAATTCCATGTGAGTGATATGCGTTGTTGTTGTGATATGGATTGACCATGATATTGAAGCTATGCAAGTATATACATGTTGTATGAATTTACCTTCCATGTATAAGATGTTGAGAACTATGCATAGTGTGAAATCCCCTACTTATGATATTGTAAATTGTGGACTCTACTCTTACGATCAAGTCAGTCATGTGTGTCAGTTTCCTTCCATCGAGTCCTGGGGGTACTCGTACCCAAAAAATATAGTTGTGTTCCAAGAGCCATGTTATGTTATCATGATAATCTCAGTCAATCCATGATCTATAGAACTCAGTCGGTCATGTGACTCAGGAAACCTCAAAAATCTCATGACCTCAGTTAATTCTCAGATAGTAGTACTATTCCGTCAGTCAACGAAAGTCAGTTACTCAGTCCATGTACCATCAGTTAAATCAAGTTCAGTCTCTTCAGATGGGAGTAAAAGTTAGAACCGAGTAAACCCAAGGATGGGAACTCACCTGCCAGTTTAGGGTGTGATTCTTAGTAATCATCTTTGTGTTCCAGAACTACGTAGCTAGCATAGTTTGAGACATCTTAACCTATCAGATTAGGGTTGATGAGGTGGCTTAATCTGTTACTTTAGGGTTCACACCGTTCTCATTTTGACTACCTACCAGCTTAGGGTGACTCACAGTTGTCCTTACCAGTGGGGCGGTATTGACAACCTTCCAGTCGGGGCAGAGATTTGACCCCAACTTAGCTATATTCGTTATTGGGGAATGTCGATCAAAAAACTACCTCCCACAGTTTCAGTCTTAGTCTCAACAAAAGAACTCAGATAGTTCTTCAGATTTTAGTATTTTAGGACTATCAGATATAGCCAATTCAGTTACAGTACGAAATTCAGGTAGTTCCATCATATTCAGGACTGTCAGACACAGCCACCTATGTTATCATGATTCCAATATTATTCATTTTAGGTATAAGTAAACTATGTATTAGCGTATATATCTAATTATCACGTATTCACGATTCCAGTTACTATGTATGCATGTTTACACTCTTATGTTCGCATCAGTCAGTCAGTTAGCATCATTCATGTATGTAAACCCTTTTGCATTTATACTACCTCACTCGTATACTCAGTACTCCTAGTTGTACTGACGCATTTATGATATGGTGCTTTCTTTCACATTACACCATAGGTTCATAGATACGACCTCCAGATCACAGTAGCAGTAGCATTCCAGTCGTAGAATTGCAGTGAGTCCTTATCCATTTGAGGACAATATTATTTATTTTATTTATTATTTCAGTTCAGTTTTGCTAGATGGAGTTAGTTGGAGACACGTTCCTTCAACTCCTTATTCAAATAGTATTTAGAGGCTTTCAGATTTTGTTCAGATTTGATTTAGATTTTAGTTGTTTTGAGTATTTGTTACCCCATATGGATGTTATGATTTGTCAGGTATTCTATGCAGTTGAACCTTATGGCCTATTGTTCAAGTTTTCTGCATTATTACATCATATATAGCAGTGTACTGGTACAAATATCAGTTAGGGGTTAGCTTGTGGTCCTTCGGGGTTATAAAAACCGTGTAGCATTTTAGTTCAGAAAATTGGGTCGTTACACTAACATAACTGATAACTAAATTCTGATGACTAATATAATTGATGACATGAGTGACTGTATCTGACAGTCCTGAATCTTATGGAACTAGTTGAATTCCGTACTATATTTGAGTTGACTGTATCTGACAGTCCTGAATTTTGTAGAACTATCTGAGTTCTATTACTGAGACTGAATGACTATATCTGACAATCCTAATTCTGTAAATGAAATTATGGGAAGTAGTTAGCTAACCGACATGCCCCTAATATGCCATTCTGGATAAGTTAGGATCTAATATGTAACCCAAATTAGAAGGGTGTCAATACCACGCCACTAGTAAGGACAAGCTGTGAGTGACCCTCATCTGACAGTATCCCCAAAAGAGAATGGTGGGGCCCTCATCCAACAGTGCTTATCCACCTCATCAACCCTCGTCTGACAGTGTTGATGTCTCAACCTATGCTGGCTACATAGTTCTAGAATGCAAGGATGACTTTTAAGAATCACACCCTCATCTGACAGTGTATGTTTCCATCCTTGGTTTCACTCGGTGCTAATTTCTACTCCCATCTGGATAGACACTAAATATGGATTACTGAACTAAACTGGATTGAACTACTGTGTTCCGTTGACTGGAGGAATAGTACTGAGATTACTGTATTACTGAGTTTTCCTGAGTCGCATGACTGACTGAGTTCTATGGATCATGGCTTCACTGAGGATATCATGAAAACATGACACCAAAGCTAGGCACATAGCTATATTTTTTTTGGATACAAGTACCCCTAGTACTCGCTGGAAGAAAACTGACAAGACATGACATTGCTGAATACATGACTAACATCAACAATATATAATCCATTGACTAAGACATTTCATCAAACACTTGGCATACATAACTTATACATGAATGGGGATTTCATAATATCATACAAGTATGGCATTTTTCCTTCACATAGGCGTTTAATCAAACATATGGGGAGCATGCTTTGGTTATACAATCATCAACACATGTAATATCAAGGATACATCAATAAATTTGTAAATTAAAGGGTTTTATCATGACTATTATTTAAATTATCATATATTAGGGTCAATTATTGGAATATGTAATTTAAAACATGAATCAAAACCACGCAATATCATGAACATGAATTTCAATTCAATTTGAATCATGAACATTCACAAATACCCAAATCTTGGATTTTGAAAATATATTCTTGAGCGTCATGGGTGAGAGAGACCTATGAATCAACACATGACATACCTTAGTTCTTGATTTAGCGAAGATTGACGGAGAGACTTTCTTGAAATTGAATTCCTAATTGAAACCCTAGATTGTTCTTGAGCGAAAATTAAGAGAAACTAGTATATTTTGGGTTCCAAATAGCTAAATCTCATGTCAAAAGGCTTAAATACGGGTGTAAAATTGACCATTTTAACCCTGAATGCTCTTTTAATTTCAGTGAAATTTTTTCGAATTGGACCCCTGGCGTGATGCGGCGCTACGAGCCGTGTCACTGGAATTTGACAATTGGGAAATTGAGGGATGGCGCGATGCCGAGCCATCGCGTTGCCACTTAATTTGCGACCTGGAAGTTTGGCGTGATGTACCACTATCACGGACCCCTACTGGAATTTGACAATTGTCATTTTCTCCTGTGGCGCAGCGCGCCACTGACTAATATGGCGTTGTTTTACGACGGGAACTTGAAATAGTCATAACTTCTTACCTGATTATTAGTTTTAGGTGAATTTTATATTGATGGAAATATTATTGAATTTCCCACATGACAAAAAGTGAAAATCTTGAAAATTCCTTATGTAATAAACATTATTAAATTTAGAATCTAACACTTGACATTCTTGGGACAAAAATTTTAGTTAGAAAACTTCGGTGTATTACATTCTTACTTTGATGTCTTTCTTTAATAGACAATGGAGTAAAGTCTCCAATGATTGAGATTGGTTTATGTCTTTTTTAGAAAATGGATTAAAGTTCCCAATGTGTGAAATGATGTGTGTTTAGTTAGACCATGGATTAAAGTTCCTAATACTGTGAAATGATATGTGACTTGTTGTGATAGGTTTAAGTCTCTAATACTTTGAATCAATTCATATTCTTGATAAATGATGGAGTAAAGTCTCTAATTCCTTGAGTTACTCGATATCCTTGATGAGTTTAAGGGTTGAAGTCCCAAAGTTATGAAATGAGCAAGTGCTGGATAAATAATGAGTTCGAGTCTCAAGACAAATGAAATGAAATAGTTGATTGATGACAATCATGATATGTGTTATGCTAGCTTATTGTTATATTCTTATTTCTAGCTGGTGTAAGAGTTGTTTTGATGCATGTTGACGTATTAAAATATGTTCATGCTTTCCTTACCCATCATTCGTGGATGAATAATTCTAAATAGGGGAGAATGAAACACCCAAGAATGTGACCTTTAAAAACTTTTAGTAGAATGGCAATGATTATGATATCTTTTTTGAGTGTTGTTTTGACCTTGTGTAAGGAATTCTTAGGTACATATTAGGGTGTTAACCTGTATCTGTACTTACCTATCAAAGTGGAAGAGATTTGAAGCACCTAGACCTTGAACCTATTGAAAAACAACAACCTCTTTGATGTCTTTGGAGTGGATACGGTTGGGGGTACTTGAGTCGTACCCTAGTTCACGACTCGTACCCACCATGACCTCCCCTTTTGCATAATAGATAGTATGTTGGGTTATTATACTGTCCACCATACTACAGGTTCATTCCTTGGTCGTAACCATGCTTACGAGTTGTATACTAATCAACCGTATAGAGTAAAGTCTCAAACCTAGAGTGGACTGTGTTGGTCTCGACTTGAGCTCAGATTGGAGAGTGAGTATTACCCTTAGTTATAATTCCAAGGTTCCTTTTCATACCCAGGACAGTGTGGTTGACCTAGGGGAAGCCTTGGGCACAATTTAGGGTACCACTCGTACCCTAGGTTACGATTGCCAAATGAACCGTAAGGGTGAGTCATACCCCTGCACGTGTGTCTTTTCAAGATTTTAACCAAGGACCTTTTGGTCATTTAACATGCCTAAAACCCTAATTACTTGACCTATATAAGTGCATGTAGCCTCCTAAGTCTTTATTTCTATAAAATGAAAACATCCTAAACACTCTAAAGGCCCTTGGATTCAAGATTGGAGGCTAGGGTTTGAAGGTGTTCATCTTGAGGCAAGAGGGAGAGTCAAGATTGTTGGTGTGTCATCTAGTTTAAGGCATGTATCTCTTCCCCTCTATAACTAACTCTAAACCCATGTACTTCACACTTGGATTAATAAGTTTACATGGTGGTTTTGAATTAAATGAAGAGGGTTTTGATACTTGACAATGAATAATGATGATTCTTGCTTGTACTTGTGTTGATACATGTTATTGATGGTAGATTGCATATGTAGATGCTTTTTTATGTTTTTGAACATGAAGGTCTTGATTAACCCTTTCCTTGATGATATCTACCATTAATATGACCATGTTAAAGGGATGCACAAAAGGTGTTTGTGAAAATGTCTAAATAAAATGACTAGTTGTATGTTGATAATGTGTTGAGCTAGGGCAAGGGCCCAAATGAGTATAACTGATTGTTGAATGATATTTTGGAGTTAGTATGAGCCATTTAAGGTGTGATGATAACCTTTTTGTGCTAATGACCAATAAGGGGTTGAATTCCCTTAATGTGAAATGAACATGAACATGCTAGTGTATTGAACTAGAGTGTGGTATAAGAATGCTATTGAAATGTGAATGTCTTGTGAGGGTATTGAGGACCATAAAACAAATTGTGTGATGAATTGAATGAAGGAATCTACATAATGAGATTGTTGAGAAATGAAGGATCCCATAATGACCTTGTGGTCATGAATATTATTAAATTGGTTAAAGTCCATTGAATGTAAAATGATACATGAGTAAAGGGTTAGAGTCTCAATGTCGATTATGATAGTTGTGATGGTTTGTGGTTTGAGTACCTTGCCTTATAAAATGGAATAAGGTTAAAGTCCCTTTCCTAATGAAATTGCATGTGGTTAGAGTCCCATGCCCAATGAGATCTCAGGAGGCCAAGGTACCTTGCCTTATTAAAAGGCTTGTGGTTAGAGTCCACGTGTGACACGAGGTTAGAGTCCCTTGTCTAATGAATGGGCATGAGGTTGGAGTCCCTTTCCTAGTTTAATTTGTATGGATAAAGTCCATTGTTTCCTAGATTAATGTGTGTGGATAAAGTCCCTTTTGAATAATGAACATGTGTGGGTAAAGTCCCTTGTTTGAATGGTTTTGAATGTGGTTAAAGTCCTTGTCTAATGAATTTGTGTGCACGGATGAAGTCCCTTACCTAATGATAATGTAATTGTGGTTGAAGTCCTTAGTATGTTAAGAATGATGAATCTATGAGTATGGGAGGTGGCAGTCCTCCACTTCATGTCTAATGAAAGAATGCTTGAGAATGGTGACGAGCCTTGATATGATATCTTGATTAGCATGTGATATTTCTCTATATATGGATAAGTATGTGAATGAGATGAAATACGGTATATTATCTTTTTGTTGAATGATAATGTTATTTTATCTCTTATCCTTGAGTTACATGCTAGCATTCCAACCGCTAACTGTCTCTAGATGCTGCATCACCATGCAACATAGGGCCCGGAGCACCTTCTTCTTTTCCTGCGCAGTGATTAGTAGATCGAGTAGATTCGTGCTTGACTTGAAGCGGTGAGCTTCCTTACTTGGAAAGACGTAATATCTTGATCTCTATCATTAGACTTGTTCTCTTTAAGACTTGGTTTTGCTATAGACGGGGGCTTGTCCTGACATACACACTTATTGACTTCTGTATTGTATAAAGGTGTTGTGAAAAATTGTGAACTTGGGCGTAGTTATTATATACGAGTTGGAGTTCCTTCGGCTCCTATGGTGTGTTTAGAGGTTTAGGTTGGGTTATCGGGGCGACCTCTGATTCATGTGAGCATGAGGTTCCCATACAACATAGTCTGAAGTTTGGGTCATGTCAAATACCAGGTGCATTGTAAGGAGCACTCTCACCGGGTCAGCAAGCGAACCAGTAACCCCTCCAATACTGGGGCAAGAAAACTCAGCAGAACCAAAGTAGGACACATATCTCCAACGTCCTCATCTCAAGGTTCAAGGAAGAGCCCTATATTGCAATCTCTAGATGGGGTAGATCCTCGTGCACGTCCTCCATATCGATCCCAACCACAAATGGCAACTCACCTTTTAGACATGGCTCTCTTCTCAGGAAAAATAAACCAAATCTCTAGCCTCACTGGATCGAGTCTTCACCATCTGTTCAGAAAAAAGTGTAATATAACTTAGAGCACAAGGTATGAATTATCACATGATAAAGGATGAAACAAGGAAAGTTTCTTAAAGATATCTTATGGCCTCTCAAAGATAGATACGGACGTCTATTTACCAATCTAGGAGACTCTATTAGACACCTCATTCTTACAGTGTTGAGATTAATGAACCTGGTTGCTCTTATACCAATTTTTCAAGACCAAAAAACAAGGGTCATGATGGCACTTGGCGCAACAAGACTTGACAAGTAAGCTTATCATCCAAGCAGATATAAAATGAGAAAACAATGACAAAACCAAGGCAAGACCCACATATATATATAGGAAAACCAGAAATAAATTCAAAATACCAACTAAATCCCAAAACCTACCGTCACAGTGTAAGAACTAACAAGTCCAACTCGAGGTCAAAAATACATAAGATGTCCAATAGGAGAAAAACTTTGTCTCTGAATACAAGTAAGACTTAGTCTAGATAAGAAAAAGTAGAAGTCAACTTCAGATGCATAGATATACCACTACCTCGAATAGGCTCCACGTATCGCCAGAATCAACTATCTGTGCGGTGCACTCGTACCTGGATCTTCACCAAAAATGCAAGCATTGATAAGTACGGTCCACTTGTACTCAGTAAGTATCATAGGCCAACAAAGTAAAGTAGAAAATAAAGCATGAAAACCAAAACTATGGGCACGTTACCTGCAATCAGAAAATGTCTCAAACGGTAGCCCATACCATCTCCACTAACAATTCAAATCTGTACACAAATAATAATACATGTAGAGAAAAAAAAGAACAAATATACACGTAAATCAAATTCAAGTATAGAAAGATAGAATAAATGGTAGATATCAAGTCAAAGACAGAAATACAATCACAATATAAGCACAATATATGAACTGTAATAAAGAATAAGCTGATGATGATGATTCTGATGATGCACAATGTCATCGCACAGCCTCCATATACACCTAAGCAACTAAAGCTTCCTGACATTGGACCCATGTGTGGTTCATCAACCCTTATACAACCAATATACAATACTAATATCAATATCTCCTCTCCAGCATATACATCGATAGAGGGTTATAAAGACGTTATATTTTCTATTAGAAAAAAAAACAGTATTTCCAATGTTCCTAATATTTCCGCAGTAGTACCAATGTTTCATGAATGAATATGATATGACGATGTAATCCTCTCAACCAACTAAAATGAAAATATCCAATATCAAACTAATGTACCAACGATGTAAGCCAAAAATCCTCTCAAATCAACCAACCATCCTTCATCTACTATAATCCAGCAACCATCAAGTGAAACATGCAAGAAATGTCATTGACACCGCATAAATCCCAAAATCTAGGCTTTTCCACCACAAAGAGTACAACCAAACATACATATATCAATAAAAGGCCAGTAAATCATATCAAACCCCAAACAATTGCACATATCAAATAATATCCAAAACCCACCAAATATTATCCACATGGCCCCCACACGGGCACATGAATCAACTAAACACATTTTCAATGATACAAGCCCATATCCACAGCACACTTTTACATTACTTTAACAACCTAACCTAGTCTGAAAAAATTTAAGTTATAACCTACCTCAAAAGCAAAAAACTAGTCCAAAAATCCTTCAACACAGTGCTTTTTCCCCACCAATGAACCCAGAACCTACTAAAACATTCAAATATAGAATCTATGCATCAAACAAAAACCAACGATAATCATATTGCCTAAATTTAAGTCGAGGCCAAAATAGCCTCCCAAAATGGGTTTTAAAAAAAGAAATATAAAATCAAAAGTTTAGTTTAAAAATATATTTGCATGACTAAAGGAGTTCATACAAGAAAACCCAAGTGAAAACGGGTAGAAATTGGAGTTTAAATCGAAGAAATATAATTTTTAGGCCTTTCGGGCTAAAATCCCCCAATTACACTTTTAAATCCGCATTTAAAAAAGATTTAAATCATAGAGTTGAAGAAAAATAGTTGAAATAGGTGTTTTGGAGCTTATCCAAGCTTAAAATTGAAGGAATGGCTCAAAAGTTCAAAATGCCAAGCTACAACTCTCAAAAGGTGAAAAGGGAAGAAAATAAGGTGTTAAAATGACCCAAGAATCGAATACCCGATCACCGGGTTGCTTAAGCAACTATCGCTTAAACGACCAAGTATCGCGTACGTGATACCTTGCTTGTGAGTAGGTGTCATGTAAATGAACCTGTTGTCACTTATACGATAGACGCGTACGCAACACAGAAGTTATGTAAGTGATATTTTGCCACATGACTGGGTCTCTTAAGCGACCAAAATATCGCATAAGCCAGTGCACCAGCTGGAGACTTCGAGAATTTCAAGTCTCCGCAGACCCTTTGGGATCCGCCCAAAATCTCAAAGTCACAACCCAATTTGTTAGGTCATGATAGAGCCTACTATAACCCACCAGTAGGTAAGCCAAACCCGTAGTCCGGAACGGCCAGTAACGGACTACCAAATATATATAGTAAAGAATTATGGAATAGATAAAATAAAGAAGCAATTACATAATATAATCCCAAAATCTGGTGATATCAGTACAAAAGCTGCTAATAATACAAGAGTACAAAGTGAAGTTCAGCTGAATACACTGATATAACTAGCCATAATAATGATAATTACAACGATAATAACAATGTCAATAACAACGTGAGTAACCAGCTATTTTGTGAAACCAAATACCTAACCGAGCTTATGTGTACCCCTGCTGCCCCGGGATCAGAAGGATTAATCAACATGCAATAACACAAGAAATAATCACAACCCATATCTATATAGCCGTCCCATATTAGCTAATAGACATAGATGCATACTGGTGATAGGTGATGCATATGCAAAAATGAATGAAAGGGACACAATCAATATTGCAATCTTATAATCATAACCATATCCATCTTAATCAACCTCATCATAATATCCCTCGGCCTTGTTGCACATCATCATAATATCCTCCGACCTTGTTAGGTATCATCATATCATCATAATATCCTCCGGCCTTGCTAAGCATCGTCACATCATCATAATATCAAAATCAATGTCAATAATAGAGTGCAAGCCCCACGAGAGGTAAAGTAAAGTGCAAGCCCCATGAGGGCTAAAGTAAAGAACAAGCCTTACGAGAGCTAAAGTAAATAAATATGAAAAGAGAAGCAAGGTAGAGTATATTTCCATATTTCATCATTCATCATTAATATCACATTATTACTAAGAATATATATATATATATAAGAGGTACACGGACTAAAGCCGTGGCCAAAAAAGAGTGTAAGCTCGCAAATCCATTGCCCGAAGTGATCTTCGGGACTAAAGACTAATAAGTGTAGAAAGGGGTTGGAATATCTCCCGACCATAGTAAATAATAGTGTAAAGCCATGGGAAAGAATCTGTCTCTGTCAAATATTTAAAACATCATTATTAACCTCTTTTATATAATTAAGTTATCCATAAAGTTAGGCATTTATTACTGTAGAGAAATCCATTTTTAAAGGTGAAAAGTGGATTCTAACACTTATTTAGGAAGAACAATATTAAGATCATATTTCAGCTAAAATCACATCAACTATCGATATAATAATCATGAATGTACAGAATCTACGCATGGCATCACCAGTATTCAATCAGTGGAATCATAAGCATCATAACACATCTTCATCCATACCATACCAAAGAGATGTGCATATCAACACACACACATATATATATATTCATAAACTACAATCACATCCTTTACAAGGATAAACACTTCACGGATGGTCAACTCGTATCATAACACGGCCCTTGGCCCAATAATGTATCCAGAATAATTACAACATTATAACCATGGCCTTAGGACTACATACATATTTGGAACTCATATCAATAATCATATTCATAAGTCGTAGAATATCTATAATCATCTCCCATTTATGAGTCATCTCACATCTAGGAAGGCACCTCATATCTATAAGCATAAATCATAACTATGAGGCATTTTAAATCTATAAGACATCATGTATATATCTTTCATATATCATGACTATAAGGAATATCATTTCTATATGAGAATTATCATTTCTATGAAAAACATCATCTCTATAGACCAAATAACACTTTTAAGAGGAATAACATCTCTAAGGGCCCAATATTATGTCGAAGAGAAAATAATATCTCTATAGGCCCAATATCATGGCCATAAGCTATTAGTCACTATCCAGGGGAAAATACATCATTATCCATCAATTCACCAAGCAAATCTCATAAATAAGGCTCATTAGTCTTAACTAGGCCTAACATCCGCAACTAAATCCACAAGGGCTAACACAAGTCTTGGCCTAAGTGGGTCGGACAAACCCACTTCTAATCCTCAATTTCCATATTAGGAAATGTATGCCCCAAACTTGGCTAAGATATCTAGTTAAACTTCTAGATGTCAAGTAAGCCATAACCAATCCTAAAATAGGAACTTTGCCCAGAAACATGGACGTTCAAGTCAACTCTACCTAATTTGCGATCCCAACAACACCACACTGGCCCAACAAGATTAAATATACTAATCATGCATCCAACACTAAAACATCATCCCAAACATAGCATTTTACCATATATAATCTATGAATTAGTTCAATCTAGGGAGAAGGCAATAAGTTCCTAAAAGGGTCATAAATATACCACCTTACAGGTCCATAACCCTTATCCAATCCCCAAACATCAATAATTAAGACTAAGTTATTCTTCTCATAATCAAGCCTAACATTCACATTCACATGCCATATTTAACACACATCATCTTAGAAGAAGATTAGGTAGAAGCCTACGTCAAAGCCGAACTGCAAATCCCTACATCATTTGCCAATGTCCATCTTTACTTCACGGTCCCCAAAATATTATCACACTACCAAAATCATAATCTACCTATCAATATGAGAATAATGATACCATATTGCACCATTGTGATTCAGGTTTAAAAACAACATCAGAAACCCTAAAGTGGGTCCCACTTAAGCAAATTGCATTTTTGAGGTCAACCCAACGTTCATACATGAACAAGGAATCATAACCCTCAAGAAATGGGTGAAAACAAAGCTAATTTTGGGCAAAAATCAAGCCTTAAGCTATATTGGGGTTTGGGTCAAGAACCAAGAAATTCACCAAGAAATTGATGAAATCTTACCTTAATTTAGATGATTATCACGATAAAAGATGTTTAGCAAGATCCTAAGTTACCCATAGGACTCAATTGAGATTTATATTGCCCTTCTAAGGCTTCTAGGTCTCAAAGATGAAGAAAAATGGCCAAATCGCGACTTGCAGGCCTATTTATAGCCCTTTCAGGCATAGAGATGTTGATATCACCATAAAATGGACCGTGATCACCATAAGCCTTGCCGTGATTACCATGGAACTAGTACTAGCATAGTCAAAACTTATTTTTGACCCTCGAAACTCAATCGGACTCCAATTTTTGCAAATGGACTATGTAACCCCTCTAAATTCAATGTTTCGGATGCATTGATAAAGTTAAATTTTCCATCCAAGTTATTTTAGACCAAATATGGTCCCCACACCTATATCTCTTGATTTTCCAACTTTCCAACCAATAGGTCAAAGTGAGCTCGGGTGTATTAGGACTCAAACCAAATGTCTACCTAGCCTAAAATCGATATATCTAAGTTGTTGACATAGTCAGAATTCACACTTAAGATTGTTCTACTAAAGTTTTCACTCGGTGGCCATTTAAAACTAGTGAAGATTTCTAAATTGGGAATTGGTTTTAAAAACCAAGTAAACTACTCGATAATCGAACGGTCAGTCCTAGCAAGTCATAAATGACTTGGGGCAGCTATGAAGAAGCTCAATAGAAAAAATAAACAAAATTATGAAAAATGACCGGAATGTTCATTACAATATCCACTACTAAAAGGACTTTTATCCCTAAAAGTCAATGGATAGAAGAAATCTCAAAAGCTTGAAAGCATGAGGTACTCGGACTGCATAATTAGAGCATGACTTCTAAGATAACTCCAACAAAGTAAAATTACTTCTAAGGGATTTTGCCACAGTATACCCTTTTCAACCAGCACTCTCACTTTACTTCCATACAGTCAAAACTTAACTTTAACCACTAACTAGCCTCCAACTAAACTGAAAAGGCTGATGCACATAAATTTTAACCATAACACACTACACCATCTCTATACTCCATAAATCCACAATGGCTTATCAAAGCCAAAAGCACACCAAGACTTGAGTCATACCACTATCTCCAAATCCAAATCTAACCATCATTTACTATTTTACACCTACTATCCACTCCAAAGTAGGAGAAAAATCATCTGAGTCCTGTCCACACAATCTTATCATAGAGAACTCAAAGAACTACAACTAAAGCACTGAAAGTCCATACAACAAACATGAGAATAAGCCCATAAGGTACTTCTGGGCACACATGTGGAGAAAATCAAGGAATGTAATATATGCCAATGCTATAGCTAGTCTGGGTGATAGTCAAACTAAAATCCATAAGATCAAGGTATAACTACTCATCCCTGAACAATCTGCTCTAAGATGTCCCATCAATCGAGAATGAAGACATACTGAATCCAACTCAAGTATGTTACTCTCACTGAGCATATCATCAAAAAATTCTGAAGATAACTATAAACTTGAGGCCAAAGATAAAAGAACCAATACTAGGTTCATGCGCTATCATTTGAATTCTTATCAACTATAATCCATCCAAAGTCGAGAAGACCGAATAGGTAACCATGGAGTAGGCTCAACCAGCCTATAAATAAAATTCTATATAAGGTGAATCTAAATATAAAGGTTGCACTCATTTCCACAACTCAAAGCTGAAATCTCAACACCAAGGCTGAATTATTTTATCTCAACTACCCAAACTAAACTTTAAGAAGGTAGGCATTAATTCTCTAAATCTATCATAACTTTCAAATCTCCAGGTGTCAAGTCAAATTAAACCAATGAGTCTACATCATTACCAACCATTTAAATCTACTCTAGTATCCAAATCTAACATATCTAAGATAAATCATACTAAAGCTATACAAGACATATCTGAAGAACCAAAACACCACAGCGATATCCATCAACTAAAAATGCAAGCAACCAACTCTATATCAGTTAGAGGGTATGAAATATATCCATAAAAATAGAAATCATGCCAAAGGATAAATCACTGGCTGAAGATGCAAATAACCCACTCCATATCTGCAGGAGAGCATGAACTATTAAATATACTCAAAAATTCTCCAAGGCTACAAACCACACTAGCAATTAGCAAAAACTCTAGCGTCTCAAGAAAATATAACTTAATCCAGAAACTAATCAATCCAATACTCCATCTCGGCAGAGAATAGCCATAGGTACATATCATTAAGGAGAAACACTCCACCAAACCTTAGTAAGCTGAACAAGCTCTGAAATGGGGATTTCTTGAATCCACCCAAGTAGGTCAATCATCACTCGATCCTTCCATAAATTATATCACCGAAGAAGAAAAATGCCAACTTAAGAAGAGATCACAGGAAAGGCCACCTATCTCTATCTCCCTAATTTCATGGAAGACAAGAATCACATCACGATGGAAATAGAGCATACAACTCCACACTTATAACAAGGGCAATCCATCACAGGGAGATGAATCTAATAATTCAGAGGGATAAATCCAACATATCTTGATATCTATATCAAATCGCTATCAGGCAATAAAATAGCTACGAATGAAGAACGAACCTAAAATTTGTCAATCTCACAAATGGGCTAAATAGGAAGAGATAGCCAAAATAAAAGCCTTTGCAGCCTAGGGGAAAGCCTAAGAATCTCAAACTCAATAATGGGAATATATATCTAAAATTACCAACTCTAGAGTCATACAAAACCATGAAATGTCAACTTACCTTTGATATTATAATACATCCTCGAATCAATCCAACACAGCTAACCAAGATATAAAATAATCCACCTCATCGTACTATGGAAAAGAAATCATCAAATCATCCAATATCTACTCAAGCCACCAAATAAGAATTGCAGAGAAATGGAATTCCAACTAGATGACACTAGTCTATACAGCTACCCAGCGAGGATCAATTATATCAAGTAATAATATCAAATAACATTATTAACCTCATTCAGTGATAGCAATAGCAATAGCAATAGCAACATTAATATAATAAACAAGCATACAAATACAAATATTAGTATTATGTACTACTAGGGGGCCATAACAAGGCCAATATACTAATATAAATGGGAATAGAACCCAAAAGCTGCACTCATAGGGAGCAAACATCAATACAGATCTACCCCATCCACTACTAAAAGAAATAAGCCATAGAGGTAGTCATATAATCATTAATTCAATAACAAGGCACACAATAACCAACATGAACTTATCAAGGCATATAATCATCAATGGGTATGAAAACTCCAATACACATAATGAAAGATCAATATAGGAAATGAAAGAACACCTATCATGGCAAAATCCGCAGTCACATGCCTGAAGGGCATAAGGAGAATAAATCTAAATGGGTCCAAACTCAAACCGAATAACTAAATTTCCAACTAAGGTACCAAGTACACTATCTCTAACTAAAGATGTCAAAACATCACTAGGCTGATCTAAATAATCTAAAATGATTAGAAATCCCATGTCGAGGACACTCTCTATACCAATAACTGATCTCTCTATAGTAGTGACAAATCCTTAAAGCTCTAATATCAGAGAGCAACACAAGCTACGCCCAAATGGATGGTAAAATAACACTTAGAGTAATCAATAGCATGATGTCCAACCTTTCTGCAATCATTTCCTGGCTTAAGAACTCTAGGCTAGCGGGGAATACATGCTAACTATATCTGATCGACTAATTCATATTTGGGGCACTCTCTAAACCAATGTCTTATCTCATCACAACCATACAATCTATTGGATGATATACCAATAGGACTATACTGATGGCATGGCCTCTTACCACCACCTCCATAGGTCACAATACATTCTCTTTTCATGGCCTTTACCTAATCAAAATTTAAGAGAAGAAAGACCCAATTTCAATCATATTGTCCGATGCTAAGGGTAGTGGCAATGTTGGTTCTCTGATAAATCCATACACCATGTTTGGCTTAGAAGAATATAGCATAGAAATATTCCAGGCCCACTCAAGTAACCCAATCTCGTACTTAGAAACTGGTCAGGAACCCCGATAAACACCAACCGATCCAACTTTGGCCTAAGAACTTTTTAATAATTTGCATGTCACCCATGACTATGAGGGATCTGCGACCTAACTCGGATCCCCAATACTGAACCTCAAAGGGCTAAAGTAGTCACGGACTCAACTGGGCCTAAGATGGCCCAATTTTCTTTTGGCTTTCACTGAAAATCTTTGATATCCATCTTTGACTCTCTACTTTGACATTGAGTAAAACTCTAGAAATGCATGTTGAAGTCTTTTCTGCATCTATTGACAATTTCACATCATCCTTCAAGATAGAATAGAGTCAAATAAAGTGTTTAAAGTTTATAATAAAGACACATAATAAAGAGTCAAGATGTGAATTTCCTTAAATGACCTTGTATCCTCTCGAAGATAGGTTATAGACATCTCACTATTAATCTTTAGAACTCTAATAACCACTTAGCTCTTGTACTAACACACCAATGAAATCTAGGCTCTGACACTAATTTGTCATGACCAAATGTTTTAGGTCGTGATAGCGCCTACTATAACCCACTAGTAGATAAGCCAAACCCATAGTCTGGAACGGCCAATAATAGACTACCAAATATATATAGAAAAGAATTATGGAATAGATGAAATAAGGAAGCATTTATATAATATAATCCCAAAACCTGGTGGTATCAGTATAAGAGCTACTAGTAATACAAGAGGACAAAGTGAAGTTCAATTGAATACACCGATATAACTTATCTCTAAATACAATATAAAGAATAGTCTAATTCATAGGACAGAGATAGGTAATACTTCAAATATGAAGATCTCACTCTAAGTCTCCAAATCATGGATGTTTCTCATGACATACACATCAATGGTGATAACCCGTACTATGATCTGCAGGCTGTAGAAGTGTAGTATGAGTACCAAGTAAATGGTACTCAGTAGGCAACTGCCAACTGAGCTCCAAAGATAAAGCAGATATACATAACATATAAATAGAATGGAAAACTACACCTAAGAGTCCAATAACCATATGACAATACCAATGGGAAAATAAGGATAATTTGTCCTATTTATGTTTAAGAGACTAACATACTAAGGTTAAGAAAATATCAAGGTTGGACTATCATATTCCATCCATACTCAAAACTCTCAACACTATACCATATACCATTGGCCAATATACAAAGTAAATATGGAAGAAAGACATATATATAAGTATAAAAGGCCAAGGAATGACTATACAATCTAAATCTATGAAAGAAAGGGATAAATGGTAACACCATAGCTATATATAGCTAGGTATGTATATATTTAAGTATATAACCAAGGTCTATTCGAAGTACATCTTAGATCATCAAACTATCTATTTACGACCTTATAATTAAAATAGAAAGTAGTCCTAGAATACTCAGGGTTCTGATCATATACCTAGTCATCAAACGGTCATGCAAACTATTATAATTATAATATAAATAGGTAAGAATTATACCTCAAGTCTCGATACTGAATCAGTGACCAATCTATCATAAATTAGCCATAACAATGATCATAATAATGATAATAACAATGATAATAATGATGCCAATAACAACGCAAGTAACCGGCTATTTTGGACAACCAAATACCTAATGTGTACCCCCACTACCCCAGTCTCAGAAGGTTCAATCAACATACAATAACACAAGGCATAACCATCATCAATATTTATGCAGTTGTACCATACTATATAATAGACATAGGCCCATATGGTGATATGCGATGTGCATGGAAAAATAAATGCAAGTTATATAATCAATATACCAATCTCATCATCATAACCATCTCCATATTAATCAAACTCACCATATAATCCTCTGGCCTTACTAGATATTATCATATTATTACAATATTCTCCAGCCTTGTTGGGTATCAACACATCATCATAATATCCTACGGCCTTGTTGGGTATCATCAAATCATTATAGTGTTCTTTGTCCTTATCGGGCATCATCACATTATCATAATATCCAAATCAATGTCAGTAATAGAGTGCAAGGCCCACTAGGGATAAAGCAAAGTGCAAGCCCCACTAGGGGTAAAGTAAATAACAAGGCCCACAAGGGCTAAAGTAAATAGACATGAAAAGGGAAACAAGGTAGAGTATATTTCCATATTTTGTCGTTCATCATTACTATCATATTATCAATAAGAATATATATATATATATAATAGGTGCACGGACTCAAGTCATGGCTAAAAAAGAGTGTAAGATTGTAAATTCATTCCCCGGAGTGATTTTTGGGACTAAATATTAATAAGTGTAGAAAGGGGTTGGAATATCTTCCAAACGTAGTAAATAATAGTGTCAATTCATGGGCCAAAATCTATCTCAATCAAATATTTAAAATATTATAACTAACCTCTTTTATACAATTAAGTTGTCTATAAAAATATGTAATTATTATTGTAGAGAAATCCATTTTTAAAGGTGAAAAGTGAGTTCTAACCCTTATTAAGGAAGAAAAGCCATAAGATCATATTTCAGCTAAAATCACATCAATTATCGATATAATAATGATGAATTTATTGAATCTATACATGTCATCACTAGTATTCAATCAGTGGATTCATAAGCGTTATGCCGCACCTTCCCCCATCCTATATTGGAAAGATATGTATATCAGCATATATATATATTCATAAGCTATAATTGTATCTTTTACAAGGATATACACTTCCCAGATGGTCAACTCGTATCATAATCATCTCCACTCCCATGATTAACTCTATCAACAGCATCACTAACTTGAGACTCATCAATCACATCATACATAAACTCAAGTAGTGGACTAAATTCATGAGTAAATTGATCATCATTCACCTCCTCACTAGTTGTTGGCAACATATCCAAAATAATTACAATATTATAATCATATCCTTAGGCCCATATACATATATAGAACTCATATCAATTATCATATTTATAAGTCATTGCATATATATAATTATCTCGCATATAGGAGGTATCTTACATCTAGGAGGCACCTCATATCTATAAGCATAACTCAGAACTATGAGGCATTTTACATCTATAAGATATCATGTATCTATTAGTCATATATCATGAATATAAAGAATATCATCTCTATAGGCAAATTATCACTTCTAAGAGAAACATCATCTCTATAGGCCAAATATCACATCTAAGAGGAATAACATCTCTAAAGGCCCATTATATCATATCTAAGATGAACTAACATCTCTATAGGCCTAACATCATGGCCATAAGATATTAGTCACTATCCGGGAGAAAATACATCATTATCCATCAATTCACCAAGAAAATCTCATAAATAAGGCTTATTAGTCTTAACTAGGTCTAACATCCGCAACTAAGTCCACAAGGGCTAACACAAGTCTTGGCCTAAGTGGTCCAGACAAACCCACTTCTAATCCTCAATTTCTATATTTAGGCAATCTACCCCCAAATAGACTAAGATATCTAGTTCAACTTATAATTGTCAAGTACACGACAACCAAATCTAAGGTAGGAACTTCGACTAGAAACATGGGCATTTATGTCAATTTACCCAAATCATGGTTTCAAGATCACTAGGCTATCCCAACTAAGGTCAAATATACTAACCATACTTCAAATATCAAAACCACATCCCAAACCTAACATCATATCATATCCATGCCATAAATTAGTCTAATCTTGTGAGAAGGCAATGGGATTCTAAAAGGGTCATAAAAATACCACCTTACTGGTCCAAAACCCTAATCAAATCCCCAAACATCAATAATCAAGATTAAGTTATTCTACTCATAATCAATCCTAACATTCAAATTCATATGCCATATATAAAATAACATCTTCGAA
Organism: Capsicum baccatum var. pendulum; assembly: GCA_030864225.1. Classification (NCBI taxonomy): domain Eukaryota; kingdom Viridiplantae; phylum Streptophyta; class Magnoliopsida; order Solanales; family Solanaceae; genus Capsicum; species Capsicum baccatum. Next base: position 158,915,347 of record CM061560.1, on the reverse strand, counting down.
TAAGAGTAGGTAGAGGCCTACCAAAAAAGTCAAACTGCTAATCCTTACATCATTCACCAATGTCCATCTTCACTTTATGATCCCAAAAATTCCATCACACTATGAAAATTGTAATCTACTTATCAAATTGACAATAATGATACCCATATTGCACTATTATGCTTTGGGTCCAAAAATGACACCAAAACCCCCAAGTAGGTCCCACTTGCAAAAATCATGTTTTAGGGGTCAATCCAATGTTCATACATAAACAATGAATCATAACCCTCAAGAAATTGGTGAAAACAAAGGCAAGTTTGGGCTAAAACCAATCCCAAAACTATATTGGGGTTTTGGGTCAAGAACTAAGAAATTGATCAAATTGTGCCTTAATTCGGATGATTATCACAATAAAAGATGTTTAGCAATCTCCCAAATCACCTACAAGACTCAATTTAGAATTATCTCACCCTTCTAGGGCTTCTAGGTCTCAAAGATGAAGAGAAAATGGCTAAATCGCAACTTGGGGCAATGTCACGACCTGATTTACGAGTCATGATGGCACCTACCAACTTCCACTACTAGGTAAGCCAAAACCATAACTCAAAGCTAACTCAATGGGTTAATCTGGTAAGAAAGGCCCAATAGAGGCAAAATAAATGAACACAATATATACATAAATAGTATTCTAATATAAAAGGATAACCAAATACAGATACCAATCCCTAGACCTAGTAGAGTTAGTACAAGAGCATCTAATAGTATCAATACAACTCTAAGTCTAGAATGGCCCATATATTAGTCTCAAATACTAACAACTGAATACAAGAGATAGAACAAAATTGGGTGACTCAAACTCAAAGAGCTCACCCTATCTTCAAAAATCAATCAAGGCATGAACCACTATCAACGGTGGTAGCTAATACTCAGATGTTCACCAAAAAGATACAAAAGTGTAGCATGAGTACCAAAACAATGGGTACTCAGTAGGCATATCATGTGAATGAGCTAAATCATGATATAAAGATAATATAATGCAAGACAATCATAACTAAGTCAAGGTACAGAGTCAAATAAGTAAACCAATCGGAATAATAGTGTAACATAAGGCATCAAAACATGCCAATATTGTTATACATAGCAAGTATTAAATATCGAAATAACAATATAACATGAGACATCAATGCATTTCAATATCACTATAATTAACAAGTAATAAATATCAAAATAACAATATAGAATAAGGCATCAGTGCATGCCAATGCCATCATGCATAAGAAATAAATAATTCAAAATTATAAGGCAACACAAGTACAATCACAAACAAACACAAGAACAAAGTTTACGCCCATACACCAACTAGTGCATAAAGTAAAGAACTCATCATAGCATCCCATACCATCGGAGAGTACACCCAAGAGAACATAAAAGGATCAAATCAACAATATATCTAAACTTCCTCATTATCCATAGCTTTCCACAATTTCTATCAAATGGCCATTAGCCAACATTTATAATCACCATCCATAATCCTAATTAAATAACATATACCAATCTACTCATAAGCATAACCATACCATCATATAAAAATCTATCTCATAAATGCTCAATGCACCTGCTTCACTTATTATTAGCTAGCTAATGTTTAATATGTAACCCATTTACTCACTATCCATCTTATAGCCTCTAATTATTATCTATCTACTATTCATTACATAAACCCTATTTATGGGTCAATGACTAACCACTATTTATTAACTATCCAATATCTAGTATTTGGCCAAGATTTACCACTAGGCTATATTTGCCAATTAACCAATATTTATTTTTAGCCATCATAATTTGACTACCTACTATCTAAGAAAATTCCACCAATAATAGTTATCACTCTAGCATTAGTATGGATCCATTTGAGGCATTGTATAGTAGAAGGTGTAGGTCCCCTATTGGGTGGCTCAAAGTTGGTAAGGCAAGGTTATTCGGTCCTTATTTAGTTTATCAAGATATGGAGAAGGTAAAGGTTATTCAGGATAGGCTTAAGAGTGCCCAAATTTGCCAAAAGTCCTATGCAAACATGAGGAGAAGTGAGTTGAAGTTTGACGTGGGTGATTAGGTATTCTTGAAAGTATCTCCCATGAAGGAAGTGATCCAATATAGTAAGAATAGGAAGCTCAGTCCCCATTATATTAGCCCTTATTTGATTTTAAAGAGAGTGGGAAATATTTCCTATCAGTTAGAATTTTCTACAAGCTTGGGTTCCATTCACCTTGTGTTCCATGTGTCTATGTTGAATAAATATGTGGTTGATCCTTCCTTGGTGGTGCCAATTCAGAATGATGGTATCTCAGACTCTCTATCATATGAGGAGTTATTAGTGGAGATCTTTGATAGATAAGTTCGTAGGTTGTAGACTAAAGATGTAGCTTTGGTAAAGGTCCTTTGGAGGAACCATAAGGTAGAAGAAGCCACTTGGGAAATGGAGAAAGATATGAGGGCTAAGTATTTATTCTTATTTCATGTGTCAGGTGAAGGAGCTTAAGGTATGAATTTTGTTTTCCCTTGTTACTATTTGGGTTGATTGTTTGATTCTGGTGTAATATTGCTATTCTCGTGTGAAAAATATCCTAGATCGTTATTCAAGGATGAATGATCCTTAGGGGGGGATAATGTAACACCCTTAAATTTTGAGCATTTTTATTTTTTGGCCTCCCCGTGTTCAAAACATTGATTTTTCACTTAAATTGTACTTGGGTATGATAAAGGGCTATCTTAAGAGAGTTTTGAAATTTTTGGATGGGGTTTGTGGTGGTTCTGGTTTTTATTATGCATGGTTTTGATGTTAGGTTTTGAACTATGGTTTGAGGGTTTTGAATGTATTTGGTTTAAATGTTTTCCCATGATTATTATTGAATTGTTATGCATTGAATTGATGATTTATGAACTATTTAGGTGTATAGGTATGGTGATTAAATTTAGAGGTACAATGGATTCCCCAAATAAATAGCTTTGGTATGAAAATTGATAATAACCTCGACCCACTTGCATAATTGGCTTTGGAGTATAATTTATTACTTAGTTTGGCTATTCTTTTGAAACCTTGCATTGCATAAATAGTAAATGGAATATGAATTGGTTTGGTTTATCTTTCAGATGGTTTTAGACATGCCTTAGTGGCCATGGCTTTGGTTTTTAAATTGTAAATTATGGATGACTTAGTCTAGTCCGGGTAGAAGTTAGACTTTAAGATATAACTTGAGATATTAGAAGAGGAACTTGACCCATCTTAATCTTGAACTATGTAGCTTCATTAGTGACCTATATACTTGTTAAATGCCTAGAATATGCTTTTAGTAATATAATGGCCAAACCTAGTAAATGGTTTATTCATGATGTTGATTTTGGTAATAATGTGCCTACTTGATGGTAATCTTATTATCATTACTTGGATTGAAATGGAAAGTTTTATAAATTGAACCTATGACTATGCTATCACTTAACTTATTGGCTAATTTACTATGTAACCCTTGGATTATGTCATTACTCATATCATGTTCAAGCCTAGTGACAAAACTTATGTTTGCGCCAAACAATCCCTTTTATGCTAGTAATGTGAATCATGCCAAATAAGAGAGACTTTAGAAAGTATAGCCATGGCTTCTAATTGACCATGCTAATAATCATGTCAATCCCAATAATACATTGAGTGTTCATAAAACATGAGCATGCATGTTCGTGCACTTACTATTATAATGTATTGACAATAAATGGTGAGGTACCATGATAGGTCTTTTTTTATTTCTCTTACACTCTATTATTGTGGGGCTTGTACTTGTTATAGATTTGACTACATATATATATAGATGTCATGATGAATATTGATGATATGATAATGCCCGGTGAATCTGGAGGATATATTGATGTTATGATAATGCTTGGTAAATTCGGAGGATGTATTGATATTATCATGATACCCGGTACATCCAGATAATGTATTAATGATATAATGATATCTAGTATATCTAAAGGACATATTGATGTTATGATAATTCCCAGTAATCCAGAGGATATCTGATGATATAATGATGCTCGGTAAGTTTTGAGGACATATTGATAATATTATGACGCCCGATTAGTCTAGTAGAGATATTGATGTTATGATGATGTTCGGTACATCTGGAGGATATATTAATGTTATGATGATGCCCAGGACATCCGAAAGGTATATTGATAATATGATGATGCCCGGTATATTCGGAGGACATATTGATGATATAATGATGCTCGGTAATTTTGGGAGATATATATATTGATGTTATGTATGGTAAACATGTGTATATATGCTTATATGTGACTATGCCTTTATGTGATTACATCTGTATGTACTTTGAAAAAATGATGTTATTCTTGGGATATCGATTATAATCCTTCAATACTAATTACTTGTTAAGATGTGTAGTCCTTGCTAGTGTTGGATAGTGAGTAGAAATAGTATATGCCAAACATTTAATTAGGACAAGTTGGTAAATAGGATGTTGTGTGGCATTTGAGAGTTCACTAGTGAGTCTAGATAGCACTGGATAAATGGATTAATCATAGTATATTGCTTTTTAAGGTGAGTTATATGGTAACTAGTTGACTACTAGGTGACTACTTTATTGATGGTTGATGTATAAAATACTAGTTGTTGCACCTTGTTTAGTTGAAATGTGGTAACTAGTAATTATGGTTGTTATGTAGCCAATAGTGATAATAGGTTTGGCATGAGAGGGACATAGTGACATTAATGACATAGTATAATGTCATTAGTGGTTAAATGAGGATTCATAGATTAATGGTGCTTGATAATAAGAGATGTTGTTTGATAGGTAAATGAATGTTATAATAAGGATTAATAACCCTTTTGGCTGATTACGGCTAATGTGAGTATAATGGCTAGAAATGAGCTTTGGTTAATCGGTGTCTATGGTCTAGTAGTGAATCTTGTATAGATGTGGACAATGGATATTTAGTGAATAATAGTTAGTTGTTATTCCATGAATAAGAATTATCTAAAGAATCGGTTAGGCTATAATTGGGGTCCTATGTCGACTAGTGAATTAGTAGTTTAATGATGATAAGTGTTGGTAATTTAAAATGAGTAGATAGATTCTATTGATTACATAGATATCTAAATGGCTATATGACTATGATTGTGAGTACTTGAATATATGTTATTTCAATTGCAGTAATTGGTGATGATTATAAATCTTGGAAAATGACCATGGATGTGAAATATAATGAACGTTAGATAATGAGACGTTGGTTATGGGTTTTTATACTTGATGAATTAATCATTTCATATACTCTCTAGTGGTATGGGATGCCATAATGAGTTCTTTACTTTATTTTCTTTTCAATGCATTCCCCGCTGGTATGGGACATCGAGGTGAGTTTTTTTACTTTATGCTCTAATGGATGTATGTGCGTTGAACTTAGTATTTATGCGGTTGTAATTATATTAGTGTTGCTTCACGCTTCTAGATTGATTATTCATTTTATGTGATGGTATTGGTATATATTGATATGAGATATCGTATTCTTATTATAGTTGATTACGTATTTTGTACAGTGATGATGAAGATGATTCAGGTTTGGTTCTATACCTTGACTTAGATATATTATCTTGCTTTCTATCATAATTTAACTCAGTCGGTCAATGATTCCTACTTAGTACCCATCATTTTGGTACTCATACTACACTTTGTACCTTTTTGGTGTAGACCTGAGTACTAGTTGCCACCTATGAGTTGAGATTGTGCTGCGTTGATCTTCCAAAGACAGAGTGAGCTCTTGGAGTTTTGAGTCACCCATTTCCCTCCTATTTTTATTCAATTTTTTGTATTTAAGATGAATGTATAGACTATATAGACTTTGGGTTATATTTTCTATTATCATACTTAGATGCTCTTGCACTAATATTACCAGGTTGTGGGATTGGTATCTGTATTTGATTGTATTTTATGGAATATTATTGATCATGATTGTGTTTATCAATTTAGGCCCATGTTGGGCATTTCTACTGAAGTAACCTATTGCCTTAGCTCTGAGTTACACAGTTGGCTTACCTACTGGTGGGTTTTAGTAGGTGTCATCATGACTTGTAAATTGGGTCATGACAAATTGGTATCGGAGCCTAGGTTTCACTGGTACTATTGGTACAAGAGCAAATGTCTAATAGAGTCTTGTGGATTGGAATGTTGTCATTTATTTCCTATATTTGGGAGGCTATGGGACATTCTTAGGAGTTCTTCACTTCTTTCACTCGTATTGTGCTAAGATTATGAGTTGGTTTGTGGGATATTTTCTTGACTCTACTCTTTTGCAATACCTAGGATGCGTGCTACGGCTATCCGTAAAAGGGTCCCAAGACTAAGCCTTGGGATCCTACTCCTATTCGAGGATAGACTCATAATGTGTCCTTAGTTAGGGATCAGGATGGGCCTCCCCAAAATCCTATTCCTGCGCCTTAGCCATAGATTCCTCCGCCACAGCCAGCGGTGGGCCAGGGACCAGCCCAGTTTATTCCCTCTTTTTTGTTTAGAGATGTCTTGGTATAGCTGTTGGGTACTATTGATGGTACGCAGGATACTAGGGTAGGAATGCATCTTGCAGCTGCAACTCTTAGAGTTGAGGTTTCTCCTATGCCGATATTTGTTTAGTCGATAGTCGCTCAGCTAGTTATGACCCAGCCTACTATGTCTGCTGAGGAGCGGAAGATATTGGGTAGGTTTTTGAGGTTGGCTCTGCCTAGGTTTTCTGGTGCTCCTGAAGAGGATGTATTTAAGTTTGTTACTTCTTTTGAGGATTGACCCTGTGGATTAGTTCTGGTTGAGACTTGTGGTATGGATTACACAATATTTCAGTTGGATTTACCTGCTCGACACTGGTGGAGAGGTTTTATGATTTCTAGACCAGTTGGATCTTCTTCCCTATCACAGACCTAATTTTCTGAGATGTTCTTGGAGATAAACTGAGGGATCAGTTCACCAGATTAAAAAAGGGTTCTATGATAGTCGCCGAGTATAAAGCCCATTTCCATTAGTTAACCAGGCATGGCATGTAACTTTTATTTTAGATACTGAGTATGACAGAGTTTGCTGCTTTCTTAGAGGACTAAGACTCCTTATTAGTATGGTTACTCAGAGTTTAGTTATTACGGGTAGGACTTTTGCTGAGGTTTCAGATCATGCTAGGGTGATGGAGGACATGCATCATGAGGGACGTGATAAGAGGCCCAAGTATCAAGGTAGATTTGGTGGGATCCGTAGTAGTCCCAATTCAAAGATGGTAGTTCTAATGTTGGTTATCCTTTGCATCCATCTTTTTAGACTCAGTCAGACTAGTCGACCAATGGAGGCAGCTCTTTAGACTACTGATGGAGGTTAGTTTAGTACTAGTGGTAGCCCTAGTAAGGGCAGTGATCAGTCTTTGAGAGGTTCGTCTCCAGGTCATGCTAGATGTGGTGGTTACTCTGGTTTTGATAGATCTATGAGTTATGATTCTTCTCATGACTCTTGTTTTACTTATGGCTTCCTAGTTATTTTTTGTGTGATTACCCTAGTCGTGGGGCGATGGTTGTTTCAGCCATAGGTGCTACCCCTATTAGGGCAATTTATGCCTCAGGTAGAGGTGGTTCGCGAGGTCACAGGGGTGGTTACCAGGGTGCTCGAGATGGTACTCAAGCAGGCAAGATGGGAGGTCAGTCAGGTGCCCAGCCAGTGGCGGTCGTGGTCAATTATATATAATACCTACTAGACCTTAGGCTAAGACTTTAGATAATGTAGTTACAGGAATAATTTTGGTATGCCGTGAGTCGTCTCTTACTTTATTTGATCCTGGATATACTTATTCTTATATTTTTGCTTATTATGCACCACGGTTGGACTTGACTAGTGATTTATTATTTTTGTAATTGCACGTATCTATTCTCGTGAGTGATTCTTTAGTAGTAGATCGAGTATTCAAATCATGTGTTATGACAGTTAGTGATGTTGATATTTATGCAAATTTTATTATTCTGGGTATGCTAGATTTCGATATGATTCTAGGCATGGACTGGTTATTCCACTATTATGCGGTCATGGATTATTTTGCCAAGACCATTACCTTAGCATACCCAGCATACCCCCAGTTGTGTGGCAGGGAGCGATTAGCTGCGAGCCAACGAGGATTATTTCTTATGTTTGTGCTAGTAGACTTATATTAAAAGGGTGGGAGTCATATCTCGCTTATGAATGTGATACTCATGTAGAGAGGCCATTGCTTAACTTTGTTCCTATTATTTATAAGTTTCCTGATGTGTTTTCTATGGACCTACCTAGTATTCCCTCTAACTGTGAGATTGAGTTTACTATTAACCTTGATCCTGGCACCCGACTTATTTCTTTGGCACCTTACCATATGGCTTCTGCTGAGCTTAAAGAGATGAATTCTTAGCTTCAGAAACTTCTTGGTAAGGGTTTTATTAGATCAAGTAGGTCCCCATGGGGAGCTCCTATATTGTTGGTTAATAAGAAAGATGGATCCATGCATATGTGTATTAATTATAGACATCTTAATAAGGTGACAGTAAAGAACCATTATCCTAGGCCTCGCATTAATGATTTGTTCGACAAGCTTTAGGTGAGGATTCAGGCTGAGGATATCCTGAAGAAATCTTTTAGGACCCCTTATGGTCATTATGAGTTTTTGGTAATGTCTTTTAGGCAAGGTAAATGTGGTAGTGGGATGCCTTGAGGCACAAGGCAGTAAGTATAGGTAGCTTGGCATGCATATCAGTTTCTCAGAGGCCCATGGCACAGGACATTAAATCTTTTGCTAATTTGATATTTTGCCTTGATAGTTTGGATCCTGCAAAGATTTTGGTTTGTGGGAAGGTGAAGTCCTTCCTATTTGATCATATTCGTGATCGTCAGTATAAGGATAGCAAGTTGTACTTCCTTTGTGACTAGGAGGTAAGTGGTGAGTTTAGATGGCACACTATTGATTATGAGTGTATTTTGAGATTACAGGGTCGTATTTGTGTTCCCCGACTTGATGTCTTGATTCAGTCTATTCTTTATGAGGCTCACAGCTCTAGATATTGTATTTAACCTGGTACAGTTAAAATATATAGGAATTTAAGGCATCACTACTAGTGGGATGGTAGGAAGAGAGATATGGTAGAGTTTGTCGCTCATTGCCTATGTTGTCATCAGGAAAAGGCCGAGCATCAGCATCCAGGTGGATTAACTCAGAGGATGCCCATTTTTGAGTGGAAATGGGAATGGATTACTATGGACTTCATTAGTGGTTTGCCTCATACTGACTATGGTCTTGATGGTATTTGGGTTGTTATGGATCATTTGACCAAGTTGGCACATTTTATTCCTATTCAAATGACCTTCAGTGCTGAGAGATTAGCCCAAATTTTTATTTGGGAGATAGTTCATTTGAATGGGGAGCCTATCTCTATCATATTAGAACATGGTTTTGTATTTACTTTACAATTTTGGAGAGCATTCCAGGAGTAGTTTGGTATTCGAGTTAATTTGAGTACAGCTTTTCATCTGCAGAAAGATGGTCAGTCTGAGCAAACTATTTAGGTGCTTGAGGATATGCTCCAGACCTGTGTTATGGATTTTAGAGGGAAGTGGGATCATCACTTAGCATTAGCATAGTTTGCCTACAACAACATCTATCATTTGAGTATTGAGATGGAACCTAATGAGGCTTTGTATAGTAGGAGATGGTATTCTATGATAGGATGGATTGAGACTTTCGAGGAGAGACCTCGCGGTATGAATTTTTTTCTGGATTTATTAGATAGAGTTAGGGTGATTCAGGATAGGTTAAGAGTAGCCCAGAGTAGGAAGAGGCCTACGTCGACCGTAGACTCTGTTGGAGGTTGTATGTTTCTTTGTGTTTCACCCATGACGGGTGTGATGAGATTCGAAAGGAAGGGTAAGCTTAGCCCACGATATGTTGGTCCTTTTGAGATTCTCCACGCAATTGACAAAGTGTCCTATGAGTTAAACTTGCCTCCAGATTTCGCTATTGTTCATCCAATTTTTCATGTCTCTATGTTGTGGAAGTATATTCCTGATCCTTCTCATGTACTTAGGTAGGACTCAGTCCAGTTAGATGAACAATTGACCTTTGTGGAGGATACTATTCTTTTTATGGCTAGTGATGTGAGACAGTTGTGTACTATAGTGATTCTTATGGGTTAAGGTTCAGTGGAAGCATCGCCTAGTAAAGGATGTCACTTGGGATATTGAGAGTAAGATGCAAGCCTAGTTTGCTTATCTATTAGAGGCTTTGGGTATTTTCTCTATTTCAAATATTTAGAGATGAAAGTTCCTTAGTAGTGGATATTGTAATGACCCTTTAGGTCATTTCTTGTGATTCTGCTTATTTTTTCCATTAGAGCTTTCCCATATCTACCCCAAGTCATTTATGACTTACTGGAACTAATAGTTCAATTATCAGGCAGTTTGTTTGGTTTTAGAACCATTTCGCTATTTAGAAGTCTTCGCTGGTTTCAAATGGCCATCGAGGAAAAACTTCAGTAAAATGATATTGGATATGAATTCTGACTATGCCAGTAGCTCCATAATATCGATTTTAGGTTGGGTAGACCTTTAGTTTGGATCCCGCTACACCCAAACTCATTTCGACCTATTTGTCAAAAAGTTGATAAATTGCAAATTTAGGTATAGGGCCCTCATTTGGTCGAAAAGACCTCGATGGAAAATCTAACTTTGCCAACACATCCAAAATGTCAAAATCAGTGTGGTTGCATATTTTATTTGCTAATATTGGACTCCAGATGCATCCCGAGGCATTGGCCAAAACTTGGAATCAAAATGCCACATTGAGCTATCATTTAGAGAAAACAAGTACCACGATGCAGAGGCTTCATAGCGATTGGGATGCCGCGATTGTGGCTAGCGTGGGTGCAGAATCGCCCTATCTGAGGGCCTGGAATGGGATTATTTAAATGCTTTTTTGGTTGAGATTGGCCATTTCTCCACTTTCTGGACACCCATAAACCATAATAGATGTGTGGTCCTTAAATTGAGTCATGGGTGCTGATTGGGAGCTTGAATGACTTGCGTAAATGTGATTAGCATCGAATCTAAGGTATGAATCTTTCACTATTAGTATTGAATTCTTGATTATTTGACCCAAAACCACAAATGGCTTTAGGCTTGATATTAGCCCAAATATGATTGATTGGCACCAATTTCTTGAGGGTTATAACTCCTTTATAGTGTTTGAACAATGGGTTGGTCTCAAAACTTATTTTCCATATGTGGCACTTATTGGAGTATTTTTTGGTATCGGTTTAGACCCGAAGCACAATGGTGCAATATTGGTGTTGTTATTCTCATACTAATGCATAGATTATGTTTTTGATAGCTTGGTTCGTTGAAAAAGCTCAAGGAAAGAGAAAGCGAAGATTGTTGGTTCATGAGCTATATTTAGATTCGGGGTAGGTTAATTGTGAGACCTTGATAAGATTGGGTGGGGTCTTAGGTGTTGAAATGGTAGATGGTAATGTTTGGGAGTAGTGGAGCCACTTAGCTATTGAACTCATAAAGTGTGATGTTTGACTTATATTAACTTTATATCATAATTTAGCTCAGTCGGTCGATGATTCCTACTGAGTACCCATTGTTTTGGTACTCATGCTACACTTTTGTACCTTTTTGGACTAGCCTTGGGTACTATTTGCCGCCGCTGAGTTTAGATCGTTCATCATTGATCTTCTGGAGACAAGGTGAGCTCTTGGAGTTTTGAGTCATCCGTTTCCTTCCTAACTTTATTCAGTCATTTGTATTCAAGACGAATGTATAGACTACTTAGACTTTGGGTTGTATTTCCAATTATCATACTTATATGCTCTTATACTGATATTACTAAGTCGTGGGACTGGTATCCATATTTGATTGCCTTTTATGGAACATTGTTGATCATGATTGTGTTCATCTATTTAGGCCCTTGTCAGGCATATCTACCGAAGTAACTCATTGCCTTAGCTCTGGGTTACGTTGTTAGCTTACCTACTGGTGGGTTTTAGTAGGTTCATCATGACTCGTTAATCGGGTCGTGATATCAAGTTACACAATCCAGGTTAAGCTTTTAAACTCATGCGAAGCCTTGTTCCCTTTCTCGACATTAGGTATATATATATATACATTATTTATGGTGTTGTGCACTGGTTTTAATGGCTTTTTTACTACGGATCATGGAATTATTTTATCCTATATCCCTGAGTTACATGCTAACGCTCCAACCGCTAACCATCTTCAAACATAGTGTCCCCACGCGGTGCAGGAACTAGCCATACTTTTACTCCTCTTACATAGTCATTAGGTGATCGTGGGACAGGTCAAGTGTCAGACTGAACTAGTGAGCTTCCATCCTTCAGAAGACCCCATTTTATGCTTTGAATTTCCTTACATTTGACTTTTCGTGGGACTTATTTTTGGCTATGGTCGGGGGCATGTCCCGACCAAACTATCTTTGGTTTTGTTAGAGGCTTTGTTGGACATTACAGTGGGCATAGGTATTGAGGTTTATTTTTGGTATTGATCTTTTATATATTCTTTAAGCCTTCCTCTCATATTTTATTATGTTGGTATTCATCCGTTGCTAGGTGTACATGGTTATACTGTATTAGGATAAGGGGGTGGTCTTCGAGTCTTCGGTCCTCTGTGGACTTGAGATGCCTGTCACGGCCAGGCCTTGGTTTGGGTTGTGACAATTATTTGTGTATGGACATTGTTTTATTGTCTAACATTGCATAAGTTAATTATTAAATAAGTTTTAACTACCATAGTTGGTTCGAGGTAGGTGCCATCACAACCCATGGGTTTTGAGTCGTGAGAGTGGTGAATCGACATAAATCACCATGTAAGTGCATGGAGTTTTAACTCAATCTAATCAGATAGGGCATTCCATACCTTGCTATGAACGAGAAATACATACATAAAAAGTTTTCTAGCAAGGATCATAATAAGCCTATTTAAGTACAAATAAAGGGGTCGTCCAAATTTGTAAAACGATCCATAAACTACATTAGGAAACATAGTTTTTGATATTTTTCATCTATACCTATGCCTTCTTGGCTAGCTATTTAACTCCCTTAAGATCATAATACTAATTTTTAGTATTTATCAACTCATATTCATAAGTTAGCCAATTTAGGCTCATACATGTGGCTTAGCCATTTTGGGCTTGTATCTATGGGTTAGCCACTTTAGGCTCATAACATAAGATATCCACATTAGTCTCATAATTGTAAGTTATCCACATTAGGTTCATAATCATAAGTTATGTTATTCATCAACACCATAGAGGAATTGTGAAAGATAAATTCATAGTCATTATGTCATGGTTCATAAGTTAAGGATTTTCATAAATTTGTGGAGAAAAGCTCTTGGAATGTTCATGATATTTTTAGCGTATCTTATGGTTATGGAGATCACATCATAAGGTAATAAAGATATTCTTGAAGTATTTTTGTAGTATTGAAGTCATAAGGATCATATCATTATGTCATAGTTCATAAGAAAAGGATTTCATGGCATTATAGAGGTTATGGAGATTTAGGAAGATTCAAGTCAATTTAACATAGTCTATGGTTTAGGAGATCATATGATCATATGAAAAGCAAAGTTAAGAAAGTTCATATCATAAGATCATAAATTGGAAAATCATAAGTTATGGAGTATGTATTTTGTAAAGAGTTCACCCATTTGTAGTTCAGAAAGGAACATTGGATTTCATGAAGATCCTAAGATTTCATACCCATTATAAACTTCATGAGTTTCATGGTTTCATTAGATTCATAGACTTTATAAGTTTCATAAGAATCATAAATTTGTTATTCTTTATGAATAAATCATAAAAATTTAGTATTCATCATAGGTTCTTAACTTTTATTAACATTCATGACTTCATGATGCTGCGTATAAAAATACATGGAAAATCATATAGAATAGAGTTATCATGATATCAGAGAAATGAAAAGAGGGTCATGAGGTTTCCTTGAATAACTCAAGAGATATCATAATCTGTAAGGTTTTACTATAGCCCTAACTTATTCATAAGATTGATTTTATGCAGCGGAAATAAATCACTAGGTATGACATAGGTAGATAGACTAACATACCTCAAAGAATGGAGTAACTTGGAGAAGAACTTAAAGATTTCTTGCTTGAGTTCTTAGAGCAACCTTGAAACTGTTCTTTGAGTTATTGAGAGAGGAGAGAAAAATATTTTTGTAGTGATTCTAAGTGTTTCCTTCAATAAAAAGAGGTTTTTAAATATGTATACTTAGTATCTAAAAGTGGTAGGACATAATTACCCCTAAATGGTGAAGTACTAAATATATTTTGACTAAAAAAATAAGTTTAACATGCCGCATTAGCACAGTAACCCTATGGACAAAGTGTCGTATCTGATGGAAACTTTTAGAAACTGATTGTTTTAGCCTCTCCTTAGTAAATCGTGCATAAATTATTACTTTAGTGGGTAATGGAGCATGTAACTCTCATATTCAAGGAGGAATGTTTGTTTGAAGTTTACCCTGGTAAGAACATACACGAAAACTTAATTGGTAGGAAGGCTTTCATCTAACTTTTGTGCAAGATATTTCTTATGATCTTAATCCATATCCAAAGCATTTCCTACAGTAAAGATATGATCTTAACACATAATTAAAATAAAAATTCCTTTGGTACGGGTCTATCAACACATGTAGACCCGTTTAAATTTTAGCCTAAAGGTTTAATGGTTTCAAAAGAGGATGGGATCCTTCATAAAGATCATGGTAGACTCAGTCATACTATGGAAAAAGTAACACATATCACTATCCCCATTAATACTAAAAGTCCCACCCTCTCCATGTTGCATGAGAAACCAAACAAATAGTATCAAAAAGTTTCGCTCAAAAGAAAAAGCAAAGGAGATAAAAAACTTCTACAGAATAAATCTACAAGTAATGGCAAGTATCCCTAAAAATATCAAGGCAAATACATTCAATGTGGAAGTACCTAAGTTTTTTAAAACTAATGGCATGGTCCACAACTATACATTGACTAAATCCACTAGTAATGAAGTTAACGATAGTGGTACAAAAACTTTAGCAAAGGCAAACCAAGATGCTAAGGTGCCCACTACTGGGGTTTAAACAACTTAGGCATGAGTCACAAGCCCAAAGATAAGGGATGGAGATATAAAAAAGACGCATCTATGTAACTCAAGTAGACTCGAGTCATGCCTACCCTTACTATGGGTTTGAAAAGGGCCAACCTTCTAGTGGCATATCTCTGCAATTATCAAAATTAATTAATTCTTAGCCCATACCAAATTCTCCTTTGACAAGCCCATCCCGGCAAAGTCAATGGATGCCTTCTTCAATAATCAATGAATACTCTGTCAAATAAAGAAAAAGAGTGTAATAATACTCCTCGAGAATCCAACTCCACTCTTCTCTTGGGTACTCAAACGTAGAGTTTTTCTCTAAAAAATTGATTGACTAATATTAGTCAAATTTTAAATTAGAACTACCAATGGAATAAAGATGTCATATTCATTATGAAATACCTTGGGTTTTGATTCATAGAAATTTCCTGAGTTTCAAACTCTCTAGACATCATATGACTATGGGTACTAGCTATATATTGGGATACGATTTAGGGGTCATCACTTGTATGTTGACAGTGTGGGTGGGTTGGCTACTGCCCTAGGGACGACTTCTCTATAGGGGTCATATGATAGGGTGCGAGTCATATGATGCAACTCGTATAATGTCCTATGTCTTAACCTAGGTGATTCTATTCTACCTAGGGTACGATTTATGGATACCAATTGTATGATTGGGTACGAGTGGTACTTTGGATTCGTAGGTTGGCTAGTGTGGAGGGGTTGAAATTTTCCTTGGGTACAAGTGGTACCTAGGGTGCAAATGGGGGTGGTCTTACCCATTTTGCATGAAATTAATACACTTTTGTGGGGGTATTCTGGCCATTTCGCCTTATAACTCCTTAGGACCCCAGGACATAAAACACCTTTTTGGGACTTCATTAACCTATTTATAATCAATCAAACAATCTAAACTCTCTCAAAATTTCTCAAGGCTCTTGGATTAAGCAAAAGCTAGGGTTTCCTTCAAGATGTTCAATTGAGGCGCATAGGGGTGATTTTTTCTCATCTTCTTCTTAATCTAAGGCATGTTACTCCTCCCTCATTGTTAGTTCCAACTAAAGGCATATTTTATGAATTGTTTTCATGGCATAAATGTTGTAAGGTTTTGGGTTTTCAAATATATGTTAGGGTTTTTTGTTACAATGGTTGGTTATGGTTTACCCTTGTCTTTTACTTTGGGATTTCATATTAATATAGTGGTCTAAACATTTGGTTGCATGGTAATGGTTCCTTGGTACTTGGTTTTAGTTTTAGAAACACTATGCCCCTAATGTGTTTGATAAAATGCCTATGAGAATGTTTTTACTACATTGTTGGACTTTTAATAGAACTATTTCATGGTATAACTTGGTAATGAAACCCTAAATAGTTTAAATAGTTTGGAATGGTTAGATGGTATGGTCTTGGTGGTTATGGTAATTGATCTAATTGAACATACTTGTGGGGTACAATGGAATCCCCCAAGCAAACTTAAAAATGAAATACTTGTGGGGAATATGGGAATTCTTCAAGTTGACTAAATGATTTAGTCTATGGGTACGTGGAAATCCCATAATCTCTAAAAGGTTGGCTAAGGACATTTCTTACAAGCTATAATCAGTATGACGATACCACTACTTATAGCCTTGGTTAATAATAAATAAAATGGTAGTTTGGTTGTATGGGAATGGTTTTAATTGTGAAATAATAGTAGGATGTGATAGCTAACCGTGAAGGGGTGAGTCCAATGCACGGACACTCAAAACATATATTTGCCGACATGAGGATTGGTCATGACGACCATATATGATACTTATGCGATACACGGGAATCCTCTAAGTGCACTTGTACATATGTATCATGGAGAGTAGAGGGTACTCGGGAATCCCCTACTCCTATGGTATTTTTTATTTATGCGACTACATGCATTAGGGCTCGTTCAGGGGGGTTACATTGGACCCATATAGCTCGTGGGTGGTTCTAGGATGGTTAATCTACATATACCCAGGTTAATGGTTTTAATGGCATGCTAAACCCGATTTCCTTTCTTAGCATAGTTATGTATATATTTATGTGTGGTTGTGAATGCATATGGTTGGTTTACTTGGTTTTAAAGGTTGGACTGAGTACTTTCTAGCATTCACCTGCTAACCCATCTTCTGGCAGTTGTATCCCTACGTGATGTAGGAATCGACCATTCTACTCCTCCTTCTTAGTGAATGTATTCGTGATCAGGTCAGTTGGGTTAAATTGGTGATCTTTCTTATTCTAGAAGGCTCCATTTCATATCATGGATGTTCTTACATACTTTGGTTATTTTATAGACATTGGTTTTAGCTATTATTAGGGTCATGTCCCAACCGAATATTATTTAACTTTTGGTAGAGGCTTTGTGGAACTACTATGGGTCAATATGGGTGGTGTCGACAGTGGTGTAGTCTTAGTATTAGCATTGGTATTAGGGTTGATACCATTTGATTGTATTTACGATTGTTCATCCTTTTATGTTAGTGGTAATTATTTTGGTTTTGGTATGGTTTTTGGTAGGGTTTTTGATGTTCGAACTTGCTTGGGTTGGTCAAGAATATAGACCTATCCTAGAGTCCAAAATTATACAAAATGCTATCTTGTTATATGTTCATATTTATTCGACTCAGGGTATGTGTTTTAAGGTTAGGTTGGGTAACGGAGGTGGTTCTCGGTCCTGGTTAGACTTGAGATACCCATAATAATAAGGCCCCAGTTTGGGTCGTGTGAAGTTTGTATCAGAGCTTTAAGTTTATGGTCAATTGAGAGTCCACAAATCAATATTGAGTAGAGTCTCTTTTAAGGGTGTGTAGCACGCCACACTCATAAGGGAGAGACTATGAGGCATTTAGGAAATGTTTCTCTTCTTTGTGTTCTATTTCTAAGCTTAGAGTCTCTATCTTGGAATCTCCTCTAATTCTATTTGTTTACTTTTCAGATAATGCCTCAATGATCTAAAGTTCACGAAAACTTCTCTATCCCAACTGGGGATAATGTTGATGGGACACGATCTACTAAGGGAATCTATACTTGGTCTAGTGGTCCGGTCCCTGATTTTTCTGGAGTTCCATTGGTTTTTTCTAGTCATTCTCAGGCTCCTCAGGATAATATAATGAATGTAGAGTTTCATCAGTCGATTTATATGATTGCTCAGTTGGTAGCTTCTCAGGCTGAGCATGGTACATCTGGTATTGCATCTTCTGAGGCCACAGGGGTTGGCCAGTTCATGAAGTTAAATCCTCTAACTTTTAGTTGTGTTAAAGTAGAGGAGGAACCTTAGGGTTTTTTGATGAAATTGAAAAGATCTTCAGGATGATGCAGGCCACGATTGTGGAAGGAGTGAATTTTACTGCCTATCAACTAATGGATGGTATACCAATGGTACGAGGAATGGGATCAAGCAAAGGATGAGGTTGATGAGTCTTCTCTGTGGGATACTTTCTTTAATGCTTTTCTAGACCACTTCTTTTCTCAGGAGTTGAGGGTAGCAAAGGTAGAGGAATTTGTTAATCTGAAATAGAGGAAGATGTCGGTCAAAGAGTATGCCTTGAAGTTTCACTATTTGTCTAGGTATGCTCTGGAATTAGTATCAAATTTGAGGGATAGGATGAGAAAGTTTGCTTTAAGACTGTCTTGGGATTTTATCCTTGGAATCAAGACTGCATTACTGAATAAGGACATGGATATTGCTAGATTTGTTGTTCATATGCAATCGGTGGAGAAGAAAAAAAAAGTAGGCTGAGATTGGGGAAAGGCAAGGTAGAAAGTTCAAGTTCTCTAAGCAGGGTGGTAAAAAATATGGTCGAGATGGTGGTAAATGGCCAAAGAAGAAGTGGAGGAGTTTTGGTTCTTTCTCCACACCTAGTGCTTCTTACCTAAAGCAGTTAGGTGATTGGCGTCAGCAAGTTGCAATAACTTTGGAGCACAGGGTGCCAAATCTTTTGCTAGTGGGGCTCAGTCGGCCTTATCATGTCCTCCATGTAGGTTCTATGGTTGGTTACATTGGGGTTTTTGCGATGAGGGGAGGGACATGTGTTTTAAATATGGTCAACCAGGCCAAATGCGTAGAAACTATTCGATTGGTAAGTTTGTGTTAGGAGCGAACAAGGTTTTTCTTTCCTCTTGACCTGCTCTTGCACCAAAGGGTGCTGCTTCTACATCTGTTTCTACTTTTTGGTACTGGAATAGGTTATATCCACTCACTACCTGATAGGAGTTTAAGGCATCGCCTGATGTAATGACTGGTACGTTACAACTCTTTTTTCATAATGTGTATTATTTACTTGATCTGGGGTCCACTCTCTTTTATGTGACCCCATTTATGGTTGTACATTTTGGTTTTGATATCGAGGTCATTTTTTATCCTTTTTTCTGTTTCTAACCAGGTAGGTGACTCTGTGATTGCTAAAAGAGTCTATAGGGGTGTAGTATCTGCTGGTAGTAAGGAGACTTTAGTGGATTTGTTCAAATTAGAAATAGTGGATTTTGATGTCATTTTGGGTGTGCATTGGTTACACTCGTGTTGCGCGTCCTTAGATTGTCAGACTCATAAGGTTGTTTTTAATTTCCCCAATGAATCAACGTAACACCCCATATTTTTACCTAGCTTAAATTCATCCCAAAAATGTCAAAGAATTGCTTTAAAGATGAATACACTTTTATACATGTGGAATTTTCAAGATTTTGACTCTTTATTGTGTGGGAAATTGAATAAGCTTTTCATCAATACCAAATTCCCCCAAATCCGACACCCGGGCAAAGTGTTAGAGCCATTTTAGTAAGACAGTGTACCACCCGAGCCATCAGCACATTACGGCGCCAGCCAAAATGGCAATTGGCAAAAACTAGTGAGACTCTGCAATATTAGCGCTTCACGCCAAGGCTCAATTTCAGAATTGTCCTTTTCCAATGTTCCAACGCGATACCACCGCATAGCGATGAACTTTCAGGTCGCGTCCAAGGTGGAAACACGATTGTACCACATCGTGCCACCATGCAATTTCCTAGTTGTCATTTTCTAGTGGCCTAGCGTGATAGTGGCACATCACGCCAGGGTTCCAAATCGGGAAAATTTCATGAAAACTTAAAGATGTGCCCAGAGTTTAAACAGTCTTTTCCCATGATTTTATTCTGCCTAGATGTGGGATTTAAGCCCTAAAATGTGTAAAACCCTTCATTATTCACTTTTCTCCAAAATCAAAAGATAGTTCTCTCTCAAGAAAACAAACCCTAGCTCTCAAGAATCAAGGTCAATATCAAGTATTTCTTCAAGAACTCCAAGAAACTCTCAAACTAAGGTATGTTAGATGTTCATCTATGGGTCCCTTCCACCCATAGAGTCAAAGAATCTATTTTTAAAACTTCAAGAATTATGACTCATGATTTACATTTACGAAATTGGATTGTGTTCATGTTTTGATATTTGTTTAGTTTCAATCCATGGTTAATGGTAGATTCCATAAAGTTGTATAGCATGTATCTTGAATTGAGTAATCTCCATGTTATAATCCATAAATTTGCAAGTTGATTATTGTATCCACATTAACCCTAAGTGTTTATGATTTAATGAACCAAGTTTGCTTCCGATGTGTTTGATAAATTGTTTGTGAGAATGAAATAATGGCATTATAGCATGCTAACATGTAATCCTCATCAATGTACAAGTTAATGCGTCAAAAGTGTTTGATGAAATGTCTTTATGAATGAATTATGACCAAGTGAACATTGTCATATTATTCAAGATTATGCTTTGCTTTACTCTTTATGTTATCGAGTCTTGGGGGTATTTAATACCCGATAATCTAGCTGTTACTTAGATCCAGTGTCAGTTACAGAATAGTATCAGTTATGTCACGATCAGTAGTCCTCTCAGTCCGTTATAAGTAGAATTCAGTTAGTTACAAAACATAGGAAAACTTAGCAATCTCAGTATCAGTCAAGTCCAGTTCAGTATACTCAGTTTAGTGTCTTTCAGTTAGGAGTAGGATTCATCACCGAGCAAGCCTAGGGATGAAGGCACACCCGTTAGTTAGGACTGGGTCCCTAGAAGCAATCCCTAAGCTCCAGAACTATGTAGATAGCGTATGTCACCCATTAGATAGGACTAATATACTCAGGGATCACCCGCTAGATTAGGACTGATCTCAAGGGTCACCCGTTAATTAGGATTGACTCCACAACAGTTGTCTTTACCCGTGACACGGTACTGACACCCTTCCAATTAAAATTATAGATTGGACCCCATCTTAGTTATCTTCTCTTATTTGGGACATGTCGGTTAGATGATTACCTCCCATAATTTTAGTTTTAGTCTTCAGTTTAGAACTCAGCTTAGTTTTACAGAATCAGGACTGTTAGACATAATCAATCAGTATCAATAATTCAGTTATCAGTAATTTCAGATATCAGTTATACAGTTATCAGAACTCAGTACTTAGCTTCAGAAAAGCTCAATTATAGTATACACGTACTCTTATGTTTAGTTACTCTATATTATTTAGTTAGTTATTGTTCATGCATATGAACCCTTGCATTCAGTCTTACCTCATCTAGCATACTAGTATATTCCCATGTACTAACCTATACTTTTCTATGCTATGATGTTTTATATCATAGGTTTGGACGCTCAGGTTCCTGACCGCGCTTAGCTAGATTCAGCCAGCAGTAGCATATTTAGCAGTGAGTCCTCATCTATCGAGGATATACTTTTATTTCAGTACTTTAGCTTAGCAATATTTTAGTAGATGGAGTTAGTTGGGGGATTGTCCCATTAACTCCACTTTCAAACAGATTCAGTTAGAGGCTTTTCAGACTAGATTTTCAGACAGTATTTCAGATTCAGATATTATTATACATTATTAGTATTTTAGATGTTTTGAACTTTATGGCATTTCATCCTATTATTCCATAATTATTTTAGTACTATTTTCCAATGCTCACAACAAATATTATTCATGGGTTAGCTTTTGGTCCTTTAGGATCGCAAGCACCGTGTGACGACTAGGGAGTAGTCCTGGTCGTTACAATCAATTATTCAATGGGGGTGATTCCCTATTGCCTAAGGAAATTTTTATATTATATCTTAGAGCTCAAAGATTAATCTCTAACATCTAGTCTGCGTTAAAGACTCTAACTCAGAAAGTCCTTCTTTGTATTTGGTCCTAGTGATGAATGAGTTTCCTGAGGTCTTTCCAGATGATCTTAATTCTGTTCCTCCAGATAGGGAGATTAAGTTTGAGATTGATTTGGTTCCAAACACTCATCCAACTTTTATTTCTTCTTAAAGAATAGCTCCGACAGAGTTGAGGGAACTCAAGGAGCAACTTAAGGACCTCCTAGACAAGGTTTTCATCCTTCCTAGTGTGTCCCCATGGGGTGCACTGGTGTTATTCGTACGTAAAAAAAATACTTCCCTTTGGATATGTATTGACTATTGGGAGTTGAATAAGGTGACAATTAAGAACAAGTATCCTCTTACGAGGATAGATGACTTTTTTGATCAATTGCAGTGTGCCAAATTATTTTCTAAGATAGATCTTTAATCTGGGTATCATCAGCTTAAGATTAGGGAGGTGGATATCCTAAAGATAGCTTTCTAAACCTGGTATGGAAACTTTGAGTTCTTGGTAATATCATTTGGTTTGACCATTGCCCTGACGGCATTCATGGATTTGATGAACTGGGTCTTTCATTAATTTTTAGATCTTTTGTTATTGTGTTGATTGATGTCATTTTGGTGTATTCTAAGAGTGAGTTGGATCATGCTAATCACTTTCGTATGGTGCTGCAGATCTTAAAAGAGCAGTTTTTGTATGCCAAATTCTTGAAATATGAGTTATGGTTGAATGTTGTTACTTTTTTGGGTCATATTACTTCTAGTGAAAAGGATTATGGTAGATCCACCAAAGGTAGTGGTGGCTAGGAAGTGTCCTAGACCTATAACTCCAACCAACATTCGGAGCTTCTTAGGTTTGGCTGGGTATTATAGGAAGTTTGTGGAAAGTTTTTCGATGATAGTTTCCTCATTGACTAAGTTGACTCAAAAAAAGTCAAAGTTCTTGTGGTCGGATGCGTGTGAGGGTAGTTTTGAGAAGTTGAAAGATAAATTGACTTTGGCTCCGATTTTAACTTTGCCTGAAGGCAATGAGGGTTTTATGGTTTACTGTGATGCATCCTGGGTAGGACTTGGTTGTATTTTGATGCAGCATAGGAAGGTGATTACCTATACTTCTAGGCAGTTAAAGGTACATGAGAGGAACTATCCTACTCATGATTTGGAGCTTTTAGCGGTGGTATTTGCATTAAAAATTTGGTGGTACTATTTGTATGGGGTGCATGTGGACATCTTTTCTGATCATAAGAGTCTACAGTATGTATTCACTCAGAAAGAGCTTAATCTCAAACAGAGAAGATGGCTTGAGCTTCTCAAGGACTATGACATGAGTCTTCACTACCATCCAGGTAAGGCTAATGTTGCTATTGATTCTCTAAGTAGGTTGTCTATGGGTAGTTTAGCTTATGTGGATAACAAGAGATAGGGGTTGGTGAAGGATATTCACCGCTTGGCTAATCTTAGAGTTCGCCATTTTGACTCCGAGAATGGTGGTGTGTTGGTACAGAAAGTAGTTCGGTAGTCTCTTGGTGAAGAGATCAAGGAGAAGCAAATGCTAGATCCTATCTTGATGAAAATCATGGGTAATATAGGTTGGAAAAAGGTAATGGTATTTTAGACCAGTGGTGATGGTAACTTTCGGTACCAAGGGAGGTTATGTGTTCCTGACGTTGATGGTTTGTGAGAAAGGGTATTGGCCGAGGAGCATGAATCCCATATATTATTCATCCTGGTTCAACAAAAATGTATCATGATCTCAAGGAGATGTATTAGTGGAATGGTATGAAGAGGGATGTGGTTGATTTTGTGACAAAATACATGGTGTGTTAACGAGTAAAAGTTGAGCACATAAGACTTGGGGATTTCTATCAAGAGATTGAATTACTTGAATGGAAATGGGAGGTAATCAATATGGATTTTGTTGCCGATCTTCATCGGTCTCGAAACCAATTTGATTTGATTTAGGTCATCGTGGATAGGATGACAAAGTTGGCTCACTTCATTCTAGTGAGGACTAACTTTTCGACTGAGTATTATGCGAGGTTATATTTTCATGAGATTGTGCAGCTATATGGAGTACCTATTTCGATCATATCTGATCATGGTATGCAATTTTCATCTTAATTTTGGCGGTCATTTCAGAAAGGCTTGGGTACTAAGGTTAGTCTAAGTACTATTTTTCAGTCGCAGACGGATGGGCAAGCAGAAAAGACTATTTAGACATTGGAAGATATGCTTCGTGAATGTATGATTTATTATGGTGATAATTGTGTTGAGTATCTACCTCTTGTAGAGTTTACTTACAACAATAGTTACCATTCTAATATTGGGATGGCCCCTTTTAAGGCATTGTATGGTAGGAGGTGTAGATCTCCTATTAGGTGGTTTGAGCTTTATGAGGCGGATATGTTTGGCCCGAATTTGGTTTATCAAGATATGGAGAAGGTGAAAGTGATTCAGGATAGGCTTAAGGATGCCAAAAGACACCAAAAGTCCTATATGGATGTAAGATATAGGGACTTGGAGTTTGAGGTCGGGGATAGGGTATTCCTAAAGGTGTCTCCCATGAAGGGAGTAATACGATTCGGGAAGACGTGAAAGCTCAGTCCCCCGTATGTTGGTCCTTATGTGGTTTTGCGAAGAGTTGGTAATGTGGCATATGAATTGGAGTTGCCTTCTAGTTTGAGCTCTATTCATCCAATATTTCATGTCTCTATGTTGAGAAAGTATATAGGTGATCCTTCATCGATTGTTTCTTTAAAAGGATTGGATATCTCAGATTCTCTATCTTATGAAGAGATCCTGATTAAGATCTTGGATCGACACGTTCATCAGTTAAGGACCAAGGATTTAGCTATCGGTAAAGTTCTATGGTGGAACCATAAGGTGGAAGAAGCTACTTGGGAAATGAAAGAGGACATGAGTCTAAGTTTCCGTATTTGTTTTCTTCTCTGGATATTTGTGCGGAAGGTTTGTGTTCTTGATCATATCTTTATTTTCTAACTTGGTTAAAGGAAAGGTTGATTTCCTTGCATGTTTGTTTTCTAACTTAGTTAAAGGTTGGAATGTTTATGACTGGGTATAGTTCGTGTTTGTACTAACTTGCCTGTCATTCGAGGATGAATAATCTTGGTGGGGGAGACTAAAATACCCTGGGTTTTTGCCCAATATATCTATGGCTAAGCTTGCCTCTTCTTCTTAACCTCATCACACCCTTCATGGGTGATACACAGAGGAATACCTGATCACCTATTCCAAATCTAAATGCATGAAGTCTACTATCTGTATAAGCCTTTTACCTACTCTAAGTTTCCCTCAACCTATCCTAAATCACCTTGACTCTATCCAGCGACTCTAAAAGCAAGTCAGTACCACAGGGTCTAACCTCAAAAGTCTCAAACAATCTAATTGGGGAATGACATCTCATTCCATATAAAGCCTTAAAAGGCACCTTCTTAATATTTGAATGTAACTATTATTATACGTGAAGTTCACCAAGCCTAAGTGTTGTCCCACTGACCTACAAAATCCATAACACGGACTCGGAGCATATCCTCTAGAACCTCAATAGTTCGCTCCTATTGCCCATCGATCTAGGGATGAAAGGTTGTAATAAGATCCACCTGAGTACCCAACTCCTCTTGAAAAGCTCTCCAAAAGCTAGAAGTGGACACTTAACCATAATCTAAAATGATAGATATAGGGATACTATGCAAATAGACTATCTCACGAACATAGATATGGGCTAACCTCTCGGCACTGAAGAATATCTAAATAAGAATGAAATGTGCTGACTTGGTCAACCAATCCACAATGACCTAAATACCATCAAAACTGGGGAAGGTACGAGGCAAAGCACTAAAAAAGCCCATCGTAATTTACTCCTGCTTTCACTGAAGAATGGGCAACCTCTGAAACATTCCACCAGGTGTTTAATGCTCGGTCTTCACCTACTAACAACATAGGCAACAAGCTATAAAGTATGCCAATCTCTGTTTATGCGACTCCACCAATAATGTTACCCCAAATCCCTATACATCTTAGTTGTACTTGGGTGAATAGAATATCTGGAGTTGTGTGCCTCATTCAAGATCAACTGAATCAAACCATTAACCCTTAGAACATAATTGCTTCTATCAAACCTCAAAAAACCCTCTGAATATATGGTAGCCCTCTTAGACTCACCACTCAGCACCTAAATATGGATAATTCAAAGTCTCTTATCCAAAAACTAACGAATCCAAATCTACTCAAATAATGAAGACTCAATCTCGACTCTAGCAAGAATCTTGCTAGGATATGAAATATCAAGTCGCACCATTAAGTTGGCTAAGAACTACATGACCCATAGTAACGTCCTCTGAGAAACTAAAATACAAGAAAAGCTACCCATACTCACCGTCTTTCAGCTTAAGGCATTTTCTACTACATTCGTCTTGCCCAGATGATACAAGATAGAGATATCATAATCCTTAAGCAGCTCCATCCATCTACGCTACCTAGAATTTGGCTCTCTCTGGGTCATAAGATGCTGAAGACTACGATGATCCATGAAGGTCTCATAATGCATGCCATAAAGATAATGCCTCCAAATCTTAAGAGGAAAAACTACTACCACTAACTCCAAATCATGAGTAAGGTAGTTGTACTCATGCACCTTCAGCTGCATCAAAAGCATAAGTAATAACACAACCTAGTTGCATTAATACACAACCAAAACCAACACTAGAAGCATCATAACACACAGTGAATCCCTTACTCTCAATAAGAAGAGCCAAAATAGGAGCTGAAGTAAGAAATTCTTTGAGCTTTTCAAAGCTCGACTCACACTCTTTGGGCCATCATAAAGGAACCTCCTTCAGAGTCAATCTGGTCATAGGTGCTGCAATAGTAGCAAAATTCTCCATGAACCACCTATAGTAATCGGCCAAACCAATGAAGCGATGAACCTCAGTCAGAGATGTAGGCCTGGCCAAATCATAAATGGCCTCAATCTTTGTTGGGTGTACTATAATCCAATCCTTAGGCACCATATGCCTAAGTAATGTCACCAACTCAATCCAAAACTCACACTTAGAGAATTTGGCAAAAAGTAAATAATCTTTCAAAGTTTGGAGCATATTCTTCAGATGTTGCACATGCTCCTCTCTACTCATCAAATACACAAGGATGTCATTGATGAACACAATCACAAAGAAAACCAAATAAGGCCTGAACACTCAGCTCATCAAATCAATAAACGCAGTTAGGCATAAGTCAACCAAAAAAACATCACTAGGAACTCATAATGACCATAACGGGTTCTAAAGGTTGTCTTCGGGATATCCTCAACCCAAATCCTGAACTGATGGTAATCGGACCTCAAATCAATCTTAGAAAACATTATTGCACCCTGAATTGGTCAAATAAATCATCAATGCAAGGCATAGGATACTGGTTCTTCACCGTCACTTTATTATGCTGCCAATAATCAATACACATACTGATGGAGTTATCTTTCTTCTTTAACATAGGATCTTCTCAAGGAGACATACTCGATCTAATAAAATCCTTACCAAGAAGATCCTAAAGCTGAGAATTGTCAAGACCCAAAATAAAAAGGGTCATGATGGCACTTGTTACGGCGAACCTTGACAAGTAATTCCTTCACCTAAATTGATACATAAGAGGGAAAAGACAATAATAACCCCAGGGTAAGGCCTCAAGAATGAAATCAAACCAAAATAATATCACAATGAAGAAAGACACATAACCAAAATACCATATATTCCCAAAACCTAGTGTCAATATGTAAGAACCACTAATACATTTCAAAAATCCAATACAAGGACAACCAAAATAGGATACAACTCTGTCTCTGAAATATAATAAAGGCCTAGTCTAATGTAGATAAGATAGAAGTGAACTTCGGATGCCTGAAATCAACCACTACCTTAAAAACTCCAAAAGTCACCCGAATCAACCAAGCTGGGGTGCACTCAAACTAGGACCTACACCGAAAGGGCGTATTTGGTGTGAGTATGGTCCACTTATACTCAGTAGGATCATAGGTCGACCAAGAAAAGTATATAATAAAAATACAAAATACACATAAAGGGAACGTTACCTGCAATCAAAAAATATCCCACAATGGTAGCCTAGACCGCTAGCACTAACGGTTCTGTAATATCCACATATAATACAACAAAAAACTAGACAAGAACATGAGTATACATTTATACCACACATGAGCAAAGGAACAAGGAGAACAACGTATACTAAAACCTCAAGTACAAGTAAGAGAAGATAGAATTATGTATACACAAGTCAAAATAACATCACAGGCATAATAGTTTAAACACAATAAATATGATGATGATGATGATGATGTAATGCACGATGTTGTCACACAAGCTCGAGGTCGTCGCACAGCCTCTGAGACCATCGCATAGTCTCTATATACACTTACAGAGCTAAAGCTAAAAAACGTAGGACCCATAAGGGGTTCATCAATATATATATCATATCTTCTCCCCAGCGCATCCCTTGGGGTGGGTTTTATAAAATATCACAATATCTCTTCCCTAGCACATCCTTTAAGGAGAGTTTTAAAAGGTTTTGCTAGTGTTTCCCAATATTTCTGCGGTGGTAATATTTATTTTATGAATGAGTATGATATGAGGATGTAATTCTCATAATTAATCACAATGAGCATTTTCATAACCAACCATATTAGTATTTCTACAACCAACTAATATGCCAATATCCATTTAATATTTCCAACCATTCATGAATTTCCACGTGATTGATATACCAATAGATTATGAATATATCACAATACACATTTGGTACCACAACATGCATTTCATAAATAAAACACAATTATTCTCATTTATATAGGCTATCAATATCACATAGGACCCCATACAGTCACACATGGCACATAATATATCAAGTCCACCCCCATAATACCACATATAGGCCCACATACGGGAAAAACATAATAAGATAGCCATTTTCATGCTTAGCTCCCAAACCCTTAACATGCACTTTGCATATAAATTAACTACCCAACCCAGTTTGAAAGAGTTAAGCCATAACCTATCTCGAATGCCAAAATCGGTCTGCTATACTTTAATCTTGAAACCCTAATCCTCACGAAATAACTCAAAATCAACTAAAACATCAAAATATAGAATTTACGCACCAAAAGAAAGCCAACAACACACATATTACCTAGTTCCAAGTCAGGATCAAAGTGGACCCCCAAAATGGGTTTCTCAAAAAAAGAAAAAATCATAATTTTGACAAAAATATGTTCCCCAGGTTTTAGGTGTCTACAGCTGAAAACCCAATCAAAATTGAATTTAAAACGAGGTTCAAATCAAAGAAAAACTATTTTAAACTTTACTAGGTAAAATCATTCAAATCCGTTTAAAAATTAATATTTGAAAATATTTTGAAGATGAAATTAAGGAAAAAATAGTAATTATAGGATTAGGAACATTATTCAAGTGAAAAGGTGTTGAATTGGGGCTTAATTCAAAGAAATATAATTTTGGGCCTTTGGATCGTTGGGCCAAATCCCCAATTTCCACTTCCAAATTTGAATTAAAACAAGAATCTAATGTTAAAAATGGGAAAAAATAGTTAAAATTGGTGAATTGGAGCTTACCCAAGCTTAGAAATGGAGAAAGTTGCTTAAAGCCACGAACGCTAAGCTCAAAGTCTCAAAAATGGTGAAAAATGATAAAACCAGGTATATATATACCTAGGTTCTGTGATCACAAACCTCGGGTTGCAACCGCAGTACCCTGACAGACGGAGGTGTCGCAATCGCAGACAAGGGTCAAAATCATGATTGCAATTCTTAGTTCGCGATTGTGGGTGTACCATCTGGGGATTTGGTTCAATCCAAGTCTCCGTAGGCCTCTTGAGATTCATTCGGGATCCCGACAAACTCTGTAACCCTATCAAATTCGGCGTTCCAAACTAAATATAAAATATCATAATTTCTAAAAAACACCATATTCACAAAGTTGACCCCCAAAACCCAAAATCACAGCTTTCCAAACAAGTGTCAAAATGAGATTTAAAAGCCATAAAACCACAGCAAATATATTACCACCCTAAAATTAGTATTTCGGAGCTGTTGGCGCATTCTATTTTTTCATCTATCATACGGATCAAAACATATTGACTGAAGTCACACATAAGGCTCTCAAAGCCTTCGAACACCACAATATAGCACAAATGACACCAAAATACATCGAGAATTATGCCAATCATCTCCACACCATAGAATTACCATAATGAAACTATAGAGAGGGGTAAATTAGTTAAATCACACAAAAACACATATTTTACATAATTTATCAAAATTTAAGTCGTTACAAGAATCCAACTCCTTAGGCTCAGCATAAGTTATATGGTAAGGTGACATAGAAATAGCTCGAGTATCAGGTCCAAGATCAATAACAAACTCAATATCATACTAGGTTGATCATTAGGTAAAATATCAGGAAACTTATGAACCGTTAGAACTGAGTCTAATGACGGACTCTCCAAACTAACATCATGAATATATGCGAGATAAGACTCGCAACCCTTGAAATAAGCCTCTTAGCATGAATATAAGAAATAATCCCTATAGGCTTGAGACTAACTGCTCGCTACCACACGATTAGGGGTATGTTGGGCATGGAAAAGGTAACGGTCTTGTCAAAATAATCTAGGACTACATGATAGTTGGATAACCAATCCATGCCTAGAATTACATCAAAATCCACCATATCCAATATAATAAGATCAACATGAGTATCAAAATCTTGCACAGTCATAACACATAATCTGAAAACCTGATCTACTACTAAAGAATCACCCACAGGAGTAAATATACATACTGGCATGGATAATGAATCCCAAGATAACTCTAATTGTTGGGCATAATAAGCAGACACATAAGAATAAGTGGATCTCGGATCAAATAAATCAAAGGCCGACTGGCGGCACACCAAGATCATACCTATGATAACAGCATTCGTAAACTCAGTTTTACGTCTACTAGGTACTACATACAATTGACCATGCCCACCACCTGGCTGGGCTCGTGATCAATCTCTTGTCCTTCCTGCCTGAGAGCCTTCATAATTACCCTAGGAACCACCCCTACAACAATACATACCACCTCTAGTTGAGGGGTAAACTATTTAATAGGTGGACATCCTAAGCTGAAGAAATCAATACTCTACAACTGGGCACTCTTATGTGAAGTGACCAAAAACTCCACAAATATGACATGCCCTATGAACTATACCAAAACTAGAAGATTTAGTTAACCTAGAATAACCAACATAACTAGAATATCCAGATGATGAACCCCTCACAACTTGATGATGTGTTATAGAAATATAGCACTTTCAATGCTTAAAACTATGAAAATATGCAGTTTTTGAGGTTGTTTTGTTAGATAAGATGCATTTTAGGTATGTTTTGTATAAAATCATGTTTTGGATGCAAAGTTCATGAAAAAAATGAAAAAAAGGTTATTTTCGCAACTTATGGGAGCAAATATATATGTTCGGGATACTTTCTGGGTTGTTCGTGATCAAACCATGTGCGAGAATAAAAGAAGAGCTGACAAGATGACTCTCGGCACCTACTAAGTCAACATATCGAATGGAAGTGGTACAAAGCAAGTGTCAAAAGTCTAAAATCTTGAGAACTGACATGCAATAAATTTTGGTCTGGC
This sequence comes from Capsicum baccatum var. pendulum, assembly GCA_030864225.1. Lineage (NCBI taxonomy): Eukaryota > Viridiplantae > Streptophyta > Magnoliopsida > Solanales > Solanaceae > Capsicum > Capsicum baccatum. Next base: position 158,883,284 of record CM061560.1, on the reverse strand, counting down.
ACTTACGATCGCACTTGCCCCCTCTCTGCAGGTTGCAAGTACTACCTACACCCAAGGAAAGGGCGCAAGTAGGGACCATAAGTGGCCTCGACCCTCTTAGCTCCTATTTTGTTTGGGCTTTAATTTTAAAGTTTTCTCATGTACTATAAATACCCTTTATGTGTTTTTTAGTAGTAGTTATGTACTTTTGATATTTATAAACATATTTTGATTTCGAGAGTCGATTTTAATTTTGGAATTCTCTTGTATCAACTACAGTTGATTAATTTAGTTATAGTTTTGGGATTTCTACTTCTTATTATTATGATTTCATATATGCTTTCAATCATGAATGTTGTTGATTACTTCACAAGCATGAGCGGCTAAAAACCTATAGCTAGTGTTGTGCAAACCCTGGCGGATTGATGAAATAGGGGAAGTGCTATCATTGTTCTGAACTGATACTCATGCATGCATTGCTTTATATTTACTATAATACTTTTCTTAATGGGTGCACACATTAAGATCCCGCCTAGATTATTGCTACTTACTCCAAAAGAGGAGTAATGACTAGGAAAAGATAAAGACAATAGTAATTTGGAGTTTAACTGTCGATCCACGGTTTTAGATTTTATCTTAGTAAGATGGTTAGATTTCATCTAACAACTAGAGAATCAATAGGTAATAGTTAACTGGGATCAAGATAAGGGTTAGTAAGGCGACATCCTGAGACTCAAAAGGTAAGGGTGAAATCCTTCTGCTTGTCTAAATAACTGTATAAGGTACATAACTTATCGATTCTATATGCAAGGTATCCGATTTCTTCAACAAAGCATGATAAGCCTATGAAGTTGAGAAGCATGGGGAGAACACAATCCTATCACGACTGATTACAACCGAAGTTGATATTTGCTACTAGTTCGACATTGATCCTTAAATACCCCCATTTACTTTTCCAGTTTTGCCCGTTGATTATAATAGCTGAGAGCCATGATTTCACATATTCCCTTAGGATTCGACCTCAACCTCTGTTGGGTTACTATATTTGGTGCAAGCATAAATTTCATGTCACTTTCTATTTATAGATGGTTAGGCTTGGGAGCAACCAAATCAATAATAATGTGACTACTGATGGTTGATTATTCAGTCAAGAGGCATGTGGAACTTTTATGTGATTTGCTAGTAAAGACGGAAAACTTTATCTTTCCTGATGACTTTGTGATCTTGGATTGCAAAGAAGATTTTGGTTCTTATAATCTTAGGAAGATTGTTCTTAGCTGTAGGCAAATATTTGGTTGATATGGAGAGCAATGAATTTAAGTTCATATTGAACAATGCAGAGGTTGTTCAATGTTTATCAGTCCATAAAACAACTAAGGGACATAAGTGTTGTCTCTATGATCGATGTTGTTAATGATGGAGTGATTGAGGTACCTATTGAGGAAAGGCTTCCAGTTGAAGCTTTAGTTGCAGTAATAATGAATTTCGATGTTGATGACATAAGGAATAGGATGATATAATAAAGGCCTTAATCGGTATAGGATCTTATTCGTATGTCCCAAAGAAGCTGGCTTAGACTTCAAAAGTAGACTAACTCCTCCAGCTAAACCTTTAATCTATGACCCACTAGTTTTAGAGCTGAAACTTTTGCCTAGTCACCTCCGTTGTGCCTTTCTAGGATCAAATAGGTAAATGGTAGGTTAAAGCACTGGTGTTAGTGTTGAGGCGGTTCAAAGGGGCAATTGGATGGATCATTGCTGACATAATTAGGATCCCTCAAGGGATATCAACTTTCTAGATTTAGTTAGATAAAGACTTCATTCCAAGCATAGAGCATCAACACAAACTTAATCTACTAATTGAAAAGGTAGTAAAGAAAGAAACTATTACGTGTTTAAATGCAAAGGTAGTATATCCCAATTTAGATAACAAGTGGGTAAGTTTGGTGTAGTGTATTCCCAAGAATGGAGGTATGATTATGGTACCAAATGAGCAAAATGAGTTGATCCAATTGAGGCCAGTCACAAGTTGGCGGGTATGCACAGATTATAGGAAATTGAACTCTTGGACAATTAGAGATCATTTGCCAATGCCATTCATGGATTAAAATCCCCAGAATAGGATCAAAAAAATCAAAATCAAAATCCAGAATAACAATTAGCATCCCCAGAATAACATCAAAATCCACCATATTAAGATCAAAAAAATCTACCAAAGTCTGTCTACCACCAACAAATAGCACACACACCCTATAGACTCTTTTAGCAATAACTGAGTCATCTATCGAGGTAGAAATAGTAAAAGAACCTGAAACAACCTCAGGTTAAAAACCAAAACATACAGCCACGTATAGGGTCATATAGGAATGAGTGGACCCTGGATCAAGCAGACATTGCACATCACGAGAAAAAAGTTATAACATACTAGTAATGACATCAAGTGATGTCTCAGATTCCTGTCATAATGCAAAAGCATACAACCTATTCCCACCAGTGTCGGTACTAAAAGTAGGAGCAAAAATGGAAGTCGCACCATTAGGCGCAGGAGTAGAAGATGAAGCAGCCAGAGCTTTGGTCGCTCCCAAAGCTCCCTTACCAATCGGATAATTCTTAAGCATATGACCTGGCTAGCCACATTTAAAATACTTGTCCTTTCCTTTCTCATAATAACCCCAATGAAGATGATCATAAAACCAGAAAGGAGGGCATGAAAAAGCCGATTGACCCCCACTTACCTGAGATTGGGCTCTCTATTCTCAAAAGTTATCACCACCTTGCGGATGCCTATCACCCGACTGCCTCAAGTAAGGAGTGCTAATAGTAAAGAAAGAACCAAAACTCTTCCACTTCTTTTTCAACTATTTACTCTCATCCCAACCACCTAGCGACTGGGCATCTCTCTGATCAGAAAACCTGCTTCTTTTACCCTGTCTATTTCTGAACTCTGCTTATTTTCTCTTCTTATCCTCCATTTGTTTTATGTGGACAACTAACCTCAAAATTTCTATATCCTTAATCAGTAAAGCAATATTGCTTTCCAAGATCAAATCCCGAGATAGCCCAGAAGCGAACTTTCTCATCCTCACCTTCATGTTAGCCACCAAATAAGAAGCATACCTTGACAACTGATTAAATTTCAAGGCATATTCCTTGACAGACATTGTCCCTTGCTTCAGATTCAGAAACTTCTCCATCTTTACTTCCCTCAGCTCTTAAGGAAAGAAACAATCCAGAAAAGCACCAGGAAAAGAATCCTATAAAGATGACTCCACATAACCTTTATCCTAATCCCACTTCTCGTACCATTGGTACACAACATCTTTGAGCTAATCCCACATAACCTTCCACATTTGTGGTCTGTATCACCCTGAATATATTCTCCATTTCATCCAAGAAACCCTGAGGATCCTCTTCCACCTTCATATCAGTAAAAATAGAAGGATTCAATTTCATTAACTAGCAAACTTTGTGGCCTCCACGGATAACCCACCAGATGTATACCGCTCAACCCGAGCAGCAACCAACTAAGAAATAGTATGAATAGGCTGGATAAATTCTGCATTAGTTATCTCACCCTGAGGAGGACTAGTAGCAATCAGAAGACTCCATAACAATCAGGGATAGGACCCTGAGATCGAAGACGAACTCTAGACATAGGACGTACCCCATCAATATTGTCCCCAGATGGGACTGAAGAGTTTCCTTGTGTTCAAGATCTATGAGGCATGGTATGAAAGACTAGCAAATAAGGATTAGAGAAGATTCCAGGACTTAGACTCCAAGCTTGAAAATAAAATACCAAGAAAGTGAAATATTCCTAAATGTCCTGTAGCCTCTCTTTTATGAGTGGGGTGGGCTACACATCCCTAAAAGAGACTCTACCAGACACGGTTTTGTAGAATCCCAATTGACCATAAACCTAAATTCTAATACCAACTTAACATAACCCGACTCGGGGCTTTGACGTAATGGGCACCCCAAGTCCAACCAAGATAGAAGACTATCCCCATTACCTACCCAACCTCCAGTTGCCTGCCCTGAGTTGGCTGAGTTTCAAACATATAATAAGATAGCATAACTATCCAGATTACAAACTCTGGGATAGGTCTATTACCAAGATCGGCCCAACCGAGTTTGACCATCCCGTACCAATCGTCCACCATACCAAGCCAAACCAAACCATAGATCCAACCATAACCAAATAAATTCCATTAATAATTAAATAATTCTAAAATAAAATATGATGGAATAGTAAGAAATTTTGTCCAATGAGGTCAGCCCTAATATCAATGCCAATACTAAGGCTAACATCAATATCGATTCCGCACATTTCAAACTATAGTAGTTTCACAAAAGCCTCTAACTAAAGGAATACAAATATTTTGATATGCCCCCAACCATAGCCAAAACCAATATCCATAAATAGTCCAGAGTATGAAATAACATCCATGAATAGCGCCTTTTGACTATATAAAAGCTTACCACTTTAACCTAAAGTTGACCCCTGAGTGTTTGAATACTAAGCAGGAGGAGTAGAATGGTTGATTCTTACATCGCGTAGGGATACCACCGCTCGAAGAAGGGTTAGCGGGTGAATGCTAGCATGAACTCAGGATAAGGATAAAGTAATGCTAATTATAAAACCAAGTAAAACCATCCATATGCACACAACTCATACAGATATATATATATATATATATGGGTTTAGCATGCCATTTAAAACCTTTACCTAGGCTATGTAGCTTTGTCATCCTAAACTACCCACAGGCTATATGGGTTCAGCTCCCCTGCTGAAAGGGCCCCACTGCGTGAAGCCGCACGACCAGGGAATAAAACTTGGATGACTAGTACATCCCCCAAAATATAAAGTATGACATCATGCACACAGTCACTAGGACCAAACCTCACATAAGAAAATATGAGTTTCCAGTCTTGATCCTCCCGGGACCTCCACCTTTCACGGCTTTGCTACACACCTCCTTCCTTTAAGCCCAATTAAAACCATTTTCCACTCAAAGCATTATTCAATATTATTAACCAAGGCTATTAGTAGTGGTATCATCATACCAACTATAACTTGCAAGTATTGTCCTTAGCCAATCCTAGGGGGATTCTCATGTACCCCACATGATTTCTAATTAAACTAAAACCATGGCCACCAAGGCCTTTTTTAATCCATTCAAAACCATTTAAACCATTCATATCATTTAGGTTTCATTGCCAAGTTTAAACCATGCATAAGTTCCACTGAAAAACCAATATTATAGTAAAAGTATTGTCATAGGTATTTTATCAAACACATTGAGGGTATAGTATTTCCAAAACCAAGGTCTATTACTAAAAAACCATTCCCATGCAACCAAATATACAAAACCACCATTAATGCATATAAAAACATAATTTAAACATGAGAAAATCATAACCAAGCATTTATAACCAAAACCCCCAAAATATATTTGAAAACCCAAAATCATACAACATTCAAATCATGAAAAAATTATACAAAACCATGCCTTTAGTTTGAAGTAACAATGAGGGAAGAGAACATGCCTTAAACAAAAATGGTGATGGAGAGAAATCACCAAGACAAGCCCCAATTCACTCCTTAAAATGAAATCCTAGCTTTCTTTCCCCAAGAACTCTAGAGAGTATTTAAGAGTGTTTTCTAAGTGATTAAGAATAGATAATAGGGCAAATAATCTCCCAAGTGCAATATAAGTCATGGGACCTTATCAGGATAAGTGGGGAAATATCCAGATTACCCTCACTTAAACTTTATTAAATTTCTGTCATAGGGTACGACTGACTCTTATGAGTCATACTCAATCTGTATGAGTGGTACGCATCTCTCGTACTCTAGGTTTTCCCTCTTGGACCCAAAATTGTCAAAGGTACGACACACCTAAACCCAAGTCGTATCCAAATGTATGACTAGTACCCATAAACCATACCCCTAGTAGAATAGAATATAGGAGATTTGAACATTGACCACCATACGAGTCCTTGGTACAACTCATACCCTGGCTTACAGCTCATGGTGAGCCACTCTTACTTAGATTCGACTTTAGTTACCAAGTCTAAGGTTAAGTGAAGTAACCAAATAATTCGTACCCAACTATACAACTCGTACTACCCAAATTGTACCCATTCTAGTAACTATATCAATCCCACCAACCAATACTAATCAGCATACGACTGGACCATACCACTCATACCCAAGTGTATGACTCGTTCCCCTAAGTTGTATCTTGCCCAGAAACCAGAAATCAAAGAAATTTTCTAAGGTCCAAAAACCAAGGTATTTCAGTTGTGTAATGCACCTGTCATATTTCAGAGATGTATGATGTATATCTTTTCTTATAAAGTAGAAGGTACAATGGAAATTTTCATTAATGATTTTTCTATGGTCGGCGATTCATTTGAAGAGCGCTTAGCCAACCTTTAAAAAGTTTTTAGTATTGTGAAGAGGCCAATCTTATTTTGATCTGGGAGAAATTCCTTTTCATGGTAAAAGAAGCCATTGTGTTGGGCTACAAAATATCAAAAAGGGGTTAAGATTGATTGAGATACATAGAATTCATCGCTAAGTTGTTGCCGCCAATCTCTCTAAAGAGGATTTGAATATTCCTTGGTTATGTGAATTTATATAGAAGATTCATTAAAGATTCTCCAAAATAGCCAACCCTTTGTGTAAGCTATTGGATAAATAAGTGAAGTTTCTGTTCGATAAAGGTTGTTTAAAGTCATTTTAATGCCTTAAAGAGAAGTTTGCTTCGACTCCCATCATTGTTGCTCTGAATTGGTCCAAGCCTTTTAAAATGGTGTATGATGCAAGAAGTGTGGTGCTTGGTAATGTATTGACTCAAAAGTGGAAGAAGATTTTTCACCCAATTTGTTATGCCGGTAAGACATTGAATGAGGTGCAAAAGAATTATATTATGATCGAGCAAGAGTTGTTTGTGGTTATATATACCTTTGGAAAATTCCAGGCATACTTGTTTGGCACAAGTGTTATGGTACACACCGATCATGTTGTCCAAATATACCTTATAGCAAAGAAAGATGCAAAACCATGACTAATCTGATGGGTACTCTTGCTACGAGAATTTGACTTTGAAGTCAAATATCATAAATGGTGCAAAAATTAGGTGGTAGATCATTTTTGGAGACTCCAGAAAGAGAAAAAAGTGACAAATGAGATAGAGATTGATGACTCCTTCCAAGATGAGCAGGTATTAGTCGCTTTCCATGATCTTATATTTTAGTTTGCTGATATTCTATCTATCTTGTTTAGCGATATGATGCTAGAAGATCTGAACTTTTATTAGACAAAGAAATTTTACATGATCTGAATAATTACTTCTGGGATGAGTCATATCTACTTTGGCTCTATGCTGACAACTTGATAAGAATATATATTTCAAAAGTTGAGATGTTGTGTATACTAAAAACAGGTAATTCATTCTAATTGAGAAGGGGGAAGAGGAATCATGGTGGTGCACGTACAGCTTCGAAAGTCCTATAATATGGGTATTACTGGTCCATAATCCACCAAGATGCACAGGATTTTGTCAAGGAATGTGATCAATGTGGCAGGGAGCCATATCCCGAAGGCATGAGCTACCCATGACCCTAGTTCTTAAAGTTGAATTGGTTGATATATATGGAATACACTTTATGGGTCCTTTCATAAGTTCTTTCAACCAGAAATACATATTGGTAGCAGTAAAGTATATGCCAAAATGCATGGAGGTTATAGTACTATCGAAATCTGCTAAAATAAGGCTATAGTACTACCGAACAACAAGAGCAAGAGTGTGTTGCATTCCTAAAAAGGAATATCTTCTCAAGGTTTGGTACACTAAGAGCCATAATCAATGATGGGGATTCATACTTTTGTAACAAAGTATTCTGTGTTCCACTAGCAAAGTATGGAGTCAAGCAACACAAAATAGTTACCCCTTATCACCCGCAAACTAGTGACCAAGTTGAGGTGTCTAATCGGCAAATAAAAATTATTTTGGGCAAAACAGTGAATTCCATCTAAACTAATTAGGTTCAAAGCTTGATAATGCCCTATGGGCATATAGGACCACAGTGAAGACACCTATGGAGATGTCACCATACCAACTAGTCTTTGGCAAGGCATGCCACTTGCTAATTGAGCTTGAGCATAAGGCCTTACGGTCGCTCAAGAAGCTCAACTTGAGTTGGAGTAACGCCTCAAACTTGAAGTCGAGGTTAACCATTGATTACTTACAAACCCAAACTTGAGAGTGCTCTTAGGATAATAATGAATGCATAAGAACGTGAAATAGCAAGGCAACAATAGCTTGCTGATGCTCAGGCTAGGGCTAATAATCAACATGCAACTAATAATGAAAATAATGGAATTATTGGTGGTGAAATCAATGCACAGAATATTGACAATGTTTCCCCTGTAAATCCACACCATCACAAAAGAGCTAAGGAAAATGAGAAATAAGTTATGCCTTTGATATCGATAAGGAAGTGATGCTAACTTCGATTGTATTGGTTTCACTAGGGTCGTCGTCCCTTCACCACTAGCTCCTGCAACTAATTTCAATATCACAAACACCATCATCCAGTTATTGAACCTGAAAGAGTTATTCAGTGGTGTAGATGGAGATAATCCAAACCTTTATTTGATGAACTTTGTCGGGGTCTACAAATCTTATGAGCTACCCGAAACCAGCAAAAATATTATTCAACTGCATTTGTTTCCTTTTTCATTATTCGGAGAGGCAACCTTATGGTTAAATGAGCTTCTACACGTCTCCATCACGAACTGGATAGAGCTAAAGACTATTTTCCTGGAAAGGTTCTTTCCACCCTCTAAAATGTTGCAACTGAGGGATGAGATCAATAACTTCAGGTAACTGCCTAGTGAAGAACTATATGAAGCATGGTTGCATTTCAACGAAAAGCTAAAGCAATGTCCCAACCATAAGCTAGGGGATAAAAATTTGATGTTGACTTTTTATAGGTCCTTGAACTCTATGACAAAATTGATAGCTGACACTGTGACTGGATGGTCGTTCATATCCCAAACTTTTGACTTTTCACTTATAAGCCAAAAGTCATACGTTAGAAATCCTAACTTATGACAGTTGATTTATTTTTATCATTTTAGCATAAAATCAAGTGTTTATGAGAACTTTATAAATTTATCTTAAGACTCTAAAAGTGCTTAAAAATTATTTTAACTTAAAATACTTGAAATAAGCCAATCCAAATAGGCTCAATTGTTTTAAAAAAAGAACTTTTAACTTAAGAAATATTTTTAAAGAAAAGTAAAATAAAGTTCATTATCAAAATTAAAGATTATTACTATCATATAAAAGAGTGCAGAAGCACACACATATTCGTCATCGTATTCGGGATCAGACATTGAAAGAAAAGGCTAGCGAGATAGATGACTAAAGGTTAATCATATTTGTCTCTTACTAGTAAAGAGTCAACACGTGTGCTTCTTGCCATTGCTCTATATGTTAAAGGCAATTTTGTCATTTTATTATTAATGGTATTTTAATGATATTGTACAAGTGCACTTTATATGTGGTTATACTTTTGCGATTTTGGACAAAAAGCCCAGACCATATTCTATTTACTACTTGGGTCAGCCAACAACTTGTAGTTATCTTTTTTGTCGTATGTGTCTCATTTTACTTTCTCTATATTTGTTTGGAATAGCGTTTTGATTTTCTTCTTTGGTTTCATTTGATTGGAATGTTAACTAAAATTTGCATTTTCCATGCAATTGATTGAAATTACATATTGTTAAAGATTTTTAGCTTGAACAAAATATAAAATTCTCAATTAAATTCACACGGTTTTTACCCAAATACTTTATTTGTGGTTATCTTGAATATTTGGCCTTAAACTTATTTATCTTTAATTTTTTCCTTCATTATCACTACTAAAAAGAGGCTTGAGAACTGTCACCTCTTTGTCGACATGCCTACTTCTAGCTAAGGGCATTTGTAGAATTTTTCCGTTTCAATTTATTTATCTAACTTTTCTTTTAGTCTATTGTATATATTTTAAAATCACAGAAAAAGTATTATAAGTCACAATAATAATAAAAAAATATAATATCTAAGAAACATACTAAAAATTGATTTGAGTATCATCAAAATTTCATTTATGCCATATAAATTGAGATAAGAGGAGTAACATATATTATGTGAAAATTATATAAGAAGTATTATGAATCAAAATAATTAACAACAATATGATTTACAATAACTAATTTTTCGTGATGATCATATTTAGTTGAATGGGAATTCAACAGTTACCAAAATTAAGCCTAATATTTAAATGAATTACATATATATAAGTCAATATTCATAAGATTCATCCATAATCTATAATCTATCTATATCTATATCTATATCTATATCTATAATCTATAATCTATAATTTATAATCTATATTTATATCTATAATCTATAATCTATAATCTATATCTATATCTATAATGTATAATCTATAATCTATAATCTATAATTTATTAAAAGTGTGAAGGGCCTTAGAAATATTATTTGAACTTTTTGCCCTTCATTAAAAGTGTTTGCTTTAGACAAAATCATCTTTTCACTATTTTTTCTAATATTTAAGAGATAAAAATTAATTAAATATATTTATGGTAAAACTTTTCCTTATTAGAAGTCATCAGATTTAATGACAACTAATACTTTTTCCGTCAATTTTAGAATTCTAAATAAACTAATTGATTTTAAAAAGATTTAAAAAATTAATTAAATATCTTATGATAAAACCTTTCATTCTTAGAAATCATTAATCACAACTAATACTTTTTTCATTAGTTTAAGAATTCTAAATCAACTAAATTTGACTTTAAGAAGATTTGAAAATCTAAAAATAAATATAAAAGCGTTAGAATAAGAAAAATTTAAGAAGTGTCAAATTTTTAAAAGTTTTAAGTATGTAATAAGAATGTAATCAATGATTTTATAAAGATTTGACTTTAAAAATAAGGAAAGATTTTAGATATAGAAAAAAAAAACCTACATTGACTTTCAAAAGAAGAAAGAATTTTAAATGTAAAAAAAAAATAACTGTACAACAAATGTGGTTCAAATTGACGCGTCTCTGGAAAAGAGGTATTGAATAACAAACTAATAGTATCCATCAACCCCTTAAAACTTCTGGTTATAAAATATATAGAAAAAATTACAGAAACTAGTATCCTTAAGACTATAATTACAATAAATAGTAATACTTTTTAAAAATTACAGCTTATAGCAAAAGTAGCAATATTTTACTCACTTCATAGTAATGGAAGAATATGTATTTTTCAGTCGTGCATATGTATTTATGAGTAATACATATATATTTGTATATGTATTTATATAGCAACATTTACAAAATACAATTGCTACTTTTCGTAATTATGAAACTGCTGCTATAAAAGTTATAATTAAGGTTAAAGAGTTGTTATTTTTGAAAATTTTCCAAATATATATGTATGCTTAGAATAAAATATATATTTATATTTACTTTATTATATTAAAGTGTAAAAAAATTTTAAAAAACAATTTAATTTTTTATACTTTATTAAAAATCTTTACTATATATAAAATTAATTTTAAATGATCAAACTTATACAAACATGCGTTAATGTTACTTAACCTAATAATGTGGGCATGGAGCGGGTAGGGATAGTTGTAGAAGGGTAAAGAAGAAAGAGACAGGTAGAAGAGAAGTTTGCAAATTGTTAGGCTTAATTGGCACTACCTATAGGTCGAGATCGTTTCTGGTGAATCTCCGTTGTCATAAATTTTCCAGTTATTTCGGTTTGCATCTTCTCCATTCTCTATTTAAATTATTATCCACAAATCACAACCGCAATTCGAATACCCAATCGATGAATCTGGTATTTCGCTAAATATTCGTTTGCGATCAACAGGTCAGTATAGTATATAACTTTATTTTGTTGAATCCTAAATTCGTTGATTGTATATCTATCCATTTGCGACCATCCATTTTTACATAGGGCGGCTATGTTTTATGATGCTCTTTTTGCCAGTGTTATGTTGGAATGAATGACTGAACATTTTTTATGCTGTCAACTTAGTTGGAACTGACTGGCTATATAGGAGGAGTTGGAATTACTCATCTTGAAACATGCTTACTCCTCATTTCGTTGTATATATCCTTTTTGTTTGCCTCTTTGCTTGTGTCTTTGAAAGTTCTCTGATTTTGATTTTTTCCGGAAAGTAGGAAATAGATTGATGTATTTTACAAATGCACATGAAGTAAAGAGGCACTATCATTGATAAATCACAAAGACTTTTAGGAGTTAGAGCCCGTTTGGGAATAAAACTGCTTATTTGAGAACACTTTTATAAAATGGGTTTCAAAAAAGTGCTTTTAAAAAAAACAGTTTGTGTTTGGTAAATTCATTCGAAAAGTGCTTTTGCTAATCAAATTGTGTTTGGATAAATTTTTTTCAAGAAGTGTTTTTTTAGGACAAATGACCAAAAATGACATCTGTCAATAGACTTTTATTACTAAAATTAAATTATAGAGAAAAATTATTTTAAATATCTATTAAAATATTTTTAATTAATTTTTTCAATTTAATTAAAAAGTATGTACTCTAAAATTTCAATCAATATTTATATATATAAATACATTAATAAATTAAATGGTGATATATATTACTTAAATAATTTAAATATTACTTAAAACATCAAACAAAAATGAATACAGAAGTTATTTCATAAATTAAATCACTATATATGAAAAAATAATTAGACCTTCATACATCACAAAATTTCTCAACAATTTCATCCCTAATTTTATTGCGCAATGTCTCCATACTTGTAGAACATCTGTCTTATATTTCTGAAGGTATACCAAAAGGCTGGTCTGCTTTTTCGATCTCTGTGATGATGCCTTCGCTAGCATAATAGTTAAAGTCTTTTTTAATATATTTTTACGGTATCAAAATTTATTACGAATAAGCAGTCATCATATTGATATATATATATATACACTATATTTTAACAAATATGTCACTTTTCATGAATTATTTATTTAAAATTAAATATTTGAGAAAAATTTTATATGTGATATCAAAATACAATCTCGTAACGTGATTCATCTGTCAATTGTTATCATTAATAATAATAAAATAATTTATATATTCTTTAGTCATTATCATCAATGATATTTTCAAATTTATTGAAAGAAAATAAGTGAAAATAAAATTATAATATATAAATCATAAAGAATTATGACATAAATATGAAATATAAATTTTTAAAAATCAAACATTAATTATATATATTTTTGTCATAAAAAATTAATTTTCTGCTTCTGCTTCTGCTTATTTTGAGAAGCAGGAATTTTCTGTTTCTTCCCAGAAGCAGAAAAACTGCTTCTGCTTATTTTTAAAAGCACTTTTGCAAGTTTACCAAACACCCTTCTTTTTTAAAAAGTATTTTTTTCTCAAAATAAGTGCATATTTTGAGAAATAAGCAATCCCAAACAGGCTATTAGATTGTATAGATTTTGTTTTTCTTTTCTCCTGCAAAGTGCTTGCTTCTTTTTGAGCGTCTTTAAACTGAAACACATCGTGTCTGTTGGTAGTGGTCATGAGTCAAGAATGATATCGTCGTGCATGGACTTGGAATATTCAAACAGCAAACATGTTTTACTGGCACAATTAGTCTAATGAGTACCTTTCTAAACCATTGGAAAATACAAACCGCAAACAAAATTAACAGACATGAATTAATATATTATGTACTTCTCTAACATCATTGCATGTAGCTTTGTGTGGACTTGTTTTCTGTTTTCATTCTATGCATTGTTTCAATGAATGGCATCCTCATCTAGATTATGTTTATTAAGGTTAACTTAGGTATAAATGTATCTTCTTTTCTCCTAATGAATCTGATTTATTATTTCTTCATGTTGATTATTCAAGCTTATTTAGCTTCCCAGATGCATAATGGCCATTGACCGCCTTATGTATTGTGCAATTTATTTTCTTCGGATGGTCTGTTGATACATTTTTATGGATTCTCTGTGTAGGTTGTTCATAAATTTCCTCAGTTTTGTGATGGGTGCACCTAAGCAGAAGTGGACTTCAGAAGAAGAAGCTGCTCTTAAAGCTGGGATACTTAAGCACGGGCCAGGTAAATGGCGCACGATTCTCAAGGATCCAGAATTTAGTGGAGTATTGTTTTTGCGTTCAAACGTAGATCTCAAGGTAGAGGTTCCTACTATCATTTTTTCATTAGATAATTATCTGTAGTGCAGAGGAAGTTTGAATGTTATTTGAACCAGATCATAGCTGCGTGGTGTAGTTGTTATTTTTAGTTTCTTATCTATGCATGTGGGGTTAATAGGCCTGCCTATTCATATTTGTTGATGCTGTTTAGGATAAGTGGAGGAACATGACTGTAATGGCAAATGGTTGGAGTTCTCGAGAGCAAACAAAGTTGGCTGTCAAAAAGATGAAACAGGCCCCTAAACAGGATGGGAGTCCTATGACTGATACAACTGCTGCTGAAAGTGATGAAGAAGCTGCTGAAGCAAGGCCAGCCACAACTTCTAGTGGTTCTCCACAGATACATGGTTCAAAAAAATCTATGATAAGGTTTAGCACTGTTCATTATTGCAGCATAGCTTTGTGATAGTCCCAAGTTATTTTTTTGCTCATTTTTCTGCTGGTTTTTGCATGTCCTATTATTCTTAGATGGCATTTGCATGTTTATTAGAAATATTTGTTGGAGAAGTTTTGTAGTAATATTTTTGTGAAACTTTTGTTTTTTAAAGTCGTTTTGGAAATGTTTTAATTTGATTTCTGAAGTTCATTTTTGTTAACAGTAAAAAAGTGCTTGTTTAAATATTACATGCATTTGATACTTCTATATGTGTTAGTTTTTCGTATTCTGAAGGCGATAGAAGTTGGTCGTGGGGTTTCTATTTAGATCTTCACAGAAATTTCATTGAATTTCCTCTTCTTTTCTCAGTATGAAATAATATTATCTGTCTTGATAGGATCACATATTATTCTTTTTTTCTTACTTTGGAGCAAAGACTCGTGTGAGGAAGGTAGGAGGAGATTCCGAGCACTTTCCTGTTTTGATGAGGTTGCATCAGGGATCGACTCTTAATCTGTTTTATTTGCCTTGGTGATGGATGTGACGCAGCGTATTCAAGGGGAGGTGCCTTGGTGTATGTTATTTGTTGATGATGTAGTGCTAATTGACGAGATCCGGGGAGGAGTTAATGATAAGTTGGAGGTTTGGAGACAGACACTAGAGTCTAAAGGGTTTGGGTTAAGCACGACCAAGACAGAGTTCTAGGAATGTAAGTTCAGTGATTTGATGCATGAGGTTGATGTGGTAGTGAAGTTGGACTCTCAGGCTATTCGAAAGAGATAGTTTCAAGTATCTTGGGTTTATTATTCAGGGGAATGGAGAGATTGACGAGGATGTCACATACCGTATTGGTGCAGGGTGGTTGAAGTGGAGACTCACTTCGGGAGTTTTGTGTGACAAGAAGGTGCCTTCTAAGCTTACAAGTATGTTCTACAAAGTGGCAGTCCGATCGGCTATGTTGTATGGTGCGGAGTGTTGGTCACTTAAGGACTCCCACATCCAAAAGTTGAAGGTGGTGGAGATAAGGATGTTGAGATGGATGTGTGGACTTACTAGGAGAGTTAAAGTTAGAAATGAGATTATTTGGGAGAAGGTGAGAGTGACTTCGGTGGAAGACAAAGATGCAGAAAGTGAGGTTGAGATGGTTCAGGCATGTTATGAGGAGGTACCCGGATGCCCCAGTATGAAGGTGTGAGAGGCTGACTATGGATGGTTTTAAGATGGGTAAAGGTAGGTCGAAAAATATTGGAGGAAAGTGATTAGGTATGACATGGAGCAGTTACAGCTTACAGAGGACATGATTCTCGATAGGAAGATGTGGAGGACGCGAATTAGGGTGGAGGATTAGTGGGTAGGAGTGTATCCTTACTAGTATGGAGGAGTGCTTTGTTTGTAGATGTGCTTGTAGCCATAATGTTTTGCATTTGTCTTGTAGTTTCTTGTTCGTGGTGATTTCGGACGTGGTTGTCTTTTTTCTTTCATTATCTAGTGATGTGTGATTCCATTTTGTTATTTATTTTTATGTTTTTTGTTTGTTATACTGTTATTTGTCTTGAGCTGGGATCTATCGAAAACAACCTCTATACTTCATTTGAGGTAGTGGTATGGACTACGTATACTTTACTCTTCCTAGACCTCACTTTGTGAGAATACATCGGATATGTTGTTGTTGTTGGAATGATGATTATTTCTCATAGTTGTTGCATTGATAATATTGTAGGTTGGATAATCTTATAATGGAGGCTATAAGCAGCTTGAAGGAGCCAGGTGGTTCTAACAAGACTACAATAGCTGAATACATAGAGGTTGTTGTCTTCTTATCTTGTCCTTTCTTTTAGAAAAAGTAACATCTTAATCTAGAGTACCATTCATTAATTATCATGCAGTGAAATCTTACTTATTTTTCAAAGACCTATAAAGGACTGGTGTCTTGGTTTTGCTTTGTTTGTAAAGAAATGGATCTTAAGCCTAACTCAACCCCAAAAGCTAGCTCATGAGGGAAGGATTGTCAAATCCATATAAGGAGACCAATTACACATCCCTTTTCCGTTTAGGGGACTTTTAACACTTCTTGCACGCCCAGGCCTCGTTAACTGAAGCGTGAACAATATAATATGGGGGCCCAACATTGGTGAACAAAGAATTGGGATGAGCCTGGCTCTGATACATTGGAGAAAAAATATAAGAGAAAATATTATTGAATCGTTGTATTTCTACATTAGAAGCCCTTTCCAATTAGGACACGATATCACAATTCTTTCCAAGTAGGATTCTATATACTATTCTTGTTCCTACTCCTATTCTAACATTGTGCAAATAGCAACATTATGAACGATGTTTGCTATTTGTTCTTCTTGTGTATTTCCTTTACGAGGCCTCGTAAGCTTCAGTATCATCAAACTTGGTGCTTTCCTTCTAAAGTTCTTTGTTCGTTGTTTTTGGGGTGTAGTTTTTCTAATTCTAATATTGTTTTATTTTCTAACTTTGAACTCTTAACTGTTGGTAGTAACAGATTAGGATGAATAAAATACAGTGCACCGGGGGTCCTAGTGTAGCACCTGGTCAGTGTATGCAGAGTTTTAGATTGCATTGAGTGCACGTAGGTTTGAGAGTGCCACATTAACTTTTTTGCTTGTTAACAGATGATCTTGATTCCAAAGGACAAGGTGTTAGGCTCTGCTATATAGGTCCTCAATGAACAATTATGGGTTCATGCAGCCTGGCGGCAGCACAAAGTATTCTGGTTAATACATGTATGTTCAATAGGGTGTCTGCCTTAGTATATGCAGAACATGGGGTTGCATGAGTCTTATATAATGAATTCAATTCCCGATTTCCATTTTAGAATTATGTAATTAAGGAACTTCTTTTTTAAATTTTTAATGATATTTTCAACCTTAGAGCATATGTTAACTCACATTTCCTTTTCGGTCTTTTCAATTGTAATTACAATTCTTTTGATAACCTTCTTAGTTGATGAAATCGTAAAACTATACGATTCGTCAAAAAAGGGAATAATAGTTACTTTTTTTGTATTACGAGATTATTAGTTACCCGTTGAATTTCTTGGGGACATTTCCCACTGCCATTTATATGAATCATTAATATTCTTTTCATGGAGTTCCTCCCTTATTCATATAATTTTGTATTTCAAAATTTTTTTAATTGTAAGTAAATTAACTGGCCCAAGTGCTATTTTTACCCAAGGCTTTGCTACTTCTCAATGTATGATCGTGATTTTCTATGCTAGAGGTTACCCCAATGTAGTGGCTTTATTGATCAGGTTCTCAATGATCTATTATTGGCTTATACACCCTGCCTGGCACAATTATTTTTGGTTAATACATCTATGTTCATTTGGGTGATATAAAAGCCATCTTATAGATCGTAGTTAATGCATGAATGTCATGATTGTTGGATCTTAGTTCGTAGTGAAACCAGAATGTATGGCTGCATTTGTTTGACTATTCTATTGAATACTCCACTCTTTCTATCTTTTAGGCTCAATACTGGGCACCTCCAAACTTTAAAAGGCTATTGTCAGGGAAACTGAAGTATTTAACTGCAACAGGAAAACTTATCAAGGTGATTTTTATTTTGTGTACCTTGACATCTCTGTTATTGCTCATCTTACACTAACCCTAGCGTGTGAATATAATCAGAACTGGCCATTGGATTCAAAAGTTCTTATGCTTGGTAATTTTTTTCCTTCCTGGTTGATCATAATACCCTGAGTATATTTCTTTTTTAGATGAAGCGTAGGTATAGAATAGTACCTACTTCAACACCATCTGACAGTAGAAGAAACCTGTCCGTTACACTTCTGGACAACAAACAGAGGATCTTCTCCAAGATTGATCGTGATGATTTGAACATGCTTACATCTCAGATTGATTTAGAGTTGGCTAAAATGAAGCACATGAAACCTCAAGAGGCTGCAGCTGCTGCTGCACAAGCAGTTGCTGAAGCAGAAGCAGCTATAGTTGAGGCTGAGGAGGCGGATAGGGAAGCTGATGCTGCTGAAGCTGATGCTGAAGCCGCTCAAGCCTTTTCAGTAGCTGCAAACAAGACACTACATGGGAGAAGTGCCCCAAGGATGGTAAGACATCCTTTTTTACCAATTATTTGGTCATTGTGTATCATTTTATTTGTCGCTCCTATCTATCTTTCATTTTATTGTTGGTAGTATATGTTCTTCCGTATCCGTGGAACCATTATTGATTCAGTATCTAGAAATTATCGCTTGAGAGCCGTTAATTGACTAATAGGAACGATGTAGGTCCGTAATCTTTACTTATCATTTCTCCTTCACTTTCCTTGAATCCAGATTTTATAATGTACTATATGACAAGTTTAAAAAGCAGATATTTCTAAAAACAAATATTTCTAAGTTAAATATAAATCTTGCTTCTAAAGACCTTTTCTTCACAAATTCTTAAGTAAAACCTAGAAGAACAAATAGGAGTAGGTAGCTCTCTTTTTGCCTCAACCAGCATAATCTTTCTCTAGGCCTCATTAGCTTCTGTTTCAGCTCGTCACTTGATCAATGTTAAATTTTGACTAATCTGTAGAGGGTACTGCTTCACCTAGATCTGGATAGTACAATTGCACCAACCTACACTGGCATGAGAGAGATTTCTAAACTCTCAATGTTGTGTTTGCTATGGGATTTCTTCTTTTTTACTTTGTGGAGGAGGGGAGGGGTGGGTTCCTTTTAGTAGTTGATTCATTTGGGATTCTTCTTTTTCTTGGGGTGAGGGTGGGGTAAGGATGGGAGGTGTGTTGCGAAAAAGGGCCTGAAGCAAATCCTTTTGGTGAAGTGTACACATTGGAAAACATCACTGCTTCAGTGAGAACAGACAGAGACACACAAGTATTGATAGGTTTGTATTTATCTGCTTTCCTATTTGATTAGGAGGTTATTACTACCTATTTTCACTAGGTGCTTTGCAGAGTTGATGGAATCTCACCTTAAGATGTTTACCGTGTCCCGATGCAAATTGATTATCCTTGCTGATGCACTATGTTAAAGCCTGCTAGACTATTATTCCTTGGTTCTTTTTCTGATCTGTCTCTCTAATATCTAGATGATACATGCTTGATCGTTCCTTCGGAGGCAAGGTCGATGTGCAAGTTAGAGAATTGCAAAGTTCATGCCAAGTGTAATCTACTGAGTGGTTAATAGTAAAAGCCTTTTAGATTGTATCAGTTGTGTTTCCTGTTCTCCAGAAGACATGTCTGAGCACTTAACCAAATCAGATGTCTCCTTATTAACTGTTTCTGCGGCTGAGCTTTCTGAGGAATTTGTTGCAAGGGCTATGAACAGGAATAACTAGGGAGAGGAGGGGGTTTCCGTTCATGCAGGGATGTGCCTGATGCTCTATTATTTATTGTATGATGATTTATTATTTATTTGAACTCGATCTGGAAGGAGAATAAATTAGTCTACAGTAGTTTTCTGGCCAATGTTTAATGGGTGTTTATCAAGAAGAAAATTTCGGGATACAAGCATGTTGTATCTAGATGGGTGGAAGGGTGTTCATATGAACCTTCACCGGAAAATTACACCTTAAGATGGAATTTCACCTCAAGATGTTTACAGTGTATCTAGATGGGAGGAAGGGTGTTCATATGAACCTTCGCGGGAAAATTACTGTACATAAGTTTAGAATTGTGTTTTCCCAATATATATTATATGATTTAAATTATTCTGGTTATTCTTTCCAATCTACTTTCTTTATGATTTGGAATCCCTTTGTAGAAATATCAGTACAGAATTTTGCCCATATACTGCAGGAATCTTTTAATTTTTGGTAAAGGGTCGGATGTACCTCTGTACTTTCATTTTTTGTTTAATCTTATCCTCTGTTATACGCCTTGGCTATTTATACCCTTGTCGTTAAGCAAAGTTCTACATTTGTCCCTAGTTTAACAGGATTGACACTTGGCATGCTCTGAAGGAAAATCCCTTAGCCGACCCAAAATCTGTTTAATCGGAATCCCTATCACTACCATTACAGTTGGAGGATAATCCACTTTCATATCCCTTTCTCTTCTTCAATGTAACTGACAAATTGTGAAGTTGCATCTGTTCTATGCTCTTGTTCTCCTCCTCGCCCCCCCAACCCCACAAAACCACCTTTTCTCTGCGTCAATTTTTTCAATGTTAATTTTTGTTTGGCTTGAATAGTCTAAGAGACTCTCGTACTTGGCTTTCTCAAATGAGTCCTATTCACTATTTTGCCAACTGCCTTGGATCAACTTGATTGGCTAAGATTAAAGAACAAAAAAACGTTTGGCCGAACAGATTCGCCCCCTGATTGAATCGGAGAAGGCATGCCTAGTTTGAAAGTTGTGGTGCTGCAACTTGGGTGAACTTTCATCACTAAGTGAGATGGTCGAAATGATTATTGCCCGCTTTAGCAAAGCTGATTGTAATGCCAATAAACCCAATGTCTCGAATGCTTAAACACAATAAAATACAACATTTTAAACCCCTCCAATAGTTGATCAACTTATGTAACCTAGGTGGCAACTTGATGGTTGAGTTGAAACAAATGTGTGATTTCACACATGAAATTTTTAACTGAAAATAATTTAAATAACTGAATAAACAAACAAAAAAGATTAACACTCGTCTTCCTTCCCCCACCCCGCCCTCCATTCTTCTCCATTTTCACCACATTCAAATTCAATTAAAAATCTTCCCTGAATAGCAATTATCAGACCAAAAAAGAAACTACAAAAACCAATAATCTCATTTAAATTCAGTTCCTATCCAAATACAAAAAGCTCAACCTTCAAATCTTCAGAAAACATATGTAAATCTCCGAAACATCGAGTTAGAAGGTAAGCCTTCTATCGAGTTTACTTGTACTTTTGAATGAAGTGAAGAAAATAAAAAGTAGCAAGGAAAGGGATCTGCATAACAAAAATGATGAGGGAGTGGGGTGGGTGGGTGTGTGGAGGATTTTAATGAGAGATAAGGACGGGGGGAGGAGGGGTGGAAGAAATGTGGGAACTAAGGGAGAGGGGTTTATCATCTCAAAAAGGAGTCGTGAACTTTTACTTGCACTCGTTTTTATATGACACAAATAAAATTTGAAAATTTAATCAAATTTTCATATAATTTTTAAATATTTTAAGTTATTATTGATTGATTTTATAATAATTTTACGTAATTTTTAGATACTATGTGTTACTCTTTTTGTCTCAGTTAATGTGACATTGATGGAAGGCTTGTTTGAGAAAGTCAATCAAATTTGTTATATAGTTTTAGATGTTCATTATTATTATTTATATGATTTTCTATTAATTTTCAAGTAATATATGTTACCTCATCTATCTCCATTTATCTGCCATAGAATTTGAATCATAAAATTTCAAATTTGTTGAGAATGTATACTATTTTTTATCTCAATTTATATGACACAGATAAAATTTGAAAAGTACATGAATTTTTTTGTATGATTTTTAAATATTTTAAGTTATTAATGATTGATTTATAGCACTTTACATAATTTTCAGATACTATATATTACATTTTTGTCTTAATTAATGTGACACTAATGGAATGTTTGAGAAACTCAATCAAAATTGTTATATAATTTTAGATGTTAATTATTATTATTTATATGACTTTCTACATATTTTTCAAGTAATATATGTTACTCCTTTATCCCTATTTATATAACATTGATAGAATTTGGCAACTCAAATAAATTTTTTATACATCTTTCAAATATATATTAATTCTACAATTATTATAATTTATTTTACTTTTTATAAAAACTTCAAATTTATGTATTTCAATTCATGTCGCATTGATAAAATTTCAAGTCAATATTTTTTTTATGTATCTCCAAATAATTAAAATTATTAATTATTATAATTATATAATACTTTTTACGTAATTTGTAAATATATAATAGATTAAAGATGAAAGTAAAATAATTAAATTAAAATAAAAATATGAAATTACAAAAATGTCTTCAATCAAAAGCAGATAGTTGGAAGCAGGCATGATAACCTTCAACTGCGATACAAATAAAATTAAAAGTCAATCAGATATTCAACAAAGTTTATAGTACTGGCTATGTAATTTTTACTTTGTTCAAATTTATACGGTTAATTAAATTTGTTATGAGGTTTTAGATCGATATTTGAGTTGTTAATAAGTGTTAAAGTATAGTATTTGTTTACATAATTTTTAGATAACATATGTTATTTCATTTGTCTCAATATATGTAGTATAAATGAAATTTTGAAAGTAAAATATTTTTTAAAAAATAATATTGAAGTTCATAATTATAAAATTATAGTACGTGATATAATTTTTTTTATGTATATAGTAAAAGTGTGCAACTGAACCCAAAGGAAGAAATGGTCAGTTGAAATTGAAATGTGAGATTCCCATATTGAAAAGGAATTAGAACAAATAAATTGGAAACTACTAATTAAAAGATCCCAAAAAATAAGTGGACCTACCTACATAGAAAGCTAAATCACAGCTTTTTTGGTAATAAATCAAATCTATCGTAGGGTTTATCGTCCAAAATAAAAGAAGCACATGCATATGACATCCAAATACAACAATTTCTAAGCACAGTAAAATATAAAATACCTCAAATACTCTTAAATAAATTGTCAATTCCAGTAAGCCTACTAATTAAAAGACCCCCAAAATATAATTGGGATTTATCTGCATAGAAAGCTAAAATACAACTTTTTTGTAATAAACCAAACCCATCCTAGAGTTTATCATCCAAAATAAAAGAAACACATGCATATAGCATCCAAGTACAACAACTTCTAAGCACAAAAAAATACAAAATACAAAATACCTAAAATATTCTTAAATAAACTCCCAATTTCAGGAAGCACACATGACAATCATGTACTCTGTGCTAACTCACACTTATATATAGTATATAAATACTAGTATACGTTATTGCATGATGCGCAGATAATATTAAAATACTAATTTTAATAATTTTTAATTAAGATATTTTTTACAAGTTCAACTATCATATTATTTCTTAATGAAATGTGTCCTTCGCCTCATCCTCTGTGGGAACCAAGGGAGAGGGGTTTATCATCACAAAATGAAGTCGTGAAATTTTATTTGCACTCGTTTGTATTATAAGTACTAGATATTGGAGCCCGTGCTAGCACGGCTCAACGTATATTTTTTTATTTTAATTTATGTGACACAAATGAAATTTGAAAAATAGATCAAATTTTTCCTATGATTTTTAAATATTTTAAGATATTATTGATTGATTTTATAATAATTTTACGTAATTTTTAGATACTATGTGTTACTCTTTTTGTCTCTGTTAATGTGACACTGATGCAATGTTTGTTTGAGAAAGTCAATCAAATTTGTTATATAGTTTTAGATGTTTATTATTATGATTTATATGACTTTTTATTAATTTTCAAGTAATATATGTTACCTCATCTATCTCCATTTATATGCCATAGAATTTGAATCATAAAATTTCAAATTTATTGAGAATGTATGTTATTTTTTATCTCAATTTATATGGCACAGATAAAATTTGAAAAGTACATGAATTTTTTGTATGATTTTTAAATATTTTAAGTTATTAATGATTGATTTATAGCACTTTACATAATTTTCAGATACTATATATTACTTTTTTGTCTTAATTTATGTGACACTAATGGAATGTTTGAGAAACTCAATCAAAATTGTTATATAATTTTAGATGTTAATTATTATTATTTATATGACTTTCTACATATTTTTCAAGTAATATATAAATTTCATTGATAAATATTTTTAGATGTCAAATTTGTTGAGAATGTATGCTATTTTTTATCTCAATTTATATGACACAAATAAAATTTGAAAAATCAATGAAATTTTTTGTATGACTTTTAAATATCTTAAGTTATTAATGATTGATTTATAGCACTTTACATAATTTTCAGATGCTATATATTACTTTTTTGTCGTAAATTATGTGACACTAATGGAATGTTTGAGAAACTCAATCAAAATTGTTATATAATTTTAGATGTTAATTATTATTTTTTATATAACTCTCTACATATTTTTCAAGTAATATATGTTACTCCATCTATCCCTATTTATATAACATTGATAGAATTTGGCAACTCAAATAAACTTTTTATACATCTTTCACATATATATTAATTCTACAATTATTGTAATTTATTTTACTTTTTATAAAAACTTCAAATTTATGTATTTCAATTTATGTTGCACTGATAAAATTTCAAGTCAATATTTTTTTTTATGTGTCTCCAAATAATTAAAATTATTAATTATTATAATTATATAATACTTTTTACGTAATTTGTAAATATATAATAGATTAAAGATAAAAGTAAAATAATTAAATTAAAATAAAAAATATAAAATTACAAAAATGTCCTCAATCAAAGGCAGATAGTTGGAAGCAGGCATGATAATCTTCAACTGCTGCGACACAAATAAAATTAAAAGTCAATCAGATATTCAACGAAGTTTATAGTACTTGCCATGTAATTTTTACTTTGTTCAAATTTATATGGTTAATTAAATTTGTTATGAGGTTTTAGATCGATATTTGAGTTATTAATTAGTGTTAAGTATAGTATTTGTTTACGTAATTTTCAGATAACATATGTTATTTCATTTGTCTCAATATATGTAGTATAAATAAAATTTTGAAAGTAAAATATTTTTTAAAAAATAATATTGAAGTTCATAATTATAAAATTATAGTACGTGATATAATTTTTTAAAGTATATAGTAAAAGTGTGCAACTGAACCCAAAGGAAGAAATGGTCAGTTGAAATTGAAATGTGAATTCCCATATATATTTATTGAAAAAGAATTAGAACAAATAAATTGGAAACTACTAATTAAAAGACCCCAAAAAATAAGTGGACCTACCTACATAGAAAGCTAAATCACAGCTTTTTTTTTTTGTAATAAACCAAACCTCTCGTAGGGTTTATCGTTCAAAATAAAAGAAGCACATGCATATGATATCCAAGTACAACAACTTCTAAGCACAACAAAATATAAAATACCTAAAATACCCTTAAATAAACTGTCAATTCCAAGAAGTCTACTAATTAAAAGACCCCCAAAAATTAATTGGGATTTACCTGCATAGAAAGCTAAAATACAACCTTTCTGTAATAAACCAAACTCATCCTAGAGTTTATCGTCCAAAATAAAAGAAACACATGGATATAGCATCCAAGTACAACAACTTCTAAGAACAACAAAATATAAAATCCCTAAAATATTCTTAAATAAACTGCCAATTTCAGGAAGCACACATGACAATCATGTATTTATTGTGTGCTAACACACTTATATATAGTATATAAATATTAGTATACATTATTGCATGATGCACAGATAATATTAATATATTAATTTTAATAATTTTTAATTGAGATATTTTTTACAAGTTCAACTATCATATTATTTTTTAATGAAATGTGTCCTTCGCCTCATCCTCTTCCCCTCCCTCCCCCCGCCCCCACCCCCACCCCCCCTTCCCTATATTTCTAACCAAATCTATATTCGTAAAAACAATCATGTAATTATATAAAGGTCTTTTTATTTTATATTTTTTAATTATATTATTCATAATTTAATGGTATCAGATTGTTAATATCTCCCCTCCCTCCTTATTCCCAATCTTCTCCTTTTTATCTCTAATTAAATCTCTATGAGTAAAAATAATCGTGTAATTATATATATATATATATATATATATATATATATATATATATATATTATCATGTTGTTTATAACTAATAGATATTAATTTGTTAATATTCTTTCATCTATCTCTAACTAAATTTATATGAGTCAAGATATTTGTGTCTTTGTAAAAAAATAATTTTAATTTTATATTTTTAAATTATATTATTCACAATTTAAAGATATTAGATTGTTAATACTACTACTTCTACCTCTAATTAAATTTATATAAGAAAACTATCATGTAATTGTAATATATATATATATATATATAATAAAATTATTTCATTATATACATATAATTAGTCTACCCCCTTACCTCCCCTCCCCTCCCTCCTCCGTTTTTTGTCTCTAATCAAATCTATATGAATTTGTATTCAAATGAAAGTGTTATTATTTCAACTTTTTTCAGATTGTAATGTCTTATTTGTTTATGTTAAATTATATTACATTTAAAAGCTAGAATATCATATTATTATCTTAAAAAGTCTAATTATTATATTGTTCCTCAATGAAAAGAATCTCTGTCCCTTCTCCATGCTCAACAATTTTCATAATCAAATCTATAAAAAAATCAAACGAATCATATAGTAACTAAAACTTTTTATGTTTTATATTTTTATTTATTGATTATTAACTATATTAATTGTTAATATTAATTTTTTAATAGTCTATCTCTTGGCTTAATGTAAGTATCAAGAGCTCTTCTTATTAACATAAAATAGATACATTAGTATTTTTTTACTTGTGTATTTTTTTCATTTTTAAATTTTGTTCTATTATTTATATCTCTTCAATTTAAAATTTATGAATAGTAATATATGAATTTTTTAATTATAATATTATATTTTTAAAATTAGTTCAAAATATTACCTTCACCTCTCCTCCCCCTCCCTCTCCTTCCGCCCCAAATCTTTATATATATTAGTTTAATCGCACGTGCCTCGCACGTGTAACATTTGATTATTTAAAATTGAGAAAATATTTAATTATCCCCCTGAACTATACCCAAAAAGGTTATGACACACCTCAACTTAAAGAGGGTCCTATTACCTCTGAACTAATTAAAGTGTAATTTTGACACCCTTAGTGCCTATGTGGCACATACGTGTGCCTACGTGGACACTTCAATGTGTTGTGCCACGTAGGCACTAAGGGTGTCAAAATTACACTTTTAAATAGTTCAGGGGGTAATAGGACCCCCTTTAAGTTGAGGTGTGTCATAACCTTTTTGGGTATAGTTCGGGGGGGGGGGGGGTAATTAGGTATTATCTCATTAAAATTAAATGATTTTATCTATTGTGAAAATTTTTAATGAAGTGTAAAAGTTTAAATCACTTTTCAGAGATTCTTCACACGAACATATTTTTTAGTATAAGCACATATATATTTTACATCTTCACAGCTAAGAGAGACACATCAATTTGAATCATATTTGTGGTATGGTTATTTTTCTTTTTTATTTCTATATTTAAAATCTTTTCTTGTTTTTTTAAAAACTTTTAAAAATTTGGTACTTGTTAAATTTTTCTTATTCTAACATTTTTATATTTACTTGTTTAGAGTACGCACCTCACTTTAGTGAATTCACTTTTATAAAATCACTTACATATAGAAGAATGACGGTCCTTAAAATGTTGATTAAATTTTTTTCCTTCATTAAGATTATCTACAATAAATAAATTTCTAAAATTCAGGATATAGATATAACTAAGGCAGGTTTAAAAAAGTATTAAAAGAGTAAAATTTAAAAGTTATAAAGTAATATAAATAAAGTTTGAAAAGCTCACATATTAGGAGTAATGCAAAAGAAGGCAAAAATAAGTGATGTCTTTCTTATTTTTTCGTTGAGTTCTAAGTTTCGAGTGATTAAAAGTAACCTCTCATTACTACTCGTCATTCACCAACTTAAAGCCCAACAAATAATATCATCTTCGATCTCCATTATAAAGTTTATTCAACCACAATTTTAATTGTAGCTCCCATCAAGTTTAAAAAAACTGCATACAAAGGTAAGTAGAATAAATTTTGGGATAATACTCACGAAAATACCTGAACTTTGATCGAATTTCTAGTTGAGCATACTGAACTTTGCGGGGGTCCTATTTCCCCCCCCCCCTCCCGAACTTTCTTTTCGTATTTTAATGGCATATATCTGCCCACTTGGACCATTGCGTGTAATTCACGCGCATTGGGCGCGTAAAAGTGTTAAAAAATCATTAAAAAACTTTTTTTTGGGGTCAAACAACCCCTCAATTTTCTAATTTTTATAAATTAATTTTTTTTTTTATTTTTTTATTTATATCTTCTTTCTCTTCTCTCTACTTTTTTTCTTCTCTTCAATGGTGCTCCATTTATATTTCATTGTTGACTTGAAATTAAATTGAACACAATTTCATCACATACACACACTGCTTGTTAGTAATTGAAATTTCGAATTCTCAAGAAATCAGTGAAGATGATTTTCTCAAATTATGATTTTTTTTTCTTTAAATGATGCATTTTGAAGTTTCTTGTAGTTGACAATAGGAAGAAAGCTATTCCAGAAAGTTGAATTCCTTATATCTGCGTTGGCTGATCCAACCACTACTAATGGTGGCTTTGATTCTTTCAAGATTAGGTGATTTGGATTCTCTGAAGCAAAACAAGATATGAGTTTCACTATTCTTGAAAAATTCTTGCTATTTTTTTCATTAAATTAAACTTGGGGAGTGTAAAAATTGAAATTTTCTGAGTTTTTGGTTGTTTTGAAATGTTGGATGCCAATGTTTTGATTGTAATGGTATTATTTTGGGATGTTGGATGCCAATGTTTTAGCACGAATAGGAATTAGCTTTGTGCTGCTACTGAATCTAGTATCAAGATTTGAGATTTGGAGAGCAAGAGTATTTTGGTTGATCTTAAAGTGAATTTGAAATAAGAGAGTGAAATGTCTGCTGCTACTGCTATTGCTGTAACATTTTAGATATTTTGCCATAAATATAATCTGTTTTGCTTTATCTTAAAATAAATAAAAACTCTACACTGTTTCTATTTTTTTGTTATTGAAAATTTTATTCTTGTTTTTGAGTTATTCTTGTTTGAGTTATTGATGGAGATGGGCAGATGGAAAAAATATTTCTTCTTGTTGAAAATATTTTGGTCTTCATTACTACATTTTTTGTGAATTTTGATGAATAAAAATGGAGAAGAATAAGAGTGAAAAAGAAATTAAATAAAAATTAATTTTAAATAAAAAATACACGTGTTAATATATCATTGACGCGTGTATTACACTTTCTACTTCAAAACTGGGTATAATATTTTGGGGAGAATTAATTCAACTTTAAAAAAGTCCAGGGGGTAATAGGACCCCTCGCAAAGTTCAGTATGCTCAACTGAAAATCCGATCAAAGTTCAGGTATTTTCATGAGTATTATCCCATAAATTTTCAATAACAAATCTAATATCAGATTATTCATTTTAATCTTCTCTCAAGCCAATCCGATCAAAGTTCAGGTATTTTCATGAGTATTATCCCATAAATTTTCAATAACAAATCTAATATCAGATTATTCATTTTAATCTTCTCTCAAGCCATCATAATCAGACAAAAGTTAATATCAAAATTAAGAAGAAAAAAAAAGCAAACAACAATTTTGAACACACACACAAACAAAAATTATTCACTTTAATGTGCTAAAAAAAAAATAGTAACCGATCTATTTATGCTTCAAAAATCAAGATTGATATTCCTGTTCAAAATAAATTCTGTTAGAATAAAAAGGGAGTACTGTTTCGTCTCCAAAATAAATAGGACTCTTCTATTTGCATTCTTTTTATAAAAATAACCAAATTAAGAAAAGATAAGAAAATAATGAAAGCACCTAAAACAAGTCTCCCGGAAGTCTCCTACTTAATCCTATAAATATGGAAAATTAGTGTAGAATCATGTGCACGATGAGTAGATATGTTCCACGAAAACATGCCACGAGATTTTAATATTTTAAATATTTTATTATTTTTAAAGTTAAATATTTACAAAATTATTGATTACATTCTTATTAAGTACTTACAATTTTTAAAAATTTGACTGCGTAAATATTTCTTATTTTAACACTTTTATATTTATTTCTAGATTTTTTAAATCATTTTAAATAAAGTTTAATTGATTTAGAATTCTTAACCCAATGAAAAAAAAAATTAGTTGTCATGACTTCTAATAAGGAAAAGTTTTACCATAAATATTTTTAATTAATTTTCAACTCTTAAATATTAGGAAAAAATAGTGAAAAGATGATTTTGTCTAAAGC
The DNA here is from genome assembly GCA_030864225.1 of Capsicum baccatum var. pendulum. Classification (NCBI taxonomy): domain Eukaryota; kingdom Viridiplantae; phylum Streptophyta; class Magnoliopsida; order Solanales; family Solanaceae; genus Capsicum; species Capsicum baccatum. The sequence continues at coordinate 158,852,592 of CM061560.1, read as the reverse complement.
AAACACTTTTAATGAAGTGCAAAAAGTTCAAACAACATTTCTAAGGTCCTTCACACTTTTAATATATTATAGATTATAAATATAGGTTATAGATATTTTTCCTAAATGTATGTAAATACATTTTTATCTTTGTAGTATCTTCATCACTCAATTTTTCTTTACAATTATCTAATCTGTATCTTGACTTTTATTTTCATAATTTAAATTTTTTCATCTAAAATCTAAATAAGATTTTTAACATTAAAATTCAAATTAAGCAAAATATGTCAAATCTTCATCTATGATATAATATTAAATATTAAATTTTATAAAGAGTTTGTTTACATTTGTTTTCTTTTATTTTAAAAAAATATGTGATAAATTATTTTTTAGCTTGTTCAATGTTTTATTTTCAATAACACATGAATTTGTATTCTTCATTTTAAATTTCAATAATAAATGTTTTTAATATATATTTCTATTTTCTATGACAAACATTACTTATTTGTATTCAATTCTAAATATGATAAGAAATAGATTTATCTGTAATGTCATCATCTCTCATTTGCATAAAAATTGAAAATGTTAAACCAAAAAAAAATTTAAAAAATGAAAAATATAAAGAATATCATAAATATATTCATGGATAAAGCTAATTATTAATAATGACTAATGACTAATGAATAAATAAATAAAAGAGAAAAGAGCTCAGCATATATATCACTGTAAAAATATATATTGGAGAAGTTAAGAAGTTAGAACTCCAATCTAACTCAATTTTTTTAAAAAAGATTTAAATAAAAAACTAATTGATTAGGAGATTAATTTGAATACATGCAAATTTTAAAAATAAAGTGAAATAAAAGAGAACTTACAGTTGCTAATAAAACGGAGTCTAGAAAGAATTGCAATCCTTCTGCTATAAAAATATGCTACAAAAAAGGAGCACACAACGTTGTCGTTGTTATATTTTTAATTTAATGTTTGAAATTTTATTATTATTATTAATGTATATTATAATAATAATAATAATGATAATAATAATAATAAATATGATAAATATAGGAGATGTTAACAAGTTAGAATTTTATTCTCATTTAAATTCTATTCAATTTCAAATTTAAATATCATATCATATCATATCAATTTGTTATAAGATCATTTTATCATTCTTTTCTTATTCATATTTTTTTTTTCAAATAAAATGCATATTTATCCTATAATCTATAAATTTTAATTAGAATTTTTTTTGAAATCAATTCAAATAATTTTACTATGACGGACGACAACGACGACGACAATAATTATTTAAAAATTCTTCATGACGTGAATTATATGTCATTTGAAGATGATTTTATACCTTTCCAATAAGGGCAACCTTGTGATAACAAGGGTGATGGAGTTTTATAATATTTACTCTTAATTTAAAGATCTAAATATTAATGCCCGTAAAAATAATAAGTTATCAGATTTGGAGATTATCAAAGATTCTGAGATAAGATCTCAATGAATAGAAAAGATGGAAAAGTCTTCTACTGGTTCCACTAAAAAATAATAATAAAATCCTTCTAAAAAAGGACCTTATACTATGTCCAAAATTCAAAGAATTCTTAAAGAAAATGAGCGAGTTGCCAATACACCTGCAACAACTCATGATTTAAAGATAGAGATTGATAATCTCAAGAAAGAAATTATTAATCTCAAAAGTAAGAATATGATGTTAGATAAAAGAATCTCTGATTTAGAAGATTAAAGTCTTGTCACAGATAATATAGATAATATATCGGATATCCTAGAAGAAGGATTTCTTCAAACTCAAAATTATAAAGCATCAAAATTTTTACTCAAAGTTATTTTTTTTTAATTGATTATAATTTTAATAGGGAATTTACAACTCTTATTGATAGTGGAATATGCTGTAACTGTATACAAGAAGACTTAATACCTTTAAATTTTTTAATAAAACTACTCATATTTTAAGAGATGCTACTGGTTATAAAATGAGAGTTGAATACAAAATTTCTAAGACATATATTTGTCAAGATAAATCATGTATGCCAGAAACCTTTGTTTTGGTAAAACATATTATCGATGAAATTATTTTAGGTGTTTCATTTTTTGTTCACTTATATCCTATTACCAGATAAGATGAAATTGGTATATGGTTACTTTGTCGTTTAACTATAGTAATTGCATTAATTCCTGCTCTAATGGGGCAAGTTCTAGATGGTACAAGTACATATGAGATGAAGACAATTATCTTCATAAACATGGCATGCGAATATTGTCAATGGGGTTTAATTGTTCTCTCCGCTTGGGACAAAGATGGAGTATCCACTATTTTTTCAAAGTCAACTTTCAGAGTCATAGATAGAGGAAAAATTTCGTCAGAAAATTTCTCACATACATGCCTTAAATTACTTTTTCTTATCTAAATAGTTTATCAAAAACAGAAAGTGACCTTATAAAAAATAAAACGGTCTTTAAGATCGATGTGATTTCACAACAGATAAATTATTTAAAAGACGAAATGAAAATCAAAAGAATTGAATCCTCTTTAAAAACCTTAAAAGTAGAGATAAAAAATAAAAATCTACAAAAAGTCATGAACGAGAAGTCTGCTCGGATTTTCCTAATGCCTTTTGGGAAAGAAAAAGGTATATAGTTGAATTACCCTATATTGAAGGATTTGACAAAAGGATTCAAAAACTTTTTATTGATTTGAAAAAATAAGAGAACTTTACAGAGGGAGATGAAAAATGTGGGAGATTGTAGAGAGATTTTGAGTTGGAAAATTTCAGAATGCTCCCTGCTATTACAAGTTGAAAGCCTTAAATAGACCTCAGAAGTGCTGATTAAATTTTAACAAACACTATCTATTTTACATCTGTCCTTACACTAATACAAGCTATTTATTTTACGCCTATCTAGGAGTAGCTGATGACTTGTTTACTTGTCCTGCACGTGTCTCTGACTATCTTTTCATCCTTATCTTAAACTTATCTTTTCATGATTTTGAGAATATTTTGGCTTTTTCTTCCTTGAAGATTGATGCCATGTCTTCTAGTTGCCATTTTATTTGTGGGGTCCATAAAGTAGATTTTCAAATATCAAAGGTGTGTGGGCACCTTTCTTTCAATTTAGAAGGTATGCCTGTGCTATTCTTTATGGGTCCAACATATCCCCATTGCTGGGTTCACTGGCATGAGAGGATGCAGTATCTAATAACTCCATAATCTATTTTGAATTACTCCTGTTATCTAGATTTGACAAGGCTTCTTTGAGCCTTCTTTTTAATTCCTCCTTGGAGAGGTGCTCTTTCTTTTGTGAGGATGAGCTTGTTGGTGGATTCTCAGTTGGACTCCATCCTTTAATCTTGATAGTTTTGCTTAAGTATTTGATCCTTTCAATTTCATAAATATCAAAGGACTAATAGATAATATATGAAATTCTTTTAGCGATAAAAAATTTACACCATTTAACATTTTCTGGTAGTGTAGAAATATTATGCTCTACCTGGAACTTTTCAAATTGCTTTTGAAACTGTGCAGACAATACCTGTTTATTTCCTCCAAACTGGCTTCACCAGTCGTAGAATCATCGGGAAACTACAGCAGTCTTCATCTGCTCTGAATATTTTACAAAACAAGAGTGAGTATTGGGCCTAACATACATAAAGTTGTACCAGGCCACCTTATAATCGTACCAATTATAGGTCTGAGGTCGATGAGGTCTCGATAGAGGAATAGTTGTACGCAAGTGATCTATATACCATTCAAATGGGCTCAATATCCTTTTGATTGTAAACTTTGAATATTAAATACTATTGAGATCACTTATATCAGCTAATTTATGCTCATTTGTAACAAATATTGTAACACCCCGTAAATTTTTTCGTACACTTATCGCGATTATATGGAGTCCTAAAGGCTTGCGTATGGGTTAAATTAAGTGTATGGTGTTCGGAAGTATCCCGTCAATAGTTGTATGTGTAGGTATTGGAATAAGCTTTCCAACGATATAAAGTTTGCCCAAAACAGAGGAGTATTTCATATAAGCGAGCACATTCGAAATTTCAAATCGGTGGCCGGGAAGCCTGTGAACAGTAATTCTGCAGGAAAATTACTGCAGCTAGGCAATCCAACTTTAGACGATCATAACTCCTTGTACAAAAATAACTGTGTGAGCTGATATATATCGACGAAAATCTCCGAGAGCCTTCTTTCCGATGAAATTGGTTTCATCCAAATCCAATGTCTAAGTAAGGAGCTATACCCGTTTTACTACAGCCTATCAAAAAAAAATAGAATTGTGGGACAGATTTTTGGGTCAACTTTAAACGACCATAACTCCTTGTAAAGGAAGAACTGGGTGGTATACTTTATATGAAAATGAAATCCCTTTGAATTATCTTTCCAATGCAATTGGTTTCACCCAAATACGATACCGGAGCAAAGAGTTATGATCGATTTACTTCAGCCTGTCAGAACTGTCCACTGCGGACAGATTCGGGATTTATTTAAATCTTTAGGGCAAAATGGTCATTTTCTATTACCTCTTGGACGAAAATTGGTATTTATAAACCTGTACTTAGCCTCATATATCAGATATCATCCAATTATTAAGAGAAGGTGAGACCCTAGCCTAATTTCAACTTCAAATATTTTGTGATTCAATCGTAGAAAATTCGAATTGGTTCCGTAGTTGTGTTCACCATCTCGAAAGCTTCGAGAAGCACCCCTTGATTATGTAAGGAGGATTCTAAATACAAGAGTTCATTGTTAAGGTATGAATATTGTTTATTCTTGATTCTTATCCATGAATAAGTATTGATAAAGGATTATGAGTATTGTCTTGATGTTGGGAGATAACTAGAAACATAGTTATGAATTGTTGTGTATAAATTGTTAGTAGTAAATTATGGAAGTTGTTGTATTGGATTATGGAGGATGAATTGTGGTGATATATCATTATATTAGTGGTTATGTATGCCTAGTGATCATGTTGGTATTGGATGGTGATTAAGAAGGGAAATAAAGGGTAAGAGTGATGTTGAGGGATATTTCATGAAAATGCATGATATGTGAATGTAATAAGAGTATAAGAGGATGTATGTAGTACTCTTATTGATGAGCTAAAGGATTACTTTGTAGACATTATTTGGTGAAGTTAATACCTAAATGGTAAGGTTTGGTTGCTAATACTAGTTTGCCACAAATGACTTATTGTAGATAAGTGTACGAAGAGTACGGGAAGTCACTTGTATTGAAGTGGTTATATCAAGGTATGTAAGACATACTCTATCTAATCTTTGGCATGAATAATGACCCATGGCACTCTCAAGTAAGCTTCCAACATTGTCCTACGACACATGACACATAATAACATCATATGATCTTCGACACTACCAATTGAACTTGTTTTCACTTTTAAGATGTCCGGCTAGTCAAAAAAAATGTCCATATACTATTGTTGACTTTGAAATGGTTTAATGAGGTATCCATGATTCTCTACTTCATTTTCATGATATTGATTACCTATTTACATGTTTTTCCTATTGAGGTATCATGGTTTCAAGTTCCATAAAGTGTGACCACAAAGTAACCAATCTTAAAGATTGATTGAATTAAGAAATGGAATGTCTGTATTTTAAATTGATGATCTGATGTATTGTATTAGTACCACTGATCAGTTGGCCATTGTATTATAAAGATTATGTATATATGCTATTCCACGGGTGGTCCCTGATGTATTGTATTAGTACCACTGATCAGTTGGCCATTGTATGACATATGTTATGTATTGATAAGGATTACGGGAAGTAATGATATGAAAGTAATGTGCAGGTATCCCATCAGTTCTTTTAAGTGTGGTCTACTCATACTGTTTATTCACTGGTATCTGGGTTCTGTTGACCTTTTGTATCTCATCTTGATACTCACTGCCTTACATACTCAGTACATATTTCCGTACTAACGTCCCTCACGGGGGACCTGTATTCATGCCTGCAGGAACAGGTACTTCAGGTCGTACACCTCCGCAGTAAGAGCCAGGACATTCTGTTGTTAGTAGTGAGCTCCAGTTGTTTCGGGGCATCCCAAGTCGTCTCTATATGTACTTTTGGTATTTGTATAAAAGTCTTTTGTGGGCGGGAGTTTGTCCCTACCCCAACTCAGTTGTGTATCTATGTAGAGGCTTTTGTAGACATATTGTACAGCCATAGGAGTGTTTGGTTGATAGACGTGATGGCTCTGACGGCCAATTACTGTTCATATATATATATTTATGCGTGTCTGCTTGGCTGATACAGGTACTGTTTTCTTCTATTTACAACGAAGTGCTGCCCAAATTTCTAATTTTCATAAGTAATGTAAATGTGAAAGTATAGGTTATGAACGGGTTCTCCCGGGCCTCCTCGGCTATGGGTGCCAGTCCGCTCCAATGGGATTTGGGGTATGACAGAAGTAGTATCAGAGAAGTTCGTCCTAGTGAGTCTACAAAGCCGTGTCTACGTAGAATCTCATTTATCGGTGTGTTGTGCACCACATCTATAAACAGGAGGCTATTGGACATTTAGGGATTGTTTCCACTCTCCATTTCTTAGATCGTGCAATAGATCCCATATTAGAGATAAAGTCATAATCAATCGCTTAATCCAATTGTTTCTTTTTTATTTATTATAGTGACGATGCCGATTACAAAGAGAAAGAATAAGTGGAAGCGAGTAGATGTAGTGGCCGGAGAAGGTACTAGTAAGTCACCACCGGCACAAGCTGAACAAAGTGAGTCTCAAGCTGAGCATATATCAAGCGCTTCTTCTCCTCTGGAAGGGCCGTCTATTAATGCTGTTGATCGAGATTTGAGGGATGCAGTACAACTTCTGACGCGTATAGTTGCCGGTCAAGTTCAAGGGCAAGCTATTCCTACCACAGGTTCTAGTGGTACGGATAGAGCAGCTAGCCTTCGGACACAGGATTTTCTGAAACTGGATCCTCCTACTTTTACCGGATCAGATATTAACGAAGACCCGCAGGACTTTGTCGATCAAACCCAAAGGGCTCTAGATGTTATGCACATATCCGGTAAAGAGATGGTTGAGCTAGCAGCATATAGACTGAAAGGAGAGGCTATATTGTGGTACGAGGATTGGAAACGATCTAGGGGTATTGATGCACCTCCAACTACGTGGGGAGAGTTCAAAGATGAATTTATTGATCATTATCTTCCATTTGAGACTCGTCAGGCCCGTGCAGATCAATTCTTAAATCTTCGTCATGGTAATATGAGTGTAAGGGAGTATAGTCTTCGATTTAACTCCTTGTCTCGATATGCTTCTAATGTGGTAGCTACTATGGATGACAGAGTTCATCACTATGTGGATAGATTGGAACCATACTTGGTTAGAGATTGTACCATTGCTGCTTTGAACAAGGACATGGATATAGCAAGGATACAAGCTTTCGCTCAGAAGATAGAAGATCAGAGGCAAAGAAGAAGAACCCAGGAATCAGAAAAAGGATATTCTAAGCGGGCCAGAGCTATAGGGCAGTTTATGGCATCTCAGGGAGGTTTTAGGCCTTCGTTCTCTCATAGATTGCCTAGCCCGTTATCTTCTTATCCTGCAATTAGTGCCCCACCGCAATTTCAAAGGTTCAGAGGTAATCAGGTTGGGCAAAGCAGTGAAAATCAGAGTTCGAGAACAGTGGGGTATCAAGGGCAAGAGAGTATGAGTCAATTGAGACCTCCACGACACCCGTGCCCCATATGTAGAAAATTTCACTTTGGCGAATGTCGGCTTGGGACGAACAATTGCTTTTGGTGCAGTAAGCCGGGGCATATGGCTAGAGATTGCCCACGCAGGACCACAGGTGGTATAACACGACCTACCGGATCAACTGTTGCATCATTTTCGGTGCCTCCTTTGAGTAGGGGTGCAGAACCTTTGGGTCACGGTAGAGGTGATAGAGGAGCAGCTAGTGCTAGCGGAGCTCAGAACCGTGTGTATGCCCTAGCAGATCGGCAGAATTTAGAGGCTTCTCCAGACGTGGTTACAGGTACGTTGTCCATCTTTGCATTTGATGTGTATGCCTTAATTGATCCTGGTTCTACATTATCGTATGTTACTCCTTTGGTTGCGGGAAGGTTCGGAAGAAGACCCGAATTATTAGCCAAGCCATTCGAAGTATCAACGCCAGTGGGGGAATCTCTTATAGCTAAGAATGTTTATCGAAATTGTGTTGTGAATATTTGTGGTCATGATATGATAGCCGATCTTGTTGAGTTAGAAATGGTAGATTTTGATGTTATTATGGGCATGGATTGGTTAGCGTCTTGTTATGCTACAGTAGATTGCCGTTCTAAGAAGGTATATTTTCATTTCCCAAATGAGGCAGTCCTTGAATGGAAGGGTAATGTTGGCGCGCCGAGAGGTAGATTTATTTCTTACTTTAAGGCAAGAAAAATGATTTCCAAGGGGTACATATACCATCTGGTTAGAGTAAGGGATACAGAGGCAGAGCCGCCAACTTTTCAGACCGTTCCGGTTGTGAATGAATTTCTTGATGTATTTCCTGAAGAACTACCAGGTTTACCTCCTGAACGAGAAGTGGAGTTTGGTATTGATATGTTGCCAGACACACAGCCAATCTCAATTCCTCCTTATATAATGGCACTAGCAGAGTTGCGAGAATTGAAAGAGCAACTGAAAGACTTGCTAGAGAAGGGATTCATCAGGCCTAGTATGTCCTCTTGGGGAGCACCAGTATTGTTTGTGCGTAAGAAAGATGGTTCGCTGAGGATGTGTATTGACTATCGGCAATTGAATAAGGTGACTATCAAGAATAAATACCCTCTTCCCCGAATTGATGATTTATTTGACCAGTTGCAGGGTGCCCAGTGTTTTTCCAAGATTGACTTGAGATCAGGCTATCATCAAGTGAGAGTCAAGGATAAAGATACACCCAAGACAGCTTTCCGAACACGGTATGGTCATTATGAATTCCTGGTTATGTCATTCGGGCTGACAAATGCACCCGCAGTTTTTATGGATCTGATGAATAGGTTGTTTAACCCATTTCTAGATGTGTTCGTGATAGTTTTCATAGATGATATTCTGGTCTACTCTAGATCAGAAGAGGACCATGTTAATCACTTAAGGCAGGCATTGCAGATTCTTCGTGATCGTAAGCTGTATGCGAAGTTTTATAAATGTGAGTTTTGGCTCAAGTCAGTGGCATTTTTGGGCCATATTGTATCCAGTGAAGGCATAAAAGTTGACACTCAGAAGATTGAGGCTGTGAAGAGTTGGCCAAGACCCACGACGCCTACGAAGATTTGTAGTTTCCTCGGGTTGGCAGGTTATTATAGAAGGTTTGTTGAAGGTTTTTCTTCTATTTCTGCACCCTTGACTAAGTTGACGCATAAAGCCTCCAAGTTTCAATGGAATGATGCCTGTGAAAAGAGTTTTCAGGATCTGAAGAGCAAGTTGACTTCTACACCGGTATTGGTACTTCCTGAAGGCACAGAAGGGTATGCAGTGTACTGTGATGCTTCGAGAATTGGCTTAGGATGCGTACTAATGCAACATGGTAGAGTAATAGCCTATGGCTCTAGACAGTTGCGACCACATGAGAGGAATTATCCCAGGCATGATCTTGAGCTAGCTGCAGTTGTATTTGCTTTGAAGATATGGCGCCACTACTTATATGGGGTTCATGTTGACATATATACCGATCATAAGAGCCTGCAATATATCTTCAGTCAGAAAGATCTAAACTTGAGGCAGCGGAGATGGCTTGAATTGTTGAAAGATTATGATATTGATATCTTGTATCATCCAGGAAAAGCGAATGTGGTAGCGGACGCACTGAGTCGTAAGTCTAAAATGGCATATATAGAAAAACAGGGGATGATTAAGGATCTTCACCAACTAGGTAATTTGGGAGTTCGACTTCTCGAAACTCCAGATGAAGAGGTTATTGTACGTAATGCAGCGAAATCTTCATTGATAGCTGAAGTGAAAGAGAAGCAGTATGCAGATCCAATTTTATTGCAACTTAAGGAGGATGTGCAGAGTGGCGCGACAAAGGTATTTGAGCTTACGCGAGAAGGAGTGCTTCAGTGTCAGAATCGTTTATGTGTACCTGATGTAGTTGAGCTAAGAAAGAGAATTATGACAAAAGCACATTGTTCAAGGTATTCCATCCATCCAGGGTCGACTAAGATGTATCAAGATTTGAAAGCAATATATTGGTGGAATGACATGAAGAAGAATATTGCCGAATTTGTAGCCGAATGTTCGAATTGTCAAAGAGTCAAAGTAGAACATCAGAAACCCGGTGCTTACATGCAATGTATAGATTTTCTAGTCTGGAAGTGGGACAAGATCAATATGGATTTCATCACGGGTTTGCCTCGTACATATCGGAAGTTTGATTTCATATGGGTGATCATTGATAGGCTTACCAAATCTGCGCACTTCTTACCAATTAAGACAACTTATACGGCGGAAGAGTATGCGAAGTTGTATATTAAGGAGATCGTTCGGTTACATGGAGTTCCAATTTCCATTATATCCGATCGAGGAGCCCAATTTACCTCAAATTTCTGGAAGTCTTTTCAAAGGAGTTTGGGGACACAAGTAAATCTAAGTACGGCTTTTCATCCTCAAACGGACGGACAAGCGGAGCGTACCTTCCATACACTTCAAGATATGCTACGAGCATGTGTATTAGATTTCAAAGGCAACTGGGATGATCACCTACCTCTTATCGAGTTTGCCTACAATAATAGCTATCATTCAAGTATCAAAATGGCACCATATGAAGCATTGTATGGAAGAAAGTGTAGATCGCCAATAGGATGGTTTGAAGCAGGTGATGCGGTCTTGTTTGGACCGGATCTTGTTTATCAAGCAATGGAGAAGGTTAAAGTGATCCAACAACGGCTTGCAACAGCTCAAAGTCGACACAAATCTTATGCGGATGTTAGAAGAAGAGGACTTGAGTTTTCTATCGACGATTGGGTATTCTTGAAAGTATCACCAATGAAAGGAGTGATGAGGTTTGGTAAGAAAGGAAAGTTAAGTCCACGATACATAGGTCCGTATAAGATCATTCAAAGATTTGGACAAGTTGCTTATGAGTTAGAGTTACCTCAAGAGCTCTCAGCAGTTCATCCCGTATTTCATGTTTCGATGCTTCGCAAGTACATCGGAGATCCATCGCACATCACTACTACGGAAGATGTACAAGTTACAGAAGATCTCACTTTTGAAGAAATGCCTATTGCTATTCTTGATCGCCAAATTAAAAAGATAAGGAATAAAGAGATAGCATCGGTAAAAGTACTTTGGAGGAATCAACAAGTTGAGGAGATCACATGGGAAGCCGAGGAAGCGATGAAGATTAAGTACCCTTACCTATTAAACGATGAGGAGCAAGTTCATGAGACGGAAAAAGAACAATAACAAGTAAGTGTTTATTTTTATGCAAGTATGTTATGATGATGAATATGTTAATTTTAAGCTTGGACATGTCTTAATTGAGTAACTATGCTAACATTCGAGGATGAATGTTCTTAAGGGGGGGATAATGTAACACCCCGTAAATTTTTTCGTACACTTATCGCGATTATATGGAGTCCTAAAGGCTTGCGTATGGGTTAAATTAAGTGTATGGTGTTCGGAAGTATCCCGTCAATAGTTGTATGTGTAGGTATTGGAATAATATTTCCAACGATATAAAGTTTGCCCAAAACAGAGGAGTATTTCATATAAGCGAGCACATTCGAAATTTCAAATCGGTGGCCGGGAAGCCTGTGAACAGTAATTCTGCAGGAAAATTACTGCAGCTAGGCAATCCAACTTTAGAGGATCATAACTCCTTGTACAAAAATAACTGTGTGAACACTTCAAGATATGCTACGAGCATGTGTATTAGATTTCAAAGGCAACTGGGATGAGCACCTACCTCTTATCGAGTTTGCCTACAATAATAGCTATCATTCAAGTATCAAAATGGCACCATATGAAGCATTGTATGGAAGAAAGTGTAGATCGCCAATAGGATGGTTTGAAGCAGGTGATGCGGTCTTGTTTGGACCGGATCTTGTTTATCAAGCAATGGAGAAGGTTAAAGTGATCCAACAACGGCTTGCAACAGCTCAAAGTCGACACAAATCTTATGCGGATGTTAGAAGAAGAGGACTTGAGTTTTCTATCGACGATTGGGTATTCTTGAAAGTATCACCAATGAAAAGAGTGATGAGGTTTGGTAAGAAAGGAAAGTTAAGTCCACGATACATAGGTCCGTATAAGATCATTCAAAGATTTGGACAAGTTGCTTATGAGTTAGAGTTACCTCAAGAGCTCTCAGCAGTTCATCCCGTATTTCATGTTTCGATGCTTCGCAAGTACATCGGAGATCCATCGCACATCACTACTACGGAAGATGTACAAGTTACAGAAGATCTCACTTTTGAAGAAATGCCTATTGCTATTCTTGATCGCCAAATTAAAAAGATAAGGAATAAAGAGATAGCATCGGTAAAAGTACTTTGGAGGAATTAACAAGTTGAGGAGATCACATGGGAAGCCGAGGAAGTGATGAAGATTAAGTACCCTTACCTATTAAACGATGAGGAGCAAGTTCATGAGATGGAAAAAGAACAATAACAAGTAAGTGTTTATTTTTATGCAAGTATGTTATGATGATGAATATGTTAATTGTAAGCTTGGACATGTCTTAATTGAGTAACTATGCTAACATTCGAGGACGAATGTTCTTAAGGGAGGGGATAATGTAACACCCCGTAAATTTTTTCGTACACTTATCGCGATTATATGGAGTCCTAAAGGCTTGCGTATGGGTTAAATTAAGTGTATGGTGTTCGGAAGTATCCCGTCAATAGTTGTATGTGTAGGTATTGGAATAATATTTCCAACGATATAAAGTTTGCCCAAAACAGAGGAGTATTTCATATAAGCGAGCACATTCGAAATTTCAAATCGGTGGCCGGGAAGCCTGTGAACAGTAATTCTGCAGGAAAATTACTGCAGCTAGGCAATCCAACTTTAGACGATCATAAATCCTTGTACAAAAAGAACTGGGTGAGCTGATATATATAGACGAAAAGCTCCGAGAGTCTTCTTTCCGATGAAATTGGTTTCATCCAAATCCAATGTCGAAGTAAGGAGCTATACCCGTTTTACTACAGCCTATCAAAAAAAAATAGAATTGTGGGACATATTTTTGGGTCAACTTTAAACGACCATAACTCCTTGTAAAGGAAGAACTGAGTGGTATACTTTATATGAAAATGCAATCCCTTTGAATTATATTTCCAATGCAATTGGTTTCACCCAAATACGATACCGGAGCAAAGAGTTATGATCGATTTACTTCAGCCTGTCAAAACTGTCCACTGGGGACAGATTCGGGATTTATTTAAATCTTTAGGGCAAAATGGTCATTTTCTATTACCTCTTGGACGAAAATTGGTCTTTATAAACCTGCACTTAGCCTCATATATCAGATATCATCCAATTATTAAGAGAAGGTGAAACCCTAGCCTAATTTCAACTTCAAATATTTTGTGATTCAACCGTAGAAAATTCGAATTGGTTCCGTAGTTGTGTTCACCATCTCAAAAGCTTCGAGAAGCACCCCTTGATTATGTAAGGAGGATTCTAAATACAAGAGTTCATTGTTAAGTTATGAATATTGTTTATTCTTGATTCTTATCCATGAATAAGTTTTGATAAAGGATTATGAGTATTGTCTTGATGTTGGGAGATAACTAGAAACATAGTTATGAATTGTTTTGTATAAATTGTTAGTAGTAAATTATGAAAGTTGTTGTATTGGATTATGGAGGATGAATTGTGGTGATATATCATTATATTAGTGGTTATGTATGCCTAGTGATCATGTTGGTATTGGATGATGATTAAGAAGGGAAATAAAGGCTAAGAGTGATGTTGAGGGATATTTCATGAAAATGCATGATATGTGAATGTAATAAGAGTATAAGAGGATGTATGTAGTACTCTTATTGATGAGCTAAAGGATTAATTCCTAGACATTATTTGGTGAAGTTAATACCTAAATGGTAAGGTTTGGTTGCTAATACTAGTTTGCCACAAATGACTTATTGTAGATAAGTGTTCGAAGAGTACGGGAAGTCACTTGTATTGAAGTGGTTATATCAAGGTATGTAAGGCATACTCTATCTAATCTTTGGCATGAATAATGACCCATGACACTCTCAAGTAAGCTTCCAACATTGTCCTACGACACATGACACATAATAACATCATATGATCTTCGACACTACCAATTGAACTTGTTTTCACTTTTAAGATGTCCGGCTAGTCAAAAAAAATGTCCATATACTATTGTTGACTCCGAAATGGTTTAATGAGGTATCCATGATTCTCTACTTCATTTTCATGATATTGATTACCTATTTACATGTTTTTCCTATTGAGGTATCATGGTTTCAAGTTCCATAAAGTGTGACCACAAAGTAACCAATCTTAAAGATTAATTGAATTAAGAAATGGAATGTCTGTATTTTAAATTGATGATCTGATGTATTGTATTAGTACCATTGATCAGTTGGCCATTGTATTATAAAGATTATGTATATATGCTATTCCACGGGTGGTCCCTGATGTATTGTATTAGTACCACTGATCAGTTGGCCATTGTATGACATATGATATGTATTGATAAGGATTACGGGAAGTAATGATATGAAAGTAATATGCAGGTATCCCATCAGTTCTTTTAAGTGTGGTCTACTCATACTGTTTATTCACTGGTATCTGGGTTCTGTTGACCTTTTGTATCTCATCTTAATACTCACTGCCTTACATACTCAGTACATATTTCCGTACTGACGTCCCTCACGGGGGACCTGTATTCATGCCTGCAGGAACAGGTACTTCAGGTCGTACACCTCCGCAGTAAGAGCCAGGACATTCTGTTGTTAGTGGTGAGCTCCAGTTGTTTCGGGGCATCCCAAGTCGTCTCTATATGTACTTTTGGTATTTGTATAAAAGTCTTTTGTGGGCGGGAGTTTGTCCCTACCCCAACTCAGTTGTGTATCTATGTAGAGGCTTTTGTAGACATATTGTACAGCCATAGGAGTGTTTGGTTGATAGACGTGATGGCTCTGACGGCCAATTACTGTTCATATATATATTTATGCGTGTCTGCTGGGCTGATACAGGTACTGTTTTCTTCTATTTACAACGAAGTGCTGCCCAAATTTCTAATTTTCATAAGTAATGTAAATGTGAAAGTATAGGTTATGAACGGGTTCTCCCGGGCCTCCTCGGCTACGGGTGCCAGTCCGCTCCAATGGGATTTGGGGTATGACAAATATGTATCTGTTAATATGAACTCATAATACCTTCGGGTCTTGAGGGGATCATCTGTCTCAACATAGTCCCAATTTGTATAACAAGGCTTTAATAATTTTGGTACTAAAAAATTTTTGTACTTTTTATCAAGTGTCATTATCTACAGTACCTGCAAATCTATTATCTCAAATTGATTTTTATCCGAAATACTCTGCTCTTTTTTTCTTAGCGGAGTGGCTGGGGAGACTGCTTGTGAATAGGTCTCCGGTGGTTTTATTGTATAACTATCTTTTGTTTGGATGGTGATATTTTTATTGGCAGATGAATATTCTTCCTTAAATATCTGCTTAAGTCGCTGCATTCTTGGTATACTAGTAATAGACTCTTTTGACGATAGCGGAACGATAGGCTTTGGCAGGGATAGAAATTCTGCCAAGACTAAAAACTTATTTTTGACCTTTTATTTGACTTTTATCTTCTTCAGTGAAGGGTCTTTCATTTTTTCCTCTAATTGGAAAGGCTGGAATGGAGGGTTTAACTTTGATCCTGGTGTTTCAGGTTTCATAATTTTCCTATAGAAAAATTTTGTTAAAATTTTTGGGAGAGAATTTCTCCCCTAAAAATTTCAAATTTGTTGATATTTTGTATGAAATATTTTTTTTTTTTGAATTTTGATAACTTATAAAATTTTTTCCTTTAATAGTGGATTAGTTTTCCTCTAATCCCCATTAGACTGAATTTTCTCCAAAAATAGTTTTATTTTTTTATAAAATCACTTTCTTCCTTTGATATACTATTTAGATAAGGAAAAATAATTCTTTTGCCCAAAATAGTGTTATGGATGCCATCTAGCTCGACAATACAAGGTTTTATTTGAGTGATAAAAGGAAGATCTAATATTATCTCTTCATTAATATCTCAGTGATTACAAAATTATTAATAAAACAAACTCTGTCATTGCAAATACAGGCTTTGGAGAGTCTATAATTTATTTTTATTTTTTCTCTGTTGCGGAGAATAAGCGAGTAGTACGTTTTTCTAGATATTCTATAGGAATTAATCCTTCTATAATGCAATTTTCATCAGCACATCTATCAAATAATATAATCTTATGAATTTTATAATCTTTATTGATGACTATAGTAATTGGTATATGGTAACTTTGTGGTTTAACTATAGTAATTGCATTAATTCCTGATTTGTTCATAGGAAGCTTTCCGAGAGATTCTATTTATTTATTATTACTTACTTCTGATGTTTCACCAAGCTCAAACTGATGTGATTTGGAGTCTTGGTTTGGAGTTAAATTCTTTAATATTTTATTAGTAATTACTGCACACAAAAATAATTATTGTGGTAGTAACACCTAAAGTAGATTTTGGTCCTAGGATAGTGTTTTTCTCTTATATGCAAAAACCCTAATGAATACTCAAACCAACCAAAACGTAATAAATAGTATTAATATTTCTGCAATCTCTAATAAAATTGCTATAATAGAAAGTGATTTACAAAATTGGAATATTCCAAAAGAAGGTTTTAATAGAGTCTATAAAACTGGACACTTCGATTTTGTTAAAAATTATAATATTAAGACTTTAAAATCTACCGTTGCAATTAATGAAAATATTGAGACTATTAAATTATTAGCAGTTGAAGATATTAATAGATATATAAAAAATTACAAGTTCCTTCACATAGGTCTTGTTCAAGTAGTAATTATTTTAAACTTTTATTTTGGTTCCCGTTATTCCGATCCGTCCCCAGATGTAAATTTATTTGACGGAATTTTCCATAAATATTTAGCTTTTAAAAGGACTAATATTTTATGAAAATATTTTAATATGTAAAGCTATTTTACCTAATATTTCATATTTTTCACAAAATATTTATCAAATCTTTGTAAAAATATAGTAAATGACCAACAGTGTTTGTAACTTTGTTATGCATCTTTATTCAGTGCCATAATTTGGCGAAGTTATTATTTTTGGCAAAAAAATTTATTTAAAACATTTCTGTTGATAAAAATAGTAACTAGTGAAGGGACTCAGTATCCCTTAAGTTGTCTCGAAGCATCAGAAATAACATGACCCTGCTGCATCAAAACACAACCTAGACCAATACCGGAAGCATCACAATACACGGTGAATCCCTCACCCTTTACAAGAAGAGATAGAATAGGTGCTGAATTAAGGAAATCCTTGAGATTTCCAAAGCTCGACTCACACTGCTTGGACCATTGAAAAGGAACCTCCTTTCGAGTCAATCTAGTCATAGGTGCTAGAATAGTAGCAAAACACTTGAGGAATCTTCTATAATAACCGACCAAACAAATAAAGGTATGAATGTCGGTCAGAGATGTAGGCCTAGACCAATGACAAATCACCTCAATCTTAGCTGGGTCTACCATATTACCATCCTTGGACACCGCATATCCAAGGAATGTCACTGACTCAAGCCAAAACTCACACTCAGAGAATTTGGCAAAAAACACATGATCTCTTAAATTTTGGAGGATAATCCTCAAATGCTGAGCATGCTCCTCTCTACTCCTCAAATACATAAGGATGTTACTAATAAATACAATCATAAATAAATCCAAATAAGGTTTTAATACTCGGTTCATCAAATTCATAAATACGGTTGGGGCATTAGTCAAGCCAAATAACATCACTAGGAACTCATAATGACCATAATGGGTCCTAAAAGCTATCTTTGCGATATCCTTAGCCCGAATCTTCAACTGATAGTAACTAGACCTTAAATAAATTATAGAAAATATGTTGCTCCCTGCAGCTGGTTGAAAAATTCATCAATGCGAGGCATAGGATAATAGTTTTTCACCGTTACCTTATTAAGTTACCTATAATCAATACACATATGCATGGTGCCATCTTTCTTATTTACAAACAGCAAGGAGCTCCCTAAGAAGAAACACTCGGTCTAATAAAGACATTACCAAAAAGATCCTGAAGCTGAGAATTTAGCCCCTTAAGCTTAGCTGGAGACATATAGTAAGGTGCCATAGAAATAGGTTGGGCGCCAGGCTCGAAATCAATAACAGACTCAATCTCATGGACGGGTAATACCAGGCAGGTCAGTAGGGAGCACATCAGGAAACTCACAAACTACAGGAACAGAGTCAAGTGATAGACTCTTCACACCAGTATCACAAATATAAGCGAGATAAGACTCGCAACCCCTTGAAATAAACCTCCTAACACAAATGTAAGAAATAATCCCCGTCGAATCGCGGCTAACCTCTCCCTGCCATACGATTGGGTGTACATCGGGCATGGCTAAGGTAGCAGTCTTGGCAAAATAATCAATGACCGCATGGTAGTGGAATAACCAGTCCATGCCCAGATTCATATCAAAATCCATCATATCCAGAACAATAATATCAACATCTTTAAAAATTATAACACATGATATGAAAACGCAATCCACTACTAAAGAATCACATATGGGAGTACATACACGCAAGGGCACAGATAATAAATCCCAAGATAACTCTAACCATGAAGCATTATAAGATGATACATAAGAATAACTGGATCCGAAATTAAATAAAGTAAGAGCCGACTGGCGGCAACCAAAATTGTACCTGTAATAACAACATTCGAAGACTCAGCCTCGGGTCTGGTAGGTACTGTATACAATTGACCACGCCCGCCACCTGGCTGGACTGCTTACTGACCTTCTATTCTTTCTGCCTGAGAACCTCCTCAAGTACCCTGGAAATGATCTCTGCGACCCTGAGAATTACCTCTAGATAAGGGATAAACTGCTCTAATAGGGGGAACATGATACCGGAATTATCAAGAAGACAAGAAAACATACTCAAAACAGTCCACAAATCTGAAGATTCAAGGACCGTTTAAAGACCACACTCGGATTCAACAATATCAACAACAATGATGAGATAAAAGGTGTGTTTTAACACCGAAGCAGCCAATCCAAAGTAACATTAACAACAACAATATGAAGATAAGATGAACAACAACAAGGATATAACTATGACAACAAGTCACGGGTTACAATACTAGAACAAGAACACCAACGATTAGAACAAAGTAAAGATAGAAAGATAGACAAATGGAGATGTAATATTAACAACCCAAGAGCTTATTTCACTCTTGGACCTTTAATACTACACACAACATAAACCTATAACTTACGTGACCTCAAGGGAACCAGAATCCCCAAGCAACCAACGTTTCTAAGCAAGCTACCAACACAAGGATTCCACCTTACAAGATACTCTATGGTGCTCTCAAAACATATCATCAAAGTCTTCATGATAAAATGACCTAATTGTTCTATTTATAGGCTAAGGCAACACTTGTTACATAAATGACCAAAAGGCCCTTAATGAGCCCAAACAAAGGGGCTTGGCTTCTTGAATAGCTTTGGAGTGTTGGGACTTGTTCTCTACACTTCAAAGTTGTTCCTTGGTTAGGCATCCCCTAAAACTCAGGTCTTTCCTCGCGTCTTCATATCCTCGAGTGCTAAGATGCCTCTTTGACCTGTATCATCCTCCCCTCCTTAGAAAGGATTCGTCCTCAAATCTGAACCTTGCAAAATAATAGGAAGGACAAGCAAACACAAGTTACTCAAGGTATGAGGGTTAGGATTAGTGTAATCAATCATAGTATCATGCCAAGGTGGCTCAAATTTCATATATAGCCAAACATCTCTCGGGTTCTCAAAAATGACACACCTATCATGGGAAACCCGAATTACATACAAGACATGCTTAGCATCAACATAACCATGCCCACACAATGCACACATGTCATTCCCGAATATGGTTGGAAATAAATCAACATCATATTTCAAATGGTCATCGAGATCAAAGGGGTAGAGTGTCCATGGACACGGGTGGAGGACATTCTTTCTTTCCTGAAGACTACCACCATTACACTCATTGACACCCTCTATACTATCATGATCTACAACAAAAACAACTAGAGGGTCATCCTTAGTCAATCGGTCAACATGTTCAACATCACCATTTTCACACTTAAGTTGGTCTTCATGACTTCCATAAGACAATGTACTATCACTTGCCACAATGGATTCAACACTAGATGGATCAACTAGTGTTTCCACAATCTCAAGTTGTACATTATCATCACCAATTGGAGGCACATTCGGCTCACCTAAAGTCAAACTATCATTCACACTTAGTTGGCTACTAGCCTTATTCACTAGAGTGCAAGAGTTAGGAAGGCTTGGTTGCTCTATCAAGTTATCCAACTCCTTGAAAAGAGAACTTTCCTTCCCTTCCATTTTTCCTTCTACTCGGTCCATTATTCTTTCCATTCTCTCCATTCGACTACTAAGGTCATGTTTCATACCCATTATGGCAACCATCAAATCATTCATGGTCACCTTTCCCGATGCCATAGTATCTATTAAGAACACCAAAACATAATAAAAATAATAACACGTTAATGTTAGCAAAAATTAGTCCACGAGTTGACTCAAAACAATCCACAATTCCTCACTTTCACACTTTGACGTTTTCACTCTATTGGTCTCACAAGCGTTGATAACTCACTTATACTCCAATGAGGTTACTTGGTTCCAATTGTGGCTCGAGGTCGGAGTAGATTCTTGTTTGAAATGACTCAAATAAGTAATGTACGAACTTGAACCAAAAGATACTACGACTCAAAAGTGAGAAAAGCACAAAACAAACAACGTTAACACGAAGAAACGTATTCAAAAACTAATTTACAATCTACTAGAGATGTACTAGCTTGTCGATTAGTTATTAGAGTCAACAAACGAAACTACGAACCAACAATAAGAAACTAAGAAAATCTGAATATGAGCCAAAATTTATTGTGTGAACAATAACAGTGATATGGCAGTCACGTATTGGTTGCGGCCTAACAATTTTTTTATTTTTCCAAAATTGAAAGTCTTGAACAATTGGTGATTTGGAATTGGTGGGAATTGTTTTAGAGGGAAACAAGTCTTGAAATCCTCTTCAAATTCAAAAGAATGGAAGACTTGACTTTTTGCATTAATTCCCTAAAACAAGGTCCTTAAAACAAGGAAAGTTGTTGAGAAGTGATTGACTAGTTGATGGATGATTGTAAGTCTTACAAGACTAACAAGTTTTCACCTTTTTCCCTTCACCTTTTAAAGATCCAGTAGTCACTTTATTCATCAAGTTATGAAGGTTGTAAGAACATCAAGAACATCTTCATCAACCACCAAGAACTTAACAATCCAAACGTCTACCTATAACAACAACATCGCCAACAAGTCACGGCTAAGACCACAATGAACAACAACAATCGGCCACTCTTCAAGTTCACAACAACAACTCCAACAAGTTCAAGCTCAAGTTTAGATTTTAGACTCAAAGTGTTAGTGAACAAGAAAGGCAACACTTAGAAACAACTAAACAAACAAAAATTCTTGGCCAATACACAACAATAACACAATTTTTGGCCAAGAACACCAAATGGATAGTTTTGCAATTTTCTGGAAATTTCAGTTTTCAACCCTTTTTTTAAATTTTCAACCAAGGGAGCCCAAGATTGGTGTTGTAGGAACAAAACCAAAGATGGCTCTGATACCAAATGATACCGGAATTATCAAGAAGACAAGAAAACACACTAAAAAATAGTCCACAAATTCGAAGATTCAAGGACCGTTTAAAGACCACACTCGGATTCAACAATAACAACAATAATGACGAGATAAAGGGTGTGTTTTAACACTGAAACAACCAATCCAGAGTAAGATTAACAACAATAATATGGAGACAAGATGAACAACAACAAGGATATAACAATGACAACAAGTCACGGGCTACAATACTAGAACAAGAACACCAATGATTAGAATAAAGTAAAGATAGAAAGATAGACAAATGGAGATGTAATATTAACAACCCAAGAGCTTATTCCACTCTTGGACCTTTAATACCACACACAACATAAACCTATATCTTACGTGACCTCAAGGGAACTGGAATCCCCAAGCAACCAAAGTTTCTAAGCAAGCTACCAACACAAGGATTCTACCTTGCAAGACACTCTATGGTGCTCTCAAAACATATCATCAAAGTCTTCATGACAAAATGACCTAATTGTTCTATTTATAGGCTAGGGAACACTTGTTACATAAATGGCCAAAAGGCCCTTAATGAGCCCAAACAAAGGGACTTAGCTTCTTGGACATCTTTGGAGTGTTGGGACTTGTTCTCTATACTTCAAAGCTTGTTCCTTGGTTAAGCAGCCCCACAAGCTCAGGTCTTTCCTCACATCTTCATATCATCGAGTGCTAAGATGCCTCTTTGACCCGTATCAGAACACTTTGAGCAAAAACAATAATTATCCCACGACTAGGAAAATCTCACGAATAATGAATAAGAGATCCATAAATATAACATGAACCATAAGCTGAATCAAAACCAACAAATCTGGCAGACCTTAAATAACCACTACATCTAGAATGATCAGAAGATGAATATCTCAAAGACTGACCTCTGCCTTGACTATGGCAATCATAAACACTAAACTGACCTCCATCCATAATCTCAAGAGTTGTCTGAACAGGCCGACTGGGATGACTCTAAGGCTGATAGGATGGATGCAGAGGATATATATCATGAAAATGATTACTCTGAATTGGGAACTACTATGACTCCCATAAAAACTGCCCTGATGTCTAGGCCTCGTATCGCTACCACCACGGGCCTAAGATGCATCTCCTCTATCACTTGAGCATGATAAAAAACCTAAACAAAAGACCTACCCACTTTAGCCAAACTTTGATTAGACATACAAAGAGGAAGTCTCAACTCTCTAACTAAGTAGTGAACTCTCTCATGCTTAGTACCCAAACTAGAAGTATCATGCCTAGCCAACTCATGAAAAAAAGCCTCATACTCCACAACTGTTATATATACCTGCTCTAATGAGCCTTAGCAAGGCTTGTATGTCTCTAAGAACATCTCAGAGAACTAGGTCCATATCAAAAGAGAAGATCCGGCTAGTCTAGAATCCATATAAGCTCTCCACCAATGTTGAGCATCTAAGTCTAACTGAAAGGTAGTGTAATCACACCACGAGGCTTAACAAGTCCTAAATTACTCAGCCTATCCTCACAAGCAATCAAAAACTTATATCCATCTCGCCTGGAGCACCATAAAATCTAGGTAGAGCCAACTCAAGAATCTACCCAACATCTTTTACTCCTCGAAAGACCTCGTAGGCTGGGAAACCACTAGCTGAGCAACTAATCGGTAAGAAACTACTGATGTAGGAGGGACCTCAACTCTGGAAGCCACATCTATAGGCTGTGCCCCCACTTCAGTACCACTCTAATCCGTAGACTGTGTACCATAAGACAGTGCACCACTAACTAATCCCAGCAGCTGAACAAAAGTATATCTGAGCACTGAAGAAGAAATAAACCCTGGTGGAGCCTAGGCTAGTCCCTGGACCACTGCTAGTTAAGGAGGGAGAATCTCTGGCTCAGGAGCAGGAATAAGGTCTAGTAAAGTCCCCCTCACCCGGCCCCTAGCTAGGGATATATCTCTAGGTCGTCTATGACCTTTGGGTCATCCACGAACAAGAGTAGGATCCCTAGGCTCAATCTTTGGACACTCATCACGTGTAGCGATAGAACGTGTCCTAGCTATCTATAAAAGAGTGAAATCAAAGGAAAACAACTCAAACTCTTAGCACGATATGAGTGAAAGAAGCGAAAAACTCCTACAAATTTCTTATAGCCTCATAAATATAGAAAACTTACATCATCGCTCTGATCTGCTGGACTCTACTAGTCATTGCTCTTTTACCAACAATACCGGTGTAGCCTAGGCTTTGATACCAATTTGTTATGACCCAATTTATGAGTCATAGTGGAACCTACTTATCCCGCCAGTAGGGAAGCCAAACTGTAACCTAGAGCTAAACACAATGGGTTAACTTTGGTAGAAATACCCTAAAAGGGCACACTAGGCAATCCATCAAAATAAATAAATAAGGCAATAGAAATAATTTAAAAGTAGTCACTACATAACTAATATTCCACCTAGTAGAGTTAGTGTAAGAGCAACTACAATTACAATCCCAAGTATCTAAAATAATCAATATAATCTATCTTGAAACTAAGGACTAGACATAAGTAAGTGTCACGACCTGATTTATGAGTCATGATGGAACCTACTAAATCCCGACAGTAGGTAAGCCAAACCACAACCCGAAGGTAACGTAATGGGTTAATTCGGTAGGAAATTTCCAACTCAGGCGAATTTCAAGAACACAATTTATAGATAAGGAAAGGGTTTTAGATAAAGAAAACAATCAATATGAGATACCATCCCACGACCTGGTGGAGCCAGTACAAGGGCATATAATAATAATACAACTCAAATATCTAGAATAGTTAACAATATCTATCTCGTTAATAAAAGATTGAATATAAAAGATAGAGGAAAATGGGTGAATCAAACTCCAAGAGCTCACCTTATCTCTAAAAATATCAACATAGCACGATCAATGATCAAATGCTACAGCTAGTACTCGGATATGCACCAAAAAGGTATAGAAGTGTAGTATGAGTACCAAAACAATAGATACTCAATGGGCATCATCCCGACTAAGCTAAATCATGATATAAGTATGATAAAATTCAAGATAACATAACTAAGTCAAGGTATAGAAACAAATGTGAATCATCTCCAATATTGTTGTACATAATAAGTAATTTAATTGAAATAATAATATAGCTCAAGGTGTCAATACATGCCAACATTACCGTACAATATAAGTAGATAAATCAAAATAATAAGGCATCACATGGTATCACACAAACAATCATAAACTACAAAATTGGCTCTTATACGCCAATTGGTGTGAAAAAGTAAATAAATCATCACAAACTCCCATACGCCTGGAGAGTACACTTAAGGATAGAATAAATCAATCAACCAACACTATAACTAACCTTCATCATAATTTAACCATCATTCCACAATTATCGTCAATCGGTCATTTACCCACATTTCATAATTTACCAATATTTTACAATGTACCCACATTCCATAATACTACCATTATTTAAAAACCTTACTCACTAGTCGACATTTGTTAGTTAACCATCTCTTATTAACTAATTTATTTGATTGCTAGTCATCCTATAACCTCTAGTCATCATTTAACAACTATTCACCACATATCCGCTAATCACCATTTATTTGATAACCATCATTTGTCATCTAACATAATTTATTATCTAATCATCAATTTACTAACTATTCCTCGATTATCAACTTGTAATTATTTTAACACTTAAACAACATTCACCACTAATCATTGATTATCACTAATTATCAATTGTCACTAATCACCAATTATCACTAATCATTAGTTATACCATCTTCTAATCACTTACTACTTTTAGGCCATATTCGGCCTCGCTAATATCAGTTTTATACCCAACTACATATAAGTATATATATATATGATATCCATACTGAAACACCCTAAGTATTGGTCCTAGAGAAATCTCTAAGCGTTAAGCTTACTGCCCAGATAAGGACTCTCTTTATGAGTCGTAAGGTCTTGATACGAGGTTTATAGACTCAAATTGTAGGCCAACTAGTGTATATGTAAAAATTTTTTCCCTAAAAATGACTAGAATCTATGAGTCATAGTGACTCTATACGAGTTGTTATGTGCTAATCGTAGGGTGACCAGTGAGTTACCCCCATGATTCTATCTTGGATAAGGCTTGGACCTTAAAGTCATAAGGTCACTTGACAAGCCATATGAGGTGAGTAATAGGGTGAGTAGTGTGTGTGCCCTAGAAACTATCTTAACTACGACTCATGGTGATGAGTCGTTATGTGACCTTATGAGTCACAGAGTCACCAATAGTCACTAACAATAATTTTTTAGCTTTTAATTTAGGGCACTTTGGACATTTTTCCTTTTTCTCACTTGTGAAAAATGACCATAAAACACCTTTGGGGCATGATTTTTACCCTTTAGCAAATCAAAGCATATTTTCTTCTCTCTCAAGTTCTTTCATGCAAAAAGTACCTAAAGTTTCTAAAAGTTGACCATCTAGAGCTTTAATGGTTGAATTCTCTTCATAATCCTTGATTTTTCAGGCATGCTACTCTTCCCTAATTCTCAATTTTTGAAAAGCATATGTTTTACATGATTTAAATTGTATGGATTCGACTTTATTAAAGGAAATTGTGATTTCCTTGACATCTTTGTTTTTTGTCTTTGTTAAAGGTAAGTGTGGGTGTGTTTCTATGTCAAATCATGCCAATGGATACCTTGACCCATCATTCAAGGATGAATGTTCCTATGAGGGGAGAATGAAACACCCCATTAAAATATATGTTGGAGGTTTTGGTTGTTCATGGTTGGATAATGTTTTCCCATTCTTTTACTATGGTTTTTCATGTTATAATTATGGTTTGAACATGTGGTTACATGGGAATGGTCAATTTATTCTTGGTTTTGTTTTTTGGAAACTATATGCCCTCAATATATTTGATACTCGACAAGGTTAGAGGATGATTATGATACTATATTGATACTCGACAAGGGTGGAGGATGATTATGATGATATATTGATATCCTACAAGGCCAGAGGATGATTATGATGATATATTGATGCCCGACAAGGCTTGAGGATGTTTATGATGATGCATTTACACTCGACAAAGCTGGAGGATGATTATTTTGATGTGCTTATGTGTTCATCTATTGGTTCATGTCTGGTTATGCACTATGCATGTGTCACGACCCAAACTAGGGCTTGGCCGTGATGGGCATCTTAAGTAACCGAGGATCGGAGACTACCTCCGTTGCCAAGCCAAACAAAATAGAACACCTAAAAGCGGTTGAAATCCAAAAATATAACAAGATATGGGATAATAAACTCAAGACAACTAATAGTTTCAAAAAACAACCCAAACACATAATATCCACAAAGGCTCTTAACAATACCGAAAACCAATCTAAGTCAGGACATTCCCCTGACTCTGATAATGATAGTGTTAATGAAAATGTAAAGTCTTCAATTCTACTTTATAATGGGAAACTGATAAAATGACCAAATCTTTTGGAGAATAAAATCTCAATACTTCACCACAACGACCGATGAATCAAGCCGATCCACCTAACACTGTGCAGTAAAATTAGAAGTATCCCCGGTGCTTGCATCTATGGGGATACAAAATCCAAAAATGGTTAGTGGGTTGAGCAATAGCATGTAACTCAGGGTCAGGGGAAAAAATAATGCCAAGTCAAACACAATTCAAATTCATGTGAACATCATTATGTACATATATAAATAATATATCGGGATAGAAAACAAGACTTATCATATACTTTAAATCATTAACCTAGACTGTGTAGCATAACCTTTAGAACAATGCACTCACGGGCTATATAGGTCCAGCTTTTCCCTAGCTGAAAGGGCCCAGTGCGTGTGGCCGCATGAACCAGAGAATACTCACATAAATATATGCACCGTGGAGGACTCAAACCTCCCGGCATGCACCAAGAGTGGCTTAAGCACTCCATCAATAACATGGGGGACTCAAACCTCCTAATTATTAATATGAGGGACTTGAGCCTCCCAATTATTTAGACCTCCACGTCAGCAATTGTGGTTTCCAGTATTGAACGTTCGGGACCTCCACTTTCACGGGACAACTACACAACCCCCATTATTTCCAAATTAAAACACTTCTCACACATTACCATTCATTGACCAAAGGATACACTGTTATGGCACACCATGGGTATCGTCATATCCTTACACTTGCAAGCTTATCTCTATGCCATAACAATCATATTATCTTGGGAGAATACCTCAACTCCCTTTGTCCATTAAATCAAATCATAGCCAACAAGGCTTTCCAAACCATGTTATTAACTTTTTATGCAATGAAATGACATAGGTGGGTAAGTTAAACCATGTGATAATTTCACAATTGAAAGCCATTTATGCAAGTGGGTTGAGGCAACCCAATTATTCAAAACCAATTCTGATTTCAAAACACCATTTTAGGGAAAACCATGTCCCTTTAGTTTATTTACCCTTTTACATGCACCCCACAAGTTCAAAAACATTAATAAAGCATAAAAATTCATAATAAATCATGGGAAAATAATTTAAGAATTAACCATGTCAAAACTCTCAACTATAACAAAAACCACATTCAAATCCATACAATTTAAACCACGTAAAACATATGCTTTTCATAAATTTAGAATTGGGGAAGAGTAACATGCCTGAAAAATCAAGGCTTATAGAGAGAATTCGACCTTAAAAGCTCTAGATGGTCATCCTCTAAAAACCCTAGGTAATTTTTGCTTAAGAGAATTTGAGAGAGAAGAGAATGTGCTTTGATTTGTTAAAGGGTGAAAATAATGCCCCAAAGGTGTTTTATGGCCATTGTTCACAAGTGGGGAAAGGGGGAAATATACAAAGTACCCTTAATTAAAAGCTGAAAAATTATCGCCAGTGACTACGAGTCACTCTGCGACTCATAAGGTCACATAACGACTCATCGCCACGAGTCATAGTTAAGATAATTTCTAGGGCTCACACACACTGCTGACCCTATGAATTACCTCATACGACTCGTCAAGTGACCCTATGACTCATAGGGTCCAAGTCTTATCAAATACTGAACCATTTAGGTAACTCACTGGTCACCATACGATTAGCACATAATGACTCGTATATAGTCACTACGACTCATAGAGTCTAGTCATTGTTCGGGTAAAAAGTTTAACACATATATTGGTTGGCCAATGATCTAAATCTATATGACTCGTATAAAGACCTTATGACTCATAAGAAGAGTTGTTATCTAAGCAGTGAGTTCAAAGCTCAGAGATTTCTTTGGGAAATCCTTAGGCCTTTCCAGGTATCAATATACCATCATAATCATCCTACAGCCTCGCCAGTATCAATATAAATATGATCATAATATCCGTACTCAAATTGGTAGCCACATCATCATAGTCTGTGACAAAATCAATGGTATAAGTGATCATATAATAAGCCATCATGATTTCAAGCATAATTAACAACATAACTTTCCATGTAATCAACAAGAATGACTTCGAATATAATTTATGGCACAATTGCTGATATCATTAATTGGGATGTTTTCTAGAATAATTACTAGTATAATTTCTTAGCATGATCATAATCATAAGTAATATCATGAGCAATGACTTATTAATAGCATGGTTAAAGGATCATAATTAGCTTAATAGATAGCTTATACATGGCATAACCAATAGCTTATTGTAGCATGAGTCATATCATATCATAGCATAAATGACAATCTAATCCATTAGTCTATGAACATTAATTCTTACGTCATCATTACAATAACCATCAAGTATCAAGGTTTCTCAATATAGCCTCAAAGGACATTCTCTAGGTATTTAAAAGTGTATAAGGGTTTCACGAGAACTAATCATCAATCTTGACTTAAGGTGGGTCAAATAGCCCACTTCCAAAACCCTGAAATATCTTTTAAGTCAAATTCTACCCCAAACCAGGCTAAGGTATCTAAATCCACTCATAGATGTATAGCAAGCCACAATTATCCCTAAGGTAGAGATTCTTCTCAGTAGTTTAACTAAGTCAAATGGAAACTAAGGAAACCTTTATTAGCATAAGCAACTATGGCCAAACTTACCCTAAGCATGAGTGTCTAAAGAATTTTCTTATCAAACTTGAGTAATCTAAGGCATTTTATTCTAAACATGATTAATGAATTCCAATCCACCTAAGACATAAGGAAACAAGTCTTGTGTTTCAAATCTACGATTTCAAAATAGCCTAAACAGTCCAACTAACCCAAGTCTTACATTTCATCAATCTAACACCTAAAATCCATCCTAAATCTAACGCAATATCATAAGAATACTATGAAATAGCTCAAACTAATAAGGGATAAACCTAGCCTATCTCGACACCAAAAAAAGCTCAATGATCCGCTAAACCACCATTTTTCCCTTTCAAGAAGCCTCCTCGAGATGCCAAGCTCTCATAAACATATTCTACTAATCAACACGAGAATACCCATATTGCACCATTTTACTCCAGGTCCAAAAATCACATAAAAACCCATGTGGGTCCCACTTGCAAAAATCACTTTTTTGAAACCAACCGTTGTTCTTATAAGTTCAAGGAATAATTATCCTAAAAAATGGGTAAAAACCAGGTTAAATTGGGGCTAAAATCAAGCCCTAAATGTTTTAGGGTTTTGAGAAATAAATCAAGAAATTTCACCAAGAAAAGGGTGAATTCTTACCTCAAATCAAAATATAATCATAAAAATAAATGTTAATATAACTTTCCAATCACCAACAAGCTTTAATTTTAAGCCCTCCCACTATTTAGGGTTTTTAGCTCTTAAGGAAGTGATGAAGAATGGCTCTTAAGGGGTTCTTTTATACCCAGTCCAGGTATTCATGTGTCGCTATCACAACTGACCAGTGGCGATCAAACCATGTTGGGCCTACATACGTAAACTGCGATCACGACCTGAGCCTCGCGATCATAGAAAGTTAGGCTGATCAGACTTGTCACAATAGCGACATAGATACTGCGATCGTGGTGGTACCAAATTTTCTGATGCACTAGATTTTGTAAGTTCAAAATGGGCTAGATCGGGTGCTCGAGATTCATTCGAAATCTCGTATATGCATACGAACTGTGTAACCATATCAAATTTGATGTTTCAGACTTGATAGCACAATCAAATTTTTCATCCGAGGTCATTTTGAATAGTGTGGGTTCCATACCTATATTTCATTTTCTTAAGTTTTCGACCAATAGGTCAAAATAATTTTGGGTGTCTCGAGATCGAACCAAAGGTCTACCTAGCCTAAAGTCAACATTTTGGAGCTGGTGGCATAGTCAAAATTTGCATACAAGATTGTTTGATTGAAGTCTTTGCTCGGTGGCCATTTGGAACCAACAAAAACTTCTAAATAGAGAATTGGCTCTAAAAACCCAATGAACTACCCGTTGACCAAACTGTCAGTCCCAGCAAGTCATAAATAACTTGGGACGATAATGGAAAAGCTCTAATGGAAAAAATAAGTAGAAATATGGAAAATAACTAGAAGGGTCATTATAGTAAGATAGAAGGACATAGGGAACTCTAACTCTAAGAGCTCACCCTATCTCCAGATATCAACACAGCACTAACGTCGATCAATGGTGGAAACTATTATCCGAATCTGCACCAAACAGGTACAAAAGAGTAGTATAAGTACCAAAATCATGGGTATTCAGTAGGCATTATTAGCCGACTGAGCTAAATCATGATATTAGAATGATAAAATGCAAGAAAAGATAACTAAGTCAAGGGATAGATAAACCTGAAGTAATTCCAACATTGTTATGCATAAATATGTAAATAAACCAGAATAATTTCATAACATAACATAAATCATCAACGCACATAATCATAACAAAAAAATTGGCTCCTATACGCCAATTAGTGCAGAAAAGTAAATAAACCATCACAAGCCCCCATAAGCCTAGAAGGTACAAACAAGATAACATAACCCACCAATGCTATTTATCATCTCTCATAATACCATTGGAATTGATCCAAGTCATGAAATACTATAACCATCAATTTTCCATGTTCATCATTTGTCAATTAATCAACACTTACTAACTAACCCTTATGCAACAACTAATCCGTATGTATCAATAAATCATCTTTTATCAACTAGTAATTATATAATGACCCTAACTAGGGCCTAGCCATGATAGGTATTTCAAGACCACCATGGATCGAGACCACCCCCTTAACCTAACCTCAAGAGCACAATAACCATAATAAGCAGAAGCCGATCAAGATAGCAATAAGAGAAAAATATATCAAATGAAAGTTTTAATAACCTAAAACCAACCATCCAACCCACACTTGTCCAAAAAATCCTCTTAAACCAGAATAACATCTAAGTCGGGACATGCCCACAACTATGACCAAAGAAAAGAATCCAATGTTACTATGATAATAAATAAAGAATAATGAAATAATAAGGGCCTTTCGAAGGATAGAGGCTCACTATTTCACAACAACTCGACAAATGTGCTCCACTATCTAATGCTGCACAAGAGCAATAGAAAAGTCTTAGAACCCTACATCATGAAATGATGTAGAATTCTAGGATGGTTAGTGAGATAAGCACTGTCATGTAATTCGGGAAAAGTGGTAAAATAATGCCATGTCCAAAATTAGTCAAGACCACATGCACATATTCATATATACATATATAGAATATTGGGATAGTTTAAAGGATCATGAATATGAACCTGAATTGTGTAGCTCGATCCATCCTAAAGGTACCCATGAGCTATATGAGTTTATTTCCTCCCGTTGCAAGGGCCCTAGTACGTGTTATCCGCATGAGTCAAGGAAAAATTGAGGGAAAACTAAAGACACCAAGGCAATAGCCATCCTAAAATATATATCATCAAGTGTGCATCAAGCACATGGTCATATAGACCCCCAACGCAAAACGTAGTTTTAAGTGTTCATCCCCCCAGATTTACACCTTCACGCTAAGCGACACAATTCTCTTTAAGCCCAAATTTAAATAATTTGAACATAAACCAATCCATTAACCCAAGAGTAATTCATTAAGGCATTTACCACTTGGTATCGTCATACCAATATGCTTGCAAGCTAAATTAAACATGCCAAACCAATCCACATAACCAAATTGATCCCAAGTTCCTTTTAAAATCCAAATCATAGACACCAAGGCCATCCAAATCTAATTTTATATCTGTATATCCATTAATGCAATGTATTGGTTCAAAATCAAGTTAAACCATGCAATTTGTCCTTATTCAAAACAAGTTTACAAGGTGGGTTGGGGTTAATGCAAAGATTAAGTCAAATTTTATCCAATTTGGGAAACCCATGTCCCCTATTCCAATCATTTAAACAATGTACCAATTCAGTCCCAAAAATATCAATTTAAAGTATGAATAATCAATTTAAAACATAGGACAAGTAATTCTATCAGTAACAACCAAAACCCCTCAACCCAATTTCAAAACTCATAATTTAAATCACATGAAAATCCATTCAATTAATGCCACAATGTAAAATTCAAGTTTAGGCAAGAGAAACATGCCTGAAATACATAAGAAATTAAAGTCAATTCAAAGTTTGGAGGCCGAATGATGAATTCTTGAAAAAATCTTTAGTTTTTTTGTGTTTTGAGTTTAAGAGAGAAAGGGGATGATTTGATCTTTGAAAACTAAAGAGAATGAGGTTATTTTATGTTATGAGGTCGTACAAGGGGTAAAAAGATCAAAATCCCCTCACCCTAAGTGAAAAGAACAAAAACTGGATGAAATTAAAACATCACCATGCCAATATCGAGGAGGTTAGCCTCCGTGCCACGCTAATATCGCAGAATTTAACCTCCATGACGCGGCCTTATCATGGACCGTTACTGGCTTGCGTTCCCAAAATGACCCCGAACCCCTTTTGAAAAATCTAAAACTCTTCAAAACACCCCTTTAACATCCCTAAATACAATTTAAGTCAAAAATCAATTACGCACGCGGGAGGGTCAAAAATAAATTTGTCAAAGTTTTAAGGGGTCTCACATTATTTATTGACTAATCTTCACATAGCGGCTAACCATCACTTATCAACTCTGCATTATCTATAAACTAACCAAAATTTACCAACTAATCATTATATCACTAGAGTCCATTTATATCATACCACATTATAATTATTTCCTTTTTTTCATACTTTGCTAGGACCATTATTGTCAATCTCACACCCCATTGTCATCATATTATAATAAGTATATCGTCATAGTATAATACATATATCCATATTCGAACTGGTAGGGATATTAAAAAATATCCTCATAAATATCATCATAATAATCCTTCGGTCTTGTCGGGCATATATGTATCATCATAATCATCCTCTGACATTGTCGAGTATATATAATCATCATAATCATCCTCTAGCCTTGCCGGACATATATAATCATCATCGTGGCTAATAGAATAATTATTAGAGTATTTAGTAGCATAACCATTAACATAATATATTAACATGATCAACAATCATAATCTAAATTGTGAGTTCTAGCATAGCAAATAACATGATTGCCAATATAGTAAATAAGCATAATCTTTAGCATAATTGCTCATATAATCAATAAACAGGCTCTTGAGCATAATCCATAATATATTTGCCAATATAGTCAATAAACATGATCACCAACATAATCAATAGACATCATAGGAAATAGCTTGTCAACAGCCTAATTAATGGCTTATCATTAACATAATAGATAAATCATCAATTTAATAATTGTTAGGTTATCAATAGCTTGATCAATAGATAATATATGGCATAGAATATAGATTATTTATAGCATATTTAACATCTTAATCTAAATGTAGTCAGTAAGCATGACCTCTAGCATGAACAATAGCGTAAATGCTAATATATTGATAAGCATGGTTATTAGAGTAGTAATAGCTCATTCGTTGGCTCAATCCGTAGCATAATGTATGGCTTAGTCAATATCATAATCAAGGGTCTATTCAATAGTATATTTGGTAGCCCAAATCAATAGCCAAATCAATAGAATATTCAATAGTTCATCGATAATATAAGCTTAATCAATAACTCATTCATAGCAATACTCGTTAAGCATTACATTTAATGTCATCCATCATTACCAACAAGTACCAAGGCATCTAAATATCATTGAATAACCATCTTACTAGATGTACACATGCGTATCAAGAGTCTTTAATAACCATCACAAGTCTTGCCCTAAGGTGGGTCGAAGAGCCCACTTCTAAATCTCCAAAGTCATTTACCCAACAATGTCTACCCCGTGTTAGGCTAAGGTATTTAAATCCACCATTAGATGTTTAACAATCCACAACTAGCACTAGGGTAGCAATTTCTCCTAATATAGAGCAACTAAGATAAATCCATCGAAGGTAAGGCAATTCGGTTAAGTCTCATCCTCAAATTGAGTAACCAAGGAAATCACCTTGCTAATTAAGTAACTAAGGCATTTCCAACCTAAACATAAGACTATAAGGTCAAATTCACGTAAGGTATGGTTAACTAGTTTATTCCCCCAAATAATATTCAAATAGCCTAAATGATCCAACTAATCTCAAGTATTCCAATTCATCACACCAAAATCTAAAACCCATCCTAAATCTAACACAAAATCATAAACTTAATATGAATTAGCTCAATCTAACAAGGGGTAAAAGCTAGCCTTCCTAGACACCGATGAAGGCTCAAAAGATCTGCT
Organism: Capsicum baccatum var. pendulum; assembly: GCA_030864225.1. Classification (NCBI taxonomy): domain Eukaryota; kingdom Viridiplantae; phylum Streptophyta; class Magnoliopsida; order Solanales; family Solanaceae; genus Capsicum; species Capsicum baccatum. The sequence goes on along the minus strand of CM061560.1, from coordinate 158,816,877 downwards.
AAATCATCGCTTTTCCCTTTCAAGAAGCTTCCTCAGATGCCAAGATATCAAAGTCATATTTTACTTATTAATACGAGAATAATGATACCTATATTGCACCATTGTGCTTCAGGTTTATGGAATAATCATGTTTCTCATACCAACCCAACATTCCCACATGCTCAAGGAATCATTACCCTAAAGAATGGGTAAAAGTCAAGCTAATTTGGGGCTAAAATCAATCCTCCCAAGGTTTTGGGATTCCGAATAAGAAATGGGAAAATCTAGCATGAAATTAGAGGAATTTTACCTCAAATTTGAAGGAAAATCTTGTAATCAATCAATATCTAAGCTCCCAAATAACCCATAAGAGTTACTCTCAAGCTTTCTCACTAATTAGGATTTTAACTCTTTTGGAATGGATGAAGAATGGGCAAAATCATGCAAAAGAGTTCTCTTTATACCCATCCCAGGTCCTCGAGTATCGATATTGCGACCCAACCATTGCAAACGCGATACAAGGTATCAGACACAGAAGTTGCTATCGTGACATTCACCCCTCATGAATGCGGTAGTGGTGGTCTGCCACAGGATTTATGATCGTGACTAAATGTTTCATAATTGCAGCACAGGGTGATAATACCCGATCGCGATCGCGATACAGGGCCCGCATTTATACCTGTACCAGTTACAACTAAGACTTGGAATTTTTCAAGTCTCCACCAAGCCCTTGGGATTCATCCAAAATCTTGTATATGCAAACAAACTATGTAACCATACCAAATTTGACATTTCAGATTCAACAATGCAGTTAAAATTTCCATCCAAGGTCGTTTTGATGAAATGCGGGTCCCATACCCAATTTTTAATTTCTTAACTTTCTGACCTTGGACCCGAACCAAGAGTCCTTCTAGACTAAAATCAATATTTCAAAGCTGCAGCAACTGTCAAAATTTGCATTCGAGGTCGTTTGACAAAATTTTTTGCTTGGTAGCCATTTGGAAACTGCAAAGACTTCAAAATAGAGAAGTGACTCTAAAAACCAAATAAATTACCCAGTAACAGAACTGCCAGTTCCAGCAAGCCATAAATGACTTGTTTAGCTTTAGAGAAGCTCTAACAGTGAAAATAAGATGATATATGGAGAATGATCTGAAGGGTCATTACAATTAACATGTATTTTATTTTTTTAAAAAAGATATTTAACATTGATTTGGGCTTTTTATATGAAAGGAAGGGTATATGTGAAAAATTTCTTCACAATGATGGTAAATTTGATCCCAGAGTTTGACGTAAAGGGTTATCCCAAAGTATGACGAAGGGTAGATTTAGCCGATTTTCCAAAATATAGAGATAAATTTGACCCCAAAGTATGACAGTGAGGATAAATTTTACCCCAAAATATTACGAAGGAAATAATTATCTAGCTTTTCATTGTAAAGGAGTAAATTTGATCCTTTTCCCTTATTAAAAAGGTGAAAACAATGGAAAGTACAATTGTACCACATCAACATAAATTAACACTATCGAAATCTTGCCAAAATTGACACGCATTTGTAATTTTGGTAGTAATACCCAAAGACTACATTATGATAATGTGAATGCTGAACCCGTAAAAATACCTCTTCATAAATTTTAGACAAATAATTGTGTCTTACGAAGATAGCATTTGCTAACCACAAGACTACCAATTAATCCATGATTTAAAGCAAATATGCAAAAACTTAACCCAGAAGGTCAACCCCTGTTGTCGCAGGCAAGGGGTTTAAAACTTGAGACCTCCATAATAGAAGTCCCAAGTCAAACCATCTGAGCCACCCTGAAGAGATAAGGAAAAGTGTTATTTGGATCATTAGTATCTTAGAGGGAAATATTAAAGATTTCTTTGATTTCTAAGGAAATAAATTATTTATAGTCTGGAGTATATTACTACCAACTTCAGAAATCTGCAATATTTGTCCTCCTAAGAGAAAACACTTGAAAGATTTTTGTAAGCAGTTAAATGCTTCCTATTACCATGTAACCTCCACACCAGTAGTCCCATCATTAAACATTTCCTAATAGATTAAGCTTGTGCACTAACAATATATAATTTCATTTTACTCTCTCAAGATGAAATAATCTTAACCTACAAGTAACTTCTTATAGAAAAACCAATTCAATAACCATGAAATAGTGCAAGAACTTTTATCTACTCTCTCCATTTAAATTTGTCTATTCTACTGTCCATTTTAGCCTGTTTTAAAAAAGAATGTCTCTTTCAAATCTTTAATTCTAATTTTTCACATAACATGTTTAACATCACAAAATTAAAGTATATTTTGGTACAATTGACATATCTTTAATTTAACACCACAAGATTCAAAAGAAATTTTATACTTTCTCCGCGTCAAGTCAAAATAGGACAAACAAATTCAAACGGAAGGAGCATTATATGAAACATTAAACTATACCAATAGTGTAAAACTCTAATACTATATATATATATATGACACAACCTACCCTGGGGCCTTGTCGTAATGGGCACCCAAGTTCGACTGGGACAGGAGACCACCCCCATTACCCAACCCTACCTCCAGCCGCCTGCCCTAAGTTTGCTTAATTCCGAGCATGTAACAAAATATTGTATCAACTCACATAAAGACTCTGGAAATTGATCACAACCGTGACCAACCCAACCAAGTCCAACCATCCCATACCAATAATCCAACCATCCAAATAAGGGCCATAAACATGGCCATGACCAAAGACGTTCCAAAATATAATAAAATTAATCCTAAAATGCAATAGGATGGAACAACCAACATTATCATCCAATGATGTCAGTCCAATCTCTTGAACATTTGACTTCACATAATCCTCTACCGAAAAGGTTGTCCGCACTGGCAAAAAGTGTGCAAACTTACTCTTCCTATCCACGATGACCCAAATCAAATCATATTCACTCCGAGACTAAGGAAGACCGATAATGAAGTTCATATTGGTCACTTCCCACTTCCATTCGGGCAAATTAATTTCTTGATATAACCCTTCTGGCCTCATGCGCTCAACCTTAACTTGTTAACACACTATGCACTTGGCCACAAAATCAGCCACATCCCTCTTCATACCATTCCACCAATAGATCTCCTTGAGATCATGATACATCTTAGTCTAGCTTGGATGAACAACATAGCGCGACTCATGAACTTCATCCAAAACCCTTTGTCACAACCCATCAACATCAGGAACACATAACTCCCTTGGTACCGTAAAGTTTCATCACCATTAATCTCAAACACCACTACCTTTTGACCACAAACATCACTCTTAATTTTCATCAAGATAGGATCTAGCACTTGCTTCTCCTTAATATTTGCACAAAGCGATGATCAAATGATTTCTTGCACCACCACACCACCTTCCATGGAGTCTAAGAGGCAAACTCTAAGATTAGCCAAACGATTTATATCCTTCGCCAATTACCACTTCCTTTCTTCATCATAAGCCAAACTCCTCATAAATAACCTACTAAGAGCATCAACAACCATATTAACCTTACATAAGTAATAGTGAAGAGTCACATCATAATCCTTGAGAAGCTTGAGCCATTTTCTCTGCCTGAGATTAAGCTTTTTTTGGGTGAACTCATACTATAGACTCTAATGATCAGAAAAAATATCCACGTGAACACCATACAAATAATGCTTCCATATTTTCAAGGCAAACACAACCGCCAATAGATCTAAATTATGTGTAGGATAGTTCCTCTCATGTACGTTCCTTGCTACATCAACACACAACCAAGGCCTACTCGAGATGCATTGTAATAAAACAGAACCCATCACTGCCTTTTGTTAAAGTAAGAATTAGAGCCTAAGTTAACTTTTCCTTCAACTTCTTGAAACTCTCCTCACAAGCATCTAACCAAGAAAATTGACCTTCTTTTGAGTTAAGTCAGTCAATGGAGCAGCTATCGATGAAAAGCTTTTCATTAACCGTCTGTAATACTTGGATAAAACCAAGAAGCTCCGAATGTCGGATGGAGTCATAGGTGTTTCCCATCTCTTCACTATATCAACCTTCTGTGGATCCACTATGATCTCTTCACTAGAAATAATATGAACCAATAAAGTTACAGCGTTCAACCAAAACTTACACTTAGAGAACTTGACATACAACTGCTATTCCTTTAAGGTCTAAAACACCATATAGAGATGGTTGACATAATCCACCTCACTCTTTGAATAAACCAGATGGTCATCAATGAATACAATAATGAAAAGGTCTAAATAATGATTAAAAACACTATTCATCAGATCCATGAATGCTGCCAGAGCATTAGTCAACCTAAATGACATCACTAAAAACTCAAAGTTCCCATACCAAGTACAAAAAGCCATCTTAGGGATATCCACCTCCCTAATAGTTTGCCGATGGTACCCAGACTGAAAATCTAGCTTAGAAAAGAACTTGGCACCTTACAATTGGTTAAATAGGTCATCTATCCTTAGATGAGGATACTTGTTCTTGACCGTCACCTTATTTAGCTACCTATAGTTAATGGACATCCGAAGGGAACCATCTTTCTTACATATGAACAACACCGGTGCACCTCAAGGAGATACACTAGGATAAATAAATACTTTATCCAGAAGATCCTAAAGTTGCTCCTTGAGTTCCCTCAACTCAACCGAAGCCATTCTATATGAAGGAATAAAAATTGGATGAGTGTCTAGAATTATATCAATGCCAAACTCTATTTCACTATCCAGAGGAACACTAGGAAGATTTTCTGAAAAGACCTTTGGAAACTCATTAACCACAGGAAATGACTGAAAAAAAGGACCTTTCGAGTTAGAATCTTTAACCCAAACCATGTAATAAAGACAACCTTTGGATATCAACCTCCGATCTCTAAGGTAAGAAATAAACCTCCCCTTAGGAGATAAAGAAACACCCTCCCATTCTATAACTGGCTCACTAGGGAACCTAAAGATAAATATACGGGTACGATAATATAAAGACATGTAATAAGAGTGTAACCAGTCCATATCCAGAATAACATCAAAATCTACCATATCTAACTCAAACAGATCCACCAAGTTCTGGTTACCACCAACAGAAACCATACCCCCTTATAGACTCTCATAGCAATAATCGAGTCACCTACTGGGGTAGAAATAGAAAAACAATCCAAAATAAATTTTGAATCAAAACCAAAAGATATATCTATATAAGGAGTAACATAGGAGAGAGTGGACCCTAAATCAAACAAACTATAGACGTCATGAGATAAAAGCTATAACGTACCAGTAATGACATCAAGTGATGCCTTGGATTCCTATCAGGATGCTAAAGCATTTAACCTATTTCGTCCAATACTAAAACCAAGAGCAATAACAAAAGTAGATGCCACACCACCAGGTATAGGAGCAGAAGATAAAGCTACAGGAATTTTATTTTCCCCCATAGCAACCTTATTAACCAGACAATCCTTAAGCCAATGGCCTTTCTAGCCACACTTGAAGCATTTGTCCTTTCCTTCACCGCAATAACCCTGATGAGAACGACCATAAAATCGACAAGGAGGACATAAGGAAACTGACTGACCTTAGCTTGCCTGAGACTAGGCACTCTATGCGTGAAAATTGTCACCACCATGATGACCCTAGTCTCCCAACTGATAAGGAGCACTAGCCGAAGAGTAGGAACTAGAAATCCCCTACTTTTTTTTTACCATTTGCCATCATCTCGACCACCCTAAGACTGAGCACCTGTATGATCAGAAAACCTACTTCTCTTACCTTACCTATCCCCAAACTCTGCTTGCTTTTTCTTTTTATCCTCTACCTGCTGCACATGAATGATTAACCTGGAGATGTCCATATACTTAATCAGCAAGGTAGTCTTGCTCTCCAAAATAGATCCTGATTCAACCCAGAAGTGAACTTCCTTATTTTAGCCCATATGTTAGCCACTAAATTAGAGGCATACCTTGATAATTAGTAAAACTCCAAGGCATATTCCTTGACAAACATTCTCCCTTACTTGAGTTTCCCAAACTCCTCCATATTTTATTTCCTCAACTCTTAGGGAAAGAAATGATCTAGAAAAGTACTAGAGAAGGCATCCCACAAGGATGACTCCTCTATATCTCCTCTATCCCTATCCCACTCTTTATACCACTGATACGCAACCTCTTTAAGCTGGTAAGCTGCAAAGTTTACCCCCTCTACATTGGTAGCCTATATCATCCAAAATATCTTTTTTATCTCATCTAAGAAGCCCTATAGATCCCCCTTCACCTTCAATCTAGAAAAAGTGGAAGGATCCATCTTCATAAATTGGCCAACCTTTATGGTCTCAACAGACAAAACACATGCACATCTCGCTCAGCCTGAGAAGCAACCAGTTTTGCAATAGCATGAATAGACTGATGAATTCCACATTAGTTACCTCACTTTAAGAAGGACTAGTAGTAATCGGTGGAACTCTAGAACTATTAAGGATAGGATCGTGAGATCAAAGATAAACCCTAAAAGCAAGATACACCCCTTCAGTATTACCCCAGATAGGATAAAAGAATTTTATTGTGTTCCAGATCTATGAGGCATGTCTGAAAGACGAACAAACAAGCATTAGAGAAGAATATAGGGTTAAGACTCCAAGCTTGAAAATAGAATACCAAGAAAGTGAAACATTCCTAAATATCTTATAGCCTCTCCCTTATGAGTACGACACACTATATACCCCTAAAAGAGACTCTACTCGACACAGCTTTATGGACTCCTAATTGACCATGAACCTAGGCTCTGATACCAACTTGACACGACCCGTCCTAGGGCCTTATCATAATAGACATTCCAAGTCCGACTAGGACCAGAGACCATCCCCATTACCCAACCTAACCTATAGCCGCCTGTCCCGAGTTGGCTAAATTCTGAGCATGTAACAAAATAGCATAAAAACTTATATAAAGACTCGGGAAATAGGTCATAACTGTGACCAACCCAATCGAGTCTAACCATCCCATACCAATAATCCAACCATACAAAAGAAGGTCCATAAACTAGGCTATAACTAAAGACATTCCAAAACATAATATAATTAATCCTAAAATGTAATAGGATGGAACAACCAAGAATATCATCCAATGGTGTTAGCCCACTGACTTATTTCAATGTTAAGGCCGAAACCAATACTGATATGACCTATTCCAACCCATAGAAGTACCACAAAGCCTCTAACCAAAAGAGTAATAAAATCCGGTTGGGACATGCCCCAACCATAGACAAAACCAATATCCAAAATAAAACTAAAATGTCTAAAAATATCCATAATATGAAATAGAGCCTTCTGAAAGGATGGAAGCTCACCACTTCAGTCTATATACTATCCTTGAGTCAATCACTATATAAGAGAAGTAGAATGGCCGGCTCCTACATGGCATGGGTATACATCCTCCAGTAGACGGGGTTAGAGAGTGATCGCTAGCATGATCTCAGGGTTAGGATAAAATAATGCCATCTATAAAGCCAAGTAAAATCATTCATATGCATATACACACACACACACACACACACACATATATATATATATATATAACTATGCTAATAAAAAGGGACTAGGTTAATCATGCCTTTAAAACCTTTACCTAAACTATGTAACTTTGGCGTCCTAAACCATCCAAGGGCTCTATAGGTTCTGCTCCCCCTACTAAAAGGGCCCCAGTGCGTATAGCTGCATGACCAAGGAAGTATTCCATGGGATGACTAGTAAATCCCCAAAATAAAGTGTGACATCATACACACAGTCACCAAGACCAACCACATATCGACAAATATAAGTTTCTGGTTTTGGTCCTCCTGGGACCTCCACTTTTCACGACTTACCTACACCTCCTACCATTATTGCCTAATTTAAACAAATTTCCAAATAACCAAACCATTATACATTTATTAACCAAGGCAATTAATATTAGTATCGTCATACCAATCCTTACTTGCATGCATATATCATCCATAGCCAACCATTTATGGGTTTAAGGAGACTTTCAAGTGCCCTTCCATTTGCCATTTTAAACCACTTAGGAGACTTCCATATTCCTTACAAGAATAACCATTAGACTTTAGCCTTTCCAAACCATTTAAAACATGCATAATTCCTGTACCAAGCTTAAAATAAACAAGAGTTCCACTAAAAGAAGTCAATGCAATGAACACATCTTTATAAGTATTTGTCAAACACATTGGGGGCATAATATGACCTAAACCAATTTCATTCACTAATAAACCATTCCCATGCAATCCAATTATCCAAAATCACCATTAATGCATATAAAAGCATAATTAAAACCATGGGAAACCATAACCAACTATTTAACATAAAACCCCCCAAATCATATTTGAAAGCCAAAATCATATAATAGTAAAACCATGAAAACATTCATATAAACCATGCCTTTAAGTAAAATTAACAATGAGGGAAGAGAAAATGCCTTAAACTAAGATAATAATGGAAAGAAATCACCAAGACAAGCCCCAAATTAATCCCATAGTTAAAACCCTAGCTCCCCTTGCCCAAAAGCTCTTGAGAGAATTATAGAGTGTTTAGGAAGAGTTTCTAAGTATTAATGAATAGAATAATAGGGTAAATAACCTTCTAAGCAGGTTAGAAGTTGTGGGACCCTATAAGGATAAGTGGGGAAATTCCAGAATACCCCCACTTAAGTTGCACAAAAATCCTATCATAGGGATACGACTGACCCTCACGAGTTGTACCTTCAGATAAGATCGGTATCCACCTCTCATACCCTGAACCTCCACCTTTGGACCAAATGCTGTACAGTATATGACTTATCCAACCAAGTCATAACTATAACATACAATCTACATCCATAACTCATATCCCTAGCAGAATTAAATACCAAGAGAATTGAACACTGCCTACCATATGAGTCCCTGGTATGGTTCGTACCCTGGCTTACGGATCATAGTGAGCCACTCTTACTTATATCCAACCTAAGTAACCAAGTCTAAGATTAAGTTAAGGAACCAAATAATCTGTAATCACCAATATGACTCGTACCCCTAAGTCGTATCCATTCAAGTAACCAAAATCCATCCCACCAACAATACTGGTCAGTATACTACCGAACCATACCATCTGTACCTCAGAATACATCTCAAATCCATGAGTCATATTAGGTCCAAAGAATAGAATTCCAGGAATTTTTCTAAGGTACAGAAACTAGGGTGTTTCAATATATATATTTTTATATAACCTAATAGAGGGAAAAACTTTTGCTTTCTGTAAGACTAAATATTTACTTTTTTTTTCTTTTCCTTTTTGATTGGTTATTGCATATTACTTTATTAATTTCATTGAAAGGAACTCATAAAGAAAAACTTTATGGTTAACTCAAAAGAAAAATATTATTTTACCTTTTCACCATGGGGACGGTGATACTACAGTCACAATTGGTTACCCATGACACAATGCATACGCAATGATTTGAGGTAAAGCCACGATTTGAAGGTTGTGGGTTTTAAAAATAAATGTTGTTGGTAGGGTTCGAACCCACACCTAAGGCAGGAAAGGCAAAAGCGGTATCAATAGCCATGCATCCGCCACTGGGCTAAGCGACAATCTTTGTATATGGGTTCACACTATAATTATATACATATATTTAGGATTTATCAGTAAAAATATAGGGTCTAGTAACAATGATAAATGCAGTATCCAAATAACAATCACCTTCAAGTGAAATCCCATTTATTTGAAGGAGAGATAAAGCACGAGGATCACAATGACATAAATTCAGAAAATAATTATAAACTAACTCAATTCCCATATTCAAATATACAAGAACATTAAAAGTATGTAAGTTGACACTCCCTCCGTCCCATTATATGTGTCACTATTTCTTTTTTGTTTTGTCCCAAAAGAATGTTATCTTTCCTTATTTGATAACTATTTAAAGACACAATTTCACTTTTACCCTTTAAAGTACCACTTATAAGGTCCTACTTAATCAAATATAGTAGTAGTACATTTTTATATGAAGAATAATTTCTTATTTCTTATACTCTATGTCCGATCAAAGCATGCTACATAAAATAAGACGGATGGAGTAGTATTTATTTCCTACTAATAAGAATATAGGAATAGGAATTGTGAACTTACCACGAGAGTATCCTGAAAGTGATATCAAAGAAAAAATGAGAGCCCTCTTAAGCTCCCCGCCAAAACAAGATATGAGTTAGATTTAGGTTTACAGCGAGATCAATGTGTCAAGGAGGAAAATTTTAACAAATTGAATACAAAGAAAAACATTAATTTTATAATATACATAAACATGTTTGGATAAACACAATATAACAACAAAAGTATTTGTAGAAAAATAATGAAAATAAAATGGAAAAGTAATAACATCAAGAATTTTACATGGAAAGCCTTTTAAATAAGAAAGAAAACTACAGACGAAGAGGAGAAACTGATATTACTATAGTAAATAATTTTACATTGTAGTCACAAATTTAATCTCAAACTGACTACTACACACTCAAAAGAAATGACCCTATTTTGACTTCCACCTTACTAAAATATCGCTTGATTTAATTTTTTCTTCACAGACTAATTTTTATCACAGACTATAAAGTACCTCACTTCTCTCTTTATATTATTTTTCTCTCTATTTTGGTGTATTAAAATGAGTCAAAGTTGTCTCTATTTATAGTAGCTAATGTTGCTACCAATGTCATTGATAACATCATCACTAGAGAATAAAAGTCCAAATTGCTATTTGAATGACTTTATTGTATAATGGCCATATATCATACTTCTACCATATCCTTGAAATTTATCTAAGAAAGAAAAACATCTTCCTAGATTCATGTACTAATTTCAAATGGCATTTATGGGGATGTACCCCAAAAATCTTCCTCTTCATTCCTATTTATCTAAAGAAGTTATCTCCGACTTCTTAAATAGATATCATACCAACAAGTTCTTTGCATAATTCGAGATTGTGTTTTGGCACCACTTTTGTCAGTGTATCTGCAATATTTTTAGTTATGCCAATTCTCTTAACATGGAATGATTCGTTCTTCACTTGTTCATGAATACAATGGTACCTCACGTCAATGTGTTTTGTTCTTGTATGATATATAGAGTTGTTTCTTAAATCTATTGCACTTTGGCTATCACAATAGACAATGTACTCCATTTGCTTCAATCCTAGTTCTTGAAAAAATCTCTTGAGCTATATCATTTCTTTACAATGTCTGCTATATCCTCCACTTCCATTATAGATTGTGTAATGTTCTTCTGCAACTTTGACTGCCATGATATAAGCCCCCCCCTAAAAATGTAAACAAAAAATTAGTAGTGAATTTTTTGTTATCAAGGTCACCTGCCATATCATATCTATATAGTCCTTCAAGATTGGATTAGATCTCCTAAAGCACAAACAACCACCTTAGGTTCCTTTTAGGTACCCTAGTATCATTTTGAATACTTCCTAGTACTCCTTTCCTAGATTTTTAAGAAACCTGCTGACAATACCGATTGCGTTGCCAATATCAAGCTTCATACAAACTATTGCATAAATTAAAATTCCAACAATAGAGTAATATGGTACTTTAGATATGCTCTATTTCTCCTTCTTTATTGTAGGACACAGTTTTTTTTCCAACTTCATATGACCAGCAAGAGGTATGATAACAACTTTAGTATTTTTCATGTTGAAGCTCTCCAATACACGTTCAATGTACTTCTCATATGACAAATATAGTTTTATTTTATCTTTAAGATGAGTAATCATCATGCCCAAATCTTCTTAGCATGACCCAAGTCTTTCATAGCAAAAGACTTGCATAACTGTTTCTTTAACTCATCAATATTGGAAGAATTCTTACCATAATCAACATATCATCCAGATATAGCAAGAGGATGATAAAATGATCACAAAAAAACTTTATTCAAACACATAGTGATCTGAAGAAGTCTTCTTATAGCCTTCCTCCCGCATGACTGATTCAAACTTCTTGTACTACTGTCTATGAGCTTGTTTCAGCTATAGAGAGTCTTCTTATATTTTCACATATGATTTTCTTTACCTTTTACCTTGAATCCCTCAGGTTATTCCATATAGATGTCCTCTTTGAGATCACCGTGAAGAAAAACCATCTTCACATTCATCTGCTCAGTTTCTAATCAAGACTAGCATCCAAACCATAAATTGTAAGAATAGAGGTCATTTTAATGACCGAAGAAGATATTTTGATGAAGTGAATGCCCTTTCTTTGACCGATCCTTTGACAACTAGTCTAGCTTTGTATCTGGGCTTCAAGACGTGTTATTTAAATTTTATTTTGAACAATCACTTATTCTTCAAAGCTCTCATGCCCTTAGGATATCATAAGTGTGGTTCTTATGCAGATATTTCATCTCATCTTGATTGGATTCAATCCATTGATCCCTATGCTCATCTTCCATGGCCTCCTCAGAATATTCAAGTTCTCCCCTATTAGTGAGTAATACATACTCAATAGGTGAATGACGAGAAGAAAGAATACATTGTCTTATAGACTTTTTGATAAGCATTTGAATCATCCACAACTTCTTAAATAGGATTATTGTTAACTACAACATCATCATCATTATCAACATTAAGATGCTAATTTAGAACATGGTTTGGGCCTCACCATGATTATCAAGTCCACCAACATCATGCATACTTGTATAAGGATCTTGATCAAAATTAACCACACCATCAGAACTTAAAGATTGTTACTTCTTTGCTTTATTAATATCTTTAATGGTTCGATTTTACATGAAGATAATATCACAAATTCTGTTATGACCCTCTATGTTATTTCCTTAATTTGCATGCATTTATAGCATTTTGATATTTCCATAATAGCTATAGGTTATTTATGACTTGCTGAAACTATTTATTCAGTGATCAGACAGTTCGTTTAGATTTTTCGCTGTTTAGGATCTGGTCTCAGACTAAAAATCCTATTAGATGACCTTGGATAAGAATTTTGACAGTCCCATAAACTATAAAATGTTGATTTTAGGCTAGGAGGACCCTTGGTTTAAGTTCTGAGGCTTTTAGACTCATTTTGGGCTAATGTGTGGTTTATGTGAAAAATAGAACTATAGATATAGGCCCCACATTTACTTGAAATAAACTCAAATTAAAGTTTTGTTGATTCCACTGGATCTAGAATGTGGTTTACAATCTCAATTCACTATTGGATCATGTTCATAGGATTCCAAATGAGTTTCAAGGGTCAAAAATAAGTTTTTGACTTTGCTGCTAAATCAGGTTGCTGGTGCACCATAAATCGTAATTGCAACATAAGTTTTATGACTTATAAATTGTGATTGCGATATCAAAGTTGTGAAAGCGACTATTGCAAAAGCAAGTATCGTGAAAGCGACTCCCGAGCACCTAGGATGAGTATAAATATCTCTTTTCAGACCGTTTTGCCTATTTTCTTCATCTATTTCCAAGAGAGTTAAACTTTAAAAATTGAGAAATATTGGAATTAAAGCTTGTCGGTGATTTGGAGCGTGGATAACAATTTTTTTCTTGATTTTCATCAGAATTTATGGTAAGAGTCCTTCAATTTAACGAAAAATTCTTAGAAATAAGGGCTTTGACTTTCTAAATGTTAATGTCTGAATTGAGACCCTATTTGTTTTCTATTTATGCTCAACTTTTGAGCACACATTCTTTATTGGTTCAATTTTTGATTCTATTTAAGGGCCTCATTGACTCTTGATATGAAATTTGACTCAACCCTTAATATAGAAATAAGAGTCTTATTTTACTCCTAATGACATGTACATTATGATTTTAATAGTATGTTGACATTTTTTAATCGTGGAGGAAGACAGGCATTTTATGGATGATTCAAGGATTTGTGATTCAGCTTCAAGGTAGGCTTATGTCTACTCTTTTTTAGAAAATAATGTGTTTTATGTATTGCATATAGATGTGAATGTTAAGATCGATTGTGGGTAGAACACCGTGACTTAGCCTAAATTATGAGTTGGGGGATAAAAGGTATTTGACCCTTAAGTTGAAATACTTACCATACTTCTATGATTCTATAACTTTCCTTATAGATTGAGCTAATTCATAGCATGACTATGATGTTATTCTAGATATGGAATGATATTTATGTATTGGAAGCATGAATAGTATACTTGGCCTTGTTTGGATCATTTAGGCTATTGTGAAATTATAATTAAGGTGAAATTGACTTAGTTGCTCATGTTCTTGGAGGAATTACTATCATAGGGCTAATCAAGACTTATTTATCATCTAGGAGTGGATGTGGATACCTTATCCTAGTTCGTGATAGAAATTTCCTAAATATGAAATTCGAGGATTAGAAGTGGGTTCCTCTGGCCCACCTTAGGCCAAGACTTGTGTTAGCCCCTGTGGACTTATTTACCCATATTAGACATAGTTGAGACTAATGAGCCTTTAATATGAGATTACTTCATGACTCAGTGAATTTGATGGTTCTTTTTGAATTATGATATATGGTTCATAGATATGATATGCCTCATAGATATGATATATGGCCCGTAGATATGATATGCCTCATAGATATGATATATGGCCCATAGATATGATATGCCTCATAGATGTGATATATGGCCTGCTGATAGGTATGGTTATCGATATAGATTTCATATATGCTTAATAGCATAACTTATAGATATGAATATTGATATAGATTCCAGATGTGGATAATAATATGACTTGTGGTTATGTTGGGTATGCATCTATTATTAGGCCCAAGGCCATGTTGTGAGATTGGTTGGATTCTAGGAAATGGTTTACCCTTGTAGATGTGGTTGTAGTTTATAGGTGTGTGATGCTTATGATTGCATTATTTGAATACTGATGATGGCATACATAGATTTGGTACATTCATGATTACTAACACGATAAATGGTACGATTCCAATTAGAATGTGATTTTCTACTCTTTTTCCTAAAAAGGGATTTATTCTCACCTTTTAACTTTTGAAATGGATTTCTTCATAATGGAAAGTGTACCATCATAATGAATAAGTTATATGCATTAAGAATGAAAATTATTTTTTATAGAGTTGTCTGAGATAGACTTAGGTCCATAGCTTTACTACTATTATTCACTACGGTCGAGAGAGGTTCCAACCTTTTCTATACTTCTATGATAATTTAGTATCAGAGTTTACCCCAGCAATAGATTTATGGACTTATAATATTTTATCCACTATACTAGGCATGTATTTAATATATATACATTTATATACTTATATATCCCTCCAGTACTGGATGGAGTAGGATGAGAATTGTGATGATAATTATTATTATTATTATTATTATGATGATGATGATGATTATGATAATGATGTTTATGATATGAACTTAATTCGAGTCTAAAAATTGATGATGATTTTAATATTATAAGGGGATACACTGGGTTACATTATGATACTTAGATTAGATATGGTATTGTGGATTCTGTTTACATTCATCCCTGCATGCGCATTGCTTATACTAGTATGCGCCTCTATTTATCAGTCTTATGGGGGTTGCATAGGTATAGGTGATGAGTATGTCTTGTGGTGTGTTGTATGTTGATTAAACCTTTTTGAGCATATGGTAGTGGGGATCTATAACAAACCCAGTTAGGTATTGGTTATCCGGGCTAGCCGGTTATTAGTATTTATTATTATTGTTTTTGTTATGATAGATAGTTTATGATAGATTGATTATTGATCAGGTATTGAGATTTGAGGTTTCCTTTGGTCTTTTTCCCTTGTGGTTATTTTACTACGCATGTCTGTTTCATGGTTAGGCATTGTGATGAAGACCTTGATGATGTTTGTATTAGTTTCTACTCTAATTTGGTAGCCTTATAATGCTAGTATGGCTACTCTACATGATACCTTGAGTTATCTTTGTCAGATATGTATCTACAGGTATATATATATATATATATGTAGCTATGGTATTACCATATATCCCTTCCTTTCTTTATCCGTATTGTATATCCATTTCTTGGCCTTATATATATGTATATCTTTCTTCTACTCTTTGTTCTTATATTGGACAATGATATACGGTATAGTACTTAGAATCCTAAGTATGATATTAATAAGATAGTTCATCCTTAGTACCTCCTTATCCTCTCTATGTTTGTTTCTTGGATATGAATAGTATAGTTTATCCTTATTGTCTCCTTGTCTTTATTATGTTGTATCTTGGATATTTAGGTGTAGTTATATTCTTGCTTGCATGTTATTTATATTCTCATTATCTTTGGAGCTTAGTCGACAGTTGCTTACTGAGTACCACATGTTTAGTACTAATACTACACTTCTACAGCCTGCTCATCATAATATAGGATATCGTCATTATGTGTGAAATATGCAGAGCAGCTATAGTTCAGAGACATAGGGTGAGATCTTATTGTTTGAAGTATTACTTTCCTCTCTCTTATATACTAGACTAATCTCTATGTTTTGTTAAGAGATGGTTGTATCTGTATATTCATTTAGCACCTTATTTGTATCCTTGTTAACAGTAAAAGCTCTTGTAATTATTCCACCAGGATTTGGGATTATCTTATGTATGTTAGCCTTTTCCTATATTTATTCTACATTCTTTCCTTCATTCTTTTGGTGGTCCATTACGACTAGTTCTGAACTACGGGATTGGCTTACCTACTAGTGTGTTATAGTATGCACCATCATGACTTGAGAATTTGGGTCATGACAAATTGGTATTAGAGCCTAGGTTAACTGTGTATTGGTACAAGAGCTAAGTGTCAGGTAGAGTCCTATGGATCGGTGTGGAGACGTTTATAACCTATCTTTGAGAGGCTATAGGGAATTCTTAGAAAATTTATTTCTTGATCCTTGGCATGTGTCAATATTCCTATGAGCCTCAAATACATTCTTTTTGACTTTATTATCTCCTAGATGGATGATGCAAGATTATCGATAGATGTACATAAAGACTTCACCTCGTATTTCCAGCATTTCACTACAGCGTCAGACCAGAGAGTCAGATATGGATGTCAAAGATCTTCAATGTCAACCAGGGGATTTAGGGTCATCTCAGGCTCTAGTAGAGCTCGTGACTACTTTAGGCCTTCGAGGTTCACAAATTCATTTATAAATCCCTCACAGTCAGGGGTGGTATTCAATTTATCAAGCAGTTCTCAGGCCAGAGTTGGATTTGTTGGTGTTCATCAGAGTTCTATATTGGTTTTAGAGTATGAGATTGGGTTTCTTGAGTGGGCTAGGTATAATCTTATGCTATATCCTTTACTAAAGTGGATTTATTAGATGATTAGCATTGCCACTCTATTTGGCGTTGGAGCACTTGATAACAACTGGGTCTTCCTTCTCTGAGGTTGTTGATTATGTGAGGACCATAGAGAGAGAATGCATTGAGAATTATGAAAGTAGTGGTAAGAGTCCATGCCATTGCTATAGTGCTATTGGTATTTTATCTGGGAGTGAGGATGAATTCTATGAAGGTGGTGTTCAGACTATGGGTGGTTCTCAGGTTGGTCGTGGTAATCATAACAGGTAGGGTTCTTATAGGACCATGAAGAGTATTCAGTATGGTTTTTTAGGCCATGATGGTCATTCTGTATCAGTAGGGGAAGCATCTCAAAGTATTCCAAGGGCTTGTGTTGGTTGTGGCAAGATGGGACATTAGTCTAGAGAGTTCCTTAGATGTAATTTAGCTATTCAGACAAAGTTAACATGTATTCCCCACCATCCTAGAGTTATTAAGGTAGGTTATGACTGCGGGAAGGATGATCATGGAAGTCAAAAGTGCTCTTAACGTCAGTTGGCCATCCATTTGGGCTCAATTTGTGTTTCTCACCAGGTTAGGGCTTCTTTAGTTTGCTACAACTACAGATAGCTCAGTTATTGGTCTAGAGATTTTCCCTAATAAGGGAGTACTAGTCATTCAACTCGTTCAGATCAACATCATGATGTTGTGGCACCTTCAGTTAGAGAAAATTCGCTTGGTGCCAGAGTGGATGATTCAGTCGGTTGGTTTGAGTTTTGACCAGCTCAGATTTATTCTCTATTAGACCCATCAGGCATGTAATTGCGGATTTTACTATGATAGGTGTGCTTTTATTTCCCATATTTACCTTTTCATTTGTGTGTATTAGGGCTTTCATACCCATCGATAATTATATGCTTTGATAAGTTCATATTAGTTACTATATGCCTTGATATTGAATTCATGATTATATGACTACCCCCATGGTTTATTTTTTTTTAGTAGTGGATGGAGTAGATCTATATTGATATTTTCTCTCTATAGGTGTTGCATTTGAGTTCGAGTCCCATTTACCTTGGCATATTGTCTTATTATGGCCCTGGAGTGGTACTTCCTATTGATTTTTATTTTTGTACCGCCTATTCCTTATATTGATGTTCATATTGCTGATTGGTATTATTGCCATTGCTTGTTGTTATAAATTCTCTCTTAATTGATGACTAGACTAGTGTTTCTAGTTAGAATTCCATTTTTTGCGGTTCTTCTTCATTTGCTTAGGTAGATATATCTTTGTTGGATGATTTTGCTTATATATCAAGGTGAGAATTGGTAATTTTCCTCTTTTTTGACTGTGCTAGATTGATTATGGAGGTGGATTATGGTATTGAAGGTAAGTTGACCTTCTATGGTTTTGTTAGGTTCTAGAGGTTGCAATTAAGTTATATTGCCTATTTTGGAGTTAGGATTCTTGGACTTGGCTCATGGGATATGAAGGTCTTTGCATTAGCTATCCCTTTTGATGTAGCCCATTTTTGAGGTTGACCAATTTGAGGTTTGTTTCTCTAATTTGGCTAGTTCATTTCTTGTTAGTGGTTTTGATGTTGGTATCAAGAACTATTGGGTCTATTCTTTCAGTATATTAGATTCATCTCCCGGTGATGGTTTCTCCTGATATTGTGTGGAGTTGGACACTTTCTTCTTTCCATGATGTGGTTTTGTCTAAATGGAGTTAGAGAGTTGGAGACAAGTGATATTCCCTGTGATTGCTGCTTAAGTTGGCAAATTAGATATTCTTTATCTTGAGTTGCGTGGTTCATTTTTTTGTAGTGGTCTTGACCTTGACATTGGTGTCAAGCTTGGTACTTTCTTCCTTGGCGAGGTTATTCATAGGTTGATTGAGTTAAGATTTTCCCATTTGGGTGGATTAAGAAATTCTTATTTAAGAATTCTTTTGGCCTACATAGACTTGGTTGAGTGCTTCTCCTTAGTAATATGTTCCTGTAGGTATTTTTTGCTAAGATGGAGTGTTGGATTGATAGTTTCTAGCTAAACTTGCATGTCTCCAATCTTCTAAAGTTTTTGCTATTTCTAGTGTGGTTTGTAGCCTTGGGAAGTTCTTCAGTATGCATTGGTGGTTTATTCCCTCCAGCAGATCTAGAATTAATTATCTGCGTTTTATGTCAATGGTTTATCCTCTTGGGTGATTTGTTCTTCAGCTATGTTTTAGTTTTGGCATGGTATGATTTAGTTTAGATATGTCTAACTTGGATGATAAGGTTGATTTGAGTATTTGACATTAGTTCATACTTATTGGATCAATTTTTGATTTGACGCCTTAAAATGGTGATTTGGAAGTTATGATAGATTTAGAGTATGAATGCCTATTGAAACCCTAAGTGGTTGCACCACACAGTGAGGGACCTGGTCCCTTAAAGTCAATCATAGGAAATAAGACAGTAAATTAACAAGGAACACAAAACAGTGTAGGAAACTTAAATAACACAAGATTTAACATGGAAACCCTCTTGCTCAAGGGAGGAAAACCATGGCTTTCCCTTACAAGAACCTCATAAATCCACTATTATTAACCTTTTAATTATAGACTCAATTTCAGCCTAACTCTAGGCTCCTCCTGCTAGTAATAACTCTTCTGTAGCCAAACCTTGGAAACTCTACCAAGACTCCCTCAACACTAGTTAACACTAACTGGTCTCAAGCTTAGGAAACTCAACCTAAAAACTCTCAAAGAAAAAAAGAAAAGCTCTTATAGCATGAGTAATTTAGTTATAAACCATGATCCACTCAAGATTACTCACTACATTTAATACTAAAAATGAATTAAGAACTTAAGCTATACTTGAGCATTTTATTTGGGATGGGTTTTCGCTTCTTTCATTCGTTAATTTATAGATTATGAAAACTTAAGAAATTGAGAAGAATCTTTTTATTTATATCGAGAAGTGATGATTATGGTTGTAATGTTATATGACCAGGCGTCCCAAATATTACAGGTAGCACCTGTGCAGTTTGTTACTCTAGATGACAAAATTGTGCAGGCACGTGCCAGTCGTACCTTTACCTTTGAAGATCCAGGGACCTGGTCCCTTGTAGTAAACTGCTCATCATAAAAAAAAATAATAACATATTTTTCCCTTTTTGATGATGACAAGCCAACCACAAAGCTTTGAGTATCAACATTCATTCATCATATTTAATTAGAGTGATTACCACTGCTGAAGATGATTGTTCCCTTTATCATTCAATCAATATGCTTCCAACTCCATGCAACATAGGGACCAGGTCCCTTGTTATCAGTTGACATAAAAAAAACATTTTCACATCTAATCATTCATTCATATATCCCCTTGCCACTATACTTATTTCCCCTCTATTATTATTCCTTCCTTCATTTATCTATTCAACACATCACTTCCCCCTATTAAAATACCATTCATATTTATATCTGCAAGTTCAACAGTTATATTGCACCTGGTACTTGGTCCCTACTACATGAAATCAGTATTCCCCCTTTTGGCATCATTGAAAAGTGAAAACACTCTACCAATAGTAAAATAAGAACTAATTAGTTAACTCATGGTCTCTGGGGCAACACTAACATGAAGAAAAACTTTTCCATTTAAAGGGAGCAAATGTAACACACAAACTAATGATTCATTCATAAGTAGAGGATAAGTATCAATGCAGTGCATAATTTGAATGTTCTAAATAAAAATCCATAGGAATCAAGAAAGGTTAAATAGGGCAGGGACTTAGAAGGATGGTTTGAAGGAGTAGAGCCAGGTTATTATGATCTGTAACATGATAGTGCAACAATTCCTTGGTTAATGCCTTATCTATAAATTCAAGTTGAGAACCTCATCTATTAAGGTGGAGGCCTTTTTAGTTAGGTCAGATTCTCAGTTTTACGCTCATTAGTGACACTTGGTCCTTCAATAGTCAGATGCTGAATTATCATATTCAGTTTGCTGATTTCTGCATCATTTGCAACTATATTGAGCAGTAAATTCAGTTTCTCTTTGATAAATTATCTTTGGTAGTTGGTGCTTGAGTTCTTCTTGACACACTCATATTTGATCAATGTCTTCATTCCAAGTATTTGCAATCTAGTTCTAGCAATCCCATTCTCACATATTATATCAAAGTGATTAAACACCTTATTTAACCAGTAACCATAAGTCATACCATATTTGCCATTTTTCTAAAACCATTTTGTGTATGCATTCTATCATCAAGGCAGGTAGACTAATAAATTCAAAAATACTAAGGCATTCCATGACATACAACTCAACGGCTGAGGCAATGTTTCTTTTTTGAGATCTAGGCAAAATCACCTTGTTAACAAAGTCAAAGACCAATTGAAAATCAATCTTGAGTGATTTACTATTCACTACAGCTATGGATTTTCTTTTGACCTTTGATGTATTTGCTAAAAACTCCATTGAGGGATGCTTTATTGAGATAGTCCTCAAACTACAGATAGGAACTTCCAGATTCTTTCCAATGTTTCTTTATTCTGCTTTATTTTCTTTCCTTGGACCTGCGTTGTCAGATTTAACCCATCTTCTGAGAAATGTAATATGGAATAGAATTCCTTGACTATCTAATCAAAAATAGTAAGAATGGGTCCTTTTATAATATGCATCCAACCTTGATGTTTAACCAGCTCAACTAATTCCAACATACCAGGTTCTGTTAGCATACTTGAATAAAAAATCCTTTCAGTTAATACTTTTGATTTTTCAAGAACCTGTTCTAACTTCCTTGGATACAACCTTACTTTTATCCTTATTCTTCCTTCTATTATAAGTAATCAAAAATTCCCTTTCAGCCACTTTCCTCCATTTGGGACCAGGTCCCTCAAGAATCTACTGCTTTTTAGTAAAGCTTCCAAACTTTTCTCTAAATTTTCTTAGTGTTTCACTGACATTGTTTTTCATAGGACTAATTATACTCTTTCCTATACTATTTGACAACAAGATGAGATATTTAGCAACCCAGGCATCATCCATCAATGTATTATGATAAAAACTTTGAGAGTTCAAGGATGATTCTTCATCAATAATTTGAGTGATGAAGGAGTTTAAATTTGGAAGAGTAGGAGATGAAAGGTGTATTTTTGGAAGGTTTGGGAGCAGATTTTTATCAATGCTAAGCTCTGAATCATTTGAAGGACATAAAATGGGAGTGCTATATCTATAAGGAAGGGTTGTTTCTTAGAAGGTCTATTTAGGACTAGATTTTTCCTTTTGTCAAAAAAGGAGATGGAGCAACAAAATTTAAAGGAACAAATAAGCACAATAAGCATAAGGAAGGGTTTTCTGTGGGAATGAGAGATGATCAATTTCAAATTTTAGGTGACTCATATACCTTTTTGGAATAATATAATTTTTTTTGACATGAGAAAAGAGAGGACATAACATTTTCTTTGTAGAACAGACAAAAATTGCACATACATGATACTAACTTGAGAGATAGGACCAAGTCCCTCTCTAGTTTGAGTGAATCTTAAATCTTTTGTATGTCACATCTGTATTCTTCTATAGTTGTTTCCATGAGTCTATACCTACAGAGGTATGGTACTGAGTTGGACTAATATACAGTTACCTTATCAAGGATACTTGTCTCCTCATCATAACTAATTTTCTGAAGAGACACTGATTCGCATGATAGTAGGTCATGTTACTCTAATAAATACTAACCTCATCTTTATAGATTCATTACACCACTTCTTTCAATGAATTATTTAGAAATAAGTTCGTGGAACAGGTCCCAGACCTGGCATCCTTTAGATGTCCATAGTTCTTTCTGCATTACTTTGAACTTGCCAACATCTTTTAGAATCTTTTCACCTTTTTGAGCTCATTTTTTGGAATAGGAATGCTGAAAAAGCCATGAGATTTTTGACTTAGGCTCTTGTTTACACTTCTTCCATCAAATATAAATGTCTAGGTAGATGAGAATATATGTGCTTCTAGTTTGATCTTTTGAGATGAATTCCACTAAGACCAGGTCCTTGTGAAATTTTGACTAGATGCTTCTTGAGGTTCTTCTTGGATCACTGTCATCACTCCCTACTACATTAAATTCTTCATTGACCTTCATATTCATCAATATCTTCCTTATTTAGGAGCTGCCCACAAATGCATCTTTTCTTTATCGTTTTTAGCTTTTCCATATAAGACACCTCCACCAAGGAGTGTCTTGAGAGAGAGAATATAATCAGACCTTCCATTCATACCTTTGAATAATTACATTCAAGAAGATAGTTTTGACTACAAACCCTTTCCCCTTCCTGTAAGTAAAATTATTTGTTATGTTTGGGAACCCACTTGAGTTTGTGTTCCCAATAGAAGGACAGAGGTATGATTAAATCCTTCTTTGCCCATCTAGGCAATGATAATTTCTTCTTATTTTTTAAAGGTCTGAAACTTTTGTGATATGTATTTCCTTGTTGGATTTATCTATCATTGATCATTCTTGCTCTATTCCAACTTTGATAGTGTTCCTTCATGTGTCCATCTCTTCCATAGTGAGTGAACAAAGATTTATGGACTTTGTTTTTGACATATTGAACAACTTTGCCTTGTGACCCAGATGACTGAGTTTTTACAGATATCCAAGGACCTTACCATTATTGATTCCTTAACTAGTTAAGTTAGAAGGGATTTGTAAAGATAAAGTCTATTGTAGAGATTTTTTGAGTTCTTTCCTAAGATGGACCAGGTCCCTTTCTAACTCCTCATTCTTATGGAGTGCATTCATGACATGCCTTTGAGAATCCTCTATTTTTTTTCAAGCTCAACCTGAAACTTTGATGCTTCTTTCTTCCCTTTACTCTCAAAAGCATCTACTTTCTCCAGTTGACGTACCAAACTTTGATTTTCAAATTTTAGCTTACCGGACTGTTGCTCAGTTTTAAATATTTGGAGAGTCAAAGCTATCAATTCAAGCTCCCGATTTTCTATTTTTTTTCTAGAGCATTAGCACCATCTCTTTTCTCCAGTTGGCTTATTAAATTCATATTTTCAGATTTTAACTTAGTAACGTACTCCTTAGTTTTAGATATTTCAAAATATAAGGCCATTAACTCGAGCTCTTAACTTTCCATTTTTTCTTCTTGAGCAATTTTCTTCTCAGTCATTTCCCACATAGAATCAATTAGCACATTTGCAAGATTTTTTTATCTTTCTAGAAGAATAGTTATCCATGTTTTCTTTAAGGCCAGAAAGTGTTACCTCATTTTCTTATTCATCTTCAATATTAGCCATACAAGCAAACAATAAATCAAAAGTCACTTTCTTATCCTCCTTTGTAAGCATGTAAACTTATCCAGACTTTTCAGCTTCATCAGATTCACTAAAGGAGTCACCCTAACTAACTAAGGCTTGTTTAACTACAAATCAGCTACAACCTGTCTTCTTAATTCTACAGAGACCTGATCCTTGTTATTTCCTTTGTCACTTCAAACATCGAGATACTCCTAGTAGTCCATTTTGTACATTGAACAATCTTTAATGAAATGCTCAGGACTATCACATTTATGACACAGCTCTATAGTGACTCTTTTTCTACTTTGACTTCTTTGAGACTAACCATTTTTCCTCGTAGCTCTAACAGTTCTTTTTGCCAAGTAGTCAACATTAGTGTCTTCTTTGTTTGAATCTATCCTTGAAGATTTTAACGCCAAATATTTTTCTATTATTACTTCCTTCTTCTCTTCCCCTTACTATTTCTTGAGTTCATGGGTTTTCAGCTTGCCAATAAGTTCATCCAATGTGAGGTTCTTTAGGTATCTTGCCTCAGTTATGGAATCTGCTTTGCTTTCCCAGGAATTAGGTAGAACACCAAGGATCTTCCTTACTCTTTTATACAAAATAATCACTTCTCCCAAGTAGTGAAGTTTATTTGTGATATAAGTCAATCTTGTGTGCATCTCTTGAATAGTTTCTCCTTCTTTCATAGTGAAGGTTTATTATTGTGTAGTCAATATATCAACTTTTGAATACTTCACATCAGTGGTTCCTTTAGAACTATTTTCAAGAAATCCTAAATTTCCTTAGCTTTTTGATAGGCTGAAATCCTATTGTATTCATCTAGTCCTATACCACACACTAGAAGTTTCTTTGCCTTGTAGTTCTTTCAACTCTCTTTCTATCTTTATCATTAAACTTCCTGCTTTTGACAACCATTCTTTTAAAATCTCCTTCTTTGACTTCTCTCATAAGTACATGAGGACCATCAAGAATTATGTCCATTATCTCACTATCTTTAGCTATAATAAAGTCAAATATCTTAGTTTTCTGCCACCCATAAAGCTGCCTATTAAATCTAGGCGGTCAAGTGGTAGATTGCCCTTCTTCCAGGTTAGGTGGGGCAGCCATACTAACCAAATTAGTCTAGGTGTGAACCGTTTAACGTGTTCTATCTCTGATATCAATTGTTGAAACCCTTAGAGGTTGCACCACATAATGAGGGACCTGGTCCCTCAAAGTCAATCATAAGAAATAAGGCAATAAATTATCCAGGAATACAAAACTGTGCAGGAAACTTAAATAACACAAGATTTAACATGGAAGTCCCCTTGGTTAAGGGAGTAAAAACCATAGCATGCCCCCACAAGTACCTCAGAAATCCACTATAATCAATCTCTTCATTACAGACTCGATTTCAGCCTAAATCTATGCTCCTCCTACTTATAGTAACTCTACTACCGCCTAACCTTGGTAACTCTGCCAAGACTTCCTCAACACTGGTTAACTCTAACCAGTTTTAAGCTTAGGCAGCTTTACCTCAAAACTCTCAAAGCTAAAATAAAAGTTCATTACTCTTATATAATGAGTAATTTAGTTACATACCATGACACACTCAAGAATACTCACTACATTCAACACTCAGAATGAATTAAGAACTTGAGATATACTTGAGCATTTGAGCTGGGATGAGTTTTCTTTCACTCATTAATTTTTGGATTGTGAAAAGTCAAGCTATTAAGAAACATTATTTTCTTTATATAAAGAAGTGATGCTTAGGGTTGTAATGTTATTAGACCTGGTGTTCCAAATAGTACAGGCATCACCTGTGCTATTTGTTATACTAGATGATAATACTGTACATGTGCGTGTGAGTTGTACCTTTACCCTTGAAGATCCAGGGACCTAGTTCCTATTAGTAAGCTGCTCATCATCAAAACACCATACAACAATGCCTACCTGCGTTCAGTTTTGGTTTGGGTATTTGAGATCAAGCGATTTAACCTTGGCGTTGAGATTTTACCTTGGAGTTATAGATCTTGAGTGTAGCCTTCATCTCAGACTTGACTCATCTAGGATTTCATCTATAGGCTGGTTGATCCTACTCCATGGTTACCTATTTGGTCTTCTTAAATTCAGATAGATTATGGTTGATAGGTGTTCAGATAATAGTCCATGGATATAGTATTGGTCCCTTCATCTTTGACCTTGGGTTTAAAGTTCCATGGGACTAGTATGCTTGAGTTGGATTCAACTTGGCTTCATTCTCAATTTACATCCCAAAATAGATAGTTTAGTGGTAAGTATTTATGCCTTGGACTCATGGATTTCATTTTCAAGGATTAATTGGACTAGTTTTAGTATTGGCATAGATTGAAGACCTTGGTTATCTCTATTTATGTGCCTAGGTAGAGCCTTATAAACCTATTATCATGCTTTCCACTATTGATTTTTGATGGATCAACTTTAGTTTTTTTGATGTTGGTGTGATGAGATTGTGCGGATAGGACTTAGGTGACTTTCTGCTTGGTTTGTAGTTGTTAGTAGGTTTTGAAAGGCAAAAGAAGGTTATATTTGGATTTAGAGTTGGTTTCATGACTCATGCCTTGGTTTGACTTTAGCTTGGATGAGTCTTTATTGGATTGTGCTGGTATCAGTGTATTATGATTCAAATTTGCATTCAACAGCCTTCCTCGGCTCAGTTAAGGGCCAATTGGTCATTAAGGTTGAGCTATAGCTATTTACGAGTAAAGTTCAGTAGATGGTTGAAAAAGGAATACTTGTGGAAAAATCCCTTGTGAGCATTGTCTTCTTTTGGAGGTTATTTGTGAAGTCATGCTCAGAGTATGCGAGCCCAGTTCCTTACCCTTTTGAGCTTTTGAGATCTTGTTATCCATTGAATTTCACGAACGAAAGTCATTTTAGTAGTGGATATTGTAATAACCCTCCAAGTAATTTACTTGATTTACATGCATTTCTAGAATTTTGAGTTTCCTACAATGACTACAAATCATTTATGACTTACAAGAACTGTCGGTTCAGTAATCAAATAGTTTGTTTGGATTTTTGGCTCATTTTTCTATTTTAGAGTTTTTGTTGTTTGATTTGGTCTTGAACCAAAACTCTTAGTAGCTGACCTTGGATGAGAATTCTGATAGCACCATCAGCTCTATAATATTGATTTTTGTCTAGAAGGACCCCTAGTTCAGGTCCCAAGGCTTCCAGACTCATTTTGGGATATTGGATTAATATGTGAAAAATGGAACTATAGGTGTAAGACCCACATTTATCCAAAACTATATCGGATGAAAGTTTTGATTATTCGATTGGATCTAGAATACGGTCTAGAATCAAAATTCACTATTGGATCATGTTCATAGAGTTCCAGATGAGTTATGAGGGTAAAAAACAAGCTTTTGACTTTGCTGATGCATTAGGTTGCTGGTGAAATCGTGATTACGATAAGACCTAATTCGCAATCATGACATACATTTTATAACTTACAGACCGCGTTCCCAAAATTAGAGTCACAAAAGCGACGATCATGATAGCAATAATCTGTCGCAATAGCAACTCCTGTGCACCTGAGATGGGTATAAATCCCCCATATTCAGTTTGTTTTGTCCATTTTCTTCATCCATTTTCAAGAGAGTTAAACCTTAAAATTTAGAAAGCTTGGGATTGAAGCTTGTGGGTGATTTGGACCTTGGATAACAATTTCTTTCGTGATTTCCCTCTGAATTCATGGTAAGATTCCTTCAATGTCATGGTAAATTCTTAGAAATTAGGGCTTGAAATTCCTAAACTTTAAGGGTTGATTTGAGGTTCAATTTTTGCCCCGTTTGTGCTCAACTTTTAAGCACACATTCCTTATCTTTTGAGGGACCTTGTGGCAGGTTGAATTTAGGATTCCATTTATAGGCCTCGTAGGCCCGTTATTGATCTGAAATTTGATCCGATCCTTAATATAGTAATATGGGTCTCATTTTACTCTGAATGATGCGTAGATTACAATTTTGATAGCATGGCGGCATTTAGACATCATGGAGTGAAGACAGTTGTTTTGTGAATAATTCAAGGTTTTGCAGTCCGGCTTTAAGGTAGTATTCTCTCTACTCTTCTTTATAAGATGGTGTGTTTTATGTATTGCATGTACATATGAATGTTAATATTGATTGTGGGCAGAACACCGTGACTTATCCTAAATTGTGAGTTAGGGGATAGAAGGATATTTGACCCTTAAGTTGAAATACTTATCATACTTCTATGATCCCATCACTTTCCTTATAGATAGAGCTAATTCGTAGCATGACTATGATGTTATTCTAGATATGGAATAAGATTTAGGTATTGGAAGCATGAATAGTATGATTAGCCTTATTTGGATTGTTTAAGCTATCGAAAAATTGTTATTTAGGTGAAATTGTCTTAGTTGCTCATGTTCTAGGAGGAATTACTATTGGAGGGCAAATCTTGACTCATTTATCATCTAGGAGTGGATGTGGATACCTTAGCGTAGTATGGGATAAAAATTGCCTAAATATGGAATTCGAGGATTAGAAGTGGTTTCCTCCAGCCCACCATAGGCCAGACTTGTGTTAGCCCTTGTGGAATTATTTGCACATGTTAGACATAGTTAAGACTAATGAACCTTTTGTCATGACCCGAAGCATGTCCTGGCCATGATGGGTATCATAAGCTCTACGAGGACCCAAGATCAACGCCTGCATCTAACTAACCAAAACACAACACACCCTAAAGTCGAATGAATTCCGAACATATAACTAAATAGCGTACAATAGCTTAAGAATATTTTTAATGCATGTCCATGAACAACCACCAATGACCGACCAAACGACCGACCGACGCCGCCCAATAACCATAGTAGTCCAAATAAAGCCTCCCATTAAGAACCAAAATTGAATATCAATAAAGTGTTGGGACATGCCCTTGACTATTGCCAAAACAAGTTTGAACAGTCTGAGACACAAAATAACAAAACAAGAAATTTTGACTTCCAATTTATGGAAGATTACCAGTTCAATGTCATCTCACGAGCTGATCCCAAATCCTAATCAGTGAGCAGAAGGAGCAGAAGTATGACCAATTCCTGCATCGCGTGGGGATACAACATTCGAAGATGTTTAGCAAGGTGAACACTAGCATATAACTCAGGGTTAAGGATAATATAAATGTCATGATTAATAATTTAAAATAATTCAAAACCAATGCACATAACCAAATGTATATACATATATACTTCACATGTCGGGATAAGGAACAAGGTTTAACATGCACTTAAAACTTTATCCTAGATTGTGTAGGTCAACCATCATAGAATAATACTCACGGGCTATATGGGCCTCAATTCTCATCACCTGGTTGGGCCCCAGTGCGTGTAGCTGTACGACTGGAGAATACTCTCATATATATGTACCTGGGGGACTCGAACCTCCTAACATATATTGAGGTAACTTAAGCACCCGATCATGTAATGATTTACGAGGGACTTAGACCTCCCTAATCATGAAATAATAATGAGGGAGACTCAAATCTCCCTGGTACCTTTGAACCTCACGTCGGCAAATAAAGTTTCCAGTATTGGTCATTCGAACCTCCACTTTCATGACTCAGCTACACAACCTCAATAAGCCTTATTAAAACATTCATCACACATTCCCATATTTAATATTAAGGCATACATTATTGGTATCGTCATACCAACTACACTTGTAAGGTAATAACATCATGCCAAAAGCAATTTCCATTAACTTGGGGAGAACAACTCCCTTTGTTCATGTAATGACCCGAGAATACTCTCTAGTCATTACACGGTGCTCATGACCCCGAAGGAATACAAGCTAACCTTTTGCTGATATCTGTACCTGAGCACTGCATAATATAATACAATAAATGCGGAAAGCTGGAAAAAACTTGCCATAAGGTTTAAAACATCTAAAATACTCAAACTGAAAACTGAATACTAATACATCTATCTGAAAAAGCCTATAACTGTCTGAACTGTGGAGTTGATGGGACATATCCCCAACTAACTCCGTATACTGATATTAAAGTGAATCTAATGAAGTACTAAAATAAGAAGCATCCTCGGATGATGAGGATTCACTGCTACGTTTACTACTACTGACTGAGTCTGGACTGCTAAGTGTGCTCTAGGGCTCGTGCCTCTGAACCTATGGTGTCAAATAAAACACCATAGCACAAATGCATCAGTACGGGAATGTACTGAGTATGTAGATGAGGTAAGGATAAATGCAAGGGCTTATGCATGAATAATAACTAACTGAATGATATGCAAGAGCTGGATTAGCATACATAGAGAATCTGTAACTACTTGAGATACTGTGCATACTGTGATTGAGCATACTGGGACTGAATCTGATAACTAATACTGAATATATTGTCAATCTGAGGTTTCTGAACATACTGAGATTATACATATCTGAAGCTATTGAAATTGATATTCGTACTTATTAATACTGATTAATTGGATGACTGAGCCTACCGATAATTGATACCGACAGGCTGAATCTGAGATCAAACCTATCTAAAGGGATAATATATAAATCTTCTAATAACGATTAAGATTGACTAAGATTGAGATCAGGCCTAACTAATGGGTGATCGGAATTGATATTGAGAAAGTTCAACTGAATCTGAGACTGAGATCAAGCCTATTTGACGGGTGACCTCTTTACGCACTGATACTAAATAACTTTATGTGAGACCAAGCCTATCTAGCGGGTGGTTTATGAATCTATGGAACTATCTAAGTTCCTAACTGAGATTGATGACTATATCTGACAGTCCTGATCTCTGAGTTCTACTCAGAAGACTAATTCTGAAACTGTAACTGTGGGAGTTCTCACTTAACCAACATGCCCCAATTCTGATCTGGTGGGGTCCAACCTATAACCCCAGCTGGAAGGGTGTCAATACCGTACCACGGGTAAAGACCTATGCTATAGTCAAGCCTCTCTAACGGGTGACCCTGAACAGGAAGTCAAGCCTAAGGCAGTATGATAGTCAAGCCTTAATATAACGGGTGAATCCTGGTCCTCCGTTGGCTATGCAGTTTTGGAGTATAGGGATTGCTGCTAACGACTCTTCCTCTCTAATGGGTAAGCCGTCATCCCTACACTCGCTCGGTGCTAGTTACTACTCCCAACTGAAGGACTCTGAACTGATCTTAACTGAACTTAGACTGAGCAGAATCTATTATTGATCATATTTCTTGACTGATCTGACTAAGTTCACTTGGTTCCATTATCTGACAGAATACTTATGAACTCTACTTTCTATCTGAAAGAGACTGATGTTTGAGGCTGGATTGAACTAGTAATGAGATTTCTGAATTTTCCTAAATGTTCTGTCACTAACTAAATTCTATGGATCATAGCACGACTCAGATTATCTTGAGACTGACTCGGCTCTAGAAAAGCAACTAAGTTTTCGGGTATAAATACCCCTAGGACTCGATATCATAAATTAATAAGACAGAACCTCTCTTGAATATCATGACAATGGACTATCATTCACAACACAATCAATGCGATATCTCGTCAATCATTTGAATGTCACAAGCATGTAAATGTATAGGGTAGGCATACTAATATCTCATAGTTGTTCAATAAGGAATACTCATGGACAGGAATGCATGCAACTTATCATAATACATTCACTAAGGAATTTCAACAAACGCTTGGCATACACTAGTTATCACATAATTGGGGATTTCATGTTTAACATACTAAAAAGATACTATTCTCTTTACTTAAGTATTCTATCAAACATATGGGGAGCATGCTTTGGTTATACCACAGATTCTATACTTAAATTATTATGAATACATCAATATCATGTGACTTGAAGGAATTTTATCATGAACGTCACATAGTAGGATCAAAGCTTGGATCTTTGAAATCAAGTCATGAATTAAAACTCATCAAAAACATGAACTTTAATTTATATTTACAAAAAAGAAAAACATGAAAATCTCATAAATATATATACTCTTGAATTTAGAAAAGGATTCTTGAACTTCTTGGGTGAAAGGAACCCAAGAATCAATATCTGCATACCTTAGTTTTCTAGATTCTTGAAGTTCTTGAAGACTCTTGGAAGGATTCTTGAGATTGGTTTTGAAACTTGAGGGCTAGGGTTTTCTATCTTTGAGAGAGAGTGTTTTATTCTTGATAAAGTAATGAGAATAGATGAGCAACTTTGTCTATTGGGGTCTTAAATCCCATGTAGAGACTGATTGGGGCTTTAGGGAAATTACCAAAGGGTCCCTGAAATTTAAATAACGGAACCTGAACGAAATCCCAATTTTACACGCTGGCGTGACGCGCAATAATCGCACCATCTTACTTGAAATTGGACGATTGGGAAACTGCTTGATGGCGCGACGAGGTAGAAATCGCGTTGCCACCTTGGTTGTGAACTGGAAAGACACTGTGATGCAGTGGCATCGCGAAGGCTAACTGGAATTTGACAATTGCCATTTTGGCTGACTCTGCGATGCGCTAAAGTTCCAGGTGGCACACTGTCTCACTAAAATGGCTCTAACTCTTCGCCCGAGCCATTTTAGTGGGTTTAACGCGCTAAAGTGCTAGGTGGCACACTGTCTCACTAAAATGGCTCTAAAATGTTTCAAAATATTTCTCACTTGGGAAGTCACTTAAAAAATCTTTTACGGTCGGATTTACACTTACTTGACGCGCTCTAAAGCTTAAACTACAAGAGGAGCTTGCAGGGTCTTACAAATCATTTATACAAGGTGAAGGAAACACCGAGTCGCTTTGTTCGTTAATCATACCATTGTATTTCAAATACCTCTTTATATCATGCTATAGTTCAAGACTAGTTCAATTTTACAAATTCCCACATTTCACATTATTAAAACCAATTTCACATTATGGGGGGGGGGGTCATAACCACTTCAAAATTCACAAGTTTGGGAAAATCACAATTCCATAGTTCATACATCGTACCCATGCATCCACAAATTCAAAACCACAATTAAAGCATGAAAATCATATTTAAACCATGAGAAATATTGTTCAATTCATAAACATTCAAAACCGCCAACCTTTGTTTCAAAACTATCACTAATATTTCATGAACAATACTTTAAAACATATGCTTTTACATAATTAATAATGCCAGAAGAGTAAAACGCCTTAAAAACCTAAAAATTTGAAGAGAATTCGACCCTTGATCCCTTAGATGACCAACTTGATAAACCGTAGCTTGGCTTGTTTGGGGGAACTTAGAAAGCCTTTGGAGTGTTTGAGAAGTTACTTGTATTTATTTCCAAGTGTTAAGACACCCTTAAGGGGATATAAGACATGGGTTTCAATTTGGGTAAGAGGGGAAATGTCCCAAATGCCCTTAACTTAAAAGTTGAAAAAGTGCCACCTTTGACTACGAGCTGACCCTTGACTCATAGCCACTCCCTATGACTCGTCACAATGAGTCGTAACCAAGGCAGTACCACTAAGTCACCCTATGCTACTAACCTTACGACTCAGCCACAAGAATCATAATGGAACCCTATGACTCATACCGTAATTAACATAGAACCCATTGGGGGTATACACTGGACACCCTGCTATTTACATTCCATGACTTGTAACAAGTCCTTACAGCTCTTAGTGAACTACTCGTACTCAGAGTAGAATCATGCCACAAACTTACATGATTTAGTTATGACTTGTCCCAATGACTAGTCATGAGTATTTGCGACGACTACCCTCAAGTCTTACCCAGGACAGTAACTTCAACACCACTTTCTAAATACCTTATAACTAGGGTCACTTGAACTGTCAAGACACCCTATAACTCGTAGGGAGAGTCATAGTCAAGGCAGGGTGCTCAAAACTTAGAATAATAGGACGAGGCATTTTCTAGTATGATTAAACCACAAACATCACTACTCTTACCTATAAGATAGAAAACAAATACACCAAGGAATTCATAATCTTTCTTTAACAAAGATAGAAAACAAAATGGTAAGGAATTTCACATACCTTATGCACAATCATCCAAATCGGGAAACAAGAACGGTTACTTGGACTTCATGACTTCCCTGGCTTCCCATGTCGCTTCCTCAACCTTGTGGTTCCTCCAAATAACCTTCACCAAATTGATATTTTGGTCCTCAACCAACGGACCTGCCAATCCAAAATTTCCATCATAATTTCTTCATAAGACAGGGAATCCAAAATATCCACAATTTATAAAGGAACAACTATCGAAGGATCACCCATACACTTTCTCAACATCGACACATAAAATACTGGGTGAACAGAGTCCAAATAAGAAAGCAACTCTAATTTGTAAGCAACATTACCAACCTTCTTCAAAACCAAGTACAGACCAACATAACAAGGGCTGAGATTCCCTTTCTTCCCAAACTGCATCACTTCTTTCATGGGAGATACCTTTAGGAAAACTAAATCTCCCACCTTAAATTCCAATTCTCTTTTCCTCACATCCGCATATGACTTTTATCGACTTTGGGTGGTCTTAAGCTTCTCTTGAATCACCTTAACTTTTCCCATTGCTTAGTGAACCAAATCTGGTCCAAATATTTTAACCTCACAAACTTCAAACCACCCGATGGGAGATCTATATCTCCTACATACAAAGCCTTAAAAAGAGCCACACCGATGCTGGAGTAATAACTGTTGTTGTAGCACCATAGTCAATTATATAAGACTGAATTATATCTTCCAAAACCTGGGTCATCCGCGGGTGCAAAATGGTTCGAAGGGTCACCTTTGTTCCATAAACTTTCTAAAATAAAACTCTAAAAGTAAGATGAGAACTGAGTACCGAATCAGATATGATGGAAATTTGAGTACCATGCAACTTCACGATCTCCTTAATGAACAACTTAGAATAATCCTCAGAAGAGAAATTGGTCCTAACTGGCAAGAGGTGATTAGAATTAGTCATCCTATCCCCAATGATCCAAATTGAATTAAACTGCTCGCGAGACCACAGGAAACAAACAACAAAATCCATATTAATTATCTCCTATTTCCAATTGGCAACTCAATCTCTTGAGACAACCCACTGGGCCTCAAGTGCTCTACTTTTACTTACTGACATACCATGCACTTAGATACAAAATTGGACACATCCCGCATTATACTATTCCACTAATAAATCTCTTTAAGGTCATGATACATCTTTGTTGAACTAGGATGGACCGTATACCACGACTTATGGGTCTTAACCAAAATCATACCTCATAAACTATAGATGTAAGAAACACACAACCTCCCTTGGTATCTCAAGATACCATCCCTGCCAATCTCAAAGACCATTACTTTTTTCCTACCTATATCATCCTTGATTTGCATCAAGATAGGATACATCACTTGCTTCTCTTTCACCTTTGCTCTAAGAGATGACTTCGCCACCTCTTTAAAAATCATGCCACTATTCTAAGAATCTAAGAGACCAACTTTGAGATTAGACAAATGACGAATATCCTTTACCAGATCACACTTCTCCTCATCCACATAAGATAATCTTCCCATAGATAACTTTTTAAGAGAATCATCAACCATGTTAGCTTTACCTTGAATGTAGTGAAGGTTGATGTTATAATTCTTGAGCAGCTCAAGCCACTTTCTCTACTTGAGATTTATCTCTTTTTGAGTAAACACGTACTGCAAGCTCCTATGATCAGTATAAATATCAACATGAACTCCATACAAATAATGTCGCCAGATGGTCAATGCAAACATCATAACTAACAACTCTAAGTCATGAGTCAGATAATTCTTCTTACGATCGTTCAATTATGTAGAAGCATAAGCAACTAACTTGTCACGATGCATTAATAAACAACCAAGTCCCACTCGAGATGCATCATAATAGACCACAAAACCATTTGTACCCTCGGGCATGGTCAAGACAGAAGCCGTAGTCAACTTATCCTTCATGTTTTTGAAACTACCTTCATAAGCATCCAACCATAAGAACTTTGTGTTTTTATGAGTCAACTTGGTCAATGGGGGCAGTAATAGAAAAGAAGCTTTCCACAAACCTTCTATAATAATTGGCTACACCCAAGAAGCTCCAAATATTGGTTGGAGTCATAGGTATACGCCACCTTTTAACCACTGAAACCTTTTGTGGATCCACCATGATCCCCTTAATAGAAATAATATGACCCAGATAAGGCATAACATTCAACTAGAACTCACAAATTGAGACTATGCATATAAATGCAGATCCTTTTGGGTCTGCAACACAAGACAGAGTTGAACAACATCATCTACCTCACTCTTTGAATAAACAATAATATCTTCGATAAAGACAAACACAAATAATTCTAGAATTTGGCAGAAAACCTAAGTCATAAGATCTATAAACGCAGTCAGAGCATTTGTCTTACCAAAGGACATCACCAGAAATCCAAAATATCCATACCAGGTTTAAAAGGCAATTTTAGGGATATCCGCCTCCCTAATTATTATTGATGGTACCAGGACTGAAGATCAATCTTGGCAAAGAATTTAACACCCTAAAGCTGATCAAAGAGATCATCAATCCTCGAAAGTGGATACTTATTCTTTATGATCACCTATTCAATTGCCGGTAATCAATACACATTCGAAAGGAACCATCTTTCTTATAAACAAAAAAATAGGTGCACCCCACGAGGACACAATAGGATGGATAAAACCTTTGTATAGAAGATCCTTTAACTACTCTTTGAGCTCTTTCAACTTAGCTGGAGCCATCTTATATGGAGAGATAGAGATAGGATGAGTGTATGAAATGAGATCAATCACAAAATCAATCACCCTATCAGGTGGAATATTAGGAATATCATTAGGGAACACCTTAGAAAATTCACAGACCATCGGGATAGATTGCAAAGAAGGACCTTCAGATCTAGAATCCATAACATGCATTAAGTGATAAAGAAACCCTTTGGAAAATAATTTTCAGGGTCTAAGCTATAAAATAAACCTTTCCTTAGTCACTAGGGAATTAACTTCACATTCAATAACAAGTTAATTTGGGAATTTGAAGATGACCTAATGGGCCCAATAATCTAGAGAAATATATCACGATAACCAATCCATCCCTAATATGATATCAAAATCCACCATGTCTAACTCTATCAGATCTACCAAAGTTTCTCTACCACCAACAGACACCACACAACCTATATAGACTCTTCTAGAAACCACAGAGTCTCCTACTGGGGTGGAAATAGAAAAAAGGTTCGAAATACACTCAGAATTGAAGCCAAAATGCACAACCACAAATATGCTCTTATAAGAGAGAGTGGACCCCGGATCAGATAAGATGGAAACTAGAGTACCATGCAACTTCACGATCTACTCAATGAATAACTTAGCATAATCCTCAGAAGAGAAATTGGTCATCACTGGCAAGAAGTGATCAAAATTAGTCATCCTATCCATACTGACCCAAATCGAATCAAACTATTAGTGAGAACGTGGGAAACTAACAACAAAATCCATATTAATTCTCTCCCATTTCCACATTGGAAACTCAATCTCTTGAGACAACCCACCGGGCCTCAAGTGCTCTATTTTTACTTACTGACATACAATGCACTTAGAAACAAAATTGGACACATCCCGCTTCATATTATTCCACTCATAAATCTCTTTAAGGTCATAATACATCTTCATCAAACTTGGATGGATCGTATACTGCGACTCATGGGCCTCAACCAAAATCCTACCTCACAAACCATCAATATTGGGAACACACAACCTCTCTTGGTATCGTAAGATACGATCCCCACCAAACGTAAAGACTATTACTTTCTACTTACCTAAATCATCCTTGATTTGCATCAAGATAGGATACATCACTTGCTTTTTTTCACCTCTTTTATAAGAGATGACTTTGCCACCTCTTGAACAATCATGCCACTATTCCCAAAATCTAAGAGACAAACTCTGAGATTAGCTAAACAATGAATATCCTTCACCTAATCCATTTCTCCTCATCCTCATGAGATATCTTCCCATAGATGACCTGCTAAGAGCATCATCGACCACATTAACTTTACCTGGATTGTGTGAAAGATAATGTCATAATTCTTGAGAAGCTCAAGCCACCTTCTTTGCTTGAGATTTAGATTTTTTTAAGTGAACACGTACTGAAAACTATTATGATTAGAACAAATATCAACATGAACTCTATACAAATAATATCTCTAGATCTTCAATGCAAACACCAAAACTAACAACACTAAATCATGAGGCAGATAATTCTTCTCATGAACTTTTAATTGTCTAGAAGCATAAGAAACCACCTTGCCACACTGCATTAATACACAACCAAGTCCTACCCTGGATGCATCATAATAGACCACAAAACTATTTGTATTATAGGGCAGGGTTAACATCGGAGCCGAAGTCAACTTATCCTTCAAGTTTTTTAAACTACCTTTACAAGCATCCAACTAGAAGAACTTTTCCTTTTTATGAGTCAACTTGGTCAAAGGGCAACAATACAAGAGAAGCTCCACAAACCTTCTATATTAACCAGCTAAACCCAAGAAGCTTTGAATATCCATTCGAGTCATGGGTATAGGACACTTCTTAACCTTGGCAACCTTTTATGGATCCATCATGATCCTCTTACTAGAAACAAAATAACCTAGATAAGTCACAACATTCAACCAAAACTCACACATAGATAAATTAGCATATAAATGCTGATTCTTTAGTGTCTGCAACACAAGGCAGAGATGATTAGCATGATCTACCTCACTTTTTGAATAAACCAAACTATCATCAATAAGGACAATTATGAACAAATTAAGAAATTAGTGCAAAAGCCAATTTATAAGATCTATAATGCAGCTGGGGCATTTGTCAAACCAAAGGACATCACAAAAAACTCAAAATGTCCGTACCGGGTTTGGAAGGCAATCTTAGGGATATCTGCCTCCCTCATTTTCAACTGATGGTACCTGAAACAAAGATTAATCTTGGAGAAGAATTTAGCACCCTGAAGATGATCAAAGATATCATCAATTTTTAGAATTAGATACTTATTCTGTATGGTCACCTTATTCAATTGCCAGTAATTAATAGACATTCGAAGGGAACCATCCTTCTTACAAATGAACAAAGTAGGTGCACCCCATGGGGATACACTCAGATGGATAAAAGACTTGTATAGAAGATCCTTTAACTGCTCTTTGATCTCTTTTAACTCAGCTGGAGCCATCTTATATGGAGGAATAGAGATAGGATGAGTGTACAAAATAAGATCAATCCCAAAATCAATCTCCCTATAAGGTGGAATACCAGGAAGATCATTAGGGAACACCTCAAAAAATTCACAGACCATCAGGATAGTTTGCTAAGAAGGACCTTTGGGTCTAGAATCCTTTACTCACACTAAGTGATAGAGGCACCCTTTAGAAACTAATTTTTGGGCTCTAAGATACAAAATAAACCTCCCCTTAGGCACTAGGGAACTACCCTCGCACTCAATAACTGGTCCATTTGGGTATTTGAAGATGACATTATGGGTCCAAAAATATAAAGAAGAATAGCACAAATGCAACCTTAGAACCCCTATAGACTCTTCTAGAAACCACAGAGTCTCCTACCGAGGTGGAAACAAAAAAGGGGTCCAAAATATACCCAGGAATGAAACCAAAATGCACAACCACAAATGGGGTTACATAAGAGAAAGTGGACTCTAGATCAAGCAAACAATATATATCACAAGAAAAAAGTTTTAACATACCAATAACGACATCAGGGGATGCCTCAAACTCCTGGGAGGTAGTGAAGGCATAGAGACAGTTCCGACCAGTATCGGGGCTATAAACAGATGTAGCACCCTTGTGTGCAGGAGCTGGTGCAGCAATAATAGGAATCTTATTTACCCCAGAAGCAACCTTAGAAGGACAATCACTCTGCATGTGACCAGTTTGACCATATTTGAAGCACTTGTTCCTCTATTCTTCACAAAACCTATGGTGCATCTGACCACAAAATTTATAAGGAGGATATGATGGAGCTGACTAAGCTCCACTATCCTAGGACTGGGCACCCTATGCCTTAAAATTATGACCACTCTACAAACGGCGATCACCTGACGACTACGGGTAGGAGCACCAGCCGTAGAGAAGGAACTAGAATTTCCCCACTTTTTCTTAGACTATTTTCCTCCATCTCTACTATTTTGCTGCTAAATTCCACCCTGATCTGAGTAACCAAACTTCTTACTCCACCTCTACTCAAATTCAACCTACTTCTTCTTCTTCTCTTCTTAGACTTGCTGTATATAAACTACAAGCTGAAAAATATCCATATCCTTGTTCATCAAGGTAGCCTTACTTTAAAAATCAAGTCTCGAGACAACCCAAAAGCAAGCTTCCTTATTTTATCCCCCATGCTAGTCACCAACTCTGGAGCATATCGAGATAACTGATAAAAATTCAAGGAATACTCCTTGACTGATATCTTGCCTTGCTTCAAGTTAATAAACTTTTCCGCCTTTGCCTCCCACAACTCTTGAGGAAAGAAGCGGTCTAGAAAAGTACTAGAGAAATTATCCCATAAAGTGGACTCAGCGTTATCACCCCTAGACTAGTCTCATTCCTCGTATCTTTTAATTGGTTGACGGTGAACTCCATGCCTTCATGTCAGTGGCATGCATCTCACAAAAGATCTTTTCTATTTCATCAATAAAATATAAAGGATATTTGTCATAGTTAAAGTAAGTGAAAATAAGAGGACTCAATCTCATGCATTGGCCAACTCTAGTAGTGTCAGAGGATGTTGCAATAGAAATAACCCACTCAGTTTGAGAGGCCACCAACTGTGTAAGCAGGTGAATTGATTGGAAAAACTCAACATTAGACATATCAACTCGAGGTATCTAAGGAGAAATAGGGGAATTGGTGGAGCTCTATCAGGGCAATTAGAAGCAGCAACCCCAGGCCGGGTTTAAACTCCTAGAGTAGGACGAGCTCCATCAATATTGTCCTCAGACGTGACAGAAGAGTTTCCCCGATTATCAGATTTTCTTGGAGGCATGATCTTAAAGGCAAACAAATGGGGATTAGACATATCCAAGACCTTAGACTCTATAGCTTGAAAATAGAACAAAAAAAAAGGAAAACATTCCTAAATTCCTCATAGCTTCTCCCTTATAAGTGTGGTGCGCTACACACCCATAAATGAGACTCTACTTGACACAACTTTGTTGGACTCCTAATGACACTAAACCTAGGCTCTGATATCATCTTTGTCAAAACATTAACAGGGCCTAACCATGAAGGGTATCTCAAGTCCTGCTTGGACCCAAGATCACCCTTGTACCTAACCAACCCAAACACAACACACCTCAAATTTAGATAAATTCTGAATATATAACAAGATATCATATAATAACTTAAGAAATTTTTTCAATACATGTCTATGACCAACCACCAATGACTAGTCAAAAGACCAACCGACACCACCCAATAACCAATGCAATCCAATCAAATCTTTTTTTACAAGAACCAAAAATAAATATCAATAAAGTGTTAAGACATGCTCCCTACTATAGCCAAAACAAGTTTGAACAGTTTGAGACATAAAAGAACAAAACATGAAATATAGACTTCTAATGTATGAAAGGTCACCACTTCAATGTCAACTCATGAGCTGATCCCGAACCCTAATCACTGAGCAGAAAGAGTAGAAGTATGACCAATCACTGTATCACATGGGGACACAGTGTCCAAAGACGGTTAGCAGAGTGAATGCTAGCATGTAACTCAGGGATAAGGATAACATAAATGTCATGAACAATAGTTTAAAATAATTCAAAATTAATGTACATAAATAAATACATATACATATATACTTCACATGCCGAGATAGGGACCAAGGTTTAAAATGTACTTAAAAATTTAGCACGGATTCTGTAGCTCAACCATCATATAATAATACCCATGGGTTATATGGGCCCAGCTCTCACCCCCTGATTGGGTCCCAGTGCATATATTCACATGAACCAGAGAAAAATCTTATATATATGCACCTGAGGGACTCAAACCTCCCAACATATACTGAGGTGACTTAAGGACATGATCATGTAATAATTTACCGGGCATTCCAACCTCCCTAATCATTGAATAATAATGAGGGGGACTTGAACCTCCCTAGTAATTTCAACCTCTACATCGGTAAATTTGGTTCCAGTATTGGTCACTTAGATCTCCACTTTCATGTCTCAGCTACACAACCCCCATTAAAGCCCAATTAAAACATTCATCATGCATTTCCATCATTTAACCATATTTAAAATTAAGGCATACATTGTAGGTATCGTCATATCAACTACACTTGTAAGGTAATAACATCATTCCAAAAGAATTTCCATTAACTTGAGGAGAATAAATCCCTTTGTTCATTAATACAAGGTGGGGGAAACACTGAGTCCATTTGTTCATTAATTATACCATTGTATTTCAAGTTTCTCTTTATATCATCCAATAGTTCAAGACTAGTTCAATTTTATAAATTCCCACATTTCTCATAATTAATACTAATTTCACTTTATAGGGTTGGGGTCATAACCATTTCAAAAGTTACAAGTTTAGAAAAATCACAATTCCCTAGTTCATTCACCGTACCCATACACCCACACGTTCAAAACCACAATAAAAGCATGAAAAGCATATATAAACCATGAGAAACATTGTTTAATTCATGAATATTCAAAACCCCCAACCTTTATTTCAAAATCATCACAAACATCTCATAAATAATACTTTAAAACACATGATGTTATAAAATTAACAATGAGGGAAGAGTAAATGCCTTAAACACCAAGAATTTTTGAGAGAATTCAACCCTTGAGCCGTTAGATAACCAACTTGATGAAAGCCTAAATTCGCTTGCTTGAGGGAACTTAGAGCCTTTGGAGTGTTTAAGAAGTTCCTTGGATTGGTTTCTGAGTTTTAATAACACCCTTAAGGGGATATAAGATCTGGGTTTCAATTTGGGTGAGAGAAGAAATGTCTAGAATGCTTTTAAACTTGAAAGATGAAAAAGTACCGCCTTTGACTACAGGTCTACCCTTGACTCGTAGCCACTCCTTATGACTCATCACCATGAGTCATAACCAAGGAATTATCACCAAGGCACCTTATGTTTTTGACCTTATGATTTTTCCATAAGAATCATAATGGGATCCTATGACTCATAGTTCCCAATCGTAATCAATATAGAACCTATTTGGGTACACACTAGATACCCTACTATTTACACCTCATGA
This sequence comes from Capsicum baccatum var. pendulum, assembly GCA_030864225.1. Lineage (NCBI taxonomy): Eukaryota > Viridiplantae > Streptophyta > Magnoliopsida > Solanales > Solanaceae > Capsicum > Capsicum baccatum. The sequence goes on along the minus strand of CM061560.1, from coordinate 158,772,991 downwards.
TTCATAAGAAATCATTATGGCTCTTAATGAGCTACTCGTACTCAGAGTTGTAGTCAAGGTAAGGAGCTCAAAACTCAAAAACATTTCAAGTACCAAAAACTCGGGGCATTACACCTTTAGTATTTGATTACTTCATGACTCGATAAATTATGATGGTTCTTTCCAAATTATGATAAATGGCCCATAGATATGATGTTCCTCATAGATGTGAAATATAGACCGTAGATATGATATGCCTCATAGATGTAATATATGACTCATAGATATGATATGCCTCATAGATGTGATATATGACCTATAAATATAATATGCCTAATAGATGTGATATATGGCCTATAGATATGATATGTCTCATAGATATTATATATGGCCTATGGATATGATATGCTTTATAGATACGATATGGCCTATAAATATGATTGGGTTATAGATAAGAGATGACTTATAGGTATGGTTATTGATATAGATTTTGGATATGCTTAATAGCATAGCTTATAGATATGAATATTGATATAGATTCTAGATATGGCTAATAATATAAAGTGTGGTTATGTTGGGTATGCACCTATTATTGGGCCCAAGGCCTTGTTATGATAGTGGTTGGATTCTAGTAAATTGTTTACCCTTGTAAAAGACAAGGACGTGGTTTATAGGTGTGTGATTCTTATGATTGCATTATTTGAATACTGGTGATGGCATACATTGATTTGGTACATTCATGATTACTAACGTGGTAAATGATACGATTCTAACTAGAATGCGATTTTCTTCTCCTTTTCCTAAAAATGGATTTATCCCACCTTTTCACTTTTAAAAGGGATTTTTTTGTAACGAGAATCATACCATCTTAATGAATAATTTATGTGCATCGATAATAAAAATGATATTTTAAAGAGTTGGCCAAGATAGACTCAGGTTCACAACCTTACTACTCTTATTCACTTTGGTCGAGAGAGATTACAACCTTTTCTAAACTCCTATGATGTTTTAGTTCTAGAGTTTACCTCAGGCAATGGATTTATAGACTTATACTTTTAGCGATGGTATTAGCCGTGCACTTTATATATACACACACATATACATATATATACATATATATCCCTCTGGTACTGGATGAAGTAGGACGATGATTATGATGATGATGATTATAATAATGATGTTTACAATATGAGCTCCAATTCGAGTTCGGCAATTGATGATAGTGTTGATATTGTAATGTGATACACTGGGTTTCATTATGATACTTAGATCGATTATGATTTTGTGGATTTTTTTGGTATTCATCCTTGTATGCGCATTACTTATCGCCAGTATGTGCCTATATCGATCAGCCTTATGGAGGAAAGAGGGTTGCATAGGTATAGGTAGTAAGTATAACTTGTGGTGTGTTGTATGTTGATTGAACCATTTTGGTCCTATATCGGTGGGGATTTATAACATGCTCGATTAGGTATTAGTTTTCCGACTAGCCGATTATTCACATTTATTATTGATGTTATTATTATGATGGCAGGTTTGTGTAATTGATTATTGATCAGTATTGAGATTCAAAGTATCATTCTAACCCTTTTCTATTGCAGTTATTTTACTGTACATGGTTGTTTCATGGTTAGGTATTATGGTTAGAGATCCTGATTATGTTTGTACCAGTTTCTACTATGATTTAGAAGCCTTATTATGCTAGTATGTCTACTCTACTTGATACCTTGAGTTAGCTTTGTTAGGTATGTATCTGCAGGTATACATATATATATATATGCATGTAGCTATGGTGTTACCATATATCTCTTTCTTCCTCTATATATGTTGTATAACCATTCCTTAGCCATGTACATATATATATATATATATATATATATATATATATATATATATATATGAATATATATCTTTCTTCTACTCTTTGTTCTTATATTGTCTAGTAATATACAATCTTCTACATAGATTCCTAAGTATGATATCTATATGATAGTCTATCTTTAGTACCTCCTTAACCTTGCTATTTCAGTTTCATGGATATGAATAGGACCGTTCATCCTTATTGTATCCTTGGCTTTACTGTATTGTATCTTAAATATTTGGGTGTAGTTATATTCTTGCTTGCATATTATGTATCTTCTTATTAACTTTGGATCTTAGTCAATAGTTTCCTACTGAGTGCCACGAGTTTGGTACTCACACTACACTTTTGAAGCCTTCAAATCATAGTACGAGTTATAATTATTGTTGTGTACATCGTGCGAAGTAGCAATAGTTCAGAGACATAGGGTAAGTTTCTGCTATTCAGAGTATTACTTTCCTCCCTCTTATTTACTATACTGATGTCATAAATGATCCAAGTCCTAGTCATGATGGGTATATTAAGTCTTCCAAGGATCGGAGACCACCCCCATTATCCTAGCCAACCAAAACATAATATATTAGCAGCGGATGAGTTTCAAACACATAACAAGATAGATATGAGTTTAAAATATATAGCAAGACAGATAAATCAATAACAGGAGAGATCTAAGAATCTATAACACAATCCACCCACACTCTATCCACAAGAGCCTCTATGACACCAACCATCAACCTAAGTCGGGACATGCCCCCGACCATAGCCAAAAAAAAGAACCCACTAAAATAGTCTAAGACATAAGTAAAGAAAAGACCATAAAATAAGGAATTTGAATTAGCTTCTAGGATAGGGATGTACTTAGATGCCTTACTTGATTCAAACGTAGGATGATAGCTATAAAATACTTAATAGGATTATTACATTCCCGCTCAACGATGTAGTTGTAATATCCAAATTAGGTAAAAGATTAGAGGTTGGAAAACTATAATCATGCAATTAACCCTACGAATCAACAACCAAGATAAGCAAATTGATGAATGAAATTCAATAACATAGTATGATTGTTCAAAGTTCTTTAACCCTGGGTTTTCTTCCATTGACTGTCCTAAGACTTTTATGTTACGCATTGTTTATTTTATTTTTAATTTACAATTATTCAACAATCTTCTTGTTTATTTTTTTTTCAATTAGTTAGACTAGAATTAGATAGGCGGTGAACGCAAATCCCTGTGAGATCGATACTTGGGCTTTCTTGAAGCCACTTTACTACTTAATAAGACCACGTACACTTACGTGTGTGCTTGAGTGCTGTCAATAGGGGTGAATGCACAAGTAAATCAATATCTCAATATTATTATAAATTTGTAAAAGAATGCATGCCAAATGTAGATGACTCACATAAGCTGGAATATCTGAAAACTAAAAATCACAATCATGAATAGCAAAACATGTTGCATAAATCTAGTGACTCATAACATTTAGTTTCTAAAAGTTGTACTGGTATTCTGTCTTTAAATTGTATTGTCGAAGTGTAGAAAGGACTCACTTCTGTATCTGTAAACTAAAATTCGAAATCTCATAGCTAATGTCATATGTAAAGCAATATCTGAATAAAACTATGAGCCTTTACACTTAGTTTCTAAAAGCTGTTCTATAAGTCTTTGCAATTAGGCTATAGGGAAATACTTTTCATAAACTATTCTAAATGTCTTTACTGTTAGGGAGGTTCTTCTAACCGACACACACTATGTGAGCTATCATAGTGTCCAACATCTATTTTCGTTAAGAAAAAACCTCACGTTGGGGAGAGGTGTCATACTCTTACCAAGGAGTATAACCTAATCTAAGTATCACATCTGTATCTATCATCTATATAGAAATATGAATAATCTGATAATCTGTATCTACATTGGCTCATAGTTCTGAGGCATTTAAATGTACCCAACTCGGTGCTAAATACTACTCTCTTTAATCTATATGCTTATTCTGTTGGAAATCTACTTTTAAAACTAGTATAAGGGTTTATAATGAAAACCTCTTATGAATCTGTTTATTATAAATGGCCGTTAAATCTGTAAATTGGATTCCATATCTAAGTTGAGATCAAAAGGTTAAATCTTTGTACAAAAACCTGAATATACAAATCATGAGATGCTTCAAAGCATGATCTTCTTCAAATAACAACATTCAAACAAGGGCTAGTAACCTATGGATCTATTTCATGTCAAATCATCATAAAGTTCATGCTTGATAATGAAAATATTGATAATTCAATTATAAATCTGGAAATTACTGCAATACGCATGAAAATGAGAAAGTAGACATGCAATTCAACATCTAAATCTCTTAAAATCTCATAATCTTCAAATAGTAATAAGTGGGTATAAGCCTTAAATAGAAATTCATATAATTTTATGTAAAAATCAACTTTAAAACTAATTTTGGGCACAAGGATGAAAGAATTATCCTTGTTGAAAACCCCATATACCTTAATTGATGAAATTGAAAAGAAGCATGAACTTTGAGTTCCTAGTTATTCTCTTGAAGATTGATTCTTGAAGTTCTTGAATTGGAAATCTTTAATTTTAGGTTATCTTTGAAAAAAATGGTTGAATTTAAATTTTTTGGGATTTAAGTTTTGAGGTTTTAGGGTTTCTTGGAGAGAAATTTGATGAAGAGTGAGCATATAATGCTTAGAATAGGTTAAATCTTGTGTTTTACATGAATTGGGGCTTTGGAAAATGACAAGATTGCCCTTTGTAAAAATTACTCAAAACTAAAAAAATTCTCGATTTGGTACACCACCGCGACGCATCGCTATCGCGATGGATCACTGAAAAAAGGTCAAATGCCATTTTGGGCTTTGGCGCGATGCAGCGTAATCGCGTTGCGTCACTAAAAAATGATGAGTTCCATTTTGCACTTCACCGCGATGCAGTGTCTATCTAATTGGGAATTTTAATGTGATATAGGCAAATCATGTTGAGCTACTGGAAAGGGATGAACAGGAACTATATCTTCTCCACAATATAGGCTAATCATGGTGCTCCACTGGAAATTAGATTATTGGGATTCTGCACCTCACCTGTAATACCCCATATTTTTTCTAGCTCTGTTTAGATTCTAGTGTGTCAATGGTTAGCTTCTAGTGTGTAGATAATTGAATTAGCTTTCCAACGATACCAATTTTGCCTTAATCCGATACTCAGTTGAGAAGTTATGGTAATTCTAGTGAAAGCAGTAGGGCATTTCGACAGGCACCATATCGTGATGAAGGACAAAATCACAATTGTCCAATATCCAGTGGAGCATCGTGATTTTATTACGGCACGGTGAAACTCCAGTTCCCGTTCTTTCTTTTTCTAGTAGCTTATCGTGATTTTCCTATATTGCATCAAAATTCCCAAATGGACTGATACCTCATTGCGGAGGAGTGCAAAATGGCAGTCGTCCTTTTCCAGTGGCCAACACAATAATGCCGCATTGTACAAAAGGCCAAAATAACACTCGTCCTTTTTCCAGTGGTGCAATGTGATGATACCGCATCACACCATAGCCCAAAATGGCAATGGTTCCTTATCCAGTGAGCCTCCGCGATAGCCTCACATCACGGTGGGATCTAAAATTAGGATTTCAGTTTTTGAATTTAATTTTTTAAAGGGCAATCAGTCTTTTCCTCAGCCCCTAATTTGTTAATAACACTAAATTAATCCTATTCCAACCATTATATGCTCACTTTTTATCAACTTTCTCTCAAAGAAACCGTAGAACATTAAAACTTAATTCCCAAGAAATTCAAATTCCACCATTCTTTCTCCAAGGAAACTCAAAATTCAAGGTTTTCAATTCAAGATAATCAAGAATACATCTCAAGAGCACAAATAGGAATCCAAAATCAAGTGTTCTCATCAATTGCATCAATTAAGGTATGTGGGGTATTTCAACAAGGATAATCCTATCATCCTTGTGCCCAAAATTAGTTTTTGAAGATAATTTTTTTATGAATTTCATGAGTTTCAAATTAGGGTTCATACCCAATATTGTTATTTGCAAAATTATGAGGTTTCAAGTGACTTAGATGTTAAATTGCATATCTACTATTGTATTTTCACTCGTATTGCAGTAATTTCCATATTTAGACTTGAGTTATCAATATTTACATTACTTAGCATGACTTTTATGATGATTTGACATGAAATAGATGCATGGGTTACTAGCCATAGTTTGAATGTCGTTATTTCAAGAAGATTATGCTATTAAGCATCCCATGATTTTTTATATTCAAATTTTGAACAAAGATTTGATCTTTTGATCTCAGCTTAGATATGGAATCCACTTTGCAGATTTAGATACAGTTTACAATAAATAAATTTACAAGAGGTTTTCACTGTAAACTCTTATATTATTTTTTAAAAGTGGATTTCCAAAACATGAGCATACAGATTAAAGGAATTAGTACTTAGCACCGAGTTGGGTATGTTCACATACCTCAAAACTACTAGACAACATAGTTTTAGATTACCAAATTATTCCCATTTCTATATGGATGACAGATACAGATATGATCAGTTAGGTTAGGTTATCCTCCTTGGCAAGATTATGACACCTCTCCCCAACATGAGTTTTTGCCATAAAGAAACTAGACGTTGGGCACTATGATAGCTCATATAGTGTATGTCGGTTAGAAGAACCTCATAACAGTAAAGCATTACCGAATAGTTTTAAAAGTATTTTCCTAATAGAAAAGATTACAGAATAATCATAACCGAACAACTTTCAAAAACTAAGTGTAAAGGCTCATGACTTCATTCAAATATTTTTTTTATATAAGTCATTAGCTAATAGAGTTCAGAGATAAAAGTGAGTCCTTTCTACACTTAGATAACATGATTTAAAGCTAGAATACTAATAAGGCTTTTAGAAACTAAATGTTATGACTCACTAGATCTATGCAATATGTTTTGCTATTCATGATTATGATTTTCAGATTTTCCAGCTTATGTGAGTCATCTATATTTAGCATGCATTATTTTAAAAATTTATAATAATATTGAGATATTGATTTACTTGTGCATTTACCCCTATATACTCAGTACAATCCAGAAGTACTGATCCACAGATACGTCTATGTGCTACATTGTCTCATAATGTAGGTTCAGGTGCTTAGTTTCAGCAACGTAAGTGATTTTAAGCATCTCCATCTATATCCAGACAGTTGGTGAGTCCTCATAGTTTAGGGACTTAGTCATTCAGTTTTTTTTTCCAGCTTATTAGTATAAATGATTCAGTATTTTCAGACAGTTCATGTCAGCTGGGGGTTTGTCCCAGTGACTCTCTAACATTAGTAGTAGAGGCTTGTCAGACAACTAGTTATGATTAAGATTTCCAGTATTGATTGATCATACTTTTGATTTTAGTATTTTCAGATATTATATTCAAACAAATTCAGTTTAGCTCATACAAAATTCTGCGTTTTAAACTTGATTTTATATCTATGCTTCCCCATTATGAGTTTCAGATTTAGTAGAGCGCAGACAGGGTTGGATTAAGGCTACTCGTAGTATTGAGCACCGTGTGACATCTCGGGACCCATTTTTGGGGTGTTACATCACCGCGACTCAGTGCTTATCACGATGCCCTACTATTTTCACTAAAATCACCATAGCTTCTCAACCTAGTATTAGATTAAAGAGAAATTGGTATCGTTGGAAAGCTGATTCACTTATCTACAATTTGGTGGCTCTAGAGCTGAAAAATTCTGCACGTATAAAGAGTTATTCATTTTTAAAGTTGTCCCTTGACATTCTAGGAGCTAAACTAAGCTAAAAAAAAGTATGGGGTATTACAGAGAGATATGTTAGGTCGAAAGTCTTTATGGTTAGTCTTTCAAAAAAACCACAAAGATACCACCCATTATCTCTTTCGAGCACCTAACAAGTATGTCATTTATAATCACCCAAAACCTCAATTAAACATCCCTATTTCTAGGAAAATTCCTATGATATGAATTACACTCCTTTACACTTATGTCTAAGATTGTAAAAGGTAGCAGACCACATACATAATTATCCGCGATTGCTTTATCCCCCTTTAACCTTGTGTCAAGGATGCTATGGGTACTCATATGTTCACCTTTATCTCTCTTTCAAGGATGATGCAGGGTGTTTTCAGAGTTTGGGGTTTTCACCCATCAAAATCATTTGGAGATTTGAGGTTTTCACCCATAAATTCTAAGTATTAAGCCCAAGCAATGGTAAAATCCACACTTAACAACTAAAATCATGCAAATGCACCAACAACCATAGACAATTACACTTTAGTTTAATATAATCCCAATACTAGATAAATTGGTTACTCATGAAATAAAGAGGAAGAATTATACCAAGTAATTCATCTATGGCATCCATAATAATAGAAGGTAAAGATAATCTTCATTTCCACACTTCAATTTCACCAACTTTTCCTTGGAATAACAAGTACAACAATGGTGGAAATAGATTTTTCCCCAAATTCTAGGGTTTTAACAATGTTAAGTTTTTCAATCTACTCTATTGCATAATTTCCATAGGAAAAAGAATTTTGGGTCTTCTATAGTAATTTGAATCAGCTTTCCCATTTGATAGAAATTCCCTTGTCCATTAATCCTGCTAGGCCGTGATTGCATAGCTCCTCCATAACTGTAGATAGCATAACCATGGTCAGATCCACGCAGCTATGATTGAGTGAACTTCTTGATTAGCCACAATAGCGGTCCTCAGACCGTTCCTGCGGTAATTAAGGTTGTGTCTATTCCAAGTCTCCAGGTGCACTCTTTTGCTTTCATTTGACCCCTTCTTACCTCCAATCCATACCCTTTTATCTCATCAACTATATGCCTGTAAAATATGGATATTAGTGTAATTAATCATGATTTTGTCTCCTTTATTCCTTCAAAACATGGTAGCGTACACAAATGATGAGTGAAAATGAGTGGTAAATTCACCACTCATCACCCTGATACATGTAGCCATATGAACCAGAGATGCCATAAGAGTTAAGAATTCCCATGTACCCTTAACTCTCCATGATACATATGTATAGTGTACCTAGAGGATTCCCTTGTACCTCATAAGTATCATATAAGGTTGCTATAACCTACCCCTCATGTCATAAAATATGAGTTCCCATTGTTCGTCCATTGGACTCCCACCTTCATGATTAGCTTTCACACCCCACCATTATTGCCCAATTTAAACCATTTTCCAACTAAACAATTACTCCATTATTATTAACCAAGTCTATTAGTAGTGGTATTGTCATACTGACTATAACTTGCAAGTATTTTCCCTAGCCAAACCTTTTAGTGGTCAAGGGATTCCCATGTGCCCATAGAATCTGTTATCCAATTAACTTGGGGGATTCCATGTACCCTACAAGTATTTATTACCATATTAACTTGGGCGACTCCCTTGTACCCCACAAGTATGTTTATTAAGACAAATTATTCCAAAACCATTTAAACTATTCATATTATTTTGGGTTCCATCACCAAGTTTAAACTATGCATAAGTTCCATCAGAAATACAATGACATAGTGAAATCATTATCATAGTCATTTTATAAATATATTGGGGGCATAGTATTTTTAAAACCAAAGACAACTACCAAGAAACCATTCCCATGCAATCAATTATCCAAAATCACCATTAATGTATATAAAAGCATAATTATAACATGGGAAAACCATAACCAAGTATTTATAACCTAAACCCCTAAATCATATTTGAAAACCCAAAATCATACAACATTAAAATTATGAAAACATTGTATAAAACCATGCCTTTAGTTGGAACTAACAATGAGGGAAGATAACATGCCTTAAACCAAGATGATGATGGAAAGAAATCACCAATGTAAGCCCCAATTTACTCCTTAAGATGAAACCCTAGCTTTCTTTGCCCAAGAACTCTAGAGAGGATTTAAGAGTGTTTTTAAGTGTTTAAAAATAGAATAATAGGGAAAATAACCTCCCAAGTGAAATATAAGTTGTGGAACCTTATTAGGATAAGTGGGTAAATATCCAAATTGCCCTCACTTAAACTACACTTAATTCCCATCATAGGTACGACTAACCCTTATGAGTCGTACCCATTCTGTACAAGTGGTACCCACCTTTTATACCCTAGAATTTCTCTCTTGGACCCAGCACTATCCAAGGTAAGGCATACCCAAACCCAAGTTGTATCCAAGTGTATGACTAGTACCCATAAACCGTACCCCTGGCAGAATAACATTTCAGGAGGTATGAATACTGCCCCTGTATGAGTCCTAGGTATGACTCGCACCCTAGATTATGAATCATGATGAGCCACTCATACTCAAATCCAACCTAAGTTACCAAATTCAATGTTAAGTGAACTAAACAAATAATATATATCCACCGATATAACTCATACCACCCAAATCATACTCCTTCTAGAAACCAAAACAACACACCAACCAATACTAGTCAATATATGATTGGACTATGCCACCCATACTCAAGTGTAAGATTCATTACCTTAAGTCGTATCTTCCTCAAAAACTAAAAATCATGGAAATTTTCTAAGGTTCAAAAACTAGGGTGTTTCACTATCTATCTACAGATATTTTTGATTTGATAAGATATACTGATGTTGATTATGTTGGATACTTGGTGGATAGAAAAAAAACCTCAGGAATGGCTCATTTTTGGGGTTCTTTTTTAGTATCTTGGGGTTTTAAGAAGTAGAATTTAGTTTCTTTATCTACTACTGAAGTAGAGTATGTGGCTACAACTTCTTATTGTGCCCAATTGTTATGGATCAATTAGCAATTAAAGGATTTTGGGATTGTCTCAGACACTATCCCTATGATGTGTGATAGTACAATGGCTCTTAACATGGCTAAAAATCCAGTTTAACATAAGAGGACTAAGCATATTAATGTAAGGCATCATTTTCTAAAAGAAAATATTGAGAAGTGAGCTATCTGCATAAAGTTTTTCAAGACTAAAGATTAGATAGAAAACATCTTTACTAAGGCTCTTCACAAGGAAGAATTTGTGAAAAATAGGTTGAGGCTGGGGTTGATAAAAATAACCTGACCTACTAGATAGATCAATTTTTCTCCACAAAATTGGCTATGATCAGGAGACAAGTATCCTTGATAAAGTATATGCTTGTTGGTCTAACTCAATACCATACCTTTGCACGTATACACACATGAAAATAACTTTGGAAGAGAAGAGTTGAGATAGACATAAATTTAAGGGCTAACTTAAGAAACAAAGTGACTTGGTCCCATCTCTCAGGTTAGTATCATGAATGTGCATTTTTTTGTTCTGTTAGAAAACGTTGTGCCTTTTCTCTCTATGTCAGAAATGTCTTATGTTAAAAAATAAAGACGAGTCAACCCAAAATTGAAATTCAAAAGTTTATCGTTGTGCATATTTGTTCCCCTAATGCTTTTCAAGATCTGCAGTCTATTTTCTTTTAAAGGAGAACCTAATCTAAAATAGTCATGTCCTCAAACTTTAATATAGATAAAAACTGACTCTCAAACCTTCTTCAGAGCTCCAAGGGCACTTTATCCTTCAGATCCCTATTAGGACAATACATGACTGAACCTATCTTTACAACTACCTTCTTGGATGAACCTCAAATGAATGAAATCCCTAAGAAAATAGAGCCTTTTATGAGCCAGTTTCAAAATTAGAGGATGGTAAAAAGGTTGATATTCTTTTTGAAGTTGTGTTGTCTGAAAATCTCCTTTTCTCTAATGAATCAACCAAGTTAATTCATCCTATCCCTTCAAATCTAGACTCTTTGTTCACTTAACTCATTGATAAAGATCCCTGAAAACACATAATCTTTTTGGTGGTGTAATAACAAGTGAGTATTGGGTTATGGAAAATCTTATTTACTATTAAATAATTCAAAAGAAAGACCATTTTGTCCTAAAAAGCAAGATGTTACTATGAAAAAAAGAAGTTCAAGAGTGAAATTAAGAAGTCCTATTGAGAAGCAACCTGGTCCTAAAACGAGGAAAATGACGGGAAGGGAACCTATCATGCTTCTAAAAAAAGAAAATTGGAGGATGAAAGAAAACTTATGCCTAAGAAAGTTAGAAACAGGTTCTTGAGGAATAAAAAAGTACTGAATAGAATGGTTTTTTTATTCAAGTATATTAACAAAATCAGGCATGATGGAATTAGTTGAGCTTGTTAAAAGGACCAATTCCTTGTCTTTGATAAGGTAGTCAGGGAATTCTACTCCATATTGAACTTTTCTAAAGATAAGCTGAAGATGACTATTGTGGTTCAAGAGAAGAAGCTAAATCTTGATGCCATACTACTTGGGAGAATTTTAGATGTACCCATCAGTGGTGTGAGAACTATCTCAAAACAACAACCCTTAAAAGAGATTATGGAGAATGCATGAAAGGTTAAAGTAAAATCTATACCATTAATAAATAGAAAATCACTCAAAAGTGATTCTACCAAGATCATAAATGAAAAACATTGCTTCAGCTACTGATTTGTATGTGATAGGGTGTCTTAGCAGTTTTGAGTTGATCAGTTTGCCTGCTTTAATGATGGAGCACATACATAAAGTTGTTCATGGGAAGAATGGAAGATATGGCTTGCCTTATGGATATTGGTTGAGTAGAGTATTTGATTATTTTGGAGTTGTATATAAAAATGGAACTCCTGGAACTGTGATACAACTATTAGTATGAAAACTCTAATTAAAACTAAGTGTGTGAAAAAAAATTAGGAACCATCTCTCAAGGAGAGCTTAATAAAGAAATAGAGGAATTGAAGCTCAACACAGCTGCTAAGGATGCAGAGATTAGAAAATTGCAAATGACGATTCAACATTTTTCTAATGAGGATCTAAGTGTCTCTAAAGATCTTAGAACTGAGAATGATGAACTAAAGAAGAAAGTTTCAACTCTAACTGATGAAGTTCTTAGCTTGAATATAGAGATACAATTGTTAACCAAGGAATTATTACATTATCATGTTACAGAAAATAATAAGATGGCTCTATTTCTACAAACCCTTTTCCCAAGTCCTTCACCTATTTAAATTTCTTGATTCTTGAGGCTTTTTCTATGGAACAAAAAATTTAAATCTTTCACTGCAATGATACTTAACTTCTAATATGAATGAATCTTTGTTTATGTTTTTCATTTATCACTTATTTACTTTAAAAGTTGTTCTTCATGTTAGTATTGCCCTAGTGGCATGAGTTTACTAACTTGTACTTATTTTACTCATGGTTTACTATTCTAACTTTTCAATGATGCTAAATGAGGGAATACTAAATTCATGTAGTAGAGACCAGGTATTAGGTATAGGTACATGTGTTGAATGATGTGTTGAAGTGCATGTATATTCACAGGGGAAACATGTTAGTATAGTGACAGAGAGAAGCATACATAGAAGCATAAGTAGCATGTTGGTATATTTATAAGGGGCAACGTATTGCATAGTTATTGGGGAAACATTTATTGACATCATATTGATCACTCTGGGTGAATGAAGTTTGATGCTCCAAAATTTATGGTTTGTCATCATCAAAAAGTAGGAAAATTTCTATATCTTATTTTGATGATGATCAACTAAAAACAAAGGACCAGGTCCCTGGGTCTTCATGAGAACATACAACTATTACATGTTTGTGCAATTTTGTCTGTTAGTGTAACAAACTACATAGGTGAGCTGTGTACCAATCCGGACACCTGGACCAATCAAAATTCTACCCTAATCATTATTCTGCTACAAATAGAAAATAATGCTTCTCTATTCTACAATTTTTGCAATTTCTCTATTGAAGAAGAAAAATGGCGAAAATTCAATATTGCTCATGTTCCAAGTTTTTGTATGCTGAAAGAGTAATTGTTCTTGAGTCAAGTCTTGGTTTATAATTGAATTACTCATCTTATAAGAGTAATACTTTTTTTGTGTCTTCAGAGTGCTTAGGTAGAGTTACCTGAGTTGATATTGGTTAGAATTAATTAATATTGAGAAGAGATCTTGAACAAAGTTGTCAAGGAGAGTTTGTAATAAAGTTGTTACAAATTAGTAGAGCTTATATTTATGTTGCAATAGAGTTTGCAATTATGAGTTTCATTATAGTGAATTCTTAAGTGCTTGCGAGGGCAAGCTGTGGCTTTTGCTCTCTTGAGTAAGGAGGTTTTCACATTAAATCTTTGTGTTCTTTACATTCCTATAAAGTTTATTTCCTTCCTGGTTTACTACTTTATTGACTGTATGGGACTCTAAGGGACCTAGTCCCTTATAAAGTGGTGCACCCCCTACGTTTCATCAGATGTTCCTATCTGGGTATTGCTAAATTCATTTGGATCATGTCGATTAAACATCAAAATTGAGTGGGTTTATCTAGATCTCGTTGTTATTAACTGGGTCAAGCTAAATCTGGAGTTTTCCAACTTTGATTTGAGTTTGGGAATTGAAGCTAGAATATGGGCTTTTCTTGTTGATCCAAAAAGAGTGTTCATGATGTTGGATTCTTTTTTATTTATTGAATTAAATTTTGAATTAATGATTCATTGAAGGGCTAACATAATTGGAAACGTAAAGAACAGCTGCTCTGCCATTGATTCAAACCTCAAATAAAAAATAAAAAGAATTGATTTCAACTCTGAATGGTATTTTGTGATTGGAAACTGTTAAGTGGTGATTTTGAACCTAGAAATTTTTCATAATCAATTGAATGTTAAAAAAAATTTGAGCCTTTGATCTGTCGACCACCAACGATAATATTAGAGGAACCAAAAATAGAGATTTCAAAATTAATTGTTGAATATTTTAAAGTGAGAACTACAGATCTTGGTCTTATGATGAGCAGAGAATCTATAGAGTCAGTGAGGTTCCCTATTAGAGATTAATCTAATTTATACTTATTTATTTTAAAAATCCAATATTGATACATGTTTATACACCATTTATACAATATTATACAAGACATATACATCCCATAATTATTTATATATGTAAAGCCCGGATTCCCATGAACCGGAACGCCACATGGTGCTCGTGACCTCGAGGGACCACAAACTAACCCTTCACTGATATCCATATCTGTTAATTGTATAATATAATATGATAAATGCAAAAACTGGCTAAATCTAGCCATAAGGTTCAAACATCTAAATATACAGTACTGAAAACTAAATATCAATACTTCTGTCTGAAAAGCCTCTACACTGTCTGAACTGTGGAGTTGAAGAGACAATTCCCCAACTAAATCCGTCTACTAAAATCATCAAAACACTAAAATAGAATATCCTCGGATGATAAGGACTTACTGCTGCACCCATTGCTACAAGATCTGACAGCTAAATATACTCTGAATCTCTCTCTACTGAACCTATGGTAGGGAAAACACCATAGAGCGAATACGTCAGTACAAGGAATGCACCGAGTATGCAAGGATAGGGTAAGGTGAAATATAAGGCTTATGCATAAACGTAACAATCTGAATAATATGTATTCGCTGGAATAAGCATATATAGAAACTCTGCAGTTACCAATTTTGAAATATGTCTGATCAACGATACACCCATGGATGCATAAAGTACAACTTAAATTATCATGACACCGAATGTTACATTTTGAACACTGACACCCGAAAATAATAATACTGACAATAAGTTACTGAGTATTTGAAGCTACTAGAGCTGACATCTGTACTTATCCATACTGAGAAATCGGATAACTGATATTACTGATATTTGATATTCAAATTCACCAACTCTGGAACATTGAACAACTGAATTTGAGATCAACCCTCATCTAGCAGGAAGTGTCTATACTCAATGATAATGATAATGGGTAAATAAGTTCGAGAGCAAACCTCATCTCGCAGGAAGTCTCTCTACTCAATGATAATGATAGCAATACTGGGAGGCCTGTATCTGACAGCCTCAACTTTTGCAGATTAACTAAGTTCTTTTCTGAGACTATTACTAAAACTGTGGGAGTGATCATTTATCTGACATGCCCCACTTACCATAAGTGGGATCCAACTTGTACCCCAGCTAGAAGGGTGTTAATATCGTGCCACCAGTAAAGACAACTGCATAGGACCCTCTACTATCAGGACCTCAAACGAGAATGGTCGGACCCTCTACTCGTAGGCCAACTACCTCATCTAATCCTCTACTCGCAGGATAGATGTCTCAACCTATGCTGGCGACGTAGTTATAGAGCATAAGGATTGCTACCAGGAATCAAACCCTCTACTCACAGGAATGTTCCCATCCTTAGCTCGCTCGGTACTGAATCCTACTCCCAACTGAAAGACACTTAACCGATTCTTAACTGTACTCAACTGAACTGAATCTGTTCTCACATTATGATACTTTATCAATATGACAGAGTTCGCTTGATTCCGTTCTCTGACGGAGTATTTCTAAATACCACTTACTTTTAAGATAAGCTTACTATCTCACAAAATGTACAGGGGTCTGTAACGGAGTGAATTGATATGTAAGATTTTAGAGCTTCATGGCCCAAGTATTCGATAAAGAATGATTTTTGAGATTACTGAGTTTTCCCCAAGTTTTGAAACTAACTGGGAGTTCATTGTTCATCGCTCGATTGAGATTACCGTGAAACTGACTCGGCTCTAGACCAGTAGACTATTTCGGGCATACGTACCCCCATCACACAATAGCATAAAGTAACACAAGATTGATATCTCAAGTCCAATAAGGACCTGAGACCAACCCCAATACCCAAGTAACAAACCACCATACACCCCATTTTGAATAAATTTCGAACATATAACAAGATAAGAAAATTTAATTTTGAAGACATTATATTAGTCTATAACCAAAACCAATCAAATCAAACAAAATCATACCAAACCATCCCATGTCCACAGTAGTCCAAACAAAGCCTCTACCAAATAAGTACAAATGAAATATCAGGACATCCCCTCGACTCTTACAATGACAAACATAATGAGAATTTCAATATGAACTCTTCATATTTAAATTATAGAAAGAAACTGGTGAAATGACTAAGTCTTCCATAGGAATGGAAGCTCACCGCTTCACCATCGAAAACCAATGAACCAAATGATCCAACTAACTCTGCACAGAAAAAAGTAGAAATTACTCCGACACCTATATCGCATGGGGATACAACGTTCGAAGATGGTTAAGGGGGTGAACACTAGCATGTACTAAGGGATAAGGATAAAGTAATGGTATCAATTAAAAACCATGTCAAACCAGTGCACATAACCATGTGAAATTATATATATATATATGTGTGTGTGTGTGTGTGTATGTGTGTATATATATATCTCATGTTGGGATAGGGAACAAGGCTTAAAATGTTTTTCAAAAACCTTAACTTGGATTGTGTAGCTCAACCTTTATATAATAGAACCTATGGGCTATATTGTCCCCAGTGCGTGTAGCCATACGAATTAGAGGATAATCTCATGTATATGTACACGAGGGACTCAAACCCTCCAATATATACCGAGATAACTTAAGCACCCGATCATATAATGATTTATGGGGGACTCAAACCTCCCTAATCACGAATTAATAATAATAAGGGGGACTTGAACCTCCCTGGTCACTTTGACGCCCGCATCGGCAAACACAATTTCTAGATCAATCACTCAGACCTCTACTTTCATGACTTAGCTACACAACCTTTATTGAAGCCTAGTTAAAACAAGTGTTACACATTCCATTCATTTAACTACAATCCACATTAAGGAAAACATTATTGGTATCGTCATACCAACTACACTTGTAAGGTAACACATCATGCTAAAATAATTTTCATAAATTGGAGAGAACAACTCCCTTCGTTCATTAATACACATTGGGGAACACCAAATCTTTTTGTTCATTAAATCATACCATCATATTACAAATACCTTTTTTATATCATGCAATAATTCAATTTCATAAATACCCATAATTCTCATAACAAAAACCAATTTCACATTTTAGGGTGGGGACATAACCACTTCAAAAGTCACAAATATGGAAAAATCACAATTCCCTAGTTCATTTACCATCCCCATGCACCTTCAAGTTCAAAACCACATTTAAGGCATCAAAATCATATTTGAACCATGAGAAACATTGTTCAATTCATAAGCATTCAAAATCCTCAACCCATGTTTCAAAACCATCACAATAATTTCATGAACAATACTTTAAAACACATGATTTTAAATAATTAAAAATGAGGGAAGAGTAACATGCCTTAATCACCAAGAAGTACGGAGATAAATCACCCTTGAAGCTCCAAATTATTAGGTTGATGAAATCCCTAAGTGTTCTTGACCTTGAGGATTTGGGTGTTCTGAGAGGTTAATTGATATGTTTCTGATAGCTAATGATGCCCTAAGGAAGTTATAAGATGTGGGTTTTAAGTTGGACAAGAGGGAAAACATCCAGAATGCCATCAACTTAAGAGCTAGAAAAAATTCGTCATTGGTTACGAGTCAACCACTTGACTCGTACCCATACCTTACGACTCATGACCACGAGACGTTACCAAGACATTGACTAGGACCCCATACACTTCACACCTTATGACTCCACCAATACACTCATAAGGAGATCTTAATACTTGTAAGGTCTAGTCGTGTGCAACATAGAACCTATTGGAATTTGAACACTAGACATCCTTTGATTTGAGCCTATGACTCATAACATATCCTCACTTCTCATAGTGAGCCACTTGTACTCAGAGCAGAACTTTGCCCCTAAGTTTTTGATTTAGTTATGACCCGGGTTCTACGACCAGTAGCCATTGCTCGCGACTCGTCAACATGAGTCATGCCCAAGGCAGTGTGCCCAAGGCTCAAGAATTTTCAAGGGCAAGATATGTGGGGCGTTGCAAGATCTGTAGGTGTCATACGCTAAGAGGGATAAAAATTAGCTAGTATCCAACTCTAGTTTATACAAAAGTCACTTCTTGATCTAAAGGCATACTCAAAATCTCATTCAAAAACACTTCTAGAAATTCGCATACCATTGGAACTAATGCTATAAGAGATACTACATATTTATTTTCTCAAAAATCGAATAAAATACCCTACACCCATTCTTTACTAACTTTTGGGAACGAATAGCGGACACAACCAATATAGGATTAGGCTTCAAAGTAACCTCCCACTTAACTTTTGTCTTTCAGGCATTGCTCTAGTGACTGTCTTGGCATAACAATCAATAATAGCATTTTAAGAAAAGAACCAACTTATCCCTAAAATAATATCAAATTCTCCATGCCTAGAATGACTAAGTCTTCCAAGGTCTTTATACCATAAAATATCATAAAACATACACGGTATACCTAATCAACAGACACAAACACACCAATCGGTGTATATACATGCATAGAAGTATCAAGATATTTACAAACTACGTCTCAACCGATAGCAAATGTCACAGGTACTAAAGAGAAGGTTGAACCAGAATCAATCAATATAAAAGCCATACGATTACAAATAAGAATCGTACCAATGATCACAGTATCAAAAATTTCCATGCTAGGATGAGCTAGAACTACCAATAGACATGCTATCACCACCCTAAATGTCACCTCTATTGCCCTAAGAGTCATTCCTACCAATTTGTCCTCCACCTTGATTAACCTGATTACCACCTATAGCTTGGCTATTATGTCCACCCTATGGACGACCCCTACTATTTTCTCTTCCACCATGACCTGTCAGAACTAGTGCAGTAGAAGTTGGCTGATGTGCCAACTAACTTGTAGACAAAAAATTATGATAATATCTTCTAATATGGCCCAAAACCCATACACTCAAAGCATTTGGGTCCCAAAGTTAGGCTCTAAGAAAAGGATGGAGGTATGTAGTTGTCAACAAAGAAAGGCTAATAAATGGCCCCACATAGGCCCCCTGGAAACACTAACATGGCTAAATTATAAGGTCAAGCAGAATTATGACCCGTTGAGAAAGTACTACTAAACTAACCCGAGGACCAGGTTTTTTCTTATGCTTGTACCTCTCCCTATTTTTCAAGCGACTTAGACTTCTTAGAAAATTCAACACCATTCTAAAAAGACTTACCAGACATAGCAATAGATAAAGTAGCCAACTGATTCCTAGATTTAGATCTTTTATAAAGTACCTAATCTGCTCCTCCTTTTAGGTGATCAATTATTGTGCATAATGGTACAAGGTATGAAACTTGGCCTCATAGGCTTCCAAAGATATGTTACCCAACCTCATCCTTAAAAACTCATCTTTTATTTTTATTGAAATAAGTATCGACAACATACTTATCCAAGAACATATTCTAAAACTATGTCCAAGTGAGTGGAGGTGAACAAGCATGTACTTAACAAATAACATTTACTGTTGCTTGGCTACATTCTGCATATGAAAACAAAAAACTCCACTCTATATCTCTAAACTATACCCATCTTGTGTAGACATTCTTAATAATCTATCAAGCATTAAAAATTATTCTTAGATTATGTACCTTTGAATACCGGGGGCTTTATTTTTATAAACTTATGAAAAAGTCCATGCTAATCATCAATAATTCCAAGATGAATACTTGTTGATGATACACCTCTATTTTAGAGTCAGCGTCCATCCTTGATGCACAACAGCAATATGTTGCAAGGCTATGGGTAGAATAGTTGGACAATTGGAGTATAGCCAGTGCTTACTAAGCTACCTAATAATCCCAACACTTGTTGAATCACCTCAGCGTGCAAAGTCATCGAGCCTACCATATTTAGTGTTGGTACCATATTATCTAGAGCATCCATCTCCTCTTTCTCAACTATCTTCTCTTATTTTATAGCATGGCCTGAGGTAGCCTATTATAGGGGTTGGGGCTGTGATCTCTGTCTTATCAATTTTCCAACTATCGGGTTTCACCCCCAATAGGTATTTTCTTTCTTTTCTTTCTTCTATCTCTAGTTCTAACTTAAGGCTTGCCCCAAACTACACCCTTAGCGATTGGTGTAAGGGGTGTTGCTAGTGATGTTATGGGTCTGTCTTATGTTGCTTTAATAGAAAGCATATTCACCATCCGTGAACAATAGTAAATGGATTAGATATCAATTTGGATCGAAATATACCAATTGGAATCAAGTCATAGCACGAAATAAAAAAAGAAAGAAATCTATTTCTATAGCCTCTCAAAGGAAAGTATAGACATATCCGTACCATTCTGCAGGATTCTACTAGACATATTATTGTACAATAAGATTTATAAATTCAACGCTCTGATACTAACCTTGTCATGATAAAAATAGTCATGACTGGCTCCTATCCTAGCCTGTGGTAGAAGAAGCATACTATTCTCACCCTCACTCACTAAAGTGTTACTCTCACATTTATATTATATTAATTCCCATGTATTAAATAAGTTCTAAAAGGTGCTCATTTAAATTAAAGTAACTATCAAAGAGACATCATCATCCATAAAGTGAATATTGTGGGAACCTCCATGTATTACACTTTTCGGGACCTAAAGTCATCGTACAAGAACATAAAAATAACTAAGTCTGAAATAACGAGAATATTCCAAAAAAATTAATAAAAAGGAATCCTTTTAGTCCTAAAATAAGGGACATCATCATTATAAAAATATTTGAAAGTTTCATGGATATAGTGCTCACCCTAAGAATTGTATTTAAACTGCTATCAAGAGCCAAGGTCGTATGTCAGCTGCTAAAGGTATTATACACTCAACAAAAAGATGAGCACATGTAGAATCAGTATATCAACAAGTAATGGTAGGAATCATAGACTAACTAACTCAACAATGTAAAAGTAAATCAAGTCAAATAAGTATATGAGCGATCATAACAAAACTGATAACCAATGATATCAAGCAACAAAAAATATCATGTATCATCGTGTAAATATAACTCACAAGTTTACTTTCACAGACTTTCATACTTGGTGATTTTCATCAACAACTCATCATCATTTATAATCATCATAACAACACTTAATGCATATGTATGAGTATAAGTATGCAAGATATTTGCATCATATATTATTCTTCTCAAGACCTCATCATCAACATCATCCATTATCACAATATATCATATCCGTACCGGCTTGGTATTCATCCCATAATCTCAATACTTCATCATAATGAAAATAAAATATAATGCATTAATTTAATCACAAATTATTTTAGAAGATAGTGATAGATGTCAAATTCATGAACACGGACAAATCCAGAAAGTCAAAGTGCTACAACAAAATTATAGCCTACCTCAATTCCTTTTCTCAAAGTGACCTTTCACCCATACTTTTGCATGTTCAATCTCATTTTGAATCTATAACAAAAATAATATACACTCATTCCAATAATTCATCCCCTTTTAACTATTAGGAATCGGAAATTACTGATTTTAGCATAAACTCATCCTATTTTATCATCTTAGAATTTTGTATCTCTTAACCTAATGGATTTTACTTCAATTAGAATAAGAAAATCATGATTCTAGTCTTGTTAGTGTTTTCTGATACCCTAGGGCCATTATGTATTGAAGTAATACACATTCTCTCCAATTTTCATTAATTTTCATCAACTAGGATTAAACTATAATTTTTACCATTAGTCCATTTCTAATATTTTTTAGATTAAAAAATATAATTTCAAGAGTGGAATGTAATTTACTTACCCGCAAAGATGAAACCTTTAAAAAAATCCTCTGAAAATTGCCTTTTCTAAAGCTCTATTGCGTTCTTCAAAAAAGTGAGAAGTGAAAGTACTTTTTGGCTTTTAAAACTGTAATTTAATGCACGTTAACACTGCAGTAGATTATTACCCATACAACAGTTAAAGCTCTACTGTAGTAGTTCACGCCTTTTTTATGGAGGTCGTCGTTGCGGTTCTTGCTATCCCTGATATGATTACTTTTTCTACTATAGTGGTTTTAGAAAAAATGTGGGACCTCTCTTAATTTATGCTCAATTTACAACACATACCACAAATCATAGCATAGTGAACCAACTCCTCCACGATAAACGTTGTAACTAGAGTTCAATAACTTTGTTTCAGGTGTCGAAAGGTTCTTCATCCTTCTATACGCATTGGTTATTTAATTATACATAAAATCCCACTATTACAAATCACATTTATATCATATTCCATTCAACTACTACATCCTCAAAAATAAGCTAATCCTAGACAAGCCTTGAATTTTTCAAAAATTAACCAAAGAGAGTCTAGAAGCAAATATTACTTTCTATTTCAGTGTAATGATAATTTGAGTTGTTACAAGTGGAAAAGTTTAGGAGAATTTTTATGTCTCTTCTCTAACTATTATAATAGTTAAAAAATATAATTTATTTGATGATAATGAATTTGAGATTGATCTGACCAAATCAATGAACTTGCCTGTAAATAATGGATCGTAAGGAACATCAAATAATGTGGTGCAATGGATGGGGTTTCTTCTCACTTTATGAAAAGTCTTGATTTTGAGTCCTGAATATGAAAAAATTCTTAGTAGGAAGTGTTACCTTTGAATGAGAGCCACCTATACGAATCTAAATTATAATATGGGTATTGTACATTGAATGAGAACTAAAAAGGAAAGGATTATAAGGAATCCTTGTGGGCTAAGTTTATTTTCAGACAATATCCATTTGACTATTTTTATGTCGAATTTTATGGACTGTAAGTATAAGAACTACACTTAGGTACAATTAAAATCTTATTCTTTTCTTTTTACATTTTTCAATGTAAATTAACCTTTCTCTTCTTTGTTTTATTACTTTTGATCTTAGATTCGGATATATTAAATGAATTTTATCTTTTATATTCCATACAGGTATGCATCTTAAAAGATTGTTGAAATTGGAATGTCAATTATAAGACAGAATCGAAATAATCTTAAAAAGAATGAGGAAGATATGAAGTACCAATTACCAAGGCAAAGATCTACAAAACCTTTTTCGTTTTTCCAAATGTAACCACAATGACATATAAGTGTTTTTGGGAAGGATGATGTGAAAACGGTCCTTACGCCTATTTTTTGATAATAGAGATATTATTTTAAAAAACAAAATATATTTCATCATATTTATCCTCTTCATCTGTACGTTTATGCAGTATATAAGTTGAAGTATACGTATTTAGGAATTCTTAGGCATAGATTTTTTATCCTTTTGTACTTGGTTCTCAAAGTTCATGAGAAAAGGTATAATTTCAATGCTGAAAGGTAGGCTGTTTTATAGTGTAATGTTAATTGTATTGGTATTTTTGTTTCACTATTAGCTACGTTCCAGAATGTTTGATGTTTTGGTGGAGTTTTTCAAATATATTTTTGTACAGATCCATAAAATAAATAACAACATGAAGTAATGTTGGAAAGATACACTTTAAACTATATCATCACTATTATCTTCTTACGGTTAAATATACTCAGAAATAATAAATAAAAAACTTCCAGCTTCTCAAGCAAATGCATAAGATGTTTGAAAAAAATTTGTGAAAAGAGAATATATATATTGAATGTCAGGAAAATTATCATGATTGTTATGTTTATAAAACATGACATGAATGTTGGCTATTTATTTTTCACAACAATTTTTAGATATCTTTTTATTTAATATTTTTATCATATTCTATCTATATTTAATAAAAGAAACAAAATTCTCATAGAATACAATTGTGCTTGATAAAAGTAGGATGATTTATTATTATTTGGCTCAAATCCTATGTATTACAAGTTTCTAGGCTAATTGAAGACAATTGCCGTTATTAATTTCTCTTTTGTTGCACTTTTGTCATCTGATGGTAATTTTTTTTGTTGTAGTGCCTTAATGTAGAAATTGAAATGCATGGAAATCCCACTTATCATAATAATAGGAGTTTTTAAATTCAAAGTTACTTTTTATAAGTGCTTATGATAATGTTGCTAAAAACAAGGAATTAGAAGTTTATATATAAATTAAAAACATAGGTTCATAAATCAATTTTAAGGTCTACTTTTGTGAAATTTTGTTTTCACAAAATATTCCTAAGAGATAACTGCATTTGCAAATTATACTCTGCCAAATATAGGACTTAAGAAGTTATAAAATTTAAAATACATGTTCTAAAACACAAATTAGTTTCAGATAATTTTTTTTTTCTGGGGTGAAATCATATTTTCACAAAATACTATTAGGTTGACAAGTGTCAACATAAAAAGAATTAATTTTATAAAAAAGAAAATTTTCATTCAAATATTAAAAAAAGGATAATTAAAATGAAAAAATATAGACGAATTTGCATATTAGATATCCCTATATAAACTGCATATTAAAAAAATAAAAAATAAAAAGAAATAAAATTTTTTCTAAAAAGCATATTAACTACCCACGTCCATTCCAAAATGAAAAATGAGTTTGGTTCAGTATATTATCTTTAGTTACTTGCCTACAAGTAATTATTATTTTAACTAAAAATTACACAAATACACAACTTATGTTTTCAATATTACAAAAAATCCCAACTCCCTAAACATATTATAAAAATCACAACATATACACAAAATGCTATGTATATGTCGGCTATGTTATGTATATTAATAGGGAGAAGGGAAAAGGGACGACCCGGTTCATACCTACTCTGTAGGTGTCGGGGAGGGGGGGGAGACCACTCCGGGCCTGACCTACGCGCCCTCACCCCAGCTTTGCTGGAGGGGCGTTTCGAACCCCCGACCCTGGCACACCACGGTAAGCAAGCTTACCGCATGTAAATTAATAGGGAGAGAGTAAAGTAATTAGCAAAGTGGGAGAGGGTGTAATTACTTCCAAAAGGATTGGTATTTATGTTATTTATACTTATTTTAATGATGTACTGTTTATACTTTTTACAACTTGTGGGGTTATTAATGTCTATAAGACACACACAATTTAAAGAGTCCAAATTGCATGTCCAAATTAAACTGCCACTTCATCTCAAATAATTTCATATCTTGATTGAAAATCAATATTTCAATCTTTAGATTTAAAAAAATCCTAAAAAATGAATGACAATAGTGTTGATTGATGTTGTAGCGAATGATGGTAAACATACAAAAATTGAACAACATTTCTTCCATAAGTTTGATAACACAGTCTTATAATTAAATAGAGAATAAGATCATTGTGGAAGAGGGAGATGTGAAAGTTTAAGAGCAAGAATTGAAATGAGCAAGCCTAAAATACTGATTAGAATAATTCTACTATTCAATATCAAATCTTGGAAAAAAATACATTCTACTAGGAGTATTCATATCTTCTTATTCAACAATTTGGATGAATTTTTTATCTTATGGTGTATAGAATGGTTTGAATTTCATAATTAAAAAAAATTAAAAAAAATTATAGTATAATCAAGTAAATAAGATGTACTTTTTTTATGATTTATTTCTTTAAAATTTCCACGCAACGCGCAGGTAGAATACTAGTTTTTTGATAATAGAGATATTATTTTTAAAACCAAAATATATTTCATCATATTTATCCTCTTCATCTGTACGTTTATGTATTATATAAATTGAAGTATACGTATTTAGGAATTCTTAGGCATAGATTTTTTCTCCTTATATCCTAATTTGTTCTTAAGTTGCAAATTTTTTTTATAACTTAATTGATGTCTTTTAAGATCCACGTAAAGCACGGGCAAATATATATATATATATATATATATATTGTAAGATCTCTTCAAATTTTGATCATTTACTTTTTGACTCTCCCGTGTGTGTAATGTCAATTTTTGACTTGAAATATAATTAAGGAATGTATATTGGAAAAGTTTTTGATTTTTCAGAAAGGATTCAGGGTCATTTTGGGACTCCGAGGCAGTAAGCCTCCGTGATAAAGTCGTATCATAGAGGTTAACCTCTGTGATATTGGCATGGCACGGAGGCTAACCTCCACGATATTGGTTTGCCATACCGCTGTTTAAAATTTATCGAGTTCTTATTTTTTACATTTAGGGTGATGGGCTTTTGGTCCTTTTACCCCTTGTACGACCGTTAAACATAAAATACACTCTTTTCCCCTCAATTTTAAAAATCAATAACCATTCTCTTCCTCTTTAACAATTAAACCAAGAAACTCCAAGGGTTTCACAAGGGATTCACCATTCAAGCTCTGAACTTCAAATTGTTTTCAATTCCTTGTAGATTCCAGGCATGTTTCTCTTTTCCTAACTTTAATTTTACATTATGGCATTAATCAAATGGATTGTCATGTGATTTAATTATGGGTTTTGGAATTGGGTTGAGGTATTTTGGTTGTTAATGATTTAATTACTTGTCCTATGTTCTAAATTAATTATTCATGCTTTAAATTGATGTTTTTGAGACTAAATTGGTGTATGGTATGAATGATTGGAAATAGGGACATAGGTTTCCTCAAGTTGATGGAATTTGGCATGATTATTGCATTAACCTCAACCCACTTTGTAAACTTGATTTTGAATATGCAAAATTGCAAGGTTTAACTTGTTTTGAACCTAATGCATTGCATTAAGGGATAAAGGAATGAAAAATGGTGTTAGATGGACTTGGTGGCTTCGGTTTTGGATTATAAATAAAACTGGGAATCTAATTTTATTATGTGGATTTGGTTTGGCATAATTAATTTAGCTTGCAAGTATATTGGTATGATGATACCAAGTGGTAAATGTCTTAATGAATGACTCCTAGGTTAATGACTAATTTATGTATAAATTATTTTAATTTGGGCTTAAAGGAAATTTTGTAGCTCACCATAAAGTGTAAGTCTTGGGGGGACGAACACTAATAGCCACATTTTTCAGCTTTGGGGGTCAATATGACCATGTGCTTAGTGCACACTTGATATATATAAATATATATATTAGGATGGCTATTTCCTTGGCGACTTTGGTTTTCCCTCAATTTATCCTTGGTTCATGAGGCTAACACACACTAGGGGCCTTCCAGCATGGGGAGTTGGATCCATATAGCCCATTGTTGCCTTTAGGATGGATCTAGCTATACAGTTCAAGTTAAATCTTTAAACTCTTATGTTTATGACCTTGTCCCCATCTCGGCATCCTAGATATATGTATATAAATGTGGTACATATAGTTTATGACTGGATTTTAGTAATTGCATTATTTTTTCTTATTTTCTGAGTTACATGCCAATGCTTATACCATTGACCATCCCTAGGTGCTACATCATTTTATTATGTAGGGTCCAAAGGATTTTCTATTGCTCCAGTGCAATATTAGGTAGTTGAGCTCGTCTATTGAGTTGCGGTGAAATAGTGAGCCTCTATCCTTTTGAAGGCTTTGTCATTTCATTATTCTTTCTTTATGGTCATACTGCTTTTGGATTCTTTTTGGTCATAGTTGAGGGCATCTCTTGACATGGATGTTATTTTGGTTTTAGAGGATTTCCTGGATAAGTGTAGTGGATTGCTATTTGAATTCTTTGAATCGTTATTTGATTCATCTAATCCTATTACTACTATCATTATTTTTATTAGCTTTTAATTTTTTTTATGATTAGTTTGTTCTTGAGGTTAGGATAAGAGGGTGGTCTTCGGTCCACGGTGAGACTGACATACCTGTCATGACTAGGCCTTGGTTCGGATCATGACAAGCTTGGTATTAGAGCATGGTTTAGGGTGGTGTCCACAAAGTCATGTCGATTAGAGTCCCTTTTATAGATATGTAGTATGCCACACTTATAAGTAGGAGGCTACAAGGTATTTAGGAATATTTTCTTTTCTTGTGTTCTATTTTGGGCTATAGAGTCTAGTGTTATGAAACTTCTTTAAATCCTAGCTTCCTCACATTTAGATCATGCCTCCCTGAAGATCTTATGTTCTTAGAAACTCTACTAGAACATCTGCTCACCTGAGGAGAATGCAGAGTGGACTCACCCTATTTATAGAGTGCAGATTTGGTCTAAGGTCCCTGCTACTGATTGTACCACTCCATATGGTGTTCCACCGATTCCTTCTAATCCTCTTCGGTCTTCTCAGGATGGTGACACTTATGTTTAGGAGCCTTAAGGAGATATCTCTAATACGGAGTTTTATGCTTACTTGATTAGTGGCATCATAGTCTCGTTAGACTGAATGTATTGGTTTTGTTTCTCATTCATCTGAGGTCACCTAGGTTGGAAAGTTTATAAATTGAATCCCTCAATGTTTATAGGCTCTAGGGTTAAGAAAGATCCATAGGGGTTTTTGATGAGATGTAGAAAATTTTTAGGGTGATGCATGCTACTGATTTGAAGGGTGTGGAGTTTGTTGCCTGTCAATTGAAATACTTTTCTTATCTGTGGTATGAGGAATAGGAAGCAATGAGGGGTGATGATGCTAAAAAGCCAACATTGGATAACTTTTTAGGTATTGGTCATTTTTTTCTCAGGATTTGAGAAAAGCCAAATTTGAGGATTTTGTTAATCTAAAGTAGGGTAAGATGAGTGTCAAGGAGTATGCTCTGAAATCAGTAGTTGGCTCGTTATGCTCCAGAGTTGGTGTCTAACATGAGGTCCTGAATGAGAAAGTTTGCTTCTGGTTTGTCCTGTGATTTAGTACTATAATGTATGTTATGTTGAATAATGATATGGACATCACCAAGATGGTGCTTTATTTTAGTAGGTTAAGGATGAGAAAAAAAAGCAGAAAGAGATAGGAGAGAGGTAAAACAATAAGTTTAGATATTCAGAGTATCGTCAGGTTAGTAGAACAGTGGGACAAATGGTACATAGTGGACTAAGAATAAGCATCAGGGAAATTCATATGCGGCTGCCAGTGCTTCTTATCCTAAGCCTTCAGGTAACCGTTACTTCTAGACTAGCAGTGGTCCTAAGGAACAAGGTGCCCAGTCTAAGGATAGTGGATATCAGTCAGCCTACCTTATCATCTTTGCCATTTTTATGGGCAACTTCACCATAGTTATTCTAAGGAGAGGAAAAATAGGTGTTATAATTATGGTTAGCTTTGTCATATACAATGAGATTGTCCTTCATCCAGGGTTTTCACCAGATCTAATAAAGTTGTAATCACCACTCATTCGACTTCTGCCCCTAAGGGCACTACTTCTATTATCGGCACTGGTGGGATCGTCTCTATGCACTTACTACTCGTGAGTAATATGAGGCATCCCAAGATGTTATTACTGGTATGTTACAACTCTTTTCCCTTGATGTTATTTGTTTGCTTGATCTGGGTTCAACCCTTTCTTATGTGATCCCTTATGTTGCTGTGCATTTTGGTTTTTGTCCTAAAAATATTTTTGACCCCTTTTTTTTTCTACTTGGTGGGTGATTCTATAGTTTCTAGAAAAATCTATACGGTTTGTGTGGTTTCCATTTTTCATAGGGAGATATTGGTGTATTTGATAGAGCTTAATGTTGTGGATGTTATTATTAGCTTGGGATGGATTGGCTTCATTTGTGCTATGCTTCTCTAGATTATAGAACCCGAATAATTAGTTTTCACTTTATTAATGATCTAGATTAGAATGGGAGGAGAGTTCCTTAGTATCCAAAGAGAGGTTTCTTTCTTATCTTAGAGCTTTGAAATCGATTCAGGTGTCTGTATCATCTAGTTCGAGTTAAGGATTCTGACTCTAAAAGTCCTTCTTTGCAATCTATCCCTATGGTTAATGAATTTGCTAAAGTATTCCTTGATGACCTTCTTAGAATTCCTCCTGATATGGGAAATTGATTTTGGGATTGATCTTCTATACTTATTCTATTTACATTCCTCCTTATAGAATGGCCCCGACAGAATTAATAGAGCTAAAGTAGTAATGGAAAGATCTTCTTGATAAGGGCTTTATTCATTCTATTGTCTGTCCGTGGGGGTGCTCCTGTGCTTTTCGTGAAAATGAAAGATGGGTCCGCTCGAATGTGTATAGATAATCATAAACTGAATAAGGTTAACAGAAAAAATAAGTATCCTCTTCCTAGGATTGATGATTTTTTCGACCAGCTTCAGAGTGCTAGGCAGTTCACTAAGATTGATCTTAGTTTGGGCTATCATTGGTTGAAAATTAAAAAAGCTTAAGTTTTTGTGGTTTGATACTATGAGGATAATTTTAAGAAATTGAAGGATAAGTTGACTTTTGCACCAGTTTTGAACCTTCCCAAGGGTACTGATTGTTTTTTTGTGTTTTCTGATGCATCTCATGTGGGATTGAGTTGTGTTTTGATGCAGCATGGCAAGGTCACTACCTATGCTTCTAGGCAACTTAAGATTCATAAGAGAAATCACTCGCCTCATAATCTAGAATGGGCAGCTGTGGTTTTTATTGGAAGATTTGGTGCCTTTATTTGTATAGGGTGCATATGGATATTTATTCAGATCATAATACATTGCAGTATGTGTTTACTCAGAAGTAGTTGAATATTATACAGAGGTGGTGCCTTGAATTACTTAAGGATTATGACATGAGCCTTTGCTACCATCAAGGTAATGCTAATGTGGTTGTTGATACTCTTAGAAGGTTGTCCATGAGAAGCTTGTCTCATGTGGAAGAGGAGAAGAGATGGTTCATAAAGTATATTCTCAGGTTGGGAAACTTAAGAGTTCATCTTTTAGAATCTAATTATGGTGGAGTGACTGTTCAGAAGGTTGTCAAATCATCATTTTATTCTGAGGTAAAGGAGAAACAGTTTTTGGATCCCATACTTATGTAGATTAAGGATGATGTGGGTCAGTAAAATTTTATGGCTTTCGAGATTGACGGAGATGGCATCTTGAGGTATCAAGGAAGGTTGTGTGTTCCTGATTTTGATGGGTTGTGGGATAGACTCTTGGCTGAGGCTCATGAGTTTAGATATAAGTGCATCTGGGTTCAACTAAGATGTATTATGACTTGAAAAAATCTACAGGTGGAATACTATGAAAAGGGATATGGAAAATTTTATATCTAAGTGTATGGTTTGTCAGCAAGTTAAGTTTGACCACTTAATGCCGGGTGGTAGATCTCAAGAGATAGAGTTTCCCATGTGGGAGTGGTAGATGATTAATATGGATTTCATTATAAGTCTTCCATGACCTTGTAACCAGTATGATTCTATTTGGGTCATTGTGTATAGGATGACTAAGTCTTCTCATTTCTTGCTTATGAAGACTAACTACTTAGGAGAGGATTATGCTAAGTTATTTATTCAGGAGATTGTGAAGTTGCATGGTGTGCCAATGTCCATTATTTCAGACCGAGGTACATAATTTTCTACACACTTCTGGCATTTGTTTTAGAAGGTTTGTGCACTTAGGTGAACCTTAGCACCACTTTCCACCCTCAAATGGATGGGCAAGCGGAGCATACAACTATGACTTTGGAGGATATACTAAGGGACTGTGTGATTGATTTTACAGAGAGTTGGATTGATCATTTGCCTCTTATTGAGTATGCTTAGAACAATAGTTACAATTCTAGCATTCAAATAGCTCCTTTTGAGGCTCTTTTTGGTAGGAGGTATTGGTCTTCTATTGGGTGGTTTCAGGTAGGTGAGACAAGGTTTTTGGTACTAACTTAATTCACGAAGCCATGGAGAAGGTAAAAGTGATTAAGGAAAGACTTAAGACTACTTAGAGTCTCTAAAAGTCTTATGCGGATGTGAGGAAGAGAGATTTGGAGTTTGAAGTAAATGATTGGGTATTCTTGAAGGTGTCTCCTATGAAAGGAGTCATGAGGTTTGGGAAGAAGGAGAAGCTGAGTACTTGTTATGTTGGCCTGTATGAGATTTTGAGGAGGATTAGAAATGTCATGTATGAGTTAGATTTGCCTGCAAGTTTAGCTTTGATTCATCCTATTTGTTATCTGTCAATGCTGAAAAAGTGAGTAGGTGATCCTTCCTTGATAGTTCCTGTTTAGGATATTGGCGTTACAGATTTCTTGTCTTATTAGGAAGTCTCAATTGAAATATTGGATAGGTAAGTTCATAGGTTGAGGACCAAGGATGCAGCCTCAGTGAAAGTTCTTTGGAGAAATCAAAAGGTAGAAGGGGTACATGGGCAACTGAGGGAGATGTAAAGGATAAATATTCATTATTGTTCCCCGTTGTTGGATGAGAGTGCGTAAGGTATGAGTTTTATTTCCCTCTTGTCATAATTTAAATTTTCCATTTGATTTTGATGTATTCTTGTAATTCTCATTCTAAAATTATCCTAACTCATCATTCGGGGATGAACGATCCTGAGGGGGTAAAATGTAGGACCTCTTAAAATTTAGATCAATTTATTTTTGACCCTCCCGCATGGTAATGTCAATTTTTGACTTTAATTATGTCAAGGGATGTTAAATAGGTATTTTGGGAAAATTTTGGATTGTTTGGAAGGGGTTCGGGGTCATTTTAGGACCTAAAAGTAGTAAGCCTTTGCAATATGTCCGTGTCACCGAGGTTAACCACTACGATATTGGTTTGGCACAGTGGCTAACCTCTGCGATATTAGCATGCCACGCTGTTGTTTTAAATTCATCCAATTTTTGTTTTTCTCTACTTGGGGTTAGGGGCTTTTGATATTTTTACCCTTGTACGACCGATAAACATAAAATACACCCTTTTCAATTAGTTTTAAGGATCAAAGACCATTCTCTTCCTCATTAATACTAAAACCAAGAAACTCTAAGGGTTTCACAAGT
This sequence comes from Capsicum baccatum var. pendulum, assembly GCA_030864225.1. NCBI lineage: Eukaryota > Viridiplantae > Streptophyta > Magnoliopsida > Solanales > Solanaceae > Capsicum > Capsicum baccatum. Next base: position 158,739,522 of record CM061560.1, on the reverse strand, counting down.
GATTCACCATTCAAGCTCTAAACTATATATTGCTTTTATTTCCTTGTGTATTTCAGGAATATTTTTCTTTCCCTAACTTTAATTTTATATTGTGGCATTAATCGAATGGATTTTTATGTGATTTAATTATGGATTTTGAAATTGGGATGAGGGATTTCGGTTGTGACTGGTTGAATTACTCATCCCATATTCTAAATTGATTATTCATGCTTTAAATTGATGGTTTTGGGACTGCATAAGTGCATGGTATAAATGGTTGGGATAGGGAACATTGGTGTAATACCCTAAAATTTAAAGCTCTAGACCCCTTAAAAGATAGGCCACTAAGTTATTTTTCCAATGTCGCAAGTCTCACCTTGACTCGATATCATAGTAAAAAGTTATGCAAATTTTATTAGTCAGCTGCCACTGGCTACGATTCACATAACGATCCGTAATCAGACTTTACGAGTCATTACAAGTAGTCTTAGTCACAATAGAAAGGACTTTCAACTTAAGCCTAGTGATTGCGACCCCACTTCATAACTCATAATTAGTGAGTAAGAGTCGTTAGGAAGGACTTGTAGTCACAACAGTGTATAATTAAGAATCCATGCCAGTGGTAACGAGTCCATCACAGGACGCATAATCAGACATTATGAGCTATTGTATGGACCTGTAACCTGAACAACCAATGACTCGTAGTAAGTCGTAACGAGTCGTTAGGAGGGCATTCATAGTCATAAAAAAAATATACCCAAGATCCCTAGACCTCAGGTTATAACTCAAACCATGACTCGTAACCAGATGTGATGAGTCATGGTGTGAGTCATAACAATTGAAAACAGAAATTCCTAAATGTTCTAAATAAGGGCTCTTTGGTAATTTCCACCACTTCTTAGCCCAGCCTTTCCAAAAAATTAGTTATTAAGGGTAAATATTACCCTAACATCTTATAATATCAGAAATCACTTCTCATAGCAAAATAAAGAGATTCTTTTCTTCCTCAGAGCGAACTAGGGTTTCTCAGGACAAGATCAACTTCAAGAATTTCTTTAAGGCTTCTACACTCAGCTATGTGGGATTTCGTTAGTGGGTCCCTTTCGCCTATTGAGTCCCAAGATCTTCCTTAAGTTACAAGTATAAAACCTTTCTCTTTTATTGGGTTATAAGTCAAATATGAGATTTATCAACTCTATCTTAGTTGTTATGGTCATGAACCATGAAAATATATTTCCCCATAAAATTTTGTTTCCATATGTTTGATAATGCCACTTGTCCATAACATGATCAGTAATTAATATATTGAGTACTCTTCATGATTTTCTATACCATGGTTAGTTTATTCCTTACCATGTTCCATTGTATTAGTCTGTGTTGGTGGGTTATGAACACTCGATACCACGCTATTCATACATGTTATAAAATTCAGGTTACAGGTTATTTAGAGCATGCTTGTATCATTAAATTAAGAATATTATCATGTTAAGCATTTGGTAGTATCAGTCATATTAAGCATATTATCAACATTAATGTCAGTTCAGCAGGGAGTAGGACTTAGCACCAACGCAGGGATGAAGGTTCACCCACTAGTTGAGGACTAAGACCTTTAGTTACAAGTTCCTAAGTTCCATAACTACATTTCTAATGTAGGTTATGAGGGGTCACCCGCTAGTTGAGGACTAACACCCTAATAGGGGTCACCAGCCAGTAGAGGACTGGCACCCTAGTCCTTTGGGACATCAGTTTAGGGGATCCATGTCAACCAGTATTGGTACCCTTTGCAAGGTACTAGCACCCTTCCAACTGGGGTTACAGGTTGGACCCCAATTAGCTTAACTTTGGGCATGTTGCTTATATGTTAGCTCCCATAGTTTCCAGTTCAATATTAAGATTATGTTTAGTTTAGGTTGCTTGGCCAAGTGTTTAGTATATCAGTTATTCAATTATTTATTATTTCAATACATGTTTATACTTGGTCTTGCATTTAATTTTCATGTTCATGCATTCATGCTCAGTATATATGCATCTCAGCTAGTTTCTAATCTCACATACCAGTATATTCAAAGTACTGACTGCATACCTTTTTTTGTGCTATGTTGTCTTATAACATAGGTTTGGATACTCAGTTCCTAGATCACACTTAGTTTATTCATGTGCCACTCAGCTGCGGTATTAATGAGTCCTCATCAGATGAGGACTAGCTATTTTATTAGTTATTCATCCTAGTATTTTTATTTTATGCTATTTCAGTTAGTCAGAGTTAGTTGGGGACCTATCTCATTAACTCATCATGTTTAGTGGCATTCAGATAGTTAGACATGTTCTTAGCGATGTGTTTCAGTTACCTTTGACATTGCCTTGATTATCAGATACTTTTAAATGACTTTTGCACCATATTTTATTACCTTCTAACAATATTTACAACTTATGCCAGATCATGGGGTTAGCTTTGGGTCACTCGTGACCTTGAGAATCTGTTATGAATAGGGGGTAGTCTCGAGTCATGACAATGAGATTCTCCAAATTGATGGAATTTTGGCTTGATAGTTGCATTAACCTCAACACACTTTTTAAACATGATTTTGAATATGTAAAATTGCATGGTTTAACTTGTTTTGAACCCAATCCATTGCATTAAAGGAAAAATAAATGTAAAATAGTTTTGGATAGCCTTGGTGGCCTTGGTTTTGGAATTTAAACAGAACTTGATAGTCCAATTTGGTAATGGGGATTTGGTTTGGCATAATTAATTTATCTTGTAAGCATATTGGTATGACGATACCAAGTGGTAAATGCCTTAATGAATGACTCTTGGGTTAATTGATTGATTTATGTGAAAATTATTTTATTTTGGCATAAGAGAATTGTGTAGCTCACCGTAAAGGTGTAAGTCTTGAGGGGGCGAACACTAGAAACCACATTTTCTAGTGTTGGGGGTCTATATGACCGTGTACTTGGTGGACACTTGATATATATATATATATGTATATATATAGGGACAACTATAGCCTTGGTGGCTTTAGTTTTTCTTTTATTCATAAGGCTAACATGCACTGGGGCCCTTCTAGTAGGGAGAGCTGGACCCATGTAGCCCATGGGTGCCTTTAGGATGGATAAAGCTACATAATTCATGTTAAATCCTTAAAATCTCATGTTCATGACCTTTGTCCCTATCCTGACATCTTATATATTTGTATATGAATGTGGTGTTTATGATTTATAACTGCATTTTTAAAATTGCATTATTTTATTCTTATGCTCTAAGTTATATGCCATTGCTTATCCCACTGACTATTCCTGGATGCCACATCATTTTATAAAGTAGTTTACGAAGGGCGTTTTGTTGGTCCTATGAAGCGTTAGGTGGTTGAGCTTGTTTGTTGAGTTATTGCGAAGTGGTGAGTCTCCATCCTTCAGAAAGCCTTGTCACTTCATTATTCTTTCTTTATGGTCATAGTTCTTTTGGATTCTTTTTGGCAATTGTAGGGGGCATGTTCCGACTTAGATATTGTTCTAATTTTTGAGGCTTTTGTGGACAAGTTAGGTAGATTGTTATGTAAACTCTCTAAAATGTCATTTGATTAATCTAATCCAATTACTATTATCATTGGTTTGATTGGCTTTCACTTTATTTTTATTATTATTGTGCTCTCGAGGTTAGTCTAAGGGGGTGGTCTCCTGTGCATAGTTGTCTTAGATACCCATCACAACTTGGACCCTATTTGGGTTATGATATATATATATATATATATATATATATATATATATGTACTAATTTGGGTACGTACGTTGAACGCGTATTTTTTGTCAGCATAAGAGATTGAATACACAAAGAATAAAGTATATTGTATTGCTATTTTAGTTGTAATACATACAACATTATATTCATGATTTAAATGACAATAACATGTGTTTTCTAATTTTAGTATATGTTTGTTACACTTGTACGCCACATTAAACATAAACATATATCTCTTGAACCTCATAAACAAAAAGAAATTATAAATTAGATAAATAAATAGATAATTTAAGTACATATTGAAAAAGAGAACCGAATTAAAACTTATTGACGAGATAGAACTACGACAAACCAATTTCATACAAACCAACCATGTATTTATCTCATCCTAAGTCAAAGCACAAATAATTGAGAAATGATAAAAGTTGTCAATGAGCTTAATTCATATATATGATGACCCTAAATCAAAACGTTACTCTATTTAACTTTTTAAAAACAAAAAACAAAAAGCAAAAGAGAAAAAAATAATACCTTGTAAACCTTGTATTTCTACCAAGTTTACTTTGACATACACTTAACATGCGAATTTTCCTACGTAATATACAGTTCTTTTATGTTTAGGACTAAGTAAAATAGCTATTATCAAAGGCTTATATAAACTAAAACCTCTAAATGTTGTAGTTAGATAGAAAATGCTGACGTCTAAACAATGGAAAGTAATGATAAATAGTAGTTCAAAATGATTGAGTTTAAAAGGGATTAACAGGCAAACACAATTCAATCTAATAACCAAATAAAATATGAGAAAGTTCTTTTTTATGTTATCAAATGGAAAAGTATTATTTAGTAAAGTAAGTAGTTTTGTACATGCTTTTTCATGAGACTAAATTAACTGGGGAATAATTCAATACCTGAATAATGAAGACTCAAAACCATCTGAAGGCCATTAACATACATATTTGAGCATAAGAGAATTTACAGGCATAAGGATCTTTTGTTAGAAGATGTCCGAGTGTGAATGAAAGCTATTCGGAGGGCGAAGCAAGATAATTTCTTTAGGCCACACATTTTCTTGGGCCCCTATTTTCTTTAATAACATTAAGTTATACTTGTGTGAATAACATATGTCCTACTAGTTTGCTCCCTAATTATCCTCTCTCATGATTTTCTTATTTATATTTTCTCTCTTCAAGATTTTAATTATTCATATACATAACTGGACACCGATAGACATTACTACTTATGTATCTGAACTAACTAATTTAACTATAATTTAAGGAAATTAAATATTTGCATTAAATACATAATGAAATTAACTTTATATTTATGAAATTATGATTAATGGATCCCTTAATTCCTCAATTTCAACGATCAAAATTAGAGATTGAGGAATCTCGAGTTGATTTTGGCAATTGCATTCCCTGTAATAATATACATTGCAAATCAATATTAGTTTAATATGTAACAAAACTTAAGTAGAATTTTTCAAAACTTGAAAACATAAATTAGTGCTTAATATTCATGGCTAATATTCTTTCATATGCATATGCTATGTATATAGGCTGAAATAAACACACCTTAGTTTGTCTAAAAAAGCAATATACATAATTGTATTACATATAATACTGTTAATGCACAACACATACATAACTCTGTAATGCATATGTTCTGAAAATACAACAGTCTAAAATTGTCTGTTTCAATACATATATATAACAAAATTATGTATATGGGTTGACATACATAACTATACTATGTATAACACTATTAATTCATAATATATGCATAACTTTATAATGTATATGTTCTAAAATAAATAACCCATCAGTGTTTGTTTCACCACATATTGTAACACCTTGGGTTTTGGTCATTGAAAGTTATTTAAGTTTTGAGTTTTTTTCCCTGGCAGCGACTCACCTATCAAGCTGTAATATGTCTTTTTGGGTCATAGGACCAAATCGTAATGAGCCCAAAAGGATTTTCCATAGTCACTGCCTTGTTAACGATCAGACTTAACGAGTCGTATAGATTTCTAATGAGTCGTAAAGAGGGTATTTTGTAAAGTATCTAATGTAGTACCTCTATTGAGACTATTGAGACTATGACTTGACCCTATGGGTTGTAGTGTCTCATTGTGAGATAGAGGTGTCAGTCATAAGGTTCACAGTAAGGAGCCTAAGGGGGTTCTGGCTTTGTTACGACTATAAGGTCCAAGTCAGTGGTGACCCCATGAGTCATAAGGTCACATGTAACGACTGACGAATTATTTGTCAAATTTTAATAAAGGTAATTTAGATATTTTCCTCCTATCCCACTGATAACTAGTACCTTATAATCTTATTTGGAACTCTACTCTCAATCATAACTCGACACAATTACACTCTTCTCTCTTTCAAATTCTCTCAAGAAACCATACTTTGGAATTTCAAGAAGTAGTTCATTCAAGGGCTCAAGGGTTGGATTATTTCCTTAAAACTTGGTATTTTAGGCATGTTACTCTTCCATCATTGTTAATTTGTTAAAAGCATACATTTTAAAGTATTATTCATGAGATATTTGTGATGGCTTAGGAACAAAGGTTAGGGGTTTTGAATGTTATGAATTGAGAAATATTTCTCATGGTTTATATACAATTTTCATGCTTTAATTATGGTTTGGAATGTATGGGTGCATGGGTAAGGTAAATGAACTAGGAAATTATGGTTTTCCTAAACTTATAACTTTTGAAGTGGTTATGACCCCAACCCTATATTGTGAAACTAGTTTTTAGTTATAAGAAATATGGGAATTAAACTGGTCTTGAAACTATACCATTATGATTTTGAATGGAATCTTATGGATTTGTGTTTTCATAAGCTATGGATCAATTGAACCAAAGGGGTTGTGAATTCCCCCAAGTGTTGTAAATTGTTTTGGCATGTTGTTGTTATCTTAGAAGTGTAAGTTGGTATGACGATATTGACAGTTATGCCTTAATGCGTAATATGGTTCAATAAATGGGAATATGTGATAATTGTTTTATTTTAGCTTTGAAATAGGGTTGTATAGTTAAGTCATAAAAGTTAAGGTCTGAGTGTCCGACACTAGAAACTGTGCTAGCTGGTTTAGGGGTTTTTATAGCTTGAGGTTTTGAGTTCCCTTGCTCATGAGTAGGTGGATCGAGTCCACCTTATTGTTATTATTATGATTGGAGGGTCTGGGTCCCCTATATTATATTTCATGATTGGGTGCTTAAGTCACTTTAGTATATAATTAGAGGGTTAGAGTCCCCCATATATATATATATATAATATGTGTGTGTGTGATCTTTATCTAATTCATGGGGCACGCACTGGTGCCCGATCAGGGGTGAGACTATGGCCCATATAGACTGTGTGTACTATTATATGATGGTTGAGCTATACAATTAGGCTAAATTTTTAAGTTTATGTTAAAACTTGTTCCTTATTCCAACATGTGATATATATATGTACATGCATTGGATTTTGAATAATTTGAAACTGCTGATCATGGTATCATAGTTCCTTATCCCTGAGTATCATGCTAGCGTTCACCCTGCTAACCATTTTCAGACGTTGTATCCCACGTAATGTAGGAATTCACCATACTTTTACTTCTCCTGCTCAATGATTGGGATTTGAGATAAGCTCGTGAGTTGACAATAAAGTGGAGAGCTTCCATACATTAGAAGACTACATTTCATGTTTTGATCTCCAATATTTTAGATAGTTTAGACTAGCTTTTATTTATAGTAGGGGACATATTCTGACATATTATTTATATATAATTTTTGTTCATGTCTAGAAGGCTTTGTTGGATTATTATGGATTTAGGTGATGTTGGTCAGTTGTTGGTTATTGATTATAGAAGTATCTTTTATTCTTTGAATTTATCTTGTTATATGATCGAAATTCATTCAATAAGGTGATATTGTGGTGGTTGGTTAGGTGCGAGGGGGTGATCTTCGATCCTCGACGAACTTGAGATACCCATCACAGCCAGTCCTTGGTTCGGGCCATGATAAAGTGGTATCCGAGCATAGGTTTGGTGTCATTGGGTGTCCAATAAATTCGTGTCAATAAAACATCCTGGGTTCTATCCTTGGAAAATTTCTTAGGTTTTGAGTCTTTTGTCAATCATATGACTCACCATATGAGCTGTATTGTGAAGGTATGGGTCAAGTGACCTATCTAGGATATTGGGCAGTGTTTGGTGGGTGAGTTTCTTATGAGGTTACAATTTGGTGGGTATGGGTTGTATGGTTGGTGATGGGTCGGTCAGTTTATCCTTCACTTACTCTCAAATTTTGTATCTTAACTTGGATCTGAGTATGAGTGGCTCACTATGAGTCATGAGAATAGGGTACTAATGGTATAGTCCAACTCGTATACTGGACAGTGTCAAAACCCTTCTGATTCTATTATGGGTACGGGTTAAGGGTACTTGTCGTATGCTTGGGTACGAGTTGGTCTTGGTAGCTGTACGTTTGATAGTATTGGGGTCCAAGTAGCTTCCTAGGATACAAGTAGTGGGTACCACTCATATGTTAAGGCATGATTTGAGTGGGGTAGTTATACCTACCTGCGGGAATTCTTTTACAGTTTAAGTTGGGGATATTTTGGATATTTCCCCTCTTAACCCATCAGTACCCCATTACCAAAAACCCTATTGGGACTTCATTTACCCTATTATTCTAATCTTAAGCACTCAAAAAATATCTTAAATCTCTCTTAAGCTCTTGGGTTAACCAAAGGCTAGGGTTTCCTTTAAGGCGGTCAATTAAGGCTATAAAGGGTGATTTCTCTCCGTCTTCTTTATAATATAAGGCATGTTACTCCTATCTCATCGTTAGTTCAACTAAATCCATTTTGTAATAAATGTTATTCATGATTTGACTATGGGTATGGTTTGGTTTGGAATTACATGTTGGGGGTTTTGGTTATTAAAGGTTGATTTATATTTTCCCATGTTTTTACTTATGGTTTTCATATTATAATGGTGGTTTGAACATGTGGTTGCATGGGAATGGTTAATTGGTACTTGGTTTTGGTTTTGGAAACTATATGCCCTCAATATGTTTGATAAAATGCCTATGACAATACTTTTATTATATAGTTAGACTTTCATTGAAAACTTTGCATTTTTTAACATGGTAATGGAACCTAAATAGGTTAAATAATTTTAATGGCAAAATTGTAAGGCTTTGGTGCCCATGGATGTGATTAAAAACCTTGTGGGGTACACGAGAATCCCCCAAGTGAATCTAATAATAGAACCTATAGGGTACAAATGAATCCCCTAAGTTATTGGCTAAGGACATTGTATGCAAGCTATAGTCGATATGACAATACAAATTTTTATAGCCTTGGTTAATAATACCAGGAATTGGTGGTTTGGTTGTGTGTTAATAGTTTTAATTTTGCAATAATGGGGGATTGTGAAGCTAACCATGAAGGTTTGAGTCCAATTCACAGACACTGGAAACTTATGTTTGCCGACTTGATGATTGGTCATGGAGACTGTATATTTATGGGGTGCAGGGATTCCTCAATGTTATACTTGTATATATGTATCATGGAGAGTGAAGAGTACACGGGAATCCCCTACCCCTATTATATCTCTGGTTCATATGGCTACACGTACTGGGGTCTGTTCTGGGTGTAACAATGGACCCATATTACTCGTGGGTGGTTCGAGAATGGTTAAGCTACACATACCCAGGTTAACAATTTTAAAGTCATGCTAAACCAGGTTCCCTGTCCCAACAAGGATTTTATATATATATATATATATATATATATATATATATATATATATATATATATATATATATATATATATATATATATATATATATATATATATATATATATATATATATATGTATAGATGGATGGACGGATGGATGTGAATGCATATGGTTATTTACTTGGTTTTAAATATTGGCATTATTTTACCCTTATCCTAAGTGCATGCTAGAATTTACTCACTAACCCATCTTCGAGCATTTTATCCCCATGCGATATAGAAATCGGCCATACTCCTCCTTCTGCTCAGTGATTAGATTCAGGAATAGCATAGAGTTGGATTAAAGTGGTGATCTTTCATATTCTGGAAGGCTCTATTTCATCTTATGGTCTTGTTATCATACTTTTGATATTTCATTGACTTTTGGTTTGGATATATTCGGGAGCACGTCCCGACCATATAATGTTTTACTTTTGGACAGAGGCTTTATGAGACTACTATGGGTTAGTAAGGTGGTGTCAGCATTGGTGTCAGGCTTAGCATTTGTATTGGCATTATGGATAATATTGAATGACTATATTTGATTTATGATTGTTCTACTTTGTTATGTTAAATATATATGTTTAGAATTCATTCGACTTAAGGTGTAGTGTTGTTATGGTTGGGTATTGGGGGTAGTCTTTGGTCTCGATTAGGCATGAGCTACCCGACACGTCTAGGCCCTGATTTGGGTGGTGTCATATTAGTATCAGAGCCCTAGGTTAATAATCAATTGGGAGTCTACAAAGACATATCAAGTAGAGTCTCTTTTAAGGGTATGTAGCGTACCACACTGTAAGGGAGAGGCTACAAGGCATTTAGGAATATTTCTATTTTTTGTGTTCTATTTTTAAGCTTTAGAGTCTAAGTCTTGGAATATTATTTAATTCCCATTTGTTTGCTTTTTAGATCATTCCTCGATGCTTTAAAGTTCATAAAAACTCCTCTACCCCAACTGGGGATAATATTGATGGGACACGATCTATTCGTGGGATCCATGCTCGGTATAGGGGTCCAGTTTCAGATCTTTCTGGAGTTTCACCAGTTCTCTCTAGTCCTTCTCAGACTCTTCAGGCTGATGTGACAAAAACCGAGTTTCATTAGTCTATTTATTTGTTGGCACAATTGGTAACTTCTCAGTCCGAGTGTGGTATACTTATTACTACATCTTCTGAAGCCACAAGGGTTGGCCAGCTCATGAGGTTGAAATTGATGACCTTTGCAAATTCTAAGGTAGAGGAGGATCCTCAGGGTTTTCTAACTGAGATGAAAAATATTTTCAGGGTTACGCATGTCATAAAAGTGGAAGGGGTGGAGTTTGTGGCCTACAAGCTGAAAGTTTTGGCGTACAAATGGTACAAGGAATGAGATTAGGCAAGAAGTGACACTGATGAGTCATCACTGTAGGAGGATTTCTCTAATGCCTTTTTGGACCACCTCTTTCCTCGAGAGTTGAGGAAAGTGAAAGCGGAGGAGTTTGTTAATCTTAAGCAAGGGAAGATATCAATCAAGGAGTATGCCATGAAGTTTCACCAGTTTTCTTTGTATGCTCCAGAGATGGTGTTTTATATGAGGTCCCGGATGAGAAAGTTTATTTTGGGACTGTCTCGTGAGTTGCTCCTTAAAAGTAAGGTTGCCTTGCTGATCAAGGACATGAATATGTCTATATTGGTTGTGTACATACAATAGGTAAAGAAAGAGAAGAAGAAACAGGCTATAATAGAAGAGAGGTAGGGCAAAAAGTTTAGGTTTTCTGAGCAGGGTGGTGGCCAACAACGCAGTCACAAGGATGGTGGTAAGTGGCCCAAAAAGAAGTGGGGCATCTCTAAGTCTTATTCAATAACTAGTGCTCCCTACCTAAAGCCATTGGATGATAGGCATTTCCATGATAGCGACAACTTCAGGGCATAAGGTGCCCAATCTTAGGAAAGTAGGGCTTAGTCAACTCCATCATGTCCTTTCTGCAGGTTATATGGTCTTCTACATAGTGGTTTTTATGGTGAGGGAAGGGATAGCTACTTTGGTTGTGGTTAGTGGGTCATATGCTTAGAAACTATCCTTATGGTAAGGTTGTTTTTGGGGAAAACAAGGTTTTGATTGCTTATTCTTTTGCTCCAACACCAAAGGGTGGACCATCTAGTTTTGGCATTGGTTAGGAACCTTGGTTGTGGTTAGTGGGTCATATGCTTAGAAACTATCCTTATGGTAAGGTTGTTTTTGGGGAAAACAAGGTTTTGATTGCTTATTCTTTTGCTCCAACACCAAAGGGTGGACCATCTAGTTTTGGCATTGGTCAGAATTATCTTTATTCTCTCGCTACTCGTTAAGAGTTTGAGGCATCACCTGATGTCGTGACTAGTATGTTGCAACTTTTTTCTTATGATATATATTATTTACTTTATTCAGGGTCCATTATCTCTTATGTGACCCCCTTTGTGGCTGTGAATTTTGGTTTTAGTCTCGAGTGTGTATCAGACCCTTTTTCTATTTCTATCCCGTAGGTGACTCTATGATTGTTGAAAGATTTTATAAGGGGGTGGTATTTATTGGTAGTAAAGAGACTTTGGTGGATTTTTATGAATTAGATATGGCAGATTTTGATGTTATTCTGGGGATGGATTGGTTGCACTAATACTGTGAATTCTTAGATTATCGGACCCGTAGAGTTGTCTTTAAATTTCCTAATGACCTTATTTTTTCATTGGGAGGGTGATTCCCTAGCTCCTAAGAGGAGGTTTATATCATGTCTTAGAGCTCGGAGATTTATCTCTAAATGGTGTCTCTATCATCTAGTCTAGGTTAAAGATTCTATCTTGGAGAGTCCTTCTTTGCATTCGGTTCTGGTGGTGAATGAATTTCCTAAGGTTTTCTCTAATGACCTTCCCGGTGTTCCTACAGATAGGGAAATTGAGTTTGGGATTGATCTTGTTTCAGACACTCATCCAATTTCTATTCCCCCTGACAGAATAGCTCCAACTGAGTTGAAGGAGCTTAAAGAGCAATTAAAGTATATTTTGGATAAAGGTTCATCCATCCTAATGTCTCCCTATAGGGTGCACCGATGTTGTTTGTGCGTAAGAGGGATGGTTCCCTTCGAATATGTATTGATTATCGGCAGTTGAATAAGGTTATGGTAAAGAATAAGTACCCTCTTCCAAGAATAGATGGTATGTTTGATTAGTTGCAGGGTGCTAAGTTTTTTCCAAGATTGATCTTTGATCCGGGTATCATTCTCTTAAGATTAGGGAGGTGGATATCCCTAAGATAGCTTTTCATAGCCGGTATGGGCATTTTGAGTTCTTGGTGATGTCGTTTGTTTTGACCAATGCCCCAATAGTGTTCATGGATTTGATGAATAGGGCCTTCCATTAGTTTCTGAACTCATTCATCATTATTTTCATATATGACATTTTGGTGTACTCTAAGAGTAAGGTGGATAATATCGATCACCTCCATGTGGTGTTGCAGACCTTGAAGGAGCAACACTTGTATGCCAAATTCTTTAAATGTGAGTTCTAGTTGAACGCTGTCACTTTTCTGGGTCATATTATTTCTAGTAAAGGGATCATGGTAGATATGCAAAATATTGATGTAGTTAAGAAGTGGCCTAGAACCACGACTCCAACCGATATTCGAAACTTCTTAGGTTTAGCTAGCTACTACCAGAGGTTTGTGGAAAGTTTTTCTTCTATAGCTACTTGGTTGACTAAATTGACTCAGAAAAAGGTAAAGTTCTTATGGTCTGATGCTTGTAAGGTTAGTTTTGAGAATCTGAAGGATAAGCTAACTTCAGCTTTGATTTTGACTTTGCCTGAAGGCATTGATGGGTTTGTGGTATAATGAGATGCGTCTCGTAGGGACTTGGTTGTGTTCTGATGCAACATGGTAAGGTGATAGCCTATGCTTTTACAAAGTTAAATGTGCATGAGAGGAATTATTCTACTTATTATTTGGAATTGTTAGTTGTGGTATTTGCATTGAAAATTTGGCATCACTATTTGTATGGGGTGCATGTGGATATCTTCTCAGATTATAAAAACCTGTAGTATGTGTTCACTAAGAAAGAGCTTAACCTCAGGTAAAGGATATGGCTTTATCTTCTCAATAACTATGACATAAGTCTTCACTACTACCAGGTAAAGATAATGTAGTTGTTGATGCTCTTAGCAGGTTATCAATGGGGAGTCTAAATTATTTGGATAAAGAGAAGTGGGAGTTGGTGAAGGATATTCGTTATTTGGCTAACCTTGGGTTCATCTACTAGACTTGGAATATGGTGAGGTGTTTGTTCAGAATGTGGGGCAGTTATATCTGGGTGCTGAAATTAAGGAAAAATAGATGTTAGATCCTGTCTTGTGAAGGATCAAGGGTGATGTTGGTGGGAAAAAAGTGATGGCCTTCGAGATTAGTGGTAATGGTACCTTGCGGTAACAAGAGAGGTTATGTTTCCCTGACGTCGATGGTTCATGAGAAAGGATCTTAGTTGAGACACATGAATTATGTTATGATGTTCGTTCTGGTTTGATGAAGATGTATCATGACTTTAAGGAGATATATTGGTGGAATGATATGAAGAGGGATATGGCTGATTATGTGGCCAAGTGCATGGTGTGTCAATAAGTTAAAGTTGAGCAGATGAGGCCCGATGGATTGTATCAAAAACTTGAATTTCCTTAGTGGAAATGGGAAGTTATCAATATAGATTTCATTACCGGTATTTCTTAGTCTCAGAATCAGTTTAATTCAGTTTGGGTCATCGTGGATAGGATAACAAAGTTGGATCACTTTTTGCCAATAAGGACTAACTTTTTGACTGAGGATTACATGAGGTTGTATATTCATGAGATTGTGAAGCTGCATGGGGTGCCTGTCACTATCATCTCTGTTCATGGCATGCAGTTTATATCTCACTTTTGGTAGTCGTTTCAGCAAGGTTGGGGACCAAGGTGAGTCTGAGTGCTACCTTCTACCTGCAGTTGGATGGGTAGGCATAAATAACTATTCAAACATTAGAGAATATGTTCTGTGCATGTGTGATTGACTATGGTGGTAGTTGGATTGAGCATTTGACTCTTATAGAGTTTGCCTATAATAATAGCTACCACTCTACCATTGGTATGGCTACATTTGAAACCTTATATGGTAGGGATATAGATCTTATATTAGGTGGTTTAAGGTTGATGAGATGGAAATGTTTTGCCTGAATTTGGTTTACCAAGCCATAGAAAGGGTGAAGGTGATTTGAGATATGCTTAAGGCTATCTAAACTCGCCAGAAGTCCTATGTGGATGCGAGGCAAAGAGAGTTAGAATTTTAGGTTAGGGATAGGGTATACTTAAAGATATCTCCTATTAAAGGAATAGTGTGGTTTTGTATGAAGAGGAAGCTCAGTCCCCAGGATGTGGGTCCTTACTTGGTTATGCGAAGGGTTGGTAAGGTTGTAATCAGTTGGAGTTTCCTTCTAGTTTGAACTACATTCATCCGATGTTCCATGTTTCTTTATTGAGGAAGTGTATGGTTATCCGTCTCAAATCGTGCCTGTTAGAGCTATTGGTATCTCAGACTCTTTATCTATGAGGAGCTCTCGATAGAGATCATGGATCGGCAAGTTTATCATTTGTGGACCAGTTGTGTAGCTTCGGTTAAGGTTCTATTGAGGAACCACAAGGTTGAAAAAGCTACTTGGGAAGTGGAAGAGGACATGAAGTCTAAGTATTCATTAATGTTTTCTGCTCAGGGAATTCATGTGGGAAGTATGTGTTCTTTATCATACTTTTGTTTCAAACTATTATAAAGGAAAAATTGACTTCCTTGCATATATTTTCTCTAACTTAGTTAAAGGTCAAAATAGGGGTGTCGGGGGTTTAAATAGTGTTTGTACTGCCTTGTTCCATCATTTGAGGATGAATGATCCAAGTAGGGGAGAATTGAAACACCCTGAGTTCTGGTTCTTGGAAAATTTCCTGGGTTTTGAGTCTTATGTGGGTCATACAACACAACATATTAGTCGTATGGTGAGGGTATGAGTCAAGTGAGCCATATTGTATGTTATCCAGTGTTTGGTGGGTGAGTTTTAGGTATGGTTACGGTTTAGTGGGTACGGGTCATATGGTTCGTGATGGGTTGATTGGTTGACCCTTCACTTAATCTAAAATTTGGTAACTTGACTTGGATCTGAGTATTAGTGGTCACCATGAGTCGGGAGGATAGGGTACGAGTGATATAGTCAAAATCATATGTTGGATAATGTACAACCCCCCTGATTCTATTATGGGTACGGGTTAATGGTGCATGTCGTATGGTAGGGTACAATTTGGTCTGGGTGGCTATATGCTGGATAGGTTTGGGGTCCAAGTGGTTTCCTAGGGTACGAGTAGTGGGTACCACTCGTATATTAGGAAATGACTTGGGAGGGGTAGTCATACCCATTTGAGGGAATTCTTTTATAGTTTAAGTTGGGGGTATTCTGGACATTTCTCCTCTTAACCCTTCATGACGTCATGACCAAAATCCCTATTGGGACTTTATTTACTATATTATTCTAATCTTAAACACTAAAAAATTCTCTCAAATCTCTTTCAAGCTCTTGGGTTAAGCAAAGGCTAGGGTTTCCTTCAAGGTGGTCAATTAAGGCTCTTAAGAGTGATTTCTCTCTGTTGTTATTCTAATCTTAATCTAAGGCATGTTACTCCTCCCTCGTTGTTAGTTCAACTAAATCCATATTTTAATGAAGGGTTTTCGTAATTTAATTACGGGTATGGTTTGGTTTTGAATTATATGTTGGTGGTTTCGGTTATTAAAGGTTGATTTATATTTTCCCATGTTTTTACTTATGGTTTTCATATTATAGTGTTGGTTTGAACATGTGGTGGCATGGGAATGGTCAATTGATAATTGGTTTTGGTTTTGGAAACTATATGCCCTCAACATGTTTGATAAAATACCTATGAGAATGCTTTTATTACATAGTTGGACTTTTATTGAAAACTTTGCAGGTTATAATATGGTAATGGAACCTAAGTTGGTTAAATGGTTTTAATGGCTAAATTCTAAGGCCTTGGTTTCAATGGTTTTAATTTTAAAACTTGTGAGGTACACGGGAATCCTCCAAGTGAATTTAATAATGGAACCTACTGGTACATGAGAATCCCCTAAGTGATTGACTAAGGACATTGCTTGCGAGCTATAGTCAGTATGGCAATACCACTTCTTATAGCCTATGTTAATAATACATGGAATTAGTGGTTTGGTTTTGTGCTAATGGTTTTAATTAGGCAATAATGGAGGGTTGTAATAGCAACCATGAAGGTTGAGTCCAATGGATTGATACTATAAACTCATGTTTGCCAACATGAGAATTGGTCATGGAGACCATATATTTGTGGGGTACACGGGAATCCCCTAAGTTATACTTGTCTATATGTATCATGGAGGATGAAGGGTACACGAGAATCCTCTATCCCAATGATATCTCCAATTCATGTGGCTACACGCACTAGGGCCCGTTAAGAGGGTAACACTGGACCCATTTTCCCCGCTGGTGGTTCAAGGATAGTTAAGCTACTCATTCCCAGGTTAATGATTTTAATGGCATGCTAAAACCCGTTCCCTATCCTGGCATGGATTATATATATACATATATATATATATGGATGTGAATATATATGGTTATTTTCTTGGTTTCAAATATTGGTATTATCTTACCCTTATCCTGACTGCATGCTAGCGTTCACCCACTAACCCATCTTCGGGCGTTATATCCCTACGTGATGCAGGAGCCGTCCATACTACTCCTCATACTTAATGATCAAATTTGGGAACAACTTAGAATTGTATTGAAGTGGTGAGCTTCCATACTCCTAAAGGCTCCATTTTATGTTAGGGTCTTGTCATCTTACTTTAGTTATTTCTTAGACTTTGGTTTTTGCTATGATCGGGGGTATGTACTGATCGAATACTATTTTATGTTCATATAGAGGCTTTGTGAGACTACTATGGGTTGGTATGAGTAGTATTGGCATTGGTGTCAGCCTTGGAATTTGCATTGGTATTATGGTTAATATCGGTTGGCTGTATTTGATTTATGATTGTTCCATTTTGTTATGTTATATATATGTGTTTGGAATTTTTATGACTTGAGGTGTAGGTTGTTATGGTTAGGTATTAGGGGTGGTCTCCGATCCCGGTTGGACTTGAGGTATCTAACACGACTAGGCTCTAGTTTAGGACATGTCAGTCAAGTAGAGTCTCTTTTATGGGTGTGTAGCGTTCCACACTTTTAAGATCTTGCTTCCTAGAAAATCTGATTCTGGTGGTAACTCTTCTATCTTGTTTGAGGACAATATGGATGAAACTCATCCTACCCCTGGGGTATAGACCCAATCTAGGGTTGCTGCTTCTGATTGTCCTAGTAGATTTCCACCAGTTCCCCTAGTCTTACTCAAATAGCTTAGGGCGTAGTGTCTAATAGTAAGCTCCACCATTCTATTCATTTGTTGACCCAGATAGTAGTCTCTCTGTCATGCCAGTCTATTTTTTGGGGGGGAGAAGGAATCAAGGTAAGATGGAGAGAGGCAGAAAAAGAAGTTCCGATATTCAATGTAGGGTGGGAGCCATTACAATAGCGGTAGACATGGGAGACAGTGGTCTAAGGAGGGGAGCAAAGTAAATTCTGGTTCATACACATCGGCTTTAGCCCCTTAACCAAAGTCTTCCTCTTATTGCTATTTTCAAAAAGGTATAGGTCCGAGGGAATAGGGTACCTAATATCAATCTAGTGGATCCCTATTAGTCCTTCCCTATCCTCCTTGTTGATTCTGTGGTCAGTAGCATCATGGATTTTGTCGTGAGAGGAAGAATCGATGCTTCAAGTTTAGTCAACCTAATCATATGCAGCGACTTTATCCTTCGGTCAATGTTACTACTAAAGCAATTAATATCCCAGTTGCTAGCTCTTTTGCCTTCACACCGTGGGGTTGTAATACCCCGTACTTCTACCTTAGTTAAAATCATCCCAGAAATGTTAAAGACTTGCTTTAAAGATGAATATACTTTTATACATGTGGTATTTTCAAGATTTTCACTTTTTATCATGTGGGAAATTGAATAAGTTTTCCATCGATACCAAATTCGCCCAAATCCGACACCCGGGCGAAGAGTTAGAGCCTTTTTAGTGAGAAAGTGCATCACCTGAGCCATCAGCGCATCGTGGAGCCAGCTTAAATGACAATTGTCAATTTTCAGTGTTGCTCCGCGATAGTGGCAATGCAATAGCCCCGCGTCGTGCCACCATGCAGATTCCCAATTGTCCAGTTCCAGTGACTTGGCGCGATAGTGGCGCGTCGCACCAAGGATGAAAATTGGAAGATTTTCACAAGAATTAAAATACGCGTTCAAGTGTTAAAAGGGTTAATTTATCACACTATATAAACCCGATAACACGTTATTCAACCATTTTCACCCAAAATATAGTGTTTCCTTAAGTTTCTCTCAAGAATAAGCTAGGGTTTCAATTGAGGATTCAAATTCAATACTCAAATACAAGAATCTCTTCGTCAATCTTCATAGAATCAAGAACTAAGGTATGAACAGTGTTCATTAGTGGATTCCTTTCATCCATGAAGCCCAAGAATCAAGTTTAAAATCTTGTATTATGAATATTTTATTGTGGGTTGATTATGTTCATGTGATTACGGTTGTATGGTTCCCAAATTGGAATCTTTATGTGTTGTTCATGAACCTATGCTAGTAGGTGGTCTGAAACATGTGAAATTGAGTTGAAATATTGTGTTTTGTTGTATTAATTTGATGGTCAAGCCTTCATTAAGTCATGAATCCTAGGTGTTTGATAAAATGCCTAAGAGAATAGAAATTATGCAATATAGCTTAATTGTGACCCAAGTGATAAATTCATGCTTTACCCTATGACCAAGAATGACTTCCATGATATTGTGTGCATTATTAATGGTTGAGGGAATGTCCATGAGATTAGGTTGATGAAAGTATGAAATGTTTATATGCCATTCCATTCATGTACAAGACTATGATAACCATGTACTTCATGAAATCCCCAAATAAATGTATTATGGATTATTGATATTGGTCATGTGTTCAAGAAGTATCAAGTCTTGTCAGTTTTATGCTATCGTGTGCTAGGGGTACTTATACCTGAAAATTTTGTTGTGTGCCTAGAGCTAGTGTCATGTTTTCATGATTCTCTTAGTCAAACCATGATCAGTATAATTCAGTCAGTCATGTGACTCAAGAAAACTTAGTAAACTCAGTCTCAGTCCAGTCACATTCAGTAATCTTAGTAATCTCAGAAATCTCAGAGATCTCAGTCAGTCATCATGTCTCAATAGTATTCCGTCAGTCAATGAAAATCCAGTGAACTCAGTTCAATCTAGTTAATCAGTAAAATCTGTAACAGATCAGTCTAGCCTAGTATGAACTAGGAAATCAATTTTGTGTCTATTCAGTTGGGAGTAGGATTCAGCACGGAGTGAACTCAGGGATGAGGACACACACTGTCAGCTAGTAGAGGGTGTGATCCTTAGTAGCAATACCGGCATTCCAGAACTACGTATCCAACGTAGGTTGAGATATATCCAATGAGTCTAGGGATTATATACCTCATTTAAATTTTCTACTCGGAGGGGTTGATGGAAGAGCTCCTTGTTAGAGAGGGTTTACTCATAGCTTGTCTTTACCCATGGCATGGTACTGATACCCTTCCAGCTGGGGTACAGGTTGGACCCCACAAGTTCAGTTTTGGGGCATGTCGGTTAGATGATTACTTCCCATAGTTACAATTTCAGCCTCAGTCTCAGTAATAGAACTCAGATAATTCTTCATGTTTTAGGACTGTCAAACACAGTCAACTCAGTACAGTATGTAACTCAGCTAGTTCTATCAGAACCTATACTATCAGATATAGTTTCTTAGTATTAGTTATTTTAGTTATACAACTATCAGTATCTCATGTTATCAGTATTTAGTTTCAGGACTATCAAATATAGTCAATCAGACCAGTTCTTCAGAATCAGAACTGTCAAAAATAGTCATTCCTTTAATTGAAATATAACATTAGTTCCTTAGTACTCTATAGATTCAGTTATTCAGTATCCCAGTATTAGCACTCAGATATCGGTAAATCTATGTTATCAGAATTTATGAGTCAATGTTATCACAATCTCAGTTACAGTTACGTACTTATGCATATATTCTCACGTTCATGTTTTTCAGTCAGTTAGTATTGTTCATGCATATGAACTATTGTATTTAGCCTACCTCACTTGCATACCAGTATATTCAATAGTACTAACGCATTTATGATCGACTGTTTTGTACCATAGGTTTAGAATCACGAGCTCCCGAGCAATCTTAGAAGATCAGACGTTCAGTAGCCAGACCAACAGTGAGTCCTCATCGTTCGAGAATAGCATGATTATTTTATTACTTTATTATTTTAGTAGTTTGGAGTTAGTTGGGGACATGTCCCAACAACTTCATAGTTTTCAGACAGTTTTAGAGGTTTTCAGACTACAGTATGTTTCAGACAGCCTACTTCAGTTTTGGGTATTGTGATACCCCATTACAAATATTATTTTATATTCAATATTAGTTCAGCTTTGAACCTTATGGACTTACAGCTTACGTTTTGCATATTTACAGTATTTTATTCAGTGCTTAGTTACAGATATCAGTCATGTATTAGCTTGTGATCCTTTGGGGTCATGAGCACCATGTAGCATTCCGGGTACCAGATTTGGGGTGTTACAAACTTGATATCAGAGCCAAAGGTTCAACAGTGTCCTGGGAAGTCTGAAAAGCCACATCTAGTAGAGTCTTGTGCATGGGTGTATTGTGCACCACACTTATGTGCAGGAGGCTATAAGATATTTTAGGAACAATTTCCCTTCTTTGATATCTCATGTCATGTTATAGAAAGATTCTCTAAGAAACTTATGTAGATTCTCATCATATTTCACTCATGTCAACTTTACCTTACTTTTAAGGTAATAGAAACAGTGAACCTCAAAGTCCTAGAGATAGGGCTTTCTCAGACAGTCCCCGCAGATAGTTAGTATGGGATTTCACACATTCTCAAAAGTATCCCATCAGTTCTATTATGTTCCAAATTTTTATAGCTCTTATTCATAATGATGAGAACTCATATGTCATCAGATTCCTTCTCAGAATCTTATGATAGCATATGACCTAGAGTTAGAATAGGAACTCAGGAGTTTAGCAGTAATAGAGTCGGAATAACATTATCTAGGTTGAATAAATTATGTATTCATGGGGATAGTTGTACCGGAGTAATCAGAAGGCTTGAACAGTGCAAGATATAACTTAAGTTTATTAATTTGATACTAAGTATGAAGGTGTGGATCTGCATTAGGTGATGTGGTATTAGTAGTCTATGAAGAAACAGAAGAAGATAATGTGTTTAGTAAGGTAAACATGTGTCGAACAGAGTATAAGTATGTGATGATGATTGTAGTTCAATTTAGAGTTTGGTAAATTGTTCACAGACATATGATGATGGCTTAAAGCTAAGAGGGATATGATAGATCAAGTGACCAATTCAGGCTCTCAGATTCCAGTAGTAGTATCAGTATGTATAAAAAAGTGGTAAGAGAAGATGACTCTCCACCTATCTTTGTCTTAGTGTAAAGTTGGTACTTCAGTCAGCTTGATGCCTACGCATGCTTCACATCTCAGTTCCATGAACACAACTTATATTTACACACTTTCCATAGAATCATGTACGATTCCAGTTCCCAATGTAAAGAGTTCAGTTCTATTCCCCTCAGTAATACAAATCATGTCCCCAAAATGTAGAAAACTCCAAACTCAGGTCATGCAGCTCATGACTCATGTATACATATCATGCTTTACAGTATACTCAGCTTTCATGGCTCATGCTACGCCTCTACTGATCAGTTAAATTCAGACTATGTTATGCATATCCTCAGTTTAGACCTCTTGGTGAATCCATGATGTTTATATTCTATTCCTCAGGCTTCAGTCAAGTGTCAAGTTCAGTTAGTGTCCATTCATGCTTCAGGTTTACCTGATTTAACCCTTCAGTGAGCTCTCTTTGTTAAAATAGTGTGGTGGAGAGCAGTTGCTTAGAAGGGAGAGAGTGGATGTTACATGTTAAGAGAAGATTGTTGTATGTTTGTTTTACATGAGGGTGTAGTTATGAAGATAGGCTTGAATGTCATGTTAGTATGAAAGTAAATGGGTAGCAAGAGGTTGTATTTAGAAGTTGGGAAAGTATAGAGTGTGAGTGTGCATTTAGATCTTTGACTTATGTTGGCCCCCATCATGTAACTATCAAAATTCAGTTTCCATCCCAGTTACAGTTTCAATATTCATTACTCAGTAATCAGTGTCCAGTCTCAGAATTTAGTACTTCAGTACCAGTCTAAACCTTGGTTATCAAAAACTAGTATTCAGTCCCAACTACAGTCTTAGTTACGGTTACAATCTCGATTACTATCTTATCTACAATCTAAGTCCCAGTTCTAGCCTAGTAATTGGGTCGGTAACTTAATTTAGTTTTAGGGTTTGCTAACCATAGTGTACAGTTATCAGATATTCATTTATCGGTATTTCAGTACCTCAGTTTACAACTATTCTAGAATTATGTTATACGCTTGGTCTTGCATTCTCAAATAATAAAGTTTTTCACAAAATTCATGCTCAATTACCTCATATTACCTAGTCAGCCATTACCTTCTGTGTATAATACTTTATAGTCTCAGTCCAGCTATTCAGCCTTAGTATAGTTCAGTCTTACACACCCAATATTCAGCTATCATCTATCCATTTAATCAGATAAGTTAGTATATTTATGCACTTGTGTTCAGCACCCATGTGAATTTTTTCAGTCTCCTCAGTTGCAGTGCAAGAGACTTAGTCATTTTATCTTAAATGGTGTTCGTAGGCTACAACTCATCTTACCAAACTTTAGCCATGTAATGATTTTCTTATTCAGCTGTCTTGTTTATACAAGGCCAAGATTTCCTTGCACCCTAAAAACACTAGAAATCTATAGAAAGAATGTTAAAGAAAGGATCCAGTCGACCATAAGTTTTTATCATGAGTTAGTTCGTAAAACTAGATAGTCAATCTATCAGTCAGACAACCAAGTTTGCATGGTTTAGGTTTCCGTCCCTTCCATATAGATGTTCTATCTGAGTCTCATGAATGTAACCATTCTAAGATGAACCAACGAGATAGGTGCAAGCTTAGCCCAGTTCATGTATCATGCCTCAGTTTTAGATCCCAGATATCCAGTTAAGACACAACTCATAGATTCCTGGTGCATCACTTCAATTTTCTCAGTGACTCAGCCAAGTTAGTACTCTTTGAGGGATATAGTGAGCCAAGGAGGATATACACTATTAACCCCCAAACTTTAATGACAAGAACATACCATTCTTTCTTCACGTAATGAGTCCAGTTTAGGAGTAGGGGGTACTCATAAGTTGACCCTTAAGTTTCTATCTCATCCGTGAGCTATGTATTTAGGTGCTCGGTTCAGTTCACAATATTCAATTCACAGTATTCAGTTCATGCATCATGTTCCAAGACTCAGTCCATGTCATCCATTACAGACTCAGCTATGTTCTTATATTCCTAATCTTGTATTTTCAATAAAGGATCTTGAGTTTGATATTAGTGACTATGTATATCTAAAGATCTCTCCTATGAAGGGAGTGAAGAGGTTCGGCAAGAAGGGAAAGTTAGGTCCCCGATATGTCAGTCCCTTCAAAATTTTTAGTTATTTCGACAAGGTAGATTATGAGCTCGAGTTGCCTTCAGATCTAGCCTCAGTTCATCCAGCGTTCCATGTCTCTTTGCTCAAGAAGTGCATAGGTGACCCAGCAGTTATAGTCCCTATTTAGAGCATAGGTGTCAGAATTGCCTCTCTTATGAAGAGATTCCAGTAGAAACCATAGACTATCAGATTCGTAGACCGAGGAACAAAGACATTCCTCTAGTCAAAGTTCTTTGAAAAAATCAGTCTGTTGAGGGAGCTCCTTGGGAAGAAAAAGCAGACATGTGTACCAAGTATCCTCACCTCTTCTCCATAAACTCAAACTCATCCCAAGGTAGTAGCTTTTCTCAAAGCTTATTCAGTTTCATGTTCAAGTTTCAGTTACAAACCAGTTTCATGCTCAGATTTTCATTTTAAACTTAGTATCCATTTACCATTGAATATTCAATCATATGTTCATATATCAGATCAGTCTTCCATTCATATATTAGCTCAGTCAAGTAACCTTGCATCAGACATACATTCTCCTTGTGAGAAACTCAATTATCAGAAATCTCAGTTATGTATTCATGAGTTAGTTCAGTCATGAAACCATGCATCAGATATGCATGCTCATTATGAATCTCAGAAATGCTAGTTATGTAAACATGTTTCAATTGTTCATGTTCAGTATGTACCTCAGTTTATTGTTTTCCCCATCTCAATCAGTCTCATTCGAGGATGAATATTCCCAGGGGGGAGATATTGTAATACTCCATACTTTTACCTAACTTAAAATCATCCCAGAAATGTTAAAGACTTGCTTTAAATATGAATCCACTTTTATACATGTGGTATTTTCAATATTTTCACTTTTTATCATGTGGGAAATTGCATAAGATTTCCATCGATAACAAATTCGCCCAAATCCAACACCCAGGCGAAGTGTTAGACCATTTTTAGTGAGACAATGTATCACCTGAGCCATCAGTGCGTCGCAGAGCCAGCTTAAATGGAAATTGTCAATTTTCAATGTTTCTCCGTGATAGTGGCGTGTTGCGCCAAACTTCCAGGTCACAAACAAAGTGTCAACGCAATAGCCCCACGTTCGCCACCATGCAGATTCCCAATTGTCCAGTTCCAGTGAATTGGCGCGATAGTAGCGCGTCGCGCCGAGGATTAAAATCGGAAAAATTTTGTAAGAATTAAAATACGCATCCAAGGGTTAGAAAGGTTAATTTCTCACCCCTACATAAACCCAATAGCATGTGATTCAGCCATTTTTCACCTAAAATATAGTGTTTCTCTCAAGAACAAACTAGGGTTTTCAATTGGGGATTCCAATTCAATACTCAAATACAAGAATCCCTCCGTCAATCTTCATAGAATTAAGAAAAAAGGTATGCACAGTGTTCATTCATGAATTTCTTTCATCCATGGAGCCCAAGAATCAAGTTTTAAATCTTGTATTATGAATATTTTGTAGTGGGTTGATTATGTTCATGTGATTATGGTTGTATGATTCCCAAATTGGAATAATTATGTGTTGTTCATGAACATATGCTCATAGGTGGTCTGAAAGATGTGAATTTGAGTTGAAATATGGAGTTTTATTGTATTAATTTGATGGTCATGCCTATGCCTTAAGTCATACATCCTAGGTGTTTGATAAAATGCCTAAGAGAATAGATATTATTCAATATAGCTTAATTATGACCCAAGTGATAAATGCATGCTTTACCCTATGACCAAGAATGACTTCCATGTATTGTGTGCATTATTAATGGTTGAGGGAATGTCCATGAGATTAGGTTGATGAAAGTATGACATGTTTATATGCAATTCCATTCATGTACAAGACTATGATAACCATGTGCTTCAAGAAATCCCCAAATTAATGTATTATGGATTTTTAATATTAGTCATGTGTTCAAAAAGTGTCAAGTCTTGTCAGTTTCATACTATCGAGTCGTGGGAGTACTCGTACCCGATAATTTAGTTGTGTGCCTAGAGCCAGTATCATGTTTTCATGATACTCACAGTCAAGTCATAATCAATAGAATTCAATCAGTCATGTGACTCAGGAAAACTTAGTAAACTCAGTATCAGTCCAATCACATTCAGTAATCTTAGTAATCTCAGAAATCTCAGTGATCACGATCAGTCATAATATCTCAGTAGTATTCCGTCAGTCAACGGAAATCCAGTGAACTCAGTTCAATTTAATTAATCAGTAAAATTATTAATAGATCAGTCCAGCCTAGTATGAACTAAGAAATCAGTTCTGTGTCTATTCAGTTGGGAGTAGGATTCAACACCGAGTGAACCCAGGGATGAGGACACACATTGTCAGCTAGTATAGGGTGTGATCTTTAGTACCAATCCCTGTATTCCAAAACTATGTAGCCAGTGTAGGTTGAGATGTACCCTACGATTTTAGGGATTATACACCTCATTTGAGTTTTTCTACTAGGAGGGGTTGACAGAAGAGCTCCCTGTCAGAGAGGGTTTACTCACAACTTGTCTTTACCCGTGTCACGGTACTGATAACCTACTAGCTGGGGTTACAGGTTGGACCTCACCAGTTCAGTTTTGGGGTATGTCGGTTAGATGATTACTTCCTATATTTACAATTTCATTCTCAGTCTCAGTAATAAAATTAAATAGTGTTTCAGATTTTATGACTGTCAGATATAGTCAACTTAGAATAGTATGAAACTCAGCTAGTTCTATCAGAACCTAGACTGTCAGATACAATCACTCAGTATCAATTATTTTAGCTATACAGCTATTAGTATCTCATGTTATTAGTATTCAGTTTCAGGACTGTCAGATACAGTCAATCAAGCCAGTTCTTCATAACCAGAACTATCAAAAATAGACGTTCCTTTAATTATAATATAACATCAGTTCCTTAGTAGTCTATAGATTTAGTTATTCAGTATCCCAGTATTAGTACTTAGATATCAGTAAATCCATATTATCAAAATTTGTGAGTCAGTGTCATCACAATCTCAGTTATAATTACATACTCATGCATATATTCTCACGTTCATGTTATTCAGTCAGTTAGTATTACTCATACATATGAACCATCGAATTTATCCTACCTCACTTGTATTCCAGTACATTCAATCGTACTGGCATATTTTCACAATGGTATTTATACCATAGGTTTAGAAGCACGAGCTCCCAAGCATCCTTAGTAGATCAGATGTTCAGCAGCCAGAATAATAGTGAGTCCTTATCATTCGAGGATAGAATGATTATTTTATTACTTTATTATTTCAGTAGTTTGGAGTTAGTTGGGGACATGTCCCATCAACTCTACAGTTTTCAGACAGTTTTAGAGGCTTTTAGACTACAGTATATTTCAAACAACTTACTTCAATTTTGGGCATTGTGATACCCCATTATAGATATTATTTTATATTTAGTATAGTTCATCTTTGAACCTTATGTCCTTACAGCTTACATTTCGCATATTTATAGTATATTATTTAGAGCTTAGTTACAGATATCAGTCATAGGTTAGCTTGTGGTTCTTTGGTGTCATTAGCACCATGCAACCTTCTGGGTACCAGATTTGGGGCGTTACAGGGGTGCTACTTCTAATATCAACGTTGGTTAGAATAGTCTTTATACTTTTGCTACTCGCCAAGAGTCTAAGGGATCACCAGATGTCATTATGGGTACATTAAAAATCTTTCCCCGTGATATGTATTGCTTTCTTGATCTAGGGTCAACTCTCTCTTATGTGATACCTTATCAAGCTTTTCATTTTGGATTTTATCCCGAGTGTAGTCAGATTATTTTTCTATGTTCACCCTAGTAGGTGACTCTATTGTGTCTAAAGGGATCTCCAAGGGTTGTGTCATATCGGTCCATGGTAAGGAGGCCTTGGTAGATCTAATATAATTGGACATAGTAGACTTTGATGTAATTTGGAGGGATGGATTGGTTGAATTCATGCTATATATCTCTAGATTTTCGGACCCGTTGGGTTATCTTCTATTTCCCAAATGAGCCGGTGATTGAATGAGTTAGTAATTCCCTAGTGCCTAATGGAAGGTTCATTTCATATCTTAGAACCCAAATATTGATTTCCCAAAGGATTCCTCTACCATCTAGTGTATGCTAAGGATTCTAGATCTGAAGGTCCTTTTTTGTAGTCTGTCCCTACAATCTGTTAATTTTATAAGGTATTCCTTGATAATCTTCCTAGTGTTCCTCCCGATAGGAAAATTGATTTTTAGGAATGATTATCTTCCAAATACTCGTCTTATCTCCATTCCTTCTTACAAAATGGCTCTGGCTGAGTTGAAAGAACTTAAGGAGCAGTTGAAAAATTATCTTGATAAGGGTTTGTCCTCCCTAGCATTTCTCCATAGAGTGATTTTGTTCTTTTGTGCGTAAGGGGGATGGTTTTCTCTGGATATGTGTAGGGTATCGATAGGTGAATAAGGAATTTCGGGTGACGTCCTTATGGGGTGGTATATATATATATATATATATATATATTATACGAGGTACTTTGTTAAGTGGTGCATAATGGTTATTAGGTACTAAGCTTGAACCTTAGATATTTGATTTTTGTGAAGGAAGTATGTTGTTTGGGGATAGCGATGCGAATTTATAGTAGTAAATTAGTAAACTTTATAGAGTGTATGGAAGAGATAAGGTTGATGACTTAGGTAATATAGGATGGGAAAGTTATGATATACAAGACGAAAGTGCAGGTTGAATTAATGAATTGGGGGCTAAGTCTTTGAATGGCTTAGGCAACAAAGTTTGTAAGAATATGCTGAATCCCAGGTAGCATTTGGATAGATGAGGTTTTAAGCATAAAAGATTCAAGTGTCCCTAGCACATGTTCATGGTGATACCCCCTGGAGCGGAGTGTTGTTCTTATAGGTATAGTAAGGAGGAAATCGAGGGCTAATATTAAATTTCCTCCTAATGGTTGGCTTATAAGCAGAGTAAGGTGAATTTACTCCTATTCTAGTGATTCACTCCTATTTTGGTTAAGAGGGCACTCTACTAGTGTCTTCGCATTCTGATAGTGCTTATACCTATGGCTCATATTATACACGTTGCGTATGTCCATACTCCAGCCCCTGAACCAAAGGAAAGAATGGTTTTCAGAAATTTGAGCTTCTAAGTGTTCAAGCTCTATGTCTGTCATGACCCATAACTTCCCCCTAGTCGTAATACGGTGCTTAGAACAACAAGTGATACCAAGCTAACCCATGAACGGTCATGATACTTGAGAAACTAGTTTAGGATATATAAAATAGCTAATTTTTTTGTGTGGAAACATAATCCAGACATAATCTGGATAAATGAAATACTGATAAAGTTTACAACCTGATAAACTAAAGAGAGAACTGGAGTTTACGTTTCATGACTCTAACAGACTATCTAGGAAGCCTCTACTATACTGACTATAGATAACTGGGACATGTCTCTAACTACCACAAATCAATACATATGAATATCAAAGAAAAGTACATGAACTACTACTGACTGGAGTGCCCAGAACAAGAGAACTCATCACCTACGGGCTGGAAGCTACAAACTATCTAATTATGTTGTGTAGGCTACAATTGGTACCTACATTATGAGA
Source organism: Capsicum baccatum var. pendulum (assembly GCA_030864225.1). Taxonomy (NCBI): domain Eukaryota; kingdom Viridiplantae; phylum Streptophyta; class Magnoliopsida; order Solanales; family Solanaceae; genus Capsicum; species Capsicum baccatum. The sequence goes on along the minus strand of CM061560.1, from coordinate 158,709,615 downwards.
CAACGTAGAACATAGAAATATATGTGGATCAGTACTTCTGGAATGTATTGAGTAAGTGAGGTGAATGCAATAAGTAAAACTAATTAGGAACATAATCTTAAAACATGCATGTTTAGTGCAAGTAGACTCTCCAAGAGACTGAAATAAACTGAAATCTAAAGTATCTTAAAACATGAGTGACAAACATAATCTGATAAGCTAATGAATCACTACACTTAGTTCCTTAAAATCATTACTTTTGTAAAATAAGTAGAACTAAAACTAGGAAGCGGTAAAACATGAATATTGTATGTAATTCTCATGTAAAGCTGAACATACTGTAAAACTACACTGAGGATCATGTATGGATACTGATCATGAAAACATGAACATGTAAAATTGATAATGCAAGGCCAAGCATAAACATGTAATACATGATCTAAATAACCTATATCTGAATAACTGAATAACTGATATTTGAATACTGGGTCATGAAAACTTGAACAGAGACACTCTAAATATTATTCTAAGACTGTGCGAGCTAGGTATAACCAATATGCCCTAATCTAAACTATAAAAGTCCAACCTGTAACCCTAGTTGGAAGGGTGTTGGTACCTTTCCAAGGGTACTAACACTGGATAACAATGTGGATCCTTAAGGCCGATCTCCCGAAGGACGAGTGTGTCATTCCTAACTGATGGGGGACCCCTGATAATCTACGATCGTGCCATTGATATTGAACTTAGGGACTGCTACTACCATCTCATGCCTAACTGACGGAGGAGACGTCATCCCTACATTCACTCGGTGCTAAGTATTACTCCCAACTGAATGACATGGATATTGGACTGAACTAAATTAAATTCAACAAAACATACAATTTATATTTCTCATCATGGTCTAATCATAACAATTGACTGAATGATAACACTCATTGTTTGGTTGAAATCAATTCTAAGATACTGAAATCATGTAAAACAACTAGGTATTGGGCGTTCATAACTTTCCAGCACTGGAGGATCATAAACATGATGATAAAGCTTTGAAACTATAGTATAAGATTATGGTTTAAAGACCCAAAACATAAAAATTTCATCAAACATTAGTAAATCATGAACTTGAACATAAAGGTGTCATAAAACACACTAAAACATCATGAATTCACAAACAACCTCGTAATTCAACATTTGGATGTGGATTTCAATCGGTATCAACATGGGAAATCGAAAATTAAAACATAAGTCAACAAAACTTTACATAACATCATGCTAAAATAGATTTTGAATCGAGCCACTATGAATTAAATTCATCTTGATCAAATGGGACTTCAAAATCATGGGCAAAATCATATTTAAACTAATGAAGTGGTTTTTGGGATCTATAGGTGAAAAGGACCCGTGGATGAACATCCTATATACTTTAATTGATGAATTCTTGAATAAACTTGAAACCTTGAATTCTTGAGGAAGAAAGCTTGAATCTTGGTACTTGAATGATGAACTTATGAAAGAAACCTTATTCCTGACGTTTTCTTGAAGATTCTTGAACTTGGAAGCTTGAATTCTTGATTTATTGGGAAAGAAGTTTGGATTTTTGTTCTTGGGAAGGTAAAAGTTTTTGTGGGAGTTGATTTGAAGAAGATGGGCAAATAATGCCCATTTAGGTGTTATAATTCGTACCTTGAATTTTGGGGTTGAAGGAAAAGGACCAAAGTGCCCCTTGACCCTTAAGAAGCTTAAAAAGTAAAGGAATAGACCCTAGTAACACTCCTTAGTCCGAGGAATTAGCCCCCGCGCCGCCCACGTTATCCCTGGAGAATAACCCCCGCGATGCATGCTTATCACCTTCCCTTACTGCCTCTTACAAAATAGGCCATAACTTTTCACTCAGGCATTGGATTAAGGAAAAATTGGTATAGTTGGAAACATAACTCAATTATCTATCCTTTAGTAGCTCTTGAGCTTAAAAATTACACATATATCAAAATTTATACATGTTCATAGTAGGTCCTTGTAGAATCGAATACAAAGAATTGGCCGAATCAAAGGCTCTTAGCCCAACTTTGCTCTATCTGATTCCTATGAATATTTTTCACCTCAAAAGAATCATTAAAACTAGGATAATGATAATGACACATGTATTCACATAATAACATGGGATTAAAGTTTACACACATAGGAACGACAGTTCAAAGTCTAGCTCAAAAATACAGGTTGTTACATTATCTCCCCCTTAGAATTATTCATCCTAGAATGATGGATAGGAACTTTTTGAAGCCTTAGAAGTATGGAATAATGTACACAAAAAATGTTTGGTAATGAAGGATATAGCTGAGCTAAAACATTATAACTTTATCATGAAACTGATTTCTGATCTAGCTTGACTCTATTGACTGTAAGGAGCTGATTCATGTTGAGAGTTTAGAACTCACTTGAAATGTTCATGATAAAATTATACATATAGACCTACAAAGTGATAAATGATGCAATTTAAGCACGAATCATGAGATAATGAGACCAAGATCGTATAAGGTATATTACACTATCTGAGTTGGAATACTTGGAAAACTGAGATCATGTGCTGAAAACTTATGAACTGAGTCATGACTAGATTGCTAAATCTAAAACATAATGTATGGACTAAACTAAATTACCTCATGGAATAGCCATATTCATGAAACCTTGAATAGAAAGACTAGATGGAAAGATGGAAAAACATAGGAGCTTATCTTCATGATTGCTAAACTGAATTATTGGCTACACGAACTGAATTATACTTAAAGCTTATACTCAATGGAGTATTTCTTCAATACTCTTTGCAAAAAGTTCTAATAACATTGGGGTGTAAAGATTTCTTAGGCATGATCTGAGTGATATATCTAAACAAGGAATCTTAATATAGCTATAACTATGTAACATGGAACATTGGCCTATGAAACATAAGCTGGGGTAAAATAACTAGGCCTTTGACAATGAATCTGCCCAATTCAAACTTAGCCTCCTTCATAAATGCTTGCATGGGTACATGAGGCATGAGCTTCATGACCTGTGTTTGGAGTTCATAAATTTATGAAATATTATTAGTACTATTGAATTAACTAGAACTACTTATACTAGGAACTGGAAGCGCACATTATTCTGTATGATGTGCATAAACATGAACTATGATCATGGAGTTGACATGTAAGGCATGAGTAGTGTCATGATGATGGAAGTACAAAACTTTACACTGAGGTAATAATGGGTCGGTATATTACTCCCCTATTGATGTTCTATAATACTCTAGCATCACTACTAGAATCTGAAAGCGAGACTTGGTTACTTGTTCTATCATCTCCCTTAGCTTTAAGCCATCATTCTAAGTCTGTGAACTACTTAATAAACTCTAACTGAACTGCAACCACTTTACTCTAGAGCCCAAGATATAAAAATACACATAAATACCATACTCACCCTAAAATATTACACCTGAGAGTATAAAACCCGTTGCTAGTACTTCCCTCTGAATTCACACTATCTAGAATTTTATATCTTCTTTTTATTAGCTTATTTAACCAAGATTCAAACTTAAATTCTATCACTTAACCTGGATATTCCTAAACCTTTAATGAACCATACTAATTCCATCATATCCTAGCATTATCATATCTCTAAACTAATATTTTTCCCAAAACCAGGAGAATTTCGACTACACCAGCATACCCTACATCAACAACATATAATACATAAGTTAGCTTATAAGAACATCATATACTACATAGCCTCATTCACACTTAAAAACTCAAGGGTACTATCTAAGTATACACACTGTTAAAACTTAGAAAAAATACAATCTCATATCACCTTGGGTATACCTCTAGATCATGTACACATCAACGTAATTTCAAATCAACAACTTAAACTCTTGTATACACTATTTCAAGCCTACTGATTCACCTTTTATACAACTAGCCCAATGGATACATAATCTACTATATCCATATAAACACTATCCCCACTTTACTTCTGCTAAGCTTCTGGATTTATACTTCCAACTCTAGATATTATACTGTCATAGGATTCTGAAAAGGGATTTGAAGACATATCTAACTTTGGCTTAGTGCATAATTTTCAGCAACATGAATGAAATATTTCAAACTTCAGAACTTAAAAGCACTGATGGAATACCTTTAAGCCAGTATGTAATCCTATAACTGTTTATGGAGACTGCCATAGAAAACTCTATCTGTAAGGATTTAAGCTTGGCTATTTCTATTTCCTTAAGAATAAAGCAAAGATGGCATAAATGGATTAACGTAAGAATTTGTATAAGTTCCATAGAGAACACTTCTACTGCACGATCTGTGACATGAAAGAAGGGAAATAGTTCTTAGATGCCCTGTAGACTCTCAAAGAAAAGTACAAACATCCATGTACCATTCCTCAAGACTCTATTAGACACGTCTTCATAGACACTATAGGATACTTGAAATCTGTGCTCTGATACCAAGTTTTTTGTGACCCAAGACTACCTCTTAGTTGTAACAGGTGCTTAGGATAATAAGTGATCCTAAGCTAATCCATGAACTGTCCTGATACTTGAGCAACTGGTTTAAGAAATATAAAATAGCTAAATTTTTTGTGCAGAAACATAATCATGACATAATCTAGATAAATAAAATAATAATAAATCTTACAACCTGATAAACTGAAGTGAGAACTGGAGTTTACATTTCATGACTCTGACTGACAATCTATGAAGCCTCTATTATACTGACTATAAATAGCTGAGAAATGCCTCCAACTACCACAAATCAATATATATGAATAATCAAAGTAAAGTACATGACCTACTACAGACTGGATTCCACGAAATAAGAGAACTCATTACTTGCTGGCTGGAAGCTTCAAACTGCTTGATTATGTCATGTAGGCTACAACTGGTACCTACATTATGAGACACTATTGCACATTGACATATATGTGGATCAGTACTTCTGAAATGTACTGAGTAAGTGGGGGTGAATGAAATAAGTAAAATTGATCAGGAACATAATCTTAAAACATGCATGCTAAGTGCAAGTAGACTCGGCAACAGACTAAAATAAAGTGAAAGCTAAAGTATGTTAAAACATGAGTAACAAACATAATCTGATAAGCTGGTGAATCACTAAACTTAGTTCCTTAAAATATTTACTTTGGTAAAATAAGTAGAACTGAATTTGGGAAGTAGTAAAACATGAATATTGTTTGTAAATCTTATGTAAAGCTGAACATGCTATAAAACTGCACTGAGGATCATGTATGAATACTGATCATGAAAACACGAACATGTAAATCAGAGAATACAAGACCAAGGATAAACATTTACTAACATGATCTGAATAACGGATATTTGATTAATTGAATAACTAATGTATGAATACTTGGTCATTGAAAATGCTCACCTTATACATCAATTTAAGTGCTAAGCGATCATTGTTAATATATTTACCCAACTTAAAGTCGGGGTCAAATCCATGAGGAACAATGTGAGTAGCGATTGAGTAAGTTTAAAATATAATTTACTTGCTAAGTTCAAACCTATGGTACAAGAAAGTTTTGGTGCTTTTAATTTTTGCTAATGTGAGAGTAAATTTTGGGCTTGAAAGGGACTAATCCGAGACTAAGAATAATTAGAGTGTAATTAATTAGGCACAGATCATAGGATTACGCTATCCTATAGGTAAGTTATGCATGGGTATGTGATGAATCGATACATATCCTATTCATTGATGATGTGGTCTAAGTTTAAAGTCCTTGAGGCTAGTCTTCAACAAAGCCTCAAAGATGTCACCCATTGACCCTTTCGAGTACCTAATGAGTGAGATAATTAAAACCAACCAACACCTCAATTAGGTATCCCTATTTCTACGATGATACCCATGGTATAGTCAACCTCATAATCACCCTTTTTTATAAGATAGTGAAAATTATCAAAATATGCCTATAATTGTCTACTATTTCTTTAGTTCCTACATCCCTCTTTCAAGAATGATGTGGGTTCCTAAAGGTCATCCAAACTGCTCTTTCAAGGATGGTTTTGGATTTAAAGAGCTTGATATTTTCATCCATCAAACCCATTTGGGTATTTGGGGATTTCACCCACAGATCCTAACAAATTTACCTAAGCAATAGAAGAACCCATCACCAATAAACAAGCATAAGCACATATGAATCACAACCCATACAATTTACACCCTATTTTAACATAATCCCAAGAAGAAGAACTAGCTACTCATGATGATAATAAACAAGAATAAACCAAAATATCCATTAAATTGATTCATCAAAAGTAAAGATAATGCAAACCACACTTTAAGTTTGAATGAATCCTTAATGGGATTTGTCAATTATCCACTTGGAAATCACTCCATTGTCTTCTTAGCTCATAATTAGTACAAATTTAGCTCAAAGCTCCAAGAATTTACAAAAACCCTAGATTAAAGATGGAAGGTAGGGTTGTGGAATGATGGATCCCCTAAAAATGAGGGTTTTGAGCTTTTAAATGGAAATTTGGGGTTGGCTATGCTCTTTTACTAATTTTCCCTTGGCTAAAAATCCTTCTATCCCGTGATCGTGACTCTGCCATTACTGAATTCTTCAAGTGATCACAGACTGCTGACTTATTAACTTATCACTATCATGGTGGCCAATCTACGATCGCGGTACCTGAGGCCCAGTCTGCACAGGTTTTCCAGCTTTTGCACTTCTCTTCCCACTTTGATCCTTTGTCAACTTATTTTGCCTCTTTTTGTCTCAGCATTTGTATACTTGCATAATATGGGAATTAGTGTATTTAACCACAAATATGTCTCACTTAGACATTCAAATCATAGTAGTGTGCATGAATGTTGAGTAAAAATGAGTGGTAAATTCACCACTCAACAACACCCTCAACTTAAAACTTTGCTTGTCTTCAAGAAACACTACCTTTTACCATGAGACAATGCACTTTTATGCCTAAATTAGATGATCCAAATGATCATGATGACTTCAACTTGATTACTACCACAAAGATCTCTTCAAACATGGGAAAGACTATTTTCATAACACCCCTCAACATAACACGTAGTTTTCAAGGATACAAAGACTTCAAAGAGTAATCATGCAACAATCACTAATACTCAAGAAATGACTCCTCTTTGACCTCAACTACATTATACTTCTTTTTCCTTATTTTTAAGATATGACAAAATCACCCACCTCAACTTGTTTACATGTCTCCTCTCAAGAAGGAAAATTCCACACACCAAGTTATCAAATATGCAATAAAGAATTAAAGTATGAAACTCTCTCTCTCTAAAGAACTCTCGATGTTAACAAGTACAATCCATAGGCTTGCCCCTATTTTCAATTTCCACAATGATGAATGCACTTAGTTGGAGATCTCTAAGGGCTTTTTGTGCTTGTAATGTAGGTTCGGGGTAGGGTAGGAGATTATTTGGGAACAAAGTTACAATATGCTCTTTGAACATCTACATTATAATTTTTTATCCAACTTTCGACCATGGACCACTACTATTGTTTTCACTCTTTAAACATGTGCCTACTTTTACTACCTTGATTCTCCCATTTTTTGAAAAAGCATTTTTTTTCACTTCTTTGCCTTTTACATTTCAAGCTTTTCTTTCCTTTCTTAGGTCCCTTCTTTTTCCTATTCATTTGTTCTCAAAATTTAGCTCTTAGACAGTAACTTATATTCTTGTGGCCCAAAGTTACCTCTTCCAAAACTTCACCACCCCCAACTTAGGCTTTTTGCCTCAGTTTGCATTTTTAAGTCCAAGAAGAATAGGGTTCAAAAAAGGGATAAGAATTAAAAGGCTCACAACTTAAAATGTCTTTGCCAAAGAAAGGTATAAATGCTCAAAGGGGGTTACTAGGGATAACATCTATGCTAGGGAAGGCTTTTTAGGCTAAAGTGGACTTTCAATATTGTAAAGATGGCCTAAGATTATCTCCCCAACCAAATAAAATAAAAATTAGCCTTGAGATACTAATGGGGCAAGTTATAGATGGTACAAGTATACATGAGATTCAAACAAATAAGCTGACCATACATGGCATGAAAATTTGCCAAGGACGCTCAATTGCCCCTCCTTCTATAGATGAAAAATGAAGTATCTACCAATTTTCACAAGTCAAAAATTTGGAATCACAAAATGAGAAAAAGAATTGTTACAATGCCGCTCACGTCCATTCCCTTGATTTTCAAATAATTTTTGACAGAGGGGGTGTTTCCTTTGCATTTGCATCATGCACAATTTGCTAACCGGAAGAACAACACAAGTATCGATCTCATATTTGGGCTTTATAAGGGCAAACCAGCCATATGGTTACTCAAACTTTACCAATGGTATGAATGAAATCCCCAAATCCACAATGCCATGGGTACTTAGATTTCCCTTGTATCTGTGGATCAAAATCCAATCACGATACTTTTCTCTTAAGAATGTCGTCAATAAATCCATCATAGAAAAAGGCTCATCCACCATCATTATTAAAGGTAAAAGATATCTAAAAGTGAAAATAATCAATTCACAAAATTTTCAAGCTTCGTGTGAACTAAGTTCAAGTATTGTAAACAAATGAATACACACAAGGGTAGGACACACCCCAAGTAAAGGACTTGTAGTGACCTCACTACATTACACAAAAGCATAAGGAGAGTAACACGACTCGATAAAACCGAAGTGAAAACTAATGTGCAGGCTGGGTGAGCTGTTGTGATTATAGAATAGATAGCGCTATTGTGGAGGTGCGATCGCAATCCTCCGACCGTAATTGCGGTACCTGAGGCATTCTGCTCCCCTATTTTCCTCTATTTTGCTGCAGGGCTTCCACACTTCTCAAGCTTCGTTTTCCCCTATTTTTTGCTTCCAACTTATCCAAAACACCTACAAAACATCAAAACTATGTGACTTATTTCAAAAATATAAAGATGCAAATATGAAAAATGATGGGTTGCCTCCCATGAAGCGCTTGATTTAACGTAGCAGCATGATGCCTCTTTAACCATCATTTATGCCTTTACTTAGAGGATTTAAATTTTCTGTCTAATTTTTTATCATTATATTATTGGGGTGCATTAGGCAAATGTAAAGGTATGATGACTCATGTTCTATCACTACGCTTCGAGGTCTTAAATCGTTTGCCTAATTTTGCATTGAAATTCCATATGAGCTCATTGGGTAATAGCGAGAAAACTAGAGGGCCACTAATTAGACATCAATATTTAAGATTCTTGTCCTTCAAGATTAGGGTCTTAGCATACCCTTTTTGATATACAAATTCCAGGATGTAACAAAATAGTTCATTATCACCCTTATTCAACATTTGCTCGGGGGGATTGTTTTTCACCAAATCTACCAAGCTTAATATTAAGAAGTGGTTAGAATGAGGTCTTTTTCCTAATTCCAGAGTTGTCTCCATTTGGTATCCTCGGCATGAAATGGACTAGAGTCTTCATAAGGGATTTTCTTGGCTTCTTCTTCTAACTCTAGTACCATTTCTTTCTTTTTGGCATCATCTCTCATGTTTGGTTTTGTTGGTTGGGAAATCACCGAGGGTTCTTTAATATCAAGCTCATTTAGAAGAGTAGGAATGGTTATGGTATTTAAATGATAAACTACCATGCCAACGTCTTCTATCTTCAAGATTTTCTCTCCAAATGCCTTGTTCGATTGGAGTATAAAAGTTTTTTCCTCCTCCACCATTATTGTTAACTCTAAGATACATTGAAGCATTACTTTAATGCCACTGTTTCCTGTGCTTCGTTCTTCACTTTCTTCATTATAAGAACTACCAAATTAACAAAAATAACTATCATTTGGGTTAGCATAACAAGTGGAGAGGGCCTTTGGAAAATCACTCCAACGTCGTAAATCATTCTCTTTTGATTTCACCCATTTTAAGATACGTTGGAGCATTGCTTCAACACCACTATTTTTCTCGCTTTGTTATTTCCTTTCTTTCTCATAAGACCTATCAAAATCATATGAAAAACTAGAAATTGGGTTAGCATAACCGAGGTAGAGGCATTTAGGCAATTTCTCCAATGTCCATTTCGACCACCATATAGAGAACAACTATACTCCCCATAGGATTTAGATGGTGCACACATCTCTCTCCAGGGATTATATCTACAATCTTGCCAAAAGTGGGGTCCACCATAATATTGATATGGATTGTCAAGATAGGATTTCCAACCACCAAACGTTCATTCCAAGATGCCATAGTAAGATATAAACAAAAATAAAGAAAATCTACCTAACACAAGAAATAAAAAAAATAATAAGCAAATATTTACAAATTTGAATCAAATTAAGTTAGCTAAAATTCTAAACTAACTCAATAAACCAAATTGTTCGCCGACAATGATGCCATTTGTGATAACGCTTAACTTACGTATCTGTTTAAGTGGATGAAATTCGTTATCAATATATTTGTCCAACTAAGAGTCGCGGTCAAATCCATGAGAAACAATGTGAGTGGCGATTAAGAAAGTTTGAAATAAAAGTTTATTGCTAAGTTCAAACCTATGGTACAAGATGTCTTAAGGGTTTTCAATTTTTGATATTGTGAGAGTAATTCTTGAGCTTTTAAGAGACTAATTAAAGATAAATAATAACTAGTGTGTAATTAATTACACATGAATCTTGGGATTCCGCTATCCTAGGGGTATGTTATGCATGGGTATGTGATGAATTGGTACAAATTCTATTCATTGATGATATGGTAGGCTAGGTTTAAAGTCCTTGAGGCTAGTTCTTCAAAAAAGCCTCAAAGATGTCACCCATTGACCCTTTCGAGTACCTAACAAGTGCGACAATTAAAACAATCCAACACCTCAATTGGGTATCCCTATTTATAAGATAATACCCAAGGTATAGTCAACCTCATAATCATCCTTATTTCTAAGATAGTAAAAATTAGCAAAATATGCCTATAATTGTCTACTATTGCTTTGGTTCCCACATCCCTCTTTTAAGAATGATGTGGGTTCCAAAATTTCACTTCAAATCCTCTTTCAAGGATGGTTTTACCTTTCAAGATCTTGGGATTGTCATCCATCAAACTCATTTGGGTATTTGGGGCTTTCACCCACAAATCATAACAAATTTACTTAAGCAATATAAGAATCCATCACCAATAAACAAGCTTAAGCACAGATGAACCACAACCCACATAATTACACCCTATTGTAATATAATCCCAAGAGGAAGAACTAGCTACTCATGCTGATAATAAATAAGAATAAACCAAAATCTCCATTTAATTGATTTATCAAAAGTAAATAGAATGCAAACCACACTTTAAGTTTGAATGAATCCTCAATGGTATTTGCCAATTCTTCACTAGGAAGTCACTTCAATGTCTTTTTAGATTATAATTTGTTTAAATTTATCTCCAAGCTCCAAGAAGTTACAAAAACCGTAGACTAAGGGAGGTAGGGTTTTGGAATGACGAATACTACAAAAATGAGGGTTTTGAGCTTGTAAATGGGAATTTGGGGTCGGCTATATACTTTTACAACTTTGCCTTTGGCTGAAAATCCTGCTATCCCGCGTTCACGTGTGGATCTGCCACAACTGCTGAATTCATCAACCGATTGTAGCCTACTAATTTTTTAACTTACTACAATCATGGTGGTCAATCCGCGATCGTTGTACCTGAGGTCCAGTCTGCACAGGTTTTCCAGTTTCTGCACTTTCCTTCCTACTTTGATGCTTTTTCAGCTCATTTTGCCTCTTTTCATCTCAACATTTGTATGCCTACAAAATATGGAAATTAGCGTATTTAACCATAAATATGTCTTACTTAGACATTCAAATCATAGTAGTGTGCATAATTTTTGTGTGTAAATGAGTAGTAAATTTATCATTCATCAATTATGCAAACCTGAACAGACGCACTCTGAATATTGTACTGAGACTGTGGGAGCTAGCTATAATCGATATTCCCCAATCTGAGCTATTGGGGTCCAATCAGTAACCCTAGTTGGAAGGGTACTGGTACTTTGCCAAGGGTACTAACACTGTTGATGATGTGGATCCATAAGGTTGATATCCCGAAGGACAAGGGTGTCATGCCTAACTAATAGGGTACCCCTCATAATCTACGGTGGCATCGTAGGTCTGCAACTTAGGGGATGCTACTAATATCTCATGCCTAACTAATTGGGGAGACACCATCTCTATGTTCACTCGATGCTAAGTGTTACTCTCAACTGAATGACACTGATACAGGCTAAACTGAATTAAATTCAACTAAACATACAACTGACATTGCTCATAATAGTCTAATCATAACAAATGGTTGAATGATAATACTCATGGTTTAGGTGAAATCATTTCTGAGATACTAAAATCATGTAAAGTAACTAGGTATTGGGTATTCATAACGCGCCAGCACTGAAAGATCATAAACCCAATGATAAATAATTGAAACTATAGTATGAGATTATGGTTTAAAGACCCAAAACATAAATATTCCATCAAACGTAAGTAAATTATGAACTTAAACATAGAGGTATCATAAAACACGCTAAAATATCATGAATTCATGGATAACCTGCAATTCAACATTTGGATGTGGAGTTCAATTTAAATCAACATGGGAAATAAAAATTTAAAACACAATTCAACAAAACTTTCCATGACATCATAATAAAACATAGTTTGAATCAAGACACTATGAATAAAACTCATCTTGGACATATGGAACTTCAAAATCATAGACAAAATCGTATTTACACCAAAGAAGAGGTTTTTGGGTTCCTTGGGTGGAAGAGATCTATGGATGAATATTCCACATACATTAATTGATGAATTCTTGAAGAAACATGAAATTAGAACTTGTACCATTGAATTCTTAAGGAAGAAAGCTTGAAACTTTGGATTTGAATGATGAACTTATGAAAGAAACCTTATTCTTGATGTTTTCTTAAAGATTATTGAACATGGAAGCTTGAATTATTGATTTCTTAGGGAAAAAGTTTGGATTTTTGTTCTTGGGAAGGGAAGGGTTTTTGTGATATTTGATTTGAAGAAGAAGGGAAAATAATGCCCTTTTCGGTGTTATAACTCGTGCCTTGGACATTTGGGGTTGATGGGAAAGGACCAAAGTGCCCCTTGACCCTTAAGAAGCTGAAATAGTGAAGGAATAAACCCCACACTATGCCCCTTAGTCCTGGGAAGTAGTCCTTGTGCTTCCCGCCTTATCCTGATGGAATAACCCCCATGGTGTAGGCTTATCACCCGCCCTTACTGCCTCTCACTAAAAATGCCATAACTTTTTTGCTCGAGTACCGGATTAAGGTAAAATTTGTATCATTGGAAAGCTAACTCAATTATATATCATTTGGCGGTCTTGAGCAACAAAATTTCACATAGATCAAAAGTTATACACATTTAAAGTAGGCCCTTGTAGAATCAAATACAAAGATTTGGCCGAATCAAAGGCACTTACCTCAAATTTGTTCTAAGTGATTTCTATGAATATTTTTTAGCTCAAAAGCATTATTAACACTAGGATAATGATAATAACACATGTATTCACCTACAAATCATGGGACTAAAGTTTACACACATAGGAATAACGGTTTAAAGTATAGCCCAAAAATGTAGGGTGTTACAATGTTATGACACACATGATCCATACATTTATCTCTCACGCTATGCCTAGTTCTAAGAAATAGTGGTTTCAAGTGAAAATCCTCTCCTTGTTTCCTAAATATGAATCTCTGATTTGTGTTATATTACCCATGATATATACAATCGTGTTTCTCCTGGTGCCCAGTCTTAAGGAGTTATACTATGGTATGTTTATGTCGGAATGACTCTCCATTTATAACCTAGGTGGTGTCTATCAAGTACTTTCTTCCTATTATACCATTTCTCATTTCGCAGGACTCTCCTTGAATATTACGACAAATAGGAGTTGTAATTGAGAACTAACACCCTCATTCTTGATTATTTTACTCTAGTTCCTCAGTAAGCCTTCTAATGTTAGTATGGTAGTGGCTATAGAAGTGTAGTAATGTTTCGGATAAGGGAGTAGATGTTCTTTAGGGTAAAAATTCTTGGGGTGACTACTCAGGCAAAAGTTATAGATAAAGATGGGAGAGCAAAATGAACCTTTGTTATTTGAAATAGTTAAGAAAAGGAGATATGGTGAAATCTATCACAATAGTGATTAAAGTTTCTAGTTTTGGGTGAGAGATTCGTAAAGTAGGGTAGAAAGGTAGGCTTAAATGTTGTGATTAATAGATACATAAACCATTTTGTTATGCGATTAGTACTCGTTTATTAAGACCCGAGGTTACTTGATTGTTGTGATAAGATCGAGTAATACTATTGGAGTAGTGTAAGGTATAGGGTCCCATTGCTTACAACAACACCTTTAACTCTGATATAGGCCTTAACATAGGAGGGAGATGTAGTAGATGCTCAAGTCTTGTAGTTATGTTTGTTGTGAGGGAGTTAGGAGGTTAAAATAGTGAAGTATTGTATTCATAGCTGAAATCCTAGTAGAGAGTGTGGTCATAGTTAAGGGTTATTTGATGCATTGCTGGGAGGAAAGAGCTATTTGGGAAGCTAGGGAGGACATAAAATCCAAATATCCATTCTCGTTACCCGTTCTTCAAATTCATGCTTGAGGTGTGTGTATTTCTTACAATTTTGTTTTCTCTCTTTGTTAAAGAAAATCGTAAATTCCTTGGTATCTTTGTTTTCTATCTTAAAGGTAAGAGTGGTTGTGTTTGGAATCAAATCATTCTAATAAATGTCTTTTCCTATCATTTGACGACAAATGATCCTAATAGAGGGAATATGTAACGCCCCAGGTTTTGGTCCTTGAAAATTTTCTGAGTTCTAAGCTTTCTGTACTGACCATGACTCACTTGACAAGTCTTAATATGTCTTTATGGGTCATAGGACCCAGTCATAATGAGCCCAAAATGATTTGCCTAAGTCACTACCTTGTTAATGACTAGATTTAATGTAACGACCCAAATATATACCCTGGTCGCCACACGTTGCTTACGATCTCGAGAAACCACAAGTTAACCCATGAGTTGATACCTACTATGAGCATGAAATAAAACTAATAGTAAAAGAACATATGCAGAATTTAACTAAAAATGCCATAAGGTTTTAAATGCTAGATCCTAAGACTGAAAGAAGCTGTCTGAAAATTAATAAAAAATGATAATCTAACTGACTGTCTGAAAGTGTCTGGAAGCCTCTAACTGACTGAGGAGTTGATAGGACAAGCCCCCAACTAACTCTGAATGACTACTAAACTGAAATACTGAAATAGATAGAAATGGTCCTCGATATATGAGGACTCACCACTGCTGTTGCTGCTAATGCACGGGATTGTTTAAGTATGGTTGGGATCCTGAGCATCTATGATATAAGACATCATAGCACAAGAAATGAGTTAGTGACAAGTACTTTGGATGTACTGGTATGCTAGAAGAGGTTAGGATGTTATGCATAGGTTATGTGCATGAGTAATAACTGACTGAGTGAGTAGCATGAGGTAACTGAATAACTGATATGAATGCGTGAGTGCTGTAAAATCTGAGAATGCATGACCAAGTATATAACATGATTTTGAAATAGTCTGTAAACTAAAATACTAAAATTTGATAACTGAATAACTGATAAACTGTATGCTATGGTCAAGCAAAACTAAATTGAGTTTTGAATAAAATACTAAAATTAAAATTGTGGGAGGTATCTTCTTACCGACATGCCCCAGTCTAAGTTGATCGGTGTCCAACCTGTGACCCCAGTTAGAAGGGTGCTAGTACCATGCCATGGGTACTAGCAATGGTTGTGTCAACCCTAAACTAGCAGTAAGATATCTTGTTAACCCTAAACTAATAGAAAGACTCATGAGATATGTGCCAACCCTAAACTAACAAGAAGACAACTCAACCCTATGTTAGATACGTAGTTCGTTAACTCAGGAATTGCTACTAGGGGTCAAACCCTATACTAAAAGGAATTCCCCCATTCCTGGGTTCGTTCGGTGCTAAATTCTACTCCCAACTGAACTGACATTGATTATGGGACTAAACTAAGTTTAACTGAAGAAAGAACTCACTCAAATTGCTGAATTAATCTAGATTTGACTGACACGATAACTGACAGAATTGATAATGCTCATACGTGTCTGAAATCATTTTTAAGAATACTGAGACTAAATAAATAGCTAAATTTTGAGTATTCATAACCCCCAAGACTTGATAACAATAACAACAGGGACACATAAAAGCTTTAAAACAATGGAAATCATTGTTCATAATTATTAACTTAAGTATTTCATCAAACACATGGAGACTAAGACTTTAACATGGGGGTACTTTTAAATATGATAAGATAGCATGATCACATGACCAAATCATAAACTAAGGGTTTTATTCTGAATTTGCAAGAACATGATATGTAAACCGCAATATTTAAACATACTATAATACATTCCACGTGAAAACAATTGAAATCATAACTTGAAATCAAATTACTAAGATATAGATAGACATACTTCAATTTTCAAACGTGTAAGGGCTCTTTCTATCAAAACTCTTGAAAACTTAATACATGATCAAAATTCATAAGAGTTTCATGGAGGTAATTCATTGTAAACATGTAATTTTATTATACCGTGTAATAAGTAGTCATTGTTCAAAACCCAATCATTTAGGCCTTTCATCAAACACATGGGGCGTCATGAGTTAAAGCATACGAATAGTTAAATCATGTGATAATAACATAATTACAATATGAAAATCATGGGTTAAGGATTTAACATGCAAATATCATCCTTCAAAGTGTCAAGGGCTAATTCTAACAGAAATAATTTCTAAACATGATATAAAAATCAAAATTCATGAAAGTTCATAGATATAATTCATAATAACATGTAAAGATCATAATTTGAAACTTAAAAATTGATTCTTGAACTCTATGGGTGAAAAGGGCCCATGGATGAACATCACACATACCTTAAAGCTTTAATCTTGAAAGAGAATTTACTTTTCTTGAACGTTCTTGGATTGGGAAGGATAATTTCTTAGTTTTCTTCAAGGAAGGGATTGAATCTTGTTCTTAGGAGATGATCTTGAGAGGAAACCCTAATCTTGTTGTTGAGAGTGTATGAGAGGATTTTGAGATGTTTAACTGATGAAATAGGATAAAAATAATGCCCCTTGAGGGTTATAAGTCATGGGAGGGGAAGGTTTTGAGGTAAGAAAAAGACCAAAATACCCCTCCAAAGCTAAATAAGAGTTTCTGAAATTTTTAGTTGATAACTTATCAACTAGTTGATAGCTTATCAACTCAAGTCATCACTTTTGTAGTTGAGATGGTTATGGGTGACGACTTGGTTGATAAGTTATCACTTAGTTCATGACTTATCACCTCAAGTCATCACTTAGTATCTGAAGTTGAAAACATTCTAGTTAAGGCTGACGACTTGGCTGATAAGTCATCACTTAGTTGATGGCTTATCACCTCAAGTCGTCACCTTGATGACGGAAAGACATGCTGAGGTAAAATGAGCATCACTTTTCACTCGGATATTGGATTAAGGTAAAACTAAATGGGTTGGAAAGAAGACTCAAATACCTTTCATTTAATATAAAGTAGAATGCCTTAATTAATATATACTGTGAGACATACACATTTAAAGTTTACCCTAGCTGGAGAAGTTTTCAAAACTATATCGATAGAAAAGTTCTCAACTTGTCTTTGAGTTAGGAGGGTATTATAACCTCGATCAATATACAAAAATATTCCCAAATCATATATTTTCTAATCACACGTGTATATACATAGAATAATTGGTTTCAAGTATGTATGCATACGAAAAAATAATTTAAATTCTAGCCTAAAAATGTGGAGTGTTACACTTAACGAGTCGTATAGAATCCTAATGAGTCATAAGAAGGGTATTTCATAATGTTTCTGATGTAGTGCCTCTACTGAGACTATTTAGAATACGACTTGAACCTACGAGTCACAGTGTCTCATTATGAGACATAGGGTTCCAGTCATAGGGTTTAGAGTAACGAGCCCAAGGGGGTTCTGGTCTAGTTATGACTGAATGGTCCAAGTCGTAGGCCAACCCTACTAGTCGTAAGGTCACCTAAAGTGACTGATAGGTTATTTGTCAAATTTTAATAAGGTATTTTAAACATTTTCCTCCTATCCCCCTGATAAAACATGACTTATAATCTTATTTGGAACCTTATTCTCAACCATAACTCAACCCAATTACACTTTTCTCTCTTTCAAATTCTCTCAAGCAGTCATACTTAGGGTTTCTAAGAAGTAGGTCATTTAAGGATTCAAGTGTTGGATTCTCTCCGTAATAATTGGTATTTCAAGAATGCTACTCTTTTCTTATTGTTAATTTGTTAAAAACATGTATTTCAAAGTATTGTTTATGATATGTTTGTGATGGTTTTGAAAAAAAGGTTGGGGTTTTGAATATTATGAATTGAAAAATATTTCTCATGGCTTATATATGATTTTCATGCTTTAATTATGGTTTTAAATGTGTGGGTGCATGGGTACAGTGATTGAACTAGGGAATTGTGATTTTCCAAATCTTGTGACTTTTGAAGTGGTTATGACCCCAACCCTATATTGTGAAACTAGTTTTTAGTTATCAGAAATGTAGGAATTGAACTGTTCTTGAAACTATGGCATTATGATGTTGAATTGAATTCTATGGATTTGTGTTTTCACAAGCTATGGCTTAATTGAACCAAGGGCTTGTGAATTCCCCTAAGTGGTGTAAATTGTGTTGGCATGTTATTGTTATCTTGCAAGTATAAGTTGGTGTGACGATACCTACAGTGTATTCCTTAATGTGTAATATGGTTCAATGAATTGGAATGTGTGATAATTATTTTAATTTATCTTTTAAAAAAATTGTGTAGCTGGGTCAAAAAAATGGTGGTTTGAGTGACCGACATTGGAAATTGTGCTAGTCGGTGTGTGGGTCATTATAGCTTGAGGGTTTGAATCCCCTTTCTTGTGACCAGGTGGTTCGAGTCCACCTTATTATTATTATTATGATTGGAAGGTTCGAGTTCCTTATCTCACATTTCATAATCGGGTGCTTAAGTCACCTTGGTATATGATTGGAGTGTTCAAGTCCCCTGTGTATATATATATGATCTTTCTCCAATTCATCCAGCTACCCGTACTGGAGCCCAACCAATGGGTGAGAGCTGGGGCCCAAATAGCCCTGGGTACTATTTATGATGATTGTGCTACACAATCCAAGCTAAATTTTTAAGTGAATGTTAAATCTTTTTCTTTATCCCAGCATGTGATATATATATATATATATATATGTGTGTGTGTGTGTGTGTGTATATGTAGGTATATATATATATATATATATATATATATATATATATATATATATATATATATATATATATATATATATATATATATATATATGTATGTATATGTATATGCATTTGATTATATAGATTTGATTTTGAATGATTTGAAACTGTTGATCATGGCATTATGTTATCCTTATCCCTGAGTATCATGCTAGCGTTCACTCCGCTAAATGTCTTTGAACATTGTATCCCTACGCGATGTAGGAATTTTTGATACTTCTCATTCTCAGTGAATGGGATTTGGTATCAGCTCATGAGTTTACATTGAAGTGGTGAGCTTCGATATATTAGAAGACTATATTTCATGTTCTGTTCTCTTATGTTTTAGACTGTTTAGACTTATTTTTAGCTATAGTCGGGGGCATGTCCCGACACTTTATTGATATACAATTTTGATTTATGTCTAGAAGGCTTTGTTGAATTACTGTGGATTTGGGTGATGTTGGTCAGTTGTTGGTTATTGATTATAGAAGCATCTTTATTCTCTAAATTTATCTTGTTATATGTCTGAAATTCATCCGATAGGGTGATATTGTGGTGGTTGGTTTGGTGCAAGGGGGGATCTCCAGTCCCCAGCGGACTTGAGATACCCATCACGGCCAGGCACAGGTTTAGATCATGACACGTATACATAATAAATTTAAGTATATGGGCTCATATACATAATAATGTTATGCATGTGGGATGAAGTAACAACAAATTCCATAAATATATTTATGGTGTGACATAAAAACTCTCGGCAATGTCAAATTCAATACATATACATACCATTTTTTCTTCCTCTTTTTTCTTTCGTCCAAAAAAATAATGATATCACCAGCAGTGATCCAAAATTTCTTATGCATCTTACCACGTATAAGACAAGACATTTAGTACCATCAATACATATAGCTTCACATCTTTCATTACAAAGCATACATACAACTTTATCAAAATTGATGATTGATGCAATGAAGAAGGGTAGGGCGGAAACGGAATTGATAATAGTATATGGTGTAAAGAATGAATAAATGGAAATTGAATGAGTTTTTGAGTAAATCTGAGGGTTGAAGGAAATTTTGGGGGAGGAGAGGCAAAAGTCGTTGGAGTTGTGCTCCAAGATGAGATTTTTCAGTTTTGTATTCAAACTTGGTAACCTCTTGAATATGGCTCCTTGATTGTAGGCACTTTATAAGGAAAAAAAACATATAAATAGGATGGTAAATGAGATATTTATAATTAGTTTTGGGATTTGAGATATTGTGTAATAATATAACATAAAGTTTTAGTTTTTAGTAATTTATCCAAAAATATATTATTTATAGTATTTTAGCATGGAAATTGGAAAGGAAAAACCATTTTCATTAGTGCAGAATGACTTTAAACTAAACTATGTAAAAGAATCCCTCGAACTCTTATTTTGCATATGTGTATAAATAACCTATAGATCATTTATTTTGGAAATTTTTCTTCTTTTTAAGTTTAGTTTCTCCACGAGCGCCTGTATTATTTTTCTTCTCTTTCCTTGTTTACCTTTTCTTACTCTATATAGTTTACTATAATAATGTTACATCTCAAATATGTATTTTGTTTTTTTCAAATAAAAAATAAAAAATCTAAGCCCCTTCTTAAAATTTGACTTTACGCAACTAAAAGTTGTTGAGTTGTCTCTGGTGTCAATAAGGGTAATTTTTTTATTTTTTTTTGGTTTTCCATTCGTTATCCGGTGTCCGCATTGGAGCCCCGACTAATTTGGATCATGCGTTGCATGGCCCATTAAGGTGGAAGCACTCTCAATAGAGTTTTCTCCATACCCAGGGTCGAACCAGTGGCGGATGTACATGTATTCCAGGGGGTTCATCCGAATCCCTTTCGTCGAAAAATTATAATATTTTTACATGGTAAAAAAAAATTATAGATAAATAATATAGGTTGAACCCCTTCGACTAGTCCGTATATGTACTACTGAACCCTCTCACTGAAAATCCTGAATCCGCCCCTGGATCGAACCCTCAATCTCTGGTTAAGAGTGGAGCAGGCCCATCCACTGCACCACAACCCATGTTGGTGTCAATAAGGGCAATTTTAATGAAGCGCAATATAAGGTTGAACTCTTACTATATATTTTCTTCTTACCAAATATTTTAAGACTTTTAAATTCTTAAAATATATATTTAGTACTCCTTAATAATTAAATCAATATTTCCAAAATCTTAATATATGACCATTATTTTTAGATAGCAAATTTTTCTCATAATTATTAATTTTTCCTTTATAGATACAAACTGTTTTAACTATGGTAATGCAATATTCTTATCTATGGTAATATAGTATTCCTCTTTCATACAAGAGTAAAAGCTTACAGGTTATTGTCTTAGTAGGAGAAAAGGCATAGGGATCATAAGCAAAACTTACCTTACGTACGAAGGAAATCCTCGTATTGGGTACATTTGTCTTGGGACGATTGTTTTCTCAGGACCCCTCTTATAGTATTTACAGCTACAATATTAAGAAACACTCCTCTAAATGTGAATAAGCTAAATCTCCTTTTGATCACCACATGTTAGGATCAGTAAGTTGCATCTTAAACACTTTCATTAACCTCTAAATGACTAAGCTTATATTGTTTGATTTTTAATTACCCTCAACTCTTGAGCTAGGTAAATACGATACAAGTTTCATGGAGATGTGATATTCACACGAGTGGAACAACATCAATTAATAACACTGTAGAAGTTAACAAACAAAGAAGTTTAGTGATCAAGTTACCATTCGTACTTGCCTTTGCTATTAGCTTCTCAAGTTCGGTATATTTGCATCCATCCAAAAGTGCATCAGCCCCACTTTCACGAGTACATAAAACTTAATGTTGGAATCACCTACCATGAATTCATACATGATATCTATAGATCTGCAAATTAATATTTATAGGTGTAGAATCTAAATATCTAATAATAATAATAGATTGACTAAGGTTATCGAGCTAGACGATCAAGATAAGAAAGAGGAATTAGAACTGGAAAAAAGCATAACATTTAAAGTTTGAATCACCTACCATCGATCCATTAAGAAAAAAACAAAATATTGACTTTTCTTACTTATTCTTCACTTTCTTTTGGTTACAATAAAACAAGCAACACAAAAATTAAGGAAAAATTACAAAAATATTGAACAGACCATTAGTGAACTACTTGGAAAAAAGTAATTAAATTCTTTAATTTTTCTAAAAGCTTCTCTGTTTTTAAATGGTCTTCTCATAATTAATCCAATTCAATCTAAATTCAAACATATATGCTTCTGCTATATTTTTTAAATAACTGGGCTCTGATACCATTTGTAGGGGGTGCGGATTACTTGGGGCTGCGGATTACTTGTGAAGATAACTTGTGAAATAGATCTATTATATGTATAATAGATCTATTTTTCTTTGTGATATTATTTCATCCATATTTTCTCTTCAATATTTTAAATATTTGTAGTCTATTATTTTATCCTGTAGTAATTGCAGAGTTACAGATTTCTGTATAATAATTTATCCTAATTGTACTATAATGTATATCTAATTCTAGATTTTCAATGTTATTTATTATTTTGTGTTGTTCTTCTCGTAGCGAGTTTTTTAAATTATATAAACTATCACATGTACTTTTTCCTAAATTTTCTAAGATTTCTTCTATCCATATTAATTTTTCTTTTAGATTCTCCATTATTTTTCTAATTCGGTTTTTATACTTAATTTCTTCATTTAGATTATCTTGATTTTCGCTAGTTTTTCTAATATATTCTAACATCTCTTAATCTAAATAATATCCATCTGGGTAATTATCCAGGTATAACTGTGCTATCCAATTTATAGTTTCAATTTCATAGTCTAATACTTTTTCTAATATTATTTTCTTAATATCTATAATTTCTATATCTCTAAGTATATATAAGATTAAGACTTTAAGATTATGTATCATTTAAAATTGACTAAATATTTTATTATAACATTTTGTAGTTGTTTGTTTTAGTCTTAGTAGTTCTTGCATATTTTCATTAAGAAATTCTATATATTTTATATCTTTAGTTTCCATGTATTTGTCTAAATTTACTTTCATCTGTTTTTCTATTAACTGTATGTTTCTCATATCTTTTTTCCAAAAATTCTAGATATATGTAATTTATCATGGTAAGTATTTGTAAGAGTAGTTAGTTAGGTATGGTATGTAATTTATTCTAGTCATAAAATATTTACCAAATGCTTTTTCTAATATGATTTTTCTTATATCTACTACTTTTATATTCTTAAGTGCATACAAAATAAGTATTTTAAATTTATCTACCATTACATCAGATAAATAATTATTCATTTTCATAAAATTGCTATTTTCAAAATATTTCCTTCAATCATGTACATAACAAAATATGGTCATCTTAGATTACTATATACTAGATTATTCTTAAATAACATGTTCTTCGGTCACTATTAGCATGGTAATCTGGATATTTTTCCTTTAAACAGCGCCTCTACTCTGGTTACTCCCCACCACGGCTTCTTGCCTCATTGGTTTCACCTTTAGGATGGCATAGTTCTTAGGGATTTTTCTCCCTTTCCACTTTGCTAATAAACTTCTTAACATATTATTCTTCGAATAATTCTACTATAAAGTAACTAACATGAATTTATTTTATCATACCATGATTGTTGGAAATTATGAATTTAGCTATTCATAATCATAAATAAATATACCTGTTCGGGTAGGTTTGATATTTCTAAGGTTTGTTCCTCCATAGCTTTTTCCATTGAAATAAATCTATTTTTTAATAACTAAGCAAAATATTTGTTGTGGACAAGAGAGAGTTTTTTCTTCAACACATGAAGGCTTGCTTTGCAATGCCTTCGGTTCATCTTATTTATAGACTGAAACTTTACAAGAGTATTCACGTTTCTAAAATGATCTACCTAGTCTACTTTACAAAAAGTCTCCTAATAAGACAAGAATTATTAATGCCTAGACTAATAATAGTCAAAAGCCTATACAAAAGTTTTCAATATTTTACGTAAAGCAAATTGTGAAAGTTTACATGTCGCTTTCACAATTTAATAGCTTGTCTTCTATTATTAATCTGTTGATATCTTCTCGTTGTCGTATCTGCTGCTTTTCCATATCTCCATTATTGCTTCTTATCTTGTATCTTCCAGCTAGCGTTCTTATCTACTTAGTTGATTTTTCTTCTATTCTAGCTGAACTGCTGGGATATCATTATCTCCTCCCTTACAGTTTGAACATTTATGATCTGGATATTTATGTCCAATTGTCTTACAATATCTGGTTAATAATTCTTCTGAAATAAATTTTTCTCTGATAGCTCTGGCGATAGGTTCTGTCTCTAGTTTGAGTAACGTCAGAATCCATTGCCTAATAGTTTCCATATCTGTTTCTCATAATTCCTTTGAATTTGAATATATTAGTATATGATTTCTTGAATAATAACTCCATATGGGATTTTGGTTGCAGTATGTGTTTGCTAGCTCTTGCAAAATTGTAGATAGTCCGATAATCCTTTTATTCGCATAAAATTGTGGTATCTTAATTCTAGGTATTTCTGGTTGTGGAATAATATCTTGTGGTATAATCATATCTCGTGTCATTCCTATCTTTACAACTTGTATGGATTTTTTTAACTTCATCATATAATATCTCTGCTGGTGCCGTGTAAATTTTTATTAAAAATAGGGTACCTTTGGTTATTCTTTTAAAAATACTAAATGCTTCAAATATTTCTGGTATAGTGAATATCTTATTTCCGTCAGAGGTATATACAGTACTGAGTAGTTCATATTCATAGCAAGTTTTAACTAGACTTGATTTGGTTTTAGGTAAAGCAATTAGCTTATTATATCCGGTCAATCTTTGGGTTATATAGTTTGTATCTGGTTCTTGGATGTTTATAGCTCTGGGGTTAGTATTTAAAAAGGTTTGAACATTGTAGATATTTTCTATATATGTCCAGGTTGTATAGTTGTAAGTCTTTTTGTCTTGGTTTAAACTATCTCGGTATGTGGTAATTTGTGGGGGTATAAACATGGGATCTTTTGATGTATTTGGTATATATGGTTTATCAAATAGATTATTTAGGTTCATATTTGTGTTTTTCCTAACTCCTTTTCCTGTACCTGCAGAAGTAGATTGATAAGCGTTATGGGTTTTATGGAGTGTCCCATCGTCTCCTTCTAGCTCTAGAACTTTAATGTCTTCCAATCGACATAGCTCTACACACTGCTGAGTTAGCTGATTTGTAGCTATAGACTTCAATGTAACTTCATTAGTCTTTAGCTTTTCTATTTCATTACCCATATTGTCCACTTTCATTGAAAGCATAGTTAGGGTGTTGAATAGTTTTTCTAAAGTATCCTCTTCTATTATATCAGTCTGTGTAGCTTTGTCTTGATATGTAATCTGCAATGATATTTTTGTTAGTACTAATTACTTCAATTATAAATGTGAAATTTAATATATTCAAGACTAGTCTCTGAATCTCTTTTGTTGTAACTGAATTTTGTATTTTCTTTGTTAACTGTATTAACCGTTCATACAATAAACTTGTTATATACAATATATGGCTCAAATACTAACAAACATTTATATAATGAACATAATTCTTTCCTATTTATTTCCCATTTTATTTATGTTTCATTGAACGTACCTGAGTAGTATCTACAATGGTGTTCTAATATTTTTTCTTCATATCGGTATTTAAGTACTCCTCCATAACTACATTCACTAGCATCTGCTTCTACTATATATATAAATTTTCTATTTTCATCTGGAAATTGTAGTTTTGGTAATTCTTTACAAAGTGATTTTATTTTCTAAACTTGTTTTTTCTCTTCTTCATTATAGTTATATTCTACATCCTTTTTTAATTTTTTCTGTAGTGGTTTTAAAGTTCCTGCTAATTTTGGAATATATTCCCTTACTTGGTTTACTAATCCTAAAAATGATTGTAATTTCTTTTTTGTATCTAATTCTTCTTTCGAATTTATTATTTTTTGTACTATATGTTGTTGCATTTTTACTCCACTCTTATCTATTTGTATTCCTAAAAATTCTATCTGATTTTTCATAATTTCAGCTTTCTTTTTACTTAGACTTATTCCCAATTTCTCTATTATATCTGTAAATTGCCCTAATAATTTTAAATGTTCTTCTTTAGTTTTTGTATATAATAATATATCATCTATGTATACTATACAATTAGATAATTGTTTAAAATAACTATCCAAAAAATGTTGATATCTACCTGGTGCATTTTTATATCCAAATGGTAATACATTCCATTCATAAAATCCTTGTGGTACCGTAAATGCGGTTAATTCTTTAGATTCTTCTTCTAACTTTAAATGGTAAAATCCTGATTTACAATCGAATTTACTAAAATAATTATATCCTTGTATTTGTCTTATTTTTAATATCTTATTTTGTATTGGATAATTATATGTCATAGTCTTTGCATTTAAATTTCTATAGTCAATAACCATTCTACTTTTTCCTCTTTTTTGTTCACTATGTTTATTTACTATAAATACTGGACTATTATGTTTACTATTACTTTTTTTGTATATATTATTTTTCTAATAATTCACCTATATGCATTTTAAATTCTTTTAAATCGTCAAAATTATATGTTAATGGTTTCTGGGTTATTATGCTATTTTTATCTATTAATTCAATTTTTATAGTAGTTTTATGTTTTTCCCACTCTTTTAATAGATCTTCACTATATAATTGTTCTAATTTTTTCTTAATTATTTCTATCTTATTTATTGAAAATATAGTTAATTCTGTTTTATTTATCGAGAATACAACTAGTTCTATTGTATCTTCAGTATTTTTTATATTTTCTAACTTTTGTGTAATTTTTTCGCTTCCTTTTATCCAATCAGTTTTCTTTCTTATTTTATTATTAATTCTTTTTGCTCTTACTTTCTGTTTACATGGTGTTGTAAACCACCAATCTGTTCTAGTTATTATATGTGGGTATAATTTATCTAAAAACGGCATTCCTAAAAGTATATCTTTTGATGTTAGTTCATAATTATAAATTTCTTCTATTGTTAATATCTCTCATACTTGTATTTTTACATTCCTAGCTTTATAAGTGATTAAGCTTCCTTCATTATTAAATCCTTTAACTATTATTGGTGTTCTTAATTTATCCCATTTGCTTTCTAGTAAGCAATTATATCTACATAAATTAGCTTCTGCTCCTGTATCTATCATAGGCGTATAATATCTACTGTAATATCCTTCTACTACTATCTTCATTAATACATATATTTTCATTTTATGTTAAGGCTCTTCTTAAGAATAATTTCTCTCTGTTATATGTTAAGGTTAATTGTATATGTTCTATATTATATGGTTTTACTTGTTCTAGCCATTTTATTCCTAATATTATGTCTGCTTTTTGCATTTCTTCCTTTACTTCAAATTCTATTTTTATTTTTCTAATTCCTATTATTATTTCTTTTTCTGCTATATTTTTACTTTTATTAAACTTCTTGGTAGATCTGGGCATATATCATTATCAGTTTTTATTTCTTCATTTTTTACTAGATATTTTGCTATATAATTTTTTTCTTGTCTAGTATTTAAGAGTGTTAAATATTCTTTTTCATTTACCTTTCCTGTTATGTAATATTGGTTTAAATTATTTGTTGAATTTATTTCATAACTTGTTATTTTTTATGAGCTTGATGATTCTGGTTTTTCATCAGCTATTCTTTTCGTTGTACTTATTCTATCATTTATTATTTCTAAATTTTCTTTTATATCTATGTTTCTATAGCTATAATCATTATAATCTATTGTTTTTACAATTTGTTCGAATGGACTTTCTATTCGTATTTTGTTAATCTTATTTTTTCCTGTTATTTTATGTTTTGTCGTTAATACATATAAATTTTTGCATCATGCTGTAAATATTTTACTTCCTCGGGTTAATTCTATTCCTGATATTTTTCAATATAATACTAATGATTTATCTATATTTTTATCTATTACCGCTACTGAATAATTTGCACTTATTATAAATTTAAATTTTTGGTATATTAAATTTCCTTTTATGACAGTTATTATGCTTTTTTCTATAGGTTTTATAATTCTATGATCTGCTAAATATAATTCTATTGGTGTATCTATTCCTTCTCTAAAACATGCTTTTATTAATATCTCTGTACCTCCAAGGTGTACATATTTTATTGGGTCTCTACTTTTTATATCATTTATCTCTTTATTAATTATTCTTTTTGTTACTAGTGGTATACTAGCTTTTCCTTTTGCATATCTACAGTCTATTACATGTTCCTTTTGGCTTATTACATAATATTCTTCTTTTTTCCTAGTAAACATATTTTTTATTGTTGGTATTTTAAATATTTTTTCTACACTTAAGTTTAATTCTTTTCCTTTTATTTCATCAAATATGTTACTGTCAAATATTATTTTTTGGTATGTTCCTTCATCATTTAAATATTCTTCCTTTGTTATTATTTTTATATCTTCTTCAGTCATTTGATTCATCTATTTCACTATCTTTTTCATTATCTGTTTCATTTTCTGAAATTTCATATATACTATCCTCACTTTCTAATTCATAATCTATATAATCTATCTGCATATATTCTGTATTTTTTATTTTTATTTCTGATATTTGTTTATTTTTTGGATTTTTAGGTAATTTACAATCTCTAGCTAAATGTCCTAATTTTTCACAATTATAACAAGTACATTCTTTTATAGATTTCTTTTTTCTATATGGTCTTTTGTATTTATAATTTTTTACATAATATCTTTTTCTTGGTTTCTTGTATTTATATTTTGATTTTTTTTATTTCTTATATTTCTTATGTCTTTTTCTTTTCTTATAATATCTTTCTTCACATCCGAATTGGGGTGCTATTTTATTTTTGCAACATGCTAAATTTCTTATCAATGTTTTTTCCATTTTTAATTCTTCTCTATATTTTTCACATAAGTTTCTATACCATTGTTGTAAAAATTTTATTCTTGCTCCTAGAGTATCTACTATTTTTGCTTCTTCCCAACTCTTTATTATCTTTGAACTAAATGGTTCGGGTAATTTATTAAAATATAATTTTCTTATTTCTTTACTTTCTTCTATATTATATGCTCCTTTATAATAATATTCTTTAAATGCGCAAGTATATTCATCTATATAACACATATTAAATATTGTTAATTTTAACATTAAATTCCTATTTGTATCTTTTTATTCATCTTGTTCTTCTTCTATTGTTGTCATACTACCAAATTCATCTTTTATAGTTGTTTCATATTTTTTTAATAATTCTATAGGTGTTAGTTTAGTTGTTGTTGATGATGTTCCTTCTGTAGGTTTATTAGTTCTTAATACTTTCTTGCTATTTTCAGTTAAATTTGAAAACCATAATTTCACTGTTCCTATTAGTGTTCTTTCTATATATTCTGGTGCATCTGTTATGTTTATATTATTATCTAATAATTGTTTTGTCATATATCCTATCCATAATTGTATTGTTTTTTCTGTATCTATTACACAGTCTAAGTCTAAAAAGTTATAATTTTTATTAACTATTTGTTTTGGTGTCCATTTGTCATATTCATTCTTTAGATTATATCTTTTAAACTTATTCTTATAACATGTAGATTTTCTTATTTCTGATGTTCTATGTATTATATTTTCATCTTCTTTTTTATCAAGAGTATTTATTTCTGTGTTGATATTTTTTAAGTTTTCTTCATTAATTACTTCTTGTTTTTCATTGATTTCTAAATTTTTTGTATTTGTTAATATTTCTGTATACGTTTCACTATCTTCTGAATCATAATTATCTGTCTCTTCAACATCTATATTATTTATTTCTAATTCCTTATTTTTTATTTCTTTATTGTTTATTTCTAATTTTTCTTTAAATTGATTTATCTCGTTTAGTAATTTCTGTTCTTTATCCTTTTCTTCCTTTTCCTTTTGTCTTTCTTCATACAAATCTTTTAACATTTATAGTTCTTTTTCTAATTCAGCAATCCTACTATTTTTAGTTTCTTCTATTTTTCGTATTTCTTCTGTAGTTTGTTGTTTTATTTTTTCTATTTCTTTTTTCCTATCTATTTCTTCATTTTCTCTTTCTATTCTTACCATAGCTGTCAATTTATCTTCTAATTTTAATTCTTCTTTTTCTAACATTAAATATAAATGTTCACCAATTTTCTTATATCTTCTTCCTAGATTAGAAAATACTATTTTTATATTTAATCCTTTGTGATTTTCATATATTTTTTCATCTATTATAAATTCTTCTTTGTTCATTTTATTGTAAATAGTTCATGTTGATAGATATATTCTAAACTATCTATTTGTGATTCTAATTTTGATATTTCATCTTTTTGTGTATTTATTGAGTTTTCACTAACTCCGACAAATATATTATAATGTAGTCTTTCTATTCTTATTTTTAATTCTTTACGTTTATCAGAAATAATTTGTTTTAGTTCTTTATATTTTTGTACTTTATTCATTTAAACCATATTTATAATATTTTGATAGATAACTAAATCTGATTTTATCATAATTAGGTGGTATGTGTCTCATTCTGCTAGATTTTAAATGGATTATTAATTTTGCTTCAATACTAGATATTAAGGTAATTAGGTAGACTAATCTTTGTGGGTTTTCTTTTGTTTTATTTAGACTTATATATTCTGAATAATTACTAATTAAAGATTCTTTAATTTTTCAAAAAAGCTTCTCTGTTTTTAAATGGTCTTCTCATAATTAATCCAATCCAATCTAAATTCAAACGTATATGTTTCTGCTATATTTTTTAAATAACTGGACTCTGATACCATTTAGATAAAATCATCTTTTCACTATTTTTTTCTAATATTTAGGAGTTAAAAATTAATTAAATGTATTTATGGTAAAGAATTTTCTTATTAGAAGTCATTAAAATTAATGACAATTAATACCTTTTTCATTAGTTTAAGAATTCTAAATCAACTAAATTTGATTTTAAGAAGATTTGAAAAAGTCTAGAAATAAATATAATATTGTTAAAATAAGAAAAAATTAAGAAGTATCAATTTTTTCAAATTTTTAAGTACGTAAGAACAATGTAATCAATGATTTTGTAAATATTTAACTTATAAAAAAAAAGATTTTAAATATAAAAAAAATAATTGTGCCACCAATATGATTCAAATTGATGCGTCTATCTTATTCTTCGTCAACAAGGGAAAGAGGTACTGCATGATAAACACAAAAGTGATGATTCATCAACCACTTGAAACTTCTTGTGGTAATATATATATATATATATATATATATATATATATATATATATATATATATATTAAAATATATATTTATGTTTACATTATTATATTAACATGTGAAAAAAACTTTAAAAAGTGATTTAAACCTTTACACTTCATTAAAAATCTCTGCAATAGATAAAATTATTTAATTTTAAATAATCAAACATTACACGTGTGAAACATGTGCGGTTAAACTAGTAATATTAAAAGAGTGAAGGGCCTTAGACATGCTGTTTGAACTTTTTACCCTTCATTAAAAGTCTTTACTTTAGACAAAATCGTATTTTCACTACTTTTTCCTAATATTTAAGAGTTGAAAATTAATTAAATATATTTATGGTAAAACCTTTCCTTGTTATAAGTCATCAGAATTAATGACAACTAATAGTTTTTAATTAGTTTAAGAATTCTAAATCAACTAAATTTGATTTTAAGAAGATTTTAAAAAATCTAGAAATAAATATAACAAACATTAGAATAAACAAATTTAAGAAGCATCAATTTTTTTAAAGTTTTAAGTACTTGATAAGAATTAATCAATGATTTTGTAAAGATTTGACTTTTAAAAACAACAAAAAAATTAAATATACAAAACAAGAAAATAATCATACCACAAAACATATGTGTAACAGAGAAAGGAAATAGTACGACATGGGTCTATTGCTATACAAAACATATATGTGTTTTTATGTGTAACAGAGAAAGGAAAAAAAATCTCTACACAACAATTAGTTTCAGTCATGATTGAGATAGGAAGAGAACTTTATCCACACTTTAGCATCCAAAATTATCATATGAAATATGATTTGTTAGTCCCATGGTCAAGATCGTCCATTTTAGCTACGCTAAACACCACAAGAAACGTTGAATTGTTGCTTCTACATACAAGAAAATTGAGCAGTGATGCAATATTATTCTTCGTCAATAATAATAGCATCCG
The DNA here is from genome assembly GCA_030864225.1 of Capsicum baccatum var. pendulum. Taxonomy (NCBI): domain Eukaryota; kingdom Viridiplantae; phylum Streptophyta; class Magnoliopsida; order Solanales; family Solanaceae; genus Capsicum; species Capsicum baccatum. The sequence goes on along the minus strand of CM061560.1, from coordinate 158,676,902 downwards.
AAAATTATAACATTACCACAATTTTAATCCGTAGGTTCTTCCCTTTAATACAAAATTTTTTCATTACAAAGTGTTTGTTGTACAAATCATGAACTATATATTATCTTGAACATACCTTTGTATTTTTCAAAATTATCTTTTTAAGTTGCAAGACGATGTTATTCTCTTTATCAATGTTTTTATGGAGTTATGTTCTGCTCTTTATCAATGTTTTTATGGAGTTATGTTCTGCCTCTTTGACAACTCTTGCATTATTTGCATTACGTAGACATTAGAAATTATGAGATTATAAGACCAAAGCCAATTTTTATAGCACCAAATGAAGAACAACTTGTCAGTATTGAGTAGATCTTTATGGATTAAGTCTATCAAATTCATAATAATTTTTTACATTTCATTTATTTGTTGATTTATTTAATTTAATGTAAATTGTGAAAGCTTCGATTTATTTTTTTCTATGAATTTTATTTTATCCTTAGATTTGAACTTATTAATTGAACTAAAATAGTAAATTCATTTATTGCAACAGATGTCACATCTATTGGAAGTAATTAAAACAACATTACTATTGCAATAGATGAACCATCGGTTGAAACAGATAGTCCATCTGTTGGAATAATTCAAACAAGTAGGAAGACCTGTTTGATGTTTTACAATAGATGTGACATCTATTGCAACAGATCCATCATTGGTTGTATTATTTTTTGTACTAATTCATAAGTTCGCAAATTTAGTAAAACCGTACAATTGTCATCAATCATAAAAAATAAAAAAATTGACATTACTTAAACAATGTACAATTAGTTGTTTATGAATTTTATTTTATCCTTAAATTAGTATTATTTTATCTATGAATTTTATTTTATCCAGAGACTCACATATTGCAACACACAATGATCTATTGAAACAGACGACATATCTATTTGAAATTATCAAATAGATTTAGACATCTATTGCAACATGTAGGTCATCTGTTGGAAATTATCAAACAGTTCTTCCTACTATTTTGATTTATTCCAATAGATGACCTATCTTTTGCAACAAATATCCTATTTGTTTCAACAAATAGACTATGTGTTGCAACAGATAGACTATCTATTGCAACAGATAGACTATTTGTTACAATAGTTGATCGTCTGTTGCATTATGTAGATGTCTATATGTATATAATGCACTTGTTGTAATATTTGAACTTAGTAATTATTTTTTTTACTAATTCATAAGTTCTCAAATTTAATAAACCAACTCAATTTTCATCGAACATAAAAATTTGTCACTACATGAATACTTACAATAAAAATTGTCATGGTGTTTCTACGTCTTCTTTTTCATACACAGGCGACAACCATTTATTTAGTGCCCCACAAGCCCAGACCTCTTCCATCCATGACATAGTATTGTTATGCAATAAGGTCCTTGGCTTGGACATTTCTATGTTGGTTAGCAAACATTCAATGTACGCAAACGCATATAACTCGTACGCGAAACCGATTAATTTTTTTTCAAGGTCCTTGTCCTTATTGTGACCTTCAAAAGTCCATTTTTCATTCAACACTTTCACTGACAAATGATTCAATATTTCACTTTGCTTGAACAATCTGAGGATCAAGTCCAATAGTAGCTACATCTTGGTAAAAATACCAGCCTCCTCGTAGGCAGGTAAGTTGCAATCATAAACCTTCATCTTTTTGTCCTCAAGTAGTATCTCAAGATCCATAAAATATTTTACGTCCAAGTTTATAACTACAAGAATTCTCTTTGGTCTGATATAGTCCTTTTCTTGTGGATATGGACTTTTCCCTCTAACATAGTCAATCATATCTTGATCCCATTCGAACGTAGAAACTAACAAATCAAATCCTGGGCCATCGAGAGTTGTCGCTAGGGTACTGAGATCATTGAACCTATTCTTAAAATTATTTTAGAAGTTGAGGTCCATTATCCTATTGACAACATTATAAGCTTCTGAGTACGCTAATTGTCTACCCCTCATGAGACAGAGAATTTCACCAACATACTTGGATATAAGAAGACAAATTTTAAAAAAGTTACCAATTTTAAAAAAGAAAAACAAAGTGAAAAGATTCAATGGATGGTCTATTTATTACATAGGTTCTCTAAATCTATAAACAGATTACCCATCTAATGCAACTTATGAAATAGATGGATAATCTGTTGCAACAAATGAACCACCATTTGCACTAGAATATAAGACATGAAGTAGTTTAGAAGGTTAGGTTGGGAAAAGTAAACTTATAGTATCCATGTACCACTACCTCATAATTTTCATATTTTAAAGTCGTAGGGGAAAGGAATTCATGGTGAAGTCTTTTGCACGATGCTTGGATTTTTGGTACTTTGTTAGATCAACCTTCAATTTGGCGTCAAGTTCTACATATATGTACACCTTCTTCAATGGTCCTTGAATTTTATCAACTTTTGGAGGAGAAGGAGTTTAATTTTTTTTTTTTTGGTTTCCTATTTAAGATTATATGTCTAACGATTTTTTTCTTCTTCCTAACCACCACCGTAGGAGTGTATGGCTCTCTCTCCTTCTTAGATTGTATTACACCCCTCTTGAATTTTAATTCCTTAACAGTATTAGTGAGAGCATCTATTTTTTTTAAAAGAGTTAATCCTACCTGTCCATACACTATTTGTATTTGTAATAAGAACATAAGCATGAAAAAGAGTGAGAGGGAATAATGTAGGGGTGTTTCAAACATATTTATATTTTCTTAAGAAACAATATACTCATCATCATGACTGGCAGCAACATCAACATCAAGATGGCTGCCACCAACAACAGTAACTCTACCAGCAACACCCCCACAAGCAGCACCCAAATCTGTTGCAGCAGGTTGGTCATGAAGAGCCTCAACATGAGGCTAACCTTTCCTAATTGGTCTTCTTATGGTTGTTGCTCTAGCTGATGCCTTCTTTATTAATTCCATCATTGGGTTTGCTATTTTATGAACAAGACCTAGAGTAATAAAAATATTCATCCCCAACTCTTGTTTAGTAAGTACAAGCGATGGATGCAGAACCTATAAATGAAAGTAGATATGTTTAAATCAAATAATAATTTGCAGTCAATTGTGTAATATGTTAACACAGACAACTTATGCAACAAATGATCTTTCTATTACAATAAACGAAGCATATGTTGCAACATTTTACTCATCTGTTGCATAAGTTGCAATAGATGGGTAATCTGTTAAGTTAGGTTCACAGAACCAAAGCAACATATAGGTAATCTATTGCAAAATATGACTCATCTATAGCAACAGATTACCCATCTATTGCACCAGTTCCTATAGCCGAGTAATCTGTTAAAACATATTAAAACAGATTATTCATCTATCTCAACAGATGGCCCATCTATTTCAATATATTTATTTGAGTCAAATTATTTTACTTGAAAGAAAACTCACTGCATCATCTGGAGGGTTAAAGAGATCAACCTCCTTAATTTTTTTGTTTCTCTTTGAAGCCAACCACCTAAGAATCCTTAGATGAGAAACCTTATTCAGGTAATCCTTGACCTGCTTTCACAGGTGCAAAATAACTTCAAATGCCCAAGCTTAAAAAATATAAGTAGGAAGCAAACTGAAAAAAGTCATAGTAATTTTTCAATATTAATTAATACAAGAGTAAATAAATAATGATTAAATTTTCCATGAAAGCCCATGGAAAGCCATATAAGTCGATCGTCTTTGGATATAATTTTGTCAATAAATATTTGACAGTCAATTTGTAGCTGTCATATCCCAGAGATAAATGTTGAATTTATCCAAATCTTGAGAAAGCACCAATAAATCATTTTCTATGACTTTTTAGACGTCTCTTGCCGGTATAATGGAATGGGAAAACCAAACTAAGCATAATTTCTCCCTATACTGCTTTGGTATGTATTTATTCTTAAGGTTTTTTATCAATGTCTAGGCTTTGTAGCCACATCCCGCAATGTCCAACAACCCTTTAATTTTTTTGTTGCCTTTGTTGGTTTTGGTGGGTGGTCGCTTGGACAGTGTCTTGCCATTATTTGATGGTGGTGGTTTGGGTGTCTTTCTTTCCTTGGGGATTTTGCTGGGTGTTTCCTTGAGGAGAGGTTCTTCTGGCTGCCGGCATCTCAAGCTAGTCACTATGGCAAACTCTTTCATGCCAAAACAAAACTGTATTCCACATTAGTTAATCCAAATTTCATACATCTTTATGCCCCCTCCTTTAAATTTTTATCATCACCCACGTACTTGAGAAGACCATATACCATGCTCATTTTGAAGCGAGCATTATTGTCTTCAGAAAGCTTAAGAATGTGTCCAAAGTAGCTGGACCTAAAAAATCCTCTAGCTTTTCTTTTTTCATAATATTCCTAAATTCATCAAAAGGTTTCCCTATAATAGATTTAACTCTAAAATCATCGGTTAAATATGCAGGGCTATCTATCCGAGTCTCAATATTAAACCTATCAATACTAATATTCTTGATGGGATCATGCTGGGATTTCGATGTTAATTTACCTCCCATTGATTATGCATTATCATCATCTTTCTCGTTCTCCTTGGAAGATCCATCTTTTTCCTCACTTTCTACTTCCTCTTCTTCTTGTTTATCTTTATCTTCTTCCTCCTCACTATTGTTTTCCCTACTACCCTCGATAGAACCTTCTCCACCTCCCTCAATATTATTTTTATTAGCTTAACTATCTTTCTTAATTTTGTTTTCATACCTTTCCTTAGCTTTACTTTTTTCTAAAATAGATTGCTTAGGAAGCTCCGTCGAATCTATCTGTATTGTAATATCCTGTGCTTTTAAGGTCAGTCTGGAACCTATGAATCATTTCTCAAATCATTAAGACTCATCATGAGTCATATGATATAGTCGTAGCCAAGACAATCTGAAATGATTGAAGTGCTATTTTTGTATGACTCGACCCTTAGAGTCATATGAGACTATACTAGTCCTATAGTCTTGTCGTGACCAACTTAGTGGAAAAAAGTAAATTTGTTGGTCATATAATGAATCAACCCTAGGAGTCATCACTTGATGTTATGAGTCATATAAGGAGAGTCATAAGATCAGAAAGGTAGGTCCTCAAAGTTTCTGTCCAGGTTATGAGAGGTTGCTATAAGTCGTTGTTACGAGTCGTAGGGTATGAATTGTACCCAGACCAGTGCATACTATTTTTCTTTCTGCAAAGGTTATGAGTCACTAGATCAAATCATAACCAGATGTTATGAGTCGTAAGATGACTCATGATGACTGGCGGTCAAGTTTCTATCAGTTTAGTTGAGGGGCATTTTGGTCTTTTCACCTCTTAAAACTTCCAACCCATGACTTATAACTTAAGAAGAGGCGTTATTGTCCTATACTTTCAATCTATTAACAACACTCCTTCTTCTTTCATCCTTAAGAAAAACAAGGCTGGGGTTTCTCCCACAAACACATCTATCTAGTCTTTAAGTTCAGGTTCACCTCACAAGTCAAGTAAATCCAGGTATGTGGGGTTTGAGCAAGGATAATCTTTCATCCTTGTGCCCTAAAACTTAATTTTTAAAGTTGAATTCATATGATTGAAATTAGGGTTCATACCTTATTCGTATATTTTTGAATTTATGATATCATCACGTGATTTAATGATTTATTTGAAAAAGAAATACCCTTTATTCATGTATGGACTTACATTATTGTTATTATGATATGACTTCTTTATCTTGCCTTGAAGTTGATGAATTGATGAAAAATCCTAACTTAAGTTTTGAGCATGGTACTTTGATATGATGTTTCTAAGACATGATGCATGAATTCAAAGATTTAAGCATAAGTTATTGAGTGTAAGAAATTCAAGCTTATAAGTTAACTTTGCAATTATGGCTACTTGATTAAAGTATAGTTTTGATCTTATGATCACGATGAAGATTCGAAATCCACAACTTCACCCCATGAGTATAATTTAAGTAAAAGAAGCATAGTCAGTTTTTAGTTTACAAACCCACATGCTATTTTAAGGTGGATTTCCTAAGTATGAGCATAAATATATATATTTGGGAGTAGTATTTAGCACTGAGAAGGGAATGTGTATGAGCGTATCCTAATTTTTGGAAACTATGAGCCATCATAGCTTTAAGAGACCTCACTAGAGTGTGTCTTCTTTTTCCTATATGGATGAAGTTTAGTGATCACTATAAGTTAAGGTTCTATTTAGATGACACGGACAGGATTGCTCTCCCCAACATGGGTAAGGTGTTTGACTCCATTATAGCTTACATGGTTTATGTCAGTTAAAAGAATCTCCCACAAGAAAGACTAAAAGTATAGATTGCAGAAACTAAGAGTAATGACTCACTAAGCTTATTCAGTATGCTTTATTATTCATGCTTTATGATCATACAGTTTCTAGTTTTATTCATGTCTATGGTGAGTTCTTTACACTCATCATGCATGATTTGAAAATATATCCGGTTCTTCTTTTACTTATGCATTCACCCTCATATACTCAGTACATTCCAAAGTATTGACCCACATATATATGTCTATATGCTACATTGTCTTATAATATAGGTTCTGGTGCTTGTTTCAAGTAGCACGATTGATCACGACCATCACTTCCTGCATCCCGATATTTGGTGAGTCCTAATGATCCAAGGATACAACTTATTAGTAGCTTAATTATTTATAAAGTTACTTTAGCTACTTGATTTTAGATTTCATCCGAGTTATCTGGGGTCTGTCCCCGTGGATCTCTAGTTAGTAGTAGAGGCTTGTCAGACTATGTATCTTTTAGTTTAAAGAGTTTATTTGAGACTTTAAATTTCATGTTGAGAATGAGATTTTAAGTTGTTTCCCCCCGTATTAATAGGTATGTCCTATATCACTTTCCATTAGAGATTCAAATTATATAGATGTCAAGGATTAGTCTGGGGCTATTTGTAGTCCTAGGAAACGTATGATGCCTAGGGGGGCCACTCTCGGGGCATTACAAACTTGGTATCAAAGCCTAAGTTTTTAAAGAGTCCTAGATAGTCACACAAGCTGCATTACATAGTGTATTAATCATGAGTGTGAAACGCGTCACATTTATGAGCAAGAGGCTACAAAACAAGTTAGGGATCATCTTTCCTTACATGACCTATCATACTTAAAGTTGTATCTATCTACCCTAATTTATGCTTTTACATAACAGAATATGCCTCATCGCTGAGATAACGCCGAAGAAATAGAGATCAACTAGCACCACTACATGCAGATCCTCTAAATGAAAATGTCTCACATGCGTAATTTTGTACTGCCTTTCAAGCATTGGCCTAAGATATGAATGCTAATATTTAGGGAAATCAATAGGCATTAGTCCCACTCATCAAAATGGTAACTTAGCTACAGTCATAATTTAGGATTCTATTAGGATGAATCCACCTGAGTTCCACAGGTCAAAGGTGGATGAGTATCCTCAGCTATTTTTTGACGTGGTAAGAAAGATTACTCAGATCATGCATGTTACTAAAGAGGAGAGTATGGAAATGACATCTTATTGGTTGAAGGATGTTGATTATGATTGGGTCATTATGTGGAAGGATGGTAGGGGTGACAATGCAACTCCTATGAGTTGGCAAGTGTTTCAGATTGATTTTCTGGATAGGTTCTTTCTTGGCGAGATGAGAAAGGCCAAGGTGGAGGAGTTTATAAACCTGAGGCAGGGCTCTATGACAGTGAAGACATACTTCCTTGAGTTCACCCAACTAGCTTAGTATGCCCCAGAGTTTTAATCTGACTCCAGAGCTCGCATAAGTAAATTTGTTATTGGGGTATCACTTTAGGTGGTCTATGACAGTGAAGAAATACTTCTTTGAGTTCAACCTAGAAGGTCTTTTCTTACATTCATGCACCACCAAAACAGAATGTAAGAAAAGACCTTCTGGGTTGGAATCTTTAACCCAGACCAAATAATTAGGACGTTCCTTTTGAAGCCAACCTCCGAGTTCTAAGATATGATACAACTATTTCCCTTAATAGCTAGGGAACAAAACCATCCTCCCTTCCTATAATTGACTCACCATGGAGTATAAAGATAATCTTTTTATGAATCCAACATCCCAATGACACATCGCATGAGTGTAACCAATCTATTCACTGAATGACATCGAAATCCACCATATTCGAGTCACACAAATACACCAAGACCCCTTTACTACCAAAAGATACCATACACCCCCATACACTTTGTTGGTAAGTGAAGAGTCATCTATCGAGGTAGAAATAAAAGAAAAAAAGAGTATGAAATAACCATGGGACCACATCCAAAATACATAATCACAAATAAGGTCATAAAAGAGAGGTAACCCCAAACCAAGTAAACTATACACATCATAAGGAAAAGATATTTTCAATGTACCACCATCGACATCAAAAGATGATTTGGACTCCTGTGGAATAATAAGACCATTGAGATAATCCTGACCACTACAAGAGCCAAAGGTAGTAGCCAATAATCTATTTGTCCAAGCAACAACCCTTATAGGACATCTCTGTCACACAAGACCTAACTGACCACAGCTAAAATACTAATTACATCCTCTCTCACAAAAAACACGGTGTGACCAACCATAGAAAATGGGATAATAAGGATTGGACTCCATCGGAAAACCAGAAGCTACAACCGCTGACAAGGTCGGTGTAGTATGAGTTAGACTAGATCCATCCATATTTTTTTGACTAGAATAGGTAAGTTTCCACAACTTTAGATTATTGAGGAGACATGATCCAAAGAGTGAACCAACAAAGATTCAGATAAGATTTCAAGACCTTAGACCCCATAGCTTGAAAGTAGAATAACCAAGAACGTGAAACATCCTAAATGCCTCGTAGCCTTCTGATTATAAATATGGTGCATGACACACCTATAAGCAAGACTCTACTCAACATGGCTTTGTAGAAACCCCATGACACCAAAACCTAAAGTTTTGATACCAACTTAACATGACCCAAACTAGGGCCTTGTCATAATAGGTAATCCCAAGCCCAAGCAGGATCGAGAATCGCCCCTGTTGCATAACCCGACCACCAAATACATACCTTGAGTCGGTCGATGTCCAAACATATAAAAATATGGTATATTCACCAATGTGGTGACTTTGGTATAAGTCTATATCTGAGAGCAACCCAACCAAGTCCAACCAACAATAACCAACTAAACCAATGCAGAAACCATAAACCAATGCCATGATAATCAGCCAATATTTGTATGTACATAAACAAAACAATCCATTTCATACCCAATTTCACAATTGTCCATACAAAGTCTCTACACCAACCAAAGAGTACCTAGTCGGGACATGCCCCCAACCATAGCTAAAACCAAAGTTTATGAAAGACAAGAGATATGTAAAGTAAACTATGACATGAAATAGATGCCTTTTGAATTATGAAAGATCACCATTTTAATCCAACGTCGACTATACCCAAATCCGATCACTAAGAAGGAGAAGTAGAATGGATGGTTCCTGCATAGTGTAGGTATGCAACCGCCCAAAAATGGGTTAGTGGGTGAACACTAGCATGTAATTAGGGTAAGGATAAAATAATGCCATTTACAAAGCTAAGTAAAACCATCTCTAATACATACAACCATACATATATATATAACCATTTTGGCAAAGGGAACTGGTTTTGGCATGCCATTAAAACCTTTATCTGGGTTGTGTAGCTTTGCCGACCTAAATATGAGTTTAGATCCTCCTACTAAAAGGGTTCCAGTATGCATAGCCATACAATTAGGAAAGAAAAACCTAGGATGATTAGTAAACCCCCAAAATATAGTTTAACATCATTCTAATGGTTACTAAGACCAATCTCACATCAACAAATATGAGTTTCCAATTTCGGTCCCCTCGGTATCTCTACCTTTTATAGATTTGCTACACATCCTGCCATTATTGACCAATTAAAACCATTACCAAGAAACTAATAAATCCATTTACGATTTATTAACCAAAGCCATTTAGTGGTGGTATCATCATACCAACCATACTTGTAAGTACTATCATAGCCAACCATATACAGGTTTAAGAGGACTTCTAAGTGCCCTTCCATTTACCATATTAAACCACTTGGGGGATTCTATGTACCCCAAAAGCATAATAATTTTTATAGCCACCAAGGCTTTAATATTTAATCCTTCAAAACCATGTACACCATTTATACCATTTCATAACCATTTTCAACCATGCCAAACATTTAAAGCATTTAAACTATTTAAACAATGAAAACCATTTAAGGTTCCATTATCAAACATAACCGTGCAAGAATGCCAAGTAAAGTTCAACAAAAGAGTAAAAACATTCTTCAAGGCATTTTATCAAATATGTCGAGGGCATACCTTTAATAAGACCAAAACCAATACATAAAATACCATAATTAGAGTTACTTAAGAACCATTTGTTAAACCATAATCAACCAATAACCACATATGCAAACCATTACGAAAAAACATGTAAAAATATAGTTTAAACCAATACTAAACATATGCATCAAGTCCCTCAACATATATTTTGAAAACCACCATTCATGATCTATAAATCAATGTTTAAAATATAATACATATGCCTTTAGTTGGAAATAACATTGAGGTAAGGAGTACATGATATATACATAAAGATTGATAGAAGAAATCTTGACTTTTGAGCCCTTTAAAGAACACATGAAGAAACCCTGGCCTCAAATTTTGAAGAGAGCATTTGAGAGAGTATTTAAAGTGTTTCCATTCTTTAATAAGTGTTATGGAAGGTCAACAAGGGTTATATAATGTGAGAACATAAGGTATTTAAGGTAGGAAATATCTGGACTACCCTTGACTTAAAATTAAAAACAAACCACACCTAGGGGTACGACTTTCTTTACCATCTGTATCCAAGGGTACTAGTGGTACCCTAACTCGTACCCAAGATCATGACAAGACCCTACACACTGGTCTCTATATGACTCAGTCCCCCCACTCATACCTAAGGGGATGAGTCATACACCAAACTGAACCCACAACTCGTACCTTTGATTGACTTTACATGACGACTCCATAAAGCACTATACAACTTACCTTGAGCCACTCGTATATTTGGATATGACTCGTACCTTGATGACTCATACCTTGGCCAGTAACTAAGCCAAACACACTGCCTAGGGTACAACTTCACCCTCAAGCCACCCTATGACCCGTATCAAAGGGTACAAATCATACCCTTGAGTCATACCAAACTTAGTGTGTCCAAAACCAAAGAAATATTTGCAAGGGCACTATTTTGGGGTGTTTCATGGGCCTTCAGCAAGAGTTAGATGCAATTCACCCATTTTTCCATGTTTTGATGCTGAAGAAGTCCATTGGAAATTTATTTTTAGTAGTTCCATTTGAGGGTATTGGGGTCAATAATAACTTGTCATATAAAGAGATTCCTATCGAGATACTTGATAGGAAAGTCTGAAGACTAAGGAATAAGGATGTAGAACTAGTAAAGGATATTTGGAGGAACCAGTAGATCGAAGGGTCCACTTGGGAAGTTGAAACAGATATGATGACCAAGTACCCTCATCTCTTTTATTTAGATTCATTTCCTACCAAAGAAAAATTATTATTTCCAATAAATTCTTTTCCTTAAGTCCTTTTAAATATTCCTATATCATATCACGTGTTTGTGGGTCTTGAAATCCTAGTGATAAGTTATAACGTTTAATGTAAAATTAGTTTGGGGGAGTCAATTTTGTTCTAATATCCCAATTCAAAATAAGTCTTATTCAAGGAAAAACATTTCTAAGGAGAAGATGTTCTAATACCCTATGATTTTAAGGTTATTGTGGAACCTACGAGTTATTTCTCATGTCGTTAAGACTCATCATGAGTCGTATGATGTAGTCATAACCAAGACAATGTGAAAATATTAAAGTACTATTTTAGGTATGACTCGACCCTAAGAGTCGTAATAAGACTATACAAGTCGTATAGTCAGTCATGACCAGCTTAGTGGAAAGGCCTTATTTTTCTGGTCACATGATGACTCAACCCTAGAAATCATCACTTGATATTATGAGTCGTATAAGGAGAGTTGTAAGATCAACAATGTAGGTCCTCAAAGTTTTTGTCTAGGTTACGAGAGTTTTCTACAAGTCGTAGTGACATATTACGAGATGACTTGTACCCAGACCAGTGCATACTTTCTTTGTTTCTACCAAGGTTATGAGTCACTAGGTCAACTCGTAACTTGATGTTACGAGTCATGAGATGGCTCATGAAGATCGATGATCTAGTTTAGATAAGTTCAGTTAAGGTGACTTTTGGTCTTTTCCCCTATTAAAACTTCCAATCCATGACTTATAACTTAAGAAGTGGCATTATTTTTCTATACTTTCAATCGGTTAACAACAGTCCTTCTCCTCCCATCCTTAAGAACAACAAGGCTATGGTTTATTCTACAAAATTATATCTCCAGTCTCTAAGTTCAGGTTCTCTTCATAAGTCAAGTAAATCCAGGTAAATGGGGTTTAATCAAGTATAATCTTTCATCCTTCTTCTCAAAAACTTAATTTTCAAAGTTGAATTCATATGATTACAATCAGGGTTCATACCCAATTCTCATATTTTTGAATTTATGATACCATCATGTGATATAAAGATTGATTTGCACAAAAAAATATCCTTTATTCATGTTTGGACTTACATTATTATATTATGATATGATTTATTTCTCTTGACTTGAAGTTGATAAATTGACAAAAAATCCTAACTAAAGTTTTTAGCATAGTACTTTGATATGAAGTTTCTAAGACATGATGGATGAATTCAAAAATTTAAGCATATGTTATTGAGTGCAAGAAATTCAAGCATATAATTTCACTTAGAAATTATGGCTACTTGATTAAAGTCTAGTTTTGATCTTACGATAATGATAAATATTTGAAATCCACAATTTTACTCCATGGTTATAATTTAAGTAAAAGAAGCATAGTTAATTTTTGGTTTACAAACCCACATGCTATTTTAAGGTAGATTTTCTAAGTATGAGCATATATATATATATATATATTTGATAGTAGTATTTAGCACCGAGAAGGGAATGTGGATGAGTATATCTTAGTATTTGAAAACTACGAGCCACCGTAGGTTTAAAGGACCTCGCTAAACAGTGTTTTCTTTTCCCAATATGGATGAAGTTTAGTGATCACTATAATTTAAGGTTTTTATTTCAATTGAAGGGTAGGATAGCTCTCCCCAACATGGGTAAGACATTAGACTCCATGATAGCTCACATGGTTTATGTCGGTTATAAAAATCTCCCACCAGAAAGACTAAAAGTAAAGATTTTAAAAACTAAGTGTAGTGACTCACTAAGCTTATCCAGAATGGTTTATTATTCATGTTTTATGATCATACAGTTTTGTAATACCCTGTAAGATCTTAGCTCAATTAAGCTCACGATTGCATGTTAAAGGGGTTCAAAACTTAGAAATTTCACTAAGTGTTGGGACTTAGTCTTTCCAAGGCCCCTTAACTCCGACAATTTTATTTGTTACCTTTTCAACATTATAAAGTTGATATTTAAGTTGATTAATGATTGGGGTTGTTCAAGGGGTGTCTAGGGTGTATTTCAAGATATTTAGATGAGCGTAGAAGAGTGTTTGGAGAAGTAAAATAGTGAGGGCACCGAGATAGGCCTATGGTACCTATGGCCCAAGGCTTAGACTACCGCTCCGGATCCCACAACATGTTTCTTAGACCACCCTATAGATCCCATAGCGTGAGGCTTGGTTCGACGCTCTAGAGCCTACGACGCTCCATCTCCTTTTTGTCTAGCTTTTGTTTCACATCATTTAAGGGTATTTGGGTCAATTTCCCTCACTTAAAATCACCCATAACATGAAATTTAGGTCTCCAAGGAGCATTATTTGCCCCTTTATTGATAAAATCTCTCAAGAAAACCATCTTCCACCTCAAGAAAAAGCCCTAACTCATTCTCAAGGAATCAAGGAATTCAAGCTTTAGACCTAAATAAATTCCCAATAATCTTCACAAAATCATCTAGTGTGGCATATGTGATGTTCGTCCATGGGTTTCTTTCACCCATGGAGTCCAAGAATCCCTTTATGGTTTTAAATTATAAGTTTTCATGTTTAAGTTAAAATTGAACCTCTTATGAATTCAATTAAAAATAATGTTTATAAGTGTTTTACAAGTGGGATGAGCCATTACAAGTTTTAAAAGTTTTAGTATTCATGTTAAATCCCTAATTTATGATTTTAGTTTTGTAACCATGTGATTTTTGCATTCTTTATCCATTCCCATGCTTAAGTTCATGACTCTCATGTGTTTGATGAAATGCCTAAGTGTTGGGTTTTGAACAATGATCTCCAACTATGATTTAAAAGCTTTTGTATTGCATTATTGATAATTCCATTCAGTGTTGGTGGGTTATGAACAACTGAGATTTTTGTATTTTACATGAATTTAGCATTTTAAGTACTCAGATGGTTAATTGATGACTCTTATTAGTATACTTACATATTTATGATCATGATGAGAACTATTAGTTATGTAATAATGTTCAGTATAGTTTAGTCCATTCCAGTATCAGTGTCAATTGAGTTGGGAGTTATATTTAGCACCGAGCGAACTTAGGGATGAGGGCACACCTGACAGTAGAGGGTGTGACTCTTTGAAGAAATCCTCAAGTTATAAAACTATGTAGCCTGCATAGGATAGAGATGTCTACCTGCCATTTAAGGGTTGACTAAGTAACTACCTGCCAGTAAAGAGAGACACATATCTCATTAGAGAACCTGCCAGTTGAGGGGGACTCATTCGTCCTTCGGGATACCATTTTAGTTGATCCACATAGCCAGTGTTAGTACCTGTGGCTTGGTACTAACACCCTTCAAACTAGGGTTATAGGTTGGACCCTAATTAGTTCAGATTGGTACATTTCAGTTAGATGATACCTCCCAAAGTCTCAGTATAGTATTTCGTATAGTTTTAGTCCTAGTTTGCCTGGCCAAAGAACACAGATTCTCAGTTATTCAATTATCATATTTCAGTCTTTTAGTTTATAGATTATTTCAGATATATCTTTATGTTTGGTCTTGCATTCTCAGATGTTGTAATTTCCATACATTCTTGTTTAGTTATCCCATGCAATTCAGTTAGTCTTTACTTCATAAACACAGTAACCCATGTATATCAGCCTAACCTCATCTCATATACCTATACATTCAAAGTACTGGCTACATTCTCATCTTTGTGCTATGATGTCTTATGTCATAGGTTTGGACACATAGTTTCTGATCGTAGTTAGATAGATCAGCATAATATAGCAGCCGTAGTAGTGAGTCCTTATCCATCGAGGACATATTATATTTGTTTCATTATTTTATTCAGTTAGTTGAAGTTAGTTAGGGTTTTGTCCCATCAACTCCTCAGTTAGTTTAGAGGTTTTTGACAATTCAAACAAAATAATTAGATAGTTATTTAGTTACTTTCAGTTATTTCATATATTCAGTATTTCATATTTTTAGTATTCAGATATATATTACCTTCTCAGTTTATCTTCTTCACATGTGTTATATCTATATTTATTCAGTACCCACAGAGGTACTATCTCATGGTTAGCTTATGGTCACTTGTGACCATAAGCACCATTTTTGTGACTAGAGGGTAGCCTCGGGCCATGACAAAACTTGGTATTTGAGCCCAGAGTCTTAAAGTGTCCTAGGAAGTCTGAAAGATGCATTGAGTAGAGTCTTGTGCATGGGTGTGAATCATGCCACTTTTATAGGAAAAAGGCTACAAGATATTTTAGGAAAAGTTTTCCTTCTTTCATTGTTCATGCCATGCAAAAGACCATGATATCTACTTAAAATCTCTTTCTAACTCATCCTTTATTCTATTTATAGAAAATGACTCCTAAAAGAAACAACAGAAGAAGGATCGGGAATCAGCCTGCACCACTTCCAGTTCAGGAAGATCCCTTGAATTAACATGACTCATACACTGAATTTAGAGCAGCTTTCACTACTTTAGCTCATTCAATAGTGGCCCAAGACAATCAGAAGGATGTTTCCATAGCTAATCGAGTGGTAAATATAGCTGCATCTTGGATCAAGATTTCACCTAAATGAATTCTCCTTTGTTTTTGGGATCTAAGTCTGAGGAGGATTTGTAGGAGTTTCTTGCTATGGTATAGAAAGTGGATGATATTATGGGTGTCATATTGAGTGAGAGTGTAGAGTTGGCTGTATATCAGTTATAGGATGTAGCTCACACCTGGTATAAGTAGTGGAAGGAGAATAAGAGTATTGAGGCGGGGACTATAGAGTGGGAGGAGTTCGCCATGGATTTTCTAGACAAGTTCTTCCTATTATAGTTGAGGGAAGCTAAAGTACAGAAGTTCATCAATTTGAAGCAAGGTAATATGAGTTTAAAGGAGTACTTACTTAAGTTCACTAAGATGGTGAGGTATGCTCCTTCGATGGTGGCTGATAATAGGTCTCGAATAAATAAGTTTGTATCTGGTATATCTGATAATGTGGGCAAGGAGTGTAGGATCGCAATGTTGATTAAGGAGATGGATTTAACTGGCTTATGGTTCATGCTTAGTAGATTGAGAAAGAGAAGTTTAAGGAGAAGGAGAGAGAGAGAATAAGAGGGCTAAAACAGGTATTTTTAGTTTTCCACAGACGATATCAGAGAGTGGTAATCATTCTTAGTTCCATCAAAAGTTTTCAGCCCTAGCCCCAGCCCCATCTTTAGCTAGTGTGCCAGTTCCTAAGTTCACGCAAGATAGTCAGGATAGAGCACAAGGCTCTAAGTCCTAGGGTAGTATGAATAGTTTTTGTACTAATCTACTTTGTGGGAAGTATGGTAGGCATCATCAGGGTATGTGCAGAGCTGGTAGTGATATGTGTTTTAGATGTGGCAAGCCAGGACACAAAGTCACATATTTCCCAAAGGTCGATCAAAAGGGTTAGTCTAATCATCCTCTAGTTCAAGCTGGTCTCCCGACTCAGCAGGGTGCCACTTCCAGCGCAACTAGTGGGCAGCATCAAAATATGTTGTATGCCTTTCATACTTGACATAAGTAGGAGATTTCTCATGATATGGTTACGCCTACGTTACTAGTCTTTCATCTCCATGTTTATGCTTTACTAGACCCCGGAGCTTCACTTTCTTTTATGACTCCTTATATAGCAGTCGATTTCGGTGTCAGTCCATAATCTTTAGCAGAACCCTTCTCAGTGTCTACTCCAGTAGGTGCCTCTATTGTAGCTAGGAAGGTATACAGGAACTGCTCGGTCATAGTATCCCATAAAGTTACCTCAAATGACCTCGTGGAGTTAGAGATAATTGATTTTGACATCATTCATAGCAAGGATTAGATCCGCTCATGTTATGCCTCAGTTGATTATAGAAATAGAGTCGTTCAATTTCATTTTTCCTATGAACCAATTATTGAAGGAAGGGGTAGTACCTCTGTGCTTAGGTGTAAAATCATTTCCTATCTTAAAACAAAAAAAAATAAGTTCTAAGAATTGTGTTTACTATCTTGTTCAGGTCAAGGACTTTAGTTCTGAGACTCCTGGTCTCAAGTTAGTTTTAGTAGTAAGGAAATTTCTAGATGTGTTCCCTAAAGACCTTCCCGGAGTTCCTCCCCAAAGGGAAATTAACTTCAGAATAGATCTTCTTCCAAATACCTAGCCTATTGCTATTCCACCCTACAAAATAGTCCTGTTCATGCTCAAGAAAGACAGTTCTCTTAGAATATGCATCAATTTCCGTCTGTTGAACAAAGTCACAATCAAGAAAAAGTATCCACTCCCCAAGATTCATGACTTGTTCGACCAACATCAGGGTGCCAATTATTTCTCTAAGATAGACCTTAGATTCGGCTATCATCAGCTTAGAGTTAGAGAACGTGACATTTCAAAGGTAGCCTTCAGAACTTGGTATGGCCACTTCAAATTCTTAGTTATGTCCTTTTAACTAACAAATGCCATTGAAGCTTTCATAGAATTGATGAACAGAGTGTTCAAGTAGTACTTGGACATGTTCAACATAGTCTTCATTGATGATATTCTTGTCTATTCTCGTAGTGAGAATGATCATGCAGAATATTTGAGAATTGTGTTGCAGACTCTTAGAGCTCATCAGTTGTTTGCCAAATTTAGTAAGTGAAAATTTTGGCTATGATCAGTAAATTTCCTTAGACATATTATTTCTGGTAATGGCATTAGATTTGACCCTCGAAAGACTGAAATAGTGAGAAATTGGCCTAGACATATCTCTCTATTAGATATCAAGAGTTTCTTAGGCTTGGCTGGCTATTACAGATGGTTTTTTGAGGGGTATTCTTCTATTGCATCCCATATATCTCGATTGATGAAAATGAAATTCAAGTTTCAGTGGTTAGATTCTTACAAGAAGAGTTTTCAAGAGTTGAAGACTTGAATCACTTCCACTTTAGTCTTGACCTTGCCGGATGGTTCTGATGGATTTGTGATTTATTGAGATGCTTCCAGATTTGGTCTTGGTTGGGTGTTGATGCAGAGAGGTAAGGTCATAACCTAAGAATCTAGACAGTTTAAGCCACATGAAAACAATTATCCTACCCATGGTTTTGAGTTTGCAGTTGTTATGTTTGCTTTAAAGATATGGAGACATTACCTTTATAGGGTTCATGTGGATGTGTTCACGTACCATAAAATTTTTCAGTATGTGTTCTCACCAAAAAATTTGAATCTTTATCAGAGAAGCAGCTTGAGTTATTAAAATATTATTATATAAATATGTTGTATCATTTGAGCAAGGCCAACGTGGTAGAAGATGCCCTTAGCAGGTTGTCTATGGGTAGTGTTTCTCATGTTGAGGAGGATAAGAAGAAGTTAGTCAGTGAGGTTTATCAACTTACAAGATTAGGTGTTCGGTTGGTTAATTCAACAGAAGGTAGTGTATGGGTCAAGAATGGATTAGAATCATCCTTAGTTATCGAAGTAAAAGAAAAGCAAGAGAGACATCCTAGTTTGGTTATGTTGAAGGAGGCTATTAGAGACCAAAAGGTGGAGGTTTTCTCCCAAGGGGGAGATGGTATACTTCGTTGTCAGGGTAGTTTATGTGTTCCGTGTATTGATGACTTGAGGCAACGAATACTTGCAAAAGCGCATGGTGCGTCATAATCTATCTATTTAGGAAACACGAAGATGTACCATTGATGATAGGCGTATTTACACGCCTAAAGTACTATAATCTACCCATATTTTAGCTAAGTTTTGAGGGAAAAATATATAATTCATGCACTTTTAGTTCTTTTTCCTGTAAGTGAGCTAACAAACGTGATTAGCAAGTTTTCAGGTATAAATGATGCAGATTTCAGCATTTTATGGATAACTTGACGCCAAAGGAAGCTTCACGAAAGAAGGAAAGGAGAGCTTGGATGCCAAGGACTAAAAGTGACGCATGGGAAACCTGTCCCAGGCAAAAACAACATTTTCCAAGACTTTGGGGATCAGCTGTAACCTATAAGGATTAGGATAATGATGCAGTAATTTATTAGGATTAGGATAAGTACGCAGTAGCCTTATAGGAATAGGATATGAGTATTATAAATACCCTATTTTGCTGCAGTTTTTAGACACACATCATTATTCTCATCATTCACATTCTAATTCATTCATCTACAACTCTAAACAATTTGCTTTCAATTAATTCTTATTTACTTTCTCTTCATCTATTCGTCTTAAATTTTCACAACAAGAGAAACGCTACTTGCAAGGTCTTCACGCCACAAGCCATACCAAACCCTACTACACGCGAGATCTTTATTTTGGTATAATGATAATGACTATTGTGATTTCCCTTGCACTCATGAGTAGCTAAACTTCTATGTTGGGGTTATGGAAGCCTTATGAGATACTATCTATTGCTATGAGTTTGTGAGTTCTTGACACGTATGCTGCTTATATCATTATTCTCTTCATGTTAATGCAAATTCTTGTGGTTACAAACACATAGGATACGCCAGTATAGCATTAACTTGTTCGAAAGAAAAGTTATATGTCTGGAAAAGAGATAATGTCAAGGTAATAGGGCACCAACCCCTGTTAAAATGTTAGTGCCGTAACTGGATTAACCTCTTGGAGAATTTGTACCATTAGATACGCTTTAAGCTCGAAAGAGTTAAAGTGAAATAGTCCTTGTTAGGTCGAAAGACGCTTGGATTTACCATAGAATACAATTCTCTATAAGCACATGTATGTCTGAATTCCGCATAACTCATAGCCAATAGAGACGTATAACTCATAAGGTGAACATAACCCCAACTCCCAATTCTCATTGATTAACATCTTACTAAACATTCTTCCTTTTTACTTTGCTATTCTCCATTTTTACTTTGTTATTTTATTACACTATTGCACGCTACAAAATCCCCCCTTTTATGAGACTTTCACCAAAAGTCTACTAATCTTTGCTTACTTAGTGACCAGCTATTCCCTGTGGGATTCGACACCCAACCCAGTTGGGTTCTATATTTGACAGCGACCGCTTACACTTTTACGAGAGCTGTAGTTTGAGCGTTATCAAATTTTGGCGCCGTTGTTGGGGAATACGGTTGTCTACTATGTTTGTGATAATTACTAGACCCTTTGGTCAAAGATTGTCGTACTTTACTTTTAGTTGCTGTTTTTGTTTTCTGCAGGTTTTGTTCAGTGCATGCCCCATACTCAAAGTTCTGGTAAACCATTATTACTTTTTAATCCTGATCCATATCGTATTGGCAGAATGGAGGCTCAACAGGAAATTGAAAGAAGGGCTACTCATCAGGAACAGGCTAGACTAGCTACTCTGGCCGCCGCTCAAGTGTATCAATAGAATATTGATAATTCTGGGCGAGCAACAAATCCTGACGATGAGGATCTAGGTGATGATGAGTTACTAAACCCTAGGCGTGATGCTGAGATGGCGACACCAGCCAGCAGAAGAGATCGTCAAGCTAGGTTCAGGCCCAAAGGCTGAGCCATACCATTCGATAATGATAATGATGATCTTGATGGAGCTGGTGCCACAGGAGCCATTATTCCTCCGCCATTGGCACCCGGAGCCAAGTTCAACATCACGAGCACCATGATTCAATTATTGCAACTCAAGGGATTATTTGGTGGACTAGCAGGCGATAATCCGAATATGCATCTGATCAACTTTATTTCTACATGCAAGTCATTTGACAATCCTAGCATTGGACAGAATGCAATTTGGTTGCGCCTATTTTCATTGTCTCTATATGGGAAGGCAACTCTATGGTTGAATGGGCTGACTCCTGATTCTATTACAAATTGGAGGCAATTGAAAGACGCTTTCCTAGAAAGATTCTTTCCGCCATCCACGAGAGCACAATTAAGAGATAAAATCAACAATTTTCGACAGCTTCCAACTGAAGCCCTCCACGAAACATGGGAGAGATTCAAGAAGAAGCTAATGAGGTGCCCAAACCATCACATGACCAATGTTCACTTGATGGAGATACTATATAGATCCTTGAATTCAATAACTAAACCTGTGGTGGATAATGCGGCTGGAGAATCGTTTATGGACCTCACCTTTGTTCAGGCAAGTGATATGCTAGACCGTATGACGAAGCAAAGTAGGGCGTGGCATACCAGAGATTCTGAGGTAGCAAGCCCCACTTTTTCTATAGGCATGACTGCAGAACGAAAGAGAATAGAAGAATAACGTGATCAAGATTTGGCGCACATGAAAACACAAGTGGATCTTCTTACAAAGCATCTACTATCAGGGAAGACCAAAAAAGTCAAAGCAGTTGCGTCAAAAGGAAGAGAGGAATCCGATTATGAGGAAGAAGCCAACTACGTGAATAATCAGGGGGGTTTTCGAGGCAATGCCCAAGGAAACCAAGGTCGGTACTATTATGATAATTCTGGAAACAAGGACCGGGATCAAGGTAGTTGGAAGAACAAGACTGACAGGAGTGGCGTGTATATTCCTCCTGGACGACGAGAGGCCACTACATCTGGTTTGGGAAATATGTCAATGGAAGATATGATGGCTAAGCTGTTGAAAGGAGTGGAAGCAACCAGCACGGGAGTAACTGAGGTAATAAATGACTTGGCCTCAATGAAGCAATTGGTTGACTCACATTCCACTTCAATAAGACAGCTGGAACAACAATTGAGTCAAATTTCAGCCACATTAAATCAAAGAAAAGCTGGCACCCTACCGAGCGACACAGTGCAAAACCCAAGGAACAATAGAACATGTATGGCTATTACTACCAGGAGTGGTAAGGTGTTGGAAAATCCAACCAAAGGTAGGCAAGTGGCCGACGATGTAGTAGATGTTGCCGAACCAGAGGACGCCAAAGAAGCTGAAGAAGGCGTCAATGACGTCACCCCCCAATATCCACAACCCAAAAAGATCACCAATCCAAAGAAAGTGGAAAAGAAAGTCATGGAGAAAACTATTCCCCTTCCACCACCACCTTTTCCTCAAAGATTAAAGAAGAGAGCGTATGATACAAGGTTCAACAATTTCATGACGATGTTAAAACAGTTGACCATTAATGTTTCGTTGGTTGATGCGCTGGAACAGATGCCTGGGTACGCTAAATTCATGGAGGACCTTTTAACAAAGAAGCGGGTAGTAAGCTATGAGTTGGCAGATAATATTAATCATTGCAGTGCAATTGCCACAAGGTCCTTAGTACAGAAAAAGGCAGACCCTGGTGCTTTCACTATTCCTTGCACGGTTGGATCTATGAATTTTGCTAAGGCATTGTGCGATTTGGGAGCAAGCATCAATTTGATGTCACTATCCGTCTATAGAAAGTTGGGGTTGGGTGACCTTACACCAACCAATATGCGGCTCGTGATGGCAGATAGGTCGATAAAACGACCTGTTGGTATCTTAAATGATGTGTTGGTGAAGGTTTCAACCTTCATCTTTCCTGCAGACTTTGTTATTTTGGATTGCGAGGTGGATTCTGAAGTTCCCATAATCTTAGGACGCCCTTTCCTCGTAACTGGAAGTGTGCTTATTGACATGAGAGCTAATGAGCTTTTATTTCGGTTGAATGACGAAGTGGTCCGTTTTGATATATGCAAAGCAGTGAAGAAGCCCGAAGATATGGATGTGTTCTCTGTAGCTATAGTTAATTATAAGGATGACAAAGAATTATCTGTAGAAAAGCAGCTTACTGATGAGTCACTATTTGATGAGCTGCTGAATTTTGAGCGTGAGGAGGCTCAAGAACATAAAGAAACTATGTGTTCTCTAACAGAAATATGGCCCTATTCTCATACTCCTAAGCAGCCATACCTTGATCTTAAGGATCAACCGTCACCAACAGCAAAGACTTCCATTGAAGAGCCCCAATGCTAGAATCGAAAGAGCTCCCCAATTATCTAAGGTATGTGTTCTTGGGAAGTGGAGATACACTTCCTATGAGTGTGGCGGATGATTTAAGTGAACAGCACGTAGAGGCTCTCATCTCTGCTTTGAAGAGATACAAGAGAGCTATGGGTTGGACTATTGATGATATAATTGGTATCCCGCCTGGGATATGTATGCACAAGGGTCATCTCGAAGAAGATTGCATGCCTACAAGTAAGCTTCATTGTCGTCTGAATCCATTCAGAAAACGATCCACCATCTATCTCGATGAAGTTTAAGTAATCGAGATAGCTATGTCGTGCCGCGACAATAAATCAAGCGCTTGATGGGAGGCAACCCATCATTTTTAATTGTTTTTGTTGTTTTTGTTTTCCTAGGATTTTGTCGAGCCACGACCAAAACTAAGGTGCTTGATGGGAGGCAACCCACCGTTCTAATCATTTTTGTTGTTTTTGAGTGAATGTAGGTGCAAGAGGTGTAAAGGAGGAGATAGGTTTCAAATTTCGATTTGGAAGTATTGTATGGTGAAGGTGGTAAGTTAGGAATGAAGAAGCGAAAGGCTATGGGTTAGGCATTGCTTATGAAAATATAGGCAAAGAACAAGGCACGGCCTATGTAAATCTAGGCCACGAACAAGGCAAGGCCTATGCTATGGCCTAATCTCTCGGATTCTAGTGTGCCATAGCATTGGCGCCGCCTATTCTCAACAATGCCATAGCATAGGCTCCGCCTATGCAAAAGCATTTTGTCTCTGAATCTCATATGCCATGGCATAGGCGCCGCCTATGCCTAACAATGCCATAGCATAGGCGCCGCCTATGCTCAACAATGCTTTGCAAAAGGCGCCGCCTATGCCAAGCATAGGCAAAGCATTAGGCGCCGCCTATGGTCACTTTTGGTCTCCAAATCCGATTCCAAATGGGTCAAAACCCGACCCAAGCTTGTCCTATAAATAGAACCTTAGTCTTAAATCAAAAACACATTGTAATTCACCCTAAAGCGCCATCTACCTCTCCAAATTCTCTCAAAAATTTTCCTTTTGCTCTTTTACTTTGCAAGAACATCTTCCTAGGCCATCAACCAAGTAAGTACTTCTTTGCTCTTCTTTTATATTCCGTAAGTACTACACTACTACGTCTATAATGAATTGTTTAATCTTGAAGTAGTATTGATGATTTGAATATGGTTGATTTGTTGTGGTGAAACTAAGTGAGTGAAAGAATACGTAAGGATGCTCTTGACTTGTTTCCAACTTGTATTTGATTTTGATACACTGTCATACTTTTACGGAATTGACATAGTCTAGAACATTGCATAACCTTGTAACTTGAAAGCTTGCTTGAATGACTTGTTTCTTGCGATGAAAATCAAGGATAACTACAAACATAAGATGTTGTGATAAATTGATACAATATCCATGTAGTAGTTGTATTCAAAGTGATGCAGTAGTTCAAAACATGAAAGCATTGCCAAGATTACATGATCTAGAATTGAGAAAGGATAGTCAAGATGATACGAAAAGTATGACTACACTGATTATATTGTTGGAACATAACACCTAAACGTATATCGATGAAATCTGAGTAACCAACATCGTTCACTTCACTAGTTCGTACAAACAAACTAAGTGTGGGGTGGTGCCACTACTGCTTGTTTATTGATTGTATCCACCGAGATGAAGCTAACATGACTATTATTTTAATCTCAGGTACAATTGCACCAAAAACCAAGACAAGGGAAAGAAAAAGCAACCACTTCACAAAAAGGCCAAAAAAGGGGACGAAAAGAGCAAGGAGAATCCTCCTCGCTGCAAATACCTCGCCGCATGTTTGGTATTAAATGGGTCCTCGAGGAGGAAGGAAAGGAGTGGTATAAGAACAATAAAGAGAAAAAATATGTTCATGTGGAGTTGATACACAAGGAAAGCCTAGCAAAGAAAGAACCCCGTATGTTGGCTAAGATAGTGGCGTTACATCTTGATTTAATCTTCCGAGATATGGGAGAGTGCAATCTTGATTTAACACGTGAATTCTATGCCAACTGGTCACCGAAAACTACAGGGAGTGAAGTAAAGATTCGGGGCCAAGTTCTGCAACTAAATGCTGAGTTCTTCAACTCCTTTCTGGGTTTGCCATCTGTTGATCTATCACCACTCAAAGAGCTGTATAACAGACCTCCGTACAGGCAAATTAGCCACACATTGTGCGAAACAAGATCTATGGCATGATGGAGAAGACACAAGGACACCGGTCGGCACAACACCTTCCCATATGCTTCCTTGAATACAGAAGCTCGGATATGGATGCGAATAGTCAACTCTTGTCTGATTCCAAGGACCCAGTACATGAAGATTACACGAGATAGAGTGTGCTTAGTGTACGCGTTGATGACAAATGTTCCTATCAACATTGGGGCAATTATTCGATCTACAATGCATAAGGCTAGGCTGCACAAGAGGTCCCGCTTCAGCTTTGGCAATCTGTTGACTGCAATATTGAGGAAGGAGGACATCGAAGAGGAACCGGCCGATCATAAGCTTCCACATAACCCGAAGAAGGTTGACCTCATAAAGGTTAAAGATGCTGAAACCATGCATGGCGTCAACCTTACCACTGCAGAAAGACATGCTCGGGATGAGAGTTTCTTTAGCCATCTTTATGGCATGACTCGGTTTACCATGATGAGCGGAGGTCATGTTCCAACTGCTGCAGAGCTCCAACAGTTGGATTATGACTACCCAATGAACGAGCATGCAAGGGAAATGTATGGAGTAGGTGTACACTTCGAGGAACCTCTTGATGACGATGTGCCAACCGAAGATGATTGCCGAATGCCAGACTCCGACGTGGAGGAGAACTCTGATGACGACGACTCTAATAACGATTTCGACGAAGGGGTATGACCCCAGACATAGAGGAGGAGTCCGACTAACCAGGTTCTTCTTATTTATTTTCCACTGAGGACAGTGTGTCCTGTCTAAGTGTGGGGTGCTGGTATTTGCATGCTATATTTCTTTATCTGCATTTGCATTCATTTATGTTTTTTTGTTTTGTTTTTTTTAGTAGTTAAATTTATTTTTTTTAAAATTTTTAAACTTTGCATAAAATTGTTCTGATAGGCAGCATGGTATTACGAAAAGAGTTTGTGCTAAAATCATTGCTATTGATATGTTTAGGCTCTAATTATGACTCACTATGTGATAATTGTGTGGTTCAGTTCCTTTATCTGTTGGGTCAAGAGTCTATACTGCTTTCAATAAAGTCGACCATGTGCCTTATATGTGTGAGATGATAGTATATTCTATGTTGGTGGCTGATGCTAGAACTTGCCTGGTATGTATGTAAAGCGAAATAAAGAGTGTGAGTTTAGGAGATGATTTAGGCATTTCTTTGGCAACCTATGATTGTTTACCTTCATTTTATCTACCCATGGACATCATCCTAGATAACCCCCTTTGAGCCTTTAGCCTATTTTTCTTTGACAACCTCATATGTAAGCCTAATCCATTTTTTTTTCGAGACCATAATTTGATCCAAATTCCTAAGTGCTTTAAATTGTAAAGTAATGTGACAAAATAAGAGGAAATTGGGTGAGAATAGTGCCTTAGAATGTATTGGTGCTTGAATTTGTTATGAAAAATAATTGCTATCATAAAAGGTGTGTTATGAAAATAAAATGGAAAAGAAAAGTAAAAAGTTAATTCTGCTCAAAATTGAAAAACAAAAGAGGTGAGAAAGGGTGGTAGATTAAAAGAAAGTAGAAAGGTTGTTTGAAAGAAAGCATAAATGGCATAATGTGATGTATTAAAGCGCTTAGGAACATAATCACTATTTCTGGCCAAAATAGTCCTACCAGTCCCTTAGCCTACATTACAACCTGTAAAAGACCTATTTGATCCTAAGCTTAGCATTCTGATATTTAGTGGAGCATTACACTAAGGGCAAGCCTATGGTCATCAGTTGCAACATACGAATTCTTTGTGAGAGTGAGAGAAAGGATAATCTTATACCCATGTTTGAAATATATACAATACTTGTGAGTGATTATGGGTTATATTTTGTGAGACACACATGGTTGATGAGTTTTGGCTGGTTGTGTATGATTCTCTGTGCCTTAACTTTTGAATACGAATTAACCATCATCACGAGTCTATATTAGAGGTTGAATTGTTTCTAGAAGTGATCATAAAACTACTCTTTGTTGATAATTATCGTGCCTGTCTTGATGAATATTTTGAGTTGTTACTGTGAAACCCTAAGTGGATGTTTAGATAGACATGATATTTTGTTCGAGGACGAACAAAGCTTTAAGTGTGGGGTGTTGATGATAGGCGTATTTACACACCTAAAGTATTATAATCTACCCATATTTTAGCTAAGTTTTGAAGGCAAAATATATAATTCATGCACTTTTAGTTCTTTTTCCTGTAAGTGAGTTAACAAACGTGATTAGCAAGTTTTCAGGTATAAATGATGCAGATTTCAGCATTTTATGGATAACTTGACGCCAAAGGAAGCTTCACGAAAGAAGGAAAGGAGAGCTTGGATGCCAAGGACTAAAAGTGACGCATGGGAAACCTGTCCCGGGCAAAAACAACATTTTCCAAGACTTTGGGGATCAGCAGTAACCTATAAGGATTAGGATAATGATGCAGTAATTTATTAGGATTAGGATAAGTACGCAGTAGCCTTATAGGAATAGGATATGAGTATTATAAATACCCTATTTTGGTGCAGTTTTTAGACACACATCATTATTCTCATCATTCACATTCTAATTCATTCATCTACAACTCTAAACAATTTGCTTTCAATTAATTCTTATTTACTTTCTCTTCATTTATTCATCTTAAATTTTCACAACAAGAGAAACGCTACTTGCAAGGTCTTCACACCACAAGCCATACCAAACCCTACTACATGCGAGATCTTTATTTTGGTATAATGATAATGACTATTGTGATTTCCCTTGCACTCATGAGTAGCTAAACTTCTCTATTGGGGTTATGGAAGCCTTATGAGATACTATCTATTGCTATGAGTTTGTGAGTTCTTGACACGTATGCTGCTTATATCATTATTCTCTTCATCTTAATGCAAATTCTTGTGGTTGCAAACACATAGGATACGCCAGTATAGCATTAACTTATTCGAAAGAAAAGTTATATGTCTAGAAAAGAGATAATGTCAAGGTAATAGGGCACCAACCCCTGTTAAAATGTTAGTGCCGTAACTAGATTAACCTCTTGGAGAATTTGTACCATTAGATACGCTTTAAGCTCGAAAGAGTTAAAGTGAAATAGTCCTTGTTAGGTCGAAAGACGCTTGGATTTACCATAGAATACAATTCTCTATAAGCACATGCATGTCTGAATTCCACATAACTCATAGCCAATAGAGACGTATAACTCATAAGGTGGACATAACCCCAACTCCCAATTCTCATTGATTAACATCTTACTAAACATTCTTCCTTTTTACTTTGCTATTCTCCGTTTTTACTTTGTTATTTGATTACACTATTGCACGCTACAAAATCCCCCCTTTTAAGAGACTTTCACCAAAAGTCTACTAATCTTAGCTTACTTAGAGACCAGCTATTCCCTGTGGGATTCGACACCCAACCCAGTTGGGTTCTATATTTGACAGCGACCGCTTACACTCTTACGAGAGCTGTAGTCTGAGCGTTATCAAATTTTGGCCCCGTGCAGGAAATCTATTGGTGGAGTGGTATGAAGAGGGACTTGATGCTGGGCGTATTTATACGTCTAAGCACCATTACTTACCCATGTTTTAGCTAAGTTTTGAGGATAAAATACATAATTATTGCACTTTTAGTATATTTTTAGTTAAGTGAGCTGACCTATGTGATTAGCATGCTTTTTAGGTACTAATGAGGAAGATTACAACACTTTGGGGACCTGTGGAAAGCAAAGGAAACTTCACATAAAAAGGAAAGCAGCTTTTGGACTGAATGTGATGTACGAGAACTTTTTCCCGGGCAAACTCAATATTTTTAAATAGTTAAGGATGCAGTAGCAATTTATTAGAGAAGGATGTTATTAAAAGCCTTATGGCTGAATTTTTAGGGATTATTCACATTCTGTATTATTTTGAAAATAAGAGAAAGTGGCTTAGCTTGAGGACGGAGAGAGAGAAACACTTTTCTCTCTTATTTTTTCTATTCATCTTTACCACCAAGATCGTTCTAAGTTTTGGTATGATGAATATTTCTATTGTGATTTCCGTTTTATTCATGATTAGCTAAGTTTATTTGTTAGGGTTATGGAAGCCTTTTAGTATACTCTCTATTGCTATGGGTTTTTGAATTTATGATGTGTTAATCCACTTATATCATTACTCTTTTCATTTTGATTGAATTCTCATGGTTGCAAACATAGGGAATGCGCCATTATAGAAATAACTTGTTTGAAGAAAAGTTACTATTTGGAAAAGAGAGTGAGACAAGAAAATACTTAGTGATCATAGTATTCCCTGTAGGATTCGACACCCAACCCAGTTGGGTTCTATATTTGACAGCGACCGCTTGCACTTTCTAACGAGAGTTGTAATTTGGGCGTATCAAATTTTGGCACCATTGCTGGAGAATACGGTTGTCAACTAAGTTTGTGATAGTTAATAGACCCTTTGGTCAAAGATTCTCAAATTTTACTTTTTGTTTGTTGTTTTCATTTTGTTCAGGTTTAGTGGATTGCATGACAAATACACGGATATCGGGTCAGCCATTATTACCTATAAATCCTAAACCATATATCATTGGCAGAATGGATGCGCAACGAGACCTTGAAAGGATAGCTACTCAACAGGAGCAGGCTAGATTAGCTGTATTGGCAGCTGCGCAAGTAAATCAACAGAATGTTGATAACCCAGGTCGAGTACCAAATCTTGATGATGAGGACCTGGGTGATGATGAGTTATTAAATCCAAGGCATGCAGATGATGTAGCTGCACCAGTGAACAGGAATGTCAACAGAGATCGTCAAGCTAGGATGAGACCCGAACTCTGAGCTGTGCAAGTTAATTTTGATGATGATGATGACGACTTGGATGGGGCTGGTGCCACAGGGGCTATTATTCCTCCGCCCTTGGCACCGAGAGCCAAGTTCAATATCACTAGCACCATGATCCAGCTATTGTAACTCAAAGGGTTATTTGGTGGACTTGCAGGCGACGATCCGAATATGCATCTGATTAATTTTATCTCAATATGCAAATCGTTTGACAATCCAGGGGTTGGACAGAATGCGATCCGGCTGTGCTTATTTCCATTGTCTCTATCTGGAGAGTCAACTCTATGGTTAAATGGGATAACTCCTGACTCTATTACCCATTGGAGTCAATTGAAAGAAGCTTTCCTAGAAAGATTCTTTCCGCCATCCAAGAGAGCACAATTAAGAGATGAGATAAGCAATTTTAGACAGCTTCCAACTGAAGCTCTCCACGAGACTTAGGAGAGGTTCAAGAAGAAGCTTATGCGGTGCCCAAATCATCAGATGACCAATGTTCACTTGATGGAAATATTATATAGGGATTTGAACTC
The DNA here is from genome assembly GCA_030864225.1 of Capsicum baccatum var. pendulum. Classification (NCBI taxonomy): domain Eukaryota; kingdom Viridiplantae; phylum Streptophyta; class Magnoliopsida; order Solanales; family Solanaceae; genus Capsicum; species Capsicum baccatum. The sequence continues at coordinate 158,645,911 of CM061560.1, read as the reverse complement.
AGTGACTAAGACAGTGGTAGATAATGTTGTGGGTGGGTCATTCAAGGACCTTACTTTTATTGAGGCATGTGAGATGCTGGATCGTATGACAAAACGGAGTAGATCTTGGAATACCAGAGATTCTGAGGTAGCAAGCTCTACTGTATCTATTGGCATGACGGCAGAACAGAGGCGAAGAGAAGAGGAACATGACCAGGATATGGATCACATGAAAATGCAGGTAGACCTTCTTACTAAGCATATATTATCAGGGAAGACAGAAAAGGTCAAAGCTGTTGTATCACAGGAAAGAGATGACTCCGATTCTGAGGAGGAAGCAAATTACTTGAATAATTAGGCGGGTTTCTGAGGCAATGTCCAAGGAAACCAAGGTAGGAACTATTATGAAAAATCCAGATACAAAGACCGATACCAAGGGAATTGGAAGAATAACAATGACATGAGTAGTTTGTATGTCCCTCCTTGAAATCGTGAAGCTGTTGCACCTAGCTCTGGGAAGATGTCCATGGAGGACATGATGGCTAAGCTGTTGAAAGGAGTGAAGGCAACCAACATGGGAGTAGCTGAGGTAAAAAATGATTTGTCCTCAATGAATCAATTGGATGACTTGCATTCCACTTCAATAAAACAGTTAGAACAACAAATGAGTCAATTATCAGCGGCATTCAATCAAAGGAAAGCTGGCACTTTACCAAGTGACACTATGCAAAATCCAAGAAAAGATGGATCATGTTTGGCTATTACAACCAGGAGTGGTAAGGTGTTGGAAAATCCATCCAAGGGCAACCTATGGTTGATAATATGGAGGAAAATGTTGTTGAAGCAGATTGTGATGATTCTGTAGAAGTTGAAAATCAGGATGAGAACGTTCATGATACTACACCTAGATGTCAGCAGTTTGAAAATATTGATAATGAGAAGAACAATGAAAAGGAAGTGGTGGAGAAAACTCTTCCAAATCCACCACCACCTTTTCCTCAGAGACTGAAGAAGAAGGCTGATGACACCAGGTTCAGTAAATTCATGACCATGCTAAAGCAGCTAACTATAAATGTGCCTTTGGTGGAGGCACTGGACCAAATGCCAGAGTACGCCAAATTCATAAAGGACCTTTTGACAAAGAAAAGGGCAGCGAGCTATGAACTGTCAGATAATTTTCATCATTACAGTGCGATTGCCACGAGGTCTTTGGTATAGAAGAAGGAAGATCCGGGTGCTTTCACTATTCCTTGCACGGTTGGATCTTTAGATTTTGCTAAGGCTTTATGTGATTTAGGGGCTAGCATTAATTTGATGCCACTAGCCATTTATAGACAGTTGGGGTTGGGGGATCCTACACCAACCAACATGCGGCTTGTAATGGCAGATAGGTCAGTAAAATGACCTGTTGGTATCTTATATGATGTATTAGTAAAGGTTGCTACCTTTATTTTTCCTGCAGATTTTGTTATTTTAGATTACGAGGTGGATTTTGAGGTGCCCATAATCTTGGGTCGACCTTTCCTCGCAACAGGAAGTGTGCTTATTAATTTGCGAGCAAATGAGCTTTTATTTTAGATGAGTGACAAAGTGGTACATTTTGATGTATGCAAATTAATGAAGCAGCCCAAGGATATGAATGTGTTCTCTATAGTTGATGTTTACTATGAGTATGAGAATGAATTATCTTTAGAGAAGCGGCTTACTGTTGAGCCATTGGCTGTTGTGCTTATGAACTTTGATCTTGAGGATGTTAAGGAGTACGAAGAAAATGTCTGTTCTTTGACAGTAATGGGGTCGTATTCTTATGCCCCCAAGAAGATGGACCTTGACCTTAAGAATCGACCTTCACCACCGGCGAAGCCATCCATTGAAGAGCCACCGGTGTTAGAATTAAAAGAGCTACCAGTCATCTAAGGTATGTGTTCTTGGGTAGTGAAAATACACTACCGGTTATTATTTTTGCTGATTTAGGTGAACAACAGGTAGAGGCTCTCATCTCTATTTTGAAGAGGTACAAGAGAGCTATTGGTTGGACTATTGCAGATATTATTGGTATCCCTCCTGGCATATGTATGCACAAGATTCAGCTAGAGAAAGATTGCGTACCCACTATTGAGAATCAGCATCATCTGAATCGACCTATGCAAGAGGTGGTGAAGAAAGAAATCATTAAGTGGCTAGATGTAGGGGTGGTGTACCCAATCTCAGACAGTAAATGGGTGGTCCTGTACAATATGTGCCCAAAGAAGGGGGCATGACAGTAGTAGCAAATGAGAAGAATGAGCTAATTCCACCTAGGCCTGTCACAGGGTGGAGGGTGTATATGGATTATCGGAAGCTAAACTCGTGGACGTTAAAGGAACACTTCCCAATGCCATTCATGGATCAAATGATTGATCGATTGGTAGGAAAGGGATGGTTCTGTTTCTTGGATGGTTATTTCGGATATAACCAGATTTGCATTGCTCCTGAAGATCAGGAGAAGACCACTTTTACATGTCCATATGCTACTTTTGCATTCAAACGAATGCCATTTGGGCTATGTAATGCACCTGCCACTTTTTAGCGGTGTATGATGTCCATTTTCTCTGATACGGTTGAAGACACCTTGGAGGCATTTATGGATGGCTTTTTAGTTGTAGGTGAGTCATTTGAGTCATGCTTGGCAAATCTGAGTATGGCTTTGCAGTGATGTGTGGAATTCAATCTGGTGCTAAATTAGGAGAAGTGCCATTTTATGGTTAAGGAAGGCATTGTTCTCAGGCATAAAATCTCTGAAAAGGGAATTGAAGTTGATTGAGCCAAGATTGAAGTTATTGAGAGACTACCACCTCCAATTTCTGTGAAGGGGGTTCGTAGTTTTCTCGGTCATGCTGGTTTTTATCGAAGGTTTATTAAAGACTTCTCCAAGATTGCAAACCCATTATGCAAACTTTTACAGAAGGAGGCAAAGTTTTACTTTGGTGAAGATTGCTTGAAGGCATTTGAATGCCTCAAAGGGAAGCTAGTTGAAGCCCCTATTATTGTAGCACCCGATTGGTCTCTACCATTTGAAATTATGTGTGATGCAAGCGGTGTAGCCTTGGGTGCTGTACTTGGTCAGAAAATATAAAAGCTATTTCATCCAATCTACTATGCGAGCAAGGCCTTGAATGGAGCACAAAAGAACTATACCGTCACTGAACAAGAGCTTTTTGCGGTTGTTTATGCTTTCGAGAAGTTTCGTTCTTACTTGTTGGGAACCAAGGTAGTGGTTCATACAGATCATGTGGCTCTAAGATATCTAATGGCAAAGAAGGATGCCAAGCCATGGCTAATTAGATGGGTGCTACTGCTTCAAGAATTTGATTTCAAGGTACAGGATAGAAAAGGTTGTGAAAACCAAGTAGCTGATCATCTATCTAGACTTGAGAGTGAGCACATAGTGCAGACCAACCTTGATATTGATGATGCATTCCCCGACGAAGATATTCTAGCAACTATGGTGGAAAACTTACCGTGGTATGCAAATTTCTCTAACTACGTGGTAAGCGAAGTGATTCCTGAGAATCTCTCCTTTCATCAAAAGAAAAAGTTCATGCATGATATGAAACATTACTTTTGGGATGATCCATATCTTTTTCGATGATGTGCTGATGGTATTATTAGGCGGTGCATCCCAGATGTAGAGGTGTCTAGCATACTGGAAGCAAGCCATGCTTCCCAAGTTGGAGGTCACCATGCAGGTGAACGGACGGCCAAGAAAGTACTGCAAAGTGGCTACTATTGGCCTTCATTATTCAAGGATGCCTACGATTTTGTAAAAAGATGTGATCAGTGCCAGCGGCAAGGTTCTATCTCCAAGAACCATGAGATGCTCAGGTCCAAAATGCTTGAAGTAGAGTTATTCTATGTCTGGGGTATTGACTTCATGGGCCTATTTGTGAGCTCATTTGGGATGAAATATATCTTAGTTGCTTTGAATTACATATCCAAATGGGTCGAAGCAGTCGCTCTAGCTGATAATGAAGGTAAGAATGTTATGGCATTCTTAAAGAGAAATATCTTCTCTCATTTTGGGGTACCCCGTACCATCATAAGCGATGGAGGATCATATTTCTGCAACAAGCTATTCAAAGCCGTATTGGCAAAGTATGGGGTTAAGCAACATAAGGTAGCTACACCGTACCACCCATAAACTAGTGGGCAGGTGAAGGTTTCAAACCGGGAAATCAAGTTGATCCTTGCTAGGACTGTGAATGCCAACAGGAAATATTGGTCCAGGAAGCTGGATGATGCCTTATGGGCATATAGGACCGCATTTAAGACACCAATTGGCATGTCACCATACCAACTAGTTTATGGAAAGGCTTGTCACTTGCCAATTGAGCTACAACATAAATCAATGTAGGCACTAAAGCAGCTTAACCTGAACTGGGATGATGCTATAAATATGAGATTGGGACAACTGAATGAGATGTATGAATTCCATGTAAATGCATATAAAAGAGCAGATCTTTCCAAGTAAAGGATGAAAAAGTACTATGATCGGAGGATTATCCAATGAAACTTTCAGAAAAGCGATTTGGTACTCCTTTTCAACTCCAGACTGAAGCTGTTTCCAGGTAAGTTGAAGTCTAAATGGTCTGGTCCATTTAGAATCAACCAAGTCTACTCATCTAGAGTAGTGGAGTTAGAAAACAATGATGGTAGTGTCTTTAAGTGGAATGGCAAAAGAGTGAAGCTATATATTGGTCCAATCGACTTGATAAAATATATAACCACCATATATCTTGATGAAGTCTAAGTAATCGAGATAATTGTGTCGTGCCGCGATAATAAATCAAGCGCTCTATGGCAGGAAACCCATCATTTTACTAGGATTTTGTTTTTGGTAAATGAAAATTCAAAAAGAAGAGTCGAGCCACGACCAAAACTAAGGCGCTTGGTGGGAGGCAACCCATCCTTCTAATCATTTTTGTTGTTTTTGATTAAGTGTAGGTGCATGAAGTACAAAGGTGGAGATTAGTCCTAATTTTGATTTGGAAGTGAGCCATGTCAATGGTTGTAAGTCTAGGAGTGATGGAACAATATAGGTAAGTGTGAGTGGTCAAATGTGTAAGGCTCAAGTATGATTTGCATTAGAGTCGCGCCTCGAATTATGTAGATTCAACCCAAAAAGTTTTGTGGTGCGACTTTATTTTGTGACTTTCAATGAGGTCTGTGGTGGTAGCGTAGGAATCGGGCCTATGCTCACTGCATTTCCAATCGCCTATGCTCACTGCCTCACTTAGGCGAGAGGTTAGGCGCCGCCTATGTTAACATAGGCGATAGGTTAGTTACCGCCTATGCCATCGCCTATGCTCACTGACTCACATAGGCGATAGGTTAGGCACCACCTATGTCAACATAGGCGATAGGTTAGGCGCCTCCTACGCTATGCCTATGCTCACTGCCTCACATAGGCGATAGGTTAGGCGCCGCCTATGTCAACATAGGTGATAGGTTAGGTGCCTCCTATGCCATCGCCAATGCTCACTGCCTCACATAGGCGATAGTTTAGGCGCTGCATATGTCAACATAGGCGATAGGTTAGGCGCCGCCTACTTATGATTAGGCAATTCCATAGGCGCCGCCTATCAACGTAAGTTTTTCCTAATAACTCATTTTTGAATAGATCGACCTGGCCCATGTCTCATCTTTTAAATATATCCTCTACTCTTAAACCCCACTTATTTTTTTATTAAACCTAAGCGCCGCCCAAACAACCTTTCCTTCTCCAAGCCCTTCTCTTTTCTCATCTAATCTTGCAGGCTCACCTTCACGATTCGTCACGGATTTATCACCAAGTAAGTTGTTCTTTCATGTTCCGTAGTTGTTTTATTGCTGCGCTCATAATGGTTAACTGGATTTTGTAGTAATGCTTGGTGATAAGAGTATGGTTAGTTTGTTATGATTTTGGAAAAATACATCTCATTGAGTGAAAGGATTCTTATGGGTAATCTTGATTTCACTCCGGCATGTATTGATTGGTATTCACTATCATAATTTTTTATTATTATGGAGTTGAACTATTGAAGTTTAATGCATGATTTTGGGAGTTGTAAGCTTGACTATGTGAGTGACTCATTCATCGATGTAATGATCATGGTTAACCAAAAGCATAAGATTATGAAATTGTTTCTATGCTATAACATGATAAGATTGCTATGTGGTAGTCTTGTTCAAAGATTGAATTGCTCAAATGAAATAAAGTTGGAAATGATGGTCAATATTACATGACCATTGTGTGCTGCTTCTGTATATCAAACTGAGAAATTGTTATGTAAAGTGAAGGGTTGAAAGTGTGACTGCACTAATAATGTTATTGGCACATATCATCTAAATGTATGTCGATGAAGTCTGAGTACTTGACAACACTCACTCAATTAGTTTGTGCAAGCAAATTAAGTATGGAGTGGTGCCATCACTATTTTATTTTTCGATTATAGTGAATTTTATGAAATAAGACTAACATGACCCTATTATGATCTCAGGTAACATGGCTCCGAAAGGACGACAGGGAAAGGAGAAAGCATCCACCTTACAAAAAGGTCAAAAAAGGGCAAGAAAGGACCAGGCTGATTCCTCCTCTCTTCATATGCCTCGACGCACTTTTGGGATCAAATGGGTTCTGGAGAAGGAAGGGAAGGAATGGTATAGAAACAATAAAGTGAAGAAATATGTACATGTGGAGTCGATGCAGAAGGAAAGTTTAGCAAAGAATTGTCCTCGCATTTTGGCAAAGATTATGGCACTAAAACTTGACTTTATCTTCCGAGACATAGGCGAATGTAATCTTGATTTGACTCGAGAGTTTTATGCCAACTGGTCCCCAAGGAATATGGGAAGTGAAGTAAAGATTCGAGGTTAAGTCTTGCAATTGAACGCTGATTTCTTCAACTCTTTCCTAGGTACTCCAAGTGTGGATCAATCACCACTCAAGGAGCTCTACAACAGATCTCCCTACAGAGCCATCAGACATATGTTGTGTGGATCAAGGTCCATGACCCGGTGGACTCGTCATAAAGATAATGGTCATCACAATACTTACCCATATGCTTGTTTGAACAGAGAAGCTCACATATGGTTAAGAATAGTCAATTCATGCTTGATTCCTGGGACACAATACACTAAGGTCACGCGTGATCGAGTCTTCTTGGTATATGTTCTAATGACGAATGTTCCCATCAATATTGGTGCAGTTATACGAACGTCGATGCGAAAAGCAAGGGTGCACAACAAGTCCTATTTCAGTTTCGGCAACTTATTGACTGCAATTTTAAGGAAAAAGCATATTGAGGAGGAGCCAGCAGACCATAAGTTGCCATAAAACCCGAAGAAGGTGGATCTCACAAAAATCAAAGATCCAGAAACTAGTCAAGGCATCAACCTTACCACTGCTGAGAGACATGCTCGAGATGAGAGTTTTTTTTTGCTATCTGTATGGCATGACTAGGTTTACTATGATGAATGGGGGTCGTGTGCCGACTGATGCAGAGCTTTGGCAGTTTGACTATGACTACCCGCTTAATGAGCATGCTCGGGCCATGTGTGGAGTGGGGGTAAATTTTGAAGAACCTCTAGATGATGATGTTCCGACAGACGATGATCACCGACTGCTAGACTCTGATATGGAGGACAACTCTGATGATGAAGACTCTGATGATTATTCTGACGCAGGGGGTATGACCCCAGATGTAGAGGAGGAGTCTGGCTAACCAGGTTTTTGCTTATTTATTTACACTGAGGGCAGTGTGTTCCTTCTTAGTGTGGGGTGCGGGTATAAGTACGTGTACGCCTGGATTGCCTTGTCTGTTGTATTGCCTACTACTTGCCTGCATTTATTCTATAGTTGTTTTGATTTAGTCATAGTTAGTTAGTTGTAATTAGTCAGATTTTTGCATGAAATTGTTCTTATAGACGGCATGGCATTATAATAGGAGTTTGTGCTAAATCACTACTATTGAAACATTTAGGCTCTAAGTTGTGACTCATTCTGTAATAATTATTTGTGGTTTAATTCATTTATCTGTTAGGTCAATAATCTATAATGCTCTTAATTAAGTTGACCATGTGCCATGTGTGTGTAAGGTTATTGTATATTCTTTGTTGCGACTGATGCTAGAACTTGCCTAGTGTGTGTGTGAAGCGAAATAAAGATTGTGAGTTTAGGAGATGATTTAGGCATTTCTTTGGCAGCCCTGATTTTTTATCTTCTTTTTACCTACCTTTGTACATTGTCCTAGTGAACACCCATTGATCCTTTAGCTATTTTCTTTGGCAACCTCATATGTAGCCTAATCCATTTTTTTAAAAGACCATAATTTGATCCAAAAGCTCCTAAGCGCTTTAAATTGTAGAATCAAGTTGAGTAAAGAGTGTGGCAAAATAAGAGGAAAATGGTGAAAGTGATGCCCCAAAGTTTAGTTATTGGTACATGAAAATATTGTGATCGGGAGTGGCGACCTGGTCCTTTCTTGGACATTATGCACCTCGACTAATGCAAATAGTCTAAGCTGAGGGTGGCTATCATAGGGATGCTTAACAAAAAAAGAGTTGTGTATTCCCATCATAGTGTTTTTGATTGAGTAACAAAATAGGTGAAGAAAAGAAAAAAAGGGTTGGTAGATGAAAGGAAGGTAGAGTGGTTGTTAAAAGTTAGTGTAAATGGCATAATGTAGTGTATTAAAGCGCTTAGGGAACATAGTCACTATTTCTGGCCAAAATAGTCCTACCCATCCCTTTAGCCTATTGTACAACCCGTAAAGACCTATTTGATCCTAACCTTAGCATTCTGACATTAGTGGAGCATTACACTAAGGGCAAGCATATGGTCATCAGTTGTAATCTAAGAATTCTTTGTGAGAGTGAGAGCAAGCAAGTTCTTATACCCATATTTCTGAAAAATACAAAACTATGAGTGATTATGGGTAACATTTTGTGTGAGCGCACATAGTTGATGATTGTTGGGTCATTTTATATGATTTTTTTTGGCTTAACTTATATATACGAATTAACCAAGTTAATGAGTCTATGTTGGAGGGTGAGTTGTTTCTAGTAATGATAAAAAAATCTACTCTTTTTTAATAATTGCAGTGTATGTCTTGTTGAAAATTTTGTGTTGCTCTTGTGAAGTTTAGTTAGGTATTCGAATGGATGTACTATTTTGTTCGAGGACAAACAAATCTTTAAGTGTGAGTTGGTGATGTTGGGCGTATTTATATGTCTAAGCACCATAACTTACCCGTGTTTTAGCTAAGTTTTGAGGATAAAATACATAATTCTTGCACTTTTAGTCTGGTTTTAGTTAAGTGTGCTAACCTATGTGATTAGCATGCTTTTCAGGTACTAATGAGAAAGATTACAGCACTTTGGGGACCTGTGGACAGCAAAGGAAACTTCACATAAAAAGGAAAGCAGCTTTTGGACTGAATGTGATGTATGGAAACTTTTTCCCGGGCAAACTCAATATTTTTAAATAGTTAAGGATGCAGTAGCAATTTATTAGAGAAGGATTTTATTAAAAGACTTATGGCTGAATTTTTAGGGATTATTCACATTCTGTATTATTTTGAAAACAAGAGAAAGTGGCTTTGCTTGAGGACGGAGAGAGAGAAACACTTTTCTCTCTTATTTTCGCTATTCATCTTTACCACCAAGATCGTTCTAAGTTTTGGTATGATGAATATTTCTATTGTGATTTCCATTTTATTCATGAGTAGCTAAGTTTATTTGTTAGGGTTATGAAAGCCTTTTAGTATACTCTCTATTGCTATGGGTTTTTGAATTTATGATGTGTTAATCCACTTATATCATTACTCTCTTCATTTTAATTGAATTCTCATGGTTGCAAACATAGGGAATGCGCCATTATAGCAATAGCTTGTTTAATAGAAAAGTTACTGTTTGGAAAAGAGACTGTGACAAGAAAATAGGGTTTCCAACCTCTATTTTACACGTTAATGCCTTAGCAGGATTAACTTCTTGGAGAGTTTGTACGAGTGGTTGTACACTTTGGATTCGAGAGAACTAAGGTAAATAAATCCTTGATGGTTGAGAAAAACTTGGATTTAGAATTAGAATACATCTCTCTATAAGTGCATGCATGTATAAAATCCTTATTACTCATAGTTAATAGAGAAGTAGAATCTACAAGGTGGACATAACCCTAATTTGTCATTCTCTGTGATCAAATATTATTACACATATCATCTCATCGTTACACTGATAAATTGTGCACCAAAACTGAAACCCCCCTTACCTTGGAACCTTCGATCAACAGTCTAATAATAATCACAATACTTAGTGATTATAGTATTCCATGTGGGATTCGACACCCAACCCAGCTGGGTTCTATATGTGACAGTGACCTATTGTAGTTTCTAACGAGAGTTGTAATTTGGGCGTATCAGGACTTTGAAGATTTTGTAGCTAAGTGTTCTAATTTTTAGTAGGTTAAGATTGAACACCAAAGGCCTAGTGGCACATTGCAAGAGTGTAATGTTCCCTTACTTTTCCCAGCTCAGTTTAGCTCCTAGTGTGTGAAAGGACAACTTTAAAAATGTATAACTCATGAAACATATGAAATTTTCCAACTCTAGACCCACTAATATTTAGATAATTGAATCAACTTTCCAACGATACAAATTTTGCCTCAATCCAATACTCGATTAAGAAGTTATGGTGATTTTAGTGAAAGAAGTAGAACACCGCGATAAGCACCACATCGCGGTGAAGAACAAATTTGTAATTGTCTTTTTTCTAGTGGATCATCGCGATTAGCCCACATCACATAGAAGTTTCAGTTCCCGTTCGTCCCTTTTGAGTAGCTCAATGTGATTTGCATGTATCACATCAAAATTCCCAATTGGTCAGACACCGCATCGCGGTGGAGTGTAAAATGACACTCGTCCTTTTCTAGTGATGTAACACAATTATGCTGCATTGCACCATAACCCAAAATAGCGTTCGTCCTTTTTTCAGTGAGCCACCGTGATTGTACCGCATCACGGTTGGGATTTCTAGTTTTGAACTAATTTTTACAAAGGGAAACCTAGTCATTTCCCAAGCACCCAATTAATGTAAAACACAAGATTTAACCTATTCTAAGCATTATATCCCCACTCTTCATCAAATTTCTCTCCAAGAAACCCTAGAACCTAAAGACTTAAACCCCAAAAAAACCAAATTCCACCGTTCTTTTTCCAAGATAACCCAAAATTCAAGATCCCCAATTCAAGAACTTCAAGAATCAATCTTCAAGAGCATAACTAGGAACTCAAAGTTCAAGCTTCTTTGTCAATTTCATCAATTAAGGTATGTGGGGTTTTGAACAAGGATAATTCTTTCATCCTTGTGCCCAAAAATAGTTTTAAAGTTGATTTTTACATGAAATTATATGAATTTCAGTTTAGGTTTTATAACCACTTATCATTATTTGAAGATTATGAGATTTTGAGAGATTTAGATGTTGAATTGCATGTCTACTTTCGTATTTTCATGCGTATTGCAGAAATTTCTAGATTTAGAATTGAATTATCAATATTTTCATTATCAAGCATGAATTTTATGATTATTTGACATGAAATATATTCATGGGTTAATAGCCCTAGTTTGAATGTTTTTATTTCAAGAAGATTATGCTTTTAAGCATACCATGATTTGTATATTCAGATTTGGAATAAAGATTTGATCTTTTGATCTCAGCTTAGATATGGAATATACTTTTAAGATTTAACTATAGTTTATATAAAATAGATTCACAAGAGGTTTTTCATTGTAACCCTCATGCTAGTTTTAAAAATGGATTTCCACCAGAATAAGCATACAGATTAAAAGAAGTAGTATTAAGCACCAAGTTAGGTATGTTTACATGCCCCAAAACTATGAGCCAACATACGTATGTACATATTATTAGATTATTCCCATTTTTATATGGATCATAGTTATAGATGTGATCTCGCCAATGTGAGGTTTTCCCATAAGGGAATTAGATATTGGACACTATGATATCTCACATAGTGTATGCCAGTTAGAAGAACCTCACTAATAGCAAAGACTTACTGAATAGCTTTTAGATACTAAGTGTAAAAGCTCACAGTTTTATTTCGATATTGCTTTACATATGACATTAGCTATGAGATTTTATATTTTAGTTTATAGATGCAGAAGTGAGTCCTTTCTACACTTAAAACAACATGATTTAAGGATAGAATACCGTACATCTTTTGAAAACTAAATGATATGACTCACTAGATCTATGAAGTATGTTTTTCTATTCATGATTATGATTTTCATCTTTCAGATATTCCAGTTTATATGAGTCATCTACATTTAGCATGCATTCTTTTACAACTTTATAATAATATTGAGATAATGATTTACTTGTGCATTTACCCCATATACCCAGTACAATCCAGAAGTACTGATCCACATATACGTCTATGTGCTACACTATCTCATAACATAGGTTCAGGTGCTTAGTTTCAGCAGCGTGAGTGATTTCGATCATCTCTCTCTACATCCCAATAGTTGGTGAGTCGTCACAGTTTGGGGACCTAGTTATTTAGTTTTTTAGCTTATTAGATGATTAAGTATTTTCAGACAGTTTGAGTCAGCTAGGGGCTTGTCCTATTGACTCTCTAGTTATTAGTAGTAGAGGTTTGTCAGACTGCTAGTTATGATTCAGACTTCTAGTATTACTTTTCCATACTTTCAGTCTAACATTTATAAATATTATGTTCAGATAATTTCAACTTATATTAGATAGTCTTCCGTATTTATTTCATGATTATATTTCTCTATTATGTGTTTCAGACTTAGTAGAAGGCTTATAGGGTTTGCTTAAGGCTACTGTAGTCTTGAGCACCGTGTGATGTCTCGGGACCCATTTTTGGGGCGTTATAAACTTGGTATCAGAGCCTAAGGTTATAAGATTCTTAGGGAGTCAGACAAGTCGCGTTACATTGAGTCTTGAACATGGGTATGAAGCACACCATATTTATGAGCAAGAGGCTACGAGCTATTTTTAGGAAATCATCTCTTTCTTTCACAATCTATCCTGCTTACAGTATCTCTAATTGCATTTAACTTGTGCTCTTATGTGATAGTTGAATATACCTTTCTCGTTGAGCTAATTCACGCAGAAATGATAACCAACCATACTAGCCCGTTGACCCTTTATATGAGAATGTATCCCATGTTGAATTTAAAGATGCCTTTTAGGCTTTAGTCCAAGAGATGACTGCTAATGTTGAGAGCAACCATTAGGCGGCAGTCCTACTTCAGTAAAATGGGGATTTAGCATCAACCAAAATATGTGACTTTATGAGAATGAATCTACTCGAGTTCTTTGGGTCAAAAGCAGGTGAGGACCCATATCTTTACTAAGATGAGGTGAGAAAGATCATCTAGATTATGCATGTTACTGAGAAAGAGAGTGTAGAGTTGGCATCCTATAGGCTGAAGGATGCGGTGTATAATTGGGTAGTTATGTTGAAGAATGGTAGAGGTAAGAATATAGTTCCTATGAGTTGGTAGGTGTTTCAAGATGTATTTCTAGATAGGTTCTTTCCGTCTAAAATGAGAGAAGCTAAGGTAGAGAAGTTTGTGAACTCGAGACAGGGCTCGATGATAGTGAAAGAGTACTACCTTATGTTCAATTAGTTGTCTAAGTATGCCCCTGATACGATGGCTGACCCCAGGGAAAGTATGATTAAGTTTGTTACTGGAGTATCTAGTTTGGTAGTAAAGGAGTGTAGGACTACCATGCTAATTAGGGAAATGGAACTTTCTAGGTTGATAATTTAAGGTCAGTAGATTGAGGTAGAAAATTTTATGGGAAGAGAGAGGGGAAATAAGAAGGCTAGAACTGGGCAGTTTGAGTATGGCCAGACAAAGTTTAGAGGGGGAAATTATTCATACTTTCAAAAACGTTCATCTATGCTAGCACTTTCTTTAGCTAGTTCTCCCACCCCCAGATCTAGGCAGATGTAGTGGGGGTAATACTTGTATGTCTAGATCTCAGAATAGTATGAGTGGAAAACCCAGTTACCCTTCATGTGATCAGTGTGGTAAGAATCTTCTTGATGAGTACTTATTAGGGAAGAAAAGTTGTTATGGTTTTGGTAAGTTTGGTCATGGAATGAAAGAGTGTCTACATGCTAAGCAGGGAAATAGGGATGCTCTTCCCCAGACTCAAGATACTAGTGCACCAACCCCTCTAGGTTGCCTAGTCCCTCCTCTGGGTGCATCATCCAGTACTGGTGATGGCTAGTGCCAGATTCGGTTTAATGCTTTACCATTCCATCAGGAGCAGGAGGATTCACCATATGTTGTTACTGGTATGCTTCATGTCTTTCATCGTTATCTTTAGATATTGCTAGACCCCGGGTTGAGTTTCTCTTATATGACCACATTAGTTGTAGTGAATTTTGAAATAGGTCCTAAAAAGCTTTCTAAGCCCTTCTTAGTTTCTATCCTAGTGGGTAAGTCAGTTTTCTAAGCAGATCTATATAAAGTGTCCTATTATTGTCCTTCATAAAATCATGTTAGTAGATTTAATATAGTTAGATATGATTAACTTTGATCTTATTCTTAGAATAGATTAGTTCCATTCCTGTTATATATCCATAGATTATCGCACCTGAGTGGTGAAGTTTTAGTTTCCAGATGAGCCAGTCTCTGAGTGGGAAGGTAATTCAGTGTCTCCCAAGAGTCATTTTATATCCTACCTTAAATCCAGAAAGTTAATATCTAATGAGTGTATCAATTATCTAGTTTGAGTCAAAGACACCAAGTTTGAGACTCTAATAGTTTAGTAGTTTTGTGTAGTCAATGAGTTTCCTAATGTTTTTCTGAAAGATTTGCCAGGGTTACTTCCCGATAGGGAAATATAATTTTATATTAACCTTCTTCTAGATACTCAGCCCATCTCCATTCCTCTATATTGAATGGCTTTAGCTGAGGTTAAAGTATTAAAAGAGCAGCTTAAAGATCTCTTAGATAAAGGTTTCATAAGGCCTAGTATCTCTCCATGGAGCGCTCTTATCCTATTCATGAGAAAGAAGGATGGTTCTTTGCGTATGTGCATTGACTATCATCAGATAAAAAAAGTCACAGCCAAAACTAAATATCCTCTTCCTAGGATTGATGAGTTATTTGACCAACTCCAAGTTACAGGTTACTTCTCAAAGACAGACCATAGATTTGGCTATCATCACCTTAGAGTAAGGGAATGTGATATTCCAAATGCAGCCTTCAGAACCCATTATGGTCATTTTAAGTTTCTATTCATGTCTTTTGGGTTGAAAAATTCCCCAACAACTTTCATGGACTTGATGAATAGAGTGTTCAAACAGTATTTGGACATGTTTTTCATAGTCTTTAGCAATGATATTCTTGTCTATTCTCATTGTGAGGATGATCATGTAGACCATCTTAGAATTGTGTTGCAAACTTTTAGAGATCACCATTTGTTTGCCAAATTTAGCAAATGTGAATTTTGGCTAAGATTAGTAGCTTTCCTCGGTCATATTGTTTCAGTGATAGCATTAGAGTTGATCTCCAAAAGACAGAAGAAGTAAGGAAATAGTCTAGACCTACCTCTCCATAACAAATTAGAAGTTTCTTTCATTTAGCTGGCTATTACATATGTTTTGTTGATGGTTTTTCTTCTATTACATCCCTTATGTCTATATTGACTCAGAAAAAAGTTAAGTTTTAGTGGTCAGATTCCTGTGAGAAGAGTTTTCAGGAGTTAAAGACTCGATTCATTTCAATCCTAGTTTTAGGGACACCTGATGGTACAGATGGTTTATTTGTCTATTGTGATGCTTTTACAATTGGCTTGGGTTGTGTTTTGATACAATAAGGTAAGGTTATAGACTATTCCTCTGGATATCTTATGCCTCACAAAAAGAACTACCCTACCCATGATCTTGAGTTAGCAGTTGTTGTGTTTGCCTTAAAGATCTGGAGTCACTATCTTTATGGGGTGTATGTTGATGTGATCGCAGATCACAAAAGATTGCAATATGCGTTTACTCAAAAGGAGTTAATCTTCATCAAAGAAGGTGGTTAGAATTATTGAAAGATTATGACATGAGTGTTTTATATTATCTGGGCAAAGCCAATATAGTGGCAGACACCCTTAGTAGACTGTCTATGGGCAGTGTTGCTTACATGGAGAATGATAAAAGGGAACTAGTTTAGGAAGTTCACTGGTTACCTAGGTTGGGTGTGAGGTTGGTTGACTAAGTAGAAGAGAGTATTTTGGTTTAGAGTAGTTCAGAATCTTTCCTAGTATATGAAGTGAAAGAGAAGCAGGATAAGGATCCTAGTTCAGTCAAACTAAAGGTACAGTTAAAGACCAAAAGATAGAGGTTTTATCCTAAGGGGGATATGGTGTATTGAGATACTATAGTAGATCGTGTATGCCACGTGTTGATGATTTGAGGCAGTGGATTATTGCAGAAGTGGATGGTGCACATTACTCCATTCATCTAGGGGCCACCAAGATGTACTGCGATCTCTAGAAAATCTATTGGTGGAGTGGTATGAAGAGACATATCACAGAATTTGTAGCCAAGTGTGTGACTTGTCAATAAGTTAAGATAGAGAACCAAATACCTGGTGGCACTTTATAGGGGTTTGGTATTCCCACTAGGAAATGGGAAGAGGTAAATATAGACTTTGTGACTAGATTACCCCATTTATGTCGTTAGCATAATTCGATTTGGGTTATTGTAGACAAATTAACCAAATCTGCCCATTTTTTGCCAGTTCACACATCCAACACAACTAAATATTATGCTAAGCTGTATATCAGAGAGTTAGTTAGATTGCACAGAGTTGCCTTATCCATTATTTCAAATAGGGGTACTCTGTTTACCTCTCAGTTTGGTACACCTTTAAGAAGGATCTTGGTACCTAAGTTCATCTCAGTTTAGTTTTTTATCCGTAGACAGATGGTCAAGCAGAGAGGACCATTCAAACCTTAGAGGATATGTTGAGGGCATGTGTTTTTGAGTTCAAAGTTAGTTGGGATGAGCACTTGCCATTGATCGAGTTTGCCTACAATAACAGTTACCATTCTAGTATTCAGATGGCCCTATTTGAGACTCTTTATGGTCAGAGATGTAGATCACCCATTGGTTGGTTTGAAGTGGGTGAGGCTACTCTGATTGGGCCAGATATGGTGTTTGAAGCCATAGAGAAAGTTCAGTTGTTTCGAGAGAGATTGAGAGAAGTACAGAGTCGTCATAAAGATTATGTAGAGGTAAGAAAGAGAGATCTTGAGTTTGAAGTTGATGATCTTGTGTACTAGAAAGTTTTACCCATGAAGGGGGTGAAGAAATTTAGAAAAAAAGGGAAGCTTAGTTGCTAATATGTGGGTCCCTACAGGATTTTGAGTCCTGTGGGGAAGGTAGCATATGAGCTTGAGCTACCTGCACACTTGTCATCAGTTCACCTAGTGTTCAATGTGTCCTTATTGAAGAAGTGCATGGATGATTCAGTAGTTGTAGTCCCTTTAGAAAGTACATATATTAGAATAGCCTTTTATACAAAGAAGTTCTGGTAGAGATTCCTGATCATCAGATCCATAGACTAGGGAACAAAAAGTTCCCTTGGTCAAAGTTCTGTGGCAAAATAAGTCCATTGAGAGCGCTACTTGGGTAGTAGAAGCGGACATGCGTACCAAGTATACTCATCTCTTTTCCACAAATTCATCTTCAGCTAAAGGTAATAGTCTTTCTTAATTCAATTCTTTTACAGTCTCAGATTCAGTCATGTGATTATCTCCATGTCTATTCATGCATTCCTAAATTAGTTCAATCGCTCGGTATGAGTTAGATTAGATCCAGTCATGCAGTTTATTTCTGTTGTGCATGCTAGAATATAGCCTCATCCCCTCAGTATCTTTAGTTTGACTAGTCTTATTTGAGGATGAATGTTCCCAAGGGGGAGATATTGTAATAGCCCGTACTTTTCCTAACTTAGTTTAGCTTCTAGTGTGTCAAGGGACAACTTTAAAAATGTATACTCTCGATACATATGGAATTTTCTAGCTCTAGACTCACCAATGTGTAGATAATTGAATCATCTTTCCAACGATGCAAATTTTGCCTCAATCCGATACTCGGTTAAGAAGTTATGGTGATTTTAGTGAAAGTAGTAGAACACCGCGATAAGCACCATATCACGGTGAAGGACAAATTCGCAATTGTCCGATTTCTAGTGGAGTATCATGATTAGCCCACGTCATGGAGAAGTTCCAATTCCCATTTATCCCTTTATAGTAGCTCAATACAATTTTCCTGTATCACATCAAAATTCCTAATTGGACAGACACCGCGTTGCGGTGGAGTGCAAAATGACACTTTCAGCAGCATGAGTGATTTTGAGAATCTCTATCTACATCTCATTATTTTATGAGTAATAATAGTTTAGGGACCCAGTTATTCAGTTTTTAAGCTTATTAGTATTGACAATTCAGTATTTTCAGACAGTTTGAGTCAGTTGGGAGTATATCCTAGTGACCCTCTAGTTATTAGTAGTAGAGGCTTGTCGGACTACTAGTTATGATTTAGACTTCCAAAATTACTTTTCCATACTTTGAGTCTAACATTTATAGATATTATATTTAGATAATTTCAGCTTAGATTAGACAAACTTCTGCATTGACTTTATGATTATATTTCTCTATTATGAGCTTCAGACTTAGTAGAAGGCTTACAGGAATAGCTTAAGGCTACTCCCGTATGACGTATCAGGATCCATTTTCAACGTGTTACAAGGAGTTTAGTATCCCTACTTAGAAGTAGGAAATGGTGAACATGGATTTTGTGATAGGGTTACCTCGCACGCGTCGTCAGCATAATTTGATATGGGTCATTGTAGACAGAATGACCAAATCAGCTCATTTCCAGCCAATTCATATGTCTTACTCAACCAAGGATTATGCTAGGCTCTACCTTAGGAGGTTAGTTAGGTTGCATAGGATTCCATTGTCTATCATATTAGATAGAGGTACTCAGTTTACCTCTCACTTTTAAAAGGCTTTTTAGAAGGTTCTTGGTACCCAAGTTTATCTTAGTACTACTATTCATCCTCAGATAGATGGTTAGGAAGAGAGGACCATTCAGACCTTAGAGGACATGTTGAGAGAATCTGTTATTGACTATAGAGATAGCTGGGATTATCACTTACCTTTGATTGAGTTTGCCTATAATAACGGTTATCACTACAGTATTCAGATGGCTCCATCTGAGGCTCTTTATTGAAGAAGATGTAGATCCCTAATTGGTTGGTTTGAGGCAGGTGAAGTTTCTTTGATAGGGCCACATGCAGTGTTTGATGTGATGGAGAAAGTTCATTTGATTTAGAAGAGCCTGAAGACAACCAAAGATGTCAAAAATATTATGCAGATATGAGGAGAAGAAATCTTAAGTTTGAGGTTGGCGAAGAGCTCAAGGTTAGGCAAAGTAGTCTAAAAGGCTAAGGAACAGTTGGGGTAATGTTGTGTGTGCCAATTGAAGTCGTTCTAAAAGCTCATTCGTTTGTGTCCTAGGATTTGATTTTGGGTTATCTAAAAATCTCGCCCATGAAAGGAGTTAAGAGATAAGGCAATAAATGGAAGCTCATTCCCCATTAAGTTGGCCCATATAAGATCTTGAGTCATTTTGGGAAGGTAGCTTATAAGCTTGAGTTGCCTGCAGATTTAGCATCAGTGCATCCAGTGTTCCATTTTTTCTTGTTAAAGAAGTGTATCAGTAATTCAGCTGTTGTTGTCCCATTAGAAAGCATGAGTGTTTATAATAACCTTTCTTACAAAGAAATCCTAGTTAATATCCTTGATCATTAGGTTCGTAGACTAAGGAACAAAGAAGTTTCCTTGGTAAAGGTTTTTTGGCGGAATTAGTCCGTTGAGGGGGCCGCTTGGGAAGTAGAAGCAGATATGCAAATCAAGTAGCCTTACCTTTTCTCTGTGAACTTAGATTCATCTTGAGGTAATGGTTTTCTTCAGATTGACTCTCTTCTATTCTTAGTTTCAGCTAGGTTATCCATCTTATGTCATGCATACATTTAGTTCAGTTTATGTATCATATTTCAGACTCAATTATGCAATTATGTCTTCAGTCATGCATGTTCAGTTCATAATCTCAGTTTCCCTAGTTTTCTCAGCTAACCAGTATAATTCAAGGAAGAATGTTACCAAGGGGAGATAATATAATACCTTGTAAGATAGTATCTCAATTCAACTCATGATTGCATGTTAAAGGGGTTCAAGACTTAGAAATTTCACTAAGTGTTAGGACTTAGTCATTTCCAAGTCCCCTAAACTTTGATGATTTTGTTTTTGACCTTTTCGACCTCAGAACATCGATTTTTAAGTTGATTCATGATTAGGGTTGTTCATGGTGTGTCTCTAGTGAGTTTTAGATGTTTTAGACGAGCGTAGGGCATGTTTAGAGAAGTAAAATAGTGTGGGCACGAGGATAGGCCCGCGGCACGGGGCTTAGCCTACTGCTCTGGATCCCACAGTTCTGGGTTTAGATCACAACTCTGTAGCTCGCGGTGCGAGGCTTAGTCTGATGCTCTGGAGCCCGCAGCACCCCTTCCCCTTTTTGTCCAGATTTTGTTCCTCATTTTAAAGTGCATTTGTGTCAATTACCCTCACCAAAATTCGTCCATAACATGAAATTTTGGTCTACAAGGAGAATTATTTGCCCGTTTATTGATAAAATCTCTCAAGAAAACCATCTTCCATCTCAAGAAAAAACCCTAACCCATTTCTCAAGGACTCAAGGAATTCAAGCTTCAAACCTAAAGAAATTCCCAAAAATCTTCATGAAATAATCTAGTGAGGTATGTACGATGTTCATCCATGGGTTCCTTTCACCCATGAAGTCCAAGAATCCCTTTTTGATTTTAAATTATGAGTTTTCATGTTTAAGTTGAAATGTCTCCATGAATCTCTTGTGAATTCAATTACAAGTTATGTTAATAAGTGTTTTTCAAGTGGGGTGAGCCATTAAATGTTTTAAGTGTTGTAGTCTTCTTCGCATAAAATCCCTAAGTTATAATTTTAGTAGAGTAATCATGTGATTCTTGCATGCTTTACTCATTCCCCTGCTTAAGCTCATGACTCTCATATGTTTGATGAAATGCCTAAGTGTTGGGTTTTAAACAATGATATTCTACTATGGTTTTAAATCTTGTATATGGCATTATTGTTAATTCCATTAAGTGCTGGTAGGGTGTGAACACTCGATACCTTTGTGTTTTACATGCATTTAGCTTTTCAAGTACTCAGACAGTTAATCCATGACTCTTATCAGTATTCTTACATGTTTATGATCATGATGAGCACTATTAGTTAGGTAACAATGTTCAGTCTAGTTCAGTCCATTCCAGTATCAGTGTCAGTTCAGTTGGGAGTAGGATGTAGAATCGAGCAAACTCAAGAATGAGGGCTCACCTGACAGTTGAGAGTGTAACCCTTTAGTAACAATCCCCGAGTTATAAGACTACGTAGCCAGTGTAGGTTAGAGATGTCTACACACCAGTTGAAGGTTGTCTAAGTATCTACCTGCCAGTTGAGGGTGACACATCTCTCGTTAGAGCACCTTCCAATTTATGGTGACTCACGATTATTTCAGATTGGGGCATGTCGGTTAGATGATACCTCCTACAATCTCATTACAGTATTCAGTATAGTTTCAGTCCACGTTTGCCTGACCAAAGCACATAGATTCTCAGTTATTCAGTTATCAGATTTTAGTCTTTCAGTTTATAGATTATTTCATATATATGTTTATGCTTGGTCTTGCATTCTTAGATGTTGCAGTTTTCATGCATTCATGTTCACTTATCTCATGCTATTTAGTTAGTCTTTCCTTCATATACACAGTAACCCAAGTATTTCAGCCTGACCTCATCTCATATACAAGTACATTCAAAGTACTCAGCGCATACTCTTCTTTGCACTATGATTTCTTATATCATAGGTTCTGATGCACAGTTTCCTAATCACAGTTAGACAACTCAGTGTAATACAATAGCCGTAGTGGTGAGTCCTCATCCATCAAGGACATTTTATGTTTATTCAATTAATGTAGTAATTCAGTTTATTCAGTTAGTTGGAGTTAGTTGGGGGTCTGTCCTATAAACTCCTCAGTCAGATTTGAGGCTTTCAGACAATTCAGATAAAACAATTTGATAGTCAGTTAGTTACTTTCAGTTCTTATCAGTTGATTTACACATTCAGTATTTCATATTTTCAGTATTTAGATATATATTACGTCCTCAGTTTATCTCCCGCACATGTGTTATGTTCATATTTATTCAGTGCTTACAAAAGGTACAAACTCATGGGTTAGCCTGTGGTCCCTTGTGACCATAAGAATCATTGTCATGACTTGGGGGTAGCCTCGGGGCGTGACAAGTTTCCAGTTTTATTCATGTCTAAGGTGAGTCCTTTACACTTCATGCCTGATTTGAAAATAAATCCATTTCTTGTCTTACTTATGCATTTACCCCCATATACTCAGTACATTCCAAAGTACACATATATGTCTATGTGATACATTGTCTTAAAATGTAGGTTCTGGTGCTCGTTTCCAGTAGCACGATTGGTCACGAGTATTAAATCCTACATCCCGACATTTGTTAAGCTCTCATAGTCCGAGGACACAGCTTATCAGACTCTTAAACATTTATAAATGTTACTTTAGTAACTTGATTACATATTTCATCCGGGTCAGGTGAGGTCTGTCCCAGTGGCTCTCTAGTTAGTAGTAGAGGCTTGTCAGACTATGTATCTTTCAGTTTAAAGAGTTTATTTGAGATTTCAAATTTCAAGTTGAGAATGATATTTTAAGTTGTTTCCTCCCGTATTAATAGGTATGTGTTAGTTCACTTTCCATTACAGTTTCAAATTATATAGATGTCAAGGATTAGTCTAGGGCTATTTTTAGTCCTAGGTACCTGTGACATCTAGGGAGTACTCTCGGGGTGTTACATGTACTCTAGCCTTTTTTGTTAGATAGTCAGAAGTTGATCCATTTACACTTTCATTTCTTTTGGGAGACATATTTTACCTACAAATAAAAGAAAAACAAAAAAACATTACAATTGATGTCTACCTAAACTGAAAAAAAGGTAACACAAAATTCAATGAATACAACACACTACAAAAAATATTCCAACAAATTACCCATTTGTTGTAACAGATGAACCAACTGTTGCAACAGATTAAAAACCTATTTTATCAGATGGGTTTTTGTTGAAGAAATCAAAATAGTGTTGCTACTGGTTTATTTTCTTCCAACAACGGATATATCTGTTGTAATAGAAATTTAATATTTTAGAAGAGCTGTTTGGTTTTATTCCAATAGCTCATAAACCTGTTGAAACAAATAGGGAATATGTTCGAAGACCTATTTTGATATCTTCCCATAGATGTTCCACCTGTTGCAATAAGTAGGTCATCTCTTGGAAGTTATCAAAATAAGTAGCAGTTCTGTTTTGATAACTTCCAACAGATTACCCATATGGATCATCTGTTGGATGAAATTGAATCAGGTCTTCCACATTTCCATTAGATGTGTAATTTGTTGGGCAATATAGCACCCCAACACAAACACCACCACCAATAACAACACCTCTAACACCACCAAACCAACACCACCAACACCACCAATAGGAACACCACCAAAACCAACACCACCAATACCAACGCCACCAACACAACCACCTACACCATTAACGCCAACACCACCAACACCAACACCAACACCAACACCAACACCAACACCAACAACAACACCAACACCAACACCAACACCAACACCAACACCAACACCAATACCAACACCAACACCAACACCAATACCAACACCAACACCAACACCAACACCAACACCAATACCAACACCAACACCACCAACAACACCAACACAACCAACACCACCAATACCACTACCAACACAACTACCAACACCACCACCAACACGACCAATACCAACACCACCATTATCAATACTACTACCAACAACAGCACCATCCCCAATACCGCCAACACCACCAATACCAATACCACCACCAACACCATCACCAACATAATCAATACCAATACCACTACCACCAACACTACCACCAACACTAACACCACCACCAACACCACCAACACCCCCAACACCACCTGTAATACCAACACCACTAACACCACCAAAACCAAATCCACTACTAATACCACCAATACCAATACCAACACCACCACCCACACCAATACTACCAACACCACTACCAACATAACTAATACCAATACCACCAACACCAATAATACCACCAAGACCACCACCAATACTACTACTAAAACCATCAATAAAAACACCACTAGTACAATTAACAGCACCAACACCACAATACACTACTAACGCCATCAATACAAACACTACCAATATAATCAACACCACCAACACCAACACCAATAGCAACACCACCAATACTAATACCAACACTAATACAAACACCACAGACACCCTTACAAATACCACCACTACTAACATCACCAATACTAATACCACCTCCACTAACACCACTACTAATACCAATACTGCCACCACCACCACCAATCCCAATACCACCAACACCATCACCAAAACCACTAACACTACTACTAATACAACTAATACTAATACCAATACCACCAATAGCAATACCACCACCACCACCAATACCAACACCAATACCAACACCTCTACCAACACCAATACCAATACCAACATCACTAATAATACTAACACCACCATCAATACAAATACCACCACTAATACTAAGACCACCAATACCAACAATACGAACACTACCAACATCCATCAACAACATCACAAACCCCATCCTACTATACCATGATAGTCAACAAAATACTACTATAAAAATAGGATTTTCTAGAGTTCTTCAAACATTTTTTAGCATTAAGACTCGAAATTGTTAACCCATTCTCAAAGGTAATATAACTAATAGTCTTATTTTTCATTATTAATAAAAAAGCCCTAATTTTTAGAAAAAACAACAAATGTAGAACTTTTCTCAAACTCTTTTACCTATGAAGGGAGAGAAAATAATGGATACAAGTATGAAGGAAGTCAAAAATAACAACTATGTGGTCGAAAATAGGAAGAAAATTGATCTGTTGTGAGGGGTTGAGCAATATGTTAAGTAGTTGTTATTTGTATTATTGAGAGAGAAAGAGAAGAAAGAGAACTTGAGATTTGAAATGATGAAATATTTTTTCCGTAAATGGAAAATTCGTTTGTGTTGATTTGAATTTTCGAAAAGAATGACAAGTTTTGAAAATTTTAATTTTGTCTAAATTGATCTTAATTAATTTTTGTTAAAAGAGAAAATTTTTGACTATTTCATAATAAATTAAATTATTAAATTAATTTCACTAAAATTAATTTACAGCTATTAAGATAAATTTTAACTTTAATGAATTTAATATTAACTTAATAATAATAATTTAATATAAATCATTTCAATTAAAATTTATCAATTGATGACTTCGGTCAGGACGAACACAATAGTTGATCATGCAATTGCAACGACATCAAATAAAATTATAGTCGAACTTTTAAAATCATTCTTAATTATAGATAAATAAATTTAGATATTTCAAATAATAACTTGATATGAATTATTTTAACTCAAGTTGATCGATTAATGACTCTGGTCAGGACAAACACAATAGTTGATCATGCTATTTTAACAACATTAATTAAAATTGTAGTTGAACCTATGAACTCGTCCTTAATTCCAGTTAAATCAATTTAGATACTTCAAATAATGGCTTGGTATGAATCATTTACACTCAAATTGATCAATTGATAAATTTGGTCAGGACAAACACAATAGTTGATCAAGCAATTGCAACGACATCAATTGAATTTATAGTTGAACCTATGAACTCATCCCTAATTCTAGATAAATCAATTTAGATATTTTAAATAATAGCTTGATATGAATCATTTCAACTCAAATTTATCTATTGATGACTCTGGATGGGATGAACACAATAGTTGATCATGCAATTAAAATGACATCAATTGAAATTATAGTTAAACTTATGAAATAATCCTGAATTTTAGCTAAATAAATTTAAATATTTTAAAAATGGATTAATTTGAATAAATAGAGGACGAACTTATTATAATAGATGACACATCTGTTGAAAAATATTAAAAAATTATAGATATCTATTAAAATAGATGTTCAACCTGTTGTAACAAATTACTTATCTGTTGAAAACTATCAAACAGATAATAACATATGTCGCAATAGATGACTTATCTATTGGAAATTATCAAATAGATATTGCCATTTATTATGATAGATGACTGATCTGTTAGTAATTTTTAAATAGATGTAGACATCTATCGCAACAGATGACTTATCTCTTTTAAGATCTTTTGTTATTTTAAAAAATTTTTATATCCAAAATAAAAGAAATAAAATAATAACATGGTTAAAAAATTTGTTGGATAACTCAAAAATATCCTCCTTGTGTTGTCTTATCTTGTATTTTGAATGTCACCATTAGCATCCCCACTTTCTCCTCAACCATTAATTAAATTATTGCTCAATCTTTAGAGTTCTCTCTCTTTGAACTATAAAATAATTCATCTCTCTTCTTTCTCTTTCTCTTCTCTTTTTGGTAATCCTAACAGTCTCTTCTTTTTTCTTATTTTTCTTTCCTCTTTTACCTGAGGATTCTTTAAGATCTCAACCAATTTATAACTTTTCTCACTTGAAATTGGTCGTTTAATACCTTTGCTTTTGATATGGCAGGTATGGTTCACTATTATATTTGCGCTCTCTGCTATTATTCTTTCCTTCTCATCTTTTCTTTGCCTATTTCATCAAACTTTTCATATTTTCTATGATAAAAACTGAAATTATGTTTATCATATTTTTTACATTAGTTATTTAAATTAGTTATTTACATCTGTTGTTTTATTTATTAATCAATTACCAGGAAATATGTCTTTTAAGTCTTGAATAAACGAACCATTGTTTTTATTAAATAATCAAAAAAGTTATCTATTGAGAGAACTTAAAATTCATTGTTGGAAGCATCAATTTTTTCTTTGTTTCTTTGTGATGTTGTTGTTGGTGTTAGTATTGATAGTGTTGGAGTTGATACAGGTGGAACATATGGTAGAAGATATCAGAATAGGTCTTCCAACAAATTTCTCATCTATTATAACAAATGAATTAGGTTTTGAAATAAATCAAAACAACACTGCCAATAGATAACCCATCTGTTGTAACAGACGGAGCACCTAATAGAAGAAATCAAACAAGTAGCAAGACTGACTTAATTTCTTCAAACAAATAACCCATCTATTATAATATATTAGTCATCTATTACAACAAATGAGTCATCTATTGCCATAGATAGGCCATCTGTTGGAATGCTTATTGAAATGCATTGTATTTATTAAATTTAGTGTTACCTTTTTTCTAAATTATGCAGGCATCAATTGTAATGTTCTTTTTGTTTTTCTCTTGTTTGTAGATAAAACATGTCTCCCAAAAGAAAATAAGTAAAAGTGGATTAACCTTTTCCCTACCAACATAAAAGGCTAGAGTAAATAAGGGTTCGAAGGAATAAGCTGCTTGCAGATTAAATCACTTCATATATGGGAGGTATGTATTACTAATCATGTTATCGGGAAAACACACATAGTGTACACTAATTTTGTAAATGTTATTTTTTAACAATCAAGAATTGCTCATTCAAATAATATATTGCATTTTATAGTTAAGTTTGATAAGTTTGAACTAATAAGGCTATGGGACTAAGTAGGTAGTGTCAATACCTTTTTATGGTTTAATGATAGTTTTGCTAATATTTATGTGTCTAGTTTAGAGAAAGGATTATGTTTTGGTGGCACTGTAAAGATTAAATAGTGATTTGACTGATTTTAAGGGTTCAGTGGACTTTTGAAAGGCCTCTGAAGCCTTGCACTGCTGCAAATAAGAATGAAAGTCAATATAATTATTGCCTTTGTCTAAATTTATATGGTTAGGTTGGTCAGGGTGATGATTAGCTAATAAAAAGTTCTTCATAGAATATCTATGAGGGAAAGGGGAGGTGTTGAACACTATAGATCAAATTCAGGACTTATGAAAGAAGAAAAATAGGGTTGCTAGGAAAGTGTAGCAAATATGGCCGATGAAATTGACATACAAAATAAAAAATCTGAATAACCTAGAAAAATAAAAGTGTATCCAAAAATGCAAATCCATCACTCGTTGTTGAAAAAAAAATGGTGATGTGGACTGAAGATGTACACTTTTCTAGATAACTGTGACTAGTTAGTGTGGTCTGAATGATCACCTCCAAAGAAAGAAACAAAACTCAAAAAAACCGGTGTTTCGAGCACCAAGGGCTATAAAGATTTACAGTTAAGAATAAAACTTAAACGAAGAACTCCCAAAGTAAAAATAAGGGAACAAGCCACGGTGACAACTTATAAATTTAAAGTTGCATCCTTGGCCTTCTAGTTTTGGTTCTGGTCAGGACAATTCTAGTGGAAACGAAAAGGCATGGGATTTCTGCCCAACTTTAAACCTTTTTATTTCCACTACAATTGACCTTACTAGAACCACTAACAGTAGGCATAGGATGCAAGTTAGACTTTAGAAATTGACACCTTAGCTTACCTTATTTTTACTTTAGAAGTTCTTAGTTTAAGTTTTGTTCTTGATTGTATATCTTTCACCCCTCGGTGCTTGCAAAGCTACTTTTTTGGAGTCTTTTTACTTTCTATGGAGATGATCATTCAGGAGACTCTAACTAGTTGTAGTTACCTAGAAAATTATCTAGCTCTAGTCAACTTTACCATTTTTCTTTTCAACAATGGCTGACGGATTTTTATTTTTGGATACACTTTCATATTTGTAGCTTATTCAATTTTTTTTATCTTTCACGTCAATTTCATTGATCAGATTGGCTAGAACTTTCTAGCTTTCTACCCTATGTTTTTTCTTTAAATAATGTCCGAGATGATATAGTCGTTAGCAACTCCTCTTTCCTGTGTAGGTATTCTCCTACAACACATTCTAGTATATAATATCTCCTCGAGAAACTTATCCATATAAATTTAGACCAAGGGATTCTCTATTGGTTTTCCATTCTTGTTTGCTACACTGGGAGGCTTTGAATGTCTTCTTAAACTCTATTACACCACTAAAACTAGTCCAATCACTATTGAATGTCTACTCTTCCATCAAATATTGACCCCTTCTCAAAACATAATGCATAAACATGCTAAAAATCATTGATGAATTGTAATAAGGTATTGATACCACCTTCTTGGAACTCTTCGTCCTTATCAGTTGTAATGCTCTGATTTTCTGAATCGGAACACTACATGGTACTCATGACCCCAAAGGACCACAAGCTAACCCATGACTTATATTTGTACCTGTACACTGCATAATATAACATGATAATATGGAAACATGAATTGAAAGGCCATAAGGTTCAATACTTAACAAACATCTGATAACATAATGTCTGAAAATAGTATAATAATACCAAAACTAATCTAAAATAACTGCCTGACGTGTTGTAGTCTGAAAGCCTCTAAACTATCTGAATAAGGAGTTGATAGGACATGTCCCCAACTAACTCCATCTACTGAAATAAATTGGAAACTGAAATAGTAATGTAATCATCATATTCTCGAAAGATGAGGACTCGCTTCTAACTCTGACTGGAGAGATTCAAATCTACTACTGATCTGGATCTCGTACCTTTAAACCTATGGTATAAGACACCATAGCATGAATGCGTTAGTACTTTGAATGTACTAGTATGCAAGTGAGGTAGGCTAAATGCAATAGATTTATATGCATGAACAATACTAACTGACTGACTAACATGAATATGAGAATATATGCATGACTATGTAACTATAACTGAGATCATGTTAGGACTGAATACTATATTATTAAATACTGAGGGACTAATACTATGTTACTGATACATGGATAACTATGTCTAATAGTTTTGATTATGAAGAACTGGTTTGGTTGACTGTATTCGACAGTCCTGAAGCTGAAGACTGATTATATATGTTTGATAACTGATAACATGAGTGACTATCTCTGACAGTACTAAATCTGATAGAACTAGCTGAGTTTCTACTGTATCTAAGTAACTGAATTTGAGATCAGTCCTATCTAGTGGGGGATCTCTGAGTATACTGATAATAAAGAAGATTTGACTTATTCTGAGATCAGTCCTACCTAGCGGGTGATCTCTAAATCTGATTATGCTTCTACTGATTGACCATAGTTAAGATTAGTCCTATCTAATAGGTGATCTCATAGTCTATTTATAATTACAAGGATTGACCGTATCTGACAGTTCTAAATCTGTATTACTAAGCTGAATTGACTGTATCTGACAGTCCTAATTTCTATAACTGAAACTATAGGATGTATTCATCTAACCGACATGCCCCATACTAAGATAACTGGGGTCAACCTGTAACCCCAGCTGGAAGGGTGTAAGTACCGCACCACTGGTAAAGACAACTACTACAGAGTCAGTCCGAATCTAGTGGGTGACCTCTGGGATCAGTCCTATATATTTAAATGTGCTAATGGGTAATCCCTAAGTATGTCAGTCCTATCTAATGGGTGACATCTCGTACCTATGCTGGCTACATAGTTCTGGAAGTTAAGGATTGCTTCTAGGGATCTCAGTCCTATCTAGCGGGTAAGTCCCCATCCCTAGACTTGCTCAGTGCTGAATTCAACTCCCATCTGAAAGATACTAAACTAAACTGATTGGCTGAACTGAACTGATCTGATTAAATGAACTGAACTGATACTAGTGGTATTATCTAGTGGAGCTAAACTAAATTTCCTGAGCTCCGTTGACTGACGAAATGTACTGAGTTCTAAGGACTGACTGAGAATATTGAAGTTACTAAGATTAACTAGGAATACTGAGGTTACTGAGATTATTGAGCTACTAAAATTACTTAGATTTCTAAGATTTCCTAAGTCACATGACTGACTAATTCTATGGATCATAGCTTGACTGAGGAGATTGTGAAAACATGACATGGCTCTAGGCACACAGCTAAATATTCGGGTACAAGTATCCCCAAGACTCGATAAGAAGAAACTGACATAGTATGGCTTACTTGAACACATAACCAACAACATAATTCATAATTTATACATTGAAGCACTTCATCAAACATGTGATATGCATAAGCGTGTACATACATATGGATTTCATGATATCATACTAGTTAGGAATCAAGGTATTTAATCATACACATAATAGGCAAGCATTATACAACAATCAAATATCATGATTCATCTCTAATTTCATCATCCAAGGGTTTAATAGGCAAGCATTATACAACAATCAAATATCATGATTCATCTCTAATTTCATCATCCAAGGGTTTTAATCCTAGGTTTACATGAATCGACATCATTACTAATCAATTATATATGAAATTTATCACCAAACATGGATTAGAATGCAATTAGTCATTATTAATATGAATAAGAGAAATCCAATCATGAAATTCATAAAGAAAATCCATAACTTGAATTTAGAAAAGAGATTCTTGGACTTCATGGATGAAAGGAATCTATGAATGAACACAACGCATACCTTAGCTTGTGATTCTACGAAGATTGACGAAGAGATTCTTGAAATTTGATGGTGAATTCCCTTGGAATTGAACCTTCTATGAAAATCCTAGGGCTTGTTCTTGAAAGTTTTTGAGAGTAATAGAGTATAAGCTATTGAATTATGGATAAATCTCATGTTATTAGGCTTATATAGGGTGGAAAATTGACCTTTTTAACCCTAGGACACGTCTTTAATTTTGGAGAAAATTTCCTAGTTTTCATCCTTGGCGCGATGTGCAACTATCGAGCCAAGTCACTGGAAAGTGACAAATGGGAAAATTCTGTGGGTTTTGAGTTTTCTGTTGATCATACTATTCACTATATGAGCCGTATAGTAAGGGTACGAGTCAAGTGACCTAAATAGTATATTTCCAGTGTTTGGTAGGTGAGTTTCTGCTGTGGTTTTAGTTTGGTGGGTATGGGTTATATTTTTGGTGACAGGTTGGTTGGTTGATCATTCACTTAATCTGAAATTTGGTAACTTAAATTGGATCTGAGTACGAGTGGCTTACCAAAACTCGTGAGGATAGGGTATGAGTGATATAGTTCAACTTGTATGTTGGATAGTGTTCGACCCCTCTTGATTCTATTATGGGTATGGGTTAAGGGTACTTGTCGTATGCTTGGGTACGAGTGGGCTTTGGTGGTCATATGTTGGACAGTGTTTGGGTCCAACATTCTATTTAAGATACGAGTGGAGGGTACCATTCATATAATAGGGTAAGGTTTGGGTGGTTGAGTCGTATCCTTCTGTGGGAATTATTATAGTTTATGTTTAGGGTATTTTGTATATTCCCCTCTTAACCCAATTTGAACCTATGACCTAAAAACCTATTGGAACTTTATTTACCTTATTATTCTAATCTTAGACACTCAAAAACTCTCTCAAATCTCTCTAAAGATCTTAGGTTAAGAAAAGGCTAAGGTTTCCTTTAAGGTGGTCAATTAAGGCTTTAAAGGGTGATTTCTCTTTGTCTTTATCATAATTTAAGGATTTTACTCCTCCCTTATTGTTCTTTCAATTAAAGGCATGTTTTATGAATGGTTTCATGGCATAATTATGATATGATTTTGGGTTTTGAATTGTATGTTAGGGTTTTTGGTTATTAATGGTTGACATATGTTTTCCAATGTTATTACTTATGGTTTTCATATTATAATGGTGGTTTGAACATGTGGTTGCATGGAAATGGTAAATTGGTACTTTGTTTTGGTTTAGGAAATGATATGCCCTCATCATATTTGATAAAATGCCTGTAAGAACACATTTATTACATAGTTGGACTTTTATTGAAAACTTTGCATGGTATAATACGGTAATGCAACCCAAATTGGTTAAATGTTTTAATGGTTATACTGTAAGAACTTGGTGGCCATATCTTCGATTAAAAAAATCCTTATGGGGTACATGGGAATCCCCCAAGTGAATATAGTAATGGAACCTATGGGTACATTGGAATCCCCTAGGTGATTGTCTATGGACATTCCTTGCAAGCTATAGACGGCATGACAATACCACTTCTTATAGCCTTGGTTAATAATATATGGAATTTTTGGTTTTGTTTTGTGCTAATGGTTTTAATTGGGCAACAATGGTGGGTTGTGATAGCTAACCATGAAGGTGTAATCCTAATGGACAGACACTAGAAACTCATGTTTACCGACATGAGGATTGGTTATGGCGACCATATACTTATGAGGTACACGGCAATCCCTAAGTTATACGTGTATATATATATTATGGAAGGTGAAGGGTACACCGTAATCCCTGCCCCTGTTATATCTATGGTATGTGTGGCTACACATATTGGGGCCTATTTAGGGGGTATCACTGGACCCATATATAGCCCGTGGGTGGTTTTAGGATAGTTAAGCTACACAAACCTAGGTTAATGATTTTAAATGCATGCTAAAATCGATTCCCTTTTCGGTCATGCATTATATATGTGTGTGTATGTATGTATGTATGTGAATGCATATGGTTATTTACTTGGTTTTAAATATTGGCATTATTTTATCCTTATCCTGAGTGTATACTAGCGTTCACTTACTACCCCGTCTTTAGGCATTGTATCCCGATGCGTTGCAGGAACTAGACATACTACTCCTCCTTCTTAATGATTAGATTCGGGAACAACTTAGAGTTAGATTGAAGTGGTGAGGATCCATACTCCGGAAGGCTCACTTTCATGTTATGGTCTGATCTTCATACTTTGGTTATTTCTTACACTTTGGTTTTTGCTATGGTCGGGGGCATGTCTCGACTGGATGCTATTTTACTTTTAGATAGAGGATTTATGAGAATACGATAGGTTCGTATGGGAGGTATCGACATTGGTGTCAGCCTTGGCATTGGTATTGGTATTATGTATGATATAAGTTGACTGCATTTTATTTATATTGCCATTTTTTATGTTATATATATATGTTTGAAATTCATTTGACTTAAGGTGTAGAGCGGTTATGGTTGGGTATTTGGGGTGGTTTCTAGTCCCTGTTGGGCTTGAGGAACCCGACACGACCATGCCCTGGTTCAAATCATGTCAGATTGGTATTAGATCCCTAGGTTCATAGTCAATTGGGAGTCCACAAAGCCGTGTCGAGTAGAGTCTCTTTTAAGGGTGTGTAGCGCACCACACTAGGGAGAGGTTACAATGCATTTTTGAATGTTTCTCGTCCTTGTGTTCTATTTTAAAGCTTTGGAGTCTAAGTCCAATAATCTTCTCTAATTCCTATTTGTTTGCTTTTCATATCAGACCTCGGCAATTTGAAGTTCATAAAAACTCTTCTGTCCCAACTAGGGACAATGTTAATAAGACAAGCTCTATTCATGGGATCTATACTCAGTCTACGTGTCCATTTTAGGATCTTTCTGGAGTTCCTCCTGTTCTCTCTAGTCCTTCTCAGGAACCTTTGGCTAATTGATGATAGGCGAATTTACACGCCTATATCAATATATTTTGCCCATATTTGTGCCATGTTTTGAGAACAAAGTATATATTTCATGCGCTTTTAGTCCTTTTTCCTGTTAGTGAGCTAACAAACATGATTAGCAAAGTTTTAGGTATAAATGATGCAGAAATCAGCATTTTATGGCTTACTTGACGCCAAAGAAAGCTCACGAAGGAAGGAAAGGGAGCTTGGACGCCTAAAGGACCAAAAGTGATGCATGGAAAATCTGTCCCGGGCTAAAACAACATTTCTGAAGACTTTGGGGACTTTCAGTAACTTATTTGGATTAGGATAATAATACATTAACCTAGTACAATTGGGCTAAGTATTTCATTAGTTTATTTGGATTTGGATAATGTTACATTAACCTAGTACAATTGGGTTAAGTATTTTATTTGTTTAGTAGGATTTGGTTAGATATTTCATTAGCCTAGTAGGATTAGGATATGGGTATTATAAATACCCTATCATGCTATTCATCTTCATACATTCCTCCCTTAGCGGAGAGATACATTCTACTTCTCAATTCCGAATTCTTCCATTAATTCTATTTTTCTTCTATTCATCTATTCTGAATTTCCGCAACAAGAGAAACGTTACTTTGCCTAGGAATTCACGCCTAAACGCCTATCACTTGAGCTACACGAAATTAATCAATCTTGTGGTATAACAACAATGTCAATCGTGATGTCCTTCGCACTCATGGGTAACTAAACTTCTCTGTTGGGGTTATGGAAGCCGAATGAGATACTATCTATTGCTATGAGTTTGTGAGTTCGTGACACGTATGATGCTTATATCATTATTCTCTTCATCTTAATCTAAATTCTTTGTGGTTGCAAACGCAAGAATACGCCAGTATAACATTTAACTTGTTCGAAACAAAAGGTTATTTGTCTGGAAAAGAGATAGTGTCAAGGTAGTAGGGTCACCTCCTAAATTCCCTATTAAACAGTTAGTGCCGTAACTGGATTAACCTCTTGGAGAATTCGTACCGTTAGACACGCTTTAAGCTCGAAAGAGTTAAAGTGAAATAATCCTCGAATAGGTCGAAAGACGCCTGGATTTACCATTGAATACAATTCTCTATAAGCACATGCATGTCGGAATTCTACACACTCATAGTCAATAGAGACGTATAACTCAGAAGGTGGACATAACCCCAACGCTTCAATTCTCATTGTTTACAACTTACGTAACAATCCTTTTCTTTTTACTTTGCTATTTTCAGCTTTTACTTTATTGTTTTGGTTACACATCACAATCCCCCCTACTTACGAGACTTGCACTAAAAGTTTAGTAATTTTGCTTACTTGTTGGCCAAGTTATTCCCTGAGGGATCGATACCCAACCCAGGTTGGGTTCTATATTTGCTAACGACCGCTTTACACTCCTATGAGAGCTGTAGATTGAGCGTTATCACTAATGTGACCAATTTTGAGTTTCATCAGTCTATTCATATATTGGCACAGTTGGTAGGTACTCAGTCTGAGCATAGTGTTCCAGTTACTCCATCTTCTGAGGCCGCAAGGGTTGGCCAATTCATAAGGTTGAACCCTCCAACCTTAATGGGTTCAATGGTGTAGAAGGTTCTTCAGGTTTTCTAGATGAGACGGAAAATATTTTCCTTTATGCATGCCACAAATGTGGAAAGGGTGGGGTTTGCAGCCTACCAACTGAAAGATGTGGCGTACTATTGGTACAAGGAATGGGATCAGGCAAGGGGTGGCACTGACATGTCACCACTGTGGGAGGATTTCAGTAATGAATTTCTAGACCATTTTTTTCCGCAGGAGTTAAGGGAAGTGAAAGCGAAAGAGTTTGTAAATCTGAAGCAAGGGAAGATAGCAGTCAAGGAGTATGCCTTGAAGTTTCACTAGTTGTCTTGGTATGCTCTGGAGATGGTATCTGATATGAGGGCCAGAATGAGGAAGTTTGCATCGGGACTGTCTCATGAGTTCATCCTTGAAAGTAAGGCTTCCTTACTGATCAAGGACATAGATATCTCTAGGTTGGTTGTCTACATGCAATAGGTAGTGGAACAGAAGAAGAAGTAGGCTTAAATAGGGGAGAGGTAGGGAAAGAAGTTTAGGTTCTCTGAGCAGGGTGGTGGCTAAAGTCATTGGGTGATTGGCGCTTCTATGGAGATGATAACTTTGGGAAACAGGGTGCCCAATCTCAGCTTAGTGGGGCTTAGTCAGCTATATCGTGTCCTTCCTGCAGGTTTTGTGGTGTCTGCATTGGGGTTTTTATGATGAGGGAAGGGACAAGTGCATCGACTTTGATCATCTTGGACATATTCTTAGAAACTGTCCTGTTGGTAAGGTTGCTTGATAACGCTCAACTCACTCCCATGTTTAGGGGTGACACAGTCGTTGTTAATAACCTAACTAGAGTTAGGGTCGAATCTTCAAGGAGCGAATTATAAATTTCAATTCACAACGATTTTCAACTAACATTGCATGATTGTAATACTTTTGATTTCAAATCAAGCTTTGAGAAGATCTTGGGAGTATGTCCACCTAAAGGTAAAGCATGTGGGTTGATGATGGTTTATCATGAAGCTTAGTTGTTAACTTAAGGATAGGCTAGGACGAACGTCATTGTGGTCAATCTTTCAATAAAACCACAATGATTTCACCCATTGGCTCTTTTAATCACTTAACAAGGGTGCAATTCGTAATCACCCAAAACCTCAATAAGCATCCCTATTTCTGGATGATGCTCTTGACATGATTTACACTCTAAATACACTTATTTCTAAGATTGTAAAAGGTAGTAAACCATAGGCTCAATTTTTCACCATTAGTTTATCCCCTTATAACCCTCTTTCAAGGATATTATGGGTTACCTCAAGTTACCCTTGATCCCTCTTTTAAGGATGATGAAAGGTTTTTAGAGTTTTGGGTTTTCTCCCATCAAACCCATTCGGAGATTTAGGGTTTTCACCCATTAATTCCAACTCATAAATTCAAGAAATGGTGGAATCCATACTCAACAACTAAGAATCACGCAAACACAACAATACCTACACACAATTACACTTTAGTTCAACATAATCCCAAGGCTAATTTACTTAGCCACTCATTAAGAAGGTAAGGAAAGATATACCATGAGGATTATCCAAAGCATTTATTTTTCAAAAAACAATAAGAAATTAAGTGTAAAGCCCCGAGAGTACACCCGGGATGCCACACGGTTCTTGGAACCACAAGTGATCCCAAGCTAACCAATGAACTGGCATACTGTTAAGCAACTGAATTATAATAAAATAAATAACAAGTTCTGCTGTGTGGAAACTTAATCATGGAATATTCTGAACAAATACATTACTGATAAAGATTACAATATTATAAAATTGAAGGAAGAAACTAAAATTTAAATGACTGACTCTTACTGACGTCTATGAAGCCTCTACTATACTGACTATAGACAGCTGGGACATGCCTCCAACTACCACTAATCAATACATATAAAAATAAATGAACTTTACATGAACTAAAACTGTCTGGAGTTCCCAAAATAAGAGAACTCATCACCTGCTAGCGGGAAACTACAACTGTCTGATCATGATGTGCGGGCTATAAATGGTACCTACATTATGAAACAATGTAGCCACACATACGTATATGTGGATCAGTGCTTCTAGAATGTACTGAGTATGTAGGGGTGAATGCAATAAGTAAAACTGATTTTATATGTAATCTTAAAACATGCATGCTAAGTGTTAATAGACTCACCAATAGGCCGGAATAAACTGAAAGCTAAAAACATCTTAAAGCATGAGTGACAAACATACTCTGATAAGATGGTGAATGTCTACACTTAGTTTTTGTAAAACTTTACTTTAATGATATAAGTAGAACTGAAGCTGGGATAAGGTAAAATGTGAATACTATATGAATGTTCAGTCTGGAACTATGTGATGAAAATTGACATAACATTGGGGATCTGAACATATAATTATACTGAACACGAATACCTAAACATACAAATCCAAATGTAACATATACTAAGCTTATCTGATTAACTGAATGACTAATAGCGGAATACTAGTCATGTAAGACTGGACTATACTTAGTCTGAATAACTGGACTAAACTGTGGAATACTATGCATACAAGAAAAGCACTAACTGGACAACATAAGATGACCGAACATGAATGCCTGTAAACTGTATTATCTGAGAATGCAAGGCCAAGCATATAACATGATTCTGAAATAGTCCTGAAATACTGATAATTGAATAACTGATAATTGTATGCTATGGTCAAGTAAAACTGAAACTAAACTCTTAACTGCATACTGAACTGAGACCATGGGAGGTATCATCTAACCGACATGCCCCAATCTGAGCTAATCGGGGTCCAACCTATAACCTAAGTTGGAAAGGTGTCAGTATCGTGCCACAGGTACTATCACTGGTTGTGTGGATCTACTAAACTAGTGTTCCAAAGGACTAAGGAATAACTCTATAATGACAGAAAACTCTTGCATATGTGTCCACACTAACATGGAAGGAATACATCTTAAACCTATGCTGGTTACGTAGTTCTGTAACTCAGGGATTGCTACTAAGGGTCAAACCCTAAACTTCCAGGAATGCCCCCATCCCTGGGATCGCTCAGTACTGAATCTTACTCCCAACTGAATGGCACTGGAATACTAACCAGTGCATGCACTATTAACTGATAACTCATAAGCTCAGGTTATGTTATTTTGAAAATAGCAGTTCATATAGATTTTGAGGTAATTATTAATGTATAAACTGATATTGGTACTGAAACAGAAATGAGCTAACTTAATCGGACTCATAACTGAGCATAATATAGACTGAATAATATTTTTTATGGTATAATTGAAATCATTCTGTAGATTTTGGAAAACTAGACAACAACTAAATTTTGGGTATTCATAACCCCTAGGACTCGATAACAATACAACAAAAATATACTAAGGCTTTGAGGATATGATAAACAATCATTACTTAAAGAAACCCATCGCTTGGGCATTTTATCAAACACTTGCAACTCATAGTTTAAGCTAAACATAGGGATAGTTTTAGACATGCAGCCATACCATGAATTAATATTAAAAATTGCCAATTAAGACTTTAACATGGGAGAATTCATCAAACACATGGAGACCATAACCTTGTGAATAGGAATGAGAAAGCATGCAAAATATCATGGTTACACGAATCAATTCACAACTTTGGGATTTGATGTGAAGATAATAATATTAAAACTATGTATTGGCTCATTCCATTTGAAAACACATATACTCTTAATTTGAAATCAAACATATGGGTATCATGAGTTAAACATGGGAGTAGTTAAACCATGAAAATCACATAAATTTCAATATTAGAAACATGGGTTAAGGCTTTAGCATGTGAAAATCATCATTGGAACATATCAATGCAATTTCAATGAAAACCATTTGTAAACATGATACATAATTGATTTTCAAGAAATTTCATTGATATAATTCATATTAACATGTAAAGATCATAACTTTGAACTTGAAAATGATATTTTGGGCTCCATGGGTAAAAGGAAACCCATGGATGAGCTCTCACTTACCTTAATTAGATGGAGTCTTGAAGAAATCATGAATTTTATGTAGAAAGCTTGACTTTGGAATGGAATGTTTGACCTGGAAGCCTTGGGAATGTTATTGAAAGCTTTTTCTTGAACTTCTTGAATTAGGAACCTTAATTTCTTAATTGTATTGAAGAAACTTTGATGAAGTTCTTGGTGTTCTTGAGGGGTCTAGGGTTTTATTGGAGAGAAAAAGATGAGAAATCGTATGTCTAATACTTTTGGGGGCTGAAATTAAGTATTATGGGTGGATTTAGGCGAGGGGAAGTGACCAAAGTTCCCCTAGACCCTTTAGGAACTGAAATAGCATGTGAAATACTCCCATAACATGGTTTCCATTATGTTGCATCGCTAATCGAGTCGATTAACAACACGTTACATCCCAATCGCATCGTCTTACAGCCTCTCACGAAAAATGCCATAACTTTTCGATCGGGTATCAAATTAAGGCAAAATTGGTATCATTAGAAAGATGATTCAATTATCTATAATTTGGTGGGCCTGGAGATGCAAAATTCACTTTTATAAAAAGTTATATAGTTTAAAGTAGACCCTTGTAGAATCGAATACCAAACTTTGGATGAATCAGAGGCTTTAAGCTCAACTTTTTTATAAGTGATTCTTATGAATATTTTTCACCTCGAAAGCAAATTAAACATGAGGATAAAGATCATGAAACTTATATTCATATGTGAATCATTTTGATTATAGCTTTTACATGTAGGAACGATGGTTTGTAGACTAGCCCAAAAATATGGGGTGTTACATTAAGCCTCCACAATTATTTACACACTTGCCCAATTAGGGTTTCTTGATTTCTATTTGAAAATATCTATGAGGTAAGCAATACGCAAAGAAGAAAGGGTTTTTTCCTAAATATGGTTTGAGATTCATCTATGTAATTTTACAAAGCTGCCTTGGTTCATATTCCTTCTGAACTCTGATCGCATAGACTTAACCACGATTGTGTCTATGCACCCGCGGATGTTCTCTGCAATTACATTATGCTGACTCTCTTGAATGACCACGACTACAGCCTGAGGATTGCGGTAACTAAGGCTGAACTGCTTTAGGTATCTAGCTGCACTTCATTTCCTTCCATTTGATCCCTTTTTAAGCTTCAATCCATATCATTTCACCTTCTCAACTAGATACCTGCAAAATGTGGATGTTAGTGCATTTAAATCATGTTGATGTCTCATTTTCTGATACAGAACATAGTAGTGTGCTTAAGTGTTTGGTGCAAATGAGTGGTAAAATTTCCACTCATCAACACCCCAACTTAAAACTTTGCTTGTCCTCAAGCAACACTACCCTTTTATTTGTGACAATTTCACATATATTCCCTCATTCTAACACCCAATAATCATGATGACTTAAACTTGATTGCTACCACAAAAATCTCTTTGCACATGGGCATAATGGTTTTAACTACACCCCTCAGTAAAATGGAATATTTGAAGATGCATTAGACTTTAGGGATCAATGGTGTAACAACCACTAACGCTCTAGAAATGCCTCACTTATTGACTATAACCATGTTATACTTCTTTTTATCTCATTGTGCAGAAAATGAAAAAATCACCCACCTCAAGTTTTTCATATGCCTCCCCACAATAAAGAAGATTTCACTTACCTAGTTACCAATCATGCAACAAGGAATTTTAAGTGCAAACACACTCTCTCAAGAAATTCTCTATGTAAACAAGTACCATGCCATAGGCTTGCCTCTATTTTCTATCGCCACTACAATGACCACACTTGGTTGGAAATCACAAAGGACTTTTTGAGCTTGTAATGTTGGTTTAAGTCAGGGTAGGATATCAACTTAGGACAATAGAGCTAAACCCTCCTTGAAATTCTACATTACTCTCTTCAAAATGCTTTATTGTAATGTTTTAAGTCAGGGTAGGATATCAACTTGTAATGTGTTTGCCAAAGAAAAGTCCAAAGGCTAAAAGAGGGTGACTAGGGGTAAATCCTATGTATTGGTACACTTTTTAGGCTAAAGCGGGCTTCCAATGTTTCAAGATGGCCTATGATCATTTTAATAACCAATCATAATAAAAATTTAGCTTTGAAAGAGTAATAGGACAAGTTCTAGATGGTAAAAGTACACATGAGATGTAGACAAATAAGCTCACACACATGGCATGTGAATTTCATCAAGGGGGTCAATTGTTCCTCCTGCTTGAGGCAAAGATAGAGTATTCACTATTATTCTAAAGCCAATTTTTAGAGTCATAAAGAGAGGAAAATTTCATTACAAGGTTGCTCACGTCCATACACTCGAATTTTTCAAAAAAAAATTGACAAATAAGGTTATTTATTTTTCATTCGCAACACGCATAATTTGTTAATCATGCCAACAACCCAATTTATTGTTTAACATTGTGGTTCTAATATGGGTGGACCACCCACAAGGCTACTAGACTTCACCAATGGGTATGAATGTGATCCCAATTGATCAATGCCACAGGTACTCAGACTTCTGCATCATCACCATTCTCCTCAAGATCAGTCCACTCAGCTGGGGCCTCATTATATCTCTCTACCCAATAAGAAGGAAGTTTATCTCAAGGTTTTAGGACCTTCTACAGGACCTTCACCCTTTCCACATCTTGATAAATAATTCATCCCTCTTTTCTCTCTTGTAACCAATTTTTCATATGCAATCCAAAGGTGTCGATGTGACTCTGCCAAAGAGGAGTAGACTTTCTCAAGATTATCAATGGTAGGTTCTTGATTTTTTTGGTCCTCCCTGTACTTCTCATAATTGGCATATAACATATATGAATGATGGGTGGTGGAAGGCTCTCTTGGTCCTTGAGGTAAACTAGACATATGCTCCCTAATGGCTGCAATCTCAACTCCAATTTCCTTAAGAGGTCAGATGGTGGTTGGCCTATGAGACTCAGACTCAATACATGCTGAATTTTCCAAGTTGATCTTTCACTTCTTTCCTTTGCCAGGTGCTCCCTCTCCTTGAATCATCAAGGAGTAGATGGGAGCACCTAGACGCACCCATGTATCACTAGCATACTTATCAATCCTTCTTTCCTATAAAGCTCAGTAATAAAAGAGGGGTAAAAAAAATGCATACCACCTTGGTTCTTGATGTGATCCATTTCATTTACCATAATCTAACCAA
Source organism: Capsicum baccatum var. pendulum (assembly GCA_030864225.1). Taxonomy (NCBI): domain Eukaryota; kingdom Viridiplantae; phylum Streptophyta; class Magnoliopsida; order Solanales; family Solanaceae; genus Capsicum; species Capsicum baccatum. The sequence continues at coordinate 158,602,466 of CM061560.1, read as the reverse complement.
CATCCAAAGGGACGTAATCTAGAATGCAAGCGACCAATCGAGCACACAGATCTAGGACTGTTGTTATGTAGGTGCAAGAAGATACTCGACTACCAATAATGTGCAACCATATTTGATCCTTGGAAGTGAAGTCGTTCATAAATATGTTTCTTTTAGTTGTTTCCCAAGAGACATCCTTTTTGGGGCATAGCCGTTGCGCCAACTAACTCCCCGGTTTACACCCCTTTGCTTTGAATTCACTCATGTCTGCATGTTGGAGCCCATAAACCTCATTGAATTTCTTAACCCCAACTTTCACAAGTTTACCCTGAATATTAATAGTCACATTGAATGGGTCCAAGAAGGACACTTCACTGATGTTGGCATAAAATTCATGGAACCATTGTTCATTTGCAACATAGGGCTCCGGGGCAAAGCATCGTCATCCTGTTGCTTCATGTTTGTCATGAAATAATAGTATTTTCTTTGTCATATTCTCCAAGAAAATACCTTTTTTCTGGAGCATCTTTGTCCTCAGAAGATCATTGTAGTAGTGAGAGTGGCACTCAGGTGACATGAATCGAAAGTGATCATACTTGTCCATTAGGTTGTCCTGAAAACACTAGGCATAAATTATATCGATCAATGAAATTTTATCTTACAAAATGTACCTTATTGTTCACTAAAGATCATTGGAAAAGGTGATTGATGAAGCTAGGCTAAAAATTTGGGAGTGTAAGATTTTTGGCATGGCAGAAGACTACCCCCGATTATCGTGATCGCAAGCCATGACCGCAATCGCATGGCCGCGATCGTTGACCGTGACCACAGTCGTGATACCTGAGGATGGTTTTATGCCATCTCACCATGTTCAAATATTTTCCAAGTTTTTAGGCTACTAGCATTCTCCACAGCATGGATTCACATGAATACCAATTGAACAATGCGAATAAGTGTGAATGTGCCCTTTTGATTACAAATATCACTATTGAAAGTTTATTTGGGCAAAGTGTCAAACACTTGGTGTGCACATCTCTTTTGTCTAAATTTTTCACACATTATTGGGTACTCAATATTTCTCGACTTCTGTGCACACCTAATTCATGAAGCCATCACCAAACCATCACCAAATATGACAACATGAAAAGCATAACAATCAAAACTTTAGGCCCTCTCTTAATCTGCATTTTAGGACTTATTTTAAAAAAACATAGATTTATGATACCTACCGGATTTGTGATGAAAGAGGGATGCAAGGATGTTGTTGGAGAGCTCACAAACTTGTCCACAATCTATCCCAAATTAGAGCGTACAATCATGAAAGAGAGTGTAAAGGAAATAAAGGAAATTAGGGATTAAGAGGTTGAAGTGACCACAACCGCGGTCAAGTGGCTGAAATTATAGAAATGCAAGTGAGCATGATCTCACTTAGGGACCGCGATCGTGGTAACTAAGGGTTGTTCTGCTCCTCCATTTTCCCCTATTCAGCTCTTTGCACAAGTTTTACCAATTTTTCCCCTATTCATTTTTCAATGAAAAATTGAACACTTCCCCCTTTCCAAGTTCACATAATGCATTCTATAGTGCAAAAAATGCATGGGTTATTCATATTCAAAAGATAACATCTATACTACAAAAACATGACAAAAATGATACAAGCCACTTTTGTGACATTTGTGGGTTGCCTCCCACATAATGCCTTAGTTATCATCGTAGCATGACTTATTTCTTCTCCAACACTCAAGGTGGGTCATGAAGTCCCTCCTCATTCACTTTCTCACTTTCAACATCCACCATGGAGACCATTTGAAGTTCCCCAGTGTGCTTCTTTGTCTTGTAAATTTTGTAACAAACCACATCCTCTTGCACCCTAAACTTCATTTCCCCTATCTCTAAATCGACAATGGCTCTTATAGTGGCCAAGAAAGTATGACCAAGGATGATGGGTACCTTTTGGTCCATTTCAAAATCCAACACCACGAAGTTTGCCAAAATTATAAACTTGTCAACTTTAACAGGGACATCAAACAAAATTCCCACCAATATTTTGATTGATCGGTCTACCATTAAAAGTCACATAAAGGTTGTGTTAGGGCATGGAATCCGAGATTATGGTAGATGACAAAAGGAATTAAGTTGATGTTCACACCAAGGTCACATAGAACTTTTGCAAACTCATGCATCCCAATTGTATAAGGAATAGTGAATGCTCTAGGGTCATCTTTCTTTTCTGTAATCTTACAATCCATGATAGCAATACACCCATGACCGACCTCAATGGTGTCACTTGAAACAAGCTTATTTTTGGACATCAACTTTTTCATTAACTTAGCATATCCCGAGATCTCTTGGATATCCTCGAGAAATGGGATGTTTATTGATAGATTGATAATTTTTTCCATGAACATCCTCAATTTGTCACCCTCCTCTTTTTTATACGATCATTGAGAGAATGGGAGAAGAACTTAGATTGTGGGCCTTTCTTCATTTTTGGCTTTTTAATCTCAACTACTTCTTTGTCACTTTCATCGATTTCCTTCCCATCAGTTTCTTCTTGGCCTTGAGGTAACACCTCCTTTGCTTTAGCTTTGGGCATTTTCTCACTTAAGCCTCATTTAGGGGGTTTATCAAGTGTCTTTCAACTTTTGTGACAATTGCTAGAACTTGAGCATCATTCTTTGGATTAGCAATTATGCCACTAGGGATTCCACCACTAGGCCAAGCATTTAGATACGTGGAGCTTTGACCAACATGGGTCTCCAATTATTTGATAGAGGCAGAGTGAGACACCATGGTTTGGGAAAGTTGGGAGAAATGACCCTTTAACTCATAGACTATTTTTTCTGTACCTTCCACTCTATTGATGATCCTTGTTAACACATCGTTGGCCTTATCTTGATCATGAGGGGGGATATAATAGTCGTAATCACACTCATGATCTCTCCAATATCTATCCCACTCGTGTTCTATCCTACCTTGATTCCCACCTTGCCTTTGATAGGTAGTGTGGGAACCCCCCGAGTAGTTAGCCAAAAATTGGATTTCCTCATCTAACTTCTTTGTTTCTTCACATCTTCATAAGATTTTGATGCTATGGCATTTACCATTTTTGCAGGTGCACCTATAACATTCTCGATCAATAGTTCGAGTTGGGTCATCATTTATGCCATGCCCTCTTACTTCTCTTCATTCCACTTTCTTTGTTCATTATCAACCATGTAAGTAGCGGAAGGGACATCGGAACTTTGGTATCCCGGGTATGCCAACCCCAATTTTTCTTTGACACTTCTCCTATTAATAGAAAGGCCGCATGGTGGTGCATCCTCACTACAGAGCCACCCGCCGTATTATCCACCACCATTTTATTAAATGGATCAAGGGCATGATAGAAGATCTCAAGAAGCATCTTCTTCAAGACTTCATGATTTGGGCATTTGCCCAATTTTCCATTAAATCATTCCCAAGCTTCAAACAATGGTTCTTCATTTATTTGCCAAAAATTTAGAATCTCGTCCTGCTCTTAAAGTATTTTAGATGGTGGGAAGTATCTATCAAGAAACATCGTGGTAATCTCATCCCAAGATGTAATTGAGCTGGGTGAAAGTGAGTAGAGCCAAAAAATGCCTTGCCCATTAGTGAGAATTGGAAGAGGCGAAGCCAAATAAATTATTAAGTAATGTGTGCTATATAGAATAGCATACACACTTCCACAAAATTCTTCAAATGAACATTTGGGTCCTCAAAGACTTGACACCCATACAATCCTTTTATATTCAATATGTAAAGTTGTTTGTCACGCTTCATTTAGTTTGCCTTCATTATCTAGGGGACCATCAAATGGGTCCATGTTGCTTGCATTATCACTCATTGGTCTGTTAACGCTTCGATCACCTACAAAAATTAAAAATATCAAATAAAGTAGATTATACCATCCCGGGTATTCCCAAGTAAGAATCACACCGCATAAGTGAAATCTATATTCCACTCCCTGACAATGACACCATTTTGATAACGCTCAACTCACTCCAATGTTTGGGGGTGAGGTAGTCGTTGTCAATAACCCAACTAGAGTTGGGGTTGCATCTATAAAGATTGAATTATAAATTTCAAACCCTATGGGTACTCTAATTACTAAAAGGTTACCCAAAATTCTAGCAAACACAACGTGTAAAATAAAATAGGGGGAATGGTGTGCAATGATTTTCAACTAATAATGCACGATTGTAATACTTTTGATTTAAAATCAAAATTTGAGGGGATCTTGGGATTATGTCTACCTAAAGGTAAAGCATGTGGGTTGATGATGTTATAGCATAAAACTTAGTTGTTAACTAAAGGATAGGCTAGGTCCAATGTCATTATGGTCAATCATTCAATAAAATCACAATGATGTCACCTACTAGCTCTTTCGAGCACCTAACAAGTGTGCAATTCGTTATCACCTGAAACCTCAATCAAGTATCCATATTTTTTTCATGATGCTCTTAACATGATTTACACTCCAAATACACTTATTTCTAAGATTGAAAATAGTAGTAAACCATATACTCAATTATCCACCATTACCTTATCCCCCTATAACCCTCTTTCAAGGATGTTATGGGTTACCTCAAGTTCATTTTCATCCCCTTTTCAAGGATGATGAAGGGTTTTTAGAGTTTGGGGTTTTCACCCATCAAAATCATTTAGAGATTTGAGGTTTTTACCCATAAATTCCAACTCATAAATTCAAGCAATGTTGTAATCCATACTCAAAAACTAAGAATCATGTAAATACAACAACACCCACACACAATTACACTTTAGTTCAACATAATCCCAAGACTAATTTACTTAGCTACTTATGAAGAAGGTAAAGAAACATATACCATGAGGATTATCCAAAGCATTCATTCTTCACAAAACACTAAGAAATTAAGCCTCCATAATTAGTTACACACTTGCCTAATTAGGGTTTCTTGCTTTCTACTCAAAAATATCTATGAGGTAAGCAATACCCAAAGAAGAAAGGGTTTTTTCATAAATATGGTTTGGTATTCATATATGTAATTTTACAAAACTGCCTTGGGTTATATTCCCGTTGAACCGCGATCGCACAGGCTTGATTGTGACTGTGGCTATGCGACTATGGATATGCTCCGCGATCGCATTATGCAGACCATCTTGACTGACTATGATCGCAGCCTGAGGACTGTAGTTGCAACCTAATGATTGCGGTCACAGTAACTGAGGTTGAACTACTTTAGTCCTCAAACTACACTCTATTTCCTTTTATTTGATCTTATTTTGATCTTTAATCCATATTATTTCACCTTATCAACTAGATACCTGCAAAATATAGATATTAGTATATTTAAATCACGTTGATGTCTAATTTTTTAATACAAAACATGGTAGTGTGCATAATGAGTGGTAAAATCACCACTCATCATTTCCTCTAGGGAAAATAAGGTTCTGGTTGTTTCATCTCCAGCTCCAGTACCAAAGGGTGCACCATCTAGTTTTGGCATTGGTCAAAACCATTTTCATTCACTCACTACCCATCAAGAGTTCGAGGCATCACCTGACATCATGAATGGTATGTTGCAACTCTTTTCTCGTGATGTATATTATTTACTTGATCCTAGGTTCACTCGCTCTTATGTGAACCCCTTTGTGGCTATGCATTTTAGTTTTGATTCTGAGTCTATTTCAGACACTTTTTCCTATTTCTACCCAGTAGGTGACTCTGTGATTGCAAAAAGAGTCTATAGGGTGTGTGTGTTATCTTTTGGTAGTAAGGAGACTTTGGTGAATTTTTATGAATTAGATATGGTTGATTTCAATGTTATTCTGGGATAGATTTGTTGCACCTGTTCTATGCGTTCTTATGTTGTCGGACCCATATGATTGTCTTTAAATTTCCTAAATTAAGTGGGGGGGGGGGGTTCCCTAGCTCCTAAGGGGAAGTTTATATCATATCTTAGAGTTCGGAATTAATCTCCAAGGGGTGTCTCTATCATATAGTCCAGGTTAAAGATTCTAACTCAGATGGTCCTTCGTTGCATTTGATTTTGGTAGTAAATTAATTTCCTAAGGTCTTCCCTGATGACTAATACGCCCAAATAATACCTTTCTTATGAGAGATTAAGCGTCGTTGTCAAATATATAACCCAACTAGGTTGGGGTCGAATCCCACAGGGAAAAAGGCGTCAATCAAGTCTATTTGTAATTAAAATGACTTATAGATAATTTTTTCCATTAATTGGGGATTTTATCAATAAAACAATGATTAAAGTTCTGACTTGCTTCAGAACTCAAAGCTAAGATTTCAATGGTTCAAATCAATGATAGAGAGAAACTAGGGTTCTGATCACTATGATTATTAACCCCTCATTGAATAATTATTGTAGTACTGGATTCTCATGACTTTTGGGAAATACCAAATTATCAGTATCGATAGTCCATCTAAGTGTTTATCAACCTATCTAGATGTTGTGCTACCTAATTCTCTTGAACTTAGGAAAACCTTTATTCACACTGATTTTATCTCGAGTTGATTAATCTTGTTACAGCATTATTCATTAGATGTCAAATTAACCTTCCCAAATCCTCGTTGATAATTCACTACCTTTAGATTATTTCTCAGTTCGAGCAAACAAACATAAGGCTAGATCTTTTGTCTGCAACCAATAGAAAGCAATAATTACAAAGGAATTATCAAGATGTTTCAACAATCACTCAAACCCTAACCAACTATTAAATCCATGGAGGAATAATCATAGATCCCACAATTCTAGTTATTGGTTTTAGTTCCATATAAGAAAGAAAGAGATAGCAACGATTTTATTCATCATTAAGATCAATTAAACTTACAAATATGAAGGTATATAATTGTTTCTCCTCTGAGATCACAGTAGAATTCCCCAAAACTTAATTTGCAAAAATACAGAGAAAAGCTAGTCAGAGCTGTTCTGTTTTATGAGTTTCCTCCCGCTTAATAAAAACCTAGAACTTGTCCTTAAATACCTAGGATAATTTTGGAATCAAATTACAGATCACGGAATATCTCTCGCACATGTGACGCCAATTGTGATGGCTTATCAGGAGTCTGACGACTTATCATACAATGTGGTCAACTCATCTTCAAATTCCATGTTTGTTGCCTTTGGCTGACGACAAGGCTTGATGGCTTATCAAGATTTTGACAGCTTATCAGAAAATATCGCTACTTCTCCACTCTAACGCTTATGCACTGTCTTTGGCTGACGATATTCCTTACGGCTATTCACAAAATTGACGACCTATCAGACAAGTCATTAATTGTACTCTTTATGGATGCTTACTCAAAATCTATCTCTTTTGACTTAGTTGTTGTTGGTTTTTATACATCTTATCTCACCTGCACTATCACAGAGAAAACAATAAAAAACAATAAAAGTTGCTTAAGAATTTACAATTATTCCTAGTTAAAAGCCTTAAATATGCTAGCATCAAGCTCGCACATCAATACCCTCAACTTAAAACAATTGCTTGTCCTCAAGAAACTAACACATTATAGTACCACGATTTTTAACCAAGAGAATGTAAAGCACATATAGCAGTCAATCATCATTTTTAGTTCAAAACATCACTCTCTCCAAGTTCAAGAACTTTAACCTTAACTGTGTATAGTATTGAAGATCCACAATGAGACACAAAGGAATAAAGATATAGCATCAAATTAGCAACAATAACCATGCATATGTACAAGTTACACTACCCAAACAAGTAAGCAGCTAGCAATGCAACCGATATGCCTTTACAACAAAGAAGTCTCTCTTTAATCATATATGAAATCAAGCACATAAATGCAGGGACGGTCAAGAGATACTCACTCTCAAAAAGAAGTTCCAGTCAATGTATTCCAAATACCATAAGCTTGCCCTTATTTTCATCACCGAGGCTTTCAGAGAGTTCAGCTAGGATCACTATAGGACTTTTCTTCAACTTGTAACTGGGGGATGGTATGATATGCATGGATATTTAAAGTGACTAAGCCTCCTTGGCACTACACTATTTTTGGGGTCTCACTTATCAACCTTTAACTTATTTCTCCCTTTCTTTATTGAAGCAAATTTAGGCTGGTTGCGGCCCTTTAGTCTTTCATTTTCTCTTTTTCACAATCTTTCTTTTATTATTATTTTTCTACCATACCCAGCCTTGCATTTTTTTTATATTATTTCACCATTCTTCATACTAACTTTACATATTATATCCACACTCAACTTCGGAGATTTGCCTAAGTCAAAGTGCACAATGCCTATGGAGGACTAAGGCCAAAACAGGTTCATTATGATACAAGTGGGAAGGTGATAGGTATAACAAAAATATATATATATAGGCATTCAGGCTCAAAATCAGGATCAAGGGATATTATTCAAACATGGAAGGTCATTTAGGCTAAAAGTGGACTAATATCAAAAATGACCTATGATCCTTTCCTAACCACTCTCCTACAACCAAGGAAAGACCAACCGGGCAAGTTCTGGATTTAACATACAACGAGAACTAGGTAGTATCTCACAAACACATGGCACAAAGGTACATCACAAGCTACTACCTACCCGGTTCATGCAATTGTTAGCTATGATTATCATGTCACTAATACCAATGCCATAAAAATATTCACAGTAGTCACATATAGATACACATCACACATTTATAAAATAAACAATTGGAGAGGTATTTATCATTCACCCCCAAAAAATATATCAACTGCCCCAGATACTTATTTTTCTCCCAATTAACCATAACACATCACAAAACAAAACACAGTACGCCTAAACATACTGGCTCTACTAGGAACAAGACTTCGAGGAAAATAGACATGACAATAAAACCCCCTAGAGGACATCAACACCCACAAACAGTCTCACCCTCAACTTAAAATCATGCATTGTCCCTAATGCATAAAATTAAAACAAAAGAGTTAGAAACATAATTATGGCACCATAGGTGTAGAGATCTGATGGCAATCATATAATACAAAAACAAACAACAAAATGCCTTGGGTTGCCTCCCAAGCAGCACCTATTTAATGTTGCGGCACGACTAGGTTATCTTGACTACTCAGAATTCATCAAAATATCTTAAAAGTGCTTCATCCCTAATCCTATTGGTGCATCTTTCCTATCTTCATAGAATACATCAACGATCGAGAAGACACTTGTCTCCTTTTGCTGTTTCATCGATTGATGCATTTCAAAACTAACTTTTTTTCTATTGATCCTAAACTTTAACTTATTCAGCTCCATGTCAACTAACACTCTCCCAGTTGCTAAGAATGGCCTACCCAAAATTATGGGCACTTTTAAGTCTACTTCTCAATCAAGGATCACAAAGTTAGCAGGGAATATAAAATCAGCCACCTTTACAAGTACATCATGTAGCATACCGATCGGCCTTTTCACAGACCTATCAGCCATAACTAGTCTCATGTTGGTAGGTGTGGGGTATCCCAAACCCAACATTTTATAAATAGCTAGCGATATCAGATTAATGCTCTCTCCCAAATCACATAAGGCCTTAGAAAATTCCAATGATCCAATCGTACAAGGAATAGTAAATGCTCCTAGGTCTACCTTCTTCTACACTAAGGACCTTGTAGAAATAGCACTACAATAATGGATATTATTCACCGGTTCGTAGCTCACTACTCTCTTCTTTATCATAAGATCCTTCATAAATTTAGCATATCCTGGCATTTGCTCAAGTGCCTCTACCAAAGGCACGTTGATTGTCAACTGCTTTAATATTGCCATAAATTTGCTAAACTTTTTATCATCAGCCTTCTTCTTTAATCTTTGAGGAAAGGGAGGTGGTGATTTTGGGAGAGTGTTTAGCACTACTTCCTTTTCCTGGTCTTTCTCTTTTTCCAACTCATAACATTGTTGATGATTAGAAGGGATATTAATGACATCCAGCTTTTCAAAATCCACTGGATTACTCTTCTCAGTTTCACAATCTTCTCCAACCACATATTGACTCACAATTTTCCCACAGAAAGGCTCGATAATATCTTACCAATCTGAGTGGTAATTTCCATACAAGTACCATTATTGTGAGGATTCTGAACTGTGTTACTAGGCAACATTCCTCTCTTTCTCAGATGCAATACTGCTGAAAGTTGGCTCATCTACTGCTCTAACTATTTGATTGAAGTTAAGTATGAGTTTACCAACTGACTCAATGATGAAAAGTCACATTTTATTGTTGTCACACCTGCATTGGTGGCCTACACTCCTTTTAGCAACCTATTCATTATGTCCTCTATGGACATTTTGCCTAAGCTAGTAGCAGCATTAACTCAATTACCAAGAGGCACATAAAGTCCACTCTTATTAGTCTTATTCTTCCAAGTCCCTTGTTGATAATCTCTATAACTTGATTTATCCTAACAAGTCTGACGTTAATTCCCTTGGCTATTGCATCGTGAATCCCCCTTGTTATTGAGATAGTTTGCTCCCTCTTCAAAATTAGAATCAACCTGTCCTTGGGACATGACGACTTTTACTTTCTCCATCTTTGAAGATAATAAATGCTTGGTCAACAAGTCCATCTGTATTTTCAAGTGTGCCATATCCTGATCCCAATCCTCCTTCTTTCTACATTGCTAAGAAGTCATACCAATAGAAATAGTAGGGCTTGCTACCACAGAATCCTTTGTACGCCAAGCTCAACTTTATTTGGTCATCCAATCCAACATCTCAGAAGCCTCTTAAAAAGTGAGATCCACAAATGATCCACCTGTAACATTGTCAAAAACTACTTCATTATAGAGTTCAACTCCCGATAAAGAGTCTTCATCAGATGAATATCCATCATATTATGGTTCGAGCACTACATCATCTTCTTTTTGAACCTCTTCATGTCTCGTGGAGGGATTCAGTTGGGAGCTGCCTAAAGTTATTGATCTCATCCCTCAGCTGTTCCCTTCTGGAAGGCGGAAAGATCCTTTCTAGGAAAGCCTCTTCAACTTCCTGCAGCTTATTATATAAGTGGGCGTCAGCTCATTTAGCCATAATAGTGCCTCTCCAAACAGAGACAATGGAAATAAGAGCAGGCAGATGGCATTCTGTCCTACTCCAGAGTTATCAAATGACTTGCAAATAGTGACAAAATTCACTAAATGCATGTTGGGGTCATCACCCAGGAGTCCACCGAATAACCCCTTAAGATGGAGGAGTTGAATCACCATGCTTATAATATGGAACTTAGCTCCGGATGCCAAAGTTTGAGGAATAATAGCTTCATTTGCACCTGATCCATCTATTCCATCCTCATTATCATTAAGATCATACTGCATAGGTTGGCGATCCTGCCTCGCTCTGAATGGGCAATTTTTATTTACATTTCTGTCAACCAGAGCCACTATATCTTCAGTATACCTATTATTTCCCGGTCCCAATAGATCATCATCTCCTAGGTCCTCTTCCTTCAGATTTGGTACCTGACCTAGGTTATCTATACTCTGTTGATTTAACTAAGTCCTAGCCAAGGCAGCTAGTCTTCCTGCTTCTTGTGGGTCTGCCATTCTACCGATCAACTAAGGTTCTAGATGTATTGGTAATAATGATTCACTTAAACTCTGTGTACTTGGAATACACACTAACTACCCTACAGAGAACAAAAACAACAAATAAAAGTAAAACCAGGAAACATACTACAAGTCAATTATCACAGATATACTCAATTTGAAACTGTATTCCTTAGTAATGGTGCTAAAATTTAATATTCCCAAATTACACCTCTATTACAAGAGAGTAAGCAGTCACTGTAAAATATATAACCCAACGAAGTTGGGGTCGAATATCACAGGGAATAAGGTGTTAATCAAGTCTATTTGTCATTAAAATAACTGATAGATAATAGTTTTCTTTAATTGGAGGTTTTATCAATCAAATAATGATTAAAGTTTTGACTTGCTTTTAAACTCAAAGCTAAGATTTCAATGGTTCAAATCAATGATACAGAGAAACTAGGGTTGTGATCACTATGATTATTCACCCCTCATTGAATAATAGTTGAAGTACTGGATTCTCATGACTTGTGGGAAACACCAAATTATCAGCATCGATAGTCCATCTAAGTGTTTCTCAACCTACCTAAATGTTGTGCTCCATAATTATCTCAAACTTAAGAAAATCTTCTATTCACACTGATTTTATCTCGAGTTAATTAATTTTGTTACAACATTAATCATTACTTGGAAAATTAACCTTCCCAAATCCTCATTGATAATTTCTCAGTTCGAGCCAACAAACTTAAGGCTAGATCTACTGTTTGTAACTTATATAAAGCAATTATTGTAAAGGAATTATCAAGATTTTCCCACAATCACTAAAACCCTAACCAACTATTAAATCTATGGAGGAATAGTCATAGATCTCAAAACCCTAGTTATAGGTTTTAGTTCCACATGAGAAAGAAAGAGATAGCAAAAATTGTATTCATCATTCATAGCAATTAAACTTACAAAAGATAAAGGTATATAGTTATTTCTCCTCCGAGATCACGGTAGAATTCCCTAAAACATAATTTGCAAAAATACAGAGAAAAGCTAGTAAGAGATGTTTTGTTTCGTGAGTTTCCTCCCCCTTAATAAAAACCTAGAACTTGTCCTTAAATACCCAGGATAATTTTGGAATCAAATTATAGATCACAAAAAATCTCTCGCACATATGACGCCAATTGTGATGGCTTATCAGGAGTCGGATGACTTATCAAACAATGTCGTCAACTCCTCTTCAAATTCCATGTTTGCTGCCTTTGGCTGACGACAAGGCTTGATGTCTTATCAAGATTTTGAAAGCTTATCAGAAAATATCGCTACTTCTCCACTCTAACTCTTATACACTGTCTTTGGATGATAATATTCCTTGCGGCTATTCACAAAATTGACGACCTATCAGACAAGTCATTAATTGTACTCTTCATGGCTGCTTACTTAAACTATATCTTTTTTGACTTAGTTGTCGTTGATTTTCATATATCTTAGCTTACCTTCACTATCACAGAGAAAATAATTAAAAATAATAAAAGTTGCTTAAGAATTTACAATTATTCTGAGTTAAAAGCCTTAAATGTGCTAGCGTTAAGCTCGCACATCAACGACCCTCCTAGTGTTTCTACGAATAGGGAAATTGAGTTTGGGATTGATCTTGTTCCGAACACTCATCCAATTTCTATCTCCCTTATAGAATGGCTCCAACTGAGTTGAAGGAGCTCAAAGAGCAACCCAAGGATCTTTTGGATAAGGGTTTCATCCATTCGGTTGTGTCCCTATAAGGTGCACTGATGTTATTCGTACATAAGAAGGATGGTTCCATTCGAATATGTATTAACTACCGACAGTTAAATAAGGTGATGGTAAATAAAATATATCCTTTTCCATAGATAGATGACTTGATTGATCAGCTCCAGAGTGCCAAGTTCTTTTCTAAGATTGATCTTCTATCTAGGTATCATCAGCTTAATATTAGGTAGATGGATATACCTAAGACAGATTTCCATATCCGGTATGTGCAATTTGATTTCTTTGTGATGTTGTTTGGTTTGACCAATGCCCTGGTGGCATTCATGGATTTGATGAATAGGGTTTTCCATCAATTTCTAGATTTGTTTGTTATTGTCTTTATAGATGACATTCTGGTGTACTCTAAGAGTAAGGTAGATCATGCCAATCACCTTTGTGTTGTGTTGTAGAACTTGAAGAAGTAGTAATTGTATGTCAAATTCTCTAAATATGAGTTTCTAGTTGAACATTATCACTTTTTTAGGTCATATTACTTCTAGTGAAGGGATCATGGTAGATCCAAAGAAGGTTGTTATTGGTAATAAGTAGCCTCGACCCATGAATCCAATCGATATTCTAAGCTTCTTGGGTTTAGCGGGTTATTTTAGGAGGTTTGTGGAAAGTTTTTCTTCTATAGTTTCCCCATTGACTAAGTTAACTTAGAAGAGAGTAAAATCCTTGTGGTCTGATGTTTGTGAGAGTAGTTTTGAGAAACTAAAAGATAAGCTAACTTTGGCTCCAATTTTGACTTTGCCTAAAGACATTGATGGGTTTATGGTTTACTGTGATACATCCCATGTAGGATTTGTATTCCAAACATGCGGCGTGGTAATTGCATCGAAGATGACTCTCCTTGCTCTTTTTGGCCTCTTTTCTTGCCTTTTTGGGAAGTGGTAGCCTTATCTTTGCCTTATCTTGCTTTGGGTGCCATTGTACCTGAGACTAAAACAATGTTTATGTTAGCATCATCTCGATGGATACAATCTATAAACAAGCAATAGGGGAACCACCCCACACTTAGTTTGTTGGTACAAACTAGTGAAGTGAAAGTGGTCGATTACTTAGACTTCATCGGCATACGTTTTAGGTACTATAATCCAACCATAAAATCAGTGCAGTCATACTTCTTGTAATCTTGGTAATACTTTCATGTTTGATGTATCAAGACTACTACATAAGGATTAAATTAAGGTATCGCATCTAGAATAATCACAACCTCATATGTTGGTAGTCAACCATAACTCTCATCTCGATGAACAAGTCATTCCAACATGTAGGCTTTCAAGTGACAAGATTATGCAATTTTTGTGACCATATCAATTCCACAGAAGTATGGTAGTGCATCGAAATCAAATTCAAGTTGGAAATAAGTTAAGATCATCCTTACGTATTCATTCACCCACTTGGTTGTATCACAATAATTCAATCACATTCAAATCATCAATACTACTTTCAAGATTCAACAATTCATAATGGGCATAGTAGTGTAGTACTTACGGAATATAAATGAAGAACAAAGTAGTACTTACTTGATTGATGCCTTTGGATGATGTTCTTGTGAAGTAAGAGAGCAAAAGGAAAATTTTTGAGAGGATTTGGGGACTATAGGCGGCACTTAAGCTAGGTTTCCAATGTGTTTTTGGTTCAAGACTAAGTCTCATATTTATAGGAGAAGGTTGGGTCGGGTTTTGACCCATTTAAAATCGGATTTGGAGACAAGAAGTAACCATAGGCGGCGCCTTAAACTTTGCCTATGCTTGGCATAGGCGGCGCCTTTTGCAAAGCATTGTCTAGCATAGGCGGCACCTATGCCATGGCATTCCTAGGCATAGGCGGCGCCTTTCACTTTGCATATGAGAGTCAGAGACAAAAGGCATTAGGATAGGCGGCGCCTATGCTATGGCATACTTGGGCATGGGCGGCGCCTATGCTATGGCACACTAGATTCCGAGACCTTAGGCCATAGTATAGGTCTTGCCTTGTTCGTGGCCTAGTTTTACCCAGGCCTAGCCTTGTTTGATGCCTATATTTTCATGAGCAATGCTCAATCCATAGCATTTTGCTTTTTCATTCCTAACTTACCACCTTCATGCAATACGTCCAAATCAAAATTTGAAACCGACCTCCTCATTTTACACCTCTTTGCACCTATATTTACTCAAAAACAATAAAGACGATTAGAACGATGGGTTGCCTCCCATCAAGCACCTTAGTTTTGGTCGTGGCACGACTCTTCTTTTTGGATTTTTATTTATCAAAAGAAAACACGTAATAAGACAAAAAATGAAAAACGATAGGTTGCCTCCCATCTAGCGCTTGATTTTTGTCACGGCACGACATGGCTATCTCGAGTACTTAGACTTCGTCGAGATAAGTGATGGTCATATAGTTTATCGAATCAAGAGGACCGATATAGGGTTTCACTCGTTGGCCATTCACCTTGAAAACAACACCATTATTGTCTTCCAACTCAACTACTCCAGACGAGTAGACTTGGTTAACTTTGTATGGACCAGACCACTTGGACTTTAACTTACCTGGGAATAACTTCAGTCTGGAATTGAAGAGAAGTACCATATCATCCTTTTGAAAGTTTCATCGAACAATCCGCTGATCATGATACTTTTTCATCCGCTCCTTGTAGAGATACGATCTTTTATAAGCATGTAGACGGAATTCATCCATCTCGTTCAGTTGCTCCAATCTCAGATTCATTGCATCATCCCAGTTCAAATTTAATCGTTTCAAAGACCACAATGCCTTATGCTCAAGCTCAATGGGTAAGTGACAAGCCTTCCCATAAACTAGTTGGTACGGGGACATGCCAATTGGTGTTTTGAATTTAGTCCTATAAGCCCATAGTGCATCGTCCAACTTCCAAGACCAATCTGTCCTATAAGCATTTACCATTTTAGCAAGAATTTGCTTGATCTCTCGGTTGGAAACCTCTACCTAGCCGCTAGTTTATGGGTGATAAGGCGTGGCTACCTTATGTTGCTTGACACCATATTTTGCCAACACGGATTTGAATAGCTTGTTGCAAAAGTGAGATCCTCCATCGTTTATGATAGTACGTGATACTCCAAAGCGAGAGAAGATATTTCTCTTCAAGAATGCTACAACACGCTTTCCTTCATTGTCAGCCAACGCTACTGCTTCAACCCATTTTGAGACATAATCTACAGCAACTAGGATGTACTTCATTCCAAATGAATTTACGAATGGACCCATGAAATCAATACCCCATACGTCAAAGAGCTCTACTTCAAGAATTTTCGACATAGGCATCTCATGGTGTTTCGAAATTGCACCTTGTAGCTGGCATTGGTAACATGTTCTCACAAAGTCGTAGGCATCTCTAAATATCGAAGGCTAATAATATCCACTTTGCAATACCTTTCTTGCTGTCCTATTACCTGCGTGATGTCCCCCAACTTGGGAAGTGTGGCATGCTTCCAATATAGTAGGCACCTCTACATGGGATATACATCGTCGGATAACACCATCCGCGCATCGTTGAAACAAATATGGCTCATCCCAAAAGTAGTGTTTTACATCATGCATAAACTTTCTCTTTTGATAGTAAGATAAGTTTGCAGGTATCACATTACTCACCACAAAATTTGCAAAGTCGGCATACCATGGTAATCCTTCCATTATTGTCGCTAAGATCTCCTCGTCAGGGAATACATCATCAATCTCGATTTCAGGCTGCACCACATGCTCGTTCTCGAGTCTAGATAGATGATCAGCCACTTGGTTCTCGCAACCTCTTCTATCTTTAACCTCGAAATCAAATTCTTGCAGCAGCAAAACCCATCGAATTAGTCTTGGTTTTGTATCCGTCTTTGTTATTAGATACCTCAGAGCTGCATGGTCTGTATGAACAATCACTTTGGTTCCCAACAAATAAGCATGGAACTTCTCAAACGCATACACAACCGCTAGGAGCTCTTGTTCTATGATAGTATAGTTCTTTTGGGCTTCGTTTAGGACCTTTCTAGCATAGTAGATAGGATGAAATAATTTCTCCTTCCTCTGGCCAAGTACAGCACCAACGGCTACCGCACTAGCATCACACATGACTTCCAACGGTAAAGACCAATCTGGTGCTACCATGATAGGAGCTTCAATAAGTTTTCCTTTGAGGCATTCGAATGCCTTCAAACAATCTTCATTGAAGTCAAACTTTGCATCTTTCTCCAAGAGTTTGCACAATGGACTAGCAATTTTGGAGAAGTCTTTGATAAACCGTCGATAGAAACCTGCATGATCGAGGAAACTACGAACTCCCTTCACTGAAATTGGGGGCGGTAGCTTCTCAATAACTTTATTTTTCGCTCGATCAACTTCAATTCCTCTTTCAGAAATTTTATGCCCAAGAACGATTCCTTCTTTCACCATGAAGTGGCATTTTTCCCAATTCAGCACTAGGTTGAATTCTACACATCTTTGCAACGCCATACTTAGATTTGCCAGGCACGCTTCAAAAGACTCACCAAAAAATGAAAAGTCGTCCATGAATAACTCCAAAGTATCTTCAACCATATCAGAAAAAATGGACATCATACAACGTTGAAAGGTGGCTGATGCATTACATAGCCCGAATGGCATGCGTTTGAAGGCAAACGTGCCATAAGGACATGTAAATGTTCTCTTCTCTGGGTCTTTGGGGGAAATACAAATCTGATTATAGCCTGAATAACCGTCTAAGAAACAAAACCATCCTTTCCCCGCTAATCGATCTAGCATTTGGTCCATGAATGGCGTTGGAAAGTGATCTTTGAGCGTCCATGAATTTAGCTTTCGGTAGTCCATGCATACTCTCCATACGGTGAAGGGTCTGAGTGGAATAAGCTCATTCTTTTCATTCACAAACACCGTCATTCCTCCTTTCTTGGGAACACATTGTACCGGGCTTACCCATGTACTGTCAGAGATTGGATACACAACTCCTGTGTCTAACCACTTAATTATTTCTTTCTTTACCACTTCTTGCATAGGTGAATTTAGACGCCTTTGATGCTAAATGGTGGGTGTGCAATTTTCTTCAAGCTGAATCTTATGTGTACAAATCCCAGGTGGGATACCAATAATATCAGTGATGGTCCAACCAATGGCTCTTATATACTTCCGTAGAATAGCAATGAGAGCTGCAACTTGTTGCTCACCTAAATCTGCCGCCACAATTACTGGAAGTGTGTTTCCGCTTCCTAAGAATGCATACTTTAAATGACTAGGCAGCTCCTTCAATGTTAACATGGGTGGCTCTTCAATAGATGGCTTCGCTGGTGGTGTGAGCCGATTTTTGAGATCAAGTTCCAGCTTCTTGGGAGCATGGTGATATGTCCCTAATCCTGATAGAGCACAAATAGCTTCTTCGCAATTTTCAGCATCCTTACTTTCTCCATTCATGAGCACAATCGTCAATGGGTCATCAATAATTTGCTCTTCTTCAAGTAATTCTTTCTCATCATCAAAGTAAACATCAGCCACCGAAAAGACGTTCAGATCTTTAGGTTGCTTCATTGAATTGCACACATCAAAGAGAACTACTTCGTCATTTATTCGGAATGAAAGCTCATTAGCTCTCAAGTCAATAAGCACACTTCCCGTAGCAAGGAAAGGGCGCCCCAAGATTATGGGGACTTCTGAGTCTGCCTCACAATCCAAAATAACAAAGTCTTCCGGAAAGATGAATGAAGAAACCTTTACAAATACATCACATAGAATACCAACAGGTCATTTTACCGACCTATCCGCCATTACGAGCCTCATATTGGTTAGAGTAGGATCTCCCAACCCCAACTTTTTATAGATAGAAAATGGCATCAAATTGATGCTGGCTCCTAAATCACATAATGCCTTGGAAAAATTCAAAGATCCAACGGTGGAAGGAATAGTGAAAGCACCGGGGTCAGCCTTCTTCCGAACTAGTGATCGGGTAGCGATTGCGCTGCAGTGATGAACGTCATCTTTCAACTCATAGCTGGCTGCCCGCTTCTTTGTCAAAAGATCCTTCATAAATTTCGCATACCCAGGCATTTGTTCAAGTGCCTCTACCAATGGAACATTAATGGTCAGCTGCTTTAGCATAGTCATGAATTTGCTGAACTTTGTATCATCCGCCACTTTCTTCAATCTTTGAGGAAAAGGTTGTGGTGGATAAGGAATTGTTTTCTCCACGGCTTTCTTCTCCTCTTGCTTCCGTTTTTCAGCCTTTTCAGGCTGCAACAAACTCGGTGTGACATCATGGACGTCGTGGGTAGCTTCTGCGGAATCTTCTCCTTTTGCCTTGTCATCAACGTCCGCTACTTCGTCAACCACTTGCTTGCCTTTTGATGAAGTTTCCAGCACCTTACCAATTCGGGTAGTGTTGGCCATGCATGACCCATCATTCCTTGGGTTTTGCACAGTGTCGCTAGGTAAAGTGCCGGTCTTTCTTTGATGCAGTGCTGCTGAAAGTTGGCTCAATTGCTGCTCTGTTTTCTTTATAGAAGTGGAGTGTGAGTCAACCAATTGTTTCATTGAGGATAAGTCATTTATTACCTCCGTTACTCCAGCGCTGGTTGCTTTCACTCCTTTCAATAGTTTAGCCATTATGTCTTCCATACTTCCATAACCAGATGTAGTGGTGTCACGTACAAACCACTTTTGTCATTCTTGTTCTTCAACCTACCTTGGTCCTTGTTTCCAGATTTGTCATAGTAGTTCCGACCTTGGTTTCCTTGGGCATTGCCTCGGAAACCCCCCTGATTGTTTAAGTAGTTGGCTTCTTCTTCCGAATCAGATTCGTCTCTTCCTTTTGACGCAATAGCTTTGACTTTTTCGGTCTTCCCTGATAATAGATGCTTTGTAAGAAGATCAACTTGTGTTTTCATGTGCGCCATATCTTGATCACGTTCTTCTTCTCTTCTCCTTTGGTCTGCAGTCATGCCAACAGATAAAGTGGGGCTTGCTACCTCAGAATCCCTGGTATGCCAAGCTCTACTTTGCTTCGTCATCCGATCTAGCATATTGCTTGCCTGCCCAAAGGTGAGGTCCATAAATGATCCTCCAGCCACATTATCTACCACTGGTTTAGTTATTGAATTCAAGACTCTGTATAGTATAACCATTAGGTGAACATTAGTCATGTGATGGTTTGGGCACCTCATTAGCTTCGTCTTGAACCTCTCCCATGTTTCATGAAGAGCTTCAGTTGGAAGCTGACAAAAGTTGCTGATTTCATCTCTCAATTGTGCTCTTTTGGATGGCAGAAAGAATCTTTCTAGGAAAGAGTCTCTCAATTGCCTCCAATTTGTAATGGAATCAGGAGTCAGCCCATTCAACCATAGAGTTGCCTCCCCAGACAGAGATAATGGAAATAGACGTAATCGAATTGCATTCTGACCAACGCCAGGATTGCCAAACGACTTGCATGTAGAAATAAAGTTAATGAGATGCATATTCGGATCATCGCCTGATAGTCCACCAAATAATCCTTTGAGTTGCAATAACTGAATCATGGTTCTCGTGATGTTGAACTTGGCTCCGGGCGCTAATGGTGGAGGAATTATGGCTCCTGTGGCTCCGGCTCCATCAAGATCATCATTATCCTCGTCGAAAGCTGGTTTCATAGCTCAGCATTCAGGCCTAAACCTAGCTTGACGATCTCTTCTGTTGGCAGGTGTTGCGATCTCAGCAGCATTCCTAGGGTTTAGTAACTCATCATCACCTAAGTCCTCATCTTCGGGATTTATTGCTTGCCCAGGGTTGTCAATATTTTGTTGATGCACTTGAGCGGCGGCAAGAGCAGCTAGTCTCGCCTGTTCCTGTTGAGCAGCCATCCTTTCAATTTTGTGTTGTGCCTCCATTCTGCCAATACGTTGTGGTTCAGGATTGATAGGTAATAACAGTGACCAGACCTTCGAGTATGGGGAATGCACTGAATAAAAACCTGCAGAGAACAAAAACAAAAACTAAAAGTAAAAGTACGAGAATCTTTGACCAAAGGGTCTAGTAATTATCACAAACTTAATTGACACTCGTATTCCCCGGCAACGGCGCCAATTTTTGGTAACGCTCAATCTACAGCTCTCGTAGGAGTATAAAGCGGTCGTAGTCAAATATAGAACCCAACTGGGT
The DNA here is from genome assembly GCA_030864225.1 of Capsicum baccatum var. pendulum. Taxonomy (NCBI): domain Eukaryota; kingdom Viridiplantae; phylum Streptophyta; class Magnoliopsida; order Solanales; family Solanaceae; genus Capsicum; species Capsicum baccatum. Next base: position 158,581,045 of record CM061560.1, on the reverse strand, counting down.
TGGGTATCGATCCCACAGGGAATAGCTTGGTCAACAAGTAGGCAAAGATTACTAGACTTTTAGTGTAAGTCTCGTAAAAAGGTGGATTTTATCGTGCAAAATAATGTAAACAAAGTAATAAAGTAAAAACGGAAAATAGCAAAGTAAAAAGAAAGAATGTTTGGTAAGATGTAAAACAATGAGAATTGAGAAGTTGGGGTTATGTCCACCTTATGAGTTGTACGTCTCTATTGGCTATGAGTTGTGCGGAATTCAGACATGCATGTGCTTATAGAGAATTGTATTCGATGGTAAATCCAAGCGTCTTTCGACCTCAACAAGGACTATTTCACTTTAACTCTTTCGAGCTTAAAGTGTATCTAACGGTACAAATTCTCCAAGAGGTTAATCCAGTTACGGCACTAACTTTTTAATAGGGGATGGGACCCTATTACCTTGACATTATCTCTTTTCCAGACATATAATTTTTCTTTCGAACAAGTTAATGCTATACTGGCGTATTCTATGCATTTGCAACCACAAGAATTTGCATTAAGATGAAGAGAATAATGATATAAGCAGCATACGTGTCGCGAATTCACAAACTCATAGCAATAGATAGTAGCTCATATGGCTTCCATAACCCCAACAGAGAAGTTTAGTTACCCATGAGTGCGAAGGAAATCACAATCGACATTGTTATTATTCCACAATAAAGATCTCGTGTAGTCAAGTGTGGTAGGCGTTAGGCGTGAACTCCGTGCAAAGTAACCTTTCTCTTGTTGTGGAAAATAAGAATTGAATAGATGAATAGAAGAAGAATAAAAAGTAAAATTAATGGAAGAATTAGAATCCGAGTTGTAAGTTGTGGAATAAGAAGTAGAATGAGAATTAGAACTAGAATGAGAATAATAAAAATCTCTAGCAAAATAGGGTATTTACAATACTCCTATCCTATTCCTACTAAGCTAATGCATTACTTAACCCAATCCTACTAGGTTAATGTATCATTATCCTAATCCTAATGAATTACTGCATTATTATCCTACTCCTAATAGGTTACTGCTGGTCCCCAAAATCTTCAAAATTGTTGTTTTTGCCCGGGACAGATTTTCCATGCGCCACTTTTGGTCCTTGGCATCCAAGCTTTGCTTTCCTCCTTTTGTGAAGCTTTCTTTGGCGTCAAGTTATCCATAAAATGCTGAATTCTGCATCATTTATACCTGAAAATTTGCTAATCACGTTTGTTAGCTCACTTACAGGAAAAAAGACTAAAAGTGCATGAATTATATAATTTGTCCTCAAAACTTAGCTAAAATATGGGTAAAATATAGTACTTTAGGCGTGTAAATTCGCCTATCATCAACGACTGGCAAAATTGTGAATGAGATGCAAAGTGAATTCTCTATGCTCCACCAAACAGTTACATCTCACTCCATCTCCATCCAACAACTAGAGTCAAAAGTAAGCCAAATATCAAAGTATTTCATGGAGACGTAGAGTGAAGAAATAAAAAGTAGAGAAAAGACAAACGCAAAAAGAAAAAGATCCAATGATGAAAAGCCAAAGTTAACTGAGTTATTGATAGGAAAGCCAATAGTTAACGATTGTCAAATTATCTCTATACCTTTGAACCCTATTCATCCTCCTTTTCCAAAATAGTCCTTGAGAAAGGGAGAGCATGATAAGTTCAACAAGTTTTTTGATAAGTTTAGTACCATTTTTGTTAATGTTCCTTTTATTGAGGCATTGCAAGACATGCCGAGGTATGCTAAATTTATAAAGGAATTAATATCTAAAAAGAGGCTTGTAGAGGATGAAATAATAGAAGTAACACACCATTATAGTGCCATTATGACAAGCACATATGTGGAAAAGAAGGACACCGGTGCTTTTACAAGTTCATGCACCATTGGCGCATTCACATTTGTTAAGGTATTATGTGATATAAGAGCAAGTATGAACCTCTTTCCTTATGCTATATTTCATAAGCTTTGATTGGGAAAGCCAAAGCCCACCAAAATAAAATTTCTCATGGACGATTAATCATCAAAAATCCCATGGGAGTCCTTCATGATGTTATAGTAAAAGTGGACCGGTTTATTTTCCTGACCGACTTTGTTGTTTTGGATTTTGAAATGGACATCAAAATTCCTATTATCCTTGGGAGGCTATTTTTAGCTACCGAGAAGGCTTTGTTAGATGTAGAGTCTTGCGAGATGAAGTTTCGATTGAATGACAAAGAGGTATCCTTCAATGTGAGCAAGTCTATGAAACAACCTATGGACTTACAAGTCATTCGGTGATTGATGTTATTGATAGGGAAGTATCAAATCATGTTGATGTGAGCTTGTTGAATCATACTTTGGCTGGGGTGCTATGGAATTGTGAAAGAGATAAAGTGGAGGAGTATGTTGAGGTGGTAGTTTCTTTAATTGGTCTTGGGTTTCACACTAAGAATCCGGTTAAGTTGGATCTTGATCTAAAAAACCGCAAAAGTCCACCCACAAAACCATCCATCCTTGAACCTCCAAAGGTCGAATTAAAACCCTTACCACCGCATCTCAAATACGTGTTCTTGGGGAAGGGTGATACCTTACCAATATCATTGCTAGTGACCTCGATTTCTCTCAAGAAAAAGCATTAAAATCGGTGGTAAAAAAATCTATTCGGGCATTGGTTTAACGATAGTGGATATCATCAGAATAGCTCTTGGCATTTGTTCACACAAGATTAAACTTGAGCAAGATCACATACCGAGTATGGAACACCAAAGAAGATTGAATCAACCTATGTAAGAGGTTGTAAAAAAGGAAAATATAAAGTGGCTCGATGCGAGAGTGATATATCATGTATCCAATAGTACTTGGGTGATCCCGGTACAATGTGTTCCAAAAATAGGTGGTATCACGATAGTCTAAAATGAAAAAATTATCTCATCCCCATCCGACCGGTCATCTAATGGCGAGTTCGTATGGAATATCAAAGATTGAACTCATGGACCGAGAAGGACAATTTTCCAATGCCTTTCATGGATCAGATGCTAGATAGGCTTGTTGGGAGAGGATAATATTTCTTATTGGATGGGTACTCGGGGTACAATCAAATTTCTATCGCCCCAAAGGACCAAGAAAAGACAACTTTTACTTGCCCATTTTCATTCAAGCTAATGCCTTTTGGGTTGTGTAATGCCCCAAAAACCTTTCAACGTTGTATGTTATCAATATTCACTGATATAGTTGAACCATCTATAAAAGTTTTCATGGACAACTTCTCGATAGTGGGAAATTCTTTTGAGTCATGCCTCGAACATTTGAACTAAGTGCTTGAAAGGTGCGTGGAAATAAACCTTGTCTTGAATTAGGAGAAGTGCCACTTCATGGTTAAAGAAGGGATCGTCTTAGGTCACAAGATATCGGGAAAGGGAATTCAAGGCATTCAAGTAGATCAAGCTAAGGTTGAGGTAATCTCCAAGCTCCTACCTCCCATCTCCGTAAAGGTTGTTTGAAGTTTCTTTGGCCATGCCAGGTTCTATCAACATTTCATCAATGATTTTTCCAAGATAGCGCACCCTATGTGTGAACTTCTTAAGAAAGAATCTAAATTCCACTTTGATGATGCATGTTTCAAATCTTTCAAACATCTTAAGGTATTGCTCATTTCGGCCCATATTATTATGGCTCCGGATTGGTTATCCCCTTCGAGATAATGTGCGATACAGGTGGTATTGCATTAGAAACAGTGCTAGGGAAATACAAGGACAAGATCTTTCATTCTATCTACTACACAATCAAAACCTTAAATGATGCCCAACGCAAATACACCATCACCGAGGAAGAATTATTAGTGGTTGTTTATGCCTTTGAGAAGTTCCAGGCCTATTTGTTAGGCATGAGGGTAATGGTGCACACGGATCATTCCTCCCTTAAGATCTCATAGGCTAGAAATATGCAAAGCCTCATTTAATTAGGTGGATTTTGCTATTACAAGAGTTCAACTTTGATGTGAAAGATCGGAAAGGATGTGAGAATCAAGTGGCTGATCATCTCTCTCAACTTGAAAGCACTAATGAAAAGTTTGAGAAAATAGAAATTGATGATGCTTTCCCCATATGTATTGATAATGTCCATCGAGATGAATAATACACCATGGTATTTTGACTTTTCCAACTATGTAGCAAGTGGTGTACTCCTTGAGGGACTGAGTTACCATCAAAAGATACTATTTTTGTTAGATACAAAGTGATATTTCAGGGATGAGACATTTTTGTTAAGAGAATGTGCCGTTGGAGTTATTACGCGAGGTGTCATGGATATTGAAATAAGTGATATCTTAGAAGCTCGTCATGCTTCCCCTTCCAGCGATCACCATAGAGGTATCCGGACTACCGTTAACATTCTCCAATGTGGATTTTATTGGGTTTCCATGCATAGAGACACCATTGAAAGGATTAAATCTTGTCACAAATGTCAAATGCATCATGGTATTTCAAGAAGGCAAGAGATGCCTCTCAAGCGCAACCTTGAGGTGGAGCTCTTTGATGTATGGGGAATTGATTTCATGGGTCCTTTAGTGAGTTCATTTGGGAACAAATACATCTTGGTGGCAGTCGATTATGTCTTGAAATGGGTGGAATCCATCACACTCCCTAATAATGAGAGAAAATGCATTACTTTATTCCTGAAAAAGCACATTTTCATAAGGTACGACACCCCTCAGGCCATCATTAGTGATGTCGGCTTGCATTTTTGCAATCGGGTGTTTGGTGCTCTTCTTAACAAGTATAGGGTTATGCACAAAGTCCCCACTCCATACCATCTCCAAATGAGATGTCAAGTGGAGGTTTTGAGTCGATAAATTAAGGCCATACTTGAAAAGATGGTGAATGTAGGTTGCATAAATTAGGCAAGGAAACTTATTAACAATTTAGGCCTATTAAACGGCCTACAAAACCCCATTTGGAATGTCTCCCAATCAATTTGTGTTTAGAAAGGCATGCCATTTACCCGTTGAGCTTGAGCAAAAGGCTTTATAGGCTTTGAAAAGGTTGAATATAAATTGGAGAGAATCATCTGAGGTATGGGTGACACAACTCCATGAGATGGAGGAATTCCGACTAATGGCTTATAAGTGTTCAACATTGTATAAGGAGAAATAAATAAATAGCATGATGCTAAAATATTATGATGAGAATTCTATGTTGGAGAGAATGTAATCCTCTACAATTCATGATTAAAACTCATTACAACAAAGCTCAACTCGAAATAGTTGGGACCATTTATGATTTCTAATGTCTACCCAAGTGGTGCCGTTTAATTGAAAAATAATGAAGGGAAGAAAGTTATAGTTAATGGTCAAAGGGTGAACCACTGCAATGATAAAAACCCCATGGTAGACAAGGTAGAGTGTGTTAAATTCAAAGATGCTATGTGGTAAAAGGGGAGAGTCATGTCGCGACGTTAAATTAGGCGTTTAATGGGAGGCAACCCATCTTTGACTCATCTTATGTTTGTTTTAATATTTTGTAGGCCTTTTAACATAAGTAGTGTGCCTAGAAAAATAGGAGAAACAGAGCTAGAAAACTAGCAGTTGTGCAGAAAATCAACAACAGAGCAAAAATAGGGGAATTCAGTCTCAGTTACCTCAATCGCAGACAGTAGACTGTGATCATAAAAGCGCGATCATAGATATGTTGACGCAATCGTGGCATCAAATTTCTACACTACCTACTATCTACGGAAGCCTTTCTAATCCATTATACTTATTAAATTTACTTTAGTGAGGGCACTTCAAGCCTTTGAGTTGGGGTGTGGAAAGGCTACTTGGGTTTTCCTAGCTGTGGACAAACTTTGCCCTATGATAGATTGAGTGATGACATTCTTAAGGGTAAAGCATCGTTCTTGGGTTTTGAGACATAGGTGCAGGGGAATTCTGAGTACCCGTAGCATAAATGTCAAGAATGCAAGGGAAGTCTGAGCATCTATGGCATTGTAAATTGTAAATTTGGGGACACTTTGTATGCCATTGGCGAAGTTGACTAGCCATATGGTTAGTTTTCCCATTTTGAGCCGAAATGTGAGACATAGGCTTTGGTTGTAGCCATAGTTTATCAAATTGTGCATGGTGCTAATGCAAAATGAATAAGCCACTCCGTCCAAAAAAAATTTAAATCAAGGAAATGGACACGAGCAATATTGTAACAAACCTTTTTCTCATTTTTGTGGCTTTATTAATTTTTGACTTGTGAATAGAAATAGATACTCCAATCTTGTCTCTAGCAGGAGGGACATTTGAGCTCACTTGGATAATTTTTCATGCCATGCATGGCGAGCTATTTGCATTAATTTCTTGTATAATTGTGTTATTTAGAACTTGCCCCGTTAGTCTTTCAAAGCTAATTTTGATTGTATGTGGTTGGAAAAGTGATCTTAGGCCATATTTATGATTTTGAAAACCACACTAGCCTAAAAAATCCTACCCGTGCATGACTATAATCCCTAGTGACCCACCGTGAGCCTTTGGACCTTTTTGTTCGCAAAATCATTACAAACTGTGAACCATTCTTCTTATCCCTCTTTTGAGTCATGCCCTCCTTGAACTTAAAGATTCAACTTGAAGATAAAATCCTAAGTTAGGGGTGGTGAAAGTTGATAGAAGGAATTTTGGGGCCATGAAGTGTTTGTAAAATGCTAAATGTACCTAAGTGTTGAAAATAAACGAACAGAAAAAAAGGGATCCAAATAAAAGAAGGAATTGCATAAGTATTTCAAGGAAAAGAAACAGGAAAAATAATGGGTGAACAAAGGAAGAGAAAAGTAGGCATGTTAAAAGAGAGAAAACAAAGAGGAGTGGCCCATAGTCGAAAATGAGAAATGAAAAGTGTGATTTAAATGTTCAAGGAAGGGTGTAACCATGTTGTTCCCAAATGATATCCTACCATAACCCAAACCTACATTAAAATCTTAGAAATTCCTTCGAGATATCCAACCATTTGCTTTCTTTGTAGTGGCGATTGAAAATAGAGGCAAGCCTATGGAATGACAATTGTTACACAGAGATTTGTTTCGTGAGGGAGAGAGTCTTTTTACTTATAATTCCTTGTTGCATATTTGGTAGTTTAGTGTGTGTAATTATCTTTCTTGTGAGGGTTGGCATATAAACAAGTTGAGGTGGGTGATTGTGTCACCTCCTGAGTGATGAGGAAAATAGAGTATATCTTAGTTGTGGTCAAAAGGAAGCCATTCCTAGAATATTGGTTTTTGTTGCTTGATTGCTCTTTAAAGTCTTTTGTATCCTTAGATATTGCATTTTATAATGAGGGATGTAGCGAGAATCACTCAGCACATTTGCAATTATGCTACTTGTGGTGATGACAAAGTTAAAAGTCATTGTGATCTTTAAGGCATAAAGTTTGGGCATAAATGTTTATCATCTCATGGTAATAGGTAGTGTTGCTTGAGGACAAGCAAAGAATTTAAGTTGGAGGTGTTGATGAGTGGATATTTTACAACTCATGCTCACTCATTATTCATTCGCATTACCTTGTTTTTGTAATGCCCCAAAATATCATCCCGAGATGCCACACGATGACCAAGGCTACACATAGCCTCAAGCTAACCCTTTAAGCCAAAACACTACCCTTGGGTTTCAACACAACAACATACACGCTACGCTAAGGATATATATATAAGTACATATCATATCACATCGCACATGGCACGGAATATCATTAGACTGTACATATATGGAATGTCTATACACAAACCAACCCAACAATACACTAGTCTGACATAGCCTCTATACAGTAAAATCAACGAGCCATTGGGACGAACCCCCAACTAACTCAACAGACCAAAGGGATCAAAAAACAACAACACCAAAACTAGCAACTTGGTCCTCAAACCATGAGGACTTACCACTGAAGGAATGCAGATATGGCACTCGGATATCACTGTCGCAGCTGCGACTGAGTACCTGAACCTACATCATGGTAAGAAAGTAGCCCATCGATAAATATGTGGGTCGGCACAAGATACGTACTGAGTATGTGGGGGCGCATGCAAAATATAAATTATATCATAAATTTCGGAAAAATGTACATACGGACCATAATGACACACCTGGCTTGAGTGACATTGAATCATGCAACTCATAATATCTTAGATAGGAAATATAGGAGAAAAACCTCATAAATCATTATAGATCATCATAGGCAACTTAACTTACCACATCAAAACTCGGAGTGACTCGGTATTTTAATAAACATGACTCTTATGGATAGGGGAGTTTCCTATAACTGACAACCCCATGTGAGCTACGTGGAATACCAATGTTTGAAACCCCCGTTGGTGGGAGCGTCATACTCTTTGCTAGGGAGTACGACCTTAAAACTGCAATAATCCCAATCGGGCTCTCTGGCCAATAATATCATCATCAAACAACTCTACGGTGGCACATAGGTTTGGGGAAATACCAAATTTTCCTCTCGGTGCTAAGTACTACTCCCCGACAAGCTCAGAACGCGTTAGGAAATCCACCAGAACATCACAAGGGTCTATCATAAAGATCAAATCAAATCTCTTTCTCATTTATCAAATCATATCAATTTATGGATTCCTAACTCAACACATTTTAGCTCCAAACATTTTAATCTTCCTCAATATCAACAAGGTTTCAATGCATTGAACCATAACTGCCTCGACATTTAGACAAGGATATGAAGACTCAATACATAATATTTTTAATAATTTAACTCATCAAAACCATCTGAAAAATACCAAGACTCATTGCAACTTCAATATCAACATTTCTTAATTTGCCATCCAACTCTCATTTAAAGGTACTTGAGACATCAACCCATAGTAGGGATGTAGAATTTCCAATATCAATTATAAATTCATAATAAGGAAATAGTGGAATGATAGTATAAATCAAGGCTTAACAAATTAAATCATCATACTCTCATAATCAAATACTTTTTGGACGTAATTCCATCTCAACATCATACACATATCGAATGACATAATCCCATACCTCATGGACAATAATATAAGATATAAAATCATATTTTCAATTCATGGTAAAACATATAAAATCTTATATCAATGTAATTCAACAAAAATACAGAGCACAAGATCGAAAGGATAATTTTGTTCAAAGCCCCACATACCTAAAAATGGAAGATGAATACGAACTTCCGAATCCGGAACTTTATTCACGAAAATAAAGAGTGCTTCTTGAAGCCCTTAACATGATCAACTCGAATCCCAAATCAATTTGAAATTTCTGCGGTTCAATCAAAAGACATAGAAGGATGAAATTTGGAGTAGTAGGGTTGGGGTTTGAGCCTTAGGAAATTTTAGAGAAAAATGAGCTATTGAATGCTCTTAATGGACTTAAATCCATGGCTTACCCGAATGGATTGGAGGGGGAATGACCAAAATACCCTTAAAAATCAAATAATGTCAAATCTGTCCTTTGGTGGACTATTGTATAGGCTGAAGTAACTCGACCATAACCTTTTGCTCCAATGGCCAAATTGGATGAAACCAATTTAATTGTAAAGAGGACATTCAGAGCTTTCTGTTGATACATAGTAGCTCACCCAAATCATTATGTACAAGGAGTTATGATCATTTGAAGTTTACCCTAAAATTCGCCTGGCCTCAGTATTTTGTTCCTGCACATTTACTGTTCACCACTATTCACGATTAGATCGGAATGATCATAACTCATCGCTCGAGTGTCCATTTTGGATGATCCACATATTGTTAGAAACCTTATTCCATGCTCTACGCTATGATGGGTTGCATATCCAGAAATTCCACACAAAAAAATTATTAATCACGATAAAGAATAGAATTCAACATATTTTCGTTTGAGATCTTAATAAAAAAAAATTCGGGGCATCACATCATCTCCCCCTTGGAAACATTCATCCTCGAATGTTGATAGGTAGGTCAAGAATACTATGAAAATGAGTATATAGAGAAAAATAATCTTGCCCAAGCATATACTCCATTCTAAATTTCTTTGGATATCGTAGAAAACACACAAGCCAAGATAAACATAGCAATAAGGATTAAATCAAAAGAGAACGATGCCTTTGAAATGCTCAGGATTCATAGGAAAGAGGTGGGGATATTTGGCGCACATATATGCTTCGGCTTCCCAAGTAGCACTCTCCACGGATTGATTTCGCCAAGGCACTTTAACCAAAGGAACTTCCTTATTTCTTAGCCTACGAACTTGAAAGTTAAAAAACTCAAATGGAATCTCTTCATATGAAAGACTATCTTGAATACCCGAGCTTTCAAAAGGATCAATCACAACAAAATCACCAATAGACTTCTTAAGCATAGAAACATGGAAAACCGGATGGACGTTAGATAACTCCGCGGGAAATTCAACCTTATACACTACTTTCCCAATGTGATCCACAATCTTATAGGGACCAATGTAACGGGGACTTAGTTTCCCTTTCTTCCCAAATCTCTTCACCCCTTTCATGGGTGAAACTTTCAAGTACACTAAATCAACAACATCAAATTCAAGGTCTTTCCTCCTTACATCTGCATATCATTTTTGACGACTTTGGGTGGTTTTCAACCTTTTCTGAATTAACTTAACCTTCTCCATGGCCTCGAACACCGTATCTGGTCCAGTCACAGTAGCCTCACCAACTTCAAACAACCAATGGGTGATCTACACCTTCTACCATACAAAGCTTCAAATGGGGTCATTCCAATAGTAGCATGAAAACTGTTATTGTAAGCAAACTCGTTTAATGCTAAGTGCTCATCCCAACTACCTTTAAAATCAAGCACACAAGCCCTCAACATATCTTCTAAAGTTTGAATGGTCTACTCGGCCTGACCATCTATTTGTAGATGGAAAGAAGAACTTAAACAAATTTGGGTACCGAGACCCTTCTGGAAAGATTTCTAAAACTGAGAGGTAAATTGAGTACCTCTGTCAGAAATAACAGCCAAAGGGATTCCATGAAGTCTGACGAGTTCCCGAATATATATTCTAGCATAATATTCAGTTGTATACGATGAATGCACAGGCAAGAAATGAGCTGATTTCGTCAGCCGATCTACGACAACCCAAATCGAATCATGATGGCGGCGAGAAGAAGGCAAACCAACTATGAAGTCCATTTTCACTTCTTCCCACTTCTAAGTAGGAATGCTAAACTCTTGCATCATGCCACTGGGCCTTTGATGCTCTATTTTAACCTGTTTACACGTGGAACACTTTGCCACAAATTCTACTATGTTCTTATTCATACCGTTCCACCAATAGATTTCCCGCAAATCATGGTACATCTTGGTAGCACCAGGATGGATGGAGTATTGCATACCATGCGCTTCCGCCATAATCCTCTGCTTCAAGTTATCAACATCAGGAAGACATAATCTTTCTCGAAGTCTCAAAACGCCATCTCCACCTTGGGAGAAAACCTCAACCTTTTGGTCTTTAACTAACTCTTTTAACCTGACCAAGGTAGGATCCCTGTCTTTCCTCTCCTTTACTTCCGAAACTAAAGAGGATTCGCAACCGCTTTGCACTCCTATACTACCCTCAGCATCACCAAACAACCTAACCCCCAATCTATCCAAACGATGTACCTCACAGGAAAACTCCTTCTTACTAATCTCCACATGTGCTACACTACCCATGGACTTCTGACTAAGGGCATCTGCTACTACATTGGCCTTGCCTGGATGATATAGCATGCTCATATCATAATGTTTCAACAGTTCAAACCATCGTCTCTGCCTAAGATTCAAATCCTTTTAGGTGAATACATACTGAAAGCTCTTATGGTTCATGAAGACGTCGACATGGACACCATACAAAAAATGTCTCCAAATTTTCAAAGAAAAAACTACGGCGGTTAATTCATGGTCATGGGTAGGATAATTCTTCTGGTAAGGCTTTAGCTGCCTTGAAGCATAAGCTATAACCTTGCCCTTTTGTATCAATACACAATCCAAACCGACTCTGGAAGCATCACAATATACCACAAAACCATCAACACCGTTAGGCAAAGTTAACACAGGGGTTGAAGTGAGTTGAGTCTTCAACTCCTGAAAACTCTTCTTGAAAGATTTGGACCATAGGAACTTCACTTTCTTTTGGGTCAAATGGTTCATAGGAGATGCAATAGATGAAAACTCTTCAACAAAACGACAATAATAACCAGCTAGACCAAAGAAACTTCGGATATCAGAAGGAGAAATAAGTCTAGGACAACTCTTTATAGCCTCTATCTTTTGAGGATCAACTCTAATACCTTCGGAAGAAAGAACATGACCCAAGAAGGCTACAGAGTTCAGCCAGAACTCACACATACTGAACTTAGCATATAACCGATGATTTCGAAGAGTTTCCAACACGATTCGGAGATGATCCGCATGATCACCCTCACTTCAGGAGTAAATAAGAATATCATCAAGGAATACTATTACAAATAAATCCAGATATGGACGAAATACACGGTTCATAAGATCTATGAAAGTCGCTGGAGCATTAGTTAACCCAAAAGACATCACTAGAAATTCAAAATGACCATAACGGGTTTGGAAGGCTGTCTTGGGGATATCACATTCCCTAACCTTAAGTTGGTGATAACCGGATCTGAGGTCTATCTTCGAAAAGTAGCTCGCACCTTGCAATTGATCAAATAAATCATTAATCTGAGGAAGCGGATATTTATTCTTAATAGTAACCCTATTAAGCTACCGGTAATCAATACACATCCACAAAGAAACATTTTTTTTATGCATAAACAGGACAGGTGCACCCCACGGGGACACACTAGGTCTAATAAAGCTTTTGTCTAAAAGATCTTTCAATTGCTCCTTTAAATCTCTAAGTTTCGCAGGAGATATACGATATAGAGGAATGGAAATAGGCTGAGTATTACGTAGAAGGTCAATCTCGAACTCTATCTCTCTATAAAGAGGTACTCCAGGGAGATCTTCTGGAAAGATATCAAGAAACTCATTAACAACATTAATTGACTAAATGGTCGGGGTTTCAGACTTAGTGTCTTTAACCCAAACTAAATGGTAGATGCAACCCTTGGAAATCAACTTCCTAGCTTTGAGATAGGATAAGAAATAACCCTTAGGAATCATAGAACTCCCAGACCATTCAAGGATAAGTTCATCAGGAAACTAAAACTTGACCACACGGGAACGACAATTAATAAGTGCATAGCATGAGTGAAGACAATCCATACCCAGAATGATATCAAAGTTAACCATATCTAGCTCAATCAAATCAGCATACATAACCCGATGAAAGACAGTAATGGGACATTTCTTATACACCCGCTTAGCAATGACAAACTCTCCTACCGGAGTAGAAACAAAAATAGGCTCAAAAATTAGTTCTGGATCCGTTTCAAAATTTACAGCAACCAGAGGTGTCACATAAGAAAACCTAGAACTGGGATCCATCAACACAGAGACATCAAAATAGAAAACATGGAGCATACCAGTGACAACATCGGGAGAGTTCTCCTGCTCTTGACGAGGTGGTATAGCATAGAAACAATTCTGGCATTGACCACCAACAGTACTAGATGAAGTACCCTGAGGAGGAACTGGACGGGCTGCGGGAGGTAGGGCACTGGTAGCCTGACTCTGGGGACGGGCATCACGACTCCGCTGTCTAGCATACGGGTAGTCTCTAAGTATGTGGCCCAACTTACCACAACCAAAATAGCCCCGCTGCCCCATAAAACACTTCCCAAAATGGTCTTTACCACACTTAGCATACGAAAGAGGATGAGGCCGATTGCTTATATTGTCCTAAGACCTGGAAGGTACCGACCTATTCCCGAGCTCCTGCCTGCCCCGATATACGGGAGTACTAGCTGAGGAAGGCACAGGTATAAATGGATATCTCTGAAACTGAGGGCAACTTCCTTCGGAGAATCTAGTCTGACCAAACCCCTGTTGCTCCGATCTGACTCTCTTAATCCCTCTTACTCTTTCTCTTTCCTCTATCTTGTCTGACTCAATCTATTAGGTGTGAATCATTAACCTAGGAAGATCAATCTCCTTGTTGATCATAGCAGATCTACATTCTTTCACCGCATAACTCGACACCCCAATATGAAACTTGCTCATACTATTTCTCTAGTCATCCATCATATTGGGAGCGTACTTCGATAGCTGATTAAACTTAAGATAATACTCTTTAACCGACATAGATCCTTGTCTCAAATTCATAAAATCCTCTATCTAATCTTCCCGTAACTCAAGAGGAAAGAATCTATCCAAGAAAGCATCTTAGAACAATTGACAAGTCACCAGACCGGTATCTTCCTCTCTACCCTTATTCTACATCTGCACCCAGTCATAGGCAACATCCTTTAACCGATAAGAAGCCAGCTTCACACTTTCTTTCTCGGTCACGTACATAATCTATGTAATTTTCTTCATTTCATCAACATACATCTGCGGGTCCTCACCTGCTCTCAACCTATGAAACTCTAGTAGATTCATCCGTATAAAGTCAAAAATTCATACCAGTGAATGATAAACATAAAGGAGTAATGAAGGACAAAAAACCTCCTAGATCTAACAAAGCATAAACATATGAATGATAAACTTGTAATGTACCAGTGAACACATCAGGAGAACTCTCCTGATCTTGTCAAGACTGAAGAGCATAGAGTCTATTTGGGTATTGCCCACTGGTGGCATGGGAAGCAGCACCCTGCTGATTCGGGCGACCGAACTGATCTGGGGGACGGTTATACTGACCCTGAGAACATGAATGGGGACAATCTCTCACTCTGTGGGCTGGCTTTCCAAACCTGAAACACGCATCATTGGCAGCTCTGTAGATCCCCTGGTGGTTTCTGACAAATGGAATTGGTTCCGGAACTGCTGACACTACCCTGAGGCTTAGGGCCTGGTACCTTATCTCTATGCTATCTTTAAATTTTGACACTGGAGCACTAGTTGAGGATGGAGTAGAAACTAAGGATTTTGGGTAGAACTGAGAACGATGCCCACCCTCCCTTTGACTTAAGCTGAGAAAAGTTGAAACTATCTGTCCTTGCTCTCTTGTTCTCTTTCTCCTTCTCCCTATTCTTAGCCTTCTCTATCTACTGAGCATGGACCATGAGCCTGGCTATGTCCATCTCCATAATCAACATTGTAATCCTATATTCCTTGACCATACTTCTAGACACCCCAGACACAAACTTACTCCTCTTAGATCTGTTATCTGGTACCACATAAGGAGAGTAACTAGATAGTTAAGTAAACTTAAGAGAATACTCTTTCACGGTCATGTTGCCCCACCTGATATTTAAAAACTCTAATACCTTGGCCTTTTAAAACTTTAGGGTAAAGAATCTATCTAGAAAACCAGTAGCAAACTCCTCCCATTCTATGGACCCTGTAATTTGTGACCCTCTTCGTTTTCCACTATTTGAACCAAGAGTGTACCATATCCTGCAATTGATATACAACTAACTCAGCACTCTCACTAGCATTCACCCTCATAATATCTGTAACCTTTTGCACCTTATCAAGAAATTCATGTTGGTCCTTATCTGACTTTGACCCAAAAAAAAGATGGAGGGTTCATTCGGATAAAGTCCCAAATCCTGGAAGTAGTAGTATAAGCCACTGGTTTGGCTAGAACAGTAGATGGGCATTCATTCTGGGCTACCACAGAATGAGCTAGGGTGGTGAATGTTGCTCTAAATACGGTGTGACAGACATGTGTATCCAGAAGATCTATTCAGATGGGCTAGGGTTCTGGCTAGTCTCCCGTTCCTCTTTCCTTAGTCCTCTTTAGAGAAATATTCTATAAATAGAAGAGAAACTTAGATTAGAAAGAGGGTTTAACTGGATCTCATTCTCACTCGCACAACATGAATACTAAAAGAAGGGAAAATATTCCTAAAACATCTCATAGCCTACTGTCCATAAGTGTAAAACGCAACACACCCATGTACAAGACTCTACTAGATGCAGCTTTCAGAAATCCTAGGACTCTATTGAACCTTAGGCTCTGATACCAAGTTTGTAATGCCCCAAGTCAATACCCAGGATGCTACATGGTGCGCATAATCCCAGAGGACCACAAGTTAACCCATGTCTAGTACTTGCTGTAATAACTAGATAATAATACTATAAATATGCGAAGAGTAGGTAGAAATTGGCCATAAGGTTCAACACTATAAATAGAACTGAATATGGTATAATAATACCAAAATTGAAATATTTGTCTAAAAATACTCTAGTCTGAAAAGCCTCTAATCTGTCTGAACTGTGGAGTTGATGGGATAAGCCCCACACTAACTCCAACTACTGAAAGTGAACTGATGTCATACCCCAAATCCCATTGGAGCGGACTGGCACCCGTAGCCGAGGAGGCCCGGGAGAACCCGTTCATAACTTATACTTTCACATTTACATTACTTATGAAAATTAGAAATTTGGGCAGCACTTCATTGTAAATAGAAGAAAACAGTACCTGTATCAGCCCAGTAAACACGCATAAATATATATATGAACAGTAATTGGCCGTCAGAGCCATCACGTGTATCAACCAAACACTCCTATGGCTGTACAATATGTCTACAAAAGCCTCTACATAGATACACAACTGAGTTAGGGTCGGGACAAACTCCCGCACACAAAAGACTTCTATACCAATACCAAAAAGTACATATAGAAACGACTTGGGATGCCCCGAAACAACTGGAGCTCACCACTAACAACAGAATGTCCTAGCTCTTACTGCGAAGGTGTACGACCTGAAGTACCTGTTCCTGCAGGCATGAATATAGGTCCCCCGTGAGGGACGTTAGTACGGAAATATGTACTGAGTATGTAAGGCAGAGAGTATCAAGATGAGATACAAAAGATCAACAGAACCCAGATACCAGTGAATAAACAGTATGAGTAGACCACACTTAAAAGAGCTGATGGGATACCTGCATATTACTTTCATATCATTACTCCCCGTAATCCTTATCAATACATAACATATGTCATACAATGGCCAACTGATCAATGGTACTAATACAATACATCAGGGACCACCCCTGGAATAGCATATATACATAAACTTTATAATACAATGGCCAACTGATCAGTGGTACTAATACAATACATCATATCATCAATTTAAAATAAAGACATTCCATTTCCTTAATTCAATTAATCTTTGCGATTGGTTACTTTGTGGTCACACCTTATGGAACTTGAAACCATGATACCTCAATAGGAAAACATGTAAATAGGTAATAAATATCATGAAAATGAGGTAGAGAATCATGGATACCTCATTAAACCATTTCGGAGTCAACAATAGTATATGGACATTTTTTTTACTAACCGGACATCTTAAAAGTGAAAACAAGTTCAATTGGTAGTGTCGAAGATCAGATGATGTTATTATGTGTCATGTGTCGTAGGACAATGTTGAAAGCTTACTTGAGAGTGCCATGGGTCATTATTCATGCCAAAGATTAGATAGAGTATGTCTTACATACCTTGATATAACCACTTCAATACAAGTCCAACTTGACTTCCCGTACTCTTCGAACACTTATCTACAATAAGTCATTTGTGGCAAACTAGTATTAGCACCCAAACCTTACCATTTAGGTATTAACTTCACCAAATAATGTCTAGGAAGTAATCCTTTAACTCATCAATAAGAGTGCTACATACATCCTCTTATACTCTTGTTACATTCACATATCATGCATTTTCATGAAATATCCCTCAACATCACTCTTAGCCTTTATTTCCCTTCTTAGTCACCATCCAATACCAACATGATCACTAGGCATACATAACCACTAATATAATGATATATCACCACAATTCAACCTCCATAATACAATACAACAACTTCCATAATTTACTACTAACAATGTATACAAAACAATTCATAACTATGTTTCTAGTTATCTTCCAACATCACGACAATACTCATAATCCTTTATCAATACTTATTCATGGATAAGAATCAAGAATAAACAATATTAATACCTTAACAATGAACTCTTGTATTTATAATCCTCCTTACATAACCATGGGGTGCTTCCCGAAGCTTTCGAGATGGTGAACACAACTACGGAACCAATTCGAATTTTCTACGGTTGAATCACAAAATATTTGAAGTTGAAATTATGCTAGGGTTTCACCTCCTCTTAATAATTGGATGATATATGATATATATGAGGCTAAGTATATGTTTATAAAGACCAATTTTCGTCCAAGAGGTAATAGAAAATGACCATTTTGCCCTAAAAATTTAAATAAATCCCGAATCTGTCCCCAGTGGACAGTTTTGACAGGCTGAAGTAAATCGATCATAACTCTTTGCTCCGGTATCGTCTTTGGGTGAAACCAATTTCATTGGAAAGATAATTCAAAGGGATTTATATCACCCAGTTCTTCTTTTACAAGGAGTTATGGTCGTTTAAAGTTGACCCAAAAATCTGTCCCACAATTCTGTTTGTTTTTGGTAAGCTGCAGTAAAACGGGTATAGCTCCTTACTCAGACATTGGATTTGGATGAAACCAATTTCATCGGAAAGAAGACTCTCGGATATTTTCATCGATATATATCAGCTCACACAGTTCTTTTTGTACAAGGAGTTATGATCGTCTAAAGTTGATCCAAAAAATAATTGCCTAGCTGCAGAAATTTTCCTGCAGATTTACTGTTCACAGGCTTCCCGGCCACCGATTTGAAATTTCGAATGTGCTCGCTTATATGAAATACTCCTCTGTTTTGGGCAAACTTTATATCATTGGAAAGTTTATTCCAATACCTACACATACAACTATTGACGGGATACTTCCGAACACCATACACTTAATTTAACCCATACGCAAGCATTTAGGACTCCATATAATCGCGATAAGTGTACGAAAAAAATTTACGGGGTGTTACATTCTCTCCCCCTTAATAACATTTGTCCTCGAATGTTAGCATAGTTACTCAATTAAGACATGTCCAAGCTTTCAATTAACATATTCATCATCATAACATACTTGCATAAAAATAAACACTTACTTGTTATTGTTCTTTTTCCGTCTCATGAACTTGCTCCTCATCGTTGAATAGGTAAGGGTAATTAATCTTCATCACTTACTCGGCTTCCCATGTGATCTCCTCAACTTGTTGATTCCTCCAAAGTACTTTTACCGATGCTATCTCTTTATTTCTTATCTTTTTAATTTGGCGATCAAGAATAGCAATAGGCATTTCTTCAAAAGTGAGATCTTCTGTAACTTGTACATCTTCCGTAGTAGTGATGTGCGATGGATCTCCGATGTACTTGCGAAGCATCGAAATATGAAATACGGGATGAACTACTGAGAGCTCTTGAGGTAGCTCTAACTCATAAGCAACTTGTCCAAATCTTTGAATGATCTTGTACGGACCTATGTATCGTGGACTTAACTTTCCTTTCTTGCCAAACCTCATCACTCCTTTCATTGGTGATACTTTCAAGAATACCCAATCGTCGATAGAAAACTCAAGTCCTCTTCTTCTAACATCCGCATAAGATTTGTGTCGACTTTGAGCTGTTGCAAGCCATTGTTGGATCACTTTAACCTTCTCCATTTCTTGATAAACAAGATCCGGTCTAAACAAGACCGCATCACCTGCTTCAAACCATCCTATTGGCTATCTACACTTTCTTCCATACAATGCTTAATATGGTGCCATTTTGATACTTGAATGATAGCTATTATTGTAGGCAAACTCGATAAGAGGTAGGTGATCATCCCAGTTGCCTTTGAAATCTAATACACATGCTCGTAGCATATCTTCAAGTATCTGGATGGTACGTTCCGCTTGTCCGTCCGTTTGAGGATGAAAAGCCGTACTTAGATTTACTTGTGTCCCCAAACTCCTTTGAAAAGACTTCCAGAAATTCGCGGTAAATTGGGCTCCTCGATCGGATATAATGGAAATTGGAACTCCATGTAACCGAACGATCTCCTTAATATACAACTTCGCATACTCCTCTGCCGTATAAGTTGTCTTAACTGGTAAGAAGTGCGCAGATTTGGTAAGCCTATCAATGATCACCCATATGGAATCAAACTTCCGATATGTACGAGGCAAACCCATGATGAAATCCATATTGATCTTGTCCCACTTCCAGACTGGAAGATCTATACATTTCATGTAACCACCGGGTTTCTGGTGTTCTACTTTGACTCTTTGACAATTCGGACATTCAACTACAAATTTGACAATATTCTTCTTCATGTCATTCCACCAATATATTGCTTTCAAATCTTGATACATCTTAGTCGACCCTGGATGGATGGAATACCTTGAACAATGTGCTTCTGTCATAATTCTCTTTCTTAGCTCCACTACATCAGGTACACATAAACGATTCTGACACTGAAGTACTCCTTCTCGCGTAAGCTCAAATGCCTTTGTCGCGCCACTCTGCACATCCTCCTTAAGCTGCAATAAAATTGAATCTGCAGACTGCTTCTCTTTCACTTCAGCTATCAATGAAGATTCCGCTGCATTACGTACAATAACCTCTTCATCTGGAGTTTCGAGAAGTCAAACTCCCAAATTAGCTAGTTGGTGAAGATCCTTAATCATCCCCTGCTTTTCTATTGATGACATTTTAGACTTACGACTCAGTGCATCCGCTACCACATTTGTTTTCCCTGGATGATACAAGATATCAACATTGTAATCTTTCAATAATTCAAGCCATCTCCGCTGCCTCATGTTTAGATCTTTCTGACTGAAGATATATTGCAGGCTCTTATGATCGGTATATATGTCCACATGAACCCCATATAAGTAGTGGCGCCATATCTTTAAAGCAAATACAACTGCAGCTAGCTCAAGATCATGTGTGGGATAATTCCTCTCATGTGGTCGCAACTGTCTAGAGCCATAGGCTATTACTCTACCATGCTGCATTAATACGCATCCTAAGCCAATTCTCGAAGCATCACAGTACACTGCATACCCTTTTTTGCCTTCAGGAAGTACCAATACCGGTGTAGAAGTCAACTTGCTCTTCAGATCTTGGAAACTCTTTTCACAGGCACCATTCCATTGAAACTTGGAGGCTTTATGCGTCAACTAAGTCAAGGGTGCAGAAATAGAAGAAAAACCTTCAACAAACCTTCTATAATAACCTGCCAACCCAAGAAAACTACAAATCTCCGTAGGCGTCGTAGGTCTTGGCCAATTTTTCACAGCCTCAATCTTTTTAGTGTCAACTTTTATGCCTTCACTGGATACAATATGGCCCAAAAATGCCACTGACTTGAGCCAAAACTCACATTTAGAAAACTTCGCATACAGCTTACGATCACAAAGAATCTACAACGCTTGCCTTAAGTGATTAACATAGTCCTCTTCTGATCTAGAGTAGACCAGAATATCATCTATGAAAACTATCACGAACACATCTAGAAATGGCTTAAACAGCATATTCATCAGATCCATAAAAACTGTGGGTGCATTTGTCAGCCCAAATGACATAACCAGGAATTCATAATGACCATACCGTGTTCGGAAAGCTGTCTTGGGTATATCTTTATCCTTGACTCTCACTTGATGATAGCCTGATCTCAAGTCAATCTTGGAAAAACACTGGGCACCCTGCAACTGGTCAAATAAATCATCAATTCGGGGAAGAGGGTATTTATTCTTGATAGTCACCTTATTCAATTGCCGATAGTCAATACACATCCTCAGCGAACCATCTTTCTTACGCACAAACAATACTGGTGCTCCCCAAGGGGACATAATAGGCCTGATGAATCCCTTCTCTAGCAAGTCTTTCAGTTGCTCTTTCTATTCTCGCAACTCTCCTGGTGCCATTCTATAAGGAGGAATTGAGATTGGTTGTGTGTTTGGCAACATATCAATACCAAACTCCACTTCTCGTTCAGGAGGTAAACCTGGTAGTTCTTCAGGAAATACATCAGGAAATTCATTCACAACCGGAACGGTCTGAAAAGTTGGCGGCTCTGCCTCTGTATCCCTTACTCTAACCAAATGGTATATATACCCCTTGGAAATTATTTTTCTTGCCTTAAAGTAAGAAATAAATCTACCTCTCGGCGCGCCAAAATTACCCTTCCATTCAAGGACTGCCTCATTTGGGAAATGGAAATATACCTTCTTAGAACGACAATCTACTGTAGCATAACAAGACGCTAACCAATCCATGCCCATAATAACATCAAAATCTACCATTTCTAAATCAACAAGATCGGCCATCGTATCACGACCACAAATATTCATAACATAATTTGGATAAACATTCCTAGCTATAAGAGATTCCCCCACTAGCGTTGATACTTCAAATGGCTTGGCTAATAATTCGGGTGTTCTTCCGAACCTTCCCGCAACCATAGGAGTAGCATACGATAATGTAGAACCAGGATCAATTAAGGCATACACATCAAATGCAAAGATGGATAACGTACCTGTAACCACGTCTGGAGAAGCCTCTAAATTCTGTCGATCTGCTAGGGCATACACACGGTTCTGAGCTCCGCTAGAACTAGCTGCTCCTCTATCACCTCTACCGTGACCCATAGGTTGTGCACCCCTAATCAAAGGAGGCACCGATGATGATGCAACAACTGATCCGGTAGGTCGTGTTATACCACCTGTGGTCCTGCGTGGGCAATCTCTAGCCATATGCCTCGGCTTACCATACCAAAAGAAATTGTTCGTCCCAAGCCGACATTCGCCAAAGTGAAATTTTCTACATATGGGGCACGGGTGTCGTGGAGGTCTCAATTGACTCATACTCTCTTGCCCTTGATACCCCACTGTTCGCGAACTCTGATTTTCACTGCTTTGCCCGAACTGATTACCTCTGAACCTTTGAAATTGCGGTGGAGCACTAATTGCAGGATAAGAAGATAACGGGCTAGGCAATCTATGAGAGAACGAAGGACTAAAACCTCCCTGAGATGCCATAAACTGCCCTATAGCTCTGGCCCACTTAGAATATCCTTTTTCTGATTCCTGGGTTCTTCTTCTTCTCCTCTAATCTTCCATCTTCTGAGCGAAAGCTTGTATCCTCGCTATATCCATGTCCTTGTTCAAACCAGCAATGGTACAATCTCTAACCAAGTATGGTTCTAATCTATCCACATAGTGATGAACTCTGTCATCCATAGTAGCTACCACATTAGAAGCATATTGAGACAAGGAGTTAAATCGAAGACTATACTCCCTTACACTCATATTACCCTGATGAAGATTTAAGAATTGATCTGCACGGGCCTGACGAGTCTCAAATGGAAGATAATGATCAATAAATGCATCTTTGAACTCTCCCCACGTAGTTGGAGGTGCATCAATACCCCTAGATCGCTTCCAATCCTCGTACAACAATATAGCCTCTCCTTTCAGTCTATATGCTGCTAGCTCAACCATCTCATTACCGGATATGTGCATAACATCTAGAGCCCTTTGGGTTTGATCGACAAAGTCCTGCGGGTCTTCGTTAATATCTGATCCGGTAAAACTAGGAGGATCTAGTTTCAGAAAATCCTGTGTCTGAAGGCTAGCTACTCTATCCGTACCACTAGAACCCGTGGTAGGAATAGCTTGCCCTTGAACTTGACCGGCAACTATACGCATCAGAAGTTGTACTGCATCCCTTAAATCTCAATCAACAGCATTAATAGATGGCCCTTCCGGAGGAGAAGAAGCTCCTGATATATGCTCAGCTTGAGACTCACTTTGTTCAGCATGTACCGGTGGTGACTTACTAGTACCTCCTCCGGCCACTACATCTACTCGCTTCCACTTATTCTTTCTCCTTGTAACCGACATCGTTACTGTAAAAAATAAAAAAAACAATTGGATTAAGTTATTGATTATGATTTTATCTCTAATATGAGCTCTATTGCACGATCTAAGAAATGGAGAGTGGAAACAACCCCTGAATGTCCAATAGCCTCCTGTTTATAGATGTGGTGCACAACACACCGATAAACGAGATTCTACGTAGACACGGCTTTATAGACTCACTAGGACGAACTTCTCTGATACCACTTTTGTCATACCCCAAATCCCATTGGAGCGGACTAGCACCCATAGCCGAGGAGGCCCGGGAGAACCCGTTCATAACCTATACTTTCACATTTACATTACTTATGAAAATTAGAAATTTGGGCAGCACTTCGTTGTAAATAGAAAAAAACAGTACCTGTATCAGCCCACCAAACACGTATAAATATATATATGAACAGTAATTGGCCGTCAGAGCCATCACGTCTATCAACCAAACACTCCTATGGCTGTACAATATGTCTACAAAAGCCTCTACATAGATACACAACTGAGTTAGGGTCGGGACAAACTCCCGGCCACAAAAGAATTTTATACCAATACCAAAAAGTACATATAGAAACGACTTGGGATGCCCCGAAACAACTGGAGCTCACCACTAACAACAGAATGTCCTACCTCTTACTGCGGAGGTGTACGACCTGAAGTACCTGTTCCTGCAGGCATGAATACAGGTCCCCTGTGAGGGACGTCAGTACGGAAATATGTACTGAGTATGTAAGGCAGAGAGTATCAAGATGAGATACAAAAGATCAACAGAACCCAGATACCAGTGAATAAACAGTATGAGTAGACCACACTTAAAAGAGCTGATGGGATACCTGCATATTACTTTCATATCATTACTTCCCGTAATCCTTATCAATACATAACATATGTCATACAATGGCCAACTGATCAATGGTACTAATACAGTACATCAGGGACCACCCCTGGAATAGCATATATACATAAACTTTATAATACAATGGCCAACTGATCAGTGGTACTAATACAATACATCATATCATCAATTTAAAATAAAGACATTCCATTTCCTTAATTCAATTAATCTTTGCGATTGGTTACTTTGTGGTCACACCTTATGGAACTTGAAACCATGATACCTCAATAGGAAAACATGTAAATAGGTAATAAATATCATGAAAATGAGGTAGAGAATCATGGATACCTCATTAAACCATTTCGGAGTCAACAATAGTATATGGACATTTTTTTTTACTAGCCGAACATCTTAAAAGTGAAAACAAGTTCAATTGGTAGTGTCGAAGATCATATGATGTTATTATGTGTCATGTGTCGTAGGACAATGTTGGAAGCTTACTTGAGAGTGCCATGGGTCATTATTCATGCCAAAGATTAGATAGAGTATGTCTTACATACCTTGATATAACCACTTCAATACAAGTCCAACTTGACTTCCCGTACTCTTCGAACACTTATCTACAATAAGTCATTTATGGCAAACTAGTATTAGCACCCAAACCTTACCATTTAGGTATTAACTTCACCAAATAATGTCTAGGAAGTAATCCTTTAACTCATCAATAAGAGTGCTACATACATCCTCTTATACTTTTGTTACATTCACATATCATGCATTTTCATGAAATATCCCTCAACAACACTCTTAGCCTTTATTTCCCTTCTTAGTCACCATCCAATACCAACATGATCACTAGGCATACATAACCACTAATATAATGATATATCACCACAATTCATCCTCCATAATCCAATACAACAACTTCCATAACTTACTACTAACAATGTATACAAAACAATTCATAACTATGTTTCTAGTTATCTTCCAACATCACGACAATACTCATAATCCTTTATCAATACTTATTCATGGATAAGAATCAAGAATAAACAATATTCATACCTTAACAATGAACTCTTGTATTTATAATCCTCCTTACATAACCATGGGGTGCTTCCCGAAGCTTTCGAGATGGTGAACACAACTACGGAACCAATTCGAATTTTCTACGGTTGAATCACAAAATATTTGAAGTTGAAATTAGGCTAGGGTTTCACCTCCTCTTAATAATTGGATGATATATGATATATATGAGGCTAAGTGTATGTTTATAAAGACTAATTTTCGTCCAAGAGGTAATAGAAAATGACCATTTTGCCCTAAAAATTTAAATAAATCCCGAATCTGTCCCCAGTGGACGACAGGCTGAAGTAAATCGATCATAACTCTTTGCTCCGGTATCGTCTTTGGGTGAAACCAATTTCATTGGAAAGATAATTTAAAGGGATTTCATTTTCATATAAATTATACCACCCAGTTCTTCCTGTACAAGGAGTTATGGTCGTTTAAAGTTGACCCAAAAATCTGTCCCACAATTCTGTTTTTTTTTTATAGGCTGCAGTAAAACGGGTATAGCTCCTTACTCAGACATTGGATTTGGATGAAATCAATTTCATCGGAAAGAAGACTCTCGGATATTTTCGTCGATATATATCATCCACACAGTTCTTTTTGTACAAGGAGTTATGATCGTCTAAAGTTGATCCAAAAAATAATTGCCTAGCTGCAGAAATTTTCCTGCAGATTTACTGTTCACAGGCTTCCCGGCCACCGATTTGAAATTTCGAATGTGCTCGCTTATATGAAATACTCCTCTGTTTTGGGCAAACTTTATATCATTGGAAAGCTTATTCCAATACCTACACATACAACTATTGACGGGATACTTCCGAACACCATACACTTAATTTAACCCATACGCAAGCATTTAGGACTCCATATAATCGCGATAAGTGTACGAAAAAAAATTTACGGGGTGTTACAACTGATAACTAAAATACTAAAATAAAACAATCATGTATTAGAACTATAAGGACTCACCACTAACTTTGACCTATGAAAGTTTGAACTGCTAAGGGTGCATGGGAGCCCGCTCATCTAAACCTATGATATAAGACATCATAGAGCAAATAAAAGGCATGAATCAGTACTTTGAATGTACTAGTATGCTCAGCGAGGTAGGCTGAAATGCATGGGTTCATATGCATGAACAATACTAACTGAATATCACAAATATGACTGAATAAGAGTACATACATGAATATGTATACTGTAACTGAAATCATGATAACACTGGATACTAAATCTGAATACTGATTAACTAATATCTAAGTATACTTATATTGAATTACTGATAATTGAATGACTGTATCTGCTGATCCTAAATCTGTGGAATTGTACTGAGTTTTGAATTGAACTGAGTGACTGTATCTGACAGTCCTGAATCTATAGAACTAAACTATGTTCTATACTAAGACTGAATTCGAGACAAAGATTGTGGGAAGTAATCATCGAACCGACAGACCTCTTCTCTACTAATTTAGGGTCTAACATATAACCCCAGTAGGAAGGGTGTTAATTCCATGCCACGGGTAAGGAAAATTACTGAGTCACCCTCATCTGGAAGGTGCTCTAAATGAGAACTGTGGTAGCCTCAACTGGAAGGTAGATCACCTTATTAACCCTCAACTGGCAGGTTGATATCTCAACTTATGTTGGCTACGTAGTTCTGGAATGTAAGGACTGCTTCTAAGGATTGCTCCCTCTATTGGTAGGTGAGTCCCCATCCTTGGGTTCACTCAGTGCTGAATAATACTCCCAACTGAATAAACACTGGACTAAATTCTAAATTGTACTAGGTTAGACTAAACTATTACTGATCATACTATTTTACTGAACTGAACTAAGTTCACTGAGTTCCATGGACTGACAGAATGCTACTGAATTCTGTTAACTAACTGAATACTACAGAGTTTTGAATAGAATATTGTGATAGACTTATGAATACTACTGAAATTTTCTTGAGTTCTATGACTGACTGAAGCTCTAGGTAAAAAGCTAAGTTTTCAGGTATTGAATACCCCCAGGACTCTATAGCATGAAAGGTGAATCATAGCATTATCTTGAAAAGTATAATCATGTGCACTTGTTTATAACTCATTCATGGAACCATTTTATCAAACACTTGCATGATACAACTTGCACATAAGCTAACATGATATGATCTCTTTCCCTTGTTAGTTCACATGAGTAATTCATAAAGCACTTGGTGAGCATACATATGCACATAACACTAAACAACAAGTAGACATCTTAATTCAAATCCCCATTTACAATTTCAAGGCTTTTACATGGATCCTCATGATATTACATATATAACAATTAACCTGACATGAAATATATCATAAAACATGGATTAGAATCCCAATTAATCATTATAAACATGGATATAATCAAACCCAACATGGAATTCATTAAATCCATAAACTTAAAGTGAAAAAAATAGTTTCTTGGACTCCAAGGGTGGAAGGGAGCCTTGGATAAACACTTCACATACTTTGATTACTACTTTTGAGAAGATTGAAGTGAGTTCTTGAGACTTGAATTCTTGAACTTGATGAGTCTAGGGCTTGCTCTTGAGAGAGTTTATGAGTAAAGAATGAGATTTTGCCCTATAGGCTAATTAATTTCCTGTTAAAGCTGAATAAGGGTTGGGGAAATAACCCATTTGTCCCCATAACCCATATTAAAATAATGTTGAACAGGGTTGCCCTCGAGTCACTACCCCTTCTTGGGTTAAGTAGCCATCGCGATGTGACCCCTACTCCGGTCAAGTAGCCATCGCGGTGCAACCTTTACTTTGATTAACTAGCCCTCATGATGCGGGGATATCGTGACCCTTTACTGTTTTAGGCATCCAATTTTCCCTTATGCTAGTTTAAAAAATCCAAAACTCTCCTGATATGACCTACAAGTGACCTTGATCATGAATCAATTTAAAAATCGACTAACTAAGGTCGGGAAGATCGAAAATAAAATCTTCCAAATTTGGAAGGCTAAAATGATTCTATGTCTTGATACTTAGCTTAAATTTTCTAAGTCTGGGACCCCCTGAACAAGCTTAAAGGACTGAGTTAAGCTAAGAATTTTGCGGGGTCTTACACTAATGGGTTCAACTCCCCCTGCTGAAAAGGCCCCAGTGCGTATAGACACACAACCAGGGAAGAAAACCTTGGATAACTAGTATATCCCCCAAATATAAAGTGTGACATCATACACATGGTCACCAAGACCAAACCTCACATCGACAAATATAAGTTTCCCATTATGGTCCCCCCGGGACCACTACCTTCCACAACTTTGCTATACATCCTGCCATTATTGCCCAATTAAAACCATTACCAAACAATAAACCAATATATTAACCATTTATTACCCAAGGCCATTTAGTGAGGGTATCATTATAACGATCATACTTGCAAGTATTATCCATATCCAACCATATATAGGTTTAAGGGACTTTTAAGTACCCTTCCATTTACCATAGTAAACCACTTGGGGGATTTCATGAACCACAAAAGCATAACCAATTTCATACCCACAATGCTTTACCATTTAATCCTTCTAAACTATGTACACCATATATACCATTTAAAACCATTTCCAAACCATTTTAGACCATTCCAAACATTTAAAGAATTTATATCATTTAAACCATTTAAACCATGTAAAACTACCCAAATCCATTTAAGGTTCTATTACCAAACTAAACCATGCAAAATTTCCAATGAAATTTCAACAATAGAGTGAAAACATTCTTTGAGGCATTATATCTAACATGTTGAGGGCACACTTTTACCAAGACCAAAGCTTTAATACCCCATGTTTTTCCTAGCTCAGTTTAGCTCCTAGAATGTCAAGGGTTAGCTTTGAAAATAAATAAATCTTGTTACATGTAGAATTTTCCAGCTTTAGAACCTTCAATGTGTAGATAATTGGCTCAGCTTTCCATTGATACCAATTTTTCCTCAATCCGATACTCGGTTGAGAAGTTATGGCATTTTTAGTGAAGACAGTGTTTCAAAATAAGTAGAACCATATCGTGGTGACATGAAAGATGACATATGTCCGATTTCTAGTGGACTACCACAATTAGCCCGCGTCACGGTGAAGACCCAGTTCCTATTTATCAATTTTCAGTAGTTTAGCGTGATAGTACCGCATTGCGGTGATGGCCCAAATAGCATTTTTCAATTTCTAGCTACTTACCGAGATAGCCCCGCATCATGGAGAAGTTCCAGTTCTCCATATTTCATTTTCCATTAAGCCACCATGATAGTGGCACTTCACGATGATGTGGAATATCGGGATTCCAGTTTTTCCGAAGTTGATTTTAAAGGATTAGTTTAGTCTTTTCCCAAGCCCCAATTTGTGAATAACACTGAATTAATCCTATTCTAAGCATTATATGCATGTTTTCATCAATTTTCTCTCAAATAAACCCTATAAAATTAAAACTTAATTCCCATGAAATCCAAATTCCTCCATTATTTCTCCACGGAAACTAAAAATTCAAGGTTCCCAATTCAAGATAATCAATAATCCATCTGCAAGAGCACAGATAGAAATCCAAAACAAAGTGTTCTCATCAACTTCATTAATAAAGGTATGTGGGTTTTTTCAACAAGGATAATTCTTTCATCCTTGTGCCCAAAATTAGTATTAAATTTGATTTTGTAGGAAATTACATGACTTTCAAATTAGGGTTCATGCTAAATAATGCTAATTGAAAGATTAAGAGATTTGAAGTGATTTAGATGATAAATTTGCATGTTCATTTTCATATTTTTATGTGTATTACAGTAATTTCAAGATTTAGACTTGAATTATCAACATTATTATTATTTAGCATAAATTTTATAATGATTTGATATGAGATAGATGCTTTAGTTACTAGCCCTAGATTGAATATTATTATTTCAAGATTATGCTTTTTAAGTATCCCATGATTTGTTATATTCAGATTTTGAACAAAGATTTGAGATCACAGCTTAGATATGGAACCACTTTGTAGATTTAGCTATAGTTTAGAGTAAACAGATTTATAAGAGGTTTTCATTGTAAAACAGTATATTAGTTTTTAAAAGTGGATTTCCTATAGAATGAGCATACAGATTAAAGTGAGTAGTATTTAGCACCGAGTTAGGAATGTTCACATGCCCTAGAACTACGAGCTAACATAGGATTCAGATTTATCAAATTATTCCCATTTTAATATGGATGACAAATACAGATATGATCACTTAATTAGGTTATACTCCTTCGCAAGAGTATGACACCTCTCCCCAATATGAGGTTTTCCCATAACAGAACTAGACGTTGGACATAATGATAACTCACATAGTGTATGTCAATTAGAAGAATCTCCCTACAGAAAGAGAAATCCTAACAGTAAAGACTACAGAATAATCATAACAAAACATCTTTCAAAAATAAAGTGTAAAGGCTCACAATTCCATTCAGATATTGTCGGAAACTAGTCATTTGTTCTATCTACTTTTAACTCATGCTCTTACATGATAGTTGAATATTCCTCCTTGTCGAGCTAAAACCTATAGAAATAATAACCATCCACCCCAGCCTATTGACCCTCTAACTGAGACTATATCTCATGCCAAATTTTGGGTTGCCTTTCAGGCATTAGCCCAAGCTGTTACTGCTAATGTTCAGGAAAACCATCAAGCGACAGTCCTACTTCAGTAGAATGGGGATTTAGCTGCAGGAAAAATCTAAGACTTCGTGAGAATGAATCCACCAGAGTTCTTTAGGTTAAAAGTAGGTGAGGACCCACAACTTTATTTTGATGAAGTAAAGAAGATCACCCAGATTATGCATATTTCTAAAGAGGAGAGTGTAGAGTTAGCATCCTATAGATTGAAGGATGTAGCATATGATTATGTGGTTATGTGGAAAATGGTAGATATGATAATGCAGCTCCTATAAGTTGGTAGGTGTTTTAGGATATGTTTCTAGACATTTTCTTTCTGCATGAAATAAGAGAAGTTAAGGTAGAGGAGTTTGTGAACCTAAGGCAAGGATCTATGATAGTGAAAAAGTATTGCCTTAAGTTCAACCAGTTGTCTAAGTATGCCCCTAATATAATGGTTGACCCTAGGACAAGTATGAGTAAGTTTGTTACTGAGTATCTGGTTTGGTAGTCAAGGAGGGTAGAACTGCCATGCTTATTGGGGACATGGATCTTATGATGTTGATAAATCATGCTCAGTAGATTGAGGCAAAAAAGTTGAAGGAAAGAGAAAAGGGGAATAAGAAGGCTAGAACCAGGCAGTTTGAGTATGGGCAGACAAAGTATGAAGGAGTAGTGAAGCTTCAGTTTTCAGATGAGCCAGTCTTTGAGTGGGAAGGTAATTTTGTGTCTCCCAAGAGTCATTTTCTATCCTATCTTATAGATAGAAAGTTGATCTCAAAAGGGTGTATATATTATATAGTTCTAGTCAAAGACACTAAGTTTAAGACTCCAACAGTTCAATCTGTCCGAGTAGTTAATGAGTTTCCAGATATTTTTCCTGAAGATTTGTTAAAGGTACCTCCCGATAGACATAAAATCACAAATTCGTATCAGTGAATGATAAACATAGGGCCTTTGATGATCTATTTTAACCTGTTGACACGTGGAACACTTCGCCACAAATTCTGCTATGTTCCTTTTCATACTATTCCACTAATAGATTTCCCGCAAATCATGGTATATCTTAGTAGCACCCGGAAGGATAGAGTATCGCTTACCATGCACTTCCACCATAATCCTATGCTTCAAGTTATCAACATCAGGAACACATAATATTTCTCAGAGTCTCAAAACGTCATCTCCCTCTTAGGAGAAAACCTCCACCTTTTGGTCTTTAACTAACTCTTTTAACCTGACCAAAGTAGGATCCCTGTCTTGCTTCTCCTTCACTTCTGAAACTAAAGAGGATTCGAAAGCGCTTTGCACTCCTATACTACCCTCAGCATCACCAAACAACCTAACCCCCAATCTATCCAATTGATGTACCTCATGGGCCAACTCCTTCTTACCAATCTCCACATGTGCTACGCTACCGATGGACTTCCGACTAAGGGTATCTGCTACTACATTGGCCTTGCCCGGATGATATAGCACGCTCATATCATAATCTTTCAGCAGTTCTAACCATCGTCTCAGCCTAAGATTCAACTCCTTTTGGGTGAATACATACTGCAAGTTCTTATAGTCAGTGAAGACGTCAACATGGACACCATACAAATAATGTCTCCAAATTTTCAAAGCGAAAACCACGGCAGATAATTCAAGGTCATGGGTAGGATAATTATTCTCGTGAGGCATTAGCTGCCTGGAAGCATAAGCTATAACCTTTCCCTTTTTCATCAATACACAACCCAAACCGACTCTGGAAGCATCGCAATACACCACAAAACCATCAACACCATCAGGAAAAGTCAACACAGGGGCTAAAGTGAGTCGAGTCTTCAACTCCTGAAAACTCTTCTCGCAAGATTTGGACCATAGGAACTTCACTTTATTTTTGGTCAAATGAGTTATAGGAGACACAATAGATGAAAAACCTTCAACAAAACAACGATAATAACGAGCTAGACCTAAGAAGCTTCGGATATCAGAAGGAGAAATAGGTCTAGGCCAACTCTTTATAGCCTCTATCTTTTGAGGATCAACTCTAATACCTTTGGAAGAAACAACATGACCCAAGAAGGCTACAGAGTTCATCCAGAACTCACATTTACTGAATTTAGCATACAAACGATGAGTTCGAAGAGTTTCCAACACGATTCGGAGATGATCCGCATGATCACCCTCACTTCGAGAGTAAATAAGAATATCATCAAGGAAAACTATTACAAATAAATCCAGATATGGCCAGAATACACAGTTCATAAGATCCTTGAAAGCCGCTGTAGTTAACCCGAAAGACATTACTAGAAATTCAAAATGACTGTAACGGGTTCAGAAGGCTGTCTTGGGGATATCACATTCCCTAACCTTAAGTTGGTGATAACCGGATCTGAGGTCTATCTTCAAAAAGTAGCTCATACCTTGCAATTGATCAAATAAATCATCAATTCGAAAAAAGTAGATATTTATCCTTGATAGTAACCCTATTAAAATGCTGGTAATCAATACACATCCGCAAAGAACCATCTTTCTTACACACAAATAGGACAGGTGCACCCCACGGGGACACACTAGGTCTGATAAAGCTTTTGTCTAAAAGATCTTTCAATTGCTTCTTCAACTCTCTAAGTTTCGCAGGAGCCATGAGATACGAAGGAATAGAAATAGGCTGATTATCGGGAACAAGGTCAATCCCGAACTCTATCTCTCTATCAAGAGGTACTCCAGGGAGATCTTCCAAAAAGATATCAAGAAACTCATTAACAATATTAATTTACTGAATGGTGGGGGTTTCAGACTTAATGTGTTAACCCGAACCAAATGGTGGATGCAACCCTTGGAAATCAACTTCCTAGCTTTGAGATAGCATATGAAACGACCCTTAGGAATCACAGAACTCCCAGACCATTCGAGGATAGGTTCATCAGGAAACTGAAACTTGACCACACGGGCACGACAATCAATAGATGCATAGCATGAGTGAAGTCAATCCATACCCAGAATGATTTCAAAGTCAACCATATCTAGCTCAATCAAATCAGCATACATAACCTGATGAAAGACAATAATAGGAAATTTCTTTATACATCCTCTTAGCAATGAAAGACTCTCCTACCGTAGTAGAACCCAAAATTGGCTCAGAAATTAGTTCAGGATCCATTTCAAAATTTACAGCAACCAGAGGTGTCACATAAGAAAAACTCGAACCGGGGTCCATCAACACAAAGACATCAAAATAGAAAAGATGGAGCATACCAGTGAAAACATTAGGAGAGTCCCCCTACTTCTGATGAGGTGGTATAGCATAGAAACGATTTTGGTGTTGACCGCCAGTAGTACTAGATGAAGCACCCTAAGAAGGAACTGGACGGGCTGTGAGAGGCGGGGCACTGGTAGCCTGACTCTGGGGATGGGCATCACGACACCACTGTCTGGCATACGGGCAGTCTCTAAGTATGTGGCCTAACTTGCCACAACCAAAATAGCCCCGCTGTCCCATATAACACTCCCTAAAATGGTCTTTACCACACTTAGCACGCGAAGGAGGATGAGGTCGATTACTTACACTGTTCTGAGACCTGGAAGGTACCGACCTATTCCCGAGCTCCTACCTGCCCTGATATATGGGAGCACTAGATGAGGAAGGCACAGGTATAAATGGACATCTCTGAAACTGGGGGCGACTCCCTTCGGAAAATCTAGTCTGACCAGACCCCTGTTGCTCTAATCTGACTCTCTTAATCCCTCTTACTCTTTCTCTTTCCTTTTCTTGTCTGACTCAATCTGTTGGGCGTGAATCATTAACCTAGGAAGATCAATCTCCCAGTTGATCATAGTAGATCTACATTCTTTCTCCACATAACTCGACACCCTAGTTAGAAACTTGCTCATACTAGTCCTCGAGTCAGCCATCATATTGGGAGCATACTTTGATAGCTGATTAAACTTAAGACAATACTCCTTAACCGAAATGGAGCCTTGTCTCAAATTCATAAACTCCTCTATCTTAGCTTTTCGTAACTCAAGAGGAAATAATCTATGCAAACAAGCATCTTGGAATAATTACCAAGTCACCGGAGCGGTATCTTCCTCTCTACACTTATTCCACATCTGCACCCAGTCATAGGCAACATTCTTCAACTGATAAGAAGCTAGCTCCATACTTTCTTCCTCGGTCACATACATAATCTATGCAATTTTCTTTATTTCATCAACATACATCTGCAGGTCCTCACCTGCTCTCGACCCATGAAACTCTGCCAGATTCATCCGCATAAAGTCACAAATTCGTGCTGCTGCTGAATTATTTTCCTGTGGAGATAGAACGTTGGCCTGAGTATTGGCGGTAACTTCCTGGGCTAGCATCTGAAAAGCTTCCCAAAATTCAGCATGGGATACCGTCTCATGTAATGGATCAACGGGTTGAGGTTGGTTGTTGTTTCTATGAGGTCAATGTGGAGACATTTTCTGTCATAAGAACGCACGAATTAACAGCAGAAGGAAATAGTTGTAAGCATGATAAACTCTTATAGAAAGAAAGAAATGACTTTCCTAGAATGCCCTGCAACCTCTTGATCATAGGTGTGGCGTGCTACACACCGATGCTCAAGACTCTACGTAACGCGGCTTGTCAGATTCCCTAGGACTCTTCACAATCTTAGGCTCTGATACGGAGTTTGTAACGCCCCGAAATATCATCCCAAGATGCCACACGGTTCCCAAGGCTACACGTAGCCTCAAGCTAACCCTATAATCCAAAACACTACCCTTGGGTTCCAACACAACAACATACACGCTACGCTAAGGATCTATATATAAGTACATATCATATCACATCGTACATAGCACAGAATATCGTTAGACTGTACATATATGGAATGTCTATACACAAACCAACCCAACAATACACTAGTCTGACATAGCCTTTATACAGAAAAATCAACGAGCCATTGGGACAAACCCCCAACTGACTCAACAGACCAAAGAGAGCACAAAAAAACAGCACCAAAACTAGCAACTTGGTCCTCGAACCATGAGGACTCACCACTGAAGGAACATAGATGCGGCACTTCGATATCACTGTCACGGTTGTGGCTGAGTACCTGAACCTACATCATGGTAAGAATATAGCCCATAGAGAAATATATGGGTCAGCATAAGATACGTACTGAGTATCTGGGGGCGCATACAAAATATAAATAATATCATAAATTTCCTAAAAACGTACATACGGGCCATAATGACACACCTGGCTTGAGTGACAATGAATCATGCAACTCATAATATCTTAGATAGGAAATATAGAAGAAAAACCTCGTAAATCATTATAGACCATCATAGGCAACTTGACTTACCACATCAAAATTTGAAGTGACTCGGTATTTGAATAAACATGATTCTTATGGACAGGGAGTTTTCTGTAACTGACAACCCCACGTGAGCTACGTGGAATACCAATGTTTGAAACCCCCATTGGTGGGAGCATCATACTCTCTGCCAGGGAGTACGATCTTAAAACTGCAATAATCACAATCGGGCTCTCTGGCCAATAATATCATCATCAAACAACCTTACGGTGGCACATAGGTTTGGGAAAATACCAAATTTCCCTCTCGGTGCTAAGTACTACTCCCCGACAAGCTCAGAACGCGTTAGGAAATCCACCACAACATCACAAGGGTCTATCATAAAGATCAAATCAAATCTCTTTCTCATTTATCAAATCATATCAATTTGTGGATTCCTAACTTAACACATTTTAGCTCAAAATATTTTAATCTTCCTCAATATCAACAACGTATCAATGCATTGAACCATAACCGACTCGACATTTGTACAAGGCTATAAAGACTCAGTACATAATATTTTCAATAATTTAACTCATCAAAACCATCCAAAAAATACCAAGACTCATTGCAACTTCAATATCAACATTTCTCAATTTGCCATCTAACTCTCATTTAAAGGTACTTGAGACATCAATCCATAGTAGGGATATAGAATTTCCAATATCAATTATAAATTCATAATAAGGAAATAGTAGAATGATAGTATAAATCAAGGCTTACCAAATTAAATCATCATACTCTCATAATCAAATACTTTTTGGACATAATTCCATCTCAACATCATACACATATCGGATGACATAATCCCATAGTTCATGGACAATAATATAAGATATAAAACCATATTTCCAATTCATGGTAAAACATGTAAAATCTCATGTCAATGTAATTCAATAAAAGTATCGGGCACAAGATCGAAAGGATAATCTTGTTCAAATCCCCACATACCTAAAAATGGAAGAAGAATATGAACTTCCAAATCTGGAACTTTATTCACAAAAATAAAGGGTGCTTCTCGAAGCCCTTAACATGATCAACTCGAATCCCAAATCAATTTGAAATTTATACGGTTCAATCAAGAGACATAGAAGGACAAAATTTGGAGTAGTAGGGTTGGGGTGTGAGCCTTAGGAAATTTTGGATAAGAATGAGCTATTGAATGCTCTTAATGGACTTAAATCCATGGTTTACCCAGATGGATTGGAGTAGGAATGACCAAAATACCCATAAAAATCAAATAATGTCAAATCTTTCTTTTGGTGGACTGTTTTGATAGGCTGAAGTAGATCGACCATGACTTTTTTCTTCGATGGCCAAATTGGATGAAATCAATTTCATTGGAAAGAGGACTTTCAGAGCTTTCTTTTGGTATATAGTATCTTACCCAGATCATTATGTACAAGGAGTTATGATCATTTGAAGTTGACCCTAAAATTCGCCTGGCCTCAGTATTTTTTCCTGCACATTTACTGTTCATCACTATTCATGGTTAGATCGGAATGATCATAACTCATCGCTCGAGTATCCGTTTTGGATGATCCATATATCGTTGGAAATATTATTCGATACTGTACGCGATGACATGTCACATATCCAGAAATTTCACATAGAAAAATTATTAATCATGATAAAGAACAGAATTCGACACATTTTCGTTCGAGATTTTAATGGAAAATTTTTCTGGGGTATCACAAATAGTGAGGAAAGTAAAAACATATGATTTTTACTTGGAAACCCAGAAAAGAAAAAACAACGGATTTCCCTCACAAGCACCTCAAAAAATCAACTATAATCAATGTCATGATTACAGTCTAGATTTCAGCTTGCCTTAAGGCTCCTTTCACTTGTAGCAACTAGCTACAAGTTCATCCTGATAACTCTACCAAGGACACTCTACGCTTATTAGCTCTAATCAGCAACAAACTTAGGTAACTCAACCTAGGCATTCTAAATACAAACACTAATCTTATATAATGTTTAGTTCAATTACAAATTAGTACTCACTCACGAATAATTTTCAATTTAAGCTCTTTTAAAAAGCTAAGATCTTGAGCAGTGTTGAAATGGGGTTTTTGTTGCCTCTTTTTGCTCTTATTAATTATAAAAAAACCACTTGATGAAGAGGTATCTCTTTTTTTTATAGATGAGCGATGATTAGGGTTGAAAGATTATTGGACCTCTGTCCTAATTAGTACAAAATAGCACCTACAAGTTTGGTACACAAAATGACAAAACTGTCCAAATATTGCATGCCAGTTGTACTATATCTTGCATATCCAGGGACCTGGTACCTTGCACTTAGCTGATCATCATCAAAACTACATATAGCAGGCCTTGTGGACACCCAATTGACCATGAACCTAGGGCTCTAATACCAATTTGACACGACCTAAACTAGGGCCTAGTCATGTCGGGTATCTCAAGTCCAACTAGGACTGAAGACAACTGCCAAAACCCAAACTATTAACCACTCTACACCCCATGTTGGATTAATTCCAAATATATAACAAGATAAGATAATATTAAATTAAACATATAATAAGAAGTCTAAATCAAGACCAAAAGCCACAACTAATTAACCATCCAATACCAATCCCGATACCAATACCAATACCAATGCTAAACATTATTACTAACACAGCCCATGCCTATGTAGTCCAACGAAACCTCTAATTAGAATTAAAAAAGATCCAGTCGGGACATGTCCCCAACTATATTCAAAACCAAAACCAAAGAAATAAAAATGATATAACAAAGTTCATAGTATTAAATGGGGTATTACAGAGTATAGAAGCTCACTACTTTAGTCTGACTCAAAAGTTATCCCTAAATCACTAAGTTACTGAGAAAGAGGAGTGGAAGTATGGTCAGTTCCTGCATCACGTAGGGATACAGCAATTGAAGACGGTTAGCGAAGTGAATTCTAGCATATAAATCAGGGATAAAGATAAAATAATGTCATTAATTCAAAACCATATGCAATCACATATATACATATATATTGTGTCGGGAAATGGAACAAGCTTTAACATGCATTTAAATCCTTAACCTGGGTCGTGTAGCTTTATCATCATAAGTCTACCCACAGGCTATATGGGTCCAGCATTACACCCTGAACGAGCCCAGTGCATGTAGCCATACAAATCAGAGATATCATAGAAGTTCAAGGATTTTCGTGTACCCTTTGCCCTTTATGATACATATAAACATGTATATACTAGGGGGATTCCTATTTACCCCAGAAGCATAAGGTCACTAAGACCAACCCTCATGTTGGTAAACATGAGTTTCCATTATCCATCCTTCGAACTTACACCTTCATGACTAGCTATTACAACCCTCGTTATTACCCAATTAAAACATTTAATACATATCCATCCCACCAGTTCCAGGAGTCAATTATTAAGGCATTATTAAGTGGCATAGTCATACCGACTATACCATGCAAGCAATATCATTAGCTTAGACTTAAAGGATTTCTATGTACCCTGCAAACTCCATTATTAAAATCACTTAGGAGATTCCTATGTACCCCACAAGGATTTTATTATATAATCACTTGGTGGATTTTCGTGTACCCTAACAGGTTTTTAAAACCATCATTAACCATTTAACCATTAAAACCATGTATTAATTTCAAGAAATAAGGCAAACCAAGCACTTAGGATTCATAACCACTTCAAAAGTCACACATTTAGAGAAAGTTGCCATTATCAAGTTCCACTACCATACCCATGCACCCACATGTTCAAAACCATAATTAAAACATGGAAAACCATAATTAAACCATGGGAATACATTATTCAACATTAAGGATTCAGAGACCACCAACCTTTGATCTAGACCATAACAATACCATGAAAGCCATACATTAAAACATGTTCTTTAATTAAAATAACAATGAGAGAGGAGTAACATGCCTAAAATACCAAGGAATTTGGAAGAGATTGCACCCTTAGATCCCAAGATGACCACTTTCTTTGAAACCCTAGACTTAGCTTGAATAGAGAGCTTGAGAAAGAATTTAGGTGTGTTTTACTAGGAATCATGTGTTAATGAAGTCCTAAAGAAGGTTTAAAGTCATGGTATCAAAGTGACATAAAGTGGGAAATGTCTAGAATACCCTTAGCTTAAAAGTTGTAAAAGAAACCATTTTTGGTTACGAGTTGACCTATTAACTCA
Organism: Capsicum baccatum var. pendulum; assembly: GCA_030864225.1. Classification (NCBI taxonomy): domain Eukaryota; kingdom Viridiplantae; phylum Streptophyta; class Magnoliopsida; order Solanales; family Solanaceae; genus Capsicum; species Capsicum baccatum. The sequence goes on along the minus strand of CM061560.1, from coordinate 158,540,142 downwards.
TCACAAAATCATACGACTGGAAAGTTTGAGTCGTATACTAGACAGTGAGTTGGGCACCCATAGACTATCCATCTTATGACTACATGATCTCCCTCATAACCTGACCCAATAATTCGTAGGGACTAGTCATAACTAATATAGTACCCAAATGGGTCAAACATTGGAAAACCTATGACTTTACCTCAGGACTCATAACCTATCTTCATGTCTCCTAGTGAGCCACTTGTAATCATAGTAGAGTTAAGCCACTAAGTCACTTATTTGGTTAAGGTTTGTCCTTATAACTCATCACCACTATTAATGACTCGTATCACCTAGTTGTTATTAAGAAAAAAACCCAACCACCATCTATTAGACACCTTACGACTAGGTTACCTAACCCATCAAGACACCATAAGACTCATATGGTCAAGTCGTAATCAAGGCAGTGAGCTCAAAATCTTAAAAAAATTCCAAGGACCAAAATTTGGGGTGTTTCAAAAACTTATGTAGTTTTTACTACCCAAACTCATGCATAGACATGATACGCATCTCAAGCCTACCATAGGTCAGAGATCATCCCCATATCCATACCTCCAGAGCATAAAAAATAAATAGAAAAAGTCAGCCAAACCAATTATAGATAAATAAAACCCAAAAGAAAATCTAATGAGTCAAAGTAAGATATCAATGACATCCCAATCCTATCCACGAAAGCCTTTAAACCAAGATACCTACAAAGTTGGGGCATGCCCCTGACTATGAGAAAAATAATTCAAAAGTAATATAAATATAAGAAACCTACTAAAATGACCAAGTCTTCCAAAGGATGGAGGCTCACCACTTTACAGCTGATCAACAGGAGTACCAAACTGCCTAATGATGCATAGGAGAAATAAAAAAGTCCTTGGAACCTATATCATGAAATGATGTAGCATTCAGGGATGGTCAGTGGGGCAAGCACTGGCATAGAACTCAAGGAAAGGGGGTAAAATAATGCACTTGCCATAATCCAGTCATAAACCATATGTACAAAAGAATACATATATATATAGGATGTTGGGATAGGGATAAGGGACATGAAACATGATAATATAAATAAATAACCTGAACTATGTAGCTCACACGCATGAGCTATGTGGGTCTGACTCTCTCTACAAGAAAGGCCCTATTCCATGTTATCCTTATGTATCGAGGAATGGACAAGGAAACCAAGGTGATAGCCATACAAAGTATACAATGTATTTAGACACATGGTCATATAGACCCTAAATATCGACAAACGTGATTTCGAATATTGGTCCCTAGGACTACACTTTCTTGGCGAGCTACATAATTCCCTTTAAACCAAAACTAAAATAATTTGCACATAAATAAACTATTAACCAAGGAGTATTTCATTAAGGCAGTTTAGAATATGGTATCATCATAAAAATATGCTTAAAATCTATTTCATTCATGCCAAAACAGTCCAATTAACCAAATTAACTCCAATTACCGATTTAAAAATCCAAACCCTAGCCACCATGGGCATCCAAATCCTTTTTATCAATTTATCCATTAATGCAATTCAATACTTTATAAAGATAAATTAAATTATGTATAAATTCATATTCTAGAATCAAGACTAAAAAGTGGATTGAGGTTAATGCCATTACCATGCCAAAATTCATCAATTTTGTGAAACCTATGTCACCCATTCCAACCACTATAACAATGCACCAACTCAGTTTCAGAAACCACCAATTTAAGCATGAACAAAACCATTTTAAACAAGAAAAAATTAATTTAAGTGTTTATAACCAAAAACCCTCAATCCAATTTCAAACCCATAAATTTCAATCATATGAATATTAGATAAATTTATGCCACAAACTTAAATACAAGTTTAGGAATTAGTAACATGCCTAAAATATAGCAAAAATTAAAGAGAATTCAAAGTTTAGAGCCCGAATGATGAATTCATTGTAAAACCCTTGAATTATCTTGACTTTTGGAGTAAAAGGGGAGAAAAGTAATGTGTGATCTTGATAACTAAAGGCAATAGAGTCATTTAGGTGTTTTTAAGTCATTTAATGGATAAAGGACAAATAACCCCTTGCCCCTAAGTAAAAAAAAATAAACTATATGAAATTAATATACCAGTTGTAATGCCCCGAGTCTGCACCCCGGAGCTACCTAGTGCTCATGGCCCCGAAGGGCAACAAGCTAACTCATGACTAGCACCTGTTGTGAGCATCGAATAATAATACTGAAATAATGCAAAAAATAGGTTAAAATGCCATAAGTCTTATAATCTAAAAACAAATACTGAATACTTTTAAATAAATACTGAAAGTTGAATATTTATTTGAAATAAGTTAGCCTGAAAAAGCCTCTAACTGTCTGAACAAGGAGTTGATGGAAAAAGTCCCCAACAAACTCCAAATACTGAATATACTTAACTATTGAAATAATAAAATGATAAATTTGTCATTAAACTATGAGAACTCACCACTAAATCTTCTGCTGATAGGCTGGGCTGTGAAGTACAGTCAGGAGCCTGTGCATTTGAACCTATGATATAAGACATCATAGGGCAAAAAAAGAGTAGGAGTCAGTACGTTGAATGTACCGGTATGCTAAGTGTGGTATGTTGATATGAAAGGGTTCATATGCATGAACAATAACTGACTGAGTAACATGAGTATGACTAAATGAGAGTACATATATATCTGAAACTGTTGTAAATACTGATTATACAATGTTGCATGTAAATCTACTTTACTGTAACTGAGATCACTAATAAATAAATTATTGAGAACTAAGTTACTAATAATTGGGTGACTGTTTATGACAGTCCTAATTTTGTAGAACTAAATTGAGTTCTATACCGAGCTGGGTAACTATGCCAGATAGTCCTAATTCTAAAAACTGATATGAGGTTTTATACTGAGTCTGAAACTGAAATTATAACTGTGGGAGTGTTCATCTAACGGACATAACCCAATTAAAACTGAGTCGGGGTCCAACCTATGACCCCAGTTTGAAGGGTGTTAGCACCTTGCAAAGGGATACTAACAATGGCTGTGAGTTGACCCTATCTGGCAGGAAGACATTTCGTCAACCCTCACTAGAAGTAAAAATCATACGAGATATATCATCCCTTATCTAGCAAGAAGATATCTCAACTTACGCTGGCTTTGTAGTTCTGTAACATAGGGATTTCTACTAAGGGTAAAACCCTTCACTGACATGAACGCCTCCATCCCTAAGTTCGCTCAGTGCTGATTCCTACTCTAAACTGAATTGACACTGAACTAATTTCTAGACTGTACTAGGCTTGACTAAACTATTACTGATCATGCTAACTGACTAAACTGGACTAAGTTTATTGAGTTCTATTAACTGACTGAGCACTACTATTCATGATATTATTGAAACTATTCTATAACTACCGTAGCTCTAAGTAAACAACTAGATTGTTGGGTATTGAATACCCCTAGGACTCGAAAACATGGAAAGTAAAGTATGGCACGATCTTGACAACATAACAATAAATACTTATTAACAATACATTCACCTAGGTGTTTTGTCAAACACTTGAGATATATGAACTTGTATATAAATGGGTCCACAAGATGACAAATCATGATTTCACTATTCAATTCACATAGGTATTCTATCAAACACTTGGGGAGCATGGTTATTTCACATGAGGATAGTCAACAAATGAATATCATAGATAGAATAATCAATTGTAATTTCAAGGGTTCAATATGCAAATCATATAATTCACCTCACATGATAATTTGATTTCATGAAATTTGTACTAAGTCATGGATTAAAACCTAAATAATATCATGAACATGAAATTCATGAAAGCAATCAACTTGTAGTTTCAAAAGAGGTTCTTGAACTCCAGGGGTGGAAGAAAACCCTTAGATGAACACCTAACATACCTTGGTAATCAAATTCGTGAAGATTGATTGTGTGTTCTAGAAGCTTGAACTTGAAACTAAATGCCCTAGGTTTTTTTCTTGAGAGGAAGTGAGTGATTTTAGCCCTTAAAAATGATTAATCTCATGTTTTGGGGATGATTAAGAGTGGGAAAATAACCCAAATACCCCTCTAGATATGGATATTTAATTACTGAAAATAGGCCCAGCAACGCGTTGGGCAATGCGCCGCATCGATGGTCAACACGATAGCTAACGTGATGCATTGATATTGCATTGGCTCACTGGAATTTACACTAAAGGCTGGTGAAAAGCTCTGGTCGATGGATGGGTGAAGCGACGCATCGAGATTGCATCGATCCACTGTTTTGAACTCCCAAACATACCTTAAACGATACACCTAATCATGATTCAATCCAAGGATCGACATTCTAAGGTCATAAAGGTTGGAAAATAAGATTGCCAACTTAAAAAGGATAAAAAAAATAGTCCTAAGTATAAACACTTAGCAGAAATCTCTAAGTATGGAACCTCTTTTCATGCTCTAAAGGACTGAGTTAAGCTAGGACTCTATGGGGTCTTACAATATCTCCCCCTTGGGAGCATTCATCGATGAATGAGACTGACTAAGTTGACAATACTGATAAACTGAGTCTAAAAACTGAACATGCAAAACTAAATCATGATTACATGACTAAAACTACTGATATACTGAGTTTTCATATAGGACATGCATAACTCAAGCATGATTGAATTCTGAAGACATAGCACATGACTGAGTTGTTTCATAATGGTATGCATGATATGAGGATATATGCAACTAAAACTAATACAGAGATTATAAAGGTAATCTGAGCAAGGAATTAAGTAATTTCAAGGAAAACTATTACCTTTAGTTGAGTCTGAGTTTGCAGAGAAAAGGTGAGGATACTTGGTCCGCATATCTTCTTCTTCTTCCCAAGTAGCTCCCTCCCTGAACTGATTCTGCCAAAGAACTTTGACTAGAGGAACTTCTTTGTTCCTCAGTCTGCGAACCTGATGATCAAGAATTTTGACTAAAACTTCTTCATAAGAGAGACTATTCGAATATCTATACCCTCTATAGGGATTACAACTATTGGGTCACCAATTCATTTCTTAAGCAAGGAGATGTGAAACATTGGGTGCACTGAAGCTAAGTATGAAGGCAACTCGAGCTCATAAGCTACCTTTTTGAAATAGCTAAGAATTTGGTAAGCACTAACATATCGGGGACTGAGCTTCCCCTTCTTACCAAACCTCTTCAATCCCTTTAAAGAAGAGATTTTCAAATACACATAATCACCAATTTCAAACTCGAGATCCTTTCTTCATACATCTGCATACAATTTCTATCATCTCTAAGATGTCTTAACCCTTTTCCTGATTAACTGATCTTTTTCTAAGGTATCAAATACCAAGTTAGGCCCTACCACTATAGCCTCACCCACTTTAAACCAACCAATAAGAGATCTATGTCTCCTCCCATAGAGTGCCTCAAACGGAGCCATCTGAATGCTGGAATGATAGATATTGTTATATGAAAACTCAATCAAAGGCAAGTGGTCATCCCAACTATCCCTAAAGTTAATGACACACGCTCTTAACATATCTTCTAATGTCTGAATGGTCCTTTCTACTTGACCATTTATCGAGGGATGAAAGGTTGTACTGAGGTGAACTTGGGTACCAACACCCTTTTGGAAGGCTTTCCAAAAATGAAAGGTAAACTATGTACCTCTATATAAAATGATGGACAACAAAACTCTGTGCAATCTGACTAACTCTCTAACATAGAGCTTGGCATAATCCTCGGCTGAATAAGAGGTATGAACTGGAAAAAAATAAGCTGATTTGGTCATCCTATACACAATGACCCAAATCGAATCATGCTAATGATGAGTACGGGGAGAACCCATCATAAAATCCATGTTCACCTCCTCCCACTTCCAAGTGGGAATATTAAAATCGTACATAAATCCACTAGACTTCTGATATTCAATCTTAGCCTGCTGATATCTTGAGCACTTAGCCACAAACTTTATAATGTCTCTCATCATCCCACTCCACCAATAGACTTCCCACAAATTGTGGTACATCTTGGTAGCCCCTGGGTGAATCAAGTAGCGCACACCATGCACTTCTTTAAGAATCCGCTATCTTATGCCATCCATACATGGCACACATAGTCTACCCTGGCAGCATAACACACCATCTCCCCCTTGCGAGAAAAACTCTACTTTCTGATCTCTGACTGACTCTTTTAGCTTATCTAGACTAGGATCCCTATCCTGCTTTTCTTTTACTTTGGAAATAAGAGAAGATTCTTAACTATTCTGAACCCATACGCTACCTTCTGCTGAATCGACTAAGCGGATACTTAGTTGGGCAAGCTGATGAACTTCCTGAAATAACTTTTTGTTACCATCCTTTACGTGAGTAACACTACCCATAGAGATCCTACTGAGAGCATTAACCACTACATTGGCCTTGCCCAAATGATACAGAACACTTATGTCATAGTCTTTCAACAACTCTAATCACCTTCTTTGACGCACATTCAAATCTTTCTGAGAGAATACATACTGCAAGCTCTTGTGCTTTATGAACACATCAACATGTACTCCATACAAGTAATGCCTTTGAATCTTTAAGGCAAACACTACAGATACTAACTCAAGATCATGAATGGGATAGTTTTTTTCATGGGGCTTAAGCTGTCTAGAGGCATAGGCTATAAACTTACCTCTCTTTATAAAAACACACCCCAAACCAACTCTAGAAGCATCGCGATATACCACAAACCTATTTGAACCATCTGGTAAAGTTAAAACTGGGGCTGTAGTGAGTCGAGTCTTTAACTCCAAAAACATCTTCTCACAAGAATCTAACCACTAGAACGTGGCTTTCTTCTGTGTCAATCTGGACATAGGGGACACAATAGATGAAAAATTCTCAACAAACCATCGATAATATCTAGAAAAACCCAAGAAACTTATGATATCAAATAGAGGGATAGGTCTGGTCCAGTTTCTCATTGCTTTAGTCTTTTGAGGATCAACTCTAATGCCATCACCTAAAACTATATGACCAAAGAAATCTACTGACCTTAGCCAAAATTTGCATTTACTGAATTTGGCGAATAACTAATGGGCTCTGAGGGTCTATAACGCTATTCTGAGATGTTCTGCATGATTATGTTCACTACGGGAGTAGACAAGAATGTCATCAATAAAGACTATGATAAAAATATCCAAGTACTACTTGAACATAGAGATCATCAAGTCCATTAAAGCTATTGGGGCATTGGTAAAACCAAATAACATGACTAGGATTCGAAGTGACCTTACTGAGTTTTGAAGAAGGTTTTTGGAATGTCACATTCTTTGACTATGAGCTAAAGATAGCCTGATCTAAGGTCTATCTAAGAAAAGTTACTGGCACCCTGAAGTTGGTCAAACAAGTCATCGATTATGGGAAGTGGATACTTGTTCTTGACTGTGACTTTGTTCAACTGAAGGTAATCAATACACATGCTGAGAGAACCATCTTTCTTACGCACGAATAAGACTGGTGCAACCTAAGGGGATATGTTGGGTCTGATGAATCCCTTATCTAGAAGATCCTTCAACTGTTCTTTTAGTTATCTAAGTTCAGTTGGTGCCCTTCTATATGGCAGAATAGAGATAGGCTGAGCATCGAAAAGAAGATCTATTCCAAAGATAATTTCCCCCTCGAAAGGGACTCTAGGAAGATCTTTGGGAAACACATTTGGAAATTCACATGCTACTAAAACTGACTTAAGACTAGGAGTCTCGAAACTAGAATCCTTAACTCAAACAAGATGGTAGACACACCCTTTAGATATCATTTTCTTGCTCTTAGGTAAGAAATAAGCTAACCCCTTAGTGCTGAAGTACTACCCTTCCATTCAAGGATAGTTTCATTCGAAAACTAAAAATAGACAATTCTATTTTTATAGTCAATTGAATCATAAAATGAATGGATTCAATCCATGTCGAGAATGACATCAAAATATGTCATTGCTAGCACTACTAAGTCTGCTGACATAACTTTTTGAGATACCATAATCGGACAATTCTTGTATACTCGTCGAGCTATGAAAGATTTACCCACTGGGGTACAGACTGAGAAGGGCTTTACTAGGATTTTAGGACTGATTCCGAAATCAGTAGCTATATAAGGAGTTACAAAAGACAGAGAAGCTTCTGGATCTAGCAAAGCATAAATATATAAATAATAAACTTGTAATGCACCAGTGATCACATTTGGAGAACTTTCCTAATCCATTGGGACTGAAGTACATAGAGTCGGTTTGGGCAATGACTACTGGTGGCACTGGAAGTGGCACCCTACTGATTCAAGTGACCGAACTGAACTGTGGTACGATTATACTGACTCTACGAACCCATATGAGGACACTCTCTGATCCTATGGCTGGTCTTACCATATCTGAAAAATGCATTACTGTCAGCTCTATAGACACCTTAGTTGTTCCTGCCACACTTCTGGCAAAGAGGATTTGTTCGGGCACTGCTAACACTACCCTAGGGTTTAGGGCCTAGTACCCTATCTTTATTATCGTCTCAAAATTTTGACATTGGGTAACTGGCTGAGGACGGAGTTGGAACCAAAGATTTTGGGTGAAACTGAGAACGATTACCACCCTCTGACTTAGGCTAAGTAAAGTTAAAACTTCCTGTTCTAGCTCTTTTTATCTCCCTCTTTCCTTATTCATAGCCTCATCTATCTTCTGAGCATAGACCATGACCTTGGATATGTCCAGCTCCTTAATTAACATTGTGGTCCTACACTCTTTGACCATACTTTTAGATACACCCAACACAAACTACTCATCTTAGATCTAAGATCTGCTACTACATGATAGGCATATCTAACTAACTGAGTAAACTTGAGGGAATACTCTTTCACTGTCATGTTGACCTATTTTAGATTAATAAACTCTAAAACCTTAGCTTCCCTCAACTCGAGTGGGAAGAATCTATCAAGGAAGCCAGTAGCAAACTCTTCCAATTCTACAGGTCCTACATCTACGCCTCTATCTGCCTTATACTACTTAAACCATGTATGAGCCAAATCATGCAATTGTTATGCAGCTAACTCAGCACTCTCACTAGAAGTTACCCCCATGATATCCGTGACTTTATACACCATATCAAGGAATTTCTTTGGGTCCTCCTCAAACTTAGACCCTATAAAAGATGGAGGATTCATTCGGGTGAAGTCCCAAATTCTAGCTGTGGAAGTATTGGCCACTGGTTTGGCCTAACAAAGAGCTGGACATTCATTCTGGGTTACCATAAAATGAGCCAAAGTGATGAAAGTAGCTCTGAATCTTGCTTGGGAGACATGCTCGTCCAGGGGATCTGCCTAAACGGGCGGAGGTGCTGGCTGATTTCCAATTCTTTTTTGGGAAGCATACTCTGTAAATGAAAGGGGAAAATTGGATTAGACTGAAAGCCTAACTTGAGCTCATTCTCACCCGCACGACATGAATACTGAAAGAAGGGAAACTTTTCCTAAAACTCCTTATAGCCTCTTGTTCATAAGTGTGGCATGCTATACACCCTGTACAAGACTCTACTAGATGCGACTATTAGACTCCCTAGGACTCTGTTGAACCTTAGGCTCTGATACTAAGTTTATAACACCTCGAGTCTTCACACCGAATGCCATACAGTGCTCATGACCCTTAAGCACCACAAGCTAACCATGACTGGAACCTACTATGAGCACTGAATAATAATCGTGAAATAATATGAAAAATAGGTTGAAATGCCATAAGGTTCATAATCTGAAAAAAAATAATGAATACTGATAAATAAATATTGAAAGATGAATATCTAGCTGAAATAAGCTAGCCTAAAAAATCCTCTAACTGTCTAAACATGGAGTTGATGGGAAAAGTCCCCAACTAACTCCGACTACTGAATATACTAAACTACTGAAATACTAAAATGATAATTCTATCATCAAACTATGAGGATTCACCACTAAATCTGTTGTTCATAGGCTGGGCTACTAATATAGTTAGGAACCCGTGCGTCTGAACCTATGATATAAGACATCATTGCACAAAAGAAAGAGTATGTGTCAGTACTTTGAATGTACTGGTATGCTAAGTAAGTTAAGCAGATATGCAAGGGTTTATATGCATGAACAATACCTGACTGAGTAACCTGAGTATGACTGAAAGAGAGTACATATATATCTGAAATTGTTGTTAATACTGATTATGGAATTTTGCATGTAAATCTACTTTACTGTAACTGAGATCACTGATAACTGAATTACTGAGAACTGAGTTACTAATAATTGGGTGACTATTTCTGATAGTCCTGATTCTGTAGAACTAAAATGAGTTCTATACTGAGCTGGGTGACTATGCCTAATAGTCCTGATTTTAAAAAAAAAATTGAGGTTTTCTACAGAGTCTAAAACTTATAAAGTAACTATTTGAGTGTTCATCTAACCGACATACCACGATTATAAACTGAGTTGGGGTTCAACATGTGACCCTAGTTGGAAGGGTGTTAGCACCTTTCCAAAGGATACTAACAATGGTTGTGAGTTAACCCAATCTGGCAGGAAGACATTTTGTCAACACTCACCGGTAGGAAAACTCATGAGATGTATCAACCATTATCTAGCAAGATGATATCTTAACTTGTGTTGGCTACGTAGTTCTGTAACACAGGGATTTCTATTAAGAATCAAACCCTTCACTAATAGGAATGCCCCTATCCTAGTGTTCGCTTGATGTTGATTCCTACTCCCAACTGAATAGACATTGAACTGATTTCTTGACTATACTAGGCTTAACTGAACTATTACTGATCATGCTTACTAATTGATCCGGACTAAGTTTACTGAGTTCTGTTAACTGACTAAGTACTACTGTTCGTGACATTACTAAAAATATTCTATAACTACTGTAGCTCTAGGTAAACAGCTAGATTTTCAGGTATTGAATACCTCCAGGACTCGAATACATGGAAAGTAAAGCATGGCATGAACTTTAAAGCATAACAATAAATACTTGTTAACAATACATTAACCTAGGCATTTTGTCAAACACTTGAGATACATGAACTTGTACATGAATGGGTCCATATGATGAGATATTGTGATTTCTCTATTCAATTCACATAAGTATTCTATCAAACACTTGGGGAGCATGGTTATTTCACATGAGGATAGTCAACACATGAACATCATGGATACAATAATCAATTGTAATTTCAAGGGTTTAACATGCAAATAATATAATTCACCACACATGCTAATTTAATTTCATGAAATTTGTAGTAAGTCATGGATTAAAATCTAAATAATATCATGAACTTGAATACAATCAAATTCAATATGAAATTCATGAAAGCAATCAACTTGTAGTTTCAAAAGAGGCTCTTTACTCCAAGGGTGGAAGAAAACCCTTAGATGAACACCTAACATACCTTGGTAATCAAATTCATGAAGATTGATGGTGTGTACTTGAAGCTTGAACTTGAAATTGAATACCCTAGGGTTTGTTCTTGAGAGAAATTTGAGAGAAATTGAGTGGAAGGGAGTGATTTTTGCCCTTAGGAATGATTAATATCGTGTATTGGGGCTGAATAGGGGTGGGAAAATGACCCAAATTCCCCTCTATATGTGGACATTTAATTACTGAAAATGTGCCCAGCAACACGCTAGGCGACGCGCCGCGTCGAAGACTGATATGATAGCCAACGCGACACATTGATATCGCGTTGGCTCACTGGAATTTGCACTGAAGGATGGTGAAAAGTTTTGGTCGACGCGATGGGTGATGCAATGTATGGAGATCGCATCGATCCACTATTTTGGACTCCCAAACATGCCTTAAACGATATCCAAAAAATGTTAAACTCACCCGAACTGACCTATTGACACACCTGATCATGATTCAATCAAAGGATCGACATTCTAAGGTCATAAGGGTTTTAAAATAAGATCGCTAACTTAAGAAGGCTAAAAAAAATAATTCTACAGGATTGAGTTAAGCTAGGATTCTGCGGGGTCTTACACCAGTGTGACACACCACTATTGCGGAGGGTAGACAGCGTGCTACACTCTTATCGTTGTGACTAAGTGGCATGGCACACCACTATCACAAACCCTCACTACCTCGAGGTCCTAAAATAACCTTGAACCTCTTTTGAAAATTCCTTAACTTTTACAAAACACCTCTTTAACATCCCCTATCTTAATTCAAGTCAAAAATTTACATTACACACTCAGGAAGGTTAAAAATAAAATGATTGAAATTTTATGGGGTCTTATATTATCCCCCTTTGACCATTCATCCCCGAATAAAAAGTAGGAAATTTTTTAGCACGATAATAGAAGGAATACACTAGAATCCAAGAACAAATTCAAAAAGCGACAGGAGGGAAATGAAACTCATACCTTAAGCACCTTCATCTAACATTTGAAACCAGAACGGGTCTTTGTCTTTCAAATCTTCTTCTGAATCCCAAGTAGCCTATTTTAACTTTTGATTTCTCTAAAGAACTTTGACCGAAGCAATATCCTTTGTCCTTAACCGACAAACATGTTTATATAATATTTTTACGAAAACTTCCTCATAGGACAACTAATCCTTAACACCAACATCCTCAATAGGCACTATCAAAGAGGGGTCACCACACACTTCTTAAGCATGGACACATGGAAAACAGGATGAATCAAGGGCAAACTCATTGGTAAATCTAATTTATAAGAGATATTCCCAATTCTCCATATAATTTGGTACGAAACAATGTAGCAAGGACTGAGTTTCTCTTTATTTCCAAATCTCATGACTCTTTTCATAAGAGAAACCTTCAAGAATACTCAATCATTAACCTCAAACTCCAACTCCTTTTTTCTTACATCTGTATAAGACTTTTGGCAACCCTGAGCAATCTTAAGTCTTTCTCGTATCACCTTCACTCTTTTCATGGCTTGATGCACCAAGTTAGGCCCAAAAAACCTAGTCTCACCTACCTCAAACCACTTAATTGGTGATCTACACCTTCTACCATAAAGGTCTTCAAAAGGGGACATTTGGATGCTGGAATGATAGTGATTATTATCCATAAACTCAATCAGTGGAAAATGATCAACCTTACTTCCTTTAAAGTCAATCACATAGGCCCCTTAGTATACCCTCTAGAGTCAGAATAGTATGCTTCACTTGTTCATCGATATGAGGATGAAAACAGGTACTAAGGTTCACCTGAGTACCCAACCTCATCTAAAAATAACTCCAAAAATAAGAAGAAAATTATGTACCTCAATAAGAAATAACACACACTGGGGATCCCTTCAATTAAACTATCTCTTAGATGAAAACTTTCCCTAATCCTCTCCCAAATAGTTAGTCCTCACAGGAAAAAAGTGAGCAGACTTGCTCATTCAATCTAAAATAACCCAAATAGAACCATACAAATTCTGAGACCGTGGAAAACTCATAACAAAAATCCATATTAATCATCTCTCACTTCCACAGGGGCAATTCTATCTCTTAAGATTGCAGACTTGGTCATACCATCTATAATAACCTAAATAGAATCATACTAAATTTGTGCCAGCAGAAAATCCATATTAATCATCTCTCACTTCCATATAGGCAATTCTATTTCTTGAGACTTGACACCACGCCTCAAATGTCCAATCTTGACTTGCTGACAAACCATATACGTAGCAAAAAAATTTGCCACATCCCTATTCTTATTATTCCACCAACAGATTTCTTTTAAGTCATGATAACTCTTGGTCAAACCCAAATGAAATAAATATCTGGACTTATGAGGTTCGGTCAAAATTCTTTCATGCATCCCATCCACATTAGGAACACACAACCTTTCTTGATATATCAACATTCCATCTACCTCAATCTAAAAGGAAAAAACCTTTTTTAAACCCACATCACCATTGATTTTCATGAATATGGGATCTAAAACCTCTTTCTCCTTAACCATACCACCAAAAAATAATTTAACCACTTCTTAAAAAATCACTTCTCCATCTTCAGAATTCAAGAGGCAAACTCCCAAGTGATCCAGTCTGTGAATATCCTTCACTAATCCTCTTTTCTCCACCCTAACGTGAGATAAGCTCCCCATAACCAACAACTTAAGAGAAATAGAAATGACATTAGCTTTACTTAGATGATAGTGCAAACTCATGCCATAATACTTAAGTAATTAAAGCCACCACCTCTAAATGAGATTCAATTCCTTATACATAACACATACTGCAGGATCTTATGGTCTGAATAAATATCCACATGCACCCTATACAAATAATGACACCAAATCTTCAAAGAAAAAACCATAATTGCCAAATCTAGATCATGAGTTGGGTAATTCCTCTTATGAACCTTAAATTTCCTAGAAGCATTAGACTAAAACCTTACCATGCTACATCAACACAAAACCCAGTCCCTCACAGGACGCATCATAATGCACAACAAATCCCTCAGTACCTTCTAGTAGGGCAAAAATTAGAGCAGAAGTTAACTTATCCTTTAACTTCTCAAACTACCTTCATAAGCATTAGACCATAAAAACTTAACCTCTTTCTGAGTTAATATCATTAGCAAAGAAGCAATAGATGAAAAACTCTCCACAAACCTTCTATAGTACTCAGCCAAGCCTATAAAACTCTTAATGTCGATTGGAGTCGCGGGTCTAGGCCACCTCTTAACTACCTTAACCTTTTGTGGATCCACCTTTATCCCCTCACTAGAAACAACATGCCCAAGAATAGTAACATCACTTAGACAAAATTTACACTTAGAAAATTTTGCATAAAATTTCTACACCTTAAGAATTTGCACACTATTTAGAGATGATTGGCATGATCCTACTCACATTTGGAATACACCAAGATGTTATCCATAAAGAAAATAACAAACAAATCCAGAAACTGCCTGAACACTAATTCATAAGATCCATAAAAGCATCCAAAGCATAAGTCAACCTAATGACATAACCAAAAACTCATACTGGCTATATCGGGTCCAGAAAGTTGTCTTAGGAATATCAACCTCCCTAATTTTCAATTGGTGATAACCCAAACATAGATTAATCTAAGATAAATAACTAGACCCCTGAAGTTGATCGAATGAGTCATCAGTCCTAAGAAGAGGGTACTTATTTTTCACTTTAACCTTATTCAATTGGAAATAGTCTATAAATGTCCTAAGAGGCCCATCTTTCTTTCATATGAAAAGCATAGAGGCACCCCACGGAGAAACACTAGGATGGATGAAACCCTAATCAAGGAGATCCTTCAACTGCTCCTTTAGTTCCTTTATTTCAGTTGGAGCCATCCTATAAGGAGAAATAGAAATGGGATTAGTATCTGATAGAAGGTAAATCTCAAAGTCTATTTTCCTATAGGGAGAAATTCTAGGAAGATCATCGAGAAAAACTTAAATAAATTCATTAACCATAGGGACTGATTGCAAAGAGGGTCTCTTAGAGTTACAATCTTTAATAACTAGATGATACAGACATCTTTTAGAAAATATTTTTTGAGCCCTAAGATAATAAATAAACTTATCTTTGGATACTAAAGAACTCCCCTCCCATTAAATCATTGAATTTTTAGGAAAATGGAAAATGGAGCCAGTCCATCCCTAATATTATATTAAAATCCACCATATAAATTTCTATCAAATCCACCAGTATCTCCCTATGATGAATAGATACCACATAATTTCAATTGATTATATTAGCAAAAATAGACTCACTCATAAAAGTGGAAATAGAAAAGGGATCAGAAATACTTTTAGGACCAAAATCAAAATATATAGCCATATAAAGGGTCACATAAGATAGGGTAGAACCAAAATCAAGCAAATAATAAACATCACAAGAGAAGAGTATACCATTGACAACATCTAGGAATGCCTCAGAATCCTGATGAGTAACAAGTTCATAGAGGCTATTTCGTCCATTACCGATACCTAATGTGGCACCCTTAAGTGCAGGAGTCGAAAAAGTGGCGATGGGGACCATATTTTCTCCAGTGGAAACTTTAGGTATAAGATAAGTCTACTGCAGATGACCAGGATGACCACAGTTAAAACACAAGCTCCTCTCCTTCTCATAATATTTATGGTAAAGTTGTCCACAAAAATAGAAAGGAGGATAAGGTGGGGTTGACTAAGCTCCACTGACCTGAGACTGAGCATGCTATTCCTTAGGACCAATGCTAAACTAAAAACAATGATCACCCAAAGGCTTAGGATAAGGAGTACTAGTTGACAAATAATAATTTCCCTAATTTTTCATCATAGTCTACTATTATAAGACCCTTGAAACTTTGATGATTTTATTTTGACTTTTCCATGTCCAAAATATACATTTTTGACTTAAATTGTGTTTAGGTATTTTAATATGGTGTCTTAAAAGAGTTTTGGAATTTTTGAAAAGTGTTCGGGGTCATTTTGGAATTTTTAGGCACTAAGCCTCCGTGTATCGCCATGTCATAGAGGCTACCCTTCATGTGTATTTAAGGCATGTATCTTTTCCCTAAATTGATTTTATATAAAAGCATGTATTTAACTATTATCCATGTGGTTTAATTATTGGATTTTGAATGTAAGTTGGGCTCTTTGAAAGAGTTATTGCATGAATTTAATTTCCATGGTTTTGAATTGACTTTTTATACTATATTCCATGAATTTGAACTATTTAAATACATTGGCGTGGAATTGGAATGGGAACATGGGTTTCCTCAAACCTTGATGATTTAATGGTTTGAATTTGGTTTCAACCTTACCCCAGTTTGTGAAATTTGATTTGATACATGAATATATGCATAAAATTTCTTAACTTTTGAAACCATGCATTGCATAAAAGGTTAATGGAACATAATTTGCTTTTGAATGGCCTTGGAGCCCAAGGATTAATTTTGAATTGGAACTTTGGAGTCCAGATAGCTAAATAGGTGTGAGTCCCAATTGGCTAACTATTTTAAAGTCCTATTGGCTAATAGGTTAGAGTCCTAGTTAGCTAAATGGGTTGAAGTTCTATGAGTTAATAGGTTAGAGAAACAGTTAGCTAAATGGGTTGTGGTCATATTGGTTGATGCCTTAGAGTACCAGTTTGCTAAATAGTTTGGTTTGGCATAATGATATTTTCTTGCAAACTTGTTTATTTGGTATGACAAAACCATTCGATAAATGCCTTAACGGATGAATTTTTTCTTAATGGTTGGGAATGCACATGAATACCTTAATTGGGATTAAAGGGGGTTATGTAGCTCATGATAGAAAGTGAAGGTCCCTGAGAGACCAATACTAGAAATCACGTTTGCCGGCGCAGGGGTCTTAATGTCTGCGCACATATGTCACACTTGATATATATATATTTGGGGATATATAGATGCCCTGATGCCTTTAGCTTTCCCTCATTTTTCTCTGGTTCATACAGCTAACACGAACTGGAGCCCTTCCAATGAGGGAGATGGACTGATATAGCCTCGGGTTCCTTTATGATGGTTGAAGCTACACACTTCATATGAATGTGTACATATGGTTTTGAATGATTTTCAAACAATTTTATCATGGCATTATTTTATCCTTTTATCCTTGAGTTACATGCTAGCATTCACCCCACTAACTATCCTAGAATGCTACATTATTTTATAATATAGGATCTAGAGACACTTTTTTTCCACTGTGGAGCACTAGGAGGATTAATATGCCTATCTAGTTGCTTTGAAGTGGTGAGATTCCATTCTTTAGAAGGCTCATCATTTCATAATTTGTTTTTGTTATGTTTTAAACCATTTTTTGGGTCTCTTTTTGGCTATAGTAGGGGCATGCCCCTACCTATATGATGTTCTATTTTGTTAGAGGCTTTATGTGGACAACTATGGATTAGGAATTGTTGAACTCTTAGAACCCCTACCTTAATTCATTTATCTATCATTTATTACTGATAAATTAGCTTCCGCATTATTATTATTATTATTTTGTTCTCATGAGGTTAGGAGATAAGTGTGGTCTTTGATCAATGGTGGACTTGAGATACCCGTCATGGCCACGCCTCAGTGCAGGTAATGATAAGCTTGGTATCAGAGAACAATTTAGAGTCACTGGATATCCATAAAGTCAGGTTGAGTAGAGTCATTTTTATGGGTATGTATCACACCACACTTATAAAGAGGAGGCTACAAGCTATTTAGGAATGTTTTCCTTTCTTGTGTTTTATTTTTGAGCTATAAAGTCTAATGTTATGAAACTTTTCTAATTCCTGGCTTCCTTACATTTTAGATTATGCCTTCTTAAAGATCTGATGCTCATACAAACTCTGCTGGGAACTCTGTCCTACCCGAGGACAATGTAGAAGGGACTCGCCCAGTGTATGAGGTACAGACCCAGTCTATGGTCCCTGCTCCAGACTGTACTTCCCCATACAGAGTTCCACCAATTCCTACTAGTCCTTCATAGGATCCTCAAGCTGATGCTCATGCGCCACACCTCTGGGTGATGTGTCTAATATGGAGTTTCATTGGTCTATTCATCTTCTTACTTAGTTGGTGGCATCACAGTCTCGCTAGTCTAATGTGTAGGTTCTATTGCTCCTTCTATTGAGGTACTAGAGTTTTCCAATTCATAAGGTTGAATCCCCCAACCTTTACTGGCTCTAAGGTGAAGGAGGATCCTCAAGGTTTTAGAGATAAGATAGAGAAGATATTCCAAGTTATGCATGCTACTAATTTTGAGGGAAAAGAATTTGTTGTGTACTAGCTAAAAGATGTGAAATATCAGTGGTATAAGGAGTAAGAGCGATCGAGGGGTGATGATGTTAAGAAGGATATATGGGAGGATCTTTCTAATATTTTTCTTGATTGCTTCTTTCCTCAAGAGTTGAGAGAAGCTAAGGTTGATGAGTTTGTTAATCTAATGTAGGTTTGGATAAGTGTGAACATGTATGCTTTGAAATTTCATTAGTTGTCTTGCTATACTCCATAGTTGGTATCTAGAATAAAGGTTGTTTTTCATGATTTAATATGGATGGTAAATGAATTAGGGAATTTTGATTTTCCAAAAGTTGTGACTTTTGAAGTGGCTATGTCAACAACCCTAAAATGTGAAATTGGTTTTAGTTTTGAGAACTATAAGAATTTGTGAAATTGAATCGTTGCATGATATAAAAAGGGTATTTGAAATATAATGGTATGATATAATTAACAAAGGGAGTCGGTGTTCTCCAATGTGTATTAATAAACAAAGGGAGTTCTCCCCGAGTTAATGGAAATTGTTTTGGCATGATGTGTTTCCTTGCAAGTGTAGTTGGTATGACGATACCAACAATGTATGCCTTAATGTGGATTGTGGTTAAATGAATGGGAATGTGTGACACTTATTTTAACTGAACTTTAATAAGGGTCATATAACTGAGTCGTGAAATTGGAATTCCGAGTGACAAATACTAAAAGTTGTGTTTGCCGACTCGAGGGTCAAAGTGACCAGGGAGACTCGATTCCTCCTTATTATTATTATTATTTCATGATTAAGGAGGTTTGAGTCCCCAATAAATTATTATATGATTGGGTGCTTAAGTCACCTTGGTATATATTGGAGGGTTTGAGTTACCCGTGTGCATATATATAAGATTACTCTCCAGTTCATCTGGCTACATGCATTGGGGACCAACCAGGGGGTGAGAGATGGGGCCCATATAGCCCTTGGGTACTATTATATAAATGTTGAGCTACATATTTTAGATTAAGGTTTTTGAAAAGCATGTTAAGTTGTATCCCCATGTGATGTGGGTGATTGAGCAACTTCTACTTTTGTTGTGCAAAGTTAGTTAGATCAGCACGATTCATTGGTTTTTGGTGGTAAAATGGTGAGCTTCCATTCCTCTAGAAGACTTAGTCTTTTCACCAGTTCTTTCTATAATTTAGAAGTAAAGAGTCACATTGGCATTATCATTGTGTTTGTCATTATTAGAGTCTGGGGCATGTACCGACGTTTCATCAGTACTTATTTGGTAGAGTCTTTGTTTGGACTACTGTGGACTTGTGATGCTTTTGTATGATTTGGTTTGGTTTGATTGGTCTAGGTTATCGACTAATATAATGTCTTTAAAATTAAATTTTCTTATCTTGTTATATGTTTGAAATTTATCTGACATGGGGTGTATGGTGGTTGGTTGTTTGGGTATTGCGGGTGGTCTCCAATCCTTGTTGGACTTGGATACGCGTCATGGCCAGGCCCTAGTTTGATAGTGATAGATCTGAGATAGTTAAATCCCGATTGCAAGAGTTATTTGAAAATGATTTTATTCTCCTAAGTGTTTCTCCTTAGAGTGCACTGGTGTTGTCTATACAAAATAAAGATGATAGTATGAGGATGTGCATAGACTACCACCAGCTGAAAAAGGTAACCATTTGTAGCAAATATCCCATGCGTTGAACAGATGACCTATTTGACTAGTTACAAGGAGCTGCAGTATTCTCTAAGATTGATTTGAGGTTGGGTTATCATTAGCTAAAAATCAATGCAAACGTTAACCAAAGACTGCTTTCTGAACTAGTTATGGGCACTACGAGTTTCTGGTAATGTCTTTTAGTTTGACCAATGTCGTAGATGATTTCATTACCTTGACAAATGGTGTGCTTAGTCCTTTTAGATTCATTCATGATATAATTTTTATTATAAGAGTGAAGAAGAGCATCAAGCTTATTTGCCCATTCTATTGAAGTTGTTGAAGGAGAATTAATTGTATGCTAAATATTCTAAGTATGAATTTTTCTTTCTTGGGTGTCCTTATTTGGACACATGGTTTCTGAGGAAGGGATTATGGTGGGCCCGCAGAAGTTTAAGGTTGTTAACAATTGGGCCAATCGAAAGAACATGACATAAATCTTTAGGTTATTGGGGTTGGCAAGTTACAATTATAAATTTTTTAAGGGTTTTCCACCATTGTTTTGCACATGACCCATCTTACTCAGAAAGGAGTTTCATTTGAGTGGGATGACAAGTGAAAGGAGAGCTTCCAAAATCTCAAAATTTTGCTTACTATGGTTATAATATTAACCCTTGTTTGTTGAGTGAAAGGATTTTATTGTATATATGATGTCTTATGTTTGGGTTTTGTAATGACCTTCTATGTTATTTCATTGATTTACGTGCATTTTTTGCATTTGCTTCCTACATCAGCTAGGTCATTTGTGACTTGCCAAAACTATCAGTTTGGCTATCAGACAATTCGTTTGGGTTTTACACTTATTTCTCTATTTTGGTGATTTTGTTATTAAGAAATTTATTTTGGGACCAAACTCCTAGTGAATAACATGTGATGAGAATTCTGACAGCGCCATTAGCTTTAAGTCATTAGTTCAGGTCCTAAGGATTCTAAACTCCTTTTCTGCTATTAGATGGATTCTATAAAAAAATAAAACTATAGGTGTAGGACCCACATTTAGTTGAAATTGTCCCAAATGAATGTTTCTACGGTTCCATTGAGTCCGGGATGTAGAATTTAGTATGGTAGCATAATTTATTTGCACGCACAGGGTTCCAACTAAATCATGAGCACTCGATCGAAGTCTATTTTGGACTTAGAAAATTTGGCGCCTCAGGTAGCTGGTGCAATTGCTTAAGTGGCCATTTAACTGCTTAATCGATAGTCATTTTTGCAGCCTTGGCTATTTAGCTGATAACTGCTTGTGTAAGATTAAGTGGACATCTCTTTAAAGACCAAGGTACCACTTTACCGATGCCCACGTCTTTGTGCCTGATCACTTTAGTAGACTTGTGCCGCTTAAGTAGACAAGTGACTACTTTAGAGGTACCTAGGATTCTTAAATTTCCTTTCTTCATCCAATTTCCCCTTATTTTCTCCACCATTTTCCACCATTTTGAGATCTTGAAGACAGGGAAAGTGTGGGGAATCATCCATTGAAGCTAAGGTAATTTAGCTTACCACTCCTTGGCTATTTCCTATTACTTCCCCCATCAATTTCCATCCCCATTTCATTGTAAATTCGTAGAAATTAGGTGTTTAAACCCTTGGAATTTAGGGGACGATTGGGACCTTAATTTGTTTCCCATTTGTAATCAACTTTTTGACACATATTTCTTGTCCTTCAAGGGACCTCATGATAATTAAATTTTGGATTCCATTTGGGGGCCTCGCAAACCCATTATTGATCAGAATTCGGATTCGACCTTCTATATAGAAATATGGATCTTGATTTACTCCTACTAACGTGTAAAATATTATTTTGACAGTGTGGAAAAATTTCATAATTATGGAGAAAAACTAAGCCATTTTGGATGACTCAAGACTTGTAGTTAGGCGTTGCGGTAGGCTTTGATCTAGTTTTTTTTGTAAGATGATATGTAGTGTAAAGTGCATGTTATATGGGTATGATAGGGCATTTTTATGTTTAGGATATCATGACTTAGCCTTATCTAGGAGTTTGGGATAGAAGGGTGAACTGACCCCCAAGATGAAATGCTTACTATAGCTATAGCATCCTACCACCCTAGGTCATAAGCATGGTGAGCGTAGTTGATATTAAAGATCCTATAGTATAAGATTTACTATTTAACTTGATTGATTGTATTATGTTTTCACTGGATTACAGTATTATCACAATGCTAGGTTTATACTATTGGGCCCAAGGTCGTGGTTACGATACCAGTTGGACTCCAAGTAAGTATTTTGTCCTTATAAAGGACATGGCTTTAGTCTATAGAAGCTTGGCAGCTTATGATTGTATTGGTTAGATATTTTTGATGGAATGCATATATTTGGTATATTCATTCTCATTTAGTGGTAAAATTCCAACTAAAATCATGATTTTACTATTGTTTTCTAAAAAGAGATTTTTTTCCCACCTTTCACTTTTAAATGGATTATTTTATAGTGATAATCATACCACTTTAATTGATAATTCATGAGCTATTTGAACTAAATAAGATGCTTTAAAAATTAGACTGAGACTGATTCTTGTCCATGGTTTATACACTCTTTTGCCATTATTATTTACTTCTGTCGAGAGAGATTCCGATCTTTTCTACTTTATGATATTAGTCCTGATGTTGATATCAGATAATGGAATTACATACTTACACTCTTTTAGCCATGGTTTAATTTTGTTCACTTATTATATATACATCTATCCAGTATTGGAAGGAGTATATTGATGATGATGATGATGATGATTGGAAATCTGTGATTGGGATGAGGTAAGTGTATATAGATATTCCAAAATCCACATGGGGCCCCTTCATCTGTGAGCCGTGGTGCCAGAGAAGAGATTATTATAGGTCCTGTATTTATGAGTTTTTGAGATAGAGGAGGTTTATATACTTTTTATGTTATGGAATTTAGTTCGAATATGGTTACTGTAATACCCTGCAAAATTCTAGACAAGTTTCTAGCTATTAATCATATGTTTAGAGGTCACAAAGCCATTAATGTACACTAAGTGCAAGTATCATTTCCATTTTAACACCCCAAGATTTCAAACATTTTATTTTTTGCCTTCCTGACTTTGAAACATTGATTTATGAGTTGAAATATGTTTAGGGATGTTAAAAGGGTCAACCAAAAGAGTTTTGGAATTTTTGAAAAAGGTTTGGGGTGTTTTTGGACTATAGAGGTAGTATTCCTCCGTGATTTCGACGTGCCATGAATACTGGCCCTCCACGATATATAGCGTGTCATGAAGGTTAGTCTCTGTGATACATAGTGTTTTACGGAGACTAGTCTCCGCAATAACCTCAATGCATTGCAGTGTTAAATCCTGCAACTTTCATTAAGGGGTGAGGGGCATTTTGTTTTTTCCTCCTCTCCCTAAGCACCCAATTCATAAATTAATACCTAAGTGGGGCATCATTTCCCCATTCATCATAAGTCAATAATGATTCAATCTCCTCCCATTCTCAAGAGCACAAAAACCAAAAGCTTCTTCCAAAAATTCACCATCCAAGGTCTTAATTCCAAGCTTTCTTTAAAAATTCAAGTAACTTAGGAATGTAGGATATTCATCAATGGTTTCCTTCCTCCCACTAAGTCCTAAGAATCCCTTACTTTACAAGTATAAACTATTTTCTCTCTTTTTATGAAAATTCAATGTCAAATATAAATTTACTCAATTTTCTCATAATAGTTTTGAATACAATGCAAGAGAATATGTTTACCAATGTGAATTATGTTCTTACATGCTTTATAATCTCAGTCACCGATATCACGTTCAATTGACACAATGTTAACTATTAATGTATGAATTAAACCATGTGAGCATGTTTTCCTCATACGTTTATCATATTCCTATACTCATAATTATGAATTTCATTAGTTTAGGGAAATATAATAAGAATTGGATCTATAAATCATGAATATCCTTACAGTATTGTGATGATGTTACTGCATTTACTATTTATTCAGTGATGGCGGGTTATGAACACCCGATACCTATATGTTTATGCATGTTCCCATTTTCAAGAAATAAGTCTGTCAGATCATGATTTTATCATCATATTCAGATTATAAATGCACTGTTATTTTAGCATACCCTATTTGAGAAAACCAATTATCAGTGCATATACTAGTTTAGGCTTCTGTGTCAGTTCAGTGTGGAGTAGAACTTAGCACCGAATGAATTAGGGATGAAGGATTTACTACTACTCGAGGGTGAGACCTTTAGTAGAAATGTCTGAGTTCTAGAACTACGTAGCTAGTGTAGGTGTGAGAGATCTTCCTGCCAATAGAGGGTTGATACTCTCTAGGGGAAACTTCCAGTTGAGGGTCATACCCTAGTCATTTAGGACACCAGTTTAGTGGATCCACATAGCCAATGTCAGTACCCGTAGAAAGGTATTGACACCCTTCTAATTGGGGCTATAGGTTAGACACCGATTATCTCAGATTAAGGAATGTCAATTAAATGTTACCTCTCATAGTCTCAGTTCAATATTCTAACCATATTAGCTCAGATTTGCATGACTAGGTTCCTAGTTTATTAGTTAATCAGTTATTAAGTTTTACAGATTATTTCAGCACATGTTTTACTTAGTCTTGAATTCATCCTACATGTTCATGCATTTATGCTCAGCATATATATGTATTTCAATTGTCCTAATCTCACGTACTAGTACATTTAAAGTACTGATCGTATACTTTTTTTAGCTATGTTGTCTTATAACATAGGTTCGAACACTCAGTTCCCCGATGGCGCTATGTTGTCTTATAACATAGATTTTGAAGCTCAATTCAGTGATACCCCTTAGTCTATTCAGGTGTCACTCAATAGCAGTTGTGGTGAGTCCTCATCATTAGGAATAAGTTATTTGCAGTGATTTTTTAGTATTTCTTTTATTTTAGTCAGTCAAAGTTAGTTGGAGGTTTGTTCCAATAACTCCTCATGTTTTAGAGGCTTGCAGATAGTCAGTGTTGTTTTTAAATTTTATCAGCAGTTTAGACATATTGGGTATTATTTTAGTATTTTATTTTAAAATAATTTCTCATTTGCTTAGTTTTCGTATATTATGTTTTATTATTACTTTACTCAGTGCTCATAATAGATACTAAATTCATTAATTAGCTTGGGTCACTTGTTGCCTTAAACACCGTGCTATGACTAAGTGGTAGTCTCGGATTATGACAAACCTTGTGTTACAGCCTAAGATTTTAAAGTATCCAAGGGCGTCTAAAAGCTATGTTAAGTAGAGTCTTGTGAATGGGTGTGAAATGCGCCACACTTAAGGGTAAGATGCTATGAGTCATTTAAGAAACGTTTCCCTTATTTCAATATTCATGTTGTACAAAAGAGTATGAGCTCTATTGAATTCTCTTTTGTAGCTCATCCTTCATCCGTTTACAAAAAACACCTCCTATAATAAATAATAGAAAAAGGAATGGGGATCAGTTTACACCACTTATTTAGGAAGACTCTCTGAACGAACATGTTTCCTATGCTAAATTTAAGATTACTTTCACTATTTTTGCCCAGACTGTGGCTACTCAAAATAACCAGCAGTCTATTTTCCCAGCCAATGCAATAGTGAGCACGACAACAGCTAGGATCCAAGACTTCACTCGGATGAATTCTCTATTTTTATGTCCAAGTCTGAGGAGGATCCATAAGAGTTTCTTGATGGTGTGTAGAAACTGATAGATATCATGGGTGTTACTGCTAGTAAGAGTTTTAATTTACCAACTTAACAATTGTAAGGAGTGGCTTATACTTGGTTTAAGCAGTGGAAGAAGGACAGAGGTATTGAGGCAAGGCCTGTAAAGTGGGATAATTTTTCTATGTCTTTCTTAGATAGATTCTTCCCACTTGAGTTGTGGGAGGCGAAGGTGCAAGATTGTATAAATATGAAGCAGGGTAATATGAGTGTAAAGAAGTACTCACTCAAGTTTACCCTATTGGCAAGGTATGCTCTGACTATGGTGGCTAATTCTAAGGCCTGAATGAGTAAGTTTTGGTCTGGTGTGTCAAATGGTGTAGTTAAGGAATGTATAACATCTATATTTATTAAGGAGATGGACCTTTCTAGCTAATAATTCATGATCAGTAGATTGAGAAGGAGAAACTCAAAGAGAAGGAGAGGGAGAATAAGGGAGCTAGGACCAGTAGCTTCAACTTCTCATAGTAAAGGTCTGATAGTGGGAATCATTCTAATTTCTTCTAGAAATTTTCAGCTCTAGCCCATCATCAGCTAGTGCCTAAGTTCAGGCAGGATAACCGAGATAAAGCACCAGGCTCTAAGTCCCAGGGTACTATGAATAGTTGTTGCACCAATCTGCTTTGCAGTAGATGTGGTAAAAAAAATCGGGAAGAGTACAGGGTCGACAGTGATGTGTGTTTTGGATGTGGCACTCAAGGACATGTGATCAGGGATTGCCCAGTACTAGGCCATAAGTGTAAAGATTTTCATCAACCAGGAAATCAAATTTCTCCTCAGCTTTGGCAAGTTACCCGACTTAGCAAGGCATTACATCTATTACAACTAATGGGAAGCATCAGAACTGGGTTTTATGCTCTCCAGATTCAATATAACCAGGAGAGTTCTCCTGATGTAGTTACGGGTGCGTTATTAGTCTTTCATATTTATGTTTATACATTGTTAGATCCCGAAGCTTTACTATCTTTTGTGACACCTTATATAGCCATAGACTTTGTCATCAGTCTCTACTTCTTAGCAGAGCCCTTCTCAGTGTCTACCCTATATGGTAGTTTAATTATAGCCAGATGGGTATACAGAAATTGCTCGATCATAGTGTCTCAGAAAGTCACTTTAGTCAACCTTGTAGAGTTATAGATGATTGATTTTGATGTCATTCTCGACATGGATTGACTCCAATCAGGCTATGCCTCAGTTGACTGTAGAAATAAAATAGTCCATTTCTAGTTTCCTAGTGAGACTGTTATTGAATGGAATGTTAGTACTTCAGTGCCTATAGGTCTATTTGTCTCTTATCTCTTAGAAAGAAAGATGATATCCAAGGTATGTATTTACTATCTTATTTGATTCAAGGATTCAAATTCTTAAACTCTGAGTCTTGAGTCAAATCTAATAGTGAATGAGTTTGCATAAATATTTCCTAAATATCTTCCCGAAGTTCCTCTCGAGAGGGAAATCGAGTCGGAATAGATTTCCTCCCAGATACCTAGCCTATCTTAATTCCACCTTACAGAATGGCTTTAGTTGAGCTTAAGGAATTGAAGAATCGGTTGACAAACTTCCTAGATAAGGGTTTCATCAAGCCTAGTATTTCTTCATGAGGTTCTCTAGTTTTTTTCATTTGCAAGAAAGATGGTTCCCTCTAAATGTGCATTGCCTATCGCCCGTTAAAAAAAGTCATAATTAATAATTAGTATCCTCTCCCCAAAATTGATGACATATTCGACCAACTTCTGGGTGTAAGATATTTCACTAAGATAGATCTTAGATCTGGCTATCATCAACTTATAATTAGAGAATGTGACATCCCAAAGATTGTCTTTAGAACTCGGTATGGTCACTTTGAATTTCTTGTTATGTCTTTTAGACTAATGAATGCTTCTATAGCTTTTATGGACTTGATGAATAGGGTGTTC
The DNA here is from genome assembly GCA_030864225.1 of Capsicum baccatum var. pendulum. Taxonomy (NCBI): domain Eukaryota; kingdom Viridiplantae; phylum Streptophyta; class Magnoliopsida; order Solanales; family Solanaceae; genus Capsicum; species Capsicum baccatum. The sequence goes on along the minus strand of CM061560.1, from coordinate 158,512,072 downwards.
AAGCAGTACTTGGACATATTTTTTATAGCCTTCATAGATGATATCCTTTTCTATTCTTATAGTGAAGATGATCATGCAGACCATTTGAGGATTGTATTGCAAACCCTAAAAGATCACCAATTATTCTCTATGTTCAGTAAGTGTGAATTCTAGTTGAGATCAGTAGTTTTCCTTGGTCATATCATTTTCGGTGATGGTATTCGAGTTGATCCTCAAAAGACCAGAGTAGTGAGAAACTATCCTAGACCCATCTCTCCATAAGATATTAGGAATTTCTTTGATTTAGCTGGTTACTATAGATGGTTTTTAAAGGAATTTCTTCTATTTCTTCTCTGATGTCTCGACTAACCCTAAATAAAGGCAAATTTAAGTTGTCAGATTTCTACGAAAAGAGTTTTTAGAAGTTGAAGACTCGACTCACTTTTGCTCTAGTATTGACTCTACCAAAAGGTTCAGATGGGTTTGTGGTTTATTTTGATGCCTCTAAAGTTGGCCTTTGTTGTGTATTGATGCAGCAAAGTAAGGTCATAGCCTATGCCTCTAGACAGCTTAAACCCTATAAGAAGAATTACCCGACCCATGATATTGAGTTGGCAACAGTTTTTTTTGGCTTAAAGATTTGGAGGCATTACCTTTATAGGTTCTATGTTGATGTGTTTATGGATCATAAGAGTTATAGTATGTGTTCACTAAGAAGGATCTAAATCTTTATTATAGAAGGTGGCTTGAATTATTGAAAAACCATGATATGAGTGTGTTGTATCACTCGAGTAAGGCTAATGTAGTAGCCGATGACCATAGTAGATTGTCTATGGGAAGTATTGCGCATGTTGAGGATGATAAGAAGGAGTTATTCCATGAGGTTCATCAGCTATCTAGATTGGGTGTTCGACTGGTTGATTCAGTCGAAGGTAGTAAATGGGTTTAGAATGGTTCGAAAGTGAAAGAAAAGAAAGATAAGGATTCTATTTTTTTAAAGTTGAAGGAGGTACTTTGGGATCAGAAGTTGAGTTTTTCTCCCAAGGAGGAGATGGTGTGTTTTGTTGCTGGGACAGTTTATGTGCTCTAAGTGTGGATGATTTGAGTTAGTGGATATTAGCTAAAGTGCATGGTACATAATATTCTATTCACTCAGGAGTCGCTAAAATGCATTGTGATTTGCGAGAAATCTATTGGTGGAATCGTACAGAAAGATATTATGGAATTTGTAGCTAAGTATTTGAATTGTCAACAGGTTATGGTTGATCACCAAAGGCTTAGTGGTACACTTTAGGAGTTCAGCATCCCTACTTGAAAGTGGTAGGTGGCGAATATGAATTTTGTAATAGGGTTACCTCATATGCGTCGTCAGCATGATTCGATTTTGGTCATTGTAGATAAAATAGCCAAGTTAGCCCATTTCTTCCCAGTTCATACTTCACAGCTGAGGATTATGCTAGACTCTATCTTAGGGAGCTGGTAAAGTAGCATACGATTTTATTGATCATCATTTCAAATAGAGGTACTAGTTTACCTCTCACTTTTGGAAGAGTTTTCAAAAGGGTCTTGGTACCCAAGTCCACCTCAGTATAACTTTTCATCCTCAAACAGGCAGTTAGGCAGAGGGGACCATTCAGACTTTAGAGGATATGTTTAGAGCTTGTGTTATCAACTTTAAAGGTAGTTGGGATCAACACTTAACTTTGTTCAAGTTTTCCTACAACAACTATCACACCTGTATTCAGATCTATCCGTTTGAGTATCTCTATAGAAGGAGGTGTAGATCTTCTATTGGTTGGTTTGAAGTAGGTGAGGATGCTTTGATGGGGCCTGATTCAGTGTATGAGGCTATGGAGAAACTTTAGTTAGTCTAAGAAAGGCTGAAGACAACCTAGAGCTGACAGAAATCCTATGCTGGTGTGAGGATAAGAGATCTTCAGTTTGAAGTCGGTGACTTAGTTTACTTGAAAATTTCACCCATGAAGGGGGTGAAAAGGTTTGTTAAAAAAGGGAATCTCAGTCCCCACTATGTTGGCCCATATAGGATTTTGAGCTATTTTGGGAATGTAGTTATGAGTTAGAGTTGCCTGTAGAATTGGCATCAGTGCATCCGATGTTTCATGCCTCTTTGTCCTTCCTTTAGAGACTGTGGGTGTGAAATATAGCCTTTCATATGAAGAATTCCCAGTTGAAATTTGACCGTTAAATTCGTAGGTTGAGAAATAATGAAGTTTCCTTAATAAGGGTTTTATGGAGGAATCAATCCATTAAGGGAGCTACTTGGGATGCATAAGCCGATATGTGAGCCAAGTATCCCCATCTTTTCTCTACAAATTCAGATTTATCTTGAGGCAATGGTTTACCTTAGATTGAATCTCTCATTTACAATCTCAACTATATATCCAACCATCCTCATGTCATAGAATGCATTCATAGATTCAGTTCAGTCTATACATTATGTTTCAGATTCAGTTATTTAATCATGATTCATATCATAAGTATTTAGTACATGATCTCAATCTTCCTAGTATCTCAGCTCAAAAAATTTCATTCGGGGATGAAAGATTCTAACAGGGAGATATTGTAATACCCTACATAAATCTAGATGAGTTTCCAGCTATTCGCCATACATTTAGAAGTCAGAAAACAATTAATTTACACTAAGTACAAGTATCATGGCCATTTGAACATCCCAAGATTTCAAACATTTTATTTTTGGCCTTTCCAAGTTTTAATGTTTATTACGAGTTGAAATATGTTTAAGGATGTTAAAAGGGTCATCTGAGAGAGTTTCAGAATTTTTGGAAGAGGTTCGGGGTGTTTTGGAACCACAGAGGCAGTATGCATCCTATTTTAACGTGCCACGGAGACTGGACCTTCGCGATAAACAGTGTGTCATAGATGTTAGTCTCTACGGTACATAGCGTGTCACAGAGGCTAGCTTCTACGATAACCTCTGTTCCACACTGCAGTGTCAAATCTTGTATTTTTTTTAAAGGGTGAGGGGAATTTTTGTTGTTTCCCCCTCTCCCTAAGCACCTAATTCACGACTTAACGCCTAAGAGAGGCATTATCTTCCCCATTCATCATCAGTTAATAATGATTGAACTTCCCCTTATTCTCAAGAATAGAAAAACCAAAAGCTTCTTGCAAGAATTCATCATCCAAGGTCTCAATTCTAAACTTTTTACAAAAATTCAACGAACTCAGGTATGTTGGATATTCATCAATAGTTTCCTTCCACCCATTGATTTCAAAGAATCCCTTATTTTACAAATATAAACCCTTTTCTCTCTTTTTATGAAAAATCTATGTTAAATATTAATTTAATCAATTTTCTCTTAATAGTTTTGGATACAAACCATCGGTTCAGGTTTGCAGGACCAGGTGCCCAGTTTAACAGTTAATGATTTATTCAGTTATATAGATTATTTAAGAACATGTTTTACTTGGTCTTGCATTCACCTTACATGTTAATACATTCATTCTTAACACTTATATGTATTTTACTTGTCCCTATCTCACATTCCAGTACATTCATAGTACTGATCATATACTTTTTTTACGCTATGTTGTCTTATAACATAGGTTCGTACGCTCAGTTCCTCGATCGCACTTAGTCAATTCAGGTGCCACTCAGCAGCAGTTGTGGTGAGTCCTCATCCATCGGGGATAAGTTGGGGATAAGTTATTTGCAGTTATTTTTTAGAACTTTTATTTCAATCAGTCAGAATTAGTTGAGGGTTTGTCCCAACAACTCCTCATGTTTTAGAGGCTTTCAAATAGTCAATGTTGTTTTCAATTTTTGTCAGTAGTTCAGATGTATTGGGTATTTTTTTAGTATTTCATCTTTACAGAATTTCTCAACAGTTTAGCTTTAGCATATTATGTTTTATTATTACTTTACTCAATACACACAACAGATACTAGATTTATTGGTTAGCTTAGGTCACTTGTAGCCGTAAGCACCATATTACGACTAGGGGTCAGTCTCGGGTTGTGAAAATTACTTGCATACATTCATTCATATGCATTTACTATCACCAATATTTTTTTTGATGCTTATATATATCAACCTTATGGGTGGTTACACAGGTATATGCTATGATTTCTATTTGTTGAGTGTTGACTGTACCTTTTGGATTTATGGAGCCCCGATTAGGTATTGTTTGTCCAGATTAGCTGGTTACTTTACTATTGTTATTATGCTTAGTTTATCGTAGGATAATTATGGACTGGCACTGAGCTTGGGCGTATGATTCGGATGGCTTTTATTTTTATGATAAATTACATTATGGATAGTTATCGCATGGTTAGACATTAGGAGTAGGGACCCTAATTATGCTAGCATTAGCTGCATACTTGGTTAGGATCCCTTGGAGAGGTTAGATTTACAACCATAGGTTGTACCTTTGTGTTAGTATTATCTACCTGATGAAACATATGTGGTTGCACCACACTATGAGGGACCAAGTCCCTTAGAGTCAGACATAGGCAATAAAATAGTAAATGACTGAGAAACTAAAACTTTACAGGAAAGTAAATAACACACTAGTTTAACGTGGAAACCTCCTTTCTCAAGGGAGAAAAAACCATGCCTTGCCCTCATAAGCTCTCAACGCCATTATAATTAAACTCTTAATTACAAACTTAAATGGGAACTTAACTCTAAGCTCCACCAATTTGCAATAACTTTATTACAAACCTACCTTGAAAACTCTACCAAGACTATCCTCAATATTGATTAACTCTAACCAATATCACACCCAGGTAACTTCTAAATAAGTACTCTCAAGAACAAAAGAAAAGAGCATTACTCTTATAATATGAGTAATTAATTATAGACTCAAACATGACTCAAGAACACTCACTATTTCATCACACACAGAAACTTTGAACTTTAGCAATGTTGCAAAGTTGAGTTTTCGCCTAATTCTCTTTTCTATATTCTGATTTGCAATAACTCACCAATTGAGAAGATTTTTCTATTTATAGTGGAATAATGATTAGGGAAGAAATATGGTTGGGCCAGGTGTCCTGACTGGTACACATCTCACCTAGACAGTTTATTACACTAAACGACAAAACTGTGTAGGCCAGGAGACAACTGTATATTTCTATGAAGACCCAAGTACCTTGTCGCTTATTATCAGTTGATGATCATTAAAACAAGATATAACAATTTTCTCCCTTTTTGATGATGACAAACCACAGAACCTGGAGCATCAAATTCATTCATCTTACTTAGTCAGACTGATTACCACTACTGTGAGTAAATCTTCCCCTATCACTATGCACCATGCTTTCTCATGTCAATATATCATTCAACTTATTGACTTGGTCCCTTATTGTCAATTGACATCAACATACATTCGATTTGTTTCAATGTTCCCGCTATCAATATATCTGCACTCATAAATGTTCATTCAGTTCATTTTTCCACCTATGACATTCAACATTCTTCCCCATGTATATATTCCATCATTGATATCAACATTCATTCAACACATATACACCTGGTACCTAGACCCTACCATATGAATTCAATATTCCCCCTTTTGGCATCACTGAAAAGTGATAACAGTAAACTAAGATCAAAATAAGCACAAGTTGTTAACTCATGGCCACTATGGCAACACTAATATGAAGAACAACATAATAAATAAATAAAAGACAAATGAAACACACAAATTAAGAATTCATTCATTTTTAAGTGAAATTCATACCATTACAACATGTAAAAAAATAAAACAACTATCGTCAAAAGCCATATCAAAAGCAAGAATTATAAACTGACATACGGAGGACAAACAAACGAAGGATGATAGGATTTATGTAGAGGGGGATTAGGGATAAGGATTTGACCAACAAATCCATTATATAACTCTCTGTAGCATGAGCATTTAGCAGCTACTTAGTGAGGTCTTTAACTTCAGCATTCAACCCTTGAACCTTTGTTGTGAGTTCTGCAACCTTGGTTTGGAGCTTTGTATTTTCTGCTGCAAGTTCCTTAGTATCATGAGGTCCCTCTAAGGATAAATTCTGATTCTACATGTTATTGTGCACTATCTTATTATCCTTAGCAGCCAACTAATCTAAGGTGAATTTATGCACCTTAGTGTTGTTATCCTAAATTATTTAGCTTATTTTTTAGGACAACTTTTGTGCTTAATGAGTAAATAATGATATAAATAAGTATCTAAGTGTTTAAGTATGTTCTTACAAAGTTCAAGGTATTTTCCAAATAAGTTTGTACTTAAATTGATCATTTAGAGTCTAAACAAAAAAACTAGTGTTACTAGCTTGAGCTAGGTGTTGATCTAGTCTATCTCGATAGATTCTAATGAATTTAATGAGTTCCTAAGGATTTTTTATGATGTATTTTTGTGTGGAACAACTTCTTTATAATGTTCAAATGGCAATTGTATTAAGTCGAGAGTCAAAGCAACGTAAAGATAAAAGTGGACGAAACTAGTTCTTAGCTTGGGTTTCTAGTTCATCGTTATGTATTGCTTGCTGTTGGGAGATCAAATACGTGGTGTATTATGATGTAGGATTCTTGGTGAGTTTATTTTAATGATATTTGGATGATACAAAAGCTGAGAATTAAGTGGAAACAACACTATGAAGCTTGGGATGGACGGACAAGTGTAAGACAAAGGTTGGATGTCAAATTGGTGAATTCTAGTGAGCCCTCGCATTTATACCATGATGCACCACTTGATACCATATACTAAAGCCCACAAAGTGCTACCCAGTACAATGGAATGAGCAACACGATGTTCCACTCACTCCCACGGATTAGGGGTCATGGCGCACCCTTTATTCTTGAGTTGGCAAAAGTCTTGTACTATAAATACATGACTTGTACACTTTGTAAACTATTTTTGGACATCTTTGGACTTGTAGAGGGGATGTTAAACACTTATTTTAGGATTTATGTCTCTTTACTTCATATTTTTAATTGATTATAGCATGTGTTCATTAATTTGGATGACACACATGTTTAGTAGTGGCTAAGCGCCCCCTTTTTAAGGTTAAGGCCAAGAACATGTTTAATTTCACTTTGAATTGAGTTTCTTGGGATTTATTATCATATTTGGTTGTTTTTAATCCCTTTTTAACTATTTTAAGGAGTATCTAACCTTAAAATACATATATTATTGACCTTGTGATCTTGAGAGAGGGAATAGGAAGATAGAACGTGGGAATAGATAGACCAAGGTTCTTATTCCTTTATAAAATAGAGGAATTTGAATTAGCAACGAGGATAGAGATATACCTAGAAGCCTTGTTTGGTTCATATGTAGGATGATAGCTTTATGCATCTAATTTGATTATTGTATCCCCTCTCAACGATGTAGTTGTAATGTCCAAGTTAGGTAGATGATTAGAGATCGGGATACCATGATCATGCAATAAACCTTACGAATCAATAACAAAGATAAATAACTTAACTGGAGAAGTTCAATGGCATAGTATGATTGTTCGTAGTGATTTAACCTTGGGTTTTCATCCATTGATTGTCCACAGTCATTACTTTTTCGCATTACTTTAGTTTACTCTAGTTTATAAATTTCCAAAACTCTTGTAATACCCCATGATTTTTCCTAGCTTAAATTCATTTCTAGAGTGTTAAGGGAGATCTTTCCAAAACAAATAGTATTTATTTGGTATGAAATTCCTTAGATTTTGATCCATTACATAAGAAATTGAATTAGATTTCTAATGATATAAGATTCACATAAATCCGATAACCGGATAAGAAGTTATGGCTATTTTAAGTTCCAGTCATAAAACACCGTTATTTCGTGAATAGTGCATCGCGTAGAAGATTTAAATGATGATTGTCAATTTCCAATGGCCCTCCATAATATTGGTATGTTGCAGAGAGAGATAAATTACCAATTATACCATTCTAGTGGCCCTCCGTGATATTGGCGCATCGCGAAGAGGGTCACTTTCCCTTTTGTCAATTTCCAAAAGTCCAGCGCGATAATAGTGTGTCGCTCCATGTGCCAAAATGGCATTCCAAAGGGGTACCATGATGTCTCCGCATCGCGGAGTCTACCCAGTTCCTATTCGTCGATTTCTAGTGAGCCACCGCGATAGTGGCGCATTGTGGTGGCCACCCAGATCGAGATATTTTCCAGTTTTGTATAAGCATTTAAAGGGGGTATTTTGGTAAATTCTGAACCCCCAATCCATCCAAAAATAATAGATTAATCATATTTGAAAGCACTTTATGCTTTATTCATCACTCTCCTAAACAAAACCTTAAGGCTCATACTTCCTCCCCAATAAATTCAAAATTTCTCCATTAATTCTCCAAGACTCTTCAATATTGAGAATTTCCAAATCAAGAACTCCAAGAATCCATCTCCAAAACATCAATAGAAATCCAAGATTCAAGTTCTAGCATCTAAATCATCAAATTAAGGTATGTGGGGTTTGAACAAGGATAATTATTTCATCCTTGTACCCAAAACTTTATTTTAGTTACAAATTTACTGTAATTTATGTAATTTCCCATGAAATTTAAGTTAGGGTTTATTTCCATTATTGTTATTTACAAGTTTATGATATTCCCATTGATTTAGAAATTGAATTACATGATTTTGTTCATATCTCCATGCATAATGCTGAAATTTCCAGATTTTGAGTTGTTTTATCAATATTGACATCATCAAGCATGATTATTATGATGATTTAACATGAGATTGAAGCATGGATTATTATCCCAAGATTTAATATTATTATTTTAAGAAAGATAATGCTTTAAGCATCTTTTGAACATATTACCCTTAATTTTCAGAAAAAGCTTTGATCTTGTGATCATTGGTTTAGCTTTGGAATCCACTACATATTTTACAGTTTACAGAACTTAGATTTACTCAGATAAATGCATAATTAGTTTTCATATGAATCCTTATGCTAGTTTCTAAAAGTGGATTTCCAATGGTTTGAGCATACAGATTTAAGAGGGAGTAGTATTTAGTATGGAGCGGGAAGTATGGGATCAGCATGCCCTATATTCCACAGAACTATGTAGACAACATAGGTACAAACTCAGATTATTTCCATTTATATGGATGACAGATTTTGCTTGTGATCGATCACCTGGATTAGGTTATACTTCCTGGCAAGAGTATGAAACCTCTCCCTAAAGTGAGGTTTCCTCCTTAGAAAGTCAAGACGTTGGACTCCATGTAGCTCACATGGTTTATGTCGGTTATGAGAACCTCCCTAACAGTAAAGATTTTCAGAATAGTTTCAAAAGTATCCTCTTTACAGTCTAATATTTAAGAATATATTCCCTGAGGCTTTAAAAGAATTTCCTTGCAGAATAAGTTTTCAGATATGATTTAAGAATAAGAACAGAATACAGATTTTAGAACTAAGTGTAATAGCTGACAATATTTATACTATATGTTTTACTATTCATGATTATTATCTTCATCGTTTAGATTTACTCAAGCCTACATGATTCATTTACATTTAGCATGTATGATTTCATAAACTGTGATAATATTATTTACTTATTATATACACCCCTATTTACTCAGTACATCCTCAAAGTACTGATCCACATATATGTCTATGTGCTACATTATCTCATAATGTAGGTTCAGGTGCTCAATCTTAGTAGCATGGGTGATCTTTGAGCATCTCATCTATATCCCTGCAATTGGTGAGTGCTCATAGTTCGGGGACTTAGATGTTCATATTTTTAGTTTATTAGTATATGTTCCGTCATTCATTTTAGATAATTGAGTCAGCTGGGGCATGTCCCAGTGGCTCTCTAGATTCAGATAGTAGAGGCTTGTCAGACTACCAGATTTAGTATTCAGATTTCTATTTTAGTACACAGAGTTTCAGCATTTGCTTTATCAGATTTTTAAGATTAGTATGGTTCAGATATACACAGATAATTCAGATAGTTTTCCGCATATATTATGAGTTTTCATTTATATTTTCCTCTATTTTGAGATTTGGATTTAGAAAAGGCATCTAAGGTTAGGTTAAGACTACTTGTCGTTCAAAGCACCGTGTAGTATCCTGGGAATTAGATTTTGGGGTGTTACAAGCTTGATATCAAAGCCTAATGTTTAGAGAGTCCTAGGGAGTCAGACAAGCCATATTACATAGAGTTTTGATCATCGGTGTGAAGTATGCCACATCTATGAGCAAGGGCTATGGAGTGTTATGTCGTAACTGGTATGTCGTAACTGGTATGCTTTGTGTCTTTCATTTTGATATTTATATGTTGTTAGACACTGGGTCAATTTTCTCTTATGTGACCCCATTAGTTGCAGTAAATTTTGAGATAAATTCAGAAAAGATCCCTGAACCCTTCTTGGTGTCTACTCTAGTAGGTGAGTCAGTTGTTGCCAGAAAGATTTAAAAAAAGTGACCTATCACTGTTCTTCATAAAGTCATATTAGCAAACTTAATAGAGTTAGATATGGTTGACTTTGATCTAATCCTTGGTATGGATTGGCTCCATTCTTATTATGCTTTTATAGATTGTCGCACCCGTGTGGTGAAATTTTAGTTCCCAGATGAGCCAGTCTTTGAGTGGTCAGGTAATTCAGTATCCCCTAAGAGTCTTTTCATATCTTATATTAAGTCCAGAAAGTTGATATCCAAAGGCTGCACTTATCATCTAGTTTGAGTCAAAGACACAAAGTCTAAGACTTTAACACTTTAGTTCGTCTGAGTGGTCAACGAGTTCCTCATGTTTTTTTCAGAAGATCTCCTAGAGGTACCTCTCGATAGATAGATATAATTTTGTATTGACCTTCTCTCAGATACTCAGCCTATTTCTATCCCTCCTTACCATATGGCTCCCACAAAGCTTATGGAGTTGAAGGAGCAACTCAAGGATCTTTTAGATAAAGGTTTTATAAGGCCTAGTATTTCTCCATGAGGCATACCAATTCTATTCATGCAAAAGAAAGATGGTTTTTTGTGTATGTGCATTGACTATCGTCAGCTAAATAAGGTCACAGTCAAGAACAAATATCCTCTTCCTAGAACTGATAACTTATTTGATCAACTCCAAGGTGCAATTTAATTCTTAAAGATAGACCTTAGATTCGGCTATCATCAGCTTAAAGTAAGGGAATATGTATTCCAAAGTCATCCTTTAGAACCCGTTATGGTCATTTTGAGTTCTAGTCATGTGTTTTAGGCTAACCAATGCCCCATCATCTTTCATGGATCTCTTGAATCGAGTGTTCAAATAGTATCTATACATGTTTGTCATAGTATTCATAGATGACATCCTTGTATACTCCCGTTCTGAGGATGATCATGTAGATCTTAAAGTTTTCTTGCAAACTCTTAGAGATCATCGGTTGTTTGCCAAATTTAGCAAGTGTGAATTTTGCCTAAGATCAGTAACCTTTCTTAGTCATATTGTCTCCGCCGATGGCACTAGAGTAAATCCCCTAAAGACAGAAGCCGTACGGAATTGGCCTAGACCTATCTTACCGTCAGACATTAGGAGTTTCTTGGGTCTAGCTGGTTATTACGACCATTTTGTTGAAATTTTATCTTATATCGCATCTCTTATGTCTATATTTACCCAAAAGAAAGTTAAGTTCCTATGGTCAGATTCCTACGAGAACAGTTTTCAAGAGTTGAGGACTCGACTCACTTCAACCCCAATTCTAACATTACCTGATGGTACCGATGGCTTTGTTGTTTATTGTTATGCCTCTAAAGTTGGTTTAGGTTATGTGTTGATGCATAGAGGTAAGGTAACCTATGCCTCTAGACAGTTAAAGCCTTATGAAAAAAATTACCCAACCCATGACTTGGAATTAGCTGTTATGGTGTTTACTTTGAAAATTTGGAGACATTATCTGTATGGTGTACATGTTGATGTGTTTACGGACCACAAAAGTTTGCAGTATGTATTTACTCAAAGGGAGTTAAATCTCCGTTAGTAAAGGTGGTTGGAGTTGTTGAAAGACTATGATATGAGTGTGTTGTATTATTCGAGCATGGCCAACTTAGTGGTAGACACCCTTAGTAGGTTGTCTATGTGCAGTGTTGCTCATGTGGAGAATGATAAGAAAGATTTAGCTTGAGAAGTTCATCATTTGGCTAGATTGGGTGTTAGGTTGGTTGATTCAGCTGAAGGGAATGTTTGGGTTCAGAGTAGTTCTGAATATTCCCTACTTTTAAAAGTGAAAGAGAAACAAGATATAAATTCTAGTTTGGTCAAACCAAAGGAGTCGGTTAAATACCAAACGGTAGAGGTTTTCTCCCAAGGGGGAGATGGTGTGCTAAGATACCAAAATAGATTGTGTGTGCCATGTGTTGATGATTTGAGCTGGAAATCATAGTTGAAGCCCATGGTTCACGTTATTTTATTCATCCAGGTGCTACCAAGATGTATCGTGACCAGCGGGAAATCTATTAGTGAAGTGGTATGAAATGAGATATAAAATATTTTGTATCCAACTGTGCAACTTGTCAATAGGTTAAGGTGGAACACCAAAGACCTAGTGGTACGTTGCAATAGATTTGTATCCCCATTTAGAAGTGGGAAGAGGTGAATATGGAATTTGTGATTGGTTTACCCCAATCGCGAAGTCATCATGATTCGATTTGGGTTATTGTAGACAGACTGACTAAGTCAGCCCATTTCTTGTCACTTCACACGTCCTAGATAGCTGAAGATTATACTAAGCTATACATCTAAGAATTAGTCAAATTGTACGGAGTTCCCTTGTCTATTATTTTGGATAGGGGTATTCAGTTCACTTACCAGTTTTGAAGAGCCTTCCAGAAGGGTCTTGGTACCCAAATCCATCTTAGTTTAGCTTTCTACTCGTAGACATATGGGACCATCCAAACTCTAGAAGATATATTGATGACGTGTGCTCTTGATTTCAAAGGTAGTTGGGATGAGCATTTGCCATTGATTGAGTTCGCTTATAACAATAGTTACCATGCTAGTATTCGAATGGCTCCGTTTGAGGATCTTTATAGGAGGAGATGTAGATCACCCATAGGTTGGTTTGAGGTGGGTAAGGCGGCTTTGCTTATGCCCAATAGGGGTACTCAGTTTACTTCCTAATTTTGGAGAGCTTTTGGTCATGGCACTTAAGTCCATCTTAGTTCAGCTTTCCACCCTCAAATAGATGGTCAAGCAGAGAGGACCATCCAAACTCTAGAAGATATATTGATGGCATGCGCTCTTAATTTCAAGGGTAATTGGGATGAGCATTTACCATTGATTGAGTTTGCTAATATAACAGTTATCATTCTAGCATTCAGATTGCTCCGTTTGAGGCTCTTTATTAGAGGAGATGTAGATCACCCATAGGTTAGTTCAAGGTGTGTGAGGCCACTTTACTTGGGCCTGATGCAGTGTTTGAAGCTATGGAAAATGTTAAGTTGATTATAGAAAGATTAAAAGCAGCCCAGAGTCATCAGAAATCCTACACGGATGTGAGAAGAAGGGACCCCAAGTTTGAGGTTGGTTATTTAGTGTATCTGAAGATTTCATCCATGAAAGGGGTGAAGATATTTGGCAAAAAGGGAAAGCTTACTCCCTGATATGTTGGCCCTTTCAGAATTGTGAGTCATGTTGGGAAAGTAGCTTAGAGCTTGATTTTTCTAAAGATTTGTCAGCCATTCATCTAGTGTTTTATGTCCCTATGCTAAAGAAGAGTATCAGTGACTCTTCTGTCATAGTTCCCTCAGAAATCTAAGATGTTCTGAACAGTCTTTCTTACGAAGATATTTCAGTTAAGATTTTAGATCATCAGATCCATAGACGAAGGAATAAGGAAGTTCCATTGGTCAAATTTCTTTGGTAGAATCAGTCTGGGAATCAGAAGCAGATATGCAAGCCAAGTACCCTCACCTTTTCTCCGCAAACTCAGATGTAGTTGAAGGTAATACTCTTCCTTGATTTAATTCTTTTCTAATCATATGTTACATTCATCTATATAGTTGTCCTCATGTAAGTTCATGCACTCTGATATTACTCAGAACCTCAGAATGATTTAGATTCATACTCACAGTTATTTCAGTTGTGCATACTATCTTAAATTCTTAGATTCCTCAGAAACTTTAGCTTAACTAGCCATATTCGAAGATGAATGTTACCAAGTGGGAGATATTGTAATACCCCATAATTTTTCCTAGCTTAAATTCATCCCTAGAGTGTTAAGAGATAGCATCCCAAAAAAAATACTATTTATTTGGTGTGAAATTCCTTAGATTTTGATCCATTACATAGGAAATTGAATTAGATTCCAAACGATATAAGATTCACATAAATTACCATTGCGTAGGAAATTGAATTAGCTTTGCAATGATATAAGATTCGCATAAATCCGATAACCAGGTAAGAAGTTATGGCTATTTTAAGTTCCAGTCGTCAAACACTGTCATTTTGGTCAATAGCGCATCGCGTAGAAGGTTTAAATGACGATTGTCAATTTCTAGTGGCCCTCTGTGATAGTGTCACATCGCGGAAAGAACCAAATTACCAGTTGTCCCATTCCAATGGCCCTCCGTGATATTGGCACATCGCGGAGAGGGTTAATTTCCCATTTGTCGATTTTCAGAAGTATAGCGTGATAATGGCGCATCGCTCCATGTGCCAAAATGGCATTCCAAAGGGGAACCGCGATATCTCCATGTCGCGGAGTCTGCCCAGTTCCCATTCATCGATTTCCAGTAAGCCACCCCAATAGTGGCGCGTCGCAGTGGCCACCCAGATCGGGAAAATGTATGTTTTTCAATTTCGTATAAGCATTTAAAGGGGTATTTTGATAAATCCCAAACCCCCAATCCATCCAAAAACAATAGATTAATCATATTTGAAAGCACTTTATGCTTTATTCATCATTCTCTCTTAAACAAAACCCTAAGGCTCACACTTCCTCCCCAAGAAATCCAAAATTTCTCCATTAATTCTCCAAGACTCTTAAAGATTGAATATTTCCAATTCAAGAACTCAAAGAATCCATCTCCAAAACATCAATAGAAATCCAAGATTCAAGTTCTAACATCTAGATCATCAAATTAAGGTATGTGGGGTTTGAACAAGGATAATTCTTTCATTCTTGTGCCCAAAACTTTAATTTAATTACAAATTTACTGCAATTTATGTGATTTTCCATGAAATTTAAGTTAGGGTTTATGCCCATTACTATTATTTACAAGTTTATGATATTCCCGTTGATTTAGAAATTGAATTACATGATTTTGTTCATATCTCCATGCATACTGCTGAAATTTCTAGATTTTGAGTTGTTTTATCAATATTGACATTATCAAGTATGATTATTATGATGATTTAACATGAGATTGAAGCATTGATTGCTATCCCAAGATTTAATATTATTATTTCAGGAAAGATGATGCTTTAAGCATCTTATGAACAGATTATCCTCAATTTTTAGGAAAGGCTTTCATTTTTTTATCATTGATTTAGCTTTTGAATCCACTACAGATTTACAATTTACAGAACTCAGATTTACTCAGATAAATACTTAACTAGTTTTCATACAAATCCTTATGCTAGTTTCTAAAAGTGGATTTACAATGGTTTGAGCATACAGATTTAAGAGCGGGTAGTATTTAGGACCGAGTGGGAATTATGGGATCAGCATACCCTATCTTCCATAGAACTATGTAGCCAACATAGGTACAGACTCAAATTATTCCTATTTATATGGATGACAAAAATAGCTTGTGATCAATCACCTGGATTAGGGTATACTCCCTGGCAAGAGTATGATACCTCTCCCCACCGTGAGGTTTCTTCCTTTGAAGGTCAAGATGCTGGACTCCATGCAGCTCATATGATTTATGTCGGTTAAGAGAACCTCCCTAATAGTAAAGATTTTCAGAATAGTTTCAAAAGTATCCTCTCTACAGTCTAACAGTTAATAATATATTCCCTAAAGCTTTTAAAGGATTCCCTTGAAGAATAAGTTTTCAGATATAATTTAAGAATAAGAATAGAATACAGATTTTAGAACTATGTTTTATGGCTCACAAGATTTATACTATATGTTTTATTATTCTTGATTATGATCTTTAGCTTTTAGATTTACTCAAGCCTATGTGAGTCATTTACATTTAGCATGCATGATTTCATATGATGATATTGTTTATTTATTGCATACACCGCCCATATACTCAGTACATCCTAAAAGTACTTATCCACATACATGTCTATGTGCTACATTGTCTCATAATGTAGGTTCAGGTGCTTAATCTCAGCATGTGAGCCAGTTGAGTCAGTTAGGGCATGTCCCAGTGGTTCTCTAGATTCAGATAGTAAAGGCTTATCAGACTACCAGATTTAGTATTCAAATTTCTATTTTAGTACACAGAGTTTCAACATTTGCTTTATCTGATTCTTGAGATTAGTATGGTTCAGATATACCCAGATGATTTAGATAGTTTTTTGCATATATTATGATTTTCCATTTATATTTTCCCCTATTTTGAGGTTCAGATTTAGAAAAGGCAATCAGGGTTAGCTCAGGACTACTTGTAGTTTGGAGCATCATAT
Source organism: Capsicum baccatum var. pendulum (assembly GCA_030864225.1). Taxonomy (NCBI): domain Eukaryota; kingdom Viridiplantae; phylum Streptophyta; class Magnoliopsida; order Solanales; family Solanaceae; genus Capsicum; species Capsicum baccatum. Next base: position 158,495,538 of record CM061560.1, on the reverse strand, counting down.
GGGGTCTCAGGAACTAGATTTCGGGGCGTTACAACTCTTTTGGTTACATTTGCACTAGTTAATCTCAATTGTTATGCTAGAATTGGATAGTTTACTAACATATTTCTCTGAGGGATTGATATTCAACTTTATATAAGGCCACTGTATTACTTGGTGAAACCACATACACTTATGTGTATTCTTGGGCGCAACAAGTTTTGGGCGCTATTGCCGGGGACTTGTAAATTAGAAACTATTTTTTTTTTAGTTTTATATTTTAGATTTTTTTGGTATTTTACTCTTGGTCTTGGTATTGAATTTGTAGGAAATAGGTTTACAGATCAGTAAGCTGGCAAGGGATAGAGAGTTGGTTGAACTAATCCACGAACCTACGCTTCTATCAATGAAAGAGCGAAGTTGTCTTTCTCCCCCATATCCCATAATTTCAAGAGAAACAAGACAATCATAATCTTATGGTTGAAGATCAAATAGCCCATAGGACAGTTCGAGAAGTGGCAATCCCACTTTCGATTAACTTAACCTTCCCTTTTCAGAAATCAACTATTAAAGGTAACTTTAAGCTAAAACAGAACATGGTGTAGCTTTTGATCATTAAGGGACAATTTATGGGGCTTTCATATGAAGATCCACAAGTTTAGGAGATAGTGTAGTGTCAAGGAGGCTTAGTCACTTTAAATATCATCAAGTATCATACCATCCCCTAGCCTGCATTACAAGCCAAAGAGAAGACCTATAGTGATCTTAGCTGACCTGTCTGAAAACCTTGGTAATGAAAATAAGGGCAAGCCTATGGTATTTGGCATACATTGATTGGAACTTCATTGTGAGAGTGAGTATCCTTTGATTGTCCCCATGGTTACATATATGATTGCTGATATAAGAAAAGGTGGATTTCTTTGTTGTGAGGGCACACCAGATATGTTGCTAGTTGCTAACTTTTTTGAATAGTATAATACTGGTCTATGCATAGTTGTTATAGTTGAATTAATGACGTATCTAGATTTTTGTGTGTTGCATTATTGTTCTTCAATAATATGCACAGTTGTTGTTTTTAAATTAATAGATCTTGGAGATGGTGAAGATGTTTTGAGATAATATGGACGGTTGACTGCCGAATGTACTCTGTATCCTCTTGGTTGTGTTTTAGTTGCTTGAGGAAAAGCAATTGTTTTAAGTTGAGGGTGTTGATGTGTGAGAAGATGCTAACACATTTGAGGCTTTTTAACTGAGAATAATTGCAAGGTCTTAGGCAACTTTTGTCATTTTTGATTGTTTTATCTTTGATTTTGCAGTAGAAGCCAAGATGCAAGAGAACTAACAAGGATGGAAACAAAAGAGTTGAAATATGAAGCAAATAGAAGATACGTGTGTCTGACGACATTTTTGATAAGTCATCAGCCATGTGATAAGTTATGAGAGATACCATTAGCCTTAGATAAACAATGGACCTCAGCTGAAAGTTGTGATGATATTTCCTGATAAGTCGTTAAAAAGTTGATAAGTCATTAGGTTTCATCGTCAACCTTAAGCAGAAAATGCTAAAACTAAAGAAGGAGCTAACGACATTTGTGATAAGTCATCAGACTCCTGATAAGGTGTCATGAATGTCGTCATCTAATCCAAAAAATTCCTGAAATATGTGATTTTGTTTCCATAATTAGGGTGAACTATTTAAAGCATAGTTTAGGGTTTTCTAAGGAGAAGGGGAACCTGTTTTGGGACACACGTATATTGTTACTTTTCTCTTTAGTTACTTGGCTTGAAAAACAATTAACTTTGAAGAGATTTTCATCAATATTTTGGGATTTCTATTGTGATCTAATCCGAGAATCACTAGTTACTATTCATCTTGTGGTAAGTTCATCTTTCAAATTATGAATACATCTAGTTGTTTCACTTATTACATTATGAGTGGCTAAATCTCCTTAACCCAAATTATAGGATCTATGGGTTAGGTATTGGTACGTTTCTAAGTGTTCAAGATTCTAAAGGTAATAGAACTCCCTGATAATTCCGAGGTTTTAATTATTGTCTATTGGTTGCAAAGGATAAATAGCACCTACTTTGATTTGCTTCAGATAAGAAATCAACTATAGTAGGAAGTGAATTATTGATAGGGGCTTGGAAGCTACCAATCTTCCATTTAATAATTAACGTTGTAACAAAGTTAATTAACCTGAGATGAAGTCTGGTCAGTGAATATAAATTCCCTAAGTCTGAGAGGATTAGGTAATTAAATTCTTAAGTAGGTCGAGAGACATTTAGGCATAACTTCTATAAAGACAATCTGTTGTTCCTACCTATCGTGAGAATCTTGAATCACTATTAGCATCTGTCAAGTACCAAAACCCCTAGTGAACATAATTATGGTTTTCCATAAACTCTTGATTATAAACACTGAAACTAAAGTGACCAACAATTATTTGCTAATCTCCAAAACCACCATTTTATCTTTTCGTATCATTTGTTTGAATTCAACTTGTAGCTATAGTTTCAAATTAGTTTAATCGCCACTCACATTGTTCCCTGTAGATTCGACCCCGACTCCAAAAGTTGGGTAAATATATTGATGATGACCGCCTTGCACTAAATTGACTTGTAAGTTGAGCATTATCACTTATCATCTGAGGATGAGTCTCTATCTATTTCAACACTTGCTTCTAGTTTTTAGATAGTTTAAAGTTAGCTGGGGACTTATTCCAGTAGCTCATTATTTAGTAGTATTTTTAGATAGATGGCTAGATGGTTCAGCCTTATGGTTTGTTTCATACATATTAGTCTCTTATATTCAGTATTAATATTGGTTCTAACCTTTATTATAAATAATATAGTTTTATCTTCCACTCAATTATATTTCATATTCAGTGTTTTAGTGTTTATACTTTGCCATCGGTTAGCTTGAGGCTACTTGTGGCTTTGAGCATCATGTTATGCCAGGGTGTAGTCTCATGTCATGAAAAATTTGGTATTATTGCATCAAATTTGAAGTGACCTGGGGTGTCTTAAAGTCACATTAGGTAAAGTCTTATTCATATGTGTGAAGTGCACCACATTTATGAGGGAGACGATAAGGAATATTTTAGAAAGCTTCAATTCTTTCATGTTCATATCATAAATATAGTAGAAACTTTATTTGATATCCTTATAATTTATGCTCTAGGCATTTACAAATAATTCCTCCCAAAATAGCCAAGAAGGAGTGCTAGTGGAAATCAATAAGCCCCACCAGCTCTAACAGGCCCCTTGAATGAGTAAGTCACTCATTTGAAATTTAGAGCTACTTCCAGGTGCTTGCTCAGGCTATGACCAACCAGGTGAATCAGCGGGCTATTGCACCAGCTAATCTGAATAGAAATGCAACTGCTATGAGAGTCCAAGACTTCACTCAGAAGAATCCTCTAGAGTTCCATGATTCAAGGGTGGATGAAGATCCACTAGACTTTATTGATAAAGTTTAGACTATCACTCATATTATAGGCATTACTACATTTGAGAGTGCATACTTAGGTACTTATCAGTTGAAGAAATTGCCTAAACTTGATATAAGTAGTGGACTGAGAGTATGAGTATAGATGCAGGCCTAGTTTATTAGGATAAGTTCGTGACTATTTTTTTGGATAGATTCTGTCCTTGTAAGATATGGGAATATAGGGTTGGGGAATTCATAAATTTTGATGTAGTGCAACATGTCATTAAAAGAGTATTCTCTAGAGATCACTCAAGTCTCCAGGTATACTCTAGAGATGGGTTGCTGAAGAAAGGGCTCGAATAAGTAAGTTTGTTTCAGGTGTTGTTGAGTCGGTGGTCAAGGATTTCATGACTTTTATACTTGTTAAAGATATGGATATCTTCAGACTTAGGACTCATAATTAGCAAATTGAGAAAAAAAGATAAAAGAGAAACTAGAGGGAAACTAAAAGGGCTAGGACAGTTAACTTTGACTATTCCCAGCAAAATTCAGGCGATGGAAATCACAATCATTATCAGTAAATATCTTTAACTCCATAACCATCATTTACTAGTCTTCCTTTTCCCAGTCTTGACAGGATTAAAAAAGGTAAAGCCCTAGTTCTTAAGTCTCAAAACAGTCCTTTCAATGGTTGTACTTTCCTAATTTGTAAGAAGTATGGAAAGAACCACCCCAAAAGAATGTTTGATAGGTTGGGATGGATGCTTTAGTTGTGAAAAATCAAGGCATAAGTTCCTACACTATCCATTAGCCAAGAGAAGTGATATTAGTAGTCGTACTTAGGCTACCTCCTTAATAGCTCTAGCAGGTCACCCAACTCAGTAGGGTGACTTATCTAGTATATGTGATAGGCAATACTAGAATAGGATTCAACTGATAATAATATCTGAAAACTAAATAACTGGCTAAGCTAGTCTGAAAGCTTCTAACTATCTGAATATGTAGTTGATGGTACAAACCCCCAACTAACTCCGACTGAAATAACTACTGAACTGCTGGAAAACTAAAATAGGTAAACTCTATCCTCAAAATATGAGGAACCACCACTATAACTGCTGCTGATATCCTGAGCTGCTAAGTATGAGCGTCCAAACCTATGATATGAGATATCATAGTGCAAAAGAGAGTATACGTTAGTACGTGGAATATAATGGTATCCTAAGTGAGGTAAGGATGATATACATGGGTTAATATGCATGATATGATAACTGACTGAATGAACATCATGAAGTAACTGGATGAGAGTACATGCAAAACTCTAACTACTGAACATGCAATACTACGCATATCAGTATACATCATGTATCTGAGATTATAATGAAGCTGAGTACTAAATTCTGATGGCTTAGTAACTGATAACTGATAGCCATGGTTCTGTAGAACTAACAGAGTTCTTTATTGAATACTGAGATTAAAATTATAACTGTGGAAGTTATTATCTAATCGACATGCCCCATTCTAAACTGACTGGGGTCCAACCTGTGACCCTAGTTGAAAGGGTGCTAGTGCCGTGTCATGGGTACTAACACGGACTGTGAGTCACCTTAACTGGAAGGAAGACATTTTGTCAACCCTCCCTAGCAAAAAAACTCATACAAGATATGTCAACCCTTATCTGGCAGGAAGATATCTCAACCTACGCTGGTTATATAGTTCTATAACTTAGGGATTGCTACTAAGGGTCAAACCCTAACTGACAGGAATGCCCCTATCTATAGTTTCGCTCGGTGCTGAATCCTACACCTAACTAAATTGACACTGAACTGATCACTAAACTATACTAGGCTTGATTGAACTGACACTGATCGTGTTGCCGATTGTACTGAATTGAGTTCACTATATTTTGTTAACTTACTGAGTACTATGATTCTTAACCTTTACTGGGAATATTCTATAACTACTGCAACTAAGTAAACATCTAGATTTTGAGTAATAAATAACCCAGGACTCGATGGCATCAATAATAAAACATAGCAAATCTTGAAAGAATATCAACAGTCAATTGTTCACAATATATTAACTGAGACATTTTATCAAACACTTGGAGGTCATAAACTTGTACATGAATAAGAACACATGCTAACATGTGATTATTACACTATTCAATTCATATGGACATTCTATCAAACACTTGGGGAGCATAATTAATGCACATGATAATGAACAACACAAAAGCATCATGGCTATAACTTAAACTTGCAATTTCAAGGGTTTTGACATGGGAATTTATTTAATCAACATATATGCTACCTTATGTTCATGAAACTTATAATTAAATCTTGTAGTGAAACCCATACAACAACATAAACATAAATACAACCCAGTTTGCGCACGTAGGTTATGAATCTGAAAATTTATAGTTTTAAAAAAGGTTCTTGAACTCCAAGGGTGGAAGGAAACCAAGGATGAACACCTAGAATACCTTGATTATTGATTTTGTGAGAATTTTGGTGAATTCTTAGGACTTGGACTTGAACTTGATGAAACTAGGGCTTTGTTCTTGAGAGGATTTGTGAGATAATGAGTGAATTTTGCCCTTTGGGAGGTTTAATTTTGTGATTGGGCTGAATTGGATGAGGGGAAAAGGACCTAAATGTCCTTGTAAAGTTGAAATTAAGTGAGAAAAATATGCCCATTGACGCGATGATCGATGCACCGCATCGATGGTCTCGACGCAATAACCGACGCATTACGTCGATGGTGCCGATGTGATAGCTAATGCGACGCATCGAGATTGCATTGGCTTGCTATTTTTATCATCCAAACATGACCCAAACGATATCCAAAAATTTTGAAAATCACCCAAGATGACCTATTGAAATCCCTGATCATGAATCAATTTAAAAATCGACAATCTAAGGTCGTAATTATCGAAAATAAGATCATCCAATCATGAAAGCTAAAAATGCATCTAATTTTTAACATTTGGCTAAAATTTTTCAAGTCTGGAACCTCTTTTGGGATGCTATAAAGGACTGAAATGGGCTAGGAATTTACGGGGTCTTACATTTGGCTAGCATCAGCTTTGAGAATGTGGCATTTCAAAGACAGCCTTCAAAGCTCGGTATAGTCTTTATGAATTTGTTGTAATGTCTTTTGGACTAATGAATACTCCTGTAGCTTCTATAGACTGTATAAATATAGAGTTCAAGCAGTACTTGGACATGTTTGTCATTGTTTTTATAAATTACATCCCCGTTTATAATCAAAGGATGAACATACAAATCATTTGAGGATTGTCTTGTAAACTTTCAAAGATAGCTAGTTAGTCACCAAGTCAAGTGAATTTTGGTTAAACTCAATATCTTTGGTCATATCATTTTTGGTAAAGGAATTTATATTAATACTCAAAAGACCGAAGCAGTTAGGAATTGGACTAGACCCTTATCTCTCCATTAGATATTATAAGTTTCTTAGGTTTAGCCAATTACTATAGATATTTTGTTGAAGGACTTTCATCTATTACTTCCCAAATAGACTAGAGGAAAGTCAAGTTTTAGTGGTCCGATGCTTGCGAGAAGAGTGTTCAAGAGTTGAAAACTCGACTCACTTCCGCTCCAGTTTTGACTCTACCAAAGGGTCCAGATGGATTTGTTGTTTTTTATGATGCTTTCAGTGTTGGCTTCAATTATATGTTGATATATCACATTAAGGTCATAGGTTATGCCTCTAGATTGCTCAATCCCCATGTGAAAAATTACTTAACTCATGATTTTGAGTTGTCCGCAGTTGTTTTTGCCTTACAAATTTGGTGGCACTGCCTATATGTAGTTCATATAGATGTATTCACGGATCACAAGAGCCTTTAGTATGTTTTCATCCAGAAAAATCTGAATCTTTATTAGAGAAAATGGCTAGTATTTTTGAAAGATCATGATATAAATATGTTGTACTATCTGAGCAAATCCAATGTAGTAGTTGATGCTCTTAGGAGACTTTTGATGGCTAGTGTTACTCATATATAGGATGATAAGGAAGAATTGGTTCGTAATATTCATAGACTTGCTAGGTTGGGAGTTCGTAATGACCTAACTAAAGGTGGTGTCATGGTTCAGAGTCTTCTTTAGTGCTAGAGATAAAGGCAAAGCAAGTTATGATCCTATTTTTCTCAAGCTAACGAAAGTAATTAAAGATTAGAAGGTTGAGGTTTTCTCCCAAGAAGGGAGATGGTGTTTTTATGGCTAGGGCTGACTATGTGTTCTAAATAAAGATAAGGATGTTGGCATAAGCTCATAGTTCCTGATATACTATTCACCCAGGAGCACCAAGATGTATCACGGCCTATGAAAAGTCTATTATTTGAATGACATAAAAAACTATATCAAAAAATTTATGACTAAGTGTCCAAATTGTCGGCAGGTTAATGTTGAGCACTAGAAATTAGGTAGTATGACTCATAATATCCGTATCTCTACTTAGAAGTGGAAAAGGTAAATATTGACTTCATTAAAGGATTACGTCATACTCATAGACAATATGACTCTATATGGGTTATTACAGATCGAATGATTAAGTTAACACATTTCCTGCCTGTTAACACTGTAGATTAAACCAAGGATTATGCTAGACTATAACTTAGAGAGTTGGTTAAGTTGTATCGAGTTCTTTTGACTATCATTTCTAATAAGGGTACTCAATTTACTTCATAATTTAGAAGTCTTTTTATAAGGGTCTAGGTACCCAAGAGCATCTCATTATAACTTTTCACCTATAGACAGATGGTTAGGGAGATCGGACCATTCATACCTTAGAGGATATATTAAAAGTCTACGTGATCAACTTTAAGGGTAGTTCAAATGATTACTTGTCTTCGATTGAATTTGTCTATAGTTACAAATAAATATTTTAGTATTTAGATGGCTATATTTGAGGTACTTTATGGTAGGAGGTGTCTGATAACGCTCGCCTATACCATGCAATTTAGTAGAGAATGGTCGTTGTCAAGATCTCAACTTTTGTTGAGGTCGAATCCATAAGAAGTGAAAAGTAGAATTCTAGTCTTATGGGTCTTAACACTTACTAAGAAAACACCCGAAATGCAAATAAAGTAAAAAGCATGATTTAAAATGGGGGGTTTTGGTTTTGGGAGAGTGTGTGTGTCAATAGTAACTCAATTCCACAAACTATACAACAATTGCAATTTAACTTCGATATAAAGAAAATCTTGGGATTATGTCTACCTAAGGGAAAATTAGGTATGGGTCTGTGTAGATTTCGTGTATATGCTAGTCGTTAACAATATGGTAGGCTAGGTCTAAGGTCCTTAACGCTAGCTCGTCAACAAAACCTCAAGAATTTTGCCTATTGAACCTTTCGAATACCTAAGAAGTGTTTTGATTATATTCAAATAGTACCTCAATTGGGTATCCCTATTTCTAGGAAAATACCCAATATGTAGTTAACTTTATACTCACTCTTATGTCTAAGATAGTGTGAATTAGTAAACTAAATTCATTATTGTCTACTATTACCTTGGTTCCCACATCCCTCTTTCAAGGATGATGTGGGTTCCAAAAGTTCATCTAAATCCCTCTTTCAAAGATGGTTTGAGCTTTCAAGAGTTTGGGGTTTTCACCCACAAACACATTTTGAGCATTTGGGGCTTTCACCCACAAATCCTAACCAATTTAATCAAACAATAGTAGAACCTATTATCAACTAACTAGCATATACATAAATACATCACAACCCACAACTAAGTGCACCTTAGTTCAACATAACTACAAGACTAAAATATTAAGCTACTCATGAAGAAAAGAAAGAAACATATACAAAAAAGATTGTTCAAGGCATCCATTCTTCACAAATACCAAACTCCAAATCTCCAAATCAAATTACAATTCCTTCCCAATTTAAGTATTTCAGATTTATCAGATTGTAAAGCTTTGTCAGTATTGTATTTATTTTAGATTTTCAGTATGATTATATTTCCACATAGCAGAATAGTTATTTATTATGTTATAAGTCAGTTGCTTAACAGTATGCTAGTTCATAGGTTAGCTTGGGATCACTTGTGGTTTCAAGCACTGTGTGAGGACTAGGGAGTAGTCTTGGGTCATTACAGTAAATCACCACTCATCAGTGTCGATCTCATATTGTTTGGTTTAAGTTTAGTAAAGCTGCCTTAATTGAACCTGATTCAATTTATGAGGCTATGGATAAAATTTAGTTGATTAGAGAGAGGCTGAAAATAGCTCAGAGTCGTTAGAAATCCTATGTAGATGTGAGAAGAAGGGATCTTGAGTTTATAGTTGATGATTGGGTTTACTTAAAATCTTCACCCATAAAAGGGGTGATAAGGTTTAGCAAGAAATGAAAACTCTGTCCCCGATATATTGACCCCTATAAGATATTGAAACGTATTGGCAATGTGATCTATGAGTTAGATTTGCTTGCAGATTTGACATCGGTGCATCTAGTTTTTTATGTGTCTTTATTGAAGAAATGAATTAGTTATCTATCTCAATTATTCCATTAGAGAGTGTGGGTGTGAAAGATAGTCTTTCTTATGAAGAGGTCTTAATTGAGATTTTTAATTTCCAGGTGCATAAGTTGAAGAACAAAGAAGTTTCTTTAGTGAAAGCTCTTTGGAGGAATCAGCTAGTTAAGGGATCTATTTAGGAAAGTAGAATCAGATATAATGATAAAGTACCCTTTCCTATTTCCTTCTAGTTTAGTTCTACCTGGAGGTAATAGTTTCCTCATTAGTATTCCTCTCAGTTTCATGTTTCTTAGTTGCTCTCATGTATTAGTTTGAATGCATGTTTCACAAATTTAGTTCAGCTTATATTTCAGTTAGAAATGCAGTTATCAAGTCAGTAATCATCTTTTAGAACTCAGTTTTGGAATTGCATCTCTTTCCCTAGCTTTTCAGCCTTGTTAATCTTTATTCAAGGATGAATGTTCCCAACAGTGAGATATTATAACACCCCAAAAGTTCCTAAGACTTTATTTTAGAACTAGCATAGAAAACTAGTTAACAACTAGAATTCTTCTTACAGAACGACTCATAAAACGAGTCATGGTAAGTGTCAACGACCCATTGGGTGACTCATCCTAAGTAGTAGTCCGAAAGTTGAATTTTATTCTAGTGGCAACGACTCCATGGGATGAGTTGTTATTAGTCAGAATGACTCATTGTCAGTCACAATAAGTTGTTGTGTAACTCGTCTTAACAGCCCAGACCCAAGTCTTAGAAATTGAAAATTTAGCAAAGAAAAGGCAAATCTAGACAACAAGTCATTGTCACCTCAGATGACTCGTTACGTCACTAATCCTAATGAGGACCTGAGAATTGATATTTAGTTCCTAGTTACAATGAGTTAACATAATGACCCAAAATCAGTGATGATGAATCATTGTATCCAATCATCCTTAGACTCAGTAATTCTTCTCAATAATAATGAGTCTTTGTAAGACATGATAACTCATCCTAATAACCCATGACGACTAGTACAACAAAATCATATATATTTTAATCGGGGTATTGATGTGTGGGCTAATGCTAACACAATTGAGTCATTTAACTAGAAATAATTGTAAAGTCTTAAGCAATTTTTGTCATTTTTAATTGCTTTCTATTTGATAATGTAGGAAAGTCAAGATGCAAGAAAACCAAAGAGAATAAGAGCAAAAGAGGTTAATTTAGAACAAGTGGTCATGAAAGGTAGTTGACGACTGTCAAATTTGTGATAAGTTATTAGAGTCATCGTCAGTTGTAGACAGTGTGAGGAAGTTAGAGCAGAAGTGTGACGACATTCCCTGATAAACCGTCAGGTGTCTGATAAGCCATCAAAAATGTCATCACTCAAAAGCAGAAGATTTTTTGATGACATATCCTGAAAAGCTATCAGTTCTCTTATAAGCCATCAGGCATGTCGCCACTCAGAAGTAGAAGGAAAAAATTTGAAGCGTGCCTGATGACATATTCTGATAAGCTATTAGAACTCTGATAAGTTGTCAGGTATGTCATCGCACATAAGCAGAAGGCAAGAAATGGGAATCATGTCTGACGACATGGTCTGATAAGCTATCAGATCTGTGATAAGCCGTCAGAGATGTCATCAGCTAAGAAAAAAATCTTACGTTTTAATTTCAAATTTTTCTTAAGTAACGGTTATAAATAGTAGCTTTTAGGGTTTCATTGAAGGGGGCTTAACATCTTGAACATCACAACATTAATCCATTTTCTCTCTAGTTTTAGGGCTAAACATCTTGAACTTATTCCTAAGACTACTTTACTTCTCTTTGGTCTCTAAACTTGGATTTTAATTTTCAATTCTTTGATTTAGTTGTGGGATATTCTTCTTGAATTTGGGAAGAGAATCAATTTCTGACTACATCTTTTGTAAGTTTAATCACTTTGAATTATGAATTCAGATATTGTTATTGCTTTCTCTTTCATGTGGAACTAAAACCCACAACTAGGTTGTGGGATCTATGATTACTCCTGTATTGTCTTAATAGTTGGTTGGGGTTTGAGTGATTGTGGTACCATGTTGATAATTCTTTTGTATTAATTATTTTTGTTGGTTGCAAATAATAGATCTCGCCTTATGTTGATTTGCTCGAACTGAGAAATAAACTAAAGGTAGTGAATTATCAATGAGGATTTGGAAAGGTTAAGTTCCTACCTAATGATTAATGTTGTAACAAGATTAATCAACTCAAAATAAAATCAGTGTGAATAGAAGGTTCCTAAGTTTGAGAGAATTAGGAAACTCAACATCTAGGTAGGTTGAGAAACACTTAGATGAACTGTAGATACTGATAATTTAGTGTTTTCCATAAGTCATGAGAATCCAATACTACAACTATTATTCAATGGAGGATTACTAATCATAGTTATCACAACTCTAGTTTCTCTATATCATTGATTTGAAACATTGCAGTTTAAGCTTTGAGTTCTAAGAAGAATTGAAGTGTTAATAACTTTTGTTCAATCATTAAAAAACCTCCATTTTATCTTTTCGTATCATTTTTTTGAATTTAACTTGTATCTATAGTTTTAAATTAGTTTAATCACCACTCACATTATTCCTCGTGGATTCTACCCCGACTCCAAAGTTGGGTAAATATATTGACGACCGCCTTGCACAAAATTGACTTATAAGTTGAGCGTTATCAAAAATGGCGTCGTTGCTGGGGAACAATTTATCATATTGAGTTGGTTTGGGATTTTAGCCTACTTGCTTGAATTCAAACCTGTAAATATTTGTGTTTAGTTTTCTTTTATTTCTTATGTTAGGTAGATTTTTTGTTTAGTTTACTTATTACTATGGCATCGTTGAATGAACAGGAGCTTGGTGGTTGGAAATCTTATTTTGATGATTCATGTCCATATTGTGATGGACCTCACTTTTGGAAAGATTGTAGATATGCTCCCCGGAGAGAGATGTATGCACCATCTCCATCCTGTCGGGAGTATGATTGTTCTTTATGTGGTGGTCAAGATGGACATTGGAGTGATTGCCCAAATGCCCCCTCCCCCTATTGCGCTAACCCAAATTCTAGTTCTTCTTATGAGTTTGATAGGTCTTGTGGTCAAGGAAAAAAAAGAACGAAGCACTTAAAAGAGTGACATTGAAGCTATGTTTCAACTAATGTTGGGTCTCCAGAAAGAAATATATGATATTGTATGTGATATGCATCAAGAAATGAAGCCAATCATTCATGAAAAGATGGATATAGAGGTCAATCATTCAAAGCATTCTTCTATATTATGTTTAGATGATATCTTATCTATGGGATCATTTAAAACAATAGAAGAGTGTGAAGATGAGGAGCAAGAACCCTATATTGATGTTGAGCTTGATGTTGAGCAACCCTCAGTGATTTCTCAACCAACCTAACCAACCATGAGAGATGATGCCAAGATTGAGGACATGGTGCTAGAGGCAAAAGAAGAAACCAAGAAAATCTCTAATAAAGACTCTAGCCCAATTCGAAGTGAAGATGTCGAGAAAGTGAATAAAAGTGAGTGTGTAGTAGATATTGTAAATTTTGAAGTAGGACTGATTGGGCCTCATTCAAAGCACTTTTCTACATTATGTTTAGATGATATCTTTTCTGTAGAATCATTTAAAATAGTAGAAGAGTGTGAAGATGAGGAACAAGAATCCTATATTCTTGATTTTACATTAGACAAGCAACATAAAAACAGACCTCACTTTAAGGCCGAGTGGTTTACCACACTCAATCTATTACTCGACTTCTTAATTTTGTACCACCCCCTATGAGCGAGGCAAGAATATGGACTCTAAGTTGGGGGTAAAATTCATATCCTCAAGGTAAAGGAAAAAGTTGAGTTAAGTCATGTCGCGACACTAAATTAGGCACTTCTTGGGAGGCAACCCAAGGTATTTTGTTGTTTGTATTTGTATTTTGTGATTGACATCAGATCTTCGCACCCATGGTGCCATAGGTATATTTCTAACTCTCTTGTTTTGGTTTGACGCATTGGGGACATTACATGATTTTAAGTTGAGGGTGGGGCTACTTGTGGGTGTTAATGTCCTCTTGGGGTTTTGTTTATCGTGCCTCTTCTTCTCGGAGTCTTGTTCCTAGTAGAGCCGGTATATTTAGGCGTATTGTGGTTGTTTTGTGGTGTGTTGTGGTTAACTGGGGGAAAATAAATATCTAGGGCAGTTGACATATTTTTGTTGATTTTTTTTTGGAATGTTAAATACCTCTCTAATTGTCTATCTGGTAACTGTGTGATATGCATCTATATGTGACTACTATGAATCTTTTTATGGTATTAGTACTAGGGACATCATAATCACAGGTAGCAATTGCATGAACCGAATGGGTAGTAGCTTGTGATGTACCTTTATGCCATGTGTGTGTGAGATACTACCTAGTTTCCGTTGTGTGTTAAATCCAGAACTTGTCCATTTAGTCTTGCCTTGGTTATAGGATAGCGGTTAGGAAAGGATCATAGGCCGTTGTTGATATTAGTCCACTTTTAGCCTAAATGACCTTCCATGTGTGACTAATATCCCTTGATCCTGATTTTAAGTTTGAATGCTGATTCTTTTTATTATACCTACCACCTTCCCATTTGTATCACAATGAACCTGTTTTGGCCCTGCTCCTCCTTGGATATTATGCGCTTTGACTTAGGCAAATAGCCTAAGTTGAGGTTGGCTACCATAGGTGTGCGTGATGTAAAATGAGTATGAAGAAAGGTAGAATAAAAAGAGGGGTGCGGTAGAAAAAGAATAAGAAAAGAAAAGTTGTGAAAAAAATGAAATAATTGTCAAAAAGACCGCACCCAACCGGAGTATGTGTGATCAAGAAATTAGGTAAAGGTAAATAAGTGAGACTCCAAAAGTTAGTATAGTGCCAAGGAGGCTTAGTCACCTTAAATATCATCGAGAATCATACCAGCCCTTAGCCTACATTACAAGACGAAGAAAAAGACGTATAGTGATCCTAGCTTACCTGTCTGAAAACCTTGGTAATGAAAATAAGGGCAAGCTTATGGTATTTGGCATACATTGACTGGAACTTCTTTTTGAAAGTGAGTGTCTATTGATTGTCCCCATAATTACATATGTTATTTCTTATATGAGTGAGGAAGGACTTCTTTATTGTAAAGGCACATTGGTTATGTTTCCAGTTGCTAACTTGTTTGGGTAGTATAATATTGGTACATGCATGGTTGTTGTTGCTAAGTTGTTGCCATAGCTTGAGTTATTTGTGTTGCATTGTTGTTTTTCAATAATATACACAGTTGAGTTTGAGATGATTAACCTTGGAGATGGCAAATATGTTATGAGCTAAGATGGATGATTGACTGCCAAATGTGCTTTGTATCGTCTTAGTTATGTTTAAGTTGCTTGAGGACAAGCAATTGTTTAAGTTGAGGGTGTTGATGTGTGAGCTAATGCTAACACATTTGAGGCTTTTAACTAGAAATAATTGTAAAGTCTTAAGCAACTTTTGTCGTTTTTTATTGCTTTCTCTTTCATAATGAAGGAAATTCAAGATGCAAAAAAAACAAAGACAATAAGAGCAAAAGAGATGAATTTGCAACAAATGGCCATGAAAGTGTAGTTGACGACTTGTCTGATAAGTCATCAAATTTATCTTAAGTTATCAGAGTCATCATCAGCTGTAGACAGTGTGAGAAAGTTAGAGTAAAAGTATGATGATATCCCTTGATAAGCCGTCAGGTATTTGATAAGTCGTCAAGAATGCTGTCACTCAGAAGCAGAAGATTTTCTAACGACATGTCCTCATAAGCTATCAGATCTCTGATAAGCCGTCAGGCATTCCGTCACTCAGAATCAGAAGGCAAAAAATTGAAGCATTCCTAACGACATATTCTGATAAGCTTTCAGTACTCTGATAAGCCGTCAGGCATGTCGTCACACATAAGCAGAAGGCAAGACATGGAAATCATGTCGGACGACATGATCTGGCGACATGGTCGGATAAGCTATCAGATCTCTAATAAGCTGTCAGACATGTCGTCAGCTAAGGAGAAAACTCTAAATTTTTAATTTCAAATTTTTCTTAAGCTATGGATATGAAAAACAGCTTTTAGGGTTTCATTAAAGGGGTCTTAACATCTTGATCTTCACAACATTAATCTGTTTTCTCTCTAGTTTTAGGGTTGAACATCTTGAACTTATTCCAAAGACTACTTTACTTCTCTTTGGTCTCTAAACTTGGATTTTAATTTTCAATTCTTTGATTTAGTTGTGGGATATTCTTCTTGAATTTGGGAAGAGAATCAATTTTTGACTACATCTTTTGTAAGTTTTTTCACTTTGAATTATGAATTCATTTATTGTTATCGCTTACTCTTTCATGTGGAACTAAAACCCACAACTAGGGTTGTGGGATCTATGATTACTCCTGTATTGTCTTAATAGTTGGTCAGGGTTTGAGTGATTGTGGGAACATCTTGATAATTCTTTCGTATTAATTATTTTTTGTTGGTTGCAAACAATAGATCTCGCCTTATGTTGATTTGCTCGAACTGAGAAATAAACTAAAGGTAGTGAATTATCAACAAGGATTAGGGAAGGTTAAGTTCCTACCTAATGATTAATGTTGTAACAAGATTAATCAACTCGAAATAAAATAGATGTGAATCTAAGGTTCCTAAGTTTGAGAAAATTAGGGAACTCAACATCTAGGTAGGTTGAGAAACACATAGATGAAGTGTCGATACGGATAATTTGGTGTTTCCCGTAATTCACGAGAATCCAATACTACAACTATTAATCAATGGAGGATTACTAATCATAGTGATCGCAACTCTAGTTTCTCTATATCATTGATTTGAAATATTGTAGTTTAAGCTTTGAGCTCTAAGGCGAATTGAAGTGTTAATAACATTTGTTCAATCATTAAAAAAACTCATTTTATCTTTTCGTATCATTTGTTTGAATTTAACTTGTATCTATGGTTTTAAATTAGTTTAATCGCCACTCACATTGTTTCTCGTGGATTCGACCCCGACTCCAAAGTTGGGTAAATCTATTGACGACCACTGCCTTGCACTAAATTGACGAGTAAGTTGAGCATTATCCGGTATCTTAATCTTTTACATTTTTATAGCTCCCTATACGACATCATTATAGTCTTTTGGGGGAGGAGTTAAAGGGCCTTAGATGTTTTTCATCTTCATTATATCCAAAAACACTTAGAGAACTTTCAGAAGAGTGGTTATTTTCCTCTCCCACTGAAGAAAACTAGGATTCCTCTCCAAAAGCTCCAAGTCCAAATTCCTAGCCATAATCATCCAAATTCTAAGAATGTGAGTATTAAATGAGGGCATTCTTTCACCCTTATGCCCAAAGATATTTTCAAGTTCAATTTTTATGAATTTCATGAATTAGGCCAAGTTCCCAAGTATTCCAATTTTATGATTTCTTTTTTGCATTTGGATTTCTAAACACCTTATGACAATTAATATCAGTTTATGCATATTATTAAATAGGGCTTTCATATTGGTTGTCATCTTCTAAACACAAAATCCTATATTCTAGTAGATTTTACATAAAATATCAAATTAAAGCTTATTTTCAAATGATTATTTAGCATACCATGTTTGTCATGATTTTTAGAGATAGTAAAACACTTATAACTAGTTTTATAATTTCATTCATATTAGTAACAATAAATTGAACTTGTTTATGTAATTTATTCATATTTCAGTATAATTATGAGCTTAAACATATGACTATGGGAGTAGTACTTAGCATTGTGAGGACAAGGGGGTCAGATAACTCAAGTTCCAAACGATGTGCCACCATAGGTTCAAGAGGTCCGTGCCAATTGAGAGTGTCACTCTTAGCCTGAGTAGGCTCATGGATGTATTCGTGCTAGTTATGGTTCTTACTCTTAGAAAGGTATAGAGCACTCGTACAAAGAATTATAGGTTGGATTCTATGTTTCTCACATGGTCTATGTCGGTAAGTGAACCTCTCATAATTTCAGACACAGCATAATACATGCCCCTTATTTCAATTTGTCCTTGCTTAGCTCATGATCTTTGAGATTATCATATTTATATCATTATACATGCCCCTATTTTAGTTTGTACTTTCTTAGATCATGATATTTCATATTATCATATTTATATCATTTTACAAATATGATTATGTATCTCAGACAGGGTAATTGTACTTCAGTTCAATTTTATATCTCCATATAAATTTCAGTATTTATCAATATATATTATATTAGCATAGCTTACATGCTCGGTTCATTTAAAGTATTGATTGCATACCCCTTTTTGCACTGAATTATAACATAATATAGGTTTGAACACTCTGCATTATCCCCACAACTGATGCGTTTTAGTTCATTCCAGCAGCTGGCGGGGGTGTATCCTCATCATCCGAGAATGAGTCCTTATCCATTTCAACATTTCTTTCTAGTTATTAAACAGTTTAGAGCTAGATAGGGACTAGTGTAACGCCCCAGAAAAGGGGTCCCGGAGCGTCACATGATGCTTGAGGCTACGAGTAGCCCCAAGCTAACCCTTTGCGCCATTTTCATTCAGTTCAACACAAATCAACGGGGTTTCCATAAATAACCCTGAAATATCAACAGAGTAATCATCATTCAAGAATAAAAGAATTTTAGAAAGATAACAAAATACGACTTATTAGTCAACTCCCAACATCTATACTAGTCTGACAAGCCTCTAAGAAAATCAATAAAACCAGCGACCCATTGAGACATGCCCCAACTAACTCATACTAGTTATCAAATGTAAGCAATTCCGTGAAACCGACATCAGACATCAAATCCTCGAAACATGAGAACTCACCACGACAGAGGATGTAAAACAGCGTGCCCAAAGAATCGCTGTCAAACCTGGAACTGAGCACTTGAACCTACATTTCGAGAAAATACAAACCACATACAAAGATGTGGGTCAGTACCATGGAAAGAAACCGAGTATCTGGGGGTGTATACAATTTTATAAACATCATCATCATAAATATTTATAAGAAATATGCAGGATGTATGAAAGACTCACATAGCCCGAAGAAAATCATCATAATCATGAGAGGATGAAATAAGTATAATAACACATGTGAGTTATCATATAATTTGTCAATCACTTTCAGTTCATCAATAATATCAATTCTCATAATGTAAATATCATTTAAATCTTTCGAAAGAATAACTTTCACAATTACACTTTCAAATCACTTCACCATTCACCATAGACACAAGGAAACACACACACACTGGGAGATCCTATAACCGACATAAACCATGTGAGCTGCACGGAGTACAACGTACAACCCACGTTGGGGAGAGTCGTCCTATCCTTTCCATCGGAGTAGGACTATCGATATCAAATCCACACAAACTAGTGATCACTATATAAATCAGCCTCAGGCTCACTCCTACGGGGGTACACAGTTCTAGGGAAGTGAGGTCGCTTTATACCTCCCACTCGGTGCTAAAGATTTCTCCCGGACTTAGCTCAGATCATTTCAAAGACAATCCACAACAAAAAAATTTCAGTAATATATAAATATACATCGTGAGCCATCATGCTTTCCATCTATCAAAATCAACCACGTTGCGGATTTCTTTCACACTTGTGTTCAAAACAACTCCATTAATACCAAAAGGTCAAATTATTCAAAATATCTCAAATATTCAACATCAACGTACTTATAACACACACTTTCTCAAAAAAAAAAATAATTTCCACTGGGGATTCACGACCCAAATATCAAAATCATGATAAATATCATTCAAGATTCATGCTTTATATCTCCACACATGTAAATTCATCTTTCAAAATCATAAACATCAAGATTTCATAATAATCATCATAACATATGGGTTCATGCTTCAAATTTGTAAAAAATCAAATAAAAACCATGCCTTTTTAAAGAAAATTACTTTTGGGCACAAGAACGAAAGAGAGTTCTTGTTGAAAAACCCCATATACCTTGAATGATGAACTTTAGATCGATACTCATTTTTGAGATGTTAATCGTTCCTTTGAATGATGGTTCTTGGAGTTCTTGAACTAGAAACTTGGAATCTTGAATAAATTTGCAGAATTAATGGTGAACTTTGGAGGTTCTTGAAGTTGGATGTAGGAGCTTAGGGTTTTCTTTTCGAGGGAATTTAATGAAATATAACATATAATGCTTCTAATAGGCTTTAATATAGGGTTTGGACAGATTTTAGGTGAGAGGGAAGGACCAAAACGCCCCTAAAAAATCAAATAATTCTCTAATCTGTCCTTTGGTGGACTGTTTTAATAATCTGAAATAGATCAACTATAACATTTTACTTCAATATCTAAATTGGATGAAACTAATTTCATTAAAAAGAGGAGTCTCATATCTTTCCGTTGATATATAGTATCTCACCGAGATCATTGTGTACGAGGAGTTACGATCGTTTGAAGTTGACCCAAAAATTCGCTTTTGATAGGCTGAAGTAGATCGACTATAACTATTTTCTCCGATAGACAAATTGGATGAAACTAATTTTATCGGAAGGAGGACTCGTAGAGCTTTCCGTTGATATATAGTAGATCACCCAGATCATTATGTACAAGGACTTATGATCATTTAAAGTTGGAGCAAAAATATGCCAGGCCTCAGTACTTTTTCCTGCACGTTTTACTGTTCACTGCTATTCACGGTTTGATTGGAATGTTCATAACTCGTCGCTCGGGTGTCCGTTTTGGATAATCCATATATCGCTGGAAATATTATTAGATACTCTACGCAATGGTGGGTCATAATCTAAGACATTCCGCATGAAAAATTTATAATTCATTCTAGAAGATATAACCCAACACGTTTACGCACAAAACTTCAACAAAAAATTTCTCGGGGTATTACAACTTGTGTCTATTATCTCCGATGAAGGTTCAATTTTCACTTTTCACTTTTGGAAGGAATTTCAAAGGATTTATCTACCTGAGTTGATCTTAGCACAACTTTCAAACTCAAGATCGATGGTCAATCAGAGCATACTATTCAGATTTTTGAAGACATACTTCATGTTTGTAATATGGACTATGAAAGTCAGTGAGAGTAGCTTTGGCAGAGTTTACGTGGTATAATATCTATCGTTCCAGTATTGAGATGGGATCCTTTGAGGCTTTATACAATAGGTGTTATTGCTCTCCAGTTGATTGGTTTGAGGTTTGTAAGATTTGACCTCGAGGTATGGACTTGCTTCACGAGTCACTGGATAGAGTTCGGGTCATTCAAGATAGACTTTGAATGGCTTAGAGTAGGCAGAAATACTATGCGGATCATAGACATCATGCATTGAGTTTAATATTGGTGATCGATTCTTCCTTCATATTTCACACATAAAGGGTGTGATGAGGTTTGGGAAGAGAGGAAAGCTTTGCCCAAGATATATTGGGTCATTTGAGATTCTTCAGACTATTACAGATGTAGCTTATGAGTTAGACTTACCTTCAGATATTTCAGTCGTCATCTAATTTTTTATGTATCCATGTTACGACGTTATATTATGGATGAGTCTCATGTAATTCATTGGGAAACATTGTAGTTAGATAATAGGTCTCCCTTTGTTGAAGAAGCAACATCTATTTTGCGTTCTAGAGATATTTCAGTGGTTAAAGTTTAGTGGAGGCACTATTTTGTAGATGTGTCTACTTAGGAGGTCGAGTTTGATGTGCGTAGTAATTATCCCCATCTTTTTGTTGATTTAGGTATTTCTCTTACCTTTAGCTCAAGGATGAACTAGATTCTTAGGGTTGATATAGTAAGGACTTGATAATCTGAATTTTACCTTTTTATGTCTTTTGATAATTTATCTTTCTCCATGGTTTCTATGTGATTTTTGGGGTGTGGGGATGGTTGAAATAGTTCCCAATGCGATTCAGAATGATTTATGTGAGTTTATCATTTTAGCGGTTAAAAAGGCCTTATAGTTGTCTTTGGTACATTTATTGCTCTATGTATCTGATGGCAAAACAAACTATGCCAGCAGAACCAAAATGTCGATTTTGGGTAAGTAGAGTGGCTGGTTTGATTTTATGTCTTCTGAATCTCATTTTGACCCTCATTTCAGAAAATTATGAAATTGGGTCTCGGGGGCCAATTTTGTGAAAACCATCTTTTTATGAAAATCTGATGTCACCATTAAGTCTGGAGAGTCAAATTTAGTCTAGTAATATATTTTTTTTGCCTTCACGGGATTATTAACGAGTTTCGAGGGCTCCATCTACAATATTGCATTTTTAGAAAAGTTGTTGGTGCAATATATTTGGTGTAGCCTCTTTAGCAGACAATGAACCGCTAAAGTGGTAGTCACTTTAGCAGGCCCTGCTAGACTAAGTTGATATTGCTAAAGTGGTGGGTTAGTCACTTTAGAAGCCACTGCTTCAGTAGTATGGGAATCACTTTAGCGGTTACTACATGTGGTTTGGGCCACTTTAGCAATCGACTCATGCTAAAGTGATGATCGCTTTTGACCGCTTTAGCGGTAAGCACTGGATCAGGTATAAAATGTCTTTCTTAATTTTTCTTTCATTGTTGAGACTTTGACCTTCAGGTTAAGAGGATTTTGGATGATTTCCTTCATTTTTATCTTGGATAAGCTCCAAATCACTATTTCAATTAGTTTACTTCGATTTTTGTCATCTAAAACTCATTAATTCATGATTTCAAAAATGGAGTTTAAATATTTAAGCTCGAAATCCCTAAAATAATTTTTCTTCAATTTAAATCCCATTTTTAATTTGTTTTCTAGTGACGCCCAAGCTACACCTTCAATAGAAAGGTGATGTAGTCGCTGCCAAATATAGTAACCAAACAAGATTGGGTTCTAATGCCAAGGGAATACGCGTAATCGTAGCTCTCAGCCATTTTCATCAATGGGCAGAACTAGAAAATTAAATAGAGGGTTTTAAGTATCAATGTCAAACTAGTAGCAAATATCAACTTCAGTTGTATTTAGTTGTAGTTGAACATAAGGATTGTTTTCCTCCTGGCTTCTCAACTCTGTACTCTTATCGTGCTATATTAAACCAACCTGATACCTTGCATGCAGAATCAATAAGTTATGTACCTTCTACTGTCTTTTGGACGAGCAAAAGGATTTCATCATTTACCCTTTGAGCCTCAGGATGTCGCCTTACTAACCTTTATCTTTATCCCAATTAACTATTACCTTTTAAGTCTCTAGTTATTAAATAAAATCTAACCAACTTACTTAGATAATAACTAGTACAGTGGATCAACAGTTAAACTCCAAATTACTATTATAATTATATTTTCCTAGTCACTACTCCTGTCACGACCCGAACTAGGGCCATGGCCGTGACGGACATCCCGAACCATGAAGACCCGAAAGACCTTCTAACTTGTAATCATATACTCCATTTATATATAAATAGGAAATGCAAAAATAAAATCTGTTACGGAAACATGGTCATAATCTAAATTTAATTTAACAATGAGGAATAAAATCAAATATCGACTAAACACCATCTGTGAAATCTCTACTACATGATCAAATAACAACTGTCTGAAAACTGGGACAAGGCCCCCCAGTAGACCAAAACTATAATAAATAATAACTATATGAAAGAAACTAGGCCTTTTGAAATATAGATGGCTCACCAACTGGTACTCTTCACTCCTGTCTGATAAAATATACTGCTTATCAGGACCCCTAGACTATGCCTCAGAACCAGGAAGGTGGGGGGTCAATACAGATGTACTGGTACGCAAAGTAGTCCAAAATAAAGCTTGTATGTAAATAAAATAGTTTGAGAGCAATTTGTCAAAATATCATGCATGAAATAGTTCTATAACACATGGGCACTTTCTAAAAATCATAAATCATTCTTGTCAATGCAATTTTCGATCCTTGTATTACTTATGAGCTAGGTGGCACTCCCCTACAATTCTGATATTCCACGGGCGGTATGGAATCTGCCTTTAACTAGATGGGGAAGCCCCCAACCCAAGTATGACGTAAGGGTTGGAGTTTTTGATTCTGATACGCCACACGACACTAGGCCAACGTAATATAATATACCCGGATCGAAAAATTGTAGTTTTGGGCAATGAGTTGTCTAAACTCGTGCCTTCTTCGGGTAACCACCTAACATCTCTTTATTCCCAATTTTATCCTGTTATGAATCATGCATTATTCTAGTTTCAACATCTGAAAATTTTGACTTCAAACATGTATTCTATTCTATTCTGAATTACCATGGCATAATCTAAATTAGTGTCGTCAAACCAAAACTTACAAGTCCTCTTTTCTGAGCCATAATGTATCATGCATAATTCTTTCATTAAAGCATAGTTCAGACCACCCAAACATGCAAACAATATAACATATTTCATGTTCCGAAAATACAAGTCAAACCTATGCTAAGATTATTCAAACATATGGTGGTCATTTGTTCTTTTGGAAAACCACGCTACTCTTTGTTATATGCATATTCAACATACATAACCCTCTCTTTTGAATTCAAAAATTATACTCAAATTCTTTTCAAGATGCATTTCAAAACATTTCATCTTATACGAAACATGGGAAAAACATATGAGAGAGGGATTCTTTATTATTCATGTTCTCAATTGAATATTCATCCTTAAACACCTGCTTACATATATATATAATTTCCAATAAATTTTGGGTGAAGGCCAAAAGACCAAAACAATATCATTAACATTTATAATGCATAATTAATCATGGATTTCAAAACCCTTTTCTTAATTCATGCTTGATAGATCTTTAAATCATGCGTGAATATTTCAACAAGCCCATGTAGTTTTAGGATAAACCCCATGTACCTTAAATTATAAGATCTGAAAGATGGAACCCGGATCTAGATAGATGAAATCCAGTTCTTCATCCATTTCTTGAGTATCTTCACTTAGGAAGATGAATTCTTGATCAATGGAAGGGAAGGAAACTTGAATCTTAATTTTTTTCTTAGAAATGTTGAACTTAAGGATAAATTTTCTTGATTTCTTGATCTTGGAGAAAACCCTAGTTTCCATCTTATTCTTGAGAGTAGAGAGGATTGAGATGTTGTAAAACTGATAATATATGGATTATAATTCTTAGGGTTGAATTTATATTCTTGGAGAAGGTTTCTGGAGATAGGGAAAGACCAAAATACCCCTATGAAATCACTTTCTAGTTGCTAAAATTTTCAGCTGACGATCAAGGCTGATAAGTCATCAGATTTGTGATAGCCCGTCACCTAGGAGTTGAAATTTATGAGTTTCTGTCTAAGGCTGACGACATATTCTGATAAGTCATCAGACTTGTGACAAGCTGTAAGAATTGTCGTCACTCAGTTGCTAGGCTGATATGCTGGAGTAAAATGGGCATAACTCTTTGCTCCGATGTTAGATTTTGGCAAAATTGGTGTCATTGGAAAGACGACTCAAAGAAATTTCATTTTACATACTGTAGTAACCCAATTCGTCCTATACAAGGAGTTATGATCAATTGAAATTGACCCAATTTTCAACACTCACTCAAACTCGAACTATAGGAAAGCTTTTAACTCATTCTTGAGTTTGGGGACCTCTATGATCTCAATTTATGATAAATAGGCTCCTACATTACATAATTGATATCATGCCAAATTTGCATAGGATTTATGGCTTTAGGATCATCTAGGCATAGAAACGATGATTTTCGTTCTAGCCCGAAATGCGGGGTGTTACATTATCTCCCCCT
Organism: Capsicum baccatum var. pendulum; assembly: GCA_030864225.1. Lineage (NCBI taxonomy): Eukaryota > Viridiplantae > Streptophyta > Magnoliopsida > Solanales > Solanaceae > Capsicum > Capsicum baccatum. Next base: position 158,469,866 of record CM061560.1, on the reverse strand, counting down.
TGGGATCATTCGTCCCCGAATGATGGGTAGGAATGTTGAAGTCTTAAAGGTATGGAATAATGTGGACATGATATTTCTCCTGAGAAAGAATATACTGATATGAAACATTTAAATTTCCATCATGAAACTAAATTCTGAGTTGACTTACCCTTACTTTATTTAAGGAGCTGATTCAGACTGAGAATTTAGGATTCCCTTGAGGTGTTCATGATCCAATCATACGTATCAAATTGAAAAGTGATAACATATGTAAGTACGAATCTTGAGACAACAAGATTTAGATCGTACAAAGGTATTACACTGTCTGAGCTAAAATACTTGGGAAAATTGAGATTATGAGTTAAACACTTATGAACTGAGTCATGACTACATAGCTGAGTCTGAAACATAATGCTAGGACTGAACTGAATCCGCAATTTACATGGATGGAATATATTATCTCTTGGGATGGTCGTACGTATGAGACTTCAAATAGTTGGACTGGGTGAAAAGGTGGAAAAAACACAGTAACTTGTCTGCCTGACTGTTAAGCTGAATTGCTTGATACACAGACTGAATTATACTGGACACTTATACTTAACTGGAGTATCTCTCCAACACTCTTTCTAAAGAAGTCCTAGTAGCATTAGGGAGCAACGAATCTTGGGCATGAGTTGCACAAGACATCCAACCAAGGAATTACAACAATGACACCACTCTATAGCATGAAATATAAGCATATAACTCATAAACTAGGATAGAATTACCAGGCATTAGGCAATGCATATAACTCATAAACTAGGATAGAATTACCAGGCATTAAGCAATGCAACTTCTTACTTTCAAGCTTAGTGCACTTCTCGAATACTCCCTTAACTAAATTATTCCCTTTAAATACCATACTCATTTGATTCAACTTAGAATTCTTATATGGGCATTGATAAATCTTTCTACTAATGCCTAAAGTAACATAAGTCCTCTCACCATGATCAAGCCTAACTTCAAATCACAAAATACAACATGCCACACCACGATACTAGTCTAAACCATATGATTCAATCTTTTATATATATTTTTTTAGAGATCACACCCTAAGCATATCGTGCCTTACAACTTCAATGAATAACTCTAATCTCTTACTATGGATTCACTAGCGCATATTGTGTTCCTTCACTAAAATCCCAACATGTCATTCAAGCCTATCTTTATAACCACATATGAACTTCATGGCAAACACCCATGAAGACACACTTCATATATTCTCTAAACCACCATCAATATAACTCCTACGCGCTACCTCAAGAATATACACACACAAATTTCCACTAACCATCACATATATCAAAGACTTGGCCCCAGATCTTAATTCACACTCATGACCTTATCTAAAACAAGCATACTATGATCTTTCATCAACAAGAAACATTTACTCATCATCACTATCATTACATAAGGAGGAGTCACTAAAAGGTTAGAACAGAAGACCTTGAAGCATGGGAGGATATTATACAAGACATGACACTTAACTGAGTCCGAAGGAATAGCAATTAAACATCAGGCATTCATTAAAGTGATCTGAAATGGGGGATACATGAATATGAGCTGAATCTCATCAATCATAAAGAGTATAGCATGAATTATGGGAATTGAGCACACTACAAAGCGTGAGTACATGAGTCAAGAGCTGCATGACCTCAATTTGAAGTTCATAACATATGGATGTGATTCCGACTATTGAATAAACTGGAACTCCTCATTTTAGAACTGGAAAAGCACGTGATTCTCTATCACATACATGAACATAAACTATGATCATGGAACTGAAACGTAAGGCATGAGTAGGTATTGGGATCACTGAAAAATACAAAGATAAGAATGCGTTGAGTCCCACCCTCACTTTCTGATGTTCTATATCATACTGGCATTACTATTTGAATTTGAGAGTCTGGCTTGGTTACTTGTTCTATCATCTCCCCCTTAACTTCAAGCCATTATCTTAAGTTTGAGAGATCCCTTACTAGAATCTAAACTGAACTACACACACTGCACTCTGGGGTCTGGAATGCGACACGCAATTAATAGAACTTAACCCGAATGACCACACCTGAAAGTGGAAAACACACTGGATGAACAGGCAGGAAATGATAGACAAAGGAACTCCATCCAGTCTGACTAGCTCTCGGATATACAATCTAGCAAAATCCTCAGCAGTATATGAAGTATGAGCAGGCAAAAAATGAGCAGACTTAGTCAACCTATCAACCACAACCCAAATGGAATCATGATGGCGTCGGGAAGGAGGTAAACCAATCACAAAGTCCATATTTATCTCTTCCCACTTCCAGGTGGGACTACTAAACTTTTGCATCATACCACCAGGTCTTTGGTGTTCAACCTTAACCTGTTGGCATGTTGCACACTTAGCTACAAACATTGCTATATCTTTCTTCATGCCACTCCACCAATAGATTTCCCGTAAGTCTCGGTACATCTTGGTGGCACCAGGATGAATAGAATATCGCGCCCCGTGCGCTTCAGCCATAATCCTCTGTCTCAGATCACAACATTCGGGACACATAATCTACCCTGTAATCTCAACACACCATCTCCCCCTTGGGAGAAAACCTCTACTTTTTGGTCCTTGACTGACTCCTTCAGTCTGACCAAACTAGCATCTGAGTATTGCTTTTCCTTCACTTCCAAAACCAAGGAGGATTCGGAACTACTCTGAACCCCTATACTACCTTCAGTAAAGTCAAACAACCTAACCTCTAATCTATCCAAACGATGTACATCACGAGCCAACTCTTTCTTACCTTTTACCATATGCGAAACACTACCCATGGACACTTTACCTAGGGCATCCGCCACAACATTGGCCTTGCACGGATGGTACAGCACACTCATATCATAGTCCTTTAATAATTCTAACTATCGTCTCTGCCTAAGATTCAATTCTCTCTGGGTAAACACATTCTGCAGACTCTTATGATCAGTGAAAACATCAACATGGACACCATACAAATAGTGTCTCCAGATTTTCAAAGCAAACACAACAGCAGCCAACTCAAGGTCATGGGTGGGGTAATTTTTCTCATGGGGTTTCAACTGTCAAGAAGCATAAGCTATCAACTTACCCTTCTGCATTAATACACAACCCAACCCAACTCTCAAAGCATCACAATACACCACAAAACCATCGACACCATCAGGTAAAGTCAAAATAGGGGCTGAAGTGATTCGAGTCTTCAACTCCTGAAAACTCTTCTCACAAGATTCGGACCATAAGAACTTCACTTTCTTTTGGGTCAACCGAGTCATAGGCGACGCTATAGAGGAGAAACCCTCAATAAAACGGCGGTAATAGCCATCTAAACCCAAGAAACTTTAGATATCAGTCAGAGAAATAGGTCTAGGCCAATTTCTAACAGCTTCGGTCTTTTGGGGATCAACTTTAATACCCTCGAAAGAAATGATATGACCCAGAAAATAAACTGACCTTAGCCAAAACTCACACTTACTGAACTTGGCAAATAACTTGTGATGTCTAAGGGTTTGCAAGACAGTATGGAGATGATCAAAATATTCATCCTTACTACGGGAGTACACCAGTATATCATCGATGAACACTATGATAAACATATCCAGATATGGTCTGAACACTCGATTCATGAGGTCCATGAAAGCTGCTGGGACATTAGTTAATCTGAAAGACATAACAAGAAACTCAAAATGGCCATAACGAGTTTGGAAAATGGTTTTTGGGATGTCACACTCCCTAACTTTGAGTTGATGATAGCCGGAACGAAGGTCTATCTTTGAGAAATAACTTGCACTTTGCAATTGGTCAAACAAATCATCTATTCTCGGAAGGGGGTACTTATTTTTTACGGTGACTTTATTCAGTTGGCGGTAATCAATGCACATACGCAAAGAGCCATATTTCTGTATCACAAACAATACAGGAGCACCCCAAAGAGAAACACTGGGCCTTATGAAACCCTTATCTAGTAGATCTTTGAGTTACTATTTCAACTTCTTAAGTTCTGCAGGGGCCATACGGTAAGGAGGAATAGAAATGGGTTGAGTATCGGAAAGAAGATCAATCTCGAACTCTATCTCTCTATTAGGAGGTATCCCTGGGAGATCATCCAAAAACACATTAGAAAACTCATTGACGACGTTAACAGGCTGGAGAGTAGGATCTCAGACTTAGTGTCTTTGACTCTAACCAAATGGTAAATACACCCCTTGGAAATAAGTTTTCTAGATTTGAGGTAAGAGATAAAATGGCTCTTGGGTGACAAAAAATTCCCAGACCACTCAAACACGGATGCACCTGAAAACTGAAACTTGACCACTCGAGTCCGATAATCAATAGAGGCATAAGAAGAATACAGCCAGTCCATACCCAGAATCACATCAAAATCTACCATGTCTAACTCAATCAGACCAGCCAACAAGACTCTATAAAGATCGGTAACAGGACACTTTTTATACACTTTTTGGGCAACAATCGAATCACCCACTGGGGTAGAAACTAGGATAGGCTCAGGAATAATCTCAGGACTCATTTCAAAATTCACAGCAATCAAAGGTGTAACATATGATAAACTGGATCCAGGATCCAACAAAGCATACACATCAAACTAAAATATACGAAGCATACCAGTAACAACATCGGGAGAGTCCTCCTATTCCTGGTGGGACAGTAAAGCATAGAATTAATTATGGCATTGCCCGCCAACATTGCTAGAAGAGGCGCCCTGAGCTAGGGCTGGGCGAGTCGCTGGAATTGGAGCACTAAAAGTCTGAGTCTGGGTTTGAGGGTGATAGTCATGACGAACTTATCCATCCTGTGGATAATCTCAAACTCTATGACCCATGTCACCACACCAGAAACAACCCCTCTTTTTACCCTAACACTCACACGAATGAGCCCTACCACACTTAGAATATAGGGGACGATTTGGCTTACTGCCAGAACTGTACTGGGACCTAGATGCATATGACCTGTTACCTTGATCCTACCTACCTCTAGGCACGGGAGCACTAGCAGATGATGGTGATGGCATAGATGAATAATCCTGATACTGAGGGCGACTCTCTCCCTGCGATCTAGTTTGACCCTGTCCGTGCTGCTCGGACCTAGCTCTCTTATTCCCTCTCATTTTGTCTTTCTCCTAAATCTTGTCTGCCTCAATCTGTTGGGCATGAGTCATCAGCCTAGAAAGATTCATCTCACTATTCAGAATAGCAGACCTACACTCCTTAACCACATAACTAGACACTCCAGTCACAAACTTACTCATACTAGCCCAATTATCAGCCACTAAGTCAGGAGCATACTTGGCCAACTGATTAAACTTTAGACAGTACTCCCTAACAATCATAGAGCCCTGTCGCAGGTTCATAAACTCTTCCACCTTTGCCTACCTCATCTCCAAAGGGAAAAACTTATCCAGGAATATATCCTGGAACTCTTGCCAAGTTGTAGGGACAGCTCCCTCACCTCTACCTTTCCTTCAAGCAACAACCCAGTCATAAGCAAGGTCTTTCAACCTATACGCAGCCAACTCCATACTATATTCCTCAGATACATGCATCACCTGAGTAATCTTCCGCACCTCCTCTAAAAATAACCGTGGATCCTCATCATACTTGGACCTATAGAAATCCAGCGGATTCATCCGCATGAAGTCACGGATCCTGGCAGCAGCTAAATCACCTCCCTGCTGCTGTGGAGTTGGGGCTGGGTTGGCCTGAACATTTGCAGTAACAGCTTGGGCCAGCGCCTGAAAGGCTACCTGAAATTCAGCATGAGACACGTTTTCATTCAATGGGTCAGCGGGTTGAGGTTGCTGACCATCATTATTTCTTCACACTCGACGTGGAGACATATTTCTAAAAGAGAAGAGTATGAATTAATAGCAGAGAGAGACACTTTAAGCACGATAGACTTCTGAAAGAAAGAATCACACTTTTTCCTAAAACATCTTGTAGCCTCTTGCTCATAGATGTGGCACGCTACACACCGATGATCAAGACTCTACTTAACAAGGTTTGTCAGACTCCCTAGGATACCTTACAACTTTAGGCTCTAATACAAAGTTTGTAATGCCCCGAAAAATGGGTCACGGAGCGTCACACGGTGCTTGAGGCTACGAGTAGCCCCAAGCTAACCCTTTGAGCCATTTTCATTCAGTTCAACACAAATCAATGGGCTTTCCATAAATAACCCTCAAATATCAACAGAGTAATCATCATCTAAGAAGAAAAGAATTTTAGAAAGATAACAAAGTATGACCTATTAGTCAACTCCCAATATCTATACTAGTCTGACAAGCCTCTAAGAAAATTAATAAAACCAGCGAGCCATTGAGACATGCCCCAACTAACTCATACTCAGTTATCAAATATAAACAATTCTGTGAAACCAACATCAGACATCACGTCCTTGAAATATGAGGACTCACCACAACAGAGGATATAGAACAGCGTGCTCGAAGAATCACTGTCAAACCTGGAACTGAGCACCTGAACCTATATTCCAAGAAAATGCAGCCCACATCCGAAGATGTGGGTCAGTACCATGGAAAGAAACCGAGTATCTGGGGGTGTATGCAGTTGTATAAACATCATCATTATAAATATTTATAAGAAATATACAGGATGTATGGAAGACTCACATAGCCCGAAGAAAATCATCATAATCATGAGAGGATGAAATAAGTACAATAACACATGTGAGTCATCATATAATTTGTCAATCACTTTCAGTTCATCAATAATATCAATTCTCATAATGTAAATATCATTTAAATCTTTCGAAAGAATAATTTTTACAATTCCACTTTCAAATCACTTCACCATTCACCATAGACACAAGAAAACACATACATACTAGGACATCCTATAACCGACATAAACCATGTGAGCTACATGGAGTCCAATGTACAACCCACGTTGGGGAGAGACATCCTATCCTTGCCATCAGAGTAGGACTATCGATATCAAATCCACACAAACTAGTGATCACTATATAAATCAGCCTCATGCTCACTCCTACGGGGGAACGTAGTTCTAGGGAAGTAAGGTCTCTTTGTACCTCCCACTTGGTGCTAAAGATTTCTCCCGGACTTAGCTCAGATTATTTCAAAGACAATCCACAACAAAACAATTTCAGTAATATATAAATATACATCGGGAGCCATCATGCTTCCCATCTATCAAAATCAACTAGTTCTGGATTTCTTTCACACTCGAGTTCAAAACAACTCCATTAAGACCAAAAGGTTAAATCATTCAAAATATCTCAAATATTCAACATCAACGTACTTATAACACACACTTTCTCAAAAAAACACAATTTTCAATGGGGATTCACGACCCAAATATCAAAATCATGATAAGTATCATTCAAGATTCATGTTTTATATCTCCCACATGTAAATTCATCTTTCAAAATCATAAACATCAAGATTTCATAATAATCATCATAAGATATGGGTTCATACTTCAAATTCGTAAAAATCAAATAAAAATAATGCTTTTGTAAAGAAAATTACTTTTGGGCACAAGAACGAAAGAGAGTTCTTGTTGAAAAACCCCACATACCTTGAATGATGAACTTTAGATCGATACTCATTTTTGAGATATTAATCATGCCTTTGAATGATGGTTCTTGGAGTTCTTGAACTAGGAACTTGGAATCTTGAATAAATTTGTAGAATTAATGGTGAACTTTGGAGGTTCTTGAAGTTGAATGTAGGAGCTTAGGGTTTTCTTTTTTAGGGAATTTGATGAAATATAACATATAATACTTCTAATAGGCTTTAATATAGGGTTAGGACGGATTTTGGGTGAGGGGAAATGACCAAAATGCCCCTAAAAATCAAATTATTCTCAAATCTATCCTTTGGTGGACTATTTTGATAGTCTGAAGTAGATCAACCATAACGTTTTACTCTGATATCCAAATTGGATGAAACCAATTTCATTAGAAAAAGGACTCTCGTATCTTTCTATTGATATATAGTATCTCACCCAGATCATTGTGTATGAGGATTTATATCGTGTGAAGTTGACCCGAAAATTCACTTTTGATAGGCTGAAGTAGATCAACCATAACTTTTTGCTCTGATAGACAAATTAGATGAAACTAATTTCATTGGAAAGAGGACTCATAGAGATTTTCGTTGATATATAGTAGATAACCCAGATCACTATGTACAAGGAGTTATGATTGTTTAAAGTTAGAGCAAAAATACGCCAGGCCACAGTACTTTTTCTTGCACGTTTTACTGTTTACTACTATTCATGATTCGATCAGAATGTTCATAACTTGTCGCTCGGGTGTTCGTTTTGGATGATCCATATATCATTGGAAAGCTTATTCGATACTCTACACAATGGTGGGTCATAATCTAAGACATTCCGCACAAAAAATTTATAATTTATTCTTGAAGATAGAACCCAACATATTTACGCACAACATTTCAATGAAAAATTTCCCGGGGTATTACAACTAGTCCTAGAAACTCATTATTTAGTAGAGTCTTTCAGATCGAAGGTTAGATATTTCAGCCTTATGATTTGTGTCTGACATTTTAGTTTGTCTTTAGTTTCAGTATTAGTATTGGTACTAACCTTTATTATGAATAGTATAGTTTTAGCTTATACTCAAGCATATTTCATATTCAGTGTTGTAGTGTTTATGCTATGTTATGGGTTAGCTCAGTGTCACTTGTGACTCTAAGCACCATGTTACGTCTGGTATGTAGTCTCGAGTCATGATAGAAGCATATGCATATACGTCCCCATACCCTATTGATAAACTTCCTATACCACATTGATGTAGTTTATACAGGGAAACCTATGCATGTGCAGTCCCTTTACCATAATGTTATAGTTCCTACAACACATTGATGTAGTTTATACTGAAAAACTTACATATATACAATCTTTATACCATAATGTTACATTTCTATACCACATTGATACAATTTATACATGAAAGCCTACGCAAGTACATCCCTATCCCAAAATGTTATAGTTCTTATAGTACATTAATGCAATTTATATAGAAATACTTAAGCATATATAGTCCCTATACCATAATTTTGCACTTCCTATGCCATATTGAAACAGATTATATAGGTAAACCTATGCATATACGGTCCTTATCCCATATTGGTACACTTTCTATACCAAATTGATGCAATTTATATGTAGAATCATACCTTGATGTTGATGATCTATTGACCTTAAACTGAAATCTTTTGGTATAGAATAATGATTCACCACACTAGATACTGTACTTTTGTCCCAATACAATTGACCTTCTTTGACATTTCTATAAAGTAGATCCATTATTCTATACTTTGGCTCTTCGTCTATTTCTTTATCAAGAAAATCATCTCTAAGATCAGAAAATAGACCAATTTTAGCAGGCATATGGATAGCAGTTGGATATGTTTTCAGGAAGTTTCTAGTTGAGGATTCACCTATTGAAAATGTATGTTTTAGTGTTATACACAATGGATACTCATTGATGTCCAATTTTTTTTCTTCATACCCATATACAATCAAACACTAATGTCATTGTATATAGGCATAGATCCAACCTTCATAATGTATTTTGTGTCCATCAACTCTAGTTGGATCTATATTTAATTGCTTATATAGTTTATCAACAAAAATATTAGAGCACAGTAAAAATTGAATAGCAACTCCAGATGGAACATTGGAGAGTTGCACCACACAGTGAGGGACTAGGTCCCTCAGAGTCAATCACAGATAATCAAACAATAAAGCATAGGAAAACTAAAACCTAGCAGAAAACTAAAGAACACAAGGATTTTAACGTGGAAACCTCCTTGCTCAACAGAGGAAAAACCAAGGCTTTCCCTTACAAGCACCCAACTCTTTACTATAATCAAACTCTTGATTACAGACTCTGATGAACCTAACTCTAGGCTCCACTTGCTTGTAATAACTCTACTACAAGCCTATCTTACCAACTCTGCCAAGAACATACATTGATAGTAATTAACTCTAACCAGTATCAAACTCAGGTAACTCTACCTAAGAACTCTCAAGAAAGCAAAGAAAACATTACTCTTATAGCATGAGTAATCTAGTTAGAGACCATAACTTGACTCAAGAACACTTACTCTTCCAGTACATACAGAAATAAGAACTTGAGCAATATTGCAAAGTTGAGTTTTCACCTATTTCACTCTCTTCAATTTGGATTTTGCAAAAACTACTTCATTGATCAACTTTCTTTTCCTTTTATAGTGGAATAATGATTAGGGTAGAAATCAGATTGGGCCAAGTGTCCTAAAAAGGTAGCGCAGTTTCTTATACTAGAAGACAAAACTGCGCTGACCTTATGACAACTGTATTTTCTATGATGACCCAGGGACCTGGTTCCTTGTTGTCAGTTGCTCATCATTAAAACAAGATATAGCAATTTCCCCTCTTTTGATGATAACAAACCACAGAACTTTGGAGCATCAAATTCATTCATCACTTTTAATCAGAGTGATCACCACTACTGATGATGATGAATGTTCCCCCCATCATTACACACTTTGCTTCTCTTTGTAACTATAACTAAGGGACCTAGTCCCTTGTTGTCAAATGACATAAAGAACTCAACTCATTCACTATATATCAATATTCCCCTTGACAATATACTTCACCAACATTTAATGTTTATTTGAGTATTATTCCCCTATTTAATTGACACAGCCCAAAACCAGGCCATGTCGCATGGTCACCTCAAGCTCACATGAATCGGAGTTCAACCTGATAACCCAACCTAATCATCAATATAAATCATAAGGGTCGGGTGAATCCCGACCATATCATAAGACAGTGAAAAACATACAACAAGTCATAACTTAAACATGTCTAAATACTTTATTATATTCATCAAACTAACCAATATACCCAAGTCCACGGTCAACCACAATACCACTATACAAATCGATGTTTAGAAATGTATATGTCGGAACAAGCCCCTGACAATAGCCAAACCAAGTCAAAATAAGACTAAGTCTAAAGATAGAAGACTAAGAATAAATGTGTTCTGAATTAAGGAAGCTCACCACTCAAAAGTCGAAGCACGAATCACTTTGATCACCTAATCACTATGCAGGAAGAGAAGATAATGCTCCAGCCCCTATGTCGCATGGGGATATAGCGTCTGGAGACGGTTAGCGGTTGGAGCGCTAGCATGTAACTCAAGGATAAGGATAAAATAGCATCGTCAATCAACAAATAGTTAATATATCATATTCAACCATATTCATGACCTTATCCATGCATATAGGTATATCACATGCCAAATAAGTGAACAAATCTTAACAACATTCTCAATGCACTCAACCATGAGACATAAAGATGAGGACTCCGACCTTCTACACTTAGATTCAAACAATTCTTATTAGGTATGGGACTTCAACCATATTCACATTTTACTTAAATGAAGGACTTTAATCATGTATACACTCATTAAGCAAGGGACTCTAACCACATACACATCCATTTAAGAAAGGGACTATAACCACATACGCACATTCATATAGGTAAGGGACTCTAATCACATGCCCACACATTAGGCAAGGGACTATAACCTCATGTCGTATTTGATAAGGGACTCTAACCCAAGCCATTTCATTTGGCGAGGCACTTGAACCTCAAGAGATCTGATTGTGCAAGGGACTTAAACCACAAGAGATTTTATTCGGCAGGGGACTTTAACCTCAAGCCCTTTCATTAGGCAAGGGAATTTAACCTCAATCCATTACGACTATCACTAGAAGACATTGGAACTCCAACCCTTTATCCATACATCATCATCTATTCAATTCATACTTAAGGACTTTAACCCATTTAGACAATTCAAAACTATACATGACCACATAGTCCTCATGGGAGCCTCTATTACTCAACCATTTCAATAGGTCAATTACTTAATTTAATTCCTCACAAACTATTCCCATTACACTAGTAATATATACCACATTCTCACCACACTTTAGTTCAACACACAATTCAAGTTCATTTTCATATCTAGGGACTTTAACCCCTCATTAGCCATCAACCAACAAGATCATCAACTATATAATACATGGCTCATAATACCTTTACAATATCATTTATAAACTATTCATACTTATTAGGCCATTGCCCTAGTTCAAAACATCATCAACGTGTGACTAGACAATTCACTTAGATATTTTCACAAATACCTTGTGTGCATGCCTTTCTTAAGGCCAATTTCAAAGTAGAAAGCATTATCATTAGGGTTACTCAAGATCACATGTTTAACCACAAAAAACAAGCACCTACATGTGCAAAACATCACCAATATCAAACATCAACACAAGTCTAAACAAGAGTAAACATTATTCATCACAAGGCATCAAAACCCTTATTATTTGATTTCAAAATCTCTATGTACACTTACTAATCCAAGTGTAAAATACATGGTTTTTGATTTATTTAGAAAGGGAGAGAATTATATGCCTTAGACAACTTGATTCACCAAGAATCTTGACTTCACTTTGCCTCTAGAAGATTCTTCATAAATGAGTTTGAGAGAGTATTTAGGGTGTTTGATCCATTAAAATAGATGTTTAGGAGGATACCAAATACTTAAATAGTGAGCGGAGTTAGGGTTTTGGGTGTAGAAAATGACTACAAGGCCCTTAGTTAAAAGCTGGAAAATGAACCCATCCTTGGGTACGACTCACTTAAAGAATCGTACCCTAGGGTACGAGTGGTACCCTAAATTGTACCCTAGGCTTCTCCTAGGTCATCAACATTTGTAAGGGTATGAATACCCACCATTGAGTCATATCCAAAGCGTATGACTCATGCCTTAAATTATATCCATTAATCATACCAAAAACAATCCACTACAAGCGAAGACTTCACTCTATATGATTGTTCTTGGTATGACTCATACCTTAAGGTATGATTGGTTGGAGGCTCACTCGTATCTCTAACAATGAGTAACCCTCACCACAGTGCCTAGGGTATGATATGGAAGGGAGAAGAGCATACGACTCGTATCCAAGGGGTACAACTCATGCCCCTAGTCATACCTAGCTAAGAGACACCAAATGAGGGAATTTTTCAATGGTTCAAAGTCTAGGTGTTTCATTAATATGCCATTACTTTGGCATTTGAGCATTCTTCACATATCACCTAGTTGAATTTGGCATATATCCAACTACTTGGTACTTGGTCCCATACACATCATGTACACACACCTGATCACACCTGGTCCTACCATATAAATTAAGTATTCCCCCTTTTGGCATTATTGAAAAGTAATAATAGTAAAGCAAAGATAAAGTAAGCATAGGTTTGTTAACTCATGGCCACTGAGGCAATACTAACATGAGGAATAGCTTTAAAGATAAAGAAGAGACAAATGAAACACACAAGCAAAAGATTAATTTATTGTTAAGAGAGATTAGTACCAATACACTATACTACAATAAGTATAAAAGTTATGATTCATCAAAAGCCACAATAGGAATAAGGACTAGAAACTAACATACAGAGATGACAAAGTAACATAGGGATGACAGGACTTAGGAAGAAGAGGGCTTAGGAAAGAAGGATTTCAGCAACAACTTCATTCTAGAACTCTCTACAGCATGAGCATTTAGCAATTGTTTAGTAAGGTATTTAACTTTGGAATTCAGACCATGAACCTTCTGAGTGAGTTCTGCAACTTTAATCTAGAGCTTAGCATTTTCAGCTGTAAGTTTTTCTGTGGAACCAGGTCCCTCTAAGAATATCTTTTCTTTCTAAATCTTAAAATGCACTATCTCAACGTCCTTTGCTGCCAACTGGATCCTCATCTCCTCCATCTCCTTGCAAAATTCTCTTAAGCAGCCAAGATTTCTGACACTTAGGACACAGTTTCCACCTTTTCTTTAATGCATTTATTTTTAACCAAAGTTGTCAAACTAAACTTTGTTTGACTGTTCCAGGCATTCCTTTAGTCCCAACCACTCCAAAGTAGTCAAAAACTATGTTCAAAAAATACCCATACGGCATCCCATGTCTACCTTCTTTCTCAATAATTACTTTGTTTATGTTCTCTGAGACTTATCAACTCAAACTCACTTAAACACTCAATTAGGAATAAATCAACAACAGAGGTAATGGTCCTTTTCTCTGATTTGGGCAAAAGGACCATGTTTACAAATTCAAATACTAACTAAAACTCACTTGTGAGAAATTTCTTCCTCACACCTTCTATTGATGTTTCTTCTACCTTAGAAGCATCTATCATAAACTTAGTTGAGGGTTGTTTCTTTACAATAGTCCTCACCCCTACTACAGTCACATCTAGGATTTTCCTTAGTGACTCTTCATCTCGTTTGATTTTTTTCCTTGCACTTTGGCAGTCAAGCTCAAACCATCATCTGAGAATTCCATAATGTGATAGAATTCTCTCACCTTACCCTAAAAAATAATGGGGGTTGGTTCCTCCAAGAGGTGCAATAATCCCTGGTGTTTCACATATTCCACCAATTCAACCATGTCTGGCTTCTCATAAATCCTGGGATCAAACACTCTCCCAGAAAATACTTTCTATGTTCTTAAAACTTTATTCCTTTGCTCTCTTAACCCAACCTTCTTTTCTTCTTCTTCTTTTTTTCTTGAAATCACTACTTGGCTGCTCATTTTTAACAACTTTTATCTTTTTGGACCAGCTCCCTCAGAGACTTTTTTCTTTTCACAACAATATGTTTCTACTTTATTTATACATTGCTACCAGACTTTAAAAGAGAGTACCTAGTCCTTCCTGAGACATAAATTTCTTGTCTTTTTTTCTCTGTTGCCGCAGCAATATCACGATAAATATTCTCATTCTTCCTAACCTCTACAACTTTAATATTCTCCTCCTCCACTACAGCCACGAGGGGAGCTATATTATAGCAAGTATGGTAGATAAATAACCTTCGTCAGAATTTTTTTGGATATATATATTAAATATAATATTTATTGAATATATACAAAAGGCTGCACAACCTTGATGTGGAAGGCAGCAATAACCTAGTGGCCAAGGGTGTGCAGAGTCACCCCAACTGCATCCCCATCTCCAAAACTCTTTTTTTTTGCTTAAAAAGTAGCTTTTTCCTTTTAATTTGACTTCAAGCAGCCCAAGTTCAATCCCCATCTCCAGCAACTCATTTTTTGGCTTAAAAAGTACATTTTTTCCTTTTAATTTGACTTTTTTTCAAAGCATTTTACATTTTAACTTTGTAATTTTTTAATTAAATAAAAAATGATTTTTCCTAAACAAAACCCAATTAAAACCACACTTTTTTCATTCTACTTCGTAGAAACTAGAAAAAAACCTACTTTGTCTCCTTCACGCTTTCAGTTCTTTCATCTTAAAAAATCCTTCTTCCCCAGCCCTACTCTATTACTTATTGACTTATTGTTGTAGTTTTCTCAACATAGTCATTGAAGATTTGAACTTGAAGTGTAAAATGTATTTTTTGAAGCTTTTTTTTTATCTTTTATATTGATGATTTAACTTTTAAGTGGATATATTATATTTTTAAGCAATATTTTTGTCCTTGAAAGTTGTTGTATTGTGCTTTTTAATTTATTCTGAATTTTATTTTGCTTTGGGAAAAATAGCTTTTATTATATTTTTTAGCAATATTTTTGTCCTTGAAAGTTGTTGTATTGTGCTTTGAATTTTTTTTGTGAACTTTATTTTGCTTAGGGCAAAATAGCTTTCTTAGAACATAACTAATGATAAATAAAAAAATTAGTGATTTAATAGATAATATTATTTGTGAAACTTTGTCACTTGTTCAACAATTCATTAGCTTCTAATTTTTTTGGTATTGAATCATCTACTAATAGTGTGAATGTGTGATGCACTTGACTGTTACTTCAGGTTGGATTCAATGAGTTTGGAGAAATATTTCAATAAAGTTCTAAGAACAAGTTCGGCATCTCCAAATCAAAATCAACTACATCGAGATGAAAATATGTATTAAATAAAAATACCATCTCTCTCTTCTCAGAGACAAGAATTCAATGTAAATAGTCTAAAGTCTGACCCAGATGAAAGAATGCCAATTCTAAAATATCCTGTAAACATTTGTGATGAGATAAGGAGTGCATACATTATAAAATGTCCTTGCCAACCTCAGACTCATCAATTCCCTCAAACTAATTTTTTGGAATACCGCGGTGTTCTGTTTTTTCATGGTTTGATTAATATATTGATTGGTTGGAATATAGTATATATACAGATACAGCTTATTATTTTCCATGTTATTATTTTAAGGGGAAAACATTCATCAAGGTGGTGGAAATATATTTTCAACTAAAGGATGTAATAATTGGCATAAGAAGGATGGCTTTGCTACACATATTGGTCCACCAAATAGCATCCAAAATCAATGCAAAAGAAAGTGTGAAGATTTAATGCGGGAAAAACAATTCATTTGGGCTGCATTTTGCAAGTTGGATGATAAAAGTAAGCATGAATATCGAATTCGTTTAATTTCTTCAATCAATGTGGTGAGACTTACTTGAGTCAAGATTTGGAACTTCACGATCATGATGAGAGTGAATCATCATTAAACAAAGGTAATTTTCTTGAAATTCTTTCTTGGTATGCATAGAGATGTGATAAGGTTAAACCTTATGTGTTAGAAAAAGCTCCAAAAAATAATAAGATGACTTCTCATGATATTCAAAAAGACATTGTAACTACGTGTAAGATAGAAACAATTAAGTCCATAATAGAGGATTTAAATAGTGATTATTTTGCACTATTGGTTGATGAATCTAGAGATGTGTCACGTAAAGAGCAAATGACTATTTATTTACGGTATGTTGATCAGAAGGGATTTGTGATAGAGGCATTCATTGGACTAGTTTATGTTAAAGATACCAGTGCTTTGTCTTTCAGGAAAGAAATTATGAATGTACTTGCTTATCACTCTTTGACTTTATCTAATGTACATGGGCAATGTTACGATGGGGAAAGTAATATGTAAGGTGAGTTAGGTGGGCTTAAAATATTGATTAGACAAGAAAGTAGAGCGGCTTATTCTATTCATTGTTTTGCTCATCAACTTCAACTGACTCTTGTTGCGGTTTCTAAAAAGTGTATTCCGGTGGGAGAACTTGTACTATTGGTTTCAAACATTTTGAATGTGTTAGGAGCTTCTTTTAAACGTGTTGATGAATTTAGAGAGTCTCAATAAGAAAAACTCAGAGAGGCAATAGATATAGGTGAACTAGAAATGGGTAGGGGCCTAAATCAAGAACTTGGTCTTATTAAAGCCGGTGATACTCATTGGGATATCACTATAAATCATTTGGAGACTTCATCATTAACTTTGCCTCTATTGTTGATGTACTTGATAGTCTTATCAAGAATGCAAGTACTTTGGATGAAAAAGCTAGTACATCGGGATTTCTTAGAAGTTGTCAAATGTTTAAGACTATTTTTTTGTTACACTTAATGATTGATATTTTAGGAATCACAAATGATCTTAATGTGTCATAAAAAAAAGGAGCAGGATATTGCAAATGCCATGATTCTTGTAAAGATAACAAAGAAAAGGTTGTAAGATTTAAGAGATAATGAATGGGATCCCGTCTTAAAGAAAAACATTGGATGGAATTCACTTAAGAAAAAGGTGGATACATTTTGTGTCAAGCATAACATTCCATTACCCAATTATGATGAGTCATACGCTAATTCTGGGAGATCACGACATAAAGTAGTTGATTATACTAATTTACATCATTATTGTGTGGACGTCTTCTATAAAATAATTGATTAGCAGCTATAAGAACTTAACGACCATTTCAGTGAAGTGACAAGTGATTTGCTAAAGGAGTTGCTTGCTTGAATCCAGTTGATTCATTGTCTAGTTTTGATATAAAAAAGATAGTTAGAATGGCATAATTATATCCTGATGACTTCAATGAATTCAAAATGAAAGCTCTTGAGAATCAGCTTGCCAATTACATTATTGATATTCGTGATATTGACAAAAGATTCTCTAATTTGGGTGGACTTGGGGAACTTTTCAGAAAGTTAGTGAAGACAAAAAAACATTTAAGCTATTCTCTTGTATTCCTTTTAGTAAAGTTTGCTTTGATTCTACCTGTTACCACCGCATCAGTTGAAAGAGCTTTTTTAGCAATGAAGTATATCAAGAATGACTTATAGAATCGAATGGACGATGAATTCTTAGATGGTTGCGTAATCCCTTATGTAGAGAAAAGAGTATTTAAAGAGGTCTCTAATGAGTCTATTATAAAGACATTTCAAGAGATGAAGCCTCGTCGAATGTATTTATGATTCTAGCTTAAAATGGGAAATCATTTTCTTGCACTGTGTGGCAAATATATTTTGCTATGTCTCTATGAAGTTACAAGTTGACATATTTATCTTATTTCATATTCTTGGTTTATTTTATATATTTTGTTAGTTTTTTTTTCGGAATTTCTCTTTTGAATAGTTATTGATTTGATATAAATAGGAAAAATGATGATCTTTGGAATGTCAACCACCAAATAGAAAAGAATTTTGAGTTGGAGTTGCGATTTCTTTTGATCAACTTCACTTGGGGAGTTTGTCATTTCCTCCTCAAATTCTTCTTCAGATTTGGATAATATGGTTAGTATGATTTTTCATGCGCTTTAAGTTTAATTTATATGTATACAAATTAGCCTCCTCAAACTTCTTTTATAAGATTACTTTGGATATATTGTTGTACAGTAATTTATGCCTTGCTTTTATTTTTTTTAACCTCGAGGTTCTAAAGTATGAACACCCTTGACAAAAACCCTGGCTCTGCCACTGACTACAACAACCATTTTTAGTCTTCTTCTCTTAGTTATAGAAGACTTGCTAGCTTTCATGGCATCAGTTAACAACTTCTTTTCAGATCCCCTAGTAGAATAGGATCTAGCAACTTTTACACTAGAATCAATTACTTTCTCCATGCCTTTACTACCTCTTTGTTTTTTCACAAGCCATCTTAAAGGTGGTTTATCCTCATCTTCTTTATTTGGAGGTAGCACAATCTCTCCACCCATAGTCGCATTATCCTTCTTACTACTTGTTTGTTCTTCGGCACTAACTTAGCTTTCCTTGGAATCATATGTAAGTAGAAGAAAATTCTCAGTTATCCAGTCTACACTGCTAGAAAGATCAGACCTCTTAACAGGTATTTCCTCGTCACATAGTTGGGAAAAGATGGGATTTGACTCAGAGGGAGTAGGGGAACAAGGTACTTGAGTAGTTTCTGAGAGTTTAGTATTTTCTGGTTCTTCAGAATAGAGGGTGATTTGAAGATCTTCGGGTGATTTTGATTTTTCTACGGATTGAGGGATTTCTAGTCTTATTGGTGAACCAAAGCCAATATTTAGATCCTCAACCAAAGTTGATTCAATAGAAGTTTTGATGGTTGAGGTTGTTTCAACATGGACAGTCTTAGTTACAGGTTGAGGATATTTTGGAGAGGACTCAGTAAGAAGAGTTGACATAGGTTCTTATTGAGGACTTAAGGAGAAGTCTTCTATGATTTTGGGTGTTAAGGGATTAGAAGAATCAATTTGGGATTGTTCTAATTGCCTTTCTGGAGCTTTACGGACTTCAAGATTTTTTACAAAGAAAGAAGGAATGTTTACCATTACCAGATTTTGTGTGAAAGGGTAAAGGACCAATTTAATTCAAAGATGAAGGACAATTGGAAAAGAAGAATTCAGTTAATTTTTTGAAGAGAATCAAAAGAAGATAAATTTGGATTGGTGATTTAAGTGAGGTGATCGTTGTCGTTAAAAGTTCCTTTTTTTGAAATAACACATCTGACTTTAATTGGATGACTCTTCACATTGCTTATGAATTTATGGCTTTTTCTCAGATAAGACAAGACGCGTTTAGATAGAATTTCACGGTTAATAAAGAATATTATTTTGGTCCTAACCTTGAGAGATGGGACCAGGTCCCTCTTTTTTCTTGAGAGAATCCTTAATCTTGTGTAAGTCACACATGTCCTCTTCCAAGGTTGTTCCCATGGGTGTATACCTGCAAAGGTATAGCAATGAGTTAGACCAAAATGTTCCTACTTTACCATGGATACTTGTCTACTAATCATAGATAAATTTAGGAAGAAAAACTAAATTATTTAGTAGGTCAGATCAACTTGATCAATCCTAGCTTTAACTTGTTTTTTTTAATACACCACTTCATTTCAGAGATATTTCTGAAATAGACCTGAAGACTAAATTCCATACTTAGCATCGTTTAAATTTCCAAGGTTCCTTCTGTATTGCCTTGTATTGCCTTGAACCAGCCAGCATCTTTCAGACCCTTCTTTACATTTTTTAGCTCACTTTTGGGAGAGAAATGTTGAGAAGACCATGGGATTTCTGACTTAAGCTCTTGTTTGGATTCCAGTCTCCAAAAGATGAAGTCGTAATGTCAAGAGAGCATCTGTCTCTCCAGTTAAACCTTATAAGATGAGTTTTACAGGGATCAGGTCCTTGAAGAGATTGACTGGACCCTTCTTGATATTTCTTCAACTGGAGCAGGGGTTTGTAACTGGGATCTTGAATCACCATTCATTATTTTCTAATAGCCATACATTTTTTGATCCTTTTTACCATTTCTACATGAGACACTCCACTTTGAAGTGCCTTGACAGAGAGAATACAATCAGACCTTCTATTCATGCTTTGAATATTTACTATCAATGAACCTTTTCTGACTGTAATCCCTTTCTCCCTCCTATAAATAAAATTATTTATTAGATTTTGGAACCCACTTGAGCTTGAGTCCCTAGTAGGAGGACAGAGGTGTGATCAAATCCTTCTTTGCCTATCTAGGTAATGAGAGCTTCTTCATATTCTTCAAAAGTCTAGAACCTTTAGCATAGGTATTCCCTTGCTGAATATATCTAGCACTGTTTATTCAAGCTCTCATCCAGATTTCTTTAGCATTTTCACATGCAGAAATCCTATTGTATTCATCAGGCCTTATGCCATAAACTAGCAGTTTTTTGGCCTTATAATTCTACTCAACTTTCTTTCTATCTTCATCATCATACTCTCTCCTACTTTTAATAACCATTCTGGTTATTTATCCTTTTTTCACCTCTTTAACTGGCACATGAGGACTATTAAGTATTACATCTATTAGCTTACTATCCTCAGCCATAGTGAAGTCAAAATTCTAATTTTCCACCACCCATAGAACTGCCCATTAAATCTAGGTGGTTTAGTGGTAGATTGCCATTCTTCTAGATTAGGTGGAGTAGCCATGACAACTAAATCACTCTAGGTGTTAACCTTTTAGAGTGTTTTAGCTCTGATACCAATTGATGGAATGTGAGAGGGTTGCAACACACAGTGAGGGACCAGGTCCCTTAGAGTCAGGCACAGATAATCAAACAATAAAGCACGAGAAAACTAAAACCTTGCAAAAAACTAAAGAAAACAAGGATTTTAACATGGAAACCTCCTTGATCAAGGGGAAAACCATGACTTGCCCTCACAAGCACCCAACACTTCACTATAATCAAACTCTTGATTACAGACTCCAATGAACCTAACTCTAGGCTTCACCTGCTTGTAATAACTCTACTACAAGCTTACTTGACAACTCTTCCAAGAACTTACTTTGATATTAATTAACTCTAACTAATATCAAACTCAGGTAACTCTATCTAAAAACTCTCAAGAAAGCAAAGAAAAAATTACTCTTATAACATGAGTAAGTCAGTTACAGACCATAACTTGACTTAAGAACATCCACTCTTTTAGTACATACAAAAATAATAACCTGAGCAATATTGCCAAGTTGTGTTTTCACCCATTTCACTCTCTTTAATTCTGATTTTGCAAAAACTACTTCATTGAGAAGTATTTTTTTCCTTTTATAGTGGAATAATGATTAGGGTAGAAATCTAATTTGGCCAGGTGTCCTAGAAAGGTACATATCTCACTTGCGCAGTTTATTATACTAGAAGACAAAACTGTGCAAACCTTGTGACAGCTATATTTTTCCATGACGACCCAGGGACCTGGTCCCTTATTGTCAGCTACTCATCATCAAAACAAGATGTAGCAACTCCATTGATGATAAAATTTTAAAATTTAACATAACTTATCCACTAACCTCTATATTGTATTATTATTAAAATCAAAATTGAAGTTGAACTCATTATTTCATATCAATTTCAAAAAATTTAAATAAAAAAACTACATAAAGCTACTTGACGGAGGATTTTTGCAGATTTATATACAATTTGTCGATGGTAGTGCTCAAAAGGTTAAGTTTCAGTATTACAAAAGGAAATGGAATTGAGATTTATGAGTTTGTATCATTAATAGAATTGAAATCATGAGAGAAACGACAAGATATTTATTTTGATAGTGATTTTTGGTTATGTTGGGTTTGTTAGTGATAGTTACTTGGTAGGTGTTTGGACATGTGATATGCCAGCTAATAACAACACATTTTTCATCTTTAACAAAGAATAAGTGTCATGATCCGAGACTGCCCCTCATTGTAACATAGTGCTCAGAGTCACAAGTGATCCTAAGCTAACCCATGACCTGGCAAACACTAAGAATACAAAAGAAAACAATGAGATGTTGAGTGGAAACTACACTGAAATAACTTGATTATAATAAAATCAAAATCAATATCGATATCAAAACTATGACTGTCTGACACATTCAATATGCTAAAAACATAACTATTTGTCTAAAAGCTTCTAAATCATATGAGTTGTTGGGACAAACCCTCAACTAACTGCAACTGTTCAAAACTAAAAAATACTAGAAAGAAATGTTAATAATTAGCCCTCGAATGCTGAGGATTCACTAAACATTGTTGCTGATATGGTGTGGAATCGTACTAAGCGCAATATGGATGTTGAGCGTCAAAACCTATATTATAAGGCAATATAGTGCAAAGAAAGTATGCAATCAATACTTTGAATGTACAGAGTATGTGAGGTGAGAAATAACTAATATAGGTTGAACATGATGCTTGTGACATGGTAAACTGATGCAAGACCAAGTAATAAATATGTACTATCTAATAAGCTGAACAACTGAACACAAGGTCACGCAAATATCTGAATTTGAACTATGAATTGTGGACCGTGGGAGAGCTAATCGGGGTCCAACCTGTAATCCCAGTTAGATAGGTGTTCAGTACCTTGCTAAGGGTACGAACACTGACTGACGTAGATCCACTAAACTAATGTCTGAAAGGACTAAGGTGTCAACCTGGTCTAATGGGTTACCCTTTAGAACCTACGGTGGCACCGTAGTTCTGAAACTTAGGGATTTACTAAAGGTCTCAACCTAACTGGTGGGTGAACCTCCATCCCTGCATTCGCTTGGTGCTAAGGACCACACCTAACTAAATGACAATAATAACTGAGAATGCTTAATAATAATAGTATTTTGAAAATCAACAATAAATGCATAACCTGAAAGTATTTAATAACATGTAAGTTGGAGAATCTAGCATTCGTAAGTGTATGCATAAAATCCTAGGTCATCAGGTATTTATAAACCACCATCTCTAAAGAATACAACTAATCATGGCAATATTAAAATCTGAACATAATAAGGAATTTCATAACTCAAGCTCGAAAATCATGAATTTATCAATATAATGGGATTTCATAATTCTTGAGTATGGGAAAATGCTTATATTTATAGGAAAACACATATCCATGGTTTAGTTAAAGAAATAAACTGAAAACTTAAGAAATTCATGTTTCCTGTGAAACCCTAAGCTTGAAAGGTAAATTAAACTTGAGAAATTGAGTTATCTTTGGGACTCAATGGGTGAAAGGAAACCTATTGATCAAATCCCACATACCTAAGGTTTAAAACCTTGAAGAAATCTTTGGATTTGAATTCGAAAGTTGAAAAGCCCTATTTCTTGCTTGGAGAGGAAAATCGCCTTTTTCTCTCTCTAAAAATTCTAAATATTAAATGAATTTTGAGGAATTAGAGACTTAGTGGTAGTTTAGAGTAATGATTCAGCCATTGGGAAGCTTAAATGACGTAGTTTTAGTGTTAAAATGGTGAGAAAGGACCAAACAACCCCTCCAAAATCGTCCAGAAAACTCTTGGAAACAGTCCCGACAGCTTAGGCTATTAATTGTAGGGTCTGGCTATGAGTCGTAGCCTGTCTCTTAGCCATAGGACCCAAATTTTGGTCCCCAATTCCATGATGACAAGTCCTCCCGACGACTCGTAGGGTCTGGCTACAAGTCATAGCCTGAGTCATAGTCACTGAAGCTTGAACATTGCTTTAGTAAATTAGCCATAACTTTTTAACCCGATATCGGATTAAGGTGAAACTAGTGGAGTTGGAAAGATAATTCAATTATGTATCTTTTTATGGGTCTTCAACTCAAAATTCTTAGTAAATAAAAATTAATGCTTGTTTGAAGTTGTCTATAGTAATATTCTTCATAAGAATTCAATCTATAAGGGATATTTTGACTTGTCTATAAGCTAGGAGTTATTTGAGGCCTTAACATATGTCTAAATAACTTATCAAACTACCAAAATATGATGTTTGATTTTACATGAACTTGAAGCATGGTTCTAATATTGACTTGGATTTTTGAGTTGTGTCAATAAATGTAAGGTTTCAAGCAACTGTTGGTATTTTTAATGCGTTTTGTGATTATTTTCAGTAAATAAGCCTAATGAAAGAAAAGAAGGAGAATTGTTCTATAATTGGGTGTGACGGCTCCTCTGACAGTTCCGAATGGTCCTGATGAGCCGCCACACTACACGTCATGCCTAAGAAAAATGTATTTGAAATTAAAGTTGGGTGATGGCTCATTGGGCCTCGATAAATCATCATCTAAGCCGCCAATGCTAAATAAAATGAGTCATTTTTTACTCTAGGGAGACAGACCAAGCGACAACCTGCCAAGGCCGCGATGAATCGTCAGTGATGTATGATGGGCTAAGAGATGAGTCGTCCCTTTAGCGAGGAACCTTCAGGTAAGTCACCAGAGTGGAATCAATAGCGCAAATTCGAATTTTAAATTTCCATTTTTTGAAACCTACAAATACCTAGTTTAGGCTTTAGAATAGAGAACTTTCATACTTTGAATATTTTGCAATACTTATTTTCTCTAGAGAATTGATACTCTAGGGTGAAAAGCATAACTTCTTGGTTATTGCCAAAGATTGAAATTCTAAATTTTCTCATTTGTAAGATTTTCTCTTTACATTATGAAATATATTTCTTTCATCTCTTTTACTACTATGAGTGGCTTAAACCCCTAAAATTAGGGTTGTGGAATCTTGGTGGAAACTCACCTTTAGGGTTAATGTATTGGTGAATTTGAATTAATGTTGTAGTTATATTGCTAATTCCTCCAGATTAAAAGGATTCTAATAGTTATAAATATTGGAACAATCCCTAAATTTAACTTGCATGAACAAAGAAGTTAAAAATAGGATAATAAATTGGTAACAAGAATTCAGAGTATTTGACCTCCGTCTAAAGTTTAATGTTTTGTCAAGATTAATCTTCTGAGGCTGAAATCAAGTTATAATTTCATTATTCTGTGTTTGAAAGAATTAAAGTGAATATATCATCTAATTAGGTTGAAAATATTTAAATGAATACTTGAAATTGGTTGTTTTATAATTGTAATGTGTTGATGTAAGTTCATATTTTACTTAAATCAGAAGTGATGGAGGTCAAGTGAACATAATCCTTGTTTGTCTTCTCTCCATTGATTTAAACACTGCAACTTAACCGTCATAATTTGACTAAGTAAAATTATTCAATAAACTTTTAGTACAAACCCCCAATTCATGGAAATTGTTGACTAATCATTATTTAAAATACAAAGAACTTAGTTTACACCCTATTTCCTGAGGAATTTGTAACACCCCAATTTTCTGAACCAAAATGCTACACAGTGCTCATGACCCCAAAGGATCACAAGCTAACCCATGACTGATATCTGTACCTGTATACTGCATAATATATGATAAAATATGAAAACATGAACATGAAAGGCCATAAGGTTCGAACTGAATAAATGTATGATAACAAAATGTCTAAAAAAGGTATAACAATACCAAAATAAGTCATAAATACTGAAAATAATAAGATTTGAATATCTAATCTGACATCTAGTCTGAAAGCCTCTAACTGAACTGAATAAGGAGTTGAAGGAACATGTCTTCAACTAACTCCATCTAGCAACTGAATAGTAAATATAGCAATAATCATATCGTCCTCGAATGAGGACTCACTGCAAACTCTGAACACTGGAATGCTACTGCTGATTTGGAGCTCGTGCCTCTGAACCTATGGTGTAACATAAGAGAAAGCACCATAGCGTAAATATTTCAGTACGTCTGAATGTACTGAGTATACGAGTGAGGTAGGCTAAATGCAAAGGGTTATATGCATGAACAATGCTGACTAATATGAACGTGAGAATACATACATGCATACATAACTGTAACTGAACTCATGGAGATACTAACTACTGAGTCTGAATACTGACAACATGAGTGTACTGATACTGAGATACTGAATAGATGAACGACTATTTCTAAAAGTTTGAATTATGAAGAACTGGTCTGGTTGACTGTGTCTGACAATCCTGAAGTTGAATACTGATATCATGAATTTTGATAACTGATATAACTGATACATGAGTTCAAGAAACTAATATAACTATGATGATCGGCCTAACCGGTGTAACTGATATTGAGCGACTGTATCTGACAGTCTAAGTTCTGATGGAACTGTTTAAGTTCCGTTCTACTTGGAGTAACTAAATCTGAAATCAGTCCTATCTAGCGGGTGATCATGAGTATACTGATAATAAGGATAATTTGACTTAGTCTAAGATCAGTCCTATCTAGCGGGTGATCTTTAAATCTAATGATTCTGATACTGATTAATCATAGTTAAGATCAGTCCTAGCTAATGGGTGATTTTGAAGTCTATTTACAATGATAAGCATTGACTGTATCTAATAGTACTGAATCTGTACTACTGAACTGAGTTGATTGTATCTGACAGTCCTGAATCTGTAACTGAAACTGTGGGATGTGTTCATCTAACTAACATGCCCCAAACTAAGCTGACTGGGGTCCAATCTCTGCCCTGACTGGAAGGGTGTCAGTACCGCGCCACCAGTAAAGACATCTGTTGTGAAGTCAGTCCTAATCTAGCGGGTGACTCCTGGGATCAGTCCTATACATATCAATATGCTAACGGGTGACCCCTGAGTATGCCAGTTCTATCTAAGGGTTGACATCTCGTACCTACGCTGGCAATGTAGTTTTGGAACTTAGGGATTGTTTCTAGGGATCTCAGTCCTATTCTAGCGGGTGAAGCCCCATCCCTAGGTTCGCTCGGTGCTGAATCCTACTCCCATCTGGAAGACACTGAATAGAATAACTAGGCTGAACTAAATAACTTAACTGAACTGATTTGCTGAACTGATACTGATTAACTGAACTGAAAATAGTGGTATTGTTTAGCGGAGCTAAAACTAAGTTTACTGGATTTTGATGACTGACAGAATGTACTGAGTTCCGAGGACTAGTTGAGAGTACTGAAGTTACTGAGATTGACTGTGAATACTGAGGTTACAGATATTACTGAGTATTGAGATCACTGAGATTACTGAAATACTGAGATTATTGAGGTTACTAGATTTTCCTGAGTCATATGACTGACTAAATTCTATAGATCATGGCTTGACTGAGAGTATCGTGATAACATGACATGGCTCTAGGCACACAACTATAGTTTTCGGGTACGAATACCCCCAGGACTCGATGGAAGAAAACTGACACAACATGACTGAATTGATCATAAGATTGGAGTCCACAATTCACATTATCATAAATAGAGAATATTATACATCCTGTAGTTCCTCAACATATTAAGCATGGTAGGGAGTGCATAGCTATATTTCATGTGCATATTGTATATCTCCATTATAATACATGCTTCATACCATAACAATAGCAACACATGAAAAGCATGAAATTCATATTAAAGCATATAGCTAACATGGAATTGTCATTTAGACATTATGGAACCATATAAACATGAATTTCTAGCATCCTAAGCATTTTATCGAATACCTTGCATGCAATATTTAAGGCATAGGTATGTTTCATAACTTGTACTATTTTACACCATCTAAGGTTCATAGTTTTTCAACTAACAAGCATATATATTCCATGAAAACACCGCTAGATATCATCTTGAAACTTAAACAACAATCATCAACATGTGCATGCTCATATCACCACAAAAAATTCACAAAATAGTATTTACAACATGGTTCTTGAGCTTTATGAATGGATTGGATCCATAGATGAACACTATGCATACCTTAGAAAGGAAATCTTGATGATTTACTGGAGAGTTCTTGGATTGAAAAACTTAATTCTTGATTATCTTGGAAAAAGGCTTAAATCTTGCTTTTGAGAGATGAGTTTGATGGAAATCCTAATCTTGTGGTTGAGAGCATAAGATAGGGTTTTTGAGATGCTTAACTGAAGAAAAATAGAAAAAATTATGCTTCTTTAGGGTTATAAGTCATGGGAAGTGGAGGGAAAAGACCAAAATACCCTTATAAAATAAATTTCCAGTAGCTATTGTATCCAAAATATGGTAAGCCGTCAAAAATGTCGTCACACAGAAGCTAGAATTGATGGTTTCTACCTAAGTTTGACGACCTTCGTGGTAAGGCGTCACAATTGTGGTAAGCTACCACGAATGTCGTCACTTAGGAGCTGGTTTCTGCCTAAGGCTAATGACCTTCGTGGAAGGGTGTCACAAATATTGTAAGCTACCACATATGTCATCACACAGGAGCTGGATTCTGCCTAAGGCTGACGACCTTCGTGGTAGGGCGTCACAAATGTGGTAAGCTACCACTAATGTCGTCACACTGTTTTCAGCCTGACATGCTGGAGTAAAATAGGAATAACTCTTTGCTCCGATATCGAATTTAGGCAAAATTGGTATCGTTGGAAAGCTAATTAAATTATCTATCTGTTGATAGGTCATTAGCTCAAAAATTCCAAGTATAATGATATATATGATCATTTGAAGTTGACTATACCAATATCTTTCTCAAGAATTCAATCCGTAAGGAATGTTTTGATTCGTCTGATAGCTGGGAGTTATTTGAAGCCTTAATATACATCTAACATATTCATAAAACTATAAAATAACCATGATGTACTATTTATAAGCTTGGTACATGGCTCTAATATTGGTTTGGAGTTTTCGGGGTATTACAGAATTCTACCCAACTTTTGTTGGATTCTATATTTGGCAACTACCGCTTACGCTTTCTTAAAGGAGTTAAAGTTTGGGCATATATTTATCTCATTTAAAATCATCAGATGAAAACGTTGGACATGTGATTTAACGTTAGTTTCGTATCATGAGATGAAATCTCAAATCTCAAAAAAGCTTGATTTGAAATTTCATATCATGATTTGGGATTTTCAAATATAAAAATTAACCGACAAACTTATCTTTTGTAAAGAAAACCCCATCAATTATATCAAAACCAACCATTTATTTCATATGTAAATAAAATTTAAAGTTTCTATTATTACTCTTTAAACTATTTATATCTTGTACAATCATTACTCCCACCGACATAATTTCTTTTATTACTTTAAATTAACTCCTACTTTACACAAGTATCAATATTAGTTCCTCTTCTTGTGATACGAGCCAAACGGTCGACATAGCTTTTGATGACATTCTATGAGGCCAACACTTAAAGACTCAAGCTTTGGTCACCTCGAGGACACTAGAGCATACATGGAGGACCCGTTTTGGACATTCAAGAGAGCAATTCCATGCGTGGAGGATTGCTTGGAGGATTGCCTTTGATGACTACCCGAGAGCACAAGTGAAGAAGTGTTTTGAAGATCTTTACATACTCCAAAACACTCCAAGGCAGCCCCCTAATTTACACACTAAGGCCGGTCCTTCTTTAAGGGTAATTTAGAGATTGCATATGGTGTCTTGAAACTCCATAGACGCCCCTTCTCAGTAAGGGTAGTTTGGTCATTTTGTTTTCTTTTATAATAGACTATAAGTAGAACATTTTAGGGTTTATTTCCTTAGATGATTATTGATATAGAATATGGAAAGAACAAGTCTTCTCTTTAGAGAGAGAGAGTGAAACCGTAACTAGGGCATATCAAGGGTAGATTCACTTGTGTTGCATTTTGGCTTAGAAACATTAGTGCTTGAGGACAGTGAGTTCCCTCTTGTGTCTACCTAAGAGCGTAGTGTTGCTATTATTAGTCTTATGGGTCCTAGGATTTGATACATCCTTTGATTCTTAGGTCTTGTAATAGTGTATGTCTCACTATTTATCTTTATTTTATTGTAAAATCATTAGTGTTGTTCTTGTTATCTTGTGTTTGTCTTATGTTGCTTGTTTCTAGTGTTGTTATCATCTTGTTATCTTATGTTTGTGGGCTGTCTCGTATCATCTTGGTCATTTGATAGAGAAATGCAAGCTCAACGCGAGGAGATTGTCCGTATTATGCGAAAAAATTATATTAAAAAGTAGTACACCGCAATGCATGTTTAATTTTACTTTTTGTTTTTTATTAAACTAAAATTTAATCAATAGATATTGTACTTTATTAGAATAACTTTGTGATAGCGAATTATACTTCTATTATAAACTTTTGCTTATTTGGTAAGATTGTATAAGAAATTTGAGGCAATTTTAATAGTTTTCACAACTTATGAAATTTCTATGTTTATTAAAACCATACATGAAAAGTTCTAACTTACGTGACCAAATAAAAGTTCAACTTCATTTCATGATTTTATGGCGAAATGAGCCCTTAGTAATATTAATAATTTTAACCCTAATTAGGGGTATTTAATTTTGGCAGTGAAGTGTAAGTTTTGTCTTTTCCTTTATTGTTTCAAAAATCGGTGCCAAATAAATGTAGGAAAGTAGAGCCGCGGGGGGGCGGGGAGGGGGCATTGAAGCAACCGCTGTGGTAGAAAACTCAATCAATCGATCGATCTCCGTAATTAAATTTGTGAATCGACTGCCTCACTCCAAATTTGTTCGCTAAAATTGTCTTCTCCAGACATGCAGAGCATCTTGCCTACGACGTCGTCTTTCTCGTCTTCTTCTTCGTCAAAATCAGATAGGCGATCAAAATCAAAGTCTAGTCAAACATCTTCTAAACATTCACTAGTAATGGCATTAATATCCTGCTTCGCTTGGTTATATGTCGCTGGAAGGTCCCTTTTTGACATTTCTTTATTTTCTATATTTTATGTGCGCACTCTCCAATGTTTGATTTCTACTCCTTATAAAGTGATAGTGTGTTGGGATTATTGTTTTTAGGTTATGGCAAGATGCAGAGAACAGAGTGTTATTAGCTACACTTTTGAAGAAGAATTCAGACCAGGTTTCTTCTTCTTTTCTATACAGTACTTTTATATTAGAATATCAGCTGATTCGGATATATTTTACTTGAATTTTGAAATAAACTTTACATTTTCAAATATAAAACTTTTGTGTGGTTATAAATGTTTGTCACTCAGGAAAAAAAATGAAAAGTCCAAGTTTAATTGTTTCCGAAATTTGAACTAGGTCTTTTTTTTTTTGGAATCGACTAAGAGGGAATAGGGTCAGATAAACCGGAAGTGGGAGAGAAGTCCAAGTTTAATTGTTTCCGAAATTTGAACTAGGTCTTTTTTTTTTTTTGGAATCAACTAAGAGGGAATAGGGTCAGATAAACCGGAAGTGGGAGAGTAATAGTTTATGTAAATCAGGACACATGGGGTATTTTCTAATTTCTTAGATTGATTTTTCTTTGTGCTCCAAGAAATTTTGGGAAGGGGGATCTTCAAATATTGTCAAGTGCTATTGTGATGTCTCAATGACAGGGAAGACATTGTTACTGTATTTGGAAATGCTCTGGAGGTTACACTATGGATTATTTATTGTTAGGACTTGTATTGGAAAATGAAATGATCTTAATGGTAGCAGCTCGTTTGATCTATATAATACTGGATTACTGCAATGATTTGTTTTCACATCTTCTTTCTGATTAACTCCAGTAAAGGGTAATGTTTTCTAGATGGTAGATGTCTTTTCTTACATGTTTACGAAATACTAATGGTCTAAGCAATAGTGCCATGAATAGGTCTATACAATATCTTACTTGTAAATTAGGAGCTGCTGCTTTTAAATTGCTAATGCTAATGTTGTTGCCTTCAACACTTATCTGAGCTTTAAAGCACCTGATATTACTTATTTAGCTAGTTCTTTTCCCTGATTTTTTTCTTCTTAATATTGCTTTGGATTCATATGGCAGAGACCAAAGATGCTGACAGTGGAAGACAAGCTAATGGTTTTAGGATGCAAGTACGCTTTACAGATTCTTCTGTTCTTTGTCTTAATATAAGTGCATGTACAAGCATGTGCAGACAATTTCATTTGAGCTGACTTAGACATCCCATATGTTTTCCAGGGATCTGGAGAGGAGAATAGTTGAAGTTGAAATGGAATTAACAGTGGCCAAGAGTCAAGGTTACCTCAAGAATCAGTTGAAACAGAGTGGTATATCTTCAGGCAAACAACTTCTGGCTGTTATTGGAATTTATACAGGATTTGGAGGTCATTTGAGGAGAAATATGATCAGAGGGTCTTGGGTTCCAAATGGTCAGTCTCTATATTCATTTTGCTTAGGTCATGGATTTTTTGTTTTCTTGAAACATCCGTATAATGATATGCCATGATTGATGTATTATGAGCCAAGTTCGAGGGAGTAATGTAACTGTGAAGCTGCCATCCTGAAAGCAAAACAACAGATTAAAACTTGTTAATGTATGTGGTGTCTTCAAATTCGTTTTAGCTTATTATTGTGATATTAATCCACTTGTGCTGGGCTTTCTGAAGAAGGAAGAGAAGATCCACAATATTGGATGTTTCTCCTTTACCTCTTATGTGGGTTATATGGAACAAGGGAAATAGTCCCTTAACCAAAAAGAAAATTGAGGAGAGAAATAGGATAACTTTTGAAGGGGTTGAGATTTTTTGTGCATCTGAGGAATAGTGATATGATATTGGGAGGCACATTTCACTCAAAAGCCCTCATGCAAGACCAAGCTAAAGGAATCCGAGCTATACCATCCATAGTGACACAAACAGAAGCTTTGAAGGTTTTTTTGGAGCTTCCATTGGAACAATTCCATAGTTGGATGATAGCTTGGAGCGAGAGAAAAGATGATTGCAAGAATAAGGAAGAAGATGGGCATATGTCCCGGGATGTGTGGCCATACATAGAGATATGCCCTCAGCATAATCCATTATGCCCTTTGCATAATTGGATGTGTGCTCAGCATAATCCACATCATAATGAAATGTGCACTCAGCATATCGGTCAACATAAGCTCAAGCAGTAAGCAGTGGGCCGATTTGC
Organism: Capsicum baccatum var. pendulum; assembly: GCA_030864225.1. Classification (NCBI taxonomy): domain Eukaryota; kingdom Viridiplantae; phylum Streptophyta; class Magnoliopsida; order Solanales; family Solanaceae; genus Capsicum; species Capsicum baccatum. Next base: position 158,436,329 of record CM061560.1, on the reverse strand, counting down.
AGTATTTTTCGAGGCCACTTTTGGACCTTAGTTCTACAAAGTCAAACTATAAATAGATGCCTTAGTTATTTTTCATTTTGAGATTTTAATGAATTGAGACTTGAAGAACTCTATTATGAGTGTAGCTTTAGTTTAATGTAAGGGAGGATTCCCATTAGATTAGCTTGGTTAGTGTAATCCCAGGTTGAAGGTTAATTCCTTCCTACACTTGATTTCAATAGAGTATTATTCATTTGTGGATTCAAATCGAGTGTCTCTTTCCATTGAAATTCAAGTCTATTTTTCCTTTGTTCGAATCTCATCTTTGTAGATTTATTTGGGAGGTGGTGGTAACTAGGGGTGGAAATATCAAACCCAATCCGCCCAACCTGTTCAAGTTTGGGTTAGTTATTGACCAACTCATTTATTAGCTCAACCCATTTCAACCCAACCCGTTTCAACCCATTAAAAATTTGGTTGATATGTAACCCGAATTGATTTTTGAGAAATCTTGTTAAAATATTTTGAAAAGTTTTTTTTTGATATGTTATATATAGCCATAACAACGAAAAAATAATTTGTCAGTACTAAAAATTTATAAAAGAACAAATAAAGCAATTAAAATTTAGTGGGTTGGGTTATAACCCGTTACCTAACCCATTTTGACCAACTCCCCAATTACCACCCTAGTGGTAACTAGTGTGGTGTTGCCCATTTACATTTCTTAGTTGATATTTGATCTTCTTTCTCCATCTCTCATCTCCTCCCACCTCTATCGTACTTATTGTTGTTTTGACTTTGATTTTGTTTGTGTCTCCTAATTGAAATCGTATCAAATAGTCTCCTGTCTCTAGATTTTTTCGGTGCATCCCTGAGCCCGTTGCTAGTATAGATGTTGAACTACTTTGTAGAGATCTAAACTTTCTGTAGGTTCTCTACTTTGACTCAACTTGCATATAGGGATATTTCGAACACGGTTATATCAAAAAAACTTATTCACCTTACCAAATTAATAATATGGGTCCATTTAATGTCTATCTGTGCATGGTTTAAGTTGTCCAAATGTGCATAATTCTATGTGCTCAAAACCTTAAATGATGTCTTTTGTTATGTAATGGAAAATGGTTTTACTGGCCCGTCAAGATGGACATGTTCTTTTTCCGTCTTTAAGTGGAGTTATCTTTGTTGATGACATGATATCATTATAGATCAATTCTATTAAAAGCTATTACTTTGTCGCTTAAAGCGATGCAAGATGTGAATTGATGGTTATCGCTTTATGTGTGAAGTCATGCACTTCAAACAATTACTCACAAAGTTACTTCTTTGGATCCCAACTTAAAGTAGTTTGGTCAACTGGGAAATGTTGTATAATGGAAGCCGATGTTAGTTATTTTACTTGAAATGAGGTTTAATTATTATTCTACTAAATTCGTAATTGTTTAATATTTTTCATTTTCCCGCAAAAATTGTGCATTACACTTCAATTACTCGCATTATTTGCCTTTTGTTTTAATGACAGATAGTGTTATTGGCCTAACTGTTGCAAGTTGATATTGAGCTAGAAACATTTGGATCAGTTGAAATTGGGGCGTATTCTCTTTTGAGCTAACTATAATAAGTAATAATTATGAAAATATCATTGATTGTGTTTATTTTCCTTTAGAGCAAACTACATAATGTAGGAGGCTTATACCATGATTACGTGGAACGACATATGTTTCAGAAATTACAGAATTTGTCTAGAGATTAGGTTAGGTACATGGAAAAAAATTGGGTATCTCAGATACACACGACTCTAAAAAAGGAAAAAACAAACTTCTACTAACAGTCCTTTAAAAATGCCGAAATCAAAGAAGTATCTTGCTAAATTATTTGCTTGAATTTTCGTGTATCTTCAGTAGCATATTACTTAGATACATGGATTTTGTTGAATTTATGTGTATCTTCAGTAGCATATTTCTGAGATACGTGAATTAGCTTGAACTTCTGTGTATCTGAAGAAGCATATTACTTAGATACATGAGTTAGCTTGAACGTCTGTGTATCTATGTTTTACATTTCGTGTATCTGTTTGTATTCAGTGTATCTATCAATTTCATTCGGTATATTCTGAATCAATTTAATGTATCACATGTCAATTTCATCTAGTGTATTTAGTATTAAGTTGATGTATCCCGTGTTAATTTCATAGCAAGTATCCAGATGCATATATCAAGTATAAAATATAGATACATGTATCTGGTGCCAAATGTGTACTTTTGCATTCATCAAGTTATACTAGATACACTAGATATTTCAAATAAATAAGTATAGTGTATCTGTGCATAGATACATAATAGTGTATTTGTGCATAGATACATAATTAGAAGAACAAGAAACTCGGGTGAATCACCACTACAACAACCCCCATCTCTCCATGTGGGTTCTTCTTTGCCAAAGTTCCTACCAAAACTCACCGAAGAAGGGATAATATTGGGTTTGGATTTTTGATGCTTTGCCTTGGCCACCTCTTCTTTCCAATCGTCGATTCGTTCCAATTGTCGATCGTTATTTCTCAGTTGGTCTGTTTTGTATCATCCACTGAAAATTCCACACTTCTAGAGAAAACTTGAAAAACCTCTGCAATTTTGCCCAAAACTTTGCAAGCACCAACTCTGTTTCAACATAAACATATTAAAAAGAAAATAAGTTATTGAAAAAAGACTTTCAGTTCGATAAACAAATATCTATTTGAAATATGGCGGTTGTTTGGTCACAGACTTCGCCGGATCTAGGGGTGCGGCGGTGGAGTTTAGCAGAGGGAGAAGAAGGAAAAGAGTGAAATTAGGGATGAGTTGGAGCGGAAGATACAATCCTTAACTTTTAGCCTAAAAAGGTGGGGCATGAATTTAAACGGAAGGTATACAACACTTATCAAAAGTGGTGCTATTTTGTAATTAATTTAGACTGTAGTGTGGTTATGTAGATATACTACCAATGTTTGTGTATTTATGTATTTTTCCCTTTCTTTTATATTGAAAGATAACTTATCTGGGAGGTTTTGCTTGCTCGCAAGTAGAGGTGGAAAAAGTAGCCCATGAAATCATAACCTGCTTAATACGCCTAATTTTATGCTGATATGATTGATCCATGTTGAAGATATGTCTCAGAATAATTTTAGTAGTTTCAAATTATTAGAGTCCTATGTGACTTACGAATTAGTTATCCCTTTGTTATTTGAATAAGAATTAGTTACCCAATTTAAATTGAAGTGTAGTTAGAAATTTAGCTATAAATATATGTTTTGAGTTTAATAAAATAATTTCCTTTAACAATACAATTGCAGTATCTTTTCTTTCCAACTCTTTCTCTTTATTTCTTTAATTTCAAAGCTAAAAAACAACAATTGGTATCAAGAGCTATTTGATTCCAAGGGCTTGTGAGTTAGAGAAGACCCCCCAAAAAAGAAACCCTGCGTAAAAGTCAATATTGTTATGGCTTCCATTAATTTCTCAATTCCTTCACCCCCAATTTTTTCTGGTGAGAATTATCCAATTTGGGCTTTCAAGATGAGAACCTATTTGCGAGCATATGATTTGTGGGAAGTGGTTGAAGTTGGAGGAGAGGCAAATCCTTTGCGAAATAATCCAACTATGACGCAAATTAAGAATTACAGAGAAGAAGTTTCAAAAAACTTTAAAGCTCTCTCTTGCATACAATTAACACTTCTAGAAGTAATTTTCGCTAGAGTTATGGCGAGCGAGACTGCAAAGGAGGTTTGGGACAAGTTGAAAGAAGAATTTCACGGAACTGACAAGATTAGACAAATAAAAGTGATAAATCTGAGAAGAGAGTTTGAAATTCTCAGAATGAAGGATTCAGAAACTATTGAAGAATTCTCCAACAAGTTGATGAAGGTTGTAAACCAAATCAGACTTGTGGGAAAAGAGCTTACAGATTCAAGAATCGTGGAAAAGGTTCTTGTGAGTTTGCCGGAAAGATTTGAAGCAAAGATCTCCTCACTCGAAGATTCCAAGGATCTCACAAAACTGTCACCTTCAGAACTTGTACATGCTCTTCAAGCTCAAGAGCAAAGAAAATCCTTGAGGCTAGAAGAAGCTATTGAAACTGCTCTTCAAGCCAAGTTTAAAGAAAAGATGCAGATGCAAAAGGAAGGTAAAATCCCAGAAACCTCTATTAATTCTAGTAGAAAAAATCAAGGCGATTCTCGCAATGGAGTCAAGAAGAAAGAAAACTTTTCTCCATGCAAGTACCGTAGAAAAACCAATCATAAAGAGCATGATTGTTGGTTTAAGGGGAAGAAATCATCTCTCCAGTGTAGATATTGCAATAAGTTTGGTCATATTGAAAGGTTTTGCAGAGTGAAGAAGGAGAACAACCAACAAACTCAAAAAGCCAACGTTTCGGAAGTTGAAGAACAAGAGGAGTTTGTGTTTACGGCGATGGTAACAAGAAGATTGGATGAGGAAAACACATGGTTTTTGGACAGTGGTTGCACTCAACACATGACCAGCAACAATAACAACAACAACAAAAAACCCAGTGTATTCCCACCTGGTGGGGTCTGGGGGGGGTAAGATGTACGCAGTCCATACCTCTACCTCTAAAGAAGTAGAAAGGCTGTTTCCGATAGACCCCCGGCTCAAGACACAAGATACCACACAAATACAAAGTAAAGCACCGAACAAGGTTACAAGATTACCTAACATAACATGCATAACATAAATACGACATAAATACGGCAACCATAAGTAAAAGAAAAAGAAAACAGAAAGGAAACAGAGGAAAGCACCCATATTCGTACTAAAACAAGGAACAAGGAACACGGAATCATAACCAGGATACTACCCCCAACAAGTAATTCCCTACACTCGCGGCCCAAATTGGCCCTAGTCCTCTGCCCTAATTCGCGTCCTCCAGACTTTCCTATCTAGGGTCATGTCCTCGGAGAGCTGTAACTGCTCTATGTCCCGCCTAATCACCTCACCCAGTACTTCTTCGGCCTACCCCTACCCCGCCTAAAACCATCCAATGCTAGCCTCTCACACCTACGAACCGGGGCATCCATGCCCCTCCTCTTCACGTGTCCGAACCAGCTCAATCGGACTTCCCGCATCTTGCACTCCACTGGAGTCACACCAACCTTCTCCCTGATAGTCTCATTCCGAACTCTATCCCCTCTAGTCAGCCCACACATCCAGCGCAACATCCGCATCTCTGCCACCTTCATTTTTGGATGTGGGAATTCTTAACTGGCCAACATTCGGCTCCATACAACATGGCCGGACGGACTACCACCCTGTAGAATTTACCTTTAAGCTTGGGCGGCACCCTCTTATCACATAACACCCCCGACGCGAGCTTCCACTTCATCCATCCCGCCCCAATACGGTGCGAGACATCCTCGTCAATCTCACCGTTACCCTGGATCACGAACCCGAGATACTTGAAACTATCCCTCTTATATACCGCCTGTGATTCCAGCTTCACTACCACCTCATCCTCCAGCCTTACGTCATTAAACTTGCATTCCAAATACTCTGTCTTGCTTCTGCTCAACCTGAACCCTTTAGACTCAAGGGTTTGTCTCCACACCTCTAATTTATCATTCACACCCCCTCGAGTCTCATCAATCAGAACTATATCGTCCGCAAAAAGCATACACCACGGCACCTCCCCTTGAATACGCCGCGTCAACACATCCATCACCAAAGCAAACAAAAAGGGACTAAGAGTAGATCCCTGATGCAATCCTGTCAAGACGGTGAAATGCTCTGAGTCTCCTCCCGCCGTCCTCACCTGAGTTTTTGCTCCCTCATACATATCCTTAATTGCTCTGATATATGCCTGCGGGACTCCACTCACCTCCAAGCACCTCCCTGGGGACTTTGTTGTATGCCTTCTCCAGGTCGATAAACACCATGTGCAGGTCCTTCTTCCTTTCCCTATACTGTTCCACCAGTCTCCGTACCAGGTGAATTGCCTCCGTCGTCGAGCGGCCAGGCATAAACCCAAACTGGTTTTCCGAAATAGACAATATCCGTCTCAGCCTCGCCTCGACCACTCTCTCCCAAATCTTCATAGAGTGACTCAATAACTTAATCCCCCTATAGTTATTGCAACTCTGGACGTCCCCCTTATTCTTATAGAGAGGGATCATGGTACTCCACCTTCAAGCCTCGGGTATCTTTGCCGTCTTGAAGATTTCGTTGAACAATCCAGTTAACCACCTTACACCAGCCTCCCCAACGAACTTCCAAAACTCCACCGGTATCTCATCCGGCCCCGTCGCCCTACCCCTTCGCATCCTGCGAACAGCCTCTCTAACCTCTTCTACCCTAAAACGTCTACAATAACTAAAATCCCGACACTCCTCTGAGTGCTCCAGTTCCCCTAGCTCAATAGCTCTATCCCCTTCGTCATTCAAGAGCCTATGAAAGTACGATTGCCATCTATCCTTAATGTGGCCGTCCTCCACCAACACTCTACCGCCCTCCCCCTTAATGCACCTCACCTGGTCGAGGTCACGCCCTTTCCTCTCCCTAGCCTTAGCGAGTCTAAACAACTTTTTCTCCCCTCCTTTCCCCTGTAACCCCGCATACAAGCTCTCAAAAGCGGCCGTCTTAGCTGCCGTGACAACTGACTTAGCCTCCTTCCTAGCTAGCTTGTACTCCTTCCTGTTTACCCGCTTCTCTTCTTCGTCCTTACTCTCAACCAACTTAGCATACGCCCCTTTCTTGGTCCCCACTTTCTTCTCCACCTCTTCATTCCACCACCAATCCCCCCGATGGTGCCCGGCTCGGCCCCTAGAAACACCCAACACCTCAGTTGCATTCTCCCTGATGCACCTCGCCGCCCTATCCCACATACTATCCACGTCCCCCCTACACTCCCACACCCCCATTCCCGCCAACTTCTCCCCTATCTCCCACGCCTTCACTGGCGTCAAGCCGCCCCACTTAATTCTAGGTCTACCCTCCTTACTTCTCCTCTTTCTATTCTTCTTTATACCCAAATCCATAACCAAAAGCCTATGCTGGGTCGAAAGATTCTCACTCAGGATAACCTTACAGTCCTTACACAGCACCCTATTCCCTTTCCGAAGCAACAGAAAGTCAATCTGGGTCCTGGCTATCGCGCTTCGAAAGGTGATCAAGTGATCGTCCTTCTTCGGGAAGCCCGAGTTCACCACCACCAGCCCAAATGACCTCGCAAACTCCAATAGAGTAGTCCCCTCTTCATTTCTGTCCCCAAAACCAAAACCACCATGCACATCACCAAAGCCTCCCGGTAACGCCCCGATGTGCCCGTTGAAATCTCCTGCTACGACAATCTTCTCCGAGCTAGGCACGCCTCTCACCACCTCCTCCAAAGCCTCCCAAAACCGCATCTTCTCCTCCTCCGAGCCCACTTGGAGCGCATAGGCACTACACACGTTCAGGGTAAACCCCCGGATGACCAACTTAATAGTCATCAACCTATCGTTGATCCTCTTCACCTCTACGACCTGACCTCTAAGCTCTTCATCTACTAAGATGCCAACTCCATTCCTACGCCTCTCGCTCCCAGAGTACCACAGCTTGTAACCATCCACATCCCTAGCCTTAGACCCTACCCACTTGGTCTCTTGGACACACGCAATATTGATCCTCCTCTTCCTAAGGATCTTCACAAGTTCTATGGACTTACCCTGAAGGGTCCTTATATTCCAAGACCCAACCCTCAGCCTACCATCACTATCCACACGCGCTCCTGTACCACCCCCGCGGCCAAACCTTGGCCTCCCTCCCACTCCCGCCTTATCCTCATCTCCCGCCCCCACAACAACCCCACGCCCCAACCCCCTCGAACATGACCCTATCCTACCATTACCGCCCACAGCCACTACTACGAGAAAATATAAAAATATAAACGATGGTATAAACAGAGTAGCAGCAAGAAATACAAGGCGCACAAATCACACGCAAGTCAAGGTACATGGAATAATACTAGCATAATATAAAGAATGAAATAACAGAGGTTAGAAGTCACCGGGTGGCCGATCGGCGACTGGAGACCGAGCTGCGGATTGCTGGGGACCGGACGGCGGCGGCTGCTGTGACCGGGCGTCGGCTGCTGGATCTGCGGGTGGGGGTCTCGCCGGAGCTGGAGACCGAAAGGGGGGGCTGCTGGATCTCGCCGTTGCCGGCGGGTGGGGGACTCGCCGGAGCTGGGGACCGACGAAAAGGGGGGCTGGGGCAGGCTGGTGGGTGCGCCGGAGCTGGAGAGCGAGGGGGGGTCTGTCGGAGTTCGGCGATGGCGACGGCGTCGAAGGTCGGCGTTGTCGACGGCGACGGCGACGGGGGGTCTGCCGGAGGTCGGCGATGGCGACGGCGACGGGACTGGGGACAGCGACGGCGCCGGGTCTGGGGATCGGGGGGGAGAGAGTTGGGAGAGAGGGGGGGGGAGAGAGCCGTTAGAAGGGAGAAGAGAGAGAGGAGAGAGAAGAGAGAGCCGTTAAGACTATCGGTCACTCAACACACATGACCAGCAAACAAGAATATTTTACGAAGTTGGAATTGTAGTGTCAAGTTGGAGATTGTTGGTAAAGGAACTGTGGCAATTGAAGCCCCCAAAGGTACTAAATTTATTTCAAGATTTTTTGTTGGTACTTGATCTTGACCAAAATCTATTGTGTGTCGGTCAAATGCTAGAACAAAATTATATGTTACTATGCATAGACAAAAAATGTGTTGTTTTCAAATCTAGCGGCCAAGAAGTGATTACAGTTGAAATGATAAAAAAAAGTTTTCCTTTGGATTGGAACTCAAATTCTGAGCAAGTTTGGCGAAGTAGTAGATGTGAGCAGGATTCAAAATTATGGCACAAAAAACTTGGCCATAACTTGAAATCCATTCAATATGCTCAAAAGCATGATTTAGTGAAGGACTTGCCTGAAATTGAGTTATGTTCAGATGTGTGTGAAAGTTGTCAACTAGGAAAGCAACACATGCCTTTTCTAAAGTCAGCAACATGGAGAGCAAGTAAGAGGTTACAACTTGTTCATTCTGATATTTGTGGACCGATGAAAACTCCTTCAATCAATGGCAACAAGTATTTTATTCTTTTTATAGACTATTTTACTCGAATGACCTGCGTATATTTTCTTAAGCAAAAGCTTGAAGTGTTTGCTGTTTTTAAGAAGTTTAAAGCTTTTTGTAAAACTCAAAGTGAATGCTTGTTGATAACTCTTCGACAGACAATGGGAAGGAGTATACTTCAAGTGAATTTCATTTGTTTTGTGATTATATGGGAATTGAGCATCAACTTACAATCACTTACTCACCCAGCAAAATAGTTTCTGAAAGAAAAAATCGATCTGTTCTTGAGATGGCTAGGTGCATGATTTCTAAGAAAAAGTTGCTGAAGTCTTTTTGGGCGGAGGCGGTAAACACATTAATTTATCTGCAAAATAGACGGCCAACAAGGGCTGTGGATGGAATGACACCAGTTGAAGCTTGGAATGGCATAAAACCATCAATTAGGCATCTAAAGGTGTTTGGTTCTTTTTGTTATGCTCATGTACCAGCTGTCAAATGAAGTAAGCTTGATGAAAATGCTGAAAAAGGAATTTTGGTTGGTTATAGCTCTATCTCAAAGGGCTATAAAATCTGGGAAAATTTTTGTAAGTCGAGATGTGAAGGTGGATGAAGATGCTTATTGGGATTGGAATATCTCTCAAGTCAGAAAGATGGTTGTTGAACCTACTTCTCAAGATTCACGTGAAGACTTGGAAACAGAGAAAGATGAACATTTTGCTGTTAGAGGCACTAGACCATTGGCTGAAATTTATGAAAGAAGTAATCTTGTTGTCCTGGAACCTTCAAACTTTCAAGCTGCCTACAACGTCAAAGAATGGAAGCAACTAGTGGAGGAAGGATTTAAACTATTATTTGGAGACAAATATTATCGAATCTTTGATTCCACTAATCATAAAATTTTACAAGCTGATCTGAGAGGCAAAGGTTTCCTATTTAATCCAACAGGAGATGCACATAAGCCATGCATGAACAAAGATGAATTGGTAGATTTATTCAAGAGGTCAAATTCAGCCGAAGCCGAGACCATTTCTGATCCAAGGAGGAGTGTTGAAGATATGTCTCAGAAATAAAGTAGGAGTAGATAATTTTAGTAGTTTTAAATTATTAGAGTCCTATGTGACTTAAGAATTAGTTATCCCTTTGTTATTTGAATAGGAACTAGTTAGAACTGTCAATATGGGTCGGCCCAGCCCATTCGAGCTAGCCCACATGGGCTTTGAGTTTGACGGGCCAGGCCGGGTTGGCCTATCAAAATGATAGGCCAAAAAACACCAAGCCCACACCGTTACTCTGTGGGCTGCGGGCCGTAAGGGCCAGCCTACCTTTTAAAAAATAATATTTTGTAATTTAATGTTAGAATGTTAATAAGCATAAATATTACCAGACAATATTACATAGTGTTAATACTTATTAGTCAAGTCTCCAACACCCCCAAAAAAAACTCCTAACAACGAAATTAAATAATTTTTGACATGATATCCTTCGAACCAAATAAAAATACTAATAAACAATCTAAATAGTTGCATGTATTTGACTTACAGGCCGGCCCACGGGCTAGCCCAACCCACATTGTTCAGGCCCCATGGGCCACGGGCTTATCCGGGCCGGGCTAAAAAGCCCCGTTCTTAAATGGGCTGCGAAAATTGAAGCCTAACTCCATCAAATTCTGGATCGGGTCGGCTCAATGGGCCTGACGCATATTGACGGCTCTTGAATTAGTTATCCCAATTTAAATTGAAGTGTAGTTAGAAATTTAGCTATAGTTATATGTTTTGAGTTGTTAATAAATTAATTTCCTTTGACAATACAATTGCAGTATTTTTTCTCTCCAACTCTTTCTCTGTTATTTCTTTAATTTCAAAGCTATAAAACAACAATCTACACATTTATTACCTTAGCCTGTTTCAGCTTAACCCATTTCAGCTCATCAAAATTTGAGTTGATATCTAGCCCAAGTTTGTCCAGGAGAAATCTTGGCCAAATATTTTTGGAAAGATATTTTTTAAGTTTGATGTTATATATTAGCCATAATTAAAACAAAATTTTTTACTGGGTACTAGAAAAATATAAAAGAACAAAGAAAGCAATTAAAACATAGTATGAATTGGGTGGGTTGTGTTTTGACTCACAATTAGCCCATTTCAGCCCAAGTAACTTTTGAGCGGGCCATTAATTAACTTACCCAGTGCCGACCCGCCTGAATTCAGCCAACCCACCCATTTGCCACCCAGTGTTGTGAAAAGCGCTGAAGCGCGCGCTTTAAGCATGAAGCGAAGCGAAGCGACAGTGGGTCGCTTTTTACACTTGAAGCTTTGGGGCGAGAAAAAAACTCTCGCTTTAGTTCCAAAAGCGAGAAGCGCTGAAGCAAAAAAAGCGCAGAAAAGGTCGCTTAGGTGGATATTTAAGGTTTTTTTTGTAGGGTTTTATTGCTTTATTTAATTTATTTTAGTTAAAACCCTTAAGTGACTATACAACTGCATTGCTGCTGCTTAACTTTTCTTGAACAACTGCTGAAGGTATGCAACTTCTTCTTCTCTATTTCTCCTCTTCTTCTTCTTCTCCTATTAGGGTTTTCTAGTTTTTTTTCCTTCTTCTCTATTACTCTTTTTCATCTCCTTTTTTTTCTCTTCTTCTTCTTCTTCTCTGTTTTCCAGTTCTGTTTACTTTTTTCTTTTGGCTGTATGTAATCTGACTTCCAATTTTGTTTTTTTCTTTTTACTTTTTTTTGGTTGTATTTAATCTGACTTCCAGCTTTGTTTTTCTTCTTTTTACTTTTTTTTGCTGTATGTAATCTGAATTCTTTTTATCAGTATATATTTTTAGAATAGAAGTTCTAAACTTTTTGCTGAATGTAATCTGAATTTTGTTTATCAGTATATCCTTGTTGAGGAATAGGATGTAGAATAGAAGTTCTAAACTTTTCTCTGATTGTTAGTTTCTCTATGTGTGTTGGTTGATTAAGACGCAAGACTGATTTTTAGTATTTTAGTAGTTTGCTTTGAATGCTTGTTATGACTATCTATTCTCTTTTTAATTTGAGTATTGAAAGATTATGTTATTTATTTGGCTCTTGGTTATTTATTTATGCATGTTTAATATTTTTAAATTTTGTACTAAATAGCGCTTTAATGGAAAAAAGCGTGCGCTTCGCTTCACGCTTCTGTGAAGCGAGCCCTCGTCGCTTTTTTTCGACTCTCGCTTTTCAAAACACTGTTGCCACCTATACTCGCAAGTTTCACATGTTACTGAATCAATTATAGTTTGTCAACTCGTTCGCTTTTCAACTTCTCTTGAAGTTTTCACCTATTGATCAAACTCAAAGCTTTCTGAGGTTAGTTTAGAGTAATTAAACTTCTTTTCTTGCTGAAGATAGTGTAAAGTTTCATGGTACATGTTCTGACTGCTGCTGCACGTCCTTCATGTCATTGATTAGATTATTATTTCAAAAAGGGGAAAGGGTCAAATTTGACTTTACTAGCTCTGAAATCGAGCAACTTTTGCCTTTGTTAGACTTTTGGTCTGATATTATCCCCAATGTTGGGAAAGAATGTCAGTTTTGACCTTGAACTCCAAGGAAGCTCCAATATGAGGTTCATTTTAAAAAAGGGGCAGCCCGTTGTACTAAAGCTCCAGCTATGCGCGCGGGATCTGGGGAAGGGTCGGACCACAAGGGTCTATTGTACGCAACCTCACCTTAGGCAAAATTTGAGGGGTAAATTTGGACATTCTTTCTCAAAGAATTTGGACACGTGTAGTCTACCCATTTCGTGCTGGAGTTCAATTAATGACAAGGCCAAAGAAATACGATTTGCTAATAGCAAGGGTATAATGGACTAGAAGTGTAAGGGAGGGCAAATTTGAGCAATTCTGAATAGTAAAAAGGCAAATCTGGAGATTTTCCTATAAAGATTTTCTGTATTGCTGGTGCTTCTGATACATCTATATTTTCTTTTCCGTAACAGTTGATGCTTTGTCAGAACTTGAAGAAAGAGGAGTGGTCGTGCGATTTGTAATTGGTCGTAGGTTTGTGCTACATACTGAAAAGAGGAAATATGTATTTCTGCTTATGTGATCTTTTATTGGCTTTGCTCATCTCTGCATTACTTGAACTTGGCAGTCCCAACCGAGGTGATAGCTTGGACCGCAATATTAATGAGGAAAATCGAGCGACAAAAGATTTCTTGATTCTAGTAAGTTTGTTATTTTTGTCTAACCTATCTGTATCTTTTTGTGGCATAATTTTACATGGGCTCCAACCAAATAGTTGCTGCATAGACATGTTGGTAGCAGAAATATTATGTGCGTAAATGATCATAGAGCTTAGTGTGCACACATTCTCCTAATTTTTTTAACCGTCATGTCCACTTGTTCCATATGCAGCTTAGTTTTGCTTACCTATTTTTTTCCAATTTTTAAAAGGAAATTCATGAGGAAGCTCAGGAGGAGTTGCCCAAGAAAGCTAAATATTTCTTTAGTTCAGCAATACAAACTTGGGATGCTGAGTTTTATGTGAAAGTTGATGACAACATTGATGTTGACCTTGGTAAAATCCTTGCTTATCCGTCCCCCAGAATTATGTTTTATCTGCCCCTAAGATGTGAGCTTTATTAACATTCTGTTTAAGTTTATTCTATCAGATGGGTTGATTGAGCTCCTCCAAAACCGTCGTGGTCAAGATAGTTCTTATATTGGATGCATGAAATCTGGGGAAGTAGTTTCGGAAGAGTAAGATTGTCTCTCAGACTTTGCGCAGTTACTATCACGTATGCAATACATTAAGCATTTAAGTTTTAACTTTTTCTCCCTTTTCCAGGGGAAGGGCATGGTACGAACCAGAATGGTGGAAATTTGGAGATGAGAAATCGTAAGTATTATTGAGTCCTAGGGAACTGATGCCACCTTATTGCTGTATATGGTACTCTGGCATTTACATTAGCTTATGCTTATAGGGTCCAAATGACTTTTAAGTCTGTTTATGGGGGAATAAACCAGGTTTATATTCTCACATCTAAAATTATGCATAGTAATTTACTAATTTTAGCAGTTAGATGTTTTGATTGGAATGCTTTTCACTTGGTTGACTTTGGTTGAATTTTTCAAGTTTCATGGGTGTATCTATCTAGCCTATGTACAAGTTTTTCCCAGATATTGTTTTATTAACTTTATCTTTCTGCCTTCTTACTATGAAGTGGCAGATCTAGAACTGGGAGCTGCTCATAAAAAGACTAATTTATTATACCTGACATCTAGTTTGATTATTTTGTTAAATAATTCCTCAATTGAATAGGGTTAACATTAATATTCACTAATTTTGGTAGCATACTAAATTGATTTCAGTTACTATGTGCATCCGATGTGCTTTTGGGTGCATTTTGTGTGCATGCTTATTAGAATGCTTATTCTTTCCAAATGAAATTCTCAACTGGTGGTTTGAGCCAAGTTTCCATTTTCCACGTTGTCAATGTACCTTGCCGTTTTCGTGGTCCCTGCCACTCCTCTCTACTGTAAAATGACATGAATTTCTTTTCAGGTACTTCCGACATGCAGCTGGCTCAGTTCTGGTGCTTTCTAAAAATTTGGCCCAGTATATTAACACAAACAGGTTAGCTTTATTTTCTTGGAAAAAAAAAAGGTTAGCCATACATGTATATCCTGCTTTAAACTCTAATGTGTTTCAGTGGCAGCTACCAACTGATTCTCTGTGCTGCTGTGGCCTCTCTCCACCTTGCAATGGCGAAAACCCATTGCTTACATCATCATTATTTGTTAACTTTATTTGCCATAGTTATTAAGGATGCCTTAACCCCTGTCCTACCTCTGCATTTTGCTATATAGTAGAATTTAAACCGTATGTAATGATCTTGAGTAACACAGTCTAGCATCCTCTACCTATGTTGCTTGGATTCTTCAAAAATGTCAACGGGTGCGTGTTGGATACTCCTAAAGTAGTATATTTTTGGAGAATCCAACATGGGTGTGGAATCAAAATTGAATAGTCCTCACAACTTAGTCCTCTACACACAAATAAATTTGTCCTAACGTAATACATGTATGAAGGAACATACATATTCTTCAATTCACAATAGCTCAAAGGGATGTCTGTGTTTACCAATCAATAAACATTTTCTAGGCCAAAATTTGATAGAGATTTGCAAAGGTACAATAAACCCTTGTTGTTTGGCCCTCCCCCTGGCCCCACACATAGTGAGAGCTTCAGTGCACCGGGCTGCCCTTTTTTATGTGGGTAACCTTCTTATCCATGCCTTTTCTATCTTTTGTATGGATATCCTTATGTTTTTATCTTCTTCTTTTAGTAGTTCAATTGAGGGATTTCCAAAAGGAGTATCCTAAAATTTCTATCCTAGCCTCGGTGGATAAAGCATCTGTTGCTGGTGGGAGGTGGTGGGAGGTGGTATGTATCTCGTGAATTAGTCAAGGTGTGCGTAAGCTGGCTCGACACCACGGTTATCAAATAATTTTTTTTTTGGATGTATTGAATGGGCTACGATATATTAGTGTCTAGCTAAGTTGGTGGTTTTAGGTGAATTAGTTTCCAAGTTTCCACACCAACTTGAGCCCTCTTTAAAATTGTTGCAGCTATTATTTTATAAGGTAATATTTTATTAAAAAGCCGGATCAAGAGGTGTTGTAGAAAAATACTATGAGCGATACTTGATCACGTTATATATCCCTATAAAGCTTAACTAGTCTAGCATATCCTGGAAATTGATAAAATAGTTTTCCATTTTCCAGTAAAACATATTTTCCAATACATCTATGTTTCACTAGTTGAAGTTGCTCTTTTTTGCTGTCACAACATCTGATACAAGATCAAAACCACAACAACAAGAACTTCAAGATGCCACGGATTTTCAGTTTTACAACACAAAAATCAGCAAGTTTCAGTTTCGGTTTTCAGCAACAACACAAGAACAACAAGCTGTTTTTCGGTTTTTTCAGCAACAATACGAGAACAACAAGATGGAAAATAATGCTAGTGAATCGAAATGAGCCCCACACGGCTTCACTAGACTTCAAGATAACAAAATCAGCACAACAACGACAAGAATAAGAAAGATAGATAACTTGACATAAAACATTCAATAAACTAAGAACCCTAACCTCAAGATAGGACCCTAAATCTAATGAATGGAAACACCAAGTTCTTACGAGGACCAAGAGGTACTTAACAACCTCAAAACCCTTGTTTCTAGCCAATGATACAACCCAAGTATCCCTCTACTTGTGAGGAGATAGTGGCGGCTCTCTAGAGTGAAATAGAGAGGAAAATGTTTAGTGTTTTAGGTTACAACTTTCAGATCTCAAAAACTCCTCAATAACTCTCTAACATGGTCTATTTATACTACAAACAAAAGGGCTAAAAGGCCCATCCGCCCCTTGCCTATTGGGCCAGCCTTGGAGGCTAGTTTATGGCCCATTAAGACCCCTTCTTCACACATAAAAGGCCCATCCGCCCCTTGCCTTTTGGGCCAGCCTTGGAGACTAGTTTATGGCCCATTAACACCCCTCTTCACACATAAAAACGTTCAGGTCCTTGGCTGGTTCAATCACCAACTCACACACGGCCATTTGCATGAACAAAGCTTGGAGTTTTTGTAATTCCCGAGCTCGGCTTCGTGTGAAGGGTCGTGTACTTGTGGAGGCTGCCCCAACCGTATCATGTATCATCTAGGTGCGGCCATGGTGTGTAAGTACACCATGGTAATGTCCAAAAGGTCCTTAGTTAAGGCCCAAAACCGTGAGTCCTCACTCTTAAATGCTCCAAGCAATCTTCCATACGCGATATGGCTTTGAGTTGCGCTCAAAACGGGTCCTCCATGCATGTTCTTGTATCATCGAAGTGGCCAATTCTTGAGCCTCTATGTGTTGGCCTCCAAAGATGTCACCGAAAGATAAGATGGCCATTTGTCCCGTATCATCCTCCCCTTCTTGAAAAGGATTCGACCTCGAATCCAAACCTTGCAAAACCGAAGAGAGGACAAACAAATACAAACTCCTCATGGCATGAGGGTTAGGGTTAGCATAACAAATCATCTCAACATGCCAAGGTTGCACACATTTGCAATATAACCAAGAATCCTTTGGGTTGATCGTGAAAAGCTTAGTACAAATGTCACAAAGGAAGTGGCTATGACGAACATCAATAAATAATGAGCATGGGCCGAGACAACTCCTACCATACCCTAAGATGGTACCGGGATCGAATGGGACAAATATCCATGGACATGGGTTTCGGCCACTCTCACTTTTCCCTAAGGTGTCGTCCTCAAAATTAGGCATACCCTCTAGATCATTAGTGGAAATATCATGAGCACAAAGAGGGTAGAGAAAGGTGTCACACAAGCTAACTTCAACTATGGTGTCCTTATGCATGTACTCACTAGCTTCAAGTCCATCACCACTAGTATGCTTAATATAGGAAACACATAAAGAAGAAGTAGATAGAATTTCTAAGCATGCACCACCTTTTATTTCAAGAGAGTAATCCCCACATAGATATAAATCACCATGGGCAGCAAAGGAATCATTCACAAAAATATTTTTACAAGAACAATCATATTTCGGGTTTCCCAAGTAATCAAGCAAGTCATGGTCATCTTCACCCGATTGACTATTCCTTTTCAAGACTACACATTCCCTACCCTTAAGAGTACTTTCATCTTCCAAGAAGAGATTTCCATCTTGAGGAGAAATGTTGTCACACCATAGTGGGTTAGCATATAGGCTATAGCTTCCAAGGCAAGCTATACCATCATTTTCGCCACTAGGTTCATTAGGAATGTTTAAATCATCTTCAAACAAGAAATTGTACCTAAAAAGAGTGTGATCTACCTCACGGACAGATTTGGAACAAGCAAGTTCCTCACTCTCTAAGTGGTCAATATCAAGTTCCAAGGATGTTTCAAACACAATATTACCCCAAGAAGAGCTCTCGGGTTCATGCTCACCTTGATCAACATTTTCGACATCATCACACACTTGAGGTTTGTTAATTACATCATACACATCCTCAAGTGGTGGATAACTTTCACACATAAGCTGATCAACACAAATTTCAGAAGATAACGTACTTTCATTCAACATAATGGTTTCAACACTAGGTGGACATGGATCGATCTTACAAGAAGAGTCTATCCGGTCATCAATAGGATCAACTAGTGTATCCACACTCACAACATGTACATCATCATCAAGTGGCAAAGAAATAATACACTCACATATAGGCAAGCTACAACTCACACTCAATGGGCTACTAGCCACACAATTATCATTCACATGTACAAAAGTGTAAGAGTTTGCCATTTTACCTTGAAGTCCTTGAGTAGATTCTTCTTTGTCATGGTGTGAAGGTCCTCCAAAAGTTTGGGCAGCAACTTCCTTTCGGCATTGTTCTTCTTCGCTTTCCATGTTGCTACCTACACAAATGTCCTTAGAAATAGAAGGACAAGCAATGTTAGCATGGTTTGGTGGTAATCCTCTTACTTCGCTCCACACAACCTCTCCTTTTTCCACTCTCGGATTACCACCTTTCACTTCCTTACTCCTCTCAATCTTTTGTCTCTCATAATAATTCGGATTGGAGTAGGTAGGAACTTCTTTTTGCGGCCCGGGCAGAATGTAAGTCTCGAGGCAATTTCCCCATCGGTCTCTCACAATATTAGGCCAATTTTGCATATTTGGAACCTTATGTTGTGCAAACCAATCGGCGCCTAGACTCACATGACCATAGGTTATGGGAAAAACATCACACCACACCTCCTCATGGTAATTAAATTGGGAAAAGACAATTTTTACCCTCTCGGTAACCTTAAACCTGTCCAAGAAGTATGGAACAAGTAAAGGTTCACAAAATAACCCCAAGTAATCAACCATGGACGGAACAATGTAGTTTCTATAGTACCTATCATTTAACACAACGAGGCAGCCCGGTATCCCACAAATGGTCACCTTTCCGGAGTGTACACTCCTTCTCGGATCAACATTGTAAGGCACATGAGTACCCCTCGATTTTGGAGATGTATTTCCTCTTCTTCCCATTGGACAACCTACACTATAGCTAGCATAGCCATTCACACTATATCGACCTTGATAAGAAGTACTACAAGGAGGAGGATATGAATCTTCACACTCCTCACGTGTACTCTCATCATAAGATCCATCACGAGGTCCTACGTCATCTCCAAAGTCACCATAAGCACTAGGCACTTCATTCACCTCATTTTCTCCCTCACAATAGTAATTTTCAAATCTGCCTATGTTTTCACCATGGCCATTTTCATAGCCTCCGCAATCTTCCTCAACTTCGTAGCCATAAAAACCCTCACTACAATCATAGTCTCCCATATTGTAGTCACAATAATCCCCGGCTATCAAAGTCATTTTCCTCTTATATCACCCTTTAAACCTACAAAAATGAACAAACAATATTAGTAGTAACGCTCCTTCCATTGTCAAGGTATTAGCCGCTTTAGTTCACCACAAGTTCGTGTTCCACAAGTGTTGTATAATCGGCTAGTAACCGTGAGATGTTAAGGTAGGAGTAAGCTCTTGTCCGGAATGGATTCTTGTTTGAAGACTCAAAGAATACTTGCCGGACTAGAGTCAAAAATCAGCAATTCGTTCCAACGAATAAAAGCACTCAAATAATCGTTGACACGAACAAACGGCTCAAGGAACTAGTTGACAACCTAGTAGGAAGGTACTAGTTTGTTAATTAGTTATAGGGCCAAGTAAGGGAAACCAAGAATCAACAATTAGCAACCAAAGAATATCCTAAGTTGAGCTTATAGTGACATGGTAACATGCAATGGCCCACACGTCCTTCTTCTCTCGGATTTATATATATATATTTTTTTTTTTTTTTTTTTTGTGTCTTGATGTAATATTCACACAACTTGTGACAAATTTGAAAAGTGTTTTGGTGGGAAAAACTAAAATTTTGAAGTCTTATCTCTTGTTCAAACTCAAGAAAGTGGGTTTGGTTGACAATTTCCACAAAACAAGGTTCCTTGATTTAGGGGAAGTGATTGACAAGTCTACAAAGTGATGGGTGTAAGTCTTTCACAATCAACTTTATAATCTTATCACTTGAGCACACAACAAGATGAATATTTCAACAAGATGAACAAGATGACAAGTTCAAGATGAACACTTCAACAACTTCTTCAACTTCTTTAGCATATAAACACAACCACCGATTTTTTTCTTTTGGTCATCAACAACATTCAGCTTTCGGCCACTTTAGTCACTACACAACATTCAACATTTCAAGCTCAACCTTTGATCTAGACACCTTAGTGTTGGTGAGAAAGAAACCAACACTAGAAACTCACTAAACAAGCAAAATAACATCTAGATCTAGGCATACAACATCATTCTCGGTTTTCACCTTTTAGTGGACAGATTTCAGATTTTTTTTTTTTTGTAGTTGTTTAATCCGTGAACTAGCCCAAGATGGGTTATGTTGGAACACAACCGGTCTTGCTTTGATACCAAATGATACAAGATCAAAACCACAACAACAAGAACTTCAAGATGCCACGGATTTTCAGTTTTACAACACAAAAATCAGCAAGTTTCAGTTTCGGTTTTCAGCAACAACACAAGAACAACAAACTGTTTTTCGGTTTTTTCAGCAACAATACGAGAACAACAAGATGGAAAATAATGCTAGTGAATCGAAATGAGCCCCACACGGCTTCACTAGACTTCAAGATAACAAAATCAGCACAACAACGACAAGAATAAGAAAGATAGATAACTTGACATAAAACATTCAATAAACTAAGAACCCTAACCTCAAGATAGGACCCTAAATCTAATGAATGGAAACACCAAGTTCTTACGAGGACCAAGAGGTACTTAACAACCTCAAAACCCTTGTTTCTAGCCAATGATACAACCCAAGTATCCCTCTACTTGTGAGGAGATAGTGGCGGCTCTCTAGAGTGAAATAGAGAGGAAAATGTTTAGTGTTTTAGGTTACAACTTTCAGATCTCAAAAACTCCTCAATAACTCTCTAACATGGTCTATTTATACTACAAACAAAAGGGCTAAAAGGCCCATCCGCCCCTTGCCTATTGGGCCAGCCTTGGAGGCTAGTTTATGGCCCATTAAGACCCCTTCTTCACACATAAAAGGCCCATCCGCCCCTTGCCTTTTGGGCCAGCCTTGGAGACTAGTTTATGACCCATTAACACCCCTCTTCACACATAAAAACGTTCAGGTCCTTGGCTGGTTCAATCACCAACTCACACACGGCCATTTGCATGAACAAAGCTTGGAGTTTTTGTAATTCCCGAGCTCGGCTTCGTGTGAAGGGTCGTGTACTTGTGGAGGCTGCCCCAACCGTATCATGTATCATCTAGGTGCGGCCATGGTGTGTAAGTACACCATGGTAATGTCCAAAAGGTCCTTAGTTAAGGCCCAAAACCGTGAGTCCTCACTCTTAAATGCTCCAAGCAATCTTCCATACGCGAGATGGCTTTGAGTTGCGCTCAAAACGGGTCCTCCATGCATGTTCTTGTATCATCGAAGTGGCCAATTCTTGAGCCTCTATGTGTTGGCCTCCAAAGATGTCACCGAAAGATAAGATGGCCATTTGTCCCGTATCAACATCTCCTTAGAATATGAGTAAGAATAGGAATGACCCATAGAATCTGAATTGAAAAAAGGATTGGAATCTAGTGTCTATAAATATGCCCTCAATGTAATAATGTAATTACACAATTCAATAATGATATTTTCTCTATTTCTCACATGGTATTAGAACAGGTTTGGTGAGAAACTTATTGAGAAGAAAGCTCAATCTGACAGTCACTGTGCGTCAATTTTTGGCGACTTTCAAGGCTAATTTGAGCCTCGTCTGTTTTATAAGTGTGGTGCGAAAACCAACACTACCACGAGATGTGAAACATTCAGGCGAGCAAATCCCAGTGATCGATTCTTGGTTCCGACGATCCACGCGCCGTCACGTTCTGTGGACAGTGTCAGATCTGCGCCATCACGCGCTGGCGGAGACAACTATTTCCAGCCAGGTTCCGGCAAGATATCTTTTTACAACGAGGTCGACCCTTCATTCCAAGGCTATACCTCTAGCTATTTCTTGATTCCGACCAGTTTTTGACAATCAAATCTATTTTTCGGTGACTAAAATAAATTCTGGTGACTGATATTTTTTTCTCAATTTAGTCCTTGAATAAATCTGAACCCTTAATGAGGAGATCAGAAAATCAAATGTTACAGTCCATGAAAAATCGATAAGGGGAAGGTCGATTTGGAAGATCTCGACCTAGGTGTAGTTATTGTAAAAAGCTTGGACATACTCGTGATATATGCTATTCTTGACCTAAATATGGTTATTGTAATAGGCTTGGACATACTCGTGGAATGTGCTATTCTTTGCATGGCCGACCACCTAAAAATGCTCATGTTGCTCAAACTAACACCACAGGTGATCAGTGGGTGTATTTATATTTATCTGACAAGGAATATAATGAGTATCTTCAGTTTCGACCAAGTAAGCATATATCTCTACCAATAGCTTCAACTGCACAATCTCCTACCTTTGGATGGTTGTGGACTCAGGTGCTTCTGATCATCTTTCTGGTAACAAATCACTTATGTATGATATTGTTTATTCACAATCCCTTCCTGCTATCACCAATGGGATACGAGCAATACCAAAAGGAGTTGGGCAAGACAAACATCTATCTTCTGTCACTTTAGACTCTATTCTTTATGTCCTTGGTAGTCCTTTTAATCCTGCATCTGTTAGTCGTTTTGACACGTGTCCTTCATTGTAGTATAACTTTTTTTTTTGATGATTCTATTATAATGCAGGACCGCAGTACGGGTCAAACGATTCGCACAGGACATGAATCACAAGGCCTTTACCATATCTCTTCAAACTCTTTCACAACATGCTCCGTTACAGATCTTCCGGACCTTATTCACAAACATTTGGGCCATCCGAGTCTATCCAAGCTACATAACATGGTGCCTAGTTTGTCTAGTTTATCCATATTAGATTGTGAGTCGTGTTAACTTAGGAAACGCCCCCGTGCTACATTTTCACGTAGTATTGAGAGTCATTCAGAGTCTATTTTCTCATTAGTTCATTTTGATATTTAGGGTCCTAGTAGAGTCGTTCACCCTTAGGATTTCGTTACTTTGTTAGTTTCATGATGATTTTTCAAAATGCACTTGGGATTTTTGCACGATCCAAGGCTACCCTCTAGTTGTAACTCGGTGCTCAGAGTCACAAGTGATCCCAAGCTAACCCATGGCCTGGCAAAACACTAAGGGGTCGTTTGGTAGAGTGTATTGGAAACTAATGCATGCATTAGTTAATGAGCATTAGTAATACCTTGTTTGGTACCATATTTTTACTATGCATAAATAAGACTTGTACTAATTATACACTGTATTGTGTATTGAGGTGTATATTAATAATACACACAATTTTTCATGTATTAGTAATGCAAGACTTTCAACACATGTATTAATTTATTAAATAACATTACTACCCCTTAAATTATTTTCTCTCCTTTTCCTACCATATCACACTCCCTTTTCCTTTCCCACCATAAAAATTACTCTTTGTTTTTCGGAAAAGAAAAGGTTACTCTTCTTACTGCATCTTCTTCTCCTTAATCAACATTTTCTTTTCTCACAAGGTTATTAATTCTATCAAATCTATATTCCTTAATTTGATTTTCCATCGTAGGCAAATCCTTATGCCTATGATGTAAATTGTAAAGCCTATGAAAAAATATATCTTACTGGACAGCATTTTGGTCCGTATGCCTTTATAAATGTTCCTTGGATAGAAAAAAGATGGATAATCTTGGACATAGGCGTAATTTGGTTGAGGTTGCGTTGGTAATGCAATTACTGTAGAGCTTGTTCAATGGTATAATCATATCAACAAAAACTTGTTATTTTGTACAATTTTTCGTAGCATCTTTCCAGAAACTGATTAATTTGCTTTGAACCTACACTTGTTAATGAGTTGTCTTCTACTTATATTGGTAAAAATTTGACGATGGTTGAACGATCTTGTGATTAAGGAAAGGGTAATTTGGTAAACAAACATTTTTTTACAAAAATTATATAAATATATATTATCTTTAATACATCAAACCAAACAATGCGTAAAAAATAATGGATGTGTAACTAATACCAGCATTACTAATACTTACATTAATAATACAAGCATTATTAATACACCCTCTTTAGCATTATTCTTATACACTCTACCAAACGACCCCTAAGAACACTGAATCAAATAATGAGATACCGAGTGGAAGCTAGATTGAAATGAAATGAGTATAATAAAAACAATATCAATACTGAAAGTCAAAATCGAGACTACAAACAACAAACAACAACAAACCCTGTGTATTCCCACATAGTGGGGTCTGGGAAGGGTAAAATGTACGCAGTTCATACCATACCTCCGAAGAAGTAGAAAGGTTGTTTCCGATAGCCCCTCGGCTCAAGTCAAAGGACAGTAAACAAAGGCGTAATAGAACATGGAGCAAGATGGAATAACAGAAATAAGAAATAAGTAATACCATAACACTAACAAACCAACAAACCAAAAGCACCCACCACAACTTTCTTAACTAAAGCTCCAATCTATGGACATAGCCCTAAGACTACTAGCCTGGCTACACCAAATCTCTCCTAACAACCGGCTATGACTCACCCGCATGCACTAGCCTTCTAAGTTAATTCGCGTCCTATAAACCTTCCTATCTAGGGTCATGTCCTCAGTAAGCTATAAATGCTTCATGTCACGTCTAATCACCTCCCTCCAGTATTTCTTCGGCCTCCCTCTACCCCGCCTGAAACCATCCAAAGCTAGCCTCTCGCACCTATGAACTGGGGCATCCGTGCCCCTCCCTATCACATGCCCAAACCATCTCAGACTCACTTCCGCATCTTGTCCTCCACTGAAGCCATTCCCACCTTCTCCCGGATGGCCTCATTCCTAACCCTATCTCCTTTAGTAAGTCCACTCGTCCAACACAACATCCTCATTTCCGCCACCTTCAATTTTTGAATATGGTAGTTCTTGACTGGCCAACACTCCGCTCCATACAACATGGTCGGACGACCACTCGGTAGAATTTGCCTTTAAGCTTGGGAGGCACCTTCTTATTATACAACACTCCTGAGGCAAGCCTCCACTTCATTCATACTGCCGTAATACGGTGAGAGACATCCTCGTCAATCTCTCCATTCCCCTGAATCATATACCCAAGATATCTAAAACTATCCCTCTTACAAACAACCTGGGAATCCAACTTCACTATCACCTCATCCTCGTGCCTCAAGTCACTAAACCTGCACTTCATATACTTCATCTTGGTCCTACTTAACCTGAACCCTTTAGACTCAAGAGTTAGTCTCCAAACCTCCAATTTATCAAACCCCCCTCGCGTTTCATCAATCAAAACTACATCATCCACAAACAACATACACCAAGGCATCTCTCCTTGAATGTCAAAATCGAGACTGCCTAACATAATCAACATGCTGAAAATATAACTATCTGTTTGAAAGCCTTTAAATCATATGAGTTGTTGGGACTAGCCCCCAACTACAACTATCTGAGACTAGAATATCACTGTAAAGAAATACTGATAATTGACCTTCAAATGATGATGACTCACCAAACATTGCTGCTGATATCGTGTGGAATCGTACGAAGCACGATCTGGATGCTGAACGTCAGAACCTATATTATCAGACAATATAAAGCAAAGAAAGTAAACGATTAGTACTATAAATGTACTGAGTATGTGTGGTGGGAAATAACTGATATACGTTGAGCATGATGCATCTAACATGGATAACTGATGTAAGACCAAGTAATAAACATTTACTATATGATAAGCTGAACAATGAATACAAGGTCATGCAAGTATCTGAATCTGAACTATGAACTGTGGACTGTGGGAGCTACCATTAACCGACATACCGTCTAAGCTAATCGGGGTCAAACCTGTAACCCCAGTTAGATGAGTGTTCAATACCTTGCCAAGGGTACGAACACTGACTGACGTGGATCCACTAAACTGATGTCCGAAAGGACTAAGGTGTCCTGTCTGGTATGACAGGTGACCCTTTAGAACCTATGGTGGCGTCGTAGCTCTGGGACTTAGGGACTTTTACTAAATGTCTCAACCTAATTGATGGGTAAGCTTTCATCCCTATGTCCGCTCGGTGCTAAGTACTACTCCTAACTGAATTACACTGATAACTGAAAATGCTCAATAATAGTAATATCCTGAAAACTGAAATTAAATGCATAACCTGAAAGTATTCAATAACATGTAAGCTGGAGAATTTTACACTCATAAGTGTGCGCATGAAATCCTAGGTCATCGGGTGTTCATAACCCACCATCTTTGAAGAATGCAACTAATCATGGCAATACTACAATCTACACGTAACAAGGAATTTCATAATTCAAGCTCAAAATCAAGAATTTATCAATATAAAGAGATTTCATAATTTTTAGTATGGAGAAACGCTTAAATTTATTGAAACCTATATTTATGGTTTAGTCAAAGCAATAAACTGAAAACTTAAAGGAATTAACACTTTACATGAAAACCCTAAGCTTAAAGGGTGAATTAAACTTGGGGAATTGAGTTAATTTTCGGAATCAATGAGTGAAAGGAAACACATTAATGAAATCCCACATACCTGAGGTTGAAAACCTTGGTGTAATCTTTGGATTTGAACCAGGAAATTGAAAAGCCCTATGGCTTGTAGGGGTTAGACGACGACTCGTCCCCACTAGCAGCTTTGACAGTGCTTTAATAAATTTGCCATAACTTTTTACTTCGATATCGGAATAAGGAGAAATTGGATACATCGGAAAGCTAATTCAGTTATCTATCTTTCAGCCGGTCTTAAGCTAAAAAACTCTTAGTAGTCTAAAAGTCATGCTCATTTGAAGTTGACTCTAGGAAGATTCTTCTCAAGAATTCAATCGGTAAGGGTTTTCTTGACTCTTCTACAAGGTAGGAGATATTTGTGGCCTTAATATATGTCTAAATCACTTATCAAACTATCAAAACATGATGCTTGATTTTGCATGTACTTGAAGCATGGTTCTCTTATTGGTTTGGATTTTTAAGGTGTTATAATATCTACCCTTGGGGTCATTTGTCCCGGAATGAAAACTAAGCTGAAGTGTTAGGTGAAAGAGCTGTAATTCCCACACTAAATTTCTACTAGCTGAATAATGACTTGTATATAGACTAAACCGAACTCATGAATGCATGTTATGACATGAGAATAGCTGGGTGACATGAGATAGAAATTAATTAGTTAAGGGGGAACTATTACCTCAAGTTGGAGCTGAGTTTGAAGAGAAAAGATGGGGTACTTGGTCGTCATATCTGCCTTTGTTTCCCAATTAGCTCCCTCAACTGATTGATTTCTCCACAGAACCTTTACCAAAGCGACCTTATTTCTCAGCGTACGAACTTGACAATCAAGGGTTTCAGCGTACGAACTTGACAATCAAGGGTTTCAACTAGGACCTCTTCATAAGAGAGACTATCTTTCACACCCACACTTTTTAAAGGAACAATTGATGTTGGATCACTAATGCATTTCTTTAGCAAGGAAACATGAAAGACTGGATGCACTAATGCTATATCTCAGGCAATTCCAACTCATAGCCTACATCATCGTAGCGACTCAAAAATCCTATAAGGACTAACATAGCGGGGAATGAGCTTTCCTTTCTTACCAAATCTCTTCACCCATTTCATGGGCGAAACCTTCAAGTAGACAAGATGATCAATAACAAACTCAAGCTCCCTTCTCTTCACATCTGCATAGGATTTTTGATGACTCTGAGTGGTTTTCAGCCTTTCTCTAATCAGCTGAACTTTTTCCATTGCCCCATGTACTGAATCTAGCCCTATTAATGCAGCTTCACCAACCTCAAACCAACCAATAGGAGATCTACATTTCCTATCATAAAGTGCTTCAAATGGGGCCGTTTGAATATCGAAGTGGCAGCACTTATTATAAGTCAACTCAATGAAAGGCAAATGATCACCCCACCTACCTTTGAAATCTATCATGCACGCTCTCAGCATGTCCTTTAAGGTCTGAATGGTCCTCTCTGTCTGACCATTTATCTGTAGGTGAAAAGCCGTACTAAGATAAACTTGGGTGCCAAGACTCTTCTAAAACGTCTTCCAAAAGCGAGAGGTAAACTGGGTACCTCTATTTGAAATGATAGTCAAAGGGACTCCATGAAATTTCACCAACTCCCTAAGTAGAGTTTAGCATAATCTTCGGCTGAATTTGAAATGTCAATTGGCAAAAAGTGGGCTGAACTAGTCATTTGGTCCATGATAACCCAAATAGATTCATGCTGTCGACGAGTACAAGACAACCCTATAATGAAGTCCATATTCACTACTTCCTACTTTCAAGTAGGAATGTTGATTTCCTGAGCGTACCACCTGGTGTTCAAACCTTAACCTGTCGATAATTTGGACACTTAGCCACAAATTTTGCAATATTCTTTTTCATGTCGGTCCACCACTCGTAAATACGGTACATCTTAGTTGCTTTTGGGTGAATAAAATATCGAGAATCGTGTGCTTCTGCTATCATCCGCTGTCTCAAGTCATTTACATCCGGAACACATAGTCTACCCTGACAATGATGAACACCATCTCCCCCTTGGGAGAAAACCTCAACCTTCTGACTGCTTATTTTAACCTAAGAAAAATAGGATCACTGTCTTGCTTTTCCTTCACCTCAGCTATTAACGAAGATTCCGAACCCTTCTGAACTAAGATATTACCTTCGGTTGAATTAACCAATTGAATCCCAACCTAGCAAGCTGGTGAACCTCACAAATTAACTCTTTCTTCTCATCCTCAATGTGAGCAACACTCCTCATAGATAATCTTCTAAGAGCGTCAGCAATAATATTGGCTTTACTCGGATGGTAAAAGACACTCATATCATAATCCTTCAACAACTCTAGCCATTTTCTTTGGCGAAGATTTAGATCTTTCTGGCTGTACACATACAAAAAACACTTGTGATCAGTGGACACATCAACATGAACCCTACGAAGATAATGCCTCCAAATCTTTAAAGCAAAGACAATTGCTGCCAACTCAAGATCACGAGTTAGGTAGTTCTTCTCATGAAGTTTGAGTTGTCTAGAGGCATATGTTATAACCTTGCCCCGCCGCATTAACACACAACCAAGTTCAACTCTTGGAATATCACAATAAACCACAAACCCATTTGAACCCTCTGGTATAGTCAAAACTGGAGCGGAAGTGAGTCGAGTCTTCAGTTCCTGAAAATTCTTCTCGCAAGAATCGGACCACTGGAATTTGACTTTTTCTGAGTCAGTCTAGACATGGGAGAAGCAATAGAGGAAAATCCTTCTCTGTAGTAACCGGCTAAACCCAAGAAACTCCTGATATTTGATGGAGAGATGGGTTTAGGCCATTTCTTTACTGCTTTGGTCTTTTGTGGATCAACTCGAATGCCTTCACGGGAAATGCTATGACCAAGGAATGCTACTGATTTCAACTAGAATTCATACTTGCTGAACTTAGCGAATAACTGACGATCTTTGAGAGTCTGCAAGACAATCCTCAAATGGTCTGCATGTTCATCCTCACCCGTAAATAATTGAGGATGTTATCTATGAAGACTATAATGAACACGTCCAAGTATTGCTTCAATCCCTGTTCATCAAATTCATAAAAGATGCTGGAGTATTCGTTAGTACAGAAGCCATAACAATAAATTCGAAGTGACCATATCGAGTTCTGAAGGCTGTATTTGGAATGTCACATTGATCGAACAAGTCATCAATCCTGGGAATGAGATACTTAGTCTTGACTGTGACCTTGTTCAAATGACGGTAGTCGATGCACATTCTGAGAGAATTGTTTTTCTCGCACACAAAAAGAACTGGAGTACCCCATGGAGAGATACTAGGCCTGGTAAAACCTTTGTCTATGAGATCTTTCAAGTGTTCCTTTAATTATTTAAGCTTGGCTAGAGCCATTCTATAGGGTGGAATTAGTATAGGCTAGGGAGATATATTTCGAAGTCAATTTCTCGCTCGGGAGGAACTTCGGGCAGATCTTCAGTAAATACTTTTGGAAATTCATTTACTACAGGAACTGACTCAAGACTTGGGGTTTTGGACCTTGAATCCTTAACCCAAACAAGATGGTGGGTGCACCATTTGGAAATTATTTTCCTTGCCTCAAGGAAAGAGAGAAATCGACCTATAGGCACTGAGGTACTACCCTTCCCCGCTAAGATTGATTCATTTGGATACTGAAATTGAACTACTCTGTTTCTACAATCAACTGAGGCATAGCAAGAGTGGAGCCAATCTATGCCAAGAATAACATCAAAATCTGTCATGTCTAACTCTACAAGATCGAGTGAATTGACTTTCTGGGATACCACGATTGGGCAATTTTTGTATACCTGTCTGGCTATGACTGAATTACTGGAGTAGAAACTAAGAAGGGTTCTGAGAGGATTTCAGGGTTGACATCGAAGTCTATTGCTGTATAGGGAGTCACAAAGAAAAGCGTGGCTTCAGGATCTAATAATGCATAAACATGAATATGAAAGGACTTGCAACGTACCAGTGACCGCATCAAGAACCCTTTTGATCCTGTCTAGTTTGAAGAGCATAGAACCTATTCTGACATTGTCCACCAGCTACACATTGTGCACCGCCGAAGAGTTAGTTGACTTTGTTGACGAGCATCCCTACCTCTCTGTGAAGCCACTGGGCATTCCTTTATTCTATGGCTTGACTTGCCACACTCAAAACAACCATCACTACGTGCCATACACTCACCTTTGTGGTTCCTACCACATTTCTTGCAAATTGGGTTAGTACGAACACTATTCGCACTACCCTGGGACATAGAGCTTGGCGCTCTATCTCGATTATCCTGCTTGAACTTAGGTACTGGAGCACTAGCAGAAGATGGGGCTAGAGCTAAAGATTTCTGGCGGAACTGAGAACGATTACCACCTGACCTCTGTTGAGAAATTAAAGTTATCAGTTCTGACTCTCTTACTCTCCCCTTTCCTTCTCCATGATTTTCTCCTCTTTAATATATTGAGCATGAACCATTAATCTGGAGATGTCCATCCCCTTAACTAACATAGCCGTTCTACATTTGTTTAACCACGTCCTCAGAAACATTTGACACAAATTTGCTCATTCGGGCCCTAGAGTCATCAACCATAGCCGGAGCACTGAATAAACTTAAGAGAATACTCCTTCACACTCATGTTGCCTTGCATCAGATTTATGAATTCCTGCACCTTGGCTTCTTTTAACTCAAGTGGGAAGAACCTGTCCAGAAATGCAACAACAAACTCATCCCACTCAACCGGTCCTGCATTTGCACCTCTATCATCCTTCCATTGCTTGAATCATGTGTGAGCCACTCCTTGCAATTGATAAGCAGTCAAATCAACACTTTCAATTGAAGTGACACCCCTGATTTCAGTAACTTTCTAAATACTATCCAAGAACTCCCGTGGAACCTCTTCAGACTTGGATGCAAAGAATATCAGAGGATTCATCTGAGTGAAGTCTCAGATTCTGGCTGCTGCCGAATTCACAGCTGGGTTGGCTGGTGCAACAACCTGTTGGTTATTCTGGGTAGTCATGGATTGGGCTAATGCTGTAAAAACAGCCCTAAACTCAACTTGGGAGACTTGTTCGTTTAGAGGGTTTGCTGGAGCTGGTGGTGGTGCTTAGTTCTCTTGGGAGACATTTTTCGTAAGCGTGTAAAGAATAAGTTAGAAGAAGATTTTAATGGAGTTCACACTTTATCGCATGGTGTCAACATGAAAGACGTGAACCTTTTCCCAAGACGTTTCATAGCCTCTCACTCATAAGTGTGGCGCGCTTCACACTCATGACCAAGACACTACTGAATTTCAGACACCTTAGGACACTTTAAACCTGATGCTCTAATACCAAATTTGTCACGATTCGAGACTATCCTCTAGTTGTAACATGGTGTTCATAGTCACAAGTGACCCAAGCTAACCCATGGCTTGGCAAAACACTAAGAATATTGAAGCAAATAATGAGATGCTGAGTGGAAGCTATATTGAAATGAAATGAGTATAATAAAGACAACATCAATATCGGATGTTGAAACCGAGACTGTCCGATGTAATCAACATGCTGAAAATATAACTATCTGTTTGAAAGCTTCTAAATCATATGGGTTGTTAGGACAAGCCTCCAACTAACTCCAACTGTCCAAAACTAGAATATTACTAAAAAGAAATGTTGATAATTGACCTTCGAATGATGAGGACTTACTAAACATTGCTACTTTTATAGTGTGGAATCGTACTAAGGCGCTATTTGGATGCTGAACGTCAAAACCTATATTATAAGACAATATAGCGCAAAGAAAGTATGCGATCAATGGTTTGAATGTACTTATCAGTTAGACATTAAAAATGTTTTTTGCATGGTGATCTTGACGAAGAAGTCAATATGGAGCAACCACCTGGTTTTGTTGCTCAGGGGGAATCTAGTAGCCTTGAATGTCGATTGCATAGGTCACTTTATGGTCTGAAACAGTCCCCTCAAGCTTGGTTCGGGAAGTTTAGCACAATAATTCAGGAGTTTGGCATGATTCGTAGTAAATCTGATCACTAAGTGTTTTATCAGCATTCCGAACCAAATCTGTGTATTTATTTAGTGGTTTATGTTGATGATATCATTATCACCGACAATGATCAAGATGACATCACTAATTTGAAGCAACATCTCTTTCAGCATTTCCAGACTAAAACCTCGACAGACTGAAATATTTTCTAGGTATTGAGGTTGCTCAGTCCAGATCATGTATTGTTATTTCTCAACGCAAGTATGCCTTGTACATTCTTGAGGAGACAGGAATGATGATATTGATGAGATGTAGACCCGTTGGCACTCCTGTAGATCCGAATGCTAAACTTCTGCCAGAGCAGGGGGAGCCACTTAGTGATCCTGAAAGGTATAGGTGGTTGGTTGGAAAGTTGAATTATCTCACAGTGACTAGACTAGACATATTCTTTCCTGTAAGTATTGTAAGTTAATGACTTTCCCTGGGATAGTCATTGGGATGCAGTTGTTTGTATTTTGCGATATATAAAGTCGTATCCAGGTAAAGAACTACTCTTTGAGGATCGAGGTCATGGGCATATCATTGGATATATAAATGCCGATTGGGCAGGATCACCCTCTGATAGACGTTCTACATCCGGATATTGTGTTTTAGTAGGAGGTAATTTGGTATCCTGGAAGAGCAAGAAACAAAGTGTGGTTGCTCGATCTAGTGCGGAAGCAGAATATCGAGCAATGGTTGTAGCAATTTGTGAGCTAGTTTGGATCAAACAGTTGTCGAAAGAACTAAAATTTGGAGAAACTGGTAAGATGAACTTGTGTGTGATGATCAAGCTGCCCTTCATATCGCATCGAATCCAGTGTTTCATGAGAGGACTAAGCACATAGAGATTGATTGTCACTTTGTCAGAGAAAAGATACTCCCAGGAGATATTACGTACTTTTTGTTTTTGGTGTAAAGAAGAAGGGATAGAAGAAGATGCACAGATTTTAGACTTTATAGGATCGTTGTAATCTACTAGTTTCTCTTTGTTTTTGTTGGAAAATTTTTGGAGGTCTCCAGCATTAAGTTGATGAATACAACATTACATTTATAAAAAAAGAATAAGATATTATTACAAAATTTGTGAAGTCAAGTGATCAACTTGGGGACATCTTCACTAAGTCCCTCACCAGTCCCCGTCTTAATTACATTTGTAACAAGCTAGTTACATAATTAGAATATGAGTAGGAATAGGAAGATAATAATGTTTTCTCCATTATTTCTCACACGTCTCAATCCAGATTTGCCCATGGCATGCATAACGGAATGGTCAACCAGATGTTGCAGATTGCTTGCAAATGTTTGTCTCCAGTGTGGTATATTGTACAAATGATTATAGAGACCTTTTCGGGGCGGTAATCTATTCAGAAAATATAAAAGATACCTTGTACTCTTTTTAGCCAAGTGCCCCAAAACTATTTAAGAAATACCCTATCAGGTCTTTATACTAGTTTTCCATCACAAGCAAGCATTTAATCTCCTGTGTTAGTGTGCAAAGACCACTTTCATCGTTTGTATTTTCAGAAAATTAAGAGCATTTATTCCATACATAATGGTTTTGGCTCCTACTTAGCCATCCGATGCGCGCTGTCTCTCTCTCAAATAAGTTTTTGGCAACTTAAAAACAAATAAAAATGGAATATTCTGCTGGAATCTAAGCTTAGGTGTGTACCTACAACACCTTTAAAAGGGCCTAAAGTAGCTTTTCAGTTTATATTTAAGAAAAAAGTTTAAACTACAGCAAGGGACAGAAAAATTGGAATTTGTAATCCACCAGCGCAAGAAAAGTGAAAAAGGCCCTCAAGTTTATCATAAATGCATTACTGTAGTTATTGATCAAAACAAAAAGTTAGCATTACTATAGATTGATAACAGAAATCACTGAAGAAGATTTTGAGAACTCGAATTGTACAACTTGATTAAGATTGAATATTTGATTAGTGCCAAAAAATAGTGGAAGGGCTTAGCCGAGACTTCTAAATTACCTAAGAACATCTGATATCATTCCCGTATATGGAAATTCTTGGCTGAGTTGTTTTTCCTCTTATTTTGATGTCTGGCATTGACACCGCTGGTTCTAGTGTCTTCTATTTGTTTAGAAGTGTTCATATTTTTTGTTATGCAGTGCTTCATTGAAGAGCTATGCACATGAGGATATATCGATTGGATCATGGATGATGGGTCTTCAGACAACTTACACAGATGACAGCCGCCTATGTTGTAGCACCTCCGGCCAAGGTAAACAATTAGGGATCGTTTGGTTTGAAGGCAAGTTATATTGAGATTAGTTATGATGTGATAAGTTATGTTGGGATAAATTATGCTGGGATTAGTTATGATGAAATTATTTGTTATTGAGTGTTTGGTTTGTCATATTCAAAATAGTATGTACGATATAATTTTTAAGAATAAGTTGTTTGACCTTATTTCTTTTTTTATATTTTTCTTGCAAACTTTATTTGTTCATTCTTAACAATAAAATTTTCATCTTATTTAGCTTAAATATTTTTGTGTGAATTCTCATAATTGAATCATGCATTTTTAAAAATAAAACTTTCATATTAAATTTATTTTAGTAAAAGAGATTTTATTGTTTTGGTCACTCCATTTAAGCACATATCACTCTTATATTGTAAAATATTAAAGTTATTTATTTTAATTGATATATAAAATTTAAATTTTTAAGTGACAGATTATTTAATTAAAAATATGTAATTAAGTAGTGGAGTCAATATTTTTATAAGAGAAATTAAATTATAAATAAACATGAGCATTAGGCAAACAAATTGAACCTATAATATATTCATAAATAAAAATTATATTTATTATGTAAGTTTTTAATAGAAGAATATAATATCAAAAAAATAACGAGTAGTGAAGAAAATGGTATTAAAAATTGTGGAAATATATATGGATATGAAAAAGTGATGTATAAAGAGGGTTTAAGGAGGGTATTTTTGATAATTTACATATTTATCCCGGCATTACTATACCACCCCAAGGTAGGGATAACTTATCCCGATACTAACTTTTAATCCCGGGATAAGTTATCCCACTCTTTTGTAATTAAACAAGGGATAAAGGGGTACTAAAGACTTATCCCGGGATTATCTTTCCTTATCCCTTACACCAAACGACCCCTTAGTTTATTTGAATGTTTTTGTTGATTGAATGTGCATGAACCCTAGATACAATTGAGGGAAATAGAGGAACAATCACTAAAGTAGTGAGGAGTCTCAACAATGACTAGTTCTATATGTATAGGGAGAGTAAAAGGATCCTATGAGACGAAAGGATCTTTCCCATATCTTTTATATATATATATATTCTTCTCGTTCTAGATCAAGTTATTTATATTAATCTAATATTGGCCATTGTAATCAATGTTAACATCTCAGAACTCTTCTGTTTTCCAGACAAGGTGTGCTCATTAGCTTGAACAGGAATGATGTCATTCCATTTCATCTTGCTGTGACAACTCTCCATTCGTTTGTATTGGAGCAACCCATAACTTGAGATGGAGACATCCTGTTTCTGCCCTAGGTATCATTGACATTCTTGCTGACGTAAATCAGCTATGATATACGCTGGAGCTTGGCAAAATTCTTTTATAGGATATGTACACTACTTTTGGACTAGAGACTGTAAATTGGAGAACTTCAGTTTCTTAAAGATGGAAATATTTGTGGATATTTTTGACGAACTGATTAAATTAGTGGAACATGATTTTGTTCTTGCCGTGATCATATTCTTATGTGCTATTGATCTGAGAAGACGGACAGGTCACCCTTAAGATTCAGACGTCTGAATCTTAATGCATATCTGAATGATTAAGATGTTGTCTTCATATTCGAAAACTGAATGGTTAACTCTTTGTTTTTCAATATCTGATTATGCCAAATTTGTTTATTTGCGTATATAAAAAAATATGATTCGAATAAAAAATAATCATATATTAGAGAAATATTTAATTTAATATAATAAAATTATTATTTGATAGAAAAAAATATTTATATTTGTTAGTGATAATGGAGATGGTTTATAATGATGGTGGTGGTGGTAATTTTATGTTAGTGATTAGTAATGTTGGTGGTGATAGTTGTGATGGTAAATATGTTTGGTATTGTAGTGACTATTATGATGGTGACGATTGGTAGTAGTGGTGGTAGTGATGTGAAGTTGGTTGATGTTAGTAGTTGGAGGTGTTGATTGTGATAGAAAATGAATGCATGATGGTTGATGATGTATTGGTGGTAGTTGGAGATGTTGTTAGTTATGATGGTGTAGATGATTAATTATTAATAGAGATATACTTTAGCGATGGTGGTTGAGACGTAATAAAAGTGGTGACACTGGTGACAATGGTGGTGGTGCTGGTGGCTGTAGAATCTGTGGATGATGATGACATGTTAGTGGTAGTTAATGATGATGCTAGTTGTGATAGATGAGTTGGTTAGTAGTTGGGATTGGTTGATAGTGGTTGATGATGGTGGTGGTGTTGGCATTGGCATTGACGATGGCAATAGTGATGGATATAATTAAAATAATGAAGGTGGTAGATATGATAGCGGTGGAAAATAGTGGTTAGTAATAATTATGATGAATGGTGGTTGTGATGGTGGAGGTGGCTGGCGGTGGTTGGTGGCTAGATGGTGCTTGATGATTATGGATAGAGTGATGATGAATATTATCCAACATAAGAATACCTCTTAATGATTAGGACTTTGTTCCAGACTTGAATGATTAAGACCTATTCAGAGTCAAAATCTTAATGTAAAACAAATGCACTTAACAGTCTGAAGTCTGAATTATTCAGATTCAGATCTGCATTAAGTGCAAACAAATGAGCCCTAACACTGATTGGTTGCTGTGTGATTTAGTAACACTACATGTGGTTTCTTTTTATCCTGTTAAGCCCTTTCATATCAATAAAAGAAACAACAAAGAGGAAGGAGAAGGAAACCGCCATAATCTGAAGTTGAATGTAAGCTACATCACGGCTCCTCCCAACTCGAGATATTTTGAGAAGGGATTTGACTAAGCTTATTTTGTAGTCGACGTGTCTGGCGTCAAAAGTCTAAAGCTTACCTTCGGTGACTTTGACACATTAGTGGTTAGAGTTGTTGATAGAAGAGGCAATGGAAGTTAAGCGACACCTCTCACAAAAAGTTGTGGACTTTCTACGGTAATAGAAAGAAAAATGCAGCTGAGATCATTTTCATAAAGTTTACAAATTTTAAAATCAAACCAGTATTGTATTCTAAGAAGAGGAATCTGTTTTGTTTTATTTGTCGATCTTTATGAAGTTGGAATCAATAGCTTACTTCCCGACATCCAAATGACCGCCGCTTCTTTCTCCATTTCTCAATTTGTGAAAAGTGCATTATTTTTTCTTTCGGACAATATTTGTTCATTTCTGATCATAGTTAAATCATAATATCGTCACATGCCCAATGGAGCATCGAGGGATGGGATAGCCCGATGCATTAAAGCTATGCAGTATGCAGGGTTTTGGGAAGGATCCGACTATAAGGGTTTATGTATGAGGTCTTGTATTTGTACAAGAGGCTATTTTTATGGCTTGAACCTGTGATCTAATCACATGACAACTTTATCAGTTTTTTCAAGGCTCCCTTTAAGGTGGAGAGATGTTTTTAAGCAAAATGACAAAAAAAAAAGACTAAGTGCATAACTAAGCAGTAGCGAGTAAGTCGGGAGATTGAATTATAGGTGACAAAAGAGTTTTGAAATGAAGTGTGGGTGACTTAAATGTTAATAATTAAGTGTAGGTGACAATTATTTAATGATGGGTTAAGAAAGTTTGAGATTTGTATACAAGTTTTTATTTTCACTTTGACCCAATCAAACCCTAATATAATTAAAAAATGGAGGCAAATTTCTCTCTCCTCGCATTTATTGTTTTCTTTTTTTTCACTTTTATTGTTGTTGCTGCTTTATTCATCATCATCTTCTTCACTATAATCATCATCTTCAGATGGATAATCTGTTGCAATAGATGAATCATTTATTGCAACATTGATAATGATAGTATAGTGTATATAATTTATTTTGTTGTTGTATATACTATACTATCATTATTAATTTTACTATAATATCATTATTAACTTTTTTAACAAATGTCTTTAGATACCATTAATGGAGGGATTAATAACAATAGGGGTTGATTGTCATGGTGAATGGATCGAGAAGAACCATCAATATATTTGGAGTTGAAAGGATGGTGATATGTTAGAGATAATAGCGATGACAGTCCAAAGAGATGTTTTGTATGATGATTTTGTAAAATTAATCATCAACTATTACAGACTAAATTGTCAACCAAAAGATATTGTCATTAGTGACATGCATAACTCTTTTGAAAATCAGAGGTCCTACTTCTTAAGATAAGCGATCAGGTTCGTTTGCGTGCTTATTTGAGTGAAACAGCTAAGCCGGTTTTAAAGGTGTACGTGGTTAAAAAACCAATAGAGAATGAGAATCAGAATGTAGAACAAGAACACAAGATATGTTTGATGATAAATTGGATAATCTGGAAATGAGTATTCCAGATGATGATGGGAATAAAGATAAAGTGAAGGAGGTTCATCAAACACCTACGCCCATTGTTGCGAGCAATACCGTGGGAAGTTCTTTATCAACACAGTCGAGCAATCTTCAAGATGATGAGACTGATTTTTACAAGGGAATGACATTCAAGAAAAAGGAAGAACTTGTCCATTCCTTAAATATTACTTGTTTGAAAAAAAGATTTTCGACTGAAGAAGGTGATTAATTCATGGAATGTTTATTGTTTTAGATGTACTTATCCGAAGTTCAAGTGGTGGTTGAGGGTTGTGAAATTCATAAGTTCTGATAGATTCATCATTAGAATTTATGATATCACACATGTGGTTCAGAGCATATTACGAGCCATAATCCACACGCCACGACAAAGGTCATCGATAAATACTTCAAAAAAAGATTCCCTAATAGTAAAGGCCTTTCTACAAGAGATATGGCCAATGAACTTCGTACAGAATTGAGTTGTAAGATGAGTTATTGGAAGATTTATAAGAGCCTGGAGATTCCAAAGTCTCTTGTTAGGGGAACACATGAGCACGGCTATGCGATGCTTGATTCCTACCATTACATGCTTGAGTCCACAAATCCCGGAAGTAAGACAACATTGTAGGTTGATGAAAATGGAAGGTTCAAGTACTTTTTTGTAGCCCATGATGCTTGAATTCTTAGTTTTCAATAATTGAGAAAAGTCATAGCCGTCGACGGAACATTCTTGAGGAGCAAGTATGAAGGAGCTTTGTTATCGACGATGACACAGGATGCAGAGAATCACATATTTTTGGTGGCTTTTTGTGTAGTTGACAAGGAATGTGATGCCTCATATTGATATTTTTTTGAACAAATGAGAAGCTGTGTAGATGATACCGATGAGCTATGCATAATTTCGGATAGACATATAAGTATCCAAAAGATATTGTCAATTGTCTATCCTTCAGCTCACTATGGTTGTTGCATAAGGCACCTTAGGGAAAATATTCAAAACAACTATCACAACTCAAGGTTATCTCTCATTTTTATAAAGCAGTTAAAACGTATAATAGAGCTGAATTCTTAGACCATTTCAATCAAATAAGGGATATGATACTCAAGGTAGCAGAATATCTCAGCTACATCGAATTCGAGAGCTGGAGCCGGTCACTTTTTCTGGGAAATAGGTACATTATTCATAAATTTAATGTCTTATCTGAGTATTATAATACTTTGTCGTACTAGGTGATTTTTTTGTATAGTTATAATATTATGAAGTCAAACATAATTGAATTGGTGAATGCAATGTTTGACGTTCAAAGAGAATTTCACATTATGGCGCCATTTAATGAAATAAATGTGAGGTTTGCCAAATTATTTCATGAGAGGCTGGAGTTGGTGAACTCATCAAACATGGCCTTCAATGGAAAAAAAAAATATTAAAGTACAAGTTCAGTATTAACGGTCATGGTGTGTTGCCACTGTGGATCTTCAAAGAAGAACTTGTATATTGATACAAGCCAAATGACCCTTGTAGTTTTTGCTGACATCATTCGAGGCCAAGACATGAGGATTCAAGCCTTAGTCATATCAAGGGTACAAGGACATGCATAGAGGACTAGTTTTGAGCGTACAATAAAGTAATTCCATGTTTGAAAGGTTGCTTGGGAGCTTTCCTTGACACCTACCCGAGGACTAGTTCACGTCTTGAAACTTGAAGGATCATGACTTTGGAGTGCATTAAAGAAGCGTCCCATTTACCATGTCCAAACACTCAATGGCCGCTCAGAAAAGCATTTTAGAGAGTGCACATGGTATTTTAACACACTATGGCCGCCCTTTTATCATTAAGGGCATCTTGGTTTTTTCTTCCCTTTATGTAATAGCCTATAAATAATCACTTATTAGGTTTATTTCACTTAGTTGATGAATATGGATGATTGAAAGAACCATTTTTCTTCTCTTGAGAGAGAGTGAGAACCGTAATAGGGTAGCACTTAGTGTGGAATCACTAGTGTTGCAATTTGGCGTAGAAACATTGGTGCTTGAGTAGTGGATTCCATCACGTGTCTACGTAAGAGTGTGGTGTTGCTATTATTAGTCGTAGGGGTTCTAAGATTTGATACATCCTGTAGTTCCTATCTCTTGTCATAGTGTATGTCTTACTACCTATCCTTTTATTTCTTGTAATCGTTTAAGTGTTTGTTCTTTATTCTAGTGAAAATTGTTGGTTGTTGTTTCTTTGTATTATTGTTCATCTTGTTGTCTCGTGTTGTTGTTGCTGCCGTGGTGTTTTTCTCATGTTTATGGGATGAACCGTATCATACATGTAGAGTTTTTGACTTGGACAAAATACCTTGTCCACACGCTATGATAGTGCTTCGAACCCAATATGATGCACAATTTGGAAATCAAATTTGTGAGTACTCGTCTCCATATTATTCAATGGAAAATGACATAATCGTATATTGTGAGTGTATTAATTCGGTGCCTCTTGAAGATTCTTGGGTTGTTCCTGTAGAGATTTTGGAAAGAGAAGTACCTCATCCATATATTGACCCAAGCAGTACCAAACCAGGAAGAAGGCGCTATAAGAGGAGGCGAGGAGTCGGAGAATCATTTCCAACAAGAAAAAAATAAGTGCTCCATATGTAAGAATGTTGGCCATAAAAGGACTACATGCCCAGATCGTAATGCATTATGATTGTTGTAATAGTAGTATATAGTTTAGTTGTTGTAATAGT
This sequence comes from Capsicum baccatum var. pendulum, assembly GCA_030864225.1. NCBI lineage: Eukaryota > Viridiplantae > Streptophyta > Magnoliopsida > Solanales > Solanaceae > Capsicum > Capsicum baccatum. The sequence continues at coordinate 158,394,220 of CM061560.1, read as the reverse complement.
AAATAGTCTTATGTTGTTTGATTTAGTTATGAACTCGATAATTTCAACTCATTGTTGGGAGTGTATGTTATTTATTATATAAAATATAGTTTTATTTATAGTCCAACAATTAATTTATTCATTAATAAAAAAGGTAATGGGAAATTAAATAAATACAATAGAGTACAAAAATATTTTCAGTAGATTTTTCATCTGTTGAAATAGATGGGTCATCTGTTAGAAGAATTAAAAACAGTTCTTGCTATTGGATTGTGCTCTTCCAACAGATTACCCATGATGCAATAGATGAGTCATCTTTTGGATGAAATCCAAACAATCCTTCCTACTGGTTGTGTACTCCAGTAGATGGCCCATCTGGTGTAACAGATAGCCCATCTGTTGGAAAAACTCAAAATAGTCCTTGCTATTGGATTGAGTTCTTCCAACAGATAGCCCATCTATTGCAACAAATGGGTCATTAGTTGGGAGAACTCATTTAAGTTATTTATACTGAATTGTATTCTCTCAACAGATGGCCCATCTATTGCAACAGATGGGTCATCTATTGGGAGAACTCAATCCAGCTTTTGCTACTAGATTTTGTTCTCCCAATATATGGCCTATCTATTGCAACAGATGAGCCATTTATTGGAAGCACCCAAAATAAGTTCTTGCACTACATTGTGTCCTCCCACCTGATGGTTTATCTATTGCAACAGATGGGTTATCTATTGGAAGAAATCAAAATAGTTTTTGCTACTGGATTGTGTTCTTTCAATAGATGACCTATATGTTGCAACAGATGTTTCATCTGTTGAAACAAATGGGTTATTTGTTGGATGAATCAGAATAGTCTTTCCTATTGGATTGTGAACTCCCAATAGATGAACCACTGTTGCAATAGATAAGCCATCTATTAAAAAAACTCAAAACAGTCTTTGCTACTAGATTGAGTTCTTCCAACAGATGGCCCATCTGTTGTAACAGATGGGTCATCTGTTGGGAGAAGTTAATCCAGTTATTGCTACTGGATTGTGTTCTCCCAACAGATAGGTCATCTATTGGAATAAATCAAAATAGTCCTTGCACTGGATTTTATTCTCTCAACAGATGGCCCATATGTTGGAAGAACTCAATAAACTCAAAATAGTCCTTGCTACTGGATTGAGTTCTTCCAACAGATGTCCCATCTATTGCAACAGATGGGACATCGGTTGGAAGAGTTCTAAACTCTTGATGTTCTATTTTATTTCTTTCAACAGATCGGTAATTTCTGTTGCAACAGATTGATAATCTATTACAATAGATTGGTCATCTGTTGCAATAGTTGACCTATCTGTTGGAAGAACTCAATCCAGTAGTAAGAACTGTTTTGATTCTTCCAACAGATTAGTCATCTATTACAACAGATGTCTAGATCTATTTGATAACTTCCAACAAATTAGTGATCGTTGTAATAGATGTCTATATTTGATTGAATAATTTGATGCAAAATGACTCATTTCAAACCATTATTAATAAATACTCATGTTGTTGGTTTAGCTATGAACTTGATTATTATATAACTCATAGTTGGAATCAATTAACCTCTTGGAAACTATCCACCATTCAATGAAGTCACAGGAAAGGGAAAGTAGAGCAGGAAAGTAGATGTAAATAACAACAAGAAGTAGTTGAACAAGTCATTCATTCATTCATTCATTCATAATTCATAAACATATATAAATATAAAGCGAAAGATAAGGCGTAACACCAATACATTTGTGCGAATAAAATCTACGTCTATGTGCTTTAGCTAACAAAAAAGAGGGGTAAAGGGTTGTAAATCTTCATATTCAGATAACCAAAGGGAGGTATCAAATAGTTTCACAGCTCAACCAAAGTGGGAACATGTTGTCAACTCAAGCTCAGGCAAAAATTAAAAGAAAGAGAAAAGAGAGAAAAAAAGAGAGGAGAAAATGGAAGGAGAGTTGAGAAATAGATGGGTCATTTGTTGTTTTTTAATATTAATGGTGGTGACCTTTGAAAAGAAAGAGGAGACATTAAAAATACAAGATAAAAGAACACATGGGGCTTCTGAGTTCTCCTAAAAATGTTTGAGTTCCCTAGGATTTTTCTTTTACATTGGACAGAAAATTGCTTTAAAGAAAAGATCTTCCAATAGATGACCCATCTGTTGCAATAGGTTAGTCATTTGTTGGAATAAATCAAACCTCTTAAAGAACTATTTTGATTTCTTCCAATTGATTGATTGGTAATCTATTGCAACAGATGACCTATCTTTTAGAATAAATCAAACCTAATGTCTATATCAGTTTGATAGTTTCTAATAGATGAGTCATCTGTTGCAACAAATGGGTCATCTTTTGCAACAACTGTCAATCTCTGTTTGATACTATCCAACAGACGAGTCATTTGTTGCAACAAATTTGTCATCAATTGCAACAGATGTCTATATCTATTTGATAATTTCCAACACATGTGTCATCTATTGCAATACTTTAGTCATCTATTACAATAGATGTCGATATCTGTTTGATAATTTTCAACAGATATGTCATCTGTTGCAACAAGTTAGTCATTTGTTATTCAATTTATGCCATTATTAGTAATAAGTAAATTGATTTAATTAAAATTAACGATGAATTAATAAGTTTAATTAATTTCATACCAATTACCTGATTAACTAACTGTATTCGTCCTGAATAGAGTTGTCAATTGACTAATTTGATGTGAAATGATTTATATTAAGCCATTATTATAATAACTTAATTGATTGAACTAAAATTAAAGATAAATTAATAAGTTCAATTACAATTTTATTAATCATAGCAATTACATGATCAACTAAGTGTGTTAATCCTGAATAGATGTCACGACTCTAACCGGATCCTGGTCGTGACGGGGATCTCAAGTCCACCAAGGGTCGGAGACCCCCCCATTAACCCAGCCAACAAAAACATAATACATCTAGCAACGGATGAATTCCGAACATATAACAAGATATGACTGAGTTTCAAAATTTTAACAAGATATAACTGAGTTTCGAACATATAACAAGATAGGAATGAGTTTCAAACATATAACAAAATAGATAAATCAGCTGAATAGGATCTAAGAATCCACAATACCAAATCCAACCATTTCCTATTGTGCACCAAAAGACTCTAAGAAACCAAATAACAACCAAGGTTGGGACATGCGCTCGACCATATCCGAAAACCTATCGAAATAGTCTAGGACGTAAGTAAAGGCAAGACCATGAGATGAGGGCCTTCCGGAGAATAGAGGCTTACCACTTCAAAGCTGGCTCACGGACAATCCTGAAATTACCTACCACTATGCAAGAAATAGAAGTGTCTTCAGATCCTGCATTTCGTGGGGATACAATGTCCGGGGATAATTAGCGGTGACCGCTAGCATGTAACGCAAGGGAGGAATAAAATAATGCCATGATCAATCAGTCCAAAATCATTTCAAAACTATGTGCAAAAGAATTATATATATATATATATTTATATATATACATATATATATATATATAAAAGATGCCGACATAGGAAAAAAGTTTAGCATGGGAGTTAAAATATTAGCCTAGACCGTGTACATTGACCATCATAAAAACACCCACAAGCTATATGGGTCTAGCCCCCTGCTGGATGGCCCCAGTGCATGTTAGCCACATGAATCGGAGATATCATAGAAGGCTGGGGAATCCACTACCCTTCGCCATCTATGATACACATATCTATAGTGTTTCATAAGCACACAGTCATCAAGACCAACCCTCACATCAACAAACGTGAGTTTCCAGTATCGGTCCCTCGAGACTCCACTTACACGGCTAGCTATACAACCCCTTTTAAGCCCAATTAAAACATTTACACATTCCAATTCATTGAACCAATAATCATCCATTAAGGCATAACCCGTTGGTATCGTCATACCAACTATGCTTACGAGATATTATCGACACACCATTCCAATTGTCATCACTTAGGGGAATCCAGGACCCCACAAGCTCCAATCATTCATCCATATGAGGGAATCCATGACCCTCTATGTTCAGTTATTCATTATCTTAGGGGAATCCCCGACCCCCAAGGTTCAATTTAAAAACATTATGTTTCATTAATCATCTATATCATGCATAGTTCCAAAAGTAGTTTCACTATGCATATACTCTTGTTTCAAGCTAATTTCATAAGGTTGGGTTGAGGTCATTACCAATTCAATCACTAAAAACCATAAAGGTGGGGGAATCTACGACCTCTATAAGTTTATCAAATCAATTTGGGGGGATCCACGACCCCCATTATTCCAATTCTCATACCCATGCACCCAATTAGTTTTAAAACTATCAATTCAAACAAGGAATGATCAATAGAAACCATGGGAAAAACAATTCAACCATTAACATCCAAAAGTCCTCAACGCAAATTCATAGCCAACAATTAACCACATGGATAATAAGTTTAAACATATGCTTTTAGCAAAACAAGTTTTAGGAAAGAGATACATGCCCGAGATACCAAGAAATTTTGAGACAAAATCACCCTTTGAGCCCTAGTTGACCAATTCTTAGAAAACCCTAGGTGTTCCTTCTTAGGGATTTGAGGGAGTTAAGAGTAGTTTATGATGGAGTAATGAAGTGTTATGGGGTCCTTTAGAGTATTTTAGGTCGTGTTTTTTAATTACAAAATAAGGGAAATAACCAAAGTACCCTTAAATAAAATGCAGAAAACTGCCGCCAGTGACTAGGGGTTACGTTATGACTCGTGAGGACACATTATGAGTCTTCACCATGACTCGTGGTCTGGACAGTAACTCAAGGCACCTTTACTAGTTTGGTCATGAGTCACACCCTATCACTCATGATCAGACCTTATGACTAGTAGAGTCTTAATCATTACGAAGACAACAACCTTCGGCCATCTCACTGGTTTGGTGACCTGTCCCATCCTAAGACTCATGACCTAACCTTATGGCTCGTTAGGTACCAATCGTGATCAGGATAAAAACTTAGGGAACCAACATTGGTTTGTCTATGGATGACACTATACGACTCGTATAGAGTCTTCACGACTCGTTACCAGAGTCGTACCCTTGGTAGTGAGCTCAACAGTCAAAAATTTCAGAGGCAAAAATTTGGGGTGTTATATTACCCCTCCTCCCTAGGATCATTCATCCCCGTATGAGGAGTCAAGGAATCCCTTAGCCCGAATGTAAAACAGAAGCGCAACCACAATTTCTTTAAAAAAGCCAGAAAACAAAAAGAGTAGGAAAACACATACCTTAAGTATGATTATCTAGTGTGGAGAACAAGAACGGATACCTGGACTTCATGTTCTCTTCAGCTTCCCAAGTAGCTTCTTCAACCTTTTGGTTCCTCCGTAGAACCTTCACCGAAGCCACATCCTTAGTCCTCAAACGATGGACTTGTCTATCTAGAATATTCACCGGTACTTTATCATAAGATAAGGAATCCAAAACGCCAATTCTCTCAGCATAATCATAGAAGGATCACCCACACACTTCTCAATATAGAAACATGAAACACCAGATGAATAGAACCTAAATTCGAAGGCAACTCTAACTCATAAGCAACATTTCCCACTCTTCTTAAAATTAAATATGGGTCAACATAACAGGGTTTGAGCTTTCCCTTCTTCCCAAATCTTATCACTCTCTTCATGGGAGATACCTTCAAGAACACCCAGTCGCCAACCTCGAACTCTAATTCTCTTTGCCTCACATCCACATAGGACTTTTGGCAACTCTGAGCTATCTTAAGCCTATCCCTGATCACCTTAACCTTCTTCATGTCTAGTGAACCAAATAATATAGTCTCATTAACCTCAAGACACTCGATAGGAGATCTACACCTTCTACCATAGGGAGATTTAAAAGAACCCATCCCAATGCTAAAGTGATAACTATTATTATAAGATAACTCAGTGAGAGGCAAATAATCTACCTAACTATCTCTAAATCAATTACATAAGGCCTTATCATATCTTCCAAAGTGTGATTGGTCCTCTCCTTCTGTCCATCCTTCAGAGGGTGGAATGTAGTGCTAAGGTTCACCCGTCTGCCCAAGCCCTGCTGAAATGAATGCCAAAAGCAAAAAGAGAACTGCATACCTTGATTGGAAATAATGGATACTGAGTACTACAAAACTTAATGATCTCCTGAATAAACAACTTAGCAAAATCCTCTCCAGAGTAAGTAGTCCTCACAGGCAAAAAGAACCAAACAGAATCAAATTGATTGTCAGTTAACGGAAGACCAACAACGAAATCTATGTTGATCATCTCCCATTTCCACATGGGCAACTTAATCTTTCGAGACACTCCACCAGGACTCAAGTGCTCAATCTTTACTTGCTTATAGACCATGCATTTAGCCACAAAATTGGCCACATCCCTTTTCATATTGTTCCACTAGTAAATCTCCTTCAAGTCATGATACATCTTCATCGAACCAGAATGAACTGTATACCTCAACTCACGAGTCTTAGCCAAAATCCTTTCCCGTAGCCCATCAGTGTCAGGAACACACAATCTATCTTGGTACCTCAAGATGCCATCACCACCAATCTAAAAAACCATCACTTTTTGCTGACCCACGTCATTCCTAATTTGCATCAAGATAGGATCTAAAACTTTCTTCTCCTTTACCTCAGAACCAAGAGATGAATTCACCACCTCTTGAACAACCACACCTCCATCCTTGGAATCCAAAAATAGAACTCCAAGATTAGACAACCAGTGACTATCCTTCACCAAATATCATTTCTTCTTATTCACACGAAACAATCTACCCATAGGCAACTTGCTAAAAGCATCATCAACCACATTAGCTTTACTTGGGTGATAATGAAGACTCATATCATAGTTTTTGAGCAACTCAAATCATTTTTTTTGCGTGAGATTCAACTCCTTCTGGGTGAACACATACTGCAAGCATTTATGGTCTGAATAAATATCAAAATACACCTCATACAAATAATGGCACCAAATCTTTAATGCAAACACCACAACCACTAACTCTAGATCATGAGTTGAATAATTGCTTTCATGAACCTTTAGCTGCCTAAAAGCATAAGCCATCACTTTACCATGCTGCATCAAGACATAACCTTGTCCCACACAAGATACATCACAGTAAACTACAAAATAATCAGTACCCTTGGGCAGGGTCAAAACTAGCACAAAAGTCAACTTATCCTTCAAATTCTCAAAACTAGCCTCACAAGCATCAGATCACAAAAACTTTAACTTTTTATGAGTCAACTTCGTTAGCAGAGCAATAATAGAAGAGAAACTCTCCACAAACCTCCTATAATGTTCGGCTAAACCCAAGAAATTATGAATTTTGGATGGTGTTGTGGGTATAGGCCATATCTTAACCACCTCAAATTTATGTGGATATACCATGATCCCCTCACTGGAAACAACATAATCTTGAAAGGTCACCTCATTCAAATAGAACTAAATTTAGCATATAATCACTGATCCTGAAGATTCTGCAACACTACTCAAAGGTGACTAATATGATCATTCTCACTCTTAGAATACACCAACATATCATCAATAAACACGATCATAAATAAATCCTAGAACTATTTGAATACCCAGTTACAGAAATCCATAAACATAGTCAGAGCATTAGTCAATCCGAATGACATAACCAGAAACTCATAATGACCATACCAGGTACATAAAGCAGTCTTAGGGATATCCACCTCCCTAATCTTTAACTAATGATAAACCAACCGAAGATCAATCTTTGAAAATTATTTAGCATGCGAAAGCTAATCAAATAGGTAAATCCTAGAAAGATGATACTTATTCTTCATATCACCTTATTAAACTGACAGTAGTCTATGCACATTCGAAGAGACCCATCAATCTTACACACGAAAAACATATGACCACTCCATGGAGAGGCACCAGGACGGATGAAACCCTTATCAAGAAGATCCTTTAACTACTCCTTAAGTTTTTTCAAATTAGTCGAAGCTATACCATATAGAGGGACAGTGATAGGATGCATATCTAGTAAAAGATCAATCCCAAAGTCTATTTCCCTATCATGAGGAATACCAGGAAGATCATCAGGAAAAACCTCAAGAAATTTATTAACAATAGGGAAAGATTGTAAAGAGGGAACCCCAAAACTAAAACTCAACCCAAACCAGATGATTTATACACCCCTTAGAATTCAAATTTTGGGATTTAAGATAAGAAATAAACCTTTCTTAGGAACTAAGGAACTTTCCTCCCATTCTATTATCGGTTCATCAGGGAATTAGAAATAGACTTTACGGGTTCGATAATCTAGAGAAACATAGCACGAATGGATCTAATATATCCCCAAGATTTCAAAGTCTACCATATCTAACTCTATCAGATCCACCAAGGTCTCCCTACTATAGATAGACACCACACAATCCTTATAGACCTTTCTAGCCTCAACATGATCACCCACCCGGGTGGACATAGTGAAAGGCTCAGAAATGCACTCATGACCATAACCAAAATGAACAACCACATAAGGGGTCACATAAGAAAGGGTAGAACTTGGATTAAGAAAATAATATACATCATGAGAGAAAAGTTTCAACATACTAGTAATGGCATAAGAGATATCTTAGATTTCGAGCGGGCGCTGAGAGAATAAAGATGGTTCTGACCAATGCCTGTACTAGAAGTAACACCCTTTGGTGCCAACGCTGATGGAGCAACGATCAAAACCTTATTAGCTCTAGAAGCAACCTTAGCTAGATAGTGTCATTATAAATGCCCCGACTAACCATAATTAAATTACTTATTTCTCCCCTAATCACAAACTCCATGATGCATCTGCCATAAAAATGATAAGGGGGATAATATAGGGCTGACTAAGCTACACTATTCTGAGACTGGACACCTTGTGCATTAAACTTGCTATTAGTTAGAAAGTGGAGATCATTAGTCGACTTAGGATATGGAGAACTAGCCGTAGAATATGAACTCGAGTTTTCCCAAGTCCTCTTCTTTCCTTACTATCTACCATCTCTACCACTGTTTAGCTGGCCTCCGCCCTGCTTTGTATAACTGAACTTCTTATTCTTCCTTTCTCCTGTTTCAACTTATTTCTTTTTTTCATCTTCATCCTGATGCATATACACCACAAGCCTAGAGATATCCATGTTATTATTCAGCATGGAAGCCTTACACTCCAAAACCAAGTCCAGAGACCAACCCAAAGCAAACTTTCTCATCCTAGCCCTTTTGACATACCCAATCTCCAGAGCATAGCGAGATAACTAATAAAACTTCATAGCATACTCCTTTACAGTTATCCTTCCCTGCTTCAAGTTCACAAACTCTTTGGCCTTAGCCTCCCTTAACTCTCGAGGAATCAAATAATCAAAAAAAGCACCAGAAACTCCTCTTATATAGCCTACTCAACATCATCACCCCTCAACTACCCCTACTCCTCATTCAACTTATAAGGCTTATCCTTTAGCTGATATGTGGAAAACTTAACACCTCCATATCATTAGCTAATATTGGGTGTATTTATGCACTCTAGTGTTACTACTCTAGCTTATTTAGCCTTATTTTGAGGATAATTTGTGTACTTTATCTGTGATGATGATATAGACAAGCATATAAGTGTTAAAGGATGTGATTACAATGGTTAACAGTGTTTTCAAACAACTTTGTACTTAATTGAGTCATTTATATTTCAATCGAGATAACTAGTTTTACTAGCTTGAGCTAGGTGTGTGTCTAGTTGGTTTCATATAATTCTAGTGAGTTTAATGAGTTCCAAATGGTTTAAATGTATTATTATATATGGAACAACTTGTTGGTAATATGCAAAGTTCAATTTGATTAAGTGTAGAAGTGGATCAATAAGTTGAAGATCAACATGAACTAGCCTAGTCTTAGCTCTTGTTTTGATTCATCGTTATGGATATTATGTTGTTATGATCTCTAATACGTGGTGTCTAATTATGTAGGAAGATTTGTGAGATGAATAAGGCGATATATTGATGATATAAAGGCTGGAAATCCACTAGAAATACACCACAAGACAAGGGATGAAAGATTGGATGATAAGGACTTAACCATTATTTTGGATGATAATTCCAGTGAGCTAACGCGATAGGGACATCATTCATTTCTCATCCTCTAGATGCTGATGAGGGGAAATCAACCGATCCCTGGAACCATATTTGTTGTCATATTTTGTAATCATCTTGGACACCTTGGAACGTCTGGGAAAATTGAGGGGATGCTACAACTTTATTATTTAGGTTTTTCTTACTTTAATTTGGTTCATTTATGTCTTTAGTTGTTAATTACAATCTTGTGATTATGATTACGACTTTGCGTGGCTAAACACCCTTTTTTCAGTGTTAAAGCCAAGAACATGACTACTATTGTTTTGAATTAAGTTTATTTAATTTGATTATCATTATTGGGAGGGTTGATCACCCTTAGAATACATCAATTATCAACCTTGTGATCTCGAGTGAGAGAATAGGGAGATAGAATGGGGGGATGAACAAAGTATGGTTTGTATTATTTTATAAAATAAGGAATTCATATTCGCATCTACGATACAGATGTACATAGAGGCCTTACTTGAGTCACACGCAGGATGATAGCTTAAAGAACTTAATTGGATTATTACATCCCCTCTTAACAATGTAGTTGTAATGTCCAAATTAGGTAAACAATTAGAGGTTGGGAGACCATGATCATACGGTTAACCCTACAAATCAACAACCAAGATAAGCAAGTTAACAAATGAAGTTCAATAACATAGTATGATTATTTGAAGTACTTTAACCCTGGACTTTACTCTATTGATTGTGTCAAGACTTTTATTTTATGCACTTTTCTATTGATTGTGTCAAGACTTTTATTTTATGCATTTTTTTAACTTTACTTGTAATTTACAATATTCAAAACTCTTTTTTGGTTACTCTTACATCAGCTGAATCTAAATTGTGAACTAAAATAATATATTTGTTACAATAAGTCCTTGTGGGATCAATATTCGGCTTTCTTGAAGGCCACTATATTACTTGATAGACCACGTACACTTGCATGTGCGCTTGGGTGCTGTTAAGTTTTTGGTGCCATTGCCGGGGACTTGTAATTTGGCAACTATTTTATTTTTAGTTTTACTTTTAGATTTCTTTGGTGTTTTTATGCTTGGTCTTGGTTTTGTATTTGAAGAAAACAAGTTTACAAAGTCGTAAGCTGGCATGGGAGCAGGACTTATTTGAACCAAGCTCCGAACCTGAGCAACTTTTCCATCAATGAAAGAGAAAAGTAATCCTTATCTCTGTATTCCTCAAATCGTAGAAGATGAAGAAAATCCTACTCTAATGGCTGAAGAACAAGCATCCCACAGGATAGTTAGATAAGTGGCAATCTCACTTCCAATAAATTTGACCTCCCCATGTCAGAAGCCGGTAGTTGGAGGTAATTTTGAGCTTAAACAAAACATGGTACAACTTCTGATTAGCAGTGGGCAGTTCGTAGGGCTTTCACATGAATATCCATAGGTCCACTTGAGAATTTTTTTTCAAATCAGTGACACATTATCCCTATGGGTGTGATGCAAACTATGTGAGGATGAAACCATTACCCTTTTCACTATTGGGGGAAGCAAAAAAGTGATTGAATATAGAGCCACCAAATTCAATCACATCATAGGACGACATGACACAGAAATTCCTTTTCCATATCTTTCCATCTAAAAAGACTGCAAGACTTTGCAGTGAGATTGTGTGCTTCAAATAGAAGACAAACGAGAATCTATAACATGCTTGGGAGCATTTCAAGGCACTTCTTCGGGACTGTCCACACCATCAATAGTCCAATGAGGTATTGACTCATAATTTTGTAAAGGCTTTTGATCATAATACAAAAATATTACTAGATTCAGCTGTAGGTGGTCAAGCTCTTGAGATGACATATGATGAGCTGTATACTTTATCAAACCGCATAGCTCAAGGGAATCTCTAGTGGTATTCAGATTCTAGGAGTGCCATGAAAAGAATTGCAGGGCTATTAGAGGTTGACCAATTTATTGCCATATCTGCTTAGATCTCTATATTGCAAATTCAAATAAGCAGTCTAAAGTAGGGAGTAGCACAGCCTGTATCCATAACCAACAAGCTGCCGGTTGGTGTGAGGTTTATGGTAATAGTGGCCATTTAGCAGCTATGTGTGATGCAATTTAAGAATCGGTAATGTATGTGGGTAATGTTCAAAGGCCTAATTATGGTAACACCTATAACATGAAGTGGAAGACTCAACCATTAATTCAGACATGGTTCCCCACAACAATAGGCTCCACCAAATAAGTTAAATAGCAATGTGGAAGAGATGATGAAACAACTCTTAACTGGTCAAGAAAAAATGGCTGCGGATATGAAAAGTCAACAGGCAGCAAGCGGCCACAAGAAGCTTAGAGTTGCAGTTGGGGAAGTCACAACAGATACTAAATACTAGGCCTTAAGGTAGTTTGCCAACAGATACAGAAAATCCAAAACAAGTAATGGCAATCACTTTGAGGAGTGATAAAGAGCTCAACGAAGAACCTCCAAAGGCAACTAAGGAGGTACATGCAGATTTGACTCCCCCACAAGTATCTGAAAAAGTTGCTAAAAATTTGAGGATGTATGAGTACTTAAAAGAAAATATTACTGCAGAAGTGGAGAAGAAGATCCCATAACTTTATTTCCCCCATAATCATATAAAATCAAAGGAGAATGCATATTTTAAGAAGTTCTTTGATACGGTTAGATAGCTTTACATTAACCTTTCTCCATTAGATATTTTGTAGGATATGCCAAAGTATGATAAGTACTTGAAGGATGTGGTTGCAAATAAGGTAAAGCTGTAGGATGTGGAGGTGATGACAGTCACTGAGAAGTGTATCTCAGTGGTAACATAGTAGATTCCTAAGAAGCTTAAGGACCTAGGGAAGTTCACTCTCCCTAGTTAGATTGGGAATAGTGAGGTGTTCTATGCCTTGAGTGATTTAGGGGAAAGTGTCAACTTGATGCCCCAATCTTTGTTCAATATGCAGGGCTTGGGTAAGCCTAGCCCGAGATCGGTGCTACTATGGTTGGAAAATGGGAGTATAGCCCATCCCAAAGGAGTGATAGGGGATGTACTCATAAAGGTTGGTAAGTTCATTATTCAAGATGACTTTATTATTCTAAATTTTTAGGCAGACGAACAAGTACCAATCATCTTGGGGAGTCACTTAGCAATGGGAGGAGAATTGGTTGATGTGAGAGTGGGTACGCTCACCATGAGGTTGGAGGATAAAGAGGCGATCTTCAAAGTATACAAACCATTAAACACACTATCCCACTATAAGGACTTGTACATAATTACTGTTATTGAAGGGGATAAGTGTGGGGTGGTTAGTCTGCCAAAGACCTCTTCGAACACCCTCATTGAGCACCCTAAGCCACAACCCCCTAAGTTCAACATGACGCAAGTGGATGAGCCTGAAAAGGCTAAAGTTGAGAATACTATTGACTTTGAGAGTACACACCCAAGAGGTCATAAACATATAAGAAGATGGCCTCCAAGTGTGACAAAAAGGATGAAGGAACTTGGTTAAGTTGAGTTGGGTCGTGCCGCGATACTAAATCAGGCGCTACTTTTGAGGCAACCCATGTTGAGTAGATCTATTTTATTTTTTATTTTTTATTTTTTACTTTATGTAGTTTTTGTTTTTGTTGAGTCATAGGTTGATGGAAAGTTTGAGTACTGGAAACCTGAGCTAAGGAGCTTGTTAAACACTAAGTGTGCGGTCCCTGGACCCTCTTGATATATGAATATGCTACTATCTAGGATTAGAGGCCCCAGAGAGTATTTCTATCTCTACTTTTAAATTATACTTTAGGGACAAAGTAGATTTTTAAGTGTGGGGTGGGGGAATTCCCAAATTTTAGGGTAAATTTTAAATTTTTCAGGTTAGGAATAAGTGAGATGTTCGTATTGGGGCTATAAGTGACTACATGATGCAAGTATTTTGGTTGTAAAAAGCATGTCGATTGTATTAATGCTACTTTTGATACTCCTAGGCTCATGTTTATGACTTTTGAACTTGTTGGCTTAAAATGGAATTCATGGTATTGTTTGGTTGAGAGTCTATGATGATCCTACGTGAGTTGAGCATGTTCCCTGAGCATGTAGGGTGTTGTATATTCCTTATTGCATGTGATGTCTAGACTTTCCTAGTGTGTGTGCAAAGCAAAATAAAGAGTGTGGGTTTAGGACATGATACATGCATTTCTTTGATAGCCTTGTTTTATACCCTCTTTTGACCTACCTTTGTGCATAATCCTAGTAAGCCCCGTTGAGACTTTATCTTATTATTTGGTAGCCTCATGTGGATCCTAATCCCATCTTTTATAGACCTTCATTTGATCTAAAGCTCCTAAGTGCTTTAGTGTGAAATTAGCGAGTTAAGGAGTTTGAAATTGAAGAAGGAAAAATTGAAATGGAAGACCATAAAGTCTTAGCTATTGGTGTTCAAAATAATTTTTATGTGTTGTAGTGGGGAGTTGAGTAATGAAAGGAATAAAAATTTGTTCAAATTGAATGAGTTGTACATAGAATACTCCCACCATAGTGTTGAGAATGAGATAAAAAATATGGGGTAAAAAACAAAAAGGAATGGTGTAGACAAAAGTGGTGTGATTTGGTTGTTAGAGTGGTTTTAACTGTAAAAAGTGATGTATTAAAGCGCTTGGGGAAGATAGTCACTATTTTTGTCCAAAATAGTTCTTACCTGTCCCTTACCCTACATTACAATTCGGATAAGACCTAATTGATCCTAAGTTTAGCACTCTAATATTAGTGGAGTGCTACACTAAGGGAAATCCTATGGTTCATTATATGTAACTTGCGAATTCCTTGTGAGAGTGAATGAAATTTGATTCTTGTACCCATCTTGTGATAAAATACTTTTATATAAGTAATTATAGGTAACTCTCTTGTTGTGAGGGGTACATATTTATGAATATGGATGATTTGTATGAGGTCATTGATTGAGCAATACACATCAGTTTTCCACTTGTTGAGTCAATTCTTGAGGGTAGGATGTCTTGAAGTAGTGTTCATGAGCTATCAAATGTGTAAATAACATGCTTAGTGTAGAAACTTGGATTTTGTGTAGTCATAGTAGTACTAGCTTGAGTGTCTTTCATGTAGTGGAAGTGAAGAGTCTCCTTATCTTATGATGCTTATAGTGAAGAGTTGTTCGAGGACGAACAAGGCTTTAAGTATGGGGTGGTGATGTTGGGTGTATTTATGCACTCTAGTGTTACTGTTCTAGCTTATTTAGCCTTATTTTGAGGACAATTCGTGTGCTTTATGTGTTATGATGATATAAACAAGGATATAAGTGTTCAAGGATGTGATTACAATGGTTAACAGTGTTTTCAAACAAGTTTGTACTTAATTGTGTCATTTAGAGTTCAATAGAGATAACTAGTTTTACTAGCTTGCGCTAGGTGTGAGTCTAGTTGGTTTCGTGGAATTCTAGTGAGTTTAATGAGTTCCAAATGGTTTAAATGTGTGATTATATATGGAATAACTTGTTGGTGATGTGCAAAGTTCAATTTGATTAAGTGTAGAAGTGGAACAATAAGTTGAAGATTAACATGAACTAGCCTAGTCTTAGCTCTTGTTTTGATTCATCGTTATGGATATTGTGTTGTTATGATCTCTAATACGTGGTGTATGATTATGTTGGAAAATTTGTGAGCTGAATAAGGTGATATATTGATATAAAGGATGGAAATCCACTGGAAATACACCACAAGACAAGGGATGAAAGATTGGATGATAAGGACTTAACCATTATTTTGGATGATAATTCCAGTGAGCTAACGCGATAGGGACACGTCGCACCACTCTTGAAACGTGATAAGAAAAACATCGCATCACATATTCCATGAAATGAGAAAGGCGAGGCATTTCTAAGTCCATGTAATAGCCAATGTGCTGCACCATAAATGCCACACACGGCAAAAAAGTGATCCTTGTCCTACACGGCTTAGGCTTGTTAGCCTCTACTATAAACAGAACATTGTCACATTTTGTAATCATCTTGGACACCTTGGAACGTCTTGGAAAATTGAGGGGATGCTACAACTTTATTATTTAGGTTTTTCTTACTTTAATTTAGTTCATTCATGTCTTTAGTTGTTAATTACAATCTTGTGATTATGATTACGACTTTGCGTGGGTAAACGCCCTTTTTTCAGGGTTAAAGCCAAGAACATGACTACTATTGTTTTGAATTAAGTTCATTTAATTTGCTTATCATTGTTGGTTGTGTTTTCATTCTTGTTTTAACTATTTTGAGGGTTGATCACCTTAGAATACATCAATTATCAACCTTGTGATCTCGGGAGAGAGAATAGGGAGATAAAATGTGGGGATGAACAAAGTATGGTTTGTATTGTTTTATGAAATAGGGAATTCATATTTGCATCTACAATAGAGATGAACTTAGAGACCTTAATTTATTCACATGAAGGATGATAGCTTAAAGGACTTAATTGGATTATGACATCCCCGCTCACCGATGTAGTTGTAATGTCCAAATTAGGTAAACAATTAGAGGTCGAGAGACCAAGATCATACGGTTAACCCCATGAATCAACAACTAAGATAAGCAAGTTAACAAATGAAGTTCAATAACATAGTATGATTATTTGAAGTACTTTAACCTTGGGATTTACTCTATTGATTGTCTCAAGACTTTTATTTTACGCGTTGTTTAACTTTATTTGTAATTTACAATATTCAAAACTCTTTTTTGGTTACTCTTGCATCAGCTGAATCTAAATTGTGAACTGAAATCAAATGGTTGTTAGAAAAAGTCCTTGTGGGATCGATATTCAGCTTTCTTGAAGGACACTATATTACTTTGTAGACTACATACACTTGCGTGTGCGCTTAGGCGCTGTCAGTAGCATATATCACCTTGAATATATTTGCCATTTCATCAATAAACACTTGAGGATCCTCCTCAACCTCAGAGCCTGTAAATGTCTTAACCTCATAAACTGGACAACTCTAGTGGCCTCACAAAATAGAGCAATAGAACTAAAATTGTTAGGTTGACGAGATTAAAAAGTCATCAACCGAGTCAACAGATGAATAGATAGACAAAATTTGGCATTAGAAATGTCTTCTTAGGGCGGTGGGGCAGGAACATCATCAACTTGAGGAGCCCAAGGAGGACTGGTAGGGAACGGTGGAACTTCACGTGGGCATTCAGGAGAAGACACTCTATATTGGATCTGTACTCATAAATAGAACAAGTTCTATCCACATTATCCTCAAGTGGGATAGAGGAGTTTTCACGAGCATCAGATCTTCCTGGAGGCATGATCTGAAATGTGAACAAATGAAATTAGTGGAGTTTTTAAGACCTTATACTCTATAGCTTGAAAATATAACACAAGAAAGGGAAACATTCCTAAATGCCTTGTAGAATCTCCCATATAAGTGTGGAGCTCTACATACCCATAAAAAAGACTCTACTTACCACTACTTTGTGGACACCTAATGACCATGAACCTAGGCTCTGATACTAAATTTGTCATGACCTAAACCAGGGCCTAGTCATGACGGGTATATCAAGTCCATCAAGGGTGGGAGACCACCCCCATTAACCTAGCCAACCAAAACACAATACATCTAGCAGCGGATAAATTCCAAATATATAACAAGATAGGACTGACTTCCAAACATATAACAAGATAGAACTGAGTTTCGAATATATAACAAGATAGGACTGAGTTTTGAATATATAACAAGCTAGATAAATCAACTGAATAGGATCGAAGAATCATCTATACCAAATCCACCCACATCCTGTTGTCCACCAAAAGACTCTTAGAAATAAAACATCAACCAAGGTCAGGACATACCCTCGACCATAGCCAAAAACCTACCGAAATATTCTAGGATGTAAAAAGACAAGACCATGAGATGAGGGACTTCCATAGAATGGGGTCTCACCACTTCAATGCTGGATCACAAAAAATCCAAAAATAACCTACCCAATGTAAGGAAACAAAAGTGTCTTCAAACCCTGCATTCATAGGGATACAATGTCCGAGGACGATTAGCAGGGTGAGTGCTAGTATGTAACTTAGGAGAGAGATAAAATAATGCCATGATCAATCAATCCAAAATCATTCTAAAACCATATGCAAAAAATAATATACATATATATAAGATGCCAGGATAAGGAGCAAAATTTAGCATGATAGTTAAAACATTAACTTAGACTTTGTAGCTTGACCGTCATAAATGCACCCACGGGATATATGAGTCTAGTCCACCCTACTGGATTATCCCTAGCATGTGTTGGCTGCACGAATCGGAGATATCATAGAAGGATTAGGAATCCAAAACTCTACGTCATCCATGATACATATATCTATAGTGTTTCATAAGCACACGATCATCATGACCAACTCTTACACCGATAAATATGAGTTTCCAGTATTAGTCCCTCAGGACCTCTACTTTTATGGCTAGCTACACAACCCCCTTTAAGACCAATTAAAATATTTACACATTCCCAATCATAGAACCAATAATCATCCATTAAGGAATAACCTATTGGTATCGTTATACCAACTATGCTTGCAAGCTATTATCAATATGCCATTCTAATTGTCATCACTTAGGGGAATGCACGACCCCACAAGCTCCAATTATTTTTCCACATGGGGGAATCCACCACCTCCTAGGTTGAATTATTCATTATCTTGGGGGAAGCCATGACCTCCCAAGGTTTAATTTTAAACCCTTATATTTTATTAACCCTCTTACATCATGCAATAGTTCCAAAAGTAGTTTCAATATACATATACTGATGTTTCATAGCCAATTTCATAAGGTTGTATTGAGGTCATTACCAATTCAATTATTGAAATCCATAAAGGTTAGGGAATCCATGACCTCAAAGTTTATCAAATCAATCTGGGATAATCCACGAGACCCATTCCAATTCCCATACCTATGCACCCAATTATTTTAAAAACTATCAATTCAAAGTAGGAATGATCAATTGAAACCATGGGAAAAACAATCAACCATTAACATCCAAAAGTCCTTAACCTAAATTCGTAGCCAACAGTTAACCATATGGATGATAAGATTAAACACATGCTTTTAGAAAAAAAAGTTTTAAGAAAGAGATCATGCCCGATATACCAATAAATTTGGATAAGAAATCACCCTTTGAACCCTAGATAACCAATACTTATAAAACCCTAGATATTTTTGCTTAGGGATTAAAGTGAGTAAAGATAGTTTATGATGGAGTAATGAAGTTTTATGGGGTCCTTTAGAGTATTTTAGGTTGTGGGTTTTAATTGGGAAATAGTGTAAATGACCGATGTACCCTTAAATAAAATGCAGAAAACTACCGTCAGTGACTATGAGTCACGTTATGACTCGTGAGGACATATTATGAGTTGTCACCATGACTCATGGTTTGGATAGTAACTCAAGGAGCCATTAATGGTTCAGTCACGAGTCATTTCCTAAAACTCATGATTAGACCTTACGACTTGTGGAGTCTTATCCATTACCAAGACAATAACCTTGGGCCATCTCATTAGTTTGGTCATGAGTCCCACCCTACTACTTGTGATCTGACCTTATGGCTCATTAGGTACAAATCATTATTAGGACATAAACTTAGGGAACCAATAATTTTTTGGCTATGGATGACATTGTACAACTCATATATAGTCTTCACGACTCATAATCAAATCGTACACTGGGCAGTGAGCTCAAAACTAAAAAATTTCAGAGGCAAAAATTTGGGGTGTTACAATAGAGTTGTCAATTAACTAATTTGACGTGAAATGATTTATATTATGCCATTATTAGTAATAAAATAATTAATTTAACTAAAATTAAAGATGAATTAATAAGTTCAATTACAATTTCATTAATCTCATAGCAATTAGATGATCAACTAAGTGTATTCGTCCTGAATAGAGTTTTCAATTAACTAATTTGATGTGAAATTATTTATATTAACCCATTATTAGTAATAGGTAAATTTATTTAACTAAAATTAAAGTTGAATTAATAAGTTCAATTACAATTTCATTAATCTCATAGCAATTACATGATCAACTAAATGTATTCGTCCTGAATAGAGTTGTCAATTGACTAATTTGATGTGAAATGATTTATATTAAGCCATTATTAGTAATAAGTAAATTAATTTAACTAAAATTAAAGATGAATTAACAATTTCAATTATAATTTCATTAGTGTCATAGCAATTACACGATCAACTAAGTTTCTGATCTTGAATAGAGTTGTCAATTGACTAATTTGATGTGAAGTGATTTATATTAAGCCATTATTAATAATAAGTAAATTAATTTAACTAAAATTAAAGATGAATTAATAAGTTCAATTACAATTTCATTAATCTCATAGGAATTAAATGGTCAACTAAGTGTATAGCTTATTGCAACAGATTTAACCTATTACAATAGATGTCTATATCTGTTTGATAATTTCCAAAAGATGACCAATCTATTGGAATAGATGTCTATATCTATTTGGTCATTTTTGATAGATGAGTCATTTGTTGCAACAGATGAATAATATATTGCAATAGATGACTCATTTCTTACAATAGATGTGTATATCTGTTTGATAATTTTCAATAGATGAAACACCTATTACAATGGATGACCCAATTGTTGCAACATATGTCTATCTATTTGGTCATTTCCATCATATGACTCATTGATAACGCTCAATCTATAGCTCTCGTAGGAGTGTAAAGCGGTCGTAGTCAAATATAGAACCCAACTGGGTTGGGTATCGATCCCTCAGGGAATAGCTTGGTCAACAAGTAAGCAACGATTACTAGACTTTTAGTGCAAGTCTCATAAAAAGGGGGGATTGTAATGTGTAACCAAAATATTAAAGTAAAAACTGAAAATAGCAAAGTAAAAATAAAGAATGTTTAGTAGGTTGTAAAACAATGAGAATTGAAAAGTTGGGGTTATGTCTACCTTATGAGTTGTACGTCTCTATTGGCTACGAGTTATACGGAATTCAGACATGTATGTGCTTATAGAGAATTGTATTCGATGGTAAATCCAGGCATCTTTTGACCTATTCGAGAATTATTTCACTTTAACTCTTTCGAGCTTAAAGCGTATCTAATGGTACAAATTCTCCAAGAGGTTAATCCAGTTATGGCACTAACTTTTAAATAGGGGATGGGACCCTATTACCTTGACATTATCTCTTTTGCAAACATATAACTTTTCTTTCGAACAAGTTAATGCTATACTGGCGTATTCTATGCGTCTGCAGCCACAAGAATTTGCATTAAGATGAAGAGAATAATGATATAAGCAACACACGTGTCACGAATTCACAAACTCATAGCCTTAGATAGTATCTCATAAGGCTTCCATAACCCCAACAGAGAAGTTTAGCTATTCATGAGTGCGATAGAAATCACAATAGACATTATCATTATACCACAATAAAAGATCTCACGTGTAGTATGGTGTGGTGTTAGGCGTGAATTCCTTGCAAAATAATGATTCTCTTGTTGTAAAATTAAAAGTCAAATAGATGAAAAATAATGTCAACAATGAATTAATAAAGAGAATTGTTTTGATGGATGGATGGATGGTGGATGGATGGGAATTGATGGAATGGTGGAATTGTGAGGAATGTATTAAAATCTCTAGAAAAATAGGGTATTTATAATACCCATATCCTATTCCTACTAAGCTAATAAAATACTTAACCCAATCCTACTAGGTTAAAGTATCATTATCCTAATCCTAATAAATTACTACTAGTCCCTAAAGTCTTCAGAATTGCTGTTTTTGCCCGGGACAGATTTTCCATGCACCACTTTTGGTCCTTGGCGTGTAAGCTTTCCCTTCCTTCTTTCGTGAAGCTTTCTTTGGCGTCAAGTTATCCATAAAATGCTGAATTATGCATCATTTATACCTGAAAACTTGCTAATCATGTTCGTTAGCTCACTTACAAGAAAAAGGACTCAAAGTGCATGAAATATATAATTTGTTCTCAAAACTTGGCTAAAATATGGGCAAAATCTAGTGCTATAGGCGTGTAAATTCGCCTATCATCAACACCCCACACTTAAAGCTTTGTTCGTCCTCGAACAAACTATCATGTCCTTCTAAACATTAACTTAGGGTTTCACAGTAACAACACAAAATATTCGTCAAGACAAGCACAACAATTATCAACAAAGAGTAGTTTTCTGATCATTAGTAGAAACAATTCAACCTCTAACATTGACTCGTGATGGTGGCCAACTCATATTCAAAAGTTAAGGCACAAAGAGTTATACACAACTACCCAAAACTCATCAACCATGTGTGTCTCACAATATATTACCCATAATCACTCACAAGTATAGCATAGGTATAGAAATATCCTTGCTCTCGCTCTCACAAAGAATTCATATGCAGGAACTGATGACCATAGGGTTGCCCTTAGTGTAATGCTCCACTAAATGTCAGAAAGCTAAGCTTAGGATCAACTAGGTCTTTTACGGGTTGTAATGTAGGCTAAGGGACAGGTAGGACTATTTTGGTCAGAAATAGTGACTATGTTCCTAAGCGCTTTAATACATCACATTGTATCATTAACACTTTTCTTTCAAACAACCTTTCTACCTTCTTTTATTCTACCACCCTTTTTCTCCTCTTTTGTTTTTCAATTTTAAGCAACTTTTCAGCTTTCCTTTCCTTTTTCTTTTCATAACATACCTCTTATGATAGCAATTCTTTTTCATAACAAATTCAAGCACCATTACATTCTAAAGCATCATACTTACCCAACTTTCTCTTACTTTGTCACATGACTTTACACTTTAAAGCACTTAGGAATTTGGATCAAATTATGGTCTTGAAAAAAAAAGGATTAGGCTTACATATGAGGCTGTCAAAGAACATAGGCTAAAGGCTCAAAAGGGTTTAACTAGGATGATGTCCATGGGTAGGTTAGAATGAGGGTAAACAATTACAGGTTGCCTAAGAAATGCCTAAATCATCTCCTAAACTTGCACTCTTTATTTTCGCTTTACATACATACCAGGCAAGTTCTAGCATCAGCCACAAACATAGAATATACAATATCCTCACACACACAAGGAACATGGTCAACTTTATTGGGAGTAGTATAGACTCTTGACCCAACAACTGAAGGAATTATACCACACAATATCACGTAGTGAGTCACAATTAGAGCCTAAACGTCTCAATAGTCATGATTTTAGCACAAACTCTTATTATAATCTCATGCTGCCTATTAGAATAATTTCATGCGAAGCTAAGTAAAAAAAATTTAACTACAAAAGAAACGAAAAATGAAAAAAAACTCAAACAAACAAACATAAATAAATGCAAATGAAACATAAATAAATGCAAATGCGGATAAAGGAGTATAGCATGCAAATACCCCCACACTTAGACGGGACACAACCCTCAGTGGAAAATAAATACGAAGAACCTGGTCAGTCATACTCCTCCTCTATGTCGGGGGTCATACCCCCTTCGTCGGAATCATCATAGGAGTCGTCGTTATCAGAATTCTCCTCCACGTCGGAGTCTGGCATTCGTCGCTCATCATCGGTCGACACATCATCATCAAGAGGTTCCTCAAAGTATGTACCTACTCCACACATCTCCCTTGCATGCACATTCATTGGATAGTCATGATCCAGCTGTTGGAGCTCTGGAGTAGTTGGAACACGTCCACCACTCATCATTGTGAACCGAGTCATGCCATAAAGATGGCAAAAGAAACTCTCATCCCGAGCATGTCTCTCCACCGTATTATGGTTGACGCCATGTGTGGTTTCAGCATCTTTGACCTTTGTGAGGTCAACCTTCTTTGGATTGTGTGGGAGTCTATGATCAGCCGGTTCCTCTTCGATGTCTTCCTTCCTCAAGATTGCAGTCAACAAGTTGCCGAAACTGAAATGGGACCGCTTGTGTAGCCTGGCTTTCCGCATGGTGGATCGAATAATTGCCCCAAAGTTGATAGGGACATTCGTCATCAGCGCATATCCAAGCACACTCTATCTCTTGTTATCTTGGTGTACTGGGTCCCTGGTATGAGGCAAGAATTGATAGTACGCAACCATATCCTTGCTTCCTTATTCAAAGGAGCATATGGGAAGGTGTTGTGTCGTCCGGTGTCTTTTTGTCTGCTCGACCTTTCCATGGATCTACTTCCACAAAGTGTGTGTCGAATTGCTCTATATGGAGGTCTACTGTTCATCTCTTTGAATGGTGATGGATCGAATGAAGGCAAGCCAAGAAAGGAGTTGAAGAAATCCGCATTGAGTTGTAAAACTTGGCCCCGAATCTTGACCTCGCTGCCTGTGGTTTTCGGCGAACAGTTGGCATAAAATTCTCTTGTTAAATCGAGATTACATTCTCCCATGTCTCGGAAGATGAAATCAAGATGTAATGCCATGATCTTGGCCAACATGCGCGGCTCCTTCTTCGATAGGCTTTCCTTGTTTATCAAGTCCACATGAACATATTTTCTTTCCTTTTTGTTCCTATACCATTCCTTCGCTTCCTCCTCAAGAACCCATTTTATTCCAAACATGCGGCGTGGTAATTGCATTGAGGATGATTCTCCTTGCTCTTTGCGGCCTCTTTTCTTACCTTTTTGGGAAGTGGTAGCCTTATCTTTGCCTTGTCTTGCTTTGGGTGCCATTGTACCTGAGACTTAGAACAATGTTCATGTTAGCATCATCTCAATGGATACAATCTATACACAAGCAATAGGGGTACCACCCCACACTTAGATTGTTGATACAAATTAGTGAAGTAAAAGTGGTCGATTACTTAGACTTCATCGACATACGTTTTAGGTGCTATATTCCAACAATCAAATCAGAGATGTCACCCTTCTTGTAATCTTTGCAATACATTCATGATGGATATAGCAAGACTACTATATAGGGATTACATAAAGGTATAGCATCTAACAATAATCACAACCTCCTATGTGGGCAGGCCACTATAAGTCTAATTCCGATGAACAAGTCATTCCAACATGTAATTATTCAAGTGACAAGATTATGCAATGTTAATGACTATGGCAATTCCGTAAGTAGTATAACAGTGCATCAAAATCAAATTCAAGTTGGAAACAAGTTAAGATTATCCCAACGTATACGTTCACTCACTTGGTTGTGTATCAACAATTCAAACACATTCTTATCACCAATAGTTCTTCAAGATGTAGAAATTCATAATAGGCATGATAATGTAGTACTTACGAAAAATAAATGAAGAACAAAGAAGTACTTACTTGATTAATGCCTTTGGTTGATGTTCTTGTGAAGAATTAGAGCAAAAGGAAAATTTTTGAGATGATTTGGAGAGTATGTGCGGCGCCTAGTTAGGTTTTCCAATGTGTTTGTGTTTCAAGACTAAGTCTCCTATTTATAGAAAAAGGTTGGGTCGGGTTTTAACCCATTTAAAATTGGTTCTGGAGACAAAAAGTGACCATACGCGGCGCCTTTAGCTTTGCCTATGCTTGGCATAGGCGGCGCCTTTTGCTTTGCCTTTGGTGAGCATAGGCGGCCCCTAGTGCAAAGCCTTTAGTGACCATAGGAGGCTCCTTTCACTTTGCATTTGAGATTCAGAGACAAAAGGCTTTAGCATAGGCGGCGCCTATTCTATGGCATTCTTGAGCATGGGCGGCGCCTATGCTATGGCACACTAGATTCCGAGACCTTAGGCCATAGTATAGGCCTTGCCTTGTTCGTGGCCTAGTTTTACCTAGGCCTAGCCTTGTTCGATGCCTATATTTTCATGAGCAATGCTCAATCCATAGCCTTTTGTATCTTCATTCCTAACTTACCACCTTTACCATGCAATCCGTCCAAATCAAAATTTGAAACCGATCTTCTCGTTGTATACCTCTTGCACCTACATTTGCTCAAAACCAATGAAAACGATTAGTACGATGGGTTGCCTCCCACCAAGCGCCTTAGTTTTGGTCGTGGCACGAGTCTTCTTTTTGGATTTTTATTAATCAAAAGAAAAACACATACTAGAACAAAAAAAAAAACGATAAACGATGGGTTGCCTCCCATCTAGCGCCTTATTTATTGTCGCGGCACGACATAGTTACCTCAAGTACTTAGACTTCGTCGAGATAAGTGATGGCCATATAATTTATCAAATCAAGAGGACCGATATAGGGTTTAACTCGTTGGCCATTCACTTTGAAGATAACACTATTGGTGTCTTCCAACTCAACTACTCCAGACGAGTAGACTTGGATAACTTTGTATGGACCAGACCACTTGGACTTTAACTTACCTGGGAATATCTTCAATCTGGAGTTGAAGAGAAGCACCATATCATCCTTTTGAAAGTTTCGTCGAACAATCCACTGATCATGATACTTCTTCATCCACTCCTTGTATAGGTCCGATCTCTCATAAGCATGTAGACGGAATTCATCCATCTCGTTCAGTTGCTCCAATCTCAGATTCATTGCATCATCCCAATTCAGATTCAATCGCTTTAATGACCACAATGCCTTATGCTCAAGCTCAATGGGTAAGTGACAAGCCTTCCCATAAACTAGTTGATAAGGGGATATGCCAATTGGTGTTTTGAATGCAGTCCTATAGGCCCATAGTGCATCGTCCAGCTTCCGAGACCAATCTGTCCTATTAGCATTTACCGTTTTAGCAAGGATTTGCTTGATCTCTTGGTTGGAAACCTCTACCTGGCCGCTAGTTTGTGGGTGATAAGGCGTGGCTACCTTATGTTGCTTGACACTATATTTTGCCAACACGGATTTGAATAGCTTATTGCAAAAGTGAGATCCTCCATCGCTTATAATAGTACGTGGTACTCCAAAGCGAGAGAAGATATTTCTCTTTAAGAATGCTACAACACGCTTTCCCTCATTGTCGGCCAACGCTACAGCTTCAACCCATTTTGAGACATAATCTACAGCAACTAGGATGTACTTCATTCCAAACGAATTTACGAATGGAACCATGAAATCAATACCCCATACGTCAAAGAGCTCTACTTCAAGGATTTTTGACATGGGCATCTCATGGTGTTTCGAAATAGCACCTTGTCTTTGGCATTGGTCGCATCTTCTAACAAAGTTATAGGCATCTCTGAATATCGAAGGCCAATAATATCCATTTTACAATACCTTTCTTGCTGTCCGATTACCTGCGTGATGTCCACCAACTTGGGAAGTGTGGCATGCTTCCAATATATTAGGGACCTCTACATGGGATATACATCGTCGAATAACACCATCCGCACATAGTCGAAACAAATATGGCTCATCCCAAAAGTAGGACTGTACATCATGCATAAACTTCCTCTTTTGATGGTAAGATAAGTTTGCAGGTATCACATTACTCACCACAAAATTTGCAAAGTCGGCATACCATGGTAATCCTTCCATTGTTGCTGCTAAGATCTCCTCATCAGGGAATGCATCATCAATCTCGATTTCAGGCTGCGCCACATGCTCGTTCTCGAGTCTAGACAGATGGTCAGCCACTTGGTTCTCACAACCTCTTCTATCTTTAACCTCGAAATCAAATTCTTGCAGCAACAAAACCCATCAAATTAGTCTTGGTTTTACATCCTTCTTTGTCATTAGATACCTTAGAGATGCATGGTCTGTATGAACTATCACTTTGGTACCCAACAAATAAGCTCGAAACTTCTCAAACGCATACACAACCGCTAGGAGCTCTTGTTCTGTGACAGTGTAGTTCTTTTGGGCTTCGTTCAGGACCTTACTCGCATAGTAGATAGGATGAAATAGCTTCTCCTTTCTTTGTCCAAGTACAACACCAACGGCTACCCCACTAGCATCACACATGACTTCGAACGGGAGAGACCAATCTGGTGCTACCATAATAGGGGCTTCAATTAGTTTTTCTTTGAGGCATTCGAATGCCTTCACACAATCTTCATTGAAGTCAAACTTTGCATCTTTCTCCAAAAGTTTGCACAATGGACTAGCAATTTTGGAGAAGTCTTTGATAAACCGTCGATAGAAACCTGCGTGACCGAGGAAACTACGTACACCTTTCATAGAGATTGGGGGTGGCAGCTTCTCAATAACTTCAATGTTTGCTGATCCACCTCAATTCCTCTTTCGGAGATTTTATACCCAAGAACGATACCTTCTTTTACCATAAAGTGGCACTTCTCCCAATTCAGCACTAGGTTGAATTCTACACATCTTTCCAATGCCATGCTTAGGTTTGCCAAGCACGCTTCAAAAAACTCACCAACAACTGAAAAATCGTCCATAAATACCTCCAAAGTGTCTTTAACCATATCAGAAAAAATGGACATCATACATCGCTGAAAGGTGGCTGGTGCGTTACATAGCCCGAATGGCATACGTTTGAAGGCAAACGTACCATATCGGCATGTGAACGTTGTCTTCTCTTGGTCTTCGGGAGCAATACAAATTTGATTATAGCCAGAATAACCAACTAAGAAACAAAACCATCCTTTCCCCGCTAATCGATCTAGCATTTGGTCCATAAATGGCATAGGAAAGTGATCTTTGAGTGTCCATGAATTTAACTTTCGGTAGTCCATGCATACCCTCCATCCGGTGACGGGTCTAAGTAGAATAAACTCATTCTTTTCATTCGCGACCACCACCATGCCTCCTTTCTTGGGAACACATTGTACCGAGCTTACCCATGTACTATCAGAGATTGGATACACAACTCCTGCGTCTAACCACTTAATTATTTCTTTCTTCACCACTTCTTGCATAGGTGGGTTTAGATGCCTTTGATGCTCAATGGTGGGTGTGCAATTCTCTTCAAGCTGAATCTTGTGTGTACAAATCCCAGGTGAAATACCAATAATATCCGCAATGGTCCATCCAATGGCTCTTATATACTTCCATAGAATAGCAATGAGAGCTGCAACTTGTTGCTCACCCAAATCTGTCGCCACTATGACTGGAAGTGTATTTCCGCTTCCTAAGAATGCGTACTTTAAATGACTTGGCAGCTCCTTCAATTCTAACGTGGGTGGCTCTTCAATAGATGGCTTAGCTGGTGGTGTGGGTCGATTTTTGAGATCAAGGTCCAGCTTCTTGGGAGCATGGCGATATGTCCCTAATCCTGATAGAGCACAAATAGCTTCTTCATAATTTTCAGCATCCTTACTCTCACCATTCATAAGCAAAGTCGCCAATGGGTCATCAATCAGCTTCTCCTCTTCAAGTAATTCTTTCTCATCATCAAAGTAAACATCAGCCATCGAGAATACATTCAGCTCTTTGGGTTGCTTCATTGATTTGCAAACATCAAAGCAAACTACTTCGTCATTTATTCAAAATGAAAGCTCATTAGCTCTCAAATCAATAAGCACACTTCCCGTAGCAAGGAAAGGGCGCCCCAAGATTATGGGAACTTCTGAATCTGCCTCACAATCCAAAATAACAAAGTCTATCGGAAAGATGAATGAAGAAACCTTTACCAATACATCACATAGAATACTAACAGGCCGTTTTACCAACCTATCCGCCATTACGAGCCTCATATTGGTTGGAGTAGGATCACCTAACCCCAAATTTTTATAGATAGATAGTGGCATCAAATTGATGCTGGCTCCTAAATCACATAATGCCTTGGCAGAATTTAAAGATCCAACGGTGCAAGGAATAGTGAAAGCACCGGGATCAGCCTTCTTCTGAACTATTGATCGGGTCGCGATTGCACTGCAGTGATGAACATTATCTTTCAACTCATAACTTGCTGCCCACTTCTTTGTCAAAAGATCCTTCATAAATTTTGCATACCCAGGCATTTGTTCTAGTGCCTCTACCAACGGAACATTAATGGTCAACTGCTTTAACATATTCATGAATTTGCTGAACTTTGTATCATCCGCAATCTTCTTCAATCTTTGAGGAAAAGGTGGTGGTGGATAAGGAATTGTTTTCTCCACGGCTTTCTTCTCCTCTTGCTTCCATTTTTCATCCTTTTCAGGCTGCAACATACTCGGTGTGACATCATGGACGTTGTGGGTGGTGTCTACGGCAGCTTCTCCTTTTGCTTTATCATCGATGTCTGCTGCCTCGTCAACCACTTGATTGCCTTTGGATGAAGTTTCCAGCACCTTACCACTTCGGGTAGTAATAGCCATGCATGATCCGTCATTCCTTGGATTTTGCACAGTGTTGCTAGGTAAGGTGCTAGCCTTTCTTTGATTGAGTGCTGCTGAAAGTTGGCTCAATTGCTGCTCTATTTGCTTGATTGAAGTGGAATATGAGTCAACCAATTGCTTCATTGAGGACAAATCATTTATTACCTCCGTTACTCCCACGCTGGTTGCTTCCACTCCTTTCAACAGTTTAGCCATCATATCTTCCATGCTTCCAGAACCTGATGTGGTGGTGTCACATCTTCCTGGGGGGACGTATAAACCACTCTTTTCATTCTTGTTCTTCCAACTACTTTGGTCCTTGTTTCCAGATTTATCATCATAGTTCCGACCTTGGTTTCCTTGGGTGTTACCTCGGAAACCCCCCTGATTGTTCAAGTAGTTGGCCTCTTCGTCCGAATCAGATTCGTTTCTTTCTTTTAACGCAACAACTTTGACTTTTTTGGTCTTCCCTGATAATAGATGCTTTGTAAGAAGATCCAATTGTGTTTTCATGTGCGCCATATCTTGATCACATTCTTCTTCTCTTCTCCTTTGTTCAGCAGTCATGCCAATAGATACAGTAGAGCTTGCTACCTCAGAATCTCTGGTATGCCAAGCTCTACTTTGCTTTGTCATACGATCTAGCATATCACTTGCCTGAACAAAGGTGAGGTCCATAAATGACCCACCTGCTGCATTATCAACCACTGGCTTAGTCACCGAATTCAAAGCTCTGTATAATATCTCCATCAAGTGGACATTGGTCATATGGTGATTTGGGCACCGCATAAGCTTCGTCTTGAACCTCTCCCATGTTTCGTGGAGAGCTTCAGTTGGAAGCTGTCGAAAATTGGTGATCTCATCTCTCAACTGTGCTCTTTTGGATAGCGGAAAGAATCTTTCTAAGAAAGCGTCTTTCAATTGCCTCCAATTAGTAATAGAATTAGGAGTCAGCCCATTCAACCATAGAGTTGCCTTCCCAGACAGAGACAATGGAAATAAGCGCAGTCGAATTGCATTCTATCCAACGCCAGGATTGTCGAATGACTTGCATGTAGAAATAAAGTTGATCAGATGCATATTCGGATCATCTCCTGCTAGTCCACCAAATAATCCCTTGAGTTGCAACAGCTGAATCATGGTGCTAGTAATATTGAACTTTGCTCCGGGTGCCAAGGGTGGCAGAATAATGGCTCCTGTGGCACCAGCTTCATCCAAATCGTCATCATCGTCATCAAAAGGAATCTGCACAGCTCGGTGATCAGGCCTCAATCGCGCTTGATGATCTCTCCTCTGTAGGGGTACCGCCACCTCAGTAGTATGCCGTGGGTTTTGTAGCTCCTCATCGCCCAGGTCCTCATCATCAGGATTTGTTGCACGACCTGGGTTATCAATATTCTGTTGATGCACTTGAGCAGCTGCCAATGCAGCTAACCTAGCCTGCTCCTGTTGAGCAACCATTCTTTCTATGTCACGTTGTGCATCCATTCTGTGAACGAAACCTGAATAGAACAAAAATAACAACTAAAAGTAAAAGTATGAGAATCTTTGACCAAAGGGTCTAATAATTATCACAAACTTAGTTGACACTCGTATTCCCCGGCAACGGCGCCAATTTTTGATAACGCTCAATCTACAGCTCTCGTAGGAGTGTAAAGCGGTCGTAGTCAAATATAGAACCCAACTGGGTTTGGTATCGATCCCTCAGGGAATAGCTTGGTCAACAAGTAAGCAACGATTACTAGACTTTTAGTGCAAGTCTCGTAAAAAGGGTGGATTGTAATGTGTAACCAAAATATTAAAGTAAAAACTGAAAATAGCAAAATAAAAAGAAAGAATGTTTAGTAGGTTGTAAAACAATGAGAATTGAAAAGTTGGGGTTATGTCCACCTTATGAGTTGTACGTCTCTATTGGCTACGAGTTATGCGGAATTCAGACATGTATGTGCTTATAGAGAATTGTATTCGATGGTAAATCCAGGCGTCTTTCGACCTATTCGAGGATTATTTCACTTTAACTCTTTCGAGCTTAAAGCGTATCTAACGGTACAAATTCTCCAAGAGGTTAATCCAGTTACGGCACTAACTTTTTAATAGGGGATGGGACCCTATTACCTTGACATTATCTCTTTTCCAGACATATAACTTTTCTTTTGAATAAGTTAATGCTATACTGGCGTATTCTATGCGTCTGCAGCCACAAGAATTTGCATTAAGATGAAGAGAATAATGATATAAGCAACACACATGTCACGAATTCACAAACTCATAGTCTTAGATAGTATCTCATAAGGCTTCCATAACCCTAACAGAGAAGTTTAGCTATTCATGAGTGCGATGGAAATCACAATAGACATTATCATTATACCACAATAAAAGATCTCACGTGTAGTATGGTGTGGTGTTAGGCGTGAATTCCTTGCAAAATAGCGATTCTCTTGTTGTAAAATTAAAAGTCAAATAGATGAAAAATAATGTCAACAATGAATTAATAAAGAGAATTGTTTTGATGGATGGATGGATGGTGGATGGATGGGAATTGATGGAATGGTGGAATTGTGAGGAATGTATTAAAATCTCTAGCAAAATAGGGTATTTATAATACCCATATCCTATTCCCACTAAGCTAATAAAATACTTAACCCAATCCTACTAGGTTAAAGTATCATTATCCTAATCCTAATAAATTACTGCTAGTCCCCAAAGTCTTCAGAATTGCTGTTTTTGCCCGGGACAGATTTTTCATGCGCCACTTTTGGTCCTTGGCGTGTAAGCTTTCCCTTCCTTCTTTCGTGAAGCTTTCTTTGGCGTCAAGTTATCCATAAAATGCTGAATTCTGCATCATTTATACCTGAAAACTTGCTAATCATATTCGTTAGCTCACTTACAGGAAAAAGGACTAAAAGTGCATGAAATATATAATTTGTTCTCCAAACTTGGCTAAAATATGGGCAAAATCTAGTGCTATAGGCGTGTAAATTCGCCTATCATCACTCATCTGTTATAATACTTAAGTCATCTATTGCAATAGATGTGTATATCTATTTGATAATTTCTAGTAAATGATTTATCTTTTGCAACAGATGTGTATATCTGTTTGATAATTTCTAACAAATGATTCATCTGGTGCAATATATCATGCATATATTGCTACATAAAAATATATGTGTTTGATAATTTCCAATAGATGAGACATCTGTTGTAACATGTTACTTATCTGTTGCATTATACAATGTAGAGAAGTCTATATCTGTTTGATCTCTTCCAATAGATGGGTCATCTGTTGCATTATGCAGATATCTCTATTTATAATGCAGTTGTTGCATTATTTGAACTTAGTAATTATTTTTTGTAACGATGTATAAGTTTAAAATTTAAGGATAAAATAGATTATTATAAAATAAATGAACTTTAGTTTAAATAATGTAATTAACTAAAATACTAAAAATAAAAAATTGTCATCAATCATCTTTATACACAGGTAGCAAACTTTTATAGAGTACCCTAGTAGCCCAGGCCTGTTTTATTATTGCCACTAAAATGTCATTCTATAAGGTCCTTGGAGTTATTATTTCTATGCCAGTTAGTAAACATTTAATAAATACAAGTGCGTATGACCTGCACGCAACACCGATATCATTTTTGGGAAGGCTCTTTTTTCGACTTTCAAAAGACCATCTATTGCTGAGCAACTTCTCTAGCAAGTGATTCATTATGCAATTTGATTCAAAAATTTTAGTAACAATTCCAATAGTGTCTCTATGCAAAGAAAAAATTCCCACTCCTCGAAGATTGGCAAGTTGTAGTCGTAAACATTCATGGCTTCCTTATTGAGGATAATCTCAAGAGCCCCAAAATGTTTATTCTTCTAGTTCACGACCACATGAATTTTGTTTGCCTAGATATAATCCATGGCATCTGTAAATGGCCTCTTCCCTCTATAATAGCCAATCACATTTTTATCCCATACAAACTCAGAAATTAACTCCTTAATTTTTTTTGGCATCAGGAGTTATCGCTTCGTTACTAAGTTTGTTGTACCTATCTAAAAAGTTATTGTATAAGTTGAGGTCTATGATCCTATCCCCAAGATCATAAAACTCTGCGTATTTGAGCTGCTTTTCCCTCATAAGTCAAAGAATTTCATCAACATACTGTGATACAAGAAGACAATTTTTAATAAGTTAATAACTTAAAAAAATCGGAAAGATACAACAAATAGACCATATGTTGAAATAGATTACTCATCTTTTGCAACAGATGGTCCATCTGTTGCATACATTCTCTGAACCTGTTAACAAATTACCCATGTACTTCAGCTTATACAATATATGGGTAATCCATTGCAACAATTGGATCTATTTTAACAGATAGACCATCTGTTGCAAAAGATGAGTCATTTGTTGCATAGCTTCTCTAAACCTGTGTTACCAGATTTACCCAATATACTGCAACTTATGCAGCAGATGGGTAGTCTATTAAAATAAATAACTTGGAATGTAAGAAATTAAATAGATAGAAGGTTATAAAAAGTGAACTTATTGAGTCCACATACCACATATCCATACTTGTCATGTTCATGAAGTCTAGTGGGAAGGTGTACTCATGTTGAACTATTGTGAGGCCATTTTGGATTTTATGTAATGCATCAGAGTAGACTTCTTTTTTGGGTCAATAAATTTGTATATGTTCACCTTCTTCAGTGGTCCCTGCTCTGCAGTGGCCCCTTGAATATTGGAAAGGGCAACTTGAACAAACTCAACATCAGAAGGAGGAGGAGTTGCAATTTTTCTTAATTTAACATTTGAGAGTGCCTTTGCAACTGCTTTATTCTTCCTCCTAGCCACCATTCGAGTGAATTGCTCTGCCAACTTCCTTGATGGTATGACATCCCTATTTGATGTCAGTTCATTGACCACAACAATCAGAGCATCTATTCTTTTAATGAGTTCATTATGTATGTCCATGCACTCTTGGAATTTGCAAATACAATATGATCTTGAAGAGGGACCACTGATAGGGGTGACCACCACTAATTTCATGGTCAACTCTGGTTTCAAATGAACTTTTTTAATGAGCATTAACAATATGCTCATCACAGTGCCTGACACTAGCATCAGTAGCCTGGTACCATCATCACTAACTCCACCAGCAACACCATCACCATCACCATCACCACCACCATGTCATGACCCGATTTCCACAGGTCATGATGGCGCCTACCATAACCCACCAGTAGGAAAGACAAACCACAGCCTGAAATGTCTAGTAACGCCCTACTCAGTAATATAAGGAAAAAAATATTGAATATATGAAATAAATATCAATCCATAGAAGAATCCCAAAACCTGGTGGTATCAGTATAAGAGCTTCTAATATTAAAATATTACTAGAGTGAAATATCAAGAGAAATACACTGATACAAATTATCTCTGAATATAACTTAGAGACTAGTCTAATACATAAGAGAGAGATAAGTAATACTCTGAACATCAGGAGCTCACTCTAAGTCTCTGAACTAGGGCTACTCCGCAGAATGCACATATTAATGGTGATAACCCGTACTATAATCTGTAGGCTGTAGAAGTGTAATATGAGTACCAAATGAATGGTACTCAGTTGTCTACTGCATACTGAGCTCCAAAGATAAAAAAATATATACAACATATAAACAGAATGGAAACTACACCCAAGAGTCCAGAAGTCATATGACAAGTCAATGAGTTAATAAGGAACAACTATCTTGTTCATGTCCAAGAATCTAACATAATAAAACTAAGGAAGTATCAGGGAGAACTATCCTATTCTAGCTACATTCAATATACGTAAATTCTATACCATATATCCCAGGTCAATATATGAATAAAGACTGAAAAAAAAATATATAGTAATATACAAGGTGAAGAAATGACTATACAACATGAACAACGAAGGAAACGATATATGGAAGTATCATAGCTTCATATAGCTATATATATATAGGTATATATACATATAAACCTGAGGTCATCTCAAAGCATAACCTATATCATCATATTCTCATTTTGAGACCTCATTATAATAAAATCGAGATTTAAATACCATCATACTCGAGGTTTCAAATCCACATGGCTATATATGAAACAATTATGCATAATAATGCATCATAAGATAGGAGAGGCCGAAGACATACCTCAAATCTCGATGCTGGATCAAAGACCAATTTGTCATAAGCTAGCCATAATAATGATCATAAGAATGATAAAAATAATATTAATAACTGCGTGAATAACTAGCTACTCCGGACAACCAAATACCTAGCCAAGCCTATGCATACCCCCACCGTCCAGACTCGAAAGTTCCAATAAACATACAATAACACAAGACATATTCTTCACCCATATCTATGCAACCTGTCCATACCAGCTAATAGACACAGGAGCATACTGGTGATAGACAATGCACATGCAGAAATGAATGCAAAGTACACAATTAATATCATAAATCATCATAATTTTCCTTATCAGGACTATTATCATCGTAATAAACCTCCGGCCTTGCTGGGTATCAACATATCATCAATATATCCTTCAACCTTGCCGGGTATCAACATCATTATGATAGTATTCTCCGGTCTTGTTGGGTATCAATATCATCATAATAATATCCTCCGGCGTTGTGGGGTATCAATATCATCACAATAGTATCCTCCATCCTTGTCGGGTATTAATATCATCACAATAGTATCCTCCGGCCTTATCGGGTATCAATATAATCATAATAGTATCCTCTGGCCTTGCCGAGTATAAATATCATCACAATAGTGTCCTCCCGCTTTGTCAGGTATCAATATCATCATAATAGTATCCTACAGCTTTATCGGGTATCAATATGATCACAATAGTATCCTCCAGCCTCGCTGGTGTTAATATCATCATAATAGTGTCCTATGGCCTTGCCAGGTATCAATATCATCACAATAGTATCCTCTGGCCTTGCCGGGCATCAATATCATTGTAATAGGATCCTCTGACCTTGCCGGGTATCAATATCATCATAATAGTATCCTTCAGATAAGATACAGTAAAATACTCATACACATACATATATCACCAGAGAATATCTATCTATTCAATACTTCCCAACTACTCATTATTAGTTAACCAATACTTATTATAATAGAATCACTAGTTCACTAGTCATCACATAACCTTTAGTTATTAGCCTAAATCATTATCCTTTATGTAATCTTTACTCACGGGATAACAACTAACCACTATTTATTAATTAGCCAACTCCTGTCATCTAGTCAAGGTTCAGCACTAGACCAAAACCGCCATTTATCCACCATTCATTATTATCAACTAATTATCCTATATCCATTAATAATTACAAGACAACACCTTACTATTTGTCATCTAACCATCTTTTATTAACTGACACTATTCATTAAATTACCCTCTCTCACACAAGAGGCATCTCATATCTAGGAGGCATAATATAGATATACATGCAGTCATCTCTCACACAAGAGTCATCTCAGAGCAATGAGGCATTATATAGATAGACATGTAATCATCTCTCACACAAGAGGCATCTCACATTTAGGAGGCTTAATATATATACATATGTAATCATCTATAAGATATCTTATATCAATAATTCATACTTCATGACTATGAGGAGTATCACTTCTCTAGGGCAATTTAAATATCCAAGAGGAACATCGTCTCTATAGGTCCAACAATCATGACTAACGGAAATTACATCTCTATAGGACAATCATCAAGTCTAAGAGGAAATAACATCTCTATTGGACAATCATCAAGTCTAAGAGAAAAAATCATCTCAATGGGCCAATCATCGTCTAAGAGGAAATAACATCTCTATAGGCCACCTAATGTATCTAGGAGGAATATCATCTCTAAATGCCCAATATCCCTTCCACAAGGAGTATCATAACCATAACTCAAAAGCCATAATCCTAGAACAATAATACAAGTTACTAAGTTACGAAGTAACCTTATTCTAAAGTTTACTAGCTTCATCTATGTCTAACATCTGCACTAAGTTCACAAGACTTAACACAAGCTTAGGCATAAGTGGGCCAAATGATCTCACTTCTAATCCACAATTGTCATAATTAGGCATACTATGCCCCAAACTAGGATAAGGTATCTAGTTCATCTTTTAGATGTCAAGTAAGCCATATTAAAGCCTAAGATAGTAACTTCCACTAAAAACAAGGGTACTCAAGTAAACTCTACCCAACTTATGATTTCAAGACTACCACACTAGCCCAATAAGGCTAAATATACAAATCATGCTTCAAAAGCTAAAACCATATTCCAAACATAGCATTAGGTCATATCCTTGGTATAACTAATCTAATCTAAAGAGGGAAGGCAATAGGATACAAAAAATTTATAAAAATACCATCTTACGGGTCCAAAACCCTCATCTAATCCCCAAACATCAATATATAAAGGCCAAGTTATCCTACTCATAATCAAGCCTAAACTCTATATTCACACGCAACATATATCACATATCATCTATGAAGAAAAGTAGACATAAGCCTACCTCAAGCCCAAACCACAAAACTTCAATTCATGCACCATATGCTCGTCGTAATTTTACAATCCGTAAAATGCCATCACACTATCAAAACCATAACCTATTCATCAATACGAGTCTAATGATACTCATATTTTGCTATTGTGCTTCGGGTCCAAAAACAACACCAAACCCCAAGGGGGTCCCATATATAAAAACTGAGTTTCCGAGACCAACATAATATTCATACATGAATAAGGAAGCACAACCCTCAAACAATGGGTGAAAACTAAGCATACTTTGGGCTAAAATCAACCCCTAAGATAAATTAGGGTTTTGGTTCCAAAATAAGAAATTCAAGCATGAATTCAAGAAATTCTTACCTTAATTTTGAAGATAATCACGATACAATATAATAATTAAGCTCCCAAGTCACCCCCATGACTAATTTTGAGTTATTACACTCATTTTGGGGTTTCTAGGTCAAAATAGTGAAGTGAAAATGCCCCAAAATTATCTTAGGGCCTTTATATATCCCCTACAGGTACTCGGATGTCGCAATCGCAATCCTACAGGCTGCGATCATGCTACTCATGATGGTACACTCTTGGCTGTGATCGCAGTTGCCCCAGATGACAACAAACTCAAAAATCAGTTTTTGATCCTTGGAACTCATCCAGAATCCAAAGATCATAATCCAATAGTGAATATTGAGTGTAAACTATATTTCAAACATTGGAATCATCAAAACTTTCATCGGAGATCGTTTAGGCAAAAAGTGGGGCATACACCTATAGTTTCATCACTTTACATAAAATTTGCTCAATAGCCAAAATAAATCTGTGGGCCTTGGGACCTAAACCAAGGGTCTTCCGAGCCTAAAATTAATATTTCAAAAGTGATGGCAGATTTAGATTTTTAATTCGAGATTGTTTTGATCAAATGTGGGTCCCACATCTACTTTTTCTAATTTTTAACTTTTCAACCAATAGATCAAAATGAGCTCGGGTGCATTGGGACCCAAACCAAAGGTATTCCTATACTGAAATCAATATTTCAAATTTGCTGGCACAGTCAAAATTGCATCCAAGATCATTTCACTAAAGTTTTTGGCCGGTGGCTATTTGGAACTAGCAAAGACTTCAAAATAAAGAATTGGCTCTAAAAAGCAAATGAACTGCCCGATAATCGAACTGTCGGTCCCAGCAAGTCATAAATGACTTGGGGAAGCTATGGAGAAACTCAAATGGTGAAGATAAGAATAAATATGGAAAATTACCTAAAGAGTCATTACACACCACCACTTAGCGCTAAAATCTGTTGCAATAGTTTGGTCATCAAGAACCCCAATAGAAACAAACTAACCTTTCGTAGCTGCTCTTTTGATGGATCTGTCTCCAACCAATTATTTCTTTATTAAATCCATTGTTGGGTCTGGTTTTGTTTGAAAAATACCTAGAGTAACAAAAGAAATCATCTCTAACTCTTGCTCAGTAGGTTTAAGCCATGGATGCATAACCTATAAATAAAACTAGATATGTTTAAATCAAATAATAATTTGCATTAAATTGGGTAATATGTTAACATAGATAACCTATGCAACAGATGAGTAATCTGTTGCAATAGATGAGCAATCTGTTATAATAGATTATGCATTTGTTGCAACAGATTACCTATCTACTGCATAAGTTATAGTAGATGAGCAATCTTTTAACGTAGGTTCAGAGAATCAAAGAAACAGATGGGTAACCTGTTGCAATAGATGACTATTCTATTGTAAAAAATTACCCATCTATTGTAATCAATTACCCATCTCTGTACCAGTTGCAGTAGATGGGTAATTTGCAAAGATAAGTTGCAATAAATAAACCATCTATTGCAACAGATGACCTATTTGTTCCAATGTCTTATCATGTGTAAAATTATTCTACTTTAAAAAAGACTTACAATATTATCAGGAGGATTGAAGATATCAAGGGGATTTATTTTAGGGTTGTTCTTACCAGATGATAATGCTCAACTTACCCATCAAATTAAGTGTAAGGCATTCGTTGTCAATATAAACCCAACAATAGTCGAGATCAAATCCACAAGGAACAATGTAAATGGCGATCGAGTAAGTTCGAAATGAAAGTTTCTTACTAAATTCAAACCTAAGGTACATATATTTTGGGGAATTTTAAATGTTTTTGAAAAGATAAAAAATTAGGGCTTCTAAAGGACTAACTTGAGACTAAGTATAACTAAAGTGTAATCAATTAGGAATAGATCTTGGGGATACGCTTTATTAGAGGCAACAAATGTGTGGGTAAATAAAAATCAAATTCAAATCTTAGTTAAAGCATGCATGGGTAGACTCTGTTAGGAATTTTGATACTAGCCTTTCAACAAAGTACCAAACTATATCCCACAAGTTGTTTCAAATACCTTGTGGGTGTGATCAACCAATCATCACAAAGCCTCAATTGGGCATCCCTATTTCAAGGATGATGACCAAGATATAACAATTTCACAATTTATCCTTATTTCTAATACAGTAAAAAGGGAATAACTATTATCTATCTTATTTTTCACAAATGCTCATGTCACCTACATCCCTCTTTTAAGGATGATGTCGGATATAGATTACCCACCTCCCTCTTTCAAGAATGATGTGGAGTTTATGGAAATTAAGGCTTTCACCAACAAATTCTATTTTAAAATCAAACATTTGTGAAACCTAACAACATCAACTATAAATTAAAGCTAATAATCACAACCCTAGCACACTTGCACCCTATTCAAACATATCCACAAGAGGAGGAACTAGCAAATCATAAAGCTAATAAAGAAAAATATACCAAAGTCTCTATTAATTTAATTCATGAAAAATAAAGATAATGCAAGTCACACTTTAAATTCTAGTGAATCCTTAATGGGATTTGCTAATTCTTCACTTAGGTGTCATTCTAATGTCTTTTTATCACAAGATTAGTACAAAATTTGCTCCATGCTCCAAGTGATAAAACCTTAGAAACTAAGATAAAGATGAAGGATAGATGTTTGGTCATCCGATGAGCAATGGTTTTGAACTTTTTGAGAATTTGAGGTCAGTTATCAGCAATTACATTTTTCTCCTTGGGCTATAATCCGCTCCATCATGATTAGTGGCGTTTGACTACGATCGCGAAACCTATGATTGCAGTGAGTTCATCATGATTGGAGCTTTGACTTGATGAGATCGCGACCCTCAGACCGCGATTGCGGTAACTGAGGGTCGGCTCTTGCTCCTTAAATTCATCTTTTGAATAACTTTTTCCCTTTTTGA
The DNA here is from genome assembly GCA_030864225.1 of Capsicum baccatum var. pendulum. NCBI lineage: Eukaryota > Viridiplantae > Streptophyta > Magnoliopsida > Solanales > Solanaceae > Capsicum > Capsicum baccatum. The sequence continues at coordinate 158,352,104 of CM061560.1, read as the reverse complement.
TCCCCTTTTAAGCTCAATTCCACATCTTTCCTTTTCATCTCCTCCATTACCTACAAAATGTGGAAATTAGTGCATTTGACTAACAAAGTTATCTCATTCATACCTTCAAATCACAGTAGAGTGCATGACCTTTTAATGTAAATGAGTGGTAGATTTACTGAGCATCAACACCCCCAACTTTAACCTTTTCTTGTCCTCAAGCAACACTACCTCTTAATCAATGAGAAAATGCAATCTTAAGCCCATTTATACACCCGGATGATCATAATGACTTCAAACTTGATTAACACCACAAGTAGCTCTCAATCGTGGGCAAAGCTATTCTCACGACTCCCCACGACATGAAATGCAGTTTCAAAGATTCAAAGGACTTTAAAGAACAACAATTCCACAATAACTAACACTCTAGAGGTGACTCTCTATCAACCTCAACTCCACTATACTCCTTTTTCTCAATTTTCAGAAGGTGACAATTTTACCAATTTTTATTTGTCTACATGCCTCCCCACAATAAAAAATCCCACACACACCCGGTTGTCTAATATGCAATAAGGGATATAGGTCAAAACTCTCTCTCTCACAAAGACTCTCGATTCTAACAAGTACCATACCATAGGCTTTCCCTTAGTTTCAATCCCCACTACAATGAATATTCTTAGTTGGAGATCTCGAAGGGATTTTTGATCTTGTAACATAGGTTCAGGGAAGGGTAGGATATCAAAAGTGGATACACCTTTTTTGAAAATCTACATCACACTATTCCATCCAACTTTTGACCATGAACCACTTCTTTTGTTTTCATACTTTACTATTTTAGCTACCTTGATTTACCCATATTTTTGAAGGCATCTTCCATCCACTTATTTCTTTGGCAATCTATGCCTCATTATTATCTTTATCATTCCTTTCTTTTTAAATTTTTCATTACTTAGCTCATATCCATCCACTTACATTTCCATGGACCAAGGTCATTTCTTCCAAACTTACCACCCCCAACTTAGGAATTTGGCCTCAAGTTTCATTTTTTATGTTCAAGGAGGGTGGGGTTCAAGAAAGAGAAAAACTTTGAATAGTTTGAGGCTTGTTATTTGGTTTCCAAAGAAAGGCTTGAATGCTTGAAATGGGTAACTAAGGATACTATTCTATGCATGCGTAGTCTATTTAGGCTAAAGTGGGTTCCTATTGGGTTCCTATGTACATAAAGATGGCCTAAGATTATTTCACCAACCAAGCATAATCAAAATTAGCCTTGAGAAACTAATGAGGCAAGTTCTAGATAGTACAAGTATGAATGAGATTTACACAATCACACTCACCACACATGGAATGAAAACACTTCAAGAAGGCTCAATTTCACTTTCTTCTAGAGACAAAATAGAGTATTTATCAACTTTTACAAGTTAGAGACTATGGAGTCACATCCGTTCCCTTGGTTTTCAATTTTTTTTTGATGGAGTAGGATATTTTATTTCTATTTGCACCACACATAATTTTCTATTTATGGAACCAAACCAAGTCATCATCTCACATTTTGGCTTTCAAACGGGAAAACCATATGGCTATTCAGAATTCACCATAGGTATAAGTCCAATCCCAAATCCAAAATTCCATAGATGCTTAGATTTACCTTGCATTTATAGCTCTGATGCTACGGGTACTCATACTTTTCCTGAATCCATGGATCAAAACCCAACCATGATGATTTTCCCTTAAGAATATTTTCACTCAATCTATCATAGGAAAGTAGGCCCTCTACATCCTAGAAATAGTGGCCCCCTGCGTACTCTGATCCTTTAGGTACTTTTCATAATCTGATCGGGCAATATAGGAATAACAGGTGCTGGAAGGCTTCCCCAGGCCTTGAGGCAACATAGAAACTAACTACCTAATAGTCCTCATCTCAATAGAGATCTCATAAATTAGACTTGCTTCAGATGGCCTGCATGAGTCGTGTCTTCATATGTTGGCTTGCCTAAGTCGATCTTTCTCTTCTTGATCTTGCCTGGTGCTCTGTCATCGAGAATATCTAGGGGATAAATAGGGGTGTTTGGGCACACCCAAGTGTCTTTGGGGTAATCAAAAACACCAGCTCTCTTGCACAACGTAGTAATTAAAGAAGGGAATAAGAGATGCTAACCTCCCTGAATCTTGAAAAACTTTATGTCTGAGATCAAAAGATGACCAATATTCAAAGAAATGTTGTCTAGTATACAAGCAACCATCCAGTCTCACAAATATGGAACAACTGTCATGTGTGTGAATGGAGAAACTCATCTACAAATGGTGTTCAACCATATCCTTTCCTCCGCTATGAAATCATTCATCGATATACCTCTCTTGGTGTCCACCTAAGGAACCTCCTTGACTGGACATGACTTCTCATCTATCCAACTCCCCAGTTCACACAGCTTTGCCTTAAATTGGCTCATGTCCTCATCTAGCAGGCCATATAAATCATTAATCTGCTTGTCCCAAAAATGAACACTCTTTTCCCATATTTGCACAATTGGTTCAAATAAAGATACCATGCTAAGGTTAGCAAAGAATTCCCATACCTACTGCTCATTTGCCTGACAAGGATCCGGGGTAAAATAATCCCACCCGGTGGATACCAAACAAGCATGGAATGCCGGGAGCTTCTCCAGCACCTTATCAAAGAAAATGCCTCTCTCAAGGAGCAATTTGGTTTTAGGAAGGTCGCCATAATATAAATTGTGGCAATCTAGGGCCATGAACCGAGTTTGATCAAAATCTCCCATATTTCTTTGAGTACCTGAAAATCATAAAATAGTATTAGTCATCACATTCTAATGCTAAAACCATGTTATGTTGCTTACCTAAGCTCATGGGATAGTGTCTTGGTAAGGTTTGGGCAAGAAATAGACTTGCAGAATTTTTGGTCCAAGTTGAAAAATGACCTTAGATGCCATGATCTTGGGTTACTGAGCCGCGATCGTACTATCGCAATCATGATCTAATGACCTCGATCGCAATGTCTATGTGTAGTTTAACCAAAACTCTACAGTATATTATTTTCCCAATTTCAACTCTAATTCAAGTTCCACAACAAAAATCAACATTATGCACAGGGAACAAGGTTCCCAGGTACTCGATCATTTGGTGAGCAGACCCTATTTTTATAAAATCTGAACACAATTTGGAACTGAAGACTTCCCTAAATGTATTCACACTATATACAATAGCCAACTACACCTAAAAGTATAATTAATAAAGATTAATCATGAAAATCATAGTTTTAGGCCACACCTATCAAATGAATTCTAAGGCCTACAAACAGTGAATTTAAGAGAGAATTCAAAGAATACCGGATAAGGGATGATGAGTGGATGCTAAGATTACTTTTGGATGCCAACACACGATCTCAATTGGGTGTACGTTTGAGAGAAAATAAAAAAGGGAGCGTGGAGGAGAAAATGGGAGTTGGATGGTCTTTTAACTAGACTTGACCACGATCACAGTCCAAGAGCTGCAATCACCATCAGGCAGCGATCGTGATCTCGATGGCATGGGGCCCGATTGGGGTACCTGAGGCCATATTTTTGTCCTCTGTATTTCCCCTGTTTAACCCAATACTCATATTTTCATGCTTTTCCCTTTTCAATCATCATTCAACATACCTCAAAGCACCATAAGTGCATGGATTATTCAACAGCAAAACTAAAATCTACTCTACTAAATCAAAAACAAAGGATATGAGTCATTTTTGTGGCATTTGTGGGTTGCCTCCCACATAGCACCATATTTATCATCGTGGCACGACTTTTTTTCCCATCATTTAAGTCGCCATTATAAAATCTTGAATTCACAGCCCAACTTTTAATCTATAGATCTTTGAGGTACTTTGGCCAAATATGAGGGCACACCGATACATGTTCTATCTCGCCACTTTTAACTTAAATCGTTTACCCAACTTCACATCAAATTTCTGAATAGGCTCTTTGGGTGTTGATGAGAACATCAAAAAAATAAACATTGGATTATGTACTTATTAGCCTTCAAGTGAGGGATGTCATCTCACCTTTTTGGAATGATAAAATAAAAAATATAAGGATTTTGTACCTCATATCCTAAGTTCATTATTTGCTTGGGTGGTTTGACTTTCTTCATATCCACCTAGCATGATGTCAAAAAGTGATTGGAATGAGGTCTTCTTCCCAATTTTGGAGTCACATTATTCTTGACATTCTCTCATCGAAATGAACTAGAGTCTTTACAAAGGATTTGCTTGTCTTTTTCATTCGACTCTAGTACTATTTTCTCAATCTTGGCATTCTTCTCTATTTTTGGTTTGGTTGGTTGGCAAATCAATAAGAATTCTTCAACATCAAGCTCACCATCAACCACATGGATTGATATCTCTTCTTGATCAACCTTATTTTGAAGATTGGGCATATTCATAGAACTTGAAAGATCGACCTCCTCACCCACTTCTTGTTTTTCACTCTCCATTCCAAATGCCGTCATGGATTGATGTAAGTGATGAACGTCCTTCAACATAGTAGTCACTCGATCCAACAGAGTTAGGAGCATTGCTTCAATACCATTGTATCCGGCACATTGTTCTTCCTTTATCACATCATGAGACCTATCAAACTCATAAGAAGAACTAGCATTTTTGCTAGCATAATTAGGGGAAGGGCATTTGCACAATTACTCCAATGTCCATCTCGACCACCACATAAAGAAAAATCATACTCCCAATAGGATCGAGATGATGCACACACCCCTTTTTTGGGAGCATATTTATAATTTTACCAAAAATAGGGTCCATCATGATATGGGCATGGATCATCAAGATAAGATTTGCAATCACCTAACTCATAATCATTCCAAGATGCAATAGTAACAAGTAAACCAAAACAAAAATCTACCTAACATAAGAAACAAAATAAAATCACAAATAAATTTTTTACAAGTTTGAATCCAATAAAGTAAGCTAAAATTTCAAACTAACTCAATACGCCAAATTATTCCCCATCAACGCCGCTGTTTTTGATAACACTCAACTTACACATCAAATTAAGTACAAGACAGTCATTTTCAATATAAACCCAACAAAAGTCGAGATCAAATCCATAAGGAACAATGTGAATGGTGATCGAGTAAGTTCAAAATAAAAGTTGCTTGCTAAATTCAAACCTAAGGTACATATATTTTGGGGGATTTTAAATGTTTTCAAAAAGATAACAAATTAGGTCTTTTAAAGGACTAACTTGAGGCTAAGAATAATTAGAGCATAATCAATTAGGAACAAAACTTGGGGCTATGCTTTACTAGAAGTAACTAATGTGTGGGTACATGAAAATCAACTTCAAATCTTAGTTAAAGCATGCGTGGGTAGGCTTGGTTAGAAATTTCAATACGAGAATTTCAACAAAGTACCAAACTATCACCCACAGATTCTTTCAAATACCTAGTAGGAGTGGTCAACTAATCATTACAAAGCCTTAATTGGGCATCCCTATTTCTAGGATGATGCCCAATATATAGAAATTCCACAATTTATCCTTATTTCTAAGAAAATAAAAATGGAATAACTATTATCTAACTTATTATTCAATCATGCTCTTCTCACCTATATCCCTCTTTTAAGTATGACATAAGATCTAGATTACCCATATTCCTCTTTCAAGGATGATGTGGATTTTAGAGAAATTGAAGCTTTCACCAAAAAATTCCATTTTAAAATCACACATTTGTGAAACCCAACAATATCAACTAAAAATTAAAGCTAACAATCACAACCCACACACACTTTCACCCTATTCAAACATAAACCCAAGAGGAGGACCTAGCAACTCATAAAGGTAATAGACAAAAATATACCAAATCTCCATCAATTTGATTCATGAAAAATAAAGAGAATGCAAGCCACACTTTAAATTACGATGAATCCTCAATGGGATTTGCCAATTCTTCATATAGGAGTAACTCTAATGTCTTCTTATCTCAAGATTAATACAAATTTTGCTCCAAACTCCAAGTGATAAAACCTTAGAATCTAAGATGAAGATGCAGGATAGATGATTGTTCATCCCATGTGCAAGGGTTTTGATCTTTTTGAGAATTTGGGGTTGGCTGTCAAAAATTACATTTATGCCCCTAGGCTATAATTTGCTCCATGGACACCTGCAATTATGGTGAGTCCATCTCGATCGCTAATTTTACTACTTGACTTGCCATGACCGCGACCTTAGACCACAGTTGCAGTAACTAAGGGTCGGCTCCTGCTCCGTAATTACAGTTTTTGCACCACTTCTTCCCTTTTTAATTCCCTTTTAAGCTCAATTCCACATCTTTCCTTTTCATCACCTGTATTACCTGCAAAATATAGAAATTAGTTCATTCAACTAACAAATTTTTCTCAAGCATTCCTTCAAATCATAGTAGTGTGCATGACTTTTATACATAAATGAATGGTAAATTTACCACTCATCAGCAGACAACCACTTAAGGATCCTTGAATGAGAAACCTCATCCGAGTAGTGCTTGACCTGCTATCGGAGGTGAGGAATGAATTTAAATGCCTAAGCCTAAAAATGTAAGCATGATGCATAAAAGAGTCAAAATAATTTTCAATATGCATAAATGAAAGAGTAAAGAAATAGTGATAAAATTTACCATGAATGCCCAAGAAAATCCATATAGCTGATCATCCTCTAGGATAACTTTGTTATCAAATATCTATTAATCGAGAAATAGCTTTCACATCTCCATGGATAACTATAAAATTTATCCAAATTCTGATCAATCGCCAATAATTTAGGTTCTTTGACTTTGTTGATAGCTTTAGCCCATATAGCGGAATGCACAAACCAAACTAAGCACAATTAATTATTGTACTTCTTTGGAATATTTTTATTCTAAGGATCAAATAACAATCCCTTGTCTTTGTAGGTAGTTCCAACAATGTCCAGTAACTCATCTATTTTCTCATTGCCTTTGTTGATTTTGGTGGGTGGTGGCTTGGTCAATGGATTGCCTTCCCTTGATGGTAGTTTAGGTGTCCTGCTTTCCTTTGTGTTTTTGATGGGTGTTACTTTGGGAAGTGGTTCTAATGTCTAATTACATTTTAAGCTAGTCACTATGGAAAACTCTTTCATGTCAAAACAAACAGACATGCCATAGTAGTTTATCCATATTTCATCCATCTTCTTGTCGTCCTTCTTCAAATGATCATCATCACTCTTGTACTCGATCCCTCACTTGAGAATACCAAATACCATGGTCATTTGAAAGCATGCATATTTATCCTCTGGCATATCAAGAAAGTATCAAAAGCAGTTGGACTTAAAAAAATCCTCTAGTTTTTCCTCCCTCAAAATTCTCCTCAAAATATCAAAATTTTCCCAATGAGAGACTTAACTACAAAATCACCAGTTAAATCTATAGGGTTATCTATCGACATCTCAACTTAAAACTTGTCAATACCAAAAGTTTTGACAAGATCATACTGGGATTTTGATCTAAGTTCATGTGCAATTGATGATGCATCATCATCATCTTTGTTGTTCTGTTTTTCAGGCCCATCTTCTTCCTCATTATCTCCTACCTCATTTTTATTTTCCCCTTCTTCCTCCCTTTCTACTTTCTCTTTATTTTGACCTTCCTTCTCATCTTATTTATTTTTATCTTTTACATCATCATTATATTCATCGTCTTCCTCACTTTTAATTTCATCACCACCTTTTATAGACTCTTCTTCATCTCCCTCAACATCCTAATCTACATCATGTCTTTCCACTACTTCATTATCTATATAAGTTTGCCTTTATTTTTTTTTGAAAGATTTTGTTTTTTTTTTTGAAAGATTTTGTTCAGCAAACTCCTCCAAACCCATCTTTACTTTATCCTTTTTGGTTTGTTGGTCAGAAGTTGATCCATTTCACCTTTTTTTTTTTTATTTTGGGAGACATCTTTTATCTATAAACAAGAGAAAAACAAAAAAGATTAACATTGATGTGGGCATCATTTTAAAAAAGTTTAACACAAATTTTAATAAATATAACACATTACAATTTTTTTTAATAGATGACCTATCTGTTGCAACAGATGACCCATCTGTTGCAAAAGATGGGTCATTTATTAAAAGAAATCAAAATAATGTTGCTACTATTTTGATTTCTTCCAATAGATGACCCATCTGTTACAATAGGTGGGCATCTATTGAAAGAGCTATTTTGATTTATTCCTATAGATTATCCATCTATTGTAAGATATGGGGCATCTATGGGAATAATTCATGCTTGTTAACCAATAAATAATCCATCTATTATAATAAATGGGTGATATATTGGAAGACCTATTTTAGTTTTTTCAAACAAATGACCCATCTGTTGCCACAGATCATTCATAGATGACCTATCTATAGCCATAGATGGTTCATCTATTAGAAAAAATCAAATAGTACTAGGACTTGTTTGATTTCTTCAAACAGGTAACCCATCTATTGCAGTAGGTGGGTCATCTATTGAAAGATATGTTTTAATTTCTTCAACATGTTACACAAATATTAGGCAATAGACCACCACCACCACCACCACCACCAATGCCACCACCACCACCACCAACACCAATACTACCAACACCACCAACACTAACAATACAAACAACACCAACAACACCAGTAAAATAAAAAACAAAACAAACATACTAGAACACAAACAAACAAACAAACAAACAAACAAAACAACAAGAAATCATATTTCACTCATGAAAGAAACTTACTTAAGTTCAACCACCATAGAGAAAACTACGACAAAAACTAGGGTTTTCTTGGATTCTTCTTATATTTTTTAGCATCAAAACTCAAAACTGTTAACCCATGCTTAAAGATAATACAACTAAAAGTTCTTATTTTTCATCGTTAACTAAAAATCCTGAATTTTTTAAAAATTTAAAAAATATCAAACTCCACCTTCAAGGAGAGAAAAAATGACAGATATAAGGAAGAATGAAGTAAAAAATAACAATTGATGTGGTAAAAAATAGGAAAAAAACTGATTTGTTGTAAAGGGTTTGTACAATCTATTGGAATAAGGTTGAGTAGTTGAGAAGACAAGAAGGTGAAACATTTTTTGATTGTTTAAAAACTGAAATGATTGACATGATTGCCTTGACCCCTTGTATAAGCATTTATTAGGGGGTTGATTTGTATTTTGGAAAAGAGTAACAAGTTTTGACAATGTTATTTAGTCCCAATTATCTTATCATAATTAATTTTTTAAAAGAGATTTTGATTTTGACCCTTTCCTTTGGTCAAAACTTACTAAAGTTAATTTTATTTGATGTGAAAATGATTTATATTAAACTATTATTAGTAATTAATAAAATTAATTTCAATGAAATTATATTTCATTTAATTAGCACATTGTAACCTTAATGAATTGCAACTTTAATGATTTTTTCCAATAAATGAGCCATCTATTGCAATAGATGGGTCATCTGTTAGAATAAATCATAATAACTCTTCCATCAGAAGACTATAACACCTCGTACTTTTACGTAGCTTAAATTCATCCCCAAAATATAAAAAAACTTTATTTAAAGATGAATAAACTTTTATACATATGGAATTTTCAAGATTTTGACTTTTCATTATGTTGGAAATTGAATAAGCTTTCCATCAATAAAAAATTCGCCCAAATCCGACACCTGGGCGTAGAGTTATGGCCATTATAGTAAGACAATGTACTACCCGAGCCATCAGTGCTTCACGAAGCCAGCCAAAATGGTAATTGTCAAAAAATAGTGAGCCTCCATGATATTGGCGCTTCATGCCAAGGCTTAATTTCAGAATTGTCCTTTTTCAGTATTCCAACGAGATACCACCGCGTCACGGTGGACTTTCAGGTCGCATCCAAGGTGGAAACACGATTCCATCGCATCGCGCTACCATGCAATTTCCCAGTTGTCATTTTTTAGTGGCTTGGCATGATAGTGGCGCGTCACGCCATGGGTCCAGATTGGAAAAATTTCACAAAAACTTAATGTTGCGCCCAGGGTTAAAATAGTCTTTACCCATGATTTTAATTCGTCCAAATATGGGATTTAATCCCAAAAAATGTTTAAAACTTTCATTATTCACTTTTTCCCAAAATCATAAGATAATTCTCTCTCAAGAATATAAACCCTAGCTCTCAAGAATAAAGGTCAATCCCAAGAATTTCTCCAAGAACTCCAAGAAACTCTCAAATTAAGGTATGTTAGATGTTCACCCATGGTTCCTTACCTTCCATGGAGCCCAAGAATCCTTTTTTAAAATACAAGATTTATGATTAATGATTTCTATGTTTGAATTAGATTGAATTCATGTTCATAATGTTGTTTGAGTTTTAATCCATGATTTAGATTACCAGTTCCAAGAATTGATTCTAGTATGTGTTTAATTACATGATATTTATGATAAACTCTTTAAGTTGCAAGTTGATTGTTGTAACCATGTTGACCCTAAGTGTTTATGATTTAATGAACCAAGTATTCTTCTAATATGTTTGGTAAATTATCTATGAGAATGGAATAATGCCATTATAGCATGCTAACATGTATTCCCCATCCATGTACAAGTTAATGAATGTATTACAAGTGTTTGATGAATTATCTCTATGAATGAATTATGACAAAGTGAACATTGTTATGTTATTCAAGATAATGGTTTGCTTTAGTTTTCATGCTATCGATTCCTGGGGATATGTAATACCCGACAATTTAGCTGTTTACCTAGAGCCAGTGTCAGTGATAGAATAGCATCAGTCATGTGATGATCAGTAGAACTCAGTCAGTTACAAAACTTAGGAAAACTCAGTAAACTTTGTATCAGCCAGTCCAGTTCAGTATAACCAGTTCAGTGTCTTTCAGTTAAGAGTAGGATTCAGCACCGAGCGAATCCAGGAATTAGGGCATTCCTGTTAGTGTAGGGTTTGACCATTAGTAGCAATTCCTGACTTACAAAACTACGTAGCTAGTGTAGGTTGAGATGACTTCCTACTAGATAAGGGTTGACACATCTCTCATGAGTTTTCCTGTTAGTGAGGGTTGACAAAATGTCTTCCTGCTAGTTTGGGTTGACTCACAGCCAGTGTTAGTACCCATGGCACGGTATTTGTAACCTTCTAACTGGGTTTACAGGTTGGACCCCAAGCAACTCAGAGAGAGGCTTTTTGGTTAGATGATTACCTCCCATAGTTTCAGTTTCAGTCTCCAATTTAGAACTCAGTTCAGTTTTACAAAATCAGAATTGTCAGATACAGTTAATCAGTACTAGTAACTTAGTTATTAGTAACTATAGATATTAGTTACTCAGTACTTAGCTTCAGAAATGCTCTTTTATAGTATACATATATGCATAGTATTACAACTTAGTATTAACAGTAGTTTTAGTTATCTATGTGCTATCATATATAGTTACTTTATATCATTTAGCTAGTTACTATTCATGTATATGAACCCTTGCATTTAGACTTACCTCATCTAGTATACCAGTACATTCCTATGTACTCACGTATAATTTTCTATGCTATGATATTTCACATCATAGGTTCGGATGCTCAGGTTTTCGATCATGCATAGTAGATTTAGATTCAGCCAGTAGCAGTAGATTTAACAGTGAATCCTCATCATTTAAGTATATTCTATTATTTCATATTTTTAGTAGATGTAGTAGTCTAGTAGGCGGAGTTATTTGGGAGATTGACCTATCAACTCCACTTTCAAACAGATTTAGTTAGTGGTTTTTTAGACTAGATTTTTAGACAGTATTTAGTTTTACAGATGTTATATTTTGTCAGAATTTTAGATGTTTTGAACCTTGTGGCATTTCAGCCTATTTCTGCATTAATTACAGTATTATAATTCAGTGCTCACAGTAGATATCATTCATAGGTTAGCTTGTGGTCCTTCGGGGTCATAAGAACCATGTGACGACTAGGGGGTAGTCCCAAGTCATTACAAACTTGGTATCAGAGCCTAAGGTTCAACAGTGTCCTAGGAAGTCTAAAAGCCACATCTAGTAGAGTCTTGTGCATGGGTGTGTAGCGTGCCACTCTTATGGAATGGAAGCTATGAGATAATTTAGGAAAAGTTTCCCTTCTTTCATGTCTTAGATCATGCTATAGAAAGGTCCTCTTAGAAAGTTATATAGATTCCTATCTTGCTCTATTCTTGCCATTCTTGCCTTATTTTCAAGGTAACAGAAACAATCAAGATCGATCAATCTTTATAGATAGAGATTGGTCAGGCAGTTCCTTACAGACAATTATGTGATTTTATGTAGACTTGAAATTATCCCATAAGCACCCTTATGAGTTTGAAGGATTTTTTGTATGATTCATGAAAAATCGTGGATTTAGCCATAACTCAAGTGTTCTTTAGATCCCTCCTCAGAATCTTATGATAGAATATGACCTAGAGATAAAAAAAAGGACCCAGAGGTTTAACAATAATAAAATGGGGATAGTATTATCTGAATTTAAGTAGATTATATTTCATGGGGCTAGTTGTATGAAAGGTGAATTAGTAGGCTTGAAGCAGTGTATGCAAGAACTTAAGTTTGTTGATTTGAAATCTATGTTGTGGATGTGATATTTGTAGGATATGATAAAATTAGTATGGTCATTAAAAATTTGCAGATATCCATGTTATATGTTAAAATCTAAGTTTGAATCTTTAAAGATTGAGCAAGGAGAAAGAAGAGTGAGAATTCTAAGATTTGTTGGGTTGATGTTGCTATATGATGCTTGTTAGGGCTATAAAAATCTATGAATTTTGTATCAAAATAAAGTATAAGTAGTGGACCTTACGTTATCAAGAAGAGTCCTTCAAAATAAGTTTAGTGTTTATGAGCATTGTCATATCTCAGACTCTAGAGTAAAGTGGTCTCAGCTTGATTTAGAGTTTATTAAGGGGTTCACAGATTTAGATAATGGATTTAAAGTCATGCTTTTAGATTTTAGTAGTAATGTCAGTATGTCAGTACTCATGCCTTACATGTCAGCTCTATGATCATAGATCATATTCGTGCACCTTATCGAAAACCACATATTCTTACAGTTCCTAGTGTAAGGAGTTTCAGTTCACTCAGTATTCAGTTCTAGTACAGTCTCAATTATCATCTTAGTTACAGTCTTAGTAATAATCTTAGCCCAGTAATCAAATCAATACCTCAGTTTACTGACTATTTCAGAATCATGTTATACACTTGGTCTTGCATTCTTAAATAATACCATTCTCACGAATTCATGCTCAGTTATCTCATGTTACTCAGGCAGTCCCTTCCTCATATTCTTAATACTCTACAATTTCAATCCAATTATTCAGACTAAGTATAGTTCAGTCTTACATGCCCAATATTCAGCTATCATCCATTCAGTTAATCAGATAAGTTAGTATGTTTAAGCATTTGAGCTCAGCACCTATATGAATATTTTCAGTAGTTGCAAGTGAAGTGCCATACTGAGGTATTGTGTATTGTTGAAGGATTATTCGAGGAATATGTATAAATTTGAAAATTTATAGTTACAGTGCATAAGGCTTAGTCACTCTATTTTAAGATGGTGTTTCATAGGCCTCACCTCATGTTATAGAATTTTTGCCAAGTTACGAGTTTGGCTCAGTTTATGTATTATGACTCAGATTCAGATCCCAGGTATTCAGTCACGATTTAGTTCGTAGGAGCTCCATGCATCGTCTCATGCTTTTCCTTAGTATCTCAGCTAAGTCAGCATTCTCGAGGAACATAATATCCCAAGCAGGCAATGCACTATAACCCCTGAGGTATCATGATCTAAACCTTCTATTTTCTCTTCACGTAATAAATCTAGTTGGAAAAATGGGTCCTCATAGTTGATCCTCTAGTTCCAATCTCAGCAGTATGTTATGTGCTCAAGGGCTCAGTTCAGTTCATGATATTCAGTTTGTGTATCACATTTCAGACTCATTCATGTGCTTATGTTCCCATTAATACATGTTTAGTAAATAATATTAGGATTATCAGTGTTATCAACTTAAGGTGACAGTCTTCCTGAGATATACTCAGTTCCATGTTCAGTTGCATAATCTTACTATCAATTATCGTTGCATATTCAGTCATGACTTCATTAATTAGTTCAATCATGTTTTCCATGCATCAGATATTCATGTCCAATGGATAAAATTAGTCTATTAGCATTCCTCAGCTTAATCAGTCTTATTCGAGGATGAATGTTCCCAAAGGGGAGATATTGTAATACCCCGTACTTTTACCTAGCTTAAATTCATTCTAAAAATGTCAAAGAATTTCATTAAAGATGAATAAAATTTTATACATATGTAATTTTCAAGACTTTGACTTTCATTATGTGGGAAATTTAATAAGCTTTCCATTGATATAAAATTTGCCCAAATCCGACACTCGGGCGAAGAGTTATGGCCATTTTAGTAAGACAGTGTACCACCTTAGCCATCAGCACATCGCAGAGCCAGCCAAAATGGCGATTGTCAAAAACCAGTGAGCCTCCATAATATTGGCACTTTGCGTCAAGGCTCAATTTCAGAATTGTCCTTTTCCAATGTTCCAACGCGATACCACTGGATCGCAGTGAACTTCCAGTCGCAACCAAGGTAGAAATATGATTCCACTGCATCGTGCTACCATGCAATTTCCCAGTTGTCATTTTCCAGTGGCGCTTCTCGCCATGGGTCCAGATTGGAAAAATTTCACAAAAACTTAAAGTTACATCTTGGGTTAAAATAGTCTTTCCCCATGAATTTAATTTGTCGAGATATGTGATTTAATCCCTAAAAACATTTAAACCATTCATTATTCACTTTTCTCTAAAATTAAAAGATAATTCTCTCTCAAGAAAACAACCCTAGCTCTCAAGAATCAAGGTCAATCCCAAAAATTTCTCCCAGAACTCCAAGAAACTCTCAAATTAAGGTTTGTTAGATGTTCATCCATGGATCCTTAGCTTCCATGGAGCCCAAGAATCCTTTTTCAATATACAAGATTTATGATTTATGATTTCGATGTTTAAATTAGATTGAATTCATGTTCATGATGTTGTTTGAGTTTTAATCCATGATTTAGATTACAAGTTCCAAGAATTGATTCTAATATGTGTTGAATTACATGATATTTATGATAAACCCTCCAATTTGCAAGTAGATTGTTGTAACCATGTTGACCCTAAGTGTTTATGATTTAATGAACCAAGTATTCTTCTAATATGTTTGGTAAATTATCTATGAGAATGGAATAATGCCATTATAGCATGCTAACATGTATTCCCCATCCATGTACAAGTTAATGAATGTATTACAAGTGTTTGATGAAATGTCTCTATTGATGAATTATGACTAAGTGAACATTGTTATGTTATTCACGATGATGCTTTGCTTTACTTTTTATGCTATCGAGTCCTGGGGGTATTTAATACCAGATAATTTTGTTGTTTACCTAGAGCCAGTATCAGTGATAGAATAGTATTAGTCATGTCATGATCAGTAGAACTCAGTCAGTTACAAAACTTAGGAAAACTCAATAAACTTAGTATCAGTCCTGTCTAATTCAGTATAATCAGTTCAGTGTCTTTCAGTTAGGAGTAGAATTCAGCACTGAGGAAACATAGGGATGAAGGCATTCCTGTTAGTGTAGGGTTTGACCCTTAGTATCAATCCCTGGGTTATAGAACTACATAGCTAGCGTAGGTTGAGATGACTTCCTACAAGATAAGGGTTGACAGATCTCTCATGAGTTTTCCTATTAGTGAGGGTTGACAAAATGTCTTTCTGCTAGTTAAGTAACTCACAACTAGTATTAGTACCCGTGGCATGATATTAGCACCCTTCCAACTGGGGTTACAGGTTGGACCTCACTCAACTTAGAGGGGGGCATGTCGGTTAGATGATTACCTCCCACAGTTTTAGTTTCAGTCTATAATTTAGAACTCAGTTCAGTTTTATAGAATCAGGACTGTCAGACATAGTCAATCAGTATTAGTAAATCAGTTATCAGTAACTCTAGATATCAATTACACAATTTTCAGAACTCAGTATATAGCTTCAGAAAAGCTCAGGTATAGTATACATATATGCATAGTATTACATTTTTAGTATTTACTGTAGTTTCAGTTATCCATGTACTCTTATATTCAGTTACTCTATATCATTCAGTTAGTTATTAGTCACATATATGAACCCTTGCATTCAGCCTTACCTCAACTAGAATACCAGTACATTCCCATGTACTGACTCATACTTTTCTGCGCTATAATGTTTCATATCATAGGTTCGGACGCTTAGGTTTTTGACCATACATAGTAAATTCAAATTCAGCCAGCAACAGTAGATTTAGCAGTGAGTCCTCATCATTTGAGGATATTCTATTATTTTATATTTTTAGTAGATGTAGTAGTTTAGTAGATGGATTTAGTTGAGCGATTTTCCCATCAACTTCACTTTCAGACCAATTTAGTTAGAGGCTTTTCAGACCAGATTTTCAGACAATATTCAATTTTACAGATATTATATTTTCTCTGTATTTCAGATAGTTAAAACCTTATGGTATTTCAACCCATTTTCCTCATTAATTACAGTATTATTATTCAATGCTCACAGTAGATATCATTCATGGGTTAGCTTGTGGTCCTTCGGGGTCGTAAGCATCGTGTGACGACTAGGGGGTAGTCCCGGGTCATTAAAATGACCCATCTATTGCAATAGATGGGTCATCTATTGGAAGAGATCAAACAAGTAGCAGGACCTATTTTCATTCTTCCAATAGATGATCCATCTATTGCAACAGATGGGTCATCTATTGGAAGAAATTAAAATATATCTTCCAACAGATGACCCACCTATTATAATAGATGGGTCATTTATTGGTAAACTGACATGAATTATTCCAACAGATGACCCATCTATTGCAATAGGTGGGTCATCTGTTGGAAGAAATCAAAGCAGTCTTGCTACTGATTTGATTTCTTCCAACAGATGGACTATCTGGAGTAATAGATGCCTATATATGTTTGATAGTTTTTAATAGATAAGATATCTATTGCAAAAAATATATTATTTGTTGTAATATTTTAATTTAGTAATCCATTTTAATTAATAAGTTAAAATCTAAGGATAAAGTAGAATTCATGAGAAAATAACTAGTCATCAATTAAAATTACATTAAATAATTCAACAAATAAATAAAATATAAAATTATATGGGTAGAAGATATATTTTTACAATTTAAGTTTTAAAGATAATATTTGCAGAATCAAGCGATAGAGATCTACCCAATATTGACTAGTTATGCTTCATCCGATGGTATGAAATTTGCCTTTGGTCATAGTGGAATCTTCACTGTCACTTACCTACCCTTTTTGAGCCTTAACACTTCCATAATTCTACAAAATTGTAGCATAATTTTATGGAGTATTTCAACATCAACTCCATCATTTGGTACTTGTAATCCATCGCTCAAATACTCGGCATAAGCGGCAATAAAAGCACTATAATCCTTACATTTGTAAAATTCAGATGATACATATCTAATTAATGTAAGAGTTGCAAAATTTCTGAAATAAATCATGATAAGTGCTTACAGACTACCACTGGATTGTTTAGCAATTCCTTCAACATATTCTACATCAAATGGATTACCCTATAAAAATGGCTATCACTTATTTTATCCTGGTATGCTTCAATCGTCGACCAATCAGTCTTTTAGTCCAAAAAGTAACTGAAATAAATGTTAGTAGGAAAAATTATGAAAACTTTTGTATCTCAGATAATTTCCCAGAACGTCTCTTTGCCGACATCAAGTCATAAACTCGAATGCGCCTCTCTGTTAGAACAACCACAATCAACACCCAATGAAACTCACAATCACAATTATCTGGGATGTACACTTCATTGACCAAATTTTAAGGTAGGCCATTTGGAATGCCAAAAACTTTGATGATGTTGCTAAAATATTCCTTATTTTGAGCAACTTTCAGATGTTTTGAATGATACCTTTCATAGTCTTATCGATGTATACTTTGAACAAATGGTTGGCTATGTTGTATTTGTATTATTGTTGTGTTTGTGACTTGGAATTCTTTTGGAGGTAGTAAAATATGACATCGATGTGTTGTACATATTATCAAACATTTCAATTAAGTAGAAATAGAATTATTTATAAAATATAATTAAAATAAATTGGACATCAAATATAGTATTAATAGTAAGATAAATGGCATTTGTACCTCATCATTCCATCAAGCATTGGGTTGTGAGATTAAACAGAACAAGTTTTTTATTTTGGGATGTGTAAAAATAAAGTTGAACACATCAAATTCAAGCCCAATTGTTTCAATTTGTAGTGGTCATCCTTTTATTTTCTACATGATTTATATGCATTAATATCATGTTTGTATAAGAAGTTTATGAATTAGAATTTTTAAAAATGATTTATGTTGTTGCATATTTACTGGCATGAAACTTTAACAGCCCCTCAGTAATCCATTCTAAATAAGTGTTGATTAGCTGTATTGGAGCCTCATCCGAGATGTTGAACCATTCAAACAGAAATTTTTGATGTTTTTCCAAACTTGCATCCAGACTGACAAACTTTATTTTTTCTTCCTCTTTGGAAGTAGTTAATATATTATCAACTGTGTTAGTATGCTGTTTAGCTATAGCATGTATTGTGACATCCACCTTAAAAGCTAAAATTATCAATGCTTATCACAAATATACAGACAAAATGAAACATAAAAAGATGCATAAAGTTATGCAGTAGATTGGTAACATGTTGCAATATATATCCCATCTGTTGCAACAGATTACATATTTGTTGTAATAGATTATCCATCTATTGTAACAGGTACACAGTCTGTTGGAATATATGATAAATATTCACGTTTTCTAGCTCATGTTGCTCTCCTGTGGCCCTTGTACATTGCTCAATAGTGTAAGAAAGAGGAGTTACAAATTTCTTTTTTGGATATTTCATAATTCTTGGAAATTTCTTTGTTTCTCCTCTTAACATTAACCTCTAATGTAGTGAATTGTTTTGAAATCCTCTTTGATGGAATGACACCCTTCTTAGATGTCAATTCCTCTAAATAATAGTTAATGCATTAATCACTCCATCATGTTTTTTCTTTCACTCTTGACATTTTCATGCATAACATAAGCTAGGAGGGGCAAGGTCTCCAAATGATTGACTATCCTTTTTCGTGTGAGAAATCTATAGTATGCTAATTTAAAGAAGGGTTATATCAACCACCAAAATCAGTAAAACCACTATGATCATAATCATGATCATTCCTTATTTCAAAAATTGCAAGAGAAGAATCACCCAACTTATCAACACCACCAACTCAATAGTAGTACCATCACCACTACCACCACCACCACCATCAACACCATCGCCACCACCATTACCACTAATAACTCTATCACCGCTAGTAGCACCACCACCACCAACATCACCAAGAATAATACCACCTTTATAAAGTTGTTTTCTTTTGGTGGCTGTTGCTCTAACCAATTTTTTTTATTCTATCAATTACCTTAGGGTCTGATAAAGTTTGGACAGACCGTAAAGTAAAATATGGCATCTTCAACTCTCGATTAGTCGGAACAAGCCACAAATGCATAATCTAAAATAAATTAGTACATATATTAGAATGATAATTAAATCATTTAAATAACTTAATAATTAAAATAAAAACTTGATTAAAATTGGACTTACTACTTCCTCGGGTTGGTTGAAATATCAAAAAATTTTGTTTTCTAATCATTTTTGGCCGACAACCATCTCCGGATTCTTGGACATGAAACTTCTTCTTGATAATTCACTTGTTGTCTGAGATAAGGAATGACTTCAAATGCCAAAGCCTATAAATTATCCCAATAAACAAGAGCATTATTTAATATAAAACAAATGAAACATAAAAAATTAAATATTTACATGGAAATCCCATGGAAAGTAATATAAGTTGACTATCTTTGGCATTAATGGAGTCAAAAAATATTTGACAGTCATTTTAAAGATTTCATGACCCCAAGGATAATTGTTAAATGCCTCAAGATCCTTCGAGAGCGCTACTAAACTAAGTGGTATGTTGTTGTTAATGTCTATCACCGAAAGAACATTATGTACAAACCAAACCAAGCACAATGATTTCTTGTGCCTTTTTGAAAGTCTTTTAACTTTCAACTCTTGTATCAAATTTATGGTTTTTAAGCTTGGACCAATAAGGGAAAACAAGTCATCACCATCACTTGACTTTCCTTTTATTATGCGGAGTGCTTTGTTATTTTACAATAGGTATAGGTTGAGGAGGAGGATAACTTTTTAGTCCTGTAACAATGACAAACTGAAATACCCCGAGATTTGGAACCTTGCAAATATTCTTGAGTTTTGGACTTACTAGGCTTGGTACGACTCAAGGGTACCACTCATACCCTTGGATACGAGTTAGGGGGTGGATAGGTGGCTCACTCGTACACTAGTCAGTGTGTTTGGCTTGGCTACTGCCCAAAGTATGAATCAACAAGGTACGAGTCGTATAGAAGGATACGAGGAGTGCAAGGCAAGTCATGTATTTCTTGTTAGTTGGTCTTGTAGAATCTGTCCATGGTATGAGTGGTACGACTTGGGGCACCACTTATACCCTAGGGTACAGGTGGCATGGGTAAGTCATGCCCTACATTATGGTTAGTTTTAATTTTACGTAAAGGGTAGTCTGTTCATTTCCTACTTTAAAACCCTTATGTCCTCACATTATATAACACTTGGTGGCCTTTCATAACACTTGTTAAAGGATAGAAACACTCCAAATACTCTTTCAAACTTACTTTAAAAGATTAGAGGCTAGGGTTTCTTCATGTGTTCTTCAAAGGGCTCAAGAATTATGTTTCTCTTTGAAATGTTATATAAGGCATGTAATTTTCCCTTATTGTTAGTTCCAACTAAAGGCATGATTAATATCTTTTAAACATTGATTTATGAATAATAAATGGTGGTTTTGAAACAATGTTAAGGATCTTGATATATAGTGTTTGGTATTGGTTTAAACAATATTTTTGGTAATGGTTGCACATGTGGGTGCTTGTTGGTCATGGTTTAACAAATGGGTCATGAGTAACCCTAATTGTAATGGTTTATTCTTTGGTTTTGGTCTTGGTAAAGGTATGCCCTCAACATGTTCGATAAATTGCCTAAAAGGAGGGTTTTTACTTTATTATTGAACTTTAATTGGAACTATTACATGGTATGGTTTGGTAATGGAACCCTAAACGGATGTGGATGGTTTTGCATGGTTTGAATGTATAAATGCTTTAAATATTTGGAACGATCTAAAATGGTTTAAATTATATGAATAGTTTTAATGGTTTTGGAATGATTTTGCTTCATAAACATACTTGTGGGGTACAAGAGAATCCCCCAAGTTAATATTGTAATGAATACTCGTGGGGTACATGGGAATCCCCCAAGTTAATTAGATAATAGGGTCTATGGGTACATGGGAATCACTTGACCACTAAAAGGTTTGTCTAAGGACAACACTTGAAAGTTATAGTCGGTATAGTAATACCACTACTTATAGCCTTAGTAAATAATCAATGGAATAATGGATGGGATGGTTGGAAATGCTTTTAATTAGGAAATATTGATGGGTTGTGATAGTAAATCCTGAAGGTAGGAGTTTAATGAACAAACACTGGAAACTCATGTTTGCTGACATGAGGGGTAGGGCATGGCTACCCTTTTATTATACTATGAGGTATATCAAAATCTTCTAAGTACACTATAAATATGTATCATAGAGGGTAGGGGTACTTGGGAATCCCTTACTCTTATGGTATCTCTGGTTTGTGTGGCTATATGCACCGGGGCCAGTTCAGGAGGCTACACTGGACCCATATAGCCTGTGGGTAGTTAAGGATGGTTAGGCTACACATACCCAGGTTAATGGTTTTAAATGCATTCTAAACCTAATTTTCTTTCCCGGCATGGTTATATATATATGTATGGTTTGTATGCATATAGTTGGTTTACTTAGTTTTAATGGATGGCATTATTTTATCCTTATTCTGAGTAAATGCTAGCATTTACCTGCTAACTCATCTTTAGGTGGCTGTATTCCCATGTGATGCAGAACCAACCATTGTACTCCTTGTGCTTTGTGATCGAAATCAGGATAAGCTTAAAGTAGCAATCTTCCATAATTCCAAAGGCATCTATTTTATGTCATAGATTACTTTATGTACTTTTATCTTTCATAGACTTGGATTATGGCTATGTTTGGGGCATGTCCCGACTAGGTACACTATGGTTTAGTTTAGAGACTTTTTATGGACAACTGTGGAATTGGGTATGGTTTGATCATGTTATGTTATATATATATATATAAATATACATTGGGCTATTATTTTGGTTTTGATTTATGGTATGGCATGAATATTGGTTGGTTTTATTGGATTGGTTGGTTAATGGGTGGATTGACTTGGTTGGATTATCCTCGGATTTAGGCTTATCCCAAAGTCACTATATGTTTGGAGTTCATTCGACTCAGGGTATATTTTGATTGGTTGGGTTGGGTATCGGGGGTGCTCTCCAGTTTGGGTTGGACTTGAGATTGCCCATTACAAAAAGGCCCCAGTTTGAGTCATGTAAAGTTTGTATCAAAGATTTAGGTTTTGGTGTCATGCCGTGTTGAGTAGAGTCTTTCTTATGGGTGTGTCATGCACCATACTTATATTTAGGAGGCTATAAGGCATTTAGAAATGTTTCACTTTCTTGGTGTTCTAAGTTTGGGCTATGGATTCTAAGGTCTTGAACTCTTCCTTGAATCTTCTTTAGTTCACTTTTCAAATCATGTCCTCTTGATGACCTAAAGTTTATGGAAACTTGCCATCCTTTTTAAGGACAACATGGATAGATCTATTCTAATTCATGGGGCATAGACTTGGTCAAGGATCATAGCTTTTGGTCTTTCCTATGGAATCCCACCACTCTCTATTGACTCTATTTCAAAAGGTGTCACTTATGCTTGGTCACCTTAAGAAGAGGTTACTAATGTTGATTTTTGTCATTCGATTAATATATTAGCCCAGATAGTGACAACTTTGTCATGTCAGTCTGGTCCTATTGGTATGGGAAGGAATAAGACAAGGTTGGGAAATAGGCAAGCTAAGGGGTCTTAATTTTCTAAACAAAGAGAAAGGCTAATAGTATGGTGGTAATTATTCCAAGAAGATGAGTTGGGTAGGTCTTAACATCTATTCTACGGCATGTTCTCTCTACCTGAACCCATGAAGAGGTTGGTGTTTTTAGATTGGTAATGCTTCCAAGGCACAAGGTGCCCAATCTTGGGCTAATTGGACCCAATTTGCATCATCCTATTCTCTTTGTAGTGTTTGTGATCAATCACACCGTGGTTGTAGAGAGAAATGGGAAATCTTTATTTTAGTTGTGGTCAACTGGGTCACATGCAATGGGAGTGTTCCAAAAGGATTGTCTCTTGGACAAATCGGATATCTAGTGCTACTTCTGGTTTCGACATGGGTCGCGATCGTCTTAATGTTCTTACTATTTCTCGAGAGTTCGAGGCATCTTCTGATCCCGACATTGGTATATTGAATACCCTTTTATTTATGGTGTGTATGGCTTACTTTGTTTGGGGTCCTCTTTTTTTTCCGACTCTATTAGTGGTTGGGTATTTTGGTCTTAGTCCTAAGGTTATCTCGAACTCTTTTCTTCTCTGTTTCTACCCTAGTAGGTTACTCTAACATTTCTAAAAGAATCTATTCGGGTGTGTGGTATCTACTAGTAATAAAAGGGTCTTGGTTGATTTGTTTAACTCGGATGTAGTAGATTTCATTGTCTTTTGAAGGATGGATTGATTGCACTCGTGATATACCTCATTAGGCTTTTGAATTTGTAAAGGTTATCTTTAGTCTTCCTGGTGAGTCGATTATAGAATGGGATGGTGGATTCATTCCCTAGCTATTAGGGAAAAGGTTATATCATATCTTAGAACTCAGATATTAGTATCTCAAGGGGTGTCTCTATTTTTTGATCTAGGTTAAAGATTCTAACTTGAAAGGTCTTTTCTAGCATTTAGATTTGGTGGTGAATGAATTTCCTGAGGTATTCTTGACGACTCTCATGGTGTCTTTCTAATGGGGAGGTTGGTTTAGGATTGGTCTCATTTTGAACATATGTCCAATTTCTACTCTTTCTTTATAAAATTATTCTAGTTAGGTTAAAGGAGCAATTAGGGGATCTTTTAGATAAAGGTTCCATCTATTCTGGTGATTCTCCGTAGGGTGCTTTCATGCTTTCGTGCATAAAGGGAATAGTTCCCCAGAAATAAATAGGTTGTTGGTGGGTGAAAAAGGGATTTAGAGTGTCCTTCTTGTGGGGTGGACAATACATAGGTATATTCTATATGGGTACTTTGCTGGGAGTACATGGTGGTTGGTAGATCCTAGGTTTGAACCTAGATGCTTGATCTTGGTAAGGGAAGCATATTAGCTCGAGGATGGCAACTCAGGAATTTTTGGAGTGGGTGGATTAATGACTTAGGGAAAATTGTGATATATAGGATGGATGTTCAGGTTGAAAGGAGGGACCGGGGATTTAGTCATTCGATGGGTTAGATCATGGAGCTTGCATGCATCTTTACCCCTAAACTTGTGCTTTATTGTTGTTATGGAATTGATTATTAAATTCATGATTTTGAAAGTGGGTTTTGTCACAAATTAAGGGCTTTGACTTTTAGTCATTTAATTAATTTTCCATGAATTACGATGCATTTTTCATGTTTTATTAATGTCTGTGAACATTATGGGATGCATGGGAATGGTAAATGGATTTTGGGGTACTATGGAATCCCTAATTACTTGGTTCTAGTCTTAGAAATTATATGCCCTCAAACTGTTTGTGAAATTTTCCTTTGAATATAATTTTGTCATATAGTTTGGCTATTCTTAATTGGAAACCTTGGAGTCAATTTGTCTAATGCTTTTTGTATATCTATGCTGGGCTCTAAGTAGCAGTGGGATGACTAAGGTTTTAGGTATAGGATAACTAAGTGTCACCAGTATATGTCTTTCGTGATACCCATTAGAGAGGAATATTGTGCTTGTAGGTGAATGGGGTAAAGGTTGATGGTTAGTCTAAAATTTTCTTTTAGTGGTGGACTTCAAGGAAGGCCGGGTTGCATAATCCAGTAATTCTCTTCTATCTCAATTAAGAGAGTACTCTACTAGTGTTGTAGGCATTCTTATAGCACTTATGCCTAAGGTTTGCATTTTCTGTTTGCCTTATTCCCTGGATATGAGTCTTAGCCTCATTCTACATTACCTGTGGTTTATTCGGTTATGTTTCTTTTGGTGTCCCATCTAAGGACTCCTTTTATGGTATGGTTTGGTCGGGATGTTTCCCCATTCATTGTCTAGGTGGTTGCTATGATGTACTTTATGCCTATGGTATCGTGACTTGTTTCGAGGATCTTTGTCTTGCCTTGGGTGGCATGGATAATTCTTTCATTTTGGTTCCTTAATGATTCTAGGATGGTAGTGGCTTAGAAAGCATGGTGATGTTTTGAAACAAGGGATGTAGAAGTCCCCAAGTAGGGAAGAGTCTCAGGTGACTACTAGAGTTAAGGTTTTGGTTAGTAAGGTAAGGTTGTTGTCTTGAGAAATGATTAGGAAAGGAATAGTTTGTGAAAATCCTTGTAGAAATGATAGAGGGTGCTAGATCTTTAGAGAGATAAATCATAAGACAAGTATATAAGTGGTAGGCTTGGATGTTATGATTGGTAGATATACCAATAGTTATGTTGGGAACTTGAGAGGTTCAAGAAGGCATGGTTTTATGAAGTGTTTTCATGGCATAGTAGTTATATCATTTTAGGTGTTCAATTATAGGTTGGGGGTTTTGGTTAAGATGGTTGAATATGGTTTGTCCATGTCCTTTACTCGTGGTTTCTATATTATAATAGTGATGGAAGTAGAGTAGTGTTTCGGGATAAATGTAAGTAGTAGAGCCCGGTGGCCTAAGTTAACTCCTTTTTTTTGGATAGCCTAGAACATAGAAGTGTGGTGTATAGTTAGACTCAAGATCTCATGGTGGCGTGTCTTAGTAAATTCTTAATCAAATTAGACTTGCTTTTTAGCATGAGTCCATTCATCCGATAATCTATGTATTGTGTGGAGGTGAGGTATGGATGGTCCTTGGTTGGTTGGTTCCTTTTGTTGGTGTTGGTATCTTAGATTTCTTGATCCTTAAGGATGTCTAAGTGAGGATCTTGGATTGGTTAGTTTACCCACTGCGAATGAAAGGTGTGGCTTTGGTAAAGGCTTGATGGTGAAACCAAAAGTCCGAGAAAACGATTAGGGAGGCAAAAGAAGACATAGAGTCCAAGTATCTGCGTTGGTTCTTTGTTCCAAAAATTTATGCGTAGGGTATGTGTTCTTCAACATATCTTTATTTTCTAACTTTGTTAAAGGGTAAGAAATGGTTCCTCTTACATCTTTGTTTCCTAACTTACTTAGCGGTTGGGATGGAGGTGTTAGGTGTAAATTATGTTTGGGTTAGGTGATGATCTTCTCATCTTGGTTTATGTTCTTGTTCTCTATTTTGGGTGGAGGAAAGTTTAGTATGCATTAATGTGATACCTTATTCTTGTTCTTTCCTTACCCGTTATTCGAGGATGAATGATCCTAGTGGGGACGACTGAAACATCCCAGGATTCGGACCCTTGCAAAAATAATTGAGTTTTGGACTTACTAGGCTTCGTACAGCTCAAGGGTACCAATCGTACGCTTGGACACGAGTTAAGGGGTGGTTAGGTGGATCACTCATACACTAGGCAATTTGTTTGGCTTAGTTACTTCCCAAGGTATGACTCAAAAAGGTACAAGTTGTATAGAAGGATATGAGGGGTGCAAGACAAGTCATATGCTGCTTGTTAGTTTGTCTTGTAGAATCTGTCCATGGTACGAGATGTGGCTACCATTTTCTGTACCACTCTTACCTTTAGGTATGATTTAACTGGGTAAAGTCGCATAGAAACTAGTGTGTAGGATCTTGGAAAGGTCTTGGTTACGAGTTGGGGTACCACTCATACACTAGGGTATGATGGCACGGGTAAGTCATACCCTACATCGTGGTTAGTTTTAATTTTAAGTCAAGGGTAGTTTGAACATTTCCCACTTCAAAACCCTTATGTCCTAACATTATATAGCCCTTGGTGGCCATTCATAACACTTGTTAAAGGATAGAAACACTCTAAATACTCTCTCAAACTTAGTCTTAAAGATTGGAGGATAGGGTTTCTTCATGTTCTCTTCAAAGGGCTCAAGAGTCATATTTCTCTTTGGAATCTTCTTATATAAGGCATGTACTTTTTCCCTCATTGTTAGTTCCAACTAAAGGCATGCTTAATGTGTTTTAAACATTGATTTATGAATTATAAATGATGGTTTTGAAACAACGTTGAGGGTCTTGATTGATATTGTTTGGTATTGGTTTATAGTATATTTTTACATGTTTTTGGTAATAGTTTGCACATGTGGGTGCTTGTTGGTCATGGTTTAACAAATGGGTTATGATTAACTCTAATTGTAATGGTTAATTCTTTGGTTTTCTTGGTAAAGGTATGCCCTCAACATGTTCGATAAAAGGCCTAAGAGGATGTTCTTACTCTATTAATGAACTTTCATTGGAACTATTGCATGGTATGGTTTGGTGATGGAACCCGAATGGATTTGGATGACTTTTCATGGTTTAAATGGTTTGAATGGTATAAATACTTTAAATGTTTGGAATGATTTTAAATGGTTTAAATGATATGAATGGTTTTAATGGTTTTTGAATGATTTATCTTAATAAACATACTTGTGGGGTACAAGGGAATCCCCCAAGTTAATATGGTGATGAATACTTGTGGGTATAAGGGAATTCCCTAAGTTAATATGGTAATGTATACTTGTGGGTACAAGTGAATCCCCTAAGTTAATATGGTAATGTATACTAGTGGTGTAAATGGGAATCCCTCAAGTTAATTGGATAATAAGGTCTAAGGGCACATGGGAATCCCTTGACCACTAAAAGGTTTGGCTAAGGACAACACTTGCAAGTTATAGTTGGTATGATGATACCACTACTCATAGGTTGGTAAATAATTAATGGAATAATGGATTGGTTGGTTGGAGATAGTTTTAATTGGGCCACAATGGCGGGGTGTGATAGCTAACCATGAAAGTGGGAGTTCAATGAATGAACACTAGAAACTTATGTTTGCCGACATGAGGGTTAGGGCATAGTGACCCTTTTATGATACTACGAGGTAAATGGGAATCCTCTAATTATATTGTACATATGTATCATGGAGGGTGGGGTACTCGAGAATCCCTTACTCTTATGGTATCTACAGTTCATGTGGTGTATTGGGGCCCGTTCAGGGGGTTACACTGGACCCATATTGCCTGTGGGTGGTTAAGGACAGTTAATCTACACATATCCATGTTAATGATTTTAAATGAATGCTAAATTCGATTTTGTTTCCTGGCATGGTTATATATATATATATATGTATGGTTTGTATGCCTATGGTTGGTTTACTTGGTTTTAATGGATGACATTATTTTATCCTGATCCTGAGTACATGCTAGCGTTCACCTACTAACTCGTCTTCGGGCAGCTGTATCCCCATATGATGCAGGAACCGCCCATTCCACTTCTCCTGCTTAGTGATCAAATTCGAGATAGCTATTGGATTAAAGTGGTGAGCTTCCATAGTTCGGAAGGCATCTATTTCATGTCATGGATTACTTTATGTACTTTTGTCTTTCATAGACTTGGATTATGGCTATGTTGGTGGCATGTCCCGACTAGGTACTCGTTGGTTTGGTTTAGAGGCTTTGTATGGACAACTGTGGAGATGTTAACCTATACTAGAAGAGATATTAATTCAAGTTTCTCTT
The DNA here is from genome assembly GCA_030864225.1 of Capsicum baccatum var. pendulum. Taxonomy (NCBI): domain Eukaryota; kingdom Viridiplantae; phylum Streptophyta; class Magnoliopsida; order Solanales; family Solanaceae; genus Capsicum; species Capsicum baccatum. The sequence goes on along the minus strand of CM061560.1, from coordinate 158,323,121 downwards.
TTTCTTCAAAACGAAAAAGCCCTAATTTTTTACCTGTGAAAATCAAAGAGGAATAATGAAAAACTCAAAGTTATTGTCACCAAAAATCGCTGGAGAATGCTATTATGTCGATTGACAGTTAAAAGTAAAAAAGAGATCAAAACTATTATCGCTAGAGGTTGAAAGTTGCCGAGGATTAAAGATCGTCGATATGTTGATAATGGTTTGTAGAACTATTGGGAGAAGTTTAAGAGAGAGAGGGGGGATTTTTTTTGTTGGTTGATTTATATTTATGAAAAGATTAGGAAGTTTTAAAAATATTAATTCAGTGCTCAATTAACTTAATAAAGTTTTAACTTAAGCTTTGACCCTTCCCTTTGGTGAAAGTCACTAATACTCAATTCCAAACTTAAAAGAAACCTATCCTTCTATTTTCTCATCAAACAGAGACCCATAAGAAAAACACAACAAACTATAGATTTATTCATAATTGCTATACATAATTAGTAAACCCAATATTAATTGCACAAAAACCCTAGATCTAAACACTTAATTAGATATATAGATTCGGAAATCAGAGTTCCAACAATTGAGTACTTTGAAATTTTTCTCCCAACCACTGAGAACACCCATTTCTTTGTCGGAGAGGCCATAAGAGGTGGGGAAGTATCTTCTTCATTCTTGCCCATCTTTGCAAGTGATCTGCTTGCATCTTTTCCTGCAAGCATACTATAGTGTAATGACCCTCCATGTCATTTTTATTATTTTCATATGTTTTTGTTTTTAGAGATTTTCTATAGTTGTCCTAAGTTATTTATAACTTGTTGATACTAGTCGTTTGATTCTCAGATAGTTCATTTTATTTTTATGTTTGTTTTCATGATTTAGAGCTTTTGAAGTTGACTAGTTGACCTACAGTGGAAACTTAATGTAAAATGCCTCAGATAAGAATTTCGATAATTTTGTTAGCTTGGAAATGCAGATTTTGGACTAGGAGTTCTTTAGTTCAGGTCCTGAGGCTTTTGGACTCATTTTGAGATATTGGTTAGTTTATGATTAAAACAAAAAAGTTGGGTCTAGGGCCTACTTTTTATCCAAACAACCTCTATTGGTAATTTCATCAATTTTGCTGAGTCTAGAATGCTATTTTTTGTAGGGCGGCATAATTTTTTTGTGTGCATGAGATTTCAAATAAATTTTTAGCATTCGATCAACGTCTCTTTAGACTTAACAAAAAGTTCTTGGTGCATCAGCTGGTGCAACCTCTTATGCGCTTTTTTGGTCATTTAAGTGGAGCTAGTTATGTGGCTAGGGAGCTACTTATGAATCTAGAACTAATGTCAGCTTCACCGCTTAAGCGGGCTCACCTACGCTTATGTAGAACCACTTATGTAATGATTTAATTTTTTGTGACTTTTCTAAAATATTAATTTATGTGTGATTTGACCATTCTATCCCTCTCTGTGGTTGCTTTGTGGTATTTTGGAGGTGTGGGGATGATTGACATGGTTCCTAATATATTTCGGTGTGATTTATGTGAGTTTGTGATTTTTGATGGTTTGAAAAGGTTTATAGTTGACTTCGGTCAATATTTATTGATTTGTGTGTTAAATGGCAAAAGGTTCTATGCCAATAGATCTAGAACATTGATTTAGGTTGGTAACATGGTTGGTGTGATTTTTTGAATTTTATATCTTATTTTGACCCTTAATTTGAAAAGTTGTAAATTGAGTCTCGGGGGTTAATTTTGTGATAATGATGTTTTTCTTAAAATCTAATATCACCACTGAGTCCAAAAGGTCAAATTTGGATTAGTATCGTGGTTGGTTCGATTTCGTGGCCTTTAGAACCATTTTAACTTTTGGTTCGAAAATAGTGTAAATAGGGTTTCGAGGGTTAATTTTGTGATAATGACTCTTTTTCATAAATTTGATGATTTCTTTGGATCTGGAACGTGTTTTACGATCAAATTCCACTATTGTATAATATTCATAGGGTTTTGAGTGAGTTTCGGGGGTCAAAAATAAGTTTTTGACATTGCTGGTGTTGGTGTGTTCGCGAAAGGGAATCTTTGACTATTTGACCGGGTCACTTAAGCAAAAATTTGGAAGTTTAAGCAACATTTTGACACATTGACCAGGTCGCTTAAACTATCAAAGTATCTCTTAAGTAACCATCGTTGAGTATAAGACCCAAATTTATATTTTTCATATTTTGGGAGCTAGGAAGTTTCAATTTTGACAATGTTAATGCATTTTTCTCGTAGAATCATTGTATATCAATTGAGAACTCTATTTTCCCATTTATCAAGAACTTTTATTTTATTTTTCGTGATTTCCACCAGAGTTGAGAATTAAAACCCCATTTCCACTATTTTTGGGGTTTGAGAGCTCGAATTTGGTTGATTTCAAAAGGGTTTTTGAGATTTCTTCCATGGGTAAGTTTCTAATTTTATAATTATCATTTTAATCTCTATTTTATCTTCAAAACAACTTCAAATTCTTTATTTTTAAAATGAATTTTCAGATTTTTGTCGGTAAAGCTCATTTTCATATGGATTTTCAACTGTAGACTCCTGTGAGTATGGAAAATATTTTTATAAAATAAAATTATGATTTTATCCTTATTTTTTGGAAATACTTTTGGGGTTTTATTTTTGACCCCGACTTAAAAAATAGGCAATATGGGTATCGTTGGCTTTCTTTTGCGCATAGATTCTGTATTTATATATTTTAGTTTATTTCAAGTCCATTAATAAGGGGAAAGCTCCAAATTGAAAGCTTTTTTTATCAGTTTTTAACATTTGACGTAGCTTATGGATTAGACTTCTTCAGACTGGTCTGGATAGTTAATAATAATGTAAAAACATGTAGTGGTATGGGGTTGTATCATTGAAAATATATTTAGGTGATCTATATAAGTGAGTGGGGGCCTATGTGAATAATAGTTGGTGGCTTTGAGATTTATGTGCTATGTGAGACCGTGTGGTTTCTTGTATGATGTTGTTGGTCGGGTATTAATATATGTATGCTTTATTGCACTTTTTTTTGGTGGAAAAAACCTTGATTTTGGGATTTATGTGGTATCAATTACATTTTCTTATATGTTTTGCTTGATGGTTTATGGATTATATTGGATCATGGAGGGTTGGTTTATTTGAGTGGATTTTTGACTCACAGGGTTAGTCTATTGGTTGGGTATTGAATATTCTCATTATGGTTGTTGTGACCATTACATCCTCATATCATATTCATTTATGATACATTGGTGCCACCAAAAAAATACTAGAAATATTGACTTTTTCTAACAGAAAATATGACATCTTTTAAAACCCTCTACAGAAGGATATGCCAGAGGAGAGTCATGGTTATTAGTATTGGTTATTGGATTGTATATGGGTTGCAAACCCCTATGGGTCCTACATCGGAAGCATAACTCGACTGGTGTATACAAAAGTTATGCTACAACCTCGTGCATTACATCATCATTCTCATTGCATCGTATATTTATATACTTGTTATTGTTGTATGTTGTGCTTAATTTGTGTCATATGTCATATATGTGTTCATGAAATAGTGGTACAACTGTGAAAATTTTGGAAATACTGTGACATCATTATAGACCCTTTACCGTGGGATGTGTCGAAGAGGAGTCATAGATATTGGTATTAGATATTGGATTTTATATGGATTGAGGACCCACCATGAGTCCTATCGGGAAGCACATGTCGATAGATATATATGGATGTTGTGCGACAACCTCGTGTATCATCGTCATCATCTTTAGTGCATTTCATATATATTATGCTAATTCTGTGTTGTATTACCATCTTTGATGTGATATATGTTTATGTGTACATCATGTTCATACTTGTATTTGTGATTTTTGTATACTTGTGCTTTTATTTCATATTTGGGTCTGGTATATGTGAATATTGTAGAACTGTTACTAGAGATATGTGGGCCCTATAGTGTGTATTTTATATGCTTTATTTTTAACTTTCTCAATTAACCAATGTACCTAATGAGTACAAGTGGACCGTATTCAACCCTACTGCACCCTTTTGGTGCAGATCCAGGTATGAGTAAGCCGCATGATAATTGATTCAGGCGGTATGATAGTTGATTTAAGGTAACAGATGACTTATGCTTTCAAAGTCATTCTACTACCTCTTTCTATCTAATTTATGTCTTATTTTGTATTAGGAGACAAGTTTTGATTATTTTTAGACTATTATTGTATTTTGACACTTGAAATATATTTAGTAGTTCTTACACTGTGGCACTAGGATTTGGGTTATTGATGGGATCTCGACTATGTATTTTTGCTTTCACTATATATGTGTGGTTTGACTCCATTCTAGGAGTATTGCCTTGGGGTTTTGTATTAATTTCTTATTTCATATCAATTTGGTTGATAGGATTACTTTTCAAGGCTTTCCGCGACAAGTTCCATCATGACACTTGATTTTTAGGTCTTGATACATTGGTATCAGAGCAGCCAGGTTTATTGGTCTTAATGATGTAAGAACGGGGTGTCTAATAGAGTTTCACAGATCAGTATGTAGATATCCATATCTATCTTCAAGAGGCTCTAAGATGCCTTTAGGAAACTTCACTTATTTTGTTCCTCATCCTGCTAATCTTTTATACCTTGTGTTCTAAACAATGGTTCACTTTTTCTATAGCCAGTATCCAAGTATGATAGTTTGAGACCAGGAGTTCAGCCTTCATCTGTATTGCCTCCTCTGGTAGGGTCTCGGCCAACCAGATTCATTATGTATCCTATTACCACGATTACATTTATTTCTTTTAAGAATTAGAAGAGGTTTAAGAGATTCTCTCATTTGGGTTCTCCTTGATTAATTGATGCTGTATGCGAGAATGCCTATGGGTTTTTGATTAATAATCGCAAAAAGTTACATATCTTTGGTTCGCTTGAGTTGAATGGAGTTGCTTATAATACTTAATGGTTGAGAGATATATCTAGGTATTGGTAGAGGTCACTTGTTAGTGGTAGACCTCATGATTCTCTAGAGGTAAATTGGGATCAGTTTGCTGAGGACTTTTTGGATAGATTTATGCTATACAGTTTAAGGGATCAAATGAGAGATGGGTTTGGTCATCTTTAGAAGGGCCCATTACTGTAACATAGTATGAGTCACATTTTCATGCCTTATCAAGATATTTTTATGACAATATTGCCACCGATTCTGAGAAGATCAAAATTTCATGAAGGGATTAGATGTTTCTCTTCAGCTTGCTACAATTTATATGATAGTGTATGGGGAATCATTTCAAAGTATAGTGGATCATGCTAAGATGATCGAGTCTATTTTTCAAGGCTTTTAGGGAGGTGTCAAGAGGGTGTGTTGTCAGGGAGAGTTTAGAGGTCACCCATCTTAAGGTAGAGATTCTAGAGGTTTTTGTGGGTATTATTGTAGACCAATGCATGTAACCTTACAAGGTTCAAGCAGTGGGTCTTATGGTTCATTAGCTTCAAGTTTTGATTCTACTAGTGAGCCTCTTGCCATACCTATCCGTGTATCTACCCTTGTAGGAGACTATTTAGCAGTGGGACGGGTGTACTGTCCTGCGTTGTGACTTTTGCAGGTGAGACCTAGGTAGATCTTCTTGTTTTAGATATGGCAGATTTTGACGTCATCTTGGGTAAGTATTGGGTTCCCTTCTTATCATGTTGTCCTAGATTGTTATGGAAAACCTGTGACTTTAGCTTCACAGGGTATGCCAAGGATAGTTTAGAAGAGTGTCCTTTATTCAGGTGCTAAGAGAGTTACATCTTTGCTTTAGGCTCGTGACTTGGTTGAGTGGGGGTGTTTGTCTTATTTGGCTTATATTCGTGATACTAGTGTTGCTTCACCTCATTCTTTGGATTGTATTTGTATTGTCTTTGAGTTCATGGATGTTTCCCCTAAGAATTTTTTTGGTATGCCTTCGGATTATGGTATTGACTTTTCCATTGATGTTGAGACAATGACCAAGCCTATTTCTGTTTCTTCTTATAGGATGACCCCATCTGAGTTGAAAGAATTAAAGAATCAGTTACAAAAGTTGTTGGATAAGGGATTTATCTGACTTGGTGTATAAATATGTGTACATCAATCATCTCAAACATTAATTAAAGACACTTTTACACATCTTTGAAAAAGGAAAGAAATCAATTTAAAAAGGTTCTTCAAAAATACCAAGGGATTTCTCAAAAAGGGCAAATCTTTCTTCCAAAAAAGAAAAAATATCTCATAATTGAAATTCAGGGTTGAAAAAAGACATAAATATCACATTTTGAAACATGATCTCTTACAAAATGAAGTTTAATATCAATATGTTTTTCCCTAAAGAGATGCACAAGGATTTTAGACAAACAAATGGCACATAAAGTTTTCACAGGTTTAACTAAACTATCATAATCATTAAGTTAAGAAGATATTAAAGAATTTGTGCACAACATTATCCAATGGAGATATATCCAGACTCGGTAGGGGAGAGATTAATACGGTTTTTTTTCTACTACTCAACAATATGAGAGAATTTCCTTTAAGTTGACATGAGCCATAGGTGCTTTTTCTATCATTCTTAACTCCTGCATAATCTGCATCTGAAAATCCTTTTATCAAAAAATTATCTTATTTAGGATACCAAAATTCCAAGAAATATGATTCATCAAATGTCTAATGATTATCTTAATAGAATTCAAATGGGACTCCTTGGGAGATGACTGAAATCTAGCACACTTACACACACTAAATAATATATCTGGTTGATTTTCTGTTAGATAAAGAAGAGAGCCAATCATACCGTGATATTTTGTTTACATCAACAGTCTTACCATCATCAAATGCTATCGTACAATTAGGACTCATAGAAATACTAGAGCATTAGGAATCCTACATACAAATACTTCTTAATGAGTTCTTTGGTGTAAATGAAGTTCCTTGCGGTCAACTAATGTATTTGCAGTCCCAAGAAGAATGTTAATTGTTCCAACATGCTTATTTGAAATCACTTTGTATTAGCTCAAAAAAATCCTTGCATAAAACATCATTAGTGTTCCCAAAGATAATATTACCAACATAGATTTAAATAATTGGAGTTCTGCAGGAATTTTTTTTTTGATAAAAAAGGTTGTTTTCTTTTTAAAAAGTTGTTATTATAAAATTTCTGAATTTTTTGAACCAAGCTCGAGCCATAAAGAGCTTTTGGCAAAAACATGATATAGAAATTTAGGATTTTCAAAATCTTAAGGTTGTTTTATAAAATCGTTTTCATTAATAAATCCATAAAATAACTAAAAACCTTTGTAAGCAACATAAGAAAGCAGGATTCAAATTGATTCTAACCTTGCACCTGGTGCAAAAGTTTCATCATGATCAATTCCCTTGAGCTAGTAGATGGGATTAATTTCACACAACTTTACCCGATTCACTCATTTCATTTCTAAAGACCCATTTGGTTCCAATGATAGGCATTTTTTGGTCCACACATTATTGTTGACAAGTTGCCTGAGCCTTTTTTCATTGTTTCGACCCAATTGTCATGTTCTAAGGCCTCTTTAACTTTCCTTGGGTCAAGTTGAGATATGAAGGCAATTTCTTTGCTTTGATAATTAACGATGAGCTTATTTGAGTGATTATGTTCACTTCTCCATTGATTTGGAATCGCTCCAACCTCAGATTATCATTAGAGGCAGTAGTTGGCTGAGCAGTCTCAATGATAGTCAACTTAGTAATAAAATCAACTTTGGTGGAGGATGCGCTATTTTCTTTTTTTGTGTTCAATCTCATATTCTTAGATTGAGTCTACCAATGTTGTCCTTCAATTGTTATGAATAAAACATTTGCATAAAAGTTCCCAATTAACATGACCCAAACTAAGGCTGGGCCGTATCAGGTATCTCAAGTCCTATGTGGACCGGAGTCATCCCTGCCCCTAACCGAACCAAACACAACATACTACAATGATGGATAAATTCTGAACATATAACATGATAGCATGCAATAGCTTAAGAAAAGTTTAATGTATATCAATAACCGACAATCAACGACCAGCCAAACAACCGATCGACATCGCCTAATAACCACAAAATTCTAAACAAAGCCTTCTAAATAATGATCCAAAATTGAATATCAATAAAGTGTCGGGACAAGACCCCGACAATAGCCAAAAAATAAGTTTAAGACACAAGAGGAAAAAAACATGAAATATAGACTTTCGATGTATGGAAGCTCACCACTTCAATGTCAACTTACGAGCTGATGTCGGATCTTAGTCACTGAGCAGGAGGAGTAGGAGTATGGCTAAATCCTGCATCGCGTAGGGATACAACGTACAAAGATGGTTAGCATGGTGAATGCTAGCATGTAACTCGGGGATAAGGATAACATAATAACATGATCAATAGTTTAACATCATTTAAACCAATGCACATAATCAAATGCGTATATATATATATATCACATGCCGGGATAAGGAAGAAGGCTTAACATGAGCTCTAAAACCTTAACCTAGATTTTATAGGTTAACCGTCATATAATAGTACCCACTGGTTATATGGACCCTATATCTCACCCCTGGTCAGTCCCCAGTGCATGTAGCTGCTTGAATCAGAGAATAATCTCATATATATGCACACGAAAGACTCAAACCTCCCAACATGTACTAAGGTGACTTAGGAATCCGATCATGTAATAATTTATGGGGGACTCTAAACTCCCTAATCAAGAAATAACAATAACAATAAGGGGGACTCAAACCTCTCTGGTCACTTTGACCCCCACATCGGCAGATGCGATTTCTAGTGTCGATCACCCGGACCTCCACTTTCACTACTCAGCTACACAACCCTTATTAGAGCCAAATTAAAACATTTATCACACAATTCCATCCATGAAACATATTTGACATTAAGGCATACATCATTGGTATCGTCATACCAACTACATATGAAAGGTAAGAACAACATGCCAGAACAATTATCCATTGACTTAGAGAAAATAACTCTTTTTGTTCATTAATAGACGGTGGGGAACACTGACTCCCATTGTTCATTAAATCAGACATTTGTTTTTCAAATACCTCTTTATATCGTGCAATAGTTAAAGACTAGTTCAATTTTAAAAATTCCCACCTTTCGCATGGCTCAAAACCAATATCACACTATGTGGTTAGGGTCATAACCACTTCAAAAGGCACAAGTTTGGGAAAATCACAATTCCCTAGTTCATTCACCATACCCATGCACCCACAAGTTCAAAAGCATATTTAAAGCATGATTAATCATATATAAACCATAGAAAAACATTGTTTAACAACAAGTATTCAAAAATCTCAACCTTCGTTTCAAAACCAACGTAAGTATCTCATAAGAAATACTTTGAAACACATTTTTTTATAAAATGAACAATGAGGAAAGAGTAACATGACTGGAATAGTAATATGTATGGAGAAAAATACCCTGAAAGCCCTAATTGATCAACCTCTTGAAAACTCTAAGTGTTCTTGACTAAAGAATTTGGGAGTATTTGAGAAGTTACTTAGATTAGTTTCTGAGTGTTAATGTTACCCGAAAGAGTTTATAAGTCATGGGTTTCAATTTTAATAAGAGAGAAAATGTCCAAAATGCCCTTATATTAAAAGCTGAAAAAGTGTTGCCTTTGACTACAGGTCAACCTTGACTCATAACCACTCCTTACCACTCATCACCATGAGTCGTAACCAAGTCAGCACCATTAAGGCACCCTACACTGTAATCCTTATGACTCAATGGCAATCATTTTCGAGACCTAAGACTACCTCCTAGTCATAACACGATACTTAAAACCACAAGTAATCTCAAGCTAACCAATGAACTGGAATACTGCTTGAGCAACAAATTTATAATGTAAATAAAAGCTAAATTTGCTGAGCGGAAATATAATCATGAGAAAAAGTTAATAAATATAATACTGATAAAGTTTACAACATGATAAAACTAAAGAAAGAACTTGAATTACATATCATGACTCTGACTAACCATCTATGAAGACTCTGCTATACTAACTGTAAGTGGCTGGGATATGCCTCTAACTATCAGAAATCAATGCATAGGAATAAAAATAACACAATACATGAACTACAACTGACTGGAGATCCCAAAATAAGAAAAGTCATCACCTGTGGGCTGAATGCTGAGAACTGTCTGACCCTAGTATATGGACTACATCTGGCACCAACATCAAGAAAGAATATATCCATAAATGCATATATATGGTCAGTACATTGGAATGTATTGAATGCATGCTGTAAATTTGAGGCCATAAGTTATTTGTTGAAATAAGCATTTAACACATGGTTGTAAGTTAAAGACAATAAGTCATAGTGATATTTATAAATCATGAGGTAAAAACAACTCAGTAATCTGGGAAGTAGTAGAAACGTGAATACTGTATATAAATCTCATATATAGTTGAACATACTATAAAACTAAACAAATCATATTGTATGGATACTTAGCATGATAATATAAACATGTAATATGAATGTAAGGCCAAGTAAAACATGTAATAAAGTGATCTGAATAACTTATAACTGAATAACCAAATATCTGATTACTTGGTCAAGCAAACCTTAAATGGTATAGACAGAGCACTGACTGAAACTGTGGCAGCTATCATATAACCGACATAAACTATGTGAGCTATCATGGAGTCCAACATCTAACCTACGTTAAGGAGGGCTATTCTATCCTTTTCATTGGAATAGAACCTGAACTGAAGTAATCACCAAACTGAGCCTATTTTGGAAAAGGGGAAACACTCTCTGGTAAGACACCTAAACCTATGATGGCACTTAGTTTTTGAGAAATAGGATACGCTTAACCCATACTTCCCTCTCAGAGCTAAATCATACTCCCAACTAAAAGACACTGAAACACAAGCTGGTGGATGTACTGATAATGAGAAGAATATGTCATGGTATTTTGGAAACAATAGTGCAGACAGAGTCTAAAGTAATCATAAACATGTCAACTAATGTAATTAACATGAAATAATACTAGTGGGTTCACTATAAAAATATTGTTCTGAGTATGGTGATAAAATCATGGTTCAAGCTAACTTGTTACATGAAAATGAAAACATACAAAAACACATAAGTGTCGGGTGTTCATAACCTACTAGCACTGAATGATACAAAAATAAGATAATACACTTAAACATTAGTAGAAAGTAAAAAATTAGTGTTCCAAAACACAATACATTTCGATGAAAGAATGAGGTGCATGAATTTAAACACGGAGATGTATTAAACTTAGAGGATAACAATTTCACATAGGTTAGTTCTTAAATTTATAATTTTATATAGGAGAAACTGAATATGACATGGCTAATTCAAATTCAAAGCATGAAATAACCTAATTTACATGGGAAAACATATTGACATGGCTTGAATTCAGATTACTAAGAAGAACATAAATTAAATTCATGATTTACATGGATAATTTCACATCAGAGATTAAAAATTCATACTTGATAAATGGTGATTTAGGGACTCAATAGGTTGAGGGAATCCATTGATGAATACCCCACATACCTGATTATAGAATCCATGGATGAATTTCTTGGAATTGGGTTTGAACTTGAGGAACCCTAGTTGCTTTGCAGAGAAGAGAAAATCACACCTTTTGATTTCTTTAAGTGGTGTTATGGTTGAATAATGGATTTGGGGGATTTTGAGTTTTTATTCAGCCTGCAAAATAGCTTAAACAAAGTAGTTTCGGGTTAAAAGAGTAGGAAAAGACCAAAAAATCCCTTAGGAATTATTTGGAAAATGTTTGGAAGCCATCCCAATGAATTAGGTCATAACTCGTAAGGTCTGGCTACGATTCGTGGCTTGAGTCGTAGTCAAAAACCAAATTTTAGCCTTTACTACCCAAATTATGACTCCCTCCTAGCAACTCATAATGAGACATTATGAGTCATAGTTCAGGAAGCTTTGACAGTGCTTTAGTAATTTGGCCACCACTGTTCACCCCAATATTGGATTAAAGCAAAATTTGTGCAGTTTGAAAGCTAATTAAATTATTTATTTGTTGGTGGGTCTTGAGTTCAGAAATTCTTAGTAGAAAAAAAGTTATGCTTGTTTGAAGATGACTATAGTTATATACATCCCATGAATTTAATAGTTAAGAGATGTTATGACTTGTCTATAAGCTAGGATCTATTTGAGGTCTTAATATATATTTTAGTCACTAATAAAAACACTAAAACATAAGGCTTAACTCTTGGATCCTTTACTGGTTAGGCTATGGGTTGACACCACAATTCGTAATATCATACTACGAGTTGTGTGCTGGACTTGTAACCACTGGAATAGATTCTTGAATGAGCACTATTGTAACTATGATTACTCTAATAACTCATAAGGTCTGATTGTGGGTCTTCATATGAGTTGTAACCACTTGTAGCTGCTTGACACTTTAAGGGAAAATTGCATAACTTCTTGCCATGACATTAGATCTAGGTAAGACTTACAGCGTTAGAAAGCTAACTTCATGGGCTATCTTTTGAGAGATTTAGAACATAGAATCTTGGGGTATTACAATATCACCCCCTTGGGATCATTCATTCCCAAATGACACTTACTTCGCTAAAATACTAAGAAACGGCTATGATGATATGCTGAACACTTATGAGCTGAATTATTACTTAATATCAGAATCTAAAACTGATGCTTGATGTATGGACTGAGCTGAATTCATAAATGCATACCGTGACAGCTTGAAATATCTAGGAACCCACTAGTATTGTCTAGCCAAATTCTGAAGTTGGGTATCTATCGAGATATTGATTCTTGTATCTAAGAATCTCATAAAATAGTCATATTCATGAGACTTTTTATAGTGACACGGGATAAAATGATGGAAAACTATAGGAGCTTATCTTTTTGACTGCTAAAATGAATTGTTGGCTATACGAACTAACTCATATTGAAAGTTTATACTCCACTGGAGTATTCCTGGCACAAACAAATATTTAGAATGGTAAAGTGATATCTGATGACATGAAATTTCTAAGAGTCACTTGGAAAAGAATATTTGCTACCTTCAACACTCCTTGTCAGAGGTTCTAATACGGTTAGAGAGCAAGGAATTTATGGCATGATCTGAGTAAGATGTCTAAAGGAAGAATCTCCACATAACTACAACTATAAAACATAGAATATAGGCATATAAGACATAAGGTAGGATGGATTTACTATGACTTAGGCAATTCAACCGCTAACTTCTAAGCTTAGGCATAATTCTAAAATTCTCTCTTAACTACACTTTATGTGATGCCGCATGTAATCTTCACATGGGTACTGATAACTCCCTCTACTAGAGTTTGAGTTGAACTAAATTATCTCACCATGTTCAAGATTAACTCAAAGTCATAAGGTACTATGCATCATACCATAATACTAGTCTAAACCATGGATTAAATATCTCATGCGTTTTCAAAGATCTCATAACAATAATAATACTCCTTAGCACTTCAACAACTAACTTCAACCTCTTATTAGGAATTCACTAGCGCACAATACATTTATCCACTTATATACCAACATGACATTAAAGCTTATCACGATAACCACATATAAAATTCTAAGCAACCAAACCACCTAGGAATTTTCCATATTCTCTAACACCTCTTATCAATAAAAATTTTTCAGCACTATCCCCAAGAAAACACCTAGAATTCTCAACTGACTATGTCATATACTAAAAGCTTTGCCTCAATATTTCTTCACACTTATAGCCTTAGATAAAACAAGCATACAATAATCTTTCCCTAATAAGAAACATTTATTTTCTCTAATCTAAACCATTGTTCTTCCATTTTCATCGCCACTATCTTTACATAAGGAGAGGTTAGTGAAAGATTATAACATGAAGCAAGAAAGAATACTATACATAACTTTGAAACTTAATTGAAGCCTGAGGAATAGAGTATCAATGGAATGGATTCATTAAAGAGATCTAAACTGAGGTCATACATGACATAATCTAAAGTTTCTCTGATAATTAAGAGTGTATCATGAGTATCTGAAACTTAATATACTATAAAGAATGAGTACATGAGTTATGAATTGCATTACCTAAGTTTGGAGTTCATAAATTTATGGAATATGTTTTGTAGTCCTGAGTGAACTAGAACTCCTCATACTAGAAGCTGGGAGCATACATGATACTATGGAAAGTGCATAAAGATGAGCTATGATCATAGGGGTAACATGTAAGGCATGAGTAGATGCAGTAATGACTGAAGTATAAAAATTTGCACTGAGATAAGAATAGGTAGGGCATATTTCTCCCCTTCTTCTATTCTATAATACTCTGGCATCACTACCAAAATCTGAGAGCCTGACTTGGTTCCTTGATCTATCATCTCCGCCTTAAATTTAAGCCATCATTCAAAATATATGGACCCTCTTAATAAACTCTAAACTTAACGTCAACCACTCCATTCTAGATTCTGAGATATAATAATACACATAAAAAATAAAGTCACCCAGAAAGACTACTCCAGAAAGTGTAAACTCCCTGCTAATTCTTCTTTTTGAGATAGAAATCTTAGTTTTATGTAGCTCCAATAGTCATCATATAATAACTTAAACACTTACTAACTTAGAATCTTCGGGAGTATCACCAGACCCTGAGTTCACACTATCTAGAATTTTAACTCTTCTTTCTTTTAGCTCAATCATCCAAAATTCAAACTTCAATTCTAACACTTAACATGGATGTTCCCAAACTTTTAATGAACTACACTAGCATCATTTCTAAACACTCCCATAAAATATACCATCCTTAACTTTCTTTAAATTCATCAATCATCATCACATACTTACACCCTTTTAGACAATATGCTTGCCTCACTAAACACATAATCTTCCTCTTTTTCTTCATATCCTACTAATATCACATCGCTAAAATTATATTTTTCCCTAAACCATGAGAATTACCATTACACCAAAATACCTAACATCAACAACCTATAACCCATAACTTAGCTTGTAAGAATATCATTTACTACATAGCTAACCTCATTCGTACTTAGCAACTTAAGGGTAGAATCTAAGCACACATACTTTAAAAACTTAGAAATAATACAATCCCATGTCACCTTAGGTACACTTCTAGATCATACCCACACCATCATACTTAATTTCAAATCAATAAACTTAAATTCTTGCATACATTGTTTCAAGCCTACTGGCTCAAATTTTATATAACTATCCCTACTTTACTACATCTAAACTTCTGCTCATGCTTCTAACTCTAGGTCATGCAACCATAGGATTTTGAGAAAGGATATGAGAGAAAATCTAACTTTGGATCAATGCATAATTTTTTATGAATATTAATAATCTCTTTCAAACTTAGGAACTGAAAGGCACTGATGGGATCCTTTTAAGGCCACGTGCAATCTCATAACTGTCTGTGAGAACTGTCTGAGAGAATCTGTATAAGTTTCTTAGTGAACATCTCTACTGTATGATCTGAGATATGAAAAAAGGACATATTTCTTAAATGCCCTGTAGCCTCTTGAAGAAAGGTACAAATGTCTTCGTACTATTCCACAAGACCTTACTAGACACGACTTCATAGACACCTTAGGATACTTGAACCTTGTGCTCTAATACCAAGTTTTTCATGAACCAAGACTACCTCTAGTTGTAACACGGTGAATAGAACCAGAAGTGATCCCAAGAAAACCCAATTACTAGCATACTACTTCAGTAATTGATTTATAATGTAAATAAAACCTAAATTTGCAGAGCAAAAATATAATCATGAGAAAATCTAAATGAATGTAATACTGATAAAGTTTACAACATGATAAGACTAAAGAAAGAACTTGAATTAAATATCATAACTCTGACTGACTATCTATGAACACTCAACTATACTGATTGTAGGTGGATAGGACATGCCTCTAACTACCACAAATCAATACATAAGAATAATAGCAATATAATACATGAACTACAACTGACTAGAGTTCCCAAAATAAGAGAACTCATCACACGCTAGCTGAATGCCAAGAACTAGACTAAATCTGGTACCTACATCATGAAAGAATATAGACAAAAATACATATATGCGGTTAGTACTTTGGAATGTACTGAGTATATGAGAACATACACTAAATCACAGAAATACTAAATGTATGCTTCAAATTTGAGGACATAAGTTATTTGCTCAAACAAGCATTTAATATACAGATGAACATAAGTCATGAGTTGAAAACAACTCTGTAAGCTACAAAGTAGCAGAAATATAAACCCTATATGTAAATCTCATGTAAAGTTGAACACGTTGTAAAACTAAACTGAGGATCATATATGGATAGTAAGCATGAAAACATGAACATGTAAGATGAATGCAAGATCAAGTAAAACATGTGCTGACGTAATCTAAATAACCAAATAACTGATAACCAAATAACTGAATACATGATTACTTGGTCAGGCAAACCTAAACTGGTATAGATAAAGTATTGACTGAAACTGTAGGAGCTACATGTAACCAATATAAACCATGTAAGTTATCATGGAGTCTTCCATCTGACCCATGTTAAGGAGGGCTATTCTCTCCTTCCCATTGAAATAGAACCTAAACTGGAGTGATCATTAAACTAAGCTCATATTGGGCAAGGGAAAACACTCTTTGGTGAGGCCACTAAACCTACTATGGAACATAGTTTAAGGGAAATAGGATGTGTTGAACCCACATTTTCCTCTCGGTGCTCAATCCTACTTACAAATGAAAGACATTAAAACATAAGCTGGTGCATGCAGTGATACTGACAAGCTCAGGTAATGGTATTTGAAAACAATAGTTCAAGCAGAGTCTAAAGTAATCATAAACATATAAACTAATGTACTTAAAATAAAATAATACCGGTGGGTTCTCTATAAAAATAACGATATGAATATGGTGATAAAATTATGGTTCGGACTAACTTGTTACTTGAAAGTAAAAACATGCAAAAATATGTAAGTATCGGGTGTTCATAACCCACCAACACTGAATGATAAAAAAAAAGATAATATCACTTAAAACATTGGTAGAAAGTCAAAATTTTGAGTCCCAAAACATAATACATTTTGTTGAACGAATGAGGTACATGAATTTGAACATGGAGATGTGTTAAACTTGGAGGATAACAATTTCACATGGGTTAGTTCTTAACTTGACAATTTGTCATGGGATAAATTAAATATGACATGGTTAATAGAAATTCAAAGCATGAAATAACCTAATTTACACGGGAAAACATGTTGACATGACTTGAATTCAAATTACTATGAAAAACATGGATTAAATTCATGATTTACATGGATAATTTGACAAAAGAAGATTAAAAATTCATTCTTGAAAAAAGGGATTTTGGGACTCAATGGGTGGAAGGAACCCATTGATGAATATCCCACATACCTGATTATAGAAGCCTTGGATGAATTTCTTTGATCTGGTATTGAACTTGAGGAACCCTAGTTGCCTTAGAGAAAAGAGAATTTCACCCCTTTTGATTTCTCTAAACGGATTTATGGTTTAATCATAGATTTTGATGATTTTTACTTTTTATTTAGCCTTAAAATAACTTAAACGGTGTAGTTTTGGGGTTAAAAGAGTGGGAACAAACTTAAAACCCTTTATGAATTATCTAGAAAACATTTGGAAGTCGTCCCAACAACTTAGGTCATGACTCGTAAGGTCTGCCTATGAGTCCTTACTAGAGTCATAGGTAAAAGCCCATTTTCAGGATTTACTTCCCAAATTACTACTCTTTCCTAGAAACTCGTAATGAGACATTACAGTCGTAGTCCCGACAGCTTTGACAGTGCTCGTTATTTTTGCCATAACCTTTCACCCCTATATTGGATTAAGGAGAAATTTGTATCTTAGGAAATATTATTAAATTATCTATTTGTTGGTGGGTCTTGAGCTTAGAAATTCTTAGTAGAATAAAAGTTATATGCTTTTGAAGATTACTATAGTTATATACATCCAAAGAATTTAATCGCTAAGGATATTTTGAATTATCTATAAGCTAGGAGATATTTGAGGTATTAATATATATATATATATATATATATATATATATATATTTAAGTCACTAATAAAACCACCAAACATGAGGCTTGATTCTTGGATCCTTTACTGGTTAGGCTACAGGTCCACACCACAATTCCTAATGTCAGACTACAAGTTATGTCCTGGACTTGTAACCACTTGAACGGATTATTTGATGTGCACTGTTGTGACTATGATTAGTCTAACAACTCAAAAGTTTAGATTACAGGTTGTCACGTGAGTCGTAATCACCTGCAACTAATTGATATTTAAAAGTAAAATTGCATAACTTCTTGCCACAAATCAGATTGAGGCAAGACTTGCGACGTAGAAAATCTAACTTTATGGTCTATCTTTTGAGAGATTTAGAATTTGAAATCTTGAGGTATTACAACCACTCCTAATGGGAGCCCATGACTCATAGGGTCTAGTCGTAGTCGATACAAAACCAAAATTAGAACTTACACTGGACACCCTACGATTACACCTAATGACTTATGACATATCCTTATGGCTCTTAGTGAGCCACACTTACTTAGAGAAGAATCAATCAACAAACTTACTGATTTGGTTACGACTTGTACCAATGACTCTCCAAGACACCCTACGACTTATAAGATGAATTTTTACCAAGGCAGTGAGCTCAAAGCTCAAGAAATTTAAGAAGGCCACAAATTCAAGGTGTTTTAATTCTCCCCCAGTTAGATCATTCATGTAATACCCCCTACTTCTACCTAGATTAAAGTCATCCCAAATATGTCAAAGACATACTTTAAATATGAATACACTTTTATATATGTGAAATTTTTAAGAATTTTACTTTTTGTTGTGTGGGAAATTCAATAAGCTTTCTATTAATACCAAATTTTCCCAAATTTGATACCCGGGCGAAGAGTTAGAGCCTTTTAGTGAGATAGTGTATCACCTGAGCCATCAACACATTGTGGAGCTAGCTTAAATAGCAATTCTCCATTTCCAGTGTTGCTCCGCAATAGTGATGCATCACGCCAAAGGCCCATTTCACAATTGTCCTTTTCTAGTGTTCCATCGCGATACCACTGTGCCGCGGTGAGATTCCAGGTCTTGTCCAAGGTGGAAACGTGATTGTACCATATCATGCCACCATGCAATTTTTTAGTTGTCACTTTCTATAGATATAGTGCGATAGTGACGCGTTGCATAAGGGGTCCAGATCAGGAAATTTTTACAAAAATTAAAAGATACGTCTAGGGTTAAATGGGTCTTTTCTCATGATTTTATTCCACCCAGATGTGGGATTTAAGCCCTAAAAATGTCCTTAGCTACTTATTATTCACTTTTCCCCCTATATCAAGAACATTCTCTCTCAAGAAAATAAAACCCTAGGCCTTGAAAATCAAGATCAATCTCAAGAAATCCATCCAAGAACTCCAAGAACCTTTAAGGTTTCCTTTCTCAGGTATGCATAGTGTTCATTCATGGATTTCTTTCATCCATGAAGCCCAAGAATCAAGTTTTAAACTATGAATTATGATATTCATGCTATGTGTTGATTATGTTCATATAGTTGTTGTTGTTTTATGGTTCCCAAGTTGGAATCTTTATGTGTTTTTATAAAAATATGTTAACATGTGAGTTGAAAACCATGAAATTTAGTTGGTTATGATATGTTAATTTGATGATTATGCCATTCCCTAAGTCATGCACCCTAAGTGTTTGACAAAATGCCTAAGAGACTAGAAATTATGTAATATGACTCAATTGTGACTTAAGTAAAGGATTCATGTTTTACCCTTATGTTCAAATGACTCCCATACTATTGATGTACAATGTAGATGTTTGTTGGAATGATCATGATACTAGAGTATGAAATTGTGACATTGAGAATATACATTCCTACCATGTACTTCATAAAATCCCGAACTTATTGTATTATGGATTGTTGATGTTGGTCGTGTATTTAAGAATATCATGCCTTGTCAATTTCCTTCTATCAAGTCCTGGGGATACTTGTACCCAATAATTTAGCTATTTTCCTAAAGACAGTGTAATATTTTCATTGTATCCTCAGTCAAGCCATGTTCAATAGAATTCAGTTAGTCGTATGACTATGGAAAACTCAGTAAACTCAGTAATCCCAGTAATCTTAGAAAGATTAGTACTTTAGTAATCACAGTAGTATTCCATAAATCAATGAAATTCAATGAACTTAGTATCGTTAATAATGTTCAATGTCTATTCAGATGGGAGTAAGATTTAGCTCCGAGTGAACCCAAGGAATCGAACACACACGGACAATTGAGGGTGTGATCCTTAGAAATAATCCTTGTATTCTAAAACTATGTAGCCAGCATAGGTTGAGACATCAACATTGAAAGATGAGGGTTATGAGGTGGATAAATATTGTTAGATGAGGGTCCCACCGTTCTCTTTTGGGGACACTATCGGATGAGGGTCACTAATAACTTTTCTTTACCAGTGACGCAGTATTGACACCTTTCTAATTGGGGTTATATATTAGACCCCAATATAGATATATTTATTTATTTAGGGTATTTTGGTTAGATGACTACTTTCCTCAGTTACAGTTTCAGACTTAGTCTCAGTAATAGAACTCAGATAGTTCTTCAGAATTTTAGGACTATCAGATACAGTCAACTCAGAACAGTACGGAACTCAGTTAGTTCTATCAGAACCTAGAATGTCAGATACAGTCACTCAATATCAGTTATATCAATTATTAGTGACTTATGTTATTAGTAATCAGACTCAGTAGTTAGGACCATCATTAATTCAGTCACAGTCACTTATTCATGCATGTATTCTCACGTTCATGATATATAGTTAGTTAGAATTGTTCATGCATTTGAACCCTTAGAATTCATCCTACCTTACATGCATACCAGTACATTCAATCGTACTGATGCATTTGCACTATGGTGTTTTATTCTATGCCATAGGTTCTGAAGCATAAGCTCAAAAACATCACTAGTATTCCAGTTTTAGCAGTCAGAGTTAGTACTGAGTCCTCATCTTTTAAGGACATGATCATTACTTTATTCTTTATTACTTAGTTTATTTCAGTAGTTGGAGTTAGTTGGGGACATGTCCCATCAACTCCTTATTCAGACAGTTTAGAGGCTTTCAGACTATAGTGTTTTTAGACTAGATATTTTTAGACATTGTTTTAGTTTTGGTATTGTCGTACCAAATTATTCATATATGGTTTTATGAGATATTTATTAGTTTTGAACCTTATGGAATGTTTTAGCCTACTATTTCTGCATTTATACAGTATATTATGCTATGTTTAGGTATATATATAAGTCATAGGTTAGCTTGTGGTCCTTTAGGGTCATGAGTACCGTGTAGAATTCTGGGTACAAGATTCGGGGCATTAAAAACTTGGTATCAGAGCCTAAGGTTCAATAGAGTCCTTGGAAGTCTGAAAGCTGCATCTAGTAGAGTCTTGTACATTGGTGTATTGTACGTCATATTTATATGCAGGAGGCTATGAGATGTTTTAGGGAAAATTTCCCTTCTTTCAGTATTCATGTTGTGCCAGTGAGCATGAGCTCAAATTTAACTCCCAGTCTAATCCTTTTATCCCTTTATTTTACAGAACATGCATCCCAAAAGAGGAAACAAAAATCAGTCAGCCCCTCATCCAGTCCAAGCAGATTCCTTGGACGAACATATTTCTCATGCAGAGTTTAGAGCTGTATTCACCACTCTTGATAATTTAGTTATGCTTAAAATAAATGACCAACTGTCGTTCTGGCCAACCTAGTGGCAAATTCAGCTGCAGCCAAGATTCGGGACTTCCCCCGAATGAATCCTCCATCTATTTTTGAGTCAAGTCAGAAGAGGATCCTCAGGAGTTCCTAGACCAAGTTCAGAAGGTTACAGACATCATAGGGGTTACTTCTAGTTAGAGTGCTGATCCAGATACATATCAATTACAGGATGTTGCTCACACTTATTTCAAATAGTGAAAGCCAGAGAGGTTAGCAGATAGCAGGGCCAAGATGAGTAATTTTGTTTCTGAGGTGAATGATAGTGTATTCAATGAGTGTAGGTCCATGATGTCAAATAGTGACATGAACATAGTCAGGATTATGACCCATGTTTAACAGATAGAAGAGTAAAATATTAAGATGAGAGAGAGGCAGAATAAGAGAGCAAGGATAGGTAGTTTTAACTTTGCTCAGCCAAAGTCAGAGGGAGGAAACTATTCTCAGTTTTGTCCTAAGTCATCCGTAGATCCTTCTTCAGCTAGTGCTCTAGCTCCTAGTTTTAGGGATGGTAATAGAGATAGGGCACCGGGCTCTAAGTCTCAAGGCAGTGTCAGCAATACCCGAACTAATCCCCTTTGTCATACTTATGGTAAGAACCATAAGGGTACTTGCAGAGCTGGCTGTGATGTCTATTTTAGATATGGCAAGCTAGGATACAAAGTTAGAGATTGTCTCCAGTCAGGTTATCTGGGTCAGCAGAACAGTTCCTCAGCCCAGTCCGGTCGCCCAAATCAGCAGGGTGCCACTTCCGGATCTACTAGTGGGAAACGCCCAAACAAACTTTATGCTCTCCATTCCTAGTAAGATCAGGAAAATTCTCCTGATGTAGTTACTGGTATGTTACAGATCTTTAACTTACATGTTTACTCTTTGCCAGATCTAGGATCTTTCTTGTCTTTTGTTACTCTTTATGTAGTAGTTGATTTCAGAGTCAATCCTAAAATTCTAGTAGAGCCCTTCTCAGTATCTACCCCAGTGGGTAAAACAATCTTAGCCCAACGGGTATATAGGAACAACCTGATTATGATATTTCAGAAAGTCACCTCAGTAGACTTAGTCGAATTAGAGATGACTGATTTTGATGTCATTCTCGACATGGATCAGCTTCATTCCTGCAATGCCATAGTCGACTGAAGAAATAGAATAGTCTAATTCCAATTTTTGAATGAACCTCTCCTAAAGTGAAGGGGACGGGGTAGTACTTAAGCTTTTAGAGGTCAGCTTGTTTTCTACCTTCAGGCACAATAAATGATATCTAAGGGATGTGTCTATCATCTTGTTCATATTAAGGATTCTAGTTCTAAGACTCCCAGTCTTGAATCAGTCCCAGTCATGGGTGAATATTCAAATGTCTTTCCCAAAGATCTTCCAGGAATTCTTCCCAAAAGGGAAATAGACTCGGCACTGATCTTCTTCCAGATAATCACCCTATATCTATTCCGCCACATTGAATGAAACCATCAGAACTCAATGAAATAAAAGAGCATTTGAAGGATCTCTTATATAAGGGATTCATCAGACTCAGTGTGTCTCCATGGGGCACACCAGTCTTATTCATGCATAAGAAAGATGGTTCTCTCAGAATGTACATTGATTACCACCAGCTCAATAAAGTCACGGTCAAGAACAAGTATTCACTTCGCTGAATTGATGACTTGTTTGAACAACTTTAGAGTGACAACTATTTATCTAAGATAGACCTCAGATCAGGCTATCATCAACTCAGAGTCAGGGAATGTGATGTTCCAAAAATAGCTTCCAAACTTGGTATGGTCACTTCGAATTCCTAGTCATGTCCTTTGATCTAACTAATTCCCCTGCAGCTTTCATGGACTTGATGAACCGTGTGTTCAAGTAGTACTTGGACATGTTCATTATAGTCTTCATAGATGATATTCTTGTCTATTCCCACAGTGAACGTGATCACACAAACCATCTCAGGATCATACTTTAAACTCTTAGAGATCATCAACTATTTGCCAAATTTAATAAGTGAGAATTTTCGCTAAGGTCAATAGCATTCCTTGGTCAAATCATTTATGTTGATAGCATTAGAGTAGATCCTCAAAGGACAAAGTATTAAGAAATTGGCCCAGACTTGTCTCTCCATCAGATATCAGGAGTTTTTTTAGGTTTGGCTGGCTATTACAGATGATTTGTTGAGGGATTTTATTTTATTGAATCCCCTATGTTCACATAGACTCAGAAGAAAGTCAAATTTCAGTGGTTAGATTCTTACGAGAAGAGTTTTCAAGAAAAAGTATTGCCTTTGACTACGGGTCAATCCTTGATTCGTAACCATTTATTACCACTTATCACCATGAGTCATAACCAAGTTAGTACCACCAAGGCACCCTACACTGTTATCCTTACAACTCAATAACAACCACTGTCAAGACCCGAGAATACCCCCTAGTCGTAACATGATGCTTAGAACCACAAGTAATCCCAAACTAACCAATGTACTGGAATACTGCTTGAGAAACTAATTTATAATGTAAATAAAAGATAAATTTTCTAAGCGTAAACATAATCATGAGAAAATATTAATGAATGTAATACCGATAAAGTTTACAACATGATAAAACTAAAGAAAGAACTTGAATTACATATCATGACTCTACTGACTGTCTATGAAGCCTTTACTATACTAACTATAGGTGGCTGGGATATGCCTCCAAATACCATAAATCAATGCATAAGAATAAAAACAACATAGTACATGAACTACCACTGACTAGATTTCCCAAAATAAAAGAAGTCATCACCTACAGGCTGAATACTAAGAATTATTTGACCCTAGTGTATAGACTACATCTGGTACCTATATCAAGAAGGAATGTAGCCACAAATGCATATATGTGGTCAGTACATTGGAATGTACTGAGTATATAGGGACATGCACTAAATCATAGAAATATTGAATGTATGATGTAAATCTGAGGACATAAGTTATTTGCTAAAATAGGAATTTAACACATGGATGTACATGAAAGACAATAAGTCATAGTGAGATTTATAAATCATGAGCTAAAAATAACTCAGTAAGCTGGGAAGTAGAAGAAATGTGAATACTGTATGTAAATCTTATATAAAGTTGAACATACTGTAAATTGAACTGAGGATCTTGTATGGATATTGAACATGATAATATGAACATGTAATATGAATGAAAAACCAAGTAAAACATACACTAAAATGATCTGAATAATTGAATATCTGATTACTTGGTAAAGAAAACCTTAACTGGTATACAAAGAGTACTGACTAAAACTGTGGGAGCTATCATGTAACCGACATAACTATGAGAGCTATCATGGAGTCCAACATATGACCCATGTTGAGGAGGGATATTCTAGCCTTTCCATTATAATAGAACGTAAACTAGAGTAATCACTAAACTGAGCCTATTTTGGGCAAGGGGAAACACTCTACGGTGAGGCCCCTTAACCTATGGTGGCACATAGTTTTTGAGAATAGGATACGATGAACCATCACTTCCATCTCAGTGCTAAATCCTACGTCCAATAGAAAGACACTAAAATACAAGCAGGTGTATGCACTAATAATGACAAGCTCAGGTCATGATATTTTGAAAACAACAGTACATGCAGAGTCTAAAGTAATCATAAATATGTAAGCTAATGTACTTAACATGAAATAATACTGGTGGATTCACTGTAAAATAATGTTCTAGGTATGGTGATAAAATCATGGTTCATACTAACTAGTTAATTTAAAATAAAAATATGCAAAAACACATAAGTATTGGGTGTTCATAACCCACTAGCACTTAATGATATAAAAATAAGATAATATCACTTAAAATATTATTACAAAGTCAAAACTCAGTGTTCCAAAACATGATACATTTCGATGAACGAATGAGGTGCATGAATTTGAACATGGAGATGTGTTAAACTTAAAGGATAACAATTTCACATAGGGTTGTTCTTAAATTTCTAATTTGACATAGGAGCAATTTAATATGACATGGTTAATTGAAATTCAAAGCGTGAAATAACCTTAATTACATGGGAAAACATGATGACATGGATTGGATTCAAATTACTAAGAAAAACATGGATTAAATTCATGATTCACATGGATAATTTCATAGAGGAGATTAAAAATTCATACTTGAAAAAAGGGGATTTAGGGACTCAATAGGTGGAAGGAATCCATTGATGACTATCCCATATACCTGATTATAGAAGCCATGGATAAATTTATTAGAATTGAGTTTGAATTTGAGAAACCCTAGTTGCCTTGCAAAAAAGAGAAAATCACCCCTTTTGATTTCTCTAAGTGGAATTACGGTTGAAATACTATGAAAATATTGGAAATACTGTGACATCATTATAGAACCTTTACCATGGGATGTGTCAAAAAGGAATCAAGGATATTAGATTTTATATGTATTGATGGCCCCCAATGGGTCCTACCTAGAAGCACACGTTGATAGATATATATGGAGGCTATGCGATAACCTCGTGCATTATCATCATCATATTTAGTTCATTTCATAAATATTGTACTCATTCTATGATTTATTACCACCTTTGATGTGATATATATTTATGTGTACTTCTTGTCCATACTTGTAATTATGATTTGTATGTACTTGTGCTTTTATTTCCTATTTTCATCTGGTATATATGAATATTATAGAACTGTTAGTGGAGATGTATGGGCGCTATAATGCGTATTTTATATGCTTTATTTTTAACTTTTCTCAGTCGACCTATGATACCTACTTAGTACAAATGGATCGTATTCAGCCCTACTGCACTCTTGACTATGTATTTTTAGTTTTACTATATATATGTTGTTTGAATCTATTTTAGGAGTCTTGCCATGGGTTTTTGTATTGATTTCTTATTCCATATTAATTAGGTTGATAGGACTACTTTTCAAGGCTTTCCATGACAAGTGCCATCATAACCCTTGAATTTTAGGTCTTGACACATTGGTATTAGAGCAACCAGGTTCATTGGTCTCAATAGTATAAGAACGGGGTGTTTAATAGAGTTTTATAGATTAGTATGTAGACGTCCATATCTATCTTTGAGAGGCTATAAGATGTCTTTAGGAAACTTTCACTTATTTTTTTCCTTATCCTGCTAATCTATTATACCTTGTGTTCTAAATAATGGTTCACTCTTTCTATGCCAGTATCCAAGTATGATATTTTAAGAAACGGAGTTTAGCCTTCATCTGTATTACCTCTTCAGGTGGGGTCTCAGCCAGCTAGATTCATTATGTCTCCTATTATAGCGAGTACAATTATTTCTTCTGATGATAAAAAATGGTTTAAGAGATTCTCTTATTTAGGCTCTCCTAGGTTTAGTGGTGCTGTAGGCGAGGATCCCTACGGGTTTTCGATTGATAATCGGGAGAAGTTGCATAACCTTGGTTCACTTGAGTTGACTAGAGTTTCTTATACTACTTACTAGTTGAGACATACAGCTAGGGATTGGTGGAGGTCACTTGTTAGTTGTAGACCTCTTAATTTTCCAGAGATGACTTGGGATCAGTTTGCTGAGGCCTTTTTGGATAGATTTGTGCCATATAGCTTAAGCGATCAAATGAGAGATGGATTTGATCACCTAGAGAAGGTATCTATTACTATAACAGAGTATGAGTCAAGTTTTTATGCCTTACATAGATATTCTTATGCCAGTATTGCCACCGATTATAAGAAGATTCAAAATTTCATAAAGGTATTAGATGTTTCACTTTAACTTGCTATGACTTATATGATAATGTATGGGGAATCATTTTGAAGTATAGTGGATCATGCTAAGATGACCAAGTCTATTTTTTGAGTATTTTAGGGAGATGTAAAGAGGGTGCACTGTCAGGCGAGTTTACAGGTCACCCATCTTGAGGTAAACATTCTAGAGGTTTTTGTGGGTATCATGGTACAACAATGCAGGCAACCTTACAAGGTTCAAGCAGTGGATCTTATGGTTCATTTGCTTCAAGTATTGATTCTACTAGAGAGCCTCTTGCCATGCCTATCCGTGTACCTACCCTTGTAGGAGACTCTTTAGTAGTGGAATGGGTGTACTGATCCTACGTTGTTACTTTTGTAGGTCGTGAGACTTGGGGTAGATCTTTTTGTTTTAGATATGGTAGATTTCGATGTCATCTTGGGTATGGATTGGTTGGCTTCTTACCATGTTTTCCTAGATTGTTTTGCAAAAACTGTGACTTTAGCTTCACTGGGTGTGACAAGGACAACTTAGAAGAGTGTGCTTCATTCAAGTGCTAAGAGAGTTACATCTTTTCTTTAGACTCGTCGCTTGGTTTAGAGGGGGTATTTGTCTTATTTGTCCTATATTCGTGATACTAGTGTTGCTTCATCTCATTCTTTGGATTCTATTCGTATTAGTTTTGAGTGCATAGATGTTTCCCCTGTGGATTTACCTAGTATGCCTTCAAATCATGATATTGACTTTTCCATTGATGTTGAGACAAGCACAAAGTCCATTTCTATTCCTTCTTATAAGATGGACCTAGTTGAGTTGAATGAATTAAAGGATCAGTTATAAAATTTATTGTATAAGGAATTTATTTGATCTAGTGTATAAATACATGTACATCAATCATCTCAAACATTAATTAAAGACATTTTTACACATCTTTGAAAAAGGGAAAAAATCAATTTAAAAAGATTCTGTAATAATACCAAGGGATTTCTCAAAAAGGCCAAATCTTTCTTCCAAAAAAGAAAAAATATCTCATAATTGAAATTCAGTGCTGACAAAAGATATATAAATATCACCTTTTGAAACATGATCTCTTACAAAATGAAGCTTTATATCAAAATGTTTTCCCTAAAAAGATGCACAAGATTTTTAGACAAACAAATGGCACATAAAGTTTTCACAGGTTTAACAAAAATATCATAATCACTAAGTTAATAAAATATCAAAGAATTTGTACACAACATTATCCAATGGAGATATATTCAGACTTGGTAGGGGAGAGAGAAATACGGTTTGTTTCTTACTAGTCAACAGTATGAGAGAATTCCCTATAAGACATGAGCCATAGGTGTTTTTTCTATCATTCTTAACTCCTGCATAATCTTTATCTGAAAACCCTTTTATAAAAAATTTATCTTATTTAGGATACCAAAATCCCAAGAAATATTATTCATCAAATGTCTAATGATTATCTTAATAGTAGTCAAATGAAACTCCTTAGAAGCTGACTGAAATCTAGCATACTTACACACACTAAATAATATATTTGGTTGATTTGCTGTAAGATAAAAAAGAGAACCAATCATACCATGATATTTTTTTACATCAACAGTCTTGCCATTATCACTTGCTATCGTACAAGTAGGACTCATAGGAGTTCTAGATGATTAGGAATCCTTCATACAAATACTTCTTAATGAGATCTTTGGTATAAATGAAGTTCCCTGCGGTAGACTAATGTATTTGTATTCCTAAGAAGAATGTTAATTCTTCTATCATGCTTATTTGAATTCACCTTGTATTAGCTCAAAAAATCCCTTCATAAGACATCATTAGTACTCCCAAGGATAAAATTATCGACATAAATTTAAATAATTGGAGTTATGCAGGAAGTTATTTTGATAAAAAGTGTTGTTTTCCTTTTATAAAGTTATTATTATTTTTTTTGAATTTTTTGAACCAAGCCCGAGGAGTGCGTGTAGCTGTATGAATCAGAGAATAATCTCATGTATATGCACACGAGGGACTCAAACCAACCAACATATACTAAGGTGACTTAAGTATCGATCATGTAATAATTTATAGGGGACTCAAACCTCCCTAATCATGAAATAATAATAATAAGGGCGACTCAAGCCTCCTTTTATCACTTTGACCCCCACATCGGCAGACGTGATTTCTAGTATCACTCAGTCCTCCACTTTCACGAATCAGCTACACAACCCTTATTAGAGCCTAATTAAAACATTTATCATACAATCCCATTCGTAAACCACATTTTACATTAAGGCATGCATCGTTGGTATATTCATACCAACTATATTTGCAAGGTAACAACAATATGCTCAAACAATTATCCATTAACTTGAAGAAAAAACTCCCTTTGTCCATTAATACATGGTGGGGAACACCGATTCTCTTTGTTCATTAAATCAAAGTATTGTGTTTCGAATACCTCTCTATATCATATAATAGTTCAAGACTAGTTCAATTTCACAAATTCCCAACTTTTGCATGACTTAAAAATAATTTGATACTATGGGGTTGGGTTCATAACCATTTCAAAAGTCACAAGTTTGAGAAAATCACAATTCCCTTGTTCATTCACCACACCCATGAACCCACAAGTTCAAAACCATATTTAAATCATGATTAATCATATATAAACCATAGGAAAATATTATCAACAACAAGCATTCAAAAAATCCAACCTTTGTTTCAAAACCAACATAAGCATCTCATGAAAAATAGTTTAAAACACATGTTTTTACAAAATTAACAATAAGGGAAGAGTAACATACCTAAAATAGTATGATGTGCGGAGACAAATCACCCAGGAAATCCCTTATTGATCAACCTCTTGAAAACTATAAAAGTTCTTGACCTGAAGGATTTGGGAGTATTTGACGATTTACTTGGATTAGTTTCTGAGTGTTAATAATACCCTAAAGAGGTTATAAGTTGTGGGCTTCAATTTGGATAAGAGGGGAAATATGCAGAATGCCCTCAACTTATAAGTTGTATAAGTGTCACATTTGACTATGGGTCAACCCTTGACTCATAGCCGCTCCTTATGACTCATCACCATGAGTCATAATGAAGGAAGTACCACCAAGGTAGCCTACACTATTTTCCTTGTGAATCAATGGCAACTACTCATAATTGTAATCCCCCACATTTTAGACTAGAATGAAAATCCATCATTCCTATACCTGGATGTTTTAAAAGCCTCAAATCCTATATAAATTTAGTGTGTTAATCAATTATGTAGTGTGTAAATCTATTTGAGTATGAATTTAGATCATAGAGGTCCCCTAACTCAAGTAAAAGTTGAAAGATTTCATATCGTTCAAGTTTTAGTGAGCGTCAAAACTTGGGTCAATTTTAATCGACCATAACTAATTGTATATGACTAAATGGGTGGTTTACTATATAAAAATGAAATATATTTGAATTAGCTATCCAACGATACCAATTTTGCCTAAATATGATATCAGAGCAAAGAGTTATGCCTATTTTACTCCAGCACGTTAGGCTGGAAATAGTGTGACAACATTCATGATAGCTTATCACATTTGTGATGCCCTATTACGAAGGTCGTCAACCTTAGGCAGACACAAGATCCTAAGTGATGACATCCGTGATATATTATCACATTTATGATGCCCTATCATGAAGGTCATCAGCCTTAGGTAGAAATCAGCTCCTAAATGACAACATTTGTGATAGCTTATCATATTTGTGATGCCCTATCACGAAGGTCATCAGCCTTAGGCAGAATCCCCTAAGTGACGACATTTGTGATAACTTATCATACTTTTGATGCCCTATCACGAAGGTTGTCAGCCTTAGGCAGAAACCAACCCCTAAGTGACGACATTCGTGATAGCTTATCACATTTGTGACGCCCTATCATAAAGGTTGTTAGCTATGATTTTCAGCAACTGGGAAAATTATTTTATAAGGGTATTTTGGTCTTTTCTTTCAGCTTCCACGACTTATAACCCTAAAGAGGATTAATTTTTCCCATTTTTCTTCAGTTAAGCATCTTAAAAACCCTCTCTTACACTCTCAACCACAAGATTAGGGTTTCCATCAAACTCATCTCACAAAAGCAAGATTCAAGCCCTTTTCTAAGATAATCAAGAATTAAGTTTTCCAATCCAAGAACTCTCTAGCAAATCATCAAGTTTTCCTTTCTAATGTATGCGTAGTGTTCGTCCATGGATCCCTTTTATCCATGGAGCTCAAGAATCATGTTTTAAATTATAAATTATGATTTCGTTGTTGTTTTATGACTATATTCATGTTGATGATTGTTTTTTGGATTCAAGGTTGTATCTTGATGTGTTTTTCATGAAGCATGTGAATAGGTTAGTTGGAAACCCATGAATTTGGGTGGTTTAAGATTTCTAAATTTGTTAAGTACATCTATGCTCAATATTATGCAAGCAATGTGTTTGATAAAATTCTTAGGATGCTAAAAATTCATGTTTACATAGTTCCATGAAATCTAAATGACAAGTCTATGTTAGCTATATACTTCAATATAAATTCCATGCTATTGATATGTTGCTATTGTTGTGGTATGAAGCATGTATGATAATGGAGATATACTATAGGTACATGAAATATATCCATGCACTCCCTACCATGCTTAAGATGTTGAAGAACTACATGAAGTATAATATCCCCTACTTATGACAATGTGAATAGTGGACTCCAATCTTATGATCAAGTCAGTCATGTTGTGTTAGTTTCCTTCCATCGAGTCCTGGGGTTATTCATACCCAAAAATATAGTTGTGTCCCTAGAGGCATGTCATGGTATCTTGATACTCTCAGTCAGGCCATGATCTATAGAATTCAATCAGTAATGTAACTTAGGAAAATCCAGTAACCTCAGTAATCTCAGTAGTTCAGTAATCTCAGTGATCTCAGTACTCAGTAATATCTGTAACATCATTATTCAAAGTCAATCTCAGTAACTTCAGTACTTTCAACCAGTCCTTATAACTCAGTACATTCTGGCAGTCATAAAAATCCAGTAAACTTAGTTTAGCTCCGCTAAATAATACCACTCGTATCAGTCTAGTTAATCAGTATCAGTTCAACTAATTAGTTCAATTCAGTTCTTCAGTTCAACCTAGTTATTTAGTTCAGTTTTTTTTAGATGGGAGTCGGATTCAGCACCGAGTGAGCCTAGGGATGGGGACTCACCCCCTAGATTATGAGTGAGATCCTTAGAAGCAATCCCTAAGTTCCAAAACTACGAAGCCAACGTAGGTATGCGATGTCACTCATTAGATAGGACTGACATACTAAGGGGTCACCCGTTAGCACCTTTATATGTATAGGACCGATCCCAGGAGTCACCCGCTAAATTAGGACTGACTCAACAACAGATGTATTTACTGGTGGTGCGATACTAACACCCTTCTATCTAGGGCAGAGATTGGACCCCAGTCAACTTAGCTTGGGGTATGTCGGTTAGATGAATACATCCCACAGTTTTAGTTAAAGAATCAGGGCTTTTAGACACAGTCAACTTAGCTTAGTAGTACAGATTCAGTACTGTTAGATACAGTCAATGCTTATCATTGTAAATACACTTTAAGATCACCTATTTGCTAGGACTAATCTCAACTATGATTAATCAGTATCAGAATCATTAGATTTAAAGATCAACCGCTAGATAGGACTGATCTCAAACTAAGTCAAATCATCCTTATTATCAGTATACTCATGATCACCCGCTAGATAGGACTAATCTCAAATTTAGTTACTCTAAGTAGAACGGAACTTAGATAGTTCTATCACAACTTAGACTGTTAGATACAGTCGCTCAGTATCAGTTATATCCATTAATCCAATCATTATAGTTATACCGGCTATATGAATTGTCATAGCTCATGTTACCTGTATAAAATTTTAGGACTGTTAGACACAGTCATTCAAACCAATTCTTTATAATTTGAACTATCAGAAATTGTCAATAATCTATTCATTACTTCAGTAACAGTAAAGTTATGTAATCAACATTCAGACTCAGTAGTCAGAATCATCACGAGTTCAGTTATAGTTGTTTATGCATGTATGTATTCTCACGTTCATATTAGTTAGAATTGTTCATGCATATAACCCTTTGCATTTAGCCTACCTCACTCGTATACTCAGTATATTCAGACGTACTGATATATTTGTGCTATGGTGCTTTTTCTTATGTTGCACCATAGGTTCAGAGGCACGAGCTCCAGATCCGCAGTAGCATTCTAGTGTTTAGAGTTTGTGGTGAGTCCTTCTCATTTAAGGATGATATAATTATTGCTATATTTACTATTCAGTTTCTAGATGGAGTTAGTTGGAGACATGCTCCTTCAACTCCTTATTCAATTCAGTTAGAGGCTTTCAGACTACTTGTATGATTAGATATTCAGATCTCATTATTTTTAGTATTTATGACTTGTTTTGGTATTGTTATACCTTTTTCAAAAATTTTGTTATCAGACATTTATTCAGTTCAAACCTTATGCCCTTTCATGTTTATGTTTCCATATTTTATGATATATTATGTAGTATACAGGTATAGATATCAGTCATGGGTTAGCTTGTGGTCCTTCAGGGCCATGAGTACCGTGTAGCATTCTAGTTCTGAAAATTGGGGTGTTACAAACTTGGAATCAGAGCCTAAGGTTCAATAGAGTCCTACGAAGTCTGAAAGCCACATTTAGTAGAGTCTTGTACATGCATGTGTTGTGCACCACACTTATGTGCAGAATGCTATGAGATGTTTTAGGAATAGTTTCCCTTCTTTCAATATTCACGTCGTTCCAGTGAGCATAATCTCAGTCTAATCCATTTCTCCCTTTCTTCTACAGATATGCCTCCTGAAAAATAAAACGAAAATCAGTTAGCCCTTCAGCCCGAAGACCCTTTGGACGATTATGTTTCTCATGTAGAGTTTAGGGCTGTATTCACTACTCTTGCTCAGTCATTTGCTGCCTAAAATGAATGACCAGCTATCGTTCTGTCCAACCCAGTGGCTAATTTAGCTGCAACTAGAATTCAGGACATCACCCAAATGTATCCTCCTTCCTTCACAGGGCCTAAGTCAGATGAGGACCCGTAGGTATTGCTAGATCAGGTTTAGAAGGTGACAGATGTTATAGGGTTTACTACTGTTTAGTGTACTGAGTTAGATGCATACCAATTATAGGATGTCGCTCATACTTGGTACAAGCAGTGGAAGTCAAAAAGGTTAGATGATGCAGGCCCTATAGAGTGGGAGAAGTTTGCCTCTACTTTCCTTGATAGATTCTTTATGCTAGAGCTTAGAGAAGCTAAGGTACTAGAGTTCATCAAACTCAGGCAGGTAGTATGATAGTAAAGGAGTATTCTCTCAAGTTTACTCAATTATCCAGATATGCCCTTCATGTGGTTGCAGATGGTAGAGCAAAGATGAGTAGGTTCGTGTTAAGGGTGAATGATAGTGTGGTAATGGAGTGCAGATCTGCCATGTTGAATAGTGATATGACTTTATCTAGACTTATGACACATGCTCAGCAGATAAAGAAGCAAAAGATTAGGATGAGAGAGAGATAGAGTAAGAGAGCAAGGACAGGTAGTTTCAGCTTTGCTCAGCCTAAGTCACTGGGTGGTAACCGTTCTCAGCATAGTAAAAAATTTTCAATCCCAGATCTATCCTCAGCTAGTGTACCAGCACCTAAGTCCAAAAATGACCGTTATGATGGAGCGCCAGGATTTGAGGACCAGGGTAGTGAAAATAGAGGTCTTACTTATCTAATTTGCAAAGAGCGTGGTAAGAATCATCTAGGTGCATGTATGGCAGGAAGTGATGTATGATTTCGGTGTGGAAATCCAGGCCATAGGATGCAAGAGTGAAAAGTTCTAGCACAGAGGGGTAAGGAGTTGCGTCAGTAAAGTACCAATAGTGGTCAGCTTCAGAATAGACTTTGTGCACTCTAGACCCATCCTAATCTAGAAAGTTTCCCTGACTTAGATTCGGGTATGTTACTAGTCTTTCATATTGATAGTATGTATTATTAGATCTCTATCTCTCATTAGCATATGTTTTAGTATGAGTTAGCTAGTAAGGACAGCAAGTCAGTTTAGCAATCGAGCAGTCATATTTTTATAGCTTGTTTTCTCATCCTTGGATCTATTCATCCTATCAAAAATCTCAGAGAAAATAACTATTTCAAGGTAGAACCTCCTAGTAGTTACAAGTTCAGTTCATCTCATACATCATGCATTAGTTTTAGACTCCTAAAGTTTAGTTATAATCTAGTTCGTAGATGCCCTGTGCATCACCCAGTATCTCCGTAAGGTAAGCGTTCTTAGAGGGACAGAGCATCCCAATGGAAAGATACCCCACTTTCTCTTAACGCTCTTATGCCTTAGATCCTTCAATTTTTCCTTGCATAACAAATTCAGTCTAGAATAGAGGGTACTCATAAGTTAACCTTCAAGTTAGACCTCAGCTGTAAGTCAATATTCAGAGGTTCAATTCAGTTCATGATGTTCAGTCTATATGTCACGTAGCAAAATCAGTCATGTTCTCATGTTTCAGTTCTATCTTAGTACCTTTACCATTGAATGTTCAATCGCATGTTCGTGAGTCAGTTCAGTCATATATTCACGCATCAGATATGCTTAGTCAGCTTATTAGTACTTTCAGTCATGCATTCACGTATCATGCCAGTCATATAATCATGCATCAGATATGTATGGATTCAATTTATTAGTTAAGCATCAGATATGCATTCTCAGTTTGAGAAACTCAGTCCTATATTCATAAATCAGCTACCCATGCATCAGATATGGATGTACAATATGATATGCTTAGTTTTCTGTCATGTCATCCATAAAATTATGATCAGTCATTCATGCTATATATTCGTGTAAGTTGTCTTTTCTCTTATCTCATCCAGTATCATTCAACGACCAATGTTCCCAAGGGGGAGATATTGTAATACCTCACATTTGGAACTAGAATGAAAATCCGTCATTCCTATACGTGGATGTTTTAAAAGCCTTAAATACTATATAAATTTAGTGTGTTAATCAATTATATAGTGTGTAATTCTATTTGAGCATGAATTTAGATCATAGAGGTCCCCTAACGCAAGTACAAGTTGAAAGTTTTCCTATCGTTCAAGTTTTAGTGAGCGTCAAAACTTGGGTCAACTTCAATCAACCATAACTCATTGTATATGACTAACTGGGTGGTTTAATATATAACAAATGAAATCTCTTTGAATTATATTTCCAACAATACCAATTTCACCTAAATTTTATATCGGAGCAAAGAGTTATGCTTATTTTACTCCAGCATGTCAGGCTGGAAACAGTGTGACGACATTCATGATAGCTTATCACATTTGTGATGCCCTATCACAAAGGTCGTCTGCCTTAGGCAGAAACCAGCTCCTAAGCGACTACATTCGTGATAGCTTATCACATTTGTGATGCCCTATCACGAAGGTCATCATCCTTGGGTAGAAACCAGGCCCTAAGTGAAGACATTCATGATAGCTTATCAAATTTGTGATGCCCTATCACGAAGGTAATTAGCTATGATTTTCAGCAACTGAGAAATTATTTCATAAGGGTATTTTGGTCTTTTCTTTCACCTTCCACAACTTATAACCCTAAAGAGGCGTAGTTTTTTCCATTTTTCTTCAGTTAAGCATCTTAAAAAACCTCTCTTACACTCTCAACCACAATATTAGGGTTTCCATCAAACTTATCTCTCAAAAGAAAGATTCAAGCCTTTTTCCAAGATAATCAAGAATTAAGTTTCCCAATCCAAGAACTCTCTAGAAAATCATCAATGTTTCCATTCTAATGTATTCGTAGTGTTCATCCATGGGTCCCTTTCATCTATGGAGCTCAAGAATCATGTTTTAAATTACAAATTATGATTTTCTTGTTGTTTTATTACTATATTCATGTTGATGATTGTTGTTTGGATTCAAGGTTGTATCTTGATGTGTTTTTCATGAAGCATGTGAATAGGTTAGTTGGAAACCTATGAATTTGGGTGGTTCAAGATTTCTAAATTTGTTAAGTAGACCTATGCTCAATATTATGCATGCAAGGTGTTTGATAAAATGCTTAGGATGCTAGAAATTCATGTTTACATGGTTCCATGATATCTAAATGACAAGTCCATGTTAGTTATATACTTCAATATAAATTCTATGCTATTGATGTGTTGCTATTGTTGTGGTATGAAGCATGTATGATAATGGAGATATACTATATGTACATGAAATATATCCATGAACTCCCTACCATGCTTAAGATGTTGAAGAACTACATGAAGTTTAATATCCCCTATTTATGATAATGTAAATTGTGAACTCCAATCTTATGATCAAGTCAGTCATGTTGCGTCAGTTTCCTTCCATCTAGTCCTGGGGGTATTTGTACCCGAAAATATAGTTGTGTGCCTAGAGCCATGTCATGTTATCATGATACTTTCAGTCAATCCCTGATCTATAGAATTCAGTTAGTCGTGTGACTCAGGAAAATCCAGTAACCTCAGTAATCTTAGCAGTTCAGTAATCTCAGTGATCTCAGTACGCAGTAATATCTATAACCTCAGTATTCAAAGTCAATCTCAGTAACTTCAGTACTCTCAACTAGTCCTCATAACTCAGTATATTCCACCAGTCATCAAAATCCAGTAAACTTAGTTTAGCTCCACTAAACAATACCACTAGTATCAGTCTAGTTATCACTATCAGTTCAGCTAATCAGTTCAGTTTAGTTATTTAGTTCACCCCAGTTATTTAGTTTAGTGTCTTTCAGATAGGAGTAGGATTCATCACCGAGTGAGCTTAGGGATGGGGACTCACCCGTTAGATTAGGACTGAGATCATTAGAAGTAATCCCTAAGTTCCAAAACTACGTAACCAGCGTAGTACAAGATGTCACCCATTAGATAGGACTGACATACTCAGGGGTCACCCATTAGCACATTTATATGTATAGGACCGATCCAGGAGTCACCCGCTAGGTTAGGACTGACTCCACAGCATATGTCTTTACTGGTGGTGCAATACTGATACCCTTCTAGTCAGGGTAGAGATTGGACCCCAGTCAACTTAGCTTAGGGCATGTCTATTAGATAAATACATCCCACAGTTTCAGTTACAGAATCAGGGCTTTCAGACACAGTCAACTTAGCTTAGTAGTACAAATTCAGTACTGTTAGATACATTCAATGCTTATCATTATAAATATACTTCAAGATCACCCATTAGCTAGGAGTGATCTCAACTATGATTAATCAGTATTAAAATCATTAGATTTAAAGATCACCCGCTAGATAGGACTGATCTAAGACTAAGTCAAATCATCCTTATTATTAGTATACTCATGATCAGCCGCTAGATAGGACTGATCTCAAATTTAGTTACTCCAAGTAGAACGGAACTCAGATAGTTCCATCAAAACATAGACTATCAGATACAATCGCTCAGTATCGATTATATCGATTAATCCAATCATTATAGTTATACCGGCTATATTAGTTATCTTAGATCACGTTACCAGTATTCAATTTCAGAACTTTTAGACACAGTTACTCAAACCAGTTCTTCATAATTTGAACTGTAAAAAATAGTCAATAATCCATTCAGTACCTCAGTAATAGTAAAGTTATGTCGTCAGTATTCAGACTCATTAGTCAGCATCATCACGAGTTTAGTTATAGTTGTTTATGCATGTATGTATTCTTACATTCATATTAGTTCGCATTTTTCATGCATATAACCCTTTGCATTTAGCCTACCTCACTCGTATACTCAGTA
This sequence comes from Capsicum baccatum var. pendulum, assembly GCA_030864225.1. Lineage (NCBI taxonomy): Eukaryota > Viridiplantae > Streptophyta > Magnoliopsida > Solanales > Solanaceae > Capsicum > Capsicum baccatum. The sequence goes on along the minus strand of CM061560.1, from coordinate 158,283,696 downwards.
CATTCAGATGTAGTGACACATTTGCGCTATGGTGCTTTCTCTTATGTTATACCATAGGTTCAAAGGCACGAGCCAAAGATCAGCAGTAGCATTCCAGTGTTCAAAGTTTGCAGTGAGTCCTTCTCATTCGAGGACGATATGATTATTGCTACTTTACTATTCAGTTGCTAGATGGAGTTAGTTGGAGACATGTTCCTTTAAATCCTTATTCAGTTCAGTTAGAGGCTTTCAGACTAGATGTCAAATTAGATATTCGGATCTCATTATTTTTAGTATTTATGATTTATTTTGGTATTGTTATACCTTTTTCAGGCATTTTGTTATTAGACATTTATTCAGTTCAAACCTTATGGCCTATCATGTTTATGTTTCCGTATTTTATGATATATTATGCACTATACAGGTACAGATATTAGTCATGGGTTAGATTGTGGTCCTTCGGGGTCATGAGCACCGTGTAGCATTCCGGTTCAAAAAATTGGGGTGTTACAGTAATAGGACTCTACGACTCGTAGGGTCTAGTCGAAGTCAACACAGAAACCAAATTGGGACTTACACTGAACACCCTAAGAGTATATTTAATGACTCATGACATATCCTTACTGCTCTTAGTGAGCCACATATACTCAGAGTAAAATCAAGCCATAAACTTACTAAATTGGTTATGACTTACCCCAATGACTTTTCACGACACTCTATGACTCACAAGGTGAGTCATTACTAAGGTAGTAAGCTCAAAGCTCAAGAAATTTTTTAAGGGCCAAAAATCTAGGGTATTTCACCAATGTTGGGTCTTTTGTTGTTTTAGAGTTCGTAAGGAGTTTTCTTGAAAAATATTAGTATACTATGGTGAATATCAATAGTCAACTAACTTTAGTAAATCAACAATGGCCATAGTAGACTAACATTTTTAAGAAAACTCCTTACAAACTCTGACAATGGCACATGTGACAAATCAGATTTGTCAGTTGACTTGGTCTACTGATTTGATGTAAAAATACTATGAATGGTAAATTTTTCAAATCTATTAATTTTGATTTTTAAATCATCAACTTCTTCTTGCAAATAATCTTTTTCAATTTCACAAACCTCAAGTTGAAGTTCCTAGTTTCTTTTTTCACTTAATAATGCCTTTTTTGATCATGAGCTTTATTTTGATCAGCTATGAAAATACCTAACGAATTTTGTAGTTTAGAATATTTATTAAAAGAGTTGTTTCTTACCTGACTAGATTCTTTAATTGCCTTGAAGAAACAACCTCCAATTTTATTGTTATTATGGTCTAATTGTTCCACATCAACCCTGCAGCTAGAGGCTTTTTTGTTTCTTTTTTTTTATGGACTCCTCATGATTAGATTTCAATCTATTCCACATTTCTTTAGAAATTTTACAAGTGGATATTTTCTCATATTCTCATTCACTAAGAGCACAATCAAGAAAATAGATTGCTCTAGCATTTGTTTGCACAATATCCAAATGTTATTTTGTGTAGTCAAATGTGACCAAATTTTTTCCAAACTATTTTCCATTATTTTTTATATAAGCCTTGTCCCATTCTGCTTAAGAGCCATGCTTTATAATCCGTTAATTGAATATAAATCTTTGCATAAATCTTTATTCTTGTTTTTCACTAATTATAGTATATGCCATTAAAGAAGGCTGGTTGACTTACTGAAATTCCCTCTTAAAATATGGCTTCAGTAATTTAATACCACAACATAAATATTTATTCACTTGTTCTTATGCAATAACAAAGATATGTGACGAGGCTATGATACTAATCCAAAGTAGTAAGGGTGGTAAATTACTCTTTTTTCAATCAGACCGTCGACTTCCTTCGACAAATAGTCGATGATTGACTGCAGTAATAAAAACTTCAAAAACTAAAGTGCTGAATGTAAATAACACCCGATATATTATAATAGATAAGGCCTCTAATAGGTCTTACTCCAGTCCTCTTAGGTTGCAAGGGATTTTACTAGTTCTTTGTGAATAAAATCAAAGTACAACATTGAGTCATGCTTTTTATCTATGACTCACACTTTCTTTGTTTCTCATTTGATACAATGCCTCACCAACTATGTGTTTTTCTCCTCTCTTTTTAAGTACATAGTAAATCTTTAAGAGAATACAATCCTTGAATAATGATGAGCAAAGAACTAGTGAAGGTTGTGAAAAGTGTATATCTCTTCAAATAGTTTTCTATTTCTTAAATAGTGGTGATTGGACTATTAATAGCCGTAGGAAAATATCAAGCAACCCAAGAGATTTTCTCCATTGAAATGGGATATGAGAATCCTATTTCCAAGAAAAAATGGATCATATTAATGATCCAAACTACCTATAATTTTCTTATATAGAAATAGCTGTACAATTAATGATATATCAAGATTTTGGACTACTTTTCATAGTGACGTGGTCTTGTGATTACCACTGAAAGAGGAGACATAATTCTTTTCCTTTTTCTGTTGATTCTTGGAGATCTTCCAAATTGACTTGTAACTAATCTTCATTTTTTATTGTGGCCAAGAATATTTGATTTTCCTTTGAATATAACTGCAAAGAAGTCATACATTAAAACATCACATTACTAATTTAGAGATTACCCAAGCTCAAAAATGGAAAAAATCATAAAAAAATCCCTCAACCTGAAGCTAAAAGTCCCAAAATAGAAGAAAAATAGTGAAAATAGGTTTCTATATTAACACATCCATGATCACTTAAGTGGTCATAGCTTATGCAGCGAATTGACTGCTTAAGCAGTCTAACCCTAAAGCATGAGGTTGCTTAATTGGTCACCCACAACTAAAGCGGCGAATGCTAAAGCGGTCAAGTATATGCTTTAGTGGTGGTTGAGGAGTCAATGGGGACTGCTAAAGTTGTGCATGGGCCACCTAAGTGGCTACTACTTAAGAGGTCCTTTGCCCGCTTTAGCGGTTGCACTGGTCTTCAGATGCATCAACAACTTTGCTAAATTGCAAAGTTACAAAGTTGTTGATCGATCCCTCAGAATTTTTTTAGAATCTGGTAAAGGCAAATGAAATATGCTACTAGACTGAATTTTATATTCCGAACACAATGGCTATGTTAGATTTTTTAAAAGAGATTATTTTCACAAAATTTACCACTGAGAGCCAATTGCACTCATTTTCGAACCAAGGGTCAAAATAAGATCCAAAAGCCACAAAACAAAACCAACCACGCTACCAAGACAAAATCAACATTTTGGATCTGCTGGCATAGTTTGTTTTGCCATTTGACACACAAAACAATAATTGTTGACCAAAGTAAACTATGAGGCCTTTCCAACCTCTAAAAACCACAAACTCACACAAATTAATTCTGATATCGAGACTATGCGAACCATCCACAACTTAGAAATAATATATAGAAATCACAGAAGGGGTAAAATGGTCAAAACATATAAAAGGTGAAGTTCACAGAATTAAGTCATTAAAATATTCACAACTACGAATCTAGTTTGTCCTCAAAATAAAGGGAAGAAAATGTCTGAAACATTGAAAATATGGGGATAAATGTTATGCATATCGGACTCAACCTCTCAAGTAGCCTCATCTATGAAATGGTGCCTCTACTGAACCTTAACCACAAGAATAACTCTAGAAAGAAATCGTCTAATATTCCAGGGTAAAATAGAGATTGGCTCTTCAACAAAGGACAACCTCTCATCAAATTATATGGTGTCCCAATGAAAGACATGAGACTCATATGGGATATAAAGTCCTAGCACGGTACATGAAAAACTGGATGAATGGATGATAAAGTTGGGGGAAATATTAACTCGTAAGCTGCATCTTTAATAATCTAAAGAACCTCAAATTTCCCAACAAACTTGGGGCTAATCTTGTCCTTCTTCCTAAATCTCATCACGCCTTACATGGGTGACATATGAAGGAAAAATCGATCATCAACACTAAACCTCAAGGCAAAGTCTAAAATCCGTATAGCACTTCTGCCTGCTTTGAGATGCTCTAAGTCTATCCTAATTGACTCAAACACTATCCAATGACTTGAAAAACAAGTCTGTGCCATGAGGTCTAATTTCAGAAGTCCCTAACCAGCCAATCAGAGAGTGGCAATGCCTACCATATAATGCCTCAAAAGTTGGCATCTCAAAACTCAAATGGTAGCTATTATTATGTACAAACTTTTCCAAGGCCTAATATTTCTCCTATTGACCTCCTAAGTTCATAACAAAAGATTTGAGAATATCCTTATAACCTGAATTGTTCATTTTGACTGACCGTTGGTCTGGGGGGTAAAAGGATATGGTAAGATCAATGTAAGTACCTAAATCCTCCTGAAAGTTCCTCTAAAAGTTAGAAGTAAAAACTGGACCTTTATCTGAGATAATAGACACTGGTACACTATGGAGAAGAACTATCTCATAATAAAGTTACAAGCTAACCTCTCAACACTGGCAAAACCTTACTAGGGATGAAATGAGCAGATTTGGTCAATCAATCCCTGATGACCCAGACATTATCGAAACCATGAGATGTACGAGGCAACTCAATCATGAATTCCATAATGAATTGTTCCCACTTCTACTCAAGAATAGGTAATCTCTAAAGCAAACAACCAACCCTCAAATGTTTGTCCTTGTCCTGCTGACAATATAGGTAACAAGTTACAAAATCTATCATATCTTTCCTCATACTATCACACTAGTAACGATGGCTCAAATCATGTTACATCTTAGTCACTCTTTGATGAATGGAGTACCTAGAAAAATAGGCCTACTCTAAGACCAATCCCACCTAATTACCCACTCTCATCACATAACCTCAACCTTCAATCCTTAAAAACCATCAAAATCAATTGAGGATTCCTTAGCCTCTCTATTCAACACTTTTAATCGAATCAGTCTCAAACCATCATCAACAAACTGATGAGTTTGAAACTACTTTACCAATAAAGATCTAGCCTTCATAAATGCCAAAACTCACCTAGGTGATGAAATATTAAATCTACTTATCTAGTTAGCCAAATGCTGTATCTCTAAGGCTAAAGGCCTCTAATGGGTCAAAAGATGTCCCAAGCTACCTATGTTAGTCGGCTTCTGCTTCAAGGCATATGCAAACACATTAGCCTTGCCCAGATGATAGAGAATAGTGGATTCATAAACCTTAAGTAACTCAAGCCAACAATACTTCTTCATATTAAGATCTCACTAGGTGAAGAAGTATTAAAGACTATGGTGATTTGATAATATCTCACAAATGACTCCATATAAATAGTGTCTCCATAACTTAAAGGTAAACACAACTGCACAAAACTCTAAATATTGGGTAGTGTAATTCTTTTTATGAGGCTTCAACTGATGAGAAGTATAGATAATTACCTTACCCTAATACATCAACACGACACCCAACCCAATGCTAGAAATATCACAAAAGATGGCAAAGCCTACACTCTTTTTAGGAAAAGTTATAATAGGAGCTAATGTTAATAAATCCTTAACCTTTTCAAAGCTCACCTCATAAGTATCAAACCACCGAAAAGAAATTTTATTCTGAGTCAACTTGGTCAAAGGATCCATAATAGATGAAAAATCCTCAACAAAGCATTGATAGTATCCTACTACACCAACAAAACTCTGAATCTTGATAGGAGTAGGCCTAGCCCAATCATGAACAACCATAATATTAGCCGCAATAACCATGATACCATCCTTGGTCATAATATGAACCAAGAAAGAGACAAAATCTAGCAAGAACTTGAACTTGGAGAATTTAGCAAACAACTTTTCATTTGTTAACCTCTAAAGTACAATCTGCAAATGCTCTTCATGGCCAACCTTACTCTTGAATTAAAACAAGATATCATCTATAAGTCTAATAACAAAAGAGTAGAGATACGATCGAAACACTCAGTTTATACACTCCATGAATGCAATCGGGGCATTGGTCAACTCGAAGGACAAGTCCAAGAACTTAATGACCATATCGAGTCTAAAAAACTATCTTTGGAATATAGAAATCTCTAATTCTCAACTGGTGACACTCAAACCTCAAATAAATCATTAAAAAAATCCAAGCACCCTGAAGGTGAACAAATAAATCATTAATATAAGGAAGAGGATACTTATTCTTAATAGCTACCTTACTTAACTGCCGATAATCAATAAAAATGTACATAGACCCATCCTTTTACTTCACAAAAAAGATAGGCACACCCAAGGTGACACACTAGGTAAGGTAAATCCCATATCAAACTATTCCTATAACTGGTCCTTAAATTTCTTCAAATCTATTTGTGCTATACTATAAAGAGGAACAAAAATTCTCTTGGCGTGTGGCTCAACATCAATAGTAAAGTCAATATCACAGTTTGTTGGAATAACTGGAAAAATAATATGAAAAAAATCCATGAACTCACGGATAATATAGATAAAATCCAAAAGAGGCGGTGAAGCTAGTATCATAAATATGTACCAAGTAAGAAAAACATCCCCTCTCTACTACACAATAAGCACATAGAGAGGATATAACTCTATTTGGACCCGAATGAAGCATACCCTTATAAGCTATCCTTGACACACCTGACAAAACTAAAGGCATGGTCTTAGCATAGTTTTCTAGAATAGCATGACATAGAGCTAATCATCCATACCCAAGATGACATTAAACTCTACCATGCCTAGGATAATCAGATCTACTCAAGTCTTACCCTCTAGAAAGGTAACAACACAAGATCGATAAACCTAATCAACCTCAAAAAAGCCTACATCTTAGCATAGTTTTCTAGAATAGCATGACATAGAGCTAATCATCCATACCCAAGATGACATTAAACTCTACCATGCCTAGGATAATCAGATCTACTCAAGTCTTACCCTCTAGAAAGGTAACAACACAAGATCGATAAACCTAATCAACCTCAAAAGAGCCTACAAGGGTAGATACATGAATAAGCATGCCAAGAGTCTTACAAGTATAATTAAAACAAGAAGCAAAATATAAAAAAGACATAAGAGAAAGTCAACCCTTGATCAAATAACACAAATGCATATCTGAAGCAAACTGGGATGGTACTTGTAATAACAGAGTCAGAAGACTCTGCCTCAGGTCTGGAGTGTATATCAAACCACTAAACACGTTAGCTACTTGACCGAGTAACCCCATAACCACCTCCACGACTACTACTACCTCTGCCTCACACACTTTTAGTAATACCTCTACTACCCTGGGTGGCACCTTTTATTGTTGATATAAGAGTAGGCTAAAAAAAAGATAAGGGAAATCCTTGGACACCTGGCCAAACTCATCACACATAAAGCAACCTCTATGACCTAAATCAATCTGAAGAGGTGCGATTGAGCTAGAATAACCATCCTGGGACAACACATGACTACTGATAGATGTTGAACCTAAGGGTATACCACCCAAACCCTACAAATCATCTTTTACTAGTATACCATACTAACCATAAGAACCTCTAAAATCTCTTTCTTAATGGGCGTGCCTACTAAACTCGCCCTCATGGCTCTCTCTTTTAGTGTCTCTTTGAGTAGCTCAAAGGATGAACTTACTCATAGTCACATGATCCACCACACTATAAAATGACACCCCTAAAAATACCATTTGTGTAGTAGTCAATTGAAATAAAATATACAATCCTTTCATAAACTTCTAAATCTTCTCAAACTCAATGGTAATACTGGAAGAAGAATATTTAAAAAAGGCATAGAAATATGAATCATACTTGGCAGTAGTCATAGAGCCCTTCTCCAAGTGATAAAACTCATCTCTTATCTGATCCCATAAATTTTAGGGCACAAACCTGTCAAAAAAGCCATCTACAAACTGATCCTAAGTCATCTTAAGAGAACCAAGAGGTCTAAAACAAATAAGTGACCTCCACCAAGCCCTAGATACATCTCTCAACTAAGAAGGAGTGTAAGCAACTCCATGTGACTCAAGCATTCCAACGTTATACAACTTTTTCCAGTAATCAATCAAGAAATCATAAGTATACGCAGCCACAACACTACTAAACTTGGTTGGACCTAAGAAAGTAAATCTATCAAACCTCTACTGATCCTTAGAAGACATAATTGTATCCAAAGTAATAGGAGAAATAGTAAATCTGGTAGGATGTTATCCTATTTGAGGGGGTAATATAGAGAATGTTTTAACTCCCTAACTCGACATACCATATTTGGATACTGACACAAATGAAAGAACAACACTCAGTGTTAGTAGAATCCCATAAAAAGATGTATGTACAGATGGAGGAACCACAAATAGAGCTAGAGGAACACCTTAAGCATAATCTGGAATATATGGAGGTACAACACTTGGAGCTTGAGGAATAGTAGGTGGACACCAAGTAACTCCATATAAATAAGTCAATAAATGATCTAATAAACCCTTCAAAATCGGGGAAGTAGTACTTTATAGAACTGAGTAGGTACCATAACCCTAGCATGCTCAACCATGAGAATAGGGGAGATCCCTATAGTACTACCTCTAGAAGGGAAAGATCCTCATGCTTGTCCTCTACCTCAAGCCCATACATAACTCATGACTCACCCCCTAGAACATACAGAGATTGAGGTAGTAGATCTAGTCCTTACCATATGTGTAGAAAAGTGTGAAACATAATTTAAAATATAGTGTATGGAAGACCCACACAATAAGTAAAAAACAAGAAAGTATCCTAAAGATATCTTATAACTTCTCAAATATAGATACAAATATCTATGTATCAATCTGTGAGACACTACCAGACACTCTGTTCTTACATTGATAAGACCAATGAACCTAGCTGCTCAGATATAAGGTCATAATGGCACTTATTGTGGCTGATCCTTGATAACTAAGCAAATTACCTAATTCACAAGTCAAAAAAACAATACAAAAAGTCCTAAGAAGAGACTTATAGAGCAAAGCTAGACCCATACAAGTACAGTAATGATAGTAGTTTTAAATATAAAGATACTATATATCATCCCAAACCTGGTGTCACACTGTAAGAACAATCCAAATATAACATAGAACTGTAAATATAATTGAATTCACAAACCTTCAAATCTATCTCAAAATTTTAAATAAAGATATAACCTAGATAAGAGGAGGTCCGAGGTCGACTTTGAAGGCATAGAGTGGCTAATACCTCAAAAATATCACGAATAAACTAGATGATCTCAATTGCAGAATGAATGCACTTGAACCTAGATCTCCACTGAAAGGGCATAGTGGGAATAAGTACAGTTCACTTATACTCAGTAGGTATTACAGGCCGACTGAGCAAAGTAGGAAAAAAGATTATAGAATAACTTAAAATTGGATAAATTTCCTTTTATGTGTTTTTACCACTTTAACCCCCCATGGTTTTTTATCTAGTTTATGAGTTGCAAAAATGCTTGGCATGGTTTCTATGGCCTTTGAAAAGTTTTTACACGGGTGTGAGGTTAGTTTGAAGGTTTAAGAGCTAATAGTTGACTGTGGACAACATATTGATATTCTAGTGCATGATGCATAATGGACTATTCTAACAAACTTGGAATATCAAGTTTGGGTTATTATTGTGGTTAGTTCAATTTTATGGCTTTTAGACCCCATTTTGACCCATTGATTTAGAAATAGTATAAATAAGGTCCTAGTGGTTAATTTTGTGATAATGATATTTTTTTGTAAATAATATGATTGCATTAGGTTTAGAACATGTTTTATGACCAATTTTTTCTACTGGATCACATTCATAGGGTTTGGAATGAGTTTTGGGGGTCAAAATATGTTTTTAAAATTGTTGGTGTTAGTGTAGCCATTAACTTGGCTGGTTGACCACTTTAGCGGACGTTGACCATTTTATTAACCACTAAAGAAACCTTTTGATTGAATTAGCAATATTATGACCATTTGAATAGGCCTCTTTAGCTAATAAAGTGCCGCTTTAGTGGCCATCACTGAGTTTAAAACTAAAACTGAAGTCATTTAATATTTTTGACATTTAGGAGCTAGGAATCTCCGATCACGATTATTGTTGATAAATATTTCTTTATTATTATAGTATATCAAATTATAACTCCATTTTCTCATTTCCCAAGAACTTCTATTATATATTTTTGTGATTTCTACGTAAGTTGAGAATCAAAACCCCATTTTCACCATTTTAGGGGGTTGGGAGTTTGATTTTGGGTGATCCTAAAGGAGTATTCGAGATTTCTTACATGGGTAAGTTTCCTAATCTTATAATTATCATTTCTTATCAATTTTTTCTTCAGAAAAACTTCAAATTCTTGCTTTTGAAACTAAATTTTGGGGGTTTTTTTTGGTAAAGCTTGAAAATAGATTTTCTTTGATTTGAACCTCATTTTAACCCATTTTCCATGGTTTTACAAATGTAGACTCCTATGAGTATAGGAAACATATTTCTAAATAAAATTCTAGTTTTAACCCTTTGTTTTCAAACCCACCTTTGCTGTCCATTTTAGTTCCATCTTAAATATAGCCAATATGGGTATCATTAGCTTTGTTTTGATAAGTAGATATCATATTTGATAGTTGGTTATGGTTGGAGATGTTTCAAACAATTTGATCTTCTGGTTGGCAATTTGTGCAGTATTTAAATTTGTGGATTTTTGGATAAGGCAAGTTGAAATCTACCTTGATCTTTTTCCAAAGTGTTTATATTTTATTTGCTTGATTGGTGGTATGTTGTCACTCATTCAGTTTGGTGGTCCCGCTTGGATGACATGGCGATAATCTCCGTGGGTACTAGTGCCTTAATAATTAATTTTAGTAAGTTTATTATCTTAGTTAGTTAGTATTATTGTATGTACATATCCTTAGAATAGATTGTAGTTAATAACTCAAATTTGGATTATTATTATTGAATGATTACCTTAGTGACTTATTGGTTGTTTAGGCTTAATGTATGAATGAGCTAGGTTTGGGTAGTTTTGCAATATTTTGTTATTGGGATTTGTATTTATTTTGTGTTACCACGTGGAACTTATGTGAAATATCTATGGACTTGAGTAATTAATTATGTTTGTATGCTCATGTGAGGGCTTACTTATCTATTATTACTATTGTGACACCATGTGGGGGCTTATATAGTTGTAGTTGGTGACTTTATATAATATTCATTGTGTGTTTCCCATGTAGGGGAATTATCTGATATTATTGGCTTTGTAGGTGTATTTTGTACCTTGGTAGTTGACATAATGCCTGAGTTGGGGCTTTCAATGGCATTAATGATGACTTACATGCATGATTTTCCTAATGGTACATTTCTTATATTAAATCATGGATGGTTAACATATTGAGTGGATTATGAGCTAACATGTATATGTGATGAATGGAATCAAGATCTTAATACTAGTTAGGTTGAGAGAATTGCATCCTCATATCATACATATATTCATGATACATTGGTAGATTTGAGGAAACACTAGTTTTTGAATATAAATGAGACACTTTTACCAAACTCTTTGACATAGACCATGAATCGGAGAAGAGCTATGGATATCGAGATCGGGATTGAGTACTAAGAAAGTATATCGGTTGCGAACCCCCTGTGTCCTACCTAGAAGCTCTGGTCAATAGGTTTATGTCGAGGTTATGCGATAACTTTGAGCATATCAATCATCATTATCAACACTATATTACATTGAATCACTTGCATTTTACTATCCTTCTTGGTATAGTTGATATTGTGTTAATGTTTACTCTTGTACTATATAATTGTGTTAGAATCTTGTTTATGATATTGTGTTTTGAGCAACCATTTCATTTTTTGGTACTATTTTACATCATCTTATTGTTAGCCTCTTATATTTATTTTTTATGTTTTAATAATAACAAACTAATAAGTGAACTTTTCAGGATATTAAAGATCTTTAATGATGAAAAAAGATTTCACACAAATGACATTAAAGATCTCAAATCATGGAGGATATCTCGTACAAGACAATGAATAATCTCTCCAAGAATATCATGCTAAATATGGATCCACATCAATATTAAAGATCCCTAATGATGGAAAGAGATCTCACATAAAGGACATTGAAGATCTCAAATCATGGGAGGATATCTCACACAAGCCAAGGAATATTCTCTCAAATATCATGCTAAATATAGAGCCACATCAAATGTAGGATATTGCTTGACAAGGCAACAAAAATCATATCAATTAAAGATCCCAATAGACAAGGCAATTGGACGCACCTCACGGCAAGATCAAAGGAGAAGAAAGATCTCACTCCTTACATGGACATATCTGATATGGACATGTATAGAAGTGAGAAAGAAAAATTGCACCAAGTATGGACATACCATATGGTGCAAACTCCCTCAATCAAGGAATAACCTAAGATCCTTGATTTAGAAGAAATATCTTGGGTTTTCTTATGAAGAACAACAACCGAAGACTATAAAAGAAGATGACTAAAGACAGATACGGGTTATGCAACTTCAAGGAGAAAATTCAAGGAGAAAATTCAAAGTGTCTCATTCTTAATCTTACAAATCTATGAAACTTTAGGTTACAATTGGTATATAAAGAGTAGATCAAGTCAGCTTTGTAGCATCAACTTAAGCCATGACACAAGATCTGAAGAGCAAACTAAGTCTTCAGAACTTGTTTTCTGTCATTGTATTAGAGCCAAATTTTCAATGATGTAAGGAAAATTCAAAACCCAAAAAGACTGGACGTAGGTACTATATTGGTGTGCCGAACCAGGATAAACCTTTTTGTTTTTACTTTAAGTTTTGTTATTTACTTACTTAACTGTTCTACGATTAATCTGTGTGTGAAGTATTCTGATCTGCAAGCTAGCTGACTATGACGAGTTAGTTGTTGACTCACAGAAGAAAATTTTAATTCAACCCCCTCTTGAATTTCAATTGGTATCAGAGTAGGTCTTACAGAAATCTTTGCTTAACCACCAGTAAGCAAAGATCATATGGCCAATTATCTAATTTCCAGTGCTCTTCTTCAAGATGGTTACTTCTCCACAAGACCACCATGCTTTAATGGATAACATTACTTGTACAGGAAGAATAGGTTCAGGATTTTTGTCTAATCAAATGACTTCCAAGCCTGGGTTGTCATAAAGTAAGGTCCAAAACAAATTTTAGGACACAATGAGAAGTGAAAGGGCAAAGACTAAGAATCTAGTAGTTCTGACATAGAGGACCTTGAAAGATTTGAGGTCACCAAAGAATAGCAAGAAGTAATTTAAACTAATGCATATGCTATAAGTTTGCTTTTGTGTGCAGTTAGTAGAGAAGAATATAACAAAATATCAACATGTGAAACCGCAAAAGAAACGTGGGACAAACTGGAGGTAACCTATGAAGGAACCACCAAAGTCAAGAAGTCAAAGATTTCTACGCTAGTCAATGAATACGAGCTATTAAAAATGGAAGAAATTGAGGGAATTGAAACAATATTTGTTAGATTCAGCAAATTCGTATGCGAACTTAAATCGCTGGGGTGATCTATCCACACATCCTACAAGTCAAGAAGCTGGTTCGAAGTCTCCTAAGATTTGGGAAACCAAGGATGCCATTTTGAAAGATAGATATCTTTATAACATGACATACGACAAAATACGAGGTAACCTTATCACATATGAGAAAAAATATATCAACAGGTTTCGCATGGATAGAAAGAAGAAAGTAGTAGCCTTCAACGCTGCTTTAATCAGACAAAAGGACATTCTAGAAGATGATAATAGTGAAGGAATGGCCCTCATTAACCGTGGATCAAGGAAGATCATGATACAGATACATCAAAGATACCAAGGAGCCAAAAATAATGACTCCACTAGAAACGATGATCATTGTCACTACTATGGAAGGCCTGGCCACTTCAAACAAACTTGCCTTGAACTAAAAAGAAGAACATCAAGGAAGAATCAAAATTTTAGAGCCTTGATTGATGAAGATAAAATCAAAGAAGAAATAGAAGCCACAAATATGTACTTCATTAAAATGGGTGAATCCAATGAGGTAAGACTACACGATTGTCATAATTGTAATACTATTGAATCTAATTTACATATGATAACTGACGAGCTTCAAAAAGTTATAGATGAATAGAACAATCTTGCTCAAGAGAAGAAAAGCTACAAAGCTCAATTTAGATGAAAACTAGAAATGGAACAAAGAAGGTATCAAACAGAAATCGAGGCATGTCAAATCAAATTTGACTTATTTCATGAAGAGCTTAATGATGTAAGAATAAAATTAAACAGTATCAAGAGATCACCAAGTCATAGTTTTTCGGGATAAAACTCTTTCAAAAAAATCCAAGTTCCTCATCAGAATTGTTTAAATCAGCAAAGACCTTTTTCTTCTCTCGAGGACCTGTTTGTTTTATCTGTAGAAAAAAATGGAAAAAATGCTATAGCTGCAGATATAAGCCTAAAAATATATGGGTTTTGAAGCCTAAACGAAGCACATCTAACCCACAAGGACACAATACCTCTTGGGTACCTAAATGAAATATATCTTATTTTGCAGAAACATGTCCACAAGACCATAAGAAGGGAATATGGGTCATTGATAATAGTTGTTCCAGAAACATGACAGAAAAGAAAGAAAATTTCTCTTCTCTAATGAATATAAATGGAGGATTAGTCATATTCGGTGAAAATGCTAGAAGCAATGTGATAGAGTCAGCTTAGTAAAGCTCAGCTCCTTATATGAAGTTACTGAAATATATCTAGTAGACAACTTAAAACATAACCTACTCAGCATCAGTCAGCTGTGTCTCATTTAAAAATAGAAGTTTCTTAATCAAACATGACGAAAGAGACATTTCTCTCATTGGTGAATGTGTTGATAGTATTTATATTTTAAACATTTTTGATTTTTCTACTTTAACCTGCCTCATTGTGCAAACCAATGATATTTGGTTGTGGCACATAAAGCTTAGGCATGTGAGTATGCATATTGTATTTAATAAATTTAATTACCCTCCTATGAGCTTTAGTATTGATAAATAACCAGTGAGTGATCTATAATTTAGAGCCACTATTAGCACAACCTCTGAGCCATCACAGGATGAGTCAATGATACCCCTTTAAGAGTCAGATCCTATAGTAGAAATAGTCAAACTAACTATTCCAAGAGAGTGGAAACACAATGCTAGCAATCCAAATGAATTTATCATTGAAAATGCATATGATAGGATGCAACCAAGAGCATTATTGACAAAGCAAGCGTCTGTTGCCCTCAAAGATGAATTATGAGTTAAAATAATAAATGAATAATTAGACCAGTTTGAACAAAATTAAGTTTGGACTCTAATTGAAAGACTCAAGAACTACTCAGTAATTAAAACTATATGGGTTTACAGAAACAAATTGACTGAAGAAGGTGAGGTTATTAGAAACAAAGCAAAACTTATAGCTCAAGGCTACTCCCAACAAGAAGGTATTATTTATGATGAAACCTTTGCTCCCGTGGCAAGGTTAGAATCAATTCAAATTCTATTAGCTTTTGCTGCTTTCAAATATTTTAAGTTATATCAAATTGACGTAAAAACGCCTTGTTAAATGGTTTCATTCATGAGGAAGTCTTTGTAAAATGACGACCCAGGTTTGAAAATTCATTTTACCTAAATCATGTTTTCAAATTGTCAAAAGCACTCCATCGCCTCAAATAAGCTCCAAAGGCTTGGTATGAGAGATTGAGTAGTTTCTTACTAAATAATAATTTTCAAAGAGGTAAAATTAATACAACTCTATTTATATAGAAGCTTGATTCAAATCTTCTTGTTGTGCAAATTTATGTTGATGATATTATTTTTGGTATTCCTAAAATCTCTCTATATGAGAATTTTACTAATTTGATGAAAGGACAATCATAAATTAGTCTTATGGGAGAGCTCATATTCTTCTTAGGATTACAAATCAAACAAACTCCCAAAGGTACCTTCATCAGTCAAGCTAAGTACACAAAGAAACTTCTCAAAAATTCGGTATGGAAAAAGGAAAGGCCTATGGAACTCTGATGAATCCATCCACAAGCCTTAATTCAGGATCTTATGGAAATGATATTGATGAAAATATGTACAGGTGAATGATTGGACCACTAATCCACTTGACCACCAGTCGATCATACATTATGTTTAGTGTTTGTAAGTGTGCCAAGTTCCAGTCGACTCCCAAAGAGTCTCACCTGACTACTATCAAAGGGATCATCCGATACCTCATAGGAACTCAAGACATTAGAACTATGGTACCCTTGTTCTTCCCATTTCAATATAATTGGATATTCAGACACTGACTCTGTAGGTGATAAAAATTTATAAAAAAAGCACTAGTGGAATTTGTAAAATTCTTGGTGATGCCCTGATCTCATGGCCCAATAAAAAGAAAACTTTAGTTTCTCTCTTAACAATTGAAGTTGAATACATAGCTGTTGAAAGTTGTGGTACTCAAATTTTATGGATTATGCATCAACTACTTGATTTTAATTTGTCCTTTGAATCTGTTCCCATATTGTGTGACAATACTATTGCTATTAGATTATCTAAATATACTGTGCATTATTCTAGGGAAAAACACATTGATTTTAAGCATTATTTTTTGAGATCATATAGAAAATGGTGATCTTTCGTTACATTTGTTGACTCAAAAAATCAACTGGCAGAGATTTTTACAAAACACCTGCTAGAAGAAAGATTTTGTTACCTTTGAAAAGGACTTGGTATTTTCAGTATTAATGAATTATGAGTCTTATTTTTGGAAAAAATCTCTTTTACTTATTCCAATTTTCTCGACAATTTTTTTACCAAAAATTGATTTTCAAAAAAGGGTCATGTCTCTTGTTATTGCTTAGTTGTAAAATAATTTTTAAAACACGATCTGCCACACTATTTGTTTTTCCTAGTACTTGTTAGTTAACATATTAAATCTCTACTATCTGCCTACTGCTCTTTTGCTACTCTGTGGTTGTTTTTGATTATGCCAAAAAAGGAGAAAGACAGGAACATTAGAAGTCACTACAAGTCAGGGGGAGCAAATCAATTCATACTAAAGAAACTTAGAACAATAGAAGTATTTATAAGTCCGGGGGAGTAACCTGACTATTTGGACAGACAGGGAAGTCAACTGATGTTTATGCTTGTTTGCCATTATCAAAAAAGGGGAGATTATTAGCCACTTATATTTATTTTTTATGTTTTAAAAATGACAAACTAATAAGTGAACTTTGCAGGATATTGAAGATCTTTAATGAGGGAAGAAGATTTCACACAGAGGACATTGAAGAACTCATATCATGGATGATATCTCGCACAAGGAAAGGAATATTCCCTCAAAGAATATCGTGAAAAATATGGAGCCACATCAATACTGAAGATACCTAATAATGGAAAGAGATCTCACATAAAGGACATTGAAGATCTCAAATCATAGAAGTATAGCTCACACAAGGTAAGGATTATTCTATCAAATATCGTGCTAAATATGGAGCTACATCATAAGTAGGATATCGCCTTACAAGGAAAAAAATAATATCAAATGAAGATCCCAATAGACAAGGCAATTGGATTCGCCTCACGGCAAGATCAAAGGAGAAGAAAGATCTTAATCCTTACATGGAAATATTGGATATGGACATGTATATATATGAGAAAGAAAAATCACACTAAGTATGCACATATCTAATATGGACATACCATAAGGTGCAAACACCCTCAATCAAGGAATCAACTTAAATCCTTGATTGAGAAGATATCTCTTGGGTTTTCTTATGAAGAAAAATAGCCAAAGACTATAAAAGAAGATGATTGAAGACAGACACAGGTTATGCAACTTCAAGGAGAAAATTTAGTGTGTCTTATTCTTAGTCTTACATAGCTCTATAACTTTAGTTTAAAATTGTTATATAAAGAGTAGGATCGAGTCAACTTTGTAACATCAACTGAAGTTATGTCACAAGATCTAAGGAAACTTCGAAACACAAGGGAATGGATCTAGGCACTATATTGGTGTGCCGTACCAGGATAAATCTTTGTGTTGTTACTTTATGTTTTGTTATTTACTTACTTAACTGTTCTAAGATTAATCTGTATGTGAAGTGTTTTGATATATTGGTGAGCTTACTGTGAGCAGATAGTAGTCGACTCACAGAAGAAAATTTCAATTCACCACCCTCTTGAATTTCACTTATATGTATTAGTAGTTGAGATATTTTGAGACTTAGGGTAAGAGTATGGCTTAATTTGAGAGATGGTTGGATTGCACCTTCAGTAGCATGAATCTTTTTATACTCTCTCCTTATCTAATCCCACAATTATTGGTTTATATCACTTGATTAAGCATAAAATGTATATGTTCTGTAGTGAGTCTTCCGTATAAGTATTTCTCTCTTATTGTAGATCATGAAGTGACTAGTGTTGACTTACCTGGGTTATAATGCCTACCCTATTCAGGTTATGATTGTTGACTTTTATTTTGGGTTATCCAGGTAGGATTAAGTATTATGATTTGGTGGGTTGTAGATTAAGTTGATACCTTGGGTAGCTGAGAGTGGTGGTTCTCGCTAGCTTTGGATTAGGTTTGATTATAGATGATTCTTAGCAAGTACACGTGGATTTTTGTACTTACCCTTGCTTTTCTTTTTCTTTTCTTATTTTTTACACTTGTTCAGTTATTGGATCGAGTAGTAGCTTTTAGATCATTTCTTACTACATTGACATTGCGACGATCGAGAAAGTGGCGAATGGACTTCAAGGTTACCTGGATCTCTTCCTTACTATCATCTTATGCTTACTTTTTCATACAAGATATCTTAGTATATTTGTGATAAATCTATATTAGAGGCTTGTATTTTTGACAACCAGACCTGGGGCTATATCATGAATATTATTTCTTCTTAATTTATATTTTGGGTTTATTTCTCAGACTTTCGCTTCTTTATTCTGATATTGTGTTTTGGAGATGGGATAGGCTTACCTATACTAGAGGGTGCACAGGTTCCATCATGTACCTATTTTGGGTTATGGCAATACATAAATAAATACTACGAATATATCACCTACAAGAAAAAAACTATCCCAAATGGTTGATCAAACCATCTACACTAACAGTTCTAAATATAGAACATAAACAAAAAAATAGAATGAATGTGCATCGAATAAGACACAGAATCATAACACTGAAGGTGCATAATGTATGAAAAGTAATGATAATGATGATGGTGTGATATGATTGAGGTTATCACATAACATCCGTATAAAACTACCGACCCTTAGGGCTTCCTGGTAGGACCCATGGGGGTTAAACAACCCATATACTTTCTCAATCCTCAATCCCAACTCAGTTCAATATCTCCTCTCTGACTTGTGGACTATGATAGAGGGGTTCGTATAAGTGTCTTATTTACGTCAAAAATTGGTATTTTCTTTGTGGTACCAATGTATCAAGAATTTATGTATGATATGAGGATGTAATGATCACAATCAAATGAGTATGAAGATCTTGAATACATTTAATACATGCATACTGAGCTCAAAATCTACTATATATGTCAACCATCCATGATTGTATACAAGCAATGTACCATCAGAATAAATAAGCATGCAAGACATCATTAATATCATATTAACCCCAACTTGGGTATTCAATCATGAAGGAAAGCTAATAATGCTAGATAAATCCTATATTTAAAAGTTTAAGCCCCAAACGGGCATTATGTCAACTACAAAGGCATAAAATGCATAGGAAAATCCAATGATGTCAAATAGATCCCCCACACAGGAAACACATCGTAAATATCATCTTAAGTCACCAAAAACAACAATAAAAGCACCCATAAAGGCACACAATAGTAATTATATTGTTGAAATACAGTTTCCATGATTAATACCCATACCTATAGCATTTCATATCTACATATTAGCTACCCAACCCAGTTTGAAGAAAGTTAAACCATAACCTACCTCGTGATGTCAAAATCAAAGCCTAAAGCCTTTCAATGCAGAGCTTTCCCTTTTATAACGACATTGGAGTCAACTAAAACATAAAAATATAGAATCTATACATTAAAAGGAAGGCATCTATACACGTATTGCCCACTCTTAAGTCAGGATCAAAATCCACCCCCAAAATGAGTTTTTTTGAAAAAAAAGAGTAAAACCAGAATTTTTGTTTAGAAAAATCGTACCCATGACTAATGCAAGTCATAGGAGAAGAACTAAGTGAAAATGGGTTTAAAATGAGGTTTAATCAAAGAAATTCCTTTTTAAGCCTTTCGAGTAAAAAATCCTAATATTCCAATTAGAAATCAAGATTAAAGAGAGTTTTATCCTACATAATCAAAGTAAAATAATTTAAATAATGATGTAGAACTTACCCAAGCTTGAAAATTGAAGAAATATCCATAAATCCCTTAACCCAAATCTCAAAGTCCTCAAAATTGAGAAAATAAATCATAAAAATGAGTTTTTATATTAACACAACGATGACTGATAAAGTTGTCAAATGTCTGCTTCAGCGGTCATCGCTTAAGCGAAGGGTTGACCATAAGCAGTCCAACCCTAAAGTGTGAGGTTGCTTAAGAGGTACCCTGTCACGCCTCAACTCCTATTGGGTCGGAAAGGCACCCATAGCTGTAAAGGCCCGAGAGAACCAATTAATAACCTTGTACTTCTCATGTATGTAACTATGACAACCAAAGGTTCTAACCAACATGATATTATGTATAGATGGGAATAATTATATAGGTAAGCACAAACTTATATATACAACACTAGGCAATTGGGTCTACCACATCTAAAGACATACACAACCATGACTTTACATTAGTCTATAAAGCCTCTAAAGGATACATAGACTTAGTTAGGGTTGGGAAAAACCCCCATCCTACTCTTGACTCACTGTATTATACAAAAATATATAGAACAAACTTGGAAAGCCCTGAATCAACATGGAGCTCACCAGTAGTCACTGAAAAGCCTGCGCTCCTACTAGTGAGGTGTATGAGCTGAAGTACCTGTGCCTGCAGCATGAAATGTAGGTCCCCCGTGAGCGACATCAGTACAAAATTATGTACTGAATGAGTAAGGCGGAAGGTAAAACCACATATTACAAGAGCTCAATAGAAATTAGATATAAGTGTATAAGTAGTACAAGTAGACCACCTTTATCTATACTTGTAGGACTACATACATTACATTCCTTTCTTCATTTTTACCTTTCTTACTTCATAATATTTGAAAGCCATATATAATGCAAATGACCAACTGATTAGCGGTAAATAGAAAAATTAGGATTGGGACATGCTAGGTTAACGCCCCTGAGCTACCACTTACATATAAAGATTGGGATCGGCCTATGCTAGGCTTATGCCCTTAAGCTTCCACCCATATATAGAGGTATCAAGATCGGCCCATGATAGGCTTACACCCCTGAGTTGCCGTTCATTTTACGGATTTCCGTTACTTAGTTTATTTAGCCTTTGAGATTGTTACTTTGGTGGTCATCACATTATGGTGCCTTGAACCAATAATCTACTAATAAGAGGCATGTAAATGAACACTTAATGCAACAACAATGAGGTAGGGAGATGTTGGTACACAAAATAAAGTGTTTAGATATTGATATTACCCATGGGACTTATTTGAGTAAACGGAGAACTTCTGAAATTTTCTAGTGAAAAAATATGTGCAGGTTTAGTAATAGGAATGTATTGAGGTGTTTTAACACATTAGAGAGTGGGAACAAGATCATTCTCTTCATGGGATATAAGACGCTGCCATTATGTATCACTTGTTATAGGATAACCTCGGAAGCTAACTTAATGGACCAAATGTCCGATTTCAAGCCAAAGAGTACAACTAGAGTATGACTTACATACCTGGTTGTACAACTCCAATGCCAGCCCAACTCGACTTCCCACTTTTTTAGATTACTTACCTATAATGAAATATATGGAAAACTAATATTAGCAACCAACCGTCATATTTTGGCTATTTAACTTCACCGAAACAACAATTGGGCAGTAAGCCTTTACTCTATCAATCAAGGGTGTTATATTAACCTTTTTTCTCCTCTAATTACACCCACATACCATACATGTTCTTATAAGATTCACAGAAACCACTTCAGCTTTATTACACATTCCAAACAATACACAAAATAGATTGCGCAGTAACAAATGCCATAATTAGTTCAGTGGTATACTACCACACCTTTCATCTATATTTCAATACAAATTAGTCTCACCTTTCTCCAATATTAGCCTGGTGGCCTAGAACATATACTTACAAAACAGTTCACAAAATAGTCCAAAATTTATTTTATTGTAGTGATCCATTATTGAACTCATCATCTCTTGACTTCTCAATAACAACACATCTGAAGTTCTTTTTCAAATTCACATAAAAGGAGAAAAAAATAGAGAAGTCACCTTACCTCAATTCTGCAACTCATTCTTTTAATTAAACTCTTCAAGAACTTGAACTTTCCTTCACACTTTAAACCAAAGAAGAAAAGAGAAGTTCCTTAATATCAAAGAAAAGTGAGCAGATTGCTTGTTCTATATTCTGCCATATATTATAATTATGCCCTTCTAACATCTTTTTCTAGTCTTCCATGAGATAATTAAATAAAAACAAAAGTGTTTTCACTTTCCTTGGGCTGCAAAGGTCAGGGTTTCTTCAAGAAACCTAGAAAGGAAATTAGGGCTGCTCTTAGTTTCTTAAAGGGAAGTAGAGAGAGTCTGTAAAGTGTAACCTTTTTTTATGACTTAATAATGAGGGAAATGACCAGCAACTTCTTCTTAAAAAGCCTCTATTTTTTGGCCATCCACCTAGCTGATTTTGGAACACAAATTTAATCAAATTTTTCCAAGAAGGTGATGCACCTACTTAAGGAGTTCAAGCAGCTCAAAATGTCAAAGTAGGTAATGCACCTACTTTCTTAATTTCTTAGTGGGGCTCAATTTTATTTAGGCCTTAGAAGATTTGACCATTGGGCCTTTTTTCCATTTTTCTTCTTCTTTTTCTTAATTTGGTCCCAAATAAGTATTCTAATAAAGGCCCAAATCTGATTCATGGACTTGGTCCATTAACTTGGCTCATATAGATAAAGTAGGTGACTCACCTACTAGCTTAATTAAGTCAAACAAGCACCTTAATATTTTGTTCCATTTTCAGATCCTAACCCCTTTAATCTAAGCTTAAACTTATACACACTTGGTCACTTTAAACTTCAGATTCAAATACAAACTTGTGATCCCAAGTTTAAATAGTTGTATCGACGTTAACTTGGTTGCATCACATTAAACTGTACGGGCAACATCTATAATTCCATATACACTATTAATACTTGCATAACAAATCTCATTTGTTAGCTATACCAAAAGTCTATACCAGGTTCCATATAATTGGAACAAGTACAAGCAAAATACGGGATGTTACATCCTTCCCTCCTTAGGAAAATTCATCCTCGAATGTTAGCATAACTATCCAACAAAATCAAGTTCCAGCCTAAGTTTAATATCCTTGTTATCACATAGTATTTATATATTAAACTTACTTGTTATTGCTGTAATTCAGCATCTTGGACTTTCTCTTCGCATTTGAACAAATGGGGGTACTTAGATTTCATCGCTTCTTCAGTTTCCCATGTTATCCCTTCTACTTGTTGGTTCCTCCAAAGCACTTTTATAGAAGCTATTTATTTATTCCTTAACTTCTTAACTTGTTGATATATGATAGCAATAGGTATTTCTTCATAGGTAAGATCTTCCGTAACTTGTACATCTTCAGTAGGAGATATATGAGATGGATCTCACATGCACTTTCGAAGCATTGAGATGTAAAATACTTGATGGACTGTTGAGAGATCTTGCGGTAGCTCTAATTCATAAGCGACTTGGCCAAACCTCCGAGTAACCTTGTCCAGCCTATATAAAGTGGACTTAGTTTTCCTTCCTTACCAAATCTTATAACCCTATTCATTGGTGATACCTTTAAGAATACCCAATCACCTATAGAAAACTTTAGCCCTCTCCTTCTAACATCTGCACATGACTTGCATTAACTTTGGGCTATTTCTAGCTGCCGTTGGATCACTTTAACCTTTTCCATAGCTTGATGAACTAGATCTGGCCCGAACAAGGCAGTGTCACCTACTTTAAACCATCCAATTGGTGATCTACACTTTCTTTCGTACAAAGTTTCATAAAGTGCCATTTTGATACTTGAATGATAGCTATTGTCGTAGGCAAACTCGATGAGAGGTAAATGATCATCCCAACTACCTTTAAAGTCCAATACGTAAGCTCATAGCATATCTTCAAGTGTTTGAATGGTACGTTCTACTTGTCCATCTATTTGAGGGTGAAAAGTTGTACTTAGATTCACTTGTGTTCCCAAATTTCTCTGGAAAGACTTCCAAAAATTTGTAGTAAATTGAGCTCCTTAATCTGATATAATAGAGATTGGAACCCTGTGTAGCCAAACTATCTCTTTAACATATAATTTGGCATATTCTTCAACTGTGTAAGTGGTTTTAACCGGTAGAAAGTGTGCCAATTTGGTATGCCTATCAACTATCCCATATGGAATCAAACCTTCGAGATGTATGAGGCAAAATAGTGACAAAATCCATGTTGATCATGTCCCATTTCCAGATTGGAAGATCTATACATTGAATATAACCCCTGGCTTTTGGTGCTCTACTTTAACTCTTCGACAATTTGGACATTCGGCTACAAACTCTGCAATGTTCTTCTTCATGTCACCTCACCAATACATTTATTTCAAATTATGGTACATTTTTGTTGACCCTGGATAGATGGAATACCTTGAATGATGTGCTTCTGTCATAATCCTCTTTCTTAGCCCATCTATATTAGTCACACACAATCTATTTTGGCACTGAAGTACTCCTTCTTGTGTAAGCTCAAATGCTTTTGTCATACCACATTGGACATTTTTATTAAGCTTTAATAGAATGGGATCTGCATATTGTTTCTCTTTCACTTCAACTACTAGTGAAGATTCTACAACATTATGCACAATAAGCCCCTCATCTGGAGTTTCAAGAAGGAGAACGCCCAAATTGGCTAGTTTGTGTAGATCCTTAGTCATCCCTTGTCATTCTATAGACTGCCCATAAGTGACCACCATAGACTTATGACTTCATGCATCAGCTACCACATTTGCTTTTCTCGGATGGTAAAAAATATCAACATTATAGTCTTTTAATAACTCAAGCCATCTTCACTGTCTCAAATTTAGGTCCTTCTAATTAAATATATATTGCAAACTCTTGTGGTCTATATATATATGTCAACATGAATCCCATACAAGTAGTGACACCATATCTTTAAAGAAAATATAACCGCTGCTAGCTCTAGATCATGCGTTGGATAATTTTTCTCATGTGGTCGCAACTGTCTTGAGTCATATACTATGAATTTACCATATTGCATTAACACACACCCTAAGCCAATTCTTGAAGAATCACAATAGACTGCATACCCTTCTGTGCCTTATGGAAGTACCAATATGGGTGTAGAAGTCAACTTATTCTTCAGATCTTGGAAACTTCTTTCACATGCATCATTCCATTGGAACATGGAAGCTTTGTGTGTTAGCTTTATTAAAGGTGCAAAAATTGAAGAAAATCCTTCAACAAACCTTCTATAATAACCTGCCAACCCAAGGAAACTACGAACCTCTATGGGCGTTATAGGTCTTGGCCAGTTCTTTATGACTTCTATCTTTTGAGTATCAACCTTTATCCCTTCATCAGATACAATATGACCTAAGAATGCCACATATTTCAACCAAAACTCATATTTGAAGAACTTTGCATATAGCTTATGATCACGAAGAATCTGTAACACCGGTCGTAAGTGACTGGCATGGTCCTCATTTGATCTCGAATAAACCAGAATATCATCTATAAAAACTATCACAAACACATCTAAGAATGGCTTAAACACCCTATTCATCAAATCCGTAAAATCTGCAGGTGCATTAGTTAGCCCAAAGGACATGACTAGAAACTCGTAATGACCGTACCATGTTTGAAAAACTATCTTGGGTATGTCCTTATCTTTGACCCTCATTTGTTGGTAACCAGACCTTAAATCGATCTTTGAAAAACACTTGGCGCGTTGCAACTGATCAAATAAGTCATCAATTCTCGGAAGGGAATATTTTTTCTTAATAGTCACCTTGTTCAGGTACCGATAGTCAATACACATTCTCAATGAGCCATCCTTCTTATGCACAAATAACACTGGTGCACCCCAAGGGGACATACTAGGCCTTATGAATCCTTTTTTCTAGTAAGTCCTTCAATTGCTCTTTCAGCTCCCATAATTCTGCTAGGGCCATTCTATATGGAGGAATTGAAATTGGTTGAGTACCTTGAATCACATCAATACAAAACTCTACTTCTCGTTCTGGAGGCAAACTTAGAAGATCTTCAGGAAATACATCAGGAAATTCATTTACCACTTGAATAGTTTGAAGAGTTGGTGTCTCCGCATCTGTATCCTTCACTCTAACTAGATGAAATATGTAACCCTTGGAAAACATTTTTTTCGCCTTAAAATAAGAAATAAATTTACCTCTTGGTGCACCAATATTACCCCTCTATTCAAGGATTGCCTCTTTTGGAAAATAGAAATACACTTCTTAGTTCAGCAATCTATTGTGGCATAACAAGAAGCCAACCAACCATACCCATTATAACATCAAAATCTACCATTTCTAACTCAACTAGGTCAGCCATTGTATTGCAACTGCAAATAGTTATTATATAATTTTGATACACTCTCTTAGCTATAACAGATTCACCAATTGGCGTAGATACTTCAAGTAGGTTAACTAAAAATTCTGGTGTTCTTTTGAACTTTCCAGCAACCAATGGAGTGACATATGATAGTGTAAAACCCGGATAAACTAATGCATATACATCATGGGAAAATATGGACAATGTACCTGTAACCACATCTAGAGAAGCCTCTGAATTTTGTCGATCCGCTAAAGCATATATACGATTCTGAACTCCACTAGAGATAGCTCCTCCTTTAGAACCTCTACCATGACCCATAGGCTGTACACCTCATCTGAATAAGGCACCAATGATGATGATGCAATGGCTGATCCAGTAGGTCATGCCATACCACCTATGCCCTTTTGAGGGTATTCTCTCATTTTATGTCCTGACTTACCACACCAAAAACAACCATCTGTCCTGAACCGAGATGCACCTAAATGAAGCTTTCCACATTGTTTACATGGCTGCCGATGAGGCCTTAATTGGATCATGATCCCTTGCTCTTGATACCCCAATGTTCATGAACTCTGACTCTCACTTCTTTGTCTAAATTAGTTGCCTTTAGACCCTTAAACTGTGGTGAAGCACTAGCTGCAGAATAAGAAGATAATGGCCTAGTTGTTCTATTATAAGACCAAGGCCTAAACTCTCCTTGTAATTTCATGAACTTCCTCATAGATCTAGCCTTCTTGGAATATCCTCTTTCGAATTTTTGTGCTCTTCTTCTTTGCCTCTGATCATCCATTTTTTGTGCAGAAGCTTGTATCCTTGCTATGTCCATGTCTTTGTTCAAAGCAGAAATAGTATAATTCTAACCAAATATGGATCTAACCAATCCATAAATCGATAAACTCTATCATCCATAGTAGGAGCATACCTAAACAATGAATTAAACTAGAGGCTGTACTCCTTACACTCATATTTTCCTGGCGAAGATTCAAGAACTGATCTACATGAGCCTCTCGAATATTGAATGGAAGGTAATGATCAAAAAATTCCTCTTTGAAATCTTTCCAAGTAGCTGAAGGTGCATCGATACCCCTAGATCATTTCTCTTCTCCATACCAAAATATTGCCCCCCCTTTGAATCTATATGCTGCTAGCTCAATTGTCTCTTTACCCGACACATGCATGACATCTAGAGCACTTTGGATTTGATAAATAAAGTCCTGTGGGTCTTCATTAAGATCTGATCTAGTTAATAAGGGAGGATCCATTTTAAGAAAATCCTGCATTCGTAGGCCTGCTGCCCTATCTGCACTACTAAAACATGTGGTTGGAATAACTTATCCTTGAGCTTGTCCAACAACTATCCGAGCCAATAATTGTACCGCATTCCTTGGATCTTGGTCAGTAGTATTAATAGGTAGTTCTGAGGATGCGGTTCTTCTCCTCCTTAGTTCTTTTGGAGATGGAGTAGAAAATGTTTGGGACACAAACTCAGCTTGAGCCTCACTTTGATTAGCTCGTCTATTTGGTGATTTGTTGTTCCCTTCTCTGGAAGCCACGTCTATTTACTTACCTATATTTTTACTCTTTCTTGTAACCAACATCTTTACTATAATAAGAGAAAAAAAAAGGTTTAAGGGTTTAATATGACCTACAACATGGTCTCTATTCAACGATCTAAGATATGAAGCAAAAGAGACAACCCCTAAATGTCCCATAGCCTCCTGTTGATAGATGTGGTGCACAACACGCCCATAAACAAGACTCTATATAGAAACGACTTTGTAAAAACCCTAGGATGACCTTCTCTAATACCATTTTTGTCACGTCTCAACTATTATTAGGGCGGACAAGCACCTGCAAACGTAAAGGCCCGAGAGAACCAATTCATAAACTTGTACTTGTAATGCATGTAACTATGACAACCAAAGGTTCTAACCAGCATGGTATTATGTATAGATGAGAATAATTACATAGGAAAGAACAAACTTATATATACAACACTAGGCCGCTGGGGCCACCACGTCTAAAGAATAACACTACCATAACTTTACATTTGTATACAAAGCCTCTAAAAGATACATAGACTTAGTTAGGGTCGGGAAAAACCCCCTCCCTACTCTTGTCTCACTTTATAATACAAAAATTATATGGAACACACTCGGAAAGCCTCGAATTAAACTGGAGCTCACCAATAGTCAGTGAAAAGCCCGTGCTCCTACTAGTGAGGTGTATGAGCTGAAGTACCTGTGCCTGCAGCATGAAATGGTATTCCCCCATGAGGGACGTCAGTACGAAAATATGTATTGAATATGTAAGGTTGAAGGTAACAACATATGATACAATAGATCAATAGAAATCAGATACAAGTGTATAAGTAGTACTAGTAAACCACTTTTATATATATTTGTGGGACTACACACGTTACGTTTCTTTCTTCATTTTTACCTTTCTTACTTCATAATCTTTGTAAGCCATATATAATGCAAATGACCAGCTGATCAGTGGTAAATAGATAAATTAGGATCGGCCCATGTAGGCTTACACCCCTGAGCTACCTCCTTCATAAAAAGATTGGGATCAGGTCATGCTAGGCTTATGCCCCTGAGCTTCTACCCACATATAAAGGTATCGAGATCGGCCCATACTATGATTATGCCCATAAGCGTCCACTCATTTTATAGATTTGTGTTAGTTTATTTTGCCTTTGAGATTGTTACTTTGGTGTTCATCACATTATGGTTCCTTGAACCAATAATCTACTAATAAGAGGCATGTAAATGAACACTTAATGCAACAACAATGAGGTATGAAGATGTTGGCAAACAAAATGTAGTGTTTAGAAATTCAAAATACACATGGATCTTATTTGAGTATACAGAGAACTTATGAAATTTTCTAGTGAAAATAGATGTGCAGGTTTAATAATAAGAATGTATTGAGGTGTTTTAACACATTAGAGAGTAGGAACAAGGTCATTCTCCACATGGGATATAATACGCTGCCATTATGTATCACTTGTTATAGGATAATCTCGAAAGCTTACTTGATGGACCAAATGTTCGATTTCATGCGAAAGAGTGCAAAATAGAGTATGCCTTACATACCTGGTTATACAACTCCAATACCAGCCCAACTTGACTTCCTGCATTTTTGGATTACTTATCTACAATAAAATATATGGCAAACTAATATTAGCAACCAACCGTCACATTTTGGCTATTTAACTTTACCAAAACAACAATTGGGCAGTAAGCCTTTACTCTATCAATCAAGGGTGTTATATTAACCTTTTTTCTCCTCTAATTACACCCACATACCATACATGTTCTTATAAGATTCACAGAAACCACTTCAACTTCATTACATATTCCAAACAATTCACAAAATAGATTGCACAGTAACAAATGCAATAATTAGTTCGGTGGTGTACCACCACACCTTTCTTCTATATTTCAATATGAATTAGTATCGTCTTTCTCCAACATCAGGCTGGTATCCTAGAATATATACTTACAAAATAGTTCACAAAATAGTCCAAAATTCCTTTTATTATAGTAATCCATTATTGAACTCATCATCTCTTGACTTCTCAATAACAACACATCCATAATTCTCTTTCAAATTTACATAAAAGGAGAACAAAATGGAGAAGTCACCTTACCTCAATTCTTCCACTTATTCTTTTAATTGAACTCTTCAAGAACTTGAACTTTCCTTCATACTTTAAACTAAAGAAGACAAGAGAAGTTCCTTAATATCAAAGAAAAGTGAGAAGATTGCTTGTTCTATATTCTGCCATATATTATAATTATGCCCTTCTAATATATTTTCTTAATCTTCCATGAGATAATTAAACAAAAACTAAAGTGTTTTCACTTTCCTTGGGCTGCAAAGTTCAGGGTTTCTTTAAGAACCCTAGAAAGGAAAATAGGGTTGCTCCTAGTTTCTTAAAACGAAGTAGAGAGAGTTTGTGAAGTGTAACCCTTTTTTATGACTTAATAATGAGGGAATTTACCAACAATTTCTTCTTATAAAGCCTCTATATTTTTGTCCATCCACCTAGATGATTTTGGACCACAATTTAATCAAGTTTGTCCAAGTAGGTGATGCACCTACATAAGGAGTTCAAGTCGCTCAAAATGTCAAAGTAGGTGATGCACCTACTTGCTTAATTTCTTAGTTGGGCTCAATTGTATTTGGGCCTTGGCAGATTTGAGCATTGGGCCTTTTTTCCATTTTTTCTTCTTCTTTTACTTAATTTCGACCCAAATAAGTATTCTAATAAAGGCCCAAATCTTATTCATGGACTAGGGCCATTATCTTGGCTCATATAGCTCAAGTAGGTAACTCAACTACTAGATTAATTAAGTCAAGCAAGAACCTCAATATTTTGTTCCATTTTTAACTCCTAGCCCCTTTAATCTAACCTTAAACTTATACACACTTGGTCACTTTAAACTTCAGATTCAAATACAAACTTAAGATCCCAAGTTTAAATAGTTGTATCAATGTTAACTTGGTCGCATCACATTAAACTGTACGAGCAGCATCTATAATTCTATCTACACCATTAATACATGCATAACAAATCTTATCCGTTACCTATACCACAAGGCTATACTAGGTTCCATATAATTGGAACAAGTACAAGCAAAATACAGGATATTACATCCCCCACCGCTAAAGTGGTGACCTCTAAGGAAGAAAATGTCCACTTTAGTGGTGGTTAATGAGTCAATGAGGTTCACTAAAGTGGTGCATGGTGTTGTAAACCAGTCCTTTGGCCGCTTAAGCAGCTGTACCATACTTCAACTATATCAACAACGTTACTAAGCAGCAAAGTTGCCAATCGATACCTTAAAATTCATTAAAAATTGCATGAAATAAAACAAAATATTCTACTTGACTAAATTATATATTTATGACTTAATGGCAATATAAGATTTCCAAAAGATATTGTTTTCACAAAACTTTCCCTCGAGACCCAATTTGACAAATTTTTGATTCAATAGTCAAAATAAGATCTAAAAGTCTTGAAACCAAATAATCCATGCTGCCAACCCAAATTGGACATTTAAGACCTATTGCCACAATTAATTTTCTCATCCGACACACAGAATAATAAATTTTGGCTGAGTTAACTATGAGGTCTTTCTAACTTCTAAAAACCACTAACTCGCATTAATCATTCTGAATCACACAAAAACCATTCCAATATCTGCATAACTAAGAAATATTACATATAAACCATGAGAAGGGGTAAATTGGTCAAAACATATAAAAAAGGAAGGTTCACAAAATCAAGTCATTACACTTGGATTGTTAGAGTCAGGGTTGTTGACTTGGTCATCTTTTGCTTGACTTGTTGTTTCTTGACTTTTACTTGGCTGAACTTCTAGCATTATTTAAAAAGGCTAAGTGTCATAATATTGATATATTTTAGCATAATATGTGTTCATAGTTGTACTTGTTACAATTTGATGATTATTTGCTTTCATTTATCATTGAGGTTAATTGAGGTATAACTGAAATAAATTCATTCATAATAACTATTGTGGTTGAACTCTAAAAGTTAAGATGGAAGGCACATGATGTGAAGGTGATGAATGATCAATGTGAATAAGAATGGAATGCTCTTAGGTAACACATATATATGAAAGTAATGAAAATTAAATTGTTATATAAGTTGTCATATTTTCATTTCGTGATTTCTATATTGTGTTTACATAATCTAACCCTAGTCGACCAATGATACCTACCTGTATGTTTTTTTATGCTGATACTACTCTTTATATACTCTTTTTGGAGTATAGTCTGATTGCAGGATCAATTGATGTTTCACAGGTGATGTGGATAGTGATATCCAATAGCTTTTACTACTCTCACTCACGGTGAATGCCAACTGAATTAATTGGTCATGGAAGCTATATGATACACTTTGGGCTTACTAGACCACTTTTAAAACACATATAAGTTCCTCTCTATATCGCTTATGTATGGAAAAGCATTCCACTTGCAGGTTGAACTTGAATAGAAGGCACCATAGGCATTGAAAAATCTAAATTTTGAGTAAAGTAGTGGGTCAAATTTAAGTATGAGTAATATGAATGAGTTGGATGAATTCCTTCTTTGTGCTTATGAGAGTTGTACTATGTACAAGGAGAATAGAAAGTTGTACCATGACAAGAAGATAGAGAAAAAGGTATTCTAACTAGGAGATATGGTTTTCTTGTATAATTCAAGACTTCGCTTCTTTATTGTAAAGTTAAAGTCTACGTGGTCTTAACCATTCACCACAATTAGATTATTTCTTGATGGTTCAGTTGAACTGAAAAGAGATGGAGATGCCCTATTCATGGTGAACGGGCATCCTATTAAGCATTATATGGAATGTATGGAGAAGTTGAAGGTTTATGAGGATGTGAGCCTTGGTGAAGTCTGAGTAGCCAAGGAAACTAAGTTGTGCCATAATGTTAAATTAAGCACTTCATGGGAGGCAACCCACGAGCTTGATAGTGAAGTCTAAGTATCCAACATAGCCACGTCATACCACAACATTAAATCAAGCACCGCTTCGGAAGCAACCCAAGGTTCTAGTGCTCACTTTATTTTCTATTTTGTAGGTTAAAGACAAGTAGAAACAAATGGAACATGGTAAAAATTATAGAATTCAGGCAAGTCCAGGTAAGTGTACCTACAACCCTACTTATTGAGAGCCCCCTAGAACTACCTCTGGAAGGGGCAGATCCTCATGCCCGTCCACTATCTCGGGCCCATCAACGACTCGCAATTCACCCTCTAGACTGAGCTCTCTTCTTGGATGATGGATCAACATCTCTAACCTCACAGGATCTAGTCTTCACCATCTAGACAAAAGAAAAGTCAAACATGAATTAGAACATAAGATATGAAATAATCCGCATGATAAGGAATAAAATAAGA
This sequence comes from Capsicum baccatum var. pendulum, assembly GCA_030864225.1. Classification (NCBI taxonomy): domain Eukaryota; kingdom Viridiplantae; phylum Streptophyta; class Magnoliopsida; order Solanales; family Solanaceae; genus Capsicum; species Capsicum baccatum. The sequence goes on along the minus strand of CM061560.1, from coordinate 158,250,008 downwards.
GAAGATTCATAAATATATCTTATAACCTCTTGAAGATAGATACAAATATCTACGTACCAATTTGTGAGACTCTAGTAGACACCCTATTTCTACAATAATGAGACCAATGAACTTGGATACTCTAATACCAATTTGTCATGACCCAAAAACCAATGATCATGATGGCATTTATCGTGACAAGCATTAAAAAGTAATCCTATCATCAAAACTGATATGAAAAGGAAAACAACACAAAAACCTAAGGTAAGGCTTGTAGAATGAAGCCAAACTACACATATAGAATAATAGCAGAAAAGATACATAATTAAGATACCTTAAATCTCCCATAATCTGGTATCATAGTGTGAGAACAAACTAAATACATCTCGATGTCAAAATATGAAATTGATAGTCCAAGAGAAACATAATTTGTCTTATAATACAAGAAAATCATAAACTTAACATGAAGAGGTAAACGATCAACTTTGAAAGCATAGATCGACCACTACCTCAAAAGTACTCCAAACACCGCTCGAATAAGCTGTAGTATGATGAAATCAAACCTGGATCTATACTAAAAGAGTACATTAGGGGTTAGTATGGTCCAGTTGTACTCAATAGTTATCATAGGACAACTGATCAAAGTAGAAAATAAAGCATATAAAATGCACACTATGTGTACGTCACCTGCAATCAAAAAATATCCTACAGGGTAGACCACATTGTTTCTGTTAATTGTTCTACAATATATATATATATATATATATATATATATATACCAAAAAACAAGTAAAAGAAAAAGGCACAAATAGATAGATATAAAATCAAGAAAGAAAATACAACACAAAATATGCACAATGTGTAAAATGCAATGAAGATGATGATGGTGATGTGTGCACGAGGTTGTACACAACCTTTGTATATACCTACTAAGCTGTGATACCAAGGTTGGACCCATGGGAGGTTCATCAAACCATATACAATCTAATATCCACTACCAATCCAGTATCCATAACTCATCTCTAGCACATACATCGAGAAAGATTTTTTAAAGATATTATATTTTCTATAAAAAAAAAAGCCAGTATTTCCATGGTGGTACCAATATTTCATGAATGTGTATGATATTAAAATGTAATGCTCACAACCAACCAAAATGATAGCTCCTAAATCCAACTAATATACCAACTATGTGAGCCATAAATCCACTCAACATGCCAATCATCTATGATGCAATATAGTCAATAAACAAATAGAGTAAAATATGATGTCCTTTGATACCACACAAATACAAACTTAGATATTTTTCACTGAGAATAAGAAAAACAATAACATAAATATCAGGTCAAAAACATCATATAAGACTCCAGATGGTCATACATAACAAATAATGTCTCAAAACCACCAAAGAATAACTAAACCTACCCCCACACTGGCACAAAAAAGTAATAAATACATTTCTCATGATTAGTTCCCATATTCATAACATTATTTTATAGTAATTTTAACTACCTAGCCTAGTCTAAAGAAGGTTATGCCATAACCTACCTCAAATAAAGAAAACCAATTCCAAAAATTCCTTCAACACAGAGTCTTCCCCTCATGAATGAACTTAGAATTAACTAAAACATACAAATATATAATCCATGTGACAAAATAAAACTAATAATACCCATAATTCCTAATTTTAAGTTGGGGTCAAAGTGCCTTCCCCCCAAAAAAGAGTTTTCAAAAAAGAAGGGCAAAACTAGAATTTTTGTCTAAAAATATATTATCCATGATTGAAGGAATCCATAGAATAAAACCCAACTAAAAACAGATTGAAATTGGGGTTTAGATTAAAGAATTACAAATTTAGTCTTCTGGGCCAAAATCTACAACTTCCTCTTTTGAAATTGACTTTTAACAAGGTTTAAATGTCATTAATCAAACAAAATAACTAAAATAGAGATTTGGAGTTCACCCAAGCTTAAAAATAGAAGAAATTGCTCCAAAACACAAAAACCTCAAGCTCCAAGTGTTAAAAATAGCGAAGAACAAAGAAAATGGGGTATATATACCTAGGTGCCACTAAAGCGGAGCATGGGCTACTTTAGCCGTCAGCATAAAAGATCCTAGGTGACTTCTAAAGTGGTACCTACTGAAACACCCTAGTTTTTTATCCTTAGAAAATTTCTTGGAATTCTGGTCTTTGGACATAATATGACTCATGGGCATGAGCCGTATACTGGGGTATGAATGGTATGGTCCAGTCATGTGCTAACCACTATTGGTTGGTAGGATGGATTTTGGTCATTGGAATGGGTATGACTTGGTGGTACGAGTTATATGGTAGGATATAGACCATTTGGTTCATTCACTTAACCTTAAGCTTGGTAACTTAAGTTGGATTTGAGTATGAGTATCTCACCATGATTTGTAAGACAGGGTACGAGTTATACCAAGGACTCATATGATGGATAATATTCAAACCTTCTGTAATTCTTCGTGGCCAGAGATACGGGTTAAGGGTATGGATCGTATGATGTCACTACGACTTGGGTATGATAATTTATACACTGGACAATATTGGGTCCAAGGGTTAAGGATTATGATACGAATGGTGGGTACCACTCGTATCAAAGAGTACGACTCGTGAGCATTAATCGCACCCTTGTGATGGGATTTTGTGCAACTTAAGTGGGTGTATTTTGGACATTTCTCCACTTACCCTAATAAGGTCTCATGATTTCAAACTCTCTTAGGAGGCTATAAATCTTATTAGTGTATTTATTAACACTTAGAAACTCTTCCAAAACACTCTATAATTATATCAAAAACTTTTGGGCAAGGAAGCTAGGGTTTTAACTAGAGGACTAATTTAGGGATCTTGTTGGTGATTCTCTCTATCTACTTTGTCAATTAAGGCATGTTCTCTTCCCTCATTGTTAGTTCCAATTAAAGGCAGGGTTTTATATTATGTTTTTATGATATGAATGTTCTATGATTTTGGGTTTTTAAATATAATTTGGGGGTTTTGGTTATAAATTCTTGGTTATGGTTTTTCTATGTTTTAATTATTCTTTTAAATGCATTAATAGTGGTTTTGGGTAATTGGTTGCATAGGAATGACTCTTTGGTAATGGACTTTAATTTTGGAAATTCAATTCCCCCAATGGGTTTGATAAAATGCCTTTAACAACATTTCCACTATAATATTGGTTTTTCAATGGAACTTATGCATGGTTTAAACTTGTTAACGGAACCCTAAATGATATGAATGGCTTAAATGGTTTTAAATGAATTGGAAAGGCCTTAATGTCCATGGTTTTTGTTAAATGGAAATCATGGGGGTACATTGAATCCCTTAACCTTATATATGATTGACTATTGACAAAACTTGCAAGTATAGTCAGTACGATGGTGCTGTACTAATGGTTTTGGATAATAAATAGTTAATTGATTGGTTGGTTGCTTGGAAATAGTTTTAATTGGGCAATAATGGAAGGGTATGTAAAAAATCCATAGAAGGTGGAGGTCCTGAGGGGACCAAAATTGGAAACTCATATTTGCCAATGTAAAGTTTGGTCCAAATGACCGCGTGCATGATGTCACACTTTATTTTTTGGGATGTACTAGTCATCCCATATTTTAATTCCCTGGTTTGCGGCTACACACACTAGGGCCCTTTCATTAGAGGAAGTCGAACCCACATTGCCTGTGGGTGGTGTAGGACGAGAAAACCATATAACCCAGGTAAAAGTTTTAATGGCAGGCTAAGCGTCGTTCCCTTTCCTAGCATGGATATATATATATATATATATATATATTTATGTATGGTTTATGTACATATGGACTATTTTACATGGTTTTATGAATGTTATTATTTTATCCTTAGCATTAGTTCATGCTAGCGTTCACCCACTAACCCATCTTTGAGCAGTTGTATACCCACGCTATGCAGGAACTGACTATTCTACTCCTTCTACATAGCGATTGGCTCGGGGACAGCTGTTGGATTGAAGTGGTGAGCTTCCATCTTTCCGAAAGGCTCCATTTCATGTTATGGATATTTTTATACATTTTGAATTATTTTTGGCTAATGGTTTTGGCTATGTTGGGGGCATGTCCTAATCGAATATTTTTACTCTTTTGGTTAGAGGCTTTGTGGTACTGCTATAGGTTGGAATGGGCGAGATCTTTATTGGTATTGGCCTTATTATTGTAATTGGTATTGGGGCTGACATCATTGGACATAATTTCTCAGTGTTCCATCATATTTCATTTTAGGATTAATCATATCATGTTTTGGATCTCATTTGGTTATGGCCTAGTTTATGGCGTTTGGTTTGGTTTTGGCTTGGCTTAGTGGTTTGGTTGGTACGGTTTGGTGGACATGATGACTTGGTAGGGTTGGTCTAGAAATAGACCTATCCCAAAGTCAGTCTTTATCCAATTATGCCATCTAGTTACATATTTGAAATTTAGCTAACTCAAGATATGCTAATGGTGGTCGGGTTGGGTAACAAGGGGTGATCCCCAGTCCTGGTTGGACTTAGGATGCCCAATAAGACAAGGCCCAGTTTGAGTCGTGTCAAGTTAGTATCAGAGATTTAGGTTCATGGTCAATTAGGAGTCCATAAATCCATGTTGAGTAAAGTCTCTTTTAGGCATGTGTTGTGCGCCATACTCATAAGAGAGCGTTTACAAGACATTTAGGAATATTTCACTTTCTTGGTATTCTATTTTCAAGCTTGGAGTTTAAGTCCATGAATTCTTCTCTAATCCTTGGTTTTTCAATTTTAAGATCATGTACCGATTATTAGGGGTGCGCATCGGTTGGTATGATTCGGTTTTATATATTATCGGTTTGGTTTGTTGGTTTATCGGTTTTCAATTTTTAAATATGCTAAACCAATAACAAAACCAATTGGATATTTTTTATCGATTTTTAGTTTAGTGGTTTTTAGTCCTTAACAGTTCAGTTTTCAATTTAACTGATAAGAAAATACTCATAAAATATAAATAGCAGTAACTAACATTAAAAAAAGACCGAATCTTCGTTTAACCAAAAATCCTACATAATGTGTTTTAATTTATAAGAATCTTCAAGTTTGAATTAAATGTTGTTAGGACAAATTAAGAGTTTAAATAATTGAAATAATATGTTGGTTAATTGGTAGAAATGAAAGACAAATATATAATAAGTCATATATATATATATATTCTTATTAGGTTATCGGTTTACCCAATAACCCAATAAGAAAAAATAAAACCAAATTAATAACCCAATTATTTTTTTTATAAAGTTATTAAAAAATTGTTAATAACCTAATAACAATAAACCAATAACATTTTTATAACAATAAACTAATAACATTTTTATTGTTTTGGTTTATTGGTTGGTTCAATTTTTGCACACCCCTATCGATGATTTGAAACATAAGGAAACTCTTCAGTCTCATTTAGAGATAATATTGATGGGGTGTCTCCTAAGTCTGGAGTTCGTATTTGATTTTAGGTTCCTATCCTCGATAGTTGTGGATTTCTTCCGGTTGCTACTAGTCTTCCTCAGGATAAGGTGACTACTATGGAGTTTTACCTTTTATAAAACTGAATCCTTATACTTTTGCTGGTATGAAGGTGGAGGAGGATCCTCAGGGTTTCTTGAATGAGTGGAGAAGATATTCAGGGTAATGTAGGCTACTAATGTGGAAGGTGTAAACTTTGTAGGTTATTAGCTCAATAATGTTACATAACAATGATATGAAAAGCGAGATAGGGATAGAGGTAAGATGGAGAATATATCCTTATGCTATGCCTTCTCTGGTGCTTTATTGGATTATTTCTTTTCTCAAGAGCTGAGAGAAGCAATGATGGAGAAGTTTATGAATCTGAAGCAAGGGAAAATGTCTTTGAAGGAATATGCCTTGAAGTTTCATCATCTATCAAGGTATGCTCCTGATTTGGTGGCTGACCTGAGAGCAAGGATGAGAAAGTTTGCTTCTGAGTTGAATCAATTTTTGATCTTGGAAAGCAAGACTATCTTGCTGATTACAGATATGAATATTTCTAGGTTGACTATTTATATGTAGAAGGTAGAGAATGAAAATAGAAAATAAGGAGAGTTTAGGGATCGATAGGGTAAGAGGAGTAGGTTTTCTGATCAGGGAAGGATCAGTCTCAGGGTGGTAAGGATGGTGGAAAATGGAAGAAAAAGAAGTAGTAGAGGTTTGGATCATTCTCTACTGCAAGTGTTTCTTACCCGAAGCAGTCGGGTTACAGGTGTCATTAGGGAGGTAAAAATTTTCAAGCATAGAGTGCCCAGTCTTAGGCGAGTGGAGGTCATCAGTTTTATTATGCCCTCCTTATTGGTTTTTTGGTTGTCCTCACTAGGGTTATCATGATGAAGCGAGGGACAAATACTTCAAGTGTGGCAAGGCTGGTCATCAGCTCAGAGATTGTCTGGTTAATAAGGTTGCTACGGGAGCAAATAAGGTATTGGTGGCTTCATTTTCTGCTCCTACACCTGGTGGTGCCTTGTTTACTTCTATTATAACTCCTAGTTCTAGTGTTGTACAGAACAAGGTGTATGCTTTAGCATACCGAAAGGAATTCGAGGCATTTCCTAATGTCGTTACTAGTATATTATAAGTCTTTTTTCGTTACATATATTGTCTGCTTGATTTGGGTCTACTCTTTCCTATGTGACCCAAGTTGTGGTTGTATGAATTAGTTTTAATCCTGAGTTTTTTTTGTTTTTCTTCTATTTTGATATTATTCTTGGGATGGATTGGTTACACTCTTATTATGTGTCCTTGGATTTTCTGACCCGTAAGGTTGTCTTTAGGTTTCCTGGTGAACCGGTTGTAGAGTAGGAGGGTGGTTTCCTAGCTCCCAGGGGGAGGTTTATTTCTTATCTCAGATCTTGGAGATTAATCTCTAAAGGTTATCTTTATCACTTGGTTCTGGTTAAAGATTCTAACTCAGAAGGTCCTTCTTTAGAGTCAGTCTTGGAGGTAAATTATTTCCTAAGATCTTTTTAGATGATCTTCCTAGTGTTCCTTCAATAGGGAAATAGCGTTTGGTATTGATTTGGTTTTGAACACTCGTCCAATATCTATTTCTCCTTATAAAATAGCTCCGAATGAGTTGAGAAAACTCAAGGAAAAACTTAAGGATCTTCTGGATAAAGGGTTTATTCATCCTAGTGTAGCCCCGTAGGGTGCACCGATATTTTTCGTGTTAAGAAAGATGGTTCCCTTCAGATGTGCATTGACTACAGGCAGTTGAATAAAGTAACAGTCAAGAACAACTATCTTGTCCCAAAGATAGATGATTTGATTGATCAGTTGCAAGGTTACAAGTTCTTTTCTAAGATAGATCTTTGGTCTGGGTATCATCAACTAGATATTAGAGAAGTGGATATCCCTTAGGTGGCTTTTCACACTCGATATGGGCACTTTGATATTTTGGTAATGTCATTTGGATTGACTAATGCCCCAATGACATTTATATATCTGATGAATAAGGTTTTTAGATAATTCTTGGAACTTTTCATCATTTTGTTTATTGATGACATTTTGGTTTATTCCAAAAGTGAGGTGGATCATGCAAATCACCTCCGTGTGGTATTGCAGACCTTGAAGGAACAGTATTTATATGCCAAGTTCTTCAAGTGTGAGTTTTTATTGAATGTTGTATCTTTTCTTGGTCATATTATTTCTAGCGAAGGGATCATGGTGGATCCATAAAAGGTTATTATGGTAAAGAGGTGGCCTAGACCCATGACTCCAATCGATATCCGGAGCTTCTTGGGCTTGACTAGGTATTGTAGGTGGTTTATGGAAGGCTTTCTATCGATATCTTCTTCTTTGAATAGGTTGACTCAAAAATTGTTAAGTTTTCTTGGTTGGATGCTTATGATGGGAGTTTTGAGAAACTAAAAGAAAACTAACTTCGGCTCCAATTTTGACTTAGTCAGAAGGCAATGATGGTTTCAGTTCTATTGTGATGCATCTTGGGTAGGTCTTAGTTGTGGTTTGATGCAGCATAAAAAAGTGATTGCCTATGCTTCTAGGCAATTAATGGTACATGAGAGAAACTATCCTACACATAATTTAGAGATGCTGGCGATTGTGTTTCATTTAAAAATAAGGTGGCATTATTTGTATAGTGTAAACATGGAGATCTTTTCTAATCATAAGAGTCTATAGTATGTGTTCACTTAAAAGGTGGTCAATCTCAGGCAGAGGAGATGCCTTGATCTTCTCAAGGACTATGATATGAGTCTTTACTATCACCCAGGTAAGGCTAACGTGGTTGTTGATTCTTTTAACAGGTTGCCCATGAGGAGTTTAGATCATGTAGAGAAAGGAAATAGGGAGTTGGTAAAGGTTATTCACCGCTTGGCTAATCTTGGAGTTTGCCTCTTGGACACCAAGGGTGGAGGTGTAATGGTACAAGAAGTTGTTTGACAGTATCTTGGTGCAGAGATCAAGGAGATGTATGGTGGAACGGTATGAAGAGGGATGTGGCTAATTTTGTGGCCAAGTGCTTGGTGTGAGAACAAGTTAAAGCTAACCACATGAGTCCTAGTGGGTTATACAGGAGATTGTTTTTCCTGAACGGAAATGGGAGGTAATCAATATGGATTTTGTTTCTGGCCTTCCTCGGTCTTGGAATCAATATGATTTGATTTAGGTCATTATAGATAGGATGACAAAGAATGCTCACTTCTTGCCAGTGAGGAATACCTTTTTGGCAGAGGATACTGCGAAGTTGTTTTTTCAGGAGATTCTGAAGATGTATGGGGTACCTATTTTAATTATTTTTTATTGTGGCACAGAGTTTACATCTCACTTCTGGCGATCTTTCCAGAAAGAGTTGGGGCCTAAGGTCTGTCTGAGTACTGCTTTCCACTGCAGACAGATGGACAAGAAGAGAGAACTATTCAAATGCCAGAGGATATGATTTGGGCTTGTGTTATTGATTATGGTGTCAATTGGATAAAGCATCTATCTTTGACAGAGTTTAGTTACAATAATGGATATCATTCTAGCATTGGTATGACTCCTTTTGAGGCATTGTATGGTAGAAGGTGTAGATCTCTTATTGGTTAGTTTAATCTTAGGGAGGCAGATATATTTGGTCCTGACATGGTTTACCATCCTATGGGAAGGTCAAGGTGATTCAGGATAGGCTTAAGGCTGCCCAAAGTTGCAAAAAGTCCTATAAAGATATTAGGTGTAGAGACTTAGAGTTTGAAGTTGAGGATAAGGTTTTCATCAAGGTATATCCCATGAAGGGTGTGGTGTGGTTTTGTAAGAATGGAAAGCTCAGTCCCCGGTATGTTGGTCCTTATTTAATTTTACGAAGGGTTGGTAATTTTGCTTACGAGTTGGAGTTACCTTCTAACTTAGTCTAGGTTCATCCGGTATTTCATATATCCACGTTGAGGAAGTGTCTTGGTGATCCTTCTTCGATTTTTCTTTGGAGGGGTTTAGTAACTCAGACTCTCTGTCTTATGAAGAGGTCCCGATTGCGATCTTGGATAGGCAGGTTCATCCGCTGCGGACCAAGGATGTGGCTTTGGTTAATATTTTATGGCGCAACCATAAGGTGGAAAAAACGATGTGGGAAGCGTAGGAGGACATAAAGTTCAAGTATCCTAATCCATTTTCTGCTCTTGGGATTCGTGCGGAAGGTATGTGTCTTCAACACATCTTTATTTTCTGAGTTTGTTAAAGAAAGGATTAATATCTTTGACTCTATGTATTCAAACTTTGTTAAAGATTTGAAATATATTTGATAATGAAAATGACTCGTGTGAGCCGTATGTTGGGGCAGAATGAAATACCTTGGGTTTTGACCCTTAAAAAGTTTTCTTAAATACTAGTCTCTGGACCCAATATCACTCATGGGTATGAGCCGTATGTTGGGGTATGAATGGTATGGTCCAGTCATAAGCTGACCAGTGTTGTTTGGTGGCATGGATTTTGGTCACTAGAATGGGTATGACTTTGTGGTGTGAGTCGTATGGTTGGATACAGATCATTTGGTTCCTTCACTTAACCTTAGTCTTGGTAAATTAAGCTGGATCTGAGTATGTGTGGATCACCAGGAGCCATAAGCTAGGGTATGGGTCAGTCCAGGAATTTATATAGTGGATAATGTTCAAACCTTCTATGATTCTATCTTTCTAGGGATATGGATGAAGGGTAAATATCGTATGCTGTCAATACAACTTGGGTAGGATGAGTTGTACACTTGACAATATTAGGTGTAAGAGTTAAGGCTTAAGATACGAGTGGTGGGTACCACTCGTATCAATGAGTACAACTCATAAGGGTCAGTCATACCCCTGTGATGGGATTTCTAAGGTTCCATGACTTCTAAATCTCTTGGGAGGCTATTTACCCTATTATTTTATGCATTAACACTTAGAAACTCTTCCTAAATACTCTATAATTCTATGAAAAGCTTCTAGGCAAGGAAGTTAGGGTTTTTACCAAAGGACTAAATTGGGGATATTGTTGGTGATTTCCCGCTGTCTACTATGTCAATTAAGGCATGTTCTCTTCCCTCATTATTAGTTCCAATTAAAGGCATAGTTTATACAATGTTTTTATGATTTAAATGTTTTATGATTTTGGTTTTCTAAATATAATTGGGGGTCTTGGTAATAAATGCTTGGTTATGGTTTTCCCATGTTTTAAATATACTATTATATGCATTAATGGTGGTTTTGGATAATTGGTTGCATGGGAATGACTCTTTGGTAATGAACTTTAGTGTTGGAAATACCATGCCCCCAATGTTTTTGATAAAATGCCTTTAACAATGTTTCCACTATAATATTGGTTTTTCAATAGAACCTATGCATGATTTAAACATGGTAATGGAACCCTAAATGATATGAATGGTTTTAAATGGATTGGAAATCCCATGGTTTTGGTTAATATGAAATCATGAAGGATACATGGATCCCTTAAACCTATATATGGTTGGCTATGCACAAAACTTGCAAGTATAGTCAGTATGACGATACCACTACTAATGGCCTTGGTTAATAAATGGTTAATGGATTGGTTGGTTACTTGGTAATGGTTTTTATTGGGAAATAATGGAGGGGTGTGTAGTAAAGCCGTGGAAGGTGGAGGTTCCGGGGGGACTAAAACTAGAAACTCATATTTGTCGATGTGAGATTTGGTCCAAGTGACCATATACATGATGTCACACTTTATATTTGCGGGATTTACTAGTCATCCCAAGTTTTTCTTCCCTGATCATGCGACTTCATGCACTAGGGACCTTTCAGCAGGAGGAGCTGAACCCATATAGCCCATGGGTGTTTAGGACGACAAAGTACATAACCCATGTGAAGGTTTTACTTTCATGCTAAACCCAGTTTTTTTTCCTGGCATGGATTTATATAGATGTATGGTTTGTGTGCATATGGTTGGTTTTACTTGGTTTTATCAATTGCATTATATTATCCTTATCCTAGTTCATGCGAGCGTTTACTAGCTAACCCATCTTCGGGATGCTATATACCTACACTATGTAGGAACTGACTGTTTTACTCCACCTACATAGTGATTGACTTGGGGACAGCTGTTGGATTAAAGTGATGAGCTTCTATTTTGGAAGGCTCCAGTTTATGTTATGGATATTATTAGACATTTTGAATTATTTTTGGATAATAGTTTTGGATATGGTTGGGGGCAAATCCCAATCGAATATTCTTACTCATTTGATTAGAGGCTTTGTGGTACTGCTATTGGTTGGAGTGGGCGGGATCGATATTGGTGTCGTCCATAATAGTGACATTGGTATTGGAGTTGACATCATTTGATCTAATTTCTCACTGTTCCATTGTATTTGATTTTGGGATTAATCATATTATGTTTTGGATATCATTTGGTTATGGCCTAGTTTATGTCCCTTGGTTCGGTATTAGTTTAGCTTGGTGGTTTGGTTGGTATGGTTTGGTGCATAGGATGACTTGGTAGGGTTTCTCTAGAAATAGACCTATCCTAAAGTCAGTCTTTTTCCAATCATGCTATCTTGTTACATATTCAGAATTTTACTGATTCACGGTATGCTAATAGTGTTGGGTTAGATAATTGGGGGTGATCTCCGATCATCGTTGGACTTGGGATGCCCATTACGACAAGGCCCTTGTCGGGTCGGGTTACCTGCCCAGGGCCGCTAAAGTGCAAAAATGGATGCTAAAGCGCCCTCTACTAAAGCTCATAAATTGCCGCTTTAGCTGTTATACTTGTTATATTGCACTAGCTGTGGAGCCTTGGAAATCACCAAGTCTCCATAAACCTCTTGAGATTCATCTCAAATCCCAAGAACACAAAGAAATTATCCTAACCTATCAAATTTGATTCTTCGAACTAAATGGAGATATCAGGTTTTCAGAAAATGTCATTTTTACAAAATCGACCCCAAAATCCAATTTCAAAACTTTCTAAACAGAGGGTCAAATTGAGATACGAAAGACATAAAATCATACCTACCAGGTTACCAACCTAAAATTGACGTTCCAAATATAATGGCATAGTTTATTTGGCAATTCGATGCACAGAACAACTAATGTTGACAAAATTTAACTAACAAACCTTTTTAACCTCCAAAAACAACAAACTCACGCAAATCATACCAAAATGAATTGAAAACAGTGCAAATTATCCCTACACTACAAAAATATCACAAAGCAACCATGGGAGCGATAATATGGTCAAAAGTCATGGAAATTAATAATTCACAAAAATCATCAAAAATAAAGTTGTTACAAAGAGGGAGCTAGACGTGACCATAAAAGAGTTTCTCAACTCTTTAGTTAATGGGGTTGTTTTGAATCAAACTGTGATTGTAGTAGTCTAAAGATTTAAGCAAGACTTTGGAGCACTTGTAAGAGAATTAAATTTAGACATTTTGATGCAGGTTTGAAACTTAGAGAGACAAGAGAGCAGTTTAGGGGGAGAGTTAAAAGATTTACAAGAAGAAGCAATTTAAAATATGTAACAAGAAATTCAAAGAGTAAAAAATAAAATTAGTTATTGCAATTTAATGAAAATGGGATAGGGAAGTGACGTGTTGTACGGAGAATGGAGATGATGATTGGTATTCTTTAAGACATACAAACATTTGTAATAGGCAGGAATAGAGATGCCTTACACGATAGTACTAGTTTTTAATTTAAAAAATTACTAATGTAATGAAAGTCAGACCGACCATAGAAAAACTAGGTCCCTCATTGAGACTCAGTGTTGGCCTTATATATTACCTATCCTTCCATCACATAGGTGCAAATTCTTCTCTACCATTAGATTCTGACTACATGAGTATATGGTTATGTTATATTTGATCAAGTGTACTCTTACCTAAAAACATAAAACCACTTTTCTAGTCAAAATGGGAGATATTCAAATAATAATAAGGATTAGTAAATATCATTAGATTAGGATAATTCTTTTGAAATCGGTACATGTATAGTTTCTCAATGTAACCATTGGCAACTTTGATATTTTTTGCTAAACACCTTTATATAACTAATCACTTTCTCATCTTTTCTTCCCATACTTTAGTGAGTGAAATCTATCATCTAAATAATCCATTTTCTTTTTTTGTACTTTATTCTTGGCCATGTAAAAATTGTAGAAGAGATCTTGATTTGTACCAAGTTCTATTATTCCAACTATTGATTTTTCTTCAACACTAGTTTTCATTATCATATTCCTTGAGACATTTACTAACCAGATTCCAACCATTAGCATAGTACTCATTTTGTTAACTCTATGAGTTGATGTTTTGCCATTCTTTCATTTCTAACAGAGACATTTCTTCCTTAAGAAGTCTCGAGTGAAAAAAATGTCCTTCCATTCATATTCCTTTAGCAGGCACTATCTATGAATATGTTTTGGTTTCCTTCTCTTACTCCTCCCTCCTTTGTATTTCATTTGTTATATTTGAGAGACCATCTCATTGTGGCTTCCTAAAAAATTAATAAAGAAAGGATTTTTTTCCTTGTCCATGCTGGTAACCTGACCCTTATAAAGATGAAGCTAGGCCCCTTTGTTTATGCATTTGAATCCTTGCAATTTTGATATTTTGTCTATCATAAATTTTATTTGTACTTGCATCCTTCTAATGGCCATTCTTTCCATGATGCACAAAGAGCTAATTTGTTGAATCCATTGTAATTCTTTTATTAAAGCTATAAGGTGCATTCTTCTTCTCTTTCATTCTCAACCAATCATCACTTTGTTCACCAGTGAGTCACTTTTTAATTGAGCTATCCAGATCTTTTAAGGAACCAGTCCATTTAAGAGACCTCTAATGATATGTCTTTATCTCGACCAGGTCTCTTTCCAACTCTATGCTTCTCTCATGATAAACTAAGAGATTTATTTTGGATCTTTTTAGTTTCTCCTTAATTTCACATTGATGGGAGGTTATTTCATCCTTCACTAGGAGATTAAGCTCATTTTTATCATTTTCATTTATAAGTAGAAGATCACTTTCAGACAAGACTATATTACACTTGTCTTCTATAAAATCACCGAGGACATCTATCGACACATCAACTAGATATCTCAGTTTCCTCAGTGACTAATCCTTAAGATCCATTATATCTATAAGATTTATATCTTCATCATTTTTATTATTTAATTCAACAACAAGTCCTAGGTCTTCTTCACCATCTTCTTTAATAGAGATACTTATTGTACCCTATTCTTTATTTGAATTACTTGAAGAGTCCCCCCCCCCATTCTACTACTACTAACATCATTATTATTCTAGTTAACTTCAACTTGTACTTATTCGAGACCTGGACATCATCACCAAGTCCCTAGATAGAGTACTCTTGCTTGAATTCTTGTCTTTGGGAAGTCTAAAACTTTTTCTTGTTAGTGTTTGTTTTGACTATTTAGGTTATATTTGCATCCTTTGCAGTTGTGTCACTATCCACTATCTTGTGATATGAATATTTCTTCTTAGTTAGATTCTTTGACTTGTGGATAGACTTCAGTGTTTTCGAGATTTCAATTACAATTTCATAGGATGAGGCCCTACTATAGTCCTTGGGATAGATCCCATCCAAGAAAATTCTTTTAGCTTTGTGATTTTTCTCAACTATCTCTCTATCAATGTCCTTATTTTCCTTCATAATTTTGTAAATAGATGTAGTAACGTGTAATACCCCAAATATTTGTAGTTCAGTCCAGCCCTTAGTGCATACTTGTAATGCTTAGAATCTGAAAAATAAAGTTAAGAGTTGAGGGACTTAGTCATTTTTAACTCCCTTAAAATTTCAAACATTTTTAAGTTGACCCTACGGGCTCTGAGACATTGATTTTTGAGTTAAATTATATTCAAGGGTGAAAATAGAATGTCTTGGGTAATTTTTGGAATTTTTGAAGAAGGATTGAATCGCATGCAAATTGGCAAAATAGTAGCTCACCGCAATTAGGCCGCGTCATGGTGAGTATCGCGAGAAGGAGGCCACCGCATCGCGGTGAAGGCCAAATTGACATTCATCAATTTCAAGAGGGTCACCATGATTCCACCGCATCACGTTGCACCCCAAAACAACAATTGTCACCACCCAGTGAGTCACCGTGATTCCACCGCATTGCGGTGGGTATCACAATGACGCACTCACCGCATCGCGGTAAAGCCTTAATCAGCGTTCAAGTTGCAGGATTTTAAATCCCAAGGGTATTCTTGTCATTCATCAAGCACCCAAATCATGTAAACAGAATATTAATCATTATATAGAGCAAAATATGCTCATTGTCCATCAAAATTATCTGGATTAAAACCCTAGGCTTCAACATTCATCTTCAAGGATCTCTAAATTTCCACCATTCTTTTTCCAAATTAGTTTAGAATTCAAATTTCCCAATTAAAAATTCCAATAATCAATCTTAAAGAGAACAAATGGGATCTCAATACCAAGCTTCTTCATCTAGTTCATCAATTAAGGTATATGGGGTTTGAACAAGGATAAATTTTCCTTCATTTTGCCCAAAACTAGTTTTATTTACAAATTTACATAATTTTACATGAATTTCAAATTAGGGTTCATACTCATTTATTTCTGTTTGAATATTATGATGTTTTAAGTGTTTTGATGTTGAATTACAAGTCTACTTTCGTAAATTGATGCGTAAGATTATATTTTCCAGATTTCGAGTTGAATTATGAATATTTACATTGTCAAGCATGAACATTTTGATATTTTGATATGAATTTGAAGTATGGGTTATCAAGCCCTAGTTGAATATGGTTATTTATAGTATGATTATGCTTCTAAGCACCCCATGATAAGATTTCAGACCACTTTGAATAAAGATTTGATATTTTGATCTTTAGCTAAGACATGAAATCCACTTTACAACTTAAATTCAGTTTTGAATGAGAAAATACACAGTTAGCTTTCAGTATGAAATATCATGACTCTTAAAAGTGGATTTTCCTACAGAATGAGCATATATAATTAAGGAGAGTAGTATTTAGCACCGAGCGGAAAGTATGGGTGTAGCACATCCTACTTTCCTAGAAATACAAGCCAACGTAGGTACAGATTTAGTATTCTCTTTTCTATATGGGTGATAGTTATAGATATGATAACTTAGCTCAGGTTATACTCCTTGGCAAGAGTAAGACACCTCTCCCCAATATGAGGTTTTCCCCTTAGGGGAACAAGACGTTAGACTCCATGATAGCTCACATGGTTTATGTTGGTTAAGAGAACCTCCCTATTAGTAAAAGTAAATAAAGAACTTTTGAGTAAATTTCCCTAACAGTAAACATCTTCAGAATAGTTTTAAAAGTATTTTGCAACAACCTTATAGAGAAGAATGACAGCTAAAAACTCAGTTTTTGGACTTGAAATGTGAGGGCTTACCAGTTTTATATAGTATGTTTTATTGTTCATGATCTATGATTTTTATCTTTTAGTTATTCCAGCCATATGAGCCTTTACATACAACATGCAAATTCTAAGAATTTTGATAACATTGAGATATTACATTACTTATGTATTCACCCTCATATACTAGTACATCCTCAAAGTACTAATCCACATATAGGTATATGTGCTACATTGTCTCATAATGTAGGTTCAAGTGCTCAGTCTCAGTAATGTGAGTGATTTTGGGCATCTTTATCTACACTCCTACAGTTAGCGAGTCCTCATGGTTCGAGGGCCATTTATCCATACTTCCAACTTTCATAATATTTGATTCATTGTTTACAGTTTAGCCCGAGTCAATTGGGGGTTTTTCCCAAAGGCTTTCTAGTTTCTTAGTAGTAAAGGCTTGTCAGACTACTAGCTATTACTTTTAGACTTTCAGAATTAGTTATTCAGACAGTATATTCAGTTGATCTTAGACAGTTTTGATATAATTCAATATTTTAGCATTGCTATCTGATTAAATTACTTTAACATGAGTTATAGACTTACTAGCAGGCTTACAGGGTTAGCTTGAGGCTACTCGTAGTCTTGAGCACTGTTTGGCATCCCGAGACCAGGTTTTGGGCCGTTACATAATAACTCCTACTCTTGACTTATTCATTGGGACATTGGGACCATTACATCCAATAATTCACAATCCATTGATTTTATAAACTCTTGTATTCTTATCTTCATTCTAGATAGTGTCGACAATTGAACATTGGTGGCTTTATGATTGGGTATCTATCCACAAGATATGATAGAGTAGTTAGTAAGAGAGGGTCCCTCCTAGGTTTTATCCTTTTAAGAGGAACTATTCTAATACCAATTAAATGAGGTACTATAGTCTATCACAATACAATGAACCTAATAAAGTATGAAGTTCTAGCAATTCCAAGAATAGAATAAGTTGAATGGAAAATAGAATGTAGTAAGGTGAAAGACACATGAATTTTATACTGAAACTTCATTGATCAAGGGTAACACTCTTACCCTTTGGATATGAGTTGTTGACCCCCTATAATACCCTAATAAGTATAGTAAGGGTTACTCACTGTCCTAGGTATAAGTTAGGCTCCAACCAATTATACCTTAAGGTATGGTCGTACCATGACCAATCTTATAAAGTGATGCCTCAATCAAAATGGGACTATTTTTGGTATAGTTGATGGATATGAGTTAGGGTTAAGTTATACCATTTGGATATGACTTAAAGAAGTATAGTCGTATCCTTAACAATTTGTATGACTTATGATAAGCCTAGGGTAAAAGTTGGGGTACCACTCAACCCTATGGTATGACTATTTAAGTGAGTTGTATGTTGAGTCATATCCCTGGATGGGTTTAATTTTTGGATTTTAACTAAGGGCCTTGTGGTTATTTCCCATGTCTAAAATGCTAAGACCTTTCACTATATATGTGTGTGTAGCCCCCTAAACATCTATTTTGATGGATCAAACACCCTAAATACTCGCTCAAGCTTATCTTTGAAGGATTGGAGGCTAGGGTTTCAAGAGTGATCTTCAAGAGGCAAACTTAAGTCAATATTCTTGGTGATTTAAGTTGTCTAAGGCATTTAACTCTTCCCCTTTATAAATAACTCTAGACCCATGTATTTCACACTTGGATTAGTAAGTGTACATGGTGGTTTTGAAATCAAATGAAAAAGGTTTTTTTGCCTAATGATGAATAATGGTGATTCTTGCTCAGAATTATGTTTATACATGTTATTGATGGTAGTTTACACATGTGAATTGTTGGTGTATGTGGTCTAACATATGGGCATAGATTAACCCTAGTCTTGATGATTACAACCATGAATTTGGCTTTGGAAAGGCATGTATATAAGGTGTTTATGAAAATATCTAAGTGAGATGTGTAGTTACATGATGATGATATTTTGAACTAGGGCAATTGCCTAATATGTATGGATTCATGATAAATGATACTGTGAAGGTAAAATGAGCCATGTATTATGTAATTGATAACCTCAATGGTTGATAAATAAGAAAGGGGGTTAAAGTCCCTAACGTGATAATAACTTGAATTGTGTGTTGAACTAAATTATCGTATAGAATTGCTAATGAAGTGTGAATGTCTCAAAAGGGTTTTGAGGACACTATTTATAATTGTATGATGAGTTGAATAAGGTACTATACTATTTAAATGGTTGAGCAATGAAGGCTCCCATGAGGACCATATGGTCATGTATGTTGTTGAATTGGCTAAATGGGTTAAATTCCTTATGTGTGGTATTGAATGTATGTTGATGCATAAACAAAGGGTTAGAGTCCCAATGTCGACTAATGATTGTCATAATGGCTTGAGTTTCAAGTCCCTTGTGGTTAAAGTTCCTTACATAATGTGAACTCATGAGGTCGAAGTGCCTCACTAAATGAATTAGCTTGGGGTTAGAGTCACCTATATAATATGGAATGAGGTTAGAGTCCCTTGGAAAATATATGAGCATGTGGTTAGAGTCCCTTTCTTGAATGAATGTGTATGAGTGGTTAAAGTCCGTCACTTATATGAATATGTGCGAGTGGTTAGAGTCCCTTACTTGAATATTTGTATATGTGGTTAGAGTCCCTTACTTAAATGGATGTGTGGGTGGTTAGAGTCCCTTACTTGATGATATATGAATATGGTTAAATTTCTATGCTTAATGAGAAATTCTTGAATCTATAAGTGTGGAAGTTTGGAGTCCTCCATTGCATGTATAATGAATAAGTGCTTCCAAAGTATTGATAAGACTTGTCCCCTTGCTTAACATGTGATATATCTATGTGTATGGATAAGTTTATGAATGGGTAAACCCTTTTGAGGGCCCTATGGACAAAGCTCATCCAACTTTTAGAGTTCGGACTCAAGCTAGGGTTGCAACATCCGACCATATTTGTGGGGTTCCACCTTCCCCACCAACCCTTACTATGAGAGTGACCCTCCTGTTCCATCAACTTAAGGGGATGCTACTAATGTCAATTTTCGTCACTCCATTAAGCACTTGATTTAATTGTTAGAATATCAAGCGAAGCGTGGTGCTCCGGCTACCATTTTTTCTGAGGCCATAATAAATGGCCAATTTATGAGGTTGAGCCTCCTATGTTCTCTGATGTAAAGATTGAGGAGAATATTGAAGGATTCACTGATGAAACAGAGAAGATCTTCCAAATTATACGTCCTTCAGAGATTGAGGCAGTTAAGTTTGCTTTCTACCAATTTAAAGATGTAGCGTACCCATGGTATGAGGGGTGGGAGTTATCTAGAGGTGTTAATACTAGTCCCTCTATATGGTAGGACTTCTTTGAATCTTTATTTGACCACTTCTTTCCTCAAGAGTTGACGGAGGCAAAGGAAGAAGAGTTTGTGAACTTGAAGCATCGGAGAATGTCTGTTCAAGAATATGCCATGAAATTCCATCAGTTGTCAAGGTATGTTGCCGAGATGGTTTCTATCATGAGGGCTAGAATACATAAGTTTGTCTCGAGATTATCCCGTGAGTTAGTAATTAAGAGCAAGGTGGCCTTTTTGATTGAAAACATGGATATTTATAGGTTGATTATGTACTTGCAACAAGTGAAAGAAGAGAAAAAAGGAAAGTTGAGCTTAGTGAGAGACAAGGGAAAAAATTTAGGCCTTCTGATCATAGTGGTGGTATCGTTGCCATTGGCCACGAAAGAAGTGGAGGAGTTTGAGTTCTTTCTCCTCGGCTAGTGTTCACTCTCCTTACCTGAAGTCTTAGGATTATTGTCTGATAAGAAAACAAAGCTATAAACCGAAAGTAAGCCTAAAAGAAAGGGAATGAAGTAGAGACAATGAAGCTAGAAGAAAAACACATTCGGATTCAACACACCAAAACAAATAAAGACATGGAAATTAAAGATTGATAGTGAGGCATAAAAATGACAATACCTAAGGAACTAAGGTGTATATTAAACATGAAAACCCACTTAAGCTTGAAAGTGGAACACCGCACTCTTAGGATGACACAAAAGGGAATCAAGTCACTTCAAACACCAACCTTTCCAAGCCAATTGTCAACTAAATTGAATCAACACTCAAGCTAACCCTAATTTCGGTTTCTACTTACTAGAGAGAAGAAATAAAGTCTACAATATGAGTTCACTCAATATTCATCAAAAACTAATGAAAAATAGAAGCCTAATTGTCTATTTATAGTTATTACAATCAAAGACTAAAATATCTTTAATGAAAGGGGCTCCCATGGAGTGTAAAAAAAGTCTTCAAAATACCACAATGCCCTTAATAAGGAGGCAAGGGGTGGCTTTGGAATGCATGGACCCTTCTTCTCTCTTCAACTTGTGCCAAGACTTTTAAATTGTTCAAAAGGTCTTCACCCACTTGTAATCCCGAGCTATGTCCTTTGAGAGAGATCTTGTACTCTTTTTACTTATATAATCCTCTCCATCTTGAATGGAATTTAACCTCAAATTCACACCTTGTAAAACTGAAGAGAGGGAAAACAAGTACAACATCCCCATGGAATGGGGGTTAGAGTTAGTGCAACAAATAATATCAATATGCCAAGGTGGTACACACTTGGAATACCTCCAAGGATCATTTGTTTTGATCATGAAAAGCTTAGTAAAAATGTCACAAAGGAAATGGCTTGATTAAACATTAATGAATAATGAACATAAACCGAAGCAATACCTCCCTTACCCCAAAAGAGTACCGAGGTCAAATGGTAGAATTATCCAAGGACACAAGCCTAGGCTACTCTTTCTTTCTATTAGAGGCCATCCTCACAATCACAACAAGGCATTTGTCTTTAAGGGAAGACTAACATTCAATAATAGTGACCTACAACCTAGAAGTTTTCTCTCAATAATATACATGCCAATATTCACAACACTTCTATTCCTATGACCTCTAGTAATAAATCGAATAACAAGGTTTTCATCGAACACTATGTTCAAAGAGTAATGTCCATTATCATGATCAACACTACAGACACCATCACTATCTTGAGATATGTTAAGCACACCATCCATGTGATCATGTAGTGAACTCCATTTAAGATTGAATTGATTATCATACACACCAAGAGTACTACCATGGAAATATTCATGCACTTATACACTAGGAAAACCTGAAAGGATGAAGGGGTCGCTAGGGTGTTTGGGGGTACCTGTATACACTATTCTAGTCCCAATCCAAGATTTCCAATAACCATCATCATCACCATCATCAATCAGTACATCCTTTACCAGTGATATATATATATATGTTTGTGTGTATGTGTGTAAGTGCATGGGCTAGAATTATGGCTAAAAGAGTATGAATATGTAAATCCATTGCTTGGGGTAAAATATAAGTACAAATCATCATAAAAGTACAGAATGGCTCAGAATCTCTCACGTCAGAGGTAAATAGTAATAGCAAAACTGTGGACAATAGCTATCTTGGTCAAATCTCTAAAATATCAATTTTAGTGTCAAAGGCTCATAAATTATTCATTAAGATGGCCTGGTGGACAAGAATGTAATTCCCAGTTCTTTAAGGCATCTAAAGATACATGAAATAAAGTAACATACTGATGATTTGGAGTTGGCAACACTAGTATTTTCTCATAAAATTTGAAGGCATTATATTTATGGGGTTAAGCGAGAGGTAGTCATAGACTACTGCAGCACAATATGTATTCGATCACAAAGATTTGAATTTGAGGCAACTAAGGTGGATAGATCTACTCAAAGACTGATATTAGGTTTCTTTATAATCTAGTAAAGGTCCATGAGGTAGTATATGCTTTGAGTAAGAAGAATATAAGTATGGGAAGTTTAGTATGTTTGGATGATTTGAGAATCCCATTAGCTAGGGAGGTGCAAACCTTAGATAGCATTTTTATGAGATTGAAAGTGAATAATAGAGTGGGATTTAGCCAATTTATATTCTAGATTCTCCCTCCTTGATAATTATAAGAGAGGAAATTTGTGGATGAGTAGCTGAATAAAATATGCATAAAAGTGTTATAAGGTGACCATAGAGGCCATTCTTAATGATGAAGTTGTGTTAAAAATAAGGGGCGTGTGTGCAGCTTGTGTGGAAACTTGATCTCTGCTATCCATCTAGATATTTATAATTCTAAATATTACATACATCCAAGTGCTACCAAGATGTATTTATAATGCCCATAGACTAGCACCTAGATGACACATGGTGCTTATGATAAGAAGTATCCCCAAAGCTAACCCATGGTATGTACTTAGCACTAAATCAAGAAAAAACAACTTAAAAATTTGCTTTCAACTTGTTTTAGGCTATTGGGCAGTTTTTTGAAAAATGGAACTATAGGTCTAGGCCCCATATTTAGTCAAAATAATTAAGGATGGGTGTTTCAATGGTTGCATTGAGTCAGAAACATCAAATTTTGTAAGGTAGCTTATTATCTTTGCATACTCAGGGTTCCTAATGAATTTGGAGTACCTGATTAAATTCCATTCTATACATAACAAAATCTAGTACATCAGATAACTACTGTGACCGCTTAAGCAATCATATGACCGCTTAAGTAGTCATTGCATAGGAGACATGTTGTTGCTTAAGAAAAAGTGATATTTGGTCAATATCCTCTTAAGCGATGTTATGTCCTCTTAATGTGGCATTCTTAAGTGTCCTGGGTGTTGCTTATATGATACGTGACCTTAGAGAGCCAGATTGATTAAGTGATGCTTGAGCCGCTTAAGCAGCTATCACTTAAGTGATTGGGTGACTGCGTAAGTGACACTTGGTGGCTTTAAATGCCCTCTTCCCCACCCAGTTTTTATCAATTTTTTCATATTTTACACTAAGTTGAAACCTAAAAGAGAGGAAAAAGTTACAAATAATCCATATAAATTGAGGTAAGCTAACTTAACTCTTTCTAGTCATTTC
This sequence comes from Capsicum baccatum var. pendulum, assembly GCA_030864225.1. NCBI lineage: Eukaryota > Viridiplantae > Streptophyta > Magnoliopsida > Solanales > Solanaceae > Capsicum > Capsicum baccatum. The sequence continues at coordinate 158,226,178 of CM061560.1, read as the reverse complement.
TCATTAAATTTTCCTTTAGTTTCCATCCCAATTCATGGAAATTAGGTATTAAATTCCTAAATTTTTAGGGTTTATTTGAGATTTGATTTATGCTCCGCTTATGCTAACCTTTTGGGCACACATTCCTTCTCCTTTGAGGGACCTCAAGATGTATTTAATTTTGATTTCATTTTTAGGCCTCGTAGGCCCGATCTTGATCCAAATTATAACCCACCTTGTTGTATAGCAATATTTGTCTCATTTTACTCCTAACAATGTATAGGTAACTATATTTATAACCTAACAACATTTGGGGTCATGGAGTGAAGACGAATGATTCATGAATGATTCAAGGGTTGTAGTTCAACATCGAGGTAGGATTTTATCAACTCTTCTTCTTAAGATGGTGTTTTATATATGTTACACGTTAGATATGGATGTTATGATATGATTGTGGGCAAAATAGTGTAACTTTATCTAAATTATGAGTTTGGGGTCTAAAAGTGTAATTAAACTTTAAGGTGAAATACTTATTATGATCTAGAATCCTATTAACCTAGGTTGCTATTATATTAGGCATAGTCGATACTAATGAGCCTTTAATATAATGATTAAAATGGTACTCGATGGATTGGGATGGTTTTCCCTAATTATGATTATATGTTTATGTAAGTTATGTATTATTGGCCAAAGGTCATGTTTATGATATTGGTTGGATTTAGAGAAATATTTTATTCTTATAAAGGAAATGGATGTAGTTTATAGAAAGATTGTTGCTTATAATCATATTGTTTGGAAACTCGTGATGGCATGCACAGATTTGGTACATACATGATCACTTAGATAGTTAATGGTATGATTCCAACTAAAATATTGTTTTACTACTCTTTTCCAGAAAAGAGATTTGTTCCCACTTTTCACTTTTAAAATGTATTTCTTCATAACAAGAATAATATCATCTTAATGAGTAACTTATGAGACCATGAGACTAAATAATGAGGGTTTAGTGATTTATCCGAGATAGATTTTGGTCCATAATTTTGTTATATTTATTTACCTCAATCGAGAAATATTCCGATCCTTTGTTTTCTTATGTTGATTTAGTCCAGGAGTTTACCCCATGTAATGGATTTGCGAACTTACACTCTTTTAGCACCTATTCTAGACCATGTATTTCGTATATATATATATATATATATATATATATATATATATATATATATACATATTTGGAATTTGATATAATGGATTAATTATGATAATGTTATATGAAATCTTCCATTGGGACCAGGTCAGTGTATATGGTTACTCCTGAACCACTTAAGTTCCCCATCATTCCAACGAAGAGAGGTCGTAGTAGGTCTTCTCCTTGAGAGTGGTTAAGCTAGAGGAGGTGTATACACTATGTTACATTATAGTACTAGGATAGGTTATGGTATTATGAACCTACTTGGCATTCATTCTTGCATTAATAGTGCCTATCACCAGCATGGCCTAAATCTATCAGCCTTATGGGGGGTTACATAGGTATATGTATGAGTACTTCTTGTAGTATATTATGTTCTGCTTGCATCTACCATCCTTATATGGCTTATATCGATATAGGTTCTGAGTATTATTTGCTAAGTGTTGATTGAACGTTATGAGCCTTTGATGGCAATGATTTATGAAAGAACACGTTAGGTATAGTTTTTCTGGACTATCCGGTTACTTTATATTATTATTATTATTATGGTTTATTTGTGATAGGTTGATTATTGGGATAGTATTGTGTCATGACTCAAATTACAAGTTATGATGGCACCTACTCAATCCTCCTAGTAGGTAAGTCAAACCATAATCGGAGTTAAACACAATAGGTTTACTTGGTGAAAAATGCCAAACATAAGGCTGAAAACAACATACAGAACTTATAAATAAGCAAGGCAAAGAAAATAGATAAGGAGTAATACAATAATGCAGAAATCCATTCCAAAACCTGGTAGAGCCAATATAAGAGTGACTATAAATACAACTAATGTCTTAAATTAGTCAACATAATAGAGTTTTGAAACTAAAGAATAGACATTAAGATTGAAGTAAATGGGAGACTCTAACTCCAATAGCTCACCCTATCTCTAAAAAAGCACACAACATGATCGTCGATCAACGGTGGCAACTAGTACTCAGATTTGCACAAAAAAGGCACATAAGTGTAGTTTGAGTACCGAAACCACAGTACTCAGTAGGAATCATCAGCCAATTGAGATAAATTATGATCTAAAGAAGATAGAATACAAGATAACATAACTAAGTTGAGGTAAAGATAAACCCTAATCAACTCCAACCACACTATACATAAATAAGTAAATAACCATAATAATAACATAACATAACAGATCAATCATATGCAATTACAACTATAAAATGGGACCCTATAAGATAATAGGTTCTATAATTAAATCACCTAATACAGGTCCTTATAAGCCTAGAGGGTACATACAAATGTAATATAACCCAAACCACTATCATTTACCAACTCTCAAGGCACAATCGAAAATTATCTAAACTCTGCCACAATAGGTTAGGGCTTTACGAGTTTGCTACAACTGTAGAGAGATTGATCACTGATCTAGAAACTGTCCCCTACAGAGTATTAAAAATCATTCAAATCATTCAGATCAACCTCGTGATGTTGTGGAACCTTCAGTTAGAGATAGTGCACTTAGCGCCTCCAAGGATAATTTAGTCGGTCGGTTCGAGTTTGGACCCATTCAAATTTATTCTTCATTAGACCCGTTAAGCATATGATCGTAGACATAACCATGATAGGTGTGCTTTTATTTCCCACATTTTCCTTTTCATTTATATGTATTGGGGTTTCCATACACGTCGATGATTATATGCCTTGATAAGTTCATAATGATTATTATGTGGCTTGATATTGAATTCAAGATTATATGACTACCCCATGGTTTATTTTTTTTAGTAGTGGATGGAGTAGATCTATATTGATATTTTCTCCTTATGGGTGTAGCATTTGGTTTTGAGTCACATTTACTTTGACATCAACCTTAATGTGGACCTAGAGTGGTACTTGTTATTGATTTCTGTTTTTGTACCGCCTATTCCATATGGTGATTGGTATTATTGCCATTTCTTGATTTTATCAATTCTCTCTTGATTGATGATTAGGCTATGTTAACTTGTTAGAATTCCATTTCTCATAGTTTTTATACGTTGGATTGGGTAACTGTAGCTCGGTTGGATGATTTTTCTTCAATAGTAAGGTAAATATTGGTCGTTTTCATCTTTTGCTGATTGTGCTAGATTGATTTTAGAGTGGATTATAGTATTAAAGGTAAGATAACCTTTTTGTGGTTCTATTAGGTTCTAGAGTTGGAACTTCAATTATATTGTTTGTTCTTGAGTTGGGATTCTTGGACTTGCCTCCTGGGTTGCAAAGGTTTTTTCCTTAGTTATCCCTCTCGATGTAGCCCATTTTGAGGTCTTCTCCTCTTATTTAGCTTGTTCGTTGACCAATAGTGGTTTTTGATGTTGAAATCGATAAGTCTTAGGTTTGTTCTTTTGATCTATTAGATTTGTGTCCCAAAGATGGTTTCTCCTAATATTTTTTTAGAGTTGGAAAATTTGTTCTTGCCATAATGTATTTTTGAATAAATATAGTTAGATATTTGGAGACATGTGATATTCCTTGTGATCGCTTCTTAAGTTGGAAAATTTGAAATTCTTTTATCTTGAGTTTCTTTGTTCATTTTACAGTAGTGGTCTTGACCTTTACATTTGTGTCAGGCTTGGTACTTTCTTTCTCAACGAGGTGATTCATGGGTTGATTGAGTTAAGATTTTCCCATTTGGGTAGATTTAGGAAATCCTTATTTCAGAATTCATTCTGCCTACTAAGGCTTGGTTGGGTGCTTCACCTTATTGATACGTGCCTATAGGTATTGTTTTCGTAGATAGAGTGTTGGATTGGTTAAGTTCTGGCTATAGGTATTTTTTTGAGATGGAGTGTTGGATTGATTAATTTATGGCTAAAGTTTTATTTCCCTGAGATAGTAAAGTTTTTGCTATTATTATTTTGGTCTGCATCCTTACGGAGTTCTTTAGTATGTTTTGATGTTTCATGCCCTCCAACAGATTTACAATTAGTTGTTTGTGTTTTTAGTTGATGGTTTATCCTCTATGGTTATTTTATTCTTCAGTTGTTCCGTATGATTTAGTTTAGGTATGGCCCAAATTAGATGATAATGTCAATTTGAGTATTTGATATTAGTTAAGATTTATTGGCTTAGTCATTATTTTGATGCCTTGGAATGGAAATTTGGATGTTATCATAGATTTGGAGTATGAATGCCTACCCGTCTTCATATTTGGTTTGGGTATTTGAGATCGAGTGGTTCAACCTTGGTGTTGAGATTTCAGTTTGGAGTTGTAGAGCTTTAGTGCAGCCTTCGTCTCAAACTTGTGTTATCTAGGATTTCATCTATAGTCTAATTGAGTCTATTCCATGGTTATCGATTTGGTTTTCTTAAGTTTGGATAGATTATGGTTGATAGGTGTTCAAATGAGGCACTATTGTCCCTTCAGGTTTGACCTTGGGTTAATGATTTTCATAGAAATTTTTTGATGGTATACTCTGTGGGAGTATTTGCTTGAGTTGGATTTACCTTGGTTTTATTCTTGATTGATGGGACATCCAAGAATAGATCATTCAGTGGTACGTAGTTATGCCTTGGACTACTTGATTTTATTCTTGAGGATTATTCAGTCCAGTTGTAGCATTGGCATGGATTGCGGACTTTGGTTTTCTCCAATTGTTTGCACAGATAGATGCTTATGTGCTTATTCTCATGATTTTCTATATGGATTTTAAAGCATTAGCTTTAGTATTTTTTAGGTTAGTGTGATGAGATTGTACGGATATGACTTTCACGACCTATTGCTTGGTTTGAAGTGTTAGCAGGTTTGGAAAGGCCAAAAAATATTATATTTGGATTTGGAGTTGGTTGCATGACTCGTACCTTGGTTTGATTTTTGCTTGGATGAGCCTTTGTTGGATTGTACCGGTATTAGTATGGTATTAGTGTGTCATAATTTAGATGTGCGTGCATTATCCTTTCTCATTTAAGTTGGGGTCTTGTTAGTGGTTGTGGTTGAGTTTTGCCTATTTAATAATATAGTGCGATAAGTGGTTAAAAAGGTATACCTATAGCAAAATCGCTTGGAAGCATTGTCACTCCTATAGGTTAATTGGGAAGTCATGCGGCGGAGTATGCAGGCCCTGTACCTCATTCTTTCGAGATTTTAAGATATTTTGATCCATTGAACTTTACGGACGAGAGACCTTTTAGTAGTGGATATTGTAATGACCCTCTAGATTATTTCCTTAATTTGCATGCATTTCCAGCGTTTTGAGCTGTCCCACAGTGGCTACAGGTCATAAATGACTTGTCAAAACTGTTGGTTCGGTACGGATATTTCATTTGGTTTTTAGGTTTATTTCCTAATGGAATCACAGGTGTAGGCCCTACATTCAGTCGAAATGATCTCGAATGAAAGTTTTTATGATTCCATTAGATCTAGTATGTTTCACAATCATAATTTACTATTGGATCATGTTCATAGGGTTTCAGATGAGTACCGAGGACCCAAAACAAGTTTTTGACTTTGTTAGTGCGATCATGATCGTGATAAGCCATAAATCGCAATCGCAACGTGCATGTTATGCCTTGCATATTGTGATCGCAATATCAGATTGACAAAAGTGAGTGTTGCAAAAGCGAATATCGCGATAGCGATAATCCAGTCATTAAAGCGACTCTTGGGCACCTGGGATATGTATAAATACCACTTCTTCATCCTATTTTGCCCATTTTCTTCATTGATTTCCAAGAGAGTTAACCCTATAAATTGAGAAAGCTTGGGATTGAAGCTTGTGGGTCATATGGGAGCTTGGATAACAATTTTTTTTGTGATTTCCCTTCAAATTCATGATAAGATTTCCTTAATTTAATGATAAATTCTTTGAAATTAGAGCTATAAATTCCTAAACATTAAGGGTTCCTCTAGACCACCTTAGGTCGAGACTTGTGTTATCCTTTGTGGACCTATTTATGCATGTTAGACATAGTTGATACTATTGAGCTTTTAGTATAAGGTTACTTCATGACTCGACGGATTGTGATGGTTTTCCCCTGAATTATGAGGTATGATTATTGCAGATATAAATTTGGCCTAAGGCCATAAGTATGCCGTTCTAGATATTTTGGATATATTCTTGTGCCCCAGGCCATGTTTATGATATTGATTGGTTAGGTTATGGGAAGTTACTTCCCTGTAAATAAAATAGTCATAGTTTGTCTATATGTTGATTCTTATAATTTTATTGTTTGCATACATGTGATGGCATGCATAGATTCGGTACATTCTTGATCACTAAATATGGTAAATGTTACGAATCTAACTAAAATGTAATTGTACTATTGTTTTTTCTAAGAAGGGATCAAAGCCCACTTTTAATCTTAAAAATTAATTTCTTCATAACGAGAATCGTACCATCTTAATGGATGGCTTATGTTCTTTGAGAAAGAAAATGATTTTCAAAGATTTTACCTACACAAATTGAGGTCCATGATTTTGTTACTAATATTTACTTCGGTTGTATAAGATGCTCGGCCCTTTCTACACTTCTTATGGTGATTTGGTCCCAAAGTTTCTCTTGGGCAATGGATACATAAATTTACACTTTTTTTTAGCTACAGCTCAAGTCCATGCATTTACTATAGGTGTATATATATATATATATACATATCTCTGATATTTGATAGAGTTTGTGGATGATGTTAATGGTGTTGATGAGGCTGATGATGTTGCTATTGACGATGACTGGAAATCCTGTATTAGGACAAGTTTGGTGTATATGGGTACTCCCGAAGTTCCTAAGGACCCCTCCGTCCGTGAGTCATTGTGCTGAAGAAAGGTTATCACCGTAGGTACTACCTTTATGAGCTATTGAGATAGGGGAGGTATATACACTGGGTTAATATTTGGTATTTAGATTGGTTATGGTATTGTGGATTCTGTTTGCATTCATCCTTACATGTACATTGCCTATCACCAGTATACGATTGTATCTATCAGCCTTATGTGGGGGTGGAGAGGGGGTTGCTAAGGTTTAGGTGATGAGTATGAATTATGGTGCGTTGTTTGTTGATTAAACCTTTTTGGACCTATGGTGGTGGGATTTATCATAGGCTCGATTAGGTATTGGTTGTCTGGACTAGCCGATTACTCACATCGATATTATTGTTATTATTATGATGGTTGGTTTATGATAAATTGATTATTGATTCAGTACTAGAATTTGAGGTGTTATTTTGGTTCCTATCTTTACAGTTATTCTATTATGGATAATCATTTCATATTTAGATGTATGGTTAGAGGCGTTGATTCTGTCAGTACTAGTTTAGACTATGATTTTGAGGCATTATAATGCTAGTATGACTGCTCGAGATGATATCTTAAGTTAGGTTTGCCTTGTATGTATCTACAAATATGTGTATCTATATATATATATGTTGTTATGATATTATCGTATTCCCTTCCTTTCTTTATTTATTCAGATTGTTTATTCATTTCATGGTGTTGTATACTATTATATATCCTTATTTCGCCCTTTTATTCTTATATTGGCTAGTGATATACAATATAGTGTTGTGGTTCCTGAGTATGGATTGAATGGGTAGTTCATCCTTGTTATCTAATTAGACTTATTATGCAGTTGTAGGATATTTAGGTGTAGTTTACATTTCTTCTTACATGTTATGCTTGTTTACATTATCTTTGGAGCTAAATCGGCAGTTGCCTACTATGTACCACGTATTTGATACTAATACTACATTTTTGTAGCCTGCAGAGTATGGGTTATAGTCGTTATTATGTGCATCATGCAGAGTAGCTATTGTTAGAGACATAGGGTGAGTTCCTAGTGTTCAGAGTATTACTTTTCTCCCACTTATGTACTAGACTAGTCTCTACGTTGTATTCGGAGATAGTTGTATCTGTATATTTATGGAGTACCTCATTTGTATCCTTATTATGTCAGAAAAACTTGCACTGATTCCACCAGGTTTTAGAATTATCTTATGTATGTTAATCTTTTATTACATATATTCTGCATTCTTCTCTTCATTCTTTTGGTAGTCCATTACGAGCAGTTCCAGACTATGGGATTGTCTTGCCAAATGGAGGGTTATAGTAGGCACCATCATGACCTGGGATATTGGGTAATCAAAAAAAATTTCCCATTTCCAAACTTAAACCAATATCCACGTTGCCCATATATCATACTTGTTTGTTGTCCTTGAGCCGGTATTATATAATCAATATCATAAATAGTAGTCGGACTCCAATAGATAAATATATCATCTATAATGTACTACATATCCGGACTCAAGTCGGTAATAATATTATCAATATTGGCATCAATACCTAGACTCAAACCGATAATAATATCATCATATCATAATAAATGCTTGGACATGAACCAGTAAGTATATCATCAAAGGACCCATTCCTAAATTCCAAAATTCCATTATAAGGCATAATTTACCCTGGACTAGGCTAAGGTATCTATATCTACATTTAGATGTCAAACAAACATTAGTTCCTAATATCGAAATTATACTCATGATCTAAGCAACTAAGTTAAAGAACCTAAATTATGATTTCTGAAGGCCTAAAAGTTCTAACTTACCCAATTATAACCAATACCTAAAACCCATCTCAAATCTTATATAATGTCATAAACATACTATGACATAGCTCAATCTAAGGAGGGAGAAATCACGTTTCCAAAATCAACCCAACATTCTCTCATGCTCAAGGTGTAATTACCCTCAAGAATGGGTGAAATCTGAGCTACTTTGGGGCTAAAATCAAGACCTCAAGTGTTAGTGATTTTGAACAAGTAATGAGAAAATTAACCATGACATTATAGAGATCTTACCTCAAATCCATAGGAGAATCATGAAATTATCGTTAATCAAGCTACCCAAATCACCCACAAGCTTAAATACCAATTTGTGACACTATTTAGGGTTATAGATCTCATGGAATGGATGAAGAATAGATAAAAATAGGATAAAAAGGTCTTTTTATACCTTTATAAGGTGTTTGGGTATTATTATAGCGACCCCACACCTCGTGATTATGGCTTCTAACAACTATTACACGAGTCACATACATGACATGTTCTCACAATCGCGGCAAATGCTGGCCTACCAAGGGTATCGTGATCACAGTACATCTGAGACTTTGAATTTTCAAACTCTCTTCCAAACCCTCAAAAAATATTCTGAATCCTATATATGGAATGGACTATGCAATCATACCAAATTTGATATTCCAGATTCAATAGCATAATTGAAATTTCCAGCCGAGGCCATTTCAACAAAAAATGGGTCCCACCCCTCATACTCTTTTTTCTTAACTTTCCGACTAAAAGGTTGAAATATTAGATCATTTGATTGAAGTTTTTTCTGGATGGCCATTTGGAACTAGCAAAGATTTCAAAATAGGAAATTGGCTCTAAAAACCAAATGAATTGCATAATAATAGAACTAGGTTCTACACCCATACTCTATTTTCTTAACTTTCCAACCAATAGGTCAAAGTATGAGATTGTTTTACTTATGTTTTTGCCCGGTGGACTTTTGGAACTATCAAAGACTTCAGAATATAAAATTGGCTTTAAAAACTAAATGAACTGCCCAATAATTGAACTGTCAGTTCCTACAAGTTATTATCGACTTATGGAAGCTATAGGAATGAGTTATTAATGAAAATACACAAAAGTACTAAAAATGACATGCAGGGGCATCAGGTCATTATAATATCCACTACTAAAAAGGACTTTCATTTGAGAAAGTCAAAGATTAGGATGTACCTAAAGCCTCAAAGAGGTGAGGATACTAGGTTTGCATCTCACTCTCAATCTCCCAAGTGGCCTCCTCCATTGGGTGGTTACTCTACTGAACCTTATCTACAAGAATCTCTTTAGTGCATAACCCCTGACATCCAAGCCACAATAAGCACAAGCTCCTCCATGAAGGTCAACAACTCATCCAATTGAACTGAGTCCTATTTAAGCACATGATATGGATCAAGAATGTATCTCTGCAAGATAGAAACATAGAAAATGAATGGACAACAATAAAATTTGAAGGTAAGGCTAACTCAAAATCCATCTCAGCAATTATGCAAAGAATCTTGAAAGGTCCTATATATCTGGGGCTAAGCTTACCCTACCTCTTGAACCTCATAACATCTTTCATGGAAAAAACATAGAGAAATACCCTATCACCAACTCAAAGTTTCAAGGCACAATGTCTATGATTCGAATTGGTCTTCTGCCTAATCTAAGCTAGTAATACCCCAAAAAATTTTCTTTGTAAAGATTTCGTGAGAAACGTATCGAGTTCTATGCTTTGGAGCGATCCATAAATTTTCTGTGTAGTATTTCTAAGACGTTGACCTACCATTGCGTAGAGTATTGAATAATCTTTCCAACGATATGTAGATCATCGAAAATGGACACTCGAGAAATGAGTTTCGACCATTCCCATTGAACTACGACCATTTCGATCAAACTGTGAACAGTAAAACATGCAGGAAATTAAAACTTACTGCAGCCAAGCGAATTTCAGGGTCAACTTCAAATGACCATAAATCCTTGTACATAATGATCTGGGTGAGCTAATTTATATCAACGGAAAGCTCTAAGAGTCCTCTTTCTAATGAAATTAGTTTCATCTTAGCTATCGGAGTAAAACGTTATGGTCGATCTACTTCAGCCTATCAAAACAGTCCACCAAAGGACAGATTTGACATTATTTATTTTTATAAGGGCAATTTGGTCATTTTACAACCCCCTCTTGGACGAAAATTTGTCCATTTAATCCATAATTGAACTTTCAAAATTAATTTTCTCCATGAAACATTTGGGATAATGAAACCCTAGCCAAATTTCACCTTTAAATACCTTTTAATTTCATCGTAGAAATCCAAAATTAATTCAATAAATGAACTCCTCATTTCAAGACCTTCGAGGAGCACCCATTATTTTTTCGAACAGGATTCCATAATGAAGAAGTCAATTTCAAGGTATGTGGGGTTCTGAACAAGAGAAATCTTCCATTTTTGTGCCCAAAGCTTTAATTTTATTATGGTTTTACATGATTTTGCAAGTGAGATTATATCTAAATAATTCGATTATGAGATTATGATGGTTGAATGAATAAACTTTGATTTATATGATTATCTCAATGTTTTCATGATATGATTTAATAATTATCATTGCGAACTACACACTTTTACCACGAGGTGGTATTTTGAATGATTTTGAGACGTATATCGAGATGCTATTTTGGAATAATATTTTGAGATATGTGTCAAGCTTTATGCTTCCAAATGACGATTTGAATTATTGAATATATATTTGAGACATGAGATGTCTTGATATCTATAATTGTAAATTTCATATTTTTATTTTGAATTATTTCGAGATATATGTTGAAATGGTATTTTGGAAGGATTTTGAGATTTATGATAAGCTTAAAGCTTCTTTATGATGAAATTGAATCATTGAGCATATTGAGATATAACATTTGAGATGTTACCATGAGTCTTGATATTTTCTTAAAAATATTGATGTTGTTATGACTTGATAAATTGTTGCATTTTGACATTTAAAAAGGTTGAGTTCTATTATTGAAATTTCATGATACTCGAAAATGGGTATACACTTAAATTACTTTATGAAGGATTTATAAGACTTTGAATTTTTTTTTCAATATGGATATACATGATTACTTCATTACTCTACTTCTTAAATTGAGAATTTATGCTATGAATTGCATACTACTACAATGAATTGATATTTCTAAAGGCTTTCAAGATAAAAGTCGTGATTTGAGGTGTACTACGGGATATGCATTCTTATTATGAATTGAAGGTCTTAAGTGCTTTTCAAAAGCTGTTGTCATGATTTAATTGTCGAATTGAATGAATAATCATTTGAGTACATTGACCTTGAACTTGCAGAGTCGAGATGATTTTGACTATAAGAAAGATTGATTTTGATATAGATGTTGAGATGAATTTTGTTTTTTTTTTGGATGATTTTGATGAATTGAATTGTTGAAAATATTACGTATTGACTCTTCATATCCTTGTCCAAATGTCAAGTCGGTTATGGTTCAATGCATTAATACCTTGTTGATATTGAAAAAGATTGAAATGTTTTAAGTCGAAGTTGGGGTTAGGAATCCACAAATTGTTGATGAATTATAAATTGAGATATTTATTTTGGTGTTTATGATAGACCCTTGTGGTGATGATGGTGGATCTCCTAACGCGTTCTGAGCTTGTCGGGGAGTAGTACTTAGCACCGAGAGGGAAATTTGATATTTCCCCAAATCTATGTGCCACCGTAGGGTTGTTTGATGAGGATATTATTGGCCAGAGAGCCCGATTGTGACTATTGCAGTTTTAAGGTCGTACTCCCTGGCAAAGAGTATGATGCTCCCGCCAACGGGGGTTTTAAATGTTGTTATTCCACGTAGCTCACATGGGATTGTCGGTTATAGGAAACTCCCCTGTCCATAAAAGTCATGTTTCTTGAATTACCGATTCACTCTGAGATTATAGTCAAAGAGTTGAGATATTATGATAAATTATGATCACCTATGATGAATTTTGACGATATGATTATTTATGATGATTTTATTATAATTTATGATTTTTGATGATTTACATGGATTATGAGATTTTACTATTTGAACTATTTATTATGAAAGTATGAAGAGTATGATTTGATATAACTCAAGCCAAGTGAGTCATCATTGTCTGTATGCATATTTTCATGAAATTGATAATGTTATTTAAAGTATTGCATGCATCCCCACATACTCAGTACATTCTCTTTATGCTGACCCCCATCTACTATTCTATTCAATTGCAGCATCTGGTCAGCAGGTAAAAGAGTCCTTATAGTTCAAGGAGAGTGTTGGTTGTTTCAGTTTAGAGACACTGTACCTTCTTTTGTCGGCCATATTGAGTGGGATGGTTGGGAGTCATGACCCATTTATGTACAGGAAATACTAGTAGAGGCTTCATAGACAGTAGCAGTGGTTGATGTATTCAGTCTCCTTCTTGTATATGTATATGTGTCAGTAGAATTGTCATCTTGTAATTCCAAAATTGTATTGAACAGATTTTGTATTGAGATATTTCCAGCTTCATTCTCTCAGAATTATGTTTTAAATCAGCTGCTTATGAGTTATACCTATGAAAGGGTTAGCTTGGAGTCACTTGTGACCCTAAGCACCGTGTGGAATCTTGGGACTCAATTTTCGGGGCATTACAAAGTTGCTCTCAGCCTATCCTGAATCACCCTAACTTTATCCAATGACTCTTGGAGAAAATCAGTATCATGGGGTCTAATCTCAAAAGTTTCAAGCCATTCAATTGGGACTAGGTTACTGTATACGGTTACACCCAAACCACTTAAGTACCGCTTCATCAATGGTTCATTGTTTCAGAGAAGAGATATCGTAGTAGGTCTTGTCTTTTCTGGTGGATGAGCTGGAAGAGTTGTATACACTAGGTTATATTAGGATACTAGGATCGGTTATGGTATTATGGACCTACTTTACATTAATTCATGCATATATATTTCCTATCACCAACAAACTCTATATCTATCAGCCTTATAGGGTTGCATAGGTACAGGTATGAGTACTTGTTGCAATATATTATGTTGTTCTTGTATATACCAGCCTTATGGGGGTTGCATTGGCATAGGTTTTGAGTATTGTGATGACGATTGTTTATTAAAGAATAGCTTAGGTATTGTTTGTCTGGACTAGTCTGTTACTTAATATTGTTGTTATTATTAGAGTTTGTTTATAATAGCTTAATTATTGGGCTAGTATTGTGTCATGACACGATTTATAAGTCATAATAATACCTACTCAATCTCGCCAATAGGTAAGCAATACTATAACCCAAAGTTAAACATAATAGGGTTACTTGGTCAAAAAGGCCTAACGTAAGGTAGACAACAACATACATAACTTATAATTAAGCATGGTAAAGAAAATAGATAAGAAGTAATCCAATAATTTGTAAATTCATCCCAAAAGGAGAGATTGCCATGGATTTTGTTAGTAGGTTGCCTCACATTTCTCATTGTTCCAATAATATTTGGGTCATTATGTACCAATTGACTAAGTTGGCATATTTAATTCCTATCTAGATGTCCTTAAGTGCAGAGAGGTTACCCCATATCTATATACGTGAGATAGTATGAGATGCCTATATATATTATTTTGAATCAAGGTTCCATGTTCACTTCCAACTTTTGTAGAGCTTTTCGGGAGGAGTTGGGTACTCTAGTGGATCTTAGTAAAGTTTTGCATCTGCAGATAGATGGCTAGACTGATTAGACTATTTAGGTTCTTAAGGATATGCTTCAGTCCTGTGTGATTGATATAAGAGGTCAGTGGGAGGAGCACTTAGCCTTTTTCAAAGTTTGCATATAATAACAATTATCATTTGAATATTAAGATGGCGCCTTTTGAGGCTTTGTATCGTAGGCAATGTCATTCCTTAATTGGAAGGTTTAAGACTTTCAAGGTTACACCACATGGTACTAATTTGCTTCAGGATTTATTGCATAGAGTCAAGTTGATTCAGGATAGGTTTAGAGCAGCTCAGAGTAGGATGAAGGCCTGTGCAAACCAAAACTTTGTTCTTTGATAATTGAAGTGATATATTCCAAATCTATCTCATGTGCTTAGATGTGACTCAGTCCATCTAGATGAGCAGTTGACCTTCGTAAAGTATCCTGTGCTCATTTTGTCTAGTGATGTTAGGTAGTTGGGTACTAGCGAGATTCCTATAGTTGAGGTTCAGTGGAGGAACCACCATGTAAAGGAGGCTACTTGAGAGATTGAAAGAGAGATATGGACCCAGTATCCGCACCTGTTTGAGACTTAAGGTATATCCTAATCCTTGACTTTTGCAAAAAAAATTCCTTTTAGAGTGGATATTATAACGACCCTTTAGGCTATTTTCCATATTTATGCTTATTTTTGTAGTTAGAGCTATCCTATAGCTTTCTTAAGTCATTTATGACTTACAAGGACAATATTTCAGTCACCAGGTAGTTTGTTTAGTTTTTAAACCCAATTTCATAATTTAAAGTCTTTACAGGTTCCAAATGGTCACCGAGAAAAACATCAGTCAAAACAACCTCGTATGCTAATTTTGACTATTTTAACAACTCCAAAATAATAATTTTAGGCTAGGAGAAATCTTGGATTGGGTCCTGAGGAACCCAAACACATTTTGACCTATTGGTTGGAAAGTTAAGAAAATGAAAATTAGGTGTGGGACCTACTTTTAGTGGAAACAACCTCAGATGCAAATTTCTATTACGCCATTGAGTTTGGAACGTTGAATTTTGTATGGTAGCATAGTCCGTTTGCATATATGGGATTTTGGATGTATCCCACGGGGTTGGAAAAGACATGGAAAATGCCAAGTCATAGTTGTAACAGGTGCGATTGATAATAGTGTGCCAAAGGGATGTAATCACGATATCCTTGGTAGGACACAATCACGAATTATCCTGGCAGCCTTAAATGCTATGATAATGAGGTTTGAGTCTCGATAGCTATACTCGAGCACATTAGATAGGCATAAATTGAAACACCCTGGGTTTTGGCCCATGTAAATTTCTTGAGTATCGAGCTTTCTAGTTACCATACAACTCTTATGCTAGTCATATGGTGTGGGTACGAGTCAGGTGACCCAACTCGTCGGGTGTTCACTTTTTGGTGGTTGATATTCTGTCATGGTTACAGTTTGGTAGTGATGAGTCATATATACATGATAAGAGGGGTATGGGGTCTATCTATATATTTTTTTTAGTGTCTAGCCTCGATGTTCTACTTAGGGTATGACTTGAAGGGTACTTGTCGTATGGTGATGGTACGAGTTAGGCTAAGGATTTCTATGCTGGATAGAATGTGGTGTTCAACTTTTTGATTAAGATATTAGAAGAGGGTACTACTCTTATGATGTGCAAATGAGTTGAGGCCACTTGTACGAAGTGGAAATGAGTTGAGGGGTCTAATTATACCCTCCTGCCTCTTTTTTATAGTTTAAGTTCGGGGTATTTTGGACATTTCCCCCTAATAACTCCTTTGGAGTCTTCCTTAACCCATCATTCACAATCAAAAACTCTCAAATCTTTTTGAATCTCTTGGTTCAAAGAAGGCTAGGGTTCTCTTTAAGGAAATCCATTAAGGCTCAAAGGTGTAGTTTCTCTCTGTGTTCCTTATTGTCTAAGGAATTTTACTCCTCTCTCATTGTTAGTTCAACTACAAACATGTATTAATTAATGATTTTTCTTTTTAATATTATAGTATTGTTTTTGGTTTTGAAGTGTATATTATGGGTTTTTGTTGCTCTTGACTGGATAATATTTTCCCCTATTTTTCTTTTTGTTTTCATGTTATAATTGAGGTTTTAGCATGTGGTTGCATGGGAATGGTTAATTGATTTATAGTTTTGGTTTTTGAAAAATCTTATGCCCTCAACAAATTTGTTAAAATGCTTATGAGAATGATTTTGCCACATTGTTTTACTATTATTGAAAACTTTTCATTGCATAATATGGTAATGGAATTCTAAATTGGTTTAAATAATCTTAAATGGAAGGCTTTGCTGGCCATGGTATTGGTTTAAAAGAAAACTTTACGGTCAAATTGGCTTTGGTATGGCATAAATGGATAGACTTGTAAGATATAATTTTTGTATGATGATACCAATGGTTAATGCTTAATTAAACGAAATCCTTGGTAATTGGTTGGTTGTGTGTAAATGGTTTAAATATGGGCTTAAAGAGGGGTGTGTTAGCAAAGCTGTGGAAGTGGCGATCCCAGGAGGACCAAAACTAGGAACTCACATTTGTTGATGTGAGGTTAGTAATGGTGACCGTCTGCATCATCTAATACTTATATTTTAAGAGATGTACTAGTCATTTTAGGTTTTTCTCCAGCTCATGCATCTAACACGCACCAGGGCCCTTTCAGTAGGGGGAGTTAAATCCATATAGCCTATGGATGGATGTTGGATAGCAGAGCTTCACAATCCCAGGTTAAAGGTTTTAAATGCATGCTAAACCCGGTTCCCTTTTTTGGCATAGTATATATATGTATGCATGTATTCCATATGGTTATTTACATAGGTTTTGAATAATGGGTTTTTTATCCTTATTCTTGAGGATATGCTAGTGTTCACCCAGTAATATATCTTCGAGTTCTTTATGCCCAAGTAATGCAGGAACTAATCATACTACTCCTCCAACTCAGTGATCTTTGATTCAATAACAACTTTGTGTTAGACTGAAGTGGTGAGCATCCATACTTTGAAAGACTCTATTTCATGCAATGGAATTTTTTTCATATTTTTGTTTATTTCTTGGACTTTGGTTTAGCTATGGTCAGGGGCATGTCTTGACCAGATGTTCTTTGTTTTTGGCTAGAGGCTTTTTGTGACTACTATGGGCATGGGCAGTGTCGTTATTGGTGTCAACCTTGCATTGGAATTGGTATTAGATGTGACACTACTTGGATTCTTAGTTAGATGTTCGGATAATTATGGTTATGACCATTATTAAATGCCTTTAAATTATAATTGTTCTAAGTTATTATATGTTCAAAATTCAACCAATTCAGTTGAACTTGATTTGACGGTTCTGGTTAGGTATTGGGGGCAGTCTCCATTTCGGGTCGAACTTGATTTGCCCAACATGACTGGGCCTTGGTTTGGATCACATCTGATTGGTATCAAATCCCTAGATTCATGGCCAATTGAAGTCCACAAAGCTGTGTGTAGTAGAGTCTCTTTTAAGAGTGTGTATCGAGCCACACACAGATGGGAGAGGCTACGATGCATTTATGAATGTTTCTCTTTCTTGTGTTCTATTTTCAAGCTATAGAGTCTAAGGTCCTAAATTTTCCCCTAATCATGTTTGTTCATTTTTTAGGTCATGACTTTTCAATGATCGAAAGCTTGCAAAAAATCATCTATCCCACCTGAGGACAATATTGATGGGACATGTTCTACTTATGGGGTTCACACCCGATCTAGGGGTCCAAGTACTGATTGTCCTCCTGGAGTTCCACTGGTTCTCTCTAGTCCTCCTTAAGCACCTTAGGCTGACATGATAAATGCTGAGTTTCATCAGTCTATCCATATCTTAGCTCAGTTGGTATCTTTTTATGTGTGGTGCATCTATTACTCTATCTTTTGAGGCCATAAAGGCTGATTAGTTCATGAGGTTGAACCCTTCGACCTTTACTAGTGTTGAGGTGAAGGAGGATCCATAAGGTTTTCTATATGAAATTGAAAAGATAGTGTTATGAATGCCACAATATGGAGGGAATAGAGTTTGCCGCTTACCAGCTGAAATATATTGCGTGCTAGTGGTACAAGAAATTAGATTAATTAAGGGGTAACAAGGCTGAGTCAACCCTATTAGAGGATTTCTCTAATGCTTTTTTGGACGACTTCTTTCCTCAGGAGGTGAGTGAAATTAAAGTATAAGAGTTTGTAAATTTAAATCAAGGAAAAATATGAGTCAAGAAGTATGCCGTGAAGTTTCACCAGTTATCTCGATATGCTCCAGCGATGGTTTCTAGCATAAGAGCTAGAAGAAGGAAGTTAGCTTTTGGGTTATCCTGAGATTTGATATTAAAGAGAAGGGTTGCCTTGTTGATTAAGGACATAGATATCTTCAGGTTGGTTGTGTACATGTAATAGGTGGAGGAAGAGAAAAAGTAGCAGGCTGATAAAGGGGAGAGATAGGACAAAAAATTTTAATTGTCTAAGTAGGTTGGTGGCCAACAACAAAGTGGCAAGGATGGTGGGAAGTGGCCCAAGAAGAAGTGGGACAACTCTGGGTCTTACTCAAAGGCTAGTTCTCTGAACCCAAAGTCGTCTACTGGTAGATATTTCTAAGATGGCAACGGGGTTATTTTAAAGAAGAAAGGGATAAGTGTATCAACTGTGGATAGCCAGGGAACATGATAAAGAACTGTCCAGTGGATAAGGCTGCTTTGTAGGCGAAGAAGGTTCAAGTTGCTTCACCATCAGCTTCGGCACCAAAGGGTGCACCCTCTAGTTCTAGCACTGGTCCAAACTGTCTTTAAGCTCTCACTACTAGACAGGATTCTGAGGTATTGCCTGATATCATAACTAGTATATTAAAACTCTTTTCTTGTTATATGTACTATTTACCTAATCTGGGGTCCTCTCTCTCTTATGTGACCCTATTTGGGGCTGTGTATTTTGGTTTTTGTTCGAAGTGTGTTTCAAATCCTTTATTTATTTCTACCTCAATGGGTGATTTTATGGTGACCAGAAGAGTCTATAGGTGTTGTGTGGTATCTGTGGGTGGTCGGGAGATTGTGGTGGATCTGTTTGAGTTAGATATGCTCGATTTTAATGTCATCTTAGGTATGTATTGGTTGCACTTATCCTATACATCTCTAGACTATTGGGCTCGTAAGGTCATCTTTAAATTCCCTAAGGATCCAGTTGTTGAGTAAGTAGGTGATTCCCTAGCTCCTAAGGGGATGTTTATATCTTCTCTTAGAGCTCAAAGATTAATCTCCAAGGGTTTTCCTTATCATCTAGTCCGAGTTAAAGATTCTAATTCAGAGGATCCTTTTTTGAATTATGTATCGATGGTGAATGAATTTCCTGAGGTTATCTCTGATGACCTTTCTGGTGTTCCTCCTGATAGGGGGTTTGACTTTGGGATCGATCTTTTTCTAAGAACTTGTCCAATTTATATTCCTCTGTATAGAATGGCTCTAGCCGAGTTGAAGAAGCTTAAGGAGAAATGCAAGGATCTTTTAGAAAAGGGTTTCATCCATCCTAGTATGTCCCCATGGGATGTACTGGTGTTATTCGTGCATAAAAAATATGGTTCCCTTAGAATGTGTATTGATTACATGTTGTTGAAAAAGGTAACGATAAAGAATAAGTATCCTCTTCCAAGGATAGATATTTATTTGATTAGTTGCAGGGTGCTAAGTTTTTCTCTAAAATCGATCTTCGATCCGAGTATCATCAATTAAAGATTTGGGTGGTGGATATCCATAAGACTACCTTCCATACTCGATATTGGCATTTTGAGTTTTTGCTTTGTCTTTTAGGTTGACCAATGCCCCTGCGGTATTCAGATATAATTAATAGGGTCTTTCATCAGTTTCTGGACTCGCTCATTATTATTTGGATAGATGATATTTGGGTGTACTCTAACAGAGGTGGATCATATGAATCACATTCGCATTATAGTGCAGATCTTGAAGGAGCAGTAGTTGTTTACCAAATTCTTGAAATATGAGTTTTTGTTAAACATTATTACTTTTGTAGGTCATGTCTTTTCTAGTGAATGGATCGTGGTGGATCCGTAGAAAATTGTTGTGGTGAAGAAGTGGCCTAGACCCACAATTCTAACCGATAGTCAGAGTTTTCTAGGTTTAGTGGGTTACTACAGGAGGTTTGCGGGGAGTTTTTTAACCCCATTAACTAAGTTAACTCAAAAGAAAGTAAAGTTTTTATGGTCTAATGCATGTGAGGGGAGTTTTAAGAAGCTGAATAATAAGCTATCTTTTGCTCTGGTTTGGACTTTGCCTCAAGGCACTAAAGGGTTTGTGGTCTACTGTGATGCATCTTGTGTGGGGCTTTGTTGTGTTTTGATGCAGCATAGAAAGGCGATAGCTTATGCTTCTAGACAGTTAGGGTGGATAGGAGGAATTATTCAACACATAACTTAAAACTGTTACCTGTGGTGTTTGGATTGAAAATCTAGCATCACTTCTTGTATGGATTGCATGTGGATATCTTTTCTGATGATAAGAGCCTACAATATGTTTTTATTAAGAAAGATCTTAACCTAAGAGAAAGGAAATCGCTTGAGCTTCTCAAGGATAATGATATGAGTCTTCACTACGACCCAGGTAAAGCTAATATGGTTATTGACGCTCTTAACAGGTTTTTCCTGGAAAGTCTAGCTCATGTAGATAAGGAGAAGTGGGAGTTGGTGAAAGACATTCGTTGTTTGGATAACCTTAGAGGTTATGTTTTGGAATCCAATGATGGTGGTGTGTTTGTGCAGGAAGTGGTGCAGTCATCTCTTGGTGCTTAAATCAAGGAAACGAAGACTTTAGATCCTATCTTGATGAGGATCAAGGGTAATTTAGGTGGGAAAAAGGTGATGCCCTTCGAAATTAGTGGTGATGGCACTTTGCGGTACAAAGGGATTCTTTGTTCCTAATGTAGATAGTTCGTTACCCTACTAGAAATGAGGGCTATGGGAACGCTTATTTAGCGATGGTTCTTGAACCGTTACTAAAAACTACCTATGGCGATGGTTTAATTGTGGCATAAAGTTGTCTAGTCTATTAGCTCAAAAATTAATTATAACCATCGCAATATACTTGAAACCGTTGCAATAGGGTATTCTATGGTAATGGTTTTAAGAATCGTCGCCATAGATAATTTTTAGCCACGGTTTATTTTTGATGAAAAATATATTTCCCAGGAATTTTCCCTAAAACATTTTTTTACCCGCTTATTTTAATTATATTAATTTTAAAAAATATTTCAATATTTTGGATCTAGTTAGGGTTTAGAAAAGTCCCAAATAGATACTACACCAACATAGTTCATTCATCCTCTCGCACAATGAGAAACAATTCTTCAGAGACTTTAATTATTCTCTTCGTCAATTCTTCAAGGAATCAATACATTGAGAAACAATTCTTCGTCTATTGAAAAAATTGTTCAAATGAAAGACACTTTGTTGTTCTACTTAGAAAATCATTACATTAATCATTGTTCTACTCATCTTCTTCTCCGTTCGATTCGGTTTGAATCGTTCAACCTCGATGTCTTCCCTATAACAGCCTCTATATCAAGGTCAGCAAATTGTTTATAGTTGACGTGGGTAAATCCTTGCACTGCTTTTTAAGTTAGTTTTGGGATTATGCTGGGATTAAGAGTTGTAAGTACCAAAAATGGTATTTAGGGTTCTCTTGGGTTTGTTCGATTTTACTGATGGTTGTCTAATTTCGTAGAATATTTGGCTATTAGGTTAATTTAGATGTAGTACGTGACCTATTTTGTTTGGATTTCAATCTTATATGGCCAATTTTGCACTTAGATAGAATCAATTTGCCTTTATTTTAAGTGCATATTTGATTTTGCACACCCTAAACATAACTGAGGAAAAATATCTGCACACCCTTTGTCAAATTCCTAACTCCGCCTCAAGGATTTCTAGTTCATAGTGAATGATGTTCACTTCACTTATAAGGATTCTAGCTAGAAGAAACGTTTAATCAAAGGAAGCACACTAAGCATAATAGAGTTGGAATATACAGGGTGTACTCAAGGATAGAGAAGAGATGGGTTGTCAATTATCTGATTAAGAAATTCCTCCTTTCTTTTTGAAGAGAATGAATGGATGTAAAATGCTTAGTTAGTTCGGCGTATTTATAGTTGATAGATTTTGGGGCTTTACAATCTTTGGTAGTTTTGAGCTTTGTTTTCCTTGTTTAATGTCCAGTACCTGTTGACATCTTAGTCTTTTTCCTTTGCTATATTTAGCTTATTTATTTTTGGTAGGTGCGTGGAGGTACATGGTGAAGAATCCACCATTGAATTGTCATAGTGCAAACTTCTAGTGTTTCTGCCTGTAAGTTGTTTAGTTGTTTTATATACATCTTGACCTGTATGAGTTATTTTTAGTACCTCTGAGTAATGTTATCTGTAATCTGGGTCACAAGTCCATCAGATTTATTGGCACACTATCCATTGAAAATAAGTCAATGTTCCTTCTATGCTTGTGATTGTCCACCTACCTTTACTAGTTTTCTTAGACGAAACATATGTACTCTTAAAGCCAAGATAAGGTCTCTAATCAAAGGACATCATTTGCATGTTTTTGAACTACTTCTTGTTTCTAGTTTATGCTGCTTCTAGATAATACAACTTGACTGAGTTATGATTCTGATTGGCACTTTATTTCATCTAAACTATATTTCTGCTAAAAAATATTGTAGAACTAGATATTGGCTTTTTGAGAAAAAGTTACACAAACTTTACCCGTGAACAGGGAAAGCAGGCGTGATAACAATTGGTGGGTTGGTTGCTGGTGCAGTGGTGGGTTCAGCAATAGAAAATTGGTTGCAAGTAGACATTGTCCCATTTTTGGGTATACACACTCCTGCTATGGTTGTGAGTGAATTTATACTCATCTCACGATTTCTGGCCTCATTATATCTGATATAGGGTAGCACAAACGCTTGTATGAATTACTATTTCTATTATCATCAACAGTTATCAACATAATACACAAATGTTTATTGTCTTGCTATTTCTGTTACAATATAATATATTTTTAAATTAATAAGACTGGATTACAATAAGTAGTTGAATGTGTTTCTTCTAATTTGTTATGGATTCACGTCATTTATCATGTTGATAATGACCATACATTTTGGTCCTCAACTTCTAATACTCCCATAAATTAAATATTTTGTATCATGTTGATGAAGAAGATCTCCTGTGGTATCTTTTATGATACAAAAAAACACATGATGAGTTGATTTGGTGAGAGTTATTAAGTTGAGAATTGGGGATACCTTTTAAAAAAAGAGATTTGAATTAGGAATACATATCATGCAATATAAATATGGAAGAAGTTTGAACTGTATACACTGGACAACTTTATTCAAGCTACAGTCTTACTGACAATGTTGTTTGACCTTGGAATACTTTTTTGTGACTATTTAGAACAAATCAAAGTGCTTCATTTTAGTGAACTTTTACAACTTTAAGGGTAATTGTGTTTGGGATGGTTTTCTATAACTAGGAACCAATTTTAGTTTTTTCTTGAAAATAAGTAGGTCCTAGGATATTTAGCACATCTTGCACTCGTGCCACCTCCACTTTGTTACAGTACCCTTTTTTCAGTAGTCAAAACTTTTACTCGCCCCGTATCAATTTGTTTGTTTGATTTTGAATTTTTTATATTTGAGTGAATTGATTGAGTGTTAATAAATGGTCTCTATTTGATGGAGAAATTAGATAGTTCTAATACTTATGAGGTCAATTGGTTGAAATTATACATATATTGAGGCTAACCAATCATTTTTTGATTTAGAAATTTATCTATTGACCTTCTTTAATTATTTGGGACTAGTATTTATGAACTTAAATGCTAGAACAAAATTATCTTATATAAGAGGTTTAGGTTAAATTATTTAAACAATGGGAATTATCTTTATTTTATTCTTTATTAAATATATGTTATACAAATTATTTCACATACCTAATGATACTGTTTGTACGTTTATACTGACTATACTCATGTTTTTTTTCTTAAATATTTTAAGTCCTTAACATAGAATATTTAATGGATATTGGAGATAAAAGTTGGATTTATCTTTTAAGATTCGTCGATGAGTATGAAAATAGAGTCAAGGATTTTCTCAATAAGGCATTTGAGCGAGCTTCTCTAGGAAATGAAATATTATGCCCTGCAGATTGTACTTTAATCACTATTGGCATTATCTATATATGGTGAAGGATCACTTGTTTGGTCATGGATTTTCTCCTAATTACACTCAATGGGTTTTCCATGGAGAAGGAATCCTATCAACAAATATTCTACATCCAAGGCATGAAGGGCATGAAGGAGTAAGCCAGGGACTATCTGATGACCAACATGATGTATTGATAAACTACTTCATGATACTTTTTGAAATGTATAAGATGAGATGAGCATGAAAGGCATGAAGGGAATGAAGGGCAAGAAGGAGTAAGACGGGGACTATCTGAAGATGTTAAGAAATTTTTTAAATTAGTGAAGGAAGGAAAACAAGATTTATATCCGAGGTGTAAGAGTTTTTCTAAACTGAGTTTCACCATCCGATTGTACTTGTTTAAATGCATTCACGGGCTGAGTAATGTAGCTTTCTCAAACTTGCTAGACATGATAAAAGAGGCTTTTCCATTCGCATAGATTCCCGAGTCTTTCCACAAAGCAAGAACGGTGATAAGAGATTTGGGTCTTAATTATGAAAAAATTCATGCATGCCCTAATGATTGCATGTTGTTTTGGAATGATAATGGAAATCTCAATAATTGTGTTTTGTGTGGGTCTTCTAGATGGAAGAATGTTCATGATGAATTGACTAATAAGACCTCTAAAATTTTGGCAAAGGTCTTAAGGTACTTTCCTTTAAATCCTAGGTTTCAGAGGATATTCATGTGTTCTGAAACATCTATAGCTATGAGATGGAATGCTACTGAATGACTCAAATATGAAATTTAAAACATCCTGCCATTGGGGAAGCTTGGCAACATTTTGATTCCATGCATCCTGACTTCGCCAAAGATATTCGTAATGTTAGATTGGGTCTTTCAAGTGATGGTTTCAATCTATTCAGAACAATGAGCATTTCTCATAGCACATGGCCCGGTTATGTTAATGAACTATGACTTGTCACCGTGGATATGCATGAAGCCAAAGTATATTATGTTATTAATGTTTATTCTAGATCCCTCATCTCCTGGAAATAATATTGATGTATACCTGCAACCGCTAATTGCAGAGTTGAATGAACTATGGAAGGTGGGAGTGGAAATATTTGATACTGAAACTAACGAAACATTTAATATGCATGCAACATTATTGTGGATGGTTAATGATTTTCCAGTACTAGCAATGCTTTCTGGATAGAGCACCAAGGGAAGATAGGCATGCCTCACTTGTAATCATAATACTTGCTCCCAGTGTTACTTGGGTCATCAAACTTTTTGTCCCTCTGATCATCAATATCGTAGAGATAAAAAATCATTTAATGGTAAAGAGGAGCATAAACTTGCACCTATTCCCTTATCAGGTGAAGAAGTCCTTGAAAAAGTATATGAATTTAATAATAATTTTGGAAAGGGCCCCAAAAAAAAAGAGAAACAATGATGGTCCTTGGAAAAAAAGATCCATATTTTTTGAATTACCGTATTGACCGCAAAATGCACATAGAAAAGAATTTCTATGATAGTTTTCTTGGTACTTTGTTGGATATAGTTGGAAAGTCCAAATATTCATGTAAATTCTCGCTATGACTTACATAAGATGGGGATACACAAAGATCTTCAACCAATAAGAGATGATAATTGTGGAAAAGTTCATCTCGCTAAAGCTTGTTTCTCCATGAATCCGAATGAGAAAAGTTTTTTTTCACTGTTTTAAAGGAGTCCAAATTAACAAAGGGTTTGCCTTTAATATATCAAGTCAGTGCAAATAGATGAGATTAAAGTATCGAGATACAAAAGTCATGATGCTCATTTCATAATGGATCACTTGCTCCAGGTTGTAGTTAGGAAAGTATTACCGAAGAATGTGTCTTTGGCCTTGATTAGGTTGAGTAATTATTTTAGAGCCACATATAGTAAGGTTGTAAGAAGAAGTGATCTTTATAAACTGAAATCATTGATATAGAATGTGAGCTTGAAAAGATTTTTCCTCTAGCCATTTTTGATATAAGGACACATTTGCCTATACATTTAGTAGATGAAATTAAGCTTGGGGGCCCGACTCATTTGTATCATATGTATACTATTGAGTGAAATCTGTGTAACTTCAAGGGATTTGTTCGCAATCGAAATATCCCTGAAGCATCAATAGCAGAAAATTTTTTGAATGAAGAATCTTTGAATTTTGTTCGAGATACCTAGATGATGGGGTGAAGACAAAATTCAGTAGGTATCCAATAGAGGATGAGGAGGACATTTAATTAGATAGAGCTAGTTTTCCACCTATATTTCCAAAGACCGGTCATCCAATCAGAAGTAAGAAAAAAAGAAAAGGCAAAACTTTTGATCTGGATAATCATCAGTGGTTTGAAGCACATCCATATATTTTGTTTAATAATGGATATTAAGAATTAGAGACATTTATCGAGTAAGATAAAATAATTATTTGTATTTTAACTTCCTTTATATGATATCATTATTTGGTTAAATGTCATTGATCTACATCGTTATTGATTTAATTTGCAATACATGCTTGCAGGGAGCATAAAGATTTAGTTGATAATCGTACTAGAGGAAATGAATGGGTAAAAGCACAGATTCATAATCAAGAATTTGGTGATTGGTTTAAGAAAAATGTCAAAAATGTTGAAGTGCCAAATCATTTAAGAAGGCTAGCTATAGGGCCTAATTGTGTGGCTAAAAGATATACTGGATATTTCATTAATGGATATCGATTCTATACAATGACACTGGATATCTCAGGTAAGAAACAAAATAGTAGAGTGACTTTGTCAGCAACAACAGATAGTTTTGCTAGTGGTGGAGACACAAATCCTGTCGATGGAATGATTATCTATTATGGAGTTATTCAAGATATCATCGATATAGATTATTGGAGTTGATTTAGTGTTGTAATATTTAGATGTGATTGATTTCATAAAAAAGTAGCTGAATATGGGTTGACTTAAATAAATTTCAATAGAAAATGCAACACAGATGACCCTTTTGTACTAGCATCACAAGTGTATAAAGTGTTTTATGTGGAAGAACCAATTGAGAAAAGGGATTTATTATGCAAGAAATAAAGTCCCTGTTGATTTGTATGATTTAGAGGTAGAAAGTTGTCCCAATGTTGAAGAAATGTTTTGGAGGGAGCCTGATGATGACATTGGTTCATCAGAAAGAGTAGTCGATGATGATGTTCGATGGTCGAAGGACGATCTCCTTTTTGATATCATTGATGTGTCTTTCTTTTCCCAATATTCAGAAGGTGTATAAACATCAGAATAGGAGGATGGCATTGATAATACCTATTGGGATTGGATGGAAGCTGATGACTGACAAAATTAAGATATTCTAAACTTGTCTAAAATTTCTTTGTAATGGTAAGTAGTATGTTAGACTCTGTTTGCTATCTTTTATTTTCTTTCTTTAATGTACTTAATTTTCAAAATGTCTTAAATTAGTGAAACTTAACAAATGCATATGTGCTAAGATTTGTTGGACACATTGTGAAGCCTTTCTTTTTTGTATCTCTTTCTTCTTTTAGGATTAATTGTGTTACTAAGTCTTTTTATTTCTTCTTCAATTTTAGTAGTCATCTTTATGCATTGTCTTTGAGCAATCTATAACTTCAAATTGCCCCAAGAAAAGTTTAGGTTCTAATCTCTCTTTCCTTCTCTATCTCAATCTCTCTGATTAATACTTGATAACTTGTGCTTGTTGTAAGTATAGAACAACCGAAGTTGTTTTTGTAGAAGCTAAATAAAATAGCTTTTCTTCAAAAGCACTTTTTCAAGAAGCATACACTTTTTGAATTCTATGTGCTAGGTACTAGATTGAAAAAATAATGAAACTTAAAATTATTGTGCATAAGATAGTCCTACAGAAACTATTTAGAAATAGTTGTAGTTTGTCAGCATTGAACTTCCTATAGAAGATTACTTTTTGCCTAGATGAAAGTAAGTTTTTTCTATGATATAGCGGTGTTGTTTATATGTCTGAATGTTAGAAAAAGCAACAATATACCCATTGTAATCCCACAATTGGTGTTGAAGGTGTATAGGATTGATACAAAACTTACTTTGTGGGTAGAGAGGGAATGATATAGTGTTCAATTAAGAAAATGCACTACCAGCTAATTAAATTCCATATAGAATCCGGTCTGTTTTACTAGTTCATATAGTTAGCCTAAGATACTCCTTTAGTAAGCCATCTTTTTTTAATCTCTAGTTTGTTTGTCTTTATTATTCTTTTAGGTTCCATGTCTTTTAGTAATTTGTTGTGTATGTGGAAAGCATAAATTTATTGCTTTTGGTATTTCATACCAAACTCCACCAATCTGTGTCCCCTGGGAACTACCCAACTGTCGTAATAAGTTTGCTAGCTATTATAAATATAAGGAGATAGAAACAGCAGTCTGAGGGAATTATTAGTCTATGCACCGAACATGACAACAATCGGATATCCTTTGGGACGTATAGGTTTTTTTGAAGCTTATCTATCTGGTGTTTTTTGAAACTGGGAACTTGTGAAGCTTATTGATTTACTTAATTCATTTCTTCATACTAAGGTCATCTTGTAAAGAAACTTTGGGTGATTCAGCCATTCTAGTGCAATGTGGACCTATTTCCTCTAGAGGGAGATTTTATTTTCATTTTATGAATATTATGCATAGATAAAAGTTTCAGTGTGTTTTTGTAGGCACTCTGTACACATGAATATTAATCAAGATTATGACTTTTGTGAAAACTTATCACACTTGATACCCAAACGTACAATTATTTTAGATATAGGGTTAAACACTGACTTTAATATTATTAGTCAGTGAGACAAGAGTGATGTTTGAATTAACATCTATCGTAAAAATTTATCTATAATTGTTTTGTAAGTGACCTGACTGAGATAAAGATAATAGAGATGGAGAGTGAGATCTGACCTCTATCAAGCCAAACAACCAAAGGCGTAGTGAGTGGTTCATCAACAACTTCAGTAAGCCAGTAAAAGAGTTCTCTTCCAACAACTTAATTAACAGTGACATACCCTAAGTACTGTTGGAACGATATCTTTTGTTGTCCAGGCAGAGATATTATTCTGTCAGCTTCTTATTCTTCTTCTTTATGCTTATTCAAATTTGTAGCACTCACTACACATATTGTTGTTGCTTCAAAAATCAAAATCAAAGGTAATTTTCATTTAGCCATGTTATTGTTGTACTTGGCCCTCAAGGAAACAAACAAAAACAAAGAAAAAGAAGCAAATTTTCCTTACAGCTAGGTGTGTTGTCCTA
Organism: Capsicum baccatum var. pendulum; assembly: GCA_030864225.1. Taxonomy (NCBI): domain Eukaryota; kingdom Viridiplantae; phylum Streptophyta; class Magnoliopsida; order Solanales; family Solanaceae; genus Capsicum; species Capsicum baccatum. The sequence goes on along the minus strand of CM061560.1, from coordinate 158,196,220 downwards.
GTAGTATGTGTTGTGATGGGGAAGAAAATGTAGGTCATCAAGGGTTGGGGTGTAATGTTAATGGATGGTTAGTCAGCCTAAAATAAATAGTAGAGAGAGAGAGAGAGTTGATATTACAACAACAACTATTATCTGATAAGTTTAAGTGACTTTGACTGTTTTGCTGTGCATTTTTTTCATTTCAGCATTTTGAAATTTAACTTGTTCCATCTTAAATTTATACAGGTTTTTACAAAAATAAACAAACAAGAGCCTACAAAAATAATAAAAGAGAAAGGAACAGGACATTTAGTAAACCTGGATCATTATCAGCCATGGTAAGAAGAAAACAACATATACTGACAACAAATGAAACTGTTCAAGCTATACGATAGGAGAAAGTAAATCTTCTAAAGTTAATTTAACAAGAGAAGCCACCAGTAGCACCACCCACATCACTATCTAGAGAAATTGAACAATTTATAGCAGAGCACCATGTTGTAAAGGAGAAAAATGTAGAGGATGATCAACCCATACTAGATCAGGTCTAAATGACAAATTCAACTACTCCTACAACATCTGAACATTCTGAAGCATAAGGTAATATATAGCTTAGAAACTTATTGAATTTATTCATGACTTCTAATTTCTTCTATTTTTTTTATAGCGGAAGAGCCTTCAAGTAGAAAAAACAAGAGGTAAAACATAAATACACAAGGTACATGGCCGGCAAGAGAAAGAATTGATCACATTAAACTAGAACAACAAACTTGTTGGTCCTACAGATAATGTTATAAGTGAGTTGAGCAACTTTTTAGGCACATTGTTGAGGAAAGCAACCCTTTGCCCATTGGATATATTTGACTGGAGTCATATGGATACTAAACAGGAGTTATGGGATTATACCAAGGTTTGTGTTCTAAATATCAAGTTACATATCATTATTGGAACTTCTACCCTTTTCATTTGCTTACTTAAAAGTTCTTTTTTTTGTTGTTCCAACTGAACGAAACCAACTTGTAGGCCAAATATGATATTCCTGATGCCGCAAAAGATTGAGTTTTGGAAAGAATTTGAGAAACTTGGAGAAAGTTTAGAAGGGAGTTGAAGAGAGATCATTATGATCGATGGGAAAATAATGAAGTTTTATTATTAAAAAGGCCCGAAAGTGTTCAATAATATGAATTTAAAGAGCTCCTCGTGTACTGGAAGTCTGAAAAATTCCAGGGAAAACGTATTTAACCATCTACGATCATATTGCTGTTAGTGCTATAGGTGAAGCCCTTTATTACTATAGTTAACGTTACTGATTCATTTTTTCAGGAAATGTTCGAAACCAATATTGAGAATCTAAAAAAGTTGATGAATCTACATGTTACTAGGAAGAAGAGTTTTGCTTTAGTTCGCAACAAATTTGTGTGTTCTCTTATATATTATTTACTTATAACTTGTCATTTACATAGTTTTTAATATTCACTAGATATCATATGAATAAAAAAATGAGAAGGGTAAACTTTGTCGCTAAAAGAGATGTTTCAGATGATAAGAGCAAGAAAATCTTATCGTACATACAAGATGTCTAATGAAGACACCACCAGTAAAATTTTATGAAACTTATCTTTTTCAAGTTTATATTGACATAAATGATCATTTTTTATTTTTTAACTATATAAATGTTCTTTTGAATATGATTATTAGGATCAAATAGAGGAAATTGAAACACAACAGGGTTCAAATGAATAGCCCGTTGATGCATTTTTAGTCGTTATGGGTGCTGAACATCCAGGACGTGTAAGACTGCTTGGAGGAGGGTTACAAAGATTTCTTTGAAAAGATTAAATGATGGATCTATACCATATTTAAATGCCACAAATGACGTTGTGCAACAAATTCAAGAAAGGATACGAAAAATAGAGGATCAAATCGAGGAACAAAAGAGTACCATTCGACAAAAAGTTATTGCAGATGTAATTGCTCAGCTTTAGAATGCAGGAATAATTGATCCTAAGATACTGACAGCATTTTCCATTCCTTCACCAATGGAATCGACTTCTACACTAGCCCCTATAGGGAGAAACAATCAAAACAGTCAAGATTAGTGTTTGAAATTCTGAATTATACTCCAGTTCATTTGGTGGATGATATTGTTTATTATTGTTTAACTATATTGGATGGTTATTTATGGTTGGTAACTATGTTCCGAGTTATGTTTGATGATTTTATGGGATGTTACTACTGGTGTGAGTGGTTCTTGATATAACCTATAAAATGGAGTAATATAGTACTTCAATGTAATCTGACATAATTGTTGAAAGTTGAGAATTAACTCAAAAAAATAAAGATCAATTGATATTGTAGAGGTTAAGATAGAGTTTCCCACCAGATGATGTTACGACAATAGAGCTGCCCACCAGATAAAGGATAACCAATTTATTGCTTTTGAACATTACAGTTCAAACTTCAGGCCAGTGTCTAGAAGTAGGCCCAATTTTGTTTAAAACTAATGTAGTGCCAGTTCGATTGACCGCAAAAACTTTTCATGAGTTTACATTAGTTGGTTAGATCAAACATTAATATATTGATGTGTCAACAACTCGTGTACCTAGCCTGAATATCTCAATCTTCATATAAACTGAAGAATGTGTAAATCTAATTTTATCTATAGAACCAATGCCTTTATTAAGTTTCACATGTACAAGTTCTGTAAGAAGAGATATTTTGGGGTAGGTAATAAACTTCAGGAGGTCATTACAAGTATAAATTTTGTTCCAAAAATATTTATTTTTCTTTTTATTATTCTGTAATGATAACGTGTTATTCTTCTCATTGTTTTTTTATTGGTTGCATTAGTTGATATGATGGCTACATTTGTTGATGTGATGGCTGCATTTTTTGATCATGTGATGGGTATACCTACTGCATTTAACTCAAGAAAATGATAACTTCTCTTTAAGAAATGAGATTTCAGATAATTTTTTTTGAGTTCTCTTAATTTTTATGAAGTTTTTCTTCTAATGGGGATACCTACTGATGTTTGAAATATCCTACTATTACACAAGGTTTATTAAGCACTGTGAAATCGCATCGCATAGCCTTTGTGTTGTAGACTTGTAGTCAATAGACAGTTGTGGCTATTGTAGCATGTTGTAGTCTCTTTCATATATTTTGATGGTGAGTTGATGTTATGAGTTCAACATCATTATGTTGCTTTCTTCACATGCAAATTATATGAGCTGATATATTAAGCAAATATTTTTCATACTATTAGTTTTACATGAAACAAAACAATGAACTTCCCCGAGTTTTCATTACTATTTGTTTTTCTTTTACAGATTTAGATGTTTCACCCCAATCCTCCCCTGCTATACCAACTTTGATATATACTCTCTACTACTGTAATATTTCCTGTATTGCTGATATATACTCTCTACTACTATTTGATCCAAGTTTTGTTTGATGTTTTTAACTTTTGTTGTTGTTGTTGTGTAGTTTGTTGCTTAACTTTAATTTTGTTATTCTTATTGTTGTAGGTGATCATGACATAGAAGATGGCGGAAGAAATGGAATTGATGAACTAGACCTGACCTAAGATATCGAGCATATTGGCTTCATGTCACACTGGCTGTTGGAAAAACTTGTGTATGTTTTGATTGGGATCGATCACATCTGACCAAGTAGTTTCAAACATCTTTTATTTTTGAACATTCAAAACTTATGTATGTTTTGATTTTTTTGAATGGTAAAAAAATATTTGGTTTCTTATTGGTTGACAAAATTAACCATTTCTTTAGTTCAGTTTAAGTGTCATAATAGCTTATAAAATAACCATCCTAAAAAAATTTTAGGAAGATTTATATAAGTCATAATAGGTAGCCATTCCAACATAAATCAAACCGTCCCAATAAGTTAAATACCATCACAATAAGTTTTAATAGGAATGGTTGAAAAACCATCCAAATAGCTTAAAAATAGTTGCAATAAGTTTATAGGGTGGTTTAAAACCATCCCAATAGCTTAAAAACTATCACGACAAGTTTTGTAAGAATGATTTTACAATCTTCGTAATAGCTTACTACCATGCAATTTTTATATGGACAATTTAAAACCGTCCCAATAGTTTAAAAATTATTGCAATAAGTTTATGGGGATTGTTTAAAGCCATCCCAATAGCTTAAAAACCATCGCAATAATTTTTATAGGAACAATTTTACAACCATCATAATAAGTTTTATATGGACAATTTTACAACCGTCGCAATAAGTTTTATATGGACGGTTTTAAAACCATCACAATAGCTTAATACTATTGTAATAAGTTTTATATAAACGATTTAAAATCATCCCAATAACTGTCTTGATAGCCTTATAACCATTGCCTCATCATATTTATAACCCTTGCTATAGTAGATATATTGGAACGGTTGGTTACAATCCCAATACCATGCCAACCATCGCCATATGGTCAATGTAAATAACCGTTACTAAAGACAAGGATGTAGCGATGATTTTCCTAACTGTCATAAAAAACCATCACATTTGGGCTACGGTAACACCTTAAGTTGTAACGGGTCCCCTAACCGTCATTATATCTCTATTAGAATAGTTTTGATGGCAATGAAGATGGTATGAGAACTATTGCCATAGCCCATTTTTCTAGTTGTCTAAGAAAGGATTTTGGTTGAGGCGCATGAGTCGCACTATATTTTTCATCCTAGTTTGATGAAAATGTATCATAACCTCAAGAAGATGTATTGGTGGAAAAATATGAAGCGGGATGTGGCTAATTTTATGGCCAAGTGCACAGTATACCAACAAGTGAAAGCTAAGCACATAATGCCTAGAGGATTGCATCAAGACATTGAGTTGACTAAATAGAAGTGAGAAGTAATCAACATGGATTTCATTAGCGGTCTCCCTAGGCATCGAAATTAATTTAATTTGGTTTAGGTCATCATAGATAGGATGACAAAGTCAGTTCACTTTTTGCCAATTAGGACTAACTCCTCGGCCAAGTATTATGCCAGGTTATACCTCTAAAAGCTTGTGAAGTTGCTTGGGGTACTTGTTTCTACCATCTATGATCATGGTATTTAGTTTTCATCTCACTTTTTGCGGTTATTTAAAAAAAATTCAGGGACCAAGGTGAGTCTGAGTACTGCTTTTCACCCATAGTCTAATAGGCAAGGAGAAAGGACAATTCAGACATTGTAGGATATGCTTTAGGATTGCGTAATTGACTATGATGGTATTTGGGTTGAACACTTACCTTTTATAGAGTTTGTTTTCAATAATAGCTACCACTATAGAATTGGGATGGCTCTTTTTAAGGCTTTGTATGGTATTAGGCGTAGGTTTCCTATTGGGTAGTTCGAGGTTAGTGAGGCAGATATGTTTGGCCTAAATTTAGTTTACCAAGCTATGGAGAAGGTGAAGGTGATTAGGGATAGTCTTAAGGATGCCTAAAGTCACCAAATATCCTATGTAGATGTGAGAAGAAGGGACTTGGATTTTGAGGTTGTAGATAGAGTGTTCCTGAAGGTGTCTCCATAAAGGGCGTGATATGGTTTAGGATGAAAGAGAAGATCAGTCTATGGTATGTTGGCCCGTACTTGATTTTGAGGAGGATTGGTAATGTTGCATATGATTTGGAGTTTCGTTTTAGCTTTAGCTCTATTCTCCCGGTGTTCCATGTGTCTAAGTTGAGGAAGTGTATTGGTGATCCGTCATAGGTTGTGCCTATCAAGGATATAGGTATTTTGAATTCCCTATGTTATGAGAAGATCCTGATTGAGATCTTAAATCTACAGGTCCGTTGATTACAGACCAAGAATGTGTCCTCGATAAAGGTTCTATGGAGGAACCATAGGTGGAAAAGGCTACATAAGAAGCTGAAGAGGACATAAAGTTCAAGTTTCAATTCCTATTCCCCATTCCACAAATTCATGCTCAAGCTATCTATTGATTCTTCACTTATTTTCTTATTGTCTTTGTTAAGGGTAAAAAGGTGAATCCCTTGGTGTTCTATTTTATGTCTTAAAGGTAAGAGTAGAGATGTTTGTGGGTTTAATCGTGCTTATACTACCTTGTTACATAATTTGAGGATGAATGGTCCAAGTGGGGGAGAATTGAAACAACCTAGGTTCTGGCCCTTGCAAATTTCTCGAGTCTTGAGCTTTCTCTTCATCATACGACTCACTATACTAGTCATATGTTGTGGGTATGGGTTAGGTTACCCAATTCGTAGGGTGTTCAGTGTTTGGTTGTTGAGTTTCTATTATGGATACAGGTTGGTGGTGATGAGTTATATGTTCATAATATGAGGGCTATGGTTTCCATTTGTATGTTGTTGAGTGTCTGGACTTGATATTTTGATTAGGGTACGAATTGAAGGGTAGTTATCATATGGTGATGGTACGAGTTAGGTTAAGGACTCGTATGCTGGACAGAATATGGTGTCTAACTTTTCGATCAAGATACGAGTAGAGGGTACCACTCGTATGATGTAGTTATGAGTCGAGGGGTCCAACTGTACCCTCATGTATCCTTCTTAAACTTTAATTTGGGGGTATTTTAGACATTTTCTCCTTATAACTCCTGTGGTCCCCATGACATAAAACACCTTTGGAGGCTTTCTTTACTTATTATTATCAATCAAACACTCTCTAAGCACTCTCAAATCTCCCTCAAGCTCTTGATTCAAGGAAGGTTTATGTTCTCTTCAAGGCAATCCATTAAGGCTCAAAGGGGTGGTTTCTCTTTGTATTCCTTGTTGTCTAAGTCATGTTACTCCTCCCTCGTTATTAATTCAATTTAGAGCATGTTTAAATAAATGATTTTCTTGGCATTATTATGGTATTATTTTGGTTTGAAGTATATGTTGGGGTTTTGGTTGATCCGTGTTTGATAATTTTTTCCTATGTTTTTCTTATGGTTTTCATGTTATAATTGTGGTTTGAACATGTGGCTTCATGGGAATGGTCAATTGATATATGGTTTTAGTTTTGGAAAAATCTTATGCCCTCAACACATTTGTAAAAATGCCTATGAGAATGACGTTTCCACGTAGTTTGACTATTATTGAAAAGTTTGCATTACGTAATATGGTAATGGAATTCTAAATTGGTTTAAATGGTTTTAAATGGATTGAAAAGTCCTTGGTGGCCATGGTATTGGTTTAAGTGGAAATGTTGGAGTCGAATTGTCTTTGGTATGGCATAAATGTATAGACTTGCAAGCTCTAGTTTTGGTATGACAATAACAATGGTTAATGCCTAATTAGAAGGACTCCTTGGTAATGGGCTGGTTGTGTGTAAATGGTTTTAATATATTCTTAAAGGGGGATATGTTAGCAAATCCGTGGAAGGTGGTGGTCCAGGAATGACCAAAATTGGAAATTCACGTTCGCTGATGTGAGGTTGGTCTTAATGATCGTGTGATGTCTTGGTGATTGTGTGCATCATGTAACACTTATATTTTGGGAGATATAATATTCATCTCAGGGTTTTTCTCTGGCTCGTATGGCTAACACGCTGCAAGGCCCTTTCATACGGGCGAGCTGAACCCATTTAACCCATGGGTAGATTTAGGATGGCGAACCTATAGAATCCCAGGTTATAGGTTTTAAATGCATGCTTAAACCGGTTCCATTTCCTGGTATGGTGTATATATATATGTATGTATGTGCTTACATATGGTTATTTAATTTGATTTTAAAAAATTGCATTATTTTATACTTATTATTGAGTACATGCTAGCATTCACTCGTTAACCTATCTTTGGGAGATGTTTCCCCATGCAATGCAGGAATCAGCCATACTACTCCCCCTTCTCTGTGATCTTGGATTTAGGAACATCTTTGTGTTGGACTGAACTGGTGAGCTTCCATACTCCGAAAGACTGCATTTCATGCCATTGACTTTTTTTCACATTTTTCTTTATTTCTTGGACTTTTGTTTTGCTATGGTCGGGGGCATATCCTGACCAGATGTTTTTTTAGTAGAGGCTTTGTGCTGCTAATATGGGAATGGGTGGTGTCGGTATTAGTTTCAGCCTTGGTATTGGGAATTGTATTGGGGCTGACAGCGACTGGATGCTTGGTTGGATATTTGGATAGTTAAGGTTATGAACTTTATTAAATGCCTTTCAATTATATTTTTTCAACTTGTTATATGTTGAAAATTCATCCGACATAAGGTATAGGGTAGTTATGGTTGGGTATTAGGGGCGGTCTCTGATCCGGGTCAGACTTGAGATGTCCAACACCACTAGGCTCTGGTTTGGGTTGTGTCATAAATAGACAATTTTCATCTCATTTTGCCCATTTCTTCATCCATTATCTTTAAAATTAAACCCTAAGGATGGTAAAAGCTTAGGATTAAAGCTTGTGGATGATTTGGGAGCGTGGGTAACAATTATTACGCAATTTTTCTTTTGGATTTAAGGTAAGATTCCTCCATTTTCTTGATTAATTTCCCCCTTTGTTCCCTAAAATCCCTACAAATTAGGGTTTGATTTTATCCCCAATATCACCTTAGATGGATATAAACAGACCATTTTATGTCCGTTTTGCCCATTTCTTCATCCATCTCTTAAGACTTAAACCCTATGGAGTTTAAAAGCTTCGGATTAAAGTTTGTGGGTGATTTGGAAACTTAGGTAATGATTGTTACGTGATTTTTCCTTTGGATTTGAGGTAAGATTTCTCCATTTTCACGATTGGTTTCCTCTTAACTTTTCTAAAATCCCTACAACTCAGGGGCTTGATTTTATCCCCAATATAGCTCGAATTTCACCCTTTTGAGTGTAATTACTCCTAGAAAATAAGGAAATGTTGTGTTGGTTTAGAAAATGTGATCTTCTTAAGTGGGACCCACATAGGATTTTCATGTGAATTTTTGACCCAAAGCATTATGGTGCAATATGAGTATCATTATTTTCGTGTTGATGATTAGACTGTTATTTTGCTAACTTGGCATTTTGTTTTAGTTTTTTTAGAAGGGAAAGTCGGTAATTTAGTGGATTCTTCGATCTTTCTTAAACATTGATTTTCCCATCTCTTTAGATTAGGCAATGTCATAGTATGTTTATGATATTATGTTAGATCTGGGATGGGGTTTAGGTGTTGGGGATCAAATTGGCAATACTTGGGTTAGTTGGACCTTTTAGGATATTTGAAAATCGTAATTTAGGTTCTTTGCTTAGTTTCTTTGAATGAGTAGAGTTTCCATCTTAGTAGTAATTAAGGTTGTTTGACATCTGATGAGTGGTAAGTTTTCCACTTATTTGTACTAAATATTCATGCACATTGCCATGCTTTAAATGAGAAATGAGACATAATTGTTGTAGAATGTACTAATATTCACATCTTGTAGATGTAGAAGCAATGAGATCGAAAGATGTGGATCAAAGCTAAAAATTTGGTGAAGAGAGAGAAGAAATGGCCTCAATTACCACGGTCGCGGCCGGAGCACTACGATCACAGTCAGCTAAGCAGAAAATTGATATAACCTTGGGTAATGCAATTGCAGTCCGCGAAATGCAATTGTGGTATATGAAGAAGGTCATCATACCTCAATCACTCAGTACTAGCTGCAGCCGCGGGTGGCGTGATTGTAGTCGAATCTCCGCAATCGTGGCATACCGGGATAAATGAGCATGGGCATTGTGGTCAATTTGAACAACTGATTCAAGATTTCTATAGAAGATCCGAACATCTTATCCAAGGGGATTATGTAAGAAATTAAGGATGAGGATTATTCCCAAAGGTAATTGGTGAAATTAGAGTATGGAAGTGAAGATTATTTACCTTCTATTATTATGGATACCATGGAAGAATTACTTGGTAAAATTCTTCTTCCTTATCTCATGAGTAGCTAATTTCTTTAGTGTTGGGATTATGTTGAACTAAAGTGTATTTGTGTGTGGGAGTTGATGTGTTTGCATGATTTTTAGTTGTTGATTATGTATTCCTCTCTTTCTTGAGCTTATTAGTTGGAATTTATGAATGAAATTCCCAAATCTCCAAATGGGTTTGATGGGTGCAAACCTCAGACTCTAAAAAATCTTTATCAGTCTTGAAAGAAGGATGACGGTGAAGTTATGGTAACCTATAGCATCCTTGAAAGAGGGCTATAGGGTGACAAGGTAATGGTGGACAATCAAGCCTATGATTTACTACCTTTTGCAATCTTAGATACAAGTGTGATTGGAGTGTAAATCATGTCAAGGGTACCATCCTAGAAATAGGGGTGCCCGATTGAGTTTATGGGTGACTAAGAATGACACACTTATGATACAAAAATAAGCCAACACACAAGAGAAACAAAAGAACAACAACACTATAGAATTAAATGCCTCACACGGCTTCACTAGATTAGGAGATAAACAACAAGATTACAATATAAAGCGGATAGATGACTTGACATACAATATCCAAAAATCTAAGAACCCCAATATGTATCAAATGAAAGGACCCTAAAACTATAATATATCAACATCAAGTTCTCACTTACACCAAGAAGAACTCAATGACCTCAAGACCCAAGTTTCTAGCAAAATGAAAACACAAGTGTAACCATATTTGTTACATGTTTTTGGTTCCCCTCAAGAGAAGAGAGAGAAAATCCTAAGATATTACAAGTCTTGTGATAATAATAATGATGAACTAACTATCACAATAACCCTAATATGTTCTATACATAGTCTATTACAAAATAAGTGGTAAATGACCAAGACACCCTTGGTTCAAAGGGGCAGCCTTGGAGTGTCTCTAGGCCCTCTTCACACTTTAGTAAGTTTAATCACTTAGATGGATTTACAATACACTCACACACAACCATATTCATAAACATGCCTTGGAATTTTTGTAACTCCCGAGCTTGGCTACGTGTGGATGGTCTTGAGCTTGTTGTACGTATATCATCTTCTCTATCTTGAAGTGAATTTGACCTTAAATTTGGTGGTTGTTTATCCTCAAATGTGTCAATAGGAGAAAGGTCACATACATTGAATGTGTTCGGCATTTGATACTCCAGAGGAAGGGAAATTTTGTATGCATTGAATTGATCCTTTCAATAACTTGAAAAGGGCCATCACCCCTCAACATTAATTTGGTTTTCCTTTGTGATGGAAACTGGTCTTTCCTAAGGTGCACCCAGACCCAATCTCCCAATTCAAGAACAAGCTTTCTTCTCCTTTTGTTGTCTCTCTTAGAAATCTCTTGATTCTTCTTCTCAAGTTGTAGCCTCACTTTCTCATACAATTTCTTCGTGGATTCGGACCTATTATTTCTATCTAGGCTTATCAGAAGATCACTTGACAAAGGAGTTAGATCTAAAGGGGTAAGGGGATTTAGAACGTATACACACTCAAAGGGTGTCATACCCGTACTTGATTATATCACACAATTCTAAGAAAATTCAACCAATGGTAGGTGATCCTCCCAGGAAGTCATTTTACCTTTAACTATGGAACATGGCATAAAACCCAAGGTCCTATTTACTACTTCTGTTTAACCATTGGTTTGTGGGTGGAAAGAGGTTGAAAATAATAACTTGGTATCAAGCCTACCCCACATTGACTTCCAAAAGTGACTAAGGAACTTAGAGTCCCTATCACTCAAAATGGTCCTCGAAACACCATGCAACTTGCCAACATTTTCAACAAACAAAGAGGCTACACTAGATACATCCTCACTTTTAGAGTATGGAATAAAATATTCCTTCTTATAAAACTGGTCAACCACAACAAAAATACTATCCCTACCTATTCTAGTCCTCAGCAACCCTAACACAAAATCTATAGATATATCAATCCAAGGACGTAAATGAGTAGAAAGTGGGGTATACAACCCTAGAGGGAGGAACCGAGGCTTATCAATCCTACAATCCATACATTGGCTACAAATTTCAGCAACATCTTTGTGCATCTTAGGCCAATAGAAATGTTCCTCCAAAATTTTGAGGGTATTCTAAACCCCAAAGTTCCCTATTAAGCCACCATCATGTTCTTTCCTTACAAATAACTATCTCCAAAAACTAGAAGGCACACACAACTGTCTTACTTTGAACAAGTAATCATCAAACTTAGAATAGGGATTTGATCCCTCATCTGTGAGCCACTTCTCCCTAACCAATTATTCACATTACCTAAAGATAGGAGCAATGTGAGGGTCCTCGGGATGAAATAATTTTAGGCTCTCAAACCCCATCAACTTTGAAGACAAGTTTAAAACTAGTACATGTTTCCTAGACAATGTAATGGCAACCACATTTTCCTTACCCATTTTGTATTGAATAGCATAAGGGAAGGTTTCTAGGAGTTCAATGCACTTGGCATGCTATTTTTTGAGACTGTATTGGGCCCGAAGGTCCTTTAAGGATTCATGGTCTGTTTGGATCATGAAATCTTTGGGTCACAAGCAGTGTTTCCAATTACCCACAGCTCCAATCAAGGCGAATAACTCTAGATCAAAAGTGGAATAATTTAGAGTTGCGCCCTCGAGATTTTCACAAAAGTAGTCAATGGGCTAAAGGTATTGCATCAAAACAGCCCCTATACCTATATTACTAGCATCACATTCAACTTCAAACATTTTATCAAAGATGGGTAATTGTAACAAGGGTGCAGAAGAGAGCATAGCATTTAAGGATTCTATGGCATTAGCTTGTTCATCACCCCACTTGAAAGGTTGGTCCTTTCTAATGACCTTGGTCAAGGGGGAAGCAATGGGGCTAAACTCTTTGACAAACCATCTATAAAAACTAGCCAATCCATGGAAACTTTGGACTTCACTAATGGATCGTGGAGTTGGAAAATTTTTAATAGCATCTATCTTGGATTCATCCACTTCGACCCCTCTTGAACTCACAATAAAACAAAAGAAAACAACTTCATCAACTTCAAAGAAGAACTTTTCAAGATTAGCATAGAATTTATCCTTTCTAAGGACAACAAAGACACTTTGTAAATGCAATACGTGCTCACCTAGTGACTTGTTATAGACCAAGGCATCATCAAAATAAACAACAACAAAATTTCCAATAAATGGTTTCATCACATGATTCATTAACCACATGAAAGTGCTTGGAACATTTGGTAGGACGAATGGTATAACCATCCGATCATAGAGACCAAATTTGGTCTTGAAGGCAGTTTTTCATTCATCTTCGGGTTGTATTCTAATTTGGTGATATCCACTCCTAAGATCAATCTTGGTAAACATAAAAGAACCATTCAAATTATCAAGAATATCATCCAATTTAGGAATGGGATAGAGATACTTTATCATAATTTTGGTGATGGCTCGGCATGCACCAAGGCCCGTCTTTCTTTAGCACTAGTAACACCGAAATGGCACATGGACTCATACTCTCTTTGATGTACCATTTGTTGAAAAGTTTATTAACTTGACGTTGAATCTCCTTGGTGTATGTAGGGTTACTTCTATAAGATAGATTTTTTGGAAATTATGATCTCGACACAAAATCAATTTGATGTTCAATACCCCAAAGTGGGGGTAACCCTTGCAGAAGTTCTTTGGGAAAGCCATCCTCATAATCCTACAAAACAAGAGATATAGAAGGATAAATAGAAGAATTAGAGGGGTTAGTGTTAAAAAAATAAGCCAAGAGAAACATTGGGGTATTCTGATTATGTTCCAAGAAGAGTTCTTTTCTCCTTGCCAACATCACCACATTACCCTTGACCTTTGAAGTTGAGGACACCTCGGGTTACTTCATTTTTCCACTCTCAGATTCTCTCAATTTTTCACTCTTGGGTTTTTTCCCCTATTCTTCAACTCTCGCATCTTTTGATGCAATTCATTCACTTGTGATAGCAATAAAGGGTGAAGTGTGAATTTTTAGCCATCCATCTCAAGGGAGTACCAATTGGTCCTCCCATCATATTTGGTACACCTATCATATTGTCAAGGTCTACCCAATAACAAGTGACATGCTTGCATTGGAATTATATCACAAAGCACTTTATCATGGTAGTTTCCCACCTAAAGCAAGATTACACATTGTCTGGTGACTTTTAATTCTCCACATTCACTTAACCATTATAACTTTTAAGGACTAGTTGAGGGAGTAGTAGGTAGTTTCAATAAATCCAACATAGTGGCACTTTCAACCCTTGCACAACTCCCACTATCAATCACCATGGTACACACATCTTCTTTGACAAGGCTCTTAGTATGGAATAGATTCTCCCTTTGCTTAGGATCATCTATTACCTTACTAGTCATGGCTCATCTTACCACAAAATTTGGCACTAGGCACTCACCCTCTTGCGGCTAAGTATCTTCTCTATTATCTTCTTCTTGCACCTTATAGTATAACCTTCTTTCCCTAACGATCACATTTTGTCAGTTTGGACATTCATTAGGTTTATGTACCCAACCTTGGCACTTGAAACATTAGACCCCCTAAGGATTAGGATACTTGTTTGCATATTCTCTTGAAGGGTATTTTGGGACTATTTTCGGCTTGGTTTGCCTTGCATTGGTGGGTTGGTCCTTGTAATTGGGCCAACCCAAGGAGGATTGTGCCATCTCCTTATTCCTAGGCCAACAAGAGGATGACTGTCCCCTTGCCTTGTATGTCGACCTCTCTTTGAGCTCTCTTTCAATTTCTATGGCCACTTTAAAGATACCATCTATGGTATCAAACTTTTGAAGAGTCAAGTGAGTGGAAATTTCCTTGTTCAATCCAACTTTGAACCGAATGATGTCATGACCAAATTGTTCCCCCTAATGATCAAGCTTCAACATGAGTTGTTTAAATTCATCATAGTAGGCCATAAAACTCTTATTCCCTTTCCTCAAATCGTAAAACCTGGTAAGGAGTTCATGTATATATCTCTTATGTAGGTATCGTTTCCTCATGAGATACCTCAACCTAAACCAAGGTGGTGGTTGGCCTTCAATCAACACATTCCCAAAATTCTTGACATATTCCCCCCAAGTGTTAGCATATCCTTCAAAATGAGGCACGGCATAACAACTTTTCTTTTCCTCTGATATATAATTGACTTGAAATCTCTTATCACAAGATAATTCCAAAGTAAGGTAGGCCTCGTGGCCACTTTCCCCTTTGAAGATGGAAGACTCAAATTGATGGTATTGATGCCTACATCCATATCTTGGTGGAGGTTCACTTGTTGGTTCCATGGACCAACTCTTCCCCCATGCCCTCCATATCTCTTTTGATCTATACGACCTCCTCTCATCTACTCCTATCTCATATAAGCATCATCATACACTACATACAATTCATGTTCCTATCTACCATATTCCTTAAAGTGGATGGGATGGTTTTGGTTATGTAGGACTTGGTTTGGAGAAATTGGATATAGTGGTGGTGGTTGTCTTTGGTTGAGTGTAACTTAGAAGAGAGGTTTCATATTTAGTAGAGGTATTTGATGAACAAGTCCTTCTTATGGTACTTTAGAAGAATGAGAAAGGAATTGTCTATTAGAATCTCAGTTTTGAGGGAAAAGAGTAGGTTGGCTTGCGACATTTAGTGGAACCTAGGATGGATATAGCATTTAATGTAAGGTCTCAGGAGTGATGGCAGCAGATGAATTTTGGTCATTTCCACTTAAAGAAACCTGTTGAGGAATAGAAAGGTGAGTGTTACTTTGATTCTCCACTTGTTCTAACCTCCCACTCATTGTTGACATACCCTCTTTCATTGTTGCTAAGTCCCCTTTCATGGTTCCAAATTCCATGCCTAATGTTTAAAGTGTTCGGGTGATAGCCTCAAGAGAGGCTCTCATAGTATCAAGAGTATTGGCGTCCACGGTTTGAGATGTGGTTCCTTCCATTGTCAATGTACCAAAATGAATATGTACAAAACAACAAATAATTAGTTCAAAAGATCGTTATCACACTTACACTCTTTGGATCACCTCACACTTACTTCCATGAGGGTTGTAAGTTGGCTAGAAACCCGTCAGTAATCAAGGGATGAGTATACTCTTTTCCAGAGTAGATTATTGTTTGAATACTCAAAGAATTATCATTCGACTAGAACAAAGAGTTACAATGAATTGAAAAGATAAAAGCACTTCAAGAAAAATGTAGACACGAACAACGGATTCAAGCACTAATTGACAACCTAGCAGGAGTTTCCAGTTTGTCAATTAGTTCTAGGATTAATTAACGTAACCAAGGATAAATAATTACAAACAAAGAATCAAAATATAAGCTTAAAGTTGATGTGTGAACACTATAATGATGATGTGGCAGTCAACAATTGGCCTCAGTTCTAAACAAATTTTATTCACCAATTTGAAGTTTTTTTTTGTCAATTCACAATTTGGAATGGATGAAATTGGTATTGGAGGGAACACACAAGTCTTATAGCCCTTTTCAAATTCAAAATCAAAAGGTGAGACTTGACTTGTACTACTTTCTCAAAATAAGATCCTCGAAATATGGAAAAGTGGTTGTGAAGTCTATGAGTGATGTGATCAAGCCTTTTCATAAACAAGCTTTACAACTTAGTCTTTCACCTTTTTGGATATATTATCCACTTTATGTTGTTCAAGATATATGAAGATCTGAAGAAAAACAAGAAAAAAAAACAATTGTTCAAGAATGAAAGCAATGCAACAAACATCCAACTCTAACCTTCAACAACAAGTCATAATATACGGCCAAACTTCAAGTTCACTACAACAATGCCAATAATATAAGCTCAAACTTTAGATCTAGAAACCTTTAGTGTTAGTGAGAAAGATACCAAAACTAAAAAAAACTCTAGACAAACAAATGACTACAAGATCTAATCATAACTTTCGGCAAAGACACTTCAAGTGCACAGTAACTTCTCGGCCAAGATACAATAACACAATGTTTCTACTTTTCGTAAGAACTTCCAAAGATTTGATTTTGTTGGAACAAAATCAAGCGTTGATCTTTGATACCAAATGATAAAAAAATCAGCCAACACACAAGAGATAAAAAAGAACAACAACACTATAGAATCAAATGCCCCACACGGCTTCACTAGATTAAGAGATAAACAACAAGATTACAAGATAAAATGGATAGATGACTTAACATACAATATCCTTGAATCTAAGAACCCCAATATGTATCAAATGAAAGGACCCTTAAAATATAAGATATAAACACAAGTTCTTACTTAGACCAATAGAAACTCAATGACCCTAAGACGCAAGTTTCTAGCCAAATGACAACACAAGTGTAACCACACTTGTTACAAGTTTTGGGTTCCCCTCAAGAGAAGAGAGAGAGAAGAATTAGAAATTAAAA
Source organism: Capsicum baccatum var. pendulum (assembly GCA_030864225.1). Taxonomy (NCBI): domain Eukaryota; kingdom Viridiplantae; phylum Streptophyta; class Magnoliopsida; order Solanales; family Solanaceae; genus Capsicum; species Capsicum baccatum. The sequence continues at coordinate 158,178,958 of CM061560.1, read as the reverse complement.
GTATTTTGAGAATAATAATAATGAAATAACTATCAAAATAAACATAATTGGTTCTATATATAGTCTATTACAAAATAAGTTGTAAGTGACCAAGACATCCTTGGTCCAAAGGGATAGCCTTGGAGTGTTACTCTAGGCCCTCTTCATAATTTAATAAGTTTAATCCCTTAAATGGATTTACAATACACTCTCACACAACCATCTTTATAAACATGCCTTGGAGTTTTAGTAACTCCCGAGCTTGGGTATGTGTGAATGGTCTTGAGCTTGTTGTACCCATATCAACTTGTTAGATGCTTGAAAGAGCCAATGGGTGAAATCGTTGTAGGTTTATTGAAAAATTAACTACCTTGATCTTTGACCTGGCCTATCCCTTATTTTAAAACTAAAGCTCATGTTAAACCATTATCAACCCACAAGCTCTTACTTTTAGCTAGACATAATCCCAAGATTTGCTCAAAACTTGAGTTTACATGAAAAATGATATTTAGCCGGTTGTTAACCAATGATTATTACAAACAATTTCAAAAACACCTCCTATTTTATTTTACATATTATATATGTTATTATTTTAGGTGACTTTTTAGTAATTAGAACACCCATAAGATTTGAAATTAATACTTCACACTTTGTGGATTCAACCCTAACGCGAGTTGGGTTACTGACTATGACCACCTCACCCCTAAAACATGGGAGTGAGTTAAGAGTTTTCAAAATGGCGCCGTTGCTAGGGAGTGAAATATAAATTTTGCTTGTGCAGTGTGATTTTTACTTGGGTGCACCCGTGGTGAGTTCAATTTAATTTCATTGTTGTTTTTTTATTTTTGATTAGGTATAATTTATTATTCCCAAATCATCATGAGTCATAAGGACTCAAATTATTTTGGGGCCAAGGATCATGAAAGTGCTATTCGTATTTCCCCCACTGAGGAGCATGGATTATTTTATGTTACAAGTGTAATGATGCAATTGCTACACTTAAAGGGACTTTTTGAGGGTGAAGCCCATGAATTCCTAAATGCCCACTTAAAAGGCTTCATGGAAGCCTGTGCTCCTTTCAATGTTGCACATATATCACAAGAGTCTATCCAGTTATGTCTTTCAAAAACACCTCCTATTTTATTTTACATATTATATTTGTAATTATTTTAGGTGACTTTTTAGTAATTAGAACACCCATAAGATTTGAAATTAATACTTCACACTTTGTGGATTCAACCCTAACGCGAGTTGGGTTACTGACTATGACCACCTCACCCCTAAAACATGGGAGTGAGTTAAGAGTTTTCAAAATGGCGCCGTTGCTAGGGAGTGAAATATAGATTTTGCTTGTGCAGTGTGATTTTCACTTGGGTGCACCCGTGGTGAGTTCAATTTAATTTCATTGTTGGTTTTTTATTTTTGATTAGGTATAATTTATTATTCCCAAATCATCATGAGTCATAAGGACTCAAATTATTTTGGGGCCAAGGATCATGAAAGTGCTATTCGTATTTCCCCCACTGAGGAGCATGGATTATTTTATGTTACAAGTGTAATGATGCAATTGCTACACTTAAAGGGACTTTTTGAGGGTGAAGCCCATGAATTCCTAAATGCCCACTTGAAAGGCTTCGTGGAAGCCTGTGCTCCTTTCAATGTTGCACATATATCACAAGAGTCTATCCAGTTATGTCTTTCAAAAACACCTCCTATTTTATTTTACATATTATATTTGTTATTATTTTAGGTGACTTTTTAGTAATTAGAACACCCATAAGATTTGAAATTAATACTTCACACTTTGTGGATTCAACCCTAACGCGAGTTGGGTTACTGACTATGACCACCTCACCCCAAAAACATGGGAGTGAGTTAAGTGTTTTCAAAATGGCGTCGTTGCTAGGGAGTGAAATATAGATTTTGCTTGTGCAGTGTGATTTTTACTTGGGTGCACCCGTGGTGAGTTCAATTTAATTTCATTGTTGGTTTTTTATTTTTGATTAGGTATAATTTATTATTCCCAAATCATCATGAGTCATAAGGACTCAAATTATTTTGGGGCCAAGGATCATGAAAGTGCTATTCGTATTTCCCCCACTGAGGAGCATGGATTATTTTATGTTACAAGTGTAATGATGCAATTCCTACACTTAAAGGGACTTTTTGAGGGTGAAGCCCATGAATTCCTAAATGCCCACTTAAAAGGCTTCGTGGAAGCCTGTGCTCCTTTCAATGTTGCACATATATCACAAGAGTCTATCCAGTTATGTCTTTTCCCATTTTCTCTCACGGGAAAGGCAGTGCTATAGCTAAGATCTTTGCCCGCCAAATTGATTACTTCATGGAAAAGTCTCATGAAGGCCTTATTAGGTCAATACTTCCCACCTTATAGGATGTTAAAGTTGTGGGATGAGTTTGTTTATTTTCGCCAATACCACAAATAACCGTGGTACGATGCTTGGGGAAAATTTAAGGAAACACTTTTAAAATGTCCCACCCATGGATGATGGAGAAAATGCTTCTCCAAATATTTTATAGGGAATTGGACCAACAAAATAAGGCCATAGTTGACAATGCATTCAGTGGATCATTCATCAACTCGCCATATGAGATTGTTTCAAAAGTCGTGGAGTAAATACTAATTTGGTGTAGGGGTTGGGACATAAAGGATGTCGAGGTGGCCATGGGGGCTCCCTATTCATACTTTGTATGCCAAGATAAAAAATAAAAAAGAAGAGACCAATGCGAATATGGTCAAAGTGATGTCATACCTTAAACTCCTACTCGAGCATATGGTAGGTGACAAAATAGAAAGTGTAAGTGTGACAAGAAGTTGAACTATGTGAATCGCGGAAGAGGAAATATTTGATGATAAGTTAGGTGTGGTACCTAAGAGCTTAGAGGGTTACCATATTTCCCCATAAGGACAATATGGAATCAGGACTGAAACTGAGAAAGTCTAAGTATAACATATTATGAATGGAAAGAGGAAATTGATAGAGATACTTTGGCGCAGATCTTGAGTAGTGTAGAGTGTACCAACTATATAGTGAATGAGATGTGAATTCTCTATGCTCTACCAAACAGGTATATCCTACTCCACGTCCATCCAACAACTAGAGGAAAAAGTAATCCAAATATCAAAGTATCTCATGGAGAAGAAAAGTGAAGAAATGCAAAATGAGGAGGATACAAAGGAGAAGAGAAAAAGATCCAATGATGAAGAGCCAAAGTTAAGTGAGATATTGATGGGAAACCCAATAGTTAACGATTGTCAAATTATCTCTATGCCATTGAGCCCCATTCATCCTTCTTTCCCAAAATGGTTCTTGAGAAAGGGAGAGCATGATAAGCTCAACAAGTTTTTTGATAAATTTAGTACCCTTTCTATTAATATTCCTCTTATTGAGGCATTGCAAGATAAGTTGGAGTATGCTAAATTTATGAAGGATTTGATATATAAAAGAAGACTTGGGGTGGACGAAAAATAGAAGTAACATATCATTGTAGTGCCATTATGATAAGAACATAAGTGGAAAATAAGAAGAACCCCAGTGCTTTTACAATCTCATGCACCATTGGCGCGTTCACATTTGTAAAGGCATTGTATGATCTTTGAGAAAGTGTGAACCTCATCCCTTAAACAATATTTCACAAGCTTGGATTGGGGAAAACAAAGCCCACCAAAATAAAGTTTCTCATTGCCGATCGATCCATACAAAATCCCATGGGATTTCTCTATGATGTTTTAGTAAAAGTGGACCAGTTCATTTTCTCAGCCGACATTGTTATTTTTGATTATGCAATGGACGTCGACATTCCTATTTTTCTTGGGAGGCTATTTTAAACTATTGGGAAGGCTTTGAGTTTAGATTGTATAATGAGGAGGTATCCTTCAATGTATGCAAGTCTATAAAGCAACCAATAGAATTACAGGTAATTTCGGTGATTGATGTTATTAATTTGGAAGTGTCTAACCATGTTGAATGATCCTTTAGTAGGGGTGCTATAGAATTGTGAAAGAGATGAAGTGGGGAAGTATGATGAGTGGTAGCATATTTAACGGGGCTTGGGTTTCACACCAAGTACCCAATTAAGTTTGATCTTGATCTAAAAAAACGTGAGAGTCCCCCTGTAAAACCATCCATCCTTGAACCACCTAAGGTCGAATTGAAGGCCTTACCACCCCATATCAAATATGTGTTCTTAGGGTAGGGTGATACTTTACCAATCATCATTGTAAGTGAATTTGACTCTTCTCAAGTAGAAGCATTGAGTTTGTTGGTAAAAAAATCCATTTGGGACATTGGTTAGTGATAACGCCCAAACTTCAGCTCTTGTAAGAAAGTGTAAGCGGTGGCTGTCAAATATAGAACCCAACTGGGTTGGGTGTCGAATCGCACAGGGAATACTTGGTCACTAAGTGTTGCAATTATTAGTAGACTATTGGTCGAAAATTCTACAGAAAAGGGGGGATTGATTTATGCGTGAAATAATGTTAACAAAATAACGAATGAGACGATGTATTTAGTAAGATTTAATCATAGAGAATAATAAGTTAGGGTTATGTCCACCTTGTAAGTTTTATATATCTATTAAGTATGAGTAATGCAGAATTTAGACATCCATGAACTTATAGAGATTCATATTCTTATTGTAAATCCAAGTGTTTCCCAACCATCAAGGATTATTTCACTTTAGCTCTCCCGAGCCTAAAGTGTTTAACTAATGGTACAAACTCTCCAAGAAAGTTAATCCGGTTAAGGCATAAACGTGTAAACAGGGGTTGGAAACCCTATTTTCTTGTCACACTCTCTTTTCCAAACATGTAACTTTTCTCTCGAACAAGTTAATTGTATAATGGCGTGTTCCTTATGTTTGCAACCATAAGAATTAAATTAAAACGAAGAGAGTAATTATATAGGTAGCATACACATCAAGAATTCACAAACTCATAGCAATAGATAGTATATTACGAGGCTTCCATAACCCTAACAGAGAAGCTTAGCTACTCATGATTACAACGGAAATCACAATAAACATAATCATCATACCACCACTAGAATAATCTTGGCGATGGGGATGATTTTTTGCATCAAAAGGGATTGACATTTTTTCCTCTGTACCTGTTGCTCTCTGAGCCATTTTCTCTGTCCAAAACTTACAGAATCTGTAACGTGAATAATGAAAACAACATGCTGAAAAATACAGCAATAGGGTTTTTATAATGTCCTTGTCTACTAAATTACTGTTGCATCCCTAAGTATTTTGAAATACTGATTTTGCTCGGGACAAATTCTCCATGCGTCACATTCAGTCCACAAGCTTCCAAAAGCTGCCTTCCCTCTAATGTGAAGTTTTCCTTTGCTGCTCACAAGTACATAAGGTGCTGAAATCTTCATCATTAATACCTACAAAACATGATAATCACGTAGGTCAGCTCACTTAAAAGGAAAATGGACTAAAAGTGCAAGAATTATATATTTTATCCTCAAAACTTAGCTAAAACATGGGTAAATCATGGTGTTTAGGCGTGTAAATACGCCCAACATCAACACCCCACACTTAAAGCTTTGTTCATCCTCGAACAAAATATAACATCTATGCAAACACCTAACTAGAATTTCACAATAGCAACACAAAATTTATCCCTAACTAGAATTTCACAATAGCAACACAAAGTTTATCCTGAAGACATGCACGACAATTATTAACAAAGAGTAGGTTTATTGATCACTACTAGAAACAATTCAACCTCCAACATAGACTCGTGATTATGGTTAATTCGTATCCACAAGTTAAGCTGCAAAGAATCATATAACACTACCCAAAAATCATCAACCATGTGTGTCTCACACAAGATATCACCCATAATCGCTCATAGTTTTGCATTTTTCGAAACATGGGTATAAGACTCTCCTTGCTCTCACTCTTACAAAGAATTCTTATATTGCAACTGATGACCATAGGCTTGCCCTTAGTGTAATGCTCTACTAATATCAGAATGCTAAGCTTCGGATCAACTAGGTCTTTACAGGTTGTAATATAGGCTAAGGGATAGGTAGAACTATTTTGGCCAAAAATAGTGACTATGTTCCCTAAGCGCTTTAATACACTACGTTATGCCATTAACACTCTCTTTTAAACAACCCCTCTATTTTCCTTTGATCTACCAACCCCTTTTCATCTATTTTGTTATTCAATCATAAACACAAAGATGAGAATATACAACTCTCTTATTTATTTATTTTTTCTCATTTTTTTATATTTATTTATTTATTTATATATATATATTTTTATAAAAAACACCTCTATGATAGCCACTCTTTTCCACAGCAATTTCAAGTACCAATATACTCTGAGGTATCACTCTCACCATTTTCCTCTTATTTTATCACATGACTCTACAATTTTAAGCGCTTAGGAATTTGGATCAAATTATGGTCTTAAAAAAATGGATTAGGCTATATATGAGGCTGTCAAAGAAAATAGCTAAAGGCTCAAAGGGGGTTAACTAGGATAATGTACAAAGGTAGGTAAAAAGAAGGTAAATAAATTCAGGGTTGCCAAGGAAATGCCTAAATCATCTCCTAAACTCACACTCTTTATTTCGCTTTACACACATACCAGGCAAGTTCTAGCATCAGTCACAACACAGAATATACTATAACCTCACCTACACAAGGCACATGGTCTACTTAATTGGGAGCACTATAGACTCTTGACCCAACAGATGAATGAATTAAACCACACAATTATCACACAGTGAGTCACACTTAGAGCTTAAATGTCTTAATAGTAATGATTTAGCACAAAATCTTGTCATAATACCATGCCGTCTATCAGAACAATTTCATGCAAAATCTAGAAAAAAATTTTAACTAACTATCAAACAAACAAGAATAAATGTAGGCAAGGAAGTACAATACAACATACAAATACCAGCACCCCACACTTAGACAGGACACACTACCCTCAGTGGAAAATAAATAAGGAAAACCTGATTAGTCGGACTCCTCCTCTATGTCTGGGGTCATACCCCCTTCTTCGAAATCATCATCAGAGTCATCGCCATCAGAGTTGTCCTCCACGTCTAAGTCTGGAATCCAGCGATCATCGTCAGTCGGCACATCATCATCGAGAGGTTCCTCAAAATGTACCCCTACTCCACACATAGCACGTGCATGATCATTCATCGGATAGTCATAATCCAACTGCTGGAGATCTGCATCAGTCTGAATACGACCTCCACTCATCATTGTAAACCTAGTCATGCCATATAGATGGTAAAAGAAACTTTCATCCCGAGCATGTCTTTCTGCAGTGGTAAGGTGATGCCATGACCATTTTCAGGATCTTTAACTTTCGTGAGATCAACCTTCTTCGGGTTATGTGGAAGCTTATGATCTGCAGGTTCCTCTTCAATGTTTTTCTTCCTTAATATCGCAGTCAACAAATTACCAAAGTTGAAATGGGACCTTTTGTGCAGCCTAGCCTTACGCATTGACGATCGTATAATCGCACCAATGTTGATGGGAATATTAGTCATCAGAGCGTACACCAAGCATACTCTATCACGTGTGATCTTTGTGTACTGTGTCCCAGGAATCAGGCAAGAGTTGACTATCCTCAACCAAATACGAGCTTCTCTGTTTAAGGAAGCATATGGGAAGGTATTGTGCCGACCGTTATCCTTGTGGCGAATCCACCGGTCCATGGACCTTGTTACGCACAGTGTGTGTCTGATTGCCTTGTAGGGAGGCCTGTGATACAGCTCTTTGAGCTGTGATGGATCCACAGATGGAAGGCCCAGAAAAGAGTTGAAGAACTCCGCATTCAGTTGCAAGACTTGGCCCCGAATCTTCACTTCACTTCCGGTAGTCTTTGGGGACCAATTGGCATAAAACTCACGTGTTAGATCAAGATTGCATTCCCCCATATCTCGAAAAATGAAATCAAGGTTTAGTTCCATGATTTTAGCTAAAATGCGGGGCTCTCTCTTTGCTAGACTCTTCTTCTGCATCAAATCCACGTGAACATATTTTTTCACTTTGTTGTTCTTGTACCACTCCTTTCCTTCCTCCTCTAGGACCCACTTTATCCCGAAAGTGCGTTGAGGTATTTATAGAGAAGAGGACTCAGCTTGCTCTTTTCTCGATCTTTTCTGACCTTTCTGTGAGGTGGACACTTTTTTCTTTTCCTTGTCGTCCTTTTGGGGCCATTCTACCTGAGATTAAAATAGAGTCATGTTAGCTTCATCTCGGAAGATTCAATCGAAAAACAAACAGTAGTGGCACCACCCCACACTTAATTTTTTGGCACAGACTAATTAAGTGAGTGATGTCGATTACATAGACTTCGTCGACATACATTTAGGCGATATGATCCAACAACATGTTTATCACAGTCATATTTTCATGTAATCTTGACTATCCTTTCCAACTCTTTTTCATGTAATCTTGACTATACTTTCATGTTTGGATTAATGCACTTTTTGAACAAGACTACCACATAGAGATCGTATCATGTTATTACATAGAAATAATCACACCATCTTATGCTTGTGGTCAATCATGATCGGTATCTCGGTGAATGAGTCATTCAAACATTCAAGATTTCAACTTTTAAGATTATCTATTAACTTCACAATTTCGACTTCATAAAAATATGATAGTGTATAACAATCAAATACAAGTCGGAATAAAGTCAAGAACACCCACACGAAGCATTTCACTCAACTAGATGCATCATAACAAACCAATCATATTCTTATCACCAAACACCACTTCAAAATCTAAAATACCATTATAAGCATAGGATTGAAACAACTACGGAATATAAAAGAGTACTTATGTGGTGATGGACCCGGAAGATGATCTTGCAAGATTAGATGAGCAAAAATAAAAAATTTTAGAGAATTGGGGAGCGTGGGCGGCGCCTATCTTGAGCCCATAATGAGATTGTGCTTTAAGGTTGAGGTTCTATTTGTATAATAAGGCATGGGTCGGGTTTGGTCCATATATAATCGGGTTAGAAGACAAAAAGGCATAAGTAGACGGCGCCTAATGCTTTGCCTATGCTGATCATAGGCGGCGCCTTTGTCAAAGCCTAGTTTGGTTTAGGCGGCGCCTTTGTCAATGCCTAGTTGGGCATAGGCGGTGCCTATGCTATTGCCTATGTGAGGCAGTGAGCATAGGCAATGACATAGGTCTTGCCTTGTCCGTTGCCTAGATTAGCATAGGCCTTGCCTTGTCCATTGCCAAGATTAGCATAGGCCTTGCCTTTTCCATTGCCTAGATTAGCATAGGCCTTGCCTTGTGCATTGACTATGTGAGGAAGTGAACATAGGCAATGGCATAGGCATTGCCTTGTCCTTTGCCTAGATTGGAATAGGCATTGCCTTATCCGTTGCCTAGATTAGCATAGGCAATGCCTAGCCTATAGCCTTTGCTCATTCATTCCTAACTTAGCACCTTTCGCATGGCTTACTTTCATATCAAAATTTGGGACCAATCTCCTCCTTTATACGTCTTGCACCTACACTTAATCAAAAACAACAAAAACGATTAGAAGGATGGGTTGCCTCCCACCAAGCGCCTTAGTTTTGGTCGTGGCTCGACTTTTATTTTTGGATTTTTATTTAACAAAAACAAACTCCTAGTAAAATAAAATGATTAAAAATGATGGGTTGCCTTCCATATAGCGCTTGATTTATTGTCGCGGCACGACATAGTTATCTCGATTACTTAGACTTCATCGAGATAGATTGACCATCGTTTTCTAAATGGATTCAGACGATGCTGATGCATAATAGTGGGTACACAACCTTCCTCAAACTAAATCTTGTGCATGCATATCCCAGGAGGGATTCCAATTATATCAGCAATGGTCTAACCAATGGCTCTCTTGTACCTCTTCAGAATAGATATGAGAGCCGCTAATTGCTATTCACCTAAATCAACCGCAACAATAACCAAAAGTGTATTTCGACTTCCCAAGAACGCATACTTTAGGTGAATGGGGAGCTCTTTCAATTCTAGCACTGGTGGCTCTTGAATGGGTGGTTTCGCTGGTGGTGAAGGTCGATTCTTAAGATAAAGTCCAGATTCTTAGGGGCATGAGAATAGGACCCCATTCCTGTTAGAGCACAAATAGTTTCTTCATACTCTTCAACATCCTCACGCTCAAAATTCATAAGCACAGTAGCCATTGGCTCAACAGTAAGCTGCTTCTCTAACGATAGTTCCTTCTCATACTCATGTTAAACATCAGCTATAGAAGACACATTCATATCCTTAGGCTGCTTCATTGATTTGCATACATCAAAATGGACCACTTCATCATTCAGCCGAAATAAAAGCTCATTAGCTTTTAAATCAATAAGCACACTTCCAGTTGCGAGGAAAGGGCGTCCCAAGATTATGGGAACTTCAGAATCTACCTCGCAATCCAAAATAACAAAGTCTGCAGGAAAAATGAATATAGAAACCTTCACCAGTACATCATATAAGATACTAACAGGTCGTTTTACCGGCATATCTGCAATCACGAGCTGCATATTGGTTGGTGTAGGATCACCAAACCCTAACTTTCTATAAATAGATAGCGGCATCAAATTGATGCTAGCACCCAAATTGCACAACGCCTTAGCAAAATCCAAAGATCCAACCGTGCAAGGAATTGTGAAAACAGCAGGATCTGTCTTCTTCTATACTAAAGATCTCATGGCAATCGTACTGCAATGATGAACATCATCTGCCAGTTCATAGCTTGCTGCCCGCTTCTTTGTCAAAAGGTCCTTCATGAATTTAGCGTACCCAGGCATCTGTTCCAGCGCCTCCACCAAAGGAACATTAATAGTCAGCTGCTTCAACATAGTCATGAATTTACTAAACCTGGTGTCATCAGCTTTCTTCTTCAGTATCTGAGGAAAAGGTGGTGGAAGGGGAATAGTTTTCTCCACCACTTCATTTTTATCTTGCTTCCGATTATCAATCTTTTCAAGCTGGTGACGTCTAGGTGTAGTGTCATGAACGTTCTTTTTAGATTCAACAGCATCATCATAATCTGCTTCACTAACATTCTCTGCTATATCATCAACCACCTATTTGCCTTTGGATGGATTTTCCAACACCTTACTACTCCTGGTAGTAATATCCATACATGATCCGTCATTCCTTGGGTTTTGCACAGTGTAAGGTGCCGACTTTTCTTTGATTGAATGCCGCTGATAATTGACTCAATTGTTGCTCCAGTTGTTTTATTGTAGTAGAATGTGAGTCAACCAATTGATTTATTGATGAAAAATCATTCTTTACCTCAGTTATGCCCATGTTGGTTGCCTCCACTCCTTTCAACAGCTTAGCCATCATATCTTCTATGGACATCTTCCTAGAGCCAGACGCCACAGCCTCACGATTTCTAGGAGGAACATACAAACCACTCCTGTCAGTCTTATTCTTCCAACTACCTTGATCACGGTCCTTGTATCCTGATTTATCATAATAGTTTCGACCTTAGTTTCCTTGGTCATTGCCTCGGAAAACCCCCTGATTATTTAAGTAGTTTGCCTCCTTCTTAGAATCAGATTCATCTCTTCCCTGCGATATAATGGCCTTGACCTTTTTGGTCTTCCCTGATAATAAATGCTTGGTAAGAAGATCCATCTGCATTTTCATGTGAGCCATATCCTGGTCACGTTCCTCTTATCTTCGTCTCTGTTCTGCAGTCATGCCAATAGATACAGTAGATCTTGCTACCTCAGAATCCCTGGTATGTCAAGCTCTACTCTGCTTTGTCATACGATCTAGCATATCACTTGCCTCATTAAAAGTAAGGTCCATGAATGACCCACCTGCAGCATTATCAACCACTGTATTTATCACCGAGTTAAAATCCCTATATAATATTTCCATCAAGTGGATATTGGTCATCTGATGGTTTGGGCACCGCATAAGCTTCTTCTTGAACCTCTCCCATGTTTCGTTGAGAGCTTCAATAGGAAGCTGTCAAAAATTGCTGATCTCATCTCTTAATTGTGCTCTCCTGGATGGCGGAAAGAATCTTTCTAGGAAAGCGTCTTTTAGTTGCCTCCAATTAGTAATAGAGTCAGGAGTTAGCCCGTTTAACCATAGAGTTGCCTCTCCAAATTGAGACAATGGAAATAAGCGCAGCCGGATCGCATTCTGTACAACCCCTGGATTGTCAAACGCTTTCCATGTTGAGATAAAATTAATCAGATGCATATTCGGATCATCGCCTGCAAGTCCACCAAATAACCCTTTGAGTTGCAATAGCTGGATCATGGTGCTAGTGATATTGAACTTGGCTCCAGGTGCCATGGGTGGAGGAATAATAGCCCCTGTGGCACCAGCTCCATCAAGATTGTCATCATCATCATCAAAAGGAGCCTGCACAGCTCAGCGTTCAGGTCTTATTCTAGCTTGACGATCTCTCCTGTGTACAGGTGCTGCCACATCATCTGTACGCCTAGGATTTAGTAACTCATCATCACCCAGGTCCTCTTTATCAGGATTTGTTGCCCGACATGGGTTATCAATATTCTGTTGATGCACTTGAGCGGCTTCCAATGCAGCTAATCTAGCCTGCTCTTGTTGAGCACCCATCCGTTCAAGGTCTCATTGTGCATCCATTCTGCCAATAAGATGTGGTTCAGAATTGATAGTTAATAACGGTTGACCTGAACTTCGAGTATTTGGCATGCACTCAAACAAACCTCAATAAAACAAAAACAACAAACAAAAAGTAAAATTATAGAATCTTTGACCAAACGGTCTATTAACTATCACAAACTTAGTAGACAACCGTATTCCCCGGCAAAGGCGCCAAAATTTGATAATGCCCAAACTACAGCTCTAGTAAGAAAGTGTAAGCGGTCGCTGTCAAATATAGAACCCAACTGGGTTGGGTGTCAAATCCCACAGGGAATACTTGGTCACTAAGTATTGCAATTATTAGTAGACTGTTGGTCAAAAATTCTATGAAAAAGGGGGGATTGATTCATGCGTGAAATAATGTTAACAAAATAACGAATGAGACGATGTATTTAGTAAGATTTAATCACAGAGAATAATAAGTTAGGGTTATGTCCACCTTGTAAGTTCTACGTATCTATTAACTATGAGTAATGCAGAATTTAGACATGCATGCACTTATAGAGATTCGTATTCTAATTGTAAATCCAAGTGTTTCCCAACCATCAAGGATTATTTCACTTTAGCTCTCCCGATCCTAAAGTATTTAACTAATGGTACAAACTCTCCAAGAAGGTTAATCCGGTTGAGGCATTAACGTGTAAACAGGGGTTGGAAACCCTATTTTCTTGTCACATTCTCTTTTCCAAACATGTAACTTTTCTCTCGAACAAGTTAACTGTATAATGGAGTGTTCCTTATGTTTACAACCATAAGAATTTAATTAAAATGAAGAGAGTAATGATATAAGTAGCATACACATCAAGAATTCACAAACTCATAGCAATAGATAGTATATTACGAGGCTTCCATAACCCTAACAGAGAAGTTTAGCTACTCATGATTACAACGGAAATCACAATAGACATAATCATTATACCACAACTAGAATAATCTTGGCGATGTGGATGATTTTTGGCGTCAAAAGGGATTGACATTTTTTCCTCTATACCCGTTGCTCTCTGAGCCGTTTTCTCTGTCCAAAACTTACAGAATCTGTAATGTCAATAATGAAAACAACATGCTGAAAAATTCTGCAATAGGGTTTTTATAATGTCCTTGTCTACTAAATTACTGCTGCATCCTAAGTATTTAGAAATACTGATTTTGCCCGGGACAAATTCTCCATGCGTCACATTCAGTCCACAAGCTTCCAAAAGCTGCCTTCCCTCTAATGTGAAGTTTTCCTTTGCTGCTCACAAGTCCATAAAGTGCTGAAATCTTCATCATTAATACCTAAAAACATGCTAATCACGTAGGTCAGCTCACTTAAAGGAAAATGGACTAAAAGTACAAGAATTATATATTTTATCCTCAAAACTTAGCTAAAACATGGGTAAATCATGGTGTTTAGGCGTGTAAATACGCCCAACATCAGTTAGATGATAAAGAATATTATTGGAATTTCTCTAGGCATTTTTTCACACAAAATTAAACTCGAGTAAGATCATATACCAAGTGTGGAACACCAAAGAATATTAAATCAACCAATACAAGAGTTGGTGAAGTCATAAAATGGCTCGATGCAGTTATGATATATCCTATATCCAATAGCACTTGGGTGAGCCTGATATAATGCGGTACATAAAAGGGTGGTATCACGGTAGTTGAAAATGTAAAGAATGATCTTATCCCTGCCTGATAAGTCACCATATGGAGAGTGTGTATGGACTACTAAAAATTGAACTCATGGACCGAGAAAGACCATTTTCCACTGCCTTTCATGGATCAGATGCTAGATAGGATCATCGGGAGAGGATGGTATTATTTTTAGGATGGTTACTCGGGGTACAATTAAATTTGTATTTCCCTGGAGGACTAAGAAATGAAAAATTTTACTTGCCCATATGGTATATTTGCATTCAAGCAAATGGCCTTTGGGTTATGTAATGTCGTGACAACCTTTCAATATTGCATGCTGTGAATATTTATGGATATGGTTGAAGAATATATGGAAGTGTTTATGGATGACTTCTTGGTAGTGGGGAACTCTTTTGATTCATTCCTCAAACATTTGAACAAAGTGCTTGAAAGGTGTGTGGAAACAAACGTTGAATTTAATTAGGAGTAGTGCCACCTCATTGTCAAAGTAGGGATATTTTAGGCCATAAGATATAAGAAAAGGCATTCAAGTCAATCAAATCAAGTTTGAGGTGATTTCCAAGCTCCCACCTCCCATTTTTGTAAAAGGTGTTCAGAGTTTCCTTGGCTATGCCAATTTTTATCGATATTTCATCAAGGATTTTTCCAAGATAGCGCACCCCATGTGTAAGCTTATTGAGAAAGAATCTAAATTTAATTTTGATGAGGCATATTTTAAAGCTTTTGTACATCTTAAGGAATCGCTAATTTCAACCCCTATTATTGTGGTTCCAGATTGGTTATCCCATTTTAAGATAATTTGGGATGCAAGTGGTATTGCATTGGGTGCGGTGTTAGGAAAATGGAAGGACAAGCTCATTTATCCTATCTGCTACACAAGCAAAACCTTAAATGATGCCCAACAAAACTACACCGTCATCAAGAAAGAATTATTCGTGATTGTATATGCCTTTGAAAAGTTTCATGCCTATTTATTTGGTACAAAAGTAGTGGTTCACTCAGATCATCCCACCATTAAGTATTTCATGGCCAAGATAAAAGCAAAACTCTGCCTAATTACCTAGATTTTCCTATTACAAGAGTACAACTTTGAGGTAAAATATTGAAAAGTGTGTGTGAATCAAGTGGATGATCATCTCTCACGACTTGAAGGCAACAATGAAAAGAATGGGGAAATAGAAATTGATGATTCTTTCCTTAATGAATTGATTATATCCATCGTGGCTAATAATACACCATGGTATTCTGACTTTACCAACTATGTAGCAAGTCGTGTACTCCCCAAGGGACTAAGTTACCATCAAAAGAAATAGTTTTTGTTTGATACAAAGCAATATTTTTTGGATGAACCCTTTTTTTTTAGAATGTGCCAATGGTTTTATTAGGCGGTGTGTCAAGGATATCGAAATAAATGATATCTTCGAAGCTTGTCACTCTTCGCCTTACAACGGTCACCATGGATGAATTTGAACTACTACCAAAATCTTTCCATGTGTATTTTATTGGCCTTCCATGCATAGGGATGCCATTGAATGGGTTACATTTTGTCATAAATGTCAAATTTGTTGTGGTATTTCAATAAGTTATGAGATGCCCCTCAAGCCTAATCTTGAGGTGAGGCTCTTTTATGTATGGGGGGAGTTGACTTCATGGGTCCTTTTATGTGTTTCTTTGGGAATAAATTCATTTTGGTGGTGGTGGATTATGTATCCAAATAGGTGGAAGCCATCACACCTCTACTAATGAGAGCAAATGCATTACCTCATTTTGGAAAAAGCTTATTTTCACAAGGTTCGGCACCCGTTGGTCCACATTAGTGATTGTGGCTTACATTTTTGAAATTGAGTGTTTCGGGCTCTTCTTCAAAAGTATGGGGTTAAGCACAAATTTTCCACTCCATACCACCCCTAAACAAGTGATCAAGAGGAGGTTTCGAATTGAGAAATCAAAGAAATACTCATAAATATGGTGAATATAGGCCACACAAATTAGGCAAGGCAACTTGATGAAGCAATTTGGTCCTATTGAATGACCTACAAAACCCTAATTATAATATTTCCTAACCAATTGGCATTTGCAAAGGAATGCCATTTATCCATCGAGCTTGAGCACAAGTCCTTGTGGTCTTTGAAGAGGTTAAATATGAAGTGGGGAGAAACATCCGAGGCATGGGTGATACAAATCCATGAGATATACAAGTTTTGACTAGAGGCTTATCAGAGTTTGATATTGTATAAGGAGAAAATGAAGAAATGGCATGATGCTTAAATATTATGTTGAGAATTCCATGTTGGAGAGAATGTACTCCTCTACAATTCCCATTTGAAACTCTTCATGGGGAAGCAACAATTAAAATGGTAGAGACTATTTATGATTTCTAATATCCACCCAAGTGGTGTCACTGAATTGGAAGATAATAAAGGGAAGAAATTTGTTGCCAATGGACAAAACATGAAGCACTACAATGAGAAAATTCCCATAGTGTACAAGGCAGTGTGTGTTAAATTAATAGATTCTATATGATAAAAGGGGAGAGTAATGTCACGATGTTAAATTAGGCGCTTAATGAGAGGCAACCTATCTTTGACTCATTTTGTGTTTATTTTGATATTTTGTAGTTCTTTTAACATAAGTAATGTGTGTAGAAAAATAAGGGAAAATAGAGTTGGAAAAATGGCAGTTGTGCAAGAAATAAAAAATAGAGAAAACATAAGGGAATTCAGTCTCAGTTACCATAGTTGAAGACCTGTTGATGTGATTGCGGCATCAGACTCCTGCATTTCCTACTGTGTATGGGAGCCCTTATTATCCCTTATGCCTCTTAAATTTACTTCAGTGAGGGTACTTTAGGCCTTTGAGTTGGAGGTGTGGCGAGACTATCTAGGTTTTCTTAGTTATGGATGAACTTTATCGTATGATAGATTGAGTGACGACATTCTTAAGGGTAAAGCATTGTAATTGGGTTTTTAGCCATGGATGAAGGAAAAATCTAAGTACCTATGGCATCATGGCCATAAATGCAAGGGAAGTCTGAGTACCTGTAGCACTTCGCCAATGGGTGTTTCGCCCGATCTATAGCTTGTAATGTGATACTATAGCTTGGGTTGTTGCCATGACAAGCAAATTATGCATGGTGCAGATGCAAAACAAACAACCCCCTCCATCCAAAATTTTTGCAAAAAAATTCAAGGGCATGGACGTGAGCAACCTTGTAACAAACTTTTCCTTTTTGTAAGACTCCGACAAGTAACTTAGGCAAAGAGTGTGTACTCTATTATTTCTCTAGTGGGTAGAACAACCAAACCCTATTTACGGGATTCACATGCCATGTTTGTGAGCCTATTTATCTATATCTCATGTGTACTTGTAATATCTAGAACTTACCCTATTAGTCTTTCAAAGAAAAATTTTAATTATTCTTGGTTTGTAAGATGATAATAGGCCATCTCATGATATTGGAAGCCCACTTTAGCCTAAGAATCCTACCAATACATAAGAGTTACCACTAGTCTCCCTCTTTGAGCCTTTGGTATTTTTTTTGGCAAACATATTATAAGCCATGAACCTTCTATTTTTCCTCTTTTAATCCCTACCTTCCTTGAGTTTAAAAATAGAATTTGTGGATAAAAGCCTATGTTAGGGGTGGTAGAAGTTGAAAAAGGTATAGTTTGGCCATGGAATCATAAGAAGTTGCCTACAAGCATAAGCTAATAAATTAAAGCAATTACAAATGAGAAAAGATCCTACAAAGGAAAGAAAGACATTATTTATGCACAAAAAAAGAGAGAAGTGAGAAAATAAAAAAAAAGGGAAAGCAGGCAAAATAGTAAAGGAAAAGAGGTAGCCCAATAGCAAAAAGTAAAAAATTTATGATTTAGAAGTTCAACGAGGGTTTATCCTTATTGTCCTAAGTGATATCCTACCCTACCCTAAACCTACATTACAAGCTTAAAAAGTCCTTTGTAATTTCCAACCACAAGTGGTCATTGTACTGGCAATTGAAAATAGGAGCAAGCCTATGGTATAGTACTTTTTAAAATGGGGAATTTCTTGAGAGAGAGTGTTTGCACTTAAAATTTCTTGTTGCATGGTTGGAAACTAGGTGTGTAAATTTTCCTTTCTTGTGAGAAGGCATATAAACAATTTGAGGTATCTGATTTTGTCATCTTCTACACAATAAGATAAAATAAAGTATAATATGGTTGTGGTCAATAAGTAAATCATTTTTAGATAGTTAGTAGGTGTTATATGGTTGTTCCCGAAAATTTAATTCATCTTTCAATTATTCCATTTTTGTTGAGTGGTGTAGTTGAAACTATTTTACCCATGTGCTAAGAGCCTTTTGTGGTAGTAATTAAGTTGAAGTCATCATGATCATTTAGTGATAGAATAAGGGCATGTCTCATAGAAAAGGGTAGTATTGCTTGAGGACAAGCAAGGTTTTAAGTTAGGGGTGTTGATGAATAGTAATTATGCCACTCATTTGCACTAAATCTTCTTGCAAATTTCCATGCTTTAAATGAGTAAATGAGACATAATTGTCATAGAAATCACTAATATTCACATATTGCAGATGTAGAAGAAATAAGATGGATAGATGTGGATTTGAGCTAAAAAGTTGATCAAAAGAGAGTAGAAATGGCCTTAGTTACCACAGTCATCGCCTGAGCACCACGATCGCAGTCAGCCAAGCAGAGAATAGATATAGCCTCGGGTAACGTGATTGCGGTCTACGAAATGTGATCTCTCAGTCCTAGCCACAGTCACGGGTGGCGCAATTGTAGTCAAAGCTCCATAATCGTGGCCTAGTGGGATAAATGAACAAGGGCATTATGGTCAATTTGGATTGTTGATTCAAGATTTCTATAGAAGATCCAAACACTATTTCCAATAGGATTATGTAAGAAATTAAGGAGGAGTTTAGGGAGAAAGGGAAGAACCCTAGAATTTGGATGAAAAATTTATTGTTCATAGTTATTGTACTTTTTAAACCAAAAGGAATTTGATGAAATTGAAGTGTTGAAGTGAAGATTTTTTACATTCTATTATTATGGATATCATTGAAGAATTATTAGGTAAAATTTATCTTCCTTATCTCATGAGTTGCTAATAACTTTAGTCTGGGGATTATGTTGAACTAAAGTTTATTTGGTTGTAGGAGTTGATGTGTTTGCATGGTTTTTAGTTGTTGATTATGGATTTCACCATTTCTTGAGATTATTAGTTGGAATTTGTGAGTGAAAACCCCTAATCTCTAAATGGGTTTGATGGGTGAAAACCCCAGACTCTAAAAAGCCTTTATTATACTTGAAAGAGGGATGAATGTGAAGTTATGGGAACCTGTAGCATCCTTGAAACAGAGAAATAGGGTGACAAAGTAATGGTGGACAATCAAGCCTATGATTTACTACCTTTTTCAATCTTAGACATAAGTGTGATTGGAATATAAATCATGTAAAGGGTAGCATCCTAGAAATAGGGGTGCCTAATTGAGGTTATGGGTGACTAAGAATGAATTGTTAGGTGCTTGACAGAGACAATGGATGAAATCATTGTAGTTTTATTGAACGATTAACTACCTTGATCTTCGACCTAGCCTATAACTTAGTTGACAACTAAAGCTCATGTTAAACCATTATCAACCCACATGCTCTTAAGGTAGACATAATCCCAATATTTCCTCCAAACTTGAGTTTACATAGAAAGTGCTATTTAGAGTGTTGTTAACAAAATATTGTTACAAATAATTTTAAAACCAATCCCCCTATTTTAGTTTACATGTTGTGTTTGTTATCATTTCGGGTGACCTTTTAGTAATATGAACACTCGTAAGATTTGAAATTTATAGATCACTCCTTGTGGATTCAACCCCAATGTGAGTTGGGTTATTGACGATGACTGCCTCATCTATTAAACATGGGAATGATTTATGCATTATTAATATCTAAAAGTTTATTTAGATAACTTAGCTTAGTTTGGGATAAACATTGTGTAGTAGTGACTTTTAGGGATTTAGAAGTAGGCCCTTTGACCCACCTTAGGCCAAGATTTGTGTTAGCTATTGAAAACCTTTTATACACTTATTAGACGTCTTCAAAATTTCTTGTTGAGGTAATATTGAGAAACTTTGACACTTAATGATGATAATGGGTTGAATTTTTAGAGTTGCGGCTTATTGATTGTGCTAATGATTAAGTTATTGATTATGCTAGTAATTATGCTATTGCTTATGATATTGAATATGTGATTATCAATTCAAGTCTTGATAATAATTATAATATTGATTATATAATTACTAGTTCAAATCCAGATACTGATGATGATACAATGATATATTTACCTATTCGAGTTTGAATATTAATAATGACACTGACGATATATAATTACCCAATTCAAGCCCAAAATATTATTATTATCCATATGATATAATTACCAGCTCAAGTTTGGATATTGCTATGATATTAATCATGATATTGGTGGTATGATATCGACAGTGTTGATGCTTATGATGTTGGTTGTGGAGGATGGCATTGATGATATGGGTATTGATTTAAAGTCTAAACGTAGAAACTATTATAACGTGGCATGATATAAATAGATTCTGGTTGTACCTTGAGAGTTGGTAAATGATGGTAGCTCAGGTTATACTATCTTTGTATGTACTCTCAAGGCTTATAGGGGAATGCATTGGGTTATTTACTTTTTCTCACTTATTGGCTTATGGGGGTCAATTTTGAATTTATAATCACATGTGCTGACCTTTATGTTATGTTATTATTTTAGTTATTTAATTATTTAAGTATAGTGATGTTGGAGTTGATTTAGGTTTGTCTATACCTCAACTTTGTTATGTTATCTTGCATTTTATTATATTTATTTCATGATTTAGTTGTGTACATCGATGATGCCTACTGAGTACCTATGGTTTTGGCACTTTTACTACAATTTTGTACCTTTTTGGTGTAGATCAAAGTACTAGTTTTCTACGTTGATTTGAGGATATTACTTTGTTAGATTCTGGAGAATAGGGTGAGCTCTTGGACTTGGAGTTTCCCCATTTACTTCTATCTTACATATGTCTAGTCTCTAGTTTTGAGATAGGATTGTATCGAATGTTTTAGACTTGGGTTGTATTTATAGTAGCTTTTATACTGGACCGTCTAGGTCGTGGGATGGTTTTCTATATCATGGCCACCTTTAGACTATTTCCATTGCCTTGCTTATTTATCAATTGAATTTTCTATTTTTCCTCTTTGGGGCATTTCAACTAAGTTAGCCCATTGCGAATAGCTCCGATCTAGGGTTCGGCTTACCTACTTGAGGGATAGAGTTGGTACTACCATGACTTGTAAATTGAGTCATGACAAGGAAGGACCTATGACAACCTCTCTTTTTTTACACGATGGCTCAAGGACGAAGGGGCCGCTAGGCTGTTTTGGAGTACCTGTATATGCTATCCTAGTCCCAATCTAGGATTTCCAATAACCATCATGCTATCCTAGTCCCAATCTAAGATTTCCAATAACCATCATCATCATCATCAATTACTACATCCTGTACCAGTGATATATATATATATATACAGACATATATATATATAAATATATATATATATACGCACTTGATATTGAATGCTCATGCTAGCACAGACCCAATATATGTTATGTTTTTTCTTAATTCATGTGACATAAATAAAATTAGATAATTAATTATGTTTTTAATATATTTTTAAATTTGTAAGTTGTTAGCTATTGTAATCTATAATACTTTTTTGACATTGTAATTTACTATTTAAAGATTTTTTCTATTGTAATTTATAATACTCTTCTTGTTCAAACCTTTTTGGTATTGATAGTCAATTTAGATTTTAAAAGTAATTTAAGTTTTTAATTATTGTGATTTATAATATTTTTTTCTATTTCAATTTAAGAGACACTGATATAATTTGGAGAGTCAACCAAATATCACGAATGAAGTAGCGAAATCAACACGTCTTGAATGACTCATAATAACTAATTCGAAGTGATATAGCGAAATTGCTATAAAAATACTTGTGCAAAAATTTTATGTGGGCCTCATATAAGATGTCAAATTAATTTTAAAATATCAAGAGTTACTTTATCATTTTATGTTTATTTTATCTTTTTATTAAATATTATTAAATTTTTAATACTTAGATGACTTATAATAATTACTTAGGAGTGATATAGTAAAATTACGGTTGAAGCAACTGAATTGGACATGCCATAAATATCTATTTTATATTTTTTAAGATTAAATTTTATTAATTTTGTAATACGTAAATTTCATATAATAATTAATTAAAGATAATATAGTAAAACCACGCAGGAAGCAGGCAGCTGGAAGTAGGAATGTCGACCGCCAGCCGCCTGCTTCCAGCAACTGCTACTCTCTCTTCTATATAAATATAAATGTGTGTGTGTGTGTAAATGCATGGGCTAGAACTATGGCTAAATGAGTGTGAATATGTAAATCCATTGCATAGGGTAAACTCAGAGAATAAATCATCATAAAGGTGTAGAATGGGTCAAAATCTCTCTCGATCGAGGTAAATTGTAATACCAAAATCGGGATGATAGCTATATTGGTCAAATCTCTAAAATATCACTTTCACTATCAAAGGCTAATAAATTATTCATTAAGATGGCACAATTCTGGTGGAAAATAATGTAATTGCTAGTTCTTTGAGGAAGTTAAAGTTACATGAAATAAACTAACCAACTGATGATTTGGAGTTGGCGACACTAGTGTTTTCTCACAAAATTTGAAGGCAATATATTTACGGGTTTAAGTAAGAGGTATTCACAGACTACTGTAGCACAATATGTATTCAATCATAGAGATTTGAATTTGAGGCAACAAAGGTGGACAGAACTATTCAAAGACTCATATTATGATTTTTTAACATTTTGTAAAGGTCCATAGGGTAGCATATGATTTGAGTAAGGAGCCTATAAGTATGAGGAGTTTAGTATGTCTGGATGATTTGAGAAGCCCGTTAGATAGGGAGGTGCAAACCTTAGATAGTTATTTTATGAGATTGCAAGTGACTAACAGGGGAGGATTTTAGCAAATTTTTATTCTAGATTGACCCTCTTTATCAATTATAAGAGGGGAAATTTATGAATGACTAGATGAATAAAATATGTGCCAAAGTGATATAATGTGACTTTAGAGGCCATTCTTGATGAATAAGACGTGTTAAGAATAAGGGGCGTGTGGGAAGCTTATGAGAAAACTTGATCTCTACTATCCATCTAGATGTTTATAATTCTAAATATTCCGTACATCTAGGTACTACGAAGATGTATTTGTAATTCCCCTAGACTAGCACCTAGATGACACATGGTGCTTAGGATAAGAAGTATTCCCAAATCTAACCCATGGTATGTACTTAATACTAAATCAAGAAAAATTTGCTTCCGACTTGTTTTAGGCTATTGGGCGATTTTGTGAAAAATGGAACTATAGGGGTAGGCCCCATATTTAGTCAAAACAATTAAGGATTGGAGTTTAAATAGTTGTATTGAGTCAGAAAAATCAAATTTGGTATGGTATCTTATTATCTTTGCACACACAGGCTTCCAAACAAATTATGAGTACCCGATTAAATTCAATTCTATACATAACACAATATAGTGCATCAGATAACTAATATGACTGCCTAAGCAATCATATGACTTCTTAAGTAGCCATTGTATAAGTGGCATGGTGTCTCTTAAGCAACAGTGATATTTGGTCAATAGCCTCTTAAATGATGTTATGTCCTCTAAACGTGGCATTGTTAAGCGGCCTAGATATTGCTTATGCGATACGAGACCTTAGAGAGCCAGATCACTTAAGTGATGCTAGCGCCGCTTAAGCAGCTGTCACTTAACTGATTGGATGACTGCTTAAACAACACCTAGTGGCTTTAAATTCCCTCTTCCCTACATGATTTTCTACCAATTCTTCCATATTTTACAACAAGTTAAGATCTAAAAGAGAGGAAAAAGTGAGAAATCATCCATATAAGTTTATGCAAGCTAACTTAGCTCTTTATGGTCCTTTCCCATTAAATTTCCCGTCAATTTCCATCCTTCTGCATGGTAAAATTCATGGAAATTAGGTCTTAAATTCCTAAATTTTTAGGGTTGATTTGAGATTTGATTTATGCCCCATTTGTGCTCAACTTTTGGGCATACATTCCTTGTCCTTTGAGGGACCTCAAGACGTATTCAATTTTTGATTCCATTTGCAGGCCTTGTTGGCCCGTTCTTGACCCAAATTTTAACCAACCCTATAATATAGCAACATGAGATTCATTTTACTTCTAACAATGTGTAGGTTATTATATTTATAACCTAATGGCGTTTGGGGTCATGGAGTGAAGTCGGATGATTCATGGGCAATTCAAGGGTTGCAGTTTGGCATCGAGGTTGACTTCTGTCTATTCTTCTTCTTAAGATGGTGTTTTATATATGTTACATGTTAGATATGGATGTTTTGATATGATTGTAGGTAGAATGTGTGACTTAATCTAAATTATGAGTTTGGGGGCTATAAGTGTAATTGAACTTTAAGGTGAAATACTTATTATGATATAGAATCCTATTACCCTAGGTTGCTATTATGTTAGGCATAGTCTAGTCTAATGAACCTTTAATATGATGATTAAAATATTACTTGGTGGATTGTGATGGTTTTCTCCAAATTCTGATTGTATGGTTATGTAAGATATATATTATTGGCCAAAGGTCGTGTTTATGATATTGGTTGGATTTTGGCAAATGTTCTATTCTTGTAAAGGAAATAGACATAGTTTATATAAATATTGGTGCTAATAATAATATTGTTTGGAAACTAGTGATGGCATGCATAAATTTGGTACATACATGATCACTTAAATATTTAATGGTATGATTCCAACTAAAATATGGTTTTACTACTGATTTCCTAAAAAGAGATTTGTTCCCACTTTTAACTTTTAGAATATATTTCTTCATAACAAGAATCATATCATCTTAATAAGTAAATTATGATCCCATGAGACTAAATAATGAGGTGTTAGATATTTTTTGAGATAGATTTTGGTCCACAATTTTGTTACTTTTATTTACCTCGGTCAAGAGAGATTCTGATCCTTTGTACACTTTAATGATGTTTTAGTCCAGGAGATTACCTCGAGTAATGGATTTGCAAACTTACACTCTTTTAGACACTATTCTAGACCATGTATTTCATATATACATACATATATATTTGGCATTTGTTAGAATATATTGATGTGCATAATGTTAATCTTGGATTGGGACCAGGTCGGTGTATACAATTACTCCTGAACCACTTAGGTGCCCCATAATCCATGAGTCATCATTTCGAAGAAAAGAGGTCGTAGTAGGTCTTGTCTTTGCAAGTGGTTAAGCTATAGGAGGTGTATACACCGGGTTACATTATGGTACTATGATCTGTCATGGTATTATGGATCTACTTGGCATTAATTCTAGCATTCACATTGCCTATCACCACCATTCCCTAAATCTATCAACCTTATGGAGGGTTGCATAGGTATATGTATGAGTACTTCTTATAGTATATTATATTGTGCTTATATCTACCATCCTTATGGGGGTTGCGTAAGAATAGGTTTTTAGTATTGTTTGCTCAGTATTGATTGAACCAACTAAGCCTATGATGGCAATGGTTTATTAAAGAACAAGTTTGGTATTGTTTGTTTGGACTATCCAGTTACTTTATATTGTTGTTATTATTATGGTTTTTTTGTGATAGGTTGATTATTGGGCTAGTATTGTGTCATGACCTAATTTTTGAGTCATGATGGCACCTACTCAATCCTTTTAGTATGTAATCCAAACCATAACTCAGAGTTAAGCATAATAGGTTTACTTGGTGAAAAATGCCCATCATAAGGTTAAAAACAACATATGCAACTTATAAATAAGCAAGGAAAAGAAAATAGATAAGGATTAATCCAACATTTTAGAAATCCACCCTAAAACCTGGTAGAGCCAATATAAGAGTGACTATAAATACAACTAATTTCTTAAAACAATCAACATTATGAAGTTTTGAAACTAAAGAATTGACATTAAGATAGAAGGAAATGGATAACTCTGACTCTAAGAGGTCACCCTATCTCCAAAAATCCACACTATATGGTACTTGATCAATGACAACAACTAGTACTTCGATTTACACCAAAAAGACATAGAAGTGTATTATGATTACCAAAACCATGGGTACTCAGTAGGCATCATCGGCCGTCTGAGATAAATTATGATCTAAATATAATAAAATACAAGATAACATAACTAAGTCAAGGTAAAGAAAAACCTGAATCAACTCTAACCACACTATACATAAATAAGTATATAACCAGAATAATAACATATCATAAAGGTTCAAACACACATGCTTACAACTACAAAATTGGCCCTTATAAACCAATAAGTACTGAAAAGTAAAAAACCTAATACAGGCCACTATAAGCTTGGAGGGTACACACAAATATAATATAACCCGAACCACCATTATTTACCAACTCTTAAGGCATGATCAAAATCTATCCAAACTATGCTATAACATGTTAGTGCTTCACGAGTTTGCTATAAAGAGCGTGATCACTAATCTAGCGAGTGTCCCCTACATGAGATTACAAGTCATTCAAATCATTCATATTAGCCTTGTGATATTGTGGCACCTACAGTTAGAGATAGTGCAGTTGACGCCCTAGTGGATAATTTAGTCGGTCGGTCCAAGTTTGGACTCATTTAAATTTATTCTTCATTGGATCCATCAGGCATATGATTGTAGATTTAACCATGTTTACCTTTTCATTTGTGTGTAGTTAGGTTTTTGTATACATCAATGATTATATGCCTTGATAAGTTCATATTGATTATTGTGTGGTTTGATTTTTAATCCATGATTATATAACTACCCCCATGGTTTTTTTTTTGTAGTGGATGACGTAGATCTGTATTTATATTTTATCCCTATGGGTGTAGCATTTGGGTCTGAGTCCCATTTACTTTGGCATATTAGCCTTAATGTGGCCCTAAAGTGGGGCTTGTAATTGATTTTTCCTTTTCTACTGCCTAACCCTTATGTTGATGTTTATAGTTGATTGGTATTATTGTCATTTCTTGGTGTTATTGATTTTCTCTTGATTGATGATTAGGATAGTGTTAACTTGTTAGAATTCTATTTCTCGTGGTTCTTATACGTTGGCTCGGGTAACTATAGCCTAGTTGGATGATTTCTCTTTAATAGTAAGGTGAGGATTGGTCATTTTCATTTTTTGTTTATTGTGATAGATTGATTTTGGAGTGTATTATGGTATGGAGGTAAGTTGACCTTCTGTGGTTCTGTTAGGTTCTCGAGTTGGTAATTTGATTATATTGCCTGTTCTTGAGTTGGGATTCTTGGACTTGCCTCCTGGGTTGCAAATATTATTTCCCTAGCTATCCCTCTCCATGTAGCCCATTTTGAGTTTGACCAATTTAAGGTATGCTCTTCTGATTTAGCTAGTTCATTGACCGATAGTGGTTTTTGGTGTTGATATTGAGAAGTCTTAGGTTTATTTTTTTGATCTACTAAACTCGCATCCCGATGATGGTTGCTCCTGATATTGGTGTAGAGTTGGAAAATTTGTTCTTGCCATGATGTATTTTTATATTAATGTAGTTAGAGAGTTGGAGATAGGAGATATTCCTTGTGATCACTTCTTAAGTTGTAAAATTGGAAATTCTTTATCTTGAATTGCTTTGTTTATTTTATAGTAGTGGTCTTGACCTTGACATTTGTGTCAGGCTTGTTACTTTCTTCCTTAGCGATGTGATTCATGGGTTGATTGAGTTAATATTTTCCTATTTGGCTAGATTTAGGAAATATTTATTTCAAAATTCGTTCATCCTACTAAAGCTTGGTGGAGTGCTTCTCCTTAGTGATATGTGCCTTTACGTATTATTTTTTAAGATGGAGTGTTGGATAGATTAATTTCTGGCTATAAGTATTTTTTTCTCAGATGGAGTGTTGGATTGATTACTTTCTGGCTAAAGTTTCATTTCCCCGAGATGCTAATTTTTTTTCTATTATTATTGTGGTTTTCATCCTTGGGGAGTTCATGAGTATGTTTTGATGTTTCATGCCCTCCAGCAGATTTACAATTAGTTGTTTGTGTTTTTTGTCGATGGTTTATCCTCTATGGGTATTTTTTTCTTTAGTTGTGTTTTGATTTTATCTTGGTATGATTTAGTTTAGCTATGTCTAACTTGGATGATAAGGCCAATTTGACTATTTGACATTAGTTTAGACTTATTGGATTAGTCATTGATTTGATGCCTTGGAATGGCGATTTGGATGTTGTGATAGATTTGGAGAATGAATGCCCACCCATCTTCACGTTTGGTTTGGGTGTTTAAGATTGAGCAGTTCAGCCTTGGTGTTGAGATTTTATCTTAGAGTTATAGAGTTGGAGTGCATCCTTCATCTCAGACGGATTTCATCTATAGTCTAGTGGAGTCTAATCCATGGTTACCTATTTGGTTTTCTTGAGTTCAGATGGATTATGGTTGAGAGGTGTTCAGATGATAGTCCATGAACACGATATTGATACCTTAGCTTTCACCTTGGGTTTATGATTTTTATTGAGATTTTTGAATATACACTCCGTGAGAGTAGTATTTTGAGTTGGATTCAACTTGGCTTTATTCTCCATTGATGGGACATCCCAAAGTAGATCAATTAGTGGTAAGTAGTTATGCCTTAGAATCCTTGATTTCATTTTCAAGGATTAGTCGGACCAGTTATAGCATTGGCATGGATTGCAGACCTTCGCTTTCTCCTATTATGTGCCCAGATGGATCCTTATGATTTTATTGTTATACTTGCCTTTATGAATTTTTGAAGGATCAACTTCAATATTTTTTAGGTTAGTGTAATGAGATTGTGTGGGTATGACTTTGGTGACTTTCTTCTTGCTTTGAAGTGTTAGCGGGTTTGTACAGGCAAAAGAAGATTATATATAGATTTAGAGTTGGTTTCATGACTTATGCCTTTGTTTGAATTTTTCTGGGTTGAGCCTTTGATGATTGTACTAGTATTAGTGTGGTATCAATGTGTCACAATTTAGATATGCGTGCATCAACCTTTCTCAGTTAAGTTGGGGGCTAGTTGGTGGTTGAGGTTAAGTTTTGGTTGTTTAATAGTATATTGGGTAGGTGGATGAAACGGTATACCTGTGGAAAAATCCCTTGGAAGCATTGTCTCTCCTAGAGGTTATCTAGGAAGTCATACATTAGAGTATGCGGGCCCTATACCTCATCCTTTTGACCTATTAAGATCTTTCGATCTGTTGACTTTCACGAACGGGAGTTCTTTTAGTAGTGGATATTGTAATGACCCTCTAGGCCATTTCCTTAATTTGAATAGATTTGCGGCATTTCGAGCTTTCCCACAACGGTTACAGGTCATATATGACTTGGCGGAACTGTCAGTTCGGTTATCGTATAGTTCATTTGTATTTTTGGTTCATTTCCCAATTTTGGAGTTTTTGTTGTTATGGATTTGGTCTTGGACCAAAACTCCTAGTAGATGACATTGGATAAGAATTCCTACAGTGCTATCTGCTCCGAATTGTTGATTTTGGGCTAGGGGACCCTTGATTCAGGACCCGAGGCTTCCGAACTCATTTTGGGCTATTGGGATAATTATGTGAAAAATAAAATCATAGGTGTGGGCCCTACATTTATACAAAATAATCTTGAATGAAAGTTCTGATGATTTCATTTGATCCAGAGTGTGTTTTAAAATCATAATTTACTATTGGATCATGTTCACAGGGTTTCGGATGAGTACTGAAGGCCAAAAACAAGTTTTTGACGTTGATGGTGCGATCGTGATTGTGATAATCCATAAATAACCATCGCAACATGCGTTTTATGCCTTGCAGATTGCGATCGCACTATCAGATTCATAAAAGTGACTGTTCCAAAAGCGAATATCGCAGTAGCAACAATCCAGTCACTATAGCTACTCCTGAGCACCTGGGATATTTATAAATATAACTTTTTCATCCCGTTTTGCCCATTTCTTCATTCATTTACAAAAGAGTTGAACACTAAAAATTGAGAAAGCTTGGGATTGAAGCTTGTGGGTCATACGGGAACTTGGATAACAATTTCTTTTGTGATTTCCCTTCAAATTCGTGGTAAGATTCCTTTAATTTCATGGTATATTCTTAGAAATTAGGGCTATAAATTCCTAAACATTATAGGCTGATTTGAGAGCCGATTTGTGCTCCGTTTGAGCTTAACTTTTGAGTGCAACTTCCTTACCATTCAAGGGACCTTGTGAATGGTTTAATTTTTTACTCCATTACACGCCCCACATGCCCGTTCTTGACCTAAAATTTAACTCGACCCATTGTTTAGCCATATAGGTCTCATTTGACTCCTAATGACGCATAGATTACAAATTTTCGTAGTGTGGCGGCATTTCAATATGATTGAGTGAAGACAAATGTCTTGTGTATGATTCAAGGATTTGCGGTTCGACTTTCAGGTAGGCTTCTATCTACTTTTCTTTGCAAGATAATATGTTTTATATTTTTCTTATAGATATGAATGTTAAGATTGCTTGTAGGTAGAACAACATGACATAGCCTAAATTGTGATTTGGTTTAGGACTAGTCACGACTCATTGTCTGCAGTCATAGATATATTTTGTCTTTAGTAGTCGTAACTCGAAGGGTCACCATACGAGTCGTATGTTGTTACTCGTTTCACTCCAGTAGCTTTTCACTTTCAGGGCGCTCACATTTTTTTGCTTACTCTTTCACTTTGATTTTGAAATCTGGCTCCCTATTATTATTACAACTCCTTACCACGAGTCATAGTTTGACCTTATGACTCGTGGTCTTCACTCATTACCACTGGAGTATTCTTTGTCAATCTTTAGGAAATTTATCTATTGTTCTCATTACGACTTCACACCATGGCTCGTAGTCACTCCTTTCGAGTCGTGGTCGCCCCGTATTTTACTTTGGAACTCAAATTTGGCCCCAATGGTCATTACGATTGCACAACACGACTCGTAGTCACTCCCTACAAGTTGTGTTCTGTCCTTACTTAGCTCCTTTAATGGTTAGCTTTTGCTACTGTTATCCTCACGAGTCTTGCTATGAATCATAAGATGACTTGACAACTCGTAGCCTGACCAGTACTTCAACTTTTTAGAGCCTTTTTCTCCTTTCTTCAGTCAAGCACCACTTTCAAACTAAGTTACCTGCAATACATACAAAACACACATCACATCTGAAGAAACAACCTAAGTCAATGCATAATTTCACCATTTTATGCATCGAATATTCCATGAAACCACGACACATCATTGTCTATAAGAGTAGTTGATCCTTAAGTTGAAATACTTACCATACTTCTATGATCTTATCACTTCCCTTATATAGAAAGCTAATTTGTACCATAGCTATTATGTTATTCTACATATGGAATATGATTTTGTATTAGAAGTAGGAATAGTATGATTGGCCTCATTTGGACGATTTAGGCTATCATAAAACAGTAATTTAGGTGAATTTTCCTTAGCTTCTAATCTTCGATGAGGAATTACTATCGTAAGGAAAATCACGACTTATTTTTCATCTAGGAGCGGATGTGGATACCTTAGATTAGTTTTAGGTAGAAATTGCCTAAACATGGAATTTGATGATTAGAAGTGTGAAAATCAATTCACTTAAAAAAAAACCTAGCTGAAAACCCTAAATACAGCTGCAAAAATTGGTAATTTTTCAGCCATATGGCCAACGTAGCCGGTGTGACTACCCCACCAGATGAAAATACAAAACTAATTAGTGAAGACAGTAAAAATATGAATCAAAAGAGGAGTAATGCTCAAAAATTTGTAGATCTTTTAAAACTGAAAGTAGGTGATAGAAATATTATTAGGGTTCCACCCAAACAGGTGATAATAATGTTGCAAGGAGAACGTACGATCACATGGAAATCATTGGAAGTATGTAACTTAATCATGTAGGAGAATCTTCAATAAGCTATTATCGAAAAATTTTCTTATGGGAAGCGACATATCAATAATTTAGGAAAAGCAATACCGGCTCAATGTGGGATCAAAGTCCATTGTACAATAGGTGTATTGGATACAAGGCATATTCTGATTAGATTGGAAGTACTAGAAGATTATGTACAATTATTATCTACAACAGTTTATTATATAAAAATGAATGAAATGTATTGGCAGATAAGGACGTTAAAGTGGGATCCACGGTTTGAGCCAGATATAGAGACAACAGTAGGAGTAGCATGGATCTAAAATTGGTACTTGCGTATGAATTTCTTTGTTAGACAATCAATTTTCTCTATTGCTTCAGTAATTGGCAAGCCATTAACAATGGATATGGATACTAAAAACCAAACAAGACCCAGCTGTACAAGAGTCAAAGTTGAGGTAGATTTAGTTGATAAATTACCTCAATGGATTATAATAAATGAATAGAATGATAATACGAGAGAAATCAAATCCAATTGGATTCAAATACAATACTACTATATGTTGAAATATTGCTAGGATTGTTGTCTACAAGGTCATGATAAAGATAGCCCTTGAAATATTCATTTAGAATTATATAATTAGGAGAAGGAAGGGAGTGAAGAAGAAGGAAATAAGACTAATAAAAATAGTTAGAATAAGAAAAGATAGAAACAACAGGATCAAAACAAGACAAGAAAGGACAACACAACTAAGCAACAATGGCTAACTAGGAGGAATAAATATAAGAAAGATAAGAATGGGCACATACTGGGAGAGGTAAAAAAGAAGAATAAAAACAAAGTGGATATATCTAATCCTTTTAAAACATTAAAAGAAAAAGATGATGACAATACTAATGAGGTGGAGAAGGAACATAATAAGAAGAGTACAAGAAATTGGGTAAATAAAATCTTTGGTAAAACTAATGAAACAATGAAATCTTCAAAGGGAGTAGAGATGTATTAATAGTTCAAGACAATGACAAGAGCTCAGACAATAAGGAAGTCAATCAATGGAGTAAAGTGGATGGGAGAAAGACAGCCAACAAGGAATGGATGCTCAAAAGATTCAAAGACCTAATAAGGAATGTTTTCAAGAGGCAGTGGCAGAATTGATAGTATTGGAGTATGATAAAGCAGCGAAGGAGCTAATGGTGACTGTAGGGGTGTTACCCTTAGCAATCCAAATAGAAAATTTGATTGAAAGTTGAAAGAAAAACAAGGAAGATTTAGATATGACAGATTTGGAGGATAATATAAAGAAGGTAGCTATAGAAGCTGATTTTTCACCAAAGCAAATAGAATCATAGAAAGAAAAGTAGGGAAAAACAAAGAGGAAGGGCAAGAGTACAAATTCAACCACAATATAAACAAGGAGCCACACATCTATAACAGAGCTAAGATAAACACATTGATTTTGAACATCAGGTCATTTAATACGCAAAAAGCATTCACCAGACTACTTACATTACAAAAGAGACATTAGTTTTACTTTATTGGGCTTATGGATCCCTTTTGAGAAAATTAAAACATTGAAGATTACAGAAGAAGATTAGGAATGAAACATGTTATGGTGAAAACATCAAGGAAGATATGGGGATTTATGGATGATAATGTGTAATACAATATGATTAAGGATGAGGAATAACAATCATCATTTAAATTGGAAAATCAATAAGCAGGAGTTTCAGTAACAGTTACATTAGTATATGCTAAATGCTCTTAAAATGAAAGAATGATGTTATGGCATTCATCGGCAGAAATTGTTAACTCTATTCAACAACCATGGTTGATTGGAGGTGATTTTAATGTTATAGGAAATAAAGAAGAAAAGATGGGAAAATTACCTGTCATAATCAATGCAACACAAAATTTTAACCATTGCATAAGATTGTGTAATATTGAAGAATGTGAATTCAAGGGAAGCAAATATACATGGTTGAACGGAAGAACTGACAAGGAATTCATTTTTAAAATACTAGACAGAGTATTGAGTAATGACAAGATGCAGGAACTATTTCAGATGATGGAAGTTGAGCATTTAGTTAGGAGTGGTTCTAATCACTCCCATATGCTTATTCAATTCAAAATGGAAAAGGAGCAGATAGTTAGATCTTTT
This sequence comes from Capsicum baccatum var. pendulum, assembly GCA_030864225.1. NCBI lineage: Eukaryota > Viridiplantae > Streptophyta > Magnoliopsida > Solanales > Solanaceae > Capsicum > Capsicum baccatum. The sequence goes on along the minus strand of CM061560.1, from coordinate 158,144,456 downwards.
AGATTTCTCAATTTTTGGCTGAAAAAAGAATATTATATAGAAGTGATAAAGTAAAATTAGAATATAGAGATAGCAGGCAATCCATTCATTGTATTTCATCAAAAGTTGAAAAAGACCAAATCAGCTCTTACAAGATGGAGTACAGAGAGATTTGGGAATATCTTTCTAGAAATTGAAACATTGGAAAATATTATTAAAGTTAGGGAGAAACAATTTGAAGAAAATCCTTCAGGAAGAAATAGAGAAAATTTATTTAGTGCATATGTTGAGTTAAATTTCCAGCTTAAAAGAGAAGAAGATTATGGAGTTAGAAAGCATGATTTGAATGGTATAAATATGGGGAAAGGAATACCAACTTCTTCCATATAATTGTCAAATAAAGAAGAAGAAGACTCAGAATAAGAATAATTCAAAATGAGGAAGGAGATTAGTTGGAAGATCCAAAAGACCAAGATTTTTTTAGAAATAGTTTACAAAGCAGAAGGATGCTGATGATTTTTATATTTTAGAAGAATTATCCAATTTGGTGAGTGTAGAGTAGAATGAAGAAATCATAAGAATTCCAAATAATGAGAAAGTCAAAGAAGCTCTAATAGAATTGAATAGGAAAAGGGCAGGAGGTCTAAATGGAATGACATGAGCATTTTATCAAGATGCATGGGATATTATAAAGAAGGACATACACAGAATGGTAACAACTTTCTTTTGCAGATTTGAAATCCCTATGTTTATTTCAAATACTAATTTGGTATAGATACCAAAAAAGTTTGTACTGAACACGTTTTCTGATATGAGACCTATATTACTTAGTAATTTTATGAATAAAATCTTTTCAAGAATTATTCATGAGAGAATTAAGAGTTTGCTACCATATTCGATCTCACCAGAACAAGTTGGATTTGTGTAAGGGAGGAGCATTGATGAAAATTTACTGGCTCTTTAGGAAATAATATCAGAAATAGGAAAAAGAGGTAAACCTCCATACATATTTATTAAGCTAGAAATAATGAAGGCTTATGATAGGGTGGAATGGATATTTCTTACCAAGGTTTTAAGAAAGTTAGGGTTTTCTGAAATTATAATAGACATGGTATACATGTTATTTAAGAAAAAATGGTATTCAATCTTGCTTAATGGTTATCCTAGAGGGTTTTTCAAATCCCCAAGATGTTTGAACCTACTTTGGTATTATCAAGGAGTTTGAAGATAATGATGCAGAAGAGAGAATTCAAATTGTTTGGCATGCTAAGGGGGAGTATTAAAATAAATCATCTAGACTTTGCTAATGATATGATTATAATATGTAAAGATGAGGTGGGAACTTTGCAGTTGGTGACAAAAGCATTGGATAGATTTGAAGAGGTGTCATGACAGAAGATCAACAAAGAAAAAAGTGCAATATATTTGCACAAAAAAAAATTTTAAATGGAGTAGGGGTTATGGAAGATGTAGCTACCGGAATATTAATGAAAGACTTTCCTTTTACTTATCTTGGTTGCCCAATATTTTATTTGAGAAAGAAGAAAGATTACTACTAACAGATTTTGAATAAAATAAGTAGTAAGTTGCAGAGTTGGAAAGGAATGCTTTTTTCATATAGGGTAAGAGCAGTATTGATTAAGCATCTCCTACAAAGCATCCCTATTCACTGTTTGTCAGCGATGAGTCCCCCCCTTAATGTGTTAAATGATATACAGAGAATTTTAGCATAATTTTTTCAGGGAAGGAGAATTAGGTTTTAGGAGGATAATAGACATCTCTGTCGCTCTTTTTTGTAATCTTTGGATGAACTTCAAAACCACAAAATCTATTTAGAGTGTCTACATGTACAATAAATACTACAAAAATGAACATCCTGATTTGCTCATGTGGAAAAAAATGCAGGTGGCTCTCAAGTATGGAAGAAGATGCTAGTAGCTAGGGATCTAGAAGAGCACTTGATTGTATAGAAAATCCAGAAAGGGAATTCTAATATATTGTTAGATAATTAAACTACTCAGGGTGATTTATATTCAATTATGGGAGAAAACTATAAGGAAGATGGGTAGTATTAGAAGGTAAGTGAATTAGCAGAAGATGGCAGATGTAAAGAGAAAAAAATATCATAGATATGTTTTCAGAAGACATTGCTAATCATATTTTTTGTAAGATCCAGCTACTAGTAAAACAAGAGAATGACTTCCCCATATAGAGCATTGAGTCAAAATGATAGTTTTTAGTAAAGTCAGCTTGGTAATACATCATAAATAAGGAGACTATAAATAATACATATAAAAGTATACGGATGAAAGGTTTGCTCTTTAAAATATGGCTTTTTATATGGAGGTTGTGGAAAGGAACAATAATAGTGGATGATAATATAAGGAGGTGGGGGATGTAGGGGCCCTCTAAATGTTGGTGTTATGAAGGGCCTGCAGTGGAGACTATAACATATGTCTTCAGAAGATCTTATTGTGCTAACAGGGCATGGTCCTGTATCTTTTCTTTTGTAGGTATAAATATCCAAGATCTAACATTAAGAGGAACATTTATCAAATGGTGGAATACAGAGGTGAATTAGAGAGAAAAGACATACTATTATGCTTTACATAGTATCATACTGTGGCAATTATGGAGGAGAAGAAACATTGTAAAGCATGACACAAGGTAACAACAAGGCTAAGGATCATTTACATATAACAGGAAGTATGAGGATGTTGCTGAAGGCAAGAAAGCTAATTGTGGAATTCCCAAATAAATGTCCAGATAGACTAAGGGAGTTTCATAATTTGAAAGTAAAGATTAAGGTTACTAATGTAATATGGGAGACACATAGAGAGGGTTGGGTGAAATGAAACAGAGATAGAGCAGTAAGCGGGGGTTTAAGAGGAACTTCATATGTATTTTGTCAATGAGATGTGAAGGGTCATTTACTATATTCTAAAGGAGCACCAATTGAAGATACAGACAGTTGCAGGTAGAAGCAATAACAATTCTACAAGCAACCAAACATTGTAAGCATACACAAATTAAAAAGTTGACTGTAACACCCCAAGAACCTAGCTCGAGACGTCACACAGTACTTAAGGCCACACGTGGCCTCAAGCTAACCCTCTAATCCTGTCATACCTTTTTGAACTCACATTGACGGTAATCATGAAAAAATAAGAAAGGATATCATATCATGGACATACTCAAAAGAAAAGATATGCTGGCCTGTAAAATCAAAATACTGACATTCTGTACATACTGATACTCTAGTCTGACAAAGCCTCTACTAATCAAGTCTAAAGAGCCATTAGGAGAATCCCCCAACTGACTCAGAAAGTACTGAAAGACATAACAACAGAATGATATCACCAAAAATATAGACACGGTTCTCGAACCATGAGGACTCACCACTGAGGGAACGTAGATGAGGCACTCGAATATCGCTAATGTTGCTATGGCTCAGTACCTAAACCTATATTAAAAGAAAATATAGCCTATAGGAAAATATGTGGGTCAACACTTTGGAATGTACTAAGTATATGGGGGTGCATGCAACAATGTAATTATCATCATCAATTTCATGAAAATATGCATATGTACACTGATAGCTCACTTAGCTTGAGTTAGATTGAAACATACTTTTCATGATCTCATAGTAAATAGATCATATGATAGAAACCTCATAAATCATCTTAAATAACTCAACTCTTTAACTCAAGACTTAGAGTGACTTGGTAATTCAAGAAACTCAACTCTTATGGACATGTGAGGTTCTTATAACCGCCATAAACTATGTGAGCTATATGGAGTCCAACGTTTTGCCCTCCTAACGAGAAAATCCCACATTGGCAGGAGCATCATACTTTTGCCAAAGATTATAACCTATATTTAGTGAGATAATCTCATACTCGGCCTCCGGCCCATAATTATTAATATAAATCCTATAGTAGCACATAGTTTTGGGGAAATACCACATTTCCCACTCGGTGCTAAATGCTACTCCCATACATAAGCTCAGAACGCATTAGGAAATCCACCGCAAACATCACAAAGGTCTATCATAAAGACCAAATCAAATCTCTTTCGCATTTATCAAATCATAATCAATTTATGGATTCCTAACTCGACTCAAATCGAATCAATCATTCTCATTATTAAAATATATCAATTCATTAAATCATGGCAATATCAAAAACTTTGAAGAAATATCAAGACTCATTGTAACAACTCAATCTTATGAATCAATATACTCAATAATCCAATTTGTCATCAGGAAGCTTAAAGCTTGACACATCTCTTGAAAGCACTTGAAATATCAACTCATGGTAGAAATATGAAATTCACAATATTAAATATCAATTCATAACTTAGGAATAGTAAAATAATCATGTATAATAAAGCTTGAACTATTTATATTCTCATAATCTCATGAAGAAGTAATTTGGGTATAAACCCACTTGCAAAATCATATGAATCTATGATAGCAATAAAAGATTTGGGCACAAAAATGAAAGGATTGCTCTTGTTTAAAACCCCACATACCTTGGATTATAACTATAAGATGAAAAGTCTTGATTGAAAACACTTCTTGACACTTTTGAGCTAAATTTCTTGATGCCTTTGACTTCGAGAACTTGATTCGTGAACGACTTGGTGAAATCTATGGAAAAATTCTTGAATTTCTTGGAGGAGATTTGATTTGGATTTGGAAGAGAGAAACCCTAGTTCTAGATATTTCTTGGATGGGAAATGGAGAAGAATGGATTTCTCTTCTCTACTGGAATCTATATATAGAGCCCAAACTGGGCAAAAAGACAAAAATGCCCTTGAGCAAATTGTATAATTGAAGCCCAATTTTTGGCCTTGGCACAACGCACCATGATCGCGGTCCTTCACTAGATTTGGAAAATTGGAAAACTGCTTAGTGGCATGGCGCAGTGTAATCTCGTTGCCACCTTGGTTGTGACCTTAAGGGCACCACGGCGCGGTGGAATCACGTTGGTGCACTAGAGTTTGACAATCCTGATATTTGGCCTTGGCGCGAAGCGATAATATCGCAGAGGCTCATTGGGATGTGAAAATGGGATATTACTCATCTCCGCGATGCGTTGAGGGTCTAAATAACGATGTTTCATGATGGGGACTTCAGATAGTCATAACTTTTTGCTCGGGTTATTACACTATCTCTTCCTTGGAAATATTTGCCCTCGAATGTTGCTAGTTAGACTCAAGGTCAAAGAAGACACTTGAAAATCCCCTACTGAAATAATCTATTCAATAGGATTACTTTACCCTAGACTTTCAAATACTTCATTGAAAGCACGAATCAAGATGAAGGAAAACTATATAACCGAATACACTGAATTAGGAGGAAACTGAATTAAGAAAAATAATACCTCATCTTGATTTGAACTTGCAGAGAAGAGATAGGGGTACTTAACTCACATATCTTCTTCTACTTCCCAAGTAGCACCCTCAACTGATTGACTTCGCCACGAAACTTTAACCAAAGGAACTTCCTTTTTTCTTAGTCTACGAAAATGATAATCTATGATTTCAACCGAAATCTCTTCATTAGAAATGCTATCCTGAATGTCTAAGTTCTCCGATGGATCAACAACAATAGCAGAATCGCCAATGTTCTTTTTAAGCATAGAAACGTGAAAGACAGAGTGGATAGTTGACAATTCCGTAGGCAACTCAATCTCATAAGCTTCTTTTCCAACATGATTCAAAACTCTGTAAGGGCCAACTTACCGGGGACTAAGCTATACTTTCTTACCCAATCTCTTTACCTCTTTCATGGGTGAAATATTTAGGTACACTAAATCATCAACTTCAAACTCAAGAGCTATTCTTCTTACATCTGCATATGACTTCTAACGACTCTGGGTTGTCTTTTACCTTTCTTGAATCAGCTTAACTTTCTCCAAAGCTTCAAATATAGCATCAGGTCCAATCATTACAGTTTCACCCATTTCAAACAAACCTATGGGTGATCTACATCTTCTTTTATATAAAGCTTCAAATGGAGCCATTCCAATGCAAGCATGAAAACTATTGTTATAAGAAAATTCAATCAACGCCAAATGTTCACCCCAACTTTTTTTGAAATTAAAAACACATGCCCTCAACATATCTGCCAAAGTATGGATGGTCCTCTCAACCTGACCGTTTGTCTGTGGATGAAAAGTGGAACTAAGATGAACTTGGGAGCCAAGACCCTTCAAAAAAGCTCTCCAAAACAAAGAAGTAAATTGAGTACCTCTATCAGAGATGATAGACAACGAAACACATCCAAACTGACTAACTCTTCGATGTACAGCTTAGCATAGTCCTCAGCGGTGAAAGATGTATGCACTGATAATAAATGCATGGACTTAGTCAACCTGTCTATAATGACCCAAATCGAATCATGATGTTGATGAGAGAGAGGTAAACCGGTCACAAAATCTATGTTTACCTCTTCTCACTTTCAAGTAGGAATGCTAAATTCTTGCATCATACCACCGGGTCTCTGGTGCTCTATCTTCACCTGTTGGCAAGTTGCACACTTCTCTATGAACTTTGCTTTATCCTTCTTCATACCGTTCAACCAATAGATTTCCCGTAAATTGCGATACATCTTAGTAGCATCGGGATGAATAGAATACCACGCGCCATGCCATTTAGCCATAATTCTCTGTCTTAAATCATCAATGTTAGGTACACATAACCTATTCTGAATCCTCAATACACCATCTCCCCCTTGGGAGAAAACCTCCTCCTTTTGGTTTTTAACTGACCCGTTCAGTTCGATCAAATGAGCATCCATATTTTGCTTCTCTTTTACCTCTGAAACTAGAGAAGATTCGGAACTACTCTAGACCTAAACATTACCCTCTGCGGAATAAGCAATCTAACACCCAACCTCGCTAAACAATGCACTTCGCAAACTAACTCCTTCTTACCTTTCTCTACAAGTGCTACACTACAAATGGACGACGTGCTAAGGGCATCTACCATTACATTGGCCTTTCCCGGGTAATACAATATGCTCATATTGTAGTACTTTAGCAATTATAACTGTCGCCTCTATCAAAGATTCTACTCTCTTTAAGTAAAAACATACTGTAAACTCTTACGATTCGTAAAGACATCAACATGAACACCGTACAAGTAGTGCCTCCAAATTTTAAAAGCAAAAACCACTACAGCTAATTCGAGATCATTGGTCGGGTAATTCTTCTCATGCGGTTTTAACTGCCGGGAGACATAGGCTATAACCTTACCTTTCTGCATCAATATACAACCCAAACCAACACTAGAGGCATCACAATACACCACATAATCATTTACACCATTAGGAAGGGTCAACACAGGGGCTAAAGTGAGTTGAGTCTTCAACTCCTGAAAACTCTTCTCGTAGGAATCTGACCACTGGAATCTAACTTTCTTGTGGGTTAACCGAGTCAAAGGAGATGCAATAGAAGAGAAGACTTCAATAAAATGATGCTAGTAGCCAGCTAGACCCAAGAAACTCCTAATAGCAAATGGGGAAATAGGTCTAGGCCAATTCCTCACAGTTTCTACCTTTTGAGGATCAACTTGAATACCTTCAAAAGAAATAATAAAACCAAGAAAGTCAACTGATCTTAACAAAAATTCACACTTGCTAAACATGGCAAGTAATTGATGAACTCTAAGGATTTGCAAGACAATTTGGAGATGATCTACATAGTCATTCTTACTTCGAGGGTACAGAAGAATATCATCTATGAACACAATAACAAACATATCCAAGTACTGTCTGAACACCTGATTCATGAGGTCCATAAAAGTTGTTGGGGCATTCGTTAGCCCGAAAGACATAACCAGAAACTCAAAATGACCATAATGGGTGCGGAAAGCCATATTTGGAATATCACACTCTCTAACCTTAAGTTGGTGATAACTGGATCTCAAACCTATTTTTGAGAAATAACTAGCACCTTTCACCTGATCAAACAGGTCATTAATTCTAGGAAGAGGATATTTATTTTTGACTGTAACCTTGTTGAGCTGACGGTAGTCAATGCACATATGAAATTAACCATTTTTCATATGCACAAACAGAACGGGTGTGCCCTAAGGAGATATACTGGTCCTTATGAAACCCTTATCAAGAAGATATTTGTGTTGCTCTTTCAACTCCTTAAGTTCTGTGGGGGCAAAACGATATGGAGGAATAGAAATAGGTTATGCGTCGGGAAGAAGATCAACCCTAAATTCTATCTCTCTATTGGGAGGTACCCCTGGTAGATCTTTCGGGAAAAAATCAAGAAACTCATTGACAACACTAATAGACTAAATAGTCAGAGTCTTGGACCTTGTGTCCTTAACTTGAACCAAATGATAGATGCAACCCTTGGATATCAATTTTTTGGCTTTAAGGTAAGATATGAAATGTCTCTTAGGGGATACAAAAGTACCAGACTGGCTCATTAGTAAGTCTTCACCTTTTTATTAGTGTCTAACTAGGTACTCTATTCTTTCTATGATGTGGTTCATGGTTTAATTGAGTTAAGGTTGGTTAAATGGGTGAATCCAAAAATTCCTCAATTCATTATTGGTTTAACCAAATTCACGCAAAGATTGTATGTTTTGGAGTTACTCAAGATTTGGCTACCATTAGCACTCATTGCAGCCCTAGTGAGGTTTTAGTTATGCCTTAATGTGTTCTTCCCTCAATAGATATGGGTTTGATGATATGTATCCTTACATTATGGTTTGTCGTGATTGTGTGTATATTCTTCGATAACATTTAGTTTCAGCCTTTGCAGGAACAACTAGATATATGATTGAATTCTAATAGTAAGATTGATTTTGTTATTTGACCCTAGTAAAGACTTGTTGGCTTTAGGTGTGGTTTGTCACTTTTTCAGATGGCAAGTTATATATCAATAGTGCCTCTTGACACACTTATGTGAATCTCACTCATCTCCTCTAGGTATCAAAGTGTCACCTTACCAACCTTTGCGTTGGATCTCAGTTTCAACTATCTCTTCTCATTCTCAAGTTGATTAGACGAAGGTAATTATCTTAAGTATATAGTGATGATTATCTTATTTCGACAATAAACTTCAAATCACTATTATGATCTCCCTTTCCCAATATCTAACTCCCTCTCAGGTTTATTGTGAATACAGAAGGGATACTAACATTTGAATCTATTAAGTAATCAATAAGCTCAAGGAAAACCACAATACATGAAGCAAAAATAATCTAGAAGGATTAAACACTTCCCCTACTTTGTTAATCCATCAGGGTTCCCACAACCCTTGCTAAGGGAATTAGCAGTTCATTATTGTTAAACTATCAATGGAATTCATATTTGAAATCATTAAATCAATCTCACAATAATTAAAACAATAAAAACCAAAGTCTTGAATTGAATAATCAACCAAAATCAAGAATAAAGCAATCCCAAGATCAAAATCAAATCTCGAAATCCAAAATATGTTTGTAAATAGTAAGAGTGCGTAAACTTAGCCCCAAAAGGCATATATGAGCCTTATTTCACTAAAAACATCAAAATGGTATTTATAGATTACATGGAAGACCTAGAAAATCAATCCAAAATGATTCGACAAGTGAGTCGGCGACCACCTATGGACCCACTTATGGGTCATAGGTGGTACCTACGACCAGTTGGTGGGTGGCTGTAGGTGGTGCCCCAAAAATTTCTCTCTGGACTTCAATTTTTGATACATATGCCATAACGTAAGACCCTTCGGTTGTACCTACAAGTCATAGGTGCCTAGGTAGGTGGTCACTTTTTAACTTTTTATTCTGTTTTCTTCCGGTTAGCTCCCAGAAACTATTTCCCTGCAAATTCACCCTAAAAACACATCAAATCCTACAAAATATCCTAAAATAAATGCATATTCTCCATGTTTAATCATCGTAAGTGCAATAAAACCATGGCAGATCAAGACCCTTAACCTATAATATTGTATGTCCCCAGGCAACAAAAACACAACATAACGATTCTTAACCAAGAGAAACCTAAGATACTTAAGGCAGTCAATCTCAAATTTAGCTCAAAAACATCACCCCCCTCATATTTTGACTTTTCAAAACCAACTGTGTGTATCTATGAAGCACAATAATGTGACAGAAGGGGATCAAGATATGGAATTATGTTACAAGCAAACAACCATGCATATGTACAAGTTACACTGCCCAAACAAGTAAGCAGCTAACAATACAACCCATGTGCTCTCACATCAAAAAAGTCACAATCACTCATAGGAAATCATGCATGTTAATGCTTGGATGATTAATAGATGCTCACACTCACAAGGAAGTTCCACTTAATGTGCATCAAATAACATAGGTTTTCCCTTATTTTCTTTACCTTTAGCTTTTAGACAATCGAGTTAGGATCATTATAGGACTTTACTCGACTTGTAATGTAGGCTTAGGGACTGGTATGGTACATATGGACATTTTGGTTATGAAGCCTCCTTCGTACTACACATACTTTGGGGTCCACTTATCAACCAATTTTCTTTTATTCCACCCTTATTTATCCTTTTTATTTCACTTTCAGGTTGGGTGTGGTTTCTCTTATTCTTGTTTTTTTAACTTGTCTTTTCTTTTTGTTTTTCTACCATACCCAGCAATACTTTCTTCTCTATTATTTACCCTTCTTCATACCCATTTCACATTACACACCCTTATGATAGACACCCTCAACTTAGGCATTTTTCTTGAGTTGAGGTACACAATGTCCATAGAGGACCAAGGCCAAAATAGGTTGATTGTAACACAAATGGGAAGGCAAAGGGTGAAATAAGAAAAATAGGCTATTCAAACTCAAAATAGGGATCAAGGGATACTTATTCACATTTGGAAGGTCGTTTAGGCTAAAAGTGGACTTGCTACAAAAATGACCTATGATCCTTTCCTAATCGGCTATCCTACAATCTAGGTAAGTCTAATCGAGCAAGTTCTGGATTCAACACAAAAGAAGAACAAAGTAAGTATCTTACATACTACCACCTATCGATTTCATACAATTGTTAGATATGATTATTATGTCCCTAATCCTAATTCCATAATGAGATTCACTATTGTCACACATTATACACATTGCACAGTTCAAAAACAAATCAGGGGAGTATTATCTTTCTCAAAAATCAAAACAAAGTACATAAATTGCCTTGGATACTTAAAAATATCCTAGTTAAACCTAAACAACATAATACAAAACAAAACAAAACACAATACATCCTAAACATTTTGGCTCTACTAGGAACAAGACTCTGGGAAAAGAGGCACAGTAACAAAAATACCAAGAGGACATTAAAACCCATAAGCAACCCCAACCCCATTAAAAAGACATGAATTGTACCCAATGCATTGGGCCGCTACAAAGCAAGAGATTTAAAAACATATATGTGGCACCATAGGTGCACAGATCTGAAATCAATCACACCAACACAAATGCAAAATTAACATAGTACATTGGGTTGCCTCCCAAGCAGTGCTTGATTTAATGTTGCGTCATGACGTGGCTATGTTTTTTACTCAAACTTTACCAATAAGCCCATAGGTTGCCTTCCATGCAGCGCCTAATTTAACATTGCAGCACAATATGAGTACCTTGATTACTCATACTTCATCAAGGTAGACAGAAGGGTTGGCCTCCAACTTTTCACTCCATTTTTAACTTATGAATTAACCCCTAACTTATTCTCCATTTTTCTACTATGCTCAAGGGATAGTGGTATGAAAAAAAAAGAACCAAGGAATAGATATGGAATGTTGCAACTCTTATCTCTTAACTGAGAAATGTAATTCTTTGATTTTGGCTCAAAAAATTCAAGAATATAGACATCTTTTTCCTCTATTTTGCACTATTCTATAGGCTCAGATGGCTCAACTAACATCGTACTACCCAAAGATAATGTGGAAAAGTTATTTGAATGAGTTTCAATACGTCTAAAATCATGATTGAATTATTATTTATATCCTTACATAACTCAAGTGTGCTATTCTCAATATTGACAACATCTACAAAAGTCTAATCAAGTGTAATCCTTAAATTTTAGTTCCTCAATTTGGCTTATAAGAAATTTTTCAGCCTCACACAACTCATAACTAAATCATTGGGTGTTACATGCATCAACCTTTGCATTCAATTCTTTTTTTTAGTTATGAATCTCCAAACCAAACCTATCAACCTTTTGACTGAATTCCTTTTTTTCTTTTGTAGGAAGTTTCAATGTTTTGTATCATGCTCTCATTGTGCTCCAAAAATACATCTATCACACTCCTTCAATAATGAACTATATCAAAAGGTTAAGGATTAATAAATAAGGAGTCATCATCACTCCACCCTTCCTCTTATAAAACCCAAAAACTTCAATAAATCCAATCAATAACTCTACAATTAAATTCTCCGACAACGGTGCTACAATTTTTATATTGCCTAAACCTATACCTCAAACTGAAGATAAAGTGGTCGATGCAAAATATAGTAACCTAACTGAGGTTGGGGTCGAACCTAAAGGGAAACATGAACTATATCTCAAGCTTGTTGAAATTGTCAGACCGTACAGGAAAGTAAATGAGAGGATGTAGTTATAATCTGTAAAAAGTAATAAGATATGGAATACTTTTGTTGTAATCAATCAAAAACAAATACTAGGCTTGTGTTTCCCCTTTCTTATAATTCTATAGGTTTATCATGCTCAATCCAACTATCAAACTGCAGTGCATGTAGAATCTGGCAAGTTATGTATCACCAACAGCCTCTTGACACACTTTAGTAAATCTCACTCATCTTCTCTCGATCTTAGAATATCACCTTACTAACCCATGACATGGACCCCAGTTTCAACTATCTCCTCTCAATCTCAAGTGATTAGATGAAGGTAATTATCTTAAGTAGATAATGATGATTAGTTTATTTCGACAATAACTTCCAATCACTATTATGATCTTATTTTCCCATTCTCTACCTTCCTCTCATGTTTGAATGAATACGGGTACGATTCTAATATTTCCAACCTCTAAGAAATCAATAAGTACGAAGAAAACCACAATACATGTAGCAACAATAATCTAGAAGAATTGAACACTTCCCCTACTTTGTTAATCTGCCACGGTTCCCACAGCCCTAACTAAGGGAATTAGCTACCCATTACTGTAAAACAATCAATGCAATTAATATTGTTAAGAATTAAACAAATCTCACAATAATTAACGAATAAAAACTAAATTCTTGAATTTAATAATCAACCAAAATCAAGAACAAAGTAATCCCAAGATCAAAGTTAAATCTCAGAACTAAATATATGTTTGTAAGTAGTAAGAGTGTATAAACTTATCCCCAAAGGGAATCTATTAGCCTCCCTGCACTAAAATAATAAGAAGGGTATTTATAGATTACATACAAACCCAAGGAAATCAATCCAAAATGATCTGGGAAAAGTGTGTCGACGACCACCTATAGACCCACTTACGGGTCATAGGTGGCACCTACGGCCAGTAGGTGGGTGGCCATAGGTGGTGCCCCAAAAATTTCTCTCTGGACTTCAGTTTCTGATGCATATGCTGTTAACTACACCCCTTAAGTGATACCTAGGGGGAGTAGAGGCCTAGGTAGGTGGTCACTTTTCAGCCTTTTGTTTTGTTTTCTTTTGGTTAGCTCCCAGAACCTATTTCCCTACAAAATCACTCGAAAAACACATCAAATCCAACAAAATAGCCTTAAGTTGATGCATATTCTCCAAGTTTAAGCATTGTAAGTTCTATAAAACCATTGCACATCATGGCTATAGGTCCTATCACCCTAGAATATAAACATGTTGACCATAGTTAATGCTAAGTATCCTTTAGTATAAGGTTTACTTTTGACCTAATGGTTTGGATCCTAGTTTTCTGGATCATAGAATTACAATTACACTAGTTATATAATATTGGGCCTTAGGTTGTGGTTATAATACCAGTTGGACTCCAAGTTAGTATTGCAACTTTAAAAAAGGGCATGATTCTAGTTATGTATGCTTAGAAGCCTTATGCTGTATTGTCTAGATATGGAGATAGAATGCATACATTAAATGCATTCATGGTTATTTAGTGGTTTGATTCCATCCAAAACCATGATTTTATTACTATTTTATAAAAAGGAAATTTATTCCCACTTCTCACTTTTATAATGGATACTTTTATAATAGTGACCATACCACCTTATTTACTAATTTATGAGAATTCAGAACCAAAGATGATGTTTTGGAAATTGGATCAAGATTGACTTTGGTCCACGATTTATCCACTCTTTCACCAATACTATTTACTTTAGTGGAGATAGATTACAATCATTTGTATACTTTTATGTTGAATTAGTTCTAGAGTTGATCTCAGGCAATGTATTTACAGACTTACACTCTTTTAGCCATGGTTTAAGTCCGTGTACTTATAATATCGATAAATCTCTCTGATACTAGATAGATAGATTAGATTGATGATGATGATGGAAATCGTAGATTGGGACCAGGTAAGTTTATATGGATATTCTTAAATCCCCTAGGGGTTTCTTTGTCCTTGAGCCATTATTTCAGAAGAGAGGTTGTCATAGGTCGTTCCTTTGTGAGTTGTTGAGATGAAGGAGGTGTATACACCTGGTACATTATTAGACTTGGATCTTATGGTACTATGGATTTACATTGAATTTATTCATTCTTATGCATTACTTATCACCAATATTTTGTTTAGTGTCTATATTTATCAACCTTATTGCGAGTTTCATACATATTGACACGAACCGACCCCAGTCCTTATCATAATAGGCATCCCAAGTCCAACCATGACCGGGGACCGCCCTTTGTTTCCCAACCCAACCACCTATATCCAACCTTAGATGGGCTGAATTTTGAACATATAAAAAGATAGTGTAACTGTTCTCATTAAGACTCTGAGATAGGGTCACAACCGTGACCGACCCAACCGAGTCTAACCATACCCACCAACCGCCCAACCATACCAAACCAAACCAAGACCATGAACCAAAGGGAATACCAAAACATATTATGAAAATCAATCGTAAAATATAGAAGGATGGAAAAATGAGAAATCATGTCAAATGATGCCAGCCTCGATATCAATACCAATGCTAAAGTTGACACCTCCACCGATCCCACCCATACCAACCCTAGAAGTACCATAAGCCTCTATCCAAAAGATTAAGCAAATCCAATTGGGACATGCCCCCAACCATGTCCAAAACCAATATTCAAAATAAAAGAAAAATGACTAAATAAATCTATAACATAAAATGATGCCTTCCAAAAGGATGGAAGCTCCCACTTTAGTCCAAATGTTGATACCGAATCTGTGTGCTAAATAGGAGGAGTAGAATGGTTGGTTCCTACATAGCGTGGGTATACAACCGCTACTAGATGAGGTTAGTGAACGATCACTAGCATGAATCTCAGGATAAGGATAAAATAATGCCAGTTATAAAACCAAGTGAAACCATCCATAATGCATACAACCATTCATATATAAGTGTTGGTAAAAGGAACCAGGTTTAGCATGCCTTAAAAACCTTTATACCTGGGTTGTGTAACTTTGTCGTCCTAACCACCCATAGGCCATATAGGCTCATCTCCCCTTGCTGAAAGCACCCCAGCATATGTATCCGCACGACCAGGGAATATCCCATGGGATGACTAGTACATCCCCAAATAAAAAATGTGGCATGCACACATGGTCTTCAAGACCCCTCATATCGGTAAATATGAGTTTCTGATTTTGATCTCCCTGGGACTGCCACTTTCCACGGCTTAGCTACACACCCCGCCATTAATGCCCAATTAAAACCATGTCCAAATAATCCATTTACCATTTATTAACCAAGTTCAATTTTAGTGGTATCATCGTACCACCCCTTACTTGCAAGTAATATCCATAGCCAAACCATTTAGGTTAAGGGGACCTTAGGTGACCTTTCAATTACCATATTAAAACCACTTGGGAGACTTTTATGTTCCCCAAAAGTATAACTATTTAGCCTTTAGACTTTTCAAGTCATTTAAACCCTGCATAAACCCTTTATTCAGTTTAAAACATGCAAGAGTTTCATTAAAAGAAATTAATGCAATGAACATATCTTTATAAGCATTT
Organism: Capsicum baccatum var. pendulum; assembly: GCA_030864225.1. Taxonomy (NCBI): domain Eukaryota; kingdom Viridiplantae; phylum Streptophyta; class Magnoliopsida; order Solanales; family Solanaceae; genus Capsicum; species Capsicum baccatum. The sequence continues at coordinate 158,128,331 of CM061560.1, read as the reverse complement.
TATCAAACACCTTAGGGGCATAATATAACCAAAACCAATTCCAAAGACCATTAAACCATTACCATGCAATTCAATTTTCCAAATACACCATTGATGCATATAAAAGTATAAGTAAAACCATAGGAAACTATAACCAAGCATTCAATAACAAAACCCCTAAATAATAGTTGGAAACCATAATCATGAAATAGTAAAACCATTAAATTAATCATATAAACCATGATTTTAGTTGAAATTATAATGAGGGAAAAGAATCATGCCTCATACCAAAGAATTGATGGAAGGAAATCACCAAGACAAGCCCCTAAAGCAATCCACGAGATGAAACCCTAGCCTTCTTTCCCTAAAGCTCTTGAGAGAATTATGAGATGTTTTGGAATAGTTTCAAAGTGTTAATGAATAGAATAATAGGGTAAATAACCTCCTAAGTGTATTAGAATTTATGGGTTCTAGTTAGGGTAAGTTGAGAAATGTCCAGAATAACCCCACATAAATCTCTTAAAACCCATCACAGGGATACGACTGACCCGTTTGAGTCATACCTACTTATACGATCGGTATCCACCACTCATATCCAAGTATCAACCTTTAGATAAACCATTGTCCAATATATGACTCATCCAACCAAGTCGTAACAACAGCATACAATCCGTAACCATAACCTGTATCCCTGGAAGAATAAAATACTAGGAGGATCAAACACAGCTGACCATACGAGTCTTTGATACGACTCATACCAAGCCCTAAGACCCATACCCCTAAGTCATACCTATTCCAGTGACCAAAACCATCCTATCCACTAACATTGGTCAGTATACAACAAGGCTATACCACTCATACCCTATCATACAGCTCGTACCCATGAGTCATATTGGGTTCGGAGAATGAATTTCTAAGAAATTTTCTAAGGGTCAAAACCCAGGATATTTCAGTCTTCCTCACTAGGAACATTCATCCCCGAATGATGAACAAGGTAGGGGTAAACACACATAGAGTCATTTGCATTATCAAACATCCCTTCAACAAAGTTTGAAAACAAAGTGGCAAAGATGTTAATCATTCCTTTAACAAACTCAGAAAATAAAGATGTGTTCAAGACACATACCTTCCATATGAATCCTATGAGCAGAAAACAAATGTGGATACTTGGACTTCATATCCTCTTCCGTTTCCCAAGTAGCTTCTTCCAACTTATGGTTTTGCCATAGAACCTTAAACGAAGCCATATCCTTGGTCCTCAACCAACAAACTTGCCCATCTAATATCTCAATCGGGACCTCTTTATAAGATAGAGAATTCAAAATACCCAATCCTTCCAAAGGAACAACTGAAGAAAGATCACCAAGACACTTCCTCAACATAGAAACATGAAACACTAGATAAACCAAACTTAAGCTAGATGGCAACTCCAACCCATAAGAAACATTGCCAACTCTCCGCAAAATCACATATGGACAAATAAACCGACGACTGAGTTCTAATTTTTTGCAAACCGCACCACTGCCTTAATGGGACACACCTTGAGGAACACCCTATCCCCAACCTCAAACTCCAAATCTCTACGCCTAACATTTGTATAGGTCTTTTGGCGACTTTGCGTGGCTTTAAGCCTATCTCGAATCACCTTGACCCTTTCTATCGCCTGATAAAATAAATTTGGACCAAACATGTCTTCTTCTCCAAGCTCAAACCACCCAATAGGAGATATACACCTCCTACCACACAATACCTCAAAAGAAGCCATACCAATAAATGAATGATAGCTATTTTTGTAAGAAAACTCCACCAAAGGTAGATGCTCAACCCAATTTCCTCCATATTCAATCACACGGGCGCAAAACATATCTTCTAATGTTTGAATAGTTCTCTCTACTTGCCCATCCAACTATGGATGAAAAACGGTACTTAGACTAATCTTAGGCACCAAACCTCTTTGAAAATACCACCAAAAATGAGACATAAACTACATACCACGATCAGAGATAATCAAAATATGTACCCCATGTAGCTTCACAATCTTCTTAAGATACAACCACGCATAATCCTCCATCGAAGAGGCAGTCCGCACTGGCAAGAAATGTGCAGACTTGGTCATCCTATCCATAATGACCCAAATTGAATCATACTTATTTCGAGACAGAGGAAGACCCGTAACAAAGCCCATATTAATCACTTCCCACTTTTATTCAGGAAAATTAATTTCTTGATACAACCCCCTTGGCCTCATGTTCTAACCTTAACATATTGACACACCATACATTTGGTCACAAAATTAGCCACATCCTTCTTCATGCCATTCCACCAGTGGATATCCTTGAGATCATGATACATCTTAGTCGAGCCGGGATGAACAACATAGCGTGACTCATGTGCCTCATCCAAAACCTTTTGTCGCAGCCCATCGACATTAGAAACACAAAATAACCTTTGGTACCCTAAAGTACCATCACCATTAATCTCAAACACCACTACATTTAGCCCACCAACATCACCCTTGATTTTTATCAAGATTGGATCTGCACTTGTTTCTCTTTAATCTTTGCACCAAGAGACGATCGAACCACTTTTTGCACCATGGCACCACTATCCTTAGAGTCCAAGAGACGAACTCCAAGATTAGCCAAGCGGTGAATATCCTTCACCAATTCCCATTTACCTTCCTCCACATGAGCCAAAATACCCATGCATAACCTACTAAGAGTATCAGCAACTATATTAGCCTTACCTGGGTGGTGGTGAAGACTCATATCATAATTTTTGAGAAGCTCAAGCCAACTCCCCTACCTGATATTAAGCTCTTTCTGAGTAAACACATACTAAAGACTCTTGTGATCAAAAAAGATATCCACGTGAACACCATACAAATAATGTCGCCATATTTTCAAAGCAAACACAACCGCCATTAACTCTGAATCATGAGTAGGATAATTTCTCTTATGTACCTTGAACTACCTGGAAGCATAAGCAATTACCTTTCCATGATGCATCAAAATACAACTAAGCTCTACCCGAGATGCATCACAATAAACCACAAACCCATCATTTCTTTTTGGGAAAGTCAGGAATGGATTTGAAGTCAACTTATCCTTCAACTTCTCAAAGCTACCTTCACAAGAATCTGATCAAGAGAACCTTCATCTGAGTCAACTTAGTCAAAGGAGCATCTGTTGAAGAAAAGCTTTCCATAAACCACCTGTAATACCCGACTAAACCAAAAAAGCTTTGAATATTGAATGGAGTCGTAGGCCTAGGCCACCTCTTCACCAAAGCAACCTTCTTCGAATCCACCATGATCCCTTTACTAGAAATAATATGGCCTAAGAAAGTCACAGCGTTCAACCAGAACTCATACTTAGAAAACTTGGCAAACAACCGTCATTCCTTTAAGGTCTGCAACACCACACGGAGGTGATTATCATGATCCACCTCACTCTTTGAATAAATTAGTACGTCATCAATAAACACAATGACAAAAGATATAAATACTGCCTGAACATCTTTTTCATCAAGTCCATAAATACTACCGGAGCATTAGTCAACCCAATTAACATTACCAAGAACTCAAAATTCCCATACCAAGTATGAAAATCCATCTTAGGGATATCCACCTCCTTAATCTTTAGTTAATGGTACCCAAAACGAAGATCTATCTTAAAGAAAAACTTGGCACCCTATAATTAGTCTAACAAGTCATCTATCTGATGAAGAGGATACTTGTTCTTGACTGTCACCTTGTTCAACTGCTTGTAGTCAATGCACATCTAAAAGGAACCATCCTTCTTGCGCAAAAACAACACTGGTGCACCCCATGGAAAAACACTAGGATGAATAAACCCCTTATCCAAAAGGTCCTTAAGTTGCTCCTTAAGTTTCGTCAACTCAGTCGAATCCATTCAATATGGAGGAATATAAATTAGATGAGTGTTCAGAAGAATATCAATACCAAACTCTATTTCCCTATCTGGAGGAACACCAGGAAGATCATCCAAAAAGAATTTTGGAAACTCATTAACCATTGGAACCAAAGACAAAGAAGGACCTTTCGAGTTAGAATCTTTAACTTGGACCAAGTGATAAAGACAACCCTTAGAGATTAACCTCCGAGCTCTAAGATAAGAAATAAACCTCCCCCTAGGAGCTAAGAAACTAACTTCCTATTCTATAACCGGTTCGTCAGGAAACTTAACGATAACCCTACAGGTCCACCAATCCACAGACGTATAAGAAGAATGCAACTAATCCATGCCTAGAATTACATCAAAATCTAACATACCAACTCAAATAGATCCGCCAATGTTTGCTTGCTACCAACAGATACCACACACCCCTTATAGACTTTCTTAGCAATAACCGAGTCACCTACTGGTGTAAAAACAAAAAAAGGATCTGAGATAACTTCTGGATCAAAACCAAAAGACACAACCGCATATGGAGTCAAATAAAAAAGTAGACCCCAGATCAAGTAAATAATATACAGTATGAAAGTAAAGTTGTGACGTACCAGTAACGACATCAGGTGATGTCTCAGATTCCTGTCAGGATGCCAAAGCATACAACTTGTTCCAACCAATACTAGAACTAGGAGCAGTAACAGAAGAAGATGCCACCCCCACCAGGTGTAAGAGCAAAAGATGGAGCCACAGAAATCTTATTCGGCCCCATAGCAACCTTATTTATCAGATAATCCCTGAGTGGATGGCCTACCTGGCCACACTTGAAGAATTTGTCCTTTCCTATCTTGCAATAGCCCCAATAAGGACAACCACAGAATCGACAAGGAGGATACAAAGAAACTGACTAACCTCTGCTCACCTGAGATTGTTCAACCTGTGCCTGAGAATTGTCACCACCTTGATGACGCCTGTCTCCTAATTGATAAGGAGCACTAGCAGAAAAGGATCAAGAACTCCCCCACTTCTTTTGCTACCACTTGTCATCATCCCTACCACCCTGAGACTGAACAGCTCCTAATCAAAAAATCTACTCCTCTTTTCTTGCCTATCCCCAAACTTTGCCTACTTTTTTTTCTTATTCTCAACCTGTTGCATATGAACAGTCAACCTCGAGATATCCATATCTTTAATGAACAAGGTTGTCTTACTCTCTAGAATCAAATTTCTATTCAACCCAGAAGCAAACTTCCTTATTCTCAACCTCATATCATCCACTAAATTAGGAGCATACTTTGATAGCTGATGAAACTTCAAAGCATATTCTGTTACTAACATCCTCCCCTACTTGAGGTTCACAAACTCCTCCATCTTAGTTTCCCTTAATTTTTTAGGAAAGAACCAATCAAGAAGGCATTAGAAAAGGCCTCCCACAACCCTTCCTTTTTCATATCACATCTATCCCTATCCCACACCTCATACCACTAATAAGCAACATCCTGCAAAGTTAACCCCGTCTACATTAGTAGCCAACATCACTCAAAAGATCTTTTCTATTTTATCTAAGAAGCCCTATGGATCCACCTCTACCTTTACCCCAGTAAAAGTTAGAGGACTTATCCTTATAAATTGACTAACCCTTATGGCCTCAGCAGACAAAGAACTAGCCATACCCTGGTCAGCCTGAGAAGCAACCAATTGGCCAATAACATATATAGGCTGACGAAATTCTGCATTCGTCACGCTGCCCTAAAGGACCTGGGGAGAACTAGCTGAAATAGGAGAAATTCCATCACCATCAGGAATAGGACCATCAGATCAAAGAGATACTCCAGTCGTAGGACATAACCCTTCAGCATTATCCCCAGATAGGATGGAAGAATTTTCTTGTGTTTCAAATCTCAAAGGCATGATCTGAAAGACGAACAAATAAGGATTAGAGAAGATTCCAGGTTTGAGAAAACTTAAAGATAGAATACCAAGAAAGTGAAACATTCCTAAATGTCTTGCAACCCCTCTCTTATAAGTGTGGTTCACTTCACACCCCAAAAAGAGACTCTACTCGACACGACTTTGTGGACTTCTCAATTGACCATGAACCTAAGCTTTGATACCAACTTAACACGACCCGACCCCAGGCCTTGTCATAATGGGAATCCTAAGTCCAACCAACTCTGGGGACTGCCCCCTTACCTAACCCAACTACCTATATCCAGCCTTAGATAGGTTGAATTTTAAACATATAACAAGATAGTGTTATTGTTCTCATAACTACTGTGAGATAGGGTCATGACCGTGAATGACCCAACCGAATCAAATCGTACCACACCAACCGCCCAACCATACCAAATCAAACCATAGACCATAAACCAAAGGAAATACCAAAACATAATATGAAAATCAATACCAAAATATAGTAGGATGGAATAGTAAGAAATCATGTCTGATGATGCCAGCCTCAATATCAATACCAATGTTAAGGATGACACCTCTACCGATCCTGCCCATACCAACCCGCAGAAGTACCATACAGCCTCTATCTAAAAATATAAACAAATCCGGCTGGGACATGCCCCAACCATGGCCAAAACCAAAATCCAAAATAAAAGAAAAATGTCTAAATAAATCCATAACATGAAATAATACCTGTCAAAAAGATGGATGCTCACCACTTTAGTCCAAATGCTGATATCAAATCTGCATGCTAAACAGGATGAGTAAAATGGTCGGTTCTTGCATAAAATAGGTATACAACCTCTAGTAGATGGGGTTAGCAAATGATAGCTAGCATGAATTTTAAGATAAGGACAAAATAATACCAGTTATAAAACCAAGTAAAACCACCCAAAATGCATACAACCATACATATATAAGTGATGGGAAAGGGAACCAAGTTTATCATGCATTTAAAACCTTTATATCTGGGCTATGTAGTTTTTCCGTCCTAATCACCCACGGTCCATATGGGATCAACTCCCCCTGCTAAAAGCGCCCAAGTGCGTGTAGTTGCACGACCAGGGAATACCCCATAGGATGACTAGTACATCCCATAATATAAAATGTGACACACGCATATGGTCATCAAGACCCCTCATATCGGTAAATGTAAGTTTACAATTTTGATCCCCTCGAACCACCACCTTCCACGGCTTAGCTGCATACCCCACCTTTAATTCCCAATTAAAACCACGTCCAAACAATCCATTTATTATTTATTAACCAAGGCCAATATTAGTGGTATCATCATACCACCCCTTACTTGCAAGTAATATCTATAGCCAAACTATTTAGGTTAAGAGGACCTTAGGTTCCCTTCTAATTACCATATTAAATCCACTTGGGAGACTTTCATTTTCTCCATAATCATAACCATTTAGCCTTTAAACTTTTAAAACTATTTAAACCATGCATAAATCATTTATCCAGTTTAAAACATGCAAGAGTTTCATTAAAAGAAGTCAATGCAATGAACATATCTTTATAAGTATTTTATCAAACACCTTAGAGGGATAATATAACCAAAACCAATTCCAAAAAACCATTAAACTATTACTATGCAATCCAATTTTCCAAATCCACCATTCATGCATATAAAGCATAAGTAAAACCATAGGAAACCATAACCAACCATTCAATATCAAAATCCAAAAATAATAGTGGAAACCATAATCATGAAATAGTAAACCTATGAAATAAATCATATAAACTATGCCTTTCATTTAAATTACAATGAGGAAAGAGAATCATGCCTTATACCAAAGAATTGGTGGAAAAAAATCACCAAGACAAGCCCCAAAGCAATCCACAAGATGAAACCCTAACCTTCTTACCCCAAAAGCTCTTGAGAGAATTATGAGATATTTTGGAATAGTTTCTAAGTGTTAATGAATAGAATAATAGGGTAAATAGCCTCCAATGTATATTAAAAGTCATGGGTCCTAGTTAGGGAAAGCAGAGAAACACAGCCTCCAATGTATAAGATTGGTATCCACCACTCATGTCCAAGCCTCAGCCCTTGGATGAAACACAGTCCAATATATGACTCATCAAACCAAGTCGTAACCACAGCATATGATCTGTACCTATAACCCATATCCCTAGCAGAATAAAATACTCGGTGGATCAAATACCACCCACCATATGAGTTTTTTATATGACTCGTACCAAGCCCTACGATGCATACCCCTAAGTCATACCCATTCCAGTAACCAAAACCATCCTACCCACTAACACTAGTCAGCATACGATAGGAACATACCACGCATACCCCAATATATGAGTCATTTTTTGTCGTATCGGGTCTAGAGAATAGATTTTTTGGAAATTTTCTAAGGGTTAAAACCCAAGATATTTCACATATAGGCTATGATTATTGTTTGTTGAGTGTTGATTGAACCTTCCAAGTTTATAGGTCCCCTCTTAGGTATTGGTTTTCTGGACTAGCAAGCTACTTTATTTTGTTATCATGGTTATTTCGTGGAAAATTCATTATTCATTAGTATCCAAAGTTTTTGTTTTATTTCGGACCCCTTCACTTTATTATAGTGAATTACAGTATGGACAGTGTAGTCATGGTTAGATATTTTATCTATAAGCCTTAATAATACTAGTATTAGACTTCCTCATTGGTTGGGGTTCCTTGGAGAGGCTAGTTGACTACCTGTAATGCCCCAATTTTCCAAACCGGGATGCTACACGGTGCTCATGACCTTAAAAGACCATAAGCTAACCCATGACTGATATCTGTACCTGTACACTACATAATATATAAATATAAATGTGGAAAGCTAGTAAAAACTTATCATAAGGTTCAAATCATCAAAAAATACTCAAAACTGAAAACTGAATACTAATACATCTGTCTGAAAAGCCTCTAGCTATCTAAACTGTGGAGTTGATGGGATATGTCCCCAACTAACTCCATCTACTAAAAATAATCTGAATCTACTAAGATAGTAAAAATAAGGATCATCCTCAAATGAAGACGACTCACTGCTACGTCTACTACTACAGACTGGATCTGGACTGCTAAGAGTGCTCTGAGGCTCGTACTTCTAAACCTATGGCATCAAATAAAACACCATAGCACAAATTCATCAGTACGGGAATATACTGAGTATGCAAATGAGGCAAGGCTAAATGCAAGGGCTTATGCATAAACAATAACTAACTGAATGATATGCAAGAGCTGGATTAGCATACATAGAGAATCTGTAACTACTTAACATACTGTGCATAATGTAACTCAGCTTACTGGGATTGAATCTGATAACTTATACTAAATATACCGTCAATCTAAGGTTTCTGAACATACTGAGATTACACGTATCTGAAGCTACTAAAACTGATATCTGTACTTATTAATACTGATAAACTGGATAACTGAGTCTACCGATAACTGATATTAACTGGCTGAATCTGACATCAAAACTATCTAGCAGAATGATCTCTAAATCTTCTAATGATGATTAAGATTGACAAGGCTTGAGATTAGGCCTAAATAACGGGTGATCTTTAGAACTGATATTAAGAATACTCAACTGAATCTGAGACTGCGATCAAGCATATCTGATAGGTGACCTCTGTAGGTACTGATACTGAATAACTTTATGTGACACCAAGCCTATCTAGTAGGTGGTCTATGAATCTATGGTAATATCTGAGTTCCTCACTGAGATTGATGATCGTATCTAACAGTCCTGATTTCTGAGTCCTACTCTGATGACTGATACTAAAATTGTAACAGTGGGAGTTCTCACTTAACCGACATGCCCCAAATCTGAACTAGTGGGGTCCAACTTGTAACCCCAGCTGGATGGGTGTCAATACCGTGCCACAGGTAGAGACCTCTACTATGGTCAAGCATCTCTAACAGGTGACCCTACACAGGAAGTCAAGCCTAAGGCAATATAATAGGTAAGTCAAGCCTTAATCTGATGGGTGACTCCTGGTCTTACGCTAGCTATGCAGTTCTGGAGTACAGGGATTGCTGCTAACAACTCTACCTCTCTAACGGGGAAGCCGCCATCCCCATACTCACTTAGTACTAGTTCCTACTCCCAACTGAAAGACTCTGAACTGATTCTTAATTGAACTAAAACTGAGATGAATTTGTTATTATTCATATTTCTTGACTGATCTGACTGGGTTCACTTGATTCCATAATCTGACGGAATACTACTAAATCTAATATCTGACTGAATGATACTAAGTTCTGAATTCTAGAACTAACTAAGTTCTACTGATCATAGCACGACAGAAATTATCTTGAGACTGACTCAACTCTAGGCACACAGCTATATTTTTTGGGTACAGGTACCCCTAGGACTCGATAGAAGGAAACTGAAAAAACATGACTTTTTAAATTCACAACTAACATCAATATCATAGCATGTATTCAAGTATACATAATTGAGGACTTCATACTAATATATAACAATTCATTCAACAAGGTATATACAAGGATAAGAATGCACACAACACACTATAATTCATTCACTATGGTCTCTCAACAAACACGTGGCGTGCATGGCTTATACTAAATTTTGGCTTACTCATAAAACTATAAAAGAATCATAATGTGCTATGCATGAGATTGAAACATGGCGCTAATATTGGTTTGGATTTTTTGGGGTATTACAATATCTCCTCCTTGGAAACATTTGTCCTCGAATGAACTAGCTGAGATGGGAGGAATGATAGACTGAACATGAATAACTAAAACATGATCTCATGATTGACGTGACTAATAAACTGACTATATCATACTGAACATGCATATCTGATGCAAATGTAACTGATTCTGAATGCATGTACGATCTGAAGCTACTCGTAAGTTGAATCATCATAATGGACATGCATATTTAATGCATGGATGCGTGACTGATTTGTTCTCATGGATGCATGATTGGGTATACTGATAAGCTGAAATTTCTCTACTGAACATGCATATTTAATGTGTGAATGTCTGACTGAACTGACTCCTAGAGGCATTACTGATTATGCAATAATGAATGATGCGAAGCTTGTAATGAGAATATGAGCATGAAACTAAATAGATTTAAGGAATTTGATAACTTCGGGGAGTCATGAAGTATCTCCCCCCTCCTGCTATCCATACTTACCTTACTGATATACTGGGCGATACACAAGGCATATATGAACTAGATCATGACTGAACCTTGGGAGTCTGAAACTAATGATATCATGGAGATAAAAGATTCATACGTACCCCAATCTATGTAAGGAAAACTTTCTGGTTCATGGTGATTCTGAAGTGAATAGAGTCAGTTCTGATGCTGACCACTATTGGTACTAGGAGTGGCACCCTCTCTACTTTTCTGAGCCAACACTCTACACTCCCGCACTTTGTGACCTGGCTTACCATATCCAAAACATACTGACTATTGGCTCTGCATACACCTATTTGGTTTTTTCCATACTCTTCACAAAGCAGATAAGTGTCTTACTTCTAACACTACTCTGGGATTTAGAGCCTGGCGCCCCATCATGACTGACATTTTAGAAATTTGGTACTGGCACACTAGCTGAGGATGGAGCTAGGACTGAAGTCTTCTGACCATGGTGAGAATGATTATCACCCTGTGAACCTACTTGAGAAAAGTTATAACTACCTGTTTTGAATCTTTTATTAGATTTCTCCCTCTTCTTAGATTTATCTGCCTCTATCTGCTGGGCATGCATCATTAACCTAGCAAGATCTATGTCTCTATTGAGCATTGTGGTTCTACACTTCTTCAACACCAACCAGGACACACCACTCACAATCTTACTCATACTCGCCCTAGGGTCAGCTATTAAGTCAGGAGCATACTTAGCTAACTGGTTGAATGTAAGACAATACTCCTTCACTGTCGTGGAGCCTTGTCTCAGGTTCATACACTCTTCTACCTTAGCTTCTCTCATCTCTAGCGGGAAAAACTTATCTAAGAAGGCATCTTGAAATATCTGCCAAATCATGGGAGTTGCATCTTCCCCTCTACACTTTTTCCACAACACCACACAATCATGAGCAATATCTTTCAGCCTATAAGACACTAATTCCACACTCTCCTATGACACATACATAATCTGGGTAATATTTTTTACCACTTCTAGATAAAGATATGGGTCCTCACCTACTACTGACCCAAAGAATTCTGGTGGGTTCATTCTTATAAAATTTCTGATCCTGGTTGCGGCTGAATCCCTATCTTGCTGAGGTGGGGCTGCAGCCTGACGGTTGCCCTGAACACTAGTGGTCACAGCTTGGGCTATCTCCTGAAAAGCTGCCCAGAACTCTGCATGTGACACAACATGCTCATTTAGAGGATCTATTGGCTGAGATAGCTGATTGTCATTGGTACGGGCATTATCTCTACAAGGAGGCATATTCTGCAAATGGAAGAGGAATAAGGATTAAACGGAGAGTTCAACTTGAGATTTTTGCTCACTGGCACGACATGAATACTGAAAGAAGGGAAACTGTTCCTAAAATATCTTATAACCTCTTGTACATAAATGAGGTACACAACATACCCATGCACAAGACTCTACTAGATGCAGTTTTTCAGACTTCCTAGGACTATTGAACCTTAGGCTCTGATACCAAGTTTGTAACGCCCCGATTTTTCAAACCGGGATGCTACACGGTGCTCATGACCCTGAAGGACCACAAGCTAACCCATGACTAATATTTTTACCCGTACACTGCATAATATATAAATATAAATGCGAAAAGTAAGCGAAAACTTACCAAAAGGTTCAAAACATCAAAATATACTCAAAACTGAAAACTGAATACTAATACATCTGTCTGAAAAGCCTCTAACTGTTTGAACTGTGGAGTTGATGGGACATGTCCCCAACTAACTCCATATACTTAAAATAATTTGAATCTACTAAGATAGTAAAAATAAGGATCATCCTCGAATGAAGAGGACTCACTGCTACGTCTACTGCTGCTGACTGGATCGGACTGCTAAGAGTGCTCTAGGGCTCGTGATTTTGAACCTATGGCATCAAATAAAACACCATAGCGCAAATGCGTCCGTACAAAAATGTACTAAGTATGCAAATGAGGTAAGGCTAAATGCAAGGGCTTATGCATGAACAATAACTAATTAAATGATATGCAAGAGCTGGATTAGCATACATAGAGAATCTGTAACTACTTAACATACTGTGTTTAATGTGACTGAGCATACTGGGACTGAATCTAATAACTTATACTAAATACACCATCAATCTGAGGTTTCTAAACATACTATAATTATACGTATCTGAAGCTACTGAAATTGAAATATGTACTTATTAATACTGATAAACTGGATGACTGAGTCTACCAATAACTGATATTAACTGGATGAACCTGAGATCAAACCTATCTAGCGAGATAATCTCTAAATCTTTTAATGATGATTAAGATTGACTAGGCTTGAGATCAGGCCTAACTAAAGGGTGATCTTTAGCACTGATATTAAGAATACTCAACTAAATCTGAGACTGAGATCAAGCCTATCTGACAGGTGACCTCTGTAGGTACTGATACTGAATAACTTTATGTAAGACAAAGCCTATCTAGCAGGTGGTATATGAATCTATGGAACTATCTGAGTTCCTCACTAAGATTGATGACTGTATCTAACAGTCCTGATTTTTGAGTCCTACTCTGAAGACTAATACTGAAACTATAACAGTGGGAGTTCTCACTTAACTGACATGCCTCAAATCTGAACTAGTAGGGTCAAACCTGTAACCCCAGCTAGAAGGGTGTCAACATCGTGCCACGGGTAGAGACCATTACTATGGTCAAGCATCTCTAACAGGTGACCCTACATATGATGTCAAGTATAAGGCAATATAATAGTCAAGTCAAGCCTTAATCTGATGGATGACTCCTGATCCCACGCTGGCTACGCAGTTCTGGAGTACAGGGATTGCTGCTAACGACTCTGCCTCTCTAACGGGGAAGCCGCCATCCCCATACTCACTCGGTGCTATTTCCTACTCCCAACTAAAAGACTCTGAATTGATTCTTAACTGAACTAAAACTGAGATGAATTTGTTATTATTCATATTGCTTGACTAATCTGACTGGGTTCACTTGGTTCATTATCTGACGAAATACTACTGAATCTAATATCTAACTGAATGATACTAAGTTCTGAATGTTGTAACTAACTGAATTCAACTGATCAAACCACGACTGAAATTATCTTGAGACTGACTCAGCTCTAGGCACACAGCTATATTTTTTGGGTACAGGTACCTCCAGGACTCGATAGAAGGAAACTGACAAAACATGACTTCTTAAATTCACAACTACCATCAACATCATAGCATGTATTCAAGTATACATAATTGAGGACTTCATACAAACATATAACAATTCATTTAACAAGGGACGCACATGGATAAGAATGCATACAATATACTATAATTCATTCACTATGGTCTCTCAACAAACACTTGGCGTGCATGGCTTATACTAAATTTGGGGATTTCTAGGCAATATGCTATAATGACCCAATTTCCTTCACACAAGCATTTTATCAAACACATGGGAAGTATGCTTTGGTCATATAACAATTTCCACACCTAATTCTCATGCATAATCAATCAACAAACAACTTGAAGGAATTTATCATGAACATCACATAATTATTACATAATAGGGTCAAAGTTTCCAACTTTATAATCTTATCATGAATTATAACTCAACAGCAATATAACCTTCAAACTCAATTCACATAAACCATGAAAAACACATAAATTTAAAATGTTGAATTTCGAAAGAGGGATTCTTGGGCGGAAGGGACCCAAGAATCAACACTTGCATACCTCAAAGGCTTGAATCTTGAAAAAGAATGTCTTTTATTATTTTTCTTGAAGGAGTGCTTGAATCTTGTTCTTATGTGATGTTCTTGAGAGGAAACCCTAATTTTCTTGTTCTTGAGAGTGGAGAGGATTAAGGGTTTTTAAAACTGATTTATGATAGTTATGTACGTGATTTTGATGATTTATGTTGTGGAAGGTGAAGAAAATTTCCAAAATACCCCTACGAAATCGCTTCCTAGTTGCTGAAATTATCAGCTGACAACTAAGGCTGATAAACCGTCAAATCTGTGACAGCCCATCAGCCCAGGTCGCCACCTAGGAGTTGGGTTGCTTTCTAAGGTTGACAACATGGCTGATAAATCATCAGAAATGTGATAAGTCATCATAAATGTAGTCAGAAATGTGATAAGTCGTCAGAAATGACGTCACTCAGTTTCCAGGTTGACATGCTGGAGTAAAATGGGCATAACTTTTTGCTCCGATATCAGATTTGGGCAAAATTGGTATCGCTGGAAAGCTAATTCAATTATGTATCTTTTGGTTGGTCATGAGCTTAAAAATTCATAGTACAAAGAAAGATATGATCATTTGAAGTTGAGTATGGCAATATCCTTCACAAGAATTCAATCGGTAAGGAATGTTTTGCTTCGTGTGATAGCTGGGAGTTATTTGAAGCCTTAATATACATATAACTTACTCATAAAACTATAAAATAATCATGATGTACTATGCATGAGATTGAAACATGGTGCTAATATTGATTTGAGTTAGTCTTGTACAGCAATATAGATAGATAGATAGATATAGATATATATGGTATTATCGTATATTACATTCAAATTGTATATGTATTCCTCAGCCTTTTACACCATTTTATATCCTTCGTGACATAAAATATAGTACTTTAGATCCTGAATACTGCCAAATAGGATTGTTTACCCTTATTACCTCAGTAGATTTATCTTGATTATCTTTCTAAATAGTTGTTAGTAGTTTGTATTCCTTCATTGCATATTATATAAACTTGCATTATCTTTGGAGTTTAGTCGACAGTTGAGTACTATGTGTTTGTACTCATAATACACCTCTGTAGCCTATAGATCATTGTCATGACTCAATTTCATAAGTCATCATGGCACCTACTTTATCCCGTCAGTAGGAAAGCCAAATCGTAGAACATAATGGAAAGTAATGGGATAATTGGTTTAAATTATGATAAATATTAGAATTATGCAAGTAATTAAATTACGAGAAATAATATGCAATAGATAGGAATAACATAAGGTAAATAAGGAAAAGAATAACACTATCCCACGACTTACTAAGGTCGATAAAAGAGCCTCTATCAAATGAATATGAATACTGTCAAAGTTAAATAAGCAATAGTTTTGGAATGAAACACTATCCAAAATAAAAGATGGAGAGAAAGTCAACTCTAGCTCTAAGAGCTCACCATATCTCTAAACTCCAACCAGTACTAAAACAGTATCAACGGCGGTATCTAGTCCTCAAATCTGCATAAGAAACATACAAAAGTTTAGTATAAGTACCAAAGAAATGGGTACCTAGTAGGCATCATTTTTTGACTGAGCTAAATCATAATATAAGTACAATAAAAGGTGACATGATAATCTAAGTCAGGGAAAAATTAAAAATCTAGGATAATACGCCAGATACTGAAAATAAACAACTGAAATAATAATATTAAAGAGAACATATCTATTTCTAGCACTACTGGTTAAGCACAAAAGATGCAACCAAAAGTAAATAACCAAACGCTAGCCCCCAGAAGCCTAGTGGATGCAATCAAGAAGAAGTAACGATTGTATATTCATAGAACATCCAAACTTTGAAACCATAAATGTGAAACTTTCCATAATGTAAACACCATACTCGAACCAATTTCATAACCATCATAAATAACCTCAAAATGTTAAACTCGAACCAAGAATAGTATCTCATATGTCGTACATGAACCGATAATAATGTCATGTATATCAAACTTAATTCGGACATAATATCATCGTAGATGCGGAACTTGAACTGATCTTAGAATCATAATTTACTGGACTTGAACCTGTCTTAATATCCCCCCAAGTATATGCCAAGAGTAAGTCATAATATGTCTAAATCCTCCTTAGGCTCAAGAATATAAATAAGATAACATAAGGAGGCCTATTGGGACTACAATGAGTTGATAATAATCTTGGCCTAAGGTCGGCCAGAGGGGCCCACATCTAAGCACGAAAATCCATTCTAAGGAAAATTCTACCCCAAACTAGACTAAGGTGTCAAACTCCACTATAAGGTGCTAAATAAGCCTCATTCTGTCCTGTGATAACAATTCTACCTAAGGAATGGGCAGTTAAGTCAAGTATACCTAATTACCATCTGTTAATCGGCAGAATAATCCAAATCACACTAAATATACCTCCAATTCCTAATTTCTAATCTGAAACTAGCATAATATCACATTGATACTATAATTAATCTCAATCTAAGAGAAAGGTACGCCTAGCCTACTTGGACGATGAAGAAAGCCTGGTAAAGTCTGTTATATAGGCGATATCTTCTAACGAGAAGCCTTCGCATGATGCCAGACTATCAAAATAGGTATCTATGTATTAATACAAGAATAATGATACCCATATTGCAACCTTATGATTCGGTCGAAAATCAAGTCAAAGTCTTATAGGGGGCCCATTTGCGGAATTGCACTTTCAAAACTTCCAATACATCCCTCTATGCTCAAGGATCACTTATCTTTAACAATGGATAATTTGAGATCAAATGATACCAAAATCATCCAATCAAAAATACAAGGATTTATAATTAAATTGGGGAGTTAAACCAAGAATTAGACGTGAACTTACAAGGATTACAATGAGAAAATAAATAATTTGAGCTCACCAACACCCCATGATCACCCAAAGATTAGTCACCAAATTTCCCACACTCTATAGGGCTTTATGACTCTTGAGACTAGTGAGAAATGGGAGAAATCAGGTAAGGGCTTAATTTAATGCCCTTTCAAAGGCCCCAAAAGCGGTATTGTACCACTAAAGAGATCCCTGGCCAGGGTCACCCTCTACAAAGTGGAAAAAGATCACTTAAGCAACACCTTCTTAAGAGGTAAGGCTTTTGATAAAGCAACAAAGGCAGGACCAGACTTGTTTGGTAAAGCGACAAATAGTCTGCTTTAGAGGATGCACCAGCTAAACTTAGATTTTGCCAAGTTTCTACCGACCCTTTTGGATTTATTTAGAATCTTGTAAAAACAAATGAACTATACAAACCTATCAAAATTGATATTTCAAACTTAATAGCACCATCAAAATTTCTATCCAAAGTTGTTTTGATGAAATATGGGCCCCACACCCAAAGGCTATTTACCAAATTCTAGCAATAGCCTAAAATCAGTCTAGAGGTCTTGGGACCCAAATGAAAGGTCTCTATAGACTAAAATCGACGTGTTATAGCTGGTGGAATTGTCAGAATTAGCATACAAGGTCATTAACTTGAAATTTATGCCAGTAGCCAATCCTTACTAGCAATAACTTCAAAAAAGAGAATTGGCTCTAAAAAATAAATAAACTTCCCAGTAAATAAACTGTCGGCTCCAGCAAGACACAAATGACTTAGGGCAGTTATAGGAAAGCTCTAGATGGCAAAAATGTGGAAATATAGAAAATATCATGAAGTTTCATTACAATATCCACTACAAAAAGGTATTTTGTCTGCCAAAGTAAAAGGTTTAGGATGTATCTAAAGGATTGAATAGGTGGGGATATTGGGCCTACATTTTACTTTTGATCTCCCAAATAGTCTCCTCTATTGGGCAGTGTCTCTACTAAATCTTAACTACTAGAATTGACATCCCTGGCTAATATGAGAACTGGCTCCTCCACGAAGGTCAATCTCTCATCTAACAGAACCAATTCCCACCGAAGTATATCAGACTAATCGGGAATGTAAAGCTACAGCATAGTATCATAGAAAGTTGGATAAACATCAGAAAAATCTAGGGACAAGGCTAACTCATAAGACACATCTGTAATTATGCAAATTATTCCAAAAGGTCCAATATATTTGGGGTTGAGCTTGCCTTTCCTCGCAAGCCTTATCATGCACTTCAAGGGTGATACTCAAAGGAATACGCAGTCTCTAACTCCAAATCTCAAGGCACGAAGTCTATAATCTGTACAAGACTTCTACCTACTCTCAGATAACCTCGGCCTTTCTTGAATCACCCTGACTCTATATAATGACTCCCTAAGTAAGTCAGTACCACAGGGCCTAACCTCAGAGGTTTCAAACTACCTTATCAAAGATTGACAATGCCTACCATATAATGCCTCAAATGGTACCATCTCAATACTCAAGTGATAGCTACTATTATATGTGAAATTTGCCAATGCTAAGTATTGCCCCCACTAACTTTCAAAAACTATAACACAAGATCGGAGCATATCCTCCAAAATCTAAATAGTCCCCTACGGCTGCCCATCGGTTTAAGGGTGAAAAGTGGTGCTAAGATCAACTTGGGTACCTAACTCTTCCAGAAAATCCCTTCAAAACCTAAAAGTAAATACTGAGCCTTGGTTTAAAGTAATTGATATGGAAACTCTACAGAGATGAACTATCTCACGAACATAGATATAGGCTAATCTCTCGGCACTGAAGGACATCTTAATAGGAAGTAAATGTGTTGATTTGTTCAACTGATATATAATGACCCAAATACCATCAGAACCATGGAAGGTGCAAGGAAAACCACTAATGAAGTCCATAGCGATCTACTTTCACATCCACTCAAGAATGGACAATCTCTAAATTAGGACACCAGACCTCTAATGCCCGATATTCACCTACTGTCAAAGGCAATGGGATACAAAGTCAACTACATCTATCTTTATGGAACTCCACTAGTAAAGCTATCTCAAATCCATATACATCTTAGTTATCTCAGGATGAAAGGATTATATGAAGTTGTGAGCCTCACGCAATATTAACTGAATCAAGTCTCTAACCCTTGAAACACAAATATAGCCAGCATATCTCAGAATACCCTCAGAATAAATGGTAGTCATCCAGGACACACCACCCAACAATTAATCACAGATGAACCAAAGTCCCCTATGCTACTCAAATAAGGTACACCTAGCTTCAACACTAGCATAATCCTCCTGGAGTCTAAAATTTTAAGTCGCATCATCAAGATGGCTAAGGACTGGATGTCCTATGCTAACGGCTTTTCAAAAACCTATATAGAATCCATTCTACCTATCCTCGCCATTATCTAGCTCAAGGCTTCTGCTACCACATTCACCTTTCTCGGATGATATAAAACAGAGATGTCATAATCCTTCAACAACTCCATCTATTTATGTTATGTAGAATCAATCTCTCTTTATGTCACAAGATGTTGAAGACTATAATTAGTGTTGATCTCATAATGAATGCCATATAGATAATGCCTTCAAATCTTTCTCGTAAAAACTATCGCCGCCAACTTTAAATCATGAAGTGGATACTTGTTCTCATGTACCTTCAACTTCCTCAATGCATAAGCAATAACTCTACCTCACTATATCAACATACAATACAAACCGACATAAAAGGCATCATAATATAAGGTAAATCCTTGCCCTTACTAAAAGAAACAGTATATGAACTGAATTGAGAAAACCTTGAGCTTCTAAAATCTCGACTCATACTTCTCAGACCACTAGAAAGGAACCTTCTTCTAGGTCAATCTAGTCATCGCTACCACAATAGTAGCAAAATACTCAACAAACTGCCATAGTAACTAGCCAAAACAATAAAGCTACAAAACTCAAATGGAGATGTATGCCTGGTCCAATTAGGAATAGCCTCAATCTTTGTTAGGTTTACCACAATCCCATCCTTAGACACCACATGCCCTAAGATTGTAACCGATTTGAGCCAGAACATGCACTTTGAGAATTTGTTAAGAAACCTATGATATCTCAAAGTTTGGAACACAATCCTTAAATATTGTATATGCTCCTCCCTACTCCTTGAATACACAAGAATGTCATTGATGGACAAAATCACGAAGAAGTCCAAATAAGTTCTAAACACAAAGTAAATCAAATTTATCAACATAGCTTAGGCATGGGTCAACGCAAAAGACATCTCCAGGAACTCATAAATGCCATAACAAGTCCTGAAGGCTATTTTTAGGATATACTTGGTCTCAATCCTTAACTAATGGTAATTGAATCTCAATTCAATCTTAAAGAACACCTCTGCACCCTGAAGTTTATAAAACAAGCAATCAATGCAAAGCATAGGATATTTATTCTTCACTATCACCTTATTCAGCTGCTTGTAATCAATATACATATGCAAAGAACCATTCATCTTTTTCACAAACAAGATAGGAGCACCCTACGAAAACACATGGCCTAATGAAACCATTACCCAAAAGATCCGAAAGCTTAGAATTTAGCTCCTTAAGCTCGACATGAGCCATATTCTAAGGTTCTATAGAAAAAAGTACGTGCCCTACTCAAGATCAATAATAAATTCAATATTATGCTCAGGAGGAAGACCAAGTAGATCGATAAGAATGACATCAGGAAAATCTCGTACTACAAGAATAGAGTTAAGAGAAGGAATCTCCATACTAGAATCACAAATATAAATAAGATAAGACTCGCAGCCCCTCGATATAAGTCAACAACAATAACAACAAACCCAGTGTATTCCCACCAAGTGGGGTCTAGGGAGAGTAAAATATATGCAGTCCATACCGCTACCTCCGAAGAAGTAGAGAGGTCGTTTCCGATAGACCCCAGCTCAAGATAAAATTATACATATATATGTAAAAGATATTAAAAATAAAATTTGATGAGTAATTTTCATGCTCACTCTCTCAAAGAGAGTGAAATGCACTCACTTTGCCACCTCAGTATATTTAGGGAGCAAATAATTTTAATTTTAAATAGTTCGAGGGGAGGGTCATTACCTAGCCAAAACAGAAGAAATAATCTCCATCTTTGTATGGCTAATAAACCCTCACCACATAACCAGGGGTATGTCGGGCATGGCTAAGGTTACGGTCTTGGAAAAATAATCCAAGACCCCATGATGAGGGATGACCATTCCATGCCTTGAATCACATCAAAGACCACCATATATAATATAATAATATCATCCTGAGTTTAAACTCTTAAATTATCACAACATACAATTTATAAACCTTATCCACTTCTAAAGAATTACTTACAAGAGTAGATACACATAATGACACCAATAAGGAATCCCAAGACAACTCTAACTATGGTGCATAATAAGCAGACTCATAAGAGTAAGTGGGTCCTAGATCAAATAAATAAAAAGCCAATCGATGGCACTAAGAGATCATACTTGTAGTAAAACTATCCAAAGACTCTACATCCGGTCTACCAGGTACAATATATAAATGCCCTTACTCAACACCTGGCTGGGAACCTAATTGATCACCTATCCTACCTGCCTATACTACCTGCCTGAGGACCTTTACGAGAACCATGGGGACCACCCCAACAACCCTGCATACTAACTCTAGCTAAAAGCGATATTTTTGTAATCAGCGTAATACTATGCACTTCAGGCACCACTGCCCTACGATGTAGACATTCTTTAGAGAAATAGTCAAAGGCCCCACACTCACTCTTTTGCTAACCAAATAGTTAGACTTGATATTTCAATACCCAGGTGTGTTTTATCATTCATGAAGGCTAGGTCTTCATTGATGGATAAGATTCGAGCTCATCATCTTGATGATGTTAGATTGAGATTGATTTAGGATAAGGTGTTAAGTGTGAGGCTAAATAATCCTTGCTTGATTCAAATGGAATTTTGAGGATTAGAGGCCGAGTTTGCGTGTTGAGGGTGGGTGATTGGATTAGATTGATTTTGTAAGAGGCTCATTGTTCAAGGTTTTCCATCCATTTAAGAGTCACTAAGATGTATCATGATTTGAGGCAGCATTACTGGTGGTGTAGTATGAGAAAAGATGTAATGGACTTTGTAGCTCGTTGCCTATGTTTCCATCAGGTGAAGGCTGAGCATTTGAGGCCTCGTGATTTGCTTCAGAGGTTATTCATTTTTGAGTGGAAATAGGAGTGGATTACTATAGACTTTATAATTGGGTTGCCTCATACTTCTCATGGTTCTAATAGTGTTGGGTCATCATGGATCAATTGACCAAATCTACTCATTTTACTCTAGTTTAGGTTTTTTAAAGTGTTAAGAGGCTGACCCATATCTATATTCGTGAGATAGTGCATCTTCATGATGTTCCATTTTCTATTATCTCAGATCCAGGTTCAATTTTCACATCTTACTTTTGGAAGAATTTTTAGGAGAATTTGAGTACTCGGGTTGATCTTAGTACAGTCTTTCACCCCAGATCGACAGTCAATCGGGGCGAACTATTCAGGTATTGGAGGATATACTCAGCGTTTGTGTGATGGACTTTGGTGGTCAACGGGAGTAGCATCTAGCCTTGATGGGGTTTGTGAAAAATAATTAATAGCTACCATTCTAGAACAGATATGGCTCATTTTGAGGCTTTGTATGGTAGGATTTTTCTGCTGGTTTGACTTTTCTGAGATTAGACCTCGAGGTACGGACTTGCTTTATGAGCCCTTGGATAAAGTTTGAATCATTCATGATACGCTTTGAGCGGCCCAAAGTAGGCAGAAGTGTTATGCAGATTGTAGACTTCATTCCTTGAGATTTAGTTTTGGTGATCGAGTTTTCCTTTGGGTTTTGCCCATGAATGGTATGATGAGGTTTGGGAAGAGGAGCAAGCTCACCCTCAGGTATATTGTCCCATTTGAGATTCTTGGGACTGTCAGTGATGTGGATTATAAGTTGTCTTTGCCCCCAGACATATTTTTTGTTCATCCAAGTTTTCAAGTTTCCATTCTTTGGTGTTACATTCTGGATGAGTCTCATATCATCCATTGGGATTCGATTCAGTTAGATAAAAGGTTGTCTTTTGTTGATGTGCCTATCTCCATCTTGGCTAAAGATGTTAAATGATTTTGTTCTAGAGATAGTGGTTAAGGTATAGTGGAGACATCGACCTGTATATGAGGCTACTTAGTGATTTTAGGTAATTCCTTGCCTTCAATTCAAGGACGAACTAGATTTTTAGTGGTGGATGAGAAAACAACCTGACATTTGGTAATTTGTGCGGAATATTTATTTCTATATGATTTGACCAATTTAAGGTCCCGTAGTTGTTTTGTGGTATCTCTGGGGTGTGGAGATTATTGGAGGGATTCCCGGTGCATTTCAGTGTGATTTATGTAATATTGTGGTTTATGGTGGCTTGAAAAGCCTTCTACTTGATTTCAGTCAACATTTATTGATCTGTGCATCAGATGGCAAAACAGATTACGACGGAATATTCAAAACGTCCATTTTAAGGTCGTAACCTGATTGGCGTGATTTTATGGCTTTTATATGTCATTTCGACCCTCAATTTAAAAAGTTGTGAAACTGAATTTTGAGGATCAACTTTGTGAAATGACATTTTTTTAAAATCTGATATCGTCATCGAGTCTGTAGCCTCGACTTTGATAGGGTAGCATAGTTTGTTTGCATTCACGAGATTTTGAGTGAATCTCAAGGGGTCTACGGAGACTTGAAATTCTCCAAGTCTCCAGCTGGTGCACTTGTATAAGTGACACTTTGGTCGGTTACGTAACTCAGCAGGTCAGACCAAGTGTCCCTTACGCGATATCTAGATCGCAATCGCAAACCCGTATAAGCGATGTCAGGTTCGCTTATGCAATATTTAATCTAAGGTAAGGTATCACGTACGCGACGCCTGGTTGCTTAAGTAGTAGTCGCTTAAGCAACCCGATAATCGCATTTGCGATGCCTGGGTCCTTCAAATACCTATGTTTCATTATTTTTCACCATTTTTTAGGCTAGAGCCTAGGGTTTCGTGATTTTGAGAAATTTCCTCCATTTCTAACCTTGGGTAAGCTCCAAATCACCTATTTCAACTACTTTTCTTCAATTTATCATTTAAATCTTATTTAAATACGGATTTAAAAGTAGAAATTAGGGATTTTGGCCCGAAAGGCCTAAAAATTATATTTCACCAATTTAAGCCCCGATTCCAACCCATTTTCACTTGGATGAGTTTCTAATCTTATAATTATCACTTTTCTCTTAATTTCATCTTCAAAACAACTCCAATTCTCAATGGTTTTGCCGATAAAGCTTGAAAATAATTTTTCATCGATTTGAACCTCATTTTAAACTCATTTTCTCTTGGGTTTTCATATGTAAACTCCTACAGTATGGGGAGCATTTTTCAAAAAAAAATTATAATTTTACCCTTCTTTTCAAAAATTCATTTTAGGAGTCCGTTTTGACCCTAACTCAAAATTAGGCAATATGGGTATCATTGGCTTTATTTTGATGCATAGATTCTGTATTTCTCTGTCTTAGTTGATTTTGAGTCCCTTTGTGAGAGTAAGGCTTCATATTGAAGGCTTTCAAACTTGTTTTTGGCATTCGAGGTAGGCTATGGCTTAACTTTTTTCAGACTGGATTGGGTAGTTAATGTTAATACAAAATCATGTTAAGGGTATTAATTATGAAAATGTCTATATTTATCATGTTGTGTCTATGTGGGGGACTATATATTGATGTTATTTGGTAATTTAGGAGTATTATTTTTGTATGTGTGACTATATGAGGTCTTATATGATGTTATTGGCCTTGTGTATGTGGAATTAGTTGTATCTTGCTTGATGAAAAGCCTAATGTGGCATCACTAGTGACTTTTTAATATACTTCATTCTATTGGCATATGGATTACGTTAGATTCATGGATGGTTGGATTAATGAGTGAATTTTAGCTCACTTGGTTGGTATATTGGTTGAATATGGAATTTCTCATTCTGGTTGGTTATGAGCATTACATCCTCATAACATATTTATTCATGAAATATTGGTACCACCATGGAAATACTAGATTTTCTTATAGAAAATATAACATCTTTAAAATCCTCTACTAATGGATGTACTGAAAAGGATATATGGATATTGTATTAAATATTGGTTGTATATGGATTAACAAACCCCCGTGGGTCCTACTTGAGAGTGAATCTCAATTGGTGTGAGTTGACGAACCTCTCATGGGTCCTACCTAGGAGCAGAGCTCAGTAGTTGATACGGAGGCTGTGTGACAATCTCATGCATTACATCATCATCATTATCATCATCATCATCATCATTATCATCATCGTCATCATCTCCATTGCATTTGTATTTACTTTGTACTTTTCTGTGATGTATCATTTTCCTTGATGTGATGCCTATCTATGGTACTTCTTTATTTGTCTTTGTATGTATGATAACTGTATACTTGTATTTCTCTTTTATATTGCAATGGTGTATGTGAATATTATAGAACTGTTAGTGGAGATAGTATAGGCTATCATTTGGGATATTTTCTGATTACAGGTGACGTTCCCTTAGTGTGTATTTTGTATACTTTATTTTCTACTTTGCTCAGTCGACAAGACTCGAGCTTAGTAGGGGCTGCCCAACCAAGAGACAAGCTTTGAAGTGTAAAGAAGGCCTTCAAACACTCCAAAGCCGTCAGATTGGTCTCATTAAGGGCCTTTTAGTCATTTTGTTTAATAAGATTCAAGACTATAAATAGAATCTTTTTGGTCATTTCTCGTAACTTATTGTAAGACATCTCTTAGAGAGTGTTCATACAAGTGTGGATTTCACTTGTGACAAGTGTGGATATCACCTGTGTTGGTACTAGTTTAGAAACCGTGATTGCTTGGGGATTTCGGTTCCCTTGAAGTATCCGTAAGATCTTGATGTTACTTGTATAATCCTTGGGTCTTTGTGTTTGACACACACTTAGATTCATAGTGTTTATGCATTTGTATGTCAAGTTGTCTTATCTATTTATATATATTATTGTTGTTGTCATCTTGTTCTTGGGTTTGTGTCCAAACCGTGAGTTATTGTTGTTGTTGTAATCTATTTGTTAGTTTTTTCTCTCACTAATTTTAGTGTTCTTACACCTTGTAATCTTGTCAATCTTATGTTGATTGTTGTTGCAGAGACTAGGTCTTATTTGGTCCTCGGGTTCTACTTACATAGTGGACTATTTTTGTGTTATTTTGGTGCCTTCCATAGCTTGATTGGTATCATTTGGTATCAGAGCATGTCTTGATTTTGTTCCAACAAGATCAATCTTTGGCTAGCTTGCTTGAGAAATCAAAAAATAAGTAGTATTCTTGAGTTTGTGTTCTTGGCTAAGAAGTTGGATTTCTTGTTATTGTTGTCTTGGACGAAATTTGAGTCTAGATCTAGGTGTTCTTTTGTTTGTTTTGTTGTTTATAGTGTTATTTTTATTCTTCCTTAACACTCTTGGATTTAGATCTAAGTTTGAGCTTATGTTGTTGAAGTTGTTGTTATGAACTCAAGTGTGACCATTTGTTGTTGTTATTGTTGTGGTTTGGCCGTGTATTATTGGCCTTGTTGTTGTTGGAGTTAGACGTTGGATTGTTGTTGTACTTGGTGATTGTTGATGTTGTTCTTGATGTTCTTCACAACCCTCATAACTTAATAAAACAAAGTGAACATTAGATCTATAAAAGTGAAGGGAAAAAGGTGAAGCTTTGTTAGTCTAAAAAGACTTACCATTACTCATCAACTAGTCAATCACTTCTCAACCACTTTCCATGTTTTGTGGACCATGTTTTAGGAAAATAGTACAAGAAAGTTAAGTCTTCAATTTTTGAAGTTGAAAGAGGATTTCAAAACTTGTTCCCTACTATACCAATTCCCATCAATTCCAAATCACAAATTGATCAAAACTTCCAAATTTGGAAAATAAAATTTGTTAAAGACCTCAACCAATACATGGCTTCCACGTCACCAATTACTGTTCACACGACAATTTTAGGCTCAAAATTTGATTTCTTAGTTTCTAATCTTTGTTTCTTAGTTGTATTTTGTTGATTCTATCGGTAATTAACAAACTAGTAATTATCTACTAGGTTGTAAGTTAGTTTTGGGTCGGTTTAATTCGTGTCTACGTTTCTTTGGGTGATTTTATCTTTTTGAAATTTGTTGTAGCTTCTTGATTCAAGTACATACATATTTATTTTGAGTCGTTTCAAACAAGAATCTATTCCGACCTTGAGCCGCAATTGGAACTAAGTAACCTCATTGAAGTACAAACGATGTACCAACACTTGTGAGGCCAATTGAGTGATACTTCAAAGGTGTGATCTTAAGAGCTTGTGGGGATGTTTTTTCTTTTCTAACATTAACTAGTTTACTATTTTTCTGTGCTTTTGTTTTAAAATTTCTTTTGTTAGGTACTATGGCATCGGAAAAGGTGACCATGAATGATTTGATGCCGGCCATAATGAGTGTAAAACACAATGTTATTAGCTGATGTGAATCTATTGAAAGAAGAGTGGAAGGAATAATAGAAAGAATATAAACTAAGATTGGGGAGAAGAACTTAGATCAAGTAGTAGAATTGTGTGCGATTGTTGAGCCAAGGGTTGAACCGAATGAGGGCGACAAGGAACACCTAATTATGGAACTTGTCAAACCTAAACCATTGTTACATACTAACCATGGAACTAGCATTTTTCCTAGTACCAATAATTCTCTTGTGCAGATTCATAAGCTAATGCTTCCAAAGGAGGACTTAAAGAAGACCTCTCATGAGCATAAGTTTTAAGGCCTAGATGAGTTCTTATTCAAAGACTCCAAGGTAGATGAAGACTTGACTCAAAAGAGGAACATAACCAAACTCCTATGGCCCGATGGGTACTTTATGCCAAGGAGTGAAGCATGTCACCCCATGGATCGGAGAAAGAAGTTCCCTACCAAAGGAATTCCTACAAAGAAGCAAAAGGATCTAACCTATTGCTTCCAAGGTATGTACCTACCCCCTCTTATTCCTAGTGATCCTTGGAGACATGATGATATTTTCCTAATATTGAATAGACCCTTGAAGTTGATTGAAAATATGCCTCACCATAGTAGTATTAGTGTCTTCATGAATCCTCTATGGTGTTTGCCTTTGGTGCTTGAAATGTGTGGGCCTTATAATCTTAATGCCCAATCTATTTATTTCTTAAGGAAGAGTCCTTGGTGTGTGCTTGATATACAACTTTGGTTTCCTAGTCCTTGTCACACTTGTGTGGTTGGACAAGTTGAACTAATAGGAAGGACTCTTAGGAGCATGCTAAGTGCCATGAAAATAAGTCACCCAACTTCTTGGATATACACTTTGGCTTGGAGTGATTCGGTTTCTCATAGATTATCTAATTCCTCTAATAGCATAATTCCTTTGGTGAATGCACTTCTTGAGGGAAGTTGCTTGAAGAGAAAAGATGTAATGTGCTTCAAATGTTTTGTCTCATCCTATGGTGCACTTAGCTCTTTTCTTTTCTATTTTTTGCTCATGATGATGACAATGTTTGTATTAAAAATGTATTTTGTGTAAGCATGGTTTTTTATGGTTGGAAGGGTATTCTACTTCTTTAGACCCCTCGGCATGTGATGTGTGTGCAACCTTGGTTTGATTCTTTGGTTGATTGTGATAACCTTAACCCTCATGCCATGAGAAAATGTGTTTTGCAAGGTTCGGATTCAAGATCAAATTCTTTTCAAGAAGGGGAGAATAATACGAGTCAAAGGGGCATCGTTGCTTTCAAGGACATGATTGGAAGCCGATAAGTAAAGACTCGAGCTTGGGAGGGGATGCCCAACCAAGAGACAAGCTTTGAAGTGTAAAGAAGGCCTTCAAACACTCCAAAGCAATCCCAAGGCTACACTCCAAGGCCACCCCTTAAATTGATCTCATTAAGGGCCTTTTGGTCATTTTGTGTAATAAGTAGTCAAGATTATAAATAGAACCTTTTAGGTCATTTCTCATAACTTTGATGAATATTGTAAGACCTCTTAGAGAGTGTTCATACAAGTGTGGATTTCACTTGTGACAAGTGTGGATATCACTTGTGTTGGTACTAGTTTAGAAACGGTGGTTGCATGGGGATTCCGATTCCCTTGAGGTCTCTATAAGAGCTTGGTGTTACTTGTATAATCCTTGGGTCTTTGTGTTTGATACACACTTAGGTTCATAGTGTTTATGCATTTGTATGTCAAGTTGCCTATCTATTTGTACATATTATTGATGTTGTCATCTTGTTCTCAGGTTTGTGTCCAAACCATGAGTTATTATTCTTGTTTTAATCTATTTGTTAGTGTGTTGGCTTGCTGATTTTAGTGTTCTTACACCTTGTAATCTTGGTAATCTTGTGTTGATTGTTGTTGCCGAGACTAGGTCTCATTTGGTCCTCAAATTCTACTTACATAGTGGACTATTTTCATGTTGTTTTGGTGCCTTCCATAGCTTGCTTGGTATCATGAGTACAAGTGGATTGTACTCACTTCTACTACACCATTTCGGTGGAGATCCAGGTTTGAGTGCACCTCATGGCAGCTGATTTCAGACGATACTTGGAGCCTATTTCGAGGTAGCAGTTGGTCCTTGCATTTCGGAGTTGACTACTACCTTCACCTATCTAGACTATGTCTCTATTTATA
Organism: Capsicum baccatum var. pendulum; assembly: GCA_030864225.1. NCBI lineage: Eukaryota > Viridiplantae > Streptophyta > Magnoliopsida > Solanales > Solanaceae > Capsicum > Capsicum baccatum. The sequence goes on along the minus strand of CM061560.1, from coordinate 158,097,963 downwards.
TTCAGAGACAGAGTTATTTCTTTTTGGATATTCTATGTATTTTGACTTCGAGTTGTACTAGTTAGTTCTTACACTGTGACACCAGGTTTGGAATTATTGTATGTTATCTTTGGTTATGTATCTCTGCTTTTATTATGCTTGTGTGGTTGAGTTTCACTCTAGAATCCTTACCTTGGGTATTGGTGTTATTTTCCTTTTTATATCAGTTTAGGTGATAGGCTTACTTGTCAAGGCTTACTGCAACAGGTGCCATCATGACTCTTGATTTTTGGGTCGTGACAAGTTAGTAAGGTTGATTGATGTGATCATGATTAGTATATGGGTTGTGAACCCCGAATAAGCCCTCTCTTGGAAGTTTAGGCTCGGAGGGTGTAAATGAGGTAAGCATTAAGCATTGCACTACTTACCATATTATTGAGTTGCACTATATTTTATCTTTATTATGTGTATGATTTTGTGATTTATGATTTTGTGATTTGGAATTCCTTTTATGTGGTGTTTATATTCTTAAAACTACTATTAAGTTTGAAATTTAAACTACTAGGAGCAGGATGGCTTGAGTGATAACGCCCAATTATATTGGTTTAGATGCACACGATGATTAGCAATATTTAACCCAAAAATCACTAAATGCTTGCTCATATTAATTTTGACAATAAAGGTAAATGGAGGGGGAGGGGGTTATGTCAAGAATTTGGAACACTTTAGAATATAATTATCAAGAGAGAAATTGCTATAATTAAAATATAGGAGTTGCAATCAATATCAGAACGAGTTAGGGGTGTGCTTGTTTGATAGTTGACAATATGTATGGGTGGTTGACCTTTAATTCAGTAAGTATATAGTATGGATAGGTTAGGTTTTAGATACTATTGTTAACCTTTCAATCTATCACCAAATTTTATATGGGTTTCTTCAAACACCCATATTTAACTCTCTAGACAACCTCATCAAATTAGTTAGTCTATTTCTAGTAATATCAATTAAATGAAAAAATCTCAAGTATTTGTCAACTAAATCTTTTCACTTTTGTTCTCTCTTCCAAGCAAAACAAAAGATCTAAGTTTAAATAGTGTTTGCAACCTCTATTCATGAATTAAAATATAGAGGTTTAGTTAAAGAGATAATACATAAATATGACCCTAAACTTGAAACCAAATTATAACTTTGACTTTAAACTTTGATAGTACACAAATAGGACCTTTAACTATTCAAAACCTGAACAAATATGACCTCCGATTTTGCAACCCTATGCGTGAGTTTCACTCGCGCCTATGTGGAAAGGTAATTCAATCACACGGTGCCACGTCGTTAAAAGGGCTGACTTGGAGGGAGGTCATATTTGTGCAGTTTTGAATAGTTAAAGATCATATTTGTGCACTGTCAAAGTTTTGTTTTTTGTGTTAAAACGGCATCGCTTTTATTATTATTATTATTATTATTATTATTATTATTATTATTATTATTATTATTATTTTATTTATTTATTTCTATAACAGCAACACCTAGCTTTTTTTAATTAAAAAATCAAACCCGTGCAGTAGGCTGAAGGAAGCGCCCAAGAAGAGCAAATAACACCACTGGGCTATCTAAGTGTCCTATTTCATGTGGTTTAACATTAACATACGTACATAAATATAGATTTTCTACCTTATATATATAACGTAATTTTTTTACCGAGGGGGTTCGGTGAACCCCATGACAACCACGTAGGTCCGCCCCTGCGTTAATTTAATAACGTTTTAATAATGTTAATTTAATAACATTGTAATAACGTTAATTTGATAACGTTAATTTAATATACTACTACTACTAACCTTAATAACGTTAATTTAATTACGTTTTATTAAAACTATAATTTTTATTATTAGTAGTATAGTTTCGTCTTTAATTTAATATTTAAATAAATTATATTTAGATATATTATATAACTTAAATTCGCTCTCTGCTTTATAATATATATACATACCCGCGCAATTTTTTCATATGAGGCTGACACACCTAATTAATAAATCTTCAATATTGCTCTTTTTCCACAATGACAAAAAAAATTAAATGTCCTTTTCATCTTTGAGCCGAAAATAATGAAAAAATAATAGTGAAAAGTCATTTAAAGGTCATATTTATGCAGTTTTGAATAGTTAAAGATCATATTTGTGCACTGTCAAAGTTTAAGATCATATTTATGTAATAGCCCTTAGATCTTAAGCCGGACGCACCCAGGTTCAACACGCGTTTTGCCTCGGAGGTCATATTTATGCAGTTTTGAATAGTTACAGGTAATATTTGTACACTGTCAAAGTTTAAGGTCAAAGTTATAATTTGATGTCAAGTTTAGAGTCATATTTATGTATTATCTCTTAGTTAAACCCAGAATATATGACTCAAATTAGAAACAAATAATCAACACTCATATATTAATCAACAATCATTCATCACCCACCCCAAAGTATTGTGGTTTAGCTACGCGTCATTAAAAGAAAGAGATTATATCATTATGTACATCAAAAGATTTCATAAATTTAAATATTCACAATAAAATCCTCAATAGCTGAATTAACTCCACAATTGTCAGATTCTTATTTTGATTGAACAAATTGAAAATACTCATATAAAAAATATTGATAAATTCGTATTGAAATTGAACTGAAAAAAAATATCGCAAGAAAGGAATTGAATCAAACAAAAATTCTCTCAAAAATGGCAACTACTTCAAATTTGATTTAAAAATCACATTTTTTCTATCTATAATTCCTTTTACAAACTGAAACTCAAAATCTTTCACAGTACGATTATAGTTTTTCAAGAATCAAATTTCAATGATTTGGGTCAGAATAAAAAATAATGGACCTCAAAATGATTGAGTCTAATTCGAAGGGGTTGGGTGCGGTGGGGAGGAAAGATGGATTTACATATCAAGAAAAGAAGGGTGGGTAGGGTTGAAGAAGAAAGGATTTGGGGGAGCGAGTTACAAATCAAGAACGGGGAGGGGCTGCGAGTTGCAGATCAAGAATGGGGGAGGGGCGGGTTGCAGATCAAGAACCCGGGGAAAGAGGCACCAGTTGCAAATCAAGGAGGGGGTTGGAGAAGAAAGTTTAGGGGTAGATTTTTTTTTTCATTTTATACACACACGTGTGTGTGTATAGGTTGGGGAGATGATTTAAAAAAAAATTATTTACATAGCTCCAACTGGAGCGTGTGTAATGCACTTCCCGTAGTGAGAGTGGTATGATATTTTTGAGGTAGTATAAAATACAATTGAAAGTTCTGTAAGGAGGGAAAGAATTATCGATAAAGTTAAATTGCTAAAGCAAGTTTTGTGGACAAGTTTAAGGATGTTTTAATATCTTTTCTCATTTAATAAAGAACAAAACAAATTAATAATAGTCATATATTTATTTACATATTTTAGGAACTGTAGAAAAAAAAAACAACAAACTCAAAACTTTACTAATAGAATCCTAAACAGACAAGTTGTTATTAAATAATTTTCAACTCAACTGTTATAGACATGCTATTGTATATGTAAGCTATTTACTTGGGTCAAAACCCACGAAAGTGACAAGGTTGATAATCAAACTGTTAGTAGAAAGAAAGCACATACTTATTAAAGTATGTATGTACTGTCAAATATTTCTCTACTCTCACTCACTTACTTTATACTAGTATGACAAAGCAATAATCCTCATTTTTGGGTAACTACCCATTATTTAAAAAAAATTCTTACCTTCTTATATAAGATAATTTCAAAATGTGCAGTGTTTCAGCCTATAAGTTCATAAACACCAGTCAAAACAATTAAAAAAGCTACATCTCTAAATTTCAGAATCAGAAAATGGTTGCTTAGCCCCAATAAATGTACAATTTCAGTCTATTGACCTCATAAAGAATAGCACTATCTAATTTCTCCATCTAAAAGAGATCATTTATTAGCACATTTATTAGCACACAATCATTGCACGCAAACATATTCCCAAACTTTAATAGCTAACTTACACAACTAAATTAAATTAAAAGAAAGCCAAAAAAAACTTCTTTTGACTTATTTTCTACTTCAAATTAGAATCAAACCTTAAGAATTGAAAAGGGGACCAAAAAAAACTTGTAGAGAGTGAAATATCTCTTGGCTGAGACTGAAAGTGTCACTTCAGTTTTGATTTGTAAATGATGTAGTTAGGTTTGAAAAGTACCAAAGTAGATAACAGAACAGTAAGATAGACTGCACAAGATTGCGGGTGCAAATTTAACCAAACAGGCCATGTAAATTCATTTGTTAAAGAATGATAAATATTAAACAGATAAATAGATACATTGTCTGGTGATCAACGCAGAGGTGTAGTATCAAGATATCAAAATATTGAAACAAGCGTTTTCAATCTACAATGAATTAATTCAGTTCACATTCATAGAAATTCTGAGTATGTCTTTATATTCCACATCAGGCGTGGACTCAGAAATTTATTCAAAAAAGGTAGCTACAAGTTTCAAGATGAAAATTAAGTTTTCAATAGTTATTTTACTTAGGTTCGACATCAATTGAATGAATGTTTTATTCGCAATCAATAATGATATAGAAATTATAGTTTAGAACAACAATTTTAAACTTTTAACCAAAAGTGGATTTTAAATCACTTTGACACACCAAACACAAATCAAAACTTTCAAAGATTTGATACAAAAATAATTATGAATCAAAATTTGATTCATGAAATTGAAACTTGGTTTCTCAAATACCAAATTTTTACAAACTTGCAATGTTAAGTATATAAACATTACCATACACGTTCGTGTCCATATAGCGATAACAATAGAAAAAAATTTCATCACATCATTTCATTTTTCTTGTAATTTTACATCGCAGTATTTATTTCTCTAAAAAAAAATCATTGTTCTCATTAGCTCTAACTAAATCATTGTTACTGAAAAGAAAATACGAACTCGTCAGAAGAAACTTATTGATCAAATTCAGCAATTAAATCCAAATAAAAGTTCTCTGGACCTCCAATTGTTTTATGTTATTCCATTCATATTTACTAATACACATCAGGTGTAACCCCATAAAGATCGTTAGGTACCAAAGTTATGTAACAAAGGAATGATTCGCTACCAATGTCTTGTCCATTGTTTCGTCATTTAATTCAAATTACATTTGGTCAAACAAAGTAAAAATAAACACTACTAAAATTCAAAGTTTTTTTTTCACCACTTAAGCCGATGTTATCTAATAGACACTTTGCGCTAGTGGTGAGTCACGTGAAGTCACAATAGATGTGGATATTAACTTTATCATATCACAAAAGTTGGACGCTGGCCATGAATTTCCTCTTTTTACTCTTAATAATTTTGTATGGTCAAGCAACTTGATAATGAGTATTCATAAATTTCAAGATTCAATGTCAGATATATCTTAAGTTAGCTTACCACTATCAGTTGGATTCTTGGTGTTCCATATTTCTATCGCGAAGGAACTACTAACTTTTGGGTAAGGCCAATTGAATGGTAACTACATTATTAGTTGGATGCTTTGGTCAGATGCTAGTTTCAATTCGTGGAGCCACAGATCAATCACTTCCAATGACACACAATCCACTAGGATAAATATCCAAGCCCATGAAGTCAAATGGGATAGTTAGAAATTTCATGTTGGATTCAACACTAGAGCAGGGATGATCATATCTATGGGCTTCTATATTAGATGATGCAAAAAATGAATATTGAAGTGTGCTTTATAGAAGTCATGCCTTTGAGATATTTGTGTCTTCTATGAATTTTACATTTGCATGGTACTACAGGACATTCATAGAAGTCAGCAAATTTGGTTCAATAAATCAGCATAAAAACATACACACTAATAGAGATATTGAATGAACTCACTTGTGATAAGGACTTTCTTCTTTCAACTTGGATATGTCAGAGAAGCGATTAATGACGGCAGAAATGATATCTGGATCACTCGCATTGACTTTAACTAGTGCTTATCCTAAAAATGGCAACCTCTGTGAACATAAGAAAGATCAGAAAACATTCAAGTTAGATTAGAGAAGGGTGAAAATAAGCAATTGGATAAATGTTATGCAAACTGAGTGAAAATGTATGTGAAGATCTACTGTTGGCTGCTCTCCTTTTGTCAACAATTGCTGTTCATATTTCAACAATTGTGGATGATGAAGACATTTGTGACTTTGTGTTTTAAACATCAGTGGCTGCATTCATATATGAAGGCAAGACTTTTGAGGTCCAGATTTGGCTATAAAAGCCAATGCTACTTCATTTGCAAACACACCTCCACAACATTTCAATAGCCAATCTCTCCTTTATATTTTCTTCTTTCTCTACTTCTTGGTTGAGTATTTCCATACTCGTAGAGAATTTGTAAGAGGCTATTTTGTCTTGTTAGTCCCGAGAAAATATTTTGTACTCTCCTCAATATTAGTGAAATTTTTGGCTCTCTCGCCGGTGGTTTTTTTCCTCTATTTAAAGAGGGTTTTTCCACCTAAAACCTTGGTGTCAATTTTACTGTTTTTATTAATTTCTCGGAATCTTTGGTTGAATTTATCACGCTTCCACACTCTGTAGCCCTACAAATTGGTATCAGAGCCACGATAATTCAACCGGGATTTTTTTATTAAAAATGTCGACGAAGTTCGATATTGAGAAATTTGATGGTAAAATTAGTTTTGCTATCTGGCGAGTCCAGATGCTGGCTGTTCTTACCCAGAATGGCCTAAAGAAGGTTCTGTCCGGCAAATCGGCGAAGCCAGCCACTACAACGGAGGAGCAGTGGGAAGAGACGGATGAAAAGGCGTTATCCACAATCCAATTATGCTTGTCCCGTGAGGTGCTACGCGAAGTCATCAATGAGAAAACTGCAGCCGGCATATGGAGTAAATTGGAGTCTCTGTACATGACCAAAAGTCTTGCAAATAAACTCCGGTTAAAGGAGCGACTTTTCACACTCCGTATGTATGAAGGTACACCCATCCAATCTCATCTTGGTGAATTTAATTCCATCATAATTGATTTGGAAAATCTGGATGTCGAAATTGATGATGAGGATAAAGCCGTACTACTTATTGTTTCTTTGCCACCCTCATATAGACATTCCAAAGAAATTATGCTATATGGTAATAATGTTACCTTGAGGTTTGATGATGTCAAGTCTAACCTACTATCCAAAAAAAAATTTGATACCCAAATTCATTCTGAAAGTTCGGGTGAGGGACTAGTAGTTAGAGGGAGAAACCACGAAGTAGGTGCTAGCGGTAAAAACCAATCCAAATCCAAAGGTAAAAACTCTAAGTATTGCCGTTATTGCAAGAAAAGAAATCATGAAATCTCTGAGTGCTACAAATTGAAAAATAAGCAAAACAGAGAAGATAAGGGTAAGCAACCCGAAAAATCTGCCGAAGCTAGTTTTGTAGAAACCGAATCTGATGGAGAGTGTTTTATTGCTTCTGGTACTAAACAAAGGTCAAAAAATGAGTGGGTTCTTGATTCTGGTTGTACATTTCATATGTCTCCTAATAGAGACTGGTTTACCACCTATGAATCTTTTAATGGTGGTCTTGTCTTAATGGGCAACGATGCTCAATGCAAAGTTGTCGGCAAAGGCACAATCAAAATCAAGACACATGATGGAGTCATTAGAACTTTGACCAGTGTCAGACATGTCCCTGATTTGAAAAGGTATCATTTCCCTAGGCACTCTTGAATCTCAAGGGTGTAGATACTCAGCTGAAGGTGGAGTTTTAAAAGTGTCCAAAGGAGCTCTTGTGTTACTAAAGGCAATTCGATCTGGTAGTTTGTATTTGCTTCAGGGTTCAACTGTTATAGGCTCTGCAGCCGTCACCTCATCCAACAAAGACAACACGAAGTTGTGGCATTTGAGGTTGGGCCACATGAGTGAGAAGGGAATCCAAATTCTCAAAAAGAAAGGTTATCTTGGCAACCATTGTACCGGTAAGGTCGATTTCTGCGAGCATTGCATTTTTGGTAAGCAGAGAAAGGTTAGCTTTTCAAAAGCCATTCACAGGACCAAAGGTACTTTGGACTACATCCATTCAGATCTTTGGGGTCCATCGAGAGTTCCCTCCAGAGGTAAATGTCATTATATGCTGACATTTATTAATGATTTTTCACGTAAACTCTGGGTATATTTTCTCAAGCAAAAGAATGAAGCTTTTTCCACCTTTAAAGAGTGGAAATTATTAATTGAGAACCAGACTGGCAAGAAGATCAAGAGGCTAAGGACGGACAATGGCCTCGAATTTTGTTCTAATGAGTTTAATGATTTCTGCAAGAAAGAAGGTATTACCAGACATTTCACCGTTCCAAGAACTCCACAACAAAACGGAGTTGCTGAAAGGATGAACAGAACTATCTTGGAGAAAGTTCGTTGTATGCTCTCCCATTCTACTCTGGGGAAAGAATTTTGGGCAGAAGCAGCTTCAACATCATGCTACTTGATAAACCGCTCACCAAATCGATCACTCGACTGCAAAATCCCAGAAGAAGTTTGGTCAGGTAACCCTGTTGATTATTCTAATTTTAGAATATTTGGTTGCCCTGCTTATTCTCATGTGAACGAGGGAAAATTGGAACCTCATGCTAAAAAATGCATTTTCTTAGGTTATGGCCTAGGGGTTAAAGGCTATCGTTTGTATGACCCTGAATCTCGCAAAATATTTCATAGTCGGAATGTAACCTTTAATGAAAATGGTATGCTATCTTCTGGAAAAGATATTGTTGTTCCCTCCATTGATACAGGTGATTAGGAGGATGTTCGAGAGAAGGTGAAGTTTGAGACTGAAGCTCCCATTTTGGAAGCAAATATCCCTAATTCTTCCACCACTCAAGAAGATGAAGTCACTGCTAAACAAATGAGTCCACGACAACATCCACCTCAACGTCGAGGTTTACCACAACCATGGTCTATGGCTCAAGAACTTCCACAACAAAGGCCAAGAAAACCGACTCAAAGACTGATCACAGAATCTGCCAACATTGCTTATGCATTGACTGTTGCACAAGATATGGGTGAAGATAGTGAACCCAAGAATTATTCTGAAACTATCTCTGGTGATGACTCAGCAAAGTGGACTGCTGCTATGCAAGAAGAAGTCGAGAGTCTTCTCAAAAATAAAACATGGGATTTGGTGATGTTACCGGAAGGCAAGCGAGTCATTAGTTGCAAATGGATTTTTAAGAGAAAAGAAGGCATCCCCGGTGTTGAAAATGCAAGGTACAAAGCAAGATTCGTAGTAAGAGGTTTTGATCAACAGGAAGGTATTGACTTTAACGAAGTATTTTCTCCCGTTGTTCGTCATTCTTCAATTCGTGTATTACTTGCTCTAGTTGCCTTGTATGATTTGGAGCTGGAACAGTTAGATGTGAAAACTGTTTTTCTTCATGGTAACCTTGAGGAAGAAATTTATATCCAGCAGCCAGAGGGGTTCGTTGTTCCTGGAAAGGAGAACCATGTATGTCGTCTGAAGAAATCTCTTTATGGTTTGAAGCAATCACCAAGACAATGGTATAAAAGGTTTGATTCCTTCATGACTGGACATGGCTATTCTAGAAGTAGTTATGATAACTGCGTCTATCTTCAAAAAATATCTGATGGATCACTAGTATACTTGTTGTTATATGTTGATGATATGTTAATTGCTGCAAGAGATAAAACTCTTGTTGACAAGTTAAAGGTGCAGCTCAACAGTGAATTTGATATGAAAGATCTAGGTCCTGCCAAGAAGATTCTTGGAATGGAGATTAACAGAGATCTTCAAGCTGGAAAACTTTTTCTATCACAGAAAAGGTATGTAATGAAGATGCTTGACAGATTTGGAATGCGAGATTGCAAAGCTGTTAATACTCCACTTGCTGCCCACTTCAAGTTGTCATCAGATCAGTGTCCACAATCAGAAGAGGAACAAAGGCGCATGTCACATGTCCCGTATTCTAATGCAGTCGGAAGCCTTATGTACGCTATGGTATGTACTAGGCCTGATTTGGCTTATGCGGTTAGTGTTGTTAGCAGATTCATGCACAACCCAGGAAAACAGCATTGGGAATCTGTCAAATGGATCCTTCGTTACTTGAAGGGTTCTCCTGATATTGGTTTGGTATTTGATAGACAAAAGTCTGATCCAGGAGGCGTAGTTGGTTATGTTGACGCCGACTACGGTGGTGATTTAGATCGGAGAAGATCACTTTCAGCCTATATCTTTACACTCTGCGGCTCTGCTATCAGTTGGTATTCATCACTTCAAGCCATTGCGGCTTTGTCCACCACTGAAGCAGAATATATTGCTGCTACTGAAGGAGTGAAAGAGGCTATCTGGCTCCGAGGTTTGGTTGCTGAACTTGGCTTACAACAACACATTCTTGTTATGTTCTGCGACAGTCATAGTGCTGTCCGCTTGGCCAGGAATAGCAAGCATCACTCAAAGACCAAGCATATTGATATTAAACGCCATTTTATCCGAGATATTGTTGATGCAGGAGAAATTACTGTGGAAAAAATCCATACAACTGAAAATCCTGCAGATATGTTAACCAAACCACTTCCAGCCGCTAAGTTCGATCATTGCTTGGACTTAGCTGGTATTATTCATTGTTAACAGGATTTCATGGCGAGAGAGTATTTCCGGTCAAAAGGAGATCAAGGTGGAGATTTGTTGGCTGCTCTCCTTTTGTCAACAATTGCTGTTCATATTTCAACAATTGTGGATGATGAAGACATTTGTGACTTTGTGTTTTCAACATCAGTGGCTGCATTCATATATGAAGGCAAGACTTTTGAGGTCCAGATTTGGCTATAAAAGTCAATGCTACTTCATTTGCAAACACACCTCCACAACATTTCAATAGCCAATCTCTCCTTTATATTTTCTTCTTTCTCTACTTCTTGGTTGAGTATCTCCATACTCGTAGAGAATTCGTAAGGGGCTATTTTGTCTTGTTAGTCCCGAGAAAATATTTTGTACTCTCGTCAATATTAGTGAAATTTTTGGCTCTCTCGCCGGTGGTTTTTTTCCTCTATTTAAAGAGGGTTTTCCCACCTAAAACCTTGGTGTCAATTTTACTGTTTTTATTAATTTCTCGGAATCTTTGGTTGAATTTATCACGCTTCCACACTCTGTAGCCCTACATCTACAAATCGATTATTCGAAATGTCAATATTCATGTCGGATAACTACAAACTTAGCACAAAGACCGACCATCAGGAAAGATCTTCACCTAGAAATTCATAATATAGCATATAAGTAGATCAGTGACTAAAGAAAAATCGGCTAGCAATTTGTGAGATGGGGACGAACTCGCAAAAGGGAAAACACTACCCAACATAGTATGTAATTCATCATGGATCATCCTACTTCAAGAAACACAAGACTAAAAATTATAGTTCATTTGTTTAATAAAAAGGGTTCAAATAACCTTAAATTGCAAAGTTACTCAAACAATATTATTAGAATTAGTATCTTCAACATTTGAACAAACGCAATTAACAATTAAAAAATGACTCAAATAAATCCAAATAATAAACCCAAATAAAATCAAATCCAATAGAAGCAGCTAATCAAACAAATCAGACCTCAAAATTCCCCTAAAATTCAAACAAAATTCTCCCAAAAAAAATCAAAAACGTATTTTTTCTCTTTCAGTGATTTTAGTGTATATATTATCAAAATGTAACTAATATATAAAAAAAATGAACCATAAATAAATTATATTACAGACATAAATTAGAATATTAGCATAGATTTCATAGAAACTCATTTGTGTATTCTTTAGAATTTTTTCAAAAAAATTATTTTGATCGTAAAAAATAATACATGCAAGAAAAATTAGAAACAATAGGTCCATTGATTCTTACATGCAAACAGTTTCAACAGAGATAAAAAACCCACATAAGATAATAATTGATTCAGAGAAGAAAACCTACAAGGATAAACACTTACACAGATAAGAAGACCTACCTGAGAAGAAGAACTTTCACCAGAGAAATAGAAACGAAGAAGATCTTTCATCGGAGACCTTTCACTAGAAATTAGCTCAGAAAAGCAGCAAAGTAGTAAAGTCGGAAAAAGTAACTTGGCGGAGATGGATACAACTCAAATTTATCGCAAAGCTCAGAAAGACTAAATCGAAGAAGACATGCAGTAATATCAGAGAAGACTGTGAAGCTCCATTTTTGTATGTTAAAGACAGCAGACTGAGAGAACTGGGGGCTGTCCTAACCTAATATACCAATTTTATCTATTTGAATATTTTTTTAATGAATACATTAAAAATAGCGGGTAAACTAAATAATTGGAGGAAAAATTCGAGGATATCATCTTTTTTAGCATAATATAAACCATAGCTATAGATACTCTATAGCAGCAGGTGTAACTTACGTTACCATAGATACATTTAATACGGTTGTTGTGAAGAATATGCGACTGTTTTATTGAATGTCCTATTAGCTTTTTGATAATAATATGCGACAGTTAAAACCGTTGCAGTAGACTGTTCATAGACGGTTAGCTAATTAATCATTGCCAAAGCTGTAATTTCGAGTAGTGTAGAGATTAAAATGTTACTGGAAAAAAGCCTATCCGGTGTTAAAGAGGATTACAGGAACTGACATAAGAGAAGTATAGAGATGAAGAGAGTGACGAAACGTAAACACAAACTGTAGAGAACTTTTCCTTACTTTCGGCTTATGAGCTAGTGAACTGGTGTAAGCGAAATTGGACAACACTCTTGCTCTTATCGCATCAGCTAAGGCCACCAATTGACGTAAACCAGATCGGTTAAGGAAAACATTCTGCTAGAATGTGCCTGTGCTCCAACTGATTGCTTATCTATAGCGATTCAATCAATATAAGTTTTCCCAAGTTAACCCAACTAATTGGCTACATTACCTAATGCTAACTGCATCTCAACAGCCATCCCTACACAAAATCAGATGGAGTAAATGAAAATGTGTAGGGAAACTTTTACAGATGACTCAAATCTATACAGCAGGAGAAATTGGGACCTCTTAACAAGTTACAACTGTACAGCAACTAATCTTCTATCCGTTGTATCTCACCCATCATGATGCGATTGCTTGTAACCTTGAATCCGAGAAGAGAAGGATCAATCTGTCTTCCCTTCTTTCCTTTCTTCTTACTACTACGGGCATACTGAGTTGCATCCAATGCCTCTGACGCATGTGCCTCCTGAGCTGTTGGCTTAGCGTTGCTCTTAAGCATGTCCCTGAATGATGTCTCTGAAACATCAGCATCACTAGAAGATGCAGTTCGTCGGAATCCCCCGTCTTTCTTTCCAGATGTCACAGCATCAGGAACTTGATTTGCTGCATTACCTCCCGCTTCCCTCTTACCCCCTAATGACAGAATTAATACAACGATGAGTTAGCAATTAGGATGGATAGAATGAGTGGTGTAAGGGGATTGGCAATAACTGTTACAAGCCACAAAGGAAGAGCAGACATAAAATTAATTACTCCCTCCGTCCCCAATTTATGTGAAGGACTGGGCATGGAGCTCAAGAAAATGAAGAAACTTGTGATCCAAAAATAAGTCAGATATTTGTGATGCTAGAAATCATCTCATTAAGGGCAAAATGGAAAGTCAACTTGTTACTAAAATAGAAAGAATCATTCTTTTCTGGATTAACCAAAAAAGGAAGAGTATCGCATAACTTGGGATGGAGGGAGTAGTACACTCCCCTCACATCTTCAAGGTGCAAAATAGACCAAAAAGGGAAGAGCGTCGCATAAATTGGGATGGAGGGAGTAGTACAATGTACATTCCCCTCACATCTTCAAGGTGCAAAATAGCTAGCAAATATAGAATTACAAGATCAGAAGTCAGCAATAGCAACAAAAAGGATAAAGACATGGACATCCTACCTTCAGAGGTGGCATCTGAAGGATTTTTGCCTCTCACAAGGGTATCAGAAGTTAGCTCAGATAGACCCTCCTGGGTTGAGGAAATACGCAAGACAGTTGGACGCTTCAGCAAGATGTTATCTGGCCTTTTTGATGTCACAGCCATCCTACCCAAATAGAAACAAAATACAGATGCATATCAGGAAAGCAAAACCACAACTTGATCTTCATTGGAGGGATAGGGCTAGTCCTATATACAAGGTAGTCAGCAAAACTCTTCCAGGACTTGTACGAGAAAATCACTGACTAAAGAAAATATTAACCATTGAAAGGAAAAAGATGAGGAACAAAACTTTTTGAGCAAGGACGAAGTTGCACCATGTAAAAAGTTACGATCAGACATCTGCTCAACAGAGTTTTACAGGATGAGAACACAACTACAAAAAAAATAAATTGAATATACGACAGTGATTTGTCTAAACATACAGAATGGAAGAAATTTTTAAACATCCAAATTGGTGCCAAAACATCACCTTTCCTAAGACCGAAACCTAGTTGTAATCACAATGCCGATCTTCTCTGGTACATCGTTATCTACGAGGCACCTTAACCAAAAAAAATGCTTTTACAATGGATATAAGGTCTGCATGGTAGAAAATTTGACAAACCTTTTGGATTTTTTTGATTATATGAGGAAATAGGGGGAAAACTGCAATCTAAACTGTTTTGTACTCCTCACAAAGCTTGTAGTGATTTAGTAAAATTTGTTTTATCTGATCAACCCAAAAATACGCATGTGAGACGCAGAAATGTCAGTCAAATGAAGATGGTAGACAAGTGAATGAAATATCATATAACCAAAATGTTCAGTGCTCTAAAGCAAAAAAATCAGTTTCTTAGTAAGCCAAACTACTTCTATTATTAGAGTACATTCTATTTGTAATAGAATATTGGCAATAATTCTAAAGTCTAAGAATGTCAAGTAGTGACATACATAAAAATAAGTCCTTTCCATGAAGAAATAGAAGAAAGCACATACCGGTCCTTCGGAATTTCCTCTGCAGCCGAATCACCTCGATCACTCTTGTCATTATAGAAGTCAAGACTTCCACCTGAAGATGATTTGATAACATTACAATCTGTCAAACAATAAATTCTTCTTTTAATAAAAGGATATATGAGCACAGACACACATGTCTGTTCTATCTAATACACGACATATGAAATGTATAACGTGTTCATATAAATCGAGAGTAACCTCCAGTCCCAAGTGAAGTGTGCCTGCTGAGCAAGTTAACTGGCATTCCCCCTTCTACATCCGTCACACCAGCTTGCCTGGCAGTACTTCCGCAAGCCTCTAGATGTAGCTACAGATAACCATCGTGACATGTAAGAACGCATCTATAATTCCATCACATATAAGATGCCTACGTCCGGGGGTCTTGTAAATTACCTGAGAGGCATCATTGATGCTGGAAAAGACAGGTTCAGCTTCAACTAATGCTCCACAATGTAAATTGAAGGGCAATCTCTCACCAACATCAAGACCGCCGGCAATCTCATCTACATGATCTCTCTGAGGTGGAAAACCTGAACTAGAACCATATGACCCAACAGTAAAAGCTTGGTTTAGACTCATATCCTGATCCAAAAGAGGGTTGAACGAACGGTTTAAAGCATTTGTCGCAGAAAAGTGATCAGAGTGAAAACCCCTCTCAAACAAAATCCCTCGGGTCATTTCTGCTTGCTCAATAGACTGCTGGCCAGACTTTTGCTGGAGCAGTTCCATTAGCAATCGCTTTGGACTGTCATCATTAGCACCAGTTGACATCCACATACTTTGATCTTCAGAAGCCCTTTTGACATCAAAATCCCTTCTTTGCCTCTCACCGTTAAAATGTAGTTGCTGCATCCTAGTTTCCATCCATTCAGCGGATAACTGACCATTTCTTTCGGACCAATGATTGTCAATGATGTCTGCATTCGGAGCATGAAATTGATTTGAAAACAGAGGACGGTGAGGAGATTGCAAGTGGATGCCAGTCGAGAAACCAGGCATATGACCAGCTGAATGAATCCTTGAATTTGGATCTTGCATTTCTAAACCTTGTGCGCGCACTAGAGGATTTACAGCATCCAAATTAACACCACCACCACCTGGTATTGACATCTTCCGTTCCAAAGCCAGAAATCCAGAGTCATAGAGACCCCACTGAAGTCTATCCTGCATTGACAAATTCCTTTCCAGATGACTGACATGTTCTTCAGGAGGGGGTATCTGTTGCTGTTGGTAAATATCCAATGGACCAAATCCAGAGTTAGCTCGACGAGTAACACCTGGATTTCGTAGATACTGACCAGCTTCATCAACAGGCCAGACAGCACCAATCTGTCTATCTTCCTCCATTCCCAAATGTTGCCTTAGCCTCTCATGTGCATGCTCTTGTTGTAATACTTGATGCTCCAAAGGGTGCAACTGTGCATGCTTTGCCCCTGATAGGAGCTCTATTAAATCATTTTGAGGCCCTTGATGTGGTATTTGACCAAACTTTGCTTGAATGAGATGCTCAATAGATGGTTCAGCATGTCTTGGCGGAAGATGCGGACGTTGTTGTAGTTCACTCAGAATTTGTTGCTTTATCAACACCTGCTCCAGAGCACTGCTATGCCTAATAGCATCAAGATGTGATTGTGTGTAACTTGGATCACGTACTTGACTCTGCAATAATTGTTCAAGAACCAGCTGCCTAGCTTGGGACTGTTGTTCTTTCATTAGCATTTGCTGTTGACGGAACTGTTGCTGTTGCTGCAGTTGTTGAAGCTGTAACTGTCTCTGCTGTTGCAGCTGAAATGCCATAAAGTGTTCCAGATCCTGCCCAGTCTGACTCGCCAACTGTGGTTGGTGTACTGAATTATGATTTGCCGCACGTTCCATCTTTGCTTCATTCAAGTGACTATTATGAGAAGACATCAAATTATGAGGATGCTGTTCCTGAAGTTGTTGGGAAAACGGCTTGTCTGCCAACTCAAACCGGTTCACTTCATGATCCTGGTGAAACAAGTGGCTGGCATCCATAGCATTTTCATATATGTTGGGTTCAGATACAGCATTTCTTCTATAAGCATCAGTCCATGTCTCCACAACAGAGGTTGAGTCTATTTTAGCACCAAATGGCCCAAACCTTGCAGCACCAGGGTTTAGAACTTGATCCTGGCCACTTCCTCTAAGAAGAACATCTGAGACAGAACCACTCCTTCCTGTGGTGCCTTCAAGCTCAGACCATAATAAACCAAGTGGATGCATTGTCTCTTCATTATTTGGAACTCCAGCCTCAGGCATAGCGCTTGGAGTCGCACGGTAGATAGTTGAAGGATCCGTAAGGCCTGTCGAAGTTTTTCCAATAGAATTGCCACCATTTCCAGGTCTTCCTGGAAACACAATTTCTGCAAACGAAGACGGAAACTTAAAGACTTAAACAGTAAAACAGATAAACGCTACCTGCATTAAATACTATGATCTTGATGGCCTATTTGCAAGGAACGAGGCTACATTCCCCCCTCCAAAGCAACAGGAGGCTATGCATTGATATAAACAATAAGGATCCAAGGTGAAAATGCTAACTCACCTTCACCTTGAGCAACAAAATCGTTAAAGTCTTCGGTTTGTGAATATGGAGGTTTATACTGACGAGCTGAATGATCAGGTATTGAATGAATACGATATCCACCAAGTTCATCAAAATCAGATGGCGGCCAGCTCAACCCATCAAGGGAAGCAGAACCAACCATCTCAGAAACAGAAGAGGAGCTACATAAACCAGAATCCAACTTCCCCCCTAGTACAACAGATGGTTCTGCCTGTGAAAGATTGGTGTTACCAACATACTCATGTTCAAATTTCAAATGCGGCAATACATCACCAAGTTTATAGAAAGAAGAATCTTCAGGAGCATCTTCCAAACGAACTGGTAAGTCTAGACCAAAAAATCCCTGATCAAACCATGATATGATGTCAGCACCAAGAAATGGCCCCTGGATTTCGCCCTGAGGATCACGATAGTACAAACTCAACTCCTCAGGTGGAATACCCCTTCCTAGAAGGTTGGTCCAATATATTTCAGAAGAGGACTTCACAAATACAGAACTTGAATCATCAGAAACCTTCGAACTTCCATCAAAAGCAACATGTTGATTGTTCTCAAAGATTGACGTCCAGGTTACTCCGGAATCTGGAAAACTGTGCGCAAAAATATCAGACTGGGACCGACTAATGTCTTTAAAGCAGTCTCTATTATCACTTCTCTTCCTGGTCAACAAACTTCCATCCACAGCAATAGCTTCAGAAAATTTGTCTATCTGTCTTTCATGATTATCTCCTCCTGAATAGCAAACAAGTCCCTTTGTCAGAAGTCAACAGGAAAATCTACCTTGAAGAGAAGAGCTGATAATATTCCAAATAAATGGAGGTGATACTTTACTCACCATCCAACCTGACTTTGACACCGTTCTCGTAAGCAAAGCTATAGGTATTGGCTTCTTCAACAACTATTGAAGTTTTCAGTAACCTATTAACCGTCTCTTCAGTGACATCAGCGGAGGGAATTTTGGGCTCCGTATCCACTATTTCTGAAAAATAAAAAAACAAAATTCAGAGAGAATCCCATATCCTACTCCAACAAAAAGACAATGGACAGGATTGGGAGTAGTACACATAGTTTTTGAGAAACAATTACCTGTGACATTATCCATAGATTGACCCTTCCAAAGACAATTGTAAGAAACGCCACCGCCGATAATTTTACCCTTCCATATATCACTTAGGACAGCCTATAAGATTGATCAAGCAACTTTATGGTATCAAATATGTTTTGAACACTTACAAAACCTACAAGTCTGAACAAATGAGGTAATAGATGTAGCTCACCTCCTCCGCAGCATCAGGAACAACAAAAGCTAATGGTTCAATAGCAATTAGTTGAGTGACTGGGGGTGCTTCTTCCATATTTTCAGGCATGCCACAAAGAGATGAACCATGCTTTTGCCTGCGGTATACGTCTAAAGTTTTCCCCCTTGGATAACAAAATATGCCAGTCAAGACACTTGAATTTCCAGCAACAGAATTTTCAAATGGTGAAGCACCAATTGCACCCCCAGAGGAAGGTCTAACAATAGTCCCTGTAGACCTCCCACGACCCAAGTTAAATCCCACA
This sequence comes from Capsicum baccatum var. pendulum, assembly GCA_030864225.1. Classification (NCBI taxonomy): domain Eukaryota; kingdom Viridiplantae; phylum Streptophyta; class Magnoliopsida; order Solanales; family Solanaceae; genus Capsicum; species Capsicum baccatum. The sequence goes on along the minus strand of CM061560.1, from coordinate 158,078,871 downwards.
TTTGACCCTTCTACTTTTCCTCTCTCCTGTCCAAAGCCTGGAGCAACTCGATAGGAACTTGGAGGCGCCGAGTTTCCCTCCATTCTATGGCGTGGACGCCACTTGTCACGAGAATCTGACTCCCGTTCTGAGACAGTACGGTTAGCCACAAATGTTTGACCATCATTATGAGCATCATCTTTGTCTACATCTATCCTTTTCTCACTGTGATTTTCTTTTTCTTTGTCATCAGGACCCCACCTAGAAGACCACTTGTTATCACGTCTCGTATCAAGCCCAGAATTGCGGTTATTAACATCATGCTCGGCACGGCGATCAGTTTTCCTTCGTTCTCTCCGACCAAGCAAGCCAGTTTCCCTCTCTTCCTCACGCCACCGACGGCCACTCTCAGTCTCCAGTGTCGTTCTTCTCCAATCTTTTTTCTCCTCAGGTACATCTGCACGCCAAGCCTCCTTCTGACTTGAATCAACAGAACTTCCAAGGGACAGAGAGCTTGGCGGACGCGTTTCCTATGATGAATAAAACACGGGAGAAAACATTTTAGTAGAAACTTCAAGCAGTATAAAAGAAATATGAGTAAGTGTAACATCTGAACATCTGGCACTTGGATATTTATGGAGAGAAGAATGAAAATTCAAATCTTAAAAAGATCACAGGTGAATAAATCCAGTATGAAGGTTGCAAATGAAGGGAAATTTTCTCCAGTTCTGTTTAACAGGGCAGTAGGTAACAGTAGTAGTCACTTCCAGAATTTCATATGTCGAAAGTCTAGGAAGAATAATGCTTCAAGGTGATAGAAACTATGGCAAAGTTTAAAGGTAAAAGTTTTTTCTTTTGGGGTTGTTTCAAGCTAGCTTTTTTTGTTTAGATCAACAAGAAGAGCTTGAACTGACGGTGACTTTCTAAATCTCAGTTTTAAGACATGAATCCACAAGAAATGGACGCTCATGAAAGAACTATTTCCTATGTGGTCACGGATGGTAAATACCATAAAAATCATAGAAATAACGAACAAAAACCATTGTTACTCTTCTACACCAATTGCTTAGTGATCCATCGGAGAGGTGAAATTTTCTGTCTTAAGGGCCCGTTTGTCCATGTGGGATGAAACCATGATTTGAAATTGTGATATGAAATCTTTTGAGATGAAGTTGATGCTTTGTTTGGACATGCAATTTATTTGGACTTTTAAAGTTGTATGTTTTCTCTTAATCATAAAAACCCCATAAGTTGTAAAAATTGTCAAAATTGCCCCAATTCTTTATACAATCTTGCAAAATAAGCAAAAGTGCATAACAAAAGTATAATACACTATCATGAAGCTATTCTAAAAATAATACAGCATTCATTGATCGAACTTTAGTTCAATAAAAAAGTAAAATTGAACATGAGTAGCAGTGTACTACTCTTTAATATAATCCTCCCACACAGTACGACAATCTCCTCACGTTAAAGTAATAATAAATGTGGATGGTTAAAGGTTGGTGAGAGTCATGATTAAATCCAATTCAAATGGTTTAAAGATTGGTAAGAGTAATAATATCAACTATAAATTTTGTTCATATGAAATAAATGGTTGGTTGATATAAAATTGTGGATTTTATTTACAAAATATAAACTTGTGGGTCAATTTTTGTATTTGAAAAATTCCAAATCATGATAAGAAATTTCCAAATCAAGCATTTTGGAGATTTGGGATTTCATTTCATGATTCGCATGTCCAAACGCTGATTTCATCTCATAATTCCAAATCACTAGATGAAATCACATGTCCAGATGCCTATTTAAATGGGCCGAACACACTTAGTCAACACCCTCGGTACTACAAGATCAGAGTCAATATCTTGGTTGTCTATATGGTTTGATGTCAACACCGAAAAGATCTCACAAAAACCGTCTAATTCAACAACAAAACACTTAATTCTCAAGGGTTCCCTGTATACTTAGAATTTGTCTAATTCAACAACAAAACATTTAATTCTCAAGGGTTCCCTGTATACTTAGAAAGGAGAATTTCCAGATGGGACAAACTATTTCATTTTTAGTTTTGTTTAATAAATGTAATTCATCATATCATAGAGAAAGCAAGTAAAAGGTCTAATCATGTACAAATGAACATTTTTTAAAATTTACAATGACATTTTATGATCTATTGAGTTTGAGATGATGTTGCAACTCCAGGAGGGGATATGGAAATTAAGGATTCAATTGAAATCCTCACACTTATCTCGAAGATAATTCTTTCAGATGGGTCACACCAATAGGATGAACCAAATGAGTTCTGCATCATGAACTTTGTACTGCACACATTACTTAAACGGGTTCGAGAAAGGCATATTGGAAGGAATGGAGAAATCTGGAATGAAGAAGTAGAATATGAAAGAAAAGACAAGGAAATGAGAAAGTATCGGATTCTATTTCTTTGGATCTCAGCTTAATCTTGTCTATTTCAACCCCCCTAGATTTTGATTCGACTTTTAAGTCTTTCAACATTAATCAATCTTACCTTCCGAATATGTATTACATATTCAAATTCGTTTGAATGAGAGAGGGAATAAAAAGAGGAGATGAATCCAATTTCTAGATCAAAACATAGTAGCTTTATCCAGTTTGGCGAGATAACCCCATCCATGTTCTAGTTAGGTAGAGTTTTAGGATCGTTTGATTTGTTGCAACCTCTAGCAGAATGGTTTGAAATTGATTCTAAACGAACCTATTTCACCAAGCAGTGCTAATTTCTCCCTTCGTAGAATGGATCCACTGGCAACATTTATGTTAAGTCCACATCTCAAATGATCTGACGAGAATCTGTGACTTCTCTGAAACTGCAAACCATCTCTCACATATTCCAAATATTAAGAACTGAATGAGTATAAAACTCATTGTATTAGATAGTGCCACAAAAGTGGATCTTAGGGTCCAAAAATAACTCTTTCAAGTTTTGAATTCTACCTAATCTGTGTCCTCCAGGGTAGTTTGCCTCAAGGAATTATCCATTAAAGAGCCAAAATGGGGTACAGTTACTCTGAAAAGTAAGCTTTTCATAACACTCACCATCTTTATGTCGCTTGGTTTAGCGTAAAGCCACTGCGGAGATAAAGGAATGCTGGTGTCCACCATTGCTTGATCTAAAGCAACGCCAACCCAGGTTAGAAGAGTTACAAGAGAAGGCAAAAAGCATCAGAAGAAAATCCACAGCCCTCATGCAATTAAAATCAAAAATGAAAACAAAATCTACCTTTGGAAATATCAAGCTGTCCCATGAAAGTCTTGTTGTCGTCATAACCTGTAGATGTTTCTAAGCAACTGTAAAACATGACAATGACAAAATGGGACCAAAATCTTATTCCAGAATTAAATGACTTGAAGATGGATAGAGGAAATCCAGTGGCAGGAACTGGGTTGAATATACGTAGATCCAAACACTAGAAGAAGATGACATTTTAGTGAGAAAACCAACGACTTTCAACAGTTAAATAAAACAATTAATTTTAGAATATTCATCTAGAAGCGTCAATTCGTCAAATTAACATTGACCAAAAGACTCACTGATACACTGTCTGCTGAATGCGGGATTTTCAAGTATTTTGAGTTGGCAATAGAACAAAAACGAAGCGAAGAATTTGGCATCAATTATCTTCTCTGACAGACTGAAAGGAAAGCAAATAAACAAAAAACATAGCGCCTGATCTGAAGCCCTAGAATTCAAAATTGAAGATTCAAATATAAGATTAATGAACCCTAAACTAAGCATTAGTTAATCATTAATTAAAATTTAAGACAAATCAAATCAAATAAAATATATGAGCACCTTTGGGGGTCAAGGAGTGATCGGAAGTCTTAGAGGAAAGGAGATCGTCAGGAAGGTCAAGATTTCCTTCTGCCATGACCTTGTCAGAAAGAGAATCGATACAGATAAATGAATCGACGAGGCCGCGAGAGTGAAATTTAAGAGTTAAGTGAGACAAGTGAACAGTGAATTTGGATTTGACAAGTACTTTTTTAGGGTTCGGAGAGCTATTGATGAGAGAGAGAGAAGGAGAGAGAGGTGACGGAGAAGAAAAGGCTGAGGGTTTGGGTGGTCACCAGAGCCAAATCATCTTCTCAAAATGAATAAAAACCAAAAGGAGTTCTTTGCCAAAATTATCCTTTCATTTACTGGACTGACTCTATTTTGGTCCTTCAAATATAATCTCCACTATTTTTAATTAATTTCTTATATATTTGCTAAAGTGGAGCATTTTGGTCCCTAACTTTCATAATCTATCAATATATTTACGAGAAAGGTACGAATATACCCCTAAATTATAGTAATGGTACATACATGCCCCTCATTATACTTTGGGTACGTTTATACCCTTGTCGTTAAAAATTTGGTGCGTATATACCCCTGGCCCTACGGTGGACCATGTGTCAAAATCCTAACGATTGAACTTTTTGAAAAAAAAATTATTAGCCTAAATAATTAAATTATCCTAAATCAATTCTCATACCCAACCCAGACCCGATCTGATCCCATGGAACAATCAAGAGAACCCCACAAAACTCTCACGTCTCCACCACAAAACTGGAAGTTGGAATCTTTCTTTCTTCCTCCATTACAGCTCAATGATTCAGGTGAAGTTTCAACCTTTTCACATAAATAAAACAAGAATTCACACTCCTATATCGATAATCTTTTTCTTTATACTACATTGATAACTGACTTACATCTCATTATGTATGTATCGAATCTCAGCAGTCACCATGTTAAAGGCTGGAGAATATTACTCTCTCTGTCTCAATTTACTTGATAGATGAAGAAACATACATGAATTTGTAGTCACACCTGGAGGAATGAAAATCATGATTTGAAGACACTTTGTTAGATTTTTTTCTCAGGGAAAGAGAGAGTGAGAAAGACGTGTGAGTTATTGTGGATTCTCCTGAAAATTTCATAGACCAAGATAGGTATCGAATTTGATTTAGGATAATTTAACTATTTAGGCTAATAAATTTTTTTAAAAAAAGTTCAACCATTAGGATTTTGACACGTGGCAAGTCGTTAGGGCCAGAGGTATATTCGCATCAAATTATTAACGGCAAGGGTATAAACGTCCTCAAAGTATAACGAGGGGCATATACGTACCATTTACCATAGTTTAGGGGTATATTTGTACCTTTTCTGATATATTTATATCTATAACTATAATATATAGCTATATCATATTAAGTAGGTATTTGGTCATGAAAATCAAATATATATTCACTTTATATGAATTTTTCAAGGTTGAAACTAGAGTTGTGTTTGGTCATTATATTTGGAGTTAATATTTAGAATTCAAATATATTTAAAAAAAAAAAACATAAAATATGATTTGAACGTGAAATACAATTTAAGTAGGGCTATTTTATGAAAATAAAAACTTAAGAATTTTTAAAAAAATTAAAAAATGAAACCACCTTGAGGCTTTTTTCAAAATTTCAAATATAACTTCAAGTTGTATTTGGTATTTTTATGGCTAAACAAGGATTTCAAAATAAATTGAATAAATATTTTGAAATAAAGTGAATATATTTATGGTCAAACAGGTTTTAAAGGTGTGAAGGACCTTAGAAATGTTGTTTGAACTTCTCGTCATTCATTAAAAGACTCTATTTTAGACAAATTTGTCATTTACTAATTTTTTCTCAAATTATTATTTAATTATTTATATAATATTAAAAATGTATTTTGTATCATAAAAGAATTCGAGTAGAATCAAAGTTGTCTTGTACAATTATGTTTTACTTGTTTACATGTAGTGATACAAGTCGAATTACTCCAAAGATTCTAACTGAAGATAATTGATGAAGCCTTTTAGAGATAAAGAAGGGTGTTGTGATCCATCATAATGAGGATGGGCGAAGGAATAGTCTTTTTCCTTGAGTATTTGGCTCTTTGGGTCACTTGTGGGCTCATTTGGCATTTAGGATCACTTTTGGACCCATTTTGTAATAAATAGTCCATTATTATAAATAGTTATGTTTCTTTTTTGTTAGACTTTGATGATTTTGGATGAACTTACACTTAAGAGTATTTTCTAAGATTGTTGGGAACTTGTGATTGTCTAGAAACATTGATTGTAAGGGAGTTCAAATCCTATCTCGGTCTTCGCAGGAGATAGGTATTTGTGGTAATTGAAAGAAAGGTCCTCGAATTTAATATATCTTTGGGTTATCTTTTCTTTATCATCTTGTGTTATCTATCTATCTATCTATCTATCTATCTATTTCTCAATTATTATCTTTCATTTATCATCATTTGATTTTTGTACTTTGTATTCATTTTCATATCTTTTCTCATATCATTTGGTATCAGAGCGTAGTTTGGATTTGTTTTCACGAATTCAATCTTTAATTTATTATTGAAGAAAAATCAAAAATCACAAAAAGATTAAGGTTTTTATATTTTGGATCATTTTCAAATTTTAAGTTTTGATTCTTGTGTTTTCTTGAGTTTTTATGCTAGAGTCTTGTTCTCTAGTACTATTCGAATCCAAATCTCAAATTTGAGCTTAATCAGAGTTGATTTGAAGGTTCTACCATTGTTCAGTCCACGCTTGAAGAAAATCTAAAATGGATCTTTAAATTTAGAAATTTTGGAGTGAAATTGAGGGTTGATAATCATTGGGGTTTGTTATCCATACCAAACGGAGCTTGGATCTCAAATTTGGGGTGAATTTGAGTTTAAATGAGAAAGTTATATCGTAAAGATTATCTTGTTCTTGGTGTTCTTCCCTAAATTCGTATCTTGTTGAAGAAGACTATTTAAAAAGAGGTATTTGAACCAAAAAAGGAAGAAAGAAGAAGTGCTTGGGTATTGGTACAAAGGAATATCTAAAAAGAAAGTAATATTCCAAGAGAGAAAGAGAGTGCAAAAAGGGCCACAAAAGGACAAATTTTAGAAGCCCCAGTTGTACTGCCACAGGGCATCTGCGCCTGCACCTGCCCACACAGGTCCTTGTTACGATCCGAGACTATCTCCTAGTCTTAACACAATGCTTAGAATTAGAAGTGACCCCTATCTAACCCATGATCTGGCAAAACACTAAGATTATTGATGATAACTAATATAAAAATACTTATGTGAAAGTTGAACTGGATAATGAAATAAATATTCTAAGAAATCCAATCAACAATAATCCAGTCTGAGATCAAAAGCTGAACATCTAACTATAAGTTTGAAAAGCCTCTACTAAGATGAGTTGTTGGGACAAGCCCCATCTAACTCCAACTTTTGAAACTGGGAACAGAAAAGACAAAATAAAATGAAATGAAATGTTGTCTCTGGTCCTCGTATGATGAGGACTCATTAAAATTGCTATTTTTGATACAGTAAGAGATCGTACAAGGTGCAATTCAAATGTTAACTGTCAAAATCTATATTATAAGTTAATATAGCGCTAGAAAAGTATGTGATCGGTGCTTTGAATATACTGAGTATGCGAGATAGGAAAATAATTGATGTAAGCTGAACATGGTACCTATAATATAATAAACTAATGTAAGATTAAGTAATGAACATGTGTTGCACAATAAACTGAATGATTGAATACAAGGTCATGCAAGGATCTGGACCTGAACTATAAACTGTGAACTATGAGAGCTACTAATAACTGGCATACCCTAATATGAGCTTACACGGTCCAACTTGTAACCCCAGTTGGAAGGGTGATCGGTACTTGCGAAGGGTACAAACACTGACAGACGTAGATCTACTAAACTGATGTCCAAAAAGGACTAAGGTGTCAAGTCTGGTCTGGTGGGTGACCCTTTAGAACCTACAGTGGCACCATAATTCTGGGACTTAGGGACTTCTACTAATGGTCTCAGCCTAACTGACGGATAATCCTTCATCCCTGCGCCCTCTCGGTACTAAGTACTACTCCCAACTGAATGACACTAATAACTACAATGCTTAATGATAATAATAATCTAATGATTGAAATAAACACAATATTTTAAAGCATTCAAACATGTAAACTGGGGAGTATAATATGCAAAAGTATATGCATGAAATCCTAGGTCATCAGTGTTCATAACTTGCTATATCTGAAGAATACAACTATTATGCCATTTTCGTAAACTGAACGAATTTATAGGATTCAATAACTCGGGTCCAACAATCATGGATTTTACAACGTAGTTAGGATTTATGATCATGGTAAAGTAATAATACTAAAATTTATGCTTAGACGAGAATTATAACTCAATGACACCAAAGGACTTAGATATCAATGAATTTACCAATATCCATAAACCTTAAATTATGAAAAAGGAACTGAATTGGAGAATTTGGTTAACTTTGGAAATTAATGGGTGAAAGGGACCCATTGATGAAATCTCACATACTTGGAGATGAGAACCCTGAACAGTTTGTTAGAATTGGATGCCTAAAGAAGATGAACTCTGGCTTTGCCTTAGGAAAACAAAATTGCCTCTTCTCTCTTTTAAAACTAAGTGTCGGATGTTATTTTAAGTAATGAGGTTTTAGGGTAATATTAACCCTAATAATGACCCTTGATTTGCCCAAAATGATGTGGTTTTGGTGTTAAAAAGTAGGAAAAAACCAATATGCCTTTTTAAAATCATAACTTAAAATTACTGGAGGGACGTACGAGACTTTTCCACGATTGTAGGACTAACCTACGATTGTGGGTTACACTCATGGTTAGGAGCTGGATGAGAGCTCTCTGAACATGATCAGACGATCCTTGGTACAATTATGGGGTATACCTATGATTGTATCTTGGTTCATAGGTTCGATAGTTATGCTAGGAGCATCTGTGGGACGCATGATTGTGCCTAGGATCATGGTATCAAAGCACGATCATAGTTCCCTATCATGGTATGAGGGTACACTTTGTTAACTTTTATATGTTGGGGCTATATCAATTAGATTATACCATTGTGCGGTCATACAATGTTACCACGGTCGTGGTCTGGCTCGTGGTATTTCACTGCAGAGCAGTGCTTCACTAAAAAGGCCACAACTTTTTATTCCAATGTCAGATTAAGACAAAACTAGATGTGTTGGAAAAATAATTCAAATATCTATGATTTGGTTGATCTGTATCTCAAAGATATGTTGCGATCCTACCTCACATGAAAGTGTATGTGGTTTTTCAAGTAATAAAGTAGCCATTTCGAGCCAGATGTCAAACCCATAAAGACTTGTGTTTAACAACAACAATTCTAGTGTTACTAAGAAGATTTAAAAAGTGCAAGTTATAACCAAAAGAGTTTGATATTTGAGAATTTATAAGAAACAATAAACAATAATGCTAATATAAAGTGCTTGGAATAATGATAGGAGAATTTGGGTCAAAGAACTATGGACAATCCTACCTAGCCACACAATCTTGTAGGTTATGTTAATTATCTTGATTGTTGATTCATGAGGTTGATAACATTATTATGATCTTTTGAGCCTTTAATCTTCTATCTAAATTAGCCTTACAACTATATCGTTGGGAGAGGATATGAGAACTAACTTAAACGCATTTGTATTTCATCCCATATTTGAACCAAATAGGGCGAATTAGGTATATTCCTATCCTAACTGAAAATCCTATCTTTAATTCATTTGAAGTATAAGAATCCACTCTACATATTCATGATCTAATCTATTGTTCCTCCTTTCAGGCTCACTATATATATATATTGGTTTGTTCTAAATGTAGCTAATTAATAGAATAGTAATAATAAGAATATATGAACAACCAAATATGATAATCAACTTAAAACCGACTCAATTGAAAGATAAGTATTTTTGTTCGTAGCCTCAACCATAGAACTATGGTGTTTAGCCACTCATAATCTTACAACAAATCACCATATATGAATTCATAAAGTAAAACTACCAGAAAGTAATTAACGAACAAAGAACTCTAGTTTGAGCCCCTTGGTGCCTTGTCTTCTCTCCAATTCGTGTATAGATCCAAATATGCCATGGAATTGTGACTAAGTTCTCATTTTATAGTGTTTTAGGTCGTCCATAGGTATCCCAACACGAAATACATGCATTGATAACGGTGCTCCTCACTTAAGAGGCTTAAAAATCACTTTGGGATGCTTTTCACCCTTGGGCGTGGCACGCCCTTATCGCGGATTTCCAAAGGTGTGGAACACCCTTAACGTGGATTCACACTAGAATTTGACATTTAATTTTTATATTAGGGTATGTCAGACTTTTATCTCGGAGCTCTAAGCACGCCCTAGTGCTACAAAACGTCTTTGTAGTAGTTAACTCCTCCTGTTTGCCTTCAAGTTCCACACTTTGTGGATGCCTTTACAACCTCATTTGGCCTTGTTTTGCTCCTGGGCATTGCTCCTAGCATATTAAATGGTATCCTATAATATCAAACAGCATGAATTAGTCCACACAACACAATAGAGTCCATAAAAATATATTAGAACAACACATAGCTCAAGCTATATCACTAGTTTTCTCGTCTAAACTCTATGTGACCAATTTGATTCTAAACTTGTTTTGATTGCACCTTAAATACTCTAACCATGTAATTAAACAAATAGATACTCATTTACACCATTTAACACTTCATTATGCACACAAGAAGTCCTCAAAATAAGGCTAAATACATAGAGATAATAACTCTTAAGTGCATAAAATACACCTAAGATCACCATACCACACTTAACGCCTTATTCATCCTCGAACAACTCTTTACACTGAGCATCATCCAAGGAATACTCCAACATTAATACTACTACTAAGACACCCAAGCTTTTGCTACAATGACTACATGAATAATAAGTTCGACCTTTAGCATGTCATATACGTTTGAAAGCTCACGAACACTACTTCAAGATATCTTAACCTCAAGAATTGACTCCATCAAGTTGTCAAAATCATGCATCTTACTCAATCAAGAAGATCATACAAATCACCTAACCATTATTAAATATGTGCCCTCTCCACAAGAGAATTACCCACATTCACTCACAAATATACAATTGTCAGTAGTATTGGTGTAAGAATCAAATTTTGCTCACTCTAATTCACATGCCACATAAGATAAAACATAAGCTTGCCCTTAGTATAGTACTCCGCTAATATCAGAACAAAAAGGCTCAAGATCAAATAGGACTTTAAGGGTTGTAATGTAGGCTAAGGGATAAGTAGGAACTATTTTGGCCCGTAATAGTGACTATCTTCCCTAAGCGCTTTAATACATCACAAATAATATTTAACTCTTCTCTAACAGACTAAATTTTCACCACTTTTATCTTCCCACTCTCTTTTATTTTTCCCTATCTCATTAAGTTAATTCACACATATTAAGTAGGGAGAATTTCCTATCAACATATGATTCTCTTTTGATCAATTTACTTTCTTTTCAGTGCATTCCTCCCAACGACACATATGAACTTTAAAACACCAATAACTATTATTTTGTGGCTTCTCTTTCACCCTTTCCTTTTTCAATTCTAGACTCCTTAACATTTTAATTTTTCAACTAAATTATATAGGAGCTTTGGATAAAATTATGGTCAATCAAAAGAGAGGGAATAAGCTATATTTGAGGCTTTAAATAATAGGCTAAAGGTTCAACGAGGCTTAATAAGGCCAGTGAGGGTAGATAAAGAAAGTACATAACATGGCTAGCAAAGAAATGTCTATATCATCTCCTAAACTCCACATTCTTTATTTTATTTTGCACACACACCAGACAAGTTCTAGACATCACTATGCAACAAAGAACATCACCAAGACCTCACTCGCACATGACACATGCTCAAATTAATTAGGATCACTATAGAATCTCAATCAAACAATAACACTGATTCAGAATATGATCCATATTGCTTAAGAGTCATAAACATGAGCCTATGTGTCTCAAAAATAGTCATTCAACTCAATTCAATATGCTTTTACAACTAAAACCACTTGCATCATGTTATTATACATAGCAACTAGCAAGAACATCTCATTTATTCCTAATCAAAACTTTAAAATTACTCCTAAAAATAAAAAAATAATACTAAGTTCAAAGGGTGCCTCCTCAGAAAAGAACCAAAAAGAAAAACCAAGGGGTGAGTGATATGTGCCCTTACTAGACTAACACCACCAAAGATAAAAATCTTTTTGTACTTTTTTTTCACAAACTAGAAAATAACTAAAAACAAAAATCCTATAGCATCACTTCACCCTAACTAATCGGAAGATTATCCACCCCACACTTAAAAACACACTTTCTCCCTAAAGTATACTTAGAAGTAGAGATAAAAATACTCCCTGATGCCCCAAGCCTAGATAGTAGCATCTTAATCATCATGGAGGTTAGATGGACCCCATACTTAGTCTTTGCTATGCTCCTTATCTTAGATATACTGTACTTAGACTTTCAATCAACTTGTGACTCAAACAAACACAAAAACAATAGTGATATAAAGGAAAAATAGAAAAATAAAATACCTACCTTAACTTGGGTTGCCACCGAAGCATCGCCTGATTTATTATCGCGGCACAACTCATATCACTACTTTAAACCATATTTTTTTATCTTCTTTCTCCTACTCGGAGCCCATCTTTGTATCATTTTTTGACCCCTTGAGTGATTACTCTCAAGGTATCTTCTTTCTCCACACTAGCCTTGACAGTATCCTTTTCAATCTTCTCAACTCCAAGCTTAATTTTTTCTTTGGGAAACTCTATGAGAGAGTTTGAAGAAATCATTGGAGGTTTATAGTCTTACCCCTCATGCTCATCCACTTCTATAGATGTGATTATACATAAATCCTTGTAATGTAAGGGTGTATTGAATGCTTTGTATACCTTGAAGACCACATCTTCATCATTCAGTCTCATTATTAGAGTGTCCTCTTTCACATCAATATATATTTCTCTAATTTCTAAGAATGGACGTCCCAGTTAGCATCATAATCAAGAACAATAAAGTCAGTAAGAAAATGAACTTACCAACCTTGATAAGAACATCTTTGATGATTCCTTCAGTTACTACTCTTGTTCTATTTTGCCATTTGAAGCACTACAGAACATGGCTTCGACTTCCTAAATCTATGGTATTAAAAATAGATAGAGACATCAAATTTATATTCGTCCCTAAATAAAACACCCTGGGTTTTGATCCTTAGAAATTTCTTGAGTTTTGACTTTGGATATCATACGGCTAAAGGGTACTAGTCGTATGATAGGATACATGTAACACCCCAAATTTTGTACCCGAAATGCTACACAATGCTCATGACCCTGAAAGACCATAATCTAATCCATGACTGATATCTATAACTAAGCACTGAATAATATACTGTAAATATAGGAAATATAAGCTGTAAGGCCATAAGGTTTAAAACTGAACTAATACAAAATATAAAACAATATCTGTAATGGGGTATAACAGTACCTAAAATTAAAATAAACTGTTTGAAATATGTTGTAGTCTGAAAGTCTCTAAACTGTTTGAAAACTGTGAAGTTGATGGGATATATCCCCAACTAACTCTGAACTATTGAAATAATAAAGTAATAAAATAATCATGCTATCCTTAAATGATGAGGACTCACTGCTAGTCTGATTGCTGAACGTCTGACCTAAGAATGCTCGAGAGCTCGTGCTTCTAAGACTATGGTATAAAATACCATAGTGCAAATGTATCAGTATAATTAAATATACTAGTATGTAAGTGAGGTAAGCTGAATGCAAGGGTTCATATGCATGAATAATAATAACTGTCTGATGACATGAACATGAACACGTGAGAAATACATGCATGAATATATAAACTGGAACTAGGGTCATGATAATACTGATACTGAATACTGATGTACTGATATCTGAGTTTACTAATACTAGGATACTGAATAATTGAGTCTATTGATGATATGAATTATGGAGTTTTACAAGTAATTTATATCTGAGGTTACTGGAACTATATTACTGATAACTGATAACTGATAACTGAGTATATTGATCCTGAAAAACTATCTGAGTTCTTTACTGGATTGGGTGACTGTATCTGACAGTTTCGAATTTGAAGAACTATCTGAGTTCTAGATTGAACTGGATGACTGTATCTGACAGTTCTAATTCTGATGGAACTACCTAAGTTTTGTACTGAGCTGAACGAATATATCTGATAGTCGTGATATCTGTAGAACTGAACTAAGTTCTATTACTGAGACTGAATCTGAAACTAAGACTATGGGAGGTAATAATCTAACTGACATGCCCCGAATCTGAACTGGTAGGGTCCAACCTATAACCCCAGTTAGAAGGATGCCAGTACCGTGCCACGGTAAAGACAAACTATGAGTAAACCCTCTCTGATAGGGAGCTCTTCCATCAACCCCTCTTATAAGGAAAACTCAAAGGAGATGTATAGTCCTTGGACTCGTAGGGGTACATCTCAACCTACACAGGCTACATAGTTCTGGAATACAGGGATTGCTACTAAGGATCACACTCTCTACTGGTTAACAGGTGAGCTCTCATCCCTGGGTTCACTCGGTGCTGAATCCTACTCCTAACTGAATAGATACTGAACTGGTTTTCCTAGTTCACACTAGGCATAACTTAGCTATTATTGATGGTACAATTTTTTTACTAACTTAACTAAGTTCACTGAGTTCTATTGAATGGTGGAATATTACTGAATTCTGTCAACTAACAGAATGTTACTGAGTTCTGCTAGCTGACTAAGTTATGGAGGTCTCAACTGAATACTACTAAGATCTGATAACTGACTGAGATTACAGAGATTACTGAGATCATTGAGATTACTGAACTAATACTGAATTTACTAAATTTTCCTGATTCACATGACTAATTGAGTTCTGCTAATCATGGCTTGCTGTGAGTATCGTGAAAACTAACACTGGCTCTAGGCACACACTAAATTATCGAGTACAAGTACCCCCAAGACTCGATAGCATAATAAGTAAATCATGGCACAAGCTTAAAACCTCAACCATGGCTACATGTTTATTATTAATTTATTTAGACATTTCAATAACCCCTTGAGATGAATTACTTGTACATGAATGGGGAATACGTATTAGCACACTATAACATGGCATTTTTTTATTCTCATAAATAATTTGTCAAACACTTGTATGATACAACTTGCACATAACTAGTATGGAATGGTTTCTTTTACTTACTAACTCACATGAGCAATTCTTCAAACACTTGGTGAGCATAACATATGCACATAACCCTATAAAACAAATAAGCATCATAATTCACATTCCTATTGATAAATTTCAAGGGTTTAACATGGTTTCACATGATACTAAATATATGTCACTTTACTTCACATAAATATTGCAATTAAATCATGAACTAGAGAACCCATCAACATAACAATTATGAACACAATCAAACTAAATCATGAAATTCATCAAAAACATTATCTTGAGTTTTTGAAAAGGTTACTTGGACTCCAAGGGTGGAAGAAACCCTTGGATGAACACTTGACATACCTTAGTTGGTGAATTCTTAAAGGTTGATGGTGGAATCTCTTGGAAATTAAGTCTTGAATTAATAGCCCTAGGGTTTTGTTCTTGATAATTTTGTGAATAATGAATAGGATTAGCCAAAAGAGGGCTAAATTTTGAGTTATGAGGGCTGAAGGGTGCGGGAAAAAGATTGAAATAACCCTGAGGATGCGACTTTTAAATAACTGAGAACTAGGCACCGATATTATTAGCGATGCGACGCGTCATGGCATCGATGCGATAGTCGATGCGTCATACCATCATTGTGTCGAACCTCAGTACTTTGACCCTGGCAACCTGCAATAATATCAACCAATACGATTGGCAAAGCGGTGCGCCAAGATCGTATTAGTCTACTATTTTGGGATTTTGAACGTGGTCTAAACGAGTTTTGAAAAATCCAAAACTTATCCTAGAACACCTGTTGACCTTCCTGGTCATGAATTAGCAAGAATACAGACTATTAAAAGACAGTAAAGTCATAAAATGAGACTGCAAACTTACAAAGCTAAAATAAACTAAGTCTGGAAATTTAGCTAGAACCTTCTAAGTATGGGACCCCCTTAAGAAACATAAATAGATTGAATTAGGCTTAGGATTTTGTGGGGTCTTAAGTATGATTGGTAGGTCATAGTCGTATCTTAACCAGTGTGGGTTTGGTTCATTTTGTTCAAGGTATGGTTGGATTATACTAGTCGTTTGTTAGGGTACTAGTGCTATGATGCCAATCGTATGTTGCCCTATGTTTAACCTAGAGTAGTCTATTCTGGTTGAGGTACATATTTAGGGTATTGGTCGTATAATTGGGTACGGATTAGCCTTGGTGGTCGTATGTTAGATAGTGTTGGGGTCCAAAGGGATGACTAGGGTATGAGTTAAGGATACCACTCATACACTATTTGTATAAAGTGCACATAGACATCTTTTCGAATCATAAGAGTTACCAATATGTGTTCACTTAGAAAGAGCTTAACCTCATGCAAAGAAGATCGCTTGAGCTTCTCAAGAACTATGATATGAGTCTTCACTACCATCTAGGTAAAGCTAACATAGTTATTGATGCTCTTAGCAAGTTGTCCATGGGGAGCCTAGCTCATGTGGATAAAGAAAAGTAGGAATTTATTAAGGATATTCATTATTTAGCTAACCTGGGAGTTCGTTTCTTGGACTTCGATGATGGTGGTGTATTAGAACAGGAGGTGGTACGATTGTCTCTTGGTATAGAGATCAAGGAGAAACAAATATTAGATCCTGTCTTGATGAAAATCAAGGGTGATTGTATTTGAGATTAGTGGTGATAGTACCTTATGGTACCAAGGGAGGTTATGTGTTCCTAACATCGATGTTTTACAAGAAAGGATATTGGTTGAAGTGCATGAATCGCGCTATATTGTTCATCTAGGTTCGATGAAAATGTATCTTGATCTCAAGAAGATGTATTAGTGAAGTGGTATGAAGAAAGATGTGGCTGATTTTATGTCTAAATATATGGTATGTCAACAAGTAAAAGTTGAGAACATGAGGCCTGGAGGCTTATATTATGAAATTAAATTGCTGGAATGGAAATGAAAAGTCAATATGAATTTCTTTACAGGTCTCCCTCGGTCTCGAAATCAATTTGATTCAGTTTGGGTCATTGTGGATAGGAGGACAAAGTCGGCTCACTTTTTGCCAATGAGAACTAACTTTTTGGCTGAGGATTATGTGAGGTTGCATCTTTATGAGATTGTGAAGCTGCATGGGGTACCTATTTCTATCATCTCTGACCATGGTACATAATTTTCTTCTCACTTATGCCGATCATTTTATATAGGTTGGGTACTAAGGTTAGTTTAAGTACTGCTTTCCACCTGCAGATAGATGGTCCAGCAAAAAGGACTATTCAGATGTTAGAGGATTTGCTTCGAGCGTGCGTGATTGACTATGGTGGTAATTGGGCTGAGCATCTACCTCTTGTAGAGTTTGCTTACAATAATAGTTATCATTTTAGCATTGGGATGGCTCTTTTTAAGTCATTGAATGGTAGGAGGTTTAGATCTCCTATTAGGTAGTTCAAGCTTAGTGAGCCAGATATATTTGGCCCAGATTTGATTTATCAGGCTATGGAGAAGGTGAAGGTGATTCAGGATAGGCTTAAGGCTACCTACCCAAAGTCGCCAAAAGTCCTATGTAGATGTGAGCCATAGGGACTTGGAGTTTAAGGTTGGGGATCAAGTGTTCCTAAAGATGTCTCCTATGAAGAAAGTAATGCAGTTGGGAAAAAAGGAGAAGCTAAGTCCCTGGTATGTGGGTCTTTACTTGGTTTTGCAAAGTTGGTAATATAGCATATGAGTTGGAGTTGCCTTCTAGTTTATACTTTATTTATCTGGTATTTCTTGTCTCTATGTTGAGAAGGTAAATAAGTGATCCTTCATCGGTTGTTCCTTTTGAAGGATTGGGTATCTCGGATTCTTTATTTTATGAAGAGATCTCAGTTGAGATCTTGGACCAGTAGGTTCGTTGGTTGCAAACCAAGGAAGTATTCTTGGTAAAGGTTCTATGGAGAACCATAAGGTGGAAAAGGCTACTTGGGAAGCGGAAGAGGACATGAAGTCCAAGTATTTGCATTTGTATTCTACTCCTAAGATTCGTGCGAAAGGTATGTGTTCTTCATCATACTTTTTTTATAACTTTGTTAAAGAAAAGATTGATTTCCATGCATTTTTATTTTCTAACTTAGTTAAAAGTTAGAGTCAAGGTGTTTGGGTACAACTCATGCTTGTACTACCTTGTTCCACTATTCCTGGGATGAATGATCCAAGTGGGAGAGAATTGAAATGCCCTGGGTTTTGATCCTTAGAAATTTCCTGAGTTTTTGTTTCTGGACATCATGGTCGTATATTAACTAGTGTGGTTTTGGTTGGTTTCTATCTTAGATACGGTTGGATCATATAAGTCGTATGTTAGGGTACTAGTGGTATGATGCCAATCGTATGTTGCCCTATGTTTATCCTAGATGAGTCTATTCTGCCTAAGGTACGGATTTAAGGTACTAGTCGTATGGTTGGGCATGAATTGCCCTTGGTGGTCGTATGTTGGATAGTGTTGGGGTCCATGGAGAGGCTTAGAGTATGAGATAAAGGTACCACTCATGCCCTAGGGTACGCTTTGGAGAGGGGGTCATACCCTCCTGTGGGAGTTTTATACAGAGTAAGTTGGGGGTAATCTAGATATTTCCCTTCTTAACCTCTTAAGGCCCCACGACATAAAACACTTTTTTTGGGCTTCATTAACCTATTTTTAATAAATCAAACTCTCTTAAGCACTCTCATATTCTCTCAAGGCTCTTGGGTCAAGAAAGGCTAAGGTTTCTTCTATAAGATCAATTTGGGACTTACAAGGGTGATTTCTCTCTGTCATCTTCATAATCCAAGGCATGTTACTCCTCCCTGAGTGTTAGTTCTAACTAAAGGCATATTTTATGTGTGGTTTTCATGGCATAATTGTGGTATGGGTTTGGGTTTTTAATATATGTTGGGGGTTTTGGTTAAAAATGGTTTGGTTATGCTTTTCTCATGTTTTAATTATGGTTTTCATATTTTAATGGTGGTTTTAACATGTGGTTGGATGATAATGGTTAATTGATACTTGGTTTTGGTTTTGAAAACTATATGCCCTCAACATGTTTGATAAAATACCCATGAGAATGTTTTTACTATATTATTGAACTTTTATTAAAAACTTTGCATGGTATAAAGAGGTAATGGAACCCTAACTGGTTTGGATGGTCTTTAATGGTTAAATAGTAAGGTCTTGGTGGTCATGGTTATGGATTAATTAAATACACTTGTGGAGTACATGGGAATCCCCTACGCAAACTTAATAATGATCATCTTGTGGGGTATATGGGAATCCCCTAAGCAACTTAAGAATGTAATATATCGGTACATGGGAATCCCTTTTTTTAAAGAGGATGGCTAAGGACATTTCTGGCAAGTTATAGTGGATATGACGATACCACTACTTATAACCTTGGTTAATAATAAATGGAATGGATGGTTTGGCTATGTGCTTATGGTTTTAATTGGGCAATAATGGCAGGGTGTGATAGCTAACCGTAAAGGTGTAAGTCCAATGGATGGACACTGGAAACTCATGTTTGGCGACATGAGGATTGGTCATAGCGACCATATATGATACTTATGAGGTACACGGGAATCCCCTATGTTACACTTGTATATATGTATCATGGAGAGCGAAGGGTACACGGGAATCCCCTACTCTTATGGTATCTTCGGTTCATGCGGCTAAATGCATCGGGGCCCGTTTAAGGGATAACACTGGACCCATATAGCTAGTGGATGATTCTAGGATGGTTAAGATATACATACCCAGGTTAATGGTTTTAAGTCATGCTAAACCTGATTTTCTTTCTTGGCATACATATATATTTATATATATACACGTATAGTTGTATTATTTTAAACCCATATTGCATTATTTTATCCTTATCCTAAGTTTATGCTAGTGTTTACCTATTAACCCATATTCGGGCGCTATATCCCCACACGATATAGGAATTGGTCATTCTACTCATCCTGCTTTGTGATCGAATTCGGGATCAGCTTGTGTTGGATTAAAGTGGTGAGCTTTCATATTCTAGAAGGCTCTATTTTATTTCATGGATGTCTTTACATACTTGGTCATTTTATAGACTATGGTTTTGGTTATGGTCGGGGGCATATCCCGACTGAATATTATTTTACTTTCGATTAGAGGCTTTGTGGGACTACTATGGGTTGGTATGAGTGGTATCGGTATTGGTGTCAGCCTTGGCATTGGCATTGATTGAAACACCTAGACTTTGAACCATTGAAAATTCCCTTATTTGGTGTCTCTAGACTTGGTACGAATAAGGATACCACTCGTACCCTTTGGATATGAGTTAGTGACCCCTTATCGTACCCTAGGTAGTGCGGTAAGGGTCGCTCACTATCCTAGGTACGAGTGAGGCTCCAACCAATTGTACCTTAAGGTATGAGTCGTACCAAGGCCAATCGTATAGAGTGATGCCTCGATCAAAAGTGGACTATTATTGGTACAGGTGTTGTGTATGAGTTAGTGCATGAGTTTTACCCTTTGGATACGACTCAAAGATGTATGGTCGTACCCTTGATACTATGTGTGACCTAGGAGAAGCCTAGGGTACGGGTTAGGGTACTACTCATACCCTAGGGTATGGTCTCCTTAGTGAGTCATCTAGTGAGTCGTACCCCTGGACGAGTTCATTTTTAGCTTTTAACTAAGGGCCTTGTGGTCATTTTCCATGCCTAAAACCCTAAGCACTCTCACTATATAAGTGTGTGTAGCCTCTTAAACATCCATTTTGATGGATAAAACACCCTAAATACTATCTCAAGGTCATCTTTAAAGGATTGGAGTCTAGGGTTCCAAGGGTGATCTTTAAGAGGCAAAGTGAAGTCATTATTCTTAGTGATTCAAGTTGTCTAAGGCATGTAACTCTTCCCCTTACTAAATAACACTAAACTCATGTATTTCACACTTGGATTAGTAAGTGTACATTATGATTTTGAAATCAATGAAAAGGGTTTTGTTGCCTAATGATGATTCTTACTTAGACTTATGTTTATATATGTTATTGATGGTAGTTTACACACGTGAATGCTTGTTGTATGTGGTCTAACATGTAGGTCTTGAGTAACCCTAGTCTGGATGATTTCTACCATAAAATTGGCCTTGGTAAAGACATGTACCCAAGGTGTTTGTGAAAATGTCTAAGTGAGATGTCTAGTTACATGATGGTGATGCTTTGAACTAGGGCAAATATATATGAATGCTTGATAAATGATACTGTAAAGGTAAAATAAGCCAGGTATTGAGTAATTGATGACCTCAATGGTTTGATGAATAAGAAGGGGTTATGTGTTAAACTAAATTGTGGTATAGAATTGCTAATGAAGGTACTAATATTGATATTTGAGTTAGTTCATGATCAGGAATGTCAGTATATCAACTCCACAGTTCAGACAGTTTAGAGGCTTTCCAAACTAGAGTATTTTCAAAATAGTAGTTCAGTTTTTAGTATTGATGTTCAGTTTTGGTATTGTGATACCATATCCAGTATTATTTACAGTATTGAACCTTATGATAAGTTTTTTACCTACTCTCCGCATATATACCATATTATTATTTCGTTATTACAGCAGGTATCGATTATGGGTTAGCTTGTGGTCCTTTGGGATTATTAGTATTGTGTAGCGTCCAGGGTACAAAATCGGGGTATTACATAGAGTCCTTCACTTAAATATATGTGTGTGTGGTTAGAGCCCCTAACTTGATGATATGTGAATATTTTTAAAGTCCTATTCCTAATAAGAAATACTTGAATCTATGTGTGGAAGGATAGAGTTATCCATATCATCTATGATGAATGAGTGCTTCCAAAGTGTTGATAAGACTTGCCCTCTTGGTTAGTATATGATATGTCTATAAGTATGGATAAGATTATGAATTTGATTGAATATGTTATATTTCTTGGTGTTGAATGATGATGCTATTTTATCCTTATACTTGAGTTACATGCTAGTATTCCAACTGCAAACTATTTTCGAATGCTATGTCCCTACACGATATAGGGGCCAGAGCATCTTCTTCTCTTCCTGCGCAGTGATTAGGCAATCGAAGTAGTTCATGCATTGACTTGGGAGTGGTGAGCTTCTTTACTTTGGAAGACATTCCTTCTTCGTCTCTTATCTTTAGACTTAGTCTTATTTGGACTTGGTATGGCTATTGTCGGGGGCTTGTCCCGACATATACATTTCTAAACTTTGGTTTGTATAGATTGTGGATGACTATGGACTTGGGTATAGTGGTTAGTTGATGAATCTAATGAAGTGTTTAGACATGTCTAAGTTATGACTTGTAGTGTGTTTTCTGCTATCTTATTATGCGGTTGGGATTCACTCGAACCTTGTGATTGATGTGATGATTGTGATAGGTTGTCGGGGCGACCTCTAGTTCATGTAAGCTTGAGGTGCCCATACAATATGGACCAGTTTTAGGGCATCTTAATTTGGTATCAGAGCCGAGGTTTATGGTTAGTTTGGTGTCCATAATACTGTGTAGAGTAGAGTCTCTTTTATGGGTGTGAAACGCGCCACACTTATAAAAAAGGAGCTATGAGACATTTTAGGAAATATTTCCCTTTCTTGTGTTTCAATCTCAAGCTATAGAGTCTAAGGTCTTGGATTCTTCTAATTTCTGTTTGCTATCTTTCAGAGCATGCCTCCAAGGAGATCTGAGAACTAGGCAAACCCTTCTGAGGGCCCTATGGATGAAGCTCGTCCAACTTCTAGAGTTCAGACCTCGGCTAAGGCTGCGACATCTGACCATCTTCGTGGGGTTCCACCTGTCCCTACCAACCTCGAATATGAGAGTGATCCTTCTATTCCATCACCTCAAGAGGATGCTACTAGCCAAGTTTCATCGCTCTATCAACCTCTTGACTCAATTGGTAAGTTCTCAAGCGGAGTGTGGCACTCCGGCTACCGTTTCTTTTGAGGCCACAAATATTGGATAATTTATGAGGTTGAGCCCTCCTATATTCTTCGGTATGAAGGTTGAGAAGGATCTTTAAGGATTCATTAAAAAATGGAAAAGATCTTACGAATCATGCTTGCTTCAGATATTGAGGCCATTGAGTTTGCTTCCTACCAATTGAAAGATATAGCGTACCAATGATATGAGGGATGTGAGTTATCTAGAGGTGTTGATGGAAGGATTTCTTTGAGGCTTTCTTAGACCATTTTTTTCTAAAGAGTTAGGGGAGGCAAGGGCAGAATAATTTGTGAACTTGAAGCAAGGAAGGATGTCTTTTCATGAGTATGCCTTAAAATTCCATCACTTATCAAGATATGCTCCTGAGATGGTTTCTTGCTGAGGGATAGAATGCATAAGTTTGTCTCGGGATTGTCCTGTGAGTTAGTCCTTGAGATCCAGGCGGCATTGTTGATTAAAAATATGGATATTTCTAGGTTGATTATGTATTTGCAACAAGTGAGAAAAAAGAAAAAGAAGTAAGTTGAGCTTAGAGAGAGGCAAGGAAAGAAATTTAGGCCTTCTGAGCATAGTGGTGGTGATGGTAGCAAGTTACCACGGAAGAAGTAGGGAGTTCAAGTTTTTTTCCTTAACTAGTGTTTGCTCTCCTTACCCGAAGTTTTTAGGTGATTGTCAGACTCAGTTTAGTGGTGGGTTTCGTGCATAGGGTGCCCAATTCTAGGCTAATGGTGCCTAGTTGGCTCCAACCTGCCTTTCTTGCAGATTTTATGGTCTGTGTGAGAAGGGGAGAAATAGATGTTTCCATTGTGGTTAGGTTGGGCATATGCAGTATTAGTGCCCCTCTCTAGCAGCTTCTTTGGCTAATAAAGCCCCTATTCTACTCCATCTACTCCCACACCGAAGGTTACTATGTCTGCCTCTGCTTCTGTTTCTAGCACCGGCGCTGGCCTAAACTAATTGTATGCACTTGATACTCGCCCGAATTTTGATGTATCTCCTGATGTTATCATGGGTATGTTGAGACTTTTCTCTCGTGATGTGTATTATTTGCTTGATCAAGGGTCTACTCTTTCTTATGTGACCCCGTATGTAGATGTACATCTTGATTGTGGTCCCTGTTGGTTTCTTTTCCTATTTATACACCGGTCGATGACCCTGGGATTCCTAAATGGGTCTATAAGGGCTTTGTGATATTAGTTAATGGTAAGGATACTCTTTT
Organism: Capsicum baccatum var. pendulum; assembly: GCA_030864225.1. Classification (NCBI taxonomy): domain Eukaryota; kingdom Viridiplantae; phylum Streptophyta; class Magnoliopsida; order Solanales; family Solanaceae; genus Capsicum; species Capsicum baccatum. Next base: position 158,054,594 of record CM061560.1, on the reverse strand, counting down.
AGACTCGATAGAGTTGGACATGGTTGATTTTATTGTCATTCTGGGGATGGATTGGTTGCACTCTTGCTATGCTTCTTTAGATTGTTGGACCCATAGGGTAATGTTCAATTTTCCTAATGAACCAGTCATTGTACAGGAAGGTAGTTACCTAGTGCCTAAGGGAAGGTTCATTTCTTATCTAAAGGGCCAAAAGTTGATTTCAAAGGGGTGTTTGATCATTTGGTCCGAGTTAAGGATTTTAACTCGGAAGAGCCTTCTCTAGAATCTATTCCAGTGGTTAATGAGTTTCCCGAGGTATTTCTTGATAATCTTCCTGGTGTTCCTCCAAATAGGAAAATTGATTTTGGGATTTGGTTTTTAAACATTAATTTAAAAGCATGCGCAATTGACAAAAACCATGGGAAAACAATTCAAGGATCAATCATTCAAAACCCCTCAACCACATTAAAACCCATATTTAATTCCATACAATTAAACTACTTAAAGCATATGGTTTTCATGAAATATGATTTGGGGAAGAGTAACAAGTCTGGAAGTATCATAATTAGGGAGAGATACCTTAGAATGCACTAATATATCAAGTTCTTGGAAACCCTAAGTATCTTGACCTTGGAGAATTTAGAGAGGTTGAGAGAGAGTTTATGATTGAAAAAGGTAGGAAATTATGGCCCCACAGTGTTATATGTACGTGGGGTCTAAGTGGGTAAAGAGGGAAATGTCCAAAGTTCCCTTAATTAAAGGATGAAAGATTATCTCTAGTAATTATGGGTCACTATACAACTCATAAGGACACATTACGACTCGTCACCACGAGTCACAGTAAAGACAGTAGCTAAAGGACCTTTCTCTGGTGACCCTACTATTCACTCCATATGACTCGTTAGGTGACCCTACGACTCGTACGGTCCAAGTTATGATCAAGACATAATATTTTGGGCATCACACTAGTTTGACTATGGATAGGACTATATGACCCATTAGGAGCTACTCATAATCAGGATAGTAACTTAGGCAGCCTTCACTAGATACCTTACGATTGGGGTCCTATAACCCATAATGTAATGACACCCTATGACTCGTAAGGAGAGTCATAGTCTAGGCAGCAAGTTTAAAAAGTCGAGAATTTTTGAAGTACCAAAAATTCAAGGTGTTTTATTCTCTACCCCTAGGGTCATTCATCCCCGAATGATGGAACAAGGTATTTATTAGAATAATTTAACAGGGAACACACCCGCACTTACCTTTAACAAAGACAAAAAACAAAGATATCAAGGAAATCAAAATTTCCTTTAACAAAGTAGAAAACAAAGATGTTAAGGAATGAACATACCTCAAGAACGATTATCCGAAGCGGGAAATAAGAACGAATATCTAGTCTTCATGTTCTCTTTGGATTCCCAAGTATCTTCTTCACACTTTTGGTTCCTCCATAGAACCTTTATCGTAACCACATCCTTCATTTGCAACCAAAGGACTTGCCAATCCAAAATCTCAATGGGGACTTCCTTATAAGACAAGGAATCTGAGATACCAACACTCTCTAAAGGAATGACCAAGGAAGAATCACTTATGCATTTTTTCAACATTAACACATGGAAGACTAGATGAATGAAACCCAAACTCGAAGGCAATTCCAACTCATAAGCCACATTTCCCACTCGCCTCAAAACATGATATAGACTAAAATAGTGGGGACTGAGCTTCCCCTTCTTCCCAAACCGCATCACTCCCTTTATGGGAGACACCATCAAGAATACCAAATCATCCACATCAAACTGCAAGTCCCTTTTCCTTACATCTGCATAGGACTTTTGGCGAGCTTGGGCAGTCTTAAGCCTATCATGAATCACCTTTACCTTTTCCATAGCTTGGTGAACCAAGTCAGGACCATACAACTTATTCTCATCAAACTCAAACTACCTAACGGGAGACTACACCTCCTACCATACAAAGTATCAAAATAAGCCATTCCAATACTAGTGTGATAACTATTATTATATGCAAACTCTATAAGAGGCTAATAATCCACCCAACTACCCGAAAATTGATCATATAAGACCTTAGCATATTCTTCAAAGTCTATTTTGTCCTCTTTGCTTTTCCATTCGTTTAAGATTGGAAAGTGGTGCAAAGGTTCCCTTAGTTCCCAAACCTCTTTAAAAGGAATACCAAAAGTGAGATGAGAACTGAGTAACTCGATAAGATATAATGGAAACTGAAGCACCATGCAACTTCACGATCTCGTTAATGAATATCCTCGATTAATCCTCTGCTTAGAAATTAGTCTTCACTGGTAGGAAATGAGCGGACTTGGTCATCCTATCCTAAATGACCCAAATCAATCTAATTGCTAGAGAGACCACGAAAGACCAGTAAGGTAATCCATATTGATCACTTCCAACTTCCATACAGGATACTTAGCTTCTTGGGATAAACCACCTGGCCTCAAGTGCTTAACCTTCACTTTTTGACACACAATTCACTTAGACATAAAATTGGCCACATCTCTCTTCATGTCATCCAATAATAGATCTCCTTCAAGTCATGATACATCTTTGTAAAATGAGGATGAACAGAGTACCTCAATGAGTCTTAACCAAAATTCTCTCTCATATACCATAAACATCAGGGATACACAGTCTGGCTTTGTAACTCAATATACCATCACCACTAATCTCAAAATCCATCACCCTCTAGTGACCCACATCTCTCTAAATCTTTTCAAGATAGGATAAAATACCTATTTCTCCGTCATCTCAACACCCATAGATGACTTTACCATCTCTTGCACAATCACACCAACATCCTTAAAGTCAAAGAGACAAACTCCAAGATTACCCAAACAGTGATTATCTTTCTCCAAGTCTCACTTCTCTTTATCCACATGAGACAAGCTTCCCATAGAGAACCTGCTAAGGGCATCAGTAACCACGTTAGCTTTACCTGGATGATAATAGAGACTCATATCATAGTCTTTGAGTAATTCAAGATATCTCCTTTGCCTGAGATTAAACCTTTTCTGGGTGAACACATACTGCAAGATCTTATGGTCTAAGAAGATGTCAACATGAACTCCATACAAATAGTGACGACAAATTTCCAAAGAAAAGACCATGACCAATAATTCCAAGTCGTGCGTCGAGTGATTTTTCTCACGCACCTTTAATTGCCTAGAAACATATGCAAACACCTTGCCATGCTACATCAACACACAACCCAGTCCTACATGGGATGTGTCATAGTAAACCACAAAACCATCGATACCTTTGGGTAGGGTCAAAACTGGAGCCGAAGTCAACTTATACTTCAACTTCTCAAAACTAGCCTTATAAGCATTAAATCATAGGAATTTCACCTTCTTTTAAGTCAAATTAGCCAATGGGGGTGCAATAAAAGATAAAATTTCCACAAACCTCCAATAGTACCCGGCTAAACCCAAGAAGCTCCAAATATTGGTTGGAGTTGTGGGTCTAGGACACTTTTTACCACCGTAACTTGCTATGAATCCACCATGATCCCCTTACTAGAACTTACACTTTAAGAATTTTACATACAACGACTAATCATTAAGGGTTTGCAATACTATAAGAGGTGATCGACATGATCTACCTTACTCTTGGAATACTCCAAAATATCAACAAGAAGTAATTATGAATAAATCTAAGAACTGACAAAAAAATCAATTCATGAGATCCATGAATGCCGCCAAGGCATTAGTCAAACCAAAGGATATCACCAAAAACTCAAAATGACCATACCAAATTTAGAAGGACATCTTAGGGATATCCACCTCCCTAATCTTTAAGTAATGGTAACCCAATCGAAGATCAATCTTAGGAAAGTACTTAGCACCTTGAAGCTGGTTAAAGAGATCATTAATCCTTGGAAGAGGATACTTGTTCTTCAGATTCACCCTATTCAGCTAGCAATATCTATACACATCTGAGGTGACCCATCTTTTTACGTATCAAGAGTACTAAAGAGCCCTATGGAGAAACACTAAGGTGAATAAAACCCTTATCTAGAAGATCTTCAAGGAGTTCCTTAAGTTTCTTCAAAATAGTTTTAGCCATTCTATAAGAAGGGATAGAGATAGGAAGAGTGCCTGGAAGAAGATCAATCCTAAAATTAATTTCTCTATCGGGAGGAACACTGGCAAGATCATTATGAAACACCTAAAAAAACTCACAAACCACAGTGAAAGATTGCAATGAAGGACCTTCAAAATTGGAACCATTAACATGCACTAAATGGTAGAGAAACCCCTTAGAGATCAACCTCTAGGCTCTAAGATAATAAATGAACCTTTCCTTAGGCAATAATGGACTACCTTCCCTCTCAATCACCGGCTCATTTGGGAATTAGAAACTGACCTTTTGGGTCTGATAATCAAGAAAGTAATAGAATGAGTGGAGCTAATTTATTCCCAAGATCATATCAAAGTTTAACATATCCAAGCAATCAGATCCACTAAGGTCTTCCTACCACCGATCGATACCATGAAACCCCTATAAACCCTTCTAGCCACAATAGAGTTACCCACCGAGGTAAATATAGAAAAGGGACCAGGAATAAACCCAGGACTAAAACGTAAATAAATAGCCACATAAGGGGTCATATAAGAAAGGGTACACCCAAGATAGAGCAGATAATATATATCATAAGAGAAAAGTATTAGTGTACCACTAACAACTTCGGGAGATGCCTCAGAATGCTGACATGTGGCAAGAGTGTGCAACCAATTTCGACCAGTGTCAGAGCTAAAAGTAGTACCCTTTGGGGCTGGGCTTGACGAAGTAACAACCAGGACCTTATTAGCCCTAAATGAAACATCGCCAGAAGGACAGTTTCTCTAAAAGTGGCTTGGCTGACCATATCTGAAACACTTATTCCTACCCTTATCACAAAAGCCACGATGAAATTTTTTACAAAATCTATAAGTAGTATGCGATGGATCTGACTGAGCCCTACTAGCTTGAGATTGTGCACCTTATGCCTTAAACCTACTGTTGCTCAAAAAACGGCTATCATCAGACTACTTAGGATATGGGGCACTAGCCGTAAATCAAAATTTCTCCATTTTTTATTAGACCACTACCTTCCATCTCTACTACTAGTCTATTGGCCACCACCCTGCTCAGAATATTAAGATCTCTTACTTTGTATTTCCCCTATTTTGGCTTGTTTCTTCTTTTCGTCTTCCACTTATTGCATACACATAACAAGCCTAGATATATCTATGTCACTATTTAGCAAGGCAGCCTTGCACTCCAATACCAAGTCTTGAGACAGGCCTGAAGAGAACTTTCTCATCTTAGCCCTCATTCTTGACACTAGCTCAGGAGTATAGTAGGACAACTGATGAAACTTCAAGGCATACTCTTTCACAAATATCTTAGCTTGCTTCAAATTCATGAGCTCCTTATTTTTTGCCTTCCTTAATTCCTTAGGAAAGAAATGATCAAGAAAAGCACTAAAGGAATTCTTTCTTAATGCTAAATTTGCATCAATACCCCTAGATTGGTCCCACTTCTCATACCACTAATACTCTACATCCTTTAGTTGGTATATAAAAAACTCCACTCTATTAGAATCAGAAGCATGCATCACACATAAAATCTTTTCATCTCATCTATAAACCCTTAAGAATCCTACTAAACCATAGAACTAATAAAGGTTAGAGGATTTAGACTTATTAATTAGCCAACCCTAGGGGCCTAAGATGACCTCACAGTAGAAATAGCAGGACCTAATTGATATGATTAAGATATCACTACCTCAGTTAATAGATAAATAGAATACTGGAACTCAATATTAGTAATATCTTCTAGAGGTGACTGGGCAGGAGTGTCACCAGTAGAAGAAGGATCGGTGGGGGCCAGTGGAACCCCACTAGGGAAATTAAAATTATAGACCCTATATTAGGTCTGGACTTCATAAGTAGGATGAGCCCCCTCCATATTTTCCTCGAATGAGATAATTGAGTTTTCACGAACATCAAATTTTATAAGAGGCTTGGTCTAAAAAGAAAAAAAATAAGAATTAGAGAAGGTTTCAACACCCTAGACTTTACAGCCCGAAAGTAGATCACAAAAAAGGGAAACATTCCTAAATGCCTCATAGCCTCTCCCTTATAAGTGTGGCATGCTACATACCCCAAAAAGAGACTCTACTTACATGGATTTATGTACACCCAATGACACCAAACCTAAGCTCTGATACTAAATTTGTCATGAACCAAAATAAGTCCTGCCCATGACGAGTATCTCAAGTCTATCAAGGATCGGAGACCAGCCTTTAACCTAGACAAACATAACATAACATACCTAGTAGTGGCTGAATGCTAAACATATAACAATATATGAATGTAATAAAATTAAAGACATCTAAGAATGTCCACATTAATACACAATCCATAGTAATATCCACAATGCCTCTATTAATCCTAAAATAACCAATGTCGGGACATCCCTCGACTCTAATAATGACAATAATAATATTAATGATAATGTTAATGTAAAGTCTTCAATTCTAATTTATGGGAGAAAACTAATGAAATGACCAAGTATTCTGGAGGATGAAAGCTCACCACTTACCATAAATGACTGACAAACTAAGCCGATCCACCTAACACTGTGCAGGAAAAGTAGAATTGCCTTTGGACCTAATATAGCATGGGGATACAGCATCCGAAGATGGTCAATGGGTTGAACACTATCATTTAAATCAAGGATAGGGGATAAAATAATGCCAAGACAAGTCCAATTAAAAACCATTTGAACATCATCATATACATACATAAATAATGTCCGTATAGGGAAAAAGGCTTAGCATGAAGTTTATGTTATCCTAGACTATGTAACTCAACCATCATAAAAGGAACTCTTAGGCTATATGGTCCATTCCCCCCTGTTGAACGGACCCCAACTCATGTTGGCCTCATGAATCGTAGGTATCAAAGAAGACTAGGGAATACCCCAACCCCATGTTAAATCCAAGATAAAAATATATCATTAGTGTGAACCATGCACATGGTCATGAATACTAAACCTCATGTTGGCAACCATGAGTTTCCAATATAACTCATCCAAGACCCACACCTTTATGATTTAGCTATATAACCCCTACTAAGCCCAATTTAAATCAAGTTTCACATGACTCCTTTATTAACAAAGGAATCAACTATTAAGGCACATCATGGGTATTGCCATACAATTACAGTTGCATTCTTATCTTAATGCCATAATAATGATAATAGTTTGGGGGAATGCCTCGACCCCTCCTTGTTCATTAAATCAAATCATAGTCAATGAGGATTTCAAAATTCATATTCATTGTTTAACTATTTATACTTTGCAAAAATATCAGTGCGTGAGTTAAACCAAGTGATAATTCCACAATTCAAAGCCATTTACTTAAATGGGTTGAGGAAACACAATTATTTAAAACAAATTACATGTTCAAAATATCTATTTTGGGGAATACCTCGACCCCATTACAACCCCCACACCCATGCACCCCATTGGTTTAAAACATTAATTTAAAAATATACAAAACTCATAAAAATAGTGAAAAAACAATTCAAGAATCAAATACTCAAAAAACCTTAACCACATAAAAACCCACCTTAAAATCCATATAATTAAACTATTTAGAACATATAATTTTCATGAAATAAGATTTGAGGAAAAGTAACATTCCTGGAAGTTGAAACACCTTGGCTTTTAACCCTTAGAAAATTTCTTGAGTTTGAGCTTCTAAACATTATACGACTTGAGGGTTCTTGTCGTATAATGTGGGTACAGTTTAGGATCCTCAACTCGTATGATAAATAGTGTGTTTTAGTTGGTTTCTATCCAAGGTACGAATATACATCATACTAGTTGTATGTTAGGGTACGAGAAATATAGTACCAAATCATATGATGTCCTATATCTAGCCTTGATAATCTGCTTAGGGTACGATTAGATTGGTACTTGTCATATGGTAATGTTATGATTTAGGAAAGAAGAGTGGTATGTTGGACAGAAGATAGAGTCTAGATTTCCATCCTGGGTATGTGTTAGGGATACTACTCATATGATGGGGTACGAGGGAGGTTCCCAAATCATACCCACCTATAGAAATTTTTATAATTTAAATTAGGGGTATTCTAGACATTTCTCCTCTTAACCTCTCATGACCCCATTACATAAACCATTATTAGAACTTTATTTACCATATTTTTCTTAGTGAAAAATACTTTAAACACCCTCAAATCTCTCTCAAGGCTCTTGGTTAAAGAAATGCTAGGTTTTTTTCAAGGTGGTCAACTAAGGCTTCCAAGTGTGGTTTCTCTCCATCTTATTTGGTATCTAAGGCATTTTACTCCTTCCTCATTATTAATTCAACTTAATTTATGTTTTAATGAATGATTTTCATGATTTAATTATAGGTATTATTTGGTTTTGAATTGTATGTTGGGGGTTATGGTTGTTGATGGATGAATATTGTTTTTCTATATATTTCCTATTGTTTTCATGTTAAAATTATTGAATTAAACATGTGGTTTTATGGTAATGGTCAATAGGTTCTGGGTTTTGGTTTTAAAAACTATATGCCCTCAATATGTTTGATAAAATATCAATGAGAATGGTTTTGTTACATAGTTTGAATTTTATTGAAAATCATCCATTGCATAATATGGTAATGGAATCCTGAATGGTTTAATTGAAAAAAATTATTTGGAAAGGCCTTGGTGGCCATAGTTTTGATTTATTGGAAATCTTATGGGGTACCCGAGAATCCCTTAAGTGTAGGTTAATGACATAGCTTGCAAGCTATAGTCGGTATGATGATACCACTTCATAATAACTTGGTAATTAGCTCCGGACTTGGTGGTTTGGTTATGTTCTAATGGTTTTAAATGGGCAATAATGGAGGGTTATGATAGCTAACCTTGAAGGTGTGAGTCCAATGAACAGACACTGAAAACTCATATTTGTCGACTTGAGGATTGGTTATGGTGACCATATACTTCTGGGGTACAAGAGAATCCCCTAAGTTTATACTTGTATATATGTATCATGTAGGGAGAAGGCTACATGGGAATCCCCTATCCCTATGATGACTTCGATTTATGCGGTTATACGCACTAGGGCCCGTTCAGGGGTAAAACTGGACCCATAAAGCCCATGGGTAGTTTTAGGATAGTTTGCATATGGTTATATACTTGGTTTTAAATATTGGCATTATTTTTTCCTTATTATTAATTACATGCTAGCGTTCACCTGCTAACCCTTCTCCAGGCATTGTATCCCTACGTGATGCAGGAATCGACCATACTAATCCTTCTTTTCAGTGACTTAGATTTGGGGATAGCTTTGTGTTGAATTGAAGTGGTGAGCTTCCATATTCTAGAAGGCTATATTTCATGAAATGAACTTCTCTACATACTTTGTGATTTCATAGACTTTTGCTTTTGGCTATGGTCGGGGGAATGTCCCAACTGGATGTTGTTTTGATTTTTGATAGAGGCTTTGTGAAACTACTTTGGATTGGCATGACTAGTGTCGGTATTGGTGTCATTCTTAACATTGGTATTGGTATTGGGGATGACTCTATTTGATTGCATTTGATTTATGATTATTCCATCTTGTTATCTTATATAATCAGAATTTATTCGATATATGGTCTAGGGTGGTTATGGTTGGGTATTGGTTAAGGCACCCAACATGACTAGGCCCTAGTTTGGGTCATGTTAGATTGGTATCAGAGCCCTAGGTTAATGGTCACTTGGGAGTCTACAAAGTTGTGTCGAGTAGAGTCTCTTTTATGTGTATGTAGCCCGCCACACTCATAAGGGAGAGGCTACGAGACATTTAGGAATATTTCCCTTTCTTGTGTTCTATTTTTAAGCTATAGAGTCTAAGGTCCTGAACTCTCTTCTAATTTATGTTTGTTCACTTTTCAGATCATGCCTCTTTGATAATTTAAAACTCACAGAAACTTCTGTATCTTAATTGAGGATAATATTGATAATAGACACTCTACTTATAGGGTGCGGACCCGGTCTAGGGTCATAGTTCTTGATAGTTCTAGCATTCTATCGGTTCACTATAGTCCTCTTTGAGATCCTTAGGATAAAGTGATAAACTTTGAGTTTGGTCAATCCATACATATATTAGCACAGTTGGTAGCTACTCAGTCTGACCGTAGTGTTACTATCACTACTACTTCTTAGGACACAAAGGTTAGCCAATTCAAGAGGTTGAATCCTTTGACATTTATAAGTGTTAACGTTGAGGAGGACCTTTAATATTTTTTGGATGAGATGGAAAATATCTTTCATATTATGCATGCCACGAATGTGAAGAGTGTAGAGTTTGCCGCTTACCAACTAAAGAATGTGGTGTACCAATGGTAAGGGAAATGGGATCAGGCAAGGGGTGACTTTGTTGAGTCATCTTTGTGGGAGGATTTCTCTAATAATTTTCTAGACTACTTCTTTCCTCAAGAGTAGAGGAAAACTAAAGCAGAAGAGTTAGTTAATATAAAGCAACAAAAGATGTTAGTCAAGGAATATGCCTTAAAGTTTCACCAGTTGCCTTTGTATGCTCTGGAGATGATTTCTAGTATGAGGGCTAGAATGTTGGAGAATAAGGCTACTTTGTTGATCAAGAATATGGATATCTCTAGGTTGGTTGTGTATATGCAGCATATAGAGAAAGAGAAGAAGAAACAGTCTAAAATTGGAGAGAAATAGGGAAAGAAGTTTAGGTTCTCTAGGCAGGGTAGTTGCCAACAGTAGGATAGCAGAGATGGTGGTAACTGGCCCAAGAAGAAGTGGGGCAATTTTGGGTCATACTCGACGGCTAGTGCTCCCTACCCAAAGTTATCGGGTGATAGGCATTTCTATGGTGGCCATAACTTCAAGGCAAAGGGTGCCTAATCTTAGGCAAGTGGGGCTCATTCAACTCCATCATATCCTTTATATAGGTTTCGTAGGTGATTGCATTAGGGTTTCTATGATTAGGGGAGGGAAAGGTGGTTCAACTATGGCCAGCCAGGGCATATTCTTATAAACTATCCTATTGGTAAGGTTTCTTCATGGTAGAACAAGGTTTCAATTACTTCATTATTAGCTCCAGAACCAAATGGTGCACCATCTAGGTTTGGCACTAGTTGGTACCACCTTTTCCTGTGTGTGTATTATTTACTTGATTTGGGGTCCACTCTCTTTTATGTGACCTTATTTGTGGCTGTGCATTTTGGATTTGGTCCAGAGTGTGTTTCAAACCCTTTTTCTATTTCTACCCTGGTAGGTGACTCTATGATTGCTTAAAAAGTCCATGGGTGTGTGTGGTATTTATTGGTAGTAAAGAAACTTTGGTGGATATATTTGAATTAAATATGGTGGATTTTAATGTTATATTGGGAATGGATTGGTTGTACTTATGCTCTGCTTCTTTAGATTGTCTGACCCATAAAGTTGTCTTTAAATTCCATAATGAGCTAGTCATTGAGTGAGAAGGTGGTTTCCTAGCTTCTAAAGAGAACTTTATATCTTATCTTAAAGCTTGGAGATTTATATCTAAGGGGTTTATCTATCATCTAGTTTGAGTTAAAGATTCTAACTCGGATGGTCCTTCTTTGCATTCCGTCTCGGTGGTGAATGAATTTCCTGAGGTCTTCCCTAATGACCTTCCTAGTGTTTCTCCTGATAGGGAGATTGAGTTTGGTATCAATCTTGTTTTGGACATTCGTCTAATTTTTATTCCCCCTATAGAATGGCTCTAGCTGAGTTGAAGGAGCTTAAGGAGCAACTCAAGGATTTGTTAGATAAGGGTTTCATCAATCCTAGCATGTCCCTGAGGAGTGCACCGGTGTTATTCATACATAAGAAGTATGGTTTCCTTCAGACTTGTATTGATCATCGATAGTTGAATAAAGTGATGGTAAAGAATAAGTATCCTCTTCCAAGGATAGCTAATTGGTTTGAGCAGTTGCAGGGTGCTAAGTTTTTCTCCAAGATTAATCTTAGATTCAGGTATCATTAGTTAAAGATTAGGAAAGAGGATATCTCCAAGACTAACTTTTGAACCCAGTATGGGCATTTCGTGTTTCTGGTTATGTCTTTTGGGTTGACCAATTACCCAGCAATATTCATGGATTTGATGAATAGGGTCTTCCATCAATTTTTAGACTTATTTGTTATTGTTTTCATAGATGACATTCTGGTGTATTCAAAGAGTGAGGTGGATCGTGTGAATCACCTCCGCGTTGTGTTGCAGATCTTGAAGGAGCAATAGTTGTATGCCACATTTTTGAAATGTGAATTTTGGTTGAACGCTATTATTTTTTTGGGCCATATTATTCTAGTTAGGGGATATGGTAGATCCACAAAAGGTTTTAGTGGTGAAGAAGTGTCCTAGACCCCATGACTCCAACCGATATTCGAAGCTTCTTGGGTTTAACTTTCTACTACAGGAGAATTGTGGAGTGTTTTTCTACTATAGCTGCCCCGTTAACTAAATTAACTCAGAAAAAGGTAAAGTTCTTATGGTCTGATGCTTGTGAGAGTAGTTTAAAAAATCCTAACGATAAGTTAACTTTTGCTTAGGTCTTGACTTTGCCTGAAGGGACAGATAGGTTTGTGGTCTACTATGATACATCCCATGTAGGACTTGGTTGCATTCTGATCCATCATAGAAAGGTGATGGCTTATTCCTCTAGATAGTTGAAGGTGTATGAGAGGAATTATTTGACTCATGACTTGGAATTATTAGTTGTGGTGTTTGCATTGAAAATCTAGCATTATTATTTATGTGCAGTGCACATGGATATCTTTTCTGATAATAAAAGCATGCAGTATGTGTTTACTCAAAAAGATCTTAACGTCAGGCAAAAGAGATGGATTGAGCTCTTTAAAGATTATGACACGAGTCTTCATTTCCATCCAGGTAAGCTAATGTGGTCTTTGATGCTCTTAGAGGGTTATCAATCGCGAGTCTAGCTCATGTGGATAAAAGGAAGTAGGAGTTGGTAAAGGACATTTACCATTTGGCTAACCTTGGAGTTTGCCTCTTGAATCTAAGGATGATGGTGTATTCGTTCAGAAAGTGGCCCAGTTGTCCCTTGGTGATAAAATCAAGAAGACCAGATATTAGATCCTATCTTGATGAGAATTAAGGGTGATGTAGATGGATAAAATATGTTGGCCTTTGAGATTAGCGGTTATGGTACTTAGCAGTACCAAGGGAGCTTATGTGTTCCCGATGTGGATGGTTTGCATGAGAGGATCTTGGATGAGGTGCATGAGTTATGCTATGTTATTTATCCCGACCTAACAAAAATGTATCATAAAATTAAGGAGATGTATTAGTGAAACAATATGAAGAGGGATATGACAAATTTTGTGGCCAAGTGTGTGGTTTGTCAAAAAGTGAAAGTTGAGCATATGAGTCCTAGAGGATTGTATCAAGAAATTGAATTTCTAGAATGTTAGTGGAAAGTAATCAATATTGATTTCTTTACTAGTTTTCCTTGATCTCGAAGTTAATTTTATTCTATTTGGGTCATCGTGGATAGGATGACAAAGTCTGCTCACTTTATGCCAGTGAGGACTAACTTTTCGGCTGAGGATTATGCGAGGTTGTATCTCCACGAGATTGTAAAGTTGCATGTGGTACTTATTTCTACCATCTCTGATTATTGTATATAGTTTTCATCTATTTTTTAGCGGTCGTTTCAGAAATGATTAGGGGCTAAGATTAGTTTGAGTATTGCTTTTCACCCGCAGTCAGATGGGTAAGCAAATTGGACTATTCAGTCATTAGAGGACATGATTTGTTCTTGCGTTATAGATTATAGTGGTAGTTGGGTTGAGAATATGACTTTTAAGGAGTTTGCTTATAATAATATCTACCACTCTAGCATTGGGATGGTTCCTTTTGAAGCTATGTATGGTATGAGGTGTAGATCTCCTATTGGGCAGTTTGAGGTTGGCGAGGTGAAGATGTCTGGTCCGAACATGGTTCACCAGGTTATGGAAAAGGTGAAAGTGATTTGGGATAGGCTTAGGGCTTCCCAAACTCGCCAAAAGTCCTATGCAGATGTGAGTCAAAGAGATTTAGGTTTCGAGGTTGGGGATATGGTGTTCCTGAAAGTTTCTCCCAAGAAGGGAGTGATGCGGTTTAGGAAGAAGTAGAAGTTCAGTCCCCGGTATGCGGGTCCTTATATGATTTTGATGAGGATTGGCAATGTTGCATATGAGTTGGAGTTGCTTTCTAGTTTGAGCTCCATTCACCCGGTATTCCATGTCTCTATGTTAAAAAAGTGTGTTCGTGTTGTGCCTACCAAGTATATTAGTATTTTAGATTCTCTATCTTATGAAGAGATCTTAGTTGAGATCTTGGACCATGAGGTTTGGCGGTTTTGGACCAAGGATGTTGCTTCAGTAAAGGTCCTTTGGAGGAACCATAGGGTTGAACAAGCTACTTGAGAAGTGGAATAGGACATGAAGTCCAAGTATCTATATTTGTTCTTCGTTCTAGAAATTTGTGATTGAGGTATGAGTTCTTCATAACGTCTTTATTTTCAAAATTTGTAAAAGGAAAGATTAATTCCTTGGTAATCTATTTTCTATCTTAAAGGTAAGGGTAGAGACATTTGGGGGTTAATATCGTGCTAGTACTGCCTCGTTCCATCATTCGAAGAAGAATAATCCATGTGGGGGAGAATTGAAACACCTTGGATTTTGACCCTTAAAATATTTCTTTAGTTTAAGCTTCTGGACATCATACGACTTGAGGGTAATTATCGTATGATGTGGGTACGGTTTAGGATCCTCAACTCGTATGAAATCAGTGTGATTTGGTTGGTTTCTGTCCATGTTACGAATGTACATCATTCTAGTCATATGTTAGGGTACGAGAAGTATAGTGCCAAACTGTACAATATCCTATATCTAGCATTTACATTCCACTTAGGGTACGACTAGGTGGGTACTTGTTGTATGGTGATGGTACGATTTGGGCAAGGAGATCTGCATGTTGGACAAAATATGGAGTCTAACTTTCTCTCCTGGGTATGAGTTAGGGGTACTACCATATGATGGGGTACAAGTGAGGTGCCCAAACCATACCCATCGACGGAAATTTTTATAGCTTAAGTTGGGGGTATTCTGGACATTTCCCCTCTTAACCTCTAATGTTCCCATGACTTAAAACACTATTGGGACTTTATTTACCCTATTCTTCTCAATCAAAAACACTTTAAACACCCTCAAATCTCTCTCAAGGCTCTTGGTTCAAGAAAGGCCAAGGTTTTCTCAAGGTGGTTAATTAGGGCTTTCAAAGGTGGTTTCTCTCCATCTTCTTTGGTATCTAGGGCATGTTGCTCCTCCACCACTGTTATTTCAACTAAATTCATGTTTTAATGAATGATTTTCATGATTTAATTGTGGGTATTATTTGGTTTTGAATTGTATGTTGGGAATGGTCAGTTGGTTCTTTGTTTCGGTTTTGGAAACTATATGCCCTCAACATGTTTGATAAAATGTCAATGAAAATGGTTTTGTCACATAGTTTGACGTTTATTGAAAATCTTGCATTGCATAATATGGTAATGGAACCTTGAATGATGTAATTGAACTAAATGATTTGGAAATGCCTTGGTGGCCATGGTTTTGATTGATTGGAAATCCTATGGGGTACTCGGAAATATCCTAAGTATTGGCTAATGACATTGCTCTCAAGGTATAGTCGGTATGACGATACCACTTCATAATACCTTGGTAATTAACTATGGAATTGGTAGTTTAGTTATGTGTTTAAGGTTTCAAATGGGCAATAATAGCGAGTTTTGATAGCTAACCGTGAAGGTGTGTGTCTAATGGACGAACACTAGAAACTCACATTTCCTGACATGAGAATTGGTCATGGTGACCACATACTGGTGGGGTACATGGGAATCCCCTTAGTTTATACTTGTATATGTGTATCATGGAGGGAGAAGGGTACATAGGAATCCCCTACCCCTATTATATCACTGGTTCATGCGGCTACACGCACTAGGCCCATTCAGGGGGTAACACTGGACCCATATAGCCCGTGGGTAGTTTAAGGATAGTCAAGCTATACATCCTAGGTTATGGTTTTAAATGTATGCCAAGCCCGTTTCCCTTTCCTGGCATGGATTATATATATGTATGGATGTGGTTGCATATTTTTATTTACTTGGTTTCAAATTGGCATTATTTTATCCTTATTCCTAAGTACATGCTAGCATTCACTCGCTAACCTATCTTTGGGCACTGTATCCCCATGCGATGCATGAACCGCCCATACTAATCCTTTTGCTCAGTGACTCGGATTCGGGAACAGCTCTGTGTTGAATTAAAGTGGTGAGCTTCCATAATCTAGAAGGTTCCATTTCATGTCATGGACTTCTCTACATACTTTGATTTTTATTAGACTTTGGTGTTTGGCTATAATCGGGGGCATATACCGATCAGATGTTTTTTTGATTTTGGATATAGGCTTTGTGATACTACTTTGGTTGGCATGGGCGGTGTCAGTATTGGTGTCAGCCTTGGCATTGGTATTAGAATTGAGGCTGACTCCATTTGACTGTATTTGATTTATGTTTGTTACATCTTGTCATGTTATATAATCGAAAATTATTCGACATATGATGTAGGGTGGTTATGGTTGGGTATTGGGGGTGGTCTCCGATCCCGGTTGGGCTTGAGGCACCCAACACCACTAGGATCTGGTTCAGGTTATGTCAGAAGTATCATAATTATGGATGAAAATCACCGTTGAGAGCTCGAATTGATTAACTTCTTTGAAACCCTAAGTATCTTGACCTTGAAGAATTTAGACAGTTTGAGAGAGAGTTTATGATTGACAAGGCTTGGAAATAATGTCCCCAATGTGTTATATGTACCTTAGGTCTAAGTGGATATAGAGGGAAATTTCCAAAGTGCCCTTAATTAAAATTTAAAAAATTGTCGGTTATGACTAGAGTCACTATAGGACTCATAAGGACACATTGTGAGTGATGGTGACGAATCGTAGTCAAGACAGTAGCTGAAGGACTCTTATCTAGTGACCCTACAATTCACTCCATATGACTAGTTAGGTAACCCTACGACTTGTAGGGTCCAAGTCGTAATCAAGACTTAATATTTTAAGCATCAAACCGGTATCATTACAGATAGGAATATACAACTCATAAGTCCTTAATGACGTATTAAGAGCCACTCATAATCGAGACAGTAACTTAGGCAACCTTAACTGGATACCTTACGATTGGGGTCCTATGACCCATAATGTATTGACACTGTACGACTCGTAAGGAGAGTCGTAGATTGGGAAGAAAGTTTAAAAACTCAAGAATATAATAGGGACCAAAAATCTGAGATAGTTTAGCACCACAATTCTATCATAGAAAATATGTTAGCACCCTAAAGCTGATCAAACAAATCACCTTACATAGAAGAGGACATTTTTCTTCATAGTCACATTATTCAAATATCGATAATCAATAGACATATGCATGGTCTCGTCTTTATTTTACACAGACAAGACAAGAGCACTATTGATAATCAATATACAGCATGGTCTCATCATTTTCTATGAAAATGAGATTGGAGAAACCCAAGGTGAAATAATCAGGCTAGTGAAACCCTTATTCAAAGAGTCTTGCAATTATTTCAACTCTGTCGGGGCATTCTATAAGGAGAAAAAATGTGTTTAGTCCCTGTCTCAACATTAATAGAAACTTGATATCTCTATAGAAGAAACATTGAGAAAGTCCCTAGGAAAACCATCTCCCGAACAACCTTCAAAGAATCTAAAGGAGGTAGTGAATCGACATTGGTATCCCATACATAAGTTAAGTAAGATTGACATTACTTCTCTACTATCTGACGGGCATAAAGAATAGATATAAACCCTTTCAACCCATGGACTAGGAGTACCTTTAAACTCTAACCTCAGTATATTAGGTATAACTAAAGTAAAAGTCTTGGTATAACAATCCAAAACTGCATAATGAGAAGATAACCAGTCGATTCCCAAAATAACATCAAAATCAACCATATCAAGAATGGTCAAATCTATCCATGTGTCACACCCCAAAAAGTTATTATACTTGATTAGTACACTCGATCCACTACTAAAGATCTTTCTATCTAGGTAGAAACACAAATGGATATGACAAAGGATCCATACATAGAATAAATATTTGATGCATAATATGAAGATAATAAGTGACTATAGAACCAAGGTCAAATAACATAGAAGAAAAATGATGACAAAATGGGATGATACCTATAAATATAGCATTAGAGGCCTCTACCTCAGGTTTTTCAAGAAAAGAAAAGTAGTGCCTACATATGATACAGGATTGAGAAACTCCTTATCCACTACCATGAGCTCCCTAAGATCCACCTCTAGTACCCCAAGATCTGTCATTACCTCCCTATGTATCCGAACTAATTAGAGATATTTGTGTCGCACAAAGATGAATTTATAAACTCTGTTTGTGGAGGACCTAATATACGTTTGGGGAAATCTCTAGCTAGGTGGCTAAACTCATCTCACACATAACATCTTTTTCTATAAGAATCACATTCTAGGGGCTAGAAGAACCAAAATGCCTTATATAATTGGAAGAACCAGAATGACACCCTCGACCTTCATTCTATGAGTTCTAACTGCTTAAAGAGTTAAAACCTACAAACCTACTATCTAAACAAAACCATGTTTGTTGAATCGGTCTATTGTGATAAGTATGAGAACCTATGACTGAAAAATCCTTACCTTGGGATGAGTAATTATTGGAAACACTCTATCGATATAACCTCTTATTATTGCTATGCTGAGCACCCTAGTGAATCATCTTAACTTTCTTTCCATGGTCCACGATATTGTGAAAGGATCCACTTGAAGTCATTAAATACATCATATCCTACTAAAGAGTAGTAGTCAATCCCTTCATAAACATTTTGATCCTCTCATTCTCTTTGGAGATATATGGTTTGTAAGAGTCCACCATCATAACGAGGACCTTACTCAATACTTGGTCCAAGTATGAGAAAAATAAAGAACAAAAAAAAAAGTAGATATAAGTAACATAAATGATAGATGATGTTTACATGGAAACCTCCTTGCTCAAGGGAGTAAGACGATGATCTACCCTACTAGAATTTTACCAACTATTTCTCCAATCATCAAGCAACAAAATTAGTTACAACTCTAAGCAATCTAGGAATTAGAATCTTAATCCCTAATCACTAGCAATAACTCTACTGCTATACCTCTTTCAGAGTAACTCTACTTGAAAAACTCTATTTAGATAACTCTAGATAAAGCAAAATATCAAAATAGACTAAAAGTAAAAACACACACGCGGATCTCTAATTGAGAAGTGATTTTACAATTTTAAGAGGAAGTACTGGCTAAACTAACATAGAAATAAGACACATCTCACTGTGAGCAAAGAGTTTTCAAGTTGATAAATCATTGAGCAATTTGAGCACTAAGACAACTTTTGCATGAGAGAATAAATCATTTATAAATGTTGCAAGAACTAGAGCTTATCTTCTCAAAATGATGAATGTATATGACAGCCATAGGAAAGAAGCATTCTTAATGAAGGATTCCATTACGGAGCACGTTCCACTATTCTATTACAGATGCCAGATAGTACATACAACTGGTATATAGGACAAGTGTGTGCAACTGTATATTGGAACACCAGTTGACATAACTAGTCCTTTAACTAGGTTTTTCAATCATCAAAACATAAATAAAATAGATAAGGCCATAATCCAATAAGGATACTAGCTACAACATGCCTAGACAAAGAATACAAATAGGCCTCCTAGTCAGTAACAGTCATAAAGCCCTATTGCAAGTCATAAAAATCATCCATCCACTTGTCTCAAGCTAAAGGAAACATACCTGTCAAGAAATTTATCTAAAAACTTGATCCAAATCAGAAGAGGGGAATCTACTGGCCTACATTAAATAAAAGATCTTTACCATTATTTGAAAACATCCTACAACTAGAAGGTATTGTAGTCAATGCCATAAGACTCAAGAAAATCGAGGTTATTCACAACTGACTAATAACTCAATTTATCTTCACCAATAGCACCACTATACTTTGAGATGTGCAAAAATGTAATCGACAAATAAACTAAACGGATAAAAATGTTATTGGGTTTGTTATTATTTGGTTGTTGGGTTAATCATTTTTAATGGTTTTATAAATTTTCTTATTGGGTTATTGGATAAACTGATAACCCAACAAGAATATACTAAATTATTTCTCTACCCCTACTTATATATATATATATATATATATATTATACTATATATGTGTATATATAATCTAATAAACCTATTCAAATTCCTGAACTAACATTCAGTTCAAGCTTGAAGATTTTTGTAAATTAAAGCACATCATGTAGGATTTTGAGATTCTAAAGGCTTTGAATAGGAACCTGCCTTTGTTGATGAACAACCTCTCTCATTTATAGATATTTAGTATACCTGATAGCTTACCTACCTGAGAGATCCAATCCAAGTGGATCAAAAGTTGAATCAGAACATCCTAAAATATTAGAGTAATAGTAATATCCTGAGGGGATTGAGTTGGTCCTACACCTTCTGGTTGATAAACTGCATCAACATGATGAATTATTGTCTTGAGAGAGGATACTATATATTTCCCTCTAGTTGGAGACGCTCTTCTTTCCTTGCCTTAACCATAGTCGCGATAGAGACCTCTGCCTCATCCATTGCCTAGGGTTCGTAGTGTGTATATGCTCAGCTTCACCAATATCTGCTAATTGATATCTCACCATTAATACAGAATGAGTGAGATACAAGTTTAGAATTCTAAGTATGAACAATGCACATAATGAGGAATCAAGTTAGAGAATTTTACAATAAAAGTCACATATCCTCTCGAATATTGACATGAACATCAACATATCAATCTACGGGGACGCTATTATATATTTTGCTCTTTACTCATGAGACTGGAGGACCTAGCACTCTGAAATTAACTTATCATGACCCAAAATTTGAGGTCATGATGGCACCTACACCGACTCAACTTTTAGTAGTTAAGTATAACTCCAAAAGAGAACAAGTACCCAAAAATATATAAATAATATGCAAACCATAAGACTATAGAATAAAGTTAAGAAAATAGGATAACGAGGAAAATATCAGAATAATACAACTCAAATCCCTAATGATCTGGTATCATGAGTAAGAACAACTTTACAAATTATATAAAGTACAAAAAACTAATATCTATTTCTAAAATGAAGTAACCGACATAAGAGAACTAGATGAAATCGTGAATGGGATCCATATGGGGAGTTCACCTTGACTTCAAAATCCTAAAGCTTCATGAAATAAGGATCCATGGGTAGTACTCAAACTAGGACCTATATCAAAAGGGTAGAAAAGGTTAGAGTGAGTGTGGGTCACTTATACTCAATAGTATCATATGCCAACCAGGATAAGTAGAAAAATAAAAAAGTAAAATAATAAAATGAATGACAAATCCTCTTTTCAAAAAGAAAAGTCCCAACAAGTCAATTCATACAACTCCAAGAAGAATTATAGAATATCAACACCATATATAAAGAATGCTATATTTATTGTCTCATTCACATAAAAGAGATTAAAGGTAGTGAGGCACAATAATACAGTATGTATACAATGCTCAAATATTCTTCTTATATACGCCCTCAGATCCTAAGCTTTAGGAAGAGAACCCATAGGGGGTTCGCAACCCGTATACTAATCACAATTGAATGAATCAATTTTGTCGGCACTTTTTCTCTACTAAGGCAATTTATAAAATGGTCCATTTTCAACTGCAAATACTTCCAAGTTTCATAGTAATATCAGTTCCATGAAAATAAATTGTGAATCAGTATGCATGATAATAGAAAAATCAACAACATGCAACAATCTGACCAAAAATATTATAAACTCAAATTACCCAAATCTCAATAAATTATGATACAATTCCCCCATGGAAATATGATAGAATAGAATCATATAAGACAATAATAATGTCAACACAAGCCCTAACTCAAGTATAATAATGATAATAAGCTCTCTATATAATAACAAAATCAGCACAAGCCCCACACCAGCATAACAATGATAATACACTCTAAAATCAATAATAAATGCAACATAATCCCCCACTCATGAACCATGATAATAATAATAAATCCTAAGTAACATAAACATTGACATAACTCCCGGCCTATTGCATACTATACATGAATAGTTATCTATCTAGCCAAGTCTGAGGAAAGTTTAAGTCATAACCTGCCTCAAAATCCAAAAACACAAGCTTGAACCCCTCATCATGAAGCCTTCCCTTTTTGAGTGGCTTTAAAATGCTCCCAATCTATCAAAATAGTTTTTATATGTAATTAGAAGTCTATTGATACCCAAATTGGCATATTTTTGTTTTGGATAAATAACTTTGAACATTGACCCAAAACTAAAATGGTCAAATTAAAATTTTAATAAAGAATCACTTTACCTATAGTTTAAGGGTTCTAAATATGGAGTCCCATAAAAAATCGAGTTGAAAATAGGTTAGAAATCATTGAAATACTAAAAAAATTTTACTTTACAGGGTAAAATCCAAAAATTTCAATTTTAAGCTTCAAATATTAAAGATATTTCGAATTATTCAATGGATAATTCATAAAAATAAGTATACAAGCTTACCCATATAAAGGATGATGAAAATCCATCTTAGATTCTCCCAAAACCATTTTCCCAAGCTTGAAAATGGTGAAATTAGAGTCAAATTGCTAAAATAGGGTTTATATATTGTTCTAGTGAATAGTGCCTTAGGATTACGACACCAATTGCGAGTGTCAACATTTGAATGGCGTTAATTTATCTTCGTGATTGTGGGAATGAGACATGCGGCAATCTTATCCTAACTTGGACCTCACAATTGTAGTAGCCCACTATGCAATTGTGATGTATAGAAACCTAAACCTTCACAATAATGATCGCCTGCCATGCGATCACAATAAGTAAATTCTTGGTGCAATTGAAGTATTCTATTATCAGCAATCCAAGTCCCAAAAAAGTTTATAAAGGATCCTTAAAATTCATTCAGGACCTCACAAAATAATTCAAAAGTGTTACTAGGATAATTTTAATATTTTGGACTCAATAGAACCCTCACATTTATCAAAAGAGGTTGTTATCAACAAGTTTCATTCCAAGGACTCCTTTAGGCAAAAAATGAACTAGTTTTTGGCTTAAACAATCTAAATCATTATAGACCCTTAGAACCCAAAATATCCACACTATTAACCCAATATTGATATTTTCAGTCTAGTGAAACTAACAAAATTGCCATTTGATGCTTAGGTCATAAAAAATTGATCAAAGTCAACAATATCACTTTAAAGGATACTTAAAACGTCAAAATTATATAAAATCACACCCAAATGCTTTGGGTACCATGCTAAACATCCCAATAACTCATAAAGGATATAATTCTTTAGTGGAAAAAGGCAAAATAGTCAAAATATAGAAACTAAAAATCACTATGAAGATTGTTATAACTTCAATCCATGTTAGTGAGTTGTTTCCCCTTCTTAATAGATTTCGCAACCAAATCTTACCTTTGCTTATTGCAAACATAAATTATTTATTTCTAGTCCAATCTATGCCTCATATATAGTATTTGAGAATTGGCTAAATAATCAAATACTTAAGATCAAGAAAAGATAAGCAACTCAAATCATGTATATTGAATCTAAACTTTATTATCTTTAAATATCAACCTTCATATTCATGCAAAAACCTATATTCTGTGAGTTTAGATGCACATGAATTGATTACAAGAGAAATAATTCACGAATAAAGAAAGATCCACTCAAAAAAATTATAAATAGGAATAGAAAAACTTTATTAGAAAACTCTCTAAATGTTACATACTTTTCTTCTCCATAAATCTTGGTTAATATCTAATTATTTGATAAAATATAACTAAAAGTATTAGACATAAGGTTTTTGTAGGTTTTGGGTCATCCGAATTCTGAGGTCAAACTAGGTTAAAAATAGGCTTTAAATTAAATTGGGGTGACTCCATGGTGCTTTTGGGCAGTCCACATATCTCATCATATGGAAGAATCTCTTTTTCACTGTGGAGGAACTTGGGGTGATTCTAGGGCTTTTCATAGAGTGGCATCTGTCTTTTTTGAATTTTATTTCATATAGGCTCTCATATTGATCTTCCGTCCTTGGAAATGCTCTAGTTCATCACCGTTAGGTTTTATTCTGACTTTAAAGATAAATTATCACTCTAATATGCTACAACTGCATGCAAATTCCATTATTATTAATCCAACAAACCAATACAAGCTATGTATTTCATATATTATAATGTTAAAATTGCATTAAAACAAGTAAAATGTGAGGACAACTAAAAAATAGAATTAAAAATTTTGAGCCTCACATCACTTATCCTCAAATCTACTTTGAGAGTTTCTTACTCAAATTCCACTGTAAGATATGGTACTCTATATGAAGTATTTAAATATAGATTTTGAACTAAATAATTACAAGTTATTTTTAAAGATTGGATATAAACCCAATGATCCATCAAAGTTAGGAAAACTTCCATTAAAAGCTACTACTCGAAAATCACATAAAGGCTTAGGGTAAAAGAAACCACGACCTATTGGCTTCTCTATAAGAAGCATATGCAGCCACTACCTCACTATGGAAAATATCCTAAGGCTTCCAATAAAAAGTCCTCTATCATTGATTGACTTTGAAAATCAACCATAAGAGCTTTTGTGTTTTAGAGGCTATGACTATTTACGAAGAACAATAGTAAATGATAGAGAAACTATCTAATCTTTAAAATGCCTACATTACCATGATCCCAGAATAATTTTCAACGTTTGATCCCTTCTAAAATCATTTGACAAATAAAACTTTTAATTACAATGTAAGGAGATACTAAAGGCTAAGGTTGATATTATGGATTATACCAAGGAATGAGAGGAGGATAAAAAAAGCATAAGATCTTCATATCATATTAAGTGACCAAATACCTTATCACAAATGGAGGTTGATGATGTGTTGAAGGATATTGCCTAGTTTCAACACATATCTATCAATGATGGTGATTCTCAAGAGGATCAAAATGTTCCATTGGAACTTAAAGAAGGATTGAAAATGATAATAGACCCGTTGAATGAAGTTAATCTTGGCACTGCTGAAGACCCTAAGAAAAACTATCTAAGCTCTTTTCTAAAAGTTAATGAAGAGATTACTTATATGGATATACTGAAAGAATATGTGAATGGATTTTATTAGAGCTATATATGGAAATATCTGGAATTAATCCTAAAGTAGTGGTCTATTAGTTAGCAATCAAGAATGTTGCTAGACTTGTTAAGCAGACCAGAGATGTTTTTGACCAGACTTGATTCCATTGTTTAAAATGCAGTTAACAACTTATTGAAGTTGGCTTTGTTCGTAAAGTTAGATACCCCATATGGATTTAAAATATTGTTCTTGTAATAAAGAATAATGGATAAATTTAAGTTTGTGTTGACTTCAAGGATGTCAAAATGTAAGCCTTTTGGATAAATTTTCCATCCCTAATCCAAAGATGATGATTGATGTTACCACTGGTTATGAGATGATGTCTTTCAGAATTTGCATGGAACCAAGGGATGTTACTACATGACTTTTGGTTTGAAAATATTGGTGCCTAATATCAAAGGGCTATGCAAAATATCATTGGTGACTTGCTGCTTAAAAATGTTGAATATTATGGTAATGACTAACTCGTGAAGTCAAGAAAAAGGAGTGACCACCTAAAAGACTTAGAATGTGTGTTTGAGATACTTTTAAGATATCAACTCTAAATGAATCATTTGACATATGCCCTTGGAATTACTTTTAGAAAGTTTCTTCATTTCATTGTGAAACATTAAGAAATCGAGACTGATCAAGCTAAAGTTTATGCCATTTTGAAGATGCCCGAGCCTTAAAACATTCACGAGTTAAAAATTATTCAAGAAAGCTACCATATTTGAGGATTTTAAACTCAAATCTAGCTAGAAGATGATAACCATTCACCATCTCGTGAAGAAAGGTGTTCCTTTCAAGTGGGACTAAGTTTTTAGTAATGCCTTTGAAAGTATCAAGTTTAATTTGATGTAGCCTTGAGTTTTTGTTGCCTTTATTCCCTAAAAACAATTGATACTCTACATTATGGCTAAGGAAAGCTCAGTTGGAGTTTGATATGCTAAAGAAAATAGTGAAGGCAAGGAAAATTCCTTTTATTACCTTAGCAGAATGATGACACCAAATAAGCTAAATTGTTCATTGATAGCACTTAATACACCTTATAGAATGAACGTGATCATTTTTAATATATTTATCTAACTTTAGGCTCAGAGTTGATCCCACTAGGAATAAAGATTAAGGTTCACTCTAGAAGTGTAATCAACTCATGAAATTCTTTCACGTATAACTAAAATAATAAAAGAAAATGGAAGGATTTGAAATTATTAGGTAATTCAATCAGTCAACATAATTTTATTTCAAAATTTGTTAAGAAATTCTTCAATAATGAGTTTGTTGGAAGAGTTAATAAGGTCTTAAGGGTGTTCTAGTTTGAGAATTGATGTCGAACTTGGGTAATTGACTTTTCTTAAACAAGTTAATTATATGGTTAAGTTAGGTTCTTAATATTAATGATAATCATTTAGTGTATCACTAAATTTTTACATGTGGTTTTCTTAAACACCCCTTTGTATGTAATTCCAATCAATCAGTAACTTCAAATTAGCTAATATATCTCTAGAATTAACTATTAAATGAAAAGATTCAAGAGAATTATCTATTAAATGAAAAGATTCAAGAGAATTAGCTATTAGATGAAAAAATTCAAGTATTTGTCAACTAAATCTCCTCACCCTTGTTTCGTCTTTCAAGTAAAATAGGGGATCCAAGGTTGGATAGAGTTTGTGACCTCCAATAATGAATTAAAACATGGAGAATTAGTTGAACACATATAATATAACAAGTTTTAGAAGCAATAAAGCAATACCCAAGCACACATTAAATCTCATTTATCATACGCCTCTATGATTTGGGTTTTAACTATGTATAAATCAAGGAACATAAATTATACCAGAATGCTCAGCTAGATTATCCATAATCTGAATAAACACAAGAAAGTTTTCATCTATTTTGTATTTGTAGCATTTTGGCGACATGGACGAAAATCCATGAATCCAAGTGAAAAAACAAACAAACTGTGTCTTCTCCCGAAACCAAAGTTACTTGATTAAAAAAGTTTAAAATTCTAAAAAGAACTGAATTAGGGGTTGAGAAACAAATTTTCCTATTTATAGATGTGTGAAATCGTGTCCATACTGATTACAAAATTATTGTCTCATGAGTTTGGTGAGCTGAGTCGGTCTCAACAAACTTTTAGGGGATGCATCAAACTATTCATCTCATTGAAATAACCTTCCTCTTTTGGCTTTTTTCTAACGTTTGTTGAATTCAATGAAAGATAAGTGACATTGTCAAATTGTTTTGCTATTCATGGAACTTATCCCTTGCTTTACAAAACTTTCATTCATATGTCTTTAGTTTTTCCCATCATTGGCAATGATCATCTTACTTGGCTGATACACAAAATAGTTTGGTAACAGACCAAACTTTTTGGTGAAGGTGTCCTTTCAACTTTTGTCTATTTTTCCACTTTTTGCTTTTTTTCCTCTATGTTTGCTCCTTGAGGACTTTATTATTCAACTCCTAAAATTCAAACAAATTATCATAAAATTGGCTTAAATTGCATTGAGGACATCAATTTTGTATCAAAAATAGGCTAAATGAGTACTACAATCTTGGCTCATCAACACCCCCAACTTAAACTTTTGCTTGTCCTCGAGCAGATCAAATCAATTATGCAACAAAATTACAACGCGTTCAAATAATACTACTTGGGATCTTGGCTACATGTACTTTTGTAAAAATCAGTTTGTGCTCATGATTTTTGTAACCCTTGGCACAAGTTTCAATTATCAGACACTCAAGTTCTGAAATATAAGCCTTAAGAAATGACTATTTATTACCAAGCCAAAGATATACTCACATAAACCAAACAAGGTCTATCAATGATATTATAAATTTAACAAAAAAGGGATTAATCAATATTTCACTCCCTCTCTCTAGGAAGATCAAGTGCATGAATGTCATACCATAGGCTTGTCTATTTTTTCTATTACACCACATTTTTTCATGCTTGATCGGAGATCACAAAGGTCTTTTATTGGCTTTAAACCTAGGCAATAGGTAAGGTATAATAACATTTTGTTATAGTAATGCAACCAACTTAAATCCCACGTGAGACCTGATGTTCTGGCATTTGATGGAATATTTTGCATTTTTTTTGGGGGAAAATTGCATGTTTTCAAGCAACCAAGGTTGCATTTAATGTTGGGTTTTAGTGTTTCAGGGTAAGGAGCTAGTTGAAGGAAAAAACTCAAAAAATGTGCTGAAAAACACTTTTGACGGTCAAAATTGTGGAACACAATTCTTGCGATGGACCACCAACTTAATCGTCAGGACCAAATAGAATCCATAATTTCAGAAGACTCAGCAACGGCCCATGTGGTGGACCACCATTCTTGCGACGGACCATCACTTTGGCCGTCAACTCTAAACAGAACCTGGCATCCTGAAACATCATGCAATGGCTCATATGATGGACCATCAGCCTTGCGATAGACCACCACTTTGACTGTCAAATGCTAAGCAGAACCTGCCTCTCTAGGATCATCATTGACGGCCCCTATGATGGACCATCAGTCTTGTGACGGACCAACACTTTGGCCGTCAGAGCTATCTAGAACTTGAATCTCAAGGATCATCAGTGATGGCCCAAGTGGTGGACCACCAGTCTTGCAACGAACCACCACTTTGGTTGTCATCTAGAACTTGACTTTCAAGGATCATCGGCAACGGCTAATACGGTGGACCATCAAATTCTGATGGACCTCCACTTTGACCATCACTTTGGACGCGGTTTTTATAATTTTGAATTTGGAATTCTTTTTGGCTGGGGACATATAAATACCTAGTTTTAGTTTTATAAAGGATTTTTTTTCTTTTAGGAGAGTTTTCCATACTTGAAACATATTGGACGTAGTTTCTCGGAGATTCATTCAAAAATTGTGGATCTAGATTCCATTATCATTTTCTCTATTGAAGATTGAAGAACAATAATTATGACTTTTGTAAGTAAATTCTGAATTAATTTGTGAAGAACACAGTGATTTCTTCTCTTTTTGTGATGGATATGTGTGGCTAAGCTCCCATAACTAGGGTTATAGGAGTCTTGATGTGAATAGCTAATTGGGGGTTGTGAATCTAGTAGATTCCCATGATTAATTGATATTGCATAAACCTTTCTTCACTTTAATGACTTTTCTTAGTTGCAAACTTGAAAAGTGATCCCAAGAACAACACTTGTTCGAATAGAAAGTGTTTGTTTGGAAAGAAAGGGTTTACATAAATCTAAGGGCTTTAATCTTTGGATAGAGGGTAGATGCGTTAACCGGATCAACCCATGTGAGAATATGAATAACTAATACGTTCCTTAAGTTTGTAACAATTAAGGGATAAGCTACTCATTTAGGTCAAGAAACTAATGGGTAAACTGTAGAATTCAATTACTCTTGCAATTAGAATTGTTTATTGGGAATTCAAAATAGTTCACAACCCTAGCAGCTTATGCATCTTAGTAACCATAACTCTAGTTTGACTACTCATACTAAATTACTATTTGCAATACAATCGACATTCAGATTACTTTCTGTGACAAATATTTGAATACAATTGATTAATCAAAACCCCATCTTTATTCTGGAAACCTTGATCAACAGTCAAATAACAACTACAATACTTAGTGAGCAAGTATTACCTGTGGGATTCGACACCCAACCCAGTTGGGTTTTATATTTGATAGCGACTGCTTACACTTTCTAATAAGAGTTGTAATTTGGGTGTATCAAGACCCTAATTTCTATCTCCAGTAAATCTCACCCAACTTTATATGCTTTGGACCATTGATGGCTATTTTTTTGAATGCCACTTGCAAACTTCTTTCTCCTATCCCTTTTTATGGCAAGACCACTTATTTATTTGTATTTATATCTACAAAACAACCCTTTTTATATCTATACAAGATCGAGGATGTATTATAGAAGGAATTAATCACTCTCCAAGTCCTTTTACTACCAAATTTCAAGTCCTACCCGATACTCGCCCTACCCCTAACTTAGCCTTTTGGCCTAAGTTGTTTTAAGGCATCACTTAAGTGCTTCAAGGAGGTTTTGGTTCAAAAGAGGATATTTTCAAGAATGGGATATGACATGTAACACGATTATTAAAGGACAAAGGCTAATAGGCACAATTGGTAAAGATTAGGTCACTCAACTACCAATGTGGGAAGCTATAAGGTCCTTTACAAAGGTTCTATCTTAGTTAAGGCCTAAGGTCCTTTCTCGAACTTCACAATGCCTCATGTTTAGTGACAGACTAATAATGCAAGTTCTAGATGGAAACTCTACACAAGATCAAATCAAGAACTTTCCACATATAGCACTCAACTACACAATCAATGCAACACTTTAAATCCCCTAATTAACATATCTAATTAATTGCACAATTTAAGAAATGTATTCAAAGTGTCAAAATAAGAAGCAAATATTCATAACAAATAATTCCCAACACTTTAGAAATGGGAACATTTTTGAAGAGGTGGTTCATTTCACAACTTTTGATCAAATTGAAGCTCCAACCTATGACAATCTCCACAAAAGTAATCTTCGAGTTGAAGTGTTCTACTGCTAGCACATTTTAACTTAAGCACTATACTAAAAAGTGACTTATTGAACCAAACTAAAATCTTAGAAAATAAACGACCACACTGAAAATAAAAAAACTTGAGAAACATGATCAAAATAATAAATTGAATAAAATTCACCACACACACCATCAACAGTGATGATTAAAGTCAAACTCACAACCATCTGAAGCAAAATATATGTCAAAGAATAATTATATACCAAAATCAATACACCCTCCAATTGACTTACAATTTGTCTCCTCAATGCAAAATAATCAAAAGATAAGAACAAAGTCAGTGAGAGGGTTCCGTTGAGACAAGTTATGGCTAAGGTGATGCTAGCCTACTGAAGCAACCTCAATTTGGACATCAACACCCAACTAAACATTCGATGTGGCCCATGTATCTGGAGTTGATATCAAGGGAAGTACCTATAATGTATCACTTAGAGATGTACCAAAATCAAATGGCTCTTCGGTGGGCTTAAACCATCTAGACTAAGAGTCTCTTATAAAGTTGTCTCTATAGTATGCTCCACAATCACCACCTTGATGTTCTGTAGTTTGTCAAATGTGATCAATAGGGAATAATTTGCATCCTTTGCTTTCTCACCGCCAAGATCTTCCTTCTTAGTCTCTAAGGCATCATCATCACCATCCTCAGTCCTAGTCAGAGTTAATTTTAGGATACTCTATTGCACTGCTATTTGAACACTCTCTATAACAAGTTGTGGTGGCTTACCCCAAAAATATTTAATTTATTTAGACTTTAGATGTTCAATATCTAATCCTCAATGATGCAATCTTGACATAAAATATTGGACAATCTACATAAGGTATCCCTGATCTTTGCTATAATACACTCTCATTAACCCTTGTGTCCAATCTATCTAATATCTCAACACACACTCTAAAGTCTTCCCAACAGCCTCACATCTCATCTTTAAAGGGTTCTAAAGTATCCTAAATGGCCTAGTCATGAACCAAACTAGGACCTATCCGTGACGAGTATCACAAGACCCACATGGACTGGAGATCACCCCCTGAACCTAACCAAACCAAACAGACCACACCCCATGGTGGGCTGAATTTTGAACATATAACAAGATAGCATACAATAGTCTAAGAAAGTTTTAAATGCATTTCTATAACAGATCACTGACGACTGGCCAAATAACCGACCGACAACACCCAAA
Source organism: Capsicum baccatum var. pendulum (assembly GCA_030864225.1). Taxonomy (NCBI): domain Eukaryota; kingdom Viridiplantae; phylum Streptophyta; class Magnoliopsida; order Solanales; family Solanaceae; genus Capsicum; species Capsicum baccatum. The sequence continues at coordinate 158,022,451 of CM061560.1, read as the reverse complement.
AGCCATAGTAGTTCAAACAAAGCCTTCTAAATAATGATTTAAAACTGATTGTCAATAAAAGTGTCAGACATGCCCTAAAAAATAGCCAAAAACTAAATCCAGAGGAATAGTCAAAATATAAAGGAAACCATTATCATAAAATAAGGTCTTCCGAATTATGGAAGTTCACCTCTTCAATCTAACTCGCTAGCTAATCCCGAATCCAAGTCACAGAGTAGAAGAAGTAGAAGTATTCCTGCATCACATTGGGATATAGCGTCTGAAGCTGGTTAGCAAGGTAATCGCTAGCATGTAACTCGGGATAAGGATAACATAATGACATGATCAATAGTTTAACATCATTCAAAAGCCAATCACTTATTTTAATGCATATACATACATACATATATATATATATCATATGTCGGGATAGGGAACAAGGTTTAACATGCTTTTAAATTTTTTTAGCCTATATTGTGTATCTCAACCATCATATAATAGTACCCACGGGCTATATAGGACCCAGATCTCACCCCCTGGTTGGGCCCTAGTGCGTGTAGTCACACAAATATGAGAATAATCTTATATATATGCACACGGAGGACTCTAACCTCCCAATATTAACAAAGGTGACTTGAACACCCTATCATATAATGATTTACGGGGGACTCAAACCTCCTTGGTCATTTTGACCCCCGCATCGGTAGACGCAGTTTCAAGTATTGGTCACTCGGACCTCCACTCTAACCACTCAACTACACAACCCTTATTAAAGGCCAATTAAAGCAAGTATCACACATTTTAATTCATTTAACCATATTCCACATTAAGGCATACATTGTTGGTATCATCATACCAACTACATTTGTAAGGTAACAACAATATGCCAAAACAATTCCAATTAACTTAGAGAAAACAACTCCATTTGTTCATTAATACATGGAGGGGGATCACCGATTGTCTTTGTTCATTAAATCATGTCATTGTATTTCACAAACCTCTTTGTATTATGCAATAGTTCAAGACTAGTTCAATTTTACAAATTCCCACAGTTCTCATAAGGAATACCAATTTAACATTATGGGGTTGGGGTCATAACCACTTCAAAAATCACATGTTTGGGAAAATCATAATTCCCTAGTCATTCACCATACCCATGAACCCACAAGTTTGAAACCATATTTAAAGTATATAAATCATGAGAAACATTGCTCAATTCATAAGCATTCAAAAAACCCCAACGTTCATTTCAAAACCCATATAAACATCTCATGAACAGTACCTTAAAACATATGCTTTTACTTTTTTAACAATGAGGGAAGAGTAACATGTCTATAATAGTAAGATATATGGAGAGAAATCAGCCTTGAGAGCCCTAATTGATCAACCTCTTAAAAATCCCAATTGTTCTTGACCTTGAGAATTTGGGAGTATTTAAGACGCTACTTAGATTGTTTTTGAGAGATAATAACACCCTAAAGAGTTTATAAGATGTGGGTTTCAAGTTGGGTAAGAGGGGAAATATCTAGAATAACCTCAACTTAAAAGCTAAAAAAGGTCACTTAGATTACGAATCAACCCTTGACTCGTAGCCACTCTTTACGACTCGTCACCACGAGTCATAACTAAGGCAGTACCGCTAAGGCACCCTACACTATTATCCTTGTGACTTAACTAACCAACCCATAATAAGACCCTATGACTCATAGGGTCCATTCGTAGTCAACAAAAAACCCAAATTGAGACTTACACTGGACACCCTATGATTACACCTGACGACACGTAACATATCCTTACAGCTATTAGTGAGCCACTCATACTCAAGAATAATAAAGCCACAAACTTACTAGTTTGGGTATGAATCGTGCCAATGACTCGTCAGAACACCCTACGACTTATAGGGCCCAGTCGTAACCAGGGTAGTAGCTCAAAGCTTAGGAAATTTTCAAGGGTAAAAATCTGGGGTGTTTTAATTCTCCCCCACTTGGATCATTCATCCTCGAATTATAAGTCAAGGCAATTACTAGCATGATTGGACTCCATATGCCTTTACTCTTACCTTTAACCAAGTTAGAAAACAAAGATGCTAAGGAAATCATTATTTTCTTTAACAAAGTCAGAAAACAAAGATGTTAAGAATAACACATACCTTAGGCATGATTATTTGGAGTGGAAAACAAGAGTGAATACTTGGAACTCATATCCTCTTCAGCTTCCCAAGTAGCCTCTTCAACCTTGCGGTTCCTCCATATTACCTTTACCAAAGCTATGTCTTTCATCCACAACCAAAAAATTTTTGATCCAAAATTTCAACTTGGACTTCCTTATAATATAAGGAATTCGAAATACCTACCTCCTCCAAAGGAATAACCACCGAAATATCACCCACACACTTTCTCAACATTAAAACATGAAACACGAGATGAATAAAGCTCAAACTAAAGGGAAACTCCAATTCATATGCAACACTACTAATCCTCTTCAAGACCAAGTATAGGCTAACATACTGGGGACTGAGCTTTCTCTTCCTCCCAAATTGCATAAGTTACTTCATGGGAGATACCTTCCAAAATACCTAACTGCTAGCCTCAACTCTAACTCCTTATGCCTCATATCTGCATAAGACTTTTGGTGACTTTGGCAAGCTTTGAGTCCATCCCAAATCACATTCACCTTTTTTATCGCTTGGTGAACCAAATCTGGGCAAAACATCTCTACCTCACCAACCTCGAACCACCCAATTATAGATCTACACCTTTTACCATACAATGCCTCAAATAGAGCCATCCTAATACTAAGGTGGTAGCTATTATACACAAACTCTATAAGGGGCAAATAATCAACCCAACTACCACCATAGTCAATTATGCAAACTCAAAGCATATCTTCCAATGTTTGGATAGTCATTTTATCTTGCCCATCCGACTACGGGTGGAAAGCAGTACTAAGGCTCACCTTGGTTCCCAGATCCCTCTGAAATGAATACCAAAAGTGTGATGTGAATTAAGCACCACAATGTGACAAAATAGAAATAAGAGCCCAATGCAACTTCATAATCTCTTGGAGGAACAACTTCGCATAATCCTCTGCCAAATAATTTATCCTTACTGGCAAGAACTGAGCAGACTTAGTCATCCATCTATGATGACCCAAATCGAATCAAACTTACTACGATATCGAGGAAGACCGGTTACAAAATCCATATTAATTATTTCCCATTTCTAGTCAGGAAACTTAATCTCTTTAGTCAACCCACTAGGACTTAAGTGCTCAGCCTTCACTTGTTGTCACACCTTGAATTTATCCACAAAATTGGCCACATCTCATTTCATATTGTTCCACTAATAAATCTCCTTAAGATCATGATACATCTTTGTCAAACTTTGATGAATAACACGACTTATGAGCCTTAGCCCAGATCCCCTCTATCAACCTATCTATATCGAGAACACATAATCTTCCTTGGTACCTCAAGATACCATTGCCACCAATCTCAATGCTACACTACCTTAAGATACAATCACCACCAATATAAAAAGCTACAACATTTAGTTGTCGTACATCCTCCTTAATCTTCATTAAGATAGGATCCAATACCTGCATCTCCTTTATCTCAACAACAAGAGATGACTTTGCAACCTTTTGCATAAATATACCACCATCTTCAGAATCTAATAAAAGAACTCCAAGGTTAGACAATGGTAAATATCTTTCACCAACTCCTGCTTATCCTTATCCACATAAGCTAGACTCTCTATGGATAACCTACTAAGAGCATCAACAACCACATTAACTTTACTTGGGTGGTAGTGGAGATTCATGTTGTAGTCTTTCAGCAACTCAAGCCACCTCCTCTACATGAGATTCAACTCCTTCTGGGTGAACACATATTATAGGCTCTTATGATCAGAAAAGATATCTATATGAACCCCATACAAATAGTGATGCTAGATATTCAGTGCAAACACCACTGTCAACAACTCCAAGTTATGAGTTGGATAATTCTTCTCATGAACTTTCAACTACCTAGAAGGATAGGCCACCACCTACTATGCTACTTCAATACACAACTAAGTCCCATACGAGATGTATCAAAATAGAAAACAAAACCCTTAGTGCCATCAGGAAAGTCAAAATTACAGCTAAAGTCAACTTATCTTGTAGCTTCTCAAAACTACCCTCACAATCATGAGACCACAAAAACTTCACCTTCTTCTAGGTCAATTTAGTTAGTGAGGTAGCTATGGTGGAGAAACAATCCACAAATCTCTTATAGTAGCCAACTAATACCAAGAAGCTTTAAATATGGATTGGAGTCGTGGACATAGGACACTTCGTAACCACTTTAACTTTCTGTGGATCCACCACGATCCCTTCACTAGAGATGACATAACCCAGATAAGTAACAACTTTCAACCAGAAGTCGCACTTGAAAACTTAGCATGCAAATACTGATCTATCGAGGTTGGAAATATAATACAAAGGTGATCATGATTTTCCTACCTCTTGGAATACACCAGAATATCATCTATAAAAAGATAAAAAACAAATCCAAAAATTAAAGAAGTCCCTATTCATTAAGTCCATGAATGTCACTAGGGCATTAGTCAAACCAAAAGACATGACTAACAACTCATAATGACCTTACTGGGTTTGGAAGGCAGCCATAGGGACATCCACCTCCCTAATCTTTAGATGATAATAACCATATCAAAGATCAATATTAGTGAAACTTCTAGCACTCTGAAGTTGGTCAAACAAATTATCAATACTAGGAAGAGGATACTTATTCTTTACCATAACCTTATTCAACTGACGGTAATCGATGCACATTCGAAGGGAACCATCCTTCTTACGCACGAACAAAATAGGAGCAATCCATAGGGACATACTAGGATGGACAAAACATTTGTCAAGGAGGTCTCTTAACTGCTCCTTAAGATCCTTTAACTCAACTGGAGCCTATAAGGAGGAATAGAGATGGGACGAGTGTCCAAAACAAAGTTAATCCCAAAATCAATCTCTTTATCTAAAAGGATACTAAGAAGATCTTCAGGAAAAACAATAGTGAATTTATTAACCATGGGAACAGATTTCAATGAAAGACCCTTTGAGTTAGAATCCTAACCCAAACTAAATAATAGAGACATCCCTTGGAAATTAACTTTCGGGTTCTAAGATATGATATGAACCTCCCCTCAGGTAGTAGAGAACCCCATTCCCACTCAATAACCAGTTCATTGAAGGATTTAAACATAACCTTATGGGTCCAACAACCTAAGGAGGCATAGAATGAGTACAACCAGTCCATCCCCAATATCACATCAAAATCAACCATGTCAAACTCTATCAGATCCACCAGAGTTTCTCTACCACCAACAGATACCATATAGCCTCTGTAGACTATTCTAGTAACCATAGAGTCATCTACTGGGGTAGAAATAGAAAAGGGGTCAGGGATACACTCGGGACAAAAACTAAAATGAACAACCACAAATAGGGTCCCATAAGAAAGAGTAGACCCTGGATTAGGCAAGCAATATACATCACGATAAAAGAGTCAGAAATACCAGTGATGACATCGGGAGATGACTCAGAGTCCTGGTGGGTAGTAAGAGCATATAAACGATTTTGTACAATGCCAGTACCAAAAATAGAAGCAACACCCATTGGTGCAGGAGTTGATAAAGTGGCAATATGAATCTTATTTTCTACTAAAGCAACTTAAGAAAGACAATCCCTCTACAAATGACCAGCCTGTCCATATTTAAAATACTTTTTCCTTTCCTCATCACTAAACCCATGGTTCGCCTACCCACAAATATACAAGGAGGATATGATGGAGAGGACTGATCCCAACTATCCTGAGTTTGGGCAACCTACCCCCTAAACTTATCATCATATTAAGAATGATGATCATTTGATGACTTTGAATAATAAGCGCTATCCGTAGAGTAGAAAATAGTACTTCCTCTCTACTGCTGACCTCTACCCTGGTTAGAAAATCTAAACTTCTTTCTCTATCTATCCTCTAACTTTGACTACTTCTTCTCTTTCTCAGCTTGTTTAATATACATAACCAATTTGGAGATGTCCATAGCCATGTTTAACAAGGAATCCTTACTCTCTAGGATCAAATTATGGGATAATCTAGAAGAAAATTTCCTCATTCTATCTCTCATTCTAGATACTAACTCGTAAGAATATCAGGATAACTGATGGAATTTCAAGGCATACTCCTTGACAGTCATTCTCACTTGCTTCAGATTAACAAGCTCTTCCATATTCACCTCCCTCAACTCCTAAGGAAAGAAGCAGTTAAGAAAAGAACAAGAAAAATCATCCCATGATACGAATTTAGCATCATCTCCCCGAGACTATTTACATTCCTCATACCATTGGTATGCTACATCCTTTAACTGATAGGTTGCGAATTCTACACCCTCCATATTATTAGCATGCTTAACTTGGGAGATCTTCTCTATCTCATTGATAAAGTTTTGAGGATCCTTCTCATTTTTAGAACCAGTGAACACAGGAGGACTTAACCTCATAAACTGGCCAATCCTAGTGGCCTTAAAAAAGGAGTCAAAGAAACTACATGGTCAGACTGAGAAGATACCAAGTGAGCCAACATATAAATGGACTAAAAAAATTTTTTATTCGACACATCATCTTGAGGATCTTGAGAAAGACTAAAGGGAACCGTTGGAACTCCAGGATGGCAATCAGGAATTGGAACCCTAGATTGGGTCTGTACCCCATAAGCAGGGCCTATCCCATCAGGATTATCCTCAAGTAGGACAAAGAAGTTTCTATAAGGTTCAAATTGTTTGGGAGGCATGATCTTAAAAGAAAACAAATGAGAATTAAATGAGATTTAAGACCTTAGACTCTATAGCTTAAAATAGAACAAGAAGTAAGAGAAATATTCCTAAATTTCTCATAGCCTTGCCCTAATAAGTGTGGTGCACTACACGCCTATAAATGAGACTCTACTTGACACAGTTTTATTGGATACCCAATGACACCAAACCTAGGCTCTGATACCACCTTTGTAACAACCCGAACTAGGGCCTGGCCATGACGGGTATCTCAAGTCTCACATAACCAAAGATTACCCACTGCGACTAACCAAACCAAACATACCTTACCCCATGGTTAACAAAAATCCAAACATATAACAAGATAGCATACAATAGTCTAAAAAAGCTTTAAATGCATATCTATAATCGATCACCGACGACCAGCAAAACAACCGATCGATACCACCTAATTACCACAACAATCCAAATAAAGCCTTCTAAAAACAATCCAAAACTAAGTGTCAATAAAGTGTCAGGGCATTCCCTCGATAATAGCCAAAAACTAAGTCTAGAGGAATAGTCAAAATATAAAGGAATCCATAATCATAGTGTCTTCCAAAGTATGGAAGCTCACCACTTCAATCTTACTCGCTGGCTATCCCAAATCCAAGACACTGCATCGCATGGGGATACAACGTTTGAAGATGGTTAGTGGGGTGATCTTTATAATGTAACTCGGGAATAAGGATAACATGATGACCCGATTAACAGTTAAACATCATTCAAAAACCAATGCACATAATCAAATGCATATATATATATCATATGTCAGGATAGGGGACAAGGTTTAACATATTTTTTAAAACTTTTTTCCTGGATTGAATAGCTAAACTATCATAAAATAGTACCCACGAGCTTTATGGGCCCCAGATCCCACTCTCTAGTCAGGACCCAGTGCGTGCAGCTGCATAAATCAAAGAATAATCTCATATATATACACACGGGGAACTAGAACCTCCCAACATATACTAAGATAACTTAAGAAACCGATCATAAAATGATTTATGGGGGACTCAAACATCCCAAATCATGTAATAATAATAATAAGAGAGACTCGAGCCTCGCTGGTAACTTTGACCTCCATCGACAAATACGGTTCCCAGTATTGGTCACTAGGACCTCTACTTTTTCAACTTAGCAACACAACCCTTATTAAAGCCTAGTTAAAACAAGTATCACACATTCACATTCATTTAACCATATTTCATATTAAGACATATAATGTTGGTATCATCATACCAATGACACTTTCAAGGTAACAAAAACATGCCTAAATAATTCCCATTAACTTGAAGAAAATAACTCCTTTTGTTCATTAATAAACAGAGGGGGGTCACCACTCCATTTTTTTTTACTAAATCAAGCAATTTTATTTCACATACATCTTTGCATCTTGCAATAGTTTAAGACTTTTAATTTTATGAATTCCCACAGTTCTCATAATCAATACCAATTTCACATTATGGGGTTGGGGTCATAACCACTTCAAAAATCATAAGTTTTGGAAAATCAAAATTCCCTAGTTCATTCACCATACACATACGCCCATAAGTTAAAAAACATATTTAAATCATGAAAATAATATATAAACCATGAGAAATATTGCCCAATTCATAAACATTCAAAAAAACCCAACCTTTGCTTCAAAACTCATATCAACATCTCATAAATAACACCTTAAAACACATGCTATTACAAATATAACAATGAGGGAAGAGTAACATGCCTTTAACAGTAAGATGTAGTGAGAGGAATCACCCTTGAGAGCCCTAATTAATCAACCTCTTATAAACCCTAAGTGTTCTTGACCTTGAGAGTTTGGGAGTATTTAAGACGTTACTTAAATTATTTTTGAGTGTTAATGGCACCTAAAGAGGTTATACTATGTGGGTTTGGTAAGAGGGAAAATGTCTAGAATGCCCTCAACTTAAAATATGAAAAAGGTCGCCTTTGGTTACGAGTCAACCCTTGACTCCTAGCCACTCCTTAAGACTAATTAACATAATTTGTAACCAAGGAAGTAACAAGAAGGGACCCTACATTTTCATCCTTATGACTCAACCAACCAACTCGTAATGAGACCCGATGACTCATAGGGCCATTCGTAGTCAACAAAGAACACAAATTTAGACTTACACCAGACACCCTATGATTACACTTAATGTGAGCCACTCATACTTAGTGTATAATCAAGCCTCAAACTTAATATTTTAGTTATGACTCATCCCAATGACACCTCAGGACACCCTATAATGCATAGGGTCTAGTCGAAACTCGGGCAGTAAGCTCAAAGCTCAGGAAATTTTTAAGGGTAAAAATCTGGGGTATTTTAAGCATCCAACCTTAATAGAGGTATTTGGGTCTCTAGCCTAACCAATATTCAAAAGATCATATTAAATAATGTATTATAATAACTACAGCTTGTGTCATGGGAGTCTAGATGATGTTGTAGTTGTTGAGAGAGTGGGACTAGGAGCACCAAAATGAGTGGTTTATATTGAATAAATGAGTTACTGAAAGAGGAGAAGTGGTAATATAGATAGGCATAGACTATGCAGCCATACCCTAAAGAGTATGAAAACCAATAACTAGATATGTATCATGGGAACCTTATTTTTCTTCTCAACCAAATCATGCAAGTAGTTCACTTTAATTCTTTTTTTTGTCATAGAAAAAGGTCAGAGTAATCTCAATATTTATCTTGGGTATGAAAGAAATAATTCCCCTCTGGAAAATTCCATGATTAGGCAAGGGAATGGGAGTGAAGTGTGACCTTATTGTGCTTTTATAGTTATATCTAGTGCAATAATCATGCTATGGTTCAACATCATCTTCTTGATAATAGTCCCTAAAAAGATGGCTTATAGATGTTGGACAATCAACTTTCTGTGAAGGCATGAGATTGGTACATATGAAACCCAACAAAAACTTGAATTTCTAATTTCCATCCCTGATTCAATCCACGGAGTCAAACTATCAATTAGAAATAGAGCCAACCATTCATTTAGGTTATATAGTGGATTATTCAACCTTTCAGTAAGGTAATGAAACCTGATATTCCTACAAATCAAATTAATTATTGTATAATCAAATTTCACCTTGACCCCTTCCACTGTAACACGCTCCACCTTGCCTTGAGGCTGCACTTTTTCCTTTTATGAGAAAACAACTTAGTATAATCTTCATATAATACCCAAACCTAATTTGCAATATAAAGAGATCGAGGCTTTGTGAAGATCTCAAAATCATTATACTTAATAGTCTCCCAAATACAGGGATATTTATTAAGAAGACCATCCTTGGACACTATTTTCTCCTATAGTATCATCCACTCACCAACTTCTTTGAGGCCTATTCATCCGTCAATGAGCAATATTAGGATGAGGATATATACTAGATTTTGTTCTTTGTTCCACCCTTTTTCTCTTTTCTAGATTAGAATTAGGAAGCAAAGAATGAACTAGTGTAATCCTCCTTGAACACCACCAACCCTCACATCACTGTCAGTCATAGACTAAGAATACCTTGGGAAGGACATACCTTTTCTAATACTAGACTCCTAACTACTAGAGTCATGAGCTTAAGTAAGGGATTTCTTTTTGGATGCCCCAAAAGCTTGCTTTAATTTCTTTTGGGTTATCCTTCCTAGATTAATCTTTTAGAGATTTCCACCCTTTTGGACCTTTTACCCTTTTGCGAAGGAGGAGTTTTTGTTTTAATAGAGATATAGCACTATTGGGAAATAAATGCACTATACAAATAGGGTGCATACCATTTTGACTTTATCTTGCCCATAAATAATTTGAGCTTTGAAATATATAGCAACATCATGTTACTAGCTTAAAGTTCCTTTTTCAAGATGTTAGCATCAATACATCACTATATTTTTTCATTAGAATAGTGAATTTCATCAACATCAAGCAATTCTCCCCCTCTTTCCTTTGAAGCATCTTCTTAATTCAGATTCAACATCTTAAAAGCCCTTAAAGCATTGTTCTCTAATTCCATTGGCAAGTGACAGGACATTCCAAAATAAATTTTATTAGGAGACATTCTGATGGGAGTCTTAAAGGACATCCAATAAGTCCATAAAGCATTATCTAAATTTCTTTCCCAAATGATTCTATTTTCATTGACAATTTTTTTCCAAAATTTCCTTGATCTCACGAATAGAAACTTTTCCTTATCCATTTTTTTGCAGATTGTAGGTAGTGAAAACTTTGTACTTGACACCATACTTGGAAAGAAATGATTCAAAATGAAAATTATAAAAGTTATACACACCACCACTAAGAATAGCTCTTCGTGTCCCATACCTTCTGAAATATGCTTCTTCAAGAAAATTGCCACACTCCAACTTTTATAGTTTAGAAGGGCCACCCATAGCTTCAACCCACTTGGACACGTTGGCCACAACTACGAGTATGCATTTGTTTCCATAAGAACTCACAAAGGGGTCTATAAAGTTTCCATAAGAACTCACAAAGGGGTCTATAAAATTTATTCCCTAAACATCAAATATTTCAATCTTTAATATTGGCTTTAATGTAATTTCATATCCCCTAGACACCCATCATGCCTTTATCACCTGGCACACGACTTGACAAATTTATGAACATCTCAATAAAGTGTAGGCCAATAATATCTACTTTGTATAATCTTGGAGGTTGTCCTTATTATGCTATAATGACCTCCAACGGATGAGGAATGTCAATCTACAAGAAATAATTTTACTTCAACCTCCAAGACATAATTATGAATAATATGATCAGCACATTCGTTAAAGACATAGGGTTCATCCTAATAGTATATTTTCACATCATATAAAAACCGTTTTTGTTGATCAGAGTTTAGCTCTTCGAGAAGAATGTCATATAAAAGATAGTTAGCAAAATCAACATACCAAGGCACCTCATCCCTAAGACAACCATAATATATTCATCGATGAATAATGAACTAATATCCATCTCCCCAACTTTCTCACCATTAAATTCAAAGCGGGACAATTAGTCCGCCACTTAGTTTTCATGGTCTTTTAAATCTCATACCTTGAAATCAAATTCGTAAAGCAATTAGATCTACCATAACAACCTTGACTTTGCTTCTTTCTTTGCCGACAAAATCGAATCCCAACATGATTAGTAGCACAATCACTTTGTTCCCTAATAAGTAGGCCAAAAACTTTTCAAAAGTGTAGACCAAAACTAACAACTCTTCCGATGTTACCTTAGAGTTTTATTAGGACTAATTCAATGTTTTACTAACATAGCAGACCAGGTGCAACAACTTGTCTTTTATTTGATCAAGAACTGTACCTAATGCCACCCTACTAGCGTTACAAGTGAGCTAGGTGGATCATATGGGCACCTACTCTAATTTATCTATATAGGATAACCTTGTTCCATAATTCATTTAAAACAACTTATTAGAATATTGAACTAAGTTAGAAATCTTACAACCAATTTTATAATACATTTAAAAGAAGATCATTTTCTCAAGAATTGAGTCTAGACATGTACAAGAGTTTCTAATATAATAAGGGACAAAAATAAAAGACACAACTCTCATTGTAGGAATAGTATAACAAGAGGTTGGTGATAACTAATTGTCCCTTAAAATGAGAAACCTGAGCTGATCCTACAATTTAACTACACCAAAAAAAGATGTAGAAAGAGTAGTGTTAGTACAACCATTAATGTTGGTAGAAATCATAGGCCGACTAGGAGTTAGATCATGCAACACCATATATAATAAATAAGATAATAATGACAATTATCAATTCAGTTAACATTAATTTCACCCTCTTATTATCTTTCTTTATTACATAAGATGATTTCCATCATTACTCTACCTTGATTATCCCTAATAATCATTATTAGGTGATCATCTCACTTACACCTCAGTTATTACATATAGGCAGTTTACCTTTCATTAAAAAACAACTTTATAAACACAAACCACGTATTATCATTCTTCACCCATGACCCAACATATCCTAATAATATAAGAACTATGTAACTCAAATCAATATATAATGCTCATTTAACAAATCATATTAAGTTCAATGATTCAAGAAATGAAATATATCAATATGAATATCAAGTCATTAGGTAGACCTAACAAGTCATAAAGTGGACATATCATTCATAAAATAGACATCAAGTTAGCAAACAAGCATCATTACATCAAGTAGACATTCAAGTCATCAAGTAGACACTTAAGCCATCAAATAGACATTTAAGTCATCAAGTAGACATCTAAGTCACCTGAAAAGAGATTTAAGTCATCAATTGGATGACTAAAGGACATATAAGTACCCTCCTCACAATAAAAATATATCACTATACAAATGATCATAAGTAGCTGTAATGCCCCAATTTTTTGAACCGAAATGCTACGCGGTGCTCATGACTCCAAAGGACCACAAGCTAATCCATGACTGATATCTGTACCTGTAAACTGCATAATATCTCATAAAATATGCAGAAACATAAACTTTAAGGCCATAAGGTTCAATACTGATATATATTTGAAAAACATGGTATAACAATACTGCAGGGTAAACTGAGATCCTTACTGAAATCGTACATGATTTATGGAAAAGTGCATGATCGTGGTTTGTGACCATAGATTTGATATGTAAGACCTGAGTGGATTTTGTGATAGCTGAAGTACAAATCTTTATACTAAGAAGAGGATGGGTTAGGAATCGTCTTCCCTTATTACTTTTTTATACATACTGGCACTACTACTGGAATCTAACAGTCTGACTTGGTCACTTGATCTATCATCACATACTTATACTCTGTTTGACACCTTCCCATCCTACTAAACAAATCAGCTGGTTCTGTTTCCTCATATACTACTAATATCACATCTACACCTTCATGCTTAATTTCAAGTAAGTAAACTTAAATTCTAGCTTACACTGTTCAAGCCTCCTAATTTATCTTGGTACAACTATCCCAATGAATACATAATCTAATCAGACTATATAATAATATCCCAACTCATCTACTGCTAAAATCTTGGGTCCATGCTTAAAATTCTAGGTCTATACTGTCATAGGATTTTGAGAAGGGATCTAACGGCATATCAAAAATTGGATTTGAGTTTACAAAGGAGTTCTCATGATCATAAATAAAATCTGTACAACTTTGGAATATGACTGAACTGAGGGGATATTGTATGAGCATGTGGTAAATCCCATAACTGTCTTCAGGGACTGCATGAGAAAGCCCTATCTTTAGGACTTGAGCTTTACTATTTCTGTTACCTTGAAAGTAAGGTAAGGTTGACTTGAGGGGAGCCTTATGTGAATCTACCTGGGTTCTTAGAGAAACTTGCTATAGCACAATCTTGAGACATGAAAAAAGGAAAACTGTTCCTAAAACATTTATAGCCTCCTGCACATAAGTGTGGTGCACAACACGCCCATGTACAAGACTCTACTTAATGCAACTTTCAGACTTTCTAGGACACTGTTGAACCTTAGGCTCTAATACCAAGTTTGTAACACCCCAATTTTCTAAACTAAAATGCTACACGATGCTCATGACCTCGAAGGACCACAAGCTAACCCATGACTGATATCTGTACCTGTAAACTGCATAATATCTCATAAAATATGTGGAAACATAAACTGTAAGACCATAAGGTTCAATACTTATACATATCTAAAAATATGGTATAACAATATAAAAAGAAATATAAATACTGAAGTCTGAACATCTAATCTGACATCTAGTCTAAAAGCCTCTAACTAAACTGAATAAGGAGTTAAAGGAACATGTCTCCAACTAAAATCATGAACTGAAAAACTAATCTGAAATACTGTAATAAAGTAATAATAATATTGTCCTCGAATGAAGAGGAGCACTGACTGCTGAAATTTGCAATGCTACTGTTGCTCTAAAACTCATGCCTCTGTACCTATGGCGTCAAATAAAACACTATAGCATGAATGCGTCAGTACGACTGAATATACTGAGTATACAAGTGAGGTAAGATAAATGCAAAGGGTTTTATATGCATGAAAAATGCTGACTAATATAAATATGAGAATACATACATACATACGTAACTGCAACTAAACTCGTAGTGATACTAACTATTGAGTCTGAATACTGACAACATTAGTTTACTAATGCTGAGATACTAAATGATTGAGTTTACTGATATTCAGATACTGAATGACTGAGTTTACTGATATTGATATGTAATTCACTAATAAGTGAGGAACTGATACTGTATTACTAAATACTGGGAAACTGAGACTATATTACTGATAAAGGAATGATTGTTTCTGATAAATCTGATTATGAAGAACTGATTTAATTTACCATATATAACAATCCTAAAACTGAGCTTGTGATAACATGACTGCTGAGTATGAATACTGATGATATGTATTTACTAATAACATATCATAAATGATAACTGAATTTTGATAACTGATATATCTGGTAACATGAGTTCTGATAACTGATAGCATAAATAACTGTATTTGACAGTCCTAAATCTGATGGAACTAGCTGAGTTTCATACTGTATCTGAGTTGACTGTATTTGACAGTCTTTATATCCTGAAGAACTATCTGAGCTCTTTCACTGAGACTGATACTGAAACTGTAGGAAGTAGTTATCTAACCGACATGCCCCAAATACACTATAATAGCTAAGATGGGGTCCAATCTCTGCCCTAATTGGAAGGGTGTCAATACCGCACCATTGGTAAGGACAAGCTATGAGTGACCCTCATCTAGCAGGTACTCTAATGAGAATGGTGGGAACCCTTATCTGACCAGTTAAGCCACTATATCTACCCTCAACTGACAGGTATTGATGTCTCAACCTATGCTAGCTATATAGTTCTGGAATGCAAGGACTGCTTCTAAGAATCACACCCTCTACTGGCAGGTGAGTTCCCATCCTTGGGTTCACTCGGTGCTGAATCCTACTCCCAACTGAATAACACTGAACTGATTTCCTAGTTCATACTAGAATTAATTGAACTATTACTAATTGTTCTATTTAACTGAACTGAACATGGACTGAGTTTATTGAGTTCTGATGACTAGCGGAACACTATTGAATTTTGTTAACTGACTAAATGCTACTGAGTTCTGTTAGCTGACTGAGTTTACTGATGTCTAAATTGAATACTGAACTAAATTATACTGATACTGAGATTTACTAAATTCCATAAACTAACAGAATATTACTGAAATTACATAAATTATTGAGTACTGAGTAAAACTGAACTGATACTGCCTTTACATAAGTTTTCCTGAGTTATGAGACTGACTGAAGGCTACTGAACATGGCTTGACTGAGAGTATTGTGAAAACATAACATGGCTCTAGGCACCCAGCTATATTTTTTGGGTACGAATACCCCCAGGACTCGATGGAAGGAAACTGACATGACTTGACATACAAGAGTACTTGACTAACATTAACAATTCATACTATAGCATCTACGGGGAATTCATAAATTATGTGGTTTTCATAATCTTTTCATATAGCTAACATCATGGTCAATTCTAATATCATGACAAGCCAACAACATATTCATAGCACATTAATAGCATAGAAATTATCTTGATCAAGTAAACATGGAATAACTTAAGAGACATGGCAAAATCTTGGAGCATGAAGACTAAGTACTTGATCATCATTTATTCGTTGAGGCACATTATCAAACGCATGGTAGGCATAGCTTTAGCATGGGAGTTAACTTAAGCACATGGATATGGCATGGAATCATCATTTAGATCACAAATAGGTCAAAGTGCTCAATTTTCTTCACTTAGGCATTTTAACAAACACCTTGCATGCACTATTTAGGGCATAGGCTTAATGATCAATTTTATACACCATAACACCATAATTCAACTCAATTCCACCAATGAATCCACAAAATATCATGGTATCATGAACAAAATGTAAAGAGTTGAACTTTATTAACACAACATGGAATTCACGTGAAATCATAAAACATGGAGTAAGGACTTGTTAATTGAGCACTCTTAAATCATGAAAACATAATTATGCCTATTCTAGGTATTTCGTCGAACACCTTGCATGCACACTTTATGGTGTAAGTGTTCTTAATAATTTAGTCATGTTAAACCACCCAATTTCTTGAGTTTTAACTACAAGCACACATACTTCATGAGAATCACCCTAAATTAACATCTTGAAGCATAAACAACAACCATCAACATGTACATGATCATATCTCAACAAGACAATCACAATATAGTATTTAAATCATGGTTCTTGGACTCCTATGGATGATAGGAATTCGTGGATGAACACTACGCATACCTTAGGTGAAAGATTCTTGAAGAAATTCTTAGACATGTTTTTGATTCCTTGACTAGGGTTCTTGTTCCTTTGAGAGAAAATAAATTATCTCTTGGGTTTGAAAAACTTGAATAACATATATTATCGAAGAAGGATTTGATTCTTTTTATAGGTTATGATCTTGAGAGAAACCCTTCTTTTGATGTTGAAGATAAATGAGGAGTTATGTTCTTCAATTTATAGGATTTGAGTCTTCAAATTGAAACCCTAGCTTGAGTTCTTGAGAGAATTTTAAGAAGAGGAGTATATTTTACTTCAAATAAGCCTTAATCCCGTGTTTGGGGTATATATAGGGGTGGAAGATGACCAAAATACCCCTAAGGAACAATTAAGGTCAAATTTGCCCCTAATTGACTGTCTGATAGGATGAAGTAAATTGATCATAACTTTTTATTTAGATGTCTAAATGGGATGAAACTAATTGCATTGGAAATAAGAATCAAAGATCTTTCTATTGATATATATCAGCTCTCACAGTTCATTATATCCAAGAAGTTATGATAGTTTGAAGTTGACTAAAATATTTGACCTGAAATGCGCCCGGAATGCAGGAGCATTTCAAACCAGTGAGTTAGCCACTAAAATGAGCCCAAAATGTGCCCGGAATGTGTCCAATACATACTAGGGACTTTTCCCATTACAACGCAACTTGAAAATCTAAAAACGGAGGTCGGGAAGGTCATCAAATAAATCTCCGAAGTTAGGAGGTCTAAAATGAGAGTAAGTGTTGAACTTGAACACATAGCAAAAGTTTTTTCTAAGTGTTGAAATCTCTCATGGAGCTTTACGAGCTGAATTTGACATGCGATTTTTACGGGGTCTTACAGTAGTACCCACACTAATTTTTTAGTGGAAGAATCATCTAACCCCAAACTTAACCCAAACGTAATCCATTTTTAAGCAATAATAAGAAATTCTCTATAAGTATAATATTAAATCCAAATAAGCAATAGATAGATATAAAGTGCAGAAACAACAACCTGTTATGATATCCCAAGGATCCAAAAGTCACCATGAACATTCTAATCAAAGTTAAGTCTAAGATAGATATCCAAAAAAGAAATATCATTATTTGAAATAATGGACATGATTTAATGGCTATCTGAAGGTAGATGTTCACCCTTGAATCAAAATTTATTGATCACACTATATCTAAGGTCTCATATCAATCCCCAAAACATTGTCTGCACTCAACAAAACAAGAATACATATAGTATCAGTACAAACACTATGTACTAGTTGACATTGTTGCCCAAATTTGTCCATTTATTTCATTGTTTCTCTTATTGGAGTGCTTATTTTAATATCATATTATTATTATTATTGTTATTATTATTAGTACTACTACAACTACAACACTACTACTATTGTTGTTGTTGTTGCTACTGCTGTTGTTGTTGTATAAATATTCACTTGCAAAGAAATTTTATTTCCTTACTCTTTTATCTTCTTTTTTACTTTATAATTTAACAACTACTCTTGTTATAAATGTGTAGTATAATTTATTTAGACTCTTGTTGTTGTTGTTGTTACTATTATTGTTGTTGTTGTTGTTGTTGTTGTTGTTCTTGTTGTTCTTATTCTTCTTCTTCTTCTTCTTCTTCTTCTTCTTCTTCTTCTTATTATTATTATTATAATTATTATTATTATTATTATTATTATGTAAATCTTCACTTGCAAAGGTATTTTATTTACTTACTCTTTTATATATTTTTTTACTTTGTATTTTAACTACTCTATATGTGTAGTATAATTTATTTAGACTCAAATGTATACTAAGCACAAATTTCAAAATTCAAATTTTGAAAAATCTTTTATTATTTTAAAAATTCCTCCTTAGTACTCTTCCTTTCATGTGAAGAATATTACTATTCCCAATTTCATCAAATCAGAAGTCAATTTCCTTCAAATTTCCTTTACCAACAAAGATACCCCATATTCCACATCCTAAAAACATGTAGTTAATTCATGAAGCTAATTTCCTTCAATTTTTTTAACAACTAAGATACCCCATAGTCCACATCCTAAAAATATGCGCTTGATTTATGATGCAAAGCTATCGTATTTTTTAAAAAATTGCACTCTACTTGATAATATTTTTTTCTTTAAAACTCATTAGTTTCTTTCTTCTTTTGTTCAAATTTGACGCAGATGTTGTATCAAAATTGGGATTAGATATCATTCACCAAAAGATGTCTCCCAAGGAATTAACTCTTTCCTTCTTCACTTCCTCCCCCCCCCCCCCAAAAAAAAAAATTCTCTTTCATTTTCCTTCAATAAAGTTCTTTCCTTCCTCACTTGACTTTCAAATGATGAAATAATTTGTTTAGAACTTTTGAATAAGTTTCTTTAGGAATTACTTTCATCTGATCTTAAGGTGTTTAAGAATGTCGATCATAAAAAAATAAAAATAAAGAAAGTAACATTGCGTTGGACCTGTTCAGCCTTGTCATACCCTAATCTTGTTCTCTCACTCTCATAACTTTATGTATTGTTAATTTATTATTTATTCTCTTACATAATATTTGCATCAAATTAAGGTGGCATACATTTTGCTAACAATCTCTTTTTATGTATGAGATACTATAAGTTGGGGGCATTTTCACGAACCTCGGTTTTCTTATTGGACTCCTGTTACTTTTCGTAACTTAATATTTTTCTGAATACTTTATCATTCTTTATTGACACGATCCTCGACAATCCAGGTCACTTTATCGTCTTTCAAAATTATATATTTTTCACAGTATAAACTAATTAACTTAATCTCTTTCATTTATTTATACTCGTATACTGTAAGTAACATTTAAATTTGTACCTCTTTCAGTTATAAAATAGATTGTGTGTCAACTTGTATGGTAATTTTAAGTTGTGTTTATATTTAAAATACATGTATTTTTTAGGTTTTTATTCATCTTTTTGTTACTTTGTAACTTGCTTTTATTATTCATCCAGAAAAATTAAGTTAAATATCACAAGCTTAGTCACTTAGTTCTTTAATTAATTAATTAATTAATTAATAATTTCTCTATTTATCACATAATAAATGGATTCATCTACAATCTACATTTGTGGACCTCGAAAGGTGTTTAACACCTTTCTTTTTAGGTAATTTGAATCCTTATTCAATTTCAAGTTATGTAGATAAATAACAGAGTTATTTGCATCATTAGCGGTAGAATGATGTCCTAACTCACCTCAAAGATCATTAGGTGATCACTCTTCTCCTTTTAAACATCTTAAAAGAATTGTCAGGTCGAATTACACTTTTCGTGATAAAAATAGGATGCAACAATATGGTGACTCTAATTGGGATCCTTAGGTTCTAAAAATTATGAATTTATACGTTATGTGAGGTTTAAATGTTCATTTCTTCCAACTCCTTTACTTTAAATTAAAATATGATTTCTCTGGTCATGATGGAACCTATCATAACCCACTAGTTGATAAGCCCACTCATAGTCCGAAACAATTAGTAACAAACTAATAAGAAAAGTAAAAGCAATACTAAACAAAAAAGAAAAAGATAACATTGAAAAATTAATTATATCCCCAAGACCTGATGAAGTTAATACAAGAGCTTCTGACATAATTAGAGTGCAAGGTAAAAATACGAAGTAAATATATATATATATATATATATATATATATATATATATATATATATATATATATATATATATATATATATATACAAACATATCACTAAAATTTTACAATAAAGACCAGCGTAACTGTAACACCATATATTCTGCGTATACTAGTTCTACTTATGTGGAACTTGATATAAGCTTATGGGATAGGTAATGGGCTCAAGATCCTATGTGTTTAGTGACGGTAAACTAGGTTTGAAGGGATTTCAGCATGTATTCAAACGTGGTACGATCAAGTTACCATCGATGAGAGTATTTAAAATTGGGCCTGTAAGTAAGTATTTGAGTCTAAAGGACAAAGTGACCTAGTGTACATAATTTTTAAGTTTAACTAAATGTATTTTGATCTTAAAAGGGAATAAATTATTAAGGTGCTTGCTTACTTATTCAAGATAGTAGGTGAGTCACCAACTTGAGCTATATGGATCAAGTTAATAGGGCCAAGACCAATAGACTAGACTTAGGGCCTACATTAATGGGCTAATTTAAGGCCCCAAACTAAGTAAAATAATTGCTGAATAGAGTGAGCATCCCCATGCCAAATCCATCCCTAAATCCCAATACGTTAAAGGCCCATTTTAGACTTGAATAAAGCAGGTACGTGCATCACCTACTTTGACCTTTTGACTAACCTATGAACTAAGTAGGTACATCACTTACTAAGACTCCCTTGACTAACTTATTGGGATAAGAACACTACCACCTATTTAAATTAATTCTGGCATAAATTAAAGAAGAGAAAATGAGGAGAATCGGCAGTGAAAGCCCAATAGTTTTTGATCCACAAAGGCCCAATATAATGGGGAAGTAGGTGCATCACCTACTTGACAAATTATGGCACAAAAATGGCCAAAAAAGTTAGCTGAGAGAAGCTCCTTTAGCTCATTTCTCTCTTGTTCTTTCTTAGCTATACAGTAGCCCAATAATTCTACTAGGGTTCTTGGGATTTCAATTCCTTCCAACCAAAAGGTAAGTTCACAAATCATGATCTTATCTTAAGAATACTATGAGAATTATGTTCTCCATGATTAAATTATAAGACAACCCCTTTTAAGTATGGCAGCCCTATTATTCTTGATTATTAAGAGATTTTTCTCTTCATCTTTGGTTTCTGAGTGATGAAATCAAGCTATTAAAGAGGTATACATTAGAGAATAAAATACCACATAAATTATGGTATGCCTACTGTCCATTTTTGACCTTTTCCTATGTATGTGTGTTGGTAGAGGATTGTGTAGATATTATTGTTAAGAACCCAAGGGATGGTGAGTTAATTTTTGACTGCCATATTAAGGGATATTTGGGGCTATTTTGGATCTATTTTATGTATATATGTTGGGGGATTCTTGTTTGATGTTGGGGAAAAGGTTTGAATAGTTTTCATTGAAAGGTAGAAGAAAGGTATAGTGGCACACCACCAAATTGAATGTCACATAAGTTTACTTCCGGTTTTTCTTCTTGAATCTTCAGACAAAGGCGCTATTGTACAAAACATAGAAGATTCCTCATTAGTAGCCGAAGTTAAAGAGAAGAAATACATAGATCCTATTCTTTTAAAGCTTAAGGAGAATATACAACAAGGTATCACAAAGGTATTTGACTTTATAGATGAGGGAATACTTTAGTGCCAAAACAGATTCTGTGTACCTAATATTGATGGTCTAAGAAAATGGATTGTGACAGAGGCGCATCATTCAAGATATTCTATTTATACTGGTTCAACTAAAACGTATCATGATTTGAAAGAGGTGTATTGGTGAGGTGACATGAAGAAGAACATTGTAGAATTTGTAGTTGAATGTCCGAATTGTCAACAAGATAAGGTAGAAAACCCAAATCTAGGAGGTTATATGCAGCTTATGTAGCTTCCTACTTTGAAGTGAGATATGATCAACATGGATTTCATCACTGGTTTACCTCGATCCTCTCAAAAGTTTTATTCTACATGGGTAATAGTTGATAGACTTACAAAATCAGCACACTTCCTACCGGTTAAGACTACTTACACGGCTGAAGAGTATGCAACATTATATATTAAAGAGATAGTTCAGCTACATGGAGTCCTAATCTCTATTATATCTGATATGGGAGCTCAATTTATTGCACATTTTTAGAGGTCATTCCAGAAGAGTATAGGAACACAAGTGAGTTTAAACACAGCTTTTCACCCTCAAATAGATGGCCAGGCAAAACATACAATCCAAACACTAGAGGATATGTTGCGAGCTTGTGTATTAGATTTCAAAGGTAGTTGGGATAATCATTTTCCACTTATTGAGTTTGCATACAACAATAGCTATCACTGGTGCATCAAAATGGAACCTAATGAAGCTTTATATAGCAAAAAGTATAGATCACCAATCGAGTGGTTTGAAGTGGGTGAAACTACCTTATTTGGGATAGATTTTGTTCATCAAGGTATAGAAAAAGTTAAGGTGATACAACAACGGTTAGAAATAGCTCAAAGTCAACATAAATCATATATAGATGTTAGAAGAAGAGGGTTAGAGTTTGCTATAGGAGATTGGGTGTTCTTAAAGTTGTCACCATTAAAAGACGTAATGAGGTTTGGCAAAAAGGAAAAACTAAGTCCCCGCTATATAGGGCCATATAAAATTATCCAAAGATTTGGCCAAGTGGCATATGAGTTAGATCTACCCCAGGAGCTTTCAATGGTGCATCTAGTGTTTCATGTGTCAATGCTTCAAAAGTACATAGGAAATCTATCTCATATTACTCCTACTAAAGATGTACAGGTTACAGAAGAGCTCACCTATGAAGAAGTGCCTACTGCTATACTAGATCATCAAGTTAAGCAGTTAAGAATTAAAGAAGTATTTTCAGTAAAAATATTTTGGAGGAGCCCGCAAGTATAATAAATCACATGGGAAGCCGAAGAAGTAATGAAGTCAAAGTACCCTCATTTATTCTAATTTAACGACATGGTCCAAGGATGCTGATTTGAGGCATTAAAAAGTAAGTACAAATACATAACTGTTATTTTAATAATAGTGAGTTTAAACTTAGTCTTATATTCGTTTAGGGTAGTTAGTTATGCCAACATTCGAGAATGAATGTTTCTAATGGGGGGAGGATGTAACACCCTATATTCTGTGTAAACTAATTCTACTTATGTGGCACTTGATATAGACTTATAGGATAGGTAATGGGCTCGGTGTCCTATGTGATTAGTGACGGAAATCTAGGTTTGAAGGGATTCCCACATATATTGAAACATGGTACGATCAAGTTACCGTCGATGAGAGTATTTAAACTTGGGCCTGTAAGTAAGTATTTGAGTCTAAAGGATGAAGTGACCTAGTGTACATAATTTTTAAGTTTAACTAAAAGTAGTTTGATCTTAAAAGGGAATAAAATATTAAGGTGCTTGCTTGACTTATTTAAGATAGTAGGTGAGTCACCTACTTAAGCCATATCGATAAAGTTAATAGGGCCAAGACCAATGGACTAGATTTAGGGCCAACATTAATAGGATAATTTAAGGCCCCAAACTAAGTGAAATAATTGCTGAATAGAATGAGCAGCCCAATCCCAAATCTTTCCCAAAAGCCCAATACGTTAAAGGCCCATTTTAGACTTGAATAAAGCAAGTAGGTGCATCACCTACTTTGACCTTTTGACCAACCTAAAAACTAAGTAGGTGCATCACTTACGTAAACTCCCTTGACCAACATATTGGGCCAAGTACACTACCACCTACTTAAATTAAAGAAGAGAAAATGAGGAGAATAGGCAGCCAAAGCCCAATAGTTTTTGATCCACAAAGTCCCAATATAATAGACAAGTAGGTGCATCACCTACTTGACAAATTATGGACCAAAAATGGTAAAAAAAGTAGTCCAAGAGCATCTCCTTTTAAAGGGATTAAAATTAGCTCCTTTAGATTATTTTAACTTAAATAAAGAAAAATAGCTTTCTAGGTTTTCTCTTTTGTTCTCTCTTAGCTATACAACAACCTTATAATTCCAATAGGGTTTTTTGGATTTACCTTCCTTCCAAGCTAAAGGTAAGTGAACAAATCAAGATCTTATCTTAAGAATACTATGAGAATTATGTTCTCCATGATTAAATTATAAGACAACCCTTTTTAAGTATGGCACCCCCAGTATTTTTGATTATTAAGGGATATTTCTCTTCATATTTGGTCTGTGAGTGAAGGAATCAAGCTATTGAAAAGGTATACATTAGAGAATAAACTACCATAGAAATTAAGGTATAGTTACTGTCCATTTTTGTCCTTTTCCTGTAGACGTGTATTGGTAGAGGATTGTGTATATATTATTGTTAAGAACCCAAGGGATGGTCACTTCAATTTTTGGTTGCCATATTGAGGGATATTTGGGTCTATTTTGGATCTGTTTTATGTATATATGTTGGGGGATGTTTGGTTGATATTGGGGGAAAGGTGTGAATAGTTTTCATTGAAAGGTAGAAGAAGGGTATATTGGTATACCACTGAATGAAATGTCGTGTAAGTTTACTGCCTGCACCACTAGATATACAATTTTGAGAGTAAAATAAAGACAATACTATTAATGGGAATCTTATAAGAAGTTACATTGCATGAGAATGTAATTAGAGAAGAACGAAGTTGAAAGAACACCCTTGGATTAGTTAATTATGAGTTACTATCCAGTTACTATTTTTGTAAGTTTAAATTGCATGAATGTGTTAATTAGCTAATAATACTAGTTTTGTGCTATTGTAGATTAGTAATATAAAAGGAAGGATGTTAAGTAAAAGTGTAATCAGTTGTGCAACAAGGTATGTATGGTTCATTGATCCTACACTCTTTGGCATGAATCAAACTCTTATGTTACAAAGTAAGCTCCCTAAGCACTCTTCCTTTCAAATTATACATAAAGGTAGCGTACAACCTCCAAGGTGACTAAAAACCTTATTCTAACTTATTAGGGTGTTAAAGTACCTAAAGATGTGTTTATTTCTAGACCTAGACATTTGCTCTTCTAAATACTAGTATGATATAGATGGTTTTAACACAAGATTTATGAGTTATTTTCTTATCCAATATGGCCTATGGTGTTAGTTAAGCTCCTATGTGTTATATTCCTATTATTGTGGCATCCTACCTCATTGTTTCTTCATCTAGTGCATATTTGTATACCTTTTGCTACTGGTCCAAAGTTTCAACTCTAATAAATGACCACTAAAACAACAACTTTAAAGATTAAACAATGATCAGAAGTGGATCTAAATATTCTTGGGTGGTATCCCAGGGGTGGAAGGAACACCTAGCATAGGTCTATCCCAACATTACGGGTGGTATTTCGGAGGTGAAAGGAATGTCTAGCATGGGTTGATCTCAATTTATGTATTTATGAGGACCATATCCCAGGGGCTAAAATGCCTAGAATGGGTCATCCTCTTTTACCACTGATCAACTGGTTATTTGTATCATGCCTTATAATATTTTAAAGTAAAGAAGAATGAAGTAAAGTAAAGGTTGTAATGTACATAATCCCAGGAGTACAAGCAAAGTTGGTCTTCTATCCTTATCTATATAGTTATATATTGATATCTGATTTTGTTGAGCTCTTGTCTTATTTATAGTCACTTCATGTTGTACATACTCAGTACATTCTTTCTATTGACGTCCCTTATGGTTGGACACTGTGTTTTATGCCAGAGGTATAGGTACTCCAGCTAGTAGACCACCCAGTAGGAGCACAGGACATCCAGTGGCAATAGGTGAGCTCTAAGTTGATTCGGGGCTTTTCGAGTCTGATATATATATTTTGGTATTGTACAATAGTTTTGAGTAAGGTGGGGGTTTGGCCCGACCTTAACTAAGTCCATATGTTTTTAGAGGCTTTGTAGACCAATGTAAATTTAAGCATAGTAGCATTGTGTTATTTTAACGTTATGGCCTCAACAGCCAAGTCTTGCATATATAGGCTTGGGCCTGCTTATGTGGTTTGTTTTCATCAATACATTCAATCCATACATAGCAGGATCTTTAAATGTTATAATTACAAGCATGAAAGTACAAGGGTACGACTTGGAGATCTCGGGCTATTACGGGTACGGGTGCCTGTCCACCCTAATGAGAGTTAAGGCATGACACTAATAAAAAGAGAAAGAGCAAGAAAAACTCTGAACATTAGGATCTCACCATAAATCTCTAATCTATAGCAGCTTTGCATGATGTTCACGTCAGCAGAGAGAACTCATACTATGATTTATAGTTTGAAGATGTGCAGTATGAGTACTAACATGAGGTACTCAATAGGCACTGGTCGACAAAGCTCTAAAGATAATGCAAATATAAATAACATGTAAAGCATGAATCTATATTTCACACAACTATCGACACAACAAAACATAATAATGCTAATGAAGAAATATGGGTAAGCTTCATGTACTACCAGTAATTAGGAATGATGATGTTATGCAATAATTAGCTGAACAATATACTATTGTAGAATGAAGGAAGAGTTATACAATAGTGGTACAAAGGAAGATATATAAATAGATATCTATAATAGTAATACAAAGAAAAAGGTAAGTATATAATAGTCGTATTACGAAGGGAATCAATCATATATCAATAGAATAGCTAAACGTGAAAGTTCTAACCTTAGGGCAATAGTCTAACACAACAAGGATCGTAAGCAATAATGGAATTAACTCTAGCATAGTCAGGGCTTCTAATTAAAATATGAATTTTCATAAGATATCCTAAAATTATAAAGCTTATCAAAATGAGAGAGAAAGTATTATAAATGTATTGATAACCTCAGGTGCCAATCCCTAACCATCAAACCTTATAAAAATATCCATGTAATAATATAAATGGCTAGCTCGGGCAAACAATAACCTAGTAGGCCCTGCATAAGCCAAGAAGGTATAATCAATCACTCAACAAACAACAAACAGAACCTATACCTATGTAAGACCCCATAAGACTGATAGATACAAGTGACAAATAATTATATTGGTGATAGGAAATGCTTGCAAATAAAAAAAAGCCATGAAAAGAACCAGATAAAGCAGGATTAACCAAGTACCATATCCAACACAAATGTATACACCTATTCTAGCTCAGTAGCTCGTAAAATCAGACCTACAATAACCATCCTCCTCTAATAGTATGGCTCATAGACGAATGGACCCATAAGGGTCTTAATATATCCATATACATTACCTAGTCCAAAATTACGACTTCCATAATCCATATCCATAATAGTATCAATAACAAGAGTCAAAATTGAATTGAAAACAATGGATGATAACAATAGGCTAGTTGATCCATGACTGTACACCAAAATACCCAAATTGTATTTAAATACATATGACAACTCGAACCAGAACTTAAAGCAACCAATAATAAACAGGATAGGTGATCCCATAAAAAGCCAACCTCAATCAAAAACTGATGCTAAACTCATACCATACTCATAAACATGACATAACTAGCGGTAATCCAGGATTCCTAATCCTATCACCAATCTATTTATTTATAAAATTCAGTGTTAGGCAGTCAAATCCTCTAATACTGGTTGGTTTCCAACTACTAGATTAAGAGATGTAATCAAAGGTTAGTTACTATCTTACTCAGGGGAAAATGATACTAAATAGGTGTATAACAAAGTCTAAGTCAACCCAAACCCAAGGTAATAGCCTAACGAAGAAGTCATTAGCATATCTAAGACTAAATAAGAGTCATTTGAAGCACTCTATCTAAAAAGGGCACTAGGGCCCACTAATTATAACCCAACATAACGTAAGCACCTACCTGAACCAAAGAAAATAATTCTCAATCCCGCCCAAGGTACTAAAAGAGCTAGGTATAGCCCTAAAGGTAGACCATATACTAGGCTAAGGGAAAAATTGCCCAAATTCTAGCAAAAAGAGTCCTTAATTGGCTAAGATAGGCATGAGAATATACATAATGCATGCATGCCACTACCAGTATCCAACAGAGCAAACGTAAATGCCGAAAGTCTATAAACTAAGACATAATTACTTTAAAGCATAAAGAACTAACCTGGTGTCAAGGGTCTCATAACTAAGGCATAAGGATCAACAATGTAATATATAGAATAATACATGTATATAAGTATATGCAAAAAGTCAAAAGCAGTATCGATAAGAGACATCACTCTGCTAGGTAAATTTTATCATAGAATATCATCAAAATGTATAAGTATTACTCTAAATCCTACTCTAAGGATTATCAGTTCAAACGTAATGTCATAGATATACATAATCAGACTCAATAGTATGTGTAATCTACGGTGGGTATTCTAGGCTAAGGCTCAATAAACAATTCTATACTAGATGTTGTATGTAGGACAAATGTTTATACAATTAACCCTAATACTATCTTATAACCACCACCTAATATGCAATCAATACAATATATAGTCTCATAGAGAAGAGTAGACCAAAGTGTTCACTGATGTTGAACCATAATCTTGAACCATCCACGAATCACTCTTCCTTGATACACGATATTTAAAAGATGTTGTGCTATCAAAATCACAATATACACGTCAAGACAAGAAAAATAATACCCATATTGTTCCATACAAGTTTGAGACAAAAATTGGGTTAAAAATAGGGCTATGGGCCCCACAAATGGAATTCAAAAATTGAATCAATCACGAGGTCCCTCTAAAGGAAAAGAATACATTCTCAAAAATTAAGCACAAATGGACTCTCAATTGGGGCTCAAAACAACACTAAGATCTAAGGATAATAGATGGGAAAAACAAAAAAATCAAATGAAAAATTTGACCAAGACTTATAAGATTCAGATAGGGATAAGATCACACTAGCGCCCCACACACGATCGCAACTCTAATTTACAGTTGCCCTCACTTCTTTAAGCATACAAGATAGTAAATAGAGGAAAAGAGACTAGAAAATTGATGAAATTTATATGAAAAGGATCTTATAGACCCAACAGTGACCGCTAAAGGTGACCACTTAGCCGCTAAAATAGCGAGTATGGGGAGGCAAGGGACCGATAAAGTAGAACCCTAGTTACTAAAGCAACTTTCCCTTAAGTGGATAGAAAATGCTAAAGTGACCCTTGGGCCAATAGAGAAGGCTACTAAAGAGGCACAAGTTCTCTAAAGCAACCACCACTAAAGAGGCTCCAAGATCACTTTGCTATTCCACCTGATACCAAATATCAAAATTTTCACCATGTCCACATTGACTCCGACCATGTTCTCGAGATTCATTCAGAACCTCATGTGTGTATTAAATTATGCTGCCATGCTAAATTTCACTTATCAAACTCAACAAAACCATCAAAATTTCCAACCAAGGTCATTTCTGACAAATATAGGTCCCATAATTATAGTTCCATTCTCACTAAATCTACCTGACAACCCAAGATGAGGCTGAAAGCCTTAGGACCCAAACCAAGGGTCCCTCTAGCCTAACATCAATGTTTTAGAATTAATGGTGTTATCAAAATTCAAATTCATGGCCATTTACTATGAATTTAGATCCAAGACTAATTTCTCAACATCAAAAGCTCTTAAATAGGGAAATAAGCTTAAATCCTAAATGAACTGCCCAAAAACCAAACTGTTGGCTATGATAAGTCATAAATGACCTATAACCACTGAGGGAAGGCATGAAATGCCAAAAATATGTGAAAATTGAGAAAACTCCAGGGTCATTACAATATCCACTACTAAATGGACTTTCATCAGTAAAATTTAATGGATAAAAAAAGCTCAAAATATCAAAAGGATGAGGTACTAGGATTTTTTTCCTCGAGAAATATTCCCTTGATATCCTTTAAGATCAACCAACACTTCTAAGGGATTTATCTACAGGTATCCCATTTTCCTTCACATTCTCACTTCACTATTTTGGATAACCAAAAAAGTATACCCAAAAACTAATTGACCTATGACTGAAAGAAGCTCAACCGAAGCGCACTAACTCAAACTACAACATACGAACATTACAGTGATATAAGCACAACCTAGCAGAGACTCAATCAGGTTAAGGACAATCCAAAATCATGAATCAAGCAACCAACTCCAAACCCTAAACCTAACATTCTTTTGCCTTCCCAAATTGTTGTTCAATCTAGACTACATAGAATCTCTCCAGAATCATCCAAGTCCTATACGTATAATCATATCTCATTAATTTCAAAAGACTGAAGTTGACCCATCAAAATACACATGGGCTAATATAAGAACAATGCCCAATGAGGTTCTACCTAAAAACTCAAATGGTGGTGATCAATTTCTATGATATTTGTCAAAGCTAATGGCTAGTCTTGATGACCCTCAAAACTAATAGGCATGAGTCTAAAGCACAAACTCTCAAAACTAAATGATACGCTTCAGAATGACCCACTAATTATGGGTAAAACCATGCTAAGCCTATGTAATACCCTATGTTAGAATTATCTTGGTTCAGCTCCTAGTGCATGCATAAGAGGCTTAAAGCCTAAAAATTTAGCTAAGTGTTGGGGACTTAGCCATTTTAAGACCTCCTAACTTCGAGAATTTTTAAGTTGACCTTCCAGAATGCAAGATGATGGTTTTTTAAGTTAATTCATGTTCAGGGCTGTAAGTAGCATGTCTCAGGGAAGTGTTGGATTTTTTGGATAAGGATTGGGTTAGTTTTGGATTTTGATTTCAGAACCTCACCGCGATAGTTCTGCGATGCGGTGGGTATAACGATGGGCATATCATTGCATCACGGTAAAGGTGTTTTCATCTTGTTCTTGACCTATGATTTTAATGCATGTGTCATAATCCTTATCCTTGAGTGTGAAATGCTTATAAGGTGAAAAATGTTCAAAAGAATCACTTAGAACATAGTTGAGCTAAAAGCCCTTGATTCGTCCATAGTTTGGTGTTTGATCCTACAAGGGTCAACTTTGAATTTGTATAACTTCTAACATATAAGAAAATTTTTTCTTATCAAGACCCACCAAATTATAAACAATTGAATTAGCTTTTAAACGATACCAATTTTGCCTTAATCTGATACCGAGTGAAAAGTTATGATTATTTTTGGCAGAATAGTAAGCCATCGCAATAAGACCGCGTTGCGATGAGCCTTTAATCCGCAATTCAGTTATGAATTTTTTCTGTAAAGGATGGAGGGGCAATTGGGTCTTTTTCCACCTAAACTCAATTCATAAAAACATGACCTAAGGCTTTAGTTAGGGTATTATATGTCTATATTCTCCAAATTTCTTCTCAAGAACAAACCCTAATCATCTCCAAGTTCATCTATTCCATTATCTTCTCTTCTAGAAAAATGAAGAGTTTAAGTTACCTAATCCAAGAATCTCAAGAAAGCTTTCAAGATCATCTCTAAGGCTTTCAAGGTCAAGA
Organism: Capsicum baccatum var. pendulum; assembly: GCA_030864225.1. NCBI lineage: Eukaryota > Viridiplantae > Streptophyta > Magnoliopsida > Solanales > Solanaceae > Capsicum > Capsicum baccatum. The sequence continues at coordinate 157,990,221 of CM061560.1, read as the reverse complement.
ATTCTCCTCCAAGTCAAGTCTATTAAGGTATGTGGGGTTATGAACAAGGGTATCCTTTCACCCTTGTGCCCGAATTGCATGATTTTAAGATTTTATTTACTTATTTTGAAGTAGGGTTTATACCCAAGTTTATATATTCTTGAAGCATGTGATTATCATAAGATTTAAGGCTTTAAGTATATCAATTAGTTCTTATATTTATGTTTTTAACTTACAAAATTTATATTATAAATGAGATTGCACAATCTTGACATGTTATTGTTGAAGTATTTCAAGAATTATATTGAGCATGAAGTTTTCGTATGAATTACCATGAGTTTAAAGCACAAATTTTAAGCCCTAAGTTTAAGTGCTGAGATATCAAGAAGATTATTCTTTTAAGCATTCTATGACAAGCTTATTTCAATATTTAAAGCAATGACTGATCTTTAGATCCTCAACTAAGAGATGGAATCCACATTTGTTTATCTTGATTATAATTTAAAGCAAAGAGAAGCATAGATGGTTTTCATTATAAAACCTTATGCCATTTTAAGATGGATTTTCGATTGTATGAGCATTAAGTAATAAGGGAGTAGTATTTAGCACCGAGTTGGGTATGCGTCCAAGGTCACATGCCCCAGAACTATGAGCCAATGTAGGTTAAGCTTATTCCCGATAAGGATGCAGTTACAAATAGTGATCACTTAAGTTAATGTCCTATTCCTATGGCAGGGGTAGGATAACTCTCCCCAACGTGGGTAAGATATTGGACTCCATGATAGCTCTCATAGTTTATGTCTGTTAGAAGAACCTCCCTAAAAAAGAATAAGAGTGAAGCTTTTAGAACTAAGTGTTATGTCTCTCAAAGTTTATCATTTTGCTTTATTACTCATGTTTATGCTTTTACAGCTTTTGGTTAATTCAAGCCGAAGGTGAGTCATCTACACTTAGCATGAATTATTTGAAAGTGTGAGTATATTCAATTATTATTTTACTTATGCATTACCCCCACATACTCAGTACATTCCAGAAGTACTGATCCACATATATGTCTATATGCTTCATTGTCTTATAATGTAGGTACCAGTTGTAGCACACCATAGTCAGACAGTTCACAGCTTCTAGCAAGCAGGTGATGAGTTGCTTTGATTCGAGGACTCGAGTAAACTATAGTTTCAGTATTCATTCTTTTATTCAGTTGCATTGATTAGAGATAGATAAGGGTTATGTCTCATATACCTATAGTCAATATTAGTAGAAGCTTCATAGACAGTCAGTATAGTTGATGTATTTAATTTCAATTTTGTTTTGTGTGACAAGAGTTGCAATCCTTTTTGATAGTTTTGGTTTTGAACATATTCAGCAAAGACATCTCTTCCTCTTGTTTCTTTCAGATTAATGTATCTTCTTTAGTTTCTCATGAGTTATGCCGGTATAGGGGTTATCTTGGGATCACTTGTGGTCTTAAGCACTGTGTGACGTCCAGGGAGTAGTCTCGGGGTATTACAGCCCAACTCGAGTACACTTTTTCTGCCAAACAGACAATAAAAGCTCTAAAAAAAACTGAGAGCCAAGGTAAAAAGCAGTAGAAACCAATATCATGATCCAATAGACCATCCTTCAAACATCTATATAAGTCAAATCCTCTAAACTAAACGAACCTAAATTGATATGTAGGGAGTAGGACTAGTCAACCTATTAATGAATGCTCAACTAAAACAAATCTTGAAGTAGGAGAAACATAAAAGTTAAACAATCTATAGCTATAATCTCAACACCGAAGCTGAACAACTGATTTCAACTATCCAAACCAATCTTATTGATGAGTAATCATCTACACTCCCAAATCTATCACAACTTGTGAGTCATCATTCAGAGGAGTCAAAAAGCACAACTGGAACCAATAAATCTTCTGCCAATATATCTTCAAGAAGTGTTAATACCCAAATCAATATCATTACCAAAAATCTAGAAGATTCCCCAAACCAATCTCATCTTCAGAGATAAAGCATAGACCCAATGGTTCCCACAATGATTGAAATTAAAATATTGTCGGAGAACACAATAACAACTAAGGAAAACTATACGCTAAGGATACGAGTAATCAAATCCACATCCACTGAGGGGATAACATATTAAGGAATAACTAAAACTCACCAGTGCTGAAATAAGTGCTAATGGTAGTAAATTCTCGAGCAACTCAAAAATTACGATCTTAGCCTAAATTTGGTCAAACCAATACCGAATTGAGGTATTTCTGAATTCACCCATTTAAACCAACCTTAACTTAACTGAACCATGAACTACATAATAGAAAGAACAAATTACCTGCTCAACACCAACACCATGATCAAAACTACTACTATGAGATAAACCAGACATATCGGAATGACAAAACTCAAACTTATCAATAATATGAGCGGGCTATAGAAAAGATCGCCAAATCTAGATTCACCACCAAACCATGGAAGGACAAACACACCTGCACTTTCATAATTCACTTAACACCTAACCCCCTTTCACTAACATGAAAGATAACCAACTTGCCAAGGTAGTCATCTATGCCTACCAATAAGAATTGCCAAAAAAGGTAATACTAACTAGATCTAGTTTAGTCATTTATCAAGTAAGAACCAATCAAAGTAAAACAACAATAATAGTAAAAATTGTATAAAGTATTGGTGTCACAACAATGAAAAACACCAGTAATACCACTCTAAGATCACATCAAGGGTAATATTCCAAAGGATATAGGATTTACCCAAGTGCAACACCACATCAAACACACTACTAATCCACTTAAACTACTACTGAAACAAAATATCAGAGGAAAGTCCATATGCAAAATCTTACACAAGGGCTTACATCAATCAATGTAGTAATATCAATGCATAAGAACACTATTGGATATGAAAACCCCAACTCAATTCAAATAAAAACTAAAAGATAGTAATCAAAAGAGCACCTATAATAACAGAATCTAAAGCTATAATCAATAACCTACCTGAAGGAGCATAAATTTGAAAGCATTTGAACCTGAATTGGCATCTAAGCGACCAATAAAATACTAAGTGCACTTTCCCTTATTGAAGGTTCTATAACCAAATGACCTATTGTTCTATAGTCTTTAATAAATCCCTGAAGCTCTAACCTAGCAAGAACATGAGCTGTCCCCAACTAGCTAACCAACTCAAGCCTGGGGTACTCTCTAGACCAATGAGCAATATCGTATCAATCAAAATATGCCCCTAGAACTCTCTGATGCACTATAAATGCTGACCCAAAATGGTCGTCATAGCCTGAATACCTAGACCAAATACCCCATAATGTTTGACCAGAACTTTATCCAGTGTGATCACTATAACCTTTTTACAAGCCTCATGTACTCTGAGGTGCTACCTTTACGGACCTAATAGGCTATAAGTGATGTCCTTTACTAGGAGGATCCCTACTTCTAGAAAAAATACCACTAATGTTGTTCTTCTATTGTGGCATCTCACCTCCAATTCTATAGGTCTCATACATGTCCTTTTTGTAGTCCTTGCATGATGTACAACCTAAAGTAAAATAGGCCATATTGCTATCAAATGCTTCGAAGTCAAGCGAACTGGTAAAATTAATTCACTAATAAATCTATGTACCATCTCATGCTCTATAGAAAATAACATAGAAGTATGTTTGCTCCACTAAAAACACCTAATCTCCTACTCTAGAGCTGACATATCACCTTGTTGAATACCAATAAACCAAACTTTGTCCTGAGAACTACTAAATTTATTAAACACTATATTTGGATGTAAAGTATCCATAAAGAGACCCAGAATCCCCAACAAAGTATCCTGAAAAGCTGAAGTAGTCACAAATTCTATTAGAGCCTGACTATACCCAAACCCTCTAGTGGACACTGAAGATCCTCGATACCAAGATCTAACTCCCTTTCCTAACTCTGACCTGAACTTTAGTGACATATATAGAAGTCTCATGCGTTTCTATCGGCAATCTTGGGTTATCCATCTAAAAGGAGTAGAGTCAAAAAGGGAACTTCGAAGTTCAAAGAGGTCAAGACACACTATAAAGAATCAAGAATTTGAATTTTCTAGGAATGCCCTAACAACCTCTCAAAGATAAGACACGGACATCCTCATAACGATTTGTAGAACCCCACCAGACACTTCTCTTTGTACCAGCAATACCAATGAACCTAGGCTCTGATACCAAATTATCATGACCCAATTTCTCAGGTTATGATGGACCTACCATATCGTACTAGTAGGTAAGGCCACCCATAGTCCGGAATAGCTGAAAATTGACTAATAAGAAAGGCTAACAAATACTAAATAAATAGAAAGATGATTAGAAAGAATTAATTATATCCCTAAGTTCAAGTGAAGTCAGTATAAGATCCTCTAAAATAACATGAGCAAAGGGTAAAAATATTGAGGAAATGTAATACATAGTTGTCTCTGAAATACAAAAGTAGAGACTAGTCTAATAATAAGAGGGAGAGCAAGAAAAAATCCAAACATCATGAGCTCATCCCAAATCATTGACCCATAGAAGCTCCACACGACATATACGTCAATATTGAAAACTCATACTATGATCTACCATAGTATGAGTACCAACACGAGGTACTCAGTAGGCATCGACCAACTTAGATCTAAAGACAATACACGTATAAATAACATATAAAGCAAGAATATATATTTTAGATAGCTATCTATACAACAAAACATAATAATGCTAATGATGAAGTAAGGGTAAGCTACCATGTACTACCAATAATCAGGAATGATGGTGCTATGCAATATGTAGCTAAATAATATATTATTGTTGTATGAAGGAAGAGATATAAAATAGTAGTATGAAGGAAGATATCTACAATAGATATATAAAATATTAATACAAAGAAAGTGTATATATAGTAGTATTATGAAGGGAATCAGTCATATATCATAGGAATAGCTACAACTAAAAGTGCTAACCTAAGGGAGCTAATCTAAAAGCATTATAAGCAATAATGCCACTTAGTCTCGCATAGTCAGGATCTCTAATCAAAGTATGAATATCCAAAAGATAGCTTAAAATAATAAATCTCAGCACGATAAGAGGAAATGATAAAAAATATAATGATAACCTTAGGCGCCAGTCCCTAATCAACTTGCCATAACCATAAGAAAATATCCACATAGTATTAACTGCTAGTTCAAACAAAACAATAACCTAACCAGGCCTCCATAAGATGAAAAGGTACAATTAATTACTAAACAAACAACAACCATAACCTATACCGATGCAGCCTCTATAAGACTGATAAATACAAGTGTAAAATAATTGTATTGGTGATATGCAATGCATGCGAATGGAAGAAAACCATGAAAAGAACTAGATGAAGTAGTATAAACTAAGTACCATATCTAACACAATTGTATAGACCTCCTCTAGCTCAACAACGCATAAAAGCAGTACCTACATAGACAATCCTCCTCCAGCACGATGGCTCATAGATGGATGGGTCCATATGGGACTCGATATATCCGTATACACAGCCTGGTCTTGAACAAGGAATTCCATAATCCATATCCATAATAGTAGTGTAATAAGAATCAAATTAAATCAGAACTAGTGGATGATAACAAGAGGCTAGAAGATCCAAAATTATATACTAAAATACCCAAATTATAATCAAAGATCGATGTTAGACTAGAACTAGAACTTGATATAGCCAATCGTAACCAGGATAAGTGATCCCATAATAAGCTAACAACATCTATAAACTGATGCTAAACTCATACCAGACTCATAAGCATGACATAACTAGCAGTAATCTTGGGGTCCTAAGCCCATCACCAGTCTATATATTTACAAAATTTAGTCTCGAGTGGTCAAATCCTCTATGTCTAGGTAAATTCCAATTACTAGATCAAAAGATGCAACCAAAGATCAGTTACTATCTAACTCAGGGAAATATTAAGATAAACAGGCATACAACCAAGTCTAAGTCAACCCAAGCCCAAGGTAATTGCCCTTGAAAGTAGCCATAATCCCATCTATGCCTAAAGAAGGGTTATTCGAAGCATTTTATCTAAAAATTCACTTGGGACCCCTGTCGAAGCCTGATAACCTAAACTATGGTAAGCACTTTCCCAAACCTAAGTTAAGATTTCTTAACCACACCCTATAGCACTAAAAGAGCTAAGTCTAGTCCTAAAGGTACACCATATACTAGTCTATAGGAAAGTTTACCTAAATTCTTACAAAATAGGGGCCTTAACTGACACACCCCAAAATTGGACCATGTCGTGTGGGCATCCCAAGCCCAACTTGGATCGACGATTACCCCGTCAACCCAACCTAACCATCTATTCACTTCATAATTTTTGGGTGAACTCCAACCAAATATCTAAGTAGTGGAAAATAAAGCTAATAGTCAATACTTAGATAATATCTAACATTTCATTAATGTTAATAATCTAACCAATATACCTAAGTCCAAAGTCATCCATAAAATCTCTACAAGTTTCGATTTCATGCCCCCAACTATAGCCAACACTGAGTCAAAATAAATCAAGTCTATGATATGAAGTAAAAGACTATGAAATATATCCCTTCTGGATAATGAAAGCTCACCACTTCAATGTCAATGCACAATCTGCCCGAACACTTGGTCACTGTGTAGAAAAAGAAGAAGAAACTCTAGAACCTATGTCACATGGGGACATAGTGTCTGGAGATAAATAACGATTGGAGCGCTAGCAAGTATCTCTAGGATAAGGATAGAATAGCGTATTAGTTCAATCCAAGTCAAACCATCATATGAAATCATATTTACATTAGCATAGTCATATATGAAGAGACACATACGTATGTCTATATATATAGCATACCAAGTTATGGAAAGAGTAATAGCAATCATTCTTAAAGCATTTATTCATGAGACATGGAGTGAAGAACTTTCAACCATTCATCTTACAAATTCTAGAACCAGAAACTTCTCCGTCACATTAGTCAAGGGGATCCGAACCACAAAAAAACTAAACCAATTCAAACAAATTCATTAGTCAAGGGACTTAAACCACAAGCCATTCATTTAGACTAAGGACTCAAACCACTAGTGATTTAATCAGGTTAGGTACTCAAACTACAAGGCATTAGTTTGACTAGGGACTTAAATCACTTGTCATTTTATTGGATGAGGGATTCAAACCATAAGCCATTTATTAAACTAGGGAATCAAACCGCTAGTTATTTCATTGGGTGAGGGACTCAAACCATAAGCCATTAATTAGGCGAGGGACTCCAACCACAAGCCATTTCATTAGACTAGGGACTCGAACCACTAGTCATTTCATTGCCATTATTAGATGACATTTGATATCTTAACCCTTTTAGTTCATGAATTATTATCTATTCAATTCATTTCACATTTAACGACTTGAACCATTTACCCATATCAACACCATACAAGACCATAAGATCTTAATGGTAGTATTCATCGATTAACCACTTTATTAGGAAATTGCCTTCATTGAAATCATCATTCAATGCAAATTATAGTCATCAAGACCCTTACATGTCATTCAAGCTTCATTAGCCTTTCTATACCACACTTTAGTTCCACATACTATTTAAGTTCATGTTTAGGGAAATGAACCCCTTTCTTAGCCATCAACCAAAATGGTCATAATTTAACTAATTACATGGTTAACAATATCATTACAATACCATTTATCAACCATTCATACTTATTGGGCCATCACACCATCTAATGTCATAAATTAATCCATTACATGATTAACAAGATTCGTACCAACCATTTACCAAGCATTCACATTCATTATGACTCAATGCATGGCCAACAAGGCCATTACCAGTCACTTGTAAAGTATTCATATTTATTATAAGAATATCATATCCCATTCATATTCACTAGAGAAATACCATAGTTTAATACACCATTAATATGTGACTACATATTTTATTTAGACATTTTTACAAACACCTTGTGTGCATACCTTTTTCATGGTCAAGTTCATGGTAGAATTCATTAATATTAGGGTTAATCAAGACCCATTAGGTAAACCACATTCAACAAATACCCACATATGCAAAACACCACCAACATCATATATAATCATAAGTCTAAGCAAGAGCAAACATTATTTATCATTTGACATCAATAACCCTTTTCATTTGATTTCAAAATAACCACACTCACTAATCCAAGTGTGAAATATGTGGTTTTTGAGTTATTTAACAAAGGAGAGAGATACATTCCTTAAACAAGATTATCCACAAAGAAAAACTTGGCTCCTCTTGCCCCCAAGACGAACTCCCTTGAAATCTAAGCCTCCAAATCTTCTAACATGTTAGAGAGAGTGTTTTTGATGTTTGATCCACTCAAAATGAGTTTTGGGAGTCCATATACACTTACATAGTGAGGTTACATAGGGTTTTGGGGTTAGAAAATGACTATAGGGCCCTTAGTTAAAAGATGGAAAATGGCCATGATGTTGGGTACGACTCACTTGGCTCATACGTACCCTAGGGTACAAGTGGTACCCTAACTCACACCCTAGGCTCCACCGAGGTTATCTAAACTAATTATGGTACAACTTCACATCCTTGAGTTATATACAATGGGTAAGACAAAAAGCCTAAACCGTACATAAAACTCGTACCAAAAATAGTCCACTCTACACCAAGTGTCAAGCACCATACGACTTACCTAGGTACGACTCGTACCTTAGTGTACGACTAATGGGAGGACAAGTTATATTGTGGATAATATGTTGTCCTCCTAGTCTACTCAAGGTATGAGAAGAAAGGTGAGAGATGGTATGACTCATACCCAAGGGTATGAGTGACACACCTAACTATACCTTTGTCAGAATACACTATTCAAGAGACTTTTCCTAAGGTCCAAAACCTAGGTGTTTCAATTCTCCCCCACTTGGATCATTCATCTGCAAATGATGGGTAAGGCAAGCATAAACACAAGTTAACACATTATCATCCATCAAACCAACCTTTAAGAAAGTTAGAATAAAACATACAACAAACATACAACACATATCATGATCATCATCGATCGAGTATTAATACATTGGCTTTGGGATTCAAATTCATAATTTATCAAAAACACTTGGTCAATTCAAAGTTTAGGGACTTGAAACCATTGTCTATCAAAGACATATAAAATTAAGAAGATTAACACATACCTCAATCATGAGTTTACGAAATAGAAAATGAATGTGGATACTTGGACTTTATGTCCTCCTCCGCCTCCCGAGTGGCTTCCTTGGACTATTAGTTCCTCCATAGAACCTTCATCAAACCAACTTCTTTTGTTTGCAACCGACGAACTTGCCGATCCAAGATCCTAACTAGGATCTCCTCATAGGACAAAGAGTCTGAAATTACAACATCCTTCAATGGAACAACCAAGGAAGGGTCACCTACATATCTTTGCAACATAAAGACATGAAAAATTAGGAAAATGGAGTTCAATCTAGAAGGAAACTCTAACTCATAGGAAACATTGCCAACCATTGTCAAAATCAAATTAGGACCAACATAACAGGGACTAAGCTTCGTATTTTTACTGAATTGCATCACTTCCTTCATGGGAGACACCTTCAAGAATACCTGATCTCTAATACTTAACTCTAAATCTCTCTACCTTAGGTTCGTATAGGACCTTTGGTGACTTTAAGCAGATTTCAATCTCTCACAAACCACTTTCACCTTTTCTAAGACTTGGTTAACTAGATTGGGGCCAAGTAACTTACCCTCTCCAACTTTGTACCTCCCAATAAGAGATTGACACCTCCTACAATACAATGCCTTAAAAGATGCCCTGCCAATGCTAGAGAGCATGTTCGATTCAACTTACAGCTTCCCAATGACACACCACTATGAGTACTTGATTCTAGCTATGCACCACCACTTCCATGTTCAAGCCTATTTAAAGTAAAAGGAGTTAAGTTAAGACACTAGGCCATAATCCTTACATCCACCCCGAACACTACTCTGCTCCATTACCATTATCATATGCAAATACAAGTAGACTACATAGGAAAAATACACCAACTATTATAGACAAAATCACCAACATAGGATTGAAAATTCAAATCCACAATAAAACTATTCCATAAAACAATTCATAAGTATGCCTTCCCAAACCTCTTAAGCATGCAACACGACTATTGGTATATCTACCAATAGCAATACTCAAGCTTACAACTTTTATACCCACGGTATGATCTATCCTACCCAAGATCTAGTACCCTTTATTATTTTCATGAAGTCTTTCACCATCCACTATTTTCCTAAACTTTAGTTCTAGAAGTCTCCTTAAAATCTCTCCCACTTAGGGAATTCTACATTTTGCCATTTCAAAACATCACCATGTTCCCCGATACACTATCACCCTAATACAAGAAGGGCCACAGAGGAACTAAAGCACATGAACCACTTATACCACTCAAGGAAAAAGCCCTAAAAGAGGCATAAGACAATAGGCACAAAGGGTTTCATAGAAACCACATGCGTCAGAAGTGAGACCCATCCCAACACAACATACCAATGGAGGAGTCCTTAGGACTAGACACTAAATAACATACCACCGCATATAATATTGGTAACATAATGTAACTTCAAGACTCATATCAGGGGAAAAAAAATATATGCAAGAAGCAAACCTTAGGTGTAAGTGCTAATAGAATCATTTTACACTAATTGAGCATTATATCGACCAATATAGGGGAGAATCACTAGAGTACGCAACCCAACCTTTCCTTGGGGACCACCACTAGAAGAAAATTTAGGATCAACCTTTGACCTTCCTCTTATTATACCAATGAACACAACACTCTGCTCTAACGTGTATCACCGGGGAGGTACACTTGGTCTTTCTATACCCAAAACTATTCTATAAATAATGAATAAGAGTTGGATAAATATCCCAAACAAGACCAATCCCACACCCAACCTTCCTATTCATCAAATTAAAGAATTCCAAGGGGGCATTGGCCAACCCAAAGGACATAATTAAGAACTCATAGTGACAATACTGAGTTCTAAAGATGGCCTTCAGGATAATTGTTTCCTTAACCTTAAGTTGATGTTAACCCAATCTAAGATCAATTTTATAGGAACACTTTGCTTCTTGAATTTGATAAAACAAATCATCAATTCTAGGGAGAGGATAGTTATTCCTTATGGTCGCATTGTTACACGAACAATAATCAATGCACATACTAAGAAAGAAATCCTTCTTATGCATGAACAACATGGGAGCACTTCAAGGAAACACGCTAGGATGAGTGTCCAGAACAAGATCAACCCCAAAATTGATTTCCCTATCGGGAGGAATACTGGAAGGATAATCAGGGAAAATATTGAGAAACTTATTGACCATGGAAAAGGGCTCTAGGGACGAATCTTTTGAGTTATAACCTTTATCTCAGACCAAATGATACAAACACCCTTTTGATATTAACTTATGGACTCTAAGATATGAAATGAATCACACTTTAGGCACCGCAGAACCACTTTTCTATACAATGATTGGCCCATTAGGGAAATATAAACATAACCCTACGGGTTAGATAATCTAAGAAAGCATAACATAAATGTAACCAATCCATCCTCATCACAGCATTAAAATCAACCAAACCTAACTCTATCAAGTCTATAAGAGCTTTTCTACCACTATCAGATACCACACACCCCCTATAGACCCTATTAACAACCATACAGTCTCCTACCAAGTGGAAAAAAAAAGAGAACTGACAGACTTTCAAGGCCCAAAACTAAGATGCACAATCACATAGGGGTTCATATAAAAAAGAGTAGATCCTGGGTCAAGCAAACAATACAATTACAAAAGAAAAGTTTTAACATACTGGTGTCAGCATCAGAAAGTGCCTCTAGCTCTGAGGGATAGTAAGAGCATTGAGATGGTCAAAATAAAGGTTTGAGTTAGAAGCGGTACCCCTAGGTTCAAGAGCTAGAGATTTAGCAATCGGTACCCTTTTTGCCCAAGAGGAAATCATTATGGGACACTCATATTGCATGTGACCCAATTGACCATATTTAAAATATTAATTTTTCTTTCCTCACAATAACCACGATGTGATCGACCGCAAAACTGACAAAGAGGATAGGTGACTAAGGACTGGGCCTTACTAACCCGATGTTAGGAACCTTGTGCCCTATGATCATTACCAATTATAAAATACCCACCTCCTAATAGGCTTGGGTAGGGAACACTAGTTGTAGAATAGAGGCTAGGACCCACCTAATACATTCTCTTTGACAACTTTCCACCAACTTAAGCTAATAGAGAGTAGGAGAGATAGAACCCAACATTTTTAGGTGACTCTGGAGAAGTGTCATCCCCAAAAGTAGGGTTAGTAGGAATAGGTTTGTAATGGCCCTTCAGGTCATTTTCCATATTTATCCTTACCTTCATTATTTGAGTTTTTCCATAGCTAACCTAAGTTATTTATGACTTACTAGGAACAACGGTTTAGTTACCAAGAAATTAATTTGGTTTTCATAGTCAATTACATGTTTTAAATTCTTTACTGGTTCCAAATAGCCATCGGGCAAAAAATTAGTGAAATGATCTTGGATATAAATTTTGACTGTGCCATTAGATCTAAAATATTGATTTTGGTCTTGGTAGACCTTTGGTTTGGGTCCCAATGCATCCAAGCTCATTTTGACTTATTGGTCGGAAAGTTAAAAATTTGAAAGAATGGGTGTGGGACCCATATTTGGTCAAAACAACCTTATATTGAAAATTTTACTTCTGTATCACATCCTGAACATCAATTTTAGTCTAGGGAGAAACTTGGTTTAGGTACGAAGGATCCCAGACTTATTTGGGCTATTGAATGGATTTTATAAAAAGTGATGAAACTATAGGTGTGGGTCCCACTTTCTGCCTAAACAATCTCCAATAAAATCTTTGATGATTCTAGTGGATTTGAAATGTGTTTTACACTCAAAATTCACTATTGGATCATTTTCTTTGGATTCCGAATAAGTTTCGAGGATCAAAAATTTATTTTATAGTTTATTGTCATCTGGTGTAACCGTGATTGTGGCCAAGAGTGTGTGGTCATGAGTAGCATGATTACAGCTTGTAGGATCATAATTGTGACATCTAAGTACCTTTAAGGGCTATATAAAGACCTCAAGACGCATTTGGGGCATTTCTCTTTTACAGTTTAGACCTAAAAATCCCAAAATGGGTGTAATAACTCAAAATTGGTCATGGAGGGGGAGGGGCGACTTGGGAGCTCAATTATCATATTGTACTATAATTATCTTTAAGATTAAGGTAAGAATTTCTTGAATTCATGCTTGAATTTCTTACTTTGGACCCAAAACCTCAATTTAGCATAGGCTTGATTTTAGCCCAAGTATGCTTAGTTTTCACCCATTCTTTGATGGTAATGATTCCTTATTCTTGTGTCAACATGGGTTTTATCTCGAAAAATCATATTTTGTACTTTAGACCCACTTGGGGTTTTGGTGTCGTTTTTAGACCTAAAGTACAATAGTATAATATGGATATCATTAGACTCGTATTGATGAGTAAATTATGGTTTTGACAGTGCGATGGCATTTTGAGGATTGTAAAGTGAAGATGAGCATATGGTGCATAAAGTGAGATTTTGTAATTTTGCATTGAGGTAGGCATCTATCTAGTTTTCTTCATATATGATATGTGATATATATTACGTATGAATATGGATGTTAGGCTTGATTAGGAGTAGGATAACTTGGCCTTGATATATTGATGTTTGGGGATTAGATTAGGGTTTTGGATTCATAAGATGGCATATTTATATCCCTTTTGTATCCTACTCCCTTCCATCTTTAGTTTAGATTAGTTATAGCATGGATATGATATAATGCTATGTTTGGAATATGGTTTTAGCTTTTGAAGCATGATTTGTATATTTAGCCATATTGGGATAGTGTGGTAGTCTTGAAACTTTAAGTTGGGTAGATTCTATCTTAGGCTTGAATATGGCTTACTTGACCTCTAAAAGATGAACTAGATACCTTAGCCTAGTTTAGGGCATAGTATGCCTAATTATGAAAATTATGGATTAAAAGTAGGATTGTTCGGCCCACTTAGTCCTACGCTTTTGTTAAGTCTTGCAGACTTACGACGGATGTTAGACATAGATGAGGCTAGTTAACCTTCGATAAGGTTACTTCATAACTTGGAAACTTGTATTGATGTTCCCAAATTGAGTATTTTGAGTTATGGTTATGATACTCTTTGTGGAAGTGATATTGGGCATTTAGTGATGATATTCCTCCTAGATAGTTATGTGGCCTATAGAGTTGTTATTTTCTCTTAGATTTGATACTATGGAGATTCTGTTTTCTCTTAGACTTAATGATTGGCCAATATAGTTGCTATTTTATTTAGTCATGATTGTTGTACCTATAAAAATGATATTCCTCTTGGATATGTAAATTGGCCTAGAGAAGTGATATTCCTCATATCATGATGTATGACCTCTTGATATAATATATCCTATAGATGATTATATGTCAATAAATATTATGCCTCCTAAAAGTGAGATGCCTCTTGTGGGAGAGATTATTACATGTGTATCTATATTATGTCTCCTAGGTGTGAGATGCCTTTTCTGTAAGAGATGATTACATACTTATTGATATTATGCCTCCTATATGTGAGATGCCTCTTGTGTGAGATATGATTATATATCTATCTATATTATGCCTCCTAGATATGAAATGCCTTTTTTGTGAGAGATGATTACATGCTTATTGATATTATGCCTCCTATATGTAAGATGCCTCCTATATGTGAGATCCCTCCTATATGCGAGATGATTAGAGATATGCTACGACTTATAAATATGATTATTTATATGACTCTCGGATATGTGTATGGGCCTAAGGCTGTAATTATGATGTTGTGATTATTTCAGATAAATTAATGGGCCATGGGCCATGTTGTGATATTAATTAAATAGCCGATAAATGTTTATCATTATAAATGATATGATTACAGTATGTGAATATGAATATGTAAATATTTGTATACACATCTCTCTGGTATGGGACGAAGAAAGATATGGTATGGGGCTTATTATTCCATTGATTGAATACTAGTGATAGAATCCATAGATTTGGTATGTTCATGATTATTTACCATTATAAATAATATAATTATAGCTTAAATATGGTCTTATGACTGCTCTTCTTGTTAGACGATTAAGCTATGTGGAAACTAGTTATCTATTAGGGGTCTATAGCACTTGATGGCTAGGAGTCTAATGTATTAGTTAATTAATCTTGCTTAGTTGAAACATGGTAGCTAACGATAGTTAGTTAATGAATGGTATCAGTTAATAAAAGATTGTTAGGTGACAAGCAGTAAGGTGTTATCTAGTAATTATTAATGGATATAGGATGATTAGTTGACAATAATAAATGGTGGATAAATGGATTTTTTGATCTAGTGATGAACCTTGAATAAATAATAGTTGTTGGCTAATTAATAAATAGTGGTTAGTTGCTATCCCATGAGTAAGGATTATGGGAAGGGTAATGTTTAGGCTAATAACTAGAGGTTATATGATGACTAGTGAACTAGTGATTCTATTATAATTAGTGTTGGTTAACTAAAAACAAGTATTTGGGAAGTA
Organism: Capsicum baccatum var. pendulum; assembly: GCA_030864225.1. Classification (NCBI taxonomy): domain Eukaryota; kingdom Viridiplantae; phylum Streptophyta; class Magnoliopsida; order Solanales; family Solanaceae; genus Capsicum; species Capsicum baccatum. The sequence goes on along the minus strand of CM061560.1, from coordinate 157,974,529 downwards.
TTGACAAGATAGATATTCTCTGGTGATATGTGTATGTTTATGAGTATTTTAGTGTATCTTATTTGGTAATAGTAATTATGATAATATTGATACCCGGCAAGACCAGAGGATACTATTGTGATGATATTGATACCCGTCAAGGATGAAGAATACTATTATGATGATATTGGTAACCACAAGACCAAAGGATACTATTATGACGATATTGATACTCTGTAAGGCCGAAGGATACTATTATAATGATATTGATACCCGATAAGGTTGGAGGATACTATTGTGATGATATTGATACCCAATAAGGCCGGAGGACACTATTATGATGATATTGATACCCGGCAAGGCCAAAGGATACTCTGTGATGATATTGATACCCAAGAATTCCAGAGAATGCTATTATAATGATACTGATATGCGGCAAGACTAGAGGATACTATTATAATGATGTTGATACCCGGCAAGTTTGGAGGATATATTGATGATATGTTGATACCCGAAAAGAGCGGAGGTTGATTACTAAGATGATGGTCCTGATGAGGATAGTTATAATAATTTGTGATATTGGTTGTGTACTTTACATTCATTCCTACATATGCATTGACTGTCACCAATATGGACCAATGTCTATCGGCCGATATGGGACGGTTGCATATATATGGGTAAAGAATATGTCTCTTATTGTTGTATGTTGATTGGACCTTCCGATCCTGGGGTGGTGGTAGTACATATAGGATCGGCTATGTATTTGATTGTCCGGAATAGCTGATTATTCATGATGTTATTTCTATTATTGTTATCATTGTTATGATTATTATTATGGCTTGCTTATGACAAATTGGTCTTTGATCTGGTATCAGGATTTGAGGTATGTCTTCGGCCTCTCCTATCTTATGATTGTATTATTATGCATGATTATTTCATGTCTAGCCATGTAGATTAGAAACTCTAAGTATGATAGTATTTAAATCCCGATTCTATTATAATGAGGTCTTAAAATGAGAATATGATGATATACGTTATGCTTTGAGATGACCTCATGTTTATATGTATATATACCTATATATATAGCTATATAAAGCTATGATACTATCGTATATCCCTTCCTTTATTATTCATGTTGTATAGTCATTTCTTCGCATTGTATATTACTACATATATTTTTCCTTCACTCTTTGATGAGTGGTGAATTTACTATTCATTTACACTCAACATTCATGCACACTACTATGATTTGACTATAAAGTGAGACTCATTTAGGGTTAAATATACTAATTCCCATATTTTGAAGGTATACAAGTGTTGAGAAGAAAAGAAACAAACTTGAGCTAAAAAAGATCAAAAGGGGAATTGAAGTGCAAGAGCTGGAGAAGTTGATGGACTAACTACGATCGCGGTTATGGACTAACCACGATCGCGGTAAGTGCAATCATGACCAATCTTCCGCAATTACGTGAGGGTGGAAAATGTCCAAAGTGTAGAAATGTCATTCTGAACAGCTGACCCCAAATCCCATTTAAGGCTCAAAACCCCTTCATTCTAAAAAAAAATCATTCCACAACCCTACCTCCCATCCTTAGTTTAGGGTTTTATAATTTTTTGGAGCTTGAAGCTTAAATTTACACCAACTTGACACAAGATTAAATTAGAGGAGCTTTAAAGTGTAGATTTGGTTTTGTCTATTGAAGATTCATTTGATTCTAAAGTATGGTTTGTCCTCTCTTTATTTTATTATGAATAACTTCAATGAACATCTTGGAATATTGTTTTCATTAACCTTATGATGTGCTAGATCTACCTCTTGGGATTATGCTAGATTAAGGTGTAATTAGGTTTGGGATTTGATTTATTTGTGTATGTTTTATTTTGTTGATGATGAGTTTTATTGTTGCTTGATTAAATTTGTTGGGATTTGTAGGTGAAATCCCTAAATACCCATATGGGTTTGATGGGCGAATACTCCAAGTTCTAGAAAACTCTTAGCCATCTTCAAATGAAGGATTTTAGGTGAACTTTAGGAACCCACATCATCCTTGAAAGAGGAATGTGGAAACCAAAGAAATGGTAGACAATTATGTGTGTAGTTTTCTAATCTATTACTATCTTAGACATAAAGGTGGTTGAGAAATTAACTATACCACGAGTATCATCCTAGAAATCGAGATACCCAATTAAGGTATTGGGTGGATTTAATTGACACACTTGTTAGGTACTTGAAAAGGTCAATGGGTGACATCTTTGAGGTCTTGTTGAAAAGATAACCTCAAAGACCTTAAACCTAACCTATCACATTATCAACAAATAGAATTTGCATCAAATTATCATGTTCCCATGCTTATCTTGCCCCGAGGAAAGCATAGTCTGAAGATCCATTTTAATTGACTATACTCTAGTTATACTTAGTCTCAAATTAGTCACTTAGAAGCCCAAGAATTACTCTCAGATTAGCAAATATTGAAAACCCCCAAACTATCTTGTACCATAGGTTTGAACTTAGCAAGCAACTTTTAGTTTGAACTTACTCAACTACCACTCACATTGTTCCTTGTGGATTTGACCCCGACTCTTAGTTGGGTAAGTATATTGACAATTATCGTCTTGCACTTAAATTGATGTGTAAGTTGATTGTTATAAAAAATGTTGCCGTTGCCGAGGAACAATTTGGCATGTTGAGTTATTTTGGAGTTTTAGCTTACTTGCTTTAGTTCAAACTTGTAAATATTTGTTGGTTATTTTCTTTTGTTTCTTGCCGTAGGTAGATTTTTATTTTTCTTTATATGTTACTATGACATCTTTGAATGAGTGTGAGTTCGGTGGTTAGAAATCCTATCGTGACAATCCATGCCCATATTGTATGGGCCCCACTTTTGGCAAGATTGTAGTATGTTTCTCGGAGAGAGATGTGTGCACCATCTCGATCTTACAGGTAGTATTTTTGTTCTCTATGTGGTGGTCTAGATGGACATAGGAGTGATTGCCCAAATTCCCCCTCCCCCGTCATATTAACCCGATTGCTAGTTCTTCTTCTTCTTCTTCTAATTTAGATAGGTCTTGTGATGAATAAATGGAAAAACAAAGCAATGGAAATAATGGTATTGAGGTAATGCTTCAACTTATCTTGGAATGAGTGAAATCAACAGAGGATGATTTACTGCAAAATCCCCCTCCCCTTGTTATGCTAACCCAAATGACAGTTCTTCTTATGAATTTTATAGGTCTATGATGAAGAAAAGAAAGAACTAAGAACAGGAAATAGTGGTGTTGAATAAATTCTTCAACGTATCTTGGAGTTAACAACAACAGTGGAGGATGAAACAACTCTTATACTCCAATCCAATAATGCATTTGGAGAGGAAATCTCAAAGGTAGAAGAAATAGGAATGGAAGTTAATCATTCAAAAACCACAACCATGACCACTGCTCTAAATAAGCTTGATGTTAAAAAACCTTCACAGATTTCCCAACCAACCAAACCAAACATGAGAGATGATGCTAAAAGGGAAGAAATAGTACTAGAGTTGATAGAAAAAGCCAAGAAACTTCCTTATGAAGACTCTAGTCCATTTTGGGGTGAGGATACAAAGATGGAAACAACTCTTGAATTAGTAAAAAGACCGCATTCTAAGAACTTATTAACACTAAGCTAGGTGGATTTGATAACAATCAATCCGCATGAACAAATGTTGAATGAGGGTGAGAATGAACTATTTCCTTATATCTTAGAGTTTGTCTTCCTAAAAGGGTATGCTATGACCCTAATCTTAAAGGTTAAGAAGCTTAAAGAATGATATCCAACTATTGGCCTTCTAATTTTCTCACCATTGTCCAACGAGCCCATATGAAAATTCAATACAAAATTGGACAAATGGTTCAACTCTTCAAAGTGGCATGATAGAATATGTGACATACTGCCTCTACTTTTTCCTAAAGAGCCTTGAAGATGGAATGATCAAAAGTTGGGCAAAAGGTTTAAATCCCCTAAGTGGAGGCACAAATGAGGATAAAAAAAGTGTCGTGCTGCGATGATAAATCAAGCGCTTGATGGGAGGCAGCCCATCATTTTCATATTTTTATTTATATGTTTTTGGAATAATTCACATAATTTTCATGCTTTGTAAGTGCTTTAGGCAGACTAGAAGCCAAAAAAGGGAAAAACAAAATTTAGAAATGTGGCAGACATGTTAGAAAATAGGGCAAAATAGGGGAGCAGATGTCCTTAAATACCACAATCGCACCACTCATGACGCGATTGCACCACTTTATCCAATGTTCAGCATGATTAATTAATGTGGTTTCAAGGAGCCCTTTTACCCTACTTATGCTTTTGGGTTATGAGTCAGGTCACTACAAGTCCTTTCATTGGGGTTGTCATGGTCCCGCCCTTGTGTGAAGTACGTATTGGTTCGCAATACTTAAATTTAGTTTACGCAAAGCATGGAAATTTTGTGAATTGAATGTTTTCATTTATAGTTTTCTTTTACTTTTAATAATGATATTGGATGAGCCTTTCCCTATGATGCACTGATTGATGACAATCTTAAGAAAAAAGCATCGTGATTGGATTTTGATCAACAGATGAAGGAAAAGTCTAATCTGAGTACCTTGGTATTGTGGATTTAGGATTTCCCTCATACCAATGGTTAAATTCTAAGTAGCCATAGGGATGGGCTGCCAATATGAAGCCAAAATATGAGACCAAGACTTGGGTTGTTGCCATGGTTAGTAAATTATGCATAGTGCAAATGGAAAGCGAACATCCCCTACATCTAGAGTTTTCAAAAATCAAGGGCATAGACGTGAGTGACATTGTAACAATTCTTTTTCTCTCTTTGTGACTCTAAACTTTTGACTTATGAAAATTGGTAGATATTCTATTTTTTCTCTAGTGGGAGGGGCAATTGCGACTCCTTGGAAAGTTTGCATGCCATGTGTAGTGGGCTAATTTGTCTATATCTCATGTATAACTTGTGACATTTAGAACTTTCCTCATTAGTATTTCAAAGCTAATTTTGATTGTATTTGGTTGGAGAAATGATATTAGGTCTTCTTTGTGATATTGAAAGCCCACTTAGCCTAAAAATCCTACCCATGCATAAATGTAAGCCCTAGTTACCCATTTTGAGCCTTTGAACCTTTCTTTGGCAAACACATTACAAATCGTGAACCATTATTTTTATCCCTCTTTTAAACCATACCGTCCTTGACCTAAAAAATGCAACTTGAGGCTAAATGTCTAAGTTAGGGGTGGGAAGATTGATGGAAGTAAGTATGGCTCCATGAAGTTTTTAGTGAAATACCTAAGTGCCTAAGCATTGAAAACAAATGACTAAAAAAGCAAGGGTAAAAAAAGAAAAGAATTGCATAAAAATAGCAAGATATAGAAATAGAATAAAATGGGTGAACAATAGAAGCAAAAAGTAGGCATATATAAAAAAAAAAACAAAGTGGAGTGGCCCATGTTCAAAAATGCATATTAAATAGTGTGATGTAGATGTTCAAGGGAGGGTGTAGCAGTGTTGTCCCAAATGATATCCTTACCTAATCTGAACCTACGTTATAATCTCAAAAAGTCCTTTGATATCTCCAACCATTTAGTTTCTTTATAGTGGCGATTGAAAATTAGGGCAAGCCTATGGTATGACACTTGTTAACATAGAGAGTTCCTTTGTGAGGGAGAGAGTTTTTGCACTTAAATTCCTTGTTGCATATGTGGTAGCTTGGTGTATGGAATTTTCTTTCTTGTGAGAAAGCATGAGAACAAGTTAAAGTGGGTGATTTTGTTATCTCTCAAAAATGAGGAAAAAAGAAGTATAATGTTGTTGAGATCAAAGAGGAGTCATTTCTTGAGTATTAGTGATTGTTGCATGATTACTCTTTGAAGTCTTTTGCATCCTAGAAAATTGTGTTATATTAAGGGGTGTCGTGAAAATTTTCTTGCCCGTGTTTAAAGAGCTATTTATGGAAATAATCAAGTTGAAGTCATCATTATCATTTGGGTCATCTAATTCGAGCATAAAAGTGCGTTGTCTCATGGTAAAAGGTAGTGTTTCTTGAGGACAAGAAAAGCGTTAAGTTGGGGCTATTGATGAGCGGTGAATTTACTAATCATTTACACTCAACATTCGTGCACACTACTATGATTTGAATGTAAAGTGAGACACATTTGGGGTTAAATATACTAATTTCCATATTTTGCAGGTATATAAGTGCTGAGAAGAAAAAAAGCAAATTTGAGCTGAAAAGGATTTAAAAAGGAATTGAAGTGAAAGAGATGGACAAGCTGAAGAAGGATTAGGATAAAGCCCTCAGTTATCGTGATCATGGGCGTACACTCATGATTGCACTGAGTCAAGCTAATGGACTAACTGCGATCGCAATGGACTAACTGCAATCGCAATGAGTGCGATCGCGACCAATCTTTTGCGATCGCGTAAGGGCAGAAAATGGCCCAAGGGTAGAAACATCATTTTAAAAAGCCGACCCCAAATCCCATTTAAGTCTCAAAACTAGATCATTCTAAAAAACTTATTTCACAACTCTACTTCCCATCCTTAGTTTAGGGTTTTGTAATTTTTTTAGAGCTTGGAGCTTAAATTTACACTAACTTAAGACAAGATTAAATTAGAGGAGCTTTAAAGTGTAGATTTGGCTTTTTCTATTGAAGATTCATTTGAGTCTAAAGTGTGGTTTGTCCTCTCTTTATTTTCATATGATTAACTTTGATGAACATCTTGGAATATTTGTTTTCATTATCCTTATGATGTGCTAGATATACCTCTTGGTATTATGCTAGATGAGGGTGTAAATATGTTTGGGATTTGACTTATTTGTGCATGTTTTAGTTTGTTGATTATGGGTTCTATTATTGCTTGAATAAATTGGTTAGGATTTGTTGGTGAAATCCCCAAATACCCACATAGGTTTGATGGTTCAAAACTTCAAGCTCTAGAAAACTCATCGCCATCTTTGAAAAAAGGGTTTTGGGTGAACATTAGGAACCCATATCATCCTTGAAAGAGGGATGTGGAAACCAAAGAAATAGTAGATAATTATGTGGGTAGTTTGCTAATCTATCACTATCTTAGACAAAAGGGCGGTTGAGAAGTTAACTATACCATGGGTATCGTCCTAGAAATAGGGATACCCAATTGAGGTATTGGGTGACTTTTATTGACACACTTATTAGGTACTCAAAAGGGTCAATGGGTGACATCTTTGAGGTTTTGTTGAAAAACTAGCCCCAAAGACCTTAAACCTAGCCTACCGCATCATTAATGATTAGAATTTGCATCGAATAATCATGTTCCCATGTAAATCCTTCCCCTAGGAAAGCATAGTCCCAAGATCTATTTTAGTTTATTATACTCTAATTATACTTAGTCTCAAATTATTCTCTTAGAAGCCCAAGAATTACTCTCATATTAGAATACATTGAAACTCCCCAAAATATCTTGTACCATAGGTTTGAACTTAGCAAGAAACTTTTAGTTTGAACTTACTCAACTGCCACTCATGTGGTTCCTCGTGGATTCGACCCCAACTCTTAGTTGGGTAAATATATTTACAATGACTGCCTTTCACTTAAATTAACGTGTAAGTTGACCATTATCACTCTTTATTCATATATTGACCTGGGATATATGGTATAATATCGATGTATATTAAATGTAGCTAGAATAGGATAGTTCACCCAGATACATCCTTAGTTTTATAATGTTAGCCTATTGGATATGAACATTATAGTTGTTCCTAATTTTCTCATTGACTTGTCATATGATTTTTGGAGTCTTGGGTGCAATTTCCATTCTATTTATATGTTGTATATATTTGCTTTATCTTTGAAACTCAGTTGGCAGTAGCCTACTTAGAACCATTCATTTAGTACTCATACTACATTTTTGTAGCCTGCAGATCATAGTACGGGTTATCGCCGTTGATGTCTGCAACATGCGGAGTAGCCCTGGTTTAGAGACTTATAGTGAGACACTAATGTTCGAAGCATTACTTATCTCACTCTTATGTATTAGACTAATCTCTAAGTTGTATTCAGAGATAAGTCATACCATTGTATTTCTCTTGATATTTCACTTTTATACCCCTTTTATTTTAGAAGCTTCTATACTGATAACACCAAGTTTTCAGTTTCTTCTATATATTGATCTTTATTTCCTATATTTTGCATTTTCTTCCTTATAATATTGAGTAGTTCGTTATTAGTTGTTCTAGCTTATGGGTTGGCTCGCCTACTGATGGAATATGGTAGGTGACATCATGACCTGAGAAGTTGAGTCATGACAAATTGGTATCACAGTCTTGATTTTATCGGTGTATTATTACAAGAGCTAAGTGTTAGTAGAGTGCTACAGATCAGTGCGGAGAATTTTGTAACCAATCTTCGGGAGGCTACAGTGATACTTTAGGAAATTTACATCATGACTCTTTATCATGTGTCCGCATTCCATTTAAATATTGGACACATTATTTGTCTCTATTCTATCCCTGAAGAATGATGCAACATTGTCGATAGATACGGATGAGACTCAAAAATGTATTTTTAGAATTTCAGCACAACATCAGACTAGAGGGTCAGAGATGGATATAAAAGATCCTCAGCCGCATCCAAAAAAGATTTAGAAAGAGTCCCCATTAGCTTGAGGAGTGTGGTATGGTTCTTTGGTCCATGGCAACAATTCTGGGTTATAAGGGGTAGTATCTCAAAGTATTGTAGGATCTTGGTTTGGTTATGTTGTAATAAGAAGCTAGTACAGAGAATGCCCCTGGTATGAGATAGGTGATCAGCTAGAGTTAGCCTGTATTCCCCGCCAGCCTAGAGTTCCTAAGATAGGTTGTGAATTCAAAAGTTTAGACATAATTTTATGAATTTCTCTCAGTGTTAGTTAGCTAGCCATTTGGGCTCAGATTGTGTTCCCTCCATATTGATGCTTCAAGAATTGCTACGACTGTAGAGAGACCAATTACTAGTCTAGGGAGTGTACCTTACATGAAATTCAAGCCATTCAACTTCTTTAGACCAGCTCATGATGTTATGGAATCTTCAGTTAGAGATGGTGCGCTTGGCGCCTAAGTTAATGATTCAGTTGGTTGGTCCGAGTTGGACCCTTTCAAATTTATTTTTCTATGACCATCAGGCCTGTGACTGAGAATGTCACCATGATTGGTGTGCTTTTATTTCTCGCATTTATCTCTTATTATGTGTATAGAAGTTTTCATATCCATTGATGATTATATTCCTTGATAAAATTATATCAGTCATTTTGTGCCTTATTGTTGAATTCATGATTATGTTACTACTCCATGGTTTATTTCTTTTAGTACTGAATGGAGTGGATCTATATTGATGTTATTCCCCTATAGGTATCAAAGGTAAGTGACCTTCCATGGTTTTTGTGGATTTTGAGTCGGTAAGTAAGTTTGATGCCTATTGTTGAGTTTGAGATCCTTAGACTTGCATATTGTGTTGTGAAGGATTTTGTTTTGGCTATCCCTTCTGGTAGAACTCGTTGATGAGATAGACCAGTTTGAGGTTCGTTATTTGATTATGGATATTTCATTGTCTGATAACAATTTTGATATTGATGTTGAGATATTGTGGATTCATCTCATAGGTATGTTGGGTATGTACCCCTTGGGATAGTTTGCCTTATTGTTATTATAGAGATGAGATACTTATTTGTTGTTGTGATGTGGTTTTGCCTTAAGTATTGTTAGAGAGTTAGAGGTTGGTGGCCTTTACTGTGATCTCTTCTTAAGTTGGCAAATTAGAAACTCTTTATCTCAAGTTATTGGTGTTTTGGTGGTGGTCTTTACTCTGACCTTTGTTTTGAGATTGGTATTTCTTCTTTGATGATGTTGTTCTTGGGTGGATTCAGTAAATCCCTATTTCATTGTTTATTTGGCCTAGTGAGGGTTGGTAGAGTGATTCTCCTTGATGTTATGAGTCTGTGGCTATTTCTTTGCCTAGATGTGGTATTGCATTGGTTGGTTCCCACCTTAAGGGCATATCTCTGATTTGCTAAATTTTTTGCCTTCTCTGGTGTGGTTTTTAGCCTTGAGAAGTTTTGAGTATGTTTGGATAGGTCATGTGTTCCAGCAGATATGAAGTGGGTAATTTACATTTTTATCTAGTGATTTTTCCTTTGGCATGACTCCTATTTTGTGGCTATGTTTTGTTCACTCCAACTGATATAGAGTTGGTTGCTTGTGTTATTATTCAATGGTTATTCTTATAGTGATATTTCTCCCTAGATATGTCTTGACTGTGGCTTGGTATGATTTATCTCAGATATGTCAGATCTGGATACTAGAGTCAATTTGAGATAGTTGACATTGATAAAGCCTTATTGGTCCAGTTTTGGATTTTGACACATTGGAATGACGATTTTGAAGTATGATAGATTTGGAGCATTAATGCCTACCTATTTTTAGTTTTGATTTAGATATTTGAGATTGATTGGTTCAAGATTAGTTTTAAGATTTCGGCATGGTGTTGTAGAGTTGTCATGTAACCTTTATTTTGGACTTGTTTCAGTTTGGATTTAATTTATAAGATGGTTGATCCTACTCTGTGGTTGCCTATTCGGTCTTCTAGACTTTGAATGGATTATAGCTGATTAGTGTTCAGATGATATCCCATGGGCCTCATATTGGTTATTTTAGTTTTCACCTTGAGTTTTAGCTTCCTTTGGGAATTTTGGATGATTTACTCAGCGGGAGTAATATTCTCGAGTTGGATACAATAAATCTTCATTCTCAGTGGATGAGACATCCTGGAGTGGAATATTCAGTGATGAGTAGTTATACCATGGATTTTAAGATTTTAGTTTGATTTTTATTCGAATTGGTTGGAGCATTGGCCTAGATTGCATAAGTGATTATCTCTATTTATATTCCCATATATAGCCTTATGAGCTTATTCTCTTGCTTTCCATATGGAATTTCAACGAATCAGCTTCAGTTTTTAAGTTCTCTGTGATGAGACTGTGTGGAGAGACTCAAGTGATTTCCCCCTAGCTTTGAGTAGACAACATGTGCAAAAATGTAAAGGAGGGTTATTTTTAGACTTAGAGTTGGTTTTATAACTCATGTGCATATAGGGATGGTATTAGCGTGATATGATTCAAATATGTATGCATTAACCATTTCAGTTCAGTTGGAGGCCAGTTAGCGATTAAGTTGAGTTGGCTATTTTTGAAGTAGAATGAGAGTGCGGGTTGAAAAAGGGATACCTGTGGTAAAATATGTTGCAAGTGTTTTCTATTTGCTGAGGTTATCTAGGAAGTCATGCTTGAAGCATGCGGGCCCAGTACCTCATCTTTTTGAGCTTTTGAGATTCTTTCTGTTCGTTGACTTTCAGGGATAAAAGTCTTTTTAGTAGTGGATATTGTAATGACCCTTCAGGTCATTTTCCATATTTATCCTAACCTTCACTGTTTGATTTTCTCCATAGTAGCCACAAGTCATTTATGACTTGTTGGGACTGATAGTTCAGTTACCGGGCAATTCGTTTAGTTTTTAGAGTCACTACCCTTTTTTGAAGTCTTCGCTGGTTCCAAATGACCAATAGGCAAAAACTTCCGTGAAAAATCTTGGATTCCAATTACGATTATGTCAGTAGATCCAAAATATCTATTTTAGTCTAGGTAGAACTTTGGTTCAGGTTCTAATGCATCCAAGCTCATTTTGACCTATTGGTCAGAAAGTTGAAAATTGGAAAGAATAGGTGTGGGACCCATATTTGGTCGAAATGATCTCAGATTGAAATTCCAACTTTTCCATCATGTTCGAAACGTGGATTTTAGGCTAGGGAAACATTTGGTTCAGGTCCTAAGGCTCCCAAACTTATTTTGAGATATTGAGTGGATTTTATAAAAAGTGAAAAAACTATAGGTGTGGCCCCCACTTTGGTATAAACGATCTCTGATGAAAGTTTTATTGATTCCAGTGGGTTTACACTAAAGATTCACTATTTGATCATGCTCTTTGAATTCCGAATGAGTTCTGAGGGTAAAAAATTTATTTTTGAGTTTGTTGTCATCTGGTGCAATCACGATTGCAGCCAAGAATGTGCGATCGCGAGTAGCGTGATCGCATCCTGTAGGACCGCGATTGGGACATCTGAGTACCTATAAAGGGGCTACATAATGGCCCCAAGACACATTTGGGGGCATTTCCCATTCACCATTTAGACCTAGAAACCCCAAAATAAGTGTAATAACTCAAAATTGGTCATACGGGGTGACTTGGGAGCTTAATTATCATCTTGTATCATCATTATCTTCAAGATTAAGGTAAGAATTTCTTGATTTCATGCTTGAATTCTGACCTAAAACCCCAATTTATCTTATGGTTTGATTTTAGCCCAAAAGTATGCTTAGTTTTCACCTATTATTTGAGGGTTATGATTTCTTATTCATGTATGAATATTAGGTTGGTCTCAAAAACTTATTTTTTGTATGTGGGACCCATTTGGGTTTTTGGTGTGTTTTTTGGACCTGAAGCATAATAGTGCAATATGGGTATCATTAGACTCATATTGATGAGTATATTATGGTTTTGATAGTGTGGTGGCATTTTGAGAATTGTGAAGTAAAGACGCGCATATGGTGCATGAAGTAAGGTTTGCGGTTTGTCCTTGAGGTAGGTAAGGTTTGCAGTTTGTCCTTGAGGTAGGCTTCTGTCTACTTTTCTTCATAGATGATGTTTGATATATATTGCGTGTGAATATGGATGTTAGGCTTGATTATCAGTAGTATAACTTAGCCTTGATATATTGATGTTTGGGGATTAGATGAGGTTCTGGACCCATAAGATGACATGTTTATAACCCTTTTGTATTCTATTGCCTTCCATCTTTAGTTTAGATTAGTTATAGCATGGATAAGATATAATGTTATGTTTGGAATTTGGTTTTAGCTTTTGAAGCATGATTTGTATATTTGGCTGTATTGGGCTAGTGTGGTACTCTTGAAGCCGTAAGTTGGATAGAGTTGACTTGAGTACCCTTTTTCTAGTCGAAGTTGCTATATTAGACTTGAATATGGCTTACTTGACATATAGAAGATGAAATAGATATGTTAGCCTAGTTTAGGGCATAGTATACCGAATTATGAAAATTGTGGATTAGGAGTGGGATCGTTCGACCCACTTAGGCCTAAGCTTGTGTTAAGTCTTGTGGACTTAGTGCAGATGTTAGACATAGATGAGGCAAGTAAACCTTAGAATAAGGTTACTTTGTAACTTGGTAACTTGTATTGTTGTTAACAAATTTTGACTTTTGGGTTATGGTTATGATACTCCTTGTGGAAGTGATATTGGGTATTTAGAGATGATATTCCTTCTAGATACGTTATGTGTCCTATATAGATGCTATTTCTACTTACACTTGATGATTGGCCTATATAGATGCTATTTCCTCTTATACTTGATGATTGGCCTATAGAGATTCTATTTCCTCTTAGACTTGATGATTGGCCTATAGAGTTGCTATTCTCTTTAGTCATGATTGTTGCACCTATAGAGACGATGTTCCTCTTGGATATGTAAATTGTCCTAGAGAAGTGATATTCCTCGTAGTCATGATGTATGACCTATTGATATAATATATCCTATAGACAATTCCATGTCTATATATATTATGCCTCTTATATGTAAGATGCCTCTTGTGTGAGAGATGATTACATGCCTATCTATATTATGACTCCTAGATGTGAGATGCCCCTTGTGTGATAGGTGATTACATGATTATTGATATTATGCATACTATATGTGAGATGCCTCCTATATGTGAGATGATTAGAGCTATGCTACGACTTGGAAATATGATTATTGATATGAGTCCCGAATATGTGTATGGGCCTAAGGCCATGATTACGATGTTGTGATTATTTTGGATAAATTAATAGTCCATAGGTAATGTTATGATATTGATTAAATAGCCAAGAATTAGTTATCATTATAAATAATGTGATTACAGTATATGAATATGAATTTGCATATGTTTGTATATACATAACTCTGGTATGAGTTGGAGGAAGATGCAGTATGATGCTTATTATTCCACTGATTGAATACTAGTGATGGAATGCATAGATTTGATACGTTCATGATTATTTACCATTATAAATAATATGATTATAGTTTAAATGTGATATTATGACTGCTCTTCTTGTTTGACGGTAAAGCTATGGGACTATAGCATTTGATGGCTAGGTATCTAATGTATTAGTTAATGAATCTTGCTTAGTTCAGACATGGTAGCTAACAATGGTTAGTTAATAAAATATGGTTAGGTATCAAGTAGTTAGGTGTTGTCTAGTAATTATTAACGTATAGAGGATGATTAGTTGATAATAATGAATGGTGGATAAATGGAGGTTTTGGTCTAGTGATAAACCTTGACTAGATGATAGATGTTGGCTAATTAATAAGTAGTGGTTAGTTGTTATCCTATGAGTAAGGATTATGTGAAGGATAATGTTTTTACTAATAACTAGAGATTATGTGATGAGTAATGAACTAGTGATTCTATTATAATGAATGTTGGTTAACTAATAACGAGTAGTTGGGAATTATTACTAGGTAGATATTCTCTGGTGATTTGTGTATGTTTATGAGTATTTTAGTGTATCTTATTTAGTAATGGTACTTGTGATGATATTGATACCCAGCAAGACCGGAGGATACTATTGTGATAATATTGATACCCGGTAAGGTCGGATGATACTATTATGATAATATTGATACCCGACAAAAATAGAGGATACTATTGTGATGATATTTATACTTGGCAAGTCCAAGGGATACTATTATGATGATATTTATACCCAAAAAAGGTGGAGGATACTATTGTGATGATATTGGTACTCAACAAGGCCGGAGGACACTATTATGATGATATTGATAGCCGACAAGGTCGGAGGATACTATTGGGATGATATTGATACCTGGAAAGGCCGGAGGATACTATTATAATGATATTGATACTTGGCAAGAGCGAAGGATACTATTGTAATGATGTTGATATTCGGCAAAGGCAAAGGATATATTGATGATATGTTGATACCCAGAAAGGCCGGAGGTTGATTATGTTGGTGATGGTCCTGATGAGGATAGTTGTGATTATTTGTGCTATTGATTGTGTACTTTATATTCATTCCTACATGCGCATTGCCTATCACCAGTATGCAACTTTGTCTATCAGCTGGTATGGTACGATTGCATAGATATGGGTCAAGAATATGCCTTTTGTTTTTGTAAGTTGATTGGACCTTCCGAGCCTGGGGCGATAGGGGTATGCATAGGCTCGACTAGGTATTTGGTTGTCCAAAGAAGCTGGTTATTCACAATTTTATTGATATTATTGTTATCATTGTTATGATCATTATTGTGGTTAGCTTATGATAGATTGGTCTTTGATCCGGTATCAGGATTTGATGTATGTCTTCGGACACTCCTATCTTATGATTTCATTATTATGCACGATTATTTCATGTCTAGCCATGTGGATTAGAAACTCCGAGTATGATAGTATTTAAATCCCGATTCTATCATAATGAGGTCTCAAAATTAGAATATGATGATATAGGTTATGCTTTGAGATGACCTCATGTTTATATGTGTGTATACCTATATATATATCTAGCTATATGAAGCTATGATACTACCATATATCCCTTCGTTCGTTGTTCATGATGTATAGTCATCCTTCGCGTTGTGTATTACTATATATATCTTTCTTTTACTCTTTATTCGTATATTGAACTGGGATATACGTTATAACATTGATGTACATTGAATGTATCTAGAATAGGATAGTTCACCCTGATACTTCCTTTGTTTTATTTTGTTAGACTCTTGAACATGAACAGGATAGTTGTTCCTTATTATCTTATTGATTTGTCATATGATTTCTTGAGTCTTGAATGTAGTTTTCATTCTATTTATATACTGTGTATATCTGCTTTATCTTTGGAGCTCAACTGGCAGTAGCCTACTGAGTACCATTCATTTGGAACTTATACTACATTTCTGCAGCTTGCAGATCATAGTACGGGTTATCGTTGTTAATGTGTGCATCATGTGGAGAAGCCCTAGTTCAGAGACTTAGAGTGAGCTCCTGACGTTTAGATAATTACTTATCTCTCTCTTATGTATTAGACAAGTCTCTAAGTTGTATTCGAAGATAAGTTATATCATTGTATTTCTTTTGATATTTCACTTTTGTACTCTTTTTATATTAGAAGCTCTTGTACTGATACCACTACATTTTGGGATTCTTCTATATATTAATCTTTATTTCTTATATTCTGCATTCTTTTCCTTATATTATTGAGTAGTCCGTTACTAGACATTCTGTCTTACGGGTTGGCTTGCCTACTGGTTGTTTTTGGTTGGTGCCACCATGACCTGAGAAGTTGGGCCGTGTTAAGGTGGAACCCCTCGAGGATAGTCAGATATCACGACCCTTGACGGGATCTGAATCCCAGAAATTGGACGAGCTTTGTCCATATTTCCCTCAATCAGGAAAGAAGAGCTTGCCTAAACATCAGATTGGATACATAATCTAAATGATGAACAAGCAAACCTCAGAGGAATCCAAGACCTTAGACTCTATAAATCTTGAGATTGAAACACAAGAAAGGGAAACATTTCTAAATGTCTCATAGCCCCTCTTTTATAAGTGTGGCCAAAAACCCATAAAAAAGACTCTACTTGACACGGCTTTGTGGACTCTCAACTGACCATGAACCTAGGCTCTGATACCAACTTTACATGCCCCAAAATTGGGCCATGTCATATGGGCATCCCAAGCCCAACTTGGATTGGAGATCGCCCTGTCAACCCAACCTAACCATCTATTTAATTCAAAATTGTCGGATGAACTCCAACCAAATATCAAAGTAACAAAAAATAATGCTAATAGTCAATACATAGACAATATCTAACATTTCATTAATGACAACAATCTAGCCAATATATCCAAGTCCATAGTCATCCACAAAACCTCTACAAATTTCGATTTCTAAAACATGTCGGGACATGCCCCCGACAATAGCCAACACTAAATAAAAATAAATTAAGTCTATGACTTAAACTAAAAGACTATTAAATGTAGGCCTTCCGAAAAATGGAAGCTCACCACTTCAATGTAAGCACACGATCTACCTGAACACTTGGTCACTGTGTAGAAAAAAAAAAAGAAGCTCGAAAACATAAGTCGCGAAGGGACATTGCGTCCGGAGTCAGTTAGCGGTTGGAGTGCTAGCATGTATCTAGAGGATAAGGATAAAATAGCGCATTAGTTCAATCCAGGTCAAACCATCATATGAAATCACATTTACATTAGCATAGGAATATATGAAGAGACACATACACATGTCTATATATATAGCATACCAAGTAATGGAAAGAGTCATAACAATCATTCTTAAAGCATTCATTCCTGAGACATGGAGTGAAGAAGTTTCAACCTTTCACCTTACCTATTGTACAACCTTAAACTTCTTTGTTACATTAGTCAAGGGATCCGAACCTTAAACCAACTCAACCAATTCAACCAAATTCATTAGGCGAGGGATTGTAACCACAAGCCATTCATTGGACTAGGGACTCAAAAACCACTAGTCATTTCATTGGGCGAGGGACTCGAACCACAAGCCATTCATTGGACTAGGGACTAGAACCACTAGTCATTTTATTGGGCAAGGGACTCAAACCATAAGACATTAATTGGACTAGGGAATCAAACCACTAGTCACTTCATTCGGTGAGGAACTCGAACCACAAGCCATTTATTGGGCAAGGGACTCCAACCACAAGCCATTTCATTGGACTAGGGACTCGAGGCACTAGTCATTTAATTACCATTATTTGAAGACATTTGAACTCTTAACCCCTTTTAGTTCATGCATTAACATCCATTCAATCTATTTCACATTTAAGGACTTAAACCATTTACCCACATCAATATCATACAGGACAATAAGGTCTTTATGGGAGTATTTATCGATTAACCACTTTATTATGCAAATTCCTTTGCTCAATTCAAATTATAGTCATCAAGACCCTTATAAGCTATTCAAGCTTCATTAGCCTTTCTATACCACACATTAGTTCCACACACTATTTAAGTTCATGTTTAGGGAAATGAACCCCTTCCTTAGTCATCAACCAACATAGTCATAATTTAATTAATTACATGGATAACAATATCATTTAAATACCTTTTATCAACCATTCATACTTATTGGTCCATCACACCATCTAAAGTCATAAATTAATCCATTACATGATTAACAAGGTTCTTACCAAGCATTCATATTCATTATGACTCAATACATGGCCAACAATGTTGTTACCAACCACTTATGAAGTATTCACATTTATTATAACAATATCATATCTCATTCATGTTCACTAGACTAATACCATAGTTCAATACACCATTGACATGTGACTAGATATTTCATTTAGACATTTCACAAACACCTTGTGTGCATACCTTTATCAAGGCTAAGTTCATGGAAGAATTCATTAGTTTTAGGGTTAATCAAGACCCATTTGTTAAACCACATACAACAATCACCCACATATGAAAACCACCACCAATATTATATATAATCACAAGTCTAAGTAAGAGCAAACCTTATTCATCATTTGACAACAAAAACCCTTTCATTTAATTTCAAAATCACCATGTACACTCACTAATCCAAGTGTGAAATACATGGTTTTTGAGTTATTTAACAAGGGAGAGATATACATGTCTTAAACAATATGATCTACAAAGAAAAACTTGACTCCTCTTGCCCCAAAGATGAACTCCCCTGAAACCCTAGCCTCCAAATCTTCCAAAGTATTTGAGAGAGTGTTTTGGATGTTTGATCCACTCAAAATGTGTTTTAGAAGGCCATATATGCTTATATAGTTAGGGGACTTAGGGTTTTGGGTAAAACTCACTTGAGTCAACCGTACCCTAGTACCCTAACTTATACCCTAGGCTACACCTAAGTCATCTATACTGATCATGGTATGACTTTACACCCTTGAGTTATATCTAAAGGGGACGACTCATGCCCAAAACCATACACAAAAATCATACCAAAAATAGTTCACTCTCCACAAAGTGTCAAGCATTATATGACTTACCTAGGTACGACTCGTACCTTAGTATACGACTAAGGGGAAGCTAAGTTATATGGTAGATAGTATGTTACACTCCTAGATTGCTCAAGGTATGAGAAAGGAGGTGAAAGAGGGTTCGACTCGTAACCAAGGGTATGAGTGACACACCTAACCATACCTTGGTTAGAATGCACTATCTAACAGACTTTTCCTATGGTCCAAAACCTACGTGTTTCATTAACCAGCTAACAAAAGTGTAAAATTTTGATAAAGAAAGCATGCCACCACCAGTATCCAACAAAGAAAATGTAAGCACTGAAATATATAAAAACTAATCAATAATTACTTTAAAGAATAAAGAACTTAACCGATGCACATATTCTTCTAATCAAGGACTCAGGCCTAATAATTTAATATATAGAATAATACGAGTATGTAGGCAAAAAGTTGGAAGCAGGATTAACAAGAGATATCATTTTACCAGGTTAATTTAATCTAGGAATATCATTGAAATGGATATGTATATGTCCAACTCCTACACTAACGATTATCACTTCCAACCTAAATTTGTAGGCATTATTAATTAAACTCAACACTTTAAAGCTATGAGGGTATTCTAAGCTTAGGCTCAATGTACAATTCTATAGTTGATTCCCTAAATAGTCCAAATACTAATACAACTAGTTCTAGTTCTATTTTATAACCCCCCACCTAGTATGAAATAAATACAATACATAGTCTTGTAGATAAGAGTAGACTGAAGCCTACCTTGAGACCGAATAGTAGTATTAAACCATCCACAAACCACTCATCTTTTATCCATGATCTCTTAATTATGCTACACTATAAAAAAACATAATCTACATGCTAACGCAAGAAAATTATACCCATATTGTAACCAAAAACTAGATAAAAAATATTCTCATGGGCCTTGATGATTGATGAATTTACCACTCATTTGCACTCAATATTCATGAACAATACTATATTTGAATGTTTGAGTAAGAGATGTTTGTGGTTTAATTCACCAATTCCCATATTTTTTAGGTATACAAGTGCTGAGAAGAAAAGAAGAAACTTTGAGCTAAAAAAGGATCAAAAAGGGAATAGATACCGTGATTGTATGATGAGGGACACGATCGCTAGTCAACCAATGGTGATCACGATTATTCCTCCATAATCACAATAGGTGAAATCACGATCAAGCCTGTGTGATCACATAAAACTAGAAAATGACCTAAGGGAAAATATATCATTTGTCTAACCGACCCCAAATCCCATTTAAGGCTTAATACCCATTCCTTCTATGAAGGATCATCATTATAAAACCCTACCTCCCATTCTTTTCTTAGGGTTTTATAGTTTCTTAGAGCTTGGAGCATAACTTTACACTAATTTGAGACGATTAAATTAGTGGATCTCTAAAGTATAGACTTGGCTTTGTCTATTAAAGATTTATTTGAGTCTAAAGTGTGGTTTGTACCGTCTTTATTTTTCTTATGGATAACTTTGATGGACATCTTTGTATATTTGTTTTAATTATCCTTATGATATGCTAGATCTACTTCTTGGGGTTATGCTAGATTAGGGTGTATTTGTGTGTGGGTTGTGATATATTTGTGTAGATTCTAGATGGTTGATGATGGGTTCTACTATTGGTTGGGATTTCTGGGTGAAAGACCTAAATACTCAAATAGGTTTGATGGGTAAAAATCCTAAGCTCCTGAAAGCTCAAACCACCCTTAAAAGAGGGGTTTGGATGAAATTTTTGAACCCACATCACCCTTGAAAAAGGGATGTCGGAACCAAGTCAATAGTAGATAATTAATGGGCATAGGTTGCTAATTCTCACCATTTAGACATAAAGGTGATGACGAGGTTGAATATACTATGGGTATAATCCTAGAAATAAGGATACCCAATTGAAGTGTTGGTGGATTTTATTTCCACACTTATTAGGTACTCGAAAGGGTCAATAAATGACTTCTTTGAGGTTTTATTAAAGAACTAGCCTCAAGGAATTTAAACCTAGCCCAGCACATCATCAACGATTATAATTTTCAAAATCATCATGTTCCCATACATGACTTGCCCCTAGGAAAGCATACCATGATTCATGCCTAATTGATTACACTCTAATTATTCTTAGTCTTTAATTCATCCTTTAGAAGCCCAAGAATTACTTTCACATTTTAAAAGATTGAGAACCCCCAAACCATTTTGTACCATAGGTTTGAAATTAGAAAACAACTATTATTTTGGACTTACTCAATCGCCACTCATATTGTTCCTCATGGATTTGACCCTGACTCCTAGTTGGGTAAATATATTGACAATGAGCTCCTTGAACTCAAATTGACGTGTAATTTGAGCGTTATAAAAAATTGTGTTTTTGTCGGAGAATAACTTGGCATTTGAGTTAGTTTGGAATATTAGCTTACTTGCTTTGATTCAAACTTGTAAATATTTGTTTGTGATATTCTTTTGTTTCTTGTGTTAGGTAAATTTTTATTTTTGTTTTCTTGTTACTATGGCATATTGAGACTATTATGATTTTGGTAGTTGGAAATCATATCATGATGATCCATGTCCATATTGTGAAGGACCCCAATTTCTGTGAGATTGTAGATTTGCTCCCTGAAAAGAGATATGTGCACTATCTCAATCCTATTGGGGTTGTGATTGTTCTTTATGTGGTGGTCGATTATGAAAATGGAGTTATTTTCCAAATGCCCCCTCCCCCATTATACTAACCCAAATGCTAGTTCTTCTTATGAGGTTGATAGGTCTTATGATAAATAAAAGGAATAAAAATTGCCAGATATGGTGGTGTGGAATCAATGCCTCAGCATAGCTTGGATTGGGTGAATACAAGGGGGATAACATACATCTCATGCATCAATCAGTGGGGACATGTAACAAGGAAATCAAAAGAATGGAATGGATGGGTAATGAAACTAGTCTTTTAAATGCCATGAGTATACTCACTCTTCTAAATGAGCTTGAAATGAAACAATCCTTGATGATTTCTCAACCAACAGAACCAAATATGGTTGAAGATGCTGAAATTCAAGAAATAGAACTAGAGTCAAAAGAAGAAGTCTCGAAAATCACTTTTGAAGACTCTAGTCCATTTCAGGGTGACGATGCTAATAGAGATGCAATTCTGGAATTATGGAATAGACCTCATTCAAATAATTTTTCAACATTATGCTTGATGGGTTTGATGAAAGTCTATCCACCCGATGGATTTTTGGTAAAAGGAACTTCATCCCTACATGTTGGAGTTTGACATTCCAAAAGAGCATACTGAAGCCCTAAAATACCTAGAATTTGAACTTTTGAAAAATAACAACTTTATAGTGTCTCTGAGTTGGGTACAACCAAGGACTTGAGTCGCACCCTTGGTCATGACTCGTACCCACTTTGCCCTTCTCTTTCATACCTTGATCAGTACATAAGAGTAACACATTATTTTCTATATGACATGACCATCCCTCACTTGTAACCAATGTATACGAGTAGTATACAACTCAACCATATAGAGCATGGACCCAACTTGAGTGGACTATTTTCTTTACGAATGGTCTATATGAGTTAGGAGTTGATTCATACCCTTTGGTTATGGCTCAGGGGTTATCACTCATACCCACAACATTATGGTTGACCAAGGAGGAGTCTAGGGTGCGAGTCAAGGTACTACTCATACCCTAGGGTATGGTTGCTTCCTAAAATCCTAACTCCTCTCACTATATAAGGAATTATAGCCTCCTAAGTCTTAATTTACAAGACTCAAACACTGGAAAACACTGTAAAGGCTTCTTGAAGCAAGATTTGAGGCTAGGGTTTGAAGGGTACTCATCTAGTGGCAAGAAGAAGTCAAGATTATTGGTGTGTCATCTTATTTAAGGAATTTATCTCTTCCCCTTTATAAATAACTCTAAGCCCATGTATTTCACACTTGGATTAGTAAGTGTACATGATGGTGTTGGTTCAAATGCAAAGGTTTTTTTCACCTAATAATGAATAATGATAATTATTTCTTATACTTGTGATTATATATGCTATTTACGGTAAGTTGAATGTGTGAGTGCTTGTTATATGTGGTTTGACATCAGGTCTTGAGTAACCCCAACCTTAATGAGCTTTACCCAAAAAATAGCCTTGATGAAGGTATGTATATATATTATTTGTCAAAATATTTAAATGATTGTCTAGTCATATATTGGTGATATTTTGAGTTAGGGAATTTGACAAAATGAACAAGGATAAATGATAAATAATGTGTTAAAGTAATTATGAACCATGTGTGATGAAATTAATAACCTTAATTATTGGATAATGAAAAGGTAAAGTCCCTAGATATAAAGGTGACCTCAAATTATGGGTTGAACCTAACTATGGTGAGAATGTGGCATAGAATTGGTGTAAGGATCTTCATGACCATAAATTTCTTTGTATGGTGAATTAAGTGAAGGAATTGGCCTATTATGATGGTCGAGCAATGGAGTCTTCTATACGGACCATGTAGTGATGTATAGTATTGAATTGGCTAAAGTGGTTAGTGTTTTTAAATGTTGTATTGAATGTAAGTTGATGCATAGGGAAAATGTTAAAGTACCAAATGCCAACTAATTATAGTTGTGATGGCTTGAGGTCAAAGTCCCTTATCTTATGTGATGGTTTGAGGTTGACGTCCTTTTCCTTATGAATGGCTTGAGGTTGAAGTCCCATGCCTAATAATATTGCTTGAGGTTAAAGTCCCTTGCTTAAAAAGATGTCTTAAGGTTGGAGAACCTCGCCAAATGGAATATCTTATGGTTAGAGTCCAAGTGTAGTATGAAGTTAGAGTCCCTTGCAAAATGTGTGAGCATGAGGTCAAATTCCTATGCCTAATTTAATGTGTGGACATGTGGTTGAAGTCCTATGTCCAATTGGATGAGTATATGGGTAGAGCCCCTTGTTTAAATGACTTTGTATGTGGTTAAAGTCCTTGGCTAATGAATGAATAAGCATAGTTAAAGTCACTTGTCTAAGTGCATATAAATATGGTCAAATTCCTATGCGTAATGTGAATTATTGAACCTATTAGTGTGGAGGGTCAGATTCCCCCACTTCATGTTTAATTAATGAATGCATGAGAATGATGATGAGCCTTGATACCTTGATTAGCATGTGATATATCCATATGTATGAAATTGTGTGTGAATTAGATGAAATGTGATATTGACTTTATGTGATTGATAATTTTATTTTATCATTATCCTTGAGTTATATGCTAGCACTCCAACTGTTAATCATTTCTAGATGCTATGTCTCTACGTGAACTAGGGGCCGAAGAATCTTTTTCCTTTCCTCTATAGTGATTAGACGATAGAAGTGGTTTGTGCATTGACTTTGAGTGGTGATCTTCCTTAATTTAGAAGATAATCATTCTGGGTCCCTTATGTTTAGACTTAGTCTATTTTTGCTTTATTTGGCTATTAACAGGGGCTTTTCCCGACATATACATTTCAAAAGTTTGATTTATATAAAGGTATTGTGGATGACTATGGAGTTGGTTATAATGTTTAGTTTGATGAATCTAATAAAATGGTTAAACCTGTTAAGCCTTGAAACTTAGTTATATTTTTGTTATCTTCTTATATGGTCGGGATTTATCGAACCCTTGGGATATATATGATTATGATTGGGTTGGGTTATCGAGGTGACCTCCAGTGTATGTTTTTGAGGTACCCATATGACATGGCACAGTTTCAGGGTGTGTCAAGCTGGTATCAGAGACTAGGTTCATGGTTAGTTGGGTGTTCACAGAATTGTGTCAAGTAGAATTTCTTTTATGGGTTTGAAGTGCGCCATACTTTTAAAAGAAAGGCTATGAGACTTTTTAGGATGTTTCCCTTTCTTGTGTTTCAATCTCAATCTATTAAGTTTAAGGTCATGGATTTTCTCTGATTCCATTTTCTATCATTTAGATCATGCCTCCAAGGAGATCTGAGACTCAGGCATATACTATTGATGGTCCTATGGACAAACCTCATCCAACTTTTGGGGTTTGGTCTCAAGCTAGATTTGTAGCATCTGATCATCTTTATGGGCTTTCTCCTATCCCTACCAATCCCAACTATGAGAGTAGCCATCCTTCTTATTTACCTCAAGAAAATATTACTAATGTTGTGTTTTGTCAATCTATCAACCTCTTGACTCAATTGGTATCCTCTCAAGCGGAGTGTGGTACTCTGGCTACCATTTCTTCTGTGGCCATGAGTATTGGCCAATTTATGAGCTTGAGCCCTCCTATGTTCTTCAGTATAAAGGTTAAGAAAGATCCTCAAGGCTTTATTGATTAAATAAAGAATATTATTTTAATCATGCATGCTTCAGAGATTGATTCCATTAAGTTTACTTCCTACCAATTGAAAGATGTAGCATACCAGTGGTACGAATGGTGGGAGTTATCTAGGGGTGTTGATTCTAGGCCTGCCATGTGGGAGGATTTCTCTGAGGCTTTTCTTGACCATCTTTTCCTTAAGAATTAAGGGAGGCAAAGGCGGAAGAGTTTGTGTACTTGAAGAAGGGAGGATGTCCGTTCAAGAATATGCCTTAAAATTCCATTAATTGTCAAGGTATGATCTTGAGATGGTTTCTAGTATGACGGCTAGAATGCACAAGTTTGTCTCGAGATTGTCTCATAAGCTATTTCTGATAGTATGACGGTCTTGTTGATTGAGAAAATGGATATCTCTAGGTTGATTGTGTATATGCAACAAGTAGAATATGAGAAAAAAAACATGTTGAGCTTAGTAAGAGGTAAGGAAATAAATTTAGCCCTTCTGAGTACAGTGGTGGAGGTGGTGGCAAGTGGCCACAAAAAATGTGAGATAGTTTAGGTTCGTTCTCCTTGGTTAGTATTTGCTCTCCTTACCTGAAGTTCTTGGGTGATCATCAATCACAATTTAGTGGTGGGTCTTGGGCACGAGGTGCCTAATTCAAGGATAGTGGTGCCCAGTTGGCTCCACCCTGCCCTCTTTATAGATTCTGTGGTCAGATTCCTCATGGTCAGTGTGAGAAGGAGAGAAACAGATCTTTCCATTATAGTCAAATTGGGCATATGTAGCGTGAGTGCCCATCTCTAGTAACTTCTTGGGCCAACAGGAACCCTATTGCTACTCCACCTCCTTCGATACCAAAGAGTAATATGTCTGCCTCTATTTCTGCTTCTGGCTCTGGTATAGGCTAGAATCGCTTATATGTACTTGCTACTCACTAGGATTGTAAGGTGTCTCATAATGTGTCATGGGTATGTTGAGAGTTTTCTCCCATAATGTTTATTGTTTGCTTGATCTAGGGTCTACCCTTTCTTATGTGACCCCATATGTGGTTGTACATCTTGATTGTGGTCCCGAGAGTCTGTCGATTCCTTTTTTTATTTCTACCCCAGTGGGAGACTCTGTGATTATTAAAAGAGTCTATAAGGGGTGTGTGATATTTGTTTGTGGTAGAGATACTCTTGTTGACTCAATAGAGTTAGGCATGATTGATTTAGATATCATTCTATGGATGGATTGGTTGAACTCTTGATATTATTACTTACATTGTCAGACTCATAGGGTTATGTTCAAATTCCCTAATGAGTCGATCATTGTATGGAAAGGTGGTTCTTTGGCGCCTAAGGGAAGATTTATTTCTTATCTTAAAGCCTGAAAGTTGATTTTGAAGAGGTGTTTGTGTCATTTGGTTTGAGTGAAAGATTCTAACTCGGAAGAGCATTCTCTAGATTCCATTCCCATAGTTAATGAGTTTCCTGAGGTGTTCCCCAATGATCTTCCCTGCGTTCCTCTTGATAGAGAAATTGATTTTGTGATTGATTTTGCTCAAGACACTCGTTCGATCTCTATTCCTCCTTATAGAATGGCTCCGGCGAAATTGAAAGAACTTAAAGAGCAATTGAAAGACCTCTTAAATAAAGGTTTTATCCATTCTAGCGTGTCTCCTTCGGGTTCTCCCATATTGTTAATGCGCAAGAAGGATGAATCCCTTTGTATATGCATTGATTATCATCAGTTGAATGAAGTGACCTTAAAGAACAAATATCCTCATCCTAAGATTGATGATTTGTTTAACCAACTTCAAGGTGCAAAGTGTTTCTCTAATATTGATCTTAGATCAGGTTATCATCAACTTAATATTAGGGAAGTGGATATCCTTAAGGCTTCCTTTTGAACCTGATATGGTCACTATAAGTTTCTTGTCATGTCCTTTTTGTTGACCAATTTCTTGGTGGCATTTATGGACTTGATAAATATGGTCTTTCGTTCATTCTTGTACATATTTGTCATTTTCTTCATTAATGATACATTAGTCTATTCTAAGATTTGAAGGATCATCGTTTGTATGCCAAGTTCTCCAAGTGTGAGTTTTGGTTAAAGGTTGTAGCTTATACTGGTCATGTCATATGTAGTGAGGGGAACATAGTAGATCCCTAAAAGGTTGTGGTTGCTAAGAAGTGGCCTCAACCTATGACTCCAATTGACATTTGGAGCTTCTTAAGTCTAGCCAGTTATTATAGAAGGTTTGTGGAGAGTTTTTCCACTATAGATGCCCTGTTAACCAAGTTGACCCAAAAGAAGGTCAAGTTCTTATAGTTCGATGTGTGTGAGGGTAGTTTCAAGAAGTTAAAGGATAAATTGTCATTGGTACTAGTTTTAACCTTACCCGAGGTTAGTGATGGTTTTATGGTCTATTGTGATTCTTCTAGTGTTGGTCTTGGTTGCATGTTGATGCAACATTGTAGGTTGGTGGCCTATGCTTCTAGGCAATTGAAAGTTCATGAAAATAACTAACCCACCCATGACCTAGAATTGTTAGCCATGGTCTTTGCCTTGAAAATTTGGTGGAATTATCTCTATGGTGTTTATATTGATATCTTTTCTGATCATAAGAGCCTACAATATGTGTTTAGTCAAAAGGATTTGTATCTCCAACAAAAAGAGTGTCTTGAGCTATTGAAAGACTATGACATAAGTCTTCATTACCACCTCGATACGGCAAATGTAGTCGCCGATGCTCTTAGTAGGTTGTCTATGAGAATTTTGGCCTATGTTAAGGTGGATAAGCGGGAATTGGTGAGAGATGTCCACCATTTGTCTATGTGATTCTATTTGGGTCATTGTAGATAGAATGACCAAGTCCTCTCATTTCTTTCCCATGAGGACTAATTACTTGGCGGAAGATTATGCTAAGTTATATCTTGCAGACATTATGAAGTTGCACGGTGCTTCGATGTCTATAATCACGAATCGAGGTCATCCATTTTTATCCCACTTTTGGAAGTCATTCCTAAGAGGCTTGGGAACTAAGGGGTGCCTTAGTACCGCTTTCCACCCATAAATGGATGGTTAAGATTATAGAGCTATGCCAAACATTGGAGGATATATTGCGGGCTTGTGTAATTGATTATGGTAGTAGTTGGTATGACCATTTTTATTTGATTGAGTTCGGCTATAATAATAGTTACCACTTTAGTATTGGCATAGCACCTTTTGAAGCATTGTATAGTAGGAGATGTGGATCTCATATTAGATGGTACAAAGTTGGTGAGGGTAAGTTTCTTGGGCCTGACTTAGTTCACCAAGGCTTAGAGAAGGTGAAAGTGATTTGTGATATATTTAAGACCGCTCAAAGTCTCCAAAAGTCCTATGGAGATTTGCGGAATAGGGACTTATAATTTTGTGTTAGCGATTGGCTATTCAGAAAAGTGTCTCCCATGACGAGAGTAATGTGATTTGGTAAGAAGGGAAGCTTAGTCCTCAATATATTGGTCCCTACTTGATTTTGAAGAGGTCTAGGAATGTTGCCTATGAGTTAGAGTTTCCTTCTAGTATAACTCCATTCACCCGATTTTCCATGTGTCTATGTTACGGAAATGTGTGGCTGATCCTTCCTTGGTTGTTCCCTCAGAAGATGTTGTTATCTTGAACTCTTTGTCTAATGAAGATATTCTGGTGAGGATCTTAGATCGGCAAGTTCTCCAATTGCAAATGAAAGAAGTGGCTTCGGTGAGGGTTCTGTAGAGGAACCAAAAGTTTGAGAAAGCTACTTGGGAGGCAGAAGAGGACATGAAGTCTAAGTACCTGCATTTGTTTCCAGTTTTGGAAGCTCGTGATAGAGGTATGTGTTAATCTCCTTATTTTGATGTATTTCTTGATAGACAATGGGTTGTAGTTCCCAATCTTTGAATTTATTTATATCCTATTAGACAATAGATTAGAGTTACCAATGTGTGAATTAATTTGTGTCTTTCTAGACGAAGGGTTCAAATGCCAAATGCTATGAAATGATGTGTGTCTTTTTGTAATAGGTTTAAGTCTCTGATACCTTGAATCGATTCATGTCCTTGATAGGTGATGGGGTAAATTCCCCAATGCTTTGAGTTGCCTTATATCCTTGAAGGTTGATGGGTTTAAGTCCCTAAGTCATGAAATGAGTAAGTGTTGGATAAGTAATGGGTTGGAGTCCCAAGACCAATGAAATGAAATGGTTGATTGATGATGATCATGACATGTGTTGTGTTGCATCCTTGTTGTGTGCTTCTTTCTAACTTATATAAAGGTTGAGTTGATGCACGTCAATGTGTTAACTTGTTTTTATGAATTCCTTACCCTTCATTTGCAGATGAATGATCCCAAGTGGAGGAGAATTGAAACACCTAGACTTTGAATTTTGAAATACAACAACTTCTTGGTGTCTCTATGTTGGGTACGACTAGAGACTTAAGTCATACCCTTGGTTACGACTCGCACCCACTTTACCCTCCTCTTTTGTACCCTGATCAGTCCATGAGGGTAACACATTGTTTTTTATACGACTTGCCCATCCCGCACTCGTAACCAATGTATACGAGTCGTATACTACTCAACTATATGGAGCATGGAGCTAGCTTGAGTGGACTATTTTCTTTATGGGTTGGGGGTTGAGTCATACCCTTTGGTTATGACTCAAGTGTGCTCACTCGTACCTACAATAGTATGGTTGACCTAGGAGGAGCCTAGGGTACGAATCAATGAACCACTCGTACCCTAGGGTACAGTTGCTTGTTGAGTTATATTAGGGAGTCGTACGCTTGCACAAGGTCACTCTTCAGCTTTTAAATAAGGACCTTGTGGTCATTTCCTTTTACTAAATCCCTAAACCCTCTTACTATATAAGGCATTATAGCCTCCTAAGTCTTTATTTACAAGACTTAGACACTCCAAAACACTCTAAAGACTTCTAGAAGAAAGATTGGAGGCTAGGGTTTGGAGGGTGATCATCTACTGGAAAGAAGAAGTCAATATTGTTGGTGTGTCATCTTATTTAAGGCATATATCTCTTCCCCTTTATAAATTACTCTAAACCCATGTATTTCACACTTGGGTTAGTAAGTGTACATAGTGGTTTAGAATCAAATGCAAAGGGTTTTGTCACCTAATGATGAATAATGATGATTCTTTCTTATACTTGTGATTATACATGCTATTGATGGTAAGTTGCATAAATGAGTGCTTGTTGTATGTGGTTTGACATGAGGGTGTTAAGTAACCCCAAACTTAATGAGCTTTACCATGAAAATGGCCTTGATGAAGGTATTCATATAAAGTGTTTATGAAAATGTCTATGTAAATTGTCTAGTCATATGTTGGTGATGTATTGAGCTAGGGAAATCGCCCAAATGAACATGGATAAATAATAAATGATGTGTTAAAGGAATTATGAACCATGTGTGATGAAATTGATAACCTTGGTTGTTGGCTAATGAAAGGGTAAAGTCCCTAGAGATAAAGATGAACTTAAATTGTGGGTTGAACCCATGTGTGGTGAGGATATGGCATAGAATTGTTGTAAGGGTCTTAATGACCATAACTTGCTTTGTATGATGAATTAAGTGAAGGACCATGTAGTCATGTATAGTGTGGAATTGGATAAAGTGGTTAAAGTTCTTAAATCTTGTATTGAATGTATGTTGATGCATGGGCAAAGGGTTAAAGTCCCAAATGCCAACTAATGATAGTTATGATGGCTTGAGATCAAAGTCCCTTGCATTATGTGATAGCATGAGGTTGATGTCCCTTACCTTATGAATGGCTTGAGGTTAAAGTCCCATGCCCAATGATATTACTTGAGGTTAAAGTCCCTTTCTTAAAGAGATCTCTTGAGGTTAGAGAACCTCGCCGAATGGAACGGCTTATTGTTAGAGTCTAAGTTTAGCATGAGGTTAGAGTCCCTTGTAAAATGTATGAGCAGGAGGTCAAAGTCCCATGCATGATTGAATGTGTGGACATGTGTTTGAAGTCCTATGTCCAATTGGATGAGTGTATGGTTATAACCCCTTGTTTAAATGATTGTGTATGCGGTTAAAGTCCTTGGCTAATGAATGAGTAAGCATGGTTGAAGTCCCTTGTCAAAGTTCGTATGAATGTGGTCAAAGTCCTATGAAAAATATGAATTGTTGAACCTATATGCGTGGAGGGTCGGTGTTCCCTACTTCATGTCTAATGAACGAATGCCTGAGAATGATGATGAGCCTTGATATCTTGATTAGCATGTGATATATCTATATGTATGAAATTGTGTGTGAATGAGATGAAATGTGATATATTGACTTGATGTGATTGATGATGCTATTTTATCCTTATCCTTGAGTTACATACTAGCACTCCAATCGCTAACTATCTCCATACGCTATATCTCTACGCGACATAGGGGCCAGGGCATCTTCTTCCTTTCCTGTACAGTGATTAAATGATCGAACAGGTTCGTGCATTGACTTGGAGTGGTGAACTTTCTTACTTTGGAAGATATTCATTCTGGTTCCCTTATCTTTAGATAGTCTATTTTGTCTTCATTTGGCTATTTCGGGAGCTTTGCCCGACATATACATTTCTAAATTTTGATTTGTATAGAGGTATTCTGTTACCTTATTTATTGTTGGAATTTATTCGACCCTTGGGATGGATGTGATAATGATTGGGTTGGATTACTGGGGAGACCTTTGTTACCTGTGTGCTTGAGGTACTCATACGACATGGCCCGGTTTCGGGGTGTCTTAAGCTCCATACTTAAAGGCCAAAGAGCTCAACTTCAAAAGTTCAATTAGTGGCCTATTGATGTTCCTACCAATACCTAATGAGCCAACTCAGAAATTTGGCATAAAGTTGGGTAAAAGATTCAAGTCCTCAAAGTGGCATGATAGAACATGCTTTTCTATGCCCTTGCATTTGACCAACACACTTCAAAGATGTATTAATCATAAACTAGGCAGGAGATTCAAATCCTCTAAGTAGAGACACAAATGATGGTTAAAGAAGTGTCGTGCCGTGATGTTAACTTAAGCGCTTAATGGGAGGCAACCCATCATTTTTATGGTTTCTCCATATTATTTTGAATAAGTCACGTAAGTTTGATGTTTTATGGGAGCTTTGGACAGGATTGGAAGACAAAAATAGGTAAAACCAAGTTTGAGAAGTGTAGCAGACCTACAGAAAATAGGGCAAAAAAGAGGAGAAAAATGACTCAGGTACCGCAATCGTGGCCTGAATATCGTGATCGTGATACCGCAATCGCGTCAACTATGAGCAATCGGGATAGCTTCTCCATCCTGCACCTTGGTTATCACTATTGTTTCAGGGAGCCCTTTAACCCTTATTATGCTTTTATGTTATTTTGTGAGTAACATACTGTGAAATCAGGGCCATGTCGTGTGGGTATCCCAAGCAAATTGGACCAGAGATCGCCCTGTCAACCCAACCTAACCATCTATTCCATTCATAAGTGTTGTTTGAACTCTGACCAAATAACTAAGTAGCAGAAAATAAAGCTAATAGTCAACACTTAGACAATATCTAAAATTTCATTAATGACAACAATCTAGCCAATATATCTAAGTACACAGTCATCCATAAAATCTCTACAAATTCCAATGTCTAAAACATGTCGAGACATGCCCCCGACAATAGCCAACACTAAGTCAAAATAAATCAAGTATATGACTTAAAGTAAAAGACTATGAAATGTATGCCTTTTGGAGAATTGAAGTTCACCACTTCAATGTCAACAAACGATCCACCCCAACACTTGGTCACTGCATAGAAAATAAAGAAGAAGCTCCAGAACCTATGTCACGTGGGGACATAGAATCCGTAGACGGTCAGTGATTGTAGCGCTAGCATGTATCTCGAGGATAAGGAAAAAATAGAGCATTAGTTCAATCCAAGTCAAATCATCATATGAAATCACATTTACATTATCATAGACATATATGAAGAGACACAGAAACATGTCTATATATATAACATGCCAAGTCATGGAAAGAGTTATAACAGTCATTCTTAAAGCATTCATTCGTGAGACATGGAGTGAAGAACTTTCAACCTTTCACCTTACCAATTATAGAACCTTAAACTTCTCTGTTCATTAGTAAAGGGGATCCGAACCTTAAACCAACTCAACCAGTTCAGCCATATTCATTAGAAAAGGAGTCAAACCACAAACCATTCATTGGACAAGGGATTCAAACCAGTAGTCATTTCATTGGGTGAGGGACTCGAACCACAAGCCATTCATTATACTAGGGACTCATACGACTAGTCATTTTATTTTGCAAGGGACTTGAACCACAAGCCATTTATTGGATGAGGCACTCCAACTGTAAGACATTTCATTGGACTAGGGACTCAAACCACTAGTCATTTCATTGCCATTATTAGACAACATTTGAACTCTGCACCCCTTTTAGTTCATGCATTAACATCTATTCAATCCACTTCATATTTAAGGACTTGAACCATTTACCCACATCAACACCAAATGGGACCATAAGGTCTTCATAGGAGTATTCATCGATTAGCCACTTTATTAGGCTAATGACTTCATTCAAATCATCATTCAATACAAATTATAGTCATCAAGACCTTTACAGTCCATTCAAGCTTCATTAGCCTTTCTATTTTACAATTTATTTCCACAGACAATTAAAGTTCATGTTTAGGGAAATGAACCCCTTTATTATCCATCAATCAACATGGTCATAATTTAACTAATTACATAGCTAACAATATCATTATAATACCATTTATCAACCATTCATACTGGTTGGGCTATTACACCATCTAAAGTTATATATTAAACCATTACATGATTAACAAGGTTCTTACCAACCATTTACCAAGCATTCATATTCATTATGACTTAATACTTGGACAACAATCCCATTACCAACCACTTATCAAGTATTCACATTCATTCTAACAATATCATATCCCATTAATGTTCACTAGACCAATACATAGTTCAATACACCATTAACATATGACGAGACATATCATTTAGACATTTTCACAAAAAACTTGTGTGCTTACCTTTATCAAGGACAAATTTATGGTAAAATTCATTAATATTAGGGTTAATCAAGACCCATTTGTTAAACCACAAACAACAAACACCCACATGTGAAAACTACCACCAATATCATATATAGTCACAATTCTAAGCAAGTACAAACATTATTCATCATTTGACAACCAAAACCCTTTTCATTTGATTTCAAAATCACCATGTACACTTACTAATCCAAGAGTAAAATACATGGTTTTTGAGTTATTTAACAAGGAAGAGAGATACATTCCTTAAACAATATGTTCCACCAACAAAAATTTGACTCCTCTTGCCCCCAAGATGAACTCCCTTGAATCCCTAGCCTCAAAATCTTCCAAAGTGTTTGAGAGAGTGTTTTTGATGTTTGATTTACTCAAAATGGTAGGACATATATGCTTATATAGTGGGGGGACTTAGGGTTAAGGGTTAGGAAATCACCATAGGGCCCTTAGTTAAAATCTATAAAATGGTCATGATGTTGGGTATGACTCACTTGAGTCAACCATATCCTAGGGTATGAGTGGTGCTGTAATGCCCCGAATCTGGTACCCAAAATGCTACACGGTGCTTATAACCCCAAAGGAACATGAGCTAACCCATGACCGATATCTGTAACTGAGCACTAAATAATATACTGAATATAAAACAATGTCTGTAATGGGGTATCACAATAGCAAAAACTGAAGTAAGCTATCTGAAACATACTGTAGTCAGAAAGCTTCTAAAACTGTCTGAAAATTGTGGAGTTGATGGGACATATCCCCAACTAACTTTGAATTACTAAATTAATAAAGTAATAAAATAATCATGCTATCCTCAAATGATGAGGAATCACTGTTAGTCTAGCTGTTGAACGTCTGATCTACTAAGGATGCTCGGGATCTTATGCTTCTAAACGTATGGTATAAAACACCATAGCACAAATGCGTCAGTATGATTAAATATACTTGTATGCAAGTGAGATAGGCTAAATGCAATGGTTCATATCCATGAACAATACTAACTAACTGAATAATATGAACGTAAGAATATATATATGAGTACGTAATTGTAACAGAGATCGTAATAACACTGACTCATGAATTCTGATAACATGGATTTACTGATATCTGAGTGCTAATACTGGAATACTGAATAACTAAATCTATAAAGTACTAAGGAACTATTGTTATATTAAAATTAAAGAAATAACTATTTTAGATAGTTCTGATTATGAAAAACTGGTCTGATTGACTATATCTGACAGTCCTGAAACTGAATACTGATAACATAAGATACTGATAGTTGTATAAATTAAATAACCAATATTGAGCTACTATATCTAAAAGTCTAGGTTCTGATGGAACTAGCTGAGTTCTATACTGTTCTGAGTTGACTGTATCTAATAGTCCTAAAATTTGAGAAAGTATCTGAGTTTTATTACTAAGACTGAGACTGAAATTATAACTGTGAGAAGTAATTATCTAACTGACATGCCCTAAAACTGAACTGCTGGGGTCCAATCTGGAAGCCCAGCTGGAAGGGTGTCAGTCTACGGGTAAAGACAAGCAGTGAGTAAACCCTCTCTGACAGGGAGCTCTTCCATCAACCCTTCCTAGTAGGAAAACTCATATGAGGTATATAATCCCTAGAATCATAGGGTACATCTCAAACTACGCTAGCTACGTAGTTTTGGAACACAGGGATTGCTACTAAGGATCACACCCTCTACTGGTTGACAGTGTGTTTTCTCTTCTCTGGTTTCACTCAGTGCTAAATCCTATTCCCAACTGAATAGACACAAAACTAATTTCCTAGTTCATACTAGGCTGGACTGATCTGTTACTGATTTTATAGATTAACTAGATTGAATTCAGTTCACTGGATTTCCGTTGACTGATAGAATACTACTGAGATATGTTGACTGATCGAGATCACTAAGATTTTTGATATTACTAAGATTACTGAATGAGATGGACTGATATTGAGTTTACTTAGTTTTCCAAAGTCACGTGACTGACTGAATTCTACTGATCATGGCTTGACTGAGCGTATCGTGAAAACATGACACTGTTTATAGGCACACAACTAAATTATCAGTACAAGTACATCCAAGACTCGATATCATGAAACTGACAAGACTTAACACTTCTTGAACACATGACCAATATCAACAATCCATAATACATTAATTTGGGGATTTCATGAAGTACATGGTTATCATATTCTTGTACATGAATGGAATTACATATAAACATGTCATACTTTCATCAACCTAATCTTATGGACATTCCCTTAACCATTCATAATGCACACAATATCATGGAAGTCATTCTTGTTCATAGGGTAAAGCATGCATTTATCACCTGGGTCATAATTAAGCTATATTGCATAATTTCTATTCTCTTAGGCATTTTATCAAACACCCTGGATGCATGAATTAAGGCATCAACATGACCATTAAATTAATACAAGAAAACTCCATATTTAAACTTAATTTCACATGTTTCAGACCACCTACTAGCATAGGTTCATGAACAACACATAAAGATTCCAATTTGGGAATCATACAACCATAATCACATGAACATAATCAACCCACAGAAAAATATTCATAATACAAGATTTAAAACTTAATTCTTGGGCTTCATAGATGAAAGGAATCCATGAATGAACACTGTGCATACCTTAGTTCTTGATTCTATGAAGATTAACGGAGGGATTCTTGAATTTGGATCTCTAATTGAAAACCGTAGATTGTTTTTGAGAGGAACTTAAGAGAAATACTATATTTTGGGTAAAAATGGATGAATCACGTGTTATTGGGTTTATATAGGGGGTGATAAATTGACCCTTTTAACCCTTAGACGCGTATTTTAATTCTTGTGAAATTTTCCCAATTTTCATCCTTAGCGCGATGCGCTACTATTGCGCCAAGTCGCTGGAATAGGACAATTGGGAATCTGTATGGTGGCGCGATGTGGGGCTATCGCGTTGCCACTTTTTTTGCGACCTGGAAGTTTGGCATGACGTCCCACTGCCACGAACCAAAATTGGAAATTAACAATTGTCATTTAAGCTGGCTCCACGATGCGCGATGGCTCACGTGATACTGTCTCACTAAAAAGGCTCTAACTCTTCGCCCGGATGTTACTTTGGGATCGATTGTAAATAAACATTGGGATCGGCCAATGCTAGGTTTATGCCCCTAATCTTCCACCTATATATAAGTTGTCAAGATCAGCCCATGCTAGGCTTATGCCCCTAATCTGCCACCCATTTAATACAAATTTGCATTACTTTGTTTATTTAGACTTTAAGATTGTTACTTTAGTGGTCATAACATTAGGGTACCTTGAAACAATAATATACTAATAAGAGATACATAAATGGGCACTTAATGTAATAATAATGAGGTAGGGTGTTGTTGGCACACCAATGAAGTGTTTAGGAGCTGAAAATAATACATGGGTCATATTTGAGTAAACGGAGAACTCTTGGAATCTTCTAGTGAAAATATAAGCGCAGTCTTAATAATTAGTATGTATTAAGGTGTTTCAACATGTTAGGGAGTGGGAACAAGGTCATTGTCTACATGAGATATAATGAACTGCA
This sequence comes from Capsicum baccatum var. pendulum, assembly GCA_030864225.1. Lineage (NCBI taxonomy): Eukaryota > Viridiplantae > Streptophyta > Magnoliopsida > Solanales > Solanaceae > Capsicum > Capsicum baccatum. The sequence goes on along the minus strand of CM061560.1, from coordinate 157,936,387 downwards.
ATTATGTATCACTTGTTATAGAATAACCTTGGAAGCTTACTTAAGGGAAAAAATATCTGATTTTATGCCAAAGAGTGCAAAATAGAGTATTCCTTACATACCTGGTTGTGCAACTCCGATAATTACCCAACTTGACTTCCTGCCTTTTGGATTACTTATCTATAATAAAATATATGGTAAACTAATATTAGGAACCAACCGACACATTTGGGCTATTTAACTTCACCAAAATAGTGGCCGGGCCGTAAGCCCTTAATTTATCAATTAAGGGTGTTATTTTAATCTTTTTCTTCTCCAATTACATCCACATACCATACATATTTTTATAAGATCCCCCGACATAACTTTGGGTTCATTACACCCTCCAAACAATACATGAAACAAAATGGGCAGTAGACGTATACAACCATTAGTTCGATGGTATACCATCACACCCTTCTTCTATATATTTCAATACAAACTAATTATACCTTTACCTAATAACAACCTTGAAGACACCAACATATTCACACACAAAAATCCACAAAATAGCACCAAATCTCTTTTGTTGTAGCAATCAATTAGTGAACTCCTCATCTCTTGAGTTCTCAATAATAACACATCCATAATCTTTCCCAAATTCATATATAAGAAAACAAAATAAGGAAGTCACCTTACCTCAATTCTGCAACTTATCCTTTAAATTTGAACTCCTTAAGTACTAAAACTTTCACTTTCCTTCACACTTTAAACCAAAGAAGAAAAGAGATCACTTAATAACAAGGAAAAAGTGAGCAAGTAGCTTGTTCTATAACCTGCCATGAACTGATAATTAAGCACTTATAGAATGTTTTCCTAATCTTTCATGAGAAATTATGCTAAACCAAAAGTGTTTTCACTTTTCTTGGCTTGCAAAGGTTGGGGTTTCTCTAGAACCCTAGAAAGGAAAATAGGGCTGCTCCTTGTTGTTTTAGAGAGAGTGGAGAGAATTGGTGAAATATAATCCTTTTTGTGACTTAGAAATAAAGAAAAATAACCTGAAACATAGCCTTGTAAAGGCCCTATTTTGGAAACCTCCTTAGCTGCATTTTGGACCTTAAAAATGGTCAAATTGGTCCAAGTAGGTGATGCACCTACTTAAAGAGTTTAAGCTGCTCAATAGGTCAAAGTAGTTGATGCACCTACTTGCTAAATTTCTTAGTTGGGATCAATTATATTTGGGCGTTGGCAGATTTGTGTGTTGGGATGGGTCCATTAAATTCATTTAAATTGCTTAAGTAGGTGACTCACCTACTAGCTTGATTAAGTCAAGAAAGCACCATAATATTGTATTCCATTTCCATCTCGTGATCCCTTTAATCTAACTTACAATATGTACACACTTGGTCACTTTAAACTTTAGATTCAAATGTCGGCTTATGATTTCAAGTAAATAGTTGTATCGATGGTAACTTGATCGCTTCACATTAAAACATATGGGCAGTATCTAGAACTCCATCTACACTATCAATACTCGCATAACAAATCTCGTCTATTACCTATACCACAAAGATATACCAAGTTCCATATAAATAGAACAAGTGCATGCAAAATATGATGTGTTACATTCTCCCCTCTTAGGAACATTCATCGTAGAATGTTAGCATAACTATCCAACCAAAACAAGTTCAAGCCTAAGTTTAGTATCTCTATTATCACATAGTACTTATATATTATACTTACTTGTTATTGCTCTAATTTAGCATCTTGAACTTTCTCTTCGTATTTGAACAAATGGGGGTACTTAGATTTCATCACTTCTTCAGCTTCCTATGTTATCTGTTCTACTTGTCGGTTTCTCCAAAGAACTTTTACAGAAGCTATTTCTTTATTCCTTATCTTCTAAACTTGTCAATCTGGGATAGCAATAGGTATTTCTTCATAGTTGAGATCTTCTGTAACTTGTACATCTTTAGTAGGAGTAATATGAGATAGATCTCCCATGCACTTTCCAAGCATTGAGACATGAAATACTGGATGAACTGTTGAGAGATTTTGGGGTAGCTCTAATTCATAAGCGACTTGGCCAAACCTCCGAGTAATCTTATACAGGCCTATATAATGTGGACTTATTTTTTTTCTTACCAAATCTCATAGCCCTTTTATTGGTGACACCTTCAAGAATACCCAATCACTTATAGAAAACTCTATCCCCTTTCTACTAACATCTGCATAAGACGAGTCGACTTTGGGATATTTCTAGATATTGTTGGATTACTTTAGCCTTTTCCATATCTTTATGAACAAGATTTGGCCCGAACAATGCAATTATACCCACGTCAAACCATCCAATTGGTGATCTACACTTTCTTCCATACAAAGCTTCATATGGTGCTATTTTGATGCTTGCATATAGCTATTGTTGTAGGCAAACTTGATGAGAGGTAAATAATCATCCCAACTGCCTTTAAAGTCCAATACATAAGCTCGTAGTATATCTTCAAGTGTTTGAATGTTACATTCTGCTTGTCCATCTGCTTGAGGGTAGAAAGCTTACTTAAATTATCTTGTGTTCTCAAATTTCTCTAAAAAAAATTCCAAAATTTTATAGTAATTTGAGCTCCCTTATCTGATATAATAATGACTGGTACTCCGTGTAATAGAACTATCTCTTTAATATACAATTTTGGATACTCTTCAACTGTATATGTGGTCCTAACCGGTAGGAAGTATGCTGATTTGGTAAGCCTATCAACTATCACTCATATGGAATCAAACTTTCAAAATGTATGCGGAAAACTAGTGATGAAATCCATGTTGTTCATGTCTCACTTCCAGATCGGAAGATCTATACATTGCATATAACCTCGGGCTTTTGGTGCTCTACTTTAACTCTTTGACAATCTGGACATTTGGCTATAAACTCTGCAATGTTCTTCTTCATATCACCCCACCAATATATTTCATTCAAATCCTGATACATTTTTGTTGACCATGGATGGATGGAATACCTTGAATAATGTGCCTCCATCATAATTCTCTTTTTTAGACCATCTACATTAGACACACACAATCTATTTTACATTAGACACACACAATCTATTTTATCACCGAAGTACTCCCTCTTGCATAAGCTTAAATGCCTTTGTTATACCACATTGTACATTCTCCTTAAGATGTAATAGAATGGGATCTACATATTATTTATCTTTCACTTCAGCTACTAATGAAGATTCTACCATATTATGAATAATAAGCCCCTTATCTGGAGTTTCAAGAAGGCAAAACCCCAAATCTATTAGTTGGTGTAGATCCTTAGTCATCCCTTGTCATTCTGCAGAATGCCCATAAGTTCCTACCGTATCCTTACAACTTAACACATCAGCTACCACATTTGATTTTACCGGATGATATAAGATATCAATATCATAATCTTTTAATAGCCCAAGCCATCTTCGCTACCTCAAATTTAGGTCCTTCTGATTAAAGATATATTGTAAACTCTTCTGGTCAGTATATATGTCAACATGAATCCTATACAAGTAGTGACGCCATATCTTTAAGGCAAATATAACCGTTGCTCGCTCCTGATCATGCGTTGGATAATCTTCTCATTTGGCTGCAATATTCATGAGGTATATGCTATGACTTTACTATGCTGTATCAACACACACCCTAAGCCAATTCTTGAATCATCACAATATACTGCATACCCTTTTGTACCTTCTGGAAGTGCCAATATGGGTGTAGAAGTTAACTTATTCTTCAGATATTGGAAACTTCTTTCACATGCATAATTCCATTGAAACTTTGATGCCGTGTGTGTTAGCATTGTTAAAGGTGCAGAAATTGAAGAAAATCCTTCAACAAACCTTCTATAATAACCTACTAACCCAAGGAATCTAAGAATCTCTGTAGGTCTTGGCCAGTTCTTCATAGCTTCTATCATTTTAGTATCAACCTTTATTCCTTCATTAGATACAATATGATTCAAGAATGCCACAGACTTTAACCAAAACTCACATTTTGAGAACTTTGCATATAGCTTACGATCACGAAGAATCTGTAACACCTATCGTAAGTGACTGGCATAGCCCTCCTTTGATCTTGAATAAACTAGAATATCATCTATAAAAACTATCATAAACACATATAAGAATGGCTTGAACACCCTATTCATCAAATCCATAAAATTTGCGGGTCCATTAGTTAGCCCAAAGGACATGACTAGAAACTCGTAATGATTGTCCGTATTTGAAATGTTGTCTTGGGTATGTCCTTATCTTTGACCCTCTCTTGGTGGTAACCTGACCTCAAATCAATCTTTAAAAAACACTTGTCACCTTGCAACTGGTAGAATAAGTCATCAATTCTCATAAGGGGATATTTGTTCATAATAGTCACCTTATTCAGTTGTCGGTAGTTAATACACATTCTCAATGAGTTATTTTCTTACGCACAAATAACACTGGTGCACCCTAGGGGGATATACTAGGCCTTATGATTCCTTTTTTCTAGCAAGTCTTTCAATCGCTCTTTCAATCCTCGTAATTCTGTCGGGACCATTCTATACAAAGGAATTGAGATTGGTTGACTACCTGGAATCACATGAATACCAAACTCCAATTCTCGTTCTGGAGGTAAACTTGGAAGATCTTTAGGAACATCGAGAAATTCATTTACCACTGGAATAGTTTAAAGAGTTGATGGCTCCACATCTGTATCCTTCACTCTAACTAGATGGTATATGTAACCCTTGGAAATCATTCCTTTTCCTTAAAATAAGAAATAAATTTACCGCTTATCACACCAATGTTACCTCTTCTTTCAAGGACTGCCTCCCTTGAAAAATGGAAATACACTCTCTTAGTTTGGCAATCTACCATGGTATAACAAGAAGCCAACCAATCTATACCCATTAAACATCAAAATCTACCATTTCTAACTCAACACAAATAGTTCTTATACAATTTCGATACATTTTCCTAGCTATAATAGATTCACCAACTGGCATAGACACTTCAAATGGCTTAACTAGCAATTCTGGTATTCTTTTGAACTTTCCACCAACCAATGGAGTAACATATGATAATGTAGAACCCATATCAATTAATGCATATACATTATGTGAAAAGATGGACAATGTACCTATAATCATATCTGGAGAAGCCTCTAAATTTTGTCAATCCGCTAGAGTTAGCTGCTCCTTTAGCACCTGTACCATGACCTATAGGATATACACCTCTTCCTGAAGAAGTCAATAATGATGATGATGCAAAAAATAATCCAGTAGGTCATGCCATACCACCCATGCCTCTTTGTGGTCATTCTCTCATCATATGCCCCGACGTACCACACCAAAAGCAAGCATTTGTCCCAAACTAGAATGCACCTAAATGAAGCTTTCCGCATTATTTACATGGTTGTTGATGAGGTATTAATTGGATCATACTCCCTTTCTTTTGATACCCTATTGTTCATTAAATCTGACTCACACTTCTTTGCCCAAACTGGTTGCCTTTAGACCCTTGAAACTGTGGTAGAGCACTAGCTGTAGGATAAGAAGATAATGTCCTAGGTGGTCTATTATAAAACCCAGGCATAAAATCTCCTTGGGATTCCATAAAATGATCCATAGATCTGGATCTCTTGGAATACCCTCTTTCATATTCTTGTGTTTTTCTTCTTTGCCTCTGATCCTCCATTTTTTGTGCAAAAGCTTGTATCCTTGATATGTCCATGTCTTTGTTCAAAGCAGCAATAGTACAATCTCTAACCAGATATGGGTCCATTATATCCACATATTGATGAACTCTATCATCCATAGTAGCTACTACATTAGGGGCATACCTAGCTAAAGAGTTAAATCGGAGGTTGTACTCCCTCACACTTATATTTCCTTGGTGAAAATTTAGGAGTTGATCTACATGGGCCTTTCTAATCTAAGATGGAAGGTAATGATCAAGAAATGCCTCTTTAAACTCTTTTGAAGTAGCTAAAAGTGTATCAATACTCCTAGATCATTTCCAGTCTTCATACCAAAATATAGCCTCCCCTTCGAATCGATATGATACTAGCTCAATTGTATCTTTACCCGATATATGCATGACATCTAGAGCCTTTTAGATTTGATAAATAAAGTCCTGTGGGTATTCATTAATATCTGAACCAGTGAATGTGGGAGGATCTATCTTAAGAAAATCCTGTGTTCGTAGGCTAGCTGCCCTATCTACACCACTAGAACCTGTGGTTGGAATAGTTTTTCCTTGAGCTTCTCCAATAACTATACGAGCCAACAATTGCACTTCTTTTCTTAGATCTTGATCAGTAGCATTAATAGGTGGTTATAAGGATGTGGTTCTTCTCCTCCCTAGCTCTTCTAGAGATGGAGGAGTAGAAGTAGTTTGTGATACAAACTCAGCTTGAGCCTTACTTTGATTACCTTTTCTAGATGGAGACTTGTTGATCCCTTCTCAGGAAGCCATGTCTACTCCCTGACCTGTATTCTTACTCTTTCTTGTAACCAACATCATTACTATAATGAGAAAAAGAATAGATTTGGTGGTTAAATATGACTTCATCTACGACTTAGGCTCTATTGTATGATCTAAGATGTGAAAAAAAAAAGAAACAACCCCTAAATTCCCATAGCCTCTTGTTTATAGATGTGGTGTGCAACATACCCATAAGCAAAACTCTATGTAGACACGGCTTTGTACACTCCCTAGAACGACCTGCTCTAATACTACTTTTGTCATGCCTAAAATCCGATTGGGGCAGAAAGCTGCCCATAGCTGTGAAGGCTCAAGAGAACCAATCCATGACTTTGTACTCCTCATATATGTAACTATAATAACCAAAGGTTTTACCATACATGGATATAACACATCTGGTTAAGGTCAGGACAAACCCCCGTCTTACTCTTGACTATTGTACCATACCAAAATATATAAAACATACACAAAAAGCCCCGAATCAATCTGGAGCTCAACACTAGGCGCTGGATATCCTAGGTTTCTACTGTGAAGGGTATTCACTGAAGCACCTGTGCCTATATCATGACATATATATCCCCCATAAGGGGCGTCAGTACGAAAGTATGTACTAAATATGTAAGGATAAAAGTAACCACACATGATATAGGAGCTCAACGAAAATAAGATATAAGTGCACAAAGAGTGCTGGTAGACCACCTTTATAAATACTTGTAGGGTCAGGTACATTACATTTCTTTCTTCATTTTACCTTTCTTACTTCATAATCTTTGTAATTCATATGATACAAATGACCAGCTGATCAGTGGTAAATAGACAAATCAGGAGTGGCCCATGCTAGGGTTATGCTCCTGAGCTACCACCCACATATAAGGTATAGAGATTGGCCCATGCTAGGCTTATGCCCCTGAGCTGCCACCCGTTTAATACAGATTTGCGTTACTTAGTTTATTTATCCTTTGAGATTGTTACTTATGGTACCCTGAAATAATAATCTACGAATAAGAGACACATAAATGGGAACTTAATGTAACAATAATAAGGTAGGTAGCTTTTGGCACACAAATGAAATATTTAGGAGATGAAAATAATGCATGGATCTTATTTGAGTAAACGGAGAACTCCTAGAATTTTCTAGTAAAAATAGACATGTATGCTTAATAATAAGCATACATTGAGGTGTTTCAATGTTAGGGAGTGGAAACAAGGTCATTGGCTACATTGGATATAATACGATGTTATTATGTATCACTTGTTATAGAAAAATTTTGGAAACTTACTTGATGGAATAAATATCCGATTTCATGCCAAAGAGTATAAAATAGAGTATGCCTTACATACCTGGTCATACAACTCTGATACTAACCCAACTTGACTTCCCGCCTTTTGGATTACTTATCTATAATAAAATATAAGGTAAACTAATATTAGCAACCAATCGATATATTTGGGCTATATAACTTCACCAAAATAGTGGTCGAGCAGTAAGCCTTAATTTATTAATGAAGGGTGTTATTTTAACCCTTTTCTTATCCAATTACATCCACATACCATACATATTCCTATAAGATCCCCCAACACAACTTTGGGTTCATTACACCCTCCAAACAATAAATGAAATAGAATGGGCAGTAGACGTATACAACCATTAGTTCGGTGGTGTACCACCACATCCTTCTTCTCTATATTTTAATACAAACTAACTACACCTTTCTCCAATATTAACCTGGCAGTCCCCAACATATACACACAAAATAGTCAGCAAAATAGCCCCAAATCCCTTTTGTTCTAGAAATCAATTGTTGAACTCACCATCTCTTGAGTTCTCAATAACAACACATCCATAATTTTTTCCCAAATTCATATATAAGAAGAAAAAATGGGGCAGTCACCTTACCTCAATTCTTCAACTCTTCCTTAAAATTTGAAATCCTCAAGAACTTTAACTTTCACTTTCCTTCACACTTTAAACCAAAGAAGAAAAGAGATCTCTTAATAAAAAGGAAAAAGTGAACAGGTAGCTTGTTTTATATTCTGCCATGAACTAATATTAAGTACTTATAGCATGTTTTCCTAATCTTCCATGAGATAATTAGGCTAAACCATAAGTGTTTTCACTTACCTTGGCATGCAAAGATTAAGGTTTCTTAAAAAACCCTAGAAAGGAAAATAGGGTTTCTCCTTGTTATTTTAGAGAGAGTGTAGAGAATTGGTGAAATATAATCCTTTTTTTGACTTAGAATGAAGGAAAATTACCAGCAACTTGGCCTTATAAAAGCCCTATTTTGGCCACCTCCTTAGCTGCATTTTGGGCCTTAAAATTGGTCAAATTGGTCCAAGTAGGTGATGCTCCTACTTAACGAGTTCAAGCTGCTCAAAAGGTCAAAGTAAATGATGCACCTACTTGCTTAATTTCTTAGTTGGGCTCAATTATATTTGGGCCTCGGCAGATTTGTGTGTTGGGCGATTTCTCAATTTTTCATACTCTTTTATTCAATTTGGGCCCAAATGAGTACATTAGTATAGGCCGAAATCTGGTCCATAGCCATGAGTCCATTAATTTGGTCCAAATAGCTTAAGTAGGTGACTCACCTACTAGCTTAATTAAGTCAAGAAAGAACCCCAATAGTTGATTCTATTTACAGCTCCTGATCCCTTTAATCTAACTTACAACTTGTACAAACTTGGTTACTTTAAACTTTAGATTCAAATACCGGCTTACGATTCCAAGTTAAATAGTTGTATCGATGGTAACTTGATCCCGTCATATTAAATCTTATGGGAGGTATTAGAACTGCATCTACACTATCAATACTCGCATAACAAATCTCGTCTGTTACCTATACCACAAGGCTATACCAAATTTCTGAGTCAAGCTAATTCTTCAAAATCTTCAAAAAATTCTTAGATCTTCAACCTCCCATTTTTTCAAAAATAATTTTTTAAAATATTTTATGTGAATATTTTAAATATCTTATTATTATTTACCTGTTCACTTTTAAGTACGAGTTTAGTATTTAGGTTTTTCTTAGAACCTATCTTCTTTCTTTTGATATCAGTCGTTCCTAAGCTTAAGTTCTAACTTACTTATTTGTCCTAAAGTCCTCTTTGATAAGTGACTCATCTTATGATACTAGTGCCTAAAATTTTGTGTGAATGAATCCTTATTTTATTTGACGTCACTTGTGTTTAGTTAATGGTTATCTATAATGTGAACATCGACTCGATTGAAATCTTCAATATGACAAATATGTCTAATATATACAAATATTCTAGTCTTCTTCCTTATCGCCCAATGCAAAACACTTTTTGGACTACACCTCCTCTTTTTGGTATTTCTTGCACACCTTTTGGATAGTTATCTTCAGCACACACCAATCTTGATACTTTACTAGGAATGATAATAACAAAACTTCATCTTTCAAGTCTTCTTTATGGACAGTATTTTTTTCTATTTTTATCTGCTTTCTTTTGTATTCATGAACTACATTTGACCAGATTTTTCTTAGGAGGTAGCCCATTATTAGGTCCAGTATTAATCAAATAAATTTTTTATTTTTTCTCCATATTCAAAAAACCTTTGACAAGACTCTCTATTCAATAAATCTAAGTTATTTTAATCTATTTCGTGGACCACATATTGGCAAAATGTAGATTTGAAATTGAGACCTCAAGGATTAAACGTAAGACAATCATTTCTATTGAACTAATTATTTTATTTGCATATAACAGGATTATAAGACTCCATGAATAAAACACTAAGCAGAACTTTTGAGCAAGAAATATTTTAATTCACGAGGATATGCAAAAATACCTTTATTTCAAACTGGGACAAAAAGTTCACCATGAGGGAGTTCAAGTCCACCCATTAATTCAAAAACAATGATAAGTAGCCAAGATAAGCAAAGGTATGAGTCAAAGTTGCTTTTCAAAACATAAAATTTTCTTTAAGCGCAGAAATAATAAGTTCAAACATAATATCTACATTGCAATGCTTGAACTATCATCATCAAAGAAAGCCTAAACAACATCTACAATATGAGAAAGTGGGTAAGCTACTCTATCTCCTTATCTAAATTACATGTCTCTGCATAGTCAACATTGTTTGGCTCCTCCAGGAGTTGCACCCCATTATCTAAATTGCATGAATCCATAGAGGCTGCATTGCATGTCTCTCATAAAAGTCTACATTGGCTGTATAGAATCTACATTGCATTGCTCTTTTTGGAGTTTGTATTGCACCCACATAATCACATTGTTCCAAAATGTCTACATTACAGGGATCTTGAAGTAGTTTGCATTTTGCCCACAAAATCTACATTGCATAGGTCGTGTAGGAGTCTAGCATTGCACGTGCAGAATCTAGATTACATGGCTTTATAGAGTCTACACCGCATGGCTCCCATAGGAGTGCACATTGCACCGACAATCTATATTTTATGACTGCATTGTCAATATTGCATGTCTTCTGCAAGAATCCACATCATAGTGCACCGGTAGAATCTATATTATATGGCTCCACAAATTCTACATTACAGTGCTCTCACAAATATATTGCGTCGTGTGTGCAAAATCTGTATCAACCAAACAAAACAACATTACATTAAGGTGTTAAAACAAATTAAACTACTACATGCCAAGCTACCCAAATCACTCAATGCCATATTATGTTACTTAAGATAAATAAACTTTCTCTAATCAGTATATAATTACCTTAAGGCATCATAGTTCAAAGGTTCAACTTTATGGCCTTAAGATTTAATTATTATTTATCGTGCTCTAAAGGTGTCATCTTCATGGTCTGCGGACATTATTTCATGTCCTTAGGATTTATTTTTTGCTTATCATGCTTCGAAGGCATCATCTTCATGGCCTATGGACATAATTTCATGGCCTTAGGACTTACTATCTCTTTATCATGCTTTGAAGCTGTCACAGTATAAAGGCGTCATCTTCATGGCATGCGGACATCATTTCATGGCCTTAGAATTTAATTTTCTCTAATCATGTCCCTAAGACATCACAACTTATGATGTCATCATTACCATCTTAAATCAAATACTCATGGTCTAAAAATATTGCATCATGTTTAAGCAATTACTTATCATTTATTTGACCTACATGCTTTATTCATTCTTTGTCCAGTTATATTAAAGGGAGTGCAATTAATGAATGAAGAATGAGCTACAAATGGGAGTAACTTTCATTCCTTATTCTGAGATATAATCATATTTATCCCAATGGCACTCTAATTCAGCTTGAAACATATTCACCTTTTATTTTTCGTACAATTCTCATCTATTGAGTCGCATCCAATCTTATCTATTCCAAGCTCATCTACCCATAGTATCATTATTGTTTCCCCTATATCTTATCATTAATTTTATTTAGGAATCTCATCTATTCTAAATCTAGAACTACAAACGATCTTATTCTGGTAAAACTAGAGATATGTAGGAGAATTCAAACTGAAGTCTCGACCAAATCATTTTAAGAAATCTATCCTGCTACTTCTATTTCCAAAAGACTTATTCTCACAGTTGAAAATTGGATACTATATTAATATTCTTTTCTCAAAAATTCATCAATAAATTATAAACAAAGAAAGGAAAGTTATTTGTTGAAACTTGGAGGGGTTTACCACACTATGAGGGACTAGGTACCTTAAGGTCAGACACAGGTAATGAAACAGTAAAGCGTAGAAGATTAAAACTTTGTTGGAAATTAAAGAACAGAAATATTTAACATGGAAACCTCCTTTCTCAAGGAAGGAAAAGATATGACATGCCCTCACAAGTACTCAACAATCCACTTTAATAAAACTCTTGATTACAGTCTTAATGGGAACTTAACTCTAAGCTCCACCAGTTTGCAATAACTCTAGTACAAACCCACCTTGAAAACTCTGCCAAGAACTCACCTCTATATTGATTAACTCTAACCAATATCAAACTCAGGTAACTCTACCTAAGCACTCTCAAGAACAAAAAGAAAATGCATTACTCTTATAAAACGAGTAATTCAATTACAGATCAATAATTGACTCAAGAACACAACCTCTCTTAGGACACAAAAAATTTGGAATTAAGCAATATTTAAGCTTTCGCTAATTTCTCTCTTGAACAATCTAATTGCAAAAACTGGTGAATTAGGGAGAGTCCTTTTCTATTTATAAATGGATAATGATTAGGGTAGAAATAAGATTGGTCCAAGTATCCTTAAAGGTACAAGCTCACCTACGCAGTTTGTTACACTAATAGACAAAACTTTGCAGGATAGTGACAGATGTACTGAACTCAATATGACCCAGAGACCTAGTCCCTCGATGTTAGTTGATCATCATCAAAACAAGATATAGAAATTTTCCCCTTTTTTGATGATGACAAATCAACCACAAATTTTTTAGCATCAATGTTCATTCTTTTTATTTACTCAAATTTATTACCCCTACTATAGATGAATGTTCCCCCTATCATTATGTACCATGCTTCCCCCTATTAATACTCCATCATGCTTCACCAATATTTTACCCTGTTAATATGTCATTCACCAATATTCTTTAACTATCAATATCCCATCATATCACAAATATTTAACACATATGCACCTATTACCTGGTCCCTAACACATTATTATGCAACACACACCTGGTCCCTACCATATGAATTTAGTATTCCCCCTTTTAGAATCATTGAAAAGTGATAACAATAAACCATGAGTAAATAAGCACAAGTTAGTTAACTCATGAACATTGGGACAACACTAACATGAATAACAACTTTAAAATAAAGAACAGACAGATGAGACAAACAATCAAAGACTAATTAATATGTAAGATGTAAGTACTATTTTAGTGCATAATTTAAATATTCTAGAGAAAAAGCCACAGGATTCAAGAAAATTTAAATAGGTAAAGGACTTGGGAAAAGGTTTTGAAGAATTAGATCCATGTTATTGTTTTCTGTAGCATAACAATGTAACTATTCCTTAGTTACATGCCTTATCTCTATATTCAAGCTAAGAACCTCATCAGTTAGGGTAAAACCCTTCTTCTTTAGTTTAGCATTCTTAGTTTTAAGATTTTTAGAGATACTTGGGTCCTTATTAGAAAGATGTTGAATTGTCATTTGTAATTTGCTAATATCTGTATTTTTAGCAGCTGAATTGAGATTCAATTCCTCTATTTCATTACTGAGCTCCTCTTGAGAGATATTACCTGATTTCTTTTCCACACACTAAGTTTTGATCATCGTCTTTATACAAAATAGTTGTATCATAGTTCTAGGAGTTCTATTTTCACAGATAATACCAAAATAATCAAATACTTTGTTCAACAAATATCTATAATGCATGCCATATTTTCCATTTTTTCTATAAATAACTTTCTGTATGTGCTCTATCATTGAAACATGTAAACTAATGAATTAAAACTTCTAAGACACTCCATCATATATGAATTAGTAGTTGAATTAATGTTCTTCTTTGGTGATCTAGGAAGAATCACTTTATTAACAAAATAAAAGACTAATTGTAACTCACTTTTGAGTGATTTCCTATTTACTGCAACCACAGATTTTTCTTTAACCTTTAATGCATTAGCCATGAACTCTATTGAGGGATGTTATTTTGAGACAGACCTCAAACCACTAATGGGAACCAAGTAATTCAACATCAAGATTCAACTTCTACCCTTGAACTACAGTAGTCATCTTAAGTTTGTCTTTAGAAAAATCCAATATGGAATAGAATTCCTTAACTACCTTATTAAAGTCTATGGGAATGGGTCCTTCCATAAGATGGAGCTATCTTTTATGTTTAACAAGCTCAACTAATTCCATCATACCTTGTTTAGTTAATACACTTGAGTTAAAGATCCTCCCAGTTATCACCTTTTGATTTCTTAAGAACCCATTTCACACTTTTTTAGACACAATATTTCCTTCTTTCTCTAGTTTTCCCTTTTTAAAAACACTAATGGGTTTTTATTCATTCATTTTCCTCTTCTTAGGACTAGATACTTCAGAAGTTAGTTGTTTTCCAGGATAACTTCTAGACTTCTATTCTAGATTTCTGGTCATTTTACTGATATTTTGTTCCTTAGGACCAATCATACTCTTTCGTGGGTTGTTTGATAGCAAGATGAGATTTTTAGCAATCCAAGCATCATCCATCAATACACTACCAGAAAGGTTATGAAACTTCAGGGATGAATTTTCATCAATAAGTTGAGTGGCGAAGGAGTTTGGCTTTGGAAGGGTCAGAGAAAAAATATATTTTTCAGGAAGGTTTGAGAGAGAATTTTTATCTATGCTATGTTCAAAGTCCTTGGAAATACATGAGAATGATGAATTAGCAGCCATTTGGAAATCCTTGTCATGGGAATATGGCTAGATTTTTTCTTTTGAAAGGAGAAGGTTTGGGGACAACAAGATTTAAGGGAATGAATGAGCACAAGAAAGGGCTTTTTAAAAGAATGAGATATGATCAATTTCAATTTTTGGGTAACTTATCTTTCTTTTTAAGATAAGATAAATTTCTAACATAGAAAGAGAGAAGATGCTACTTTTTTTGATAGAAAAAAAGTAACGTACATTCATGATACTAACTTGAGAGATGGGATCCGTTCCCTCTCTTTCTTGAGTGACTCCTTAATTTTGTGCATATCATATCTTTCCTTCTCTGAAGTTGTTCTCATGGGTGTATGCATGCAAGTGTATGGTACTGAGTTAGACCAGCAAGTACATACTTTATTAAGGATACCTATCTCCTGATCATAGCCATTTTTAGGGAGAAAAACTATCACATCTAGAAAGTCAGGTTATTTTGATCAACCCCAGCCTCAACCTGTTCCTGTTCTTCATAAAATTTTTCCTTGGGAATAGCTTTAGTGAAGATGACTGTTATTTGATCTTCAGTTTTGTAAAATATCATACAAATAGCTTCCTTCTCAATATTGTTTCTCAAAAAGTAATGTCTCACATCTATATGCTTGGTACTCTTATGTTGCACTAGATTCTTGGCCATGTTGAGAGCACTTGTATTGTTACTTATCATAGGGATGGTGTTTTAGACAATCCCATAGTCCTTTAGTTGTTATTTGATCCATAATAATTAAGCATAGTAAGAAGCTTCATCCACATACTCAACTTCAGTAGTAGATATAACAACTTAATTCTACTTCTTAGAACCCCAGAAGATTAAGGAAGAACCCAAAAAATGAGCCATTCCTAAGGTACTTTTTGTATCCATCAGATATCCAGCATTAATATACCCTACCAGATCAAAGCTATCTCCAGAAGTAGAGTACAGGACCAGGTTCCCTGTACCTTTCGAAAACCTGAGAATTCTTTTTGCAGCTTTTAAATGAGACTCTTTAGGAAAGGCCTGAAGTCTTGCACACATTCCCACACTAAACACAATATTTGTCCTACTTGTAGTGAGATATAGTAAGGATCAAATAATCCCTCTATACATGGACTTATTAAATGAGGGACCAAATTCATCATTGTCCATTTTGAAATTGGTTCTAAATGGATTTTCAATTGGCTTGGCATCTCTTATGTTGTATTTCTTCAGAAGCTTCTTGATATACTTTTCTTGACAGATCATTGTCCCTTGAGAAGTTTGCTTGATCTGCGAACCTGGGAAGAAACTCAGTTCACCCTTCATGCTCATTTGAAATTCACTCCTTATTATCTCTACAAACTTTTCATATAGGGATTTAGAAGTAGCTCCAAAGATTATGTCATCAACATATATCTTACCAATTAGTAAGTTGCTACCTCTTGACTTTAAAAAGAAAGTATTGTTATTTTTCCCTCTTTTAAAGCCATTTTCTAGAAAAACTTTAAAAGTATCTCATACCAAGCCCTATGTTCTTGCTTCAACCCATAGAGAGCATTGTCCAATTTGAATATATGATAAGGAAAATCTACATCGTCAAAACCTAGAGGTTGTTTGACATAGACTTTTTCCTTCAAGTTTCCATTAAGAAAAACACTTTCGATATCCATTTAAAAGAGTTTGAACCCTATATAGAAAGTAAAATCAATAAGAATCTTGATACCCTATATCCTTGCTATAGGGGAAAATGTCTCATCATAATCAATTCCTTCCTCCTAGTTATAGCCTTAATAACTAGACTTTCTTTATTTCTGTTGATAGTCCCTTGTTCATCCTACTTTTTTTGCAAATCCAGATGGTCCCAATAATTGTTGTATCAATAGGTACGGGGACCAAGTGCCAGACTTTACTTTTTTTACGTTTCTAAAGCTTCTCCTGCATTGCATTAATTTAATCAGTATCTTTCAGATATTCCTTTATATTTTTAGGCTTAATTTGGGACAAGAATGCTGAAATACCATGAAATTCCTAGCTTGAGCTCTTGTTTGGACTCCAAATTCCAAAGGTGTAGTTAGATTCTTAAGTAGATGAGAAGATGTATGCCTCTAATTTGACCTTCTAAGATTAGTTCCGCTAGGACCAGGTCCTTGTGAATTTTTACTAGACCCTTCTTATTGTTCTTCAACTGGAGTTGGGTTTTGTGACTGTGATCCTAGATCACCATCACTTTCATCATTCTTATTTGCATTATTTAGTTCTTGACCATTATCATCATCAATATCATCCCTTTGAACAAGAATGTGTTCTTTAATTTTTAAATTTTCACCATCACCTGGATTCATTATCTCTCTTGATTCATCAAAGATCACATGTACACTTTCTTCAACATGCAGAATTCATTTGTTTAAAACTCTGTATGCTTTAGTTTTTGAGAAATAGCCAACAAATACTGCTTCAACACTTTTGAATTCAAACTTCCCTAGATCATTCTTCTAATTATTTACACCCAAAAGGACTAAAGTAGTCAATATTAGGCTTTCTATTAAACACGCACTCATATGGGGTCTTGTTCAAGAGTGATCTTATCAAGAACCTATTTATCACATAGCAAGCAGTATTTACAGCTTCAGCCAAAAAGTTCTTTAGAAGACTACTATCAATTAGCATAGTCCTAACAATCTCTATGAGGGTTATGTTCTTTCTTTCACCAACTCTATTTTGCTGAGGAGTCCTTGGATTAGAGAAGTTGTGACTGATTCTATTTTCAACACAAAATCCTACAACTTGGGAGTTCTCCAATTTAGTTCCATGATCAAATTTGAATCTAGTAATCTTCTAATTTATCTTCATTTGAATTGCAAGGAAAAAGTAACTTGAACTTCATTGGTTTCATCCTTTGTTCTCAAGAACATTATTCGGTGAATCTTTTGTAGTCATTCACAAACACAAACACATACTTGAAACACCCTGGGTTTTGGCCCTTGAAAATTTCTTGAGCTTAGAGTTAACTATTTTTGTAATGACTCATCATACGAGTTGTATAATATAGACATAGGTCAGGAGACCCAACTCGTAATGTGTCCATAGATAGTGGTTGGGTTTCTATTGTGGTTACGGTTTTATAGTATGGATCATTAGGTATGGTGACAAGTCATTAGGGTGATCCTTTACTTAATCAGAAACTTAGTGACTTGACTTAGCTCCAAGTATGAGTGGATCATTATGAGCTATAAGGATAGTTCATAAGTCATTGTAGAAAGTCATATGTTGTCTAGTATCTATCCCTTTGAATTCTATCTTGGGTATGACTGGAACATACGAGTTATATGATCTGGTCACAAGTGGTGGAAATGGATTCATATGGTGGATAGTGTGTGGGTGTCCAACTCACTGTCTTAGTGATGAATCGATCATATGATTCATATGGTGTGGTCGCGAGTCATGGGGTTGACTTGTAACCACCTGCGGTATTTTTACAATATTAAGTTAGGGTATTCCAAACATTTCCCTCTTTTTAACTCTTTTTACCATGACATAAAACACCTTTTGGGATTTCATTAACCTATTATTCCCAATCAAACACTCTAAAATCTCTCAAACTCTCTATTTAAGCAAGAGGCTAGGTTTTCTTTAAGATAATCAATCAAGGGCTTTCAAGAGTGACTCTCTTCTTCTTCCTTGATGTCTAAGGCATGCTACTCCTCCCTCATTGTTATTTTACAAAGTTCATATGTTCTAATGTATGATTTTCATGATATTGTTAAGGCTTGAAATAATGGTTGGGGGTTTTGGATGTTTATGGTTGAATAAGGTAACTCATGGTTTAATTATCTTTCTTTTATGCTTTTAGTATTATTTTAACATTATGAGATGCATATTAAAGGTACATAGGTTTTGGAGTATTATGGATGGCCAAAATATTTTAAATGTCTTTAAAATATTATAGTTTTATCTTGTTATATGTTAAAATTGATCAGACATAGGGTGCAGGGCAGTTATGGTTGGGTATCAAGGGTGGTCTCCGATCCTAGTTGGACTTGAGATGCCCGACATGACTAAGACCTGGATTTGGTAATGTAAGATTGGTATCAGAGCCTTAGGCTCATGGTTAATAGAGATTCCAACAAATTAGTGTCGAGTAGAGTCTCTTTTAAGGATATGTAGTGCACCACACTCATAGGGGAGATGCTTGAGACATTTAGGAATGTTTCTCTTTCTTGTATTCTATTTTTGAGTTGTAAAGTCTAACGTCTTGAATTCTCCTCTAATTCCCATTTTTTTTCTTTTTATATCATGCCTCCTCAAAGATTTAAAGCTCATAGAAACTTCATTATCCTACTTGAGGACAATATTGATGGACTTGTACTACTTATGGGGTCTAGACTCGATCTAGGGGTCAAATTCCTAATTTCACTCCAGGAGTTCCACCGGTTCCCTCCTATCCTTCTTGAGCCCCTCAAGCTAATATGAAAAATGCTAAGTTTCGTCAGTTTATCCATATGTTGTCACAACTGGTAGCTTCTCAGGCTGAGCATGGTACTTCCGTTACTCTATCTTCTGAGGCCACAAGGGTTGGCCATTGAATCCTCCAACCTTTATCAGTGCTAAGGCAGAGAAGGATCATCAAGGTTTACTAGATGAGATGGAAAATATCTTTTATGTTATGTATGTCACAAATATAGAGGGCATAGAATTCGCCGCCTACTAGCTAAAAGATGTGGTGTACCAGTGGTATAAAGAATGGGATTAGTCAAAGGGTGATGATGCTAAGTCAGCCTTGTAGGAGGATTTTTCTAATACCTTCCTAAACCGCTTATTTCCTCAAGAGTTGAGAAAAGTAAAGAAGGAAGATTTTATTAATCTGAAGCGAGGTAAGATGCCAGTCAAGGAGTACGTCTTGAAGTTTCACCAGTTATATCGGTATGCTCTGGAGTTAGTTTCTAGAATGAGGGCAAGAATGAAGAAGTTTGATTGCGAGTTATCTTGAGACTTAATTTTGCAGAGTAAATCTACCTTTTTGAACAAGGACATGGATATCTCCAGATTTGTTGTATATATGCAGTAGGTAGAGAAAGAGAAGAAGAAGATGGTTGAGATAGGAGAGATATAGATCATGAAGTTTAGATTTTATGAGCAGGATGGTGTCTAATAGCAGAGTATCAAGGATGGTAGAAAGTAGTCCAAAAAGAAGTAGGGAAATTTTGGGTCTTATTTGATAGCTAGTGCTTCCTACCCAAAGCTGTCAGGTGATAGGAGTTTCTAAGATAGCGATAATTTTAGGGCACTGGGTTCCCAGACTTAGGATAGCGAGGTACAATCAGCTCCATCATATCCTCCCCATAGATTTTATGGTCGATTGCAGTCGGGGTTACTATTATAAAGAAAAGGACAAGTGCTTCAACTGTGGTCAACCAGGGCACATGTTTAGAAGTTGTCCAGTGGCCAAGGTTGCTTTGGTGGAAAATAAGGTTCCAGTATCCCCTTTATCATCTCCGACATCAAAGGGTGCACCATATAGTTTTGGCACTAGTCAGAACTGTATTTATGCTCTTACTACTCATTGGAAGTTTGAGGCATAACTTGATGTTGTGACTAGTCTATTGAAACTCTGTTCCCATGATATAGGCTATTTGATTGATCTGAGGTCCACTCCTCTTATGTGACCCCATTTATAGCTGTGTATTTTAGTATCGATCCCGAGTGTATTTCGGATCTTTTTCTATTTCTCTCCTGGTGGGTGACTTGGTGGTGGCTAAAAGAGTCTATAAGGGTTGTGTGGTATCTGTGTATGGTTGGGAGACTTTTGTGGATCTCTTTGAATTAGACATTGTTGATTTTGATATCATATTGGAGATGTATTGGTTACACTCATGCTATGATTATCTAGATTGTCGAACCCATAAGTGTAAAACCCCAAAAAATGCAAATCAATATTAGCGCCATATTTCAAGCTTATACATAGTACATCATGGTTCTTTGGTAGTTTCATTATCAATTTTGATGTCAATTAAGGTCTAAAATATGTCCTAACTATTAGGCGAATCAAAACATTCCTTACTGATTGAATTCTTGGGAAGGATATTGGTATAGTCAACTTCAAACAAGCATATCTCTCATTATACTATGAATTTTTAAGCTCATGACCCACTAAAAGATAGATAATTGAATTATCTTTTCAATGATACCAATTTCACCAAAATCCAACTAAGTGATGACACTAGCTGGTGGCTTATCACATATCTGGCGACTTATCAGCTAATGTCGTCAGCCTTAGGTAGAAAGTCATAAATTCCAGCATCATGTGACGACATGAGCTGATGGCTTATCACATATATGATAACATCAACCCAATGTCATCAGCCGTAGAATTCAACATTTGTCAAATAGTTTTGGAGGGGTGTTTTGGTATTTTCCCTTCATCCTAAAGCTCCATAAACACTGAATTCAGCCTTCATTTTACCAAAATACATTTTTTTCTCTCAAATTCTCTCAAGAACAAGAAGAGAGGTTTCCAATTCAAGATCTAAATCTCAAGTATTCTTTCATCAATCTTCCCAAATCAAGTATCAAGGTATGTCATGTGTTGATTCATGGGTCCCTTTCACCCATGAAGCTCAAGAATCTCTTTTAAAAACACAATATTTGTGTATTTATGAACGTTCATGATTTAAATACAATTGAAATTCAAGTTCATGATGTTATGAGGTTTTGATTCATGTTTTAAATTACATATTCCAATGATTGACCCTAGTATAAGAAGATTTATTTAATAATTATTATAAACCCCTTTCAATTTACAAGTTGATTGATGTATCTATGATTATTAGATGTGTTGGTGATGGTATAACCAAAGCATGGTCCCCATGTGTTTGACTAAATGCTTATGTGAAGGAAAAGTGCCATACTAGTATAATAATATGAAATCTCCATTCATGTACAAGTTTATGCACGTCAAGTGTTTGATGAAATGTCTTAGTCAATGAAGTATGGATATATGTGTAGCCATTGTGGTGCTTTAGAACTTGTACTTCATGAAATCTCCAACTTTTTGAATTATGGATTGTGATGTTGGTCATGTATTCAAGAAAGTCATGTTTTGTCAGTTTTTTCCTATCAAGTGTTGGGGGTACTTGTACCCAAAAAATATAGTTGTGTGCCTAGAGTTAGTGTCATGTTTTCACGATATCCTCAGTCAAGCCATAATCTGTAGAACTCAGTCAGTCATGTGACTCCGGAAAGTTTAGTAATACAGTAACCTCGATACTATTCCATCAGTCAATGGAAACTCAGTTAATTTATTCTAGTTCAGTTCAGTAATCTATGTTCAGTGTCTATTCAGATGGGAGTAGGAATTAGCACCGTGTGAACCCAAGGATGGGAACACACACTGTCAGATAAAGGTGATTCTTAGAAGTCATCCTTGCATTCCAGAACAATGTAGCCAGCATAGGCTGAGATATCAATACTGTCAGATGAGGGTTGTTGAGGTGGATAAACACAGTCAGATAAGGATCCCACCATTTTATTTTGGGGACATGTCAGATGAGGGTCACCCACAACTTGTCCTTACCAGTGGAACGGTATTGACACCCTTTAAATTAGGGTTACAGATTGAACCCTAATGCAGCTATCTTGTGTTATTTGGGGCATGTCGATTAGATGACTACTTCCCATAATTCCAGTTACAGATCAGGACTGTCAGATACAGTCATTCAGTCTTAGTAAAAGAATTCAGATAATTCTACAGAATTTAGGACTTTCAGATGCAGTCACCTCAAAATAGAATAGAACTTAGCTATTTCTATCAAAAACTAGACTGTCAGTTACAGTCGGTCAGTATTAGTTATTTTAGTTATACGGTTATCAGTATCTCATGTTATCAGTACTCAGATTCAGTAATCATGTTATCACGAACAAAGTTACAGTTATTATGTATTCACGCATATATTCTCACGTTCATGTTGTTCAGCCAGTTAGTATAGTTCATGCATGTGAACCTGTTGCATTCAGCCTACCTCACATACATACCAGTACATTCAATCATACTGACGTATTTACGGTATGGTATTTTATACCATAGGTTCAGAAGCACGAGCTCCAGAACATCAGTAGCATTCCAGTACTTAGCAGTCAAAGTTAGCAGTGAGTCCTCATCCTTCGAGGACATGAGCATTATATTATCATTTCAGCACTTAGTTTATTTTAGTAGTTAGAGTTAGTTAGGAACATGTTCCATCAACTCCTTATTCAGACAGTTAGAGGCTTTTCAGACTATTATGTTTAGTCAGTTTATTACTTTGTTTTGGGTATTTTATACCCCACGCAGATGTTAAATTTTATTAGATATTATGTCTCAGTTTTGAACCTTACGGCCTTACTGCCTTTATTTCTGCATTTACACAGTATATTATGTAGTGTTCAGGTACAGATATCAGTCATGGATTAGCTTGTGGTCCTTCGGGGTCATGAGCACCGTGTAGCATTTTTGGCACCAGTTTCAGGGTGTTACAAACTTGGTATCAAAGCCTAAGGTTTAATAGTATCCTAGGAAGTCTGAAAGATGCATCTAGTAGAGTCTTATGCATAGGTGTGTTGCACGCCATATTTATGTGCAGGAGGCTAGAAGATATTTTAGGAACAGTTTCCCTTCTTTCAGTATTCATGTCATGCCAGTGAGCATAATCTTAAGCTAATCTCTCAGTCCAATCCATTTCTCCCTTTCTTCTACAAAACTTTCCTCCTAAAAGAAAAAATGAGAATCAGCCATCCCCTCAGCCCGGAGATCCTTTGGGTAAACATTTTCTCATGCAGAGTTTAGAGCTACATTCACTATTCTTGCTCAGTTAGTTGCTGCTCATAATGAATTACCAGTTGTCATTCTATCCAACCCAATGGCCAATTTAGCTACAACCAGGATTTGAGACTTCACCCAAATGAATCCTCTATCCTTTCTCGAGTCTAAGTCAGATGAGGACCCTCAAGAATTCATCGATAAGATTCATAAGGTTACAGATATCATGGGGGTTACTCCTAGTGAGAGTGCTGAGCTAGCTGCATATTAGTTGTTGGATGTTGTCCATACTTGGTACAAGCTGTGAAAGTCAGAAAGGTCAGTTGATGTAGGACCTATAAAGTGGGAGGAGTTTTTCACTGCATTTTTAGAGAGGTTATTTCCCTTAGAGCTGAGAGAAGCGAAGGTGTTGGAATTTATCAAATTCAGGCAGGCCAGCATAATGGAGAAAGAGTATTCTCTTAAGTTTACTAAATTAGCTAGATATGCCCCTCATGTGGTTGCAGATATCAGGGCCAAGATGAGTAAGTTTATTTTTGGGGTAAATGATAGTGTGGTCACCAAGTGTAGGTCTGCGATGTTAAATATTGACATGACTTTAGCCAGGATTATGACTCAGGCTCAATAGATAGGGGAGCAAAAGATTAAGATGAGGGAGAATCAGAATAGAAGAGTAAGGACAGGTAGTTTCAACTTTGCTCAGCCCAAATTAGGAGGAAACTATTCTCAATTTTGTCCTAAGTCATCAGTTCTAGCTCCTTTTTTTTCTTGTGCTCCAGCTCCTAAGTTTAGGGATGGTAATAGAGATAGGACGCCAGGCTCTAAGTCTCAGGGCAGTGTCATCAATGCCCAAACTAATCCCTTTTGTCATAGTTGTGGTAAGAACCACAAGGGTGTTTACAGGGTAAGCCAGGCGACAGAGTTAGAGATTGTCCCCAGTCAGTTTATCAGGGCCAGCAGAACCGTTCCTCAACTCAGTCTGGTAGCCCAAATTATCAATGTTCCACTTCCAGTGCTACTAGTGGGCAATGCCTAAAGAGACTTTATGCTCTCCAGTCTCGATAGGATCAAGAAAATTCTCCTAATATGGTTACTGGTATGTTACAGATCTTTCACTTGCATGTTTATGCTTTGCTAGATCCAGGTGCTTCCTTGTATTTTGTTACTTCTTATATAGCAAGCGATTTTAGAATCAGTCCTGAAATTCTAGAAGAGCCCTTTTTAGTCTCTACCCCAATGGGTAAAACCATCATAGCCCAACGGGTATACATGAACTTTTTGGTTATGATATTTCAGAAAGTCACTTTAGCAGACTTATTCCAATTAGAGATGACTAATTTTAATATCATTCTCGGCATGGATTGGCTTCACTCCTGCTATGCCACAGTCGACTGTAGAAACAGAATAGTCCAATTATAGTTTTTAAATAAACCCATCCTAGAGTGGAGGGGTAGTACTTCAGCGTTCAGAGGTCAGCTTATTTCCTACCTTCAGGCAAGAAAAATGATGTCTAAAGAATGTTTCTATCATCTTGTTAGAGTTAAGTACACTAGTTCCAAAACTCCCAGTCTTCATTCAGTCCCAATCCTGAATAAATTTTTAGATGTCTTATTCGAAGATCTTCCCGAAATTCCTCCCAAAAAGAAAATAGACTTCGGCATTGATCTTCTTTCAAATACTCATACCATATCTATTCCACCATATAGAATAGAACCAGGAAAACTCAAAAAATTGAAAAAGCAGTTGAAGGATCTCTTAGATAAGGGGTCCATCGGGCCCAGCGTGTTCCCGTAGGGCACACTAGTCTTATTCATGCACAAGAAATATGGTTCTCTCAGAATATACATTGATTTACCGTCAGTTCAATAAAGTCATGGTCAAGAAAGAGTATCCACTTCCCCATATTGATGACTTGTTTGACCAACTTCAGGGTGCCAACTATTTCTCTAAGATAGACCTCAGATAAGGCTATCATCAGCTCAGAGTCAGGGAATGTGACTTTCCAAAAATAGCCTTCTGAACTCAGTATGGTCACTTCGAATTCCTAGTCATGTCCTTTGGTCTTACTAATGCCCCAGCATCTTTCATGGACTTGATGAACCGGGTGTTCAAGCAGTACTTGGATATATTCATCATAGTCTTCATAGATGATATTCTGGTCTATTCCTGCAGTGAGCGTGATCATGCAAACCATGTTAGAATTGTACCTCAGACTCTCAGAGATCATCAACTATTTGCCAAATTCAATAAGTGTGAGTTTTGGCTATGGTCAGTAGCATTTCTTGGTCATATCATTTTTGGTGATGGCATTAGGGTTGATCCTTAAAAGGTCGAAGTGGTAAAAAACTGACCTCACCCTATATCTCTATTAGATATAAGGAATTTCTTAGGTTTGGCTAGCTAATATAGACGGTTTATTGAGGGATTTTTTTCTATTGTATCCCCTATGTATAGATTGACTCAGAAGAAGGTCAAGTTTCAATGGTCAGATCCTTGCGGGAGGAGTTTTCAGGAGCTGAAGACTTGACTCACCTCAGTTCTAGTCCTAGCTCTTCTAGATGGTTCAAATGGGATCATAGTATATTGTGATACATCCAGAGTAGGTTTGGATTGTGTCCTCATACAGCATGGTAAGGTCATAGCCTACACTTCTATACAACTTAAACCCCATAAGAATTATCCGACTTATGATCTTGAGTTAGCAGCCGTAGTATTTGCCTTAAAGATTTGGAGGCATTATCTAAATGGTGTTCATGTAGATGTGTTCACACACCATAAGAGCCTTTAGTATGTATTTTCTTAAAAATATCTTAACCTCCGCTAGAGAAGGTGATTAGAGCTCTTGAAAGATTATGACATAAGTGTCCTTTATCATCCGGGCAAGGCCAACATAGTGGCCGATGCTCTCAGTAGATTGTCTATGGGTAGTGTTTCTCATGTTAAGGATAGTAATAAGAAGTTAGCTCAGAAAGTCCATCAGTTTTCCAGACTAGGTGTTCGATTAGTAGTTACAGAGAAGGGTCATATATGGGTTCAAAGTAGTTTTGAATTATCTCTAGTTTTTGAGGTAAAAGAAAAGTAAGATAGAGATCCCAGTCTAGTCAAGTTGAAAGAGTCAGTCAAGGATCAGAAAGTTGAGGTTTTCTCCCGGGGGAGATGGTATTCTGCATCGTCAGGGTCGTCTGTGTGTTCCAGGTGTAGATGACTTGAGGCAGCGAATTCTTGTAGAAGCGCATGGTGCACACTACTTTATTCATCCAGGGGCCACAAAGATATACAGCGACTTGCAGGAGATCTATTGGTGGAGTGGATGAAAAGAGATATCGCAGAGTCTGTGTCTAAGTGCTCTACATGTCAGTAGGTTAAGATAGAGCATCAAAAGCCTAGTGGTCCCATGCAAGAGTTCATTATTCCCACTAGGAAATGGGAAGAAGTGAACATGGACTTTGTCATGGGTTTGCCATGTACTTTCCATCAGCATGATTCAATTTGGGTCATTGTAGACAGGATGACAAAATCATCTTATTTCCTTTCAGTTCATACCTCTTATTCAGTCGAGGACTACGCCTAACTCTATATCAGGGAGTTGGTCAAATAACATGTTATTTCATTGTCCATTATTCCATAAAGAGGTACTCAGTTCACCACTCACTTCTAGAAAGCATTCCAAAAGGGTCTTGGTACCCAAATTCATCTCAGTACATCCATTCATTCCCAGAAAGATGGTCAAGCAGAAAGGACCATTCAAACCTTAGAGGATATGCTAAGGGCATATGCAATTGATTTCAAGGGAAGTTGGGATGACCACTTTTCTTTGATTGAGTTTGCATACAACATCAACTATCATTTTAGTATTCAGATGGCTCCATTCGAAGCTCTCTATGGTAGGAGATGCAGATCTCCAGTCGGTTGGTTCAAAGTTAGTAAGGCCTCAATCATAGGTCCTGACTTGGTATTTGATGCCTTATAAAAAGTTTAGTTCATCAGAGAGAGACTTCGGGCTTATCAAAGCCGACAGAAGTCTTATGCAGATGTACGCAGAAAGGATCTCAAGTTCAAAATTGGTGACTTTGTCTACCTAAAAATCTCTCCCATAAAGGGAGTGAAGAGATTCGACAAGAAGGGAAAGCTTAGTCCCATGTATGTCGGTCCCTTCAAAATTCTCAGTTGCTTTGGTAAAGTATCTTATGAGCTTGCATTGCCTTCAGATCTAGCCTCAGTTCACCCAGTCTTCCATGTCTCTTTGCTCAAGAAGTGCATAGGTGACCTAGAAGATGTAGTCCCTATTCAGAGTATAGATGTTCAGAATAGTCTCTCTTATGAAGAAATTCTAGTCAAAATTCTTAACTACCAGATTCGTAGACTAAGGAACAAAGAAGTCCCTCTAGTCAAAGTTCTTTGGCGGAATCATTTCGCTGAGGGAGCTACTTGGGAAGCAGAAGCAGACATGCAAACCAAGTACCCTCACCTCTTCTCCAAAAACTTAGACTCAGCTCAAGGTAATAATTTTCCTTAAGCTTATTCAATTTAATGTTCAGATTTCCATTATAAACTTGGTACCAAGTACCATTACATATTCAGACATGCATTCATGTGTCAGCTCAGTCATGTATTCATGCATCAGATATCCATGTTCAATATGATAAAACCAGCTTATTAGTTATGTCATTCTTGAAATCATGATTTAGTTATGCATGTCCGGTATGTACTTTCAGTTATCATTTCTCTCAGTCTAATCAGTCTCTTTCGAAGACGAATGTTCCCAAGAAAGAGATATTGTAATACCCCAAAAAATACAAATCAATATTAGCACCATATTTCAAGCTTATGCATAGTACATCATGATTTTTTGGTAGTTTCATAATCAAGTTTGATGTCAATTAAGGTCTCAAATACGTCCTAGCTATTAGGTGAATCAAAACATTTCTTACCGGTTGAATTCTTGGGAAAAATATTAGTATAGTCGATTTCAATCAACCATATCTCTCATTATACTAAGAATTTTTAAGGTCATGACTGACCAACAGATAGATAATTGAATTATGTTTCCAACAAAACTAATTTTTCCAAAATTTGATATCGGAGCAAAAAGTTATACCCATTTTACTCCAACATGATAGCCTGGAAACTAAGTGATGACATTAGCAGATGGCTTATCACATATCTGATGACTTATCAGCTATTGTCATCAGCCTTAGGCAGAAATTTATAAATTCCAGCATCAAGTGACGACATAAGCTGACGACTTATAACATATGTTACGACATCAGCCCAATGTCATCAGCCGTAGAATTCAACATTTTCCAAACAGTTTTGAAGGGGTATTTTGGTAATTTTCCTTCACCCCAAAGCTCCATAAACACTGAACTCAGCCTCTATTTCACCAAAATACATTCTTTTCTCTCAAATTCTCACAAGAACAAGAAGAGGGGTTTCTAATTCAAGATCCAAATCTCAAGGATTCTTCTATCAATCTTCCCGAATCAAGTATCAAGATATCATGTGTAGATTCATGGGTCCCTTTCCCTATGAAGCTCAAGAATCTCTTTTCAAAATACAAGATTTGTGTATTTATGAATGTTGATGATTTAAATAGAATTGAAATTCATGTTCATGATGTTGTGGGATTTTGATTCATGTTTTAAATTACACATTCCAATGATTGACCCTAGTATATGAAGATTTGATTAAGAATCATAATAACCTCTCATCAATTTACAAGTTGATTGATGTATCCATGATTATTAGATGTGTTGATGATGGTATAACTAAAGCATGCTCCCCATGTGTTTGACTAAATGCCTATGTGAAGGAAAAGTGTCATACTAGTATAATAATATGAAATTTCAATTCATGTACAAGTTTATGCACGTCAAGTGTTTGATGAAAAGTCTTAGTCAATGAAGTATGGATATATGTGTAGCCATTGTGGTGCTTTAGAACTTGTACTTCATGAAATCTCCAACTTATTCAATTATGGATTATAATGTCGGTCATGTATTCAATAAAGTCATGCTTTGTCAGTTTCTTCCCATCGAGTTTTGGAGGTACTTATACCCAAAAAATATAGTTGGGTGCCTAGAGTTAGTGTCATGTTTCATGATATCCTCGGTCAAACCATGATCCATAAAACTCAGTCAGTCATGTGACTCAAGAAAGCTCATTAATATAGTAATCTCAGTACTATTCCATCAGTCAACGAAAACTTAGTTAATTCAGTCCAGTTTAGTTCAGTAATCCATGTTCAGTGTCTATTAAATGGGAGTAGGAATTAGTACCGAGTTAACCCAAAGATGGGAAAACACATTGTCAGATGAGGGTGTAATTCTTAAAAGTCATCCTTGCATTCCAGAACTATGTAGCTAGCATAGGTTGAGACATCAACACTGTCAGATGAGAGTTGTTGAGGTGAATAACTATTGTCAGATGAGGGTCCCACCATTCTCTTTTAAGGACACTATCAGATGAGGGTCACCCATAGCTTGTTCTTACCAGTGGCACAGTATTGATACCCTTCCAATTGGGGTTATAGATTGGGCCCCAATGCAGCTATATTGCATTATTTGGGGCATATCAGTTAGATGAATACTTCCCATAGTTTCAGTTCTAGATTAGGACTATCAAATACATTCATTCAGTCTCAGTAATAGAACTTAGATAGTTCTACAGAATTCAGGACTGTCAGATGCAGTCACCTCAGAACAAAATAAAACTCAGCTAGTTCTATCAGAAACTAGACTATCAGATACAGTCGCTCAGTATTAGTTATTTCAGTTATAAGGTTATCAGTATATCATGTTATCAATACTCAAATTCAGTAATCATGTTATCATGAATACAATTACAGTTATTATGTATTCACGCATGTATTCTCACATTCATATTGTTCTGTCAGTTATTATAGTTCATACATGTGAACCCTTTTCATTCATCCTACCTTACATGCATATCAATACATTCAGTTGTACTGACGTATTTGTGCTATGGTGTTTTATACCATAGGTTCAGAAGCACGAGCTCTAAAGTATCAGTAGCATTCCAGTACTCAGCAGTCAGAGTCAGTAGTGAGTCCTCATCCTTTGAGGACATGGGCATTATCTTATTATTTTAGTACTAATCTTATTTCAATAGTTAGAGTTAGTTGGGGAAATATCCCATCAACACCTTATTCAGACAGTTAGAGGTTTTTCAGACTATCATGTTCAGTCAATTTATTAGTTTATTTTAGGTATTTCATACCCCACACAGATGTTATATTTTATTCCATGTTGTATCTTAGTTTTCAACCTTACAACCTTACAGCCTTTATTTATGCATTTACATAGTATATTATGCATTGTTCAGGTACAGTATCAGTCATGGGTTAGCTTATGGTCCTTCGGGGTCATGAGCACCATGTAGTATTCTGATTACCAGATTCGAGGCGTTACAGTAAGGTTGTTTTTAAATTCAATAATGAGCAAGTTATTTAGTGGAGTGTGACTCCCTATCTCCTCAAGGGAAATTTATATTGTATTTTAGAGATCGGAGGTTCATCTCAAAAAGTTGTCTCTATCAGTTGGTCTTGGATAAAGATTTTAACCCGGAGGGTTCTTCTTTACATTTGTCTTGGTAGTTACTAAATTTCTTGAGGTTTTCCCTGATGAGCTTATTAGTGTCCCTCCTGATAGGAATATTAAGTTTGGGATTGATCTTATTCTGAACTATCATCCTATTTCCATTCCTCTGTATAGAATGGCTCCAGCTGAGTTGAAAGAGCTAAAGGATCAACTAAAGGATCTTTTAGACAAGGGTTTCATCCATTCTAGTATGTCCCCATGGGGTGCACCGGTGTTAACCGTGCGTAAGAAGGATGGTTCCCTTCGGATATGCATTGATTACTGGAAGTTGAATAAGATGACAGTAAAGAATTAGTATCCTCTTCCAAGGATAGATTATTTGTTTGATCATCTACAAGGTGATAAATTTTTCTCCAAGATTGACCTATAATTCGGGTATAATTAGTTAAAGATTAGGGAGTTGGATATCCCTAAGACTGCCATTCGTACACCGCATAGGAATTTTGAGTTTCTTGTTATGTCTTTTTGGTTGACTAATACCCTAGCAGCATTCATGGATTTGATAAATAGAGTCTTTCATCAGTTTCTAGATTTGTTCTTCATTGTGTTCATGGATGATATTTTGTGTATTGGAAGAGGGAGGTGGATTATTTTGATCACCTCCGCATTATATTGCAGACCCTAAAATAGTATCCATTGTATGCCAAATTTTTGAAATGTGAATTTTGGTTGAACACTGTTACTTTTATGGGTCATATCATTTCTAGTGAAGGGATTATGGTGGATCTGTAGAAAGTTACAGTGGTGAAGAAGTGGCCTAGACCCACAACTTCAATAGATATTTAGAGCTTCTTAGGTTTTAATGGTTACTATAGAATGTTTGTGGAAATTTTTTCTTCTATAGCAGCCTCATTGACTAAGTTAACTCAGAAGAAGGTGAAATTCTTCTGGTCAGATTCTTGTGAGGGCAGTTTTGAAGAGCTAAAGGATAAACTAACTTTGGCTCCTGTCTTAACTTTGCCTGAAGGTACTGATAGATTTGTGGTCTATTGTGATACATCCCTTGTGGGGCTTGGTTGCATCTTGATGCAGCAGGGCAAGGTGATAGGTTATACCTCTAGACAATTGAAGGTGCATGAGAAAAATTATCCAATTCATGACTTGGAGCTTTTAGTTATGGTGTTAACATTGAATATCTAGCATCACTATTTGTATGGAGTTCATATGGATATCTTTTTAGATCATAAGAGCCTATAATATGTGTTTACTTAGAAAGAGCTTAACCTTAGGCAGAGGAGATAGCTTGTGTTGCTCAAGGATTATGATATAAGCCTTCACTACCATCTAGTTAAGGCTAACATGGTTGCTGATGCTCTTATCAGGTTATCCATGGGAAGTCTAGCTTATGAGAAAAATGATAAGTGAGAATTGGTGAAGGATATTCACTATTTGTCTAACCTTGGAGTTCGCCTTTTAGACTTTGAGGACAGTGGTGTGTTTGTACAGAAGGTGGTGCAGTAGTTTCTTGATGGTGACATAAAGGAGAAACAAGTGTTAAATCCTGTTTTGATGAGGATCAAGGGTTATTTAGGTGGGAAAAAGTTGATGGCCTTTGAGATTAGTGGTGATAGTACCTTACGGTACCAAGAAAGGTTATGTGTTACCAACATAAGTGGTTCGTGAGAGAGGAGCTTGGCCAAGGCGCATGAGTCACATTATGTTATTCATCTTGGTTTGATAAAAATATATCATGACCTTAAGGAGATGTATTGGTGGAACAATATGAAGTAGGACATAGATAGTTTTGTGGCTAAGTGCATCGTGTGCCAATAAATGAAAGTTGAGCAACTGAGGCCCGAAAGATTTTATCAAGAGATTGAGCTTCCTATATGGAAATTGGAAGTGATCAACATGGATTTCATTACTTGTCTTCCTCGGTCTCGAAATCAATTTTATTAGGTTTGGGTCATCATGGATAAGATGACAAAGTCTGCTTATTTTTTGCCTGTGAGGACCAATTTTTCGGTAGAGAATTATGCAAGGTTGTACCTCTAAGAGATTGTGAATTACATGAGGTACCTATTTCTATCCTCTTGGATTGCAGTATGTAGTTTTTATCTAACTTTTGTTTTATAGGGGTTTGGGGACCAAGGTGAGTCTTAGTACAGTTTTTCACCCACAATCAGATGGGCAAGCAGAAAGGACTATTTAAATATTGGAGGAAATGCTTCAGGCTTCCGTGATTAACAATGGTGGTAGTAGGGTTGAGCATTTGCCTCTTATGGAGTTTACCTATAATAATAGCTACCACTCTTGTATTTGAATGGCTTCATTTGAGATATTGTATGGTAAGAGGTGTAGATCTCTTATTGGATGGTTTGAGGTTGGTGAGGTGGAGATGTTTGGCCAGGATTTGGTTCACCAAGCTATGGAAAAGGTAAAGATGATTTGAGATAGACTTAAGGCTGCCCGAAATCTCCAAAAGTCCTATGCAAATGTGAGGCAAAGAAAGTTGGAATTTAAGGTTTGGGATAAGGTGTTCTTGAAGGTGTCTCCTATGAAGGGAGTGATGCAGTTTGAGAAGAAGGAAAGCTTAGTCCCTACCATGTTGGTCTGTACTTTGTTTTGAGAAGGGTTGGTAATGTTGCGTATGAGTTAGAGTTGCCTTCTAATATGAGCTCTATTCACCCTGTATTCCATGTTTCTATGTTGAGGAAGTGTATGAGAGATCTGTCTTAAATTGTACCTATCAAGGATATTGGTATTTTGGATTCCCTATCTTATGAGGAGATCCCAGTTGAAATCTTTGATTGGTAGATTCGTCGGTTGCGGACAAAGAACGTGGCCTAGGTAAAGGTTCTATAGAGGAACCACAAGGTGGAAGAGGCTACATGGGAGGATGAAGAGGACAAGAATTCTAAGTATCTATTCCTGTTTTCCTCTCCGAAAATTCATGTGTAAGGTATGTATTGTTCTTAACATCTTTGTTTTCTAACTTACTTAAAGGAAAGATTGAT
Source organism: Capsicum baccatum var. pendulum (assembly GCA_030864225.1). Taxonomy (NCBI): domain Eukaryota; kingdom Viridiplantae; phylum Streptophyta; class Magnoliopsida; order Solanales; family Solanaceae; genus Capsicum; species Capsicum baccatum. The sequence continues at coordinate 157,902,225 of CM061560.1, read as the reverse complement.
TTTCTTGGTATCTTTGTTTTCTAACTTAGTTAAAGGTAAGAGTATAGGCGTGTGGAGTCAAAATCGTGCTTGTACTACCTTGTCCCATTATTTAGGGATGAATGATCCAAGTGATGGTGGTTTGGTTTCTTTTGTGGTTACAGTTTAGTGGTACAAGTCATTAGGTATGATGACTTGCCGTTAGGGTGATCTTTCATTTAATTAGAAGCTTAGTGACTTGACTTGGCTATGAGTACGAGTTGCTCACTATGAACCGTGAGGATAGGTCATGAGTCATTATGGGATGTCATATGTTGTCCAGTGTCAATCCCTTTTAATTCTATCTTAGGTACGACTGACCATATGGTTCGTATGGTCTGGTCATGAGTGGAGGCAATGGAGTCATATGGCGGACATTGTATGGATGTCCAAATCTCTATCTTGATGATGACTCGATGGTATGAGTCGTATGTTATGGTCATGAGTTAAGGGGTTGACTCGCAACCACCTATGGTATTTTTATAGTTTTAAGTTGGGGGTATTCTGGATATTTCCCTCTTTTAACTCCTTTGGATACCATGACATAAAACACCTTTTGGGACTTTATTAACCTATTATACCCAATCAAACACTCTTATAAATCTCTTAATCTCTCTATTCAAGCAAGAGGCTAGTGTTTCTTTAAGACAATCATTTAGGGGCTTTCAAGAGTGATTCTCTCCTTCTTCTTTAGTGTCTAAGGCATGTTACTATCCATCATTATTATTTTACAATGATCATGTGTTCTAAAGTATGATTTTCATGATATTGTTATGGTTTGAAATAATGGTTAAGGATTTTGGATGTTCATGGTTGAATAGTATTTCTCATGATTTAATTATGTTTTCTTTCATGCTTTTAGTATGATTTTTACATTGTGGGATGCATGTTAATGATACTTATGTTCCCTCAACCTATTTGTTAAAAAGTGAATGAGAATGATTATTGTAACATAGTTTGACTATTCTTGAAATCTTTGCATTGCATAAAATGTAATGGAACTTAAATTGGTTTTATTGGTTTTAAATGATTTGGAAAGGCCTTGGTAGCCATGGTCTTGGATTATTTGGAACTTTGGAGTCAAATTGTTTTAAGGGCTTTGGTATGGCATAAACTGATAGACTTGTAAGCTCTAATTTTTGTATGACGATACCAATGGTTAATGCCTAATTTAAGGATTCCATGGTAAATGGTCGGTATGTGTAAATGGTTTTAATATCGGCTTAAAGGAGTTTTTGTATCAAAGCCGTGGAGGGTAGAGGTTTCGAGGGACCAATACTGGAAACTCATATGTGCTGATGTGAGGTTTGTTCATGGTGACTGTGTACATAATGTCACACTTTATTTTTTAGGAGATATACTAGACATCTCAGGGTTTTTTCTCCGATCATGCGACTAACACGCACTGAAGCCCTTTCAGTAGGGGGAGCTGAACCCATATTATCCATGGGTAGTTTTATGATGGATAAGCTACATGGCCTAGGTAAAGGTTTTAAATGCATGCTAAATCTGGTTCCCTATCCCAGCACGGTATATATGTATGTAAATATATATATATATGTGTGTGTGTGTGTGATTGCATATGGTTACTTACTTTAGTTTTGAATTACTAACACCACTAGCAAGTTATGATCATCATGCCATGTTATCAATTCAAATAACTTTGGACTCGAAACCATGGGTCATAAAGGTATTCAATAATCAATCATTAGGTCTTAAACCCACTTAATCAAACGAACCCACAAGTTTCCAATATACCCATTAATACATGGACACCAAGTCCTTTCAAGGAAAACATGCATACTTCATTATCATTTTTATGTCAATGCATTATTACAAGTTGGTAAACCAAACTATGTGACAAAATCCTTTTCATTGACAATTTGTAAAACACATTGAGGGAATACAATTTCCAAAACTATAATCAAAGATAAATCATCAAATTAGGGGTTAACCATGACCCCTCAGTTTAATCACCATTCCCATGCACCCCACAATATTTAAAATCATTAACAAAGTATGAATATTGCATAAATAACCATGGAAAATCAATTAAGTAATCAATCATGTTAAAGCCCTCAATTATACTAGAACCCACATTCAAAACCATGAATTTAATATCAATTTTTGCCATTAGTAATAAAATTATAAATTCAAGGGAAAGAGGTACATGCCTTAGATACAAGAAAATTCAAAGAAGACAACTCCCTTAGGAACATTATTGAACACCTCCTTGAAGCCTAGCCTTGAATTGAAAAGGGAAATTTGAGAGAGAGGATTTTTGTAAGTAAAGTAATTGATGTTATATCGTGAAAATAGATGGAAATAGGTTAATATAGTGTTTAGGGGTTGTTTATAAGTGAAAAGACTTCAATACCCTTCCTCCTAAGTAAAACAACAAAAAATTGGACGAATTTAAAGCATCAGCGTGTGACGGAGGGTAATCTCCGTGATAAGCTCTGCATCACGCTGCTACCGCGGATCCTTACTGCCTCTTCACGAAAATGGTCATTATTGTTCTATCGGATATCAGATTAAGGCAAAATCGGATGTGTTGGAAAGAGACACATTTATCTATAATTAGATGGGTCTTGAGACCCAAAAAATTCCATATATTTCAGAAGTTATACACGTTAAAAGGTGACCCTTGTAGAATCGAATTCAAAAATTTGGTCAATAAGGAAAGCTCTTAACTCAACTTCAGTCTACGTATTTTCTATGAACACTCTTCCCTTAAAAGGTACTTTTCACTCCAGGAAAGTGATCATGACACTAATATTTATATAGAAATAATTGGATGCGAGATTATTCACATAGAAAGAACGGTTCATATTCTATCTCGAAAATCCGGGGTGTTACATTATATCCCCCTTGGAATCGTTCATCCTTGAATGATGGATAGGAATTTTTTGAAGATTTACAAGTATAGAAAAAAGTATGTAACTTCACATTAGAAATTTTTCCTCAACAAAACACCTATAGGACCAAAAGAAAGGGCTTAATGGCATCACCAAGGAAATTATGTAAGCACGAATCATGCGACAACGAGACCAAGGTAGTACAAATTGTAAAATACCCAAAGATCCCTATCCCAAGTGAGAAAATCATAATAAACAAAATTTTACCTAGGTCAGCATCGCGGACCTTATCGTGGATCACAGCCTCCATATTGTGGGGCTATTGCGGAGGCATACTGTCTCCGTAACCCAAAATTACCCTAAACCCTGTCCAAAAATTTTGGAACTCTTTTGGGAAACAAATTTAATATCACCGAAAATAATTTGGGTCAAAAGTCAATGTTTCAAATATAGGAGAATCAAAAATAGAATGATGGAGATTTTTGGGGTCTTATACTAGTAGCCTTTAAATATGGCAATTGTTTCCAACTATAAATTAAACTATGGATACCACACTTCACCATTTTAATCTTGTAATTTCTTCACAAAACACATTGCTACAAGAACTAGAGTCTAACCATGCAAGGGTTCCATGTTAAATCCTAATCCGGAGTTAAAAGATGCTAACTTAAGCTACGGGGCCTATGTCTTACATCCACCCCCAGAATACTATTCCATCCTATCACTGTAGTCAAACAGCATCATGCCTTATTAAGCGTACTAGCCACTTAACCCAATGAATTATTTTTTTTATCAATTACAACATTTAAGCCTGTCCTTACTACACCTACTTTATGGATCCCCCATCAAAACTAGAAAATTCAATCACTTTTACCGAGACTTCCACTACATAATCCCCTTCTAACTATTCCACATAACAAAATTTTTATCTCGCTCTTCCCACTTCACCTATAACCTTATTCAAAATAACCAAACCAAAAATTTTACAGTAAAGATCAACCACTCTCTAATGTAAGACACTATTATGCTTCTGTATCCACTACCACCCTGACACAAGGAGAGTAGCTGAGGGAATAGAGTATGAGCTTTGAAAATAGGAGTAATAGTATTCAAATACAATATATATTCATTGCACCACTCAAGGTGGGTTCTGTGACATAAGATATGATATAATAATCACAGAGGGATCCGCACATCAAAACACTTAGATCATAATGAAAGGGCTGAAATATAGATAAAGATTGTATAGAGAACTAGAAACTTACGCATAGACACCATTTGAATATGGAAGATGTTGGTAGAATATCCTCTTAAACAGAAGTAGAAGGAATTTTTCTATAGTAAGAATAGATTTATCATGACTCGCCCCTAGAACTCACCACCATGAGAAAATTAAATATTTGCATCATCTCCCCCTTGATCAAAGGTCACTATCCCAACCTTGAAAGTATATTCCCTCACTAAATCTATACGCACAATACTCTAAACAAAAAGAGGGGTATAACTATGCATAAGAACACAAACTCCCATCAATAACTTTAATATAAAGACGCCAAATTCTCTCTAGAACATCCCCTTAGGAGACGCTAATCATAACTTTGTCCAATCACCAAAGTCATCGCCTTATGACTAAGATTATAATGGGAATGGACATCCATATTCTAACCACTTAACACTCCATCTTCAACTCGTTAGAATTCTAGCATTATACCTCTAATATCATTACCCCATAATTAAACAAAACTTTAAAACTATACAGAGGGATCACATAGCCTATCTATTTCCCCTTCAATTCAGCTTTACATAACACCATATTACAACTCCCTAACACCAAAAGAACATTTCATCACCATGTTTAAGCCTACCCCAACGTCACAAGGTAGCACCCATAACTCCACAATATTATTCTAACCACAGATTTAATATCCTATGTGTTTTCACGGCTTCGTGTCTCAAGAATAATACTTCTTCAACTACTTTAACAACTAATTTCAACCTCTTACTAGGATTTAACTAAATCATAATGAATTCATCCACTTATATACCAATATGATATTAAAGCCTGCCATACACTTTATTCATATAACCTAAGGCTCTTATCCATCCAATGATTTAGCCACCATTTCTACTTCAACACTACACCTCATGCAAATGTCACAATTACACACTCCAATATTTCATAAGTCATCAACCTAAGCTCTTTCACACATTTAACCAACCCTATAAATTCACTCCCCCTTATCTTGCATCACTATCCTTGAGTGATTATTTTTTATCACCATAATCAACCTCTAAAGTTTAACTTAGTATCTAGCAAAAATCATGGACCACTAATAAAATATCCCACATAATATACTTGTTCACCAAATACATAAATCCACATAAATTTCTTAATTAACTTAATTATATCCCACAAGCACATTCTTCCTCACCACATTACAACTACACCTTAATATTCCTTACACGTCTTCTCACATACCAAACCGACTTATAACTACAAGATAACAATCAAGGGACCCTTAACGTATTCAAACCATCTAATAGGGATAGTCGAACTTAATTTTATTACTTAACCCCCTTATAGTCTATGGAACATTCACCTCCCTCACATCATATCCACTTACCTATCCATACACCCAAACTATCTTCAAGATTCTATAAACAACACTGAGTCTCTTCTTTCTATGACCTCCCCAAGTTAACGCTAAATTCATAATTATTAGCCGACCAATCTTTTCATTAACAACCTATGATTTATTTCACTACTACCATATCTAGCCCTCATGATCTAATTCTCATTTTAGCTAAAAATTCAAATATTGTAACTAACCTGTCACTTTTATCGACTACCAAAAGGGAATGTTACTTTGCTAACACAATAAGGGTATACCAACCCCGACACCTCACATAAAGGTCATGCAATTATAACTTTCTCATTTTACTAAAAGTCACCCTCACTCCGACTTCTGAATATAGGATGCATATCACTAACCCCGAGATCACCTTTCTACTCATAGGTCATAACACACCAACTTATACTACATCTTAGGAGGGTAATACCATCCTAATTTTCTAATATGTATTCTCTCCTTAAGCAAGACTTCTACAATAAAGTTTTCAAAAGGGACAATTTTACATATCTTACTCGGGCTAAAGATCATGATTCATGAAGTTATAGGTACCCACCTGAACCAATACACCTTGGTGCACTAATGAACTTTTCTCAAGTCCTTGTGACATTTTACAACTTTTGATAACTCATTGGAAAAGGACCATACTGTTAGGAAGCTAAGAATTTTTACTTATATCATTTCAACAATGAGACATAACCCATAAAGTAGAGCAAAGAAGAAAGTTAGATAACTTTTATATGGATAACATAATCACAGGATCTAGAGTATGAAATAATGAGAAATATCTTCTAAATATCTCATAGCCTATTGATTATAAGTATGGTGCACAACATACCCATAAGCAACACTCTACTAGACACGATTTTGTGGACACCCCATAACACCAAAACCTAGGCTTTGATACAAACTTTGCCACAACCCAAACCAGGGACTAGCTATGATGGGCATCCCAAGTCCACCAAGGATCGAAGACTGCCTCCTAAGCCTATTTCAATACATCTAAGAATACCTTACAACAGATGAACATCAATATAAGATAAATGTAATAAGAGATCTAAGAAGTTAAAGGATCAACATCTGAAATATACATAATACCCTAGCCCATACTATCCATAAGACTCTAATAAAAATCGAGTATAAATAAAATGTCAATACATACCCCCAATAACAGCTAAAACTGGATTAAAAAATGTGTATAACATAAGGAAACCAAATAATTAAATAGGGTCTTCCAATGTATGGAATCTCACCACTCCAGTCAGACTCACGAGCTATCCCACAATCACCTAGTCACTGTGCAGGAGGAATAGTAGTATAGCCAGTCCCTGCATTGCGTGGGGATATAATATCTGATGACGGATAGCGGTTGGAGCTTTAGCATACAACTTAGGAATAAGGGAATAAAATAATGCCATGATCCCTAGTATGAAAACAAGTAAAACTAAATGCACAACATCATATGCAATACATACATAATTATATATATATGATATGTCGGGAAAAAGAATGAGGCAGCATTGAAATTTAAAATATTAACCTGGACTGTGTAGCTTAACCATTATAATAATAGTACCCAGAGACTATATGGGGCCCATTTCTCACCCCCTGTTCAGTCCCCAATGCATGTAGTCGCGCAAATCAGAGAAAGATCATATATATATGCAAGGGGGACACAAACCCTCCAACATATACCAAGGTGACTTATACACCCAATAATGAATGTGATATGGGGGACTCGAACACTCCAATCATAACAATAATAATATTAAGGCAGACTCAAATAACCTGGTCATTGGCAAGGAGAGTTGATCCTCAAGTAATTATGACCCCCGCACCGGCTAGCACGATTTCCAGTGTTAGTCCCTTCGGGACTTCCACCTTCTATGATTAGCTACACAACCCTCTTTTAAGCCCAATTAAAACATTTAACACATATTCCCATTTTAACAAACCAATTATACACCAAGGCATCCTGTTGATATCATCATACCAATACCACTTGCAAGTTATGATCATCATGCCATGTTATCAATTCAACCAACTTAGGATTGAAACCCATAGGTCATAAAGGTATTCAATAATTAATCGTTAGGATTCAAACTCACTTAATCAAATGAAACCATAAGGTTCTAATTCCACCATTAATACATAGCCACCAAGGTCTTTCAAGGAAAACCTGCATACTTCATTAGACTTTTGATGTCAATGCATTATTACAAGTTGGTAAACCAAACTATGTGACAAAAGCAATTTAATTAACAATTCGACAAACAAGTTAAGGGTATACAATTTCCAAAATCATAATCAAGGCAAAATTAACAAATTGGGGGTTAACCATGACCCCTCAGTTTAATCACCATTCTCATGCATCCCACAATATTTAAAATCATTAATAAAGTAAGAATATTGCATAAATAACCATTGAAAATCAATGAAGTGATCAATCATGTCAAAGCCGTCAATTATGCCAAAACCTATATTCAAAACCATTAATTTAATATTAATTTTTGCTATTAATAAAAGTATAAATTCAAGGAAAAGGTACCTGCCTTATACACAAGAAAATTGGAAGAAGACAACTCCCTTGGGACCCTTGTTGACCACCATCTTGAACCCTAGCCTTGACTTGAAAAGAGAAATTTAAGATAGAGGATTTTTTAGAGTGAAGCATTAGATGTTAAATCATGAAAACTGATTAAAATAGGTTAATATAGTGTTAAGGGGATGTTTATAAATGAAAGGACTTTAATACCCTTCCTCCCAAGTGAAAAAACCAAAAATTTGCCAAATTTGAAACATTAGCGCATTGCGAAGGGTAATCTCTGCAATAAGCTCCGCATACATTTCTATCATGGATCGTTACTTTCTCTTCATCAAAATGCTCATAACTTCTCACTCATATATCAGATTAAAGTAATTCAGATGTGTTGAAAAGAGGATGAATTTATCTATAATTTTGGCGGGTCTTGAGCCCCAAAATTCCAAATATTCCATAAGTTATACCCGTTCAAAGTTGACTCTTGTAGAATCAAATTTCAAAATTTGGTCGATAATGAAAGTTCTTAACTCTACTTCACTCTAAATGTTTAATATGAACACTCTTTCCCTAATAGGAACTTTTCACTCTAGGATAATGATCATGACACTTTTATTTATATAGAAATAATTGGATTCAAGTTTATACATGTAGAAAGAACAGTTTGAATTATAACCTGAAAATATGGGGTGTTACAACTTTGGTACTTTAACAGGTCCACACAGATCCATATGCAGCATCTCAAGGGGTCTAGAAGTAGTCACCTTCTTCTTCATCTTAAAGGAATACCTAGTTTGTTTTCCCTTAACACAGGCATTACAATACTTGTTATCAGGAAATATCAGCTTTGGCATGCCAGGGACTAGGTCCCTTGAAATCAACTCATTTAGCAAAGTGGAACTTATAAGTCCCAACCTTCTGTGCCATAGATCAACTTCTTCACTTTGAGCACTTAAGAAAGTTAATTCCCCATCAACCATAGACTCCAAATTAGCTACATACCTATATGTTATCCTCTTGGCTTTAAGAATAACTCTCCCAAACTTTAAGCTTGACACAATAGAACCATCAGCTGAGAATTTGACCATATTACCTTTGTCACAAATTTGAGAGACACTTAAAAGACTGTACTTGAGCCCATCCACATCGTACACATTTTTGATAGCTTGATCAGGTGATTTTTCAATCTTTTCCACACCATGAATAAATCTTTTTTTACTATTTCCAAAAGAGACACCTCCACCTTAAGTGTCTAAAGAGAAAGGAAGAAGTTAGTCCTCCCTGTCATATTCTTTAAACATCCACTATCCATGAACCAGTTATGAATGCATTCTCCTCCTACTACTACAAACATAGTCATTTGTTAGATTTGGGAACCCACTTGAGATTGAATTTCCATCAGGAAGACAAAGTTGTGATAAAATCTTTATTTTCCTATCTAGGTAGAGAGTTACTCTTCTTAACAATTTTCAAACTCATGAAACCCTTAGTATAATAATTTTCCAACTGGATGTATTCAATACTACTCATTCTAGCTCTAATCCAATACGACAGTTTTCCTTCAAGTGTCCATCTCTTTCACAATGAGTACATAGAGATTTTTGGACCCTGTTACTAATAGTATGAATATCTTTCCCTGGAGGCCTAATTTATTGGATTTAACATTGATATCCAAGCTTTTTACCATTATTGCCACTTTGACCTGTTAAATTAGAAAAGATTTGAGAGGATGTATATCATTTTAGTGATTTATTTTCTTTCCTTATACGGACCAAGTCCCTTTCTAATTCGTCATTCTTATAGAATGTAGTCATAAGACCCTTTTGAGAATCCTTCAACTTTTATTCAAGCTCAATTTGAATCCTTGAGGCTTCTTTCTTCCCCTTACAATAAGAATCATCCACTTCCTTAGTCTATTTATTAAACTCAGATTTTCAGATTTCAACTTAGTAACCTTTTCCTTTGTTTTAGATAGCTGAAGAGTTAAAGCGATTAATTCAAGATCCTTATTCTCTACTTTCTCTTCTAGAGCATTTTTGTCAATAGTCAGTTGATACACAGAATCAATCAACACTTTTGCTAGATTCTTTATCTTTTTCACAGAGTAGTTATCTAAATTTTCCTTAATATCAGAGAGAGTTATATCATTTTCTTATTCATCTTCAATTTTTTCTATGAGAGAAAACAAGGAATCATAGGTAACTTCACACTCCTCCACAACCAGCATAGACACATCTTCAGCATTCTCCTTCATCAGATTCATTGGAGGAAATAACTCTATTAAAACCCACCTTGATAACTCTGCCAAGAACTCATATCTATATTGATTAACTCTAACCAATATCAAATATAGGAAACTCTATCTAACCATTCTCAATAACGCAGAGAAAATGCATTACTTTTATAACACGAGTAAATCAATTACAAATCAAGACTTGACTCAAGAACACACACTCTCTCAGCAAACAAAAGATTTGGACTTGAGCAATATTTAAGTTTTTGCCAATTTCTCTCTTGAACAATCTAATTGCAAAAATTGATAAAGTGAGGAGCATTCTTTTCTATCTATAGTTAGATAATGATTAGGGTAGAAATACGATTGTGCCAGGTGTCCTGAAAGGTACAAGCTCATTTATACAGTTTGTTACACTAACAGACAATACTGCGTAGGAAAGTGATAGTTTTACTAAACTCATGAACAATAAGGGACCTGGTCCCTTGATGTCAGCTGATCATAATCAAAATAAGATATAGCACTGTTTACACCTAATTTTGTCCATCCTTTTATTCATGGTTCTCACTCGAGTGTTTATTTTGTTATTGTAAAGAAAAATGCTATTTTTACTCAATTTTATAAGATTTTGTGATATTTAATATTATTCATCTTATTTTAATATAATCTTATGATTATTATAATCATTGTCAGTATTATTATTATTATATAAATCTTTACTGGCAAAGAAATTTATTTACTTACTCTTTTCTCTTTTTATTCTTTTTACTTATAATTTTAGTAACCACTCTTTTTATATATGTTTAGTATAATTTATTTAGACTTAACTATATACTAAGCACAAATTTTAAAATTTAAATTTTGTCAAATCTATTTTTATTTTAATAAACCGTCCTCACAATTCTTCCTGCCTTGAGAAAAGTACTATTATCCCAGCTTCATCCAATGAGAAGCCAATTTCCTTCAAATTTTATTTTCCAACTAAGGATCCCCATATTCCACGTCCTAAAAAGTCGCTCCTTGATCCATGACCCAACACATTTTATTTTTTTAAAAAAAATTGCAATCTAGTTGATGATGTTTCTTTCTCTAAACCTCATTATTTTCTTTCCTTCTTTTTTTTCCCAAATTCCTTGGCATATTCTATATCGAAATTGTAAGTAAATATAATTCATCAAAAGATGGCTCCCAGGAATCAATTCTTTCCTTTTTCACTCTCTCCCCCAATGTCTTTTTTTTAACTTAGAATTGAAAGGGATAAATAAGTTTGTCAATTAAGTAGGGACCATTCAAGTTTTGAAAATTTGGTAAAATGGACAATTTTTTTCAGTTTTTTTTAAACATTTTTGCTCCAACAATAGAAAAGGTTGTCTCAACAACTATCAAAGTTGCTCGGAAACTATGCAAAGTTATTGGATAACTTTGATAATCATTGGGACAACTAATACAGTTATCATTGTTTAAGCGATTTTATCTTTTTTTAACTTAATAATATTATATGACTGACTTATCACCTTTATTTAATTAAAGACTTGAGAGGGTCTTTCAACTCATTTTTCTCTTCTCTTTCTTTTCCCCTCTATAAAACCTAGTCCAAGCGAGCTAGTAAAAGAAAAGTGGGAATGGAAATACACGAAACAACTCTCACTACGTTTCATGAATGGCTAAGACACCACAGGTAATGATAGCAACACGTATACATACACGTATATAGTTGATATAGAATAGACATAATTTACGAGCTCTTCCTTGTCTTCAATGGGGGCCACTTAAGGCCATCCCTAATATAGTTCCCTTTTCTCTTTTTTACAACACCCATTTTTGCCACTAAAAGATGCACCATTATGTCCAAATATGCACCAAAGATGCGGCCTCAAAATACCTCTCTCGCCCTTGCCAATAACCCATCTTCATTTGTGATTATTTTTAGGTCGAAGTTAAGTTCTTCCAATTAAAGCCATGTCGATGTGAGATCTATCCATGGACCACTTACGTGAATTAGAGTCTTGATCTCCACGTAATGAAAGGAAATTTTCAGTTTATAAAGGTCCAATATCATTCCTTACACTTAATGTAATATTGAAAATTCTCCCATACTAGATTTGTTTAGGGGAAACGACAAATATGACCTCTCGGTAAAATAAATTCCTCCAAAAATGGCCTAAGAATTGTAATTTCACAAATTAGCCATTTTGGCTCTTTTTTAATATGTCAATTCATTGTTTTCTATTTTTCTTTTTTCCTTTGTTGGCTGTTCTTCTCACACTCTCTCGCTATTCTTTTTTAAATTTTAAAAGAAACTTTTTTTTATTTTAACAATTAAATATAATTTTATTGCTTTTTTTCCTCAATAATTTATAGTTAGAATAGAAAAAAATTCACTATGTTATATTCTTTTATTCCTATTATTTTTGTATATAATTTATATGTAATAAATATATAATCAATGTATAATATTAATTATTCTTTTTAAACAATCGAGTAATTTCTTTTTTATTAGATTATTTTGCATTCACCAACATTATTAAAATAACATACTATTTGTTTTGTTTAGTTTTACTTATATATACAATAAAATACAATATCGTATACTTTTAATATAATACAATTGTTAAATATATATATATATTTATATATAATAATGATACAGTTTCTATACACATGCATATTCTATATAATAATTATAGCATTTTTATACACATTTCATACAATTTTTAACTACAATTATTATTTAGATACATATTTTATACGACTCTATATAATTTCTACATGCATTCTAAAAATGTATCAATCTAGTATAAGAGAGTATCAATTGAGAATATGGACACTGCAAGTGTATCAATACAGTATAAAAGTGTATTAATGTGGTATAAAAGAGTATCAATTGGGTATAGGAACTGCATGTGCTTGCATAGAATTTTCTTCTTTTTTAAAAAAAAAAGTGTATCAATATAGTATAAAACTGAACCAATTTGGTATAAAAGTGTATCAATTGAGTATAGAGACTGCATGTGCCCAATTGGGCCAAATGGATAAAAAAGAGAATTAATCTAATCGACTGGCTACAGCTTGTCCACCTTTTCAAATTGTGAATGTTTTTTTAAAAAATGGTCAACCCATGTCCTTTTCCCATTTATTTAAGTAAAAGTGTTTCTAGGCATTGATCCGTTCGAGAACTGTCAATACGGGCTAGCCCACATGGGCTTTGAAATTTGACAGGCCAAATCGAATTAGCCTATCAACTTGACGGGACAGAGCCCAATCCATCACACTATGGGTTGCGGGCTTCCACGACAAGCTTACTTTTTAAAATATATTATTTTTATAAACTTTAACTTAAATTTTAAATTATTAGTCACATAAATATTTACAACATAATATTATATGAAGTTACTACTTTTTAATCAAGTCTCAAATTAACAACAAAAAAAACTAATAATCTATGAAATTAAATAATTTTTTATACCAAATTTAAATCAAATAGAGATGTTGAAAAATAAATAAAAATGCTAATGAGTAATAGTATAACTAGTTAAATAGCAATATTAACCTAATTTTGTTTTAACCGATCACAATAAAACACAAAGAAATGTTAATATTTAGTTCATTAAACGTGAAAATAAACTCCTAAAATAACTCAGCATGTTCAACATCGCCACATCATCTTCATCACACATATTTAATTCCATAAAAAATTTATTATTTTCTATTTTAATTATTTATATATTTTATAAATATATTTAATATTTAAATATCTATGATGATTCAAATTAACTTTGAGTTTGGACTTTTTTTTTATTCTTAGTACTCTATTCTATTTTTTAATTTTTTTGATTTGACCCACGACCAACTCAGCCCATATTGCTCAAGCTCATGAACCAACGGGCTTATACAGGCCGGGATAAAAAGTGTTGTTCTTAAACAGGATGCAAAAATTATAGCCCAACCTTAATAATTTACGGGTTGGACAGGTCTAGCCCAACAGGCCTGGCCCATATTGACGGCTCTAATTTGTTCCTATTTGAATTTATAATAGTTGGTTGAATTTTAAGTTACCATGAAGAATGCCACCCTAAGCTTAGTTTGTTTATGTTGTTATCTAACTTATTTTCTATTCTCATCTAGTTAATGAATTGAAAAACCCACACGTTGAAGTCTAAAGAGAGTTTAGCTCAAAGTTAATTTTCTTAAGCTATGTTTTGTATTGCTGTTTCATTCTCTTATGTAATGTAATAAATGGATATTCTAATGTTGACTTAGTGAATTGACAAGAGCAACTATTCAACTGTTAGCTTATACTAGCATTTGATTAGTTTGTGGGGATAATTTGTTGGGTCGCTATAGAATTCTCATTTGATTTCTTTTTACGGGATAATGGATCCAGACAACAAAAATGAGGAATAAGTAATGTGTTCTTGGTCGATATTAGCTTGATCATTATTCACTTAAACTGTGCTAATTTTAATGAGAATTTTTATTACCTTATTACTAAATTTTTTCCATCAAATTAGTTAAACCTTAAGACGAAACATATTCTCCCCCTTTGAACACTTTTACATGTACACCATGATGGAGTGGCATCTCTCAGAGTTTAACCATACCAAGTGAGGGAGTCAATACACGAAGAGCTCAAGTGCAGTCGATGCTCCAATAGGGGGCCATGTATATTTTGGGATATGATGACAAAGAAAGGCTATGGTTGACTTCTTGTATGGTGCATACGCATAACTTTATTATAAATAAAGCATACTCATTAATCCCATCTCTACTAATATTGTATGTTACACTTTAAAAAGACTTGACAAATTTTACAACTAGACTAAATTAGTGATATGTTTTGATACAATCTATATATCATACATAAATATATTTAGCTTCATGTGACTTTTAAATGCTTAAATATTTTATTTCGTACTCTTGAATAAGTTTCTTTATGAATTTTTTTCAGCCTCTCTTAAGACATTTAAGAGAGTCAATAATAAAATTGAATTACAGGGAGTAGCATCGCATTGGGCCAGTTCAACCTTGTCATACCCTGATCCCTCTCTCTCTCTCTCTCTTAAAAGTATGTATTGTTAACTTATTATTTTTCTCTAGCATTATATTCGTCATCAAATTAAGGCAGCATACATTTTACTTATACTCTTTTCCTATATGAGATATTATAATTTACTAGATGACAAGAACACTATGTCAAATTCGATACTATTCGTAACTCAACATCTTTTTAATACTTTAGCATTCTTCATTAACTTGATGCTTTACAAACCAATTCAGTTCCTCATCTTTCATAATTACTATTTTTTGTGAAGTAAAGATTAATTTACTTAATCTCTTTCATTTTTTTATACATGTATAATGTAACTAAGTAACAACTGAATTTGTACATCTTTCAGTTATAAAATAGGTTGTGTATCAACTTGTTATGTAATTTTAAGTTGTGTTAGTATTTAAAATGCATGTATTCTGTCAAGTTCTTGTTCATCTTTTTGTTATTTTTAACCTGCTTTTATTTTTCATCCGGAGTAATTAAGTTGCATCCTTCGTAATTGGTTATTTTAGATTAATTAATGAACAATTTCTTTGTTTATTACATCATTTTCCTTCATAATAAATGAATTCAGATGAAATCCACATTTGTGGACCTCGAGAGGTACTTAACACCTTCTCTTTGAGGTAATTTGAATACTTACAGGATTTCTAGTTACTTAGATTAACATAGATTTTTTTTTGCATAATTAGCGGTAGATTGGTGCCCTAACTTACCTTAATTCATTAGCTGGTGACTCTTCTCCTTTTAAAAACCCTAAAAGAGTTTCACGTCAAATTCCACTTTTTGCAAGAAAAATGGGTTGCGACAAGCATCATTGGCTTTCTTAACTCAGACCTACATTTGGAAATAAATTAAATATGAGAAAATTAGCAATCAACACATAACAAGTAATTTCAAAAATTATTTACCAATCCACAGATAATGTGTTAGTCAACCAAAAACCTGAACAAGACAAATCTTTACATACATAAGTTCAACAATAAAGGGAGGGGTGTAAGACTTATGTCAATTAGATTTCAATGCAACACATTCTGAAATGCCAATACGCAATCAAATAGATATGAGTATGTAACTATACATCACAATCATCACAACCTCCTCTCAATCTATGCATACATACTAAGCGAACTTATATGAGCAATAGTCATAACCTATAGGGAACTAGCTTTGTCAATGTATAATACTAGCGTGGTACCCGATCCTCGAAATATTAATAGATGGTAACATGTACCTATATAAAACTCTACCCTCCGAATATCAGATTATATAAATATCAAAATTAATATCAATTGGGATATAATACAATTCACCAAATATGCAAGTACACACTTTTTATACACTTAGTCAAAATCTAGTTCATGATTTCATGTATACAACCAATATCCAATAACACATGAAATCACCAGTAAGCCCAAAGACCAATTTAAAAACATTTAACTTAAGAATATAAATGAAATCCAAATCAATATTATAACTATAATTTAAACCATAACCTACCTCAAACACAAGCTTGGATACACTAATCTACTAAAATTTTTCCCTTTCTTGTAGCTTCAGATTGTTCTCGATCTAAATATAGCATACAAAGAGTAATTAACATCATACCCTCCATTTCTAAGCATTTGAAATAAAACCGAGGGATTTCACCCTAGTTCGTAACCTAAAACACCAATTCGGGTTTCTCCCCCCATTGAATTGCCCAAATTTCCCATACACAATTCTAATTAGTTTATCAATTTTTATTGCTTAACCCAAGAATTTCTTACTAACATTTGAATCTAGTGATTCTATAGATTAAATGGATTAATCTATGTTAGAATGGTGGAATAAACTTACCTCAAGAGTAGGAATCACCCAAACTATAAGAAAATCACCTCATTCAAGTCTGTGGCCAAAATGTTTGATATTTCGTAGAAAATAACATAAAACCTCAAAACCAGGTATTAAACACTACCAGATGAGAACTATAATGATTCCCTACCACTATATTATTCCTATTGTAGTATCCAGAGGTCCGCTATGGTGGTCTATTTCATTTTTTTACTGACTGTTATGGCAAATATCTGCTGCTATAACAACTCTGCAATAGTAACCTTGGGGCCCCTAGGCCTGTCTTAGTGATGTTTAAATAGAAACTCTAGTATATTTTATGAACACACTATTTAAAAGAAACACTTGGTTTATCAATAACGTCGATTTATACTATTATGATAAACAATATAATCAAAGTTCTACTAACCCAATAACCATTCAAAAAAAAATTGACTACAATATTTCCCCTCTATCATAAAACATCTCAAAATATAAAAAAATACACAATGAGACACATATGATCACTATAACATACAACACTTAATTTGTAATACCCCGTACCTTATCCTAGCTTCAATCCAATTTTGCACACGTGGTATTTTTAAGATTTTCAGTTTTTGTTTTCATATGGAAAATTCAATAAGATTTTCATGGATATAAAATTCATCTAAATTCTATAACCAAGTAAGAAGTTATGATTATTTCAAGTTCTCATCATAAAACAACGCCATATTGGTCACTGGAGCGCCGCGCCACAAGCTAAAATAGCAATTGTCCTTTTTCAGCATCCTCCGCATTGCGCCAAAGCTCTAGGTCGCAAAAAAGGGGCAATGCGATGGCTTCGTGTCACGCTATCCCTCAGTTTTACAATTATCAAATTCCAATGACACGGCGCGATAGCGCCGCATTACGCCAGGGGTCAATTCGGGAAATTTTTACTGAAATTACAAGAAATGTCCAGGGTTAATAGTATCAATTTCCCACCCTTATTTAAGCCTTTTAACACGTGATTCAGCCACTTTTCACCCAAAATACACTCTCTTCTCTCAAATACCTCTCAAGAACAACCTAGGGCTTTTCATAGAAGATTCAGAATTTAAGAATTTCCTCTGTCAATCTTCGTTTATTTATGAACCAAGGTATGCATTGTGTTAATTCATGGATTCCTTCCATCCATGAAGCTCAAGAACCTTGTTTTATCTATAAATCATGGTATTTATGTTGTGGGTTAATTATAATTATATTTTTAACATTGATTGATTTCAAAGATGGAGTTCTTGTGTGTTTTTCATGATATTATGTTAATATTCAAGATAAAATCCATGAATTTAGTTGCTTATGATGGGTTATTTGATTATTTCACCTATGCTCTAAATTGTGCATGCAAGGTGTTTGATAAAATACTTGAAGGAGTATAAATCATGCCTTATAACTCAAAATATAAACTAAATGTGACATGCTTGTCATCCTCCTTTGTTTAAATGGTCTCCATGCTATCATTGTGAAATGTATATGTTGTCCGAATTCCCATGATATTACAACATGAGATTATGATATGATTAGCAGCATTCTCATCTATTTTAGGTAGTATGATAACCATGTACATCATGAAATCCACAACTTATTAGATTATGTATTGTTGATATGGATCTTGTAAGTGAGAAAGTCATGCTTTTTCAGTTTCCTTCTATTGAATCCTGGGGGTAGTTGTACCTAAAAAATATAGTTGTGTGCCTAGAATCAGTGTCATGTTTCCAAGATATCCTCAGTAAAGCCATGTTCAGTAGAATTCAGTCAGTCTCATGACTCAGGAAAACTCAGTAATCTCAGTAATTTAAGTCAGTTTCAGATATCAGTAGCATTCTTTTAGTCAACAAAACTCATTTAACTCAGCCTAGTTCTATTTAGTTAATTATGTTTGGAGTCTATTCATATGGGAGTAGAAATTAGCAGTGAGTGAACTCAAGGATGGGAACACACACTGTCAGATGAGGGTGTGATTTTTAGAAGTCATTCTTGTATTCCAAAACTATGTAACAGGATAGGTTGAGACATCAGCACTGTCCGATGAGGTTGATGAGGTGGGTAAACACTGTCAGATGAAGGTCCCACCCTCATCGTTACCAGACGAGGGTCACCTACAACTTGTCTTTACTAGTGGAATAGTATTGACACCCTTCCAATTGGGGTTACAGATTGGACCCTAACTCAGCCATAATGGCGTATTAAGGGCATGTCAGTTAAATAACTATATCCCACAGTTTTAGTATTAGTCTCAGTTAAAGAACTTAGATAGTTCTTCAGATTTCAGGACTATCAGATAAAGTCAACTCAGATGCAGTATGGGACTCAACTAGTTCCATTAGATTCAGGACTGTCAGATACAATCACTCATGTTATCAGTTATATTAGTTATCAGTATATTATGTTATCAGTATTTAGATTCAGTAATCATGTTATCATAGTATCAGTGTGTAACAGCCCAAGCTCACTGGCGTATGCGAAATTGTCCGCTTTGGAGCCTCAGCCCCTCACGGTTTTAAAACGCGTCACACATGTCAGAGTTACACAGCGGACTGGGCCCTGGCACATGAGATATTGTCCGTTTTGGCCAGGCGTTACGTATCGCCGTCCCCAACCTCACAGATTTGTTCCACGGGCGTTATGTATCGCCGTCCCCATGAACGCGTCACACATGTCAGAGTTACGCAGCGAACTGGGCCCTGGCACATGAGATATTGTCCGCTTTGGCCAGGCGTTACGTAACGCCTGGCCAAAGCGGACAATATCTCATGTGCCAGGGCCTAGTCCGCTGTGTAACTCTGACATGTGTGATGCGTTTTAAAACCGTGAGGGGCTGAGGCTCCAAAGCGGACAATTTCGCATATGCCGGTGAGCTTGGGCTGTTACAGTTGGTATCAGAGCCAGCGCCGGTGCCGGTGGTGGGGCAAACCTCAGCGAGGACGCTGAGTCCCTACGGGGGGTGAGTGTAGGGACGGCGATACGTAACGCCTGCATTCACTTAGGCAAATCCCACATCGGTAGTGAAGGGGAACGAAGTGTGCCTTATAGGTGCATGGATACCTTCCACGTATGCGACGCGTTTTAAAACCGTGAGGGGCCGAGGCTCCAAAGCGGACAATCTCGCATGCGCCGGTGGCCTGGGCTGTTACACAGTGTCAGTTATTATGTCTCATGCATGTATTCACACGCTCATGATAGTCAGTCTGCTATTGTTATTGTTTATGCATATGAACCCCATGCATTCAGCCTACCTCACATGCATACCAGTATATTCAAAGTACTAACACATTTTCGCTATGGTGTCTTATACCATAGGTTCAGAGACATCAGCTCTAGAGCATCAGTAGATTCCACTATCAGCTATCTGAGTTAGCAGTGGGTCCTCATCTTTCAAGGAACTGATCATCATTTTATTATCTCAATAATTATTTTATTAGTTAGAGTTAGTTGGGGACATGTCCCATCAACTCTTTATTCATATAATCATATTTTAGAGGCTTTCCAGACTACAGTATGTTCAGATAGCTTATTATAGTTGTTTTGGGTATTTCATACCCCTTCCTGATGTTAAATTTTTATCAGATACTATGTCTTGGTTTTGAACCTTATGGCCTTTCAGTTCATGTTTTCTTATTATTAATTATTTATGCAGTATATAGGTACAGATATCAGTCAGGGGTTAGCTTGTGGTCCTTCGGGGTCATGAGCACCATGTAGCATTTTGGGGACCAAATTTAGGGCGTTAAAAGCTTGGTATCGGATCCTAAGGTTCAATAGAGTCCTAGGAAGTCTGAAATCTGCATCTAGTAGAGTTTTGTACATGAGTGTGTTACGCGCCACATTTATGTACAGGAGGCTATAAGATGTTTTAGGAACAGTTTACCCTCCTTCAGTATTCATATCTACCAGTGAGCATAATATAAATTCAATTTCTCAGTGTAATCCATTTCTCCCTTTCTTCTACAGAACATGCCTCCTAAGAGAAGAAACGTGAATCAATCGGCCCTTCATCCCAAAGAACCTTTGGACAAACATGTTTCTTATGCAGAGTTTTGAGTTGCATTCACTACTGTGGCTAATTCAACTACAACCAGGATTTGGGATTTCACCCGAATGAATCCTCTATCCTTTCTCAGGTCTAAGTCAGATCAGGACCCTCAGGAATTCCTAGATCAGGTGCAGAAGGTTATAGACATAATGGGGGTTACTTCTAGTGAAAGTGATGAGATAGCTGCATATCAGTTGCAGGATATTGCTCACACTTGGTTTAAATAGTAAAAGTCAGAAAGGCCAGATGATGCAGGGCCTATTGAGTGGGAGGGTTTTCTTCTACTTTCCTTGATAGATTCTTTCCCCTAGAGCTTAGAGAAGCTAAGATGTTAGAATTCATCATCCTCAGGCAGGGCAACATAACAGTGAAAGAGTATTCTCTTAAGTTTACTCAATTATCCAGATATGCCCCTCATGTGGTTGCAGATAGCAGGGCCAAGATGAGTAAGTTTGTTTCAGGGATAAATGATAGCATAGTTAATGAGTCCAGATCCTTATGTTGAATAGTGACATGACTTTAGCCAGGCTTATGAATCATGCTCAACAGATAGAGGAGAAAAATAATAAGATAAGAGAGAGGTAGAATAAGAAAGCAAGGACAGGTAGTTTTAACTTTTCTCAGCCCAAATCAAAAGGACAAAAACGTTCTCATTTTCGTACTAAGTCATTAGTTCTAACTCCTTCTTCAACCAGTGCTCCAGTTACTAAGTTCAGGGAGGGTAACAAAGATAGAGCACCAGGCTCTAAGTCTCAGGGCAGTGTTAGTAGTGCCTGAACTAATCCCCTATGTTAGACTTGTGGTAAGAACCACAAGGGTATGTGCAGAGCTGGCAGTGATGTCTATTTTGGTTAGGCAAGCTAGACCATAGAGTCAAAGACTACCCTCAGTTAGGTTATCAGAGTCATCTCCGCTCCTCATCTTAGTCCGATCGTCCAAATCAGTAGGGTGCCACCTCCAGTGCTACTAGTGGGCAACGCCCAAACAGAATCTATGCTCTTCAGTCCTAGAAAGATCAGGAAAATTCTCCTGATGTGGTTACTGGTACTTTACAGATCTTTCATGTGCATGTTTATGCTTTGCTAGATCCAGGTGTTTCTTTGTCTTTTGTTACACCCTATATAGCAGTTAATTTTGGAGTCGGTCTCAAAATTCTAGCAGATCCCTTTTCAGTCTGTACCCAGTGGTTAAAAACATCATAGCTCGGCGAGTATACAGGAACTGACCGGTTATGATATTTTAGAAAGTCACTTCTGCAGATTTAGTCAAATTAGAGATGACTGATTTTGATGTCATTCTCGGCATGGATTGTTTCATTCCTGCTATGCCACAGTCGACTGCAGAAATAGGAGAGTCCAGTTTTAGTTCCCAAATGAACCCATCCTTCAGTGGAAGGGTAGTATATCCGCTTTTAGGGGTTGCTTGTTTCCTACCTTCGGGCAAGAAAAATGATATCTAAGGGATATGTCTATCATATTGTTCAGGTTAAGGATTCTAGTTACGAAACTCCCAGTATTGAATCCATTCCAGTTGTGAATGAATATTCAAAAGTCTTTCCCAAATATCTTCCAGGAATTCCTCCCAAAAGGGAAATAGACTTCGACATTGATCTTATTCCAGATACTCAGCCTATCTCTATTCCACCATATAGAATGGCACTAGTAGAACTCAGAGAATTAAAAGAATATTTGAAGGATCTCCTAGATAAGGGATTCATCAGGCCCAACATTTCCCTATGGGGCACACCAGTATTATTTGTGCACAAGAAAAATAGTTCTCTCAGAATGTGTATAAACTACCATCAACTTAATAAGGTCACGGTCAAAAATAAGTATCCTCTTCCCAGAATCGATCACTTGTTTGACCAACATTAGGGTGATAGCTATTTTTTCAAAATAGACCTCAGATTCAGCTATTATCAGCTCAGAGTCAGAGAATGTGACATTCTGAAAACAGCTTTCCGTACTCGGTATGGTCACTTCGAATTCCTAGTCATGTCATTTGGTCTTACCAATTCCCCAACATCTTTCATGGACTTGATGAACCGCGTGTTCAAACAGTACTTGGACATGTTCGTCATAGTTTTTATAAATGATATTTTGGTCTATTCCCACTATGAGCGAGATCATGCAGACCATCTCAAAATAGTACTTCAGACTCTCAGAGATAATCAGCTATTCGTCAAATTTAGTAAGTGTAAATTTTGGCTAAGGTCAGTAGCATTCCTTGGTCATATCATTTTGGGTGATGGCATTAGAGTAGATCCTCAAAAGACCAAAGTGGTAAAAAACTGGCCTAGACCTATCTCTCTATTAGATATTAGGAGTTTCTTGGGTTTTGATAGCTATTATAGACCGTTTGTTGAGGGATTTTCTTTAATTACATCCCTTATGTCCAGATTGGATCAGAAGAAAGTTAAGTTTCAGAGGTCAGATCCTTGCAAAAAGAGTTTTCAGGAGTTCAAGACTCGACTCACCTCAGCTCCAGTTTTAGCTCTTCCAAATGGTCCAGATGGGTTCGTAGTGTATTGTGATGCATCCAGAGTGGATTTAGGTTATACCCTCATGCATCATGGTAAGTTCATAGCCTACGCCTCCAGACAGCTTAAACCCCATGAGAAGAGTTATCCTACTCATGATCTTGAGTTAGCAGTCGTAGTCTTTGCCTTGAAGATTTGGAGGCATTATCTCTACAGAGTTCATATAGATGTCTTCATAGATCATAAGAGTCTTCAGTATGTCTTTTCTCAGAAAGATTTCAATCTTTGTCAGAGAAGGTAGTTAGAGCTCTTGAAAGATTATGACATGAGTGTTCTCTATAATTCGGGCAAGGCCAATGTAGTGGCCGGCGCTATTAGTAGTCTATGGAAGTGTTACTTATGTGGATGACAGTAAGAAGAAGTTAGCTTAGAAAGTACATCATCTTTCCAAGCTAAGCGTTCTCTTAGTCGACACAGATGAGGGTGATATATGGGTTTTAGAATTATTCAGAATCATCTCTAGTTTCCAAGGTAAAAGAAAAGCAAGATAGGAATCCCAGCCTTGTCAAGTTGAAAGAGTTAGTTCAGGATTAAAAAGTAGAGGTTTTCTCCCAAGGGAGAGATGGTGGTTTGCATTGTCAGGGCCATCTCTGTGTTCTAAGTATAGATGACTTAAGGTAGCGAATTCTTACAGAAGTGCATGGTGCACCCTATTCTATTCATCCAAGGAATACAAAGATGTACTGCGACTTATGGGAAGTCTATTGGTGGAGTGGGATAAAGAGAGATGCTGCAGAGTTTGTGGCTAAGTTCTCTACATGTCAGCAGGTTAAGATAGAGCATCAAAAGCCTAGTGGTCCTATACAGGAGTTCATTATTCCTACTTGGAAGTGGGATGAAGTGAACATGGACTTCATGATGGGTTTGCCTCGAACTCGTTATTAGCATGATTCAGTTTGGGTCATTGTAGACAGAATGACCAAATCATCCCATTTCCTTCCAGTTCATACCTTTTATTCAGCTGAGGATTACGCCAAACTCTACATTAGGGAGTTGGTCAGATTACACGACATTCCATTATCTATTATCTTAGACAGAGATACCCAGTTCACCTCACACTTTTGGAAAGCATTCCAAAAAGGTATTGGTACCCAAGTTCATCTCAGTATAGCCTTTCATCCTCCGACAGATGGTTAAGCAGAAAGGACCATTCAGACTTTAGAAGATATGCTATGGGTGTGTGCAATTGATTTCATGGGTAGTTGGGATGACCACTTGCCTATGATTGAGTTTTCATACAACAACAACTATCATTCTAGTATTTGGACGGATCCATTCAAATCTCTCTATGGTAGGAGATATAGATCTCCGATCGGTTGGTTTGAAGTTAGTGAGGCCTCAATCATAGGGCTTGACTTAGTATTCGATGCCTTAAAAAAAGTCCAGTTGATTAGAGAAAGACTCTGCGCCACTCAGAGCCGACAGAAGTCTTATGCAGATGTTCGTAGAAAAGATCTCGAGTTTGAGATGGGTGACTATGTCTATCTAATGATCTCTCCCATGAAGAGAGTGAAGCGATTCGACAAGAAAGGGAAAATCAGTCCCTGATATATCGGTCCCTTTAAGATTCTCAGTCGATTTGGCAAGGTAGATTATGAGCTTGAATTGCCTTCACATCTAACCTCAGTTCATCCAGTTTTCCATATATCTTCGCTCAAGAAGTGCATAGGTGACCCAGCAGTTGTAGTCTCTATTCAGAGCATTGATGTTCAGAACAGTCTCTCTTATGAGGAGATTCCAGTTGAAATCCTAGACTATCAGACTCGTAGACTGAGGAACAAATAAGTCCTTCAAGTTAAAACTCTTTGGCAAAATCAATAATTTGAGGGAGCTACTTTGGAAGTAGAAGAAGACATGCGTACCAAGTATCCTCACCTCTTCTCCTCCAACTCAGATTAAGCTCAAGGTAACAGTCCTCATTAAGCTTACTTAATTTCATATTCAGTGTTTATCACAAACTTAGTATCAAGTACCATTGCCTATTCAGTCATGCATTCATGTATTAGTTCAGTTATATAATTATGCATTAGACATGTATTCTCATTGTGAGAAACTGAGTTCCTCATAACACTCAGTCATACATTTATGAATCAGTTACACATGCATCAGATATACATGTTCAGTATGATATATTCAGTTATCGGTTATGTCAGCCATGAGTTATGTTCTAGTTATCCATGTTTAGTATGTATGCCAGTTTATGTTCTTCCGCTCACTCTCAGTCTCTTTCGAGGATGAATGTTCTCAAGGGGAAGATATTGTAATACTCCGTACCTTTTCCTAGCTTGAAATCATCTAAAAATATTAGCTTGAAATCATCTAAAAAATATTAGGAACTTTCTTTGAAAGATGAATTCACTTTTGTACATATTTTATTTTTAAGATTTTCACTTTTTGTCATGTGGTAAATTCAATAATATTTCCACCAATATAAAATTTGCCTAAATTTAATAACCAGGTAAGAAGTTGTGACTATTTCAAGTTTTCATTGTAAAATAGTGCCATATTGGTCAGTGGCGCTCTGCGCCACAAACTAAAATAACAATTGTCCTTTTCCAGTGTCTCAGTGTGATTTCCTCTATGTCGCGCCAAAGTTCCAGGTCTCAAAAGAAGGGGTAATGCAATGGATCCGCATCGCGCCATCCCTCAGTTTCCCAATTATCAAATTCTAGTGACACGATGCGATAGCGCTGCGTCGCGCCAGGAGTTCAATTCGGGAAATTTTTACTGAAGTTACAAGAAACGTCCAGGGTTAAAAGTGTCAATTTTCATCCCTATTTAGGCCCTTTAACATGTGATTCAACCACTTTTCACTCAAAATACACTCTCTTCTCTCAAATACCTCTCAAGAACAACCTAGGGCTTTTCATAGAAGGTTCAGAATTTAAGAATTTCCTCCGTCAATCTTTATGTATTTATGAACCAAGGTATGCATTGTGTTCATTTATGGATTCCTTCCATGCATGAAGCTCAAGAACCTTGTTTTTCTATAAATCATGGTATTTATGTTGTGGGTTAATTGTAATCATGTTGTTGACGTTGATTGATTTCAAAGCTGGAGTCCTTGTGTGTTTTTCATGATATTATGTTAATATGCAAGATAAAATCCATGAATTTAGTTTCTGATGATGTGTAATTTAATTATTTCACCTATGCTCTAAATTGTGCATGCAAGGTGTTTGATAAAATTCTTGAAGGAGTAGAAATCATGCCTTATAGCTCAAAACATAAACTAAATGTAACATGCTTGTCATCCTCCTATGTTTAAATGGTCTCCATGCTATCATTGTGAAATGTATATGTTGTCAGAATGCCCATGATATTAGAACATGATATTATGATATGATTATCAGCATTCTCATCCATGTTAGGTAGTTTGATAACCATGTACTTTGTGAAATCCATAACTTATTAGATTATGTATTGTTGATGTGGATCTTGTATGCAAGAAAGTCATGCTTTTCCAGTTTCCTTCTATCGAGTCTTGGGGGTACTTGTACCCAAAAAATATAATTGTGTGCCTAGAATTAGTGTCATGTTTGGAAGATATTCTCAATCAAGCCATGTTTAGTAGAATTCAGTCAGTCACGTGACTCAGAAAAGCTCAGTAATTTCAGTCAGTTTCAGATATCAGTAGCATTTCATCAGTCAACAGAACTTATTTAACTCAGCCCAGCTTAGTTCAGTTTATCATGTTTAGAGTCAATTTAGATGGGAGTAGAAATTAGCATCGAGTGAACCCAAGGATGGGAACACACACTATCAGATGAGGGTGTGATTCTTAGAAGTCATCCTTGCATTTCAGAACTATGTAGCCAACATAGGTTAAGACATCAACACTGTATAATGATGGTTAATGAGGTGGGTAAACACTGTTAGATGAGGGTCCCACCATTCTTGTTTAGGGGACACTATCAGACGAGGGTTACCCACAGCTTGTCTTTACCAGTGGTGCGGTATTGACATCCTTCTAATTGAGGTTACAGATGGACCCCAACTCAGCCTTAATGGTGTATTAGGGACATGTCGGTTAGATAACTATCTCTCATAGTTTCAGTATCAGTCTCAGTAAAAGAACTCAGATAGTTCTTCAGATTTTAGGACTATCAGATACAGTCAATCAAATACACAATGGGACTCAGCTAGTTCCATTAGATTCAGGACTTTCAGATACAGTCACTCATGTTATCAGTTATATCAGTTACCAGTATGTCATGTTATCAGTACTCAGATTCAGTAATCATGTTATCACGGTATCAGTGTTAGTTATTATGTCTCATGCATGTATTCTCACGCTCACAATAGTCAGTCTGCTATTGTTATTGTTTATGTATATGAACTCCATGCATTCAACCTACCTCACATACATACCCATACATTCAAAGTACTGACGTGCTATGGTGTCTTATACCATAGGTTCAGAGACACGATCTCCAGAGCATCAGTGGATTCCAGTCTCAACTGTAAGAGTTAGCAGTAGTCCTCATCTTTCGAGGACATGATCATTATTTTATTATCTCAGTAATTAGTTTATTAGTTGAAGTTAGTTGGGCATATGTCACATCAACTCCTTATTCAGAAAGTCATATTTTCGAGGCTTTCCAGAATATAATATGTTCAGATAGCATATTTCAGTTATTTTGGGTATTTCATACCCCTCCCTGATGTTACATTCTTATCAGATACTATGTCTCAGTTTTGAAACTTATGGCCGTCCAGTTTATGTTTCCGTATTATAAAGTATTTTATGTAGTATACAGGTACAGATATCAGTCATGGGTTAGCTTGTGGTCCTTCGGGGTCATGAGCATCGTGTAGCATTCCGGGTACCAGATTTGGGGCGTTACATAATTTTTATCTGAACCTTCCCTAACCTAACATTTTCACAACTGTACCTAGAGTGTTTCACTATAACCATTGTTATAACAATAGGATGGATTTCTATATCAAACACCAATTAAACAATCATTTGTCCCTATATAACAACTAGAAGGAAAAGAGGGAAAACAAGTGATGGGCTATAGAAATATTAAACTTTCGATGCTTAACACAAAAAAAGATGCAAGTTTCTGAGGTTATTTTATTAGATATTATTCCTTTTGGATATGTTTGCAGGAAATCATATTTTGGATGATAAGTTCGTAAAATGGTGGAAAAAGGTGTTTTGGCCATTTTTAGGGGAATTTTTGATATTTGGGATCTTTTTCAGGTTGTTCGTAATCGAAACATGTTCGGGAATCGAAGAAGAGCTGAAGAGATGACTCCCGGTACTTACCAAGTCATCATATGGTTGCATATAGGACAAACAAATCATATGTAGATAAAGAAAGTACTAGAAGTCCAAAATCTCAAGAGCTGAACTTGAATGATTTTTCTCCCGGTACCTGCGCCCGATACTAGACCGTAGGTACAGACCACATGTGGCCACCGACCTAGTTTTCTCCTATTTTATTCGGGATATGATATTAGGTCTTCCTCATGTACTATAAAAACCCTTTATATGTTTTTTAGTAGGAGCTATTCATTTTTGGTACTCACAAACATATTTTGATTCCAAGATTCGATTTTGATCTTGGGATTTATGTACATTGACTTCAGTTGAATTATTCATTAAAGGTTGTGGGTTCTTATAATTCTTATCATTGTGAGTTAATCTATGCTTTCAATTATGAATAATATTGATTTCTTCATAAGTATGAGCACCTAAACCCATATCTAGGGTTGTGGAAACCTTAGCGGATAGACGAAGTAGGGGAAGTACGATTGTTGAATTGAACTGATACCCATAGCTATATTAGATTTATTAGCGATGGTAAACATTATGATTCCACCAATATTATTATTGCTTAATCCAAAAGAGGAGTAGTGACTAGGAAAAGATAATGACAATAGTAGTTTGAAGATTAACGATTGATCCATGCTACTAGGTCGTATCTAAATAAGATCATTAGCTATCATCTAATAACTAGAAACCCAATAGGTAATAATTAACTTGGATCAAGATAATGGTTAGTAACGCAATATCCTGAGACAAAAAGTAAAGGATGAAATCTGTATACTCTTCCAAGAGACTATAGATGGTACATCACATTTTAGATTTTTCATTCAAGGTATCGGGTTGGTACAACATAGAACGATAAACCTATGGAGTTAACAAGCCTGGGGGAACAGAATCCTAGTGTTCACCAATATTGATCCAAACCAAAGTTGATAGTTGCTCTTTGTTCGATATTTCTATCCAACCCCCTCCTATTTACTTTCCAGTTCTTACCCATTGATAACAACATCTAAAATCTATGAGTCCACGTATTCTTTTGAGATTCGACCCCAACCTTCATTTTTACTATATTTTAATAGTGAGCATATCATCTTTTAATAGGAGGTGTTGTTTGGATGTTATCAAAATTTTGGCTCCGTTGCTAGGAAATACAGTGTTGATTTGTGAACTAATATCTTTAAATCTTTGGGTTTCTCTTTTTTTCTCTTAGTGGGCATATCTGGTGTATGCCTAGCACACGAAGTAGAGGCAATCCCTTACTCCCACTAAATTTGAATCCAGAGAGGATTCTTTAAATACCAGGTATGATGTATTAGCATAAATGAGATGAAATTCCTGAAGGGGTTAGTGTTGTTGTACTTCCCCCTCCACCTAAAAGAGTTCAGGACATTGTTGATCAATAGACTGTGAGCTTTAAACTCAAGCTGAAGATTAGTGGAGAGAAATAGAAGAAGCTCAATGCGTATCTCGAGAGGCAGAGTTAGCTAAGCAGAGACAGGTAGTAGACCGCCGATCAGTACTTGATGGAAACGAAAATAGAAATAGAGAAGGCCGACCTCAAATGATCCCAACATATTAGTATGTTCAACTATATGAAGATGATGAAAAGGATTCGGGATACGTTGAGCCGACAGAGACTAGAAATATTATTCGTTCTATTTTGCTGTCTGATGTTAAGTTTAACATTTCTAGTGCTATGATCTAACTCTTATACTTAAAGGGAGTGTTTCAGGGTTGCCTATAGATGACGCAAATATGAATTAGGCAAATTTTCTGGGATTTGCACTTTATATACCATACCCATGGTAGATTAGGAGGCAATAAAACTTAGGTTGTTTCATTTTTTACTTACTAGAGAGGCATTGTTATGTCTAAGGGAACTTCCAAAAGGGTCTATCACTACATAGAGAGAGCTACATAGACAATTCTTGAACAAATTCTTTTCTCCATCCAAAGTATTGTAGCTCAAGGATAATATTTATAAATTCAGGCAGCTACAGTAAGAATCTATGTATGAGGCATGGTTCAGGTTCAAGAAAAAGCTTAGCATAGTGCCCAACCACTAAATTTTAGGTACAAGATTGTTGTAAATCTTCTACAGAGCTCTAACTATCAGTTCCAGAGCAATGACCAACACTATCTCTATATAAGCCTTCATGATGTTACGATGGGAGATAGCTTCAAGTACTGTGGATTAGATCCCTGAAAAAATCCAGGGTATCAAACTCGGGCGGTTTAGAGAGGTTTGGATATTTATGTCATTGGAGCTTCTGGTGATAGGAGAGTAGCTGAAGATGCTATAGATTAGGAGATTTCACTATTAAAGACAGACATTGGTGAGTTGGCCAAATAATTTACAATTATAAATTCTATAAAGGTCAATGAGTAGGGGTATGAGTGCAACTTCTAGGGTGAATAAGTCCATGTTAGAAGAAGAGGCAAAGCATGTGGATGTTAGTTGGTAGGTCTCTGAGACCAAGGGAAAGGGAATCAAGGTTAGAACTATGATGATAGAGATAAGTACATTCCACTTAGCAGACAAAATATAGAATTAAGAATTAAAAAAATGCTGGCTAAGCAGATGAAGTGTCAAGAGAGTCAAGAAGCTTGCCTTAGAGAACTCAAGTCCGATGTTTCAGGATTGACCCAGAAAGTTGAGTCACACGCAACTGCTATCAAGCTGTTGGAGTTGAAGTATAGGCAAATCTCTGTTACTTTAGTTGAGAGACAGTCAGGTGCGCTTCCTAGATATAATATTATGAATCCTCCAACACTGGTTCATTGTCTAGATATTAGCACGGGGAGTGATTTCCTACCCGATGAGCAATTTTTGCATGCTACTAATGAGCCAAAAAAAGGAAAATATTATTGTAGATGATCCAACTAAATCTGAGTTTGATAAGCTGACTTGTACTAATGATGATTTTGGGAGTAATAACAATAACGACTGGGTAGCAGGAGAGCTCCAAGATATAGTGCAGCAGTTTAGTATAGGTTTTTATGAACATCGGTAGAAACGAGGCAACCCAGGTACAGTCACCATTCTATGTTGTATTAGGCCGTATGACATTAATCAGGCTTTATATGATACGGGAGTAGAATAAATGTAATGTCGTTAGTAATATACAAAGTCTTGGGGTTAGGCAAACTCAAGCCTACATCTGCAAGGTTTTGATGGCTAATTTATCTGTAAAGGAGCCAGTGGTTATTGTGCGAAATATAGAAGTGAAGGTGGCATCGTTCACATATTCAATATATTTTATAATTTTAGACTATGAAGTGGATGCTCATTCTACGATTATCTTGGGTAGACCTTTCTTGTTCACTGGCCGAGTGTCGATTGATATGGACCTAGAGAAGATCACTTTAAACTAGAATGATAATCAAATAGTGTTGAACATATGCATGACAATTTAGCATCCTAATGATATAAGAGTAGTAGCAATGATTGATGTAGTAGATGATGATGTGGTAGCAACAGAGGTTCCTATTAAAGAGAGATTAGGGGTAGAAGCATTAGCAGCAGTGATTATGAACTTTGAGAATGATGGGATAGATGAGTATGATGAAATGATTTTGGAACTGCATGGCATAGGTTCTTACAAATATGCCCATAATAAGCTATATCTGGACTTGAAGAAAAGAACCACACCTCCTATAAGACCATCAATTGAAAAACCACCAGTATTGGAATTGAAGGCCCTCCCACCTTATTTGCAGTATGCATCCTTGGGGGCCAACAAGACCTTACTGGTAATTATTGCAACATATTTAGAAGGAGTGTATGTGGAAGCTTTGATATCAGTGTTACAAAAGTTCAAAAGAGGTATTGGGTGGACTATTGATGACATTATAGGGATTCCACCAGGTATATGCACACATAAGATACAATTTGAATCAGGCAACATTCCTAGTATTGAGCATCAGAGACAACTGAATCCTCCTATGCAAGACAAAGTGAAAAAGTAAATAATTAAGTGGTTAGATGTTGCAGTGGATTTCCCATTGCAGACAACAAGTGCATGAGCCCGATTCACTACATACCAAAGAAAGGAGAAATCACAGTGGTTCCAAATAAGAAGACTGAACTATTACTAATGTGGCTAGTGACTGAGTGGAGAGTATGCATAGACTATAGAAAGCTAAACAAGTGGACACAAAAATATCACATCCCTATACCGTTCATTGATCAAATGTTGGACAGATTTGTAGGTAGGGGTTGGTACTATTTTATTGTCAGGTATTTGGGTTACAATCAAATCATTATTTCTCCCGAAGACCAAGAAAATACTACTTTTACTTGCCCCATTGGACCTTTGCATTCAAGTTGATGTCATTTGGGTTGTGTAATGCACTGACCATTTTTTAGAGATTATGATGTCCATATTCTTTGACATAGTGGAAGAAACTATTGAAGTATTCATGGATGACTTTTCAATGGTTGGGGACTCATTAGATAATTGCGTAGCCTATTTGGCTAGTACACTACAGAGATGTGAAGAGACTTGGTGCTAAACTGGGAAAAATTCTACTTTATTGTGAAAGAAGGCATCGTGCTAGGGCATAAGATCTCCATACATAGTATTAGAGTAGATAAACCAAAGATTGTGGTAATCGAGAAGTTATCGCCACCAGTGTTAGTTCGAGGCATATAGAGTTTTTTGGGTCATGCAATCTTTTATAGAAGGTTCATCAAGGACTTTTCTAGAATTACAAGTCCTTTATGCAAGCTTTTGGAGAATAAGGTGAAATTTTTCTTCCATGATGATTGTCTCAAGGCTTTCAAAAGCGGTTGATTTCAGCACCCATCATTGTGTCTCCAGATTATTCTACACCTTTTAAGGTAATATGTGATGCAAATAGAGTGTCCTTGGGAGCTATTCTAGACCAAAGAAGAGAAAAGTATAGCATCCCACCTACTATGCCAGTAAAGTTTTGAACCACCACAAAAAAATTACACAGTTATAGAGTAGGAGCTATTTGTGGTGGTTTTCGCTTTTGAGAAATTTCAGTTTTATTTGATTGGGATTAAGGTTATAGTGTACACTGACCATGCAGCCTTAAGGTACTTGATGTATAAGAAAGATGCCAAACCTAGAATTTTTCGTCGGGTTCTCTTGCTGTAAGAGTTTGATTTTGAAGTCAAAGAATAAAAATGGAAAGAAAATCAAGTTCCAGACCACTTATTGAAACTTGAGGAGGAGACCATACAGAAACTAGGAAATAATCTTGATATAGATTATGTTTTTCCTAATAAGTGAGTGTTGGTAACATCTCATGATTTGATTCCCTATTTTGCTGAATTTGCCAACTTTTTGGCAAGTGATACAGTCCCAGATGATTTATCCTTCTAGCAGTAATAGATATTTATGCACGAGGTAAGGAATTTCTTCTGGGATGAGCCGTATTTATTTAGAGTCTGCACTGATGGTGTGATTTAGAGATACATTCCAGAGGTAGAGATAATAAGTATTATAGAAACTTGTGATTCGTCACCTGTTCGGGGACAACACAATGGCATACAGACATACCACAAAATTCTATAGTGTGAGTTCTATTTGCCTTCAATATAAAAGGATTCTCATGATTTCACAAAAGCTTGTGACCAATGTTAATTTCAAGGCAATATTTCACGGTGCCAGGAACTCTCCAGGCACCTATTCTCGAATTGCAGCTGTTTGGTGTATGGAGGATCAATTTTATGGGCACATTTGTGAGCTCCTATTGTAAGCAGTACATTCTGGCAGTGGTTGAATATGTATCAAAGTAGGTAAAGGCAATTTCACTCCCAGGAAATGAAGGAAAGAGCGGCACTGCCTTTTTAAAGAGGAACATTTTTTCATGATATGGCACTCCACGTGAAATTATCGATGACGGTGGGTCACACTTATTCAACCGCTTATTTAAAGCACTACTTAATAGATATGGTGTGCAGAATAAGGTGGAATCACCTTACCATCCTCAGATGAGTAGGCAAGTGGAAGTCTCCAATAGAGAGATAGTATCTATATTGGATAAAATTAGGAATGCCAATAGGACTGACTGTTCTAGAAAGTTAGACGATGCATTGTGGGCCTATCGGACAGCCTATAAGACCCTCATAGGTTGCCTCACTTTCCAAAACCTTAACTATTAGTAGTCACCCTAGACTCTCCCCCACTTAGGGGCTTCTACATTCCTCATTTCAACACATCACCATACTTTCGAAACCACTACCGTCCTAACATAAGAAGAGTTATTTAAGAAACAAATTTACAAGAGTTATCCATGCCTCCCAACTCAAGATCCCAGAGACAAGACATGATACTATAGGAACGAATTACTTCACAACATCCACCTAGACTATAATGAACAAACATCCCAAGCAAACCATACCATAAGAGGAGTCCTTAAGACTGGACACCGAAAGAAACACAACCACACATACCATGAGTAAATTAACACAAGGTCAAGTCTCATATCCAAGGAACAAGGCGAATCCAAGATGTGAACCTTAGTCAAAAGTGCTATAAGCAACACTAGTAGAGTAATCTCTTAAACGAGAGAGAATAGTATCACTAGAATATTCACCTTGACATTTCCTTGAAGTACACCACTAAAAGAGAATTTTAGATTAACCACCAGCCCTCATCCCAAGGCTACCTACGGCCCAACATAGACATGCAAAAACCATGAGACCAAATTGACTCCACGATTTCTAATTAAACCAAAACCATTCAAAATCAAAACACAGCAACCAAGGACTTTTCAAAACCATTTGAATCCAACCAAAACCAATTTATGTTCCTTTAATGATTTAGGCAATGCATAGGTTTAAGAATAACCAAACCATATGAAAAAATTATATTCAACAGAAATTTCACAAATAGTTCGAGGACATATAATTCCCAAGACCAAAACCAAGTAATTGGGGAATCCATAGTACCCCAAAATCCATTTACCATTCCCATGCATCCCACAATGTTCAATAACATAAATAAAGCATGAATAATACATCATAATCAATGGAAAATAAATTAAATGAGTAATCATTTCAAAGCCCTCAGTTGTGGAAAAACCCACATTGAATACCATGAATTTTATAATCAATTTCATACCAACAGTAAAATGCAACTATAGGGAAAAAGATACATTCAAGCTCCATGATCTAACCTATCTAATGACTAGACCCGTGACCTACCAAATTACCCCTCCCCCATAATTCCTGCATTGCTATTCCTGAGCTAACATACTTCTTTTACCAAGATCAAGCATCTAGGTTCAATCCTAGGATCTACCAACCACCATTCAATACTATCAAAATACCCCATATAGAATGGAAAATACATATATGGTCCTCTCAATAAGAAGGACACTCCAAATTCTTTATCCACCAACCAACAACCTATCTATTTCTAGGGAAACCATTCTGCTTAGGCATGTAAGAATGAAACACCCCTTGGAGAAACACTAAGATAAAGAGAACCTTTATCTAAGAGATCCCTAAATTTCTCTTTTAACCCTACTGGAACCATTCTATAATGAAAGAATAGAAATTGGACAAGTGTCCCAAATAAAACCAATCCCAAACCAACCTCCCAATTAGAAAGACACAATGAGGGTTGTCACGAAAACCTCAGGAAATTTATTCACCATCAAAGCGAAAAAAAAGAAGGACCTTCTGAGTTAGGATCTTTAACCCGAACTGACTAATAAGGACATCTCTTTAAAGACCAATCTCTAAGTTCCAGGATATAACCTATCCCTTAAAAAATAGGGACCCGAATGAAACCATTCTACCATTCCATAACCAACTTAACAAGGATCCTAACAAGTCCAAAAATCTAATATTGAAAAACACGAGTGCAACCAATCCATCCCCTGAATGACATTGAAATCCACCATATTTGAGTCACACAGAAATCCACCAAGACCCATTTACTACTAACAAATACTACACACCACTTATAGACTCTTTTGGCAATCGTAGAATCACCTACCGAGGTAGAAACAGAAGAAGCAAAGAGTCTAAAATAACCTTGGGACCAAAAATAAAAATACATAACCAAAATTAAAGTCGCAAAAGAAAAGGGACCTCGAACCATGTAAACCATACACACCACAAGGAAAGGAGTTTTCAATATACCAGCACCGGCATAAAAAGATGCCTCAGTCTCTCTCGAGGAATAATAAGAACATTGAGATAATCACAACCACTGCCAAAGCCAGAGTTAGTAGACAATACTCTATTTTCCTAGGCAACAACCCTTATGGGATATCGCCATCACATGAGACCCAACTGACCATAACAAAAATATTAATTCCTTCTTTCCTTGCAATAATCATGGTATGACCAACCACAAAATTTATAAAGAAAAGAAGATGATGCGGAATGAGCCCCATTTGAACTAGATAGGCACCTTGTTCCCTAAAAGAATTTACCAGTCTGAAAACACCTACCTCCTAATTGAATTCGAGTAAGGAACATAAGACATATAATAGGAGTTAGGACTCACCCAACTCTTCCTTTTTAGACCATTTAACGCCATACCATTAGCCTCCTTTTTTGTTCAAAAGACTAAGACCCCCTTACCTTGACCATTTACCAACCTTACCTCATTTCTCTCCATACCAATAGGATAGGAAAGGTGTGACAGAGTTTTTACTATTTGGGTTAATAGATTGTTAGGATGACAAAACTCAGCATTGGTAACCTCTTCCTGAGGTAATCGAGTATGAGTATCACCTTTTGAGATAGGGTCAGTAGAGACTGATGAGACTCTATAGGGAAAACCAGAAGCTGCGACCCTTGGTTGGGTCTGTGCCCCATGAGTTAGACTAGATCCATCTATGTTGTCCTCGAGTAGGACAGGTGAGTTTCCATAAACTTTAGATTGTTGAGAAGACATAATCCAAAGTGTGAACCAAGGAAGATTCAGAGAAGTGTTCAAAACCTTAGACTCCATAACCTGAAAGTAGAATAACCAAGAAAGTGAAATATTCCTAAATGCTTCTTAGCCTCCTGATTATAAGTGTGGTGCATGACACACCCATGAGCAAGACTCTACTCAACATAGCTTTGTGGACACCCCATGACACTGAAACCTAAAGCTTTGATACCGACTTAACATGACACAAACCTGGGACTTTTCTTAATGGGTAATCCCAAGCCCAACCAGGACCTGGAACTAGCCCCGTTACCCAACCTAACCAAGTCCAATCACCTAATGACGAACCAAACCAATGCCAAAACCCATAAACCAAAACCAATTATAATAATCAAATACATATATATATATAAATATATATTTGAAACATAACCAATACATATCATACCCAAGTCCACAGTTGTTCATACAAAGCCCTTAGACTAACCAAAGAGTACCTAGTCGGGACATGCCCCTGACCATAACTAAAACCAAAGTCTATGAAAGATAAGAAATATGTAAAGTAACCCATAACATGAAATAGATACCTTCTAAACTATTGAAGATCACCACTTCAATCAAACATCGACTGTCCCTAAATCCATTCACTAAGCCAGTGAAGAAGAATGGTCGTTCCCTACCTAACGTGGGTATACAACCATCCAAAGATGAGTTAGTGGGTGAATACTAGCATGCACTCTGTATAAGGATTAAATAATGATATTTACAAAGCCAAGTAAAACCATACATAATACATACAACCATACCTATAGATATATAACCATGTCGGGAAAGGAAACTGGGTTTAGCATGCCATTAAAACCTTTACCTGGGTTGTGTAGTTTTGTCATCCTAAACCACCCATGGTCTATATGAGTTCATCTCCCCTGCTAAAAGGGCCCCAGCGCATGTAGATGTATGACCAGGCAAAAAAACCTGTGATGACTAGTACATCCCCAAATATAAAGTATGACATCATGCACACGGTCACCAACACCAAACCTTACATCAATAATTATGAGTTTCCGATTTTGGTCCCATAGGGACCTTTACCTTCCACGGATTTGCTACATAACCTGCTAGTATTTCCCAACTAAAACCATTACCAAGAAACCAACCAATCCATTAACTATTTGTTAACCAATCCATTAGTAGTGATATCATCAAACCGACTATACTTGTAAGTACTATCTATATCCAACCATGTATAGGTGTAAGGGATTCCATGTACCCTTCCACTAACTATATTAAACCACTTGGGGGATTCTCATATACCCCACAAGTATAACCAATTTCATAGCCACCAAGGCTTTACCATTTAATCTTTTAAACCATGTACACAATTTATACCATTTAAAACCATTCCAAACCTATTATGACCATGCCAAACAATTAAGGAATTTATATCATTTAAACCATACAAAACCATCCAAATCCCTTTATGGTTCCATTACCAAACCAAATCCATCAAGAGTTCCAATGAAAGTTCAATAATAGAGTGAAAACATTCTTTTAGGCATTTTATCAAATATGTTGAGGGTATACCTTTACCAAGACCAAAAATGCATAAACCACCATAATTAGGGTTACCCAAGACTAATTTTTTAAACCATAACCAACAAGTACCAACATATGCAAACCATTACCAAAAGCATGTAAAAACATAGTTTAAACTAACACCAAACCATATGCATCAAGACCCTTAAACATATATTTTGAAAACAATTATTCATGATTCATAAATCAATGTTTAAATCACAATACACATGCCTTTAGTTGGAAATAATAATGAGGGAAGGATTACATGCCTTATACAAGAAGATTCTGGAGAGAAACATAACTCTTGAGCTCTTTGAAAAAAACATGAAGAACCCTAGCCTCCAATCTTCAAGAGTAAGTTTTATAGAGTATTTGGAGTGTTTACATCCTTTAATAAGTGTTATGAGAGGCCACCAAGGGTTATATAATGTGAGAACATAAGGGCTTTGAAGTAGGAAATATCTGGACTATCCTTAACTTAAAATTAAAAATAACCAACGTCTAGGGGTACGACTCACCTACACCATCCATATCCTAAGGTATGAGTGGTACCCCAACTCATACCCAAGACCATGCTAAGACCCTACACACTAGTTTCTATACAACTCATACCTCCCTAAATCATACCCAAGGGTACGAGTGGTATACCGAATCGTACCCACCAGTCGTACCTTTGGGAAGATTCCACAAAACAACTGAAACAAGCATCATACGACTTACCTTGCACCACTTGGATATTTGGACACGACTTGTACCTTGATAAGTTATATTCTGGGAAGTAACCAAGCCAAGCACACTGCCTAACATACAATTAACCCTCAAGCCATCCAATAAGTCATACTCAAGGCTAAGATTTGTACCATTAATTCGTACCAAGTCTAGTAAGTCCAAACCAAGGAAATTATACAAGGGTCCAAGACTTGGGGTGTTTCAGTTATGTACTTTATTCCATCCTTAGTAACTCTTAGGATTTTATTGCATCAGTTACCACTCCACAGTTCTATATGTAAGATCATATTATGAACATTTAAAGTGAGTTCAAAACTCTTAGCATGACCTAGATCCTTACAGTTAGGAAAGCTAAGTCCGCTCAAAAATTAGTTTCATGATGAAAGTTCTAATGTTTTAGCTCAACTATATCCTTCATTACCAGACATGTCATATGTAAATTATTCCATACTTTTAATACTTTAAAAGGTTCCTATCCATAATTTGAGGATCAATTATTCTAAGGGGGAGATAATGTAACACCCTGCATTTTTAGGCTAGACTTTAAACCGTCATTCCTATGTGTGTAAACTCTAATCTCAAGATTTCATTTTGAATAAATATGTCATGATAATAATTCTAATGTGCGAAGTTCAATAAAGGTGAAAAATATTTGTAGGAATCACTTAGAGTGAAGTTGAGCTAAGAACCTTTGATTCGGCCAAATTTTGGTATTCAATTCTTAAATGATCAACTTTGAACGTGTATAAATTTTTATATATGATAAATTTTTCACATTAAAACCAATCAAAAGATATATAACTAAATTAAATTCCCAACTATACTAATTTCACTTTAATCATATACTCTAGCAAAGATCTATGATCATTTTTGTGAAAAGCAGTAAGGGCTCACGATAGGCCCTCACCGTGAGGATTATTCCCTCAAACAATGAGTTGCATCACGGGGGATACTCCTACAGAATAAGGGGTACACTTTGGGTGATATTCCCCTACTTTTTTAGCTTTCTATGGGCCAAGGGGTAATTTGGTCCTTTACCCTCAACCCCAAATATCCAAAACACAGTTTATAACACTAAAAAGGGCATTATTTGCCCATATTCCTCAATAAAACTCATGTATAAGCCCTACTATTTCCTAAGAACAATAATCCAATGTTTTTCTCTCAAGAAAAAAAAGATTAAAGCTTCAATTTCAAGATTTCTTCAAGAATTTGTTCAGTTAAGATATGTGGGTATTCATCAATGGGTCTCTTTGACCTAATGAGCCCAAAAATCTTATTTTTACTTACAAGTATAAATCTTATCCTACTTTATGAAATTAGTCCATAAATTTTATGATGAATCAATTAAAAGTTATGTCTACAAGTGTTTCTACGTGAATTATGCTCTTTCATATTTTGAATTACAAGTTTCTATGTCATAGTCCATTGATTTCTTATTAAATGTCTGAATTATGAATTTAGCCATGTAACCATGTTATTTTTCTCATGTTTAATATATTCCCATGTTCAAGTTCATGATTCTCACTTATTTGGTGAAATTGTCTTGTATTGGGTCTTTGAACCATGATCCTATACTACAATTTTAAGGTTTGACATCATATTTTATGATTATTTAGTGTTGAAGGTTATGAACACGTGATACCTATCTGTTTTACATGATTTTAAATTTTCAAGTAATAAGTCAGTTAAGCCATGAATCTTTTTGTTATAATCAGATATTTATGATCATTATGAGCACTATCAAAAACAATGTTTTGTTGAACTTAGCTCAGTTCAGTACTAGTGTTAGTCTAATTGGGAGTAGGATTTAGCACTGAGCGAACCCAGGAATGGGGGCTCACCTACCAGTAGAGAGTGTGACCTTTAGTAGTAGTCCCTGAGTTCCAAAACTATGTAGCCAATGTAGGTTTGAGATGTCTTCTTGACAGTCGATGGTTGATGTATATCTCATGAGATCACCTACCAGTAAAGGGTGACTCTCGAATCCTTTGGGATACTATATTAGTGGATCCACACAACCAGTGTAAGTACTTATGGCACGGTACTGATACCCTGGTAACTGGGGTTATAGGTTAGACCCCAATTAGCTCAGATTTGGGCATATAGGTTACATAATACCTCCCATAATTTTAGTCCAATTATTCTAACTAAGTACAGATCATTTTTACATGATCAGTATTCAGATAACACCTAATTATTATACAATTATCAGATAATCAGTATAAAGATACCAACTAATCAGTATTTAGATATCAGTAAATCAGTATCCAGATGCCAGTTACTCAGTATTAAGTTATCAATTATTTAGTATTCATATATCAGGTAGTCAATGTTCATAAATCAGCTACTTAGTATATAGGCATTAGTTATCTATTTACTTAGATTTCAGTCATTCAGTCACACAAGCATCAATCATTCAGTTAATCAGATCTTCTTAGTATATGTTATATTTAGTTTGTATGCTTATTCATTCATGATTTTTATAATTGTATATTCATATCCTTGAGTTATGTTAGTTTCCACCATATTCTTTCAAACCCATTATTTATATATCATCCTCGAGATAGTTTTTACAGCATATTAAGTTTTACAAGATATTTACATATAACATTCATATTTCTACCACTTTCTAGCTTATAGAATTGTCTTAAGCTCATGATTTATAAGTTTTGCAATGACTTATAGTTTTCACAAATAGCCACATTGCAAAGGTATATTTTAGCAAATAACGTATTTCCTCAGTTTTAAAGTATGTGTTCAAGATTCTCATGATTTAGTACATGTCTCTGTATACTCAGTACATTCCAAAGTAATAATCCACATATAGGTCTAGGTACTACATTGTCATATAATATAGGTACCACTTGTAGCCTACACATCATAGTCAGACAATTTGCAGCGTCTAGTCAGCAGGTGATGAGTTCTATTATTTTAGAGTCTTCAGTCAGTTGTAGTTCATGCTCTATCTTGTTATTATTCATATGTATTAATTAGTGGTAGTTGGAGGCATGTTCGAGCTATCTATAGTCAGTAAAGTAAAGGCTTCATAGATAGTCAGTCAGAGTGATTACATGTTATTCAAGTTTTTTTCTTCAACTTTATCATGATTTAAACTTTATCAGTATTATACTTACTTAGATTTCCTTAAGATCATGATTTCTCTCAACAAATTTAGTTTTTATAAAATTTAATTCAGAGGCTCAAGTATTATGCCAGTTATGGGTTAGCTTGGGATAACTTATGGTTCTAAGAACCGTATTACGACTAGGAGATTTATTTTGGGTCATGACAAAATTGATATCAGAGCATAGAGTTCAAGTGTCCTAGGGTGTCTATGAAGCCTTGTCTAGTAGAATGGTACGGAGACGTCTGTATTTTCTTTGAGAGGCTACAGGGCATTTTAGAAATGTTTCTATTGTTTTATATCTCAGATCGTGCTATAAAGATTTTCTTTAATAAATTTATATAGATTATCATCATGCTACATTCATGTCAACTCTTTCTTATTTTTAAGGTAATAGAAATAGTGAAGCTCAAATTCCTACAGATAGAGCTTTTTCAAAATTTCCCCTTAAATAGTTATGGAATTGCATATTGGCTCAAGAAGTATCCCATCAGTGCCCTTATATTCTAAGATTTTCTCAGAATCTTTTGACAATATATGATCTAAAGTTAGAAGCATGATCCTAAATGTTTAGCAGCAGTAAAGTAGGGATAGTGTTTGTCTAGATTTAGTAGACCTTGTATCTGTAGGCTAGTTATGAAAGGTGAATAAATAGGCTTGAAATAGTGTATGCAAGAATTTAGGTTTGTTGATTCAAAATTAAGTA
The DNA here is from genome assembly GCA_030864225.1 of Capsicum baccatum var. pendulum. NCBI lineage: Eukaryota > Viridiplantae > Streptophyta > Magnoliopsida > Solanales > Solanaceae > Capsicum > Capsicum baccatum. Next base: position 157,858,186 of record CM061560.1, on the reverse strand, counting down.
TGATGGTGTGGGTGTGATTTAAAAGTGTGCTTAAGGTGATATGGGAGTGTAGTATTTCTAAGTTTTTAAAGTGTGTATGCTTAGATAGTACCCTTGAGTTGATAACTGTTAATGATAATAGTAGTGTAGCATGTGATGTTCTTTCCAGCTAAGTTATGGGCTATAAGTTATTGATGTCGGATGTTCAGTGTGGTGGTAATTCTCATGGTTTAGGGAAAAATATAAGTTTAGAGATGTAATGTTAGTAGGCTATGAAGGAAGTTAGTATGGTTCATTAAAAGTTTGGGAATATCCATGTTAAGTGTTAGAATCTAAGTTTGATTCTTGGAGAATTGAGCTAATAGAAAGAAGAGTATCTTAAAATCTAAGTGTTTAAATTATTATATTATGATTGTTGGGGCTATAAAAAGTTAAAAGTTTTATCTTAGAAGGAAGTACTAGCAGCAGGTTTTACACTTTCAGGTGTAATCTTTCAGGGCGAATCTATTATTGATGTGTATTGCTATATCTCGGAGTCTAGAGTAAAGTAGTTGAAGTTAGGTTTAGAGATTATTAATAGGGTCCACAGACTTAAAATAATAGCTTAAATCTAAGGGGGAGATGATAGAACAAGGAAACCAAGTCCAACTCTCAGAATCTAGTAGTGATGCTAGTGTATGATATAGAATAGCAACAAGGGAGGATGATGCCCAACCCATTCTCATCTCGGTAAAAAGTTTTGTATTTTAGTCATTAAGACATCTAATCAAGCCTTACACATTATCTCCATGATCATACCTCATATTCATGCACTTTCCATAGAATCATGTCTACTTTCAGTTCCTAGTATGAGGAGTTGAAGTACACTCAGTAGTACGAATCATATTCCATGACTTTTTGAACTCCAAACTCAGCTCATACATCTCATGACTCATGTACTCATGCTTTACTAAATGTTCAGTGTAAGGTACTCATGATACACTCTTAATGATCATCAAAATTTATATTATGACATGTATGTCCTCAGTTTTGATATCTCTAATGAATTCATGCTTTTGATACTCTATTCCTCGGGCCTCAATTAAGTGTCAAAGTTACGTATAGTATCTTTCTATGCTTTAGGATCTCATGTTCTAACCTTTTAGTGACCTCTCCTTATGAAATGATAGTGGTGATGAATAATTGTTTAGACAGGAGAGAGTAAATGTTCCTTGTTTAGAAACTATTGTCGTAAACTTATTTTGTATAAGTCTATAAGTTTGAAGAAATATGTAGTATATTTTTTGATATATGTCATGGTTAATTGAAATTTCGTATGTGTCTTCTTAAGAATAGTGCAAGAAAGTTATTATTGATAGAGGTTTAGAGAATATGAGAAAGATTCTTTTGTGGTGGCTGTTTGCCTAGAAGTTCATATGTGGTTATAAAGATAGGCTTGAATGTCATGTTGGTATATAAGTGGATGGGTACATCATGCACTAGTGAATTACTAGTAAAGTGTTGATTTAGTTGTTAAAGTGGTAAAAAGAATTATTCTTGAGATGAGAGTTGTAAAACACGCATAGGGTGTTGAATTCATGGTTCATACTAGTGTTATGTTTTTATGTGCAGTACCTTGTTATTTTGTGTTAGGCTTGAACATGGTGAGAGCATGTATCTCTACTCAGACTTTGGCTGGAATAGTTATATGTACCTATATGAGTATTTAAGGAGCGAGGCTAAGTTTTTATTGGGTAGTTCCATTGCATAAGGCTTAGTAGTTCTATCCTAGCTTATGTTTTATAGGCCCATGTTCCATGTTATAGAGTTATAGCCATGTCGTGATTCCTTATTGAGATATCTTATTCAGACCATGCCTAAATTTCTTTGCTCCCTAATTCTATTAGAACTTCCTTGAAAAATAAGTTGAAGAAATACTCTAGTTGAGTATAAACTTTCAGTATAATTCAGTCCATATAGCCAGTAATTCAGTTTAGCAGTCAAACAGATAAGCTCTTATAGTTTTCCAACTTTCCATCTAGTTTTACTATTTAAAGTTTCATGAATATGGCTATTCCATGAGGTAATTTGTTCAGATACATGTAAGTTGCGAATTTAGTTTAGTAAAGTATCATGTTTCAGATTAAGCTATTTAGTCATGAATTAGTACATAAATGTTTAGCGCATGATCTCGATTTTCCAAGTGTATGATCTCAGTTTTCCAATTATTAAAGCTTAGATGTTGTGATATCACTTGTATGACCTTAGTCCCCTTATATCATGATTTATGCTTACATAATGTACTTGGCAATGCCATTAAGCCCTTTTCTTTTAATTCATAGTGTTTCGTTGAGGAATAATTCCTAACAAGAAGTTACATACTTTATTCCATCCTCAGTAAATCTTGGGATTTTGTTGCATCAGTTATTACTTCGCAGTTCTATATGTAAGGTTATATCATGAACATTTTGAGTGAGTTCAAAACTCTCAGCATTAATCAGCTCCTTACAGTCAAAAAAGTCAAGTTAGATCATAAATCAGTTTCATGATAAAAGTTCTAATGTTTTAGCTCAGCTATATCCTTCATTATAGATATGTCATGTGTACATTATTAAATATTTCTATGACTTCAAAAGGTTCCTATCCATCATTCGAGGATGAAATGATTCCAAGGAGGAGACAATTAAACACCCCACATTCTTGGGGTAGACTTTGAACTATTGTTCCTATGTGTGTAACCTCTAATCCCATGATTTGATTTTGAAAAAATGCGTCATGATCATTATCCTAGTATGTGAAGTGCTATCAAGGTGAAAAATGTTCGTAGGAATGACTTAGAGAAAAGTTGAGCTAAGAGCCTTTGATTCGGCCAAATTTTGTTATTCAATTGTATGATCATTATCCTAGTGTGTGAAGTGCTATCAAGGTCAAAAATGTTGTAGGAGTCACTTAGACCAAAGTTGAGCAAAGAGCCTTTGATTCGGCCAAATTTGATATTCAATTCTACAAGGGTCAAATTTTAACGTATATAACTTTTTATATATGTTGAATTTTTTACCTCAAGACCCACCAAAGGATATATACTTTGATTATCTTTCAAACGATACCAATTTTTCCGTAATTTGATACCCGGCAAAATATTATGACCATTTTCATGAGAAATAGTAAGGGCTAACGATAAGCCCGCGCCGTAAGAGCTATTCCCCGAGACAAGGGGTCACATTGCAGGGGATACTCCCACAAACTTGGGGGCACACCGCAAAGGATATTCCCCCACTGTTTCAGCTTTCTATGGGCCAAGGTGTAATTTGGTCCTTTTCCTTCAACCCCAAACATCAAAAGCATGGTTTATAACACAAAAAAGGGCATCATGTGCCCATCTTCCTCAAAATAACTCACGTAGAATCCCTCCTATTTACCAAGAACAATAATCCAAGCTTCTCCTCTTAAGAACACAAGGAGTTAATCTTCAATTTCAAGATTTCTCAAGAATCCATTCAATTAAGGTATGTGGGTATTCATCAATGGGTTCCTTTCACCCATTGAGCCCAAAAATCCTATTTTTGATTACAAGTATAAATCTTATCCTACTTTATGAAATTAGTCCATGAATTTCATAATGAACAGTTAAAAAGTTATGTCTATAAGTGTTTCCAAGTGAATTACGCTATTTTAGGTTTTGAATTGCAAGTTTCCATGTCATAGTCCATTGATTTCATGTTAAATTCGTAATTATTACGAATTTAGCCATGTAATCATGTTATTTTCCTCATGTTTAATACATTCCCATGTTCAAGTTCATGATTCTCACTCTTTTGGTGAAATGTTCATGTTATGGGTTTTTGAACCATGATCTAATACTACAGTTGTAAGCTTTGACATCATATTTTATGATTATTCAGTGCTGGAGGGTTATGAACACCGATACCTATGTGTTTTACATAATTTCATATTTTCAAGTGATAAGTCAGTTAAGCCATGAATCTTTTCGTTCTATTCAGATACTTATGATCATTATGAGAACTATTAGAAATAATGTTCAGTTAAACTTAGTTCAGTTTAGTACCAGTGTTATTTCAGTTGGGAGTAGGATTTAGCACTAAGCAAACCCAGGGATAGGGGCTCACCTTCCAGTAGAGGTTGTGACCTTTAGGAGCAATCCCTGAGTGTTATAACTACATAGTAAGCATAGGTTTGAGATGTCTTTTTGTCAGTATAGGGTTGATGCATATCTCATGAGAGCACCTACCAGAAGAGGATGACTCATTAATCCCTTGGAAAACCAGTTTAATGGATCCACAGAGCAAGTGTTAGTACCCGTGGCATGGTACTGACACCCTTGCAACTGGGGTTATAGGTCGGACCCCAATTTTCTCAAATTGTGGCATGTCGGTTACATGATACCTCCCAAAGTTTCAATCCAATTATTCAGACTACGTATAGTTTAGTTTTACATGATCAGTATTCAGATATCAGTTAATCAGTATACATTTATCAGATAATCAGTATACAAATACCAACTAATCAGTATTTCGATATCAATAAATCAGTATCCAGATATTGGATGTGGGCAATATTTATGCACTTTAGTGTTGCTATTCTAGCTTATTTAGCCTTGTTTAAAGGATGATTCATAGTCTTAATGAGTGAATGATGATATGAATAAGAATTTAAGTGTTCAAGTATGTAATTATAATGTTTAGAAGTGTTTTCAAACAAGTTTGGACTTAAATTGTTCAATTAGAATTTAGGCGAGAAAACTAGTTTTACTAGCTTGAGCTAGCTATCATTCTAGTTGTTTTTAATGGATTATAATGTGTTTAATGTGTTCCCTGTGGTTTGAATGTGTAATTATTTGGGGAATAACTTGTTTAAAGCATGCAACATTCAATTAAAATGAGCCAAGAGTCAACAATACATTATAGCGTAAAGTGGTTGAGACTAGTGCTTAGATTGAGCTTTTAGTTCGTAGTTCTTGATGTTGTGTCGTGTTGAACTCTAATGCTTGGTGTTGGATTCTTTAGGATTCTTGAGGAGTTAAATTTTATGATAATTTGATATGGAACAAGCTGGAAGTTAATGCAAAATAACGTCACTAGGCAAGAAAGGAGTATCAATACTTAGCCAAATTTTTGGAAGAAAATTCTAGTAAGCTCGTGTTGTATGACCACGATGCCTGCTCCATAGTGGGCTTCTTTGCCTTATAGAAATCTGTGAAGTGTAATTCCAGTGAGGGAGTGCGAATAGCCCACATCACCTACTTTGCAATGGTGGTGTAGTGCCTGTGATGCATGGTCTATCCCGGTGGTAATGAGCACATACCACATGCTTAAATCGGGTGCTCTCATGCATGTGAAATCCTACACTCCTACATGTCTTATGATTGGTTTACTATATATACACACATTAAACACTCTGTACATTATCTTTGTGACGTCTTGGATGAATTAGGAGGTGACTACAACTTTTCTTTTAGGTTTTATCATTCTTTAATTTAGCTTATTCATGGTATTAATCACGTATTCAAGATATGACTATTAGTGGCTAAACACTCCCTTTCTGGTGTTAAAGCCATGAAAATGACTTTTATCATTTTGAATTGATTTCGTTAGATTTGCTTATTATATTTGGTTGTTTTTTTATCCTTGTTTTAGTTATTTTAAGGATTGCATTCCCTTAGAATATATCAATTGTTGACCTTGTGATCTCGAGAGAGGGAATAGGAAGATAGAACATGGGGATGAACAAAGTAGGGTTTTTATTCTTTTTGAAATAAGGAATTTGAATTAGCTTCTAGGACAAGGATGTACTGATAAATCTTACTTGATTCACATGTAGGGTGAAAACGTTAAGCACTTAATTGGATTATTAAAACCCTACTCAACGATGTAGTTGTAGTGTCCAAGTTTGGCAAATGATTAAAGGTCGGGAGACCATGATCATGTGATATACCCTATGAATCAACAACCAAGATAAGCAAGTTAACAAATGAAGTTCAATAACGTAGTATGATTGTTCTAAGTGGTTTAACCCAGGGCTTTACTCTATTGATTGTCTCAAGTTTTTTATTTTATTCACTACTTACTCCACTTTATTTTACAAATCTTCAAACTCTTTTTGGTTACTTTGCATCAAGTTAATCTTAATAAGTGAATTAGAATTTGATAGTTGTTGGAACTAGTCACTGTGGGATCGATATTTGGATTTTTTAAGGTCGCTATATTACTTTGTAGACCATGTACACTTGCTTGGGCGCTGTCAAGTTTTTAGTGCCACTGCTGGGGACTTGTAAGTTGGCAACTGTTTTAGTTTTAGTTTTGCTTTTTTGATTACTTTGGTACTTTACGCTTGGTCTTGGTTTTGTATTTGCAAGATACAGGTTTTTAAAAGTAGTAAGCTAGCAAGGGATAGGTAATTGGTTGAACCAATCACTGAACCTGAGCAATGCTTCCATCAACATAGGAGAGAAGCAATCCTTCTCCCCCATATTCTATAAATAGAAGAAGATCAATAAAATCCTGCTCCTATAGATGAAGAACAAGCAGCCCATAGGATAGTTCGTGAAGTGGTAATCCCACTTTTGATAAATCTGACCTCTCTTTTTCAGAAACCAGTTGTTGGAGGGAGGTTTGAGCTTAAGAGCAATATGGTGCAGCTATCGATTAGCAGTGGATAGTTTACTAGGCTTGCACATGAAGATCCACAGGTCCACTTACAGAATTTCATTGAGCTCACTGACACATTTATTTCGACATATGTCAATGCTCATTTTGTGAGGGTGACACTCTTACCCTATTCATTTATTGGGGAAGTTAAAAGGTGGTTGAAATCTGAGATAGCAAATTTAATCACATCATAGGAACACTTATCCCAAAAGTTTCTCATCAGATTTTTTCCATCTGGCAAGACTGCAAAACTTCATTATGAGATTATTAGCTTCAAATAGAGGCCAGATGAGAACCCCTGTAATGCTTGGAAGCGATTTAAAGCTCGTCTTTAGGACTATCCATATCATCAATATTCTAATGAGGTACTTGCTCATACTTTTGTAAAAGCACTTGACCACAATACAAAAATTTTGCTAGATTCAGCGGTAGGTGGCCAAGCATTGGAATAGACATATGATGAGTTGTAAACCTTATTGAACCACATCACACAAGGAAATCTAGAGTGGTATAGAAATTCTAAGAGTGCCACAAAGAAAGTTGTGGGTGTGTTGGAGGTTGACTAATACATTGCTTTATCAGCTCAGGTTACGGCATTGCAAAATTTGATAAATAATAAGTTTAGCAGCCTAAAATTAGAAGCTACACAGCCTGCAATAGTAGTTAATACATTTCAGCAGACTAGTGATTGGTGTGAGGTTTGTGGAAATAATAGTCATGCCATGTGCACTACCAACCCAGAGTAAGTGATGTTTTTAAGCAATGTACAAAATCCAAACTACAGGAACGCCCAAAATTACCAGTGGCAGACTCAACATCTATTGAATTATTGGAACAATAAGCAACAAACTCAATAGCTGCAAACTCAAAATAATTAGGGAACAACTCAGAATAGCAATATAGAGAAGATAATAAAATAACTTATAGCTGGTCAAGCACAGTTGGTGGCCGAGATAAAGATCCAACAATCAGCTACAAGGAGCTTGGAGTTGCAGGTGGGTTAGATAGCAGCAGCTTAGAATACCAGACCTTAAGGTAGTTTTCCAAGTGATACTGAATAGCCATAACAATTTATGGAAATTAGTTTGAGAAGTGGTAAAGAGATTATTGAAGAACCTCTAAATAAAACTAAGGAGGTAGATGTAGATTTAACTCCCCAATAGGTGAATGACCAAGTTGCAGAAAATTTAAGGAAGTCTGAGTACTCACAAAATAAAATTGTTGAACAGGTTAAGGACGGACCACCACTACCATTCCTAAAGAAGCATATATAGGCAAAGGAGGATGCGTGTTTCAAGAAGTTCTTTGATATGTTCAGAGAGCTGCACATTAATTTACCTTTTTTAGATGTTTTTTAGGGAATGACCAAGTATGCCAAGTACTAGAGGGATATGCTCTCTAATAAAATTAAGGTACAGGATGTTGAGGCGATAGCACTCACTAAGGAGTGTAGCTTGGTGGTGACTGAAAAGATTCCCAAAAAGCTCAAGGACCCTGGGAAGTTCACTCTCCCTATTCAAATTGGTAATAGTGAGGTGGTCCATGCACTTAGTGACTTAGGGTAAAGTATAAACTTGATGCCCCTATCTTTGTTCAACACATTGGTCTTAGGAAAGCTGAGACAAAGCTTTGTGCTACTGCAATTGGCAAACAGGACCATAGCCCATCCTGAAGGAGTTATAGAGAATGTAATCATAAAAGTTAGTAAATTTATTATTCCTGCTGACTTTATTATTTTAGATTTTTAGGCAGATTAATAGGTTCCAATCATCTTAGGATGTCCATTCTTAGGATGGGAGGAGCTTTAATAGATGTGAGAGAAGGCATGCTAAAAATGAGGATGGATGATAAAGAGGTAGTTTTAGTGTGTAAAAACTGCTTAACACACTATCCTATTATAAACACTTGTGCATAATAATTGTAATTAAAAGGGATAAGTGTGGGGTGATGGATCTTGTTCCACAAAAGACCTCATTAAACTACCTCATTGAGTAACCTAAGCCTCTAATACCTAAGCCCAACAGGATGCAGATTGATGAGCTCGAAAAGGCTAAAGTTGAAAAAGCAGTTGACCTTGAGAGTGCACACTCAAGAGGCCAGAAATAAATAAAAAGATGGCCTCCAAGTTTGATAAAAAGGATGAAGGAATTTAGTTGAGTTGAGTTGGGTCGTACCATGACACTAAATTAGGAGTTACTTGGGAGGCAACCCAATCTAAGTAGGTATGTTTTATTTTTAGTATTTTTAGTTTTTACTTTACTAGTTTTTGTTTTATTGTGAGAGTGAGCGTAACTTGCTTTTTATACCCATTGTGTTATAAATTGTATTTATATGAGTGATAATGGGTAACTCTCTTGTTGTGAGGGCACATATTTGATGAATTTAGGAGATTTTTATGATGATTTTGATTGAGAAATATGCATGAGTTTACCAACTTGGTGAGTCAATTCTTGAGGCTAGGATGTTTCGAAGTAGGGTTCTTGAACTTTTAATTGTGTATATAACATGCTTAGTGTAGAAACTTGCATTTTGTGTAGTCATTATAGTACTAGCTTAAGTGTCTTTCTTGTATTAGAAATGTAGAGTCTCCACATCTTATGATGCTTAAAGTTCAGAGTTGTTCGAGGATGAACAAGGCTTTAAGTGTGGGGTGGTGATGTGGGGTGTATTTATGCACTTTAGTGTTGCTATTCTAGCTGATTTAGCTTTGTTTTTTGGATGATCCATGTTCTTAATGAGTGAATGATGATATGAATAAGAATTTAAGTGTTCAAGTATGTAATTATAATATTTATAGGTGTCAAACAAGTTTGGACTTAAATCATACTATTAGAGGTTAGGTGAGAAAACTAGTATTACTAGCTTGAGCTAGGTGTCGTTCTAGTTGTTCTCGATGGATTCTAAAGTGTTTAAAGAGTACCCAATGTTTTGAATGTGTAAATATTTATGGAACAACTTATTTAAAGTGCGCAACATTCAATTAAAAATGAGTCAAGAGTTAACAATACATTATAGTGTAAAGTGGTCGAGACTAGTGCTTAGATTGCGATTTTAGTTTGTAGTTCTAGACGTTGTGTTGTGTTGAACTCTAATGCTTATTGTTTGATATTGTAGGATGCTTTAGTAGTTAAAGTTGATGATAATTTGATGTGGAACAAGCTGGAAGTTAAGGCAAATTAACGTCACTAGGCAAGAATGGACTATCAACACTTCGCCAAATTTTTGGAATTAAATTCCAATAAGCTCATGTGATATGCCTGTGACATCTACTCTATAGCGGGCTTCTTTGCCTTAGAGAAATCTATGAAATTTAATTCCAATAATGGCATGTGAATAGCCTGCATCGTCTGCTTTACTGCGGTGGTGTAGTTCCTGCGATGCATGGTCCATCCCAGTGGGAATGAACCCGTGCTGCATGGTTAAATCTGGTGCTCTCATGCACGTGACATCCTACACTCGTACATGGCTTATGATTGGTTTACTTTGTATACACATGTTAAATATTTTGTACATTATCTTGGTGACGTCTTGGATGAATTAGGAGGCAGTTGCAACTTCTCTTTTAGGTTTTATCATTCTTTAATTTATCTTCTTCATGGTTTTAATCACGTATTCAAGAATCTTGATTACGTTTATGACTAGGAGTGGGTAAAATCCCCCTTTCCGGGGTTAGAGCCAAGAACATGACTTTTATTGTTTTGAATTGATTTCTTTAGATTTTCTTATCATATTTTATTATTTGTTCATCCTTGTTTTAATTATTTTAAGGATTACACACCCTTATACTATATGAATTTTTGACCTTGTGATCTTGGGAGGGGGAATAGAAAGATAATATATGGGGGTGAATAAAGTAGGTTTTTTATTATTTTATGAAATAAGGAATTTGAATTAGCATCTAGGACAAGGATGTATTGAGAAACCTTACTTAATTCACATGTAGGGTGATAACGTTAAGCACTTAATTGGATTATTTCATCAACGCTTAACGATGTAGTTGTGATGTCCAAGTTAGGTAAATGATTGATGGTCGGAAGACCTTGACATTCAATAAACCCTACGAATCAACAATCAAGATAAGCAAGTTGATGAATGAAGTTCAAGAACATAGTATGATTGTTAGAAGTGCTTTAACCCTAGGGTTTACTCTATTGACTGTCTCAAGTCTTTTATTTTTCGCACTGCATACTCAACTTTATTTTACAAATTTTAAAACTCTTTTTGGTTACTTTGCATCAAGTTAATCTTAATAAGTGAACTAAAATTTGATAGTTGTTGGAACTAGTCCTTGTGGGATCGATATTCGTCTTTCTATAAGGCCACTATATTACTTGGTGGACCATGTAAACTTGCGTATGTGGTTAGGCGCTATCATGTTTTTGGCGGCAGCGGTGGGGACTTGTAAGTTGGCAACTGTTTTATTTTTAGTTTTTCTTTTTTTATTACTTTGGTGAGTTCCCCTTGGTCTTTGTTTTGTATTTGCAAGAAACAGGTTCTCAAAAGTAGTAAGCTAGCAAGGGATAAAGAATCGGTTGAACAAAGCCCTAAACTCAAGAAATGCTTCCATCAATGTAGGAGAGAAGCATTCCTTCTCCCCCATATTCCATAAATAGAAGAAGATTAAGAAAATCCTACTCCTATGGATGAAGAACAAGTAGCCTGCTGGACAGTTCGTGAAGTGGCAATCCCAATTCCAAAAAATCTGACCTCCCCTTTTCAAACACCAACTTTTAGAGGGATATTTGAGCTAAAGAATAATATTTTGCAGATTTTGATTAGTATTGGATAGTTTACAGGGCTTGCACATGAAGATCCACAGGTCCACTTGCAGAATTTCATTGAGATCACTGACACATTCATTTTGACAGATATGAATAGTAATTATGTGAAGCTGATACTCTTCCCATATTCACTTATTGAGGAAGCTAAAAGGTGGTTGAACTCTGTGACAGCAAATTCAATCACATCATAGGATGGCTTTGCCCGAAAGTTTCTCAACAGATTCTTTCTGTCTGGCAAGACTGCAAAACTTCATAGTGAGATTATGATCTTCAAATAAACACCAGACAAGAACCTCTGTCATTCTTGGGAGTGGTTTAAAGATCTTATTTGGGACTATCCACATCATCAATAGTCCAACGAGGTACTTGCTCATACTTTTGAAAAAGCACTTGAACACAACACAAAAGTTTTGCTAGATTCAGCTGTAGGTGGTCAAGCATTGGAGTTGACATATGATGACCTATACACCTCATTGAACCGCATCACACAAGGAAATCTAAAGTGTCATGGTAATTCTAGGAGTGCCATGAAGAAAGTTGCAGGTATGTTTGAGGTGGACCAATACACTTCTTTATCAGCTCATGTTGTGGCATTGCAAAATTTGATAAACAATCAGTTTAGCAGCCTGAAACTGGGAGCTACACAGCCTATAGCAATAGTTAATGTAGTTCGGCAGACCAGGGGTTGGTGTGAGTTTTGTGGAAACAGTGGTCAGAGATGGTCAACCACGGTTGGAAGCAGAGATAAATAGACAACAAACAACTACAAAGAGCATGGATTTGTAGGTGGGTCAGATAACAGCAAAATAGAATACCATACATCTAGGTGGTTTTCCAAGTGATACTAAACAGCCTAAATAAGTTATGTCAATCACTTTGAGGAATGGTAAAGAGCTTAATGAAAAACCTCCAAAGAAAACTAAGGAGGTAGATACAGATTTGACTCCCCAATAGGTGAATGACCAAGTTGCTAAAAATTTGAGGAAGTCTGAGTACTCAAAAAAATAAAATTGCTGAACAGGTAAAGGAGGGACCACCACTACCATTCCCTCAGAAGTATATAATAGAAAATGAGGATGCGTTCTTCAACAAGTTAGGTGACACGTTAAGAGAACTGCACATTAATTTACCTCTTTTAGATGTTTTTTGCAGGGAATACCCAAGTATGCCAAGTACTAGAGGGATGTGGTCTCTAATAAAATTAAGTTGCAAGATATTGATTTGATAGCGCTCTTTGAGGGGTGTAGCTCGGTGGTGACTCAAAAGATGCCCAAAAAGTTCAAGGACCCTGGGAAGTTCACTCTCCCCATTTAAATTAGTAATAGTGAGGTGGTCCATGCACTTAGTGACTCAGGGGTAAGCATAAAATTGATGCCCCTATCTTTCTTAAACGCATTGGGCTTGGGAATGATGAGTCCAAGCTCTGTGTAGCTATAATTAGCAAACGAGACCATAGCCCATCTTGAAGGAGTTATAGAGGATGTGCTCACAAAGGTTGGTAAATTTATTATTCCTAGTAACTTTATTGTTTTAGATTTTTAGGTAGATGAATAGGTGCCAATCATCTTGAGATGTCTATTCTTAGCGATGGGTGGATTTTTAATAGATGTGAGAGAGAGAACGCTAAAAGTAAGGCTGAATAATAAAGTGATGGTTCTTAAAGTGTACAAACTACTTAACACACTATCCATTATAAGGAATTGTTCATGATTACCATGATTGAAAGGGATAAGTGTGGGGTGATAGAGCCTGTTCCATAAAAGACCTCTTCAGACTACCTCATTGAGCAGCCTAAACCTCCAATACCTCATTCTGACAGGATGCAGATTGATGATCTCAAAAAGGCTAAAGTTGAAAAAGTTGTTGAACTTAAGAGTGCAAACTCAAGAGGTTAGAAATGAATAAGAATATGCCCTCCAAGTGTGAGAAAGAGGATGAAGGAATTTGGTTGACGTGAGTTGGGTCGGGCAGCAACACTAAATCAGTCGCTTCTTGGGAGGCAACCCAAGTTAAGTAGGTATGTTTTATCTTTAGTATTTTTAGGTTTTACTTCACTAGTTTTTGTTTTGTTGACTCAAAGGTTGAAAGGAAGTCTGAGTACTGAAAACCTGAGCTAAGGAGCACGGCAAAGACTAAGTATGGGGTCCCCGGACCCTCTTAATGTTTAAAGATGCTACTAGATAGGCCTAGAGGCTACAGGGAGTATTTTTATCTCTAGTTTTAAAAAGTATACTTTTTGGACAAAGTAGAATTTTAAGTATGGGGTGGGGAAATTCCTATTTTTAGAATAAATTTTTAAAAAAAAATAGTTAGGAATAAGTAAGATATTCTTGTTGGTGCTATGTTTGACTACATAATGCAAGTGTTTTGTTTGTAAAATCATGTTGATTGTGTGAATTGCTACTTTTGAGACTCCTAGGCTTATGTTTATGACTCTTGTACTTGTTGGCTTAATGTTGAATTCATGTTATTGTTTGGTTGAGTGTCTATGATGATACTATATAAGTTGAGAATGTGCCATGTGTGTGTAACGTGTTTGTATATTCTTTGTTGCATATGATGTCTATAACTTTCCTTGTGTGTGTGCAAAGCAAAATAAAGTATATTGATTTAGGATATGATATAGGAATTTCTTTGACAACCTTGTCTTATACCTTCTTTTTGACCTACCCTTGTGCATAATCCTAGTTAACCCCTATTGAGCCTTTAGCTTTCTCATTGGAATCCTCATATGTAGCCTAAATCCCTTCTTTCATGGGCCTTAATTTGAACCAAAAGCTCCTAAGAGATTAGTGAAAAATTAATTGAGTTGAGGAGTTTGATAAATAAAAGAATGAAAAGGTAAAATTGAAGCCCCTAAGTTATAGCTAATGGTGTTCAAAAAGCTGATATGTGTGGTGGTTAGGAGTTGAGTAGTGAAAGAAATAAAACTTTATTCATATTGAATGAGTTGTGAAAAGAATCCTCCCACCATAATGTATGTAAATGAGCTTAATAAGATAGTGTGAAAATAGAAGAATGGGGTAGACAAAATTGGTGTGATTTGATTTTTAGAGTTGAATTGAATATAAAAAGTGATGTATTAAAGCGCTTAGGGAAGATAGTCACTATTAATCTAAAATAGTTCCTACCCATCCCTTAGCTTACATTACAACCCTTGAAGACCTATTTAATCTTAAGCCTTGACAGTCTGATATTAGTGGAGTACTACACTAAGGGCAAGCCTATTGGTCATTATGTGTAACTTGTGAATTCCTTGTGAGAGTGAGCGTAACTTAATTCTTGTACTTATTGTGCTATAAATTGTATTTATGTGAGTAATTATGGGTAACTCTCTTATTGTGAGGGCACATGTTTGATGAATTTGGATCATTTGTATGATGTCTTTTATTGAGCAATATGAATGAGTTTTCTAACTTGGTGAGTCAATTCTTGAGGCTAGGATGTTTCGAAGTAGGGTTCTTGAACTTCCAATTATGTATATAAAATGCTTAGTGCAGAAACTTGCATTTTGTGTAGTCATTCTAGTACTAGCTTGAGTGTATTTCTTGTAGTAGAAGTGTAGAGTCTCCTCAGCTTATGATTCTAAGAGTTAAGAGTTGTTCGAGGACGAATAAGGCTCTAAGAGTGGGGTGGTGATGTGGAGTATATTTATTCACTTTAGTGTTGCTATTCTAGATTATTTAGCCTTATTTTGAGGCTGTTTTGTGTTATCAATGAGTGAATGATGACATGAATAAGCATTTAAGTATTCAAGTATGGTATTATAGTGTTTAGAAGTGTTTTCAAACAAGTTTGGACTTAAATTGTTCAATTAGAGTTTAGGCGAGCAAACTAGTTTTACTAGCTTGAGATAGGTGTCGTTTTAGTTGTTCTCCGTGGACTCTAATGTGTTTAATGAGTTCCCTATGGTTTGAATGTGTAATTATTTGGGTTACAACTTGTTTAAAGTTCACAATGTTCAATTAAAATGAGCCAAGAGTCAACAATACATTATAGCAAAGAGTTGTCGAGACTAGTGCTTAGATTGAGCTTTTAGTTCGTAGTTCATGATGTTGTGTTATGTTGAACTCTAATGCTTGGTTTTTTATGTTGTAGGATGCCTGAGGAGTTAAATTTAATGATAATTTGATGTGGAACAAGCAAGAAGTTAAGGCAAAAAAATGTCACTAGGCAAGTATGGAGTATCAACACTTAGCCAAATTTTTGGAAGAAAATTCCAATAAGCTCATGTGATACGCCCGCGATGCCTACTCCATAGTGGGCTTCTTTGCCTTAGAGAAATTTGTGAAGTTTAATTCTAGTGAGATGGTGTGAATAGCTTGCGTCGCCTACTTTGCAACGGTGGTGTAGTGCCCACGATGCATGGTCCATCCCAGTGGTAATGACCCCGCATCGTATGCTTAAATTCGGTGCTCTCATACACGTGACATCCTACACTCCTACATAGCTTATGATTATTTTACTATATATACCCATATTAAACATATTGTACATTATCTTGGTGATACCTTGGATGAATTAGAAGGCGGCTGCAACTTTTTTATTAGGTTTTATCATTCTTTAATTTAGCTTCTTCATGGTTTTAATCATGTATTCAAGAATCATGATTATGTTAATGACTATTACTGGCTAAATTCCCCCTTTCGAGGGTTAGATCCAAGAACATGACTTTTATTATTTTGAATTGATTTCGTTAGATTTGCTTATCATATTTGGTTGTTTGTTCATCCTTCTTTTTATTATTTTAAGGATTGCACACCCTTAGAATATTTCAATTGTTGACCTTATGATCTCGGGAGGGTGAATAGGAAGATAGAACATGGGGATGAACAAAGTAGGATTCTTATTCTTTTATGAAATAAGGAATTTGAATTAGCGTCTAGGACATGGGTATACCTAGAAGCCTTACTCTATTCACATGTAGGGTGATAATGTTAAGCACTTAATTGGAGTATTACATCCCTGTTCAATGATGTAGTTGTAATGTCCAAGTTAGGTAAACGGTTAGAGGTTGGGAGACCATGATCATGAGATACACCCTACGAATCAACAACCAAGATAAGCAAGTTAACGATCGAAGTTCAATAACGTAGTGTGATTGTTCGAAGTGCTTTAACCTTGGGATTTACTCTATTGATTGTCTCAAGTCTTTTATTTTACGCATTGTATACTCCACTTTATTTTAAAAATCTTCAAACTCTTTTTCATTACATTAAATCAAGTTAATCTTAATAAGTGAACTAGAATTTGATAGTTATTGGAACTAGTCCTTCTGGGATCGATATTCGGCTTTCTCTAAGGCCATTATATTACAGGGTGGACCATGTACACTTGCGTGTGTGCTTGGGCACTTTCAATATCAGCTAGTTGATATTCATATATTAGCTACTTAGTATACAGGCATTAGTTATTCATTTACTTAGATTTCAGTCGTTCAATCACACAAGTATCAACCATTCAGTTAATCAGGTCTGCTTAGTACATATATGTTTGGTTTGTGTGCTTATTCATTCATGCTCAGTATACTTGTATATTCAGATCCTTGATGTATGTCAGTTTCCACCCCATAGTTTTAGATCCAGTATTCATATATCATCCTCAGGATAGTTTTTATAGCATATTCAATCTTCCAATAGATTTGCATACAGCATTTATGCTTCTACCACTTTTAGCTTACAGAATTATCTTTAGCTCATGATTTATAAGTTTCACTATGATTTGTAGTTTTCATGCATAGCCATGATGCAAATATATGTTTCAGAAAATAACTTATATCCTCATTTTTAAAGTATGCATTCAAGATTCCCATAATTTAGTGCATGTCTCCATATACTCAGTACATTCCAAAGTGTTGATCCACATATACGTATATATGCTACATTGTCTTAAAATGTAGGACCAGTTGTAGCCTATACATCATAATCATAAAGTTGGCATCTTTCTGCCAGTAGGTGATGAGTTCTCTTATTTCGGGGAATCCAGTTAGTTGTAGTTCATGCTCTATCTGTTTATTATTCATATGTATTGATTAGTGGTAGTTGGAGGTATGTCCTATCTATCTATAGGCAGTATAGTAGAGGCTTCATAGATAGTAAGTCAGAGTTATTACATGTAGTTCAAGTTTCTTTCTTCATTCCGAGTTCTTTCTTCAGAAAGTGAATATTCCTAAATGCTTCGTATCCTCCTAATTATATGTGTGGTGCACAACACACCCATAAGTAAGATTCTACTCGACACGGCTTTATAGACACCCTATGACATCGAAACCTAGGCTCTGATACCAACTTAACACGACTAAATAGGAGCCTTGTCATAATGGGTAATCTCAAGTCCAACTAATACCGAAGACCACCCCCGATACACAACCCAACCAACCAACATATACCCTGAGTCGGATGAACTCCAAATATATAATAAGATAATGTATTTGAAGATATAATGACTTTGGGATAGGTCCCAAACATATAACAAGATAATGTATTTGAAGATATAATGACTTTGGGAAAGGTCTACTTCCTATTCCAACCCAACCAAGCCAATCCATCCAATAACCAACCAACCAAACCTAAAATGATAACCCAATGTATATAATATTTAAATTATAACAGCTCCATACCTAAGTCCACAGTTGTCTATAAAAAGCCTCTAAACCAAACCAAAGAGTATCTAGTCGGGACATGCCACCGACCATAAAAACCAAAGTCTATGAAAAGACAAAAGCATATAAAGTAACCCATGACATGAAATAGATACCTTATGAACTATGGAAGCTCAACACTTCAATCCAACACCGATTATCCCAAAATCAGATCAATGAGTAGAAGTAGTATAGCCGGTTCTTGCATAGCGTGGGGATACAGCCGCCCTAAGATGGGTTAGTAGGTGAACGCTAGCAAGTACTCAGAATAAGGATAAAATAATACCAACCCTTAAAACCAAGTAAACTAACCATATGCATTCATAACATACATACTTATATATACAACAATGCTGGGAAAGAGAACAGGATTTTGCATGCCTTTAAATCTATTAACTATTGTATGTGTAGCTTAACCATCATAATCCACCCACGGGCTATATGGGTCCAGTGTAACCCCCTGAATAGGCCCTGATGCATGTAGCTACACAAATCATAGATACCACAAGAGTAGGGGATTCCCAAGTACCCTTCGCTCTCTATGATACATATGTACAAGTAAATAGGGGATTCCCGTGTACCCCATAAGTATCATATATGGTTGTTATGACCAATTCTCATGTTGGCAAATATGAGTTTCCAGTGTTCATCCATTGTACTCTTACCTTTACAGTTAGCTATCACACTCCGTCATTATTGCCCAATTAAAACCATTACCACACAACCAGACCACCATTCTATTTATTATTAACCAAGGCTATAAGTAGTGGTATTGTCATACCGACTATAGCATTCAAGCAATGTCCTTAGCCATCCTTTTAAAGAAGAAGGGATTCTCATGTACCCCACAAGTAGTTCATTATTAAGTTTGCTTCGGGGATTCCCTTGTACCCCACAATAATGTTCAATTAAACCAATGACCATAACCACTAAACATTACCATTTAACCATTCCAAATTAGTTAAACCATTTATACTAATGAGGGTTCCATTACCAAGTTATACCCTGCAATAGTTTCATTAAAAGTCCAACAATTTAACCAAAAACATTCCCATAGGCATTTTATCAAACAAGTTGGGGGCATAGTATTTTCAAAGCCAAAACCAAGTACCAATTAACCATTCCCATGCAACCAAATGTCCAAACCACCCTTAAAACATGTAAATCCATATTTAAAACATGATAAAACCATAACCAAGAATTTATAACCAAAACCCCCAATATATATTTGAAAATCCAAAATCATTCAACAATTATGCTATAAAAATAATTCGTGAAATATGCCTTTAGTTGGAACTAATAGTGAGGGAGGGGTAACATGTCTTATACAAGAAGATTCATGAAAGGGAACTTGACTCTTGAGCCCTTTGAAGAACACTTGTAGAAACCCTAGCCTTCAATCTTTAAGAGAGAGTATTTTGTGTGTTTTGATCCATCTAAAGTGAGTTATGAAAGGCCACCAAGGGTTATATAATGTGGGGACATAGGGGTTTTGAGGTGGGAAATGTCTTTAATTCCTCCAGCTCAAGAGTTGAAAATGTGCACGTAGGAGGGTACAACCACCCCCTCTAGCCATATCCTAAGGTACGATTAGTACCCTAAATCGCACCCTAGACCTCACATGGACCTCCAAAATGGTCATCATATGACAACACATGCCAAACTCATACCCTAAGGTACGAGACGTTCTCTTAATTCATACCTTGGATAAATTCAACTAGTCTAATCAATAAGCATCATACAAATTGGCATCATATACATCGTATCCCAACATATGACTAGTATGATGCTTAGTCGTATATTAGATAAAATCCAACCCAAGACACACTTCCTAACGTATGAGAGAAGGGCTATAATTGTACTCTAATATATAACTTGTATGCATGAGTCGTACTTTTCCCAGAATGCCCAAAACTTAAGAAATTTTTCATGGGCCAAAGTTTAGGGTGTTTTAATTATTCATAAGATGGGAGATCTAAAAACACATAGGATATTGAATCCGTGGTTTAGACTAATATTATGGTGTTATGTGTAGTACCTTTTGACTTTGAATTAGGCTTGAACATGGTGAGCGAATTTAGTTCAACTCAGACTTTAGAAGAAGGATTTACCAATACCCTTGTGAAGATTACAAGTGGTGTCAAATGAAGTGTAGTATTTAAGAGGAAAGGTATAGTTAAAAGAGTATTTGAGATATGTGGGTATGCTTGAAAGTTAGTAGGTGGATTGCTTATGGCATAGTAATTCTATCCTAGCTTCTATTATATATGCCTATTCCATGAGGTTCTTTATTTCCATTCATTCCATGTGTCAACTCAATTTAGTCCTTACTCTAAGTCTAAATTAGTCCCAACCATAACAAATTCCAAAATTTACAAATCGATATCATGATTAGTTATCTAATATTAGAATTTAGCCAGACGATATGAGTGAGTTCCAATAAGTTAATTTTTTTCTTTGAAATTATTAATAATGTCCATATTCAGCTCTTACAAATCTAGGTAAGAGATTACAACTCTTTTCCTATTCATTCACCCAATTCATTCTTTACTCAAAGATTAATGATCCCAAGCGGGAGATATTGCAATACCCTGAATTTTTCAAGCTCTAAACCTCTTAAAAGATAGGCCACAAAGTTATCTTTCCAATGCTTCAATCCTCATCTTAATCTAATATCGTGGCAAGAAGTTACTGAAGATTTCCCTTAATGGCTTGATTCACTATTATGACTACGACTCAAGGTAATGAGTCATAACCACTCATGACGAGACATCACTAGTGAGTCATAGTCACTTCAGTGGAACCCTCAGTTGTAGCTAAGTAACTATGACTCCTCACTACGATCCATAATTAGTGGCTACAAGTTGTGTGGAAGGATTCATAGTCACAATAGTATGTAATTGAAAAATACAACCCAGTGGTTGTGAGTCCAGCATATGACTCATATCTAGACATTACAAGTCGTTATGAAGACTCATAGACTAAATGATAAAGGATCCAAGAATCAAGCCTCATTTTTTGGTAGTTTTTCAAGTGATTACACATATATTAAGACCCCAAATAGCTCCTAGCTTATAGACAAGTCAAAACATTCCTTAGTGATTAAATTTTTGTAAAGTATATATCTATAGTTAGCTTCAAACAAGCATAACTTTTGGTACACAAAGAATTTCTAAGCTCAAGACCCCACCCCTACCCCCTACCCCCCTCCAACAGATAGAAAATTTAATTAGCTTTCTAATGATACAAATTTTGCCTTAATTCGATATCGGGGTGAAATGTTATGGACAAAATACTGAATCATTGTCAAAACTGCCTAGACTACGACTCGTAATGTTTCATTATGGGTCGTTAGGAGGGAGTCATAATTTGGGCAGTAAAGGCTAAAAATAGGTTTCTGACTTTAACTTAAGTCATGACTCATAGCCAGACCTTGCGAGTTATGACCTAAGTCATTAGAACTACTTCCAGGCAGTTTCTAAGGGATATTTTGGTCTTTTGTCCTCTTTAAACTCCCAACCCACGACTTAAAACATAAAATAGGAATTATTTTCCCTATTCTAAATCAATTAGTGACGTCACTTCTTATAAGACCCCGCAAATTTCTTAAGATTAACTCAGTCTTTTAAGCTAGCCAAGGGATCCCATACTTAGAAAATCCTTGCTATGCTTCAAGACTTAGTTTATTTTAGCCTTCAAAAGTTGGCAATCTCATTACGCTACCTTAACATCCCTAAAGGGGTCTATATTATTATAAATCATAATCAGGAAGATTAATAGGTGTTACCAAACAAGTTTCACATTTTTGGAATATATTTAGATCATGTTCAGAGTTCCAAAATAGTGGACCAATGCAATTTTGGCGAGCCGCATCGCCAATCGCGTTAGTCAACATTTGTGCAACTGCCAGAGCCAAAACTTTTAAGGCTCAACACGATCATGGAAGGACGCATCGAGTATCGTATTGTATCCATCAACACGCTGCATCGCTTATAGCATCAGCACCCAGTTTATTCAGTCATTAAATGACCGCATCCTCAAGGGCTAAAGGGTCAATTTCCCTTCCCTATATAAGCCCAAAAACACATAATTCAGCTATTTTTCACCCAAATTAGAATTGTCTCTCTCAAAATCCATCAAGAACAAGCTTAGGGTTTTTAACTGAGGATCCAATTTCAATAGCTTCATTGTTAATCCTCAAGAATCTTCTATCTAAGCTATACATAGTGTTCATTCATGGATATCTTTCGTCCATGAAGCCCAAGAATTTAGTTTTAAACTATGAATTTGATATTTACGCTATGGGATGATTATGTTCATGTGGTTGTTGTTGTATGATTTCCAAGTTGGAATTTTTATGAATTTTTATAAAAATATATTAGCATGTGAGTTGAAAACCATGAATTTTAGTTGGTTATGATATGTTAATGATTATGCCATGCCCTAAGTCATGCACCCTAAGTGCTTGATAAAATGCCTAAGAGACTAGAAATTATGTAATATAGTTTAATTGTAACTTAAGTTATGGATTTATACTTTACCCTTATGTTCAAATTACTCTCATGCTATTGATGTGCAATGTAGATATTTGTTGAAATGCTTATGATGCTAGAATATAGAATTATGACATTGATTATATGCATCCCTACCATGTACAAGATTACGATAACCATGTACTTCATGAAATTCCCAACTTATTGTATTATGGATTATTGATGTTGGTCATGTATTCAAGAGTGTCATGCCTTGTCAATTTCCTTCTATCGAGTCCTGGGGGTACTTGTACCCAAAAAATATAGTTGTGCCTAGATCCATTGTCATATTTTCAAGATACTCTCAATCAAGCCATGAACCATAGAACTCAGTCAGTCATGTGACTCAGGAAAACTCAGTAACCCCAGTAATCTCAGAAAGCTCAGTAATTCAGTAAATCTCAGAGTATTCCGTCAGTCATGGAACCCAAGGAACTCAGTCCAGTCAAGTTCTATTAATCATGTTAGTGTCTATTCAGATAAAAGTAGGATTCAGCCCCGAGTGAGCCCAAGGATGGGAACTCACCTATTATTTGAGAGTGTGATTCTTAAAAGCAGTCCTTGTGCTCTAGAACTACATAGCCAGCTTAGGTTGAGACATTAAACCTGCTATTTTGAGGGTAGATAAGATGGCATAATCTTTTATATGAGGGTCCCACCATTCTCCTTTGAGTACCTGCTATATGAGAGATCACTTACAACTTGTCCTTACCAGTGGCGCACTATTGACACCCTTCCAATTGGGGTTACAAATTGGACCCCAACTCAGCTATGTAACTTTATTTAGGGCATGTCAGTTAGATGAATACTTCCTACAGTCTCAGTGTCAGTCTCAATAGTCAGACTCAGTAGTCAGTATCATCACGAATTCAGTTATAGTTACTCATCTATGCATGTATTCTCACGCTCATATTATTCAGTCAATTAGCATAATTCATACATATGAACCCTTTTGCATTCAGTCTACTTCACTTGCATACCAATATATTCAATCATACTGATGCATTTACACTATAGTGTTTTACTCTATAATATAGGTTCAGAGACATGAGCTCCAAAGCATTAGTAGTATTTCAGACATTTAAGAGACAGACTAGTAGTGAGTGCTCATCTTTTGAGGATGTTCTACCATTTTAGTATTTTCAGTACTTAGTTTATTTCAATAGTTGGAGTTAGTTGGGGACATATCCCATCAACTCCCTATTTAGACAGTCAGTTTTAGATGCTTTCAGACTATAGTGTTGTTTAGATAGTTATATCAGTTGTTTTGGGTATTTTATAGCCCATACAGATATTATGTTTTTATCAGTTATTCAGTTTTGAACCTTATGTCCTGACAACTTTTATTCAATATTCATACAGTATATTATGCAGTGTTCAAGTACAGATATTAGTCATGGTTTAGCTTATGGTCCTTTAGGGTCATGAGCACCATGTAGCATTTCGGATACTAGATTCGAGGCATTAAAAACTTAGTATCAGAGCCTAAGGTTCAATAGAGTCCTAGGAAGTCTGAAAGTTGCATCTGGTAGAGTCTTGTACATAGGTGTGTTGCATTCTATATTTATGTGCAGGAGGCTATGAGATGTTTTAGAAATAGTTTCCTTTCTTTCAGTATTCATGTTGTGCTAGTGAGCATGAGCTAAAATTTAACTCTCAATCTAATTCATTTCTCTCTTTCTTCTACAGAACATACCTCCCAAAAAAAGAAACAGAAATCTATCAACCTCACAGCCCGTTCAAGTAGATCCTTTGGATGAATATGTTTCTTATGCAGAGTTCAGAGCTGCATTAACCACTCTTGCTAATTTAGTTGCTGCTCAGAATTAATGACCACCTGTCGTTCTGACCAACCCAGTGGCCAATTCAGCTGTAGCTAGGATTCAAGACTTCACCCGAATGAATCTTCCATCTTTTTTGGGGTCTAAGTCAAAAGAGGATCCTTAGGAGTTCCTAGACTAGGTTTAGAAGGTTACGGACATCATGGGGGTTACTTCTAGTGAGAGTGATGAGCTAGCTGCATACAGTTGCAGGATATTGCTCACACTTGGTTCAAATAATAAAAGTCAGAGAGGTTAGTTGGTGCAGGGCCTATTGAGTGAGAGGAGTTTGCCACTGCCTTCTTAGATAGATTTTTTCCCCTAGATATGAGAGAAGCTAAGGTGTTAGAGTTTATCAACCTCAGGCAGGCAAACATAATGGTGAAATAGTATTCTCTTAAGTTTACTCAATTAGCTATATATGCACTTCATATGGTTACAGATAGCAGGGTCAAAGTGAGTAAGTTTGTTTCTGGAGTGAATGATAGTGTGGTCAATGAGTGTAGGTCCGCGATGTTGAACAGTGACATAAACCTATCCAGGCTTATAACCCATGCTCAGTAGATAGAAGAGCAAAAAATTAATATGAGAGAGAAGAAGAATAAGAGATCAAGGATAGGTAGTTTCAACTTTGCTCAGCCTAAGTCAGAGGCCAGCCAACCCAACCAAGGGTCACGCGGCGATGGCTACTTGACCTGACCAGGGTCGCGTCACAATGGGTACATGACCCAAGCAGGGTTCGCGATGTGAGGGCATCCCAGTTCAACCATATTTTAATATAGGTTGTAGGGAATTATTTAGTTAGTTTTATAGATTATACATGTTAATTTGATCTTTTCAGTATGTGCTTTACTAGGTCTTGCATTCTTAGTTTTGACTCGGGTATCAGATTTTGGCAAAATTGGTATTGTTGGAAAGTTAATTCAATTATCTATAATTTAGTGGGTCTTGAGATGAAAATTTCCATGTATATAAAAAGTTATACACATTTAAAGTAGAATGCATATGCTATATTTTTAAATGTACTGACTTCATTCTTGGACACCCTTCCATATACCATCCTTAGCTTCCTCTATCTTTGATAATCATCATCATCCCCAACTCGGTGCTAAATAAAACTCCCTTTAGTTTATCTCGCTCATCTCATGGAAATCCACTTTCAAAATAATCACCTATGTACCTACAAAATGTGGAATTAGTGCACTAAACTAACAAACTTGTCTCATTTATACCTTCTTAAACTTGATTAACACGATAAGTAGCTCTTAGACATTAGAAAATATATTCTCATGTATCCGCTCAACATGAAACACAATATCAAAGAGGTTGTCACAGTGAGATTAATTCAAGCTTAAACAACCATACGTGGGAGTTGGTTGATCTTTCTCCAGAAAATAAAACTTTAGGTTCTAAATTGATCTACAAAAGGAAAATGGAAAGAAACCATTCTCAGTTTCTTCCTAAGTCATCAGTTCCATCTTCTTCTTCAGCTAGTGCTCCAGTGCCAAAATTCAGAGACGACAACAAAGATAGGGCGCCAGGCTCTAAATCTCAAGGCAGTGTTAGTAGTGCCAAACCTATCTTCTTTGTCAGACATGTAGAAACCACCATCAGGGTGCTTTTAGGGAAAGCAGTGGTATTTGTTTCGGATATGGCAAGCCAGGCCACAAAAAGTAATACCCATGTTTTTTTTATCTTGAAAATTATCTCAAGGATATTAGAACTTTCTTTAAAATAAGAATTTATTATTATACACATGGCATTTCTATAATTTTAACTTTCTATCATGTGGTAAATTGAATAAGCTTTCCATCGATACATAATTCTACCAAATTCGACACCCGGGCAAAGAGTTAAAGCCATTTTAGTGAGATAGTGTTTGACCTGAGCCTTCAGCGCATCACAGAGATAGCTCAAATGGAAATTGTCAAATTCCAGTGTTTCTCCATGATAATGGCACATCATGCAAAAATTCCAGGTCATAGACAAGGTGGAAATACGATAGTTTCTATTGGGGTTTTAAATTCAGGAAGGTTTCACCATCAATCTTCACGAAATCATGATCTAAGGTATGCACAGTGTTCATTCATGGACTCCTTTCATCCATGAAGTCCAAGAATCCTTTTTAACTACAAGTTATGGACTTTCTTCATGTTTTATGCTTTGTATGTTCTCTTTCATGTTGATAAATGAGGAATTAAATTCTATTCCATGATATGATTATAATTCCATGTGGGTTGATGAGTATAGATAAAGATTTACAAAATCTCATGACTAAAACCTTGTATGATAGAATTGGAATTGAAGCATGATGTTTAATTATTGTATAATGTGCTTTACATGTACTATGCCTACAATATGTTTGATTAAATGCCTAGATGAAGGAAAATTGTCTAACTATCATGATATCATGAAATCCCCATGTATGTACAAGTTTATGCCTATTACATGTTTGATGAAAGGCTCCTATGAATGTAGTATGTATTATGATGTTAATCAAGCCTTCAAATAAATCATGTTATGTCAGTTTTCTTCTATCGAGTCCTGGGGGTACTTGTACCCGAAATATTAGTTGTGTTTCTAGAGCCACGTCATGTTTTCCATAATACTCTCAGTCAAGCTATGAACTCTTAGACTTCAGATAGTCTTATGACTTAGGAAAAATCTCCATGATCTCATGACTCAGTCAGTTGTCAGATATCAGTAGTATTCTGTCAGCCACGAAAATTCAATAACTCAGTCCATGCTCAGTTTAGTTCAGTAAATCATGTTCAATGAATATTTAGATGGGAGTATGAATTTGCACCGAGTGAATCTAAGGATAGGAACTCACCTGTTAGATGAGGGTGTGATTCCTAGAAGCAATCCTTGTATTCCAGAACTATATATCTAGCATATGTTGAGACATTGTATCCTGCTATATCAGAGTAGATGAGGTGGCTTAACCCATTATCTGAGGGTTCCCACCATTCTCGCTATAGTTACCTTTTATATGAGGGTTACTCATTTTTTTCCTTACCAGTGGCGTGGTATTGACACCCTTCCAATCAGGGCATAGATTGGACCCCAGCTCAGCTATCATAGCACCTTTGGGGCATATCGGTTAGATACTACTTCCCACAGTTTCATGTTAGAAAATCAGGAATGTTAGATACAGTCAACTAGTCTCAGTAATAGAACTCAGATAGTTCTTCAAATTTCAGGACTATCAGACACAGTCAACTCAGATACAGTACGAAACTTAAATAGTTCCATCAAATTTAGGACTGCCAGCTACAATCACCCACATTATCAGTTATACTCAGATACAGTCACCCATGTTATCAGCATTATTTAGATATAGTCCTTCATATTATCAGTCATATCAGTTACTAGCATGTCATGTTATCAATATACAGACTCAAAAATCACAAAATCATGTTGTCAGTTATAGTTACGTATTTATGCATGTATTCTCACGTTCATGTTAGATAGTCAGTTAGCATTATTCATGCATTCAAACCCTTGCATATAGCCTACCTTATATGTATACTCAGTACATATGTACTGATGCATTTGCACTATGGTGCTTTCTTTTTTATGTTACACCATAGGTTCAGAGACACGAGTTCCAAATCAACAGTAGATTCCAGATATAGAAGTCAGAGTAGAAGTGAATCCTCATCCTTCAAAGACATAATAATTTTCTAGTATCTCATTGATTAGCCTATTAGTTGGGTATATGTCCCATCAACTCCTTATTCAGATTCTTCAGACAGAAGAGGCTTCTAGATGAGATGTAGACTATATACAGACTATCATGTTTGAGACTTTAGTTTTTCTTTGGGTATTCTACTACCCCACATAAATGTTACGTTATTTAGTTATGTTCATGATCAAGACTTATGGCCTTTCAGTGCATATTTCCATATTATTATGTTATCTTATGCAGTATACAGGTACAGATATCGATCATAGGTTAGCTTATGGTCTTTCAGGGTCATGAGCACCGTGTAGCATTTTGTTTCAACAAATTGGGTCGTTACACAGAGTAAGAGATTGTTCTCAACCAGGTCCTCAAGGTCAGCTTAACCATTCCTCATCTCAATTCGGTCGCCCAAATCAATAGGGTGCCAGATCTTTTATTTGCATGTTTACACCTTGCTAGATCAAGGAGATTCTTTGTCTTTTGTTACTCCCTTTATAGCAGTGGATTTTGGAGTTAGTCCCAAAATTCTAACAGAGCCCTTCTCAGTATCTACCTCAGTGGGTAAAACTATCATAGCTCGGTGGGTATACAGAAACTGTCCGATTATGATATCTCAGAAAGTCACTTAAGCAGACTTAGTCGAATTAGAGATGACTGATTTTGATGTCATTCTTGGCATGGATTGGCTTCATTCCTACTATGCCACAGTTGATTGCAGAAGCAGAGTTGTCCAGTTTTAGTTTCCTAATAAACCTGTCCTGGAGTGGAAGGGTAGTACTTCAACTTTCAGAGGTCAGCTTGTTTTCTACCTTCGATCATGAAAATGATATATACAGTATGTGTCTATCATCTTATTCATGTTAAAGAATCTAGCTATGAAGTTCCCAGTCTTGAATCAGTCCCTGTTGCAAATGAATATTTAGATATCTTTCCCGAAGATCTTCCAGAAATTCCTCCCAAAAGGGAAATAGACTTCGGCATTGATCTTCTTCTAGATACTCAGCCTATATATATTCCGCCATACAGAATGGCACCAGCAAAACTCAAAGACTTGAAAGAACAGTTGAAGGGTCTCCTAGATAAGGGATTCGTCAGACCCAGTGTGTCCCGAATGGCGTACCAGTCTTATTCTTGCAAAAGAAAGATGGTTCTCTTAGAATGTGTATTGATTACCGTCAGCTCAATAAAGTTACGGTCAAGAATAAGTATCTACTTCCCAGAATCAATAACTTATTTGACCAACTTCAGAGTGCTAGCTATTTCTCTAAGATAGACCTCAGATCAGGCTATCAACAACTTAGAGTCAGAGAATGTGTCATTTTGAAAATAGCTTTCCATACTTGGTATGGTCACTTTGAATTCTTAGTTATGTACTTTGGTCTTACCAATGCCCCAGCAGCTTTCATGGACTTGATGAATAGTGTTTTCAAGAAGTACTTGGATATGTTCATCATAGTCTTCATAGATGACATCCTTGTTTACTCCCCCAGTGAGAGTGATCATGCAGATTATCTCAGAGTAGTATTGTAGACTCTCATAAATCATCAGTTGTTTGCCAAATTTAATAAGTGCAAATTTTGGCTAAGGTCAGTAGCATTCCTTGGTCATAGTGTTTCTGGTGATGGCATTAGAGTTGATCCGTAAAAGACCAAAGCAGTAAGAAACTGGCCTCGCCCTGTATCTCCATCAGATATTAGGAGTTTCTTGGGTTTGGCTAGCTATTACAGATAGTTTATTGAGGGATTTTCTTTTATTTCATCCCCTATGTCCAGATTGACACAGAAGAAAGTCATGTTTTAATGGTCAGATCCGTCCAAGAAGAGTTTTCAGTAGTTAAAGACTCGACTTACCTCAGCTCCAGTTCTAGCATTACCAGATGGTCTAGATGGTTTCATAGTATATTGTGATGCATCCAGAGTAGGTTTGGGTTGTGTCCTCATGCAGCATGGTAAGGTCATAGCCTACGCCTCCAGATAGCTTAAACCCCATGAGAAGAATTATCCTACTCATGATCTTGAGTTAGCATACGTAGTTTTTTACTTTAAAATTTGGAGGAATTATCTATATGGAGTTCATGTAAATGTCTTTATAGATCATAAGAGCCTTCTGTAAGTATTCTCTCAGAAAGATCTCAACCTCCATCAGAGAAGGTAGTTAAAGCTCTTGAAATATTACGACATGAATGTCCTTTATCATTCGGGCAAAGCCAATGTAGTGGCTAATGCTCTTAGCAGACTATCTATGGGTAGTGTTTCTCATGTTGAGGATAGTAAGAAAAAGTTAGCTTAGGAAGTTCATCAGCTTGATAGACTAGGTTTCTATTTGATCGATTCTTTAGAGGGTAGTATATGGGTTCAGAACAGTTTAGAATCATCTCTAGTTTCTGAGGTGGAAGAAAAATAGGATAGAGATCCTAGCCTAGTCAAGTTGAAAAAGTCAATCAAATGTTAGAAGGTAGAGGTTTTCTCCTAAGGGAGAGATGGTGTATTGCATTGCTAGGGTCATCTATGTGTGCCAGGTGTAGATGACTTGAGGCAGCGAATTCTTACAGAAGTGCATGGTACGCGCTACTCTATTCATCCAGGGACCACAAAGATGTACCGCGACTTACGAGAGATCTATTGGTTGAGTAGGATGAAGAGAGATGTTGCAAAGTTTGTGGCTAAGTGCTCTACATGTCAGCAAGTTAAGATAGACCATCAAAACCCTAGTGGATCCATACAAGAGTTCAATATTCCTACTTGGAAGTGGGAAGAAGTGAACATGTAATTTGTGATGGGTTTGCCACTTATTCGTCGCCAACATGATTCAGTATGGATCATTGTAGACAGTATGACAAAGTCATCTCATTTCCTTCCAGTCCATACCTCTTATTCAGCGGAGGATTATGCCAAACTCTATATTAGGGAGTTGGTTAGATTACACAGTGTTCTGTTGTCCATTAATTTAGACAGAGATACTCAGTTCACCTCTCACTTCTGGAAAGCATTCCAAAAGAGTTTTTGTACCCAAGTTCATCTCAGTACAGCCTTTCATCCTTAGACAGATGGTCAAGCAGAAAGGACCATTCAGACTGTAAAAGATATGTTGTGAGTGTATGCAATTTATTTCAAGGGTAGTTAGGATGACCACTTTCCTTTTATTAAGTTTGCATACACCAACAGCTATTATTCTAGTATTCGAATGGCTCTATTAGAAGCTCTCTATAGTAGGAGATGCAGATCTTTGATCGATTGGTTTGAAGTTAGTGAGGCCTCCTTTATAGGGCCTGACTTAGTATTCGATGCCTTAGAAAAAGTCCAATTGATTAAAGAAAGACTCTGGGTTGTTTAGAGCCAACCGAAGTCTTATGCGGATGTACGCAGAAAGGATCTCGAGTTTGAGATTAATGACTTTGTGTATCTAAAGATCTTTCCCATGAAGGGAGTGAAGAGATTCGGCAAGAATGGAAAGCTGAATCCCTGATATGTCGGTCCCTTTAAAATTCTCAGTTGCTTCGGCAAGGTAGCTTATGAGCTTGAATTGCCTTTATATCTAGCCTCAGTTCATCCAGTCTTCCATGTATCCTTGCTAAATAAGTGCATACGTGACTCAGCAGTCGTAGTCACTATTGAGGTCGTAGATATTTAGAATAGCCTCTTTTATAAAGAGATTCCAGTCAAAATTTTTGACTACCATACTCGTAGATTGAGGAACAAAGAAGTCCCTTTAGTCAAAGTTCTTTGGCGAAATCAGTCCATTGAGGGAGCTACTTGGGAAGCAGAAGCAGATATGCTGACCGAGTATCCCCACCTTTTCTCTGCCAACTCATATTTAGCCCAAGGTAATAGTTTTATTAAGCTTGCTTAGTTATCATGTTCAGTATCATTACCAACCCGGTATTCAATTTCATTCTCAGAATTCTAGTTATAAAGTTGGTACTAAGTATCATTGTATATTTAGTCATGCATTCATGTATCAGTTCAGTCATATAATCATGCATCAGCTATGCATTCTCATTATGAGAAACTCAGTACATCAAAAATCTCAGTCATGTATTCACGAATTAGATACTCATGCATCAGATATGCATGCTCAGTATGAATCCCAGTAATGTCAATCATGTTTCAGATGGTCACATTCAGTATGTACGTCAGTGTATCATTTCTCCCATCTCAGTCAATCTCATTCGGGGACAAATATTCCTAAGGGAGAGATATTGTAAGACCCCATAAATTTCTTAAGCTTAATTCAGTCCTTTAATCTTGTCAAGGGGTCCCACACTTCGAAAATCCTGGCTAAATTTCAAGACTTAGTTTATTTTAGCCTTCAAAAGTTGGAAATCTCATTATGCAACCTTAAAATCCTTAAAGGGGTCTATATTTTCATAAATCATGATCAGGAAGATCAATAGGTGTTCCTGGACAAGTTTCAGATTTTTCAGAACACGTTTAGATCATGTTCGGAGTTCCAAAATAGTGGACCAACACGATTTTGGTGCACCACGTCGCCAATTGCGTTGGTCAACATTTATGCAGGCTTCCAAAGCCAAAACTTCTGAGGCTCGATGTGATCATGGTGGGTTGCATCGAGTATCATGTCGCTTCCATCAACTCACCTCGTCTCTTATAGCATCGACGCCTAGTTTTTTCAGTCATTAAATGACCGCATCCTCAAGGACAAAGGGGTTAATTTCCCATCCCTATATAAGCCCAAAAACATTTAATTCAACTATTTTTCACCCAAATTAGAATTGTATCTCTCAAAATCCATCAAGAACAAGTTTAGGGTTTTTTAATTGAGGATCCAATTTTAACAACTTCACCGTTAATCCTCAAGAATCTTCCATCCAAGGATTGCATAGTATTTATTCATGGATCCCTTTTGTCCATGAAGCCAAGAATTCAGTTTTAAACTATGAATTTGATATTCATGCTATGGGTTGATTATGTTTATGTGGTTGTAGTTGTATGATTCCCAAGTTGGAATTTTTATGTATTTTTATAAAAATATGTTAGCATGTGAGTTGAAACCATGAATTTTAGTTAGTTATGATATGTTAATTTGATGGTTATGTCATGCCCTAAGTCATGCAACCTAAGTGTTCGATAAAATGCCTAAGAGACTAGAAATTATGTAATATAGTTCAATTGTGACTTAAGTGATAGATTCATGTTTTACCCTAATGTTCAAATTACTCCCATGCTATTGATGCGCAATATAGATGTTTGTTGAAATGCTCATGATGCTAGAATATGGAATTGTGACATTAATTATATGCATCCCTACCATGTACAAGATTATGATAACCATGTACTTCATGAAATCCCCAACTTATTGTATTATGGATTGTTGATGTTGGTCATGTATTCAAGAGTGTCATGCCTTGTCAGTTTCCTTCTATCGAGTCCTAGGGGTACTTGTAACCAAAAAATATAGTTGTGTTCCTAGAGCTAGTGTCATGTTTTCAAAATACTCTCAATTAAGTCATGAACCATAGAACTCAATCAGTCATGTGACTAAGGAAAACTCAGTAACCCAGTAATCTCAGAAAGCTCAGTAATTCATAAATCTCAGTAGTATTCCATCAGTCACAGAACCCAAGGAACTCAGTCCAGTTTAGATGGGAGTAGGATTTAGCACCGAGTGAGCCGAAGGATGGGAACTCACCTGTTATTTGAGAGTGTGATTGTTAGAATAAGTCCTTGTGCTCTAGAACTACATAGACAGCTTAGGTTAATACATCCAACCTTTTATTTTGAGGGTAGATAAGGTGGCTTAATCTGTTATATGAGGGTCCTACTATTATCCTTTGAGTACCTACTATATGAGGGATCACTCACAGTTTTTCCTTACCAATGGCGCAGTATTGATATCCATCCAATTGGGGTTACAATTGGACCCCAACTCAGCTACATTGCTTTCTTTGGAGCATGTTAACTTTCCACAGTTTTAGTCTCAGTCTCAGTAAAAGAACTCAGATAGTTCTTCAGATTTCAGGAGTGTCAGAAATAGTCACTCAGTACAGTACGAAACTCAGCTAGCTCCATCAGTACCTAGACTGTCAGATACAGTCACTCAGTATCAGTATCAATTATATTAATTATATTAGTTATATTAGTTATATCAGTTATATTAGTTATCAATAACTTATGTTGTCAGTATTCAAACTCAGTAGTTAGTATCATCACGAATTCAGTTATAGTTACTCATCCATGCATGTATTCTCACGCTCATGTTATTCAGTCAGTTAGCATAGTTCATGCATATGAACCCTTTTGCATTCAGCCTACCTCACTTACATACTAATACATTCAATTTTACAGATACATTTGCGCTATGATGTTTTACTCTATACCATGGTTCAGAGACACGAGCTCCAGAGCATCAGTATCATTTCAGACATTCAGTAGACAGACTAGTAGTGAGTCCTCATAATTCGAGGATGTTCTACCATTTTAGTATTTTCAGTACTTAGTTTATTTCAGCAGTTGGAGTTAGTTGGTGACATGTCCCATTAACTCCCTATTCAGACAGTCAGTTTTAGAGGCTTTCAGCCTATAGTGTCGTTCAGACAGTTATTTCAATTATTTTGGGTATTTTATACCCCATCCAGATGTTATGTTTTTATCAGTTATTCTATTTTGAACCTTATGTCCTTACAGCTTTTATTCCACATTTATATAGTATATTATGCAGTATTTAGGTACAGATATCAGTCATGGGTTAGCTTGTGGTCCTTTGGGATCATGAGCACTGTGTAGTATTTCGGATACCGTATTCGGGGCGTTACATTTCTTCTCTCGTACTCAAGAACAATAAGGTTAGGGTTTCTTCCATAAACTCACCTCTCAATTCCCCAAGTCCAAGTTCTTTTCAAAGACGTCAAGTAAAGCTATGTATGTGGGGTTTGAACAAGGATACTCTTTCATCCTTGTGCCTAAAATCTTTGATTTTAAACTTGAAATTATGTGTTTTCAGTTAGGGTTCATACCTAATTTTTCATATTCTTGAAATTATGGCATTATCATGTGATTTAAAGTTTAAAGTGCACAAGAATTTGATTTTAATCATGTTTTGACTTGAATGATTGTTATTACGATATGATTTTTTATTATTTTGACTTGGATTTTGATGAATTGAGGAAAGATTCCAAATTGAGTATTGAGCATGATATTTTGCTATAAGTTTCTATGAAATAATGCATTAATTTCAAGACTTAAGTACAAGTGGTTGAGTTCTAAGATGTTTAAGCTTATAATTTTAATTTACAAGTATTGTAACTTACTTAAAGTTTAGTTTTGATCTTATGATAACACTTAAGATTTGAAATCCACAACTTCACCTCATGAGTATGATTTAAGTAAAAGAAACATAGTCGGTTTTAAGTTAACAAACCCATATGCTATTTTAAGGTAGATTTCATAAATATGAGCATATAAGTATATATTTTGGGAGTAGTATTTTGAACTAAGAGGGTCATGTTAGTTAGCGTATCTTATTTTCCAAAACTACATGCCACTGTAGTTTAGGGGCCTTGCCAGGAGTGTTCCCTCCCTTTTTCCCAATATGGATGAAGTTTAGTGAACATTATAAGTTAAGGTTCTATTCTGATGGAAGGGGTAGGATAGCTCTCCCAGACATGAGTAAGATGTTGTACTCCAAAATACCTCAAATAATTTATGTCGGTTATAAGAATATCCCATAAGAAAGAATAAAAGTAAAGAAATTAAAAACCAAGTGTAATGACACACTAAGCTTATTAATTATGCTTTATTATTCATGTTTTATGATCTTTTAGCTTCCACTTTTATTCATGTCCAAGGTGAGTCCTTTTACACTTAGCATGCAAGATTTCAAAGTATATTCAATTTTTGTTTTACTTATGCACTCACCCCCATATCTCAGTACATTCCAAAGTATTGACCACATGTATGCATTTGTCTACATTTCTTCATAATGTAGGTACCAGATGTAGCCCACACACCAAGATCAGATAGTTTTCAACACTCAACAAGTAGGTGATAAGTTCTCTTATAGCGAGAACTCAAGTCAGTTGTATTTTTTGTATTTTATTTCATTGTTCTTATGTATTTATTACGTATACTTAGGTGGTTATGTCTCGACTACCTACAGTCAATATTAGTAGAGGCTTCATAGACGGCCATTCAGAGTTGATGTATATACTATCAGTTTTATTTTGTATAACAAAAGTGTAAATATTTTAAATAGTTTTGTATTGAACATTTTTATCAAGGACACCTCTTCTACTTATTTCTTTCATATTTATGTATCTTATTTCGTTTCTCATGAGTTGTGATAGTATAATGGGTTAGCTTAGAATCACTTGTGGTTATAAGCACCATGTGACTTCCAGGGATAGTCTTGGGGCATCTTATATTTCTATTATATTTTCCTATTATATATCATCTTGGATGATTGGATTACTTGTCAAGGCTTAGACATAATAAGTGCCATCATGACCTTAGTTTGTGGGTCATGAAAAAATAGTATTAGAGCAGCCAAGTTCATTGGTCTCATTAGTATAAGAATAGTGTGTTTGGTATAGTATCATAGATCAGTATGTAGATACCCGTATTTACCTTTGAGAGGCTATAACATATCCTTAGGAAAATTTTCTATTCTGTTCTTTATCAGGTGGGTTTTTTCCAATCCTATATTCTAAAGTGAGTTTTACTTTTTTTTTGCACAGATGGTGAGGACTAGATTTCGTGAGGCTAGAAATATATAGCAAGCATCCGAGGATGGATCCCAACCTAGGGGATGAGTCAAGGGTCATAGATAGTCTTAAAGAAGAGGATGGGCACTAGGATTTTCCCATTCTAGAGGTAGTAATATAGGAATCTCCCTTGATCCCAAGGTTGAGCATGCTAGAGATATGGGGACTACTTAGCTTCCATAATGTTCTTCTACCCCTATCTTGGAGAGTTTATTGACTCATTATCTGACTTTCTTAGAGGGTGTTTCTTTAAGTATGCCTGGTATTCATCTAGCTCTGAGTGTTGTACCTCTATCTATGCTAGAGTCTACTAATAGTGTTCCTCCAATTTCTAGTATGATTCCTTTATTGGTAATGATATTTGCTTATGATATTCTGCATACTCTAAGTGTTGTTCCTCCTTTTATGCCAGTATCTGAGTGTGGTATTCCTAGTCTAGTAGTTTAACCTTTATTTATGTTGCCCCTAAGGTGGGATCACAGTCAACCAGATTCAATATGTCTCTTGTTGCTTTGGGTCTTGTCATGTCTTTTGAGGATCAAAAGAGGTTTAAGAGATTTACTTTCTTGGTTCCACCCAAGTTTACTGGTTTTGTGGGCGAGAAAGCCTAAGATCTTGATTGATTGTTGGGAGAAGTTGTATAACCTTAGATTTCTTGAGTCGCATTGAGTTGCTTACACTACTTACCAATTAAGAGATCTAGACAGAGATTGGTAGAGGTCACATATAAGTTGCATACCTCTTGATTTGCTAGAGATGACTTGGGATCAGTTTGTTGAGGCCTTTTTGGATAGGTTTATGCTATTTAGTTTAAGAGATCAAATGAGAAATGAGTTTGATAACCTACAATAGGGATCCATAACTGTTGCCGAGTATAAGGCATATTTTCATGCCTTATCCAGATATTTTACTGCCAGTATGGCTATCAAGACTGAGAAGATTTAAAAGTGTGTAAAGGGATTGGATACTACTTTTTAGATGGCTACTGCCCAGATGGTTATGCCAGGGTTGTCATTTCATGTATGGTGGATTATATAAATATGACTGAGGCTATTCTTTGATCTATACAAGAAGGCGCTAAGATGGTGGGCCATCAAGGCAAGTTCAGTCATTACACCCCTCGAGGCAGAGATTTCAGAGGTTCCCATAGGTATCATGGTTGACCAATGCAGGCATGTTTGTAGGGTTTTGCTAGTAAGCATTCTGGTTAAGCGACTTTGGGTAGTCTTCGTTGTCCTAAGGTATCATTCTAGATCAGTCGTACCTTGTCAGATTAAGTACGGCTATAGTGGTTGCTACGTGTGTAATAAGTTTGTACATGTGGACAAGGATTGCCCGCTCTATGTTTTTAAATCTACTCCTATATCGTTGTGAGAGATGACCCTCAAGGTGGTAGAGGTGCTACAAATTATGCCTGTGGCATAGGTAGTGGTTGTCATGGTGGTGGTCATAGGACTGCTAAGTCTAGTAGAGTATGTGGACAGTGCTATGCTACACTCGCTATACTTGAGGCAGAGGCTTCCGATGCTATTTTCACAAGTATTATCCCTATTAATTTCAAATCTACATTTATGATATTTGATTCGGGGTCGACTTTCTCCTATGTGGAAGATATTTTGATTTGGGTTTTGATTCTACTAATGAGCCTCTTGCGATTCTTATCCATGTATCTACACCGTAGGAGAATTCTTAGTGGTGGATTAGGTATGCCTATCTTGTGTTCTGACCTTTGCAGGTCGTGATACTTGGGTAGATATGAGTATCCTAAATATGCCAGATCTTGATGTCACCTTGGGTATGGATTGTATATATCCCTATCATGTTATTCTAGATTATTATGCTAATACTATGAATTTAGCTTCACCAAGTGTACCAAGGAAAGCTTGGAAGGGTATGATTCATTCAGGTCCTAAGAGAGTTATGTCCTTTCTATAGGCTCATCGCTTGGTAAAGAGGGTATATTTGTCTTATTTGACCCATATTCATGATATTAGGGTTTCTTCACCCCCTTCTTTAGATTCGGTCTATATTGTATGTGATTTCATGGATGTTTTTCCTATGGATTTGCCTAGTATGCCTCTGGATTGTGATATCAATATTTCTATTAATGTTGAGTTGGGCATGTTAAAACTCTCGAGGGTTGCACTACACAGTAAGGGACCAAGTCCCTCAAAACCAATCATAGGCAAAGAACAAGAAAATAACCACAAAGTAATAGACAGTACAGGAGGAGTAAAAACACAAGGATTTTTATGTGGAAACCCAGGAAAGGAAAAACCATGGCTTTCCCTCTCAAGCACCAAAGAAATCCACTATAATTAACCTCCTAATTATAGTCTATATTTCAGCCTAACTCTAGGCTAGTTACGCTAGAATCAACTCTACTACCAACTCATCTTGGTAACTCTACCAAGGACTCTATCTACGATAATTACCTCTAATCAGTCTCACACTTAGGCAACTCTACTTAAGCAACTCTCTCAATCATAAAACAAGGCATTACTCCTATAGCTTGAGTAATTATTTTACAAATCAACACTCAAGAACACCCACTCACTCTTTAAGAATATTACAAAAATAAGAATATGAGCAGTGTTTGATCAATCTTGAAATGGAGTTCTTATTGCCTCTCTTTTCTCTCTGATTTTTACAAAAATTGATTTAATTAAGAGGCATCTCTTCCTTTTTATAGATGAGTGATGATTAGGGATGAAAGATCATTGGACCAGCTATCCAAGTTAGTACAAATAACACTTGTAAGTTTGTTACACAAGAGGACAAAATTGTGCAAATGACGCATGTCAGTTGTACTGTACCTTGCACTTCTAGGGACCTAGTCCCTTGCAGTTTAACTGTTTATTATCTAATTATGTATAGAAATTTCCCCCCTTTTTGATGATGATAAACCAAACTATACAATTTGAGCATCAGTGAACATTCATTATATTTAATCAAAGTGATTACCACCTAGAGATGAATGTTCCCCCTGTCATCATGCTTTTTTCTTCACTATGCAATACAGGGGCCTAGTCTTCTTTTGTCATTTGCCTCTTCTTCCCCTTGTCACTATGCCTTATCATTCACTTAGCATATCACTTACTTCCCCCTATCATCATCCACCTTTATTTTGTGCATTTGCACACTTTCTCCTGTTAACATGACTCCCTTCAAATCAGCTTGATATCTAGTCCCTACTATAAGAACTCAATATTCCCTCTTTTGGCATCATTGAAAAGTTAGAATAGTAAACCAAGAGTAAATTAAGCACAAATTAGTTAACTCATCTCTACTGGTGAAACACTAACATGAATAATAGCCTTGTAATATAAAGAGAACAATTGTAACACACAAAGAAAATATAAAATCATTCATAATAGTTAGTACCTGTGTAGTAAGCTAAAATATTCACCATAAAAATAACCGTCTTTAAAAGCCATTATGAGAATCAGGATATGGAACTAGCATAAGGTTGATAAAGGAATGAGGATAACATGGTTCAAGTAGAGGGATGCTTAGGGGAAAGGACTTAAGCAGTATCTTCATTCTTGTATTTTCAGTAATGTGAGAATCCAACAGCTATTTTGTAAGGTCCTTCACTTTAGCATTCAGTTCAGCCACTCTTTCTTGGAGTTTTGTATTTTAAGCCGCAGTTCATCAGTGGCCCCTGGTCCCTTAGAGGATAACTTCTGATTCTGTGTGCACTAATTCAGCATCTTTGTTAGTCAACTTTGA
Source organism: Capsicum baccatum var. pendulum (assembly GCA_030864225.1). Classification (NCBI taxonomy): domain Eukaryota; kingdom Viridiplantae; phylum Streptophyta; class Magnoliopsida; order Solanales; family Solanaceae; genus Capsicum; species Capsicum baccatum. The sequence continues at coordinate 157,817,651 of CM061560.1, read as the reverse complement.
TCTTTAACTCCTCCATTTTCATTCCCCACTCCTTTTGAATAACTATCAACTTAGATTCTTGAGACTCTAGTCTAGCATTGCTCTCTATGCATTCATTCTCATGTTGTCAAACTGAATATCAGCTTGGTTGTTCCAGATGTTCCCTTTGTCCCAATTAACCCAAAGTGATTGAACACTTTGTTGAGGAAGTACCCATATGGCATTCTATATTTCCTATCCTTCTCACATATCTTGGAATCAAAAGTTATTCCTGAGAGAACCCTATCAGTCATCAATATTTTATTCCTTTTTTAACTACCCACATCCTTTATCTCTTTCTTTGGTCTCTTTACTTACCTCTTTCTTTTTAATCATAAGTTTTCTCTTCTTGGGACCAGGTCTTTTAAGGGCTTTCTTCTCTTTTCACATCTATGTGTTTTTGACTCACTTCAGCAAGGTTAGCAGACTTTGACTTAGAGGACCTAAGGCAAAGTTTTCTATGGTTTTGGTTGTTGAAGGCTCGAGGTATTTATGAGGGTATATTCAATTTTTTTTTTATGAGTGAAAAATAATGAGAAGGACCAGTTTGGTTTAGAGAAGGCAAAAAGTGATGAGTTGAGAAAATAGCCTGATTTAGCAATTTTAAGAAGTGACCATTGTCATCAAAAAATGTTTATTCTGGAATGACATGTTTTGTTTTTAATAAGTGTGACTATTAATTTTGCAAAGGAATTAAGATTTTTTATTAGGGAAGAAAAAACACATGGCTTTCTCAGACAGTATTTTATGATTATTAAAGCATACTGTAGTAATACTAACCTGAGAGATGAGATCTGGTCCCTTTTCTTTTTGAGTGAATCTTCAAATTTTTGTAGGTCACATTTGTCCATTTTTTAAGTGGTTCCCATGGGTGTATACCTGCAAGGGTATGGTACTGAGATAGACTAATATGCACCCACTTTATCACAAATACCTATCTATTTATCACAGCCAATTTTGTGGAGAGACATTGATTCACATATTAGGCTAAGTTAGAATCATGTTTTAATCTCTGCAGACTCCCTTTTTGCTCAAAAATTATTCCCAAAGCTAGTCTGGGGACCAGGTCCCAAACTTAACTTAATTCAATTTGTAGAAGCCTCTCCTTCTGAGATGAATTTCATAGGGACCAGGTCCCTAATAATTAGGACTTACTGCATTTTTTATCCTCTTGCTCATCATTTTTAGCACCACCAAGGATTAATAATTTTCCTTAATGATTCATAACTACATGAACTTCTTTCATCAACCCACAGAATTTCTTTTCAATTTACTTTCCAAAATATTTTCATTCATCAAATCTGAAGGTCATTCTAGGGTTTCCTTTTGATCACAGACTTTGCATACCCCATTGTTGAATATCATATTTAATAAACCAAGGACTAGGTCTTTCAGATTAATTGTTTAAAATAAGACACTTCCACCAGAATTGTCTTGAGAGAGAGAGACGTCAGACCATTCATTATTGAGCTTTGAACCCTTTTAATCAATGATCTATTCTTGATTGTAATCCCCTTCCCGTGCTTGGACTTATGATCACTTGTCAGATATGTGTGGCACCTCGAGAAAATTTTGAATTAAGTTAACAACTAAAATTAAGTGCGGCTTTGGTCTAAAAATTATAATACGGTAGCAAATGGTGTTGAATATATTTAATGTATTTGTATGTGGTGTTGTTAAGATAGGGACTTTGCAGTATTGTTAAATATGTGTTAAAAGTTCAAGACATGGGGCCCTTTAAATTTCTTATTCTTTTTTAACAATAATATAGGTAAAGTGAAACTTAAGCAAAGATTAACTTTCTTTTCCCAGGGAAAGGCTACTAGCGCATAAATTAAACCCAAAGGGTTCTTTGTCTCTCTCATTTATTCAGCAAGGTGATAAGAAAATTCAAAATATCTTAAGGCGTGCAAGAAAAATCCTTCAAAAGAGATGTTCCACAGTCCTTAGTTGCTAGAAACTACTAGTTTTATCAAGAATTTTCAAGAACTCAAATTGGGGATTAATTTCAAAAAGGTAATTTCTTCACCTCATGCTTGAATTTAATTATAGAATATGTTGGGGTGCAGTATAAGTTATTAATTATTATTTGATTTGAATCCTTTCACTACTTCTTGAGATGGATTTCGCAACTAGGATTTTTGAGAGAGATGGAATTTTGATAAAGTGGAGTTTTTAGGAATTTTAATCAATTGGGTAGATATAACATTGAATTGTATAAGTTGAAGGAGTTGGAACTTCTTATGGATTCTTGTTAAGGAATTCGATTAATTTTTGGGCATAAGTGAAAATTATTGGGATAGGTTATTAAATGCACCTACGGATTACTAATTGACGTATATGTTATCCTTGTATCTAGTGAATTGCATAGCGGCTAGTAGGAACTAGTGGTTCGGGAGGTGAAGGCTACACTTCTGCGGGTTAAAACTTGAGGCTCGAGATATTATCATAGTTAATAAGCACTAAGACACCACCCTACGTCATGTGCTCTTCCTATTAACGCTAACATAACTCTTATGAAATATGAGTGAAGTATCTTTATATTGCCTTACATATCATTCTCTCGTCCTACCATCAGCTTATAAGTATCTATCTTTCCCTCTATGTGTTAAATTTCTATGATACTTCCATATTATCATAAGTTTCTATACTTGAAGCCCTTGCATATTAGGAGTACATAGTAATAGCATAGTTTCACTTGTATATGGTAGTTAAACAATCATTATCATAACTTGCATGTCATAGGCCTTCAAGGAATTATTTGATAAATATTAATGATGGGGGGTACATAGGTTTTGCTTGGCATATCGCTTGACATGATTTTGTGCACAAGGATCGAGACCATACCACCATTGTGAGCCAAACCATTGGGTGTACTCTCCTTTGTAGCATAATTTGTATTTAATATCATCTGGAACATCATGTATTAGTTTCCCCTGACTCGAGCTAACATATGACATATATGGCCTGCGGACAGACCCTCATAGTGAGCCCCTGGTTAGGGCATACCTGGATATAGACTGCAATTATAGTTACACATATAAGGTCGTAGAAATAAGTATGTGAGCAACATATGCTTTATACTTTCCTAAAATTCCCTTTGGAAGGCCATCTTATGATTATTCGTACGAATTATAGGATAAGTGCATCACCCAGGCAAAGTATAGGCCTAAAATTACAATGAACATTTTTCTAAACATTGTATATGATGCTAATAAGGTCGTTGCAAAAGTTATTAGTTCATATCTTATATGTGTTATTTGTTGACTCATACGTTTTTCACTTTATCATTTAACTCGTATGATCTTTTGTACTTATCCATCTATTATTCTATCTGCTTTCATACTAGCACAAGTTGTTTATGTACAAATGTCTTGGGCCTACCTGAATTTATTAATGCAGGATCAAATCCTCAAGATAACAGATGTCCTCATCAGGCCATATTGCCATTTTTAGTTGATATTTAGTGAGTTCCAACTCTCTCTGGAGCCAGTCTATGCCTAGTATTTTTTATGATATGTACAGATCTCTGGTTGGGAATGACGATCCTTATGCCAACTAGTTACTTGTAGTATAGAATGTTAAACTGACTAGAGGCTTCATGGACATCGTGTAGTATTGTATAGTTTTGTTAATGTAACTCCCTCGTGTATATATGCAACTCTTGTTGAATATCCTACCTGCTATTATCTCATAACCTCGCATACATCATAGAGTGCTTGTAGAGTAAGTGTATACAATTCGTATCTGTCATTCCCATTTTGGGGCGTGTCAATATGGGAACCCACTTGAGTTTGAGTTCCCAGTAGTAGGACAATGGAGTGATCAAATTCTTCTTAGCCTACCTAGGCAGTGATGGCTTCTTCTTCACCTTTCTTGGAGACTCAAAACCCTCATGATGTGCACTCTCTAGTTGAATGTATTCAATATTCCTTAATTTTACTTTAAGCTAGTGCTGACATCTTTCTTTCAAATGTCCATCTCTTCCACAGTGAGTGCACAAGAGTTTGTTCCTTTTGTTTCTATCGTCATGCGCAGTCTATTTTTTAAACTCATTGGGTTGGAGTTTTTCTTGGTAGCTTAGACATCTACCATAATTAACACCTTGACTAGTCAAGTTAGAAATAATTAGTGAGGAAGTAGTCCACTTAAGATACCTGTTCAATTCTTCTTTCAGGCAGACTAAGTCCCTCTATAATTCTTTATTCCTGTGAAGTGCTGACATAAGGTGTTTTTGTGAAGCTTTCACTTTAGCCTCAAGATCAATCTCAACCCTTAGGACTTTCTTCTTCCCATTTCTATCAACACCATTTACTTTCTTCAAATTACCCATTACACTCAGATTTTCAGAGTTTATCATTGTAAACAACTCTTCAGTTTCAGAAATTTTGAGAGTAAAAGCAATCAGCCTATGCTCTTGATTCTTTACTTTTTATTCTAAGGCATTCTTTTCAATAGTTAGTTCACATACAAAGTCTATCAACACACTCATTAGCCTTTATATATAACTAGCAGTGTAATTATCTAGATTCTCCTTAATGTTGAATAAGGTTACCTCATTTTCTTTTTCATCTTCTATGTCTACGTTGAGTGCAAACAAGGAATCATAGATAACTAGACCTTCTTCTACTGCTAGCATAGAGATATCTTTAGTCTTCTCATCATCACCTGAATCACTAGACGAATCTCCTCATGCTACCAGAGCTTGCTTTATTGCGTAATCAGTTCTAGGCTTTCTTCTTGAATTGTCAAGAACCTGCTCCCTGATCTTTCCTTTGTCACCTGTATCCTTAATGTAATCCTGATGATCCATTTTTTTCAAGGGATGGTCCTTGATAAAATGCTTAAAACTTCCACATTTATGACACACCTCCATAGTGACACCCTTTTTTGCTGCTACTTTCACTTCTTTGGAACTGGCCACCTTTCCTCATGGCTCTAACAATTCTTTTTGCCAATTAGGCAACATCAATATCTTTTTATTTTGAACCTGAATTTGAGGCTTTTAGTGCCAAAGATTTTTCCCTTTTGACTTTGCTCTTCTCTTCTCCTTATTATTTCTTGAGGTCAAGAGTTTTTAATTTTCCAATAAGCTCATCCATAGTGAGGATCTTCAGATTTGTTTCCTCGGTTATGGCATCTACTTTGCTTTCCCAGGACTTTTGAAGGACACCACAAATTTTTCTCACTTGCTTATATACTGGAATCACTTCTCCTAAGCAGTGAAGCTTGTTAGTGATATAAGTGAATCTTGTATGCATTTCTTGGATAGTTTCTCCTTCTTTCATGGTGAGGTTTCAAACTGAGTAGTCGGCATATCTACTTTTGAATCCTTAACATCAGTAGTACCTTTAAGAGAGAAGTCCTCAAGCAATCCCAGATTTCTTTTCATTCTTACAAGCAGAAATCCTATTATACTCATTAGGCCCTATACCACAAACCAACAGTTTCTTGGCCTTAGTTCTTTTCGATTTTGTTTCTATCTTCGTCATTAAACTCCCTTCTATTTCTTACAACCATTCTTGTCATATCCCCTTCTTTAAATTCTTTTACAGAAACAAAAAGACCATAGAGAATGATGTCCATTAGTTCACTATCCTCATTTATGATAATAACAAACATCCTAATTCTCCACCACCCATAATATTGTCCATTGAATCTTGTTGTCTTGTTGTAGATTACCCTTCTTCTAGATGAGTTATAGCATTCATTCTAAACAAGACACTCTAGGTGTGAACCTTTTAGAGTGAACAGGCTCTGATACCAATTGTTGAAACCCTTGGGAGTTGTACCACACAATGAGGGATCAGGTCCCTCAAAATCAATACAGGAAAAGTACAAGAAAATAACTAGGAAGTAAGAGACAATACAGGAAGAGTAAAAACACAAGGATTTTTATGCAGAAACCTAGGAAGGAAAAACCATGACTTTCCCTCACCAGCACCAAAGAAATCCATTATAATCAACCTCCTGGTATAGTCTAGATTTTAGCCTAACTCTAGTCTCCTTGTGCTAACAGCAACTCTACTACCAACTCATTATGGTAACTCAACCAAGGACTCTCTCTATACTAATTACCTTTAATCAGTCTCATACTTAGGTAACTATACCTAAGCAACTCTCTCAAAGAGAAAACAAGGCATTACTCTTATAGCTTAAGTAATTTTTTTACAAATCAACACTCACTCACTCTTTAAGCATATTACAAAGATAATAATATTAGCAATGTTTGAGAAATCTTGAAATACAGTTCTTGCCGCCTCTCTTTTCTCTCTAATTTTTATGAAAAATAATTTGATGAAGAGGCATCTCTTCTCTTTTATAGTTGAGTGATGATTAGTGATGAAAGATCATTGAACCATTTGTCCAAGTAAGTACAAAATAGAATTTGCAAGTTTGTTACACAAGAGGACAAAATTATGCAGATGACGAGTGTCAGCTGTACTATACCTTACACATCTAAGGAAATGGTACCTTGTAGTTTAGCTGCTCATTATCTACACTATATGTAGCAGGGAACTAATCCATCCCTCCTTATATGATGACCCCAATAGAATTAAATGAATTAAAGGATCAGTTGCATGAATTATTAGATAAGGGCTATATCCCACCTAGTGTATAACCTTAGGATGAGTCTGTCTTATTTTTAAAGAAGAAGGGTGGGCCTATGCATATGTGTATGGATTATCGATAGTTAAACAAAGTGATGATTAAGAATAAGTATCCTCTTTCTCATATTAATGATTTATTCAATCAGCTTCAGGGTGATTTAGTGTTTTCGAAGATTGATTTGAGGTCTAAGTATCACCTGTTAAGGATTAGAGCTTCAAATATTCCAAAGAAAGCTTTTTGGACTCAGTACGGTCATTATTAGTTCTTGGTCATGTCCTTTAAGTTGACCAATGCCATAACAACATTCATAAAGTTGATGATCTGAGTGTTTTAACAATATCTCTACTCCTTTATCATTGTATTTATAGATGGTATCTTGGTTTACTATAAGTGTGAGGCAAACCACTCGGAGCATTTGTAAATTTTACTTTAGAGGTTGAGTGTAATGACCCTCTTAGTCAATTCCCTCATTTTTATATGTTCTCAGCATTTAGATCTTTCCTATTACTGCCCTAAGTTATTTATAACTTTTGATATAATCGAAATAGCCTTTGGACCTTTGTTTGGGATGCTCAAGATGCTTGACAACTCCTTATGTAATGACCATTCAAGTAATTTTCCATATTTTCTCATATTTTTATTGTTAGAGCCTTTCCATAGCTTTCCTAAGTCTTTTATGACTTGATGGAACTGATAGATCGATTACCAAGTAGTTTGTTTGGTTTTAAGAGTCCATTCCCTATTTATAAGTCTTCGCTAGTTCAAAATGGCCATCGAAAAAAACTTAATCAAAACAATCTCATATATGAATTCTGACTGAGCTAGCAGCTCCAAAATATCGATTTTAGGCTAGGAAAACCTTTGGTTTGGGTCCCAATGCACCTGAACTCATTTCGATACATTGGTCAAAAAGTTAAAAAATTAGAAGTCCAAGTATGGGACCCATATTTGGTCGAAATAACCTCAAATAGAAAAGACAAGTTTGCCAACACATCCTAAACATTGACTTTAGTATGGTTACATAGATTATTGCCTAATTTGGATTCTAAATGAATCTCGAGGCATCATTGGAAACTTGAAAAATTTCCCAAGTTTGTTGGTACTAAGGTGTGCACGGTCGCACAAAGGGCCTCATGATCGCCCTATGGTGATCACTATAAAAGGGGTCGTGATTGCCTTTGCATGATCATCATCCTTGGATGGAGATTGTCACACCTGAGTGCCTGGGTTGGGTATTTAAAGGCCTTTTAGGCCATATTTTTGGCACTTTTCTCCCATCTTGGAGACCAAGGAACTCTAATATGGTGTGCTAACCTCAAATAGAGTCTTGGGAGTGTCTTGGCAGCTTAGTTAACATATATTTTTAGGATTAACAATGGATTTAAGGTATGAATCCTTCTATTTCATTCTTGAATTTTTTGAATTCTTGACTAAAATCCCAAATAGCTTGAGGGATTAATTTTATCCCAAACTTTCTTAAGGGTTGACCTCAAAAATGTGTTTTCCGTAAGTGGACCCACTAGTGGTTTTTTTTGTCATTTTTAGATTCGTAGCATGATGATGATATATAGGTATTGATATTCTCATAATGATGTGTAGAATGTGATTTTGAGATCTTGGCACCTTGAAGAAGCTTCTCAAAAAGAAAAAGTAAAGGTTTAGCAGTTTCTGAGCTTTTTTTGGATTTGAGCTACGTTAGACTTATTCCTTGTTAGATTGAGCGGCATTATAGTACAATTATGATGTCTTGTTGGATTGGGATGGGTTTTAGATATTGGAATGTTGAATGGTAAGACTTGGGTTTAGTTGAACCATTTAGGAGTCTTTCACTTATAGAACTATTGTTGTTAGGTGTAGTGTTTGGGGAATGACCTTTACCTTAGGACTATTGGCGGCTTGTTATAAATCTAAGAATTTATTTATATACGTTAGCCTAGTCCCAGGTAGAAGTTGGACTTACAATGTATTTGGGGAATTAGAAGGGGGTTCTTGACCCACCTTAAGCTTGGATTTAGGTAGTCCTCTTGAAGACCTTAGATGACTACTAAATGCCTAGAAAATGCTCCCTTGAAAGCATGTTGGCTAAATTGAGTAAATGGATTATGGTGATGACATTATAAGTGAAGTATATGGTTTGTTGACTAAATTACTGTTAATTTTATGAGTAACTATGGTTTCTGCTATCGATTAAGCCTATGTCTATATTATCATATGTTCCATTGATTAAGCTATTGTTTTGGGATTTGGGATAATATATTACTCATGTTGAACTCTTGTTTAGTAACCAAACAAGTAACCATGTTAGAAAGCCCCCATATTGTTAATATTGTGAGTCATGATATTAATAAGCCTAGTAGGTATCCTTCTTGACTACATGGAAAGTTATATTGCTAATTATTCTTGAAACCTAATGATAGTTGTAATACTCATACTATATCTACATATATATATATATATTTTATAACTATTAGAGGTATGCTTTTCTTTACTTCCTCTTTATATTCATTTATTTTAGCCCTCGCGGGGCTTGTTATTTACTTTAGCCCTTATGAGTCTTGTTCTTTATTATTGAGGATTGATTTGCCTATTATGATGATTTTGATACCCGACAAGGTCGAAAAATGATGAGATGATATTGATACCTAGCAAGGCTAAAGGATAATGTGATGATATTGATACCGAGCAAGGATAGAGGATGATATGATGATATTGATACTGGTTAAGACCGGAGGTTTATTAGTTGATGTGCCTATGTGTACATTTACCGGTTCAATTCCGGCTAGCCCTATGTATGGCAATTGAATGCTCATATGTATATACACTTATTTATATGTATTGGGTAGGTTGCTGGCATTTGGATACCGGTTGTAGCCTACTAGTGTTAAATTTATTTAAAGTGGTGTGAGTAATGATTAATGATAAATAACGATTAGTGATGGATATTATTGATCTTGGGTGTATTTATACGCCTAAACACCATAACTTTCCTATATTTTAGCTAAGTATTGAGAACAAAGTGCCTAGTTTTTTATGTTTTTATTCTACTTTTTATGTAATTGAGCTAACTTCTGTTATTAGCATGATTTTAGGCATAAATAAGGTAGATGGAGACATAAAGGGACCATGGAATGCGTATGGCATTGGACACAAGCAAAAGTAGCATATTTGATGCAACATGGCGCCTAAGACTATATACCAAGACTATTTAGTCATTTAAATTAAGTCTAGGGGATTAAAGGGAAATTAGGGAAAAAAGTTACTAAAATACCCCAAGTTGATAATTCACGTATTATTCTATATCATTTTGAATTGAGAATGGTGGCTTAACACAAGGAGAAAGCGGATTTATAGACAACTTTTTGCGTTTTGGTATGATGAACGTTACTACTTTGATTCCCTTTTTATTCATAAGTAGCTAAGTTTCATAGTTAGGGTTATGGAAGCCTTGTAACATACAATCTATGACTTTAGGTTTTTGAATTCATTATGATTGATTTCCTTACATCCTACTCTCTTTGTTTATCTTGAATTCTCATGGTTGCAAACATAGAGAGTGTGCCATAAAACACTACTTGCTTGAATAGAGAGATTGATGTTCGCAAAAAGAGAGTGGTGACAAAAAGATAGCATTTTCAATCTCTATTTTACATGTTAATGCCCTAATTGGATTAAAAACTTGGAGATTTTGCATAATTATTGTGAACACTTTTGATTTGAGAATACTAAAGTGAATTAGTCCTTGAAGGTTGAGAAACATTGGGATTAAGTTATTGAATATGTTTCTCTGTAAGTATGATCCATGTATGAATTCGTAAAACCCATAAGTAGAAGGTATAGAAAATTACAAGTTGGACATAACCCTAGCTTGCTATTTCTCTAAATTCAAATACTACTAGACAAAACTCATTTTGTTTAAATGGAAACTATTAATTTGGGAACTACATCAACCCCCCTCCCACTTTTGTTTTACAAAATCAAATGATTAAAAGTCAACTAATCTATATACAACTTAATCACCACCATATTCCCTATGGTATTCGACCCCAACCTATTTGGGTTATATATTTGACAACAACCGCTTACACTCTTGTAAAAGAGTTCTAATTTGGGCGTATCAAATTTTGGCATCGCTGCCGGGAATATGATTGTCAATTTAGTATATGTGTGTAAATTGAATCTTAGTCAAGTTTCCTAATTTTACTTTTATATGTTGTTTTTGATCATTACAGGCTTTTTTTTGTATGTGCCACAAACCAAAAGGTGAAGAGAACCATTATTACCTGTCAACCCAAAACCTCAACTAATCAGGAGAATGGATGATCAACAAGAAACCCTAATTTTACTTTTATTTCCTATCTTTAATCATTACAGGCTCTTTTTTGTATATGCAACAAACCAAAAGGTCAAGAGAACCATTATTACCTATCAACCCAAAACCTCAACTAATTGGGAGAATGGATGATCAACAAGAAGCTGAAAGATTAGCCGCTTTGGCTACTTCTCAAGTGGATTACCCGGGCGTGTGGCCAAAGCTGATGATGAAGATTGGGTTACAATGAGTTGGTTAATCCTGCGAATAGGTGCCGTGTTGAGAATGTTGTACCAGCAAATCAAAATTGAAAAGCAAAAGGTAGAATGCACTAACAGCTACACTGCATTTAGCTAGAGTTACTGAGGCAATCATTCCACCACCACTAGCTCCTGGGTGAAATTTAATATCACTAGTACTATAATATAGCTACTTAACTTGAAAAGACTCTTTGGTGGATTACCTAGTGATGATCCAAATCTGTATTTGGTGAATTTCATCAATATTTAAAAGTCGTTTGATAATCCTGGAGTGGGGAAGAATGCCATACATCTGAGATTATATCCATTGTCTCTGTCTAGAGAGGCAACACTGTGGCTAAATGAGCTAGCACATGATTCTATAACAAACTGGAGGCAACTGAAAGGACCTTGCCTAGAAAGGTTCTTTTCACCTTCCAGAATATTACAGTTGAGGAATGAGATCAGCAACTTTAGGCAACTTCGTAATGAAGCCTTGTATGAAACTTGGGTGAGGTTTAAGTAGAAGTTGACTCAATCCCCAAACCACAAGATGACTGATGAACACTTGATGGAAACATTCTACAGAGCTTAGAATTCACTTACAAAGCAAATTATAGATAATGCTGCAAGAGGATCTTTTATGGAGCTCACTTTTACTGAGGTTGTGGAGGTGTTAGAAAGAAATACTAAGACAAGTAGATGTTGGCATACTAGGGATTCTGAGGTAGCAAGCATTACTGATGTAATACCCCACACTTTTCCTAGCTTATCCGTTCCCTAGAATGTTAAAAAATAGCTTCAAAAATTAAGAATTTTTATTTCGTGTAGAATTTTCCAGATTTGAATATCCTATTGTGGGGAAAATTGAATAAACTTTCCATCGATACCGAATTCGCCCAATTCTGACACTCGGTGAAGGAGTTATGACATTTTTAAATTAACAGTGTGCCACCTGGGCACTTGGCGCATCGCGGAGGTGGGTAAAATGATGATTGTCAAATTCCGGTGGCCCTCTGTGATATCCACGCATCGCAGAGAAGCCCAAATTTCCAATTGTCCCATTCCAGTAGACCGACGTAATATTGGTGCATTGCAGAGAGGATCAATTTCCCAGTTGTCAATTTCTAGTAGCCTGACACGATATTAGTGCGTCGCGCCAGTGGACAAAATAGAATTCCAAAGGGGTACCGCAGTGGTGGCGCATCGCAAAGTCAGCCCAGTTCTTAATTATCCTATTTCCAGTGAGCCATCGCGATTGTGGCGAGTCGCAGTTGCAAGCCAAATTTGAAAATGTTACTATTTTCCAGTTTTGCTTAGAAATTTAAAAAGGGTATTTTGGTCAACTCCCAAGGCTTTGTAGGTGCTCAAATGATTGAACATGGACTGGAAAGAGGTAGTCGACTTAATATTAGAGAAGTTGAATAAGATGGATGAGTTTTGTCTTAATGCATATGAAAGTGCGGATCTATAAAAGAAGAGAATGAAAATGTATCATGATCGAGAATTGAGAAGTGGAACTTTCAAGCTGGTGATTGGGTAGCAAGTTGAAGTCAAAATAGTCAAGACCATTCAAAATAGCTCAAGTGTTTCCATCAGGTATGGTGGAACTTGAGAGCAAATATGGGAGCACATTCAAAGTCAAGGACAATGGATCAAGCAATACCTTGGTCCAACAAGTAAGGTAAAAATGGTATCACTGATGTATCTTGATGAATTCTAAGTAGTCAAGATAATTAAGTCCTGTTGCGATGTTAAATCAGGCGGTCCATAGGATTAACCCATGAATTTATTTTTATTTATCATGATAAATAAAAAATACAAAAATAAGAATCGACCCACGATCGAAACTACGATGATTGGTGGGAGGCAACCCACTCTTGTAATTATTTTTAGTTGTTTTTGATTAATTGCAGGTTCATGAATTGCCAAAAAGGTGATAGGTACTAAACTCGGTTTGAAAGTGAGCTACATCAAAGGTGGTAAGTTTTGGAGTAATAGGAGATTTACAGGTAAGTTGGAGGGGTAAAATGTTAAGTCCCAAGACATGTTTGTGTTGAAATAATGGGGTCTTTAATTTGGTACTTGTTGTACCCTATCGGCATAACAAAACTGTCTCATATAGGATATGGGGTGTGCGGCGCCCAAGCTTAACTAGGCTATGGACAATGCAGTACCTAACACACCGCCCATGCTCACTGCCTCACTAAGGAAAAGGGTTGTACGGTGCTAAATCCCACTTGTGTGATCCCCCATGCGGTGCCCAATCCAATTTAGGCAGTATCCTAGGCGATGACTACCACACCGCTAATGCTCACTCCCTCAACTAGGAAAAAGGATACGCGGCACCAAAGCCCACTTGTGCGATCCCCCATGCGGCTCTCAAGCCAATTTAGGCGATATCCTAGGCGGTTCCTTCTTCACTACCAATGCTCACGATCTAAATTAGGTGATACCCCATGCAGCGCCCACTTAAGTTTAGGCTATCCCTTAAGCGATGCAAACCAACCCAACTTCAACTAACTCCCCAAAATCAAACTGGGTCAGCCTAACCTAGTTTCCCTTTTATAAATAGTGCCAACACCCTAAATCCCCAAATTCTCTATTATTTCGCACCAAAGCCGATTCCCAATACCACTTTGATTTAAAAGCTTCTTCTTTACATACAAATCTCAAGAACTTTCCCTTTCTTTCCTCAATCTTTTCTCTTCAAAGTAAGTTTTCTTTTCTTAATCTTTAGTTGTTATGACTTTATTTCACAGTTTTTAATTAAATTCTTGTGGATTGTGGGTGAGTTCTTTCCATGGCTATGTCAAATTAAATTCTTGGCCACCTTGGGAATATGAACACCGTTGTTATAGTAAGCACCATTGTTGTAGTTCTTTAAGTTTTTGGGGGTGATTAAATTGTTCATGACTAACATACTTTAGTTTTATGGCTATTATTTCACATCTTAATTTACCTTTGAACATGGTGTTGGTTAATTTGTTTGTAAGTAATGAGTCTTGTGTGTATTGATATGTTGAAGCTTTAAGGAATAATTTTGTTCAATAATGATTTCATTGAAATAGATTGGTGGAATTAAGGGCTTGAATAGACTGATTTTGTACAACAATTTTGTGTTATAAAATATGCTAATTCGAATTGCAAATTATGAAATTTAAGAGGTTTGTGGAGTAAAATTGTGAGTTGGAAAAGAAAAAGGGAAGCCACCGGTGAAGTGTGCGAATAATATTTTGAGTAATGTTGGTGCATCATGTCAAAGTATATGTCAGAGAAGTCTGAGTACTCGACAATAACACTTAATTAGTTTATGCTAACAAATCAAGCGTGGGGTGGTGATTTCACCAACCTCATCTTAATTCTATTATTATGTGTGTCTAATGTGGATGTTATGATGAATAAAGGAATATATATCCCAAAGTAATCACGGGGCAAGGAAATAGTATCTACACCTAAAAAGGGGCAGAAAAGATCACGAACTGGGAAATCTTTTGAAACCAACCAAACTGACTCATCCTTTCTTCAAGGGCCCCGATGCATATTTAGAAATAAATGGGTTGAGAAGGAGGGTAGCAGTGGTACAAGGACAACAAAGCACCTTAATACTTACCAGTGGAGCTCATCCATAGATAGAGTTTGGCAAGGCACTACCCTCGTATTTTGTCAAGGATCACTGCACTGAAGCTCGAATTTATTTTTTAACACATGGGTGAATGCAATCTTGATTGGGTTAGGGAATTTCATGCAAATTGCTTTCCAAATACACACGGAAATGAGGTGAAAATTCAAGGGCAGATCATAAACCTAACAGCTGAGTTATTAAACAAACACCTTGGTACTCCGGAGGTAGACCACTCCAGGCTGAAGGAATTGTATAGCAGGCCTCTTTATAGAGCTATCATACACACATTGTGTGGATCCCATTCCACAGCTCGATGAACCTATCACAAAGATAAAGGCCACCACATTACTTTTTTGATTGCTTTTCTGAATAGGGAAGCGTATATCTGGCTGAGGATAGTCAATGCTTGTTTGATTCCTAAAATGGAATTCACCAAAATCAATCGTGATTAGGTATTTTTAATGTTTTTTATGATGACTTACATCCCTATAAATATTGGCACAGTTATATGTGTTTCTATTCGTAAAAACAGGGTCCATAAAAAGACAAGATTCAATTTCAAAAGCTTGTTGATCAATATCTTGAAAAAGAATGGGATTGAGGAAGAGCTAGTTAATCATAAGCTACCACAAAACCCAAAAAAATAGATGTCACAAGGGTTAAGGATTCATACACAAGACAAGGTCTAGCTCTCAGCACTACAGAAAGACATGCATGAGATGAGGCTTCTTTCGCTATCTATATGCCATGACGAAGCTTACCATGATGAGTGGAGGTCGTGTACCTACTTCTGAGGAGCTATGTCAGCTGGACTATGATTTTCAACTAAATGAGCATGCAAGAACTATGTGTGGTGCTTTTTAGGAGCCAGTAGATGACGATGCATAGACTGATGAGGATCGGCGGCTAATGGATTCTAACATGAAGGCTGAGTCAGTAAGGATGATTTTGATAATGATTCTGATGTAGATGGAATGACCCCTGATGCAGAGGAGGAGTACTACTAGCCAGGTTCTTTATTTTTTTGTTTACACCTAGACAGTGCTTGGCTTAAGTGTGAGGTGGTTGGTCACTGTGTTGCTTTCTTTATAAAAAAAAATAGTGCCTTCTCCTTAGTATACTTCTTTGATAGGATTAATTATTTTGTTTCTTGTTATATGTTTGCTTGCTTTAGTCATAGTTAGGTGTTTTTCTCTATGATGGATGGATGACGACCATCTTAAGAGAAAATCGGTCATGTGTAGGTTCTAACAAGTGAAAGCCTTTTTCATGAAAGTGAATATAAGTGTTCTAATGGGCCACACAACATTATAAGCATGTGATAAATCATTACTTTTGAGACACCTAGGCTCTAATTATGACTTATGTTGCAATTGTTGGCTTAAATGGAATTCATATGATTGTTTGGTTAAGAATCTATAATGATACTATTTAGTTAAGAATGTGCCATGTGTGTATGATATTGCTCATATATTCTGTGTTGTAATTGATGCTAGAACTTTCCTGGTATGTGTGCAAAATGAAATAAACAGTGTGGTTTAGGAGATGATTAGGAATTTCTTTAATAGCCATCTTTTATACCCTCTTTTGACCTACCTTTGTGCATAATCTTAGCTGGCCCCTTTGAGCCTTTAGCTTGTTCTTTGGTAACCTTATTTATAGCCTAATACCTTCTTTGGTTAACCTTAACTTGATCCAAAACTCCTAAGCGCTTTAGAAAATATTTTTTTAAGTGAGTAAAGAGTTTGAAAATAGGAGAAGAAAAGGTGAAAGCGAATCCCCAAAGTAACACTTATTGGTGTGTAAAATTAATGTGTATGGTTGGGAGTGATATATAAAAAAAAAAAAAAAAAAAAAAAAAGATGATTGTTCAAAATGAAATAATGTGAGCATAGAAAATACTCCCACCATAAGTTATGTGAGTGAGCTTAATGAGATGAGGTGAAAGAAAAAAATAAATAAAAAGATGTGTGAAGGTAGTAGAGGTGAAAATTGGTTGTTAAATATTGGTCTTAATTGCATAATGTAGTGTATTAAAGTGCTTAGGGAAGATAGTCACTATTACTGACCAGAATAGTTCCTACCTATCTATTAGCCTACATTACAATACGTAAAGACCTATTTGATCTTAATCTTAACATTTTGATATTAGTGGAGCACTACACTAAGAGTAAGCATATGGTCATCAGTTATAATTTGAGAATTCTTTGTGAGAGTGAGTGCAATTAGATTCTTATACCCATTTGTTAGAAATTGCATTATTATGAGTGATTATGGTTAACTCTCTTGTTGCGAGGGCACATGTTTGATGAAAGTTGGGTAATTTATATGATTTCTTTGCTTAAATGGTATGCATGAATTGCCAACTCAATGAGTCTATTCTTGAGGGTAGGTCATTTCTAGTAATTATTCATGAAACTACTTTTTGTTCATAATTGTTGTGTGTGCCTAATTTGAGCATCTTATTTTTCCTTAGTGGGGGTTAGGTCTTGTGTAGTATGCATAAATGGATAAGTTGTTCGAGGACGAACAACGCTTTAAGTGTAAGGTGGTGATCTTGGGTGTATTTATACGCCTAAGCACCATAACTTACCCATATTTTAGCTATGTTTTGAGAATAAAGTGCCTAGTTTCTTGTGTTTTTATTCTACTTTTTATGTAATTGAGCTAACCTATGTTATTAGCATGATTTCAGGTGTAAATGAGGTAGAAGGAGACATAAAGGGACCATCGAATAAGGATGGCATTGGACACAAGCAAAAGTAGCATGTTGGAAGCAATGTGGCACCTAAAACTATGTCCTAAGACTATTTAGTCATTTGAATTAAGTCTAGGGGCTTAGAGGGCAATGAGGTAGAAAAGTTACTAAAAATACCCCAAGTTGATCATTCACGTGTTATTCTGTATCATTTTGAATTGAGAGTGGCGGCTTAACACAAGGAGAAAGCGGATTCATCTTGTTTTAACATACAATTTCATCAAGACAACTTTTTACGTTTTGGTATGATGAATATTACTACTTTGATTCCTTTTTTATTCACGAGTAGCTAAGTTTCTTAGTTAGGGTTATGGAAGCCTTGTAACATACGATCTATTACTTTGGGTTTTTGAATTCGTTATGCATTAATTTTCTTACATCCTACTCTCTTCGTTTATCTTGAATTCTCGTGGTTACAAACATAGAGAGTATGCCATAAAATGCAAGTTTCTTGAATAGTGAGGTTGGTGTTCGAAAAAGAGAGTAGTGATAAGAAGATAGAGTTTCCAATCTCTATATTACACGTTAATGCCCTAATAGGATTAATAACTTGGAGATTTCATATAATTATTGTATACACTTTTGATTCGAGAGAACTAAAGTGAATAGTCCTTGAAGGTTGAGAAACGCTGGGATTAAGTTACTGAATACGTTTCTTTATAAGTATGATGCATATATGAATTCGTAAAAATCATAAGTAGAAAGTATAGAAAATTACAAGGTAGACATAACCCTAGCTTGTTATTTCTCTGAATTCAAATACTACTAGAAAAATCACATTTTGTTTAAACTGAAACTATTAATTTGTGAACTGAATCAAACCCCCCTTTGTTTTATGGAAACAAATGATTAAAAGTCAACTAATCTGCATACAACTTAATTAATACCATATTCCTTGTGGGATTCGATACCAACCTAGTTGGATTATATATTTGAAAACGACTGCTTACACTCTGGTAAAAGAGTTATAATTTGGGCATAACAATTATCACGACCCAAACTAGGGCCTGGATGTGACTGGTATCTCAAGTTCGCCGAGGACCGAAGACCACCCCCTTTTCCTAGTCAAACAGAACATAATATAACTATAGTAGCGGAAGCATGCCGAACATATAGCAAGATAAATAAATATCTAACGCAAGATAGATACTACGATATGCCACATAACAATCCAAATCCACAGTAATCCATAAAGCCTCTAAGTAGAACAAATCTAAGTTGGGACATGCCCCCGATGATAGCCAAAACAATCCAAATAAAGTAGTCTAAGAGATAAAGGAAACAAGACTTCAAAATCATATTCCTTATGTAGAATGGAAGCTTACCACTTTAAAATTGATTGCGGACAACCCAGAAATCTTTATCATTGTGTAAGAAAAGTAGAAGAGTCTCTGGTTCCTACATCGCATAGGGATACAGCATTCGGAGATGGTTAGCGGGGTGAGCGCTAGCATGTAATTCAGGGAAAGGATAAAATAACTCCATGATAAACAGTTTAAAATCATCCAAATTCAATGCACACAATCATATGCATATACATATACATAAATATAACATGCCGAGATAGGGAACAAGGCTTAGCATGAACTTTAAAACATTAGCCTAGACTATGTAGCTTAACCGTCATAAAAAGGCACCCCACGGGCTATATAGGCTCAGCTTTCCCTGCTGAAAGGGCCCCAGTTCGTGTTAGTCGCATGAACCAGAGAATAATTATATGTCCATATACACCGAGGGGGCTCGAATACCTAGGCATATATAAAGGGTGACATCAATAGTTGTTCATTTAATAATGTGACTCGAACATGCAAACATAATCAAGGGTGACTCAAACACCATGCCATTTTGGCCCTCGCGCCAGCAAACACGGTTTTCAGAATTAGACCATCGGGCCCTCCATTTTCATGGCCCAGCTATACAACTCCCTTTAAGACCAAGTAAAAATAGTTACATATTCCCATTCATTAAACAATGATACACATCAAGCATACACTGTTGGTATCGTCATACAAACTACACTTGCAAGGTAATATCATCATGCCATTACAATTCTGTTAACTTGGGGTAATGACACCCTTTTTTCATTAAAGCAAACCATTATGTTTCAATTACCTCTTTATGTCATGTAATGGTTCCAAAAGTAGTTCAATGTGCATATCTTCATGTTCAAAACAATTTTGACAAGATTGGGTTGAGGTTATACCAATTACAATATTCAAAATCATCAATTTGGGGTTCCACAACCTCCATTCCAATTAAGAGTTCAAAACTATCAATTCAAACCATGAATCATTCATAAAAAGCCATGGGAAAAACAATTCATTCATTAAAGCTCAAAAACCCTTAACCCACATTCATAAACCACAATTAAACCATATGCATAACAATGTAAATACATGCTTTTAATAAAATAAACTTTAGGGAAGAGCAGCATTCCTGAGAAATCACAAATTTTGGAGGGAAATCAGTCCTTGGATGCTCTAATTGATAATTCCTTTGAAACCTTAGGTGTTCTTGACTTAGGAATTTGAGAGAAAAGAGAGTGTTTTGATTTACTAAGTATTGAGAATAGGATCCCCAACATATTTTATGGACTTGGGTTTTAATTGGGGAAGGAGGGAATTTAACGGAGTGCTCTTAAATAAAACCTAGAAATTTGTCGCCGATGATGATGAGTCACCCTACGACTCGTGAGGATATATTATGACCCATCACCATGAGTCATAGTCTGGATAGTAGCTCAATGCACCCATACTGGTCTAACTATCAGTCATACTCTAAAACTTAATTCGCTTTCACCTCAGTATCAAGAAAAGACTTCACCACCTCTTGAACGATCACCCTACAATCCTTGGAATCCAAAAGATGAACTCTAAGATTAGACAAATGGTGAATATCCTTCACCAACCTTCGTTTCTCTTAATCCACATAAGATAAGATCCCTATATATAACCTTCTAAGAGCATCAGCAACCATATTAACTTTACCTGGGTGGTAATGGAGACTCATATCATAATCCTTGAGCAACTCAAGCTATCTTATTTGCCTGAGATTTAACTCCTTTTCAGTGAACACATACTTCAAGCTATTGTGATAAGACTATATATAAAAATGAACTTCATATAAGTAATGGCACCAAATCATCAAAGCAAAAACCACAGCCAACAACTCCAAATCATGAGTTGGATAATTCTTCTCATGCACCTTAAGCTGCCTAGAAGCATACGCCACAACCTTACTATGTTTCATTAAAACACAACCTAGTCCTACATGGGATGCATCACAATACACAACAAAACTATCAGTACCCTCAGGTAGGTTCAAAATAGGAGTTGAAGTCAACTTATCCTCCAACTTTTCAAAACTACCCTCACAAGTATCGAACTATAGAAACTTCACCTTTTACTGAGTTAACTTAGTCAACGAAGCAGCAACCGAAGAGAAACTCTCCACAAACCTCCTATAATACCCGACTAAACCCAAGAAGCTCTGAATATCGATTGGAGTCATGGGTCTAGGCCATTTCTTAACCACCACAACTTCTCTTTATCCACCATGATCCCCTCACTAGAAACAACCTAACAAAGAAAGGTCACATCATTAATCATAATTCAAACATCGAAAACTTAGCATACAAACACTGATTCTTAAGAGTCAGCGACACTATACGAAAGTGATTGGCATAATCCTCCACACTAATAGAATATACCAAGATGTCATTAATAAACACAATGATAAATAAGTCCAACAATTAATGGAATAGCCAGTTTATAAGATCCATAAATACTGCCAAGGCATTAGTCAATCCAAATGACATGATCAAGAACTCATAGTGGCCATACCAGGTTTGGAAAGTAGTCCTAGGTATATCCACCTCCCTAATCTTTAACTAATGATAACCTGATCGAATATCAATCTTAGAAAAATATCTAGCACCATAATGTTAGTCAACCAGGTCATCAATCCTAGGAAGAGAATATTTTTTCTTCAAAGTCACCTTATTAAACTGTCGATAGTCTACACATATTCGAAGGAACCCATCAAGAAGAAATACTAAGGAGAATA
This sequence comes from Capsicum baccatum var. pendulum, assembly GCA_030864225.1. Taxonomy (NCBI): domain Eukaryota; kingdom Viridiplantae; phylum Streptophyta; class Magnoliopsida; order Solanales; family Solanaceae; genus Capsicum; species Capsicum baccatum. The sequence continues at coordinate 157,796,025 of CM061560.1, read as the reverse complement.
AAAAACTTATCAAGAAGATCATTCAACTGCCCCATAAGCTCCTAGGACGGCTATCAGGAAAAGGGCAAATCCCAAAGTCTATTTCCCTATCGGGTGAAATACCAGGGAGATCATCAGGAAATATGTGGGAAGCTCCTTGACTACAGGGATGGATTGTAAAGAGGCAACCTCAAAACCAGAATCTTTAACCCAAACTAAATGGTATAGACACCTAATGGAAATCAATTTTTAGGCTTTAAGAAATGAATCTCCCCTTAGGACCTAAAGAACTACCTTCCCACTAAATCATCAATTCATTTAGGAATTAGAAAATGACCCTTCAAGTTCTATAATTAAGAGATGCATAGCATGAATAGAGCCAATCCATCCCCAGAATAGCATCAAAGTCTAACATATCCAACTCTATTAGATCCACTAACGTCACCCTACCACAAATAGATACCACACAACCCCTATAGACTTTTTTAGCCATAATACAGTCACCCATTGGGGTAGACACAGAAAGGGGATAAGAAATACACTAAGGACCAAAAGAAAAACAAAATAACCATAAAGGGGGTTAAATAAGAAAGAGTAGACCCCAAATTAAGTAGGCAATATTCATTATGAGAGAAAAGTTATAAAGTATTACTAAAAACATTATGAGAAGCTTCAGATTCCTTAAGGGTATTAAGAGTAGGCAATTTCAATCGGTGTTGGTACAAAAAGTAACAACCTTTGGTACAAGAGTTGTAGAAGTAGCAACCGAAACCTTATTAGCTCTAGAAGCAACCCTTGAAGGACAATCCTATTTCATGTGACCAAACTGACAACACTTAAATTACTTATTACTTCCTTCATCACATAATCCATGATGGATCTCTCTCCAAAAATGACAACAGGGATAAGATGGGGCTGATTAAGCTTCGCTAGCATAATACTAGCCACCTTGTTCCCTAAATTCATTATCTGTCTAGAAGCAACAATCACTAGATGACTTACAATATAAAGCACTAGATGTACAATAAAAATAAGAATTTCCTCACTTCTTCTTAGACCACTACCTTCCATCTCTACCAATATTTTGCTAACCTCCACCATGCTCTAAATATCTGAATTTCTTACTCTGTCTTTCCCCTATTTTGGCTTATTTATTTTTTGTCCTCAACCTATTGCACATACACCACAAGCCTAGAGATATTCATGTCATTATTTAGTAAGGTGACCTTGCACTCCAACACCAAGTCCTAAGATAAGCCCAAAGCAAATTTTCTATCTTACCCCTCATTAAAGATACCAACTCTGAAGCATAGCGAGATAACTAATGAAACTCAAGGCATACTCATTCACAGTCATTCTTCCTTACTTCAAATTCACGAACTCTTAGGCCTGTGTTTCCCTTAACTCATAAGGAAAAAAACGATCAAGAAAATCACTCAAAAAATCATACCATATAGTTGGCTCAACATCTTTACCCCTTGACTGCTCCTACTCTTTATACCACTGATACACCACATCTTTCAGCTGATATGCAAAAAAATCTACACCCTTAGAGTCAGAAGCATGCATCACTCAAAAAATCTTTTCCATCTCATTTATGAACCCTTGAGTATCATCCTCAACCTTAGAACTAGTTAAAGTTGGAAGACTTAACCTCATGAACTAGCCAACCCTTGTGGCCTCAGAAGAAAAAGTGATAGAAGCAACATGCTTAGACTGGCATGACTGAGAGCCCACCAACCAAGTAATAAAATAAATCAAATAACAAAACTCAACATTAGACAAATCACCTGAGACACCAGGTCAGGAGTATCATTAGCCTGAGGAGCTCGAGAAGAACTTGTAGGGATCGATGGAACTTTATAGGGGCAATCAGAAGCAGGGACCCTAGACTAAGTATATACCCTATAAAAAGGATAAGTTTCATCCACATTATCCTTAGGAGGGACAAAAGAGTTTCCATGAGCATCAAATCTTCGGGGAGGTATGATCTGAAATATGAACAAATGGGAATTAGAGGAGATTTCAACCACTTAGACTCGATAGACAAAAAGTTGAACACAAGAAAGGAAAATATTCCTAGATGCCTCTTAGCATCTCCCTTATAAGTTATAAGTGTAGTGCTCTACATACACATAAAAGAGGCTCTACTTGACACGGCTTTTTAGACATGCAATTGACCATGAACCTAGGCTCTAATATCAAGCTTATCATGACCAGAACTAGGGTCCAGCCTTGATGGGTATCTTAACTCCACTGAGGACCAAAAACTTCCCATTTGCCTAGTAAAATAAAACATAATATAAATATAGTAGTGGAAGAATTCTTAACATATAACAAGATAAATGAACATCTAAATCATTATGGATACTACGATATACCACATAACAATCCTAATCCACAGTAATTAATAAAGCCTATAAGCAGACCAAAACTAATCTAAATTAGGACATGCCCCCAAAGATAGCCAAAATAATCCAAATAAAGTAGTCTAAGAAAAAAAGGAAACAAAACTTCAAAATAATAGCCCTTTCAAAGAATGAAAGCTCACCAATTCAAAACTGACTGCGAACAACCTAGAAATCCTATAACTATATAGGAAAAGTAGAAGTGTCTTTGGTTCTTGCATTACTTAGGGATACAATATTCGTAGATGATTAGAAGGCGAGCACTAGAATATAACTCATGGAAAGGATAAAATAATATGATGATCAAGAGGTTAAAACCATCCAAATTCAATGCACACAATCATAGGCATATACATATACATAAATATAACAGTCGGGATAGGGAATAAGGCTTAGAATGAAATTTAAAACATTAGCCTAGACAGTGTAGCTTCACCATTATAAATAAGTAACCATGTTCTATATAATCTCACACCCTACTGAAAGGGTCCCATTGCGTATTAGCTATATGAACCAAAGAATAATCATATGTACATATGCACCAAGGGGGCTTAAATACCTAGGAATATATCAAGGGTATAATGAACACTCAGTCATTTAACAAAGGTGACTCAAACATCCAGTCATAAGCAAGGGTGACTCAAACACCCAGACATTTCAACACCGCACCAATAAATGCAGTTTCCAGTATTGGTCCATTGGGACCTCCACTTTCATGGCCCAGCTATGTAACCCCCTTTAAGCTTAATTAAAGATAGTTACACATTCTCATTCATTGAACTAATGATATATATCAGGCATACACTATTGGTATTGTTTTACCAACTACACTTGCAACGTAAGATCCTCATGCCATTACAATTCTATGAACTTGGGGGAAAATACCCCCTTTGTTTATTAAATAAAAACAATGATGTTCCAATAACCTTTTTATGATGTGTAATGGTTCCAAAAGTTGTTCAATATGCATATCTTCATATTTAAAATAAGTTTAACAAGATTAGGTTATAGTTATACCAATTATAATATTTAAAATGATCCTTTTGGGGAATTTATGGAACCTATTCCAATTAACCACACCCATGCATCCCATATAGTTCAAAACCATCAATTTAAACCATGAATCACTTATAAAATCCATAGGAGAAATAATTCATTCATTAAATCTCAAAAACCCTCAACCTACATTCATAAACCAAAATTAAACCACATGGATAACAATTGCAAATACATGATTTTAAAAAAATAAACTTTGGAGAAGAGAAACATGCCTGAAATATAAAGAAATACCGGGAGAAATCAGCCCTTGGATGCTCTAATTGCCAATTCTTTTAAAACCCTAGGTGTTTTTGACTTAGGAATTTGAGAGAGAAGATAATATGTTTTGATTTAATAAGTGTTGAGAATAGGGTCCCCAACATATTTTATGGATGTATGTTTTAATTGTGGAATGAGCAAATTTACCAGAGTACCCTTAAATAAAAGTGGGAAGCTAGTGATGACAGGTCACCCTATGACTCCTGGGGATACATCATGACTCATTACCATGAGTCGTAGTTTAGATAGTAGCTCAAAACACCCACACTTTTCTAATTACGAGTCATTTCCTATGACTCATACTCAGACCTTATGACTCATTATGTCTTATTTGTACCTAGGACAAAAACTTTAGGTAACATACTGGTCACCCTACTATTAGCATGTCACGACTAATATTGAGTCTTCACGACTCATTAGGTACAAGTCGTAAGCAAGGAAAAACTAAGACAACCTTCACTGGTCAGTCTACTATTTGGGTCCTATGACCTATATGGAAACTTTATGACTCATAAGGTGAGTCGTGGTCTAAGCAGTAAGCTCAAAACTTAGGGATTTTCAAGGGCCCAAATTTTTGGGGTGTTATATATATTTTCTACATGATTAATCAAGTCTAGTTGGTAAGTGGTAATCCATTGTAAAATAAGTATTCACTTAGTGAGTAATGTTAGTGATAAAAAATGGTTAGTTAAAGAATCTTGGCCATTAGAATGGCTATGTGGTGAATAATTGCCTAATAGATGACTATGATTATGTGATAGCTAGGAATCTAATGAACTAGTTGATGATTCTTGTTTAGTAAATGAATAGTGGATAATAGGTATTTAGGATAGGTGGTTAATGACGATAATAGTATGGTATATAGTTATATGGTCAATGTTGGTAAATAATGAAAGTTTGGTAAAATGGCTGATTGGAGTTAAATATGGATTGTGGGTGAAAAATAATAAGTTTTGGTTATGTTGTTGGTTGAATGCCTTATTATTATCTCTCTTGGGTATACTCTCCCATAGTATGGGATGTGGTAATAAGTTATTTACTTTATGCACCAGTTGGCGTATAGGCGCCAACTTCGTATATGTGTTTGCTTGTAGGTATACTTTATAATATGTTAGGATTACAAATTGTCTATTACTTATGCACGATGTTATTGGATTGTATGGATTCTTTATGTTATATCATTATCCTGGTTTTATTACTTATTGTATACAGTGATGATGGAGATGATTCAGGTCCAATTTTGTACCTTGAGTTACTTAGCATCATCTTGCATTATACCATCTTCATATCATAACTTAGCTTAGTCTGTCGATGGTGCCTACTGAGTACCCATTATTTTGGTACTCATACTATACTTTTGTACTTTTTTGGTTCAGATTTAAGTACTAGTCGTGGTTGTTGATTTAAGTTCATGCAGTTATTGACTTCCAGAGATAGGGTGAGCTTATAGAGTCTAAGTTGCCCATTTTCCCTCTATCTCTTATATTCAATCTTTAGTATTTGAAATAGATGTATTTACTATACTCTGAGTCTTTTGGGTTGTATTATTGATATTAGATGATCTTATACTGGATCTGCCAGGTCATCATATTGGTATCTCATGATGACTACTTATCTATTTTATAATACTTTATTTATATTTTAACTTATGTTCATTGATTTAGCCTATGTTGACATTTCTTACTAAACTAACCCATTGTATTAGCTTCGAGTTATCATATTGTCTTAGCTATAGGTGAGATTTAGTTGGTGCTATATTGGGTTATGACAAATTGGTATTAGAGCAAGTGTCTAGTAGAGTCTTACGGATCAAAACACTAACGTTTATTTCCCATCTTTGGGAGGATATGGGACATTTTTAGGAGTTCTTCACTTATTTCACTCTTAGTGTGCTAAGAGTCTAAGTTGGTTTGTAGAATATTCCCTTGACTTTACTCTTTTATAGATGGCCAGGACACGTGCTACCTTTATAAGAGATGAGGGTCCTAAGACTGAGCCCAAGGATCATACTCCTATTTGTGGATAACCTAAAGGTCAAGGATAGCCTCTTGATGTATCCCTTACTAGGGAATAGGATAGAACATCTTCTTCTAATCCTATTTCTGCACTAGATCTAGAGATTCTTTCGCCACAGCCAGCAGTGGACCAAGGACCAACCCAGGCTCCACCAGTTTTGTTCCTTCTTTATTACTCAGAGATTTTTTGCTTCAATTTTTAGGGATTGTTAGATGTGTGTCATCTGATGGTGCACAGACTACTAATCAGAGTCCTATTGAGGCAGGGGCACAACCTATAGTTGAGGTTCCTTTGCACAGACAGTTGTTTAGTCAATAGTTGCTCAACAAGTTATGACCTAGCCTACAATGTCTTTTGAGGAGCAAAAGATGTGTGGTAGATTCTTGAAAATGGCTCTGCCTAGGTTTTTTTGGTGCCCCAAGTGAGGATGCATATAAGTTTCTTACTATTTGTGAGGATAGGCTTCATGGTTTGGGTCTTGTTAAGACTCATAGTATGGATTACATCATATTTTAGTTAGATTTGTCTGCTCGTCAATAGTGGAGAGGTTATGAGGATTTAATACCAGTCGGATTTTCTCCATTATCTTGGACTTAGTTCTCTAGGACATTCTTAGAGAAATACATATTTTATAGGCTTAGAAATCATTTGAAGAATTAATTCTCCAGATTGGAGCAGGGCTCTATAATAGCTGTTGAGTATGAGCCTTATTTCTATGAGTTAGCCAGGCATGTAACTTTTATCTATGACACTGAGTATGAGAGAGTTCACTGCATTGTTAGAGGGCTGAGTCTCCCCATTTGTATGGATACTCTGAGTTTAGTTGTTGCAGGTAGGACTTTTGCTGAGGTTTCGGATCATACTAGGGAGATGGAGGAGATTCACATGAGAGTCATGAGGGTTTTAATAAGAGGCCTAGATTTCAAGGTAAATACAGAGGGTATCATTGTAGTTCCCGATTTAAAGGTGGTAGATCTCATGCTAGGTATTCTCTATGTCTATTTTTCACCCACAAAGTTAGTCTAGTTGATCAGTTCAGGCAGCTCTTTAGATTACTGATAGGGGTTAGTCTGGTGCTAGTGGTTGCCCTAGTAAGGGTGGTGACTGGTCTTTAAGAATTTCATTTTTGGGTCGGTCTATACATGTTGGTTATTACAGTTTATCCAAATCTGTTGATTTTGGTTCTGCTAATGTTTCCTATTTTACTTGAGGACTTCCTGGTCATTATTTGTGCAATTGCCCTAGTCGTGAGGTGATAGTTATTTCAGCTCAGGGTACTTCCCATATTAGGGAAGTTTATCCCTTAAGTAGAGGTGGTTCTCATGGTTACATGGGTAGTGGTTCTCATGTAGGCGGGATAAGATGTCAGTTAGATGCCCAGCTAGATGGTAGGCATGGTTAGTTATATGCAGTACCTTCTAGACCCAAGGTTGAGACTTCAGATGTTGTAGTTACAGGTATAATTTTAGTGTGCCACAAAGTGGAATCTTGCTTTATTTGATTCGGGATCAACTTATTCTTATATATCTGGTTATTATGCACAATAATTGGAGTTAACTAATGATTTATTATTTGTTCCTTTACACGTATCTACTCTCGTGGGTGATTTTTTAGTAGTGGATCAAGTATTTAGATCATATATTATTACAGTTAGTGATGTTGATACTTGTGCTCATTTTATTATTCAGGATATACTGGACTTTGATGGGATTCTAGGCATAGACTGCATATCCCACAACCATGTGGTCATAGATTATTTTGACAAGACCGTTACCTTAGCCATGCTTGATGTACCCCAGTCATGCGGCAAAGATTAGTTAGCCACAAACCAGCAGTGATTATTTCTTATATGCGTGCTAGGAGTCTTATTTTGAGGGGTTGCATATCTTATCTCACTTATATTTTTGATACTCGTGTCCAGAGTCCATCACTTGACTTTTTTGCTACTCTTTGTGAGTTTTCCGATGTGTTCCCTACCGACTTACTAGGTATTCCCCCTGTCTGTGAGATTGAGTTTATTATTGACCTCGAGCCTAGTACCCGACCAATTTCTATGGAACTTTATCATATGGCTCCTGCCGAGCTTAAGAAGCTGACCCAGCTTCAAGATCTTCTTTGTAAGGGTTTTATTAGAATAAGTATGTCCCTATAGGGAGCTTCTGTATTATTTGTAAAGAATAAAGATAGTTCTATTCATATGTGCATTAATAATAGGAAGCTTAATAAGGTGACAGTGAAGAATCATTATCATAGGCCTCGTATTGATGACTTGTTTGACCATCTTTAGGGAGAAGCGGTGTTCTCTAAGATTAATTTTAGGACCTGTTATGGTCATTATGAGTTCTTAATAATGTCATTTGGGTTGACTGATGCCCCATCCATGTTCATGGATTTGTTGAACCGAGTATTCAGGACTTATCTAGACTCCATTGTGATTGTGTTCATTTATGACATCCTTGTGTATTTGAGGAGTAGTGAAGAGCATGCAAAATATTTTAGGATCATGCTCCAAAATTTGTGAGATCATATGCTCTTCGCCAAGTTCTCCAAGAGTGAGTTTTTCCTTGATCAGTGACATTCCTTGGCCATATGTTGTCTAAAGATGGTATTATGGTAAACACGGCCAAGTAAAATGCGATTCGTGATTAGGCTAGACCTACGTCTTCGAATGAGATTCGTAGCTTCATTGGTTTGGCTTGTTTTTATAGATTCTTTGTCGACGTATTTTCTACTATTTTAGCCCCTATAACCAGATTGACTCAGAATGAGGTTCCCTTTCAATGGTCCACGGATTGTGAGTTAAGCTTTAGGAAGCTCAAGGACTTTCTTACTTTAGCTCCCGTGTTAGCTCTTCCTATTGAGGGTGAGTGATTCACCGTGTTTTGTGATGCTTTTGGTGTTGTCCTTGGTTGTGTTTTAATGCATCTATGTCATGTTATCTCTTATGCTTTTAGACATCTTAAGGTGCATTAGTGCAACTACCCTACTCATCATTTGAAATTGGTAGCAATAGTTTTTATGCTCAAGATTTAAAGGCATTATCTCTATGGTATGCATTGTGAAATTTTCACCAATCATTGTAGCCCTCAGTATCTCATGACCCAGCGGGAGCTTAATGCTCGATAGCATAGATGTATAGAGGTCCTTTAGGACTATGATATTTCCATCTTATATCATCCGGGTAAGGCAAATTTGGTAGTTAATGCCTTGAGTGGCAAGGTAGTGAGTATGGGTAGTTTATATTGCATATCAGTTTCTCAAAGGACCTTGGCAAGGGGTATTCATTCCTTACCTAATTTGATGGTTCGCCTTGATATTTCAAATCCTAGAAGGATTTTGGATAATGTAGAGATGAGGTCTCTCGATAGGAGTAGACTCGTGGTCGTCATTATGAAGATGGCAAGCTTTTCTCCCTCTGTGATCAGGTATCGAGTGGTGAGTCTGGGAGGCACATTATTGATTTTGAGGTTATTTTGAGGTTTGGTAGTCGTATTTATGCTCTTCAGATTGGTGATTTTATTCAGTCGATTTTGTACTAGGCTTATAGCTCTAGATATACCATTCATCCCGGTACAGAAAATATGAATAGAGATTAGAGGCATTATTATTAGTAGAGTGGCATAAAGAGAGGTGTGGCAGACTTTATAGCTTATTGCCAATGTTCTCAGTAGGTAAAGGTAGATCATCAGCATCCTAGTGGTTTGACTCAGAGGTCACCCATCCCAAGTGAAAATAGGAATAGATTATTATGGACTTTATTAGAGGTTGGCCTCGTACTTCCCATGGTTCTGATGGCATTTTTGGGTGATTGTGGATCATTTGGACAAGTCAGCATATTTCATTCTCATTGAGATGACCTTCAGTGCTGAGAGATTAGCCTATATCTATGTTCGGGAGATAGTGTATTTGCATGGGGTGCCTGTTTCTATCATTTCAGACCATGACTATATGTTTACTTTGATGTTTTGGAGAGCGTTTTAGGAGGAGTTGGGTACTCAGGTAGATTTGAATATAGCCTTTCACCTGCAGATAGATGGTCAGTCCGAGCAAACCATTTAAGTACTCGAGGATATACTTCAATCCTGTGTTATGGATTTTGGAGGCCAGTGGGATCAACACTTAGTCTTAGAAGTTATCATTCGAGTATTGAGATGGTGCTTTTTTATGCCTTGTATCGTAAGAGGTGTTGTTCTTTGGTCGGATGGTTTGAGACTTCTAAGGTGAGGCCTCGTGGTACGAATTTGCTATAGTACCTGTTAGATAGATTCAGGGTGATTCAGATAGGCTGATATCAATCTAGAGTAGGATGAAAGCCTATGCAAATCATAGGCTTTGTGCCTTGATATTTGGAGTTGGTGACAGTATATTTCTTTGTGTATCACCCATGAAGGGTACGATGAGTTTCGAGAGGAAGGGTAAGCTCAATCCTCAGTATATTGTCCTTTTGAAATTCTCTATGCAATTGGAGAGGTAGCTTATGAGTTAGCTTTACCTCTAAATTTTTTTGTTGTTCATCTAGTTTTCCATGTCTCTATGTTGCGGCAGTGTATTTCTGATCGATCTCATATGCTTAGATGGGACTCAGTCCAACAAGATAAGCATTTGATCTTTATGGAGAACCTGTGCTTATTTTGGCTAGTGATGTAAGAAAATTGCGTACTATAGAGATTCCCGTAGTGAAGGTTCAATGGAAGCACCACCCAGTGGAGGAGGCCACATGGAAGATTAAAAGTGAGAAGCAGGCCCAATATCCTCACTTGTTCGAGACTTCAGGTATTTTCTCATCTTTAACATTCGAGGATAAAAGTTCCTTTAGTAGTGGATATTGTAATGACCCTTCAGGTCATTTTCCATATTTCTTCCTATTTTTTTCATTAGGGCTTTTCCATAGATGCCCCAAGTCATTTATGACTTGCTGGAACTGATAGCTCGGTTACCAGGCAGTTCATTTGTTTTTTAGAGTCAATTCCCTATTTAGAAGTCTTTACTGGTACCAAATGGCTACATGGCAAAAACTTCAATAAAACAATCTCAGATGCAAATTTCAACTGCGCTAGCAGATTTGGAATACAAATTTTAGGCTAGGTAGACCTTTGGTTTGGGTCTTAATGCACCCAAACTCATTTTGATCCATTGGTCGAAAAGTCAAAAAATTAGAAGTTTAGGTATGGGACCCACATTGGTCGAAACAACCTCAGATGGAAAAACTAAGTTTGCCAATGCAACCGGAACATTGAATTTAGTTTGGTTACATAGTTTATTTGCCTAATATTGATTCCAAATGAATCCCGAGGTGTCATTGAAAAATTTAGAAAATTTCCCAAGTTTGATGGTACTGAGGTGTACGCGATTGCGCAAAGGGCATCATGATCTCCCTATGGATATCTCCATAAAAGGTGCCATGATCACCATCCCTAGATGGAATTGCAACACCTAAGTGCCTGGGTTGGGTATTTAAAGGCCTTTTAGGGCGCATTTTGTGCACTTTTCACTTATCTTAGAGACCGAGGAACCCTAATATGGTGTGCTAATCTCAATTTGACTCTTGGGAGTGTCTTGGGAGCTTAGTTAACATATATTTTTGTGATTAACAATGGATTTAAGGTATGAATCCTTTCATTTCATGCTTGAATTTCTTGAATTCTTGACCAAAACCCCAAATGGCCTGAGGGCTTAATTTTAGCCCAAATAATCTTAGTCTTCACCTATTTCTTAAGGATTATTATTCCTTGATGGTGTATGAACATTGGGTTGACCTGGGAAATATTTTTTTGGTAAGTGGGACCCACATAGATTTTTGGTGTCATTTTTGGACTCGAAGCACAATGGTGCAATATAGGAATCAATATTCCTGTAATAATGTGTAGATGTGTTTTTGATAGCTTAGCACCTTGAAAAAGCTTCTCAGAAAGGAAAAGAAAAGGTTTAGCGATTCGTGAGCTTTCTATGGATTTGAGGTAATTAGGCTTGTTCCATATTAGATTGAGCTATGTTACTGTATAATTGTGATGCCTTGTTGGATTGGGATGGTTTTAGATGTTGTAATGTTTAATGGTAGGACTTGGGTTTAGTTGAACCATTAAGGAATCTTTAACTTATAGATTAAAATGCTTGACTTGTAGGCTTATAGATTGCATTGTCAAGTCGTGCTTTCAGAAGTCAGCTTAGCCGAACATTCATGTATTAGATATGCACATTTAGTAGAAAGAGTTCATCTAGTCAATGTGTGTTCAGTCGTGTATTCATGAGATCATTCCAGTTATGAGGCCATGCATCAGATATGCATATGTGTTACGAGAATTCATCTATGAATAGATTTAGTCGAGTATTCCTTGCATCAGATATGCATGACCAGTGTGAGAACTCTGTATGTCAGTCGTTCCATTTGCGTAGTCACGCCTTGAGATGTTTCTGTGTCTTGAGTAAGTTCTGTTGAACCGTATTCTCAGTCTATCAAAACAACATTCGAGGATGAATGTTCCCAAAGAGGAGATAATGTAATACCCTGCAAAGTGCTCTCCTAGTCTGAGCCTTAGAGCATTTTCGGAAAAACAAAAATCTGAGTCTAAAAGTTTTAAAAATATCTTCCTAAGTATAAACACTTTTAATAGTGTTGTATTTTTCTAATTTCAACTTTATTTCATGTATAGCATTGAATAAGCTTTCCATCGATACTAATTTCATCAAAATCCAACATCGGGCGAGGAAGTTATGGCCGTTTTACTAAACGGTATCGGAATCACCCAGGTTTGACGGTCGACCTGCTGGATCGTTAGGTCCTTGGTGAGCCATTAAGTGTCCCGTCAATCCAAGGTGGTGTGCCTTATTTTTGGTCATCATGTGACGGCCAAAGTGGTGGACTGTCAATACGTTGACGGACCATCAAGGGGTCAGTCAGGTCGAAACAAAATAGCCCATTCCTGACCCTCGAGTGACGGATAATCTGGTGGACCGTCAGATTCCTGATGGACCATCACTTCGACCATCATGACGAGGCAGAACGACCCAGATTTGGCACTCAAGTGAAGGACGACCTGGTGGACCGTCAGTCCCTCTGATGGACCGTCAGATCGACCGTCACAGACCCCGATCAGCAGTTTTCAACTCTTTTTCTTTAAAGGGCATTTTGGTATTTTCCACTCTTTCCCCAACCTCTATAAATACCTACTTAAGTGTTGAAGGCCTCATTTATTTTTCTCTTCTTTCACCCAAAAACTAGGGTTTCCAAAATCAAAAATTCTCTCTTCTTCCACTAAAAATTAAGAGAGAATCAAGAGCAAGGATCAAGAATTCTTCCAAGAGACTTCAAGAAAAGAGTTTCCCCAAGGTATGTAGATGTTGATTCTTGGGTCCCTTTCATCCAAGAAGCTTAAGTACCTTTTTCTAAATCTTAAAGATTTCATGTTTATGAATTTCTAATGATTCCTGTGAGTTAAAATATATGTTCTTTCTATGATTGAGTTGTAATTTATGTTCGTGTACAAGATTATAAATCCTTGGCCTTAGTATGTGGTATTTAAGTGGTAAATGAATTATGTACTCGTTGATGATGTTGATTGATTTCCAAGATGGAATGTTTATGTGGTTTGTATAAATCAATGAGATTATACGGGTTGGAAGCATGTAAATTTGGTTGTTCATGATGAGTAGTTGGGGTTATTATTCCTATACCTAAGTTGTGCATGTAAGGTTTTCGATAAAATGTCTATGAGACTAGAAATCAAGCATTGTAGTTAAATAGTGATCTAATAACTTCTAAAATACGGTTATGTGTCATGGTCGTTGATGTGTTCATGACTTTTGGGTGTAGAATTGGTTGATTAAGCGGAGCATGTCTCACATAGTTTTGATAAAAGCTTCGGAGAAGTATTTGGGACATGATAGTATGTTGAATAGGAAGCCTCAAATTATGAGCTAGTCTATACATGCCTAGTGTTTGATAAAATGCCTAAGTGAATGAATTATTCCATGCTAGTAGGGAATCCCCAAATAAGTGCGAACCCGTGAATGTCTAGTGTTTGTTGAAGGACCCTAGTGAGTGAGTGGAGATGTGATAGTTGTAAATTCCCCAATTATGGACTCTTTGTTATATGCAAAGTTTTTAACACATGTTAAGTGATTAGCAAATAAGCTATGACATGATAGTGTGAAGTCTCCTAAGCGATGTGATACCCAAACACATGTTAAGACTGATATAGGTATGAAATGGTTGAGGTAAAATCTTGTTGAATGGAGTTCGATCTAATAGCATGTTTCCCCTATGTTATTATATGATTATTATCCCAAGATGCTTAAAGTTACCCTTTTGTGATTATGATGATAAATAGAGGTTTATGTTTCCAAAATGCTTGATCCGATACTTTAAGAATTTTTTAGGGGGAAAAGTATGTTATGATTTTTAATTACTTGGAGATATGCTTTAATAATTGTGATAATGCATTAATGATGGTGATGATTAAGGTATGATTGCAATAATACATGAATGATTAAGATGGTGAATGGATGATCGTGATAATGTGAGAATAATTATGTTTTACTTTTATGTTATCGAGTCTTGGGGGTATTTATACCCGACAATAGAGTTGTTGTCTAGAGCCCGTGTCAGTTTTGCAATAATTCCAATCGAGCTACGATTCTCAAAACTCAATAAACTATAAAACTATGTATCTTCGGACAAGTGTGAAGCTTAATCAGGCTCTGTAATCTCAGTTATCTCTGTATCGCTAGTAATCTAGCCTCTGGCCTGTAATCAGCTCAGATCTAATAGTACTCAAGTGATTCAATTCTAATCTCAGAAGAAATTTGAATAATCTATTCAAGCTCTGCATCGTCAGTCAGATGCTATGATTCGATACCTTTCTGTCAGATATGGAACTAAGTAATCTCAGTGTAACTCAATCAGATCTCTTGAGAAATATAATCAGTATCAGTTTTAGCTCAGTCTAAGTTCAGTTAAGAATCAAATCAGTGACTTTTAGTTGGGAGTAGAAACTAGGACCGAGTGAGCTTAAGGATGGGGACTAACCTACTAGTGGAGGGTGTGATCCTTAGATGCGATCCTTGTGCTCCAGAACTACGTAGCCATCATAGGTTGAGACATCACACCTGCTAGATGAGGGTGGATGAGAGACATCATACCTGCTAGATGAGGGTAGATGAGGTGGTTTGACCTGTTAGATAAGGGCTCCACCATTCTCGTATGAGGACCTGATAGATGAGGGTCATGTAAAGATAATGTCTTTACCCGTGGCACGGTATTGACACCCTCCCAACTGGGGTTAGAGGTTGGACTCCTAAGAGATAGTAGAGGCATGTTAGTTAAGTAACTACTTCCCACGGTTTCAGTTTCAGAATCAATCTCAGACTTCAAGAAAGAGCTCAATTCAGTGTACAAAATTTAAGGTTGTTAGATACAGGCCATTAAGTATGATTACTTGCTAATTTGAAGATCCGCTGCTAGATAGGCCGATCTCAAAATCATTTATGAAGAAGTATTGTTATCCACAGACTCAAAGACAACCTATTAGATAGGGTTGCTATCCATTTTAGAAGCTTCAGATACTCGTAATCTCAGTATATTCAGAGATTTCAAAACTCACTTCTTGATGAAAGTGCATCCATATTTCCCAATTATTAATATCAGATGAGTCAGTGATTCAGTATCTCAGTGTCAATAGTGAGTTCAGTTTGCAGGAAAGTGGTATCTGAGTTTCAATCCCTACAGTTGTGATGATTATGATTATGACCTGTGCATTCATGTATGTATTCTCGTGCGATGTTTTCATGATTATTCAGTTTACACGTTGTGCATGCATGAGCCCTTGCATTTAGCCTTACCTAGTCTACATACTCGGTACATTTTGTACTGATGCATTTGCGCTATGGTATTTTATTTGACTCCATAGTTTTAGAGGCACAAGATTTAGAGTTTTCTCAGCAGTTCAGTCCCAGTTAGTAGCAGTCGCAGTGAGTCCTTTTTTTAGGACGAATCTCAGTTTACTATTATTGCATCAGATTTTGTTTATATTTTCAGTTAACAGAGTTAGTTTGGGACATGTCCCATCAACTCTACAGTTCCGATAGTTTAGAGGCTTTTCAGATAGATGTTGATGCATTAGTATTTAGTTTTCAGTTTTGAGTATGTGCAGATGTATTGAACCTTATGGCCAGTTTTTGCATTTATTTTAGATATTATGCAGTGTACAGGTATAGATATCAGTAAAGGGTTAGCTTGTGGTCCTTCGAGTTCATAAGCACCGTGTGACGTCTCGGATGGGATCTCAGGGCGTTATATTAAACCAGCAGGTCAAGGATCTTACTGGGTTACATTTACATATAGCTCACTCCTTACATGCATTTTTGTTGATAATATTATGAAAGGTGAGACTAGTGTTTTACAGTTCTTTCGTGATGATTTTATTACTGAGGTAAGCCTTTGCATTACTCGTGGAGGTTGTAGTTTCAGCTCTAGTTATTTTCTAATTGTATTTCTTTTGATTGGTTTTACATGCTCAAAAGCTGAACTCCTGTAACTCTATTTAGATGCTCTATAGTCTTAGCGTGGGACTTAAGCTAGAGTTTTTTATTTAAGTTATTATTTGTTTTCATAAATTGATATATAATATGTTGTTGGATAATTACTTTAGCTTTATTTACTATTTTTTAGTTGCACACATTTTATCTTAGTGCTTATTCAAATTATGAGTGTATGGAAGATTGGTTCTCCTAGCAGGTGGTGCTAGCAGGTGCCAGTTACGTCTAGGGGGTATTTTGGACGTGACAAAGTTGGTATCATAGCCTAGGCTTTAGGTCCTGGGTTAGGGAGCATTGTCTAGTAGAGTCTTCTTCATGGGTATGTAGGCGTCCATACTAATGGCCTCAAGGCTACTGAACATCTAAGATATTTTCCCCTTTTTCTTTCATTATTCGTGTATTGAGTTAAATAAAATATAACCTTTGAATATTGTTTTATAGATGGTTAAGATAAGTGGTTCTTTCTCTGCTAGTCGATCAAATGTACTTGTTGGATGTAGTGCTGGACATGGTTCTACCCGTGGTGGTGGTCGAGTTGGGTTTTATCCCACTAGGCTTTCACTAGAGCACAGACCGAGCCTCAGCTTGGAGTTGGGAATGGGAGTCATCCCTGAGTTATTAGATATGAGTAAGTTCAAGATCAAGCTATTCGGGATGCTCCATTGACATCACCAACTATTTACCTACTGTTGCATTGCGTATAAATATAGTGATGAGATTGTTAAGTGTGTTAGAGACATTGGATATAAGTAAGTTCAAGATCAAACTGTTTGGGATGCTTTATTGACAACACCAACTATTGTACCTACTGTTGATTTGCGCACAAATGTGGTGATGAGATTGTTAAATGTGTTAGAGGCATTGGTGGTAAATCAGGGTAGAGTTCCAGCTCCCCAGGCTACTTTACAAACACAGATGCAAGTTCAGTTAAAAATTGCATCTACTCAGGTATCCCAGCCATAGGGCAACCTAAGGATCTTAAGAATTTCATGTATCTTAAGCCACTATAGTTTGATGCCACATCAACTATTATTGATCCTCAAATATTTATTAATGACTATGAAAAAATATTAAATACTTTGGGTTTGAAGGAGACTCGTGGTGTGGAATTACCATTTTTTTATTTTCAGGGTCTCCCGAGGCATGGTGAACTTCTATTCTGAGAGACAAACAAGTAGCACTACCCCAATTACTTACGCAGAGTTTTTTGGAATGTTTAAAGATATATTTATTTTGTTAAGCAAATAGGATGATATGAGATATTAGTTTAGTGACCTGTGGTAGGGATCTATGACAATTATCGATTATGAAGCTAAGTTTATTAAATTATCTAGATATGTTTCATTTTTAGTTGCATACCCAAGGGAAAAGGTGAGGCAATTTGTGGATGAACTTGAGTCTTGTTACAGTGGTCCTGTGATATGGGATGTGTATAATGGATCCTATGGTGATGTGGTTAACGCTGCTTTCCATTTTGAATCTTATTTTGAGATAGAAGGGTTGATTCAGAAAATAAAAAAGGCACGTAACTATGTGGTTTTAGTGGTGTGGTGCTCTGTTTGGGAGTAAGAGTGATTTTCATCATGGTCAGTCCAGGACTATGTAGTCAGAGTTAATGGGACAATCTTCAAGAAATAGTTGTCCAACTAAACAGGGTCAGCAGCAGATGTAGAGGAAATATAGTTATTCTTTTTAATTCGGACATCTAAAATGTTCTAATTATGGTAGGAATCATAGTAGTTGATGCTTTGAAGTTAGTGATACTTGTTATACTTATGGTGAAAGAGGGCATATTCCAAAGTTTTGTCCTAATGGAGATTCTAGTTCTAGTCAAGCTAATATGCACGTGCAGAGAAATAATGCAGGTACTCATGCTCATCCAGCGAGGACCACTCCACAGGGTGCTTGTGGACAGGATCGACATGATGCTCAAGTTGCTCAGACAACGAGTAGACCACGAGATTCTTCGATATAGCTAGACTAGACATAGAGGAATCAATGTCATAGATACAGGTATTGTACTGTTGATTCTCATAAGGCGTATTATCTTATTGATCTTGATTTTATGTATTCATATGTATCTCTATCATTTGCTTTATTCTTAGAGAGAAGGGTTAAAACTCTTATTGTGCCATATATAGTTATGACCCTAGTAAGGAAAACCTTATCAGTAGATAGAGTTTAGGCAGATTATGTGATATCTATTCAGGGAAAGGACACCATAGATAATCTACTTATGTTGCCAATGTCTAACTTTGATATGATTATGGGTATGGATTGGTTAGCATCGTGTTATGCTTTGGCTGATTGTTGTACTAAGCTTATACATTTTGATTTTTAAAAAAAACACTTTTGGCGTGGAAAGGAATTATTTTTATGACTCAAGGGAAGATAATAGCTTATGTAAAGGTACATTGAATAATTAAACATGGTTTTTTGGGTTTAATTGCTATTGTTCATGATACACGAGCGGAGAATGTTGCTATTGGCAGTGTTTCAATTGTTCGAGAATTTTTTTATATGTTTTCAGATTATTTGCTCATGCTACCTAGGTTATCCATAGTTCATAATTTGTTTCATATATCCATATGAGTTAGATATCCTCAATTATTTGTTATTACATATATGATTCTTGTCAAGCTCGAGGATAAACACCATTTTAAGTAGAGAAAACCGTAATAACCCAATACACAAAAGGGTTAATTGGTAATTTACCAATATATAATGATTATAGTATTAAAAGAGTTAAAAGAAGTGGGCCAAGTTCATTATCTTACTCTGATTTATGTTACTGCATAACTGAAAGAGTAAAAATATTAGTGAAATTAGTACCATTATTTTTGGGAGAAAGAAATGATTAATAGATGAGGATTTGGGAAGTTAATAAATGGCCATATCTTTGTCGAGCAAAAGCTTCAGGTATTTAGTATCATATGTTGTTAATAATGGTTTGCATATCTGTAGTTCACAAGGTTTTGAAATTAGCTATGTAAAAGAACCATTCATTCTTCTGTTGCAGTTGTGATTTTCTCATCACTTTTAATAAGAGAGCAATGATTACTTAGTGACTAAAAAATTATGAATGGAGTGTATGCTATAATAATTTAAATTTGGTGTAGAACTATATGATTATAATAATTTCATTGGCATAAGAATCAATAACTTTACACTTTTGGAATAGTGGGCTTGGTTTCGACCATCTCAACCCATGTTCCAGAAATGTTCTTTTCAATTGTATAATTTTTGGATAGTGATACTAGAATAGTATTACTATTAATTCATGGCTTTTAGGTGATGAGATACTAAGGCTTAACTCTAAGCCTAAAAGTTAGAATATTGATTCTTGACCTCCCCCTACGACTAGCATAATTGATATTATTAATTGTACTTTTGATAGATTGAAACCATCGGGGGTTGTTTGATTGGTGTTCTACAAATTTTCAACGTTGGGGGAATTTCTTATTAGCAAGGTAAGTGAGACTTTAAGCTTTGGTACTAGCTTTTCAAACCTGCTTTATAAAACATGTATTTTTTTTACCTAGTCCATATGTTGGGACAACGTGTGCTTGGCATAATCGACGGTCTTTGACTAGCCGTGGATATATATTTTGTGAATTATATTGAAAATTATTTCATGGTCATATGTGAGGTAATGTTGGGTCATTGGATATCTTTTCTTTGCTATCCTGATATAATGATTAGGGGCATACATAGTTGTTTTAATATGTTAGGGGCATACTTATGCTTCCATAATATGTTAGAGGCTTAGTACATGTTGTCATAATATACGTTTGGGGCATTATATATGTTGCCATGGACTTTTCGGGGTGCTAGATTGACCACCTTCACTGTCGTTTATGACAAGTCGTGAGAGTTGATTGAGTTGAAATACAAAGTAGCTTTTTGAACTTCTTTTTGGATCTTATTGAGCTTTATATTGTAATATATATTTTGTACATGTCATTATTGTATTTTTTGTGCTTTATATTTTTCTAACACTTGTTCTAGAGGTATTAAAGTAGCGGGTTGAGAACTTACTGGGTTATATTTAGCACACTCCTTACACGCATGTCTACATATACTGTTGCAAAAAAGGAGACTAGTGGTTGATGGTTCGTTTGTGAGGATTCTGTTGCTGAGATGAGACTTTGCATTACTCGTGGAGACTATCATTTCAAATCTAGCTAATTTCAGATTATATTTCTTTTCATTGGGTTTGCATGCCCAAAAGTTGAACTCGTGTAACTCTATTTAGATGCTCTGTATTCTTAGTGTGAGATTTGGGCTAGAGTTTATTATTTAAGCTATTGTTTGTTTTCATAAATCAATACATGATATGTGGTTGGATAATTACTTTCGTTTTATGACTATTTTGGAGTTGCACACGTTTTATCTTAGTGCTTATAGAAATTGTGAGTGTATGGAAGATTGTTTCTCCTGGCAGGTGATGTTAGTGAGTGCCAATTACATTTAGGGGATAATTTGCGATGTGAAAGCTTATAAATAGTTTATCGTACCACTTGTAACATGCACATATTAATTCATATTCATAATTAGTACAATATACTACTTTTACTTGTCCATCTAGAAATAGTTTCTTCGTTTATTATTGCCCTTGGAAGAATGGTCTTAACTCTCGGAAGAGATGGTTAATAGTTTATCTTTCTGGATTAGTACATCAAACACACTACTCATTAATCTCAGGATTCCATTTATTCATCAAGGAAGTTACTGGAATCCTACCTTTCCATATCCTCCAGATTTAGAATAAAAATTTAAAAGGCAATCCCTTATGCCAAATTACCTTTAAATCTTCATTAACATCAACTCATTGCCTTAGAAGTTCCCAAGCACTTTTTGTAGTGATTTTTCCAGTACTATTCATGGTCCACCAAGCTTTATCCATACTGTCTTCAAAGTATACAGAGTCCATATTATCTATGATATGGCTAACTACATGTATGGGGACTGTATTTTGCATAATCTCATAGTTCTAACCCTCAATACTTAGAAATTCAGAAATATCAGTCAAAGGATGGCATGTTTACACCTCAGATTGTTGCATAAACAATGGACCAGTATTAATTCAGTTGTCAAACCAAGTACTGGATGTCCCACCTTTAGGCTCCCACCATATGCATTGTTCTATTTTGTCTTTATTACTCAACATTGATTTCCACACCTAAGATCGACCTCTCCATTGGATAAAAGAAGGTAACTACTTTTTGCAATACTTGCTTTGAGTCCTAAACCCTCACCAAAGCTTGGCATCATAGCCTGAGCTACTTTCTCTATTGATCTAAATCTTAAACCACATTTTTGTTTAGGGAGACAAAGTTTACTCCAAGTAACCTGCTAAATAGGACATTTTCTACAATACTCCTTCCTTTCAAAAGCCTGACTGATTAGGGGATATTAATCTAGGTAAAAGATTATCCAACCTATCATGCACAATCCTAGACAGGATTTTATTCACAAAATTACACAAACTAATTGGTCTTAAATCAGAAAAGGACTGAACATTAGCCTTTTTAGGAATAAGAACCAAATTAGTATGAGTAATGGATTTAAGGAGAGTATTATCTGCAAAGAAGTCCATAGCCAGTCTCCTTACATCTCTACCAATAATGTCCTTACAAACTTGATAAAATTTTCCAGTTAACCCATCATGTCCACTACTGCTATTCCCATTTAATTTAAACACAACCTGCTAAATCTTTTCCTCATCCAAAATGGGCTCAAGAGCCCTATTCTACTCTTCATAACTAAATTAGGAATTTGCTCTAGTAAAGAAAAATCGGTTGTATCTCTTTTCTTGTGAAAATTGCTTATGGTAGAAAGAAATAGCCTCTCTAGCAATATGAGCTTCATCTTCTAGCCAAACCCCAGAATCATTAAGGATCCTAAAAATTTTCAGTCTGTTTCTTCTACCTTTAGTAATGCTATAAAATAATTTAGTATTTCTATCCTCATTTTCAAACCCGTCATAACCAACCTTATATTTCCAGTAACTTTCCTCCAGCTGAAGATATTTGATATAGTCTGCTCTTGCTTTCTGTATAACAACTCTATTTACTTAAGAAGGCGATTCTTTAAATAACCTTTCTTTCACCTTATCTATCTTCTCCCTAATTATCAGCCATTGAAAAATATCCCTATATGTCTGTTTGCTCCACTTCAAAAGTACTTTTTTAACCTTCTTAATCTTCCTTTTGAAATTATGAAATGGGTTATCAGTGCAATCTGTATCCCAATTTTTCCGACGACCTCCATAAAAATCACCATGCTCTGTCCGAAAATTGAGAAACTTAAAAGGCTTTTAAAACTAGTGTTTGCACAGCTTAGAAAGAGAGGAGCATGATCATCAGAATCATCTCTATCCAAGTTCTCCACCTCCACTAAGGTAAAAAAAATCTTAAAAATCAGCATTACAAAATAATCTGTCCAACCTCTCAAAAATGCAATCATCCTCTACTCTTCCATTCCACCAGGTAAAAGGCTACCCCTATGCTGAATTTGGGATAGAACAATAGTTTCAACACAATCTCTGAAATCCTCTATTTCTGCAAAAGATACAAGCAAACCTCTACTCTTATCTGATGCATACAAAACTGAATTAAAATCACCTCTAATGATCTATGGTTCAGAATTCCTATTGGCTACAGTATAATGTTGTCCCAAAGGTCTAACCTTTGAACTCTGGCACATCTGGCACAGATTAGAGTCACCAGAAAGAAGATTCCAAGTTACTAATCATATAACTAAAGAGAAAGTAATTGTTCTATATCTTTCTTTATTATCACATTGAATCCATTATTCACAAAATACCAGATTTTGCCATTGTAATTATGAAACATAAAAGGCATCTGCAATCTACCTCTAGATTTATTGATATATCTAGCCTGCTGAAATGGCTTTAAAAGAGCTGTAAATGCAAACTTATTTAACCTATTCAATATTTGAACTCTTTGAAAAGCTCTTTGATATTTAATCGACCCGATATTCCACACCAGTGCTTTCATCATTTTTTAGAATATTGACTTGCACACCCTCTCTTAGGTTGAGACCTGCTAGCAAATTATTTTCTTTATTAATAGGTTTTTTCCCTTTCTTAGCATGCTTTAAGGACTTGATGATTTTAGGAGACAAGTCAGTTTCCCTAAAAATTGGCACATCTTCATTATGATTGATGGTATTATCATCCACCCCATCTAATAAACCACCAATTTCTTTAGTTGCATCCACCTGATGAGTAAGTATATCATGTAATACCTTACTGGGAGAATCTGTATCACCACTCCACTCTTGTTCAGCTATTGGAATTAGAATATCTACAATGGCAAGACTATTATTGTCCTAAAGTAAATTAGACTCCTCTTCTCTTTGTACAAGATTAGTAATCACTTCTTATTGCACTGGATTTTCATTTGTACAACACTGGTGGTATTTGGGATACTAATGTTTGCTTTCTTTATGTTATCAGCAGGTTGATATTGCTTATTCAATTTCAATTATTCTCTCTCATTTGCTATGTTGCTGATATTACCATCAGGTATGCCATGTTGTTATGCTTCTTTCTCTCTCTGCTCGTGAATTAAATTCTTGCTCTTTTGTAGTGCAGGTTCCTCATGAGTACTATCTGGCACCTTTTCTTGATTATCTTGGCAATGGAAAGAGCTAGCAACCCATTCTCTAGTCGACATCTTCCCTTCTTCTTTCCCTACTTGCTTAATAATTTGAGCCAATTCCTTTGTAATATTATTATTAGCATTTTGATTGTTTTCATCCTCCAATTCTGATAAAGTATTGAATTGATTTTCATTGCATATTTTCTCAGGTGAAAGAGTCTTCTCGTCTTGGTACCCCTTGATGGGAAATCGCCTTCTTGTAGGGTTCCACCTTTGTGCTTGACCACGTCTTCCTTCACCGTATCCCTTGTACATGTTAGATTCCTCTATTTGTTCTTATCAATACTATTACTGAGAACATCTTACATTTCATTATCTCCATAACCTTGGTTTGATTAGGGATGTAGAATCCTACATTCTTACTCATTATGACCTTGAAGCATACACCTTTTACGATATTTGGGCAAGAAATCATATTGAATTTTACCTTATCTACTCTTGCCTCATTCATTATTAAATTCATAATCTCAATGTATTTATGAAGATCGGCCATTATATCCACCTGCACTTTAACCCTAGCACAACTAGGTTTTGTCTTGTTCACAGTAGCCGTGTCTAAGTAAAAAGGTTTACCAACAGCAGAGGCTAATGAAAAAAGAGATTCTCTCACAAAATATGTTGGTTTAAGATCAAGAAAAGATATCCAAGCCATTGCTTCTGTGGTTTATGCCTTACGATTAAACTTAGCATCATAAATTAAAGGCTCATCTGGTAAGAATATCCATTATTGGCATTAATGTAATAGACTGTTTTCGACATAACATTAACAAAATCTTCAACTTTGTCAAATCTCATTAAAATGAGACGATGTCTCAATAGACCAATATTACATCCACCTTTTACATTAAGCTGCTAAGGAAATTGCAGTTTAAGACCCTCCAAATCAGGACATCCATATAAAAACTTACTAATAATCGTATATTGCAGTCCTTCAATTATGTTTATTCTATCAACCTCTTCGTCAGTCCACCTTACTCGAGGAATTCCATTGATAAAGTGTGGCCTCTTAATAGGGATTAGATCCACCTCATGAATCGAACCATTGTTGCCATCAATAACAAATTTGGATTTTAAAAGGTTCGCATTATTCAGTAGTGATGGGGGTCGCAGTGTTTCTGGCTCCATAACTTGTGTAGGAAGTAAGGGAAAATCTTTGTTTTTATCATCAAGAGGGGGCTGGCCACCGTAGAAGGTGGCTGACAAGCGGCCATATTGGCCATTCGATAAGATTGGTGTTCAAATTGACGACGAGCTATGTTTTTCAGAGAGGAAAACCTAGGCGGTTGAAAGCTCTTTTTCTTTTAGGCAAATGACCCACTTTTGAATATTTAAATTTGTTTACAAATTTTAAAGTTACAAATTAGTCCACAAATCACCAACTTACATAATTTAAGCAAAAATTCTCCCACCAAAATCTTTTAAATTTTTTATAAATTAATCTAAAACCTAATTTGCAATGGACAGATCTATTATCGATCGAACAGATATAGACAGATCGATTATCGATCCGATCGATATATGGATAGATCAACTATCGATCAGACCGATATATGGACAGATCAATATCGATCCGATTGATATTATACATCGGTCTTATATGTTATTCAATAGCTGATCGATTATAGTAATTAGCCTGGCAGATTAATCATCGATCAATTTTTATCCGACAGATTAATCATTAATTTCTTTTTATCTGACTAATTATATATATATATATAAAGGGACGACCTGGTTCATACCTACTCCGTAGGTATCGGGGAGGGGGGGACCACTCCGGGCCTGACCTACGCGCCCTCACCCCAGCTTTGCTGGAGGGGCGTTTCGAACCCCCGACCCTGGCACACCACGGTAAGCAAGCTTATATATATATATATATATATATTATTATGCGTACACACACACAAACCTTTTTCTTTTGAAAAAAATTATACTAAAATTAAAGGAGAGAAAACTTACAAATTTGGGAGGATACAGAATATTTAGAAATAAAATAGAAGCGTCAGAAAGGAGAAAGTTGAAGAAACAATGAGTTTTTCGTAAAATGATGGAGGACAAAGGCTAATGAGAGGAAAAAAAGTAATTTAAAATTGAAAAATAAATTAGGATTTAATGTTTTAAGTATATTTATAAATAACTCTCATAGCTTTTATACTAGTTTAACCACAAGTGTCTCGTACATGTAACGTTTGATTATTTAAAATTAAATAATATTGTCTATTATGGTTATCTTTAATGAAGTACAAAAAGTTCAAATCACTTTTCAAAAATCATTCACACTTTAATATAATAATGTAAACATAAACATATATTTTATATAATCACATATAATTTTACCACCCAAAGTTTCAAGTGGTTGATGGGTCATTGCTTTTGCGTTTGCCATGCAATGCCTCTTTCTTTTGTTGCTAGAGTCATTATTTTTTATTTTTTTTTCAATATTAATTTTTTTTTCTTGTATTTAAAGTCAAATCCTTAAAAAATCATTGATTACATTCTTATTATGTATTTAAAACTTTTAAAAATTTGATACTTCTTGATTT
Source organism: Capsicum baccatum var. pendulum (assembly GCA_030864225.1). Lineage (NCBI taxonomy): Eukaryota > Viridiplantae > Streptophyta > Magnoliopsida > Solanales > Solanaceae > Capsicum > Capsicum baccatum. The sequence continues at coordinate 157,769,544 of CM061560.1, read as the reverse complement.
TTTTTTATTCTAATGCATTTATATTATTTTTAGATTTTTCAAACCTTCTTAAAATTAAATTGAGCTGATTTAGAATTCTTAAGTCAATGAAAAAGTATTTAGTTGTCAGTAATTCTGATGATTTCTAACAAGGAAATGTTTTACCATAGATATATTTAATTAATTTTTAACTTTTAAATATTAAGAAAATATTGAAAAGACGATTTTGTCTAGAACAAAAACTTTTAATAAAAGGTAAAAAGTTCAAACAATATTTTAAGACCCTTCACACTTTTAATATAACTAGTTTAACCGCACGTGTCTCACACGTGTAACATTTGATTATTTAAAATAAAATGATTTTGTCTGTTGTAGAGATTTTTAATAAAGTACAAAAAGTTCAAATCACTTTTCAAAGATGTTTCACACTTTAATATAATAATGTAAATATAAACATATATTTTAGTGTAAGAATATATGTACATACAATATCTCTTTTGTTTGCTGCCAGTAACTGAGAGAGGCACATCAATTTGAACCATAATTTTGATATAATTTTTTTATATTTAAATTCTTTCATTGTTCTTAAAGTCAACTTTTTACAAAATCATTGATTACATTCCTATTACGTATTTAAAACTTTTAAAATTTGCCACTTCTTAAATTTTTCTTATTCTAACGCTTTTGTATTTATTTTAAAAAAATTTAAATCTTCTTAAAATCAAATTTAGTTGATTTAGAATTCTTAAACTAATGAAAAAAGTATTAGTTGTTATTAATTCTGGTGAGTTCTAATAAAGAAAAGTTTTACCATAAATATATTTAATTAATTTTCATCTCTTAAATATTAGAAAAAATAGTGAAAAGATGATTTTGTTTAAAGCAAAGACTCTCAATGAAGGATAAAAAGTTCAAACAATATTTCTAAAACCCTTCACACTTTTAATATATTATAGATATAGATATAGATTATAGATATATATCATAGATTATAGATTATAGATATAGATTATATATATAGATCATAGATATAGATATAGATTTTAGATTATAGATATACCAAATTTTCTCGTTTACAATGCCACTTTACTTCGCCCACCGAATCTCCCCAGCTTATTTATCTTTGATTTTCTTTTTCTTAAAGTTTAACAATGAAGTGAAAAAGCCAAGTAAATAAATAATCAATGGAAACTGCAAAATTGACTTGCTAGCTATTTCCCATCTCTACTATTACTTGTAGAGTAATTTTCGTGGATAGTCGCTCGTATTTTAAAAATTACCTATAAATATTACTTTTATTTTTAAGACAAAAATATCATTTAACTATCCTTATTTTACTCAAAATATACTTGATGTTTTAAAAATATTTCATCTCTCCTAATTGACATGTCATGTCATTAATTTTTTATATATATAATAAATTGATCTATTTAACTTATCAAATTTAATTAATTAAAATTTTATCCTATTTTTTTAAAAAAATAAACATACATGATACATTTATCATTGAGGAACAATTAATTATGTACTTAAAATTTTATATTTATTTTGTCTTTCTTAAAAAAAGAATATAAATTATATTTATTCTTTATTTGATAAGAGAAAAATTATTACACCACATGATAAAAATATCAGATAATCGCACAACTTAAAGGAAAATAATTCGTCTGGTAATGCTATGCACATTACTCATCAATAAAGTACTCATCAAAGTTTTTCTAATTTATTTATTGCACCACTTAATACTTAATATTTTTAAAACTGAAGGTATTTATATGAATTGGTACTAATTTAATATTTTTGGAGTTTTTATTTCACATACTAATGATTCTTAAAATATAAAAGAAATAAAAATGATGGCTTTCAAATTTTCATATACGTACTACATGTACTATTTTTGAAGGAAAGAAAAATTATTTAGTCGTAAAACAAATTGAATTTTTTAAAAAAATACTAACAAAATGATCTAATATTACAAATGAATCTTTAAAGTAGTACCCAACCAATTATCACTTGTTTTTTGTGGGTTTAGGATGAGGAAAGAATATAAATTGGCGTTTAATTATATAATAAGATAAAATATAGTATAATAGAAATAAAAATTAATATGAAAAAACTACATTAAAAATAATAAATTTTTATTTTCTAAAGTATTTTGCCTATGTTAACTTTGCGGATTTATTTGATTCCTTTAGGAATTTACTTGGGAAAAATCCGCAAGACGAATTCATTTTTTATTATTTTTTCATCAAAAAGATCTTGCATAAAATTTGGCAGGTGATCTACATGCGAATTAAAATTTTCAGATGATAATTACCTTTAAGATTTTTCGATCGAATTTTGTTTAACCAAAAAGAAAAAACTTAGATTTTCTCCTTTAATTTTTTTTTTTGATAGAAAAATTTGTAAGTTTTTCATCGAATTAGTTTGGTTGAAAAACTTGTCGAGAATTAGGTTATCGACAAATTCTTTTCTAAAATTTCAATAAAATTTATAGGTTTGAATAGATGAATTTGAAGAATTAAATAGGTTTATTATTAAGAAAATAAGATTTTAACAACATGCCAAGTAGCAAGAAAGTTTTTAAAGTGTTAATATTTTTTCGAAAAAGGCTCAAAAATACTCCTGAACTATCTGAAATAGCTCAAAAATGTCCCTCGTTAGATTTTTGGCTCAAAAATACCCCTCCATCAAATATTTGGCTAAAAAATATCCCCCTCTAACTGAATTCGGAAAAGGATCAAAAATACCCCTGAACTATCTGAAATGACGTAAAAATATCCCTCTATTAAATATTTGGCTCAAAAATACCCCCTTTAACGAATTCCACCAATCATTTTACCTAGATAAAAAAAAACTATGTGACTATGCCACATTATCATTCACATATAAAATGTTAGTATTTTTTAAAATTATATGACATTTTTTTCTTCTTTATTTTTATTTTTATTTTTTTGCAAACTAGTGAAACAGAAAAACCAAAAAATCAATCTTTTGCTAATTACTCCATTAGTGTTTTAAAAGTTTAGATTTCACCTTTTTATTAGTGTTTTAAAAGTTCTAAATTTCATCTTGTTATTGTCAATTGAGATGAGGACAACTTGATCTTGATCTGATGTTGACTCGGAGGAGGAGTTAGAATTTTAACTTTTAAGCTAGTAAATGTCCATGTACTAATAATTGAGTTGAATTTACTACATGCAATTTTTTTTTCAAAATAAATGAATTTCTTTTAACACTTGTTTAATCATTCGGAATTATTCATTTTTCTAAATTCAGTTTTGATGAATAATCTTATTATTTTTAGAACAAGTTTGAAAAGAAGTAAAATGATACTTAATATTGATAAATTATTCTTTAATTATGTCATTCATTAACTTTTTGAAGGTGTGTGTCACATTCAAAGATTCATTAATTTTAGATTAGAGGAAGTATTTATTAAATCATTTTAACATAAACATTTTGAGTAAAAGCTAGCAAAACTAAACACATTTTTTGAGTAACTAATTTGAAGTTTAGTTTGAAATTTGTTACTTTTACGAGTAAATCTTAATTTTAACTTTTATACTGGCATAATAATTAATGAGTTTATCAGTTTAATAAGACTCTTTTGTTGGGTTTTACACTTTTAAACCTATTAACAAGAAAAAATTTGTTTTTTAGACGATCAAAGGAATTTGATAACAGTGATGTTACATTTAATAAATTTTTTCAAAAAAAATATTATGTAACCACCGTTTGTCTACTTTGATTAAAAATTAAAAAGCCATGTAGGTTTTGTCCGTTTCACTGACGTTTTAAATAAAAACAAAAATAAAGAAGAAAGGAATGCTATATAATTAAAAAATACTAATATTTTATATGTGGATGGTAATGTGACATAGCCACGTAACTTTTTTTTTATTTAGGTGGCATGCTTGGTGAAATTTCATTAAGGGGAGGAGTATTTTTGAGCTAAATATTTAACAGAGGGATATTTTTGAGCCATTTCAGATAGTTCAAGGTATTTTTGACCCTTTTTAGAATTTCATTAGAGGAAGGGGTATTTTTGAGCCAAATATTTAATGAAGGGGTATTTCTAAGCCAAAAATCTAATACTATTTGAGATAGTTCGAAGGTATTTATGAGTCTTTTTCGATTTCTTTTTTTAAGGAAACTTGATCTAAAACAAACAAAACTGATATTTGTAGAAAATTGTCCAAACAAGACTCCCTGTGCAAATTACCCATTACTTCTACTACTACAACAGCTCTGTGATTTCCCAATTATTAGGGGTTTTATTTTTTTCTTCGTTTGTTTCTCATTCTGTTCAAAGAATGGAGAAAATCAGGAAAGCATGTCATGCTGGTTCTTGGTACTCTGATAATCGTAAGTTCCGCCAGTCGATTTCTTTTTCGAATTTCACTTTTTATTTTCAAAATAGTTGTAATATTTGATATAACAGATTAATCGTTGTGTATCTTCGTGTAAGCTGATATAAAAATAGCAAAAACTCTTAACATTTTTTCTCCCAAATTAAGATCTATTTTTGTTGTTACTTTCATTATTGCTGTCTTTGAGTAGCTGGAAGTACGAAGTAGTGAAATTGAAGGTTTTGCTTATTTGAATCGAGGCTGATTCTAGTGTCTGCATTTGCAGTTTCTTCGGAGTTGTACAGTTTGAATTGAATCGAGTGACACTACAATAATAACGAATTTAATTCTTCAAATTAAATTGTGCATTAGTGAAGAAGCACTGATCTTCTTTGAAACTATGGTGTAATGCCACAAACATTGGAGGATGAACATGACCTACAATGAGCTTTATTATGCATTGCTAATGTAGTTATATCGAACTTCATTATGTTCTCCAACAATGTGGTTATATCAAATCATCCATATTGCATCCAAGATTAGTTGGATGTGACTATATAAATCCTTTACAGCAATTCTGTTAACAGAGGGTTTATTAGGGTTAGGCTATTTTCATGATGGCAATCAACCATCCACAATCAGCATTGGTGATTGGGATTGATTATTATTAATGTGGTTGTGTTTGGAAAAGTTGTTGTAAGCTACATTATGGGTTTACATATTATAGTTAGTAGCAATGTGACACATTAGCAATTTACGCCCACAGAAGGACTGGTATTGCTAATTTGGTCATACTAGGAAAAGTCAGATACTCCCTCCTTCCTTGAATAGTTGTTGTGTTTTGCTTTTCGAGAGTCAGTTTGACCAATCTTCGAAGCTAAATTGGATTAAAATAATGTAATATTTAAAATTAAATTTTTAAATATTCCAAATCTACATGAAATATGCTATAATTTGCAATTCTTGTTGTAACAATACAACAACAATGTAACCAGTATGATAGCATCCAGTCTAGCCCACTTGCATTAAAATTGACCGGCTTTAATGTGAATCAAGAAGATACTTATGATGGAAGAAAAACACAAGAATGAGCCTAAGAATTATGAAGAAGCATGGGCTAAGTGCTATACATATTTCACGATTCGAGTCCATGTCCAAATGGAAGAAGATTGGGCCATATGAGTTTTGATTAAATTCGGGGATTTATTTTTGATATTATTTTCCTAGTTTAAAGTTTCTTAGTTTTAAAGTTTCCTAGATTTATTTATTTCCATAAAAGTAGAATTCGAATCCCATGCTATTTGGGATAGTTTTTTTCCCTATATATAGGGATGAATTTTGTTATTTTCAACCAGACAATATTATTATTAATTGAGAGTTTCTCTTATTTACACCTTTGTGTGTAGCTACTTGGGATTTATCTTGCAACTCTATAAGAACATTCTTTAGGAGGTAAAATTAATTCTTAATTTGATATCTTTGGTTTCTATTAAAGTTAATTAAAGAAGGTGATTAGTTTTATACTAATTGTTGTCTTTAATTTTTTTGAAATAGGGGTCTAGATCACTTTTGATCTAAGTTCTTGAATTGACTCTATTAGTATTATAATTAGTCTTAATCCGCTAATTTTGAATACTAAGATCAATTAGTGTTCTTAGCACTTAACCTCGAAATTGGGGATTTTATTCTCCAATTTTGCCTATCTTTAATTTCTTGCCTTTAATCTTAGTATTTTCGCTTCCGCATTATTTTCTTGTTCATTAACGTAATCCGATTCTTATCAAGGGGTATCAGAGTGGTTCTATCAAGGTTCCGTTCTTGATAATCTTGGGAGTTTCAACAAAAAAAACACTCAAAAAAAATATTTTTTCATTGTTAAGCTACATAGCCAAAAAATAAAATAAAAAAACAAAATAAAAAGAGAGAAAATTTATCTGTTTGAGAATTAAGGTATTATCAAAAAACTAAATTCAGATTTTTTTTGTGTTTCTTGATTTCCAACATCAACAAGGAAAATCAAGAAGAGGGGAAATTTGAAAATTTTTCTATTTACACAAATTGATCTTTTTTTCCTTGTCTCATCAAACCCAATTTGTCTGAGTATTAATAAATTATTTTCTTTCTGCATGTTACTTCTAAAAAGTTGTTGCTAATAGGGTTGTATATATAAATTCTAAAGGATCCAGCCAAATGTAGTAATTTGAGTGGGAAAAGGACAAGAAAGTTTGAGATCAATAAGTGAAAAAAGGGCCAAAAGTTGAGAGATCTCTGTTATCTTTGATATTATTTTTGAGATGTCCCAAACAGGAAAGGATATCGATGTAAGGACTCAAAACCACGACATAGTCAAGACTTGATGCATTAAAGGTCACCACAAATCCATCTAACCCGGTGGATATAACTGATTTGAGAAGAAATATTTTTCATACAAGGTGTGAGAGAAAGGATAATATTTGCTCTATGATTATTGATTGTGAGAGTGGTGCTAATGTGATAAGTTCATACGTGGTGGATATGTTGGAACTTACATGCATAAAAAACAATGGTTTTGGTGAACTTAAGGCGACTAAGCAATGCATGATTTCTTTCTCAATTGGAAGTTACTCCGATAATGTTCTTTGTGATGTAATTCCATTGCAGGATTGTCATATCATGCTTGGGCGTCCATGGCAGTTTGACAAGAACGTAATTTATGATAAGGGAAAGAATAGAGTTTTTTTGAGCTAAACAAAAGAAAATATAAACTTGTTTAACTCCATCCCAAGTTTATGAAGATTAGAAATGTGTGAAAGAAGCAATGAAAGATTTTGAGAGAGAAAATAATGGAAGGAGTAAGGAAGTGCATGTTGACATTCGAAGAGAGGAAAAGGAAGAGGTTGTGTTGTGTGGAGAGAATGAGCTGTCAAGTGATATCAAGAGAAAAGAAAAGAGAGATGATCACGAGAGTAAAAAAGAGAGGGATGGTTGTGAGGAAGAGAGAGAAAAACAAGAGAGTTTGAATAAGGTTATTTCTTATTCTAACTCTAATATTCCTACTTCTTCTTCTAGTTATTTCGACTCTTTTACAAATACTCATGGGAATATTTGCATTAAAAAATCATCATTGAATAAACTTATTCCTAAGGTGGTCCAAACTAAATATCCCATTGAGCAAGTGCATGTTGATGAGAAATATAAAGGTAAAGAGAATTGTTTTGGATCTTTCCAAGATAAGACTCGTGACAAAAAGATCAAAAATACAGTTGTGAATCTAACGCTCATGCAAAAGGAATGAGGTGTTGTTATTTTGCCATATAAGACCAAATACGGTATGTATGATTGGTTTATTCACATTCTTGGGATTGGTAGAACACCTAAGCTCTTTTTGGAGGTGATGAACTACACTCTTAATTCTTACGTTGATGTGAATAGGTACGTGGGAAAATATCTGAGAAGTGTAATTGAGGATGCTTGGCTATATCATAAAAGTGTTCAATTTGATGCATATTCTATAGATCTTATGTCGTCTTTGGCAAGCCCATTAGAGTACTTTATTGATGGAGTTAAATTGGAGAAGCACATATCATCTCCGACGTTATCCATACATGAATTTTGTTGTGCTCATACAAATAAGAGAATTTTCTATTGGGATGACGATGTCCACATGCTTTATAAAGGTGTTTTTATACATGCAAGGATTAATTCGGTTAAGTGGACACATGGTCACTATCTTGTTGTGTTCCTACCATTGTTGCTTTCAAGTATTGAATGTTGTTTACTATTGTATGTCTTCTTGATTTTGCAAGATTCCAATTCGAGGACGAATTATTTTCAAGAAGAGGGGAATGATAGCATCCAGTCTAGCCCACTTGCATTAAAATTGACCGGCTTCAATGTGAATCAAGAAAATACTTATGATAGAAGAAAAACCCAAGAACGAGCCCAAGAATTATGGAGAAGCATGAGCTAAGTGCTATACATATTTCACGATTCGAGTCCATGTCCAAACGGAAGAAGATTAGGCCATATGAGTTTTGATTAAATTCGGGGATTTATTTTTTATATTATTTTCCTAGTTTAAAGTTTCCTAGTTTTAAAGTTTCCTAGTTTAAAGTTTCCTAGATTTATTTATTTTCATAAAAATAGAATTCGAATCTCATGCTATTTGGGATAGGTTTTTTCCCTATATATAGGGATGGATTTTGTTATTTTCAATCAGACAATATTATTATTAATTGAGAGTTTCTCTTATTTACACCTTTGTGTGTGGCTACTTGGGATTTATCTTGCAACCCTATAAGAACGATTCTTTAGGAGATAAGATTAATTCTTAATTTGATATCTTTGGTTTCTGCTAAAGTTAATTAAAGAAGGTGATTAGTTTTATACTAATTGTTGTCTTTAGTTTCTTTGAAATAGGGGTCTAGATCACTTTTGATCTAAGTTCTTGAATTGACTCTATTAGTATCATAATTAGTCTTAATCCGCTAATTTTGAATACTAAGATCAATTAGGGTTCTTAACACTTAACCTTGAAATTGGGGATTTTATTCTCCAATTTTGCCTATCTTTAATTTCTTGCCTTTAATCTTAGTATTTTCGCTTCCGCATTATTTTCTTGTTGATTAACGTAACCCGATTCTTATCACAGTATAATCCCATGAAGTGGGATATAAGGAGGGTAGAGTGTATGCCGAGTTACCTCTACCTCAGAGATATAGAGATTGTTACCGATAGACCTCGGCTCAAGAAAAATCATCCAAAGCAGTTGCAAAAAAGTAAGAGACATAAATGAAATAATAGATAGTAACAAAAATGGCAGGTAGGTAGTAACAGGACAATAACTTCAGCACAATAATATGATATTTGAAGTACAAGAGACAACATTTAATTACAGAAACCGAAGGACAAGAAACTACGGGAGCAACACTACAACTACTAGTATGGATGAATAACATAACACACTCCTACCTACTAACTTTCTATGTCTTTTGGATGACCTTTGTATCAAGTCTAACTTCCACATCCGCCTCATGGTACTTTCAATTTTAGGATGCAATTCTTCTTATATCAATATGGTACAAAAATACATCTTTAAGTTTTACTCTCGAAAAGTAAAATATGACAAGTATTATGCGTCGGAGGGAGTATAGGCTAAAGACTGGATTCAGAAGTAAGCTGCTGGAGATTCACAGTTAAAATAAGTGGTGCTTTAATCTCTTTGTGTTTCTGCCATCTTGCATAGGGGCCTGTAGCCAAAGTCCCTTTTCTCAATATTGTTATTTGTGGATTTTCTCTTTCTTTTCATTATTATGCTGGCAGTTGTCTCTCTACACATGCTAGAATTGTCCAATTAGCGTGGTGTACAGATCATTTCTTTGTTCAGTCGTTGTCATATGTTCATTCCTCTCATTACTTCAAATCAAGCAATGGGTTGAAACATACTTCCTGCGTCCGAGTATTTATGACATTCTTTCAATTTTAGGATGTCACAAGATGCTTCACACCGTTAGCTTAATACTGTCATAAGCTTTAAGTATTCAATTCTGTTTAACTAAATCAAAGCTAAAATTTATATTGACGTTTTCCCATCAGACTATATTTTCAGTGTTTACTTCAATATTTTCGACCACTACTACTTATATAATACTCAGGTCCAGTATATATCAAGCTTCATGATGAATGATATATCATCACCTAAAGTGAGATGGAGGGACTAGTAAAAAGCCAACAAGTGATTCTCTTAGGGAAAGCTACAAATGCCCATTATTAATATGTTGATGCTTTACTATTTTCCTTGCCAGCCCAAGAACTAGCAGAACAGCTTGATGGCTGGCTGCGAGGTGCTGGCTTAGCCAAGTCTTCTGATGTACGAGGTGTAATTGCACCGTAAGTTATTGCTATTTGCTGCCAATATATTATTGATTGTATGTCGTATGTGGTTCTAACTGGTTATGTCAAACGTACTAGTCATGCAGGCTATTCATATTCTGGTCGTGCAGCAGCTTATGCATTTGGGAACATAGAGCCGACCAACATGTGAGTTTATTCAAAATGTGGTCTTGCCCATTCAGATTTTTGAATGTGAAACCCCATATGCAGACTAACAAAGGGTATTTTTAGGAAAATAAAGTTTTAAATTTGAACAAAGGTTATTTGAAGGGGAGCCTTGGAGTAACTGGTAAAGTTGCTGTCATGTGATTAGGAGGTCATGGGTTCAAGCCTGGAAACAACCTCTAGCAAAATGCATGGTAAGGCTGCGTACAATACATCCTTGTGGTGCGCCCTTCCCCGTACCTTGCGCATAGCGGGAGAATTAGTGCATCGGGCTGGCCTTTTTTAAAGTTTTAAAGTGGGATAGTTACTTGTTACAAGTTATCTCTCTCTCTCGTATGAATGAAAATTATACTCCCTTTATCCCATTTTATGTGGCAGCCTTTCCTCTTTAGTTCGTCTAAAAAAGAATGTCATATTACTATAATTAGAAACAATTTAACTTTAAAATTCCTTTTTTATCCTTAATAAATGATTTACAGTCACACAAACACTCCTTCCGCCCATTCCACTATATTAAAAATAGATGTCCAACAATACTTGTCCAATTTTGAAAATCAATGGATAATTTACCCATTTCTACCCATTTTAATCTTAACATTAAATACGATTCATTATCTAATGCCTATCCCAAAGCACTAAATTTATTATATTCAAAGGGTAATATGGTGAAATTACCCTATCATTTACTATTTCTTAACATGTGTGCCAAGTCAATATTGAACAATTATTGATGGATGTAGGGAGTAGCAAAGGATTGTTTTAGTCTTTTAGACCACAAGTTTCAAAAATTCATTTTTTTGGGGGTTAAACACCATGCATAGTATGGCGCCACATAAATGGGACGGAGGGAGTATTAGAAAGGCATCAAGAACATGAAATACACAAAGTGGTGAGTAGCTCCAATACATCAAAAACTAGTTTGTTTACAAAAAAGGAGTTAACTAAATCAAAAAGTTGTTCATTGCAATTTCAGAAGTTGAGTAGTTCCAACTAAACAAGTTAAATAAGCATCGTGCTTTAGAGATGGAGTTGAGAATCCATTTTATCCAAACACACCAAAAATTACTAGAATCATCATGAAGGAGAATTAAAGAGATATTTCCTTAAAAGTGAAAAGATATAAACAGAAATTTCTTGCTACAACTTTCGTCAATTGACCAAGGTTGGTTTGATAGGAGATTAAGGAGAAGAAACTATGAATGTGCTAGTGTTGGAATGCGTGGAACATACAACGAATCATCAAGCTCAAAATATTCTAGAATAAAACTCCTCCCAAATTGCCTTTACACTTCTGAGTGTAATTAAAGCTTTGAGTGATTGTTTTACAATATTTTTAATACTTTTAAAGGAGAAGGACATTTTGCTCGTCTCTCATTGAGGTTTTCGAAATATTATTTGCGTTTAATAAAGTAATCGTTCTTTTCACTTTACACAATTGTTTTAGTAGGTTCTATGTAAGCAAACCGTGCAACAATTGGGATTGGGATGGGGTGGGCTGGTGGGATGGTAAGAGTAGGTTACTTGAATAATTAAAAGAATGATGCGGAAGCGAAATTCTGAAGACTAAAGACATGAAATTAAAGTAGGAGTAATTTGAGATTAAAATCCTCAAATTTCGAAATCAAATGATAGAACCTAATTGATTTTTTTTGAGAAGGTAGGACCCAATTGATTTTAGTATTTAAAATTAGCGGATTGGAACTAATTATGATACTAATAATGTCAATTTAAGCACCCAGATAAAACAATGATCTAGACCCCCTATTTTGAAGAAATTAAAGACAATAATTAGTCCAAGAATGTTTCATATAGGGTTGCAAATAAATCCATAGTCACTACTCACAAAGGTGTAAAGAAGAAAAGTCTTTCAAATAATATTCATAACACACAAAGGTCTTGTCTTCTTAAAAATGACAAAATTTAGCGCTATATAAAAGAAAACCTATTCCAAATAACATGAGATTCGAATGGTAGTTTTATCTTTTATGGAAATAGTAAATACTAAAATTGAAGTAGGAAATTTTGTAAAACAAGTACAACAACAACATACCAGCGTACTCCCACAAAGTGGGGTCTGGGAAGAGTAAAGTGTTCACAGTCCATACCACTACTCCTTAGTGCTATCAAAAAGGTGTCATGAGTTGGTGTTTACATCTAAGAAGGGTCAAGGGGCCTTGGGGAGGTCAAAAGGAGGCAAAGTAGAGCTTGGAGAAGCATTGAAGGGACCTGGCTGCAGATGGCCATTTTGACACTTCCAGTGTCACCTGCATTGCCACATGCATGAGCAGGTCACTAGGCTGCGTGGACATGTGCCCAATTTGCTGAAATGAGTCACTTTTGGGCCCATAATTGTAATAATTAGCCCTAGGCTATAAATAGGAGTTTCTTTTTCATTTTGAGAATGGTAATATAGGTCTATATACCCATAGGTAAATTACAACTAAGTGTAGTTCCCTTTTAAAAAGAGTTACAGTTACAACCTTTGTATCTATCACTTGTTCCTATACATAATCTAAAACATCAAAGATATCTTTTGCCTGAATTATTAGATCATGTTTACACCAAAAGTAGAACAAAGCTAAACAATTCATCTTAAAATCTTGTAAATTGTTCTGCTTGTCTTCAAAACATCTCTTGTTCCTTTCTTCCTATGTTGTCCACCAAATGCAAGCAGGGATAATCTTCCATCTCTCTTCTTTCTGTGTTGCATTTCCACCTTGTTCCAGCATTGAGGAACCCTTTGATGTTCCTTGGTCTTACCAAGCTAAACTTCCTCAAGCTGATGAACATTTTCCACAATTGATCTGTCCACTTACAATGTAAAAAGAGATGGTTTACTGTCTCTGCCTGTTCTTTACAAAAAAAAAGCATCTGAACCACAAATGAAACCCCCTCTTGTTCAATTCTTATGACCACAAATGAAACCCCCTCTTGTTCAAATTCTCATGAGTCAAAACTGCCTCCTTGGCTAGAAGCCATGTGAAGCGGTTTACTTTATAAGAGATCTTAATCTTCCAAATCATTTTCCATGGCCAATCCTTTTCCTGAAATTCTGAGATATTGAGGTCCTTATATGTTGAGTTGACAGTGAATTTTCCAGATTTGTCCTTTTGCCATTCTAATCTGTCCACTTTTTCTACTGAGCTGGTAAAATCTGCCTAGTTAGCATAGAAGGAAGCAATAGTTTCCATTTCCCAATCATACAAGTACCTTCTAAAATACAGATTCCATGCTTGTCCATTCCTCATTTCAGCTATTGTAGCCTGCTTGGTCTGACATAGTGAATAGATATTAGAATATAGTCTACTCAATAGATCATTGCCGACCCATTTATCATTCTAGAAGGAAACCCTCTGCCTTTTCCCAACCTTGAATCTGGTTCTAGTCTGCATAAGTGGCCATAGATTCCTGATTGCCCTCCACACTGTGCATTCATATGTTGTTGTGACCATGTTTGTCATCCATAGATCCTCCATACCATGTTTAGCACGAATCACACTCTTCCATAATATGTCTGTCACTTGTAAATTTCCATAACCATTTCATCATCAAGCTCTGATTCTGTTTCTTGAGATTTCTAATTCCCAGACCTCCTTCCTTTTTGTTCAATGTCATTTCCCCCATTTAACCAGATGGAATTTCTTCTTGCCCTCGCTACCTTTCCACAAATAGTTTCTTCTCACCATGTCTAGTTTCTTGATCACACTAGCAAGCATAGGGAATAAGGACATCATGTACGCTGGTGAGGCATCCAAAACACTATTCGCCAAAACCAGTCTTCTACCCATCGATAAATATCGAATCTTCCAAATTTTCAACTTTTTTTCACACTTTTCCACAACCCCGTTCCAGATCCCCTCGCATTTACTCTTAGCTCCTAAGGGCATGCCCAAATAGGTGGTTGGGAGATTCCCTATCCTTCCTGCTAGTTTCTCACAATAAGATTATTCCAGATGTGGTCTTGTGAGTGTGTGAGAGCTTGGATAAGCATACATTGAATTCTTGTTTAGAAACATTGATCTCTTGGGAATCGATTCCTTTGTGGTCAACATAGGAGTTTAGGTGCTTGTAAGTAATTTGAATTGAGAATTAAAGGTTTAACATACCCTTTGTTTGCATTTCAATTCCTATCTTATGTCTAGCTTATTACTTATTTTTTCATCTATCCTTTATCTTTGTTTCTAGTATCGTAGTTAGTTTTCATTACCTTAGTTTGATCTTTATCATTTGTTATCAGAGCAAGGATTAAATTCATTCTTACGATTTTAGTCTTGGGATAGTTACCATACAAAATAAATAAATAAAAAAAAAACGAGTCCAAATGTTTTTGAAGAAAACCCCAAAAATGATTTTGTGTTTTTTATCATTGTTGTTGTTTCCACACTAGATTTGTTCCATCTAGTGATATTGAGCATTTGGTGTGTTTGGAAGAGATTTGAAGAACCCCTCCATTGCTGTGCTTGGTTTTGGAGAAAAAGAGAAGTGGGTCCTTAGATCTTGATTATTTGGTGTGGATTTGTGGTTTAAAAAGCATTTGAAAGTGATTCCCACATTGAAAAGACCCAAAATCTGAAGTTCATGCAATTCTGAATCAAACTGAGTTAGTTGGAAATCTTGATGTTCATTGTGTTCTTAAAGAAACTCATATCTTCAAGTGGGATATTCAACAAAAACATGGTGTTTGATCCAAGAAAGAGAAAAAAGAAAGGAAGAAAAGCTGTTTGTACAAAGGAATATCCAATAAAAAAGGGAATATTATTGAAAAAGGAGTGTACAAAGGCCCACAAAAGCACAAAACTCGGAGTACAAACTGAGCTGGAATTGGCCACCTGCGCCAGGCACCTGCTTACGCAGGTCACCACCTGCTCAAGCAGGTGACCAATGCTGGTCATTCCAGATTCACTGGAAAGTGACATGCGAAGGCAGATGCCACATGTGGCCATATCTCACCCGAACGCACCCCAATCGCTCCGAAAATGATTTTTATTCAGGTTCCAACTTCCTAATTCCTTTTCTTGATTCTTAAACACTAATTAATAACTAGAATCAATCTACTAGTTGATTAATTAGTTTTAGAGTTCGTTTTCCTTCTGTCTCTTTCTTTGTGTGTTTTTCTCTATTGTTTCGTTGCTATTTCTTGTTTCAAGTACGTTAGTTTGTTTTGAGTCATCTTTTTCAACTTCAAACCAGAATCCATTCTGACCACGAGCCACAATTGACACCATGTCTTCCATTGGAGTACAAATGATCTTTCAACTCTAGTGCTAGGCTAATCACAGAAAAATTTAGGAGAATTTAATGGTTGTGGATTAATCAAACCAACAAAGCAAAGTACAAGATAGTGATACAAATACTTACCAAATGCATTGATCTGTTGTTACTTGTCCACAAATACGAGAACAATGATAAGAAATGTCTATTCGAGTACCTCATGCTAACTAATGCCTAAATATAGGGAAGATAGGATGTAATGCAGGGTATAAATCCTATGCCAATACAAGAAGATATTCAGATTTAGAAGTATGTTTTAAATATGATATCATTTCTAGATAATTTAGACATGAGAATATTTCTATAATTAGATAGTGTAGATGTAGGAATATCCCCAAATCCCATAATTAGGCACTTAGAAAATTGTGTAATATTCTTATTAGTTTCCTTCCTCATTTACATTCTCTGTAACACTATTTAATTCCACTAGCTTGAGGGAATAATCAAGACAAATTCTTAAATTCTCCTCTCTTCTCCCTCTAATTTCTCATGGTATTAGAGTCCCTCTTTCTCTAATTTTCCTTTTTTTCAGCAAAATAGAATTGCTAAAACAGATTCTGCAAAACAGAATCGCAGAGGTTAAGAGGAAGATGGAATCTAAGAAGGCGGCTTATGCTAAGTTGGTGGAGAGCAAGGATGATGAGGAAAGGCACATGAATAAGGAGAAGTATAAGGTTGCTCGAAGAGAGGCCAAAGTAGCGGTTACGACGGCTAAGACAACAGCTTTTGAGAGATTGTATGCGGCGTTAGAGGAGAAATGAGGGGATAAGAAGTTGTATAGGCTTGCCAAGGCCAGAGAGCGGAGGGCTCATGACCTTGACCAAGTGAAGTGCATTAAGGGAGAGGATGGTATAGTGTTGGTTGAGGATGCCCTTATTAGGGAGAGGTAGCAGTCTACTTTCATAAACTTTTGAACGACGAAGGGGACAAAGGTTTCGTGTTGGGGGACTTGGAGAAATCTGAGGAGTGTCGTGATTATGGTTATTGTAGGCGTATCGTGGTTGAGGAGGTCAAGAGGGCTATTCGCAGGATGCGGCGGGGTAGGGCGACGGGGCCAGACAAGATTCCGATGGATTTTTGGAAGGGCACTAGTAGGGCAGGTTTGGAGTGGTTAACAATGTTGTTTAACATTATTTTTAGGACGGCAAAGATGCCGGAAGCGTGGAGGTGGAGTACGATGGTTCCTTTATATAAGAACAAGAGGCATTAAGTTGTTGAGTCATACTATGAAGGTTTGGGAAAGAGTGGTAGAGTTGAAGCTGAGAAGGTTCGTGAATATCTCTGAGAATTAGTTCGGTTTTATGCCAGGTCGCTCGATCACTGAGGCCATTACCCCTGAGGAGATTAGTGGAGCAGTTTCGAGAGAGGAGAGGAAGAAGGACCTGCACATGGTGTTTATTGATCTAGAGAAGGCGTATGATAGAGTTCTGAGGGAGATTCTGTGGAGGTGCTTGGAGGCTAGAGGGGTGCCCGTGGCGTACACTAGGTCGATCCAGGACATGCATAATGGGGCGAAGACTCGTGTGAGGATGACAGGTGGGGATTCAGAGCACTTTCCTATTCTAATAGGGTTGCACCAGGGATCAACTCTTAGCCCGTTTTTATTTGCCTTGGTGATGGATGTTTTGATGCGATATATTCAAGGGCAGGTGCCTTGGTGTATATTATTTGCGGATGATGTGGTACTGATCGACGAGACTCGGGGATGAGTTAATGATAAGTTGGAGATTTGGAGACAGACGCTTGAGTCTAAAGTATTTCGGTTGAGCAGAACCAAGACGGAGTACTTGGAGTGTAAGTTTAGTGAGGTGTCGCATGAGGATGGAGTGATGGTGAAGCTGGACTCGCAGGTCATTCAGAAGAGGGAGATTTTCAAGTATCTGGGGTCTATGATTCAGGGCAATGGTGAGATTGACGAGGATGTCACGCATCGTATTGGGGCAGGGTGGTTGAAATAGAGGCTCGCTTCGGGAGTCTTATGTGATAAGAAGGTGCCCCAAAAGCTTAAAGGTAAGTTCTACAGAGTGGCAGTTCGGCCTACTATGTTGTATGGAGCGTAATGTTGGCCGGTTAAGAACTCCCACATCCAAAAGTTGAAGGTGGCAGAGATGCGAATGTTGCGATGGATGTGTGGACATACCAGAAATATAGGGTGAGGAATGAGATTATTCAGGAGAAGGTAAGAGTTGCTTCGGTGGAGGATAAGATGCGTGAAGTGAGGTTACGTTGGTTCTGGCACGTGATGAGGAGAGGGTCGGATGCTCCAGTGCGGAGGTGTGAGGAACTAGCTATAAATGGTTTTAGGCGGGGTAGAGGGAGACCGAAGAATTATTGGAGGGAGGTGATTAGGCATGATATGGAGCAGTTACAACTTACGGAGGACATGACCCGTGATAGGAAGGTGTGGAGGACGCGGATTAGGGTAGAGGGTTAGGGGTGGGAGTGCGTCGGTAACAATAAGGGAGCGTTCTGTTGTGTCTGTAGTTTTTATTCGTGGTGCTGTGTGATGTCTATGATTTTGGTTAGATAGTTCTTATTTTTATCTTGTGGTGGTAGTATTATCTTGTTACTAGCGGTGTTAGTTTATTTTACACTTATCTTTTGTGTCTGCTATACTGTTATCGGTTCTATGTCTGGGGTCTATCGGAAACCTCTCTACTTCACCTGAGGTAGTGGTATGGTCTGGTACACTCTGCCCTTCCCACACAAGAAACTTCATACACAAATAAAGAACGTTCGCCTATTGTTATGGACGCTCTCTCACCCCCTAACCCTCTACCCTAATCCGCGTTCTCTACACCTTCCTATCAATGGCCATGTCCTCCGTAAGCTGTAACTGCTCCATATCATGCCTAATCACCTCCTTCCAATATTTCTTCGGCCTACCTCTACCCTGCCTAAAACCATCCATAACTAGTGTCTCACACCTCCGCACTGGAGCATAAGAACCCCTCCTCATCACATGCCCGAACCAACGTAACCTTACTTCTCGCATCTTGTCCTCCACCGAGGCCACTCCCACCTTCTCTCGAATAATCCCATTCCTTATCCATCTTTCGTGGTATGGCCACACATCCATCGCAACATCCTCATCTCTGTCACCTTCAACTTTTGGATGTGGGAGTTCTTAACTGGCCAACACTCCACTCCATACAATATAGCCGGTCGGACTGCCACTCTGTAGAACTTTTCTTTAAGCTTCGGGGGCACCTTCTTATCACATAAAACTGAAGCGAGCCTCCATTTCAACCACCCTGCCCCAATATGATGCGTGACATCCTTGTCAATCTCACCATTGCCTTGAATCATAGACCCTAGATACTTGAAACTCTCCCTCTTTTGAATGGTCTGGGAGTCCAGCTTCACAACCACGTCAGCCTCCTGCAGTGTTGTAAAAGGCGAGCGCCTCGTCCCCAATGGCGAATGGCGAGGCGAGGCGAGCCTATGTCGCCTCTTCAGTCTATGGTGTGGAGAAAATGAAAAGGCGACGCCTTTGCGAGATAGGCGAGAAAGGCGACGCCTTTTAGTTGTTTTTAAAAAAATTAGGGTTTTAGGTATATAAGCTATTTTTAGGGTTTATTTACACATTTTAACACTACCAACTTACTCACTGGTACCTGCGGCTGCTACCCTTCAACTCACAACTTTGATTCCGGTGATCGGCGACATACTCCGGCGACCTCCGCTACTCCCGTAAGCATTGATTTCTATTTTTTCTCTTTCTTCTTCTTAATCGCTGTATTAGACTTGGTATTTTGGTGCTGCTTTTTTTTTCTTCCTCTTTTTATCTTCTTCTTTTTCTATTCCGTCCGGCTGTCACTGTATCAGTGACTGTAACAGTGAACTTACTGTTACAGTAATAACCAGTCAACCAGTGGCCATTGTTTTATGTATTTTTTTTAATAACTTATGTAGAATTAAAATAGCATGATGGTAATATACTAATTAAATTATTTGATCATTAACAACTTTCAATTTCAATGGCGTCTCACTCTCAATCTACTAGTGGCAAACAAAAGGATATAGGATGGAATTATGGTACACAAGGACCGACAAAAGATGCGGTGATTTGTAATTTTTGTCGACGTACCATAAATAGCGGCATTACTCGATTCAAACAACACTTGATAGGTGGAAAAAAAAAAGTGAGGATATGTCAATCTTGTCCGGCAAATATTAGGGATGAAGTAAAGGCATTTGTTGATAGCAAAACCGCAACAAATCCAAAGAATCAACGATATATGCCATCATATAATAGCGTTGTTGATGATGATGATATGAATGAACTTGAGGAAATGATGTCTCCCTCCAAATATCAAAAAATGTCTTCAAGTGATGGTAGTGTATCATCCTCAGCATATATGATGAAAGGTCCTCTAGATAAGTTTTATCCACAAAAGCCACAACATAACACCGGCTTTGAAAAGGCGGGAGTAGGAGGAGGATGAGGAATTAATGACATAAAAAAAATCTTAAGGGAGTGAGCGGTAAATGCTTTCGCGGTATAGATGTATGATGCGGGCCTCCCATTTAATTGTGTTAATTATGATTCCTTTACTAACTTCATAGAAGCGGTAGGACAACATGGCCCGGGAATGGAGCCACCTACCTATCATGAAGTTAGAGTTTCTCAATTAAAGGAGTAAAGAAAGTTGATGAA
Source organism: Capsicum baccatum var. pendulum (assembly GCA_030864225.1). Taxonomy (NCBI): domain Eukaryota; kingdom Viridiplantae; phylum Streptophyta; class Magnoliopsida; order Solanales; family Solanaceae; genus Capsicum; species Capsicum baccatum. The sequence goes on along the minus strand of CM061560.1, from coordinate 157,749,246 downwards.
CTTGTTGAGAAACACAAGGTGCAATGGCAAAAGTATGGTTGTTCCATCATGATGGATAAATGGACAACTCATAATGGAAAAATGATCATTAATATTTTGGTCAATTGTTCAATAGGGAGCATCTTTCTTGGTTCTGTCGATGCTAGCAATGAGTCCACTACTGGCACTAAGATGTACAACTTGTTTGAGAAGACAATTGAGGATATTGGACCGGAAAATATTGTACAAGTTGTAACGGATAATGCTAGCGAGAATGTAAAAACGGGGATCTTATGAAGGCTATGTACCCACATATATATTGGACTCCATGTGCTGTCCATTGCATCAATTTGATGTTGCAAGAGATATTCAAGATTAATCCATATATCTCAGGTAATAATCAACACCTCTTTTATTTACTTTCTACTAAAGTCCGAATATTTATTAAGCTAATAGTTGATATAATGTCTTTTACAGTTTTTAAGAAGGCCACAAAGGTGGTTTCTTACATAAGTCAAAGGCCGTTGTTGTTGAACTTGATGAGAAAATTCACCAATGAGAAAAATTTGGTGAAACCGGCCAAGACAAGATTCGCAACGGCCTTTTTGACTTTGGAGGCGATATACAAACAAAGGAAGAATTTGAGAACCTTGATCATCTCCAATGAATGGAGTACTAGTAAGTTTGCAAAGGAAGTTTTGGGGAAGTTTCCACCATTCTTTATTCTGCGTACTTTTGGAATGATGCAGTCAAGGCTCTTAAAGTTTGTGGTCCTTTGGTCTCGTTCCTTCGCTTGGTGGATGGGAAAAAAAGACCCCCAATGGGCTATATGCTTGAAGCAATGGATAAAGCGAAGGAAACTATTCAACGGGGGTTTGATGGAGTTTCGAGGCATTATGAGAAAGTCCTCGAAATAATTGATTCAAGGTGGACTGACCAACTCAAGCGACCGTGGCACTCCACCGGGTATATTTTGAATTCAGGATTATACTTTAAATCAACGATGAGTGAGGAGAAAATTGCTATAGTGTGGGAGAGTTACTACACTTGTGTTGAGACGATGGTCCCCGATCTTCCCACACAAGATTTACTACTTGCTGAGCTTGCTAAGTACAAGAGTGCGGATGGATTGTTGGTTCTGGTCAAGCTGTTAGAGCCAGATACACGAGGTCACCGGGTTAGTGAATTGGTTTAGTTATCTTTATTTTAAAGCACCTTAAGTTATTGACTTTCTTATACTTATTAACCTTCAATTTTTTCTATAGTTGAGTGGTGGTCCCTATTTGGGAGCGGAACTCCAAATTTGCAAAGATTTGCCATGAGAGTTCTGAGTTTAACTTTTAGTGCATCTAGATGCGAACGGAACTGGAGTGTCTTTGAACATGTGAGAATGAGTTATTATATTTAACTTTCTATATTAAAGCAATTATTCTTCGAATCTAATTACTAATTAGTAACTACTTTATTATGTACAGATTCATTCCAAGAAGAGAAATAGGCTTGAGTTATCGTGTCTCAATGATCTAGTGTACGTTAAGTACAATAGAACATTGGCACGTTGCTATGATATTCGCGATATCATCGATCTTATTATGTTGGAAAATATTGAAGATGCGAATGAATGGTTACTTGTTGGCCCCGAAGATCAAGAAGATGAACTAGTGTTTGAGGAAGGTGATCTTAATTGGGGTACTGTTGCTATGGCAGCTGGGGCTGATGATGATATTGGCTATGGTCTTAGGAGAAAGTCAAGGTCAAGGTCACTTGACAAGGGAAAAGCGACAAGTTCAAGTCAGACTCGGGCCCTAGTTGATGAAGAATCTGAAGAGGAAGAAGATGAGGGACAATAAAATGAACTGCATGTCGGAATTGAAGATTATGCAAACCTTGAAGAAGAATAGACTTGTTTTATGAATATTGAATTGTTGAGTCATTTAAGTTCTAGACTTTTAGTATTTATCTACTATATATTTTTAATTCTTGGCTTGAAATATTTCCTAATATATTAGTGTTATTAAAATTTTGATCATTTAAATATTATTTTAATTTTTTATATTAATTGTCGCTGTACATTCAAAAGGCGCTCGCCTCGCCGCGTGGTGAGGCGGGGCCTTGTCGCCTTTTTCCGTCCAAAACACTGGCCTCCTGTGACACCTCACTAAACTTACACACCAAGTACTCCGTCTTGGTTCTACTTAACCGAAATCCTTTAGACTCAAGGGTCTGTCTCCAAATCTACAACTTATCATTAACTCCTTCTCGAGTCTCGTCAATTAGTACCATATCATCCGCAAATAACATACACCAAGGCAGCTCCCCTTGAATATGTCGCGTCAAAACATCCATCACCAAATCATTACATGGCATTACATGACACGTAATATAATATAAATAGAATATTACGTGGCATTACATGACAAACGCGTGGTGATCACTCTTGAATACACATGTGGGCGTGAGTTTTTAAGGTGTTAGTAATTTCAATTTTAAATAGTTCAGGGGGGTCATAAGACTCCCTTGAAGTTGGAGTGTGTAGTTGGAATTTCGAGTATAGATTGGGGGTCATAGACCATTTTCTCAAAAACTAATGATATATTAATAGAGTCAATTTAAGAACTTAGATCAAAAGTGATCTAACCCCTATTTCGAAGACATTAAAGACAATAATTAGCATAAGGCTAATTATCTTCTTTAATTTACTTTAATAGAAATCAAAGATATCAAGTTAAGAATTAATATTACCTCCTAAAGGATGTTTCGTATAGAGTTGCAAATAAATCCGTAGTCCCCACACGCAATGGTGTATAGAAGAGAAATCTTTCAAATAATATTCATATTAGTCTTATCTTCTTAAAAGTACAAACTTCACTCCTATATATAGGGGAAAACCTACCAAATAGCATGAGATTCGAATGTTACTTTTATGGAGATGATAAGAAAAGGGACGACCCGGTTCATACCTACTCCGTAGGTGTCGGGGAGGGGGGGGATCACTCCGGGCCTGACCTACGCGCCCTCACCCCAGCTTTGCTGGAGGGGCGTTTTGAACCCCCGACCCTGGCACACCACGGTAAGCAAGCTTACCGCTGAGCCAAGGCCATCCCTCTTTATGGAGATGATGACTACTAAAATTAAACTAGGAAACATTTAAATTAGGAAACAATAAACTAGGAAAACAAGTAAAACTTCCAGAATTACCTACCAAACATTAGGGGAAAACATGTGACAAATCAGCACCAATATAGACGTCCCATTGCAGCCACTTTTTGGGCAAAAATCACGTCTATTTTCAGCCAATTTTGGGCATGAATTACAGCCCTTTTGGGCTAAAGTTTCAGCTATTTTCTCGGGCTCCAAATTGTCCCAATCTTCCTCGTGTAGGAATTGAGTTTGGACCATGAAATAAGTGCAGCACTAGCTCTCTCTTCACTATATTTTTTGGGCTCATTCATGAACTCTCCCTCCACAATAATCTTCTTGGGCTCTTTGTCCATGATAAACATCTTGATTTTCTTCGAATTCTGTCAATCTTTAAATGAGGTATGCCACCATGGATGCTATTGGGGGGTGGGTGGGGGTTATACTTGTTTGTCTTTTTCATGATGGAAAATTTGCTTCATGAAGAAAGAGCTCACTCATTTTGGTGGAGGATTTATCTAAGTAGGTCAAAGAAAATTAGATCTTGGAAGTACTCGTGTTACCACTACATATGGTGTAGAATATTTTGAACTATTTGCCTTAATATTTTGAACACTTTGTTTTTCAGTTCTCGGATATTTCTACTCGGGCCATCCCACCACTATTATACTCCAAAATGTGCACTTTCAAGAGCCACAGTGTACAAGACTCCTATAGGAGATTTACCCATTGATGAAGAAGGTATTGCGAACTTCTCCTGTACATATAAAAAGTTTGATAGCTGCTACTTGTATAAATCCAGGAAAGGACTGAATGGAAATCTTTAATTTAAATACTTCTTCAATTATATTGCTTTTACTCCTATACTAGTTGACAGATAACAGATTAACCCTTTTGCTTTCATTTTTCCAACTTCATGGCACATTTTTCAAGCCACTAGTTATTATTTATCTTCCAATTGTTGTGTTACTATTGTAATGATGGCATATTTCACATACATATTAATATAATCTTGGTTGTGTATAAATTTGTGATTAGTACATATTTTGTATTATGAAGAAGAGTAAGTCGGTGAGTAGTTCTGGTGCTGAAATCTCCTCTCAATTTGAAACTCTGTCCCATGGTTTGAAGACGGTTCGAGCGGATGGCAGAAAATTCAAATCCCGACTCTGACCGAAACATCAAGATGGTCCAAAACAGTAATGTTCAAGGCATTCGGGGTTAACATAAAGGGGTTTGAGCATGAAATCCTGGATTTAATTCTACGTATGGAGCATTAAAGGCAGACACAACTGAGTCAGCAAAAATTGAAGAGCAATTCAGCAAAGAAGTCGAGGAAAAAAGGAGAAATTAAGCTGGAGAGACTGAAGTGCGGGCTGAATCATGACGGAGTGCTAAAGGGTGACAGGGACAGGTATCACAAATCATTATCCGAATGAAATTAAAAATCAGCAGTTGGAACTTGAGGGGTCTGAACAAACCAGTGAAGCGTAGTTCAGTGAAAGTCATTGATATTCGTTGTTTACAGGAGACAAGTATTGTAGATTGGTCTTTTTCTATGATTCAAAAAATATGGGGCAATAATTGGGCAAGCTGGGCTAAGCTTAAAGCAAGTGGTATGAGGGGCAGGGTTATAATCTTACGGGATAAAATATTATGGAACTGTGTGGATATACAACATAGGTATATATACTATCTTGTGTATGTTTGAGAATATCATGGGAGAGTTCAGATGGTTCTATATGGGGGTTTATGGGCCTCATACTTATTTAGAAAGGGGCGTACTATGGCTTGAACTTGCAGCTTCAGGGGTTTATGGGATGAGTGGGTGATTGGTGGCTACGATGATACGGGTACAACAAGCGCAAGACCATTCACACGTTGCCAAGCTCGGGAATTACAAAAACTCCAAGGCATGTTCATGAATATGGCCGTGTGTGAGTGTGTTATAAATCCATCTAAGGGATTACATATTTTGAAGTGTGAAGAGGAACTTTGAAGTGTAATAAACTTACACTCCAAAGCCGCCCCTTGGACCAAGGATAAGTTGGTCATTTTCCACTCATTTTGTGATGTACTATATATAGAACATATTAGGATTATTTTAGTCCTTAGTTCATTATTGTTGTTCTTACAAGACTTGTAACATTTCAAAGCTTCTCTCTCACACTTGAGAAGTCCATCTGAAACTTGTCCAAGTGTAGTGACATTTGTGTTGTGTTTTGGCTAGAAACATAGGTCTTGAGGTTGTTTGAGTTCCTCTTGGTCTAAGTAAGAGTTTGGTGTTGATATCTTCTAGTCTTAGGGTCCTTATATTTGACACATATTAGGGTTCTTAGACTTTAGGATATTTGTATGTCAAACTATCTATCTATCTTGTTGTAATCTTCTTGTTGTTTCTCTCTTAATCTTGTGGAAGCCGCGTGGGGCATTGTTGTTATCTTCTTGTTATTCTCTAGTTCTTCTTGTTGTTGGCTGATTTTTGTATCACTACTTGAATGTGTGCTGATCTGTAAGTGAGAGGTATAATTGCATCAGGAGATCAAAAGCCATGAAAGAGCTTCTCAGACACCATGCAGGATCTAAATATAATTGACCTACCTCTTCAGGGTGCCAACTACACTTGGTCCAGAGATGAGGATTCTATTCAAGCCTCAAAAATTGATTGGTTTTTGGTTTCATCTGAATGGAATGACACTTTCATATACATAAAACAAATTGCTCTTCCTAAAGTTGCTTTAGCTCACGGACCTATACTCTTGGAAATGGTGACTGGGAAACCGATCCATCCTATTTCAAATTTGAAAATATGTGGTTGCTAGAGGAAGGATTCTTGGACAAAGTTAAGGAATGGTGGTACAACTACTCTATTGGGGCACTCCAGTTTTTTGTTGCAAAAACTGAGAAACTTATGGCAAGTTAGAATTTAGAAACAGGAAGAGTAAAGACCAGCCCTGGATGAGCTTATGGCTATTGAGCAAGCAACTGAAGTAGATTCCTATCCCTAGGAGAGAGAGAGGGAGAGAGAGAGAGAGAGAGAATATTGTCCTTGAGAATGAACTGTCACAATTGCAAAAGCAGAAGAAGTGTCTTGTAGGCAACAATATAGATATCTTTGGCTCAAAGAGGGTGATAAGGACACAATATTTTCAAAGGTTTGCCAACTCTCACATGAGAAACAATCAGTTAAATAAATTGAAGGTGGCAGATGAGACCATTGAGGATAAAGATCGAATGGAAAGTGAAATTCTTGATTTTTATTGAAATCTCAAATCCTTTATTCAGACCAGAATTTGTTTTCCCTTCCTCCACGTGTATTTGGTTGCACTTGTTTAATTCCTAACCTTACCCCCCAAAAAGGAAAGCTTCAGCACAAGGCTTTTAAATGTGTCTTTCTCGGGTATTCTTGTCTACGAAAAGGTTACAAATGCTTTGACTCCTCTACTATTAAGTACTTGATCTCTGCAGATGTTTCCTTTTTTGAGTCTTATCCATATTTTTCTCCTAATATGAAAAATTAGAAAACTATAACAACAGTCCTTCCAATTCCAACTATTTCACCCCACCTTCACCTCCTCTTAAGTTCTATTCCCAATGACCTTAGTCTCATTCTAAGCCTGCTAATCCACTTAGTATTTCTAACTCTGATACAGGTACACAAAACACTCTTGGTGACCCATTACCTACTCCGACAATGTCTCTGCTTCGGTCGAGCACTCATCAATGATCTTCCCATTGCTCTTTGCAAAGGTTCTAGAACTACTGTCATTCAAGTTCCCATTTATACGTATTTAAGCTATCATCGTCTGTCACCTTCAAATCATGCCTTTGTTACTAGCTTATCCACTGTCAGTTCCAAAAGACTGTGGCAGAAGCATTGGTTCATCCAGGTTGCCTTCGGGCTATGATTGAAGAAAGGGAAAAGACTCAAAACATGCCATTGAACTATTAGAATGACTCATCTATGCCATCACCATTAAAAAAATTTGGCTCATCTATGATTGCCGTTATAGAAAGGTTTATTTGTGCTATTATTTTTTTAGTGGTGGCTTTGCAAAACCATTTTTGCCACATGGTCTTTTATTAGAGGTTCATGACGCCAAATCCAAATCAACCAATGTTACTTAAAATCAAAATTAAAAACTGGACTTACTAAAATAATTTTCGCATCCACACCATTAAAATAGAAACTGGACTCATTACAAATTAAAATCAGTCCTTCGTCGGGGCAGTAGTTGCAACAATTATTTACCATATCTAGAGGGCTAGAAATGATGCTTTGTGGGACAAGAAGGTTCCTCACCCCTAGCCGTGAGCATGGAATTCATGAAGGAGTGCAAATACCGATTGATGGACACAAAAATGAGGAAATCCACACATAAAGATAGTCTTTGGGTAGATATAATACTGAAAGGAATATTTTAAAAAAAATGGAAGATTTGTAAAAATAAATTAAAGTCTATTGATAGGTGAGATTAGTGCTGTATAACAATGGGTCCTTTTTAAGGACATAAATTGATTTTGTTGTATTGACCTTTTGGGTAATAAATAAAATGTGGTTCGTTAGATCAAAAAATTTAAAATAAAATTGAGCTCATTAAAAATAAAAATCAAACTCATTAAGTGTGTCGGGTTTTATCTTAACGGGTCCATTTTTTAATTTTGATTTTTAAGTAATATTGATTGATTTGAATTTGGTGACGTGGATCTGGAATAAGAGGCCACGTGGCAAAAATGGTTCTGCAAAACCACCGTTAAAATATAATGACACGAATGAACCTTTTTGTAACGACAATGACATAGGTAAGCCAAACTTTGAAGGGCGATGGCTTAATAAGCCAAAATTGTAACGGATGATATAAATGAGTCATTTCTAATAGTTCAATACCATATTTGAGCCTTTTCCCTTGAAGAAATGACTACTGTGCATGATAATGGTACTTGGGAGCCTTTTCCTTTGCCAAAAGGAAAAACCACTAGTGGTTGTCGTTGGGTATTCATAGTTAAGGTAGGTTCAGATGGAGCTATTGATTGTATCAAATCGAGACTAGTTGCTAAGTGATGCACTCAATTTTCTATAGAATTATTGATCAACTATGGAAGAATTTCATCAATCTCAAGAGGCATATAGTGGGCAATGCCTAGCAAGATTGTTGAAACTCTATCTAGTTGGGGGGAAGCAGGAGAGAGTGCAAAGAATAGGAGAGAGTGCAAAGAATAGGGACTACTGGAAAACCATCCTTGCATGTATTTGGTGGACTGTCTGGAAAAAGAGAAATGCTAGAAGTTTTTAAGACAGAAGTAGAACTTTGCAGAAGATCAGAACAAACTGTATTTTGCTTTTGTGTTTTTGGTGTACAATAAGCTCCTCTGTAGAGGCAGGAGATATCCTAGATGTTTTAGAATCATGCTAGGTTGATGAGCTTTTTCTTTTACTAATACTTATTATTTGTAAAGAGGTTGTTTAGCACTAGCTAAGTGCTGGTTTACAATAGAAATGTTACTTTCTAAAGAAAGGGATACACTTAAATTTATGGCATTGACTATATAGATATTTTCTCACCAATTGCCAAGATGGCTTCTGTTTGTCTCTTTTCCCAGCTGGACATCAAAAATGCATTTCTTCATGGAGAACCTTTTAAACAGGGGGAGTTTGGACCATTATGTAGACTTCGGCGATCCCTTTATGGTTTCAAGCAATCTCCCAGAGCATGGTTTGGTCGTTTTCGAGCTATTGTCCAAGAGTTTGGATTGATCCAAATAGAGGCTGATCACTCCGTATTTTATAGGCATTCATCTCATGAAAAATGTATCTTTTTAATTGTTTATGTTGATGATATTATTATCACAGGTGATGATCATGAAGGTATTTCTCAATTCAAACACCACCTTTCCAAGTCACTTCCAGTCGAAGGATTTGGGCAGGCTGAACTACTTTCTAAGCATTAAAGTGGCACAGATGGTATTGCTATTTCACAAAGGAAATATGCCTTTGATATTTTGGAAGTCACTGGTATGTTTGATTGCAAACATGTGGACACTAATGGATCCAAATACTAAGTTTATTCAGGACAAGGGTTGCCTTTAAAAGATCATAGCGGATATCGGAGACTTGGTGGCAAACTCAGCTACCTTATAAGTACACGAACCTTTGTTATTAGTGTAGTTTTCCAGTTCCTGAATCATCGTGTGACAGTCACTGAAATGCAGTGATTCTGCATCTTGCGATATATCAAAAGCTCTCCAGGACAAAGTTTATTGTATGAAGAAAAAGGACAAACCCACATTGTTGGATATTCTGATGTAGATTGGGCCGAGTCTCCTTCTGATAGGCACTTCAGGTTATTGTGTTCTAATTGAAGGTAATCTAATATCCTGGAAAATTTAGAAGCAAGAAGTCATGGCTTGATCAAGCACAGAGAGGGAGTATCGAGCTATGACATTGGCTACGCGTGAGCTTATATGGTTGAGCCAACTTCTCCAAGAATTGAAGATGGGTGAAGTTAAATCGATGAGATTAATTTGTGATAACCATGCTACAGTACATATTGCTTATAATGCCATGTTTCATGAAATAATGAAGCGTATTGAGATAGATTGTCACTTCATTCATGAGAAAATTGAGTCGGGATATATCTGCACGATTTTATCAACTCAATAGATCAGCTGGCAGATACTTTCTCAAAATTACTTCGAAGATCCAGAGTTGACTATATTTATAGCAAGCTAGGAGCATATGACTTAGAGGCTTCGGCTTGAGGGGGTGTTAAATCTGATATTGTTATTAGATAGTGTAGATATGAGAATATCCCTATAAGTAGATAGTGTAGATATGAGAATATTTTCAATTCCTTGTAATTAGACAATTAGGAGATTGTGTAATATTCTTATTAGTTTCCTTATTTATATTCTCTGTAACACTATTTAATCCCACTAGCTCAAGGGAATATCAAGACACTAATTCACAAATTCTCTAATTTCTCAACCCAATTGCCATGTAATCATCAACACGACTATGTAAAGTTCAATTTTCTGCGCTTGCGTAAGGGGAAGCAATTGCTTAAACTTTTCTTAATAATCTACCGCATATTCAATTTGGCGCAACTTAGCCAATTCTTCCAACTTTTGACTTCTAATTAGTGGTCCAAAATGAAGGTTGCGTTGATGTTTGAATGCTTCCCAAGAGCATCAAGGCATATCTTTCTTTTGTTGATGAAACTAAAGTTGTGCAATTCCTTCCAAATGCAACGAAGCAAGTTCAGTTTTCTTCTTCTGGGTGTTTGCTGGTGTTGAAAGAAATGCTTGCACCTGTTCTGCCATCCCAAGGGGTCCTCTTGGCAATTAAATCATGGAAACTCCAACTTTGTAGATTTAGGAATGATGGAATTCCCACTAGTATCCTCAATCCGTATCCACTGCTTTACCTTTCCAACCTCGATTGTGATTGCGGTTTTTAGTTGCTCCAACATCTGTCGCCGACCTCCGGCTCCGACCTCCGGCCCCCGTCGCCGCTGCCCGCCGCCCCCCCTTCGCCGACCTCCGGCTCCGATCCGCCTCCCTCCGGCTCCGATCCGCCTCCCTCCGTTCATACCTCAACGGCACCTGCCCGGCGCCACCATCGGCGAAACAGCGCCGCCACCCCCGCCACAGAAACAGCTGTCCACCTCCGCCGTAAACCCCAACTCCGGCTCCGGCGAGATCCTACCCAACCGCTCCGCCGTCCGGTTCCGGTCAGACCCAAGCGACCGGCGACCCTCTCCGTTTCGGCACCTCCGGCGAACAAACAACGTCAACCAGGTGACCCCATCGCTGCCATCCGTCTCCATCTCCAACCGCGACGAATTAGCCCAGCGCCGCCGCTGGCTCCCTCTGTTCGGCCTCCTCTCCCCCAAACGACGACCAGCCCCCTCGGTCTCCAGCAGCCGCCGCTCCCTTTAATTTCTGCATCCAGCAGCGCCGTCTCTCCGTCACCGGAATCCCCGGAGCCCGATCTACGTTGGGTTTTGGTTTCCGGCTTGGTCTACAAGCGTAACCCGGTGACTTCTAACCTTTGTTATTGCATTCTTCGTATTATGCTAGTATTATCTCCTGTATCTTGACTTGCGTGTGATTTGTTGATATTGTCTGTTGTCGTTTCTTGCACTGCTTTTTATTGGGTTATCGGCTTGGGGCTCTGTTTTTGGGGCTTTGGGTGTTGAGTCCAGTGGTGTTTGCTCTTTTTTTGAGTTTAGTTTTGTTTATTGATTATTTCTTTGAATTTGTGTGAGCCTTGTATTTCTTGCTGCTGCTTTGCTACTACCATTGTTTATATTTTCTTATATTTTCTTGTAGTAGTGGCTGTGGGCGGTGATGGTTGGATAGGGTCATGTCCGAGGGGGTTGGGGCGTGGGGCTGTGGTGGGGGCGGGGGATGAGGAAAGGGCGGGAGTGGGAGGGAGGCCAAGGTTTGGCCTCAGGGGTAGTAGAGGAAGACGTGTGGATAGTGATGGTAGGCTGAGGGTTGGGTCTTGGAATATAGGGACCCTTCAGGGTAGGTCCATAGAGCTTGTGAAGATTCTTAGAAAGAGGAGGATTAATATTGCGTGTGTTCAAGAGACCAAGTGGGTAGGGTCTAAGGCTAGGGATGTGGATGGTTACAAGCTGTGGTACTCTGGGAGCGAGAGGCATAGGAATGGAGTTGGCATCTTAGTAGATGAAGAGCTTAGAGATCAGGTAGTAGCGGTGAAGAGGATCAACGATAGGTTAATGACTATTAAGTTGGTCATTCGGGGGTTTACCCTGAACGTGTGTAGTGCTTATGCGCCGCAAATAGGCTTGGAGGGGGAGGAGAAGATGCGGTTTTGGGAGGCTTTGGATGAGGTGGTGAGAGGCGTGCCTAGCTCGGAGAAGATTGTTGTAGCAGGAGATTTCAACGGGCGCATCGGGGCGTTATCGGAAGGCTTTGGTGATGTGCATGGTGGTTTTGGTTTTGGGGAAAGAAATGAAGAGGGGGCTACTCTTTTGGATTTCGCGAGGTCCTTTGGGCTGGTGGTGGTGAACTCGGGCTTCCCGAAGAAGGACGATCACCTGATCACCTTTCGAAGCGCGATAGCCAAGACCCAGATTGACTTATTGTTGCTTAGGAAAGGGGATAGGGCGTTGTGTAAGGATTGTAAGGTCATCCCGAGTGAGAATCTTTCGACCCAGCATAGGCTCTTGGTTATGGATTTGGGTATAAAGAAGATTAGAAAGTGGAGGGGTGAGGAGTGTAGACCTAGAATTAAGTGAGGCGGCTTGACGCCAGTGAATGCGTGGGAGATAGGGGAGAAATTGGCGGGAATGGGGGTGTGGGAGTGTAGGGGGACGTGGATAGTATGTGGGATAGGGTGGCTAGGTGCATCAGGGAGAATGCAAGTGAGGTGTTGGGTGTTTCTAGGGGCCGGGCCGGGCATCATCGGGGGGATTGGTGGTGGAATGAAGAGGTTAAGAAAAAAGTGGGGACCAAGAAAGGGGCGTATGCTAAGTTGGTTGAGAGTAAGGACGAAGAAGAGAAGCGGGTAAACAGGAAAGAGTACAAGCTAGCTAGGAAGGAGGCCAAGTTAGCAGTTACGGCGACTAAACCGGCTGCTTTTGAGAGCTTGTATGCAGGGTTACAGGGGAAAGGAGGGGAGAAAAAGTTGTTTAGACTCGCTAAGGCTAGGGAGAGGAAGGGTCGTGACCTCGACCAGGTGAGGTGCATTAAGGGGGAGGACGGTACAGTGTTGGTGGAGGACGGCCACATTAAGAATAGATGGCAGTCGTACTTTCATAGGCTCTTGAATGACGAAGGGGATAGAGCGATTGTGTTAGGGGAGCTGGAGCACTCAGAGGAGTGTCAGAATTTTAGTTATTGTAGACGTTTTAAGGTAGAAGAGGTTAGAGAGGCTGTTCGCAGGATGCGAAGGGGTAGGGCGACGGGGCCGGATGAGATACCGGTGGATTTTTGGAAGTTCGCTGGAGAGGCTGGTGTAAGGTGGTTGACTGGATTGTTTAACGAAATCTTCAAGACGGCAAAAATGCCCGAGGCTTCCTATCTTTTGAGTTTGTTAATTCCTTCATGAGCGCATCCAAACGAGCATTTATGGCTTCCTATCTTGCTAAATTGGTTGCATGTTCTTCTTGGAACAAAGTCAGCGATTGTGTCAATTGTTGTCGGATTAGATATCCTACGGTCCCTTGATATGAATCTAGTTATGGGACGCTACTAAATGAAATAAGATGTTTTCTTCCTACGACCTATGGTGCAGATTCGTTCAGAGAGAACATGCAATCTCTTGAGTTAGAGAACTAAAATACTCAAATAGTTTTCTGCTTATCTTTCAATTGAATTCAAATAATTCTAAATACAACACTAGTGGATTAACCACCATCTTAATTTCAAGGAAATAACTTCCTACAACTATAAAAATGAGAAAGTGGAGGAATAACCTCCTTACTCCTAATATCTACTACCAAGAAATAGGAAAACATAATTAATAGATAAGTTGAAGTAATATTGACAGCATGCAGGCTGACCCGTTTGCGTTATGGTTGATGGGCTTCTATGTGAATCAAGAAGATGCTTATGATGGGAGATGAGTCCAAGAATGAGTTCAAGAATTATGGAGAAGCATGGGCTAAGTGCTACACATATTTCCTGATTCAAGTCCAAGCCCAAAAGGAAGAAGATTGGGCCGATATTTGGGATAGATTTTTCCCTATATATATAGGGATGAATTTTGTTATTTACAAGGACATGATGATTAATATTATTTGAAAGGTTTCTTCTTTACACTTTTGTGTGTGGGGTGACTATGAATTTGTCTTGCAAACCTATAAAAATGATTATTTAGGTCGTAAGATTAATTCTTAATTTGATATCTTTGGTTTCTATTAAAATTAACTAAAGAAGGTGATTAGTCTTATACTAATTGTTGTCTTTGATTTTTTCGAAATAGGGGGCCAAATCACTTTTGATCAAAGTTCTTGAATTGACTCTACTAGTATCATAATTAGTCTTTAATCTACGAATGTTGAATACTAAGATCAATTGGGGTTCTTAATACCTAATCTCGAAATTGGAGATTTTATTCTCAAATTTTGTCTATCTTTAATTTTTTGTCTTTAAACTTAGTATTTTCGCTCATATTTTTTTCGTTTATTTAGGTACCCCGACTCTTATCAAGTGGTATCAGTGCAGTTCTATTAAGGTTCCGTTCTTGATAAATCTTGGGAGTTTCTGGCTCCCCCCAAAAATAAAATCTTTCTTTTGATTTTTTTCTTTTTGTAGATTAAGAAGAAAAGCTACATAGTAGCATAAGGAAAAAAATGAAAATTAAAAAAAAAGGAGAAAATTCAATTACTTGAGAATTAAAATATTCTCAAGAAAACTCCAAATTTGTTTTGGCTCTTGATTTTCTACGTGAAAGAAAAAAATTGAAGTTTTCTTTCCATAAATTGGTCCTTTTCCTATCTTATCAAACCCAATTTGTTTGGGTATTGCTTCTCTTCTTTCTACATCATACTTCTAAAAGGTTGTTACTAGTAGGGTTATACACAAATTCTGAATGATCGCCAAATTGAGAGATGTTTTTTCTTTATTTTTTGGGGATGTCTCAAACATGCAAGGATACTGGGACTCAGAACGACGACATGGTCAAGACACTTAGAAGGATTTTCGTTCATCTTGATGCATTAGAGGTGATACATGCATGATCATGAAGATGGACTTATGTGAGTGTGTTGACCCAACCAAGGGAGTGTACAAGTTGAAGTGTGAAGAGGGCTTTGGAACACTCCAAAGCCGCCCCTATCATACACCCCAAGGGCGTCTTTTGTTTCCCTTTCATTAAGGGCTTTTTGGACATTTCACTTTTATTTTGTAATAAGACTATAAGTAGGCTAATATTAGGTCTTTATTCCTTAGTTGTTGAATGATATTGAAAGACTATTCTCTAGAGAGAGAGTGTAGCCGAAACTAGTGCAATAAACAAGTGTGGTACTCACTTGTGTTGCAAAATTGGCTAGAAATGTTGGTGCTTGAGTGGTGGATTCCCTCTTGTTTCTTCGTAGGAGTGTGGTGTTACTATTGTAAGTCTTAGGGATCCTTGGATTTGAGACATCCTTGGGTTCTTTGGTCTTGTAATAGTGTATGTCTCACTATTTATTTTTACTTTCATGTACTGGTTTGTTCTTGTTTTAGTGAAAACCGTTGGTTCTTGTTATCTTGTGTTGTTGTTGCTGCCGTGGTGTCATTTTGTGCCTTCCATAGTTGTTTTCGTATCATTTGGTATCAGAGCAAGGCTGATTTTGTTCCCACCAGATCAATCTTGGGCTTGCTTGCTTGCTTGAAAATTCAAAAAAAAAAGTGGTTGTTCTTGTTTGAGTCTTGGCCGAAAACTTGGAGTCTAGATCTAGGAGTATTTCGTGTGTTTTGAGTGTTAGTTTCTTCTTCACTAACACTAATAAAGTCAAGATCCAAGTTGAACTCTTACTTGAGTTGTTGTGTGGATTCAAAGTTTGGCCGAAGTAGTGTTGTTGTTGTGGTGGTGGATTCAAGGTTTGAACATTGTTTGTGTGTTGTTGTTGTGAATCCGAAGCTTAAAGGTGTGTTGTTGGTATTGTTGTTGTGGATTTGTGTTTGAAAAGAGTGTTGTTATTTCGAGGTTCGACTTGAACCTTGGTCTTCAAACCTTTATTGAAGATTCTTGGTGTTCTTCATGTCTTATGACAAGAAGAATCTTCAATAGTAGTTGTTTGATCTTAAGACCAAGTGGAAGAGTGTAGTGTTTCTTGTTTGTCTTGAAACAAGTCCCAAAATTATACCAAAGAAGTAAAGGGACAAAAAGCTTTCTAAAAGACTTGTTACCAAAAGGGTGTAAGGGGGATTTTTCAAGACTAACCAAAAGTGGAAAGAGCCAACCATCCTTCAGAAAGGTGTTTTGCCCAAAAGGTGCAAAGAAAGTCAAACCCTTTTTGAATGTGAAAAAGGCTCCAAACTTGTTGTCTTCCCCTCCAAAACCGGTTTTACTCTTCCACTAGTTGAAAGTTGAACAAAATTCAAAGTTGGAAAAACAATAATTTTTCAAAATCCGCAACCACTCCAACGCTACCACGTCACCTAATTTCCGTACAAAACAAATTTTAGGTTAAAAAATTTGGATTCTTAGTTTTGATTCTTGTATCCTTATTCTCCCTTGTTGATTCCTTAGCTTCCATTTCTTCGTGTCTACATTCCTTGTGTGTCTTTTATCCTTTTTGATTTGTGTTTTCCACTCAACGCCTCACGGAGTACAAGTCAACTTACAACACTTATGAGATCAAGTGTGAGGTATCCAAAGAGAGGAGAGTGTGAGGATCTTACTTTTACAACTAACTTGTTTGATGTTTTGAAGGTAAATTCTTAGGTATAATGGAAACCGAGGGGACAACCTCTCAAACAGTGGATAACAGTGTTCTTAGTACTATCTTGGCCGAGATTGAAGCTCTCAACCGAAGCATGGTAAAGGTGCAAACGGATGTGTCATTGTTGGGTGAAAGGTTGGATCATGTGGGGAGTCGAAGGAACTTTCGTGCTTCTACTCCTCGTCACCATGTTTCCTCAATTGGGCATGACCAAAACACTTCCACCACCATTACCCCCGAAACTTTACATCAAATGTTCAATCCTTCTAGACCACCACAAAATGCCACAAGCCAAGCTACAAATTGCCCTCAAAATCGAGACCTAAATAGGCCAATTCCCCCACAATTCGATCAAGTCCAACGAGGACTTAGAAACCAAATACCTCCACTAAACCTGAATCTTCCCATCCAAGCTCCACTTAACCAAAGGCTTCAACCTCCACCAAATCAAATTCCTCCCTTCCAAGCTCCACTTTACCAAAATCGATCCGTCCATGTAGAGGAATATGGTAGAGAGGAACATGAAGGATATGGAGCCTATGATGATGCTTATGTGATGGAAGAAGAAGTGAAAGGAAGACGTAGGGATCAAAAGGGATACCGAGGTCATAGTGGAAGAGTTTGTCAATGGGACCAACAAGGAACCCGCCACCAAGATAGAGATGTAGGTCTCAGTTCTATCAAAGTGAGCCTTCCCATTTTCAAGGGTGAGAGTGATCCCGAAGATTATCTTACATGGGAGTCATCTTGTGACAAGATATTCCAACTTAATGATCTCACTGAAGAAAAGAAGAGTTGTTATGCTATAGCTCACTTTGAGAGGTATCCTGATACGTGGTGGGAGTATGTTAAGCGGTTTGGACATGAGTTGATTGAGGGACAACCCCCTCCTTAGTTTAGATTGAAGAACCTTATGAGCCAAAGGTACTTGCTCGAGACTTAAAGGCATAAGCTCCTTGCCAAGTTGTACAACTTGAGGCAACGTAACAAAAGTGTCATGGCTTACTACGATGAGTTCCAACAATTGATGTTGAAGCTTGATCACCGAGGAGAGCAAGTGAGTCATGACATTGTACGCTTCAAGGTCGGCTTGAACAAAGACATCTCGACATACATGACCCTTCACAAGTTTGGCACTATAGACTGCATCTTCCAAGCGGCATTAGAGGTTGAAAGGGAGCTCAAGGAGAGGTCGAGTTACAAATTCAAGGGACAATCTCCCTCGGGATGGCACAAAGACTCGAATCACTCATTCAATGCCGAGCAACCCGAGACCAAGGCTGTCCAAACCGAGGCCAAGGCTGCCTAAAAGTATCCTCCAAGAAATGAAGGTAAACCGAATCTCTCCTCTCACCCTAAGGGGCTTCAATGCTTCAAATGTCAAGGGTGGGGACACAAGGCTAATGAGTGCCCAAATCAAAGAAATGTGATCCTTAGGGAGAGAAAATTGTACTATCTTGGAGAAGAGGTGGGCATTGAATCAGATGAGATTGATGGCAAACCTCAAGATAGAGAGCAAGAAGAAACCGAGGTGCAAAATGAAGAATATGGAGAAGATGTTTGGCCGCATGATGGTGCATATGAAGTGCCTTGTTAAAAGAGATGAAGCCTTGAATTTGAGGTCAAATTCCTCTCAAGATGGAGACGATACGGGCATGATCATGAAGATGGACTTATGTGAGTGTGTATTGAACCCAACCAAGAGAGTGTACAAGTTGAAGTGTGAAGAGGGCTTTGGAACACTCCAAAGCCGCCCCTGTCATACACTCAAAGGGTGCCTTTTGTTTCCCTTTCATTAAGACATTTCACTTTTATTTTGTAATAAGACTATAAGTAGGCTAATATTAGGTCTTTATTCCTTAGTTGTTGAATGATATTGAAAGACTATTCTCTGGAGAGAGAGTGAGTTGTAACCGAAACTAGGCAAGAACAAGTGTGGTACTCACTTGTGTTGCAAAATTAGCTAGAAACGTTGGTGCTTGAGTGCTGGATTCTCTCTTGTGTCTTTGTAGGAGTGTGGTGTTACTATTGTAAGTCTTAGGGGTCTTTGGATTTGAGACATCCTTGGGTTCTTTGGTCTTGCAATAGTGTATGTCTCACTATTTATTTTTACTTTCATGTACTAGTTTGTTTTTGTTTTAGTGAAAACCGTTGGTTCTTGTTATCTTGTGTTGTTAGTCCTCTTGTTATCTTGTGTTGTTATTGCTTCCGTGGTGTCATTTTGTGCCGTCCATAGTTGTTTTCGTATCAAAGAGGTCACCCAAAATCCACCTAACCCGGTGAATGTAACCTGAGGAGAAATATTTTTCATACAAGGTGTGGGATAAAAGGTAATATTTGTTCTATGATTATTGATTTTGAAAGTGGTGCTAATGTGATAAGTTCATATTATTGATTTTCAAAGTGGTGCTAATGTGATAAGTTCATACGTGGTGGAGAAGTTGGAACTTACATGCATCAAACACACTACTCCTTATAAGCGACAATCTTTGAATGGTTTTGGTGAACTTAAGGCGACTAAGCAATGCATGATATCTTTCTCCATTGGGAGGTACTTCGATAATGTTCTTTATGATGTAATTCCAATGCAAGATTGTCATATCATGCTTAGGTGTTTGATAGGAATGCAATTTATGATAGGGGAAACGATAAAGTTTCTCTTAAGCTAAACAAAAGAAAATATATACTTGCACCTTTAATTCCATTCCAAGTTTATGAAGATCAGAAATATGTGAAAAAGGCAATGAAAAATTGAGAGAGAAAAGAATGATAGGAGCAAGGAAGTGCATGTTGATATCCCAAGAGAGGAAAAAAGAGAGGTTGTGTTGTGTGAAGAAAATGGAATGTCAAGTGGGAAAAAAAGTGAAGTCGAGAGAAAAGAAAAGAGATGTTCATAAGATTAAAACGGAGAGGGATGATCGTGGGGTATAGAGAGAAGAGGAAAAGAGTTTGAGTGAGGTTATTTCTTATTCTAACTCTAACATCCTACTTCTTCCAGTTGCTTCGACTCTCATGTAGGTACTCATGGGAAAGTTTGCATTGAAAAGCCATCATTGGATGAACTTAATCATAAGGTGGTTGAAACTATATATCGCATTCAACAAGTGTTTGATCATGAGAAGGATACAGGTTAAGAGAATTATTTTGAGTCTATTTAAGATAAGACTCATTACAAGAAGACAAAATAAGGTAGTTGCGGATCTAATACTAATGATCAAGGAAAATTGAGGTGATGTTGTTCCTTGGCTACATAAGACTAAGTATGATATGTATAACTGGTTTGTTCACATTCTTGGTATTCATAGAACACCAAATAATTGGAGGTAATGAACTACACTTTTAATTCTTATGTTGGTGACTTTATTACGTCTGGGAATGATGATATTTTGTGATATAAGAAGTCATTAACTTTAATCGCTAAGTTCACTCAAAGTAAGTCGTTCCCATCTAAAATTGAGCACGACATTGTTGAATATGGATTCCTACTTTTTGAAACTAGGCATAAGGTTTGTGGGTGAAGAATATGAATTATGAATGAGTTAGATGATTCTTCTTCTCTTATTCTAGTGTCGAAATAATTTTTGTGTGATGACTTGTTGAAATATGATTCTTTCTACGGGATAAGACATAATTTTTAAGTCTTGGTGATTGTAAGGTTAAAAAGATGTTTGCTTCTAGTGATGAGGAAATACATGAATATTATGATACCCATGATCAAATACCCTTTATTGAACCTATTCATGATTCCTTGTTGGAGAATTTGAGCAATTACTTAGAATTTAATGGAGATTTTATTTTGAGATTGAAAGATTCTTCTAACCTTCTTGAAAACTTCTATGCTATGTGAATAAGTTTTATGTGGAAAAATCTTTGGGAAGTGTAATTGATGATGCTTGGCATATCATTAAAGTGTTCAATTTGATACATATTCTGTAGAGCTTACGTCGTCTTTGACAAGCCCATTGGAGTACTTTATTGATAGAATTAAATTAGAGAGGCACATATCATTCCTACGTTATTTATACGTGAATATTATTGTGCTCATACAAGGAAGAGAATTTTCTATCGGGATGATGATATTTTCATGCTTTGTAAAGGAGTATTTATACATGCAAGGATTAATTGGGTTAAGTGGGCGCATGGTCACTCTCCGATTTTGTTCCTATCCTTGTTGTTTTCAGGCAATGAATGTTGTTTACTATTGTATGTCTTCTTGATTTTACGAGATTCACATTTGAGGACAAATTATTTTTCAAGAAAAGGGGAATGATAGCATCCAGGTTGACCCGTTTGCATTAAGGTTGATGGGCTTCAATGTGAATCAAGAAGATGTGTATGATGTAAGAAGAGTCCAAGAATTATGGTGAACCATAGGCTGAGTGCTACACATATTTCATGGTTCAAGTCCAAGCCCAAATGGCCCCAGACCCCATTATGTGGGAATATACTGGGTTTGTTGTTGTTGTTGTTGTTGTTGTTGAAGTCCAAGCCCAAATGGAAAAAGATAGAGCTCATATTAATTGAATTCGAAAACTTTTGCTTTCCTAGTATAAAAGTTACCTAGTTTAAAGTTTCCTAGTTTAAAAATTTCCTAGTTTAAAAGGTTCCTTGTTAGTTTCCTAGATTTATTTTTTCATAAAAGTAGAATTTGAATCCCATGCTATTTGGGAAAATTTTTCCTTATATATAGGGATGAGTTTTGTTATTTACAAGAACATGATGATTAATATTATTTGATAGGTTTCTCTTCGTTAAATCTTTGTGTGTGTGGTTACCATGAATTTGTCTTGCAATCCTATAAGAACGATTTTTTAGGAGGTAAAATTAATTCTTAATTTGATATTTTTGGTTTCTATTAAAGTTAATTAAAGAAGCTGATTAGTCTTATACTAATTGTTGTCTTTGATTTTTTGAAATAGTGGTCTAGATCACTTTTGATCTAAGTTCTTGAATTGATTCTATTAGTATCATAATTAGTTTTTAATCCACTAATTTTGAATACTAAGATCAATTAGGGTTCTTAGCACCTAATTCCGAAATTGGAAATTTTATTCTCAAATTTTGCCCATCTTTAATTTCTTGTCTTTAATCGTAGTATTTTCGTGTCCGCATTATTTTCTTGTTTATTCAGGTAACTCGTCTTTTTATCAAATCTACTTTCTGATTTCTTTAAATTTTCCATGTATAAACCGTTGGTAGACTATGTTAAAGAGTTTGATTCAATGCCCTTAATCTTGTGGTCTTTAACATGTTATGTTGAAGAGTTGTTAAAAAGGGAAAGAGTCATTCTTTTTGCAACGGACTAAAAGGAAAGTAGGTCAATCAGATTTAAACGGAGGGAGTACTATGTAGCCCTAACGGATTTTTTTTTAAACACAAGGAAATACAACGCTTGAAGTGTGGGTCAGTCACGTCAAGAGTTCAATCTGTTACTGTAAGGAGCCAGGTATATAAGTGGGAGCAGGAGGGACAGGCTCATACTTCCTGGAGTTTCCAACTTGTGGGCCAACTAGCCTTGTGCCAGCTAGGTTATTTGTGGGTATAGTGTTTTGAAATCTTCCAATTTTCAAGAGTACTTTGTTCGACAATCTCTTGGATTTAGTCTCTAAAGCTGGCCTGAACTCCATCATATATATATAAAATGAAAACTGCCTCTGGGATTTAGTTGTAGACAATTTATTTCATATAAACACAGATGAAATGACATAACTATAACAGAAATAAAAGTAGATCTTGATACGCCATTCTATAAAGTAACCATAAGGATTACTGTTAGGCCACCATGCAAATTCTGATCCTCTGTTGATTTCTGGCAATTAAAGCAATCAGCATACTAGGAGAGGCCTTTAAAGATAAAGGCGGTTAAAGCACAATCTTAATTTGTTAAAATGCTTCAGTTCTGCTTATTTTACCTGTGTAGTTTGTTAGCAAGCTTGTCCTTCAGGTAAGTTTTCCATGTTTCTTCACGGCAACATTGAAATAACACTCTTATATAACCAAGCTTTGGTTTAATACCAGTAAATGATGAGCTAAAAGCTACGGGGAACTTTGAATACATGGATCTTCGCGTTGATGAAGCTGAACATAGCATGGAAATGCACCTTCCATATCTTGCTAAAGTTTTCCAAGGGTATGCTTTTCTAAATTAAATTTCACTAGTATGATTGTTTTATTCAGAGATAACTGTTAAAGTTACTAAGGCAGGTATCCAGTGAAAATTGTGCCCATTTTGGTTGGGGCTCTTAGTGCTGAAAGTGAAGCGCTTTTTGGGCGGTTACTTGCAAAATATTTGAATGACTCAAAGAATTTCTTCTCAGTGTCTTCGGATTTTTGTCATTGGGGATCAAGGTGAGTTTGAGTCACCAATGCTGCATGTACTCGTATCTTGATCATCTCCTCTCATTAAAATAAGTGGATAATTTGCCTGAAAATTGAACTTGAATGTTAGTTATTTTTGGTGCGTCGAGATTTTTTAGGATTTGATTTGGCAGTCTCTGACTCTGATCAAAGATGGGTAGAAATCTAAAGTTTAATAATCTGATTCACATTATACTTGTGTTGATAGCCAAACAGAAAAACAGAACAGTTATTTATTAGAGATTATAGCTGCGATAAAAGGAATATGAAATTTATTTGACCATCCTGGTCGACAGAAAGCTGTCTCATTTAAGACACATTTCAATTCTTGCTTCTCAAAAAAGATGGCAAGTGCATGGTATCAGATAAATTCTTAATAATGACGTCTAGATGGACTGTCGAGGCATACAAAAAAGATGTGTTTGAACTGTAATGTTTCATAGTCTGCTGAAGGAGTCTACTTGATATACATATTCCTTGGTCTCGTTCTTTACATCAATTGGGCTTCTATTCGTAGGTTCAACTACATGCATTATGACAAAAGCCATGGAGTTATTTACAAATCTATTGAGGCCTTGGACAAAATGGGTATGGATATTATAGAAACAGGAGACCCAGATGCATTCAAACAGTACCTGTCGGAGACGGACAACACCATTTGTGGACGCCATCCAATTAGTGTTTTTCTCCACGTAATTCTCCTCTCTTTTTGACAAATTGTCTTTTTCTGAAAGGTTTTGCCTTCTATCTTGTGTATGTTTCTGTAAGCTTCTTAACTTACCTGTCTGTCAGGTTAGGTAAGGGTGCTGCTTTATTATATATTTTGGTTCTTTAATTTTGTAATCCTTGTCTGTAACTTCTATTCTATTTTCATTCATGCAGATGTTGAAAAGCACATCGACTAAGATAAAGATTAGATTCCTTAGATATGAACAATCCAGCCAATGCAAATCTATGAGGGACAGCAGCGTAAGCTATGCATCTGCAGTGGGAAAAGTTGATGCTTGAATTTTATCATTACCGAAGTTCTCTCTGTAGAGGCTAATTATGTGACTTTTAGTCAACAGTGTAATATCTGACAACTTTTGCCTTGGCATGGGAACATCTTATTCTGGGTTCGTGTTAATAAAAGTTCATACTAGTAATTATTAATTCCATGAGCTAAACAATTTCCTTAATGTATTTGCTCTGTCTGAGCTGAATATGCGCAGTCTCCTTATTTATGTGGTTGCGTGTTGATGTTGGAGTAATTTCTGATAATTGGTCAGGCAAAGTCTCTTAAAATGAATTTTTTAGGTCTTTATACTCTCACTGTGATATGTTCCATAAACAGCAGTTGATTACTATGCGTTTAGTTAGCACTATTTGAGGGCTAAAAGTGAACCTTTATTTTTTGGTCATTGACGTAGATGATTGCGGGATGCTAATTTGAATTTTGAATTGCCAAATCCGTTTATGAAGAAATTGAGCCGAGTTGTTTATATCGAAGTGCTGCTTTCTTTGTTTACCTCCCAAAAAAGGTGCTGCTTTTTTTTCCCCCAATTTTTCTATATTTGATAGAATATGGTGTCTTTTTGGTATGAAAATTAATGAAAAGTTGTCATATTACTTGGACAGAGGAAAGGGAAACTTTGTTAGGAAGGGGGATCACTCTTCATACCAAAATGTATTTACACACACACAAGTACTTTTTTTGTCTTGAAGCAATTACGCATTTTTGGTAATCAAAATTCCCCATATCTTTTATCAAATTTGTGATTCCTTGCTAATCTATTTTTCTCATAATTGATAGCCTGGCCAAGCTTATTTTTTTTTTTTCCAGAAGTGCTTAATTTTTCTTAAAAGTGTTTATTTTTACAAAATGAGGTGTCTGATAAAGCTTTTGAAAGAAAATAAGTGTTTCTGGGGAGTAGAAAAAACAGTTTTTCATAAGCTAAAAATATAGTAACTTCTTATTTGGAAAACACTTTTGAAAATATGTATTTAAAAGCACTTTAAAAGGTTTGGCTGAATAATAATTGCTGCTCAAAAGTGTTTTTTAAATTTATTGGTCAAAAATAAGTTTTTTACCATAAACATTTTTTTGAAAAGTACTTCTAAAAAAATGCTTTTCAAAATAAGTTAATTTTATAAGTTTGATCAAACAGGCGATAGGTAAGTGTATTTATATATATTTTGAAAAGTACTTTAGAAAAACACGTTTCAAAATAAGTTAATTTTATAAGCTTGATCAAACAGGCGATATGTATTTCTTAATCAAATTGAAAAAAGAAAAAATTTGATATATAGTACTTTTTATTTAGTTTTTAAATATCTAAATTTTAGTTTTAAAAAATTAAATTAATCTAATCTAATTTAGCTTTGAAATTTAGTCAAATTAATGCACGAAAAAGAAGGAAAGCAATTAAAAAAGAATGGAGTAAAATAATATGTTACCAGGGAGATTTAATTAAGCGTGATGAAAAATTTTTAAATTAGGTGTAGATGACTAAAGTCCTAATTATTGAGTGTGGATGATAATTAGTAAAAGATGGATTAAGAAAATTTGACCCATGCGTGAGAATTGCACTTAAGATTTTTATTTTACACTTTGGCCCAGTATAAAACGCTAATAACTAAAATGGAGGGAAAAAATGAAGTTGCTGCTCTTATTTTCTCTTTCTTCACTTGGATTATTGTTATTCATTGATGCTGTTGCTTTCTTCTTCTTCATTATCATCTCTTCTTGTTCATCATCATCATTTTCTTCTTCTTCATTATTTGTCGTACCATTATTGTTGTTATTGTTGCCGCTACTACTGTTACTGAATCAAATTTTTATCACTAGGCATTACTTCACAGGTGATTCTGTTTAGTAAAATTATGATTTTTAGTTCAATTTCTCATCTGGGTACATTTGCTCCTATTGTTTTTCAACAATATTGCTTATCCAACAACTGTTGTATTCATTTACAACAGATGTTGGATAGTTTCCATTACTATTTAAGTAGTTTCAACATGTAAGTCATCTGTTGCAACAAATGACCTACTCGTTGGTCTAAGCTACTGGTTATGTAACATAAATCCAACAGATGAGTCATTTGTTGCAACAGGTGTCTCATATGTTAGATTCATGTTACAATACTAGATAGAATCTAAAATTAAATCCAACAAATGAGTCATCTGTTGCAACATATGATAGAACTGTTGTAACAGATAACAGATCTATTGCAATAGATGACTGATCTATTGTAATATATGACTCATCTGTTGGATTCATGTTACAACACTAGGACAAAACTTGAGCTGAATCCAACATATGAGACATCTGCTACAGCAAATGACTCATCTATTGGAATTCATGTTACATAATTGGGACAGAACTCGAAACTGAATCCAACAAATGAGACATCTGTTGCAACATATAATTCATCTGTTAGAACATTGATAATGATGGTGCATATACTCTTTTTGTTGTATATACTATACTATCATTATCAATTTTACTGTAATATCATTATTAACTTTTTCAATAAATTTCTTTAGTTACCACTAATAGAGAGGAATCAATAACAATGGGGGTTGATTGTCACAGTGAATGAATCGAGAAGAATAATCGATTTATTTGGAATTGAAAGGATGGTGAAATGTTAGAGACGATAGCGATGACATTTTAAAGAAATATTTTGTAAACTTAATCATCAATTATTGTGGATTAAATTATCAAACAAAAGATTTTGTCATCAGTTACATGCACAACTCTTTGAAAATCAGAGGGTCCTACCTTTTAAGATAAACGATCAGATTCGTTTGCGTGCTTATTTGAGTGATGTATCTAGGCTTATTTTAAGGATGTACGTGGTTGAAAAAACAATAGAAAATCAAAATGCAGAACAAAAACATTAAGATATGTTTAATGATAAATTGAATGATGTGGACATAAATATTTCAGATGATGAGAGTGAAGATGAAGTGGAGGAGGATCAAACACTTATGCCCATTGTTGCGAGCAATACAGTGGGCAGTTCTCAATCAACACAGTCAAGAAATCTTCAAGATAATGAAATAGATTTTTACAAGGGTGACATTCAAGAACAAGGAAGAACTAGTCACTTCATTACATATTGCTTGCTTGAAAAAAGATTTTAGACTCAAGAAGGTGATTAATTCGCATAGTATGTATTGTTTTAGATGTGCATATTCGGAGTGTAAGTGATGGTTGAGGGATGTAAAATTCATAAGTTCTGATAGATTCTGCATTAGAACTTATGAAAAGTATGACACATGTAGTTCGGAGCATATTACGAGCCATAATCTTCACGCCACAACAAAGATCATTGGTAAATACTTCAAAAATAGCTTTCCCAATAGTAAAGGTGTCACGCCTCAAATCCTATTGGGACGGACTGGCACCCGTAACCGAGGAGGCCCGGGAGAACTAGGTCATAACCTTATACTTCCCATGCATACCTCTATGACAACCCAAAATTTGGACAGTATCATGTCGCATATAAAAGGAAATAATCACCTGTATAAGCTCGAGCACACATATATATGTATATACAATACTTGGCCGTTGGAGCCATCACGTCTATTAACAAAATGCCACCTTGACTATACATTAGGTCTACAAAGCCTCTAGACAATACACAGAGTTTTACTAAGGTCGGGACACACCCCGCCATATAACTAACTTCTATACAATACCAAAAGTGACTGGATATGACACGGAAAGCCCCGAAGTAAACTGGAGCTCACCAAAAGCAGTTGGATATCCTGGCTCCTACTTGTGCGGTGTATGAGCTGAGGTACCTATGCCTGCAGTATAAAATGCAGGTCCCCCGTGGGGGACGTCAGTACAAAATATGTACTGAGTATGTAAAGCTGTAGATAATCACATATGATATAGGAGCTCAATAGAAATCAAAAACAAGTGAATAAATCGTAATAGGAGTGGACCACACTTACTAGAACTTGTGACAACCTGTACATTGTATGGACCACACTTACTAGAACTTGTGATAACCTGTACATTGTATTTATTCAATCACTTTACCTTCGTTCTTATTATCTTTGTAATCATTACTGTACTGTACTGTGACCATTAGGCTGCCTCCAGTACATATCAACTGGGATCGACCCATGATAGGCTTATGCCCCTGGGATACCACCCATAAACACATAAATAGGGATCGACCCATGATAGGCTTATGCCCCTGGGATACCACCCGATAAGAGAGAACTTCTATCACTTAGTTCAATTAATCTTTGAGATTGTTATTTCGGTCGCCACCGCATTTTTGATACTTTGAAACAATGATACATCAATAAGAGACATATAAATAGACCATCAATGCAATAACAATGAAGTAAGAACTCATTGGAACATCAATGAAGTATTTTGGAGTCATCAATGCCATAACAATGAAGTAGGAACTTATTGGTATATCAATGAAACGTTTTGGAGTCTTAAGAGCACATGGATCTTGTTTGAGTAACCGGATACCTTCTGACATTCATTAGTGCAATAAACATGTAAGATTTGGAAAACAAGTAAGTATTGGAATGTCTTGACATCTTGTAGGGTGGAAACAAGTTCATTGGTAACGTAGGACATCATACAAAACCATTATGGATCACATGTTACTGAATAACTTTGGAAACTTTCTTAATAGAACAAGTTCATTTTCATGCCAAAGATATGGTATAGAGTATGCTTTACATACCTGACTGTCAACCTTCAATACTAGTCCCAAATAGACTTCCCATCTTTTCGGATTACTTATTTATAATGAACATATATAGCAATCTAGTATTAGCGACCACATGTCACAATTCAATTATTTGAATTCACCAAACTAGTGATTAAGTAGTAAGCCTTAATTACACCATAAAGGGTGTCACTTTAACCCTCTTATACTCCAATTACATTCACATGCCATGCATATTCTACAACATTCTCCAATATCAAGTTTGGATTCATTTATCTTTCCAACCAATCCATTAAACTAAATTAAGCCATAGACATAAATAATCATCAATTCAATAGTATATCACTATATCCACCTTCCATAACTCAATTACCATATTCACCTTCCACAATTCAATACAACCAAACTATGCAAAATAGTCCATAACCCTAGTTTCATCAACTTTCAATAACAACCAATACATATAATCCTCTATCATACATATACATATGGAAAAGAACAAAGGCAAACAATATTCATACCTTAGAATTCACCTCTTGATTATGCAATCCTATTTTCACAAATAATATATGCCGTTCGAAGCTCTCGAGATGACAAACGCAGTTATTGGATTACTTTGGAATTTCTACGGTTGAATCAAAAGTAATTTAAAGGTCAAATTTGGCTAGGGTTTGTTCTTTCTCAATGATTGATGATGAAAATGAATTTTGAAATCATATACATGTATATATACACATATTCCTGTCCATAATATAATAAGAAATGACCAAAATGCCTTTAAAAATTAAATAATGTCAAATCTGTCCTTTGGTGGACTGTTTTGATAAGCTAAAGTAGATCGACCATAACTCTTTGCTCCGATATAGAATTTGGGTGAAATTGATATCGCTGGAAGGATAATTCAAAGGGATTTCATTTCATATAAAGTAGGCCACCCAGTTCGTCCTGTACAAGGAGTTATGGTCGTTTGAAGTTGACCCTAAAAATCTATTTTGATAGGCTGAAGTAAAACGAGTATAACTCCTTACTTAGACTTTGGATTTGGATGAAACCAATTGCATTGGAAAGAAAACTCAAAGATCGTTCTTTTCATAGGTTGCAGCTCTCCCAGTTCATTATATTAAGGGAGTTATGATCATTTGAAGTTAACCCAAAACTTCGGCTGGCCTCAGTAGTTTGTGTGTAGGAAATTTTCCTGCACATTTACTATTCCCAAATATCCCGGCCATCGTTTTATAGTTTCGAATGTGCTCAATTATATCTGAAACCTATACGTTTTTGAAAATCTTTATATTGTTGGAAATCTTATTCAATAACCTTCGCATGAAACCATCGACGGGCAAATTCTGGTATAAATAAAATAAAAAAATTAATTCCATATAAATAAGACCAATACACGTACTTGAATACGCCAATACACGTACTTGAATATGGGGTGTTACAAAAGGCCCGTCTACAAGAGATATGAACAATCAAATCCATACAAAATGGGTTGTAAGGTGAGTTATTAAAAGTTTTATAAGGGCATGGAGATTGCAAAGTCCTTGGTTAGGGGAACACATGAGTACGAGTATGCAGTATTTGATGTGTACCATTATATGCTTGAGTAAGTAAATCCAGAAAGTAAGAAGGTATTGCAGATTGATGAAAATGAAAGGTTCAAGTACTTTTTTGTAGCTATGCAGCTTTGATTCTTAATTATTAACGAATGAGAATATTCATAGTTGTCGACGAGACATTCTTGAAGAGCAAGTATGAAGGGGTTTTGTTATCGATGATGGCACAGGATATAAAGAATCACATTTTTTTGTGGCTTTTTTTATAGTGGAGAAGGAATGTGATGCCTCATTAATATTTTTGTAAACAAATGAGAAGCTATGTAGATGATACCAATAAATTAGGTATAATTTATGGTACGCATCCGGGTATTCAAAAGATGGTTTCAGTTGTCTACCCTTTAGCTCACTATGGTTGTTACATGGGTACCTTGGGGGAAATATTTGAAACAACTATCACAATTCAAAGGTCGTGTCTCATTTTTATAAAGAAGCTAAAACGTATGATAAAGTAGAGTTCTTTGACCATTTCAATCAAATTAGGGATATGGTACCTAAGGTAGCGGAACTTCTTGAATGTGTCGAATTCGACAAATGGAGCTGGACATTTTAATCAGGAAATAGGTACATTATTATAAATTTAATATCTTGTTTGAGTTTATTGTAATACTATATCTTACTAATTGATTTTTTTTTTGTATAGGTATAATATTGTGGCATCAAACATAGCTAAATAGGTGAATGCAATGCTTGACATTGAAAGAAAAATTTTCATTGTCGCTCGAGGTTTGCAAAATTATTTTACGAGAGGCATATGGAGTTGGTCAAGTCACCAACCAAACTTTCTTGTTCAATGAAAAAACAAATATCAAAGTACATCAATTTAGGGAATAGGTTATTAGCCCATAAAATAACCAATTACAAGTTCAGTATTAATGGTCATGGTGATGTTGCCACGGTCGATCTTCAAAGAAGAACTTGTACATGTAGAGTTTTTAACTTGCATAAAATACCTTGTCCAGATGCTATGACAGCGCTTTGAGCCCAATATGGTGCACAATTTGGAAATCAAATTTATGCGTACTTATCTTCATATTATTCAGTGGAAAAATACATAATTGCATATTATGAGGATATTAATTCGGTGCCTTTAAAGATTTTTGGATTGTGCCTATGTAGATTATAGAGAGAGAAATACCTCCTCCATATGTTGACCCAAGCAAATTAGGAAGAAAGAGAATGAAGAGGAAGCGTGGAGTCAGAGAATTATTTCCAACAAGAAAACATAAGTGCTCCATATGTAAGACAGTTGTCCATAAAAGAATTACACGCTCGGATCAAAATGAACCATAATTGTTGTAATAGTAAATAGTCTTGTTGTTGGTTTAGTTATGAACTTGATAATTGTAACTCATTGTTGGTAATGTATGTTATGTATTATATAAAATATATTTTTATTTATGATCTAATAGTTAATTCGTGCATCATGAAAAATAGTAGAAAATTAAATAAATACAACAGAGTACAAAAATATTTCTAACAAATGACCCATCTGTTACGACAGGTCATTTATCTATTGGAAGAAATCAAAACAGTTCTTGCTACTGGATTGAGTTCTTTCAATAGATGACCCATCTATTGCAACAGACGAGTCATCTATTGGAAGAAATCAAACCTCTTGAAGACCTGTATTGATCTCTTCCAATAGATGATCCATCTATTGCAGCAGATGAGTCATCTGTTGAAAGAAATTAAAACTCTTGAAGACCTATTTTAATCTCTTCCAATATATGACCCATCTGTTGCAATAGATGACCCATCTGATGCAATATATGACTCACATGTTGGAAGAAATCAAAACAGATCTTGCTACTGGATTGAGTTATTCTAATAGATGACCCATCTGTTACAACAAATGAGTCATCTGTTGGAAGAAATCATACCTTTAAAGACCTATTTTGATCTCTTCCAATATATGGGTCATTTATTGCAACAGATGGATCATCTGTTGGAAGAAATCAAACCTCTTAAAGACCTGTTTTGTTCTCTTCCAATAGATGATCCATTTATCGCAACAAATGATTCATCTATTGGAAGAAATCAGACCTTTTGTAAACCTATTATGATTTCTTCCAACAGATGACCTATCTGTTAGAAGAAATCAAACAACTAGCAAGACCTATTTTGATATATTTCAATAAATGACCAATCTGTTGTAACAGATGGGTCATCTGTTAGAAGAAATCAAACAACTAGCAAGACCTATTTTGATTTCTTCCAACATGTTAGTCATCTGTTGTAATAAATGTCTATATCTATTTGATTCTTCCAACAGATGAGTCAGTTGTTGCAACAGATTAGTCATATGTTGAAGAATATATATAAATATATATATACCCACACACACTTCACTAATTTGATGTGAAATAATTCATATTAAATCATGATTAGGAATAGATAAATTAATTTAACAATAATTATCTTTCAAGTAAAGTTCAATTATTATTTTAATTAATTTCATAGTAATTACATGTTTAATTATATGTATTCACCCTAAATAGAATGATCAATTGATTAATTTGATGTAAAATGATTCATATTAAACCATTATTAGTAATACATAAATTAATTTAACTAAAGCTTTTAACTAATAAGTTCAATTGTAATGTTAATGAATTACATTAATTATATGATCAACTAAGTATATTAGTTCTGAACAAAGTGGTCAATTGACTAATTTGATGTGAAATGATTAATATTAAATTATTATTAGTAATAAATAAATTTATTTAACTAAAATTAGCTTTTAATTAATAAGTTTAATTGCAATTTTAATAAATTACATAGTAATTAATGATCAACTAAGTGTATTCGTCCTGAATAGAGTGATCAATTGACTAATTTGATGTGCAATGATTCATATTAAACCATTATTAGTAATAAATAAATTGATTTAACTAAAATTAGAGTTCAATTAATAAGTTGAATTGCAATCTTAATGAATTACCTAATAATTACATGATAAACTAACTGTATTTGTCCTGAATAAAGTGATCAATTGACTAATTTGATGTGAAATAATTCATATTAAAACATTATAAATAATAAATAAATTGTTTTAACTAAAATTAGATTTTAATTAATAATTTCAATTGCAATTTTAATAAATTACATAGTAATTGCATGATCAACTAAGTGTATATCCTATTACAACACATTATAACTTGTTGCAATAAATGTCTATATCTGTTTGATAAACCAAAGGGAATACCAAAACATAATATGATAATCAATCCCAAAATGTAATAGGATGGAACAACCAATAATATTATCCAATGATATCAGCCTACCTGCTTATTCCAATGCCACGGCTGACTCCAATATCGATCCCGCCTATACCAATCCCTCAGAAGTACCACAAAGTCTCTATCCAAAAGAGTAAATATATCTGGTTGGGACATGGCTCCAACTATGGCCAAAACCAATGTGCAAAATAAAAGAAAAGTGTCTAAAAGAACCCATAACATGAAATAATACATGCCAAAATGATGGAAGCTCATCACTTTAGTCTAAATGCTGGTATCGAATCCATGTGCTAAACAAAAGAGTAGAATGGCCGGTTCCTGCATAACGTGGGTATACAACCACCAGTAGACGGGGTTAGAAAATGACCTTTAGTATGAATCTCAGGATAAGGATAAAATAATGCTAGTCATAAAACAAGTAAAACCATTCATAGTGCATACAACCATACATATATATAAGTGTCGGGAAAAGGGATCAGGTTTAGAATGCACTTAAAACATTTACCTGGGTTGTGTAGCTTTGTCGTCCTAACCATACACGGGCCATATAAGTTCATCTCCCCTTGCTGAAAGGGCCCCAGTACGTGTAGCTGCATGACCAGGGAATATCCTACGGGATGACTAGTACATTCCTCCAATATAAGAACTTGACACTCATACTTGGTCATCAAGGACCACTCATATCAATAAATATGAGTTTTCCAATTTTGGTCCCCCCGGGACCGCCACCTTCCACGACTTAGCTACACATCCCGCCATTAATGCCTAATTAAAACTATGTCCAAACAATCCATTTACCATTTATTAACCAAGGCCAATATTATTGGTATCATCATACCATCCCTTACTTGCAAGAAGTATCCATTGCCAAACCATTTAGGTTAAGGGAACCTTAGGTGCCCTTCCAATTACCATATTGAATCCACTTGGGAGACTTCCATGTTCTTCACAAGCATAACCATTTAGCCTTTTGCCTTTCCAAACCATTTATTCCATGCATAAATACTTTGTCCAATTTAAAACATGCAAGAGTTCCATTAAAAAAAGTCAATGTAATGAACATATCTTTATAAGCATTTTATCAAACACCTTGGGGGAATAATATAATCAAAACCAATTACAAAGACCATTAAACCATTACCATGTAATCCAATTGTACAAAACCATCGTTAATGCATATAAAAGTATAATTAAAATCATATGAAACCATAACCAAGCATTCAATATCAAAACCCCCAATAATAGTTGAAAACCATAATCATGAAATAGTAAAACCATGAAATCAATCATACAAACCATGCCTTTAGTTGAACTTACAATGAGGGAAGAGAATCATGCCTTATACGAAGAATTAACGAAATAAAATTACCAAGACAAGCCTCAAAGTAATTCGTAAGATGAAACCCTAGCCTTCTTGTCCCAAAGGCTCTTGAGAGAATTATGGAGTATTTTGGAATAGTTTCTAAGTGTTAATGAATAGAATAATAGGGTAAATAACCTCCTAAGTGTATTAGAAGTCGTGGGTCCTAATTAAGGTAATTAGGAAAATATCCAGAATACCCTCACTTAAATCTCTTAAAAACCTATCACAGGGATACGACTGACCCATACGAGTCATACCCTGCTATATGATTGGTACCCCCCACTCATATCCAAGGCTCAACCCTTAGATCAAACACTGTCTAGTATACGACTCATCCAACCAAGTTGTAACCATAGTATATGATCCATACCCATAACCTGTATCCCTGGTAGAATGAAATACCAGGAGGATCGAACACTGCCCACCTTATGAGTCCCTGATACGACTCATACCAATCCTTTATGACTCACACCTCTAAGTCATACTAATTCTAGTGACAAACCATCCTGGTCAACATACGATAGAACCTTACCACACATACCCTAGTATATGGCTCATACCCATGAGTCGTATTGGGTCCAGAGAATGGATTTCCATGAAACTTTCTAAGGGTCAAAACCCAGGATGTTTCAGAGAAAAAGACCCAATTGCCTCTCAACCATTTAAATAAAAAATTGGCTGTAACAACGTCACCGCGATGTGGTCTAATCGTAGTCGTTGAATTCCCTCATTGCAATGCGGTAAACATAAGTTTGGGACTAATGCCACATCATGGTCTTATCGCAGTAACCCACTGGTTTTGTGATCCAAACATGCCCCAAACCTTGTCTGAAAAATTTAAAACTTCTTCGAGGCATACTTCTTACATTCCTAAATATGAATTAACTCAAAAATCAATGTCTCAGGATCTGGAACACCAAAAATAAAATTCTCGAAGTTTAGGGGTATTGAAAATGACTGTGTCCCCAACACTTAGTGAAATTTTATGGCCTTAAGCCCCTTATGCATGCAACTAAAAGTTGAATTGAACTAAGAATAGTTCGGGGTATTACACTTATAGTGTAGAAATAAAATGGATAGAAGGTTGGAAAAAGTAAACTTACCCAATCGTTATACCACATCTTTATATATATCATGTACTTTATGTTTTTTTGGCTCAAATTCATGCATGGAGTAGAATTCTAAGGCCTTTTTGAATTTGATCAGTGTGTTCAGCTTAGACTTTTTGGTGACTTAGACCAACTTGTATATATTTATTTTTTTCAGTTATCCCTGCTCTCCAGTGGCCCCCTAAACTTGCTCAACATTGGAAAGAGGAGAAGTTGTAATTTTTCTTTATTTAATACCCGATAATACCTTTGAAATTATTTTTTCCTCCTCTTAACCTCCAATGGAGTGAATGCCTCTGTCAACTTCCTTGATGTTATGACACCCTTCTTTGATGTCAATTTCTTCACAACAACAGTCACAACATCAATGCTTTTAATGATATTTTCATGTCTGTCCTTGCACTCTTGGAATTTTCAAGTAGAATATGATCTTGAAGAGGGACCAAAATAGGTGGTAAGCCCACTGAAAGGGGTGAATCTACCATAGAAACCATAGCCATACCAGTATGTCCATTATCATAGTTATTTTTTTTTGAAATAAATCTTCATAAACCTCATTAACATACTCATCATCATTGACCGACACCAGCATCACCAAGTCCATAAGCATCACCAGTACTACCACCACTACCACCACCATCACCACTATCAACCTTAACACCAATACCCAAATATATTACAGCATCACCAAAAACCCAAATAACAGAATCAACAAGAACAAGATGACCTTTCCTAGATGTTTTTATTTTAATGGCTGTTGCTCCAACCAATTCTTTCCTTATCAAGTCCACCTTTGGTTCTGCTTTATTTCAATAATACCTAGAGTAAGAAAGTAAGACATCTCTAACTCTGGATCTGAAGGTACAAGGAATACACAACCTACAAATAATAATAGATATATTAAAATCAAATAATAATTTGATAGATATTTACAATAGATAATTCATCTGTTGTAATAGATTACCTATCTGTTGCATTAGTTTACAGTAGATTGAGTAATCTGTTAACAGGTTTAGAGAACCTACACAATAGATAGACTATCTGTTGCAATAGATGACACATATGTTGCAACAAATAACTTATCTATTATAACATATTGCCCATATGTTGTATAAGTTGCACTAGATGGATAATCTGTAGAGCTTAGTTGCAATAGATGAACCATTTGTTATAATAGATGACCCATATTTTATAATGTGTTAACTTGCGTAAAATTATTATATTTAAAAGAGGACTTACTGCATCATTAGGAGGGATGAAGAGATCAAGGGGATTCATCTTTGGATTATTCTTAGCAAACAACAACCTAAGGATCCTTGGATGAAAAACCTCATTCGAGTAGTCCTTGAACTGCTGCCCGAGGTAAGGAATAACTTTAAATTCCTAAGTGTAAATATGTAAATGTGATGAAAAAAAAGTCAGAATAATTATTCAATAAGATAAATAGAGAAAGACTAGAAAAATAGTAATGAAGTTTGTCATGATCTGAGACTACCCCTTAGTCGTAACATGGTGCTTGGAACCACAATTGATCCCAAGCTAACCCATGAACTGGCATACTGCTTGAGCAACTGATTTAAATTTTATAAAAACTAAATTTACTAAGTGGAAGCCTAATCATGAGAAAGTCTAAATTAATAAAATACTCATAAAGTTTACAACATGATAAAACTGAAGAAAGAAACTTGAATTACATGCAATGACTCTGACCGACTATCTATGAAGCCTCTACTATACTGACTATAGATATCTGGGACATCCTATAACTATCACTAATCAATGCATATGAATAATCAAAATACAACACATAAACTATAATGGACTAGAGTCCCAGAAATAAGGAAACTTATCGCCTGCTGGCTGAATGCTGAGAACTATCTAACCCTGGTGTGTGGATGATATCTGGTACCTACATTATGAATGAATATAACCACAAATACATATATGTGATTAGTACGTTGGAATATACTGAGTATATGGAGACATGCACTAAATAATGGAAATATTTAAACATGCTTTAAAACTAAGGACATAAGTTGTTTGTTGAAACATACATTTAAAATATGGTTATATTCCTGAAAACTGTAAGTCATAGTGAGATTTATAAATCAAGAGATAAAAACAATTTTGTAAGCTGGGAAGCAAAAAACATGAATACTGTATGTAAATCTTATGTAAAGCTGAATAGACTGTAAAACGTACTGAGGATCATGTATGGATAATGAGCTTTAAAACATGAACATGTAAAATTGAGAATGCAAGACCAAGTAAAGCATGTACTAAAATGATTTGAATAACTGAATAACTGATATTTGAATAATTAAAATGATCAATAAAACTGACTGAATAAATACTAAGATCTGTCTACTTGGTCAAGCAAACTTGAACTGAGATAAACTAAATACTGACTGAAACTGTGGGAGCTATCATGTAATCGACATAAACCATGTGAGCTATGATAGAGTCCAATGTCTGACCCACGTTGAGGAGGGCTGTTCTATCCTTGCCACCAGAGTAGAACCTGAATCTGAACTGGAGTGATCACTAAACTGAGCCCATATAGGGAAAGTGAAAACACTCTATGGCGAGGCCCCTAAATCTACTATGTCTCATAGTTTTTGGGGAAGAAGGATACGCTGAACCCACATTACCTCTCGGTGCTAATCTTACTTCCAACTTAAAGACACTACAATACTAACTAATACATGCACTGATAACTAATAAGCTCTGGTCATGATATTTTGAAAACAACAGTGCATGCAGAGTCTAAAGTAATCATAAACATGTAAACTGATAGTGTTTATCATGGGATAACAAATTGAGTATAACTATAAAATCATGAGGTGACTGAATTATTACTTGGAAGTTCTGAAATGTAAGTAAACACATAGGTATTGGGTGTTCATAACCCGCTATCACTAAATGATTATAAAATTTGATAACAACACTTGAAATAGTGACATAAAGTCATAATTCAAAGACCTAAAACATGATATATTTCAATAGTCTGATAAATTTCATTAATGTAAACATGGGAACGAGTTAACCTTGGGAAAATATCATGTTTATACAGTTTAAAGCATAATTTAAGAATTTGACAAGATATTGAAGAACATGACATGGGGTTTTGGAATTTCAAACATGTAGGAGCATGATTCTCATGGGATAAAACTATTAACGTGGCTTGAAAGAAAAACTAATGAGAAAATATGGATATATTTCATAATTTACTTAGAAGTTGATCATAATTAGAGTAAAATTCATACTTGAATCGAAAGAGTGTTTCTAGGCTTAATGGATGAAAGGGACCTATTAATGAATACCCCACATACTTAATTATTTGAATCCTTAAAGAAGAAGCTTGGAATTGGGACCTTGAATGCTTGAATTCTTGAGAAGAAAATTGAATTTTAAGGCTTGAGAGATGACTTGATGAGAAAACCATAATCTTGATGTTCTTGAGAATAGAGAGGATTAGTGGAATTTAAAATTGACTAATGATGGCTAATAATGCCTATTTGATGATTTAAGTCATGGTGAGTAGGGTTTGAGGTGAGTAAAAGACCAAAATACCCCTAGAAAAATTGAATAAAAATTGCAGAAATTTTTAGTTGATGACTTAGTTGATAGCTTGTCAACTAGTTGATGGCTCATCAACTTAGTCATCACCTTCTCTTAATGATCTGGTTAAGGCTGACGACGAGGTTGATAGCTCATCACTTAGTTGACGGCTTATCACCTCAAGTCATTACCTTGTAGCTGGATTTGGTCAAATTCTTGTGAAGGATGACGACGAGGTTGATATCGCATCACTTAGTTAATGGCTTATCACCTCGAGTCATCATCTTGTTGACAGATGAACACTCTGAAGTAAACCGAGCATAACTTTCTACTCCAATATCGAATTAAGGTGAAATTGGATGCGTTGGAAAACAAACTTGAATATATTTCATTTGATATATAGCAATATAATTAAATAATTATATTATAAGAGTTAAACTTTTTTAAAGTTTACCTTTTTAGGATTAGATACTAAAACTTAATCAATACAAATGCTCTCAACTCGACTTTACTGTAAGTGCTTTCGATGACCATGATTCACATCAAAAATACTTTATACACAAGTTAAATGATCATATATATATATTAATATACAAATCATAGGATTAGAGTTTACACACACAAGAACAATAGTTTAAATTCTAGCCCAAAAATGCAGAGTATTACAAAGTTTACTATGAAAGAGTAAGAAAAGCCATATAAGGGTATAAGTTGATCGTATTTGGAGATAAAATTGTCAATAAATTTTTAGAAATCAAGAAATAACTTTAAATTCCCTATGGAGAATTGTTGAATGCCTTCAAATCCTAAGCAAGTACCAATAATTCAGGTTCTATGACTTTGTTGGTGTCTCCAGCCAATAAAATGGAATACAGACCAAATTAATCACAATGGCTTCATTTTCTTCTTCAAAAACTTTTTGTTCTTGAGATCAACTATCAACTGCCTAGCTTTGTATCTAGGTCTAATAATTTCCAATAAATCGTTAGTTTTTTCTATTCCTTTATTGATTTTGGTGGGTGAAATGGTTAGTGTCTTCCTTTATTTGATGGTGATTTTGGTGTCCTACTTGCCTTTGACTTTTCAAGGGTGTTTCTATGAGAAGAGATTCAGATGGGGGATGGAATCTCAGGCCAGTCACTATGGAAAATTCTTTTATGCCAAAACAAATCAATATGCCACAATAGTTTATCCATATTTTATTTATCTTTTTGTCCTCATCCTTCAATGTTTGTTCATCATCACCCTTATACTTGATCCTGCACTTGAGAATAACATATACCATGATATTTGAAAGCATACATTATTTTCCTTTGACAAATCAAGAAAGTATATAAAGCAGCTAAACTTAAAATAATCCTCTAATTTTTCATCCCTCAAAATCTTTCGAAGCACATCAAAATTTTTACCCATGGCAGATTTAACTAAAAAATCACCAGTCAAATTAGTAGGGTTATCTTTAGGCATATAAACTTGAAACTTATCACTACTAAAAGTATTAACAAGATTATGTTGAGTTTTTGATCTACATCCAGGTTCGATCGATGATATAATAAGATTATTATATCTTTCCTCTTTATTCTCTTTTTTATTTTCTTTTTTAGATCCACCTTCTTCTTTCTTATCTCCTTCCTTACTTTCTTTTTCCTCTTCATTATCACCTTTATCCTTATTTTCTTTACGACTTTCTTCATCATCTCCATCTTCTTTCTTATTTTTATTTTCATTTTTCTCCCTATGTAACCTTTTTTTCATCTCCATCAACTTCCTTTTCTACATCATCTCCTTCAGTAGATTATGCAATATCTCTATATATTTTCACATCTTCATTCTCTATAGATAGTAATACTTTATTCTTCGATGAAAGAGCTTGTTCAACTAGCTCTTCAAATGGTGTTTGTAATTTAGTCTTTTGGGTTTCTTTGTAAGAAGTTGATGCACTTTTTTTTCTTTCGGTAGATATTTTTTATCTAAAAATAGGAGAAAAACAAAACATATTACAATTGATTTGTTCATCATAAAAAAAGTAATAGAAAATTTATTAAATACAATAAATTATAAAAATATTTCCAACTGATGACCCATCTGTTATAGCAGATTACTCATTTATTATCGCAGAAAAGGGGTATTTATTAGAAGAAATAGAAACAGTCTTACTACTAATTTAATTTCATCCAATAGATTACCCATCTATTGCAATAGGTAGGTTATCTGTTGAATGACCTATTTTGATTTCTTCCAACAGATGACCCATTTGTTACAATAGATGGGTCATCTATTCGAATAAATCAAGTTAGTTAATCAATAAATATATAGTTATTTCCAACATATTATACGTCTGTTGGGAAGCATTATATATCAACAAGAACATGAACACCACCACCACCAACAACACCAAGCTGCTATATCTCCACACACAAACTAGAACAACATTATTGTTTTTGATTTTGCTAATATACCACCACCACCACCACTGCCACCAACACTAATAATACAAATAATACCAATATTAACACCAATGGAATAAAACATACCTAGAACATAAAAAACACCAACAAAAAAAACACCAACAACTCCCACCATATTCACCAAGTGAAGTGATTCAACAACAGATGACCCATCTATTATAATAGGTTTATCATCTGTTGGAAGACCTATTTGATTTCTTTCAACAAATGACAAATCTTTTATAATAGATAGATCATCTATTGGAAGAAATCAAACTAGTGGCAGGTGATTTCTTCCAATAGATGACCTATATGTTGTAAAAGATGAATCATTTGTTTGAAGAAATCAAAATAGATTTTGCTACTAGTTTGATTTCTTCCAATAGATGACCCATCCATTGGATTGGTCATCTGTTGGAATAAATCAAGCCATTCAACCAACAAATATGTAGTTGTTTCCAATATATTACACATCTGTAATATCCCAGGTTTTGGACTCTAAATTTTTCTCAATGATTATGCTTACTGCTCAGGTTACGAGTAGTGAAGACTATTTAAAAGTATTGTAGTGCCAATCATGCTCTAACTAGAGAGGAATATTTATATTTCTATCCTAATCAAGATTAGGACCCCATGAGTCATCGAGTGAGGTCACAAATTATAAGGGTATGACTCATGAACAAACCAGTCATGTTACCCAGAGTTACTGCCCAGACTATGAGTCTAGGAAATGACTTATAACTATTCATTATGGGTCTTCATCTGACCTATAGCGACTGGAAGTAATTTTTCTGTATGTTTCTCATTAAGTGTAATTTGGTCTTTTTCCTTCCTTTACACTATTCCCATGACTTAAAGCATTCCCTTAGCCCTATTTCTACCCATTAAACATAACACAAACACTCTCTTCTCTCTTAAATTCCCAAGTCAAGAATAAATTTAAGGTTTCTAAGGGTTGGTCATCTATGGTTCAACGTGTGGTTTCTTCTCCAAATTGTTGGAGTTTTTAGAAATGTATATATTCCCTAATGTTTTATTTTACCTTGGCATGCAATGGTTTGGTATTCATATGGTTTTAATGTTTGGTTTTGAAATTTGGTGAAGAGGTTTGGATGATTATTGTTTAAATGGTATTCTCGTAGTTTAC
Organism: Capsicum baccatum var. pendulum; assembly: GCA_030864225.1. Classification (NCBI taxonomy): domain Eukaryota; kingdom Viridiplantae; phylum Streptophyta; class Magnoliopsida; order Solanales; family Solanaceae; genus Capsicum; species Capsicum baccatum. Next base: position 157,706,194 of record CM061560.1, on the reverse strand, counting down.
ATGCCTTTATGGAATTGGCTTGCAAGCATAATTAATCGGTGTGTTGATACCATTTAGTAAATACCTAAATAGATGACTCCTTGGTTAAATGGATAGGTTATGTGTAAATATTTTAATTGGGCTTAAAAGGAGTTGTGTTGCTCGTTGTGAAATATGGATATACTGGGAGAACCAATACTGGAAACCATGTTTGTTGGCATGGGGGCCTTTTAGTTCACACTTTATATATGTATTTTAGAATGGTTGGAGTCATAGATTTCTTGGCCCTACCTCAGATCTCTTTATTTCATGCAGCTAACACACATTGGAGCCCTTTCGGTGGGAAAGACGAACCCATATAGCTCGTGGGTATTTTTAGAATGATTAGAGCTACACAGTCCAGGTTAATGGTTTTAAATGTCATGATAAACCTTATTCCCTATACCGATATCTTATATATATGTATGCATGCATGTATGTGAACATGTACATTGAGTATGGACTTGATTTCAAAATGGCATTATTTTATCCCTATCCTGAGTTACATGCTACCACTCACCCCGCTAACTATCCTAGGATGCTATATTATTTCCTAATTTAGGGTCTGAAGACACTTCTTTTACCCATGTGCCGTGTTAAGTGATCCGAATTATCGGTTGGTTCATGGTGAAGTGGTGACATTTTATCCTCCAAAAAGTTTAGTCATTCCATTGGTTTGTTTATATATTTTAGAGTTGAAGAGTTCATATTAACATTATCATTGTAATTTTCACTGTCATAGTCGGGGGCATGTCCCAATCTGGTTTGATATTCGAATTGATTTAGCGACCTTTGTAGATATATGTGGGTTCGATGGTGCTGTCAACTCTTAGAGCTTATTCTTAAGTAATATTAACTATTTTATATTTATCCTCTGGTGTCTCTTCTTGTTATTATTTGAATTATGTTTATATTAGATAGGTTATAGGGGTGGTCTTTAGCCCACGGGAGTTGAAATACCCATCACGGCTAGGTCCAGGGGTAGAGTCATGACAAACTTGGTGTTAGAGAATGGTTTAGAGTCGTTGGGTGTCTATAAAGCCATGTCGAGTAAAGTACCTTTTATGGGTGTGTAGCACGCTACACTTATAAGGGTGATACAAGCACAAGGAGCATCAAAAGCAAAAAGTATGGTCTAAGGGTTGAGGCTTTAGAATTGGCAATCAATTAAAGACTTTTTGGAGTATTTCCAAGCCTTGATCAAGAGAAGGAAGGAGGGGAACTTGTGCATTCCATAGGATCCTCAAGTGAAGGGCAATGAAGACATTTAACACTTCAAATTAACACTCCATAGGCGCCTCTAGCTAAGCCCTCATTAATGGTAGTTTTGTCATTTGGCATGTAATAGTATAAATAGACCATTTCTTCACTTTTCTCATTAGCCTTGGATGAAATTTGATATTACTCTTATATTGTAGTTTTAATCTCTAGATTTTGTTCTTAGAATCCGAAACTAAGGTCCAAGAATATTTGAAGTTAGGGTTTCACTTGTTTTGGGTAATTTGGCAAGAAAGGTGGTTTGAGGAAGAGTGTTTCCTTTGGGTCACCTAAGAGGAAGGTTTGAAATCTTATTTGTGAGGTGTATTGAAGATTTTGAAACATCTTTTAGTGCTAATCACTTAATAGGAGTAAGGGTCTTTCTATCTATCTTTAAATTTCTAGTATTCCTCTTCTTCATCTACATTGTATGTGTTGTTTTCTCTTTGTTAGTTGCTGGAATTTGCATCTTGTGAGTCCATTTCGTGAGTTTCATAGCCTTTAGGATATCATTTGGTATCAAATCCTTGTTTAGGGTTGTTCCAACATCCCTAAATCTTGGTTTTAGTGTTCTTATATAGAAAATCTTATAAAAAAAAGAGTCAAAAATCAGAAAGTACCAAAAAATTATGTGTTGTCTTGTGTGTTTGTTGTAGATCTGAAATTTCCAAGTTAGCTCTACAAGTTTTTATTGTGTTTTGATAGTTTCTAGTGTTATATTCTTGTTCTCTAACACTTAAAGAGTCTAGATCTACTTTTAGATTGAAGATTGGTTGAGTTTGAGCTTAGATCCACCATGGCTATGGAGTTTTGAAGCTTTTTGAGCTAGATCTGATTTGTCTTGGTGATTTTGGCGTATTTGGTGGCTGAATTTTAGTTGGTTAGGGTTGTCTTGGCATAAGGAATCTATATCTATAAAAAAATTCAGATTTGGGGCTCATTTGCTTGGTGGTCAAACTTGGTCAACTCTTGAATATTCATCTTGTTCATCCATGACCTTCATAACTTAGTGAAGAAGGGTATTCAAAGTTCTTGTTTGATCCAAAAAGGGGAGAAAGAGAGTGAAAAAGTTGTTTGTCCTAAAGCATATTCAAAGAGTATTCCATTCTTCCAAAAGGAGGAGGGGACAAGGGGACAAACAAAGTACAAGTGCAATTACTAGGGGGGACCATTCCATTCCATTTTCATTCGAGACTTGAAAGAACCCTAAATTTCCTAGTTAATCCCTCCAAAATCCAAAACTCTCTCATCCCAAAGTGGTGTTTGGCCGAAATTAGGTTTTGGAAAGTTCGAAATTTTGAAAAGTGACGACCAACCACGTAGTGCCATGTCATCACTTGTGCTCAACCAAAATTCGACTCTAAAATTAGGTTTCCTAGTTTCTAATCTTTGATTCTAGTTTTCTTTAAGCTAAATTCTATCACTAATTAGCAAACTAGTAAGTACCTACTAGGTTAGTAATTACTCTAGAGTGCGTTTATTTCGTGTCTTCGCTGTGTGCTTTTCTCGTTCTTAAGTCATAGTATTTTGTTGGTTCAAGTGTGTGCATCACTTCATTTGAGTCATTTCAATCAAAGATCAATTCTGATCCAAAGCTTTTCACCTCTCAAGTAACTTACCAAGTATTGCCGATTCTCCAACACTTTTGAAGCCAAGTGTGAGGTGAGGTTGAGGGTAAGTGAAGTGAGGTTTTTTTTTTTGAACTAACTTGTTTGGTTGTCTTGTAGGTTGTTTCTTGCTGTTTTTTGCACTTTTTAGGTACATTTTCCATGGAATCCAAAGATACTACTTCCCAACCTTTGGGAAATGATGCTATTGGAGCCTGGATGGCCCGAATTGATGCCTTGGGCCGAAAAATAATAATCATGATGCCTTGAGAAGTAATATGGATGCTATGAGGAGTGAAATGGTAACTATGAAGGGTGAAATTTCCACTTTTAGAGGAAGACTTGATTGTGTTAAAAGTAGGAGGAACTCACGATATTCTACTCCTAATCCCTACCATGCATCCTCTAGTGTCCAAGCCAATAACTCTTCCATGACTATAACACCCGAAACCCTCCACCAAATGCTTAATCCTCCAAGAGTTCCACACAACCAGCCACTAAACCAATCCCAAACCTCTCTTAACAGGACCCTACAAAGGCCAATACCTCACCAAATGAACCAAGTCCAACAAGAGAGACTTGGAACTCAAACTCCACCCCCAAATCCAAACCAAATACCTCCACAAAATACTACTTACGAAATACAAAATACCATGTACCAAAACCTTACCATCCACCACCTCCAATGCCACAAGTTCAAGTACCACATAACCAAAGATCAAACCCACTTTCCTAAAGGCCTTAAATCCAAAACCCACCCATCCAAATTGATGATTATGGTAAAGAAGAGCAAGAAGGTTATGATGTTCCTAATAATGACTATTGGTTTGAAGAAAAAATAAGGGCAAGACATGATCAAAGAGGGCCTTATGGTAGATTCCGGGGGAAAGAAGCAAGGCATGGGCATGGTGATCAACCAAGAATCCGAGACATTGGCATCAATTCTATAAAGGTTGGAATTCCGATCTTCAAGAGAGAAAGTGACCCCGAGGTGTACTTAGCTTGGGAATCCTCTCGTGAAAAGTTGTTCCAAGTGAATGACTTAATGGAGGAGAATAAAAGTTGCTATGCCATTGCACACTTTGAAGGCTATGCAATACATGGTGGGATTACACTAAGAGATTTAGGAATGTCTTGATTGGTGGCCAACCACTCACTTGGGAAGACTTGAAAAGAGTAATGAGAGAGAGGTATGTGCCGGAACACTATAGGCATGAACTTATTGAAAAACTTTATAACTTGAGGCAAGGAAGCAAGAGTGTCATGACCTATTATGATGAATTTCAGCAACTAATTTTGAAGCTTGATCATATAGGTTAACAAGTGCAACATGATGTTATTCGCTTCAAGGTTGGGTTGAACAAGGACATATCCTCCCGTTTGACTCTTCACAAGTTTAAAACCGTGGTTGAAGTCTTCCATGCGGCCATGGAGATTAAAAAAGAGAACAAAGATAGATCGACTTACAAGCTCAAAATCCAACAAGGTTCGGGTTTGATAAGAAACAAAAAGGTAAGTCCTTTGACTTCGGATTATCACAAAAATTAATCTTCTTCATCTTCTTCTTCTTCTCAAATCTCAAACAAGAAAGTGTCATACTAACCTCCAAAGTTGGAGGTAAAGATGAATCCCTTTCCTACTTCATCTAAGGGCTTGTAATATTTCAAGTGTCAAGGTTGGGGTCATCGAGCAAGTGAGTGTGCTACTTGAAGAAATGTGATCCTAAGGGAAGATAGGTTGTACTACCTTGGTGAAAAAGTCGAATTAGAAATCAAGTGGAATGATGACAACTCTTAAGATGGAGAGTGCATATAACCCAAAACTCAAGAGGGAAGTAAGGAAGAGGTGTTGCCTTGTGAAGGGGAATGTGATGTCCCTAGTATAAGTGGTCCAGAGGACTTTGTTTAGTAAGGTCTTGGATGATCAAAGAGACAACTTCTTTCATACCAAGTGCCTTATTAAAGGAAGTGTGAGTTCTATAATTATATATAGTGGGAGTGGTATGAATATTGTTAGTGTAACTTTGGTTTACCCACTATCCCTCACCCGAACCCATACAAGCTTCAATGATTAAACAAGTGTGGTGAATTGAAGTTCAAATGATAATGTGTGATTTGATTCAAAATAGGGAATTATCATGATGAAGTGAAGTGTGATGTAATCCCTATGCATGTATGTCACATCTTGTTAGGAAGGTCTTGACAATTTGATAGACATACTATGCATGATGGAAGGTCTAATAGGTACACCTTTGAGCATGGTAGTCAAAGATTCACTATTCTTCCTCTTCCACCTTCTAGTGTGAATAGAATCCAAGAGAAAACCAAGAATTTGGATGAGAAAAGAAGGAAAGAAAAGGGAGGGAAAGTTTCAGATTGTGAGAAAGAAAAGGGGAAAACAACTTTATTTATGGGACTTGCGCACAAAGGTCCCTTGACACTCACTAACCCAAAGGATAGAATTTTACCTAGCCTTGATACTCCTTATTTACAGGTTCAAGCTCATGAATTGTCAAAGGAGGATCAACAAGAAATCCCACATGAAAGAGGCCTCAAAACAACCTTGGCTGAGAGCTTCAAAAGAGTGGACTGTCCTAGTCCAAACCAAGGTAATGATGCTATTCCCTATGTTTCCTTAAGCTTAAATTATTGTCATGTGATTCCTTATGTAGAGGTTTCGGAAATCCTTGATGTAGGTGTGCATGTTTCTTCTCTTGTTAGCTCTCTTGATACGTATAGTAAACGATGCACACATAAGATTAGTCCACTACTTGAACATGAGAATAGTGTGATTGGAAACTTCCAAGTTAGTGTTGATGTTAGAAATGATGGTCTTGATATTGAACATAGTCCATTGAGCTTGTGTAATAAAACCCATTATATTAATCTTGTTCATAGTGACCTTGTGTTTGTCCTAGTGGTGGATAATGTCTTGAATGATTGTGAACTTGAGTGAAAGGAATGGACCATCTAGACTTAAACCTTTATCATTTGCTCCCATTTGACCCCGGAATACTCTTGAGGTGTGAAGGTTATAGTTGCTGGTCGTGCTCACTTATTCTTGATATTGAGGCTATTCATGTCTTTGGTACCCTTTATGCTAAGCTTTTTATGTTAAAAAGCAAGGATATATGGGTGTATGTTAAGTGTGAGCAATCATGGGTTGATGATATAAGTGTGGTACTAATACTAACATTCCTACCAAAGGGATTTTATGTTTGGTTTTACTCTCTCTTTGGTTTTGCAAAATCTAAATTTGAGGACAAATTCCTTCAAGATGGAGAGGATGATACAAACACAAGGAGCATCAAAAGCACAAAGTATGGTCTAAGGGTTGAGGCTTCGGAATTAGCAATCAATTAAAGACCTTTTGGAGTATTTTCAAGTCTTAATCAAAAGAAGGAAGGAGGGGAACTTGAGAATTCCATATGTTCCTCAAGTGAAGGGCAAGGAAGACATTTGACACTTTAAATTAACACTCCATAGGTGCCTCTATCTAAGCCCTCATTAATGGTAGTTTTTTCATTTGGCATGTAATAGTATAAATAGACCATTTCTTTACTTTTCTCATTGGACTTGGATGATATTTGATATAACTCTTATATTGTAGTTTTACTCTCTAGATTTAGGTCTTAGAATCTGAAACTAAGGTCCAAGAACATTTGAAGTTAGGGTTTCACTTGTTTTGGATAATTTGGCAAGAAAGGTGGTTTGAGGAAGAGTGTTTCCTTTGGGTCACCTAAGAGAAAGGTTTGAACTCTTATTTGTGAGGTGTGTTGAAGATTTTGAAACATCTTTTAGCGCTTATCACTTAATAGGATAAGGGTCTTTCTATCTATCTTTTTCAAGTATTCCTCTTCTTCATCTCCATTCTATGTGTTGTTTTCTCTTTGTTAGTTGCTGGAATTTGCATCTTGTGAGTCCATTTCATGAGTTCCATAGCCTTTAGGCTATCATAAGGGAGAGGCTATAAGGCATTTATCAATGTATTCCTTTATTGCATTCTATTTTGGGCTATAGTGTCTAGGGTTATGCCATTTCTCTAACTTTTGGTTTGCTCGCCTTTCAGATCACACCTCCTCAAAGATCCAATGCTCGTAGAAAATCTTTCGAACCTCTACATTACCTGAGGGCAATATGGTGGGAACTCACCATATTTATGGAGTACAAACTCAGTTTAGGGTCCTTGTTCTCATTTGTGCCACTCCACCCGGGTTCCATTAGTCCCTACTAGTCCTTCTCCGATTGGTGACACTCATGCTCTGTCACCTCAAAGAGACATATCTAATGCAGTGTTCTGCTGTTCTATTTATATATTGACTAAGTTAGTGAGCTCCCAGTCTCTCTAATCTGGTTAGGGTGGTCCTGCTGTTTCTTTTTCAGAGGTTACTTAAGTTTGTCAGTTTATGAGCCTGAGTTCCCTAACTTTTACTAGATCTAATGTTGAAGAGGATCTTCAAAGGTTTATTGATGAGATAGAGAAGATCTTTGGGGTGATTCATACTATTGATGTAGAGGGTGTGAAGTTTGCTATATATTAGCTGATAAATATGGCATGAATAGTGGGAGTAGTGAAGGGGTGATGAGGTTGAACAAGATATGTGGGAGGAGTTCTCTGGTGCCTTTCTTGATCATTTATTTCCTCAAAAGTTGAGAGAAGCTAAGGTAAAGGAGCTTGTATATCTGAAGCATGGTAAGATGAGTATAAATGAGCATTCTTTAAAATTTCATCAGTTGTCCCGCTATGCTCTGGAGTTAATATCTAATATAAGGGCTAGAATGAGGAAGTTTACTTTTAGTTTTTCTTGCAACATGGTATTAAAATGTAAGGTTGCTATATTGAATAGTGACATGGATATCTCCAGAATTATGGTTTAATGCTGTACGTAGAGGATTAAAAGAAGAAATACGCAGAGATTAGAGACAGACAGAATAAAAAGTTTAGGTATTTAGAGCAAGGTAGAGGTAAGCAAGCTATTGGGAGAGATGGTAGACAGTAGAGCAAGAAAAAAACTTGGGTAAATTTTGTTTCATATTTTTTGGCTAGTGCTCCTTATCCAAAACCATCTGGTAGTGGTTCTAAGGCACAGGGTGCCTAGTCTTAGGCTAGTAGAGCTCATTCAGCCCTACCATATCCTACTCGTAGATTATACATTCTGTTTCACTGGGGTTATTATGATGAGGGGAGAAATCGGTGCTTTAACTATGGTTAACATGGTCACATGCAGTGGGATTGACCTGGGACTAAGGTAGCCATTGGGGATAATAAAGTTTTAGTCACCACTTCATTGGCTTCTGCATTAAAGGGTGTTGCTTTTGGTACCGACACTGGCCGAAATTATCTTTATGCTCTTAACACCCATTAGGAATCTAAGGCATCTCTTGATGTTGTTACTGGTACGTTGAAGCTCTTCTTTCATAATGTGTATTGTCTACTTGATCCGGGGTCTACCCTTTCCTTTGTGACCCCGTATGTGGTTGTGCATTTTGGTTTTGGTTGTAAAAATATTTTCAACCCTTTTTTCATATCTACTCCAGTGGGTGACTCTATTATGGCTAGAAAGATCTATAGGGGTTGTGTGTCTTCTATCATTCATAAGGAGACTTTGGTAGATTTAGTAGAGCTTGACATGGTAGACTTTAATATAATATTGGGAATGGATTGGCTTTTTCGTGCTACGCTTCTTTAGATTGTAGGACACGAAAAGTCAGTTTCTAATTCCCTAATGAACTGGTTATTAATTGGGAGGGGAGTTCCTTAGTACCCAAAAGAAGGTTTATTTCCTATCTTAGAGTCGGAAGTTGATTTCTAAGGGATGTCTATATCATTTGTTTTGGGGTACAGATTCTAGTTTTGAGGTTTCCTCTTTGCAATCTGTCCCTGTGGTGAATGAATTTCCTAAAGTATTCTCGAGGATCTTCCTGGCATTTCCCCTGAGAGGGAAATAGACTTTGGATAGAACTTCTATTAGATACCCATTCTATTTCTACCCCCTTGTATAGAATGGCTCCATCTGAGTTGAAGTAACTAAAGAAGCAGTTAAAAAATATCCTTGATAAGGGTTTTATCCATCCAAATAATTCTTCATAGGGTTCTCTAATGCTTTTTATGCATAATAAAGATGGGTCTCTTCGGATGTGTATAGATTATCAATAGTTGAATAAAGTTATCATAAAGAATTCGTACCCTCTTCCTATGATTGATGATCTTTTTGACCAACTTCAGGGTGGTAGATGCTTCTCTAAGGTTGATCTTATTTCAGGTTATCATCAGTTGAAGATTTTGGGAAATTGATATTCCCAAAACTGCTTTTCGAACCCGGTATGGTCACTATGAGTTTTTGGTTATGTCATTTGGTTTGATTAATGCTTCGGCTGCTTTCATGGATCTCATAAATGGTGTGTTTAGATAGTTTTTGAACTTTTTTGTTATAGTCTTCATTGATTATTTTTTGGTATATTCTTAGAGCAAGGAGGATCATGCCAATCACCTTCGAATCGTGTTATAGACTCTTAAGGATAAGAAGTTATATGTTAAATTTTCTTAGTGTGAGTTTTGGTTGAATGCTGTGACTTTTCTTGGGCATGTTTCTTCTAGTGAGGGGATCAAGGTGGATCCACATAAAGTTGAGGCGGTTAAGAGGTGGCCTATACCCATGACTCCAATCGACACTAAAAGTTTCTTGGGCTTAGCTGGGTATTATAGATGGTTTGTGTAAAGTTTTTCTTCTATTGCTGCTCCATTGAAAAAGTTGACTTAGAAAAAGGTGAAGTTTTTATAGTCCAATGCTTGTGAGGGTAGCTTCTAGAAGTTGAAGGATAAGTTGACTTCTGCCCTAGTATTGACCATGCCCAAGGGTACTAATTAATTTATGGTGTACTGTGATGCATCCCATGTGGGACTGAGTTGTGTCTTGATGCAGCATGGCAAGGTTGTGTACTATGCTTTTAGACAGCTAAAGGTTTATAAAAGGAATTATCCGACTCATTATTTAGAGTTGGCGACTATGGTATTTGCTTTGAAGATTTGATGCCATTATTTTTATGGGGTGCATGTAGACATTTATTTTGATCATAAGAGCTAACATATGTGTTTACTCAGAAGGAGTGGAATCTTTGGCAGAGGCAGTCACTTGAGTTGCTAAAGGACTATTATATGAGTCTTCACTACTATCCAGGTAAAACTAATATGGTTGTTGATGCTCTTAGCAGGTTATCCCCGGGGAACTAATCTCATGTGGATGAAGAGAACCAAGGATTGACGAAAGATATTCACCAGCTAGTTAACTTGGGAGTTTGTCATTTAGACTCTAAGGATGGAGGGGTAATTGTGAAAAAAATGGTTAAATCATCTCCTGGTGCTGAGGTGAAGGAGAAACAAGCTTTGGATCCCATTCTTATATAGATCAAGAATGATGTGGGTCAGCAGAAGGTTATGGAATTTGAGATTCGTGGTGATGGTATCCTGAGGTACCAAGGTAGGTTGTGTATTTCTGTTGTTGATAGGCCATGATAGAGGATTTTGACTGAGGCTCATGACTTAAGGTATACAGTTCATCCAGGTTCAACAAAGATATATCATGATTTGAAGGAGATCTATTGGTGGAACAATATGAAGAGGGATGTGGCTGACTTCATGGCTAAGTGTATGGTTTGTCAGTAAGTGAAGGTTGAGCACTTGAGGCAGGGTGACATGTCTCACGAAATTGAGTTGCCCATATGGAAGTGGGACATAATCAATTTGGATTTTGTTAGAGTTCTTTCATGGTATCGTGATCAATATGATTCAATTTGGGTTATTGTGAATAGGATGACTAAGTCTATTTACTTCTTTTTGGTGAGGAATACTTACTTTGGAGATGATTATGCCATGTTGTTTATGATAAGATCACAACCTTGACTGACCGGGTGAAAATCATTTCCCCCCCTCAACTTTACTTTAAAAATCAAACTCTCCCCTCAAATTTAAACAATAAGCATTCCCCCCCCTTTTCCTACTTGTCTTTTTCAAATACCTATTTTACCCTTTCACTATTAATCTTTATTTTTCTTTACCTCCTTAAAATTATTATATTTTTTATTTTTAATATATATAGTAAATTTTTGTAAATAAAAAGAAAATTATTTTCTAGACAAAAAAAGTGAGAAACATATATTAAGTATATAAATTGGTGGTGTTCTAAATAAAATAAATGACCATGATATGAAAATTTATTTATTAGTAATAATTGAAACTGTAATATCTATTTATACTAGTGAAAATAACAAATAAAAATAATTTTATAAACATATTCCAATGGATGTAAGTAATAACATATAACAAAAATAGAGATATATTTTATACTAAATTAATTCAAAAGTTTACTTATGTTATTAATATATACTCTTCCATTCACTTTTACTTGTCACTATTTTGCTTTTTGATGTCAACCTGATGAACTTTGACTAACATTTTAAGATGTATAATTTAATATTTAAATTTAAAATTTAGATGATCAAAAAATATATGAAAAATGCTATAAGTTGCAATCCTTCTTCATATTAATAAAATGAAAAAATATATATTAAAATATTTGTTAAATATTATGTGGGTTGACCTAGAAAAATGAAAAGTGACAAGTAAAAAAGAACCTAGGGAGTATATCAAAACTCATGTGCATATATATATATATATATATATATATATATATATATATATATACATATATACATATGTACACTTATCGCTTGTTTGGTCAAGCTTATAAAATTAACTTATTTTGAAAAGTGTTTTTTAGAGGTACTTTTCAAAAAAATGTTTATGGTAAAAAACTTGTATTTGGCCAATAAATTTAAAAAATACTTTTGAGCAGCAATTATTATTCGGTCAAACCTTTTAAAGTGCTTTTAAATATATATTTTCAAAAGTGTTTTCCAAATAAGAAGTTACTATATTTTTAGCTTACGAACAAATGCTTTTTCTACTCCCAAGAAACACTTATTTTCTTTCAAAAGCTTTATCAAACACCTTATTTTTTAAAAATAAACAATTTTAAGAAAAATTAAGCACTTCTAGAAAAAAAATAAGCTTGGTCAGGCTATCAATTATGTTTTTAAGTTTTGCAAGAGAATAAAAGAAATAGATTAGCAAGGAATCATAAATTTTATAAAAGATATGGGGAATTTTGAGTACCAAAAAAGCGTAATTGCTTCAAGACAAAAAAAATTACTTGTGCGTGTCTAAATACATTTTGGTGCAAGAGTGACCCCCCTTCCTAACAAGTTTCCCTTTCCTCTGTCCAAGTAATATGACAACTTTTTTATCAATTTTCATACCAAAAAGATACCATATTCTACCAAATATAGAAAAATTGGAAGAAAAAAAACAGTACCTTTTTTTGCGAGGTAAACAAAGAAAGCAACACTTTGATATAAACAACTCGGCCCAATTTTTTCATAAACAATTTAGCAATTCAAAATTCAAATTAGCCTCTCGCAATTATCCATGTCAATGGCCAAAAAATAAAGGTTCACTTTTAGCCCTCCAATAGTGATAACCGAACGCATAGTAATCAACTGTTGATTATGGAACATATCACAGTGAGAGTATAAAGACCTAAAAAATTCATTTGAAGAGACTTTGCCTGGACAATTATCAAAAGTTACTCCAACATCAACACGCAACCACATAAATAAGGAGACCTGCGCATATTTAGCTCATATAGAGAAAATACATCAAGGAAATTGTTTAGCTCATGGGATTAATAATTACTAGTATGAACTTTTATTAACACGAACCCAGAATAAGATGTTCCCATGCCAAGGCAAAAGTTGTCAGATATTACACTGTTGACTAAAAGTCACATAATACCTCCACAGAGAGAACTTCTGTAATGATAAAATTTAGCATAAACTTTTCCCCATATATAGATTACGCTACTGCCTCTCATAGATTTGCACTGGCTTGATTGTTCATATCTAAGGAATCTAATCTTTATCTTAGTCGATGTGCTTTTCAACATCTACATGAATGAAAATAGAAGTTACAGACAAGGATAACAACATTAAATAACCAAAATATCTAATAAAGCAACACCCCAACCTAACCTGATAGACAGGTAAGATAAGAATCTTACAGAAACATACACAAAATAGAAGGCAACACAGAAAAAGACAATTTGTCAAAAAGAAAAGAGAATTACCGGAGAAAACACTAATTGGATGGCATCTAGAAATGGTGTTGTCTATCTCCGACAGGTACTGTTTGAATGCATCTGGGTCTCCTATTTCTATAATATCCATACCCTTTTTGTCCAAGGCCTAAATAGATTTGTAAATAGCTCCATGGCTTTTTTCATAATGTATGTAGTTGAACCTACGAATAGAAGCCCAATTGATGTAAAGAACGAGACCAAGGAATATGTATATCAAGTAGACTCCTTCAGTAGACTATGAAACATTACAACTCAAACACATCCTTTGTGTATGCCTTGATAGTCTATCTAGACGTCATTATTAAGAATTTATTGATACCATGCACTTGCCATATTTTTTGAGAAGCAAGAATTGAAATGTCTCTTAAATGAGACGAAGCTTTCTGTCGGCCAGGATGGTCAAATAAATTTCATATTCCTTTTATCGCAGCTATAATCTCTAATAAATAACTGTTCTATTTTTCTATTTGGTTATCAACACAAGTATAATATGAAACAAATTATTAAACTTTAGATTCTACCCATCTTCGATCAGAGTCTAAGATTGCCAAATCAAATCCTAAAAAATCTCGACCCACCAAAAATAACTAACATTCAAGTTCAATTATCAGGTAAATTATCCACTTATTTTAATAAGAGGAGATGATCAAGATACAAGTACATGCATCATTGGTGACTTAAACTCACCTTGATCCCCAATGACAAAAATCCAAAAACACTGAGAAAAAATTCTTTGAGTCATTCAAATATTTTGCAAGTAACATCCAAAATGCGCTTCACTTTCAGCCCTAAGAGCCCCAACCAAAATGGGAAAATTTTTCACTAGATACCTGCCTTAGTAACTTTAATAGTTATCTCTTGATAAAACAATCATAAAAGTGAAATTTAATTTAGAAAAGCATACCCTTGGAAAACTTTAGCAAGATATGGAAGGTTCATTTCCATGCTATGTTCAGCTTCATATACTCGGAGATCCATGTATTCAAAGTTCCCCATAGCTTTTAACTCATTATTTACTGGTATTAAACCAAAGCTTGGTTATATAAGAGTGTTATTTCAATGTTGCCATGAAGAAACATTGAAAACTTACCTGAAAGACAAGCTTGCTAATAAACTACACGTGTAAATAAGTAGAACTAAAGCATTTTAACAAATTAAGATTGTGCTTTAATTGCCTTTATCTTTAATGGCCTCTCCTAGTGTGTTGATTGCTTTAATTTCTAGAAATCAACAGAGGATCAGAATTTGCATGGTGGCTTAACAGTAATCCTTATGGTTACTTTATAGAATGGTGAATCAAGATCTACTTTTATTTCTGTTATAGTTATGCTATTACATTTGTATTTATATGAAATAAATTGTCTACAACTAAATCCCAGAGGCATTTTTCATTATATATATATGATGGAGTTTAGGACAGCTTGAGAGACTAAATCCAAGAGATTGTCGAACAAAGTCTACTTTGAAAAATTGAAGATTTCAAAACACTATACCCATAAATAACTAGCTGGCACAAGGCCAGTTGGCCCACAAGTTGGAAACTCCAGGAAGTATGAGCCTGTCCCTCTACTCTGCTCCTACTTATATACCTGGCTTGCAGTAACAAATTGAACTCTTTACATGACTGGCCCACACTTCAAGCTTTGTATTTCCTTATGTTAAAAAAAATTGTGAGGGCTAAATATTAATCCCTCCGTTTCAATCTATTGACCTACTTTCCTTTTAGTCTGTTGCAAAAAAGAATGACTCTTTTTCTTTTTAACAACTCTTTAACATAACATGTTAAAAACTACAAGATTAAGGGCATTTAATTAGACTCTTTAACATAGTCTACCAACGGTTTATACATGGAAAATTTAAAGAAATCAGAAAGTATATTTGATAAGAAGACGAGTTACCTTAATAAACAAGAAAATAAAGTGAACGACAAAATAGTTTGATTAAAGACAAGAAATTAAAGATGGGCGAAATTTGAGAATAAAATTCCCAATTTCAGAATTAGGTGCTAAGAACTCTAATTGATCTTAGTATTCAAAATTAGTGGATTAAAGACTAATTATGATACTAATAGAATCAATTCAAGAACTTAGATAAAAAGTGATCTAGACCGTTATTTCAAAGAATCAAAGACAACAATTAGTTTAAGACTAATCAACTTCCTTAATTAACTTTAATAGAAACCAAAGATATCAAACTAAAAATTAATTTTACCTCCTAAAGAATCGTTCTTATAGGATTGCAAGTCAAATTTATGGTAACTACACACATAAAGATTTAACGAAGAGAAATCTCTCAAATAATATTAATCATTATGTTCTTGTAAATAGCAAAATCTATCCCTATATATAAGGAAAAACCTTTCCCAAATAGCATAGGATTCAAATTCTACTTTTATGGAAAAATAAATCTAGAATCTAACTAGGAATCTTTTAAAGTAGGAGACTTTTAAACTAGGAAACTTTAAACTAGGTAACTTTTATACTAGGAAATCTTAAACTAGGAAAGAAAAAGTTTTCAAGTTCAATTAAAACCCATTTGAGCTCAATCTTCTTCTATTTGGGCTTGGACTTGAACCATAAAATATGTGTAGCACTCAGCCTATGCTTCTTCATAATTCTTGGACTTGTTCTTGGACTCTTCTTACATCATACACATCTTCTTGATTCGCATGAAGCCCATCAATCTTAATTCAAATAGGCCAGCTTGATGCTATCATTCCTCTCTTCTTGAAAATAATTTGTCCTCAAATTTGAATCTTGTAAAATCAAGAATACATACAATAGTAAACAACATCCATTACCTAAAAACAACAAGGCTAGGAACAAAATAGGATAGTGACCATGCGTCCACTTAACCCAATTAATCCTTGCATGTATAAATACACCTTTACGAGGCATGAAGATATCATCATCCCAATAGAAAATTCTTTTCCTTGTATGATCACAATAATATTCACACGTAGATGTAGGAATGATATGTACCTCTCCAATTTAACTTTATAAATAAAGTACTCCAATGGGATTGTCAAAGACGGCGTAAGCTCCACTGAATATGTATCAAATTGAACACTTTAATGATATGCCAAGCATCATTAATTACACTTCCCAAAGATTTTTCCACATAAAACTTATTCACATAAGCATAGAAGTTTTTAAGAAGATTAGAAAAATCATTCAATCTCAAAATAAAATCTCCAGTAAATTCTAAGTAATTGCTCAAATTCTCCAACAAGGAATCATGAATAGGTTTAACAAAGGGTATTAGATCATGGGTATTATAATATTCATGTATTTCCTCATCACTAGTAGCAAACATCTTTTTAACCTTACAATCACCAAGACTTAAAAATTATGTCTTATCCCATAGAAAGAATCATATTTCAATAAGTCATCACACAAAAACCATTTTGACACTAGAAGAAGAGAAGAAGAATCATCTAACTCATTCAGAATCCATTCTTCACCCACAAACATTATGCCTAGTTTTAACAAGTGGGAATCCATATTCAATAATGTTGTGCTCAAATTTAGAGGGGAACAACTTACTCTGATTGAACTTAGAGATTATAGTTAATGAATTATTATATCACGAAATATCATCATTCCCAAACTCAATAAAGTCACCAATATAAGAATTAAAAGTGTAGTTTTTTACCTCTAATTATTGGGTGTTCTAGGAATATCAAGAATGTGAACAAACCAGTTATACATAGTGTACTTGGTAGTATGTATCGAAGGAACAACATCACCTTGATTTTCCTTGCTCATTAGTATTAGATCCACAACTACCATATTTTTCTTCTTGTAATGAGTCTTATCTTAAATAAACCCAAAATAATTCTCTTAACTTGTATCCTTATCATGATCAAACACTAGCTGAATGCGCCATATAGTTTCAACCATCTTATGATTAATGTCATCAAAGGATGGCTTTTCAATGAAAACATTCCCATGAGTACCTACAAGAGAGTCAAAGCAACTAAAAGAAGTAGGAATGTTAGAGTTAGAATAAGAAATAACCTCACTCAAACTCTTTTCCTTTTCTCTCTGTACCTCATGGTCATCTCTCTCTATTTTACTCTCATGAACATCTCTTATTTCTTTTTTCTCGGCTTTACTTTTTTTCCCACTTGACATTCCATTCTCTTCACACAACACAATCTCTTTTTTCCTCTCTTGGGATTTCAACATGCACTTCCTTGCTCCAATCACTCTTTTCTCTCTTAAAATTTTTCATTGCCTTTTTCACAGATTTCTATCTTCATAAACTTGGAATTGTGTTAAAGGTGCAAGTATATATTTTCTTTTGTTTAACTTAAGAGAAACTATATCATTTCCCATATCAAAAATTGTATTCCTATCAAACACCCAAGCATGATATGACAATCTTGCATTGGAAATACATCATAAAGAACATTATAGAAGTACCTACCAATGGAGAAAGATATCATGCATTTATTAGTCTCCGTAAGTTTACCAAAACCATTCAACTATTTTGGCTTATAAGGAGTAGTATGTTTGAGGCATGTAAGTTTTGACTTCTCCACCACGTATGAACTTATCACATTAGCACCACTTCCAAAATCAATAATCATAGGACAAATATTACCTTTTATCCCACACCTTTTATGAAAAATATTTCTTCTCAAGTTACATTCACCGAGTTAGGTGGATTTTGGGTGACCTCTAATGCATCAAGACGAGCAAAAATCCTTCTAAGTGTCTTTATCATGTCGTCGTTCTGAGTCCCAATATCCTTTTATGTTTGAGACATCCCCAAATAATAAAGAAAAAATATTTCTCAATTTTGCTTTTTTGTATTTTATTGATCACTTTATTGCCTTTTTTCACTCAAATCATCTGTAATACCCCATACTTTTCCCTAGATTAGTTCAGCTCATAGTGCATGCACAAGAGATTTAGAACATGCAAATTTAACTAAGTGTTGGGGACTTAGTCTTAGTTTTGGCCTTTTAACTTTGAGAATTTTTAAAGTGGCCTTCCCAACCCTGAGACATAAGTTTTTGAGTTAATAAATATTCAAAGGTGTAAGGATCATGTCTTGGGTGAGTTTTTGATTTTTCAGATGATGATTGGGTCATGTTTGGATTTTTATTTCTAGCAACTCAATGCGATTGGGGCACATCGGGGTGGTATAGCCATGAGCCCTATGCCGCATCACTGTAATCCTTCAATCTGTGTTCCAGTTACAAATTTAATCTCTGAGGGCCAATCATGTCTTTTCCCCACCAACTCAATTCGTAAAAACATGGGATTAAACTTTAGTTAGAGCATTATTTTCCCTAATTCTCCAAATTACTTTCAAATACAAACCCACTCTTTCCCCAAGTTCATTAAATTTAATCCCCCTTCCATCCAAAAAAATTAAGAATTTATGTTTTCCAATCCAAGACATTGAAGAACGCTTTCAAGATTGTGTTTCCTTTTAAAGTTTAAAGGTTTAAGGTATGTGAGATGTTCATCCATGGGCCCTTTCCACCCATGGAGTTCAAGAATATGTCTTTATGTTTAAAATTATGAAATTATATGTTCATATTGAATTATCTCCATGAAGATTTATGAATTTTGGTTATACATTATGTTTGTAATTATGTTTTTCAAGGAAATTAGCCCTTACACATTAGAATGCTGATATTTTCATGTTAAATCCTTGATTCATGATTTTTAGTTTTAAAGCTATGTTATTATTACATGTTTTAAACCATTCCCATGCATTAATTCATGACACTCATGTGTTTGATGAAATGCCTAAGTGTTGAATTTGGAACAATGATACCCTTGAATGGTTTCAAAGCTTTTATGTGTTTCTATTATGATTCTATTGAGTCCTAGAGGGTTATGAACACCCGTTACTTAGCAGTTCATATAGTTTTCAGTATTTTCAGAATTATTTCAGATAAACCATAAGCCTTGTCATTCAGTTAGTATCATGATCAGTTGTTGGCTCAGTAGAGCTCAGTTTAATCTAGTAGTAAGTGTCATTCAGTTGGGAGTAATATTCAACACCGAGCGAATCCAAGAATAGGGGTATTCCTACCAGGTTAGGGTTTGACCCTTAGTAGAAATTTCTAAGTTACAGAACTATGTAGATAGTGTAGGTTGAGATGTCTTCCTTCTAGTTTGGTGTTGATACATATCTCATGAGTGATCCTGCCTGATTAGGGTGACTCTTTAGTTCTTTACGACACCAGTTAAATGAATCCATACAACCATTGTTAGTACCTATGGCATGGTACCAACACCCTTCCAATTAGGGTTACAAGTTAGATCGCGATTAGCTCAGATTGGGGCATATCAGTTAGATGATACCTCCCACATACTAGTACATTCAAAGTAATTATCGTATATGTTTTTTTGCAGTATGATGTTTAATATCATAGGTTCGAACGCTCAGTTTCCCAATCGTACTTTGACAGTTTATCTAGTCATCAGCAGCAGCAGTGGTGAGTCCTCATGTTTTAAGGACCTATTATGTTATTTCAGTTTTTTCATATTTCATTTTAGTTAGACATTTTGGAGTTAGTTGGGGACTGTCCCATCAACTCTCTTTTTAGTTAGTTTAGAGGCTTTCAGATAGTCAGATAGTTTGTCAGTCTGATCAGTCAGATTTTCAGTATTTTTGCATATGTTTCAAACTTATGGATTCAGATGTATTTTCTTCAGTAGTTAAACCTTATGGCGTATTAAGTTGATTTCCACATATGTCTTTTATTATCAGTTTTACTTAGTACTCACAGTAGGTACCAACTCATGGATTAGATTATGGTCACTTATGACTGTAAGCACCGTTGTCGTGACTAGGAGGTAGCCTCGGGCCATGACAAAACTTTGTATCAGAGCCTAAGGTTTTAGAATATGCTAGGGAGTCTAAAAGCCACGTTGAGTTGAGTCTTGTGCATGGGTGTGAAGCACCCCACACTTATGGATAAGAGGCTTAAGATATTTTAGGAAAAAGTTTCCCTTCTTTCAGTATTTATGTCATATGAAAGAGCATGAGCTCTTTTTAAACTCTCTTTTTAATTCATTTTTCCTTCTGTTTATAGAAAATTCCTCCTAGAAAAAATAATGAAAGAAGGATCGAGAATCAGCCCACACCTCCACCTGTTTAGTAAGATCCCTTGAATGAGAATATCATTCACACTAAATTCAAATCTACCTTCACTACCTTAACTCACTTAGTAGCAGCTCAGAAAAACCAGTAGGCTACTATCCCAGCCAATCCAGTGGCTAATACAGATGCAGCTAGGATTCGGGACTTTACCCGAATGAATCCTCCTTTATTTTTGGGATCTAAGTCTGGTGAGGATTTGTAGGAATTTCTTGATATGGTTTAGAAGGTGACTGATATTATGGGTGTCACATATAGAAGAAAAGCAGAATTAGCTGCTTACCAGTTGCCGAATATAGTTCACACATAGTATAAGTAGTGGAAGGGGGATAAAGGGTATACAGGGCCTGTAGAATGCTAGGAATTTGACACGACCTTCTTACACAGGTTCTTCCCTTTGGAGTTGAGGGAAGATATGGTGCAGGAGTTCATAAATTTGAAATAGGGTAGTATGAGCGTGAAAGAGTATTCACTTAAGTTTACTCAGTTGGCTAGGTATGCTCTTAACGTGGTGTCTGATAATAGATCTAGAATAAGTAAGTTTGTCATAGGTGTAGCTGATAGTGTGGTCAAAGAGTGTAGGACTTCTATGTTGATAAGGAGATGGACTTAACTAGGCTTATGGTTCATGGTCAGCAGATTAAGAGAGAGAAAGTTGAGGAGAAAGAAAGAGAGAACAAGAGGGCTAGGATAGGTAGCTTTAATTTTTTCCAACTGAGATTTGAGGGTGGTAATCGTCTTGAATTCTATCAGAAATTATAATCCCCAGCTTCATCTTCAGCTAGTGCTCCATTGCTAAAGTTTAGAAATGATAATCGGGATAGAGTGCCAGGCTCAAAGTCCAAGGGCAGTGTAAATAGTGGTCATACTAATTCCCTTTGCCAAAAATAAGGTAGAAACCATCTAGGTGTGTGTAGGGGTGGCAGTGATGTGTGTTTTAGGTATAGCAAGCCATACCACAGAATTAGAGAATGTCTTAAAGTTGGTCTGCTAAGTCAGCACAGTCGTCCTTCAGCTCCAGTAGGTCGTCTGACTCAGCAGGGTGCTACATCTAGTGCCACTAGTGGATGATGCTAGAATAGGATGTATGTACTCCAGTACTGATAGGATCAGGAAAGTTCTCTTGATGTAGTTATGAATACATTGAATGTCTTTCATCTTTATGTTTATGCTTTGTTAGACCCCAAAGTTTCACTTTCTTTTGTAACCCCCTATATAAGTTTTAATTTTGTTATCAGTACCAAAACTTTAGTAGATCCTTTCTCAGTGTCTACCCTAGTGGGTAAATCTATCATAGCCAGGCGGGTATACAAAAACTTCCCGGCTACAGTATCTCAGAAAATAACTTTTGTAGACCTTGTAGAGTTAGAGATGACTGATTTTGATGTCAATCTCAACATGGATTGGCTCCACTCATGTTATGCTTCAGTTGATTGTAGAAATAGAGCCATTCATTTTTAGTTTCCAAATGAAATAGTTCTTAAATGAAAGGGTAGTACTTCAGCACTTAGGGGTCAGATTGTTTCATATCTTAGAGCGAGAAAAATGATATCCAAGGAGTGTATTTACCATCTTGTTTGAGTCAAGACTCTAATTCTCAGACTCCTAGTCTCGAGTCAGTTATAGTAGCAAGGGAATTTCCAGAGATGCTTCCTGAAGATCTTCTCGGAGTTTCTCCTGAAAGGGAAATAGACTTTGGAATAGACCTTCTTCTAGATACCCAACCTATCTCTATTCTGCCTTATAGAATGGCTCCAACTGAGCTTAGTAAGTTAAAAGAATAGTTAAATATCTCCTAGATAAGGGATTCATCAAGCCTAGTATCTTCTCGTGGGGTGCTCTAGTCCTTTTTATACAAAATAAAAATGGTTCCCTTAAATGTCCATCAATTACCATTAGTTAAAAAAGTCACCATCAAGAATAAGTACCCACTTCCCAAAATTGATGACATGTTCGACAAACCTCAGGGTGCCAGTTATTTCTCTAAGATAAACCTCAGATCCGGCTATCATCAGCTAAGAGTCAGAGAATGTGACATTCCAAAAATAGCTTTCAGAACCCTGTATGGTCACTTGAAATTTCTAGTTAAGTCTTTTGGACTAACGAATACCCCACTAGCCTTCATGGACTTGATGATCAGAGTGTTCAAGCAGTACTTGGACATATTCTTCATAGTCTTCATTAATGATATTCTTGTCTACTCTTATAGTGAAAATAATCATGCAGACCACCTCAGCATTGTATTAAAGACTCTTAGAACCTATCATTTGTTCTCCAAATTTAGTAAGTATGAGTTTTGGCTAAGACCAGTAGCTTTCTTTTGCCATATTATTTTTGTTGATGAAATTAGAGGTGACCCTCAAAAGACTGAAGCAGTGAGAAACTAGCCTAGACCCATCTCTCAATTAGATTAGATGGCTACTACAGGAAAATTGTTAAAGGGTTTTCGTCTATCGCATCCTACATATCTTAACTGACTCTGAAGAAAGTTAAGTTTTAGTGGTCGAATTCTTGAGAAAAGAGTTTTCAAGAGTTGAAGACTCGACTTACTTCAACCTCAGTTTTAACTTTGCCAGATGGTTCAAATGAGTTTTTTATTTACTAAGATGGTTCTAGAGTTGGCCTGGTAGGGTGTTGATGTAGAGAGGTAAGGTCATAGCCTATGCCTCTAGATATCTTAAACCTCATGAAAATAACTACCCTACCTATGATCTTGAGTTAGCATCTATTATATTTGCCTTGAAAATTTAGAGGCATTATCTTTAGAGAGTTTATGTTGATGTGTTTATTGATCATAAAAAGATTGCAGTATGTGTTCTCGCAGAAAGATTTAACTCTTTGTCAGAGAAGGTGGTTAGAATTATTAAAAGATTATGATATGAGTGTGTTGTATCATCCGGGCAAGCCAAATGTAGTGGCAGAAGTCCTTAGTAGATTGTCTATGGATAGTGTTGCTCATGTTGAGAATGATAAAAAAAAGTTAGTTTAGGAGTTTTATCAGCCTTCTAGATTAGGCGTTCGATTGGTGGATTCAGCTGAAGGTAGTTTTTGGGTTCAGAATAGTTCAGAATCATCATTGGTTGCTGAAGTAAAAGAGAAGTATGATAGGGATCCCAGTTTAGTTAAGTTAAAGGGATCATTTAGAGATAAGAAAGTAGAGGTTTTTGCCCAAGAAGTGGAAGGTGTGTTGCGATGCCAGGGTGGAATGTGTGTTCCATGTGTAGATGGTATGGGAAAGAGAATCCTTGTAGAAGTGCATGGTGTGCGTTACTCTATTCACCCAAGAGCTACTAAGATGTACCGTGATTTATGAGAAATTTATTAGTAGAGTGGTATGAAGAGGGATATTGCAGAGCTTGTAGCTAAGTGTCCTAATTTATCAGTAGGTTAAAGTTGAGCACCATAGGGCTAGTAGCATAATACATAAGTTTAGCATTCCCACTAGGAAGTGGGAAAAAGTAAACATGGATTTTGTGATAGGGTAGCCACGTTCGCATCGTTAGCATGACTCAATATGGATTATTATAGATAGAATAACCAAATCAACCTATTTCTTACCAGTTCATACTTCTTATATAGCTGAGGATTATGCCAAGCTCTATATTAGAGAGTTGGTTAGGTTGCATAGAGTCCCAACAT
The DNA here is from genome assembly GCA_030864225.1 of Capsicum baccatum var. pendulum. Classification (NCBI taxonomy): domain Eukaryota; kingdom Viridiplantae; phylum Streptophyta; class Magnoliopsida; order Solanales; family Solanaceae; genus Capsicum; species Capsicum baccatum. The sequence goes on along the minus strand of CM061560.1, from coordinate 157,682,353 downwards.
CTATTATTTCAGATAGAGGTACTCAGTTTACCTCTTACTTTTGGAATGCTTTTTAGAAGGGTCTTGGTACCCAAGTTCATCTTAGTAAAACTTTTCATCCTTGGATAGATGGTTAGGTAGAGAGGACCATTCAGACCTTAGAGGATATATTGAGGGCATTGTGTTCTTGATTTCAAGGGAAGCTGGGATAATCACTTATCCTTGATTGGGTTTGCCCACAATAACAATTATCACTCTAGTATTCAGAAGGCTCCATTTGAGGCTCTTTATGAGAGGAGATATAAATCTCTTATTAGTTGGTTTGAGAAAGGTGAGACTAATTTGATAGAGCCTGATTCAGTGTTTGATGCAATGGAGAAAGTTCAGTTAATTAGGGAGAGGCTCAAGATAGCCCAAAGCCATCAAAAATCCTATGCAAATATGCATAGAAAAGATCTTAAGTTTGCAGTTAGGGATTTGGTATATTTCAAAATCTCCCCTATGAAGGGAGTGGAGAGGTTTGGCAAGAAAGAGAAGCTTAGTCCCTGATATATTGGCCCTTATAGAATCTCAAGCCATTTTGGAAAGGTAGGTTATGAGCTTGAGTTGCCTGTAGATTTGGCATTAATGCATCCAATGTTCTATGTGTCTTTGTTAAAAAGGTGTATTGGTAATTCAGCAGTAGTAGTTCCGTTAGAGGATACAGATGTTAAGGATAGCCTTTCTTACAAAGAAAATCCAGTTGAGATTCTTGATCATTAGATTCGTCGATTGAGGAACAAAAAAGTTCCATTGGTCAAAGTTCTTTGGCAGAATCAGTCCTTTGAGGGAGCCACTTGGGAAGTAGAAACAGATATGCATATCAAGTACCCTCATCTTCTCTCTGCAAACTCAGAATCAACTTAAGGTAACATATTTCCTTAGATTATCTCTTTTCCATTCTCAGTTCCAGCTATATAATCATCTTCATGTCATAGCATGCATTCACTAACCAGTTCAGTTATGCATCATGTTTCAGACTCAGTCATGTAATCATGTTTTCAGTTATGCATGTTCGGTATGTAATCTTAATTCCTCAGTATTCTTATCTTAATCAGTCTTATTTAAGGAAGAATGTTCCTAAGAGGGAGATATTATAATACCCCATACTTTTCCCTAGTTCAGTTCATCTCATAGTGCATGCATAAGAGGCTTAGAACCTGCATATTTAACTAAGTATTGGGGACTTAGTCTTATTTTTGGCCTCTTAACTTTGAGGATTTTTAAAGTGGCCTTCTCGACCCCGAGACATAAGTTTTTGAGTTAATTCATGTTCAGAGGTGTAAATAGCATATCTCGGGTAAGTTTTTGATTTTTTAGACGACAATTGGGTCTTGTTTGGATTTTGATTTCCAACAGCTCAGCATAATTATGGTGAGTCACGATGGTATAACAATAAGGCCTATACTACATCGCAGTGATCCTTTAATCAGCGTTCTAGTTATGAATTTAATCCCTGAGGGTCAATCATGTCTTTTCACCACTGACCCAATTCATAAAAAGACCAGATTAAACTTTAGTTAGGGCATTATTTGCCCTAATGCTCCAAATTACTCTCTAATACAAACCCACTGCTTCCCTAGTTCATCAAATTCAATCCTCTTCCTTCCAAGAAATCCAAGAATTTGTGTTTCCCAATCCAAGAACATTCAAAAAAACTTTCAAGATTGTCTTTCCCTTTTAAGGTATTTGAGATATTCATCCATGGGCCCTTTCCACCCATGGAGGGCAAGAATCCACCTTTATGTTTTAAATTATGAAATTATATGTTCATGTTGAATTATCTCCATGAAGATTTATGAATTTTGGTTATAAATTATGTTTGCAATTTTTTTTTTTAGGGAATTATCCCGTACGGGTTGGAATGATGATATTTTCTTGTTAAACCCTTGATTCACAGTTTTTAGTATTGAAGTTATGTTATTATTACATATTTTAAACCATTCCCATGCTTTAATCATGACCCTCATATGTTTGATGAAATGTCTAAGTGTTGAATTTGGAACAATGATTTCCTTGTATGGTTTCAAAGCTTTCATGAACACCCGTTACTTAGATGTTCACATAGTTTTCAGTATTTTCAGAATGGTTTTAGATAAACCATGAGCCTTATCATTCAGTTAGTATTATGATCAGTTGTTGACTCAGTTAAGCTCAATTTAGTCTAGTAGTCAGTGTCATTCAGTTGGGAGTAGGATTCAGCACTGAGTGAACCCAGGGATGGGGTCATTCCTACCAGGTTAGGAGTTGAACCTTAGTAGCAATCCGTAAGTTACAGAACTATGTAGCTAGCGTAGGTTGAGATGTCTTCCTGCTAGTTTTGGGTTGACACATTCTCATGAGTGCTCCTGCTAGATTACAATGTCTCGTTAGTCCTTCGGGACACCAGTTTGGAGTATCCATATATCCATTATTAGTACCTATGAATGGCACCGACACCCTTCCAACTGGGGTTACAGGTTGGACCCTGATTAGCTCAAATTGGGGCATGTCAGTTAGATGATACCTCTCACAGTCACAATATAGTATTCAATATATTCTCAGTTCAGTTTTGCTTTACCATAGCATACATTTTATTAGTTATTCAGTTATCAGATTTTAGTATTTTAGTTTACAAACTATTTTAGAACATGTTATATACTTGGTTATGTATTCTCAGATTTTACAGTTTTTCACATATTTACATTCAATTATCTCATGTTATTCAGTTAGTTTTTACTTCATGCACATAAACCCATGCATTCCTGCCTAACCTTATCTCATATAACAGTATATTCAAAGTACTGATCGCATACATTTTTTTATGCTATGATGTTTAATATCATAGGTTCAAACGCTCAGTTTCCCGACTGCGCTTAGACAGTCCAGCTAATTAATTGTGAGTCCTCATGTTTTGAGGACCTGTTATATTATTTCAGTCTTTCTATATCTCATTTCAGTTAGATAGTTTGGATTTAGTTGGGGCCTAACCCATCAACTCTCTTTTTAGTCAATTTAGAGGCTTTCAAATAGTCGATAGTTTGTCAGTCTTATCAGTCAGATTTTTAGTATTTTCTGCATATGTTTTAGATTTATGGATTCAGATGTATTGTTTTTAGTATTTTAACCTCATGGCGTATTCAGTTGATTTTCGTACATGTCTTTTATTATTAGTTTTACTCAGTGCTCATAGAAGGTACCAGCTCATGGGTTAGCTTGTGACAGTAAGCACCGTTGTCCCTACTAGGGGATAACCCCGGGTCATGGCATTACCACCTTTGGCTGGATCATTCAGAATTTGTAGATAACCCTACTAGTAACAACCTTTTAGATGTAAGATGTAGAAAGAAGAGAAGCAATACCCAGAAAAATTAGGTTTGATGAGATAGGAAAAAGACCAATTTATGGAAAGAAAGCTTAATAAAATATATAAATCATAAAATTTAAGGACATAATAAATTAGATCAAAAGTTTTTTAGAATATTGAGCTCTTAATATTTTTAAAATTATTTTGTTAATAGGTATTTTATGATTGCGAAGCACGGTCAAATTCTATAGTTTTAAAAGTAATGGAAATAAAGAAGAGAATGAGAAAATAAATAAAATTAGTGTGCTTGAGAAATAAAATACAATGGATGGGTGCCCTAGTGCAAAAAAATTATATTTGTAGGTTACTTTTTAGGGAATAGAAACAAAAAGATGAAAAAATGAAAGTTATAAAAAAAGAAGTCTCCTTGCTAGTAATATTTAAAAGAATATGACGAATATTGAAAGATAAAGAATGGGATTAGGGAAAGTATGAAAAAAGAGTTTAATTTGGAGAGACATAAGAAAAAGAGTTAACAAGAGAAGAAAGCAAATTATCATGAAGTGCATGAGAAAGTACTCACTTTTTCTCTAAATAATTCCTTACATGTCCTTTAGCTAACATTACAATCCTTAGATATCTTTTAATCTTGAAATGTCATGTATGTATGTGAATTTATTTGTGACAGTGAGTGTACTTCTGTACTTATATGCCCCATAAAGTTGTATATGATTGTGCAGATGTGACATTACTCTTGAAAAGCAACGGCACATAAATAGTTCATACTTGATGACACATTCAATATCTTTGCTTGATAATGTAATTGTAATTTCCCTATGTAATGTGTTGGTGAGTTGATTTTGGAGGATTCATTATTTGGATGATGTATCTTGTTTTTAATAGGCATACACACTTTGTATGAGAAGAACCTTCATTTTTAAATTATCTTATGTGATTTAGATAGAAGTAATATTTTTTCAAGTGTGCATTATAGTTGGTTAAGGTGAATGTCTGCTTAGTTGTTCAAGACGAACAAAGGTTCAAGTGTGGGTTGGTGATGTTGGGAGAATTTACACTCTTTAAAGACGCTTTTCATCCACATTTTGCATTGTTTAAGTGTTTTCTAATTTGATACTCATTGTTTTCATTCAACTACATAATTTTGAGCTTAAAATGATGTTTAATGCTTTATAGGTGCTCCTTTTTTCATTCAACTACATATTTTTCAGCTTACGAATGTTTTTTGATGTTTTATAGGTAAAAGGAGACAAAATTCGACCAAGTATGTAAAGTGAAAAATCTCACAATATAGAGCTCAAGCAAGATCTTGAGGTAACCTAGTGAGTTGAACGTGAGGAGAGGTCAAAAATACACCCTCTCTGAATGAAGTTTGACCCCCTGACGAAGTCAAAACCAACACAAGGAGAGAGACCTCGCATTGCGAGGCCCATAATGAAGGGCAATGTGAGGAGGTTCAAACTGAGTCAATTTACTACCTTTTCTCTAGGGATGACAATAAGGTGGGGTGGGGTAGGGTGGGCTTTAGGCTATGAGATTGTGGGTAGATTTAAGGTTATACGGAGCTGCGAGGATAGGTTGAAATTTTTAGAAGTCGGACAAAAATAATGCAAACCAAAAGCAGAAAGTAAACAAGAACACACGAATTTACGTGAAAATCCTTATGGAAAAAACCACGGGCAGAGGCAGAGGAATTCACTATAATGGAGAGAAAGAGTACAAAGTGGAGACGAATTGTTTCAATTATGTATTTTTTGAATACCCTAACAACCCACTAAATGCACTTATATAATACGTGCATACAAATAAGTGGGGCGCACCGCGAAACTTTCTGGGCCGAATCAACAAAATTTAGGTCACAACTCTAACAGAAACAATATTTTTTTATAACAAATGTGGGGCAAGACGGGTTGTAGGTTCATGCGATTTTAAATAAAATAAATGATAAAAAGTTTAAGTTTTTGATACTAAACTTTCTTAGGTGTGTGAAGCCATTAAAAATTAAATCTAATCTAAATTTATTTTGTATCAAAATTATTTATTTAGAAGGACTGATATTTTTTATGAATATTCCTTTATCATGTTCATAAGTCTGGTATTGTTTAACGTTAAGTCACATGTTTCCATAAATATATTTTATTATTTTAAATTATCTTTTAGTTAATAGTTAGCATGCATAGAAGTAAAACTCTAACCTACGCTAATCAATTAACAAATGTTATCATTGTAAGACCATGGTAAGATGTGAACTATAGCTCTATAATTCTTTACATCTCGTGCAGTACTGCTTTACTAGATAAGTTAAAAAGAAGTACATTTAATATTTTGGACCAAGATATTTATTCATATAGTTGTAACACAAGGTATAATAACAATCCAAGTTCAGTTCCCTCTTAATAGTTTCTTTTTAGTGTTTTCTTTTTTATCTTCAAGTTGTGCCTCTTTAATATTATAATTGTATAAATTAGGTGCTCTGGACGTGATACATTAGAAATAAAAGTGTTAAAAGTTTAAAAATTATATCAGATCTTGCATACACACAAAATAAACTTACTTTACTAAACTATATAAAATTTCTATTCTTTTTATTAATTACCTAAATTCCTTTTTTTCTTAAAAGCAGCCAAATACATCCACAAACTCATAAATTTTTGGAATTATGTATCCCCCATTAGTCTAGTTAATATATTATGTACCTCGACCAAATAGTTTCAGAAATGGATGTAACTCAACAATCAAAATTATGTATCCGGATACTAATTATGTATTCGAGTAAAAATGTAGCAATTAACTATTACCTTCTTAAGTTCAAAATTATGTATCTCTGACTTCAAAATTATATATTCGGATGCTAGTAATGAATCCAAAAATTGCAAACCAAGGGATTATTTGTAATTTAGCAAAGAGAAGGGATAGACAGTAATTGAAGGCAAACTTATTGAGATTTCTCTATGTTTTACAAAAAAATTATGTGGGGCATGACCGAGTGGGTCTATGCGGGGAAGAGCATGGTGGATTTAAATACATTTCTTATTATGTGGGGCGGTACGAATTGAAATCTTCACGATTTTGCATAGGTTAGCCTCGCAACCACCCCGCCCTGCCCATTGTCATCCCTAATTTATCCTACTTCAACTTCATGGATCCTCCAAGGTATTTTTTTAAAAAGTATAATATTTCATTTTTGGCGATTTTTTGAGTTCAACATTAAAGCTATTTCATCAACATTCTAAGATTTTGTTCTAACCTTCATCATTTTTTTGTTATTAATGAATATATTTAGGTGAAATCGGATAATAATCGGCTAAAATCCCTCTTTCTAGGGTTATGATCGATGTATAAACATTTTTACTTGATTATATGATTGTTTAGTGGATTCTACCAGTCATGCCTGGTTCTCTTATTTTATCTAGATTATTTGGTTGTTTCGCGACCGATAAAGTAAAAAGATATTGATAATGGAATTGGACACGAGAAATCTGGGAATAGAATGTGAACTAAGGGGAGTAGGATTCATCTACAGTCTATAGATGAATAAACATCTAAGATAGAAAAGTACCTATTTTTCCCTTATTGAGTCAGATACAAGATGATATGTAAATGTATTCGGGGCAGTTTACCACATTCCTCCTTAATGATGTAGGTGAGAGGCCAATCTGAATAGGTGATTATACAACTTAAAAGACAATGATAATAATATCAATCCTTTGACTTAACAATTCAATAGATATCTTAAATAAGCTTAACAAATATAATTAAAGAAGATGGGATCACAAAAGCGTCATAGTTATTATTTTAACTCTTTGTGAATAACTCTATTCTCTCTTTAAGTCTCTTGCTCCAATCAAATTCATTAAGTAGAATAGTTTTTTCACGACCCGAACTAGGGTCTGGCCGTGGTGAGTGTCTAAAATCCTTCAAGGAATGGATACCACCCCCTTTGCCTAGTCAAACAGAACAAAACATACTAGCAACAGATGAATTCTAAACATATAACAACATAGGCTGAGTTCCAAACATATAACAAGATAGACAACTCAACTAACTCAGAAGGGTATCTAAGAATTTCAACAATCATCCTAATCCACAGTAAGCCACAAAGCCTCTAAACAGACCAAAACCAATCTAAATCGGGACATGCCCCGGACGATAGCCAAAAGAATCAAATGAAAGTAGTCTAAGACATAACTTTATGAGTCCGACAGTCTAAAGACGCATAACAAGAATGCAACCAATCCATACCTAAAATTACATCAAAATACACCATTTCCAACTCAAAATAGATCTACCAAGTTCTGCATGTCACCAACATATACCCCATCCCCTATAGAACCGTTTAGGAATGACCAAGTCTCCTACCAGGTTAGAAACAAAAAAAGAATCCGAAATAATTTCAGGATCAAAACCAAAAGACACAACTATAAAAGGAGTCATATAAGAAAGAGTGGAGCCCAGATAAAGAAAACAATATATGTCACAGGAGAAGAGCTGTAATGTACCAGTAACAATATTAGGTGATGCCTAGAATTCCTCTCGAGACGCCAAAGCATACAACTTGTTCCAACCAATACTATAACTAGGAGTAGTAACAAAAGAAGATGCTACACCAGCAAGTGTAGGAGCAGAAGATAAAGCCACCAGAATCTTATTCTTTCCATAGCAACCTTATTAGCCGAATAATCTTTGAGCCGATGGCCTACATGACCGCGCTTAAAATACTTATCTCTATCTTCCTCACATAATCTCTGATGAAGACGACCACAGAACCAATAAAGAGGTAATGAAGAAACAGATTGACCTCTGTTCTCCTGGGATTGGGCAACTTGAGCCCGAGAATTATCACCATCTTGGTAATGCCTGTCGCTCGTCTGTCGTGGGTAAGGAGAACTGGCAGCAGAGAAGGAACTAGAACTCTTCTACTTCTTTTTATGCCACTTGCCACCATCTCTACCACCCTGAGACTGTGCACCTTCCTGATCAGAAAATCTGCCCTGCTTTTCTCGCCTATCCCCAAATTCCACCTGTTTTCTCTTCTCATCCTTAACCTACTGCATATGAATAGTTAACCTAGAGATGTCCATATCCCTAATGAGAAAAGCAGTCTTGCTCTCTAAAATCTGATCTCTATTCAGCCAAGAAGCGAACTTCCTCATTCTTGACCTCATATCAACCACCAAATTAGGAGTATACCTTGAAAACTGATGAAACTTTAAGGCATATTTCCTTATAGACATCCTCCCTTGCCTGAGGTTCACAAACTCCTCCATCTTACCTTTCCTTAACTCTTGAGGATAGAAATAATCCATGAAGGCATTAGAAAAGGCCTCCCATAATTATTTCTTTTCTATATCACCTTTATCTTTGTCCCACTCCTCATACCACTGATAAGTAACATCTTTGGGCTGATAAGCTGTAAAGCTAACTCCCTTCACATTAGAAGCTTGTATAACCTAAAACATCTTTTCTAGTTCATCTAAGAAGCCCTATGGGTCTTCCTCCACTTTCAATCCCGTAAAAGCAGGAGGACCCATGTTCATAAATTGACCAACTCTTATGGCCTCAGTAGACAAAGCACTAGCTGTACCTCGCTCAGCTTGAACAACGACTATCTGAGGAATAACATGGATAGACTAGCAAAACTCTGCATTCATCACGTTACCCTGAGGGACCTGAGGATCAGTAGAATAAATAGAAGAAACTCCATCACAATCGAGAATAGGACCATGAGATAGAAGATATACTTTATACATAGGAGGTACCCCTTCGGCATTATCCTCAGATAAGGCAGAAGGATTTTTTTGTGCTCCAAATCTAGGAGGAATGATCTGAAAGACAAATAACCAAGGATTAGAGACGATTCTAGGACTGAGAATTTCAAGAAAGTGAAACATTTCTAAATGTCTTGTATCCTTTCTCTTAAGAGTGTGGCACGCTACACACCCTTAAAAGAGACTCTACTAGACACGACTTTATGGACTTTCTAGTTAACCATGAACCTAAATCTCTGATACCAACTTGTCATGACCTAAATCAGGGCCTAGACATAATGGGCATCCCAAGTGCAACCAAGATTGGGGATCGCCCCCATAACCCATCCTAACTGCCTTATACAACCTCAAATGGACTGAATTCTAAACATATAACAAGATAGCATGACTGTAACTGACCCAATTGAGTCTAATAGTGCCAAACCCATCCATCCATACCATACCAAACCAAAAATAATATCAAAACATAACATGACAATCAATCAAAATGTAATAAAATGGAATAGTAAGAAATTATGTCCGATGATGCCAGCCTCCCAGCTTATTCCAATACCAAAGTCAACACTAATATTGATCCTTCCCATACCAACCCCCAAATGTACCACAAAGCCTTTATCCAAAATAAAACAATTATTTGGTTGGGACATACCCCCAACCATGGCCAAAACTAATATCCAAAATGAAAACAAAATATCTAAGAGTACCTATATCATGAAATGGATCCATTCAAAAAGATGGAAGCTCACCAATTCAATCCAAATATTGTCCCCGAGTCAATATCTATATAGAAGGAGTCGAATAGCCAATTCCTGCATAGCATGGGTATACAACCATAGTAGATTGGTTAGCGAATGGCCGCTAGCATTTATCTAAGGATAAGGATAAAGTAATGCCATTTAAACAACCAAGTATAACCATCCATTATACATACAACCATACATATATATATAAGTGTCGGGAAAGGGAATTCATGTTTAACATGCATTTAAAACCTTTACCTGGGCTGTGTAACCTTGCAATTTAACCATACCCATGGGTCGTATGGGTTCAGATCCCCTGCTAAACGAGTCCCAGTACATGTATCCGCACGACCATAAGATATCCCATGGGATCACTAGTACATCCCTTAAATATAAAATTTGACACTTGCACGTGGCCATGAAGGACTCCTCATATTGGTAAATATGAGTTTCCAGTTTTGGTTCCCCCAGAACCTCTACCTTACATGGCTCAGTTACACATTCTGCCATTAATGCCATAAATAAAACCATATCCAAACAAATTTAATTACCATTTATTAACCAATCCATTTATTAGTGGTATTGTCACACCAACTATACTTGCAAGATTTATCCATAGAGAAACCTTTTAGGTTAAGGGGACGATCAAGTGCCCTATTCGTTTAATATATTAACCTCTTAGGAGACTTCTATGTATTCCATAAGCAAAACCAATAAGCCTTTAACCTTTGTAAACCATTTAAACTATTTATAGTTTTATGCATAAGATAAAAACAAGCAAGAGTTTCATTTAAAGTAGTCAAGGCAATGAACATATCTTTACAAGCATTTTATCAAACACCTTGGGGGGATAATATAACCAAAACCAATTCCAAAGACCATTAAACCATTACCATACAATCCAATTTCCCAAAACCATAATTAATGCATATAAAAGCATAGTTAAACCATAGGAAACCATAACCAAACCATTTATACTAAAACCTCTAATTATTAGTGAAAAATCATAACCCATGCAATATTAAAACCATGAAAACAACCACAAAATCCATGCCTTTTTAGAAATAAGAAGTAGTAAAGAGACACATGTCTTAAACTAAGAAAGATGATGAAAGAAAATCACCAAAGCAAGTCCCAAAGCAATCCCTAAGTTAAAACCCTAGCTCTCTTCCCCCAAAAACTCTTGAGAGAACTGTTGAATGTTTAAGAATAGTTTTCAATGTGTTAATGAATAGAATAATATGGTAAATAACCTTCTAAGTATATTAAAAGTCATGGGTCACAATTAGGATAAGTAGAGAAATATCTAGAACACCCTTACTTATGTCTGTTAAAAACCCATCACAGGGATACAACTGACCCTCTTAGGAGTCTTACCCTTCCTTATGATTGATTCCCACCAGTCATACCCAGGACTTAACCTTGGATCAGATACTATCCTGTATATGAATCATCTAACCAAGTCATAACCTCAACATACAATCCGTACCTATGACCCGTATCTCTAGCAGAATGAATTACCAAGAGGATCAAACACTACCCACCATATGAGTCCCTGATATGACCCAAATCTAAGCCTTACGACTCATACCCTTAAGTCATAAACATTCAAGTAATCAAAATCATCCCACCAACTAACACTATTTAGCTAATAATAGGACAATACCACTCATACCCCAGCATACAACTCATATCCATAAGTCTTATTGGGTCCAAAAAATATTTTTCAAGGAAAATTTTCTAAGGCCAAAACTCAGGATGTAACAAAATCATTATCTTTGATTTTTTTCTTTAATAACTAAGAGAATTATATCATATGCATAGGACATATAATTAATCAATAGAGTTTACTTTGATACTCCATATTATTTAAAATCATTATTCTAATGTAAAAAGTTTAGTCCTCTATACAATGCCTTTGTTTCAAATATAAACACCATTGGTGACAAAGCATTACCCTACTTTAAATATCTTGAAAATTGAAATAAATTTTACGTTTTTCCATTGAAAAAACAAATTACTAGTTATTTGACAATAACTAGGTACTATGTCAATCAGATCATCTAGAATTTCGATTTGACTCAACACTTTTGGTAAGAATAATTAGGTTATCCTATCATATGCTTTGTAATCAGGTTGTCCTATCATATTCTTCGGTTTTCAAGTTTAATTTTCACGTTAGTAGGGTTAGTCCTTATACTGATATATTTGGTGATTTCTTGTGTAAGTAGTAAATTATTAACAATACTTCTTCCTTTAAAAAAACTAGCCTAATTATGAGATATTACACCTAGAAGTAATTATTTGTCTAATTCTTTAACCCAAAAACACACAAAAAGTGTATGTGATCGCAAGTAATAAGTGATTATATATGTAATTGTTTGCAAATCCCACAACACATAATTGCCTATAATTTATCCTTTTACCTATTATAGTTGTTATAACAAGTATTATCTATTTTTGTGAAGTTGGTTTTGTGATTGCTCTACAAATTGTAACACCCCAGATTTTGGTCGCTAAAAAATTTCTTGACTTTGAGCTTACTATCTAGATTATGACTCACCTTATGAGTCGTAAAGTGTCTTGGCGAGTCATAGGACCCGAATTGTAGGGTGACCAGTAAAGGTTTCCCATGCCACTACCTTGGTAATGACTTGCACCTAACAAGTCGTCAAAACTCTTTATAAGTCATAATATGCCTTTCATTTCCAAACCAGTGTAAAGCTCAAATGTCTCTATCCTAACTAGGACTGGAACCTATGAGTCATTAGGTCTGACTACGAGTCATAAGTTTGACTCATAAGGTTAACAACAAGATGAGCCTAAGACACTGCCCAGACCACGAGTTGTGGTGATGACTCATAAGTAGTCATCACGAGTCATAAGTTTACCCATGATGACTGGACATTTTTTTAACACTTTTAAGTGGGAACATTCTTGTTATTTCCCTCTTTTCTCACTTAATACCTATGACCATAAAGCACTTTAGGGACCCTATTTCTATTCTTTGTCAATCAAATAAAATAGAGTTTGGTATTGATTTGATTCCTGACACTCATCCAATATCTATTCCTCAATAGGTAATGGCTCTGGCTGAGTTAAGGGAACTCAAGAAGCAATTTAAGGATCTTCTAGATAAGGGGTTTATTCATCCTAGTATTTCTCTATGCGGTGCACCAATGTTTTTCATGCACAAGAAGGATGGTTCCCTTCAGATGTGCATTAACTACAGGCAGTTGAACAAGGTAACAATTAAGAACAAGTATCCTCTTCTAAGGATAGCTGATCTTTTTAATCAATTATAGGGTGTCAAGTTCTTTCCAAAGATAGATCTTCAGTCTGGGTACCATCATCTTAAGATTAGGGTAGTTTATATCTCTAAGATGGCTTTTTATATTCAATATGGGAATTTTAAGTTCTTAGTGATTTTATCTAGATTGACAAATACTTCAGCAGCGTTTATAGATTTGATAAATAGGGTGTTTAGGCAGTATTTGGATCTCTTTGTCATCATGTTTATTTATGATATTCTAGCGTATTAGAGAAGTGAGGTAGATTATACTAATCACCTTCGTATGGTGTTGTGGACCTTAAAAAAGTAGTGGTTGTTTGCCAAGTTCTCTAAGTGTGAGTTTTAGTTTAATATTGTGACTTTCTTAGGTCACATTATTTCTAGTAAGGGGATAATGGTTGATCCTCAAAAGCTTGATGCACTGAGAGGGTGGCCTAGGCCTACGACTCCATCTGGTATTTGAAGTTTCTTTGTTTTAGATGGGTATTATAGGCAATTTATGGAAAACGTCTCATCGATAATTGCTCCTTTGACTAAGTTAACTCAGAAGAAGGCTAGGTTTTCTTGGTCAGATACTTGTGAGGGATGTTTTGAGAAATTAAAGAATAGGTTAACGTCGGCTCTGATATTGACTTTGCCAAAAGGAAATGATGAGTTTGTGGTTTATTGTAATGCATCTCGGGTAGGGCTTGTTTGTGTTTTAATATAGCATAGGAAGGTGATTGCCTATTCTTCTAGGCAGTTAAAGGTGCATAAAAGGAATTATCCTACTCATGATTTAAAGCTATTGGCGGTTGTGTTTGCTTTGAAAATATGGAGGCATTATCTGTATGGTGTTCACGTAGATATTTTTTTTTGATCATAAGAGTCTTCATTATGTATTCACAGAGAAATAGCTTAAACTCAAGCAGAAGAGATGGGTTAAGCTTCTCAAGGATCATGATATAAGTCTTCACTACCACCCAGGTAAGGCTAACATGGTTGTCGATGCTCTTAGCAAGTTTTCATGAGAAGTTTGGCTCATATAGAGAAAGAAAAATAGGAATTGGTGAAGGATATTCACCAATTGTCCAATCTTCGAGTTCATCTCTTAGATTCCAAAGATATTTATGTGATGGTTTAAGAAATGGTTCAATTATCTCTTGGTGCAGAGATTAAGGAGAAGCAATTGTTGGGTCTGATCTTGATAAAAATCAAGAGTGATGTTGGTGTACAAAATGTGGCGGTGTTTGAGATTAGTGGTGATGGTACTTTGAGGTACCAAGGGAGGTTGTGTGTTTCGAATGTCAATGGGCTGCGAAAAAGGGTTTTTATTGAGGTTCATGAGTTACCCTGTGTTATCTATCCTGGTTCGACAAAGTTGTATCATGATCTCAATGAAATATATTGGTGGAATGGTATAAAGAGAGATATGGTTAACTTTGTGGCCAAGTGCATGGTGTGTCAATAGGTTAAGGTTGAGACCATGAGGCCTGGTGGATTGCATCAAGAAATAGAGTTGCCTGAATGAAAATGGGAGATGATCAATATGGATTTTTTTACCGGTCTTCCTCGATCTCAGAATTATTTTCATTTAATATGAGTCATTGTGGTTAGGATAACTAAGTCTGCTCACTTTTTATCAGTAAAAACTACCTTTTTGGTAGAGGATTATGCGAAGTTGTATCATTAAGAGGTTGTGAAGTTGAATGGGGTGCCTATTTCAATTATTTCTAATTATGGTACACAATTTACCTCTTATTTTTGGCGGTTTTTTAGAAGGGATTGGGCACTAAGGTTAGTCTGAGTACTATTTTCTATTCACAGTCGAATAGGCAAGTGAAGAGAACTATTTAGACATTGGAGAATGTGCGTTGGGCATGCGTGATTGATTATGGTGATAGTTGGGTTGAGTATCTACCTTTTGTAGAGTTTGCTTACAATAATAACTATCATTATAGTATTGGTATGGCTCCTTTCGAGGTGCTGTATGGTAGGAGGTGTAGATCTCCTATTGGATGGTTTGAGTTGGGTAAGGCAGATATGTTTGGTCCCGATTTGGTGTATCAAGCTATGGAAAAGGTGAAGGTGATTCGAGATAGGCTTAAGGATGCTCAGAGTCGCTAAAAGTCCTATGCGGATTTTAGGTGTAGAGACTTGGAGTTTGAAGTTGGGGACAGGGTCTTCCTAAAGGTATCTCCTATAAAGGGAGTAGTGCAGTTCGGCAAGAAGGGGAAGCTCTATCCTTGTTTTACTGTTCCTTATAGGATTTTACGGAGAGTGGGCAATGTTTCTTATGAGTTAGAGTTGCCTACGAATTTGGGTTTGGTTTATCCGGTCTTTCATGTTTCCTTGTTAAGGAAGTGTTTTGGCGACCCTTCTTTGGTTATTCCTTTGGAAGGGTTGGATATCTCAGATTCTCTATCTTATGAAGAGGTCCCGGTTGAGATATTGGATAGGAAAGTTTGTCGATTATAGATCAAGGATGTGGCTTCAATTAAGTTTCTATGGCAAAACCATAAGGTGGAAGAAGCTACATGGGAATCAGAAGAGGACATGAAGTTCAAGTGTCCGCATTTGTTTTTTGCTCCTAGTATTCGTACGAAAGGTATGTGTTCTTGAAAAAATCTTTATTTTCTAAGTTTGTTAAGAAATGATTAATATCTTTTCATCTTTGTTTTCAAACATTGTTAAAGGGATGTTTGATAATGTAAATGACTGTGTGTGGTTACCCCTACCTTGTCCTTCATTAGGGGATGAATGTTCCTAGTGGGGGAGAATATTACATCTTGGGTTTTGTCCTTATAAAATTTTTCCTTGAAAATTGTTCTTCAGACCCAATACGACTCATGGATATGAGCTGTATGCTGGGGTACGAGTGGTATGGTCCTGTCGTAAGCTGACCTATGTTAGTTGGTGGGATAGTTTTGATCACTAGAATGATCACGACTTAAAGGTATGAGTTGTGAGGCTTGGATATGAGTCATATTAGGGACTCATATGGTGGGCAGTGTTTGATCCTCTTGTTAATTCATTATGCCAGGGATACGGATCATAGGTATGAATCGTATGCTGAGGTTATGACTTGGTTGGATGAGTCGTATATTGGACAGTGTTTAATCCAAGGTTAAGGTCTGGCTATGACTAGTGGGAACTAATTATAAGGAAGGGTACGACTCATAAGAGGGTCAGTCGTATCCCTATGACAAGTTTTTAAGGGACTTAAGTGGGGGTATTCTAGATATTTTCCTACTTATCCTAATTATGAGCCACGACTTCTAATATACTTAGGAGTTTATTTACCCTATTATTATATTTATTAACACATAGAAAACTATTCCTAAACATTTAACAATTCGCTCAAGAACTTTTGGGGCAAGAGAGCTAGGGTTTCAACTTGGAGATTGCTTTGGGACTTGCTTTGGGTTTTTTTTATCAACTTTCTCAATTTAAGGCATGTGTCTCTTCCCTACTTCTTATTTATAAAAAGGCATGGATTTTATAGTTTTTTTCATGGTTTCAATATTGTGTGGGTTCTGGTTTTCCACTAATAATTGGGAGTTTTGGTGTAAATGGTTTGGGTATGATTTCCTATGGTTTAAGTGTGTTTTTATATGCATTAATGGTGGTTTTTGGAAATTGGATTGTACGTTAATGGTTTAATGGTCTTTGGAATTTATTTTAGTTATATTATACCCCCAAGGTGTTTGATAAAATGCTTTTAAAGATATGTTCATTGCGTTGACTTTTTTAAATGGAACTCTTACTTGTTTTCATCTTATGCATGAAGCTATAAATGGTTTAAATATTTTACAAAGGTTAAAGGCTTATTGGTTTTTCTTGTGCAGTACATGAAAGTCTCTCAAGAGGTTAATATGGTAAACGGATAGGGAACTTGAGAGTCCCCTTCCCCTTAACCAAAATGGTTTGGCTATGCATAAATCTTGCAAGTATGGTTGGTATGAAGATACCACTAATAAATGGACTTGGTTAATAAATTGTAATTGGATTTGCTTGGATATGGTTTTAATTTGAGTATGAATGGTGGGATGTGTAATTGATTCGTAGAAGGTAGAGGTTTCGGGGGCCACGTGTATTTGTCGATATGAAGGGTCCTTTATGGCCACGTGTGAATGTCATGTTTTATATTAGATGGATGCACTAGTCATCCCATGGGATATCTCCTGGTCGTGCGGCTACACTTACTGGGACTCTTTTAGTAGGGGAACTGAACCTATTTGGCCCGTAGGTGTGGTTAAAAGGCAAGGTTACACAACCCAAGTAATGGTTTTAAATGAATGTTAAACACGAATTCCCTTTCCCAACACTTATATATATATATATGTGTGTGTGTATGATTGTATGCATAACAGATGGTTTTACTTGGTTGTTTAAATGGCTTTACTTTATCCTTATCTTGCGATACATGCTAACGGTTATTTGCTAACCCGTCTACTGGCGGTTGTATACCTATGCTATGCAAGAACCGGTCGTTCAACTCCTCTTATATAGTGATTGACTCGGGGACAATATTTGGATTGAAGTGGTGAGCTTCCATCTTTCCGGAAGGCTCCATTTCATGATATGGATACTCGTAGACATTTTATTTTCATTTTGGATATTGGTTTTGGCCATAGTTAAGGGTATGTCCCAACCAGATAATTGTATTCTTTTGGATAGAGGATTTATGGTACTTCTGTGGGTTGGTATGGGCGAGATCGGTATTGGTGTCGGCCTTGGCATTTGAATAAATTGGGAGGCTGGCATCATCGGACATAATTTCTCACTGTTCGATCATATTACATGTTGGGTTTAATTTCCATGTTATGTTTTGATATTATCATTGGTTTGATATGGTATGGATGGTTGGGTTTGGAACGGCTAGACTCCGTTGGGTCGGTCACGGTTGTGATCCTATCCCAGAGTCTTGATGTGAACAATGATGCTATCTTTTTGTATGTTCGGAATTCAGTCCATCTGAGGTTGTATAAGGCGGTTGGATTGGGTTAAGGGGGCTATCCACCATCCTAGTTATACTTGGGATGCCCATTGTCTAGGCCTTGGTATGGGTCATGATAGATTTATATTTTAAAAAGATATAAGTAGGTATCTGGTGAACTGATCAACCTGAATAAGAGTGCATTTTATGTTTTTTTTGAAAAGGCAGAGCCACAACTAATTGGAAAGAAAAAAGAGATTTCTAAAATTAGGCACGTAAATTTCCTTTCTTATAACTAGATGTTCCATCTTCTATACGAGAAATAAAATCACATACTATGATATAGTAATAAGGAAAATCAACAGTATAGTTCTATCGTGATAGGAAAAATTTCTATTAATGTGCTACAAAATATGCCCTTAACTTACTATTGGCAATAAATTATCCAAAGGGAGCGACAAATCAAATTTTCAGCACTATATAATTAATTTGATTTTTTGTATTAATTATATAAATAAAAATAGTCATTAGGCTATGCTTAGTAACGATAGAAAAGTCCTTTTGAGTTTTTGTGACATTGATCAAAGGAAGGGGTCAAAAGCCCTTTAAAGAAATTGATTAAGTTAATTGGGACAAAATTAACATTTTCAAAACTTATTAATCTTTTCTGAAATACAAATCAACCTGTAATTCTAATTAATGTGTAATAGAAATAAAGGGTAGTCATTTACAGACATCAGTTTTCTCAAAAAAACCTCTCACTCTAAATATTTCCTCTTTCTTCTCTCTTCTCTCAACAACTCTCTTGTATTTTCCAACAGATTTCCTCAAACCTTCATAACAGATCAAATTTACAGTCATTCTCGACCACATTAAGCAACTAAGAGAACCCATATTCAACTTTCTTCTTCCTTTGTAGCCATAACTTTCTCTTACTTTGCATGTAAGACTCAATATTTGTTTATTTAAAAATATTAGGGCTTTTCAGTTAGTGAAGAAAAAAAATCTTTTGTTGTATTATGTTCAAGTATGGGTTAACAATTTTTTGTTTTGATGATAAAAAAGAAAGAAAACCCTAATTTGTGATAGTAGTTCTCTTAATATGGTTCTTTCATGTTAATGTGGTATCTTTTCTGAGTGAAATATAATTTTTTTTATTGTTGTTCTTGTTATTGTTCTCGAACATTGCCATAAAAATATTACAAACTTAAACTTTAACCTTTTATAGTTGTTGTGATAATTTTCTCTCGTCATTTGTGTTGTATTGAATCACTCCAGTTGGTATTTGTTAGTGTTGGTGAATGTTAGTGTTGATGGTGGGTGTTATTGGTGTTGTTTGTTTATTTTATTGGCGTTTTTTGTGTTTTTTTGTTGATACTGTTGGTGTTATTGATGGTGTTGTTTGTATTGATGATGTTGGTGTTGTGGTGTTCGTGTATTGGTAAAAACAAAAACATTGGTGTTGTTCAAGTACGTGTGTGGTGATATAGCATCTTGGTGGTGGTGGTGTTCTTGTTGTTTCTTATATATAATGTTCCCTAACAAATGTTGTCACAACCCACTCCCTAGGCCTAGCCGTGACGGGTATCTCAAGCCCACCGTGGGTCGGAGATCACCCCCATAACCTGTCCAATCCAAACAGAATCCAAATAATAACAAGTGGAAGACAATCAGAGGATAAAGATAAAAGCCTCTAAAGCAATCCGATTATCAAACTAGATTGAAGCATGCCCCCGACTATGACAATGACAGTGACAATGATCATGTTAATGTGAACTCTTCAACTTTAAAATATGGAAATAAACCGATGGAATGACAAAGATTTCTGGAGGATGGAGTCTTACCACTTCACCTCAAACTAATCGACGAACTGAATCACCTAATGCTGCATAGGGATAAAAGAAGTGGTTTCGAACCCTACATTATGAAACAATATAGTGTCCTAGGACGATTAGAGGAGTAAGCACTAGTAGGTAACTCAATATAGGAATAAAATAATGTCTTTTCAAAATCAAGTCCATACTCAATGTACATGTTCACATACATTCATGAAAACTCCAATAATTTGGAGAAGAAACCACACTTTGAGCCCTAGATAACCAACCCTTAAATAACCTAGCTTTGTTCTTATCTTTGGAATTTGAGAGAGAAGAGAGTGTTTATGTTATGTTTAATGGGTGGAAATAGTGCTAAGAGAATGCTTTAAGTCATGGGAATGGTGGAAAGGAAGGAAGAAAACCAAATTACCCTTAGTGAAAAACGTGCAGAAAAATAACTCCTAGTCGGTATGGGTCAGGTGATGACTTATAATGATTAGCTATGAATCATTGTCTGGACTCATAGTCTGGGCAGTGAATTAAGGTAATTTTTATTATTTGGTACGAGTCACGCCCTACGACTCGTGACATCACCCCATGACTCATGGGGTCATAAATGTTATCAGGATAGAAACATGGGTAATTCTCACTAGTTAGACCATGATTGGAACTATTCAACTCGTTAAGAGTCTTCATGACTAATCTCCTAAGTTGTAACCTGAGCAGTAAGCATAATCACTGAGAAAAATTTAGAGTCCAAGACTTAGGGTATTATATTATCCCTCCCCTCCCGAGGTTCATTCTCTCAAAGTGAGTAGTTAAGGGACCCTCTCACACGAATACAAGAAAAAAAGAAACCACAAAACCAAGAACAATACCCAAAACGGATTAGAATAACAGAAGTGCATACCGTAAAATATGATCATCCAATAGAGAACAAAAATGGCCTTGGCTCAGCGGTAAGCTTGCTTACCGTGGTGTGCCAGGGTCGAGGGTTAGAAATGCCCCTCCAGCAAAGCAGGGGTGAGGGCGCGTAGGTCAGGCCCGAAGTGGTCCCTCCCTCCCCGACACCTACGGAGTAGGTATGAACCGGGTCGTCCCTTTTCAATAGAGAACAAAAACGAGTACTAGGCCTTCTTATCCTCTTCAGCTTCTCAAATAAATTCTTCCACCTTTTGATTCCTCCAAAGAACCTTCACCAAAGCCACATCCTTAGTCCTTAACCAATGGACTTGCCTATCTAATATCTTTACTGGGACTTCCATATATGATAAGGAATTTAAAATACCAACATCCTCAATAGGCACAACCAAAGAATGATCACTCACACGCTTCTTCAACATCGACGCATGGAAAATCAAATGAATGGAACCCAAACTCGTAGGAAAATCCAACTCATAAATACAACTTTCCCCACTCTCCTCAAAATCATATATGGACCAACATAACAGGGACTGAGCTTCCCCTTTTTTTCCAAATTGCATCACTCCCTTTATAGGAGAGACCTTCAAGGAATACCCAATCACCTACATCTAATTCTATCTCTCTTCTCTTCACATCTGTATAAGATTTTTGGCAAATTTGAGTAGTCTTAAGTCTTTTTCTAATAACTTAAACTTCTCCATAGTTTAGTGAACCAGTTCAGGACCAAACAACCTAGTCTTACCAACATCAAACCACCCAATAGGCGACATATACCTCCTACTAAAAGAGCCATAAATAGAGATATCCTAATATTAGAGTGATCACTTTTATTATTCATGAACTCAATTAGTGGTAAGTGATCAACCCAACTACCTCTAAATCAATCACACAAGCCCTAGCCTATATTTTAAAGTATGAATAGTTTGTATCACTTGTCTATCTATTTGGTAGTGAAAAGCGGTGATAAGGTTTACCTTGGTCCCCAACCCTTTCTAAAACGAATGCCAAAAGTGAGAAGAAAATTATGTACCTTGATATGAAATAATGGAAATAAGGGCACCGTGTAACCTAACTATTTCCTCAATAAACTGAAACACCTTGGCTTTTAGACCTTATAAAATTTCCTAGAATTCTGGTCTCTAGACCCAATATGACTCATGGGTATGATTCGTATGTTGGAGTATGGATGGTGTGGTCTAATTTTATGCTGATCAGTGTTGGTTGGTGGGATGGATTTTGGTTATTGGAATGGGTACAACTTAAGAGTACGAGTCATATTGGTGGTTATCGATCATTTGGTTCCTTAACTTAATCTTAGACTTGTTTAGTTAGGTTAGATCTGAGTACGAGTGGCTCATAATTACTCATAAGATAGGGTACGAGTCATACCTAGGACTCTTGTGGTGGACAGTCTCTAAGTTTTCCTTGGGTTTAAATCTGTCAGGGGTATGGATGAAGGGTACGGATTGTATGCTTTAGATACAACTTGGTTGGATGTTTTTTATGCTAGATAATTTTTGATCCAAAGGTTGAGGCTTAGCATACAAGTGGAGGATACCAATCGTATCAAAGGGTACGACTCGTGTGGGTCAGTAGTACCCCTGTGATGGGGTTTTGGTGCAACTTAAGTGGGGGTATTTTGAATATTTCCCTACTTATCCTAATAAGTCCGCATTACATATAACCTACTTGGAAGGTTATTTACCTTATTATTCCATTCATTAACACTTAGAAACTTTTCTAAACACTTTAAAATTATCTCAAAATCTTTTGGGCAAGGAAAGCTAGGGTTTTAACTAGAGGATTGATTTAGGGCCTATCTTGGTGATTTCTTTCCATCATCATCTTGATTTAAGGCATGTTCTCTTCTCTTGTTGTTAATTTTATCTTAATTCATGGTTTCTATGAATGTTTTCATTGTTATATTGATTGTATGATTTTGGTTTTCAAATATGATTTAGGGGTTTTGATATTAAATGGTTGGTTTCGGTTTCCCATTGTTTTATTTATTCTTTTATATGCATTAATAGTGGTTTTGGATAATTGGATTGCATGGGAATGGTTTAATGGTAATTGGAATTGGTTTTGGTCATATTATGCCCCCAATGTGTTTGACAAAATGCTTATAAAGATCTGTTTGTTGCATTGACTATTTTAATGGAACTCTTGCATGTTTTACAACTTGGTAAAAGGATTATGCATGGTTTAAATGTCTTGGAAAGGTAAATTTCTACATAGTTATGCTTGTGGGGTACATGGAATCCCCCAAGTGGTTTAATATGGTAATTGGAAAAGGGCAGTTGAAAGTCCCCTTAAACTTATAAATAGTTGGATATGGATGATACTTGCAAGTAACGATTGGTATATGTGTAGCAAAGACGTGGAAGGTTGAGGTGTCGAAGGGTCCAAAACTGGAAACTCATATTTGTCAATATGAGGTTGGTCTTGGTTATCGTATGTATGATCTTACACTATATTTGGGGGATGTACTAGTCATCCTAAGGTTTTCTTCCCTAGTCGTGCGGCTACACGCACTAGGGCCCTTTAAGTAGGGGAGCTGAACCCATATAGCCCGTGGGTGGTTAAGGATGGCAAACCTACATAACCCAGTTAAAGGTTTTAAAGGCATGCTAAATCCGGTCCCCTATCCCGACATAGTTGTGTGCATATGGATGGTTTTACTTTGCTTTATAAAATTTTTTATTTTATCCTTAACCTGAGATCATGCTAGCGGTCACTCGCTACCCCATATACTAGAAGTTTTATACCCATGCTATGTAGGAATCGACCATTCCACTTTTCCTACATAGTCATTAACTTAGGGACAGTATTTAGACTGAAGTGGTGAGCTTCCATCCTTTTGGAAGGCTCCATTTCTTATTATGGATCTTTCCAAATATTTTAATTTTATTTTTGATATTTGTTTTTGCTATGTTTGGGGCCATGTCCTAACTGAATTTCATTACTTTTTTGGTTAAAGGCTTTATGGTACTTTTATGGGTTAGAATGGGCAGGATTGGTATAGGTGTCAGCCTTGGCATTGGAATAAGCTGAAGGGCTGACACCATTAGATGAGATTATTGGTTGTTCCATCCTACTTTATTTTGGGATTAATTATATTATATTCTAGAACATCCTTTGTTATGGTTTGGTTTATGGCCCTTATTTTGGTATGGCTTGTTATGGTTGGATTATTCATATGGGATGGTTAGACTTGGTTGGGCCGATCATGGTTGTGATGTTATCCTAAAGTATTTATGTGAGTTGTTACACTATCTTGTTACATACTTGAAATTCAGCCAACTAAGGGCAGGCGGCTGGAGGCTGGGTTAGGTAATGGGGGTGTTCTCCGGTCCTGGTCAGACTTATGACGTCCATTACCACAAGGCCCTAGGGTAGGTCTCATCAAGTTGGTATCAGAGCCAGGTTCATGGTCAATTAAGAGTCCAAAATGCCATGTCTAGTAGAGTCTCTTTTAGGGGTGTGTAGCTTTCCATACTCATAAGGAAGAGGCTACAAGACATCTAGGAATATTTTACTTTCTTGGTATTCTATTTTTCAAGATTGGAGTCTTAGTCATGTAATCTTCTCTAATATTTGTTTGTTCATCTTTTATATCATGCCTCATAGATCTAAAACATAAGAAAATTCTTCTATCCCATTTGGGGGTAACGCTAAAGGAGTGTATCCTACTCTTGGGGTTCATATTTGATCTCACGGTTCTATCCCTAATAGTTCAGGAGTTTTATCGGTTGATACTAGTCCTATTAAAAGTGAGGTATCTAATATGGAACTTCATCAATCTATTCATGCTATTGCTAAATTAGTTGTTTCTTAGGCTGAGCAGGATATGTCTGGTGCTTTGTCTGCTTATTCCATAAGAGTTGGCCAATTTATGAAGATGGGTCCTCTAACTTTTTTGGGGTAAAGGTGGATGAGGATCCACAGGGCTTCTTGGATAAAATGGAGAAGATATTTTGGGTTATGTAGGCTACCTATATGGAGGGGGTGAACTTTACAACTTATCAACTCAAAGAGGTTATGTATCAGTGGTATAATGAGTGGGATGGGGATAAAGAAGATATAGAGAAGTCATCCTTATAGGATGCCTCTCTGGTGATTTTCTAGATTGTTTCTTTCCCCAAGAGTTGAGGAAAGCAAAGATGGAGAAGTTTGTGAACCTCAAGTAGGGGAGGATTTCTATTAAGATTATGTCTTGAAGTTTCCCCTATTGTTATGGTATGCTCTTAATTTGGTGGCAGACATGTGGGCTAGAATGAAAAAGTTTTCTTCTGGGTTAAATCAAGATCTAATTTTCAAGAGCAATACTACCGTGCTGATTAAGAATATAAACATCTCTAGGTTGATTATTTATATGCAGAAGGTAGAGGATGAGAAGAGAAAATAGGTGGAGTTTAGGGATAGGTAGGTGAAGAGGAGCATGTTTTCTGACTAAGGAGGTGCTCAGTCTCAGGGTGGTCGAGATGGTGGAAAGTGGCAGAAAAAAGTTGGGGAGTTCTGGTTCCTACTCTTCTGCTAGTGATCCTTACTAATCGGGTGCTAGGCGTCATAATAGTTGTGATAATTTCTGAGTACAGGGTGCCCAATCTCAGGAAAGTAGAGGCTAGTCAGTTTCTTCATTCCCTCCTTTTCGGTCCTCATTGGGGTTATTGTGATAAAGTAAAGAATAAATGTTTCATGTATGGCTATACAGGCTATTGGCTTAGGGATTGTCTGGTTAATAAGGTAGCCATGGGGGTGAATAAGATTTTTGTGGCTTCATCTTCTACTCTTGAACCTGGTGATGTGGCATCTACTTCTATTACTGCTCCTGGTTCTAGTGTTGGTCGAAATAGGTTGTATGCTTTAGCATCCCAATAGGAATTTGAGGCATCACTTGATATGGTTATTGGTATGTTACTTTTTTTTACTCTTGACGTATAGTTTTCTTGATCTGGGGTTCACTCTCTCCCATGTGACTCTTTATGTGGCTGTATCTTTTGGTTTTAATTCAAAAGTTATTTTGGATCCTTTTTCTGCTTCTACCTCAGCAAGTGACTTATTAATTATTAAGAGAGTCTATAGGAGGTGTGTTGTAGCTGTAGGTGGAAAGAAGACCTTGGTAGATTTGCTTGAGTTAGATATGGTGGATTTCGATGTCATTCTAGGTATGGAATGATTACACTCTTGTTACGCATTCTTGGATTGTTGGGCCTATAGGATTATCTTTAGGTTCCCTAGTGAATTAGTTATAGAGTGGGAGGGTGTTTCTCTAGCTCCTAGGGGAAATTTATTTCTTATCTTAGATCTCAGAGGTTAATCCCTAAAGTTTTTCTTTATCACTTGGTCTAGGTTAAAGATTCTAACTCGGAAGGTCTTTTTTTCAGTTAGTTCCAATGTTTAATTAGTTTCCAAAGGTATTTTCGAATAATCTTCCTATGTTTCTCCGAATAAGGAGATAGAGTAAGGTATTGATCTAATTTTAGACTTTCATCTAATTTCAATTCCTCCATATAGAATGAATTCGACTGAGTTAAGAAAACTCAAGGAGCACTTAACGATCTTCTGGATAAGGGGTTTATTCATCCTAGTATATCTGTTTGGGGTGCACCAGTGTTGTTTGTGTGCAAGAAGGATTATTCCCTTCAGATATGCATTGACTATAGGTACCTGAATAAGGTGACGGTCAAGAATATGTATCCTCTTCCTAGGATAGATGATCTTTTTGACTGGTTGCATGGTGCCAAGTTTTTTTCTAAGATATATATTTAGTTTGGGTACTATCAGCTAAAAATTAGGGAGATGGATATCCCTACGATGCCTTTTCATACTCAGTATGGGCACTTTGAGTTTTTGGTAATGTTATTAGGGTTGACTAATGCTTCGACAACGTTTATGGATCTGATGAACATAGTTTTTTATTAGTATATGGATCTCTTTGTTTTGTGTTCATTTGATGACATTCTGGTTTATTTGAATAGTAATGTATATCATGTTAATCACCTCCGTATGGTGTTGTAGACCTTAAAAAAACAACAATTGTATGCCTAGTTCTCCAAGTGTGAGTTTTGGTTGAACATTGTAACTTTCTTAGGTCATATTATTTCTAGTGAAGGGATCATGGTGGATCTGCAGAAGGTTGTTGTGGTGAAGAGGTAGCCTAGACCCACCACTCTATCTAATATTTGGATCTTCTTGGATTTAGATGGGTATTATAGGCTATTTATGGAAAGATTTTCGTCGATAACTTCTCCTTTGACTAAGTTAACTCTGAAGAAGGTCAAGTTTTCATGGTCAGATGCTTGTGAATGGAGTTTTAAGAAGTTGAAGGAATTTTTGGCTCCTATTCTACTTTGTCGGAAGGCAATGATGGGTTCTTGGTTTATTACAATGCATTTCGGGTAGGTCTTGGTTGTGTGTTGATATAGCATGGGAAGGTGATTACCTATGCTTCTAGGTAGTTGAAGGTGCATAAGAGGAATTATATTACTTATGATTTGGAGTTGTTGGTAGTTGTGTCTTTTTTAAAAATATTGCGGCGTTATTTATATGATGTTCATGTGGATATCTTTTTTGATCATAAGAGTCTAAAATATGTGTTCACTCAGAAAATACTTAATATCAGGAAGAGGAGAAGGCTTGAGCTTCTCAAAGACTATGATATGAGTCTTCACTATTACCCAGATAATGCTAATGTAGTTGCTGTAGCTCTTAGCAGATTATACATGAGGAGTTTGGCTCATGTGGAGGAAGGAAAATGGGAATTGGTGAAGGATATTCACCATTTGTCTAATCTTGGAGTGTGCCTCTTGGTCTCTAAGGATGGTAGTATGGTGGTGCAGGAAGTGGTTCTATCTTCTCTTAGTATGAAGGTTAAGAAGAAGCAAGTGCTAGATCCTATCATTATGAAAATCAAGAGTGATGTTGATGGGCAAAAGTTAGTGGTGTTTGAGATCGGTGGTGATGGTACTTTATGTTACCAAGGGGGTTGTGTGTTCCTGATATCAACGGTTTACAACAAAAGATTTTTACTGAAGCACATGAGTTGTGCTACGTTCTTCATCTTGGCTTGACTAAGATGTATCATGATCACAAAGAAATCTATTGCTGGAATGGAATGAAGAGGGATGTGGCTGATTTTATGGCCAAGTGTGTGGTGTGTCAACAGGTTAAGGTTGAGCACCTGGGGGGGGGGGGGTTGTATCAAGAAATTGATTTGCATGAATAGAATTGGGAAGTGATCGATATGACCTTGCTACTTGTTTTCTTCGGTCTCAGAATCAATATAATTTGATTTGGATCATCATGGATAGGATGACTATGTTTGTGAACTTTTTGCCAGTGCATACTACCTTCTCAGCGGAGGATTATGCAAAGATGTAAATTTAAGAGATTGTGAAGCTGTATGAGGTGCCTGTTTTGATTATTTTTGATCATGGCACACATTTTACATCTTACTTCTAGCAATCTTTTCAAAAAGTGTTGGGGACTAAGGTAAGTCTGAGTACCGGTTTCCATCCGCCAATGCATGGGCAATAAGAGAGAACTATTCAGACGCTGAAGGGTATGCTTTGGGCTTGTGTGATTGATTATGGTGGAAATTGGATTTATAATCTACCTTTGGTGGAGTTTGCTTACAACAATAGCTATCATTATATTATTGGTATGTCCTCTTTTGAGATGTTAATCTCCTACTAGTTGTAAATCTCTTACTAGTTGGTTTGAGCTTGGTGAGGTGCTGTAAATCTCTTACTAGTTGGTTTAAGCTTGGTAAGGCGGACATGTTTGGTTGTAATTTAGTTTACCAGTCTATGAAGAAGGTGAAGGTGATTCGAGATAGGATTAAGGCTTCCTAAAGTCGCCAAAATTCTTATGTAGATGTTAGGCGTAGAGACTTGGAGTTTGAAGTTAGGGAGAAGGTTTTCCTCAAGGTATCTCCCATGAAAGGAGAAATGCGGTTTGGTAAGAATGGAAAGCTCGGTCCCCAATATATTAGTCCTTATGAGATTTTGTGGAGAATTAGTAATGTTGCTTATGAGTTGGAGTTACCTTCTAGATTGAGCTTGATTCATCTGGTCTTTCATGTTTCCATATTGAGAAAGTGTATTGGTGATCGTTCTTCGGTTGTTCCTTTGGAAGGATTGTGTATCACTTATTCTTTGTCTTATGAAGAAGTCCCGATTGAGATCTTGGATAAGAAGGCTTGTCGGTTGCGGACCAAGGATTTGGCTTTGGTTAAGGTTCTTTCGCAGAACCATAAGGTGGAAGAAGCTACATGGGAAGCAGAAGAGGACATAAAGTCTAAATATCCGCATTTATTTACTTCTCCTGGGATTCATGCGGAAGGTATGTGTCTTCA
Source organism: Capsicum baccatum var. pendulum (assembly GCA_030864225.1). Lineage (NCBI taxonomy): Eukaryota > Viridiplantae > Streptophyta > Magnoliopsida > Solanales > Solanaceae > Capsicum > Capsicum baccatum. The sequence continues at coordinate 157,653,213 of CM061560.1, read as the reverse complement.
ACACATCTTTATTTTCATAGTTTGTTAAAGGAAATATTAATATCTTTGCCTCTTTATTTTCAAACTTTGTTTAAGATTGGGAATATATTTGATAATGTAAATGACTCGTGCATGTGGTTACCCCTACCTTATATGTCATTCGGGGACGAATGTTCTTAGTGAGGGAGACTGAACACCTTGGCTTCTGTACCTTAGTAAATTTCCTAAAATTCTGATCTCTGGACCCAATATCACTCATGGGTACGATCCATATATTGGGGTATGGATGGTATGGTCCAGTCGTATACTGACCAGTATCGGTTGGTGGGATGGATTTTGGTTATTAGAATGGATAAGACTTAGGGGTACGAGTCGTATTGGTGATTATGGATCATTTGATTCCTTAACTTAATATTAGACTTGGTTACTTTGGTTGGATCTAAGTATAAGTGGATCACCATGAGTCGTAAACCTGGGCACTAGTCATACCCAGAACTCGTATGGTGGACAATGTCTAAATATTTATTGGGTTTAAATCTGCTAGGGGTATGGATAAAGGGTATGGATCATATGCTTTGAATATAACTTAGTTGGATGAGTCGTACGCTGGACAGTGTTTGATCTAAAGGTTGAGGCTTATGATATCAGTGGAGGATACCAATCGTATAAGAGGGTACGACTCATGTAGGTCAGTCGTACCCCTGTGATCGGATTTTGGTACAACTTAAGTGGGGTATTCTGGACATTTCCTCACTTATCCTAATAAGGACCCATAACTTCTAACCTACTTGGAAGGTTATTTACCCTATTATTCCATTTATTAACACTTAGAAACTTTTCTAAACACTCTAAAATTCTCTCAAAAGCTTTTGGAAAGAAAGCTAGGATTTCAACTAGTGGATTGATTTGGGGCCTGTCTTGGTGATTTCTTTCCATCATCATCGTGGTTTAAGGCATGTCCTCTTCCCTCATTGTTAATTTTATCTAAAGACAAAGTTTTTATAAATGTTTTCATGATTTCATTGATTGTATGAATTTAGTTTTCAAATATGATTTAGAAGTTTTGATATTAAATGGTTGGTTATGGTTTCCCACGGTTTTAATTATGATTTTATATGCATTAATGGTGGTTTTGATAATTGGATTGCATGGGAATGGTTTAATGGTAATTGAAATTGGTTTTAGTCATATTATGCCTCCAATGTGTTTGACAAAAGACTTATAAAGATATGTTCATTGCATTGACTATTTTAATGGAATTCTTGCATATTTTAAAACTTTGTAAAGGGAGTATGCATGGTTTAAATGGCTTAAAAAGGTAAATGTCTAAATGGGTATGCTTACGGGGTACATGGAATCCCCCAAGTGGTTTAATAAGGTAATTGGAAAAGGGTACTTAAAAGTCCCCTTAAACCTATAAATTGTTGGCTATGGATGATACTTGCAAGTAACGGTTGGTATGACGATACTAATATCAATGGACTTGGTAAATAAATGGAAAATGGTTTGGTTATTTGGAAATTTGTTTTAATTGAGAAGTAATGGCGGGATGTGTAGTAAAGTCATGAAAGGTGCAGGTCCAGGCGGGACCAAAACTAGAAATTCATATTTGATGATATGAGGTTGGTCTTGGTGATCGTGTGCATGATGTCACACTATATTTGGGGGATGTACTAGTCATCCCAAGGTTTTCTTCCCTGGTTGTATGGTTACACATATTGGGGCCCTTTCTGCAGGGGTGTTGAACCCATATTGCCCGCGGGTAGTTTAGAACGGCAAAGCTACACAACACAAGTAAAGGTTTTAATGGCATGCTAAACCCGATCCCCTTTCCCGACATGATTATGGATGGTTTTACTTGATTTTATAAATGACATTATTTTATCCTTATTATTTTATCCTTACCCTAGGATCATGCTAGAAGTCACTCTCTAACCCCGTCTACTGGCGGCTGTATACCCACGTTATATAGGAACCAACCGTTCCACTCCTCCTAATTAGTGATTGACTCGGGGACAACATTTGGACTGAAGTGTTAAGCTTCTATTCTTTCGGAAGGCTCCATTTCATGTTATTGATATTTCTAGATATTTTGATTTTATTTTGGATATTGGTTTTGGCTATGGTTTGGGGCATGTTCCAATCGAATTTCACTATTCTTTTGGTTAGAGGCTTTGTGGTACTTCTATGGGTTGGAATGGGCACGATTGGTATTGGTGTCAGCCTTAGCATTGGAATAAGCTTAAGGGATAACATCATTGGACGAGATTGTTGGTTGTTCCATCCTATTTCATTTTGAGATTAATTATATTATGTTCTGGAGCATCCTTGGTTATGGCCTTGTTTATAGCCCTTGTTTTGGTATGGTTGGATTATTGGTATAGAATGGTTGGACTCGATTGGGTCGGTCAAGGCTGTGATCTTATCCTAGAGTCTTTATACGAGCTGTTACACTTTCTTATTACATGGTCAAAATTCAGCCAACTCTGGGCAGACGGTTCGTGGTTGGGTTGGGTAATAGGGTGGTCTCTGGTCCTGATCGGAATTAGGTTGCCCATTAGACTCGATTGGGTCGGTCAGGGTGAAAATCATTTCGCTCAAGTTTACTTTAAAAATCAAAATCCCCCCTCTACTTTGAATAATAAGCATTCTCTCCCCTTTTACCTTGACAATGTCTATTTTAACCTTGGCATTAGCAATATCTTCTTATAATATACATTATTTATTTTACTCAAGTATTTATATATTTTTATTTAAATTTTTTAGTTTAACCTTTTTAATGAACTTGTCACAAAAGTTAATGTTATTTTTTATGATTGTTATTTTATTGAGATAACACACAAGTATTTTTCGTCTCCCCTAAAAGAAGTACAAAAATATTCTAATACTTGACGGCCAGATCAATAAAAAATGAGTTTAGGTGGTAATAGGTCCCCTGTAAAATTTAAGTGTTTCATAACAACTTCAGATATAGTTTTGGGGTACCTCGTACCTTATCTCTTATTTTACATGCATTAAGTGTGTGCGTATATAATATACATATATATATATGTATATATATATATATATATGTATATACATATATATATATATATGCACATGAGTTTCGATATACTCCCTAGGTTCTTTTTTACTTGTCACTTTTCGTTTTTCTAGGTCAACCCACATAAATTTTGACAAATATTTTAATATATTTTTTTTCATTTTATTAATATGAAGAAGGATTGCAACTTATAGCATTTTTCATATATTTTTTGATCATCTAAATTTTAAATTTAAATATTAAATTATACATCTTAAAATGTTTGTCAAAGTTCATGCAGGTTGACCTCAAAAAGCAAAATAGTGACAAGTAAAAGTGAATGGAAGAGTATATATTAATAACATAAGTAAACTTTTGAATTAATTTAGTATAAAATATATCTCTATTTTTGGTATATGTTATTACTTACATCCATTGGAATATGTTTATAAGATTATTTTTATTTGTTATTACATATATATACATATATATGTACATACATTTACATACATACATATATATATATATATATATATATATATATATATATATAATACAAACTTCGATCCTTTTTAGTTGCTCCTCTTTTTTTAGAATCAAATGATATAAATTTTGATCAATTTTTTAAGATGTATTTCTTGATCAAATTGATAAAAGAAAAATTTCAATATATAGTACTTTTTATTTGGTTTTTAAATATCTAAATTTTAATTTTAAAAATTAAATTAATCTAATCTAATTTAACTTTGAAACTTAGTCAAATTAATGCACAAAAAAGGAGGAAAGCAATTAAAAAAGAATGGAGGGAGTAAAATAATATGTTACCAAGGAGATTTAATTAAGCGTGATGAAAATGTTTCAAATTAGGTGTAAATGATTCAAGTCCTAATTATTGAGTGTGGATGATAATTATTAAATGACGGATTACAAAAATTTGACCCATGAATGAGAATTGAACTCAAAATTTTTATTTTACACTTTAGCCCAGTATAAAACGCTCATAACTAAAAATGGAGGGAAAGAATGTTGTTGTTGCTCTTGTTTTCTCTCTCTTCACTTGGATTATTGTTGTTCACTATTGTTGTTCATTATTGTTGCTACTTTCTTCTTCTTCTTCTTCTTCTTCTTCTTCTTCTTCTTCTTCTTCTTTTTCCTCCTCTTCTTTCTATTTCTCCTCTTCCTCCTCCTCTTCTTCTTCCTCGTCCTCAAGATTTTTATTTTACACTTTGGCCCAGTATAAAACGCTCATAACTAAAATGGAGGAAAAAAATGCTATTGTTGCTCTTATTTTCTCTCTCTTCCTTGGATTATTGTTGTTCACTATTACTGTTCATTATTGTTGCTACCTTCTTCTTCTTCTTCTTCTTCTTATTCGTGTTGTTGTTGTTGTTGTTGTTGTTGTTCTTCTTCTTCTTCTTCTTCTTCTTCTTCTTGTTTTTCTTGTTCTTCTTCTTGTTTTTGTTTTTCTTGTTCTTGTTCTTGTTCCTGTTTTTCTTCTTCTTCTTCTTCTTCTTCTTCTTCTTCTTGTTCTTGTTCCTCCCCCTCCTTTTCTTCTTCCTATTCCTTTTATTCCTTCTCCTCTTCTTCGTCCTCTTTCTCTTCTTCCTCTTTTTCCTTTTCTCCTTCTTCCTCTTCTTCTTCCTCCTCTTGTTCCTCCTCTTCTTTCTCCTCTTCTTCCTTTTCCTCATCTTCCTCCCCATCTTCCTCCCCCTCCTCTTTTTCCTCCTCCTCCTCCTCTTCTTCTTCTTCTTCTTCTTCTTCTTCTTCATCTTCTTCTTCTTCCTCTTCCTCTTCCTCTTCTTCCTCCTCCTCTTCTTCGTTATCTTCCTCTTCTTCCTATTTCTCTTCTTTCTCTTCTTCTTCCTCCTCTTGTTCCTCCTCTTCTTTCTCCTTTTATTCCTTCTCCTCTTCTTTCTCCCCTTCTCTCCCTCCTCCTTCTTTTCCTCCTCCCCCCCCTCTTTTTCTTCTTCTTCTTCTTATTCTTCTTCTTCTTCTTCTTCTTCTTCTTCTTCTTCTTCTTCTTCTTCTTTTTCTTCTTCTTCTTCTTCTTCTTCATTATTATCTTTTCTTTTTCATCATTATTATTTTTTTCTTATTTATTTTTTATACCATTATTGTTGTTATTGTTGCTGCTACTGCTTCAACTGAATCAAATTTTTAGATTAAATTTTATTCGTATATCATTGGGCATTACTTCAGAGGTGATTTTGTTAAGTAAAATTATGATTTTTAGTTCAACATCTCATCTGGGTACATTTCTACTATTGTTTTTTAACAATATTGCTTATCCAACAACTGTTGGACAGTTTTCATTACTATTTAAGTAGTTTCAACACGTAAGTCATATGTTGCAACAAATGACCTACTCATTGGTGTAAGTTACTGGTTATGTAACATAAATCCAATAGTTGAGTCATCTGTTGTAGTAGGTGACTCATCTGTTAGATTCATGTTACAACACTAGATAGAACCTAAAATGGAATCCAACAAATGAGTCATCTGTTGCAATATATGACAGAACTGTTGCAACAGATAATAGATCTATTCTAATAGATGACTGATTTATTAAAATATATGACTTATCTGTTGGGTTAATGTTATAGGACTAGGAGAAAACCTGAGCTAAACCCAACATATGAGACATCTGTTGCAGCAGACGATACATCTATTAGAATTTATGTCACATCATTAGGACAAAACTCGAAGCTGAATCCAACAAATGAGATTTCTGTTGTAACAGATGATTTATCTATTAGAACATTGATAATGATAGTGCATATACTCTTTTTGTTGTATATACTACACTATAATTATCAATTTTTCTATAATATCATTCATAACTTTTTTAACAAATTTCGTTAGGTACCACTAATAGAGAGAGATCAATAACAATAGGGGTTGATTATCATAGTGAATGGATCGAGAAGAATAATCGATTTATTTAGCGTTGGAAGGATGGTGAAATATTAGAAATGATAGCGATGACAGTCCAAAGAGATATATTGTATGATGATTTTGTGAACTTAATCATCAGCTATTGTAGATTAAATTATCAACTGAAAGATTTTGTCATCAGTTACATGCGTAACTCTTTGAACATTAAGATAAACGATCAGATTGGTTTGTATGCTTATTTGAGTGATGTAGATAGGCTTATTTTAAGGATGTACGTGGTTGAAAAAAATTAAAAATCAAAATGTAGAAAAAAAATAGTAAGATATATTTAATGATAAATTGAATGACATAGACATAAATATTCCAGATGATGAGAGTGAAGATGAAGTGAGGAGGATCAAACACTCATGCCCATTGTTGTGAGCAATACAATGGGTAGTTCTCAATCAACATAGTAGAGCAATCTTCAACATGATGAAACAGATTTTTACAAAGGAATGACATTCAAGAATAAGGAAGAACTAGTCACTTCATTGGATATTGCTTGCTTGAAAAAAGATTTCAGACTCAAGATGGTGAACAATTTGCATAGTTTGTATTATTTTAGATGTGCACATTCGGAGTACAAGTGTTGGTGGAGGACTGTGAAATTCATAAGTTCTGATAGATTCAGCATTAGAACTTATGCAAAGTATGATACATGTAGTTTGGAGCATATTATGAGCCATAATCTGTATGTCGCGACAAAGATCATCGGTAAATACTTCAAAAATAGCTTTCCTAATGGCAAAGGTCCGTCTACAAGAGATATGAACAATCAACTCCACACAGAATGGGTTGTAAGGTGAGTTATTGAAAGATTTCTAAGGTCATGAAGATTGTAAAGTCCTTGGTTAGGGGAACACATGAGCACGCGTATGCAGTGTTTGATGCGTACCATTATATGCTTGAGTAAACAAATCCAGAAAGTAAGATAATATTGCAGATTTGTGAAAATAAAAGGTTCAAGTACTTTTTTATAGCGTATGCAGCTTTGATTCTTGATTATCAACAAATGAGAAAAACCATAGTTGTCGATGGGACATTCTTGAAGAGCAAGTATGATGGGTTTTTGTTATGGATGATGGCATAGGATATAGAGAATCAAATCTTTTTAGTGGCTTTTTATATAGTGGACAAGGAATATGATGCCTCATCAATATTTTTGTAAACAAATGAGAAGCTATATAGATGATACCAATAAGTTGGGTATAATTTATGGTAGGCATCCGAGTATTCAAAAGGTGGTTTCAGTTGTCTATCCTTCAGCTCACTATGGTTGTTACACGGGTACCTTGACAAAAATATTCAAAACAACTGTCATATCTAATTTTTATAAAGCAACTAAAGCGTATGATAAAGTAGAGTTCTTTGACCATTTCACTCAAATAAGGTAAGACAGTGGAACATCTCAAATGTGTTAAATTCTACAAATGGAGCTGGACATTTTATCCGGAAAATAGGTACATTAGTATAAATTTAATATCTTGCTTGAGTTTATTATAATACTATGTATTACTAATTAATTTTTTTGTATTGATATAATATTATGACGTCAAACATAGCTAAATTGTTGAATGCAATCCTTGACATTAAAAGAAAAATTTTCCATTGTCGCTGTATTTGATAAAATAAACATGAGGTTTGCAAAATAATTTTACAAGAGGCATATGGAGTTGGTCAAGTCACCAAACAAACTTGATCCTTCAATAAATACACAAATATCAAAATACATCAATTTAGGGAATAGGTTACTAGCCCATCAAATATTACAAATTCAGTATCAGCAGTCATGGTGATATTGCCACAATCGTTCTTCAAAGAAGAACTTGTACGTGTAGAGTTTTTAACTTGGATAAAATACCTTGTCCAGATGCTATGGCAGTGGTTCGAGTCCAATATGGTGCACAATTTGAAAATAAAATTTATGAGTACTTATCTTCATATTATTTAATAGAAAAATGCATAATTGTATATTATGAGGATATTAATTCGGTGCCTCTTAAAGATTCTTGGATTGTTCCTGTGGAGATTATTGAGAGAGAAATACCTCTTCCATATGTTGACCCAAAAAAATTGGGAAGAAGGAGAATTAAGAGAAAGCGTGGAGTCGGAGAATCATTTCTAACAAAAAACCTAAGTGTTCCATATGTAAGACGGTTGTCCATAAAAGAATTACATGGCCAGATCAAAATACACCATAATTGTTGTAATAGTAAATAGTCTTATTGTTGATTTAGTTATGAACTTGATAATTGTAACTCATTGTTAGTAATGTATGTTATGTATTATATAAAATATATTTTTATTTATGATCTAATAGTTAATTCGTGCATCAATAAAAAATAATAAAAAATTAAATAAAACCACATAGTATAAAAATAATTCCAATAAATGACCCATCTGTTGCAACAGGTCACTTATCTATTAGAAGAAATCAAAATAGTTCTTGCTACTGGATTGAGTTTTTTCAATCGATGACCCATCTATTGCAAGAGATAAGTCATTTATTGGAAGAAATCAAACCTCTTGAAAACCTGTTTTGATCTCTTCCAATAGATGATCCATTTGTTGTAACAAATGAGTCATCTATTGGAAGAAACAAAACCTCTTGAAGACCTATTTTAATCTCTTCCAATATATGACCCCTCTATTGCAACAGATGACCCATATGTTGCAATAGATAACTCATTTGTTGGAAGAAATCAAAACATATCTTGCTACTGGATTGAGTTATTCTAATAGATGACCCATCTGTTGCAATAAATGAGTGATCTGTTGGAAGAAATCATGCCTTTGAAGACCTGTTTTGATCTGTTCCAATATATAGATCATCTGTTGCAACAGATGGATTATATGTTGGAAGAAATCAAACCTCTTAAAGACCTATTTTGTTCTCTTCCAACAGATGACCCTTCTATTGCAACAAATGATTCATTTATGGGAAGAAATCAAACCTCTTGTAGACCTATTATTATTATTTGTTCCAACAGATGACCTATCTGTTGGAAGAAATCAAACAACTAAAAAGACCTGTTTTGATTTATTTTAATAAATGACCAATCTGTTGTAACAGATGGGTCATTTATTAGAAGAAATCAAACAACTAGCAAGACCTGTTTGATTTCTTGAAACATGTTAGTAATATGTTGCAATAGATATCTATACCTGTTTGATTATTTCCAATAGACGAGTCTGTTGTTGCAACAGATTAGTCATCTATTATAGAATATATATATATATATACATATATATATATATATATGACTAATTTGATGTGAAATGATTCATATTAAATCATGATTAGTAGAAAATAAATTAATTTAACTATAATTATCTTTTAATTAAAGTTCAATTATTATTTTAATTAATTTCATAGTAATTACATGTTTAATTAAATGTATTCGCCCTAAATAAAATGATCAATTGACTAATTTGATGTGAAATGATTCATATTAAACCAGTAATAGTAATACATAAATTAATTTAACTAAAGCTTTTAACTAATAAGGTCAATTGTAATTTTAATAAATTACATTATTTATATGATCAACTAAGTATATTCGTCCTAAATAGAGTGATCAACTGACGAATTTGATGTGAAATAATTCATATTAAATCATTAGTATTAATAAATAAATTGATTTAACTAAAATTATCTTTCAATTAATAAGTTTAATTATAATTTTAATAAATTACATAGTAATTACATGATCAACCAAGTGTATTCGTCCTGAATAGAGAGAAAAATTGACTAATTTGATATGAAATGATTCATATTAAACCATTATTAGTAATTAATAAATTGATTTAACTAAAATTAACTTTCAATTAATAAGTTCAAATTACAATTTTAATAAATTACATAGTAATTGCATGATCAACTAAGTGTATAACCTATTGCAACACATTATAACCTGTTGCAACAAATGTCTATATCTGTTTGATAATTTACAATAGATGAGACATCTGTTACAACATATAACGCTTCTGTTGTGATAATTTTCTTTATCTATTTGATTATTTTCAATAGATGGTTCATTTGTTGCAATAGATGTCTATATCTGTTTGATAATTTCCAATAAATCAGACTTCTATTATAGCAGTTTAGTCATTTGTTGCAATAGATGTTTATATCTGTTTGATAATTTTCAACAGATGCATCATCTGTTATAACATGTAATTTATCTGTTTCATTATGCATATGTCTATACCTGTTTGATTATTTTCAACAAATGAGACGTCTATTACAACTAATAATGCATCCGTTGAAATATATTACACATCTATTTGATTATTTTCAGCAGATGAGTCATCTATTACAACCGATGACTTATTTTGCAATGTATTTCAATATCTGTTTGACCTCTTCCAACAGATGAGTCATCAATTGCAACAAGTTAGTCATCTCTTGCATTATGTCAATGTCTATATCTATTTAGTTATTTCCAACAGATGTTTCATCTATTGCAATAGATAGTGCATTTGTTGCAATATTTAAACTTAATAATCTATTTTTAGTAATAATTTATACATTTTCAAATTTAAGAATAAAATTAAATTCATGAGAAAAGAAATAGACTTTAATTTAAATGACTAAACTATCATTATCACCAATTAAATAATACAATTAACTAGAATTTCGAGGCCTTTTTGAATTTGATCAGTGTGTTCAACTTATTCTTTTGAATGACTTACACCAACTTGTAGATATTCATCTTTTTCAGTTGTCCCTGCTCTCTAGTGGCCCCTTGAACTTTCTCAACATTAGAAAGAGGAGTTGTAATTTTTCTTGATTTAATACTCGATAATACCTTTGAAATTATTTTTTCCTCCTATTAACCTCCAATGGAGCGAATAGCTCTGTCAACTTTCTTGATGTTATGACACCCCTCTTTGATGTCAATTCCTTCATAGCAACAGTCACAACATTAATGATTTTAATCATATTTTCATATTTGTCCTGACACTCTTGGAATTTTCAAGTAGAACATGATCTTGAAGAGGGACCAAAATAGGTGGTATGTCCACTAAAAGAGGTGAATCCACCATAGAAACCATAGCCACACCAGTATGATCATCATCATGGTTAACTTTTTTTTTAATTAAATTTTCATAGCCTCATTAACATTCTCATAATCATTTCCCGACATCAGCATCACCAAATCCATCACCATCACCAGCACTAGCATCAACACCATTACCACTATCAATATTAACACCAATACCCAAATCTATTATAGCATGACCAAAAATCTTAATAATAGACTCAACAAGGTCAAGATGACCTTTCTTAGGTGCTTTTATTTTAATGGATATTGGTTAAACCAATTCTTTCTTTATCAAACCCACCTTTGGGTTTTCTTCATTTCAATAATACCTAGAGTAAGAAGGAAGGCATCTTTAACTCCGGCTCTGGAGGTACAAGGAATACACTACCTATAAATAAAAATACATATATTAAAATCAAATAATAATTTGCTAGATATTTACAATAAATAATTTATCTATTGTAACTGATTACTTATCTGTTGCATTAGTTTGCAGTAGATTGGATAATAGGTTTAGAGAACCTATGCAATAGATGGACCATCTGTTGCAATAGATAACACATATGTTGCAACAAATAAGTCATCTATTGTAACATATTACCCATCTATTGCATAAGTTGAAGTAGATGGGTAATCTAAAAAGCTTTGTTGCAATAGATGAACCATCTGTTACAACAGATGACCCATCTTTTGTAATGTGTTAACTTGAGTAAAATTCTTATATGTAAAAGAAGACTTAAGATATCATCAGGAGGGTTGGAGAGATCAAGGGGATTCAATTTTGAGTTTTTCTTGGCAAACAACAACCTAAGGATCCTTGGATAAAAAACCTCATCCGAGTTGTCCTTGAACTGCTGCCAGAGGTAGGTAAGGAATAGCTTCAAATGGCCAAGTCTAAACATGTAAACGTGAAGCAAAAAAGTCAGAATAATTATTTAATAGCATAAATAAATGAAAGACTATAAAAATAGTGATGAAGTTTGTCACGACCTGAGACTACCTCCTAGTCGTAACACGGTGCTTGGAACCACAACTGATCCCAAGCTAACCCATGAACTGGCATACTACTTGAGCAACTAATTTAAATTGTATAAGAACTAAATTTTCTGAGCAGAAGCATAATCATAAGAAAGTCTAAATAAATAAAATACCGATAAAGGTTACAACATGATAAAATGAAGAAAGAAACTTAAATTACATGTAATAACTCTGACTAACTATCTATGAAGCCTCTACTATACTGACTATAGATAGTTGGGACATACCTCTAACTACCACTAATCAATACATATAAATAATCAAAATGCAACACATGAATTGCAATAGACTAGAGTCTCTAAAATAAGAGAACTCATTACCTGTTGGCTGAATCCTGAGAACCATTTGACCCTAGTGTGTAGACTACATCTGGTACCTACATTATGAAGGAATATAGCCATAAATACATATATATGGTCAGTACGTTAGAATGTACTGAGTATATGGAGACATGCACTAAATAATGTGAATATTTAAACATGCTTTAAAACTGAAGACATAAGTTCTTTGTTGAAACATACATTTAAAACATGGCTATATGTGAAAAATGTAAGTCATAGTGAGATTTATAAATCATGAGCTGAAAACAATTATGTAAGCTAGGAAGGGAAAAAACATGAATACTGTATGTAAATCTCATGCAAAGCTGAATAGACTATAAAACGTACTAGGATCATGTATGGATACTAAGCACGAAAACATGAACATGTAAAATTGAGAATGCAAGATCAAGTAAAACATGTACTAAAATGATCTGAAGAACTAAATAATTGAATAACTGAAATAATCTGTAAAACTGACTGAATAAATAATAAGATCGGTCTACTTGGTCAAGGAAACCCGAACAGAGATAATCTGAATACTGACTAAAATTGTAGAAGCTATCATGTAACCGACATAAACCATGTGAGATATCATGGAGTCCAACGTCTGACCCATGATGAAGAGGGCTATTCTATCGTTGCCATCATAGTAAAACCTAAATCTAAACTAGAGTGATCACTAAACTGAGCCCATATAGGGAAAGTGTAAACACTCACTAGCAAGGCCCCTAAACCTATGATGGCATGTAATTTTTAGGGAAGCAGGATGTGCTGAACCTAAAATTCCCTCTCGATGCTAAATCTTAATCCCAATTGCAAGAAACTAAAATACTAACTAATACATGTGGTGATAACTTATAAGCTCAAGTCATGATATTTTAAAAACAATAGTGTATGCAGAGTCTCAAGTAATCATAAACATATAAACTAATAGTGTTCATCTTAGTCATAACAAACTGAATATAACTATAAAATCATGAGTTGACTGACTTATTAATTGAAGGTCTAAAACGTAAGCAAACACATAGGTATTGGGTGTTCCTAATCTACCAATACTGAATAATTACAAAATTCGATAACAACACTTGAAATAGTGACATAAAGTCATAATTCAAAGACCCAAAACATGAGAATTTTAATAGTCTGATAAATTTCATGAATGTAAATATGAGAACGAGTTAACCTTGGAAAAATATCATGTTTATATAGTTTAAAGCATAGTTTGAGAATTTGACAAGATATTGACTGAACATGACATGGGTTTTTGGAATTTCAAGCATGTAGAAACATGATTCTCATGGAATAAAACTATTAACATAGCTTGAATGAAAAACTAATGAGAAAATATGGATAAATATCATAATTTACTTGGAATTCGATCATAATTAGAGTAAAATTCATACTTGAATTGAAAGAGGGTTTCTGGGCTCAATGGGTAAAAAAGACCCATTGATGAATACCCCACATACCTTACTTGTTTGAACCCTTAAAGAAGAATCTTGGAATTAGGACCTTGGATTCTTGAATTCTTGAGAGGAAACTTGAATTTTGAGGCTTGAGAGACGACTTGATGAGAAAACCCTAATCTTGATGTTCTTGAGAATGGAGAGGATTTATGGCATTTAAAACTGACTAGTGATGGCTAATAATTCCTATTTAATGATTTAAGTCATGGTGAGTAGGGTTTGAGATGAGGAAAAGATCAAAATACCCCCTAGAGAAATTGAATAAAAATTGTAGAAATTTTTAGTTGATGACTTAGTTGATAGCTTATCAATTAGTTGATGGCTTATCAACTTAGTCATCACCTTCTCTTAATGATCTATTTAAGGCTGGCGACGAGGTTGATAGCTCATTACTTATTTGACGGCTTATCACCTCAAGTCATCACCTTTTAGCTAGATTTGGTCACATTCTTATGAAGGTTGATAACGAGGTTGATAGCTCATCACTTATTTGATGGCTTATCACCTCAAGTCATCACCTTGTTGACGACGAAACTCTGAAGTAAAATGAGCACAACTTTCTAATTTGATATCAAATTAAGGTGAAATTAGATCCGTTGGAAAGAAAACTTGAATATATTTTATTTGATATATAGTAGGAGACATGAATTATTATTTTCTAAGAGTTAAACTTGTTTAAAGTTGACCCTTGTAGGATTAGATACTAAAACTCAATCTATACAAATGCTCTCAACTCGGCTTTGCTCTAACTGCTTTCTATGACCATCATTCACATTGAAAATACTCTATAAACAAGGTAAATAATTATGAAACATATATTAATATACAAATCATAGGATTATATGTTATACACATAGGAACGACAGTTCAAATTCTAGCCCAAAAATGCGAGGTGTTACAAAGTTTACCATGAAATACCAATGACAATCATATAAGGGTGTAAGTTAATCATCTTCTGAGATAACTTTGTCAATAAATTTTTAATAGTCAAGAAATAACTTTCATATCCCTATGGATAATTTTTGAATGCCTTCAAATCTTGAGAAAGCACCAATAATTCAGAATCTATGACTTTGTTGGTGTCTCCAGCCAACAAAATAGAATGCACAAACCAAATTAAGCACAATGGCTCCTTTTTCTTCTTCAAAAAATTTTTGTTATTGAGATCAACTATCATCTTACTGGCTTTGTAGCTAGTTCCAACAATTTCCAATAACTCATTAGCTTTTTCTTTTCCTTTGTTGATTTTGGTAGGTGACATGGTTAGTGTCTTTCTTTTGTTAATGCTGATTTTGGTGTCTTTCTTGTCTTTGACTTTTCAAGGGTGTTGTTGTGCAAAGAGGTTTATATGGAGGATGGAATCTCAAGCCAGTCACTATGTCCAATTCTTCTATGCCAAAACAAATTAGTATGCCACAATAGTCTATCTATATTTTATTCATCTTTTTGTCCTCATGCTTTAATGTTTTTTCATCATCACCCTTATACTTGATCCTACACTTGAGAAGACCATATACCATGATATTTGAAAGCATGTATCATTGTCCTTCGAAAAATCAAGAAAGCATATACAACAGATGAACTTAAAAAAATCCTTTAATTTTTCATCCCTCAATATCTTTCTAAGCTCATCAAAATTTTAACTATGGAATATTTAACTAAAAATCACCAGTCAAATTTGTATGGTTATATATAGGAATATTAACTTGAAACTTATCAATACTAAAAATTTTAACAAGATCATGTTGAGTGTTTGATCTACATTCACGTTCGATTGATGATATATTAAGATCATTATCTCTTTCCTCTTTGTCCTCTTTTTTATTTTTTTAATCCACCTTCTTCCTCCCCATATCTTTTCTTACTTTATTTTTTCTCTTCATCATCACCTTTATTCTTATCTCCTTTACGACTTTCTTCATCATCTCCATCCTCACCATCTCCATCTTCATCCTTATTCTTATTTTCATCTTTTCTCTATGCAACCTCTTCTTCATCTCTCTCAACTTCTTTTTCAACATGATCTTCTTTAGTAGATTGTGCAATATATCTATATCTTTCCATATCTTCATTCTCTATAGATGGTAATACTTTATTCTTCAATGAAAGAGCTTGTTTAACTAGCTCTTCTAGTGGTGATTGTAATTTAGTCTTTTGGGTTGCTTTGTCAGATATTGATGAACTTTTTTTTCTTTCGACAAATATTTTTTATCTACAAACAAGAGAAAAATAAAAAAGATTACAATTAATTTGTGCGTCATTAAAAAAAGTAATAGAAAATTTAATAAATACAACATATTATAAAAATATTTCCAATCGATGACCCATTTGTTAGGGTAGATTACTCATTTATTACCACAGATGGGTCACTATTGGAAGAAATAGAAACTATCTTGCTGCTGATTTAATTTCTTTCAATAGATTACCTATCTGTTGCAGCAGGTGGGTCATCTATTGGATGACCTATTTTGATTTCTTCCAACAGATGGCCTATATTTTACAATAGATAGGTTATCTATTCGAATAAATCAATCTAGTTAATCAATAAATATATAGTTGTTTCCAATTTATTACACGTCTATTCAGCAACATTATATATCAACAAAAACATAAACACCACCACCACCACCACCACCAAGCAGCTCAATCTCCACACACACACTAGAACAATACTAATGTTTTTGATTTTGCTAATACACCACCAACAACAACAACACCACCACCAATTATATAAACAACACTAACACCAATAAAATAAAACATACCTAGAACATAAACAACACCAACAAAATAAATAAACAACACCAGCAACACCCACCATATTGACCAAGTGAAGTAATTCAACAACAGATAACCCATCTATTGCAATAGGTGGATCATCTATTGGAAGACCTATTTTGATTTTTTCCAATAGATGACCAATCTATTGTAATAGATGGGTCACCTATTGGAAGAAATCAAACTAGTAGCAGGTGATTTCTTCTAATAGATGACCCATAAATTACAATGGATTTGTCATATGTTTAAATAAATCAAGCGAGTTAACCAACAGATATATATAGTTTTTTCTAATATATTACACATCTGTAATACCCTAAGTTTTGGATTCTGATTTTTTCTTAATGATTGTGCTTACTACTCAGGTTACGAGTAGTGAAAATACCTCACTAGTCATGTACTACCATTCCTGCTCTAACTAGAGAAGATTACTTATGTTTGTATTCTAATTATGACTAGGACCCCACGAGTTATAGAGTGAGGTCAAGAATCATAGGGTATAACCCATGAACAAACTAATGAGGTTACCCAGAGTCACTTCCCAGACTATAAGTCCTATAAATGACTTGTAGCCATTCATTATGAGTCATCACCTGACCTGTAGTGACTGGGAGTTATTTTCCCAAATATTTTACATTAAGGGTGATTTGGTATTTTTCCTTTCCTTACACTATTCCCATGACTTAAAACATTCGCTTGCCCTATTCCACCCATTAAACATAATATAAGCACTCTCTTCTCTCTTAAATTCCTAAGTTAAGATCAAAGCTAGGGTTTCTAAGGGGTATCTAGGGCTCAAAGTCTGGTTTCTTCTCCAAATTCTTGGTGTTTTCAGGTATGTATCTACTCCCTTAACTCATATTTTACCTTGGTATACAAAGGTTTATTATTCATATGGTTTTAATATTTGGTTTTGGAATTTGGTTGAGAGGTTTGGATGATTATTTTTTAAATGGTATTCTCGTGGTTTACATGCATTTGTTTATAATTTATGGATAAATTTTGGAATTCAATGGGTGCATGGGCATGGTGAATGGAATGAGGGTCATGGATTCCCTAAAATTTATGGTTTTTGGTTTGGAATTAGTAGTAACCTCAACCCATTTGCATAATTGGTTTTGAAATATAGATAATACGAATAAAAATGGTTTTGAATGGCCATGGTAGCCATGGATTAATTTTAAATTAGAACTTTGGAGTCTTATGGCTAATTGGTTTGGTTTATCTTTACGAAATTGGCTTGCAAGCATAATTAATTGGTATGACGATACTATTTAGTAAATGCCTAAATAGATGACTCCTTGATTAATTGGATGGGTTATGTGTAAATGTTTAATTAGGCTTAAAAGGGTTTGTGTTGATCATTATAGAAGGTGGAGGTACTGGGAGAACCGATACTGGAAACCAGGTTTGTTGGCATGAGGGCCTTTAGTTCATACTTTATATATGTATTTTGGAATGGTTGGAGTCATAGATTTCTTGGCCATTCCTCATATTTCTTTAGTTCGTGCAGCTAACATGAACTGGAGCCCATTCGGTGGGGGAAGCCAAACCCATATAGCTCATGGGTGTTTTTAGGATGGTTAGAGATACACAGTCTAGGTTAATGGTTTTAAATGTCATGATAAACCTTGTTCCCTAACTGATATCTTATATATATGTATTTATGCATGTATGTGAATATGTACATTAAGTATGGACTTGATTTTAAAATGGCATTATTTTATCCCTATTTTGAGTTACATACTTGCACTCACCCTACAAACTGTCCTAGGATGCTACATTATTTTCTACTGTAGGGTCCGAAGATACTTTTTTTTACCTATGTGCAGTATTAGGTGATTTGATTTATCGGTTGGTTTGTGGTGAAGTGGTGATCTTCCATCCTTCAAAAACCTTAGTCATTCCATCAGTTTCTTTCTATATTGTAGATTTGAAGAGTTCATATTAACATTATCATTGTCATTGTTACTATCATAGTTGGGGGCATATCTCGATCTAGTTTGATAGTCATATTGGTTTAGAGACTTTTGTAGATACATGTGGGTTGAATGGTGTTGTTGACTCTTAGAGCTTATTCTTAAGTTACATAAACTATTTTATCTTTATCCTCTAGTGTCTCTTCTTCTTATTATTTAGATTATGTTTGGATTGGATAGGTTATAGGGGCGGTCTTCAGCCCACGGTGGGCTTGAGATACTCATCACGGCTAGATCTAGGGGTCGAGTTGTGAAAAGCTTGGTATTGGAGCATGGTTTAGGGTCGTTGGGTGTCCACAAAGCCGTGTCGAGTAAAATACCTTTTATGTGTGTGTAGTGCACCAGACTCATAATGGGGAGGCTATAAGGCATTTATGAATGTTTTCCTTCTTTACGTTCTATTTTAGGCTATAGAGACCAGGGTAATGGAATTTCTCTAACTTTTGGTTTGCTCGCCTTTAAGATCATGCCTCCTAAAAGATTTGATGCTCTTAGAAACTCTGTCAGAACCTCTGCCTTCCCCGAGGAAAATATGATTTGAACTCGCCCTATTTATAGAGTACAAACTCGGTGTAGGGTCCCAATTCTTATTTATTCCACTTCACTTGGGGTTCCATTGGTCCCTACTAGTCTTTCTTCGATTAGTGACACTCATGCTCAGTCACCTCAAGGAGACATATCTAATGTAGAGTTTCACCTTCCTATTTATCTATTGACCTACTTGGTGACCGCTTGGTCTCTCCAATTAGGTTGGAGTGGTATTGCTTCTCCTTCTTTAGAGGTTACTTAAGTTTGTCAGTTTATGAGGCTGAATTCCCCAAACTTTACTAACTCTAAGGTTGAGAAGGATCCTCAAGGGTTTATTAATGAGATATAGAATATCTTTGGGGTAATTCATGCTACTGATGTAGAGGGTGTAGAGTTTGCTATATATCAGTTGGTAGATATGGCATATCAGTGGTATGAGAAGTGGAAGCAGTGAAGGGGTGATGAGGCGTATGAGGAGTAAAAGTAATAGAGGGGTGATGAGGTTGAGCAGTATATATAGAAGGAGTTATTTAGTGATTTCCTTGATCGCTTATTTCATCAGGAGTTGAGAGAAGCTAAGGTAGAGGAGATTGTAAATATGAAGCAGGGTAAGATGAGTGTGAAAGAGTATGCTTTGAAATTGCATTAGTTGTCCCACTATGCTCTGGAGTTAGTTTCTAGTATGAGGGCTAGAATGAGAAAGTTTGCTTCTAGTTTGTCTCGAGACTTGGTATTAAAGTGTAAGGCTTCTATGTTGAATAGTGACATAGATATCTCTAGGCTTGTATTTTATATGCATCATGTGGAGGATTAAAAGAAGAAATAGGCAGATATTGGAGAGAGGTAGAATAAGAAGTTCAGGTATTTAGAGCAGGGTAGAGTTCAGCAAGCTGGTGGGAGAGATGGTAGACAATGGAGTAAGAAGAAGACTTAGGGAAATTCTGGTTTATATTCTTTAGCTAGCCTTCTGGCGATCTTTGATTTCAGACTAGTAGTGGTCCTAAGGCACAGGGTGCCTAGTCTTAGGCTAGTAGATCTCATTTAGCCCTACCATATCCCCTTTATAGATTTTACGGTTAACTTAACTATGGTTATTATGATGAGGAGAGAAATTGATGCTTTAAGTATGCTCAACATAGTCACATACAACGGGATTAACCTACAGCTAAGGTAACCAATGGGGCTAATAAAGTTCAGTCGCCTTTCTTTGGCTTCTGCATTAAAGTGTGCTACTTTTGGTACTGAAACTAGCCGAAATCATCTTTATGCTCTTGCCAACCATTAGGAATCCAAGGCATCTCTTAATGTTGTTAATGGTACGTTGAATCTTTTTTCTTATAATATGTATTGTCTATTTGATCTAGGGTCTACCTTTTTTTTGTGACCCCATATGTGGCTGTGTATTTTGGTTTGGGTCCTGAATGTATTTTTGACCCTTTTAATGTGTCTACTCCAGTGGGTGAATCTATTGTGGATAGAAAGATCCATAGGGGTTGTGTAGCATCTATTATTCATAAGGAGACTTTGGTTGATTTAGTAGAGCTTGATATGGTAGACTTCAATATAATCTTGGGAATGGATTGGCTTCTTCATGATATGCTACTTTGGATTGTAGGATGCAAAAATTTACTTTCCAATTCACTAATGAACCGGTAATTGAATGGGAGGGGAGTTCCTTAGTACCTAAAGAAAAGTTTATTTCCTATCTTAGAGCCAAAAGTTAATTTCCAAGGGATGTCTATATCATTTAGTTCGGGGTACAAATTCTAGTTTTGAGGTTTTCTTTTTGAAATTTGTCTCCGTGGAGAATGAATTTCCTAAAGTGTTTCTCGAGGATCTTCCTAGCATTTCTGCTTATAGTGAATAGACTTTGGGCTAGATCTTCTATCAAATACCCATCCTATCTCTATTCCTCCGTATAAAATTGCTCCGGCTGAGTTAAAGGAACTGAAGAAGTAGTTAAAAAATCTTCTTGATAAGGGTTTCATCCATCCTAGTAATTCTCCATGGGGTGCTCTCACAATTTTTGTGCGTAAGAAAGATGGCTTTCTTCGGATATGCAGGATTATCAGTAGTTGAATAAGGTCATCTTGAAGACTAAGTATCCTCTTCCTCCTATAAATGATCTTTTTTACTAGCTTCAGGGTGCTAGATGGTTCTCCAAGTTTGATCTTAGTTCATTTTATCATCAATTGACAATTTTAGGAAATTGATTTTCCCAAGACTACTTTTCAAACACGGTATGGTCACTATGAGTTTTCGGTTACATCATTCGATTTGACTAATGCTTTGACTGCTTTCATAGATCTTATGAACTGGGTATTCTGATAGTTTTTGGACTTATTTGTTATTGTCTTCCTTGATGATATCTTCGTCTATTCTAAGAGTGAGGAGGATCTTGCTAATGACCTCCGAATTGTGTTACAGACTCTTAAGGATCAGAAGTTGTATGCTAAATTTTCTAAGTGTGAGTTTTGGTTGAATGCTGTGAATTTTCTTAGGCATGTTATTTCTAGCAAGGGGATCAAGCTGGATCCATAGAAAGTTGAGGTAGTTACGAGGTGGCTTAGACCCACAACTCCAATCAATATTTAGAGCTTCTTGGGCTTAACTGGGTATACGGTTTATGGAGAGATTTTCTTCTATTGCTGCTCTATTGACAAAGTTGTCTTAGAAAAAGGTGAAGTTCTTGTGGTCCAATACTTGTGAGGGTAGCTTCGAGAAGTTAAAGGATAAGTTGACTTCTGCCTAGTATTGACCCTTCCCAAAGGTACTAATTGATTTATGGTGTACTATGACACATCCCATGTGGGACTGAGTTGTGTCTTGGTGCAGCATGGCAAGGTTGTGGCCTATAATTCTAGGCATCTAAAGGTTCATGAAAGGAATTATTCGACTCTATTTTTAGAGTTAGCAACTATGGTATTTGCTTTGAAGATTTGGTGCCATTATTTGTATAAGGTGCATATAGACATTTATTTTGATCATAAGAGCTTACAGTATGTATTTTCTTAAAAGTAGTTGAATCTTTGGCAAAGATAGTCACTTGAGTTGCTAAAGGACTATTATATGAGTCTTCACTACCATCTAGGTAAAACTAATATAGTGGTTGATGCTTTTAGCAGGTTATCCATGGGGAGCTCATCTCATATGGATGAAGAGAAATGAGGATTAGTGAAGGATATTCACTATTTAGCTAACTTAGGAGTTCATTATATGGACTTTAAGGATGGAGGGGTAATTATACTGAGGTGAAGGAGAAACAAGCTTTGGATTCCATTCTTATATAGATTAATGATAATGTGGATCAGCAGAAGGTTACGTCCTTTGAGATTAGTGGTGACGGTATCCTAAGGTACCAAGGTAGGTTGTGTGTTTATGATGTTGATAGGCTACGAGAAAGGATTTTGACTAAGGCTAATGAGTCGAGGTATACAGTTCATCCAAGTTTGATTAAGATGTATCATGATTTGAAGGAGATCTATTGGTGGAACAATATGAAGAGAGATATGGATAACTTTATAGTTAAGTTTATGGTTTGTCAGTAAGTGAAGGTTGAGCACTTGAGGTCAGGTGACATGTCTCAAGAAATTGAGTTGCCCATGTAAAAGTGGGATATGATTAATTTGGATTTTGGTATAGGTCTTTCGTAGTTTCGTGATCAATATGATTCAATTTGGGTCATTGTGGATAGGACGACTAAGTCTGTTTACTTCTTGCGGTGAGGAGTACTTACTCTGGAGATTATTATACCAAATTCTTTATTGAGGAGATAGTTAGGTTTCATGGTGCCCCTATTTCTATTATTTTATATCAAGGTACATAATTTTCTTCTTATTTTTGGCATTCTTTTCAAAAAGGGTTACGGACCAAGGTGAACCTTAGCACCGCTTTTCACCACTAAATAGATGGATAACTAGAACGAATGATTCATACTTTGAAAGATATGCTAGGGTTTGTGTGATTAATTTAGAGGTAATTGGGTTGATCACTTACCACTAGTTGAGTTTGCATATAATAACAGTGATCACTCTAGTATTGGGATGGCTTCATTTAAGGCTCTTTATGGTAGAGGTGTAGGTCTCCTATTGGGTGGTTTGAGGTTGGCGATACTAGGTTGTTTGGTACTGACCTGGTTTACCAAGCCATGGAAAAGGTGAAGTTATTATGAAAAGAAGTAAGACTGCTCAAAGTCACCAAAAGTCTTATGCAGATGTGAGGCAAAGGGAGCTGGAGTTCGATGTAGGTGATTAGGTGTTCTTGAAGGTCTCTTCTATGAAGGGAGTGATGCAATTTGGAAAAAAGGGAAAGCTCAGTCCCTGTTATATTGGTTTGTATTTGATTTTGAGGAGAGTGGGTAAAGTTGCTTATGAGTTGGATTTTCCTGCGAGTTTAGGTTCCATTTATTTGATTTTCCATGCATCGATGTTGAAAAAGTGTATGGGTGATCTTTCTTTGGTTGTGCCTATTGAGGATGTTGGTATTTCAGATTCCTTATTGTATGAGGAAGTATTGATTGAAATATTAGATAGGAAAGTCCATTGGTTAAGGACCATGGATGTGGCCTCGGTGAAGGTTCTTTTGAGGAATCAAAAGGTTGAAGACTTTATTTATGAAGTGAAAGAGGATATGAAGGCATAGTACCCATTTTTGTTCTCTGATTGGGTGATCATGTTTAAGGTATGCACTTCTCTTATTCTAATCCTTTTTGGGTGTTGTTCTTGGTTTCATGGTTGCTTTCTGTCTTGTCATATGAGAGGGTGCCTTAACTCCTTATCTGGGGACGAATGATCTTAGAAAGGGGAGGGGTAATATAATACCCCAGGTTTTGGACTCTTAATTTTTCTCAGTGATTGTACTTACTGCTTAGGTTACGACTTAGGTGATGTGTCATGAAGACTCCTTACAAGTTTTATAGTGCCAATCATGGTCTAACTAGTGAGAATTATCCATATTTCTGTCTTGATAATATTTAGGACCCCACGATTCATAGGGTGAGGTCTCGAGTTATAGAGTGTGACTCGATACCAAACCAAAAAGGTAACCCCAATTCACTGCCCAGACTATGATTCCAGGCAATGACTCGTAGCCAGTCATTACGAGTTGTCACTTGACCCATAGCAACTGAGAGTTATTTGCATGCATGTTTATCATAAGGGTAACTTTGTCTTTTTCCTTCCGTTCTACTATTCCTACAACTTAAAGCATTCCCTTAGCCTTATTTCCACCTATTAAACATAACATAAACACTCTCTTCTCTCTCAAATTCCTAAGTCAAGAACAAAGCTAGGGTTTCTAAGGGTTGGTCATCTAGGGCTCAAAGTGTGGTTTCTTCTCTAAATTGTTGGTATTGTCAGGAATGTATGTGAACATGTACATTGAGTATGGACTTGATTTTGAAATGAAATTATTTTATTACTATCTTGAGTTACACACTAGTGCTCACCCCGCTAATTGTCCTAGGATGCTCTATTGTTTCATAATGTAGGGTCTGAAGACACTTATTTTACCTCTGTCAGTATTAGGTGATTTGATTCATCGGTTGGTTTGAGATGAAGTGGTAAGCTTCCATCCTACAGAAAGCTTTGTTATTCCATTGGTTTCTTTCTATATTTTAGATTTGAAGAGTTCACATTAACGTTATCATTGCCATTTTCAGTGTCATTGTCGGGGGCATGCCTCGATCTAGTTAGATATTTGGATTGCTTTAGAGGCTTTTGTGTTCACGTATGGTTTAGATGGTGTTGTAGACTCTTAGAGCTTATTCTTGAGTTATATTAACTATCTTGTCATTATCTTATGATTTTCTTCCACTTGTTATTATTTGGATCTTTTTTGGATTGGACAGGCTATGGGGCTGGTTTCCGACCCATGGTGGGCTTGAGATACCTGTCACGGCTAGGCCCAAGGATCGGGTCATGACAACATCTATTGGGGAACATTATATATCATCAAGAACAAGAACAAGAACAATACCACCACTAATCTGCTATATCACCACACACGCAGTTGAACAACACCAATATTTTTGTTTTTACCAATACACCAACACCAACATCATCAATACTAAAACCACCATCAACAACACCAATAATATCAACAAAACAAGTCATACCAAGAACACAAACAACGCCAAAAAAATAAACAAACAACACTAATAACACCCACCATCAACACCAACATTAACAAATACCTATTGAAGTGATTCAATACAACAACTTAAATGACAGGAAAAAAATATCACAACAAATATAAAAGGTCAAACTCTAAGTTTGTGATATTTTTACAGCAATGTTCGAGAACAAGAACAACAACAACAAAAAAAATCATATTTCACTCAGAAAAGATACCCCATTTACATCAACCACCATATTAAGAGAACTACTATCACAAATTAGGGCTTTCTCAGGTTCTTACTTTTTTAATCATCAAAACACAAGATTTTTAACCCATACTTAAAGATAATACAACTAATTTTTTTTCCTTCACTAACTAAAAAACCCTAATTTTTTGAAAATCAATAAATATTTAGTCTTACCTGCAAAGTTAAAGAAAGTTATGGCTATAATGGAAGAAAAAAGTCAAATATGGATTCTCTAAGACACCTGAGTGGTCAAAAATGATGGTAAATTTGATTTGTTGTGAAGGTTTGAGGCAATTTGTTGGAAGAGAGAAGAGAGTTTTTGAGAGAAGAGAAAAGGAAGAGGTAATATTTGGAGTTAGAGTTTTTTTTTAAACTGATGTTTGTAAATGATTGCCTTTTATTTTTATTACACATTAATCAGAAGTGTAGGTCGATTAGTATTTTAGAAAAGATTAATACGTTTTGAAATTGTTAATTTTGTCCCAATTAACTTAATCAATTTATTTAAAAGGCTTTTGACCCCTTCCTTTGATCAATGTCACCAGTACTCAAAAGCAGACTTAAAAGACTCATTTTGTCCACTTTTCTATCGTTACTAGCTAGAGCCTAATGACTATTTTATTTATATAATTAATTCAAAAAATCAAATTAATTATATAATGCTGAATATTTGATTTGTCGCTCCCTTTGGTTAATTTATTGCCGATAGCAAGTTAAGGGCATACTTTGTAGCACATTAATAGTATTTTTACCTATCATGATTGAACTATACTATTGATTTTCCTTATTACTATATCATAGTATGTGATTTTATTTCTCGTATAGAAGATAGGACATCTAGTTATAAGAAAGGAAATTCCCTTACCTAATTTTAGAAATCTTTTTTTTTCCTTTCCAATTAGTTGTGGCTCTTCCTTTTCAAAAAACATCAAAATGAAATCTTATTCAGGTTGATCAGTTCACCAGATACCTACTTATATCTTTTTAAAATATAAATCATTATCTTTGATTTTTTTTCTTTAGTGACAAAGAGAATTGTATCATATGCATAGGACATATAATTAATAAATGGAGTTTACTTTGATACGCCATATCCTTTTAAATCATTATTATGATGTAAAAGTTGTGTCCTCTATACAATCCCTTTGCTGCAAATATAAACACTATTGGTAAAAAAGGATTACCTTGCTTTACATCTCTTGAAGATTGAAATAAATTTTATGTTTGTCCATTAAAATAATAAATTACCAGTTATTTGACAATAACTAGGTACTATGTCAATCAGAACATCTGGACTTTCGATTTGACTCAACACTTTGGTTAAGAATAATCAGGTTATTATTTTATAAGCTTTGTAATCAGGTTGTCCTATCATATGCTTCTGTCTTCAAGTTTAATTATCACTTTAATAGTGTTAGTCCTTATATTGATATATTTGGTGATTTGTTGTGTAAGTAGTAAATTCTTAACAATACCATTTCCTTTAAAAAAAAACTATCTTAATTATGAGATATAACATCTAGAAGTAATTGTTCGTCCTATTCTTTAACCCCAAAAATACACGAAAAGTGTATGTGATCGCAAGTAATAAGTGATTGTATTTGTAATTTTTTGCAAATCCCACAACACTTAATTGCCTATAATTTATCCTTTTTCCTATTATAGTTACTAGAACAAGTCTTATATGTTTTTGTGAAGTAGGTTTTATGATTTCTCTATAAATTGTAACACCCCAGATTTTGGTCCTTGAAAAATTTCTTGACTTTGAGCTTACTGCCCAGATTACAACTCACCTTACGAGTCGTAAGGTGTATTGATGGGTCATAGGGCCCCAATTATAGGGTGACCATTAAAGGTTTCCCATGTCACTGCCTTGTTGATGACTTGTGCCTAACGATTAATCAAGACTCTTTAGAAGTCATAGTGTGCTTTTCGTAGCTTGTAGTGCCAAATATCTCTGTCCTAACTACGACTAGACCCTATGGGTCATAAGGTCTAACTACGAGTTATAAGTATGACTCGTAGGGTCAACAACAATATGAGCCTAAGATACTGCCTAGACCACGAGTCGTGGTAATGACTCATAAGGAGTCATCACGAGTCGTAAGTTTATCCATGACGACTTGACAATTTTTTTACACTTTTAAGTGCGGGCATTCTTGTTATTTTCCACTTTCCCCACTTAGGACCTACAACCACAAAGAACCTTGGGGACCCTATTTCCATCCTTTATTAATCAAATACAAATCTTAAACATTCTTAAATCCCTAAGTTAAGAACTCTAGGGTTTCCATAGAATTGGCAATTAGAGCTTTCAAGGGTTGATTTTTCTCCGTAATTCTTGATATCTCAGAAATGTTACTCTTACACAAAGTTTATTTTGTTAAAAGAATGTATTTAAAATTTTTACTCATGTTATTAATTATTAGAGGTAGTGGTATGGACTGCGTATATTCTACCTTCCTCAGACCCCACGATGTAGGAATATACTGGATTTGTTATTGTTGTTGAAATATAGGTTGAGGGTTTTGAACTTTAATGAATTAATTGTTTCTTCCATGGTTTTTATGAAAGATTCATGGTTTGAATTAGTGGTTTTGAACAATTGAGGGTGCATGGGTGTGATTAATTGGAATAAGGGTCATGGATTCCCCCAAATTGATGATTTTGAATATTGTAATCGGTATAACCTCAACTCAATCTTGTGAAACTTATTTTGAACATAAAGGTATGCACATTGAACAACTTTTAGATCCATTGCAGGATATAAATAGGCTATTAAAATATAATTATTTTGATTTAATAAATAAAGGGGGTCATGTCATACAACTACATTCATTTAATGAAGAAAGGTAGTTGTGACATACCTCCATACTGATTTAATAAATAAAATGAGTTGAGGTATTTCCCCAAGCTAACTGAATTGTAATGGCATGGTGATAATACGTCACAAGTGTAGTTGGTATGGCGATACAAACAGTGTATGCCTAATGTGTATCATGGTTCAATGAATGGAAATGTGTAAATATTGTAATTAGGCTTAAATGTGGTTGTGTTGCTAGGCCATGAAAGTGGAGGTCCCAAGGTACAAATATTAGAAATTACATTTACCAACATGGGGGTCTAAATAGGTGGGTGATTGAGTCACCCTTTATTTATGATCGAGTGTTCAAGTTACCCTTATTAAATAATTGGGTGTTCATGTCACCCTTGATATATGGCCTGGTGTTCGAGCCACCCATG
The DNA here is from genome assembly GCA_030864225.1 of Capsicum baccatum var. pendulum. Lineage (NCBI taxonomy): Eukaryota > Viridiplantae > Streptophyta > Magnoliopsida > Solanales > Solanaceae > Capsicum > Capsicum baccatum. The sequence goes on along the minus strand of CM061560.1, from coordinate 157,624,508 downwards.
GTGCATATTTACATATAATTATTCATTGGTTTGTATGGCTAACACACACTAGGGCCCTTTCAACAAGGGGAGATGAGACCATATAACCAATGGTTGCCTTTTTATGACAGTTAAGCTACACATTCCAGGCTAATGTTTTACTTTCATGCTAAACCTTGTTCCCTATCCCAACATGCTTTATATATATGTATGTACAATACAAGCATGTGGATTTTACTGTGGTTTTGACTTAGCATTAATTTACCCCTTCATTGAGACCATATAACCTATGGTTGGCTTTTTATGACAGTTAAGATACACATTCCAGGATAATGTTTTACTTTCATGCTAAACCTTGTTCCCTATCCCAACATGTTTTATATATATGTGTGTACAATGCAAGCATGTGGGATTTTACTGTGGTTTTGTCTTAGCATTAATTTACCCCTTCCTTGAGTTACATGCTAGGGCTCACCCTACTAACCATCTCCAGATATTGTATCCCCATACGATGTAGGAAATGGAGACACTTCTACTTTTCCTATACAGTGATAGGATATTTGAGTTTTAACAGTCATCTTTGAAGTGGTGATCTTTCATCTTAAAAGGTTATCATTTTAAAGACTTATTTTATTTATGTCTTAGACTAGTTTCACAGGATTTTTTTGCCTATCACTGGGGGCATGTCCCAACATAGATTGGTTTTGGTATATTTAGAGGCTTTGTAGATTGCTGTGGATTGGTATGGTTATTGAAATTCTTAGATTCCCTTCTGAGTTAGTTGAGTTGCTTATTTTGTTATATGTTTGGAACTCAGCGTATTTTGTTAAATGTTCAAAATTCATCCACTGCTAGTATGTTATGTTTTATTTGACTAGGCAAAGGGGGTGGTCTCTGGTCCTTGGTAGACTTGAGATACGTGTTATATCTATGCCCTGGTTTGAGTGGTGACAAGCTTGGTATCAATGACCTAGGCTCATGTCCACTTACCCATGTCAAGTAGAGTTTTTTTATAGGTGTGTAGCGCGCACACTTATAATAAAGGGGCAACAAGACATTTAGGAATGTTTTGCTTTCTTTTGTTCTACTTTTGGGCTATAGAGTCTATGATGTTGAAATATCTGCTAATTTTGTTTGTTCACATTTTAGATCATGCCTCCCTGAAGATTTGATGCTCGTGGAACCTCCTCTATTCTACCTGAGGACAATGTGGATGAAACTCATACTACTTAAAGGGTAAAGACCCGATCTAGGATCCCTATTTCTGATTACCCCTGTGGAGTTTCACTGGTTCCTACTATTCCTCTTCGAGCTCCTCGGGCTGATGATACTCCTATATTGATACCTCAAGGTAATATGTCTAATGTTGAGTTTTACTAGTCAATTCATTTGCTTACTCAGTTGGTGGACTCTCAGTCTTTCCAGTTTGAACATATTTCTCCTATCACTCCTTATTCTGAAGCCACAAGGGTTGGCTAGTTCATGAGGTTGATTCCTCAGGCTTTCACTTATTCTAAGGTTGAGGAGGATCCTCAAAGGTTCATAGATGAGATAGAAAAGATCTTTTGAGTAATGCATACTTCTGACTTGAAGGGTGTAGAGTTTTCCTCATATTAGTTGAACAATGTGGCATATCAGTGGTATAAGGAGTGGGAGAAGATAAGGGGGGATGATGCTGAGCCAACTATATAGGATGACTTCTCCAGTGCCTTTCTTAGCCGCTTCTTTCCTTAAGAGTTGAGGGAGGAAAAACCTGAGGAGTTCATGAATCTGAAGCAAGGCAGAATGACAGTGAAAGAGTATGCCTTGAAATTTCATCAGTTTTCTTACTATGCTCTAGAGTTGGATCTTTTATGAGGGCTAGGATGAGAAAGTTTGCATTGAGTTTATCCCGATACTTTGTGTTGGAGTACAAGGCCGCATTATTAAACAAGGATATGGATATCTCTAGGATTATGTTGTATATACAATAGGTCAAAGATGAGAAAAAGAATCAACCAAATATGAGATAGAGGTGAAGTAATAAATCCAGGTATTCTGATCAGGGTGGAAGTCACCAGAATAGTTGTAGAGATAGCTGGCAGTGGTCTAAGAAGAAGTGGGGAAATTCTGGTTCTTATTCTACAGCTAGTGTTCCATACCCTAATCCATATGGTGATCATCACTTCTAGGCTGATAGTTGATTTATTTAACAAAGTTCCCAAACACAGGCTAGTAGAGCCCAGTCAGCCTCGTCTTATCCCCTTGTTATTTTTATGGGCAGATGTATCGTGGAGTTTGTAATGAGGGGAGGAATAAATGCTTTAAGTGTAGTCATCTTGGTCACATAAAGGAGGGGTGTCCTTCAAGGGTTACGTCTAGAGCTAACTAGGTCCCTGTTGCAATGTTTTTAGATCCTGCACTTAAGAGAGCTACTTCTGGTACCAACACTGGTCAAAGTTGTCTGTATGCTCTTGGCACCCATTAGGAATCTGAGGCTTCTCCTAATGTTATCACTCGTATGTTACAACTCTTATCTCATGATGTGTATTTCTTACTTTATTTGGGGTTTACTATTTGTTATATGACCCCTTATGTGGCTATTCATTTAGGTTTCGGTCCTAAGTGTAGTTCTAATCTCTTTTCTGTGCCTACCCCAGTGGGTGATTCCATTGTGGCTAGAAAATCTATAGCAGTTATATGGTATCTATTTGTGGTAGGGAGATATTGGTGGATCTGACAGAGTTGGATACATTAGATTTTAATGTGATATTGGGGATAGATTGTCTTTACTTGTGCTATGATTTTCTAGACACTTTGACCCAAAGAGACAACTTCCAATTCCTAAATGAACCAATGATTGAGTGGGAAGGTAGTCATTTAGCACCCAAGGGAAGGTTCAATTCTATAAAACCCCCCAAAAATTCTCTAGTAGAATGAGCCTTAGGGCAGGTCAAGTGAGGCGTGATTTCGGCCCAAAAAGATTAAGAAGTTACTTCCTAAGTGAGTATCATCTTAACCATATAGAATTTCCCTAACTTCGACTTTTTATCACATGGGAAATTTTATAAGCTTTTCATCGATATAAGATTTTCCCAAATCCAATACCCGGGTAAGAAGTTATGGCTAATTTAAGTCCTAGTCATAAACAAACATCATTTTATTCCTTGGTGCATCACGGAGGGGGTCTATTTGATAATTGTCAAATTCTAATGGAACTCCGCGATAGTGGCACATCTTGGAGGACCTCAATTTTTCAATAGTCAATTTCTAGTGGCCTAGCGCGATTGTGATGCATCGCGCTGAAGTTCCAAGTCCCAACCAGTGGGATAACGTGATGGCTCCGCATCACAGGGACTCCCAGATTCCTATTTGTCAATTTCCAGTGATCCACCACGATAGTGGCGCATCGCGGTGGCCCATAAAATTGATTCCCAATTCAATTTTTCCAGCTTCATACAAAAGCTAAAAGGGGTACTTTGGACTTTTTCCAAGCCTCTTAAATCGTCCAAACACCAAATTGAAGTCATTTACAAGCAGTCTATGAAGTTTTTCTCAAGTTTTCTCTCAACAATAACCCTAAGTATCGAAAACCTCTTCAAAGAATCTCAAGAATCCACCATAGATTATCTAAATTGAGTCAAGATTCAAGGTTCCCAAGTCAAGGGCTTCAAGAACCCTCATTCAAGAGTACGAATAGAGTTCCAAAAGTGGGAGTTCATCCGAAGCTTCTAATTCAAGGTATGTGGGTTTTGAACAAGGGTAATCCTTTCACCCTTGTGCCCAAAGTCTTATTTAAACTATAATTCTCTGCAATTTATGAGATGTTACATGAAATTGAATTGGGGTTTTCAGCTATTGTTATTGGTTGCAAGCTTTTGATGTTTCCCTTGAATTGAGAGTTTAATGGCATGATTTTTACATGTTTTCTTGAGAAATTGCAGCTTGGTCTATAACCCATGATTTTAACCTTTGAGAAGTTAATAGTTGAAATGTTTGAGCTATTGAAGTATATGAGTATGTTTAGATTTTGAGAGGAATTGCTGAAATTTCCAGATTTCTATATGAGTGATGAATCTATATGCTATCTATTATGCTTTTGATGAGTTTTAACTTGAGATTGAATTATGGGTTATTAAGCCCTACTTGAGACTTGAGATTTTATGAACTATTGTGTTATAAGCACCCATGATTTGATTATTTTGAGATTGGTGAGAAATGTTTTGACCTAATGGTCATTGAGTTTTGAAATCAACTCTACTATATGAGATTATAGATTTTATTATTGGGTTCTTATTGAACCATGAGATTATTATAAAGTGAATTTTCATGATATGAGCAAGATAAACTAAAGGGATTAGTATTTAGCACCGAGTTGGGTAAGTTACCATAGTTTCTTACCTCAGAACTATGTGTCACCGTAGGTTAGGCCTAAGACCGAGATATTGGGCCCGAGGCCGAGATAAGTGATTACGGAATTGAGGTTATACTCCTTGGTAAGAGTATGACCCCTCTCCCTAACATGAGGTCTCTTCCTTAAGAGGAAAAAATACTAGACTCTATGTAGCTCGTATAGTTTATGTCGGTTAAGAGAATCTCCCTTAAAACTAAAGCTTTGAGATAAGATATTTTCCTTTAAAACTAAAATACTTTCCCTTGATATGAGTATTTTTCCCTTAATCCTGAAATAAGTTATTTTCCTAATGTGAATGAAATGCCTTCAAGTATGTTCCAAATTTATATGATTCCAAATTCCAACTATTTGAGTTCAAAAGAACATTAAAGAAGTTTTATTCTCCATGAGACATATGCATGATTTGAAAGTATTGCTTAAAGTTTCCCTTAGCCTTGAGTATGAGAATAAGAGAAGAGTATAAATTTCAAAGCTAAAAGTATAATGACTCGTAAGATTGTGTTACATGTTCCATTTTACATAATTAATGAGCTTTGCATTTTATACTTATTCAGTACATGTGAGTCATCACTTATTACATGCGTGATTTGATTAAAGAGTATTGATGTTGTTTTATATAAATGCATGCACCCCCACATACACAGTACATTCTCAAGTGCTGATCCACATATACGTCTATGTGCTACATTATCTTATAATATAGTTTCAGGTGCTCAGTCCCAACCTTGTTAGTGATTTTTTTGTACCTCTATCTACGATTCTACAGTGTTGAGTCCTCATGGTTTGAGGACCTATATTCAGACATCTCTATATTTTGGGAGACTATGTTATTATTTCTAATTTATTTCGAGTCAGTTTGGGACCTGTCCAAATGAATCTCTAGTTCATGGATTAGTAGAGGATTTGTAAGGATAGTTATCATATTGTAGTTGTGTTGAGGTTTCCGGTATTTCTTGGTCGTTTGGATCAAGCATTTTCTCTGTATTTCCTTTCATATAATATGACTATACTAGTGTTTAAATTATTTCATCTTGAAATGAGTGTTATAAGTAGAAACAGGCTCAAAGTGTTAGCTTGGGGCTACTTGTAGCTGTAAGTACCGTGTCACGTCCTAAGTGGTGAGTTTTCGGTCATAACAAACTTGGTATCAACACCTAAGGTTTTAAAGGAGTCCTAGGTAGTCTGACAAGCCGCGTTGAGTAGAGTCTTGATGATCAGTTTGTAGCGCGCCACATCTTTGAGCAAGAAACTACAAGATGTTTTAGGGAAAAGTTATTTTTGTTTTAGATTCTATCATGCCTACAGGTGTCCCTCTCGTCTAATAATTCGTGCTCTTCTATTTTCAAAAAATGCCTCTCCGAAGAGCGAATGTCCGTAGAAACAATAATGAGAAATCCCCACCCGTTGATCCTTTAAATGAGATGGTGTCTCATGCTAAGTTTTGGGTGGCCTTTCAGGTATTAGCCCAAGCAGCTACCACTAATGTTTAGGCCAATAACTAGGCCGCAGTTGCTAATCAGTAGGGAGGTGATATAGTCATGGCTAGAATCCATGATTTTATGCAAATAAATTCGCCAGAGTTTTATGGGTCCAAGGCAGGTGAGGACCCAAAGTTGTAACTTTAGAAGGTGAGAAAGATCATGCAGGTGATGTATTTTTCCGAGGAAGAAAGTGTTGAGTTGTTGCCTTATAGGTTGAAAGACATAGCTTATGATTCGGTTGTATAATGGAGGAAGGGTAGAGGTACGGATGCTGCTCCCATGACTTGGCATGTATTCCAAGATGCATTCTTGGACAATTTCTTTCCGCTTGAGATGAGGGAAGCAAATATTGAGGAGTTTATAAACTTGAGGCAGGGCTTCATGAATGTTACGGAGTACTTCTTGAAGTTCAATCAGTTGTCCAAGTATGCTCCTGATTTGATTTCTGACACTCGGCTAGTATGAGCAAGTTCGTGACAGGCGTTTTTGGGTTAGTACTGAAGGAGTGTAGATCTGTGATGCTACATAGGGATATGGATCTTTCTAGGTTGATGATGCATGCCTATCAGATAGAGGCAGATAAGATTAAAGAGAGAGATCGAGTGAGGTGTAACAAGAGGGTAGATCTGAGTAGCATGAGTATAGTAAGCCTAGGTTCTATGGAGGGAACCGCCCTCAGTTTTAGAGGCGTCCATCTATGCTAGTGCCTTCATCAGCTAATACTCCCATGCCTAGAAGCAGGCAGGAGCAAGGGGGCAGGTCCTTTATGTCTAGGTCGCAGAACAGTTTCACTAATAGGCCCCGTTATCTTCCTTATGCTAAGTATGGTAAGGATCATCCCGGTGAATGTTTTGTAGATCTGAGGGGTTGTTTTATTTGTGGCAAGAAGGACCATAGTTAGATATTGTCCTCATGATAGACAGGGGAACAGAGATGCCCGACCTCAGGCACCAGCTACTAGTGCACCAGCTCCTGTACCCCATCCCGCCCCTACTCCGGGTGCTTTATCTAGTACTACTGGCAGTCAGCGCCAGGACAGATTCTATGACTTACCATCAAATCAGGAGTAGAGGACTCCCGATATTGTTACTGGTATGATCTGCATCTTTTGTTTTGATGTTTATGTGTTGTTGGACCCCGGGTCAAGTCTCTCTTATGTGACCCCACTTGTAGTTATGAATTTCAAAATGAATCCCACAAAGATTACTGAACCTTTCCTAGTCTCCATACCCGTAGGGGTGTCAGTTATTGCTAAACAAGTGTATATAGATTGTCCTGTTACTGTTCTTCATAGAGTCATACTTACTAATTTAATAGAGTTAGAGATGGTGGATTTTGACCTTTTCTGGTATGGATTGTCTTTATTTTTGTTATGCATCTATAGACTATCGTTCCCATGTGGTCAAGTTTCAGTTTCCTAATAAACCAGCTTTTGAGTGGTTCGGGAGTTTGGTATTTCCCAAGAGTTATTTTATCTCCTATCTCAAAGCCAGAAAGCTAATATCCAAAGGTTGCATCTATCACTTAGTTAGAGTTAAAGACACTAAGTCTGAGGCTCCAACTATTCAGTCAGTTAACATTGTTAATGAGTTTCCTGATTTTTTTTGGAAGATTTCCTAGGGATACCGAGATAGAATTTGGGATTGACCTTTTTCCCGACACTCATCCTATTTTTATTCCATCATACTGTATGGCACCTGCGAAGCTTAAGGAGTTGAAAGAGAGACTCAAAGATCTTTTAGACAAAGGTTTCATAAGGCCCAATATTTCTCCTTAAGGCACACCTATTTGTTCGTACGAAAGAAAGATGATTCTTTGTTTATGTGCATTGACTATCATCAGCTTAACAAGGTCATAGTTAAAAATAAGTATCCTCTTTTGAGAATTGATGACCTGTTCGACCAGTTGCATGGTGCAAGTTATTTCTCCAAGATAGACCTTAGATCCAGCTATCATCAACTTAAAGTGAGGGAGTGTGATATTCCAAGGACAACCTTCCAAATTTGCTATGGTGTCACTTTGAGTTTCTAGTCATGTTCTTCAAGCTAACCAATGCCCCAGCCGCCTTCATGGACATCATGAATCAAGTGTTCAAGCAATATCTCAATATATTTGTGATTATTTTCATATATGATATCCTTGTGTATTTCCGTAATGAGAATGACCATGCGAATCATCTTAGAGTTGTCTTGCAAACCCTCAGAGAGCACCAGTTGTTCGCCAAATTCAGTAAGTGTGAATTTTGTCTAAGGTCTGTAGCTTTTCTGGATCATATCATTTCAGCCGAAGGTATTAAAGTTGATCCCTAAAAGACAAAAGTTATGAAAAATTGTCCTAGACCTATCTCCCCGTCTGACATTAGCAGTTTCTTAGGTCTAGCGGGATACTAAATCCATTTTGTTGAAGGTTTCTATTCTCTTGCGTCTCCCATTACCCGGTTGACCTAAAAAAAAGTTAAGTTCCAGTGATCATATTCCTGTGAGAAGAGTTTTCAGGAGTTGAAGAATCGACTTACTTCAGCCCCTGTGTTGACTTTTCCTAATGGTGCAAATGGTTTTGTTGTGTATTGTGATGCCTCTAGAATTGGTTTGGGTTGTGTGTTGATGCAAAAAGGTAAGGTTATAGCCTATGCCTAAAGACATTTAAAGCAGCATGAGAAGAATTACCCAACCCATGATCTTGAGTTAGCTGTTGTGGTCTTTGCTTTAAAAATCTAGAGACACTATCTTTATGGTGTTCATGTTGATGTGTTTACTGATCATAAGAGTCTGCAGTATGTGTTTACTCAAAGAGAGTTAAATCTTAGGCAGAGGAGGTAGTTGGAGTTGTTAAAAGACTATGATATGAGTGTGTTGTATCACCCGAGAAAGGCCAACATAGTATCGGATGCCCTTAGCAGATTGTCTATGGCAGTGTTGCTCATGTGGAAACAGGTAAGAAAGAGTTAACTCATGATGTGCATTGTCTAGATAGATTGGGTTTTAGGTTGCTTGATTCAGCCGAGAGGAGTATGTTTGTGTAGAGTAGTTCCAAATTCTCTTTAGTTTTGGAAGTAAAGGATAAGCAAGATAGGGATCCTAGTTTGGTCAAACTGAAGGAGTCAATTAAGGGCCAAAAGGTAGAGGTTTTCTCCCAAGGGGGAGATGGTGTGTTGAGATTGCAAGGTAGATTGTGTGTTCCGTGTGTTGATGATCTGAGGCAGTGGATTATGGTGAAGCACATGGCATGTGGTATTCTATTCACCCCCGGTACTACCAAGATGTACCACGACTTGTGAGAAATCTATTGGTGGAATGGTATGAAGAAGGATATAGCTGAGTTCGTAGAAAACTGTGCAACGTGCCAACAGGTTAAGGTAGAGCACCAAAGACCTGGTGGTGTGATACAAGAGTTTGGTATACCCACTTAAAAGTAGGAGGTGGTGAATATCGACTTCATAACCAGGTTGCCTCTTCCGCGCAGTCATCATGATTCTATTTGGATTGTTATAGATAGACTGACTAAGTCCGCATATTTCTTGCCCGTGCATACGTCTTATACAACTAAGAATTATGCTAGATTATATATCCGGGAGTTAGTCAGGCTGCACAGAGTTCCCTCGTCTATCATTTTGGATAGGGGAACTCAATTTACTTCTCAGTTTTAGAGGGCATTCCAGCAGGGTCTTGGTACCCAAATTCTTTTGAGTTCCGCTTTTCATCTGTGGATAGATGGCCAGGCTGAGACGACCATTTAGACCCTGAAAGATATGTTGAGGGCATGTTCTCTTGATTTCAAAGGTAGTTGGTATGAGCATTTGCCACTGATAGAGTTTTCCTACAATAATAGTTACCATGCTAGCATCGGGATGGCATCATTTGAGGCCTTGTATAGTAGGAGATATAGATCACCCATAGGTTGGTTTAAAGTGGGTAAAGCTACTGTGACTAGGCCTGATGCTGTGTTTGAAGCTATGGAGAAGGTTAAGTTGATTAGATAGAGGTTGAAGACCGCCCAGAGTCATCAAAAGTCTTAAGCCGATGTGAGGAGAGGAGATCTTGAGTTTGAAGTGGGTGATTTGATATGCTTGAATATTTTACCCCTGAAAGGGGTGAAAAGGTTTGGTAAAAAGGGAAAGATTTGTCCCGTTATGTTGGCCTATATAGAGTCCTGAGCCATATTGGTAAGGTGGCCTATGAGGTTGAGTTTCCCGTAGAGTTGTCAGCTGTTCATCCTATTTTTCATGTCTCCATGCTTAAGAAGCATATTGGTGATTCCATTATAGTAGATCCTTCAGAGAATGTCGATATTCAGAATAGCCTTTCCTTCAATAAGATTCCTATTAAGATCCTAGATATTTAGATCCGTAGAATAAGGAACAAAAAAGTTCCCTTGGTCAAAGTTTTGTGGCGGAACCAGTCTGTTGAGGGTGCTACTTGGGAGGCAGAAGCAGACATGCGAACCAAGTACCCGCACCTCTTTTTCGCAAGTTTAGATTAATTCGAAGGTGTTATTCTTCCTTAATTCATCCCTTCTAATCTAAAGTTCAGATATATGCATCTATCCTTGAACGAGTTCTTGCAATTTCCGAGGCATTCAAGAGTTTAAAGAGATTTTGAGACCGTTTTAGCAACTTGCTTTAGCTATGTATACTCAATTTTTCCTGTGTCCTTAATCTAACTAGCGACATTCGAGCATGAATGTTTTCAAAGGGGAGATATTGTAAGACCCAACAAAAATTCTCTCATAGAATGAGCCTTAGGGCATGTCAAGTGAGGCGTGATTCCGGCCCTAAAAGATTGAGAAGTGACTTCCTAAGTGAGTATCGTGTTAACCATACAGAATTTTCCTAATTTCAACTTTTTATCATATGGTAAATTTGTTAAGCTTTCTGTCGATATAAGATTCCCCCAAATACGATACCTGGATAAGAAATTATGGCTAATTTAAGTCCTAGTCGTAAAACAGTGCCATTTTAGTGCTTGGCGCATCGCGAAGAGGGTGTATTTGATAATTGTCAAATTCCAGTGGAACTCCGCGACAGTGGCGTGTAGTGAAGGACCCCAATTTCTCAATAGTTAATTTCAAGTAGCCTATCGCGATTGTGATATGTTTCACTAAAGATCCAGGTCCCAACCAGTGGGACAACGCGATGGCTCCTCATTGCGGTGAGTCCTAGATTCCCATTTGTCAATTTTCAGTGATCAACCACAATAGTGGCGTGTCATGGTGGCCCATAAAATTGGGTTCCCAGTTCAATTTTTCCAGCTTTGTACAGAGGTTAAATGGGGCACTTTGGACTTTTTCTAAGTCTCTTAAACCATGCAAACACCAAATTGAAGTCATTTACAAGCATTCTATGAAGTTTTTCAAAAGTTTTCTCTCAACAATAACCCTAAGTATCCAAAACCTCTTCGAAGAATCTCAAGAATCCACCATAGATTTTCTAAATTGAGTCAAGATTCAAGGTTCCCAAGTCAAGGGCTTTAAGAACCCTTATTCAAGAGTACAAATAGAGTTCCAAAAGTGAGAGTTCATCTAAAGCTTCTAATTCAAGGTATGTAGGGTTTTGAGCAAGGGTAATCTTTTCACCCTTGTGCCCAAAGGCTTATTTAAACTACAATTCTCTGTAATTCATGAGATGTTAAATGAAATTGGATTGGGAGTTTTCACCTATTGTTATTGGTTGCAAGCTTTTGATGTTTCCCTTGAATTGAGAGTTTAATGGCATGATTTTTACATGTTTTCTTGAGAAATTACAACTAGATTTATACCCCATGATTTTAATCCTTGAGAAAATAGTTGAAATGTTTGAGATATTGAAGTATATAAGTATGTTGAGCTTTTTAGACAAATTGCTGAAATTTCCAGATTTCTATATGAGTTATGAATCTTTATGCTATCTATTATGCCTTTGATGAGTTTTTACTTGAGATTGAATTATGGGTTATTAAGCCCTACTTGAGACTTGATGTTTTACGAACTATTGTGCTATAAGCACCCATGATTTGAGTATTCTGAGAATGTTGAGAAATATTTTAACACAATGGTCATTAAGTTTTGAAATCCACTCTACTGCATGAGATTACAGATTTGATTATTGGGTTCTTATTGAACCATGAGATTATTCTAAAGTGGATTTTCATGAGATGAGAGAGATAAACTAGAGGGAGTAGTATTTAGCACCAAGTTGGGTAAGTTACCATGGTTTCTTACCCAAGAACTATGTGCCACCGTAGGTTGGGCCTAAGGACGAGATAATTGTTGGGCCTAATACCCAGATATTGGGACCGAGGCCGAGATAATTGATCACTAAATTGAGGTTATACTCCTTGGCAAGAGTATGATGCCTCTCCCTAACGTGAGGTCTCTTCCTTAGGAGGACAAAATGTTGGACTCCATGTAGCTCGCATGGTTTATATCGGTTAAGAGAATCTCCATTAAAACTAAAGCTTTGAGATAAGATATTTTCCCTTAAAATTAAAATACTTTTCCTTGATATGAGTATTTTTCCCTAAAGCTTGAAATAAGATGTTTTCCTAATGAGAATGAAATGTCTTCAAGTATGTTCCAAAGTTATATGATTCTGAATTCCAAGTATTTGAGTTCAAAAGAGTTATGAGTTCTTGAGTATTAAAGAAGTTTTACTCTCCATGAGACATATGCATGAGTTGAAAGTATTGCTTAAAGTTTCCTTTAGCCTTCAGTAATGAGAATAAGAGAAGAGTACAAATTTCAAAGCTAAAAGTATAATGACTCACGAAATTATGTTACATGTTCCATTTTATATGATTCATGAGCTTTCCATTTTATACTTATTCAAGCCATGTGAGTCATTACTTATTACATGTATGATTTGATTAAAGAGTATTGATGTTGTTTTATATAAATACATGCACCCCCACATACTCAGTACATTCTCAAGTGCTGATCCACATATACGTCTATGTTCTACATTGTCTTATAATATAGGTTCAGGTGCTCAGTACCAACCTCGTCAGTGATTTACGAGTACCTCTATCTATATTCCTATAGTGGTGAGTACTCATAGTTTGAGGACCTATATTCAGACATCTCCATATTTTGAGAGACTATGTTACTATTTCCAGTTCATTTAGAGTTAGTTGGGGACCTGTCCCAATGACTCTCTAGTTCATGGGTTAGTAGAGGCTTTGTCAGGCTAGTTATCAGATTGTGGTTGTGTTGAGGTTTCCGGTATAGCTTGGTCATTTGGACTGAGGATTTTCTCTATATTTTCTTTCATATTATATCACTATTCTAGTGTTTGAATTATTTTATCTTGAAATGAGTGTTATTAGTAGAAAAAGGCTCAAAGGGTTAGCTTGGGGATACTTGTAGCCTTAAGCACCGTGAGACATCCTGGGAGGCGAGTTTTGGGTCATTACAATTTCTTATCTAAGATCTTAGAAATTGATTTCCAAAGGCTTTCTATATAACCACATTTGGGTTAAGGATTCCAATCAAGAGGGCCCTTCTTTGCAATCCAACCCTATAGTTAATGGGTTTCCTTAAGTGTTCTCTGATAATCTTCCTAGTATTTTCCTGATAGGAAAATAGGCTTTGGGTTTGACCTTCTCCCGAATACACATCCTATCTCTTACCTCCTTATGGAATGGCTCCAACTGAGTCGAAAAAACTCAAGAAGCAATTGATAGATCTTCTTGGCAAGGGTTTTATTCACCCTAGTATTTCTCTGTGGGGTTCTCTTGTTCGTTTTGTGTATAAGAAGGATAGGTCCCTTCAAATGTGTAGAAACTATCGGCAATTGAATAAGGTGATGATGAAGAATAAGTATCCTCTTTTTAGGATTGATGACCTGTTTCACCATTTTCAGGATGCTAAGTTCTTTTCTAAGATCGATCTTTGATTGGGCTATCATTAATTACAAATTAGGGAGGAGGATATCCCTAAGACTGCTTTCGTACCGTATATGACCATTATGAGTTTTTGGTTATGTCATTCGGTTTGACTAATGCCTCAATAGAATTTATGGATCTTATGAATTGGGTATTTCATCAGTTTTTGTACTTATTTTTCATTGTGTTTATTGATGACATCTAGGTATATTCAAAGAATGAGGAGGATCATCCCAATCACCTCCGTATAGTATTGCAGACTCTTACGAATCAATGTTTATATGCTAAGTTTTCAAAGTGTTGTAACGCCCCGAATCTGGTACCCGGAACACTACACGGTACTTATGACCCCGAAGGACCACAAGCTAACCCATGACTAATATCTGTACCTGTACATTGCATAACATCATGTAAAATGCAGAAATAGTAGGCTAAAACATGCCATAGGGTTCAAAACTGATTAAATATCTGATAAAAACCATTTATATTTTAGAAGAGCTATAACCCTTGTTTCTTAAGCCTTTCCTTGATTTATCCTCGGTTCGCACGGCTAACACGCACTGAGGCCCTTTCGGTAGGGGATGCTTAACCCATATAGCTCATGGGTGACTTTAGAACAGATCGAGCTACACAGTTCAGGTAAATATTTTAAAAATCTCATTTTCATGACCCTTGTCCCTATCCCGGCAGTCTATATATATTGATATGAATGTGGTTCTTATGATTTATGACTGAATTTTGGTAATTGTATTATTTTATCCCTATTCCCTTAGTTATATGCGAGTGCCCGCACCACTATTTATCCCTAGATGCTATATCATTTCATGATATAGGGTCCAAAGGATTTTCTATTATGCCTGTACAACATTAGGTGATTCAGAACTCCCGTAGATCTGCTGTGAAGTGGTGAACCTCCATCTTTTGGAAGGCCCTATCATTTTGCTTATTTCTTTAATGTTTTTAGTATTATTTAGTATTCAATTTTTTATTCATGCTGGTCATAGTCGGGGACATGTCTCGGCTTAATTGGTATTCTGTTTTAAAGGATTTTGTTGAAAAGTGAGGGATGATTGTGTGTTTGACTCATAGAGATTGATTAGACATTTATCGTTTTATATATTATGGTTGTCTTCCACTATTTATTATTAGTGAGCTCTTGATATAAGGCTAAGGGAGTGGTCTCTAGCCCATGGTGGGGTTGAGATATCCGTCATTGTATGATCCGAGTTTGGATCGTGACAAATAGTTACCCTAGTTGTGTATAATCATAACACATGTATATAAATACATATGTATTTGTATACAAAATACATATGTACATTCATATCTATTTTTCGTTGAGAATGTAAACTACATATGTATATATTCATATGTAAACTGCATATGAATAAACTCAAAATAAAAAATGCATATGTCAATTAACATATGTATTTTTTTAGCTTATATAACAACTCCATCATCTTTATATATCATAAAAATAAGGAAAGAATATAATCGTAACTTACTAATAGAGTCTGTTCAAGACTGACCAACTCAACCCATAATGTAGAACCAACTTTAATCTTCAACTATTTGAACCCCGAAATTCATTATTGGTATGGTTGACTTGTTCATCTTGTAATGTTCCCTTTTGTCATTTCTTTTAATTTATTTAATACATTGCTATATCATGAACTTAAAGATACAAGAATTATACAATTCAGTTGTACATATGCAATGATATTTAAGAAGGTCCTTTGAAATCCACTTTAAGAATTTGTTGATAACATTAGTGTCCTCTATACCATAATTGGGTGAGATACAAAAGATTCTTCTTAGAGGATGTACGTTGTGGCCCTGATAAGCTACCTTTATAATTACAAAATACAAAATACAAATATTGTTTAAAATACAAATCTAGTCTAACACTGTAAAATATAAAAAAATAAATGATGTTGTTTAAAATTAAATACAGTTGTTATTGAAAAATAAAAAATACTATAAGAAAATGTAAATATAAGTATGCATGCACATAACAATACCACAAATACAACATACATATCATCATGGACATCAAAATACACCACATAGATTGCACTCTAACAATACAATACATTCCAAATACATAACTTACTATATAAGTTAGGGTTAGAAACAAATTTCATTGTGTATGGTTACTCATTGAATCTATACGGTCGCCTATTCCTTACTATTAGTACAGAAGTTTGTTCTTAAATAATTGTTGATGGATGTACGATAACGCTTCATTCAGGATTCAGGTTCTTTCAATATTTGCTTTTAAGAAAAGCTAGAAGCTCGCTGGAAATTATGAATTGTGAACCAGCTAAAATTATTTCACTCTTTTTGCATCGGTGATTACTACAATACTATGAATTGGTATCTTAATGTGTTTCTCTTAATATATTTCTGTCACACCACGTTCTGATGTATTCGCACTCATTTTTGCACCCTATTTCGTGCTCTATAAAATAATATTTAAGCAACTTAGAATGCTGTGATATTTTTAAATGACATTAAGTCCAAAATATATTTATTCTACGTACCATAAACCTATCATAAACAACCGGCTCAGAGTGTATGTCATGCAAATTGATATTTTGAAGTAATTCACCAGGTAATAAGAATTACAAATCAGATGCATCTTTTGGTTGATCAACATTGATATTAGTAGTTCCTTATCAAACACATAAACAAACAAAAATAACAAATAACATTCAATTCTATTTATATACATTGCAAATATATAAATCGAATATTTATTGATGTGACATAAATTTTCTTATCTGAACCATGCACCACACTAGGACTGGAGCGTTGGGGTGATGTGTTTATGCCAATATCGGTCATATGTGGCTGGTCAAATTCTTTCTTTTAAAGTTATTTCTATGCTTACAGATACAAGTACAGTCATACAGATGTATATAATCATATACATATATATAGAAACACATATATAAAACATATCCAAAAATACATATGTACACTGCATATGTATTCTTAAGTGAGGCTATAAACTGCATGTGTCTATAATCATATACATAAACAGATAAACAAACAAAGAAATCAAATAATATCCAATTTTATTTATCTACATTGTGAATATATATGTCAAATATTTTCTGATAGTCCATCAATCTTCTTATCTGAACCATGAACCACATTGGGATTGAAATGTTCGGGTGATCTGTTCGCGCTAGCATCAGATACAAAATAGATATTTATAGTATATAATCATATACGTATCAAAAATATAAACTGTATATGTATGAATTCATATACAAAATAGATATTTATAGTACATATGCATTTTTTAGTTTATTTTAATTTTAATAATACATTTTATACGTTATTTTCTTTAATTTCATTTATAGTTAGATCAAAATTTATTGATACTAGACTATAAATATCTTTGAACTATTAACGAACTTGTTTTCAATCAAAACTAATCACCAATAAAAAACATGCACATGTATTTGTCAAACCTTACTATAGCACAAAATAATTCAAAGACTCTTTTGAAAATAACTACATCTTTATCTTTTGAACTATTTGAAGATAGCACAATTGACTTGACCTAATTGAAAATTTCCCCAGGTGTTTGTTAGATGCTCTGCCTATTTGTAGCAAATGTAGCTCATTCTTGAACCGATTTAAAAATTAGTGTCTTCACACTAGGTAACTTTGCAACACGAGATGGTGGTGTCCTCTTTAGTTTATGATCATTAACAACATTGAGTGGTTGTTGCTTCAACTTTTTCTTTGCTGGTAAGGTTTCACCTCACACCAAATGATAGAGTATATATAACCATTTATTCTATATAATCTGATATAATGTCAAAAGTTGATGAATTAAACTTTTGTTTTTGTTTGGAGCTCCCATAAATTGAAGGTAGTGGAGGTTGCTTAAAATCATCATATGAATCAACTGAAGGTTCAGCAACTATTTCAACCTGTTAGGGTATTTGAATGGTTCAAAGTTCTCTTCCAGATGGCACAATGTTCTTAAATATAACCTAAAATCAGGAAAATATATATTAGTATATGTAGCACACATGCATTTTATTTACACAGATTAAAATGTAAGAAAGTAAAACATTAAAATACAAATCCATTTGTACAAACCATATATATGAATGTGTGTGTGTGTGTAAATACATATGTATTTAATACACATAAATGAATATATAGATTTGCTACAAATTTTGTCGTTTTCTTTATTAAGCACAGTGTTCATACAAAATTCAAAGCGTGAACGAGGTGTATTTGTCCTTCAGTTAAACAATCAAAGAATTTGATTATCCACCTTGGAAGCAATCTTCCGAAGAACATTAGAGAAATACTCATACAACCACACTTAAATAGCAAGTGACATTTTCTATAGCAAATAAAACTTTCCTCTTACTTTCAACTCTTTATTTAAACTTTTTGCTAAATTCTCAAATGATATAGTTCACCATAGATAATTCTTATAATGACCACTCTCAACCAAGTTAATATAGAGGCGTGGTATAACAATCGTATCAATATTTGATAACAAAAAGACGTGTATAAAATATAGAATAGCAAACTTCAAAGCATCTTTCTCATTATTTTTCCCCATATTCTGCTTGAGATAGTCGTAAACAAGTATAATTTATGTACACAATTAGCACCATCAAAATACTGCTGAAGTATACTGTTTGGTACCTCTTCATAAGAAACAAAGTCGTCCTTGTTAGCAGCACAATTCAAATTAGTAATAATACAAACTCCCTCTGAGTGAAACGTAGAATTGTGTCATTTGCCCAATGATTATTGCACTGGTAGAAATTTTTTGTGTCTCAAGTGAAATAATACATTTGCATAATTATTCTTGAACTACACAATGCTTCTTTTTCATGTAACAATAAAAAATATTCTTATCAAACAAAACCTCGTACTGCTCCTTCAATAATATTGCTTTAAAACCGATCTCAATATCATTTTCTATGTGACAACATATATGTGGCTTAAGCTTTAGAAGTGTTCTTGCTATGAATATATGATCATGTGATACCTATACAAAATAAATGGACATACATCTATATTACATAAATAAAACCAAAAATATACAAAATACATAGACATAAATAACTTTATTATACAATGAAATACAAATTACAAACTCAACACAATTCAAAAAATATATATAAATCTATATATATATTTACAGAATATATATTTGACCCATATGTATATATACATATACGACATAAATCTCTATACATATATATATAAAAACGACAACTATATAAATACATATCTTAAATAATGAAATAAATAATCATATCCAACTAACTCCATCCATTGAAAACTAAGCTTAAATAATGAAATAAATAATCATATCGTCCTCGAATGATGAGAACTTACTGCTAAATCTGGCTACTAAAATCTAGAATGCTACTGATGCTTTGGAGCTTGTGCTTTTGAACCTATGGTATAAAATACCATAGCACAAATGCGTCAATACATTTAAATGTACTAGTATGCAAGTAAGGTAGGCTGAATGCAAGGGGTTTATATGCATGAATAATACTAACTAATAATATGAACGTGAGAATATATGCATGAATACGTGAACTGTAACTCAGATCATTACATCACTGAATCTGAATACTGATAACATAAGTTTTTTATGACTGATATACTACTATCTGAATGATTGTGTCTGATAGTCCTGTTTCTGATAGAACTAGCTAAGTTCCGTACGGAACTGGGTGACTGTATCTGACAGTCCTGAATTTTGTAGAACTATTTGAGTTCTATTACTGAGACTGAGACTGTAACTGTGGGAATTAGTCATCTAACCGATATGCCCCTAATAAGCTATTATAGTTGAGTTGGGGTCCAATCTATATCCCCAATTGGAAGGGTGTCAATACCGCACCACTGGTAAGGACAAGCTATGAGTGATACCACATCTAACAGGTACTCTAAGGAGAATGGTGGGACCCTCATATAACAAGTTAAGCCACCTAATCTACCCTCAACTAGAAGGTTTAATGTCTCAACCTATGCTGGCTATATAGTTCTGGAGCGCAAGGATTACTTCTAAGAATCACACCCTCTACTCGCAGGTGAGTTACCATCCTTGGGCTCACTCGGTGCTGAATGTTACTTCCATCTGAATATACATTAAACATGATTAATTGAACTGAACTGGACTGTGTTCACTGAGTTTCGTTGACTGATGAAATATTATTGAGATTACTGAATTTTTGAGATTTTTGAGATTACTATGTTTACTGAGTTTTCCTGAGTCACATGACTAACTGAGTTCTATGAATCATGGCTTGACTGAGAGCATCTGGAAAATATGACACTGGACTTGGCACACAACTAAATTGTCGGGTACAAGTACCCCCAGGACTCGATAACATAAAAATGACAAGACATGACACTTCTTGACACTTGATCATAGTCAACAATTTATAGTACAATCATTGGGGATTTTCATGAAACATTCCCAAGCTATAAGCTTACACATGAATAGGATGCATGTAAACATATCATAATTTTATAAGCCTAATCTCATGAACATTACGCCAATCTATTACAAAGCATAACAATAACGTGAGAGTGATATCGAACATAAGGGAGAAACATGGATTCATCAATTTTGGTCACAAAAGAGTCATAAGGCATAATTCCTATTTTGTAGGCATTTTATCAAACACCTTGTATTCATATCTTTAGGCTTAGGCATGAATATTGAAATAATACATCATGGCAATATTTTACACTTCCAATGCAAGAATTTCAACCAGATACTAGCATAATTTCATGATAATCATTACAAACTTCAACTTGAAAATCAAACCACAACATTAACATGGATATAATTCAATTCATACCATGGAATCCAAAGTTTATATTTCAAGTAGGGTTTCTTGAGCTTTATGGGTGAAAGGAACCCATGAATCAATACTTAAAATACCTGGGTGGATAATTTCATAAAGATTGGTGGAGAAAAGCTTGAACTCTTGACTTGGAATTAAACACCTAGGGTTTTTTATTCTTGGGGATTGATCTTTGAGAAAAACCCTAATTTGGTATTATAGATGAATAAAGAAGTTATGAGTTCTGTTCTGGTATAATTAGGGATTAAAATGGGTAGAAAAAGACCAACAAACCCCTTTTAAAAATGGATTTAAATTGTTGAATGGGATTTACGATAACTCGTGTGATGGTCCGTCGTTGGCTCGACAGTCCGTTGTTCTGACCGTCGCACTTGGACTAGAATAGGGACTCACTGCCTTAGTAACAATGGCTTGGATGACAGTCCATCACAAGCTCGACGGTCTATCAACCCGTCTATCTCACTTTATCCAAAAGATTGACTAACTGCCTTAGCTATGATGGTTTAAGCAACGGTCCGTCTCTCCCTCGATGGTCTGTCAACCTGCCCGTCACACATGGGCAGTTCTGATATCTCTTAGTAAAACATCCACAACTTTTTACTCCGATATTGGATTTGGCCGAAATTGGTTTCATTGGAAAGCTAATTTAATTTTCCACATGAATTAAAGTCGGAATTCGGGAAATTCTATTTTATTTAAACATTAATTATTTAAGAAGTCATCACTAACTCTTTGGGATACTAGATTTAACTTAAATAAAGTTTGGGGTATTACAAGTATGGATTCTGGTTGAATGTTATGACCTTCTTAGTAATGTTATTTCTGGTTAGGATATCATGATGGATCCACAAAAGGTTGAAGCAATTAAAAAGTGGTCTACACCCATGACTTCAATAAATATTCGAAGCTTCTTGGGTTTAGCTGAGTATTATCAGAGGTTTCTAGAGACTTTTTTTTATTGCTACTTTATTTACTAAGTTGACTCATAAAAAAGTAAAGTTTTTGTTGTCTGATGCTTCTAAGGATAACTTTAAGAAGTTAAAGGATAAGTTGTCTTTAGCTCTATTTTTTACCCTACCTGAGGGTACTGATGGTTTTATTGTATATTATGATGCATACTGTGTGGAATTGGGTTGTGTGTTGATGTAGTGTGGTAAGGTTGTGTCATATGCTTCTAGGCAACTTAGTGTGTATGAAAATAATTATCTGACTCACGACTTGGAATTGTTGGCTGTGGTTTTTGCTTTAATGATATAACATCATCACTTGTTTGGAGTTCAGGTTGATATATATATATATATATATTATGATCATAAGAGCTTGAAGTATATTTTCACCGAGAAGGAGTTGAATCTCAGGCTAAGAAGATGGCTTGAGTTACACAAGGATTATATACAAATCTCTATTATAATTCAAGTAAAGCTAATGTGGTTGTGATGCTATTAGCAGGTTGTCAATGGGAAGCTTATCTCATGTTGATAGAGAGAAGAGAGGTTTGGTGAAGGATATTCATTGTTTAGCTAATCTTGGAGTTTGTCTCTTGGATTCTGAGGATAAAGGTACGATTGTTCAAGAGGTGGTGAAGTCATCTCTTGGTGCTCAGGTCAAGGAGAAGTAGGTTTTGGATCCTATATTGATGCAGATTAAGAATGATGTAGGTTAGTAAAAAGTCATGGTTTTTTAGATTGATGGTGATGGAATCTTGAAGTACTAATGTAGATTGTATATTCCCGATGTTAATGGGCTACGAGAGAGGATCTTGGCTGAGGCTCATAAGTCGAGGTACACTTTTTATCCTGGTTGGGCAAAGATGTACCATGATTTTAAAGAGATCTATTGGTGAAAAAAGATGAAGAGAGATATGGATAATTTTGTAGCCAAGTGTATGGTTTATCAGCAAGTGAAGATGGAGCACTCGAGACCTAGTTATTTTTCTCAAGAGATTGAGTTGCCAATGAGGAAGTGGGAAGTAATTAACATGGACTTTGTTACTGGTCTTCCACAGTCTTATAATTACTTTAATTCAATTTGGGTCATCATGGATAGGATGACCAAGTCTGCTAATTTCTTTCTAATGAAGACTACTAATTCTGCAGAGGATTATGCTATGCTTTTCATTCAAGAGATTGTCAAGTTGCATGGCGCTCTAGTTTCCATCATATCTGATCAAGGTACATAGTTTAGATCTCACTTTTGGCGGTCATTTCAGAGAGGTTGGGAACTAAGGTAAACCTTAGCACTGCTTTCCACCCTCAGAAAGATGGACAAGAAGATAAAATCATTTAGATATTATACTATATGCTTAGGTCTTGTGTGATTAACTTTGGTGGTAGTTGGGTTGACCATTTAACTTTCACAAAGTTTATGTATAATAAAAACTATCATTCTAATATTCAGATGGCTCTGTTTGAGGATTTGTATGGTAGGATTGTCATTCTCCTATTTTGTGGTTCGAAGTTGGTGAGACTAGATTATTTGGTCTTGACTTAGTTCATCAGACTATGGAGAAGGTGAAGGTAATTTGGGATATACTTAAGACCGCCCAAATTTTCAAAAAGACCTATGCGGATGCGACACATAGGGGTTACTGTTTGATGTTAGTGATTAGGTGTTCTTAAAGGTGTCACCTATGAAGGGAATAATGAAGTTTGGAAAAAAGAGGAAGCTCAGTCCCCGTTTTGTAGGTCTGTACTTGATTTTGAGAAGAGTGAACAAGGTAGATTATAAGTTGGATTTGCATTCTAGTTTTGGTTCCAATCATCCAATGTTTTATGTTTTGATGTTGAAAAAGTGCCTGGATGATCCTTTCTTGGTTATGCGTCTTGAGAGTGTAGGTATTTTGTATTCCTTATCTTATGAGGAAGTCCCAATGGAGATTTTGGATAGGCATGTCCATCGTTTGAGGACTATAGATATGGCTTTGGTGAAGGTTATGGAGGAACCACAAAGGTTGAAGAAGCTATTTGGGAAGCAAAAGAGGAAATGAAGTCCAAATATCCATTCTTGTTCCCCGCCTTAGACAATCATGCTTAAGGTATGTGTTTTCCTTATTATCTTTGTTTTTTGACTTTGTTAATCGAAAGTATGGTTGCGTTTCTATGTAAAATCTTGCTAATAGATTATTTGATTCATCATTTGAGGATGAATGATCCTGGGGCGAGGGGGAATGTAACACCCTAGATTTTGGTCACAGAAAAATTTCTTGACTTTGAGATTACTCCCAAATTACAACTCACCTTAAAAGTCGTAAGGTGTCTAGACGGGTCACAGGGCCCCAATCATACGATAACCATTAAAGGTTTCCCATGTCACTGCCTTGGTGACGACTTTCACCTAACAAGTCATCAAGACTCTATACAAGTCATAGTGTGCCATCTATAGCCAATCCATGTAGTGCCCAAATATCTATGTCCTGACTACGACTAGACCCTATAAGTCGTCAGGTCTGACTATGATTCATAGGGTATCGCTCATAACATCAACAACAAGATGAGCCTAAGACACTCCCAATCCACGAGTAATGGTGATGAATCGTAAGGAGTCATCACGAGTCCTAAGGTTACCCGTGACGACTGGACTTCTTTTTCTGCACTATTAGGTGGGGGCATTCTTGTCATTTTCCTCTTTTGCCACTTAATATCCATGATCATAAAGCATCTTGGGGACCCTATTTTCATTCTTTATCAATCAAATACAACTCTTAAATACTCTCAGATTCCTAAGTCAAAAATACTAGGGTTTCCAAGGAATTGGCAATTGGAGTTTCTAAGGGTTGATTTCTCTCTTAATCTTGATATCTCAAGCATGTTAATCTTCCCAAAGTTTAATTTGTCAAAATCATGTTTTTACAATTGTTACTCGTGTTGTTAAATTGTGGTTTATGAATGCGGGTTGAGTGTTTTGAGCCTTAATGAATTAATTTTCCCATGGCTTTTATGAATTATTCATGGTTTGAATTGATGGTTTTGAACTATTTGGTGTGCATGAATGTGGTTAATTGGAATTGGGGTCGTGGATTCCCCCAAATTAATGGTATAACCATTGCATGAAGGTATGCACAATATTGTAATGGTATAACCTCAACCCAATCTTGTGAAACTTATTTTGAACGTGAAGGTATGCACATTGAACTATTTTTGGAACCATTGCATGATATAAAGAGGCTATTTAAACATAATGGTTTTGATTTAATGAACAAAGGTGGTCATGTCATTCCGCCGCATTGATTTAATAAACAAAGGGGGTCGTGGAATTCCCCCACACCGATTTAATGAACAAAGTGGGTTGAGGCATTCCCCCAAGTTAATAATATTGTAAAGGCATGATGATAATACCTTGCAAGTGTAGTTAGTATGACGATACCAATAGTGTATTCTTGATGTGTATAATTTAATAAATAGGAATGTGTTATAGATTCAAACTAAAATAACAGAAAACTAGTATAAAGAACAAAGATGAAGCCGAAAATACAAAAACAAGAATCAAAACTCAACATAACATAAAGAAAAAGATAGATATCTTGACATAGAGACATACAAATCAAAAGGCCTTCACACACTTGGCTCCTTGAGAAAGCTCTTGTACTCTTTGCACCCGTATCAGCCTCTACATCTTGAAAGGAATTTGACCTCAAATTCACACCATGTAAAAACAAAGAGAGGGAAAATAAGCACAAAATTCTCATGGCATGAGGGTTAGTGTTAGTACAAGAAATATCATCATCAAGCCAAGGTGGTTCACACTTGAAATATATCCACAGGTCTTTTGTGTTGAACATGAAAAGCATAGCACAAATGGCACAAAGGAAGTGGTCATGACAAACACCAAGAGATAATGAACATAGATCGAGATTATGCCTTCCACACCCCAATATGGCACTAGGATCAAATGGTAGGAGTAGCCAAGGAAACAGGCCGAGGCTACTCTTTCCTTCCACTATAGTGTCATGTTTATAATCACACAAGACATTTGTCTTTAAGAGAGGGCTAGTATCTAGGCTAATGAGTTATGGCCTAGAATTTCTCCCTCAACAACATATATGCCAAGATTCACAACATTTCCATTCACATGATATCTATGAACAAAACAATTAGCAAAGCTTTCATTACACACTATGTTCAAAGAATCATATCCATTATCATGATCAACACTATAGACACCATCAATAACTTGAGACTTTTCAAGCACACCATGCATATGCTCAAGTAGTAAACTACATTTAAGAGTGAATTGATCATCATACACACCAAGAGTTTTATTAAGGAAAGATTTGTGCACTTCTATACTGGGCAAACCTGCAACGACATCAAATTGGTTACTACTAGCCACATCATAATATTTAAGCTTAAAGGAGTGTATAGAGTAGCATTTTTTCCTTGATTTGGTTCATGGCAGCCCACTTTCTTCCCTGGGAAGCTCTCATCATAATGGAATGTGTCAAGACTTCCCCTTGGAGTCAGTTCTTCATCACTTTTCCCAAAGTTGGAACTTTTGGCCAAGGACACCATTAGATCATCAATCATGTGTTTGTGAGGAACTCTTTTTGGCTTCTCATTTAGGAATTTATGACCTTGAACCTGCACATAAAAAGAGTTGATACTAGGCAAATTGCTAGTATCTAGGTTAGTGAGTAATAAGGGGCCTTTGTGGGCAAGTCCCACAATTAAGTGTTTCTTTCTCTTTTGTTGTATTGTTTCCTCCCCTTATTCACCTGCTCTACTCTTGGATTTCTCTTCCTTTTCCCTCTTTCCTTTCTCTCTCAACACTCTTACTTGTTGATGAATTTTATTTACTTTATATGGTGAAAGAGGATGAAGAGTGAACCTTCAGCCATTGAATTCAAAAGTGTACCTATTAGTCCTCTCATCATTCTTAGTGGATCTATAAACTTTCCATGGTCTACCCAATAATAAATGAAACGCTTGCATAGTGATTACACCATATAACACCTCATCTTGATAGTTTCCTACTTTGAACTTATTCACACATTACCGAGTGACCTTCAACTCCCAACATGCATTCAACCATTAAAGTTTGTAAGGATTTGGATGATGGGTAGTGGGTAATTTAAAGTATTCAACCAAGGTGACACTAGCAATGTTAACAAAACTCTCCCTATCTATGATCATCGAGCACACACCTCCTTTAATAAAGCACTTAGTATGAAAGATATTTTCTCTTTGTCTTGGATCATCCAAGGCCTTAATAAACATGGATCTCCTAACCACATATGTAGGTACTTCACATTCGCCATCATGTGGCCAAAAATCTTCTTTACCTTCTTTATTTTGCACCTCATCATCCACTTGCTCTCCATCTTGAGGCTCGACCTCATTCCCCTTGGTTTCAATCGTACCTCCTCTCTAAGAAAGTATAAATTACCTTCCTTAAGGATCACATTCCTTTGGTTTGGGCACTCACTAGCCTTGTTTCCCCACCCTTGACATTTAAATCCTTGAAAACCCTTACAATTAGAAGTAGAAGACTTGTTACCTTCATGGTTTGGAAGATACTTTGGGGGAAGCCTTGTTCTCAGTTTCTTTAGAATTGGATGGAAGATTTTTGTCCTTGTGCCATCCCAAATAGGATATAACCAATTCCTTGTCCTTATACCAACCCAAGTCTTGATGGTTCTTTTCCTTAGATGCTGACTTCTCTTTTATCTACCTTTTAATCTCTAATGCCGCTTGGAAGATAGCATCTATACTTTCAAAGTTGTGAACCGTAATGGGTGAAGAGATGCCTTTGTTCAACCTAACCTTGAAGTGTATGATGTCATGATGTACTTGTTCCCCTAATGATCAAGCTTCAAGATCAATTATTGAAACTCATCATAGTATGCTATGATACTCTTGCTACCTTGCCTCAGGTTGTATAGTTTGGCAAAAAGCTCTACCTCATAAGCCTCTTCAACATTTCCTAAGGGGGAGTTTGACCACCAATCATCACATTCCCAAACCTTTTAGTATAATACCACCAAGTGTTGGCATAGCCTTCAAAGTGAGCTATAGCATAGCAACTCTTCTTCTCTTCGGAAAGATCGTTAGCTTGGAAAAGCTTTTCATAAGAAGACTCCCATAAAAGATGTACCTCGGGATCACTCTCACCCTTGAAGATAGGAATAACAACCTTGATATAATTGATGCCAACCTCTTGGTTTCCTTATGGATTTCTATGACCATTTCTTCCTTTATTCCCTCTATATCTACCTTGATGTCCACTTTGCTCATACCTATCCCTCATCTCTTCTTCAATCATGTAGTCATAATTATAATTACTATAACCTTCATGTTGATTCCATGTACCATATTCCTCTACAAGAACATTTTGGTTTGGGTTAAGTGGAACATGGAATTAGGGATTTGGTAGAGGATAAGGCCTTTGGTTAAGTAGACATTGTAGTGGAGCATTTGGGTTTTGAGGTGGTATTTGGTTAAGTGGATCTTGGGATGAAACATTCGGATTTGGTGGTGGCATTTGGCTTCCAAGCCCTTCTTGTTGGACTTGAGTGAATTGAGGGTCAAAAAGTCTTGTGGGGTTTTAGGTTTGCGAGTAAGTGGGGTTTTGGGTATGATTTTGTGGAAGTCTTGGTGGATAGAGTAGTTGATGGAGGGTCTCGGGTGTAATGGTAGTAGAGGTGTTTTGGGCTTGTCCACTCAAAGACACATGATAGTGTTGAGGAGTAGAGGGTCGGGAGCTCCTTTGACTCTCAACTTTATCCATCCTCCAACTGAACGTTGTCATATTCCTCTTGATTGATCCAATGTCCCCTTTCATTGATCCAATTTCTGACCCCAACATTTCAAGGGTTCAGTTGATAGCCTCAAGAGAAGCCTTGAAGGAATCAAGAGTATTATTATCCACGGTTTGAGAAGTTGTAGCCATGGTTTCCACTGAAATGTACCTGAAACACAACCACAAAACAATACATAAGTTAGTTCAAAATAGCCTCACCACACTCTCAATCTTTTGTTTTACCTCATACTTGGCTTCACAAATGTTGAAAGTCGGCTTGTACTTCGTCAACGATTGAGGGATGAGTATGCTCTTGTATGGAGTAAATTTTTGTTTGAACGACTCAAATAAATCTTGTTTGGACTTGAAACAACAAACTACAACGAATCAAAAAAAGACAAAAGACCACAAAGAACGAAAATACGAAAGAAAGAACTCTAAACTAATTCACAACCTAGTAGATAGTTACTAGTTTGTCAATTAGTGATAGAATCAACAAAAATGCAACTAAGAAACAAGAATAGAAACTAATAATCCAAAAATTTGAGATTAGAGTCGGTTTTGCAAAGATGATGATGTGGCAACCTTTGGTGGTGATATGGCAACTTTCTATTGGTCATTGAATCTTGAAAATTTCTTGTTTCCAACTTGATTTTTTTTTATCAATCTTCAATAAAGTTTTGGCTTTAGAGGAAAAAATGCAAAGATTGGAGCATTTTCAATCTCACAAGAGTTTGAAATTATAATGGACCCCCCTTGTACTTGCACTTGTACTTGATTATTCCTTCTTTTTTATTATTTTCTTTATTTTGGATGACTATGAAGGTGCTTGAAAACTTCCTTGAACAAGTACTACACTCGCTTTCCTCCTTTTTCAAGATCAAACACTCACTTTTAAATATTCTTCTCCAACAAGATATGAAGATGAGGAAGAACAACAAGAATATTCAAGAGTTGACCAATATTTGACCACTAGGCAAATGACCTCCAAATTTGAATTTTCTTAGAGATCCAAGGTCACTTTGCCAATACAAACTCAAATACCTCAAAATCAATCCAAAAACGTCACAACCACACTAGTTACCATGAGATCTACCCTAAAATACCTTCAAACACAAGCTTAACAATGGTAAATGATTCAAAACAACCCGGATCTAGCTCAAATCTTAGATCTAGACTCTGTTAGTGCTAAGGAACAAAGATCTAGCACTAGAAACTCACAAAAAAGACAAACACTAAGTAGATCTAAGATCTGAAATTTGGCCTAAGTGAAAAAAAATGAGACCTAACATATTTTTTTGTGATTTTTGGACTTTGACTTTTTTTTTGGGATGATTTTCTTCAAGATAACAAAGATCCAAGACTTAGAGTTGTAGGAAAAACTCTAAAACATGGATCTTGATACCAAATAATATATATTCAAACTAAAATAAGAGAAAACTAGTCTAAAGAAGAGAGATGAAGCTGAGAATACCAAAACAAGAATTAAAACTCAATATAACATAAGGAAAAGAATAGATATCTTCTTGACATAGAAATATACAAATCAAGAGAACCAAAGGATGTATCTAATCCTAAGACCCAAATGACCTATATGAGTAACACCAAGATTTTACGTTGATAGTAGAGGAATTCAATCTTCCATAAGAACCAACGTTTCAAAGACAAATTGCAACACAAGTGAATTCACACCTATGATACCATAGTTTTGGGATTGCCATTCTCACAAGAGGAGTTCAATGTTTTCTTTCAATATTAAGAAATAACTAATGAGAAATAAGCCTGAGGTAGTCTATTTATAACTATTACATAAAAAGACCAAGTTGGCCTTAATGAATTAGGGCACCTTTGGAGTGTAGGTTTCCTTTCTCTCTCTTGAACTTATGCCAATGACTAAAATACCTTTTAATAAAGGCACCCTTGGAGTGTAAGACTATTTCTCCTCTCTTAAATTTATGCAATTCTTTGGATTGGTTTAAAAGTCCTTCACACACTTTCATCTTCTTGAGTATGTCTTGAACTTGGCTCCTTGAGAAAGGTCTTTTACTCTTTACACCCGTATTAGAATGTGTAAATATTTTAATTAGACTAAAATTGGGTTGTTTAGATAGTCTGTGAAAGTTGAGGTGGTCCCGAGGGACTAATATTAGAAACCACATTTGTCGGCGTGGCGATCTAAATAGTCGGGTGTTTGAGTCACCCTTGCTTTATAACTAGGTGTTCGAGTCTTCCTTATTAAATGATTGGATGTTCATGTCACCCTTGATATATAGCCGGATATTTGAGTCACCTTGGTTAATACGTACATATGATTATTCTCTTATTTGTGCGTCTCACACACACTAGGACATTTTATATGGGGGAGCTGAGAACATATAGCCCGTAGATATCTTCTTATGATGGTTAAACTACACAGTCCAAGCTAATGTTTTAGTCTCATGCTAAATCTTGTTCCCTATCCCAGCATGTTATATATATGTATGTATGTATAATCTGTGCATGTGGATTTTATTTTTGTTTTGACTTGGAATTATGTTATTCCTTACCTGAGTTACATTCTAGTACTCATGCCACTAACTATCTTTGGATGTTGTATCCCTATACGATGTAGGAACCAGAGATACGTCTACTTTTCCTGTGCAATCGTAGGATTTCTGGGTTGTCATTAGTCAGCTTTGAAGTAGTGAGCTTTCATTCTATGGAAAGGCTATTATTTTAAAGTCTAGTTTTACTTATGTCTTAGACTAATTCCATTGATTCTTTTGTCTATCGTCGGGGGCATGTCCCAACTTAGATTGGTTTTTGTTTGTTTAGAGACTTTAGGGATTACTGTAGATTGGGATGATTGTTGAAATTCTTAGATTCCCTTCTGAGTTAGTTGAGTTGCCTATTTTGTCATATGTTCGAAACTCAGCCTATCTTGTTATATGTCTAGAATTCATCTACTTCTAGTATGTTGTGTTCTATTGGATGAGGCTGTAATGCCCTGAAACCTGCACCTGAGGTGTCACAGGGTGCTCAACACTACGAGTAGACTTAAGCTAACCCTGTCTACCTTCTACTAGATCTAAATCTCTTAATAAACAAAATATCAACATAAAAGTCGTACTAAATGCAGAAACTGTCTAAAATAGCTTAGAACTATCTGAATGTAATGTCTGAAAATCAATACTGTAAGTCTGAATAATATTTAGCAGTCTGACAAGCCTCTGCTACTAATAACTAGAGAGTCGTTGGGACAAACCCCCAGCAAACTCGAACTGTCTAAAAATAAATACTGAATCATATAAACTAATAAGTAGCAAAATCTGAATAAATAAATCCTCAAACTATGAGGACTCACCATCTGTTAGAGGTAGATAAATATGCTTGAACTACTCACTCTGCTGATACTGAGCACCTGAACCTACATTATAAGATAATGTAGCACATAGACATATGTGTGGATCAGTACTTTGAGGATGTACTGAGTATATGGGGCTGAAATGCATAAGTAGAACATCATCTTATCATCATAATTTATAAAACAATGCATGTAAATGTAGATGACTCACATAAGCTGGAACATCTGAAATAATAAAATCTGAACATGAATAGCAAAGAAAACTTCATAAATCTAGTGATTCATAACATTTAGTAAAGTTCTATCTGTAAATCATACTATCTAAGTGTAGAAAAGACTCACTTCTATAACTAAAATCGGAAAGCTGAAATCGGTAGCTAATATCTTTCTGTAAAGCATAATCTTAGTAAAGTTGGGAGTCATTACACTTAGTTTTCTTAAAAGCTTTTCTGCTAATCTTTTACTTTAACTAGCAGGGAGGTTCTCTTAACCGACATAAACCATGTGAGATAACATGGAGTCCAACGTCTTATTCTCCTAAGGAAAAAACCTCACGATAGGGAAAGATGCCATACTCTTGCCAGGGAGTATAACCTACTATCCATGTGATCGATCATAAGCTAAGTCTGTTATCCATATTGGAATGGGAATAATTTGATAATTTGTACCTACGTTGGTTACGTAGTTCAGTGGAAGATAGGGAACGCTAATCCCACACTTCCTGCTCGGTGCTAAATACTACTCCCTTTAAATCTATACGCTCATTCTGTTGGAAATCCACTGTAAAAATTAGCATAAGCATTTATCTGAAACTAATTATGCATTTATCTGATTAAATCTATAAGTAAAGTTGATATGAACTCTATAATCTATAATAAATCCGTAAAGTGGATTCCATAACTAAACTGAGGATCAAAAGATCAAAGCGTTGCTGTAAATCTGAAATTAATCTAATCATAAGATGCTTAAAACATCATCTTTCTTGAAATATCAACATATAAACTTGGGCTTGACAACCCATGCATCAAATACATATTAAAATATCATAATAATCATGCTTGATAATGAAAACAATGATAATTTATTTTAAAATCTCGAAATTATTGCAATAGGCATGAAAATATGAAAATAGACATGCAATTCATCTTCTAAAACATTTGAAATCTCATAATCTTGCAAATAGAAATAATGGATATGTATCGTAATACAAATCTCATGGTATTCATTCAAAATCATATGAATTTATAATTAAAACTTTGTTTTGGGAACAAGGATGAAAGAAGATACTTGTTCATAAACCTCACTTACCTTGATTGATGATTAGATGAAGAAACTTGAATTATTGATTCCTATTTGAGTTCTTGAAGATGAGTTCTTGATTATCTTGTCTTGGGAATCCTCAGTTTTGAGCTTTCTTGGAGAAAAAACGGTGGAATTAATTTCTTGGAGAAGAAGCTTTTGAGTTCTAGGGTTTTTATTTGAGAGAAAATTGATGAATAATGAGCATAATAGGCTTAGAATGGGTTTAATCTCATGTTTTGGATGGATTGAGGCTTAGAAATTGACCAAAATACCCCTTTAAACTTCTAAACGGAACTGGAAAAGAGAACTAAAATCCCAATTTAATAGGCCACCGTGATGCACCACTATTGTGGTGGCTCACTGGACAAAGGACAATTGAGAACTGGAAACTCTCCGCAACGTGAAGCTATCGCGGTGCCCCTTTGAAATTCCATTTTGACCATCGTCGCGATGTGGTGAAATCATGTAGGTTTACTGGAAATTGACAAATGAAAAATTGGACCTCTCTGCAATGCTCCAATATCGTTGAGGTCCACTGAAAACTTACAATTATAAAATTGTCCTTCAGTGTGATGGGGTGACTGCCTAGTTGGCACACTGCTTACTAAAAATCCCCTAACTTCTTCACCGAGTGTCGGATTTGGGCGAATTTGGTATTGATGGAAAGCTTATTCAATTTCCCACATCTTGGAGGGTATAAATATGTACGAATCTATATTAAATAAAAAGGTATTTATTTTAGAAGCTAATCCTTGACATTCTAGGGATGAAATTAAGATGGGAAAAGTATGGGGTATTACAATATCTCTCCCTTGGGAACATTCATCCTCGAATGTGGCTAGTTAAGCTGAAAATACTGAGAAATATGAGGCTATTGGCTATCATGAAAAACTGAAATAAACTAAATGATTGATTCTCAATATAATGTGCTACTGAACTGATCTGCGAGTGCATTAGTTTACATGGAAACAACCACATAGCTGAATATGAGTCTGGGAATAGAAATGAATGAAGGAAAACTATTACCTTTGGCTAAATATGAGTTTAGGGAGAAGAGATGAGGATAATTGGTATACATGTCTGCTTCTGCTTCCCAAGTAGCACCCTCAAAAGACTGATTCCGCCACAGAAATTTGACCAAGGGAACTTCTTTGTTCCTTAGTCTACAGATTTGATGATCAAGAATCTGTACTGGAACTTCTTCGTAAGAGAGGGTATTCTAAATATCTATACTTTCTAGAGGAACTATAATGGAGGAATAGTCCATGCACTTCTTCAACAAGGACACATTGAATACTGGATGAAATGAGAATAAATCCGTGGGTAGCTGAAGCTCATACGCTACTTTTCCAACACAATTCAAAATTTCAAAAGGGGCCTACAAATCGAGGACTAAGCTTTTTCTTCTTGCCAAATCTCTTCACCCCTTTCATGGGTGAAACTTTCAAATTCATAAGATCATCAAACACAAAATCAAGATCTCTTCTTCTTATGTCTACATAAGATTTCTAATGACTCTAGGTTGCTTTCAATCTCTCTCTAATAAACCGAACTTTGTCTATGGCTTCAAACACCATATCTGTCCCATTCAAAGTGGCTTCATCCACTTCAAACCAACCAACTGGCGATCTACATCTCTGCCCATAAAGAGCCTCAAATGGAGCCATCTGAATACTAGCATGATAACTGTTATTATAATCGAACTCAATCAACAACAAATGGTCATCCCTTAACATGACCTAAAGGTCCTCAACATATCCTCTAGAGTCTAAATGATCCTCTCTGTCTGACTATCTTTCTGCGTATGAAAGGTTGAACTAAAGTGAACTTGGGTACCAAGACCTTTCTGAAAGGCTTTCCAAAACTGAGAGGTAAACCGAGTAGTCCGAATTACGATGATGGAAAAAGGAACTTCATTCAATTTGACTAATTCTCTAATGTACATCTTAGCATAATCTTCATCTATGTAAGATGTGAGAACTGGCAAGAAATGAGTTGACTTAGTTAATCTATCTACTATCACCGAAATTGAGTTATGCTGAAGATGTGAATGGGGTAAACGAGTCACAATAACAACAACAACCCAGTATATTCCCACATAGTGAGGTCTAGGGAGGGTTAAATATATGCAGTCCATACCGCTACCTCCAAAGTAGTAGAGAGGCTATTTTCGATAGAACCTCGGCTTAAGAGAGAGAATAGTATAGCAAGGTCGTAATGCAACTCGAAATAGGATGTATAACACAATAGAAATAAGCAATAAAACAGTAACAGTAAATATCTAGAAAATACAAAATAAGTAAAGTACAAGCAATTTGAAATAAGAAATAGGAAAAAGGATACTCTCCTGGTGGTAAACAATACACTCACAAACCTAAGAGGACTACCACCCCCAACTCTCCAACACCTAACCACAACCCACACACTCATACTAGCCTTCAACCCTAATCCGTGACCTTCATACCTTCCTGTCTAGGGTCATGTCCCCAGTAAGCTGCAGTTTCTCCATGTCATGCCTAATCACAAAAAATACATATTCACCTTTTCCCACTTCCATATAGGGATACCAAACTCTTGCAATGTACCACCAGGTCTTTGGTGTTCAACCTTAACCTGTTGATAAGTTGCACACTTAGCTACAAACTCTACTATATTTTTTTTCATACCACTCCAGCAATAGATTTCTCGCAAGTCGCGGTTTATCTTGGGGGATCGTAGATGAATGGATTAATATACACCATGCGCTTTAGCCATAATCCGCTGTCTCAAATCATCAACACATGGCACATATAATCTATTCTGGTATATCAACACACTATCTCCCCCTTGGGAGAAAACCTATACCTTTTGTTCTTTAACTGACTCCTTCAGTTTGACCAAACTAGAATCCTTATCTTGTTTCTCTTTCACTTTCGAAACTAGAGAAGATTAGGAACTACCATGTACTTAAACATTCCCTTCAGCTGAATCAACCAATCTCATGCCTAATCTATCTTTTTGGTGAACTTCCTAAACTAAATTCTTCTTATCATTCTCCATGTGAGCAACATTGCCCATAGACAATCTATTAAGGGCGTTTGCCACTACATTGGCCTTGTCCGGATGATACAACACTCTCAGATCATAACTTTTCAACAATTCTAACCATATTCTCTGACAAAGATTCAACTCCCTTTGAGTAAACACTTACTGCAAGCTTTTGTTATCCGTAAACACATCAACCTGCACCCCATAAAAATAATGTCTCCAGATTTTTGAAGCAAAAACAACTGCAACTAACTCAAGATCATTGGTCGGGTAATTCTGTTCATGATGCTTAAGCTGTCTAGAGGAATAGGATATGAACTTACCTCTCTGCATTAAAACACAACCTAAACCAACTCTAGAGGCATCACAATACACCAAACTATTTGTACCATTAGGTAACGCTAAAATAGTGGCTAAAGTGAGTCCAGTCTTAAACTCCTAAAAACTCTTCTCGTAGGAATCTGACCACTAAAACTTAACTTTCTTCTGGTTCAATCTAGATATATGAGACGTAATAGATGAGAAGACCTCAACAAAACGTCTGTAATAACCAGCTAGACCCAAGAAACTCCTAATGTCTGACGGAGAGATAGGTCCAAGCCAATTTCTTACGACTTCTGTCTTTTGGGGATCAACTCTAATACCCTCACTTGAAATAATATGATCAAGGAAAGCTACTGACCTTAGCCAAAATTCAAATTTGCTTAATTTAGCAAACAACTGGTGATCTCTAAGAGTCCGTAACACAATTCTAAGATAGTCTACATGATCATACTTACTATGAGAGTAGATAAGAATATCATCGATAAAGACTATGAAAAACATGTCCAAATACTATTTGAAAACTCTGTTCATCAAGTCCATGAAGGCTGATGGGGCATTTGTTAGCCCGAAGGACATGACTAGAAACTCAATATGATAATAACGAGTTCCTAAAGATGTCTTTGGAATATCACATTCCTTTACTCCAAGATGATAATAGACGAATCTAAGGTCTCTTTGAGAAATAACTTGTACCTTGGAGTTGCTCAAATAAGTCATGAATTCTAGAAAGAGGATATTTGTTTTTTACTGTAACTTTATTCAGCTTGCAATAGTTAATGCTCATACACAAAAAACCATCTTTATTTCACACGAATATGATGGGAGAAACCCATGGAGAAACTCTAGGCCTTATAAAACCTTTATCTAAAAGATCTTTAAGTTGCTCTTTCAACTCTTTAAGCTTGGCGGGACCCATATGAGACGAGGGAATAGAAATAGGCTGAGTATTTGGAGGAAGGTCAATCCCGAATTCTATATTCCTATTGGGAGGTACCTCTAGCAAATTTTTGAAAAAAATATCAGGAAACTCATTAACTACACTGACTGACTGAACTGTCGGAGTCTCAGACTTAGCATCTTTGAATCGAAGTAGATAATAGATACACCCTTTGGAGATCAACTTTCTGGCTTTATGATAGGATATAAAATGACTATTGGGAGTTACTGAATTACCTTTCCACTTAAAGACAGGCTTATTTGGGAACGGGAACTTCACCACTTAGGTGCGACAATCTATGGAGGCATAACAAGAATGGAGCTAATCCATACCAAGAATAAGATCAAAGTCAACCATATCTCACTCTATTAAGTCTGCTAATATGATTTTATAAAGGACAATGATAGGACACTTTCTATAGATCTGTTTCACAATAACTATCTCACCCACTGAGGTACAAACCAATAAAGGCTCAGGGAATTTTTTCAGGAATTATTTCAAAATTCACTGCAACTAATGGGGTCACAAAAGAGAAACTCAACTCGGGGTCTAACAATACATAAAAATCAAGATGAAAGACATGAAGTATACCAGTAACAAGATCTGGTGAATCCTCCTCCTCATGATCGGATGGTAAAGCATAAAACTAATTCTGGCATTGAACGCCATTGGTACTAGATGATGCGCCATGGGGAGGGAATGGGTGACCTAAAGGAGTTGTTGCACTAGTATCCTGATTTTAAGGAAGGCCATCTCTGTTTTCTTTCTTAGGATGAGGACAATCTATAATTCTATGACCTAACTTACCACAACATAACAACCTTTCTGTCCAGCTAAACACTCACCAGGAAGACTTTTACCACACCTAGCACATAGAGGATAACTGGGCCTACCACTCACACTATTCTAGGATCTGGACATAAAAGTCTTACCTCACTGCTCTTGCCTAGCTCTGGGAGCAAGAGCACTAGTTGAAGATGGTTCTGGCATAGACGAACGATTCTGAAACTTTGAAAGATGTCCCCCTTAAGACCTAGCCTGGCCATACTGAAACTGACTTATTCTAGCCTTCTTGTTTCCTCTTTCTCTTCTTTTCAACTTCTCTTCTTCAATCTACTGAGCATGAATTATCAATCTAGCAAAATCTATGTCTCCAATAAGCATGGCAGTCCTACACTTCTTGACTACTAAGCTAGACACTCCAGTGACAAACTTACTCATACTTATCCTAGGACCAACCATCGTATCAGGGGCATACTTAAACAACTGATTGAACTTAAGGCAATACTTCTTCACTGTCATCGAGCCTTACCTCAGGTTCACAAACTCCTCTATCTTAGCTTTTCTCATCTCATGTGGGAAGAACCTATCTAGAAAAGTATCCAAAATACCTGCCAACTCACAGGAGCAGTATTCTCACCTCTACCATTCATCCACATCACTACCCAATCATATGCTATA
The DNA here is from genome assembly GCA_030864225.1 of Capsicum baccatum var. pendulum. Lineage (NCBI taxonomy): Eukaryota > Viridiplantae > Streptophyta > Magnoliopsida > Solanales > Solanaceae > Capsicum > Capsicum baccatum. The sequence goes on along the minus strand of CM061560.1, from coordinate 157,585,793 downwards.
TTCTTCAATCTATAGGATGCTAAATCTACACTCTTCTCTTCAGAAACATATATAATCTAGGTAATATTCTTCACCTTATTTAAATAAAAATATGGGTCCTCACCTTTTTTTGACCCAAAGAACTTTAGCTGATTCATTCTCATAAAATCTCTAATTCTGACTACTGCTAAATCCCCATTCTGCTAAAGTGGGAAATCATCCTGATGGTTTCTTTTAACATTAGCAATCATAGCTTGGGCCAACATATGAAATAAAACCCTAAACTTAGTATGGGATACACTCATTCAATGTATCTGTAGGCTGGGTTAGCTGGTTACCATTTCTGCGAGCATTAACTCGACGAGGAGGAATTTTCAACTGTCACATAAGAGCACGAGTTAAAAGTAGGTAGAGATACTGTAAGCATGATTGATCATGAAAAAAAGAGATGATTTACTAAGAACATCCCTAGCCTCTTGCTCATAAATGTGGCACGCTTCACACCCATACCTAGGACTCTACGTAATGCAATTTGTCTTACTCCCTAGGACTTTTATAAACCTTAGGCTTTGATACCAAGTTTGTAATGCCCCGAAACCTGGTCCCAAGGCATCACACAGTGCTCAAAATCACGAGTAGCCTTAAGATAACCCTATTTGCCTTCTACGAGTAACCTATTGAATTCTTAAGTTAAGCGATTGATAATCTAATCATTGTGTTTTAAGATGTATAATCACCTATTCAGATTGGGCTCCCACCTACATCATTGAGGAGGAATGTGGTAAACTTCCCCGAATGCATTTACATATCATCATGTATCTAACTTAAGCAAGGAAAACTAGATACTTTTTTGTCCTAGATTTTTATTCATCTATAGACTGCAGATGAATCCTACTCTCCTTAATTCATATTTTATTCCTAGATTTCTTGTGTCCAATTCTATTATCAATTATCTTTTTTACTTTATCGGCTGTGAAACAACAAAATAATCTAGATAAAATTAAGAGAACAAGAAATGGCTGGTAGAATCCACTAAACAATTATATAATCAAGTAAAAATGTTTCTACATCAATCATAACCCTAGAATGAGGGCTTTTATCCAATCATTATCATATTTCACATAAACATATTCATCAACAACAATAAAGGTAAATTAATGATGAAGTTTAGAACAAAATCTTTGAATGTTGATGAAATTACTTTAATGTTGAACTCAAAAAATCGCCAAGTATGAAATTTTATACTTTTTAAAAAATATCTTAGAGGATCTATGAAGTTGAAGTAGGATAAATTAGGGATGACAACGGACAGGGTGCAGTGGTTGCGAGGCTAACCTATGCAAAATCGTGAAGATTTCAATTCTTCCCGCCCCATATAATAAGAAATCTATTTCAATCCACCATGCTCCGCCCCGCATAGACCCAGTCGATCACGCCCTACATAATTTTTTTTTGTAAAACTTAAATAAATCTCAATAAATTTACCCTCAATTACTCTCTATTCCTTCTCTTTGCTAAAGTAAAAATAATCCCTTTGTTTGTAATTTTCGGATTCATTACTAGCATTCGAGTATATGATTTTGAAGTCAGAGATACATAATTTTGAACTTAAGAATGTAACAGTTAATTGCTACATTTTTACTTGAATACATAATTAGTAACTGGATACATAATTTTGAAGTTAATATACATAATTTTGATTACTGAGTTACATCCATTTCTAAAACTATTTAGTCGAGGTACATAATACATTAACTAGACTAATGGGAGATACATAACTCCAAAAAATTATGGGTTTGTAGATGAATTTGGCTGCTTTTAAGAAAAAAAAAGGAATTTAGGTAATTAATAAAAAGAGTAGAAATTTTATATAGTTTAGTAAAGATAAGTTGTGATGTTATATAAGTTTTTTTTTGTGTGTATGCAAGCTCTGATATAATTTTAAACTTTTGACGCTTTTATTTCTAATGTATCACGTCCAGAGCACTTAATTTATATAGTTATAACATTAAAGAGGCATAACTAGAAGATAAAGAGAAAACACTAAAGAGAAACCATTATGAGGGAACTAAACTTGGATTGTTATTATACCTTGTGTTACAACTATATGAATAAATATCTTGGTCCAAAATATTAAATGTAATACTTTTAAACTTATCTAGTAATGCAGTACTGCACGAGATGTAATAAATATTAGAGTTATAATTCACATCTTACCATGGTCTTACAATGATAACATTTGCTAATTGTTTTTTTGGTTTCCCATTCGGTGTCCGATGCCCGCATTGGAGCCCCGACTTATCCGGATTGTGCGTTGCAGGACCTATTAAGGTGGTAGCGCTCCCAACAGAGTTTTCTCCATACCTAGAGTCGAAATCTCGACCTCTGGTTAAGGGTAGAACAACCCCATCCACTGCAGCACAACCCATGTTGGTGATAACATTTGCTAATTGATTAGCGTTGGTTAGAGTTTTACTTCTACGCATGCTAACTATTAAATAAAAGATAATTTAAAATAATAAAATATATTTACGAAAACATGTGGCTTAATATGAAACAATATCAGACTTATGAACATAATAACAGAATATTCGTAAAAAATATCAGTCCTACTAAATATGTAATTTTGATATAAAATAAATTTAGATTATATTTAATTTTTAGTGTATTTTACACACCTAAGAAAGTTTAGTTTCGAAAACTTAAACTTTTTAGTGTTTATTTTATTTAAAATCGCATGAACCTACAACTCGTCTTGCCCCATATTTGTTTTAAAATAATATTGTTTCAACCTGTCTGCGCCGCTTTGTATAACCTTAAATTTGCCCACAAACGCATAGCCTAAAACCCACCCTACCCCAACTTACCCCATTGCCATCCCTAGAGAAAAGGTAGTAAATTGCCTCAGTTTGAACCACATCACATTGTGCTTTATTATGGGCCTCGCATTGCGAGGTCCCTCTCCTTGTGTTGGTTTTGACTTTGTCAGGGGGTTAAACTTCATTCAGAGAGGGTGTATTTTTGACCTCTCCTCACGTTTCTACTTGCTAGGTTACCTCAAGATTTTGCTTGAGCTCTAATTGTGAGATTTTTTCACTTTACATACTTGGTCAAATTTTGACTCCTTTCACCTATAAAACATTAAATAACATTCTTAAGCCCAAAATTATGTATTTGAATGAAAACAAGGAGCACCTATAAAGCATTAAACATCATTTTAAGATCAAAATTATGTAGTTGAATGAAAACAAGGAGTATCAAATTAGAAAACACTTGAACAATGCAAAATGTGGGTGAAAAATGGCTGTAAAGAGTGTAAATTCACCCAACATCATCAACTCACACTTGAACCTTTGTTCCTCTTGAACAACTAATTAGACATTCACCTTAACCAACTATAATGTACACTTGAAAAAATATTGCTTCTATCTAAATCACATAAGACAATTTAAACATGAAGGTTTTTTTCATACAAAGTGTATATGTCTATTAAAAACAAGATACATCATCCAAATAATGTAGCCTCCAAAATCAACTCACCAATACATTACATAGGAAAATTACAATTACATTTTCAAGAAAAGATATTGAATGCATCATCAAGTACGAACTATTTATATGCCCTTGCTTTTTAAGAGTAATGTCATATTCGCACAATTATATCACAATTTTGTGGGGCATATAAGTAAAGAAGTACACTCACTCTCACCAATAAATTCACATACATACATAACATTTCAAGATTAAAAGATCTTTAAGGATTGGACATGTAAGGAATTATTTGGAGAAAAAGTAAATACTTTCTTATGCACTTCATGATAATTTACTTTCTTGTCTTTTTTAACTCTTTTTCTTATGTCTCTCCAAATTAAACTCTTTTTTCATACTTTCCCTTATCTCATTGTTTATCTTTCAACATTTGCCCTATTCTTTTAAATATTGCTAGCAAGGAGACTTTTTTTTTTTTTATAACTTTCATTTTTTAATCTTTTTGTTTCTCTTCCCTAATAAGTAACCTACCAAATATAATTTTTTTGTACTAAGGCACCCAACCATTGTATTTTCTTTATCAAGCACACTGATTTTCTTTATTTTCTCATTCTCTTGTTCATTTCCATTACTTTTAAAACTAGAGAATTTGACTGCGCTTCGCACAATCATAAAATACCTATTAACAAAATAATTTTTAAAAAATATTAAGCGCTCGATATTGTAAAACACTTTTTATCTAATCTATTATGTCCTTAAATTTTATGATTTTTATATTTTTAAGAAAATAAAAATTAGTAAGAAAAAGTTTCATATATCGAGAGGTTAATACACATTTTTTGTAATTTAATACAATTCAAATATATGTATTTAATGATTTAGTTTTCTTCTTGCCTTCATTAAACGTAAAATTTTATTTGGATATTTATTTTTCAATTCTATATCTTTTTTGACATTTTATCCTTTCATAGTTCTTATTTATTTTTTTCTTTTTTAACTTTTCATCATCATCTAAATAATTTTTTATTGTTGATTTGTCTCTATCCTCTATTATAGTATTTGTTTCTATTCCTTTATTACTTTTTATTTTCCTTCCTCTGTATATCCTACCTTTACTCTAAAAAATGTAAGCTTATGAATTTTTATTTTTTATTTCTAACTTTCTGACATATTTGAAATTATTATTATTTTAATATTTGCATCATTTTACAAATAAAAAATACATCTAAAAAAAGAGAAATAGATAGATAGAGAGAGGGAGAGAGAGAGAGAGAATAACTAGAAAAATCAAAAGAAAGTATCTTATATTTTCACACATTATATTGATTTTTTGTAGGAAAAATATTTAATGACAGTACAGTGGTAGATTATAATTGCTTCATGATCTCAACCGTGATTAAGAATTACGTGAAGATATTGTAAATATTGTTGTGAATTTATTCTAATTTAATTTATTAAAATGAATATGATTAATCCAAGTTTTTATACTTATTACTATCAATTTTTTTTTTTGCTATTATTCTATAGGTAAAAGAACAAGCAAATTTTTAAAGAAAATATAAATTATTTTTCATATCATAAAAAATGCATAAAGAATAATGTATTCACTAATTAATAAATATTTCTTTTAAGCCATAAATAGTATTGTTTGAAGCTTGGATAGAAATTAGCACCAACATAATTACAATATCTATTACTTAAACGAAAATAAAACCTACAACAAACAAAATATCATGAACATTCAAATTATAGAAGTTATATATAATGAACATATCCATGCACACTCACATGCACCTTTTTTGGACATGAACCATAAGAAAATAGATAAAAAATAAATACAGAATCAGTATACAATTTTTTAAGTTCTTGTTCGATAGCCCCTCTGACAAATGATCAACCTCCAAAAGCCTTCTTCATAAGCTTGAATTTGATAAATAATAATATACAGAACACTATTTCAAATATGAAACAAAGAAGATACACTTGAGTGTGAATCTAATGAAACAAAAAAATAGAGAAATATCATAGGGCATCTTAAATTTAAGAATTAAATAATTGGAGGTTATGAATATGATAACTTAAAAGTCATGAAGTTGATGATATTTTTTAGAGTAGAATTTAATAGTTAGTGAGTTATGAAGGTGCAAAATTACATAACAAATAAAAAAGACAAAGGTAATTATTGAAGAGCATATAATGATAGTTATATTCTCTAGACAATCTTTTTTTTTCTTTTTTTGTAAGAAACACACATTTTATATTCTTGAAATTTATTTTTTGGATTAGAAAATAAGATTGGAGTATTGATTTTTGAGTTTTCACAAATAATTTTTAGTTTTTTCTTGCATATTTAACATAATTAAGAGAGTTTAAGGAGTAATTTTTTTATTTTTTATTTTATATAGAACATACATGAGAAAAGTTTAATAGAATTGATGATGAAAGTAATTTATGATGACTATTTTTAACGTTGTGTATAATGTTAAGGTAATTTTTTAATCTTTTAAAATTAAAAAATAGTCAAAAACACCACGAAAAAGATAAATAACATGGGAGGCTTTGAAGACATGCCACATAAATGGATTAAGAGTCTCTCTCTCTCTCTCTATATATATATGATGAGGGGGTGGATCTTCCCCCGGAAGAGTAACTTCCTTGCCTCTGCCTATTTCTCTGGCCATTTGTCAGGGCGGATCTGTAGTTATGCTGCACATAATAGATTAGTTAGATAAATCAATATCATACCAGTCTATTTCATCTCTAACTTCATCATAATTGAAGACTGCAAATTCATCTTCTATTAGTTCATGGATGATTTTTTTCAATTATAAGAATATGCATATCTGCGTTTAAAGAAAGTGCCTTTATAATGGTGATTAATAATTTTTCAGAGAGGAAATGAGTGTAAAAATTCATGTTTCACTAAGGTATTCTTTGGATAAAAAATCAATTAGGGAATTATCAATTCCTTTCTTATATTGAATCTCAAAATCAAAAGGGCTAGTTGAGCCTGCCACCTTGCAAATATTAATTTTGATACATCATGTTTAAAATATTTGTCGAACATATACTTTACTGATTGAGCATCTATTCGAATAATTTTTTTTTGATTATATAAATCATCCTAAAATTTAAGAACACATTTAAAAATGGTTAACATCTTATGTTCAACGTTGCATACTTCTTTTGACTATCAGTCTATTTTTTAGAATGAAATCATATTAATCATTCAGAATTATCATAGGGATTAAATTGTCTAAGTATTCCACCATACCCAATATTAGAGAAATCAGTTTCAATAATTTTTAGCCAAGCAGGGTTAGCTAATTTAAACAAGGCAAAGTTTTCACACATTGCTTAATACATTTAATAAGGTTTGTATGACTATCAGTCCAGGGACCTTGATAGCCATTTTTTAGCCTAACATATAAGGGAGATAAATCTCTTGATAAATTCTCATAAACTGGGGATATATAGTTCAAACTCCCTAAAAATCATGGCAATTGAGTTTTATTAGTGATGTTCTCAGAAAATTTATCAGCAAAATCAATATAACGCTAAATAGGGACTATCTTCCCTCGACAAATATTATGACATAAAAATCGAATACTTGTCTGGAATAAATTTATTTTTGATTTAGATATAACCAACCCATTTTGTATCATAACTTTTTTAAACATATCAAGGTGTTTAAAATATAATTCTAATGTTTCTGAAAATAAAAGAATATCATCAATATAAATAATAATGAAATCCATATATGGATTAAAATTGTCATTCATTATTTTCTAGAATTTAAAAGGAGCATTTTTCAATCCAAAATGCATCACATTCCATTCAAATTGCCCAAATGAAACATTGAAAGCAGTTCTATAAGTGTGCTCTCTAAATATTTGAATTTTCCAATAGCCATATTTTAAATTAAATTTAGAAAATATATTAGCGTCAAATAATCTAGATAATAAATCTTTTTTATTTGGAATAGGGTATATAATCCATTTTAAATTTTTATTAAGAGGCTTATAATTATTACTAACCTCGGCATACCTCGTTCTTTTTTAGCAGCATTATTTACATAAAATACAGTGCAAGGCCAAGGTGGTTTAGAATGCTTTATCAAACCCTTTTTTAAAAGATTATCAATTTTCCTTTTGCAGAATTTGACTAACTCAGCATTCATTTGACAGGGTCTAGATTTTTTTGGGATCTTATCCTTGCAGAAATCATCTTCATATGGAAGAGTTACAATGTGCTGCAAAAAGCATTGGGGTGATCAGTACATACATCAATAATCTTTTGTTCTGAGATCATTTTAATTTTCTCCTGAATCTTAGCAGATTTCATGGTATCATCTATATTCATGCTGAACATTTCAAGTTGTAGAAAATTAACATGTTGATGCTTCATATCAATTAGAGAATTTATATTCATAGTTACTGAATCTGTAACAAAAGGGTAGGATATCTCTTTATTTTTATAAGTGGCAATAAATACCTTAGCATCAATATGAGTGTAAGGATAAATTGTATTTATAAAGGGTGTCCCAAGTATAATTGGGGGATACAATTGATTTTTCACCAAAAAAAAGAAATGTGGAATGCAAATATTATTTTGACAAATATGTGCATTAGACAATTTATAATTAATATCAAGGGTATGATCAGGTGCAGACTTAACAATATGTTTAGTCTTATGAAAATATCTAGTTGGAATCAAACCTTTTTGAATGAAACTAACATTGGCACCACTATCAATTATGGCAACATTAGTTATAGAGAAATCATTATCAGTTAAAATAATGCAATTGATATACCATTTCTGGGTAGTAACAATTTGCGTCATGCCTAAAAAATAGTCATTCTTTACATCGAGATCTTGAATATGGAAAATGTCATTGTCCTAATCATTTGACATTTTTTCCTTCCCTTTGGAATTGGAAGAAACATCATAGTGAGAAGTATCTTTCTCAATCTTTGTAATTCGATGATCACAAATCATTTGGTTTTGGTTTACGGATATAATCTCCTTTTTCAGGTTATTTACCTCAATTTTTAAATCATTGAAAAAAGTACTTTGCTGGGTAATTGACTTATAACAAGACTCCTATTAACCACAGTTAAGGAATAAGGCATGTAATAATCATTATTAGTACTTCTAACAACATGAGTGCTATCAGTATTTTTTGTAGTACTAGGGGTGCTATCAGCAGATATTTTAGTAGCAATATTAATAATTTTCTCACGAAGTTTTTTGTCTGAGACTTCCTTTAATAATTCTAGAATGATATCAATAGTCAGTGTTTGAATATTAAAATCTAAATCTTCAAACTGTGATTGTAATTTATAAAATATTTTATCACAAGTGCAAGTATAACCATCACAATCTGCACAAGTATTTATTTTTTATTTGCATGGTAGCTATCTGATGAATCAGGAAATTCAATATCATTTTTAGATTCAGAATCACAAATATAATCAGACTCAAAACCTGAAGTGTATAGCAAACCATATACCTAATCATGAACATCTTCAGAAAGACCTAAAGACAATCTTTTGGAGCTTGCAATTTGGAGCGATATGCCCAAAGTTACCACATCTGTAACACTTAATTTTGGCGAGATCGCACTTAGACCTACTTTTTGTAAATCTAGTGGACTTACACAGGGCTTTAAGAATCTCACATTCTTCTTTGGATCTATGCCTAGATATATTCTTATTATAGGGCTTATCATACTTTGAATATTTTTGACCCTTTTCCTGAGAAGTAGAAGCCGGTTTATTCATACCGAATTGTTCACAAAAATCTCCTAATTAGGATTTTTCTCTAAGCTTATCAAGCTTAGTTTGTCTATCCAATTTTAAATCATTGCACAAAGCTAAACCTTGCTAAGTACAGGCTGCTATCAGCTGACCATAGGTAAAATTTTCATAGGATATTTCACCATAAGAACCCGAGCCCCTAAGCTCCTTTCTAACCCTTTCAATAAATAGAGGAGGAAGACCATCTATGAACTTCTTCTTCCAATGTTCATACTTACTTTTGGGTAAATCCATGACCTTACTTAGAAAGGTGTCTTTATACCATCTAAATTCTCCTAAGGTCCTAAATCTAAGACCATTTAAGAGTGTTCAATTATTTTCATATTGATTGGTAAATATACCACCAAAATGTTCAATTATAGTAAGCATAAGAGTATAAACAACATCTTCTCTACCCGCAGGTAATGCTCTTCCTAGGTTATCAACACTAGAGGTGGAATTCTTATCTTTAAATAGAGAATTTATTTTACCATTATCTAAGAAATTTTCCCACCAGCCACAAAGTTGGCTAGTAAAACTAGCAACAATCATTTTACAAATAGTTGCATCTGTACGCCTTTGAGGATTCTTGGAAGATGCAGTAGCTTTTGCTATAGTAGAGTACATTAACATTCAATGAACAAGGACAGATAATTGTCTTTCAGATAAGCCATCTAAGTTCCATTCATAAATTGTATCTTTGCTATACGACGTATTAGTCTTATTCCAATCTCTTTTCTCTATCAGAACATCTTGAGGAGTTGGACACGGATAATAGTTAGAAGTCATGAGGGGTATATCAGTATATTTTTTCCCTGATTGCTTTCTAACCATACCTCTGAGCTTATTAAGTTCAGAGTAGATTCTATTTCCCCTATCTGGAGTAGATTCCATACTATCAGCAAAGGCATTAGACAAACCAATGGGTTTCATATTTAAACCAAAAAACTTTTTATCAAGTAATTTTTCTAATTATTCTTTAAGAGACAATTGTTCAAATCCCTCAATTTCTAGAGGTATCTTTATACAAGGCCTAGTTGTGAAGTCTTCCTTCTAGCTTTCCAAAGTGGAAACAATATCAGATGACTTTAGACTAACATTAAGCTTTTTCACTATCTCAATCAATTCATTAATTTTTTTATCAAGAAAAGAAATATGTTCTCCCAAAACTTTCACATAAAGACTCAAATAATTATTTTGAGCAATCAGATTATTTATTTCTGTAACAGTTACTTTACTAATTTCATTATCAATGAATTTTCGGAAGGCAAAATAAGTAATACCAGTATTATTAGGCCATACAAAAGGTGATTGGGAAGGGTAAATAGTTTGAAGATTGTTACCACTCGCATCTCGATAAGATCTTTCCAACACCTTAACATATGATAGTAAATATCTGGTTATGAACCACGACACAAAGCACACGATCTGATTATGCAATGCACACATCTCATAAAATTCTTGAGAAATACTATTTAGTCATCTGGACTATAAGTCTCAAAGAACTAAATTCTAAATCGATTCCATTTTTTATCAAAAAATTCTTTTTAATATAACTCCTTGCCTGGGAAACAGGACTAAAATCAATTTGGTGTGGAATCATGTTAAACACTATTAACATCAAACTCTATTTCAGAAGGATTTGGGTTATCCCGATTAGAGATATTATCACTATCTTGAACAATATTTGTTGTAGGATTGATTTTAATCTTTTCTACAAAGCGTGTGGATGCAGATGCAAAATCAATAGTATGTAAAGATGCTGCACGATTCCTAGCCGAACCATAAACTCCCTCAATAGGAGATATATGATGTATAACAGGCAATAATTTAGCCATAGAAAAAGAATGTCTATTATAAACCATGGATTTATTATCAAATTGAAGATAAATTCGTACATCTGGATTTTGAGTTACATGAGATAACTCAGAGTTTGTCACATCATTCGTGATTTGATTTGGAGAAATAACTGAATTTAAGATCCATGTATCGGGAAAATCTATTTCATCCTATTTGATAGGTCTCCTGGTGGTGACCTTGGATCTTGCAATATTTGTTTCGACCAATAAGGTCTGATTGGATGCATCATCTATCATTTTACATCTTGGGTTCAAAGTAGTCAGTAATCTATAATAAATTCTATGTGAAAGACAGATCAACTCAAAACTAGGGGCATAGTTATAAACATGAGTTTTTATATTCAAAGTTAGAGCATCAAGGATATTTGCATCAGTCAAAGATAATTGTAAATTTGGCTGGGTGTTAAAATATACTGGACCATAGGTTAAGTGGATTCAATTGAACCCATCAAAGACTGTCTAAAATTTAGATTTTTAGCATCCCTAAGTGCAGCTAGAATTGTCTTTGGTAACCTTTTAAGAGTTAATGGTTTAAATGCAATTTGGACCATTCCAATATGCATAAAATTATATATCAATATCACGTATATTTAACAATCTAATAGTCTTCTTATCTGCATTTAATTATAGAGACTGTTCAGTAGTTTTTATAATTTTCTTATGAACCACTTTATAAAAAAAACCAAGTTCATAAATCATTTTTATATCCACCTTAGGGATAGTCCATTTATTTAATAAATGAAGATTCAGAGGTATATTAATATCTTCAAATTTAGTATTTTTTCTACTAACTTCTCCCATATCCATGTTGAAAAAGTTCATATCTATGCTAAAAACATCAAATCTATTACAGAATTACTAAGAAAGAACCCAGGCTCTAATCTCATTTTAATAGGACTGGACAGGTGGGCAATAATCAGTGTGACCTACCAGACTTATTAAATAATATCAGAAAGTCTAGTCGGAAAACCAACGGGCAGTAATCCGTGCGGCCTACCAAATATATTAAATAATATCAATAAGTCTAGCCAGAAAACTAATCGAGACACCAACCAAAATATAAGAGAATTTCAAATAGCTAATTGACTGTATAGAGAAATCACTTCTTTTACCCAAACAAGGGGCCTATCGGAAGATTAATACTTACTTATGATGAGCCCATGTGTCTAGCATTTCTAAACGTGAGAAAAGTGATGCCCTTTTTCCATCTTTAATTGGCTTAAAATTCATGGCTTGCTGGACGAGTCACTAAGACAAAGCCACCATAAGCAATACTAATTTGGAATGTACCAACTATTTCGGAACCAAGTTAAGAAACTATAGAAAAATTCCTTTATATTTTGATAGAGTCTGGATCTTTCATAGTTACTATAAAAGAGAAGTTATATCTTTAGCATAGATGTGAAATTTTTTTCATCCAGACATAGTCACGGCTAGAGAGAGGGAGAATGTATTATAGTACTTTAGAAATAAAAGAGAACTAATTACCTTGAAAATGGATGGATGCAAGGTCGGATAGTAAATAACTGCTAACTGCCTTTCTTTATTCAAGTCTTGAATATATTATAGAGAGAGAGATGGGAGAGAAAACTTACTTAGAGAGAGAAATAAAGAAAAAGAAATTTTTTCTTTTGGTATTCCCTAACAAATGAAGGTCCTATATATAGAACATAATAGAATCTGTGCATAGTATTTATGGGACCCACAACGGGTCCTAATACACAGTGGATATACTATGTAAATAGTATCTTAAGGTCCCACATCCGGGTCCCATTATCTCCTCTAAACCTTATCCTTTCCTTTTTTCAATTGGCGGAGAAATTCTTCCAACCTTGCAATGGCTTCCTTATTCAGAGTATCTTCTGAATCAATAGGTTGAGAATCTTGATCATCCCCCACAATGTTATCACTGGTGATGATCTTCATTGATGTATTTGAATGTTGTTCAACAGTCTTCATAAGATTTTTACGAACTTGTTTTAGATATTGTTCTATCATTTGAATTCTATCTCAGTCATATACAGAAATCCTTTTAGAAATATGTTTCAATGATTTGTCCTCAATAATAGTTTTCTAAGGAGCATTTGTATATTCCTGAATTTTATTGTCAATGGTATCAAGAAGCTCTTGCCATTCAATTTTTTAGTATTTGGGTCCTTGCGCATTAGCTTATCCAAAAAATTATTGAAAAATATCCAATAGAGGCAAGATATTTATTCATTAGTAAATCTGAATTCAACACTCCATTTGTGAATCCATGGAATGGAAAATTCAATAAAGAAGTACATCTGGTCAATCTTGTCCAAATTGCATACATAATCTGAGTGATATAACTCAGTCAAGAATGTAGATACTTTTGTTCATTTTTTTGTATAATTTTAAAAATGAATCAGGTAATATGTAACGCCCCGCATTTTGGGCTATAATATAGACTATGATTCCGATGCGTTGATAATCCCAAAGCCATAAATCGTATGCCAACATGGCATTTTAATTATTTGTGTAGTATGTGAATCCATTCAAGCTTGAATTTATACTATAGAGGTCCTTTGACTCAAGGACAAGTTGAAAACTACTTCGATCGATTAAGTTTAAGAGAACATTATAACTTGTGTCAACTTCTATCAACCATGAATCTTTGTATATGTCAAATTAGAGAGCCTACTATGTGTAAAATGATAGGTTTGTGAGTTATCTTTCCAATGATACCAATTTTGCAAAAATTCGGCACCCGAGTAAGAAGTTATGGCCTTTCAAAGTAGTATGCGTCGCCTAACCAATCGCACATGGACTCTGGAAAACATATGCGATAGCATATACGGCGCCAATGTAAACATAGGCAGCACCTATGTAAACATAGGCGATATCATATGCGGCGCCTATGTAATGGTTTCAAGTGACTTAAACACTCCATTTTTGGGGTAAAATGGTCCCTTTACCAACCTTATTCAGCCATAAACATGAAATTCAGTCCTCAATTCTTTAAAATACATCCAAATTCATCTAAAAATTCTCAAGAACACTCCCTATGGTTTCAAACTAAAAACCTAAATAAATCAAGATTCAACTGTGAGTTTTCAAAATCGATTAAAGATTCGGAATCCCCAATCACAGGCTTCAAGAAGCACCCATTATTTTCTGAAATAGAGGTAGCGGGGTCTTACTAAATTCTTATGGGCATAGAAAAATTATATTTTAGAATGGGTTTTTTGAATCTATATATATATTCATGTATTAAATGTTTTAACATTATAGTTTTAGTCTTTTGACCTTCCCCAAAGTGATTTGAGAATATAAATATATGAAACTATGTATTTAAGAGTGAATTCTTATTGAGAGCATGATTTTCGGTTAATTCCCTCTTATTATGATTTTTTCAGATTTCTCATAGCATATGAATTATTTTGCAAGGCATCCTTGAAAAGCACTATATAAAATGATTGAACTCTTGTAATGATTTAAAAGTGTTTTTAAATCACCAAAGAGGGAATCTAGCATGAATGTTTAATGTTCATAATGCATGTAATGAAAGAGTGCATGGATTTGCTAAAGTTACTAGACCACCATATGTTGATGATGTTTTTGCATGATTTTGACTTGAGTTTCGAAACATGAAATCTTCTATATCAGTTGCATGTTTTTGGTGGTCTAAATTATGCTTTAAATGAAAGATTTAGATTAATGTATTATCGCTCAGAAATTATGACTTGAAAGTCTTGGTATGACGATACCAATTCAGACCAATGCCATATGAGAATCAGACTAATAGACATTTCAGACTATCATGATTTTACATATCCAGAATATTGCATGTACAAAAAAGGTTAAAACAATAGGCATACTGAGATGTTAGGTGGTTCCCTGAAGAGGGCATGAGTTCAAGAAACTCATTGCCTAAAACCGTGGTTTGCCAACCCGGGTATATTATTATACGCTGACTTAAGTGTCATGTGGCGTATCAGATTCTGGAACTCCAACCCTTGCAGCATACTCGTGTTGAAGGCTTCCCCACCGAGTCAATAGAGGATTCCATATCGCCCATGGAATATCAGAATTGTAGGGGATACCACCTAACTTAGAAGTAATACACAGATCAGAATTTGAAATTTACAGACAGGTTATATGTTTTTAGAAAGTGCTCATATATTTTTTAGAAACCATTTTATGCATGATGTTTTGATGAAAATTTCTCTCATGTATTATATATATATATATATATATATATGTTCAATTACTCTATTTTGGATTGCTTCGTGTGCCAGTACAATTGTGCTGACCTCCCTCCTTCCAGGTTCTGAGGCACAGTCTAGGGGTCTAGATAAACTATAGAGATTTCAGATCACAGACCAGAGTTTGCAGTGGTGAGCCTTCTATGATTCAAAAGGCCTGGTTATTTTGTATTACTACTATTAGTTAGGTTTTGGTCTACTAGGGGCCTTGTCCCAGCTTTCATACAAGTTTGATTAGTTCATGGTAGAGGTTTTGCAGACTGAGTCAGACATTATTATTCAGATATATTTTGGATTTTAGTTTTCAGTATTATGATCACATTTAGATTGACCATGTTTCTGTTTTAGATTTCTTTTTTTGCATTACCTTTTATCATATGAATTATGTGCATGATTACCAGATAAATAGAGAAGGGTGTTCTGGGCCTTCATGATTTAGAGCGCTCGTCACGGCTAGGGCCCCAGCTCAGGTCATGATAACTCGGTATCAGAGCATGGTTCATGGTCCCAGGGTGTCTGCAAAATTGCGTTGGGTAGAGTTTTGGTTATGGGTGTGTAGTGCACCACACTTATAAGCAAAAGGCTACTAGGAGTTTAGGAAATGTTTCCCTTCTTTGTTATTTAGTTCGTGCTTCAGAATCTAAACTGTTCCCTAAACGATGTCTTTTGTATTTCCGTAACACAGTTATGCCTCCATGTCATATCATCGATCAGAATTCTCAGGAAGATTAGGTCCGTCCCACCCTTGGGATACAGAATCATAACAGAGCTCACACTCCAGAACCTGTCCCTACTCTAGGAGTCCCTCCAGTCCTGACCAGTCCACCTCGGGCTCCGCGGACTAATGAAAACCGTCCCCTGACTACTCAGAGAGATATTTCAGATGCAGAATTCAGACGGTCTATTCATATGCTGACACAGTTGGTATCTAACCAAGATTAATGATCAAAAGATGTTGGTTCTGCATCTATTATGTCTGAGGCTACTAGGGTCGGACATTTCATGAAAATGAACCAGAGCTCGGGATACTCGGTCACAGGGTAGTGTGGCTCAGCAACATTGTACTTTTCTGTGGTGTGAGACTTGTGTAGAAACATCCGGGAAGGTGTCAGTTGGGCTCGATAGTGTATTATTCATGTGGTCAGTCGGGTCACTTTCAGAGGGCATATCCATCTTCTAGAAAGAATGTTGGTGGTGCAAAGTCTCAGGAAAATTCTTCGACACTACCCCCCGCCTTAGAAGGGTGCCACATCTGCTGTCGGGAATAGTCGTAACTGGTTATAAGCTTTGACCAACCACTAGGAGGTGGAAGCTTCCCCAGATATTGATACTGGTACGTTACAAATATTTTCCCGTGATGTTTATGTGTTACTTGATCCCGGGTCTACCTTATCCTATGTGACCCCTTATGTGGCTATTGGTTTCGGGTTTAAGCCTAGTGTGATTTCTGAACCTTTTTATATTTCCACCCCGGTGAGGGATTCTATTATTGCTAGGAGGGTGTACTGGGGTTGTGTTGTGACTGTTGGTAGCCGAGATACGTTAGCAGATCTTATAGTGTTAGATAAGGTTGCTTTTCATACTATCTTTGGAATAGGTTGGCTCCATTCGTGCTATGCCATATTAGATTGTAGGACTCAAAGGGTCACTTTTTCTTTCCCGAATGAACGAGTGATAGAGTGGGAAGGACGTTCCTTAGCACCTAGAGGGAACTTTATATCCTATCTCAGAGCCTGCAAACTCATTTTTAAAGGTCACTTGTACCACCTTATCCGAGTTAAGAACTCCAGTGCCGAGAGTCTTTCTTTTTAATCTGTTCCCATAGTAAAAGAATTCCTAGAAGTATTTTCAAATGATCTCCCAGGAATACCACTTGATAGAGAGATTGAGTTTGGTATTGATGTGTTGCAAGACACTCGTCCTATTTCCATTCCGCTATATAAAATGGCTCCTACAGAACTAAAAGAGCTGAAAGAACAGCTAGCAGATCTCCTAGATAAGGGATTTATATGCCTAGTGTGTCTCCTTGAGGCGTGCCTGTACTTTTTGTGTGAAATAAAGATGTTTCCCTTTGTATGTGCATAGACTACCATCAGCTGAATAAGGTCACGATTAAAAATAAATATCCTGTTTCTAGGATTGACGACCTTTTTGACCAGCTTCAGGGTGCCAAGTGTTTTTCAAAAATAGACCTTCGTTCGGGTTATCATCAGTTGAAAGTTAGGGAGTTAGACATACCCAAGACAACCTTCTGAACCCGATATGGTCACTATGAATTTCTAGTCATGTCCTTCAGGTTGACCAACACCCCTGCAGCCTTCATAGATCTTATGAATAAAGTATTTTGTCAATTTCTTGACTTGTTTGTCATTTTATTTATTGATGATATCCTGGTCTATTCTAAGAGTAAAGAAGATCACGTCAATCACCTCCGAATTATTCTTTAGACCCTTAAGGATCATCAGCTGTATGCTAAGTTTTCTAAGTGTGAATTCTGGTTAGATGCTATTCCCTTATTGGGGCATATTGTGTCCAATGAAGGGATAAGAGTGGATCTCTAGAAATTTAAAGCAGTGAGAAAATGGCCCAGACCCACGACTCCAACCGCTATTTGGAGCTTCTTGGGTTTGGTGGGGGTATTACAGAAGGTTCATAGAGAGTTTTTCTTCCATAGCTGCTGCACTCACTAAATTGACTCAGAAAAAGGTGAAGTTTGTGTGGTCTGATCTATGTGAGAATAGTTTTGAGAAGTTCAAAGACAAACTGACCACTGCTCCTGTTTTGACCCTTCCCGAGGGTGTAAATGGATTTGTGGTATACTGTGATATGTCTCGTTTGGGACTTGGTTGTGTGTTGATGTAGCATGGTAAGGTAGTGGCTTATGCATCTAGGCAGTTGAAGGTGCACGAGCTGAACTACCCCACCCATGATTTGGAGTTAGCGGCTGTGGTGTTTGCATTTAAGATTTGGCGGCACTACTTGTATGGTGTTCACGTTGACATCTTCACTAACCACAAGAGTCTGTAGTATGTTTTCTTGCAGAAAGAATTGAACCTCAGGCAGAGGCACTGGATGGAGCTTCTAAAAGACTATGATATGAACCTGCATTACCATTCGGGCAAGGCAAATATTGTAGCCGACGCCCTCAGCAGGTTGTCTATGGGTAGCCTTACTCATGTAGAAGAAGGAAAGAAAGAGATGGTAAAGGATATTTACTGCCTTGCAAATCTGGGAGTGCGACTCTTAGATTTCAAAGATGGAGGGGTAATTGTTCATGAGTTAGCTAAGTCATCCCTTTGTGCTGAAGTTAAGGAGAAGCAGGTTGAAGATCCCATCTTGATGCAAATCAATATGTCGTTTGAAATTGGTGGTGATGGTATTCTGAGATTTCAGGGTAGGTTGTGCATTCCAAATGTTCATGGATTGCGCGAAATAATCCTTGATGAGGCACACACTTCGAGGTATGTCGTTAACCCAGGAACTACTAAGATGTACCATGATCTGAAAACCTTGTATTGGTGGCACAACATGAAACATGATGTAGCTGATTTCGTGTCTAAGTGTTTGAACTGTCAACAAGTGAAGGTAGAACACATGAGGCCAGGTGGTACTTCCCAAGATATAGCCCTACCTTTATGGAAGTGGGAGATGATAAACATGGACTTTATTACAGGACTTCTGAGATCCCAAAATCAGTATGATTCTATATGGGTGATTGTAGATCGGTTGACAAAGTTAGCCCACTTTTTTCCTGTGAGGACTAATTATTCGAGAGAGGGTTATGCTACGATTTACATTGAGGATATAGTTTGGTTGCATGTGGTACCAGTGTCCATTATATCCGATAGAGGTACGCAGTTTTCATCTCAGTTCTGGAGATCTTTTCAGAAGGGTTTTGGTACATAAGTGAATTTGAGAACAACTTTCCACCCTCAGATGGATGGGCAAGCTGAGTGTACCATTCAGACCCTCGAGGATATGTTTAGGGCATGTGTTATTGATTTTAAAGGTAGTTGGGTAGATCATCTGCCACTGATTGAATTTTCTTACAATAATAGTTACCATGCTAGCATCAAGATGGCTCCTTTTGAGGCTTTGTATGAGAGGAGATGTAGGTCTCTGATAGGATGGTATGAAGTGGGTGAGACTCAGTTGTATTGTCCTGATCTTGTTCATCAGGTGATGGAGAAAGTGAAGATCATTAGAGAATGACTCAAGACTACTCAGAGTCATCAGAAGTCCTATGCCGATGTTCGGAGAAGAGAATTAGAGTTTAAAGTTAGTGATTGGGTGTTTCTCAAGGTTTCTCCTATGAAAGGAGCTTTGCGGTTTGTAAAAAGGGGTAAATTGAGCCCTCGCTATGTAGGGACATATTAGATTCTGAGAAAGATTGGTGCAGTTGCTTATGAGCTAGAATTGCCTGCAAGTTTGGGTTTCCTTCATCCGGTATTCCATATATCCATGTTGAAGAAATTCATTGGAGATCATTCTTTGGTATTGCCAGTAGAGGATATTAAAGTAACAAATTCCTTGTCTTACAAAGATGATCCCGTTGAAATTTTAGATCGCCAAGTTCGAAAGTTGAGGAGCAAAGAGATAGCCTCAGTGAAGGTATTATGGAGGAATCAGAAAGTTGAAGAAGCAACTTGGGAGTCAGAAGATGACATGAGAATTAGATATCCCAATTTGTTTGCTTCGATGGATGATAAGACATAAGGTACTATTCCTATCTTATCTTTCCTAGTCCTTATTATGCTTGAAATCGTGTCTGTCTGTGTCCCGCATCATCATTCAGGGATGAATGATCCTAAGAGGGGGAGATGTAATGCCCCACATTTCGGGCTACAATATAGACCATGCTTCTGATGCATTGATAATCACAAAGCCATAAATCCTATGCCAATATGGCATGTTAATTATTTATGTAGTATGTGAATCCATTCAAGTTTGAATTTAGACCATAGAGGTCCGTTGACTCAAGGACAAGTTGAAAACTACTTCGATCAATTAAGTTTAAGTGGACATTATAACTTGTGTCAACTTCTATCGACCATGACTCTTTGTATATGATGAATTAGAGAGCCTACTATGTGTAAAATGATAGGTTTTTGAGTTAGCTTTCTAGAGATAGCAATTTTGCTAAAATCCAGCATCCAAGCAAGAAGTTGTGGCCTTTCAAAGTAGTATGCGTCGCCTAACCAATTGCGCATGGCCACTGGAAAGCATATGCGGAGCCTATGTAAACATAGGCGATAGCATAGGCGGAGCCTATGTAAACATAGGCAATATCATATGCGGCGCCTATGTAATGGTTTCAAGTGACTTAAACACTCCCTTTTTGGGGCAAAATGGTCATTTTCCCACCCTTATTCAGCCATAAACACGAAATTCAGCCCCCAATTCTCCAAAATACATCCACATTCATCTAAAAATTCTCAAGAACACTCCCAAGGGTTTCAAACTAAAAACCCAAATAAATCAAGATTCAACCGTGGGTTTTCATAATAGATTAGAGATTCGGAATCCCCATTCCACAGGCTTCAAGAAGCACCCATTATTTTTCGAAATAGAGGTACGCGGGGTCTTCCTAAATTCTCATGGGAATATAAAAGTCATGTTTTAGAATGGGGTTTTTGTATCTATCTATCTATCTATATATATATATATATAATGTATTAAATGTTTTAACATCATTATTTTGGTCTTTTGACCTTCCCCAAAGTTATTTGAGAATATGAATGTATAAAACCATGTATTTAAGAATGAATTCTTGTTGAGAGCATGATTTTCGGTGAATTCCCTCTTATTATGAATTTATCAGATTTCTCATAGCATATGAATTGTTTTGCAATGCATCCTTCAAAAGCACTATATGAAATGATTGAACTCTTATTATGATTTAAAGGTGGTTTTAAATCACTAAAGAGGGAATCTAGCATGAATGTTTAGCGTTCATAATGAATGCAATGAAAGAGTTCATGGATTTGCTAAAGGCACTAGACCACCATATGTTGATGAAGTTTTTGCATGATTTTGACTTGATTTTTGAAACACGAAATCTTCTATATCAGTTGCATGTTTTTGGTGGTCTAAATTATGCTTTAAATGAAAGATTTAGCTTAATTTATTATGGATCAAAAATCATGACTTGCAGGTCTTGGTATGATGATACCAATTTAGACCAATGCTATATTAGACTCAGACTAATAGATATTTCAGACTATCATTATTTTAGACATTCAGAATGTTGCATATACAGAAAAGGTTAAGAAATAGGCATACAGAGATGTTAGGTGGCTCCCTGAAGAGGGGTTGAGCTCAAGCAACTCATTGTCTAAAACCGTGGTTTGCCGACCCGAGTATATTATTATACGCTGACTTAAATGTCGTGTGGCGTATTAGATTCAGGAACTCCAACCCTTACGGCATACTTAGGTTGGAGGCTTCACTGTCGAGTCAATGGCGGATTCCATATCACCCGTGGAATATCAGACTTGTAGGGGATACCACCTAACTCAGAAGTAATACACAGATCAGAATTTGAAATTTATAGACAGGTTACATGTTTTCAGAAAGTGCCCATGTGTTTTTCAGAAACCGTTTTATGCATGATGTTTTGATGAAAATTGCTCTCATGTATATATATATATATGTTCAATTTCTCTATTTTGGATTGCTTCGTGTGCCAGTACAATTATGCTGACCCCCCCTCCTTCCATATTCTGAGGTACAGTCTAGGGGTCTAGATAAATAGTAGACATTTCAGATCACAGACCTGAGTTTGCAGTGGTGAGCCTTCAATGATTTAGAAGGCCTGGTTATTTCATATTACTACTATTAGTTAGGTTTTGGTCTACTGGGGGCCTTGTACCATCTTTCAGACAACATTGATTAGTTCATGGTAGAGATTTCATAGACTGAGTCAGACATTATTATTCAGATATATTTTGGATTTCAGTTTTCAGTATTATGATCACATTCAGATTGACCATGTTTCCGTATTAGATTTCTCTTTCCGCATTACCTTTTATCATATGAATTATGTGCATGATTACTAGATAGATAGAGAAGGGTGTTCCGGGCCTTCATAGTTCGGGATGCTCGCCACGGCTAGGGCCCCGGCTCGGGTCGTGACATAATATCTGAGTAGTTGGGCCATGATACACCACCAATTAATGAACCAGTTAGGGATTTGTTCATCGAATATCTTCGCACAAATCTTAACAAATCATATGTGTTTATGTTTATAGTTATTGTAATATAAGGTATTGGTGAAGGCCTCAACATAGTCCCAATATGACAAATTGATCTTGGAACCTTTCATTATCATTTGTCTTTCTTCCATTGAGGTCGTACCCCAATCTCCAAGAGTAACAATCTTTTTAATCACAATTTTTGAGAACCCATGCATATCTGGTTCTCCATCATAAGCATACAATGACTCCTACTAATTTTTTTCTCAACAATCTAATTGAATTATTCTAATCCTATTTCAATTTATTTTAGATTAAATTCTAGAGCCTTAAGTGTGTCAAAAAGGACCTATCTATCTTTATGTATAATGTTTTAAAGATTTACATATTATCGTAGCGGTTCTAGATTACTCATCTAACATTTGAAGCATGTTTGATTTATAGAACTTTCCTAAAGACTAATTTTATCTTAAGATATTATCATTTATCCATCATCGAGAAAAACATTTATTCTATGACTAAAGATAAAAATGACGACTCAAATGACTTCTTTGGTAATAAAACCAACATTACCACCCAAGAGTTGCACTATCAAAAATATCTGCTAACATAACACACTAAATATTATATGACATTTATTACATCCTAATATACTATTACAAACCAGAAAAAAATTGAAGTACCTAAAATGCAAGAAATAAATAAAAGTAAACTCAATTAAAAAAGATAAAAAGTACTAATCCAAATAATATACAAACAAAATAAAAATATAAACACTGTTCTCCTTTTTTCCTCAACAGTTAAAACAAGCATTGTTCTCAGTGTTAGATATAAATAAATAAATAAATAAGTAGGGCAAAAACAAAAGACTCCCTAATCAAGGATAGTCGTAGGCCTCCTTTGTCACTTAATGCAAATGCACTATCATTTTCATCCTTGTCTTTCTCAAGAGATACAACATCATCATCAACAACAACACAAAGAGGGGTAGCAGTAAGTTGGGATATTATTGTCCAATGGATCTACAAAGAAATAGGCTAAATTTATAAATCAGTTGAGAATACGTAATAACCCTCTAGGTTATTTTTGCATTTCCACGTCTTTTTGCCATTTAGAGAATTTCTATTGCTGCCCTAAGTCATTTATGACTTGTTGGTGCTGACAATTCGATTATTAGGAGAGTTTATTTAATTTTGGAGAAAATTCCATGTTTTAAAGTTTTAGTTGGTAATGATTGGCTATCAGACATTAACTTCAGGTTAACAACCTCGTATGCCAATTCTAACAATTCCATTAGATAAAAAATATTGACTTTAGGGTAGGGGAACCATTGGTTGGGTATCAAGTGATACAAGAACAAACCTAAAAATTGAAATTAAGGAATCAATGAACAAATATCAGCAACCACACAAAAAGGAAACAACACATAGAAAGGAGATGAAGTAGAAGATTGCATAAATGTAAAGATAGATAATGAAACATACACCAGCTTTAATGATTAGCACCTAATTGTGTATGAAACAACTAGACACACTTCACCATGGATGGATAACACTTTATTCTTAGGTGTACCGAGAGAAATCACACTCCTCAAAGCTCACCTTTCTTGCCAAATGGTTAACACAAGTGAAGAATCCACCTTAGTTACATAGAACCTTCAAGTTTCAATTTCTCAATTCACTCAATTCATTATGTCAAAACTAATGAAAATGGAAGGCTACTTGTCTATTTATACTTATTAAAAACAATGACTAAAATACCCTTAATGAAGGGTGCTCCTTTGGAGTGTAAAAATAATAATTTAAAGGACCATAATAGCCCTAACTTAGGGCGCCTCTTAGGTGTTAAAATATAAGGTGAAAAGTTATTATTACCCTTCAAGAGAGGTGCCTCTTGTGTGTATTGATTCCCTTTTTCTCCTTCAACTTGACAAGACTTGAAAAGGCTACAAGCACTTGCCAATTCTGAAGCTTGAGCCTTTGACCATGCCTTGTATTTTTTGGTGCTCTTTATTCTAGTATCATCCTCTCCACATTGAAAGGAATTTTTTCTCAAATTCACACCTTTAAAAACCAAAGGGAGGGAAAATGAACACACAATACTCATGGTAGGAGGGTTAGCATTAGTACCATAAGTGAGGTAAACATGCCAACGGGTACACTTTTAAAATAAAACCAACCATTCTTTGTGAGGAGTAAGAAAATCTGACCACTAGCATTACAAAGGACACACTTAAAGAAAACATCAATGAGTGGAGGATACAATCTGAAAGTAACACATATTCACTTATTTTCAAGGGAAGGCAAACATTCAAAATTAGACATCTATGACTTAAGAAGGTTCTCTTAACAACACATATTCCATCACTCCAAGGTTGTTCAAACTTTATAAACACCCACATATCCTTGGTATTTGACATGAAAAACTTGGCATAAGGGATACAAAGGAAGTGAAGGGCATCAACATGAAAAGAATAAGAGCATGATCCAAAACTAAACCTCCCACACCTCAAAGGAATTTTGGGGTCAAAGGGAAGGAGTAAGCAAGGATCTAGGATAACTATAACTATTCCTTTTACTAGACAATCATGCTCACAATTACCCCAAATAATCACCCGTATGAGAAAGCGATCATTCAAGATAAATGGGTTGGGACCTAGCATTTTTTCCCTAAGATCAAACACACCTTTATTCACAAGTTTGATAAACACACAATCATCATGAAAACGATTAGTTCCATGGTTTTCATCACACAAACTCAAAGGACTATACTTAATATATAGATCAACATTACAAACACCAACAAGCCAAGGTTGTTCGCGTTTGAAATACATTCATGGGTCCTTTGTGTTTGGCATGAAAGGCTTATATTGGAGTGCACAAAGGAGGTGGTTTTGTAAAATGACAAGAAGTAAGGAAACTATAATGGTCTTAATAGCCTTACTATACCCAAAAGGTAAGGCTACCTTTGGATTAGGGACCATAAGATACACTTTCTTCATTACCTCTACAAAGGTCCTCATCAAATATGGTCCCACCACTAATCATAAGGTACTCCTCACCCATATATCACCATCACTCAAATAAGGAAACCAGCCACCAAAATTACTATCTATACATAATACCATTTCAAAATTAACAAAGTAATCATCATGGGTAAAGAGGTAGTATAGGAAGGAATCAAGTATGAAGACATCACCGAAGGTGCAATCATCTATAAGAGGGTCATGTAGAGTGTGAATACTCTTGTAACATGGTAATGGAACCTTATTCAAGTTATAAGTGCTGGCACTAGATGGACACAAATCATTCTTACGAAAAGAATTAATTTTGTCATCTAAAAGATCAACTAGTGCTTGCATACTCACAACAAGAGTTTGGTACTTATGCAACCTATCAACACCAAGAGTATCACAAAAGGGAGATTCATACACTTCTTCACTAAGACAATCCGAAACTACACCACTTTGGCTACTACTAGCCACATCACAACAATTCAAGTTTCTAGGAGTATAGAAAATAGTTTTGTTATGAGAAGTTTTTTATTCACTTAATTTTGTACCATGGCATCCCTCATACCCCACATCACAATGGAATATGTCAAGATTTCCCCTTGGATTCATTTCTTCATCACTTGTCCCAAGATTGGAATTTTCGGCCAAGGGTTTCGTTAACTCATCAACCATGTGTGTGTATGTGGAATTCCCTTTTGATTCTTCATTGAGAATGTATGATCTTGAACCTGCACATAAGAAGAATCAATGCTAGGTAAAATGCTAGCACTTGGGTTAGAAAGTAACTAGGCACACTTATGGGCAAGTCCCACAACCAAGTTTTCTTTTCCCTTTTCAAACTCACATTCCGAGACCTCCCCTTTTCTTTTCTTCTTTCTTTTATTACATTCTTCTAGTAACTCACCATCTATTTCCTCTCCATCTTGAGGCTTGTCCTCAGTTTCCTTGGGTTATAACTCTTCCTCTTCTTCTACTTGGATGGAGGTAATTCGGTTTTGGGAAGTTTGGATAGGGGAAATCGAGTTTGGTTGAAGGAGGATTTGAATTGGTGGACTTGGATTTAGGAGAGTGTAGGATCTTTGGTTTTGAGGGGTTTGAACTTGTGGAAGGTTTGGTGGACTAGTCTATCACATACTTTATCAACCCCCTCTTTTATTCTAATCACACCACCCTTTAAAGCATCCATATTACCCTTCATGTCTCTCTTCATAGCATCCATATCACCCTTCATTTCTCTCTTCATAGCATCCATATCACCCTTCATATCTCTGTTAAAGGCCTCAAACCGAGCCATCAAGGTTCCCAAAACATTATTACCCAAGGGTGGAGATGAGGTAGGTACCCTCAGATTCCATCTCAAATATACCTAACAAAATCCAAAAAACAAGAAGATAACACCTACAAAACAAACAAACAAATTAGTTCAAAAGCCTCACCACACTCTCACTTAACCTCGCCTCACACTTGGCTTCACAAGTGTTGGATAATTGGAAATACTTGGCAAGTTACTTGAGTGGTGAGAAGGTTTGGTCTGGAATTGGTCTTTGTTTGAAATGACTCAAATAAAGTGATGTACAAACTTGAACCAACAAAACACTACGACTTTAAAGTGAGAAAAGTGCTCAAAAAACCAAAGACACGAATTAAACGAACTCTAGACTAATTATCAATATAGTAGGAACTTACTAGCTTGCTAATTAGTGTTTGAATTAGCTTAAAAGAAACTAGAATAAAAAAGGTGAAACTAAGAAATCTAATTTTAGAGATTAATTTGGTTAATCACTAGTGATGACATGACACAACGTGGTTGGTTGTCACTTTTAAAATTTTCAATTTCCCAAATCTTGTTTCGGCCAAGTATCAACCTTTGGGGAAGAACAGTTTTGGATTTGAGGGAGTGAGAAGGAAATTTAGATTCCTTTCAAGCCTCCAATTGAAATTGAAATGAAATGGTTACCCCCCCCCCCCATACTTGCAAATGTATTTGGTTTGTTCTTTGGTCCCCTCTTTCTTTTAGATGACCTAGGAATATACTAAGGAATATTCTTGTACAAACAATAAGCACACCCTCTTTTCTCTCTCTTTTTTGGATCAAACAAAAACTTTGAATATTCTTCTTCACTAAGATATTAAGATAATGGATGAACAAGATGAATATTAAACTGTTGACCAAGTTTGACCAACAAGCAAATGAACCCTAATGTTAATTTTTATTTTAGATCTAGGGTCCTTAGTCCAAAACAAACTCAACCAACTAAAAACCAGACACAAAACACGGCCAAATCACAAGGCCAATTTTGGATCTAGCTCAAAAAGCTTCAAAACACCATAGCCATGGTGGATCTTAGCTCAAACTCAACCAAACTTCACTCTAAAAGTATATCTGTACTCCCTAGGTACTAGAGAGCAAGGATCTAGTACAAGAAACTTCAAAGACAAAGTAAAAATATGTATATCTAAGATTCTAAGTTTGGATATACAACAACACAAGACTAGACACCATTTTTTCTGATTTTTCTTTGGATTTGACTTTTTTTTGTGTGTTTTTCTTAATAAAGACACTAAAACCAAGATTTAGAGATTTTAGAACACCCCTAAACAAGGCTCAGATACCAAATGATATAAGAGAAAACCTAAAAATAGAAATTAAGGACTCAATGAACAAACATCAGCAACCACACAAAAAGAAAAACAACACATAGAAAGGAGATAAAGAAGAAGAATGCATAAATGTAAAGATAGATAATGAAACATACATGACCTTTAATGATTAGCACCTAGTTTTGTATCAAACAAATAAACACACTTTACAATGGATGGATAACACTTCATTCTTAGGTGGACCAAGGGAATTCACACTCCTTGAAACCCACCTTTCTTGCCAAATGGCCAGCACAAGTGAAGAATCCACCTCACTTGCATAAAACCTTCAAGTTTTGGTTTCTCTCTCTTAAGGAGAAGGATAAGACTACAAGCTAAGACTATAATTACAATCTAAAAAGTCACTCAATTCATTATGGTCGCTTAAGTGGTAATCTCTTAAGCAGACAAGGGGTTGCTTTAGCGGCCAAACTGGTCCTCGCTTTTTTGCTTTAGCGGAGGCCTAGCTGCTTTAGTGGATGTATCTTAAGAAATATGTTATTCAATTAATCGTAGGTTAACCAGAAACAACGGTCACTTAAGCAACCATGTGCCACTTTAGTTGCAATCTCTTAAGCAGTAAAGTAACCGTTTAAGCAATATCCTCTAGGGCATTAAGTTTCCCTTTCCACTCAATTTTCCCTATTTTAATAATTCTCAAAGGCTATTAGGCCCTAGGAAACTTAGAGAAATTAGGAGATTGGTCCTTGGGTGATCGTGGGATGTTGGTAAACTCAGGGAATTATTTTAACAACATAATCCTTGCAAGTTTTTGTCTAATTCTTAATTTTATTCTCTAATTTAGTAGTAAATTACTATATTCTTTTTGGTTGATTGTGGTGTCATTTGATCTCAAAATTTACCCATTCTTGAGAATAAATGATCCTTGAGCATTAAGGGATGCATTGATGGTTTCAAAGTTGTGATTCCACAAGTGGGCCTCACTTAGAATTTTGACTCAATTTTGAACCCAAAAAAGTAAAATGCAATACAGGCATCATTATTCTTATATTATTTTGATAATCACTAATTTGATAGAGTGGCATTATACAGACATTTCTCAGAAGGAAAAATCTCCAATTTAACAGATTTTAGCAGGCATTCTTTGGTGTCTAGGTTTATTTTCAC
Organism: Capsicum baccatum var. pendulum; assembly: GCA_030864225.1. Lineage (NCBI taxonomy): Eukaryota > Viridiplantae > Streptophyta > Magnoliopsida > Solanales > Solanaceae > Capsicum > Capsicum baccatum. The sequence continues at coordinate 157,556,465 of CM061560.1, read as the reverse complement.
ATAGATTGAGAATCATTAAGGTATTGGTATGACATTATAATAGTCTGGGGTTTGGAATTATGACTTGATTGTATATTTAGCAAAATTTGGATTATTTAGTTGGTTAGTGTGCTGGTTTTAGGCGATTTGACCTATCTATCTATTTTTTTGAATTGAATGACTACCTTAGGAGTTTTCTTCATCTTGTAGTGGGACTTTGGTACCTTAGTCTAGCTTGGGGTATAAATTCCCTTAGAATGGACTTTTGGGGTTAGAAGCAGGCCCTTTCGGTCCACTTTAAGTCAATGTAATGATTAGCTCCTTGTAGACCTGAGAGACCCTATTATGTTATCTCATATATATTTAGAGTTGTTGGAAGGACTAGGGTTATAATAATATTTACACCATTTATTGATATTAAGACTAGTTCGAGTATGAAAATAATGATATTAAGACCAGTTCGAGTCTGGAAATTTTGATATTAAGATTGATTTGAGTTTGATAATTATGATACTAATACCATTTTGAGTACAGAAATTATGACACTATAACCTATTTGATTCTCATATATAAGACACTATTTTCAATTTGAATCTGACGTTGAGAGATTACTTATGATGGTTAAGGAACTAGTTTGACTACGGTGTTTATGATATGAGAGAATCCAAGGTTGAAATTTTAAGGTTTAGATAATTGACATATCTTTTTTTAGTACTTATTTCTTGATTGCATCCATCAAGCTTATGGGGGCTCAGTGGGACTTTGGGACCTTAGTGTAGCTAGGGGTAGAAATTCCATTAAAATTGACTTTTGGGCTTAGAAGTAGTTCCCTTTAGCCCACTTTAAGTTAATATCATGATTAGATCCTTGTAGACCTGTGAGATCCTCTTATATCATATCATTTATATTTTGAGCTATTAGAAAGCTAGCGGATTTCTGGCTTATAATAATAATTATACCATCGATTGATATTAAGATTGGTTTGAGTCCGGTAATAATAATATTAAGACTGGTTTGATTTTGGAAATTCCAATATTAAGACTAGTTTGAGATACTAATACCAATTTGAGTTTGGTGTTTGTGCCAGTACGACTTGTTTGAGTCTAGTATATGAGACACTATTTCTGATTTGAGTTCAGTATTGAGAGATTACTTATGATGGTTAAGGAACTAGTTTGAGTTTGGTGTTTATGATATGTGAGAATCCATGGTTGAAGTTTCGAGGTTCTGATACTCGAGTTATCTTCTGTTAGTGCTCCTTTCTTAATTGCATCCATGATGCTTATAGGGGATCAGCTGGTTTATTTACTCTTGTTTGTATTTTATAGGCTTTTGGAGGTCTAGTTAGGCTATATTTAGCTTTTTTATATTTAATATTATTTACTCAATTATTTATTTTCAATATTTGGAGCATTATTCCATGTTGCCCTTTCCTTGACTTTAGTTTACCATCTCAAATCTTATTATACTTTTATTATGATTTAACTCAGTCGGCTGATGATGAATATTGAGTACCTATTGATTAAGTACTCATACTACACTTTTACATCATTTCTAATGAAGATCTAAGTTCTAGCTTCCACTACTAATATTCATACTAGGCTGGTTAGAGTTTGAAGATAGGGTGAGCTTTCAGATCTAGATTCGAATTTCTCTCTTTTATTTTGGATTTTCTTTTTGTTCATAACTATTTTATATTTGGTACTTATAAAACTTTTATTCTTTTTCTATAAGCTCTTGTATTGACCTTACTAATTCATGGGATATCTTACTCTTTCTCTTTATTTATCCCTAGTTATGAAATCGTTCATATATTTATGGCTTGTAATCTAATTACTTGCATAATTTTGGTATTTATGCTACTTTTCACCAACTAGCCCCTTGCATGTGGTTTTTGGCTATGGTTTGGCTTACCTATTGATGTGTCAAATTAGGTGCCATCATGATTCATGAAATCATATCATGAAAAATTAGTATTAGAGCAAGGTTTACTAGTATTATTGGTATAAAAGCAAGTGGCTCATAGAGTCCCATAGATCAGAATAATGGCATTTGTTTCTTATCTTCGGGAGGATATAGGACATTCTTAGAAGATCTTTACTTCCATCACTTTTTTGTGCTTTGAGTTTGTATTGTTTTGTAATATTCACTTGGTTTTACTCTTTTATAGATATTTAGGATGCGAGATATTGCTATTAGAGATGAGGACCCTAACTCTGTGATTATGAATCTTACTAGAGGTTATGGCTGACCTAGATCTCAGGGGTAGGAAAGAGCTACATCCCCAACAAGAAGTCCAGGTAGGGAGCCTTCACCAGACCCTCATTCTACTCTTGAACCAGATATTCCTCCACCCCATCCAGTTATAGGTTAAGGCGGTCCAGGATCTACTGAGGTTTATTCCTTTGTTACTGCTTAGATATTCTTTAGTTTAGTTGATGGATTTTTTAGATGGTATACTATCTGATGATGCTCAGTCTATGGATCAGAATAGTATAGAGGTAGAGGTATAGCTAGTAGTTAAGACTTTGAGATTGGAGAACCCTCTAGTGCTGGTAGTTTCTCAGCTAATAGTCGTCCAACCTGCTATGTTTGTTGAGGTGTAGAAGATGTTGGGCAGGTTTCTAATATTGACTCCCGCTAGGTTTTGTGGGGCACCAGGTGAGAATGCATTCAAGTTCTTGACGGTTTGTGAGGTAGGCTCAATAATTTGGTCCTAGTTAAGAATCGCGACATTCACTACACTATTTTTTAGTTAGACATGGCAGCTAGATATTGGTTGAGAGGTTATCTTGATCCATGCCAATTGGATCTCCTTATTCGACATAGACTTCATTATCTAAGTTTTCTTAGAGAAGTGTATTCCTCGTATACTTAGAGAGCATCTAAGAGATCATTTATTAAGATTGGAGAAGGGTTTTATGACTATCTAAGAGTATGAGGCTCGGTTTCATTAGTTATCCTAATATGATACAATTATTTTATCGACTAAGTATGAGAAGATTTGGTGTTTTATTTAGGGATTGAGAATCCAACTTCATATGGCTAATCAAAGTTTAGTCAATACTACCAGGTCTTATATTAAGGTTTCTAATTATGCCCAGACCATGCAGAAAATACACCAGGCCTAATGGGTATCCATAAGAGACACCGTTACCAAAGTACTTTTAGTGGGAGTCAGAGTGGCTCAAAAATTTAGATGCAGAGGTTCTTAGGATAGGTACCCTCCATGTCATTCCTATCAGTATTAATGTCAGTCTAGTAGGCCTATTCATGCCACACTTTAGATTAGTAATGATGATAAACCCAATTACTATGATTATCTTGACCAAAATAATGATCCGTATTTGAGAGGGATATATTTTTCATTTTCTAGCCAAGGTGTCTATATTGCTTCAGACAGATATTCTGGCTAGAGTGCAGTGCTATAGGCATTTTATGATTGTGCGGATTTCAACCATTATTCTAGAGAGTATCCCCAATATGGGGTAATTATTCCTATAGTGCAGAGTGTGTGTTTTACTATTTATAGTAGTTTTATCCCCAGCTAGAGATGATATACAGGGTTGTCAGGCTAGTCTCTAGGTTCTCGAGGAGGTCATTAGGTAGTTTGGACTAGTGACTAGTCAGGAACCCATATGGGTGATGTGTATGGTAATTTGCATGATGACCTGGTAGATCGAAGGTTGTGTCTTCAGATGTTGTTATTATAGAGTCTTCGCCATAGCCATTATGAGTTCCAGGTGATTTCTTTTGGGTTGATGAATGCCCAATCCACATTTATGTATTTGATAAATTGCGTAGTTAGACCTCATTTGGACTCCTTCATGATTGTGTTCATCGATTAAGTTCTTCTATATTCAAGGAGTAGGGAGGTGAATAAGCAATATTTGAGGATTGTGCTCTAATCTTTGAGAGATCATAGGCTTTTTCCAAATTCTCAAAGTGCAACTTCTGTCTTGAGTCTGTTACATTCTTAGGATACATAGTTTCTAAGGATAGGATTATGGTGGATACAATGAAGATTGAGGTTGTTTGTTATTTGGACAGACCTATATCTCCATTCGAGGTTCGTATTTTTATTAGTTTAGCAGGTTGTATAAATGGTTCATTGAGGGTTTTGATATTATTGCATTATTGATGACTAAATTAACTTTAAAAGAGGTTTCTTTAGTGGTCTGAGGAGTATGAGCTGAGATTCTGGAAGCTCAAAGATTTCCTTACTCTAGCTCCTATATTGACTCTCCTTGTTGAGGGGGAGAGATTTACCATATTTTGTGATGCTTTTGGTGTCAGTTTGGTTTGTGTTATAATGTTGATGGATGAGTTATTGCTTATGCATTGAGGGAACTAAAGGTTCATAAGAGCAACAGCCTCACCCCTGACTTGGTCTTGGTGGAGGTAGTCTTTGCGCCTAAGATTTAGAGGTATTATTTGCATGGTGTTCATTGTGGAATCTAAACTAATCACCATATTCTTTAGCACCTTATAACTCAAAGAGAGTTAATTCAAAATAGCGCAGATGAATGGAGTTGCTGAAGGAATATGGCATCTATTCTAAACCATCTAGGTAAGGAAAATGTGGTAACGGATTCCTTGAGCTAAAAGACGGTGATTATGGATCTTAGCTTCTATTTTAGATTTCAAAAGGACGTTGGAGTGGAAATTCTAGTCCTTAGCTAACTTGATGGTGTGACTTGATATTTCAGACTCCAAGAGGGATTCTTGTTATTGTTGAGGCTAGGTCTAATTTGTTGAGTAGATTTAGAGTCGTTAGTTTTAGGATAGTGGACTTTTAACATCTATGATCAGGTGTCGATGAGTGAGTCAAGGAGGCTACCATGGATCCTGAGGGTATTCTGAGATGTGATGGCTGAATTTGTGTTCCAAGAGTTAGAGACTTGATTTAATTGATATTGTGTGAGGCTCACAATTCCAAATACTCTATTCACCATGGGATAACTATGATGTATAGGTATTTGAGAAAATATTACTAGCAGAATGGCATGATGAGAGATATAGAAAACTTTGTAGGTCATTACCTATGTTTTCAGTAGGTGAAGGCTAAACATAAGAGCCATGGTAGCCTGATTAAAACATAGACCATTCCCGAGTGGGAGTGGGAGCGGATCGCCATAGATTTTCTTAAGCCTTTTGTAGTTCTAATGGAATTTGGTCATTATAGATTGGTTAACTAAATCCACATATTTCCTTCCTATTCAGATGCCCTTCAGTGTTAATAGGTTTGCCTATATCTATGTTGTGAGATAGTTCACCTGCATAGAATACCCATATCTATTATTTCAAACAGCAACTCGATACTCACTCCTTGCTTCTAAAGGGCTTTTTAGGAGGATTTGGGTACTCAGGTGGACCTTAGCACCACTTTTCACCCTCAGACGGATGGAAAATTGGAGTAGATTATTAAGGTTCTTAAGGATATGATTCAATCTTATGTTATGGACTTTATAGGTAAGTGGGAGCAACTCTTAGCATTAGCAGAGTTTGCCAATGATATAAGATACCATTTGAGCATTGAGATGGCACCATTTGAGGCACTATATGGAAGCCGTTGTCAATCTCTAAAAGAGGGGTTTGTGTAATGAACCTCTAATTCATTTTATATATTTCTTTTTATTTTCTCTATTTAGAGACTTCCTATAGCTGTCCAAAGTTATTTATGACTTGCTGGAGCTGACAGTTTTGTTATCGGGCAGTTCATTTGGTTTTTAGAGCAAATTTTCTATTTTGAAGTATTTGTTGGTTAGAAGTGGCTCTCGAGAAAAACTTCAATCAAATAATCTCGTATTTTAATTTTAAAAGTTCCAAAGCCCCGAAACATTGATTTTAGGTTAGTACCTTTGGTTTGGGTCCTTAGGCTTCCAAACTTATTCTGGGCTATTTGCTGGAACTTAAGAAAAATGACACTTGGGTGTGGGACCCACTTTTTTTCCAAATTATCTCGAATGGAAATATCGAATGTTTCATTGAGTCTATAATGTCAAATTTTAATGGGTATCAAAGTTTGTTTTTGTATACAATATTCCAAACTAATATCGAGGGGTGGATCAGGACTTAGAGAAATACTAAGTCTCCAGGTGGTGCACCTGCTTAAGCGCTCTTTGGATTGCTTAAACGAATGGACGCTGAGGCAGCTGCTAGAGTGTCATGACCCAAACCAAGGCCTAGCCGTGATAGGCATCTCAAGTCCTACATAGACTGGATATCTCCTGAACCTAACCAAGTGAACACAACATCCCCAACATCGAATGAAATCCAGACATATAACAAGATAGCACAAGGTAAGATAAAGGAATATAAGATAAGTCTATAACCGATAACCATTAACAGACCAAAATAACCAACCAACATCGCCCAAGTCCACGGTAATCCAACAATGCCTTCTAACAAAAGAATAAAAACCAGCTTTGGTGTAGACATGTCCTCGACTCTGACAATGACAATGAAAATGATAAGGTTGATGATAATGAAAACTGAATTCTAATCTATGCTAAGAACTGATGAAATGTCTAAGCCTTTTGTAGAAAGGAGGCTCACCACTTTACAACGCCAAGCCGAGCAGATCCACCTAACTCTACGCAGGAAAAGTAGAAGTATCTTTTGTGCCTACATCGCGCGAGGATACAACGTCTAGAGACAGTTAATGGGGTGAATACTAGCATGTAACTCAGGGATAAGGATAAAATAATGCCGTGGTCAACATTTCAAAATCATTCAAAATGAATGCATATGATCAAAAGCACACACACATATATATATCACATGCTAGGGCAGGGAACGAGGCTTAACATGCACTTTAAAACTTTAGCCTGGATTGTGTAGCTCAACCATTATCACATAAAAAGACACCTATGGGCTATATGGCCCCAACTTTCCTTTAGCTGGTAGGGCCCTAATGCGTGTAGAGGCATGAACTAAAGGGTATACATATGCACTACATAGGACTTGAACCTTACGGCATATCAAAGTTGACACAAGTACCAAATCATATAATATAATGTGGGGGACTCGAAGCTCTCAATCATGTGATAATAATAATAAGATGGAGTTGAACCACCTAGTCATACAGACCCCTGCATTAGCAGTCGCAGTTTCCTGTATTGGTCCCTTGGGACCTCAACTTTCAAGACTCAGCCACACAGCCCTCTTTAAATCCCAATTAAATTACTTATCACACATTCCTATTCATTGAATCACATTATACATTAAGTCATACATTGTTGGTGTAGTTATACTAAATACACTTGCAAGGTAACATCAATATGCCACACCAATTACCATCAATTAGGGGTAATCACAATCCCCTTTAGTTTAATTATACATTAGCTTGGGGAATTACACAGCCCCATAAGGTTCAATTAAAAATTATTATGTTTTATTAACCTTTCACATTTTGCAATAGTTCAAGAGTAGTTCAATGTGCATATTTTCATATTCAAAAACCAATTCCATAATAAGGAGTTGAGGTTAGGTCATAACCACTTCAAAAGTCACAAGTTTGGGGAAATCACAATCCCTTAATTTATTCACCATTCCCATTCATCAATTTGATTTTAAAACCACTATTAAAATATAATCTATTCAATGACAAACATGAAACATCACATAAAAAATCGTTATTCAAAAACCCTCAACCCATGCTTTCAACACCAACCTAAATATCATATGAACAACACTTTACAACTTATGCTTTTAGGAAATTAACATTTAAGGTAAGAGTAAGATTCCTGAAATACCAAGTTTTACAAAAATAATTCAACCCTTAGCCCCCTTGGATGACCTACTTCTTGAAAACCCTAAGTATGGTTGCTTGAGAGACTTAAGAGAGCTTTGGAAGTGTGTAAGTACGTATGAATGAGAAATAACCCCTCTTAACTGTCTTATGAATGTGAGGTTTGAATTGGATACGGAGGGAATTATTCAAAGTTCACTTAATTTCAAATTGAAATTTAGTTGTTAGTGACTACGGGTCACTATACGACTCATAGTTACTCATTACGACTCATCACCATGAGTTGTAGCCAAGATAGTCTCCAGGGTACTCACAATCGGTTGACCCTATGAATTAACTAATATGACTCATAATGGGACCTTAAGACTTGTATAGTATTGTCATAGTCAACATAAAACCCATTTAGGGTAAATACTTGACATCCTACAATTTGCACCCAACGACTTGTAAGAGTCCTTATGGCTCTTAGTGAGGCACTTATACTCAGAGCAGAACTAAGTCACACACTTACTGATTTGGTTACGATTGGGTCCTAGGACATGTCAAGACGCCATACGACTTATAGGGGAAGAAATCATAATCAGGATTGTGAGGATAAAATTTCAAAAATTTTCAAGGACCAAAAACCTAGGGCGTTACATACTGCCCCCTTATGATCATTCGTCCTTGAATGACAAGACAAGGCATTTTACAGCACGATTTGACTCCTAACACAACCATGCTTACCTTTAACAAAGATACAAAACAAAGATCTGAAGAAATTCACATACCTTAAGCACAATTTTTTGGAATGGGGAACAAAAATGGATACTTAAACTTTATTTGATCCTCAGCTTCCCACGTAGCTTCATCAACCTTTTGGTTGCTCTAAGGAACCTTTACTGAGGCCACATCCTTGGTCCACAACTGACGGACTTGTCGATTCAAAGTCTTGATTGGGACTTTCTTATTGGATAAGGAATGCAAAATACCCACCTTCTCTAAGGGAATAAACATCGAAGGATCACCCACACACTTTTTCCACATCAAAACATGAAACACCGAATGAATGGAGATCAAACATAAAGGCAACTCCAATTCATATGTAACATTACCAACCCTCTTCAAAAACAAGTACAAATCAAGATAACCGGGACTGAGCTTCCCTTTCTTACCAAACTGCATCATTCTCTTTATGGGAGATACCTTCAAGAACACCCAATCACAAATACTGAACTCCCACTCCATTTTCCTCATATTCGTGTAGGACTTTTGATAACTTTGGGTGGCCTTAAGTCTATCCTGAATTACCTTCACCTTTTCCATGGCCTGGTGAAACAAATTAGGGCTAAATAACTTATTTCTACCAACCTCAAACAATCCAATGGGAGAACTACACCTCCTACCATATAAGCCCTCAAATGGGGCCATACCAATGCTAGAGAGATAACTATTTTTAGGCAAATTCTATGAGTGGCAAGTGGTCAACTCAACTTCCATGAGAATCACATAAACAAAACGAAGCATATCTTTGAAGGCATGAATTATCCTTTTCATTTGCACGTGCCTCTGTGGGTGGAAAGTGGTACTAAGGGTTACCTTAGTCCCCAAACCTCTCTGAAATGACCTCCAAAAATGAGATAAGAACTGAGTACCCCAATCAGATAAGATGACAACTAGAGTACTATACAACTTCACGATCTCCTCAATGAATAACTTTGCATATTCCTCAAACAAGAAATTAGTCCTCACTACCAAGAAGTGAGCAGACTTAGTCATCTTATCCATAATGACACAAATTGAATCAAATTGGTGGAAAGATCATGAAAGACCGGTAACAAAATATATATTAATTATCTTCCATTTCCACACCGACAACTCAATATCTTGGGTCAACCCTATGGGCCTCAACTGCTCCACTTTCACTTACTGACATACCATGCACTTAGCCCTAAAATTGGCCACAACCGTCTTCATATTATTCCACTAATAAATCTCCTTCAGATCATGATACATTTTTGTCGAACTAGGATGAACAATATAACATGACTCATGAGCTTTAGCCAAAATTCTTCCTTGTAGCCCATCAACATCAAGAACACATAATGTACCTTGGTATCTCAAGATACAATTGCCACAGATCTCAAAAATCATTATTTTCTGCATACCAACATCATTTTTAATTTGTGTCAAAATAGGATCCAACATCTTCTTCTCCTTCACCTTTGCACCAAGAGATGACTTCACCACCTCTTGAACAATCACATCACCATCCTTAAAATCTAAGAGACAGACTCCCAGATTAGCTAAAAATAAATATCCTTCACCAAATCCCATTTCTGTTTATACACATGAGATAAGCTTCCCATGGACAACCTGCGAAGAGTATCAGCAACTACATTAACTTTACCTAGATGATACTCAAGACTCATGTCATAGTCCTTGATCAACTCAAGCCATCTTCTTTGCCTGATATTTAGCTCCGTCTAAGTGAAAACATATTTCAAGATATTATGATTAGAATAAATATCAATATTTACCCTATACAAATAAAGTCATCAGATCTTTAATGCAAAAAAAAAATAGCTAATAAGTCCAAATCATGAGTTGGTAATTATTCTAATTGACATTCAATTGTCTAGAGGCATAAGTAACCACCTTGCCATGCTGCATCAACACGCACCTCAGCCCCACCTGGGATGCATCACAATAAACCGCAAAACCATTAGGCCCTTAGGCATAGTCAAAACAAGAGTCTAAGTTAACTTATCCTTTATCTTCTCAAAACTACCCTCATAAGCATCAGACCACACAAATTTTACCTTTTTCTAAGTCAACTTAGTCAATAGGGCAACAATAGAAGGAAAACATTCCACAAACCTTCTATAATAATCGGCTAAACCTAAGAAGCTCCAAATATTGGTTGGAGTCGAGGGTCTAGGCTACTTCTTAACCACCACAACCTTTTATGGATCTACCATGATCCCTTCACTAGAAACAATATGGCCCAAATAAGTCAGAAGATTTAACCATAACTCACACTTCGAGAACTTCACATATAACCGCTTATTTTTCAAGGTTTGCAACACAAGGCTAAGGTGACCGGCATGATCTGCCTCACTCTTGGAATACACCAAAATATGATCAATAAACACAGTCACAAATAAATCTAAGAACTAACTAAAAATTCAATTCATAAGGTCCATAAATATTGTCAGGGCATTGGTCAAACCAAAAAACATTATGAAAACTCAAAATGACCATGCCAATTTTGGGAAGAAATCTTTGGCATATCCACCTATCTAATCTTCAACTGATGATAACCTGACCAAAGGTAAATTTTAGAAAAGAACTTAGCACCCTAAAGATGATCGAATAGATCATCAATCCTCGAAAGGGATACTTATTCTTTATGGTCACCCTATTCAATTAGCAGTAAATACCCATTCGAAGGGACCCATTCCTCTTATGTACGAAAAGAATAGGAATACCCCATAAAGACATACTAGAGAGGATAAAGCCCTTATACTGAACATCTTTCAACTTAATTGAAGCCATTTTGTAAAGAGAAATAGAAATATGATGAGTTTCCAGAAGAAGATCAATCCCAAAATCAATTTCCATATCAGGAGAAATACTAGGAAGATCATCAGGAAACACCTTAGGAAATTCACAAACCACAGGGATAGTCTGGAAACAAGGACCTTAAGAACTAGAATCGTTAACATGTGCTAAGTGATAGAGGCACCCTTTAGAAACTAATTTTAAGGCTCTAAGATATGAAATAAAATTTTCATTAGGCACTAGGGAACTATCTTCCCATTCAATCACCGGTTCATTAAGGAAATAGAAACTGACCCTTCGGGTCTGACAATCAAGAGATGCATAGCACGAATGTAACCAATCAATTCCTAAAATCATATCAGAGTCTAACATGTCCAACTTTATTAGGTCTAAAAATTTCTCTCTACCATAGAATGGCATCACACAACCTCTATAAACCCTTTTAGCCATAACGGAGTCACACACCGAGGTGGATACGGAAAAGTTATCTAAAAAACATTCAAGATAAAAAACAAAATAAATAGCCATATAAGGGGTCAAATAACAGAGGGTAGACCCGAGATCAAGTAGAAAATATACACCACAGGAGAAGAGTTTGAGTGTACCAATAACAACATCAGGGGACGCTTTAGAATCCTTCTGGGTGTCAAGAGCATAAAGACAATTCCGACCAGTGCCGAAGCCAAAAATAAAAGTCTAACCCTTTGGATCAGGAGCTGATGTAGTAGAAATAAGAAATTTATTTTCCCCAGAAGTAGACCTAGAAGGAAAATCCCTTTATATATGGCTAATTTTCCCACATTTAAAATACTTGTTCTCCATTCTTCACTAATACCATGATGGACCTGACCACTGAATCTACAGGGGGGATATAATGAAGCTTACCGAGCCCACTAGCCTGAGTCTGGGCTGCTAGTACTCTAAACCCACTATCACACTGAGAACAATGATCACCCGATGGCTTTGGACAAGGAGCACTAGCCGTAGAGTAGGAACCAAAATTTCCACACTTCTTCTAAGACCATTTTCCACCATTTCTACCACTCTACTTTTGACCTTCACCCTGATCCGAATATTAAAACCCCTTACTCTTTCTTTCACTTATCTCCGCTAGCTTTTTTTTCTTCCACTTATTGCATATACAACACAAGTATATAGATGTTCATATCCTTGTTCAACAAGGAAACCTTACTTTCCAAGATCAAATCATGGGATAAACCAAAAGTAAACATCCTCATTCTATCCCTCATGCTAGACAACAACTTAGGAGCATAATGCAACAACTGATAAAACTTTAAGGCATACTTCTTTACTATCATCTTACCTTGCTTCAAATTCAAGATTTTCTCAGTCCTCGCCTCCCTCAACTCCTGGGGAAAGAAGCCATCAAGAAAAGTATTAGAGAAGTTGTCCCATAAAGAAAACTTAACATCATCACTCCTAACCTACTCTGACTCTTTATACCATTGGTATGCTAAAAACATTAACTGATAAGTTACGAACTCTACACCCTCAGTATCAGTAGCATGCATCACATAAAAGATATTTTCTATATCATCAATGAAACTTTAAGGATCTTCCTCATCTTTAGAACAAATAAAAATAAGAAGACTCAACCTTAGAAATTGTCCTACTCTAGTGGCCTAAGAGGATGGAGCAACAAAAGTAACACACAGAGTCTGGGAGACCACCAACTAGGTAAGAAAGTGAATCAATTGGCAAAACTTAGCATTAGTCATGCCACCTTGAGCTGCCTGAGGTTGAATAGGAGAAACAAGTAGAGCTCCACTAGGAAAATTAGAAGCAGTAACCCTAGACCGGGGCTGAACTCCTGGATTAAGATGAGCTTCATTGACATTATCCTCAAATAGTACAAAAGAGTTTCCATGAACATTAGGTCTTTTGAGAGGCATGATCTGAAACCCAAGAATATGGGGGTTAGAGGAGATTCAAGACCTTAGAATCTATAGCACAAAATAGAAAAACAAAAAATGAAATAGTCCTAAACTCCTCATAGACTTTCCCTTATAAGTATGGCACACTACACACCTATAGAAGAGACTCTACTTGATGCAACTTTATTAAACACCCAATGACACCAAACTTAGTCTCAAATACCATCTTTCTCATGAACCAAACTAGGGCTTGGACATGATAGGCATTTCATATCCTACATGGATTGGAAACCCCGTCCTACACCAACATAGTGAACAAATTATCCATAACATTAGATGAAATCTAAACGTATAACAAGATAGAACAAGGTAAGATCAAGGAATATAAGATAAGTCTATGACTTATAACAAGTAATTGGCCAAAATAACTGACCAACATCACCCAAGTCCACAGTAATCTAACAAAGCCTTCTAACAAAAGAATAAAACTAGTCGTAGTTAGGACATGTCCTTGACTCTGATAATGAATATGAAAATGATAATGTTAATGATAATGAAAACTCTCAATTCTAGTTATGATAAGAACTGATAAAATGTCTAAGCCTTCCAATGAATGGAGGTCACCACTTCACCATGATGAACAATTGAGCCAATCCACCTAACTCTGTGCAGAAAATGTAAAAGTATTTTCGATGCCAATATTGCATGGGGATACAGTGTTCGGAGATGGTTAGTGGGGTGAACACTAGCATGTAACTTAGGGATAAGGATAACATAATGCCATGGTCAACAGTTCAAAATTATTAAAAACTAATGCGCTTAATAAAATGCATATACATATACATATATATATATATATATCATATGCCGGTGTAGGGAACAAAGATTAACATGTACTTTAAAATATTAGACTAGATTATGTAGCTTAATAATAATCTATAAGAAGGAACCTCTGGGATATATGGGCCTAACTCTCCCCCAGTAGATAGGGTCCTAGAGCGTATGTCCACATGAACTAAAGAGTATATATATGCACTATAGGGGACACAAAACTCTCAGCATATCAGAGTTACATATGCACCAAATCATGTAATATAATGTGAGGGACTCAAATATCCCAATCACGTGATAACAATAAGGGAGACTCAAACCACATGATCAAATAGAACTCGCCTTAGCAGTCGTAGTTTCCAGTATTAGTTCCTCAGGACCTCTACTTTCACGACCCATCTAGACAACACTTCTTAAAACCCAATTAAATCATTTATCAGACATTTCCATTTATTGAAGAACATTATACATTAAGGCATACATTGTTGGTATCATTATACCAACTACACTTGCAAGGTAACATCAATATGCCATACAAATTACCATCACTTATGGGAAATCACAATCCTATTTGGTTCAATTATATATTAGCTTAGGGAACTACATAACCCTATAAGGTTCAATTAAAATCATTATGATTCAGTAACCTTTCACATTATGCAATAGTTGAAGAGTAGTTCAATGTGCATATTTTTTATATTCAAGAAATGAATTCCCTAATAGTGGGATGAGGTCAGGTCATAGCCACTTCAAAAGTGATAAGTTTGGTGAAATCACAATCCCTTAATTCATTCACCATTTCTATTCATCAATTTGATTTTAAAACTACCATTAAAACATAAGACTCGTAGGGACAAACATAAAACATCATATAAATAATAGTTATTCAACCCACGTTTTTTAAACCAACATCAATACCATATGAACAATACTTTAAAATTTATGCTTTCAGCAAATTAACATTTAGGAAAAGAGTAACATGCCTAAAATACCAGATTTCATGGAAATAATTTAATTTTTTGAGTCCATGTATGACCTACTTCTTGGAAACCATAGGTATAGCTGCTTGAGATACTTGAGAGAGCTTTGGAAGTGTTTAAGTACGTTATAAATAAGAAATAATCCCTCTTAAGTACCTTATGAACGTGGTGTATTAATTGGGTAATGAGGGAATTATCCAAAGTTCCCTATATTTAAAATTTAAATTTAGTTTTTAGTGACTATGGGTCATGATACGACACATAGGGACTCATTAAAACTTTTCACCATGAGTCATAGCCAAGACAGTCTCTATGTAATGCCCCATATTTTCGGGCTAGTCTTTCAATAGTTGTTTCTACATGTATAAGCTATAATCTAACTGATTCCCATGAAAATATGAGTTTCATGATATTTATCCTTATATTTGATTTTTTTAGGTGAAAAATGTTCATAAGAATTACTTAGGACAAAATTGAGCTTAGAGCCTTTGATTCGTCTAAAGTTTGGTATTCGATTCTACAAGGGTATACTTTAAATATGTATAATTTTTTATATACATATAATTTTGAAGCTCAATACCCACCAAATTGTATATAATTAAATTAGTTTTCCAATGATACTAATTTCACCTTAATTTGATACCCGAGCGAAAAGTTATGGCATTTTTTGTGAGAGGCAGTAAGCTGATGGAATTGGGACGCGACACGTCGGCTGTCGACGTGATTAGAAACACGATGCAATGGGATGGATATCTCCTTACGAACTATTTCAAATGCTATTTCAGTTCCTAAAGGGTTTAAGGGCACTTTGGTCACTTCCTCTCACCCAAATCCGCCCATAACACTTAATTTAAGCCCCCAAAAGCATTATACATATTATTTTTCAGTTTTTCTCTACAATAAAACCCTATCACCCTCAATAACATCATCAAATTTTCTTCAACAAAATAAAGAACTCAAGTTTCCCAATTTAAGAAAGCTTTTAAGATTGTGTATCTTCTTCAATATTAAAGCTTTAAGGTATGTGGGAATTCATCTATTGATCCTCTTTCACCTATGAAGACCAAAACCCTTTTATTTCAATTAAAGAATGGATTTTCGATCATTACGTTATTTTAATGGTGTTTTTAATTTAATTCAGCCCATGTATGATTCCATGCAAGATTTTGAATTTCTCATGCTATGAATGAGTTTCCCATGTTTTATTCAAGTAAATTTCATGATAGATCCTAAATTTATGATGTTTAGCAATATTAACATGGTTTGAATTCATGCCTTCTATATGTTTGATGAAATTCCCATATCATGTTTAATCAATTTCAAGATGAATCCCAAGTTATGAATTTTTCCATGTTTAATCAATTTTGTTCCCTCATGTTTAAGATATTCTTGCATTCAAGCTATTATCTTTACATGTTTTGATGAAATGCCCATGTCCTATTTTGAGCAAATTTTATGTGAATTCCTAAATTCATGATTTTAGTTATGTAATCATGCTATGCTCCCATGTTTAAGATATTCCCATGTCCAAGTTCATGATCCCCATGTAGTTGGTGAATTGCCCTATGCTAAAGTATTACTCTCCATATGTTTGATGAAATGCCCAAGTGATAGGATTCATTAAATAAGGATTACTTATTATGGTCTCAAATGCGCTTATATGTTCTTATTGTTATTGCTATCGAGTCCTGGGGGTTATGAATGCCCAAAATTTAGTTGTTGTCTAGTTTTCCAGTGTATACAAAATGATTTCAATTATACCATAAGAAATATGATTCAGTCAGTAATATGGTCAGTGGTGAGTCCGATTAAGTTAGCTCAGTTCGATTTCAGTCCCAGTATCAGTTTATACATTAATAATTACCTTAGAATTCATATGCACTGTTATTTTCAAAATACCATGACCTGATCTTCTCAGTTATCAGTTAACAGTGCATGCAGCAGTTAGTATTCTGAGTCAGTTCAGTTGGGAGTAGGATTTAGCACCGAGCAAAACCAGGGATGGGGGCTTACCTGCCAGTTGAGGGTATGACCTTTAGTAGCAATCCTCGCATTCTAGAACTATGTAGATAGTATAGTTTGAGATGTTAAACTGCCAATTGAGGGTTGATCTCACACAGCCACCTGCCAGTTGAGGGTAACCCTTAGTCCCTTGGGACAACACCAGTTTAGTAGATCCACACAGCCAGTGTTAGTACCCATGGAATAGTACTGACATCCTTCCAACTAGGGTTACAGGTTGGTCCCCGATTAGCTCTGATTGGGGCATGCTGTTTAGATGATACCCCCTACAGTCTCAATTATAGTCTCAGTTACAGTCTCAGTTCAGTGTTTAGTTCAGAACTCAGTTCAGTTTCATGTTTGCTAGACTATAGAGTACAGTTATCAGTTATTCAGTTACCAGTATCTTAGTACTTCTGTTCACAGACTATTTTAGAATCATGTTATACGCTTGGTCTTGCATTCTCAGATTATACAGTTTTTAAAAATTCATGCTCAGTTATCTCATGTTGCTCATTCAGTCCTTACCTCATATACATAATACTCTACATTTTTAGTCCATTTATTCAAACTAAGTATAGTTCAGTCTTACATGACCAGTATTTAGCTATCAGTCATTCAGTTATACAGATAAGTTAGTATGTTTATGCATTTATGCTTAGTGTGATTATATATTCATATCCTCGATTTATGTCATTCTCCATCACATAGTTTCAGACCTATTATTCATATAGTATCCATGTTTTAACATATCCCAGCTCTAGTTCTACTTATGTCATTAAAGCAAAGTTTTATAGAAACTAAGTGTACAGATTTGCCATCTTATCAGAGTATGTTTGTCACTCATGTTTTAAGATGTTTTGAGATTTTAGTTTATTCCAGCCTATTGGTGAGTCTACTTACACTTAGCATGCATATTTTAAGATTACGTATGAAATCAGATTTACTTATTGCATTCACCCCTGCATACTCAGTATATTCCCAAAGTATTGATCCATATATATGTTTTTATGGCTATATTCTTTCATAATATAGGTACTGGTTATAGCTCGTACATCACAATCATATAGTTGCAGATTCCAGCCAGTAGGTGATGAGTTCTCCTACTTTGGGAACTCCAGACAGCTTTGGTTCATGTACAATTTATTTATTTTCATGAGTCTTGATTAGTGATAGTTGGAGGCATGTCCCAGCAATCTATAGTCAGTATAGTAGAGGATTCATAGATGTCAGTCAGAGTCAGTCATGTAATATCAGTTCTTTTCTCAATTTTAATCAGATTGAAAACTTTATCGGTATTGTATTTATTAAGATTATGCCATGATTATGTTTTCGCATAGCAGAACTTGTTATTTATTTTATTATAATTTAGTTGCTCAACAATATGCCATTTCATGGGTTAGCTTGGGATCACATCTGGTTCCAAGCACCGTGTGATGACTAGGGGGTAGTCTCAGGTCATTGCACTCTAAGGCACTCAAAATATTTTAACCCTACGACTCTACTACTATGACTCATAATGGGACCTTATGACTAGTGGGTCTTGTCGTAGTCAACATAGAACTTATTTTGGGTAATCACTGCACATCCTACGATTTGGACCTAATGACTCGAAATAAATCCTTACACCTCTTAGTGAGCCAATCATATTCAGAGTAGAACTTAGTCACACACTTACTGATTTGTCTATAATTGGGTCCCTAGGACCCGTCAAGACTCTCTATGACTTGTAGGGGATGTGGTAGTCAGGACAGTGAGGATTAAATTTCAAAAAATTTCAAGGATCAAAAACCTAAGGTGGTACATTAAGTGACTAGGCTTGCTAGAAAAGGGCTATAAAAGTGGAACACTCATCACTTAAGAGACAAGGAGACCCCTTAAGCGGTAGGTATACAGACAATAGATACCGCTAAAGTGACACTTATCCACAAAAGTGGTGACCACTTAAGCTACCTAGTGTCCCTTAAGCGGCCCCTGGGCACACTTTAAATTTCCTAGTTGTCTGATTTTTCTTCTTTTTCCACACAAATTCAGAAAGTGAAAAACCCCAGAATGTGTGGAAATTTGGGAGAAATATTGATAGGATATTTTGGGGTGTTTGTGCTTTTAAATTACTAGTTTCTTCTCTAAATTCTTGGTAGGTTTTCATTAAGTTCATGGTCAATTTCTCTATTAATTCCCTAAATCCCTAGAATGCTGGTGGGTTGATTGTTTTACCATTTGAGCTTAGAATTTACCCATTCTTAAGGGTAAATATTCCTTGAGAATAAAGGTATGAGTTGACGGTTTTCAATATGCAATTTGTCAAGTGGGCCTCACATGATATTCTTACATAATCTTGGACCAAATCATAAAAGTGCAATATAGGTATCGTTGTTCTTGTATTGATGATTAGATTATAATTTTGATAGGTGGACATTGAGGAAGCTTCTAAAAAAGGAAAATCAATAACTTAGCAGATTTCTTTGGGCTTTTCTTTGGCATCCGGTAGACTAAGTTTACCTTTCTCATAGATAAAACTAATTAATTTTATATTTGTGATATTATGCTAGATATGGGATGGGGACTAGTTCTTGGAGCTATAGTAAGTATTATTTGAAATATTTAGCCTATTAAGAAACTATAAATTTGGCATAATTGGTTTAGTTGCTCATACTTTAGGTAAAATTACTATTTAGGGCTAATTTTGGCTTATTTAATATCTTAGAGTAAATTCAAACACCTTAGCCTTGTGTGCTAGTCTGGGGATAGACATTGCCTTAGAATAGATTTTGGAGATTAAAAGTGGGCCCCTCTGGGACATCTAGTCCAACACTCTTGTTATCTCCTTGTAGACTTATTGGGCATATTATATCCTTAAATTGCTTATTTTAGAGTTTAAAAATAGTAGATTCTTGAAACTTATGCTAGATTGATACTTGGGAGTTGGTGATAGTCTTGGACTAAGTCCGTGAATTACTGATATTGAGTTCCAGTTTAAGTCTGACAATTGATTATATGAGTTTTGATTTAATTTTGAAAAATGATGATGATGATATAATTTTCGATTTGAGTTTGACATTGAGAGGTTATTTAAAGTATGTTATTGCAAGGATGGATTCATCGTTATTGCTTGATATTTGGCAAATTTATGAAATTTTGGTTATTTACTTTCATGTTGTACCCTCTGGGCTTATGGGGGCCCACGTTGGGTTATTTACTTTTCTGCACTTATTATTTTATGGGGGTCATTCTTGTAGTATTTATTATACGTTCTTCCATAAATATATTTGTTTTGATTATTTATTTATAATATTGGAGTGCTATTCAAGGTTTACCCTTTTACCTTGACTTAACTTATTTATTTTGCTTCTTTATTGTACTTATATTATGATTTAGCTTGGTCGGCCAATGATGTCTACTGAGTACCCATGGCTTTGTTACTCTCTATACTTCTATACCTTTTTGGTGCAGATCTGAGTATTAGTTAATGCCGCTGATAACATGATCGTGCTTCTTAGAGTTTGAAGGCAGGGCGAGCTCTCAAAGTTAGAGTTGCCCTTTTCTCCTTTTTCTACTTTTCCTAGTCTTTCATTATTCAAGACTGCTGTATATTGACTATTACTGTACTTGTATTCCTTTTGCTAGTGGCTGCCCTACCGACTCTACTAGGTTGTGGGATGTTATTATTGTCTTTATCTATATTTTAGACTATTATTATTACTTCTAGCCTTTAAAGATCTTTTCAGGAGGAGTTGGGTACTCAAGTGGATCTTAGTATAACCTTCCACTCTTAGATCGACGGGCAGTCTGAGTGAACTATTTAGGTCCTTGAGTATATTCTTTGAACTTGTGTTATGGATGTTGGAGGTCGATTGGACCAATATCTAGCTTTGGTATGGTTTAAGTATAATAATATCTACTATTCAAGTATTGAGATGGAACCCTTCGAGGCTTTGTATGGTAGGTAATGTCGTTCTATGATTGGGTGGTTTGAGACCTCCAAGATTAGACCATGTGGCACTAACTTACTTCAGGAATCATTAGATAGTATAATTTATGTGTTGAGGTTTGAAGTTTGTGACTT
This sequence comes from Capsicum baccatum var. pendulum, assembly GCA_030864225.1. Classification (NCBI taxonomy): domain Eukaryota; kingdom Viridiplantae; phylum Streptophyta; class Magnoliopsida; order Solanales; family Solanaceae; genus Capsicum; species Capsicum baccatum. Next base: position 157,535,417 of record CM061560.1, on the reverse strand, counting down.
AATATTCCTCCCAGTATCGCCCATTAAGGGTCTGATGAGGTTTGAGAGGGAAGGCAAGCCAAACTCCAAATATATTGGACCTTTTGATATTCTTTCCGTAGTTAGAGAGGTGACATATAAGTTAGCCTATCACAAGATTTTGCTGCTATTCATCAAGTTTTCCATGTTTCTAAGTTGTGAAGGTACACTTTTGATGAGTCTCTTGTGCTTTGGTGAGACTCAGTTCAATTGTATGAGCAGTTGACCTTCATGGAGGATCTTGTGCTCATATTATCCAATGATATCAGGTAGTTGTGCTCTAGAGATATTCTAGTAGTTAAGGTTTAATGGAGACACTGCTCAGTAGAATGGGATACATGGGATATCAAGAGCAAAATATCGGTCAAACATCCTTACCTATTTAAGGCTTTAGATACATCCTAACCTTTTACTTTAGCAGATAAAATTTCTTTTAGATGTGGATATTGTAATGACCCTCTAGGTTATCTTCTATATTTACCCTCATTTTTTGTTGTTTAGAGCTTTTTACGACCGCCCTAAGTTATTTATGACTCTTTAGAGCTAACAGTTTGATTATTAGGTAGTTCATTTGGTTACTAGAGTTGATTTCCTATTTTAAAGTCTTTGTTGGTTAGAATTGGCTATCAGGCAAAAACATCAGTCAAATAACCTAGTATGATCACTCCAATAGTTCCAACAACTCTGGAAAAGCAATTTTAGGCTAGGTGTACCGTTGGTTTGGATCCCAAGGCCTCTAGATTCATTTCTGGAAATTGGCCAAAACTTAAGAAAAATGGCACTTAGGTGTGGGACCTACTTCTTATTGAAATGACTTCGAATGGAATTTTTGACTATGCTATTGATTCTGAAATATAGAATTTGATAGGGTAGCATAGTTTGTTTGCATATACAGGATTCCAAACGAATACTGAGCGGTTGAAGGATACTTGGAAAAATACCAAGTCTCTAGCTGGTGCACCCGGTTGAGCGCTCTTTGGGTCACTTAAGCGTGGGGACTAAAGCAGCCAGCCGGTCACTTAGGCCACCATGCTTGCCTGCTGAGGGCCTCTAAAGAGTAACCCTCACCGCATAAGTAAATGTTGCTTAAGCAATAATAAGACTACTTAAGTTGTAGGCGTACAAGCTGTGGGTAACTCTAAAGCGGCACTTTGCCGCAAAAGTGGTGACCACTTAAGCAGCCTACTGTCCACTTAAGTGGCACCTCAGCATCCGTTAAATATCCTAATTGCCTAATTTTTCTCCCATTTTCACATAATTCAAGAGTGAATAACCCTAGAACTTATGGGAATTGGAAGGAACATTGATAGGAGACATTGGGGTGTTCGCGAACGTAAATTAATCATTTTTTCTCTACTTTCTTGGTATGCTTTCATCAGTTTCATGGTTAATTTCTCAACTAATTCCCCAAAATCCCTAGAATGTTGATGTATGATTGTAGCACTATTTGAGCTCAAAATTTATTTGTTCTTGAGGGTAAATGTTCCTTGAGCATAGAGGGACGGATTGATGGTTTTGAATGTTTGATTCCATAAAAGGGATCCATATGGGTTGTTACATAATTCATGTTTATGGCTTAATATTTGATAAATTTATAGAATTTTGGTTATTTACTTTCTTGATTTCACCCACTAGGCTTATAGGGGCCCGTATTAGGTTATTTACTTTTTTGTACTTATTGGCTTATGTGGGCTAGTCTTTTAGTATTAATTGTGCTTTCTTTCAAATTATGTCTATTTTGGTTGTTTATTTATAGTACTGGAGTGCTATGGTAGGGTTTCTCTTTACCTTGACTTAGCATATTTATCTGTTATCTTTATTGTAACTATATTATGATTTAGCTAAGTCGGCTAATGATTCCTACTGAGTACCCATGGTTTTGGTACCTATATTATACTTCGATAACTTTTTGGTGTAGATTTGAGTATAAGTGCCCCCCACTGACGTTAAAATTATGCTGCTTATATTTTATAGGTTGGGTGAGCTCTCGAAGTCGGAGTTTTACTTTTCTTCTTCTTCAACCTTTCTTAATGTTTCATTATTCAAAACTGATATATATATTATCTATTACAGTACTTGTATTTATTTTGCTATTGGCTTTTCTACTAATACTACAACGTTGTGGGATGTTATTATTGTCTTAATTTATCTTTCAGACTATTATTATTACAAGAATTATTATTGTAAGTCTTTACTTGTAAATTTCTGGATTTTATGCCCTTTTCTACCAAATTATCCCATTGCTTAATCTCTAGACTGCAGTTTGGCTTACCTACTGGTGGGGTAAAGTAGGTTCCTTCATGACTTATAAATTAGGTCATCATAGTTTGAGACCTCTGAGGTTCAATCTCGTGGTACTGGCTTACTTTTGGAGTCTTTAGATAGGATTCGTATGATTCAGGATAGGCTGAGGGTAACTCAGGTTAGGTAGAAGGCTTATGCAAATTGTAGACTTCGTACCTTGAAGTTTTGTATTAGAGACCAAGTTTGCCTTCGAGTAGCACCTATGCAGGGCTCGATGATGTTTAGAAGGAAGAGAAAGCTCTGCCCTAGATATACTGGGCCTTTTGATATACTTCACATAGTTTGAGAGGTGGCTTATAAGTTGTCTTTGTCCCTCAGTATTATTGCTTTTCATTAAGTTTTTCATATTTCTTTTCTTTAGTAATATATCCCTGGTGATTACACATGCTTTAGTGGGACACGATTCAGTTGGACTAGAGATTGAACTTGTTGTCCCAAGTAATTTATGACTTGTTGGATCTGATAGCTTTGTTACCAGGCAGTTTGTTTGGTTTTTAGAGCCAATTCCATGTTTTGAAATTTTTGCTGGTAAGGATTGGCTATCGAGTGTTACCTTTAGGTTAATATCCTTATATGCCAATTCTAAAATTCCATAAGATACGAAATATCAACTTTAGGCTTGGGGACCTTTGGTTTGAGTCCCAAGGCATCTAGACTCATTATGGTCTATTGGACGGAGTTTGGTAAAAATGGCATTTAGTTATGGGGCCCATATTCCATTAAAATGACCTGGATGGAAATTTTAATAGAAATGTTGAGTCCAGAATGTTGAATTTGATAGGGTAGCATAGTTTATTTTTCTTTACAAAATTTTAAGTGAATCCCGAGAGGTTGATGGAGACTTTGAAAAAAACAAGTTTTAGCTGGTGCGTGACTCAACTAGTGCAACCGCTTAAGCAGACCTTTTATCACTTAACTGATGGTTGTTTAAGTGTCCAGGAGGTCTCTTTAGCAGCCAAGATAGTCCCTACCATATCTTTTTAGGGGAGGTCTTTCCGCTTTAGCATACGTCGCTTAAGCAACGTGTTGTCTACTTTAGTGTAAGTTGTCTAGGTGCAAGGGTCGCTTAAGGGACCATGTTCCACTTTAGCGGTGGTCGCTTTAGTAGTCAAGTGACCTTATAACTAATAACTAGAAGGGCATTAAATTCCCTTCTTCACTTGATATTCCCTTATTTTTTAAAGTCCTAGAGGCCATTAAACCTTAGATAACTTGGAGAAATTGTGAGATTGATCCTTCGGTGATCTTGGGATGTTTGTGAACTTGGGGAAGTCATTTACCTTATCATAATCCTTGTAGGTTTCCATCTAATTCTCAATTTTAAGTATAACTAAGGTTAATTTAAAGGATAAGCATAAATACTACTGACAAATTATCAAATGAAGAAATGCCTAAATAATATCCTATGAATTCCATGCTTAGTTTCTTTTCAAAGAAAATACAATTTTAAGATTCAACAATTAATATTATTTTAAGATATAACAATTTTAAAAGGTAGACATATGTGATTCAATATTTAATGTAATATGTCTTTGATTAAGAAAAAACAAAAATATAAGTTTCATTTTGTACACACATCAGACAAGTTCTAAATTTCACATCTGTAAGGAATATACAAAATACTCACCTCCCAATGACTCCTATTAATTCTTTTCTTAACATTCTAATCAAATTATTTTAATCCCATTTTCATTTTTTTTAGATTCAATTCTAGAGCCTTACGTGTGTCAAATAGGACATATCTATCTTTATACGTAATTTTTTAGAGATTTACATATAGGCTTAGTGGTTCTAGATTATGCAACTAGCATAAGAAGCATGTTTGATTTATTAAAATTCTCTAAAGATTAAATTCTCTTAAGATGATCACCATTCATCCATCACTAAGAAAAACATTTATTTTATGACTAAAGATAAGAATGGCGGCTAAATTGACTTCTTTGGTAATAGAACTGACAATACCACCAAAGGGTTGCACTATCAAAAGTAACTGTTAACATGGCATACTAAATTTTAAATGATATATATTACATCCTAATATACTATTACAAACCATAAAAAAATTCAAGTACCTAAAATGCAAGAAATAAATAAAAGTAAACTCAATTAAAAAAGATAAAATTACTAAATAATATACAAACCAAATAAAAATTAAAAACTGTTATCATTTTTGCTCCACACCTTGTTCTTAGTGTTAAATATAGATAAATAAATAAGTAGGGTAAAAACAAAAGACTCCCTGTTCTAGGATGGTCATAGGTCTCCTTTATCACTTAAGAAAATGCACTATCATTTTCATCCTTATCTTTCTCAAGATATACATCATCATTATCATCAACTAGAAGAATAGGGGTTGCAGTAAGTAGTGATGTTATCATCCAACAACTCTACAAAAGCTGCGCTAACCTTGAAAGTCAGTTGAGAATGTGTAAGAACCCTCCAGGTCATTTTCTATATTTCCATTCCTTTTCGACAGTTAGAGTTTTTATATAGTTGACCTAAGTCAATCATGACTTATTTGAGCTGACAGTTCAGTTATTGGGCAGTTCATTTGTTTTTTAGAGTCAATTCTCTTTTTTGAAGTTTTCACTGAAAATGATTGGCTATTAGGAATTAACTTCAGGTTAACAACCTCGAATGCTAATTATAATAATTCCATCAGATTTAGAACATTGAATTTAGGCCGGGTGAACCATTATCTTGGGTTCTTGGGCTTCCGAACTCATTATAGGCTATTGGATAGATTTTGGTAAAAATGGCCTTTAGGTGTGGGGCACACATTCAATTGAAAATATTCCAGATAGGAGTTTTGATTGTGCCATTGTGTCTAGAGTGTCAAATTTAATAGGGTAACATAGTTCATTTGCATTTATGAGATTTCAAGTGAATCCTAACGGGTCAAAGAAAACTTGGCAAAAACCAAGTTTCAGTTAGTGCATGGACTTAGCGGGTGCAACCACAAAGGTATTCTTAAGTGGTGGTCTCTTAAGAGGGAAAAGGGTCACTTTTATGGACAAGATGGTCCTCGTATTGTCTCTTTAGAGGACTCCTATCCACTTTAGTGAATGTCTCATAAGAAACGTGTTATCCGATTAACCATAGGTTAGTTAAATGCAAGGGTCACTTAAGCGAGCATGTGCCACTTTAGCAGCGACCGCTTTAGTGGTCAAGTCACGATTAAGTGATAGCTATAAGGGTATTAAATTCCCCTCGTCACTAAAGTTCCTCTTATTTCTTGAAGTCCTAAAATCCATTAAGCCCTAGAGAACTTGGAGAAATTGGAGATCAGTCCTTAGGTGATCGTGGGGGTGTTGGTGAACTTAAGGAAGTCATTTCCTCATCATAATCCTTGTAAGTTTCCTTATAATTCTTGATTTTATTCTTTGATTTAGTCATAAATCCCAAGCTTCTTGATGGGTTGATTATGGTGTCGTTTGAGCTTCGAATTTACTTATTTTGAGGATAAATAATCCTTGAGCATAGAGGCATGTATTGGCGATTTTAAAGTTATGATTCCACTAGTAGGTTCCACATAGATGTTTGAACTGAGTGACATCATGTAGATGTTTATCAGAAGGAAAATCTCTAATTTAGTTAGCTTTAACGTGCATTGTTTGGTGTATAGGTAGGCTAGGTATACTTTTCTCATATATTGAGCTTCGATATGGTATTGGTATGATGGTATGATAGTCTTGGGTTTGGAAATTATGACTTGATTGTATATTTAGTGAAATTTGGGTTATTTATCCAGTTAGTGTGCCGTATTTAGGCAAAATTTGACCTTTCTATCCAGTTTTTGATTTGATGACTACCTTATAGTATGAGACTTTTTGACACCTTGTAGTAGGAATTTCGGACCCTAGTCTAGCTAGGGGTAGAAATTTCCTTAGAATGGCATTTTAGGGTTCAAAATAAGCCCCTTCGGCCCACTTTAGGTCAATATCATGATTAACTCCTTGTAGATATGAGAGACCCTCTTATGTCATCTCATTTATACTTTGAGTCATTAGAGGGACTACAACATTTCTGGCTTATAATAATACTTGTACCATGGATTGATATTAAGACGAGTTGTTATTTGGCAATGATAATATTAAGACTGGTTTGAGTCTAGAAAATTCCAATTTTAAGACCATTTTGAGTCCAGCAATTATGATACTATTACCAACTTTAGTCCAACAATAATGACACTATGCTCAGTTCGAGTCTAGTATTCGAGACACTATTTGCAATTTGAGTCCAAAATTGATATATTACCTATGATGGTTAAGGAACTCATTAGCGCGCAGTGTTTATGATAGAAGAGAATCCATGATTGAAATTTCAAGGTTTGGATACTTAAGATATCTACTGTTGGAACTTTTTTCTTGATTGCATTCATTAGGCTTTTTAGGTGCTCCGGTAGATTACATAGTCTTGTTTGCATCTTCTAGGCTTAAGGGGGTCTAATTAGGCTATAGTTAGTTTCTTTAAATCTGATATTATTTACTCAGTTATTTATTTATAGCATTTGGAGAATTATTATATGTTGAACTTTTCTTTACTTTAGTTTACCATCTTGCATCTTATTGTACTTTTATTACGATCTAGCTCAATCGAACGATGATTCCTACTAAGTACCCATTGTTTAGCTACTCATACTACACTTCTATATATTTTGTGGGACAACTCTAAATACTAGATACCACCATTGACATTCATATTAGTGTTTGACGGAGTTCGAATATAGGGTGAGCTTTTAGATCCTGATCTTAACTTTCTCCCCTTCTTCTATTTTTGATGGACTTTACGTTCAAGACTACTATATTTTTTATATGTATGGTACTCTTATAATTTTTCTAGATGCTCTTGTATCGACATTACTAGGTCATGGGTATCTTACTTTCTCTCTTTATTCATCCCTAGCAATGATATCATTCTTACAATTTGTAACGACCTGATTTGCTAAACCGGAATGCTACATGGTGCTCATGACCCCGAAGGACCACAAGCTAAACATGACTGATATCTATACCTGTATACTGCATAAGATGAGTTAATAATGTGGAAACATGCTCTGAAAGGCCATAAGATTCGATAATCAACATAACTGAATAACGTAACATCTGTGTGGGGTAATAGAATACCCAAAACAAAACTGAAGTCTAAAACATGATAGTTTGTATCTAGTCTGCATCTAGTCTGAAAGCCTCTACTATCTGAAGAATCTGAATAAGGAATTGATGGGAAATGTCCCCAACTTACTCCAACTAATAAGCTAATCAATGAGATACTAGAAAATCATTATGTCCTCGAAGGATGAGGACTCACTTCCACTTTGAATGCTGAAACTGGAATCTACTGCTTATCTGGAACTCGTGTCTCTGAACCTATGGTGTAACATAAAAATAAAGCACCATATCGCGAATGCATCAGTACATATGTACCGAGTATACATGTGAGGTACGCTATATGCAATGGTTCACATGCATGAATAATGCTAACTGCCTGTCTAACATGAACGTGAGAATACATGCATAAATACGTAACTGTAACTGATAACATGATTTAGTGATTTCTGAGTTTATATATTGATAAAGTGACATTCTAGTTACTGATATGACTAATAACATGAAGGACTATATCGAAATAATGCTGATAATATGTGTGACAATATCTGAGTATAACTTATAACGTTGGTGACTATAGCTGACAGTCCTGAATCAGATGGAACTATCTAAGTTCCATATAGTATCTGAGTTGACTGTATCTGATAGTCCTAAAATATGAAGAACTATCTGAGTTCTATTACTGAGACTGATTGACTGTATCTGACAGTCCTGATTCTGTAACATGAAATTGTGGGAAGTAGCATCTAACCAACATGCCCCAAAGGTGCTATAATAGCTGAGCTGGGGTCCAATCTATGCCCTAATTGGAAGGGTGTCAATACCACGCCACTGGTAAGAACAACATATGAATAACCCTCATATAACAGATAACTCTAGTAAGAATGGTAGGAACCCTCACATAACAGGTTAAGCCACCTCATCTACCCTCAAATAGTAGGCTAAGATGTCTCAATCGCTGCTGGCTACATAGTTTTGGAATGCAAGGATTGCTTCTAGGAATCACACCCTCGTATAACAGGTGAGTCCCTATCCTTGGGTTTACTCGGTGCTAATTCCTACTCCCATCAGAATGGACACTAAACATGATTTACTGAACTAAACTAAACATGGACTGAGTACTGAATTTCTGTGGCTGATGGAATACTACTGATATTTTACAACTGACTAAGTCATGAGATCATGGAGATTTTTCCTATGTCATAAGACTATCTGAAGTCTAAGAGTTCATAAAAACATGACATGGATCTAGGTACACTACTAGTATTTCGGGTACAAGTACCCCCAGGACTCAATAGAAGGAAACTGACATAACTTGATATTCTTAAATACATAATAATCACCATAATACGTTTATTGAATCATTTCATTAAACGTCTAATAGGTATAAGCTTGTACATTTATGGGAATTTTCATGATATCATGCTAGTTAGGCAAATATCCTTCATCTAGGCATTTAATCAAACATATGGCAGACATAGTACATGTAAACATCATGGTATAGCAATTAAACATCATGGTTCACTTCCAATTTCATCATACAAGGTTTTAGTCATGAGATTTCTTAAATATTTATCTATACTAATCAACCCACATGGAATAGAAATCAATTCCTCATTTATCAACATGAAAGAGAACATACAAAGCATGAACATATGAAAAAAATCCAAAACTTGTAGTTGAAAAGGGATTCTTGGACTTCATGGATGAAAGGAGCCCATGAATGAACACTATGAATACCTTAGTTCATGATTTCGTGAAGATTGATGGTGAATTATTCTTGAAATTAGAACTTCTATGAAAATCCTAGCTTGAGTTCTTGAGAGTATTTGAGAAAAACATCAATGTTTTGGATGAATAAGGGCTAAATCCCGTGTTTGGAGGCATATATGGGGGGAGGGGGGGGGAATTGACCTTTTTAACCCTGGACACGTAATTAAATTTTTAGTAAAATTTCCTGAATTGAGCCCTTGTCATGATGCAGCGTTATTGCTCCGTGTCACTGGGAATTGACAATTGGGAAACTACACGGTGGCGCGAATTGACACCAGGAAGTTTGGCGTGACATGCCAGTATCGCAGTGCAATACTTGAAATTGACAATTTCCATTTAAGGTATCTCCACAACGCGCTGAAGGCTAAGGTCAAACACTGTCTCACTAAATAGGCTCGAACTTTTCGCCCAGGTGTCAGATTTGGGAAAATTATATATCCTTGAGATGATTTTCGAGAAAGTTTTAACATCCTTGAGATGATTTTTAAGCTAAGAAAAAACACGAGTATTACAATATCTCCCCCTGAGAATATTTGTCCTAGAATGAGACTGACTAAGAGGGGAAACAATGAGCTTAACATGAATAACTGAAACATGATCTCATGATGGACGTGACTGACAAGCTTAACATAACATACTGAACATGCATATCTGATGAATATGTAACTAATTCATAAATGCATAACTGAAAGTTCTGAAGAACTAAGTTTTCTAACAATGAGAATGCATGTCTAATTCATAACTATATAACTGATCTGATACATGAATGCATGACTGAAGATGCGGTGGTACATGATACCAAGATTATCATGGTATACTAAGTTAGTGATGCACATGATGATAGGCGAATTTACACGCCTATATCAATATATTTTGCCCATATTTGTGCCATGTTTTGAGAACAAATTATATATTTCATGCAGTTTTAGTCCTTTTTCCTGTAAGTGAGCTAAAGAACATGATTAGCAAAGTTTCAGGTATAAATGATGCAGAAATCAGCATTTTATGGCTTACTTGACACCTAAGAAAGCTCACGAAGGAAGGAAAGGGAGCTTGAACGCCTAAAGGACCAAAAGTGATGCATGGAAAATCTGTCCCGGGCTAAAACAGCGTTTCTGAAGACTTTGGGGACTTGCAGTAACTTATTTGGATTAGGATAGTAATACATTAACCTAGTACAATTGGGTTAAGTATTTCATTAATTTATTTGGATTTGGATAATGTTACATTAACCTAGTACAATTGGATTAAGTATTTCATTAGCTTAGTAGGATTTGGTTAAGTATTTTATTAGCTTAGTAGGATTAGGATATGGGTATTATAAATACCCTATCATGCTAGAGATTTTTATTCATTCCTCCCTTAGTGGAGAGAAGCATTCCTCCCTTAGTGGAGAGATTCATTCACTTACTATTCCAACAATTCTAATTCTTCCATTAATTCTATTTTTATTCTTCTTCTATTCTTCTATTATAGTCCACAACAAGAGAGACGTTACTTTGCAAAGGACTTCACGCCATCCTCACCCTTACACCTAATGTGCAAATCTTTATTGGGGTACAATGATCATGTTTATTGTGACTTCCTTCGCACTCATGGGTAACTAAACCTCTCTGTTGGGGTTATGGAAGCCGAATGAGATACTATCTATTGCTGTGAGTTTGTGAGTTCGTGACACGTATGCTGCTTATATCATTATTCTCTTCATCTTAATGCAAATTCTTGTGGCTGCAGACGCATAGAATAACGCCAGTATAACATTTAACTTGTTCGAAAGAAAGGTTATCTGTCTGGAAAAGAGATAATGTCAAGGTAGTAGGGTCACCCCCTAAATTCCCTATTAAAAAGTTAGTGCCGTAACTGGATTAACCTCTTGGAGAAATTGTACCGTTAGACACGCTTTAAGCTTTAAAGAGTTAAAGTGAAATAATCCTCGAATAGGTCGAAAGACGCCTGGATTTACCATCGAATACAATTCTCTATAAGCACATGCATGTCGGAATTCAACACACTCATAGCCAATAGAGACGTATAACTCAGAAGGTGGACATAACCCCAACTCCTCAATTCTCATTGTTTCACAACCTACGAAATATTCTTTCTTTTTACTTTGCTATTTTTAGTTTTTACTTTCTTATTTCGGTTACACATTACAATCCCTCCTTTTTATGAGACTTGCACTAAAAGTCTAGTAATCGTTGCTTACTTGTTGGCCAAGGTATTCCCTGTGGGATCGACACCCAACCCAGGTTGGGTTCTATATTTGCTAACGACCGCTTTACACTTCCACGAGAGCTGTAGATTGAGCGTTATCAAAAATTGGCACCGTTGCCGGGGAATACGAGTGTCAATTAAGTTTGTGATAGTTACTAGACCCTTTGGTCAAAGATTCTCGTACTTTTACTTTTAGTCTTTGTTTTTGTTTTATTCAGGTTTGTTCAGTGCACCAATGGATGCACAACGTGAAATTAAAAGGATGGCTGCTCAAGTGCATCAACAGAATATTGATAATCCAGGTCGGGCAACAAATTCTGATGATGAGGACCTGGGCGATGAGGAGCTACTAAACCCACGACATAATGCTGAGATGGCGGCACCCATGCAGAGAAGAGATCGTCAAGCTAGGTTTAGGCCTGAACGCCGAGCTATGCAAATACCGTTCGATGATGATGATGATGATCTGGACGAAGCTGGTGCCACAGGAGCCATTATTCTTCCACCATTAGCGCCCGGAGCCAAGTTCAACATCACTAGCACCATGATTCAGCTTTTGCAACTCAATGGATTATTTGGTGGACTAGCAGGCGATGATCCGAATATGCATCTGATCAACTTTATTTCTACATGCAAGTCATTCGACAATCCTGGCGTTGGACAGAATGCGATTCGACTACACTTATTTCCATTGTCTCTGTCTGGGGAGGACACTCTATGGTTGAATGGGCTGACTCCTGATTCTATTACTAATTGGAGGCAATTGAAAGACGCTTTCCTAGAAAGATTCTTTCTGTCATCCAAAAGAGCACAGTTGAGAGATGAGATCACCAATTTTTGACAGCTTCCAACTGAAGCTCTCCACGAAACATGGGAGAGGTTCAAGATGAAGCTTATGCGGTTCCCAAACCATCATATGACCAATGTCCACTTGATGGAGATATTATACAGAGCTTTGAATTCGGTGACTAAGCCAATGGTTGATAATGCGGCTGGAGGATCATTCATGGACCTCACCTTTTGTCAGGCAAGCAATATGCTGGATCGGATGACGAAGCAAAGTAGATCTTGGTATACCAGGGATTCTGAGGTAGCAAGCCCCACTTTATCTATTGGCATGATTGCTGAACAAAGGATAAGAGAAGAAGAACGTGATCAAGACACGACGCACATGAAAACACAAATGGATTTTCTTACAAAGTATTTATTATCAGGGAAGACCGAAAAAGTTAAGGCCGTGTTATCACATGGAAGAAACGAATCTGATTCAGAAGAAGAAGCCAACTACTTGAACAATCAGGGGGGTTTCCGAGGTATTACCCAAGGAAACCAAGGTCGGAGCTATTATGATAAATCTGGATACAAGGACCGCGATCAAGGTAGTTGGAAGAATAATTCAGACAAGAGTGGTTTGTATATTCCTCCTAGAAATCATGAGGCTGAGGCGTCTGATTCTGAAAAGATGTCTATGGAAGATATGATGGTCAAGCTGCTGAAAGGAGTGGAGGCAACCAATATGGGCGTAACTGAGGTGAAGAACGATTTGTCTTCAATGAATCAGTTGGTTGACTCACATTCCATTGCAATAAGACAACTAGAGCAGCAATTGAGTCAACTTTCAGCAGCAATTAATCAAAGAAAAGCCGGCACACTACCCAGCGACACTGTGCCAAATCCAAGGAACGAAGGATCATGCATGGCTATCACTACCCGAAGTGGTAAGGTGCTGGAAACTTTAGCAAAAGGCAAGCAAGTGGTTGACGAAGTAGTGGACATTGATGATAAGGCGACAGAAGAAGCATCCACAGAAAAAGGCCACAACGGCCATGACATCGACTCCAACAGATTGCAACCTAAAAAAGCTAAAAAATGGAAGCAAGAGGAGAATAAAGCCATGGAGAGAACAATTCCATAACCAACACCACATTTTCCTCAAAGATTGAAGAAGGTGGCGGATGACACGAAGTTCAGCAAATTCATGACTATGTTGAAACAGCTGACCATTAATGTTCCATTGGTGGAGGCACTTAAACAAATGCCTGGGTATACGAAATTTATGAAGGATCTTTTGACAAAGAAGCGGGCAGCAAGTTATGAGTTGAAAGATGATGTTCATCACTGCAGCGCAATTGCTACAAGATCGCTAGTTCAGAAAAAGGCCGACCCCAGTGCTTTCACTATTCCTTGCACTGTTGGATCTATGAATTTTGCCAAGGCATTGTGCGATCTGGGTGCTAGCATCAATTTGATGCCACTATCCGTCTACAGGAAGTTGGGGTTAGGCGATCCGACACCAACCAATATGAGGCTCGTGATGGCTGATAGGTTAGTAAAATGACCTGTGGGTATCTTGAATGATGTGTTGGTGAAGGTTTCTTCATTCATCTTTCCTGCAGACTTCATTATTCTGGATTGTGAGGCGGACTCTGAAGTCCCCATAATCTTGGGACGTCCTTTCCTTACAACTGGAAGTGTGCTTATTGACATGAGGGATAATGAGCTTTTGTTTCGGTTGAATGACGAAGTGGTCCGCTTTGATATATTCAAAGCAATGAAGCAACCCAGCGATATGGATGTGTTCTCCGTAGCTTATGAGGATAATAAAGCATTATCTGTAGCAAAATAGCTTACTGTTGAGCCATTGTCTGCTGCACTGCTGAATGTTGAGCATGAGGATGATGAAGATTATGAAGAACTTATGGGTGCTCTAACAGTAATAAGGTCCTATTCTCATACTCCTAAACAGCTGGACCTTGATCTTACGAATCAACCGTCACCAACAGCAAAGACTTCCATTGAAGAGCCACCAATGCTAGAATCGAAAGAGCTCCCCAATTATCGAAGGTATACATTCTTGGGATATGGAAATACACTTCTGGAGAGTGTTGCGGATGATTTAAGTGAACAGCACGTGGAGGCTCTCATCTCTGCTCTGATGAGGTACAAGAGAGCTATGGGTAGGAAGATTGATGATATAATTGGTATCCCTCCTGAGGTATGTATGCACAAGAGTCATATCGAAGAAGATTGCATGCCTACAAGTAAGTATCAACATCGTCTAAATCCATTCAGAAAACGATGCCCCATATATCTCGATGAAGACTAAGTAATCGAGATAGCTATGTCGTGCCGCGATAATAAATCAAGCGCTTGGTGGGAGGCAACCCATCGTTTTTAAATGTTTTAAATTGTTTTTGTTTTCTTAGGATTTTGTCAATCCACGACCAAAACTAAGGCGCTTGATGGGAGGCAACCCATCGTTCTAATCGTTTTTGTTGTTTTTTAGCAAATGTAGGTGCAAGAGGTATAAAACGAGGAGATTGATTTCAAATGTCGATTTGGACGTATTGCATGGTAAAGGTGGTAAGGTAGGAATTAAGATGCATAAGGCTATGGATTGAGCATTGCTCATGACAAAATAGGCATCGAGGAAGGCTAGGCCTAGGTAAAACTAGGCCACGAACAATGCAAAACCTATACTATAGCCTAAGGTCTCGGAATCTAGTGTGCAAAGACATAGGCGCCGCCCATGCTTAAGTGTGCTATACACTATGCGCCTCCTATGATATAGCATTAGGTCTCAGTATCTCAAATGCCATACACTATGTGGTGCATATGTCCCTAAATGCTATACACTATGCGCGCATATGTCCCTAAATGCTATACACTATGCGCCGCATATACCATGCTTATGCAAATCACTATGCGCCGCATATGGACCCTTTTTGTCTCCAAAACCATTTTTAAATGGGTCAAAACCCGACCCAAGCTTGTTCTATAAATAGGAGACTTAGTCTTGAAACACAAACACATTGGAAACCTAGATTATGCACCACCTATAGTCTCCAAAACCTATCAAAAAGTTTCCTTTTGCTCTTTTTCTTCACAAGAACTTCATCCAAAGACTTCAACCAAGTAAGTACTACTTTGTTCTTCATTTATACTTTGTAAGTACTACGTTACTACACCTATTATGAATTGCTAAATCTTGAAGAAGTATTGGTGATGTTAATGTGTTTGGATTATTGAGACACAACCAAGTAAGTGAACACATACGTTAGGATTATCTTAACTTGTTTCCGACTTGAATTTGAATTTGGTGCATTGTCATACTACTTGCGGAATCGCTATAGTCATGAACATTGCATAATCTTGTCACTTGAATACTTATATGTTTGAATGTCCCATTTAGCGGTATAAGACTTATAGTTGCCTACCGACATAGGAGGTTGTGATGGATACTATACCTTGATGTAATCCCTATGTAGTAGTCTTGTTATACCTAACATGAAAGTATTGCAAAGGTTGAAATAAGTGATACATCTCTGATTTTCTTGTTGGAATATAGCTCCTAAAATGTATGTCGATGAAGTCTGAGTAATCGACCACTTTCACTTCACTAGTTGGTGCCAACAACCTAAGTGTGGGGTGGTACCTCTACTGCTTATTTATAGATTGTATCCATTGAGATGATGCTAACATGACTCTATTGAGATCTCAGGTACAATGGCACCAAAAGACAAGGCAAAGATAAGGCTACCACATCACAAAAAGGCAAGAAAAGAGGCCAAAAAGAGCAAGGAGAACCCTCCTCAATGCAAACACCTCGACTCACTCTTGGAATTAAATGCGATACTTATGAGGAACTTCTAAGGATGACGACTCTGATGATGATTCCGACGCAAGGGGTATGACCCCAGACATAGAGGATGAGTCCGACTAACCAGGTTCTTCTTATTTATTTTCCACTGAGGACAGTGTGTCCCGTCTAAGTGTGGGGTGTGCTGGTATTTGCATGCTATACTTCTCTATCCGCATTTGCATTTATGTTTGTTTGTTTTAGTTTTTTTTTAGTTTTTTTCATTTTTTTTAGTAGTAAATTTTTTTTTTAACGTAGCGTCGCATGAAATAATTCTAATAGGCAGCATGAGATTATAACAAGAGTATGTGCTACAATTATGACTATTGAGACGTTTAGGTTCTAGTTGTGACTCATTATGTGATAGTGTGTGGTTCAATTCCTTCACTTGTTGGGTTGAGAATCTATATTACTTCCAATCAAGTCCACTATGTGCCTTGTGTGTGTGAGATAATAGTATATTCTATGTTTGTGGCTGATTCTAGAACTTGCCCGGTATGTATGCAAAGCGAAAATAAGGAGTGTGAGTTTAGGAGATGATTTAGGCATTTCTTTGGCAACCTATACATGTTTACCTTTGTTTTACCTACCCATGGACATCATCCTAGTTAAACCCTTTTGAGCTTTTAGCCCATTTTCTTTGACAAACCTCATATGTAAGCCTAATCCAATTTTTTTTCAAGACCATAATTTGATCCAAATTCCTAAGCGCTTTAAAGTGAAAAAGTCATGTGACGAAATAAGAGGAAATTGGGTGAGTATAATGCTCTAAATTGTAGTGGTGCTTGAAGGTGTTATGAAAAAGAAAGTGCTATCATAAGAGGTATGTTATGAAAAGAAAAAGGAAAAGAAAGTTGAAAAGTGAGTTATGCTTAAAATTGCGAAACAAAAGAGGAGAACAAGGGTGGTAGAATAAAAGAAAGAAAGGTTGACAGAAAAGTGTCAATGATACAATGTGATGTATTAAAGCGCTTAGGAACTTAGTCACTATTTCTGGCCAAAATAGTCCTACCCGTCCCTTAGCCTACATTACAACCATCAAAAGACCTATTTGATCCTAAGCTTAGCATTCTGACATTTAGTGGAGTATTACACTAAGGGCAAGCTTATGGTCATCAGTTGCTGCATATGAATTCTTTGTGAGAGTGGGAGCAAGTATATTTTGATACCCATGTTTGAAAAATATGCTATACTTGTGAGTGACTATGGGTAATATATTTTGAGACACACATGGTTGATGAGTTTTGGATAGTTGTACATGATTCTTTGTGCCTTAACTTTTGAATATGAGTTGACCACCATCACGAGTCTATGCTAGAGGTTAAATGGTTTCTACTAATGATCGGAAAACTACTCTTTGTTGATAATTGTTGTGCTTGTCTTGACGAATGTTTTGTGTTGTTGCTGTGAAACCCTAGGTTGATGTTTAGAGGGACATGATATTTTGTTCAAGGACGAACTTAGCTTCAAGTGTGGGGTGTTGATGATAGGCGAATTTACACGCCTATATCAATATATTTTGCCCATATTTGTGCCAAGTTTTGAGAACAAATTATATATTTCATGCACTTTTAGTCCTTTTTCCTGTAAGTGAGCTAAAGAACATGATTAGCAAAGTTTCAGGTATAAATGATGCAGAAATCAGCATTTTATGGCTTACTTGACACCAAAGAAAGCTCACGAAGGAAGGAAAGGGAGCTTGAACGCCTAAAGGACCAAAAGTGATGCATGGAAAATCTGTCCCGGGCTAAAACAACATTTCTGAAGACTTTGGGGACTTACAGTAACTTATTTGGATTAGGATAATAATACATTAACCTAGTACAATTGGGTTAAGTATTTCATTAGTTTATTTGGATTTGGATAATGTTACATTAACCTAGTACAATTGGGTTAAGTATTTCATTAGCTTAGTAGGATTTGGTTAAGTATTTCATTAGCTTAGTAGGATTAGGATATGGGTATTATAAATACCCTATCATGCTAGAGATTTTTATTCATTCCTCCCTTAGTGGAGAGAAGCATTCCTCCCTTAGTGGAGAGATTCATTCACTTACTATTCCAACAATTCTAATTCTTCCATTAATTCTATTTTTATTCTTCTTCTATTCTTCTACTAAAGTCCACAACAAGAGAGACGTTACTTTGCAAAGGACTTCACGCCATCCTCACCCTTACACCTAACGTGCAAATCTTTATTGGGGTACAATGATCATGTTTATTGTGACTTCCTTTGCACTCATGGGTAACTAAACCTCTCTGTTGGGGTTATGGAAGCCGAATGAGATACTATCTATTGCTGTGAGTTTGTGAGTTCGTGACACCTATGCTGCTTATATCATTATTCTCTTCATCTTAATGCAAATTCTTGTGGCTGCAGACGCATAGAATAACGCCAGTATAACATTTAACTTGTTCGAATGAAAGGTTATCTATCTGGAAAAGAGATAATATCAAGGTAGTAGGGTCACCCCCTAAATTCCCTATTAAAAAGTTAGTGCCGTAACTGGATTAACCTCTTGGAGAATTCGTACCGTTAGACACGCTTTAAGCTCGAAAGAGTTAAAGTGAAATAATCCTCGAATAGGTCAAAAGACGCCTGGATTTACCATCGAATACAATTCTCTATAAGCACATGCATGTCGGAATTCAACACACTCATATCCAATAGAGACGTATAACTCAAATGGTGGACATAACCCCAACTCCTCAATTCTCATTGTTTCACAACCTACGAAATATTATTTCTTTTTACTTTGCTATTTTTAGTTTTTACTTTATTATTTCGGTTACACATTACAATCCCCCCTTTTTATGAGACTTGCACTAGAAGTCTAGTAATCGTTGCTTACTTGTTGGCCAAGCTATTCCCTGTGGGATCGACACCCAACCCAGGTTGGGTTCTATATTTTCTAATGACCGCTTTACACTCCACGAGAGCTGTAGATTGAGCGTTATCAGCACACTAATCATGAAACTGAGTAAGCTTAAGGATAACTATTACCTTGAGTTTGATCTGAGTTGGCGGGGAAGAGGTGAGGATACTTGGTACGTATATTTTCTTCTGTTTCCCAAGTAGCTCCCTTGACGGACTGATGCCGCCAAAGAATTTTAACTAGAGGGAGTTTTTTGTTCCTCAACCTACGAGTATGATAGTCTAGGATTTCGACTGGAATCTCTTCATAAGAGAGGCTGTTCTGAACATCGATGCTCTGAATAGGGACTATGACTGATGGGTCACCTATGCACTTCTTAAGCAAAAAGACATGAAAGACTGGATGAACTGAGGCTAGATCTGAAGGAAATTGGATCTCATAAGCTACCTTTCCAAAATGACTGAGAATCTTAAAAGGACCAATATATCAGGGATGGAGTTTTCCCTTCTTGCCGAATCTCTTCACTCCCTTCATAGGAGAGATATTTAGGTAGACATGATCACCAATCTCAAACTCACGATCTTTTCTACGAACATCTGCATAAGACTTCTGTCGGCTCTGAGCAGCCCAGATTCTTTCTCTGATCAACTGGACTTTCACTAAGGCATCGAATACCAAGTCAGGCCCTATGACTGAGGTCTCACTAAATTCAAACAAACTAATCGGAGATCTACATCTCCTACCATAGAGAGCTTCGAATAGAGCCATCTAAATACTGAAATGATGTTGTTGTATGCAAACTCAATCAAAGGTAAGTGGTCATTCCAACTTCCCTTGAAATCAATTACACAAGCCCTTAGTATATCTTCTAACGTCTAAATGTTCCTCTCTGCTTGACCATCTATCTGAGGATGAAAGGCTATACTGAGATGAATTTGGGTACGAAGACCCTTTTGGAATGTTTTCCAAAAATGAGAGGTAAACTGGGTACCTCTGTCTAAGATAATAGATAATGGAACATCATGCAATCTGACCAACTCTTTGATGTAGAGTTTGGCATAATCCTCGGCTGAATAAGAGGTATGAACCGGAAGGAAGTGAGCTAATTTGGTCATCCTGTCTACAATGACCCAAACTGAATCATGCTGATAACGAGTTCGAGCCAAACCCGTCACAAAGTCCATGTTGACAAATTCCCACTTCCAGATAGGAATACTGAACTCCTGCATAAGACCACTAGGTTTCTGATGCTCTATCTTAACCTGCTGAAGTGTAGAGCACTTATCCACAAACTTTGCAATATCTCTCTTCATCCCACTCCACCATAGAGATTCTCCCACAAACTTTGCAATATCTCTCTTCAGAAAATAGAGTAGCGCGAGCCATGCGCTTCTGCAAGAATTTGCTTCCTTATATCATCTACACCTGGAACACAGAGATGACCCTAACAAAGAAGAAAGCCATCTCCCACTTGGGAGAAAACCTCTATTTTCTGATTATAAACTGACTCTTTTAGCTTGACAAGGCTAGGATCCTTATCTTTCTTTTCTTTTACCTCAGAAACTAGAGATGATTTAGAACTACTCTGAAAACATACACCACCCTCTGAAGAATCGACTAAGCAAATGCCTAGTCTGGAAAGCTGGTGTAATTCTTGAGCTAACTTATTTTCGCTATCCTCAACATGAGAAACACTACCCATAGAAAGTCTACTGAGAACCTTGGAAACTACATTGGCCTTGCCTGGGTGATAAATAACAATCATGTCATAATCTTTCAAGAGCTTTAACCACCTTCTCTGACGAAGATTGAGATCTTTTTGAGAAAAAACATACTGAAAGCTCTTATGATCTGTGAAGACGTCTACATAAACTCCATAGAGATAATTACTCAAAATATTCAAGGCAAAGACTATGACTGCTAACTCAAGATCATGAGTAGGATAATTCTTCTCATGGGGTTTAAGCTGTCCGGAGGCGTAGGCTATGACCTTACCATGCTGCATGAGGACACAACCTAAACCCACTCTGGATGTATCACAATACACTACGAAACCATCTGAACCATCTGGAAGAGCTAAGACTAGAGCTGAGGTGAGTCGACTCTTCAATTCCTAGAAATTTTTCTCGCAAGGATCTGACCACTGCAACTTGACTTTCTTCTAAGTCAATCTTGACATAGGGGATGCAATGGATGAAAATCCTTCAATAAACCATCTGTAATAGCCAACAAAATCCAAGAAACTCCTAATATCTGATGGAGAAATAGGGTGAGACCAGTTTCTTACTGTTTCGGTCTTTTGAGGATTGACCCTAATGCCATCACCAGAAATGATATGACCAAGGAATGATACTGACCTTAGCCAAAATTCACACTTAATGAATTCGGTGAATAACTGATGATCTCTAAGAGTTTGAAGTACTGTCTTGAGATGGTCTGCATTATCACGCTCAGTGTGGGAATAGACTAGAATATCATCTATGAAGACTATGTCAAACATGTCTAAGTACTGCTTGAAAACGCGGTTCATCAAGTCCATGAAAGTGGCTGGAGCATTGGTAAAACGAAAGAACATAATTAAAAATTACACGTGACCATACCGAGTGTGGAAATCTATATTTGGGATGTCACATTCTCTAACTCTGAGCTGATTATAGCCGGATCTGAGGTCTATCTTAGAGAAATAACTGGCACCCTGAAGTTGTCCAAACAAGTCATTAATTTTAGGAAAAGGATACTTGTTCTTGACCGTAACCTTATTAAGTTGACAATAATCAATGCACATTCTGAGAGAACCATCTTTCTTACACACGAATAAGATTGGTGCACCCCATGGGGAAATATTGGGTCTGATGAATCCCTTATCTAAGAGATCCTTCAACTGTTCTTTCAGTTTCTTGAGTTTTGTTGGTGTCATTTTGTATAGCGGAATAGAGATAGGATGAATGTCTGAAAGAAGATCAATACCAAAGTCTATTTTCCTTTAGGGAGGAATTCTTGGAAGATCTTCCGGAAAGGCATCTGAATAGTTATTCACTACTTGGACTGATTCGAGACTAGGAGCCTCAGAACTGGAATCTCTAACATGACCTAGATGATAAACACATCCCTTAGATATTATTTTCCTTGCCCAAAGGTAGGAAACAAGCTGACTTATGAACACTGAAGTACTACCCCTTCACTCAAGGATGGGTTCATTTGAGAAATGAAACCAAACTATTCTATTTCTGCAGTCAACTGTGGCATAGTAGGAATGAAGACAATCCATACTGAGAATGAAATCAAAATCAGTCATCTCTAACTCGACTAAATCTGCTGACGTGACTTTATGAAATATCATAATCGGGCAGTTCCTATATACCCGCTGATCTATGATGGTTTTACCCACTTGGGTAGATCCTGAAAAGGGTTCTACTAGAATTTTGGGACTGACTCCAAAATCAACTGTTATAAAGGGAGTAACAAAAGAAAAGGAAGCACCTGGATCTAGCAAAGCATAAACATGCACATGAAATATCTATAACATACCAGTAACTACATCAGGAGAACTTTCTCTATCATGTCGAGCCTGAAGAGCATAGAGACAATTTGGGCGGTGCCCGCTAGTAGCACTGAAGTTGCACCCTGCTGATTGGGGCGACCAGACTGAGCTGAAGAGCGATTCTATTGACCCTAAGGACGTGGTTGTGGACATTCTCTAACACTATGGCCTGGCTTGCCACAACTAAAACAAATGCCACTACCTGCTCTACACACAACCTGATGGTGCTTAAGCAAGTCTGGCAAAGAGGATAGGTGCGGGTACTACTAACACTGCCCTGGATCTTAGAGCCTAGTGCTCTATATTTGTTACCCTCTCTGAACTTAGGAACTAGAGTGTCAATCCTCAACTTCTATTGGGGCGAACAAGCACCCGTAGCCGTAAAGGCCCGAGAAAACCAATTCATAAACTTGTACTTCTCATGCATGTAACTATAACAACAAAAGGTTCTAAACAACATGATAATATGTATAGATGGGAATAATTACATATGCAAGCACAAACATATATATACAACACTAGGCCGTTGGGGCCACCACGTCTAAAGACAAACACTACCATAACTTTGCATTAGTCTACAAAGCCTTTAAAACATACATAGACTAAATTAGGGTCGGGACAAACCCCCGCCCTACTCTTGACTTACTGCATAATACCAAAATATGTGGATCAGACTCGGAAAGCCCCGAATCAACTTGGAGCTCCCCAATAGTTAATTAAAAGCCTGCTCTTCTACTACTGAGGTGTATGAGCTGAAGTACCTTTGTCTGCAGCATGAAATGTAGGTCCCCATGAGGACGTCAGTACGAAAATATGTACTAAATATGTAAGGCTAAAGGTAATAACACATAATACAAAAGCTCAATAGAAATCAGATACAAGTGTATAAGTAGTACTAGTAGACCACCTTGATATATACTTGTTGGACTACATACATTACGTTTCTTTCTTCATTTTTTACCTTTCTTACTTCATAATCTTTGTCAGCTATATATAATGCAAATGACCAGCTTATCAGTGGTAAATAGATAAATTAGGATCGGCTCATGCTAGGGTTACGCCCCTGAGCTGCCACCAACATATAAAGATTGGGATCGGCCCATGCTAGGCTTATGTCCCTGAGCTGCCACCCACATATAAATATTAGGATCGGGCCAAGCTAGGCTTATGCCCCTGAGATGCTACCAACATGTAAAGGTATTGAGATCGGTCCATGCTAGGCTTACGCCCCTGAGCTGCCACTTATTTTACTGATTTGCGTTACTTAGTTTATTTAGCCTTTGAGATTCTTACTTTGGTGGTAATCACATTATGGTGCCTTGAACTAATAATCTACTAATAAGAGGCATGTAAATGAATACTTAATGCAACAACAATGAGGTAGGAGTTGTTGTCACACAAAATGAAGTGTTTAGAAGCTGAAAATACACATGGGTCTTATTTGAGTAAATGGAGAACTTTTGAAATTTTCTGCTGAAAATAGATGTGCAGGTTTAATAATAAGAATACATTGAGGTGTTTTAACACATTAGAGAGTGGGAACAAGGTCATTCGCTTCATGTGATATAATATGCTGCCATTATGTATCACTTGTTATAGGATAACCTCGGAAGCTTATTTGATGGACCAAAAGTCCGATTTCATGCCAAAGAGTGCAAAATATAGTATGCCTTACATACCTGGGTGTACAACTCCAATATCAACCCAACTCGACTTTCTGCCCTTTTAGATTACTTATCTAAAATGAAATATATGGCAAACTAATATTAGCAACCAACCATCACATTTTGGCTATTTAACTTCACCAAAACAACAATTAGGCAATAAGCCTTTACTCTATCAATCAGGGATGTTATATTAACCTTTTTTCTCCTCTAATTACACCCACATACCATACATGTTCTTATTAGATTCATAGAAACCACTTCAATTTCACTAAACATTCCAAAAAATATGCAAAATAGATTGCACAGTAACAAATTCAATAATTAGTTCGGTGGTGTACCACCACATCTTTCTTCTATATTTCAATCCGAATTAGTCTCACCTTTCTCCAACATTATCCTGGTAGGCTAGAACATATACATACAAAACAGTCCATAAAACAGTCCAAAATCCCTTTTAATGTAGTAATCCATTATTGAGCTTATTATCTCTTGAGTTCTCAATAACAACATATCCATAATTCTTTTTCAGATTCACATAATAGGAGAAAAAAATGGAGAAGTCACCTTACCTCAATTCTACAACTTATTCTTTTAATTAAACTCTTCAAGAACTTGAACTTTCCTTCACACTTTAAACAAAAGAAGAAAAGTGAAGTTCCTTAATATCAAAGAAAACTCAGCAGATTGCTTGTTCTATATTCTGCCATATATTATAATTAAGCACTTCTAACATCTTTTTCTAATCTTCCATGAGATAATTAAACAAAAACTAAAGTGTTTTCACTTACCTTGGGCTGCAAAGGTGAGGGTTTCTTCAAGAACCCTAGAAAGGAAAATAGGGCTGCTCCTAATTTCTTAAAAGAAAGTAGAGAGAGTTTGTGAAGTGTAACCCTTTTTTATGACTTAATAATGAGGGAAATAACCAGAAACTTCTTTTTATAAAGCCTCAATGTTTGGCCATCCACCTAGCTGATTTTGGACCACAAATTTAATGAAACTGGTCCAAGTAGGTGTTGCACCTACTTAAGGAGTTCAAGCAGCTCAAAATGTAAAAGTAGGTGATGCACCTACTTCCTTAATTTCTTAGTTCGGCTCAATTATATTTGGGCCTTGGCAGATTTGAGCATTGGGCCTTTTTTCCATTTTTCTTCTTCTTTTACTTAATTTGGGCCCAAATAAGTATTCTAATAAAGGCCCAAATCTGATTCATGGACTTGGTCCATTAACTTGTCTTATATAGCTCAAGTAGGTGACTCACCTACTAGCTTAATTAAGTCAAGAAAGAACCTCAATATTTTGTTCCATTTTCAGCTCCTTAACCCTTTAATCTAACCTTAAACTTATACACTCTTGGTCACTTTAAACTTCAGATTCAAATACAAACTTACGATCTCAAGTATAGATAGTTTTATCGACGTTATCTAGGTCGCATTACATTAAACTGTATGGGAAACATATATAATTCCATCTACACCATTAATACTTGTATAACAAATCTGATCTGTTACCTATACGACAAGGATATACTAGGTTACATATAATTGGAACAAGTACAAGAAAAATATGGGATGTTACATCCTTCCCCCCTTAGTAACATTCGTCCTGGAATTTTAGCATAACTATCCAACCAAAACAAGTTCCATCCTAAATTTAATATCCATATTATCACATAATATTACACATACTTGTTATTGCTCTAATTCAACGTCTTGGACTTTGTCTTTGTATTTGAACAAATGGGGGTACTTAGATTTCAACGCTTCTTTAGCTTCCCATGTTATCTATTCTAACATCGCGGATCAGGCTCCAAAAAAACTAACAAAGTTGATCAACGACTATTCAAAATAGATGGTCAAAGGGCTGTTAAAGCATCACGTTGGCATGACGCCTCTACTCCTATTAGGGCAGACAAGCACCCGTAGCCGTATAGGCTCGAGACAACCAATTCGTAACCTTATACTTCTCATGCATGTAACTATGAAAACCAAAGGTTCTAACAAACATGATATTATGTATCGATGAGAATAATTGCATAGGCAAGCACAAACTTATATATACAACACTAGGCCATTGGGGCCACCACGTCTAAAGACAAACATTACCATAACTTTACATTAGTTTACAAAGCCTCTAAAAGATACATAGACTTAGTTAAGGTCAGGACAAACCCCCTCCCTACTCTTGACTCATTGCATAATACCAAAATATATGGAACAGACTCGGAAAGCCCCGAATCAACCTGAAGCTTACCAATAGTCACTAAAAAGCCTGCGCTCCTACTAATGAGCTGAAATACCTGTGCCTACAACATGAAATGTAGGTCCCCCATGAGGGACTTCAATACAAAAATATGTACTAAATATGTAAGGCTTAAGGTAACAACACATGATACAAGAGCTCAATAGAAATTAGATACAAGTGTATAAGTAGTACTAATAGAGCACCTTTATATATACTTGTGAGATGACATACATTGCGTTATTTTCTTTATTTTTTACCTTTCTTACTTCATAATATTTGTAAGCCATATATAATGTAAATGATCAGATGATCAGTGGTAATTAGATAAATTTGGATTGGCCTATGCTAGGCTTACGCCCCTGAGCTGCCACCTACGTATAAAGATTGGGATCGGCCTATGCTAGTCTTATGTCCTTGAGCTGCCACCCACATATAATGATTGGGACCATCCCATGCTAGGCTTATGCCCCTGAGCTACCACCCACATATAAAGGTATCGAGATCAGTCCATACTAGGCTTACACTCCTAAGCTGCCACTCATTTTATAAATTTGCGTTACTTAGTTTATGTAGCCTTTGAGATTGTTACTTTGGTGGTCATCACATTATGGTGCCTTGAACAAATAATATACTAATAAGAGGCATGTTAATGAACACTTAATGCAACAACAATAAGGTAGGGAGCTGTTGGCACATAAAATGAAGTGTTTAGAAGCTGAAAATACATATTGGTCTTATTTGAGTAAACAGAGAACTTCTAAAATTTTTTATTGCAAATAGATGTGCAGGTTTAATAATAAGAATGTATTGTGTTTTTTAACACATTAGAGAGTGGGAAAAAGTTCATTTGCTTCATGGGATATAATATACTACCATTATGTTCACTTGTTATAGGATAGCCTCGAAAGCTTACTTGATGGACCAAATGTCCGATTTCATGACAAAGAGTGCAAAATAGAGTATGCCTTACATATATGGTTGTACAACTCCAATACCATCCCAAATCAACTTTCGTCCCTTTTAGATTACTTATCTACAATAAAATATATGGCAAATTAATATTAGCAACCAACCATTACATTTTGGCTATTTAACTTCACCAAAATAATAATTGGACAGTAAGCCTTTACTCTATCAATCAAGGGTGTTATCTTAACCTTTTTTCTCCTCTAATTACACCCACATAACATACATGTTCTTATAAGATTCACAGAAACCACTTCTGCTTCATTACATATTCCAAACAAAATGCAAAATAGATTGCATAGTAAGAAATGCAATAATTAATTCGGTGGTGTACCACCATACATTTATTCTATATTTCAAGATGAATTAGTCTCACCTTTCTCCAATATCAAACTGGTATCCTAGAACATATACATTCTAAACAGTCTACAAAACAGTCCAAAATCCCTTTTATTATAATAATCCATTATTGAAATCATCATCTCTTGAGTTCTCAATAACAACACATCTATAATTCTTTTTCAAATTCACATAATAGGAAAACAAAATGCAGAAGTCACCTTACCTCAATTATACAACTTATTCTTTTAATTGAACTCTTCAAGAACTTGAACTTTCCTTTATACTTTAAACCAAAGAAGAAAAGAGAAGTTCCTTATTATCAAAGAAAAGTGAGCAGATTGCTTGTTCTATATTCTGCCATATATTATAATAAATCACTTCTAACATTTTTTTCTAATTTTCCATGAGATAATTAAACAAAAACTAAAGTATTTTCACTTACCTTGGGCTACAAAGGTGAGGGTTTCTTCAAGAACCCTAGAAAGGAAAATAGGACTGCTCCTAGATTCTTCAAAGGAAGTAGAGAGAGTTTGTGAAGTGTAACCCTTTTTTATTACTTAATAATGAGGGAAATGACCAGAAACTTCCTCTTATAAAGCCTCTATTTTGACCATCCACCTAGCTGATTTTGGACCACAAATTTAATCAAATTGGTTCAAGTAGGTGCTGCACCTTCTTAAGGAGTTCAAGCAGCTCAAAATGTCAAAGTAGGTGATACACCTACTTGCTTAATTTCTTTGTTGGGATCAATTATATTTGTGCCTTGGCAGATTTGAGCATTGGGCCTTTTTTCCATTTTTCTTCTTTTACTTAATTTGGGCCCAGATAACTATTCTAATAAAGGCCCAAATCTGATTCATGGACTTGGTCTATTAACTTGAATCATATAGCTCAAGTAGGTGACTCACCTATTAGCTTAATTAATTCAAGAAAGCACCTCAATATTTTGTTCCATTTTCAGCTCCTAACCCTTTTAATCTAACCTTAAACTTATACACACTTGGTCACTTTAAACTTCAGATTCAAATACAAACTTACGTTCCAAAGTTTAAATAGTTGTATCGACGTTATCTTGGTCGTATCATATTAAACTATACGGGCAACATCTATTATTCCATTGATACCATTAATACTTGCAAACAAATCTCATCCGTTAACTATACCACAAAGATATACCAGGTTCCATATAATTGGAACAAGTATAAGAAAAATACGGGATGTTACATGGAACACTGGCTATAGAAGGAGTTGGAACTGATGACTTACGATGAAACTGAGAACGGTTTCCTCCTTCTGATTTAGGCTGACTAAAATTGAAGCTACCTATCGTAGCTTCCTTATTCTATTTTTCCCTCTGCTTAATTTTCTGCTCTTTTATCTGCTGGGCATGGGTCATAAGTTTAGCTAAGGTCATGTCACTGTTCAGCATAGCAGATCTACACTCATTAACCACACTGTCATTCACCCCTGAAGCGAACATACTTATCTTAGATCTACTATATCCAACCACATAAGGGGCATACCTGGCTAATTGAGTAAACTTAAAAGAATACTCTTTCGTTGTCATATTGCCCTACCTGAGGTTGATAAAATCTAGCACCTTTGCTTCTCTAAGCTCTTGGGGAAAGAATCTATCTAAGAATGCTGTCACAAACTCCTCCCACTCTATAGGACCTGTATCATATGATCTTTTAGACTTCTACTATTTGAACCAAGTATGAGCCACATCCTGCAACTAGTATGCATCTATCTCAGCACTCTCAACAGTAGTCACCCCCATGGCGAATATCACTTTCTGAATTTGATCTAAGAATTCCTGAGGGTCTTCATCTACTTAGACCCGAGGAAGGTTGGAAGATTCATTTGGGTGAAGTATTGAATTCTAGCTACGGCTGAGATATCCACTGGGTTGGTCGGAATGATTGTTGGCCATTCGTTATGAGCAGCGACTGATTGAGAAATAGTGGTAAATATGGTCGTGAAATATGCATGATAAACATGATTTCCTAAAGGTTATTCGAGCTAAGGGGCTGACTGATTTCTTCTCTTAGGAGGCATGTTCTAAAATAAAGAGAAGAAGCAAATTAGACTGAGAGGCTGACTTGTAATTATGCTCGCTGGGATGACATGAATATTAAAAGAGGGGAAACTATTCTTAAACCATCTCATAGCCTATTGTACATAAATGTGGCATGCAACACACCCATTTAAAAGACTACTAGATATGGGTTTCAGACTTTCTTGGACTCTATTGAACCTTAGGCTCTGATACCAAGTATGTAACAATCCGATTTGCAGCACTGGAATGTTGCATGGTGTTCATGACCCCGAAGGACCACAAGCTAACCCATAACTGATATTTTTACTTGTATACTGCATAAGATGACTTAATAATGCGAAAACATGCACTAAAAGGACAAATGGTTCTATCATGAACATAACTGAATAACATAATATCTTTGTAGGGTAATAGAATACCTAAAATAAAACTAAAGTCTAAAACATGATAGTCTATATCTAGTCTGCATCTAGTCTGAAAGCCTTTACTATCTGAAGTATCTGAATAAGAGATTGATGGGACATATTCCCAACTAACTCCAACTAATAATCTAATCAATAAGATACTAGAAAATGTTTATGTCCTTGAAGAATGAGGACTCACTTCTACTCTGACTGGTGAAATTGGAATCTACTGCTGATCTGGAACTCATTTCTCTGAACCTATGGTGTAACATAAAAAGAAAACATCATAGAACGAATTCGTTAGTACATATGAACTGAGTATACATGTGAGGTAGGCTATAGGTAATGGTTCACATGTATGTATGTGCTAACTGACTATCTAACATAAATGTAAGAATACATGCATAAATACATAACTATAACTGACAACGTGATTATATGATTTTTGAGTCTGTATACTGATAAAGTGACATGCTATTAATTGATATGACTAATAACATGATGTACTATATCTGAATAATGTTGATAACATAGGTGACTGTATTTGAGTATAACTGATAATATGGGTGATTATAGCTAACAGTCCTAAATCTAATAAAACTAAGTTCTGTACTATATCTGAGTTGACTGTATATGACAGTCCTGAAATCTAAAGAACTATTTGAGTTTTATTACTGAGACTGATTGACTGTATCTGACAATCTTGATTTTGTAACATGAAACTATGAGAAGTAGTATCTAACCGATATGCCCTAAAATTTCTATAATAGCTGAGTTGAGTCCAATCTATGCCCTGATTGGAATGGTATCAATACCACACCAATGGTAAGGATAATATGTTAGTAACCCTCATATAATAGGTAACTCTAGCGAGAATAGTAGGAATCCTCACAGAATAGGTTAAGCTACCTCATCTACCCTCATATAGCAGGCTACGATGTCTCAACCTAAGCTGGCTACATAACTCTGGATTACAAGGAGTGCTTCTAGGAATCACACCCTCGGAAAATAGGCGAGTTCCCATCCTTGGGTTCACTTGGTGCTAATTCCTACTCCCATCTGAATAGACACTGAACATGATTTATTAAACTGAACTAAGCATGGACTGAGTTACTAAATTTTTATAGCTGACGGAATACTACTAATAATTGACTGAGTCATGAGATCATGGAGATTTTTCCTGAGTCATAAGAATATTTAAAGTCTAAGAGTTCATAGCTTTACTGAGATTATCGTGAAAACATAACATATATCTACGTACAAAGCTATTCGATAGAAACAAACTGACATGACTTGATATTCTTGAATATATGATAATTACCACAATATGTCTATTGAAGCATTTCATCGAACGTCTAATAGGCATAAGCTTGTACATTTATGGGGATTTTCATGATATCATGCTAGTTAGGCAAATTTCCTTCATCTAGGCATTTTATCAAACATATGGCAAGCATAGTACATGTAAACATCATGGTATAACAATTAAACATTATGGTTCACTTCCAATTTCATCATACAAGGTTTTAGTCATGGAATAGAATTTATTATCAAATCATGGAATAGAAATCAATTCCTCATTTATCAACATAAAAGAGAACATACAAAGCACGAACACATGAAAAAATTCCATAACTTGTAGTTGAAAAGGGATTCTTGGACTTCATGGACAAAAGGAGCCCATGAATAAACACTATGCATACCTTTGTTCATGATTTCATGAAGATTGATGGTAAAACCTTCTTGAAATTGGACCTTTTATGAAAACCCTAGCTTGAGTTCTTGAGAGTATTTGACAAAAACATCAATGTTTTGGATGAATAAGGGATAAATCCTATGTTTGGAAACTTATATAGGGGTAAAATTGACCCTTTTAACCCTGGACACATAATTAAATTTTTAGTAAAATTTCTCGAATCGAGCCCTTGGCGTGATGCGGCGTTATCGCGCCATGTCACTGGAAATTAATAATTGGGAAACTTCTCAGTGGCGTGATGCAAAGCAATACTGGAAATTGATAATTTTCATTTGAGCTATCTCCGTGACGTGATGAAGGCTCAGGTCAAACACTGTCTCACTAAAAAGGCTCTAACTCTTCGCCCGATTGTCGAATTCAAGCAAATTATATATTGATGGAAAACGCGTGTATAAGAATCAATTCTTACTTCAAAGAAAGTTCTAACATCCTTGAGATGATTTTTGAGTTAAGAAAAAGCATCAGTATTACATAATTATGGCTTGTAATCAAATTACTCTCATAACTTTTGTATTTAGGTTACTTTTCACCAAGTACCCCATTACTTATAGTTTCAAGTTATGGTTTGGGTTACCTAATGATGTGTGAAAGTAGGTGCCATCATGAATTATGAAATTGGGTCATGAAAAATTGGTATTAGAGCAAGGTTCATTGGTATTATTGATATAAGAGCAAATGTTTAGTAGAGCCTCGTAGATTGAAATGATGATATCCATTTGTTATCTTTAGAAGGATATAGGACATTCTTATGAGATCTTTAATTACTTAACTTATTTTGTTCAATGAGTCTATGTTGATTTCTAAGATTCACTTAGTTTCACTCTTTCGTAGATGGCTAGGACATGAGCTACTGCTATCATAGATGAGGAACCCCAAGTTCGTGAATAGGAATCTTACCATAGGTTGTCGCCAACCTATAGGTTGGGGTAGTTAAGAGTTGTAGCCCCACTAGAGGTCTAGGTTAGGAGCCTTTAACAGACTCTATTCCTTCTCTTATATTAGAGATTTCTTCACCCTAGCCAGTGGTGGGTCAGGGGGATGCCTAGTATCAATCGAGGTTTATTGCTTTGTCACTACACATAGATGATTTAGTTAAGTTGATGGGTTTGGTTGGTGGTGCACCATTTAAAGATGGCTTGTTTATAGATCAGAGTGCTACAGAGAAAGAGGTGTAACCACAGAGTTAAGATTCCTCCAACACTCGTAGTTGCTCAGCCAGTAGTCACCTAACCTGTTATGTCCATTGAGGAGTAAAAGATGTTGGGTGCATTTATGAGAATGATTCTGCCTAGGTTTTCTAGGGCACTAGGCGTGGATGTATTCGAGTTCTTGACTGATTGTGAGGATAGGCTCCATAATTTTTCCCTAGTTGAGACTCATGATGTTGACTACACTACTTTTAAATTGTACCTAGCGGCTAGACATTGTTGGAGAGGTTATCTTGATCCATGCTAACTGGATCTCCTCCTTTGACATTGACTCAATTATCTATGTTTTTTCTTGGAGAAGTATATATTTGTTAGACTTAAAGGCGTGTGAAAGATCAGTTCTCAAGATTGAAGTAGGGTTCTAAAATTATCCAAGAGTGTGAGGCTCCATTCCATATGTTAGCCCAACATGCTATAACTATATTACCAATTAATGATGAGTGGACTAGAAATTTTATTCGAGGATTAAGACTCCCTATTTGCATGTCTAATCATAGTTTAGTCACAACTAGTAAGTCTTCTATTGATGTATTGATTATGATTAGACCATGGAAGAGATGCATAAGGCCGAAGGGGTAGCAATAAGACTGTTACAAAAGTAGTTTTAATGAGAGACAGAGTGTCTAATGGTTTAGATGCAGAGGTTCTTAGGATACGTACCCTCTATGTAAGTCCAATCAATATTAGTCAGCCTAGAAGGCCTATTTATGCTGCACTCTAGATTATTGATGAGGGTCAACCCAATTACAGTGATTTTACCGACCAAAGCAGTGGTCTACCTTTGAAAGGGATATATTCTAGATTTTTTGATAAGGTGGCTATTTTAAGTTATCTGGATATTTTAGAAAGAGTGCAGCGTTACGGGCATGTTATGATTATGGGCCCTTCAGCGAATAATATAAGAGAGTATTCCAAATATAGGATCATTATACCTATAATATAGAGTGATCCACTGATTAAGGCAGTGTTACCCCCAGCTAGAGATGGTATGCTGGGTCATCATGGTGGTCTCTAGGTTTTTTGAGGAGGCCTTTAGGAAGTTAGGACTGGTGATTTGTCAGGCGCTTAGTTAGGTTGTATGTGAGGTTGATTGTATGTTGTACCTAGTAGACTTGAGCTAAAGTCTTCAAATGTTGTTATTACATGTATAATCTTATTGTGCCATCAATTGACTTTAACATTATTTGATCTGAGATCCACTTTGTCATATGTGTCTGCTTATTATACACCATCTATAGCATTATTTGTATCTACCTTTATGGGTGGT
Source organism: Capsicum baccatum var. pendulum (assembly GCA_030864225.1). Lineage (NCBI taxonomy): Eukaryota > Viridiplantae > Streptophyta > Magnoliopsida > Solanales > Solanaceae > Capsicum > Capsicum baccatum. The sequence goes on along the minus strand of CM061560.1, from coordinate 157,501,034 downwards.
TCTTTAGTAGTGGATAACATTTATAGATCATGTGTTGTGACCATTCGAGAGTTTTATACTTAAGATAACCTTATTATATTAGATCTAGTAGACTTTGATGTGATTCTGGGAATGGACTAGTTATTCCCCATCATGCAGTCATGGATTTTCTTTTTAAGACCGTTACCTAATTCATGCTTGGTATAACGCTAATCGTACCAAAAAAATCTATTAGACATACCAACATAGATTATTTCCTATGTTCAATCTAGGAGACTTATATCAATGGGTTGTGAGTCTTATCTTTCTTATATTTATGATGTTAGTATGGAAAGTCCTTCACTTGATTTTACTCCTATAGCCCATGATTTTCCTAATGTCTTTCCTGCCTACCTACCTAGCCTTTTTCTTGAGTGTGATATTAAGTTTATTATTGATCTTGAGCTAGGCACTCGATCTATCTCTATGGCACATAATGGTATAACTCCTACCAAGCATAAGGAGAAAATACTTAGCTTTAAGATCTTCAAGGTAAGGGTTTTATTATGTTTCCTTGGGGGTGCACCATTATTGTTCGTGAAGACAAAATATGGTTCAATGTGTTTGTGCATCGACTACAAGAAACTTAATAAGGTGGTAGTGAAGAATAGATATCCTATGCCTCACATTGATGGCTTGTTTGACCAGCTTCAGGGAGTGACGGTGTTCTCTATGATTGACTTAAGATCTTGTTACCATTAATTGAGGATTTGCACTGAGGACATCCAAAAGACATCTTAAGGATTCACTATAGCCATTATGAGTTCTTGGTGATGTATTTTGGGTTAACCAATGCCCAACGACATTTATGGATTGAATGAATCCCATGTTCAGACCTTATATGGACTCTATTATAATTGTGTTCATCGATTAAATTCTTTTTTATTAGAGGAGTAGGGAGGAGCACAACATTTGATAATTGTGCTCCACACTTTGAGAGATCATAAGCATTTTACCAAATTCTCAAAATGAAACTTCTGGCTTGAGTTTGTTACATTCATAGGATACATAATATCTAAGGATGAGATTATAGTGGATCCAATAAATATTGAGACTATTCATTATTAGTATAGACCTATATATCCATTCGAGGATTGTAGTTTTATTAGTTTTATAGGTTAGTATCGGTGGTTCATTGAGGGTTTCACTACTATTGCAATGTCGATAACTAGATTGACCAAGAAAAAGGTTCCTTTCTAGTGGTCTAAGGAGGATAAGTTGAGCTTTTGAAAACTCAAAGATCTTCAGGTCCTATATTGACTCTCCCCATTCAGGGCGAGGATTTACCATATATTATGTTGCTTTGGGTGTTGCTTTATGTTGTGTTCTAATGCAGCACGGTCGAGTTATTACTTATGCATCAAGGTAACTAAAGGTTCATGAGCATAACTACCCCACCCATAACTTTAAAGTTGGTAATAATAGTGTTTGCACTTAATATTTGGAGGAATTATTTGTATGACATTAATTGGGAAATCTATATTAATAACTGTATTCTTCCACACCTTATGACTTTGAGAGTGCTTAATTTGATATAGTGCAGATGGATTGAGTTGCTGAAGGGATTTGACATCTCTATTCTAAACTATCTAGGTAAGAAGAATATAGTAACAGATGCCTTGAGCTGAGAGGACGTAAGTATAGGTAGCTTGGCTTTTATTTTATTTTTTGAGCTTTCGTTGGAGTGGGATAACTAGTCCTTAACCAACTTGATGGTGCAATTTGATATTTCTTATTCCAGTTGAATCCTTGCTATTGTTGAGGCTAGGTCTAATTTATTTCTGTAGATTTGGAGTTGTTAGTTTGTGGATAGTGGACTTTGTGGCATCTATGATCAGGTGCTGAGGGTTGAGTCTAGGATGCACTATGGATTCTGAGGGTGTTTTGAGGTATGATGGTTGAATTTATGCCTCGAAAGTTGGAAACTTAGTTCATTTGATATTGTGTGAGACTGATAACTTAATCTACTCTATTCACCTTGGGATAACTACGATGTATAGAGATTCAAGGCAGCATTACTAGCAAAGTGGCATTATGATAGATATAGCAGACTTTGTAGCTCATTGCTTATGTTTTTAGCAGGTGAATGCTAAGCATCAGAGACATGGTGGACTGATTCAAATATTACCCATTATCGAGTGGATGTGGAAGCAGATCACCATAGATTTTCTCTCACCTTTCGTGGTTATAATTGTATTTAGGTAATTGTAGATCGATTGACCAAATCCATATATTTTCTTCCTATTTTAATGTTATTTAGTGATAATAGGTTTGCCCATATTTATGTTTGTGTGATAGTTTGATTGTATAGAGTATCCATATCTATTATTTAAGATAGGGTCCTGATATTCACTTCTTTCTTCTAGAGGGTTTTTAAAGAGGTGTTGGGTACTCAAGTGGACCTTAGCATGACTTTTCACCCTCAGATCGATCACAAGTTAGAACAAATAATTAAGAATCTTAAGGATATGCTTTGAGCTTATGTTATGGACTTTGGAGGTTAGTTAGAGAAATTCTCAAACACCTTGGAGATTCTGGACTTCATACGACTAGAAGGTACTAGTCGTATGTTTGGTATGAGTTAGGGACGCTCTCTCATATGTTAGAAAGTATATTTGGGTTGGTTCCTGCCCTAGGAATGACTAGGCATCATACCAATCGTATGATAGTGCACAAGTGGTATGTTGCCAAGTTGTATGATGTCATAAGAATGATCTTGATGATTCTAACTAAGGTATGACTCAAAGGTTACTACTCCCACGTTAAGATATGACTTGTATTTGTATGATCGTATATGAAGGTTTAGGGTATGAGTAAGGGTACCACTCATACCCTACAGTATGGTTTAGGAGGGGTTGAGTCATACCATCATGCCATTTTTGCCATCTTTTATGGTGAGGGCATTCCAGACTTTTTCCACCCCAAAACCTTTAAGTCCTCACATTATATATCATATTATGGCCTCTCATCTAAGGAAAGGTTTAGGGTATGAGTAAGGGTACCACTCATACCCTATGGTATGGTTTATGAGGGGTTGAGTCATACCATCCTGCCTTTTTTTCCATCTTTTATGGTGAGGGCATTCCAAACTTTTCTCTCTAACTCACTCTTGAAGATTGGAGGCTAGGGTTTCCATAAGTATTGTTCTAAAGGCAAAAAGTGGCCAAGTTCTTTCCATAGATCATCTGGTATAAGGCGTGTAGATCTTTCCCTAATTGTTAGTACAAAATATCATGCATTTTAAGCATTGATTATGATTTGTAAATGGTGGTTTTGAAACCAAATGTTGAGGGTTTTGATACATAGTGATGAGTATTGCCTACTCTATTTTAAACTTGTGTTTATACAAGTTTTTAGTGATGGTCTGCATATGTATGTGCTTTTTGATTGTTGTTTAACAAATGGGTCATGAGTAACCTGAAGCTTGATGATTTTTACTTTTATTTTAGTCTTGGTAAATGTATACCCTCAAGGTATTTGTGAAAATGTCCAAGAGAAATAACTTGTCACATATATATGGTGTTTTGAACTAGGAAAATGGCCTAATAAGTATGAATGGTTGGTAAATTGTATTGTAAAGTCCTTGTTGTCCATGGAATAGTTAGTTTGTGACTTTGGTTGTTTGTTTGGCTAAAGCAGTTAGAGTCCCTAAATATGAAATTTAATTGTGTTCAAACTAAAGCTTGGGATAAGAATGCTAATGACGAGTGAGTGGTTTTTAATGGTTTTGATGAAGCAAAATTAACTTGAATGGTGAATTGAAATAAGGCATTGGCCTATTTAAGTGATTGGTTGATAAAAAGGTTTCATAAAGACCTTATGGTTATGTATGGTGTTGAATTGTAAATTTGGTGACTTAAATTGGCTAAATGGGTTAGAGTCCCTAAATGTTTAATTTAATGGATATTAATGCATGTACAAAGAGTTAGAGTCCTAATGTCAACTAGTAATAGTCACAACGGCTTGTTGTTAGAGTCACTTGTTTAATAAGACAAGTTATGGTAAGATTCCACTTTTCTAATAAAATGGCTTGTGTCACTTGTGTAATAGGACGGCTAGAGGTTATAGTCCTCTTGATTAGATTAACTAAGAATTTCAATTCGTCTAAGGTATAAGCATGGAAGGTTAAAGTCCTTCACTCCATGTCTCATGATCGGGTGCTTCAAAATGCATGCTAAGCCTTGTTTCCTTTTCTAGACTTTATGTATTTATGCATATCTACATATATGACTATGTATATAAATGTGGTTTCTTATAATGGATTGACTTGGTTTTGAATAATCACATTATTTTATCCTTACGTTTGAGTTACATTCTAGCACTCTAACCGCTAACCGTCTTCGAAAGCTGTGTCCCCATGCGACACAGAGGCAGGAGATTCTTTTTCTCATCCTGCATAGTGACCAGTAGTTTAAGTGCTTCGTGTGTTGACTTTGAAGTGGTGAGTTTCCATACTTTTGAAGGCATACATTTCATGATCTTTCTATCTTATGTGATAGACTTGTTTTAGACTTAGTTTTTGGCTATTTTTGGGGGCATGTCTATAACACCCTGATTTTCTAAATCGAAATGCTACACGGTGATCATGACCCCGAAGGACCACAAGATAACCCATGACTGATATCTGTACCTATAAAATGCATAATATCTCATAAAATATATGAAAACATGAACTGTAATGCCATAAGGTTCAATACTGATACATATCTGAAAAACATGGTATAACAATACAAAAAATAAACATAAATACTGAGTTCTGAACATCTAATTTAGCATCTTGTCCGAAAGTCTCTAACTGAACTGAATAAGGAGTTGAAGGAACATGTCTCCAACTAACTCCAGGAACTGAAAAACTAATTTGAAATACTGTAATAAAGTAATAATAATAATGTTCTTGAATGAAGAGGTGCACTGATTGTTGAAATCTGCAATGCTACTGCTTCTCTGAAACTCATGCCTCAGTACCTATGGCTTCAAATAAAATACTATAGTGGGAATATGTCAGTACGACTGAATGTACTGAGTATACGAGTGAGGTAGGCTAAATACAAAGGGTTTTATATAAATGAACAATGTTGACTGATATGAATGTGAGAATACATACATACATACGTAACTGCAACTAAATTCATGGTGATACTGACTACTGAGTCTGAATACTGACAACATGAGTTTACTGATGCTGAGATACTGAATGATTGTGTTTACTGATATTGAGATACTAAATGACTGAGTTTACTGATATTGATATGTAATTAACTAATAAGTGAGGAACTGATACTGTATCACTGAAACTGGGAGACTGATACTATATTACTGATAAAGGAATGATTGTTTCTGATAGTTCTGATTATGAAGAACTTATTTGATTGACAGTATATAATAGTCTTGACACTGAGCTCGTGATAACATGACTACTGAGTATGAATAGTGATGACATGATTTACTGATAACATATCATGAATGATAATTGAATTCTGATAACTGATATATTTGATAGTTGATAGCATGAATACTGTCTCTGACAGTCCTAAATCTGATAGAACTAGCTGAGTTTTATCATGTATCTGAGTTGACTGTATCTGAAAGTCCTAATATCCTGAAGAACTATCTGAGTTCTTTTTCTGAGACTGATACTGAAACTGTGGGAAGTAGTTATCAACTGACATACCTCAAATATGCTATTATACCTAAGCTTGGGTCAAATCTCTGCCCTGATTAGAAGGGTGTCAATACCGCACCACTGGTAAGGACAAGCTGTGACTGACCCTCATCTGGCAGGTACTCTAATGAGAACGGCATAAACCTTCGTCTGACAGGTTAAGCCACCTCATCTACCCTCAACTGACGGGTATTGATATCTCAACCTATGCTGGCTACATAGTTCTTGAATGCAAGGACTGCTTCTAAGAATCACACCCTCTACTAGCAGGTGAGTTTCCATCCCTGGGTTCGCTTGGTGCTGAATACTACTCCCAACTAAATGACACTGAACTGATTATACTTATTTCCTAGTTCATACTAGTATTAACTGAACTGTTACTGGTTGTTCTGTTTAACTGAACTGAACATGGACTGAGTTTATTGAGTTCCGATGACTATCGGAACACTACTGAATTCTGTTAACTGACTAAATGCTACTGAGTTCTGTTAGCTGACAGAATACTACTGAGATATGAGGACTAACTGAGAGTACTAAAGTTACTGAGTGGGAACGGACTGATACTGTGTTTACTGAATTCCGTTGACTAATGGAATACTACTATTATCTGATAACTGACTGAGTTCATGAGATTTCTAACACTTCCTGAGTCACGTGACTGACTGAGTTCTATAGATCATGGCTTGATTGAGATAATCATGACAAAATGACATGGCTCTAGGCAAACAACTATAGTTTTTAGGTACAAGTACCCCCAGGACTCGATGAAAAGAAACTGACACACATGACTTACTTGATCATAGGAGTAGAGTCCATAATTTAAAATATTATAAGTAGGGATCTAATATTAAGCATGGTTGTCAATAATGTATTACATTGAAAGGATTTCATATCACATGGAAGTAATTTAACCATATAAATATCATGTTCATTGCATAATCATATTGGCAACACATACCAATAGCATGAAAGTTCACGTGGATTGCATGGTTATCATACATATTGTTCATAAGTCGGATTTGTAAGTAAACATAGCATAATCTCATAAGACTAGTTCATGAGCAATCCAACAACATTTACAAGGCACATTATCAACGTAGAAGTCATTGGAATTTAAGGGCATATCATGAATCCTTCACTTAGTCACAATTTAGCTATATTGCATGATTTCTAGTTTCTTAGGCATTTTATCAAACACCTTGTATGCACATCTTAGGCATAGGTGAAATCATCAAATTATACATCATGAACAACCAAACTTACCTGTTTCCAACTCATATGATATCATGAATTCATAAAAACATATAAAGATTCCATCTTGGGAATCACCCAACATCAACAACATGAACATCAACACCCAACAATATAGACATCATACTTTATAATGTAAAATAGGGTTTTTGAGCTTTATGGATGAAATGAATCCATAAATCAATACAACGCATACCTTAGTTCTTGATTTTTGGTAGATTGACGGAGAGATTCTTAGATTTGAGCCTTGAATTTGGATCCCCTATTGAAACCCTAGCCTTGTTTTTGAGAGGGTTTTTGAGATAGGAGAGTATGTTTTGCTGTAACTAAGCACTAATCCCATGTTTGTGGTATATATAGGGGTGGAAGATGACAAAAATACCCCTAGGGAAATAAATAAGGTCAGATCTGTCCATAATTGACTGTCTGATAGGCTGAAGTAAATCGATAATAAGATTTTACTTAGATGTCCAAATTGGATTAAACCAATTGAATTAGAAAGAAGACGCAAAGATCTTTCCATTGATATACAACATCTCTCCCAGTTCATTATATACAAAAAGTTATGATCATTTGAAGTTGACCCTAAAATGCTGAAAAAAACTGGGTACAAAGGCTATAAGAGGGCTCCGCGGCTCAAACGCCTTTAGCTACTGGTTCAGGCAACCAAACATGCCCATACACTACTCTAAAAATTCTGAAACTCACCCGAGATGTATTACGAGCTTGACCGATCGTAACAAAACTTGAAAATTGAAAAACGAAGGTTCGAAAGGGCGCCAAATAAATCCCCAAAGTTTGGAAGTATAAAAATAAGACTAAGTCTTGAGAACTTAGCAAAATATTCTAAGTGTTAGAGATCATAAAGCTTAATGAGATGAATTTTAGACTTAGGATTTTATGGGGTCTTATAATATCCCCCCTTGGGAACATTCATCCTCGAATGGAACTGATTGAGAGGGAAAAAGACCAATTGAACATGAACTGACCATGAATAACTGGAACATGATCTCATTACTGATGTGACTGATGAACTGAACATATCATACTGAACATGCATATCTGATGCATGTATAACTGATTTATGAATGTAGGACTTAGTGTTCTAATGAGCTGAGTTTCTCAAACAAGAATGCATATTTGATGCTTAACTGATAAGATGGATCTATACATATCTGATGTATGATTATATGACTTACATGATACGTGAATGCATGACTGAAAGTACTGATAAGCTGATCACACATATCTGATGCGTGAATTCATGACTAAACTTAATCATGAACATCTAATGGTAAAGGTACAAAGTTTGAACTGAAAAATGAGCATTGAACTAAATACCAAGTTTGGTACAAAAATTTGAACATGAGAATGAGTAAATTTAAGGAAAATTGTTACCTTGAACTGAAGATACCAATAAGTTTGAGATTAATTACTCCATATGCATGATCGAAAACATGAGAACATAACTGAGTCTGGGGTGTGGTAGATAAAATGAATATCATGATCTAATGTGAATCTTGAAAACATGGCGTACGACTGAAGTTGGAGTTTAAGGGTTAACTTATGAGCCAAACTGGATTCATCAAAAGAAAAGCGAGCAGCATGTTTATGTCATGAAAGTTTGGGGGTATGATGTATCTCCCCTTTGGGACACTATGTCCCTTAAAGAATACTGACTTGGCTGAACTACTGAGGGAAATTAATGCGATGCGCAAGGCACCTAGGAATTGAGTCATGACTGAATAGCTAGAATCTGAAATTGAGACATGATACATGAACTGAGATGAGCACGAGTGCATAAATATACTAACTTATCTGATTAACTAAATAACTGATAGCTGAATGCTGGATCTGCAAAGCTAAACTATACTTAGTCCGAATAGTTGGGCTGAGATTTTTGAGTTTTATGCATAAGAGATAAGGACTAACTTAGTAGAATGAGGTATCTGAGCTTGGATTCATGAAGTCTGTATTATTTGTGGATGTGAGACCAAGCGTACGACATGGCTATGAGGTATTTTGTAAATTGCGGTACTGAAACACTAATAACGAAGTACTGATAATTGAACGCTATGGTCAAGCATGTCTGGAACTAAACTGAGTTTTTGATTTGGTTACTGAACTAAAGATGTCACTATAACTAAGACTATAGCTGGTATTGAAGTACTAAATTCTGAGGCTAATTAATTGGTAACTAAAGATATGATTCTGTAGGACTATCTGAGTTCTTTATTGAATATTAATTACTGAGCATGATGCTGAAATTGAGGATTGGGGAAATAAAACATCGGTCCCACACATTCACCGAGGAATCTAATCTAAGGGTGTATGTGACATATTATGAATTTATGTGATTGTTAGGAACGTAACATAAATCATGAGTACTAAGCCTTCTGTTAACTGATATACTAAGACACTGATAACTGAGTAACTGGTAACTGAATTGCTGATAGTTACCTAATGCTGCAGACAAGTCAAGGGTCCGAATGTTCTATCACACTCTACAATTTCACAACTTCTACTTACAACCTCTTGCTAGCTATTTACTTGCACATAAAATGACATTCGAGCCTATCATCATAACTATACCATCGTGTAACACAAGCATGCAATAATCATCTCTCAATATAAAATATTTACTCTTCCTGATCTAAACTACTGCTCATAACTACACTGTTTCATAATGAGAGCTTACTGAAGGATTTAATCAAGAGGACCTGAAGCATGAAATGAACTGACTGAACTTAAAATATGACTGAAACCTGAGGAGTAGAATATCAATAATAATGATATACCTAAAAGGTCAGAACTGAGAATATACATATAATAGTATGGATTTATCTAATAGTAGGAGCATAACATGTGTCATGGGAGATGAGTATACTGTAAAGCATGAAATGTGTACATGAGTCATGCACTGCATGACCTGAGTCTGAAATTTACATATTCATAAGATATGATTCGTAACACTGAGGGAGCTGGAACTGAACCCCTTATGCTGGGAACTGAAGGCACACATGATCCCATGGAAAGAACGTGAAAATAGCTTATTCTCATGGAACATAATTCGTACTGTGGAGTAAACTGCGACTCCTTATGCTGGAAATTAAATTCATATGTGATTATGGAAAAAGAGATGCATGAGCATGGTTCGTGACCATGGAGTTGGTATGCAATGCCTGAGTTGGTTTCGTGATAGCTGAAGTGTAAAACTCTGTACTGAGATGAGGATGGGTCAGGAATTGCCTTTCCTTACTTCTTTCTATATATACTGGCTCTACTACTGAAATCTAAGGGTTTGGCTTAGGTAGTTTATCTACCATCACATACTTACATTCTGTTCAACATCTGTCTGTCTTACTAAACACATCATCTGATTCTATTTACTCATATACTACTAATATCACATCCATACCTTCATGCTTAATTTCGAGTCAATAAACTTAAATTTCTAGCTCATACTGTTCAAGCCTACTGATCTGATCCCCATGAATACATCATCTGATCAAATAGAATAATACTATCCCAACTTTACAACTACTAAATTTTTGGGTTCAAGAATGAGTTCTCATGATCATGAATGAAATCTGTATGAATTTGAAACATAATTAGCTAAGGGGATACTATTTGAGTCTATGGTTAATCCCATAACTGACTGTAAGTGATTGTCTGAGAAAGCCCTATCTTTAGGACTTGAGCTTCACTATTTTTGTTACCTTGAAAGTAAGGTAAAGTTGGCATGATCTGAGACATGAAAAAAGGGAAACTGTTCCTAAAATATCTTATAGCCTCCTGCACATAAGTGTGGTGCACAATACATGCATGTACAAGAATCTACTAGATGCGGCTTTAAGACTCCCTAGGATACTATTGAACCTTAGGCTCTGATACCAAGTTTGTAATACCCCAATTTTCTAAACTGAAACACTACACGGTGCTCGAGACCCCGAAGGACCACAAGCTAACCTATGACTGATATTTGTACTTGTAAACTGCATAATATCTCATAAAATATGAGGAAACATGAACTGTAAGGCCATAAGGTTCAATACTGATACATATCTGAAAAACATAGTGTAACAATACCAAAAAGAAACATAAATACTGAATTCTGAACATCTAATCTGACATCTAGTTCGAAAGCATCTAACTGAACTGAATAAGGAGTTGAAGGAACATATCTCCAACTAACTCCATGAACTAAAAAACTAATCTAAAATACTATAATAAAGTAATAATAATATTGTCCTTGAATGAAGAGGAGCACTGATTGCTGAAATCTGCAATGCTACTACTTCTCTAAAACTCGTGCCTCTATACCTATGGCTTCAAATAAAATACCATAGTGCGAATATGTCAGTATGACTGAATGTATTGAGTATACGAGTGAGGTAGGCTAAATGCAAAGGGTTTTACATGCATGAACAATGTTGACTAATATGAATATGAGAATACATACATACATACGTAACTGCAACTAAACTCATGGTGATACAAACTACTAAGTCTAAATACTAACAACATGAGTTTACTGATGCTGAGATACTGAATGATTGTGTTTACTGATATTGAGATACTAAATAACTGAGTTTACTGATATTGATATGTAATTCACTTATAAGTGAGGAACTGATACTGTATTACTGAATACTGGGAGACTAATACTATATTACTGATAAAGGAATGATTGTTTTTGATAGTTTTGATTATGAAAAACTTATTTGGATAACCGTATATAACAGTCCTAAAATAGAGCTCATGATAATATGACTACTGAGTATGAATACTGATGACATGTATTTACTGATAACATATCATGAATGATAACTAAATTTTGATTACTGATATATCTGATAACATGAGTTCTGATAACTGATAGCATGAATGGTTCTATTTGATAGTCCTAAATCTAATGGAACTAGTTCAGTTTTGTACTGTATCTAAGTTAATTATATCTGACAGTCTTGATATCCTGAAGAACTATCTGAGTTCTTTTACTGAGACTGATACTAAAACTGTGGGAAGTAGTTATCTAACCGACATGCCCCAAATACACTATAATAGCTAAGCTGGGGTCCAATCTCTGCCCTGATTAGAAGGGTGTCAATACCGCACCACTGGAAGGATAAGCTGTAAGTGACCCTCATCTGGTAGGTACTCTAATGACAATGGTGGGAACCCTCATGTGATAGCTAAAGCCACCTCATCTACCCTCAACTTATAGGAATTGATGTGTCAACCTATTCTGGCTAGATAGTTCTGGAATGCAAGGACTGCTTCTAAGAATCACACCCTCTACTGGCAGGTGCGTTCCTATCCTTAGGTTCGCTCGGTGCTGAATCCTACTCCAAACTGAATGACACTGAACTAATTATACTGAACTGATTTCCTAGTTCATAATAGAATTAACTTAACTATTACTAATTGTTCAGTTTAACTGAACTGAACATGGACTGAGTTTATAGAGTTTCAATGACTATCGGAACACTACTGAATTCTGTTAACTAACAAATTGATACTGAGTTCTATTAGCTAATAGAATACTACTGAGATCTGAGGATTGACTGAGAGTACTGAAGTTACTGAGTGGGAATGCACTGATACTGAGTTTACTAAATTCTGTTGACTAACGGAATACTACTATTATTTGATAACTGACTGAGTTCATGAGATTTCTACGACTTTCTAAGTCACATGACTGACTAAGTTCTATAGATCATGGCTTGACTGAGATAATCATGACACCATGACATGGATCTAGGTACACAACTATAGTTTTTGGGTGCAAGTATCCCCAGGACTCGATAGAAAGAAACTGACACACATGACTGACTTGATCATAAAAGTAGAGTCTATAATTTATAATATTATAAGTAGGAATATCATATTAAACATGGTTATCAATAATGTATTACATGGAAAGGATGTCATGTCACATGGAATTACTTGCACCATATATATATCATGTTCATTGCAAAATCATATTGGCAACACATACAAATAGCATGGAAGTTCACGTGGATTGCATGGTTATCATACATATTTTTCATAAGTAGGATTTGCAAGTAAACATAGAATAATCTCATAAGACTAGTTCATGAGCAATCCAACAACATTTACAAGGCACATTATCAATATAGAAGTCATTGGAACGTAAAGGCATATCATGAATCCTTCACTTAGTCACAACTTAGCTATATTGCATGATTTCTAGTTTCTTAGGCATTTTATCAAACACCTTGCATGCACATCTTAGGCATAGGTGGAATCATCAAAATATACATCATGAACAACCAAATTTACCTGTTTCCAACTCATATGATATCATGAATTCATAAAAATATATAAAGATTCCATCTTGGAAATCACCCAACATCAATAATATGATCATCAATACCCAACAATATAGACATCATACTTTATAATGTAAAAGAGGGTTTTTGAGCTTTATGGCTGAAAGGAATCCATAAATCAACACAACGCATACCTTAGTTCTTGATTTTTGGAAGATTGATGGAGAGATTCTTGGATTTGACCCTTGAATTTGGATCCCCTATTGAAACCCTGGCCTTGTTCTTGAGAGGTTTTTGAGATAGAAGAGTATATTTTGGAGTAACTAATCACTAATCCTGTGTTTGTGGTATATATAGGGGTGGAAGATGTCTAAAATACCCCTAGAGAAACAAATAAGGCCAAATCTGTCCATAACTGACTGTCTGATAGGCTGAAGTAAATCGATAATAACATTTTACTTAGATTACCAAATTGGATTAAACCAATTGAATTATAAAGAAGACTCAAAGATCTTTCCATTGATATATAGCATCTCTCCCAGTTCATTATATATAGGAAGTTATGATCGTTTGAAGTTGACCCTGAAATGCTGAAAAAAATTGGGTACAAAGGCTATAAGAGGGCTCCGCGGCTCAAACGCCTTTAGCTACTGGTTCGGGCAACCAAACATGCCCTTACACTACTCTACAAATTCTGAAACTCACCCGGGATGTATTAAGAGCTTGACCGATCGTAACACAACTTGAAAATCGAAAAACAGAGGTTGGAAAGGTCGCCAAATAAATCCCCAAAGTTTGGAAGTATAAAAATGAGACTAAGTCTTGAGAACTTAGCAAAATATTCTAAGTGTTAGAGCTCATAAAGCTTAATGAGATGAATTTTAGACTTAGGATTTTATGGGGTCTTACAGTGTCCTGAATATTATAGACATCAGATTTGTAGAGGATTTATGGATGACTCTGGACTTAGGTATTTTGGCTTAGTATGTGACATTGATGGATTGATTGGACACTTTTTAAGTTGTGATTATTTATCTTGTTTATGCTATCTTGATATATATTTGGAGTTCATCCAACACTTGTTGATTAACATAATATTTGGGTTTGGTTAATAGAGCGATCTCTAGTCTTTGTTGGGCTTGCGATGCCCATTATGACAAGGCCAGGGTTTAGGTTTTGTCAAGTTCATATCAGATCATAGGATAATTGTCAATTGGGTGTCCATAAAGTTATGTCAAGTAGAGTCTCTTTTATAGGTGTAGCATGCCATACTTATAAGAGAGATGCTACGAGGCATTTAGGAATTTTTTACTTTCTTGTGGTTCTATCTCAAGCTATAGAGTCTAAGGTTTTGGATCTAGGATTTTTATTTTCTCCTCTTTCAGGTCATGCCTCCAGGAAGATCTGATGTTTGGGCAAACCCTTTTGTCCTAATTAAGGATAATAAGGATGGACCTAGTCCAACTTATGGGGTTTAATCCCATCAAGGGTCATGGAATCTAACTGTCCTTTTGGTGTTTCACCTACCTCTACTAACCCTACTTTTGAGAGTTACACTCCTACCCAGTCACCTTAAAAGGATGCTACTAATGCTGAGTTTCATCACTTCATTGGTATCTTCTCAGTCCAAGTAGGGTATTCCTGTTTCCATAAGGGTTGTACAGTTCATGAGGTTTCACCCTCCTATGCTTATAGGTGTAAAGTTTAAGGAAGATCTTAAAAGTTTTACTGATGAAATGCAGAAGGTCTTTTTGATTATGAATGCTTTGGAAGTTGAGAGTGTTGAGTTTAATTCCTATCAATTGAAAGATATGGCATACTAATGGTACAAAGAGTAGGAACAGTCGAGGAGTGAGGATGCAAGTTTTGTCATATAAGAGAATTTCTCTTGTGCCTTCCCTGATTGCTTGTTTCCTCAGGAGTTGAGGGAAGCAAAAATGAAAGAGCTTGTGAATTTGAGCAAAGGTAGGATGTCTATTAAGAAGTACGCCTTGAAATTCCATTAGTTTTCTAGGTATACTCCTGAGATCATTTCTAGCATGAGGGATAAAAGGCATAAGTTTTCTTTAGGACTATCTCTTGAGTTGATCCTTGAGAACAAGGCGGTTTTATTGATCAAAGACATACACATATCTAGATTGGTTATGTATATACAATAAGTGGAGGAAAAGAGAAAGAAATAGGTTGAGTTTAGTGAAAGAAAAGGGAAAAAATTTAGGCCTTTTGAGTAAAGTAGTAGAGATGGTGATAAGTAGCCTAGAAAGAAGTGGACGAGTTTTGGTTCTTTCTCCTCTATAATTATTCCTTACTCAAAGCCATTAGGTGATTATCGGTCTCAATTTAATAGTGGGTTTCGGGCATAGGGTGCCTAATCTCAGGCTACTTGGGCTTAGTTTCCTCCATCCTATCCTTTCTGTAGATTTTATTATCAGCATTATCATGTACAGTGTGATAAGAGGAGGAACAAATTTTTTATATATGGTTAGATTGGACACATGCAGTGAGAGTGCCTCTCCCTAGTGGCTTCTTGGGCCAACAGGGCCCCTATTGCAACTCCATCTGCGCCTGTGCCATTGTATTTACTTTTGCTTTTATTTCTGGTACCTACACTGGCCGGAATTACTTGTATACACTTGCTACTCGCCAAGAGTTCAAGGCATCTTCATATGTTATCATGGGTATATTGATACCTTTCTCCTGTTATGTGTCTTGTTTACTTGATCCAGGGTCCACATTCTATTATGTGACCCTATTTGTGGCTTGCATTTTGGTTTTGGTCCTGAATGTCTCTCATTTCATTAGGTTATTTGTAACGTGCTAGAAGACTCTATGGTTTTAAAAGAGTCTATAGGGGGTGTGTGGTATCTGTTAGTGGTAGAAAAACTCTTATAGACTTAATAGAGTTGGACATGGTTGATTTTGCTGCTATTTTGGGAATGGATTGGTTGTAATTGTGCTATACTTTCTTAGATTTTCAGACCTGTAAGGTCATGTTTAAATTCCCTAATGAGACAGCCATTTTATGGGAAGGGGGTTCTTTAGTGCCTAAGGAAAGATTCATCTTATATCTTAGAGCTTGAAATTTGATTTCTAATGGGTGTTTGTATCATTTGGTTCTAGTTAAAGATTTTAACTCTAAATGTCCTTCTCTAGAATCTGTTCCTGTGGTTAATGAGATTTTGTGGTATTTCCTAATGATCTTCCTAGCATTCCTCCCGATAATGAAATTGACTTTGGGATAGATCTTGTTCTGGACACTCATCCTATTTCTATCCCTTTTATAGAATGGCTCCAGCAGAGTTGAATAAGCATAAGGAGCAACTGAAGGATCTCATAGACAAAGGTTTATCCATCCTAGTATGTAACCTTAGGGTTATCTCGTATTGTTTGTGAGTAAGAAGGATGGTTTAATTTGAATGTGCATTAATTATCATCGGTTGAACAAGGTGATCATAAAGAATAAATATGCTCTTCCAAGGATCAATGATTTTTTTGATCAACTTCAAGGTGGGAAGTATTTCTCTAAGATCGACCTTAGATAAGGTTATAATCAACATAACATTAGGGAAGTGGATATCCCCAAGATTGCCTTCCAGACCCAGTAAGGTCATTATAAGTTCCTAGTTTTGTCATTTGGGTTGACCAATGCCCCCGCGACATTTATGGACTTGGTGAATAGGGTCTTTTATCTATTCTTGGATTTATTTGTCATTGTCTTCATTGATGACATCTTGATCTATTTAACGAGTGAGGTAGATCAGGTGGATCACATTCGTGTTGTGTTAAAAACCTTAAAGGATCATTGTTTGTACGCCAAGTTCTCTAAGTGTGAGTTTTTGTAGAAAGCTATGACTTTTCTTGGTCATGTTATCTCTAGTGAAGGGATCATGGTGGATCCACAAAAGGTTGCAGAACTTAAGAAGTGGCCTAACCTAGGACTCTAACTGATATTCGGAGCTTCTAAGGTCAAGACGATTACTATAGGATATTTGTGGAAACTTTGTCACTGGTAGCTTCTTCATTGACTTAGTTGACCCAAATGAAGGTCAAGGTCTTGTAGTCGGATGCGTGTGAGGGTAGTTTTGAGAAGTTGAAGGATAAATTAACTTCGACTCCAGTTTTTACCTTATTCGAGGGTAATGATGGTTTTTAGTGTAATATGATTCTTCTCTTATTGTGCTTGGTTGTGTATTGATTCAACATGGTAGGGTGGTGGCCTATTCTTCAAAGCAATTGAAAGAACATGAGAAGAACTACCCTACTCATGATTTTGAGTTAGTAGTTGTGGTATTTGCATTGAAGATGTGGAGACACTATCTCTTTGGGGTTCATATTGATATCTTTTTGGATCATAAAATCCTTGAGTATGTGCTTACTCAGAATGAGTTGAATCTTAGACAAAGGAGATATCTTGAGTTGCAAAAGGACTATGATATGAGTCTCCATTACCATCTAGGTAAAGCTAAAATAGTTGCTAATTCTCTTAGCAGGTTATCTATGGGGGGTTTCGAACATGTGGATAATGATAAGCGGGAGGTTGTAAGGGTCATTCATCATTTGGCTAATCTTAGAGTTCATCTCACAGACTCTAAGAATGGTGCTGTATTTATGCATCAGGTATCACAGTCGTCTCTTATTGTTGAGATTAATGTAAAGCAAATATTGGATCCTAATTTAATGATGATTAAGAGTAGTATGGTTCAACAAAAGGTTGTCTATTTTGCGATTAGTGGTGATTGTATCTTGAGGTACCAAGGAGGCTATGCATTTCCGATGTCAATGGATTGAGGGAAAATATTATCGACGAGGTTCATTGATCTTGGTCTGCTATTCATCCCAATTCTATAAAGATGTATCTTGATATTAGTAAGTTTTATTGGTGGAATAATAGAAAGTGAGATGTGACTAGCTTTGTGGCTAAGTTTATGGTGTGTCAACAAGTGAAAGTTGAGCACTTGAAACCCAGTGATTTGTACCAAGAGATTGAGTTGCCCGAATCGAGGTAGGAGACAGTTAATATGGATATCATCACCAGTCTTCCTCGATCTTAGAATCAATATGATTCTATTTGGGTCAATGTAGATAAAATGACAAAGTCTACTCACCTTTTTTCCGGCGAGGACTAGTTATATGGGGGGAGGATTATGCTATGTTATATCTAACGGAGATTGTGAAGTTGCATGGTGCTCAAATTTCTATCATCTCAGATTGTGGCACTCCATTCTTAACTTATTTTTAGAGGTCATTCCAGAAAGGTTTGGGGACTATAGTGTGCCTTAGTACTGCTTTCCACTCACAGATTGATGGACAAGCAGAGAGGACCATTTAGACTTTGGAGGATACATTGCATGCGTGTATGATTGATTGTAGTGGTAGTTGGTATGACTATTTGCCTTTGACTGAATACACTTATAACAATAGTTATAACTCTAGCATTGGTATGGATTATTTTGAGATGTTGTATGGTAGGAGATATCGTTCTCATATTGGGTGGTATAAAGTTGGTGAAGGTAAGTTGCTTGGCCCTGATTTGGTTCACCAAGCCATGAAGAAGGTAAAAGTGATTCGCGATAGGTTGAAAGCTTCTCAAAGTCGCAAAAAGTCCTATATGGATGTGTGGTGTAGGAATTTGGAGTTTAATGTTAGCGATTGGGTATTCTTGAAGGTATCTCCCATGAAAGGAGTGATGTAGTTTGGTAAGAAGGGGAAGCTTAGTCCTTGGTATATTGGTCCATATTTTATTTTGAAGTAGGTTGGTACTATTGCCTATGAGTTGGAGTATCCCTGTAGTTTTAGCTCCATTCATCCAGTATTCCATGTTTCTATGTTGTAAAAATGTATGGGTGTCCTTCGTTGGTAGTTCTCTTAGAGAATGTTGTTATTTTGGACACTTTATCCCATGGAGATCCCAGTGAGGATCTTAGATCAATAAGTTCCCTGGTTGCGAATGAAAGATGTGGATTTGGTGAAGGTTTTATGGAGGAACCAAAAGCCTAAGGAATCCACTTGGGAGGTGATGTCCAAGTATCCGCATTTGTTTTCCATTATGGAAACTCGTGTTTTAGGTATGTGTTGATCTTCTTATCTTTGTTGTATGTCATTGTTCTCTAACATGGTAAAAGGTCAGTTTAATGTGTGTTAATGTGTTAACTTATGCTTGTTCTTGTCTTACCCGTCATTTAAGGATGAATGATCCAAGTGGGGGAGAATTGAAACACCCTGGCTTTTTGAACCCTCAAAAAATTGCCTAAGTTAGAGATTCTGGACAACATACAACTAGAAGGTACTAGTGGTATGTTTGGATAGAGGTTAAGGACGCTCTCTTGTATGTTCGATAGTGTGTTTGGGTTGGTTTCTACCCTTGGTACGACTACGCATCATACAAATCGTATGATAGTGTACAAGTGGTATGTTGCCAAGTCATATTGCCTTAAGGATGATCTTGACAATTCTGACCAAGGTACAACTGTACGGGTACTACTCATATGTTAAGATGAGACTTCTCTTTGTATGGTCATATGTTGATCAATATGGGGATCCAAGGGGAGGTTTAGGGTATGAGTAATGGTACCACTAGTACCCTAAGGTACGGTTTAGGAGGGGTGAGTCATACACTCCTGTGTGTGTTTTTCAGCATTTAGGCTGAGGGCATTCCAGACTTTTCCAACCCCAGAACCCTTAAGTCCCGCCAATATATATCATGTTATGTCCTCTCATAACACTTCACTTTCTAACTCACTTTTGAAGATTGGAGGCTAGTGTTTCCACAAGTTTTCTTCTAGAGGAAAAAATGGGTCAAGTTCTTTGTCTAGATCATCTTGTATAAGGCATGTGAATCTTTCCCTCATTGTTATTTCAAAATAACATGTGTTTTAAACATTGATTATGATTTTAAAATAGTGGTTTTGAAACACAATATTAACGGTTTTGATGCATAGTGATGAGTATTGTTTACTCTTGTTTAAACTTGTGTTAATATATGTTTTTGGTGATAGTTTACACATATAGGTGCTTGTTAATTGTGGTTTAACAAATAGGTCAAAGGTAACACTAAGCTTGATCATTTTTACTTTGATTTTTGTCTTGGTAAATATATACCCTCTAGGTGTTTATGGAAATGTCCAAGAGAAATAACTAGTCATATATTAATGGTGTTTTGAACTAGGGAAATGGACTAACTAGTATGAATGGTTTGTAAATGTTATTATAAATTAATTGGTGACTTTTGTGTTTTGTTTTGCTAAAGGGGTTAGAGTCCCTAAATATGAAATTAAATTGTATTTGAACTAAACCTTGGTATAAGAATGCTAATGAAGGGTGAGTGGCTTTGTAAGGGTCTTGATGATGACAAATTAACTTGAATGATGTATTTAACTAAGGCATTGGCCTATTAAAGTGATTGGTTGATAAAAAGGTTTCATAAAGACCTTTTGGTCATGTATGGTGTTGAATTGTTATTTTAGTGACTTAAATTGGCTAAATAGGTTAGAGTCTCTAAGTGTTGAATTGAATGGATATTAATGCATGGACAAAGGGTTAGAGTCCCAATGTCGACTCGTAATGATCATAACGTCTTATGGTTTGAGCCTACTTGCTTAATAAGATGACTTGTGGTTAGCGTCCACTTGTCTAATAAAATGGCTTGTGGTTAGAGTCCACTTGCTTAATAAGACAACTAGAGGTTATAATCCTCTTGCTTTATATAACAAGGAAGTTCAATCCGTCTAAACTATAAGAGTGGAAGGTAAGAGTCCTCCATTCAATGTCTCATGATCGGGTGCTTCAAAATGCATGCTAAGCCTTATTTCCTTTTTGGCACTTTAAGTATCTATGCATATCTACTTATATGCCTATGAATATAAATGTGGTTGCTTATGATGGTTTGACTTAGTTTTTAATAATTATACTATTTTATCCTTACCCTTGAGTTACATTCTAGCACTCCAACCGCTAACCATCTCCGAACGTTGTGTCCCCATATAACACAGGGGCTGGAGCTTCCTCTTCTCATCCTGTGCAGTTACCAGGTATTCTAGTGGTTCTTGTGTTGACTTGAAGTGGTGAGCTTCCATACTTTACAAGGAATATATTTCATAGTCTTTCTATCTTATGTTATAGACTTGTTTTAGACTTGGTTTTTTGATTTTGTCAGGGGCATGTCTTGACATATTAGATATTAAATTTGTAGAGGCTTTGTGGATGACTGTGAACTTGGGTATGTTGGCTTAGTATGTGACATTAATGGATTGATTAGACACTTCTTATGTTATGATTATTTATCTCGTTTCTGCTATCTTGATATATGTTCAGAGTTCATCCGGCATTTGTGGATTGATTTTATGGTTAGGTTGGCTTAACAGGGTGATTTTTGATCCTTGTTGGGCTTGAGATGCCTATTACGACAAGGCTCGGGGTTCAGGTCATGTAAAACTCTTTGCATTAGAATATTTTTCCTATAATATAAGCTACCATTTAAGCAATGGGATGGTACCATTTGAGGCACTATATAAAAGCCATTATCGATCTCCGATAGAGTGGTTTGTTCACTGACCATCAATGTCATTTTCTATATTTCTGCTTATTTTCACCATATAGAGATTTCCCATAGATTCCCCAAGTCAATTATGGCTTGTTGGAGCGACAGTTCGATTACGAGCAATTTATTTGGCTTTTAGAGCCAATTTTTTATTTTGAAGTCTTCGTTGGTTAAAATTAGCTATAGGGCAAAAACATCAGCCAAATGATTTAAATTTTGACAGTGCCAACAGCTTTGGAACATTGAGTTTAGGCTAGGGGGACCTTTGGTTTGGATTCTTAGGCTTTCAAACTCAATTCGAGCTATTGGCCAAAACTTGAGAAAAATGGCGCATAGGTATGGGACCCACTTTTTGTCAAAATTATCTCAAGATGGAAATTTTGATAGTGCCATTGAGTACAGAATGTTGAATTTGATAGGGTAGCATATTTGTTTTTGTCTATACAGATTCTAAATAAATCATGAGGGGTCGGCGGGGACTTTGAAAAATACAAAGTCTTTGGATGGTGGCCCCACTTAAGCGACCTTAGGATCGCTTAAAAGAAGTGGCACTAAAGTGGCCTCTTAAGCAACTAGTCTTGCATGCTGATGGCCGCTAAAGTAGAACCCTCACCACTTAACCAAATGTCACTTAAGCAGCAAGGAGACCGCTTTAGCGTTAGGAGTGGAAGCAACGGATATTGCTAAAGTGACATTTAGCCTCAAAAGTGGTTACTGCTTAAGAGGCACCTAGGCAACTTTTAAATATCCCAATTGCCCAATTTTTCTCCCTTTCATTAATTCAAGAGGGAAAAATCCTAGAATGTATGGGAATTTGAGAGAAACATTGATAGCAAATTTTGGGGTGTTTGTGAGCCTAAATTACTTATTTTTTCTCCGAATTCTTGGTAGGATTTCATCAATTTCATTGTTAATTTCTCTATTAATTTCCAAAATCCCTACAATGTTGGTAGGTTGATTGTTGCACCATATGTGCTCAAAATTTTCCCATTCTTGAGGGTGAATGTTCCTTGAGCATAAAGGGACACGTTGACAGTTTTGAATGTGCAGTTCTACAAGCGAGCCCCATATGATATTTTTACATAAATTTGTACTAAAGCTCAAAAGTGTAATATGGGTATCGTTGTTCTCGTATGATGAGTAAATTATGATTTTAATAGTGTGGTACTTTGCAGAAGCTTCTCAGAAAGGGAAATCAATGGCTTAACAAATTTCTTTGGGAATTTCTTTGGTATCAAGGTAAGCTAGGTTTACCTTCCATATAGATTGAGCTAATTTGTAGTATATTTATGATACTATGATAAATATGGGTAACGAATTAGGTTTTGTAGATTTAGTTAGTATTTTTTGGAATATTTATCCTATTAAGGAATTGTAAATTAGGCTTAATTGGCTTAGTTGCTCATACTTTAGGTAAAATTGCTATCTTAGGGCTACTTGTCGCTTATTTAGCATCTAAAAGTAAATTTAGATTCCTTTGCCTAGTCCGAGTAGAATTTGCCTTAGAACAGATTTTAGGGATTAGAAGTGGGCCCCTCTAGCCCATCTTATGACAAGGCTCTTGTTAGATCCTTGTGGACTTATTGGGTGTATAATATCCTTAAATTGCATATTTTAGATTTTGAAGAGACTAGATTCTAAATAATCATACTAGATTGGTACTTGGAAGTTGGTGCTAGTTTTGGATTAAGTCCGTGATTTACTAATATTGAGTTCTAGTTCAAGTTTGAAAGTTGATGACATGAGTTTTAGTTCAAGTCCATTAAATGATGATGATGCTATGAGTTTCAATTTGAGTTCGACAGTGATAGTTTATTTATGGTATGTTTTTGCATGGATGGATTCACGTTATGGCTTGGTATTTGGTAAATTTATGGAATTTTAGTTATTTACTTTCATTATTGCACCCTTCAAGATTATGGGTGACCGCATTAGGTTATTTAATTTTTTTCACTTGCTGTCTTATGAAGGCCATTCTTGTAGTATTAATTATACTTTCTTCCATAAATATACCTATTTAGGTTATTTATTTATAGTATTGGAGCGCTATTCGAGGTTTCTTTTACCTTAACTTAGCTTATTTATCTTGCAACTTTATTGTACTCATATTATGTTTTAGCTCTATCGGCCAATGATTTATAATGAGTACCCATGGCTTTGGTTCTCACTATACTTCTATATTTTTGGGTGCAGATCTAAGAACTAGTGGCTGCCGCTGATTTACGATCGTGCTGCTAAGAGTTTGAAGGTAGGGTGAGTTCTCAAAATTAAAGTTGCGATCTTCTCCCTCTTCTACTTTTCTCAGTCTTTCATTATTCGAGACTGATGTATATCAACTACTACAACACTTGTATTCCTTTTGCTAATGGCTTTTTTACCAACACTACTAGGTTGTAGGATGTTGTGATTGTCTTTATCTATCTATAAGACATTATTATTACTTGAATTAGCTTGCCCTTATGGGATTGCTAGACATCGGGGCATACAACCAGTTTGTCTGTTCTTTTTATGTGGCTACTCAGAAGGTCCAGCCACAGACTTTCCCTTGTGCTGACAACTACAAATATTACCTGTAATCATAATATTTAGCAAATACATCCATCAACGAACCTATTTTGAACTAGTAAACACTAAGTATGAGAAAATATTAAGGACACCCCACACTTAGTTGCTACCATGTGTATGATTAAATGCCTAGATGAAGGAACAATGGTCAACCTGTATGATATCATGAAATCCCCATGTATGTACAAGTTCATGCATATCACATGTTTGATGAAGTGCTTTAATATATAAATTATGAATTGTGTTGTTAGTCATGTGTTCATATAATTCATGCTATGTCATTTTGTTTCCATCGAGTCATGAGGGTACTTGTACCAAACAATTTACCTGTGCGCCTAGAGTATGTCATATTTTTGTGATACTCTCAGTCAAGCTATAATCCATAGAACTCAGTCAGTCATGTGCCTTAGGAAAACCTAGAAATCTCAATAATCTCAGTAGTTCAGTAATCTCAGTAATCTCAGTACTCAGTAATCTCAATAACCTTAGTATTCCTAGTCAATCTCAGTAAATTTAGTATTATCAGCCATTCCTCAAAACTCAGTAATTCCATCAGTCAATGAAATTCAGTAATTCAGCTCATTTTCAGGTCAGTAAATCATGTTCAGTATTTATTTAGATAGGAGTAGAAATTAGCACCGAGTGAACCCAAGGATGGGGACACACACTATCAGATGAGTGTGTAATCCTGAGCAGTCATCCTTGCATTCTAGAATAATGTAGACAGCATAGATTGAGACATCAACACTATCGATGAGGATTGATGAGGTGGGTAAGCACTGTTAGATAAGGGCCCCACCATTCTCATAAAGGGGACACTATCAGATGAGGGTCACCCTATAACTTGTCCTTACTAGTGTCGCGGTATTGATACCTTTCCAATTGGGGTTACATATAGGACCCCAACTCAGCCATAATTTCATATCATGGGTATGTCGGTTAGATAACTACTTCCCATAATTTCATGTTATAAAATCAAGGTTGTTAGATACAGTTAATCAGTCCCAGTAATAGAACTCACATAGTTCTTCAAATTTTAGGACTGTTAGATACAGTCAACTCAGATATTGAATAAAACTTAGATAGCTCCATCAGATTCAGGATTGTCAGCAAAAGTCATTCAAGCTATCAGTTATATCAGTTATTAGAACTCCTGCCATCAATATTTATCTTCAGGACTATCAGATATAGTAACTAGACCAGTTCTTCCTAATAAAAACTATCAGACACAGTTATTTATGTATCAATGACATAGTATCAGTCCCTTAGATATTAGTTATTCCATGTTATTAGTATACTCAGTAGTCAGAACTCAATATTCATTCCTAGAACGATCTCAGTTACAGTTACGTATGCATGCATGTATTCTCATATTCATGTTAGTCAGTCAGTTAGTATTTTTCATAAATTTAAACCTATTTCATTCAGCCTACCTCACTTGCATACCAGTACATTAAAAGTACTAACGCATTTGAGCTATGGTGTCTTATACCATCGGTTTAGAAGTACGAGCTCCAGAGAACTAACAGCATCCCAGTTTAGTGATTAGAGTTAGCAGTGAGTCCTCATCCTTTGAGGGCATGATGATTTTATTACTAATTCAAATTTCAGTTTATTTCAGTAGTTGAAGTTAGTTGGAGACATGTCCCATCAACTCCTTATTCATATAGTGTAGAGGCTTTCAGAACATAGTATGTTAGATAATTATTTTAGATTTGCTTTGGTATTGTTATACCATTTTCAGACATTATTTATCAGATGTTCATTCAATTTTGAACCTTATGTCCATTCAGTTCATATTTCTGTATTTTATAGTACCGTGTAGTACCGTGTAGTATTTCGGGTACCATATTTGAGGCGTTACAGGTACCAAGTCTATAAGGGAAATCTGAACATGGAATTGAGTAAGTTCAAGGAAAAACTTTTACTTTGAGCTGAGTCTGAGTCTGCGGATAAGAGGTGAGGACACTTGGTCTGTATATCTTCTTTTGCTTCACAAGTAGCTCTCTCAACTGACTGGTTCCGCATAAGAACTTTGACTAGAGGGACTTCTTTATTCCTCAGTATGTGAATCTTGTTAGTTAAGCATTTCTACTGGGGCCTCTTTTCAAAAGAGTGATATGAATCCCTAATATCCCTACCTATTCTAGCCTTCAGGTACTTTTTTATCCTTTACTTCTTTTGATGGAAAATACTTTTTTTAGTGGTGCTATAATGACCCTTCCAATCATTTTCTTTATTTTTGTGCTTTTTTATGTTTAGATATTTCTTATATCTACCCAATTTATTTATAACTTGCAGGGATTGATAGTTTGATTACCGAGCAGTTTATTTTGTTTTTTGAACTATTTTGCTATTTTAGGGTTTCTAAAGTTGAGAAATAGGGTTTGGGCCAAAGCCCCATGTAAATGGCCTCAAATGACATATCCGACAGTCCCAACAACTCTAAAATATCAATTTTAGTTAAGGGGAACCTTTGTTCGAGTCTCGAGGCTTCTTAAATCATTATAGGCAATTTGGTGGAATTTGGTTAAAATAACCTTGCTGGTGAGGGACCTACTTTTTATTAAAATGACCTCATATCCAAATTTCAATGGTGTTTTTGAGTTTGGAATGTTAAAGTTGATAAGGTAAAATAGTTTATTTGTGTTCATGAGATTCTAAATGAATCTCGAGGCCCCAATTGGGATATTTGCAAATTTCTAATATTGCTAGTGCATCCGCACCAGGTGCGAGAAAATTATAGACTTTGAGTTCATAAGGCCTTTGTTGCATTTACTATGGTTACGAGTTTGGACCTTCTCATTCATCTGCTAGACTTTAAATTTTCAAGGAGGAGGCCAGATAGGCCAATCCAACCTTTTTTCTTTGCGATCACACTAAGCCATTTGCATATGTGAAGGTCTATCTGGGCAAGAACTCGCATTCATGAAGGGGGTCCTCTATTTGCGAGGAAGGTACCCCTGGCAGTATATATACTTATTTCTTTATTTTTCCTTTATATTTTTCATAGTACCAATACCATTGTAGAGTAAATAAGCTTGTAAATTGAGAGATAATCATATAGTTGAGTTTGAAAAGCTTTGAAATATGTTTGCGGCCCCTATATCATTGAATATCGGTAATATTCCACTTAATTTCTTAATTGATGCTCTATTTTAGTTATTTATTTAGACTATTATTGGGACTAGTTTAGGATTATTTTAATCTAAAAATTAGCAGCATGTTTTGTGTGAGTTTTCATTTAATAACAGTAATCACACCAGTATCGATATAACACCATTTGAGGAACTCTATGCAAGGAGGTGTGGCTTACATATTGGTTTGAGTTTAGGGAAGTTGAAGCATTTGGAATTAGCTTGATAAAAAGGGATAATAAAAAGGTGATGGTTGGTCAAACCAAGTTATTTGCAGCCCAAAGTAGATAGAAAGCGAATGCAAATCATATGATAAGAGACATTGTTTTCCAGGTTAGTGAAAAGTGTTTCTTAAGGTTTCCCCTACGAAATGAGTCATAAGATTTGATAAGAAGGGCTAGCTATGCCCTTTATATTTTGGTCCCTTTGAGATTCTGTAGGGCATAGGTTTGGTAACATACAGACTACCCTTACTGCTAGGGTTTTTGGGAGTCAATCTGATATTTCATGTGTCTATGATAAAAAGGTACCATGGGGATGGATACTATATAATTAAATGGGACTCAATTTTATTATATTAGAGTTTTACTAGTGAGGAGGAACAGATGGCGATCTTGAATCGAGATGACCAAAAGTTAAGGACAAATGAAATTCGTTTGGTCAAGTTTTAATGAATGCATCATTTGGTTGAAGAAGCCACTTGGGAAATCGAGAAAGACATGTGGGATACGAACCCTCATTGATGATACAAGTACTCTTTTCTTTTTTTAACCTGTTTTTCTTATTAGATCATTTAGGAATGAAGGATGGCTAAATCGGTGTTCGTTGTAACGACCTTTTATATTGTTATGTATGTCTCTTATTTAAAATTTCATGCTAAATTTCTTCCCGAATGTGATGTTATAAATTTTTGGCTAGGCTAATTCCAATGAAATCTATGCATGGTATGATCTAGGGAAATTCGTGAATAAATTTGTAATGCCTCAAAAATGTGTCCCAAGATGTCATACGATTCTTAAGACTACAAGTAGCCCTAAGCTAACCCTTTGAGCTTTCTACAAAATCTGAAAATCATGAAAAGATAATCTAGGCATATGAAATACTGAAATACTAAATTAACTGTCTTAACTGAACTGAATTTAAATGAACATAATGTCAGAATGTGATTAACTTTAAAGTCTAAAAAACCAACTCTGGAAATCTAAAATATTGCTAACAGTCTGACAAGCCTTTACTTCAACTAACTAGAGAGTCATTGGGACAGACCACCAGCTAACTCAAACTAAACTGAAACAACTGATCAAACACTACATAAAGCTGAAAATATGAAATAATGGGTCCTCAAACTATGAGGACTCACCAACTATCAGGATGTAGATAGAGATGCTCATGGTCAATTATGCTACTAAAATTGAGCACTTGAACCTACATTATTAAACAATGTAGCACATAGACATACATGTGGATCAATATTTTTGGAATGTACTGAGGATATGGGGGTGAACGCATAAGTAAAACAACAATGTAATATTTAAGCAAAATCTTTCAAAGGTTGCATAGAAAATCCTTGTGAGTCATAACACTTAGTTCTAAAAGATATAATTTTGCTCATTCTATTTGGAGTTTCTTCAAACCGACATAAACCATGTGAGCTGACATGGAGTCCAACGTCTTACCCATATTAGGGAGAGCTGTTCTACCCTAGCCATCAGAATAGAATATTATCTTAAGTGTTAACTGACTTAGACCACTATGGGCAATATTAAACCTATGGTGGCACACAATTCTAGGGAATGAGACTTTTGGAATCATACCTAACTCGATTCTAAGTACCACTCCCATACTTATTGCTCAGAACATTTGGAAATCCGCCTTAAAATAGCACAAGGGTTTATATTGAAAACCAATTGTTCTTCTCTTTCTTTAAATTTCAAACTATATGAAAAGTTTGGATTCCTTATCCTAGCTTAGGATGAATAGATAAATTTCCTTATTAAATCTTGATAAACAACTTATAAAAGAAGCTTAAAATCACAATCTCCTTGAAATAACAATACTTAGACTTAGGGCTTAAAACCCATGCAAATTCATTGTAAAAGGTCATGCTCAATATACTTCTTGAAATACTTCAACAATATCACAATAATGAAATCATGAATCAGAATATCATGCTTAAAACGTAATTGGGAAATCTGTAAAATCATATGACATGGATAAAGATGTGAAAATAGATATGCAATTCAACATTTAAATCACTTGTAACATCATAATCTTAAAATAATGATAATTGGGTGTGAACACTAAATTGAAACTAATGTAAATTCAACTTTAAAAACTAGTTTTCGGTACAAGGATGAAAGAATATCCTTATTCATATCCCCACATACCTTATTTGGTTAATTGAATGTAAAAGCTTGAACTTTGAATTCCTAACGATGTTCTTGAAGCTTTTTCTTGAAGTTCTTGAACCTGAAAACTTTGATTCTTCGTTATCTTGAAAAAGGAATGGTGAAACTTTGTATTTCTTAAAGTTGAAGTTGAAGCCCTAGGGTTTTCTTGGAGAGAAATTTGGTGTGGAATGAGTGAAATATTCTTAGAATAGGATTAAATATTCTGTTTCTACAAATTGGGGTGGGGGAAAATGACTCAATTACCCTTTTGGAGAATAAAGTCGCAACTAGAATGTCGTTTAAGGTTTCACCGTGATGTGGTAATTCCCTCACTACTATACTCACTGCAACGCGGTTCAATCATGGTGAGTTTCTAGAAATTTGCAATTACCGATCTGCACGCCACTAAGATGCACCAAGGAAGTTATCGCTATAGCCACCGCAACATGGTGGAATCATGGTAAACTACTGCTTTGGAAATCCAAACGAGGTCCAAACCTTGGGCAAAAACATATGAAACTTACCCAAAAACATGATATTTACACCACCAAACATTAATCAACTCAAAAACTTACGTCTCAAATTTTTGAAGACGATTTTAAAAATCCTCAAAGTTAAAGGGAGTCAAAATGTGACAAAGTCCCTCAACACTTAGTCTTATTTTCAGGTTCTTAGTGTCTTAAGCTAGTACTAGGGGCTGAACTAAACTAGGAACGTACAGGGTATTATAATATTTCCCCTTTGGGAACATTTGTCCTTGAATAATAGTATTTAAGCTTAGGATACTGAGTAACTGGAACTATATACTAGCATGTCCAACTAACAACATAACTGCATAACTGAATTTAAAGAGTAATGAGTGACTGAACAAATCTGTGAATGCATAAAATGACATAAAGATCATCATATAGTTGGAAATGAGTATTGAAAGAAATGAGTTAAGGAAGACTGTTACCTTACGCTAAGTTTGGGTCTACGGATAAAAGGTGAGGGTACTTAGTTCTTATGTCTGCTTCCGCTTCCCAAGTGGCACCCTCAACGGACAGATTCCACCAAAGATC
The DNA here is from genome assembly GCA_030864225.1 of Capsicum baccatum var. pendulum. Lineage (NCBI taxonomy): Eukaryota > Viridiplantae > Streptophyta > Magnoliopsida > Solanales > Solanaceae > Capsicum > Capsicum baccatum. Next base: position 157,470,118 of record CM061560.1, on the reverse strand, counting down.
TTTGACCAAGGGAACTTCTTTGTTTCATTATTGTACGAATCTGGTGATCAAGAATCTCAAATGGGATCTCTTCATAAGAGAGGATATACTAGAGGGAATACAACAGCTGAATCACCCATACACTTCATCAATAAGGACACATGGAACACCGGGTGAACAAATGACAAATCTGCATGCAATTCTAGTTCATATGCTACCTTCCCAACACGACTTGAAATTCTGTAAGACCCAACATATCAGGGACTAAGCTTTCCCTTTTTCCTAAATCTTTTTACCCTCTTCATTAGTGAAACTTTCAAGTAAACTAAGTCATCTACCTCAAACTCGAGGTCTCTTATCCTCACATCTAGATAGGATTTTTTATGACTCTAGGCTATTTTCAATCGTTGTTGAATCAACTGGACTTTCTTCATAGCTTCAAACACCATATCTGGCCCTATTAAAGTGGCCTCACCAACTTTAAACTAATCGATGGGTGATCTACACCTTCTCCCACAGAGAACCTTAGATACGACCATTTGAATACCAGAATGGTAACTGCTATTGTAGGCAAACTCAATAAATGGCAAGTGATCATCCTAACTACCTTTGAAATAAATAACAACACCCTCAACATATCCTCTAGGGTCTAAATCATCCTCTCTACCTGACCATCAGTCTAAGGGTTAAAAGATGAACTAAGATGAACTTGGGTACCAAGACCCTTCTTAAAGGCTTTCCAAAAGTGAGTGGTAAACTGAGTACCCCTATTTGAAATAATGGGAAAAAAACCTCCATGCAATCTGAAAAACTTTGAAATATACAACTTAGCAAAATCTTTAGCCGAATAGGATGTGTGAACAGGCAGGAAATGGGTTGATTATGTCAATCTGTCTACAACAACCCAAATCAAATCATGTTGATGATGCGAATGGGGTAACCCTGACACAAAGTCCATGTTCACCTCTTCCGACTTCTAATTAGGAATAACAAACTCCTGCAAGGATCCACCAGGTCTTTGGTGCTACACCTTAACTTCTTGACAAGTAGCACACTTAGCTAAAAATTTTGCAATATCTTTCTTCATACCATTCCACCAATAGACATCCCACAAATGGTGGTACAGCTTGGTGGATCCTTGGTGAATAGAGTAATACACACCATACGCTTCTACCATATTCGCTGCCTCAAACCATAAGTACACAACACACACAATATACTCTGGTATCTTAACACACTATCTCCCGCTTGGGAAAAAACCTCTATCTTGTGATCTCTAACTGAAAGATCCATTGAAATTGAAAGTCCACCATATTGGTTGTCACTGAGCATTTCAAGATGCCTGGTTCTATTGGGCACTGACAGCCAAAGTGGTTGTCCATCGGAAAACTGATGGTCACCAATTGGTTCATCGTTGGGTCTTCAGAATTCATGAGTTTTGCCTAAATCTGACAGTTGAGTTGGTGGTCTATCGCAAAACTGACAATCAATCATTTTGATCGTCAGAAGTATTTTTCTGATAATTTTTTGAGTCTTTTCCTTCAGTCAGCTCCTTACCCTGAAACACTAAAAATCAATATTAAATGCAACCTTAGTTGCTTGAAAAAATGCAATTTCCCAAGAAAAATGTGAAAAATGTTCCATCAAAAGCCGGAATATCAATATCATCTATGAAGACTATGACAATCATGTCCAAGTGCTATTTGAACACTCTGTTTATCAAGTCCATGAAAGATTCTGGGCATTTGTTATCCCAAAAGACATGACTAGGAACTCAAAGTGACCATAACGAGTTCTGAATGCCATCTTTGGAATATGACATTCCCTTATTCTAAGCTGGTGATAGCCGAATCTAAGGTCTATCTTTGAGAAGTAACTTTTACCCTAGATTTTGTCAAATAAGTCATCAATCCTAGGAAGAGGATAGTTGTTTTTGATTGTGACTTTATTAAACTGACGGTAGTAGATGCATATTTATAGAGAGACATCTTTCTTACGCATGAATAGAATGGGAGTGCCCTATAGAGATAGAAAGGGCCTTATGAAACCTTTATCTAAGTGGTCTTTAAGATGCTCTTTTAACTCTTTGAGCTCAGCTGGATCCATATAAAAGGAGGAATACAGATAGGATGAGTATCTAGAAGAAGATTGTTATTAAATTCTATTTCTCTATCGGGAATTATCTCTGGCAGATCTTTGGGAAAAACTTAAGGAAACTCATTGATTACACGGACTTTTTGAACTTTTGGAGTCTCAGACTTAGTGTCTTTGACTCTAACTAAGTGGTAAATGCACCATTTGGATATCAATATTCTGGCCTTAAGATAGTATATCAAATGACTCGTGGGAGACACTGAAGTATCTTCCCACTCAAAGACTGGTTTATTAGGAAACTAAAACTTCACTACGCGAGTGCGACAATCTATAGATGCATAGTAGGAATAGAGCTAATCCATACCCAGAATAATGCCGAAATCGACTATATATAACTCTATTAAGTCCTCTAATATAAGCTTATGATGAAAAGTGAAAAGATATTTTCAATATACTCATTTTACAACAATTGACTCACCCACCGGGGTGGAAACTAAGAAGGGCTTAGACAATTTTTCAGGACCTATCTCAAAATTTACTGCAAATAATGGAGTCATATAGGAGAGATTTGACCTGGGCCCTAACAACACATAAACATCAAGATGAAAGACATGAAGTATACTAGTAAAAACGTTTGGTGAACTCTCCTGCTCCTGATGGGATGGTAAAGCATAAAACCAATTCTGGCGTTGACTACCACCGGTACTGGATAATGCCTTTTGAGGAGGGACTGGGTGACGTAGTGAAGCGGGTGCGCTAGTTGCCTGATTTTGGGGATGATCATTTCTCTTTCCTTGCTTAGCATACAGACACTCTTTGATTTTGTGACCCAATGTACCACGACCATAGGAACCCTTCATTTCTCTCAAACACTCACCAGGATGGGTTTTACCATACTTAGAACATGTAAGATTATTGGGCCTTTCACCCATACTATTCTAATGCCCCAAATCTGGTAATCAGAATTCTACACGATGCTCATGACCCTGAAGGACGACAAGCTAACCCATGACTGATATCTGTACCTATATATTGTGTAAAATACTTTATAATGCGGAAACATTAACTGATAGGACATAAGGTTCAATACTGAACATGATATGAATGATATAACATCTGTGTGGGGTAATAGAATACCTAAAACAAAACTAAAAATACTGAATTTTGAAACATGATAGTTTAGAAAGCCTCTAACTGACTGAACTATCTGAGAAAGGAGTTGATGGGACATGTCCCCAAATAACTCCATCTAATAAACTAATTGCTGAGATAATAGGGAAATAATCATGTCCTCGAAAGATGAGGATTCACTTTTAACTTTGTCTGCGGATATCTAGAATCTATTATTGACTTGGAGCTCGTGTGTCTAAACCTATGGTATAAGACACCATAGCACAAATGCGTCAGTACTTTGAATGTACTGGTATACATGTGGGGTACGCTGAATGCATAGGGTTCATATGCATGAACAATAATAATAACTGACTAACTATCATGAGCATGAGAATACATGCATGAGACATAACAACTAACACTAGTTCTATGATAACATAATAACTGAATATAAATATAATTGATAACATGAGTGACTGTATCTGATAGTCCTGAATTTGATGGAACTATCTAAGTTCCATTCTGTATCTGAGTCGACTCTATATGACAATGCTAAATTCTGAAGAACTATCTGAGTTCTTTTACTGAGATTGATACTGAGACTATGGGAGGTAGTCATCTAGCCGACATTTCCCAAATGATGCATTATAGCTGAATTGGGGTCCAGTCTATGCCCTGATGGGAAGGGTGTCAATATCTCACCACTGGTAAGGACAACATATGAGTGGCCTTAATATAACAGGTAACTCTAGTGAGAACGTGGGAACTCTCATATAGCAGGCTAAGCCACCTTATCTACCCTCATATAGCTTGCTATGATGTCTCAAACTACGTTGGCTACATAGTTATGGAACGTAAGGATTTCTTCTATGAATCACACCCTCATATAATAGGTGAGTTCCCATCCTTGGGTTCGCTCGGTGCTAATTTCTACTCCTATCTGAATAGACACTGAACAAGATTTACTGAATTGAACATGGACTAAGTTACTAAATTCCGTTAACTGAAGGAATACTACTGATATCTAACAACTGATTGAGTTCATGAGATCATGGAGATTTCCTGAGTCATAAGATTGTCTGAAGTCTAAGGATCATAGCTTGAATGAGAGTATCGTGGAAACATAACATGGCTCTAGGTACATAGCTAATGATTCGGGTACGAGTACCCGTAGGACTCGATGGAAGAAAACTGACCAAGCATAACTTGAACATATAACTAACATCAGAATCCTTAATACATTTATAGAAGCATTTCTTCAAGACATATCTTAGGCATAACTTGTACATACATAGTGATTTCACGGTATCATATTAGTTGGGCATTGTTCCTTCATCCAGGCATTTAATCAAACGCATGGTAGGTATATCACATATAGATAACATTATACAACAATAAATTATCATGATTCATCTCTAATTTTATCATCCTAGGGTTTATTCATAGGTTCACATAAATATACATCTATACAAATAAATTCCACAAAAAATTGATCACCCAACATGGATTTGAATTTAATTTATCATTCTCAACATACACAAAACAAACCCAACATAAAATTCATAAATAAATCCATAAACTTAAACTTAGAAAAGAGATTCTTGGGCTTCATGGAGAAAAGGAGACCATGAATGAACACTACGCATACCTTGGTTTGTGATTTCATGAAGATTGACAGAGGAAATTCATGATTTTGAATCTTCTATAAAAATCCCTAGGTTTTTCTTGAGAGGTTTTTGAGAGAAGAAAGTATATTTTGGCTGAAAAGTGGTTGAATCACGTGTTAAAGGGCTTAAATAGGAGTGGGAAGTTGACCCTTTTAACCCTGGACGTGTCTTTTAATTTTAGTCAAATTTTCCTAAACTGAACCTCTGCCGCAAAGTGGCGCTATCGCGCTATGTCACTGGAATTTGACAATTGGAAAACTGAAGGATGGCGTGACATGGAGCCATCAAGTTACCCCTTCTTTTGCGACCTGGAACTTTGGTACGCCGTGGAGGAAATCACGCTAAGACACTAGAAAAGGACAATTTTAAATTTAGGCCCTAGTGCGACGTTCCATGATTAGGGAACCCTATTGGAATTTTCCAAATGCCATTTCCTCTTGTGGCGCGGCACGCCACTGACTAATATGGTGCTGTTTTATGATAGGAAATTGAAATAGTCATAACTTCTGACCCGATTATCGGATTTGGGCGAAGCTTATGTCGATGGAAAGCTTATTGAATTTCCTACACGACAAAAAGGGAAAATCATGAGAATTCCTCAGGGAATAACTATCATTCAATTTAGAAGCTAATACTAAATATTCTTGAGATAAAATTAGCTAGGAAAAGGTACGGGGTATTAAAATATTTCCTCCTTGAGAACATTCGTTATCGAATGATACTGAAGGTGAGGAGAGAAGATAACTGACATACATACTAAACATGAACACTGAAACATGATCTCATGACTGACATCACTGCCAAGCTGAACATATACTACTAAACAAGCATATCTGATGCATGTGTAACTTATTGATGAAAGCATGACTGAGAGTTATAAAGAACTAATTTTCTCACAATAAGAATGCATGTATAATGCATAATTAAATAACAAAACTGATACATGAGTGCACGAATGAATATGCAATGGTACTTGATAACAAGTTTATAATAGGAACGTGAGCATAAAACTGCATACCAAGTTTGTGATGAACACTGAACATGAAACTGAGTATGCTTAAGGAGAACTATTACCTTAAGCTTAATCTATATTGGCGAAGAGGAGGTGAGGATACTTGGTACTCATGTCTGCCTCTGCTTCCCAAGTAGCTCCCTCGATGGACTGATTTTGCCATAAAACCTTAACTAGAGGGACTTCATTATACCTCAATCTACGAGACTGAAAGTCAAAGATTTTGACTGAAATCTTTTCATAAGAGAGAGGGTTTTTAACATCAATGCTTTAAATAGGGACTACATATTATGGATCACCTATGCACTTCTTAAGCAAAGAGACATGAAAAACTGGATGAACTGAGGCTTGATCTGAAGGCAATTTGAGCTCATAAGCTACCTTGCCGAATCGATTGAGAATCCTGAAGAGACCGACATATCGGGGACTGAGTTTTCCTTTCTTTCCAAACCACTTCACTCCCTTCATGGGAGAGATATTTAGGTAGACATGATAATTAATCTCAAACTCAAGATCTTTTCTATGAACATCTGCATAAGACTTCTATTGGCTCTGAGCAGCCCAGAGTCTTTCTCTAATCAACTGGACTTTTTCTAAGGCGTCGAATACCAAGTTAGGACTTATGACTGAGGCCTCACTAACTTCAAAATTAGAGATCTACATCTCCTACCATAGAGATCTTTGAATGGAGCCACCTGAATACTGAATGATAGTTGTTGTTATATACAAACTCAATTAAAGGCAAGTGGTCATCCTAAATTCCCTTGAAATCAATTACACACGCCCTTATCATATCGTATAACGTCTCAATGGTCCTTTCTGCTTGACTATCTATTTGAGGATGAAAGGTTGTACTTAGATGAACTTCGGTACCAAAACCCTTTTGGAATACTTTTTAGAATTGAGAGGTGAACTGGGTACCTTTGGCTGAGATAACAGATAGCGAAACACCGTGCAATCTGACCAACTCCTTGACATAGAGTTTGGCGTAATCCTCAACGGAATAATATGTATGGACTAGAAGGAAATGGGCTGATTTGGTCATTCTATCTATAATGACCCAGACTAAATCATGCTGATGATAAGTTCGAGGTAAACCCATCACGAAGTCTATGTTCACAACTTCCTACTTCCAAGTAGGAATACTGAACTCCTGTGTGGACCCACTAGGCTTCTGATGCTCTATCTTAACCTGCTGACATGTAGAGAACTTAGCCAAAAAATTTGCAACATCTCGCTTTATCCCACTCCGCCAATAGATTTCCCGTAAGTTGTGGTACATCATTTCCCCCCTAGATAAATAGAGTAGCACGCACCATCTGCTTCTGCAATAATTTGACGTGTTAAGTCATATACACTTGGAACACAGAGATGACCCTGACAATGAAGAACACAATCTCCCCTTTGGGAGAAAACCTTTATTTTTTTATCTTGAACTGACTCTTTCATCTTGACAAGGTTGGGACCTCTATCATGCTTTTCTTTCACCTCAGAAACTAGAGATGATTTTGAACTACTCTTAACCCATATATCACCCTCATCAGTATCAACTAAGCGAACGCCTATTTTGGTAAACTGATGGACATCCTGAGCTAACTTCTTCTTACTGCCCTTAATATGAGAAATAGTACCCATGGATAGTCTACTCAGAGCATTGGCCACTATATTGGACTTGCCCAGATGATAGAGGACACTCATGTCATAATTTTTCAAGAGCTCTAACCACCTTCTCTGATGAAGATTAAGATCTTTCTGAGAAAAGACACATTGAAGACTTATGATCTGTGAAGACATCTACATGAACATCGTATAGATAATTTCTCCAAATCTTCAGGAAAATACTACTGCTGCTAACTCAAGATCATGAGTAGGATAATTCCACTCATGGGGTTTAAGCTTTCTGGTGGCGTAGGCTATGACTTTACCATGCTACATGAGGACACAACCCAAACCTACTCTAGATGCATCACAATACACTATGAACCCACCTGAACCATCTGGAAGAGCTAGCACAGGAGCTGAGGTGAGTCTAGTTTTCAACTCCTGAAAACTCTTCTCGCAACGATTTGACCACTGAAACTTGACTTTCTTCTGAATACATCTGGACATAGGGGATGCAATAGAAGAAAATCCCTCAAAAAACAGTCTGTAATAGCCAGCAAAACCCAAGAAACTCCTAATATCTGATGGAGAGATAGGGCGAGGCCAGTTTTCTACTACTTTGGTCTTTTGAGGATCAACCCTAATGCCATCACCAAAAATGATGTGACCAAGAAAAGATATTGACCTTAGCCAAAGGATAGATACTTGTGTCTAGGGTTTAGGTAAATGGACGAAATTTGTCCATATAGGTCATGACTAGGGGATAGTTATGATACCCTTAGCGTGCATGCACATGGTACAAATGATTTTGATGTTTCAATGAGTGGGTAGGGTAATGTGTATATATATAAGTGCCATTGTATTTGATGTTAGAGTTGGTATGACTAGAGTTGACTTTATTATAGCTATCTTGACTTGTTTCTAGTGATCCTCAACTACTTCTTGTGCTAGGTGTAGCTGAATGAGCATGTATTAACTTATTGTACTATACATTTTTATGATACCATGTAATCCTTCTTTGATTACATTGTACTTTGTTTTGGACATGTGTATTTCTTTAATTTTATGGTTGCCTCCACTTCTTGATCATCTTCAGTATGTTTTGGTACATTGCCTTTAAGATTCTAGGGATGTTATTACTTTTCTTTTATGTTCTGCACTTCTTAGTTTCAGTTATACTAGATAATATTTGAACTAAAAATTGGATAGTTTTCTTATTTTCTCTAAGTGTCGGTTAATGCTTTTAAGGTTGGTTCTCCCATTAGAGAATAGGGTGGGTGTAACTCATGCCTATTTGGGTCGTGACAGGACAATAGTATTGGTATTTTTTCAATGAGTTAGTCAATGATTTTGGTTCCACATGTTGTAGATCCTCCCTAGGAACCTAAAATTTTTTAGATTGTTACAATGTCTCCGCCTTAGGAACATATGTCCACAAATGATGGTTGAACTAGTACCAAGAACGAAATGGGACATGCCTTACAATTTTAAGCTGAACATGACTAAATCATTTCATGAACTAGGGAATCAACTATAAAGCACATAGATGTGAGCATAAACATGGATCTACATAATTGTTCTTGAATAATTTAGCTTAACTAGAAGGAACACATGGACTAAAATGGGTCTTATTTCAATTGAATCAAATAAAACTATATTGACAAACAAGATTAATCTTAAACCATTCTATTAATAAACAATTAATCAACTAACTTCAATGAATGACAAATCATGAGTTAGATAAGCATACACTAGCATAGGCATGAAAAATATATATTGGATCATGAGTTGTATGACGTGAAGAATAAGTATGATGGGAATTGAATAAGAATAAGATGAGTATTATTGATGATGTAAGATGGATAGCTTTCAAGTTTAGAAATACATCTCCACTATGCTCTTTCTTATTTGTACTACACTTTATTAGTTGCAACCTATAAATCACTTAAGGGTACATATGGCTTGCCAATATCTTGGTCTACTTGTATTGTGTTATCATATTAAAGCCTACTATTCATATACAAGGTACTACGGCTAAGATGACCATGCTAGTTTAAACTATGGGAATGAGTATTCTATATCGACTAGGAGATTTCAATCCCAAAACATTACTTCTTGCTGCCTTAAACAACCAACCTTGTTTTTTATTCAAAGAGTCATTAGCCATTAATATCATTATCCACATGTATAAAAACAAAATTACTTAAGCATATACTCAACTTCCATCAACACCACTATCAGAGCATAAGGAAGGTCAATAAAGGGCTAGAATATGCAGATCTAGAATAATAGATATGTTGTGAAATTATGACTTAAGGATTTTTATAGCTTTGACACTAAATTGGAGCCTTAGAAGTAAATATAGTATGACTGAACTTGTTCAAGACATCTAATCAGAGAATATTCATGACTTAGTGTGATTTCACTAGTCATTAAAGAAGTATCACGAGTTCATGGGATTATGTCTATAGACATAAACCCTTATGGGTACTTCCAACTAAGATACTACTCTTAACAGTCCATCGACTCTATAATCATCCTAACATAACTTATATTCTAGCTAATTAGGAACTCGCAACACTTACTAACTAAGAAACTTATAAAGTATGAAAATAACCTTGTTACATATCTTTCCTTTCTAAAATTCAAAACTCTTCATCGTCATAAGTCTGATAAGCTGCAATTTACACTAAGTGTCTTACACTTAAATGGATAGCAACAAAACTTCTCATACACTATACTACTTACTATTTCTAGATAGAAATAAAGGAATACTAGTCCACTCAAAATTTAATGAAATAATAAATCTTAACCACCTTCCATCAAATATTACTCTAAAAGCACAATCTTTGATTTCTGTATTTTTAGATTTCTAATACTAACTCTAAGGTCATTTTTCTACTATAACTCATGGTATCTTTCCTTACAAAAATCTCTAAGAATAAGAACTACTCCATAATGTAATCTAAGAACATACTTTCTCCCTAGACAAGATGATCAACCATAGTGTTTTTAGAAGAGGTCTTAGAGCATGTGTCTATTTGGCTTAAATATATAATTCGACTGGACAAGAGTGAATTCATTTGTTTCAATGGAATTTAAAGCACTGATGGGCTCCTCACAAGATGTTGGGCAATCTTATAACTATATATAGGCTTTAACTAAGAATACATCATCAGTAGAAATTTAAGCTTGACTACTTCTATTTTGTCAAAGATGAGTCCTAGTCAATAGAAATAGAGCAAAGGTTACATATACATATGTTTCATAGGGGAGTGTACTCTACTACACAATCTAATGAATGAAAGAAGTAAAAACATTTCCTAAATATAGTAGAGCCTCCTAATTAAAAGTTTTGTGCATAAAAGTCCCATAAGAAAGTCTAATATAGTGTCATTTTTTCAAGTAGCACTCCATAACTCGTATAGTGACTCTTGGTTTGCAAGTTACCAATTGTAGGTATATACATGGTCACTAGGAGTTTGATAATGGTCCACTGAAATGCCCATATCCTCTTTCCCCAAAATTAAATTGATGAACGGTTGGTGATGTTGGAAAAAGACTCAAAACCCATAATTAAGTAGTTATTGGGAACACAAACTCTTCATATTCTCTAAGGAATGATTATCTGAAGTTGACCCTAGTATAATCTTAAATAAGAACTTAATTAGTAGAGATGTTTTCAAATAAACTTAGTGCTTGGGGTTTCTTAGCAACTTGATTCACTTGAAATACTCTCTATGGTTGAAAATTGACCTTAACAATTTCAACTTGCTAAAACCCATCTACAAATTTAAAATAAAAATTATGGTGAAAACGTGGGGTTGTATTATGGCTCTTTGAAATATGTCTTAAGGACTTTCTACTAGGATCTCTACATGATAGTCAATACAAGTTGTACAATGAATGTATTCCTTATACAATGAGTTTTAAAAAGTTGGGATGTTTTCCTGGGATTCTACTAGTTTCCATGATTTAATACATAACATATACAGGCATTTCATGGGACGTGAGTTGACTTATGGTCACTTAGAACTTGGAAAATTGTATGGCTTAGTTTCATTTATTAGTCTACGATTAATGGCTTGTTATGCAGGTTGTCAACCATCTCATGGAACCTAGAAACTTTTGGGTTATTACATACTTGAACAATGATGATATTGTAATCTTAGTTTCAAAATTTTACTATCTATCAGGATAATATCACAAGTGCACTCGATTTACAAGTACATTTAACATTCATATCTTTATTCAAACAAGATCAACGATCAACAACTTATTGATCAAGAATTGCCAAAGTGTTATAAAAGTCAACAATAAGTTTGTTCAAAGACCAATTAATATGATGTTGTGTTTCCTTTTCTAATTTGTGTTGTGGGTCATCTAATTTGATTAGTATGGGTAATAATGGTGTGTTTAGTGATGAATTGGTGAATTGGGCTTGTACACATGTGCTTTTATTCTATTTTTCCAAGATCTTTCCTTTCATGCACCCCATATATTGTTAAAATGTCAATGAGAGAGGGATGTCATGAGTGTTACTAATGGATAATGTATTCATTCTTATGGCATTAATATGTGTTCGATTTTTCCTTAATGGTAGAACATTGATGCTTTTTGATTGAACTTTTTGATAAATGTTGCTTCCTTGGATTTGGTAGGTTAATGTGCTTATTATAGAATACACGGGTGAAGTACGAGTAACCCGAAAGATATGACTACTTTCCTTTCCCTATTATAGATTTGCTGACACCATTCTTTATGGTATAGGGTAACTTTTTTTCTATTGGTGCCATCAACGGTCTATGAAATAAATTGGCAAAATATGAAGATTGTGTGGCAATGTGAGTCTCCATGTTCATAGTTGTGATGATATAGACTCACAAATTGTACTGACCATGTAACCTTGCATTTTCCTTTATTTTTTTTCATTATCCTTATTTTCTCCCTCAATATATGAATTTCCCAAAAATATGTTTTACCATTTTTTTCCTTGGTTTTATGATTATCCTTTTAATAGGTATGTCTCCAAGGATGATTATACAGTGGGATTCTAAGAATGACACTGCACCAGATAAGGGCAAGGCAGAAGCTTTGACAAAAAAGAGAAAAGAATCTACCTCTAAAGTAGTCCAACAATGATAAAAAATATAAACCATAGGTTGACCTAGATGGATGGTTAGGGCAGTATCTAACTCTCGATATGATGATAAGTTGCCTTTTGTATTGGACTCAATTTGAGGAACCTAGTTAGATGAGCTCCCATTTAGACAATATGACCATCCACTATCATGGATCCAATCACCTAGTGTACATCAGGGAGTCTTTACCCCCTCTACTAAATTTTTATTTTTGTATTGGGGTCTATGAAATAATTTTTAAAGGTGGTGGGGCATCTTATTCTACTTTCGATGGTCTATACCTACTGATTGTGGAGACATACTCAATATTTTTACATTTTGATACTTATTTAGACCTTGTGGGGATTGTTCTTCATGATAGACATTGCTTTTGATGTGGTACTTTTTGGCCATATTGAAAATAATGTCAAATATCGCCCTTACAAGGCTTGTTTCATGCACTTAATATTAATATGATGCCCAATTGTGATTATATTTGAATAGATGATGCACTTTGAGTGATGCTTACAAGATTGATGTGCATTGTTATTGTCGACATTTGTATATATATGTCCAATAAAATCCAAGGGTATTATTCAAAACTCTATTCTTTCCTAAGGAGCAAAATTTTTTCTGTCATTTTTTTGATTTATTTTCTTTATTTTAGTTTAGTTTCTTTGTCATAACAAGTGATAGTTCACCCATGATGGTTGTTAAGGTGACATCCTCAGGTGAAGTAGTCTTTTGAGTTGATTTGGATTAGACAAAAGTTCAATGATAATTTTAAAAATTCATTGCCAAGGAATGAAATGATTTTTAGAAAAAACCAAAAATATAGTTCTCTTTTTGAAAAAGAACAAAGATGTTTTTGAGCTTTTTCTTGAATGAAACCATTAAATTAAATATACCATTTGTAGGGGGGTGCGGATAACTAAGCTGATAAATACATTCATGATATTTTTTAGATTTTGTTTTAATAAATTATTCTTTTTGTGAGATGTGTTCATTATTTTATTTAGTTTATTATTTTATCCTGTAGTAACTGCTGAGTTACAAATTTCTGTGTAATAACTTATTCTTTCTGTACTATAGTGTATATCTAATTCTAGATTTTCTATGTCATTTATTATTTTGTGTTGTTCTTCTCGTAGTGAGTTTTTTATATTATATAAACTGTCACATGTACTTTTTTCTAAATTTTCTAAGGTTTTTTTCTATCCATATTGACTTTTCTTTTAGATCTTCCATTATTTTTCTAATATGGTTTCTATAATTAACTTCGTTATTTAGATTATCTTGGTTTTCTCTAGTTTTTCTAATATATTCTAACATCCACAATCTTGATCTGAATAATATCCTTCTGGGTAAATGTCTTCGTATATTTGTGCTGTGGCATTTATCATTTCAATTTCGTAGTTTATTACTTCTTCTAATATCATTTTCTTAATATCTATTATTTCAATATCTTTAAGTATATATAAGATTAAAACTCTAAGGTAGTCTAAATGGGCTATTTTTTAAGATTGATATTTTATAGCTATTTGTTTTAGACTTAGTAGTTTTTGCATATTTATATTAAGAGATTTTATATATTTTTTATTTTCCATGTATTTGTCTATATTTATTTTTTTCTGTTTTTCTATTAACTGTATTTTTTGCATATCTTTAAAAATCCTATGTAATTTTAACATAATAAATATTTATAAGAGTAGTTAGGTATGTGTGGTATATAATTTATTCTATCCGTATAATTTTTTCCATATTCTCTTTCTAATATAATTTTTCTTATATCTGCAACATCTATATCTCTAAGTACATACAAAATAAGTATCTTAAATTTATCTACCATGACATCAGATATATTATCATTCATTATCATAAAATTGTTTTTTTCAAAATATTCCCTTCAACCATATACATAATAAAATATAGTCATCTCAGATTACTATATACTAGATTATTCTTAAATAACATGTTCTTCGGTCACTACTAGCATGGTAATTCAGATACTTTTCCCTTAAACAGCGCCTCGACTTTGGTTACTCCCCGCCACGGCTTCTTGCCTCATTGGTTTCACCTTTAGGATGGCATAGTTCCTTGGGATTTTTCTCCGTTTCCACTTTGCTAATAAACTTCTTAACATATTATTTTTCGAATAATTCTACTATAAATTAACTAATATGAATTTATTTTATCATATCATGATTGTCGGGAATTATGAATTTAGCTATTCATAATCGTAAATAGATATACCTGTTCCGGTAGCTTTGATATTTCTGAGGTTTGTTGTTCCATAGCTTTTTCCATTGCAGTATATATTTAATTAATTGGGCTAAATATTTTTTGATGGAGAGAGTTTTTGCTTGAATGTTGGAAGGCTTGCTTCTGCAATGCCTTCTGAGCTCTTATTTATAGAATGAACAATGTACAAAAGTTTTTTACATTCGTAAAAAAAACTAAAAACTAAAAAAAACTAAAAGACTTTAAAAAGTCCTACCTACCTAAAGACTTTTCGAACTTAACATAAATATGCTAACTACTTTGTTTACGTATTTCTAAATACAAAAGCTAAAGTTTTATTACATTAAATGTATTAAAGACTTTGTAAAATATATTAAATATCTTGTCTTCCGTTTATTTTTTCGTATCTATGGTATCTCCATTATTGCTCTGGTCTTATCTTTCCAACTGTCGTCCTTATCTTCTTTTATTCTAGCTGCACTGCTGGGACGTCATTATCTCCTCCATTACATTTTGAACATCTGTGGTCTGGATATTTGTGTCCAATAGTTTTGCAATATCTGGTCAATAATTCCTCTGAAATAAATTTTTCTTTAATAGCTCTGGCGATAGGTTCTGTCTCTGGTTTAAGCAACGTCATAATCCATTGCCTAATAGTCTCCATATCTGTTTCTCATAGCTCTTTTGAATTTGAATATATTAATACATGATTTCTTGAATAATAGCTTCATATGGGATTTTGGTTGCAATATGTGTTTGGTAGTTCTTGTAAAATCGTAGATAGTCCGATAACTCTTTTATTCGTATAAAATTTTGGTAACTCGATTTTGGGTATCTCTGGCTGTGTACCAATATCTTGTGGTATAATCATATCTCGTGTCATTCCTATTTTTACAACTTGTATAGGTTTCTTAACTTCGTCAAATAATATCTCTGCTGGCGCCGTGTATATTTTTATAAAAAATAAAGTAGCTTTAGTTATTCTTTTAAATGTGGTAAATGCTTCATATATCTCGGGTATAGTGGATATCTCAGTTCTGTCCGTGGTGTATACGGTACTAAGTAATCCATATTCGTATCAAGTTTTAACTAATCTGGGTTTGGTTTTAGGTAAGGCAGTTAGCTTATTGTATCCGGTCAATTTCTGGGTTATATAGTTCGTATCTGGTTCTTGGATATTTGTAGCCTTTGGGTTACTATTTAAGAAAGTTTGTATGTTGTAGATATTTTCTATATATGTGTGGGCTGTGTAGTTGTATGTCTTTTTGTCTTGATTTAGGCTATCTCGATATGTGGTAACTTGTGGGGGTATAAATATGGGGTCTTTTGATGTATTTGGTGTATATGGCTTGTCAAATAGCTTGTTTAGGTTCATATTTTTTCTAACTCCTTTGCTTGTACCTGCAGAAGTAGATTGATAAACGTTATGGGTTTTATGGAGTATCCCAACATCTCCTTCTAGCTCTGGAATTTTACCGTCTTCCGATCGACATAGCTCTGCACATTGCTGAGTTAGCTGATTCATAGCTATAAACTTCAGTTTATCTTCACTAGTCTTTAGCTTTAGTGTTTCTATCTCAGTTGCCATCTTTACTATCTCAGTACCCATACTGTCCACTTTCAATGAAAGCGTAGTCAGGGCATTGAGTATCTTTTCATGTATATTTTCTTCTATCATTTCAGTTTGTGTAGCTTTGTCTTGATATGTAATCTGCAATAACATTTTTGTTAGTACTGATTACTTCTATTACAAATGTAAATTTAATATGTTTAAAACCAGTCTCCGAATCTCTTTTGTTGTAACTGAATTTTGTATTTTCTTTTTTAGCCACCAGTGTACCTGTGTATTATCTGTTCGCACAATAAATTTGTTATATACAATATATGGCTCAAATGCTAACAAACATTTATATAATGAACATAATTCTTTTCTATTTGTTTCTCATTTTATTTCTGTCTCGTTAAACGTACCTGAGTAGTATCTACAATGGTGTTCTATTTTTTCTGCTTCATATCTATATTTAAGTACTCCTCCGTAACTATATTCACTGGCATCTGCTTCTACTATGTATGTAAATTTTCTATTTTCATCCGGAAATTGTAATTTTGGTAAATCCTTGCAAAGTAATTTTATTTTTTGAACTTGTTTTTTATCTTCTTCGTCATAGTTATATTCTATATCCTTTTTTAATTTCTTTTGTAGTGGTTTTAAGTTTTCTGCTAATTTTGGAATATATTCTCTTACTTGGTTTACTAATCCTAAAAATGATTGTAATTTCTTTTTTGTATCTAATTCTTCTTTCGAATTTATTATTTTTTGTACTATATGTTGTTGCATTTTTACTCCACTTTTATCTATTTGTATTCCTAAAAATTCTATCTGATTTTTCATAATTTCGGCTTTCTTTTCACTTAGACTTATTCCTGATTTTTCTATTATGTCTGTAAATTGTTCTAATAGTTTTATATGTTCTTCTTTAGTTTTTGTATATAATAATATATCATCTATGTATACTATGCAATTAGGTAATTGTTTAAAATAATTATCCATAAAATGTTGATATCTACCTGGTGCATTTTTATATCCAAATGGTAATACATTCCATTCATAAAATCCTTGTGGTACCGTAAATGCAGTTAATTCTTTAGATTCTTCTTCTAACTTTAGATAGTAAAATCCTGATTTACAATCAAATTTGCTAAAATAATTATATCCTTGGATTTGTCTTATTTTTACTATCTTATTTGGTATCGGATAATTGTATGTTATAGTTTTTGCATTTAAATTTCTATAATCAATAACCATTCTACTTTTTCCTCTTTTTTGTTCACTATGTTTATTTACTATAAATGCTGGACTATTATGTTTACTATTACTTTTTTGTATATATTGTTTTTCTAATAATTCATCTATATGCATTTTAAATTCTTTTAAATCGTCAAAATTATATGTTAATGGTTTTTGGGTTATTATACTATTTTTGTCTATTAATTCAATTTTTATGGTAGTTTTATGTTTTTCCCATCCTTTTAACGGATCTTCACTATATAATTGTTCTAATTTTTTCTTAACTATTTGTATCTTGTTTATTGAAAATATAGTTATTTCTGTTTTATTTATCGAAAATACTACTAATTCTATTGTATCTTCAGCGTTTTTTATATTTTCTAACTTTTGTGGAATTTTTTCACTTCCTTTTATCCAATCAGTTTTCTTTCTTATTTTATTATTAACTCTTTTTGCTCTTACTTTTTCTTTACATGGTGTTGTGAACCACCAATCGTTTCTAGTTATTATATGTGGGTATAGTTTATCTAAAAATGGCATTCCTAAAAGTATATCTTTTGATGTTAGTTCATAATTATAAATTTCTTCTATTGTCAATATCATATCCCATATTTGTGCTTTTACATTCCTAGCTTTATAAGTAATTAAGCTTCCTTCATTATTAAATCCTTTAACTACTATTGGTATTTTTAATTTATCCCATTTACTTTCTGGTAAGCAATTATATCTACATAAATTAGCTTCTGCTCCTGTATCTATCATAGGCGTATAATATCTATTGTAATATCCTTCCACTACTGTCTTTATTAATACATATATTTTCATTTTATGTTTAGGCTCTTTTTAAGAATAATCTTTCCCTATTATATGTTATGGCTAATTGTGTATGTTCTATATTATATGGTTTTACTTGTTCTAACCATTTTATTCCTAATATTATATCTGCTTTTTGCATTTCTTCTTTTACCTCAAATTTTATTTTTATTTTTCTAATTCCTCCTATTATTATTTCTTTTTCTGCTATATCTTTACTATTTATTAAACTTCTCGGTAGATCTGGGCATATATCATTATCAGTTTTTATTTCTTCATTTTTTACTAGATATTTTGCTATATAATTTTCTTCTTGTCCTGTGTTTAATAGTATTAAATGTTTTTTTTCATTTATTTTTCCTGTTATGTAAAATTGATTTAAATTACTTATTGAATTTGTTTCATAACTCATTCTTTTCGATGAGCTTGATGATTCTGTTTTTTCATTAGCTATTCTTTTTGTTGTACTTATTCTATCATTTACTATTTCTAAATTTTCTTCTATATCTATGTCTCTATAGCTATAATCATTATAATCTATTGTTTTTACAATTTGTTCAAATGGGCTATCTATTTGTATCTTGTTAATCTTATTTTTCCCTGTTATTTTATGTTTTGTTGTTAATACATATAAATTTTTACATCTTGCTGTAAATATTTTACTTCCTGGGGTTAATTCTATTCCTGATATCTTCCAATATAATACTAATGATTTATCTATATTTCTATCTGTTACTGCTACTGAATAATTTGCACTTATTATAAATTAAAATTTTTGGTATATTAAATTTCCTTTTACGACAGTTGTTATGCTTTTTTCTATAGGTTTTATAATTCTATCATCTGCTAAATATAATTCTATTGGTGTATCTATTCCTTCTCTAAAACATGCTTTTATTAATATTTCTGTACCTCCAAGGTGTACATATTTTATTGGATCTCCTTTACTTTTTATATCATTTATTTCTTTATTAATTATCCTTTTTGTTACTAGTGGTATACTAGCTTTTCCTTTTGCATATCTACAGTCTATTACATGTTCTTTTTGACATACTACATAATATTCATCTTTTTTCCTACTAAAAATATTTTTTATTGTTGGTATTTTAAATATTTTTTCTACACTTAAATCTAACTCTTTTCCTTTTATTTCATCAAATATATTACTGTCAAATATTATCTTTTGTTTCGTTCCTTCATCATTTAAATATTCTTCTTTTGTTATTATTTTTATATCTTCTTCAGTCATTCGATTCATCTATCTCACTATCTATTTCGGTATCTGTTTCATTTTCTGAAATTTCATATATACTATCTTCACTTTCTAATTCATAATCTATGTAATCTATTTGCATATATTCTGTATTTTCTATTTTTATTACGGATATTTGTTTATTTTTTGGATTTTTAGGTAATTTACAATCTCTAGCTAAATGTCCTGACTTTCCACAATTATAACATGTACATTCTTTTATAGATTTTTTCTTTCTATATGGTCTTTTATTCTTATAATTTTTTACATAATATCTTTTTCTTGGTTTCTTATATTTATATTTTGATTTTTTATATTTCTTATATTTCTTATGTCTTTTTCTTTTCTTATAATATCTTTCTTCGCATCCAAATTGGGGTGCTATTTTATTTTTGCAACATGCTAAATTTCTTATTAATGTTTTTTCCATTTTTAATTCTTCTCTATATTTTTCACATAACTTTCTATACCATTGTTGTAAAAATTTTATTCTAGCTCCTAACGTATCTACTATTTTTGCTTCTTCCCAACTTTTTATTATCTTTGAACTAAATGGTTCGGGTAATTTATTAAAATATAATTTTCTTATTTCTTTACTTTGTTCTATGCTATATGCTCCTTTATAATAATATTCTTTAAATGCGCAAGTATATTAATCTATATAACACATATTACATATTGCTAATTTTATCATTAAATTCCTATTTGTATCTTTTTCTTCATCTTGTTCTTCTTCTAATGTTGTCATACTACCAAATTCATCTTTTATTGCTGTTTCATATTTTTTCAATAATTCTATAGGTGTTAATTTAGTTGTTGTTGATGCTGCTCCTTCCATAGGTTTATTAGCTCTTAATACTTTTTTACTATTTTCAGTTAAATTTGTAAACCATAATTTTACTGATCCGATTAATGTTTTTTCTATATATTCTGGTGCATCTGTTATGTTTATATTATTGTCTAATAATTGTTTTGTCATATAACCTATCCATAATTGTATTGTTTTTTCTGTATCTATTACACAGTCTAGATCTAAAAAGTTATAATTTTTATTAACTATTGGTTTTGGTGTCCATTTTTCATAATCATTATATCTTTTAAATTTATTTTTATAATATATGGGTTTTCTTATTTCTGTTGTTTTGGGTATTAGATTTTCATCTTCTTTTTTATCAAGAGTATTTATTTCTGTATTGGTATTTTCTTCATTAATTACTTCTTGTTTTTCGTTAATTTCTAAATCTTTTATATTTGTTAATATTTCCGTATATGTTTCACTATCTTCTGAATCATAATTATCTGTTTCTTCGACCTCTATATTATTTATTTCTAATTTTTCTTTAAATTGATTTATCTCGCTTATTAATTTTTGTTCTTTATCTTTTTCTTCCTTTTCTTTTTGTCTTTGTTCGTATAAATCTTTTAACATTTGTAGTTCTTTTTCTAATTCAGCAATTCTACTATTTTTCGTTTCTTCTATTTTTCGTATTTCTTCCGTAGTTTGTTGTTTAATTTTTTCTATTTCCTTTTTTCTATCTATTTCTTCATTTTCTTTTTCTATTCTTACCATTGCTGTTAATTTATCTTCTAATTTTAATTCTTCTTTTTCTAACATTAGATATAAATGTTCTCCTATTTTCTTATACCTTCTTCCTAGATTAGAAAATACTATTTTTATTTTTGATCCTTCGTGATTTTCATATATTTTTTCATCTATTATAAATTCTTCTTTATTCATTTTATTGTGAATAGTTCATGTTGATATATATATTCTAAACTATCTATTTGGGATTCTAATTTTGATATTTCATCTTTATGTATATTTATTGAATTTTTACTAACTCCGGCAAATATATTATAATGTAATCTTTCTTTTCTTATTTTTAATTCTTCACGTTTTTTAGAGATAAATTGTTTTAATTCTTTGTATTTTTGCTCTTTATTCATTCGAATTATGTTTATAATATTTTGGTGGATATCTAAATCTAATTTTATAATAATTAGATGGTATATGTCTCATTCTTCTAGATTTTAAATGGATTATTAATTTTGCTTCAATACTAGATATTAGTGTAATTAAATAGGCTAATCTTTGTGGATTTTCTTTTGTTTTATTTAGACTTATATATTCTGAATAATTACTAACTAAAGATTCTTTAATTTTTCTAAAAGCTTCTCTATTTTTAAATGGTCTTCTCATAATTAATTTAATATCAAATCGCTCAAATACTTTGGGAGACTAACTTCTTTTTTCTACGAGTATGTTGCCTTGTATGGTGAAATTTTTGCATATTTTATGTACATGTGTAGCATAGAACTTTCCTCGAGTGTATTCAAAGCAAAATCCTAGGTAAATTGGTTTGGAGGATGACCCAAGGTAATTTTTACCCCTCGCGTGTGTAATTCAAACATTAACATTGATCAGTAGTATCCGCTTTGAGCCTTTTTCCTATTTTTGTTTCTTCTATTGATGATAACCATGCTAAAACAACTAAACTTTTTTTGAAAAAAAATCTTTTTTGGCACATAACCTCCTTCGATACATTGCATGATTCTAAGTAAGAAAATATAGGCAAACTCCTAAGCTTTAGGGGTTGTGTAATGATGAGATTATTTTAAGGGTAGGTTTGATTAATTATAAGATTAAAATCTCTATCTTTTCCAAAATACCTAGTACATTGTAGTACTTTTTAGCTTGGAATTCACTCACTTTTAGGAAAAAGGTTCCTTAAGCATAGAGGGATGTTGTGTCATATTTGAAAGTGCAATTTTACAAACGGTCCCCATATGGTATTTTTACATAATTTTGGACTCAAAACACAATATTGCAATATAGTTATATTGATCTTGTTTTTATGAGTAAATTGTGATTTTATAACAAAGCACCTTCCGAAAGCTTCTTCAAAAGGGAAATCTTTGGTTTAGTAGATTCATTGGGCTTTTCTTCGATGTCCAATTAGGCTAGGTTTACCCTTTTCATAGAATGGGCTAATTTGTATTATAATTATGATATACTTCAAGGTATGGGATGGTACATAGGTATTGGAAGAATTGTTTATATAATTAGTATTATTTGGACTATTTAGGGTATCTTGGAATCATAAGTTAGGCGAAATTGACTTAGTTGCTCATGTTTTTAGTGTAATTTCTATCTTAGGTCTAATCATGGATTATTTAACATCTTGATGTGTATTAAGATACCTTACCCTAGTTCAAGATACCTTAGCTTTTATATATTTCTATATGTATGTTCTTCCTTTGAATTGCTTATTTTTAAACTTTGATGAGATTAGATATGTAATGATTATGATAATTTGGTAAATAGGAGTTGGTGCGAATTCCAGGTAAAACTCGATGGTTTATTTATATAGTTTATTGATATTGTTTATTGATATGGCTTAATGATATGGTTTATGGTCATGAGTTTTGATTCAGGTCCGACAATTCATGATGATATTAATAATATGAGCTTTTGATCAAGTCTAACAAATGTTGTTACGATGTTTATAGTCTTGAGAATTTTATGATGATGATAATGTGAGTTTCGATTGAAGTTTGACCAATGATGTTATGATGTTGATGCTTTTGAGGATGTTATTATAATAATGAAATAAGTTCTAGTTCAAGTCTTGCATTGATAGTTAGCTATGGTATGATACAGTATTGATGGATTCATTGTTATTGCTTGGTATTTGGTAAATTATGATTTATTGTTTATTTATGTTCCTTTGATTGTACCCTCCAGGCTTATAGAGGACTACATTGGGTTATTTACTTTTCGACACTTATTGGCACACAAAGATCAATTTAGTAGTTATAATTGTGTTGTATTTACGTTACTATTCTGGATTTGTTTATTTATTCATGCATAATTGTATTGGATCTTATTTCTAAGTTTGCTTTTTTCCTTGACTTAGATTATTTATCTCCTATTTTATCATATAGATACCATAATTTAGCTCAGTTGGTCGATGATGCCTACTGAGTACCCATTGTTATGGTACTCATATTATACTTTTATATCTTTTTTGTGCTGATCCAAGTACTAGTAGTCACTACTAATGTGATAATTGTGTTAAGTTAGATAAAGTTATTCCTCACAATCTTAAGGATCATCTAAGGGATCAATTCTTAAGGTTGCAGTAGGGCTCCATGATTGTTGAGGATAAGAAGCTCAATTTGATGAGTTGTCTAGGAATGCTAGTTTTATTCTTACTACTAAGTGTGAGATGGTTCTTTGATTTATTTGGGGAATGAGTCTTTTATTTATATATCTACATAGAGTTTGGTTGTTGTGGGTAGGTCTTTTATTGAGGTTTCTCATCATTCTCAATTTATGGAGGGGGTGTATAGTGAGGCCTAAGGGGGTAATAATTAGTGGATTCATTATTAGGGTAGTTTCAGAGGGAACCGTAGAAAATCATGATTTAGAGGTAGTGTTTCTCATGGTAGATACAACTTGTGTTAGTTTTCTAAGCATTAGGGTTAGTGTAGTAGGCCCATTTAAGCCAAACTTCAAATTAGTGATGGAGATCAGTCTAGTTTAACTGATCATCTCGGCTAGGGTAGTGGTCTATCATTGAGGCATTCATTGTCTTGTAATTCTTTTCATGGTGGTTATTTTTGTTCAGGCAGATCTTCTAGTCTTGGTAAAGTTCCTGGGGCATATTATGGTTTTGGGGTTTTTTGTTATTTTTTGAGAGAGTGCCCCACTCATTAAATCGATTATTCCCTAAGCTTTAAGTATTCCTCTAATTAGGGCAGTACATCCCACATCCTGAGGTAGTTTGCATGGTAGTAGGGGTGGTCTCCAAAGTGCCTGCGAAGGTTCTCATAAAAGTAGAATAAGAGATCCACTAGAAGCCCAGCTAGGTGACAGGGATGGTTAGGTCTATGTTGTACCTTCTAGACTCGAGGATGAGTCTTAGAATATCATCATTTGAGTTTTGATCTTAGTGTGACATTTGTTGGCTTTTCTTTTATTTGATCTGGGATACACTTATTCTTATGTGTCTACTTATTATGCCACACAATTAGAGTAATATTAGGATTCAATATCGATGTGATTTGGTGTATCTACACTTGTGGGTGATTCTTTTGTAGTTGATTAGGTTTATAGATCCCATATTATAACTGTTTGAGTATTTGATACTTAGGCTAATCTTATTATGTTAGATATGGTGGATTTTGATGTGATTCTAGGCATGGATTAATTATCCCACTTTCATGTGGCCTTTGATTTTTTTACTAAGACCCATACCACCATGCCCGACATATCCCCGATTGTGTAGAAGAGAGAAATTAGCCGTTAGACAATGGGGATTATTTCTTATATTCGGGCAAAGAGACATATTTCTATGGGTTGTAAGTCTTATCACACTTAAATTCGTGATGTTAATTTGGAGAGACCATAACTCCACTATGTTCCTATAGTTTTTATGTTTTCTAATGTATTCTATATCGATGTACCTAGCCTTCCTCCTATGCATGATACTGAATTTGTTATTGATCTTGAGTCTCACACCCAACCTATTTTTATGCCACCTTATTATATGGCTCCTGCTGAGCTTAAGGAGATAAATTCCCAACTTTAAGATCTTCTTGGTAACAGTTTCATTAGATCAATGGTGTCTCCTTTGGGAGCTCGTATGTTGATGAACTCCTGTGGAAGGAACCCTTGGATGAACACTTCACATACGTTAGTTGATGAATTTCTGAAAGTTAATGGAGAGTTCTTGAGTTCTTGATTTGAAATTTGAACACCTAGGGTTCTTGTTCTTGGGAAAATTGTGAAAGAATGAATATAATTACTCTCCAAAGGATTTAATTTCATATTTTAGGGGGTAGAAGGGCGTGGGAAAAAGACCTAATTAACCCTAAGGATGTGGCTTTTTAATGCCTGTAAACTGTGTTATCGATGCGCAGGCCAACACACCGAATCATTGGCATTGTACGATAGCCAATGTGCCGCATCGAGTCCACGTCGGTTCACTGGAATTCACACTAGAGCTAGGGAAAAACTATCTTATCAATATGATGTTCGATGTGACGTGTCAAGATCGCGTTGACCTAAATTTTTGGGCACTTAAACATGGTCTAAACGTGGTCCAAAAAATCCAAAACCTGTTCGGGAACCTCTACTAACATTCCTTATCATGAATTACCTCAAATATAAACATTTAAAAGACGTTAAGGTCATGAAATAAGATTGCCAAATTTCAAAGGCTAAGATAACCCTAAGTCTGAATACTTAGCTAGAATTTTCTAAGTCTGGTACCTCCTCTTAATAAGCTTAAAGGACTGAATTAAGATAAGACTCTTTGCGGGGTCTTACAATCTACCTTGACCTGCTCTAGCAAGTCAGTAGTAGGTCAAAACATTTCCAATGGTGCTTGACGTATGTGTAGGGTACACCACTAATGCATCACATCCGCTCAAGCAGATAGTGTGGGCCTTTCTTGCCGTTGGGTTACTTTTGGGCACCTAAATGTGTAATGATGTGCCCTAAACTGTGAACACTTGGAGCTTCGGTGATTTTCCTAGTTTTTCTTATTTATTGATGAATGTTTTCTCCACTGAATGGGAGAATTAGTAAAATTTTGTTGAAACTTGGATTAGAAACTTTGGTTTTGAGGGCAATCATCTCCCTCTTGGTCACTATGAGAATTAGATTTTGATTAAGATTGTAGTTGAGGGTATTAGAGTTTTATATACTATTTTTTTTCAAATTACTTCTTCTTCTTATTTCTAATTACTATCTTTATCAATTATATTTACTTTTTGTATCAATATTTCATTTCTGTAGTTTGATTCTAATTAGGCACGAACCACAAAAACATACTCTAGAACTTACCAAGGCTGCAAACTGCACAAGCAATAACAAAAACCCTAGAAACTCAAAAAAATATAAACTTAGCCGAAAACTAGTCAATCCAATACTCCATCTAGGAAATGAACACTCAATTCACCAACTTAGGAAATGGTCATAAGAAAAATCACTTGTCACCAATTCTTTAACACCACGTAGAATAAGAACCACATCATGGAAAGAATAGAGTACCCAACTCCACTCCAATACTTCGAGCACAACATAAACAAGAGACGAACCCGACAAACCTAATGATCAAATCCAAAACCTCTCGACGTTAACATCAAAACCATTATTGGGCAATAAACTAGTCGAATCGGAAGAATATACCTCAAACTGCACAAACTAAGAAATAGGATACACAACCCAATGTCCAACTCTAGAAGTATAATATAACAATGGAATTTAAGCTTACCTTTACTACAATCATCCACTCCACTACCTATCTAGCAGACCTAATAGAAGAGAAAAAACCCAACCTCACTACTACGAAAGTAAAATCATCAAACCAACTATTCGCCCAAGCAAATGAATAAGAACAACGAGGAAGGGAATTCTAACTTGATACTGTTAGTCTAGTCGTTTACCAAGCGAGGATAGATAAACATCATACAATGAAAATAATAACAACAATAATATAAATATCGATCTAAAAGATAGGTGGAACCCAAAATGAAAATCAACAACAAGTACCACTATAGATCCATAAGAAGGCCAATATGCCAAGGTAAATGAAACTCGAACCCAAATGCTACACCCTTAGAGAAAATATCAATACTGATCTACTCTATCCACTACTAAAAGAATTAATCTATGATGAGGTCATATAAGCATGAAATATATATCAAGACATAATATAATCGATATAAACCTACAAAGTCATACAATCATCGATGATTATAAGAACCTCAATACACACAAATAAAGAGGTAACGACAGGAAATTAAAATGCGCCTATCATGGTGAAATTCAAAATCACATGCTTGATGAGCTTAAGGGAGTATAGGTTTGAACGAGCCCAAACTCAAACTATGTGTCTAACTAACCAACTATAGCACTAAATGCGCTGCCTCTAATCAAAGGTTCAACAATACTATGAGACTAATCTAAATGAGCTCAATCATAAATAATCTCACACTAGGGACACTCTTCAGACTAGTGATTAATCTTTATACCATCGTAACAAACCCCTAAATCCATAACCTGACAAGACAAATAAGTTGAGCCCAATTGGATAACCAACTAATGATAGGGGAACTCTCTACTGAAATAACCATCCTCCACGCAATCATAACACATCTCAAAAACTCGAGGCTGGGATAGAACATATGCTAACTCTATCTAAGAAACCAACTCACACCTGGGAAAATATCTAGACCAATATCCCTTCTAGCTATAACCAAAATAAGATTTTTGAATACTCAGTGATTATGCCCCTTCTGATTTAGAATGAACGTCATGGCCTAATGACATATGCAAAATAGTCAACAAGGTTTGACGAGAACTCTACTCGTTGTGATCACCACAATTAATTTAACATATATCTATAGCTTGAAATGCTACCAACATAGAACCGATAGACTAAAAGTAAAGTTGACCTCCAATAGGAGTATCCTCACTCCAGAATGGATTACGAATAACACTATATTACTGGCATGTCCAATTATCACCACCTTCATAAGTCTTAATAAATGATTTCTATGTCACCTTAACATGATCAACAACTTGAGAGAAGGAAGACCAATGTGCTATCAGATGCTCTAATTCAAAAAAGTTACAATTCTAATCCTCTAATAAATCTATGCACCATGTCATGTTATGATGTATATAACATTGGAATATTCTTGGCCAACTCAAGTAATTCAATTTTATACTCTGAAACCGACAAGGAAACCTATTGAACACAAACATACTTAACTCTGGACTGAGAACTGCTTGATGAACTTGATATTATCCCTGGCTATAAGGTATCTGCAAAAAGACTCAGGAACCCCAATGATGAATATCAAAATGCTAAAGTAATCATAAACCCCTTTGTAGCCTAAGTTGGCCCCAAACCCTCTAGCTGACACTAAGAATCCTAGATATTCATCCCTCACTCCCTAGTCCAATGCTGCACTAAAGCTCAAAAAACATGTAATTGAGTCCTATCCATATCTACTGACAACCTTGCATCATCCATCTAGGATAGAATAGAGACGTAAAAGTAGTTAAGGCTCATAGAAATATTGACACATAATGAGGAATCAAGAGTAGAATTTCCTAAGAATGCCCTGTAGACTTCTCAAAATAGGATACGAAAGCATTAATCCTAATCCGCATAACTCTACTAGACACTTAGATCTTGTACCAATAGATTGGTAAACCTAGGCTCTAAGACAAATTATCACAACCCAATTTCTTAAGTAATGATGACACATACTATAACCCAATCATAGGTATGCCAAACCTGTAGTTTGGAATAAATAGTAATAGACTACTAAGAGAAATGAAGGAAGAATGCAGAATAAATAATGTAAAATACTAAAATACATAAGATAGTCCAAAACTAGAAAAACTAGTACAAGAGCTTCCAATAAAATTAGACTACAAACTAAAGTATAGAAAGAATATATTTATACAACCCATCACTGAACACAACACAGAGACTAATCTAGTACATAAGAGGGAGAATATTAATCCTCCAAATACCAGGAGCTCACCCTATGTCTCCAAACTATAGCTACTCTGCACAATCCGCAAAAATGGTGAGAACCTGTACTATGATCTGTAGGCTACAGAAGTATAGTATGAGTACCAAAAACATGGTAGTCAGTAGGAAACTATCAATTGAGCTCCAATGATAATGCAAATGTACATAACATATAAGAAATAATGTAAATTATAATTAAATATCTTGGGAACATATATAGTAAAGCCACGAAGGCAATAAGGATAAACTATCCTATTCTTGCCATAATTAGTAACCTAAGCACTATACTATGTATCGCTAGCCCATATACCAATATAGAGAAGATGAAGGAAAAATTATAGCATACAATAACAAGTAATTATTATACATAATGAACACATGAATAAAGGGAGGGATATGTGATTATAGTAGAACTACAAATATAAATATATGTACATAAGGAAGGCTAACCCAAAGGTACAATCTTAAGTGGTCATACTAGTATCTTTAGGCCTGCTTAGTTGGAACTAGCACTAGCATAATATGGATCTCTAATTAATATGTCTAAACATCAAATAATTATCTAATATAAAATAATCATTATAGAACAGAACCAGAATCATACTTAAATCTTAGTCCAACTGAATAATCACCCTGTCACAAACTAAACATCATAATAACACAAAATAGTAATCGACTAGCTTAAACAAATAATACCTTAATCAGGCCCCATAACCTAGAAGGTCCAATCAACACAACATATCAGAATTAATACACATCACATATTCCTATGCAACCCCAATAAGGGTATAAATACATGGGCATTCTGCTAATAGGCAATACCCATGGAAGGATAAACACAGAGTATAATCCATAATACTATAAGTGAACCAAGTACCATAATGTAACTTAGTGTATATAGCTTCTCTAGATCGATGGCTCACAAAAATAGGACCTATAATGACATCTATTATCTAGCATGATGACTCACAAACAAAGGGGTACCTAGGGGTTTGGGAGTACTCATATACAATGACCTAGTCCCGATCTAGGATTTCAATAATCATAATCATCATCACTATCCAGTGCGACATATCTATATATAAATACATGGCCTAAAACCATGTCTAAAAGTGTCGAAGTTCATAAATCTATTGCTTGAGGAAAACTCCAATACTAAATCATTATAAAAGTACAGAAATGTTTAGAATATTTCACGATCGAGGTAAATAGTAGTGGAAAATGTGGAAATAGAATCATTCTCGGTCAAATCTTGGAAACACTATTTTTAGTCTCAAAGGTTCATAAGTTATTTATTAAGGTGGTACGACTCCCATTATGAAAGAATTTATTTTAAAACTGAAAAGTGGGAATATATCCCTTTTCAAGAAAAAATAGTAGTAAAACCATATTTTGAGTTAGAAACATACCATTTACCATTTTAGTGAGAGTGAATGAATTGAATCTATGCATGCCATCACCAGTATCAAAATAGTTCTATCATAAGCATCAGAATGACTATATGCTATGGCACCATCTTTACAAGGAAAAGTCACTTTTCATAATCTAACTAATATCATAATCACGATGTTGTACCTAAATAAATAGATACATCTGACAGAACCATATCATCATAATATAGGAAAAACCATCATAATCCATTAAGTAATGTACTAAACATTTTATAAAAGGTTTATTAGCCTCAATTATGTGTAAAAAGCTAGCAACCTAGTGTAAAAGGATCCTACAGGCATAATAAGCATTTTACCTTAAGGGTCTATTAAACTTCTGTTACCCAAACTCATAAATTAGTCAAAGTTAGAAATTTCTACCCAATACCACATCCTAACATCCCTATATAACATGAAATATATATAATAAACCATCTTAGAAAGAAGAGTAGATAGAAACCCACTTCAATGTCGAACAACAATCCTTCAATAACCCATAAATCATCTGTCTCTACTCCAAGATCCAAATATACTGCCATACTATAAAAATAGTATTATGCATATTGTTAGGAGTAAGACAAGAACCATATTATTATATTAATTTTCGGGTTGAATTTTGAGTCAAGAATAGACATAAAGAGCCCACAAATGGAATTAAAAATTCAATCTATCCTGAGGTTCCTCGAAGGACAAGGATTGTTTGCTCCAAACATGAATATAAACTGTGCATAAATTAGGTTTCAAATCAACCCTTAAATTTTTGGAATTCAAGACCTAATTTCTATGAATTTACCATAAATTAGGATGAAAATTAAGGCTAAAATTAATGGGAAAATACCAAGGAGTGTTAGGCTATCTTACCTTACCTTAATTGGATAATTTCCATCTTTTCCACTTCTTGAGCTCTCAAATTGGTGTAAATATAGTTTAAGAAATATGGGAAAATCGGGTGGAGAAAAGGGGATAAAAAGGTCTATAGGTTTAGCTAAAGTTGACACCTCAGCGCTAAAGAGTATACCGCTAAAGAGACAGTAGAACCGCTTTATAGGTCTGGAAAGCCAATGCCAGGAGCTGCTAAAGCAGCCCAATTGGTGCTAAAGTGATGCCTAGTTTAACGGACATTGGGCGTTAAAGTGAACTCGTGCTTTTGGTCCAACGAGCGGTCCATGGGCTCTAAAGTGGCAAAATAGGTGCTTAGGCTATCTTATAGAGTGCAATACCCCAGATTTTTCCCAAGTCTAAAAAAAACATCAATTAGGTGCTCAGGATTTGTTTGGAACACTATGTGCACATACAAACTATGCTACCATACCAAATTTGGTATTTTGTACACAATTAAATAATCAAAACATTAATCTAATATCATTTAAAATAAATATGGGGCCCACTTCTATAGTTTTTTTTCCACATAATCCGCCCAATAGCCCAAAATGAGTCTGAAAGCCTTGATACCTAAACCAAGGATCCTTCTAGCCTAAAATAAATATTTCTACAGCTAATGATGCTATTGGAGTACTCATCTAATGTCACCTACTATGTGTTTTGCTCTGAGAACAAATCCTAAATAGTGAATGCTCCAAAATGAGAAAATGAACCTAAAATCAAAATAAACTATTTGATTACTGAATGATCATTTTTAAAATATTGGATATGCAAACAAATCAAGGAAATAACCTGGAGGTTCATTACAATATCCACAACTAAAAGAACTTTCATTTGAAAAAGTCAAATGGGTAGAAGAAGAACAAAAACTTAAAGAGATGAGGTATTGGACCTACATGCTCCTAGCATGATTTCCTAAATAACCTCCACGTGGAGATAACTTTTCCAAGGGATTTTGCTACAAGTATCAATTTTCCGACCAACTTCCACACTTTACTCTCAAATAGAAAAAACTCAACTTCAACTACCAACTGATATCTAACTATATCAAGGAAGGTTGATTCATAAAAATCCAAAACAAGGACTGTTGATACAACACCGATGCCAATATGATTAAATGAAAAGTCTTCCAAGCCAAAGAGAAACCAAGGCATACATTATTCAACCAACTCTAAATCTAAATATAACTTTCTATTGCCTTTCCATAGATATTATCCACTCCAAATATAGAGAAAATTCACTTGAGTCTTTCCCTCACAACTCCATCACTCTATCCTTGAAGATTTAAAGCTGGTCCACAGAAAATTCATACGGTAAGCATAAGAATAAGCCCATAAGGTGCTACCTAAGCAAATAAATAGATATAACCAAGGTCTACAATCTTTGTCGATATTAAAATCATTTGGATGACCAAAGAGATTTGAAGCAAGGAGTTTAAAGCACAAATACTCACTATTGAACGATCTTCTCCAGGAAGCTCTATCTTAGGATAAAGCCATGCTGAATCCAACTCAAGCGTACTACAACAATTAAGTAGGTCATCAAAATTTTCAACAATATTGAAAATGGAGGTCAAATCTAAATGAAGAAACACTATGCCAATAGGCTATCATCTTGAACACTAATCAACCACAATCTATCCAAACTAAAAATAAAGGTTTTGTTGAAGCTTATGTAATGACTGTGTAGGTCATTTTTGTATTTTTGCTTACTTTGTCTATTTATATATTTCCTATAATTGTCCCAACTATTTTATGATTTTCTAGAATTGACAGTTCAGTTATCAGGCAGTTTATTTTGTTTTTAGAGCTATTTTTCTCTTTTAAAGTCTTTTGTCATTCAAATTGGCTATCGGGAAAAAACATTAGAATAATGGCTTTATATACAAATTTTGAATATTCCAACAACTCTAAAATATTATTTTTTTTCTTAGGTGGACCCTTGGTCCAGGTCTCAAGACTTATTTCACGCTATTGGCTGGTAGTTAAGAAAAATAACACATATGTGTATGACCCATTATTCATCAAAACTAACTTAGATGGAAATTTTTATAACCCATTGAGTCTGGAAAGTTAAATTTTATAGTGTAGCATAGTTTATTTGCATATGTGGGATTCTGGATTAATCCCGAGGGCATGGTGGGGTCTTGAAAATTTTCAAGTCTTTAGCTGGGGCATAAAATCTGGTGTGACCACTAAGCATCCCTTTAGGAGATTTAGCAGAGGGAACTTTAATGGATCAGTGGGTGATTTAGTGGTCCATACTTAGCCAACAAGAACCACTTTAGCGCCTATCACTAAAGCGACCCAAGGTCCACTTTAGCGGCTTTGCACGCGTGGGTAGGTTCCACTCTAGCGATACTTGGCTCTTTAGTAGTGACTTTTAAAATAGTCTAGGACCCTCTTTAGTATCACTTGTTGAATGTAAAACACCCCGAATTTTCCCTATTTTACCTTTTTTTCTTATATTTTTATGTGTGCACAACATTAAAGAGTGTAGAAATTTGGGAAAACCATTATTGGGTGGTTTTGGAGCATTTGTGGACTTACATTAGATATTTTTTCTCTGAATTTGTGGTAAGCCTCCATCAATTTTATTTTTAAATCCTCAATTTTCTTCAAAATCCCTAGAATATTAGTGGGTTGATTGTACCAACATTATAGCTCAAAATTCACCAATTTTTATGGTAACTGTTCCTTGAGCATAGAGGAATGTCGTGTCAAATTCAAAAGTGCAATTCCATTAATGGGCCTGACATGGGATTTTTATAGAATTTTAGACTCGAAGTACAATAGTGCAACATGGATATCATTGTTCTTGTTTTGATAAGTAGATTATAATTTTGATAGTGTGACACTTTGTGGAAGCTTCTCAGAAGGGTAAATCATTAGTTTAAAGGATTCTTTAGGCATTTATTCTGTGTCCAAGTAGGCTAGGTTAAACATCTTCATAGATTGAGATAATATATAGCATAATTATGAAATATGCTAGATATGGGATGGGATTTAGGTATTGGAAAAATGATTGGCATAACTTCTATTATTTGGATTGTTTAGGATATCTTGCAATTGTAATTTAGATAAAATTGATTTAATTGCTCATTTTTTAGGTGAAATTGCTATGTTAGGCCTAATCGTGGCTTATTTGATCTATCAATTTTAATTTAGATACCTTAGGCTAGTTCAGATTAGAATTGGCCATAGCATAGAATTTGGGGATTAGAAGCGGGTCCTTTCAACCTACTCTAGTCCAATACTTGTGTTAGCTTTTGTAGACTTCAATATGCATGTTATACCTTGGAAATGCTTATTTTAGGACTTTGAGGAGATTAGATACTTAATGATTAATATAGATTGGTATATGGTAGTTGGTATTAGTTTTGGGAAAACATTATAGTTTATTGATATAGTTTATTAGTATGGCTTAGTGATATAGTTTATTGTTATGTGTTTTGGTTCAAACCAAATAATTAATGATAATATGTGTTTTAGTTCAAGACCGACAAAGATATTATGATGTTAATACTATTGAGGATGTCATGATGATGATAATATGAGTTTTAGTTCAAGTTTGACAAATGATGTTATGATGTTAATATTATTGAGAATGTTATGATGACGATGATATAAGTTGTAGTTTGAGTCCGGCAATGCTAGTTAGATATGATAAGATACGGTACGAATAGATTCATAGTTATGGCCTGATATTTGGTAAATTATGGTTCTTTGCTTATTTACTTTCCTTTGATTTTACCTTCTAAGTTTATAGGGGCTCACGTTAGGTTATTCACTTTTACACTCTTATTAGCTTATGTGGGGCAATTTAGTAGTTATAAATGTGTGATATTTACATCAATATTTTAGATTTATTTATTTATTATTTCATAATAGTGTTGGAGCTTATTTCTAAGTTTTCCCTTTTACCTTGACTTAGGTTATTTATCTTATATTTTATCATATTTGTATCATGATTTATCTTAGTCGACCAATAATGCCTAATGTGTACTCATAATTTTTGTACACATACTGAGCTTCTGTATATTTTTGGTATGGATCGCAATACTGGTAGCCGTTGGTGACGTAACAATTATACTGAGTTAGATTTCAAAGATCAGATGAGCTATTCGATTCGGAGTTTCCTTTTTTTTCTTCCATTATCTATATCTAGTATTTTATTTTCCAAGACAAATTGTATTTGACTATTAAGTAATTATTTTTCTTTTATAGTGGCTCTTTTACCGACACTACTAGGTCATGCGATGGTCTTTGATGTTTTATATATCCTTTAAACTATATTTATTGTCTTTTTATTATTACAATTCTAAAGTTGTTGATTTTTGTCTTTTAGGTCATTCTTTTACCAAATTCACCATTGCTTATATCTATGGGCCACATTTTATCATGATAAATTATTATTAGAGCCTAGGTTTACCGATGTAGTTGGTACAGGAGCAAGTGTCTTGTAGAGTCACGAGGATAGAACAATAATGTTTGTTTCTAATCTATGAGTATCTATAGGACATTCTTAGTAGTTCTTCACTTTTTTTACTTATTTTCTACTAAGAGTGTGAGTTGGTTTCTAATGAATTCCTTTGGTTTCACTCTTTAATAGATGGTTAGGTCACATGCTACCACTACACTAGATGAGGATTCCAAGCCCGATACTAGGGATCCTATCACTCTATGTGATGATATAGAGGTCAAGTAGATCCTAGAGATATGTCCCCAGCTAGTGTCTAAGATAGAGGGCCATCACATGACCCTATTCCTACTTCTAAGCAATAGATACTTCAACCCTAGCCAATGGTAGGCTTAGGACTAGCTCAGGATCCACCGGGATTTATTTCTTCTTCAATGCTCAGGAATACTTGATTTACTTTTGGGATTAGTTTATGATGTATCACCTGATGGTGATATTCAATGAATTAGAGTGGTACTAAGGTGGGGGCAAGATTTATAGCTATAGCTCCAAGAGTAAAGATCCCTCCTATGCTGGTAGTTGCCAACTGATGATTATTGAATCGGTAGTTTCCTAGACTATTATATAGGTGGAGGAATAGATGATACTAGGTAGATTATTGATATAAGATACATTTGGTATTATGGTGCACCGAGCGAGGATGCATATAAGTTCGTAATATATTGTAAGGATAGGCTCTATAAATAAGGCCTCATTGATACTCATGGTGTGGATTAAACTACTTTTTAGTTAGACTTAGTAGCTCAACATTGGTAGAGAGGTTATCTTGATTCCAGTCAAGTTGTATCTCCTCTATTGATATAGACTCAGTTCTCTGATATCTTTTTGGAGGAGTATGTGCCTTGTGATCTTATGAGTCATCTAAGGGATCAATTCTAGGGGATGGATAAAGGCTCTATGATAGTTTTGGTGTATGAATATTTATTTCATAAAATGGCTAGGAATTCTACTTCTATTTTAACTACTGACTATGAGAGGGTTCACTGCTTTGTTAGGGTATTGAGACTTTCTCTTCACTTGTCTATACAGAGTGAGTAGGTCTTATTAAGGTTTTTTATCATGTTTAGGTTATAGAGACAATACATTATTGATACGGGTAGGGCAGCCTCCACAGGTACACGGCCTTTCACACGAAGCCAAGCTCGGGAATTACAAACACTCCAAGCTTTGTTCATGCAAATGGCCGTGTGTGAGTTGGTGATTGAACCGACCAAGGACCTAAACGTTTTTATGTGTGTGGAGAGGTCCTAATGTGTAATAAACTACTCTCCAAGGTTGGCACAAGAAGCAAGGGTGGATGGGTCATTTTACCCCTTTTGTTTGTAGTATAAATAGAACTTGATAGAGAGTGAGTCCTTAGTTTTTGAATGCTGAAACTTGTAACCTAAAAACACAAAAACCTTTCCTCTCTCTTCACTCTTGAAGCCGTCCCTAGTATCTCACAAGTAGAGGGATACTTGTGTTTTCTCTTTGGCTAGAAACAAGGGTTTTGAGGTCGTTGAGTGCCTCTTGGTCCTCGTAAGAACTTGGTGTTTATATTCATTAGACTTAGGGTCCTCTCTTGATGTTAGGGTTCTTAGTTTCTTGAATGTTATATGTCAAGTTATCTATCTTTCTTTATCTTGTTTTTATTGTTGATCTTGTTATCTTAAATTCTAGTGAAGCCGTGTGGGGCTCTTTTCGATTCACTAGCATCATTATCTTTCTTGTTGTTCTTGTGTTGTAAGTGGAAAAACCGAAACTAAAAACTTGTTGTGCTTGTGTTGTTGGACTGAAATCCGAGCCTCCTTGAAGTTCTTGTTGTTGTTGGTTTGATCTTGTATCATTTGGTATCAAAGCAAGACCGGTTGTGTTCCAACATAACCCATCTTGGGCTAGTTCACGGCTTAAACAACTACACCTAAAAGAAATTCTGAAAGTCTGTCCCTTAAAAAAAAATTGAAAACCGAGAATGATGTTGTGTGTTTAGATCTAGGTGTTATTTTGCTTGTTTAGTGAGTTTCTAGTGTTGGTTTCTTTCTCACAAACACTAAAGTGTCTAGATCCGAAAGTTGAGCTTGAAAACTTGAACATTGTGTAGTGACTTGAAGTGGCCGAAAGTTGTATGTTGTTGATAACAAAAAAAAAATAAAATCGGTGGTTGTGTGTTTATGTGCTAAAGAAGTTGATGAAGTTTGTTGAAGTGTTCATCTTTTAAACTTGTTCATCTTGTTCATCTTGTTGTGTGCTCAAGTGGTAAAGCTATAAAGTTGTTGTGAAAGACTTGCACCCATCACTTTGTAGTCTTGTCAATCACTTTTCCCTAATTCAAGGAGCCTTGTTTTGTGGGATTTGTCAACCAACCCCCACTTTCTTGAGTTTGAAAAAGGGTGAAAGACTACAAAATTTTAGTTTTCCCACCAAAACACTTTTCAAATTATAACAAGTTGTGTGAATATTAGCTCAAAACAAAAAAAAAAAAAGAGAAAGAGAAAAAACCGAGAGAAGAAGAACGTGTGGGACCATTGCATGCTACCACGTCACTATAAGCTCAACTTAGGATATTCTTTGGTTGATAATTGTTGACCCTTGGTTTCCCTTACTTGGTCCTAGAACTAATTAACAAACTAGTACTTTCCTACTAGGTTGTCAACTAGTTCCTTGAACCGTTTGTTCGTGTCAACGATTATTTGAGTGCTTTTATTCATTTGAACGAATTGCTGATTTTTGATTCTAGTCCGGCAAGAATTCTTTGAGTCTTCAAACAAGAATCCATTCCGGATAAGAGCTTACTCATACCTTAAAATCTCACGGTTACTAGCCAATTATACAACACTTGTGGAACACGAACTTGTGGTGAACTAAAGCTGATAACACCTTGACAATGGAAGGGGCTACATCTCAAAATGCGGATACTAATGTCCTTGATTCTATGAGGGTCACTCTTGAGGCCGTTACCCGGACACTTGAAAGGTTGAATTCGGAATTTGGGGCCGTGAGAGGGGACTTGGCAGCAATAAGGGGGGAAGTATCGACTATTAGTGGGAGGTTAGATCAAGTGGAGAGTCAAAGGAACTCTCGTCCATCTACTCCTCTACATGTATCTACCAATGGTCATGATAGGACCTCCTCCGCAACCATCACCCCCGAAACAGTCCACCAAATGCTAAATGCACCCCAAGCTCCACTAAATACCGCAAGCCAAACTACCTATTTTCCTCCAAACCGAGACTCCACTAGACCACTACATTTCCAAGCCCCTCCGATTCCACAAGAGGTATTTGGGCGCCAAGTACCTCCACTAAATCCGAACCCTCTATTCCAAGCTCCATTAAACCAATGACCGAAAATTCCAAATCCTCCGAATCAAAACGGCCAAGCCCGACCAGCCCACTTTGAAGGATACGGTAGAGAGGAGTATGAAGGAGAGGGAGCCTTTGATGATGCTTATATGAGGGAGGAGGAGTTAAGAGGGGGTCGAGGAGAACCTAGGAGATACCGGGGGTATGGAGATAGGGGGAACCGACACCAAGAGAGAGACGTAGGCATCAACACCATCAAGTTGAGCCTACCTATCTTTAAGGGTGAGAGTGACCCCGAGACCTACTTAACTTGGGAATCGGCTTGTGACAAAGTTTTCCAAGTTAATGATATCTCGGAAGAAAAGAAGAGTTGCTACGCTATAGCTCACCTCGAGGGCTATGCTAACACTTGGTGGCAGTATGTTAAACGATTTGGTAATGAATTAGTTGATGGGCAGCCACCACCTTGGTATCGGTTGAGGTATTTGATGAGACAACGATACCTCCCCGAGAGATATCGTCATGAGTTACTTGCTAGAATATATGGCTTGCGGCAAGGAGGCAAGAGTGTGATGGCCTATTTTGACGAGTTCCAACAACTCATGTTGAAACTTGATCATTGTGGGGAGCAAATCAGTCACGACATCATCTGGTTCAAGTGCGGGCTGAACAAAGAGATCTCCACGCACTTGACTCTTCACCGGTTTGAAACCATTGACGGTATATTCCAAGCGGCCCTAGAGATTGAAAGGGAACTTAAGGAGAGATCCTCCTTCAAGGCAAGGGTACAAACCCCCTCGGGTTGGCCCAAAAACAAGGACCAACCCGCCCCTACGAAGCTGCCCGAGTCCAAAACAGTCGCAAAATTCCCTCCGAAATCGGAGGCTCACAAATATCCCAACCCAAAGGGGTTCCAATGCTTCAAGTGTCAAGGTTGGGGGCATAAGGCCAATGAATGTCCGAACCGGCGCAATGTGATCCTACGAGAAGGGAAAGTGTACTACCTTGGTGAGGAGGTGGTTTCCGAAAGGGGGGGAGGATGAGGCCGAGCCTCAAGATGGAGAGGGAGCTGAAAATGGACCGAATGATGATGAGTTAGATGATAGTGAAGATGTCTATCCACAAGAAGGGGAGTGTGTGGTTCCAAACTTTGTGGTTAGACGTGTCATGATTAGTAAAGCGATAGATGACCCGAGTCAAAGGGAAAATCTATTCCATACTAAGTGTCTTGTAAAGGGGAATGTGTGCACCTTGGTGATTGATAGTGGTAGTTGTACAAATGTTGCGAGCCATGCTATGGTCAATTTCTTGAAGCTACCAACTACTCCACACACTAGTCCTTACAAGCTACAATGGTTGAACGATTATGGAGAATTAAAGGTCACAAGGCAATGTGTGATTCGGTTCAAGGTGGGAAACTACTACGATGAAGTGCTTTGTGACGTGATCCCAATGGAAGCATGTCACTTGTTGCTAGGTAGACCATGGCAATATGATAGGTCTACTAAACACGATGGGAGGACCAACCGGTATACGCTTGAGAAGGATGGCCGAAAGGTCACACTTCACCCTCTTTCACCTTCCCAAGTAAATGAGTGGCATCAAAAGATGAGAGAGTTAAAGGGAAAGGGGAAGGAATCCGAAAGGGGAGAAAAGGGGGGGGTGCCGTAGGTGAGGAAGAAGGGACATCCGAGGCTGTCCCAACGCCAAGGGAGATGGAGAATGTAGTGATGTTGGCTAGGAGGAAAGAACATTTCGTGGACCATGATGAAAACAAGCCGATGCTACTTTTGGCCCATTGTTTTAATACTAACCCCACTAATTCTTCCATTTCCCCTTTGATTTCTTGTGTGTTGCAGGAGTATGAAGATGTATTTCCTCAAGAACTTCCGCAAGGATTGCCCCCACTTCGGGGAATTGAGCACCAAATTGATTTGGTGCCGGGTTCACAACTTCCAAACAAACCGGCCTATAGGAGCAATCCCATGGATACTAAGGAGCTTGAAAGACAAGTTGAGGAGCTTCTCAACAAGGGATACATCAAGGAAAGCATGAGTCTGTGTGCTTTTCCGGTGCTTTTGGTACCAAAGAAGGACGGAACTTGGCGCATGTGCGTCGATTGTAGAGCCATCAACAAAATCACCGTAAGGTATCGTCATCCAATCCCTAGACTAGATGATATGTTATATGAGCTCCACGGATCTTGTTTGTTTTCTAAAGTGGACCTTAGGAGCGGCTATCACCAAATTCGCATGCAACCCGGTGATGAGTGGAAGACCGCATTCAAGACCAAATTC
Source organism: Capsicum baccatum var. pendulum (assembly GCA_030864225.1). Classification (NCBI taxonomy): domain Eukaryota; kingdom Viridiplantae; phylum Streptophyta; class Magnoliopsida; order Solanales; family Solanaceae; genus Capsicum; species Capsicum baccatum. The sequence continues at coordinate 157,428,508 of CM061560.1, read as the reverse complement.
GGTCTCTATGAGTGGCTGGTCATGCCCTTCGGCCTTACCAATGCTCCTAGCACATTTATGAGGCTAATGAATCATGTAATGAAGCCTTATATTGGGAAGTTTGTGGTGTTTTACTTTGATGATGTGTTGGTGTATAGTAAGTCTATTGATGATCATGTAATGCATTTGAGATGTGTGTTTGATGTGCTCCGAAAGGAGAAGATGTATGCCAACATGGAGAAGTGTTCTTTTGGGGTTGATAAAGTTATATTCTTGGGTTTTGTCGTGAGCTCAAGGGGTGTGGAAGTGGACGATTCCAAGATAGACTCTATTCGAAGTTGGCCGACCCCTAAAACTATTGGCGAAATTTGAAGTTTCCACGGGTTGGCAAGCTTTTATAGGAGGTTTGTCAAAGGATTTAGCTCCATAGCAGCCCCCTTGACCGAGGTAATTAGAAAGGACGGACCCTTTAAATGGGGTGATAAAAAGCTAGGGCTTTTGAGGCCTTGAAAGCTACGCTCATCTCGGCGCCTTTATTGCAATTGCCCGACTTTGATAAGATGTTTGAAGTAGAATGTGATGCTAGTAAGGTTGGCATTGGGGCTGTTTTGATGCAAGAAGGTAAGCCCGTTGCTTATTTCAGTGAAAAGCTCAAAGGGGCAACTCTTAATTACTCAACTTATGATTTGGAGTTGTACGCCCTTGTTAGAGCCTTGGGAAATTGGCAACATTATTTGTGGCCTAAGGAGTTTGTGATACGAACGGATCATGAGTCGTTGAAACACCTTAAGAGCCAAGACAAGCTGAATAGGCGTCATGCTAAGTGGATTGAGTTCATCGAGACTTTCCCTTATGTAATTCATTACAAAAAGGGAAAGGAAAATGTTGTTGCCGATGCCTTGTCTAGGAAGCATGTGCTTGTTGCTACCTTGTCTTCGAAGTTGATAGGTTTTGAGAGCTTGTGGATGTTGTATCCCGAGGATCCTACCTTTGCTCCTATTTTTAGGGAATGCGAAGAGTGGGGAAGGGACCGTTGGCTTAAGGAGAATGACCATTCCTCCTACTCTCGGTTCGATGGGTATTTGTTCAAGGAGAGGAGGCTGTGTGTTCCTTCTAGTTCTTGGAGGGAATTATTTGTGAGGGAGGCCCATGACGGAGGCCTCATGGGTCACTTTGGGGTAGACAAGACCCTCGGGATCTTAGAGGAGAACTTCTATTGGCCCAAAATGCGCAAAGACGTCACTAAAATTTGTAGTCAATGCGTGGCCTGCCGGAGTGCGAAATCTCGTCTCCAACCTCAAGGATTATACACCCTACTCCCTACTCCCCTTAGGCCTTGGTTGGACATTTCGATGGATTTTGTTTTGGGGCTGCCAAGGACTAGAAAGGGCCGAGATAGCATTTTTGTTGTTGTTAATAGATTCTATAAAATGGCTCATTTTATTCCATATGCTAAAACCGAGGATGCTCCTAGTGTAGCTTTGTTATTTGTTGCACATTTTGTAAAGCTTCACGGGGTACCGAGGACTATTGTGAGCGATAGGGACTCCAAGTTCCTAAGTCTCTTTTGGAAGTCCATGTGGGTAGGCTCGGAACAAAGTTACTTTTCTCCATGTCTTGCCACCCACAAACCGATGGCCAAACGGAGGTAGTAAATAGAACCTTAGGGTCTATGCTACGTTCTATGGTTAAAGGTAAACTGACTTCATGGGAAGATCACCTACCCTTGGTGGAATTTGCATACAACCGGGTAATACATTCGAGCACGGGAATGACTCCCTTTGAATGTGTTTACGGCCTGAATCCCCTTACCCCTTTAGATCTCACTCCTTTGTCTAGTGATCTCATGACCAGCTTAGATGGAAATAAAAGAGCCGAGGCAATGAAGAAGATGCATGAGACGGTGCGGATCAAGCTTGAAAAGAAGAACCAAGAGATTGCAAAAAGGGTATACAAAGGGAGAAGGAGGCTTGTGCTTGAACCCGGAGATTGGGTATGGGTGCATCTTCGAAAGGATCGGTTTCCAGCTCAAAGGAAGTCCAAGTTTCTGCCAAGGGGTGATGGTCCTTTCCAAGTACTTGAGAGAATCAATGACAACGCCTACAAGATTGACCTTCCACCGGAATATCAAGTGCACAACACTTTCAACGTTGGTGATCTCTCCCTCGTGGATGCAGTTGAAGATGACCAAATGCCAAATTTAAGGTCAAATTCCTCTCAAGATGGAGAGGATGATACGGGTAGGTCAGCCTCCACAGGTACACGGCCTTTCACACGAAGCCAAGCTCGGGAATTACAAACACTCCAAGCTTTGTTCATGCAAATGGCCGTGTGTGAGTTGGTGATTGAACCGACCAAGGACCTAAACGTTTTTATGTGTGTGGAGAGGTCCTAATGTGTAATAAACTACTCTCCAAGGTTGGTACAAGAAGCAAGGGTGGATGGGTCATTTTACCCCTTTTGTTTGTAATATAAATAGAACTTGATAGAGAGTGAGTCCTTAGTTTTTGAATGCTGAAACTTGTAACCTAAAAACACAAAAACCTTTCCTCTCTCTTCACTCTTGAAGCTGTCCCTAGTATCTCACAAGTAGAGGGATACTTGTGTTGACTCTTTGGCTAGAAACAAGGGTTTTGAGGTCGTTGAGTGCCTCTTTGTCCTCGTAAGAACTTGGTATTTATATTCATTAGACTTAGGGTCCTCTCTTGATGTTAGGGTTCTTAGTTTCATGAATGTTATATGTCAAGTTATCTATCTTTCTTTATCTTGTTGTTGTTGTTGATCTTGTTATCTTAAAGTCTAGTGAAGCCGTGTGGGGCTCTTTTCGATTCACTAGCATCATTATATTTCTTTTTGTTCTTGTGTTGTAAGTGGAAAAACCAAAACTAAAAACTTGTTGTGCTTGTGTTGTTGGACTGAAATCCGAGCCTCCTTGAAGTTCTTGTTGTTGTTGGTTTGATCTTGTATCAATTATGATTCCCAAGGTGGCGGTGATAAGAGGCTACGTTATTAGAATAGTTTCAATGGGAGTCATAGTGGATCATAGTTCAGAGATAGTAGTTCTCAAGGTAGGTACCCTCCATGTCAGCTATATCTGTATTAGGTCAGTCTTGTAGGCTCTCTTTGGATGTACTTTATATTACTAACAGATTTTAATCTAGTTTTAGTGATTGCCAAGTCTAGGGTAGGAGTTAGTCTTTGAGGAGTTTATTTTCTATTTATTCTAGTCATGGTGTTTATGTTGGGTCAGGAAGATCTTCTATTTATAGTACAATGCATAGGGAATATTAAGGTGTTGGGGTTTTTCATTATTTCTTGAGAGATTGTCCTTGTCGTGGAGGAATTATTCCCTTAGATCAGAGTGTTCTGAGAATTAGGGTGGTATATCCTTTAGCTAGAGATAGTATGCATGGTCATAGGGATGAAACACAGGGTGCTTGTTCAAATTCTAAGGTAGGAAGGATAAGATATCAATCAGGAGCCTAACCATGTGGTAGAATGGTCAATTGTATGTAGTATGAATTATATGTCATTTTTGCTAGATCTGAGGTTGAGTCGTTGGATGTTGTTATCATGGGTGTGACCTTGGTGCTTCAGTTGGCTTTTAATTTATTTGATCTGGGATCTACTTATTCTTATGTGTTTGCTTATTATGCCCACAGTACGAGTTATCTTAGAATTCATTATTTGTTTCATTTATCCACTCCCATGGGTAATTCTTTAGTAGTGGATCTAGTTTATAAATTCTGTCTTATGACTATTTGACAATTTAATGCTCAACTTGATCTTATTCTATTAGATATACTGGATGTTGATATAATTCTGGGGAAGGAATGGTTATCCAACTATCATGTAGTCATGGATTATTTTTCCAAGATCGTTAACTTAGACATGCTTGGTATACCCCCAGTTGTGTGGAAGGGAGCTATTAGCTGTGAGCTGACTTTGATTATTTCTTATATTTGGGATGGAAGATTTATTTGGAAGTGTAAGAGTCTTATCTCTCTTATATTCATGATGTCAGTACTGAGAGTCTATTTCTTGGCTCTATTCCTATAGTTTGTGAGTTTTCAAATGTTTTCCCTACCTATATACCTAGTCTTCCTCCTTGTTTGATATTGATTTTGCTATTGATCTTAAGCCTAGAACTCAACCTATTTCTATGAAATCTTTCCATATGGCTTATTCCAATCATAAAGAGCTAAATTCTAAGCTTCAAGATCTTCTCTGTAAGAGTTCCATGGACTGAATGTGTCTCTTTAGGGAGCTCAGGTGTTGTTTGTGAAGAAAAAGTATGGCTCCATGCATATGTTAATGATTATACGTAGCTTAATAAGGTGATAGTGAAGAACCAATTTCATATGCTCCACATCATTGATTTATTTGACTAGTTTCAAGGTGTAGCAGTGTTTTCTAAGATTGAATTGAGGTTCGGTTACCATCTGTTGAGGATTTGGGCTAAGGATATCCCAAAGGAATCCTTTAGGACCTGTTATGGTCATTATAAGCTCATAGTGATGTCATTTGGGTTGACTAATGCCCAAGCCATATTTACAAATTTTATCAACCATGTGATCAAGACTTATTGGCATTTCTTTGTGATTTTGTTCATCAACAAAGTCCTTATTTATTTGAGGATTAGAGAGGAGCATATGCAATATTTTAGAATTATTCTCTAAATATTAGGAGATAATAGGGTTTTTCCAAATTCTCAAAGTGTTAGTTTTGGATCGAGTTGGTGACATTCGTAAGACATGTTGTGTCAAAGAATAGGATTATGGTGGATCCAAAAAAGATTGATGCTATTTCTGATTGGGCCCAGCCTACATCTCCATCTAATGGCTCTTGAATTGTTATTACTAAGTCATGACATATTATTCCTGTAACTATATTTTATATTTTTATTATCTTAAGTTACCTTGTAAGTCTTACGTGTAATTTTTTTGACATTTATACCTCTTTTAACCAAATTAGCCCATTTCTTATAGACCTGGGCTACAGTTTGTCTTACCTATTAGAGGGATGTAGGTGCAATCATGATTCATAAATTAGGTCATGATAGAATTTTAGGGTAGGTAACCCCACTATAAGCCTTATTAGAATAGGGGTTAACCTAGTAGGCCATTTCAGTAGAACTTCAAATATTAAATGGGGGTCAGTTTAGTAATAGTTATTATGGTGGTCAGAGTAGTAGTCAATAATATAGGGGTGTTTAGTTAGGGTCGTCGAGCTAAGGTGGCCACTCCATTACAGACTCACTTTTTAGATAGTGTAGAGTTCTAGGGGCATTTTTTAATTGCGGGGTAAATTAGTACTTTGCTAAAGAGTGTTCCTAATGTGCTATAAATAAGCCTTCTATTTAGAGTGCACAACTAATTAGGACAAAATTGCCTCTATCTTGGAGTAGTGCACATGGTCACAAGAGTGGTACCTGGTGTTCTAGATATTGTTCTCCAGAAAATATGATAGGTAATCGGGCATACATCTATTTCGGTTAAAGGTAGGGCCATTTGTATGTTTTAAAAGTAGGATAGAGGTTGATGCTTTATATTATACGATAACAATTACAATTTTAGTGTGCCATGAACTAGTTTCTACTTTATATGATCCGAGATCCATTTGTTTATGTTTCTTCGTATTATGCATCACAATTTCGCTAATCTTTACAGTCCTCATCTGTGCTATTATATATAGCTACCCTCATGGGTGACTCCTTAGTAGCCGATCGAGTATATAAATCATATTTGACTATATTTTAAGTGCATAATACTTATATTGATCTTATTGTGTTAGATATTATGGATTTTAATGTGATTATGGGCATGGACTACTTATAACCCTATCATAAGATCTTGGAATACATAGCCAAGATATTTACCTTAGCCATGCTTTGCATACCAATGGTTGTGTGGTTGCATTCTTTTAGTTGCACGGTAATGAGGATTATTTCTTTTATTCATGCTAGGAGATAGATATCTAGGGGTTGTGAGTCATTCCTTTCTCATACTTTTGATGTTAGTGTTGTGAGTCCTTTTCTTGACTTCATTCCTATAGTTTGTGATTTCCTAATATTTTTCCTATTGACTTACCTAGACTTCCTCTTGAGCGAGTTTGTTATTAACCTCAAGCTAGTCAACCAACCTATTTTAATGTCTCTTTATCATATGGCTGCTATAGACCTAAAGGATTTGAACATTCAACTTCAAATCTTCTAGGTAAGGGTTTCATTTGACCACCCACCCTATTTTAATGGCTCCTATCATGTGGCTTCTACCGAGCTAAAGGATTTGAATATTCAACTTCAATATCTTCCAGGTAAGGGTTTCATTTGACCAAGTGTATTTCCTTAAAGTGCTATAGTTTTGTTCATGAAAAAAAAAATAGTTGTATGCATTTGTATATCAACTATATGTAATTCAATAAGGTGATAATGTAGAATAAATATCTTATTCCTCGTATCAATGATTTGTTTGACCAGTTTCAGGATTTATCAGTGTTTTCTATGATTTTTAGATCTAGTTACCATCAGTTAGGAATCAAGGTTGATAACATCCCTAATATATCTCTCAAGACTCGTTACGGACATTATAAGTTCCTAGTGTTGTGTTTTGGGTTGACTAATGCTCAAAAACCTTTATAGATTTAATGAATCACATTTTAAGACTTATATGGACTCCTTCATGATAGGTTTGATTGATGACATTCTAGTATATTCGAGGAGTAGGGAGGAGCAAAAGTAATATTTGGGGACTATTCTTCACACTTTTTAAGATAATAGTCTTTATGAAAAATACTCTAATTGTGAAATTTTGCTTGATTATAGGGTTACTTTCTTTCTATTGGTGCCATAAATTCTGTATGAGATAAATTGGCAAAATGTGAAGAGAGTGTGTCAATGTAGAGTATCCATGGTTGATTGTTGTGTTGAAATAGACTCGTGAATTGTACTGACCATGTAGCCTTGCATTCTCCTTTATTTTTTCTCATTTGCCTTATTTTTTCTCTTAATATATGAATTTCCCAAAAACATGTTTTACCTTTCTTTTTCTTATTTTTATGCTTATCCTTTTAATATGTATGTCTCCAAGGATGATTATACCATGGGATGCTAAGAAGGGCATTGCTCGAGATAAGGGTAAGGCAGAAGCTACAACCAAAAAGGAAAAATAATTAGTAGTCCAACAATGCCCAAATATGTAAACCACTAGATGACCTAGATAGATGGTTAGAGATGGTTCTAGCTCCCGACATCATGATGATTTGCATTTTGATTTGGACTCAATTTCAAGAGCCTAATCATATGAGCTCCCATTTAGACAATATGAACATCCATTATTAAGGATCCAAGCACCTAGTGCACATTGAGAAGTCTTTACCCCCTCTACTTTATTTTTAATTTTAGATTGGGATCAATGCAATGACTTTTAAAGGGGGTAGGGCATCTTATTCTACTTTAGATGGTCTGTACCTATAGATTAGGGAGACATACTCTGTATTTTAACATTTTGATTCATATTTAGACTTCGTGGGGCTTGTTCTTCATGATAGAGATTGTTTTGGATGTGCCACTTGCTGGGCATATTGATAATGATGTCTAATATTGCCCTTTCAAGGCTTGTTTCATGCACTTAATATTAATATGATACCCAGTTGTGATTGTATTGATATTGATGGTGCATTTCAAGTGACGCTTACAATATTGATGGGCATTGTTTTTGTCAAAATTTGTATATATATGTCCAATAAAATCCAAGGGTTTTCTTCAAAACTCGATTCTTTCCTAAGGAGCAAAATTTTGTTCTCTCATTCCTTTGATTTTTTTCTTTATTTTAATATAGTTTCTTTGTCAAACTGAGTGATAGTTCAGCCATGATAGATGATAAAGCGACATCCTTAGGTGAAGTATCTAGTCTTTTGAGTTGATTTGGAATAGGCAAAAGTTCAACGATACTTTCAAAAATTCATTGGCAAGGAATGAAATGATTTTGAGAAAGAACCAAAAATTAAATTATTTGGATCTCTTTAAAGGATGAGTCTTTGACTCAGAGTAACTTATTAAGCTCAAATTGTTTGGGAGACTAACTTCTTGTTGTATGAGTACATTTCCTAGTGTGGTGAGATTATTGTATAATTCTTGTACATGTGTATTATAGAACTTTCCCCGAGTGTATTCAAAACAAAATCCTAGGCAAATTGGTTTGGAGAATGACCCAAGGACATTTTTACCCCTCAAATGGCCCAATTCAAACCTTAACACTGATCCTTAGTAACTACTTTGAGCCTTTTCCCCATTTTTTTTCTTCTTTTGATGATAACCATGCTAAAATACCTAAACCCTTTTGGCAAATTATCTCCTTTTATATGTTGTATGATTCTAAGTAAGAATATCTAGGAAAAAACCTATGTTTTGGGGGTCGTGTAATTATGATATTGATTTAAGGGTAGGTCAAACTCTTAGTATTGGGGAATATTTTGGTATTTAAAATGAGTTAATAAAGGTGTATGTTGAGTTGTAAAATCACGAGCTTAAGAGAGAAGAGATGTGATTGGTGACAAAGTTGAAAACCTACCCATAAAGCTTCAAGAGAAATTAAATTAATAAAGGTCTATGAAAAGCTTAAAGTGAGAAAATCTATTAAAATGGACAACAAAGAGAATAAAGAAAATGGTGTGTTGTATTTGTATGGTAATTTCTAAGCTAAAGGTTAAGATAAACACGGGGAAATGATTTATAGGTGAATAAGGTGGATGATTTGAGAAATATTGGGTAGAAGGTGTTAAGTGATGGCATTGAATGAGGTCTTTTAGTCACTTGATCAATATTTTCCTTCCCTCACCTTAAACCTTTATCTAGACCCACAAAACCTTAGTGATTCCAAAATAAGTAGGTTTATATTAGCGGTGAACAACACAAAGGGAAAGCCCATAGTTCTACTTGTTGTACTTGAATTTCTTTGCGAGAGTGAATATGATTTTTTTATATTTGAGCACTTTTGATAATTGAAATGTCTTTTGAATGAGGTGTTAACTCTTGCATATGAGCGGCGTTGATACTTTGGGGTAGTTGGTGATGTCCTACTATTTGTTTGGGTAAATGAGCAAGATAAATTGCATTGTAAAAATTTAGAGGATACTTTGGGGTAAAGGGTGATGTCCTACTACTACTTGAATATTTATTTAATTTAAATATTGGATATTGTGTTCTCTTTACTTTCTATGATGAAATTTGAAGGAAAATTGGGCATATCTTTACTTCTTCTGCCTATGAGTAGCTAATTCTTCATCTTAGAGTTATGCATGAATAGGTTGTGACTAGTGCATGGGTTTTGTTAAGTTGTCTTCCTAAACAACTAATTGATATGAAATTTTTATTCATATCATATTTTAACTAAGAATCGGGGATTTCAAACCCCAATACTTTAGAACCCATATCATCCTTGATAGAGCGGAATATGGGTGAGGAATGGATGTAATAATAACTTGAATTAGTTCATTTAATAGAATATATTAGACATAAAGATTTTCATTGAGGCCATATATAGGTTTACTTGTTACACTTGTAAGGTGTTCGAATGAACCCGTGTGTGATATTTCGTGTTTTATTGGTAAATTGACAGCTAAAGCTTCTATCTAGACTAATCGTGACTTCTAGATAGAAATTTATAATCAAATGCCCATGAATTAACCCACACATAGGAAATCATTTCCCTAAGTCACATCAACACTTGATTAATCTCTAATTGTTTCTAGCTTTGAAATAATATCCTCAAAATAACAAAATTGTTAATTTCAAAGTCATTCCACCAAACAACCCTTTTTTACTTTCATGTTTCTTTACCATGCATTAAAGGTCAATTTCCTAATTGACTTCTAGTACTCATGAGTATTAAAATCCTTGTATTTACTCATTCTGGATTCGACCTCAACCTTTGTTGGGTTACTATATTGACAACGATCACTTACATCTATAGGGTATAGTCTGTGTGTTATTACATCTGATCTAGAGCAGCCACCATGTCCTGAAAACCTATACTGAGAGCTCCATGATGCTTTGCCATAAGTTTTTCCATTACAAACACTATGAATAATAACATAAACCACCTATAATTTGAGATGCTACCTCTACGATCTTGATAGGATGAGTCTGATAGACCTCTATTGGGAGGATTATATCTACTAATGGAATACCACTCAAAAGATATTTATGGCAAAGCCTCTTACCGCCAACTCTATATATCTCAAAACATTTCCATTCTGTATTACTTACTATATTAATAACCTAGAGCAAGGTAGAACCAGTTGCTACCAAAAGTCAAAATAGAATAGTAAAGTGCCAACACAAATAGTTCCAATCTATGGATACACTAAGATTTGACTATGTCTAGCAACAAATTTCATAAGAGGGTATACATGCCAAATCATGATAAATTTATCTTTCCCAACCTCAATTAGCTATTTCAATCACTAATACAAGTAAATGGGCAATGCCCACTCTAATTTCCACTTCTAGCTCATCTAGAGTAGAAATCAATTAAGTGTAAGACTAATCTAAACAAGAAAAACCCACTAATAAATCAAGAGTAATCATTCTTTGTTAATGTAAGAGGTAAAATCAAAAACCAAATTCAACACATAAGTATTGAATTATCTCTAGATGCAAATACTCAAGTAACGAAATTCAGCCACACCATAATATTCTAAACAAAGTAAGCAAAAGAAGAAATGTTTGATAAATTAACAATACAAGCTTGCAATCCTTATTTCCAAGGGTTTTGGGTCATGAACCCTATCCTATAGAGTGAGAAATAAGACAAATATATCTTAGAATGGATTGGTATCGAGTATTTGATGATTTGGTGTTAAAAATATAAAATTCCATACTTGCCCATAAAATCTACCTGATGACCAAATAGACCAATTGGCTGCTAAAGCGGTTATGTTCACTTTGACTAACCGATAAAGTGTACCTTAATTTTGACTGATAATATTGCTATAGTTGTCATTTTGGCACAAAAGTTCCTCTTGACCAACTTTGACCGATCGATAGAGTGGTTAAATTGGCGCTAAAACACCCTTGATTGGAATATTGATAGGGCACAAAAGTGCATCCCAGGTCTCTTAGCAGTACCTGAAGGCATGTTTTGAGACTTTCTTCTATCTTTTTCATTTCATCACTTTTTCTTTACTTTTAGTTCTATTTTGTCTCATTTATGGCTCTTTCCATCAAAACTCTTTGTAAACCAAAAACACCTAAAATAAACACATGTCAAAGGACAACTAGCCTCATATATGAATGAATGACACATATAATATGAAAATTGATAAAAATAAGTGAAAAATCATAACTCATCAACAAACCCAACTTAAAGACTTTGCTTTTCCTCCAGAAACAAAAAAATCAAACTCAATGAGGGTATCAATTTAGTCTTACAAACCACATTATTATTTTCAATTCACACTAGCATAACGACTATGACTTTTGTTGGTACTAACAAATAGTCAACAAGAGCGTGAGTTTTACTCAAGAAACTTCCCACAAATTAAATGAACTTCTGAAAACACTATGGAATTTCAAGAATGATCAATAAACAACAACCAATTCTCAAGAAGTTATTCATAATTAATAGTCAATCAACCAGGCTCCATTGGATTATTTTTCGAATTTGTTATCTTCACCAATCTATCCTAATTTACACGCCTTCATATTAAATAAAGACTTAAATATACAATATTTATAATATTTATACAAGGAACAAATGCACAAACACGTTCACTCAACAAAGAATTTTTAATGAAAAAAAGTATCATACCATAAGCTTGCCCTTATTTTCACTCATTACTAACTTAAAAGCATTGGTCGGAGATCTCAGAGGACTTATTTCTAGCTCGTGGTTTATGGTTGGGAAAGGTTAGGATCATTATTTACGATAAAATTCAATGCACACCCCTTGAGCTCTAGAAAACACAATACATAGCAAACATTACCACTTAATTTTCATACAAACAAGTGCCTATCTTTTTTTTTTAAATTCTAGTCTACCCCCATCTTATTGAAAACTTCCTCTTTTTTGCTTATTTTCATATTTTCTTTTCTTTTCTCTCTTTATTCATTTTTCCTTTTGTTGTATTCAATCCATGGTTTATTTATAAGTCACTCACTTACCAAATCACGACATATGATCACCTCTTCCAAGTTCTATCACATCCCCAACTTAGTCTTTATCCTCAACTTGTAAATTTCAAGTACTAAATTTCGGGCTCAATTAGAAGGAAAACATTTCAAAATGTTCAATACTTGTAGTATGGGTGCCATTGGAATGTTATTTATCTTAAATAGGGTAACAAGTGATAACATTCATGCACGGGTATGCATTAATGGCTAAAGTGATTTCCAAAAGTCATAAATAATGCCTATGTTTATTCCAATACAATTAATACTAGCATTGAAGAACCATCGGTCAAGTTATAGATGACCCAAGTAATCAGGAGAATTATTCAATAAGAACACACCACACAAAGCATGCAAACTATTCAAGAAGGATCAGTTTCAATCTTTAAATAAGAAAAGGAATCATTTTTAGAATTATTTTCACCTAAAGAATTAAGAGTCGCAGAAAGTGTCACAGTATTGTCACAACATCATTCAATTTCATACATATGTTTTTCACAAAGAATTTGTATGGTGGGTATGCTCATTTCATATTCCATAATGCAATACTTACTATTATTAAAACCAAACTAGCCATAATCCTCAATTTTAACTATGAAATGGACAACAATTCCACGGTTACTCACAACACCAATTTTCATTTTTTACACCTTGTAAAATCATGCCTTAGGCACCGCTTTAGTGGTCTTAGGTTACTTTAGAAGACCTTCACTTTACTTATCCAGGTTGATTTATTGGACCTCCACTATAGCGGTCTAGGTCACTTTAATGGTAGTCCCTTTAGCTTCCAGGGTCACTTTAGCAAAACTAGCATAAGCAATAGGGTGCCACTTTAGTAGGCCTCTCTTTATTGTAATAAACCTATGTACCGACCTCCATCTCCAACAACACCAAGTAGAAATTTCTCTCATTTATTGTATAACCATACCTCCAGCAAAAATATAAACCCAAAAGACATGTTTGTGTCATTCAATTTACCCATTAATTCATGAAACATCAATAACACAAACCATAAATTTTTTATAGACCATATATGAAACACTTAGTGGGCATACATATTTTAAACCAATTGAATAATTCATGGATACTCAAAACTTCCATATGGTTTACAAACTAAGATATTTGCTACCACACTTCCCTATGGTTTACACACCAAGATATTTGTTACCACTTCCTACTTTACACAGAAACTAACTCAAAATCTAATACAAAGGATCAAAATTAAAACCAAAATTTGACCCTAAGCAATGAAATAAGGAGGAATGCTTATCAATCACAAAATCAGAGATACTACGGGGCATACCTATTGTTGTGTTCTAAGAATGTAGATGTAAAGCAACTTTTGAAGAATTTTTAGATATTAAACTTAAAAGTATTTAGGTATTATAGAGTATTGAGAAAAGAAACCATTTGCAAACTTTGTCACATTACACAGGGGCATCATAGTAGTTGGGTTCCGATTTAATAGGTGAAAGACCTCTTGGTCATTGACATATTTTAACTGACCACTTTAGTAGTCAATGGGAAAATTTAGCACCCTTGAACAATAAGTTGATTGTTTGCTTTTGTAGATATTGTTCTTTTTAGCACTCTTAAACTGAGTTATTAACCAACTATTTTAGCGGTATTTGAGGATGATCAATCACTGGCCTAGGTAGATCTTGTATTTTTTAGCGATGCCCAAGCCATCTTTTGTGACGCACTTTATTCCAGTCAACGTTTTGCATCTAAACCTATTTAGATCATTTCAAAAACTCTTAAATATTTTGGATTAGTCAAAATTAAATTCCTACTCTATTCTAAAAATAATTTTAAAAAGTACCATAAACTTTATTAGAATGACGGGGTTCCACCAACCAAGCGCATAATTTAATATTGCGTCATAACACAAATAACCTTACCATTTATTTGTTCACTTTTAGGATTTGAATCTTAAGCTCAATTTGAGGCACCTAGTGTAAGCTAAGATAGCAGCAAGATTAACTTTATATCAACATTTGGAAGACTTGAATCTTTTACCCAACTTCGTATCGAACATTCGTGTAGGCTCGTTGGGTATTGGTGAGAACATTAATAGGCTACTTGTTTAATGTCATATTTTGATCTTATTTACCTTAAAGTAAGTGCCAGCATTTTGCCCGTTTGGGATGACAAACTCTAAAACTTTATCCCTTATCTCCAAAGTTCTCAATTTTCTAAATTATCTAAATTTTAACATCATCGAAGCACAATGTCAAACAATGGTTGGAATGAGGTCACGTATTTACTTTCATATTTTCATATTTCTTGACATTCTCATCCCAAAATTAACTAGAATCTTGATGGAGGATTTGCTTGGATTTTGTAGCAACTCTAGTATCACTTCATCAATTTCAGCATCCTTCAATACTTCTGGATTGGTTGGCAGAAAATCATCCAAATTTATTCAAATTAATTTCACCCACACATTCATTGGAAACCATCTCATCACAACTATTCATCACTATTTGGCATCTAATATCACATCCTTAATTTTCACACTCAATTTGTTTTCTAATTTTTGGATTTTCATTTCAACTTGAATGCACACTTGATAATGCTCAACATGAAATTTAAGAGATTCATTCACCATTAGTATCATTCTATAAGTTGATCCTCATTTACTTCAAGTAGTTGAGCTTAATTAAATGGCCACTCTTGGCTAACAGATTCTTCCATGTAAAGTTTTTCTTCTTGATGGGACATAGTTATCTCTTGAAAAAGTTCATCCATAGAAATTTCAATGTATTTGAAACATTATCATCACCATGTTGGAATACATACCATTATTTAGAAAAAACTTTTCCGTATTTCACATTCTTCTCTATTGTGATTTTCAATATCTCCTCAACTTTATTTCTTTCAGAATCAAAAATGTTTGTATCCCAACTATGTTCATTAATTTCAATATGAGCCACATCTTCATCTTTCATCGCTCATTTTTGGCTCAGCCCCTAACTTGAAACCTCTTCTTCAGCCGCTTTAATTTGAGAAGTAAGAACACCCATATAACTTGAGAGATCATAATCTCCATATAGATCTTCTTTTTTCACATATTCATTTCCAAATGCTCCCATTGATTGAAGCAAGTGATGCATATCTGTAATGTCCCTCTAGTTTATTATTATGTTTTCCATACTTTTTTCCGTTTAGATATTTTCCATATTATCCACAAGTCATTTATGACTTTTGGGATCTAACAGTTTAGTTACTAGGTGGTTCATTTTGTTTTTATATCCAATACCCTATTTCTTAAGTCATTGTAGGTAATGATTGGATATTAGGCATAAAATTCTGGTTGATGACCTCGTATGCCAATTTTTGTAGCTCCATCATCTTTGAAATGTCGATTACAGGCTAGGAAGACCTTTGGTTTTGGTACCAAGGCTGTTGAACTCATTATGGTCTATTGAGCAAAATTTGGTAAAAATGGTCTTTGGGTGTGGAGCAAACATTTCATCGCACGATTCTTGATGGAAATTTGTATAGTGTTCTTGAGTCTAGTATGAAAAATTTGATAGGGTGGCTTTGTTATTTTTCTTTCATGTAACTCCAAATAAATCTTGAGTCAATAGAAACTTGGTAAACTCCAAGTTTTTCTAATGCATTGACTTAGATGATGCATCTGCTTAAGCGAACATTTGGTCACTTAAATGAAGGAACTCTAGCTTCCGAGAGATTACTTTAGTGTCCAATGCCAATCCATTAACCATTGAAAGTGTAAAGGTTGGCCCATGCCGAGGGATCACATTAGCGGTTTAATGAGTCTTTAGTAGTGTTAACTTAAGCGGTCAAGTGACCACTTAAGCGGCACTTGAAAGGCTATTTATTTAAACCCTTCACCCATTTCTCCTGTTTCTCTTAAGTCTCAAAAGACTAAAATCTCTAGAATTATGGAAAATTGAGTGGTTGAAACTTGGTTGATGGTTAAGAGTTAGTGATCTTGGAAAAGTAAGTTCCTCATCATAATCTTTTATATCTCTATTTAGTTATTGATTTTTTATTTGATTTAGTCAAAAATCTCTAATTATTTGATGGGTTGGTTGTGATGTTATTTGAACTCTGAATTTACCCATTATTAAGGATAAATGGTCCTTTTGCATCGAAGGCATGTTGATAATTTTGAAAGTGTGATTCCGTAAATATGCACCACATGGGATTTTGAATTCAATTTTTTAACCGAAGAGAATATATAATATTTGATGACTATGATCCAAATATTAAGAGATCATATACTTTTTGCCAAACTCCCTAGGTATGAGTTTTGGCTTAAGTCAGTGACATTTCTTCGGCATATGGTGTCTAAGGATAGATTGAGGTTGACCCAAAGATGAAGGATATTCATGATTAGACAAGTCTTTTATCTCCATCTGAGGTTTGTATCTTCATTAGTTTGTTTAGTTATTATAGATGGTTCACTAAGAGTTTTGCAACTATTGTAGTACCACTAACTTGATTGACTAGGTTGGAGGATCCTTTCCGATAGTCTGAGAAGTATGAGTCAAACTTTGTAAAGGTCAAGGAATTTCTTACTTCAGGTCCTATTTTTTCTCTGTCCATTGAGGGTGAGGGATTCTTCATGTATTGTGATGCTTCTTTGGTTGGTTTAGGTTATGTATTGATATAGTAGAATAGTGTTACTGCTTACGCTTCAAGGCATCCTAAGGTGCCTTAGCACAATGTCCTCACTTATGGTTTGGAGTTCGTAGCGGTAATCTTTGTGCCAAAGATTTACAGACATGCCTCTCTTTAAATATTTCTGTTAGTAAAAAAAGAGCCTTGGTAGAATGTAAGAGTTGTGTCATAGATTAAAGCCATGAAAACAACCTTATCTTTTGGGGATGCATTATGATATCTTCACTGATCATCATTTTCTTCAACATCTTATGCCCCAACAGAGATTAATTCTAGATAGCGCAGATGTATAAAGTTTCTTAAAGAGTTGACATCTCAATTTTGTATTATCTGGGTAAGGAGAACGTGGTAGCAGATACCTTAAGTTGTTAGGAAGTGAGTATGGGTAGCTTGGCTAGGATTTTAGTTTCTTAAAGGCTATTGGCACAAGATATTCAACCTTTAGCCAACTTAATGGTGAGACTTAATATAATAGACCCTAGGAGAATTCATGCTAGTGTTGAGGTGAGTTATTTGATATTGAGTAGATTCACGATTTTTAGTTTGAGGATAAGATACTTTACATCATCTGTGATCTGGTATGTAGTGGTGATTCCATGAGGGCCACCACAAATACTAAGGGTTTTTTGAGGTTTGATTGCCCCATTTGTGTTTTGAGGGTTGACAACTTAACTCTATCGATTCTGTGTGAGGCTGATATTTTATTCATTCAGGTACAACCAACATGTCTAGATATTTGGGACAATATTATTGGTGAGTAGTATAAAGAGACATGTGGCAGACTTTATAACACATTGCCAATGTTGTCAGCAAGGAAAGGCCGAGCATTAAAGACCTAGTTGTTTGATTCAGAGGTTTCCCTTTCTCGAGTGGAAATAGGAGCAGATTATCAAGGACTTTGTTAGCAGTTTGCATTATACTTCCCATAGTTCTGACAGCATTTGGGTTATTATAGATTGGTTGACCAAATAACCTTATTTCATTCATATTTAGATATCCTTGAATATCAAGAGGTTGGCTAATATCTATGTTAGTGAGATAGTCTGTTTGAATGTTGTACATATATCTATTATTACAGATTAGGTTTTGGTGTTCAGTTTTATCTTAGAGGGAGCTTTGTATGAGGAGTTGGGTGCTTAGGTGTATCTTAGTACCAAAATCTATCCTTAGACTGATGGTAGTTGGTGCAATCTATTTAGATTCTCTATGATATGCTTTGAGCCTGTGTTATGGATTTTTATATTAGTGAAATCAGCACTTAACTTTGGCAAAGTTCATTAATAATAATAGCTACAATTCGAGTATTGAGATTGAACATTTTGAGGCTTTGTATGGTAGATGATGTTGTCCTCCGATTAGAAGGTCTAAGACATCTGAGATTTGGTTCTGACTTAAGTTAGGAGTTTTTGGATAGAGTAAGGATGATTAAGGATAGGTTAAGGGCAGTTAAGGGTAGTCAAAGGCTTATGTGGATCGTAGACTTTGTTTCTTGAGATTTGGAGTTAGTGACTGGGTACTCCCTCGAGTATCACCCATGAAAGGTGTGATGAGGTTTGGAAAGAAATGCAATCTCAAACCTAAATATATTTGTCCCTTTGAGCTTCTAGAAACCTTTAGTGATGTGGCATTTAAGTTAGCATTACCCCTAGATTTTGCTACTGCCTATTTTGTTTTTCATGTTTCTAAGTTATAGCCATATATTCCTAATTCGTAACATGTTCTTTGATGGTAATTGGTACAGTTGGATAAGAGATTGATCATCTTATCAGAGTCGGTGTTCATATTGGGTATTGATGTCAGACTAGTATGCACTAGATCGATCCCAGTAGTTAGGTTTAGCAGAGGTACCACCTAGTAGAGGATGCTACTTGTGATATCGTTCCCTAGATGTAAACCCAGTATACTTACCTATTTGAAGCTTCAAATACATCTAGTTCTTTATTTCCGTGAACGGTAGTTCTTTTAGTTCTGTATATTGCTATGACTCTTAAGGTTATTTTTTGTATATCTACTTATTTTTCATTTTAGAGCTTACCAACAGCTTCCCCAAGTTATTTATAAATAGACGAAACTAACAGTCAGTTGTCGAGCAGTTCGTTTTGTTTTTAGAACCAATTTTGTATTTTGAATCAATCATTCATTCAAATTGTCCGCTAGGCATAAACTTCAGCCAAATGACCTCGTATGCCAATTTTTATAATTCCAACAGCTCAAGAGATCGATTTTGGACCAGGTGGACCTTGCTTTGGGCCCCAAGGAATTTAGACTTATATCAGGCTATCAGCCAAAAATTCAGGAAAATGGCATATGGGTGTGCGACCTATTTTTCATTGAAACGACCTTGGATGAAAATTTTGACTATTCTAGTGAGTTCAAATATTTTGAATTTTATAAGATATCATAGTTGCTTAGAGTACATAGGATTTCAAAGAATCCCGAGGGATTGGCAGAAACATGGAATATTCAAAGTCTCAGCTGGTACTGGGGCATCGCGTACGAGGCCAGCCTGCCAGTTAAGCTTCGTGGCAATAGACATTGTTATTGCCTAAGCTGGGCTTTGATCGCATATGTGAGATCCTCTTAATCAACACCAATGTCTCATATGTGATATGTGTTGGGGCAGTAACTATCACTTAAGCGGCACTTGGTTGCTTACGGGACCCGGTGTTCACTTAAGCAAGACCCATATACCTAGGAGGGGAATAAGAACCCCACCCATCCCGATTTTCACCATTTTTCCTCCATTCCCTAAAATATTGAATCCTAAAAAATGGGAATTTGTGGGTGATTTGTAGCTATGGTAAAGTTAATTTATGCATTTCTTCTTCGAATTTGTCGTAAAGCTTCTATGTATTTTTTGGTTTAATTTTCCATTTTTTCTAAAATCCCTAAAATCATGGTGACTTCATTATAGTAATTCTGTATCTCATAATTCACCCATTGTTGAGAGTAAATATTCCTTGTTGAGGTTGTGTTAATTTTGAAAGTGTGATTTCATGAACGGGCCCCATATGGGATTTTACGTAATTTTGTACACGAAGCACAACAGTGCAATATGGGTATCATTGTTCACATTTTTATTTGTGTATTGTGATTTTGATAGTGTGACACCTTGCATAAGCGTTTCGGAAGGGAAAGTTGGTAGTTTAGCAAATTAGTCGAAATTTGCTTGGGTATCTAGGTAGGTTAGGTTTACCTTCTTCAAAAATTGAGCTAATTCATTATACAATTATGATATTATTATAGATATGGATGTGATTTAGGTATTCTAAGCGTATTTGGTATATTAGTCTTATTTGGACTGTACAAGCTTTCTTAAAATCATAATATAGGTAAAATAAACATAGATGCTCACATTTTTTGTTGAATTGACTTATATGCTCAAGTTTTAGGAAGAATTGCTACCTTATGTCAAATTATGTCTTACTTAGCATTTAGAAATAAATCTAGATATCTTAACCTATTTCGAGGTAAAAATTTCCTAAAAATGGATTTCGATGATGAGAAGGGGGCCCCCTCTAGCCCACCTTAGGCCAGGACATATGTTAGCTTTTGTAGACATATTTATGCATTGTTGAACACTTATAAATAATTAACTGGGACTTTGAGGAGATTGAATATGACACGACCCAAACTAGTCCTTGGCTGTGTCGGGTATCTCAAGTTCAACCAAGATCGGAGACAAAACCCAATACACAAACCACTGACTACCCTTTACCCCATGTCATATGAATTCCCAACATATAACAAGATAAGATAACACCAAATTAACGACAAAGTAAAGATATTGTAATAAGTCTATAAAAAAAACTAAAATCCATAATTTCTTAACCATCCAATACCAATACCAATGTTGATACCAATGCCGACACCGCCGATGCCTATAGTAGTCCAACAGTGCCTCTAATCAAGGCCAAAGAATACCTAGTTGGGGCATGCCCCTGAACATATCCAAATAAAAATCCAAAGAAATAATAATGACATAAAGAAATACATAGAATAAAATGGGGTCTTCCAGAGTATTGAAGCTCACTACTTTTGTTTGACTCAAAAGTTGTCCTCAAATAACCAAGTCACTGCGTAGAGGGAGTGGAAGTATGGCCAGTTCCTACATCGCATGGGGATATAACTTCCAAAGATGGTTAGTGAGGTGAAAACTAGCATGTAACTCAAGGATAAAGATAAAGTAATGCTATTAATCATAAAAAAATCAAACCAATGCGAATAACAATATGCAATTAAATATATACATATATACCATGTTGGGATAGGGAACAAGATTATGAATGCATCTTAAAACATTAGCCTAGGTCATCTAGATTTTCTATCATAAATCTACCCATGGTCTATATAGGTCCAGTGTCATCTCCTGAATGGGTCCAGTGCATGTAGCTGCACGAACAAAGATGTCATCGATGGCCCGATATTCCTTTGTAACTTTTTTCCTCCATGATACATATATACATATATAGTATTAGGGGATTCCCTTGTACCCTACAAGCACATGGCCATCAATACTAACCTTCATATCGGCAAACATGAGTTTTCAGTATCCGTCCATCAGGCTCACACCTTCACGACTAGCTATCACAACCCACAATATTTTCCAATTAAAATATTTAACACATAACCAAACCTCCAATTCTAAGAGTCAATCATTAAGTGGTATCAACATACAGACTATAGCTTGCAAACAATGTTATTAATCCAACACTTAGGGGATTCCCATTTACCCCACAAACTCTATTTTTTAAAACACTTGGAGGATTCCCTTATACCCCACAAGGTTTTCAGAATTATTCACTTAGGGGATTCCAGTGTACCTCATAAGGTTTTCAAAACCATACTTAACTATTTCACCATTTATTCCATGCATTACTTTCAAGAAATAAGTCAAAGAAAACACTTTGGGGATTCCATTGTACCCTTAATTCAAATTCCCACCTTTCTCTTAAGTACAAACAAATTTTACAATATTAGGTTGGGGTTATAACCACTTCAAGAGTCATAAGTTTAGAGAAAATTACCTTTCTCAAGTTCAACCACCATACTCATGCACTCATATATTCAAAACCATATTTAAAAAATGAAAAACCATAATTAAACCATGGGAAATCATTATTCAACGATAAGCATTCAAAAACCCCAACCTTGATTTCAAAACCATAACAATACCATGAAATCTTCTTTTAATAAAATAACAATGAGGGAGGAGTAACATGCCTGAGATACGAAGAAATTTGGAAGATATAGCATCCTTAGAACCCTAGATGATCACTTTATTTGAAACCCTAGACTTAACTTGAATAGGGGGTTTGAGAGAGAATTTTTAAAGTGTTTAATTATTAATGATGTGGAAATAAAGTCCCAAGGAAGGTTTTAAGTCGTGTGTCCAAGGGGTTAAAGCGTAAAAAAGTGTCGCCTTTGACTACGAGTCAAATATTGACTAGTAACCACTCCTTACGACCCGTGACCATGAGTCATAACCTAAACAGTGGCCAAGACCCATATATACTATAAACCTTACTACATAACCACCAAAATCATAACCAAACATTATGACTCGTAAGGTCCAGTCATAGAAAACATAAAACTCAAGTGGGTGAAACATTGAACTATCCTCATGGCTCTAAGTGAGCCACTTATACTCAAAGTAGTATCAAGCCACAAACATACTGATTTGGTTATGGCTCATCCTAATAACCCATCACCAGTCCTTATAACTCATATCTCGAAAGTCATAACAAAGGCAAAAATCCAAACACCATCAACTGGATACCCTACGACTAGGGCTCCCTAACTCGTTAAGACACCATACGACTCGTATGGTCAATTTGTAATCAAGGCAGTGAGCACAAAGCTTGATAAATTTTAAAGTGCCAAAATCTGGGGTATTTTAAATAGTTAATGAGTATCCTAGTTTTGTATTGGGACTTTGTGCTAATTTCAGATAAAATATGATGGCTTGTAGATATAGTTTACATAGATTGTTTATTGTTATGATTTATGGATATGGTTTATTTATATTAGTTTCGATTCAAGTCCATCAAATAATTATGATATTGATAATTTTAGTTCCAATTCAAGTCCAACAATTGATGATGACATTGATACTATGAGTTCCAGTTCAAGTCCAGCATTAGGTGTTGGTTATGATATGTGAGGTATGGATTGTTTGATTGTTATAGTTGATATGTGGTAGAGTTATGGATCTTTGATTATTTATTTCCCTTTTATTATACCCTCCGGTTTTATGGTGGCTTGCATTGGGTTACTTATTTTTCTGCCCTTATTATCTTATGAAGGCCAATTTAGTAGGTATAATTGTGTGATCTTTACGTTAATTTTCTGAATTTATCTTATTTATATATGCACAACAATGTTGGATCTTGTTTCTACCTTTCCCTATTACCTTGAATTAGTTTATTTTATCTTGAATCTTATGATTTTCATTACATGACTTAGCACAATCGGCTGATGATGCCTAGTGTGTACCTTTGGTTTTGGTACTCATACTACATTTTTGTACTATTTTGGTGAAGATCTAAGAACTAGTAGCTACTTTGGATATGACACTCATGGGGGGTTGATTTTAGGGATTTGGTGATCTCCTAGAGTCAGAGTTATCCCTTTTTCTTCTATTATCCATATCTACTCTTTTATTTTCCTATACAGATGGTATTTGACTATTTTAGTACTTATGTTTCATTTATAGTAGCTCTTGTACCGATTTTACTAGGTGGTGGGATGGTTGTTGATCTCTTGTACTAACATTTCTATGTCATGGGATAATTTTTGATCTTTTATCTATCTATTAGACTATTATAGATATTTTATTTCCATTTGAAGTCACTAAATGTTAATTTCTGGCTTTTAGGATATTTTTCACCAAGTTATCCCATTGCATGTAGCTCCAATCTATGGATTGGCTTACCTACTAGTGGGATGGAGTAGGTGGCATCATGAAACAAAAATCAGGTCATGACAGTAGGTAAGCTATAATTCCAAACTAACTCAATATGTTAATGTGTTTATCGACAATAGTGTCATTTCTTGTAACGCTCATATGCACTCTAAAATATGAATACAAGCAGCCACTAGTAATATATTTTACCTAAAAAAAGTTGTGGTGGTCAAATCCACTATGAAAAATTAAAATAACAATCAAGGATGTAAGGAAGTAAACTCGCTAAAATTCAAATGAAAATACAAGTGTTTTAGGGGTGGTTTGATATGTATGAGTGAAACGAGGATAAAGTTAACTAAAATACAACCAAGTCAATCAGTGGATGTCAAAAAATTATATAGGGAATCAATTCTATCAATGATCAATAACATTTAAATCAACTACTCAAAATTAATCCACCATATCTTTTAACTAATTATGGAATCTTTCTAGTCTAGATTCTTTCAAACACTCATCAAGTGCTAACACAAATAGTTACAATCTATGGCTATACACATATTTGACTATGTATATAAAACAAATCATAAAATGTCTTATATGCCCCAAATCATGCTAAATTAAACTTTCCCACCTCAGCTAGCTCTTTCAAGAATTAATCAAAATAAAAGGGCAATGCCTCCACTAATATCATCTTTCAAGCTCAACTAAAGTAGAATTCAATTAAGTGTGAGACTAATTATAAAGAGTAATCAATCAATATAATAGCATGAGAAAGAATCAAAAACCAATTTCTACACATAGGTATTAAAATTAAAAGTACAAAGAGGGTGGGGGAATTGTACGCATTTTTAAAATTTAGCTAGTCTACTACTATTTGGACCCATTTGATATGATGAGAGTGCTTAAAAATAAATGTTAGTCCTTTAATTAAACATTCAAGATGAAGAATATAATATAAGAGCATAAACTAAATGACACTAGGATTTTTATACTGGTTGGGAACCAATACATCCTAATCAAATTTCCATTGCGAAGAGGTTCTCTTATTAAGCTCTTTGTAATTTGAGTTGAGTACAACCTTAGTAGTTTTTTTCATTCGCCATTAATTTTTACAAAATTTGTTTTCACTCGCTCACCAACAATGAATCTTTGGTTTTCACTCTCTCACCAAAAAAATAATAAAGACATAACCTCTCAATACAATGCTTTACAAAATAATATTTTTTCTACCTTCTCTCTTTTGATTGTATAGTAAATCGATAACGAATTACAATGCTTATGAATATTTGAGAAAAGAAACTTGAGAGTGGTTGAGACAAAAGTATGTATGCATATGTAGGTCATCACTAATGAATTCTTGTACTTATAATGCCTTTATGGTCCCTTAAATCTTCCAACAATCTGTGTAGATTTTATTTTTGAGCTTGAGCAATCAAAAAACAATTTACATCACAATAAATATTGATTTTTGTAGATTCTCTTTTTTCTCCTTACAAAGAAAGTTAGAATAGTTTCACCTTTTATTCTTGATTTTTTTCACTTCACAGTCTTGGAGAGTTTGATTAGATTTCTTATAGATATTGAAATAAAGGATCACTTATATGACATAATAAATATTTTCATTATTAGAATGATAATGTAGTACTACATCATCAACATAGAAAAATTATTTCTCAAAATAATCCATGCTATATCCTCCCAATAAATATTCAATAATATTTTCGATTACTTTTTTCTATTTGTGGATCAATAGTATATCTATCAGCATCTCAATCTGCATTACTTTGTATTGTAAACTTTGTAGGTTTCTTTCATAGATATATCTATAGAATATTTTATTTCCAAAGATATGTATATTCTTCCCAATAATTTCTTTGCATTCTTTTTCTATTTGGTTTGTACAAATATGAGCTTTTATTTTGACAACCCAAAAGAATTTAAAGATCTTCTTCATTTGACCTTGGATCTTGATTTGAATGTATACATATCCATCATTTTGATTTTGAAATTTGATTTCTTTGAATTTGAACTCTTTTGCAAACATGAACTTCAGACATATCTTGATTCTCTATAACTATTGGATCTTCCTTAAGTAACAAATTGATCTTGACTTTTTCCTTATGTAGAATATTTCATTCCGTAAGATTTTAGCAAATATTCTTCCCAATATCTTCCTTTGCATATTTGCTAAGATCTTCATCAATTTATTCTTCAATAATTAAATCTTGATTTTGACAAATCTTTTTCTTCCATAATATAATATCTTTTTTCTATGTTTGCTTAGATCTTCACCAATTCATTCTTCACCAAATAAATTTATACCAAAAATAAATTTACCACAAGTTTCTTTTATTAAATTGTGTTGATTGGTTATCATCAAAATTAGCAGGTGATACCTTGGACCTAATAATCTCTCCCCTTTTGGTAATGGCAAATCATTGAGTACAAAAGTTTTAATTTTAATTAGAGACTAAATATGAATGATGTGAAATTCCCTGAATTGGTAAGCTCCCCCTGAATGTATGTTATTTTATTTATTGGGGTATGAAAGAAAGGATCCCCCTCACTGACGCCTTCATTCCTTTCCTTTCTTAAGGTACTAACAAAGCAATTGTTTTTTACATGAAAACTTCTCCCCTTTTAACATTATAGATAATTGGAAAACTAACAATAAAAGTATTAGCTAATTAGGTATCAACATATATCATAGAATATATAGTGAGTTTATATTTTTCAATAGAGAATCGAACTTTGTAACTGTGAATGAATTATGAATAGATATTTTTAGAACTTTAAATCGATAAGATAGAATCTGGAACTGAACAAATACACGCATTAGCTAAAATATAATCAATAAAAATTTATTTGAAAAATATTTTAAGAGTGAAATATGGAGGAATATATTGAATTAACTACAAGGCATGTGGTTGCCATGTATCATAAATATTTTATATCCTTCACAAAAATAAAAAACACCACAAGATATTATGAGTCCATTTATAAGAAATATGACTATCACCCTTCATAAATATCTATCAAAGACTAACATATTCACAAATGATACATATATACCAGTTTAGAATGAAAGAAAAACTTCCCTACTAGTATAAAAGATACTGCATCATTTCAAGATGTAGGGTCTAAAGGATTATCTGTTACTCTTATGCAGCATTAGGTGGTTTAGTACAAATGTTTAGTGGATGAGCAGTTATGAGCCTTCATATTTTTGAAGGCCTATTCCTTTCATCTATTCTCTTTATGTCGCAGTATATTTTGGATTCATTTTGTCATAGTCGAAGGCATGTCCCAAAATAGTTTGACATTATGGTTTTAATGGTTTTTGTGGACAAGTGTGAGTTGGATGTTTGTTTTGATTCATAGAGTTTACATTTGATTATTTATCCTTCTTATTACTGTTTGGTTGGCCTCCGCGGTATTAGTTTATTATGTTTTGAATGTTAGACTAAAGTATTAGTCTCAAACTCATAGTGGTCTTAAGATACACACATGACTAGGCTCTTGATCAGGTCATGACAATATTAGTATTAGAGCATGACATAGGGTTGTTAGCTATTAATAAATCCAAGTCGAGTAAAGTCTCTTTTATGTATGTGTAGTGAAGCACACTTATAAGTGAGAGGCTATAAGAAATTTAGGAATGTTTTCCTTTCTTGTGTTCTATTTTGGGCTATAAAGTCTAGTTTTTATGAAACTTCTATGACATCTATCATACTTATACTTTAGATCATGCCTTCTCAAAGATCTGATGGTCGTAGAAACTCTACTAGATACTTAATGTCAGTTTTGGGTACAGTTTCCCTCTTGATCACTTTCTGAGGAAAATATGTCGGGAACTCTTCTTTTTTATGGAGTGTATACTTGGACTAGGGTCCCTTCTCCAGACTATGTTGCTTTATGTAGGGTTCTATCGGTCCCTTCTAGTCTTTCTCAAACTTCCCAGGCTAGTGATACTTATGCCAGTGACCTCAGGGAGATATCTCTAATTTGGATCTCTGTTAGTCTATTCATATCCTTACTTAGTTGGTCGAATTGCAGTCTCATCAGTCTGATATTGTTGTATTTGTTGCTCATTCATCTGAGGTCACTAGTGATTACCAATTTATTAGGTTGAATCCCTCAACCTCTATAGGTTCTAATTTGATAAGGATCCTCAATGGTTTATCGATGAGATGGAGAAGATTTTTAGAGTGATTTATGCTAATGAGATAGAGGGTATGGAGTTTTTTGATTATTAGTTGAAGATATGGCTTATTAGTAGTATGAATAGTATGAAGCAATAAGGGTTGCTAATGTTAAGAAGGCTATATGGGATGAATTTTCAGGTGCATTTCTTAATTATTTTTTTCCTAAGGAGCTGAGGGAAGCTAAGGCTGAAGAGTGTGAATTTGAAGTAGGGTAAGATGAGTGTTAAGGAGTATGCTATGAATTTTCAACAGTTTTCCCATATGTTCCAGAGTTAGTGACGAATATGAGATCTAAAATAAAAAAGTTTGTTTTCGGGTTGTCCCATGATTTCGTATTCAACTGTCAGGATGCGATAATGAATTATTATATAGGCATCTACAGGTTTATAGTTTATATACAATAGGTGTAGAATAAGCGAAAGAAGCAGCTAGAGATGGGAAAGAGAGAAAAGAAGAATTTTAGATATTCAAAGTAGGATGCAAGTCAGAAAAATAGTTGAGATATGGTAAACAGTGGATGAAGAAGAACAATTAGGGAATTTGTTATTCAAAAACTAGTTCTCCTTATTCTAACTGTTTAGGTGGCCTTCATTTTAAGGCTAAAAGTGGCCTTAAGACATAAGGTGCCTAGTCTAAGGTTAGTGGGCCTCAGTCATCTCCATCTTACCTCCTTGTTGATTGTATGGGTAGCTTTACCATGATTATTATAAAGAGGAGCAGAACTTGTGTTTCAATTCTGGTCATCTGCAGAGAAATTGTTTGATAGGGAAGGTTTCAACTGGAACTAATGAATGAGTTTTTGATCTTGACTTTTTTGGATTTTCCAAATATGGGAACCACTTTGGGTATCATCACTAGATGGAATCGTATCTATGCACTTGCAACATTTTGAGAATTTGTGTCATCCCCTGATGTTGACACTAGTATGTTATAGCTCTTCTCTTATGATGTTTATTTTTTCTTGATCCAAGTTCTACCCTATATTATTTGACCCTTTATGTGGATGTACATTTTATTTTTTATCCAAAAAGTATTTCAAATTATTTTTCTATGTCTACTCCAGTGGTTTATTCCATTATTGCTAAAAAAATCAATACGGGTTATGCAGTGTCTATCATTCATAGAGAGACGTTGGTGGATTTGATAACTTGATCTAATGGATTTTGATGTGATCTTAGAGATGTATTGGATTTATTCATGCTATGCTTCTTTAGATTGTAGGACCCAAAAGGTTAGTTTTCAATTCCCTAATGAATCAGTGATCAAATCGGAGGGAAGTTCCTTAGTTACCAAAGGGAGTTTTATATCCTATCTTAGATCCTAAAAAATAATTTCCAAAGGGTGTTTATATCATCTAGTTCTGGTTAAGGATTCCAAATCTGAGCATCCTTCTTTGCAACCTGTCCCTGTGATGAATGAATTTCCTAAATTTTTCCACAATGATCTTTCTTGAATTGCTCCCAATGGGGAAATTGATTTTTGGATTGATCTTCTGCGAAATACCTATTCTATTTCCATTCCTCTTTATATGATGGCACTAGCTAAACTAAATGAGCTTAAGAAGAAATTGAAATATCTTCTCGATAAGGGTTTCATTCGTCCTAGTGTTTGTCTATGTGGTGCTTCTGTACTTTTGTGCGAAAGAAGGATAGATCTCTTCAAAAGTTATAGACTATAGTCAATTGAATAATGTTACAGTGGAAAATAAGTTCCCTTTTTCTAGGATTGATGACCTATTCAATCAGCTTTAGGGTGTTAGGCATTTCTCTAAGATTTATCTTCATTCGAGATATCAACAATTGAAAATTAGGGCGATTGATATTCCCAAGACTGCATTTCATAAATGGTACGTCAATTATGAGTTCCTGGTTATGTCGTTTGGGTTGACTAATGCTCTGACTACTTTCATGGATTTATGAATCGAGTGTTCAGGCCATTTTTGGATTTATTTGTTAATATTCTTGTTGATGAGATCTTGGTGTACTATAAAAGTGAGGAGGATAAGTCCAATCGCCTTTGAATTATGTTGCAACTATTAAGGACCAGAAATAGTATGCAGATTTTTCTAAGTATGGGTTTTTTCTAAGTGTTGTGACCTTTCTTGGGCATCTTATTTCTAGTGAAGGGATCAAGGTAGATCTGGAAGCAGTCGAGGCAGTTTAGAAGTGGCCTAGATCCATGACTCCAACTGATATAAGGATCTTCTAGGGCTTGGTTGGGTATTATAGGATATTTATAGAGAGTTTCTCTTCTATTGTTGCTCCGTTGACAAGATTAAATCTAAAAAAGGTTAAGTTCTTATGGTTCGATGCTTACAAGGGTAGCTTTGAGAAGTTGAAGGATAAGGTGACTTCACCATAAGTTTTGACCCTGTACCAAGGTACAGATCGACATATTGTGTATATGATACATTCAATGTGGGACTGGGTTATGTTTTGACAAAGTATGATAAGTTTATGGATTATTCTTTTAGAATAGCTTAACGTCAATGTAAGGAATTACCCGACTCCTAATCTAGAGTTGGTGACGGTGGTCTTTGTTTTGAAGATTTGGCTCAATTATATGTATAGGGTACATGAGGATATTTATTCAGACCATAAGAGCTTGCAATATTTGTTCTCTTAGAAGGAGTTGAATCACTGACAGAGGAGGTGACTTAAATTGCTTAAGGATTACGATATGAGTTTGCATTACCACTCAGGTAAAGCTAATGTTTTTGGTGATGCTCTTAGCAGATTACCTTTAGGAAGCTTATCTTATGTGGATGAGGAGAACAAAAATTTTGTGAAGGATATTCTTAGTTTGTCTAACTTAGGAGTCCAGCTCTAAGACTCTGAGGACGGGGAAGTGATTGTTCAAGAAGTGGTTAAATTATCTCTTGCTGTTGAGGTAAAGATAAGAAGGTTTTGGATCCCATACTTATGATGATTAATGATTATATGGGCTAGCAAAGGTTATGGCTTTCAATAGTAGTGGAGATGTCATATTGAGGTATCAAGGAGGGTTGTGTGTTTCTGATGTTGATGTGTTGTGGGAAAGGATTTTTGTTAAGGCTTAGAGTCTAGGTATACAATTCATTTGTGATCGAATAAGATGTATTATACCTTAATGAAAATCTATTGGTGGATTAATATGAAGTGATATGTGGTAAATTTCATGGGTAAATGATAGTTTGTCAGCAAGTCTAAGTTGAACAATTAAGGCCTCGAGGCATATCTGAAGAGATAGAGTTTCCCATGTAGAAGAGGGAGATGATCAATATATTTCATTAGGGGTATTCTGTGGTCTCACAATTAGTATGTTTGTATTAGGTTCATTGAGGATAAAATGACTAAGATTGCTCACTTCTTGACCGTGAGGACTAACTACTCAGGAGAAGACTGTGCTAAGTTGTTCATTCAAGAGATAGTAAAGTTGCATGGAATGCCAGTCTCCATCATTACAGACCGAGGTACACAGTCATCTACTTATTTTTGGTATTTATGTTAGAATGGTTTGGGTACTCAGGTAAACCATAGGAGTGCTTTCCACCCCTAATGGATGGACAAGCGGAATAGACTATTAATACATTGAAGGATATTCTAAGGGCCTGTGTGATTGATTTTAAAGGTAGTTGGGTCAATCATTTGCCTCTTCTTGAGTTCTCCTATAACAACAGTTATCACTTTAGCATCTAAATCGCTTTTTTGAGCCTTTTTAGGGTAGGAGGTGTAGGCCTCTTATTGGATAGTTTGAGGTAGGTGAGACTATATTATTTGGCCTTGACTTGGTTCACCATGCCATGTACAAGTTAAAGGTGAATAGATAATGACTTAAAAGTACTTACATTTGCAAAATGTCTTATGCAGATGTGAGGCGGGGGAAGTTGGAGTTTGAGGTTAGTGATTAGGTATTCTTGAAGGTTTCTCTTATGAAATGAGTCATGAGGTTTGGGATGAAGAGAGGCTCAGTCCCCATTTCATTGGTCCATACTGATTATAATTAGAGTTAGGAATATCGCTTATGAGTTAGAGCTACCAGCAAGTTTGTCTTCTATTCACCTTATTTTCCATGTGTCAATGCTAAAAAAGTTTGTAGGTGACCCTTCTTTGATAGTGCCAATTGAGGAAGTGGATGTTACAATTTTTTCATATGAGGAAGTCCCAAATGAGATATTTCACAGGCAAGTTCGTAGATTGAGGATGAAGGATATATCTTTAGTGACGTTTTTTTACAGAAACCAAGAGGTAGAAGAAGCTACATGGGAACCTAAGAATTATATAAAGCCAACATACCTATACTTGTTCCCCGTGTTGGATGAGAGTGCTTGAGGTATGAGCTTCAATTTTCCTCTTGTCGTATTTTGAAATTTGTCATTTGATTCTAGTGCATTCTTTCTAATGTCATGCTAAAAATAGCCTAACTCCTCATTCGAGGACAAATGATCCTAAGGGGACGGGGTAATCTAAGACCCCTCAAAATTTCAGTGATTCCAAAAAAAGTATGTTTATATTAGTGGTGAACAACACAAAGGGAAAGCCCATAGTTCTACTTGTTGTACTTGAATTTCTTTGTGAGAGTGAATATGATTTTTTTTAATATTTGAGAACTTTTGATAATTGAAATGTCTTTTGAATGAGGTTTTAACTATTGCATATGAGCGGAGTTGATACTTTGGGGTAGAGGGTGATGTCCTACTATTTGTTTGCGTAAATGAGCAAGATAAATTGCATTGTAAAAATTGAGAGGATACTTTGGCGTAAAAGGTGATGTCCTACTACTACTTGAATATTTATTTAAATTAAATATATGATATTGTGTTCTCTTTACTTTCTATGATGAAATTTGAAGGAAAATTGGGCATATCTTTACTTCTTCTGCCTATGAGTAGCTAATTCTTCATCTTAGGGTTATGCATGAATAGGTTGTGATTAGTGCATGGGTTTTGTTTAGTTGTCTTCCTAAAAAACTAATTGATATGAAATTTTCATTCATATCATGTTTTAACTAAGAATCGGGGATTGCGAACCCCAATACTTTAGAACCCATATCATCCTTGATAGAGCGAATATGGGTGAGGAATGAATGTAATAGTAACTTGAATTAGTTCATTTAATAGAATATATTACACATAAAAATGTTCATTGAGGCCATATATGGGTTAACTTGTTACACTTTTGAGGTGTTCGAATGAACCCGTGTGTGATATTTCGTGTTTTATTGGTAAATTGACAGCTAAAGCTTCTATCTAGACTAATCGTGACTTCTAGATAGAAATTTATAATCAAATGCCCATGAATTGACCCACACATAGGAAATCATTTCCCTAAGTCACATCAACACTTGATTAATCTCTAATTGTTTCTAGCTCTGAAATAATATCCTCAAAATAACAAAATTGTTAATTTCAAAGTCATACAACCAAACAACCCTTTTTTACTTTCATGTTTGTTTACCATGCATCAAAGGTCAATTTCCTAATTGACCTCTAGTACTCATGAGTATTGAAATCCTTGTATTTACTCATTCTGGATTCGACCTCAACCTTTGTTGGGTTACTATATTGACAACGATCACTTACATCTATAGGGTATAGTCAGTGTGTTATTACATCTAATCTAGAGCAGCCACCATGTCTTGAAAACCTATACTGAGAGCTCCATGGTTCTTTGCCATAAGGTTTTCCATTGCGACAACTATGAATAATAAGAGAAACCACCTATAATTTGAGCTGCTACCTCTATGATCTTGATAAGATGAGTCTGATAGACCTCTATTGGGAGGATTATATCTACTGATGGAATACCACTCAAAAGATATTTATGGCAAAGCCTCTTACCGCCAACTCTATATATCTCAAGACATTCCCATTCTGTATTACTTACTATATTAATAAACTAGATCAAGGTAGAACCAGTTGCTACCAAAAGTCAAAATAGAATAGTAAAGTGCCAACACAAATAGTTCCAATCTATGGCTACACTAGGATTTGACTATGTCTAGCAACAAATTCCATGAGAGGGTATACATGCCAAATCATGATAAATTAATATTTCCCAACCTCAATTATCTATTTCAATCACTAATCAAAGTAAATGGGCAATGCCCACTCTAATTTCCACTTCTAGCTCATCTAGAGTAGAAATCAATTAAGTGTAAAACTAATCTAAACAAGAAAAACCCATTAATAAATCAAGAGTAATCATTCTTTGTTAATGTAAGAGGTAAAATCAAAAACCAAATCCAACACATAAGTATTGAATTATCTCTAGATGCAAATACTCAAGTAACAAAATTCAGCCATACCATAATATTCTAAACAAAGTAAGGAAAAGAAGAAATGTTTGAGAAATTAACAATACAAGCTTGCAATCCTTATTTCCAAGGGTGTTGGGTCATGAACCCTATCCTCTAGAGTTAGAAATAAGACAAAGATATCTTAGAATGGATTGGTATCGAGTATTTGATGATTTGGTGTTCAAAATATAAAATTCCATACTTGCCCATAAAATCTGCCTGATGACCAAATAGACCAATTGGCTGCTAAAGCGGTTATGTTCACTTTGACTAACCGATAAAGTGTACCTTAATTTTGACTGATAATATTGCTATAGTGGTCATTTGGGCACAAAACTTCCTCTTGACCAACTTTGACCGATCGATAGAGTGTTTAAATTGGCGCTAAAACACCCTTGATTGGAATATTCATAGGGCACAAAAGTGCATCCCAGGTCTCTTAGCGGTACCTGATGGCATGTTTTGAGACTTTCTTCTATCTTTTTCATTTCATCACTTTTTCTTTCCTTTTAGTTCTATTTTTTCTCATTTATGGCTCTTTCCATCAAAACTCTTTGTAAACCAAAAACACCTAAAATAAACACATGTCAAAGAACAACTAGCCTCATATATGAATGAATGACGCATATAATATGAAAATTGATAAAAATAAGTGAAAAAATCATCACTCATCAACAAACCCAACTTAAAGACTTTGCTTTTCCTCAAGAAACAAAAAAATCAAACTCAATGAGGGTATCAATTTAATCTCACAAACCATATTATTATTTTCAATTCACACTAGCATAACGACTATGACTTTTGTTGGTACTAACAAATAGTCAACAAAAGCGTGAGTTATACTCAAGAAACTTCCCACAAATTAAATGAACTTCTGAAAACACTATGGAATCTCAAGAATGATCAAGAAACAACAACCAATTCTCAAGAAGTTATTCATAATTAATAGTCAATCAACCATGCTCCATTGAATTATTTTTTGAATTTGTTATCTTCACCAATCTATCCTAATTTACATGCCTTCATATTAAACAAAGACCTAAAATATACAATATTTATAATATATATACAAGGAACAAATGCACAAACACTCATACTCAACAAAGAATTTTTAATGAAAAAAAGTATCATACCATAAGCTTGCCCTTATTTTCACTCATTGCTAACTTAAAAGCATCGGTCGGAGATCTCAGAGGACTTATTTCTAGCATGTAGTTTATGCTTGGGAAAGGTTAGGATCATTATTTAGGATAAAAGTCAATGCACACGCCTTGAACTCTAGAAAACACAATACGTATCAAACATTGCCACTTAATTTTCATACAAACAAGTGCCTATCTTTTTTTTTTTTAATATTCTAGTCCACCCATCTTATTGAAAACTTCCTCTTTTTTTCTTATTTTCATATTTTCTTTTCTTTTGTCTCTTTCTTCATTTTTCCTTTTGTTTTATTCAATCCATGCTTTATTCATAAGTCACTCACTTACCAAATCACGACATATGATCACCTCTTCCAAGTTCTATCATATCCCCAACTTAGTCTTTATCCTCAACTTGTAAAAGTACTAAAGTTAGGGATCACTTAGAAGGAAAACATTTCAAAATGTTCAATACTTGTAATATGGGTGACAATGAAATGTTATTTATCTCAAATAGGGTAACAAGTGATAACATTCATGCACGGGTATGCTTTAATGGCTAAAGTTATTTCTAAAAGTCATAAATAATGCCTAAGTTTATTTCACCAACCAATACAATCAAGACTAGCATTGAAGAACCATTGGTCAAGTTCTAGATGACACAAGTAATCAGAAGAATTATTCAATAAGAACACACCACACAAGGCATACAAACTATTCAAGAAGGATCAGTGTCAGTCTTTAAATAAGAAAAATAATCATTTTTAGAATTATTTTCACCTAAAGAATTAAGAGTCACAGAAAGTGTCACAGTGTTGTCACAACATCATTCACTTTCATACATATGTTTTTCCTAAAGAATGTATATGGTGGGTATGCTCATTTCATATTCCACAATGCAATACTAACTATTATTAAAACCAAACTAGCCATAATCCTCAATTTTAACTATGAAATGGACAACAATTCCACGGTTACTCAAAACACCAATTTTCCTTTTTTACACCCTGTATAATCATGCCTTAGGCACCACTTTAGTGGTCTTAGGTTACTTTAACGGACCTTTACTTTAGTTGTCCGGGTTGCTTTAGTCGACGTCCACTTTAGCGGTCAGGGTCACTTTAATGGTACTCACTTTAGTTTCCAGGGTCACTTTAGCAAAACTCGCCTAACCAATAGGGTGCCACTTTAGTAGGCCTCTCTTTATTGCAATAAACCTATGTACCTACCTCCATCTCCAACAACACCAAGTAGAAATTTCTCTCATTTATTGTATAACCATACCTCCAGCAAAAATATAAACCCAAAAGATATGTTTGTGTCATTCAATTTACCCATTAATTCATGAAACATCAATAACACAAACCATAAATTTTTTATAGACCATATATGAAACACTTAGTGGGCATACATATTTTAAACGAATTGAATAATTCATGGATACTCGAAACTTCCATATGGTTTACAAACTAAGATATTTGCTACCACACTTCCCTATGGTTTACACACCAAGATATTTGTTACCACTTCCTACTTTACACAGAAACTAACTCAAAATCTAATACAAAGGATCAAAATTGAAACCAAAATTTGACCCTAAGCAATGAAATAAGGAGGAATGCTTATCAATCACAAAATCAGAGATACTACAGGGCATACCTATTGTTGTGTGCTAAGAATGTAGATGTTAAGCAACTTTTGAAGAATTTTTAGATATTAAACTTAAAAGTATTTGGGTATTATAGAGTATTGAGAAAAGAAACCATTTTCAAACTTTGTCACATTACACAGGGGCATCATAGTAGTTGGGTTTCGCTTTAATAGGTGAAAGACATCTTGGTCATTCACGTCTTTTAACTGACCACTTTAGTAGTCAATGAGAAAATTTAGCACCCTTGAAAAATAAGTTGATTGTTTGCTTTAGTAGATATTGGTCTTTTTAGCACTCTTAAACTGAGTTATTAACCAACTATTTTAGCGGTATTTGAGGCTGATCAATCACTGGCCTAGGTAGATCTTGTATTTTTTAGCGATGCCCAAGCCATCTTTTGTGACACACTTTATTCCAGTCAACGTTTTGCATCTAAACCTGTTCATATCACTTCAAAAACTCTTAAATTTTTTGGATTAGTCAAAATTAAATTCCTAATCTATTCTAAAAATAATTTTAAAAAGTACTGATAATGCTCAAACTACAGCTCCCATAAGAGTGTAAGCGGTCGTTGTCAAATATAGAACCCAACTGGGTTGGGTGTCGAATACCACAGGGAATACCCGGTCACTAAGTATGCAACTATTAGTAGACTGTTGGTCGAAAATTCTATGGAAAGGGGGGATTTGAATTGTAACATGCAATAATGTAAACAAAGTAATGAGTGAAATGAGTAATCTAGTAGAATTTAATCACAGAAAAGAATAAGTTAGGGTTATGTCCACCTTATGAGTTCTACGTATCTATTAACTATGAGTTATGCGGAATTTAGATATGCATGCACTTATAGAGGTTTGTATTCTAATGGTAAATCCTAGCGTCTCTCGACCATCAAGGATTATTTCACTTTAACTCTCTCAATCTTAAAGCGTATGACTAATGATACAAACTCCCCAAGAGGTTAATCCAGTTACGACACTAACTTGTAAACAGGGGTTGGTAGCCCTATTTCCTTGTCACACTCTCATTTCCAAACATATAACTTTTCTTTCGAACAAGTTAATGCTATATTGGCGTATTCTTTATGTTTGCAACCACAAGAATTTAATTAAGATGAAGAGAGTAATGATATAAGTAGCATACGTATCAAGAATTCACAAACTCATAGTAATAGATAGTATATCATAAGGCTTCCATAACCCTAACAGAGAAGTTTAGCTACTCATGAGTGCAATGGAGATCACAATAAACATCGTCATCGTACCAAAGCTTGAAAGATCTCACATTGGTCAAAAGAGTCGTGCTTTCTCTGTCAGAAAGTAATGTGAATAGTACTAAATGTCGAATAAAAGAAAAATAGAATTGAATAGAAAATAGAATGAATAGAAAAGTCAGATAGAAAATAGAATGAATGCTGAAAAATTCAGCAAATAGGGTTTTTATAACATCCTTGTCCTAGTCCTACTAAAATAGGGTTTTTATCCTTGTCCTACTGAAATAGAGTTTTTATCCTTGTCATATTCCTACTAGGTTACTGCTGATCCCCAAGTATTTA
Organism: Capsicum baccatum var. pendulum; assembly: GCA_030864225.1. Lineage (NCBI taxonomy): Eukaryota > Viridiplantae > Streptophyta > Magnoliopsida > Solanales > Solanaceae > Capsicum > Capsicum baccatum. The sequence continues at coordinate 157,389,974 of CM061560.1, read as the reverse complement.
GAAAGATTGTTTTTGCCCGGGACAAGTTTTCCATGCATCACTTTCAGTCTACAAGCTTCCAGAAGCTGTCTTCCTTCTTACAAGAAGTTGCCTTTGCTGCCCAACGGTCCATAAAATGCTGAAATCTTCCTTATTTATACTTGAAAACATGCTAATCACGTTGGTTAGCTCACTTACAGGAAAAAGGACTAAAAGTGCAGGAATTATATATTTTGTCCTTAAAACTTAGCTAAGATATAGGTAAATTATAGTGCCTTAGGCGTGTAAATACACCCCACATCAACACCCCACACTTAAAGCTTTGTTCGTTCTCGAACAAAATACTAAGTCCTTGCAACCATCTACTTAGGATTTCACAGTAACAACACAAAATATTCATCAAGACAGGCACGGGAATCATTAAAAAAGAGTAGGTTCCTTGATTGCTACTAGAAACAATTTAACCTCCAATATAGACTCGTGATAATGGTCAATTCGTATCCACAAATTAAGGTACAAAGAATCATACAAAACTACCCAATAATCATTAACCATGTGTGTCTCACACAAGATATCACCCATAATCACTCATAGTTTTGCATTTTTCGAAACATGGGTATAAGATTCTACTTGCTCTCCCACTCACAAAGAATTCATATGTTGCAACTGCTGACCATAGGCTTGCCCTTAGTGTAATGCTCTACTAATATCAGAATGCTAAGCTTAGGATCAAATAGGTCTTTACAGGTTGTAATGTAGGCTAGGGGACAGGTAGGACTATTTTGGCCAGAAATAGTGACTATGTTCCCTAAGCGCTTTAATACATCACATTACGCTATTAACACTCTCTTTTAAACAACCTCTCTACTTTCCTTTTATATACCACCCCTTTTCACCTATTTTGTTATTCAATTTTAAACAGAATTAACTTTTTATCTTTCTTTTCATTTTTTCTTGTTTTTTATAACACACCTCTATAATAGCCACTCTTTTTCATAACAAATTCAAGTACCAATACACTCTAAGGCATCACTCTCACCCAATTTCCTCTTATTTTATCACATGACTTTACAATTTAAAGCGCTTAGGAATTTGGATCAAATTATGGTCTTGAAAAAAATGGATTAGGCTACATATGCGGCTGTCAAGGAAAATAGCTAAACGCTCAATGGGGGTTATCTAGGATAATGTACATGGGTAGGTAAAAAGAAGGTAAACAATTATAGGCTGCCAAAGAAATGCCTAAAGCATATCCTAAACTCACACTCTTTATTTCGCTTTACATACACACCAGGAAAGTTCTAGCATCAGCCACAAACACAGAATATACTATAACCTCACACACACAAGGCACATGGTTAACTTTATTGGGAGCAGTATAGACTCTTGACCCAACAGATGAATGAGTTAAACCACACATTTATCACACAGTGAGTCACACTTAGAGCCTAAATGTCTCAATAGTAATGATTTTAGCACAAACTCTTGTCATAATACCATGCCGCCTATCAGAACAATTTCATGCATATTCTAAAAAATCTAAAAATCTAACTACAAAAAAACATAAATAAATGCAAATGTAGGAAAAGAAATATAGCATACAAATACCAGCACCCCACACTTAGACGGGACACACTGCCCTCAGTGGAAAATAAATAAGAAAAACCTAATTAGTCGGACTCCTTCTCTATGTCTGGGGTCATACCCCCTGTGTCGGAATCATCATCAGAGTCGTCATCCTCAGAAGTTCCTCAAAATGTACCCTACTTGATTCCAAGAGTGCATCGAGGTATTTGCAACGAGGAGGATTCAGCTTGCTCTTCTCTTGCCCTTTTCTGACCTTTTTGTGAAGTGGACACTTTTTTTGTTTTCCTTGTCATCCTTTTTGGGCCATTCTACCTGAGATTCATGTTAGCTCATCTCGGAAGATATAATCGACAAACAAACTATAGTGGCACCACCCCACACTTAATTTGTTTGTACAAACTAATTGAGTGAGTGATGTCGATTACTCAGACTTCATCGACATACATATAGGCAATATGTTCCAACAATAAGTTTAGTACAGTCATAATTTCATGTCGTCTTGACTATCCTTTCATGTTTGGATTGATGCACTTTTTAAACAGGACAACTACATAGAGATCAAATAAAGTTATGGAATAGAAATAATCACAACATCTCATGCTTGTATTCAATCATGATCTTTATCTCAATGAACGAGTCATTCAAACATTCAAGCATTCAATTTTGAAGATTATGCCATTAACTTTACCATGTCGATTCCACAAAAGTATGAAAGTGTATCAAAATCAAATACAAGTTGGAACAAAGTTAAGAACACCCACACGTGTTCATTCACTCAGCTAGATGTATCATAACAGACCAACCACATTCAAATTACCAACACCACATCAAGATTTAACAAATCATTATAAGCGTACTATTGTAACACTTACTGAATATAAAAGAAGAACTTACTTGGTGATGGACTTGGAAGATGGTCTTGCAAGGTTAGATAAGTAAAAAGAAAAGTTTGAGAGATTTTAGAAGGGTAGGCGGCGCTTAGATTGAGTAAACAATGTTATTTTGTCTTAAGGATGAAGTTCTGTTTATAGCCCAAGGCTTGGGTCGGGTTTGACCCATTAAAAATCGGGTTAGGAGACCAAAAAGTGGGCATAGGCGGCGCCTAATGCTTTGCCTATGCTTGGCATAGGCGGTGCCTTTTACAAAGCCTAGTTGAGCATAGGCTATGGCATAGGTGGCGCCTATGCTATGGATTTCTAGATTCAGAGACAAAAGGCTTTGGCATAGGCGGCGCCTATGCTATGGCATTATTAGTCATAGGCGGCGCCTATGTTATGGCATTCTAGATTCAGAGAGCTTAGGCCATAGCATAGGCCTTGCCTTGTTCGTTGCCTAGATTTACATAGGCCTTGCCTTTACCATTGCCTAGTTTTGCATAGGCAATGCCTAACCGATAGCCTTTTCTTCTTCACTCCTAACTTACTACCTTTAACATAGCACACTTCCAAATCAAAATTTGAGACCAATCTCCTCCTTTATACGTCTTGCACCTACACTTACTCAAAAACAACAAAAACGATTAGAACAATGGGTTGCCTCCCATCAAGCGCCTTAGTTTTGGTCGTGGCTCAACTACAAAAACAAACTCCTAGTAAAACAAAATAATTAAATATGATGGGTTTCCTCCCATCTAGCGCTTGATTTATTGTCGCGGCACGACATAGTTATCTCGATTACTTAGACTTCATCGACATATATGGTGCATCATTTTCTGAATGGATTTAGAAGACGGTGATGCTTACTTGAAGGCATGCAATCTTCTTCGAGATACTCTTATGCATACATATCCCAGGTTGGATACCAATTATATCATCAATAGTCCAACCCGTAGCTCTCTTGTAGCTCTTCAGAGCAAAGATGAGAGCCTCTACGTGTTGTTCACCTAAATCAGCCACAACACTCACCGGAAGTGTATTTCCACTTCCCAAGAATGCATATCTTAGGTGACTTGGGAGCTCTTCCGATTCTAGCTCTGGTGGCTCTTCAATGGAAGTCTTCACTGTTGGTGAAGGTCTATTCTTAGGATCAAGGTCCAGCTTCTTAGGGGCATGAGAATAGGACCTTATTCCTGTTAGAGCACAAACGGTTTCTTCATATTCTTTAACCTCCTCACGCTCAAAATTTAACAGCACATCAGACAATGGATCATCAATAAGTTGCTTCTCTGCAGATAATTCTTCCACATGTTCATAATAAACATCATCTACAGAGAACACATTCATATTGTTGGGCTGCTTCATTGCTTTGCATACATCAAAATGGACCACTTCGTCATTCATCTGAAATAAAAGCTCATTAGCTCTCAAATCAATAAGCACGCTCCCTGTTGCAAGGAAGGGATGCCCCAAGATTATGCGGACTTCAGAGTCCACCTCACAATCCAAAATAACAAAGTCTGCAGGAAAGATGAAGGTGGAAACCATCACCAACACATCATTCAAGATACCCACAGGTCGTTTTACCGACCTATCTGCCATCACGAGCCGCATATTGGTTAGTGTAGGGTCGCCCAGCCCTAACTTTCTATAAATGGATAGCGGTATCAAATTGATGCTAGCTCCCAAATCGCACAACGCCTTACCAAAATCCAACGATCCAATCGATCAAGGAATAGTGAAAGCACCAAGATCTGCCTTTTTCTAAACTAGCGATCTTGTAGCAAATGCACTACAATGATGAACATTATCTGCCAGCTCATAGCTTGCTTCCCGCTTCTTTGTCAAAAGGTCCTTCATGAATTTCGCGTACCCAGGCATCTGTTCTAGCGCCTCCACCAAAGGAACATTAATAGTCAGCTGCTTCAACATAGTCATAAATTTACTGAACCTGGTGTCATCAACTTTTTTCTTCAATCTCTGAGAAAAAGGTGGTGGTGGAAGGGGAATAGTTTTCTCCACCACTTCCATTTTATCTTGCTTCCAATTATCAACCTTTTCAGGAGTGTCATCAGTTTTCTTCTTTAGTCACTGAGGAAAAGGTGGTGGTGGAAGGGGAATAGTTTTCTCATGAACGCTCTCATTCTGATTTTCAGCTTCTACCGAATCATCACAATCTGCTTCAATAACATTCTCTGCTATATCATCAACCACCTGCTTGCCTTTAGATGGACTTTCCAACACTTTACCACTCCTGGTAGTAATAGCCATACATGATCCTTCATTCCTTGGGTTTTGCACAGTGTCACTAGGTAAAGTGCTATTTTTTCGTTGATTGAATGTCGCCGATAGTTGACTCATTTGTTGTTCCAGTTGTTTTATTGCAGTGGAATGCGAGTCAACCAATTGCTTCATTGAGGACAAATCATTTACTACCTCAGTTACTCCCATGTTGGTTGCCTCCACTCCTTTCAACAGCTTAGCCATCATATCTTTTAGGGCATCTTTCCAGAACTAGATGCAGTGGCCTCACGACTTCCAGGTGGAACATACAAACCACTCCTGCCAGTCTTATTCTTCCAACTACCTTGATCATGGTCCTTGTTTCCAGATTTATCATAATAGTTCCGACCTTGGTTTCCTTGGGCATTGCCTTGGAAACCCTCCTGATTATTCAAGTAGTTAGCTTCTTCCTCAAAATCAGATTCATCTCTTCCTTGTGACACAATAGCTTTGACTTTTTTGGTCTTCCCTGATAATAAATGCTTGGTAAGAAGATCCATCTGCATTTTCATGTGAGCCATATCCTGGTCACGTTCCTCCTCTCTTCACCTTTGTTCTGCAGTCATGCCAATGGATACAGTAGAGCTTGCTACCGCAGAACCCCTGGTATGCCAAGCTCTACTCTGCTTTGTCATACGATCTAGCATATCGCTTGCCTAAATAAAAGTAAGGTCCATGAATGACCCTCCTGCAGCATTATCAACCACTGGCTTAGTCACTGAATTCAAGGACCTATATAATATCTCCATCAAGTGGACATTGGTCATATGATGATTTGGGAACCGTATAAGCTTCTTCTTGAACCTCTCCCATGTTTCGTGAAGAGCTTCAGTTGGAAGCTATTGAAAATTGCTTATCTCATCTCTTAATTGGGCTCTCTTGGATGGAGGATAGAATTTTTTTAGGAAAGTGTCTTTCAATTGCCTCCAATTAGTAATAGAGTCAGGAGTTAGCCCGTTCAACCATAAAATTACCTCTCCAGATAGAGACAATGGAAATAAGCGCAGCCGAATCGCATTCTGTCCAACCCCTGGATTGTCAAAAGCCATGCATGTTGAGATAAAATTAATCAGATGCATATTTGAATCGCCTCCTGCAAGTCCACCAAACAACCCTTCGAGCTGCAATAACTGAATCATAGTGCTAGTGATATTGAACTTTGCTCCGGGTGCCAAAGGTGGAGGAATAATAGCCCCTGTGGCACCATCCCCATCAAGATTTTCATCATCATCATCAAAAGGAATCTGCATAGCTCGGCGTTCAGGCCTAAATCTTGCTTGACGATCTCTTCTATTTTCCGGTGTCGCCACCTCAGAATCACGCCTAGGGTTTAGTAACTCATCATCACCCAGGTCCTCATCATCAGGATTTGCTGCTCGCCCTGGGTTATCAATATTCTGTTGATGCACTTGAGCAGCGGCCAACGCAGCTAATCTAGCCTGCTCCTATTGAGCAGCCCTTCTTTCAATGTCACGTTGCGCCTCCATACTGCCAATAAGTTGCGGTTCAGGGTTTATGAGTAATAATGGTTGACCAGAACTTCGAGTATTGGGCATGCACTAAACAAAACCTAAATAAAAGATAAACAACAACTAAAAGTAAAATCTGAGAATTTTTTACCAAAGGGTCTAATAACTATCACAAACTTACTTGACAACCGTATTCCCCGGCAACGGCGCCAAAATTTGATAACGCTCAAACTATAGCTGCCGTAAGAGTGTAAGCGGTCCTTGTCAAATATAGAACCCAACTTGGTTGGGTGTCAAATCCTACAGGGAATACTCGGTCACTAAGTATGCAACTATTAGTAGACTGTTGGTCAAAAATTCTATGGAAAGGGGGGATTTGAATTGTAGCGTGCAATAATGTAAACAAAGTAACGAGTGAAACGATTAATGTAGTAGAATTTAATCACAGAAAAAAATAAGTTAGGGTTATGTACACCTTATGAGTTCTACGTATCTATTAACTATGAGTTATACGGAATTTAGATATGCATGCACTTATAGAGGTTTGTATTCTAATGGTAAATCCTAGCATCTCTCGACCATCAAGGATTATTTCACTTTAACTCTCTCGAGCTTAAAGCGTATGACTAATGGTACAAACTCCCCAAGAGGTTAATCCAGTTACGACACTAACTTGTAAACAGGGGTTGGTAGCCCTATTTCCTTGTCACACTCTCTTTTCCAAACATATAACTTTTCTCTCAAACAAGTTAATGCTATATTGGCGTATTCTTTATGTTTGCAACCACAAGAATTTAATTAAGATGAAGAGAGTAATGATATAAGTAGCATACATATCAAGAATTCCCAAACTCATAGTAATAGATAGTATATCATAAGGCTTTCATAACCCTAACAGAGAAGTTTAGCTACTCATGAGTACAACGGAGATCACAATAAACATCATCATCGTACCAAATCTTGAACGATCTCACGTTGGTCACAAGAGTCGTTCTTTATCTGTCTGAAAGTAACGTGAATAGTACTACATGTCGAATAAAAGAAAAATAGAATTGAATAGAAAATAGAATGAATGCTGAAAAATTCAGCAAATAGGGTTTTTATAACATCCTTGTCCTAGTCCTATTGAAATAGGGTTTTTATCCTTGTCCTACTGAAATAGGGTTTTTATCCTTGTCATATTCCTACTAGGTTACTGCTGATCCCCAAGTATTTAGAAATACTGTTTTTGCCCGAGACAAGTTTTCCATGCATCACTTTCAGTTCACAAGCTTCCAGAAGCTGTCTTCCTTCTTACATGAAGTTTCCTTTGCTGCCCAGCGGTTCATAAAATGCTGAAATCTTCCTCATTTATACCTGAAAACATGTTAATCACGTTGGTTAGCTCACTTATAGGAAAAAGGACTAAAAGTGCAGGAATTATATATTTTGTCCTTAAAACTTAGCCAAAATATGGGTAAATTATAGTGCTTTAGGCGTGTAAATACGCCCAACATCAAGTACCATAAACATTTTTAGAATGATGGGGTTCCTCCAACCAAGCACATGATTTAACATTGTGTCATAACACAAATAACCTTACCATTTATTTGTTCACATTCAGGATTTGAATCTTAAGTTCAATTTGAGGCACCTGGTGCAAGCTAAGGTAGTAGCAAGATTAACTTTATATCAAAATTTGGAAGACTTGAATCTTTTACCCAACTTCGTATCAAACATTCGTGTAGGCTCGTTGGATATTGGTGAGAACATTAATAGGCTACTTGTTTAATGTCGTATTTTGATCTTAATTACCTTAAAGTAAGTGACAACATTTTGCCCGTTTGGGATAACAAACTCCAAAACATCATCCCTTATCTCTAAAATTCTCAATTTTCTAAATTATTTAAATTTTAACATCATCGAAGCACAGTTTCAAACAATGGTTGGAATAAGGTCACGTCTTTACTTTCATATTTTCATATTTCTTGATATTCTCATCCCAAAATTAACTAGAATCTTGATGGAGGATTTGCTTGGATTTTTTAGCAACTCTAGTATCACTTCTTCAATTTCAGCATCCTTCAATAGTTTTGGATTGGTTGGCAGAAAATCATCCAAAATTAATTTCACCCACACATTCATTGGAAACCATCTCATCACAACTATTCATCACCATTTGGCATCTAATATCACATCCTTAATTTTCACACTTAATTTGGTTTCTAATTTTTGGATTTTCATTTCAACTTGAATGCACACTTGATAATGCTCAACATGAAATTTGAGAGATTCATTCACCATTAGTATCATTCTATAAGTTGATCCTCTTTTACTTCAAGTAGTTGAGCTTAATTAAATGTCCACTCTTGGCTTACAGATTCTTCCATGTAAAGTTTTTCTTCTTTATGGGACATAGTTGTCTCTTGAAAAAGTTCATCCATAGAAATTTCAATGTATTTGAAACATTATCATCAGCATATTGGGCTACATACCATTATTTAGCAAAAACTTTTCCGTATTTCACATTCTTCTCTATTGTGATTTTTAATATCTCCTCAACTTCAATATCAAAAATTTTTGTATCCCAACTATGCTCATTAATTTCAATATGAGCCACATCTTCATCTTTCATTGCTCATTTTTGGCTCAGCCCCTGACTTGAAACCTCTTCTTCAGCTGCTTTAATTTGAGAAGTAAGAACACCCATAGAACTTGAGAGATCATAATCTCCATATAGATCTTCTTTTTTCTCATATTCATTTTCAAATGCTCCTATTGATTGATGCAAGTGATGCATATCTGTAATGTCCCTCTAGTTTATTATTATGTTTTCCATACTTTTTTCCGTTTAGACATTTTCCATATTATCCACAAGTTATTTGTGACTTTTGGGATCTAACAGTTCATTTTGTTTTTATATCTAATACCCTATTTCTTAAGTCTTTGTAGGTAATGATTGGATATTAGGCATAAAATTCTGGTTGATGACCTTGTATGCCAGTTTTTGTAGCTCCATCATCTTTGAAATGTCGATTATAGGCTAGGAGGACCTTTGGTTTTTGTACCAAGGCTGTCGAACTCATTATGGGCTATTGAGCAAAATTTGGTAAAAATGGTCTTTGGGTGTGGAGCAAATATTTCATTGCACGATTCTTTATGGAAATTTGTATAGTGTTCTTGAGTCTAGTATGAAAAAATTGATAGGGTGGCTTTGTTATTATTCTTTCATGTAACTCCAAATAAATCTTGAGTCAATAGAAACTTGGTAAACTCCAAGTTTTGCAAATGCATGGACTTAGATTATGTATCTGTTTAAGCGAACCTTTGGTCACTTAAATGAAGAAACTCTAGCTTCCGAGAGATTACTTTAGTGTCTAATGCCAATCCATGAACTATTGAAAGTGTAAAGGCTGGCCCATGCCCGGGGATCACATTAGCGGTTTAATGACTCTTTAGTAGTGTTAACTTAAGCGGTCAAGTGACCACTTAAGCGGCACTTGAAATGCTATTTATTTAAACCCTTCACCCATTTCTCTTAAGTCTCAAGAGACTAAAAACCCTAGAAAGTATGGAAAATTGAGTGGTTGAACCTTGCGTGATGGTTGAGAGTTAGTGATCTTGGAAAGGTAAGTTCCTTATCATAATCTTTTATATCTCTATTTAGTTATTGATTTTTTATTTGATTTAGTCAAAAATCTCTAATTATTTGATAGGTTGATTGAGATGTTATTTAAACTCTGAATTTACCCATTATTAAGGATAAATGGTCCTTGACCATCAAGGTATGTTGATAATTTTGAAAGTGTGATTCCGTAAGTATGCCCCACATGGGATTTTGAATTCAATTTTTTAACCGAAGAGAATATATAATATTTGATGACTATGATCCAAATATTAAGAGATCATATACTTTTTGCCAAATTCTCTAGGTAAGATTTTTGGCTTAAGTCAGTGACATTTCTTCGGCATATGGTGTCTAAGGATGGATTGAGGTTGACCCAAAGATGAAGGAAATTCATGATTAGACAAGTCTTTCATCACCGTCTGAGGTTTGTATCTTCATTAGTTTGTTTAGTTATTATAGATGGTTCATTAAGAGTTTTGCAACTATTGTAGCACCACTAACTTGATTGACTAGGATGGAGGATCCTGTTCGATGGACTGAGAAGTATGAGTCAAACTTTGTAAAGGTCAAGAAATTTCTTACTTCAGGTCCTATTTTTTCTTTGTCTATTGAGGGTGAGGGATTCTTCATGTATTGTGATGCTTCTTTGGTTGGTTTAGGTTATATATTGATATAGTAGAATAGTGTTACTGCTTACGCATCAAGGCATCTTAAGGTTCCTTAGAACAACGTCCTCACTTATGGTTTGGAGTTCGTAGCGGTAATCTTTGTGCCAAAGATTTACAAACATGCCTCTCTTTAAACATTTCTATTAGAACAAAAAGTGCCTCAGTAGAATGTAAGAGTTGTGTCATGATTAAAGCCATGAAAACAACCTTATCTGTATGGGATGCATTATGATATCTTCACTGATCATCAGTGTCTTCAACATCTTATGCCCAAAAGAGAGATTAATTATAGATAGCGCAGATGTATAGAGTTTCTTAAAGAGTTGACATCTCAATTTTGTATTATTTGGGTAAAGAGAACGTGGTAGCAGATGCCTTACGTTGTTAGGAAGTGAGTATGGGTAGCTTGGCTTGGATTTTAGTTTCTCAAAGGCTATTGGCACAAGATATTCAACCCTTAGCCAACTTAATGGTGCGAATTGATATAATAGACCCTAGGAGAATTCATACTAGTATTGAGGTGAGTTCTTTGATATTGAGTAGATTCACGATTTTCAGTTTGAGGATAAGAGACTTTACATCATCTGTGATCTGGTATGTTATGGTTATTCTATGAGGGCCACCGCAGATACTAAGGTTTTTTTGAGGTTTGATAGCCACATTTGTGTTTTGAGGGTTGATAACTTAACTCAATCGATTCTGTGTGAGGCTGATATTTTATTCATTCAAGTACAACCAACATGTCTAGATATTTGGGACAATATTATTGGTGAGTTGTATAAAGAGACATGTGGCAGACTTTATAACACATTGTCAATGTTGTCAGCAAATAAAGGCCAAGCGTTAGAGACCTGGTTGTTTGATTCAGAGATTTCCCTTTCTCGAGTGGAAATAGGAGCGCACTATCAAAGAATTTGTTAGCAGTTTGCATTATACTTCCAATAGTTCTGAAGGCATTTGGGTTATTGTAGATTGGTTGACCAAATAATCTTATTTCATTTGTATTTAGATGTCCTTGTATATCACGAGGTTGGCTAATATCTATGTTAGTGAGATAGTCTGTTTAAATGTTGTACATATATCTATTATTTCAGATTAGGTTTTGGTGTTCACTTTTATCTTAGAGGGAGCTTTGTATGAGGAGTTGGGTGCTTAGGTGTATCTTAGTACCAACATCTATCCTTAGACTGATGGTAGTTGGTGCAGTCTATTTAGATTCTCTATGATATGCTTTGAGCCTGTGTTATGGATTTTTTATATTAGTGAAATCAACACTTAACTTTGGCAAAGTTCATTAATAATAATAGCTACAATTCGAGTATTGAGATTGAACATTTTGAGGCTTTGTATGGTAGATGATGTTGTCCTCCGATTAGAAGGTCTGAGACATCTGAGATTTGGTTCTGACTTAACTTAGGAGTTTTTGGATAGAGTAAGGATGATTAAGCATAGGTTAAGGGCAGTTAAGGGTAGTGAAAGGCTTATGTGGATCGTAGACTTTGTTTCTTGAGATTTGGAGTTAGTGACTGGGTACTCCCTCGAGTATTACCCATGAAAGGTGTGATGAGGTTTGGAAAGAAATGCAATCTCAACCCTAAATATATTTGTCCCTTTGAGATTCTAGAAACCTTTAGTGATGTGGCATTTAAGTTAGCATTACCCCTAGATTTTGCTGCTGCCTGTTTTGTTTTTCATGTTTCTAAGTTATAGCCATACATTCCTAATTCGTAACATGTGCTTTGATGGGAATCGGTACAGTTGGATAAGAGATTGATCTTCTTATCGGAGTCGGTGTTCATATTGGCTATTGATGTCAGACTAGTATGCACTAGATCGATCCTAGTAGTTAGGTTTAGCAAAGTAAACACCTAGAAGAGGATGCTACTTATGATATCGTTCGCTAGATGCAAACCCAGTATACTTACCTACTTGAAGCTTCAAATACATCTAGTTCTTTATTTTCGTGAACGGTAGTTCTTTTTGTTCTGTATATTGCAATGACTCGTAAGGTTATTTTTTGTATATCTGCTTATTTTTCATTTTAGAGCTTTCCAATAGCTTCCCCAAGTTATTTATGAATAGTCAAAACTAGCAGTCAGTTGTCGGGCAGTTTGTTTTATTTTTAGAGCCAATTCTGTATTTTGAATCAATCATTCACTCAAATTGTCCACTGGGCATAAACTTCAGCCAAATGACCTCGTATGCCAATTTTTATAATTCCAACAGCTCAAGAGATCGATTTTGGACCAGGTGGACCTTGGTTTAGGCCCCAAGGAATTTAGACTTATGTAAGGCTATTAGCCAAAAGTTCAGAAAAATGGCACATGGGTGTGGGACCTATTTTTCATTGAAACGACCTTGGATGAAAATTTTGACTGTTCCAGTCAGTTCAAATTTGTTGAATTTTATAAGATATCATAGTTGCTTAGAGTACATAGGATTTCAAAGAATCCCGAGGGATTGGCAGAAACATGGAATATTCAAAGTCTCAGCTGGTACTGGGGCGTCGCGAACGACGCCAGCCTGCCACTTAAGCATCGTGGCAATAGACATTGTTATTGCCTAAGCGGGGCTTTTATCGCATATGTAAGATCCTCTTAATCAACACCAATCTCTCATATGTGATATATGTTGGGGCAGTAAGTATCACTTAAGCGGCACTTGGTTGCTTACGGGACCCGGTGTTCGCTTAAGCAAGACTCATATACCTAGGAAGGGAATAAGAAATCCACCCATCCCAATTTTCACCATTTTTCTTCCATTCCCCAAAATATTGAATCCTAAAAAATGGGAATTTATGGGTGATTTGTAGTTATGGTAAAGTTAATTTATGCATTTCTTCTTCGAATTTGTCGTAAGCTTCTATCAATTTTTTGGTTTAATTTTCCATTTTTTCTAAAATCCCTAAAATCTTGGTGACTTCATTATAGTACTTCTGTATCTCCTAATTCACCCATTTTTGAGAGAATGTTCCTTGTGGAGGTTGTGTTAATTTTGAAAGTGTGATTTCATGAACGGGCCCCATATGGGATTTTACGTAATTTTATACACGAAGCACAACAGTGCTATATGGGTATCATTGTTCACATTTTGATCTGTATATTGTGATTTTGTTAGTGTGACACCTTGCATAAGCTTTTCGGAAGGGAAAGTTGGTAGTTTAGCAAATTAGTCAAAATTTTCTTTGGTATCTAGGTAGGTTAGGTTTACCTTCTTCATACATTGAGCTAATTCATTGTACAATTACAATATTATGATAGATATGGATGTGATTTAGGTATTCTAAGCGTATTTGGTATATTAGTCTTATTTGGACCGTATAAGCTATCTTGAAATCATAATTTAGGTGAAATTAACATAGATGCTCACATTTTTTGTTGAATTGACTTATATGCTCAACTTTTAGGAAGAATTGCTACCTTATGTCAAATTATGTCTTACTTAGCATTTAGAAATAAATCTAGATATCTTAACCTATTTCGAGGTAAAAATTTCCTAAAAATGGATTTCGAGGATGAGAAGGGGGGCCCCTCTAGCCCACCTTAGGCCAGGACATATGTTAGCTTTTGTAGACTTATTTATGCATTGTTGAACAGTTATAAATAATTAACTGGGACTTTGAGGAGATTGAATATGACACGACCCAAACTAGTCCTTGGCTGTGTCAGTATCTCAAGTTCAACCAAGATCGGAGACAAATCCCAATACACAAACCACTGAGTACCCTTTACCCCATGTCATATGAATTCCAAACATATAACAAGATAAGATAACACCAAATTAAGGACAAAGTAAAGATATTGTAATAAGTCTATAAAATAAACTGAAATCCATAATTTCTTTACCATCCAATACCAATACCAATGTCGACACCGCCGATGCCTATAGTAGTCCAACAGTGCCTCTAATCAAGGCCAAAGAATACCCAGTAGGGGCATTCCCCTGAACATATCCAAATACAAATCCAAAGAAATAATAATGACCTAAAGAAATTCATAGAATAAAATAGGGTCTTCCAGAGTATGGAAGCTCACCACTTCTATCTGACTCAAAAGTTGTCCTCAAATAACCAAGTCGCTGCGTAGAGGGAGTGGAAGTATGGCCGTTTCCTACATTGCATGGGGATACAACTTCCAAAGATAGTTAGTGAGGTGAACACTAGCATGTAACTCAAGGATAAAGATAATGTAATGCAATTAATCATAAAAAAATCAAACCAATGCGAATAAGAATATGAAATTAAATATATACATATATACCATGTTGGGATAGGGAACAAGGTTATGAATACATCTTAAAACATTAACCTAGGTCATCTAGATTTGATATCATAAATCTACCCATGGTCTATATGGGTCCAGTGTCATCTCCTGAATGGGCCTAGTGCATGTAGCTGCACGAACAAAGATGTCATAGATGGCCCGAGATTCCTTTGTAACTTTTGTCCTCCATGGTACATATATAAATATATAGTATTAGGGGATTCCCTTGTACCCTACAAGAACATGGCCATCAATACTAACCTTCATATTGGCAACCATGAGTTTCCAGTATCCGTCCATCAGGCTCACACCTTCACGACTAGCTATCACAACCCACAATATTTTCCAATTAAGATATTTAACACATAACCAAACCACCAATTCTAAGAGTCAATCATTAAGTTGTATCATCATACAGACTATAGCTTGCAAACAATGTTATTAATCCAACACTTAGGGGATTCCCATGTACCCCACAAACTCTATTTTTTAAAACACTTGGAGGATTCCCTTATACCCCACAAGGTTTTCATAATTATTCACTTAGGGGATTCCAGTGTACCCTATAAGGTTTTCAAAACCATACTTAACTATTTAACCATTTATTCCATGCATTACTTTCAAGAAATAAGTCATAGAAAACACTTTGGGGATTCCATTATACACCTAATTCAAATTCCCACCTTTCTCTTAAGTACAAACAAATTTTACAATATTAGGTTGGGGTTATAACCACCATACTCATGCACCCATATATTCAAAACCATATTTAAAAAATGAAAAACCATAATTAAACCATGGGAAATCATTATTCAACGATAAGCATTCAAAAACCCCAACCTTGATTTCAAAACCATAACAATACCATGAAATCTTCTTTTAATAAAATAACAATGAGGGAGGAGTAACATGCCTGAAATACGAAGAAATTTGGATGATATAGCATCCTTAGAACCCTAGACGATCACTTTATTTGAAACCCTAGACTTAACTTGAATAGGGGGTTTGAGAGAGAATTTTTAAAGTGTTTAATTATTAATGATGTGGAAATAAAGTCCCAAGGAAGGTTTTAAGTCATGTTTCCAAGGGGTTAAAGCGTAAAAAAGTGTCGCCTTTGACTATGAGTCAACCATTGACTAGTAACCACTTCTTACGACTCCTGACCATGAGTCGTAACCTAGACAGTGGCTAAGACCCATATATACTATAAACCTTACTACTTAACCACCAAACTCATAACCAGACATTATGACTCGTAAGGTCCAGTCATAGAAAACATAAAACTCAAGTGGATGAGACATTGAACTATCCTCGTGGCTCTAAGTGAGCCACTTATACTCAAAGTAGTATCAAGCCACAAACATACTAATTTGGTTATGGCTCATCCTAATGACCCATCACCAGTCCTTATAACTCATATCTCGAAAGTCATAACGAAGGAAAAAATCCAAACACCATCCACTGGACACCCTACGCTAGGGCTCCCTAACTCGTTAAGACACTATACGACTCGTATGATCAATTTGTAATCAAGGCAGTGAGCTCAAAGCTCGAGAAATTTTCAAGTGCCAAAATCTTAGGTATTTTAAATAGTTAATGAGTATGCTAGTTTTGTATTGGGACTTTGTGCTAATTTCAGATACAATATGGTGGCTTATAGATATAGTTTACATATATTATCTATTGTTATGATTTACGGATATGGTTTATTTATATGAGTTTTAATTCAAGTCCATCAAATAATTATGATATTGATAATTTGAGTTCCAATTCAAGTCCGACAATTGATGATGACATTGACACTATGAGTTCCAGTTCAAGTCCAGCATTAGGTGTTGGTTATGATATGTGAGGTATGGATTGTTTGATTGTTATAGTTGATATGTGGTAGAGTTATGGATCTTTGATTATTTATTTCCCTTTTATTATACCCTCTAGGTTTATGGCGGCTTGCATTGGGTTACTTATTTTTCTGCCCTTATTAGCTTATGAAGGTCAATTTAGTAGTTATAATTGTGTGATCTTTACGTTGATTTTCTTAATTTATCTTATTTATATATGCACAACAATGTTAGATCTTGTTTCTACTTTTCCCTATTACCTTGAATTAGTTTATTTTATCTTGAATCTTATGATTTTCATATCATAATTTAGCATAATCGGCTGATGATGCCTAGTGTGTACCTTTGGTTTTGGTACTCATACTACATTTTTGTACTATTTTGGTGAAGATCTAAGCACTAGTAGCTACTTCTGATATGACGCTCGTGGGGGGTTGATTTTAGAGATTTGGTGAGCTCCTAGAGTCAGAGTTATCCCTTTTTCTTCTATTATCCATATCTAGTCTTTTATTTTTCTATACAGATGGTATTTGACTATTTGAGTACTTATGTTTCATTTATAGTAGTTCTTGTACCGAATTTACTAGGTGGTGGGATGGTTTTTGATATCTTGTACTAACATTTCTATGTCATGGGATGATTTTTGATCTTTTATCTATCTATTAGACTATTATAGATATTTTATTTCCATTTGAAGTCATTAAATGTTAATTTCTAGCTTTTAGGATATTTTTCACCAAGTTATCCCATTGTATGTAGCTCCAATCTATGGATTGGCTTACCTACTAGTGGGATGGAGTAGGTGGCATCATGAATCAAAAATCAGGTTATGACAGAAGGTAAGCTATAATTCCAAACTAACTCAATATGTTAATTTGTTCATCGACAATAGTGTCATTTCTTATAACGCTCATATTCACTCTAAAATATGAATACAAGCAGCCACTAGTAATATATTTTACCTAAAAAAGTCGTGGTGGTCAAATCCACTAGGAAAAATTAAAATAACAATCAAGGAAGTAAGGAAGTAAACTCGCTAAAATGAAAATACAAGTGTTTTAGGGGTGGTTTGATATGTATGAGTGAAACGAGGATGAAATTAACTAAAATACGACCAAGTCAATCAGTGGATGTCAAAAAATTGTATAGGTAATCAATTCTATCAATGATCAATAACATTTAAATCAACTGCTCAAAATTAATCCACCATATCTTTTAACTAATTATGGAATATTTCTAGTCTAGATTCTTTCAAACACTCATCAAGTGCCAACACAAATAGTTACAATCTATGGCTATACACATATTTGACTATGTACAGAAAACAAATCATAAAATTTCTTATGTGCCCCAAATCATGCTAAATTAATCTTTCCCACCTCAGCTAACTCTTTCAAGAATTAATCAAAATAAAAGGGCAATGCCTACACTAATATCATCTTTCAAGCTCAACTAAAGTAGAATTCAATTAAGTGTCCGACTAATTATAAAGAGTAATCAATAAATATAATAGCATGATAAAGAATCAAAAACCAATTTCTACACATAGGTATTAAAATTAAAAGTACAAAGAGGGTGGGGGAATTGTACGCATTTTTAAAATTTAGCTAGTCTACTACTATTTGGACCCATTCGATATGATGAGAGTTCTTGAAAATAATTTTTAGTGCTTTAATTAAACATTCAAGATGAAGAATATAATATGAGAGCATAAACTAAATGACACTAGGATTTTTATACTGGTTGGGAACCAAAACATCCTAATCCAATTTCCATTGCAAAGAGGTTCTATTATTAAGCTCTTTGTAATTTTAGTTGAGTACAACCTTAGTAGTTTTTTGCATTCGCCATTAATGTTTACAAAATTTGTTTTCACTCGCTCACCAACAATGAATCTTTGGTTTTCACTTGCTTACCAAGAAAATAATAAAGACATAACCTCTCAATACAATGCTTTACAAAATAATATTTTTTCTACCTTCTCTCTTTTGATTGTATAGTAAATCGATAACGAATTGCAATGCTTATGAATATTTGAGAAAAGAAACTTGAGAGTGGTTGAGAGAAAGGTATGTATGTCTATGTTTGTCATCACTAATGAATTCTTGTACTTATAATGCCTTTATGGTCCCTTAAATCTTCTAACAATCTGCGTAGATTTTATTTTTGAGCTCGAGCAATCAAAAAAGAATTTACATCACAATAAATATTGATTGTTGTAGATTCTCTTTTTTCTCCTTACAAAGAAAGTTACAATAGTTTCACCTTTTATGCTTGATTTTTTTCACTTCACAGTCTTGGAGAGTTTGATTAGATTTCTTATAGATATTGCAAAAAAGGATCACTTATATGACATAATAAATATTTTCAATATTAGACTGATAATTTAGTACTACATGATCAACATAGAAAAATTATTTCTCAAAATAATCCATGCTATATCCTCCCAATAAATATTCAATAATATTTTTGATTACTTTTTTCTATTTGTGGATCAATAGTATGTCTATCAGCATCTAATCTGCATTACTTTGTATTGTAAACTTTGTAGGTTTCTTTCATAGATATCTCTATAGAATATTTTCTTTCCAAAGAGATGAATATTCTTCCGAATAATTTCTTTGCATTCTTTTTCTATTTGGTTTGTACAAATATGAGCTTTTATTTTGACAACCCAATAGAATTTAAAGATCTTCTTCATTTCACCTTGGATCTTGATTTGAATGTATACATATCCATTATTTTGATTTTGAAATTTGATTTCTTTGAATTTGAACTCTTTTGCTAACATGAACTTCAGATATATCTTGATGCTCTATAACTATTGGATCTTCCTTAAGTAGCAAATTGATCTTGACTTTTTCTTTATGTAGAATATTTCATTCCGTAAGATTTTAGCAAATATTCTTCCCAATATCTTCCTTTGCATATTTGCTAAGATCTTCATCAATTTATTCTTCAATGATTAAATCTTGATTTTGACAAATCTTTTTCTTCCATAATATAATATCTTTTTTCTATGTTTGCTTAGATCTTCACCAATTCATTCTTCATCAAATAAATTTATACCAAAAATAAATTTACCACAAGTAAAGTTTCTTTTATTAAATTGTGTTGATTGGTTATCATCAAAATTAGCAGGTGATACCTTGGACCTAATAATCTCTCCCTTTTTGCTAATGGCAAATCATTGAGTACAAAAGTTTTAATTTTAATAAGAGACTAAATATGAAGGATGTGAAATTCCCTGAATTGGTAAGCTCCCCCTGAATGTATGTTATTTTATTTATTGGGGTATGAAAGAAAGGATCCCCCTCACTGATGCCTTCATTCCTTTCCTTTCTTAAGGTACTAACAAAGCAATTGTTTTTTACATGAAAACTTCTCCCCTTTTAACATTATAGAAAATGGAAAAACTAACAATAAAAGTATTAGCTAATTAGGTCTCAACTTATATCATAGAATAGATAGGGAGTTTATATTTTTCAATAGAGAATCAAACTTTGTAACTGTGAATGAATTATGAATAGATATTTTTAGAACTTTAAATCGATAAGATAAAATCTGGAACTGAACAAATACACGCATTAGCTAAAATATAATCAATAAAAATTTATTTGAAAAATATTTTAAGAGTGTAAAATATGGAGGAATATATTGAATTAACTACAAGGCATGTGGTTGCCATGCATCATAAATATTTTATATCCTTCACAAAAATAAAAAACACCACAAGATATTATGAGTCCATTTATAAGAAATATGACTATCACCTTTCAGAAATATCTATCAAAGACTAACATATTCACAAATGATACATATATACCAGTTTAGAAGGAAAGAAAAACTTCCCTACTAGTATTAAAGATACTGCATCATTTCAAGATGTAGGGTCTAAAGGATTATCTGTTACTCTTATGCAACATTAGGTGGTTTAGTACATCTGTTTAGTGGATGTGCAGTTATGAGACTTCATATTTTTGAAGGCCTATTCCTTTCATCTATTCTCTTTATGTCATAGTATATTTTGGATTCATTTTGTCATAGTCGAGGGCATGTCCCAAAATAGTTTGACATTATGGTTTTAATGGTTTTTGTGGACAAGTGTGAGTTGGATGTTTGTTTTGATTCATAGAGTTTACATTTAATTATTTATCTTTCTTATTACTATTTGGTTGGCTTCCGCGCTATTAGTTTATTGTGTTTTGAATGTTAGACTAACGTGATAGTCTCAAGCTCATAGTGGTCTTAAGATACCCACATGACTAGGCTTTGGATCAGGTCATTACCATATTAGTATTAGAGCATGACTTAGGGTTGTTAGATATTAATAAGTCCATGTCTAGTAAAGTCTCTTTTATGTATGTGTAGTGAAACACACTTATAAGTGAGAGGCTATAAGAAATTTAGGAATGTTTTCCTTTCTTATGTTCTATTTTGTGGTATAAAGTCTAGTTTTTATGAAAATTCTATGACATCTATCATACTTATATTTTAGATCATGCCTTATCAAAGATCTGATAGTCGTAGAAACTCTACTGGATACTTAATGTCAGTTTTGGGTACAATTGCCATCTTGATCACTTTCTGAGGAAAATATGATGGGAACTCTTCTTTTTTATGGAGTGTATACTTGGACTAGGGTCCCTTCTCCTGACTATGTTGCTTTATGTAGGGTTCTATCGGTCCCTTTAAATTTTTCTCAAACTTCCCAGGCTAGTGATAGTTATGCCAGTGACCTCAGGGAGATATCTCTAATTTGGATCTCTGTTAGTCTATTCATATGCTTACTTAGTTGGTCGAATTGCAGTCTCATCAGTCTGATATTGTTGTACTTGTTGCTCATTCATCTGAGGTCACTAGTCTTTACCAATTTATGAGGTTGAATCCCTCAACCTCTATAGGTTCTAATTTGATAAGGATCCTCAATGCTTTATCGATGAGATAAAGAAGATTTTTAGAGTGATTCATGCTAATGAGATAGAGGGTATGGAGTTTTTTGATTATTAGTTGAAAGATATGGCTTATTAGTAGTATGAATAGTATGAAGCAATAAGGGTTGCTAATGTTGAGAAGGCTATATGGGATGAATTTTCAGGTGCATTTCTTAATCATTTTTTTCCTAAGGAGCTGAGGGAAGCTAAGGCTGAAGAGTGTGAATTTGAAGTAGGGTAAGATGAGTGTTAAGGAGTATGCTCTGAATTTTCAACAGTTTTCCCATATGTTCCAGAGTTAGTGAGGATTATGAGATCTAAAACAAAAAAGTTTGTTTTTGGGTTGTCCCATGATTTCGTATTCAACTGTCAGGATGTGATGATGACTTATTATATAGACATCTATAGGTTTATGGTTTATATACAATAGGTTTAGAATAAGCAAAAGAAGCAAGTAGAGATGGGTAAGAGAGAAAAAAAGAATTTTAGATATTCAAAGTAGGATGCAAGTTAGAAAAATAGTTGAGATATGGTAAACAGTGGATGAAGAAGAACAATTAGGGAATTTGTTATTTAAAAACTAGTTCTCCTTATTCTAACTATTTAGGTGGCCTTTATTGTAAGGCTAAAATTGGCCTTAAGACATAAGGTTCCTAGTCTAAGGTTAGTGGGCCTCAGTCATCCCCATCTTACCTCCTTGTTGATTGTATGGGTAGCTTTACCTTGATTATTATAAAGAGGAGCAGAACTTGTGTTTCAATTATAGTCATCTGCAGAGAAATTGTTTGATTGGTAAGGTTTCAACTGGAACTAATGAATGAGTTTTTGATCTCGACTTCTTTGGATTTTCCAACTATGGTAACCACTTTGGGTACCATCACTATATGGAATCGTATCTATGCACTTGCTACTTTTTGAGAATTTGAGGCATCCCTTGATGTTGACACTGGTATGTTATAGCTCTTCTCTCATGATGCTTATTCTTTCTTGATCCAAGTTTTACCCTATATTATTTGACCCTTATGTGGATTTACATTTTATTTTTTGTCCAAAAAATATTTCAAACTATTTTTCTGTGTCTACTCCAGTGGTTGATTCCATTATTGCTAAAAAAATCAATAGGGGTTATGTAGTGTCTATCATTCGTAGGGAGACGTTGGTGGATTTGATAACTTGATCTAGTGGATTTTGATGTGATCTTAGAGATGTATTGGCGTTATTCATGCTATGCTTCTTTAGATTGTAGGACCCAAAAGGTTAGTTTTCAATTCCCTAATGAATCGGTGATTGAATCAGAGGGAAGTTCCTTAGTTACCGAAGGTAGTTTTATTTTTCCTATGTTAGATCCTAAAATATAATTTCCAAAGGGTGTTTATATCATCTAGTTCGGGTTAAGGATTCCAAGTCTGAGCATCCTTCTTTGCAACCTGTCCCTGTGATGAATGAATTTCCTAAAGTTTTCCACAATGATCTTTCTTGAATTCCTCGTGATGGGGAAATTGATTTTTGGATTGATCTTCTGCCAAATACCTCTTCTATTTCCATTCCTCTTTATATGATGGCACTAGCTAAACTAAATGAGCTTAAGAAGAAATTAAAATATCTTCCCAATAAGGGTTTCATTTGTCCTAGTGTTTGTCTGTGTGGTGCTTCTGTACTTTTGTGCGAAAGAAGGATAGATCTCTTCAAAAGTTATAGACTATAGTCAATTGAATAATGTTAAAGTGGAAAATAAGTTCCCTTTTTCTAGGATTGATGACCTATTCAATCAGCTTTAGGGTGTTAGGCATTTCTCTAAGATTTATCTTCATTCGAGATATCATCAATTACAAATTAGGGGGATTGATATTCCCAAGACTGCATTTCATAAATGGTACGTCAATTTTGAGTTCCTGGTTATGTCGTTTGGGTTGACTAATGCTCTGATTACTTTCATGGATTTATGAATCGAGTGTTCAGGCTATTTTCGGATTTATTTGTTAATGTTCTTTTTGAGGACATATTGGTGTACTCTAAAAGTGAGGAGGATAAGTCTAATCACCTTTGCATTACGTTGCAACTATTAAGTACTATAAATTGTATGCAAATTTTTCTAAGTATGGATTTTTTCTAAGTGTGGTGACCTTTCTTGGGCATCTTATTTCTAGTTAAGGGATCAAGGTAGATCCGAAAATAGTTGAGGCAGTTTAGAAGTGGCCTAGATCCATGACTCCAACTGATATAAGGAGCTTCTAGGGCTTTGTTGGGTATTATAAGATATTTATAGAGAGTTTCTCTTCTATTATTGTTCCATTAACAAGATTAAATCTAAAAAAGGTTAAGTTCTTATGGTCCGATGCTTACGAGGGTAGCTTTGAGAAGTTGAAGGATAAGGTGACTTCACTATAAGTTTTGACCCTGCCCCAAGGTACAGATCATCATGTTGTGTATATGATACATTCAATGTGGGACTGGGTTATGTTTTGATAAAGTATAATAAGTTTATGGATTATTCTTTTAGAATAGCATAACGTCGATATGAGGAATTACCCGACTACTAATCTAGAGTTGGTGACGGTGGTCTTTGTTTTGAAGATTTAGCTCAATTATATGTATAGGGTGCATGAGGATATTTATTCAGACCATAAGAGCTTGCAATATGTGTTCTCTTAGAAGGAATTTAATCACTAACAGAGGAGGTGACTCAAATTGCTTAAGGATTATGATATGAGTTTGCACTACCACTCAGGTAAAGCTAATGTTATTGGTGATGCTCTTAGCAGATTATCTTTAGAAAGATTATCTTATGTGGATGAGTAGAACAAAAAGTTTGTGATGGATATTCTTAGTTTGTCTAACTTAGGAGTCCATCTCTAGGACTCTGAGGACGGGAAAGTGATTGTTCAAGAAGTGGTTAAATTATCTCTTGGTGTTGAGATAAGGGATAAGAAGGTTTTGGATCCCATACTTATGATGATTAATGATTATATGGGCTAGCAAAAGGTTATGGCTTTCAATATTAGTGGAGATGTCATATTGAGGTATCAAGGAGGGTTGTGTGTTTCTGATGTTGATGTGTTGTGGGAAAGGATTTTTATTGAGGCTTATGAGTCTAGGTATACAATTCATTTGTGATCGAATAAGATGTATTATACCTTAAAGAAAATATATAGGTGGATTAATATGAAGTGATATGTGGTAAATTTCATAGGTAAATGATAGTTTGTCAGCAAGTCTAAGTTAAACAATTAAGGCCTCGTGGCATGTCTGAAGAGATAGAGTTGCCCATGTGCAAGAGGGAGATGATCAATATAGATTTCATTAGGGGTCTTCTGTGGTCTCACAATTAGTATGTTTGTATTAGGTTCATTGAGGATAAAATGACTAAGATTGCTCACTTCTTAACCGTGAGGACTAACTACTCAGGAGAAGACTTTGCTAAGTTGTTCATTCAAGAGATAGTAAAGTTGCATGGAGTGCCAGTCTCCATCATTACAGACCGAGGTACACAGTCATCTACTTATTTTTGGTATTTATTTTAGAAAGGTTTGGGTACTCAGGTAAACCTTAGGAGTGCTTTCCACCCCTAATGGATGGACAAGCGGAATAGACTATTAATACTTTGAAGGATATTCTAAGGGCCTGTGTGATTGATTTTAAAAGAAGTTGGGTCAACAATTTGCCTCTTCTTGAGTTCACCTATAACAACAGTTATCACTTTAGCATCTAAATGGCTCTTTTGAGTCTTTTTAGGGTAGGAGGTGTAGGCCTCTTATTGGATAGTTTGAGGTAGGTGAGACTATATTATATGGCCTTGACTTGGTTCACCATGCCATGTACAAGTTAAAGGTGAATAGATAATGACATAAAAGTACTTACATTTGCAAAATGTCTTATGCAGATGTGAGGCGGGGGAAGTTGGAGTTTGAGGTTAGTGATTAGGTGTTCTTGAAGGTTTCTCTTATGAAAAGAGTCATGAGGTTTGGGATGAAGGGAGGCTCAGTCCCCATTTCATTGGTCCATACAGATTATAATTAGAGTTAGGAATATCGCTTATGAGTTAGAGCTACCAGCAAGTTTGTCTTCTATTCACCTGATTTTCCATGTGTCTATGCAAAAAAAGTTTGTAGGTGGGTCTTCTTTGATAGTGCCAATTGAGGAATTGGATGTTACAAATGTTTTATATAAGGAAGTCCCAAATGAGATATTTGACAGGCAAGTTCGTAAATTGAGGATGAAGGATATATCTTTAGTGACATTTTTTTTAGAGAAACCAAGAGGTAGAAGAAGCTACATGGGAACCTAGGAAATATAAAAAGGCTACATACCTATACTTGTTCCCCGTGTTGGATGAGAGTGCTTGAGGTATGAGCTTCAATTTTCCTCTTGTCGTATTTTGAAATTTGTCATTTGATTCTAGTGCATTGTTTCTAATGTCATGCTAAAAATATGCTAACTCCTCATTCGAGGACAAATGATCCTAAGGGGACGGGGTAATGTAAGACCCCTCAAAATTTCAGTGATTCCAAAATAAGTAGGTTTATATTAGCGGTGAACAACACAAAGGGAAAACCCATAGTTCTACTTGTTGTACTTGAATTTCTTTGTGAGAGTGAATATGATTTTTTTTAATATTTGAGCACTTTTGGTAATTGAAATGTCTTTTTAATGAGGTGTTAACTCTTGCATATGAGCGGCGTTGATACTTTGGGGTAGAGGGTGATGTCCTACTATTTGTTTGGGTAAATGAGCAAGATAAATTACATTGTAAAAATTGAGAGGATACTTTGGGGTAAAGGGTGATGTCCTACTACTACTTGAATATTTATTTAAATTAAATATTGGATATTGTGTTCTCTTTACTTTCTATGATGAAATTTGAAGGAAATTTGGGCATATCTTTACTTCTTCTGCCTATGAGTAGCTAATTCTTCATCTTAGGGTTATGCATAAATAGGTTGTGATTAGTGCATGGGTTTTGTTTAGTTGTCTTCCTAAACAACTAATGGATATGAAATTTTCATTCATATCATGTTTTAACTAAGAATCGAGGATTGCAAACCCCAATACTTTAGAACCCATATCATCCTTGATAGAGCGAATATGGGTGAGGAATGAATGTAATAATAACTTGAATTAGTTCATTTAATAGAATATATTAGACATAAAGATGTTCATTGAGGCCATATATGGGTCAACTTGTTACACTTTTGAGGTGTTCGAATGAGCCCGTGTGTGATATTTCGTGTTTTATTTGTAAATTGACAGCTAAAGCTTCTATCTATACAAATCGTGACTTCTAGATAGAAATTTACAATCAAATGCCCATGAATTAACCCACACATAGGAAATCATTTCCCTAAGTCACATCAACACTTGATTAATCTCTAATTGTTTCTAGCTTTGAAATAATATCCTCAAAATAACAAAATTGTTAATTTCAAAGTCATTCAACGAAACAACCCTTTTTTACTTTCATGTTTGTTTACTATGCATTAAAGGTCAATTTCCTAATTGACTTCTAGTACTCATGAGTATTAAAATCCTTGTATTTACTCATTCTGGATTCGACCTCAACCTTTGTTGGGTTACTATATTGACAACGATCACTTACATCTATAGGGTATAGTCTGTGCGTTATTACATCTGATCTAGACCAGCCACCATGTCCTGAAAACCTATACTGAGAGCTCCATGATGCTTTGCCATAAGTTTTTCCATTACAACCACTATGAATGATAAGAGAAACCACCTATAATTTGAGTTGCTACCTCTACGATCTTGATAGGATGAGTCTGATAGACCTCTATTGGGAGGATTATATCTACTAATGGAAAACCACTCAAAAGATATTTATGGCAAAGCCTCTTACCGCCAACTCTATATATCTCAAGACATTCCCATTCTGTATTACTTACTATATTAATAACCTAGAGCAAGGTAGAACCAGTTGCTACCAAAAGTCAAAATAGAATAGTAAAGTGCCAACACAAATAGTTCCAATCTATGGCTATACTAGGATTTGACTATGTCTAGCAACAAATTCCATAAGAGGGTATACATGCCAAATCATGATAAATTAATCTTTACCAACCTCAATTAGCTATTTCAATCACTAATCCAAGTAAATGGGCAATGCCCACTCCAATTTCCACTTCTAGCTCATCTAGAGTAGAAATCAATTAAGTGTAAGACTAATCTAAACAAGAAAAACCCACTAATAAATCAAGAGTAATCATTCTTTGTTAATGTAAGAGGTAAAATGAAAAACCAAATTCAACACATAAGTATTGAATTATCTCTAGATGCAAATACTCAAGTAACAAAATTCAGCCACACCATAATATTCTAAACAAAGTAAGGAAAAGAAGAAATGTTTGAGAAATTAACAATACAAGCTTGCAATCCTTATTTCCAAGGGTGTTGGCTCATGAACCCTATCCTCTAGAGTGAGAATTAAGACAAAGATATCTTAGAATGGATTGGTATCGAGTATTTGATGATTTGGTGTTCAGAATATAAAATTCCATACTTGCCCATAAAATCTGCCCGATGACAAAATAGACCAATTGGCTGCTAAAGCGGTTATGTTCACTTTGACCAACCGATAAAGTGTACCTTAATTTTGACTGATAATATTGCTATAGTGGTCATTTTGGCACAAAAGTTCCTCTTGACCAACTTTGACCGATCGATAGAGTGGTTAAATTGGCGCTAAAGTACCCTTAATTGGAATATTGATAGGGCACAAAAGGGCATCCCAGGTCTCTTAGCGGTACCTGAAGGCATGTTTTGAGACTTTTTTCTGTATTTTTCATTTCATCACTCTTTCTTTCCTTTTAGTTCTATTTTGTCTCATTTATGGCTCTTTCCATCAAAACTCTTTGTAAATCAAAAACACCTAAAATAAACACATGTCAAAGGACAACTAGCCTCATATATGAATGAATGACGCAAATAATATGAAAATTGATTAAAATAAGTGAAAAAACCATCACTTATCAACAAACCCAACCTAAAGACTTTGCTTGTCCTCAAGAAACAAAAAAATCAAACTCAATGAGGGTATCAATTTAATCTCACAAACCACATTATTATTTTCAATTCACACTAGCATAACGACTATGACTTTTGTTGGTACTAACAAATAGTCAACAAGAGCGTGAGTTTTACTCAAGAAACTTCCCACAAATTAAATGAACTTCTGAAAATACTATGGAATTTCAAGAATGATCAAGAAACAACAACCAATTCTCAAGAAGTTATTCATAATTAATAGTCAATCAACCATTCTCCATTGAATTATTTTTTGAATTTGTTATCTTCACCAATCTATCCTAATTTACATGCCTTCATATTAAATAAAGACCAAAAATATACAATATTTATAATATTTATACAAGGAACAAAGGCACAAACACTCACACTCAACAAAGAATTTTTAATGAAAAAAAGTATCATACCATAAGCTTGCCCTTATTTTCACTCATTGCTAACTTAAAAGCATCAGTCGGAGATCTCAGAGGACTTATTTCTAGCTTGTAGTTTATGCTTGGGAAAGGTTAGGATCATTATTTAGGATAAAAGTCAATGCACACCCCTTGAACTCTAGAAAACACAATATGTATCAAACATTGCCACTTAATTTTCATACAAACAAGTGCCTATCTTTTTTTTTTTAAATTCTAGTCCACCCATCTTATTGAAAACTTCCTCTTTTTTGCTTATTTTCATATTTTCTTTTCTTTTCTCTCTTTCTTCAGTTTTTCTTTTGTTTTATTCAATCCATGCTTTATTCATAAGTCACTCACTTACCAAATCACGACATATGATCACCTCTTCAAAGTTCTATCATATCCCCAACTTAGTCTTTATCCTCAACTTGTAAAAGTGCTAAAGTTAGGGCTCAATTAGAAGTAAAACATTTCAAAATGTTCAATACTTGTAATATGGGTGACAATGAAATGTTATTTATCTCAAATAGGGTAACAAGTGATAACATTCATGCACGGGTATGCTTTAATAGCTAATGTGATTTCCAAAAGTCATAAATAATGCCTAAGTTTATTTCACCAACCAATACAATCAAGACTAGCATTGAAGAACCATTGGTCAAGTTCTAGATGACACAAGTAATCAGAAAAATTATTCAATAAGAACACACCACACAAGGCATGCAAACTATTCAAGAAGGATCAGTTTCAGTCATTAAATAAGAAAAAGAATCTTTTTTAGAATTATTTTCACCTAAAGAATTAAGAGTCATAGAAAGTGTCACAGTGTTGTCACAACATCATTCACTTTCATACATATGTTTTTCACAAAGAATTTATATGGTGGGTATGCTCATTTCATATTCCACAATGCAATACTAACTATTATTAAAACCAAATTAGCCATAATCCTCAATTTTAACTATGAAATGGACAACAATTCCACGGTTACTCAAAACACCAATTTTCCTTTTCTACACCCTGTAAAATCATGCCTTAGGCACCGCTTTAGTGGTCTTAGGTTACTTTAGCAGACCTTTACTTTAGTTGTCCGGTTTGCTTTAGTGGACCTCCACTTTAGCGGTCAGGGTCACTTTAATGGTACTCACTTTAGTTGTTTGTTTTGATTCATAGAGTTAACATATGACTAACCATCCTTCCTATTACTATTTTAATATTTTCAACTGTATTATTTTATTATTTTTTAGATTTTAGGCAAAGGGGTTGGTATTCGGCTCATGGTGGCCTTGAGATACACGTCTCAACTATTTCTGGTTTGGTTGACAGTTAACCTAGCATATACATAAATCTTATTTGATTGTATTACTATTAAATATGGTGGTGCAAGTTTAAGGTTTATGTGGTCACCATATAGATTAGTTAATTATGATGTAATATCTTAGAAGGGAACCCCAACATAGGTGTAGTATCTTTTAATATAGTCTTTCAGAGAGGGATTACTATCCATGTGTATATAGGCACCCAGACCTCTAGTGTAGGATGAGGTGGCTTAGTTTAGATTGCATTGAGATACCTACAAACATAGAAAGAAAACATTGATCTAAGGGGAAGATGACAGAAGGTAAAACCAGTTAGATTCTTAGATTCAAGTAATACGGGTTGTGAGTTCAAAAGCTTAGTAATGGAAATGCATAAATGTACTTCCATTTTAAAACCACAGTATACTCTTGTGATTACGATGCTCAGTACATGTCTTACATGTTAGCGTCATGGTCATACTTCTTACTTATCCACTTTATGCTTATCTATACATATACTTAGTTCCATTGTTCGTAGAATAAAAAGTAAGTCTCACTCAATAGTCTTAACAATACTCCATAAATCTATGAATTTAAATCTCATGTCATATAACTCATGACTCATGTACCCATGATTTCATAGTATGATCAGTTCCATGAACTCACGAAACACCTTTATTGAATAGTGAAATCATATTATGTCATGTATATCCTCAAGATGGATCTCTCTAACAAATTTACCCCTTGGGTACTCTATTTCTCAAGCCCTAGTTAAGTGTCACAGTTATCTATAGTATTTTTTCATTCTTTAGGTCCTCATGTTCTAAAAAATTTAGTGACCCTTGTTTATTATGATAGTTGTGTTGATGGCAATTAAATGACAAGTGTTAATTATTAGATTGAAATATCTGTGGATGAGGACTAGTAGCGATTTGTGCCTCCTTTTTCAGAACATAAGGTTGATTGGGGTAGGCAACAAGGAGAAATGTAGTTTGGAAAATGTTAGCTCCTAGTAGATATAGACTTCAGTTCATCCTAATTTAGACTAGTCTGTTTACCTTATAGATAATATATTGTAACTGTGAGTTAGGCTTAAATAGAGTAAGATAGTATTTTTAGACTTAGTGTTTGGATCCAACCTTGTTTATTTTATTTTTATCATGTTTATGTTTTGATAATTCACAAATCTCATCACGGAAATCTGGTCCAATGATTGCCTGACCTGGTGTAAGGGCTAGTTACATTAACTTGGATGTAAATATGTGGTTTTACAGCTGAATGGATTTATCTTATGTCCCAGTTGTCTTGTACTTTTCTTGACGATGTCAACACATTGGTGGGATACATTTCCAGTGTCCCCTCTAGCATCAACTTATGAGGAATCTTCAATCACAACGCTCATCATATATATACAAAATATTTTAGGAGAGAAGATTAAGCTTTTGCACAAATCAAAAGAAAATTTCTCAAGGAAAAGCCTCACACAAAATTGCAATGACTCAGTGATTAAAGAACTCATTTACTCATAGTAATATATGTTTTATTTTTCTTGAATTGTTTGAGGTTTTTATTAATCTTAAAATTATAAAATCATGTATCATTCTAGATGCTTTAGCAAGTAGTCTATTTATCCTTGTGTGTTCAGTCTTGAGTCGTTAGCTAGTTGAGACAATTGATGGAGAGCTCTCAATAGAGATATTGTGAGAGTTTGTGGAATAAGGTTTTAACAATTTTGTAAGAATTAGGAGGTAAATTAATAGGTTATAATAGTTGAAGGTCACACAAAAATTTTAGTGGAAATTACTAGTGAATTTCTAATGGGGTTAGTTGTTGTTTTTCTCCCTTAAACCTTTTGTGTCACTTAATTTTTGATAGCTTTTATTGTGTTCTTTCTTGTTATTCAATATCAAAATAGAGGAACCTAATATCGGACCAAGTCCTTGTTATAATGGTTGACTCCTACGAGCCATAACTTAGCCTTTAGCAGGCTTGAGTAGTGTGCCCTTGAGAGAATTTGAAGTTGAAACCAGTTAAGTATAGCATTTTATAAGGAAGAGAATGCTTGAGAAGTAATATTATGCTTGAAAGCTAATAATCGCATTGCTTAAGGAATAATAATCCTACTAGCTTCTATCCTCTAATACCATATTCCATATTATATGGTTTTTTCTAGAGAATTTCTCACATTCATGATGTATTATCTCTATTATATGAATCTTTTACATCAGATCGGGGCAGTTAGACCATGTTGGGATTCCTAATTTGAATACCTTACTTAGTTCATGTATGATATTTCCCCTGAATGTTATTAGAAATTTGGATAAAGGGAAATTGAGGAACCATATATTATTTTGTTAGTGACTGTTAGAAATTTTACTTCTTTATCTATCACTTTGTAGTTGTACATATAGGTTCGTACAAAGTATGCTATAGTTGGTCCAAAACTCTAAAAGATAATTACTTTCAATCCTTATAAACTAACAAGTTAATCTAGAGATCAGACAGGTAAATCCAACAATTTTCCATCTTTCCTCTATGTGTTCCTCTCCTAAGCTTCATGTCTATGATTAGTACCTTTGCTTACTTATGTGGAATCTTTCTATGTGCTTACTCAGAATAGCCTTTACTCCAAGTCAAAATCAGTCCCAATTATGTCAGATATTAAGCTCCGTTGCGATTATATGTTGGTAACTTTGTTATTTGCAGTCTATGTTTAGTCATCTAATAAAAATATTTGTATTTTTCATGTTGCAGTTACTCTTATAATCAACATATCCTGGCTAGTTATGCGTAATCTCCTATATAATCATATCCTCTATGTTCAATAGAGTTAATATTCCTAGCTTTGATAAGCCATGCCATGGTTCCTGTTTAGTTATAGAGTTCAGTCTCATGCTTTTGTAGGGTGGTTTGATAAACTAAACCCATGCTATTACCTCATATGACCAATCTATTCTAGACCTTAGTTCAATGATGAATGAACCCAAGAAGGAGACATTATAACATCCAAATCTTTCTAAAATATGATTTGAGCCTCCCTTCAATCATAAATAGACAAAAACCCAATGTTATTTAGTTTATTCATTGGTGTCAATGCAAATTCCTTAGTTTGAGAAGAGAATTGGATATGAACTATGTTCATAAGAAACCTCTATCTCAATGTAAAGATGAAGGCTTATTACTGATTGATTTTTCCTATAAGATTTTACCTCGGTCAACCTCTAACACACATAACTCCTCGAAAATGAATGGCTTTGCAGCTCAAGACCCACCAAATTAAAGTTCTTTGAGTCTTCTTTTCCAACAACACCGACCGTTTGTCAATATAATTCTAGAGTAAAGAGTTATGCTTTTTTTACAAAAGGATGACCATCTCTCAAAGAGTGATGACCCATCACTTAGTAAACACTAGACACATGAAGACCTATTAATTAGGTCATTAACTATATCCAGTACTTTAAAAAAATTCCCAAAAGTGAGGGGATGAGTGATGTCACCTAGATCATCATATGTAATTTTCTGCACTTTTTAATTGTTTTTTTGACGGAGATTTTAGTCCTTTCCATACCCAAGGACCTCACTATATTTTAGACACCCAAAAAGCATTATTTATTTACACAAAATGTATTGATGGTCCCTACAATTTCATTTTCCCTTCTACCAAAATTTAGGAAATTGATTAATAAGGTTGTTTGAATTCCATAACCCCATACCGTGGAAGTTCAAGAATTTCTCCATGAATCTTCTTTGTTATTGTATGTGGTTATTCTGCGAGTATTATCTTTTCATACTCATGCCCTAAAAATTAGTTTTCTTAATAGTTTATGAAATTACTAGTTGGGGTTTTGCAAGGATTTTATAGTTTCATAGTATGTTCCCTCTTTATCATTTATCAACTAATCCTCTTGCATGAACTTATGATGTTCATTGATTACCTATTATATTTCATAAATGATTTAAAACCTATGATATATGCATTTGCAGGCTTAGCATACTAATTCATAATTTTGGGTTTATGCCAAATTATGTATATTTCTTTGAAAGTCAATTTGTTTATATTATTATACGATTTTAATTCTTGTTAAAGTAATTATGCATGAAATTTTACAAGAGTTTTCTATTGCTAGATTTGGGCAATGAATTATCCTAGTCTGAGGGATTTCAACTTATTTTGGTAATAAGTGTCATGTTTTGGACACATGATCCCAAAAATTCAGTAAATAGTAAGCTTGACTAATTTTGGTATTTTAGAACTTCAGTTATTTAGATAAATTAAACTAGTTTCATGCTTATTTTTAGATAGACAGTTTGTAGTTATATATGAGCAAATAATATAAAGTTTGGGAATAGTATTGATCACTGAGCATGCACAGGTTTAGCGTACACAAGTCTTAAATTATTTTCCTCCATAGCTATTATATTTATCCAAATAAGTTAGGTTTTGTGATCACACACTCATGCCTTCATGCCTTTGGAAAAGGTAATTTATGTTCACCCAATGGGGCATATACATTGAATTCCATTTAGTCATGGCTTTATAGTAAGGTAGAATAGGTTCTCTCAATGGGGATTAAAAATAAAACTCCATATTTAGATCACATGGATTATGTCAGTTGAGAGATAATCTCACAAAAATAGTCTTAACATGGCTTATGTACTTGATCCACAATTTCATTTAAATTTAGTTATTCATGATTTATTGTTATCCCTCATGTCTAGAATTTATTATTTACTTTTGAGTCAATGATTTACTTAAGTTTTAAATTAAATGAAATACTATTTTTTCCTCAAATTTCCCATTTTGATGTATTTTATCCCATGATTTATGTCTTACTATTTTCTACAACATATTCCTTGAATGTTTGCATCCTCGAATTTTAAACATAGTTTTTATATGACCCTGCCTATTGTATTTAAACACAAGATTAAATCATGTTTTAAGTGTTGTTCATCATTATTGTATATCTCATATGCTAACTGTATTCAAAGTACTGACCCCATATTTTCTCCAAGCAACAATGTTCCATAATGTAGGTTTTAGTGCTAACTCAAAGATTCATAGTCAGACAAATTGTAGTTTCCATCTAGCAAGTGGTGATTTATTTTTATTCGAGGTCTTTATTTAGTTAGTAGTGTAAGTCTTTTATTCAGTTGATATGTACTGAATAGATGTAGTTTGTGTTATGTCCCATCAAACTTATTTCTTTATTAGTAGAGTTTTAATAGGAAGTCAGTCAGTATAGTGTATTTAGTTTTATTTTTTTTAGATCATAGTTGTTGTAAAAACATTATTTAGAAAGGTACATAACCCGTTTATTTCATGATTAATCTTGCGATCACTTGCAGTTATAAGAACCATGTTATGTCTTAGGGTAGACTTGGTGTGTGATACATACTAGGATCTGCATCAATGAAAATGATCAAGTGTAGTTTGCATACAAAGCACGGAGTACTCAGTAGGCATCATAGGATAACAGAGCTCAAATAGAGTAAAAGCATAAATATGGTGAGAATCTGTACTAACAATAATTAAAGAGGATTAAGAATGTAAATAATAAGCTAAGATATGAAAATACAAGAATGGAATGTAAATATCTCTACTGCATAAATAAATATCGAGCTATAACATAATTGGAACTTCCGAAACCCAAAAAGTACACATAATAAAACAAAACTCAATCGATCCTCCATAAGCCTGATGGATGCAAACATGAAGTAGTAATATTAAGAACCTAATGCCAAGTAATAAATGTGAAAATTAGCCGAAATGTGTAATAAGTTTATTATATACTTTTTTTCTAGCCATAACCATAAACACTTATTGACCCAAAACCAAATTTTCCATCAGATATCAATAATAATGATAATTGTCGCATTTATACTATGACTATTACGTAATTGTTAGTATAATTAGATATCGATCTCGTACTAAAAATAATAGGTAATAAATAGTCAACCATGTTCCTGACTTAAACTAGAACTAAATAAGAAACAAATAGCAATATTTCAATGTATTGATTCACCCCCAAGTCTACCTATTCTTTTTTCCATTTTAGAAGGACAAATTTATTAATAAATAGTAAACTAATCTAGAAACAAAACTCAATCAATCCCTAGGTATAGCAATGCTAGAGAATCTGATGAGCATACTCTAACATTTTTAAGCAAACCCAATTCTAGAAATTATTATCGCAAAAAAAATCCTATAATCATTTATGTGACAGAAGGGAGTCATCCTAAAGAAACCTATCCTAAAAAGGATGCTAAGACCAACTATAAGTCAGAAAAACCAACTTAAGGCAAGAATTTACCCAAACCTAGTTTAAGGGTTCTAAATTTGATCCTAAGTTCCTATGTATGCTAAGTCAATCCCTTAAAGGAGAAGCAACAATTAGTTTAAGGGAATTCAAGTCTGAAATCTATCCTAATACCATTTAATCAGCTAAAATTATAAGAAACTCCTAAATGATCATCCACACTTGTATGACCCTCTAGGTAATTTCCTTGATTCATACATATTTCTGGTATTTCGAGCTTTCCCAGAAGGGCTATAGGTCATTTATGACTTGCCAAAGCTGTCAGTTTGGTTATTGGGAAGTTCACTTGGTTTTCAGGTTTATTTCCCTATTTTGGAGCTTTTGTTGTTAACGAATTCCTCTTGGACCAAAAATCCTAGTAAACAACTTTAGATATGAATTTGGATAGTGCCTTTAGCTCCAAAACATTGATTTTAAACAAGGATACCCTTGATTTAGGTTCCAAGGCTTCCAGACTCATTTGGGCTATTAGGTGGTTTATATAAAAAAATAGAAATATAGGTGTGGGTCCCACATTTAGTCAAAATGATCTCAAATGAAAGTTTTGATGGTATTATTGAGTCTGCAATATCAAATTTAGTATGGTAGAATAGTTTTTTTGCATGCACGGGATACCAAATGAATCCCAACAACTGGGTTAGAGTCCATTTGGAATCACAGAAATTTGGTGCCTAGCGTCGTATTGTGCAACCTTTTAAGTGAACCTTTGATCTCTTGAGCGTTAGGCCCTTTAGATACATAGAGTCACTTTATAGGGATTGATTGTATAGCCCAAGACCACTTAAGTGAGTCTTGTTAACTTTAGTAGACATCGCTTTTACAGACAAGGTGCTACTTAGTGATGCACACTTCACTGTGCATGACTATTTTTATGGACTTGTTCCATATAAGCGATAGATTCTTAAGTGGACAAGTGACCACTTTAGCAATACCTAGGGATTGGTAAATCCCTATTCTTCATGCGATTTTCCTCTCATTTTTCTAACTATTTCTCATCATTTTTAGAGTTTTGAGCATGTAAAGTGTGGGGAATAATCCATTAAAGCTAAGGTTAGCTAGACTAATACTCTTTGGTTATTTCCCATTATTTTTCCCATTAAATTCCATCCTTATTCATTGTAAATTCCTAGAAATTATGTCTTAAAATGGTTAGACCTTATGGGCTGATTGGGTCTAGATTTATGGACCATTTTTTCTCAACTTTTGAGCAAAAAGTTTTTGTCCTTAAAGGGATGTCATGATAGTTTCACTTTGGGATTGCATTTGCAGGCCCCACATGCCAGTTCTTGACTTAAATTTTGACCTAATATTTTATATAACAATATGGGTCTCATTATTCCAATTTTGACATATAGATTTTCATTCTAATAGCATGGACGTATTTTAGCATCATGGACAAAATTTAGAGGAATGTGGACAATTAAAGGATTGTAGTCCAAAATAGAGAGAGGATTCGGTCTAATTTTTTTCAAGAGATGGAGTATAGTGTAGATGGAATGCGAGGTGGGTATGATAGAACATGTTTATGACTATGTTAACACCCGAACCAGGTCCTGGTCATGACGGGTATCTCAAGACCACCATGGGACAAAGACCACCCCCTTAGCCTAACCTCTTGAACACAGTAAAATAAACAGTGGAAGGCATCCAAAAATGATAATAGAAGGATAGATAAACTAAATTAATGGTCTAAAACTCAAACAAACATCCATTCCAATACTTTCCACGAAAGCCTCTAAAACCACAAATACAAGCAAAGTCAGAACAAGTCCCTGATTATGAACAAAAGAATCCAAAGTACTAAGAAATAAAAAAATAAGTGAAATGACCAAGCCTTTCCAAAGATATAGGCTCTAAATTTCACAAAAAATCCACAAGAGCACCAAATTAGCTGACGCTACACAGGAGCAATAGAAAAGCCCTCAAACCCTACATCATAAAATAATGTAGCATCCAGGGACGGTTAGTGGGGAAAACACTGGCATATAACTCCAGGAAGAGGGATAAAATAGTGCCAATACCAAAACCAGTCAAATATACATGCACCACATACAATCAAAACGAGGATAGGGAGAAGGGTCATGAACATTAGAGTTTAAACCATTAGCTTGAACTACATATTTTGCTTCGTCTTAAAGGCACCCATGGGCTATATCGGTTCAGCTCCCCCTGCTGAAAAGGCCCAGTGCGTGTTAGCCGCACCAACCAAGGATATCAAAGAAAAGCTAAATATACAATGATAACAATCATCAGAAATATAATGTGTGCACCAAAAACACAGTCATATGGACCCCCACGCCGCCAAACATGATTTCTAGCATTAGTTCCCATGGGACTACACATTCACATTGAGTTACACAATTTATTTTAAGCATAAATTAAAATAGTTTGCACATAAACCAAACCACTTACCAATAAGTATTGTATTAACGCATTTACCAATATGGTATCGTCATACCAATATGCTTTATAGATAATTCAATGATGCCAAACTAGTTCATATAACTAGTTAACTCCCAAGTTCAATTTAAATTCCAAAACCATGCCCACCAAGGGCTTTTCAAAACCATTTTTATTGATTAATGTAAGGCAATGTTCCAAAGGTAGGTTAATGATGTAAATTGGATGTTCAAGACTAAGATTTTTAAAGTGCATTGAGGTTAATTCCATTACTAAGACAAAAATCCATCAATTTAGGGAAATCCAGGTTCACTATTCAAACCCTCATAACAATGCACCAATTTATTCCCACAAATCATAAATTAATGCAGAAACAACACACTTAAATCATGGGACGAGCAATTCAAATAATAATCTTAAAAAACCCTCAACACAATTTCAAAACAATCAATTAAAATCACATGAATAATGATTAAATAAATGTCAAAATGTAAAATTAAAGTTATGGATGAGAAACATGCCCGAAATACAAAGGAATTTGGAAAGAAATCAATATTTCGATCTTGAATAACAAATAATTTGTAAAACCCTTTAGCTATCTTGAGTTGGCAAGAAGAAAAGAATGAAGTTTGATCTTTAATATCTAGAAAAAAAGGTCTTATTTGGTATTTAAAAGTCATGTAAAAGGTAAAAGGACCAATAGCCCGAAACCACAAGTGAAAAAAAACTGGGTAAAAATTACCTAGCGGCATTGCATGCCGCTATCATAGAGCTTAGATTGTGTGCAACACCCCTGTAGCGGACACTAGGTGGCATGGCACACCACTATAGCAGAAGCTTACTATCTTAAGGTCCTAAAATAGCCTCGAACCCCCTCCAAAAATTTCAAAACATTCCTAACATACCCTTTTAACATCCCTAATCATCATTCAAGTCAAAAATTGACATTACATACACGAGAGGGTAAAAAATAAAATGGCCAAAATTTCATCAGGTCTTACATTATCCACCTTAAGATCATTATTCCCTGAATAATGAGTAAAGTAATTTTAGCTTGACATTAGAAAGAAAGCAGTAAAAACCAAAGACAAATTTAGAATGCGATAAGAGAGAAGAAAAATCTTACCTTAAGCATTTTCAACCAAAATTGTGAACAAGAATGGGTATTTGTCCTTTATATCTTTTTGTACTTCCCATGTAGCTTCTTCAACCCCTTGATTTCACCAAATACCTTTACTGAAGCTACATTCTTTGTCCTTACTATATGAACATGCCTATCCAATATCTTAATAGGAACTTTCTCATAAGAAAAAGACTCTATAACACTAACATCCTCAACAGGAACTATCAAAGAAAAGCCACCTACACATTTTTCAGCATAGATACATGGAAAATAGGATTAATAGAGGCCAAACTTGCTGGTAAATCTAAATAGTACACGACATTCCTAATCCTCCTTAAAACTTGATATGGACCAATATAACGGGGATAGAGCTTCCCCTTCTTTCCAAACCTCCTAAATCCTTTCATAGGAGAAACCTTCAAGAACACCTAATCTTGCACTTTAAACTCCAACACTCTTAGCCTTACATCTGCATAAGACCTTTGGAGACTTTGAGTGTTATTAATTCTTTCCCTAATAACCTTCACCTTCTTCATGGCTTGGTGAACCAAGTCAGGTCGAAACAACCTAGTCTAACCTACCTCAAGCTACGCAATAGTATTCCCACACCTCCTACCATAAGGAGCCTCAAAAGGAGCAATTGGAATGTTGGAATGGTAACTATTATTATAATCAAACTTAATAAGAGGAAAATGGTCAACCCAACTACCCTTAAAATCAATCACACAAGCCCTTAGAATATCCTCAAAACTCTAAATAGTATGCTCCGCTTGTTCATCTATTAGGGGGTGGAAAGCAGTGTTAAGGATCACATGAGTACCAAAACCTTTTTGAATAAAATTCCAAAAATATGAACAAAACTCCATACCTCTATGTAAAATAATGGGAACTGGCACCCCATGCAACTTAATTATCTCCTGTATGAATAACCTAGCATAATCCTACCCTGAGTAGTTAATACTCACAGGGAAAAAGTGAGTAGACTTAGTTATCCTATCCATAATGACCTAAATAGAATAATTCTGAGTGCAAGACCGTGGAAGACCTATAATGAAGTCCATATTAATCACCCCCCACTTCTAGGTGGGAAATTCTATCTCTTAAGACGTGCCACCAGGCCTCGGATGTTCCACCTTGACTTGCTGATAAATCATACACTTAGCGATAAAGTTTACTATATATCTCCTAATATTATTCCACCAGTAGATTTTCTTTAAGTCATAATACATCTTAGTTGAACATGGATGAACTGCATATCTAGACTCATAAGCCTCGGTCAAAATCCTTTCCTGCAGCCCATCAATATCAGGAACACAAAACCTTCCTTGGTACCTCAAGATGCCATCTCGCCCAATCGCAAAAGCCATAACCTTTTGTTGATCCATATCATACTTAATCTGCATAGGTATGTGATTCGAAGACTACTTGTCCTTCTTCTCAGAACTAAGAGATGATTTAATAACTTCTTGAATAATTACTCCTCCATTCTCAGAGTTTATGAGATGAACTCCCAAGTAATCTAACCTTTGAATGTCCTTCACCAAGCCTATTTTCTCCCGATAAACATTACATTAGATCCCTATAAATAATATATTAAAAACATCATCAACAATATTAGCTTTACCTAGATGGTAGTGAAGGTACATGTCATAATCCTTAAAAAACTCAAGTTACCACCTCTGCATAAGATTAAATTCTATCTGTGTAAACATATATTACAAGTTCTGATTATATGAATAAATATCCACATGCACCCCATAAAGATAATCATGCCAAATTTTTAAAGCAAAGACCACAGTTATCAACTTGAAGTCATGAGTCGGGCAATTCCCATCAGAACATTAAGTTGCCTAGAAGCATTGGCTACAACCTTTCTATGCTATTTCAAAACACAACACAGTCTAACATGGGATGCATCATAATACACGACAAACCCCTCAATACACCCGAGGAGGGTAAAAATTAGCGTTGAAGTCAACTTATCCTTCAATTTCTCAAAATTACCCTCACAAGTGCCGAACCATAAAAACATAACTTTTTCTAAGTTAGATTGGTCAATGGAGATACAATAGATGAGAAACTCACCACAAACCTCCTATAATACACAACCAAGACCAAGGTGATGTTAATGTTGGTTGGTGTCATGGGTTGAGGGCATTTATTAACTGCCTCAACTTTCTATGTGTCCACCATGACCCCCTTACTCAAAAAACATGCCCAAGAAAGGTCACAACGCCTAGAAAAAATTCACAATTAGAAAACTTTCCATATAACATTTGGTCCTTAATAGTTTACAACATAATTTTGTGGTAATTGGCATGATTCACCTCACTCTTATAGTATACCAATATATCATAAATGAAGAATATAACAAACAAATCAAGAAACTACCTAAACACCCAATATATATTATCCATGAAAGAAGCCAGAGCATTAGTCAACCCAAATGACATTATAAAAAATTTATAATGGCCATAACGAATAGGGGAAGCACTCTTGGGAATGTCAACCTCCCTAAATATTTATAGGGGACATCCCAAATAGAGATCAATCTTAGAGAAACACCTAGCACCTTGAAGTTGGTCAAAAGGGTCATCAATCCTAGGTAGCGGATAATTATTCTTCATTATAACCTTATTCAGCTGACGATAGATTATACACATCAAAAGAGACCTATCTTTATTTTACATCAAATGTATGGAAGCAAATAATGGAGTAGTACTAGGATGGATGAAAACCTTATTAAGAAGATCCTTGAACTACTATTTCAACTTCTTTAGTTCAGTTAGAGACATTTTATAATGAGGAATAAAAATAGGACAAGTGTCCGGTAGAATATTAATCCTAAAATCTCTCTCTCTATTATGATGAATTCTAGAAATATCTTTGAGAAAAACTTTAGGAAATTTATTTACCATGGAGAAAG
The DNA here is from genome assembly GCA_030864225.1 of Capsicum baccatum var. pendulum. Classification (NCBI taxonomy): domain Eukaryota; kingdom Viridiplantae; phylum Streptophyta; class Magnoliopsida; order Solanales; family Solanaceae; genus Capsicum; species Capsicum baccatum. The sequence goes on along the minus strand of CM061560.1, from coordinate 157,346,972 downwards.
ATCACAAACAGAGAATCCCAGAATTTGAATCCTTAAACCAAACTAGAAGATACAGAAACCTCTTGGAAATCAACTTTTGATATCTAATATATGAAATAAACCGCCATTTGGGTGGAAAGGAACTCCACTACCATTCCATCATTGGTTCATTAGGGAAATGGAAACTAACCTTTTCGATCCTACAATCCCGAGAAGCATAGAATGAATGGAGAAAATCAGTCCCTAAGATTATATCCAACTCTACCATGTTACGTCCTAATCCACCAGTGTCTCTATATGAATGATAGACACCACACAATGCGAATAGAGTTTTCTAGAAATTATAGAATCACCTACCGAAGTAAAGGAAAAAAAGGGGTTGGAGATATTTTTAAGACCAAAACCAAAGTGTATAACAACATTAGGGGTCACATAAGCTAGGTTAGAACTTGGATAAAAAAATGGTAAACATCATGAGAGAAGAGATGTAATATACCCGTAGTAATATTACAGAATGTCTTAGATTCATTACGAGTAGGAAGTGAAAAGACATTATTCCAACTAGTGTCAGCTCTTGAAGTAGTGTCCTTAGATGCCAGAGCCGAAGAAGTAGCGACCGAGATCTTTTTAAATCCAGTGGAAACTTTAGCTAGAGTATAGTCTCACTGCATATGACTATGCTAACCACAATTGAAAAAGAAATTCCTATTATTCTCATAATAACCACGGTGAAGCTACCCATAATATAGTTAAAAAGGATAAGGTGGGGCTGATTGAGCTACACTAACCTGAGACTAGACACCCTGTGAATTAGGATCACTCATATCTTGGAAATGATAATCACCTAAAGGCTTATGAAAAGGAGCACTATCTGTCAAATATGAACCTCCCTAATTCTCATTATTAGTATACTATCTACTATCTCTCCCACTATTCTATTAACCTGTACCCCATTTTAAATATCTTAACTTGTTATTTTACCTCTCTTGCATCTTTACCTACTTTTTTTTCTCATCCTCTACCTACTGTATATAAACTTCTAGACTGGAGATATCTGTGTTATTATTAAACATAACATCCTTATACTCTAACACCAAATCATGGGAAAATCCAAAAGAAAACTTCTTCATTCTAGACTTCATATTGGACACAGGCTCTAGAGCATAACAAAACAGTTGTAGGAACTTTAAGGCATACTCCTTTGCACTCATCTTACTCTACTTTAATTTCAATTACTTTATGTTCTTTGATTCTCTCAACTCTTAGGGAATGAAGTAATCAAACAAGCAATAATAAATCATCCCACTCTGCCTTCACAAAATCCTCACTCCCTATTACTTTCCACTCTTTGTACCATTGATAGGCCACATCCTTAAACTGATAAGTAACAAACTCCACTCCCTCTGAATAAGTAGCATTCATTACCCTAAAAACTTTTTCCACCTCATTAGTAAACCCTTGAGTATCCTTCTCAACCTTAAATCCAATAAAGGTTAGGGTATTTAACCTCATAAATTGGCCATCTTTAGTGACCTCGTAAGAACAAATAGCAGAACTAACAGGATCAAACTAATAAAACTATAAGGCCAGCAGTTAGGCAAGTGTATGAATAAATTTAGGGAATTCCACACTAGAGATATATCCCTAGGGTAACTGATCATGAGTATCACCAGCCTAAGAAGCTTGAGAAGGACTAGCAGGGATAGGTGGAACGTCACATGAAGTAGTACACTTAAGACAAAGTACCTTAGATTAGGTCTGTACTCTAAAAATAGGGCAAAATACCTCCACATTTTCCTTAGGTGGGAAAGAGGTTCCAGTGGTGTTCTACGACCGTCAAATCTTTGGGGAGGCATGATTTGAAACACAAGAAAGGCAAGAGTTGTAGTATTTTCAAGAAACTAGACTCTATAGCTTAAAATAGAACAGAAGAAAGAGAAATATTCCTGAATGCCTTATAGTATCCCCCGTATAATTGTGGCATGTTACACTCCCATAAAAGAGACTCTACTCGACATGGCTTTATGGATAACCTGGAACCCTAAAACTTTCTCTGATACCAAGCTTTTCATAACCAAAACTAAGGCCTAGTTGTAACGGGTATCTCAAGCCCATCGTTGGCTGAAGATGATCCCTTAGCCTAGCCTGTAGAGAACAGTAAAATAAATAATGTAAGCCATGTAAAAATAATAAAAAGAAGGATCGACAAACCAAATAAAATGTCTAAGAATCAAATAAAAATCTAACCTAATACTTGTCCACAAAAGCCTCTAAAACCAGAAATAATAACTAAGCCAGGACTAGCCCGCGACTATGGCCAAAAGAAACTAAACAAACTATGAAATCTGGAAACTAAGTGAAATGACTGGTTCTTCTGAAAGATGAAGGCTCACCACTTCATAGCAGATCCACATGAGTACCAAATCACTAGTTACTACATAAGAGCAATGGAGAAGCCCTCAAACCTTACATTAGGAAATGATACAACATCCAGGATAGTTAGTGAGGAGAGAACTAGCATAAAACTAGGGTAGAGGGATAAAAATATGCCAATTCTACAACCATTCAATCACATACACAATATTTAAATATATATATATAGGATGTCAGGAGAGGGACAAGGTTCATAAACAAGAGAGTTTAATCTATTATCTTGAATTGTGTAGCTTGCTCCATCCTAAAGGAACACACGAGTAATATGGGATCAACATCCCCTACTCAACGAGCCTCAGTACGTATTAGCCATAAAAACTGAGGAAACCTATGAAAATCTAAAGACACCACTAAGATTGCCATCCAAAATTTAATGTATGCACCAAGCACACGATCATATGCACCCCCCAAACTAGAAAACGTGGGTTTTTGTGTTGTTTACCCTGAGATTACACCTTAACGATAAGTTACACAATTTTTTTTAAGCCTAAAGTAAAATAGTTTGCATATAAACCTAACTACTAAGCAAGGAGTCTCGTATTAAGGCATTTACCATCATAGGGTCATCATACCAATATGCTTGGAAGATAATTCAATAAAACCAAACCAGTAGATATGATTATTTGACTCCCATGTTTTATTTAAATTCAAAAACCATTGTCACCAATAGATTTCCAAAGCTATTTTAATTAAACATCATCTTTTAATACAAGGCAACATTCCAAAGGTAAGTTAAATGATATAAATATCATCTTTAAAACCAAAATTTTTAAAGTGAGTTGAGGTTAATGCCATTACCAAGTAAAAAATCTATCTATTTAGGGAAACCTAGGTTCCCCATTCTAATCCTCATAACAATGTAGCTATTCAATCATAAAAAACATTAGTTAATGCATAATAATACATTTAAATCACAGGAAGAATAATTCAAGTAATAACCATCAAAAGCCCTCCACCCAATTTCTAACCCATCAATTAAAATCATATGAATAATGATTGAATAAATGCCACACTATAATATTCAAGTTAAGTATGTGAAATATGCCAGAAATACCAACGATTTTTTGAAAGAAATTGAAGTTAAGATCTTGAATGGTGAATTCTTTGTAAAACCCTTGAGCTCTCTTGAGTTGGGAGTTAAGGAAGAAAATAATCGAGTTTGATCCTATAAAACTTAAGAATAAGGGTTTATTTAGTGTTTAAAAGGTGTGCAGGGGGTAAGAGGACCAAAATCCCCTCACCTCATGCAAAAAAAACAAAACTGGGAAAAAATTACATAGTTTCATGGGACACCGCTATCACAAAACTTATCCTCTATGACTCACCCCTTATTACAGAGGATAAGTGGCATAGCATGCTACTATCGCAAAGGCATACTACCTCAGCTACCAAAATATCCTCGAACCTCTTCTAAAAATTCCATAACAATCTTGACATACCCTTTTAATATCCTTAATCATAATTTAAGTAAAAAATTAACATTACTCATACGGGAGGTTCTATAATAAAATAATCAAAATTTTGCAAGGTCTTACAAACTAGAATACTATGACTTAGCCTCATTAAGTGTATTGACCTGACTTGTGATTTGAGTGAAATATTTATTTGTGTTATTGGATATTAAACACCTTCCCACGATTGCATTATTTTATTTCTATGGAGTGGGGATTTTTGGCATGATTCCCAATGCATTTCAATGTGAATTATGCGAGTTTGTGTTTTTTCGTCCTAAAAAGCCTTATAGTTGACTTTGATCAACTTTTATTGATATATGTGTCATCTGGTAAAGTGGACTATGCCAATAGATCTTAAACGTTAATTTTAGGTTGTAACATGGTTGGAGTGTTTTTACAGTTGTTAAATCTCCTTTGCACCCTTGGTTTGGAAATTTGTAAATTTATTAGGTTTTTGGGATCAACTTTGTGAAAATGACATTATTTTCAAAAATCTTATATCAACATTTAGCCTGTCGAATCAAATTTGATGTGGAATTATAGTTTAGTCGCATTATCGAGATTCTATACGAATCTCAAGGGTTCCACAAAGACTTGGAATTCTCAAAGTCTTCACCTAGTGCACCCGCTTAAGAGACATCCTCATCTCTTAAATGACCCAACCGAGTTGTCAAGATGTCACTATCGTGACTTCTATGTCTCTTTTGTGACACCTAACAACATGAAAAGTATCATGTAACCAACACCTAGTTGCTTAAGAAATAGTATCTTAAGTGATCCAATGATCGTGTAAATTATGCCTGAGTTATTTAAAACTCCTTTTTCATGATTTTTCACCATTTACAAGACTTGGAGTTTGGGGTTTGAGTTTTTGAGCATTTTTTTCAATTTTTACGCTTGGTTAAGCTCCAAAACTTACATTTCAACTACTGTTCTTGAATTTTATCATTCAAATCTCGTTTAAACATAGAATTAAAGATGAAATTTGAGGCTTTTTGCTTGGAAGGCCTAAAAATAGTATTCTTCAATTTAAAACCAAAAATTTTAGCTTATTTTCACTTGGGTTTTCTCCTATGAGTTTCTTTAATCTTGGAAAACACATTTTTAGGCAATAATTCTAGTTTTACCATTCGTTTTGAAATCCATTTAAGGGGTCCATTTTGACCCCAATTTGAAGGTGGGCAATATAGGTGTTGTTGGCTTTATTTTGATGCACAAATTCTATATTTTTATGTTTTAGTTGATTCCAAGTCCTTTCATAAGGGGAAAGCTCCAAATTGAAAACTTTTAGGACCAATTTTTGGCATTCGACATATGTTATAGCCTAACATCTTCAAACTACATTAGGTAGTTATTAATAATTTAAAATAAAGCTATGGGTATAGGGTTGTATCATGAAAAATGCGTTAAGTGATTTATGTGCCCATGTGGGGGATTATATGGATAGTATTTAGAGATCTTGAGACGTTAATTGCTATATATTACCGCGTGGAGTCTTATATGATATTCTAAGTTTGCATTGATATTGGATATTTGCTTTTACACTTTTTGGTGGGAGAAATCCTAGATTTTGGGATGTACGTGGTATCTATGACATTATCTTGCATGTGTCACCTGATGGTCTTCTTGAATATAGCATATCATGGATGGTTGGTTGATTTGAGTAGATTATTGGCTCACATGGTTGTTAAATTAGATGTTCTCATGTTTGTTTAGTTGTGAGCATTACATCCTCATATCATAGTCATTTATGAAACATTGGTATCACCATAGAAATACTTACTTTTTTTGATAGAAAATATGATATCTTTAAAACCCTTTATCAATGTATATATTGGAGAGAAGATATGGATATTGGCTGTATATGGATGGACAAACTTCCCATGGGTCCTATTTGGGACCAAAGCTTGGTAGATTTGGGTTGACGAACCTCTCTTAGGTCCTACATGTGATCGAGCTCAATAGGTGTATACCAAGGTTGTGTGATGTCCTCATGTATCATTTTCATCATCATCATCATCATTATCATCATAATCATCTTTATTACACTTCATATATTGTTCTTATGCTATGATTGTATTTCTTTCTTTGACTTAATATCTACCCATTTATTCTATCTTTTCATACTAGTAGTTGATGTACGTGTATATTTTCTTTTATTTTCTCTACCTATATTTGTTATATCTGTGTATTCTATAACTATTAGTAGAGAAGGTGTGGGCTACCATTTGGGATATTTTTGTATTATTGTCGATGTGCCTATAGTTTGTGTAAATATGCTTTATTTTCTACTCTACCCAGTTGGCCAATGATACCTTTTTAGTATTGGTGGACTATATTATCCCCTAATATATCCTTTTAATGTTGATCAAGGTATGGGTACACCTTAAGGTAGTTTATCTGGAAATACTTGGAGCCCATTCGAGGTGGCAATTATCTATACATCCTGAGTTGACTTTTATTTTATTTTTATCTAGACAATGTCTTAGTTATATTCAGAGAAAAATTTTTGTTCCTGTTTTGATACTTATGTATTATTGACCTCAAGTTGTAAAAGCTATTTCTTACACTATGAAACTAGATTTTGACATATTCTTATGGCTTTTATTGTTATTTATTTCTGTTAATACAATATAGTATGGTTTGGTTTATCTCTAGAAACCTTACCATGGGTTAAGGTATTGTCTCTTTATTTTTATATCATTTTGGGTTATAGGCTTACTTGTCAAGGCTTATCACGACAAGTGCCATCATGAACCCTAGTTTTTAAGTTATGATAAAACGGTATCAATGTAGCTAGATTTATTAGTCTCAATAGTATAAGAGTAGGGTGTCTAATATAGTCTTATAGATTGGTACGTAAATATTAATATCTATCTTCAAGAGTCTATAAAATGTCTTTAGAAAACTTTCCTTGTTTAATTCTATGTTATGCGGATCTTTTAAACCTTATTGTCTAAGTTAACTTTAATCTTTTCTATCCAGATAGTGAGGAGTAGATCTAGTGAGGCTAGATATTTAGATCAATTACTAGAGAAGAGATCCCAATCTAGAGGGTGAGTTTCGTGTTGTTGTTGGACTCAATATAGTGGACGGGCACAAGGATCTATCTTGTCTAGAGATAGAGATAAGGGGACCTCCCCTAAGTCTCAAGATGAGCTTGCAAGAAATATGGGTCCTACTTTGGTTCCGCTGATTTTTTCAACTCCAGTCTTAGAGAGTTTAATGGTTTGCTTATTGACCAAGTTGGAGGGTGCTCCTTTGAACGCACTTGGTGTTACTCCAAGTTTGAGTATTGTAACTCTATCTATTCCAAAGTCTAGCTGTGGTGCTCCAATTTTGAGAATGGATTATCCTATTGTACTGACACCTACTTATGATATTCCATAGTCTTTGAGTTCAATTCTTCCTTCAGTATCTGTATTTGAGTATGTTGTTTTGAGATTTAGAATTCACCCTTCTTATATGATACCTCCCTAAATGTTCTCTTAGCTAGCTTGATTTACTATGCCTTTTATTATTACATATGAAACAATGTTTTTTGAGGATCAAAAGAGGTTTGAGAGGTTCAGCCATTTGGGTCCTCTAATGTTTAGTGGTCTGTAGGTGGAGATGCCATAAGGTCTTGAAGGATTACCATGAGAAGTTGCATAACCTTGGTTTACTTGAGTCGCATGGTTTTACTTATACTATTTATTAGTTGAGAGATGTAGCTTGAGTTTGGTGGAGGTCACTTATTAGTTGCTGACCTATTGGTTCACCAAAGATGACATGGGATCAATTTACAGAGGTCTTCTTGGATAGGTTTATGCCTTTCAGTTTGAGAGATCAGCTACAAGATGAGTTTGATCGCTTGGAGAAGGGCTCCATGATCATTGTAGAGAATAATACATGATTTCATACCTTGTTTAGATATTTTTATACCAGTATTGCCACTATATTTTAGAAGATTCAGAAGTTCATGAAGGGGTTGGAAGTTTCTCTTCAGGTTGCTACTACTTAGATGGTAGTGTATGGAAAATTATTGTAGATTATTGTGGATTATGCTAAGATGACGAAGGCTATTCTCGAGCATCTCACAGAGGCACCAAGAAGGTGAGCCAGTTGGGTGAGTTTAGAGGTTACACTGCTTGAGGAAGATATTTTAGAGGGTACCGTAGGTATCATGGTAGACTTATCTAGGCAGCCTTACAGAGTTCATGTGGTGGGTCTTCTTGTTCCGCAACTTTGGGTGGTTGTTTTAGTCTACTCATACATCTTTCTATTCAATTATGTCTAGTAGGCTTTGCTTTGTATGTGATGAGGCTGGCTATGTGGCCAAGGATTGTCCCAATCATATGCTTAGAGCTACTCATATTTTATCTATAAAGAGTACAGGTTCTTCTAGGGGTGCAAGAGAAAGAGATAGAGGTATCCATGATGGTGGTTGAGGGACCATCCAGTCAGGTGATGGACATGTTTAGTGCTACATTATACCGTCTAGGCTGGAGGTATAGGACTCTAATACTGTCATCACAGGTATTATCCCAATTTGTTTTAGATCATTATTTGAATTATTTAATTTGGGGTTAACTTTCTTTTATTTGCCTGTGTATTTTTCTTTGGGTTTTAATTCCATTTGTGAATTTATTAATATACCTATTCATGTATTTATCCCACTAGGAGACTCTTTAGTGGTAGATCGGGTGTACCGACCATGTGTTGTGACTTTTGTTGGGCATGATACCTTGGTAGATATAATTATATTAGATATGGTAAATTTGTATCTCATCTTGGGTATGGGTTGGTTAGCTCCATATTATGTTGTCCTAGATATTTATTCTAAGATTATAACTTTAGCATTGCGGAGTGTGCTAAGGATAACTTTAAAGGGTGCATTTCATTTGGATTATATTCATATTGTTCATAAGTTTATGGATGTGTTCCTTATGATTTGTCAGGTATGTCTCTGGATAGTGATATCGACTTTGGCACTAATGTTGAGCTGGGCACCAATCCCATTTCCATTTCTCCTTATATGATAGCCCCAACTGAGTTAAAAAAATTGGAGGATAAGTTGTAGGAGTTATTGGATAAGGTATTTATCAAGCCTAGTGTATCACCTTAAGGTGCACCTATCTTGTTTGTGATGACAAAGGATGGGTCAATGTGTGTGTGTATTGATTATCAAAAGTTGAACAAGCTGACAGTTAAGAATAAATATCCTCTTCCTCATATTGATTATTTGTTTGACCAGCTTTAGGGCATTTGCAGATTGTTCATTTGAGATTGAGGGATAAGAATTTGTATGCTAAGTTCTCTAAGTATGAGTTTTGGTTGGAGTCTATCTCTTTCTTGGGTAATGAGTTAACCAAGAATGGTATTATGGTTGATTGCGCAAGCGATGCCTGGGTTATTCAAATAATCTATTTTTGTGAGTTTTAACTATTTTTGAGACTTAGAGCTTAGGGTTTGAGTGTTTGAGCATTCTGTTCTATTTATAAGATTGGGTAAGCTCCAAAATACTTATTTCAACTACTTTTCTTTGATTTTATCATTCAAATCTTGTTTAAACTTACAGTTAAAGATGAAATTTAGAGATTTTGGCCTGGAAGGCCTAAATATAGTATTGTTTGATTTAAAACCCCAATTTTAACTTATTTTCTCTTGGGTTTTCTCCTCTGAGTTCCTTTAATAATGGGAAATATGTTTTTGGATAAAAATTCCAATTTTAACCTTTTTTTGAAAACTCATTTTAGAGTTCCATTTTAATCCTAATTTGAAGGTAGGCAATAGGTATGCTGTTGGCTTCCTTTTGATATGTAGATTCTATATTTGTATGATTTAGTTGATTCAGAGTTTGTTTGTGAGGGGAAACATCCGGATTGAAGTCTTTTGGGATCTATTTTTTGTATTTAAGGTAGGTTATGACTTAACTTTCTTCAGAGTGGGTTGGGTAGTTAAAAATAATTTAAAAGCTTGATATAGGCATGTGGTTGTATCATGTAAAATCTGTTAGGTGATTTATGTGCCCATATGTGGGCCTGTTGGGATAAATATATGGTGATCTTGAGATGTTAATTTCTATATGTGACTGTGTGGGGTCTTATTTGATGTTGTAGCCTAGTATTGATATATGGATGTTTGGTTTTACTTTTATTTGTGGGAAAAATCCTAGATTTTTAGATTTACATATTATGCATAAATTATTTTTCATGTTTCACTTGATAGTTTTCTGGATTATATCTTATCTTGGATGGTTGGTTGATTTGAGTGGATTCTTGATCACTTAGTTGGTATATTATTTATTCTTATATAGGTTGGCTGTGAGCATTAAATCCTAAAATTATATTCATTATGAATCATTAGTACCATTATAGAAATACTGGAAATACTTGTTTTTTCTGACAGAAAAAGTGACATCTTTGAAACCATCTATAGATATATATGTCGAAGAGGAGATATGGATATTGGTATTACATATTTATTGTATTTGGGTTGACAGAATTCCATGGGTCCTACCTAGGTAGAGCTCAGTAGGTTTAGGTTGACGAGCCTTCTCTAGGTCCTACCTCAGAGCAAATATTGGTTAGTGTATTTGGAGGTTGTGTGATAACCTCATGCATAATCATCATCATTAACACCATTATTATCTTCATTGCATTTTATATATTGTGCTTATGCCATGATTGTATTTCTACATTTGACTGGATATCTGACCATTTAATCTATCTTTTTATACTTGTAGTTGATGTACTGTATGCCCATTCTTCTTTACTCTACCTGTATTTTTCATATGTGTTTATACTAGAACTATTAGTGAAGAAGGTGTGGTCTACCATTTGGGACGTTTTCTAATTGGAGGTGACATGCCCATAGTTTTAGTATATGCTTTATTTTCCACTTTACACAGTCAACCTATAATACCTAATGACTACAAGTGAATGCTCACCTCTACTATTTCCTTTCAGTGTAAATCCAGGAATGAGTGCACCTCAAAATAGTTGATTCAAACGTACTTGGTACCCATTTGAGGTAGCAGTAGATCTATTCATTCATAGTTAGATTCTACCTTTTTTTATCTAGACTATGTCTTACTTGTAATTTGAGACATAGTTTTTTTCCTATTTGGATATCTAATGAATTTTTGACATCGAGTTAAACTAGCTAGTTCTGACACTGTGATACCATGTTTTGGAATATTTTTATGGCATTTTTTATTTATTTCCTCTGTTACTACATTGTGTGGTTTGGTTTCACTTCATAAGCCTTACCTTGGTTTGGGTAATACCTATTTCATTTCATATCAGTGTGGGTGATAGGCTAACTTATTGAGGCTTGTTGCAATAAGTGTCATCATGACCTCTAGTTTTTGGAACATGAAATTTAGGGGCATGGGGATATCAGGGTGGACTAACCCTTATGACAATATACTTGTTATTGTTATAGAATCCTATCACCTTAGTCTATAAGCATGTTAATCATATTTTGATATTAAGGATCTTTAAGTATGAGGTTTACGATTTGATTTGATGGATTGGATAATTGCTTTTATATTATAGTTTACCATTATTCAAGTTATATTTTGTTAGGGCCGAGGTTGTGGTTATGATCCCTGTAGGACTCCAGGTGTGTATTCTATCATTATAAATTATTTGGCCATAGTCTATGGAATTTTAAATGCTTATAGTTATGATATTTTGATAAGATTGGTGGCATGCATAGATTATGATACATTTATGATCAATTTGGGGTACACTTAGAACCAAAATAATGATTTTACTACTATTTTCAAAAAATGATGTATTCCTTCTTTTCACCTTTATAATAGATTCTTTTATAACGAGCATCATACCACCTTAATTAATGATTTATGAGGTTTGAAAATTAGATCGTGATTGATTCAGTTCATGGTTTATCCACTCTTTTACCACTACTATTTACTTTGGTAGAGAGAGATTCCAATTTTTTTCCACCCTATGATACCGATTTAGTCTTCGAGATGATCTTGGGCAATACATTTACTGACTTATGCTCTGTAAGTCACGGTTCATATCTATGGATTTATTATATATACATCTGTCTGGTACTGGATGTAGTATATTGATAATGATGATAATTGGATATCCTGGATCGGGACTAGGTAACTGTCTAGAGATATTCCTAAATCCCCTAAGGGTCCTTTCATCTTTGAGTCATTTTGCTAGAGACAGAAGGGCTTTATAGGTCATGCCTTTTTAAGATGTTGAATAGGAAGAGGTGTATACACTTGGAACATTATGTTCCATAGACCAGAGATTGTACTATGTATTTACTTTGTATTCATTCATTCATATGTATTGCCTATCACTAGTATATTTTTGGTGCTTATGTCTATCAACCTTATGTGGGGTTGAATAGGTATTGGCAGTCAGTATGGTTCAGAGTCCTTTACTTTGTTATAGTAAATTATATCATGCACAATGTATTCATGGTAAGATATTTTTATTATATGCCCTATTGATGCAAATATAAAATTTCTACTTGGTTAGGATACCCAGAGAGGTTAGGTTGACTACCATAAGTTATTACCTTTGGAAAAGTCTTATATACCTATATACATATATTTAAATATGGAATTATCATATTTCACTCTCTTTCATTGATAATTCATATTGTTTATGCATTACTTGTCATTGAACACTAATATATATGACCTTTCTTTATTTTTTGTAAATTAGCTAGTGATATACGTTACATGCCTTAATCCATAGTACTACTAAAATAGGATAGTTTATCCTTATTACCTCACTATCCTTATAATAATTAGCTTTCTAGATAGTTCTATGTAGCTTATATTCCTACATTGCATGTTATTTTATGCTTGAATTAACTTTGGATCTCAGTTGGTAGTTGCCTACTGAGTAACACGTGTTTGGGTTACCATTGGTGTGTATATCATATGGTAGAGCTATGGATCAATGATTTAGGGTGAGCTTCTGATGTTTGGCATATACTTGTCTCCCTCTTTATGGATTAGATTGATCTTTATGTTGTATTCATATATGGTTTGTACCTGTATATTTATTCAGTGACTTATTTGTACTCATATTATAATAGAAGCTCTTGTACTAACTTCACTAGGTCTTAGGGTTGTTTTAAATATAATAGAACGTTCATTACATTTATTTAACTATTTCTTTTAATTTCTCTTGATAGTTCCCTGCTTGTAGCTCTGGAATATGGGTTTGCTTACCTATTAGTGGGGAATAGTTGGTACCATCATGACCTGAGAAATTAGTTTGTGACAAATTGGTCTTAGAGATAGGTTTACTGTTGTGTTGATATAAGATCTAAGTCTCTAATAGAGTCTAGTAGATCAAAATAAAGACCTCTATATCCTATCTTAAGGAGGGTACATGGCAGTATTAGAAAATTTGATAGTTGACTCCTTGTGATGTGTTCGTATTTCTATAAGCCTCTAGTACTTATTTTGACTCTATTATTTCCTAGATGGATGACAGAAGGTTATCAGTAGTTATGGATTAGACTTCAATGTTTGTTAGCTCAGCATTAACTTAGGGAGTTAGAGATTAATATCAAAAGTCTTCAACATTAACTAGAGGATTAGGGGACAACCCAGGCTCTGGTAGAGTCTGTTACTACTTTAGCCTTTCAATATTTTGCATTGGGAATTTTGAGCCTTTTTGTGGATACTTCCTAGCCAGAGATGACATTCGACACATCATTTTGCCACTTTGCTTGGCATTAGATCATTTGATAGTAGCTAGTTCTTCTTTTCTATAGGTTGTTGATAATGTGAGGACCATAGAGAAAACATGTATTGAGACCTTTGGAGATTGATATTAGAGGCTATGTCATCAGTACAATGTTATTGGTATTCCATCCGATAATAGGGATCCTCTCGGTGTGGATAAGCTTCACTTTAGGCCTGCAAGTTCCTCACTGGTAGCTTTTTTAACTATATGAAGCTTACAAACCAGTTATGGCGGTCACAACGTGTAGATTTCTCATCAGACCTTGCAGAGTATTTGATATAGATCTTTAGGCCATGGAGGTAATTTTATATCCGGGGTATAGTGCCTTAGAGTATTCGAAGAGCTTGTTTTTGTTTTGTTGAGATTTTTCACTAACTTAGAGAGTTCCACAGGTGAAAGTTGGATTTCCGATAGGGTCAACAGATATTTCTCACCCTTCTAGAGCTCCTGAGGTATGTTATGATTGTGGGGAGGATGGTCATTTTAGTAGGGAGAGTCCCCGATATTAGTTTGTTAGCTAGTTTGTGTCAACTCATGTTTTCTCCAAAGATTAGGGCTTTAGGGTTTTGTATGACTTTAGAGAGACTGGTCATTGTTCTAGAGAGTATCTGACATAGGATCATTTATCATTCAACTTACCCTATTCATTCTCATGGTGTTCTGGCATCTTTAGTTAGAGACGCTACATTTAGTTCCTCAATTAGTGATTTATACAATCAGTTAGAGTTTGGACTCACTCAGATTCGTAATCCTTAAGGCATATTAGGCATGTGATTTAAAGTTTCCATCGTGATAGGTGCACCATTTATTTCTAGCCTTTACCATCTATTTGATGTGAATTGAGGTTTTTAGACCCACCAATGATTATGTGTCTTGGTAGGTTCATATTGGTTGTTATATGCCTTAGTGCAGTGTTCATGTTTATATGATTACCCCTATAAATAATTTCTTTTACTAGTGAATAGAGTGAATCATTATTAATATTTACCTTAGAGTGTATCATCTAGGTTTGAGTCTAATTTATCATGGTATATTGTCCTTCTTATAACCCTAGAGTGGTACTTGTTATTGATTTTCACATTTTTGTACCACTTATACCTTATATTGATGTTTTTTCTTTGTTGTTATTATTGACATTGATTTTTCATTAATCGATCCTTACTTGATAAACGATTGGAGTAGTATTTTCTAGTTAGGATCCACTTCTTGCGATTCTTGTTTGTTTGCTTAGGTTGCTAGTTCAATTGGATGGTTTTCTCTTATTTAGCAAGGTAAGGTTGATTGACTTCCTCTTTTATTGGTGATGAAGATCAGTTGTAGAGTGGGCTAAGTAAGTAAAGGTAGGTTGGACTTCCATAGTTCGATTATGGTTTAATATTGGAAATTTGGTTATATTGCTTGTTTCTTAGATTAAGATTCTAGGACTTGCCTTTTGGATTCCTAAGATTTGAGCATAGGCTATCCTTCTCTCTAGATTATTTTTGAGGTTGACTGATTTGGGGTTCATTCTTTTGATTTGGCTAGTTCATCGCCCAATAGATGTTGATGCTTAAAGGTCTTAGGCTATTCTTCCTAGTTGTTGGGTCTATCTCTTGGTAACATCTTTAATCTTTGTATGGGTTTTGAGTTGGATAATTCATTTTCTCTGTGATGTATTTCTTTATTTAGTCAAGTTAATATTGGTATAAATGGATGATCCTTTTTCTATCACCCTTTATTAAGTTGGCCAATTGGGACTTCATTATATTGATTTTATTGGTTCATTCTCTAGTAGTAGTCTTGACCTGGAAGTTGAAATTGTGATTGGTACACTATTCTTCTATGATGTAATCCTTGGTTTAATTGGGTTAAAGTTGTTTTACATGGGTGGATTCAGAAGTTTCTAGTTTCGAAATTTGTTTGGCCTAATTAGATATTTTGGAGAGCTTTTCCTTGGTGGTATGGTCCTATAGGTATTGGTTGTTTTGGATAGAGCATTGGATTGACTAGTTTCAAGCTACGAATACCCTTCTCAATCATTAGAGTTTTGGGCTACTGTTGTTATTATTCATAGCCTTGGCAAATTCTTAGGCATGCTTTGATGATTCAGACCCTCCAGCAAATATGGAGTTGATTTCTTGTGCCCACAGCCTTTGGTGTATCATCCATTGTGATTCTATTCTTCACTTATATTTTGATTTTACCTATGGTAGTATGTAATAGGAATTTGCCATATTTATGATAGTAAGGTCTATGGAATTTTGGCCTTAGTTTAGACTTGTTAGCTCAACTTTTAAAGTTTGAATCTTGTAAATGACAACTTGGAAATTGTTCTAGAATTTGGAGTATGGATGCTCATCTATCTACAGGATTTATTTGCATAATTAGATCGAGTAGTTCAATTTTGGTGCTGGTGTTATAGCTTAGGATTGTGTATCTGGTCTGCGACCTCTATTTTTGGATTTGTTTGAGTTAGGCATTCATTTATAGGATGGATAAGACTACTCTTTGCCTACCTATTCAACCCTTTTTATTTCAGATAGATTATGATTGATAGATTCTTTGTAATAGCCACTTGGCACATGGTGATGCTTTCTACTATTTTAACATTATTTCTTAGTTTTTGCAAAAATTTTGGAGTGTCCATTCAGCAAAAGCGGTGATCTCAAGTTGGTCTTAGCATGGTTTATTCCTCAGTTGATGGGACATCCTAGAATGGATCATTTGTCTTTGAAAGTTGGTTCTTTGGATTCTTATTATAGATTTTGAGGGTGATCTAGACTAGTTGTACTCTACCAGGAGATAGAAGGTTTTGACCATCTCCATTTTTGAGTTTAGGAAGAGCCTTATGGACTTAGTTTTATGATTTCTATTATGGATTTTGGTTGATCATCTCAGGTTCTTCAAAGCCTAAGTGATGTGATCGTATGGACATAACCCTAATGATGATTTTGGTAGTTCGGAGTAGATAACGGATTTGGAAAGGCAAAAAAAGGTTAGATTTTGATATTGGAAGTTATTGCATAATTTATGTTTTGTATTGCCTTTGTCTTGGTTGAGCTGCCACCTGGTTGTGCTTGTATTAGTGTGTTATTAGTTTCTTGCAGGTTCAATTTTCTTGTTTTATCCATTCTCGGTTTAGTTGGAGGTCAGTCGCTTGTTGAGGTCGAGTTTTCGCTATTTGACAAATGAAGTGGGAAAGTTGGCTAAAAAAGGATACTTATAGAAAGATCCCTTGGAAACATTGTCTCTCCTTAGAGGTTATTTGGGAAGTCTTTCTTGAAGTTTACAGGCCCTACACCTCACCCTTTCGAGCTCTCCCGCTCCTTCTATCCATGGACATTGGTTGAGGAAAGTCCTTTTAATTGTGGATATTGTAATTACCTCATAAGTATCATATAAGGTCGCCATGACCTACCCCTCATGCCGACAAACATGAGTTTCCAGTGTTCATCCATTGGACTCCCACCTTCATGATTAGCTTTCACACTCGACCAATATTTCCCAATTAAAACCATTTTTCAACAAAACCATCATTCTATTTTTATAAACTAAGGCTATTAATAGTGGTACCGTCATACCGACTATAACTTTCAAGCAATATCCTTTGCCAAATCTGTTAGTGGTCAAGGGATTCCTATGTACCCATAGACTCTATTATCCAATTAACTTAGGGGATTCCCATGTTCCCCAGAAGTATTAATTACTATATTAACTTGGGGGATTCCCTTGTACCCTACAAGTATGTTTACTAATCCAAATCATTCCACAACTATTTAAACCATTAATATCATTTAGGATTCCATTGCCAAGTTTAAATAATGCATAAGTTCCATTAGAAATTCAATGACATAGTGAAATCATTATCATAGGTATTTTATCAAACATTTTGGGGGCAGAGTATTTCCAAAACCAAAGCCAATTACTGAACTACCATTCCCATGCAACCAATTATTCAAAGCCACTATTAATGCATATAAAAGAATAATTAAAACATGGGAAAACCTTAAGAAAGAATTCATAACAGAAAACCCCAAATCATATTTTAAAAACCAAAATCATACAACATTAAAATCATGAAAACATTGTATAAAATCCATGCCTTCAGTTAGAACTAACAATGAGGGATGATAATATGTCTTAGACCAAGATGATAATGAAGAAAAATCACCAAGATAATCCCCAATTTACTCCTTAAGATGAAACCCTAGCTTTATTATCCCAAGAACTCTAGAGAGGATTTAAGAGTGTTTTCTAAGTGTTTAAGAATAGAATAGTAGGAAAAATAACCTCCCAATTGCATTATAAGTCATGGGACCTTATTAATATAAATAGGGAAATGTCCAAATGGCCATCACTTAAACTACACTTAATTCCCCTCATAGGGTATGACTGAACCTTACGTATCGTACCTATTCTGTACGAGTGTTACCCATATGTCGTATCCTAGGATTTCCTCCTTTGAACCAACACTATCCAAGGTATGACATACCCAAAACCAAGCCGTGTTCAAGTGTATGACTAGTACCAATAAATCGTACCCCTGGCAAAATTAAATCTCAGGAGTTTTAAATACTGTCTCCCTGTACAAGTCTTGGGTACGACTCTACCCTAGCTTATAGATTATGGTGAGCCACTCGTACTCAGATCTAACCTAAGTTACCAAGTTCATGATTATGTAAAGTAACTAAACAACTCGTATCCACCGATACGATTTGTACCATCAAAATCGTACCCCTTCCAAAAACCAAATCCAACCCACCAATAAACACTAGTTAGCATACGACTAGACTATACCACCAATACCAAAGTGTACGATTCATTCCCCTATCATATCTTACCCAAAAACTAGAAATCTAAGAAATTTTCTAAGGTCTAAAAAACCAGGGTGCTTTAGTCCCCCCTACTTGGAACATTCATCCTCGAATGACGGACAAGGTAGGGGTAACAACACACACGAGTCATTTGCATTATCAAACATATTCCCAATCTTTATCACAAAGTTTGAAACTAATAACACAAAGATATTAATCTTTCCTTTAACAAACTCAAAAAATAAAGATGTGTTGAATAACCAATACCTTCCGCACAAATTCCAGGAGTAGAAAATAGATGTGGACACTTAGATTTCATGTACTCATCTGCTTCCCATATGGCTTTTTCCAACTTATGGTTCCTCCATAGAACCTTAATCAAAGCCATATCCTTGGCCACAAATGACAAACCTACCTATACAACATCCTAACAGGACCTCCTCGTAAGTTAGTGAGTCCGATATTCCCAGCCCGCCAAAGGAACAATCAAAGAAGGATCACCAATGCACTTACTTAACATGGAAACATGAAATACCGACTGAACGGAGATCAAACTAGTAGGAAACTCCAACTGATAAGCCACATTACCTACCCTTCATAGAAACACATAAGAACCAACATACCAGGGACTGAGCTTTCCCTTCTTATCAAACTGCATGAATCCCTTCTTGAGAGATACATTTAAAAACACCCTATCTCGAACCTCAAACTCTAAGTCTCTACGCCTTATAACCATATAGGACTTTTGGTAACTCTAGGTAGTCTTATCGTGAATCACCTTTACCTTTTCAATAGCCTGATAGACCAAATAATGATTGAACATATCCACCTCACTAAGATTGAACCAACCAATAGGAGATCAATACCTCTTATCATACAATGCCTCAAAAAGGGCCATACCAATATTAGAATAATAGTTATTATTGTAAGCAAACTCTACCAAAGGTCGATGCTCAACCCAACTACCATCATAAACAATCACACATTCACAAAGTATATCCTCCAATGTCTGAATAGTACTTTCCTCTTGCCCATCTTTATGAGGATAAAAAGCAGTACTCAGACTCACTTTAGTACTTAATCGGTTCTGAAAAGACCACTTAAAATGACACAAAAACTATGTACCACAATATGAGATAATCAAAATAGGTACCCCATGCAGTTTAACAGTCTCTTATAGATACAACCGCGTATAATCCTCCATCAAAAAGGCAGTCCTCACAGGTAAAAATTGAATAGACTTCACCATCCTATCCACAATGATCCAAACCAAATCAAATTGGTTCTAATACTGAGGAAGACCGATAAAAAAAAATATATTGATTACCTCCCATTTCCATACAGAAAAATCAATCTCTTGATATAACCTACCAGTTCATATGTGCTCAACCTTTACTTATTAATTCATAATGTTTTTGGCAACAAAATAAACCACATAACTTTTCATACCATTCGACCAATACATCTCCTTGAGATTATGATACATCTTCATCGAGTGTATTGCCCTGAATCTGATACCTAGAATGCCACACGGCGCTCATGACCCTGAAGGACCACAAGCTAACCCATGACTGATATCTGTACTAAGCACTATATAACAAATTGTAAAAATATGCAATAAAAGACTGAAGGGCCATAAGGTTCAAATATCTAATTAAACATAACAACTGAATAATACGGTATCACCATACTAAAACTGAAATAACTGTCTGAACATGCTAGTATGAAATCCTCTAACCTGTCTAAAAACTATGGAGTTGATGGGATAAGTCCCCAACTAACTCCAAACTACTAAAATAATAAAGTAATAAAATAATTATTCTATCCTCGAATAATGAGGACTCACTGCTAGTCTGGCTTCTATACGTCTGATCTACTAAGGATGTACTGGAGCTCGTATTTCTGAACCTATGGTATAAAACACCATAGCACAAATGTGTCAGTACGATTGAATATACCGGTATGCAAGTGAGTTAGACTGAATGCAAGGGGTTTATATGCATAAACAATACTAACTAACTGAATAACATGAACATGAGAATACATGCATGAATACATGAACTTTGACTGAGATCATGACATCACTGAATCTGAATACTGATAACATAAGTTTCATATAACAGATATACTATTATCTAAATAAACTTGTCTGACAGTCCTATTTCTGATGAAACTAGCTGAGTTTTGTACTAAAATGGGTGACTATATTTGGATGTCTTGAATTTTGTAAAACTATCTGAGTTATTTACTAAGACTAAGACTGAGACTATAACTATGGGATGTAGTCATCTAAATAAAATACCCTAAATAAGTTAATATAGCTGACTTTTGTCCAATCTGTAACCCCAATTGGAAGGGTGTCAATACCCCGCCACTGGTAGGGACAAGCTATTGGTGACCCTCGACTGATAGTGTCCCCAAAAGAGAATAGTGGGACCCACATATGATAGTATTAATCCACCTCATCAACCTTTATCTGTCATTTTTGATGTCTTAACCTATACTGGCTACATAGTTCTTGAATGCAAAGATTGCTTCAAAGGATCACACCCTCAACTGTTAGTGTGTGCCCTCATCATTGGGTTTGCTCAGTGCTAATTCCTACTCCCATTTGAATAAACACTGAAACATGATTAACTGAACTGAACTGGACTAGGTCCTATGAGTTCTGCTGAGTGACGAAATACAACTGAGATTACTGAGTTATTGAGATTTCTGAGATTACTGGGATTTCTATGTTTTCCTGAGTCAGAAGTTTGAATGAACTCTACTGAGCATGGCTTGACTGAGAGTATCTTGAAAACTGACACTGGCTCTGTCCACACAACTAAATTATCAAGTACAAGTACCCCCAGGATTCGATAGCATGAAACTGTCAAGATATAACACTTCCTAGACTCACGACCACAATCAACAATCTATAATACAATCATTGGGGAATTTCATCAGGAACTTATGTATCATGGTTTGATACATAAATAGGAATGCATATAAACATGTCATAATTTCATACAGCTAATCTCTTGAACAATCCATCAAACAATTTCAATGTATAACAATGTCATAGAAGTCATTTCGAACGTAAGGGAGGAACATGAATTCATCAATTTTGGCCACAAATGAGTAAGACGGCATAATTCCTATCCTCTTAGGAATTTTATCAAATGCCTTGCATACATATCTTTAGGCTTAGGCATGAATATTGAAATAATATACCCTGGCAATATTTTACACTTCCAATGAAAAAATTTCAACCACATAGTAACATATTTTCATGATAGTCTTTAAAGACTTCAACTTGGAAATCAAACAACAAAATAAACATGGATATAATGCAATTCATTCCATGGAATCCAAAGTTTAAATTTCAAATAGGGTTTCTTGAGCTTCATGGGTGAAAGGTATCATGAATCAACACTTGACATACCTCGGTGGATGATTTCTTAAAGATTGGTGGAGGAAACCTTGAATTCTTTACTTGGTATTAAGCACCTAGGGTTTCTTGTTCTTTGGGAATGATCTTTGAGAGAAACCCTAATTTCGTGTTGTGGATGAATAAATAAGTTATAAGCTTTGGTATGGTATAATTAGTGGTTAATATGGATGGGAAAAGACCCAAATACCCTTTTAAAATTGGCTTAAAATTGCTGATCGGAAGTGGCGATGGTTAGGGAGATGGTTCGTCACTGGATCGATGGTCCGTCGGTCCTGACCATCATATTTGGCAAGAACCTGAACTTTTAGCCTCGTCTGTGATGGTTTGGGCAATGTTCCATCGCTATCTTGACATTTCTCCAGTCCTGACCATCGTACTTGGCCAGAAGATTGGTTCACTACCTTTGCCACAATGATTTAGGAGACTGTCCATCGCTAGCTCTATGGTCCATCGGCCTGACCGTCACTTCTGGCTAGTTTTGATAGTTCTCTATAAAACGTCCATTACTTTTTACTCCGCTACCTGATTTGGAAAAAATTGGTATCATTGGAAAGCTAACTCTTCAGGAGACTAGGTTTGACATAAAGAAAGTTTCGAGTATTATAATATCTCCTTCTTGGGAATATTCATCCTCGAATGAGACTGACAAGACTAGGAAAGCTGATAGACTGATCTTATTTTATGGGCGTGAACATTTGAACATGTTTATATGACTGGAACTTCTGATATACTAAATTATTATACTGAATATGCATGTCTAATGAATGGATATGTGATGGATAGTCTTCATGGATTCATGACTGAAATTACTGAGAAGCTGAGTTTTTCGTGATGAGAATGCATATCTGATGCATGAATACGTGATTGACATGATACATGAAAATATGACTGGATATGCAAAAGTATTTGATACCAAGTTTATAAATGAAATCTAAACATGAAACTGAATAAGCTTGAAGAAAGCTATCTACGTTGGGTTGAGTCTGAGTTTGCAGAGAAGAGGTGAGCATACTTGGTCCGCATGTCTGCTTCTGCTTCCCAAGTAGCTCCCTCAATGGATTGATTCTGCTAAAGAACTTTGACTACAAGGACTTGTTTATTCCTCAGCCAGCGAGTCTGGTAGTCAAGAATTTTAACTGGGATCTCTTCGAAAGAAAGGTTGTTTTTAATGTCTAAGCCCTCTGTAGGGACTACAACTACCGGGTCACTTATGCACTTCTTTAGTAAAGAGACATGTAACATTGGATGAACTGAGGCCAGATCTGAAGGCAATTCAAGCTCATAAGATACCTTGCCAAAACGACTGAGAATTTTGTAGTGACTGACATGTAGGTGATTTAGCTTTCCCTTCTTGCCGAACCACTTCACTCCTTTCATGGGAGAGATTTTGAAGTACACATAATCACCAATATCAAACTAAAAATACTTTCAGTTCACATCTGTATACGATTTTTGCCGGATCTAAGCTGTCTTGAGTCATTCTCTAATCAACTGAACTTTCTCTAAGGCATAGAAAACTATGTCAGGACCTATAACTGAGGCCTTACTACTTCGAACCAACCGATTAGAGATCTGCATCTCCTTCCATATAGAGCTTCGAATGGAGCCATCCAAATGATGGAATAATAGTTGTTGTTGTATGCAAACTCAATCAAGGGACAGTGATCATCGCAACTACCCTTGAAATCAATTGCACATGCTCGCAACATATCTTCTAAAGTCTGAGTGGTCCTTTCTGCTTGACAATCTGTCTGGGGATGAAAGGTTGTACTAATTTGAACTTGGGTACCAAGACCCTTTTGAATGCTTTCCAGAAGTGAGAGATGGACTAGTTACCTCTATCTGAGATAATAGACAATGGAACACCATGCAATCTGACCAACTCCCTGATATAGAGTTTGGCATAATCCTCGGCTTACTAGGAGGTATGTACAGGAAAGAAATGAGTTGATTTGGTCATCCTGTCTATAATCACCCAGACTGAATCATGCTGGCGACGAGTATGAGGCAAACCCATCACAAAGTCCATGTCCACTTCTTACCACTTCCAAGTATAAATATTTAACTTCTGCATGGACCCACTAGCCTTCTGATGCTCTATCTTTAAATGCTAACATGTAGAGTATTTAGCCACGAACACTGCAATATCTCTCTTCATCCCACTCTACCAATAGATCTCCTACAAATCCTGGTACATCTTAGTTGCGCTTGGATGAATTAAGCAGTGCGCACCATGCACTTCTGCAAGAATTCGTTGCCTGAATTCATCTACACCTGGAAAACACAGACGACCCTGACAACACAAAACACCATTCTCCCTTGGGAGAAAACCTCAACCTTCTTATCCTTTGCTAACTCTTTCAATTTTACCAGACTGGGATCTCTATCCTGCTTTTCTTTCACCTCGTAAACTAGGGATGATTCTGAGCTATTCTAAACCCATATACTACCTTCTAATGAATCGATTAAGTGGACACCTAGTTGGGAAAGCTGATGGACTTCCTTAGCTAACTTCTTCTTACTGTCCTCAACATGAGCAACACTACCTATAGACAGTCATTACTAACTCTTCTGGAGACTAGATTTGACTTAAAGAAAGTTCAGGGTATTAAATCGATCCAGTATGTACAATATAGCATAATTCATGCACCTTAGCCAAGGTCCTTTGTCGGTAACTGTCGACATCAGGAGGGCACAACCTCTCTTATTACCGTAAAGTACCGTCACTATAAATCTCGAACACCATTACCTTTTGCATACCCACATAGCTCTTGATTTTCATCCAGATAGAATCTAACAATTACTTCTCCTAAATCTCTACACCAAGAGATGACCGAACCACTTCTTATACCATTACATAATCGTCCACGGAGTTCAATACACAAACTCCAAGATTAGCCAAGCAGTAAATATATTTTAACAATTCTCGCTTTACTCTCTCTATATGTGCCAAACTTCCTATAGAAAACCTGCTAAGACCATTAGCAACCATATTAGCTTTACCTAGGTGATAGTTAAAACTCATATCATAGTCCTTCAGAAGCTCCAACCATCTCCTCTACCTTAGATTTATATCCTTCAGAGTTAACCCATGCACATCATACATATAATGTTGCCATATTTTCAAAACAAAAACCACCGCCGATATCTCTAAATCATGAGTACAATAATTCCTCACATGAACCTTCAATTTCCCAAAAGCATAGAAAATCACCTTCCCATACTGCATCAAGCCAAAACCAAGTCCCACCCTAGATGCATCACAACAAACAACAAACCCCTCAATGCCCTAAGGCAATATCAATATTGGAGCTGAAGTTAGCTTATCTTTCAACTTCACAAAACTCCCCTCATAAGCATCTGATAATAAAAACGTTGCCTTTTTCTGAGTTAACTTAGTCAAAGAAGCATCTATCGTAGAAAAGATTTCCACAAACCGCCGATAATACCTAGCCTAACCCAAGAAGCTCCAAATGTTAGTTGGATTCATGGAACTAGGCCAATTTTTAAGCATCGTTGCCTTTTCAGGGTCTACGATTATCCCCTCGCTAGTAATAATATGACCAAGAAAAGTCACAGCGTTCAACTAAAACTCACATTTAGAGAACTTAGCATACAAATGTTGTTCCATCAAGGTCTGCAATACCACACAGAGGTGATTAGGATGATCCACCTGACTCTTGG
Organism: Capsicum baccatum var. pendulum; assembly: GCA_030864225.1. Taxonomy (NCBI): domain Eukaryota; kingdom Viridiplantae; phylum Streptophyta; class Magnoliopsida; order Solanales; family Solanaceae; genus Capsicum; species Capsicum baccatum. The sequence goes on along the minus strand of CM061560.1, from coordinate 157,321,456 downwards.
AATAAGCCAGAATGTCATCAATAAACACAATGACAAAGAGATCCAAGAACTATCTGAAAATCGTGTTCATCAAGTCCATAAATGTTGTTGGATCATTAGTAAAAAAAATGACATAACCAATAATTCAAAGAGCCCATACCAAGTACGAAAAGTCTTCTTAGGGATATCCTCCTCCCTAATCTTAAGTTGATGATACCCAAACCAAAGATCTATCCTAGAGAAGAACTTGGCACTTTGTGACTGATCAAACAAGTCATATATCCTTGGGAGAGGATAGTTGTTCTTAACCGTCACCTTATTCAACTGTCGATAGTCAATGTACATCTTAAGGGAACCATTTTCTTGCACATGTAAAACACCAGTTCACCCCACGGGGATACAGTAGGACGAATAAACCCCTTATCTAGAAGATCCTTATGTTTCTACTTAGGTTCCCTCAACTCAGTCGAAGCTATTATATAAGGAGGAATAGATATTGGATTAGTGTCTAAAACAAAATCAATACCAAACTCTATTTTCCTATCAAAATAAAAACCAGGAAAATCATCTCGAAAGACATCTAGAAACTCAATTACCACCAGAACGTAATATAGAGAAGGACCTTTTGAGTTAGAATTTTTAACCCAAATAAAGTGATAGAGACAACCTGTATAGATTAACCTCCAAGCTCTAACCTGTATAGACGTAGTTCCTCCGATTCCTGTTGAGATGCAAGAGCATACAACCTATTTCAGCCTATGTCAGTACAAGAAGCAGGAGAAGATGCAAAAGTCACACCACTAGGTGTAGGAGCAAAACATGAACCAACTGAAGCTTTGACCACTCCTGATGCACCCTTTACAAGTGGACAATTTTTGAGCATATGGCCTGGATGGCCATATTTAAAACATTTGTACCTGCCTTCATTAAAATAGCCTCGGTGAAGATAACCACAAAACCGGTAAAGAGGGCATAAAAAAGCTGACTGGCCCCTACTCGCTTGAGATTGGGTACCTTGTGTCAAGAAATATCTCACCAACTTGTAGATGTTTGTCCCTCGACTTCTTCAAGTAAGGAGCACTAGTAGTAGAGAAGGAACCCAAACTCCCCCACTTCTTCTTTATCTATTTACATCCATCCTGACTGCCCTATTGCTGAGCACCACTCGACTCAGATAAACTACCCCTCTTACCTATTCGTTCCCCAAACTTTTCTTGTTTTCTCTTTTCTTCCTCAACCTTCTATATTTGGAAAACCAACCTCAAAATATCCATATCCTTGATCAACAAAATAGTATTGCTTTCAAGGATTAGATCTCGAGATACCATAGAAGTAAACATTCTCATTCTCGCCGTCACGTCAACCACGAAATAAAGAGCATACCTTGACAAATGATGAAACTCCAAGGAATATTACTTTATAGACAATTTACCTTGCCTGAGATTCACAAACTTCTCTATCTTTGCTTTCCTTATCTCTTGAAGAAAGAAATGATCTAGAAAAGCATTAGAAGAAGCATCTCATCACGACAACACCTCCATATCACCTCTATCCCTATCCCACTCTTTCTATCATTGGTACGCAATATCCTTGAGCTAATAAGCTGTGAAATTTACACCTTCCATATTTCTATCCTACATCACCCTAAATATCTTCTCTATTTCATCTAATAAAGCCTGAGTATCCTCCTCTAGGTTCACTAGTAAAAGTAGGAGGATTCAACTTCATAAACTAGACAACCTTTGTGGCCTCAGCAGAAAACCCACCAGACGCATCTCGATCAGCCTAAGGATCTACCAACTGAGCAATAACATAGATAGATTTGTAAAATTATGAATTAGCCACCACACCTTAAAGAGGAAAGTAGTAAATGGGGAACTCTAGAACAATAAGGGATAGGACCCTAAGAACAAGTACAAACTCTAGGTGTAGGACTTACCCCATCAATATCATCCCCAAATAACATAAAAGAATTCCCTTATGTTCCAGATCATCGAGGCATGATCAGAAAAGGTGAACAACCAAAGATTAGAGAAGTATTCTAGGACTCAACTCTAAGTTTGAAAATAGAATACCAAGAAAATAAAACATTCCTAAATGCCCTGTAGCCTCTATCTTATGCAATTGGTGCGCTACACACCCCTAAAAGAGACTCTACTAGACACGAAATTATGGACTCTCAATTGACCATCAACCTAAGTCTCTGATACCTACTTGACAAAACCTGACCTAGGGCCTTGTCTTAAAGGACATCCTAAGTCCAACTAGGGCTAGAGATAACCCGTATTATCCTACCCAACCTCCAACCACCTACCCTGAGTTGGAAGAACTTCAAACATATAAAAAGATAGTAGAACATCTTATATAAAGAATCATGGATAGGATCACGACCGTGACTGACCCAACTGATTCCAACCATCCCATACAAACCATCCAACCATACAAAGCCAAACTAAAACCATGAATCCGACCATAATGAAATAAGTTCCATTAATAATTAAATTTATAATCAAAAAATAAAATACAATAGAACAATGAGAAATTTTCTCTAATGATGTCAGCCTCAATACTAAGGCTAACATTAACGCCGATCCTGCCCATTCCAACTAATAGTAGTTCCACAAAAGCCTCTAACCAAAAGAATACAAAAATATTATTGGGATATTCCCCCAACTATTGTTAAAACTAATATCCATAAATAATCCAAAGTATGAAATAGTATCCATGAAATGAAGTGTTTCAAAAAAATAGAAGCCCACCATTTCAATCTAATTACTAACCCCTAAATGTCTAAATGCTAAATAGGAGGAGTAGAACGACCAGTTCATTCATCGTGTAGGGATGTAGTCGCACGAAGATGGGTGGGTGGGTGAATGCTAGCATGAGCTAAAGATAAAGATAAAGTAATTCCATTTAAGAAAACCAAGTAAAACAACCCATATGAACATAACCTATATATATATATATATAAACACACATATTTATATCAATGTTGGGAAGGAGAATCGGATTTTACATGAATTTAAAACCTTTAACCTGGGTATGTGAAGCTTAACCATCCTAAACCTACCCATGGGATATATGGGTCTAGTGTAACCCCCTGAACGGACCTCAATGTATGTAGCTGCACAAATTTAAGATACCATAAGAGTCAAGGATTCCCAAATACCCTTCACTCTCTATGATACATACGTACAGTGTACTTAGAGTATTCCCATGTACCTCAGAAGTACCATATAAGGTCTCCATGACCTACCTTTCATGTCGGCAAATATGAGATACCACTGTTTGTCCATTGGACTCCCGTGCTCACTGTAAGCTTTCATACCCGGCTATTATTGCCTAATAAACCTTTTTCCAACCAAACCATTATTTCATTTTTTTAACCAAGGTTATTAGTAGTGGTATGGTTATACCGACTTAAACTTCCAAATATTATCCTTAGTCAAACTTTTTAGTGGTCAAGGGATTCCCATGTACCCATAGACCCTATTTTCCAATTAACTTGGGGGATTTTCATATACCCCAAATGTATGTTTATTAAGAAAAATCATTCCAAAACTATTAACACCATTTATATCATGTAGGGTTCCATTACCAAGTTTAAACCATACATAAGTTCCATTAGAAATCCAATGACATTGTAAAATCATTATCATAGGAATTTTATCAAACATATTGGAGGCATAGTATTTCCAAAACCAAAGACAATTACCAAACACCCATTCCATGAAACCAATAATCCAAAACAAACATCAATGCATATAAAAGAATAAATAAAACTTGGGAAAACCATAATCAAGCATTTATAACCAAAACCCAAAATCATGTAACATTCAAATCATGAAAACATTGTATAAAACCCATTATTTTAGTTGGAAATAAAAATGATGGAAGAGTGCATGCCTTAAAGAAAGATGATGATGGAGAGAAATCACAAAGACAAGCCACAATTTACTCCTTAAGATAAACTATTTGAAATATGTTGTAGTCTGAAAGCCATTAAACTGTCTAAAATTTATGGATTTGATGGGACATGTCCCCAACTAACTCCGAACTACTAAAATAATAAAGTAATAAAATAGCCATGCTATCCTCGAATGTTGAGGACTCACTGCTAGTCAGGATACTGAACGTCTTATCTATTAAGGATGCTCGGGAGCTCGTGCTTTTAAACCTATCATATAAAACACCATAGCACAAATACATCAGTACATTAAATATAACAGTATGCAAGTGAGGTAGGTTGAATGTAAGGGGTTGATATACATGAACAATACAAATTGACTGACTAACACAAACGTAAGAATATATGCATATATACGTAACTGTAATTGAGATCGTGATAACGTTGAATCATTAATTCTGATAACATAGATTTACTAATATCTGAGTACTAATACTGGGATACTAAATGACTAAGTCTATTGAGTACCAAGGAACTGATATTATATTACTGATAAAGGAATGACTATTTCTGACAATTCTAATTATGAAAAACTGGTCTGATTGATTGTATATAATAGTCCTAAAGCTAAATACTGATAACATGAGTTTCATATAATTAATATACTATTAACTGGGTTCATGAGAACATGATTTTTGAGTATGAGCACTGATAACATGAGTGATTATATCTAAAAGTCTTGATACTATTGAAGTTGCTGAGTTCTATACTATACTGAGTTGATTGTATCTAATAGTCTTGGATTTCTGTAGAAATAAACTGAGTTCTATGAGTATACCCTCTCTAATAAGGAGATCTTCCATCAACCCCTCCTATTAGGAAACTCAAATGAGATGTATAAATAGCTAAACACATAGGGTGCATCTCAACCTACGCTGGCTACGTAGTCCTAGAACACAAGGATTGCTTCAAGGATCACACCCTCCACTAAATAATACACGAGTCCCCATTCTTGGGTTCACTTGGTGCTGAATTCTACTCCCAACTGAATAGACATTGAATTGATTAATTGTACTGAGCTGATACAATTGGTATTATTTAGCAGAGCTAAATTGAGTTTACTGAGTTCCGTTGCCAATGAAAGGCTACTGATATCTGAGGATTGATGGAGAGTACTAAAACTAATGAGATTTTTAGGAATACTAAGGTTACCAAGATTACTGAGTACTAACGTTATTGAGACCACTATGTTCGCTGAGATTACTAAGTAGGACTAGATTGATACTGAATTTACTAAGTTTTCTTGAGTCATGAGAGTGACTGAATTCTAAGGATCATAGCTTAACTGAGAGTATCTTGAAAACATGACTCTGGTTCTAGAAATACTGGCTGGGTTGAGCTACTGAGGAAAACTGAGGCAATGCACAAGGAACCTAGGAATTGAGTCATAACTAATTATCTGAGATCTATAACTAAGGTATGATACATGAACCAAGTTGAACACCCAGTTACCTAGATGGTCCATCTTAGAATGATCAAATTTATGAGATTCCAAATAGTGCGATTAGATGGAAAGATGGGGAAACCACACAATCTGAACTTGTCTGTTCTGAATGCAAAACTAAAGTACTGGATTTGTGGAATAATTCATGCTAAAAGCTTATACTTGACTGGAGCGTTTCTATTACACTCTTTCAATAGAGTTCTCATCACTATAGGGAGAAATCAAATCTTGGTCTAGACTGAGCATAAATGTATAAATATGCTAATTTATCTGATTAATTGAATGACTTTTAGATGAAAGAGGGCATATAAGATTGAATTGTACTTAGTCTGAATGACTAGCCTGAGGCTGTAGAGTATTATGCATTGAAGGTAAGGACTGACTAAGTGATATGAGGTGACTTGGCATGGATTCATGAAAATTGTATTACTCGAATTTGTGCGACCAGGTGTATGAAATAATTCAGAAACATTCTATAACTAAGGTACTGAAATACTAATGACTGAGTAACTGGTAGCTATATCCTATAGTTGGGCAATCCTGAATGTGAACTAAGTTTCTGATCTGGATCAACTAGGACTGGGACTGAGATTATAGTTAAGATGGTAATTGAGACTATAACTATAACTCAGACAGTAACTGGGACTAAATGTTGATCACTAAAATGGAATACTGAAGCTGTAATGAGTTCTGATAATTGCTTATAGACAATTGACATACACCAAGGATATATCAAATTTGACACTTAACTGAAACATGAGGAATAGAATACAAAAATCATGGATTTATCAAAGGCTTTAAGAATAGGGTGTACATGACTCTACTAAGTTTGGCTACTCACTAGAAGTGGAATTTGAGTCATATTAGCTAAGCATATGTAAAGCTTGGCATGAGTACATGAGCCATGAGCTGCATGACCTGCGTCTGGAATTTCTACATTTCACTAGACATAATTTGTGACACTAAGTGAACTAGAATTGCTATACTAGGAACTTAGAACACATACTATACTGTGAGAAGCATGCAGATATAAGCTATATTCGTGGAACTGAAATGGGTAGCATGCATAAATATCATGATGACTATAGTAAAAAACTTTGAACTAAGACGAGAAAGGGTTGGGAATCATCTTTACTTACTGATTATCTTCACATATCGGACCTATAACTAGAATCTAAAGGCTTGACTTTTTGACCCCAAAGTTTAACTGCTAGGCACAGTTTCAAAATAAAAGAAACTCATGAATCTGAAGGAGTGTGAACATGTAAATGAGAGATCTGTAATATACCAGTAACTGCATCAAGAGGACTTTCCTGATTTGGTTGGGACTAAAGTGCATAAAGTCTGATTGGATGGTGCCCTGCCGTTTCGAGTGACCAGACTAAGCTAAAGAATGACTATGCTGACTTCGAGGACCAGGTTTAGGACAATATCAGACATTGTGACCTACTATACCATATCCAAAACACACATTATTGTCGGCTCTATACACTCCCTTATGATACTTACCACACTCTTCGCAAAGAAGATGAGTAAGAATCCTACTCTCACTACCCTGGGCCTTGGAGCCTGATGCCCTATCCCTACGATCATATCTGAACATTGGTACTGGTGCACTAGCTGAAGGGTAAATGAGGGCTAAACATTACTGACACAACTGAACATGATTACCACCCTGCCACCCTAACTAATCAAAACTGTAACTAACTATTTTGGCTCTATTATTTTCTGTCTCCTTTTTCTAAAGTTTCTACTTCTCAATCTGTTGATCGTGGATCATAATCCTAGATATGTCAATATCCTTAACCAATATCGCAGTCTTGAACTCCTTAACTACTCTACCTAAAACCCCTGATACAAACTTACTCATTCTTGATCAACTGTCGGCTACTACAAGGGGAGCGTACCTGGCTAACTGAGTGAACTTGAGGGAATACTCTGAGGTTGATGAACTGTAATAATTTAGCTTCTTTCTACGTTAGGGAAAATAATCTATCTAAGAAGGCTAGCAAACTATTGCCAATCTATGGGATCTGCATCTGTACCCCTGTCTACTTTCCACTATTTGAACCACGTATGGACTATATCTTGTAGCTGATAAGTAGCTAACTCGACACTCTCACTGGAAGTAACTCCTATAAGTTCTGGACTTTTTGAACCTAATCGAGGAACTCAAATAGATCCTCTCCTGACTTAGAACCAGAGAATAAGGGAGGATTCATTCGGTTGAAGTCCTAAATCCTAGATGTAGTAGAATTTGCCACTGGGTTGGTTGGAATAGTAGCCGGTCGTTCATTCTGAGCTGCGAATAAACCGTCCGGAGTAGTAAATGCAGTCTTGATTCTGCATGAGAGACATGCTCATGCAAACAATCTGGATGGACGGGCTAAAGCACTAAATATTTTTTGGTTCCCCATTTGTTAGTCCTTTTGGGAGGCATTATCTATAAACAAAGGGAAAAAGTGGATTAGAATGAGAGTTTAACATTGAGCCTATGCTCATTGGCATTACATGAATACAGAAAGAAGGGAAACTGCTCCTAAAATATCTCATAGCATCCTACACATAAGTTGATGCACAATACACCCATGGACAAGACTCTACATGATGCGGCTTTTTCGACTTCCTAGGATACTGTTGAACCTTAGGCTATGATACCAAGTTTATAATGCCCCTAATCTGGAACCCAAAACACTACATGATACTTATAACCCTAAAGGACCATAAGATAACCCATGACTGATATCTGTAATTGAGCACTGAATAATATACTATAATAATGCAGAATATAAGCTGTAATTCCATAAGGTTCAAAGTTGAACAAATACTGAATATAAAATAATATCTGTAACAGGGTATACAAATACCTAAAACTGAGGTAAACTGTTTGAAACATGCTATAGTCTAAAAGCCTGTAAGCTGTCTAAAATCTGTGGAGTTGATGGGACATGTTCCCAACTAAATCCGAACTACTAAAATAATAAAGTAAGAAAATAACCATGCTATCCTCAAATAATGAGGACTCACTGCTAGTCTGGCTACTGTACGTCTGATCTACTTAGGATGCTTAGGAGCTCATGCTTCTCAAACTATAGTATAAGACACCATAGCACAAATGCATTAGCACGTTGAATATACTAGTATGCAAGTGAGGTAGTATGAATCTAAGGGGTTCATATGCATGAACAATACAAATTGACTAACTAAAATGAATGTAAAAATACATGCATGCATATGTAAATGTAACTAAGATCGTGATAATCCTAAATCATGAATTCTAATAACATGGATTTCTTGATATCTGAGTACTAATACTGGGATATTGAATGACTGAGTCTATTGAGAACTGAGGAACTAATATGATATTACTGATAAAGGAATGACTATTTCTAACTGTTCTGTTAATGAAGAACTGGTCTGATTGACTGTATATAACAGTCCTGAAACTGAATACTAATACATGAGTTTCGTATAATTAATATACTATTAACTAGGTTCGTGATAAGATGATTACTGAGCATGAGTACAAATAACTTGAGTGACTGTATCTAATAGTCCTGATACTGATGGAACTAGATAATTCCGTACTATACACATTTGATTGTATCTGACAATCTTGGATTTCTGTAGAACTGAACTGATTTCTATTTCAGAGACTGGATCTAAAACTGTGATTGTGGGAGGTAATTATCTAAATGACATACTCCAAAACTGATTAGTGAGGTCCAACCTGTAGCACCAGCTGGAAGGATGTCAATACCGTGCTAAGGGTAAAGACAAGCTGTGAGTATACCATCTCTTACAGGGAGATCTTCCGTTAACCTCTCATAGTAAAAAACTCAAATAAGATGTATAAATCCCTAAACATGTAGGGTTAATCCCAACCTACATTGTCTATGTAGTTCTGGAACATAAGGATTGCTTCTAAGGATCACACCCTCCACTGAATAATTTGTGAGTCCCCATTCTTGGGTTCATTCGATGTTGAATCCTACTCCTAACTGAATTAACACTGAACTGATTAACTCAAGTGAACTGAACTGATTCTAATGGTATTGTTTAGTGGAGCCAAATTAAGTTCACTTAGTTATGTTGACTAACATAATGCTACTGAGATCTGAGGACTAACGAAGAGTACTGAAGTTACTAAAATTTTTGGGAATACTGAGGTTACCGAGATTACTGAGTACTGATGTTACTGAGAACACTATGGTCACTGAGATAACTGAGTAGGACTAGACTAATACTGAATTTTCCTAAGTCATGAGACTGACTAAAATCAAAGGATCATGGCTTGAATGAGAGTATCATGAAAACATGACACTGGGTCTAGGCATACAGCTAAATTGTTGGGTACAAGTACCCCCAAGACTCAATAGCTTGAGACTTATAGGACATAATACTTCTTGAACACATGATCAACATAAACAATGCATAATACATTAATTTGGGGATTTCATGAAGCATATGGTTATCATAGTCTTTTACAAGAATGGAATTGCATATAAGCATGTCATACGTTCATGAACCTAATATTAGGGACATTCCCTATACCATTTATAATGCACACAAAATCATGGAAGTCATTCTTGGTCCAAGGGTAAAGCATGCATTTATCACTTGGGTGACAATCAAGCTATATTGCATAATATCTATTCTCTTACGAATTTTATCAAACTCCTAGGATGCATGACTTGGGGCATAGGCATGACCACCAAATTAATACAACAGAACTCCATATTTTAACTCAATTTCATATATTTCAGACCACATACTAGCGTAGGTTTGTGAACAACAAATAAGGATTACAACTTGAGAATCATACAGCCATAATCACATAAACATAATCAACCCACAAAAAAATATTCACAATACAAGATTTAAAACTTGATTCTTGGGCTTCATGGATGAAAGGAATCCATGAATGAACACTGTCCATACCTTGGTTCTTAATCCTATGAAGATTCACGGAGAGATTCTTGAATCTGATTCTTGGATTTGAATCTCCAATTGAAAACCCTAGCTTGTTCTTGAGAGAAACTTGAGAGAAACAATATATTTTAGCTGAAATATAGTAGAATCACGTGTTATTGGGTATATATTTAGGGGTGAGAAATTGACCCTTTTAACCCTCGGATGAATTTTTTTAATTATGTGAAAATTTCCTAATATTCATCCTTGGAATGACGCGCCACTATCACGCCAAGTCACTGGAAAGTGATAAATGGGAAATTGCACAGTGGTGAATATGGAGCCATTGCGTTTCCAGTTTGATTATGACCTGGAAGTTTGGCGCGACATGCCACTAACACGGAGAAACACTAAAAATTGACAATTGTCATTTAAGTTGGCTCCGCAACGCTCTGATGGCTCAAGTGATACACTGTCTCACTAAAAAGGCGCTAACTCTTCGCCCGAGTGGCAGATTTGGGCGAATTAGGTGTTGATGGAAAGCTTTTTCAATTTTCCATATGATAAAAATTGAAAATCTTGAAAATAACATATGTATAAAAGTATATTCATATTTTGAATCAAGTCTTTAACATTTTCGAATGACTTTAAGCTAGATAGAAGTATGGGGTATTACAATAAAGGAGGTGGTTAAAGTAATGCACTTATGGGTGGGTAAAATCATTAATCATCTCTGTCTTTTTGATTTGTGAATTTATCATGGTAGTTTGCTTCCTCCACTTAATAGCATATTTATGAAAATCTTTAACGATCTTTTCTCTAATATTGGGAAGTATGGAGGTATTTGGCATTATGTAAGTATCATATTGAAATTTATAGATAAAACCTCAAGTTGTGTCATCCCAAATATGCTAATGAGAGATATATTTAATGATAAATGATTATTAAGCTATCACCCTTAATAATTCAACCACAATTCATCATCTTAATACTAGTCCTAATGTACACATATACCTCATAATTACCAGTTAAATTTTTTCATAAATTATAAAACCTAGGATCTTTCACAAATCACATCAAGCCTATTAATTCTTTCCAACAAAATATACATCATTAATCTGAAGCTACTATCCTTTTGTCCATAACCCACATCTAAAGTTCAAGCCTATAGTCTACAGTCAATCATGTACCACTAATAAAGAATGCCCCATACTATACAAGTCTATCAAGTTGGGGAATTTCACTTAACTATTAGCTACAATCATATCCTCTCTATGACATTACTACTACACCTCAAAATCCACTACATACCTTCTTACATTAAGTCTACGTACCTATACATACATTTTTACTATCTAAAAATTCCATAAGCACCGATGAGTCTCTATCCATAAAGTATTAACTAGTCTACCCCTTTCCATTCACAACCTATAACTGATTTCTATAACAACCATAGCTATCCACTCTAGGCTCCTTCCCTAATTGGAATCAATACTAATCATAGACAAACACTACCTTTATAAACTACCATACAATCTCTAAATCTTGTTATAACATTAGCCAACCACCATAAATACAAAAACCATCCCTCAATCAAATGGTTATACAACTAAAACTACTTATTTATGCAAAAGTCACCCTCACTCTAACCGCTAACCTTATGACTTCATGTCTCCAACTTTTGGACCATCTCACTACCAATTGGTCGTGACATTCTAACATATACTACTACTTGGGTGGAAATACAGTTATAATATTCTACTATAAATCATTACTCTTATGCATGCCATATGCAACAAGAATTTTGAAAGAGGCACTAAATCAATTCATACCTCACGATGAAAAGCATGATTTCATTAGGATAAAGGTATACAATCGAATCAATACAACTTGAAGCACTAATGGACTCCTCCAAAGTCCTTCTTCTATCTTATAAATTTATGGGTAACTCAATCAGAGAGACCACATCACTAGGGGAGATAGACTCTTAGACTTAATCGCCTTGACAATGAGGCATGGCCCATGCAATTAGAACACAGAAGGAATTTGGATAACTTTCTTATGGACGATGCTATAGCATGAACCAAAGTATGAAAGAATGAGAAACAACTCATTAATGCCCAGTAGCCTCCTGATTAAAAGTTGGCGCACAACATACCCATAAACAAGACTCTACTAGATACGACTTTGCAGATACCCTGGGACCATGAACCGTGCTCTACTACCAAGTTTGTCATGACTCAAACTTGGGACCTAGCTGCGACGATCATCTCGAACTATGAAGGCCTGAGACCCTTCTAGCTACTAATTATATACATAATTTAGAAACTATAAAACATGGAAACAAAACTAATGGAAAAATGGTCATTTGATTATATCAACTAACAACACAACATAAGTTCAACTAGACTCAAAACCATCTATAAAAGTCTGTGAAATCTCCTGTGACAACTAAAAGCAACATCTGTCTGACATTAGGACAAGGCGCGAGGTCTAACCATGAACTAAAAACAATGAAATCATCACGTAAGACAAGGACTTTTGAAATAAGGGAGGGGGGCTCACCAACTCCAATCATCTGACAATGATCTACTACCTAGAGAGACCTAAAAACTAATCCTCAAAGCCTAAAATATAAGGGGACAATATAAATTTGCTGGAATATAGAATTATCCAAAAAGAAATACATTTTTATACAACATAAGTGAGAGCATTTCATAAAACATATCATCTTAAAACATTTGAAAACACATCGGTATAATTTGATAAATTTCAAAAATCTTTGTTGAAATTATGACTTTACTTTTTGTTATTCTTTTGAGGTAGATGGTACACCCTATAATCTGTAATTCCATGGGCTATATCGAATCCGTCCTTGACTCAACGGCCAAGCCCCCAATCTTAGTTTATTGCAAGGAACGGAGTATCTATAAGCGGGACACACAAGATCATATAGCAGGATACCAAAATCTCCAGTCAAATCAATATGTCACAGTAGTGTACAAGATCACAACGCATGGCTCCTAACCATAGTCCCAATTTGGGATGAGATGAATTGAAGTACATAAGATCATAAAATAGGGTACCATAATCCCGTGTTGGCAAATCACGATTTCTAGCTTTGAGTCTTTCAACTCATTCTTTCATTGGGTGACCATCTAATTCTCTATAATCCCATTTTAAAACTTTTCTAAACATGCATCTTCATGAATTCAAAATCTAAGTAAAATTTGTATTTTAGTCTATTCTGAATCTTTTATGTCATTTATATATTTGGTATCGTCATACCAAGACTTGGAAGTCATATTTCTAAGCCATACAATGTTCTTCTTTAGATTTTTCAATCAACTCAGTTATTTGACTACCAAACACATTTAAACAATGCAAAAGAGTCCTTATTTCAAAACATTTGCAAAACTTAGAAAAATATTCTTCCTTTTTAATATATCAACATATGATGGTCAATTTCTTTATAACAATCAATGCACCTCTTTCCATTATCACCTTAAATATTTATAATAAATAAAACACCCTTTCTTCAATTCATAATTAATTTCAAGTTCAAAATAATAGTAAAACCCTTATCTCATGCTTCAAAACATCTAATTGAACAACCCACAACATGTGAAATCAAGAGGCATCATAACATGAGAGGGCTTTTGTCATTTATGCTCTCGATTTAATGTTTGAAAAACTCAAAATACATACTTATATATGCACGAGTAAAAATCTATTTTAAGGGGAGGTTTCAAGGCCAAAACAATATATGTATATATATATATATGTATATCATTGAAAAGGGTTTCATGATTTGTCTATTCAAAAGAATTGTTAAAACCCTTGTTATAAACATCATAACATGCTTTCAAAGGCTTAATAAAACCATAACTTATAACCATAAAGTTTTTAGGACAGCCCCATGTACCTTATGCACCTTAGTCGAAGAATAGATACCTAATCAGGAAACTTTTCTTGGGAAATCTTGGATTGAAGGGCTTGAATTCTTTCCCTTAAGGAAACCATAATTTCTCGTTGTTCTTGAGAGTGGAGAGGATTTGAGAAGTTAAAAACTAATAGAAGATGGATTATAATGCTTAGGGTATTATTTAAACTCATGGGGGAGGTTTTTGTAGTGAGGAAACAAACAAAATACCCCTAAAGAAACAAAAGAAAATTGCAGAAGTTCTTTAGCTGACAACCAAGCTTGACGGCCCATTGTATAGGTGATGGCTCGTTACCTATGTCTTCACTTTAGGGCTGGAATTTCAGCCTTACTGTCCTAGGATGATGACTAGAGTTCATGGGTTGTCACTTAGTTGGTGGCTCATCTACTTAGTCATCATCTAAGTGACGGCTTATAAGCGTAGCCGTCACTTAGTTGACAGACAGATACTTCAAAGTAAAATGAGCATAACTTTCTACTCCGATGTTGGTTAAAAGCGAAATAAGGTGCGTTGGAAAGAGGACTCAAAGATGATTCTTTTGGTATAAACTAGGACACGTAAAGCATTATGTACATAGAGTATTGGTTCTTTGAAGATAACACAAGCTAAAGCATTCACTAACACTTAATTGATAGAAACGTCCTCAACTTGTCTTTTATTTAGAAGATATTTGTGACCTCAATTCATATTCAAAGGTATTCTCACACTATTAAAATTTATCATCACACATATATTAACAAGGAATCATTGGGTTCAGGTCTATACACAAAGGAACGACTGTTTGAATTCAAGCTCGAAAAATGTGGGGGGTTACATTATCTCCCCCTTGGAGTCATTCGTCCTCCAACGATAGGTAGGATTTTTTTGAAGCTATAGAAGTATGGCATAATTGACGTGATCTCACTTTAAGAATTTTATTTTTCTCTATAGAACATACATAAATATTCAAGACGATCTTTATGTCATCATCAAGTAAATTGTGTAAGCATAAATCATGAGATAACAAAACTTGGCATCAATATGATCATGGCATGAGTTTTATGGCATATGATCAAAACAATGCAAGGCATGAATTTTCCTAAGAACCCTCGACCTTTTTAAGATTGGAACAATACATGATATGAGATTCTCGTGGGGCATAAGAATAGAATAGAAACATTCTCTACTCCAATTGATACGTCTATTAGTCTTTAATTTTTATCGCGCGACGCTTCCCCACTATGATTTCAACTATGAATACTATATTTCAACATCTCAATCATAAAATTTCCCAACTAAATACATAACTATAAGTCCTTGAGTCTAAATGCATCGTACTTACATATTGAAGCCTAACCCAGAGTAAAAAGATACTAGCTCAAGCTATGGGGCCCCATATTCTACATCCCTTTTAGAATACTTCTCCATCTTATCACTATAATTGAACAACCTCACACCTTAAATTGAGGAGTACTAACCACAGTGCATTGTTTTTTATTTTCATCAACCACAACATCCAAGACTACCATTACTACACCCACTTCATGAATCTCTCCTCTAAGACCAACAAATTTAATCACTCTCGCAATGATTTCTCCATATATTTCCTTCCTAACTATTTCACGTAACAACAGTTCATCTCCTTCTTCCCCCTTCTCCTATAACCTTAACTAAAGAAATCACATCAAAATTTTAACCTTGAAGAACATCTACACCCCTATCTAAAATGTTATTATACTTCTAAATCATCTACACCCATATAATCATTTTGGCTAATCCTGACTTAAAATGAATCAGTAACATACGAAAACATAGTTCTTTCGAACCAATTATGATTTGGGACACAGATTTATGACTCATATGCAACATAGCATAGAAATTCGATACTTGGAATATTAGATCACTGAGGGACATTGTTTCTTCTAGTTTGGAAGTTGCGACATAACATGCGTTACATAAAGAGCTCAAACCTTAGACATAGGTAAACTTCAATACTTAAGAAATTGGTAGATGTCCATTCAAATTGAAATAGGAGGAGTTTTCTAGAATAGGATTTGATTTATTATGATTCTTACTTTAAACTTGACACCATAAGAAAATTTGGGAACTACTTTAGTCCATCATCTCTCCCTTAGATTAAAGTCACACTTCTAAACTTGGGAATATAAACCCTCATCAAATCTAAACACACTACTCAACACAAAGGGCTATCACCATGTACATAACTGTTAGACTCCCCTCAATGATTTTAATGTAAAGACACTAGATTCTTCCTAGGACATTCCCTTCAGGGATACTAATCATAGTTTTATCTATCCCCCAAAGTCATCGACTTATGCTTAACATTATCATGGGCATGGGCGTCCATGCTTCAAAACACTTAACACTTAATCATCAACTCCTTAAATACTAGCATTATACCTTTACTCACATAACTCATAACTTAGCAACATTTGTAAAACTATACCAAAGGTGTATATTGCCTAACTATTTTTCCTTAATTCTACTCTAAAGAACACCATACAACAACTCCCCAAACTTCTCCATACTACAAAATTCAAGAATATGAACTAGGTACACAAGACACTTATAAATATATAAACCTTATCTAACAACATGCTACCTGGGGGTTAAACGTATTCGTATATACCCATGTTATTATCCACTAAATGATTCAAACATGATTCATTATTTTAACAATAGTCCTTCAGCACACATATACCTTGTAATACATCTTAAACTTTTCATAAATTATCAACCTAGGCTCACAAATCACATCAAGCCTAATAATTCTTTCCCACAAAACATATATCATTAATCTTAAGCTACTATCCTTTTCTCCACAACCCACATCTAAAGTTCAAGACTATAGTCTACAATCAATCATGTTCCACTGATAAAGCATGCCCCATACTATACTGGTCCATTAAGTTAGGGAATTTTACTTAACTACCACCTACAATCATATCCTCTCCATGACATTACTACTATACCACAAAATTCACTACATACCTTCATACATTAAGTCTACTTACCCATGCATACATTCTCACTATCACCAAATTCCATAAAAACCAATGAGTCTCTACCCATAACAAATTGACTTGTCTACCCCTATCAATTCATAACCTATAATTGATTGCTATAACCACGAGAACTATCAACTTTAGGCTCCTACCCTAATTTCAATCAATAATAATCATAGCCAAACACTTTCTTCACAAAGTACCATACAATCTATAAATGTTGCTATAACATTAGAAAACCACCATAAAAAGAAAAACGACCCCTCAATCAAAGGGTTATACAACTAAAACAACTTATTTATGAAAAGGTCACCCTCACTCTGACCGTTAACCTTATGACTTTATGTCACCAATTTCTAGACCATCTCACTACCTATAGGTCATGACACTTTAACATATACTATTACTCAGGTGGAAATATAGTTCCAACATTCCACTATACATCATTACCCTTAAACATGAAAACTTTAATAAATGTTTTGAAAGGGGGACTGAATACGCTATGTACCTTAGGCTAAAAAGAACGATTTCATAAGGATAAAGGTATACACTCGAATCAATAAACCTTGAAGCTTTACTAGACACCTCTTAAGTCCTTGTGCTATCTCAGAACGTTATGGGTATCTCAATTATAAAGAACCACATGACTGGAAGAGCTAGACTCCTAGACTTGTATCGCCTCGACAATGAGGTGTGGCCCATGAAATTAGAACAAGGAAGGAATTTGGATAATTTTCTTATGGATGATGCTATAGCATAAACTAGAGTATGATATAATAAGAAACAACTTCTAAATGCCCGGTAACCTCCTGATTATAAGTGTGGTGCACAACACACCCATAAGCAAGACTCTACTAGACATGACTTTACAGATGCCCTGGGATAATGAACTGTGCTCTGATAAAAAAAAATTATGACCCAAACCAAGGCTTTGGCCACGAAGAGCATCTTGAATCATAAAGGCCTGAGAGCCCTTCTAACTGGCAATCATATGCATAATTCAAAAAACTAAAAATACAAAAACAAAACAAATAGAAACATGGTTATTTGATTATATCAACTAACAATACAACATAAGCTCAACAAGACTCAAAACCATCTATACAAGTCTGTGAAATCTCTACTGAAAACTAAAAGCAACATCTATTTGAAACTAGGACAAGGCCCCCGGTCGGACCATGAACTTAAAATAATAAAATAATCGTGTAAGATAAGGCTTTACGAAATAAGGGAGGCTTACAAACTCCAATCGCTTGACAATGATCTATTTCTTAACGGGACCCCAGGACTGATCTTCAGATTTTGAAATATATGGGGTCAATACAAATGTACTGGTATATAGAACAATCCAAAAATAAAATACATTTTTATACAACATAAGTGAGGCCATTTCAAAAAACATATCATTTTAAAACATTTGAAAACTTATGGGCATAATTTTATAAATTTCAGAACACTTTCTTGAAATCATGACTTTATTCTTTGTTATTTTTCTAAGTTAGATAGTACATTCTATAATCTATAACTCCACGGGCTATATAGAATTTGTCCTTGACTTGGCGGCCAAGCCCCCGATCTGAGTTTTCCACATGTACTAGAGTATCTATAAGGGAGGCACGCAAAATCACACAACAATGTGCCAAAATACCCAATCAAATCAACATATCATGGTATTACACAAGATCACAAAGCAGGACACATAACCATAGTCCTAATTTGGGATGACCTAAATTGTGGTACACAAGATCACAAAGCAGGTTACCATACTCCTTTGTTGGCAAATCATGATTTCTTGAATTGAGTGTTTAAACTCGTACTTTCTTTGGGCATCCATCTAGCTCTCTTTAACTCTATTTTTAACTTGTTCTGAACCTGCTATGGCATTCATCTATTTGGTATCATCATACCAACACTTGCAAGTCGTATGTCTAAGCCATACAATGTTCTTCTATAAATTTTCAATCAACTCAGTGATTTGACCACAAAAAATATTTAAACAATACAAGGGATCCTTTTTTCAAAACATTTTCAAAATGTATAAAAAGATTCTCCCTTTTCAATATTTCAATATATGATGGTCAATTCCTTTATAAAAATCCATGAAATTCATTCTATTATCACATTGAATATTTGTAAATAAGAAAACACCCTATCTTTAATTCATAATCAATATCAAGTTCAAAATAATAGTAAAACACTTATCTCATGCTTCAAAATATGCAATTGAACAACCCACAACATGTGAAATAAAGAGGCATCATAACATGAGAGGGTTTTTGTCATTCATGCTCTCGATATAATATTTGCAAAACTCAAAACATATACTAAGATATACGTGAGTAAAAAACAATTTTAAGGGTAGGCCTCAAGACAAAGACATTATATATATCATTAAAAATGGTTTCATGATTTGTCTATTCAAAACAATTGTTCAAACCCTTGTTATAAACACTATAACATTCTTTTAAAAGCTTAATAAAACATAAATTATGCCCATAGAGTTTTTTAGGATAGGACCACATACCTTATGTTCCTTCGTTGAAGAATAGAGCCCTAATCTTGAAACTTTTCTTGGGAAATCTTGGATAGAAAGGCTTGAATTCTTCACTTGAAGGAAACCCTAATTTTTTCTAATTCTTGAGATTGGAGAGGATTTGAGGTGATAAAAACTGATACAAGATGGACTATAAATCTTAGAGTATGATTTAAACTTATAGGGAATGTTTTTGGACTGAGGAAATGACCAAAATACCCCTAAAAAATCAAAGAAAATTGCTGAAATTCTTCAGTTGACAACCAAGGTTGATGGCCCATACTTAGGTGACGGCGCCTTACCTAAGTTGTCACTTTCAGGATGGAATTTCCCTCTTAGAGTCCTAGGTTCATGACTAAAGCTAATGGGTCATAACTTTGTTAACAGATCATCAACTTAATTATCACCTAAGTGATGGCTTGTCAGCATAGTCGTCACTTAGTTGACAGACAGATACTTCAAAGTACAATAAGTATAATGTTCTACTTTGATATTTGATTAAGGTGAAACCAGTTGCGTAAGAAAGACAACTGAAATATATTTCTTTTGGTATAAATTATGCCACGGTAAGTGAATATGGTCAAGGTACCACTATCTTGTGAGCTAATCGTGGTCACGACAACCATGAATGCAGCCAAGTCTATACAATCGCGGTCAAGATGAAAAATGTAGCCCAATGGTAGAAATGTAAATGCACGTGGCTTCTCCCAAATTTAACAAAAAGAATACTTAAGCCCTAATAATTCATTCATTCCATTTTTCCCAATTTTTAGACATTGTTCTAGGGTTGTAGCCTCTATTTTAGGAGAAGAAAATTTTGTATTAATTTGGGGTGAAAATACATTGGAGTCACTTCCAAGTGAAGAATTAGTGAACACCCATTAAATATTTGTTGGATCTCATAGTTTGAATTAACATTCACTTAGTTTTTCTCAAATCAAATCAATGGATATTTTAGGTAGAATCTTTACTCATTTATCTTATGAGCATCTAGTTTTTACTCTTGGGATTATGCTTGAATATGGTGTAAAGATATGCTGGGTGTGACTTGTTTGTGCATTTACTAGTTTATGATATTGGATTCTACTATTTCTTGAGTGAGTAAGTTGGGATTTGTGGGTAAAATCCCTAAATACCAAAATGGGTTTGATGGATGAATATCCTAAGTTATTAAAAGCTCAACCCATCCTTAAAAGAGAGGTTTGCGTGAACTTTAGGAACCCACATCATCACTTAAATAAGGATGTGCAAACCGAGGAAATAATAGACAGTTTATGAGCATGGTTGAATAATTTTCACTATCTTAGACATAAGGGTGATTGTAAAGTTGATTATACTTAGGGCACTATCCTAAAAATAAGGGTGTATAATTAAGGTATTAGGTGGTTTTGATTGAAGAACTCATTAGGTACTCGAAATGGTCAATGAGTTACATCCTTGAGGTTTTCGTGAAAAACTAGCCTTCGGGATTTGTAACCTAGACTACCACATCACCAACACTGAGAATTTGCATCAAGTTATCGCATGCTCATGCATATGTCTCCCGTAGGAAAGAATAATCCTAAGTTATGTGCCTAATTACCTAAACTATAATTATTCATAGTCCCGAATTAATACTAGAAATTCCCAAAAAGAAATATTAAGTGTCATATCTTTCAAACCCCCTATTTTTATCTTTTGGTACTATTGGTTTGAAATTTTGCTAGTATCTACATATCAAACTAATTCAGTCCCCACTCACATTATTCCTCATAGATTTGACCCCGACTACAAAGCTGAGTAAATATATTAAAGACAACCACCTTACAGTTACATTGATTTGTAAGTTGAGTGCTATCACCTGAGTTCACACTTTTTCCTTCTAGAATTAAAAACTTCTATTTCTATTAGATTAATTATCAATAATTCAAAATTAGATTCTAACAGTCAATAGAGATAGCCACACAAATTCTCAAACATTAATACCCATTTACTACTACTTGATAAAAATAATGGAACACTAGTCGACCTAAATTTTATAAACATACTCAACCTTAACATGCTTCTCTATCTTTTTTGTCATTGCCTAATATCAATCACGGATAAAGCATTAACATACTCTAAGTTACCTTAACTTGTAAATCTCTCTTAATATGATATCATACAATCAACACAACACCGTGCTGGCTCCATGGATACATAATCTATAAAATCTAGATAAACAGTATCCCCACTGTACTATTGCTATACTTTAAGGCCTATGCCTCTAACTCTGGGTCGTGTTTCCATAGGTTTCATAGAAGGGATCAGAGCGCATACATGACATTGGATCACCACATGATTTTCATGAACAATAATAAACTCTTTCAATGCTTAGAACTTAAACACACCGATATGATCCTTTCAAGCCTATGTGCAATCTCATAACTATTTTTAGGGACAGTTTGTAAAAACTCTATCAGTAGAAATTTAAGATTGAATGTTTCTATTATCTTAAAAATAAGGAATAATGACCAAGAATGGAGCAAAGAAAAAATACTTATAAGTATCATATAGAACTTCTGTATTGAACTATCTAAGATATAAAAGAAGGGAAACATTTCATAAATGCTTGATAACCACTCAAATAAAGTACAGATTTCTTTGTTCTATTTAACAAGACTCTATTAGACATGACTTAATAGATATCCTAGGAATCATGAACCTTTTGATTTGATTCCTTGTTTGTCACGACTAAAGACTACCCCCTAGTCGTAACACAGTGCTTAAAAAGACAAATGAACACAAGATAACCCATGGTACTGGAATAAACATGAGAAATTGATTAAAATATATATGGAATCTAATATAACTTAGCAAAGCCATAATCATAAGATAAGTTGTTTTAATACGTTACTGTTAAAAGTTTACAAGACTGTAATATGAAAAAAAGTGCTTAAACTACAAAGAATAACTTTGATTGACTGTCTGTGAAGCATTTACTGATACTAAACATAGACAGTCAAGACATGACCACCAACTACCTATAATAAATCCACATGAATAAGAAAATTAAATACTAGAGATACATCTGACTTGAGTCTTTGAAATGAGAAAACCATCACCTCCTGGATGAATTCTATGATTTGCCTGACTATGAACTTGATAGTAAGCACTTGAATCTATATGACCTGAAAAATATTAGTGGAATAGGTATGCAATCAGTACTTTGGAATGTACTAAGTATGTGAGATATTCACTAGTCATGGAAACACTTAAAACATTGTTTAAAATTTACGAAATAATCCATTAGAAAAAATTTGCATCTAAATATGTTCGTACATAAAAGATGTAAGGCATAGTGAAAAGTCTAAATGATAATCAAAAATATTTTTGTAAATAGGGAAGAGCTAGGAATATAAATATTATATTTAATCTCAAGTTAATGTTGAATATGTTGTAAAATTATACTGAATGCTAACTAACACAAACAAGATGAACTTAAGTACAATTACACTATATGACATACAAAAATACTACTATTCGCTGATCATTTGGAAAGTCATGGTTTAATATCAAGTAAAACTAAATTGAGGATCATGTGCAAATACTGGGTTTAAATTTATGGGATGTGAAATAATGCATTCCCCATATAAATAAACGTGGATCTGATCAATATTTTACTATGTAAATTGAATATGAGGTCATTCAATAACAGAGTTAAATTTGTGGGAGCTACCATTAACCGACTGTAATGCCCCGTATTTCTACCTAGCTTAAAAAACATTACAAAAATATAAAAGACTTTTTTTAAAGATGAATCCACTTTTATACCTATCATATTTTTATTTTTTTCACTTTTTATCATGTGGAAAATTGAATAATCCTTCCATCGATACTAAATTGGCCCAAATTCGACACCCAAACAATGAGTTAGAGCAATTTTAGAAGATAGTGTGCCACCTAAACCATCAACGCATCATGAAGAAGGCCAAAATCGCAATCGTCAAAATCCCGTGAACCTTCACGATTATGGCACATCGCACCAAGGCTCAAATTCAGAATTGTCTTTTTTTCAAGTGTCTTAGCACGATACCACCGCATCGCGGTGAACTTTATGGTTCCATCCATAATTGCAACATGATTTCACTGCATAGCACCATTATGAAATTTCTCAGTTTTTATTTTCCAGAGACACATCGAGATAGAGCAGCGTCGCGTCAAGGGTCCAAACCAAGAAATTTTTACAAAAATAAAATACGTGTCTAAGGGATAAAAGGATCAATTTCTCACTGCTATATATACCAAATAACACGTGATTAGGCCATATTTCACCCAAAATATATTGTTTCCCTCAAGTTTCTCTCAACAACAAGCTAGGGTTTTCAATTGGGGATTCAAATCCAAGACTCAAATTCAAGAATCTCATTGTCAATCTTCATAGAATCAAGAACTAAGGTATTCACAATGGTGATTCACGGACTCTTTTTGTCCATGAAGCTCAAGAACCCTATTTTAACTTATATGTCAGGATGTTCTTATTTTGAATTGATTATGCTCATGTTGCTGTTATTTTATGATTGCCAAGATTGTATCTTTATCATGTTTTTCTTAAAAGTATGTTAGTCTAGGGTTGAAATTCATGTAATTAAGTTAAAGTTTTGAACCAGGTGGCATTAAATTGATGATCATACCTATGCCATAAGTGTGTATGCAAGGTGTTTGATGATATGCCCCAATGATTAAATAACGATCAAGTACTTAGTTTCCTTATGTCAACATTATGTCATGTCTATTAGATTATGCTATAAATATTTGATTAAGATGATTTCCATGCTAAACCCATGCATCGTGGTTTCATGATGAGTTGTTCTTGAGATTAGAAGCATGAAATTATGCCATGATTATATGCAATTCCATTTCATGTACAAGACTATGATAACCATGTGCGGCATGAAATCCCTAAATTGATATATTATGAATTGTTGATATTGGTCATGTGTTCAAGAAGTGTCAAGTCTTTTCAGTTTCATGTTATCGAGTCCTGGGGGTACTTGTACCCAAAAATTTAGATACGTCCCAAGAGCTATGTCATATTTTCAAGATACTCTCAATCAAGCTATGATTCTTAAGTTTAGTCAGTCTCATGACTCAGTAAAACTCAGTAAATTTAGTATCAGTCTAGTCCTACTCAGTGCAGTAACCTCAGTTAACATCAGTACTCAGTAATCTTGGTAACCTTAGTTTTCTCATAAATCTCAGTAACTTTAGTACTCTCCGTCAGTCCTCAGGTCTCAATAGCATTCCGTCAGTCAATAGAACTCAGTGAACCTAGTTTAGCTTAACTAAATAATACTATTAGTATCAGTTCAGTTTAGTTAATTAAGTACAGTTTAGTTCAGTAATCCATGATCAATGTCTATTCAGATGGGAGTAGGAATTAGCACTGAGTGAACCTAAGGATGGGAACACAGACTGTTAGATGAGGGTGTGATTCTTAGAAGTCATCCTTGCATTCTAGAACTATTTAGCCAGCACAGGTTGAGACATCAATACTGTCATATGAGGGATGATAAGGTGGATAAACACTATCAGATAAGGGGCCTACTTTTCTCTTTTTGGGACACTGTCAGATGAGGGTCACTCACAACTTGTTCTTACAGTTGTGCGATATTGATACCCTTCTAATTAGTGTTATAGATTGGACCCCAACTCATCCATAATTGAGTATTTGGGGTTTGTCAATTAGATAACTACTTTCCATAGTTTTAGTTATAGAATCAGGACTTTCAGATACAGTCATTCAGTTTCATTAATAGAACTCAAATAGTTATAAAAAATTTAGGACTGTCAGATTCTGTGAACTAAGATATAGTATGGAACTCAGCTAGTTCCATTAGTGTCAGGATTGTTCGATACAGTCACTCATATTATCAGTACTCATACTCAGCAAACATGTTATCACTAACTCAATTAATTTCTTATATATTATATGAACTTCATATTATTAGTATTTAGTTTTAGGATTGTTCGATACAGTCAACCAAACCAATTCTTCAAAATTAGAAATTTCAGAAGTAGTTTTTCCTTTATTAGTAAATTAATATCAGTCTCTCGATATTCAGTAGACTCAGTCATTTAGTATTCCAGTATTAGTACTCAGATATCATTAAATCCACATTATCAAAATCTATAAGTCCGTGTTATCACAATTTCAGTTATAATTAAGTATTCTTGTTGTTTTCTCAGGTTCATAGTATTCAGTTAGTTATTACTATTCATGCATATAAACTGTTGCATTCACCCTACCTCACTTGCATACCAGTATATTTCAACGTACTGATGTATTTACGCTATGGTGTTTGACTTATTCTATAGGTTTAGAATTGCGAGCTCCAGAATATTGGTAGCATCCCCGTTCAACAGTTAGAGACAATAGTGAATCCTCATCCTCTTAGGACATGATGATTACTTTATTATTTCAATTTTTAGTTTATTTAAGTAGTTGGAGTTAGTTAGGGACCTGTCCCATTAACTCCTTATTCAGTTCAGTTTAGAGGCTTTCAGACTACAATATATTTTAGATAGTTTATTTCAGTTTTGAGTATTGTTATACCCCATTACAGATATTATTTTATATTCAGTATTAGTTCAGTTTTGAACCTTATGGCCTTACTGCTTATATTCTGCATAATTATAGTATATTATTCAGTGCTCTATTACAGATATCAGTCATGTGTTAGCTTTTGGTCCTACGGGGTCATGAGCATTGTGTATCATTCCAGGTACTAGATTCAGGGCATTAAAAACTTTGTATCATAGCCTAAAGTTCAATAGTATCCTAGGAAGTCTGAAAAGCTATATCTAGTAAAGTCTTGTACATGGCTGTGTTGTGCACCACACTTAGATACAGGAGGCTATGAGATAGTTCAGGAATAGTTTCCCTTCTTTCATGTCTCAGATCGTGCCATAGAAAAGTTCTCTAAGTAATTCATGTAGATTCTACTCATGATTCACTCATGTCAACTTCACCTTACTTTCAAGGTAATAGAAATGGTAAAGCTCCAATTCCTTGAGTTAGGGCTTTCTTAGACAGTCCCCACAAATAGTTAGTATGGTATTTCCCACAAGCTCAAAAGAATCCCATCAGTTCTATTATGTTCCAAAGTTGTACAACACTTATTCATGATCATGAGAACTCATATGTCATCAGATCCCTTCTCAGAATTCTATGCTAGCATATGACCTAGAGTTAAAAGCATAAACTCAGGAGTTTGGCAGTAGTAGAGTTGGGATAACATTATCCAAGTAGAACAAATTATGTATTCATGGGGATAGTCGTACCAAGATAGAGCAGTAGGCTTCAACAGTGCAACCAAGAAATTTAAGAGTATTGATCTAAAATTAAGTATGAAGGTATGTATGTGAATCAGGAGATGCAATATTAGTAGTATATAAAGAAACAAAAGTAGATGATGTATTTAGTAAGGCAATACATGTGTCGTACAAATGTAAGTATGTGATGATGGTTGCAGTTTAGTTCAGAGTTTAGTGAAGTGTTCATAGACTTATGATGATGTCTTAAAGCCAAGGGAAGATGATAGATCAAGTAATCAATTTAGGCTCCCAGATTCCAGTAGTAGTGCTAGTACGTATAGAAAAGAAGTAAGGGAAGATGATTCCCAACCCATCCTTATCTCAATGTAAAGTTTGGTACTTCAGTCAGCATGATGCCTACATATGATTCATATCCCAGTTCCATGAACATAACTTATATTCATACGTTTTCCATAAAATCATGTACAAATCTTGCTCCCAGCATAAGGAGTTCAGTTCTATTCCCCTCAGTAATGCAAATCATGTCCCACGAATGCAGAAAACTCAAAACTTCGGACATGCATCTCATGAATCATGTACTCATGTCATGCTTTACAATATAATCAGCTTCCATGGCTTATGCTACACCTCTACTGATTAGTTAAATTCAGACTATGTTATGCATATCCTTAGTTTAGGCCTCTTGGTGAATCCATGATGTTTATATTTTATTCCTTAGGCTTCAGTCAAGTGTCAAGTTTAGTTAGTGTCCATCATGTTTCATGTCCTCCTTATTTAATCTTTTAGTGAGCTATCTTTGTGAAAATAGTGTAGTGATGGACAATTGCTCAGAAGGGAGAGAGTGGATGTTTTATGGTAAGACAAGATTGTTGCATGCTTTTTTACACAAGGGTGTAGTGATGAAGATAGGTTTGAATTTCATGTTAATGTGCTAGTAAAGTGTTAGAAAGAGGTTGTAAATAGATATTGGGAAAGTACAGAGTGTGAGTAAGAGTATACATTTCGATTCTCGACTTTTGTTGGTCTTCACTGCATGGCTATCCAAAAACTCAGTTACCATCTCAATTATAGTTTCAATTACCAGAACTCAGTATTCCATTACATTATAAGTCTCAGTTAGATTCTTAGTTATAGTCTAAGTCACAGTCTCAGTCTAGTAATTAGATCAACAACTCAGTTCAATTTTAAGTTTTCTTGACGATAGCGTCAACTCTACAGACTACTTCAGAATCATGTTATACTCCTTGGTCTTGCAATCTTAGATAATACCGCCTTCACGAATTCATGATCACTTACCTCATGTTACCTAGTCATCCATTACCTTCTATTTACAATACTTTATAGTCTCAGCCCAACTATTCAGACCAAGTACAGTTTAGTCTTACACGTCTAATATTTAGCTATCAGCTACCCAGTTAATCAGATAAGTTAGCATATTTATGCACTTGTGTTCAGTACCCATGTGATACTTTTCAGTAATATCAGTTGTAGTGCAAGAGGCTTAGTCATTTCATCTTAAAGGGTGTTCGTAGGCCTCAACTTATCTTACCAAACTTTATCCATGTGATGATTTTCTTGTTCAGATGTCTAGGAGATAGCAGATCTAAGATGAGTAAGTTAATGTCTGGCATGTCTAATAGTGTGGTCAAGGAGTGTAGTACCATAATGTTAATTAAGGAGATGGATATATCCAGGCATATGTTCCATGATCAATAAATAGAGAAGGCTAAGAATAAAAATAAGGAGAGGCAGAATAAGTAAGCTTGAATAGGTAGATTCAAATTCACCCAGCCTAAGTTAGAGGGTGGTAATCTTTCTCAATTCTACCCAAAATCTTTAGTCCCTGCTTCAACCTTAGCCAGTGCTCCCATGTCAAAATTCAGAGACGGCAATAGAGATAGGGTGTCAGGCCCTAAACGCTAGGTTAGTGTTAGTAGTGCCGAAAGAAATCCTCTCTGTCAGATGTGTGTTAAAAACTATTAGGGTAAATACAGAGTTGGAAGTGACGTATTTTTTTGATGTGGAAAGCTAGGTTGTAGGGTCAAATAGTGTCCTCAGATGGGTTTGCAAAGTCAGCATAATCGTCCATCGGCTCATCCCGGTCACCCAAATCAGCATAGTTCCACTTCCAGTGCCACCAGTGTGCAATTCCCAAATAGACTTTATGCACTTCAGTCTCGACATGATCCGAAAAGTTCTCTTGATGTGATCATTGGTACATTACAAGTTTATCATTTACATGTTTATGCATTTCTAGATCTAAGAGCTTTTTTATCTTTTGTAACTCTTTATATAGTTGTTGACTTCGGATTTAGTCTCAAAATTCTAGCAGATCCATTCTTAGTCTCTACCTCAGTGTGTAAATCTATCATATCCCATCGGGTATATAGGAACTGTCTGGTTATGGTATCTTAAAAAGACACTTTAACAGAGTTTGTTGAATTAGAGATAACCTATTTTGACGTTATTCTCAGCATCTATTGGCTTTATTTCTACTATGTCTCAGCCGACTGCAGAAATACAATTGTCCAATTTTAGTTTCTGAATGAGCCCGTCCTAGAGTGGATGGGTAGTACTTCAACACTTAGGGGTCAACTTGTTTCCTACATAAGGGAAAGAAAAATGATATCTAAAGGATATGTCTAGCATCTCGTTCGAGTCCAAAATTCTATCTTAGAAACCCCTAGTCTTGAGTCAGTTCCAGTAGCAAGTTAGTTTCCAGATATATTTCTCAAAGATACTCCCGAAGTTCCTCCCAAAAGGGAAATCAACTTTAGAATAGACGTTCATCTAAATACTCAGCCCATATCTATTCCGCCACACAGAATGACACCTGCAGAACTTAGATAATTAAATGACCAGTTGATGGTTCTCCTAAATAAGGGATTCATTAGGCCTAGTGTTTCCCCATGGGGCACACCAATTTTATTCATGCATAAGAAAGATGGTTCTCTCAGAATGTGTATTGAATACCATCAATTAAATAAATTTATGGTGAAGAACAAGTATCCCCTTCCCAGAATCGATGACTTGTTTGACCAACTTTAGGGGGCTAGTTATTTTTCTAAGATAGTCCTCATATTAGGCTATAATCAGCTCAGAGTTAGGGAATGTGGTATCCAAAAAATAGCTTTCAAAACATGGTATGGTCACTTTGAATTCATAGTCATGTCCTTTGGTCTTACTCATGCCACAGCAGCTTTCATGAACTTTATAAATCGTGTTTTCAAGAAGTACTTTGACATGTTCATTATAGTCTTCATAGTTGACCTTGTTGTCTACTCCCGTAGTGAGCATGATCATGCAAAACATCTTAGAATAGTATTACAGACTCTAAAAAACCATCATCTATTCTCCAAATTCAGTAAGTGCAAATTTTGGCTAAGGCCAGTAGCTTTCCTCAGCCATATCATTTCCGGTAAGGGCATTAGAGTTGATCCCCAAAATACCATTGTGGTAAGAAAGTGGACTATACCCATCTATCTAATAGATATCAGGAGTTTCTTCAGCTTAGCTAGCTATTAACGATGATTTTTTGAGGGAGTTTTGTGTATTGCATCCCCTATCTCCAGATTGACTCAAAAAAGGTCAAATTACAGTGGTCAGATTCTTATGAGAAGAGTTCTTGGAATTTTACGACTCGACTCACTACAACTATAATTTTGACACTACCAGATAGTTCAGATGGATTTATGTATTATGATGCTTCCAGAGTCCGTTTGGGGTGTGTTCTGATGTGGAGAGAAAAGGTCATAGCCTACGTCTCTAGAAATCTTAAGCTTCATGAAAAGAACTATCCTACTCATAATCTTGAGTTAGCAGCAGCACTATTTGTCCTAAACATTTTAAGGAACTATTTGTATAGGGTGCATGTTGATGTGTTCACTGACCATAAGAACCTACAGTATGTGTTCTCTTAGAAAAACCTGAACCTTTGTCTGAGAAGGTTGTTGGAGTTGTTAAAGGACAACGACATGAGCATCCTGTATCATCCGAGTAAAGATAATATAGTGGATGATTCTCTAAGTAGGATGTCTATGGGTAGTGTTGCTCATGTGGAGGATGGTAAGAAGAATTTAGCTCAGGAAGTTCATCAGCTTGAAAGACAAGATGTTCTCTTAGTCGATTCAGCAAAAGGTAATTTATGGGTGTAGAGTAGTTCAGAATCATCTTTGTTTTTTGAGGTAATGGAAAAGACGCATAAAGATCACATCCTAGTTAAGTTGAAAGATTCAGTGAGAGATCAGAAGATAGAGGTTTTCTCCCAAGGGGGAGATGGGGTATTACGTTGTCAGGTTTGACTATGTATGCCAGGTGTAGATGACTTGAGACAGTGGATTCTTGCAAAAATGCATGGTGCGTATTACTCTATTCATCCAGGGGCCACTAAGATGTACTGTAATTTGTGGGAGATTTATTGGTATTGGGTTTGCCTCGTACTCATCATCAGTATGATTAAGTCAGGGTCATTGTAGAAAGGATGCCCAAATCAGCTCATTTCCTACCACTCCATGCCTCTTATTTAGATATGGAATATGTCAAGCTCTATGTCAAAGATTTGGTTAGATTACGCAGAGTTCCGTTGTCCATTATCTCCTATAGAGGTATGCAATTCACCTCTTATTTTTGGAAGGCATTTCAGAAAGTTCTTTTTGCCCACGTCCACTTTAGTACAACTTTCCACCATCAGACAGATAGTCAAGCATAAGGGACCATTCAGACTTAAGAGAATATGTAGTGAGCATATGCGATAGACTTTAAAGGTAGTTAGGATGACCACTTTTCTTTGATTGAGTTCGTATCTAACAACATCTATCATTCTAGCATTCAGATTGCTCCATGTGAGGCTCTTTATGAGAGGAGATATAGGTATTCCATTAGTTGGTTTGAAGTGGGAGAGGCTGCAGTGGTAGGTCTTGACTTGGTGTTTGACACCTTGGTAAAGGTTCAACTGATCAGGGAAAGGCTTAAGACAGCTCGGAGCCGATAGAAATCATATGCAAATGTGCGGAGAAAGGATCTTGAGTTTGAGATTGGTGATTATGTATATTTGAAGATCTCTCATATGAAAAGAGTGAAGAGGTTTGGAAATAAGGGGAAACTCAATATCCAATATATCGGTACTTATTGAATTCTCAGTCATTTTGATAAGGTAACTTATGAGCTTGAGTTGCCTTCATATTTAGATTTAGTCCATCCAGTGTTCTATGTCTCTTTACTAAAGAAATGCATAGGTGAGCCAGTAGTTATAGTCCCTGTAGGGAGTATAGACATTCAGAATAGCCTCTATTATGATAAGATTCTAGTTGAAATCCTTGATTATCAAATTCACAGACTGAGGAACAAAAAGATCCCTCTAATCAAAGTTCTTTGGTGGAATCAGTCCATTCAGGGAGAATATTGGGAAGCAGAAGAAGATATGTTGACCAGGTATCCCCACCTCTTCTCCACAAACTTAGACTCAGCACAAGGTAACAGTTTTCCCTTGAACTTGCTTTATTCCATCCTCAGATTTCCCTTATCGACTTGGTATCGGTTATCATTACATTTTTCTTTCATGTATTCATGCATCATATAAGCATGTTCAGCATGAGAAACTAAGCTTATCAGCAATTCCAGTCATACATTCATGAATTTTGTTCTGCCATGTACTAATGCATCAGATATGCATGTTCAGTACGAAATTTCAGCAGGTGAGTAGTATCAAACATGAAATCATGTTACAGTTGTACACGTCCTGTATCTAAATCCAGTTTATCAGTATTCTTAGCTTAGTCAGCCTCATTGAGGATGAATTTTCCCAAGGGGAGATATTGTAAGACCTCACAAAAATTATAAGATTAACTCAAATCTTTAAATCTTGTTAAGAGGTGCCATACTTAGAAAATTTTAAGTAAGTATTAAGACTTAGTATTATTTTAGCCTTCGTAGGTTGGAGAATCTATTTCACGACCCTTATGACCTTAAAGAAATGATTTTTAGGTTGAATCATGATCAGGAATATCAACGGGTGTTCTCGGAAAAGTTTTGTATTTTTCAAACTTCATTTGGATCACATTAAAAAGCTCAAAATAGTCGATCGACACAATCTCAACGCGCCGCATCACCCATCACATCGATGAATATTTTCCTCCATCTCCCAGTGAAAATTCCAGTGAACCAATGTGGACTTAACACGACGCATCGGTCAGCGCGTTGCTAGGTCAGTTTTATGACTTTAAAAAACCGTGTCCTCAGGGGTAATTAGGTCATTTTCCCATGTCTATAAGCCCCAAAACACAAAATTAAACCCTTCTTAGAGCAAAAACCACTAATTCTTCACAAGTTTCTCTTAATAACAAACCCTAGGAGATTTTAAATTAAATTTAAGGCTCAAGAACTTACCATCAATCTTTCAGAATTTAATTGTTAAGGTATGTCAAGTGTTCATTCAAGGGTCCCTTCCGCCTTTGGAGTTCAAGAATCTATTTTTAAGACCTCAAGTGTATTAATTATATGAATTTTATGTTGGGTTTGATTATATTCATGATTATAATGATTAATTGGGTTTCTAACCCATGTTTTGTTACAAGTTTCATGTGGATTTATTTGATATATGTATAGAATCATGTATATCCATTCTAAACTTTTGAAATTTTAAATGGTTATTTGAATTATGGTGCCCATATGTGGTTAGTGTCATGTGCATAGATTATGTCCTCCAAGTGTTTGATAAATTTCTCATGTAAATAAAGAAAAAGGGTAAACAATCATGTCACGTTAGCTTATGTGCAAGTTATATCATGCAAGTGTTTGATGGTATATCTCTATGAATGAGTTATGATCAAATGCATATGGTTATGCCTTTTAAGTTTATGCTATGATTTATTTTTCATGATATCGAGTCATGGGGATATCCAAGGCCCAAAAACTTAGTTGTTTACCTTGACCTGTGGTAGTTACAGCATAGTCTCAGTAGTTTTACAAATAGTAGACTTAGTAATTAGTCACAGTTACAGTTCAGTATTCAGTTCAGACCTCAGTAAACTTAGCTAGTCAACAAAACACTATAGTATTCCATCAGTTAACAGAATTTAGTAGTACTCCATCAGTTAATGGACTCAGTGAGCTCAATTTAGCTTACTTAGATAGTACGATCAGTAACAGTTCAGTCCAGCCTAGTATAGTTTAGAAATAAGTCCAATGTCTTTTCAGTTGGTAGAAGGATTCGGCATCGAACGAACCTAGGAAAGGGGGCATTCCTACCAGTAGAGAGTTTGACCCATAGTAGTAGTCCCTGCATTATAGGACCAGATAGCCAGCGTAGGTTGAGATATCTTCCTGCCATACTACGGTTGATATATCTCACATGAGTTTTCCTGCCAGCGAAGGATGATGAAAGAGATTCCTGTTAGTGAGGGTTAACTCATAGTTTGTTTTTACTCGTGGCACGGTACTGACACCCTTCCTGGGGTTGTAGGTTGGACCCTAATCTATTCAGATAGGGGCATGTCTGTTTGATGATTACCTCCCACCATCTCATTTTGAGTCTTTAGTCTTCATAATAGAACTCAGTTCAGTTCTATAAAAATAAGGAATGTCAGACGCAGTCACTCAGTTTAGTACGAAACTCAAAATAGTTCCACAAAATTAGGACTGGCAAATACAATCGCTCAGTTAATAGTAATACAGTATCAGTAAAATCAGATATCAGTAAATCAGTGACTCAGAACTCAGTATCCAGTGTCATCATGACCTCTGTTACAATTTACGTAATTCATGCATATACTCTTATTCAGTTATACTCATGTTATTCAGTCAGTATTGTTCATTCATATGAACCTATGTATCTTAGCCTACCTCACTTAGAATACTACTACATTCAAAGTACTGACACATACCTTTCTTTTGCGCTATATGTCTTATATTATAGGTTCATATGTACGGGCTCCCGATAATACTTAGAAGCTTGATCCATTAACAACTGATTAGTGGAGAGTCCTCATTATTCGAGGACAGATTAATTATTCCAGTTTTTCAGTACTAGGTTTATTTCAGTAGTCGGAGTTTGTTGGGGACTTGTCCCATCAACTCCTTGTTCAGATGGTGGAGGATTTTCAAACTAGACTATTTATAGACAAATGTTCAATTTTTGTATGGATGTACCATACTCAGTATTTACTTACAGTTTTGAACCTTTTGGCAATTTTCCACCTAACTTCTGCATAATTACAGTATTACTATTCAGTTATAGCAGCAGGTACCAGTCATGGTTTAGCTTGTGGTCCTTCAGGATTATAAGCACTGTGTAGCGTCTAGGGTATAGAATCGAGGCATTACAACTATTAAGTAGGTAAATAAGAAATAATAATTGATTTAAATATTACTAACAGTTGACTACTTTATCTTCTAAAGCTTAAGAATGAATTCAAATCATATTTTGATTCTATAGATTGGTAATGAACTATGGGTGCCGAGTTATGACTATTCAATTGAGTTATAAGTTAGCTAGTCTAATTGATTTCCTGAGCTTCTAGTTGTGGATTGATATTTATGATATTCAATATCTTTCTAATGAAAATCTATATGTAATCAACTATTCTTAATGCATATATTCCTATGGTCATGAGTTAAAATTGGAGTGCATGTGATTTCTCCTGCGTATCAACTAAACATGGCTAACAGGTACATTCCTATCCAGGTTAGTGAATCATTTCCCCTTCATAATTGAGTTCACAACCAATTCCTCCCTTTTCTTATTAATAATGTAGATTTCATGTTCCTAGTCTAATGTACACCTCATGGATATCATTTTAGCATTGTGTAGATAATCAAATAGTTAAGGTCAAGGAAGGAAAAACTACTCAAATAAAAAAATTGGATTCAAACTTCATTAAATTTAAATATCATCCTTAATGTTCATCCACAAGCCTAATCTATTAGTTTAAATACTCATTAATTGATTAAAAGAGAAAAAACTCTTGAATAGAACACGATTTAATCATAAAATGAAGACAAAGGAAGGGAACAACCTAAGTAAAAAACCCTCTGAATGTTCTTCTTCTCAAACATAATTAAATATTGAGTTAATACTAAGTTCATTCTCATAACAAAACTAAAAATGGTATGTATAGGGTTAGGGGGTTTAGGTCTAATTTGGGTCACCTGGATTGAACTAGGCCAAAATGGACCCAGGATCACACTGAGATGGTGCCATATGCTAGTTGAGAAGGCCCCACACATCATACTACAAAGCAATCCCATTTGCACTATGGCAGCACCTGGGTGCTCTCAAGGACTTTTCATAGTCTTTGCATATTGCCTCTATTAAGCTCCCGTCATTATCTACCATCTTTTAATATACACCGGACCATCATCCTTGGCTCCTACTAAAATTTCAATGCAAAATTATAACTCTAATATGCTCCAAACCTATGCAAGTTCACTCATTATTAATCCTTCACACCAAGAGAAGCTACATAAGAATATTTCATACAAATTAAGCTCATAAATATATTAAAATAAGTAAAAAGTGAGGAAAACTATAATATAAAATTATTAATTTATGCTTGAAATTAGTGATTGAGTAGAACAGTTCCCCATCCCTTCATAAACATGATGGAACCCTCACAATCGTGAAGAGAAAAAGGTCTCCACACTAGTAACTAAAAAACCAGCAGCTATTGAGTTAAAACAAACACTTAATGGATCCTCAAATATTCATTTGGAACCTTCTAAATGTAAATACAATATTTTGTCTAGCTGGAAACGACATTCTAGACTTAATGGAAACATTGAAATGACCAACAAACATTTTATTCATCAAATATTAACTTCAAGACTTTAATTAAAATTCCAAAAATCATACCACACATCTAAATATGTCAAAAGCCTCAATAACAAAACCAAAGGTCCACTTTCCTAAAAACTACTAACAGCACCCAAATGCATATGCAAGTTGACGTTGTCTACCAAGTAGTATAATGGACTTCAAGAAAGCCGCATATTGATCCCACAGGGACTTGTTCAATTATCCTTCACAATTTAGATTAATTGATGCAAGCGTAACCAAAAAAGACTTTTGAATATTTGTAAATTAAGAGTAAGGTAAACAATGCATAAAATAAAGACAAAGGAGAATCAATATAGTAAAACCCAGGGTTAATTAACTTTGAACAGTCATACTACATTATTGAACTTCATTCATTAATCGCTTATCTTTGTTGTTGATTTTGTAGGGTTAATTGCATAATCATGGTCTCCCGACCTCTAGTCATTTACCTAATTTAGATATTACAACTACATCATTGATTGGGGTGTAATTAAGGCTTCTAGGTACATCTCTGACCTAGATGCCAAATTAAAGTCCTCATTTCATAAAAGAATATGAACCCTACTTTGTTTATCCCAATGTTCTATCTCCCTATTCCTTCTCTCGAGATCACAAGGTCGAAAATATATGTATTGTAAGGGTGATAAATCCTTAAAATAATTAAAACAATAATAAAAAAGCAACCAATTATGATAAGCAAATCCAACAAAATTAATCAAAAACGATAGTACTCATGTTCTTGTCTTTAACGTCCGAGAAGGTAGTTGTTAGCCACTAATAATCATAATCATGACCAGATAGTTGAATACATGTTATGATATAATTAAAATCCAAATAAAGAATGTAAAAAACAAACACAAAGATGCAATAGACTTCAATATTTTTCCAAGACTTTCCAACATCCAAGGTATTTAATAAAGTATGTATTTAATGTATTTATAGTATGCTAGTCCTTAGCTATGTAGGAGTGTGATGCATCCAAAACTTGAGCACTAAAATGGATAGGAGATGAGGGCATTGGAGGATGGTAGTAGAGGATGCAACGTAGGCTTGGCTAAACTGAAATTGAGCATGCTGCACATCCATAATTATACTGTAGTATAGCATGCGTCGCAGGTTTAATTGCACTAAAATGGAGGGTATTGCATGGGCATATCACACCCCTTCATTGTAAGTTACATGTAAAAAAATTATCTAACACAAAGAAGGATCTATGGAGCCTGCATCTTGGTCCAATTGCGTGATGCTACTAGAAATTGCATCCAAAATATTGGCTAAGTGTTCAACGTTCCTCTTGTCTTGTGGGGTTAGTTTGCCTTCCCTTCCAAGCTTTTGGCATTGTTTTCCCATTAATTTCAAGCATGTTTGACATCCATATATGACTATAATAAACTCCACAATAATCCTACCTAATCAAATAAAATATATTAGAACTTAATACAATAAATCATTCACACGATGAGCAAGAAAAATGAGCTAAGACTAGGCTTGCTCGTTTAATCTTTAACATTTTGCTTTTGCTCTTGATTTTATTAGTACACTTTTCACATTCCAAACAAGTTATT
This sequence comes from Capsicum baccatum var. pendulum, assembly GCA_030864225.1. Classification (NCBI taxonomy): domain Eukaryota; kingdom Viridiplantae; phylum Streptophyta; class Magnoliopsida; order Solanales; family Solanaceae; genus Capsicum; species Capsicum baccatum. Next base: position 157,283,001 of record CM061560.1, on the reverse strand, counting down.
CCAACCATAATTACATATTAAAACCATTAGGAACTCATTTTACACATTAGAATCCAAGAAAATAGACTAGAACATCACCTTGCTCAAGCTAGTAAAACTAGTTTTGTCGCCTAAACTCTAACTGAATGATTTAAACCCAAACTTATTTGAAAACCCTTTTAAACATTGTAATAAAATTCATTGAACACTTATATGATTATTGACACCAATATTCACATATTAAGCACACAAATTATCCTCAAAACATATGTAAAAAAGCTAGTAAAGTAAATATAGAGTGCATAAATACACCCAACATTACGACCCCACACTTAAAGCCTCGTTCATCCTTGAACACCTCTCTACTATAAGTATAATAAGTGGAGGAGACTTTACCATTCTACTATATGCAAGACACTAAAGATAGTACTACAATGACTACACAGAATGCAATTTTCTACACTAAGCATGTTACATACACAATTGAAAGTTCAAGAACCCTACTTCAAAACATCCTAGCCTCAAGAATTAACTCACCAAATTGTGAAACTCGTGCCCACTGCTCAATAAAAGACATCTTACAAATCACCTATATTCATCAAACATGTGCCCTCACAATAAGAGAGTTACCCATAATCACTCATATAAATACAATTTATAACACAATGGGTACAAGAATCAAGTTAGACTCACTCTCACAAGGAATTCACAAGTTACACAATGAACCATAGGCTTTCCTATAGTGTATTGCTCCACTGATATCAAAATGCTAAGCTTCAGATCAAATAGGTCTTTAATGGTTGTAATGTAGGCTAAGGGATGGGTAGGAACAATTTTGACTAAATAGAGAATATTTTTCCTAAGCGCTTTAATACATTACCTTTTACATTCAATTCAACTATAATAACCAAATCACACCATATTTGTCCACATCATTCTTTTCTTCTCACCCCATCTTATTAAGGTCATTTATGTACACTATGGTGGTGGTATTTTATATACAACTCGTTCAATTTGAAGAAATTTTTAATCTTTTCATTACTCAACTCCCCACCATAACCCATAACAATTCTTTTGAAGACCAATAACCATCACTTTGGGGCTTCACTTTCACCTTTTTCCTTTAATTTAACTCCTTAACTCACTAATTTTTTCATTAAAGAACCTAGATCATTTTGATCAAATCAATGTCTATCAAAGAAAGGATTAGTTTACATATAAGGCTACCACAAAAATAAATAAAGGCTCAACTGGTCTTACTAGGATTATGCTCAAAAGTAGGTCAAAAGAGGGTATAAAACAAGTCTATCAAAGAAATGCCTATATTATCTCCTAAACCCACACATTTATTTTGCTGTGCACACACCAAGGCAAGTTCTAGACATCACATACAATAAGCAATATACAACACCTTACATGCACATGGCACATGCTTAACTTACATAGGATCATCATAGACACGCAACAAAAGAATAGTATGAATTCAAATTTTAAGCCAACAAGTACAAGAGATATAATCATGAGCCTAGGAGTCCAAAAAATAGTAATTGACACCATCAACAAGCTATTTTCCATTAAAACACTTTCATAATGCAATAAATTATAGAAGCAATATGAATATCTTACTTAATCCTAACACAAAAAAATTAAAATTTCCCCTAAAAATTGAAACATTTCCCCACCCCACTATTAAAAATCTACTTTGTCCTAAAGTATACTTAAAATTAGATATGAAAATACTTCCTGAGTACTCTAGGCCTAGCTAGTAGCATCTTTATCTATCAAGGAGGTCTAAGGACCCCATACTCAGTCTTTGCCATGCTCCATAGCTAAGACTTTACATTACTCATACTTCTCATCAACCTTTGACTCAAAAAAACTATGCAAAGTTAAAAAAACTAAAAAACTCAAAAATAAAACATACCTACTTAACTTGAGTTGCCTCCCAAGCCATGCCAGATTTAGTGTTGCGGCATTACCCAATTCAAATTAACCAAGTTCCTTCGTCCTTTTCCTCACACTGAGAGGCCATCATCTTATTCATTTCAAACATCTTGAGTGTGAACTCTCAAGGTCAACAACTTTCTTAACTATATCTTTTTTTCAAGCTCATCAATATGCATCACCTCGCGCTTTGGTAGTTTTGGCTTAGGTTGCTCAATGAGTGTGTCCAAAAAGGTCTTTTGTGAAACAAACTCCACCACCCTACACTTATTTCCTTAAACAATAGTAATCATTCACAAGTCTTTATAATGGGATAGTGTGTTAAGTGATTTGTATTCTTTGAAGACTGTTTTTTATCCTCCAACCTCGTTGTGATCATACCCTCTCTCACGTCTATTAAGTCTTCTATCGTTGCCAAAAATGGTCACCTTAAAATGATTGGTACAGTTTGTCTACTTAAAAATCTAGAACAATAACGTCAGTAGGAACAATAAATTTACCTACTTTTATAAGGACATCCTCTATCACTTCTTTAGGATGGGTTAGGTCTCGTTTGCCATCTGCAGTAGTACAGAGCTCAGTCTAGATTTTTCCAAACTCAATAAATTAAACAAACATAGGGGCTTCATGTTTATACTTAACCCTAAATCACTAAGTGACTGAATTACTTCTGCCAATCTAAATAGGGAGAGTAAAATTCCCAGGGTCCTTAAGCTTTTTCGGTATATTTTGAGTCACCACAAGGCTACACTACACAGTAAGTGTTACATCCTCCTCATGTTGTAGCTTAACTTTATTAGCAACCATATCTCTCAATCACTTATCGTACTTAGGCATTCCTTGCAAAACATCTGAAAGAGGTAAGTTAATGTGTAACTCTTTTAACTTGTCAAAGAATATCTTGAAGCAGGTATCCTTATTTTATTTTATATTCTTATGTGAGAAAAGTAGTTGTGGGATTTTTTTCACTTCTTCAGCAGCTTTTTCTTTTGAGTACTCTGACTTCCTCAGCTTTTCAACAACTCTGGAATTTACTTGTTCAGTTACCACATTAACATCTACCTTTTTTGTTGCCTTTGGAGGTTATTTATCAATCTCTTTACCACTTCTTAAAGTGATTGCCATTACTTGTTTTAGGTTTTCTGTCTCCTGGTAAACCACATTAAAGCCTGGTATTTAGTTTCCGTTGTAACTGCCCCCAACTGTAACTCTTAGCTTCTTGTGGCCTCTTTGTCATTCTTTACATCTGTAGCCAATAGTGGTTTATTAGTTAGAATCGGTTTCATCATCTCTTCCAAGATGATAGTTGACTGATTTCTTTGTGCTTGTGATTACTGAATTTGTTGTTCTTGGGCATTCCATGAATAATTCACTGGCTGAGTCTGCCATTTTATATTGTAGACGTTCCCATAATTCTGCCATTTATCATTTCCAACATACTTCAAACACTTAGGATTGGCAGCATACATTACTGCTGAATGGCCACCGTTACCACAAACTTCCTACCAACGTGCAATTTTTTGGATTGCATTAACTACGGATGCAGGCTGTGTAGTTCCTACTTTAACGTTGTTGAACTGAGTGTTTATAAAATTTTGCAATGCAGCAACCTGAGCCGATAAAGCAGTGCATTGTTCCACCTCCAACACTCCGGCAACATTCTTAGTGGCACTCCTAGAATAACTATGCCACTCTTGATTTTCTTGTGCTATGTCTTTCTGTAAGGTATATAGCTCATCATAAGTCAACTCCAATGCTTGACCTCTTGCACCTGAATTTAGAAATTTTTTTGTGTTGTGGTCAAGTGCTTCTACAAAAGTATGATCAAGTACCTCATTGGACTATTGATAATGTGGACAATCCTGAGGAAGTACCTGGAACCACTCTCAAATATGATAGAGATTCTCGTCTGGACTCTGTTTGAAGCTCACTATCTCACTACAATGTTCTAAAGTCTCGCCAGACAGAAAAAATTTGATGAGGAACTTTCCATCTAAGCCATCCCATGATATGATTGAATTTTCTGGCTCAGAGTAGAACCACCTTTTAGCTTCCTAAATAGGTGAAAAGGAAAAAAGTTTTAGCCTCACATAATCTGCATCCACATCTGTTGGAATAAATGTATTAGTGAGCTCAATGAAATTCTGCAAGTGGACCTATGGATCTTCATGTGCAAGCCCCATAAATTTTCCACTGCTAATAAACAACTGAACCATATTTTTCTTTAGCTCAAACCTCCCTCCAACAATAAGTTTTTCAAAAGAGGAGGTCAGATTTATTGGAAGTAGGATTGCCACTTCAAGAACTGTCCTGCGGGTTACTTGTTAATTAGCCATACAAGCAGGATTATCTTGATCTATTTTGATTTATGAAATACCGAGGAGAAGGATTGCTTATATCCTTCGTTGATGGAAGAGTTTGTTAGGTTCGGGGATTGATTCAAACAATTATCGAGCCTTTGTCATCTTACTACTTTGAAAACATGTTTCCTACAAATTCAAAACAAAGACCAAGCGTAAAATATCAAAGAAATCTGAAAAACTAAACTAAAGATAAAACTAGTTGCCAAATTAAAATTCCCTGACAATGGCTCCCGAAACATAATAATGCCTAAAAGCACACACAAGTGTACGTGGTCTACCAAGTAAAATTGTGGCCTTTAAGAAAGTCTAATATCGATCCCATTGGTACTTGTTCTAATGACTATTCAATTCTCATTCACAATTTATATTAATTGATGCTAAATTAACCCAAAGAGAGTTTTGAATATTTCTAAATTGGATATAAAGTAAATAGTGCAAAATATAAAGACTAAGGACAATTAATAGTGTAAAACCAAAGGTTAAAGCACTTCGAAGAATCATATTACATTATTGAACTTTATTCATTAAGTCACTTATCTTATTTATTGATTCGTAGGGTTAATGTCATGATCATGGTCTCCCAAGCTTTAATCGTTTACCTTATTGGACATTACAACTATATCGTTGAGTAGGTATGTAATTATCCAATTATGTGATTATCATTATCATCCTACATGTGAAGCAAGTAAGGCTTTTAGGTACATTACTGTCCTAGATGCTAATTCGAATTCCTTATTTCATAAAATAATATGAACCCTACCTTTTTTATCACGACGTTCTATTTCCCTATTCTCTCTCCTGAGATCTCATGGGTGACAATCACTACTAAAAAAATGCCAAAAGACGACGTCCAAAAGCGACTGCCAGCATCGATTTTTTGGGCAAAAGTGACGAAAATCCGTTGCTTTTTTTTTTTGTCTCAATAAGGAGCATTGTTTTTTGAAAACGACGATCTGCGTCATTTTTATTACGACGGACAGTGCTTTTAGGGTAAAAAAATTTAGTTATTTTTTGAAAAAGCAACGTTGTGCGTATATTTTTGTTCTTCATGAGAAGAACACATGATGAACAAAAAAAGATGTTGTGCGTTGTTTTTTGTTCATCATGTGAAGAACAAATGATGAACAAAAAACAACGGACATTGTCATTTTATCAAAAAAAATAATTTTTTGTAGAAAAATTGGCACTGTCCATCGTAATTTGTGAAAAATAAAATATTTTTTTTAAAAACAACATTGGTCGTCTCTTTTTATTATTCATAATGAATAAAATGTGATGCCCATCATTGTTTTTTTTCTTCATAATGAATAAAAAAGTAACGGTCGTCGTCGCTTTTCTGCATTTTTATTAATGCAAAAATCTGCATTTTCTGCATGCTACCTGCCAAATAAAAATACAATTCAATATATACATCCCTCATGCAACACATATTATTATAATAATCATACAACACACTACATCAACAAATCATTTAAGTAATTCAAATCAACAAAACTTATACGATGAATCCAACAACATTCAAAATACTAAAACACTCATAAAAAAATTTCACTAATTAAAAACTAAGTTTAAAAATATCTAAAAATTATCTAAAAGTCAAGTGCAACACAAAGGAGTAGCCCCACCAAACTCCTCATAACTCTCTTTTTCGTCTTCACTACTTGAATCAGGAGCAATGGCCTCTGTTAAGGCACGTCTAGATGTGCAATCTGATGTGACATAGCAGCATGTCTCTCAAAAATTATAAAAATGGCCTGATCGTGCTTTGCCAACCAACAACACATTATCTGAAAATCAATTGACTAGTGTTATATAATTTTATATAACTAGTATGTATATATATATATATATATATATATATATATATATATTAAAGTTAACTAAATAATAATTAAATCTAATATACCTTAAACTCTTGAAACCTGGCTTGTGTAGAGACTATTGGAATATTCCACCACTTATGCCAAGGATATGTTAAAAGTCTCATAACGCTGTCCCTTACAGCCTCATTAACTTTTTCTAATGCGGGATACGGACTGTAAATAACATAATAAGTATGTAAGCTTGAATATTTTATTAATGAAAAAAATAAACCTATCAATTGTAAATAAACATAGGAAGATCCATCAGGCTCGATCAACACTCTACCAAGCATGTTCGTATCTCCAGGAACTAGACTAATCAAATCTGCATCGATATCTTCTTCTATAGGAGAAGGTGCACCAATTTCAAGTCATCAATTCACATTTTCAAATGATTACACTTTAGAAATTTCAAAACACAAGTTCATCATCCAAGTAACTACACTAAACAATTTTCAAGTCACTAATTCACTTATTAAGCGACTACACTTGATTAATTTGAAGCAATAGTACACATTTCAAAACACTACAATTAAACTCTCAAATTCACTTCTCAAAGTGACTAAACTTAACCATTTTCAAGTTATAAATTTACATTTCAAGTATGAACACTAAACCAATGTCAGGTCCTGAATTCACATTTTCAAGTAATTACACTTTATAAATTTCAAAACACAAGGTCCCCTTTCAAGAACTACACTAAACCATTTTTAAGTTGCTAGTCCACTTTTCAAGTGACTAGTACACATTTCAAAACACTACACTTAAGTATTTTCAACTCTCTAATTAACTTCTCAAGTGACTAAACTTAACTATTTTCAAGTCATGAATTCACATTTCAAGTATCAACACTAAACCAAATTCAAGTCACGAATTCACATTTTCAAGTGATTACACTTTACAAATTTTAAAACACAAGTTCACCTTTCAAGAACTATACTAAACCATTTTCAAGTCACTAATCCACTTTTCAAGTGACTAGTACACATTTCATAGCACTACACTTAACCATTTTCAACTCTCTAATTCACATTTCAAGTGACTAAGCCTAACCATTTTCAAGTCATGAATTTACATTTCAAGTGTTAACACTAAAGGAATTTCAAGTTATGAATTCACATTTTCTAGTGATTACACTTTACTAATTTCAAAACACAAGTTAACCTTTCAAGAACTACACTAAAAAATTTTCAAGTCGTTAATCCACTTCTCATATGACTAGTACACATTTCAAAATGCTACACATAACTATTTTCAACTCTCGAATTCATATTTCAAGTGACTAAATTTAATTTCTTTAAAGCCATGAATTTATATTTGAAGTATCAACACTAAATCAATTTAAAGTCATGAATTCATATTTTCAAGTGATTACAGTTATAATATGGGGTGTGCTATAGTTAAGAAAACAATACATTAATGTTTTCCAGGAAGTGTGTCATCCACATAATGGACAAAAGCTATTTTTTCTCCATACTACCACCTTTTTTATTAAATAACTACATAAATAGCAGTAGTTCAATTCCATAACACCATTAGTAAGGTTAGTTTTGTATAATACAAACTTTCTTACGGGATGTTCAGGTCAACGGTGACCAAGTAATATGAAAGGGAGGGCATAAATGAAGCCGAACTATATAGACGATTTATATTTCCTCACTCAACTAATTTGGGATTGAGAGATAGTTGATGTATGTTACCTATAATGATCACAACATTTCCCTAGATCTTGCTAAGTCACATTTCAATGAAACTTCTGTCCAAGTCAATGAGTCAATGTTTGATTATAAAATGTTACAAGATTTTGACTTTCACTCTTTCTGATTGTTTAAAAGTGATTTAGATCATCCTTTTGTGCGTTTTCTTTTAACTTAATCCATTAAATTCTGCAACATCCTCCAAATCAAGAAAAAAAATTATTCCACACTTAACAAAGAGAAGCTTCAAAGTTCAGACATAATAAACATGGAGTTTAGGTTCAATATACTCTATCACGTAAAGAAATCTTAACTTTAGTAAAATGCGGAAGATTTCTAGTAAAATTGTTAGATGAACTCTTACTTAGTTTATTAGCAAAATTAAAGAATCAAGAATTTCTAGAAGTGGCCAACTAACCTCAACATTCAACCAACAACACCATTTAGCTTTTATTGTAGCATGAACTCCCACAAATAATATAATAGCAATATTTTTTAAAATATACATATAAACTGACTAGTTTTTGCTATAATAATTGTATGCAAAGTACAATTCAGTTGTGGGTAACAAAGACAGACAAAAAGAGTGGAATATTTTTATAGTTAGACACCTCTAGTTAATGTAATGAAGGCGAATATAATTAAAATCATGAGCAATTTTGCTGGAAGATTTTGTCGGCCAGCCGGGTAGAGCGATGATTATGGCTGGTGGAGCAAGTTCGTCGGCGCTGGTTTGCCGAATGGGGAAAGAACAAAAGAGAAGGCATATTGGAAGTTGACTTAGTGGTTGGTAAGGTTAACCGACAGGAAAAGAGAATGTGAGAGGAGGCGGTGCTGGTTTCGTCGGCTGGTTGGCGGTCGATGGAGGGGGTAGTAGTTTTTTGTTGGTTTACCAAGAGGGAAGGTAAAGAGAGGGAAGAGAGAAAAGAGAGGATTAGGCGGCTGATTTTTGGGTGAGATATTCGAGTTTGGTATTTGGTTTAAAAGAAAATAAAAGGGTAATGGGATCTCAGCCATTGGATTACTTTTGATCAATGACTGAGATTAAAATTACTTTAAAAAGGGGTCAAAAATAGAATTAATATCAATTTGGTTAAAATTGGCATTAATTGTGTACAAGATGGCTAGAAAATAAACAAATTGAGAAATTGAATTGAATTGAACTGAATTAGGCCCGCTATTTTAATAAATGTGACAATGATGAGAAAAATAGTAAGACATCGATATCAAAATAAACTAATAATGTAAAAATTTATGTTATTTAAAATTATCGATAGTAGTAATAATAAAGACAATGCATTTGTGAATTGTGAGTGTGCACATTTACGTAAAAATAAATAAATATTAATAAAAAACATGTAAAATGTTGGATTTGAATTAATAAATTGTGAAAATGATAATATAATAAATGTGAAAATGAAGAGAAAAATAGTAAGACGTCAATTTTAAAATAAACTAGGCATGTAAGGATTAATGTTACGTAAAATTACTATATAAAATAGTAGCCCGAGAGAGGTATCGTGAGGTCAAAATTGGGTGTCAACACAATTAAACCAATTTAATCCCACAAATTAGGTCTGTGTAGGGTACAGTGTACGCATACCTTCTCGATAACCTATTCAAGCTTGAAGATCCTTGTAAAATAAAATACATCATGTAGGATTTTTTATGCAATTAAGATTTTATTTTTTCTTGTTAATTAGTTGCTACTATTTCTGTTTTATGCATATTTTCTTATTGGTTAAATCTAAAATCGAATCATTAAGGACTAAAAATCGATAAACCAAATATTGATAAAAAAAATACCTTATTGATTTGACTATTTGTTTAACATATTTAAAAATCAATAACCAATAAATCAAACCGATAATATATAAAATCAAACCGAACTGACCGATGGACACTGATAATTTCAAGAAAAAAATAGTGAAAATTGATTTTAATATTTAGCGTTGGTCGAATATGATGAGCAGATGAGATTAAAATCGAGGAGATGAGTAAAATTGGAATTAGAAATTGGGTTAAAAGGATTGAATTGGAGATTTCAATTTCGTTAATATAACGTATTAATATGATGAATTGTCAGTTAATTGGTTTCATTATTATAACTTCAATAGTGTATTATTACCTCGATAATATGTTGATAACGTATTATTCAAAATATTTGGGTATATCGATTCAGTTAGCTAGCTTTTAACTATTATGTACATCATTATAGGAGAGATACATATTTATCTATACATACATACATACATGCATACACACACACACACACACATATATATATAAATTTGAATGACTATCAACTTTGTAATATGTACTATATTCATCACATCCACGAGTTTATTACCTCGTAATACAACGTATTTTATTTCTACGCTAATGAATTATCGTTTAATTTAGATTACATTATTATATTATAACTTCAACAATATATTATTACCTTTATCAATCAATTGTATGATATCAATGTATTCAATGTCTATATTTGATTGGCTATAAAATTCACAATATGTACTAGTTACATCACACACACATGTAAATTACCTCGTAATACAACGTTTTGTATATTTAGAATGATAAATTATCGTATAATTTAGCTTATATTATTATATTATAACATGAACAGTATATTATTTTTTTGATCAATCGATCAAATGATATCAATGCCTTCAATATATAATTGAATACATTTAATTTTTTAAATAAAATTATTTATTTAATAGTGAATTAAAAATATCAAATATCGATGGATAGTGTCGTTTTGATGAAGTTAATTTTTATTATGTTTTAACAAAAGCGACGCTGTCCTTTTCTTTTTGTAAAAAATAAAGAGGAATTAAAAATATTTATAAATTACGACGGACAGCGTCACTTTTCTAGAATTAATATTTTAAATAATAAAAATTATAGGGACGTTGTCCGTCGCTTTTAATAAAAAAAAAAAACAAAAAGAAAATTAAATTTAAAAAGAGACGAATTAGGTTGCTTTTCAAAAAATTAATTTTTATTTAATTTTAAAAAAGCGACGTTGTCCGTCTCTTTTTGTAAAAAAAAAAGTCATTACAAATTGCGACAGACAACGTCGCTTTTCTAGAATTAATATTTTTAAAAATAAAAATTATAGCGCGTTGTCCGTCGCTTTTAATAAAAATGAATAAAAATAAAAATTAAATTTAAAAATCGACGGACTACGTCTCTTTTTAAAAATTAATTATTATTATTTGTAAAGAAATTATGAGGCTATCCATCACATGTATTTGAAAAAAAATTATAAGTCATTTTTTAACTAGTTGGCACAATAATCCGCAAAAAAAAAGTAACAGATAGTAAGACGTTGGCCGTCGATTTTATAAAAACTAAATAAAAATTAAAAAAATGATGGACAGTGTCGCTTTTTAAAGCAACACAGTTCGTCGCTTTTTTTGCATTGCTTTTTGGTCTTTTTTTAGTAGTTAATATATGTATTCTGAGGGTGATCAATCCTCAAAATAATTAAAATAAGAATAAACAAGCAACCAACTATGATAAGCAAATCCAACGATATTAATCCAAAACGATAGTAGTCATGTTCTTGGCTTTAACCACAGAAAGGGACTTTTTAAACACTAATATCATAATCTTGACCCAAATGCTTGAATACATGCTATGATAATATTAAAAGCTAAATAAGTAATGCAAAAACCTAAAAGGAAGATGCAGCAACCTCCAATGTTTTCCCAAGACGTTCCCAGATCCAAGGTATTTAATAAAGTATTTATGTAATATGTATTTATAGTATGCAAATCCTTAGCCATGTAGGAGTGTGATGCGTCCAAAACTCGAGCAGTAAAGTGGATAGGAGACGCAAACATTGGAGCATGGGAGTAGAGAATGTGACATAGGATTGGTTGCATTGAAATGGAGTATGATGTGCGTCCATAATTGCACCATAGTATAGCACGAGTTGCCGGATAAATTGACTAAAATAGAGTGTGTTGTGGTCATATCGCACACCTTCACTAGAAGTTGCATCATACAAATTTCTCTAAGGAAAAGAAGCAAGCTATGGAGCCTGCATCATGTGCTAATCGCGTGATGATACTGGAAATTGCATCCATATATTGGCTAAGTGTTCAACATTCCTCCTGCCTTGTGACGTTAGTTTGCCTTACCTTCCAAGCATTTGGTGATATTTCACCTTTAATTTACAGCATGTTCGACATCCTTATATGACCATAATAAATTCCAAAATAATCCTACATTATCAAACACCATGGATTAGAGCTTAATACAATAAAACATTCACACTATGATTAAGAAACACGAGCTAAGACTAGGCTTGCTCGCTTAATTTTTAACATTTTGCTTTGTCTCTTGACTTGATTCAATTAAACTTTGCCCATTACAAACAAGTTGTTCTACACATAATTAAACAATAAATTAACTAGAAAATCATTTTTCACAATAAAATCCAATGTGATAGACTAGAACACACCTAGCACAAGCTAGTAAAACTTGTTTTCTCGGCTAAACTCTAATTGAACGATTTATTACCTAAACTTGTTTGAAAACAACTTTAAACATTTTAATCACAGCTTTGGAAACATATATGCTAATTTATACCATCATTCACATATTAAGCACACTAATTATCCTCAAAACAAGACTAAACAAGATAGAATACTAACACTAGAGTGCATAAATACACCCAACATCAACTACTCTTTGGAGCTAATTGAAATGAAAAGATTTCTATTGGATCTCGATTTCCATGAGTGTTGACCCCAAATCAAAATTTCCAAATATAAATCTTATAAATGTAGTGACTTACAAAAACTCATTGAAAACATCGAGAACCACACTTCCTATTCTTTCAGAACACACAAAATCTAACAAAGCTTTGGGAAGGGAAGAAATGGGGAAATGCATGAAAGCATGAAAATTGACTAAGAGCATTTGTATATATATATATATATGTACATATATATATATATATATATGTACATATATATATATATATATATTTGTTATCACAAATTTCTACCTTAAAAATTTATCTTATGCATGCTATTTTTTTGCTTAGATATCTATAGGATAAGAAGATAATCACTAATAAAACTAGAGATTAATTTTGAGATAGAACGTGGATTAAGGAAGTAGGATGAATTTTTAAATAAATACATTTATAGATATTATGATTATCACCAGCTAACAATGACAGTATGAAGCTAATCTAGGAAGACAATTACAAGCTCAATAGACCATGACCATAATATAAACCATATGAGTCGCCAAAATTGAAGATTTATTGAGTTAGTTTATTGAATTTATATTGATACGATGGGATTATGCAGGAACCATAGGTATATATTTTATCTTGTCTTGAATAGCCTCTGTGATATTTAATTTGAATTAAATTAATATTATAATCACCAGTACCTGAGACATGTTAGCTAGAAAATATTTTAAAACAACTTAATTAGGTACTGTTTAATAATAAGCCCTTGTGGGTTTGTGTCACGGCCTGAACAAGGGTCTGGCCGTGGCAGGTATCTCAACTTCCACGTGGACTGAAGATTGCCCCCTACACCAAACTAATCCACACACAAGATCCTTAATATCAAATTAATTCCAAATATATAACAAGGTAAGATAAAAAAAATAAAGGGTATGCATATAACTGATAACCATCAACTGGCCAAAACAGCTGACCAACATCTCTCAAGTCCACAGTAATCAAAAAAATCCTTCTAACAAAGTAAAAAAAACAAGTCTATGTCAGGATATATCCCTGACTCTGACAGATGATAATGACAATGACAATGATAATATTAATGATAATGTTAATGATAATGAATCTCTTAACTTTAGTCTAAGTTAAAAACTAATGAAATGTCTAAGTCTTCTAAATAACGAATGGATGAATCAAGTTGATCCATCTAACTTTGTGCTGGAAAAGTAGATGTATCTCCATTTTCTACATTGCATGGCGATACAACGTCTAGAGATGGTTAGTGGGGTGAACACTAGCATGTATCTTGGGGATAAGGATAACATAATATCGTGATCAATAGTTCAATATCATTCAAATTCAATGCACATAATCATATGTATAACATGCTAGGATAGGGAAGAAGGCTTAACATGCACTTTAAAACATTAGTCTGGACTATGTAGCTCAACCATCATAACATAAGAGGGCATCCACATACTATATTGGCCAAAACCTCCCCTATCTATTACGTCCCTAGTACATTTATCCATAAGAACCATAGGGAATACATATTTACTATAGGGGACATGAACCTCCCTGCATATAAAGGTGAAAAGAGCACCAAACCATGTAATATAATCTCGGGGAATTAAACCTCCCAATCATATATAATAATATTAAGGGGACTCAAACCTCCCGGTCTCATAGACCCCAACGTTGGCAATCACAATTTCTAGTGTGGGTCCCTTAGCAATACCATGTTCACTACTCATCTACACAACCCTTATTAAAGACAAATTAAAATATTTATCACACATTTCTATTCATTGAACCATATTTCACATGAAGACATACTTTTTTGATATCATCATACTAACTAGACTTGCAAGATAACAACATGATGTAAAAATAATCACATCACTTGGAGAAATTCCCAACCCCTTTGGTTTAATTATGCAATATCATGTGAAAAAACAAAACCCATAATGTTGAATTCAAAACTTTTATGCCCCATTAGGTTTTTGCATGATGCAAAACTTTATGAATAGTTCAATATGCATACTTTTAATCTCCAAACAATTCTCACAGTATGGGGTTGAGGTCATAGCGATTTCAAAAGTCACAAATTTGGGGAAAATCATAATTCCCCTGTTCATTCACTATACCTATGCACCAACAACTTGAAAACCATAAATAAAGCAGGAATAATCACATATAAACTATGGGAAACATTATTCAATTGATATTAATTCTAAACCTGCAATACTTGTTTAAAAAGTAATGTTAATATCTCATGAACAATACTTTAAAAAATATGTTTTTACAAAATTAACAATGAGGGAAGAATAACAGGCCTGAACTATAAAGTTTCATGATAATAATTTACCCCTTGAGCCTTGGATAACCCACTTCTTTAAAACCCTAAGTATGGCTGCTTGAGAGAATTTGAGAGAGCTTGGAAGTGTTTGAGTATGTGATAACTGAGAATTAAGCCCTTAAGTGTTTTATGAACATAGGTTTTAATTGGGTTAGAACAAAATTGTCCAAAGTGCCCTCAAATTAAAGTTGTAATTTATTCGTCAACAACTATAGGTTACTATATGACTCAAATAGACTCATTATGACTCATCACCCTGAGTCCTAACAAAGACCGTTCTCAGGACACCGACACACTATTAACCCTATGACTCAACTAGTACCCCTTGTAATGGGACACTATGACTCATAAGGTATAGTCGTAGTCAACATTGAACCCAATTGGGTAAACATGGGAAATCCTATGATTTGCACCCAATGACTCATATCAAGTCCTTACAAATCTTAGTGAGCCAGTCGTACTAAATGCGGAACTTTCACACATAATTACTGATTTGGTTATGATTGGGTCCCTAGAACCCGTAAAGACTCCCTATAACTCAAATCCCTAATACATTCTCAGGACAATAACTAAAGTACCATCCACAGGACATCATATGACTAGGGTTAAATGAGACGACACCATGCGTCTTGTAAGGATAAGACATAGTACAGAGAATGATGTTAAAATATCAGAAGTTTTCAAGGAACAAAAACCTAGGGTGTTACATCTTCCCCCCTTAGTAACATTCATCCTCGAATGATAGGATAATGTATTTATTAGCACGATTTGAATCCAAACACCACCACACCTACTTTGAAGATAGAAAACAAAGGCACCAAGGAAGTAACAACTTTCTTTAACAAAGATACAAAATAAGAATGTTAAGGAATATACATACTATAAGCAAGATTATCAAAAATAAGGAACAAGAATGGATTTTTTGACATCATATCCTTCTCGACTTCCCAAGTAGTATCCTCAACCTTTTGGCTCTTCCAAAAAAACCTTTACCAAAGCTACATCCTTTGTCCATAACCAATGAACTTTTTTATCCAAAATCACAACTGTGACTTCCTCGTAGGATAAGAAATCCAAAATACCCACCTCTTACAAGGGAACAACCATAAAAGTATTACCCAAACACTTTCTCTACATCAAAACATGAAACACTAGATGAATGGAACTCAATCGATAAGTCAACTCCAGCTCATAAGAAACATTACCAAGCCTCTTCAACATAAAATATGGACCAATATCATAAGGAGTGAGTTTTACCTTCTTACCAAACCATATCACTCTCTTAATGAGGGAGACTTTCAAGAACACCCAATCACTAAAACTTAACTCCAACTAAATTGGCTTGCGTAGGACTTTTGGGAATTTGTGCTAGCCTTAAGTATATACCGAATGAACTTCACCTTCTCCATGGCTTGGTGAACCAAATCACGGCCAAATAGCTTATTTTCACAGACATCAAACCACCCAATAGAAGACCAACACTGTAATAACCCACATGTTTCTAATCCTGTGATTCATATATGAGTACATGACTTACAATGAATATCCTAGTGATAAGATAGCTTATGATGCATTAAGCATGTTCTATGAGTCACTTAAGGTAATACAACCTAAGAGTTTTTGAATCCATCAAGTTTGATTATTTGATTTTGCAAGGGTCATCTTTGAACGAGTATAACTAGATTTTAATGTGGTATTTTGGCTTATTTCAACCCACCAAATTGTAGATAATCGAATTAGCTTTCCAACGATACCAATTTTCCTTTAATCCAGTACCTGAATGAAAAGTTATGCCCATTTTTATGAAAGACAGTAAGCATAGGCAATTGGTTAGGCGCTGCCTAAACCAGGCATAGGCGATTGGTTAGGCGCCACCTAACCCAAGCATAGGCGATCACTTGGGTGCCACCTAAGTCAATTCCAGGGGTCAAAAACACTCTGTCTCGAGTTATTTTAGAGGTAATTAAGTCTTTAAATACTCCTTACATGTCCCTAAACTTAACCCTACATATATATATCTTCTAAACATATTACAACCCTATTTTCATCTCAAAGCTCATCATCCAAGAGCACTAAAGGAGAAAAACAACTAGGGTTGCAAAACTAAGCTTGAAGATCCAATTTCAAGAAAATTCCTTCGTCAATCATAAAGAATCTTTCTTCTATGGTATGCGTAGTTTTCATCTATGGATTCAATTCATTCATAGAGTTCAAGAATCAATATTTAAATACAAAATCTTGGTTAATTATGGTGATATGATCATACCCATGTTGATGCTTGTTTGTTTTTCGATATAATAGTATGAGTGAGTTGATTTATCGATCCCTTTCATCCATAAAGCTCAAAAACCCTCTTTTTCATTATAAAGTATGATTTTTATATTGTTGGGTGTTGATGATCATGTTGTTGATATTGGGTGATTCCCAAGATGGAATCTTTATAAGTTTTTTTTTTGAATTTCATAATATCATATGAGTTGAAAACATGTAAATTTGGTTGTTCATGATGTATAATTTGATGAATTCACCTATGCTTAAGATGTGCATGTAAGGTGTTTGATAAAAGGCCTAAGGAACTAGAAATCATGCAATATAGCTAAATTGTGACTAAGTGAAGGATTTATGATATGCCCTTACGTTGCAATGACTTCTATGTTGTTAATGTGCCTTGTAAATGTTGTTGGAATACTCATGAACTATTCTTATGACATTATGCTATGTTTACTTGCAAATCCTACTTATGAACAAGATGTATGATAACCATGCAATCCACATGAACTTCCATGCTATTAGTATGTGCTGCCAAAATGATTACGCAACGAACATTATATTAAGATCATGCAAGTACTTCCATGTGATATGAAATCCTTTCCATGCAATACATTGTTGATAACCACGAATAGTTTGAGATCCCTACATATGATATTATATATTACGGACTCTACTCTTATGATCAAGTTAGTCATGTGTGTCAGTTTTCTTCCATCGAGTCCTGGGGGTACTTGTACCCAAAAACTATAGTTGTGTGCCTAGATCTGTGTTATGTTTCACAATAACCGAACTCAATCTATGATTACATAGACTTCAGTCAGTCATGTGACTCAGGAAAAACTCATGATCTTAGTCAGTTGTCAGGTATCAGTAACATTCTGCCAGTCAATGAATTCAATAAGATCAAGTCATGCACTGTCAGTTATTCATGTCCAGTCCCTCCAAATGGAAGTAGAGGTTAGCACCGAGTGAATCCAAGGATGGGAACTTACCCGCCAGTTCAGCGTGTGATTCATAGTAGCAATCCTTGTGTTCCAGAACTACGTAGCCAGCGTAGGTTGAGACATCTTAACCCGTCAGCTTAGGGTTAATAAGGTGGCTTAACCCACCAGTTTAGGGTTCCCACCATTCTCATTAAGTACCCACTAGATAAGGGTCACTCACAGTTGTCCTTACCAGTGGCGCGGTATTGATACCCCTCTAGTCGGGGTTGAGATTGGGCCCCAGCTTAGCCATAATGGCATACATGAGGCATGTTGGTTAAACACTACTTGCCACAGTTTCAGTATCAGTCTCAGTAATAGAACTTAGATAGTTCTTCAGATTTTAGAATATACAGGACTGTCAGATACAGTCATCCATGTTATCAGTTTCAGTATCAATCAGGATAGTTATAAGTAAACCATGTATTAGATTACAAGCCATGCTATCATGTATTCATGGTCCCAGTATCAATATAAATGTGTTTTCACTCTCACGTTCATATTAGTCAGTCAATGTTGTTCATGCATGAATCCCTTTATGTTTAGCCTACCTTCCTTGTATACTCAGTACTCCAGTTGTACTGATATATTTGTGCTATGGTGCTTTCTTTTTATGTTACACCATAGGTTCCGAGACACGAGCTCCAGCCCAGCAGTAGTAGTAGCATTCCAGTCTCAAAGACAGAGTGAGTCCTCATTGATTCGAGGGCAATATGATCTGATTCATTTATTAATTCTTCAGTTCATTTTTACGGAGTTAGTTGGAGACTTGTTCCTTCAACTCCTTATTCAGACAGTTTAGAGGCTTTTGGATATACTTTTAAATTTACATCCAGATTTAGTTGTTTTAGGTATTTTTGCCCACATAATTGTATTCAGTTGAACCTTATGGCCTTACAGTTCTATGTATTTCGCATTATTATATTATGATTTGTAGTATACAGGTACAAATATCAGTCATGGGTTAGCTAGTGGTCCCTCGGGGTCATGAACACCGTGTAGCATTCTAGTTCAGCAAATCGGGGTGTTATAAACTTGGTATCAAAGCCTAAGGTTCAATATAGTCCTAGGAAGTCTGAAAGCCGCATCTAGTAGAGTCTTGTACATGGGTGTGTTGCGTGCCACATTTATGTACGGGAGGCTATAAGATGTTTTAGGAACAATTTCCTTTCTTCATTATTCATGTGATGCTAGTGAGCATAATCACAAGTTAAACACTCAGTCTAATCCACTCTTCTCTTATTCCAGACCATGGCCCCAAAGAGAAGAAACCATCCAGCTCCTCATCCTGAAGATTATTTGGGCGAACATGTTTCCCATGCAGAGTTTAAAGCCACATTTACCACACATGCTCAGTCCATAGATGCACAGAATGAATGGACACCAGTCATTCTGGCCAATCCAGTGGCCACTACCAAAGTAGCTAGGGTTCGGGACTTCACCCAGATAAACTCTGTATCTTTCCATGGGTCTAAGCCTGATGAGGACCCTCAGGAATTCATTGACCAAGTCCAGAAGGTCATTGACATCATGGATGCTACTTCTATTGGGAGTGATGAGTTAGCCGCCTACCAGTTACAGGATGTTTCTCATGATTGGTATGAAAAGTTGAAGTCTGAGAGGTTAGATGATACAGGCCCTATCGAGTGGGAGGAATTCATCACAGCTTTCTTAAATAGATTCTTTCCCCAAGAGATGAGGGAAGGCAAAGTTCTTGAGTTCATCAACCTCAGGAAGGGGAATATGACTGTTAGGGAGAATTCTATCAAATTTACTCAGCTAGCCAGGTATGCTCCTCATGTAGTTGCAGAAAATAGAGCTCAGATGAGTAAGTTTATGTCAGGGGTCAAGGATAGAGTGGTAAATAAGTGTAGGTCTACGATGTTGATCGGTGATATAACCTTAGCAAGACTCATGACCCATGCCGAGAAAGTAGAAGAGCAGAAGTTTAAGACTAGGGAGAGGCCGAACAAGAAAGCAAGGTCAGGTAATTTCAACTTTGCTTACCCCAAGTTAGATAGAGGAAACCGTTCACAGTTTTGCTCCAAGTCAGCCATTCCAGCTCCTTCCTCTACCAGCACTTCAGTGCTGAAGTTTAGAGACGGCAATAGAAATAAAGCGCCAGGCTCTAAATCACAAGGTAGTGTTAGCAGTGACCGAATGAATCCCCTTTGTCAGACTTATGGTAAGTACCATAAGGGCATTTGCAGAGCTGGTAGTGATGTCTATTTTGGTTGTGGAAAGCCAGGCCATAGGATTAGGAAGTGTCCATAGTCAAGTCTTCAGGGTCAGTGAAATCAGTCTACAGCTCAGTCCAGTCGCCTGAACCAGCAGGGTGCCAATTCCAGTGCTACTAGTGGGCAACACCCAAACAAACTCTATGCACTTTAGTCCCGGCAGGATCAGGAAAATTTTCTTGATGTCGTTACTGGTACATTACAGATTTTTTTATGTTCATGTTTATGCTTTACTAGACCCAGGTGCATCTTTGGCTTTTGTTACTCCATACATAGAAAGCTATTTTAAAATCAGTCCCGAAGTCCTAGCAGAGTCCTTCTTAGTCTCTACCCCAGTGGGTAAAACCATCATAGCCCAGCGGGTATACAGGAACTGTTCGATTATGATATCTCAGAAATCTATGTCAGTAGATTTAGTAGAGTTAGAGATGACAAATTTTGATATCATTCTCAGCATGGATTGGCTTCATTCCTGCTATGCCACAGTCGACTGCAGAAATACGATTGTTCAGTTTCAGTTCCCGAATGAGCCTATCCTAGTGTGGAAGGGCAGCATTTTAGCTTTCAAGGGTCAACTTGTTTCCTACCTTCAGGCAAGGAAAATGATTTCTAACGGGTGTTTGTATCATCTCGTGCATGTAAGAGATTTGAGTTCTAAATATCCTACCCTCAAAACAGTCCCTGTTGTTAATGAATACTCAGATGTCTTTCCCAAAGATCTTCTAGGCATTCCTCCCGAAAGGGAAATACACTTCGGCATAAAACTTCTTTTGGATACTCAACCTAAATATATTTCGCCATATAGAATGGCACCAAAAGAACTCAAGGAACTGAAAGATCAGTTGAAGGATCTCCTAGATAAGGGATTCCTCAGACCCAGCGTTTCCCCATGGGGTGCGTTAGTATTTTTTGTGCGCAAGAAAGATGGTTCTCTCAGGATGTGTATTGATTACTATCAACTCAACAAGGTCACGGTCATAAAAAGATATCCTCTTCCCAGGATTCATGATCTATTCGAACCAACTTTAGGGTGCCAGTTACTTCTCATAGATAGACCTCAGATCAGGCTATCATCAGCTCAGAGTTAGAGAATATAACATTTCGAAGATAGCTTTCCCTACTCAGTATGGTCACTTCGAATTTTTAGTCATGTCATTTGGTCTTACCAATGCCCCTGCAGCTTTTATGGATTTGATGAACCGTGTGTTCAAGTAGTACTTAGACATGTTTGACATAGTCTTTATTGATGATATTCTAGTCTATTCTCGCATAGAGCGTGATCATGCAGAGCATCTCAGGATTGTTCTTCAGACTCTCAAGGATCACCAATTATTCGCCAAGTTCAGCAAGTGCAAATTTTGGCTAAGAGCAGTAGCATTCCTTGTCCATATTGTTTCCGGTGTTGGCACAACAGTAGATTCTTAGAAAACCGAGGCAGTAAGAAAATGGCCCAGACCTGTATCTCCATCAGATATTAGGAGTTTCTTGGGTTTGGCTGGCTATTACAGATGGTTTATCAAGGTGTTTTCTTCTATTGCATCTGCCATGTTCAGACTGACTCAGAAGAAGATTAAGTCTCAGTGGTTAGATTCATACAAGAAGAACTTTTAGGAGTTGAAGACTCGACTCAACTCAGCTCTAGTTCTAGCTATTCCAGATTGTTCAGACGGTTTTGTAGTCTATTGTGATGCATCCAGAGTGGGTTTAGGTTGTGTCCTCATGCAGCATAGTAAGGTCATATCCTACGCCTCCATACAGTTAAAGTCACATGAGAAGAATTATCCTACTCATGATCTTGAGTTAGCAGCGGTAGTCTTTGCCTTGAAGATTTGGAGGCATTATCTCTATGGAGTTCATGTAGATGTCTTCACAGAACATAAAAGCCTCCATTATGTATTTTCCCAGAAAGATCTTAATCTTCACCAGAGAAAGTGGTTAGAGATCTTGAAAGATTACGACATTAGTGTTATTTATCATTCGAGAAAGTCCAATGCTGTGGCCGACGCTCTCAGTCGACTCTCCATGGGTAGTATTTCTCACATTAAGGATAGTAAAGAAAAGATGGCTTAGGAGGTCCATCAGCTTGACAGACTAGGCATTCGCTTAATCGATTCTTCAGAGGGTGGTTTATGTGTTCATAGTAGTTCAGAGTCATCTCTAGTTTCCAAGGTGAAAGAGAAATGAGACAGGGATCCTACCCTTGTCAAGCTCAAAGAGTCTGTTCAGAATCAAAAAGTCGAGGTTTTCTCCCAAGGAGTAGATGGTGTTCTTTGTTTTCAGGGTCGTCTATGTGTTCCAGGTGTAAATGAATTAAGGCAGCGAATTCTTGTAGAAGCGCATGGGGTGCGATACTCTATTCATCCAGGGGCCACTAAGATGTACCGCGACATGCGGGAGATCTATTGGTGGAGTGGTATGTAGAGAGATGTTGCAGAGTTTGTGGCTAAGTATTCTACATATCAGCAGGTTAAGATAGAGCATCAAAAACCTAATGGTTCCATGTAAGAGTTCACCATTCCTACTTTGAAGTGGGAAGAAGTTAACATGGAATTCGTGATGGGTTTGCCTAGAACTAGTCATTAGCATGATTCAGTATGGGTCATTATAGATAGAATGACCAAGTCAGCTTATTTCCTTCCTATTTGTACTTCTTATTCCGCTGAGGATTATGCCAAACTCTATATCAGGGAGTTAGTCAGATTACATAGTGATCCACTATCATCATCTCAGACAGAGGTACCCAGTTTACTTCTCACTTTTGGAAAGCATTCCAAAAGGGTCTCGATATTATAGTCCATCTCAGCATAGCATTCCATCCTCAGACAGATGGTCAAGCAGAGACGACCATTAAGACTCTTAAAGATATGCTAAGGGCATGTGCAATTGACTTCCAGGGAAGTTGGGATGACCACTTGCCTTTGATTGAGTTTGCATACAAAAATATCTATCATTCTAGTATTCAGATGGCTCCGTTTGTAGCTCTTTATCGTAGGAGATATAGATCTCCGATTGGTTGATTCGAAGTTAATGAGGCCTCAGTCATAGGTCCTGACTTAGTATTCAATGCTTTAGAGAAAGTTTAGTTGATCAGAGAGAGACTCTGGGTTGCTCAGAGCTGACCGAAGTCCTATTCATATGTTCGTAGAAAAGATCTTGAGTTAAAGGTCAATGACTATGTCTTTCTTAAGATCTCTCCTATCAAAGGAGTGAAGAGGTTTGGCAAGAAAGGGAAACTCAGTCCCCAGTATGTCAGTCCCTTCAGAATTCTTTGTCATTTTGGCAAGGTAGCTTATGAGCTTGAGTTGCCTTTAGATCTAGCCTCAGTCCTTCCAGTCTTCCACGTCTCTTTGATAAAAAAGTGCATAGGTGACCCAACAGTTGTTGTCCCTATTCAGAGCATCGACAATCAGAACAGCCCCTCTTATGAAGAGATTCCAGTCGAAATCTTAGATTATCAGACTTGTAGATTATGGAACAAACAAGTCCCTCTAGTCAAGGTTTTTGGCTAAATCAGTCTCATGAGGGAGCTACTTGGGAAGCAGAAGCAGATATGCGTACCAAGCATCCTCACCTCTTCCCCGCCAATTCAGATCAAGCTCAAGGTAACAGTTCTCCTAAAGATTATTGAGTTTCATGTTCATGTTTCTAGTATATAAACTTGGTACCTAATAACCATTTCATACTCAATCAAACATTCATGTGTTAGTTGTCAGTGCATCATATATGCAAGAGTTCAGTATGTTTAGCATGTCAGTCATGAGATCAATTTTCTGTTCTTCATGTTCAGTTCAGGTTCTATTGTCTTGTGTCCCTTCTCAGGAAATTCTCTATCGAGGATGAATGTTCCCAAGGGGGAGATATTGAAATACCCGGTATGTTTCTAATCATGTGATTAATATATGTGTACATGACATACCATGAATATCCTAGTGATAGGATAGCATATGATGCATTAAGCATGTTCATATGAGTCACTTAAGGTAATACAATCTAAGAGTTTTTGAATCCATCAAGTTTGAGTGTTTGATTTTGCAAGGGTCATCTTTGAACGAGTATAACTTGATGTTTATGTGGTATTTTGGCTGATTTATACCTACCAAATTGTAGAGAATCGAATTATCTTTCCAACAATACCAATTTTGCCTTAATCCAATACCCGAGCAAAATGTTATGCCCATTTTTGTGAGAGACAGTAAGCATAGGCGATTGGTTAGGCGCCGCCTAACCCAGGCATAAGCGATTGGTTAGGCGCCGCCCAACCCAAGCATAGGCGATCACTTGGGCACCACCTAAGTCAATTCCAGGTGTCAAAACACTCTGTCTTGAGTTATTTTAAAGGTAATTAAGTCTTTACATACTCCTTACACGTCCCTAAGCTTAACCCTATGATATATATATCTTCTAAACATATTACAACCCTATTTTCATATCAAAGATCATCATCCAAGAGCACTAAAGGAGAAAAACAACTAGGGTTGCAAAACTAAGCATGAAGATCCGATGTCAAGGAAATTCCTCCATCAATCATCAAGAATCTTCCTTCTAAGGTATGCATAGTGTTCATCTATCGATTCAATTCGTTCATAGAGTTCAAGAATCAATCTTTAAAATACAAAATATTGGTTGATTGTGGTGATATGATCATACCCATATTGATGCTTGTTTATTTTGCTATATAATAGTATGCGTGAGTTGATTTATGGGTCCCTTTCATTCATAAAGCTCAAAAACCCTCTTTTTCATTATAAAGTATGATTTCTATATTGTTGGGTATTGATGATCATGTTGTTGATATTGGGTGATTCCCAAGATGGAATCTTTATATGTTTTTTTTTTGAATTTCATAATATCATAGGAGTTGGAAACATGTAAATTTGGTTGTTCATGATGTATAATTTGATGAATTCACCTATGCTTAAGATGTGCATGTAAGGTGTTTGATAAAAGACCTAAGGAACTAGAAATCATGCAATATATCTAAATTGTGACTAAGTGAAGGATTCATGATATTCCCTTACGTTCCAATGACTTCTATGTTGTTAATGTGCCTTGTAAATGTTGTTGGAATACTCATGAACTATTCTTATGAGATTATGCTATGTTTACTTACAAATCCTACTTATGAACAAGATGTATGATAACCATGCAATCCACATGAACTTCCATGCTATCAGTATGTGTTGCCAATATGATTATGCAACGAACATGATATTAATATTGTACAAGTACTTCCATGTGATATGAAATCCTTTCGATGCAATACATTGTTGATAACCATCCATAGTATGAGATCCCTACTTATGATATTATCTATTACGGACTCTATCCTTATGATCAAGTCAGTCATGTGTGTCAGTTTTCTTCCATCGAGTCCTGGGGGTAATTGTACCCAAAAACTATAGTTGTGTGCCTAGAGCTATGTCATGTTTCACGATATCCGATCTCAAGCTATGATTCCATAGTCTTCAGTCAGTCATGTGACTTAGGAAACCTCAAGATCTTAGTCAGTTGTCAAATATCAGTAACATTCCGCCAGTCAACGGAATTCAGTAAGATCAAGTCATACACAGTCAGTTATTCATGTCTAGTCCCTCCAGATGGGAGTCAAGGTTAGCACCGAGTGAACCCAAGGATGGGAAATCACCCACCAGTTGAGGGTTTGATTCATAGTAGTAATCCTTGAGTTTCAGAACTACGTACCCAGTATAGGTTAAGACATCTTAACCCGTCAGCTTAGGGTTGATAAGGTGTCTTAACCCGTTAGTTTAGGGTACCCACCGTTCTCATTGAGTACCCACCAGATAAGGGCCACTCACAGTTGTCCTTAACAGTGGCGCAGTATTGACACCCCTCCAATTGGGACAGAGATTGGACCCCAGCTTATCCATAACGGCATACACGGGGCATGTCGGTTAAATACTAATTTCCATAGTTTCAGTCTTAGTCTCAGTAAAAGAACTCAAATAGTTCTTCAGATTTTAGTATATACAGGACTATCAGATACAGTCATCCATGTCATCAGTTTCTGTATCAGTCAGGACAGTTATCAGTAAACCATGTATTAGCTTACAAGCCATGCTATCATGTATTCATAGTCCCAATTTCTAAATATGTGTGTTTGCACTCCTACGTTCATATTAGTAAGTCATCGTTGTTCATGCATGAAACCATTTTTGTTCAGCCTACCTTCCTTATATTCTTCGTACTCCAGTTGTACTGACGCATTTGCACTGTGGTGCTTTCTTTTCATGTTACACCATAGGTTCCGAGACACGAGCTACAACCTAGCAGTAGCAGTAGCGTTCCAGTCGCAAAGACACAGTGAGTCCTCATTGATTCGAGGACAATATAATCTGATTCATTTATTTATTCTTCAGTTCATTTTTACGGAGTTAGTTGGAGACTTGCTCCTTCAACTCCTTATGCAGACAGTTTAGAGGCTTTCAGATTTACTTTTAGATTTACGTCCGGATTTAGTTGTTTTGGGTATTTTCGCCCACATGATTGTATTCAGTTGAACCTTATGGCCTTACAGTTCAATGTATTCCGCATTATTATATTATGTTTTGCAGTATACAAGTACAAATATCAGTCATGGGTTAGCTTGTGGTCCCTCAGGGTCATGAGCACCATGTAGTGTTCCGGTTCAGCAAATCAGGTTGTTACATACACGTCCTACCATATAAGGCCTCACATGGATCCATACCTATGCTAGAGTGATAACTATTGTTGTAGGCAAATTCTATGAGAGGGAAGTGGTCAACCTAATTACGAAAAAAATAAAATATACAAGCTTGAAGCATATATTCCAAGTCATGAATAGTCCTTTCCACTTGCCCATCCGTTTGCGGGTGGAAATGGTACTAATGGTCACATTAGTCCCTAAACCTCGCTAAAATATCCTCAAAAGTTAGATGAGAATTGTGTACCTCGACCAAAGATGATGGAAACTGGAGGACCATGCAACTTCACAATTTTCTTGATGAACATCTAGGCATAATCCTCAGAAAAGAAATTAGTGCTCACTAGCAAGAAGTGTGCAAACTTGATCATCTAATCCATGATGACCCAAATTTAATTAAACTACTGGCAATACCACGAAAGACCTTTAACAGACTCTATATTACTTATCTCCCATTTCCATACCGATAACTCAATCTTTTGGGTCAACCCAACAGGCATCAAGTGCTTTGCCTTCACTTGCTGACATACCATCCGCATCCTACTTCATATTATTCCACCAATTAATTTGCTTAAGATCATGAAACATTTTCATCGAAGTAGACTGAATAGCATAACATGAATGGTGAACTTTAGCAAAAATTCATTCTCACAACCTAACAACATCATGAACAGACAGTCTACCTTGGTACCTTAAGATACCATCACCACCAATCTCGAAAACTATAACCTTTTGACTACCTAAATCATTCTTGATTTGTATCAGAATAGGATCCAACACCTATTTATCTATCACTTCAGAACTAAGAGTTGAATTTGCCACCTTTTGAGCTATCATACCACCATTTTTAGAATTCAATATACAAATACCTAGATTAGACAAACGGTGAATATCCTTTACCAAATCCTGCTTCTCCTCATCCATATAAGACAAGCATACAAGGGACAACCTTCTAAGAGCATCAGCAACTAGGTTAACTTTACCTAGATGATAGAGAAGAGTTATGTCATATTTCTTTAACAACTTAAGCCATCTCATTTACATGAGATTCAATTCTTTCTACTTGAACACGTATTGTAGGATCTTATGATCAAAATAAATATCAACATAAACTCCATACAAATAATATTGCTACATCTTTAATGCAAATACAACAGTAATAATTCCAAATCTTTAGTTGGATAATTCTTTTCATGAACTTTAAAATGTAAAGAAGCATAAGCAACTACCTTGCCATGCTACATCCAAACACAACCCAATACCGCCCGGGATGCATCCCAATTGGCCATAAAACCATTAGTGACCTTAGGTAGAGTCAAGACCAGAGCCAAAGTCATCTAATACTTTAGTTCCTCTGAACTACCTTCGCTAGCATTAGATCATAAAACGTCACATTCCTTTGAGTTAACTTAGTCAATGGGGCAGCAATAAAGAGAAACTTTCCAAAAACCTTCAATAGTAGCTAGCTAAACCTAAAAAACTCTGAGTATCAATTGGAGTCATGATTCTAGGCCATTTCTTAACCACTGCAACCTTCTGTGAATCCACATGATCCCTTCACTAAAAATAATATGACCTAAATAAGTCACAACATTCAACCAGAACTTACATGTAGAGAACTTAGCATATAAACATTGATCTTTTAGAGTCTTCAACATAAGGAAGAGGGGATTGATATGATCTTCCTTACTCTTAGAGTAGACCAAAATATAATCAACAAAGATAATGATGAACAAGTCTAGAAACTGATGAAAACCCCATTCATAAGATCCATGAATAATGCTGGAGCATTACTAAAGCAAAAAGACATCACCAAAAACTCAAAATGATTGTACCCGGTTTAGAAAGTAGTCTTGGAGATATCCTCCTCCCCGATATTCAACTTATGGTACCTAGACAAAAGATTAATCATATAGTTGATTCAAGAGATCATAAGAGCTCAAAAGTGGATACTTATTATTCGTGGTCACGTTATTTAATTAGTAGGAATGAATATACATCCAAAGGGAACTGCCATTGTTACGCATGAAGAGCATAGGATCACCCCACAAAGACATACAAGGGAAGATAAAACCCTTATTTCAAAGATTTTTCAACTTCTTCTTCAGTTCCTTTAACTTAGTTAGAGCCATCCTATAAAGAGGAATAGAAAAAGGATGAGTGTCTAGAAGAAGATCAATCCTAAAATCAATTTCCCTATAGGGAGAAATACTAGGAAGATCATCAAGAAACACCTTAGGAAATTTATAAAACATAAGGACAGTTTGCAAAGAAGGACAATCTAATCTAGAATCCTTAACATGCATGAAGTGATAGAGACACCCTCTAGAAACCAGCTTTCGGGCACTAAGATACAAAATTACCTGCTTATTTGGAAAATGGTAATTGACCCTTCGAGCCAAAGAATTAGGAGAAGCATAGAATGAATACAACTAATCCATCCCCAAAATCACATCAAAGTCTAACATATCAAATTCTATTAGATCCACCAGGGTCTCCCTTTTATAAACTGACATCTTACAACCCCTATAGTCTTTTCTTCACATAATGGAGTCACCCACAGGGGTGGACATAGAAAAATTATTTGAATTACACTCAAGATCAAAACCAAAATGAATAGCAACATAAGGAGTCACATAAGAGAGGGTAGACCTATGATAAAACAGATAATATACACCATAAGAGAAGATTTTAAGCATACCATTAACAATATTAGAAGATGCTTTAGAATCCTGATCGGTGGAAAGAGCATACATACGATTTTGTCCACCGACAGAGCCAAAAAATAGAAGTAGCACCCTTTGGTGTAGGAATGGATAAAGTAGCAATAAGAATATTATTCTTTTCAGAAGAAAACATAGAAGGACAATCCATCTACATATGAGAAATCTAATAATATTTAAACCACTTATTTCTCCCTTCTTCATAAATGCCACACTACACCTAAACAAAAAATCAATAAGGAAGATATGGTAGAGTTGACTATCCCCTACTAGCCCGCGACTGGGCTTCAAGTGCTCTAAACCAACTATTATATTAAGAATGACAATTATCTGATGACTTTGGATAAGTTGCACTAGTTGTAGAGTAGGAACTAAAATTTTCCCACTTCTTCTTAGACTACTTTCCACCATCTCTAACACTTTGCTGCTGACCTCTATCCTGATCTGAATAGCAAAACCTGTTATTCTCCCTTCACTCATCTTTTCTTGCTTCTTCTTTTCTTTTTCCATTTGCACCAAATGCACCACAAGTCTAGATATGTCCATATCCTTGTTCAACAATGCAGTCTTGCTCTCCAAGATCAACTTATAGGACAACACAAAAGTAAACTTCCTTATTCTAGCACTCATGCTAGACACCAACTAAAGAGCATAATGTGACAAGTAATGAAACTTCAAGGCATATTTATTTACTGATATCCTTCCTTGCTGTAAATTTATGAATTCCTTATCCTTTGTCTTCCTAAACTCCTAAGGAAAGAAAAGATCAAGAAAAGTTCTTGAAAAGTCATCTTAGAAAGCCAACTCAGCATTAGGACCCGTAGACTGGTCCTACTTCTCACATAATTGGTACGCTACATCCTTCAACTGATAAGTTGTGAACTCTACACCCTCCACATCAATAGCATGCATCACACAAAATATATTTTCCATCTCATCAATAAAATTTTTAGGATCCTTCTTAACTTTAGATCCAATGAAAGTAGAAGGACTCGACCTCATAAATTGGACAACTCTAGTGGCCTTGAAGGATAGAGAAACATAATCAACTTGCTCCATCATGGAGGCCACCAATTGAGTAAGAAAATGAATTAAATGCCTAAACTCAGCATTAGACACATCATCTCGAGGAGTATTATAAGGGATGGGGGAAATCATATAGCTCTATTAGGGAAATTAGAAGTAGAGAACATAGGCTGGATCTGAACTTCAGGAGTATGACGAGCTCCCTCCATATATTCCTCAAATAAGATAAAAGAGTTCCCAAGGATATCAGTTTTTCTACGTGGCATGATCAGAAATGAGAATAAACAAGGATTAGAGAGATTTAAGACCTTATACTTTATAGCTCAAAATAGAAGAACAAGAAAGGGAAATATTCCTATATGTCTCATAGACTCTCCCTTATAAATATGGCACTATATACCGATAAAAGAAAATCTACTTGACATGAATTTGTGGACATAAAATGACACCAAACCTAGGCTCTGATACCATCTTTTTTATGAATTAAACCAGAGCCTTGCCGTGATGAGTATCTTATGTCCTACGTGGACCGAAAATCACCCGTACACCAAAACAAACCAAACATAATATCCCCAATGTCAGATGAATTCTTAATATATAACAAGATAAGTTTAAAGAATAAAGGGTATGTCTGTAACCAAGAACCATCGACAGGTAAAGATAACCATCCAACATTACCCAAGTCGACAGTAATCCAACAAAACCTTCAGGCATCGGAATAAAAAGTAAGCCTTGTTCAAGAATATTCTTGAGTCTAACAGATGAAAATGAAAATTAAAATGATTATGTCAATGATAATGAAACTCACTACTCTAGTCAATAATAAGAACAAATGAAATAATTATGTCTTCCAAAGTATGGAAGCTCACCATTTTACCACAATGAACTTATAAATTGAGCAGAGCCATCAAAATCTACGTAGGAAGAGTAAAGTTATCTCTTGTGCTAACATCGTATTGGAATACAATATCTGTAGATTGTTAGTAGGTTTAACACTAGCATTTAACTCAAGGATAAGGATAACATAATGTCATGATCAATGGTTTAAAATCATTCAAACCTATGAATTTAATCAAATACATATACATATATATCATATTATGGGATATGGAACAAGGCTTAATATTTACTTTAAAACATTAGACTAGGTTCTATTGCTAAGCTCTCAAAACATAAGAAAGTACCCATGGGATATATGGTCTTAGCTCTCCCCTAGCTAGTAGGGCCTGAGTGCGTGTGACCTTACAAACCAAAAGGTATACATATGCACTTTTGGGGATTCAAACCTCCCTGCATATCAAGGTGACACAACCAGAAAATCATGTAATATAATATGGGTGAATCAAACCTCTTAGTCATATGATATTAATATTAAGAGGGACTCAAACCTCATGATCAATTAGACCCTCGCATCGGCAACCCTAGTTTTTAATATGCGTTCATTCCGACCACCACTTTCATGACTCAGCTACATAGCCCTTATTAATGCCTAGTAAAAAATTTTATCACACATTCCCATTCATTAAAGTATATTTCACATGAAGGCATACATTTTTAGTATTGTCATACCAACTATACTTGCACGGTAACAACAACATGCAATAATAATTAGATCACTTAGGGAATCCATAACCCCTTTTGTTAAATTATGTAATAGCTTATGAAAACAGAAAACCCACAATGTTCAATTCAAAACATTTAGCCCCCATTAGCTTTTCACATTATTGAAAACCTTAAGAATAGTTCAATATGCATACTTTTCATATTCAAACAAATTTCATAACCACTTCAAAAGTCATAAGTTTTGGGAAAATCATAATTTGTTCATTAACCATACCCATGAACCCACAAGTTCAAAACCATAATTAAAGCATGAATAATCATATATAAACTATCGGAAACATTATTCAATCGATAAACATTCAAAACCCTTAACCCTTATTACAAAATAAAACTGATATTAGGAATAATATATTAAAATCATATGATTTTAAGAGTAGAGTAACATGCTTGAAATACCAAAATTCAGAAAAATAATTAAACCCTTGATCCCTTGGATGACCTATTTCATAAAATACCAAAGTATAGCTTCTTAAGAGAATTTGAGAGTACTTAGAAGTGTTTGATTACAAGATGATTGAGAAATAATCCCCTTTAAGTGCATTATAAACATGGGGTTTTAATTGGGTAAGAGGGGATTGTCCAAAGGGGCATCTAATTATAAGTATAAATTCATTCGTCAATGACTACTAGGTCACCATACGACTCGTAGGGACTCATTATGACTTTTTACCCAATGTTGTAAGCAAGACAGTTCCCAGTACATGCATATACTTTTGACCCTATGACTCAATTAATACCACTCATAATGGGACCGTATGACTCATAGGGTTCAGTCATGTTCAATAAAGGATCCAATTGGGTAAACACTGGACATCCTATAATTTGCACCCAATGACTTATAACAAGTCCTTACGACTCTTAGTGAGCCACTCATACTTAGTGTAGAACTTTTCTATATATTAATTTTGTTATGATTTGGTTTAATACCCTGTGTTAGAAGTAGCTTGGTTCAACTCCTAGTACAAGAATAAGAGGCTTAAAGCCTGAAAATTTAGCAAGTGTTGGGGACTTAACAATTTTAAGACCTCCTATCTTTGAGGAATTTGAAGTTGACCTTTTGGAATCGGAGATGATGTTTTTTAGTTAATTCATGTTCAGGGGTGTAAGTAGCATGACTCAGGAATAGCGGTGGGTATAGCGATAGGAAGATCATCGCATTGCATTGACGGTGTTTTCATTAAGTTCTTAATTTATAATTTGAATGCATGTGTGATAATATTTATCCTATAGTGTGAAGTGCTTATGAGGTTAAAAATGTACATAAGAATCACATAGAACAAAGTTGGGCTGAGTATCTTTGATTCGTCAAAAGTTTGGAGTTCAATCCTAAAGGGTCAAATTTGAACATGTATAACTTTTGACATATAAGGATTTTTTCATCTCAAGATGCACAAATTGTAGATAATTTAATTAGCTTTCCAACAATACAACTTTTACCTTTATCCAATACCCGAGCAAAAAATTATGATTATTTTCTTCTGAACCAATAAGCCACGACGTTAAGACAATATCATGATGAGCCTTTAATACACATTCCATTTATGAATTTTTGGTTTAAATAATGGAGGGGAAATAGGGTCTTTTCCTTCCTCAACCCAATCCATAAAAACATGACCTAAGGTTTCAGTTTGGGTATTATATGCCTGTATTCTCCAAATTTCTTCCTAAGAACAAACCTTAATCATATTCAAGTTCATCCATTCCATCAGATTCTCTTGAAGAAAAATCAAGAATTTAAGTTCTCTAATCCAGGAATTTTAGGAAAATCTTTCAAGATCATCTCCAAGGCTTTCAAGGTCAAGAATTCTCCACCAAGTCAAGTCTATTAATGTTTATAGGGTTATGAACAAGGGTATCTTTTAACCCTTGTTCCCAAATTGCATTATTTTAAGATTTAATTTACTTATTTTGAATTAGGTATCATACCTAAGTTTTTATATTCTTGAAGTAGGTGATTATTATGAGATTTAAAGCTTTAAGTATACAAAGAATTGTTAATGTTTATGTTTTAACTTATAGGATTTATATTATGAATGAGATTGCCCAATTTTGATTTGATATTGTTGAAGTATTTAAAGATTTTTATTGAGCACAAAGTGTTGTTGTGAATCACCATGATTTTTAGGTATGAATTTTAAATCCTGAGTTTAAGTGTTGACATTTTAAGAAAACTATATTCTTAAGTACTTCATTGATAAGTTTATACCAAGAATTAAAGAATGAAGTGATCTTTTATTTCTAAGCTAAGGTATGGAATGCACATTTGTTCATCTTGAGTTTGAATTAAAGCAAAGAGAAGAGTAACTTATTTTTATTCTCAAAACTATTATGCTATTTTAAGGTGTATTTTCTAAAGTATGAGTAGATAAGTTATAAGGGAGTAGTATTTAGCACCGAGGTGGATATGAGTCAAAGTTAGTATGCCACAAAACTAAGAACCAACATAGGTTAAGCTTTTTCCCAATATGGATGAAGTTAAAGATAGTGATCACTTAAGTTAAGGTTGTATTTTGATGGCAAGAGTTGAACAGCTCTCCCCAATAGGGTTAAGACTTTGAAATCCATTATAGCTCACATAGTTTATATCAGTTAAAAGAACCTCCCAAAAGAAAGTGTAAAAGTAAAGATTTTAAAACTAAATATTATGTCTCACAAAGTGTATCCTTATGCTTCATTTCTCGTGTTTATAATTTTACATCATTCATTTTATTCAAGCTCAAGGTGAGTCATCTACACTTTGAATGCATTATTTTAAAGTCTATGTGTACATTTAGTTATTATTTTACTTATGCACTCACCCCCATATACTCAGTAAATTCCAAGAGTATTGCTCCTCATATTTGTCTATGTGCTACATTGTTTCATAATATAGGTACCACTTGTAGCCACATATCATAATCAACGAGTGTGCAGCTTCCTATCTGCAGGTGATGAGTCCTTTTGGATTTAAGGGCTCAAGTTAAGCATAGTTTAATTGTTGTCTTTATTATGTCATATTGATTAGGAATAGCTGAGGGTCATGTCCCGACTACTTATAGTCGATATTAGTAGAGGCTTCATAGACAATTAGATGAGTTAATGTATTTTATTCCAAATTTATTTTGTATTCCAAGAGTTGTAATTATTTTAAATAGTTTTGTTTTGAGCATGTTCAATTAAAGACTTATCTTTCGCGTATTAGTTCTAGTATTATATATTTTAATTAGTAGCTTAAGTCTAATGCTAGTATAGGGTTAGCTTGGGATCACTTATGGTCCTAAACACCGTGTAAAATCAAGGGGGTGGTCTCAGGGCATTGCAAACTTTGTATCTGAGCACTAAGTTCAAGTTTCCTAGGGTTTCTATGATAGTGTGTCTAGTAGAGTCTTATGGAATGGTACGGAGAGGTCTGTACTTTTCTTTGAGAGCCTACAGGGAATTTAGGAATTGTTTCCCTTCTTTCATTCTCTAAATTGTGCTATAAATTATTTGTCTTAGAAACTTTTGTTGATTCATGTGTAACTCTTTAATTCTCCTTCTATAACCTTCTCACATAATCGAAGTACTAGATTTTTATTTCTCCCAAGATGATGCTCTTAAATTTACTATCAGTACCTTCAGAAGTCATACAAGGGGCTTGAGAGAAGCTTGGTAGTATGTTATAAGTTCCTTAAGTTGAACATTATGTCCTCATCCATATGAGTTTTTCAGTTAACACAAAATAAGATATGTATTCAGATTCCTCATTAACCCTACAATATACTTCTCATAAAAGGAGATAGTATGAACTTAAATTGTTAAATAGAGTTTGTATTTAGGGGATTTGCTACCTAAAGTGTTATTATTTATAACTAGCAGAACCTTCTTATAGTTGGAAGTATGGATTTAGAATTGTAATGACAAAAAAAGTAGGAATAGTGATTGACTAAAAGTATATAGATGAACTTATTCATACTATATAGTTTGTGATAAAATGATATGTCATTGTGTGTCAACTTATGGGTAATGAATGTGGTATATGTTCCTTCGTAGAAGGTAGAGAAGGTGTTATTAGTTAAGGTGAATTGTTGCTTGCTTAAAGTAGAAAAGAAGTTATTGATGGTATTTATTGTGTTGGAAAAGTATCGGTTCTTAATGATAGTATTTGGTTGTTAAGGATTGTTAGTATAGTCTTCCCCATATGGCTGTAAAAAATAAGATTAGTTGATGCTTTAAAAGCTATGAATATAATTAAGGTATATGAATGGGTGAATAGTAGTGATGTGTAGAAGTAGTATGTGCTAATGGATTATAATAATATAGGCCATATGCTCGCGATCAATTATTATTATTGTGAGGTTCTACTAGACTATTATTTCTTGATTCTTTATTTTATAGTTTCCAAGTGAGAATACTATGTGAGGTTGGCTTATAAATAATGTTTTGCAATAGACGTTAAGTTTGAATAGTGGATGATCATCACGGTAGAAGTAATGATTGCTTGGTTAGTGATACTAGTCATATGGAAATGATCTAGTAGCCTTGAATAGTGTATGAAAGAGTTAAAGTTCAGTTATTCATAATTATGTATGGTGTTGTAAGTATGATGTAGAGTTATACCCAACGTAATATGGTGTTACATTAGTTTCTAAGGATATTAAGTGTTGTGTGTGGTTAGTAGTACCCTTTGTATTCTAAACCAAAATAAGGCTTGTTATATAGTATATGGTCTTCTTTATAGCTAAGTAAAGGAATTATGGATAGGTAATGTTGAGTCTTTTGGTATGATTTTTATTCTCATAGTTTAGGATTGAAAATATAAGTTTAGAGATGCGATATTAGTAGGCTATGATTGAAGTAGTATAGTTCATTAAAGATTTGGGGATATCCATGTTATGTATTAGGTTTTAGTTTGAATCTTTGACGATTGAGCAAATAGAAATAAGAGTTGAAGCTCTATGTGGTGTGCACTGCAAGTATGGTGATACTCATGAAGATTATAGGTTAGTAAGTGTTCAAGTTATTATATGATGACTATTGGGGTTGTAGAAACAGAGAGTTGTATCTTAGAAGAAAGTATTAGTAGTGGGTTTTACACTTTCAGGTGTAGTCTTTCAGGGTAAGTTTATTATTTACGTGTATTGTTATATCTCAGACTCTAGAGTACAATGATTGTAGTCATGTTTAGAGCTTAGTAAAGGGTTCCACACACTTAGAATGTGGTTTAACGCTAACAGGGAGATGATAAAAGAAGTAACCAAGTTAGGATCTCAGATTTTAGTAGTGAATCAAGTGTGTTGTAGAAAATTAGTAGTTAAGGAAGATGCCAGAACCATTCTCATCTCAATGCCAGGTTTTGTACATCTGTCCTTATGATATCTACTCATACAATATAAGTCAGATCCATAATTATAGGTCACATTCATGCACATAATAGAGAATCATGTTGTAATACCCCATATTAGTCTGTGCTCAGTTCAGACCATAGTGCTAGCATATGAGGCTTAGAACCTAAAAATTTAGCTAAGTGTTAAGGACTTAATTTTATTTTTAGCCTCTTAGCTTCTATAATTTTTAAAGTGGCCTTCTCGACCTTGAAACAATTATTTCGAGGTTAATTCATGTTCAGGGGTGTAAGTAGAATGTCTCGGGGAAGTTTTGGTTTTTTCAAATGAGGTTTGGGTCGTGTTTGGATTTCAAAAATAGCAAGTCATCGCGATAGCTTAGCAATGCAGCCATTAAAGTGAAATATGGCTCATCGCATCGTGGTACCTCGCTAATCTACATTTAAATTATGAATATAAATCCCAAAAGGGTAGTCTTATTATTTCCACCGCCCCAATTCGTGAAAACATGAGATTTATCATCAATTAAGGAATTATATCCCCAATTTCCTAAATTCCACTACAAAATAAACCCTGTACATCACCTAAATTCATCAATTTCAATCACTATTCCATTAAGAAAATTTAAGAATTTAAGCTGCACCACCTAAGAACTATCAAAAAAGAATATTTTGTTGCAAGATTAAAGTCTTAATGTATTTTAAATATTCATCCATGGGATCTTTTCACCCATGGAGTCCAAAAACCTATTTGTGTATTTTAAATCATGGATTTACATATTTACAATGAGTTATTTTCATGAAACTTTCATAAATTTCGATTATACATGATGTTGTCCAAGTGATTTTAGGTTGAAAGTAGGCCTCACATGTTTGAAGAATGAAATTCCATGTTAAATCCCCAAAGTATGGTTTTGGTGTTGTGATTATGTTATTCCGACATGTTTTAATCATCCCTATGCCTATGTTCATGGATTTCAAGTGTTTGATGAAATGCCTAAATGGTTGGATTTTTAACAATGACTGCTTATTATGCTTTGAAGCATTA
Organism: Capsicum baccatum var. pendulum; assembly: GCA_030864225.1. Classification (NCBI taxonomy): domain Eukaryota; kingdom Viridiplantae; phylum Streptophyta; class Magnoliopsida; order Solanales; family Solanaceae; genus Capsicum; species Capsicum baccatum. The sequence goes on along the minus strand of CM061560.1, from coordinate 157,244,188 downwards.
GTATATTTCTACTATTACTGTTATCGAGTCCTAGGGGTTATGAATTCTGAAAAACTTAGTTGTTTACTTAGTCTCAGTATTTTTAGAATGGTTTCAAATATATTATAGTATTATCAGTTTAGTTAATTATCATATTAGTAAGCTTAGTTTTAACAAGTAATCAGAGTTAGTCCAGTTGGGAGTAGGATTTAGCTCCGAGCAAACCTAGGGATAGCAGATCACCTTCCAATTAAGGGTGTGACATTTATTAGCAGTCCTTGTATTCCAAAACTTCATAGCCAACATAGGTTGAGATGTTAACCTGCCAGTTGAGAATTTACATATAGCTCACCAGAGCACCTTTGAGTAGATGGTGACTCTTTAGTCCTTCGGGACTTCACTTTAGTGGATCCACACAACCAGTGTTCGTACATGTGGCATGGTACTGACATCCTTTTAACTGGGGTTACAAGTTGGACCCCAATTAGCTCATATTGGGCATGTCGGTTATATGATAGCTCCCACAGTCTCAGTCCAATCTTAGTTTAGAAGTCAGTCCAAATTTGCTTGACCATTGCATCAGTTATCTTATGTTATTCTTTTAGTCAGTTATTATTCATACACATAAGCCTATGCATATCATCCTAACCTCATTTAGCTTACTATTACATTGAAAGTACTAACTGTATACTTTTTTCTTGCTCTATGATTCCTTATTTCATAGGTTTCAGATGCTCAGGTTCCCGATCACACATAGATATTCCAGTGCACCAGCATCAATAGAAGTGGTAAGTCCATAAATTTCGATGACCAATTATGTTTATTTTATTATTTTTCTTCTATTAGACAGTTGGTGTTAGTTGGGGGCTGTCTCTTAAACTCTTGTTCAGTTAGTTTAGAGGCTCTTAGATACTTTTTTATACTTTAGTCAATTTTGTTATTATTTTACAAGTTTTCATTCAGTTATTTTCAGACACTTTTTTCTAGTCTTATAATTTTAGAGATATTTTTGTATTTAAAACCTTATGGAATATTCAATTGTTTCCACATATGTTCATTACCCGTATATTATTCAGTGCATACAACAAGTACCAGATCATGGGTTAGCTTGAGATCACTTATGACCATAAGAACTATGTGGTATCCAGGGTGTACACCTACGGTGTTACAAACTTAGTATCAGGGCATAAGGTTTTGAAGTATCCTAGGAAGTCTTAAAGCTACATTGAGTAGATTCTTGAGCATAGGTGTGATGCACGCCACACTTATGGACAAGAGGCTATGAGATGTTTTACGAAAAGTTTCTCTTCTTTCATTATTAATGTTATGTGAATGAGCATGATCTCAATTTAAACTGCAATTCTAATTCTATATTCTTTCCATTTATAGAACATAGCTTGCAGAAAAACTAATGGAAGAAGAAATGAAAATCATCCCGTACTTTCGTCTGGTCATAAAGATCCCCTAAATGAGTATATCTTGTATGTTTTATTCAAAGATGTATTCACTACTTTAGGTCACTCAGTAGTAGCACAAAAATAATTAGTAGGCTGCTGTCCCAGCCATTTCTATGGATAATACTACCTTAGCTAGGATTCAGGAATTCACTGAATGAACCCTCCTTAATTTTTAGGATCCATGTTTGATGAGGATCCACAGGAGTTTCTTGACCTAGTTTAGAAGGTATCTAATATTATGGGTGTAACTTCTAGTGAGAGTTCAGAGTTGGGTGCTTACTAGTTGAAGGATATTGCTTACACCTGGTTTAAGCAGTAGAAGGGAGATAGAGGTGCAGATAATGGCCTACTGAACGGGTGGAGTTTTCTACAACCTTTTTAGATTGGTTCTTTCCTTTGGAATTAAGGGAATCTAAGGTGAAGGATTTAATCATTCTGAGTGTGAAAGAGTATTTGCTTAAGTTTACTCAGCTAGCCAGGTATGCTCCTAATGTGGTGTCTAATAATAGGTCTAAGATGAGTAAGTTTGTTTTTGGGGTAGCTTACAGTATGGTGAAGGAGTGTAGGACCGAGATGTTTATTGAGGAGATGATCATATCTAGGTTTATGGTCCATGTCAACATATTGAGGAGCAAAAATTAAAGGACAGAGAAAGGGAGAATAAGAGAGCTAGAATAGCTTGCTTTGGCTTTACTTAGTATCCTCAATCCGATAAGAAATATTTATCCCCAACTCTGTCTTCATCTAGTGTGCCAGTACAAAAGTTCAAAAGTGATAATTGGTATAGGGACCTAGGCTCAAAGTCCCAAGGTAGTGTGTACAGTGCTCATACAAAGCCTCTTTGCTAGAGATATGGTAGAAACATCAGGGTTTGTGTAGAGATAGCAATGATATATGCATTTTGAGTGGCAAGCCAGGCCACAGAGTTAGGGATTACTAAAATATGTGTCAGTAGGGTCAGCCCCATCGTCCCCCAATTTTATTTGGTCGCCTGACTCAGTGGGGTGCCGCTTCCAGGGCAACCAGTGGTCAACACCCAAATAGATTGTATCCACTTTAGTCCTGATAGGATCAAGAAAGTTCTCCTAATGTGGTTACTGTTACATTATAGGTTTTTATTTACATGTTTATACTTTGTTAGACCCTGGAGCTTCTCTTTCTTTTGTAACTCCCTACATAGTTGTTAACTTTGGTGTCAATCTTGGTACTATAGTAGAACTATTCTTAGTTGTTAACTTTGGTGTCAATCTTGGTACTATAGTAGAACTATTCTTAGTGTCCACCCAAGTAGGTGTCTTTATTATAGCTAGGCAAGTATACTGGAACTGTCTAGTCACAATATCCCAGAAAGTCGCCTTAGTTGATCTTGTAGAGTTAGAGATGACTAATACTTATGTCATTCTTGACATGGATTATCTCCACTCATGTTATGCTTTAGTTGATTGTAGAAATAGAGATGTTCATTTTCAGTTTCTGAATGAATCATTACTTGAATGGAGGGGTAGTACTTCATCACTTAGGGGTCAACTTATTTCATACCTTAGAGCAAGAAAAATTATATCCATGGGGCATGTCTACTATCTTCTTTGAGTTAAAGACTCCCAATCTTGATTTAGGTTCAGTAGTGAGGTAATTTCCAGATATAATTCTTAAAGATCTTCTCGAAGTTCCTCTCAAAATATAAATCGACTTTAGAATAGACCTTCTTTTAGATACCGAGCATATGTCCATTCCTCCCTATAGAATAGCTCCCATGGATCTTAGGGTGCTAAAAAAATAGTTCAACTGAGGATTATGCCAAGCTCTATATTAAAGAGTTGGTCAGGTTTCATGGAGTCCTGTCAATCATTTTAGATAGAGGTACTTAGTTTACCTTTTACTTTTGGAATGCTTTTCAGAAGGGTCTTGGTAGCCAAATTTGTGTCAATATATCTTTTCACCCTCAGAAAGATGGTCAACTATAAAGTACCATTCATACCCTAGAGGACATATTGAGAGCTTGTGGTATTGACTTTAAGGGTAGTTGGGATGATCACTTACCATTGATTAAGTTTGTTTACAATAACAACTATCATCTTGTATTCTGATGGCTCTATTTGAGGCTCTTTATAGGAGTAGATGCAGATCTCCTATTGTTTTTTTTGAGGTAGGTGAGACTGCACTAATAGGGCTAGATTCAGTATTTGATGCATTCCAGAATGTTCAGCAAATTAGTTAAAGTCTTAAGACAGCCCAAAACCGATATAAATCCTATGCAGATATGAGAATGAGAGATCTTGAGTTTAAGGTTGTTGACTTAGTTTTTTCTTTTAATCTCTCCCATGAAGGAAATAAAATTGTTTGGATAGAAGGGGTAGCTCAGTCCTTGGTATGTTGGCCCTTACAGGATCTTGAGTTGTAATGGGAAGAAAGCATGTGAGCATGAGTTGCCTACAGATGTAGGATCAGTGTATAAAGTTTTCCATGTTTCTTTGTTAAAGAAGTGTATTGTCTATCCAGCAATAGTAGTCCTTTTAGAAAATACAGGCGTTTAGAACATCCTTTCTTACGAAAACATCCCAGGTGAAATCTTTGATCAGTAGACCAGTAGACCCGTAGACTGAGGAAAAAAAAAGTTATCTTGGTCAAAGTTCTTTGGTTGAATCAGTCTATTGAGGGAGCCTCTTAGGAAGTAGAAGCAAACATACATATTTAGTACCCTCATCTTTTTTCTATAAGTTCAGACTCAGCTAAAGGTAACAGTTTTTCTTAGATTATCTCTATTCCATTCTCAATTCCATTTATATAAACATCTTCCTGTAATTACATACTTTCACGAATCAGTCCTACATGTACCATGTGTCAAATTTAGTTATGTAAAAAAGTTTTATCTATGCATGTTCAGTAAGTGAATTATGTTTCCTCGGTATTCTTAGCTTATTTAGTCTTAGCTCAGTTCAACCTATAGTGTATGCATAAGAGGCGTAGAACATAAAATTTTACTAAGTGTTAGGGACTTTGTTTTATTTTTGGCCTCTTAACTTCAATGATTTTAAAAGTGACCTTCCCAAACCCGAGACCATGATTTCTAAGTTAATTCATGTTCAGGGGTATAAGTAGCATGTCTCGGGGAAGTTTTGAATTTTTTAAATGAGATTTGGGTTGTGTTTAGATTTCAAAAATATCAAGTCTTTGCAATAGCATCGTAATGCGGCCATTATAGTGACTGATTTCTCATTGCATCAAAGTAGCTCCCTAATCCGCAGTTTAGTTGTGAATTAAAATCCTAGAATGGCAGTTTTGTCATTTCCCCTGACCCAATCCGTGAAAACACGAGATTTATCATCAGTTAAGGGATTATATGCGTAATTTCCTTAACTCCTCTATAAAATAAACCCTATCCATCACCCAAATTCATCAAGTTCAAGAACTATTACTTTAATAAAATTAATGTATTCAAGCTTCACCACCCAAGAATTATTAATAAAGTTAATTCTCTTGCAAGATTTAAGCCTTAAGGTATGTTAGATGATCATCCATAGGGCCTTTTAACCCACGGAATCCAATAACCTATTTTTATGTTGTAAATCATGAATTTACATGTTTACAATGTATTATTTTCATCAAATTTATGTCAATTTTGATTATACATGATGTTTTGCAATTGATTTTAGTTGGAAAGTACCCTTACGTGTTTGAAGCATGAAATTCCACGTTAAATACCCAATGTATGGTATTAGGGTTGTGATTATGTTATTCCCACATTTTTCAATCACCCCCATGCCTAAGTTCATGGATTTTAAGTGATTGATGAAATGCCTAAATGGTTTGATTTTGAGCAATAACTACTTGATATGCTTTAAAGTTTTAGTATGTTTGTACTGTTATGTTATCGAGTCCTAGGGGTTCTGAATACCCAAAAACTTTGCTATTTACTTAGTCTCAATATTTTTAGAATGGTTTTAGATATATTAGAGTATTATCAATTCAGTCAGTTATCATATCAGTAAGCTTAGTTCAGTCCAGTAATCAGAGTTAGTCCAGTTTGGAGTAGGATTTAGCACCGAGTGAACCCATGGATAGGGGCTTACCTGCCTGTTGAAGGTGTGACCTATAATAATAGACCATATATTCCAGAACTATGTAGCTAGTGTTGGTTGAGATGTTAATATGCCATTTAATGGTTGACATATATCAGACTAGAGCAGATGCCAACAGAGGATGACACTTTAGTCCTTTGAGACTCAACTTTAGTGGATCCATATAGCCAGTGTTAGTACCCATGGCATGGTACTGACACCATTCCAATTGTAGACAAAGGTTGGACCCTAATTAGATTATATTAGGGCATGTCAGTTAGATAATAGCTCCCACAATATCATTCTAGTCTTACATCAGAAGTCCGTTCAGGTCTGCTTGACCATAGCACAAAGTTTATCAGTTAAATCAGTACTCAAAATTTATTATTTCAATATACAGACTATTACAAAATTATGTTTTATGCTTGGTCACGCATTATCAGATTTTTACAGCCTTCATGCATAGTATGAATTGGTTATCTCATGTTATTCTTTTAGTCAGTTATTATTCACGTACATAATCCCATGCATATCAGCCTTACCTAATTTAGCAAACCAATACATTAAAAGTACTAACCACATACTCATTTCTTGTGCTATGATGTCTCATATTACAGGTTCAGACACTTAGGTTCCAAATAGCACTTAGAAATTCCAGCACAATAGAAATAGTAGCAATGGTTAGTCCTCATATTTTGAGGACCAGTTATGTTTATTTCAGTATTTTAAGTTAGAAAGTTGGATTGTGTTGGAGATCATCCCTTCAACTTTTATTCAGTAATTTTAGAGTCTCTTAGATAATTTTAGATAGTTTAGTCAATTTTGTCATTATTTTACCAGTTTTCAAACGGTTGTTTTTAGCTACTTGTTTCCATGCTATAATTTCAGAGATATTTTTATATTTAAAACCCTATGGCATATTTAATTGTTTCCACATATGTTCATTACCGATATATTATTAAGTGCTCACAAAAAGTACTAGCTCATAGGTTAGCTTGTAGTCACTTGTGACTATAAGAACCATGTGGCATCTAGTGTGCACTCCCCAGTCATTACACATGTACTCGACCAGTTCATAGTATGAGGAGTTCAAGTTCATTTAGCAGAACGAATCTTGTTCCATGAATTATGATCTCAAAACTCATGTCATGCAAATCATGACTCATGAACTCATGCTTTACAGTATGTTCAGTTCCATGTACTCATGCTACACTCCTAATAATCAGCAAAATTTAGATTATGTCATGTATGCCATCATTTTAGATATCTTTGATGAATCCATGATGTTGATACTCTATTCTTCAGGCCTCAATAAACTGTCAAGTTATGCATAGTATCCCTTCATGTTTCAAGTCCGCATGTTCTAACCTTTAAGTGAGCTTTCCTTATGTCATGATAGTGATGCTGAATATTTATTTATATGGGAGAGAGTAAATATTTCATATTAATAAAATATCATTGTATGCTTGTTTTAGCTACGGCTATAAGTGTAAACTAAAACTAAGGCTAAGTTTTTGATACATGTCATGGTTAGTGAAAATTTTGTGTGTATGTTCTTGGGGTAGTGTATGGAATTTGTTCATGATGAAGATTTAGAGGATGTGAGAAATATGCCATTATGGATGTTTTTTCAGAAGGGATATATCATGATTGTATATGTGTGGATGGATGGATTTTACATTAGTGAATGTCTAGAAAGAGGTTAAAAGTAGTCGTTAAAGTGGTAATAAGAAATATTCATAAGATGAGGAGTTGTGAAAATGTAGGGTGTACTGAATTCATGATTCAGACTAGTATTTCAGTGTGATGTGTGCATTTTGTAGATTCGGGTAGGCTTGAACATAGTAAGAGAATTTAGTTCAGCTCAGACTTCAGTAGGTAGAGTTATTAGTGCCCATGTGAATATTTTAAGTACCCTTAAGTAAAGTGCAATTTCTAAGTGGAATGTATATTTGAGTATAAGCTTTGAGTAAACACAATACTTATATCCAATAATCCAGTCAAGCAGTTAAACAAAAAAATTCCTGTAGTTTTTCCATCTTTTTATCTAGTCTTAATATTTGAAGTTTAATAAATATGACCATTCCAAGAGGTAGTTTGTTCGCATCCATATAAATTCTGAATGCAGTTCGGTCAAAATTTTGAATGTAGTTCAGTCCATGCATTATGTCTCAGATTCAGATATTTAGTGATGATTCAATTCATAAGTGTCCTGTGTATCATCTCAGTATTTCCGTAGTATTTCAGACAAGTCAGTCTAATTCAAGGATGAATGTTCCCAAGGGGAGATATTGTAATACCCCTTATTAGACTTAGCTTAGTTCAGCTCCTAGTACGTGCATTAGAGGATTAAATCTTACAAATTTAGCTAAGTGTTAGGGACTTAGCCATTTTAAGACCTCCTAACTTCGAGGATTTTTAATTTGACCTTTCAGACTCTGAGACAATGGTTTTTGAGTTAATTTATGTTCAGGGGTGTTATTATCATATCTCAGAGAATTTTCATACTTTTTGGATGAGGATTGGGTTACTTTGGGATTTCAATTCTAGAACCTCACCGCGATTGTGGTTCATCGCGGTGGATATAAAAATAAGAAAGTCATCTCATTGTGGAGAAGGTTCTTTCATCTATTTCTTGATTTATAATTTGAATACATGTGCCATAATCTTTATCCTACAGTGTGAAGTTCTTAAGACGTAAAAAATGTTCTTAAGAATCACCTAGAACTAAGTTGAGTTGAGAGTCTTTGATTTGTCCAAATTTTGGTGTTTGATCCTACAAGGGTCAACTTTAAACGTGTATAACTTTTAACATATACAATAATTTAATCTCAAAACCCTCTAAATTGTATATAATCCCATTAGCTTTCGAATGATACAAATTTTTCCTTAATCCGATACCCGAGCAAAGAGTTATGATCATTTTCATCAGAAGTAGTATGCCACCACGATAATACCGCATTGTGATGAGTCTTTAATATGCATTCCAATTACAAATTTTTGGTTTAAATGATGGAAGGGAATTTGGGTCTTTTCCCAGCACAACCCAATTCCTAAAAACACGACCTAAGGCTTCATTTAGGGCATTATATGACCATATAACCAAATTTCTTCTCAAGAACAAACCCTAATCAACCCCAAGTTCATCTATGTCATCATCTTTTCTTCAAGAAAAAACAAGAATTTAAGTTCCTTAATCAAAAAATTTCACGATAATCTCCAAGGCTTTCAAGGTCAAGAATTCTCAACCAAGTCAAGTCTATTAAGGTATATGGAGTTATGAACAAGGGTATACTTTCACCTTTGTGCTCAAATTTCATGATTGTAAGATTTAATTTACTTGTTTTAAATTAAGGTTCATACCCAAATTTCTATATTCTTGATGCACGCGATTATCATGAGATTTAAAGCATGGAGTATATTATGAATTTCTTATATTTATGTTTTACATTATAAGATTTATATTATGAATGAGATTGCACCATCTTGATTTGATATTGTTGAAGTCTTTAAATATTGTTATGGAGCATGAAGTGTCGTTATGATTCACCATGATTTTTAAGCATGAATTTCAAGCCCTAATTTTAAGTGTTGAAATTTCAAGAGAATTATATTCTTAAGTCCTTCTTTGATAAGTTTATACCAAGATTTAAAGTAAAAAGTGATCTTTTGATCCAAAGCTAAGATATGGAATCCACATTTGTTCATCTTGAGTTTGAATTAAAGAAAAGAAAAGCTTAACTGGTTTTCATTCTACAAACTCTTATGCTATTTTAAGGTGGATTTACTAAAGTATGAGTATATAAGTAATAAAAGAGTAGTATTTAACACCGAGTTGGGTATGAGTCCAAGGTCGCATGCCCCAGAACTATGAGCCAATGTAGGTTAAACTTATTCCCAATATGGATAAAGTTAAAGATAGAGGTCACTTAAGTTTAGGTTCTATTTTAATGGCAAGGGTAGAACAACTCTCTCCAACGTGGGTAAGACATTTGACTCTATGATAGCTCACATGGTTTATATTAGTTAGAAAAACCTCCCAGAATAATAAGTAAAATCGGAGCTTTTAGAACTAAGTGTTATAGCTCACAGTCTGTATCCTTGTGCTTCATTACAAATATTTATGATTTACAACTTCTATTTTATTCAAACTCAAGGTGATTTATCCACACTTAAAGTGCATTATTTTAAAGTCTATGCGTACATTTAGTTATTGTTTTACTTATGCATTCACACCCGCATACACAATACATTCCAAGAGTACTAATACATATATATGCCTATGTTCTACATTGTTTCATAATGTAGGTACTAGTTGTAGCACACACATCATAATCAGAAAGTGTGCAACTTCTAGTCAGCAGGTGATGAGTCCTTTTGGATTCAAGGAGTCGAGTCAATCATAGTTCGAGAAGCATCTTGTTTTCTATACTTAGTCGTACTTATTAGTGATAGTTGGGGGTCATTTCTCAACTACCTATTGTCAATATTAGTAGAGGCTTCATAGACAGTCAGTAGAGTTGATGTATTTGATTCCAATTTTGTTTTGTATAACCATAATTTTAATCATTTTAAATAGTTATGTTTTGAGCATGTTCAACTTGAGACTTTTCTTCCGTGTGTTACTTCCAGTCTTATATATTTTAATTAGTAGGTTAAGCATCATATAAGGTTATCTTGGGATCACTTGTGGTCCTAAGGACCGTGCTACGTCCAAAGGGTAGTCTTGGGGTGCTACATTTGCTCCCTCGGACCCGTCAAGACTTCCTAAAACTTGTATCCCTAAGTCATACTCAGGACAGCCACTAAAGCACCATTCACTAGACACCTTACAACTACGGTCACAAGAACCGTTAAGACACCCTGCGACTTATAAGGGTAAGTCTTAGTCTAAACAGTGAGGATAAAATTTTAGAAATTTTCAAGCACCAAAAACTTAGGGTGTTACAGTTTGATATCTATTTTCTTGAAAAAATAATATTTCATGTACGACTCTATACATTTGTGTGTGCAATTGGGCAAAACATTATATATTTGTGTCACAAATAAATTTATGAAACTTAAAATCAGCAGGAATCACATTGTAATTATTTTACATATTTTTTCTTGATTACTTAATTTATGAACATAATATACAATTATTTCTAGAATCATATAAATTATACACTTTTAAGTGAATTTATTATCTTTGAATATCATACAATAATATTACTTTTATTTAATGATATCTGAAGATATGCCATGAAGGGAGCTCCCAGAGTCACACTGAGGCAGGTTTACTATTAGTGGCTAAAATCTTAAGAGTAAATAACTACAATAGGCTCTACACATATAGGATCAACTCTTAGGGTCTATGGTCTGAACCCTACCCTCACTAAACTTTTGCATTGTTAATTAAGTGAATATAACATTTTGAACAATCTCCGACCAAAGCTTAATTTATTTTTTAGCGACAGATGTTATGAATTCCACTAAATGACAAATAATCCTCTTAGATTTAGTGTATAGATAATAATCTTTTAATGACTATAAATGAACTCTGGGTAATCGATGATAATCTGTTATTACATAAATCAACTAATAGACTCTTCTCTAATGCAAATAAATCCTATGGACAGGGAATTATTATATATATGATGACTATGGCATGAAAAATTATTCGTATCTAAGAAGACATAGAAAATGTAAATTTGTGTCCTCTGAAGACTAATAGAGGATATACCATGAAAGACTAATATAGGCAAGTATAGCTCTAATAATACTATTGATACCCTATTCGTAAATATTAGCTCAAATACTTTGGAAATATAAAAAGTAAATCGACTAAAGTTTGGGGGATAAATAGAATAAATTATATGACACATAATAACAAAGTAACCCTCTCTCTTTATTGTATAAGCTATATTGACTCATTCAGAGAAATATGCAAAACTCGATTGTTCCTTATAGAAAACAACCTTTAGCCTTACATACCTCAATATTGGGTCTTGTCGAATTAAGATAGATTGTTCCCTTTCATTTGTAGAACATATTTATATAAAACTGAAGAGGTATAATGGCCCATCCTGTCGTTACACTATTTTTAGCATGCAAATGTCCAAGCTAAGTTTCCTTTCAAATAAAAATTTTGAAATCCCATTCTAGGATAGTTTCAAAGAATTTTACGGTATTGTGTGGTCTATTAAGATAATATTTTATGAGCCAAGGGGTTTAGGAATCCATGTAAACCTTTACAATAAACATAAAGATAATAAAATTGTAGTAATAGTGTTTGCCGTAAAGGGGTTAATCCACAATTTCAAGTTGAGAGTGTGTTGTGAACTAGGCCTAGATATTATCCTAACATCGTGATACAAGATCAAAACCAACAACACCAAGATCTTCAAAGATGCCACGGATTTCAGATTTACAACACAAAAATCAGCAAGTTTCAGTTTCGGTTTTCAGCAACAACAACACAACAACAATCTGTTTTTTTTGTTTTTTTTTCAGTTTTTCAGCTTAACAATACAAGAACAATAAGAAGGATAACAATGCTAGTGAATCAAAAAGAGCCCCACACGGCTTCACTAGACTTGAAGATAACAAAATCAGTAACAACAACAAGATAATGAAAGATAGATAACTTGACATAAAACATTCAAGAAAACTAAGAACCCTACTTCAAGAGAAGGACCCGAAATCTGCTGAATGTAAACACCAAGTTCTTACGAGGACCAAGAGGTACTTTACAACCTCAAAACCCTTGTTTCTAGCCAATGATACAACCCAAGTATCCCTCTACTTGTGAGGAGATAGTGGCGGCTCTCTAGAGTGAAATAGAGAGGAAAATGTTTAGTGTTTTAGGTTACAACCTTCAGATTTCAAAAACTGCTGAAAAACTCTCTAACATGGTCTATTTATACTACAAACAAAAGGGCTAAAAGGCCCATCCGCCCCTTGCCTATTGGGCCAGCCTTGGAGGCTAGTTTATTGCCCATTAAGACCCCTTCTTCACACATAAAAGGCCCATCCGCCCCTTGCCTTTTGGGCCAGCCTTGGAGACTAGTTTTATGGCCCATTAAGACCCCTCTTTACACATAAAACGTTCAGGTCCTTGGCTGGTCCAATCACCAACTCACACACGGCCATTTGCATGAACAAAGCTTGGAGTTTTGTAATTCCCGAGCTTGGCTTCGTGTGAAGGGTCGTGTACTTGTGGAGGCTGCCCCAACCGTATCATGTATCATCTAGGTGCGGCCATGGCGTGTAAATACACCATGGTAAGGTCCAAAATGCCCCGTGAGTCCTCACTCTTAAATGCTCCAAGCAACCTTCCATACGCGAGATTGCTTTAAGTTACGCTCAAAACGGGTCCTCCATGCATGTTCTTGTATCATCGAGGTGACCAATTCTTGAACCTCTATGTGTTGGCTTCCAAAGATGTCATCCAAAGATAAGATGGCCATTTGTCCCGTATCATCCTCCCCTTCTTGAAAAGGATTCGACCTCGAATCCAAACCTTACAAAACCGATGAGAGGACAAACAAATACAAATTCCTCATGGCATGAGGGTTAGGGTTAGCATAACAAGTCATCTCAACATACCAAGGTTGCACATACTTGCAATATAACCAAGAATCCTTTGCAAGGAATATTAAAAACTCAATAAAAGAGGCACAAAGGATTTGGTTATAGGATTCATTAAGAGTGACACTTTGCTTGCCATGTAGACCAAGCAACAAGTTTGGTGCACCAACATCACCATCTCTAAATTTGGCACCGGGTTCAAATGGGAAACGTAGCCATAGACACGGGTCTCGACAACACTTCCCTTTCCCATGGTAACTAAATGACATACTCTCTATAATAACATACATATGATCCAAAGCAAATAGAGAGCAGAGAAAAGTATCACTCAAATCGACTTCTACTAAGGTTCTCTTATGTGTGTACTCACTACTAGTTTCCCAATAATCACCATGAGTACTCTCAACAATGAAGTCACACAAAGTAGAAGAAGAAGTAGCTTCCGCAACTACACATTCCTTACCCTTAAGAGGACTCTCATCTTCCAAAAAGAGATTTCCCTCTTTAGGAGGAATATTGTCACACCATAGTGGGTTAGCATATAGGCTATAGCTTCCAAAGCAAGCTATACCATCATTTTCACCACTAGGTTCAGTAGGAGTGTTTAAATCATCTTCAAACAAGACATTGTACCTAAAAAGAGTGTGATCTACCTCACGGACAGATTTGGAACAAGCAAGTTCCTCACTCTCTAAATGATCAATATCACGTTTCGAGGATGTTTCAAACACAATATTACCCCAAGAAGAGCTCTCGGGTTCATTCTCACTTTGTTGATCAACATTTTCAAATACTTCACTAACTTGAGTCCTATTAAGCACGTCACACACATACTCAAGTGGTGGACAGTTTTCACAAACAAGTTGATCAACATCCATTACACGAGACGATGTACTTCCATTCAACACATAGGCTTCAACACTAGGTGGACATAAATTGATCTCACAAGAGGAGTGGATTTCGTCCTCAATAGGATCCACTAGTGTATCCACACTCACAATATGTACATCATCAACAAAAGGCAAGGAATCATTAAACCCATAAATAAGTAAGCTACTACTCACACTCAATGGATTACTAGCCATACAATTATCATTCACATGCATTAAAGTGTAAGAGTTACCTATTTTGCCTTGAAGATCTTGAGTAGACTCTTTCTTGCCGTGAGGTAAAAATCCTCCATAAGCTAGGGCAGCAACTTCCTTTTGACATTGGGAGCCTTTGCTTGTCATGTTGGTACCTACACAAATGTCCCTAGAAATAGAAGGACAACCAAAGTTAGCACGGTTTGGTGGTAATTCCCTCACTTCACTCAACACAACCTCTCCTTTTGCCACTCTCGGATTACCACCTTTCACTTCCTTACTCCTCTCAATCTTTTGTCTCTCATAATAATTCGGATTGGAGTAGGTAGGAACTTCATTTTGCGTCCCGGGCAGAATGTACGTCTCGAGGCAATTTCCCCATCGGTCTCTTACAATATTAGGCCAATTTTGCATGTTTGGAACTTTATGTTGTGCAAACCAATCGGCGCCTAAACTCACATGACCATAGGTTATGGGAAAAACATCACACCACACATCCTCAAGGTAATTAAATTGGGAGAAGACAACCCTTACCCTCTCGGTAACCTTAAACCTGTCCAAGAAGTATGGAACAAGTAAAGGCTCACAAAATAACCCCAAGTAATCAACCATGGACGGAACAATGTAGTTTTTATAGTACCTATCATTTAACACAATGAGGCAGCCCGGTATCCCACAAATGGTCACCTTTCCGGAGTGTACACTCCTTCTCGGATCAACATTGTAAGGCACATGAGTACCCCTCGATTTTGGAGATGTAGATCCTCTTCTTCCCATTGGACAACCTACACTATAGCTAGTATAACCATTCACACCATATCGACCTTGATAAGAAGTACTACAAGGTGGAGAATATGAATCTTCACACTCCTCACGTGTACTCTCATCATAACTCTCATAAGGTTTGCAAATGAAAGGGTTATACCTAACACCAAATCTAGGTTCGGAGTGGAGAGTGCAAGACTCCTCACATGTCCCAACTTCGTCATAAGATCCATCACGAGGTACTACATCATCTCCAAAGTCACCATAAGCACTAGGCACTTCATTCACCTCATTTTCTCCCTTAAAACAGTAATTTTCAAATCTGCCTATGTTTTGCCCATGGCTATTTTCATAGCCTCCGCAATCTCCCTCAACGTCGTAGCCATAAAAACCCTCACTACAATCATAGTCTCCCATATTGTATTCACAATAATCCCCGGCTGTCAAGTCCATGTTCCTCTTATATCACCCCTTAAACCTACAAAATGAACAACAAGATTAGTAGTAAAGCTCCTTCCATCATCAAGGTATTAGCCGCTTTAGTTCACCACTAGTTCGTGTTCCACAAGTGTTGAATAATTGGCTAGTAACCGAGAAGTCTTAAGGTATAAGTCAGCTCTTATCCGGAATGGATTCTTGTTTGAAAGACTCAAAGAAAATTCTGCCGGACTAGAGTCAAAAATCAGCAATTCGTTCAAACGAATAAAAGCACACAAATAATCGTTGACACGAACAAACGGCTCAAGGAACTAGTTAGCAACCTAGTAGGAAAGTACTAGTTTGTTAATTAGTTTTAAGACCAAGTAAGGGAAACCGAGAATCAACAATTAGCAACAAAGAATATATCCTAAGTTGAGCTTATAGTGACGTGGCAGCATGCAATTTCCACACGTTTTTTTCTTCTCTCGGATTTTCTCTTTTTTTTTTTTTTTTTTTTGTTTTTGAGTTAATAATCACACAACTTGTGATAATTTGAAAAGTGTTTTGGTGGGAAAACAAAAATCTTGTAGTCTTTCACTCTTTTTCAAACTCAAGAAAGTGAGGTTTGGTTGACTAATCTCACAAAACAAGGCTCCTTGAATTAGGGAAACATGTTTGGGACAAGACAAAAGGTAATTGATGCAAGTCTTTCTTTTACAACCACTTTACAGCTTGTCTTAAAACTTGAGCACACAACAATATGAACAAGATGAACAAGTTCAAAAGATGAACACCTCACAAACTTCAGCACTTCTTTAGCACATAAACATACAACCACCGATTTCTTGGTTATCAACAACGTGCAACTTTCGGCCACTTCAAATCACTACTCAATGTTCAAGTTTTCAAGCTCAACTTTCGGATCTAGACACCTTAGTGTAGGTGAGAAAGAAACCAACACTAGAAACTCACTAAACAAGCAAAATAACACCTAGATCTAAACTTATAACATCATTCTCGGATTCAACTTTTAAAGGACAGATTTTTCAGAAAGTTTTCTTGGTGTAGTTTTGTTCAAGCCGAGAACTACTAGCCCAAGATGGGTTATGTTGGAACACAACCGGTCTTGCTTTGATACCAAATGATACAAGATCAAAACCAACAACACCAAGATCTTCAAAGATGCCACGGATTTCAGATTTACAACACAAAAATCAGCAAGTTTCAGTTTCGGTTTTCAGCAACAACAACACAACAACAATCTGTTTTTTTTGTTTTTTTTTCAGTTTTTCAGCTTAACAATACAAGAACAATAAGAAGGATAACAATGCTAGTGAATCGAAAAGAGCCCCACACGGCTTCACTAGACTTGAAGATAACAAAATCAGTAACAACAACAAGATAATGAAAGATAGATAAGTTGACATAAAACATTCAAGAAAACTAAGAACCCTACTTCAAGAGAAGGACCCGAAATCTGCTGAATGTAAACACCAAGTTCTTACGAGGACCAAGAGGTACTTTACAACCTCAAAACCCTTGTTTCTAGCCAATGATACAACCCAAGTATCCCTCTACTTGTGAGGAGATAGTGGCGGCTCTCTAGAGTGAAATAGAGAGGAAAATGTTTAGTGTTTTAGGTTACAACCTTCAGATTTCAAAAACTGCTGAAAAACTCTCTAACATGGTCTATTTATACTACAAACAAAAGGGCTAAAAGGCCCATCCGCCCCTTGCCTATTGGGCCAGCCTTGGAGGCTAGTTTATTGCCCATTAAGACCCCTTCTTCACACATAAAAGGCCCATCCGCCCCTTGCCTTTTGGGCCAGCCTTGGAGACTAGTTTTATGGCCCATTAAGACCCCTCTTTACACATAAAACGTTCAGGTCCTTGGCTGGTCCAATCACCAACTCACACACGGCCATTTGCATGAACAAAGCTTGGAGTTTTGTAATTCCCGAGCTTGGCTTCGTGTGAAGGGTCGTGTACTTGTGGAGGCTGCCCCAACCGTATCATGTATCATCTAGGTGTGGCCATGGCGTGTAAATACACCATGGTAAGGTCCAAAATGCCCCGTGAGTCCTCACTCTTAAATGCCCCAAGCAACCTTCCATACGCGAGATTGCTTTAAGTTACGCTCAAAACGGGTCCTCCATGCATGTTCTTGTATCATCGAGGTGACCAATTCTTGAACCTCTATGTGTTGGCTTCCAAAGATGTCATCCAAAGATAAGATGGCCATTTGTCCCGTATCACATCGTACCTAGTTTCCACTACAATAGTAGGAGGTTATGCTGCAATGACCTTGTGAGTGAGCATTGGGTCTTTCTAGTGGAGGTCCATGCACCAACAATTTAATTGTAGTGGATAATTATTATTATAGCGATATTCCCGCCATGACAAAATGACCACTACAGATAAATCAAGATAGTTTACACCTTAAAATCTAAGATGTAGCATTATTTTTTCCCATTGTTAAATTTTTTTACATTAGGTAAAGAAAGAGACATTGTATCGCATTCTTGGGTGTTTTGTACTATTAAGGTAAGTTTATTTCACTATTTAAATGTGAAATTAGTTTTTTAGTTCTTGGAATAATTAAAAGTAGCTTTAATGATGGAATAATGTGTTAGAACCCTAGGTTAATGAGGTATAGGATAAAACCTATGAGTTGGGGTAGTATTACCTAGAATAGATTCTAGATCATAAAGTAACCCTTCCTAGCATGAAATTATTTTTCTAAAACATACATTTTGGTGGTTGGGAATCTTGAGTTCAATAGAACTGGGACCTTTGGCATGAATACTTGTTAAAAAAAGTAACAGTAGTAGAAACTCCAATAATTTGGGGTAACGTGAGTATTGTAGAATTAGTTATAGTTGAATAACCTATGCATAATGTCATTGACCATTACTAAGGGGTATAACTAGTGGTCTGATTTCTCAAAGTGGTTCTTCGGAGAGTACATGTTTAAATACTCCTATAATTACTTAATAATTATATATTATTCATTTTGAAGAAAGAAGGCAAAGGAAAAACATATATAGTATAGCTTCCTTATAGAAATTTGTTATTGAGGTGGGTTATGATTTATAATTAGTACATAATATTTAGTAATTATATTCATAATATAGAATTTATTAAAGATTCATGATTAGGACTGCGGGTACGATTTTTGCATACACAAAAATATGAACTTGGTATAAAAAGGTTTACTTATGTGATGATGTGATAATATATGGATCATTTTATGGGTGTTTTATGCTTGTATGACTTTCTATATAAGTTACAAAGTTAAAATATGAATGTGAGTAATGATACAAGAATTTTGTACTTTTAACCTAAATACTTGACTTAAATACCTTAAAAGGGTGAATTTTCTATTCTACTTATCTTGAATGTGTGATATTCTTGCTGAAAGACAGTTATGAGAATTGACCATGATAAAAAGATGTAGTTTCATAACATAAGAACCTTAGGTCAAGTTTGGCTACATGTTAAGAAGTAATATGTGAAAAGGTGCATAACTAAAACTAGAATTACAAGTCAAATAAAATCAAATGGTATAATTTCAGTTACTATAATATTATCTCGAACCTAATAATGACTTTAGTGTAAGGGCTACTATTTAGTAATTGAATTCACCTGTCTCAATTGAAATAAAAGAGGATCTAATTAGTGAATAAAATTAAGTATGATGAATAAGAGTATAAACTTAATTTAATTGGTCATGCTTATTCAAATAAGTTGTTGAATAGGCTTCGAACATATATGTAATAGAGAAAGATGGTTAGTCATGCTTATAAGAATATGTTTTGATTATTATTTAGACACACTTGTTACTGATGAATGTGGTTGGCTATGTTTATACCAAAAAGTTATTGATCTATCTTTAGGAATACTGGTCATTGGTGAGTTGATTGACATTAGATGTATACGTGGAATGATGAATATTAATTTACCTAAGTATATAGATAAAGAGTGAACTTGCATTTGTGGTGCACTAAATTAATCCTGAATGATAATTGATTTCATTATGCTTGTTTACCCAATCGGTAATGTATAAGATGTTATGGGTAAAGATTTCTCTAATAAGATTATAGGAAAAATCCACCTTCTTACCAGATTTGGTGTATTTATTTAGAGGTCATGTACCACAATGGTATGGTACATGGACTAAATCGACCGCTGCATGTCATAAATATTAATCAGTTAATTTTCCTAAGTTCATATATAATGACTAAATAAGAGGATGTGTTTGCGGTGATTAGATTCTTTCATATGTATATTAATTTGAGTGCCTATTACATGTCATTGAAGTGTTGTAGTGATTTAATGTAGAATTAGACTACTCTTATGAGATAATTATGTGATGAATGGTTTACATTTGTGGTATTTAGAGGAGTCATAGGCCCTTATTGTTTGTTGTTGAACTTATACTTTGGATTGTTTTTGTATAATCAGTTATAGCTTGATGGTTAGTCTTGTTGAGGTTAATGGTTGAATAAGTATTTGTATGTGAACGATAATTTTTTTGGTCGATGTTAATCGTTATATATTGTATGTCAATTAACTCATATTTTATTTATGTTAAACTTTGTAGTTAAAACATGGAAAGATATTTTATATGTTATGTCACTTTTACATCTTGATAATTGTTGTGACATTACCTTAATAGGATAAGAGGACAGAAGGATCATGGTTAAGCATCTGGGAACATTGTGGCCACTGCCATCATGTAGAGTTTATTATAGAGTTAGTATCTTTTGTGTATGGATGGAGTCAATATTAAGGTAAATAGGTTATTTCATTAATTGGAGTTATGAGAACTCATCCTATTAGTTAACATTCACAAATTAGTGAGGAGTTAGGTATATTAGATGAAAACTTAATTGACCATTGAAATCTACTTAAGTTGTTCACTTATGCTACTGAAATATAATTTGAAGCTCTAAGGAATGTGATGTGTGGATATATGAATCATGAATAGAAATTAAATTGTTATATATATTGTCATGCTTTCTTTCTGTGATTTCAATATGATTTTTATATTATCTAAAATTAGTCGGCAATGCCTACAACTACAAATGAATGTACAAATACTACTAATGCTATTTTCCATTTTAGGGTATAGATATATTGTACGATCACCTAAGTTTTTTATTTGAAGAGGAAAAAATCACCAACAACTTTTGCTGATCCAATTACTATAGTGAGTGATGTAGCTATTATTTTGTTCTTCATTATTATTAGAAGCTCTTGACCTATCTAGAATTTGTCTTGGGTAATATTTTAAGAGATTTGTCAGGTATACAAATACTTGTAAGAGTTTTTGTTCATGATTATATCGATATATACATGTATATTTGATTTCTTAACTATATTGAGGCTCTTACTTGAATTTTTACATATCAATTAGTCAAGAGGTGTTCTTCTACCTAGTTAGAATAGAGTTGGTTCTGTCAGGATCTAATAATTTGGATCATGACAAGTGGTACAATCATTACAAATATCCATTTAACACACTTGAGTAATATCAACAACATGTCATCCATAAGGTTACTGAGTTTCTCGTTAAACTCTTTATATACACATATAACTCATGATAAACATATTTACAATATCTAATAATAATGCGGGACCTACAAAATAGACCAAATTGGCAACATGTCTGAATAATAATTGAAAATATGGGGTATCACCACACCCTTAAATTGAAAGCCCTAAACAACCACAACAAACCCTAAACACGAGGCTTTAACGTTTACAACAAGCAATAAATATAATACTGACCCAAAAATTTCAAAACAATAAAATAACTCATACCCACATATTCTAATCACCATTCCATGAGTTCGTACAATAATTTTATATAAATTATGTCTCTAGTTTTAAACAAGTAATAAGGAATCAAAGAGAAGAATTTTACCTTAAACTTACTAAAAATGATGAACCATCACAAAAATCTTACAATACTTTACTTTTCCCTACACAACAATAACATAAAATAAGAAAAAATAAATGATGAACATAACTATTCCAAAAGTAGTACCAAGGAGATTCTTTCTCCAAGGTCAACCTAAACTCCCTCATCTTGTATGCCTACCATCAATAACCTATTCTATGTTAAAATCAGTTATCAATCTTTAGATCATTACGGTAAAGTACAGCATGCCAAAATTTGGTATATGGTTTTTCCCACATAAAGAGTTAGAAACTTTAGGCTGGTCTCATCTTGGTAAATATCCAAGCATGTTATAGTCTAGGATAATATGGAAAGGGATTATTGGTTGATTTCATGACTTTAGGTTATATTATGATAGATAAAATGTTAAGGAGTTCAAAGAAACGCTTGATATGAATTTGGGTAAGTAGAACTCATATTTGATGTGACTAGATATTTTGGTATGTCAACATCAAAAAGTGTGTTGTAAGAGGGGAATATTTAAAGGGTTGATGGACTTTCTACCTTAACTATGCTACTATATAGGGAGGCATGCTTCTACCAATAACCATTATAGCTAGATTATTCTCTATATAATAATGGTCAAAGCATATCAATCCTATCATAGCATGCGAATCCGGCTGTAGTTATGCCGCTATAGTGGGAATTATCCAGATATAGTGGGATAAAAATTGATTAATATTGAAAATAACAAAAAAAATTATAATTATTTCATATTTTTCCAAGGTTGGAAGAGGCGATTCCAGGTGACTCCTATTGATTTTCCACTAATTTTCATTGTTTAGTTATGAAAATCCATCCCACTTACTAGTTTTTTGATAATTACTTCTTAGAATCACGAGCTTTATGCTTGGAGAAGGATTGGACATGACTTAGGTGAATTTGTTTGTGCAATTAATTGTATTGGGCAGAAAATTATAGGGTTTTGGTCAAGTTTTGTTAAATTAAATTTGCATGCATAGGATTTATCATTTTAATCATAAACTTGGTATAATTAATATTGAGTAGCGGTAGAAAATCTTAGAATAGAATGGGGGATAATCATGAGTTCCCCTTGAACATGTAGGATTAAATTATAATCTTGAATCTTATAATTTACTTCCTGAACTATGTAAATATTATTATTTTTAATCATCAACCAAGATGATATTGGAAGAAAAGGAAAGGCTCAAGCATTAAAGAGTAGTGCAAGCCTTGAATGAGGTAGGTTATAGTTAAATATAATTGAAAACCTAGCTTGGTATATGTCTGATGTTCTGGATTTTGATGGAACATTTTAGGCCTTTTCTTAGGATAATTGTGTGTTTTCAAGCAGCCATTGTTGTATTTAACATGGTATTTTAGTGTTTTTAGGATAAAAACTGAGTGTGAAGAATAACTTGGACGATCTAAGCAAAAAAAAAGGAAAATGAGCGGTGACGGCTTATGCGATGGACCGTCGACCTTGCGATGAACCATTGGCCAAAAGTAGAAGTCAAATATTCTTGACATCCTGCAGCGGTCCAGGCGATAGGCTGTCGACCCTGCGATGAACTGTCCGTGTAAACCGTCGCAAATATACAGAACGCATAATCACTGAAAGTCCAGCGATGGACCATCGACCTTGCGATAGATCATCGCTCTACCCATCACCCAGAGGCAGAGAATGGAATCACTGGAGGTCAAGCAATAGTGCAGGCGATGGACCGTCGAACCTGCGATGAACCATAGCTTTACCCATCGACCATAAAGCAGAAAATCTGAGTTTTGATTTTAAAATCCTAGTTCTAGAATCATATAAATACCACGTATTAGGGTTTAGTTCATAGCTTTGGTCATTAGATTCATACTTTATCCTCTAGTGAGAGTTTTTTGTAATAATTTTCATTAGGATTTGAATCTAGGGATTAGGATCTGACTATTAGTTTTGATACTATCCATTGTAGATTGGGAAAAACAATATTGTGATTTTTATAAGTACTCTTCTAAAGTTTTTTATGAACATCAATACATCTTTGATTTTGGATATGGAGATGAGTAGCTAAACTCTCATAACTAGGATTATGGGAGCTTTGATATAGATAGCTGCTTGGGGTTGTGAATCAGCTTTGATTTCTATCATCTTGCTGAATTACATGAATCTATCTTCATTATAATGACATCTCTTGGTTGCAAAATTGAGAAGTGAGCCCATAAACACCATTTGTCAGACAAGAAAATGGATGTCAGGAAAAAAAGTGGTTCACATGAAATTCATAAATTTACCCTCTGGGTTGATGGGTTGATGCCTTAATAGTATTAACCCTCCATGAAAGTATTATTTAATAATGCATGAATCCTTTAACTTTGAGAGAAATAAAGCATGAAACACCCATAATGTTGAGAAACGTGTGGGTAATTCTTAGAATTCAATAATTTTTAAAATAGAACCCATAAATTAGAACTCGATCACAAGTTCACAACCCTAACTACTTGAGCATCCTGGTGAGCATAACTCTAGTTAATTCATTCTCATTGAAATTAAATTTACATTAACTCTTAGTATCTGGACTTTCGCGTGACACAAATATGACAGAACACTGTTAACATTACAAAATGCCCTTTATTTCAAAACCTTAGATCAACAGTCTAATAACATTCATAATACTTAGTGAACACAGTATTCCCTGTGCGATTCGACACCCAAAAAAGTTGGGTTCTATATTCGATAGTGATCACCTACGCTTTCATAAGAGAAGTGTAATATAGGCGTATCAAATTTTGGATCCTTTGCCAGGATAGAACTCGGGTCACCTGGGTGATAGGCGGGAATACTTAACACTATATTACAACGGCAAGGATGTTTACAAGAATAGAGATTAAGGAAACTGGAAAAGTAAGAATGATAGGAGTGGGATATATGTACCTCCTGAAAGCAGAGATAATGCTGCAACTAGCTCTGGCAAGATGTCTATGGAGGAAATAATGGACAAATTATTAAAGGGAGTTGAAGCTACCAACATTAGGGTGAATACCATGAAGAGTGATTTGTCTTCTATGAGTCAGTTTGTAAACTCACACTCTACCTCTATCAATTTGTAGGAGCAACAAATTGGCCAGCTCTTTGTAGCATTGAATCAGAAGAAGACTAGAACATTGTCAAGTGATACCATTTAGAATCATTAGAATGATGGAATTTGCATGGCTATCACTACTAAAAGTGGAAAGTTATTGGCAATCCCTCCTATGGGAAAGCCTGTGGTGATATTGTAGTAGATGATATTAAAGAATCTGTGATTTATCATTCGGTGGAGTCGGGGAAATTGGATAAGGTTATTGATGACACACCAACCAATAGTCAGCAGGTTGTCATGTTGGAGAAAAGTAGGGGAAATGAGGCTGAAGTGGTGGTTACCACTCTTCCAAAACCACCTCTTCCATTTCCCCATCGGTTGAAGAAGAAGGCCGACAACACAAAGTTTGACAAATTCATGGCTATGCTTAAGATGTTGACAATTAATTTGCTATTGGTGGAGGAATTAAAGCAATGGCCTAGGTACACAAAGTTAATGAAAGATCTTGTCAGGAAGAAGTGGAAAGTTAGTTTTGATCCGATGGACAATCTCTATAATTGTTGTGCTATCTCCACATCGTCTCTGGTGCAAAAAAAGGCAGATCCAGGGGCATTTACTATCCCATGCACTATTGGGCCTCTTAACTTTTCCAAAGATCTATGCCACTTGGGAGCTCGTAAAAACTTGATGCTGCTTGCGGTATACAAAAAATTAGGTTTAGGGGATCCTACTCCCACAAACACGAGATTAGTTATGGCAGACAGATCTATGAAGAGGCCCATAGGAATTTTATATGACGTGTTAGTCAAGGTAGCCAGTATCATATTTCCAAGCTGACTTTGTCATTCTCGATTTCGTGGTGGACTTTGAGGTTCCTATAATATTAGGTTGACCTTTTCTTGCAATTGAGAGTGTACTTATTGATCTGAGGGCAAGTGAGCAACTATTCAGGCTGAGTGATGAAGTAGTTCGATTTGATGTCTGTCAGTCCATGAGACAGCATAATGATATAAGCGTATTTTTCATTTTGGATGTATATTATGAAGAGGAGCAGAAAGTGCCGATTGAAGAGAAATTTATTATTGAGACATTGAATTTTGATTAGGATGGTATAGAAGATTATGAGGAGATAGTTTGTGCCTTAACAGGCATGCATTCTTACTCATATGCACCCAAGAAGTTTGATTTGGACTTAAAAAATTATCCAAGTTCACCTGCTAAGCCTTCTATAGAAGAACCACCTATCTTGGAGCTGAAAGAGTTACCCAATCATTTGAGGTATGTGTTCCAGGGAAGTGGGAATACACTACCTGTTATTATTACAGCTGTCCTGGGTGAGCAACAGATGGAAGCCCTCTTCTCTATTCTTAAGAGATATAAGAGAGATATTGGTTGGACGATTGCAGACATCATCATCATCCTTCCTGGTATATGTACACATAAAATCTAGCTGGAGGAGGATTGTATCCTAACTACTGAGCACCAGCGTCGCTTAGTGGGTGAGTCCTATTCAATCCATGGTTTATCTTATATCAGACAGTAAGTGGGTGGGTCCCATTCAATGCGTGCCCAAGAAAGGGGGCATGATAGTGGTGTCTAACATGAAGAATGAGTTGATTCCACTCAGACCTATTACTGGGTAGAGGGTATGCATGGATTACCGAAAACTAAATTTTAGGACATTGACTGAAAATTAAATTTTAGGACATTGATCGACTGGTTAGAAGAGGTTGTTATTATTTCATAGATGGGTATTCAAGTTACACCCATATTTACATTACTCCTAAAGATTAGGAGAAGACGACATTCACATGCCCATACGATATGTTTGCGTTTAAGAGGATGCCTTTTGGGTTATGTAATACACCCACCACATTTTAGCATTGCATTATATCAATCTTTTCTTAAATGGTTAAAGACACCCTGGAGGTATTTATGGATGATTTCTTAGTTGTCGGTGATTCCTTTGAACTGTGCTTGCTAAATCTGAGTCGGGCATTACAATAGTGTGAAGAGTTCCACCTTGTCCTTAACTGGGAAAAATGCCACTTTATGGTAAAGGAAGGCATTGTGCTCAGCCATCGAATTTCAGATAAAGAAATTGAGGTCGATCGAGCCAACCTAGAGGTTATTGAGAGGCTACAACCTCCCATATCAGTGAAAGGGGTGCACAGTTTCCTTGGGCATGCTAGTTTTTATCGGAGGCTCATAAAAGACTTCTTAAAAATTGCAAATCCACTTTTCAAACTTTTGGAGAAGAGAACTAAGTTCTTCTTTGATGGTGAATTCATTAAGGAATTCGAATGCCTTAAGAGGAAGTTGGTTGAGGCTCCTATCATTGTTACACTAGTTTGGTCAAAACTGTTTTAGATTATGTGTGGTGCCAGTGGAGTGGCACTTGGGGATATTCTCGGACAAAAGAAAGAGAAGCTATTTCATTCGATATATTATGCAAGCAAGGACCTAAATGGTGCTCAGAATAATTATGCAGTGATAGAGATGGAACTTCTAGAAGTGGTGTATGTTTTTGAGAAGTTTAAGGCATATTTTCTAGGTACCAAGGTAGTAGTACCCACTGACCATTTTTCCTTGAAGTACCTAATGGTGAAGAAGGATGCTAAACTAAGGTTGATCCAGTGGGTATTTGTATTTTAAGAATTTGACTTCAATGTCAAGGATCACATGGAATGTAAGAATCAGGTGGCTGATCACCTATCCAGACTTGAAGTCGAGCAGGCAGTAAAAGACGAGCTTGAAATTGAGGATTAATTTCTAGATAAGAAAGTATTGGTTGCAGTGCTAAAAAAAGTACCTTGGTATGCTGACTTCGCAAACTATGTGGCAAGTGAAGTAATGCTGGAGAATCTTTCCTTTCATTAAAGGAAAAAGATTCTTTAAGATGTGAAACATTATTTCTGGGATGAGGCATATCTTTTTTTGGCGATGTGCGGATGGTATTATTCGATAGTGCATTCCAAAAGTGAAGATGTTGAGTGTACTGGAAGTAACTAATGCTTTCCCAGTTAGAGTTCACCATGCTGGTGATCGTACCGCCAGAAAAGTGCGTCAAACTAGCTAATAATTGCCCATTTTGTTCAAGGACGCTTGTGAGTTAGTAAAGAGATGTGACCAATGTCAAAGTCAAAGTTCTATCTCAAAGTTCCATGATATGCCAATGTCCAAGATGTTAAAGGTAGAATTGTTCGATGTCTGGGGCATTGACTTTATAGGGCCCTTCATGAGCTCATTTGGTATGAAATACATATTGGTAGCCGTTGAATATGTGACAAAATAGGTCAAGGCAATGGCTCTAGTAGATAATGAAGGGAAGCGAGTCATTTCATTCTTGAGGAGAAACATCTTCTCTTGCTTTGGAGTCCACGTCCATCATAAATGATGGAGGATCACACTTTTGCAATAAGATGTTCCGAGCTACATTGGCAAAATATGGAGTTAAGAAACATAAGGTAGCTATGCCATATCACCCACAAACAAGTGGGCAGGTGGAAGTCTCCAATTGAGAAATAAAGGTAATCCTTGCCACTACTGTGAATGCTAGCAGGAAGGATTGGTCTAGGAAGCTAGACGATGCATTATGGGCATATCAAACAACTTTCAAGATGCCTATTGGCATGTCGCCAGACCATCTCGGAGCTTATGAAAGAGTTGATCTGTATAACGAACGAATGAAGAAATACCATGATCGCAGAATTGAAAAGAGAGAATTTCAGAAAGGTGACTTGGTGCTTCATTTCAACTCCATACTCAAACTATTTAAGGTAAACTTAAGTCCAAGTGGTCAGTCCCGTTTAAAGTTAGTCAAGTCTACTCATCTGTAGTAGTCGAACTTCAAAATGAAGATGGAAGTGTCTTCAAAGCCAACAGGAAATGAGTAAAACTTTATATCAGACCAAAAGACTGAATAAAAAGTATTGTTATTGTCTATCTCCATAAAGTTTGAGTAATCAAGATAACAAAGTCATGCCGCGATAATAAATTAGGCGCTAGTGGGAGGTAAACCACAGTGTGTTATTGTGAAGCACTATTTTGAGTTATTTTATTGTTGGTTTTGTTATTTTGTACAAACTGAAGGGTTTGTGTAGGTGTACAGGTCTAATAGTGTAGGAAAATAAAAGCTGAGAAAGTTTGGGGGTTACCGACGGGTTACCTAACAGATCATCGGTGACTCGATGGATCATCGTGGTAGCCGTCGCAGCAAAGTCTAGAAACCAGGTTACTAGAAGAATCACGATGGGTTGACCGATGGACCACCGTATAATCGATGGACCATTGACTCAACCATCGCCAATGTGACCCAACGTAATTTCTCTGGAATAAATTGATGGGTCTCCCGACGGATCATCGCTTATGTGACAGGCTATCACGCTAACCGTCGCAAATACCCTATTTTAGTGGGTAAGGTGGATCGATGTAAATAGAAGAACTTTTCATTCTTATCCGACCCAACATGGTTTTAAATAGATGATTTGAAGTGGTTGAGTAACTCCCAAACTATTCAACGTACCTGAACCCTTTCATTTTCTATGAAAACTTTCCATTACCCTCTTCCTCATCTATTTAAAGTCTATCTTTTCTTTATTGCTCTCAATCACAAGCAACAAAATGCAGTTCCTCTATAAAACAAGGGGGCATATAGCATCCTATTTTGAAAGTGAAAAGTCAGAGTAATGTACCACAATAACAAGGTACGAATTCCTTTTAACTCTCTATCTTTCTTGAACATGATGAGCAATAGAACTAGTGAAGGAACTAAAGAGAACCAATTCTCTTCTTATGTTTGATATTTTGTGGTGATGATATGAGTTGAGAAATAACATACACTATCCTGGGGGAAGTGTGATTAACCCATGGACCAAAAAATGGCAAAATGTCGATATGTATTATTGATAAAAATAGTCCCTTAATGAAGTGTGTGCAAGGTGTTCACCAAAATGTCGAAATGATGCCTAAAAGTTAAAATAACAGGCAACGGTCAGAGCAGCAAACCATCGGATACCCAATGACCCATCTCCTGAAACCATCACCAATTTCTCAGAGTTAAATACCCTAATGGGTTTGGTCAACGGACTATCAGAGGTCCTATGGACCATCACCCTAGCCGTTGCTGGTCCATAATTTTTTTTTCTTCTGGTTTTAGTCTGTGAACTGATAAATGTTTCACATGCAGATATCATGGAAAAAAATTACCAACCACCAGGGGTAGAGGTAGAGGTCAACGGGCTAGAGAAGGGCAATCACAAGATGTAAATGCCCTGGCACACAACACACGGGGGAAATCGTCAAGTCATCTCTTCATCCTCCCGATCTGAAGAAGAGGATGAAAGAAGTATCCGTAGTAGTTCAAGATCAATCGAGGTTGAGGAAGGTGTTGAAGTATCTAACAGACCAAGGGAAAATTCCAGAACAAGCAAACCTAAATTTGGTTCGACGCAAGGATCCGCAAGTTAGGGATGCTATGCAGTGGCAGATTGAGGGTGCTTTAGAGCACTTTTACAAAGGGTCAGCACCAACGGATAGGGTACCTATAAAGAGGAATATTTTTTGGGAATTTCAAATCATGACAACAACCTTGCACGAATACCAGAGCTTGAGCATATATTAAATGAATATGAACAGGCATGAATGAGAAGGCCACTTGGGACCTATCAACTAAACATGGTACGTGAGTTTTTTGCTAATTACTTGGTGTTGCTTGAGAAATATTTCCCCATAGGTTCATCAGTTGTAGATATGAACAAATTTGATATAGTTCCTATGCGAGGATTCGTCATAGATATCTCACAGTGAACATTGAACAGGTTCTTGTTTGGTCTGGAATATCAGATACTGGGGCAATTCAAGAATTAGAGCACCGACTATTCATATAGACTCAATAAAAGCCATGGTTATCTTGAATACTGACAGATGAAGGAGAGCTATGTGGCTAGACAACCCGCATTAAAAGATTTCTAAGTCGTCCATAAGTTTTAGGGACAAGTTCTGGTGGGTAATTGTGAGGCTGAGACTGATGCCAATAGGCGATGATGACCGCATCAGACTCACTAGAACCCTGATCGTTGCTGCTTTGATTGAGGGGCTAAAAATGGATTTTGGCCACATTATTTTTGATGAATTATTTTTTCATGCACAGAAGACACAGACTACGCTGCCATTCCCATTCCTTATCACAGAATTTGTAAGCAAGAGAAGGTTCCCTTGATCAGTGGAGCTGATAACGAGATCCCGACAATACAAAATTAAGATATTAAGAAGACTAGGGATGAGTCAAAGTTCGATTGCAAATCAAAAGACCTCCAACTCATTAAACTGCATTGGCACCAATTCCTGAATCAACAGAGGGTTCTTCAAGTACACCATTACCACTTTCTACGTACGCACCCCCATTCTACTTCTGCAGGTTTAGCTTTGATGCCCATCGGTGGAACTGTGAATTCTGCATCAGTTCCACCCCAATACTCAGAATACAGGCTGAACAAGGAAAATTATGCAAAGTATGTATGAGAACAGAAAAGGATTGAAAAGCAATTAGCTATATGAGGGGCAGATTTCAAACCCTTTTTGATATAATTGTGGAGGAAGCGAACCATCCTTTCAAGAACATCTAACTATGAATGGACAACTTGGATAAGTGTATCAATAAGAGGCTGGATACCTTGTCTATTCTGGATTTTGCAATGTTGATTAAGTAAGTTAGAAAACTCTGAGTTGTCGTGGATAAGATAAATCAGCAACCACACCAGACCACATTTGATCCTGTATAGATTGCAAGCGATGAAGATGAAGGTTTTGTTGTTTTGATGGGGTGGCCGATTAAGTACAAAGGTTAGAGAGAAGCAAAAATAGATGTAAAGACTGAGAGAGCTTCAAAAGGAGTAGAAACAAAAGAAAACTTGTAGCCAAGACACCAGAAGAATTGGATGAATACCAGATGCAGAAGGAGATAAAAAAGTCGAGGAAATCAGAAAAGAAGAGGAAGAAAAGAATATAGGATGAAGCTGCAGGCGTTTCCATAAGCTCTCCCACACTCATGGGGAAAATTTTAGACACCGTTAGACAGGTGATACCTCCAATTTTGGAGGGAGAGATTTTGAGTTACCCTACCACCATAGGGGCCAACATTTCACCTGATGAGGACACTAGATCCTCACCCTACTTCACCAATGCCTTAGATGAATAAAAGGCACTGGATGTATTTTTACTCCTTCGCACTTAATTTGTATGCATTGAGGACAAAGCATTATTTTTGGTGGGGGTGGGATGTGCTTGTACCATGGGGGATTGTGTTGCCGATATCAGTATCCTCCCATGTGCTATCTTGGAGAATTAATATGTCTAGATTTTTATTAAGTTGTTGTATTTTCATTTCTTGTCTAGGATTGAAATTTCTCCTTTCCTAAGTCATGTTCTGTTGGTAATACTATTCCTTGAAATAAAAGTGATGTTATTTTAGCATCAATTTGTATATGTAAATGATAAGTGACTGGGGTAAAGTGTTTGTGTACATATGTTGTATAATTAATTCTTCTTTTCCTGTTGTTAAAAGTGTTGTTTGACCATTTGTGACTCTGACACTGGCATACGAATTTAAGTAATTATAGCCATATGTTACGAACCCCAAGAGTTAGTGGAATAGAAATTATCTTAGTGCTTGTGTGTGTGAGTGTTTGTGTAGTTCCTACATAGATACTACACCCAAAACTTGTTCGGTTCATTTGCTGTTTTTTTTTTTTTGACTTAATAAGACAGGATAGTAGGCCTCATTGTTTGATAGTCCATTTAGCCAAAATAATGACCCACCAAAAAAATAATTTTTGTTGTTTTCCATTGCAACCGTGTTGAGCCTTGTTAGTGTTTGTTCTACCCGAATAAATAATGATTCACTCTCTAATAAATGTTAGCATTTAGCATTAGCCCTGTGCTGATATTGGACATTGTGCACTTTAACCTAGGCACATTGCCGAAGTTGAGGGTGGGTATTGCTTATTTGTTGGCAACATAGGAGGTTGATTCAAGTTAAATTATAAGTAAGCATCTGGCTATGTTGATATGACTATTGAGTACCTATCTTGATGTTGTTCGTATATACATCTTGGTGTTGAGTTGCTTGAGGAAAAACAATTGCATTAAGTAGAGGGTGTTGATGTTCCGGCTTTTGACGGAACATTTTAGGCCTTTTTCTTAGGAAAATTGTGTTTTTTCAAGTAGCCATTGTTGTATTTAACATGGTATTTTAGTGTTTTCAGGATAAGAACTGAGTGTGAAGAATAACATGGACAATCTGAGAAAAACAAAGGAAAATGAGCATCAACGGCTTATGCAACGGACCATCGACCTTACTATGAACCATCAGTTTAAACCGTTGGCCAAAAATTGAAGTCAAAGATTCTCCACATCCTACGACGGTCCAGCGATGGGCCATGGACCCTGCGATGAATCGTCGGTCTGAACCGTCGCCAAGATACAGAACGCATAATAACTGAAAGTCCTATGATGGTCCAGGCAACGACCGTCGACCTTATGATGGACCTTCGCTCTACCCGTCGCCCAGAAGCAGAGAATAGAATCAATGGAGGTGCAGCGATGGTACAGGCAACGAATCATTGGACCTGCGATGAACCGTCGCTTGACCCATCTACCATAAAGAGGAAAATCTAAGTTTGAATTTTAAAACCCAGTTCTAGAATCATATAAATATCATGTATTAGGGCTTAGTTCGTATCTTTGGTTATTAGTTTCATACTTTATCCTCTAGTGAGAGTTTTTGTAATACCTTTATCTGAGATTTGAATCTAGGGATTAAGATCTGATTATTAGTTTTGATACTTTACATTGAAGATTGGGAAGAACAATATTGTGATTTTTGTAAGTACTTTTCTGAAGTTATTTATGAACATCAATACACCATTGATTTCTGATATGGAGATCAGTAGCTAAAATTCCGTAACTAGGGTTATGGTAGCCTTGATGTGGATAACTACTTGTGGTTGTCAATCGGTTTTGATTTATAATATCTTGCTGAATTGCATGATTTTTTCTTCATTGTACCGACATCTCCTGGTTGTAAACTTTAGAAGTAAGTCCATAAATACCACTTATCTGATAAGAAAGAGGATGTGGGGAAAAGAAGTGATTCACGTGAAATTCATAGGTTTACCCTCTGGGTTGATGGGTGGATCCTTAACAGGATTAACCCCCATGAAAGAGTTATTAAATAATGCATGAATCCTTTAAGTTCAGGAGAAGTAAAGGGTGAAACACACATTAGGTTGAGAAACACGTGGGTAATTCTTAGAATTCAATAATTCTTGCAATTGAACACATAAGTTAGAACTCGATCACAAGTTCACAACTCTAACTGTTTGAACATCTTTGTGAGAATAACTCTAGTTAATTCATTCTCATTGAAATTACATTTACATCAACTCTCAGTAGCTACACTTTCGCTTGACACAAATACGAAAGAACACTATTAACATTTAAAATCCCCCTTCATTTCGTAACCTTAGATCAGTAGTCAAAAAATAGTCGCAATACTTAGTGAACACAATATTCCCTATGGGATTTGACACCCAACCCAGTTGGGTTCTATATTTGGCAGCAACCACTTACGCTCTCGTAAGAGAGGTGTAATTTGGGTATATCAATGTGACATGACCTGCCCTGGGGCCTTGTCATAATGGGCATCCCAAGTTTGACCAGGAATGAAGACCACCCCCATTAACCAACCCAACATCCGGTTGCCTGCCCTATGTTGATTGAATTCTGATCATGTAACAAGATAGCTTACAACTTACATAAAGACTCTGGGAATAGATCACAACCTTGACAAACCCAACCGAGTCCAAACATCCCATAACAATAATCCAACCATACAAAACCATACCAAAACTAAGGCCATAAACAAGGCCATAGCAAAAGATGTTCCAAAATAAGCTATAATCAATCCCAAAATTAAATATGAAAGAACAATGAGAAAATATGTCTGATAATGCCTGCCTCCCGTCTTATTCCTATGCAAAGGCTGAAACCAATACTGATCCTGCTAATTCCAATCCAAAGAAGTGCCATAAAGCCTCTAACCAAAAGAATAATAAAATCTAGTTGGGACATGCCCCCAACCATAGCCAAAACCAACTTCCAAAATAAAGTCAGAATGTCTAGGAATATACATAACATGAAATGGAGCCATCCAAAAGGATGAATGCTCACTACTTCAGTAAAACTGTTTTCCCCGAGTCAATCACTATATAGGAGGAGTGGAACGGTCGATTCCAACACATCATAGGTATACAACTGCCAGTAGATGGGGTTAGTGAATGAACGATAGCATGATCTCAGGGTAAGGATAAAATAATGCCATATATAAAACCAAGTAAGAAAATCCATACGCACACAACCATACAAATATATAACCATGCCGGGATGAGGGACCAGGGTTAGCATGCCTTTAAAATCATTTCCATGCAATCCAATCCTCAAAAACCACCATTAATTCATATAAAAGCATAATTAAAACAATGGGAAACCATAACAAATAATTTAATATCAAAACCCCTAAATAATATTTGAAAACCAATATCATACAATCAATGAAATCATGGAAACATTCATAGAACCATGACTTTAGTTAGAATTAACAATGAGGGAAGACAACATGCCTTAAACCAAGATGATGATGGAAAGAAATCACCAAGACAAACCCCAAATTGATCCTTTAGTTGAAACCCTAGCTCCGCTTGCCCAAAAGCTATTAAGAGAATTATAGATTGTTTTAGAAAATTTTCAAAGTATTAATGAATGGACTAATATGGTAAGTAACCTCCCAAGTAGGTTAGAAGTCATGCGACCCTATAAGGATAGTATGGAAAAGTCCAGAATACCCCCACGTAAGTTGCACCAAAATCCTGTCTCTAAGATACGACTGACCCATAAGAGTCGTGCCCTCCGATACGATTGATATCTACCACTCATATCCTAACATCCAACATTGGACCGAACACTATCTAGTATATGACTCATCTAGCCAAGTCGTAACCATAACATACAATTCCTATCCATGACTCGTATCCCTGGTAGAATAAAATACCTAGAGAATTAAACACTGTCTACCATACAAGACTATGGTACAATTTGACCCTTGTTTACGACTTATGGTGATCCACTACTACTCAAATCCAACCTAAGTAATGAAGTCTAAGATTAAGTTAAGGAACTAAATAATCCATAAACACCAATACGACTGATATCCCTAAGTCGTATCCATTATCGTAACCAAAATTCATCCCACCAACCAACACTGATCAATATACGAATGGACCATGCCATCCATACCCCAACATATGGCTCATACGAATGAGTCGTATTGGGTCTAGATATCACAATTCCAAGAAATTTTCTAAGGTCTAGAAACTAAAGTATTTTAGTCTCTCCTACTAGGAACATTCGTCACCAAATAGTAGATAAGGTTGGGGTAACTGCATGCACGATTTCCTTGCATTATAATACCAAACTGTTTTCAAATCTTTAACAAAGTTCAAAAGAAAATAGGCAAAGATATTAAACATTCCCTTAACAAACTCTGAAAATAATAATGTGTTGGAGACACATACCTTCCGCATCAAACCCAGGAGTAGAAATCAAATGCGGATATTTTTACTTCATGTCCTCTTACGCTTCCCATGTAGCTTCTTCCACATTAGGGTTCCACAAAAAAACCTTAATCGAAACCACATCCTTGGTCTGCAACCAACAAACTGCCTATCTAGGATCTTAACTAGGACTTGTTCATAAGATAAGGAATCCGTAAGACCCAATCCTTCCAAAGGGACAACCGAAGAAGGATCACCAATGAACTTCCTTATCATGGAAATATTAAATATCGGATGAACCAAGTTCAAGGTTGAAGGGAACTCCAGCTCATAAGCACATTACCATCACATTAAAAATTCTCATAAGGACCCTCATACAGGTAAATGATCTTCCCTTTCTTGTAAAACCACACTACTCCCTTAATGGGACTAATCTTAGTAAAATACAAAATAGCATAATCTTCCACCGAATAACAAGTCTTGATGGGCAAGAAATGAGTGGATCTTGTCATCCTATCCACAATGACCCAAATAGAATCACACTGATTCTAAGACCAAGAAAGACCGATGATGAAATCCATATTAATGACTTCCCACTTCCAGTAGGACAATTTTATTTCATGATACAACCCTCGTGTCCTCACGTGCTGAACCTTAACCTATTGACACACTATGCACTTGTCCATGATATTAGCCACATCCTTCTTTATGCCATTCCAATAATAGATCCACTTGAGATCATTATACATCTTAGTCGACCCAAGATGAAAAACATAGAGATACTCATGCGCCTCAGCCAAAACCCTTTGTCGCAACCCATTGATATTAGGAATACACAACCACCCTTGGTACTATAATGTACCATCATCACTAATCTAAAATACCATTACCCTTATCTAGCCAACATCACTCTAGATTTTCATAGATATAGGATCTAGCACTTGTTTCTCCTTAATCTTCATACCAAGAGATGATCGAACCACTTCTTTTACCATCACACTACCATCCTTGGAGTCCAAGAGGCGAATACCAAAATTAGCCAAGTGGTGAATGTCCTTCACCAATTCTTGCTTGCCTTCTTGTTTATGAGCCAAACTCCCCATGGATAACTGGTTAAGAGCATCAAAAACCACATTACTATTACCTGGGCAATTGTGAAGACTCATAGAATAATCCTTGAGAAGCTCAACCCATCTTCTCTTCCTGAAATTATGCTCTTTTTTATTTAACAAATGTTGTTGACTCTTATGATCATAAAAGATATCCATGTGAACACTATATAAATAATTCCACCATAATTTCAAAGCAAAAACAACCACCAATATGTCCAAATCATGAGTAGGATAATTCCTCTCATGTACCTTTAACTGACTAGAAGCATAGGAAATCACCTTTCTATATTGCATCAACACAAAACCAAGACCTGCCCGAGATGCATCATAATAAACCATAAACCTATTATTTCCTTCTGGCAAAGTTAGAATTATTATCGAAGTTAACTTATCATTCAACTTCTAGAAACTCCTTTGTCATGAATTTAACCAAGAAAAATGACGTTCTTCGGAGTTAACTTAGTCAAAGTAACAACTATCGACGAAAATCTTTCCCAAAACTACCTGAAATACCCGGATTAACCCAAGAAGCTTCGAATGTCTAATGGAGTCGTGGTCCTAGGCTACCTCTTCACCATAGCAACCTTCTACGAATCCATCATGATCCCTTAGCTAGAAATAATATAACCTAAGAAAGTTACAGTGTTCAACAAAAACTCAAACTTGGAGAAATTTGCATACAATCATTATTCCTTTAAGGTCTACAACACCACACGGAGGTGATTAGCATGATCCACCTCGCTCTTCAAATAAACCATAATATCATCAATGGACACACTAATGAAGAGATCTAAATACTAACAAAAAACTTTGTTCATCATATCCATAAATGTTGCCAGAGCAATAGTCAACCCAAAAGTCATCACCAAAAACTAAAAGTGCCCATACCAAGAATGAAAAGTCATCATCGGATATCCACCTCCCTAATCTTTAGTTGATGGTACCCAGACCGAAGATCTATCTTAGAAAAAACTTGACACCTTGCAAATAGTCAAGCAAAACATTTATCCTTTTAATAGGATACTTGTTCTTGACCACCACCATGTTCAACTACCTATAGTCAATGCACATCCGAAGGGAACCGTAGTTTTTGCATACAAAATAAATTGGTGCACCATCCTTAAGTTGCTCATTGACTTCTCTTAACTCAGCTGGAGACATTTTATATGGAGGAATAAAAATTGGACAAATGTCAAGAATTACATCAACGCCAAACTCTATTTCCCAAATTAGAGGTACACTAGGAAGATTATCCTAAAAGACATCCGTAACTCATTAACCATTGGAACTGATTGGAAAGAAGGACCTTTTGAGTTAGAATCTTTAACTAAGACCAAGTGATAAAGACAACTTTTAGATATTAACCTTGTAGCTCTAAGATAAGAAATAAACCTCCTCCTAGGAGCTAAAGAAATACCCTCCCACTCTATAACTAGTTCACCATGAAACCTAAGGATAACCTTATAGGTCTGGCAATCGAAGGACGTGTAACAAGAATTCATCCAATCCATCCCCAAAATAACATCAAAATCCACTATGCCCAACTCAAATAGATCCACCAAGGTCTGCTTGCCACTAACATATACCATACACTCCTATAGACTCTCTTAGCAATAATTGAGACACCTACTAGTGTAGAAATAGAAAAAGGATTCAAAATAACTTCACGATCAAAACTAAAAGATACAGCCATATAAGGAGTCACATAGGATAGAGTGGACCATGGATAAAGAAAACAATATATGTCATAAAAGAAAAGATGTAACATACCAGTATCTACATTGGGTGTTGCTCAAATTGCTGTCGGTATACTAAAGCATACAACTAGTTCTGACCAATACTAAAATCGAGAGAAGTAATACAAGACAAAGCAACACCACCAGATGCCCTACCAGAAGATGAAGTCATAAGAATCTTATTCACCGCGAAGCAAACTTATTGAAAAATAATCCCTGAGTTGAGGGGGTTCCTAGACATAATTGAAGAATGTGGCCTTTCTTTAATTGCAATAACCATGATATTGACAACCATAGAACAGACATGGAGGGCATCAAGAAATTAACTAACCTTCGCTTGCCTTGGATTAGGTACCCTACTCCCACAAGTTCTCTCCACTATGATGACTCTTATAGCCCATTTGGTAAGGAGCACGAGCAGTAGAGTAGGAACCAAAACTCTCCCACTTCTTCTTCTGCCATTTTCCACCATCTCGACCACCCTGTGACTGAGAACCTCGCTAGTAAAAAAACATACTCCTCTTCCTCTACCTATCCCTAAACTCTGTCTGCTTTTTTTTCTCATCCTCTACCTGCTACTTATGAACTATCAACCTAGAGATGTCCATAACCTTAATTATTAAGGTAGTCCTGCTTTTCAAAATTAGATCCTGATTCATTTCAAAAGAAAACTTTCTTATTCTAGCCTATATGCCATCCACTAAATTAGGAGCATAACTTGACAATTGATGAAACTTTAAGGAATATTCTTTTACAAACATTCTCCCCTGCTTGAATTTCACAAACTCCTCCATCCTTACTTCCCTTAACTCTTGGGGAAAGAAATGATCCAGAAAAGCACCATAGAAGACATCCTATAAGGATTACTCCTCCACATCCCCACTATCCATATCCCACTCTTCATACCACAAATATGTAAACTCACTGAGCTGATAAGATATAATGTTTACCCCCTCGACATTAGTAGCCTTTATCACTCAAAATATCTTTTTTTTTATCCAAGAAGCCACATGGATCCTCTTCTATCTTCACTCCAGAAAATATGGAAGGACCCACTTTATAATTTAGCCAACCCTTGTAGCCATAGAAGATAAAGCACAAAACACTTCCTACTCAGCTAGAGCACCAACAAATTTTACAATATCATGAATAGACATATAGAATCCTGTATTAGTCACCTCGCCTTGAGGAGGACTAGTAAAAACTAGTGGAACATAAGAACTCTTAGGGCTAGGGCTGTGAGATTGAAGATAAACATAAAATGGAGGAGTTAATCACTTTTGAAATATCTAAATGCTAGGAATATCAAAGAAATTTTGAAAGGATCTAAACTCAAGAACTCAAAATGTCTAAGAATATCCATAACATGAAATGGAGCCTTTCGAAAGAATGGATGCTCACTACTTCAGTCCAAATGCTATCCCCGAGTTAATCACTTTATAGAAGAGTGGAACGGTTGGTTCCTATAAAGCGTGGGTATACAACCGCTAGTAGATTGGGTTAACGAGTGACAGCTATCATGATCTCAGAGTATGGATAAGATAATGCCAATTATAAAACAAAGTAAAACCATCCATATGAACATAATCATACATATATATATATATGCTAAGAAAAGGAATCGAGTTTTGCATGCCTTTAATACCATTACTTAGGTTGTATAGCTTTTTGGTCCTAAACCACCTATGGGCTACATGGGTTAGCTCTCCCTACCAAAAGGGCCTCATTGCATCTAGCCACATGACCAGGGATGTATCCCATGGGATGACTAGTACATCTCCAAAATATAGTGTGACATCATGTACACAGTCAATAAGGCAAACCTCATATTGGTAAATATGAGTTTTTAGTTTTTGTCCCCTCGGGACCATCACCTTCAACGTCTTTGCTACACATCCCACCATCATTGCATAATTAAAACCAATTTCCAAATAACGAAACCATTATCCATTTATTAACAAAGGCCATCAATATTGTATCGGCATACTGACCCTTACTTGTAACTATCATCCATAGCCAACCATTTATAGGTTTAATCTTATTTACCATAATAAACTACTTGGTAGATTTCTATGTTCCTAACGAGCATAACCAATTATACTTTTACCATTCAAAGCTATTGAAACTATGCATAATTCCTTTACCAATTTTAAAACATGCACGAGTTCAACTAAATGTAGTCAGTACAATGAACATATCTTAATAAGAATTTGGTCTAACATATTGGCGGCATAATATGACCAAAACCAATTCAAATTAACATTAAAATATTCCTATGCAATCGAATCATCCAAAACCACCATTAATGCATATAAAAGCATAATTTAAACCATGGAAAACCATAACCAACCATTAATATAGAAACCACCAAATCATATTTGAAAACCAAAATCATATAATCATAGAGACATTTCAAAAATCATGCCTTCATTTAGAATTATCAAAGTGGGAAGAGAAAAATCCTTAAATAGAGATGATTACAACAATAAATCACCAAGACAAGCCCCAAATTGATTTTTTTGTTAAAACTATAGCTCCCCTTGCCAAAAGCTCTTGAGAGAATTATAGAGTGTTTAAGAAAAGTTTCTATCTATTAACAGGAATAATAGGGTAAATAACCTCCTAAGAAGGTTAGAAGTTATGGGATCCTATTAGGAAAACTTGGCAATTGTCCAGAATACCCCCACTTAAGTTGCGCCAAAGCCCCTTCATAGGGATATAACTGACCAGAATGAATTGTACCCTCTGATACAATCGATATACACCACACTTATCCTAAATCACCACCGTTGGAACAAATATTAGCCTGTATACAACTCATTGAACCAACTCGTAACCACAACATATGATCGGTATCCATGACCCGTATTCCTAGAAATATAAAATACCTAGAGGATTAAACATTGTATACTATATGAGTCCATGGTATGATTTGTACCTTTGCTTATGTCTCATCATGACCCACTCGTAGTTAGATGTACCATGTCTTATGGCTCATGGTGAGCCACTCATTCTCAGATCCAACCTAAGTAACCAAGTTTAAGATTAAATTAAGGAAACAAACAATCTGTAACTACCAATGCAACTCGTACCCCTAAGTCATATTCATAAGAGTAACCAAAATCCATCCTACCATTAAACACTGGTCAGTAAATAACTAGACCATACCATCCATACCCTAGCATATGGCTTGTACCCATGAGTTGTGTTGGGTCCAGAGATCAAAATTCCAGGATATTTTTTAAGGTCCAGAACCTTTGGTGTTTCATTATGAGAAAATGTAAGATATTTCTTTGTATCCTTGATACAATGAATGTTTACTAAGAGTAAATCAATGAATGATATACTAAGTGTTAATCAGATATAATGAGGCTACATTAAAGGCTTGTTAATTATACAAGTATGTTTTGTTATTCTCAGTGTGGTTGTGATTGTTTTTATATATTTTATTATTTTATGATGATCCTATAATGGACATCCTTATAAAATTTACCAATTATTTTGGGATAAAACGATAGTGACATTTTTATGAGATGTACTTAATACTATGAGATGACCCAGTAGAGGACATTATAATAAGATTGGTTGTTATAATAGTGGCAAACACTAGATTTTTTGGTTATTTAATACATGGACAATAGCTCATACCCTTCAAGTCATGGATAGTAGGCAGTGATCAAACCCTTAGAAAGTATGTACAAGGTATTGGTGAGTTTGATGGTTCCTTGAGTGAACTAGGTTTATGATTATTTTTTTTATTGTTGTTTTATTGTTACATTGATTGGTATCGATAAAAACATACGTGATTCGTATGTATCCTTTATTTCTCTTTGTATTTAAGTAATTGATTGGTATGGGATATGAACATACGTGATAGTATGTACCACCAAGAAAATCCAAGCTACAATTAGAACATGTTTCAAGTACATACTAAATCCAACATCATTTATTTACTTTGGATGTTATATATACAAGTATTAAGTCTTCAAGTAAATCCTAGCTCATAACAAAATTGAAAACTCCCTTACCGATGGATTTTTTGTGAAGAATCTTCAACAGTTGGATTTAAATGAGCATATATCCTAGATTTTGAAGAAAATTTAAGTTCAATACTCACCAAAGTAAAGTTATTTTAATATTATTTCAACTGCAAAAAAATTTATCACTAATCCAATTTCAAAGTAAAGAGTTATGGACATTTTACTAAAGCAATATTAAAGATTATAGTGAGGATAGCTTAGACACTATGAGTCACTGCGAGATCGTACAAGTCATAGGTTGGTATTATGAATCATAGGGTGACTCATGGTATGAAAAAGGGAATTTTAGCATCATTTCATGTCTATAATTGAAATCCCTAATTATATTATTTAATCTATGAGTCTCAAACTTAAGTTATATATTTCTTCTTTTATTTAGTTTATGGGAATTGTTATAGTAGATGCATTCTTCGTTAATGAAAATTTATGAACACTCGATGAACTATGATTCATGCATATATTTATGAATATCAAATCCTTTAGTTTTCACAATTTGAATGCTCTTATATATAGTACATATTTCAGTATTCAAAATATTAATATTATTGATCATTTTAGTTATCAGTTATTATTCAGTCGAGTTTCACATTTAGAACTGAGAAGATACAGGGATAAAGGATCACCCATTAGTTATACTGAGATCCTTAGTGAAAGTTCCTATGTCCCAAAATTATGGTGCCCTAGTCATTACAAATATGCATACAGTCACAAGTTACCCCAATCTAACCTATGGCATGGTCTAACACGAAGAATTCTAAAAATAAATGATAAAAATACTTATTTGGAAGCTAAAGGAAATGAAGAAATAATCATCAAAAGAAAAACAAAAACAAATTCTTAGTTTATAGCCACAAGTTGAACATGTAGTTGTAGGTCTTAAAGACTCTACTATGATGAGTTGTTCGGACAACCCCCCAGCTATCTTTAAATATCTAAAAAATAATGTAAAATAAAATAAAACTGTAATACTAGTACTTGAATGATGAGGACTCACACAAATGTTATTTTTAATGCGGTAGGAGATCGTACTAAGATGATATGAGTTCTAAGCATTTGAACATATACTAGTAGATAATATAGCAAAAAAAAAGTATGTGATTAGTTTGTTGAATGTACGGAATATGTAAGCTAGTAAATAAGTGATATAGCATGAACATGATGCATGTAACATGATAAAATAATGGAAGACCAAGTAATGAAAATGTGTTTTATACTAAACTGATTAATTAAATACAAAGTCATGCAAGTCATTTAATCTAAACTGTAGACTTGGATTGTGGAGTGTGATAGCTACAGATAACCAACATACCTTAATTTGAGATAACTATGGTTCAACTAATCACCTCCACTGAAACGATGTTTAGTAAATTTCCAAGCGTATAATCACTGACTAACATGGATACACTAAACTGGTGTCTGAAAGGACAAAGGTAACAAGCCTGGACTGATGGGTGACCCTTTAGAACCTTTGATGGTTCCGTAGTTCTAGAACTTACTACTAAAGGTATCAGCAGTACTGATGGGTGAACCACAATCCTTGCATCCATTAGTATTAAGTACAACCCCAACTAAATGATATTCACAACTACAATACTCAATGATAATAATAATGTAATGACAAAAAATAAATTCATTGTCGTAAATAATGTAAAAGCATATAAGTAAGAGGATATTATTCTCATAAATATATGCATGACATCCTATGTCATCAGATTATTCATAACCTATGATCTTTGAAGAAAGCAATTGTTATGCTAATTCCATAATTTGACTAAATTTAATAAATTTAATAACTGAAGTCCAAACTTATGGATTTCACAAAGGTATAAGGGTTAGTGATCATGTACATCTAATAACACTGAAATTCAGGATAATATGTGTAATACAACTCAATAACACCAAGGACTGAGATACCAATGGATTTACAATATCTATTAACTATAAATTATTAAAAATGAATTGAGCGAAAGAATTGGGTTAACA
Source organism: Capsicum baccatum var. pendulum (assembly GCA_030864225.1). Classification (NCBI taxonomy): domain Eukaryota; kingdom Viridiplantae; phylum Streptophyta; class Magnoliopsida; order Solanales; family Solanaceae; genus Capsicum; species Capsicum baccatum. The sequence continues at coordinate 157,199,378 of CM061560.1, read as the reverse complement.
TTGAGACTCAATTGGTGAAAGGAGACACATTGATAAAATCCCACATACCTGGAGATGAGAAATCTTAGGAATTCATAGAATATTGTAATCTTGGAGAAGATGATCCCTAGTTCTTCCTTACGAAAAGAAATTATCTCTATTCTCTATTTGCAACTAAGTGTCTGATATTCTTATAAGAAATAAGGAATAAGGGTAATATCAAACTCAATAATCATCCTTGAAATAACCTAAAAGTTATTTTTTTATGTTGAAAGAGTAGGAAAATACTGATGTGGCCTTGTAGAATTCATAACAAAAAGATACTAGAAGGGATGGACATTCCCACGATCGTGGGACCAACCTACGATCGTCTGTTGTGCTCATGGTTGGGAGCTAGATGAGAGGTCTATAAACATGATCATATAATCCTTGGTAAAATCATAGAACCTACCTATGATTGTACCTTGGTTTTTAGGTTTGAATGTTCAATTAAGATCATCTGTAAGACTCTCGATCTGGCCTAGGATCACAGTTTCAAAGAATAATTGTGGTTCCCTCTTGTGTTTAAAAGGTATAATTTTTAAACTTTCAAATGTTGGGGTTGTCTGGATCAGACAAGATCTTTGTACAATTGTCACAAACCCACATACGAGTTATGATGCTACCTACTTTATCCCGCTAGTAGGTAAGTTGAACTGTAATCTAGAGCTAAATATAAGGAGTTAACTTTGTGGAAAATGCCCAAAAGGGGGAAAGTAGATAATTGGAAATTAAAAATATGGCTATAGAAGTTGTAGAATGGTAAATATAACGTAGAAAAGCATCCTCCAACCTAGTAGGGCAAGTACAAGAGCTACTATAAATACAACTCATGTTAAAAAATTGTCAATATAATATGTCACAAAATGAAAGACTAGACATTATAAGATATACAAAAAGGGAAACTCTAATTTCAATAGCTCACCGTATCTTCAGAATCCAACAAAGCAAAATCAATGAATCAACGACGAAAACTAGCACTTAGATCTATAATGAAAAGGTATATAAGTGTAGTATAAGTATTAAAACCATGGGAATTCAGGATGCATCATGGGTCAAATAAGCTAAATCATGATACAAAAATGATAAAATGTAAGATAACATACTAAGTCAAGGTAAAGAAGCAAACGTGAAATAACTCCAACATCGTTGTACATAAATAAGTAAACAACCAGAAAAGTAACATATCATAAAGAATTAAATGCATTAAATTTTAACTACAAAATTGGTTTCCATCAGCCAATAAGTGCAAAAATTAAATCAACCAGTGTAGAACCTCATAATTCTAGAGAGAACAATCATATAAAGCATAAACCAAACCACTGTCGCTTTCTATTTCCTAAGATAGAACTAGAAACCATCCTTGCCATGCTTCATTATAACTATTTTCTCACCTTTAGACATAACTTGTATCCCTATTCTAACTTATTTCACCCACAAAGTACTCAAAGTCATATAATCAAATTCATGATCAATATCATGGTAATAGGCAGACTCAAACTGGTAAGCATTTAATTAATAACATAATGATCCTATAGGCTCAAATAGGGTATGTATATATAAGCAATGTCATAATCATCTTTAATACTAGAACAATGTGTATAAATTATCACGACCATCATCAATATTCAGGCTCGAACCAGTAATTATCATCATTGTAATAATAAATAGCATATCCACTAGCATAATCTATGGCATAACTGCTAGCATAATATATAGTATAACTTATAGCATGAACAATAGAGTATCATCTGACATAATCATTAGTATAACTAGTAGCTTAATCACATGATAATCAATAGCTTAATTCATAGTAAAGTCGCTAACATAATCCATATCGTATTCAATTTCATAATATCTAACATAATCCCTAAGCATGAATACTAGTATAATCAATAATCACAAACTCTTAATGTTAACCCTACATAAACATCTACTGCAAAAATTTCTCAATAACAACTAAATAAATACGATTTTACAATACAAAAAATAGGTCTAATTGTGGAGTTTTATTTGCGGAGTTTATTTTAACCTCTAAACAATTATATTAAATGCGGGGGTTACAAATCTATCTCTAAAGTTTATAAATTTGTGGGGGTTGTAACCCCCGTTATTCATCCTAAAAATAGCGCCTACATGTCATTATAAAAAATATTTCCCTTTTTATAATTGGCCAAACATTTTCCCTCTTTTACCTCACACCTCCATTCTTTCTTCAAAAAAACCCCTCGTACAAATACAATAATCTTTGCTTCAACTTTTAAGATTAACCTTAAATCTCATACAACAAAGGGGCATTCTTTCTTTGTTTCAAATTTTGTTTAAAATTAATTAAGAGGTTAGTTAGTTAATTTTTGTGATTTTTTTGTTCTTAATATTATTTTCTAATACACTTATCTTGTTACAATTGATTCCTAATATAAGTCTACGGTAATTCATTATTTACATACCCTTTTGATGATTATAGATCCCCATGTTTATAGACTGTGATTTCTGCATTTGGTTAGCTCAAAATATTGGTTCTTGAAACTTATCAAAAAATTTCAATTTCATAGCACAATATAGGTATTAAGGGTTGATGATACACATATATTATCATAGTGTAACAGAAACATGTTGTAGCGCACCAAAAAATGGGTTCCAGAGCGTCACACGGTGCTTTAGGCTACAAGCAGCCCCAAGCTAACCCTTTGAGCCATTTTCATTCAGTTCAACACAAATCAATGGAGTTTTCATAAATAACCCTCAAATATCAACAGAGTAATCATCATTCAATAATAAAAGAATTTCAGAAAGATAACAAAATACTACTTATTAGTCAACTCCCAACATCTATACTAGTCTGACAAGCCTCTAAGAAAATCAATAAAACTAGCGATCCATGGAGACATGCCTTAACTTACTCGTACTCAGTTATCAATGTAAACAATTTCTTAAAACCAACATCAGAAATCACATCCTCAGAACATGAGGACTCACCACAACAGAGGGTGTAGAACAGCATGCCCAAAGAATCACTGTCGAACCTGAAACTGAGCACCTGAACCTATATTCTGAGAAAATGCAGCCCATATCCAAAGATGTGGGTTAGTACCATGGAAAAGCATAGAGTATATAGGGGTGTATGCAGTTTTATAAACATCATCATCATAAATATGTATAAGAAATATGCAGGATGTATGAAAGAATCACATAGCCTAAAGAAAATTATCATAATCACGAGAGGATGAAATAAGTACAATAACACATGTGAGTCATCATATAATTTGTCAATCACTTTTAGTTTATCAAGAATATCAATTCTCATAATGTAAATATCATTTAAATCGTCGAAAGAATAACTTTCACAATTCCACTTTCAAATCACTTCACCATTCATTATAGACACAAGGAAACACACACACACTGGGAGATCCTATAACCGACATAAACCATGTGAGCTAGATGGAGTCCAACGTACAACCCACGTTGGAGAGAGCCATCCTATCCTTGCGATCAGAGTAGGACTATCGATATTAAATTCACATAAACTAGTGATCAGTATATAAATTAGCCTCAGGCTCACTCCTATAGGGGCACGTAGTTCTAGGAAACTATGGTCCCTTTATACCTCCCACTTGGTGCTAAAGATTTCTCCCGAACATAACTCAGATCATTTCAAAGACAATCCACAATAAAACAATTTCAGTAATATCGAAATATACATCGAGAGCCATCATGCTTTCCATCTATCAAAATCTACTACGTTGTGGATTTCTTTCACACTCGAGTTCAAAACAACTCCATTAAGACCAAAAGGACAAATCATTCAAAATATCTCAAATATTCAACATCAACGTGCTTATAACACATACTTTCTCAAAAAAACACAATTTCCAATAGGGATTCATGACCCAAATATCAAAACCATGATAAATATTGTTCAAAATTTATGCTTTATATCTCCACATAGATAAATTCATCTTTCAAAATCATAAACATCAAGATTTCATAATAATCATCATAAGATATGGGATCATGCTTTAAATTTGGAATAATCAAATAAAAATCATGCCTTTGTAAAGAAAATTACTTTTGGGCACAAGAATGAAATAGAGTTCTTGTTGTAAAACCCCACATACTTTGAATGATGAACTTTAGATCGATACTCATTTTTGAGATGTTAATCGTGCCTTTGAATGATGGTTCTTGAAGTTCTTGAATTAGGAACTTGGAATCTTGAATAAATTTGCAGAATTAATAGTTAACTTTGGAGGTTCTTGAAGTTGGAAGTAGGAGCTTAGGGTTTTCGTTTAGAGAGAATTTGATGAAATATAACATATAATGCTTATAATAGGATTTAATATAGGGTTTGGACCAATTTTGGTTGAGGGGGAATGACCAAAACACCCCTAAAAATCAAATAATTCTCGAATCTATCCTTTAGTGGACTGTTTTGATAGTCTGCAGTAGATCAACCATAACATTTTACTCCGATATCCAAATTGGATGAAACAAATTTCATTAGAAAGAGGACTCTCATATCTTTCTGTTGATATATAGTATCTCACCCTAATCATTCTGTATGAGGAGTTATGATAGTTTGAAGTTGACCAAAAAATTTTCTTTTAATAGGCTGAAGTAGATCAACCAAAACTTTTTGCTCCGATTGAAAAATTGGATGAAACCAATTTCATTGGTAAGAGGGCTTGCAGAGCTTTCCATTGATATATAGTAGATCACCCAAATCATTATGTACAAGGAGTTATGATTGTTTACAGTTGGAGAAAAAATACGTCAGGCCTTAGTACTTTTTCCTGCACGTTTTACTGTTCACTACTATTCACAGTTCGAGCGGAATGTTCAGAACTCATCGCTCAGGTGTCCGTTTTGAATGATCCACATATCATTGGAAAGCTTATTTGATAATATATGCAATGGTGGGTCATAATCTAAGAAATTATTTATGGAAAATTTATAATTTATTCAAGAAGATAGAACCCAACACATTTACGCACAAAATTTCAATGAAAAATTTCCCGGGGTATTGCATCACCCCTCCTTGGAAACATTCGTCCTCAAATGATGATAGACATGCCAAGATGAGATATGAAATAGAGCATACAGCATGAAACCATTCGTTACACTCATCACCACATCGTTTCTCACTCCGAATGCAACATAGAATGCATAAATTCAAGAAACTATAGCTGAACACATAATAAATGACAGCTAAACTGTTGCAACTTTTTTCAAAAGTGTATGATTTAGGAAAGAACAATACCTTCATCTTGATAGGAGTTCACAGAAAATAGGTGTGGGTACTTGGATCGTATATCCGCCACAGCTTCCCAAGTTGCACCCTCAACAGATTAGTTTTGCCACAACACCTTTACCAAGGGAACTTCTTTGTTCTTTCATCTTCGGACACTGAAATCATGAATCTCAATAGTAATTTCATCAAAAGAAAGATTTTCTTGAATGTCAGCACTGACAGAGGAATCCACTACCACAGCATCCCTAATATGCTTTCTAAGAATGGAGACATGGAATGTTGGATGAACAGAGGACAACTCGGAAGGCAACTCAACCTCATAAGCTACCTACAAACACGGCTAAGCATTTTGTAAGGACCAACATAACGGGGACTAAGCTTCCCCTTCTTTCCGAATCTCTTCACCCCCCTCATTGGTAAAATTTTCTGATACACTAGGTCACCAACTTCAAACTCAAGGTCTCTCCTTCTAACATCCACATATGACTTCTGACGACTCTGCACAGTTTTGAACCTTTCCCTAATCAACTTAGCTTTTTCCATAGCCTTAAAGACCGAATCAGGAACACTCACAACCGCTTCACTCATCTCGAACCAACCTATGGGTGATCTACACTTCCTTCCATATAAGGTTTCAAACGGAGCCACGCCAATACTAGAGTGGAAACTGTTATTATAAGCAAACTCTATTAATGGTAAGTGATCATCCCAACTTCCGTTAAAGTCAAGTGTACAAGCTCTCAACATATCCTCTAAGGTATAGATGGTCCGCTCATCCTGACTATCGGTCTATGGATGAAAAGCAGAACTCTAAAGCACTTGGGTACCAAGACCCTTCTGAAAAGCTTTCCAAAATTGCGAAGTGAACTGAGTACCCCTATTTGAAATAATAGTCAAGGGAACTCCATGCAGGCTGGCTAGCTCTCGGATATAAAATCTAGTGTAATCCTTAGCAGTATATAAAGTATGAACAGGCAAGAAATGAACAGACTTAGTCAGCCTATCAACCACAACCCAAATGGAATCATGATGGTGTCGGGAATGAGGTAAACCATTTACGAAGTCCATATTTATCTCCTCCCACTTCCAGGTGGGAATACTAAATTCTTGCATCATACCACCAGGTCTTTGGTGCTCAACCTTAACCTGTTGGCATGTTGCACACTTAGCTACAAACGCTGCTATATCTTTCTTCATTCCACTCCACCAATAGATTTCCCGCAAGTCTTTGTACATCTTAGTGGCACCAGGATGAATAGAATATCGCACCCCGTGCGCTTCACCATAATCCTTTGTCATAGATCATCAAAATTCGGGACACACAATCTACCCTACAATCTCAACACACTATCTCCGCCTGGGGAGAAAACCTCTACTTTTTGGTCCTTGACTGACTCCTTCAGTCTAACCAAACTAGCATCTAAGTATTGTTTTTCCTTTACTTCCGAAACCAAGGAGGATTCAGAACTACTCTGAACCCCTATACTACCTTTAGCAGAGTCAAACAACCTAACCCCCAATCTAGAAAAATGATGTACATCACGAGCCAACTCTTTCTTACCTTCTACCACATGCGAAACACTACCCATGGACACTCTACTTAGGGCATCCGCCACAATATTGGGCTTGCCTGGATGGTATAGCACGCTCATATCATAGTCCTTTAACAATTCTAACCATCGTCTCTGCCTAAGATTCAATTCTCTCTGGGTAAATACATACTACAGACTCTTATAATTAGTGAAAATATCAACATGGACACCATACAAATAGTGTCTCTAGATTTTCAAAGCAAAAACAACAACAGCCAACTAAAGGTCATGGGTGGGGTAATTTTTCTCATGGGGTTTCAACTATCTAGAAGCGTACGCTATCACCTTACCCTTCTGTATCAATACGCAATGCAACCCAACTCTTAAAGCATCACAGTACACTACAAAACCATCAACACCATCAGGCAAAGTCAAAACAGGGGTTGAAGTAAGTCGAGTCTTCAACTCCTAAAAACTCTTCTCACAAGATTTGGACCACAAGAATTTCACGTTATTTTAGGTCAATCGAGTCATAAAAGATGCTATAGAGGAGAAACCCTCAACAAAACGGTGGTAGTAGCCAGCTAAACCTAAGAAACTTTGGATATCAGTTGGAAAAACAAGTCTAGGCCAATTTCTGAGAGCTCCAGTATTTTGAGGATCAACACTAATACCCTTGAAAGAAAATAGAATTTATTTTGGCACTGACCACCAGCAGTTCTAGATGAAGGGCCTTGAATAGGGGCAGGATGAGGGATAAGAGCTGGTGTACTAGTAGTCTATGCCTCAGGTCGGGCATGTCTTCTCCCCTGCCTAGCATATGGAAAATATCTAAGTCTGTGGACCTACTTTTCATAACCAAAACAACTTCTCAAATCTGCGAAACACTCACCGGGATGATCCCAACAACACTTAGCACAAGGAGGATAATGGGGTATGTTACCAACATTATTCTTTGACATAGAAATAAAAGACCTGTTCCCTTGCTCCTGCTTTCCTCTAGATGTGAGAGCACTAGTTGATGAAGGCACTAGAATAGACGGATATCTCTGAAACTAATGGCGGTTTCCTCTATAGAACCTAGGTTGACTATACTCATGCTTCTCAAATCTAGCCCTCTTGTTCTCCTCACTCTATCTCACTCCTTTATCTTATCTGCCCTTATCTATTTTGCATACATCATAAACCTAGATAGATCCATATCTCTAAGCAGCATCATAGTCTTTTACTCTTTGAGTACCAAACCAGAAACACCTATCACGAACTTGCTCAAACTAGCTCGGGTGTCAAAAATCAAATTAGAAGCATACTTGTCCAACGAGTTGAACTTCAAGAAGTACTCCTTAACAGTCACAGAGCCCTGCCTAAATTTCATAAACTCCTCAATCTTTGCTTCCCTCATCTCAAGTGGAAAGGATATGTCCAATAATGCATCTTTTAACACCTTCCAATTCATAGGAGAAACATTGTTACCTTTACCTTTCCTCCATGATAAAACCCAATCATAAGCTATGTCCTTCAGCCTGTAAGATGCAAACTCACCACTTTAGTCCTCAGAAATATGCATCACCTACTTAATATTTATCACCTCCTAAAGGTAAAACTATTGGTCCTCACTTTCCTTGCACCCCTAAAACTTTAGCCAATTTATCCACATGAAATCACATATCCTAGAAGCAGCTACATCACCTCTCTACTAATTTGTAACTATGTCCTAGTTAATGGACTGAGCATTATCGGTGACTGATTGGGCTAATGCTTGAAAAGCAACTCGAAACTCAACATAAGACATAGTCTCATTCAAAGGATCAACAAGTGGGGGTTGTGTAATACCCCAAATTTTCTTAACCGAAATGCTACATGGTGTTCATGACCCCAAAGGACCATAAGCTAACCCATGACTGATATTTGTATCTATATACTGTATAAAATATTGAAAAATATGGAAACATGTACTGAATGGCCATAAGGTTCAAATTTGAGTAGACATCTAATAAGAATAATGTCTGAAAATGGTATTACAATACCAAAAAAAATCTGAAATAACTGTCTGACATACTATAGTCTGAAAGCCACTAAAGTGTCTGAATGGGACATGTTCCCAACTAACTCTATTTACTGAAATAAATAAGTACTAAAAGAATGAACTAATCAAATACAATCATCCTCGAATGAAGAGGACTCACTGTTGATTAGTCTTCAGAAATTTGGAATGCTACTGATGCTCTAGAGCTCGTGCTTTTAAACCTATGGTATAAGACACCATAGCATAAATGTGTCACTACTTTGAATAACTGGTATGCAAGTGAGGTAGGCTAATTACAGTAAGGTTCATATGCATGAATAATACTAGATGACTCACTATCATGAACATCAGAATCCATACATGCATATGTAACTATAACTAAACTCATAGAGATACTGACTACTTAGTTTGAATACTGACAACATCAGCTTACTAATACTGAGTTATAGATTGATTAAATATACTGATATTGATATGTTAGTCACTAATAAGTAGGGAACAGATACTCTATTATTGAAAACTGAAGGGCTGAAACTATATTACTGATACATGAATAACTATTTTTAACAGTTCTGATTATGAAGAACTGGCCTGGTTGACTTTATCTGATATTCTAATTATAAAGAATTAATCTGATTGACTATATCTGACAATTATGAATATGAAGAATTGATATGCTTGACTATATCTGACAGTCATGAATGTGAATATTGATAATATGAGTTCTGATAACTAATATAACCGATAACATGAGTGACTGTATCTCACAGTCCTGAATCTGATGGAACTAACTGAGTTTCATACTATATCTGAGTTAACTATATCTGATAGTCATGAAATCTAAAAAACTATCTGAGTTCTTTTATAGAAACTGAGAATGTGACTAAAACTAAGACTGTGGGAAGTAGTCACCTAACTATCATGCCCCAAATCTGAACAGGTGGGGGCCAACTTGTGACCCCAGTAGGAAGGGTGTCAATATCGCGCCATGGGTAGAGACAATATCTGAGTAAACCCTATTCTATTTGGTAGCTCTTTTCGTCTGCCCTTTCTATCATGTAAACTCAAATGAGATGCATTAGCCCTATGTGTAGGAATATCTCAACCTATGCTGGCTCCATAGTTCTAGAATTTAGTGATTGCTTCTAGGGATCTCAATCCTATCTAGTGGGTGAGTCCCCATCCATAGGCTCACTCAATGCTGGATCCTACTCCCAACTAAAATACACTGCACTAATTAGATGATCTGAACTAATTAACTGAACTAAAGTGATTAACCGAACTGATGTTAGTGGGATATTTTAGTGGAGCTAAACTGAGTTTACTAAGTTCCGTTGACTGACTAAATGTACTGATGTCTGAGGATTGGCTGAGAGTACTATTGTTATTGAGATTTTACGTGGAATACTGCTGAATTCTACTTTCTATTAGTATAAGGCTAAACTTTACAAGCTGATAAGGTTACTAAGGTTTTGATCTGAATACTTACTGAGATATGATAACTAGCAGAGAATGCTGAGATTACTAAAATACTAAGACTACTATGATTTTTGAGTTTTCCTGAGTCACATGACTGACTGAATTCTATGGATCATGGCTTGACTGAGAGTATCATGATAACATGACATGGATCTGGGCACACAACTATATTTTTTAGGTGCGAGTACCCTCAGGACTCGATGAAAGGAAACTGACAAACATGAATTTCTTGAATGCATGACCAACATCAATAATCCATAATATCATAACTTGGAAAATTTCATGAAGTACATGATTATCATACATCTTTTACATAAGTAGGATTTTTGCAAAGTATAGCATAATATCATAAGACTAGCTCATGAACAATCCAACAACATTTACAAGACACAATATCAACATGAAAATCATTGGAACATAGGGGAATATAATGAATCCTTCACTTATTCAGAATTTAGCTATATTGAATGATATCTAGTTTCTTAGGCATTTCATCAAGCATCTAACCTAAACAATTTTGGGCATAGGTATATTTATCAACATAACAATCTTAATCCATCAAAAATTCATGGGTTACAACTATCCAACTCATATAGCATGTAAGTAGAATTTTTGCATGTAAGTATAGCATAATATCAGAAGACTAGTTCATGAACAATCCAACAACATTTACAAGACACAATATCAACATAAAAATCATTGGAACATAGGAGCATATCATGAATCCTTCACTTAGTCACAGTTTATCAATATTTCATAATATCTAGTTTCTTAGGAATTTCATCAAGCACCTTACATGCACAATTTTGGGCATAGGTATATTTATCCACATAGCAATCTTAATCAATCCAAAATTCATGGGTTACAACTATCCTACTAATATGGTTCATGAAAACATATCAAGATACAACCTTGAAGTCAAAAATTAATCATCAACATGAATATAGTCGTAACATAAAAAAATCATAATTTATAATTTAAAACATGATTCTTGAGCTCCATGAATGAAAGAGATCCATGGATGAACACTACGCATACCTTAAAGCTTGAACTTGAAATAGATATAATGTTTCTTGAAGGTTCTTGAAGAAATACTTAGGCTTGGTCTTGATTTTTCTTGACTAGTGTTTAACCCCTTTTGGTGAGAATGTTCTTGTTCTTGAGTTTGAAGAACTTCAATATCTTAGATTATTGTAGAAGGGTTTGAATCTTGTTCTTGAGTTTTGATCTTGAAAGAAACTCTAATTTTGATTTTATGGATGAATGAGGATTTATGTGCTTTGATTTGAGGAGATTAGGTGTTAAATAGGGTGGGAAAAGATCTAAAAATCTCTTTAAAATGATGTTTTAGCGCTGTTTTGGGCAAAACTGACGGTCTGAGTGACAGACCATCACTCTGGTGACTAACCATCACTCCAACTGTCATTTTTGGTCTAGAAAAAGGCCTCACTGGTTCAGTTGTGACGGCCAATGTGATGGTCCATCACTGACTTAACGGTCCATAATTTTGTCCATCACTCCTAGACAGCTTGGGCAGCTCTCAATAAAATAGCCATAACTTTTTACTCCAATGCCGTATTTTTGGAAAATTGGTATCGTTAGAAAGATAATTCAATTATCCATATTTTGATGGGTTATGAGATCAAAATTTCTCTGTAGAATGGGCGAAATACTCATTTGAATTTGACTATGGCAATGCCCTTCTCAAGAATTCAATTGGTAAAAAATGTTTTGATTCGTCCAATAGCTAGGACGTATTTGAGGTATTAATATGCATCAAAATTGATCATAAAAAATACCAAATCACTATAATTTATTTCCTATGAGCTTGAAGCATAGTTCTACCATCGGTTGGGATTCTCGGGGTATTACAATATCTCCCCTTTGGGTAAATTCGTCCTCAAATGAGATTGATAGAGAGTGGGGAAGAACATAAACTTATGTACATACTAAACATAAATGACTGGAGCATGATATCATGGATGACATAATTGATAAGTGGACATATCATACTGAACATGCATGTCTGATATATGACTAATAAGCTGAATTCGTGCATATCAGATGCAGGGATAATTGACTCATGAACGCATGACTGAATGTCCTGATGAATTGAATTTCTTGAAATAAGAATGTATGTCTGATGCATGATTAGATGACTGAGCTGATACATGAATGCATGATTGAATGTGCAATGGCAATTGACACAAAGCTTGTAGTCGGAACCTGATATCAAGTTTGTAATAGTAGTTTGAGAATGGAACTGAGTAAGTTTGAGAAAACCCCATTAGTTAACTGAGAATATGGATGAACCTATGATTAGGCTAGGATATTTCATGGACGGGAACCTGAGAACATGACTGAAGCTGAAATATAATAGATAAAATAGATTTTGTGAAGTGAGGTAGGATAAATGCAATGGGGTTCATATAAATAAATAATACTAGCTGAATGATTATCATGAATGTGAGAATACATATATGCATACGTAACTGTTACTAAACTCACAGAGATACTGACTACTGAGTCTGAATACTTACAATATGAGCTTAGTGATACTGAGATACTTATTGATTGAGCTTACTAATATTGATATGTAAGTCACTAATAAGTAGGGAACTGATACTCTATTGTTGAATACTAAAGGACTAAAACTATATTACATATACATGAATAACTATTTCTGACAGTTCTGATTATGTAGAACTGGCCTGGTTGACTGTATCTGATAGTCTAATTATAAAGAATTAATCTGATTAATTGTTTCTGATAGCCATGAATATGAAGAATTGATATGCTTGACAGTATCTAAAAGTCATGAATATGAATACTGATAATATGAGTTTTGATAACTGATATAATCGATAAGATGAGTGACTATATTTGGTAGTCTTGAATATGATGGAACTAACTGAGTTTCATAATGTATCTGAGTTAACTATATGTGACAGTCATGAAATCTAAAGAACTATCTTGAGTTCTTTTACTGAGACTTAGAATAAGAATGAAATTGATACTATGGGAAATAGCCAACTAATCGACATGCCCTAAATCTAAACTGGTGGGGTCCAACCTGTAACACCAGCTGGAAGGGTGTCAATACTTTGCTACGGGTAGAGACAATATGTGAGTAAACCATATTCTATTCGGGAGCTCTTTCCATCTTCCCTTACTATCAGGTAAACTCAAATGAGATACATTAGCCCTCTCTGTAGGGACATCTCAACCTACATTGGATATATAGTTCTGGAACTTAGGGATTTCTTCTAGGGATCTCAATCCTATCTAGAGGGTGAGTCCCCATTCCTAGGCTCACTAGGTGCTAAATCCTATTACCAACTGAAAGACACTAAACTGATTAGCTGAGTTGAACTGATTAACTGAACTTAAGTGATTAGTTGAACTGATGTTAGTGGGATTGATTAGTGGAGCTAAACTGAGTTTACTAAGTTCTGTTGACTAACGGAATGTACTTTTGTTTGAGGATTGACTGAGAGTACTCTAGTTATTGAGATTTTACTTAGAATACTGCTGAATTCTATTTTCTATCTTAATAAGGCTGAACTTTACTAGCTGATGAGGTTACTGAGGTTCTGAACTGAATACTTACCGCGATATGATAACTAGTAGAGATTACTGAACTACTGAGACTACTGATATTTTTGAGTTTTCCTGAGTCACATGACTGACTGAATTCTATGGATCATGGCTTGACTGAGAGTATCATGATAACATGACATAACTCTAGGCACGCAACCATATTTTTTGGGTACAAGTACCCCCAAAACTCGATGGAAGAAAACTAACACACATAAATTTATTGAATGCATGACCAACATCAACAATCCAAAATGTCATAACTTGGGCAATTTCATGAAGTACATGGTTATCATACATCTTTTAAATAAGTAGAATTTTTGCATGTAAGTATAGCATAATATTAGAAGACTAGTTCATGAACAATCCAACAACATTTACAAGACACAATATCAACATAAAAATCATTGGAACATAGGGGCATATCATGAATCCTTCACTTAGTCACAGTTTAGCAATATTTCATGATATCTAGTTTCTTAGGAATTTCATCAAGCACCTTACATGCACAATTTTGGGCATAGGTATATTTATCCACATAGCAATCTTAATCAATCCAAAATTCATGGGTTACAACTATCCTACTAATATGGTTCATGAAAACATATCAAGATACAACCTTGAACTCAAACAATAATCATCAACATGAATATAGCCGTAACATAAAAAAAATCACAATTTATAATTTAAAACATGATTCTTGAGCTCCATGAATTAAAGAGATCCATGGATGAACACTACGCATAACTTAAAGCTTGATCTTGAAATAGATATAATGTTTCTTGAAGGTTCTTAAAGATATCCTTAAGCTTTCTCCTGATTTTTCTTGACTAGGGTTTAACCTCTTTTGTAGAGAATGATCTTTTTCTTGAGTTTAAGGAACTTAAATATTGTAGATTCTTTACGAAGGGTTTGAATCTTGATTTTGGGTTTTGATCTTGAAAGAAACCCTAATTTTGATATTATGGATGAATGAGGAGTTATGTTCTTTGATTGGAGGTGATTGGGTGTTAAATAGAGTGGGAAAAGACCCAAAAATCTCTTTAAAATGACATTTCAACACTGTTTCGGGCAACGCGGACGGTCTGAGTGATGGACTGTCACTCTGGTGACTAATCATAGCTCCAACCATCATTTTTGGTCCAGAAAATGGACTCACTGGTTCATCTGTGATGGCCAAAGTCATGGTGCATCGCTGACTTGATGGTCCGTCATTTTGTCCGTCACACCTCGGGCAGCTCTCAGTAAAATGGCCATAACTTTTTACTACAATGCCAGATTTTTGTAAAATTTGTATTGTTAATGAGGTAATTCAATTATCTGTCTGTTGATGGGTTATGAGATCAAAAATTCTCTGTAGAATGGGAGATATTCTCATTTTAAAGTTGACTATGGTAATTCTCTTTAGAAGAATTCAATCGGTAAGGAATGTTTTGATTCGTCCAATAGTTAGGACGTATTTGTGATATTAATATACATTAAACTTGATCTGAAAATAACAAATCACTACAATTTATTTCTCATCAGTTTGAAGCATGGTCCTACCATCGGTTGGGATTTACTGGGTATTACAGGTTGCTCATAATTGTTTCTGCGGGTATTCGCACTTCGGAGTGACATTTTGTAAAATCGGAGAGCACGAATTATTAGATGAGTGGGATAACTGCAAACATGATGGAATCTGAAATAAAGAAACAACGTTTTCCTAAAAGTTCTTATAGCCTCTTGCTCATAGATGTGGCGCGCTACACACCGATGATCAAAACTTTACTCAACGTGGCTTATAGGACTCCCTATGACTCTTTTAAAACCCTAGGCTTTGATACCAAATTTGTAATGCCACGAAAATGGGTCCCGGGAAGTCACACGGTGCTTAGTGCTACAAGTAGCCCCACGCTAACACTTTGAGCCAATCACTTATCATAATAACTCATTTAAGATGAAATATACCAAACACTTGCACTGTATCAAATGAAAGGAAATTTGAAGGTAATACTTGGTCCATATGACTACAATACTGAAAATCTCAACACAGCCACTGTCTGTTAACTAGTTTGACAAAGCTTCTACTACTCCATGACCTCAAGAGCCGTTAGGACAGGTCCCCAACTGACTCAAACTAAACTGAAAACAATAACATAAACACTCAAATACTGAAATGTCTGAAGATAGGCGCTCGAACCATGAGGACTCACCACTGGAGAAATGTAGACAACGGTACTCGGGAATCACTGACGAGGATAGGACTAAGCACCTGAACCTATATTATAAGATAATGTAGCACATAGACATATATATGGATCAGCACTTGGAATGTACTGAGCATATAGGGGTGTATGCATTTACATAAAACAATATTAATTCTCTTTAATAAAATAAGGCATGCAAATAGAAATGACTCACATGGATTGAATAAGTCTAAAATGTAAATCTCATAAATCATGTAAATTGAAGCATGTAACACAAATCTCATGAGTCATTATACTTTGGCATTAAAATCTGTGCTCTTCTCTTATTCTAATTACTCACAGGCTGAAGGAAACTTTAAACAATTCTTTCAACTCATGCATATATCTCATAGGGAATAAAACTTCTTTAAGGATTAAGAACTTAGAACTCTTTTAAACTCAAACACTTGGAACTCGGAATCATATAACTTTTGTTTGAAAACTGGTGATCAACTCGTATTAATAGAGAAAACTGCTTCCTTCTTTGGAAAATACTCAAAGCAGTTTATTTATTTTAAAAAATATCTCATCCCTAAGCTTAAAAGTAAATATTCTATCTCATTGGAAAATACTTTAGTTTAGCGAGGTTCTTCAAAATGACATAAACCATGCCAGCTACATGGAGTCCAACATCTTGTCTAGCTAAGGAAAAAACCTCATGTTGGGGAGAGGCATCATACTCTTACCAAGGAGTATAACCTCAACTTAGTGATCACTTGTCTCAGTCTCAGGCCCAATCATCTTGGCCTTACGCCCAAAATCTCAAACCTATGTTGGCATGTAGTTCTAGGTTAGAAACCATAGTAACTTACCCAACTCGGTGCTAAATACTACTCCTTTTAGTTTATTTATCTCATCTCATGAAAATACACTTTCAAAATAATCTCTTGGCTGATAGAAACCCAATAATAAAATTTGGAATCTCATTTAGTGAAGTGAATTTCAAAGCTCTATGACCATTAGCTCAAATAATTTCTAAATAATCTCAAAATACTCAAATTATGGGTGCTTATAGCACAAGAGTTAATAAAATTGCAAGTCGCAAGTAGGGCTTAATGACCCATAATTCAAGCTCAAGTTAAGACTCATCAAAATGCATATTAGATAGCATATAGGTTCATAAATCATATAGAAATCTGAAATGTACAACAATTTAGCTCATAATCTCAACATACTCATATACTTCAATATCTCAAACATTGCAACTATTAACTTCTCAAGGATTAAAATCATGGGGTATAAACCCAACTTCAATTTCTCAAGAAAACATGTAAAAATTATGCCACTAGACTCTCAATTCATGGGTTACCTCTAAATCTTGCAACCAATAACAATAGGTGAAAAACCCCAATTCAATTTCATGTAAAATCTCATAAATTGCAGAAAATTGGAGTTTAAATAAGCCTTTGGGTACAATGGTGAAAGGATTACCCTTGTTCAAAAACCCACATACCTTGAATTACAAGCTTGGGATGAACTCTCGCTTTTGGGACTCTATTCGTACTCTTGATTGAGGGTTCTAGAAGCCATTGCCTTGGGAACCTTGAATCTTGACTCAATTTAGAAAATCTATGGTGGATTCTTGAGGTTCTTCGAAAAGGTGTTGGATACTAAGGGTTTTTGTTGAGAGAAAACTTGAGAAAACTTCATAGAATGCTTGTAAATGACTTTAATATGGTGTTTGTACGGTTTAAGAGGCTTGGAAAAAGTTCAAAGTGCCCTTTTTAACTTCTACATGAAGATGGAAAAATTTAACTGGGGACCCAATTTTATGGGCCACCGAAATGCACCACATTGCGGTAGCTCACTGGAAATTGACAAATCGGAATTTGGGAGTCACCGTGACGCGAAGCCATTGCGTTGTCCCACTGGTTGGGACCTGGAACTTCAGCACGATGCATCACAATTGCGCTAGGCCACTAGAAATTGCCTATTAGGAAATTGGGGTCCTCCACGATATGCTACTATGGCGGAGTTCCACTGGAAATTGACAATTGTCAAATAGACCCTCTCCGCGATGCGCCAAGCACTAAAATGATGTTGTTCTACAACTAGGTCTTAAATTACCCATAACTTCTTTCCCGGGCATCGGATTTGGGAGAATCTTATATCGATGGAAATCTTATCAAATTTCCCATGTGATAAAAAGTCGAAATTATGAAAATGGAATATGTTTAAAACAATACTCATTTCAGAAGTCACTCCTTAATCTTTTCGAGGAGAAATTAAGCTTAGGAAAAATTTAGGGTATTATAATATCTCCCCCTTGAAAACATTCATCCACGAATGATGCTAGTTAAGCTAAAAGCACGGAGGAAATTAAGTACGTAAAGCTGGAAGAACTCGCTAAACTGACTTTATGTCTTTCTAAACTCTTGAATACTTCAGAGAATGCATGAACTTAATAAGGGTAGATGCATAGATGAAACTTTAGACTAGAAGGGCTGAATTAAGGAAGAATATTACCTTCGGGTTGATCTGAACTCGCGAAAAAGTGGTGTGGGTACTTGGATCGCATATCTGCATTTGCCTCCCAAGTAGCACCCTCAACTAACTAGTTCCTCCATAAAACTTTGACCAAGGGAACCTCTTTGTTTCTCAGTCCACGGATCTGAAAATCTAGAATCTCAACAGAAATCTCATCAAATTAAAGACTGTTCTGAATATCAACACTCTCAGAAGGATCTACTTCAACAGAATCACCGATATGCATTTTAAACTTGGAGACATAAAAAATGGGATGAATGGCTGAAAATTCTGTGGGCAACTCAACTTCATAGGCTACTTTATCAACATGGATCAAGACTCTATAGGGGCCAACATAACAGGGGCTACGCTTCCCCTTTCTGCCAAACCACTTCACCCCTTTCATGGGTAAAATCTTCAAGTACACCAAATACCTACCTCAAACTCAAGATACCTTCTCCTTATATTGGTGTACGACTTTTAATGACTCTGAGCTATCTTTAACCTCTATCTAATCATCTTCATATTCTCCATAACTTCAAAAACTGCATCAGGCCCAATCACGGCAGCTTTACCTACTTCAAACCAACCTATGGGTGATCTACATCTTCTACCATACTGGGCTTCAAATGGTACCATCCCGATGCTAGCATGGTAACTATTATTATAGGAGAACTCTATCAATGACAAACGCTCATCCGAACTTCCTTTGAAATCAAGACACATGTCTTCTAGGGTTTGAATTGTACTCTCAGCCTGACCATCTGTCTACAGATAAAAAATGAAACTCAATAGAACTTGGGTACTAAGACCCTGCTGAAACGCCGTCCAAAACTGAGAAGTAAATTAATTACCCCTATCCAAAATGATAGATGAGGGAACTCCGTGTAACCTGACCAACTCCCGATGTACAATCTAGCATAATCCTCAGTTGTATAAGATGTATGCACAGGTAGGAAATGTGTTGACTTAGTCAATCTTTCTACAACAACAAAAATAGAATTATGATGACATCGTGAAAGAGGTAAACCAGTCACAAAATCTATATTCACCTCTTCCCACTTCCAAGTGGGAATACTAAACATATGCATCACACCACCAGTTGTTTGGTGCTCCAGCTTAAACTGTTGGCATATTGGACACTTTGCTACAAACCAAGCTATATCATTCTTTATACCACTCCACCAATAGATTTCCCGCAAGTCGCGGTACATCTTGGTAGTGCCAGGATGAATAGAATATCACGCGCCATGCGCTTTATCCATAATACCTTGCCTTAGATCATCAACACAAGGAATACACAATCCACCCTACAACCTCAGCACACCATCTCCCCATTGGGAGAAGAACTCTACCTTTTGGTGCTTAACTGACTCCTTCAGTTTGACCAAACTAGGATCTCTATCTTGTTCTCCTTTACTTCAAAACTAAAGAGGATTCGGAACTACTTTTCAGAAAAGTACTTCCCTTAGACGAATAAGGCAACCTAACACCCAATGTAGCCAGAAAATGCACCTTATGAGCTAACTCTTTTTTACCTTCCTCTACCTAAGCAACACTACCCATAGACAATTTGCTAAGGGCATCCACCACTACATTGGCCTTGCCCATGTGATACAACACACTCATATCATAGTCTTTTAGCAACTCTAACCACCTCCTCTACCTAATATTACACTTTCCCTGAGTAAATACATACTGCAGGCTCTAATGATCAGTAAACATATCGACATGAACACCATAAAGATAATGTCTCCAAATTTTCAAAGCAAAGACCACAACAGCTAACTCAAGATCAAAGGTTTTGTAATTCTTCTTATGTGGCTTTAACTATCTAAAGGTATAGGCTATAACCTTACCTCTTTTCATCAACACACAACCCAAAACAACTCTAGACGCATCACAATATACCACAAAAACATCTTTACCATCAGAAAAAGTCAACACAGGGCTAAAGTAAGTCGAGTTTTCAACTCCTGAAAACTCTTCTCACAGGAATCTAACCATTGTAACTTAACTTTCTTTTGGGTCAACCGGGTCATGGGAGACGCAATAGAGGAGAAACATTCAACAAAATAGTGGTAGTAGCCTGCTAGACCCAAGAAACTTTTAATATCAGATGGAGAGATAGGTCTACACTTATTTCTTACAGCTTCTGTCTTTTGGGGATCAACTTGAATACCTTTGACTGAAACAACATGACCCAAAAAGGATACAGACCTCAGCCAAAATTAATACTTACTGAATTTGGCAAACAACTGGTGAACTCTAAGATGTTGCAAGACAATTCTAAGGTGATTTGCATGATCATGCCTACTGCGGGATTAGACAAGAATGTCATCTATGAATACTATGACAAACATATCAAGATATTGCTTGAATACTCGATTCACGAGGTCCATAAAAGCTGTTGGGGCATTGGTTAGCCCGAAAGATGTGACTATAAACTCAAAGTGTCCATAGCTTGTTCGGAATGTTGTCTTTTGAATATCACATTCCCTCACTTTAAGTTAATGACAACTGGATCTATGGTCTATCTTTGAGAAATAACTGCACCTTGCAACTAATCAAACAGGTCATCAATTCTCGGAAGAGGATACTTATTTTTCACTATGACAATGTACATACGCAAAGAACAATATGTCTTCCACACGAATAAAAATATTGGGCCTTATGAAACATTTTTCTAAAAGATCTTTGAGTTGCTTTTTCAACTCCTGAAGCTCAGCAGGTGCCATACGGTATGGAGAAAGAGAAATGGGATGAGTTTCAGGAAAAATATCAATCCCAAACTTTATCTCTCTATCGGGAGGTAACCCTAGGAGATCTTCAAGAAAAATTTCTGGAAACTCATTAACAATATCGATTGACTGAATAGTTTTTGCCTAAGACTTAGTGTCTTTGATTCTCACTAGGTGATAGATGCAACCCTTGGATATTAGCTTTTTATCTTTAAGATTACATATAAAATGACTTTTTGGAAATACCAAACACCTAGACCACCCAAAAATTGGCTCATCAGGGAACTAAAACTTGACCACATAGATACGACAGTCTACAAATACATAACAAGAATGAAGCCAATCCATACCCAGAATAAGGTTAGAATCCACTATGTCTAACTCTATCAAATTAGTAAGTATGACTCTATGAAGAATAGTAACATGAAAATCTCTATACACTTGTTTAGAAACAATTGACTCCCCTACTGGTATGGAGACTAGAAAAGTCAAAAGAATCTTTTTGGGACCTATCTTAAAATTCACAACCAGAAGTGTGGTAACATAGGAGAGAGTTGACCTGGTGTCCAAAAATACATAAACATTAAAAAAAAAGATACAGAGCATACCAGTAACAACATCGAGAGAGTCCTATTTCTCCTGATGGGATGGTAAGGCATAGAATCTATTCTGGCACTGATCGCCAACAGTGCTAGATGAAGTGCCCTAGACAGAGGTGGGACGAGGGATAGAAGCTGGTGTAGTAGTAGTTTGTGCCTGAGGTCAAGCATCATTGGTCCCCTGCCTAGCATGAAGACAATCTTTAAGTTTATGGCTCTGCTTTCCACAACCAAAACAACCCCTTAAATCTACTAACAACTCACCAGGATGGTCCCTACCACACTAAGCATAGGAAAGCTAATGGGGTCTATTAATAACACTGTTCTGTGACCTAGACACAAAAGACCTACTCCTTTGCTCTTGTCTGCTTCTAGGCGTGGGAGCACTAGCTGATAAAGGCACTGGAAAAGACAAATGTCTCTAAAACCGAGAGAGGTTCCCTCTATGGAACCTAGGATAACTATACTTAGGCTGCTCAGATCTAGGCTTTTTGTTACCCCTCACTCTATCTCTCTCCATTGTCTTATCCACCTCTATCTATTGTGTATGCATCATCAACCTAAATTGATTGATATACCTATGAAGCATCGCAGCCCTACACTCTTTCAGTACAAAACCAGAAACACCTTTCACAAACTTGCGTATACTACCTCGGGTGTCAGAATTCATAATCTGGAGCATACTTGCCCAACCGGTTGAACTTTAAGCAGTACTCTTTAACAGTCATAGAGCCCTACCTTAAATTCATAAACTCCTTAATCTTCCCTTCTCTGATCTGTGGTGGAAAGAACTTATCTAATAAAGTGTCTTAGAACACCTAGAAAGTCATAGGAGCAACATCCTCACCTCTACCCTCCCTCCATAACACAACCCAGTCATAAGCTATGTCCTTCAACCTGTAAGACACCAACTCAACACTTTCTTTTGTAGAAATATACATTACTTACGTGATCTTTCTTACCTCCTGAAGGTACAACTGTGGGTCCTCAGCTGCCTTGGACCCATAAAACTATAGCGGATTCATCTGCATGAAATCATAGATCCTACAAGCAGCTACATCATCTCCTTGTTGATTTGCAGCTATGGCCTAGTTATTGGCTTGAACATTAGCGGTGACTTCTTGGACTAATTCCTAAAAGGCCACTCGAAACTTATCATGAGACACAGTCTCATTCAAAGGATCAACAGGTGGGCGTTGCTCATCATCATTTTCCAAAGCATTTGCACTTTGGAGAGGCATTTTCTGAAATAGGAGAGAACAATTTATTAGGTGAGAGGGACAACTGCAGGCATCATGGTATCTATAAAAAAGAAACAAATTTTTCCTAAAATATCTTGTAGCCTCTTGCTCATAGATGTGATGCGTTGTACACTGATGATCAAGACTCTGCTCAACGTGTCTTGTCAGACTCCCTAGGACTCCTTTAAAACCTTAGGCTTTGATACAAAGTTTGTAACACCCCAAAA
Organism: Capsicum baccatum var. pendulum; assembly: GCA_030864225.1. Classification (NCBI taxonomy): domain Eukaryota; kingdom Viridiplantae; phylum Streptophyta; class Magnoliopsida; order Solanales; family Solanaceae; genus Capsicum; species Capsicum baccatum. The sequence goes on along the minus strand of CM061560.1, from coordinate 157,175,970 downwards.
ATGGGTCCCCGAATATCACACGGTGCTTAGGGCTACAAGTAGACCAAAGCTAACCGTTTGAGCCTATCACTTCTCATAATAACTCAATCAAAAAGAAATATACCAAGCACTAGCACTGTCATATTAAATAAAAGGAAATATGAAGGTAATACTCAGTCCAAAAAACCACAATACTAGAAATCTCAACACAACCATAGTCTGATACCTAGTCTGACAAAGCCTCCACTACTCCATGAACTCAAAAGCCATTGGGACAGGTCCCCAACAGACTCAAACTAAACTGAAAACAATAACATAAACATTCGAATACTGTAATGTCTGAAGGCAGGCCCTCGAACCATGAGGACTTAACACTGGATAAATATAGGTAAAGGTACTCAGGAATCACTGACGAAGATGGGACTGAGCGCCTAAAATTATATTATAAGACAATGTAGCACATTGAAGTATATATAGATCATCACTTGGGAATGTACTGAATATATGGAGGTGTATGTATTTACATAAAACAATATCAATACTCTTTAATCAAATCATGCATGCAAATAGGAATGACTCGCATGGCTTGAATAAGTCTAAAATGTAAAGCTCATAAATCATGTAGAATGAAGCATGTAACATAAATCTCATGAGTCATTATACTTTGACTTTAAAATCTGTACTCTTCTATAATTCTCATTACTCATAGGCTGAAGGAAACTTTAAATAGTACTTTTAACTCATGCATATATCTCATGGGGAGTAAAATTTCTTGAATGCTCTAGAACTTATAAATCTTTTAAACACAAACACTTGGAACTCAAAATCATATAAATTTGGTTTGAAAATCGGTGATCAACTCGTATTAGTTGAGAAAACTACTTCCTTCTATGGAAAACACACAAAGCAGCTAATTCAATTTAGAAAATATCTCATCCTTAAGCTTTAAGAAAAATATTCTACTCAATGGAAAATACTTTTACTTAGGGAGGTTCTCTTAACCGGCATAAACCATGCAAGCTACATGGAGTTCAACGTCTTATCCTCCTAAGGAAGAAACCTCACATTGGAGAGAGACGTCATACTCTTTCCAAGAAGTATAACCGCAACTCAATGATCAATTATCTCGGCCTAAAGTCCAATCATCTCAGCCTTAGGCACAAAATCTTAAACCTTCATTGGTACATAGTTCTGGGGTATGAAACCGTAGTAACTTACCAAACTCGGTGCTAAATACTCCTCCCTTTAGTTTATCTTGCTCATCTCATAAAAATCCACTTTCAAAATAATCTTATTGTTCATAAGAACCCAACAATCAAATCTATAATCTCATGTAGTGAAGTGGATTTCAACGCTCTATGACCATTAGGTCAAAACATTTCTCAATAATCTCAAATACTCAAATCATGAGTGTTATAGCACAAGAGTTCATAAAATTTCAAGTCTCAAGTAGGGCTTAATGACCCTATATTAAATCTCAAGTTATAACTCATCAAAAGCATATTAGATAGCATATAGGTTCATAAATCATATTGAAATCTGGAATTTACAACAATTTAACTCATAATCTCAATATGCTCATTTACTTCAAGATCTCAAAATTGCAACTATTAACTTCTCAAAGATTAAAATCATGGGGTATAAACCCAACTTCAATTTCTCAAGAAAACATGTAAAAATCATACCATTAGACGATCAATTCAAGGGTACCCTCAAAAGCTTGCAACCAATAACAATAAGTGAAAAATCTGAATTCAATTTCATGTAAAATCTCATAAATTACAGAAAATTGAAGTTTAAATAACCCTTTGGGAATAAGGGTGAAAGGATTACCCTTATTCAAAACCCCACATACCTTGAATTAGAAGCTTTGGATGAACTCTCGCTTTTGGGACTCTATTCATACTCTTGAATGAGGGTTCTTGAAGCCCTTGACTTGGGAACCTTAAATATTGACTCAATTTAGAAAATCTATGGTGGATTCATGAGATTCTTAGAAGAGGTTTTGGATACTTAGTATTTTTGTTGAGAGAAAACTTGAGAAAAACTAAATAGAATGCTTGTAAATGACTTTATTTTGATGTTTGTATGATTTAAGAAGCATGGAAAAAGTCCAAAGTGCCCTTTTTAACTTCTGTACAAAGTTGGACAAATTAAACTGGGAACCTGATTTTATGGGCCACCACAACGCGCAACAATCGTGATGGCTCATTGGAAATAGACAAATGGGAACCTAGGAGTCACCGCAATACGGAGCCATCGTGTTGTCCTACTGGTTGGGACTTGGAACTTTAGGGAGATGCATCACAATCGCGCTAGGCTACTGGAAATTAACTATTGGGAAATTTGGGTCCTCCGCAATGCTCTAATATCATGAAGTTCCACTAGAAATTGACAATTGTCAAATAGACCCTATCAGCGATGTGCCAAGAACTAAAATGGCATTGTTTTACGAGTAGGATTTAAATTATTCATAACCTCTTGCCAGGGCATTGGATTTGGGCGAGTCCTATATAAACGAAAATCTTATCAAATTTTCCATGTTATAAAACGTTGAAATTTAAGAAATTATATATGGTTTAACTCAAATCCATAGTTTAATTGCTTCCTTAAAGCCTGGATTGATAATATTATGATTCCTTCATAATTCAATGCCATGTTATCATTGAGATACAAACCAATTTTTTACCATGAATTTCCGCATCATTGCAATTCTATAATTGAAATCACTAATTATTTTATGTAATCTATAATTCTCAAACTAGAGTTATATATTTGTTATTTTACTTAGTTTATGGGAATTGTCATAGTAGATGCATTATTCATTAATGACGATTTATGAACATTCAATGACTTATGATTCATGCATATATTTATGAATATCAAATCCTTTAGTTTTCACAATTTGAATGCTCTTATATATAGTACATATTTTCAGTATTAAGAACATTAATATTATTGATCATTTCAGTTATCAGTTATTATTCAGTTGAGTGCCATATTTAGAACCGAGCAAATGTAGGGATAAAGGATCACCTATTAGTTAGACTGAGATCTTTAGTTGAAGTTCCTAATTCCCAGAATCATGGTACCACTATAGATTTTAAAGGGTAACCCATTAGATTAGTCTGGATTCCTCACTCTTTATGGATGTCAATTTAGTTGATGCACGACTTTCAGTGTTCGTACCCTTGACAAGTGTTATGATCTATCCCAATCCCCTAGTCATTACATAGGTGCGTAATGTCACAAGTTACCCCAATCAAACCTATGGCATGGTCTGACACTAAGAATATTTAAAATAAATAATAAAAATACTTATGTGAAAGCTAAAGGAAATGAAAAAATAATCATCAAAAGAAAAATAATAAAAAAGTTCTTAGTTTATAGCCACAAGTTGAACATCTAGTTGTAGGTCTTAAAGACTTACTATGTTGAGTTGTTCGGACAAGCCCCCAGCTATCTTTAACTATCTAAAAACTAATGTAAAATAAAATGAAATGCTAATACTAGTCCTTGAATGATGAGTACTCACAAAAATGTTATTTTTAGTGTGGTAGGAGATCGTACTAAGCACGATCTGGGTTCTAAGCATTAGAACCTGAACTAATAGATAATATAACATAAAAAAGTATGTCATTAGTGCTTTGAATGTACTGAGTATGTAAGATAGTAAATAACTAATATAGGGTGAACATGATAAAATAATGCAAGACCAAGTAATAAACATGTGTTTTATACAAGGTCATGCAAGTCACTTAATCTAAACTGTAGACTTGGATTTTTGAGTGTGGTAGCTATAGATAACCAACAAACCTTAATCTAAGATAACTAGGGTCTAACAAATCAGCCACGCTAAAAGGATGTGTAGTACATATGGCAAGCGTATAATCACTGACTAACACGGATACACTAAACTGGTGTCTAAATGGACAAAGGTAAAAAGCATGGTCTGATGGGTGACCCTTTAGAACCTTTGATGGTGCCGTAGTTCTAGGACTTACAAAATTTTACTAAAATTCTCAACAGAATTGATGGGTGAACCATTACCCCTGTATCCATTAGTTCTATGTACAACCCCGACTAAATGATATTGACAACTACAATGCTCAATGATAATAATAATCTAACGACTAAAAGTAAATACAATCATAAATAAGGTAAAAGCATGTAAGAAAGACGATCTTATTCTCATAAATATATGCATGAAATCCTATGTGATCTGATTGTTCATAACCCATGATCTATGAAGAAAGCAATTGTTATGTAAATTCCATAATATGACTAAAGTTAATGAATTTAATAATTGAAGTCCAAACTTAAGGATTTTACAAAGTTACAAGGGTTAGTGATAATGTACATATAATAACACTAAAATTCATTATAATATATGTAATACAACTCAATAACACCATCAGACTAAGATATCAAGGAATTTCAAAATATCTATAAACTCTAAATTGTGAAAAATAAATTTGATGAAAGAATTGGATTAACATTGAGACTCAATCGGTGAAAGGAGACATATTGATAAAATCCCACATACCTGGAGATGAGAAAGCTTAAGAATTCATAGAAAATTGAAAGCTCGAAGAAGATGATCCCTAGTTCTTCCTTACGGAAAGAAATTATCTATTTCTCTATTTGCAACTAAGTGTTTGATATTCTTATGAGTAATGAGGTATAAGGGAAATATAAAAACTCAATAATCATCCTTGAAATAACCTAAAAGTCATATTTTTTTATGCTAAAAGAGTGGGAAAATACTGATGTGGCCCTATAAAATTCGTAACAAGAAGATACTAGAAGGGTTGTATAGGACATTCCCATGATCGTGGGACCAACCTACGATCGTGTGTTGTGCTCATGTTTGGGAGCTATATGAGATATATATAAACATGATCATATAAGACTTGGTACAATCATGGAACCTACATATGATTGTACCTTGGTTTGTAGGTTTGAATATTCAATTAAGATCATCTGTAAGACTCATGATTGTGCCTAGGATCATAGTTTCAAAGAAAAATTATGGTTCCCTCTTGTGTTTGGAAGATATAATTTTTAAACTTTCAAATGTTGGTGTTGTATGGATTAGACAAGACCGTTGTACAATTGTCACGACCCCACTTACGAGTCATGATGTTACCTACTTTATCCCTATAGTAGGTAAGCTGAACCGTAATCCAGAGCTACATATAATGAGTTAACTTTGTGGAAAATTCCCAAAAAGGGGAAAAATAGATAATTGGAAATTAAAAATATGGCAATAGAAGTTGTAGAACGGTAAATATGACATAGAAAATCATCCCACGACCTAGTAGAGCCAGTGCAAGATCTACTATAAATACAACTCATATTAAAAAATTGTCAATTTAATATGTCACAAAATAAAAGTCTAGACATTGTAAGATAGACAAAATGGGCAACTCTGATTTCAAGAGCTCACCCTATCTTCGGAATCTAACAAAAAATATCAATAAATCAATGACAACAACTAGTACTCAGATCTGTACTAAACAGGTATAGAAGTATAGTATGAGTATTAATAACATGGGCACTCAGTAGGCATCATCGGTCGAATAAGCTAAATCATGATACAAATCTAATAAAATGCAAGATAACATACTAAGCCTAGGTAAGGAAGCAAACATGAAATAACTCCAACATCGTTATGCATGAATAAGTAAACAACCAGAAAAGTAGCATATAATAAAGAATTAAATGCAAAAAATTTTAACTACAAAATTGGCTTCCATAAACCAATAACTGCAAAAAATTAAATCAACCAGTATAGGAGCTCATAATTCTCGAGAGAACAATCAAATAACGCATAAACCAAACCATTGTCGCTTTCTATTTCCTAAGATACAACTGGAAACCATCCTTGCCATGCGACATTATAACTATTTTCTCACCTTTAGACTTAACCTATATCCCTATTCTAATTTATTACACCCCCAAAGTACTAAAAGTTATATTAGAAAATTCATGATCAATATAATGGTAATAGGCAGACACAGACTGGTAAGCATGTAATTAATAACATAATCATCCAATAGACTCAAATAGGGTGTATATATAAGTAATGTCATAATCATCTTTTAGACTAGAATAATGTGTACAAATTGTCACTACCATCATCAATATTTAGACTTCAACAAGTAATTACAATTATTATAATAATAAAGAGCATATCCACTAGCATAATCTATAGCATAACCGCTAGCATAATACATAGCAAAACTTCTAGCATGATCAATAGCATATCCTCTAACATAATCATTAGTATAACTAGTAGTTTAATCACTTGCATAATCAATAGCATAATCACTAGCATAATTCATAGCAAAGTCACTAGCATAATCCATATCATATTTAATAGCATAATAGCAAACATAATCCATAAACATGAACAGTAGGATAATCTATAATCACAATCTCTCAATGTTAACCCATCGTAATAATCTACAACAAAAGTTTCTCAATAACAACTAAAGAGGCATTTTCTACGCATACAATAAGCATGTAAAAGGGTTCCAATTGTTAACACAAATATTTGCCTAAGTTGGGTCATGGATCCCACTTCAAAATCCCCGAAGTACATTTAAGTCAAGTACTACCCCGAGATAAGATAAGCTATCTAAATATGGTTTTACACTACAAAAAATAGGTCTAATTATGGGAGTTTATTTGCGGGGTTTATTTTAACCTCTATAAAATTATATTAAATGTGGAGGTTATAAATATATCTCTAAAATTTATAAATTTGTGGAGGTTGTAACCCCGGCTAATCATCCAAAAAATAGCGCCTATATGCCATTACAAAAAATATTTCCCTTTTTTAATTGGCCAAACATTTTCCTTCTTTTACCTCACTCCTTGGCTAAACATTTTCCCCTTTTTACTTCATGCCTCTATTCTTTCTTCAAGAAAACTCTCACACAAACACAATAATCTTTGCTTCAACTGTTAAGATTAACCTTAAATCTCATACAACAAAGGGGCATTCTTTGTTAGTTTTTAATTTTAGTTTAAATTAATTAAGAGGTTAGTTTGTTAATTTTTGTGAGTTTTTTATGCTTAATATTATTTTCTAATACACTTATCTTGTTACAATTGATTCCTAATATAAGCCTATGGTAATTCATTCTTTAAATACCCTTTTGATGATTACGGATCCCTATGTTTATATACTGTGATTTCTGTATTTGGTTTGCTCAAAAATTTGGTTCTTAAAACTTATCAAAAAAATTCAATTACATAGCACAATATAGGTGTTAAGGGCTTATGATACATATATTTTATCATAGTATAATAGCAATATGTAGAGATTCATCATGAGAAACTTTGGTAAAAGTATGTTTATGTTATTGTTGCCTTGAAAGACAAATAGAAAACTAGATGTTCTCATCAGAACTTTTTGTTTGACATTTTCCCTCCCTTCACATTTGCTTATAATTTAGTCATTCACCAACACCATTATAACTTCTTCTAGCTTAAGTTAGCTCAACAATGTTATTCTCCTTGAGGATGGTCTCATATAATCGACCCTAATTTGTTCAGTACTTAGGAACAATTGTTGTTCTTGTTGTTGTTATTGTCAAATCAGTCTTTTAGACCAGCATATGACCAGGTTCAGTACGACTTAAATTTTTTTTGTTAGATAATCTCTTGGTAAGTGTAGAGCCTGAAACTATGTTTTCCAAGTATTATTTTAATTAGTAAAACTCTTTATTCTACTAATATATTTTTTTGCTATGTTACTTTATAACTCAAACAATGTCCAGGCAATAGTTGCACTAAAGAAGGGCCAGATCTTTTAAAGTATAGAAGAAGAGGGAAGTCAAAAATTCTAACTTTTAAGATTATCCGCCGTAAAGTTTTAATGCAACATTTCTCACTGCCTTTTAACCAAGAAAATCGTCATAACAAATAATATAGTGGTTGGAATTTTCTATTAACTAGCATAACTGAATAACCATGGATAGAAGTTCTGCACTAAACTATGATCAGAGCTATTAATTATTAAGTAGACATGCAAGATGATACATTCTCTATCTTATATCCCAAACTTTTAATATTTGTCCATGTGTAGTCAAACAAATTTTACATCTTTTACTACATATGGTCTTTCGATTGTCTATATTTTGTTCTTTATCTTAAAAGAATTTGAGATAAGCTGAGAAATGTGAAACTATTTTATAATCAAATGCCCAAAAAAGCCATTTTGGATGCTTAAGCATAATTAATCTAGTAACTAATATTAGTGGTTATATTCTTAATTTGCTATAGGGTTGATGATAGTTTTCCATCAAACAAGTAAAGGTTTTATAATTAACAATTATAGATAATACCAAGTTCCTCTCGATTAAACATCTTCAGATCTATAGTATAGGCTTCTTTATTTCATAGAAGGTAAAAAGTAGGAAAGTTAAGACTTTGGTGCTTGATCTTAATCAAAGGTCTAATATGTTCTTCCAAAGCCAAAGTTATGTCTCTATGAAAGTCCATTTTGAGATGTACCATTGAGGAAATCTATATGTTTATCCTCCTGAATTCCCCCTTTTATCTAAAGCAAGTTTAGATATATATCACCATACCTCAGGATATCATTTCAATTCTTTCATTTTTATGAATTATTGTCTTTTAACATTTCAATTATTGTTGGTGAAGTATATGGTTTTTTCTTTCCTTTCAGGATAAAAAGTTTTTGATTTGGTACTCTGGTGAGAAGGAAACCAACTGAGGTTAAGTTCAATCAAAAATGTCATCCGCAGCCAAAGTACTGTAAGTAGTGAGGCTAACTTTCCTATTTTTATACATGACATTTTCTTAAAATGCATTCTAAAACTGTGAAATTTCCTTTTATTTGAAAAGAATGTATTGTTTTTTAATTAAGGTTATCCTTCAACCTGAAATAGAAAGTCAGTGCATATCACTTATATATGGAAATAGCGAGCGAACTATTGATCTGGTAAATTTTTCATTACCCCTAGTTTAATTAGATGATGTTGTACAACAACACATACATGTGTATCCTTTTGTTAAATTTGTTATATTCTTAATGTTGCCTTTTTGGATTTGCAAAGACAAATTATAGGCTGAGACTTGGTTTGTAGGCTTGAGAGATGTCATATCCAGGACTCACCATCACAGAATGGTGGACCCTCTAAAAAAGAAAAATGAGGCACTCATAGATGCATCAGTAGTCTAGCAGGTTATAAGTATAGGGAACAAAATCTTGGACTTTCATCAAAGACAATCAGACCTTCTCAAGTTCTTAACATTTGTCTTTGTTTTATTAAGTTCTCAATTCTTAACCTGGCGATTAACTAATTAGGTAGTTGTATTATTACCTATGTATAATCTTTTTCCATCTCCAGAATATCATATGATTTTAATCATGTCTGACAACTAGCATTATTGCTTAATTTATGAGAATGGATTTCAGTTCTATTAGCTCCTGATAGTATGAATTTACTTCAAAAGCTTCATATTCCAGTATACAATCTAGTACTTGTCCGTGGAGTGGTTACTCAATGCTGAATTTGTAATAAGTTTTTTTCAAAACCTGTGAAGGATAGGCAAAAAAAATAAGAAGTGTTGCCAATAATAAATGGTTATGTTAGAATGGATTAGAGTCCCATAATTATTGTGGGGAAATACTAGTGTTTTGCATATATGGACTTGGGAAATCCTCCCTTATGAGCTAATTCTAGTAGTTGAATTTTTTTTCTCTTCATTGTTATCTCAATTTCACTTGGTAAACGCTTCAGACATTATTAAGGACTGTAACTTGAGATGTTCACCTTGTAATATTGTACATGGCAGTGGTGATGCATATGGAAGTATTTGTTTGACTGATCTGTATGTAGTTCAATAAATAAGTTTTTGATATCCAGGTAGGAAGAAAGCTGACCTAATTGCCTTAAGCCATATCATAATGAGTAAATGATAGAGCGACTATAGTGCAACCAAAATATGGGAATAATGGATTCATAATGAATAATGTCATTAATTTTTTCTTTTTGATTCATGTACAATTAGTTTGAAGCAAAAGTAATGAAGTAAATTACGATTATCATCGTGAACCCACCTCTACTAAAGACAGTCTAGTTGGATGAAAGAGATGTGACATTTATTCTATATAAATATGCATATTCTATTTTTTCTTCCTTTACACTCTATTTGTTGTCTGCACAAAGTGTTAGGATCATGCTATCCATCATGTTTATCCCAATTTCTAACTGATCTATTCTATATTTGTGCATTTATTGTGCTTTTCTCCATGTTGATTAAATTGTAAGGCAGATTGTGAAAATCCATATCCATTATTCCTATTAGCTATGAAAATAAAATATAGTTGTTTTGATTATAGTGAATTAAGACACATCTTGTTTTGGTGTTTTCTCCTTATGGTTAATATCTCATAATATATTTTCTTAGGGATTATTTGGTGTTTGCTTGTTGATAATAGCTGCTCCCTCTATCTGAACTTGTGTTACATATTTTTTTTATCTCATACCAAAATAATTTCTTATTTTTAAATAATATGGAAACAGAAGGAAACAAATAAATTATATCAATGGTGTTTTCAGTTATACATAAAGAAAATTGTTTTATAATAAGGACTGAAAGTTTATCTGATTGATTTTTATACTTTGCATTTTTATGTAGCCAAGTGATGTGGCTAGTGGACCAATTTCTCCTATGGATGCAAGGAGATCACGTGATGATAGTGATCCTAATGACAGTCATTAATTTTATTGCAAATTGTCTTGGATATTCAATCATTATGATGTAATTGTGTGGTTGGAGTGAATCTTAGAATATTTAAGGTTTTGAGTTTAAATTTGATTTTGGAGTTTGAAGATACTAGTTAATGTTGAAAATTTTGAGTTTGAAAATGCTAATGTTGAAAATTTTTGTTTGAATTTTAATGTTCAATGTATTTTTGACATGTTTGTCAATTACAATGTTTAATTAGTCATGTTGTGTTACTGATATATGAATTAAAAAAATATTGGATTGTAGGTTATATATCTAAAGGAACAAATAAATTTGAGATAAAATTAGTATTTATAATCAATTATTAAAAATTGATGGGCCCCACTAAGTAAAAAATTTTTGGAGGTTTTAAGCCATCATAATTTTTAAATAAAAATTTATTATAAAAAGAATTAAATTTAGAGTAACGGGGTTGACCAATGCAAATTAACCCTTGCAAATAAGTTTTGGCGGTCAGAAAAAAACTCTGGCAAATTAATTGAGATGGCTCGTATTGTAGGATTTTGGGAACACTTGAAATCGAAAGTTGCAGGGGTTTAAAACCACCGCAAACTGTAAAATTAACCCCTACAAATTTGACTCATTTTTTGTAGTGTTAGAGGTCAAGCAAGCCTTAATAAACCATAAGATAGAGGTTTTATCTAAAACATAAGCAACTAAGCTAGCCATGCCTAATTTATAGTTTTCGAATATCCTATACGGTCCACATAACCTAACAAACTCAAGTTTCTTCACCTACACCTAAAACCCATCCCAAATCTAACATAATATCATAAACATACTATCAACTAACTCAATCTAAGAAGAGGGAAAACCTAACATACCTGAATGTCGTAGAAAGCTCAAACTATGTGCTATCACCAACTTTTCCTTTCTAGAAGCTTATGCAAGATGCAACACTATAAAATCGCATTATACTCATAAATGAGAGAAAGATGACATCCATATTATACCATTGTGCTTTGGGTTCTAAAATGCTCAAAAATCTCATATGGGTCCTATTTAGGAAAATAGTGTTTCCGAAGCCAACCCAATATTCTCTCATGCTCAAGGTATAATTATCCATAAAATGGGTGAAATCCAGGATATATTGGTGCTAAAATCAAGTTACCAAGTTTTAGGGATTTTAATCAATGAATGAGAAAATACACCATGAATGAGAAGAAACCTTACCTAGAATTTAAAGGAAAATCATGAAATAATCATTACATGAGCTACCAAATCACCTACAAGAGTTGATTCTAACTTTTCCGTAATATTAAGGGTTTTAACTTTTCCCTAATATTAAGGGTTTTATTCTTTTGAGAATGGATGTCGAATTGGAAAAATGTTTAAAAAGGGGTTTTTATATATTCCCCAAGTGTTGGAGTATCGTATTCACGACTTGACCCTCGCTATCAAAATATATGGTGGTTGTAAGTATGAGGCACTGTTGCAGTATGAAAATGTAATTGTGGAACTTGGTGCCTTCCAAGGGTATCAAAATTGCGACCCCTGCTATAATTATTTGCGATTGCACCAGATACAATAGAGACGTTGAATTTTCCAAGTTTTTGCCCACCCCTCGAGATTCATCCTGAATCCCATTTATGTAAACATAGTATGCTACCATAAAAAATTTAATTTTATAGACTTAATAGTATAAACACTGCACTTGTTGATCTCTTAGAATGACTAAAGTTTTATCCTCAATGTCCTAACTATGACTTACCCTACGAGTCCTAAGGTATCTTGGCGGTTCATATGCTATTTGTAAGGTATCTAGTAAATAATGCTTGAGTTTTTATCCTTATTACGACTTGGGTTCATGAGTCATAAAGACCGATGAAGAGTTTTTGGACCCATATCATAGCCTAACCAGTGTGTATGGCTAAGTCTTCTACTCTGAGTACGAGAGACTTACTACGAGTCGTAAAGACTAATTACCAGCCATTTTATTCAAATCATAGTATGTCTAGTGTTTACCCCTAATGTTTTTTGTATTGAATATGACTGGACCTCACGAGTTATATGGTCCCATTACAAGTCGTATTTGTTGAGTCAAAGGTTTAACAATGTGCATTCCCTTAAAACTATCTTTGCTACGACTCATGGTGACGAGTCATAATGAATCCCTATGAGTCATATAGTAACTCGCAAATAGTGATGAGAAAATTTCAGCTTTTAATTTGTGGGCACTTAGGACAATTCCCTTCATACCCAATTAAAACCCCCACATTCATTAAGCACTCAAGGAGATTATTTCTCATTCATGACATGATTAAATACTACTCTCTCAAATTCTCTCAAGAAAGATACTTATGATTTCCGTGATATAGGTCATCTAATTGATCAAGGGCTGAATTCTTTTTGTGAAACTTAGTATTTCAAGCATGTTTCTCTTCCAGAATTGCTAATTTGATAAATTCATTTATTTTAAGGTATTGTTATTATTGTCTTTATTATGGTTTTGTAAACATAGGTTGAGGGTTTTGAATGTTATTTTTGAATAATGTTTCCCATGGTTTATATATGATTGGTCATGCTTTTATTATGGTGTTGAACTGGTGGGTGCATGGGTATGGTGAACAAACTATGGGATTGTGATTTTCCCCAACTGGTGACTTTTGAAGTAGTAATACCCTTAACCCTATATTGTGAAATATGTTTTGAGTATGAAAAGTATGAAAATTGAAATCCTCTTGAATGATTGCACTATGGGAAAAACTAATAAACCATAAAGATTTTGAATTGAACCATATGGGGTTGTGCAATTCCCTAAGCTAATGAATAGTTGAACTAAGAGGGCTGTGAATTTCCCTAAGTGATAAAATTGCTTTGGCATGTTGATGTTACCTTGCAAGTGTAGTTAGTGTGACCATACCAACAATGTATGCCTAAATGTGTATCATGGTTCAATGAATTGAACTGTGTGATAAATGATTTAATTGCATTTTAATAAGGGTTGTGTAGTTGGTCATGAATGTGGAGGTCCTATGGGACCAATACTGGAAATTGTGATTATCTATGTAGGGTCTACATTACTGGGTGGTTGTAGTCCCTCATATTATTATCATATGATTAAGAGGTTCAAGTTCCCTAAATTGTATTACATGATTGGGTGTTTATGTTACCTTGATATGCTGAGAGGTTTGAGAACCCATAGTACATATATCTACCCGATAGTTCATGCAGCCACATGCACTGGGGCCCTTTCATCAAGGGGAAAGATTGTCGCATATAGCCTATAGGTGCCTTCTTATATTATGATGGTTGAGCTACACAATCCAAAATAGTATTTTAGAGGACATGCTAAGCATTGTTCCCTACCCCTACACATGATATATATGTATGAGCATTTGATTATGTGTATTGGATTTTGTACTTTTTCTGAATTATTATCCATGAGACAATATTTTACTCCCATCCCTTAATTACATTCTAGTTCTCAACCCACTAACTTTCTCTAAATATTGTATCCCTATGTAATGCAGGTATTAGAGATACTTATACTTTTCCTGCATAGAGTGATATCGATTAATTGGTTTATCGATTCATTATAGTGAAGTGTTGAGTTTCTATTATCCGAATGACATAGACTTTTTACCAATTCTAATTATAGACTAGAATTGAGTGTTCATATTATCATTGTCATAGTCATTATTAAGGTTGGGGGTATGTCCTGACACTTTATTAATCTAATTTTATTTATAAAGCTTTGTTGGATTACTGTGGACTTAGGTGGTGATGTTGATAGGTTATTTTAGCCAGTTGTCAGCCATTGAATTATCCTAAACTCTTAGATTTTGTCATATACTATCTTGTTATAACATTGGAATTAATCCAACATTAGGGTATTATTATCTATTTGTTAGGGAAAGGAGATGGTCTTCAGTCCTTGTTGGACTTGAGATACCTATCACGTCCATACCCTAGTTTAGGTCATAAAAAAGTTAGTATCAGAAACTCTATTTGGTTTTATTCTGTGTACACAAAGCCATGGTAAGTGGAGTCTCTTTTATGGGTATGTAGCATGCCACACCTATAATTGAGAGGCTATGAGGCATTTAGGAATTTTTCCCTTTCTTGTTGTTTTATATTGGTCTATAGAGTCTAAGATCTTGAAATATCCTTTAATCCCTGTATTATCTCTTTTTAAGTCATGCTTTTTAAAAGAACTAATGTCTGTGGAAACTATTCTGTTCTATCAGAAGTCAATTTGAACGGAGCTCATCCTACATAAAAAGTTTAGACCTTGTCTAAAGGCACTGCTTTTGATTGCCATAGTGGAGTTCCACCGGTTCCCTCTTCCCTTCCTTGTTCACCTTAATATGGTATGTCTAATGTTTAGTTTTGCCAGCCTATTTATTTCATTACTTGTTGGTACTCTCTGAGACTGAGCGTGTTGCTTTTGTTGTTCTACCCTTTGAGGTTACTAGAATTGGCCAATTAATGAGGTATAGCTCTCTAACTATTATAGGTTCTAAAGTTGAGAATGATCCTCAAAATTTCATTGAGTATATGGAAAACATTTTACGTATAATATTTTCTAGTGATATGAATGGTATGGTGATTGTTGCTTACAAGTTGAAGAATGTGACATATAAGTAATTTCAGGAATCAAACCATTTTATGGGTAATAATAATGAGTCGGCTTTATGGGATAACATATCTAGTGTTTTTCTTGATTACTTCTTTTCTCAAGAGTTTAGGGAGGCAAGGGACGAGGAATTCATGAATTTTATGCAAGGCAGGATGACAGTAAATGAGTATGTCTTAAAGTTTTATTAGGTGTTGATATATGCTCTAGAATTAATGTCTAGCATGAGTACTAGAATGGCGAAGTTTACTTTTAGGTTGTCCCATGAATTGATCTTGGATAGTAAGGTCGCCTAGCTCAACAAGGACATGGATATCTCTAGACTTATTGTATATATGTAACAGGTGAAAAAGGAAAAAAATAAGAAAACAAAGATGAGAGATACGCAGAGTAAGAATTTTTGGTTTTAGGATCAGGGTGGAGGTTAACAACAAAGTGCTAGAGATGGTCGAAAATGGTCTATGAAGAAGTGGGGCAATTTTTGTTCCTACTCAATTACTAGTGCCCCTTATTCAATGTAGTCTGGTGATCATCGCTTTCACAATAGTGTAGGTCCAAGGGTAAAGAGTGCTTATCCTCAGGATAGTAGGGCTCAGTCAGCTCCATCATATCCTCTTTGTATATTTTTTGGTCATGTGTATCATGGTGTTTATGAAAAAGGGAGGAATAACTTCTATATATGTGGGTAGATTGGTCATATATGGAGGAATTACCTTTCTAAGGTTATTTCTGGAGAAAATAAGATTTTTGTTACCACTTCATTGATTTTTGCACAAAAGGGCGCTAGTTATGTTTCTGGGTTTGGAACTGAACCAAATCATCTATACAATATTGCCATTCGCCAGTACTCTAAGGAATCCCCCAATGTTTTTATTGGTAATCTTAAACTTTTTCATATTATGTATATTGTCTACTTGATCTCATGTCTTCCCTCCTTTATGTGACCCATTACGTGGCTATCTATTTTGGTTCTTACTTTGAGTGTATTTCAAATCCTTTCTCTATGTCCACCATGTTTTGTGACTTCATTATGGTTAAAAGGGTCAATAGGAGTTGAGCGATGTCAGTTTGAGGTAGGGATACCATTATGGATCTAATAGAGTTGGATATGTTAAACTTTGATATGATTTTTTGGATGGATTGGTTCCATTCATGCTGTGTGTCTCTAGATTTTTTGATCCAAAGTGTCACTTTCCAATTCCCTAATGAGCCACTGATTGAATGGAAAGGTAGTTCCCTAGCGCCTAAGGAAAGGTCCATTTCATACCTTAGAGCCCAAATATTAATTTTCCTGGGGTGCCTCTATTACTTAGTTCTTGTTAAACATTCTAGATGGGAAGGACCTTTTTTCAAAATATCCTTATGGATTATAAATTTCTCAAGGTGTTCCCTGATGATGTTCCTGGTGTTCCTCTAGATAAGAAAATCAATTTTGAATTGATATTCTTCCGAAAACTTTTCTGACTTTTATCCCTCTTAAAGAATAGCTCCAACATAGTTGAAAGAACTCAAAGTATAGTTGTAAAATCTTCTAGATAAGTGCTTTATCACCCCTAGTGCTTCTCGTTGGGGTGCTCTTGTTCTATTTGTGCTTATGAAGGATGGGTACCTTTAGATGATTATTGACTGTAGCTAATTGAACAAAATGACCGTGAAGAATAAGTATACTTTTTCAAGTATTGATGATCTCTTTTATTTGCTTCAGGGTGCTAAGTTTTTTCTATTATTGATCTTTATTCTAGATACCATAAGCTAATGATTAGGGATGCAGATATCCCTATGTCTACCTTCTAAACCTGGCATGGTTATTTTGTGTTTTTGATGATGTCCTTTGGTTTGTCTAATACACTGACAATATTCATAGATCTTATGAAATAGGATTTCCATCAATTTTTATATTTGTTTGTGATTGTATTTATTTTTTATTTCTTGGTGTATTCTAAAAGTGGGGCGGATCATGCCAATAATCTCCACCTTATGTTTCAAACCTTGAAAGATTAGTAGTTGTATATGATGTTCTAAAAGTATGTGTTCTGGTTAATTATAGTGACCTTTCTTGTTCATATTATTCTAGTAAAGGGATCATGGTGGATCCATAGAAAATTACTATTCTCAAGAAGTGGCCTAGACCTATGCCTCAAATCGACATTCAGAGCTTCTTAGGTTTAGCTGGTTATTATAGAAGGTTTGTGTAGATATTCTATTCTTTAATGCCCCATTGGCTAAGTTTATTCATAAGAAGTTGATCTTTTTGTGGTCTGATACTTGTAACGGTGGTTTTAAAAAGTTGGATAATAAGTTGACTTCTGCTCTAGTCTTGATTCTACTTGACGGTACTGATGGTTTTATTGTCAATTGTGTTGCATTCCAGGTGGTACTGGGATGTTTGTTGATGCAACAACGCAAGGTGGTTACATATATGTCCAGACTGTTAAAGGATTATGAGAAGAATTATCCGACTTATGATTTAGAATTGTTAGTTGTAGTATTTACATTATAGATCTGGAAACATTATTTGTATGAGGTACATGTGGATGTTTATTGTGGTAATTTGATCATTCAATATGCATTCACATAGAAGGAGCTAAATCTCAAGCAAATAAGGTGGCTTGACTTGCTAAAGGACTATACCATGAGTCCCCACTATCACCCAAGTAAAGCTAACATTGTTGCTGACTTTCTTAGCAAGTTGTCCATGGGGATCTTATCTCATGTGGATGAAGAAAGGTGAGAAATAGTGAAGGATACTTACCATTTGGAAAATATTATAGTCTATCTCTTGGATTTCAAGGATGGTGGCGTAATTATTCAAGATATGGCAAAATAATCTCTTTGTGTTGATATAGAGGAGAAGCATATGTTGGATCCTGTCTTGATGTAGTTCAAGAAGGATGTATTAGGCAGAAAGTGATGGCTTTCAAGATTTGTGGTGATGGTATCTTGAGGTACCAAGGTAGATTATATATTCCTAATGTTGATGGGTTATGAGGAAAAATTTTGACCGAAGATCAGGAGTAGTTTTATACTGTTCATCCTAGTTCAACGAACATGTATCATGACTTAATAGTAATTTATTGGTGGAATAACTTAACGAAAGATTTGTCTAATTTTGTTCTTAAGTGAATGGTGTGTCAGCAAGTAATGGTGAAGAACTTGAGGCCTGGTGGATTATTCTAAGAAATTGAGTTGCCTATGAGGAAATGGGAAATAATTAATATGGATTTTATATTACTGGTTTCTCATGGTCTCACAGCAATTTGATTTGATTTGGGTCATCGTAGATAGGATGACTAAGTCTTCTTAGTTCTTTCTAGTAAGGACTAATTTCTCTTTTGAGGATTATGCCAAGTTGTTCATTGAGGATATCAGGAAGTTTCATGGTGCTCCAGTTTCTATTATATCTAATCGAGGTACTCAGTTCTCTTCTCACTTTTGAAATTCCTTTAAAATAGATTTGGGGACTAAGGTGAGCCTTAGTACCGTTTTCCACCCTTAGGTGAATGGGAAAGCAGAGAGAATCATTCCGAAATCAGAGGCTATGCTTTGATTTTGCTTGAGTAACTATGGTGGTAGTTGGGTTGGCCACTTTTCTGTAATATAATTTTCCTACAACAACAGTTATCACATAAGCATTGGTATTTCTCTATTTAAGGTCTTGTATGGTAGGAGTTGTAGATATACTATTGGGTGGTTTGAGGTTGGTGAAAATAGGGTTTTTGGACTTGATTTGGTTCACCAATCCATAGAGAAGGTAACGGTGAATTGGGATAGTCTTACGACCACATATACTCACCAAAAGTCCTATGTGGATGTGAGAAAATGGGAGTTAGAGTTTAATGTTATCGACTGATAGTTCTTGAAGGTGTCCCCCATGAAGGGAGTAATGTAATTTGGGAAGATGGAACCGCTAAGTTCATGTTATGTTGGTCCGTATTTGGTTTTGATGAGGGTTGGCAATGTTAAATATAAATTTAAACTTTCTTTTATCTTGAGCTCCATCCATCTGGTCTTCTATGTCTCAATGTTGAGAAAGTGCGTTTGTGATCCTTTATTGGTTGTTTCTTTATACCATGAAGCTGGAGGATCCAGGTAGTTTCACTTTGTAAAGAACTATTGGGCAGGTGTGGGCATTTTGAATCCCTAGTCTTATGAGGAAGTTCTGGTGGAGATCTGGGATCGGCAAGTCCGTTAGTTGCGGATGAAAGACGTAACTTTGGTAAAGGTTATTTGGATTAACCAAAAGTATGAGGAAGCTACTTGGGAATCCGAGGAGGACATAAAGTCGAAGTATCGATTAGTCTTCCCTAATTTGGAAAACTGTGCTGAAGGTATGTTTGATCTTAATATCCTTGTTTTCTATCTTTGATAAAGAAAGGTTTGGGTTCCTTTTCTCGTTAAATCATGCTAAGGGATATCATGACTCCTCATTCGATGATGAATGTTCTAAGGGGGAAAATGAAACACCCTAGGTGTTGATCTTAAAGAATTTTTGAATTTTTATCATCACTGTCTTGACTACGACTTAAACTACGAGTCATAGGCTGTCTTGATGGTTCAAACGACCCTAGAAATAGGGTGTTCAGTGAATGGTACTTGAGTTGAAGTCCTCATTAGTACTTAGGTTCGCGAGTCAGAAAGACCAATGATGAGTCATTCAATCCAAATCATAGCCTAACTAGTGTATGTGGCTAATTCCTCTTCTGTGAGTAAGAGTGGCTTACTATGAGACGTAAGGACTCGTTCTGAGTTGTTTTGTGCAAATCATAGGATGTCCTATTTTTACCCCAAATGGTTTCTTTATTGACTACGATTAGATCCCAGGAAACATAGGGTCCCATTAATAGTCCTATTATTTGAGTAATAGGGTCAACGGTGTGTGTGCAATTGGAATTATGTTGGCTACGACTCATGGTGATGAGTTTTAACGAATCCCTATAAGCCGTATAGCAAATTATAGACACTAACAACTGAATTTTAGCTTTTAATTTGAGGGTTCTTTTGACAATTCCCTTCTTATCCAATTAAAACCACACGTTCATGAAGAACTCAAGAGAGTTATTTCTCATTCGTAACGTGATTAAAAAATCTCAGAACTCTCTCGAATTCGCTCAAGCAAGATACTTAGTGATTCCAAAAAGTAAGTCATCCAAGGATCAATGGTTGAATTCTTTCCATGAAACTTACTATTTCATGCATGTTACTCTTCCTTAATGTTTAATATACTAATAGCATATGTTCTAAAGTGTTGTTCATATGGTATTAATAATGGTTTTTGAAACATAGGTTGAGGGTTTTGAATATTTATTTTTGAACAATGATTCCCATGGATTACATATGATTGTTAATGCTTTGATTATGATTTTGAACTTATGGGGTGCATGGGCATGGTGAATAAACCAGGGGATTGTAATTTCCCCAATTTCTAACTTTTGAAGTGTTAATGACCTCCACCCCATATTGTGAAATTTGTTTTGAATATGAAAAGTATGCGTATTGAAATATTCTTACACTATTGCACATTGTGAATAGTTAATGAAACATTAAGATTTTTAATTGAACCTTATGGGGTTATATAATTCCCCAAGCTAACGCGTGATTGAACCAAGGGGTTTGTGAATTTCTCCAAATGACGAAGTTGTTTTGGCATGTTGATGTCACCGTGCAAGTGTAGGTGTTATGGCGATACAAGCAATGTATGCAAAAATTGGTATCATGGTTCAGTGAATGAGAATGATTGACAAATGATTTAATTGGGTTTTAATGAGGGTTGTATAGCTGTGTCATGAAAGTGGAGGTCCCAAGGGACACATACTTGAAGTTGCAGTTGTCGATATGGGGTTCTACATGACCGGGTGGTTTGAGTCCTCCATAGTGTTATCATATGATTGGTAATTTTGAGTCCCCCTGATTATATTACATGACTTGATACTTATGTCACCTTTATATACCGACAGGTTAAAGTCCCCCACAGTACATATGTATACCCGCTGGTTCGTGCGGCCATATGAACTGGGACCATTCCAACTATGGAGAGATGGTCCCATATAGTTCGTGGGTGCCTTCTTAAGTTATGAAGGCTGAGATACACAATCCAAGATAATGTTTCAAGGGGCAATCTAAGACTTTTTCCCTACCCTGTCACGTGATATATATGTATATGCCTTTGATTATGTGTATTTGATTTTATACAGGTTTTGAATTGTTATCCATGACATTAATTTACCCCTATCCCTGAGTTACATGCTAGTACTCAACCCACTAACTGTATCAAGACATTGTATCCCCTAGTAATTCAGGCACAGTAAATACTTCTACTTTTTCTGCCAAGAGTTAGGTAGATCGACTCGGTTTGTTGGATCGTTGCAGTGTAGTGGTCAGCTTTCATTATCCCGAAGACTTAGACATTTCATTAGTTCTCATAATAGATTAGAATTCAGATTTTACACTATCATTAACATTGTCAGTAATAATGTCAAGGTCGGTGGCATATCCCGACACTTTATTTATTTTGATTTTGGTAGAAGGCTTTGTTGGATTACTATAAACTTACGTGGTGATGTTGATAGGTCGTTTTAGCATGTTGTTGGACATTGAGTTGTACTGAAGTCTTCAAGTTTATCTTATACTATCTTGTTATATGATTGGAATTCATCCGACATTGGGGTATTATGTGTTGTTTCTTAAGTGTAGGGAGTGGTCTCTAGTCCTCATTGGACATGAGAAACCCATCATGGCCAGGCCCTAGTTAGGGTCGTGACGATGGCGGAATTGAAATCCCCATCCAAACTCGTTCTGTCAAAAAATCGGTCCATCTCCCAATTCTATTTTCTTATCATTAAGATCAATAGGTTGAAATAAGCCTTGGTTCCTCAGGGCCCAAAAAAAGAGCCCATCTAGCCTGAAATCGACGTTCCGGAGCAATTGGAACATTAAAAATTGGCGTACAAGGTCGTTTGATTGAATTTTTAGCTCATTAGACAATTTGAACAAGCGAAGACTTCAAAATAGGGAATTGGCTATAACAAAACGAACTACCTGGTAATCGAACTGTCAGTCCGAGTATGTCATAAATGACCTACGGAAGCTATTGGAAAGCTCTAATGGAAAAAAATAAGCGGAATTATGGAAAATGACTTGAAGGGTCATTAAAATATCCACTTTTAAAAGGACTTTCGTAGTTAAATTCAAGGATTATGATGTACCTAATGTATCAAACAGGTAAGGATACTGGGTCTGCATCTTGCTCTCAATCTACCAAGTAGCCTCCTCCACTAGGCGGTTCCTGTACTGAACCTTAACTATAGGAATCTCCCTAGTTCGCAACCGCCTAACATCACTATAAAAAAATGATCATAATATTTTCCACAAAGGTCAACATCTCATCCAAAAGGTCTGGGCCCTATATAAGCACATAAAAAAGATCCGGAATGTAATGCCGCAACATGGAAACATGGGAAACTAGATGGACAACAACAAAATTTAAAGTTGAGGCTAGCTCATTAGCCACTAAATAAATTATATAGAGAATCTCAAAAGATCCAATATATCTTGGGATGATCATTCCTTTCCTACAAAACCTCATCACAACCTAAATGGGAGACACATGGAGGAATACCCGATCACCAGCTCATAATCTTATGGCACAAAGCCTAGGATCTGCATAAGCCTACTTCCTAGTTTGAGTTTCCCTTAACCTATCCAGAATCACCCAGACCCTATCCAAGAACTTCTGAAGCAGGTCCAAAACACAATTCTAATCTCCGAAATCTCAAACCATCCAATCGGCGAATGACATCTCCTACCATATAAAGACTTTAAATGATCCATCTTAATACTAGAATGATAATTGTTAATATAATCAAACATTGCCGCGGCTAAGTGTTGCTACCAGTGACCTCTGAAATCTATAGCACAGGCTCAAAGCATATCCTCAATCACCTGAATAATCTGCTCTAACTGTCCATTTGTTTGTAGATGGAAGGTTTTACTAAGGTCAACCTGAGTATGCAACACATCCTACAAAGCTCTCCAAAAGTTATAAGTTAATATATAACCCCAGTATGAAATAACAAATAAAGAAACCCCTTGTAAATATACTATTACACGCACATAGATATTGGCTAACCTCTCAATACTAAAGGACATTTGAATTGGAATAAAATATGACAATTTGGTCAACCGATCTACAATGTCCCAAGTAAAATCGAAAACACGGGAAGTGAGAGTCAACACATTTAAAAAAATCCATGGTAATCATCTCCCATATACACTCAATAATGGGCAATATCAGTATCAGACCACTGGTCATTGATTCCCAGTCTTCACCTGTTGACAACATAGGAAACGAGCTATAAAGTCCAGCATATCTCTCCTCATGCCAATCAACCAATAATGCAGTTTCAAAACCCTATACATCTTAGCTATACACGTATGAATAGAATATCTATACCTATAAGCAACTTGTAGAATAAAATGAATAAAGGCAGTAATCCTCAAAATATAAATGAATCCATCAAACCTTAAGACACCCTCAAAATCTATAGTAACCCCCTTGGAATCACCACACAACACGTACTCATGGAGGATCCAAAGTTTATTATCCTCAAACTAACGATCCCAAATCTACTCAAATATTGAGGACATAGGCTCAATACTAGCAAGAATCCTCCTAGGGTCTGAAATATTAAGATAATCATCAAGTTGGCTTAGGACTGAATGTCCCATACCAATGGCATTTCAGAAATAAAAATACAAATCAAGCTACCCATACTTACTACCATCCGACTCAAGGTATCCACTACCCCATTTTTCTTTTATAGGATTATACAGAACAGAGATATCATAATCCTTAAGCAACTCCATCCAGCTATGCAGCCTAGAATTAATCTCTCTGTAGTTCATAAGATGCTAAAGTCTGCAATGATTTGTCAAAATATCACAATGCACATCATAAAGATAATGCCTCCAAATCTTAAGCACGAAATCTACCGCTACCAACCTAAAATCATGAGTAGGGTATTTTCGCTCATGCACCTTATGCTTCCTTGAAGCATAAGAAATAATGCGACTCTACTTTATTAATACACAACCTAAATTGACCCCAAAAGCATCACAATATACGGTGAACCCCTTACCCTCAACCGAAAGAGCAAAAAGAAAAGCTAAAAAACTCCTTGAGCCAACTTAAGTTCAACTCACACTCCTCAAACCATCGTAATGGAACCTCCTTCCAAGTCAATCAAGTCATAGGTACTCAAATTGTAGAAAACCTGATACACCCAAATTACATCTCTACTTTAAGAGTGTAAGCAGTCATTGTCAAATATATAACCCAACTAGGCTGGGGTCGAATCCCAAAAGGATTATGGAGTTAATTAAGTCATATGATTATTAACAAACTATAGATCAATGTTACTTAGAAATAAATGGGGCTTTTGATTTTAACAAATTCTATGGAGTATATCACTTATTATTTAACCTAGAGAGTATTTTGCCAAATGGAATCAATGAGATTAGTTAACAAGGATTATAATCACCAAGGTATTGATGCAATAAGGGTTGTGAGTAATTTCAAATCCCCAATTGGGTATTCAAAATGCAAGATTAATTGAGCAATCAAGTCTATCTAATTTTTTATCAACCCTAAAAGATGGCTACACTTTAATTCTTTCAAACTTAGTGATAAAGATTAATCAATTAAATCCTCAAGGGTATTTATCCTATTAAGGCATCAACCCATAAATCAAAAGTTAAAGCCCTTAATTTTTTTGTAACTCTTCTGTTTTCCCAACTCTAACTCCTTTAATGAAAGAAGTGGTGTTTATTGGGATATCCTTTGAGTTTGCAACAAGGAAGAATTTATAATGTGAACAGAAGGTTATGTAATTAATCTTATCTATGGAATTTCATTATTGTCACAACCCTAGAAATGGATCACACAAGTCTCTCATAACCCTATTTATGGGAGTTTTAGCCACACATAATGAAGGAAAAGAAATCCATTGTAAATTTTATAAACAATTTAGAATTACTTAAAAGATATAAAAGATTGTTCCAAATGTTAGATGATGGTGAATAAAATGAAAAGCCAAAGAAATAATCTTGTTTCTCAGGGGAATCTCAGTTATAAAATGTTTCTAGAGTTAAAGATACCTAATCTAAGCCTTAACTTGGTATTTATAGGCTCCAAGAAAGTGGGAATTTAAACTCCAATACATAGGTTGCCACGTCACGGTTGATGGCCAATGTGATGGTCTATCATGAGCTTGACAACCTATCACTCTGTCCATTGATGGTACTCTGATTTATCTTTATTCTATTTTAAGAATGATGGCCAAAGTGACAGCCCATTGTGGGCCTGACGGTCCGCCACACAGTTCATCACTGGATCTTTAATTTCACTCTATCCTATTTAAAGACTAACGAACATAGTGATCTTCCTTCTTAAGCTTGATGAACCTTCACTCAGGACATCACTTGTGTCCTTAACTACTCCACTTTTGCTTAAGGCTAATGGTTACCACGACGGTCTATCATAAGGCTGATGGCCCATCAATTAATCAATCACATGCATTATTTTCCTACTTTCCATGTGATTCCTTCCTCTAGATAATTTTCTTAAAAACAAGTAAAACTTTATATCAAATCCTTCAATAGTTACTTAAAACATACATTTATCCCTTGTTAAAGGTACAAAATGTTACGTCAAATGCTAGAACATCAACACCTTAAACTTAAGATAATTGATTGTCCTTAAGAAACCCAACACCATATCATAGGCATAACAAGAACAGTGACGAGTACTTATCTGTTGACTTATAAAATTAAACATCCACTTAATTGGCACCTTACTCATAAAGTCTAAAAACATAAGGATCTCGTTTGGCATTTTCTACAATTTAATACATGCATGCTTATGGACTCAAAAATCTCAAAGAATTAGTAATAACAAGTACAACTTAAAGTGGTCTCACATTCAAAGAAGTCTACTAGACTTTCTCATTAAACATGTGAACTATCAAATAGGACTCTCACTCTCACAAAGGAAGTTTCAAACTCATCAAAAACACCCATAATCTTTCCCTTATCATCTTACACAACCTATGGTTGATTTTCAAAGATCAAACAAGACTTTATAGCTTGTAATGAGACTTTGGTGATAGGTGAGAAATGTTTCTGGGATACTCACTTTAAGTAAAGACTTCACCCTGTTTTCCCTTAGTTGCTACTCACCACAACTACTTCTTTTCATCTTTCTTTACAACCTATACTATTCATACAACAGATTAAAACACCCACATTTTTTAAGTCTACACCATCCACCCTCAACTTATGTTGATGCTGTCAGTTTAGGTACACATTATCCATGTAGATCAGGGATGGATGAGACACATTAAAACAACTTATACTACTCACTTCATATTACCAACTTCCTATAGACACCCTCAACTTAGTCATTTTGGCTAAGTTAAGGTGCACAATGTAAGAGATTGGACCAGGGGAAAAATCAGCTGTTAAAATTCCAAAGAGAGTAAATTAGATTTGTTGGGGCAGAATACATAAATAAAAATAAAGGTTAAAAAAGGGTTCAAAGGAAAAATTATGTCTTTTGGGTTGGGTTTTAAAGGATAAGTTGACTAACATTTGAATGAGGCCTATTATCCTATCCTCTTATACCAACCATATTGTTACGTGAATGAACTAGGCAAGTTCTAGCTATACACATAATGTAAGAACTGTATGAACTACTCAAACTGGCAATAAATTAATACTCATACTACAGACTCTCGAACTTGAAACACATGATTATGCTTTCTCTAACTCAACACTTTAATGCCAATCATAGATCCACAATGGTTGATCATCACACAGTATGTACAATAAGCGATAAAAAGGTTTTTTTCTACCTTAGTTCACATCTTCCTACCACATCTTTATTTATCAACACACATGAAAGGTATTTACTATTACTTTGCATATCAAACAAAGAAATAGACTATATTTAGAATCATAAAAATAACACAAAAGACAAATAACAGGTAAAATAACAACCTAAACATGCCGCTTATACAAGGTAGCACATTAGGGAAAAGAACACAGGCAATAAAAACACCTGTGGTGACCAATTTCACAATAAGTACCTAAAAGCCACTAAAAAAATATGATTTGTCATCGGTGAATCATAATTAAAGTACAAGGGAGCAGAATACTTGAGAAGCTCTTAGGCTTGTGAAGCAGTAGAGAAAGATGAGTCTTCTTTGTCTTCGTGTATAATAGCAAAAACCCTCTCAATGTCTGGGGTGATCAACACACTTTCTCTTTAGTAGAAGGTATCTGAGTAGGAATTGGTTCTGGCATGTCCCCACTTTCTTGGGTTGAACTAGTGGAAACCCCAACTACTTCATCATCGGCTTTCTCATTTTCTTTTATTCGCCTCTCTTTAAACTTTGTATTGCTGTAACGCCTCGAAATATCATCCCAAGATGCCACACGGTGCCCAAGGCTACATGTAGCCTTAAGATAACCCTTTAAACCAAAACACTACCCTTGGGTTCCAACACAACAACATACACGCTACGCTAAGGATATATATATAAGTACATATCATATCATATCACACATGGCACGAAATATCATTAGACTGTACATATATGGAATGTCTATACACAAACCAACCCAACAATACACTAGTCTGACATAGCCACTATATAGAAAAATCAACAAGCCATTGGGACAAACCCCCAACTGACTCAACAGACCAAAGGGATCACAAAACAATAGCACCAAAACTAGTAACTTGGTCCTCGAACCATGAGGACTCACCACTAAAAGAACGTAGATACGGCACTCGGATATCACTGTCGCGGCTGCGGCTGAGTACCTGAACAAACATCATGGTAAGAATGTAGCCCATAGAGAAATATGTAGGTCAACATAAGATACATACTGAGTATGTGGGGGTACATGCAAAATATAAATAATATCATAAATTTTGTAAAAATGTACATACGGACCATAATAACACACTTGGCTTGAGTGACATTGAATTATGCAACTCATAACATCTTAGATAGGAAATGTAGGAGAAAAAACTCATAAATCATTATAGATCATCATAGGCAACTTGACTTACCGCATTAAAACTCGGAGTGACTCGATATTTAAATAAACATAACTCTTACGGACAGGGGAGTTTCCTATAACTAACAACTCCACATAAGCTATGTGGAATACAAACGTTTGAAATCCTCGTTGGTGGGAGCGTCCTACTCTTTGCCAGGGAGTACGACCTTAAAATTGCAATAATCACAATCGGGCTCTCTGGCCAATAATATCATCATCAAACAACCCTACGGTGGCATATAGGTTTGGGGAAATATCAAATTTCCCTCTTGGTGCTAAGTACTATTCCCCGACAAGCTCAGAACACGTTAGAAAATCCACCACAACATCACAAGGGTCTATCATAAAGACCAAATCAAATTTCATTGTCATTTATCAAATCATATCAATTTGTTGATTCCTAACTCAACACATTTTAGACCAAAAAAATTTAATCTTCCTCAATATCAACAAGGTATCAATGCGTTGAACCATAACTGAATCGACATTTGGCCACAGATATGAATACTCAATAAATAATATTTTGAACAATTTAAGTCATCAAAACCATCTAGAAAATACCAAGACTCATTGCAACTTCAATATCAACATTTCTCAATTTTCGATCCAACTCTCATTTAAAGGTAGTTGAGACATCAACCCAAAGTACGGATATAGAATTTCCAATATCAATTATAAATTCATAATAAGGAAATAGTGGAATGATAATATAAATCAAGTCTTAACAAATTAAATCATCATACTCACATAATCAAATACTTTTTGGACATAATTCCATCTCAACATCATACACATATCGGATTACATAATCTCATAGCTCATGGACAATAATATAAGATATAAAACCATATTTCCAATTCATGGTAAAATATGTAAAATCTCATGTCAATGTAATTCAACAAAAATACTGGGTGCAAGATCGAAAGGATAATCTTGTTCAAAGCCCCACATACCTAAAAATGAAAGATGAATATGAACTTCCAACTCTGGAACTTTATTCACGAAAATAAAGGGTGCTTCTCGAAGCCATTAACATAATCAACTCGAATCCCAAATCAATTTGAAATTTCTAGGTTCAATCCAGAGACATAGAAGGATGAAATTTGGAGTAGTAGGGTTAGGGTATGAGCCTTAGGAAATTTTTGAGAAAAATGAGCTATTGAATACTCTTAGTGGACTTAAATCTATGTTTTACCTAGATGGATTGGAGTGGGAATGACCAAAATACCCATAAAAATCAAATATTGTCAAATATGTCCTTCGGTGGACTATTTTGATAGGCTGAAGTAAATCGACCATACCTTTTCTCCAATGTCCAAATTGGATGATACCAATTTCATTGGAAAGAGAACTTTCAGAACTATCTGTTGATATATAGTAGCTTACCCAGATCATTATGTACAAAGAGTTATGATCGTTTGAAGTTGACCCTAAAATTCGCCTGGCCTCACTATTTTTTCCTGCACATTTACTGTTCACCACTATTCATAGTTAGATCGAAATAATCATAACTCATCGCTCGAGTGTCCATTTTGGATGAGTCATATATCGTTAGAAATCATATTCGATGCTCTACACGATGATGGGTCGCATATCCAAAAATTCCACATGTAAAAATTATTAATCGCGATAAAGAATAGAATTCAACACATTTTCGTCCGAGATCTTAATGGAAAATTTTTCCAGGGCATCACATCATCTTCTCTGTGGAAACATTCGTCCTCGAATGTTGATAGGTAGGTCAAGAATACTATGAAAATGAGTATATAGAGAAAAATCATGTTGCCAAAGCATATACTCCATTCTAGATTTTTTTTTATATCATAGAAAACACATAAGCCAAGATAAACATAGCAATAAGGATTAAATCAAAAGAGAACGATACCTTTGACATGCTCAGGATTCGTAGGAAAGAGGTGGGGATATTTGGCACGCTTATCCGCTTCGGCTTCCCAAGTAGCACTCTCTACGGATTGATTTCGCCAAAGCACTCTAACCAGAGGAACTTCCTTGTTTCTTCGCCTACGAACATGAAAGCCAAAAACCTCAACCAGAATCTCTTCATATGAAAGACTATCTTGAATACCCGAGCTTTTGGAATGATCAATCATAACAGAATTACCAATAGACTTCTTAAGCATAGAAACATGGAAAACATGATGGACGTTAGATAACTCCGCAGGCAATTCAAACTTATACGCTATCTTCCCAATGTTATCCACAATCTTATAGGGACCAATGTAACGGGAACTTAGTTTCCCTTTCTTCCCAAATCTCTTCACCCCTTCCATGGGTGAAACTTTCAAGTACACTGAATCACCAACATCAAATTCAAGGTCTTTCGTCCTTACATCTATGTATGATTTTTGATTACTTTGGGCAGTTTTCAACCTTTCTCGAATTAACTTAACCTTCTCCATGGCTTCGAACACCGCATCCGGTCCAGTCGACGCAGCCTCACCAACTTCAAACCAACCAATGGGTGATCTATACCTTCTACTATATAAAGGTTCAAACGGGGCCATTCCGATAGTAGCATGAAAACTGTTATTTTAAGCAAACTTGATTAATGCTAAGTGCTCATCCCAACTACCTTTAAAATCAAGCACACAAGCCCTCGACATATCTTCTAAAGTTTGAATGGTCCGCTCGGCCTGACCATCTGTTTGCGGATGGAAAGTAGAACTTAAACAAATTTGGGTACCGAGACCCTTCTGGAAAGATTTCCAAAACTGAGAGGTAAACTGAGTACCTCTGTCAAAAATAATAGCCAAAGGGATTCCATGAAGTCTGACGAGTTCTCAAATATATATTCTAGCATAATCTTCAGCTGTATATGATGAATGCACAGGCAAGAAATGAGTTGTTTTTATTAGCTAATCTACGATAACCCAAATTGAATCATGATGGCGACTAGAAGGAGCCAAACCAACAATGAAGTCCATATTTACTTCTTACCACTTCCAAGTAGGAATGCTAAACTCTTGCATCTCGCCACTAGGACTTTGATTCTCTATTTTAACCTATTGACACATGGAATAATTTGCCAAAAATTCTGCTATGTTCCTCTTTATGCCATCCCACCAATAGATTTCCCGCAAATCATGGTACATTTTGGTAGCACTAGGATGGATGGAGTATCGCGTACCATGTACCTCCGCCATAATCCTCTGCTTCAAGTTATCAAAATCAGAAACACATAATCTTTCTCGATGTCTCAAAACGCCATCTGCCCCTTGGGAGTAAACCTCCACCTTTTGATATTTAACTAACTCTTTTAACCTGACCAAGGTAGGATCCCTGTCTTGTTTTGCCTTCACTTCCGAAACTAAAGAGGATTCGGAACCGCTTTGCACTCCTATACTACCCTCAGCATCACCAAACAACCTAACCCCCTATCTAGCCAAACGATGTACCTCATAGGCCAACTCCTTTTAACCAATCTCCACATATGCTACGCTACCCATGGACTTCCGACTAAGGGCATCTTTTACTACATTGTCCTTGCCCGGCTGATAGACCACACTCATATCTTAATCTTTCAACAGTCCTAATCATCGTCTCTGCCTAAGATTCAACTCATTTTGGGTGAATACATACTAAAAGCACTTATGGTCCGTGAAGACGTTGACATGGACACCATACAAATAATGTCTCTAGATTTTCAAAGCAAGAACCACGGCAGCTAATTCAAGGTCATGGGTAGGATAATTCTTCTCGTAGGCTTTAGCTTCCTGGAAGCGTAAGCTATAACCTTGACCTTTTGCATCAATACACAACCCAAACCAACTCTGGAAGCATCGCAATACACTATAAAGCCATCAGCACCGTCAGGTAAAGTCAACACAGGGGCTAAAGTGAGTCGAGTCTTTAACTCCAGAAAACTCTTCTCGCAATATTCGGACCTCAGGAACTTCACTTTCTTTTAGGTCAAACGGGTCATATGAGATGTAATAGATGAGAAACCTTTAATAAAATGATGATAATAACAAACTAGACCCAAGAAACTTTGGATATCAGAAGGAGAAATAGGTCTAGGCCAACTCTTTATAGCTTCTATCTTTTGAGGATCAACTCTAATACATTCGAAAGAAACAACATGACCCAAGAAGGCTACAGAGTTCAGCCATAACTCACACTTACTGAACTTACCATACAATCGATAAGTTCGAAAAGTTTCCAACATGATTCGGAGATGATCCGCATGATCACCCTCTCTTTGGGAGTAAATAAGAATATCATCAAGGAACACTATTACAAATAAATCTAGATATGGCCGGAATAAACGATTCATAAGATCCATGAAAGCCGCTGGAGCATTAAGTAACCCAAAAGACATCACTAACCTTAAGTTGGTGATAACTGGATTTGAGGTCTATCTTCGAAAAGTAGCTCGCACCTTGCAATTGATCAAATAAATCATCAATTCGAGAAAACAGATATTTATTCTTGATAGTAACCCTATTAAGCTACTGATAATCAATACACTTCCACAAAGAACCATCTTTCTTACGCACAAACACGACAGGTGCACCCCATGGAGACACACTAGGTCTGATAAAGCTTTTGTCTAAAAAATATTTCAATTGCTCCTTCAACTCTTTATGTGCTACGGGAGCCATGCGATACGAAAGAATGGAAATAGGCTGAGTATCAGGAAGAAGGTCAATCCCAAACTCTATCTCTCTATCAAGAGGTACTCGAGGGAGATCTTCCAGAAAGATATAAAGGAACTCATTAACAACATTAATTGACTGAATGGTCGGGGTTTCAGACTTGGTATCTTTAACCCAAACCAAATGGTGGATGCAACCCTTGGAAATCAACTTCCTATCTTTGAGATAGGATATGAAATAACCCTTAGGAATCACAAAACTCTAGGACCATTCGAGGATAGGTTTATCAGGAAATTGAAACTTGACAACACGGGCATGACAATCAATAGACGCATATCATGAGTGAAGCCAATCCATACCCAGAATGATATCAAAGTCAACCATATCTAGCTTAATCAAATCAGCATATATAACCCGATGAAAAATAGTAATGGGACATTTCTTATACACCCACTTTGCTATGACAGACTCTCCTACCGGAGTAGAAACTAAAATAGGCTCAGAAATTAGTTCACGATCCATTTTAATATTTACAGCAACCAGAGGTGTCACATAAGAAAAACTCAAACTGGGGTCGATCAACACATAGACATCAAAATAGAAAACACAGAACATACCAGTGACAACATCGGGAGAGTCCTCCTGCTCCTAACGAGGTGGTATGACATAGAAACAATTCTGGCATTGACTGCCAGCAGTACTAGATGAAGTACCTTGAGGAGGAACTAGACGGTCTACGGGAGGCAGGGCACTCGTAGCCTGACTCTAGGGACAGGCATCACGACTTCACTGTCAGGCATACGGGCAGTCTCTAAGTATGTGGCCCAACTTGCCACAACCAAAATAGCCCCGTTGCCCCATATAACACTCCCCAAAATGGTATTTACCAAACTTAGCACACGAAGGAGGATGAGGCCGGTTGCTTACACTGTCCTATGACCTGGAAGGTACTGACCTATTCTCGAGCTCCTTTTTACCCTGATATACGGGAGCACTAGCTGAGGAAGGTGCAGGTATAAATGGATGTTTCTCTGAAACTGAGAGCGACTCCCTTCAGAGAATCTAGTCTGACCAGACCCCTTTTGCTCTAATCTGACTCTCTTAATCCCTCTTACTCTTTCCTTTATCTTGTCTGACTCAATCTGTTGGGCGTGAATCATTAACCTAGGATGATCAATATCCCTATTGATCATAGCAGATCTAAATTTGCTTACTACATAACTCGACACCCCAATTAGAAACTTGCTCATACTAGTCCTCGAGTCAGCCATCATATTGGGAGCGTACTTCGATAGCTGATTAAACTTAAGACAATACTACTTAACCGACATGGAGCCTTGTCTCAAATTCATAAACTCCTCTATCTTAGCTTTCCGTAACTCAAGAGAAAAGAATCTTGGAACAATTGCCAAGTCACCGGAGCGGTATCTTCCTCTCTACCCTTATTCCACATCTGCACCCAGTCGTAGGCAATATCCTTCAACTGATTAGAAGCCAGCTCCACACTTTGTTCCTCGTTCACATGCATAATCTGTGTGATTTTATTCATTTCATCAACATACATCTACGGGTCCTCACCTGCTCTCGACCCATGAAATTCTGGTGGATTCATCCGCATAAAGTCATGAATTCGTGCTACTGCAGAATTATTTTCCTGTTGATGTGGAGCATTGGCCTGAGTATTGGCAGTAACTGCTTGGGCTAACATCCAAAAAACTAGCCAAAATTTGGCATGGGATACTATCTGATGTAACAGATCAATGGGTTGAGGTTGGTTGTTGTTTTCGTGAGCTCGACGTGGAGGCATTTTTTGTCATAAGAACACAAGAATTAACAGTAGAAGGAAAAAATTGTGAGCATGATAAACTCTTGTGGAAATAAAGAAACCACATTTCCTAGAACAACCCACAGCCTCTTTATCATAGGTGTGGCGTGCTACACACCAATGCTCAAGACTCTACATAACGTGTCTTGTTAGAATCCCTAGGACTCTTCACAACCTTAGGCTCTGATACCAAGTTTGTAACACCCTGAAATATCATCCCGAGATGACACACAGTTCCCAAGGCTACACGTAGCCTTAAGCTAACCCTTTAAGACAAAACACTACCCTTGGGTTCTAACACAACAACATTCACGCTACGCTAATGATATGTACATAAGTACATATGATATCACATCGCACATGGCACGGAATATCATTAAACTATACATATATAGAATGTCTATACATAAACCAACCCAACAATACACTAGTCTGACATAGCCTCTATACAGCAAAATCAACGAGCCATTGGGACAAACCACCAACTAACTCAACATAACAAAGGGATAAGAAAACAACAGCACCAAAACTAGCAACTTGGTCCTCGAACGATGAGGACTCACCACTGAAGGAACGTAGATGCGGCACTCGGATATCACGATCACGGCTGCGGCTGAGTACCTGAACCTACATCATGGTAAGAATATAGCCCATAGAGAAATATATAGGTCATCACAAGATACGTGCTGAGTATGTGGGGGCGCATGCAAACTATAAATAATATCATAAATTTCATATAAATGTACATACAGACCATAATGACACACCTGGCTTAAGTGACATTGAATCATGCAACTCATAACATCTTAGATAGGAAATGTAAGAGAAAAACCTCATAAATTATTATAGATCATCATAGGAAACTTGACTTACCATATCAAAACTCGGAGTGACTCGATATTTCAATAAACATGACTCTTATGGATACGGGAGTTTCCTATAACTGACAACCCCACATGAGCTACGTGGAATAGAAATATTTGAAACCCCTGTTGGTGGGAGCATGATACTCTTTTCCAGGGAGTACGACCTTAAAACTGCAATAATCATAATCGAGATCTCTGGCCAATAATATCATCATCAAACAACCCTACAGTGGAACATAGGTTTGGAGAAATACCAAATTTCCCTCTTAGTGCTAGGTACTACTCCCCGATAAGCTTAGAACATGTTAGGAAATCCACCACAACATCACAAGGGTCTATCATAAAGACCAAATCAAATCTCTTTCTCATTTATCAAATCATATCAATTTGTGGATTCCTAACTTAACGCATTTTAGCTCAAAACATTTTAATCTTCCTCAACATCAATAAGGTATTGATGCGTTTAACCATAACCGACTCAACATTTGGACAAGTATATGAAGAATCAATACACAATATTTTCAACAATTTAACTCATCAAAACCATCCAGAAAATACCAAGACTCATTGCAACTTCAATATCTACATTTCTTAATTTCCCATCCAACTCTCATTTAAAGGTACTTGAGACATCAACCTATATTAGAGATATAGAATTTCCAATATCAATTATAAATTCATAATAAGGAAATAGTGGAATGATAGTATAAATCAAGTCTTAACAAATTAAATCATCATACTCTCATAATCAAATACTTTTTGGACATAATTCTATCTCAACATCATACACAAATCGGATTAAATAGTCTCATAGCTCATGACAATAATATAAGATATAAAACTATATTTCCAATTCAGGGTAAAACATGCAAAACCTCATGTCAATGTAATTCAATAAAAATACTGGGCACAAGATCGAAATGATAATCTTGTTCAAAGCCCCACATACCTAAAAATGGAAGATGACTATGAACTTCCAAATTCGGAACTTTATTCACAAAAATAAAGGGTGCTTCTCGAAGCCCTTAACATGATTAACTCGAATCCCAAATAAATTTAAAATTTCTATGGTTCAATCAAGAGACTAAAAGGATGAAATTTGGAGTATAGGATTGGGGTTTGACCCTTAGAAAATTTTTGAGAAAAATGAGCTATTGAATGCTCTTAATGGACTTAAATCCATGGTTTACTTGGATGGATTAGAGTGGGAATGACCAAAATACCCTTAAAAATCAAATAATGTCAAATCTGTCCTTTGGTGAACTATTTTGATAGGCTGAAGTAGATCGACCATAACTTTTTGCTTCGATGGCCAAATTGGATGAAACTAATTTCATTGGAAAGAGGACTTTCAGAGATTACTGTTGATATATTGTAGCTCACCCAGATCATTATGTACAAGGAGTTATGATCATTTGAAGTTGAACCTAAAATTCGCTTGGCCTCAGTATATTTTTCCTGCACATTTGTTGTTCACCACTATTCACGGTTAGATCGGAATGATCATAACTCATAACTCGAGTGTCCGTTTTGGATGATCGATATATCGTTGGAAAGCTTATTCGATGCTCTATGCAATGAAGGATTGTATATCAAGAAATTCCACGTAGAAAAATTATTAATCACTATAAGTAATAGAATTCAACACATTTTCGTATGAGATCTTAATGGAAAAATTTTTCTGGGCATCACAATTGCATTTATTATGGCTCTTTGTCTCGGTGTTTCTTATCTGTGCCGCTTCTTTTTCTTTAATTTTATGTCACCACTTTCATCAATCTTTTTACCATTATCCTTAAGTGGCCTACCTATAAGATATACAAGACCTTCTTCTTCATCATTAACCACCAGTGCAGGAACAAATGCATTTGGTGGTGGTTGTTTCTTCAACTCAACAATATCAGCTTATGACTACTTTAACTTGATGATAGGCGAATTTACACGCCTATATCAATATATTTTGCCCATATTTTAGCCTAGTTTTGAGAACAAATTATATATTTCATGCACTTTTAGTCCTTTTTCCTATAAATGAGCTAACGAACATGATTAGTAAAGTTTCAGGTATAAATGATGCAAAATTCAGCTTTTTATGGCTTACTTGATGCAAAAGAAAGCTCACGAAGGAAGGAAAGGGAGTTTACACGCCTAAGGACCAAAACTGCTGCATGGAAAATCTATCCCGGCCTAAAACAGCATTTCTGAAGACTTTGGGGACTTACAGACACAAAGCTGGATTTTGACAATGATACATTAACCTAGTACAATTGGGTTATGTATTTCATTAGTTTATTTGGATTAGGAGAATGTTACATTAACCTAGTACAAATGGGTTAAGTATTTCCTTAGTTTAGTAGGATTTGGTTATTTATTTCGTTAGCATAGTAGGAGTAGGATAGGAGTATTATAAATACCCTATCATGCTAGAGATTTTTAATTAAGTCCTCCCTTAGTGGAGAGACACATTCTACTTCTCAATTACAACTCTTCTAATCTTCCCATTAATTCTATTCTTCTTCTATTCTTAAATTCCACAACAAGAGAATCGTTACCAAGCCAAGGAAACACGCCACACGCCTATCACTTGATCTACACGCCATTACTCGATATCGTGATATAATAACAATGTCAATCATGATCTCCTTCGCATTCATGGGTAACTAAACCTCTCTGTTGGGGTTATGGAAGCCGAATGAGATACTATCTATTGCTGTGAGTTTGTGAGTTCATGACACGTATATTGCTTATATCATTATTATCTTCATCTTAATCCACATTCTTTGCGATTGCAAACGCAAGAATACACCAGTCTAACATTTAACTTGTTCGAGAGAAAGGTTATTTGTCTGGAAAAGAGATAATGTCAAGGTATTAGGACACCCTTTCCTATTAAAAAGCTAGTGCCGTAACTCGACTAACCTCTTGGAGAATTCGTACCGTTAGACACGCTTTAAGCTCGAGAGAGTTAAAGTGAAATAGTCCTTGTTTAGGTCGAGAGACGCTTGGATTTACCATCGACTACAATTCTCTATAAGCTATTGCATGTCAGAATTCTACACGCTCATAGCCAATAGAGACGTATACCTCAGAAGGTGGACATAACCCCAACGCTTCAATTCTCATTGTTTACAACTCACGTAACAATCTCTCTCTTTTTACTTTATTATTTTCAGCTTTTGCTTACATTACTTGCAAGACAAGAATTCCCCCTTTTTTACGAGACTTGCACCAAAAGTTTAGTAATTTTGCTTACTTGTTGGCCAAGCTATTCCCTGTGGGATCGACACCCAACCCAGGTTGGGTTCTATATTTGCTAACGACCGCTTTACACTCCCACGAGAGCTGTAGATTCAGCGTTATCAAAAATTGGAATCGTTGTCGGGGAATACGAGTGTCAATCAAGTTCGTGATAATTACTAGACCCTTTGGTCAAAGATTCTCGTACTTTTACTTTTAGTTTTTGTTTTTGTTTCTTGCAGGTTTTTACTTTAGTGCATGCCCCATACTAGAAGTTCTGGTCAACCGTTATTATCAATCAATCCTGAACCACAACAAATTAGATGAATGGATGCACAAGCTGAAATCGACAGGATGGCTGCTCAACACAAGCAAGCAAAATTAGCTGCTCTTGCCGCTGCTCAAGTCCAACAACAAAACATTGATAATCCTGGGCGAGCAACAAATCCTGATGATGAAGATTGAGGTGATGACAAGTTGATAAACCCAAGGCATGTTGCTGAAACTACAACACCTGCCAACAGAAGAGGTCGACAAGCTCGGTATAGGTATGATCGCCAACCTTTGCAGCCAGCTTTCGACGATGATGATGATGATCTTGATGGTGCCGGAGCCACTGGAGCAATAATTCAACCACCATTAGCGCCCGGAGACAAGTTCAATATCACAAGCACCATGATTCAGTTATTGTAACTCAAGGGATTATTTGGTGGACTAGCAGGCGACGATCCGAATATGCATCTCATCAACTTTATTTCTACATGCAAGTCCTTTGACAATCCTGGTGTTGGTCAGAATGCTATTCGATTACGTCTATTTCCATTGTCTCTGTCTGGGGAGGCAAGACTATGGTTGAATGGGCTGACTCCTGATTCAATTACAAATTGGAGGCAATTGAGAGACGCTTTCCTAGAAAGATTCTTTCCGCCATCCAAAAGGGCTCAATTGAGAGATGAAATCAGCTACTTTCGTCAGCTTCCCACTGAAGCTCTTCATGAAACATGGGAGAGGTTCAAGACAAAGCTATCGAGAGGCCCAAACCATCACATGACTAATGTTCACCTCATGGAGATCTTGTATAGAGCCTTGAATTCAATAACTAAACCAGTGGTGGACAACGCAGCTGGAGGTTCTTTTATGGACCTCAACTTTGGTCAAGCAAGCAATATGCTAGATCGCATGACGAAACAAAGTAGAGCTTGGAATACCAGGGATTCTGAGGTAGCAAGCCCCACTTTATCTATGGGCATGACTGCAGACCAAAGAAGAAGAGAAGAAGAACCTGATCAAGACATGGCGCACATGAAAACACAAGTGGATCTTCTGACAAAGCATTTATTATCAGGGAAGACCGAAAAAGTGAAAGTTGTAGCGCTAAAAGGAAGACACGAATCTGATTCTGAAGAGAAGGCCAACTACTTGAACAATCAGGGAGGTTTTCTCGGGAATGCCCAAGAAAACCAAGGTCGGAACTATTATGATAAATCTGGAAGCAAAGACCAAGGTAGTTAGAAGAAAAACAATGAAAAGAGTGGTTTGTACGTTCCACCTGGTAGACGTGACACCACCACATCTAATTCTGGAAGTATGGAAGACATGATGGCTAAGTTATTGAAAGGAGTGGAAGCAACGAGCGCGGGAGTTACGGAGGTGATTAATGATTTGTCCTCCATGAAGCAATTAGTTGATTCTCATTCCACTTCTATCAAGCAAATAGAGCAGCAATTGAGCCAACTTTCAGCAACATTCAATCAAAGAAAGGTTGGCACCTTACCGAGCGATATTGTGCAAAACCCAAGGAATGATGGGTCATGCATGGCCATTACTACCAGAAGTGGTAAGGTGGTGGAAACTTCAGCAACAGGCAAGCTAGTGGTTGACGAAATTGCGGACATGGACGTTACACCTAGTGACGTTGCAAAAGGAGATGATGCCACAACAACTACTTCCAACGTCAAGGACGTTACACCTAGTGACGTGCAGCCTGAAAAAATGGAAAAACGGAAGCAAGAGGAGAAGAAAGCCACAGAGAGAACACTTCCATATCCACCACCACCTTTTCCCCAAAGATTGAAGAAGGTGGCGGATGACACTAAGTTCAGCAAATTTATGACTATGTTGAAGCAGCTGACCATTAATGTTCCACTGGTAGAGGCACTTGAACAAATGCCTAGGTATGCGAAGTTTATAAAAGATCTTTTGACTAAGAAGAGGGCAGCAAGTTATGAGCTTAAGGATGATGTGCATCATTGTAGTGCAATTGCTACCCGATCGATAGTTTAGAAGAAGGCCGACCCCGGAGATTTCACTATTCCTTGCACCATCGGATCTTTGAACTTTGCCAAAGCATTATGTGATTTGGTAGCCAGCATCAAATTGATGCCATTATCGATCTACAAGAAGTTCTGGTTAGGAGATCCTACACCAACCAATATGAGGCTTGTCATGGCGGATAGGTCGGTAAAACGACCTGTTGGTATTTTATGCGATGTCTTGGTAAAGGTTTCTTCATTTATCTTCCCAGCAGACTTTGTCATCTTGGATTGTGAAGCTGATTCTGAGGTTCCCTTAATCTTGGGGCGCCCTTTCCTTGCTACAGGAAGTGTGCTCATTGATTTGAGAGCTAATGAGCTTTCATTCCGAATAAATGACGAAGTGGTTCATTTTGATGTTTGCAAATCAATGAAGCAACCCAAAGATCTGAGTGTATTTTCTGTGGCTGATGTTGTCCTTGATGATGAGAAAGAACGACTTGAAGAGGAGCAAATTCTTGATGATCCTTTGGAGGTTTTTCTCATGAAAGGAGAGATTGAGGATGCTGAAATTTATGAAGAAGCTATTTGTGCTCTATCGGGATTAGGGACCTATGCTATACTCCCAAGAAGCTGGATCTTGATCTCAAGAATCGACCCACACCACCAGCTAAGCCATCTATTAAAGAACCACCCACGTTAGAATTGAAGGAGCTGCCAAGTCATTTAAAGTACGCATTCTTAGGAAGCGAAAACACTCTTCCAGTCATAGTGGCAGCCAATTTGGGTGAGCAACAAGTTGCAGCTCTTATTGCAATCTTACGCAAGCATATTAGAGCCATTGGATGGACCATTGCGGATATTATTAGTATTCCACCTGGGATTTGCACACATAAAATTCAGCTTCAAGAAAAGTGCACAACCACCATTGAACATCAAAGGCGTTTAAACCCACCTATGCAAGATGTGGTGAAGAAGGAGATTATCAAGTGGTTAGACGCAAGAGTTGTATATCCTATCTCTGATAGCACATGGGTAAGTCCTGTACAATGTGTTCTCAAGAAAGGAGGTATGACGGTGGTCGCAAATGCGAAGAATGAGCTTATTCTACTCAGGCCCGTTACTGGATGGAGAGTATGCATGGACTACCGCAAGATGAATTCTTGGACACTCAAGGATCACTTCCCCATGCCATTTATGGACCAAATGCTAGATCGATTAGCGGGGAAAGGATGGTTTTGCTTCTTGGATGGTTATTCAGGTTATAATCAGATTTGTATTGCTCCCGAAAACCAAGAGAATACAACGTTTACATGCCCATATGGTATGTTTGCCTTCAAACGTATGCCATTCGGGTTATGTAACGCACCAGCCACCTTTCAACATTGTATGATGTCTATTTTCTATGATATGGTTGAAGACACT
The DNA here is from genome assembly GCA_030864225.1 of Capsicum baccatum var. pendulum. NCBI lineage: Eukaryota > Viridiplantae > Streptophyta > Magnoliopsida > Solanales > Solanaceae > Capsicum > Capsicum baccatum. The sequence goes on along the minus strand of CM061560.1, from coordinate 157,133,278 downwards.
TTGGAGGTATTTATGGACGACTTTTCAATTATTGGTGAGTCTTTTGAAGCGTGTTTGGCAAACTTGAGCATGGCATTGCAAAGATGTATAGAGTTCAACCTTGTGCTAAACTGGGAGAAGTGCCACTTCATGGTAAAAGAAGGAATCTTTCTTGGGCACAAGATCTCCGAAAGAGGAATAGAGGTTGATCGAGCAAAAATTGAGGTTATTGAGAAGCTACCTCCTCCAATTTCGGTGAAGGGAGTTCGTAGTTTTCTTGGCCATGCTGGGTTCTATCGTAGATTCATCAAAGACTTTTCCAAAATTTCTAGTCCATTGTGCAAACTACTGTAGAAAGATGCAAAGTTTGACTTTAATGAAGATTGCTTAAAGGCATTCGAATGCCTTAAAGGAAAACTCATTGAAGCCCCTATCATGGTAGCACCAGATTGGACGCTCCCGTTCGAAGTAATGTGTGATGCTAGTGGTGTAGCCGTTGGTGCTGTTCTTGGACAGAGAAAGGAGAAACTATTTCATCCTATCTACTATGCGAGTAAGGTCCTAAATGAAGCCCAAAGGAACTACACTGTTACTGAACAAGAGCTCCTAGCGGTTGTGTATGCATTTGAGAAGTTTCGTACCTACCTATTGGGTACTAAGGTGATCGTCCATACAGAACATGCATCTCTTAGGTATCTAATGACGAAGAAGGATGCAAAACCAAGGTTGATTCGATGGGTGTTGCTGCTGCAAGAGTTTGATTTTGAGGTCAAAGATAGAAGAGGTTGCGAGAACCAAGTGGCCGATCATCTATCTCGACTTGAGAATGAACATGCGGCGCAACCTGAAATTCAGATTGATGATGCATTCCCTGACAAGGAGATATTAGCAATAACAATGGAGAAATTACCATGGTATGCTGATTTTGCAAATTTCGTGGTGAGTAATATGCTACCTGCCAATTTATCCTACCATCAAAGAAAGAAGTTTATGCATGACGTTCAGCACTACTATTGGGATGAGCCTTATTTGTTTCGAAGATGCGCGGATGGTATCATTCGACGATGTATATCCCATAAAGAAGTGCCCACTATATTAGAAGCATGCCACACTTCGCAAGTTGGAGAAAATCATGCAGGCAATCGAACGGCAAAAAAAGTTTTGCAAAGTGGTTATTATTGGCCTTCGATATTCAGAGATGCATACGACTATGTTAGAAGGTGTGACCAATGCCAACGTCAAGGTGCTATTTCAAAACACCATGAAATGCCCCTGTCCAAAATTCTGGAGGTAGAACTCTTTGATGTGTGGGGTATTTATTTCATGGGTCCATTCGTGAATTCGTTTGGAATGAGATACATCTTGGTTGCGGTGGATTATGTTTTGAAATGGGTTGAAGCTGTAGCATTGGCCGACAACGAAGGAAAGCGTGTTGTAGCGTTCTTGAAGAAGAATATCTTCTCTCGCTTTGGAGTACCTCGTACTATCATAAGTGATGGAGGATCTCACTTTTGCAACAAGCTATTCAAATCTGTATTGGCTAAGTATGGTGTCAAGCAACATAAGGTGGCTACGCCTTATCATCCCCAAACTAGTGGACAAGTAGAGGTTTCCAATCGTGAGATCAAGCAAATCCTTGCAAAGATGGTTAATGCTAATAGGAAGGATTGGTCTAGGAAGCTAGATGATGCACTATGGGCGTATAGGACTGCTTTCAAGACACCCATTGGTATGTCACCTTATCAGCTAGTTTATGGGAAGGATTGTCATCTACCCATTGAGCCCGAGCACAAGGCATTTTGGGCATTGAAGCAATTGAACTTGAATTGGGATGATGTGAAGAATCTGAGGTTGGAGCAGCTGAACGAACTAGATGAATTCCGTCTCCATGCATATGAACGATTGGATTTATATAAGGAACGGTTGAAGAAGTATCATGATCAGCGGATTGTTCGACGAAACCTCCAAAAAGTTGACATGGTACTACTCTTTAACTCCAGATTTAAGCTCTTCCCAGGTAAGTTAAAATCGAAGTGTTCTGGTCCATTTAAAGTCATCCAAGTCTACTCGTCTGGAGTAGTCGAATTGGAAGGCTGGAGTAGTCGAATTGGAAGGCGATAAAGGTGTTGTTTTCAAAGTGAATGGCCAACGTGTTAAGCCTTATATCAGTCCTCTTAACTCGATGAATGACATGGCCATCACTTATCTCGATGAAGTCTAAGTAATCGAGATTATTACGTCGAGCCACGACAATAAATAAGGCGCTAGATGGGAGGCAACCCATCGTTTTATCGTTTTATCATTTTATCGTTTTATCATTTTGTCGTTTTGGTACTTGTTTCGTTTTTGATAAATGAAAATCCAAAAATAAGAGTCGTGCCACGACCAAAACTAAGGCGCTTGGTGGGAGGCAACCCATCATACTAATCGTTTTCATTTGTTTTGAGCAAAAATAGGTGCAAGAAGTATTCAACGAGGAGATTGATTTCAATAGACGATTTGGATACATTGTATGGTAAAGTTGGTAAGTTAGGAATGGTGATACATAAGGCTATGGATTGAGCATTTCTCACGCCCAAATAGGCATCGAGGAAGGCTAGGCCTTGAAAAAATAGGCCACGAACGATGTACAACCTATCCTATAGCCTAAGGTCTCGGAATCTAGTGTGCTATACACTATGCGCCGCCTATTCCTAGGTATGCTTTTGACTATGCACCACCTATGCTATGGCATTTGGTCTCAGTATCTCATATGCCATAGACTATGCGGCGCATATGTCTACAAATGCCATAGACTATGCGGCGCATATGTCCCACTATGCTATAGACAATGCGCCGCATATGTCATGTCTATGCTAAGCATTATGCGCCGCATATGTGGGAATTTTGTCTCCAAAACCGATTGTAAATGGGTCAAAACCCGACCCATACTCTTCCTATATAAAGGGGACTTAGTTTTATAACACAACCACATTAGAATATACCCTAAAGGCGCCGCATACTCTTCCAAATCTTCTCAAAATTTTCTTCTTTTGCTCCTCCAATTCACAAAACCATCTCCACAAGCATCAATCAAGTACAATGGCACCTAAAGCAAGGCAAGGCAAGGAGAAGGCTACCACGTCCCAAAAGGGCAAGAAGAGAAGTCGAAAGGACCAAGGAGAATCATCCTCAGCACAACTACCCCGCAGAATGTTTGGAATAAAATGGGTTCTTGAGGAAGAAGCCAAAGCATGGTACAGCAACAACAAAGAAAGAAAATATGTGCACGTCGACTTGATCAACAAGGAGACCTTATCAAAGAAGGAGTCGCGTATGTTGGCAAAAATAATGGCATTGAAGCTGGATTTTATCTTCCGCGACATGGGAGAATGCAACCTTGATTTAACAAGAGAATTTTATGCCAACTGGTCGCCGAACACAACAGGCAATGAAGTCAAAATTCGGGGCCAAGTGTTACAGCTCACCGCGGATTGGATCAACTCTTTTCTTGGCTTACCTTCGGTCGACACAGCACCATTCAAAGAGCTGTACAGCAGGCCTCCTTGTAGTGCAATACGACACACACTTTGTGGAAGCAGATCGATGGCAAGGTGGGGCAGACATAAAGAAACAGGCCGACACAATACCTTCCCTTATGCTCCACTAAATAGGGAAGCAAGAATCTGGATGCGCATTGTCAACTCATGTCTTATTCCTGGGACTCAATACACCAAGATATCAAGAGATAGAGTGTGTTTGGTCTATGCTTTGATGACTAATGTCCCTATCAACTTTGGGGCAATTATTTGCTCTACCATGAGGAAGGCCAAACTCCACAAAAGGTCCCACTTCACATTTGGAAATTTGTTGACAGCAATCTTGCGGAAGGAGGATATCGAAGAGGAACCAGCTGACCACAAACTCCCACATAACCCAAAGAAGGTTGACCTCACCAAGGTCAAAGATGCTGAAACAACTCATGGTGTCAACCTTACTACTGCGGAGAGACATGCTCGTGATGAGAGTTTCTTTCGTCATCTCTATGGCATGACACGATTTACTATGATGAGTGGTGGACGTATTCCAATTGCTGAAGAGCTCCAACAGCTGAACCACGACTACCCAATGAACATGCATGCACGGGAGATGTGTGGAGTGGGCGGATACTTTGAGGAACCTCTAGATGATGATGTGCCAACTGATGACGATCGACGCTTGCCTGATTCTGACGAGGAGGAGAACTCTGACGATAACTCTTATGATGATTCAGACGAAGGGGGTATGACCCCCGACATTGAGGAAGAGTCCGACTAACCAGGTTCTTCTTATTTATTTTCCACTTAGGGCAGTGTCCCATTTAAGTGTGGGGTGGCGGTATCACATGCTATACTTCTCTATTTGCATCTATGTTTGTTTACTTTTTTTGTGTGTTTTCGATTTGTTTTAGTTAAGTTAAGTTTTTTTTAGGAGTAAATTTTTTCTAGCTTCGCAATTATTTTTATAGGCAGCATGAGATTATAACATGAATATGTGTTACAATTGTGACTATTGAGACGTTTAGACTCTAGTTGTGACTCATTATGTGATATTATGTGGTTCAATTCCTTCACTTGTTTGGTCGAGATTCTATATTACTTCCAATCAAGTCAACCATGTGCCTTGTGTGTGTGAGGTAACAGTATATTCTATGTTTGTGGCTGATGCTAGAACTTGCCTGGTATGTATGCAAAGCGAAAATAAAGAGTGTAAGTTTAGGAGATGATTTAGGCATTTCTTTGGCAACCTATACATGTTTACCTTCATTTTACCTACCCATGGACATCATCCTAGTTAAACCCTTTTGAGCCTTTAGCCTATTTCTTTGACAACCTTGTATGTAAGCTAATCCATTTTTTCAAGACCGTAATTTGATCCAAATTCCTAAGTGCTTTAAAGTGAAAAAGTCATGTGACAACATAAGAGGAAATTGGGTGAGTATGATGCTTTAAATTGTAATGGTTCTTGAATGTGTTATGAAAAAGAAAGTGCTATCCTAAGAGGTGTGTTGAGAAAAGAAAAAGGAAAAGAAACCTGAAAAGTAAGTTGTGCTTAAAATTGAAAAACAAAAGAGGAGAACAAGGGTGGTAGAACAAAAGAAAGAAGAAAGGTTGAAAGAAAAAAATGTCAATGATACAATGTGATGTATTAAAGTGCTTAGGAACTTAGTCACTATTTCTGGCCAAAATAGTCCTACCCATCCCTTAGCCTACATTACAACCATCAGAGGACCTACTTGATCCTAATCTTAACATTCTGACATTTAGTGGAGTGCTACACTAAGGGCAAGCCTATGGTCATCAGTTTCTACATATGAATTCTTTTTGAGAGCAAGAGCAAGGATATTGTTGATACCCATGATTGAAAAATATGCTATATTTGTGAGTGATTATGGGTACTATATGGTGAGACACACATGGTTGATGAGTTTTGGATAGTTGTATATGATTCTATGCACTTTAACGTTTGCATGCGAGTTGATCACCATCACGAGTCTATGCTAGAGGTTAAACTGTTTCTACTTATAATCGGGAGCTACTCTTTGTTGATAGTCGTTGTGCTTGTCTTGACGAATGTTTTGTGTTGTTACTGTGAAACCTTAAGTCAATGCTTAGAAGGACATGATATTTCGTTCGAGGACGAACAAAGCTTCAAGTGTGGGGTGTTGATGATAGGCGAATTTACACGCCTATATCAATATATTTTGCCCATATTTTAGCCTAGTTTTGAGAACAAATTATATATTTCAGGCACTTTTAGTCCTTTTTCCTATAAATGAGCTAACGAACATGATTAGTAAAGTTTCAAGTATAAATGATGCAAAATTCAGCATTTTATGGCTTACTTGACGCAAAAGAAAGCTCACGAAGGAAGGAAAGGGAGTTTACACGCCTAAGGACCAAAACTGCTGCATGGAAAATCTGTCCTGGCCTAAAACAGCATTTCTGAAGACTTTGGGGACTTACAGACACAAAGCTAGATTTTGACAATGATACATTAACCTAGTACAATTGGGTTATGTATTTCATTAGTTTATTTGGATTAGGAGAATGTTACATTAACCTAGTACAAATGGGTTAAGTATTTCCTTAGTTTAGTAGGATTTGGTTATTTATTTCATTAGCATAGTAGGAGTAGGATAGGAGTATTATAAATACCCTATCATGCTAGGCATTTTTAATTAAGTCCTCCCTTAGTAGAGAGACACATTCTACTTCTCAATTACAACTCTTCTAATCTTTCCATTAATTCTATTCTTCTTCTATTCTTAAATTCCACAACAAGAGAATCGTTACCAAGCCAAGGAAACACGCCACACGCCTAGCACTTGATCTACACGCCATTACTCAATATCGTGATATAATAACAATGTCAATCGTGATCTCCTTCGCATTCATGGGTAACTAAACCTCTCTGTTGGGGTTATGGAAGCCGAATGAGATACTATCTATTGCTGTGAGTTTGTGAGTTCATGACACGTATATTGCTTATATCATTATTCTCTTCATCTTAATCCACATTCTTTGCGGTTGCAAACACAAGAATACGCCAGTCTAACATTTAACTTTTTCGAGAGAAAGGTTATTTGTCTGGAAAAGAGATAATGTCAAGGTAGTAGGACACCCTTTCCTATTAAAAAGCTAGTGCCGTAACTGGACTATCCTCTTGGAGAATTCGTACCGTTAGACACGCTTTAAGCTCAAGAGAGTTAAAGTGAAATAGTCCTTGTTTAGGTCGAGAGACGCTTGGATTTACCATCGACTACAATTCTCTATAAGCAATTGCATGTCAGAATTCTACACGCTCATAGACAATAGAGACGTATACCTCAGAAGGTGGACATAACCCCAACGCTTCAATTCTCATTGTTTACAACTCACGTAACAATCTCTCTCTTTTTACTGTATTATTTTCAGCTTTTGTTTACATTACTTGCAAGACAAGAATTCCCCCTTTTTTACGAGACTTGCACCAAAAGTTTAGTAATTTTGCTTACTTGTTGGCCAAGCTATTCCCTGTGGGATCGACACCCAACCCAAGTTGGGTTCTATATTTGCTAACGACCGCTTTACACTCCCACGAGAGCTGTAGATTGAGCGTTATCATAACTCAATCACAAACTTTGCCAAATTTGGAATGGATAGCTCTCTAAATCAGTTGGTCAGTCACTCCTGCATATCATCCATCCTTGTATGTAAATTCTCATTTGGTTTAAGATATTTAGCAACAATTCAGTCTACAAAAATCTTGAATTCTTTCGACCAAGCACTCCATTATCGCTTATATTTTTTTTTGAGCTTTCACAGTCTTTCAAAAGTTTTCCTATGTCAACTTGTACTTCGAATATCTCATTGAAATAGAAACAGTAGTTGATGTCTCTTCTATTAGAGGCATAGATTCTAAACCTGTAAAACTATCTAGTGGTATATAATCTAGAGGCATATATATAATTAGAAGTAATGGCATACATGGAGTCTTATTTGAAGTTTCTAGAGCGGGTGTAAACTGTGTCTCATATATTGGTGGCTTATGAACAGACATTTTGAATGTAGAATTATCCTTTGCCCAGTCGATGTCTTGTCTTCTAAATGCTCAGACTATATTATCCACTCCTCAAATTATAGTCACATTAGCTTTCCTACAAAAATCCTTGATCAAGCATGAAAATGGAAATGCATTTTAGGTCCTTTGAGCATAAATAAATATTTCATCTACACGTGACTGAAGTCAATCTTCAACCCCTTAATCAGACTAGCTACTATCACTGTCCTTTGATTATCCAAGTTAGCATCCTCTCTTGTAGGCGTCAACCTTAAACAGATGATGGCCCACTAAAACATTTCCCTAAAACTTAAGGATAACTTTACGATTTGATCTTTACCCTGCAGCCATAATTGGTTACTGTCATTTGTAAGAACCCAAGCCAACCAAGGTTGTTGGCTAGATGTTGTCAACATACGATGCTCGAGCTTTGGTATGATGGCTAGTGTTTTGTAATTTGGATCGAACAACATTTACTTTATTGTGCAATCTAATATATCAATTAGCATCCTTCTTAGTGTAACCTATGTTTTGTTTCTCATGTTTGCAAGTTTAGTACATTGGGGGCAATCTTTCTCTGATAGTTCTGAGTAGTTAGCAAAGAATTCCCACTCTATGTTTGAATGGTATGACCCTTGAGGCTTGCTTAATTTTTCTAGATCATTCTTATTTAACCTCCTTTATAGATCCAAATACTCATATAGATCGAAGCTGTCAATTTAATAATCTTCTACAATGGGTCGCTTCATAGGTCTATTCTGTGTTGGATGAATCCCATCATAGAAGGGATTTTTCATGCCCTCAACTTTCTACAAAATCAATTGTTGCACTTTTAGGTCCTTTCTTTTAATCATATTTCCTTTTTCAGGTTCTGAGACCTTGACTTGGTCAGTGTTGGAAGTATTAAACCCTTCCTCGTAGGGGCTAGAACTTGAGCTGCTATTCATATGCTGTTCTTTTTCTCCCACTATCCTTCTTAGACTGGGAGAGTACTTGTTCTTTTTCTCACTTTTGCATATTTTGAAATCTCGTTCTTCTTCATCCCATTCCTGTTCACCTCTACCTCTTGAAGTAGTCGAGTCTTGAGACTGTTGGATTCACCAACCAACTATCCTTGAAGGTAATTTTTTAGTCTTTATGCCTGAAAATAAAACACATAATTAAACTAACAATTATAATATGTAACAATTTGTAATACCCATGAAGAACAAACCACTATTTTGAAGTGACAGTCAGGTGATAGGCCATTGAGTGACTGACGGTCCATCGCCTTGCCCATCGCTACATAAATAAAAAATAGTGAGACCTTGATGGTCAGGCTTATGGGTCATCTATTAGTTGAAGGTCCGTCAACTTGTCCATCACTACTTTAACAAAAAGCATTTCAAAACTCATTTTGTTGATAGCTCCTATGATGGTCCATCGCTTTAGCCGTCAGCCTTTCTTTCGCAATTTCCATTCCATTTTTGACCTTTTGATGAACACCTGGTATCCTCAAACTTTATATTGGAAATTTTTACCCCCTAAGTTATTTTTTCTAATCATTATTAGACACAATACAATAAGGGTTACTCATACTTCACCCCAACCAAATTCATACTAGTGTTCGACTAACAAATATATTAAAAACAAACACTCTTCAGAAAGAAATTATACTTACATTATAGCATGTTCACATTTTTCAGAAAAGAGAAGAAGTCAGAACACTATCTTTGTATTGATACTTTTCTTCACGCTTCCAAGAACCTCCAAACTAAAGACGACTATAACCTTATGCTTTAAAAGGTAGGAATTCAAAGATGGAGGCTGATGAAAAATAGGGGAGATGGATGGCTAGTTTAAATATGGAAGAAGAGAGTGAAGAGTCCACAAATAAGATGAATCTAGTTTATAATAATGAATGTGCATGAGTTTGAACAATTTTGGGAGTTAAGTAGACTAGAACATGCATGTAACTGGTTCCCTTTATCCATTTAAAAGACCTTTGGGCCAGTTCAAATATTCCCATGGGCATAATTTGCCCCAATAAGCACATTTAAAATATGGGTTTTTTCGATGATCGATCTGATGATCCATCAGATCATTGACTGTCCATCAAATAATTCAGCACATCTTACAATTAACTCATGTATTCTGACTTTTCTTGATGGGAAAAGTGATGGTCCATATCTAGGGTGACGGTCCGTCACACTTACCTTCATATTTTATATAGCAAGTAATAATTTTGTCCCTATGTTGACAGCTGAGTTGACGTTCCATTGATGATGTGATGTCTATCATCTATGTCCTTCTCCCTGATTCACAATTCCTGCACACTTAACAACCACATTTATTATACAATAAAAGCAACTAATTCTAACTAAAGCTACAACAAAAAATTATTAGTTACCTCCTATTAGCAACTGATATAATGTTGCAGCATGACTCAGTTTACTTGATTACTCAGACTTCATCAAGATAAACTGTACTTAACAATGTCACCGGTTCCAATGGACCAATGTACTACTTAACTCGTTGAAAATTTACTTTAAAGACACTTCAATCCATATTTTCCAACTTAACTACTCCCGATTAGTAGACTTGTGTGACTTCGAAAGACCCAGACCATTTTGATTTTAGCTTACCTTGGAAGAGTTAATCCTTGATTTGAAGAGCAATACCTAACCACATCCTACAAGAACCATTTCTTGATTCATTGATTCTGGTATTTCTTTATTTACTCCATATATAAGTCAGCTCTCTCATACGAACTGAGATGGAACTCATCAATCTCATTTATCTGCTCAAATCTCAATTTTGCTACCTTCTTCCAGTCAATGTTCAACTACTTCAGCACCCACAAAGCTTTGTGTTTAAGCTCGATTGGAAGATGATATGCTTTGGATAAAACTAGTTGATATGGCGAAATCTTGATAGGTGTATTGAAAGCCATTTGATATGCCAATAAAGCATCGTCAAGCTTTCGTGACCAGTCAATTCAGTTTACATTCACTATCTTGGCCAAAATTGCTTTGATTTCTCTATTTGAAACCTTGATTTCCCCACTAGTTTGTTGGTGATATAGAGTGAAAACTTTGTGTTGATTCACACCATTCTTTATCAAGGAAACCCAAAACACCTTTTTGCAAAAGTGAGATCCTCCATCGCTTATGATTGTTTAGGGCACCGCAAAGCATGAGAAAATGTTTTCTTTAAGAATGCAACTACCTTTTCCCTTCATTATCAGCTAAAGCAATGGCCCAAACCCATTTGGACACATAGTCCATAGCTACTAAGGTGTACTTATGGCCATAAGAGCCTATAAACAGTCCCATGAAGTCAATTCCCTAGAAATAAAATAATTCCACCCCCGTGATCTTTGTCATTGGCATTTCATAAGGTTTGGAGATTAAAACTTGCCATTGGCATTGATCGCATTTCTTCATAAAATCATAAGTATCCTTCTGAACTGTCGGCCAGTAATAACCACTTTGAAAAACAGCTCGCATAGTGTGATCTCCTGCATGATGTCCCCCAACTAGGGAAGCATGGTAAGTTTCCAAAATGCTTTGCATGTCAACATCTAGGATGCACCTTCTAATGGTGTTGTTTGCACAGCGTCTGAACAAGTAGGGTTCTTCCTAGAATTATCAAGTAGCATCATGGAGAAAGTTCTTCTTCTGATATTATGGTATGTTCTCCAGAATAATATTACTAAAAACAAAGTTATCGAGATCAGCATACCAAGGCACCAATTTAAGAGAGGCAACTAAGTTTTGCTCATCTGGAAATGAATCTTCAATATCAATCCTTTCCATAATGGATTGATTTTTCTCTAATCTGGATAGGTGATCCGTGAATTAATTTTCACACCCCTTTTGATTTTTACTTCAAAGTCAAATTCCTACAGCAACAATACCCATCTGATAAGACTCAGTTTGGAGTCTTTCTTTACCATAAAATATCCTACCGCAGGATGGTCGATGTGGACCACTACCTAGGTCCCTAACAGATAAGCCTGAAACATCTCAAATGCATAAACCACTACTAGAATTTCCTATTTCATAATTGTGTATTATTTTGTGCCCTATTTAACGCGTTGGCAGAGTAATAGATCGGATTGAATACATTATCCTTTCTCTTGCCAAGGACTACCCCAAGTTCTACCCCACTCACATAGCATATTATTCCAAATTGCTTAGACTAATCTGGAGAAACAATAATAGGTGCAACAACAAACTTCTCCTTAAGGCATTGAAATGCCTTTATACAATCATCGCCAAACAAGGACTTGGTCTCCTTTTCTAATCTTTTTAAAGTGGATTTGCAATTTTGGAAAAGTCCTTTATTAACCTTCTTTAGAACCCTATGTGTCCAAAAGAAACTACGAATTTCTTTCACCGAGATAGGAGGTAGTTTTTAAATAACTTCTACTTTTTTCTATCAACTTCAATCCCATTTGTCGAGATTTTATGTGCCAGTACTATGCCTTCCCTCACCATGAAATGGCATTTTCCCCAGTTTAAAAAAATATTGAATTACTCACACCGCTATAGTGCTCTGCTTAAATTCACCAAGCATAGTTCGATTAAATCTTCCACCTCAAAGAAGTCATCCATAAACACTTCCAAAGTGTTCTTAATGATATCAGAAAATATTGACATTATGCACCTTTTGAAAGTAGCTGATATATTGCAAAATCCAAAAGGTATTCACATAAATATAAACGTTCCAAAAGGGCATGTGAATGTATTTTTCTCTTGATCTTCAGGCGCAATCAAGATCTGATTATATCCTGAGTAACCATCGAGAAAACAGTACCAACCCCTTCCTTCCAATCAACCAAGAATTTTATCCATTAAGGGCATTGGTAAATGGTCTTTTAGCGTCCATGAATTCAGCCTCCTATAGTCCATGTAGACTCGCCACCCAATCACCGACCTGAGTTGAATCAATTCATTCTTTTTACTTTTAACAATGATCATTCCTTCTTTCTTAAGTACGCACTGCACAAGAATCGCCCACCTACTCTCATATATTGGGTGCACTACCTCAGCATCAAGCAACTTTATGATATCTTTTTTTACAACTTCTTTAATTGATAGGTTCAGAAAACGCTGATACTCAATCGTTGGTGTACACTATTCTTCCAGTTGGATCTTTTGTGTGCAAATTCCTGATGGAATAATTATTAGATCTGTGATAGTCCATCAAATAGCCATCTTGTATCGCCTCAGAATATAAGAAAGAGTCATATGTGATAGTACATCAATAACCTTTAAAGTGTTTCCATCACCTAGAAACACAAACCACTAATGGCCTGGTAGCTCCTTTAGTTCCAACAATAATGGCTCATTAATAGATGGCTTGGCAAGTGGTGTTGGGTGATTCTTTTAATCTAGATCTAGCTACATGGGGGTATACGAATACGACCCCATTCTATTAATCTCACACATAGTCTCATTATACTCATTGATTTCCTCACTATCATTGTTCATCAAAACTATGGCTAATGTCTCCACAGAAAACCTTTCCTCAACTAGCACATCTTTCTCATTTTCATAGAATAAATTAATAATTATGAAAACATTCATATCCTTTTTCTACTTCATCGATTGATAAAACTTAAAACTAACCTCTTCGTTATTAATCCTAAATATTAGCTCACTGGACTACAAGTCAATTAATACACCCCCGATTACTAATAATGGTCTACCCAATATTATGGTTACTTTAAAATCCACCTAACAATCCAGAATTACAAAATCCACTAGTAATATAAAGCTGGCCACTTTAAAAAGGACATCAAAAGAATCCCCACCGACCTTTTCAACGATCTATCCGCCATAGAAGCCGCATATTAGTGCATGCAAGATCTTCCAAACCCCACAATTTAAAAACAGCCAGTGGCATGAGGTTTATAGTTAACTCAATATCACAAAGGGACTTCACCAAGTTGAGCGATCCAATGGTACAAGGAACAGTGAATGCTTTCGGATCTGCGTTTTTCTGCATTAATGATCTTGTAGCATTGATGCTACAGTGATGCAGATTGTCCACCGTTTTATTGATAAAGTTCTCTTCTTTGTCACAAGGTCTTTCATATACTTATAATAACTTGGCATATGCTCTAGTGCCTCCACTAAAGGTACATTTATTATCAATTACTTCAATATGGCCATGAATTTGCTAAAGTTAGTCTCACTCGCCTTCTTATGCAATCTATGTAGAAATGGAGGAGGTAGTTTTAGTACTCTATTAGCGACCATCTCTTCTTCCTTTTATTTGTCTTTCTCCAAATAATAAGCTTGCATCTATTTAGATGGATCTCCCACCTTTTCTGGATTTTCAAAACCCACTAAACTTTCTTCATCTACAACTGCTTCTAACTCAACTACATCATCTTAAATAGGTGTTCTCACAAAAGGATCGGGTAAGATTTTACCATTTTTAGTAGTAATAGCCATGCATGAGTTATCATTCCTTCAATTTTGCACAGTATCACTTGGCAATGGACCACATTTCCTTTGATTGAACGTTGCTAACAATTGATTTATTTTCTACTCCAATTTCTTAATAGATGCAGAGTATGAGTCATATGGTTAACTCATGGATGAAAACTAAATCTTCACCTCCTTTACTCCAGCATTAATTGACTCTATCCCTTTTGAGAATTTTTCCATTTGTTTTCCATTGACATCTTACCAAAACTAGTTGTTACATTGTCACAAATCTCGGGTGGTACATATAATCCACTCCAATCATTTTTATTCTTTCAGCCATCTTGGTCATGATCTCTATAACAAGCTCTATCGTAGTAATTCCAACCTTAATTTCCTTGGCTATTTCCTAAAAATGTCCATGATTATTAAAGCGGTTCGCCTCCTCCTTAGAATCTGATTTACCTTCCCTACTTTGTGACCCCACAACTTTTACCTTTTCTGTCATACCTGATAGTAGTTGCTTTATGAGCAAATCCTTGTAGGTCTTCATATGAGCCAGGTTTTGACCATGTTCCATTTCCCTTCTACGTGTTTAACCGATATCCTACTTGAATAAGTATCTCTTTCTACCTCAGAATCCTTGGTAAGCCAAGTTCTACTTGTTTTAGTCATTCTCTCTAGAATCTCTGCAGCCTTAGTAAAAGTAACCTCCATGAATGCTCCTCCTGCAATATTATCTATAGTTGGCTTTATAATATAATTTAAAGCCCTATAGAATGTTTCCATTAAATGACCATCAATCATCCTATGATATAGGCATTGCGTTAACTTCTTTTTGAATCTTACCCATATCTCATAAAGAGGTTTATTTTGTAGCTGCCTGAAGTTACTAATCTTATCCCTCAACTACAATATTCTGGAAGGTGGAAAGAACCTTTCTAAGAAGGACCTTTACAACACTTTCTTATAATATCGGGTGCTTACTAATTGAACCGCAGGGTTGCCTCCCCAGATAGAGGCAACAGGAATAGCCTTAGATGGATTGCATTCTACTCTACTCATGGATTATCAAAGGTCTTGAAAATGCTTATAAAGTTTAACAAGTGCATATTCAGATCATCCCCTGGAAGTCCACCAAAAAGTCCCTTGAGATTTATCAACTATATCATAGTTCTTTTGATATTAAAGTTCACTCCTAGTGCTAATGGTGGTGGAATAGTCGCTTATGTAGCAAAAGATCCATCCAAATTAGCATCATCATCGGTATCAATATCAAACTGCATAGCTGGTTGATGGTTTCTTCTCCCTCTAGCTGGCCGATTTAGATTCACTTGTGAAGCTATATTCCCTATGCGTCTACTGCTTGCAGGATCAATCAAGTTATCATACACCGAGCCATCATTGTCTGCATTAGCCACACGACCTAGGTTATCTGCATTTTGTTGATTGAGTTATGCATTAGCTAAAGTGTCTAATCTTTTAGTTTTTTGTTGTTCAGCCGTATTCCCAATTCGCTGCGATTTCAGGTTAAAAGGTAATAATGGCCTTCCTGACCTTTTTGTTTGTGGCATACACACCTAAGAGCCTATAATGATTAAAAACCACAAATAAAAGTAAAATTAGGTAACTTTATCAAAGTTCAAATGCTCATATACTTAACTGACAACCGTATTCCCTGGCAACGGTGCAAAAATTTGATACGCCCAAATTACAACTCTATTTAAAGTGTAAAAAGTTGTTGTCAAATATATAACCCAACTAGGTTGGGGTTTAATCCTACTGGGAATATGGTGTTAACTAAGCTGTATGATTATTAATAGACTATGGATCAAAGGTTTTCAAAAATAAAGGGGGGGTTATGTTGTTAACAAATACTATGGAGTATATTACTGTGTGTTTAAGCAAGAGAGTATTTTGCAAAATTAAATCAATGAGATTGTTAAACTAGGATTATGATCACCAAGGTGTTTATACAATAAGGGTTGTGAGTTATTTCAAATCCCTAATTGACAAGCCCAAATACCTGAATAATTGAGCAATAAAGTACAATTAATTTTTTCTCAACCCTAAAAGATGGCTACACTTTAATTCTTTCAAAATTAAAGAGTGATAAAGATTATTCAGTTAAATCCTCAAGGGTATTGATCTTGTTGAGGAATCAACCCATAGTGAAAGTTTAAAGCCCTTAATTTTCTTGTAACTTTTCTCATTTCCCAACACCAACCCTTTTACTCAAACAAGTGATGTTTATAGGCACATCCTTTGAATTTTCAACCAAGTAGAATCTTTAATTTGAAGAGAAGGTCATGCAATTGATCTTATCCATGGAATTTTACTGTTCTCACAACCCTTGCAATGGAGTACACCAAGTCTCCCGTAACCCTAGTTATGGGAGTTTTAGCAACACATAATGAAAGAAAAGAAATCCATTGTAAATTTCATATACAATTTAGAATTAGTTACAAAGACACAATAGATTGTTCCAAATCTTAGACGATGGTGAATAAAATAAAAACCCAAAGCAATAATCTTTTTTCTTGGAGAAAACTTAATTACAAAATGTTTCTAGAGTTCAGATATACCTAATTTAACACTAAACTGGGTATTTATAGGCTCCCAGAAAATAGGAATTTAAAATTCAAAACACAGGCTTCCGCATAACAGTTGACGGCCAAGGTGATGACTTATCGTGAGCTTGATGGCCAGTCACTCTATCCATCACTGGCACTATGATTTATCTTTATTCTATTTTAAGTACGAAGGATGAAGCGATGGTTCATTGTGGGCCTAACAGTCCGCTACATGGTCGACCACTGGATATTTGATTTCACTTTGTTCTTTTCAAGACTAACAAACATAGTGATGGTCTATCGCAAGCATCATCACTAACTTTGTTACTTGAGTCCTTTACAGCCTCACTTCTCCTTAAGCCTGATTGGTACAACAACGTACGGTAGTAAAGTTGACAACCCATCAAATAATCTATCACATGCATTCTTTTCCTATATTTTTAAGTGATTCCTTCTTCAAGGTAATTTTCCTGAAAACAAGTAAAACCCAACATCTTATGCTTCAATAGTTTCTTAAAACATAGAATTTTATCCCTTGTTAAAGGTATAAAATATTTGGTCAAAGGCTGGGACATCAAAACTCCTCAACGAAACACCTATAATAATAGGTAAAACCAATAAAGTTATGAACATCAATCGGAGATTTGGGTCTAGCCCAATCACCAATAGCCTCGATCTTTTTTTGGTCAACCATATTCCTATCCTTAGACATCATATGCCTAAGAAAGGTCACCGGCTCAAGCCAAAACTCACACTAGAAGAACTTAGTGAAAAACACATAATCTCTCCATGTCTAGAGCACTATCCTCAAAAGCTGCACATGCTCCTCTATACTCCTCGAATACATATATGAGGTAGGATCATAAGTCAACCCACATCACTAAAAACTCATGAACACCATAAAGGGTCCTAAAAGCTATCTTAAGGAAATCCTCCGCCTGAATCCTCAATTGTTGCTAACATAATCTCAAATCAATCATAGTAAACACTATTGCATCCTAAAGATGGTTAAACATATTATCAACGTCGGGATTAGTATAATGGTTCTTTACTGTTACTTTATTAAGCTGCCTATACTCGATACACATACGCATAGATCTATCTTTCTTCTTTACAAACAACACAAGATCTCCCTAATGGGAGACACTCGGTCTAATAAATCCTTTATAAAGAAGATCATAAAGTTAAGAATTTAGCTCCTTAAGCTCGGCAGATGCCATATGGTAAGGTGCCATAGAAATAGGCTGAGTGCATGGCTTAATATTAATGACAAACTTTATCTTACGGGTAAGAAGTATACCAAGTAGATTAGTGGGGAACAAATGCGAAACTCATAGAGAACATGAATATGGGCAAGTGATGGACTCTCCACACTAACATCAAGAATATAAGTGAGATATGAATCGCAACCCCTCAAGACAAGCCTCTTAGCACATATATAAGACATAATCCCTATGGGCTCATGGCTAATAACTCTTTGCCACACGATTGAAGGTACGCCGGGCATGGTTAAGGTAGTGATCTTTGAAAAACAATCCATGATGGCATGATAGGGGGATAACCAGTCCATGCATTGAATCACATCAAAATCCACCATATCCAGAATAATAATACATGTATGAGTATCAAGATCTCTAAATATCACAATACCTGATCTGAACACCTAATCCAATACTATAGAAAAACCCATTGGAGTAGCTACACGTAATGAAATAGATAACAAATTAAGAGACAATTCTAATTTGGAGCATGATTAGCAGACACATAATTATACGTTAATCTCGTATCAAATAAAATAAAAACTAACTGATATAACTATGAAAACATCTGAAGACTCAACCTTGGGTCTATCAAGTTCGGCATACAATTGACCATACCCACTAACTGGTTGGGCTCCTGACCAATCAACTCTCTTACCTACCTGAAAACCTCTACGGACACCCTAGGGACCAACCCTACTATGATGCAAACCACCTCTAGCTAAGGGATAAACTGCTCTAATAGGGGTAACACTCTAATTTATAGAAGAAATCGCCCCACGGCAAGGGCACTCTATAAAATAATGACCATAATCGCCATACCTATAACTTGTCCTATGAGCTGAACCAGATCCAGAAGATTTGGCTGACTCAAAATAACTACCATGACTAGAATAACTAGAAGATAAACCCCTCGAAGACTGACTGTTACCCTGACCTATGCAGTTACTGACCTCTATCAATAATTTAGAGTATTTCTTGAAAAGGTCTACTGGCCTAACTCTAAGGCTAATACAACTGACGTAAAGGGTACCTACCTTGAGAAACACTATCACTGAACTAGGAGCTACTATGACTCCTACTAAAACTAGCCTAATACCAAGATCTCTTATTTCCAACTCCTTGGGCCTTATGATATATTTCCTCTATCACCCAGGTATGACCCAAACCCTCAACATGCGATCTAGCAGCAACAACTAAACTGTGAGTAGACATGCAAAGAAGAAGTTATAATACAAAATAGAAATAGTATGCCTTCAAAACTTGTGAAATGAGCCTCATACTCTAAAACCATCATGGAGACCCTCTCAAATATAGAGAACTGATACCTAAGGTTGTGAGGAATGTACTTTTTCAAGAATATATCTAAGAACTCAGCCCACGTCAAAGGGGAAAATCCTACTGGCCTGGAATCAAAATGGCCTCTCCACCCATGTAAAGCTACCAAATCCATCTGAAAAGTAGTGTAATCCATACCGTGAGTCTTAACTAGGCTAAAATTACAGAGCCTATCCAAAAAATCTTTTAGAAACTCATATACATCCTCGCCCGATATATTAGAAAACCAAGTCAGAGCAAATCTAAAGAATTTACCCAATATTTTACTCTTCTCAACTGACATAGTATTTTGGGCGACTACCAGCATAGGAGGGACCTCAACTCTAAAAGCAATAGCTACCAATTACGCCCTCACTTTAGTACCACTTAGATTTATAGACTGTGTACAATCATATGGTACAACACCAACAAACTCCAAAAGCTGAACCAAAGAATCCTGAAGCACTAAAAAAAAAATAAACCCTAGTGGATCCTTGGCTAGTGCCTAGTCCTTTACTTGCTAGGGTAGAAGAACCTTTGTGTTAGGAGAGATAATAGGACCTGGTATATGCCCTCTATCCTGTGCGCTAGCTAGGGATAAATTTTGAGCCTGTACATGTCATTTTGATCATCCATAAATAGTGTAGGATCCCTAGGCTCAGTCTTGGGACCCTCATCTGGTATAGTAGTAGCACGTGTCCTAGCCATTTGTACAAGAGTGAAGTCAAAAGAATGTTTTTATAAACCAAATCAGACTCTTATCACAAAATGAGTGAAAGAAATAACGAACTCTTAAGAATGTCCTATATCCTCCTAAAGATAAGGAGCAGGTGTCATCATTCTGATCTGTAGGACTTTACTAAATATTTTCCATTGTACTAATAATACTAGTGAAGCCTAATCTCAGATACTAATTTTGTACAACCCAACTTACAAATAATGATGGCACCTACTTGATCCCGCTAACAGGTATGCCCTAACCGTAACTCAAAGCCAAATGCGATAAGTTAACTTGGTGGAAAATTCCATAAAAGGGGTAAAAACAAATAATTGCAACAGATAAATGAGTCAATAGAAGTAGTCTAAAGGTAGAGACATAACATAGACAACTATCCCATGACCTAGAAGAGCCAGTAAAAGAGGTACTATAAATACAACTCAAGTTCAAAAATATTTAATACAATATATCTCAAAATAAAAGATTAAACATAATGAAATACAAGGAAATGGCCAAGTCCAACTCCAAGAGTTAACCCTATCTACAGAATCCAATATAGCACGATCGACAAATCAACAATGGAACCTAGTACTCGGATTTATGCCAAAAAGGTACAGAAGTATAGTCTGAATAAAAAAACAATAGGTAATCAGTAGGCATCATTGACTAACAAAGCTAAATCATGATACAAATATCATAAAATGCAAGATAACATACTAAGCCAGGGTAAGTAAGAAAACCTAAAATAACTTCAACATCATAGGTAAATTAACTTCAACATCATAGGACATAAATAAGTAAATAACCAGAATAATAGCATATTCTAAAGAATCAAACCATGAAATTCTAACTATAGAATTATCCGTCATAAGACAATAAGTGTGGAAAAGTACATAACCCAGCACAGACACATATAAGCTTGGAGGGTACAATCAATTTAAGCATAAAGCAAACCACCATTATATTCTATAAGACACAGCTAGAAACCATCCATGTCATACCTCATTATAACCATTTCTCACCTTTAGACTTAACTGATATCCCTATTATCACTTATTACAACCCAAATTCCTCAATGTAATATTATCTATAGCTTGATCAATGTTATGGTAATAGCAATACTCAATCTGATAAGCATGTAATCAATAAGATAATCATCCTCCAAACTCGAACTAGGTATATATATATATGAGCGATGTCATAATCATCTTTCAGACTAGAAACAGGTATATACATCATCAATATAAAGATTCAAGCTATTAACTATCATCATTATAATAATACATTGCATATCCACTAGCATAGTCAATAGAATAAACTCTAGCATAGTCAATGGCATAATCACAACATGATCAATAGCATAACCTCTAATATTATAATTAGCACAAACAATAGCACTATAACTATGATAATCAATATCATAATCATTTGTATAATTCCTAGCATATTCGCTCGCATAATTAATAGCCATCGATAGCCTTATCATATCCATAATCTCTTACAAAATATATTAGCATGATCACTAATATAATCAATAATCACAAACTCTAAATGCCAAACCATCATAACCATAAATAGAAAAAGATGATCAATATTTCCTCAATAAGTATTCTAAAGGCATAAAATAGAAATGTAAAATATTTCCAATAGTTAACATAAATCAAGGCCTAAGGTAGGTCAAGGAGACCACTTCTAAATCCCCAAACTATATTTTAATTCATGTTATATCCCAGACTAAGCTAACCTATCTATATCTACTTCTTAATGTAAAGCAAGAATTAATCAACCTTCATATAAAGGTTTTACCTAAAACTTGAGTAACTAAGCCAATATGCCTAATTTACGATTGTCGAATAGCCTAAAAGGTCCAACTAACCCATGCAATTAAAATTTAATCAAAATATCTAAAACCCAACCAAAATCTAACACAATATAATAAACATACTATAAACTAGCTCAGTCTAAGATGAGGGAAAACCTATCCTACTTGGATGTCGTATAAAGCTCAAAGAATATGCTAAATCATCAACTTTTTCCTTATGAGAATCTTTTGCAAGATGCTATGCTATTGAAATCATATTTTACTCATCAATACAAATGATTATACCCATATTGGAATAATTTTCTTTGGTTTCAAAATTACTCAAAAATCACATATAGTCTCATTTATGAAAATTGATTTTTCAAAGCCAACCTAATATTCTCCCATGCTTAAGGAGTAATTACTTTTAAAATAGGTGAAATATCATCTACAATGATTCTAAAATCAAGTAACCAAGTTTTAGGGATTTTAAATAAGAAATAAGAAAATCCATCATGAATAAGAAGAAACCTTACCTTAAATACAAAGGAAAATTAGGAAAAATCATTACCCAGATTTCCAAATCACCCACAATAGTTAATTCTAATCTTTCCTCAATATTTAGGGTTTTATTCTATTGAGAATGGATGTTTAATAGTAAAAACTAGCTAAAAAAGGTTTTTTTATACCTTCCCCATGTGTTTGGATATCACAATTGCAACATTGGTGCCTGTCTAAGGTATCGTGATCATGATACCCACCATCACTATTAGCGATTTCACTAGATACAGTTGAGACTTGCAATTTTCCAAGTCTGTGCCAATACGTCGGGATTCATCCAATATCTCATTCACACAAATAGACTACGACACCATAACAAAGTCAAATTACCATACTCAATGGTGTAGTAAATATCCCTATCCTTTGTTTCTTTGATAAAAAGTGGGTCTCACATCAATATTTTATTTTCTTCACTTTTCAACCAATAGGTCTAAATAATCCAGGGTGCCTTAGGACTCAAACCAAGAGTCAACCTAGCCTAAAATCAATGTTCTTGAGCTATTGGAATTGTAAACATTTGCATTCAAAGTCGTTTGACTGATATTTTCACCCAAATAGCCAATTTGAACCACCGTAGACTTCAACAAGGGGAATCGACTCTAAGAACCAAATGAACTATCCAGTTATCGAACTATCAGTCCTAACAAGTCAATAAATAAATTGGGATATCTATGGGGAATATCTAGTAGAATTATGGAAAATTAGCTAAATGGTTATTACAACAATCCTGCAATATAACCATGGTCGTGGGATGGGTCGTGATATCTCACAATAGGACAGTGCTTTACTAAAAATGCCAAAACATTTCACTCAAATATCTTATTAATGAAAAAATAGATGTGTTTGAAATATTATTGAAGTATATATCATTTGGTATTTATTGATCTCAAACATCAAACCATTTGGAACCATAACATTATATAAAAGGCTGTTGGGACATAATGGTTTTAAATTGAACCTTGGGGGTCCTGGATTTCTCTAAGCTAATGATTAATTGAACCTAGGGGTTCATGGATTCCCCCTTGTTATTGAATGATTAGATCTTGTGGCTTCATGGATTCCCTTAGCTATGATAATTTACATGGCGTAATGTTAATAACTTTCAAGTGTAGCTAGTAGATGACACCAATAATGTGTGACTTAATAGATAATCATAGTCTAATGAATGGAAATGTGTAAATATTATAATTAGGCTTAAAGGGGGTTGTGTATCTAGCCATGCAGGTGGAGGTCCCAAAGGACTGATATTGGAAACTTACATTTCTTGGTGTGAGGGTTGGTCTTAAGGTTGTGTGGTTATGTCACACTATACCTATATAGACAAGTAATAGTTTTTTTTTCTTGGTCCCCAACAGCAATAGAAATATAATAATATCTAGAATAACTATCAAGAAAACAATACCATTATCTGCCTAAAATATGGTCTAACATCTAATATATGAATGACATGGGAAAATTATTCCTTTTGGGCCAAATTATTCAACTTCCTATAATCCATAAAAATTTGTCATCCTATGACTGGTCTCATAAGAACTGACTTATTATTCTAATTGGGAACCAAAATGACTCCCCTCATTTTTTGCATATTTTGGATTTGGCTTACCCATTTGTGGTCGATAATCAAATAGGCTACACATGCATCTAACAACATAATATTTTTTTCTTTACAACCTCTTACATATGTGGATTCAATTTATGTTGATGCTCAATACTAGGTGTAGATTTCATTCCAATCTGAACTTTGTGAGTTTAAATTCTGGGTGTAGTTTTGACTATGTCAATAATTATCCAACCAATTGCCCTCTTAAACCTCTGAAAAACTTATGTTAAACTCTCAACCATTAAATCTAATAAATCTGCTAAAATAGTAAATAGCAAGGTATTGTTAGCCCCCAAGAGTGCATAATGCAAATGAGAGGGAAGGGCCTTGAATTTAAAATTGGCGGCTCTTTATTTGATGGTTTGCCTGGAGAAGTTGCTCTATTTTTTATATCAAGATCTTTATCATTTTTTGTATAGGAGTTTGAACCTTTGTTTATGTAATACCCCAAGTTTTTTATGTCATAAATCTCTCATTCGTTTTCTCATGAACTCAGATCCATCTTACAAAAATTGTTACCCCTAAGTTGACTCTCTCATTTTGATCTCTACCATATAGCTATTTTTATGTAAGTTCATGCACTCACAGAATTACTCAAAAACATAGAATGATTTAGATTCAGTTGCTCTGATCACTTAGTTGTGCATGCTATCTTATTCCCTTAGATTCCTAAAAAATTTTAGCTTAACTAGCCATATTCGAGAACAAATGTTCCTAACAGGGAGATATCATAATACCCCATGATTTTTCCTAGGTTAAACTCATCCCGATAATGAAAAAGAGTAACTTCTAGAATGAATGATGTTTATTTCGAGTGAAATTCTTTATGTTTGAACTTTCCATGATGTACAAAATTGAATTACCTTTCTAGCGATATAAGATTCATCTAAATTAGATAACTGGGTAAGAAGTTGTGGCTATTTTAAATTTTAGTCACAAAACACCGTCATTTAGACCCTTAGCACGCTGTGGAGCAGTGTCAAATCCTAATCGTCATTTTTTAGTGGCCCTCTATAATATTAACGCATCGTGGAGAAGGCCAATTTCCCAGCTGTCAATTTTTAGAGGTCCAGTGCAATAATGACGCATCATGCCATGTGCCAAAATGGCATTCCAAAGGGGGAACCATGATGGATCCACATCACGAAGTCTACCAAGTTCCCATTTGTCATTTTCCAATGAGCCACCGCGATAGTGGCAGGTTGCAGTAGCCACCCAGGTTGTAAAATGTTGCATTTTTTAGTTTCATTTGGAGGTTTAAAAACGGCATTTTGGTCATCATCCCAGCCCCTGTTCTATCTAAATATTGAATTAAACACCTCCAAAGTAGTTTGTGCTTATTTTATCTCTTTCCTGTCAAAAGAAAACCCTAGATCATCAAAGCTCCTTTTCCAATAAATGCAAAATCCTCCATTAATTCTATAAGAAACTTAAGATTTAGGGATTCTCAGTTCAACAACTCCAAGAATTAATCTTTAAAAGCATCTTAGGAATCCAAGATTCAAGCCTTCTCATCTAATATCATCAATTAAGGTATGTGGGGTTTGAACAAGGATAATTCTTTCATCCTTATTCCTAAAATTTTATTTTAATTACCAAATTTACTACAAGTTACATGATATTCCATGAATTTCAAGTTAGGGTTTATACCCATTATCATTATTGGCAAGATTATGAGATTTCCTATGATTTAAAAGTTGAGTCACTTTATTATGTTTATATTTCCATGCATATTGTTCAGATTACCAGATTTTAATTTGATTTATGAATGTTTACTTTACCAAGTATGATTTTTGAGATGTTTTAACATGAGATTGATGCCTGGGTCATTAGACCTCATTTAATGATAGTTGTTTCAAGATTTTATCCTATAAGCACCCTATAACTAGATTGTTTTTAGATTTTAGATAAAGATGTGACCTTTTGGTCTCAGAATATATATGAAATCCATATTTCAGATTTAGACTTATAAATTTAACTCTACAAATTTACAGTTGGTTTTATTATAAACCATCAGATTACTTTTAAAGAGAATTTCTTACAATTTTAATCATAAGATTGGGTGTAGTATTTAGCACCGAGCGGGAATTGTGGGTTTCAAGCATCCTATTTCCATAGAACTACATAGCCAACTTAGGTATAGATTTGGAATATTCCCACTTCTATGTGGATGATTCAGATTGTGATCACACAAATTTTAATGTTCTATTCCGATGGCAATGGTAGAACATCCCTAACCTTACGTGTGATAGTCGTGGGACACCATGGATGCTCACATGGTGTACATGTTGATTAGAAAAGCCTCTCAAAAGACGTCCCCTACTCTTAAAATAGTCTATTGGCTTAAACACTTGAGATAAAAGAATATGTTTTGAAAGCTATGGTTTTAAGATTCTTAAAATCTTGAGATAAATTTTTTTTTAGAATAGTTTCTAAATAGTTTCCTTTCAGACTACAAATCTTAGAACAGAGAGAGTAATAGAAAACTTTTAGAAAACGAAGTGTAAAGTCTCATAAGTTTTACTCAGATTATGTTTTAAAGAAATATAGTAACTTCAAAATTCAGATTTTAGAATTTAGATTTTTTAGTGTCCTTTCTACACTTAGACAATATGATTTAAAGAGAGAATACAAACTCAGCCTTTAGAACTATATGTTATGGCTCACAAGATTTATAAAGTATGTTTTACCTTCTATTGTTGTTTATTTTAGTATTTCTGATATTCCAGCATACGTGAATCATTTACATTTAGCATGAATCATTTACAAATTATGATGATTGATATAATGTTTCACTTATGAATTCACCCCTATATAATTAGTACATTCTCAAAGTACTAATCCACATATATGTTTACGTGCTATATTGTCTCATAATAAAGGTATCAGTTCAGTTGTAGCCCTTATACCATATTCAGATAGATTGAAGCATTCGATCAGCAGGTGATGAGTCCTCTTGATTCAAGGGCTTGAGTCAGTCATATAGTTTGAGTAGTATTTTATTTTATTTATTTATTTATATTGATTTAGGATAGTTGAGGTTCATGTCCCATCTATCGATAGTCACTATAGTAGAGGCTTCACAGATGTCAGTTAGAATCAGTTATGTATTTTCAGTCCCTCTTTTAGACTTTATAAGAATGTAAAAGTTGTATTAATATTGTATTTTTCACAGATTCCATCATTATTATGTTTCTACACAGTAAATTTAGTCATTTTATGCATATCATTCAGTTACTTAAGAGTTATGCCAGTAGAAGGGTTAGCTTAGGATCACTTATGGTCCTAAGCACCGTGTGATGTCTTGGGATAGATTTTTGGGGCATTATAAACTTGCTATCAGAGCACAAGGTTGAAGTGTCCTAGGGTGTCTGTGAAGCCGTGTCTAGTAGAGTCTTAAAGAATGGTGCGAAAACGTCTGTAGTTTTCTTTAAGAGGCTATGAGGCATTTAAGAAAAGTTTCTCTCCTTTCTTACTCTAGATTATGCATAGAGTTGTTCCTTCAGAATCTTCTATCTATTCATATGTTACCCCAAAAATCCTTATGTATGTATTATTCTTGAGCTAACATAATTAATAAGTTCCAAACCTCCCCAGGTAATGTTGTTAGATTTGCTACCAGAAGTTTTACAAGTAACACAAGGGGCTTGAGAGGAGCTCCCTAGTGTGTTAAGTTCCTTAAGTTGAAAGTCTATGTTGTCACCTTTATGAGTTGTTCAGTTGAGACCAAATTAGATATGCATTCAAGTTCCTCGTTATTCCTTCAGTACAGATAGTGCTCATGAGAGGGGATAGTATGAACCTAGATTGAGGTATTGAGTTTGTATTTGAGGGATATTATGAACTTCAGTGTTATGATTTATGAATAATAGAACCTTATTATAGTTGGAAGTATAGGTATAGAAGAGTAGTGATAAGAAAAATGAAAATGGAGACTGATAGAGAGTATAGAGGTAAACTTATTATATGTTATAGATTTTTCATTATGGTGATATGTCTTAGTGTGTTAGGTTAGAAGAAGGTAGGGAAGGAGTTATTAGTTAAGGAGAATTATTGTTTGCTTGAAGTATGAAAAGGGGTTATTGATGATAGTTATTGTGTTGGAAAAGTATCGACTATTAATAAAGTTTTTGGTGGTTAAGTATCATTAATTTAGGCTTCCTTTGAGGTTTCACAAAGGAGTTTAGCTGAAACTTATAGAGCTATGATAATAAATTAGATGTATAGATGCGTAAATAGTAATGATGTGTAGAAAGAGGATGTGTTAATGGATGGTAAATAAGATAGGCCAAATGTTTATGATCGATTATTGTTGTTATGAGACTCTAGTGGATTAGAGTTTCTTGATTTTTATTTCATAGCTTCCAAGAGAGAATTGCATGCGAGATTGGTCTGTTGAAGTATGTTTAGCACTAGACATTAAGTTTGAACAATTGGTGATCATCAAAGTAGATAAAATGATTTCTTGGTTAGTGGTGCTAGTTGTATGGAAGTAATCAAGTAGTATT
This sequence comes from Capsicum baccatum var. pendulum, assembly GCA_030864225.1. Lineage (NCBI taxonomy): Eukaryota > Viridiplantae > Streptophyta > Magnoliopsida > Solanales > Solanaceae > Capsicum > Capsicum baccatum. Next base: position 157,104,983 of record CM061560.1, on the reverse strand, counting down.
CAGCAATGTATGCAAGAAGTTTGAGTTTAGTTATCTGTAATTAAGGATGATGTTGCATATATGATGAAGAAGTTTGCCCAAGGTGATATGTGGTTGCATTATTTTTCTAAGGTTTCTATTTGTTGTGTGTGATTAGTAGTACTGTTGAGTTGCTAAATGGAAGGAGGCTAGTAATATATATATATATATGATATTCTTAATAGAAAACTTAAAGAGTTATGGGTAGATAATGTTGAGCCTTTTTGGTATGATCTTGATTCTCATGGTTTAGAAATACATGTTTAGAAATGTGATATTAGTAATTTATGACAAGAGTAGTTTGGATTATTAAAGTTTGAAGATATCTGTGTTAGGTATTAGAGTCTAAGTTTGAATGCTTGAACATTGAGCAAATAGAAATAAGTGTTGAAGTTGTAGATAGTGTGAACTCAGGATATGGTTATACTTATGAAGAATCTAAGTTAGTAAGTGTTCAATATATTATGTAATGACAAGTGAGGCTGTTGAAAGATAGAGTTGTATCTCGGAAGAAAGTATTAGAAGTGGGTTTTACACTTTCAGGTGTAGTCTTCCAGATTGAGTTTATTACTTGTGTGTATTGTTGTTTTGCAGAATCTAGAGTGAAGTGATTGTAGTTCAATTTAGATTTTAGTAAGAGTTCCACAGACTTAGAGTGACGGCTTAAAGCTAAGGGGGAGAGGATGCCAATGTCGTACTTCCGAATTCTAGTAAGTGATTCTAGTATGTTATAGAACATCAAAAAGTGAGGATGAGGCTCAACCTATTCTTATTTCAGTATTTGTTTTTCAGCTATCCCGATATTTACTCATGCCTCATATTTTTGTTCCTTGACCATAGCTCATATTCATGTGTATAATAGAGAGTCATTTACTCTCCCCGTTCCTAGTAAAAAGAGTTCCAATTCATCCCGCAGTTGGAATTACATTCCATAAGTTATAAACTCCCAATTCAGGTCATGCAGCTCATGACTAGGTACTCATGCTTTACAGCGTGTTCAGTTCCAGTACTTATGAAATGCTCATAACGATCAGCGAAATTCAGATTTATATCTTGTACGTCCTCCAATTAGAACTCTTTAGTTAATCCATTACGTGAATACTCTATTCCTCAGGCCTCAGTAAAGTATCAAGTTCTTCTTAGTATCCTTTCATGTTTCAGCCCCTAGCATTCAAACTTTTTAGTGACCTCCCCTAGGTCAAGATAGTGATGATGAGCAATTTTGTGGATGGGAGATAGTAAATGTGTTATGTTTGGGAAGATTATTATAAACTGGTTATATGCAAGTCCAAAAATTTGAAAGAATTTTTTAGATGAAGTTTATTGCTTGTGTATGACTTGGTTAGTTGAGAATGTTTTATGTGTATCATCCAAAGAATTAAATGATGCATAAAAGTTGGTCTTGAAAGAGGTATTAGAGAATATGAGAAAAATGCTCTTATGGGTATTTGTTAGAAGTGCATATTTGGTTATCAATATAGCCTTAAACATTATTATGGTATATAATAGGATAGGTGTATTGTGTACTAATGAATTTCTAGTAAGAGTTTCAATTTACCTATTAAGTGATAAGAATAATCATCCTAAAGTGAGTAGTTGGGTGACAATGCTTGGTTTATTGAATCCGTTATTCAGACTATTATTATTAGTGTTATGTGTAGTGCCTTATGAATTTTGAGCTAGGCTTGACCATGATGAGAGAATTTAGTACAATTTAGACTTTAGTAGACGGATTTATCAATGCCATGTGAGAATTATAAGTCGAATCAAGCGTGTATGGCATTTGAGGGGAATAGTATAGAAAGGGAGTTTTTGAGAAGTGGTGATAAGCTTTAAAGTAAGAAGTTGCTTTGATTAAGGCCTATAAATTCTATCTTTGACTTATGATTTATAAGTTTATGTTTCATGTTATATATCCGTAGCAATGTTGAAATCCTTATTTAGATGTTTTGCTCAAATCATGCCAAAAGTTCTTTACTCCTTAGTAGCATTAGAAGTTTCTTAGAAAGGTGTTGAAGAAATACCCCATCGAGTATGAGCATTCAGTATGATCCAGTTAATATAGCTTGCAATCCAATTTATAAGTTTGACAGACGAATCTCTATAGCTTTTCTACCTTTCAATTTAGACTAGTCTTACAACCAGATATTTTGTTAGTATGAACATTTTAGTATATGCATCATGCATCAGTTTAAGATTCAGATATTAAGTCATGATTCAGTTCATAAGTATTTTGTGTATCATATCAGTCTTTTCCTAGTATTTCAACCAAATTAGTATCATTCGGGGATGAAGAATCCCAAGGGGGAGATATTGTAATACCCCAAGTTTTTAATGTCATAAACCTTTCATTCGTTTTCTCACTAAATCAGATCCAACCTAAAGAAATTGTTACCCCAAAGTTTACTCTCTCATTTTGATCTCAGCCATATTACTATTTTCATATAAGTTCATGCACTTACAGAATTACTCAGAAGCTTAGAATGATTTAGATTTCATTTCTCAGATCACTTAGTTGTGCATGCTATCTTATGTCCTTAGATTCCTCAGAAATTTAAGCTTAACTAGCCATATTCAAGAATGAATGTTCCCAAGAGGGAGATATTGTAATACCCTATGATTTTTCCTAGCTTAAACTCATCCTGAAAATGACAAAGAGTAGCTTCTAGAATGAGTGTTGTTTATTTCATGTGGAATTCTTTAGATTTGGAATTTCCATGATGTTGGAAATTGAATTAGCTTTCTAGCGATATAAGATTTGCCTAAATTCAATAATTGGGTAAGAAGTAATGGATATTTGAACTTCTAGTCGCAAAACACCATAATTTAGACCCTTAGTGCACTGTAGAGCAGTGTCAAATCCCAATAGCCATTTTCCAGTGGCCCTCCACGATATCGGCACATCGCGGAGAGGGCTAATTTCCCTATTATCAAATTCCAGAGGTCTAACGTGGTAATAGTACATTGTGCAATATGCAAAAATGAAATACCAAAGGGGTGATCGCGATGGCTCAGCATCGCAGAGTCTGCCCAGTTCCCATTTATCATTTTCCAGTGAGCCACTGTGATAGTGGCACGTCGCGGTGGTCACCCGATTCTTAAAATATTGCATTTTTCATTTTTGTTTAGGAGTTTAAAGAGGGAATTTGGTCATTGTCCCAACCACTGGTCTCTCTTAAACATTGAATTAAACCCCTCCAAAGCACTTTGTGCTTATTTCATCACTTTTCTCTCAAAAGAAAACCCTAGATTATCAAAGCTCCTTCTCTAAGAAATCCAAATTCCTACATTGATTCTCCAAGAAACTCAAGATTTAGGGATTCCTAATTCAAGAACTCCAAGAACACATCTTCAAAAGCATCATAGGAATCCAAGATTCAAGCTTTATCATATAAGATCATCAATTAAGGTATGTGGGATTTGAACAAGGATAATTCTTTCATGCTCGGGCCCAAAACTTTATTTTAATTACCAAATTTACTGCAATTTACAGGATTTTCCATGAATTTAAAGTTAGGGTTTATACCCATTATCATTATTTGCAAGATTATGACATTTCCTATGATTTAAACATTGAATCAAATGATTATGTTTATATTTCCATGTATTTTATTGAGATTTCCAAATTTTAAGATGATTTATGAATGTTTACATTAGCAAGTATGAATTTTGAGATGTTTTAACATGAGATTGATGCTTGGGTTATTAGACCTCATTTAAAGATTATTGTTTCAAGATTGTTTGTGCTATAAGCACGTCATGACTAGATTGTTTTCAGATTTTAGATTAAGATTTGACCTTTTGGTCTCAGAATAAATACAAAATCCATATTTTAGATTTAGACTTACAGATTTAGCTCTACAAATTTATAGTTGGTTTTATTACGAACCATCAGATTACTTTTAAAGAAGATTTCTTAAGATTTTAAGCACAAGATTGGGAGTAGTATTTAGCATAGAGCGGGAAATATGGTTTTAGAGCATCCTACTTCTACAAAACTGCACAGCCAACGTAGGTACAGATTCAGATTATTCCCAATTCTACGTGGATGACTCATATTATGAGCACACAGATTAGAATGTCCTATTCTGATGGTAATGGTAGAATTGCCCTAACCTTACAGGGGCTAGTTGTGGGACACCATGGATGCTCACATGGTGTATTTATTGGTTAGAAGAACCTCCCAAAATATGTCCCCTACTCTTAAAACAGTCTATTGGTTTAAAGCCTTAAGATAAAAGCATATGTTTTGAAAGCTATGGTTTTAAAATTCTTAGTCTTGAGATTAAGTATTTCTTTTTTTTCAGAACGATTTCTAAAGAGTTTTCTTTCAGACTACAGATCTTAGAACAGAGAGAGTAACAGAAAATCTTTTAGAAAACAAAGTGTAAAGGCTCACAAGTTTTACTCAGATTATGTTTTAAGTAAAGATAGTAACTTCAGATTTTAGCTTTTAGAATTTAGATTTTAGAGTGAGTCCTTTCTACACTTAGTATGTTTTAATGAGAGAATACAAGCTCTGCCTTTAGAGCTAAATGTTATGGCTAACAAGATTTATATAGTATGTGTTGCCTACTATTGCTGTATATTTCAGTATTTAAGATATTCCAGCTTACACAAGTTATTTACATTTAGAATGCATTGTTTATAAATTATGATGATTAATATTATGCTTTACTTATGAATTCACCCCCATACACTCAGTACATCCTCAAAGTACTGATCTGCATATATGTCTATGTGCTACATTGTCTCATAATGTAGGTGTTAGTACAGTTGTAGAACCCATACCATATTCAAACAGATCGTAGCTTTCAGTCAGTAGGCGATAAGTCCTTATGTTTCAAGAGCTCGAGACAGTCATATAGTTTAAGTAGTATTTTATTTTATTTATTTAGTCGTATTAATTTGGGATAGTTGGGGGTCATGTCCCGGCTATACATAGTCAGTATCGTAGAGGCTTCACAGATGTCAGTTAGAGTTAGTTATGTATTTTCAGTCCCTCTTTTAGACGTTAACCGAATGTAAAAGTTGTATTGATATTGTATTTTTACCAAATTCCATCATTATTATGTTTTCGCACAGTAAATTCAGTCATTTTGTTCATATCATTCAGTTGCTTACAAGTTATTATTGTAGAAGAGTTAGGTTGGGATCACTTATGGTTCTAAGACTCGTGTGACATCACGGGATAGATTTTTGGGCCGTTACAACTTATTAGTGCACTCACCATCTCATCATACACATCAATACCATCCCTATCAAAATTTATTATCATCGATGCAGGTGCCTAGACACCAAGCCTCTCCTTAATTGTTATGACAAATACATCTTCATCTACCATATCTGTCAGTAAAATCACATACATATCATTTTTCTAATTCATCGATTCACTTACATCGAATGTGACCTACTCAACATTAAGTTTGAACTCTAATGGAAGTATCCGTGTCAACCAATGCGGCCTTACCAATATAATAGGAACATCGAAGTCAACTTCACATTCAAGAATAATAAAATTAACTTTAAATATGAAACAAGAAACCTTCACCAACATATCACATAAGATGATAATTATCTTTTTCACCTGCTATCTGCCACCAAAAGTCTCATAGATATTGGCTTAGGTGATCCTAACCTCAACTACTTCTACTCGACTAATGACACCAAGTTAATGCTAGCTCCAAATCACATATGGCTCGTGCAAAACTAAAAGAAATAATATTACAAAGAATGGTTAATGCTCCCAAATATTCCTTATTTTCAACTAAAGAATGGGAGGAAATAGGATTACAATGTGGCACATTATCAGTAGACTCAAAGCTCATCGTTCTTTACATGGACACCAAGTCTTTTATAAAATTTACATAACCAGGCATCTGCCTTAGAGCCTCAACAAGGTGAATTTACACAGACAACACTTTTAGTATAGCAATAAACCTCTGATACTTCCCTTCTTTGAATTTCATCTTCAACCTTTGGGAATAAGGTAGAGGAGGTCGAGAAATGGGATTTAATACTGGTGTGACCTTTTTACCTCGTTGTTTTTTAGTGTTTGTTCATATTTATAAAAATCTAAATTCTTGAGATGTGTCATCATTCACTGCCAACTTTTGTATTTCACCTTCGTCTGCATCATTAATATCCATAGGGTCATTACATATGCTCTCAACCACATGCATAGGTGAATCACTAGTGGCTAAATTGTGACCTTCGTTCTTCAAATTCTAAAAGTGTTGCTTTAAAGAGTTCTTGGTCGGTGTTGGTTTAATATGGAAAACATCTGCCAAAATTATTGCTTAAGCTGATGAATAATGGTTATATGGGACTCTATGTTCTGGCTTAAACCATCCTTAATCTCCTTAAGGAAACTCTCTTGGCTATCCAAACCCTTTATAAGATTTATAAGCAATGCTTCATTCTTACACTCTCAAACTCACCAATGAATGTCATTTTAGTAGTATATATTGTAATGAACTTCTATATCATTTCCTCTATTTAGATATATTTTTGTTGTTTCGAGCCTTTTCGCATCGGCTATAAGTCATTCGTGACTTATTAAAATTGTCGATTTGGTTTTTAGATGGTTCTTTGGGTTTTAGGATCATTTCCTATTTTGGAGATTTTATTATTAAGGAACTAGTCTCATACCAGTTCTGGTAGTGCCATCAAGTTTAAACCATTGATTTTAGGCTAGAAGGACCTTAGGTGAAGGTACCAAGACTTTTAGACTCATTTTTAGCTATTGGGTAGGTTCTATGAAAAAGGAACTATAGGTGTGGTGTAAGACTCCATAAAATTCTCTCATAGTCTGAGCCTTAGAGCGTGTTCAATGAAGTGTTAATCCGGCCCTAAGAGGTTGAGAAGTGTATTCCTAAGTGAGAAGTATTTTAATCATATAAAATTTCCCTAATATCAACTTTTTGTCATGGAGAGAATTAAATAATCTTTCCGTCGATACCAAATTCACCCAAATTTGATACAAAAATGGCAATCGTTAAAATCCAGTGAGCCTCTATGATTATGGCGCGTCGTGCAAAGGCTTAATTTCAGAATTGTCAATTTCCAGTGTGCCAACGCATTCTACCGCATCGCGGTGCCTTTCTAGTTTACAACCAAGGTGGCAATGCGATTTCCACCGCGTCATGCCATCAAGCAGTTTCCCAATGGTCTAGTTTCCAGTAAGCTAGCGTGATTCTTACGCATCACATCTACATGTGAAATCAGGACTTTTTGATGACGTTTTTAAATTTCAAGGACCAATTGGTTATTTTCTAAAGCCCCAAAACAGTCTATATAAGGGATCTATACCCTAAATAACAAAAATACTTCATTATTCATCAATTTTTCCCAAATCCAAGTAATTCTCTCTCAAAAAGTCAAGAACCTTAGCCAAGAAATAAAAAACAAGAAATAGGGTTTCTAATCCAAGACCCAAATCATCAAGATTCCTCCTTTAACTTTTCAAGAATCAAGAAACTAAGGTATACAGATGTTGATTCTTAGGTCCCTTTTATCCAAGAACCTCAAGAACCCTTTTCTAAATTTCAAAGATTTTAAGTTTATGGGTTTTCATGATTCATGTGAATTGAAATTGGAGTTCATATTATTATTGAGTTTAAATTCCTGTTTTGTTGATGAGGTTTCAAGATTTGACCCTAGTATGTGATATTCATGTGATGTTTATAATAAACCCTCTTTAAGTTGCTTGTTAAGTGATGTGTTCATGTCAATTAAGTGTAGAGATTGTTTAATAAGCAAAGCATGCTCCCCATATGTTTGATAAAATTCCTATGTGAAGGAATTAGAGCCATTATAGCATGTTGACTAGAAATCCCCAATTGTGTACAAGCCTATGCATGCCATGTGTTTGTTGAAAATCCTTAGAGAATGAATTGTGATATGTTAGCATGAAATTCCCTAATTATGTGTTTTTTAATGCATGTTAAGTGTTTGATACAAGACCTTTTTGAATGGAGTATGAGCCAATAGCATGTCTCCCTATACTATCATATATTTATGATTTCTAAATGCTTGAAGAGATGATTTAGTAATTGTGAAGGTGAATGAATGTCCATGGTTTTGATAATTCAAGAAAGATTGTGCTTTAATTTTATGTCATCGAGTCTTGGGGGAATTTATACCCAATAATTAGCTGTAGTCTAAAACCAGTGTCAGTTTTTCTGATAATCTAAGTCAAGCCACGATTCTTAGAACTCAGTGAGTTATAGAACTCTATACTATCAGACAGATACAGAACTTAAGAAATCTCAGTAATCTAAGTAATCTCAGTATCACTAGTAATCTAGCCTCAGTTCTATACTCATCTTAGATATAGTAGTATTCAAGTGTTTAGTTCAGACTTCAGTAGCAATCGTGTAATCTATTTAAAGATCTGTATCTTTTAGTGAGATAACGAGATTCAGTAGTATTCCATCAGATATGGAACCAAGTGAATTTAGCTTAACTCAGTCAGATCAGTCGAGAAATATGATTAGTATCAGATTTAGTTCAGTTCAAGTTCAGTTAAGAATCAGTTTAGAGTCTTTCAGTTAGGAGTAGGAGCTTGCACCGAGCGAGTGCAGGGATGAAGGCTTTCCCATTAGAGAGGCAGAGTCATTAAGATAAATCCCTGAACTCCAGAACTCCATAGGCAGTGTAGGATGAAGGAGTCACCCATTTGTAAAGGCCTGTCACCCACTAGATAAGCTTCACTATTATATTGCCTTAGGCTTGACTTCCTATGAGGGTCACCCGTTAGAAAGGATTGACCAGAGAGATCTTGACCCGTGGCACAGTATTGACACCCTTCCTGCTGGGATTACAGGTTAGACACCACCAGTTCAGATTCGGAGCATGTTAGTTAAGTAAGCAATACCACAGTTGCAGTTTTATTATCAATCTTCAGAAAAGAACTTAAAAATCAGGACTGTCAGGTACAGTCATCTATCTCAGTGAAGAACTCAGATAGTTCCATTAATTCATGGGCCACCCTCTAGATCGGCATGGTCCCACATAAAGTTATTGAGTAATCTTTTTATCAGATGCAGAGATCATCCATTAGATAGGCTTGATCTCAGTCTAAGATTCAGTTGAGTAATCTCATTATCAGATCCAGAGATCACCCGCTAGATAGGCTTGATCTCAGTCTCAAATTTAGTTGAGTAATCTCATTATCAAATCCAAAGATCACCCACTAGATAGGCTTGATCTATGACTCAAATTCAGTTGAGTAATCTCATTATCAACTTCATAGATCACCCTCTAGATTGGATTGATCTTAGTCTCAGATTTGTTGAGTAATCTACTTATCATCTCCAGAGATCACCTGCTAGATAGGCTTGATCTCAGTCTCAGATTTAGAGGAGTAATCTCATTATCAAATCCAGAGATCACCCACTAGATAGGCTTGATCTTAGTCTCAGATTCAGTTGAGTAATCTCTTTATTAGCTCCAGAGATCACCTTCTAGATAGGCTTATTCTCAGTCTCAGATTCAGATAAGTAATCTTATTATCAGATCAAGAGATCACCTGCTAGATAGGCTTGATCTCAGTCTCAGATTCAGTTGAGTAATATTATTCTTATATTCAGATATCTTCTACTAGATTGGTTTAATCTTAGATATAATCCTTTCTTATCATTGATAGTAGATTAATGGATCATCTATTAGAGAGGTTTGATCTCGAATTCAGATAGTCGAGAGCAGTAAGCTCATCTTTTAGTCATTGACATGAATAGATTCAGCCAATCAGCTTCAGTATCATCAATTTCCAAGATTATCCACTAAATGCGACTGATCTCGATTTCATTACTCAGTTTTCTATTTCAGGAGATTTAATTGTTTAGTATCTCAGTATTAGTAGTGAGTTCAGATGTTAGTAAAGCAGTATCCGAGTTTCAGTATTTTGAGTTGTGATGTTTTCAGTTATGGTTTGTACATTCATGCAGATTTCCTCATTTAGTATTTTCATGATTATTCAGTTAAGTAATTGTTCTTGAATAATCCCTTGTATTTAGCCTTACCTCATCTTCATACTCAGTACATTCTTGTATTGATGCATTTGCACTATGGTATTTTATTTTACACCATTGGTTAAGAGGAACGAGATCCAGAGTACCCTTAGCAGCTTTGTCCCAGTCAGCAGCAGTAGACATAGCAGTGAGTCCTCTTCCGTCGAGGATGATCCTTATTTTTATTATTTATTAGACTTAGTTTATTTTTAGTAAAAGGAGTTAGTTGGGGACATATCCCATCAACTCCACAGTTCAGATAGTTTAGAGGCTTTTTGGACAGATGTATCAGTGTTCAATTTTCATTTTTAAGTATTTTTAGATATTTTTAAACCTTATGGATAGTTTTAGTGTTTATTATCTATAATATGAAGTTCTTAGGTGCAGATATGTAGAGGTTTAGCTTGTAGTTCTTCGGGATCATGAGCACCGTGTGACGTTCCGATTCTAGAAAATTATATCGTTACATGTGGTCCTAAAATTTAGTTGAAATGATCTTAGATGAATGTTTAAATGGTTCCATTAAGTCTAGAATTTTTAATTTGTGTGGTTGTATAGTTTTTTTGCATGTCACGAGTACATGGCCAGAGTCTATTTGGTCTTAGAAAAAGTTGGTGCATGGAACTATCTGGTGCAAGCGGTGGTCTCTTTAGCAACCAGGAGATCTCTTTAGAGATCACCCTTGGACCCCGCCTATTCACTTAACTGATTCTCTTATCTCTTAAGTAAAGGTTGAATATTTATGGTGTATTGCTTAAGCAATCATTTGACCATTTAATAAATCATTGGTTCGCTTTAGCGACACCTAAGAATTATTAAATCCTCTTCTTTACAAAAAATTTCCATTCATTTTCCCTATTATCCTACACTATTTGAGAGCTAGAAGAGAGGGAAAATGTGGAGAATCATCCATTGAAGATAAGTTAAGTTAGGCTAATACTCCTTGGTAATTTTCCATTATTTTCCCCATCAATTTCCATTTCAATGTAAATTCTTAGAAATTTGGTGTTTAAATACTTAGACCATAAGGACTGATTTGGGCCCTAATTTATGCACAATTTGTGCTCAAATTTAAGCATACATTCCTTATCTTTCAAGGGACCTCGTGGCAGATTCAACTTTCGATATTGTCTACAAGCCCCGCAGGCCGATTTTTGACCTAAATTCTAACTAGATCTTTATTCCTAGCAATATTTGTCTCATTTTACTCATTATTTTGTATAGATTACAATTTTTATAGTGTGGCAGCATTTTGAGATCATGGAGTAAAGGTGGGTGATTTATAGATGGCTTAAGACTTGTGATTCAATATTTAGGTAGGCTTCAGTATACCCTTCTTAAAGAGTTAGTGTATGGTGTAGATATTTCGTGCTAGTTAAGGATGATAGGATATGATTATAGGTAGGATACACTAGCTTATCCTAATTAGGTGTTTGCAGTTATAAGGGTGAACTGACCCTTAAGATGAAATGCATGTTATAGAGATAGAATCATATCACTATAGATTATAAGAATGTTAACCATAGTTGATGCTCAGTTTCATTTAGAATAAGATTTACTTCTTGATTTGGTGGATCTTCGTAGTTTTTTGGATTATAGTATTATTCTTATACTAGTTATATGCTATTGGGCCTGAAGTTGTAGTTATGATACAAGTTGGAATCCTTGTGAGTATTCTACCCTTAGAAAAGAGAGTGAGGCAGCTATGGATTCTTAGGAACTTTATGTTGTATTATTGGATACTGGTGATGGAATGCATACTATTATGTGTTCATGCTCATTTAGTAGTACTATTCCAACCAAAATCATGATCTTACTATTATTTAATAAAAAGGGATTAATTCCCACTTTGCACTTGTAAAATGGATTATTTTATCAAGGGGATTGTACCACCATATTTTTTGATTTATGAGCTTTCAGAACAAAAGATAATGTTTTAGAAATTAGACTAAGATAAATTTTGGCCCATGATTTGTTCACTTTTTTTATCAATACTATTTACTTTGGTCAAGAGAGATATTTGACTTTTTCTACTAAATGATACTGATTTAGTGTTAGAGTTGATCTTAACAAATGGATTATAGTTTATACCAAGAATACAAAAGATTACATAGTACTAACGAGGATCCTAGAACACTAGATAATTTAATTACAATAATATCCAATTTAGAATATGAATTAATAAAACATCTTAAGTCAAGAAGATAAAAATAAAAAATATTTCAACCGATAATATTCACAAAATACACTATATAAAAGTAAATAATTATTACCTAATAACTATTTACTGTAGGGGGGTGCGGATTAGGCGCGGTAACTTTAGTAGAAAGTATATAGTTATTAGGTAATAAGTATTTACTTATATATAATGTATTTTGTGAATATTATCGGTTGAAATATTTTTCATTTTTATCTTCTTGACTTAAGATGTTTTATTAATTCATATTCTAAATTAGATATTATCGTAATTAAATTATCTAGTGTTCTAGGATCCTCGTTAGTACTATTTAATCTTTTGTATTCTTGGTATAACCTATATAGTTTGGTTTCAATTTCTTTTAATGATTTATTCTTTTCTTAAGATGTATCCATTAATTTATGTAATTGCTAAATGCTTTGTAGTAATATTCATTAACTATTTTTCTTCGTTCTTGTATTTTTTATTTTCATATATTTTATTAATATGTTCAATTTTACTGATATTCATATTTTGGGGGGTGATTAAATGGTAATTGATTAAATGCTTTGCTATAATATTCTTTAGCTTTTTGTCTTAGTTTTTGTAAGTCTTCTATATTATTTTTAAGATATTCTAAATATTCTATATCTTTTGTTTTAAAATATTCTTTTAAATTCATTTTTATAAGGTTTTCTGTTAATTTTATTTCATCCATTTCTCGTTCCCAGTATTTTACCTATTTGTAGTTTATCATTTCATTCTTATAAAGTAAATGTATAATAATCTATTCTACTTGTACTATATTTAATATCTTGTTTGAGGTTATTAATACTACTAACTATTTTTTCTTGTTCTCTTTCTAATGAATTTCTTAAACTATCTAAACTTTTATCTTTGTTTTTCTCTAAATTTTTTCAAGTTTTCGTCAATCCATTTTTATTTTTCTATTAGATTTTCCATTATTTCTCTAATTTGTTTTCTATAATTAATTTCTTTATGTAGGTCTTCTTGGTTTGCTCTAATTTTCTTAATATATCCTGACATGTTTAGTCGGTAAAATATTTATCTGAATCTGAATAATATTGATGTTCAGAATATATGTGTAAGTTTTCTATACTGTTTAATAATTCCTCCTCTTCATAATCTTTTAATTTTTCCCATATTATTTTCTTTATGTCTATAATTTTTATATCTCTAAGTATATATAAAACAAGTATTTTAATATCATCTGTCATTTAGGCTTGATTAAATGTTATTTCATAATATTTTTCAGTTGTTTGTTTTAGTCTAAGTAATTTTTGCATATTTTCATTAAGGGATTCTATATATTTTATATCTTTAGTTTCCATGTATTTGTGTAAATTTGTTTTCATTTGTTTTTCTACTAATTGTTTGTTTCTTATATCTTTTTTCCAAAATTCTAAATATACATAATTTATCATGGTTGACATTTAGGTTTGGTATATATATGTTTGTAAGTGTAATTAGGTATTTGTGGTATGTAATTTATTCTAGTCATATAATATTTACCAAATGCTTTTTCTAATATGATTTTTCTTATATCTACTACTTCTATATGCTTAAGTGCACATAAAATAAGCATTTTAAATTTATCTACCATTTCTTCAGATAAATAATTATTCATTTTTCATAAAATTGCTATTTTCAAAATATTCCCTTCAATCATATACATGACAAAATATGATCATATTAGATTACTATATACTAGATTATTCTTAAATAACAAGTTCGTTGGTCACTATTAGCATGGTAATCCAGATACTTTTCCCTTAAACAGTTCCTCAACTCTGGCTACTCCCCACCATGTCTTCTAGCCTTATTGGTTTCACCTTTAGGATGGCATAGTTCTTAGGAATTTTTCTCCATTTCCACTTTGCTAATAAACTTCTTAACATGCTATTCTTCTAATAATTCTACTATAAAGTAACTAACATGAACTTATCTTATCATATCATGATTGTTAGGAATTATGAATTTAGCTATTCATAATACTGAATAAATATACTTGTTCTGGTAAGTTTGATAATCCTAAGTTTTGTTCCTCCATAGATTTTTCCATTGAAATATACCTGTTTTTAAATAAATAAGCAAAATATTTGTTGTAGATAAGAGAGAATTTTTCACTTCAACGCATGAAGGCTTGTCCTTCTCATGCCTCCGATGCCTTCTATTTATAATGAGAAACTTTACATAATTTTACACATTTCTAAAAAATCTAATGACTTGGAAAGTTTTTTTTCTACCTAACCTAATTAATGTTCTGACATATTTTACATGAATGTCTTCACAAAGACTTTAATATCTAACTATAAGACAAAAATCTATAAATGCCTTTGGCTTGAAAAGTCAAAAAAGCCTATTCTATCTAAAGACTTTACAAATTTTATACAATAAACTTTACGTAAAGTAAAGTTATGCTATTTTATTCACATGTCTTTTGTTTTTATCTCTTTCTTCGGTATCTACTTTGGTTATCTTCTCTATTTTTTGTCATTATAGCATCACATCTGGAATAAAGTTGCACTTGCCACTACATCTGCTACATATGTGGTCTTTGTATTTTTGGCCAACTCTTTCACAAAATTGATCCATAGCTTTTTCTGAAATAATTCCCTTACTGATAGATCTCGTTAATGGTTGTTCCTCTTGTCTGAGAAGTGTTAATCCCCATTTTCTAAGTTCTTCCATGTCAGGGTCTCTCACTTCTTTGCAAGTTGAATAAATCAATGCTTGATTCCTTGAATTATATATCCAAACTGGCTTTTTATTTGAATAATTATTAAGTAATTCTGATAATATATTGCTTATTCTAGTAACTCTTTTGTTGTGGTAAAATGCTGGTATCTGCGTTTTTGGTATCTCGGTCTGTTCACATATTTCTTCGGGAATAATATAATCTTTGGTCATACTCATTTTGACCACATTAATAGTCTGTTTAATTTCGTCAAATAATATTTCTACTGGTGCGGAATAAAATAGAACATAGAATAATTGTCCGTTGGTAATTCTCTTGTAAGTCATAAATTCTTTGTGAATTTCTGGGATTCCTGCTAACTCTTCTCCATTAGTTGCGTAAACCATAGATAATAGTCCATAATAGTAACATGATTTAATAAAATTTGGGCTTGTACCTGGTAAGGCAATAAGTTTATTGTAATTTTGGCATTTCTGGGTAATATATCCTTTTTGTTGCGCAGCTAGCTCTTCACTTTGAATAGGCTTGGTATTTAATAAGTTTTGTAAGGTGTGTATGTTGTCAACGTATTTATGAGAAGAATAATCGTATGTCTGTTTTTCTTGGTTAAGTGATTCAGAACAGGTATATATCTGGGGAGGTGCAATTGCTTCTACATTTTGTATATTTGGTGTATATGGTTTTGAAAATATTTGGCTGAGGTGATAATTCTTTTTCTTTGGTATTTCAGGTCTATTTTGAGTGACTATATTTTTCCTTTTAGATATGCCTACAGCTGTAATTGAAATTTCAGCAGTAATTTAAGTTTTAAGGTGTTTCTCATCGTCACCTTCTAGGTCTAGTTTTTTAAGTCACCCCAATGCTGTCTACTATATGTCTTGTAGGGTGGATAACCATATCCCTATCAATGTTGCCTTGGGATTTAGAAGTCGGTGCTCTACACCATTACTCTAGCTTAGTTTTTGTTATAGGCACACCTGTTAAGATCGGTGCAGATACTAACGAATTTCCCTCAAACTGAGAATGATTTCTCCTCCTTTTCCCCACTAACAATACTCACACTGATCTATCCTATCCATTTTATTCTCTCTTATTCCTTCAGTTTCTCAACCTTAATCTAGTGAGCATGTGTTATCAGAAGGGAATTATCTATATGCGCAGTATCCATGTACGTCCTACACTCTATGACTACAAAATTAGATACAACAGTGACAACCTTACTCTAATGATCTCTAGTATCTGGCAACAACTCTAGTACAAACATAGCTAATTGAGTAAACATGTTGTATTACTCTTTCACTGAAATAGAGCCCTACCTCAAGTTCATAAATTTCTCTATCTTAGCCTCTTTTATCTACCTTCGAAAGAACCTACCTAGAAAAGCCATCTAAAATATATCCCAACTCATAGAAGTGTATTCTCTCCTCTACCATTCATCCTCATATTAATCTAGTCATAAGCAACATCTTTCAATTGATATGAAGACAATTTTGTGCTTTTCTCTTCTGTAACATGCATAATATGAGTAATAATATCCTTTACCTCATCAATGAAAATTTGAGAATCCTTATTCACCTTCGACCCAAACAACTCAGGTAGGTTCGTTCTTAAAAAATCCTAAATTCTAGCTTTAGCTAAGTGACCATTTTGCTAATGTGGGACTGCTGCTGGTTGATTACCTTGAACATTAGTATTCTCAGCGTTACCTTACACTTGTAAAGCAACCCAAAACTTAGTATGATCGACATTCTAATTCATAGTGTTAGCAGGTAGGGGTGTGACCGGGTGATCCCTTTTTTGTGTGCATAAGCTCTGAGAAAAGGCATTCTCTATTATTTTAAAGCCCTAAATTATAGATGATAGATATAACCACTAAGTATGATAAATATAATTTAAGAGGGGACGGTTCTTAATATGTTTCGTAGCGTCTTGCACATATGTGTGGTGTGCTTCACACCCATGATCAATACTCTCTGTAATGCATCTTGTAAAACTTCCTATGACTTTTTAAAACCTTACACTCTGATATCAAGTTTGTAATGCCCCAAAGATACCATTAGATTTCACATAGTGCTTTAGACTACTAATAGCCCCAAGATAACCCATGATAGCTACTCAACACTACCTCTCATAAATGTAAACTTAAAACATGAGCAAAAATTGAAGAAACCTATAGCTGACTTCAAATAATTGAATAATCACAACCAAAACACTATAACTCAGTAACTTTAAAATCTATGAAAAACTGGGGAAAAAACATAGTCTGACTAGTCTTGACAAGCCTCTAACTAAAACTGAAACACTACTGGGACAGACCTCAGCTGACTTAAATTAATGGCTAAATAAATGAAATAATTACAATAAACATATGGAACAATCATAAACGTGGTCCTTGAACTATAAGGACTCACCAACAAAAAAATATAGGAAGTGGTGCCAGAGGTTAATCGTTATGCTTGGGACGAATACAAGAACCTATATTATGAAACAATGTATCCACATAAACATATATGTGGTAAGTACTTCTAGAATGTACTGAGTATATAGGGGTGAATGTAATAAAGAAAATTAAAGCTGAACATAATTTCAAATCCTGTATTCGAAGTGTAAAAGGACATACCTATATCATATGCAAGATATAAAGTTTAAATGACATAAATAATAACTCATAAAATAATTTCAGAACAACAATTGTGAGTGATTACACTTAGTTACTAAAAAGATATTTTTTTTGGGAGATTCTCATAATGGACATAAACCATAAGAGCAACACAGATCTCAATTACTCAAGTCCACATCGAAAGGGCATGATGACTCAAACCCTCATCACAAAATATAGGGACCACCTAAACAAGTCAATTATACATGTATAATAATATAAGTGATATGCCCATTTGGACTAGCTAAAATCACCTATAGTGGGATATAGTTTATCGAAAATAGGATGCATTAAACCCACATTCCGTTCTTAGCGCTAAATACTACTCCAAAAATCACACTATTGCTCATACTTTATCTATGAAGTTCTCCTTAAAATATTCATGTAATCTTATAATTCTGAAAACATAATATACCATTGTTTCTATCTCAAATGTCATGGTTTATTATGTGAACTTCATAGCTTGTTAGAAATCTCATATAAAACAAAAACAGTGATTATGCAACAATACTTTTGAAACTTAAAGTAGTAAAGTTGAAACTTTTGTAAGCTGAATACTCAATTCTAAAATTGTAATCTCTTATCAACTCATGCAAAATGCATATCAACATGTCATAAGTCAATGATTGAAATAACTTTCATAGATAAAACATAATATGGATGAAAATCACAAACTTTTAATGGTAAATTAGCTAAACTATGCCAAAAATCATGTATATTTATCAACTTGTGAATCGTCATGTCAGAATACTAAAAATCATCTCATATTATCAATTTTCTAGATAAAAACATAATTAAACATTAAATCTTATGTTAAATAAAGTTAAACTCATGAGGAAACATCAAAATCTCAAAGCATATGAAGAGTAGGACTGAACCCTAGTTATCACTAATACTCAAATAAAAACTCAACTTTCGAAAAAAAGGATGAAAGAGTATCTTTGTTCAAACACCACAATCACGGACATAGTGAATTTCTAAAGGAAAATTCTAATTTGAATTTTGAAAGCTTTAATTTTTATGGAAATCTCTTTCTTTGTGCTTTTAAGGATTTGGGAGGAGAGAAGAAATATTAGTTTGGATTATAAGAGTGGGAATATCATTTTATATGACTAGGAGGTTGTTTAATAGGTCAAACACAAAAAACCCATTGACCCAAACTGAAAAAAGTAAAATTGATGTTTTTGTGCCCTTGGGTGTGGCACGCCCTTGCCGATCCACTCAAATAATATGGATTGCCCTTATCATGGCACACCCAGAGCGTGCCATGCACTTATTATAAACCTTTACTGGTTTCCACATAAGGGTTGGCATTCCCTCTATGGCACACCCTTAACACAATCCTTTCTATTTTAGGTCTAAAAATATCCCGTTACACATTCTTAAATTCGAAAACACTTTCTAATTTCCCTATTGTAAGTCATTATCATAATATAATATTGACATAACCGAAAAACTAGAAGTAGATACAAAAATAAAATCAAAGAAACCTTAGGGTCTAACTGAACCATTCCAAACCACTACACCACCACCATCGACGTCAAGAAAACAAACTCCCAAATGATCCAATCTATGCACCTCTATGGCCATCTCGTTCTTCTCCTTTTCTATATGGGCTAAACTACCCATAGACTGCCTACTCAAAGCATATGCTATTACCACTTTACATGGATGGTAGAGTACATCGAACCATTCTGCTCATAATGTTTAAGTTCTCTACAGTCTTAAGATATAACCTCCCCAATATATATGAAAGCACAACCTAACCCTACTCTAGAGTAATTACAATACACAACAAATACTTCTAACCTATAAGGAGAGGCTAGCACTGGTGTTGAAGTCAATATATTCTTTAATTCTTTAAAACTTTTCCCATGATTGTCTGATCATTGGAACTTCAACTGCTTTGGTGTCAACTTTATCAGTGGTGCAGCTATAGCGGAAAAACCCTTAAAAATATCATGTAGCAACTATTTAAAGTCCAAAAGTTTCTTATGTTGGATGGAGTAATGGGCCTAGGCCAACGTTTTATTGTATCTATTTTCTTTTTTGGGGTTCTATAATAATACCTACATCAGAATCACCTGCCCCTAAAAGGTAATCGACTCCAACAAAATTTCACTCTTGCTAAACATTGCAAATAACTGGTGATCCTTAAGGGTCTACAACATTATACTTAAATGATCTGCATACTTCTCCAAACATTAAAATATAGAAAAGATTGTCATCTATGAAGACCATATCAAACATGTCCAAATACTACTAGAATACCTTATTCATTAAATTTATAAAGGATATAGAAGCATTTGTTATCAAAAAGGTATAACCACAATCTTGAAGTACCCATATTGAGTCCTATAAGCAGTTTAAAGAATGTCATATTCCTTAAAATTAAACATATGCTATGATGATCTAAGATCAATATTTGTAAACACCCGAGCACCCTAAAGCTAGTCAAATAAATAATCAATACTGGGGATATGGAACTTATTCTTGATGGCGACCTTAATTGATTGTCTATAATCTATACATATTCTTAGAGTACTATCATTTTTATAGATGAATGAGACTGAAGCACACCACGGAGAAACACTAAGATAATAAACCCCTTATCTAAGAGGTCCATACACTTCTCCTTCAACTCCTTAAGATCAACTAGAGTGATCCAGTCGGGAAATATATAAATGGGCTGGGTATTGGAAAAAAATCAATCTTTAACTCTATTTCTCTATTGGGAGGTACCTAGGTAGATCTTCTTAGTAGACTTTAGGAAATTCATTGACTGCCCAAACTAACTAATTGTTGGGGGTCTCAAACTCGATATCTTTTACCTGAACTAAGTGATTCCTACACCCATTTGAGATTAACTTTCCATCCTTAATATAGTAGATGAAAAGACCTTTAGAGGTTATTGAACTAATCTCCCACTCGAGGGATGACACATCTGAAATGAGAAACTTCACCACTTGGGTGCAATAATCAACTAAAGAATAAAATGAATTGATCTAGTACATTTCAAGGATGATATCAAAATTATCATCTCTATCTCTATTAAATATACTAAGGTAAATCTATAGAGGACTATTGTATGACACTTTCTGTATACCCGTATGTCAAGAACTGACTTACCAACATGATTGGAAACTGAAAAAGGTTAAGAAAGATTATCAAGACTATACCAAATTTTAGAGAAATAAGTGGAGTTAAAACATAGTGTATACCTCAAATCTAAAATGCATAAGCAGCAAGATAAAAGATACGAAGCATTCCAATGGCTATATATTGGGAAATCTTCTACTCTTGATGAGAAGGTATAACATAAAACTAGTTCTAACCCTAACTCTCACTAGTATGGAATAATGCGGCCTGCTATGAAGATAGGCGGCCTAATAGAGCTGCTGATTTGGTAAACTGAGCCTTAGGGCTACCATCTCTATTTACCTTCTTAGAAAAATAGAATTATTTTATCCTATGGCCAATCTTACTACCACCATAAAAAAAATCTTTACCCATCATATACTCACTCGAATAATTCTTTCCGTACGTTTTACATATTGGGTTAGTTCTTTCTATATAAATCTACCCCGACGTCTAGGAGTTGGTACCCTACTATACTAATATTACTAAAATTCAGGTGTGGGGTACCTATCTAAAGGTGTTGTGGGTATATAAGAAAGGCTCAAAAATTGCAAATGGTTTCCTTATCCTTATTAATACTGACCATAATACAATTGTTTGGTCCTAGCCATTTTATTCCTTCTTTGTTGTTTCTTTAATTTCTCTTCCTCAATCTATTGAGCATGAGTTAGCAATCAAGAAATATCCATATCATTTATCAACATGGTAGTCCTTTACTGTATGACTACCGAGTCAGGCACTCATATGAAAAATTTACTCATACGAGTCCTAGAATCTAGAATTACCTTTTGTGAGTACTTGGAAATCTAAGTGAACTTCATATAATATTTTTCACCGACATAGTGACCTACCTAATATTCATGAACTCATCTACCTTATATTCTTTTAATTCACAAGGAAAGAACCTGTTTAGAAAAGTCATGTAAAATAGATTTAAAGTTATTGGGGCTTCATTCTCACCCTGACCTCTCTTTCACATCATAACGCAATCAACAAAAACATCCTTCAACTAATTAGATACCAATTTCACACTCTGCTCTTCTGTAATATGCATAATCTGAGTGATCTTCCTCACTTGATCAATGAAAATTAATGGGTCCTTATTTAGATTATACCTAAAAGACTTAGGTGCATTTATTCACATGATATCTTAAACTCTTAGTGAAGCTAAGTTGCACTTTCTAGTGAATTGGAATTACTATTAGCTAATAACCCTGAGTAATTGCATTTACAACCTCAGCTAACACTTGGAAAGTAGCTTGAAACTTAGCATGAGAGACATTCTCATTCAAAAGGTCTGCAGATGGTGGTGGGGTTAGCTGACCTCCATTACTGTGGGCATAAGCTCTATGATTAGGCATTTTCTTTCAAGTGAAAGCATGAGCTAGAGAAGATAGAGATAACTTCAAAGCATGCTAGAGATCATGATATAAAAGATAGTAATACATTTTGTAACCTCTTAATTATAAATGTGGTTGTCTTCACACCCATGATCAAGATTCTATGTAACTGGGCTTGTGAGACCCCCTGGGACTCTTTAAAACCTTAGACTCTGATATCATATTTGTAACAACCCGAGGATTCTTCGAGGATGTCACATGGTGCTTAGGATTACAAGTATCCTTAGGCTAACCCATGATATCTATTCAACATTGAATCCTGATAAAATAATCATAGAACAAGAGCAAAAACAAATGAATTATATAATTCAGTTCACATGGATGAACAATTTCAATAAATATGGTAAACTTAAACTAACTGATACTCATGGGACATAAATGTAATACACCATCTGACTAGTATTTAGAAGCCTCTAACTAAAACTAAAAAGCCAGTAGGACATACCCCAGATTACCTAAACTGCAAGATAAAGTCTAAGTTGAGAGAAATGAAATATCTGCAAGTCAACATAAAATTGTCCCTTGAATCATGAGGACTCACTGACTGATGAGATGTAAGATATAGTGATCATTACATATCGTACTATTTAGGGAGAATACTAGAACCTACATAATTAAATAATGTAGCCACAGAGACATATATTTCATCACTATATCTAGAATATAACTAGCATATGGGGGTGAAAATAACAAATAAAACAAGTATATATGTCATAAACTAAAAACATAGATGTAAAGTGAAAACTCAAACTCACCAAGATGTTGGATAAAATTGAAAATTGATGTATAGAACATAAAGAGTAAACCATAGTATTATAAGTTATGTGAGTCGCTAGACTTGGTTTCAAAATTGTTTTTTTACTGTAGAAGATTCTTGTAACCAACATAAACCTTGTAAGCTAACATACAGTTCAACGTCTGGCCCATGATGATGAGGGTTGTTCTAGCCTTGACTTCGGTATAGAACCTGATTTGAACTAGAGTGGTTATTAAACTAAGCTCCTTGGGTCGATGAGAAACTTTCTAGCGAGGTCCCTTTACATACGGTGGCACTAGTTTATGGGAAATAAGATTTGTTGGACCATATTCCCCTCTTTGTGCTAAATACTACACCTAAGATCTATATTGGTGCTCATAATGTATGAAATTCACCTTAAATTAAGCATATGGGTTTATAAATAAGAAAATCAGTTATGTTTCTATTATTAAATCATACTCATAAGTAACTATGTGGATTTCTTATGAGATCATAAGATCAAAACTTAAATCTGAATCATTCTGTATTAATCTAAATTTTGAAAAAGTAAGACTGAACTTTTTAATTGAGAGAATCATGCTAAAACCAAAAAATCTTAGTTAGAAACTGACTGAATCAGGGTTAAAATAATGTACATTTATCAACTCATGGAAATTATTTCAAAATTACTAAAAATGCATCTCATAACAACAATTATGTAAGTAAGAAGACGAGTAAAGGTAGATTCTCATGCTAACTGAATAATAAATCACATGATAATGTCATAATTACGAAAATATATAAATTGTGTAAAAACCATAACCATCAATTCTTCAAAACTCATGTAAAACCTAAATATTTGGGTGCAAGGATGAAAGATTATACTTTTTCTAATCATACATACCTAGACTTAGTGAATTGTATGGAGGAAACTTGAATTGGAACCCATAAAGGTTTAATCTCTGAGATGGAACCCTTTCAAGGTATTCTTGATAGTTTGTTAGAAGAGTTAACATGTAATTCAGCTTGTAGGAGTAGGGAACAAATTTTGTAGTGTTATGGGATTATTTAGGAGGAATATGACCAAAAATTCCTTGAAGATTTGAGAAGAAAATGGAAATTTGGCATTTTTGTGCCCTTGGGCGTGGCATCCCTTATCGTGCCACACCAAGGTTTTTACACGCTCTTATTTGGGTGACCAGGTGATGTGGCATGCCCTTATCGCATCAGGCGACTTGATTTTGCGATGGGGTATTCCATGCGTCCACAACACGTCCTTAATACGGACCCCCACTAATTCAGAGCCCAAAACATCATGAAATGTGTTCCAAAAATTCCTAAGTACTTTCTAGTAGTCCCATTAAAATCCCTTATCATAAATTAACCCAAAAATTTCATTGAAAATAAAGGAACTATCAAAATAAAATCATTAAATTTTTGGGTATAAAAATAACTCATTGGGTGCTATTTTAGAACTAAAAATTAAAAAAATACACAACTTATATTTTCAATATTACAAAAAGAATCCAACTCCCTAAACATATTACAAAAATTCCAACATATACACAGAATGCTATATATAGATTGGCTATCTTATGTATATTAATAGGGAGAGAGTAAAGTAATTAAAAAGGTGGGAGAGAGTGTAATTACTTCCAAAAGGGTTTATATTTATGTTATTTATACATTTAAGAATGCTAGTTCATACGACCACAAATAGTAACATAATTGGCAAAGTGTGAAAATCATTTTCACCCCCCAATTTTGATTAAAAAATCAACCTCCCCCCTTAATATTGAACAATAATCATACGCCCCCCTTTATCCCATGCAATGTCAATTTTGTCCTTATAATTTTAATTCTATATTTATGTAATACCTTTTTATATTATATGTAATGAATATTTTTTTAACATGGATATTTGTAGCATTTTATTAAAGTTTATTAACTTTATATGCAAATTAATACGTTTTGTAAATTTATCACAAAATTTAATGTTATTGTTTAAGATCGTTATTTTAGTATTATATGTATTAAAGAGTCGTTTGGTGTGAGGTATAATTATAATAATTTAGAGATAAAGTTCACGATTATTTAACTTATGTTTAATTAGATGTATTAGGTAGTCTTAAAACTATTTATCCCACTAGTTATGCCACAGTGATGAGATAAGTTATCACACAATTCTGTGGCGGACCCAGGAATTCAAGGTTGTGGGTGCTCAAAAAAAATTATAAAAAATAGTATATAGCTGTAGGGATTAGAACCTGGAAAAAATACTTTTCCACAAAAAAAGTATAAAAGCATCCATCGATAAATACTAGGATTAATGAAACCCTTATCCAGAAGATCATTCAATTGCTCCATTAGTTCCTTTAATTCTACTAAGGCCATCCTCTCAGGATGAATAGAAATAGGGTAGGTATCCAGTAAAAAATCAATCCTAAACTTTATTTCTCTATTGAGAAGAATTCTAGGAAGATCATCGAGGAAAACTCAAAGAAAATCATTGACCATATAGAATAATTGCGAAAAGGACTTTCAAATCTTGAATCCTTAACTCATACTTGATGATACAGACACCCTTTCAAAATTAGCTCCTACCATTTATGATAAGAAATAAACATCCCTTTGGGTACTAAAGAACTCCCCTTCTATTCAATCATCGATACATTAAGAAATTGAAAATAGACCACTTGGGACCTATAATCCAGTGAAGAATTGTACGAGTGAAGCCAATCTAGACTGAATATTACATCAAAATCTACCATATCAACTTCTATCAAATTCACCAATGTCTCCCCATGAATGATGGATATCACACAACCCATATAGGTATTTCTAGCAGAAATATAATCACCCATTGGAGTACAATTGAAAAAGGGGACAAAAATATTGTCATGGCCAAAACTAAAGTATGTAGCTACATAAGCGGTTACATAAGATAGGGTAGGATGATTAAGCAAATAATAAACATCACAGAGAAAGAGTTGTATCATACCAGTGATAACATCTGGGATACTTTGAATTCATGATGAGTAAAAAGTGTATAAAGGAAACTCCGGCATTGTTAGTATCTGAATGTAACACCCAAAAAATAGATCCTGAGATGTCACACACTGCGTAGGACCATAAGTGACCCCAAGCTAACCTTTCTACTGGCATAACTCATGAGCAACTGAATTAAATACTTAAATTTGAACTAAATAAGTGGAAGATAACTCTTCTATGAATCTGATCAATACAGAACTAAATTAAATTAATTATAGCTCTACTTTTACAAAAGAATATTGAATCAATTCAGATCTACTTTTACCTGACTCTACTAGCTGTCTATGAAGCCTCTACAAGTATTGACAATAGGTAGTTGGGTCAGGACCTACCACTATCCTAAATCAATATAACTAAATAAATAAAAATAAAACACTACTCAAACTATATGATTGACTCCGAACCTTGGATCAAGAGGACTCATCACCTGCTGACTGGAAGCTGTAAATTGTCTAAATATTGTATGCATGCTATAACTCAATTGATACCAACATTATGAGACATATTAGTGGGTCAGTACTTTGAGGATGTACTAGGTATATGGGGGTTAAATGCGTAAGTAAAACATCATCTCATCATCATAATTGGTAAAACAATACATGCTAAATGTAAATGACACACATAAGATGGAATATCTGAAAAACTAAAATCATAAATAATAAGTCAATCATACTTTATAAATCTAGTGAGTCATAGTATTTAGTTTTTAGTCTTTTAGTCTTGTAAATCCTCAATCTTAAGTTTTCTTGGAGAATCAATGAAGGATTTTGATTTTTTGGAGAAGAGGTTTTAGAGCTCTAGAGTTTTGTTTTTGAAGAGAATGATGAATAATGAGCATAAAGTACTTAGAATAAGCTTAAATTTTATGTTTGGACGGATTGGGTACTTGGTAATTAACTAAAATACCCTCTTTAAAATTCTAAACTGAACTGGAAAATGTAATATTTTTCCAAACTGGATGGCCAATCCGATGCACCACTATAGAGATGGCTAACTGGATAAGGGACACTTGGGAACTGGAAACTCAATACGATGCTTCATCATTGTGGTGCCATTTTGGAATGTCATTTTGGCAACTGGCGCGATGCGCTAGATTGTGTTGGGCTACTGGATTTCTATAATTAGGAATTTGGACCTCTCTGCGGTGTGCTAATAGTGCGGAGGTCCACTAGAATTGATAATTATAAAATTACCCTTCATCGTGATATGGTGGTTGCTCAGGTGGGACACTGTCAACTTAAAAAAATGCTCTAACTCCTCAATTGAGCATCGGATTTGAGCATCTAGACATGAAATTAATATTCTTCATTTTGGAAGTTAGTCCTTAACATTCTCGAAATATGTTTAAGCTGGGGAAACTACGGGGTGTTACAAAATCTTTCCCTTAGAAACATTGGTCCTCGAATGTGGATTGATAAGGTGAAAATACTTAAGAATCTGAGGCTATAAACTGTCATACAAAACTGAAATAAACTATATGGATGAATCTCAACATTGTGAGCTACCAAAAAGATCTATGAGTGCATGAACTTACAAGAAAATAGTTATAAGGCTGAATCTGAGATTGGAAAAGAACTGAATGAAGAAAGACTATTTCCTTTGACTGAGTTTGAGTTCCTGGAGAAAAGATGAGGGTACTTAGTACGATGTCTACTTCTGCTTCCCAAGTATCACCTTCAACAGACTGACTGGAATGAGAGTTCTTAACTAAGGCAACTGAGATTACCTATTAAACATTCACATCTGAGAATATACTTACATGACTAAGTCTGGAACATTAGAAACCTCTATCATGAAACTAATTTTTGAGCTGGCTTGCCTTTACTTCTTATGCGAAGTTGATTCATGCTGAGAGTTTAGAATTAGCTTGAAGTGTTCATGATGCAATTATTCATGTAGAACGTTGAAGTGATAAATTATGCAGGCACGAACCATGAGACAATGAGGCTACGATCATACAATGGGTATTACATTTTCTGAGTTGGGATGCTTGGAGAACTAAGATCATTCACTGAATACTTATGAACTAACTCATGACTAGATATCTGACTCTGAAACTGATTCCTGATGCATATACTGAGCTAAATTTGCAATATACCTGGAGATGAATAAACCACCTCTTGAAATGGCTATACTCATGAAATTTCAGGTAGTACGAGTAGACTAAATCAGAAGATGGAAAGCTATAAAATTTTTCTATCGAATAGTTAAGCTGGATATATGTATTAAATCTTACCGAACTCTCATACCCCGATGGAGTATTTCTTCAACACCTTTCTAAGAAATTTCTAATGCTAATAGGGAGTAAAGAACTATGGGCATGATCTGAACAAAACATCTGAATAGAAAACTACAACATTTCTATGACTCTACAGCATGGAACTTAGACATATAAATCATAAGCTAGGAAAGAATTACTCGGCCTTAAGAAATGCAACTTCTTACTTTCAAGATTATCAACACTTCTTAAACACTCACTCAACTATATTATTCCCTTAAATATCATACTCACTTGATTCAACTTGTAATTCTCAATTGGTCCTTGATAAATCCGTCTACTAAATTCTAACTGATCTAAATACTCTCATCATGGTCAAGCCTAACTAGGAATCACAAGGTACTGCACATAACACCATAATACTATTCTGAACCATGGATTCAATACCCCAAGCATTAGCATAACTACTCACTCTAGGATTCTTCTTCTTATCACTTTAACAACTAAATTCAACGACTTACTAGAAATTAATTAATGCACCACACACCTGTCCTCTTATACACCAACATAATGTTCAAGACTATCTTCATAACCACATATTCACTTCTAAGTGAATACCCATAAGAGCATCTTTCTCCTCTTCTCTAATACCTCTATCAATAACAAATTCCATGCACTATTCTTAAGAAGGTATACATAAAATATTCTGAACTAACCAAGTCATACACAAAAAAAACCATCAACTCAATATTTCTTCATTTATAGACTTACATAAAACTATCATACAACCATATTTCCCAATCTAACACATTTACTCTCTCCCATCTATGCAATTATTCATCATCACTATCTTAACCTAAGGGAAGGTCACTGAAAGGTTGGAATACTAGGTTCTGAAACATGAAGAGATACTAAGGATACTTGACACTTTATCGAGGTTTGGGGAATAGAGTGTTCGCGACATAGATTCATTAAAGAGATCTAATATAAGGACATACATAATATAAATCAGAATTTCGCTGATCGCTAAGAGTGTTGCCTGTGTACTTGAAACTGAACTGTCACGCCTCAAATCCTATTGGGGCGGACTGGCACCCATAATCGAGGAGGCCTGGGAGAACCAGCTTATAACCTTATACTTCCCATGCATACCTTTGTGATAACCCGAAATTCGGACAGCATCATGTCGCATATAAAAGGAAATAATCACCTGTATAAGCTCGAGAACACACATATATATATATACAATACTTAGTCGTACGAGCCATCACGTCTATAAACAAAACACCACCTTGACTGCATATTAGGTCTACAAAGCCTCTAGACAATACAAAGAGTTTAACTAAGGTCGGGATACACCCCGCCATATAACTAACTTCTATACAATACCAAAACTGACTGGATCTAACACGGAAAGCCCCGAAGAAAACTGGAGTTCACCAAAAATAGCTAGATATCCTAGATCCTATTGTGTGGTGTATGAGCTGAGGTACATGTGCCTGCAGCATAAAATACAGGTCCCCCGTGGGAGACGTCAGTATGAAATATGTACTGAGTATATAAATTTGTAGATAATCATATATGATATAGGAGCTCAATAGAAATCAGAAACAAGTGAATAAATCGTAATAGGAGTGGACCACACTCACTAGAACTTGTGACAACCTGTACATTGAATTTATTCAATCACTTTACCTTCGTTCTTATCATCTTTGTAATCATTACTGTACTGTACTATGAACATTAGGCTGCCTCCAGTATATATCAACTGAGATCGACCCATGATAGGGTTATGTCCCTGGGATACCACCCATAAACACATAAATAGGGATCGACCCATGATAGGCTTATGCCCCTGGGATACCACCTGATAAGAGAGAACTTCCATCACTTATTTCAATTAATCTTTGAGATTGTTATTTCGTTTGCCACCGTATTTTTGATACTTTGAAATAATGATACATCAATAGGAGATATATAAATAGACCATCAATACAATAAAAATGAAGTAAGAACTCATTGGCACATCAATCAAGTGTTTTGGAGTCATCAATGCCATAACAATGAAGTAGAAACTTATTGGTATATCAATGAAACATTTTGGAGTCATTAATAGCACATGGATCTTGTTTGAGTAACCGGATACCTTCTGACATTCATTAATGCAATAAACATATAAGATTTGGAAAACAAGTAAGTATTGGAATGTCTTGACATCTTGTAGGGTGGAAACAAGTTCATTGGTAACGTAGGACATCATACAAAACCATTATGGATCACATGTTACTGAATAACTTTAGAAACTTTCTTAATAGAACAATTGTTCACTTTCATGCCAAAGATATGGTATAGAGTATGCTTTACATACCTGACTGTCAACCTTCAATACTAGTTCCAAATGGACTTCCCGTCTTTTCGGATTAGTTATCTACAATTAACATATATAGCAATCTAGTATTAGCAACCAAACATCACAATTTAATTATTTGAATTCACCAAACTAGTAGTTAAGTAGTAGTAAGACTTAATTACACCATAAAGGGTGTCACTTTAACCCTCTTATACTCCAATTACATTCACATGCCATGTATATTCATACAACATCCACCAATATCATGTTTGGATTCATTTATCCTTCCAACCAATCCATTAAACCAAATTGAACCATATACATAAATAATCATTAATTCAATAGTATATCACCATATCCACCTTCCATAACTAAATTACCATATCCACCTCCCATAACTCAATTACCATATCCACCTTCCACAATTCAATACAACCAAACCATGCAAAATAGTTTATAACCCTATTTCCATCACCTTTTAATAACAACCAATACATATAATCCTCTATCACACATATACATATGGAAAAGAATAAAGGCAAACAATATTCATACCTTAGAATTCACCTATTGATTATGCAATCCTGTTTATACAAATAATAGGTGTTGTCCAAAGCTCTCGAGATGACAAACGCAGTTATCAGATTACTTTGGAATTTCTACGGTTGAATCAAAAGTAGTTTAAAGGTCAAATTTGGCTAGGGTTTGTTCTTCCTCAATGATTGATGATGAAAATGAGTTTTTGAACTCATATACATGTATATATACACATATTCTCGTCCATAATATAATAGGAAATGACCAAAATGCCTTTAGAATTTAAATAATGTCAAATCTATCCTTTGGTGGACTGTTTTGTTAAGCTAAAGTAGATCAACTATAACTCTTTACTCCAATATCATCTTTGGGTGTATTTGGTATCGTTGGAAGGATAATTCAAAGTTTTTTCATTTCATATAAAGTAGGCCACCCAGTTCGTCCTGTACAAGGAGTTATGGTCGCTTGAAGTTGACCCTAAAAATCTATTTTGATAGGCTGAAGTAAAACTAGTATAACTCCTTACTCAGACGTTGGATTTGGATGAAACCAATTGCATTGGAAAGAAGACTCAAAGATATTTCTTTTAATAGGTTGCATCTCTCCAATTTCATTATATTAAGGGAGTTATGATCGTTCAAAGTTGACCCAAAAATTTAGCTGGCCTCAGTAGTTAATGTACAATAAATTTTCCTGCAGATTTACTATTCCCAAATATCCCGGCCACCGTTTTATAGTTTCGAGCATTCTCGATTATATCCGAAACCTATCCATTTTTGGAAATCTTTATATCGTTGGAAAGCTTATTCAATAACATTCGCATGGAACCATCGACGGGCAAATTCTGGTATAAATAAAATAAAATAAATTAATTCCATATAAATAAGACCAATACACATACTTGAATACGCCAATACACGCACTTGAATATGGGGTGTTACATCCTTCCCCCCTTTAGGACATTCGTCCTCAAATGTTAGCATAGTTATTCAACAGAAACAAATTCAAGTCCATCATTAATATTCACATCATCACATAAATACTATGCACGTATAAAAAAAACTTGTTAATGTTCTAACTCCATTTCTTGAACTTCCTCTTTATTTTTGAACAAATAAGGGTACTTATATTTCATTGCTTCCTCAGCTTCCCATGTAATCTCTTCCCTTTGACGATTTCTCCAACGTACTTTCACAGATGCTATCTCTTTATTTCTCATCTTCTTAACTTAGCGATCTAGAATAGCAATAGGCACTTCCTCATAGGTAAGATCTTTTGCAACTTGCACATCCTCAGTAGAAGTAATATGTGATGGATCTCCAATGCACTTTCGAAGCATTGACACATAAAATATCGGATGTACTGATGAGAGCTCTTGGGTAGCTCTAATTCATATGCAACTTGTCCAAACCTTTGAGTGATCTTATACGGGCCTATAAAACATGGACTCAACTTCCCTTTCTTGCCAAATATCATTACCCATTTCATTGGTGATACATTAAAAAATACCCAATCACCTATAGAAAACTCTAGCCCTCTCCTTTTACTATCCGCATATGACTTGTGTCGAATTTGGGCTATTTTCAGTCATTGCTGAATTACTTTAACCTTCTCTATTGCTTGATAAACAAGATCCAGTCCGAACAAAAGAGTTTCACCCACTTCAAACCATCCTATTAGTGATCTACACTTCCTTCCATATGATTCATATGGTGCCATTTTGATACTTGAATGATAGATATTATTGTAGGCAAACTCAATAAGAGGTAAATCATCATCCCAGTTTCCCTTAAAATCTATTACACAAGCTTGTAGCATATCTTCAAGTATTTGGATGGTACATTCTGCTTTTCCATCTGTTTGAGGGTGAAAAGTTGTACTCAACTTCACTTGTGTTCCCAAACACCTCTGAAAAGACTTCCAAAATTTTGCGGTAAATTGGGTTCCCCGATCTGATATAATAGAAATTGGCACTCCATGTAATCGGACTATCTCTTTAATGTACAGCTTCACATATTCTTCAACTGTGTAAGTGGTCCTAACTAGTAGGAAATGTGTGGATTTGATAAGCCTATCAACAATCACCCATATAAAATCAAACTTCCAGGATGTATGAGGCAAACTAATAACGAAATCCATGTTGATCATGTCCCGCTTCCAGCTTGGAAGATCAATACATTGCATATAACCTCTAGGCTTTTGGTGCTTAACTTTATCTCTTTGACAATTTGGTTCTACAATGCTCTTCTTCATGTCATTTCACCAATACATATCTTTCAAATATTGATACATTTTGGTTGATCCTGGATGGATGGAATACGTTGAACAATGTGCCTCTGTCAAAATCTTCTTTCTTAGCCTGTCTACATCCGGCACACATAATAGGTTTTGGCAGTGAAGTACTCCTTCTCGCGTAAGCTCGAATGCCTTGGTCGCACCACTATGAACGTTCTCCTTAAGCTGTAATAAAATAGGATTTGTATATTACTTCTCTTTCACTTCAGCTACTAATGAAGATTCCGCAGTATTATGTACGATAAGCTCTTTATCCGGAGTTTCAAGAAGGCGAACTCCGAAACTATCTAACTGGTGAAAATCTTTAATCATCCCTTGCCTTTCTATAGGTGCCATCATAGCCTTATGACTTAATGCATCAGCTACCACATTTTCTTTCCCTGGATGGTACAAGATATTAACATCGTAGTCCTTTAATAATTCAAGCCATCTCCGCTGCCTTAAAATTAGATCCTTCTGATTAAAAATATATTGCAAGCTCTTATGGTCAGTATATATATCAACATGAACCCCATATAAATAGTGGCGCCATATCTTTAAAGCTAAAATAACTGCTGCCAGCTCTAGATCGTGTGTAGGATAATTTTCTCATACGGCCATAATTGTCTAGAAGCATATGCTATTACCTTACCATGCTTCATCAATACACATCCTAAACCAATTCTGGAAGCATCACAATACACTGTATACCCTTCGGTGCCTTCTGTAAGTACCAAAATAGGTGTAGAAATCAACTTGTTCTGTAAATCTTGAAAACTCTTCTCACAGGCATCATTCCATTGGAATTTGGACGTTTTATGGGTTAGCTTGGTTAAAGGTGCTGAAATAGAAGAAAAGCCTTCAACAAACCTTCTATAATAACCGGCCAACCCGAGAAAACTACGAATCTTCGTAGGCGTTGTGGGCCTTGGCCAGTTCTTCACAGCTTTTATATTTTGAGCATTAACCTTTATCCCATCACTAGATACAATATGACCCAAAAATACCACCGACTTTAACCAAAACTCATATTTAGAGAACTTTGAATAAAGCTTACAATCACGAAGAGTTTGCAATGCCTGTCGTAAGTGATTGGCATGGTGCTCTTCTGATCTAGAATAAACTAGAATATCATCTATAAAACATATCACAAATACATCCAAGAATGGCTTAAACACCCTATTCATCAAATCCACTAAAGAAGCGGGTGCATTTGTTAGCCCAAATGACATAAATAGAAACTCATAATGACTATACCGTGTTCGGAAAGCTGTCTTGGGTATATCCTTCTCTTTGACCCTTACTTGGTGGTAACCTGACCTCAAATCAATCTTCGAAAAGCACTTGGCACCCTGTAACTGATCAAATAAATCATCAATTCTTGGGAGAGGATATTTATTCTTAATAGTCACCTTATTCAATTGTCGATAATTAATACACATCCTTAGCGAGCCATCCTTTTTGCGCACAAATAACACTGGTGCTCCCCAGGGGGACATACTAGGCCTTATGAATCCCTTCTCTAGAAAATCTCTCAATTGCTCTTTCAATTCTCATAATTCTTCTGGATCCATTCTATCAGAGGAATGGAGATTGGTTGGGTGCCTGGTATTACATCAATACCAAACTCTACTTCTCGGTCAGGAGGCAAATCTGGAAGATCTTCTAGAAATTATTCTTCTTGCCTTAAAATAAGAAATAAATCTACCTCTTGGCGCGCCAATTTCACCTTTCCATTCAAGGACTGATTAATTTGGAAAATGGAAATATAACTTTTTTGTGCAGCAATCAATTGTGGCATAACAAGATGCCAACCAGTGCATACCCATTATAACATCAAAATCTACCATTTCTAACTCCAAAAGATCATCCATCGTATCACGACCACAAACAGTTACTATGCAGATTTTGTAAACCCTCCTAGCTATAATAGATTCCCCAACCGGTGTGGATACTTCAAATGGCTTAACTAACAGTTCGGGTATTCTTTTGAACTTTCCAGCAACCAATGGAGTAACATAAGATAATGTAGAACCAGGATTAATTAAGGCATATACATCAAATGAAAAGATAGACAACATACCAGTAACCACATCTAGGGAAGCCTCTAAATTCTATCGATCTTCTAGAGCATACGTACGATTTTGAACCCTACTAGAACTCGTGGCTCCTCTGTCACCTCTAAAATGACCCATTAGTTGTGCACCCCTTCCTGAATAAGACATCAATGATGATGATGCAAAAAATGACCCCGTAGGTCATGCCATACCCCCTATGCCCCTTCGTGGGTATTCTCTCATCATATGCCCCAACATACCACACCAAAAGAAAACATTGGTCCCCATCCAACATGCACCCACTGCGTGGCTCTCGAGAAGGTCTCGATTGGCTCATTTTCCCTTGCCCTTGATACCCCACTATCTGCGAACTCTGACTCTCACTTCTCTGCCAAAATGGATTTCCTCTGGACCCTTGGAACTGTAGTGGGGCACTAGCTGCAGAATAAGAAGATAATGGCCTAGGTGGTCTAGCAGAAAACTGTGGTCTGAACCCTCCTTTGGATGCCATGAACTACCCTGTAGATCTGGCCCTCTTGGAATATCCTCTTTTTAATTCCTGTGTTCTTCTCCTCTACCTCTGATCTTCCATTTTTTGTGCAAAAGCTTGGATCCTCGCTATGTCAATATCTTTGCAGCAATAGTACAATCTCTAACCAGATATGGATCCAGCCTATCCACATATTAATGGACTCTGTCATCCATAGTAGCTACAATATTAGGAGCATATCTCAACAAGGAATTAAATCGAAAACTGTACTTCCTCACGCTCATATTTCCCTGATGAAGATTTAAAAGCTGATCTACATGGGCTTGACGAATCTCAAATGGAAGATAATGATCAAGAAATGCCTCTTTGAACTCTTTCTAAGTAGCTGGGGGTGCATCAATACCCCTAGATCGTTTCTAGTCCTTGTACAAATATATAGCCTCCCCTTTGAATCTATACACCGCTAACTATATTGTCTCTCTACCCGTTACATGCATAACATCTAAGGCCCTTTGAATTTTATTAATAAAGTCCTGTGGGTCCTCGTTATGATCTGGTCCAGTAAAATTGGGAGGATCCATCTTAAGAAAATCCCATGTTCAAAGGCTAGCCGCCTTATCTGTACCACTAGGACCCTTGGTAGGAATGGCTTGCCCTTGAGCTTGACCAGCAACTATACGAGTCAAAAGTTGCACTACATTTCTAAGATCTTAATCAAACACATTAATAGGTGGCTCTAGGGATATAGTTCTCCTCCCCCTTATTTCTTCTGGAGTGGAAGAAGTTTCTGATGAATGCTTAGCTGAAGCCTCACTTTGATTAGCTGGTATATTGGATGACTTACTAGTCCACTCTCCGGCGGCCACATCTACTTGTTTACTGGTATTCTTGCTTCTGGTAACCGACATCATTACTATAATAAGATAAACAAATGGATTCAGTGGTCAACTATTACTTCATATAAAATATAGGCTCTATCACACGATCTAAGATATGATGAAAAAAAAACAATTCCTAAATGTCCATAGCCTCCTATTTATAGATGGGGTGCACGACACACCGATAAATAAGACTCTACGTAGACATGGCTTAGTAGACTCACTAGGACGAACTTCTCTGATACCACTATTGTCACGCCTCAAATCCTATTGGGGCAGATTGGCACCCATAGCCGAGGAGGCCCAGGAGAACCAGCTCATAACCTTATACTTCCCCATCCATTCCTCTATGACAACACAAAATTCGAACAACATCATGTTGTATATAAAAGGAAATAATCACCTGTATAAGCTCGAGCACACATATATATATGTATATACAATACTTGTCTGTTGGAGCCATCACGTCTATTAACAAAACACCACCTTGACTATACATTAGGTCTACAAAGCCTCTAGACAATACACAGAGTTTAACTCAGGTCGGGACACACCCCACCATATAACTAACTTCTATACAATACCAAAAGTTACTGGATATGACACGTAAAGCCCCAAAGCAAATTGGAGCTCACCAAAAGCAGATGGATATCCTGGCTCCTACTTGTGCGGTGTATGAGCTGAGGTACCTGTGCCTTTAGCATGAAATGTAGGTCCCCTGTAGGGGACGTCAGTACGAAATATGTACTGAGTATGTAAAGATGTAGATAATGACATATGATATAGGAGCTTAATAGAAATCAGAAACAAGTGAATAAATTGTAATAGGAGTGGACCATACTTACTAGAACTTGTGACAACCTGTACATTGTATTTATTCAATCACTTTACCTTTGTTCTTATCATCTTTGTAATTATTACTATACTATACTATGACCATTAGGCTGCCTCCAGTACATATCAACTGGGATCGACCCATAATAGGCTTATGCCCTTGGGATACCACCCATAAATACATAAATAGGGATCGACCCATGATAGGCTTATGCCCCTGGGATACCACCCGATAAGAGAGAACTTCCATCACTTAGTTTAATTAATCTTTGAGATTGTTATTTCGGTTGCCACCGCATTTTTGATACTTTGAAACAATGATACATCAATAAGAGACATATAAATAGACCATCAATGCAATAACAATGAAGTAAGAACTCATTGGCACATCAATGAAGTATTCTAGAGTCAACAATGCCATAACAATGAAGTAGGAAGTTATTGGTATATCAATGAAATGTTTTGGAGTCATTAATAGCACATGGATCTTGTTTGAGTAACCGGATACCTTCTGACATTCATTAGTGCAATAAACATGTAAGATTTGGAAAACAAGTATGTTTGGAATATCTTGACATCTTGTAGGGTGGAAACAAGTTCATTGGTAATGTAGGACATCATACAAAACCATTATGGATCACATGTTACTGATTAACTTTGAAAACTTTCTTAATAGAACAATTGTTCACTTTCATGCCAAAGATATGGTAGAGTATGCTTTACATACCTGACTGTCAACCTTCAATACTAGTCCCAAATGGACTTCCCATCTTTTTGGATTACTTATCTACAATGAATATATATAGCAATCTAGTATTAGCAACCAAACGTCACAATTCAATTATTTGAATTCACCAAACTAGTGGTTAAGTAGTAAGACTTAATTACACCATAAAGGGTGTCACTTTAACCCTCTTATACTCCAATTACATTCACATACCATGCATGGATGCCAACATTTCTAGTCCAAGTGTTGGTGCACTGCTTATGCGGCCTTGCGACAACTTTAGGTCCTAGGATCACTTCAGAAGTAGCTGGCTAGCTGAGGTAGGGGCCTCTTAAGATCCCTTAGTTCCTTTTTAGTGAACACTTATTCCCTTAACCAAATACTATTGTATTTTTATAATTCTAAATTTCATGAATTTTAGCTCCATTCCAAAGTGTTTTTCTCCATTGCTTACCCTAAGAGACGTATATTTGTGAGATTTGACAAATTGAGCTGGGATTGAGTTAGATATATTAAAGTGACCTTTTCCAAGTCAACATCCCATAAGCTTCCAGCTTAAATCTTTATTTATTTCAAAAATTAATCCAATAGCAAAAAATAAGAATGGATTCCTCGAGATCCAAATCAAGGGTCTATCTAACCTAAAATTCATATTTTGGTGCAAATGATGCAATTAGAATTATAATTCGAGGTCATTTATATGAAGTTTTAGCCATAGACCAATTTATCAACTTCAAGAGCTCCAGAATAGGGAAATTGTCTTAAAACCAATATGGACTGCCTTGAAACCAAAATCACCAGTCTTGGCAAGCCATAAATGACATGTAACAACAAAAGTAATGCATGAAAGACTTAAAAATACGGAAATCGAGGAAATGACCTAGAGGGTCATTACAAATTATGTCATATTATAGTTACGTTATATGATATTTATGAAGTAATCAAATTGTCCAGCAGGTGATATCAAAATAATAGGATATTTAATCACCTGACAAGTGAGACTTAGTACCTATTTGGCTTTACATAGTATGAATTCAAATCTAAATCTTTCAGATATCAATTTACTAATTGTAATTACTTTGTTAGCTTCGAATGGTTTTGATCTATTTATAACTTGTATGGTTTTAAAGCAAAGAATTTATGTAAAGTGACTTTTGTTACCGCTATATTCAGTAGCATTGCATAATTACTGCCATTCTTCACTATTCATCATCACCACCAACCTTCAAAATATATATAGTCACCTCATTGTCACAAAACATCAACAATTATCATTGTAGACTAATTACTATAACCAAAATTAGAGAATACAATGTAAATGATATATTTCCAACAATGGGCATAAAAATTTGCAAGTATAACCAACCACTACAATTTCACAAACATTATCATTGGCCAACACTACTACCATTTCTAACTACCATTACTTTTAAAAGTATGCTACTCTGTACTAGCACTTACCCAACCGTAGTTCGCTGAAAAAATCCATATAAGAAAGAGGCAATTTCCTATCTATATGTTTGTAAGATGTGACTTAACTAATAAAAATCTAGTTTAGTTACATACACTATTGACCTATGCAGAGCTAGGGATTTGAGGAGGTTCATCCAAACCTAATTCACTTAAAAGGTAAATACATAAAAGGGCCGTTTCTTTTAATATATGTATATTAGATTTGAATTACCTAAGATTATTGGAAAAGTACTTCTATTATTTTTGAATTTAGTTTCGGGAAGACTTTGCCACTACTACTGATTATCAGTGATATAATTTGTGCTACAAAATCATGCCACAGAAGATATATCTTCATTCCTCTTTAAAATGTGCAATAAAATAGGTTATCTACTACAACCAATAAATATGATGTGAGGGTGTATAAATTATTTACTTTTATGGCACATATTTAAATATATTTAATACTGATATTGAGAAAATAGATTTTATTTTGTACATATACGAAAGTGTCCCATTTAAAGATTGTAAGTTAGCTTGACATCTGAGGCACTACTTCAACACAAACGTTGTCTAAAATGACAACATATGTTATTTATTTAATGTTCAAATTGGCAGAGGTATATGAATGGCTAGAAATTGCTAATGCAGATTTGAGAATTGCATGAACAACAACAGGGTCGAGGAATGAGTTGGTGTGGTGAGTCTAGTTGAATAAAGTTAGGAGACACAAATAGAATTTGAAACATACACAACAAAGATCTGATGGATGGATGAAAATAGAATAGGGGATTATGTTCAATGATTCAGAAGATGATGTAGATATTAAAATGCTATCGATGGAGATTAGGTGGCTTCATGGAAAAGTTGGCTTTATTGTTCAAAGAATTGTGTTTAGATAAGAATGAAAAACCAATTATACAACCCTATAAATTATCTTGCGTGTATTCATGATATAAAAAATGATGTGTAATAGCTATTTGTCCATGTTCTCATTGATTTTTAGATGCACCTGCATAAACTTGTGAAACGATAGTGAGAAAAGCGTTACAAAGAAATAAGAGATATAGACCTAAAATCACATGGAAGGAAGTTGTTTCATAAGATCTTCATACTATCGGAACGATGTTGAAATAGAGAACCAAGAATAAATCAAGCTCAAAGTAGTAAGTAAAACAACTGAGCTGGTTTGGTAATGTCCTACATTGACCTTTAGATAATTACCCATCAGTTCGGTAAGATCACTCACATTTGATATTTACACTAATTTATTATGGTTAAATCATAGTATATTAAGTTTTAATTACATGAAACAATAGTGAAAGGAGGTGTTTTAAGGGAATGAGGTTGTCCTTTAATCACAAGGGATTTTTCATATCAGACCATGAATTCTATATGCAAACCTAGGTAAAAGTAAGGCACATTAAAAAATTATGTAAGAGATACTACTTATGTGAACATTACATATATATATATATACACACACTGATCAGTCATGTTGGCATGTATACTTAGGTTAAACGCTTTCTAGTGGTCTTTTAGCCCAATAACAAATCATATGCCAATATATTTTATATTGGTCGTTTTAGAGTTATACGAATTTTGATAATTTTGACCCTTTTATTAGTTAATCTACTAGAGGAAAAACATAAAAGAGTAAAATGTAGCTATTTATGGAAAAAATTAATTGTATGTTTATCTTTGCAAATTACTATAACTGAACAATATAAATATCTAAAGTCTCTTCACTTTTGATTTTCTAATCATACACGTAAAACTTAATATTTCTTTGTTATAAATTTTTATAATAATTTTGATATGAAATTTTTGAGTCTAGTTCTCTAATGAATTATATTGAAAAGATATCAGAAAGCTACATTTTTTAAGTAATTTCAAATACAACTCTAGCCGATGGAACAAGATTAATTTTATTTTGAAAATATTCAAATTTTCCACAGAATTTGATGGTATATGGGAAAGATTTTACCATCATTATCCTCTTGTTTACAATTACAAAAGGAATTCTTTTTAAGTCGATAAAATGCTCTGATTTTCCTTAATGGGGGCAAACAGGTAAAATCTCATTTTAATCTTGGTTATTTTTTTATGATTTTCATGTATCGCTGGTGTATGAATTATCAAAATTTAAGCTTTATGAATTAAATTTCTAAAGTACTTAACATTATTAAGTATCTTAAAGTTTTGGATTTAAATCTACTGTCTGTTGTATTTGTCATCGATTTTTACACATAAAGTTATGTTTCGCTATGAATGTACTAAGTTCAATTGAATCTGGTATTTGTAATAGTTTAGATCTGCTTCTGCTTTTCAAAACCCACAAGTACCAAGTTGTGTTAAAGTTAGAAATTCATATTCGAAGGTATGTATTTAGCTTTAGCACTGCTGCAGGCTACAACATTCTTTTTTGTTACTCCTCTAAGCCTAAAAATTTTACCATATAAATCTATAATATCAAGACATAGACCTCTTGTAAGTGTCATAATACTCCTCAATGCTCCTATTAATGCTCTCAATGATTCTAAAATCCAATATACCGCTTCTTATTGCTCTTCCTTTTGTGAGTTCATAAATTAACTTGTTAAGCTTACAAAAAAAGCTATAACAAGTTGAGCGTGTGAAAAGTAGATCAACTTCCCTATAAGTCTCTCATATTGTCTTTGGTCAAATGAATTTCCTTCTATGTTT
This sequence comes from Capsicum baccatum var. pendulum, assembly GCA_030864225.1. Lineage (NCBI taxonomy): Eukaryota > Viridiplantae > Streptophyta > Magnoliopsida > Solanales > Solanaceae > Capsicum > Capsicum baccatum. Next base: position 157,062,550 of record CM061560.1, on the reverse strand, counting down.
CTGAATTTTATATTTGGATTAATAGCTAATTCAATTGGAGAAAGAATACAAATCAAACTTTGCTTATCCCCATGTTCTATCTAACTATTCTGTATCTCGAGATCATAAGGTTGACGATGAATATATTCTAAGGGTATATACTACTTAAATTAAATAAAACAAGGAAAAACAAGCAACCATAATTGTAAGCAACTCAAACAAACTTAATTCAAAACAAAAGTATTCATGATCTTGGCCTTAACCCCAGAAAGAGAGTTCTGCCTTTAATGGAAATATTCATCATCCAATCCATTGGATTGATGATACAAAACATAAAAAAACAAAATTAAGGATGGCTGAAACCTATAAAGAAGTTGTGGAAGCCTCCAATATCTTTCAAGGATCTTCAAAAGAGATCAATAACATGTGCAATGTTCTATTTATAGGTATAGGCTAAGTCTAAGACATGAATGATTGAAATTTCACTTTTTTTGATCCAATTGACCCTTACACATTATAAGCATGTTGTTACACATATAAATACATTATTATACCATTTGGAACTCATTTAAAACATTAGAATCCATTGTGATAGACTAGACATGCACCTAGCACAAGCTAGCAACACTAGTTTCCTCGATTGAACTGTAAATGATCAATTTAAAACTCAAACTTGTTTTAAACTTCCTTTAAATATTGTAATTACACACTTGAACACTGAGATTCTTATTTATATCATTGTCACACATAAATAACACGAACTTCCCTCAAAATAAGTTTAAATAAGCTAGAATAGAAACACTAGAATGCATAAATACACCCAACACTTAAAGCCTTGTTCGTCCTCAAACAACTCTTAACTCTAAGCATCATAAGTTGAGGAGATTCTACACTTCTACTACATACAAGACACTCAAGATAATACTATAATGATTACACAAAATGCAAGTTTCTATATTATGCATGTTATTTAGATAATTAAAAGCTCATGAACACTACTCCAAAACATCCGAGCCTCAAGAATAAATTCACCAATTAGAAAACTCATGCTTATTGCTCATTAAAGGACATCATCAAAATCACCAAATTCATCATATATGTGCCCTCACAATTAGAGAGTTACCCATAATCACTCACATAAAAGCATTTCATAACACAACAGATATAAGAATCAAATTACACTCACTCTTATGAGGAATTCACAAGTTACACACAATGAACCATAAGCTTTCCCTTAGTGTAGTGCTCTACTAATATAAGAATGATGAATTTAGGATAAAATATATGTTTTTGGGGTTGTAATATAGGCTAAGGGATGGGTAGGAACTATCTAGAAATAGTGACTAACCTCTCTTAGCGCTTTAATACACTACATAATACATTTAAAACCAATCTCAAAAAACCAAATTACATCTTTTTATCTAACCATACATTTTTTTTGCCTCATCTCATTTAAGAATTTTCACAAATACATGGTGAAAGTATGCAATTCTTTTAATCTTTCCCTTTTCGCACCCATATTATGCTAAACACCCCTAAGATAGCCACGCTCAACTTAAGTGCTTTGCCTTAGTTGATATACACAATGTCCAAAAAGGACCAGGGCCAAAACAAGTTCATTGTAATGCATCCGGGATAAAGTTTGGAACTTTTTCAAACAATTTAAGCTACTCCTAACCACAATAACTGCACACGCCAATAACTAGACTTAGGGGCATCAATTTTTCCTTTTCCTCTTATTTTTCAAACTCCATACGTACTTAATTTTACATTAAAGCACTTAGGATCTTTTTGGATCAAATTCAGGTCTATAAAAAAAGGATTAGGCTACATATGCGGTTGCCAAATAAAAATCTAAAGGCTCAATGGGGCTTACTAGGATTACGCACAAAGAGTAGGTCAAAAAGAATGTGTAAAACAAGGCTATCAAATAAATACCTATATGATCTCCTAAACCCCTACTCTTTATTTTGCTTCACACGCACATCAGACAAGTTCTAGACATCACATGCAACAAGAAATATATAAATTCCTCACACATATATGGTACATGATTGACTCAATAGGATCATCATAGACTATTAACCAAATAATAGCATGAATTCAAATTTAAGTCAAAAAGTAAAAGAGTCACAAACATAAGCCTAGGTGTCTCAAATGTCGCAATTCACTTAATCACATGCTTTTACCAAACAAAACACTTGCATCATGTAATCAAAAATTGCACTAACAAGACTATCTTACATAAAAAAAATTAATTTGAGCTAAAATTTGGGAATTTTCCCACACCATACTTAAAAATCAACATTGGTCGCAATGTGAACTTAAAAGTAAGATATAGAAATACTCTCTTAGACCTCTAGGACTAGATAGTAGCATTTTTTTCATCAAGAAAGGTCTGGGAACCCCACATTCAATATTTTTCATGCACTTTAGCTCAGGTTATCTGGTACTTAGACTTCTCATCTACCTGTGAATCAATAAAAGACAAAAACTAGTTGAAGCAAAAACCAAAAACTAAAAAATAAAACACACCTACTTAACTAAGAAGTGCCTTATTTAGTGTCGCGACACAAACTACATCAACTTTTTCGTCCACCTTGAGGATATGAATTTCACCTCCTACTTTGCATCTATATTTTTGCCTCGTTCATAAGTTGTTTCAGCATCTTTTCCAATTTACTAATCTGAGTTGTGGCCTGCATGTTTAGTTATTGCTATTGAAACTGCAGTTGCTGATTATTCCTTGCCTGAATTTATGGTTGATTCTGCCCCATTTGATTGTAGCTATTTATATAATTTTTCCTTTCAACATATCCCACAAACAATTGTGAATCTTTATTGACAACACACATAGATGCTGTAAAAACACTTTGACCACAAACCAAACACCAAGTTGTAGTCTGCTCCACAGATAGAATAGTATTTGCATCATATTATGAACTTCCCGTTCGTGCGCTTCCATCAAAATTTGGACAATAAGACTCATGATGTGTTACCCCACAAAAACTCCAAGAATTGTTATCACTCGAAAACCATCTTTCCCAAGTAGACATATCAAGAAGTGTGATAAAAAGAGAAATAACAAAAACTAAAAAAAAATAAAAATCTAAACTATTTACAACTCAATTTAGCTAAACTGAAAACAATATAGTAGCCAATTTTCAAGTCCCTCACAACGATGCCCAAAACTTAACAGTGACCCAGCACACACGCAAGTGTATGTGGTCTACCAAGTAGTAAAGTAGCCTTCAAGAATGCCGAATATCAATCCCACAAGGACTTCGGGATAAAGTAACCGAGAAAGTTTTGGAGTTGTAAATTAAAATAAACTAAACTAATGCATAAAAGTAATGAATTTGGACAATCAAAGGATAGAAACCCAGGGTTAAGGTTTATGAACACTCATGCTATACCATTGAACTTCATTCGTTAGATTGATTATTGTGGTTATGGATTTTTAGGGTTAATCACATGATCATGTTCTCCAGATATCTAACCGTTTACCTAATATGCACATTACAACTAGATCATTGATCGAGTATGTAATTATCCAACTATGTGATTTAAAGCTATCATCCTACATATAAATCAAATAAGGCTGCTAAGTACATCCCTATCGAAGATGCTAATTTGGATTCCTTATTTTGAAAAAGAATACAAACCATACTTTTCTTATCCCCATTTTCTTGCTTCCTATTTCGTCTCTTGAGATCAGAATATTAACAATGAATATATTTTAAGGGTAGCTACTCCTTAAAATAGTTAAAACAAGGATAAAATGTAATGTCTCAAACTTTCTTTAAGTCATATTTAGTCTCCAGAAGAGTTAGTGATGACTCTCTAAATGATTAATGTTTAAATCAGATAGAATTTTCCAAATTTTGTCCTAAACTAATATCAGAGTAAAGAGTTAAGGATGTTTTACAGAGAACTATTGGAACTACCTAGAAGAGAGAGTCAGGCAGATGAACCATCGAGCCAGTGGTGCACCGTCACCCAAACCACCACAGACGAGGCAGAAAGTTCAGTTTCTGGCCAAGTGCGATGGTCATGACTAATGGACCATCACCTAAACTATCGCCACTTCCAATCAGCGATTTTAAGCCAGTTTAAAAAGGGTATTTGGGCTTTTTTCCACCCATTTTAACCCTTAATTATACCAGAACATAACTTATCACTTCTTTGTTCATCCACAACACCAAATTAGGGTTTCTTTAAAAGATCAATCCTCAAGAATAAAAAACCCTACGTGTTTAATCCCAAGTCAAGAATTCAAGTTTTTCTCCATCAATATTTAAGAAATCATCCACCCAGGTATGTAACGTGTTGATTCATAGGTTTCTTTTACCCATGAAGCTCAAAAATACCATTTTAAACACATAAATTGTAATTTCCATATGCTGGGTTGATTTTAATTATGTTGAAGTAGTTGTATGAATCCTAAGTTTGAGTCTTTATGTACTTTTACTGAAATTATGCTAGTACATGGGTTGGAAACTTTTAAATTGAGTTGATTAAAGTTACCATAATGTATGAACTAGTGTATATGCCTGAGCATAAGTTTATGCATGCAATATATTTGATAAAATGCCCAAGAGAACAAGAATCATGCTTTAGGACTAAATTATAACCAAATTGATGAACCCATGCTTTACCCTTATGTAAAAAATGACTTCCATGTTATTGTTATGCATTGAAATTATTTGATGGACCATTCATGAGATAAGCCCTAAGAAATTATGACATGATTATATGCATTCCTATTCATATATCAAACCATGATAATCAAGTGCCTCATGAAATTACCCAATAATTGTATTATGGATTGTTGATTATGGTTGTGAGTCCAAGAAGTGTCATGTCTGGTCAGTTTCATAGTATTGAGTCCTGGGGGTATTTGTACCCGATAATTTAGCTTTGTGCCTAGAGCCAGTGTCAGTTTTCAAGATACACTCAGTCAAGCCATGCTCAGTAGAATTTAGTCAGACTCATGACTCAAGAAAACTCAGAAATCCCAATAATCTCAGAAATCTCAGTAACTCAGTAACCTCAGTAGTATTTGTCAGTCATCGGAACTCAGTGAGCCCAGTCCAGTTTAATTTAGTTAATCATGTTTTAGTGTCGACTCATATGGGAGTAGGAATTAGCACTGAGTGAACCGAAGTATGAGGGCACATACTGACAGTTGAGGGTGTGATCCTTAGATGAAATCTTTGCATTCTAAAACTATATAGACGGTATAGGTTGAGACATCAACACTAACAGATGAGGGTTTATGAGGTAGATTAACATAGTCAGATGTGGGTCCCACTATTCTCTTTTGGGGACACTATCAGATGAGGGTTACCCACAACTTGTCGTTACCAGTGGCACGATATTAACACCCTTCCAATTGGGGTTACAAATTTGACCCCAACTCAACTAAAATAGCTTATTTGGGGTATGTCGGGTAGATGACTACTTTCTATAGTTACAGTCTCAGTCTTAGACTTAGTAATAGAACTGGAATAGTTCTACAAAATTCAGGACTGTCGGATACAGTCACCCAATTCAGTATAAAACTCAGCTAGTTCCATCAGAAATAGGATTGTCAGACACAGTCATTCAGATAATAGTATATTAGTTATACGAAAGTTATGTTATCAGTATTCGGATTTAATAATGTCATGATCTCAGTCAAAGTTAACGTATTCATGCATGTATTCTCACATTCATGTTATTCAGTCTTTCTGTATTGTTCATGCATATAAAACCCTTGCATTCAACCTACCTCACTTACATACGAGAATATTCAATCGTACTGACTCATTTGTGCTATCATTTTGAATACCATAGGTTCAGAAGCATGAGCTTCAGAGCATCCTTAATAGATCAAACGTTTAGCAGCCAGACTAGAAGTGAGTCCTTATCATTCGAGGATAGCATCATTATTTCAGTAGTCTAGAGTTAGTTGGGGACATATCCCATCAGCTCCATAATTTTTAGATAGTTTAGAGGATTTCAGGCTAGCATGTTAAAATAGTTATTTAAGTTTTGGTATAGTGATACCATATTATTCGGATGTTATATGTCATCAGATATTTGAAGCTTATGGCCTTTTAGTCTTTTATTCCACATTTATACAGTATATTATGCAGTGCTCAGTACAAATATTAGACATGGGTTACCTTGTAATCCTTTGAGTTCATGAGCACCGTGTGGCATTCCGGGTAACAGATTCGGGGAGTTACATAAACAAGCAACCATAATTATATGCAACTCAAACAAACTTAATTCAAAACGAAAGTATTCATGCTTTTGGCCTTAACCTCAGAAATGGAATTTAGCCTTTAATGAAAATATTCATCATCCAATCCCCTGGATCATGATACAAACCATAAAGAAACTAAATTAACGAATGATAAGACCTAAACAGAAGTGATGGTAGCCTCTAATATCTTCCAAGGACGTCTAAAAGTGATCAATAAGATAAATAATATTATATTTATAGGTATAGGCTAAGCCTAAGCTATGTAGAATTGAACTTGAATTTTTGACGTGTGTGAATTGGACATCGCATCACACTTTCTTGAAAAGAGATATAGAAGTCGCGATGCGAGTTGTGGAAATGAGAAGTGTAGGTCGCATTGCGAGGCTTGAAAAGGTATTGTGGAGGTCGTGACGCACACTCATCACGAGAACACACTATTTTTTGTCCATTTTTAATCCTTTGATGGTTACTATGTACCCAATCGACAATCCTATAGTCCACACGAGTCCAAGACATTACATGTGTCCAAAATGAATCAATTTTTGTATTATACTTTATTTGAGCCATTCCAAGCCTTTTTGATTTGTTTACACTTGATTTAAAGCATTTACATCCTTAATATATCATCATAATCTATTAAAAAAGTATCTTATAGATTTAAACACCACAATTTTTATCTCAAAACATTGCATCATCAAAGACGGTTAACTAGAAACACGAGCTAAGACTAGGCTTGCCCACACTAATCTTAATCTTATTATTTTGACTCTTGCCTTGATCTAATTGACCCTTGTACTTTATAAAGAAGTTTTTACACACATAAATACATTCATAAACTATTCGGAACTCATTTAACACATTAGAATCCATCTAGATAGATGAGACAAGCACCTATCTTAAGCTAGTAACACTAGTTTCCTCCATTGAACTCTAAATGATCCATTTAAACCAAAACACCTTTAAACATGGTAATTACACACTTGAACACTGGGATGATTATTTATATCATTATCACACATAAAGCGCATGAATTACTCTCAAAACTAGGCTAAATAAGGTAGAATAATAACACTAGAATGGATAAATACACCCAACATCAGTGTTCCCTAGTTATTTTAAAAAAATAATAAACCTTTCAAACAAATTTGATGGAGAATTTTTGAGCTAGTAGAGGGATTTTTTTAGCTTCACTCTGTAGCTCCATACCTTTTATCAAAACCTAGAGGAAGATCCATGTAGAATTCCTCTTCATGTAATAGCTTAAAGCGTAAGAGGATTGCCTAATCCTTTTAAAGAGATCACCCATGTCATTAACCACCAATGTGGGGAATTTTTTCTTTCTTTGACACCCAACCTCATTCTCAGGAATGTGCATCTACTGCATAGGCAATTTTTATGTTTAGAGGCCCAAAATTGGGCGAGATGAGTACCGTTCAGATGCCATGTTAGATTTGATACCAATAACATATAATTTTATTCATCTGTAGAGATAGAAATATATATTAGAGGAAATTAGAATAACTAGCAATCAGATCCCTTGATTCTAGGTGATTTGGGAATCCAAAGATGATTTGATTTGATTTAATTTCCTAATATAAGATTTTTTTGTAAAATAGAGCCATATAAAAATTTAGCCCTTACATACAGTGGACTAACCCATCAAAAAAATATACAAAACAAAAAAAAGGTCCTATTCCTATCTGATACCTTTTGACCCGGCCCAATCCCACCTACTCTATTACAAATATTCACTTTTTTGGGATTCCTAAATCATACTCTTTCTTCTTATGTCACATTAACCCTAATACACATGAAATATGTTTCTTCTTAATTTGTTGAATCAAAGCTTCATCTTGTACCAGCTTTGGGTGATCAACTCCATGTCATGGATTGTTGATGTTTTTGCTCTTTTCAATTTGCAGAAGTGTCGATTGTTACCTTGTAATACAATTTTCTTCATTTTCAACTTATTTCAATTCTAGTTTATTTCTCCTACTTGTATTCTCCAGTGGATGGGATTTTCAACATCTTTTTGTGATTTGTTGTGAGTTCTAGGCCCCTTAAGGTTAATACTTTTCCAAGTAAACTCAGAACCTATCTCTTGTTACTTTTTACAATCATGATTTAATTTCTTGATCCTTTTTTATGGTAGTTACGTCTAGTGTAGAGATAATGGTATGCTCGGAACAACAAGTAATTGGATACCTATATTTCCTAATATAGGGAATAATCTATCTGATCTGATTTTATAAAACCAATTTAGATCCTAGAAAAAATTAGACTTTATCATAGCAAGATATTAAAAAATAAATAGTTAACAACATAAAATATCTAAAAATCATATATAAATTTTAATTGAAAATGTAAATTCCATCTATACGACCAAAATAGAAATAAATAAAGTAATATATATTGGGCATATTCTCTTTATATCTAGTCATATTATATAAGAGTGGGCAATTTTACTAACATCAAACTTTCAAATATAGATTCCTAACTTTTGAATGTAGATTTTTCTACTATTCTCCATACATTCTCTAATCTTTTAGCAGTGACTTCTCACACAGGTTCATCAAATATGGAAATAACTATAATGCAGGAATAAGAAATCAAGAAGCAATTCAATATCAAACTCTCAATTATTTAACCAATGACTCGTCCCTCCAACTATGTCTAAAAAATCTCTTTTGTCATGAAGGCCATCATCCAAATTATTTTTTGTTTTGATGCTGGCCATAGCAATTCGAGTTTTTTCCCTACCTCTTTCTAATGGAAGCTTGGCTTTCTCTTCTTGCAACTGCATCTCCCATTACTCAACCAATTTTATCATTTTTTGTGTGATTGGGTTTACCAAGAAATTATTCTTGATATTTAAACATCACCTCGACATAGCGTATCATCAAATTCATGAATCGAAGGATCTATTCATATTTTTCTAATATCTAAACATCAATAACGTGATAATATTTAAATTTTTTTAACTGGCAGATTTTGACATATAATGATGATCAACTTATTCATGTTAAGACATTAGAAAAACATAAAATGATACTTTAGGCCTTGAAGTTGAAGATGCACGATGAAATTGTCATATTTAAATATCAAAAGTAAGTTTTTGGGGATGCCTTTGATAAAAAGGAGATGAAGAAAATGGTTGAGTTATGGGACATACAGTTGCATGAAAAGAATGACAAGTGGAAACATGAAAGAGATAGGGATGCAACTCAAATTTATCTTTCAAGCATAAAAAGAATAGTTGACTATTATGATGGTATTCAAGAATAAAGAGATTTTTTGGACATCATTAGTGTTAGAGTTAAGATTTTTCTATAAAATTGTTTTTAGTTCTTTATTCCTGATTACTATTTATAACCATTATTGATGATCATGGTTGAGGATTCACTAAGAACAGATTTAAAGAATGTGTTTGATATATCAAGAAAAATTATTATGTCTATAATTATAATGCACAACATTGATTTTTAAGTTAATGACTATTATTGTAACAACTTAATTTTTGTAAATAATGTATTTTTACATGGTATTACCATTTTAACCCTTCCTATGGTTGCTACATTAGAATTTCTTTGTAGGATGACTGTCATGGTTTACAATGCATTTCTTCGCTCGTGCGATTTTGTAATTTTTCTAGGTTAAGAGGGATTTATAATTGACTCTGGTCAATATTTTTTTATCTATGAATCATAGGGAGAAATGGATTGTGCTAGCAGATTTGAAATGTTGATTTTAGATTGGTACCCTAATTTGTTTTGTGTTATTGCTTTTTTTGTCTCAATTTAACCCTCGATTTGAAAATTTATGAGATTGTGTCTAGGGGTCAATTCAATAAAAATAATCTCTTTTCAAAAATATGATGTCACCATTAAGTCAGTAGCATCGAATTTGATAGGGTAGCATAGTTTGTTTATATTCTAAATATTTTGGATGAATCCCCAAAGGTCGGTGGAAACTAGAATTTTTCTGACTATCAACTAGTGCACTTGCTTAAGAGCCACTTAGGTTGATTAGGTGAACGGTTGCTTAAGTTATTAGATGGTTTCTTAAGCCACTAAACTACCTATTGGTTGTTGTATAAGTGTGGCAGTTTTGCTTAAATAGAAGTTGCTTAAGTGGTTGTTGGTCTACTTATTCGGAGAGCTGATCCTTGGCGGGTATTGTAAAGAAGAAAAATGGCTGCTAAAGCGATAGCAACTTAAGCATCACAGTATCTACTAAGAGATACTTGGGTAGCCTTAAATATTTCTTTTATCAATGTTTTAAAAATTATTGAAAATTTGAGCATATGATTTTTGAGTTTATGGGATATTTATTAAAATTTAAAGCTTGGGTAAACCCTAGGTCCCTATGTCAATTGCTATTATTTGATTCTTATCGTAAAAAGCTCGTTAAAATGTGATTTCAAAATAATAAAATTAGGGATTTTGGCCTGAAAGACCTAAAAATGGTTTTATTTAAATTCAAACCTCCCTTTAACCTATTTTTGATTTGGATTTCTTCTATAGCTTCCTTGAATAATGTATAACACATTTATGAACTAAAATTCTTATTTTACCCTTTATTTTTGAAAATTTATTTTTGGCATCTATTTTGACTTGTCAAGGAAATAGGCAATACAACTAACATTGGCTTTATTTTAACGTATAGATTCTATACATGTATGTTTTACTTGGTTTCAAGGATGTTCGATAAGTTGAGACTCTATCTTAAAGACTATTTGGAATGGGTTTTCTACATTCGATGTAGGTTATGTCTTAGGATTCTTTAGAATAGGCTAGTTAGTTAATACTTATATAAATGCATGCTATTAGTATGGATATTAACCATGAAAATGGTGTTATTACTCTTTGTGCCTATTTGGGGGCCTATGTTATTGTTCTTGGTCTTTTGAGACATTATTACTCTGTGTGACCCATGCAGGGGTCTTATATGATATTGTTTGTCTTGTGTATATATTTGGTTGTATCTTTCCTAATGGAAATGTGAATGCTGGGTTTATGTGGTATCAATGACATATTACTTGTATAACTCATTCTAATGGTGCATGTATTGTATTGTGTCCTGGATTATTAGTTTATTGAGTGGATTCTAGCTTACTTATTTGTGTATTGGTTTGATTTCAAATTCTCATTATAGTTAGGTTGTGAGCATTACATCCTTATGTCATATATACATTCATGAGGAATTTGTACAACTATGGAAATACTAGTTTTCTAATGGAAATATGACTTTAAAAAATCCTCTACCAATGATCATCTACCACAGAGGAGTATGGATATTTGATTGATATTGGTAATTGGGGGAACATGGGTTTCCCTAATTTTTATGGTTTTACAAGTTTGGAATTGGCTTTAACCTTAAACCTACTTGTGAAATTATTTTTGAACATCGAAATAAACATGACATAATTCACTATTTGAACCATGCTTTGCATAAATTGTCAATGGAACATAAAACGGTTTGAGAGGACTTGATATCCATGATTTCATTTCAAACTAGGTTTAGGTAGTCTAATTCATTTAAATAGTTTTGATATGGAACATTGTAATTATCTTGTAAACTTAACTTTATTTGGTATGATGATGCTAACGGTAAATACCAAAATAAAAGACTCACTAGTTAATGTATGTGAATGAGTAAATGGATTTGATTTGGGATTAAAGGGGGTTGTGTAGCTCACTTTGGAAGGTAGAGGTCCCGATAGGACTGATACTGTAAACCTTATTTGCCAGCATGGGGTTCTTGGTAAATGTGTTCATAGTTCACACTTCACACATTATATATATATATATATATGTTTTGAATTGTTTGTGCCTCGATGACTTTGTCCCTTACTTGGAGTTTCCTAGTTTATCTATCTAACATACGCTAGGACCCTTTCAGCAGGAGGAGCTGAACCCATGTAGCTCATCAGTGCTCTTAGGATAGTTAGAGTCACACAATCTAGGTAAATGATTTTAAATCTCATGTTTAAGCTTCTCTATCCCGACATCGTATATATATGTGTATATGTGTATGTGTATACGTGAATATATGCATATGGGTTTTGAATCATTTTGGAATAAAATGATTATGGCATTATTTTATCCCTTCCTTATGTTACATACTAGCGCCTACCTCCCTAACCGTCGTTGAATGCTATATTATTTCATGATGTGGATTACTAGGGGATTCTTCATTACCTTTTGTTGATTTTAGTGATTCTAGTTTGTTGATTGGTCTGTGTTCAAGTAGTGATCCTCCATCTTTTGGAAGGCCAAACATTTCACTACTTTCCTTATAATTATCAAAATTCCATTTGTTTTTTGGTAGTTTGGATTCACTTTTTGGCCATGGTCGGGGGCATGTCCCGACCTAGTAGATATTTGATTTACTTAGAGGCTAAGTGAATAGATTGTGGTTAGTTGTTGTTTTGAACAGTTAGTTGAGTTACATTAACTGTCTTATCTTTATAATCTAGTAGTCTTCCATTATTTATATAAATTATGTCTAGATAGTTAGTTTATGGGGGTGGTGTACAATCCTCGGTGGGCTTAAGATATCCATCACAACTAGGCCCTAGTTTGGGTTATGATGAGATTGGTATCAAAGACTAGGTTTAGAGTTGTAGGGTGTACATAAATCCTTGCCGGGCATTGTATCTTTTATGGGTGTGTAGCGCGCCACACTTATAAGCATAGTCTATAAGGCATTTAGGCATGTTTTCCGTTCTTGTGTTCTATTTCAGGCTACAGAGTCTAGTGTCTTAAAATAACTCTAATCTCTAAATTACTTGAATGTTAGATCATGCCTTCCTAAATAACTAATGTTTATAGAAACTCTACCAGACCTTCTATCCTACCTAATGGTGATATTGATCGATCTCGACCTACTTATGAAATATGGATCTGATATAGGCTCCCTGATTCGGATTGTACTGCCACATGTGGAGTTCTACCGATTCACACAAGTCCTTCTCAGGCTCACCAAGTTAGGAACACCTATGATCAACTACCTGAGGATGACATTTCTAATTAAGAGTTCCATTACTCCATTCATTTGCTTACTTAGTTGGTGACATCTCATAAACGTCGGACTAACTATATTATATCTGTTGCTACATCTTCTTAGGTCACTAGGTATGGCCAGTTCATGAGGTTAAATCCCCCAACCTTTACATTCTCTAAGGTTGAGGAGAATCCTTAAAGGTTTGTTCATGAGATAGAGAAGATTTTAAGGGCGATTCATGCTAATGATAGATAGGGTGTGGAGTTTTCTACATACTAGTTGACAGATGTAGCTTATTAGTAGTATGAGGAGTAGGAATAGTTAAGAGGTGATGATACTGACACAACTTTATGGAATCAGTTTTTCAAGTGCCTTTCTTGATAATTTCTTTCCTTAAGAGATGAGGGAAGCTAAAGATAAGGAGTTTGAGAATTAGATGTAGGGAAAAATAAGTGTGAAGAAGTATGCTTTGAGATTTTAGCAGTTTTTTTGATATCCTCTGGAGTTAGTGCCTTCTATTTGGGTAAAGAAGAGAAAATTTGCTTTTGGGTTATCCCATGACTTAGTATTTGAGTATAAGGCTTCTATGTTTAAAAATAACATAAATATAGTAAGGCTTATGGTTTTTATGCAATAGGTAGAGGATAAAAAGAAGTGACAGGTAGAGATAGGGGAGAGGAAAAATAAAAAGTTCATATATTCAGAGTAGGGTAGAGGTCAATAAGTTAGCGGGAGAGATGGTAGACAATGGAGCAAGAAGAAGATTTGGGGAAGTTTTTTCTCATATTCTTTGGCTAGTGGTCGTTACTCCAACTCATATGGTAATCAATTTTTAGGCTAGCAGTGGTCCTAGGGCACAAGGTACTGAGTCTCAGGCTACCAGAGCTCTGTCAGCCCCACTATATCATTCTTGTAGATTTTGCGGTCAACATCACTGGGGTTATTATGATGAGGCAAGAAATTTATTCTTTAATAGTGGTCAGCTTGGTCATATGAAACAATATTATCCTGCAGCTAAGGTAGCCATTGGGGATAATAAAGTTCTGATTGCCACTTTTTTTGGCATCAGCACTAAAGGATGCTACTTTTGGTACCGACACTAGCTAAAATTGTCTCTTTGATCTTGCTACCTATATGGAATATTAGTGCTCCTTGGATTTTGTTATCGGTAAGTTATAACTTTACTGTCGAGATGTGTATTATTTGCTTGATTCAGGGTCTATCCTTTCTTATATTACCTTTTATATGTCTGCATTTTTGTTTTGGTCTCGAGATTATTTTTGATCCCTTTTCTATGTCTACCCCAATGGGTAATTCTATTATGGCTACAAAAATCTGTAGGGGTTCTGTGGTTTCTATATTTTATAGGAAAACATTGTAGGGTTTGGTAGAGCTTAATATGGAAGATTTTGATGTAATCTTAGGGATGGATTGGGTCCATTTGTGTTATGCTTCTCCATATTACAAAATACAAATGATCAGTTTCCGATTTCCTAATAAAATAGTAACTAAATGGGAGGGAAGTTAATTAGGTCCTAAAGTGAAGTTTATTTATTATCTTAAAGCCCAAAAATTGATCTCTAAGGGTGTCTGTATCACTCAGTTCGATTTAAGGATTCTAGTTTTTAGGTCCCCTCTTTGCAACCCATCCCTGTTGTCAATAAGTTTCCTAAAGTTTTTCTTGAGTATTTTCATGGCATTCCTCTCGATAGTAAAATAGACTTTGGGATTAAACCTCTATCAGATACCCATCCTATCTATATTCCTTCTTATATAATAGATCTAGTTGAATTAAAAAAGCTAAAGGAGTAGTTAAAGGATCTCTATGATAAGGGCTTCATTTTTCCTAGTGCTTCTCCATAGGGTGCTCCTTTTCTTTTCATGCCTAAGAATGATGGTTCTGCTTAGACATATATGGATTATCAATAGTTGGATCATGTTATATTGAAGAATAAGTACCCTCTTCCTAGGATTGATGATTTTCTCAACAAACTTCAATGTGATAGATACTTTTCTAAGATCGACCTTTGTTCGTGTTATCATTAGTTGAAGATTCTAGAAATGGATATTCCTAAAACTACTTTCTAAACCTAGTATGGTCATTATGAATTCTTTTTTATGTCATTTAGGTTTACTAATGGTCAAACTGCTTTTATGGATCTGATAAAGTGGGTGTTTAGATAGTTTTTGTATGTATTTGTGATAGTGTTTATCGATGATATCTTGGTATTTACTAAGATTGAGGAGGATCATGCAAGTCACTTCTGAATTGGGTTACAAACTCTTAAAGATCAAAGGTTGTAGGCTATATTTTCTAAGTGTGAGTTTTGGTTGAATGTTGTGACCTTTCTTGGGCATTTTGTTTTTGTTGAAGAGATCAAGGTGGATCTACAATAAGTACAGATGGTTAAGAAATAACCTAGACCCATGAATCCAACTGACATTAAGATCGTATTGGTCTTAGCTGGGTATTATAGGAAGTTTGTGGAGATTTTCTATTCTATTGATGGCTAGTTTGGAAAAGCTAAAGGATAAGTTGTCTTTGGCACAAAATTTGACCCTACCTGAAGGTATGAAGGTGTTTTTTATATATCGTGACATATCCTATGTAGGACTAGGTTGTGTGTCGATGCAACATGGTAAGTTTGTTGCCTATGCTTCTAGACAACTTAAGGTTTATCAAAGAAATTATTTAAGTCAGGCAGAGATTATCGCTTGAGTTACTCAAGGATTATGATATGGGTCTTTACTACCATCTAGGTAAAGCTAATATTATTGTTGATTCTCTTAGCAGGTTTTCCATAGAAAGCTCATCTTATATGGAGGAGGAGAATAAAGGGCGAGTAAAGGACATTCAAAGGTTGGATAACTTGGGAGTTAATCTTTTGGACTTTGAGGATGGAGGAGTCATTGTTCAAGAAGTAGTCAAATAATCTCTTGGTGCCATGGTCAAGGAGAAAAATCTTTTGGATCCTATACTTATGGTGTAGATTAAGGAATATTTGCATCAAAAAAAGGTTATGGCATTTGAGATTAAGAAAGATAGTATCTTGAGGTAGAAATATCAATTATACATTCCTGATATTGATGGTAGATGAGAAATGATTTTGGATGAGGCTCATGATTCTTGGTATAAAGTTCATCTAGGTTCGACAAAGATGTACCATGACTTGAAGGAAATTTAGTTATGGAATAATTTAAAGAGAGATATGGAAACTTTCATAGCTAAGTATATGGTCTATCAGCAAGTGAAGGAAGAGCACTTAAGGCTTGGTGGAGTGTCTCAAGAGATAGAGTTGCATGAATGGAAGTGGGAGATTGAAACACCTTGGCTCTGGACCCTTAGAAAATTTCTTAAGTTGGATTTTTTGGACTATGTATGACTAGTAGATACTAGCTATATGATAGGGTATAGGTTAGGTGAACTAGTTGTATGTTATCCAATTTTGGGTAGTTTAGTTTCTGGAATGGGTACGACTAGGTGGGTATGAGTCATATGGTTTGTGAGAGGTCATTTGGTTGGATTTTGCATCCCTTAATCTGAAACTTAGTAACTTGACTTGTATCTGAGTACGAATGGCTCACCATGAGTCATGAGGATACAATATGAGACGTATAGTTCAACTTATACATTGGACAGTGTTCAACCCCTCCTGATTTTGGTATGGGTAGGGGTTAAGGGTAATAGTCATATTCTTGGGTTAGAGTTGCCTTAGTGTTCGTATGTGTAAGACCCCACAAAAGTTCCCTCGTACTCTAAGCCTTAGAGAGTGTCAAGTGAAGTGTAATTCCAACCTTACAAGATTGACAAGTGACTTCCCAAGTTATTAGTGTTTTAACCTTGATTGAATTTTTCTAAAAATGACTTTATATTGGGTGGGAAACTAAATTTTCTTTCCAACGATATTAATTTCATCCAAATTTGATATCGGGGTAGAAAGTTATGGCAGTTTTACTAAGAGCTGGCGAATCGCCCAGGTGCGATGGGCAGGTTGATGGACTGTCGAGCTTGCGACGAACAATCGCCCAAACCCTGGAAACCTAGGTAGTAACTACATTTTCTAGCCCAGGTGCGACGGCCAAGATGATAGACCATCAAGATAGTAACGGACCATCACAACAAAGGCAGTGTGGCCTTTTTTTGACCAACGTGCGACACACGATCTGACAGACTGTCAGACTATCAGACTAGCGAGGGACCATCACTCCGACCGTCATGAATCTCGTTCATTATTTGGAAGTCGTTTTAAAAGGACATTTTGGCCATTTTCTCCTTTTAACACTTAGTTATATTTAAAATGAAGTAGATAGCGTCATTATCTCCCAAAACATCCAAGATCTATGGTTTCTCCCTCTAAAGTAAATCCAAAACCTTTCTCCAAGAAATTCAAGAACTCACTATAAATACTACAAATTGAGTTGAGATTTGAGTTCCCTTAGTCCAAGGCTTCAAGAACCCTCTCTCAAAGAGTAAAAAGAAGAGTTTCAATCAAGCTTGTTCATCTAGTTTCACAGTCTAAGGTTCAGGTGCTCAGTCCTGCCTCGTCAGTGATTTCTGAGTACCTTTTTCTACATCTCTACAGTGGTAAGTACTCCTGGTTCGAGGACCTATCTTCAAATAATTCAGTGTTTTAGTAGATATATTATTTCTTTCAGTTTAGTTTATGTCAGTTGGGGACCTATCTTAATGGCTCTATAGTAGACTTGAGTAGTAGAGGCTTTGTCAGCCAAGTTATCAGATTGTTAGTAGGTTGAGATTTCAAGTTTTGTGGTCATTTGGACTGAGTGTTTTCATTGTATTTCCTATCATTTGATATGACAGTGCTAGTATTTTGTTTATTTCATCTCGAATTGAGTTATTATATGTAGTAATGGGCTCAAAGGGTTAGCTTGGGGCTACTTTTTGAATTAAGCTCTGTCTGATGTCCCGGGAGGTTATTTTGGGTCATTAAAATCTTGGTATCAGAACCAAGTTTAAGGATTCCTAGGGATTCTGACAAGCCGCGTTGAGTAGAGTCTTGATCATCGGTGTATAACACGCCACATCTATGAGCAAGTGGCTATAAGACATTTTAGGAAAAAGTTGTTATTTTCTTACAGATTCTATCATGCCTTTAGTTGTATCTCTGATCTAATATTTTGTGCTTTCTTTTTTTAGAAACTGCCTTCCCAAAGAGTGAATGCCCGCAGAACCGATAATAAGCAACCCCAGCTTGTTGATCCCTTGAATGAGACAGTGTGTTTCGGGCGGCCTTTCAGGCGTTAGCCCAAGAAGTCACCGCTAATGTTTAGGCCAATAACCTGGCCGCAGTTGCAAATTAGCAGGAAGGTATTTAGCTGCTGCTAGGATTCATGATTTTATGAGGATAAATCTTCCAGAGTTTTATAGGTCTAAGGCATATGAGGACTCACAGTTATACCTTGAGGAGGTAGGAAAGATCACACAGGTGATGTATGTTTCTGAGGAAGACATTGTTGAGCTGGCATCTTACAGTTTGAAAGATATTGCTTATGATTGGGTGGTGGTGTAGAAGAAGAGTAGAGGTGAGGATTTTTCTCCTATGACTTAACAGGTGTTCCAAGATGCATTCTTTGACAAGTTCTTTCCACTTGAGATGAAGAAAGTAAAGATTACGGAATTTATGAACTTAAGGTAGAGCTCTATAACTGTTAAGGGGTACTGCTTGAAGTTTAACAAGTTAGCCAAGTATGCTCCTGATTTGATTTCTAACACCCGAGCTAGTACGAGCAAGTTCGTATAGGTGTTTCTAGTTTGGTACTGAAAGAGTGTAGGACGGCGATGCTGAGTAGAGATATGGATCTGGTTAGGTTGATGATGCATGCATAGCAAATAGAGGCAGATAAGATAAGGGAAAGAGCTAGAGTGAGGAGTATCAAGAGGACTAGATTCGAGTAGCATGAGTATAGTCAGGCTAGGTCCAATGAAGGGAACTGACTACAGTTCCAGAGTCATTCATCTATGGCAGCGCCTTTATCAACTAGTGCTCCCATGCCTAGAGACAGGCAGGAACAAGGGAACAGGTCTTCTATGTCTAGGTCGTAGAACAGTATAAGTAACAGACCCCACTATCCTCCTTATGTTAAGTGTGGTAGAGATCATCCTAGTAAGTGTTTAGCGAATCGAGGGGTTGTTATGGTTGTGGTAAGCTAGGCCACAGACTTAGAGATTGTTCGCATGCTAGGCAGGGGAACAAAGATTCTCGACCTTAGGCACAGACTACTCGTGCACCAGCTCCTGTAACTCATCACGCCCCTGTTCAAGGCACTTCATCTAGCACTACTAACGGTCAGTGCCAGAACAGATTCTATGATGTACCATACCATAAGGAGTAGGAGGACTCTACTGACGTTGTTACTGGTATGCTCCGTGTCTTTAACTTTGATGTTTATGTGTTGTTGGACCCCAAGTCAAGTTTCTCTTATGTGACCCCGTTAGTCACTTTTAATTTTAAAATGTGTCCCAAAAAGATTCCCTAGCCTTTCCTAGTTTCCATACTAGTAGGGGAGTCAGTGGTTGCTAAGCAAGTGTACAGAAATTATCCTGTTACTATTCTTCATTGTCATATTTTATAATTTGATAGAGTTAGACATAGTGGATGTTGACCTTATTCTGGGTATGGATTGGCTTCATTCTTGCTATGCATCTATAGACTGTCGTACCTGTGTGGTCAAGTTTTAGTTCCCTGATGAGCAGTTCTTGAGTGGCCCGGGAGTTTTGTATCTCCAAAAAGCCATTTTATTTCGTATCTCAAATCCAAAAGCTAATATACAATGGTTACATCTATCACCTAGTTAGAGTTAAAGACACTAAGTCCGAGGCTCCAACTATTTAGTCAGTCAGTATTTTAATGAGTTTCCTAATATTTTTCTGAAAGATCTCATAGGGGTACCTCCCGATAGAGAGATAGAATTTGGGATTGACATTCTTTCCAACACTCAACCCATTTCTATCCCACCTTATCATATGGCACTTGTAAGGCTTAAGGAGTTGAAAGAGAAACTCAAAGATCTTTAGACAAAGGTTTTATAAGGTTCAGTGTTTCTCTTTATGGTGCTTCTATTTTATTTGTGCGAAAAGAAAGATGGTTCTTTGCGTATGTGCATTGACTATAGTCAGCTTAATAAGGTCACAATAAAAAATAAGTATCTTCTTTAGAGAATTGATGACAGGTTTGATCAGTTGCAAGGTGGAAGTTATTTCTCCAAGATAGAACTTAGACCGACTATCATCAGCTTAAAGTGAGGGAATGTGATATTCGAAAGATAGCCTTCAGAACCCGCTATGGTCACTTTGAGTTTCTTGTCATGTCTTTTGGGCTATCCAATACCCCAGTAACTTTTACGAACCTCATGAATCGATTGTTCAAGAAATATCTTGATATTTTTGACCTTTTTTTCATAGATGACATCCTTGTGTACTTCCGTACTGAGAACGACCATGCAAACCATCTTAGAATTGTCTTACAAACTCTTAGAGATCACCAGTTATTCACCAAATTCAACAAATGTGAATTTTAGCTAAGATCAGTAGCATTTATGGGTCATATTTTTTCAGCCAAAGGCAATAGAGTTTATCCCTAAAAGACAGAAGCTATAAGAAATTGGTCTAGACCTATTTTCTCGTCTGACATAAAATTTTCTTGGGTTTAGCTGGCTACTACCGCTATTTTGTTTAAAGTTTCTCTTCTATTGCGTCTCCCATGACCCAGTTGATCAAAAATAAAGTTACGTTCTAGTGGTTAGATTCCTATGAGAAGAGTTTTCAGGAGTTGAAGACTCAACTTACTTCAGCCCCTCCGTTGACTTTGCCTGATGGTACAAATGGTTTTGTGGTGTATTGTGATGCCTCTAGAGTTGGTTTGTGCTGTGTGTTGATGCAAAGAGGTAATTTTATAGCCTATGCCTCTAGACAGTTGAAGTCGCATGAAAAGAACTACCCAACCAATGATCTTGAATTGGCTACTATGGTCTTTGCTTTAAAAATCTAAAGACGCTATTCTTATGGTGTCTATGTTGATGTGTTTACTGATCATAAGAGCCTTCAGTATGTATTTACCTACAGAAAGTTAAATCTTAGGTAGAAGAGGTGGTTAGAGTTGTTAAAAGACTATGATATGAGTGTGTTGTATCACCCAAGCATGGCCAATGTAGTGGCAGATACCCTTAGCAGGTTGTTTATGGGTAGTGTTTCTCATGTAGAGTATGGTAAGAAAGAGTTAGCTCGTGATGTGCATGGTCTGGATAGAATGGGTGTTAGCTTGCTTGATTGATCTGAGGGAAGTACTTTGGTGCAGAGTAGTTCTGAATCCTCTTTTGTTTCGAAAGCGAAGGAGAAGCAAGATCGAGATCCTAGTTTAGTCTGACTGAAGGAGTTAGTTAAGGACAAAAAGGTAGAGTTTTTCTCCCAAGCGGGAGATGGCGTGTTGAGATTGTAGGGTAGGTTGTATGTTTCGTGTGTTGATGATCTGAGGGAGAGGATTATGGATGAAGCATATGGCGCGCGGTATTCTATCCATCCCGGTGCTACCAAGATGTACCGAGACGTAAGGGAAATCTATTCGTGGAGTATTATAATGAAGAATATAGTTGAGTTTGTAGCAAAGTGTGAAACGTTCCAATAGGTTAAGGTAGAACACCAAAGACCTGGTGGTGTGATGCAAGAGTTTGGTATACCCAATTGGAATTAAAAGAGGTGAATATGGACTTCATGACAGGTTTACCTCTTTTATGTCATCATCATGATTCTATTTAGTTTATTATCGATAGGCTGACAAAGCTTGTGCATTTATTGTCTGTGCATACATCCTATACAACTGGGGATTATTCTAGATTATATATCCGAGAGCTAGTCAGGTTGCATGGAGTTTCCTAGTCTTTCATTTTGTATAGGGGTACTCAATTCATTTCTTAGTTTTGGAGAGCGTTTCAGTAGGGTCTTGGTACCCAATTTTATTTGAGTTTCGCCTTTCATCCGCAGACAGATGGTCAAGATGAGAGGACCATTCAGACTCTATAAGATATGTTGAAGGCATGTGATATTGACTTCAAAGGTAGTTAGGATGATCATTTTCCCTTGATAGAGTTTGCTTATAACAATAGTTACCATGCTAGCATTAAGATGCCACTATTTGAGGCTTTGTATGGTAGAAAATGTAGATCACCCATAGGTTTGTTTGAAGTGGGTGAAACTACAGTAATTGAAACTGCACTAATTGGAACTGATGCGGTATTCGAGGCTTTGCAAAAGGTAAAGTTGATTAGAAAAAGGTTAAAGATAGCTCAGAGTCATCAAAAGTCATATGTCGATGTGAGAAGAAGGGATCTTGAGTTTGAGGTGGGTGATTTATGTATTTAAAGGTTTTACCCATGAAAGGGGTGAAGCGGTTTGGTAAAAAGGGAAATCTTAGTCCCTATTATGTGGTCCCCTATAGATTCTTGAGTTGTGTTGTTAAACTATCCTATGATGTTGAGTTGCCAGCAAAGCTATTAGTCGTCCATCCTATTTTTCATGTCTCCATGCTTAAAAAGTATATTGGTTATTCCGTTGAAGTTGATCGTTTAGATAGTGCTGATATTTAGAACAGTCTTTCATTAGATGAAATTTCGGTTGAGATTCTAGACTTCTAGATAAGCAGACTGAGGAAAAAAAAAGGTTCCCTTGGTTAAAGTTTTATGGCAGAACCAGTTAGTTCAGTGTGCTACTTGTGAGGCAGAAGTAGACATGCGATCCAAGTACCCACACCTCTTATCCACGAGTTAAGACCAAGCTGAAGGTATTATTCTTCCTTAATTCAGTCCTTCTAATCTAAAGTTCAACTATGCATCTATTATTACATGAGTTGCAATTTACGAAGTATTCAAGAGTTTAGAAAAATTTTAAGCCCGTTTAGCAAATTGCTTCAGCTATGTGTAATCAGTTTTTGTTGTGATCTTAGCCTAACTAGCATCATTTGATAATGAATGTTTCCAAGGGGGAGATATTGTAAGACCCCGCAAAATTTCCCTCATAGTCTGAGCCTTAGAGCCTGTCAAGTGAAGTGTAATTCTGGCCCTAAAAGATTAAGAAGTGACTTCCCAAGTAATTAGTGTTTTAACCTTGATTGAATTATCCTAAAAATGTCTTTCTATTGTGTGGGAAATTGAATTAGCTTTCCAACGATACCAATTTCATCAAAATTTGGTATCAGGGTGAGAAATTATGGTCGTTTTACTAATAGATGTCGGAATCGCCTAGGTGCAATAGGCAGGTTGATGGACCGTCGAGCTTGCGATGGACCGTTTCACATACCGTCGTAACCTAGGTAGTAACTCTATCTTGTGGCCCAAGTGCGATGACCATGATGATGGACCATCAAGCTAGCGATGGACCATCGCTCGGACCGTCATAATTAAGGCAGTGTGGCCTTTTTCTGACCAACGTATGACAGACGATCCGATGGACCGTCAGACTAATAACGGACAATCACTTCGAACATCACAAATCCCTTTCATTATTTTTAAGTCATTTTAAAAGGACTTTTGGTCTTTTTCCCCTTTTCACACTTAGATATATTCAAAATGAAGCAGATAGCCTTATTATCTCCCAAAGAATCCAAGATCTAGGGTTTCTCTCTCAAGAGAAAATCCAAAATCCTTATCAAAAAAATTCAAGAACTCACTATAGATTCTACAAATTGAGTTGAGAATTGAGTTCCCCAATTCCAAGGCTTCAAGAACCCTCTCTCAAAGAATAAGAAGAACAGTTTCAAGCAAGCTTCTTCATCTAGTTTCACAATCTAAGGATCAAGTGCTTAGTCATAGCCTCGTCAGCGATTTTCGAGTACCTTTTTATACATCTCTACAGTGGTGAGTCCTCATGGTTTGAGGACCTATCTTCAGATATTTCAGTAATTGCTTTCAGTTCAGTTTGTGTCACTTGGGGACCTATCCTAATGGCTCTCTAGTAGAGTTAAGTAGTAGAGGCTTTGTTAGACTAGTTATCAGATTTTTAGTATGCTGAGATTTCTAGTTTTGTGGTCGTTTAGATCTAGTATTTTCTTCGTATTTCCTATCATTTGATATGACAGTACCAGTGTCTTCTTTATTTAATCTCGAATTGAGTTATTATATGTAGTAATAGGATCACAGGGTTAGCTTGGGGCTACTTGTAGACTTATGCTCTGTGTGAAGTCCCGGGAGAAGATTTTGGGTTGTTACAGTATGTTGGTCATTTTTGAGGGTCCAAGGGATGCCTAGGGTACCATTGCTGGGTACCACTCGTATGGTAGGGAGCGATTGGAGGGGGTTTGCCGTACCTTCCTACGGGAAAATTTTTTAGTTTATGTTAGGGGTATTCTGGAAATTTCCCCTTATAACTCCTTGAGACTGCATGACTTAAAACACCATTTTCGGGCCTCATTAACCTATTTTCAATTAATGAAACACTTTAAACTCTCTCCAGTCTCTCTCAAGGCTTTTGAGTCAAGAACGGCTAGGTTTTCTTTAATACAATCAATTTGGGGATTAAGAGGGTGGTTTCTTTTCATACTTTTCACTATCAAAGGCATGTTACTCCTCCCTCGTTGTTAGTTCCAACTAAAGGCATGTTTTATGTATGGGTTTTATGTCATTACTATGTATAGTTTTGGGTTTTTAATATATGTTAGGGGTTTTGGTTGTAAATAATTTGGTTATGGTTTTCCCATCTTTTATTTTTGGCTTTCATATTTTAATGGTAGTTTGAACTTATGGTTTAATAGGAATGGTTAATTCATACTTGGTTTGGATTTTCAAAACTATATGCCTTCACATGTTTGATAAAATGCCTATGAGAGTGCTTTATTATATAATTGAACTTTCATTGAAAACTCTGCATTGTATAAAGCGATAATGGAAACCTAACTTTTATGGATGGTCATCAATATTTAAATAGTAAGGTCAGGGTCATCATAGTTGTGGCTTAATTGAATACACTTATGGGGTATATGGGAATCCCCCAATCAAACTTAATAATGATCATCTTGTAGGTACATGGGATTCCCCCAAGTATCTTAATAATATAATCTATGGGTACATGGGAATACCTTCTTTAAAGAGTATGGCTAAGGACATTGTTTGCAAGCTATGGTTGGTTTGACGATAACACAACTTATAGCATTGGTTAATAATTAATAGAATGGTGGTTTTGCTGTGTGCTAATGTTTTTAATTGGGGAATAATGGCAGGGTGTAATAGCTAACCGTGAAGGTGTGAGTCTAATGGACGTATACTAAAAAATCATGTTTGCTAACATAAGGATTGATCATGGAAACCATATATGATACTTATAAGGTACATAAGAATACCCTAAGTTACACTTATATATTTGTATTATGGGGAGCGAAGGGTACATGGGAATCATATACTACTGTGGTATCTTCGGTTCGTTTGTGTACAAACATCAGGGCTCGTTCAGGGGGTAATATTTGACCCATATAGCCCAAGGGTGGTTCTAGGATGGTAAAGCTACACATACCCAGGTTACTGGTTTTAAAGGCATGCTAAACTCGATTCCCTTTATAGGAATGGTAAAACACCTCAAGTCTTAGACCCTCGGAAAATTCTCTTAGTTTTTGAATTACTAGCTTAGTACGACTCAAGGGTACCAATAGTAACCGTAAATACAACTTGTGGGATGGCTTGGTGGTTCACCCATATACTAGGAAGTGCGTTTGGGGTAGCTTCTTCCTAATGTATGGCTCATATTTGTACGAGTTGTATAGGAATATACGATGGTGCAAGGTAAGTCATTTGGTGTTTGTTTTGGTTTTCTTGTTGAATCTATCCAAGTTATAGTTGGTGGGTACGATTATTTTGTAACGACCCGAGACACCCCCTAGTTGTTACACGGTGCCCATGACCCCGAAGGACTACAAGCTAACCCTTTCCTGATATCTGTACCATGAAACTGCATAATATCTAAAAATAAATGCAGAAAAACAGGCAGAAAAAAGCCATAAGGATCAACACATCCATCAATACTCAAAACTAAAAACTGAATACTAAAACATCCTTTCGAAAAGCCTCTAACTATCTGACCTATGTAGTTGATAGGACATATCCCCAACTAACTCCGTCAACTGAGAATCAAAAAGTCTGATGCAATAATAATACAAGGAATGTCCTCGAATAAAGAGGACCCACTTCTACGTCTACTGCTGCTGACTAGGACTGAACTGCTGAGGGAGCTCTGTATCACGTTCCTCTGGACCTATGGTGTCAAATAAAATACCATAGCACAAATTTATCAGTACGAGAATGTACTGAGTATGCAGATACGGTAAGGGTAAATGCAAGGGCTCATGTATGAACAGTTACATAACTGAATAATAATGAGAGTACCGAACGAGAAGATATAAAGGAAAGAACAAACCATAATCACAATCATACAACCCTAGATACTTAAACTCGGATACCACTTTACTGTCATCTGAACTCATTACTAACACTGAGATATTGAATTACTACATCATCTGATACTGATAACTGATTAAATAAATATAATCACATAGATGACTGAGTTCTGAGCTTACTGCTATCGACTGACTGAATTAGAATCAACCTCTCTCTAATGGATGACTCTAGAATCTATTATCAATTATAAGAAAATAATCATATCCAAATTTTATAACAAGAATACTTAATAGAATCTGAGACTGAGATCAAGCCTATCTATCGGGAGATCTCTAGATCTGAGAACAAGAATACTCAAAAAAATCTGAGACTAAGATCAAGTCTATTAATCAGGAGATCTCTGGATCTGATAACAAGAATACTCAATAGAATCTAAGAATGAGATCAAGCCTATCTATTGGGAGATCTCTGGATCTGATAATAAATAACTGTATATGAGACCAATCCTGTTTGACGGATGGTCATAAATTAATGGAACTGTCTGTGTTCCTTATTGAGATGATGACTTTACCTCACAATACTGATTTTGGAAGATTGATATTGAAACTGCAACTGTGGGAAGTAGTTACTTACCGACATACCCTAACCTCCTATAGGTGGGGTCCAACCTGTAACCCCAGCTAGAAGGGTGTCAATACTATGCCATGGGTAATGACCTCTCCGTTCAAGCCTCTCTAACGGATGACCCTCAAAGGAAGTCAGCCTAAGGCAATACAATAGTCAAACCTCTCTAACGGTGACAACCACTACTGATGGGAACTCTTGCATCCTGTGCTGGCTACACAATTCTGGAGTTCAGGGATTGCTCCTAATGACTCATCCTCTCTTTGATGGGGAGCCTCCATCCCTTTCATTGCTCGGTGATAGCTCCTACTCATAACTAAAAGACTCTGATCTGAATTCTTAACTGAACACAAACTGAATGAAATTTGATACTGATCACATTTCTCAATTGATCTGACTAAGTTAAGTTGAATTCATATGGTTGCATATCTGATGGAATACTACTGAATCACGGTATCTGACTGATGATACATAGTTTGAATAGATTACTCAGTCACTATCGAGGTTAGAACTTAACACTTGAATACAACTAGATCTGAGCTGAGTATAGAGCTGATGATAGATTACTAGCGATACAGGGATTACAAAGATTACTTAGATTTCTTAAGTTCTGTATCTGTCTGAGAATATAGAGTTCTATAACTTACTGAGTTTTGAGAATCATGTCTCAACTGGGATTATCATGAAAACTGATACGGGCTCTTGATAACAACTAAATTATCGGGTATAAATACTCTAGGACTAGATAACATAAAAGTAAAACATAACCATTTTTGACTTGTCTTAACCACGATCATTCATTCATCATCACAATCACTAAAGCATCTCTTCAAGTATTTAGGAATCATAACATGTATTCACCATCGCAATCACTAACGCATCACTTCAAGCATTTAGGAATTACAAAATGTATTCACCATCATAACCACTAAGGTATCACTTCAAGAATTTTAGGAATCATAAGCATCTATTCACCACCACAATAACTAAGGCATTACCTCAAGCATATAGGAATCATAAACATCTATTCATTATCACAATCACTAAGGCATCACTTCTACAATTTAGGAATCATAGACATGTAATAACGTAGGGGGAACCTGCTATAGGATCATACTCCACTCAACATGGTCTTGCATCAAATACTTCGCACATATATTAGTCTTGGCATGTATTTGATAGCACATGATTTGGTAAAACTTCATACTATCATATCGCAACTAACTCATCAAGCACTTGGTATGTATTAAAGGCTTAGCATACATCAAAGAGCACGTAATTGGAGAATTTCATACTATCATGTCTCAACTTGTTCAATTAGGTTTTTCAACAAACACTAGGCATACATGGGTTTACACCTAATTAGGGATTTGATGCTATGATATCACAAATCATTCACTAAGGAATTTCATCAAACACTAGGAATGCATGGACTTGCTCCCAATTTGGGGTTTCCTAATCAATATGCTATAATGGCCCTAATTCTTCACATAAGCATTTTATCAAACATATTGGGAGTATGCTTTTTTTATTCAACCATTTTCACATTTAATTGGCATGAACACATCATCTAAAAAGCAACTTAAAGAGGAGTTATCATGAACATCACATGAATTCCTCATACTAGGGTCAAAGCTTGAAAACCTTGTAAACAAACGTAAATAATAGCTCAATAATTGCTGGAAAATCAATATCATCTCACATGAATCATGAACAACTCATAAACATAAAATCTTTGAGAAAATGGTACTTGAGATTCTTAGATAAAAGCGACCCAAGAATCAACATCTATATACCTTGGGGAAACTCTTTTCTTGAAAGTTCTTGGAGAGATTCGTGATTCCTCTTGATTTCTCTTGATCTCTATTGATTTTTCTTGAAGAAGAAGTAAGGGTTTTAATTTTGTAAAACCCTAGTTTTGATGTTAAAGATAGGAAATAAGGTTAATAGACTTTTATCGGGTATATATAAGGGATGAAAAGGAGTGGAAAAAAATAAAAAATCCCTTGGAATTAAACTAAATAATCTCAATTTTACCTGCTGGTGCAATGCACCATAATAGCACTAGTTCACTGGAAATTGAACAATTGGGAAACGGAAAGACGACGCAATGCGGTGGCAATCGCGTTGCCACCTTGGTTGCGAACTGGAAAGTCACCGCGACGCGGTGGAATTGCATTGGTTCACTAGAATTTGAAAATTCTGAAATTAAGCCTTGGTGCGATGCGCCATAATTGTGGAGGCTCACAGGATTTTGATGATTGCCATTTTGGCTGGCTCCGCGATGTGCTAATGTGCCAGGTGGCACACTGTCTTACTAAAATAGCTCTAACTCTTTGCCTGAGTATCAAATTTGGGTGAATTTGGTATCGAAAGTAAGCTTATTTAATGCTCTACATGACAAAAAGTCAATATTGGGGAAATTCTACATGGTTCAACGGATTTCACACTTGGGAAGAAACCTCTCATACTTTTGGGACCGGATTTTTACTTCACTGAACACGCTCTAAGGCTCAGACTAAGAAAGAATTTAGTGGGGTGTTACATATTTATACCAATCACACCTTAGGCATGAGTTAGAGAGGTGTACATCGTATAGAAAACATTAGGTAGGGTCTTGGCAAGGTCTTGGGTATGAGTTGGGGTACTATTCGTACCCTAAGATATAGATAGTATAGCTGTATCATACCCATGAATGTGGCTAGTTTTTAATTTTAAGTCAAGAGTAGTTCAAACATTTCTTATTTCAAAGATCCTTTATTTTTAAGTTATATAATGCTTTTTGGCCTCTCAAAACACTTATTAAAGTATGGACATACTCCAAATACTCTCTAAAACTTACTCTTGAACATTGGAGGCTAGAGTTTCTTCATATGTTCTTCAAAGGGCTCAAGAGTCAAGTTTCTCTTTGGAATCTTCTTGTATAAGTCATTTCCTCTTCCTTCATTGTTAGTTCCAACTAAAGGCATGGTTTTATACATTGTTTTTATGATTTTATTGTTGTATGATTTTGGGTTAGAACTATGATTTAGATTTTTTGGTTATAAATGCTTGGTTATGGTTTTCCCATGTTTTAATTATGAAGTTATATGCATTAATGGTGGTTTTGGATAATTGGTTGCATGGGAATGGTTCTTTGTTTTTTGAAATACTATTCCCCAATGTGTTTGACATAATTCTTTCAACAAAGATTTCAGTATAATATTGGTTTTTCAATGGAACTTATGCATTGTTTAAACTTTGTAGTAGAAGCCTAGATGGAAAGAATCATTTAGATACTTTTAAATAGACTGGAAAGGCCTTGGTAGCCATGGTTTTTGTTAATTGTAAATCATGAAGGATACATGGATTCCTATAAACCTATATATGGTTGGCTATGGACAAAATATGCAAGTTATTATTAGTATGGAGATACCACTATTAAAGGCCTTGGTTAATAAATGGTTAATAGATTCGTTGGTTGCTTAGAAATGGTTTTAAATAGGCAATAATTATTGGGTGTTTAGAAAATCCATGAAAGGTTAAGGTTCCGGGTGAACAAAAATTGAAACTCATATTTGATGATGTGAGGTTTGGTCTTGGTGACTGTATGCATGATGTCACATTTTATATTTAGGGGATGTACTAGTCATCCCATGTTATTATTCCCTGGTCATGTGTCTTCACGCACTAGGGCCCTTTCAGTAGGGGGAGATGAATCCATATAGCCCATGGATGGTTTAGGATGGAAGAGCTACACAACCCAGGGAACGATTTTAGTGGCATGCTAAACCCGGTTCCCTTTCCCCACTTGGTTAAATAGATATGTATGGCTTTATGAATAATGGATAGTTTTACTTAGCATTGTAAATGGCATTATTTTACCATTATCATGAGTGCATGTTAGTGTTTACTCACTAACCCATCTTTGAGCGGTTGTATTCCCACACTATGCAGGGACCGACTATTCTACTTCTCTTTCTTACTAATCGGATTCTTGAAAATTGATGTTGGATTAAATTGGTGAGCTTCCATAGCTCTGAATACATCTATTTCATGTCATGGTTTACTTTAAATATTTATTATCTTTTGCTGACTTTGGTTTTTGACTATGGTCGGGGGCATGTCCTGACTAGGTGCATTTTGGTTAGTCTAGAGGCTTTGTATGGATAACTGTAGACTTGGATATGGTATGCATTGTTCATGTATATATACATAGATCGGATTATTCTAATTGGTTTTGGTATATGGGTTTTTGCATTAGTTTTGTTGGTAATTGGGTGGTTGGACTTTGTTGTGTTGGTCTCAGATATTGACTTACCAAGAGTCACCACATAGTTGAATATGCTACCTTTTTATGTGTTGAGAATTTACTCGACTAAAGGTATGTGCTTTGTAGTTGGGTTGGGTAAATGGGGCGGTTCCCAGTCCTAGATGGACTTGGGATTGCCTATTACGACAAGGATGGGCATTCAGGTCATGTCAAGTTGGTGTCAGAGATTTTGGTTTGGTTGTCATGAGGTATCCATAAAGCCGTACCTTGTAAAGTCTT
Organism: Capsicum baccatum var. pendulum; assembly: GCA_030864225.1. NCBI lineage: Eukaryota > Viridiplantae > Streptophyta > Magnoliopsida > Solanales > Solanaceae > Capsicum > Capsicum baccatum. The sequence goes on along the minus strand of CM061560.1, from coordinate 157,030,766 downwards.
GCTTATAGATGTGTCCTTCACCACACTTATAATCAAGAGGCTTCTAGGAATTTTGGAATGTTTCATATTTTTTGTTATTCAACTTTCGGGATATGGAGTCTAAGGTCTTGAACGCTTCTCTAAATCTTTATTGGTTTACTCTTTGGATCATGTCTTCAAAATAATATTATTTTCGTGCAAACTTGCCTTCCCCACTCGAGGAGAACATGGGTTGATCTAGTCTAACTCATGGGGCACAGACCCGGCCAAGGGTCGCAGCTGATGTTTTTCCCTGTGGAGTCCCATTAGTCTCCATTGACCCTATTTTGGAAGGTGATACTCATACTCGGTTACCTCAAGTAAAATTTACCAATGAGGAGTTTTGTCATCCTGACAATCTATTGACCAAAATAGTGAAAACTCTGTCATGCCAATCCTATCCTATTGGTATGGGGAGGAATGAGGTAAGGTTGGTAAATGGGAAAGGTAAGGGTATAATTTAGGGGCTTCACATTCACCTTTTTCTTCTTTAATTTCACACTACTTAACTCACTAATTTTTCTTTAAAGCACCGAAGAGCTTTGTATCAAATGAAGGTCTATCAAAGAAGGGATTAGTGCACACATAAGGCTACCACAGAAAATAGCTAAAGGCTCAATGGGTCTTACTAGGATTATGCTAAAGGGTAGGTCATAGAGAAGGTGTAAAACAAGGAAATCGTAGAAATTCCTATACCATCTCCTAAACCCACACTTTTTATTTCACTTTTCACATACACCAGGCATGTTTTAGTCATCACATGCAACAAGGAAAATAGAAATACCTAACACGCACATGACACATTCTCAACTTATATAGGATCATCATAGAATGTCACGAAAATAATCACAAGAATTCAACTTTAGGCCAACAAGTACAAGAGTCATAATCAAGATCCTAAGAGTCTCAAAAGTAGTAATTCACACAATCAACATGCTTTTACAAATAAAAAACTTGCACCATCAAATAAAATATAGCACCGAAAAGAATATCCTACTTATTCCTAATCAAATTTTTTTAAATTTACCTTGATAATAGGTATTTCCCCACCCAACACTTAAAATCTACTTTGTACCCAAAGTATATTTTAAAAGTAGAGATAGAAATATTTCCTAAGGCCTCTACGCCTAGCTAGTAGAGTTTTTACACATCAATAGGGTCCGAGACCCCACACTCAGTCTTCACCATGCTTCTTAGCTCAGGTTTTTCAGTACTCAGACATCCTATAAACCTGTGACTCTACAAAAACAAAAATTACGCGAAGAACTAAAAACTGAAAATAAAACATACCTTATCTTTGGTTGCCTCTAAAGCAGTGCCTGATTTAGTGTCGAGGTATGACCCAATCAACTTTTTCCTCCACCTTGAGGATATGAATTTCAACCCAACTTTGCATCCATCTTTTCACACCGCTCATAGGGAGGTGGTACAAAGATTAATGAATCGAGCAATGTATGGTGCATTGTAATCAACTCAACCTTGAAGTGACGTAAGTTTTTATATTGCTTATCCAGTGCAAAATTAAGAATATAGGATTCTTATTCCTCTTCTTTACAATCTCCCACTATTTCAGATGATTCCACAGACAAGACATCATTTAAAGATAATGTAGAAAAGTGATTTGAGTGAGGACCAACAAATTCCAATTCAAAATTTACACTATACACAACACCAATACTCATATTCATATTCTGAAATGCATTCTCAGAAGAATGATGATAGTTGAGTGGCTAGGATTCTTGTGTTTGTTCCACAGATTAACTTGGATCCTTCATTTTTTTCTTTTATCTTCGGTTGAGATGGTGGTGGTTGTATCTCCTTAACATGCTCAACAACTTTATTTTCTGAGTACTCAGTCTTCCTGGAATTATCATCAACTTTGTCTGCATATAGTTGGAGAGTCAACTTTGTATCTACCTCCTTAGTTGTATTTTTAGCATTTCCCTTAAACATGACTAGATCAGGATTAGCTCCACACATATGTGCAGAGTAATACATATTTCAACAAATGACTCACAAACTTGTGTTCTGCTATACAGGTCGCAAATAAGCAGGCCCCGTCCAAACATTTTGATCCAAATATTTACAAAAGGCCTCGTGGTGGGGTCCTCAACAAAAATGACAAGAATCTTCATCCCTCAAAAACCATCTATCCCTGAATGACATCTCAAGAAGAGTGTTAGAAATTTAACAAATAAATAAACTAAAAATAAAATTACTAAACTATGTACAACTCAATATCGCTAAATTGAAAACAAGATAGTTTCCTATTTACAAGTCACCAACACTAGCCCCAAAAAAATGATAGTGTCCAAAAAAAAAATGCTAGTGTATGTGGTCTACAAATTAATATAGTGTCCTTAAATAAAGCCGAGTATCGATCCCATATGGACTTGTGTTAAACAACTATCCAATTCTAGTTTAACAATTGAGATAAAGTAATCGAGAAAGATTTAGAATTATGAACTAAAAGTAAACTAAACTAATGCGGAAGAGTAGTGACTTTTGATAATCAATGGATAGAGATCCCGTGTTAAAGTACATCAAACAATCCTACTAAGTTATTTAATTTCATTCATTAACTCCCTCAGCTTTGTTGTTGATTCGTACGTTTTATTGCTTGATCATGGTCTTCCGACCTCTTATCATTTACTAAATTTGGACATTACAACTACATAATTGAGCGGGATGTAATAATCCAGTTAAGTGTGTAAAGTTATCATTATACATGTGAACCCAGCAAGGCTTGTAAGTACATCCATGTCCTTTATGCTAATTCTGATTCTTTATTTTATAATGAATGAGAACCTTGTTCTATCTACCCCTACATTCTATCTTCTTATTCCTCCTTCCGAGATCACAAGGTCAACAATCATTGTATTGTAATGGACATGATCCTTGGAATAGTTATAAAAAGGGTAAATAAAAAACCATAAAGATAAGTAATTCGCCAAACTTAACTCAAAATGAAATTATTCATGATCTTGTCCTTAACCCCAAAAAGGGGGCGTTTAGCCATTAATAGTCGTAACCGTAATCAAGATTCTTTAATACGTAATTAAAATAATAAAGAAGCTAAATTACTGAATAATAAAACCTAAAAGTAGTTTGCAGAAGCCTCCTCTAACTCCAAATACATTCAAAAGTGTTCTAATAACGTGTTCAATGAATAGTATTTATAGTGGACCAAGTCTAAGCCGTGTAAGAGTAGGATATCACGTGCATTTGAGCATGGGCGTAGAGGGGGAAATTCATGCTTCACTGCAGTGAAATGGTGCATGAGATGCATGCTATAATTCACAGTAACGGAGGGTGCGATGCATGCTAATCATGGGCAGCCACTAGAAATCTCCATCTAAATTTTGTCTAAGTGTTAGGTACTCCTCCGTTTATCCATGCCTTGTAGTGTTATTTTTCATTCAATTCAAGATTTTTCAACAACAAAATATCATCTACATCAACTCCTCTAGCATCCTACAACATTTTACACTAGGTATTAGAGCTCAAAACAACATAACATTCACAACGGCGAGTAAGAAACACGAGCTAAGACTAGGCTTGCTTACTCGGGAAATGAGATTGATGTAGCCAAGTGGATAGTTTGTGAGATAAGGGATAGGGCTACTAGCATTGATTAAGTAATGGCATTCAATTGATTATTGACTCAGATTTGTTTGGAGGCTAGATTGCTAGAGATCCAATATATTTGTTGATTCTTGAGGCTGAGGACTAGTTTTGATTAAATTAGATATGTTACCTACCTAATCTAAAAGAATTCCTGGATGGCAGCTATAATGGTTAGTGATAGATATGAGGCCAAAGTGTGGAGAGAAGAGACTAAAAGAGATGATGCCCCTACTATGACTGGCTAGTCTAAGCCTCAGATTTTGATGTAGCAGGTACCTCTCTTATGCCTACTCCACCTCCCACTGTGGCACCATCATTATCCATATCCAGGTTAGTTATAGTCGTCTAATAATTGGGTGTCGCATTATTCCTGACTGAAGCTATGACGAGATTGAGCACTGTTGAAATAAAGGTGCGACATATAGAGAGAGAAGTAAAACTATGGGATGAGAAGAAGCTTAGTGATGTAATGAGCTTAATGTAGGTAAGGTTTGATGGGTTTGAGTGGAAGATAACTCAATAAATTGAGAGTATCCAGTCCCCTAACTTAGTTAAAGAATAGGCTGAGTTGTCCGAGCTACAAAAATAAATAGATGAGTTTCATAATAGACCAATACCCTCTATACCTATTGTATAGGAGACCCACAGAGAGGATATTATTTACAACATTTGCATTATTGATGATTTAACCATCATGGGTAATATTGAAGTTGATGAAGGAGGTAGGAAGAGAAAGAAAAACTAAAAGAGAAAGAGACATAGAACTAAAGAGTAAGAGGTTAAGATTCTAATAAGAGGGAGTTTGCAGAGTGATATGGATCGAGAAACTAGTGTCTATGAGATAGCGATAGGAGAAGGTGGTTCCACACCTGTTGATGCTCCCAATCTAAGTAGTAGTGTAGTTTGTCGTAAGAGTACCATTGAGCGCACCCTCCACAACTAGTACCATTACTAATTTGAGCACGCTATCACCATTGAGACTACTAATGCTAAGAGTGGGGCCTCTCAGGAGACCTCACATGCTGATACTGCTTGATCTGGCACCTAGCATGCCCAATTATGTCTTTACCCCTTGTTTCAAATTTTTTGATTCATTGGTGACAGTGCATGGATATTTAGTTAGAGGTGGGGTATACTGCATAATATCTATGGGTTGTTGTTGTTGTGATTATTTTTCCATCCTTGTCAGTTTAAATGATGAATTGGAATATTTTGTTGTGTTTTATGCTTTGTGTTTTTATGTTTTGTGATGCTCAATTTCAAAGAAAAATTGTACCAAAGTTTGTAGACATGTTTTGAATGATTGTGCTAAATATGTTGAAAATGTTTGAAAAATTGGTAGCCCTCCTAAAATTTTGATAACCATGTGATGTGTACATGTGTGACCTTTGTGAATCTTCTTAATGGAATTAGAATTTGGAATGTAATAACTTTGGCAAATAAGTGCATGAACTAAATAGGTAGTAAATAGCAATGTGACCCTGTATAATATGTGTGTGAGCCATTACCTAGTTCCATGTGCGTATAAAATCTAGAATATTCCTGGTTAGTCTTGCCTAGGTTCTGGGATAGTCAGTTAGGAAAGGATCTTAGGCCATTTTTGAAAATCAGTCCACTTTAGCCTAAAATAATCCACCAAATGTGAGTAGAATCTTTTGATCCCTATTCGAGCCTTAATAGACCTAAAATTTCATTACACCGATTCACCTTTCCATTTTAATTATAATGAAACTATTTTTTCCCTGGTCCTCCTTGGACATTATGCACCAAAACTTAGGCGAATCGCCTAAGTTGAGGGTGGCTATCATAGAAATGCGCAAAAAAAGTGGGTATGAAGAAGAGGTCTCAGTAGAGAATAAAAGTAGGGTTGGGTGCGGCAGAAAAAGAAAAATTGGAAATTTGTGAAATGAAAAAATATTAATAAAAATAAATTTATGAAAAAAATAAGAAAATAAAATAATAAGACACAACACCCATCCTGAACATTTAGAAAAAGAATAAAAAGAGAGAAAAAGGGCGAATTGAAAAAAAGGTGGGAAAATAAGTGGATATTAATTGGACCCTAAAGTAACTGTAGTGTCAAGGAGACTTTGTAGCTAAATATTTCCCGATGATACCATTCAATACCAAAGCCTACATTACAAGACAAATAAAGTCTTATAGTGATCCTAACCCGACTGTCTAAAAACCTAGACAAAGAAAATTAGAGAAAGCTTATGGAATTTTTTGTATACTATGGAACTTCTTTGTTATTGAGAGATCCTCTTAATCATCCCAGTATAATTATGTTCTATATATGTGAGTGACTGGGAATTCTTTGATTCTAAAGGTACATGGGTTGCGTCATTAGAATACTTATCAGATTAGGTTGTGTTATATATGTATATGCTTAGTTGTCTGTTACAAATGTAATTTTATCACTTGATTCCATTGTATCATCCCCCTTATTACATGTATGTACACAGTTAGATTTTGAATGTCTAAAATAAGGGAGGGAATTGTTAGTGAACTTAATTTGAAAATTGACTTCCAAAGGTATTGTAGAATATTCCTATTTAAGCATTATGTTTGTGTTTGTTTTGTGTTTTGCCTAAGGAGATACAAAAGTATGGCCTGGAACCATGGAATATTCGATGCTTAAAATAATGAAAATATTCATTTACATAGGTTGTTTTGTTAGATATGATGTGTGTTTTTTGTGTTTTGCAGGTAAACTAAGTCAAAATAAGTGTTGAACAAAAAAGGAGAAAAAAATGTGCTGAGAAGTTAAAGTATTGGTCAAGTTACGAGTCATTAAGTCACCTTATGACTCATAGCCGGACTCGTTAGAATAACAGAGGGAAAAAGTAGTTTCTAGAAGTTAAGTCATAGAAGGCTATGAGTCATAAGTTTAGACAATGACTCATAGTGTAAAATTGTACTGAGGACAATGTTTGAAGTCCTGAAGTATGAGGCTCCAGTGGTAACGAGTGATAGTACACGAGTTGTAAAGACTTACTACGACTCATGGAAAAGAGTCCTAAGAAAAATATAATCTGAAGTCTTTAAAATGAAAATTCACTTGAGTGACTACGATTAGAAGCATACTTCTATGGTAAAATTACAAGTCGTGACTACTGAAGCCCGAAGAAAGATGTGACAACATGAAATAAAGTCATAACTAGATGTAATGTCTCATTGCCTGAGGTGTAACCACTATCGAAATTGTTTTCCTATTTTGTTTTTATTAGGTTTTGATTATTATTTTGTGATACTATAATTACCCTAGGGTTATTCCTTTTTTATGTTATGCACTTTTTATAATTTTCTTCATAGTTTCATATACTTTGATCATTGATATAATTATTCTTGCGTTTTTGGTTTCGTATTCAATTTGAGAATTTGGCTTTTACTCGTTCATTATTATGCAATAATTACATGTCTTTTTATTGATTTCCATGGATTGCTGTATAAATATAAGTGGCTAATTTCCTTGACTAGGGGTCCTCACAAGGGAATTTGATATTGGGTTTAGGAGGTTACAACTGTGATTTAAGGATATCAACCCTTATCTAATTAGCTAAAGACTCAAAAAGTGAGAGTTATACTGAGGCTATATACATGTGGCACAAGGTGACACCCAAAGACTCACATAGTGAATGGTGAGATTTATAAACATGTTCACAAGATGGATGATAATACATTTCTTTTAAACTTCTCACGTAGAACAGTAGGTTAGGTGGATGAAACACTATAAACTTACAAAGTTGAAACGCCAGGGGGAACACAATCCTGGTGTTCGTCTTCTACTATTTATAAACTTAAGCACTCAAGATTTGGTTACTTGTTACTGTTAACTTTAAAATATCCCCATTTAATTTTCCACATTTCTCATGGATTTTTTTTTAAGTTTGAGAGAACGTTCGATGTATTCCATGTCAATTCGACCTATCCCTTTTTTGGATTACTATATATGACATTGGCACAACATACTTATTTATGGGTTAGATTTTAGGTGACATCAAACTGGCCCTGAAGTGAATGGTGTAGATGTAGGAGGTGGGGATAGAATCTGAGATGTGCCAGTTGTATCTGAGTCTTAAGGCTCAAACTAGGCTATCTCAGTAGGGTATATCACCTACATCAGTGAACCCCAGAGTATCAATTCCATCACCTCCATCTTAAAATGTGTAATTCCCTACGTTTTCAGCTCAAGATCAATCACCAATAGGCTATTCAATTAACTTTTCAACCCCACCGACTCGCCTTAGTTTTATATCATAGAAAATAGTTATAGCGAGTTGTCTGAGGTACTGTCAAAATAATAGTGACAACGCCTCAGAAAATTACATATTATGATATATAACAAGTCATTATATGTATTCATTACCACGATAATGAGTTACCCCAAAAATTAAGCCCCGTGGTGACGAGTCCAGCCAATGACTCATTATCATCTCTAACAAGTCGATAGGTGGACCCATTGTCACAATAGAGAGAAACCAAAAAATAAAGTCTCAGGTAACGATTACTCTAAACAACTCCGTTCAGAAAAATGAGTCATTATAAGTAAAGTTATTGTCAGAAAAGTACAGATGCAAGGATCAGGTCCCCAAGTCACGACTCCATATCATGACTCGTGACCAATCATAATGAGTCATAGCCCAAGTCGTTACATCTAGAACTAGTAATTTCCTACATGATTTAAAAAGGTGTTTTGATTAATTTATATTTTCTTAATGACAAACCTACATCGTTCAGGCACTCCAACTTTAGTTATCAAATGTTTAATATGACCTAACACCTCATAAACTCAAAAAACTAAGTACACTTATAGCCAAAATAATTGTTTTCTTCTTTTCCTAAGCAAGTTAGGGTTTCTCAAGAACACACTACAATTTTCAAAGGATTTTTCAAATGCTTCGACTTCAGGTATTTGGGATTTTATCAATGTGTCCCTTTCTCCCATTGAGTCCCAAAAATACTTTCCCCTCAAGTTGGTTTTTGGGTCAAATATGAAGTTTCCTAAAGTTTACTAGTTTACTTTGGAATCATACCATGAATACGTGTTTTCCCATAAGAGTGACATCTCTATGTTGAAAAATCAAGAATTTCCATATAACTGATTAATTATTGAGTTGGGATATGTTTTTTAAAATACTCTACTACGGTCAACTTTAAAATTAATATTATGTTTACTTGCATTAGATAGAGTTGGTGGGTTATGAACTCCTGATACTTAGGATTTCATACATGTATCAATTGTCATGTTTTTCACTTTTGATTAAGCATATGTTGCAATTTTCTAGACTTCACTTTGTTGAGCACACACACAAACACACACACACATACATATATATATCTATATATATATATATGTTTAGAGTATCGACTATATGAGAGTGTTACATAGCACTGAGTGAACACAGGGATGAAGGCCCACCCATTAGTTAGGACTGAGACCTTAAGTTAAAGTCCCTAAGTTCTTGAACTACAACACCATCATTGGTTATAAGGGGCTACCACCAGTTAGTACTAACACCATAGTCCCTCTAGACATCAGTCTAGTGCATCCATGCCAACCACTGTAGCTTCCCTTGGAAAGGTACTATCACTCTTCTATTTGGGTTACAGGATGGACCCAGGGATTTCTCAAAATGGGTATGATAGTTGTTGTTAGCTCCAATAGTACTTAGTTCAATTTTAGTTTATGTTTAGTTTATTATTGTTTGATCAATTATTAAGTTATTCAGTATTCAGTTTTTATCCAGCACATGTTTATACTAGGTTTTGCAAGTTAACTTTTATTTGTATGCATTCATATTTAGTTTATGTTTGCTAGTTTTCCATCTCACATACTCAATACATTAAAATTACTGATTTCATACATTCCTATGCTATATTTTCTCTTAATATAAGATTAGACACTCATTTCTCAGACCGCACTTAGCACGTTCATTGGCCACATTCTGCAGTAGCTTTTGGTAAGTCCTTATTATTCGAGGACTAGTTATCAGTTCTTTAGTATCTTGTCGGTTTATTTTAGATTCTGTTAGTTAGAGTTAGTTATCGTCTTGTTATCATAACTCATTATGAGAAGTCTTTTAAACAAATGTTAAGATTTTGAGTGTGATTAGTTGTCAGAAAGTTATTGGTTTTATTTTTAGATTTATTAAGTAATTGGTTTACATTAATGTGGTTTTCACTATTTATTTCAGTTAGCTTCCACCCAGTGTTTGCTTACTTTATTCATTATTTTAATGCATGCAAGGCGATTGTTTAGATTAGGGTAACTTGTAACCTTAGGCACTGGGTTACGACTAGGGGGTAGTGTTGGATCGTGACAAACATAGTATCAGAACATCAGGTTTAAAGTGTCCTAGGGTATTTGAAAGTCGTGTTATGTAGAGTCTTATTCATGGATATGAAGAGCACCACACTTCTAGGAGAGAGGCTGAAAAATATTTTAGAAATGTCACGCTTCTTTCATGATTTATATTGCGCAATCGAGTGTGAAATATTTCAAAATTTCCTTTCTAACTAGTCCTTTATCTTTTTATATATAATTCCTCTAAAGAGAACTAATGAAAGGAGGATTGAAAATCCTAAAGCACTACTGCTAGTTCTCGAAGACCCTCTAACTGAGAAGGTGTCTCACACTGAGTTCATGGTGTGTTCAATGAATTAGTCCAATCTATGATGGCTTAGAATAACCACCAAGATATTTTACCAATAACCCAAATAACAAATATGGTGGCAGCTAGAATTTGAGATTTCACACGGATGAATTCACCAATGTTCTTTGGGCCTAAGTTAGAGGAGGATCCGTAGGTGTTCTAAGACAGTGTTCAAAAAGTGACGGACATTATGGGTGTCACTTCTAGTGAATATGTTGATTTGGCTACTTACCAACTACAAGGAGTCTCTCATACTTGGTATAAGTAGTGAAAGGAAAATAGTGGCGTAGATGTAGGATAAGTAGAATGGGATGAGTTTGCTATAATATTTTTGGAAAGGTTCTTCTTATTTGAGTTGTAGGAGGCCAAGAGACATGAGTTTATCAACATTAAATATGGCAGTATGAATGTGAAGGAGTATTATCTCAAGTTTCCTCAATTTGCAAGGTATACTCTGACTTATGGTGGCCGATTTTAGGGCTGTAATGAGTAAGTTAGTGTCTGGTGTTTCTGAGAAGGTGGTTAAGGAGTATATAATATCCTTGTTTATTAACAATGTGGACATCTATCAGTTGATGGTCTATGCTTAACAAATTGATAAGGAGAATCTCAAACAAAAGGAAAGGGAGAATTAGAGGGTTAGGACTAACACTACAAGAAATTATTTTATTTATGACCAATATTTAGGGATGAATTAACAATATCATCCCTAAAAGTACATGTATTAGATGATGTTATCTATTGGTCCTTATCATTGTATTTTATTATGAGGCTAGAAAATCTGGTCCCTAAGAAAAATTTTAACTTATCCAAAAAATTATAATTCAGAGCATTGAGCGGGAAAAAGTATCGCAAAAACATAATATTAAAATTTTAATAATGTATTTTTATTTCACCAAATGTATTCCACATCTTGTTTATATTTTATTTTAATTTTTTGAAAAATTAAAAGTAAACTAAAAGATATTTGTACGACATTTTCCACAAAGCGTGCAACAACTGGTCACAAATTTACCCTAGAGCTAAAAAATGTACGCACAAATATCAATAGAAACACAATGAGTCATGGAGCAACTTAGCTAATTGCGTACACAACTTTTCCAATTGTAAAAGGCTTCTTCCTAGGGTTATTATAGATTTTCCTTAATCTCTGTTTATATCTCTCAAACACAAATTTGAGGTATGATTTCCATTCTACGTTGTTGCTCTTTTTCTTTCAAAGTTGTTGTAAATTCATTTTGTAACTTGGTTTTTCGATCTACTTCTATTCTTCCAATTCTCTATTAAGAATTTGTAATTTTTTAATTTGTACAACTTGGTAATTTATTATGAAATTATCAATTTGCGGATGTTCAATTATCGTCTATCTATAGTCTCGCTTCTAGGAATAGTGATTGGGTATTGAGTGGGGAGGTTTACTTCTATGTAGGGCAGGGTGGGGCAGTATCTAAGTGGGGCGGGGCAGGGCAGGGTGCAACAAAGTCTTAGCTTTTTAATACTATGGGAGTATGGTGTGGGGTAGAGCGTTCATGTTTGTTTGCTTGATGTAAATTTTTATATTTTTGTTATTAAGTTATATATTTTAAGATACATGGTATAGAGTAGAGAATATTCTCAACATAATAATGTACTCTTTAAGAAAAAAAATTAATGAAAACTTGTTCTTTGGAATTACCTTTTGTTCGGCATTTGCTTGAGAATCCATTCCAGATTAAGAACAGGCAGAGTGACATAGGTCAGTAGTTATATAGTGAATGTTTTTGTCACTTTAGTTTCACTACTCCTATTGGTGTCTAAAGTATCACATTGATTGATGTGAACCAACATCATGTGAAATTTTTGAATATTCTTCTTTTCTTGAATTTACATTTACTGTGTTTACATATAAGTAGATGAAATGAGAAACTGAAGTTTTATTTAGCACTTTTCATGCCAACAAGCTTTGCCAATTTTGTTGGAGATATTTATCATATTTCTAGGAGAGATACTTTGTTGGCCATGGTATGGTTGAGAAAACAACCGACTATTTACAGTTTGTTCATAGTTCCTTTAATATTTAGCTTTTTAATTAATTGTAGTCTTGGCTCTTGGTTAATACTTATGGAATATTTTTTTAAATGGATGATTTTATCCATTGTTTTCATTACTTTAGTCTCCTTTAGTTCACAATAGGAAAAAACAATTAGAAAAACACTGTAAGAGAATTTTGATTTTATACTTATCACGACTAGAATTTTTTTTCCTTCCTACCATTTCATCATACTTTCTCTACTTTTTTATGTCGCATGGTTCAGTTTTCCTAGCATATAAACTGCAGCTCTACAGTATTCAATTTATGCTAGCATATCTTATGATCTTATTACACTTCTCTTTCTAGTACTGCTATTTGTAATTGAGAAATGTTATTTTTTGAGAAATAAAAAGTTTCTTGAAAATTAATGGGAGTAATTATTTGCTATTTCCTTAGTGTAGGGGGGATTTGATCATGGGATTTTTTAGCTTTTTATGGGGTAGAATGCCGAAAAATATGTTAGCTATAAAATTCTGAAATTCAGCTTGTGGTTGAGTTCCAGAAATTTTCAACAATTCTAAAGAACAAAAAATAACTATTTTCACTCCAAAGTACCCATATTTTTTTAAAAACAATTCTAATTTGTACTCATAAACAAGCACAACTCTAGTTTTAACTTTTAAAATAGAAAAAAAAAATTCAAATTTACAGTGAAACATTGCCAAATGTCGACACATAATCTTGATTTTTAACCATAGCTAGTCGCTTCTAATATGGGTAATCAGGTAGTGGTGTTAGCAAAATCTCTTTTTGTCTAAGTTGCTCGAACTCTCCAAAAATATTGTCGTAGCCATGTCACATCCTTCAAAAAGACTCTATATTTTCAGGATCTAACAAGAACCCATCGACATTTTCAAAGAGTCCAATCAACATAACAATTTGTTACTCTTGTAATACTGCATCTTCTTGATGCCTTCCTGAATTTATTTACTTCTTAAAAGAGAAAGTTGCCTGTAACATGGATTCCTTGTGAAAATTATTTGACTTGTTTCTTATTTACTCCCGAAGTATTAATTTTGGCTTTCTGTCACATGCACAAAGATTTAATGTATTCGTGTGTTTTAAATGTTGCAGATATGTGGTCTAATGGTTGGTGATATTTTTTTGCAAGTTTACATTTGCCTACTTTCTTCACATAGGTGACAGGCTCAACTTTAACAAATATCAAAATTCTTATAGTGCAGTTTAGCTTCACTATACTGATATCATCTGTTGGTTATGATAACAATTGTACATCGAACCACTAGTTGGACCTACTAAGGTGATAATGCGTATGCCTACCCTGCAATATTCCTGGAATGATTTTATATTAAAAAGTAAGTCAGGTTTTCTTATTTGTTTCTGTGTTATCCAATGATATCTCCATCTATTATTGTATTTCCATTCTACTCAGCTTCAGTTCTAGTCTATATCTGGATTTACAATAAATTAATAACCTTTTGAACTAATGGTTACACCATCTTCAGTTTGGTAAGGGAATAATAATTAGTATGGGACAAAACTTGAGGTTTCCCTCTCTTCTAGGAAATTGTAGAATTTGATCTTTTTCTTTTGGCATTTAAATTAGATCATTCCTTTCAACTAAAGGAAAACCGTGTAATATTTCAATTCTAAAAATTTACACATAAATAATAGTGGCGTAATCCTTGTTTATGGTATCAAAATCTCTCCTATTTCTCTATGTCCAGCTGTAAAAATAAGTGAGAGTGGTGATACAGCCCAAGAGGATATCAATAAATACCTTTTTATCGATATATATAAAATATTTCAACGTTCAATCATCCGATGATCTGAACTGCTATCGAGAAACATAAGATTGCGCACTGCTGCAGAATGATCCAAGGACTTTTGGAATTCTTTTGGGAAAACATTGTTTGACCTTAGAATTTGCCAAGATTTGAGAAATCTTTTCGGCAAAAAACCGAATGAGCAAGATCATAGGAAAGTCAGTATGATTTGATATATAAACTAGCGATGTTGGTGCAAAACATTGAATGAATGCAATCTGCTTTAACCATTGCTTAGACATATATAAACCTTTCTATCCATACTTTTCATTATCTCAACAAACTTGACCTCAAATTTCTTACCACCTAGCCATTTGACAGGTTTGAACCAACAATTAATGTATAAGATATCTAAAAGTATTCATAAGGCTATCAGTTTTAAAACTGATAATAACACTTTTGGGTACCAACAGATTTTCAGCAAAACATACTATTTATTTTACCTAAGAGAATAATTGTAGAGAGTTTGAGTGAAATCTAGTCAGTTTTGTGAATTTCGCCAAGCTAGAGCTGTAGGAAAGATGAAAATCCATGAGGAAATTCTGGATCATGGTTCCTGCCTTTATAACATAAGATATTTTGATGGGTCTCTACTCATATATTCTCTCTCGAGGATAGTTGTCTGGGTAGCCTTATTCGTTGGGGCTAACCTTACCCTGGAATTAACTTAGATCTCTTTCTGAATTTGTGAACTCCTTACCACTATAAATTTTGTATGTTTTTGATCTAACAACTTCTTTTATTTAGCAACTTTTTCTTTACCTCGATGCCTTTAATGATATTCCACTTACTTAGTAAAAAGAAAAAGAGAGTTACTACACAAAAAATGATACACATCGTAAGTCACCATCTTATTTGAATTGTTAACATCCTCAGAAAGCTATTCGATGCTAGAAGGCTCTTGAATACCTGCATATTTCTTGTCCTCACATAATATCAACTGAAGAACCTCTATGAACTTTAGATTCTGACTATTCCTAATCTCAATGAAAACCAATTAGCTAAGTGGACTGGCAAGTCAAAATTGAGCAAATCTTCTTTGTCCCATAACTCTTTTCACCATATATATGCAATTTGTTATTTGTTGTCTTGTCTACCTTTATCATTACTATCCATATAAGCAATTTAATGGTTATGCAATGGAAGTAAAATTAATGAATGGTGTTAGACCTTTTGGGAGATATGGGCAGAATTTGGTCTTTAAACTTCTATGATCAGTTTTGTTTCCATACTGATATAGTAGTTCAAAGCACCTCCCCTTGACAAAAAATAGTTATTTTTTATCTATTTACCCTTGGGTTATTTTTATCATGGCTACCATAATGCTTTAATTGAGATATTGGAGATGTAGTGGGCGGATCATTTGAATTACCAACACAGATAAAGTTGTTAAGGGAACTAAGATCCAACAGTACTAAAAGTGGGCAAATGTGATTTGCGTTAGAAGTGAAAAGTATCTTTGGAATAGAATACAACCTTGAAAAATAGTCTTATTTTTAGTTTTATCTCGGTGAGTTGATCTTATACTGGCCTTTTATTTCTTGTTTCTGATTAGAGCTTGGGGACATAATGTGAATTTCAAGTATCATCTAGGAAATGTATTCTCATCTTACTTTTGAGGTATGTTTTGCTGCTAGTTTTTCCTAGAAAAGTTTTTCAGGTAAAATCCTCCTTGCCTTTACCCGATAGGACAATGTAATGGCCGAGAACAATGATGTGTGAGAAGATTCTAACGCATTTGAGGCTTTTAACTAAGAATAATTGTAAAGTTTTAAGCAACTTTTACCATTTTTGATTGTTTTCTCTTTGATATTGCAGTAAAAGTCAAGATGCAAGAGAACCAGCAATAATGGGAATAAAAGAGTTGATTTCTGAGAAAGTAAAGAGAGAAGTATAGCTAACGACTTATCTAATAAGTCATCAGCCTTGTGATAAGCTATTAGAGTTTCCGTTAGCCTTAGATAGAGAATGAACTTCAGCTGGAACTCCTGATAACATCTGTGATAGGCTGTTAGAAGTATGATAAGCCGTCAGGCTTATCTTTAGGCTAAGGCAGCGCTTGAGAAATTAAAGTAAAGATGTGAGGACATCTGTGATAAGTCATCAAAGGTATGATAACACTTCATGCCTCATCGTCAACCTAGGATAGAGATTGTTAAAATTAAAGAGGGGCAGACGACATTCCTGATAAGTCATCAGACTCCTGGTAAGCCGTCACCCACGATGTCATCTATTCGAGAAAAAAGCCGTGATCTGTGATTTTGTTTCCATAATTAGGTTGAAGTACTTAAGGAAAAGCTTTAGGGTTTTCATTATCATCTTGATCATCTTGAAATGGCGGGAACTTATTCCAAAGGAGTTCACCTCTCTTTTGGGGTTCTTAACTTAGAATTCAATTTTCAATTCTCTGATTTAGTTATGGGATATTCTTCTTTAACTTTAAAGATAATCAACTTCATACTTCATCTTTTGTAAGTTTAATTACTTTGAATGATGAATATAATTGTTTCAATCTCTTTCTTTCTTATGTGTAACTAAAACCCACAACTAAGGTTATGGGATCTATGATTGTACCTCCACGGATGTACTAGTTTTCTAGGGTTTAAGTGATTGTAGAAACATCTTGATAATTCTTTTATATTAATTATTTTCTATTGGTTGCAAATAATATGCCTTGCTTACTGTTGATTTGCTTGAGATAAACAATCAACCCTAGTAAGAAGCCAGCTATTAATGAGGATTGGGAAGGTTAAGTTCTCATCTAATAATTAATGCTATAATAGGATTCATCAACTTGAGATAAGATCAGTATGAATAGAATTATTTCTTAAGTTCGAGAGAATTAGGGAGTTCAACATCTAGGTAGGTTGAGAAACACTTAGATGGACTGTCGAAACTGATAATCTAGTGTTTCCCGCAAGTCATGAGAACCCAATGATACAATTATTATTTAATGGGGATTAGTAATCATAGTGATCACAACCCAAGTTTATTTTTTATCATTGATTTAAACAATTGAAATTTTGTCTTTGAGTTCTAAAGCAAGCTACAACTTTAACATTTGTTTTATCATTGAAAACCCCCCCATTTTATCTTTTTCTTCAAGTTGTTTGCTTCTAACTTGTAACTTTAGTTTCCAACTAGTTTAATCGGCACTTATATTTTTCCTTATGGATTCGACCACGACTCCAAATTTGGGTAAATATATTAACGACGACCGCGTTGCACTAGATTGATGGTAAGTTGAGCGTTATCAAAAATAGAATCATTACCGGGGAACAATTTGGGGTATTGAGTTTGTTTTGAATTTTAGGTTACTTGCTTGAATTCAAACTTGTAAATATACATTTTTTATTTTCTTTTATTTTTATCACATCATTCTTGAGATGTCAGCCTAGATAAATGGTTTTTTGGGTTATGACGATTATTGTTATTATTGTGGGGGACCGTATTTTGCGGCTTGTTGTTTAGATTTACTTAGAAGTGCATGGACTTGACCTCTACAATATGATACGGATACTGTCCTACTTACTGTAACTTGGTGTTTGCCTTGTGGCCAAAGTGATCATACTAAAGATATGTGTGTTGTCACGACTCAAGTGAACGAATTGATGAAATGAATTTTACAGAATCAAGAATAATTGTGGGTAGAGCTAAAGGAGTTACCACTCCCACCATTTTTACAGTGGCTAAACAAAAAAGAATATGAGGAGAACATTAGCCAATTTGAGGAGAAAACTCAAGAATCGCAACCACTGGATTGTCATCTTGATCTTGAGACTAACATTAAGAAGGTGAATAAATGTGAGTGTATAGTAGGTAGTATAAATTTTGAAGTAGAATTAGTAGGGCCTCACTCGAAGCCTTTTTCCACATTATGTTTAGATGATATCTTATCTGTGGAATCATCTAAAATAGTGGAAGAGTGTTAAGATGAGGAACAAGAATCTTATATTCTTTATTTTACACTTGATAAGCAACATAAAAACACACCTCACTTTAAGGCCGAGTCGTTTAACACGCTCTATCTATTACTCAACTTCTTAATTTTTGTACCACCCCTGTATGATTAAGGAAAAAAGATAGACTCTAAGTTGGGATGAAATTCATATATTCAAGGTGGAGGAAAAAGCTGAATTGGGTCGTGCCGCGATATTAAATTAGGCGCTGCTTGAGAGACAACTCAAGGCATTTTATTATTTGTATTCATATTATGTGATCGACATCAGATCTTTGCACAAATGGTGCCACAGGTATATTTCTGACTCTCTTGTTTTGGTTTGACGCATTGGGGACATTGCATAATTTTAAGTTTAAGGAGGGGCTACTTGATGGTGTTTATGTCCTCTTGGGGTTTTTGTTGTCGTGCCTCTTTTCCCCGGAGTCTTGTTTCTAGAAGAGCTGGAATGTTTTGGTGTATTGTGATTTATTATAAAATATTGTAGTTGACTAGTAGAAATACTAGTACCTTAGGCAGTTAATATGTTTTTGTTGATTTTTGAACACCTTTCTAATGGTCTGTTTTATAACTGTGTGATATGTATTTATGTGTGGCCACTGTGCCTCTTGTTAGGTCATTAGTACTAGTGACATGATAACCATTGCTAAATAATTGCAAGAACTGAATGGGTAGTAGCTTGATGTATTTTTGTGCCATGTGTGTGTGAGTTACTACCTAGTTCCCATTGTGTGTTAAATCTAGAACTTGCTCGGTTGGTCTTGCCTTGGTTGTAGGATAGATGTTAGGAAAGGATCATAGGTCGTTGTTGATATCAGTCTACTTTTAGCCTAAATGACCTTCCATGTGTAAATAATATCCCTTGATCCAGATTTTGATTCGTAATGCCTATTATTTTTATTATACCTGTCACCTTCCCATTTGTATCATAATGAACCTCTTTTGGCCCTGGTCCTCCTTGGACATTGTGCACTTTGACTTAGGCAAATAGCCTAAGTTGAGGATGGATACCATAGGGGTGCATGATGTTAAATTAGGATGAAGAAAAGTAGAGTAAAAGAAAAAAATAAAAATTTGGGTGCGGTGAAATAGAATAAGAGAAGAAAAGTTTTCAAAAAGAAGAAATATTTGTCAAAAAGACCGCACCCATCTTGACTATGTGTGATCAAGAAAATAGAAGAATAGAAAAAGGTTAATAAGTGATCCCTAGAAGCTAGTGTAGTGTCAAGGAGGCTTTGTCACTTTTAATATCATCGAGCATCATACCAGCCTCTAGCCTACATTACAAGCCAAAGGGAAGACCTATAGTGATCCTAGCTGACCTTTCTGAAAATCAAGGTAATGAAAATAAGGGCAAGCCTATGGTATTTGACATACATTGATTGGAACTTCATTTTGAGAGTGAGCATCTTTTGATTGTCCCCATGGTTACATATATGATGTTTGATATAAGTGAAGTAGCACTACTATGCAGTGAGGGCACACTGGTGACGTTACTAGTTCCTAACTTGTTTGGATAGTATAATATTGGTACATGCATGGTTGTTATTGCTGAATTAATGCCATATCTTGATTCCTGTGTGTCACATTGTTGTTCTACAATAATATACACAGTTGTTTTTAAATTAATAGTCCTTGGAGATGGTGAAGATGTTTTGAGATAATATGGTTGGTTACCTGCCAAATGTACTTTTTATCCTCTTGGTTGTGTTTTAGTTGCTTGAGGAAAAACAATTGTTTTAAGTTGAGGGTTTTATGTGTGAGTAGATGCTAACACATTTAAGGATTTAAACTGAGAATAATTGCAAAGTCATAAGCAACTGTTGTCATTTTTGATTGTTTTCTCTTAGATATTGTAGTAAAATAAAAATAAAAGAGTTGATTTCCGAGCAAGTAGAAAGGGAAGTATAGCTGACGAATTTTCTGATAAGTCGTCAGCCTTGTGATAAGATATCAGAGTTGCCATCAACCTTTGATAAAGAATGAGCTTCAAGCAGAATTCATGACGACATCTATGATAGGCCTTTAGAAGTGTGATAAGCCGTCAGGTTCATCGTTAGGCTTGGGCAGTGCTTGAGATATTAAAGTAAAGATGTGAGCACATCCATGATAAGTAGTGAAAGGTTTGATAAGCCATCATGCCTCATTGTCAACCTAAGATAGAGATTGTCAAAAGTTAAGAGATGCTAACAACATTTCTGATAAGTCATCAGACTCCTGATAAGCTGTCACCCACGACGTCATCTGTCTGAGAAAAAAGATGTAATTTGAGATTTTTTTCCATAATTAGATTGAAGTATTTAAGGACAAGCTCTAGGGTTTTCATTCATCATCTTTATTAGCTTGAAATGCCTGGAACTTATTCCAATGGAGTTCACCTCTCTTTTGGGGCTCTTAACTTAGAATTTAATTTTCAATTCTTTGATTTAGTTGTGGGATATTCTTCTTGAACTTGGAATAGAATCAAATTCATACTTCACCTTTTGTAAGTTTAATTACTTTGAATGATGAATGTAATTGTTGCTATTTCTTTCTTTTCTCATGTGGAACTAAAAGCCACAACTAGGGTTGTGGGATCTATGATTATAGCCCCACAGATGTAATAGTTGTCTAGGGTTTGAGTTATTTTGAAAACAAGTTGATAATTCTTTTGTATTAATTGTTTTCTATTGGTTGCAAACAATAGGCCTTGCTTACAGTTGATTTGCTTGAGATAAGAAATCAACCCTAGTAAGAAGCGACTTATCAACAAGGATTTGCGAAGGTTAAGTTCTCATCTAATGATTACAGCTGTAACAAGATTGATCAACTTCAGATAAAATTAGTATGAATAGAAAGACTTCTTAAGTTTGAGAGAATTTGGGAGTTCAACATCTAGGTAGGTTGAGAAACACTTAGATACACTGTTGAAACTAATAATCTGGTGTTTCCTGCAAGTCATGAGAACCCAATGCTAAAGTTATTATTTTATGGGGATTAGTGATCATAGCGATCACAACCCTAGATTATTCTTATTAATTGATTTGAACTATTGAAATTTTGTTTTTGAGTTCTGAAGTAAGTTACAACTTTAACATTTGTTTGATCATTGTAAAATCCCCATTTTATATTTTTGTGCCAGTTGTTTGAATCTAACTTGTATCTTTAGTTTCAAACTAGTTTAATCACCACTTACTTTTTTCCCTGTGGATTCGACCACAACTCAAAATTTTAGGTAAATATATTGACGATACCGCCATGCACTAAATTGACGTGTTAGTTCAGCGTTATCAAACAATCACAATAACACAACGTACACTATAAAAATAACATTATTGTTATGTTGAACATAGCTTATAAGAGCTTTACCTGAATTACCCTCACAGGATTAGTTGTTCACGTAGAATGATTGTACTCAATATAGCTAATATAACCATGCTTAATGGATTAAAAGATGTGACAAAAACAGGGCTTGTGACTTCCATTATGACTTATTAGATGTAATATGCAAGTCCTGGACACAATATTCTCTAGATTGTGACATCAAAAGTTAGAAGCTTTTAATTGCTTCTAGATCTTTTCCCTAACTTCTCTCATTTTGCAGAGGTATGTTACTTGCTACAGTGGTTAGGGAAGATTTAGCTTCATGTTCATGTCTTATATCAACCGTTATCCATTGTCTTGGCATAATTTATTCTTGCATATTTCTGAAGATTAATGTTACAAGTGAAAATGCATAAGCTCATTATTATTTTTCTAAGAACCTGTTGTAAAACTTGACATCATATTCTCGCTCAGGAAGTTAATTTGTTAATTTTTTTTAACATATTTTGAAACTGTTGACATTAGCTCGGATGTTAATTGGTTATGTTTTTTGTTTTGGCAAATATTGAATCTATATTTATCATCCTTTGACATTTTTAGTAGCAATTTTATATTTAGCAATGAAATATATAACTTTTATGCTATAAAGTTTCGGGAGATAACATTGGTAGTAAATTAGAGACATGAATGTTGTTTAATTTCTAAATGTTAATCTAGGATGAGTTAGTTGCTCATCTCTAAAGGTTAATTAAGGATGATTTAGTTGCTCATCTCTAAAGGTTAATTAAGGATTAGTTAGTTGTTCATCGTTCTTGATTAATTTAGGATAAGGTAGTTACTCATCTCCAAAAATATGTAACGACTAGAAACTAACTACTTTTTAAAGATGATAATAATCTATTTTGGACGAGATATATAGTGTCTAAACATTTTTTGAGACCGGATATCTTACCGTCTCTAATAACATTTAACGATCAGCTGTAGTACCTAGTCACAATAGACCATTAGTGAAGGAGGCTATTAGGACAGTCGTGACCAGCATTTTCCCATCCTAATAAAGCATTTCCGACCAGATTTGGACATTTAGGCACCAAATTTCCCTTCATTAGAGGTTGTTTTTATTGTTGTGTAGTATATTTAATTTCTCTCAGATGGGGTTAGATTGTGGGAATCATTCTCAGTTCTGCCAAAAAAATCTTCAGCCCAAGGCAAATCTTCTTTCAGTGCTTGGATGCTTCGGTTCAAGTAAGATACTCGTAATAGGGCGCCATGATCTAAGTCACAAGTTAGTATGAATAGTTGTCTCACCAACCTAGTTTGCAAAATATGTGGTAGGAACCTTAAGGGTTAGTGCATGGTGGGCAGTGATGTTTGTTTTGGGTAAAGTAAGTCAGACCACGGGATAAGGTAGTGCCTAGTGGTGGTGTATAAGGGTAAGGATGTTCGTCAGCAGGGTCAGACTACATCCTTATCAAGTCAAGTAGGTTACTTGACAAAGAAGGGTACCACTTCTAGTGGAACTAGTGGGCAACGTCAAAATAGGATATATTCCCTTCAGACTCGACAAGATTAAGAGGTTTATCTTGATTTTGTTATTGGTATGTTGCAAGTCTTTTACCTTTATGTTTATGCATTATTAGACCCCTAAGACACACTTTTCTTCGTAAATCCCTTTATAGAAGTAGATTTTGGTATCAGTCCTGAATTCCTAGTAAAGCCTATCTTAGTTTTTACTCAAGTCAATAGTTCCATCATATTCAGATGGGTATTTAGAATTATTTAGTCACCGTATCCTAGGAGGTCACTTCAGTCAATCTTGTAGATTTAGACATGATTGATTTTGATGTTATTCTTTGTATGGATTGGCTCTACTCTTTCTATGCCTCTATTTATTATAGAAATATTTTTGTTCAATTTTAGTTTCCAGATTAGCCATTCTTAGAATGGAACAGTAGTACCTCAGCACCTATATGTCTATTTGTTTCTTTTCTTAAGGCAAGGAAAATAATTTCCAATGGGTGAATCTATCATCTAGTATAAGTCAAAGACTAAAATTCCAAAATTTTGAGTCTTGAGTTAGTCCTACTTGTGTATGAATTTCAAAATGTGTTTCCTGAAGATCTGCCCAGAGTTCCTCCCTAGAAGGAAATTGACTACTAAATAGATCTCCTTCCAGAAACCTAGTGTACTCAATTCCACCTTACAAAATTACATTATACGAGCTTAAAAAATTGAAAAAGCAATTGATATATCTGTTAGACAGAGATTTAATCCAGTCGAGTGATTCCCCATGAGGTGCTCCAGTTCTTTTTGTGAGCAAAAAAGGTGGTTCTCTCAGAATATGCATCGACTACCTTCAGTTGAATAAAGCTACAATAAAGAGTAAGTGTCCTATCCCCAATACTAATGACTTGTTCAAACAACTTCAGGTTGCCAACATTTCTATAATATAGACCTCAGATCCTAATATCTTTATCTCAGACTTAGAGAATGTGACTGCTGAAGGCAACCTTTTAGACTAGGTATGGTTACTTTTAATTTGTAGTGATGTCTCTTCTACTAATGAATGCTAATTTAGAATTTATTGACTTGATGAACATGGTGTTCAAGCAGTACTTAGACATGTTCGTTATAGTGTTCATAGAAGACATCCTCTTTAGAATGACGGTAAATATGCAAATCACTTGAGGATTGTCTTGAATAAGACTAAAGCTCACTAGTTATTTTCTAATTCAGTAAATGTAAATTTTTGTTTATATCAGTATCATAACTAATTTATATCATTTTTGGTGAAGGCATTTTTGTTGATTCTCAAAAGACCAACGCAGTGAGAAACTAGACTAGACCCACCTCTACAATGGCATCATGAGTTTCTTAGGTTTAATCAGTTACTACAGATTGTTTTTTGAAAGATTTTCCTTTATTTATTATCCATTGTACTGAATGACTCAGAAGAAATTCAAATTTTAGTATTCCATTTCATGCAAGAAGAGTTTGTAGGAGCTAAAGACTTGACTTACCTTTGCCACAGTTTTGAATCTACTTGAGGGTTCGGATGTTTTTGTGTTATATTGTGATGCTTATAGAGTTTGTCTTGGTTTTGTGTTGATGCATCATGGAAAGGATATAGCATATGTCTCTAGACAACTAAAGCCTCATAAGAAAAACTGCCAAACTCATGATTTTGACTTGGCAACATTCGTGTTTGCCTTAAAAATTTGGAGGAATTATCTCTATAAGGTCCATGTAGATGTGTTCATTGATCATAAGAGTCTTTGATATGAGTGTCTTGTATCACCTGGGTAAGGCCAATTTGATGGCCGACACCCTTTACAGATTTTCTATGGATAGTGTTGCTCATATTTTTGATGATAAGAAAGAGTAAGCATGAGGTTTATCATCTCTTTGGGTTAGAAGTTCAGTTGGTTGATTTGGCTGAAGGTAGTGTTTGGGTTCATAATGGTTAGAAATCTTCTTTGGCTGCTGAAGTAAAGAAAATGTGTGATAGAGATCCTATTTTTGTTTTGTTGAATGAGGAGGTTCAAAGTCAGAAGGTTGAGGATTTCTTCCAAGAAGGAGATGATTTTATCGCTATCAAGGCAACTTATTTATTTTGAATCAAGATGATTTGAGGAAAAAAATGATAGTAGAGGATCCTGATTCGCGATATTCTATTCATCCAGGAATCACTAAGATGCACCATGAATTATGGGAATTATATTGGTGGAGTGGTATGAAGAAGTATATTGTTGAATTCATGGCCAAGTTTCCAAATTGCGAGTAAGTTAAGGTTGATAAGTATAGGACTAGTCATATGCTTCAGGAATTAAGTATTTCTACACGGAAGTGGGCAATAGTGAATATGGATTTCATCACAGGGTTGCCTCTTACTCGTTGTCAATATCAATTTGGGTTATTATGGACCAAATGGCTAAGTCAGCTTATTTCTTTCTAGTTAATACTTACAATTCAACTTAAGATTGTGCTAGAATCTATCATAGGGAGTTGGTGAGGCCGTTAGGAGTCCCTTTGAAAATTATTTTAGAAAGAGGTAACTAGTTAACCTCTCATTTTTGGAAGGCTTTTTAGAAAAGTGTTGGTATTAAAGTTCATCTTAGTACAAATTTTCACCTACAAAAAGAACTTTGATGATATATTTAGGGCGCGTGTTATTGATTTCAAGGGTAGTTAGGATTACCACTTGCCCTTGATTAAGTTTTCGTATAATAATAATTATCACTTCAGTACTCATTTAACCCTATTTGAGGATCTTTATGGCATGAGGTAGACTTCCTATTAGTTGGTTTGAGATTTATGAGGCAGCTTTGATAGGACCATATTCATCGCATAAGACAATAGAGAAAGTTTAGCTTACTATAGAAAGACTGATGATGACCCAAATTCTTCAGAAATCTTATGCAGATGTAAGGAGAAGGGAGCTTGAGTTTGTTATTGATGATTCTGTCTATATGAAGATTTCTTCCATGAAAGGGGTGAAGAGACTTAGTAAGAAGGGTAAACTCAGTCTCTTCTATGTTGGACCTTATAAAATTTTTATGTGGTATGGTAAGGTAGACTATGAGTTGGATCTGACTACTGAGTTAGCATAAGAACATATAGTTTTTTATTTCTTCTTATTGAAGAAGTGCATTGGTCACCAAACATTAGCAGTCCATTCAGAGAAGATTGTCATGGAAAATAGCACTCTTATAAGGAAGTCTTAGTCAACATCCTTGGTCATCAGGTTTATAGGCTGAGTAATAAAGAGGCCGCCATAGTAAAGGTTCTGTGGAGAAATCATCTAGTTGAGGGAGCTACTTAGGAAGGAGAGAAAAATATGATGACCAATTACCGTAATCGTTTCCCTTCAAATCAGTTGTATCTTGAGGTAATATATTTTTTCATTAATTAATATAATTCTTTCATATCTATCAAGCCATCCAACCATGTCTATGTCATAGCATGCATTCATCAGTCTGATTTAGTTCACACATTAGTCATAAATTCAAATATCAATTCATGATTCATCTTGTAAGTGTTCAGTGTAAGATTTTAGATTTACCCTAGCCTCTCAACTAAGTTAGTTTCATTCGATAGTGAATGAGCTCAAAAGGGAGATATTGTAATACCCAATGATTTTAGATCTATACCAATCACTAGATAGGCAATTAAACTATCTTTACTAATGACACCAGTATCTCCATAGTTTGATATCATGGAAAAAAGTTATGGCATGTTGACCGAGAAACTATCAAACTGTCAGTGACAACGGATCAGGCAATGGCCTATTACCAGATGTAACGAGTTATTGTATAGAGTTGTTGCAATAATAGTGAGGTACCCCAAAAATTTATCCCAATGGTCATAAGTCCTTCCAATGACTCATTATATATCCTAACGAGTCATTAGGTTAATCCATTGGCCTAAAAAAAAGAAACCAAGAAACAAGGCCCCAACAATTACTACTCTAACTACTCGTAATTAGACCAATAAGTCATTAGGAGGGAAGTTGTTGTCCTAGTAGTAAGGATGCAAAGATTAGGTGACTAGGTCAATACTCAAGTCCATGACTTGTGACCATTCATAATGAGTCGCAGTTTGAGTCATTACGATTCAAACCAATAATTTTCTACACCATTTAAAATGATGTTTTAGTCAAGTCCTATTCTTTAAATCCTAAACCTACGTTATTTGGACACTCCAACATCATTTCTTACATGTTAAATTTACCCTCAAACATCATAAATTACAAAAGAAGTTAAACTTAGCCCAAAGAAGCAATTTCTTATTCAACAAAGAAAGGTAGGGTAAAATATTTCTTCAAGGCTTCTATTTCAGGTAAGTGGGGTTTCCTCAATGGATCCCTTCTACCCATTGAGTCCCAAAATGATTTTCCTAAAGTTGGTTTCTTGGTCAAATATAAATTTTCTTTAATTTACTATTTTACTTTTGGATCATACCATAAATACATCTTCTATGTTCAAAAATCATGAAATTCCTTATTACTGATAAATTAATGAATTTGGGATATGTTTTGTAAAATTCTCTTCTATGATCAGCTCAAAAATGATTATCATATTCAGTTGCAATAAACAGAGCTGGTGGATTATGAAAACTGGATACTTAGGATTTTTTGCATGTATCATTTGTCATGTTTTGATAACTTTTTATTAAGATTATGTTGTTATTTTCACAATTCACAATATTCAACACACATACACACACATATATGTATATATATATATATATATATATATATATATATTAGTTTTCAATGTCTTTCAATTGGTTATGATGCTTAGTACTAAGTGAACGCAGGGATGAAGTCACACCTGTTAGTTAGGAATGATACCTTTAGTAGAAGTCTCTAAGTTCTAGAACTACGGTGACATTGTAGGTTAAGAAGGGTCACTTACTAGCTAGGACTGACACCTTAGACCCTCGGGACATCATTTTATAGGATCCACACCAGCCAGTACTAGCACCCTTGGTAAGGTACTATCACCCTTCCAACTGGGGTTATAGGTTGGACCAATTTTTTTTTAGATTGGTGTATCATTTATTGTTAGCTCCCACGATCCTCAGTTAAATTTATGTTTATGCTTTGTTCAGGTTTGGTTTACAAAGTATTTAGATATTTAGTGATTTTGTATTCAGTTTTTATCTTTGTCACTACCCGAGACTACTCCCTAGTTGTAACAAAGTTCCTAAGATCACAAGTGACACTAAGCTAACCCATGGCGTGGTATACACTTAAATACTGAGGAAATTATTGCAGTACTTTGCAAAACCTAACTAAAAATAACTGGTGATGATGAACAATGTAAAACAAAATATAAATAAAAGTAGGAAATAAAATTATCTAACAACTTAATATGCTGAAATCTAAACATCTTTCTAAAAGCCTCTAAACATAATAAGTTTTTTGGACAAGCTCCCAACTAATTCCAAATGACTGAAATTGAAATAACTTACAAGAAAATAAAAACTAATAACTAGTCCTTGAATAATGAGGACTCACCTAAAGTTGCTGCTAAATAGGTATGGGAACATGCTAAGTGTGGACTGGGTACTGAGCATCTGAATATATATTATGAGACATTATAGTTCAAAGAAGTATGCAATAATTACTTTGAATGTACCAAGTATGTGAGATGGTCCACTATCTAGTATAATTAAACATAAATGTATGAACATATAAACTGAATACAAAACAAGATATAACATGTGCTTGATAAAAGTGAGTAATGAATAACTGAATATGTGGTTACTTGGTCAGGCAAACTAGGACTGAACATAAACTTAAAATAAATGATGGATTGTGGGAGTTGACAATAATCGACATACCCCAAGCTGAGTAAATTAGGGTCAAAGCTGCAACCCCAATTAGAAGGGTGCATATACCTTGCAAAGGTACCAAAACTGGCTGGCATGTATCTACTAAGATGATGACCCAACAAATGAGGGTGACAGTCCTATCTAGCGGGTGACACATTATAACCTATGATGGTGCCATATTTCTAGAACTTAGGGACTATTACTGAAGGAGTCAATCCTAACTGAGGGGTAAGCTTTTATCCTTGCGTTCACTCAGTGCAATGTACGACTCCAAACTGAACGACACTAAAAAATGATATATATATATATATATATAATTATATGCTCAATATTGTAATACTCTTGAAAATAGAAACCTATGCATAATCTGTAGTGCTCAAAACATGATAACAGATACATGCATGAAATCCTAGGTATCGGGTTTTCATAACCCACCATCCTTTGCTAATGCACTGAACATGATAAATATTAAAAGCTGATCATATTAGTTAATTTGAAATTTAAGACAAAAAAACTCAATGATTTATCATAAAAAGGAAATTTATGATTTTTGAACATGGAAGATGTCACTCTTATGGAAAGACATGAATTCATGCTATTATTAAAAAACAAACTGAGTAAATTAAAGTAACTTTATATTTTACATGGAACCTAACTTCAGGGAAAGTAAACTCGTGGGTTAGATGCTTTTTTGGACTCAATGGGTAGAATAGACCCATTGAGGAAACCCCACATACCTAAAGTAGAAGCCTTGGAGAAAATCCTTTGAATTGGAGCTTGTTCTTTAGAAGCCCTAACTTTCTTTAGAGGGGAAAAAAACTACTTCTTTTGGATATGTGTCAAATAATTTTGGTTTAGTGAAGTTTTAGGGTAGTATTAAACTCTAATAAATAATTTTGGGGTGCCCAAAAAATATGGTTTCGGGACTAAAAGAATGGGAATTGACAAAAATGCCCTTTTTAAATCATGTAGGAAATTACTATTGCCAGTTGTAAAGACTTAAGCTATGAATCATTACGACTAGTCAAACGTCGTGTTTTGAGTCGTGATATGATGTCCTAAATTTTTTAGTCATTTTTTTTAAGACAACAACTGCACTCCTAATGACTTGTTAGGTCTGATCATGGGTCATTAAGAAAAGTCCTGGTCGGAGACTCAAATTCTAGATTTCTTTATGTTGTGATAACAGGTCTAACTAATGACTCATTAGGACTGATAAAGAGTCATTGGCTGGACTCATTACAAAAAGAAAAAAATTTAGGATCCTCACCACTGTGGAAATGACTCTACATAACTACTCACTCATTGTGTCAGATAATGGGTCGTTGCCTGAGTCATTGCCATTGATTGTTTGACAGACCCGTAGGAAATTTTTCATATTTTTTTGCCATGATATTTTATTATGCTAAGACTAGTTATAGTAGAAAGCTAATTTAATGGCCCATCATTTGATGTATCTAGAGCTTGAAATCGTAGGTTATTACAATTTCTCACTCTAAGGATCATTCATCCTCGAATGAAACTAAACAAAGAGGCTAGGGGGAAAGCTGGAATTTTGCACTAAACACTTACAAATTGAATCACAAGCTAATATATGAACTTTATGACTGATGCATGAACTTAACTAGAATCATGAATGTATGTTGTTTAAACCTTGGATTGTTGCATCACATTGTGAGGGAAAAGTTCCCTTAAAATTAATCATAGGGAAAAACACAATAACTCAACCAAGAACACAAAACAATCTAGAAAATGTAAAGAAAACAAGATTTAAGGTTGAAACCTGATTACTCAAGGGAGGAAAAACCACGTCTTGCCCTAACAAGCACCCAAATATTCACCTTAATAAAACTCTTGATTAAAGACTTCAATCAACATACCTCTACCTTCCTCCTACGTGTAATAACTCTACTACAAGCTCAACTTGACAACTCTGCCAAGAACATAGCTTGATATTGATTAACTCTAACCAATATCGAACTTATGTAACTCAACCTAAGCACTCGTAAATAAAGAAGAAAAATAACATTACGCTTATAACAGGAGTCATTCAATTACAATTTCGACCTCAATTCAATAACAATCATTCTTTTTCTACATAAGAACCTGAGCTATAGTTGAGCAACTAAAGCTGGATCGGGTTTTTGCTTTTCGCAATTTCTTTTTTCTGAATTTTGTAAAAACTACTTGATAGAATAGAATCATTTTCCTTTTGATTGATGAGTGATTATTAGGATTGAAATGCCATTGGTCCAGTTGTCCTCAATAGTACTAGCAACAATATCACAGTTTGTAAACAAGAGGACAAAAATATAAAGACGCGCACTGATTGTACTGTAACCTTGAACATCCAAGGACTTGGTCCCTTGAAGTCTGCTGCTCATTATCAAAACAAGATAAAACAATTCTCACTTGTTGATAATGACAAATCAATGATGGAGTTTTGAGTGTCAATAATCATTCATCAAATTTAATCAGCGTGATTGCATGAATGTTCACCCTATCATGCAACACCATGCATCTATTATCATGAAACTTAGAGACTTGGTCCCTTGTTTTCAATTGCAATCAATCTTTAGTAACATCCCCTTTTCATCATGACCCATTGGTCAGTTAATATAATTCGATTCTTTTCCCTATCACTATGCCTCTAGAACCAAACACATCATCGCACATGTGCTGCACTTGGTACCTGATCCCTAACATTATTAGTACATTTCTTAAACATGCATACCTGGTCCTTAAAACATGAAGTCAATATTCCTCATTTTGGAATTACTTAAAAGGAATAAAAGTAAACCAAGAGTAAAGTTAAACAAATTTTAGTTAACTCATGGCTATTGAGGCAACATTCACATAAAGAACAAATTTATGACAAAGATGAAAACATGCAACACACAAACAAAGATTCCTTTTACATGTAAAGGATAAGTATCATTACAATGCATAATTTGAGTTTTCTAGAGAAAAAACCATTGGAATAAAGATAGGTTAAATAGGGGAGGGACTTGGAAGAATGGTTTGAAGGAGTAAATCTAAGTTATTATTCTCTATAGCATGACATGCCAGCAATTCCTTGGTTAAATGCCTTATTTCTGCATTTAAACTGAGAACCTCATCTATAAAGTTTGAGTCTTTTTTCTTAAGGTCATCATTCTCTTGTTTTAAGCTCATCATTGAAACTTGGACTCTCATCAGTAAGATGCTGAATTGTCATGTTGAATTTGTTGATGTCTGCATCCTTAGTAGATATACATAGTGTTAACTCCACTATCTCTTTGCTGAATTCCCTTTGGCAGTTGGTGCTTAACTTCTTCTTCACACATTTAGTTTAATCAAATGTCTTCTTACCAGGCATTTTCTTTACAGTCTTAGGAGTTCTATTCTCACAGATAAGACTAAAGTTATTAAACACTTAATATAACTACTGACCATAAGGCATGCCATGTTTTCCATTTTTCCCATGAACAACTTTGTGAATGTGTTTCACAAAAAATGTAGGAAATTTAATGAACTCAAAACTGCGAAGGCATTATATGACATACAAGTCAGTAGCAGAAGTAATATTTTTTTTTGTCATCTGTGCAAAACTAATTTTTTTACAAAATAAAAAACCAATTGCAACTCACTCTTAAGTGACTTCTTATTCACCTCAGCCACTGATTTACCTTTAATCATTCATTTGGTTGCAAATAAATCAAATGATGGCCATTGCCTTGAGACAATCCTCACGCCACAAATAGGAACATAAAAATTCTCCCAAGCAACACAACATCAATTTTTTCTTTTTCACTTGAATAAATGCTATTATCTTTATTTTAACTTTAGAGAACTCCAATGTGGAATAGAATTCCATGACTACCTCATTAAAGACCGTGGGAATAAGTCCCTCCCTGAGATGCATCCTTCATTGATGTTTTACAAGCTCTACTAACTCCAAAATTCTATGTTCTTTTAATAGACTTATGTTAACAATCCTTCCAGTTAAAACCTTTTGATTTCTTAAGAACCTATTTCTCACTTTTTTAGACACAGCCTTACTTATCTCCCTATTTTCCTTCTAGTATAGGTGAACACGAATTTTCTTTTGCTACTTTCATCTTTATGGGACCAGGTCCCTTAAAAATCTTCTTATTTTCCATAAAACTTTTGGACTTTTCTCCAGAATATTTTAGTGTTTTGCTAATAGTTTTGTTTTTGGGAGAAAATATACCCTTTCCTTGGCTATTTAATAGCAAAATGAGGTTCTCAGCAACCAAGGCATCATCCATAAATATTTTATCAAAAAAAATTTGAGGACTCATGGATGATTTTTCATCAACAATTTAAGTAAACAAGGGGTTTGGCATTGATAGGGTAGGAGAGAAGGATTGTCTTTCAAAAGGATTTTACAAAGTACTTTTTATGCGATTGCTAAGCTAAGTTTCCTTTAGAATACAAGGTATCCATTTTTAGGTTCTTTCCACAGAGAAATATTTGTGATTGGACTTTTCTTTTTTAAAAAAATAAATAAATAAAGGGGTGAATATCTCTTGATATAACGAAAGGAGTAAGCATAGAAAGTGTTTCTGAAAAAATTCGATGTGACCATTTTTAATTCACGGATGAATCATCTTTCTTTTAGAATAAGACAATTTTTCTGACAAAGGAAGAGAGAGAGGACATGGTTTTTTCTGCAAGAAAAAAATTAAAAAATGCACATTCATGACACTAACCTATGATAAATGACTATATTCATCTCTTTCTTTGAGTGATTCCTCAATTTTTTGAATGTCATATTTTCCTCCTCCAAAGTTGTACCCATGGATGTATACCTATAAATGTACGAAACTGAGTTAGACAAACATTCACCTATTGTGCCAAGGATACCTATATCTTGAACATATGCATATTTTGGAAGGGAAATCGATATATCTAGTAAGTAGGGTTAATTTGATCAATCTCAGCCATAACTTGTTAGTTTTAATATACAATTTCAATCCAGAAGTTTTCCTAAAAGTAGGTGTGAGGACTAGGTCTCAGACTTAGCATCCTTTGAAATTTCAAGGTTCATTGTGCATTACTTTTGACTAGACAACATCTTTCAAACTCTTTTTCACCCTTTTGATGTAATTTTTTGGGATAGGAATGGTAAGAAACACATAAGGCCTTTGATGTAGGCTCTTGTTGCACTCTTGTCTCCAAATATGATGCTAGAATATCCCGTAGTATGAAAAGATATGAGCTTCCAATTTGACCCTTTGAGATGAATTCCTCTGGGACCAGGTATTTGTGAAATCTTTACTAGAAAATTCTTGAGGTTCATCTGCTTGATCTAATATTTGTGACTAAGATCTTAGATCACCATCACCACCAACACTTCTCTACATAGCAAATCTGTCCATGACCCTCATTTTTATCAATGATGTTCTAAAGAAATATAGAATTTTCGACCATTAAAATTAGGAAAATATGCAAGTTTTAGAGGCTATTTTGTTAGATATAATCCGTTCTGGGTATGTTTTGCAGGAAATAATGATTTTTTTGTGAAGTTCTAGAAAAGGGAAAAAAAAGGTCTTTTGGGTACTTTTTGGTGCTATTATGTATGTTCGAGATGTTTTCCAGAGTGTTCGTGATCAAAGCATATTCATGAATTAAAAAAGAGCTAAAAATGTGACTCCTGGCACCTATTAAGCAAACCTACGGACCGCATGTAGATCCTATGGACCACAGGTAGAAAAAGAACGTGCTAGAATTATGAAATTTCAAGAGATAAACTTCTAGAATCTTTTTCTTTTGAAACCTATGCCTCGTACTTGCACCCAATTTCAGGACCATAGTTACTACCTTTGCCCAAGGCCAGACTGTGGGTACAGACCACGTGTACCAACCAACCTGGTTTTCTCCTACTTTATTTTGGCTTTGGTTTAAGGTATCCTCATGTAGTATAATTACCCCTTATGTAATTTTTAGTAGGTGCTCCACACTTTTGATATTCACAAAGATTGTTTGATTCAAAGATCCAATTTTGATCTTGGGATTACCTTGTATTAACTTTAGTTGATTAATTTAGTTATGCTTGTGGGTTTTAACACTGAATATCATTATTTTTTCATCCATGGTTTAGAATATAATGTTATTGATTTCTTCACTAGTGTGAGAGGCTAAAACCTATAACTATGGTTACGAAAACACTGGCGGATTGACAAATTAAGGGAAGTGTAATTGCTGAATTGAATAGATACCCATGTATGTATTTCTTTATCTTGGTTTTGATAGTTTTCTTAATTGGTGCACACGTTAGGATCCCGCATAGATATTGCTACTTACTCCAAAAGAGGAGTAGTGAATAGGAAAAGATATGGACAACAATAATTTAGACTTTAGCTATCGATCAATGCTTTTAGGTTCTATCTTAGTAAGATGGTTAGATTTTATCTAATAAGTAGATACTCAAAAGGTAATATTTAACTGGATCAAGATAAGGGTTAGTAATGCGACATCCTAAAGACTCAAAAGGTAAAGAATGAAATCTTACTAATGATCCAAATGACTATAGAAGGTACATACTTCTGCATGCAAAGTATTGGGTATCTTATACAAAGAACGATATACCTACTAAGTTGACAAGACAAGGTAAACGCAATCCTAATGTTCACCTATACTAATTACAACAGACGTTAATAAAGTTACTTGCTCAAGATCACTACACAAAACCCCCTATATACTTTCTTGTTTTGCCCATCGACTACAACTGCTCAGATATGCAATTCCATATGTTCTCTTAGGATTCGACCCTATACATTATTGTGTTACAAAATTTTGAAAGAAACCGCATAATCATTTGAGAAAAGGTGTTATTTGGAAGTCATCTCAAATTTTGGTGACGTTATTGGGGAACATGATGTTGAATTATCATTTGAAGTTGTGGCAGTTTTTTGTTTTTTCTTGTTGTGTTTTATGGTAGTTGGTCATAAGCCGGTGTACAATTAGAACATGAAGTAGAGTCAATCCCTTACTCCTTGTGAATACAAATCAAGAGATAATCCTATAAACACCTAGTAAGATGTCTGGGCAAAAAAGAGATGAACCTTATAAAGGAGTTCGTGATGTTATACCTCCCCCTCCTTCATAAGGAGTACATAATATTATTGATCAACAGACTTTTAACCTATTATATCAACCTAAAGACTAGAGGAGGGCAGTGGAAGAAGCTCAAAGTGTAGCTAGGTAGGCAGAGCTAACTGAGTAGGGACAAGCAGCAGACCGCCAAACAATACTCAGTGCAAATCACAACAAAGTTAGAGGTGCATGTGTTCGAGCAATCACAACATGTTAGTATGTGAAGCCATATCTAATGAAGAAGATTTCGGATTTTTTGAGCCAAAAGAGATTGGAGCCATAGATCTTCCTGTTTTACCCCAGGCATCAAGTTTGACATCACAGGGGTAATGATTCAACTTTTAAATCTGAATGGTGTATTTGTTGGTGTACCTATAGATGATGAAACCCTACACCTTGATAATTTCATTAGGTTTGCAATGTTTATACAAATCCTGGACCGAATAAGGTAGCATATAGACAAAGGTTACTTCCTTTCTCAATTGCAGGATAAATATCTTTATGGATAGGGGAATGCCTAGAGGCTCTATTACTATATGAATGAGTTGTGCAGGAAATTCTTGAACATGTTATTTCCTCTATCTAGGATTTAGTGGCTTAAGGATGAGATGTATAATTTTAGGCACCTACAGTCAGAATTTATGTATGAGGTATGGTTTCGGTTAAAGAAAAGATGAGTATGGTGCCCAATTATCTATTGATAGGGACGAGCTTACTAGAGATGATCTATTGAGCCCTGACCATTATCTCCAAATCAATGGCATACACTATATCTGGAGGAGCCTTTATGAGACTATGCTGGAAGGCAGCTTCAGAGATGTTAAATTAGATCACACTCACTAACCAAGGGTGGAAAACTCAGTACGCTGAGAATAGATCTGGAACTTATGCTCTTGGTGCCTCCTACGAATAGAAAGTAGCTAATGACACAGAATTGCAAGATATTACATTTCTAAGAACTAATCTTAGGATACCAGAAAAACAATTTCTAGCATTGACTTATGAGAAAGTGAATGTAGTAGTAGAACAAGTGTTAGCCTCAAAACTTTATCAGTCAAAACTAGAAAAGGAAGCAAATTATTTGGATAGTCAATTAGCGGTTTTCCAAACCCAACGGTAAGGGAATCAAAGTCAGAACTACTATGACAGATAGAAAGATCATAGTAGAGAGCGAGATGGTGACTGGTGAATGAATGATGAATACAAAGAGAAGGGAGATAGGTACATTCCACCTAGAAAATGAGATTTAAAATCTAGAATGCAATAGATGATGGCTAAGCTTATAAAGGGTCAAGAAAATCATGAGATCAACTTTAAGTTGATTAAGGCCGACATTTTAGGATTGAATTAGAAAGTCTAGTCATATGCAAATGCTATCAAACAATTGAAGCACCAATTCGGGAAGAATTCAAAAACTCTTAACCAGAGGTAGAAAGGTACTTTTACAATCACCACAAAGCAAAATCCAAAAAATGATACTCATGTACTTGATATTACCATATGGAATGGTATCTCTACTATGGATCCCCCACTATTTGCTATAAAAGTTGTTGATGAAGAGACACCTACTATTGAGATCGACCAGGTAATAAGTGATAGGTAAAGCTGCTAAAGAAAAGGTAATAGCCCAGTCATTGAGCCAGATATTAGACAAATTCCAAGACTGCCACCACCTTATCCTGAGTGATTGAAGAAAAAGAAAGATAAAGGTATGTTTATGAAATTTAGATGTTGGAAGAATTGAGATTTGTATAAGAAATTTAGATGTTGGAAGAATTGACCTTGAAAATACCTATTCTTAAGGAATTAGAGCATATGACTTGATACGCTATGTCCATGAAATAATTGTTCACATGGAAAAAATGAGCAAAATTGAGCATGTTGATTGTGTGCACCACTACAATACAATCACAACTAGGTATTTTTCCCGAAAAAAGGGTGATCCTAGAGCATACACTATACCATGCACTATTGGGTCATCCTAATTTACCAAGCTGTTGATGGTTGACGACACAGTGAAGAAGCCTATGGGAATATCATTTGATGTTATTGTGAAGGTGGATACGTTTACCTTTTTGGTTGAATTTGTCATCCTGGACTATGAGGTTGACACCAAGATGCCTATTATATTAGTAAGATCCTTTATGGACATAGGTAGATCTATGGTTGACTTAGATAAAGGGAGCTAAAATTCTGAGTCAACGGTGAGGAGGCTACATTTAACATCAAAAAGTTAATAAAGCAGCAAATGATATGAAAATAGTTCTTGTGAGTGATTGTATTGATGACCTGAGAGGATTCTCTTATGGTTATATTGATGAATTCTAAATAGTCAAGATACTCATTTTGTTCCATAATGTTAAATCAAGCGTTACATAGGAGGCAACCCATGAGCTTGTTGATGAAGTCTGAGTAACCTACACAGCTATGTCATGTTGCGATGTTAAATCATGAATAGAGTGGGAGGAAACCAACTATTTTAGTGTTCACATTTTATTGTTTTTATCTTTTTGTAGGTATTTAGCATTTGGACTTTCCCATAATATGGTATAAATTGCTAAACTCATCAATTTCCAGGTAAGTGGGCTCTGTGATCAACCCATAATTGTCACAAGTCCCATACAGTAAGTTAACGAATAAGTCATAAAGTTTAAATCTTGAGATAACAAATTGTAAGTCATGGACTTTGGTATCTAATTTTACTTTTGGGAAATCTAATTTAGGTTGAGAGACCATAAGTATCGTGAAAAACATCAAAACACCAAGTATGCATTGCAAGGAAAGTGGGCCTAAATTTTTCTCCTGACACATGCACATAGCACCTACTGCCTGTAAGTGGAACCTACACACAATGTCTAACCACAGG
The DNA here is from genome assembly GCA_030864225.1 of Capsicum baccatum var. pendulum. Classification (NCBI taxonomy): domain Eukaryota; kingdom Viridiplantae; phylum Streptophyta; class Magnoliopsida; order Solanales; family Solanaceae; genus Capsicum; species Capsicum baccatum. The sequence continues at coordinate 156,992,041 of CM061560.1, read as the reverse complement.
ATCTGGCTGGAGGTATAAGCCACGGAAAGGTCAAATTTTGGACAACTTTTTAATTTAATTTTTTGGCCCACAAACACTTATATATGACCTAAAATAGCCCCCCCCCCCCCACCTATTTTTAAACATCCTTAACCTTATTCTAACGCATTCTAATCCTCAAAACTTCACTTTTTCAATGAATTCAAACTTCCTTGTTAAAACACAAAATAACCCCACAGTTAAATAAAGGTTAAATTGGCACTTATTTTAGATAACAACTTGTCCCAACACTCTAAAACAAGTTTCAACTTTTGTTTTTCTTGACTTCTTCATTATTCACTTTTGGTTCATCATAAAAGAGCTAAGTTTCTCGGCTCCTAATGGTTATGTCTTTATTTATTTGTTATTTAAATAAGTTTATATGTGTATTCCATTGCAATATATATAAAATCTATAATGCTTGTATATAGGGGACTGGATGTATCATAAAATCATAATGTGTGGCATTGTTTTAAACAAAAATTTGAAGTTATGCCCCAGCTTAAAATTGAACTTTAATGAATAAGAGTAATAACACTAGTAGAGAAAGTTTATTTTCTTTGAAAGCTATGATTTATAATAGGTGTGCGAAAATTGTACTTGTTAGGATTTAAAAAAGGTCATAAGAGTGTGAAATTTGATGAAAAATTCCAACTTTTCAAAATTTAAGTTGTCCTTTAACATTTATTATTCCTCACTTTTGTTGGAAACTAACAATTGGTTTTTTAGATACATATGACACCTAAAGAAAAGCAGAAAAAGAAGAATGGTACTTTGAGGAGATGGGTAGAATCTCCCATGCATAGTGGTTCAGTAGAAGAGTATTTAAGGCAGCACCATAGAGACACTACAGTAGGGGTGACACATAGAGTCACGAGAGGACAAACACATAAGGTTCTTAGTTAGTTGTAGCACGACCATAGATGAATTAAGGAAGGATTTCACCCCCGCACACTCTTATACATAATGATGAGGAGGTCTAGGAGACAAATGCTGATTCTACTCCACATTTTACTATTTTGGACCCCAGTATGAGAAATGTCCCAGGATTTATAAGATAAGCTAGAATAAAAGGAGCCAGCAGTAGTTCCCAAGTATGATGAGGGTACTACTAATCAGGTACAACAAGCAGAGGTATCATATTTTGAGGGGGGGGTTACAATGAAGCCATCCCATGATGAATAAGTAAAGAAGAGTCCCAGTCCTAGACATGCCTTATATTTACCTCTAGAGGAGGTACATAAGAAGTAGTGTATGGAAAAGATATAGGAAATATATTACATCAACAGTTGTGTTTGGGAGTCAAGAAAGCCTACCATGTGTATTTTTTAGGAGCATCAGATTAAACTACTTAGCCTAGATCGAGTGCCACAGTTATGGATCACATTTGACGACTATGCCACTCAGCTCCTATATCCTAGCTATGGTACGAGAATTTTATGCATCTTACTAAGCTAAAGTGTTCATTCCTATGCAAGACATCCGTGGCTGGTAAGATTTGTGAGGCATCCATAGCTTGAACATACACTAGTTAGTGGGGTTAGAGTTTGACATTTTGATAGGGACTATCCGTAGAGTTATCTCCATCTCTGTGTATATTAATCATGTGTCTACTATTAATTATGGCCAAAGACCGAGGGTTGTACGTGATCGACATATCATATGGGATGTTGAGCACTGTTGTAAGAGGGTTGAGATGGCTAGGTGGATAGCCAGTTATTTCACCATTGGGTTATGAGACCCTATGGATTGAAGGGCATGCATTAATCAAGAAGGGCCTATTGATATTTTATGCCACATCTTTGGCTACTGATTAGGTATTGACTGATACCCACTGCTTTAGATAATACATTGATGTGGGAGAGAGTAGAACAAGTTGCTTATATGATGGCTGGATATGTTGTCAATTTTGATGTAATCCTCATGTATGAGTTACATGATAGAGCATTTAGGGAGTTGACTAATCTCCTTTCCCCTACATGATTTAGAGATTATGTGATGAGGCCATTGTTCTTAAGATCCCAAGATTACATAAGAGGGTACTTTCAAATGCAACTACACAGATAAAGACTATGATGGATTTGGCGCATCCAGGAACTTATAGGAGATTGAGACAGCAAGCAATAGTACCATAGTCCCAGACTGAGGGCCCAGTAGTATTCACAAAGCCTGATAAGGCACATCAAAGAGATGTGGCTTTTAGTATTGACATTGACATATGGGAGGATAGATTGTCCCTATACTATAGTACGTACGACGAGAGGACACCAACAACTTCTTCCCCACGATTGCTTCAATCTCAGAGTTGGTGGGTGTACCTTTAGAGCCTACTCACCAATCCACTATAACTCTTACTTAAGGTATGATCACTATATCTTGATAGTTTTTACAAAGCTTAGTGGATAGCCACAGGTCCACTGAAGCTAGAGTGAGGGTTGATTAGATTAACATGACTACCCTATATGAGTAGATGAGATCAGGGGTTAAAATAAGATTTTAGAAGGTAGAGGCCAGATGGGAGGACACACTGAGTACTGCACTATCCGATATATATTTTAATTTCTAGATCCCACTTGATGAGTTTGAGAGATGGGTTACAACCTAATATACTTGGAAAGATACACTAGATCTAACCCAGATATGGGAGGAGTTTGATGTATAAGGATCAGAGGTACGTTATCTCACAGAGAGACATATTGTATCCACTCCTTAGTTATACCCCAAGTAGTTCAGATATCACTTTGATGAATAACAAGACTATTTGATTTAATCACAAAGAAGGATGTGGAGGTCCCAGCAATTTGGGACAAAAGAGGTCGCATAAATGACTTGCAAAATCCTCATATACAATATTATCAGGTCATTAAAAAGGCCACACATAATTTTATAAGGAATGCATTTGTCGATAGGCCGAGAGATACATCTATGTTTGTATTATCTATTAGTACACCGCTGCCGCCACCACCTCCGCCAGCTGATATGCTCCCATTTGGGGTTGGTCATGTGTTGGGCGCCTAGAGTGTCCCAAGTATGTTCTCATTTCTCTCCATCTTACTTTGATATAGTGCATTAAGGATAGTGCAAAGTTTTTAGTTTGTAGGTGGGCATACAATATCACCTTGGTTTTTTGTTGCTGTGCTTCTTTTCCTCTCGACCATAGTATAGTTGTAGACCTGACATGTCTAGTATAATTTTTTTTGTAGAATTTTTTTCTTTGTATTGTGTTTTATTTTTTTGTAATTAGTATATTTTTATGTTTTTAGGGAAGTAGTCAGTTTTGAATGATTTTGATACCCTTGTTAATGCTCAACTTACACGTCAATTTAAGTGCAAGGTGGTGGTTGTCAATATATATTCCCAACTAACAGTCGAGATCAAATCCACGAGGAATAATGTGTGTGGTCGTCGAGTAAGTTCGAAATAAAAGTTTCTTTCTAAGTTCAAACCTATGATACAAGATGATTTGGGGGTTTTCAATGATGTTAAATATCAATACAATTCTTAGGCTTCTAGGGGACTAATTCGAGACTAAGAACAATTAGAGAATAATCAATTAATACGGATCTTCGGACTATGCCTTCCTAGGGACAAGATGTTCATGGGAACATGATAATTAGATGAAAATCCTAATCATTGATGATGTGGTAGGCTAGGTCTAAAGTCCTTAAGGATAGTTTTTCAACAAATCCACAAAGATTTCACCCATTGGATCTTTCGAGCACCTAACACGTATGTCAATTACAACCCACTACTTTAATTTGTCACCCCTATTTCTAAGATAGTACCCAAGAGATAATCAACCTCATAGTTACCCTTATTTTTGAGATAGTGAAAACTAGCTAACTATGCTAATAAATTGTCCACTATTGTCTTGTTTTCCATATCCCTCTTTTAAGGATGATATGGGTTCCAAACTTTTACCCAAATCCCTCTTTCAAGGATAGATGATCTTTCTAGAGTTTTGGATTTTCACCCATCAAAACCATTTTGGGTGTTTGGGGCTTCCTCCCATAAATACCAACTAATCAACCCAAGAAATAGTGAAACCCATCATCAACAAACTAAAATCTACATAAATACAACACAATCCATACATATTTTCACCCTAATAAAAAATAACCCCAAGAGGTAGATCTAGAAAATCATCATGATAATAAACACAAATAAGCACATATTTTCCTCAAAATTATCCATAAGAAAATAAAGAGATGGCAAACAACACTTTAGAATCCAATAAATCTCCAATGAGTGATGTCAGATCTACACTTCAAAGTCACTCTAATGTCTTTTTAGCATAATATTTGTACAAGTTTAGATCTAAGCTCCAACAAATTACAAAAACCATAAAATAAGGATGGGAGGTAGGGTTGTGGATTGATTTTTTTTAGAATGAAGGGGATTTGGGGTCAGCTAATAAAAATGACATTTCTTCCATTGGGCCATTTTCTACCCTCACATGGTCATAGAATATTTGTCACGATCACATTCATGATGATTGCGGTTAGTCCATCGCAATCATAATTTCTTTACTAGCTTAAATCGACGCGTTCACAGTCTAATTACCACAATTGTGATAAATAAGGGCTCGATCCTAAACCTGCTTCAGCTTGTCCAGCTCATGCACTTCATTTCCCTTGTTGATCCTTTTCAGATGAAGTTTGTTTCTTTTACTATCAATAATTTTATTCCTGCAAAATATGAGAATTAGTACATTTAACCCCTAATATGCCTCACTTTGCATTCAAATCATAGTAGTGCATACGATTGTTGAGTCTAAATAGTAGTAAATTCACCACTCATCATCCCCTTTAATTTTTTGTGTTTTAGAACTTTGTGGATGTATATATGTGTGGACATTGTGGATCTTGTTATGGCATTAGGATTAGAGATATGCTAACCACTCACTAATAATTGGATGAACTGGATAGGTAGTAGTTTACGATATTGACTCTATGCTATATGTGTGTGAGATACTACCTAGTTCTTTTAGTTTATTGAATTTAGAATTTGCCTGGCTAGTCTTGCCTATGTTCAAGGATAGTCGATTAGTAAAGGATCATTGTCCATTTTTTATTTTAGTCCACTTTTTGCTTAAGTGACCTTCTATGTGTGAATTATCTCCATTGATCCTTGTATTGAGCCTTATAGCCTTTTTTTCTTGTTTCACCCAGTCACCTTCCCATTTGTGTTACAGTGAATGTATTTCGGCCCTGGTCCTCCTTGGACATTGTGGACCACAACTTAGGAAAAATGTCTAAGTTGAGGGTGGATATCATAGGGGTCCAAGTTTAAAATGGGTTATGAAGAAGGGTAAAATAGGATAAAAAGTTAGTAGAAGTAGGTTTGGTATCAAAAGAAAAAGAAAAATAAAAAAATTATGAAATAGAGAAAAAGAAAGAATAAAAGACCAAACACAACCTGAATGTGAAATATACAATAAACACGGAGAAATAAGGGTGGAATAAAAGTAAATTGGCTTGTAAGTGAGACCCCAAGGTTATTATGATTCAAAGGAAGCTTAGTCACTTGAAATAAAAATGTTTACCATACAAGCACCCAAGCCTAATTATAAGATGAGAAAATTCCTATAATGATCCTAACTTGACTATCTAAATGCTAAGGTAAAGAAAATAAGGGCAAGCCTAAGCTATTTGACATAAATTTATTTGAACTTCTTTTTGAGTGTGAGTATATCGTGATCGTCCCTGCATTGGCATGCATTATTTAATATTAACACGTGGGAAATCCTTGTTATAAGGTCACTTGAGTCATATTGCTAGTCAATTGGTTGTTTTGATGAGTGTAATTTGTACATAGTCATAGCTTGATCCCATTGAGTCACATTGTTGTGCTACATGTTCATACACTATTTGTTTTGAAAAGTTAGCTTATAGGGGAGGTATTGTATTTGAGTTTAAAGTGTTGACTGGCTGTCTTGAATAACTTATATTCTCCTAGTAAAGTATCATTTTTATTTTTGTTTTATTTTGTTTCCTGAGGACATGCAAACATTTTAAGTTGAGGGTGTTGATGTGCTATGAAAATATACCACTTTTGATGCTTAAATTGTGGAAAATAAGCAAGTTTCTGAGGCTATTTTCTTAGATATGATCAATTTCTGGTATGTTTTGTAGGAAACTATATTTGTGATGAGAAGTTCGTGAAAAGGGCAGAAAAGGTATTTTTTGCTACTTTTTGGAGCTATTATGGATGTTTGGGATGTTTTTCAGCTTGTTAGCAATCAAAGAATGTTAGAGAATTGAAGAAAAGATGAAAACATGACTCCTAGCATCGACTAAGTAAATCTATAGACCATATGTATTACCTACGAACCACAGGTAGGAAAAGAAAGTTCCAGACGTCTGAAATCCCAAGAGCTAAACTTGTAAAATTTTCTCTTCCACAAACTGCGCCCTTTACGTTGGCCCAATGTTAGGACCACAGGTACTATCCGTGCCTTATTCCAGATCGAGGGTACAAACCACATGTTTCCACTGAACCAGTATTTTTCGATTTCATTTTTGCTTTGGTTTTAGGGTTTCCTCATGTACTATAAATAACCCTTATGTACTTTTAGCAAGAGTTACACTCTTTTGATATTCATGAACATATTTTGATTCCAAGATCCAATTTTTATCTTGGGATTCTCTTGTATTAACATCAGTTTATAAATTCAGGTGCGGTTGTGGGTTTTTGCACTTCTTATCATTGTGATTTTATCTACAATTTCAAATATAAATGTTATTGTTTTCTTCACAAGAATGAGCGGCTATAACCTATGCGATTGTGGAAACCCTAGCCGATTGACGAAGTATGGGAAATGTAATTGCTTAACTAAATCGATACCCATGCATGTATTGCTTTATCTTCATTATCATAGTTTTCTTAATAGGTACATTTGAATCCTGCCTAGATTTTGCTACTTACTCCAAAAGTGTATTAGTAACTAAGAAAAGATTAAGACAATAGTATTTTGGAGTTTAGTAAGATGGTTAGATTTCATCAAATAACTAGAGACTCAAAAGGTAATAGTTAATAGGGATCAAGACAAGGTATATTAAGGAGACATCCCAAGACTGAAATGGTAAAGGGTGAAATTCTTCTACTTGTCCAAAAGACTATAGAAGATACATAACTTATCGATTCTGCATGCAAGGTATTTGCTTGGTTCAGCAAAGCACGATAAGCCTACGGATTTGAGAAGCTAGGGGGAATGAAACATAGTGTTTACCTACAATGATTACAATCGATGATAATATAGTTACTTGATCCACATTACTACACAACCCACCCCATTTACTTTTCTTGTTCTTTCCATCGACTATAACTGTTGAGATCTATAATTCCACATGTTCCCTTAGGATTCGACCTAAACTGTTGTTGGGTTACTATATTTTGACAGTGATCGTATCATCACCTCAGAGAAAGTATTTATTGGACGTCATTAATCAACATATTCCTTATTTTAGGAGTAGCTCATACATGTAGCTTTTCTTGATCCTTTTTTTTCACATAAGACACCTCCACCTTTGATTTTCTTAAGAGAGATAATACAACCAGATCTTCCAGTCATAAATTTTAATAGTTACATATAGAGTTGTTAGTTTTGACTCTAAACCCGTTCTCCAACTAGCAATCAAAATTATTTTTTATGTTTAGGAACCAATTTGAGTTTGAGTTCAGAATAGGAGGATGGAGTTTTGATTAAATCCTTATTTGACTATCTATGTAATGAAGTCTTCTTCATATTTTTCAAAGTTATAAAACCTTTAGGATGGATATTCCCCTGCTGGATCTATCTAAAATTTATCATTTCTTCTTTGGGTCAGCTTTGACAATTCTCCTTGGTGTACTCATCTTTTACACAAAAAGTGCATAGAAATTTGTTCCCTTTGTTTCTTACATCATAAACCACCTTTCCTTGTGACCAATTTTATTGATTTTTTTATTGTTACCTAAGACCTTTACTAGTATTAACTTTATGAACAGTCATATTAGAAAGGATTTGTAACAATGAAGTCTATTGTAGGGATTTTTTAAGATATTCCCTTAGATGGACGAGCTCCCTTCCTAACTCGTCATTCTTCTGGAGTGCATTCATGAGATACTTTTGGGAATCCTCATATTTTTCTTCAAGTTCAACCTAAAACTTTGATGCTTCTTTCTTTCCTTTACACTCAGAAGCATCTACTTTCTCTAGATGACTAACCCAACTCAGATTTTCAAATTTGTGCTTAGAAACCTGTTGCTTATTTTCTGATATCTGGAGAGTAATAGCTGTAAATTCAAGTTCCATATCTTCTATTATTCATTCTATAGCATTATTTTTCTCTTTATCAAAAGCACTATTAGCTTTATCCCGCTTATTAACAAAGCTTATATTTTTAGATTTCATCCTTTTAACCTATTCCTCAATTTTAGATATCTAGAGGGTTAAAGTTATCAACTCAAGATCTTGACTTTCTACCTTTACTTCTAGATAATTTTTTCATTAGTCATTTTACACGCAAAATCTATTAACACACTGGCAAGTTTTTTTATTTTTCTAGCAGAGTAATTCTCTATGTTTTATTTAGTGGCAGAAAGTGTTACATTGTTTTCTTCATTATCATCAGTATTTTGCATAAAATCAAATAAGGAATAAAAGGTCGATTTCTCATCTTCCAGTGCCACCAGTGAAACGTTTTCCTACTTCACATATTCCTCAGATTCACTAGAGAAATCTCCCCTCATTACTAAAGTTTACCTTACTTCATAATCAGCTGCAACCTTTTTGCTTAATTTTATAGGGACTTGGTCCCTATTCTTTCCTTTGGTACCTCTATTCTTGAAATATTCCTGATTTTCCAATTCGTGCATTGGACAATCCTTAATGAAATTATCACGACTTGCATACTTGTGACAAATCTCTATAGTGCCTCCTTTTTTGCTGCTACTTCCACTTCTTTTAAATTGGACGCTTTTCTTCATAGCTCTCACATTTCATTTACTCAAATAGGAAACTTCAGTGTCTTCTTCATTAGAGTTCTATTTTAACTTCCTTAGTGCAATAGTTTTTTCCCTTTTTTCCTTCTTTATTCTTTTGTTATTGTTGCTTCTTAAGTTCATGAGTCTTTAGTTTTCAAATAAGCTCATCCATAGCGAGAGTTTTTAGGTTCCTTGCCTAAGTAATGGCATCTACTTTGGTTTCTCATGATTTAGGTAGAACCTTAAGAATCTTCCCCAGTTCCATTACTTCTCCTAGGTAGTGTAGTTCATTGTGATAGAAGTGAATCTTGTATGCATTTCCTGTATTATCTCTCCTTCTTTCATGTTAATGGTTCTATACTGGGTAGTCAACATGTAAACAATTTAATCGTTCACATCTGTTGTTCCCTCATGAGTTGTTTTAAAAAAGTCCCATATTTCTCTATAATTTTCACATGCACAAATCCTATTGTATTCACCTGGCCCTTTACCACAAACTAGCAATTTCTTGGCCATGTAATTATTTACAATTTTCTTTCTAACTTTATCGTCATGATCTCTCCTTCTTTTTACTACCATTCTTGTTATTTTTGTTTCTTTAACTTATGTAACTGGAACATGAGTACTCTAAAATATTATGTCCATAAGTTCACAGTCCTCAGCCTTAATAAAGTCAAACATCCTGGTTTTCTATAATCCATAATACTATATATTAAATCTATATGTTCTAGTGGTAGATTGCCCTTCTTCTAGGTTAGGTGGAGCAGTCACGCTAACCAAATCACACTAGGTGTGAACCTTGTAGAGTCCTCCTTCTGTGATACAAATTGTGTAAACTTGGAGGGTTGCACTATACTCTAAGGGACTATGTCCATCAAAATCAATCACAAGAAAAAACACAGTAAACCAACCAAGAACACAAAATAGTGTAGGAAATGTAAAGAACATATGATTTAATGTGGAAACCACCTTGCTCAAGGGAGGAAAAACCACGACTTGCACTCATAAGACCCAAAACATCCGTATAATTAAACTCTTGATTAAATAATTCAATGAACCTACCTCATGTTCCTCCTTCTTTTAATAACACTACTACAAACTCAACTTGACAACTCTGCTAAGAAAACACCTTGATATTGATTAACTCAAACAAATATCAAAGTTAGGTAATTCTACCTAAGCTCTCTTAAATAAAAAGAAAAGAACATTAATCTTATAACCGAGCAATTCAATTACAATTTAGGACACAACTCTAGAACACTCAATCTTTGTATGTATAAGAAACTGAGTTATACTTGAGCCATTCAAACTTTATTGAGTTTTTGCCTTTATCAATTTTTTTTTTGGAATTTTTAAAAACCTTTTTAATAGAGAAGCATACTTTTCATTTTATAGAGAAGTGATGATTAGGTTTGAAATGTCATTGGACCAGGTGTCCTTCATAGTACAGCAACACATGCACAGTTTGTTTCATAAGAGAACAAAATTGTGCACACGCATGCCACCTCTACTGCAGCCTTGAACATCGAGGGACCTAGTCTCTGGAAGTTAGTTGCTCATCACACAACACATGTTATGGAATGACTATTGATGGATGTATGAAATAGAAATGAATGAATTAAATAATTAATTAAGGAAACTATTACCTTATGTTGCGACTGAGCTCAAAGAGAAAAGATGGGGTAGTTTGTCATCATATCTACATCTGCTTCCCAAGTAGCTCCCTCAACTGACTTCCAAAGAACCTTCACTAATGCAAAAATTTTATTCCTCAATCAATGAACCTTACGATGAAGGATCTCAATTGGGACCTCTTGATAAGTGAGGCTACTATCCACGCCAATCCTTTCAAAAAAGGACTAGCGATGCAGCGTAAGCAATGTATTTCTTTAATATGGACACATAGAAGATCGCATTCACTGATGCTAATTGTGAAGGTAAATCTAACTCATAGACGACCCTACTATAATGACTCAAAATCTTGTAATTTCTAACATAGCGGGGAATGCGTTTCCCTTTAATACAAAATCTTTTTACCCCTATTATGGGCCAATTATTCATATCACAAAATCACCAACATCAAAATCAATCACTCTTCTTCTTATTTTTGCATAGGATTTCTTCAACATTTGGATATTTTTAGCCTTTCCCTAATAAACTAAACCGTTTCCAATGCTTCATGCACTAAATCTAGCCCTACTAAATTAGCTCCACCAACCTCGAACTAACCAACGGGAGATCTACACCTCCTACTATAAAGAGTCTCAAATGAGGCAATATGAATACTGTAGTGATAGCAATTATATTTATGACCAACTCAATGAAAGGTAAGTGATCATCCTAACTTCTCTTAAAAATAATTACTTAGCCACTCGACATATCCTCTAATGTATGAATGGTCCTCTTGGCTTGAAAAAATGTCTGTGAGTGAAAGTTTTAATAGGATAAACTTGGGTACCATGACGCTTCTAAAAAGCCTCCCAAAATGGAGAGGTAAATTAAGTACCTCTAACAAAGATAATGAAAAAATGGACACCATGCAATTTCACCAACTCACAAAGATATAGTCTAGCATAATCTTTGGCTGAATCTAAAGTATTTACATGCATGAAATAAGCTACATTAGTCATTCAGTCCACAATAACCCAAATAGAATCATGTTAACGATGAGTACAAGGAAAATTTATGATGAAGCCCATATTCATCACTTTCCATTTCCAAGTAAGAATACTGAATTCGTAAAGCATTCCACTAGTCCTATAGTACTCAACCTTATCATGCTATCAATTTGGACACTTGTTCACGAATTCTGCAATATCCTTGTTTATGTCATTCCACCAATAGACTTCCCAAAAATAATGATAAATCTTAGAGGCTTCTAGGTGAATAGAGTATCGAGAACTGTAGGCTTCTTCTAATATCTGTTGCATTAAATCATCTACATTCGAGACCAGAATCTTCCCTAATAGTAAAGAACACCATCACTTCCTTAGGAGAAATCCTCTACCTTCTAATTTAAAACTGCCTCTTTCAACTTATGCAAAATAGTATCTCTATATTTATTCTCCTACACCTCAGCAACAAATAAAAATTTTGAACCATTCTGAACACAAACACTATCTTTGGTCAAGTTAACCAACCAAACTCCTAAATTAGCAAGATTATGAACCTCACAAACTAACTCTTTTGTATCATCTTCCACATGAGCAACACAACCCATAAGCAACCTGCTAAGGGTGTTGTCCACCACATTGGCCTTACCTAGGTGATACAAGACACACATATCATTGTACTTCAACAACTCTAGCCATTTTCTCTAATTGAGATTTAGATCCTTTTGAATGAATACATATTGAAGACTATTGTGATTAGTGGAAACATTAACATGAACCCTATCAAGGTGATGTCTCCAAATATTTAAGGCAAACACGATTGTTGCAAACTCAAGAGCATTAGTCGGGTAGTTCTTATATGGAGCTTTTAGCTATTTGGAGGCATGTGCTATAACCTCACCACACTACATCAACACACAACAATGACCAACTCTAGAAGCATCACAATATACAATAAAACTATCTAAACCTTAGGATAGAGTAAAAATCGAGAGAAGGTGAGTCGATTCTTCGACTCTTAATATCTCTTATCACAATGATTGGTCCACTAAAATTTGACTTATTTTAAATTAGTATAGACATGGGAGAAGTAATTGAGGAAAATCCTTCAACACAACGTTTATAATAACAAGAAAAACCTAAGAAACTCCTAATATTTGAAGGAGAGATGGGTCTAGACTAATTCCTTATGACTTTAGTCTTTTGAGGATCAACTAGGGTACTATAATGTCAATTGCATTCAGAAATATATCTATGAACTCTTGTGGATCCTTCTCCAACTTCAAACCTAAAGAATATTGGTGTATTCCTAAGTAAAATTTTGAACTCTAACTTTCTCTTTATACACCTCTGGGTTAGTCAGAGAAATAACGTGCTGGTTGTTTTGAGTGGTCATAGATTGGTATTGTAATGTCAAAGAAGACCTGAACTCAGCTTTAGAAACCTGCCCATTTAAACATTCATTTGGAACTAGCGGTGGTGCTTGCTGGTTTCCATTCCTTATTCATTTAGTTCTTATAGGAGGCATTATATTTAAAAGGGTAGAGGATAAGTTAGAATATAGATTTTAATATAGTTCACACTTTCTCACACTACATGAATCATGAACAAAGTCTGACTTTCCTAAAATAATTAATAGCCTCTCAGTCATAAATGTGGCATGCTTCATACCCATGAACCAGAATGTACTTAACACGACTTTCAGACACCTTAGGACACGTTAAACCTACTTTTATGGTACCAAAATTTTCATGACGTAAGACTACTCCTAAGTTGTAACACGATGCCTAATATCAGAAGTTACTCTAAGCTAACCCATGAACCGATATGCACTTAACTACTATAAAAAGTATCTCAATACTAGGTGGAAGCTAACTGAAAATAATTGGTGCTCATCAATCATATAAAACTAAATATTGATCAAAGATGGAAATAACACTATCTTACAACTCAATAAGATAAAATCTAAACATATGTCTAAAAGCCTCTAAACATAATGACCTATTGGAACAAGCCTCGAACTAACCCCAACTGACTGAAACTAAAATAACTAGCAAGAAAATAAAAATTGATAACTAGTCCTCTAATTATAAAGACTGGCCAAAAGTTGTTGTGAATATGGTGTAGGAACTGGCTAAGTATGGTCTAGGTACAAAGCATCTAAACTTAGTGAAAAGAAGTATGTGATTAGTACTTTTACTATATAGAGTATGTAAGATAGAACAGTAGCTAGCATAACTTAACATGAAGAATGAATATGTAATCTGAATGTAAAACAAAGTTTGATATATGCTAAAAAAAATGAGTATTGAATTACTAAATACATGATTACTTGGTAAAGCAAACTAGAACTGAACATAAAGTGATGACTTTGGGAGCTAACAATAATTGATATACCCCAATAAGGGAAAATCAAGTTCCAACTTTAAACCCCAACTATATGTACACTAGTACATTACAAAGTGTCCCAATGATGGTTGGTGTAGATTTACTAAATAGATATCCCAAAGGACGAGGGTATTAGTCTTATCTTGTTGGTTACCCCTTATAGCCTATTATGGCATCATAGTTCCTAAACTTAGGGACTTTTACTAAAGTACTTAGTCCTGACTGGCGGATAAGCTTTTATCCCTACATTTGCTTTGTGCCAAGTATGACTCCCAACTGAATGAAACTTAAAGCTGATATATATTAATGTATGCTTAATATAGTTATACTGCTAAAAATAGCAACATATGCATAATCTGAAGTGATCAAAACATGATAACTAATACATGCATAAAATCATAGGTATTGAGTTATATAACCTACTAGCTTTGGCTAATGCACTAGATTTGATAATATTAAAAAATGGTTATAATAGGTAATTTCATTCTTTAATATAAACACTCAACGCTTGAACATAAATGAAATCCATGATTTTTGAACATAGAAGATGTCGCTTTTATGGAAAGAAGACATGCTTTCATTGTATGACCACAAAGCAAACTAAGTAAATTAGTGAAACTTTATATTTGACCTGGAACCCAATTTGAGGTCAAAGTAAACTTATGGGTTAGAAGATTTTTGGGACTCAATGGGTAGAATTGACCCATTTATGAAAATCCACATACCTAAAGTATAATCCTTGAAGAAAATCCTTGGAATTAGCACTTGTTCTTGAGAACCCAAGTTTCTTTGGAGAGGAAAAAATCGCTTCTTTTGGATAAATTTCAAATGATTTTGGTTTATGAAGTGTTTGGGTAGTATAAACCCCCAACAACCGATGTTAGGGTGCCCAAATGATGTTTGTTTGGGATTGAAATAATGGGAATTAACCAAGATGCCGATTTTACATCATGTATGAAATTTCTGGTACCAGGCGTAGCGAGTCAGGATATGACTCGTTACAACTTATCACAATTCATGTTATGATTTGTAATTTGATGTTCTGAATTTCTAGTCCTTTTTGTTAAGACAACAACTCAACTCCTAATGATTCTTTAGGTGTGATGACGGGTCATTAGGTGAAGTCATGGTTTGAGACACAAATTCTAGATTTTTTTCTGTGACAGCGGGTCCACCAAATGACTTCTTATGACTTATAATGAGTTTTTGTCTGGACTCGTTTCCATGGGTTTAAATTTTGGGATACCTCATTGTCGTTTAAATTACTCCTTACAATGACGCATTACATCTGGTAGTGGATCGCTGCCTGAGTAGTTTTCACTTGTAGTTTGACAGACCCTTGGGAAATTTTCCATAACTTTTTGCCAAGATAAAAAATTAAGGAGAGACTAGTCAAATATGAAACACAATAGACACATCAATAGACATGATAAAGCTAAGGAAACATCCATGCTCACCGCTTTGTGGTAAGTTTCTCAAGATATATTCTTAGATACATCAATATTGTATCTATCCATGAGGCTCAAAACCAAAGAAACTTTGTTTAGACTGAGTACATTGTCCCTATTTATGGGACTCTATTGATGATGGAGAAAAAACCATCATGCCTTTGTAACAAAATTCAAATTACCTTTTGTAATCCATGTCGAAGAGCCAACTTCTCCACCAACCACAAAAGGTACCTCCTATTATGCCATATCAATGATAGCGGTCATCCACCAAAAGTAGGTAAACTTACTCTCTGAACCAGTTCAATTCATCTTCACCTTCCATATTTCATCTATATAGCAACCAATCCCAGCAGTATTGGCCGGCTGCAGGAAATCAGTCCCATGATATAATCTTGAAATAGTCTATATTGAGATGCTCACTAAAACACCTCTAATAACAATAGTCATCAATTGGTCACCATCCTTCCATAATCATCCATATGGATATAACAAATTCAACTCTATCTGACTAGCTATAAAAACATCCCATGAAAATGCTTGATTATACTTTCCTGGGCTCTGGTTATCCACTAAAAGCCGTACTATCTAAGTCTCGCCTCAAATTTTTTTATCTCAAATATACTGGTAGTATTCAACTTGGGTTATAACTAGAACCCCCTATTAGGTGTTTGGATAGAAAGGGTGACAATGTTGTCCCCCCATATAATTCATGTATCTCAAGGTACCCCTATCAATTAATAATGGGTACCGAGGCAGTCTCTGTTTGATGTGGATCAAGAGGAGAAGGAGTAGGTAGTGTCTCAATTGGGTTGGCACAAGATTCATACTATTTCTACTTATTTTTTAGACCCTTATGCTAAAATTTTACATTCTGTGAGCCACTATATTTAGCATTTTCTTCCTTATTCTCATCCTCGGGTCCTAACTCTTACTCACCATTCTCTTTAGAGTGGACATATGAGTGTGATAGTCGTTGGCTATGATTATTCATCCTTTGACTAGTAGGTGGAGATAAGTGCTCTGGTGGAGCAGCTTTAGAGCCCTAAGGTAGGATCTTCCTTTATTCCACCACCACCTCAAGTGGATATTCCTTAATGGAGCCACTTGATTCATCATTAATGTCTCTATTCATGAGATTAGGAGTACGGGTGGGCTTTTCTCTTTGGAGTTTACTTCTTGGTGGAATCACTATTTGGTGCCATTGGTTCCTGTTGATGTACACATGTTAGTTAATCCATGGAAAAGGAAAGAAAAAAACAGAGAAAAACAAGTATGCAACAGTTTTTGGGCACCACATGAGTGAGGGTATAACTTAATGATTGAGGCCACGGTTCATACTGAGACTTGTATGGTGGAGGGGTAATTTATTTGTCAGGATATAGGTCCTTCTAATTTTGGGTCAGATAATTACGTATTACCAATTCTCATAGTCTAACCAGCAACTTTGCCTTGGTTCATTAAATTCCCCAATTATAACGAGTCGACACTATGAGTTGTATGGTTAGATCATGACTCCTTGCGTGAGTCTTAATGTTACCATAAGCAAATTACTCTTTACACCAACGTTCCCAGTGACTACGAGTTACATAGAGACTCGTTAAGTAAACTTATGGTTCGTTATAAGTCCCATAACCTTTGTTAAATGGGTGTTTAGTGGGTTGAGATTAGATTTTCACAAGCCTAATATGTACTCAAACTTCTTCGTGGTTATAACATGTAAATTACACTCATAAGTCATCCCCATAAATGAATTTTAGCACAAATTTCATTTTAACCTCATTATTTACTCATAATTATCCTATTTCTCAAGATCAAGTGGGTTTTAAGATATGAACCTAAATATTACCAGGGAATCCAAGAAATTTCTCCTATATTTAGTACCAAGTTAAGGGAAAAACTCATTAAAGCATAAAACTTAGTTGATTAACTTGCTTTGGATCCCTTGTAATGAGTTCCATTTTGCACTAGTTCATGAAAGACACAACAAGAGAGATTTGGCTTATGATTTTTTTTATCATTGGGGATAAGTTATGAGTGTATTTTAGGAGTGGTTGGATGCTTTTGGGGATGGAGGGAGTCTCAAATTTTTGAAATAGAAGGAAAATAAATTATGAGTCTTAATTTCTCACTTAGTTCATTCGAGTTGGATTGGGTCAACTCTTTAGGGCCTCAATGGCAGGCCTAATAATATGTCCTTTTAATGACCTCTAGTTACAGAAAATGAGTCGTAGACTCCCTCTATCGCGACTTCAATCGTACTTGGTTCTTCAATCATTTTGACTAAAGGGGATGAGAGGTTGTCACTAACAATGAATCATTCTAAGAGTCTTCATTTCTATAGAGAATACTTACCTAGGGGTGGCCTGTGTCTGTAAACTTCATAACTCAGGTGATGAGTTATAGGATAACCCTATGAATCGTAGAGTCTTTTGTAGGGACCTAGCACTAAAAAAATTTTTTGGACTTTTTTAGTAATCTCTAGCCCTGCACACTGAATACACAAGTTACTATATAACTTAATAAGTATAAAATATTGGTTGACTCGAACACAGTGCTTGATTTCATATTGAGACACCACATGGATAATTGGGATACTCAGACTTCACCAAACAGCCTATGGTTTACCTTCCAAGCAATGCCTAATTTAACATCGTAGCACGACATTGTTGCCTTGGTTACTTAGATTTACCCTCTATCCATTCACCTTGTATGCCTCACCATAATGCTACAAAACAGTAGAAAAATATGGGAATACTCAAACCACAGTCAATGGTCTATACATCCTTGACTTCAACATGCCAATAACCAAACAAAGTCTTAAATTATACTACGAGACCAAATAATTAAGCTCAAACATTTTTCTTATATTATTATCATTATATAGCTTCTACCTTTATTTTATATAGTATACATAGCATAAGCACAGTCATCAAAATCATCCACCTTGCTCAACCTCAACATAACTGAATGATTCCAATCAAAATTGAGCTGTTTCAATGCCCATAGTTCCTTCTTCTCATGTTCAACGGGAAAGTGTCATGTCCTACCGTACATAAGTTGATATGGAGAGGCACCTATGTGGGTCTTAAAATATATTCAGTAGGCCCATAATCCACTATCCAACTTCTTGACCAGTAAATCATGTTTGTAATAATAGTCTTAGCCAATATGGACTTGATCTTTCTATTGGAGACTTTAACTTATCGACTGTTTTAGGATGGTAAGGTGTTTCAATCTTATGCTTCACACCATATTTTTTGAAAAAGTCTTTGAAAAGATGATTTTAGAAATGAGACCCACCATCACTAATATTAGCACATGGAGTGCCAAATAGAGATAATATGTTCTCTTTTAAGAGCAAAGTGACACCTCAACTATTATTATTATGAAGAATAACCACCTTAACCTAGTTCAAAACATAATTGAATTCACAAGAATGTACTTTATCCCATAGGAGCTTACAAATAGAACCACAGAGTCAATTCCTCATACATCAATCAACTACAATTCCAAGCTAGGTATCACAGGGAGATTATGTCTTCATGAAATATTTACTTGATCCATACATTGGTCTTATGATTGGGCATATTTATGAGCATCATTAAAGTTAGATCTCCAATAATACCCGTATTGCAGAATCTAGTAGGTTTTGTGGGTTCCACCATAATGACCCCCAATTAGTGATGAAAGACAAGCCTCAAGGATGCTCATCATCTCCACCTCAGGGAAACATCAATGAATTCCACCATTTGTACAAATTCAAAAGAGATAGGGCTCATACAAAAAAAAATTCTCACCTCATGCATGAACCTCTTCCTTTACTGGAATGACAAATCTTTTTAAACCAGTTCGCTTGCCAAAAATTTAGAAAAGTCATCAAACTAGGGAAGTAAGTCATGAGATGCTTCCAAGCCTTGCTCATCTAGAAAAGTATCATCCATGTAAATAGAATTCCCTAGCTTCTGGATTACCTCTTTCTCAAAGAAAGACAAGTAATCTACCACATGTTTCTTAATCCCCTTTCAATCTCTTACCTCAATGTCAAATTCTTATAGCAAGAGGACCTAACATATTAACCTTATTTTGGAATCCTTATTAAATATTCTATATCTACAATATGCATGATCTATGTGAACCCTGAACTTGGTTGCAATCAAAGAAGACTAAAATTTTCTCAAAGGCAAAAAGCACCGCAAGCAACTCCTGCTCAGTTACAGTGTAGTTATTCTGTGTGGCATAATGTATTGCAAGCATAATAGATTGAGTGAAGTTTTCTAGCATCTTTTGTCTAGGATAGCACCTAAGGATACTCTGCTTACATCACATATAACATCAAATGGTAATGACCAATCAAGCGATACAATAATAGAAGCTGAGATCAACTGCTCTTTGAGTCACTCAAATTCCTTGAGACATACATCATTAAATCTAGCTTTCACCATTTTATCTAAAATCTTTCATAGAGTATTATCAATTTTAGATAAGTCCTTTATGAACCTCCTATATAAGCCAACATGACCTAAAAAGATTTGAATACCGTTAACTGAAACTGGTGAGTCAATTTTTCAATCACCACAATCTTTTCTCTATCCACCTCAATTCTTTTTTTTGATATTTTCTGAACAGCGGCAACACCTTCCTTCAATATAAAATAGCACTTATCCCAATTCAGTAATAGTTTACACTCCTTATATCTGTAGACTATGTTAGCCAAATGGGAAAAACAATCATCAAAGGAGTCCCCAACTACTGAAAATTTATCCATGAATACCGCTATAGTGTCTACCACCATATCATAAAATATGGACATCAGGCATCTCTTCAAGGTGGCTGGAGCATTGCATAATTTGAGGGGCATCCTCTTTAATGTAAAATTCCCATAAGGGAAAGTAAAGGTACTTTACTATTGGTCCTCGAGATCAATCAAAGTCTATTTATTTCCCGAGTACCTATTAGAAAAAAATACCAACCCCTAACTACAAGTCAACCAAGCATCTGATCCATGAAAGGAATCGGTAAATGGTCCTTTTGATTCCATATATTTAGCATCATATAATCCATGCATACTATCTATATAGTAGCTTGTTTTATGGTCTTAAATTTATTATTTCGAGTAGGGATCACCGTAATTCCACCCTTATTTAGAATGCATTGAACTGGGCTGACCCACATGTTGTCCACAATAGGGTAAATTGCTCCAGCATCTAACCACTTTATAATTTCTTTTTTCATAACCTATGGCATAGGAGGATTCAACCAATGTTGATTCTTAATGCTGGGAATGGAATCCAGGTCAAGCTAAATTTTATGGGTACAAATACTCGGTGGAATCCTTACAATTTTTGGAATGGTTCATCTAGTGTCCCTCTTGAATCTACTAAAAATTAATATCAATGCATCAACCCGAGTCTCCAATAAGTAAGCTAAAATATTTACTGGAATGGTATTGTTAGCCCCCCAAAATGCCTATTGCAAGTGAGAGGGAACGACCGTGAATTCCAAGACAAGTGGCTCCACAATAGGCAATTGAGCTGGAGGAGTATTCCTATTCTTCAGATCAAGATCAATATTCTTCAGAGAATAATTATATCACCCTCTTCCATAAAATTCACTCACCATCTCATGATAATTATCAATGCCATCAGTACCAGAGTTCATGAAGAACGCTACCAGTGCCTCAATCCCAAGTCTCCCCGCAATGGGTATTATCAATGTATCATTATCATCTATAGTGTGTATCATAGACACCACTTTCATATCCTTTGGGTTATTCATTAAATTATACACATTAAAGATCACCTGCTACTATCTCAAAATTGGAAGCTTGGGTCCTACTATAAATAGGACACTTAAACTATTACTTAACCACCTAGGATGACATTAGAGATTTGAAAATTGAATGAGGAGGATTCAATTATGGTTTTAATTACTTTATTTTACTTTATTTATGGATTATATCATGGATTCATTGATCATGATTATGTGTGTATCCATAAATGTCTAAACACACTTTTTGGGGTTAAGGATAAGCACATGAGTACTCTTGTCATTAATTGAATTGGTTTTTGTTATTTATCATTATTGGTATTTTTATTTATCATTGTTATAACTACTTTAAGGATTTGAGTCCCTTGGAATAGGTGCATAACTCTATTATATGAATTCGAAAAGAGAAATTATAGGGTAAAATATGGGATAGATGGAATAGGATTGCAATCTTCTAATTGAATTAATTTATGATTTGTGTTTAGGATAGGAATATACCTAATACACCACATTTGGTTCATACACAAGATTACTATACATTTTTTTTTAACTTTTTTCTCACATCCCTGCTCAATGATGTATTGTGGGGCTAAGTTAGATTGTTGATTAGAGGTTCGGAAGGCCCTGGTCATAATATAAACCGTGAGAACCAACAACAAAAAAAATTAACCTGACCAATGAAGTTATATAATAGAGTATGATTGTTTCTAGTGACTTCACCTTAGGTATTCCCCATTATTGTCAAGAACATTTACTTTACCATATTGTGTACTTTACTTTTAGTTTACAAATTTCAAACTATTTTGGTTACTTTAGCAGTAGCTTAAATCTTGATATTAGAACTAGAATTGGATAGCATTTTTACACAAGTCCCTGTGGATTGATACGTGGATTTAGTAAGGTCATTTTACTACTTACTGGACCACATACACTTGTGCGTGTTCTTCACCGCAACTAGATTTTGGCCCATTGTCAAGGACTTATAATTTGGTATCTATGTTAGTCTTATCTTTTCATTTTGATTTTGTGAGCGTTATCCACTTGATGTTAGATTTTTTAATTGCAAGTACAGGTATAGAAAGTTAGTAAGATGGCAAGTGATAGGGAGTTAGTTTTATCATACCCCAAATTGGTGCAACTCTTACACTGATGATTCAGAGAAGTCCAGATCTCTATTGAATCCAATAAATTCCAGTGAAGAAGATCATCCTACACCTATAGCAGAAGATCGACCTGCCTGCAGGACAGTTTTCAAAGTGGAAATCCCACTTGTGACTAATGTTAACTTTGCCATCCAAATACCTACTCTAGAAGGTAAATTTAATTTGAAACAAAACATGGAGCCACTTTGGAATAGAAATAGGAAATTCACCCACTTGTCACATGAAGATCCATAAGTTCATTTGTAGAATTTTTTTAAGATCTGTGACATGTTCATACCTATAGGGGTATCCATAGATTATGTGATGTTGACACTATTCCACTTCCCTGTTTTGTGGTAAATGATAACTGGATGAATGTAGAACCAACATGATCCATCAATACATGAGATGACATAGCCCATAAATTCCAGATCCATTTCTTTCCAACCGGCAAGACTATAAGATGATGTAGTGTGATTTTTAACTTTAAGTAGAAGCCAAATGAGAACTTGTATCATGCTTCAGAGTGATTCAATTCTCTTCTTCAATGGTCCAATAAGGTAATAGATCAAACCCTTGTTGAATACCTTGACCGTACCACTAAAATTTTTCTAGATTCAATTATAGGTGGTCAAGCACTAGAGAAAACTTATGATGAGTTCTGTACCTTGTTGAACTACGTTGCATAATTAAATCCTAATTTGCATAGTGATGTGTCCAAAAGCTCAGTGAAAAAGGCTACGGGTATGATTGATGTTGAAAGTATCATAGCCTTAGCCTTCCAATTGTTAGCTATGAAGAATTAATTGATTAATAAATTCAGCAAGTTGTGTTTGCAATTGACTCAGGAAAAAATGAATAAGGTATAATAGTATCCAGCACGGTGTGTTATATGTTACAACAATGGGCACTCTGCAAATTTATGTGGTGCAAATTTGGAGTATATAAATATTATGAGAAATGCAAAATAAATAAATCATGGTAATGCCTACTACAAAAAGTGGCATACTCAGCCCAATTAGTCTTAGAGAACCAATAAACATTAGTAGTCTTATCAACCTAACTCAATACACATGCAAATAATATAGAGGAGAAGTTTAAACAGGTTCTGGCTAATCAAGAGAAAATGGTTATTGAAATAAAAAATCAACAAATTGCATAGAAATAGTTAAGCCGCAATTAGGGCATCTAGCATAAACACAAAATACCAGACCTAAAGGTGGTTTACCAACTGATAATGATCCTCCTAATCAAGTTATGGAAATAACTTTGATGAGTGAGAAGGAGCTCAATGAAAAACATCAAAAGATGATATAACCCCAACCAGGGCCTAGTCGTGTCAAGTATCTCAAGTCCAATTGGGATCCGTCACTACCCCAATGCCCATACCATTAGCCACCCTTCAACCTATGTCGGATGAATTTTAAACATATAACAAGATAAAATAACATTAATTTGAAGACATAAAACAAGTCTATAATCAAAATAAAAATCTAGAACCAATGATCCAACAAGAACCAAACTCAATGCCAACACCAATACCAAAGCTAACATTAATATCGACACTGCCCATGCCCATAGGAGTTTGATAAAGCCATTAATTAAATCTGATGAATATTTGGTCGGGATATGCCCCTGAACATAGCCAAAATTAATACTGAAAGAATAAAAGATACATAACAAAATCCATAACCAAGAAATCGGTTCGTTCAGAGTATCGAAGCTCACCATCTAAATCTAACTAAAAGGTTATCCCCGAATCGCCAAATCACTAAGCAAAGGAATAGAAATATGGACAATTCCTACATTGCATGGGGATACAACATCAAAAAATAGTTAGTCGGGTGAACACTAGCATGCAAATCAAGTATAAGGTTGAAGTAATCCTATTGATCATAAAATAAATCAAACCAATACACAAAAAGCATATGCAAATACATATATACATATATACAATTACTTGATAGGGAACAAGGTTTAGCATGTATTTTAAAACCTTACCCTTCATTTTTTAGCTTTACCATAATAAATCTGTCCACGAGCTATATGAGTCTAAAGTTATGATGCAACATGGAAACACGACATATTCAAATCTAAAACAAGGAAATTATGTTTGCACTTAAGAAATTTTTGTGGATATGTGGTGTTTTTTAATGGATTGTAGGAAACATAGGTATGAAGCACCTTGGAATAAAAAAATATAAGAAGACGATTAGAAGAATATGAAGAATGTTTAGCCTATGAGTTATCTTATAATTTGTCAAAACATCATACGACTTGTAGGACTACTCGTTAATAGAATTGTAACTAGAGATACGATGAAGGAACTTAGTAAAAGATGTTCACAACATGTAAGGAGTCAAGAAGTGTCATGTAAAGAAATCGTTCAGAGAACTGGAGCTCAAGAAATTATTCAGAGGTGAAGTAAGCAAAAAAACAAGTCGTAAAGTTTAATGACAACTCTTATTGACCAGTCGTGAGACTAGTGTACAAAATCCATGAAGAACAATATCGGGGTAGTGACGAGTAAAGGACACAATTTGTAAGTTATTGTTACAAATTGGAAGGATGAATGGTAAAGATAATAGAAACTTAAAGCCCTAGAAGATCAGTCACTGGAGTACTTACAACTAGCACTGTATGACTCATAAGAATACCTTATGAGCGAACTACGCCAATCATGCCTTGTGCCAATATACTTTTCCTATTCAATTTTAATTAGGATTTCCAAGTTATTTTGAGATACTATAAATTCCTTAGGGTTATTCCTATATTAGATTACACAGTTTTAAATTTTTTTTACCACTTTTAACATACTTTGCTCTTGGATATTGTGTTCTTGATATTTTGGGTTCTTATTCAATTAAAGACTTTGTATTTTTTTCCTTTTATTCTTGTGTAATTAATTACATGCATTCTTTATTGATTATAATTTATTGCTTCATGAATATGAGCGACTAACTTCCTTGACTAGGGTTATGGGAATCCTAGTGTATTAACTATGTAGAGGAAGTAGGAGATTCATCTATTCTATTATGATTGTATCCATCTTAACCTTCTTCATATTAATTGACCATAGAGCTAATGTAGAAGCTTGAGTATTGGCAGCATTCCAGAACATCCTCAGAAAGGAGTTTAAGATTAGGAAAAGGATATTGAGACAGTAATTTAGGATTCCCATTCATCATATAATTCTTCTATATAGTCTAATCATATTGATACCCAAAGTTGAACTGAGGTTATAGATAGAGAAATAAGGTGACACCCAACAACTCACAGGGTAAAGGGTGAAATTTATAATCATATTCACAAGACAATTGATAATACTTAGCTTGTCGACTTTGTATGCAGAGTAAGGGAATAGGTTAGTTGAACATGAGATGTTTATTGTGTGGAGAAGCCAGTATAACACAGTCCTAGTGTTCATCTTCTACTATTTACAAACCCAAGCATTAAAGTACAATTATTACTTACTATTCACTTTAATCTGCCCCTATTTATTATTTCATATTGCTTTTGGATTATGTCTTGTTTGAGATATTGTTCAATGTTTCCCCTGTGGGTTCGATCCCAACCTTTCTTGGGTTACTATATTGGACATCGATCATATCAAACTTCTTTGGAGGTTTGTTTTGGGTGACATCCGATTTTTGGCACAATCATCAGGGAAAATAGTATGAATATTTTATTGTAGTTGGTGAAGTTTGTGGGTTTCATTCCTGTTCTTTATTTGGCATATGCTGGTGTATGTAAAACACTAGGAGAGAAGGCAATCCTTTACTCCTGTTCAATCTAGATTATGAAAAAATTCTTTAAACACCACGAAGGATGTCAAAGAAAGTTCGTCATGGTATTCCTATGGGGTTTCAGACACTCAAATTGTACCCTATTATACCCCAATAGATTCCAATAAAAGACTTCCTCATTCTCTAGGAAATACAAATTTTCTTACATATAGATAGACGGAGCACTTCTTAAAAGAAGCAACTGAAGTGGTAAAATTGGCAGAAGAGGCACTATTAGTTGAAAAGGCTAGGATAACTCAACAAGCACAACTAGCTAATCCAAGAAAAATGGTTGAGCCTCATAATAGAATTCAAATAGGTATAGCTCCAATGATTACTGCATATGAGCATTTTAAACAATATTATGAAGATGAGGAAATGGGATAAGTTTAATCAACTAAGACAGAAGACATTATCCCTCCGACTCTACCCCCAATGTTGAATTTGACATTACTAGTACAATAATCCAATTGCTAAACTTGAAGGGTTTGTTTTCGAGATCAATGACATATGATGTGAACATACATCTTGCAAATTTTATTGGGATCTTTACTTTGTATACCATTCTAAGGGTGAACCGAAAAGCTTTGAGGTTAAGGTTGTTCTCATTTTTGCTGACTGGATATGCATCACTATTGTTAGGGGAACTTCATAGAGGTTCAATCACTACTTGACATGAGTTGCATAGACTATTTTTGAAGAAATTCTTCCCTACTTAAATAATGTTATAGTTGAAAGATTAAAATTATAATTTTAGATAACTACCTCATAGAATCTATGTATAAGGCATGATTTAGGTTCAAAAAGAAGTTGAGCATAGTACCTATTCACAGAATCATAGGATCAAATATATTGGAAATATTCTATGGATCAATGAATGTCAATTCCAGAGGAATGGTAGATAAGATTTCTAGAGGAACATTCATGTGTCTTTGATGGAAGCCTACAGAAAAGATATTAGATGTTATTTCATGACCAATTGAGGTTGGCATACTAGTGATGTTAAGCGTGTTTCAGGTACCTATACTTTTAGAAAAGCTAATTATTATGGAGTTTTTCAAGATTTGGTAGCACTAGAGGTTTCACAACTTTAGACTTACATTGGGCTTCTTACAAAATAATTCTCAATAATGAATCTTGAGAACATAAATGAAGTAGTGCTTAGAGTTTAACTTTTAAAACCGACGAGATTGAGTCTAAAGAGTAAGTGAAGTATTTTTATCATCAGTTGACAGATTTTAGAGCCCAAGGGCAAATGAATCAAGGTTGGAACTATTACAATGATAGATATAGAGATAACAGTAAGGACTGAGATAGTGATTGATGATGTAACAATGACTACCAAAACAAAAGTGATAGATATGTATCAGCAGGTAGCCGTGATATAGTGTATGGAATAAAGGCAATATTATCAAAACTAGTCAAAGACTAAGAAACTCAAGAGAGTTGTCTGAAGGATATTAAGGTGGACTTGTCAGGGCTAAATAACAAAGTTGATCCACACGTTACTGTAATCAAATAACTAAAGCAACAATATGGAAAGATGTCATCATGATTAAATTAAAGGCAACCTGGCACTCTTCCTAGTAATACTATACAAAACTCAAAAAATGACAGTCATTGTCATGCTATGAACACTCAGAGTGGTAAACCACAATGGATACAGTCATTGTCATGCTATAAACACTCAGAGTGGTAAACCACAATGGATTCACCTGTACTTACTTTTATCGATCCAAATAACGAAGATGATCATTTGGATATTGATAATTATAACAAGCAAAACAATGGTAAAGATAAACCTGAGGAGCCTATTTCTAAGACTATCCTAAGACCTCGCCCTCTTTTTCCTTAAAGATTGAAAAAAATGCAAGAAGAGGTTAATTATAAGAAGTTTCTTTCTATGTTAAAAGTGCCCTCTGCTAAAATTCCATTTCTAGATACATTGGAACATATGCCTAGCTATGCAAAGTTCAAGAAGGATTTAGTCACTAGGAAGTGGACAGTTAACTATGTGACAGCTGACAATATTCAGCACTATAGTGTTGTTTCTACTATTAGTGCCTCTCTCTGCCTCCTGAGTATTCCTCCCTTAGTTGGTGAGAGAGATTTGATTTAATATCTCTAATGCTACTTCCTAACAAAGGCGCATGAATACTCTAATAGTTAGAGTATCCATCATAGATTTGGAAATGGTTTTCAATGCTTGATATAATATTTTAGCCAAGTTGCTTCCCATAATTCAATGATTAGGAACCATCATTGAATTCTTTGATAAAAGCCATGCATCTTAAATTGATTCAGACTATAACAATCTGAAATTATATATCTAGTCTTTCAACTAAAGAAGTTTTGATGTAGGGAAGTAATGGTCTAAAAATTTTCTCCACAACTCATTCGAAGTAGTAATGAACACATAAGGAAGTTCCCCTATCTATAAGTTGCTTCACCTGTTAGAGAGAGGGGAACAACCTGAGTCTAAGCATTTCCTAATCAACTCCGGGTATGGTGTATGATGTGTAAATCCCATAAAATTGATGAGGATCATGTTTGCATTATCAGTTGGAAAGATAGAAAACACACCTTTTAGATTTAACAACTTGATCATAGCACTAGCAATGTCAAACTTCACACCAGGTGGCACGGAAAGAGGAATGATAGCTCTTATCTCGAAAGGCTCAACGTATCCCAAATCCTCTTCTAGACTATTATGTGGTGTTAAATACTAATAGGCTAGGAGTACTTAAGCTCTAACCCTTCTACCACATTCTCGATTTTTTTTTGAGTTCTAGTTTATGATCTAATCTTTGTCTCTTCCTCCTAAGCTATATGATAAGCATCTGCTTCCATTTTCTTATTAGAAAAAATTTCAACTAATAATTGATCAATTTTCTCCAGAACTGTATTAGGAGGAGGAGGATGAAAGTCGTCTACATTATCTCAAAGCCATTTAAGATGAGCTTCACATTCATGTTCCATCATCCTACGATTCAGATATAGGATTCTTTTAGGCTCAAGATTAACTGGGAGTAAGGGATTTCCAGGACTTTTAGTGCAAAGAATAAACTAGAGTATTCCCCAAGAAGAATACAAAAATAAAAATAGAAAAATAAAACCATAAACCTCAATAACTTTAATCCACAACTCCGCGATCATATTCCCCAGCAACGACACTGACTTTACCTAAATTATAACCTCTAAGAAAGTATATTGTAGTGTCTGTCCATTTATAATAACCCAACAACATTGAGGTCAATCCCATAGGAAATATGCCGAACTCATCTCTCGAACATTTTGAAGTGGCCAAAAATGCAGAAAAGTAATAGGGGAATTTTTTATGTAACATTAACAAGCAACAAGTTTCGAATGCTTTTTGTTGTATATAATTTGAGGAAAACACTAGGACTATTTCCCCCCTGGCTTCCTAACTTAGTATCTTTATCCTACACAATCCAACTATCTCACCGCCACATATGCAGAATCTGACAAGTTAGGTATTACCAACTATTTGTTAACTCATTGGAAAATCTTACCCTTAACCTTGTGATCTCAATATGTCTCCTTACTAACCCTTTTCTTTAATACCAGTTTAACTATCACCTTATGGGTCTCAAGTTATAAGAAGGGGGTTGATTGGCGCAAATCACCGTTGTAATCCCCTTTTCCCAATCTCAATCTCTCTTGTAGAGATGACCTAGAATACATGAAAGTTCTTAGAGTTGTCAATAACTAAGGAATGAATTAAACTAATGATGATCACAATGACAGTGTAATCAATGATAAACAAAAACCATACACTTCTCTTACTTCACTGTTCAGCGAGGGTTCCCACAATATTAGTTAAGGGAATTAGCGGTTTTATAGTTACAAAACAATCCATTGAATTTGATAATGAAAGCGCATAATTAATTCCACAATAATTAATAAAAAAAACCCCAATGTCTTAAATCAATTACGTAACCTAAAAACTAAGAACAAGAGGATTCCCAAATTAAAAGTTAATCTTGAAATCAATAGATGTTTGTAAGAGTATAGATCATGAAACATAATACAAGAGTGTTTAAAGGGTATTTATAGATATAAAAATAATAATGAAATCTAACCAAAATAAACTAGGAAAATTATGTAGGAAGTGGTCACACCTCAGGAAATGAGTAATTAGGACTGATAAGGACTCATTGTCGGCTCAATTGTCTTCTTCCTGTGTTGGGTGGTGATGACTCGTGGTTAGACCCTACGAGTCATTGGTTGTATATCATTGTAAATCCAGTGAATTCTAAACTTTATTACTTTTTTCTATTGTCAGAATAACTGCTCACTACAAGTTGTTGCCTGACATAACGACTCGTAGACTTCTTACATTTTTAATGGGCTTCAACTTGGTTATCTTCAGGAGTTTTCTCATTTTCTCAACACAACACACACTATGGCTCATTGATTCCTCTAAAGAGTCGTGTTCATCCTCTAATTTATTCTCTGCAATCAACAGCCTTTTATTATCACCATAACTTGGGCTATGAGTCGTATAGTGTGAAAACAATTCATAGTCAAGTTAGTAACTTTGATTTTTCAAAGCATTTTCATCTAATTTTTCACAAACCTCTTCTAACAAAATTAACCTGCAACACACACAAAACAAACATCATATCTAATAAAATTGCCTATGTTTTTGCATATTTTTATAGTTTTAAGCATCAAGGTCCCATGAAACAATGGTACATCATTTTCTCAACCCCAAACTTTATTTCACCAACTCTAAACCTCCATCGGTGCCATTAAAGCTCAAAAATTACTTGGGAACATTTTTTTAAGTCCTAGGATATTACACAGACAACAAGGTGTTGTTCATCTCATTTGAATCTCATAAGTTCCAAGATTCTCTCCATTTGTTTTCCTTTAATAAAGTCTCTTAGTATCTCTTGTGTTGCGGTATTTTAGGGAAGTTATCTAACTCGAATTGTTCCCAAATCATAGGCATGTGTTCCTTAAGTCACGATGAAGCTAATAATAGGTCCAATTTTGGGATTTCATTTGTGCATCTTGTATACTAGAATATTTCTGTAAATCTCTTTATGGATTGTTGCATAGTGATAAATACATCAATAATAACAATACTAGTTTCATTTTATTAAGGAACTAGTTCTACTTCCACGGGTAGGCTATGATTCGAGTCAAGCTGGGGGCATAACTCCCTTGACAAAAAACATAGGATCCTTTTCAGGCCCACACCTATTACCTGTTAGTTATCCTTAATTAGAAGGGACAACTCAAACCTCTATTCTATTCTTGATATCATTTTATCGGATTCAAAGCTTTTAGAATTGACATTAAAAAGTTAGCTTTAGCTACATGTATGGATGCATAAGAAAGAAGGAACAGGCATCCTATGACGTCCTCATTATATCAAGATTATAGAAATGGTGCAACATAACCATAATTGAGATTCTACTACTAACACTTGCTCCATTAATCACGGGAATAACCTAACCTATCTCTAATACCAAATTTTTCACAACCTAATTTGGTACCATGACCAATGCATAGGAGCTAACACTCCAAGCAAGCCCCATTGGTAATCTATGAAAAGATGGACAAAGTTTTCCCTATTTTAGAGCCTATCCAAAAATTCCATGTTTTTGCTTGACAACACAATTAAACAATATCCCCAAAATAATGTACAATCTTCGTTAGCAACCAATTTGCAATGCAATGCAACTAAAATACTTCTCTAGATATGGGAAGAAATCAAATACTTCACAACTCTATAACAATGAAAGAAAACTCACGACTCGGACAAATGATTTGACTAAAGAGCGACTCTAAGAATACGCCAACTCGTATGGGCTAGTTAATTAAATCCTCAGTAACATCACATGCATTCCCTGTAAAAAAATAGTAAGGAGTTAAACACTATCTTATTGAGTAATAACACTTAACCACAATCATTTTAAATATAGACAAGTCAAAAAATAAGTTGTTTTGATAATAAAAAAATATCATGAAATAATGCTCTTCCTGAAAAAGATAACCATCATATAAGAAAATCAATTTAAAAATTATATAATAATTCAATAAATATAATCATATAAATTGTTATCCTTTGGGAGGTTTCCAAGAATGAATAATGTAATCAGTGTGACATCCTAATTCAAGAAATATCCAATAATAGTGGAACCCTTATATAAGAGTAAAATATACTTAACAATAAATTCCCTATTCGAGCGAGAACAGTAATAGTATGGTACTTCTACCTTTCGACTAGTTAGGGCTATAACAGTAATTTGTAATACAATAGTACACTAGGTCTAAGGAACCATAAGTTGTGGGATCTAAATCAAGGTCTACTACCATACTTTCTTTATAAATAGTATATAATAATAAGAAAGCATTTTCCAAAATAGTACAAGGCATTTAAGCTCATAGCAATTCCTTTTACATTTAAACTTGAACAAAACACATGTAAATGTATATATTTTAAAAATATGTGAAGAAAACTCACAATAACATTAGTCATATCTCAAATAATGGTAAATATGTTTCATGATAGTGAGAACATCTCAAATACACATTTAAGAATCATATCAAATAAAAGATCAAACCCACATGCATTTTCAAAGCAT
This sequence comes from Capsicum baccatum var. pendulum, assembly GCA_030864225.1. Taxonomy (NCBI): domain Eukaryota; kingdom Viridiplantae; phylum Streptophyta; class Magnoliopsida; order Solanales; family Solanaceae; genus Capsicum; species Capsicum baccatum. The sequence goes on along the minus strand of CM061560.1, from coordinate 156,959,292 downwards.
TTGGTAATGCTTGTTTTCTTTAAAATCATGTATAAACTATGCAAATTACGAACACATAAATTTTGATAAGATCACTATTCATAATACTTCCTGTTGACTAGTCACATCAAACAATTAATATGAATTCCTTCGATCAATTTATAATCACTTCATATCAACCACATATCAGTTCTCTTATTTAAGCAAGCCTCACAACTAATTCAAAACATCCAACAACTGAACTTAGTTTGAGTCTCCATTAGTTAAATTATTTTTATCCATGCTATAATAACTCAATTAGTTCACAACCTATCAGTTTTCATCTTATTCATCTAATTTTTTATGCAAAAACTTAATTTTGTGTTTAAAATGGATTAAAATACCTTTTCTTTTTATCATACTTTACTTTTGTATTCAGTCTTTAGTACCCAAAAGAAATTTCAGGGACTCAAAAAACACAACATACAAATCAGAAGAACACTCAATGATTGAAATTCAAGGAAAACACCATAATAGTTGCACCAGCTAATGATTTCATGTTTTTGTAAATATGATATCAAGAAAGCTCAACTACAACTCCATAATATCGTACCCATGAATAACCATGGATATGAAATACCCAAGAACTTTAGGGAGAAGTAATACTAATTTTATAAATATTTCTCCATTTCGCCAACATGGCAAATCTCTTCCAAATATATTGTTTTCATTTTCTTGTTCTCATTGAGCCTCTTATTCATATTTTTTTCAAAATAGGTTTTACCTTCTAGGGACTAGTATTAAGAATCCCATATTTTATTTTTTATTTTTTAAATAACCACTTTGACCTTATTTTAATATGGGGCATTAAAGATACTCTAAACAAGTTGTAACTAATTGGCGAACTTGGGAGGATTTGACAAATTGTTTGGTATATCACTACAAGACTCAAGACCTAATTTTTGAGGGCATGATGGCACCCACTATAACCTACTAGTAGGTGAGATAGCCTGTACTCCAAAACTACAAGTAATAGACTACCAAGAGAAATGTATGAAAAATGTGAAATTGGTATAATAAAAGACATATATATAAGGCAGTCCTAAAGCCAAATGGAATTGATATAAGAGCTTCCAATATAATAATAAGATGACAAAATAAAGTACTAAATAAATCTACTGATACAACCCAAATCTAAATACAACTTATACATTGGTCTAGTACAGAAGAAGGAGAATAGTATTACTCCCTACCCAAGACCTTACCCTAAGTCTCTGAACCATATTTGCTTCGTGTTACACCAATAATAATGGAGAGAACTCGTACTATGATCTGTCGGCTGCTAAAGTGTAGTATGAGTACCACACACGTGGTGCCCAATAGGCAACTGCCAAATGAGATCAAAATATAATGGAAATATATATAACATGCTAGCGGGAATGTAAAATACACCCAAATATCCAAGAAACTAACATGATAAAAGTACGAGGAAATAAGGATAAACTATTCTATGTTGGCCATACTCAGGGATCTAAGAATTATACCATATATCATTCACTAATATACAAATAAAGATTAGAAGAGGAATATATATAGTAGTATAAAAGGCAAATGAATGGATATTCAAGGCAAAAAAATAATGGAATAGAGAGATATATGGTTATACCATAACTACATATATATAATAAACAGGAGATAACTATCCATAATAAAATAGAATGGGGTAATTATCTAAAGTAAAATAACTACAAGGGAAAGGAATCAAAATCATAGCTCAAATCTCAATACTTGTCCAATAATCAACCTACCATGAACCAACCATAACAATAATACAATAAAGTAACTAGCTAGCCCGAATAAATAATACCTAAATTGAGCCTTATTACCCAAAGATTATAATCAACACACAACATAAAGCAAACAACACTCATCACCTATACCTATGCAACCACCTATAGGGATGATATATATAGGGCACACTAGTGATAGGCAATACACATGTAAGGATGAATGCAAAGTATAATCCATTATACCATAACCGATCCAAGTTCCATAAAGTAACCCATGGTATAAACCTCCTCCAGCTCTACGTATCGCAAAGTAAGGATCACTATGATGTGTCTTCTTCACCACAATAGTGAAGGATATTCACCATTTGGCTAATATTGGAGTTCGCCTCTTGGACACTAAAGATTGTGGGGTGGTTGTGCAAGAAGTTGTTTGATAATCTCTTGGTGTGGAGATTAAGGAGAATCAAGTGCATGATCCTATCTTGATCAAAATCAAGAGTAATGTTGGAAGGCAAAATGTACGTTATGTGTTCCTAATGTAGATGGATTATGAAAAAGGATTTTGAATGAGGCACATGAGTCGTGCTATATTTTTTATCCTAGCTCGAATAAGATTTATCATGAGCTCAAAGAGATCTATTGGTGGAATGGCATGAAAAAAGATATGGTTATTTTGGTGCCAAGATTATGGTGTGTTAACAGGTTAATGTTGAGTACATGAGGCTAGGAGGGTTGTATCAAGAAATTGATTTTCTCAAATGAAAGTGGGAAGTTATAAATATGGTCTTTGGTTCGGTCTTCCTTGGTCTATCAATAAATATGATTCGATTTGGGTCAACTTGAAAAGTATGACTAAGCATGCACACTTTTACTAGTACGGACTACCTTCTCAGCAGAGGATTATGCTAAGCTATACTTCAGGAGATTGTGAATCTGCATGGGTTACCTATTTTGATTATTTAAGATTGTGGCATGAATATTACATCTCACTTCTGCAGATACTTTTTGAAAGGATTAGTGACTAGGTGAGTCTAAGTACCGTTTTCAATGCGCAGACGGATGGGCAAGTAGAGTGAACTATTCAGAAATTAGAGGATAATCTTTAGTCTTGGGTGATTGATTATGGTGGCAATTAGGTTGATTATCTACCTTTGGTGGAGTTTTCTTACAATAATAGCTATCATTCTAGTATTTGTTTGGCCCCTTTTGAGGCATTATACAGTAGTAGGTGCAGATATCCTATTGGTTCATTTGAGATTGGTGAGGTTGACATGTTTGGTCCTGATTTTGTTTACCAGGCTATGGATAAGGTAAAGGAGATTTGAGGTCGGCTTACGGCTACCCAAAGTTGAAAAAAGTCCTATACAGATGTTAGGAACAAAGACTTGGAATTTGAGGTTAGGGATATTATTTTCCTAAATATATCTCCCATGAAGGCAGCAGTGCGGTTTGGCAAGAGGGAAGCTCGGTCCCCAGTATATTGGTCCTTTTGTGGTTTTCGGAGAATCGGTAATGCTGCTTATGAGCTAAGTTGCCTTCTAGCTTGAGCTTGGGTCATTCGGTCTTTTATGTTTCTATCTTGAAGAAGTGCATTGGTGATCCTTCTTCAGTTATTCCTTTCTCATAAGGGAGAGGCTACAATATATTTAGGAATGTTTGACTTTCTTGTTGTCTTATTTCTAGCTATAGAGTATAAGGTCTTGGTTTCCTTTGATTTCCATTTTCTTGTCATTCAGATCATGCCTCGATAATATAAAGCTCACAAAAATTCCATTATCCCAATTGAGGACTGTGTTTATTTAACACGTTCTACTCATAGGATCGATACACGGTCTAGAGGTATGGTCCCTGATTATTTTGGAGTTCCATAGGTTCCCTCTAGTCCTCCCCACGCTAATATAAGGAATGCTGAGTCTAGGCAGACGATTCATATGATTACTTGTTGGTAACTTCTCAGTCTATATTCTACGGCTACAAGGGTTGCCAGTTCATGAGGTTAAATCCTTTGACTTTTATTGGTGTTAAGGTAAAGAAGGATCCTTAGGGTTTTATGGATGAGATGGAAAAGATTTTTAGGGTTATATATGCAACGAATGTTGAAGGGGAGGAGTTCTCTATCTACTAGCTGAAGGATGTGGCGTACTAATTATACGAGGAGTGGGACTAGGCAAAGTGTGATTATAATGAGTCATCTCTAGGAGGATTTCTCTAATGTATTTCTGGAAAGCTTCTTTCCTTAGGAGTTGAGGGAAATAAAAGAGGGGGATTTTGTTAGTTTATAATAAGAAAGGATATCGATTAAGAAGTATACCTTAAAATTTCACCAATTGTCTCAGTATGCTCCTAAGATGGTATTTGATATGAGGGAACAGATGAGGAAGTTTTCTTCAGGACTGTCTTATGAGTTGATCCTTGAAAAAAGGTTGCCTTGCTAATAAATAACATAGATATCTCTAGGTTGGTTGTTTATATGCAAAAAGAAAAAGAAGAGTAAAGGAAGCAGTCTGAGTTTAGTAAGAGGCAGGGAAAAAGTTTAGGCCTTCTAAGTAGAATGGTAGAGATGGTGGTAAGATGCCAAAAAAGAAGTGGGGGAGTTCTAGTTCTTTCTCCACATCTAGTTCTCCTTAACCGAAGCTGTTGGGTGATTATCAATCTTAGTTTAATGGCGAGTTTTGGGAACAGGGTGCCTAATCTCAGGCTAGTGGGGCTTAGTCATCTTTGTCCTACCCTTTATATAGTTTTTTTGGGCGGTCAAACTGTGAGTTTTATGATAAAGGGAAGAGTAGGCATTTTTATTGTGGTCAAATTTGACAAATGCAGTGTGATTCTTGTGCTATAATGGAATCTTTGGATAGCAAGGTTTGTTACCTCCTCATCTGCTCCTCCAAAAAAGGGTGTTGCTTCTGCATATGTTTTTGCTTTTGGTACAGGCAATGGACGTAATTGGTTATATGCTCATACGTCTTGCCAGGATTTTGAGGCATCTCCTGTTATTGTCAAAACATTTCTCCCATGATGTGTATTGTTTATTTGACCCAAGGTCCACTCATTCTTATGTGACTACATTTGTGGCAGTGCATTTTGGTTTTAGTCAAAAATTTATTTCTGATCCGTTTCTTATATCTACCCTTGTCGGTGACTCTATGATTGCTAAAATAGTTTATAGAGGGTGTGTGGTATCTGTTAACTATAGAGAAACATTTGTTGATTTGATAGAGTTAGATATAGTTGACTTTCAAGTCATATTCAGGATGGATTGGTTGCATTCGTGTTATACTTTCTTAGATTGTCGGACCCGTAATGTCATGTTTAAATTCCCTAATGAGCTGGGCATTGTATGGGAAAAGGGTTCTTTAGTGACTAAGGAGAGGTTCATCTCATATCTTATAGCCCAAAAGTTGATCTCCAAAGGGTGTTTGTATCATTTGGTCTGGGTTAAAGATTCTAACTCAAAAGATTGTTCTCTTGAATCTATTCCTGTGGCTAGTGATTTTCTCGAGGTTTTCCATGGTGATTTTCCTTGTGTACCTCCCTATAGGGAAATTGATTTTGGAATTGATCTTTTTTTGGATACTTGTCGAATTTCTTTTCTTCCTTATTGAATGGCTTTGAATGAGTTGAAGAAGCTGAAGGAACAATTGAAGGATCTCATAGATAAAGGCTTCATTCATCATCGCGTGTCTTTTTGGGGTGCTTCTATATTATTTGTGTGCAAAAAAAATGGTTCCCTTCAGATATGGTTTGACTATCGTCAGTAGAATAAGGTGACCATGAAGAATAAATATCCTCTTCCTATGATCGATGACTTGTTTGATCATTTTTAAGGTACAAATTGTTTTTCTAAGATTGATTTTAAGTCACGGTATCATAAACTTAAGGTTAGGAATTCGATATCCCTAAGACTCCTTTCAGGACCTAATATGGTTACTATGAGTTCCTATCATGTCTTATTGGATGACTACTGCTCCAACAGAATTTATGGATTTGATGAATAGGGTTTTTCATCACTTTTTGAATTTGTTTTTCATTGTCTTCATTAATGACATCTTGATCTATTCTAAGAGTGAGGAGAATCATGTGGAACACCTTCGTGCAGTCTTGAAGACCATAAAGGATCATCATTTGTATGCCAAGTTCTCCAAGTTTGAGTATTGGTTAAAGGTTCTTACTTTTTTAGGGCATGTTATCTCTAGTGAAGGGATCATAATTGATCCATAAAAGGTTGCGGTGGTTATGAAGTGCCTTAGACCTTTGACTCTAACTGATTTTCAAAGCCTCTTGGGTTCATCCAATTACTATTGGAGATTTATGGAAAGCTTTATTTACTATAGAAACCCCATTGACTAGCTTGACCTAGAAGAAAGTCAAGTTCTTGAGGTCCGACGCGTGTGAGTCTAGTTTTATAACGTTGAAGCCTAAGTTGACTTCAGCTCTAGTTTTGACCCTACTCAAAGGTAATTATGTTTTCGTAATGTTTTTTTATACTTCTCATACTGGGTTGGGTTTTGTCTTGATGCAATAAGGTATGGTAGTGGCTTATGCTTCTAGGCAGTTGAAATTTCATAAGAAGAATCCCTACCCATGAATTTGAGTTGTTAGCGGTGGTGTTTGCGCTTACGATTTGGTGTCAATATCTCTCTTGGGTTCATCTTGATATATTTTCTGATCAAAAGATCCTACAGTATGTGCTTACTCGGAAAGAGATAAATCTCACACAAAGGAAGCGACTTGTGTTGCTGAAGGACTACGATATGAGTTTTCACTACTAGTCATGGAGTTTGTCTCACGGAGTCTAAAACGGTGGTGGGTTTCTGCATCTGGTATCGTAGTAGTCTCTTGTTTTTGAAATCAATAAAAAAATAGATTTGGATGCTTAGTTGATAAATATTTGGATTAATATGGGTCAACAAAAGGTTGTTGACATTATGATTGGTGTTGGTGTTATCCTGAGGTACCAAGGTAGGTTTTGTGTTCCCGACATTGATGGGTTGTGAGAAAGGATTCTATCTGAAGTTCATGAATCTCATTATTCTTGTCATCCCGTTCCTCCAATGATGTATCTTAATCTCAAGTACTTCTATTGGTGGAACACTATGAAAAGCAATGTGGCTATCTATGTGGCTAGGTGTATGGTGTGTCAACAACTGAGAGTTGAGCACATAAGATGTAACATCCCATATTTTGCTAGTACTTGTTCTAATTATATGGAACTTGGTATAGCTTTTTGATATATATGACGTATGAGAATTGTTATGCAAGTATTTGCGGTATAGATGGAATTATAGATGCTGCCCATATAGTTTAATGTGATACGACTAAGTTAACGTTAAGATAACTATTTAAACTTGGAATCGTAAGCAAGTATTTGAATCTAAAGTTTATAGTGACCAAGTGTGTATAAGTTGAAGGTTAGATTAAAGGGATTAGGAGCTTAAAATGGAGCAAAATATTGAGGTTCTTGCTTGACTTATTTAAGCTAGTAGGTGAGTCACCTACTTAAGTTATTTGGGCAAAATTAATGGACCCATGGCTATGGATCAGATTTAGGTCGATGCTAATATACTCATTTGGGCCAAATTGAACAAAAGAGAAAGAAAATGGATAAGTGGCCCAACACACCAATCTGCCAAAGGCCGAAGTTATTTAAGCCCAAAATAAGAATTTAAGTAAGTAGGTGCATCACCTACTTGGACCAATTTGATCAATTTTATGGTCCAAAATGCAGCTAAGGAGGTGTACAAGATAGGTCCTTTAAAAGGACAAGATGCTGGTCATTTTACTTCACTTTTAAGTCATAAAAAGGAGTATATTTTAGGAAATCTCTCTACTCTCTCTAAAACAACAAGAACGGCAGCCCTATTTTTTCCTTCTAGGGTTCTTGAAGAAACCCTCACCATTGCAGCCCAAGGTAAGTGAAAAATACTTAAGGTTTTGTTTAATTATCTCATGGAAGATTAGGAAAACAAGTTATAAGTGTTTGACTATAAGTATATGGCTGGTTATAGAACAAGATATTTGTTCACGTTTCCTTGTTATTGAGGAACTTTTTTTCTTCATTTTCGGTTTAAGTGTGAAGAAAAGTTCAAGCTCTTGAAGAGTTCAATTAAACGAATAAGTTTCTGAATTGAGGTAAGGTGACTGCTCCATTTTGTTTTTCTTATATATGAATTTAAGAGGGGATTACTGATGTCTTGTTATTGAGAACTCAATGGATGATGAGCTCAATAATTGATTGATACAATAAAAGGGATTTGGGACTGTTTTGTGGACTGTTTTATATGTATATGTTATAAGCTGCCAGGTTGAAGTTGGATAACGGTGTGATGAGTTTGTAATGAATTATAGAAGAAAGATGTGGTGATATACCACCGAACTAGTGTTTGCTGCCCAATCTATTTTGCATATTGATTGGAATGTGTAATGAAGTCGAGGTGGTTTTGGTGAACCTTCTAAGAACCTATATGGTATGTGGGTCTAATTGGAGGAAAAACAAGGGTTAAAATAACACCCTTGTTTGATAGATTAATAGTTGTTGCCCTGTTACTATTTTGGGTGAAATTAAGTATCTCAAATGTGTTGATTAGTTACTAATATTAGTTTACCATATATTCTATTGTAGATAACTAATCTAAAAGGTGAGAAGTCAAGTCGGGTTCGTTTTGGAGTCAAATAATCAGGTATGTAAGCATACTCTATTTAACACTCTTTGGCTTGAGATCGTACAATTGTTCCATAAAGCAAGTTTAGGAGGTTATCCTATAAAAAAGTGACATATAATTCCAGCACATTACACTCCATGTATCCAATGACCTTGTTTCCACTCTCTAATGCATTAGAACACCTCAATTCGTGCTTATTATTAAATCTGCGCGTCTATCTTCACTAGAAAATTTTAGGAGTTCTCTGTTTGTTCAAATAAGACCCATGTATTGTTTCAACTCCTAAACACTTTATTTGTGTGCCAACATCTCCCTACCTTATTTTTGTTGCATTAAGTGTCTATTTACATGTCTCTTGTTAGCGTATTAATGGCTTAAGGTACCATAATGTGATGACCACCAAAGTAACAATCTCAAAGGCTAAATAAACTATGTAATGCAAATCTATAAAATGATGAGTGGCAGCTCAGGGGCATTTGCCTAGCATGGACCGATCTCAATACCTTAATTTATGGGTGGCAGCTCAGGGGCATAAGACTAGTATCCATTCATATTTTCAACTCCCGGAATTCAGGCGGAAGGTATGTGTTCTTCATCAAAATTTTTAGATTTCAAACTTTGTTAAAGGAAAAGTTGATTTCCTTACATCTTTGTTTTCTAAATTTGTTAAGGGTTATAGTTGAAATGTTGATGCATTAACTCGTGCATGTTATTGCCTTACCCATAATTGAAGGATGAATGATACAAGTGCGGGACAATTGAAACACCTGGGCTTTGGACCCTTCAAAAATTTCTCTAAGTTAAACATTCTGGACATTATACGACTTGTTCATGGTAGTCTTATGATCTGGTATTGTAATACCCTGTTTGTTTCTAAGATAGGAAGTGAACCATTTTTCTACATATGAAACCTCCCATCCTGTGATTCATATTTGAGTACACGACTTACAATAAGTATCCTAACGATAAGATAGCTTATGATGTGTTAAGCATGTTATATGAGTAACTTAAGGTACTGCAAGGTAAGAGTTTTAGAATCCATCAAGTTTTAGTATTCGATTTAGCAAGGGTCATGTTTGAACGACCATAACTTGATGTATATTTTGTGTTTTGACAGATTTATATCCACCAAATTATAGATAATCGAATTATCTTTCCAACGATACCAATTTTACAAAAATTCGACACCCGAGCAAGGAGTTATGGCCTTGCAAAGTGGAGTGCGACGCATAACAATCGCACATGGCTACTGGATCAAGTGTGCGATAGGTTGTGAGGCACACACCCTCAAGTGTGCGATAGGATGTGCGACGCACACCTAGGCTTGTGCAATAACATGTGCGGCGCACACCCTAGCATGTGTGATGAGATGTGCGTTGCACACTTATGATTTCAGCAATGAAAACACTTAGTTTTTGAGTTATTTTGAGGACAATTAAGTCTTTTGACACTCCTTACACGTCCCTAAATATAACCCTACAAATATATAGATCCTAATTGCATTAAAACCCTATTAACATCTTAAGTTCGTTATCCAAGAGCACAAATAGGAGAAAAACAACTAGGGTTTCACAATTAAGATTGAAGATCTAATTTCAAGGAAATTCCTCTGTCAATCATCAAGAATCTTCCTTCTAAGGTATGCGTAGTGTTCATCCGTGGATTTTTTTCGTCCGTGGAGTTCAAGAATCAATCTTTAAATACTAAATCATGAATTTTTTGTGGTGATATGGTTGTATTCATGTTGTTGTTTGTTGTTTGTGCGATAGAGTGGGAATTTGATGAATTTTCATGATGATTATGATCATGTAGTTGGAACCCATGAATTTGGGTGGATTATTGTTTTGTAAATTTGTGAATACACCTATTCTTTAAAGACTGCATGCAAGGTGTTTATAAAATACCTAAGAGACTAGAAATCATGCAATATAGCTAAGTAGAACCCAAATGAAAAGTCCATGCTCTATCCTTTATGAGTCAACATGAATTCCATGCGAATTATTATGTATTGTTGTTATGCTATGGAATGGTCATGAAATTAGAATCATGCAATTATGTACATATTATATGCATTATCTTTCGTGATCAAGAATATGAAATCATGTGTAGTGTGGAATCCCCTACTTATGGTATAATGAATTGTGAATGTCATTCCTATGATAAGAAGTGTAAGTTTCGTTCAATCGTGTCCTGGGGGTACTTGTTCCCAAAAATATAGTTATGTGCCTAGAGCGATGTTATGTTATCACGATGCTGTCAGTCAGTCCTCAAAACTGAGTACATTTCTTAAATCAAGAAAACTCAGTAAACCTAGTTTAGCACCGCTAAATAATAACACTAGTATCAGTTTAGTTAACTCAGTCCAACCCAGTTCAGCTAATCAGCTAAGTTTAGTCAATCAGTTAAGCTCAGTTAATCAGTTTAGAGTCTTTCAGTTAGGAGTTGGAACTAGCACTGAGAGAGTATGGGGATGGAGGCTTCCCCATTAGAGAGGCAGAGTCGTTAGCAGCAATCCCTGTACTCCAGAACTGCGTAGCTAGTGCAGGTACAGTATTCACCCATCAGATTAAGGATAGACTTGACTATTATATATTGACTTAGGCTCGACTTCCTATTTTGGGTCACCTATCAGAGAGGCTTGACCATAGCATAGGGCTCTACCCGTGGCACAGTATTAATGCCCTTCCAGCTAGGGTTACAGGTTTGACCCCACTAGTTAGAGTCAGGGCATGTCGATTAAGAGAGAACTCCCACAGTTACATTTTCAGTATCAGTCTTCAGAGTAGAAATCAGAAATTAGGACTGTCAGCTACAGTCATTAATCTCAGTAAGGAACTCAGATAGTTCCATAGATTCAAAGTCCACCCGTTAGATAGGCTTGGTCTCCCATTAAGTTATTCAGTATTAGTACTTATAGAGGTCACCCCGCCAGATAGGCTTGATCTCGATCTCAAATTCAATTGAGTATTCTCAATATTATTTCCAACGATCACCCGTTAGTTAGGCCCTAATCACTAGATCAGTCACTCTTAATTATTATTAGAAGATTTAGACTGTCAGATATAGTCACTCAGTATTAGTTACATTGGTTAGGACGATCATAACAGTTATATCTATACTCATAGCTTATGTTATCGGTATTTAGTTTAAGGACTATTAGACACAATCAATTAGACCAATTATTCATAATTTGAATTGTCAGAAACAATCATTCATCTATTTAGTATCTCAGTATCAACAAATTCATGATATCAGTATTCAGATTCAGTAGTCAGTATCTCCATGAGTTCAATTATAGTTACTTATGCATGTATGTATTCTCACGTTCATATTAGTCGGCATTGATCATTCATATAACAAGTTGTATTTAGCCTACCTCACTTCTATACTCAGTACATTCAGACGTATTGGCGCATTTGCGCTATGGTTCATTCTCTTATGTTAGACCATAGGTTCAGAGGCACGAGCTCCAGATCAGCAGTAGATTCCAGTATCAGCAGTCAGAGTTAGAAGTGAGTCCTCATTTTTCGAGGACATGACAATTTCATTATTGTTTTAGTTTTTAATTTATTTTAATAGTTGGAGATAGTTGGGGAAATGTCTCATCAACCCCTTATTCAGACTATATAGAGGCTTTCCAGACTGCAGCATGTCAGACAGTTATTTTAGATATTATTTTATCTGAAGTTTATTTAGATTTTAACCTTATGGCCATTCAGTATATTTTTCCATATTTTCATGTTATATTATGCAGTGTGCAGGTACAGATATTAGTCATGGATTAGCTTGTGGTCCTTCGGGGTCATGAACATCGTGTAGAATTCCGGTTCAGAAAATCGGGGTGTTATAGATATATTTTGGGAGTGCTAAATCATATATTTCACAGTGTGCTTAAATCCAATTACTTTCCAAGGTATGATTAAACATATTACTAGTCATTAGTTGGGGTACGATAGGTATGTTGGTAAGTCATATGGTTTCCTAAGTCATGTGCAAATTAATCTATCTAAGGTACGAGTTATAGGGTATTTCTCAAATTTTAGGATATAGGTTAGTCATGTGTGGTCATATGTTGGTCAGTATGGGGGTCCAAGATGATTTTAGGATATGAGATAAGGGTAAGACTCATACCCTAGGGTATTATATATAGGGACAGGTCGTACCCTCCTGCGTGTATGGTTTGAGCTTTTAAGTTTGGGGTATTCCGGATATTTCCTAGCCCAAAAATTTACATCCTACATCTTAAAACATATTGTGGCCTCTCATAACCTATTATTAAATGATCAAACACTCTCTAAACCCTCTCTTGAAGATTTGGGCTAGGGTTCTTCTAAGGTGATTATCTTGAGGCTTAACAAACAATTTTCTTTCGTGAATTTTTTTTAATAAAGCACATGAATCTTTCCTCAATGTTATTTTAGAAATATCATGTGTTTTTGTGGGTGATTTTGAATAATAAATGGTGATTTGAAAACCCAAAGTCGAGGTTTTTTTTGCATATGATTGAGTATTGTTTACTCTTTGTTTAACTTTTGTTAAAGCCTAATTTTGGTGATGTCTTGCATATGTTGGTGCTTTGTAATTGTGGTTTAGCAAATGGGTCATGGGTTTCCCTAAACTTAATGGTTCTTACCTTGTTTTTGATCTTGATAATAATATACCCTCAAAGTATTTGTGAAAATTCTTAAAAGAATAAACTTGTCACATGTTAATAATGTTTTTGAACTAAGGCATTGGAATAATGAAAAGGAATGGTTGGTAAATTGTTTTATGAAGCCCTTGTTTTCCATGTATTGATCTAAATGGTAACATTGGGGGTTTTAATTAATAAATTGGTTTGAGTCCATAAATATTAACTTGATTTATTTCTTTGTTAGTCAATAGGTTCGAGTCCCTAGATTTTGAATTAAGCAATTGTCTTACTAGATGATGGTTTCGAGTGCCAAAGTCAATTGAATGAGCGGTTTATTAATAATGGTTATGACAAGTCGTATAATTGCAAGTAGAATTTGTATGACAATACCAACAAAATGCCTTTGGTAAGTAATTGACTAAATGGTTGTGTTTATGGAATGATGGTTTTAAATTGGGCTTTAATGCGGGATTCGTAGCTGGGCTTTCAAAGTAGATTCTGAAGAACTTACACTAGAAACCACACTGGCCGCTGTGGGTGTCTTATGATCAGGTGGTTTTAGTCCTCCAACTGAATATATAAATGGGATGTTCAACTCCCCAATAATACATAGAATGGTGCATAAGTTACCTTTATTATGCAAGGTGGATCGAGTCCCCCACAAAGGCATATATGAACATGCATATTTTTTTGTTTATGCATCTACACACACTGGATCCTACTAGTAAGGTGATCTAGGCCCACATAGCCCATAGGTGTCTTGTTCTATGATGGTAATGCTACACAACCCTGGTTAATGATTCAAATGTTCATGTTAATCTTGTTCCCTATCCGGCATGGTATAAATATATGTGTATATATATGTATTGCATTGGTATATGCATTAATTGATTGGTTTTGAACTTTTAGAATGATTTTATCATTATCCTTAACTTACATGCTAGTGCTCCAACCACAAACCATTTTCAACGTCATATCCCCATGCGATGTAGGAGCTGCTCATACTATATCTCATACTCAGTGATCAGACTTTGGGAATAGCTTGTGTTGACTTTATGTGATGAGATTACATACTTCATAAGGCTCCATTTGTAGTTTTAGTTTCTTATGTTTTCATAGGTTTTGGCTATGGTTGGGGACACGTCCCGATCAGATGTTGTTTTTATTTTTGATAGAGTCTTTGTTAGACAACTTTGGGTTGGCATTGCCGATATTAGCAGTGGTGTCAGCCTTGGCATTGGTATTGGTATTGAGGATAATACCATATGGCCTTATTTGATTTGTGATTGTTCAATTTTATTTTGATATGGATAGGGACCTTGTTATTATTTTGTTTTTTGGTTATGATTGTTGTTGGGCATTAGATTGTTAGACTTGTTTGGGTTGGCCATGGTCATGGACATATCCCAAAGTCCTTGAGATGATAATTACTCTATCTTTTAATATATTTAGAATTTTTCCGAGTCATGGTATATATAGGTTGGTTGGATTGAGTAGCAGGGAGACCTCCAGTCTTTGTTAGGCTTGAGATGCCCATTATGACAAGGCCCTGATTCGAGTCATGTTAATTTTGAACTGATTTGATCATGACATTAGCTTATCCCTTGCCTGAATGACATGCTAGTGCTATCCCACTTATCGTATTTGGATATTGTATCCCCATGCAATGGAGTGTCCGAAGGTACCTCTGCTTCTCCTGTAGAGTGATAGACTTCTAGGTCGCCAACATTCAACTTTGAAGTGGTAAGCTTCTATTCTCAAAAAAGGTTATCATTTTAAAGTCATGTTATTTGGTGTCATAGACTAGCATTTCGTTTATTGTTGGCTACAGTTGGGGGCATGTCCCAACATAGATTGATTTGGTTCTGGTTACAGGCTTTGTGGATTACTATGAACTTGGGATTGGTTGCTAAATTCTTACACTTCTTTTGATTGATACTTATCTATCTTGTTTTACGTTTGGAGTTCTGTAGATATACTTATATTTTGTTCTATTTGACTAGGCTAAGGGGTGGTCTCTGATCGTTGTTTTACTTGAGATAATTGTCACGACCAGGACCAGGTTCAGGTCCTGACGATTGTATTGAAAACATGGCCTCCTACCGCTACATGATCAACAACCTGAGGGGAGTAAGACCCAGCTGATATCAAATACTTCAACACCTAACGGAGTATTAAAGCTAATCCTCTAATAATCCACACACCATATCAAGCTCTTACAGATATAATATAGAAATACGTTTGGCCCTCTTAAAAAAATTGATCTCATACTTTGAAATGGACAAGGAACACTGTTGAAAAACAATAAACCCAACTCTGTCCAAAGAACTGCTCGATGTACCAGATGTTATTCCTGGCTATAAGGTATCCACAAAAAGAGTTGGGATCCCTAATGTTGAGTCTCCAAACGCTGAAACTGTTGCGAAATCTATCAAAGCCTGGGTTAGCCCCAAATACTCCGACTAATGCTAAAGATATCTGAAATCCATCCCTAACTCACAAATCAAATACTGTGATGAATCTTTGGAAATGAATGTTGAAGTCTTGTCGACATCTATCAATAGGTTAGCATTGTCCATCTAGGACAAAATTGGGTCAAAGATTGAACTTGACACTTATAAAGATACGGATACATGACAAGGAGTTTAGAATTGAATTTCTTAAGAATGCCTTGTAGCCTCTCAAACATAGGTTACGGTCATATTCGTTCATCTTTGCCGAACTTGACTAGATACCTGGATCTTCTACCAATATATCGGTAAACTAGACTTTGATACCAATTTTTCAAAACCCAATTTCTCAAGTCGTTATGTCACCTACTGTAACCTACTAATAGGTAAGACAACCCATAGTCCAGAACTATGACTAACGGATTACTAAGAGAAATGAAGGGAAAATGCAGAATAGATATAATAAAGGACATACATATACTAGGTAGTCCCAAAACCTTGTAGAATCAACACAAAAGATCTTTCTATATGAATAAGATTACAAAATGAAGTACTAAACGAATGTACTGATACAACCAATCTCAGAATACAATACAAAGATTAGTATAGTATATAAGAGGGAGATAAGTAATTCTTCCAAAGACAAGAGCTTAACCTAAGTCTCCAAAACCATATCTACTCCGCACAATGTACAAAATATTTGTGAGAACCCGTACTACAATCTATAGGCTATAAAAGTGTAGTATAAGTACAAAACATGTGGTACTCAGTAGGTAACTGCCGACGGAGATCAAAATATAATATGCATATATAAAACATGCAAGCAAGAATGTAAACTACACCTAAACATCTGGGAAGCTAACATAATAAAACTCGGATGCAATAAGGATAAACTATCCTATTCTATGATACTCAGGGATCTAAGCACTATACAATATATCACTGGAAAATAAAAAAATAAATAGTAGAAGAAGGATAGATATAGTAGTACTCAAGATTGGGGATTGGATATTCAATGTGAATCAATGAAGGGAGGGATAAATAGAAATTACATAACTATATATATATAGATGTAGATACTCAAAACCAAAGCTAACTCAAAGGTAAAACATAAAATAATCAAACAAGCATCTTAAGGCCTTCTAATCATACCAAGAACTAGTACTAACACCACTAGGAATCTTAATACATGCATCTAAATATTATATAATTATCCATTATAAAATAACCGCAAGATAAAGGAGCAAGATTTAAACCTCGAACCTCAGTAATAGTCAAATAATCAACCTATCATGAACTAACCATAATTATAATAAAGTAAAGTAACCAGCTACTCAAGAAAAACATTACCTAAATTAGGCCCCATAACCCAGCAGATCCAATCAGTAAACAACGTACAACAAGTAGAACTCATCACCAATACCTATGCAATCCACCATGCGGTAGATAGATATAGGGCATACTGATGATAGGCACTTCACATGTAAGGATGAATGCAAAATATAATCCATAATACAATAACCGATCCAAGTTTCATAAAGTAACCAAGTGAATACACCTCCTCTAGGTCGATGGCTTACAAAGGCAGGACCTACCGCGATCACACTTCTTTAGCGTGATGGCTCACGAACAAAGGGCCCCCAATGGGGTTTGGAAGTAGCTTGTACTCAAATATGGTCCCTATAAAGGGATTCCTATAATATCATCATTATAAATCTATTTGGTCCAGTACAAGAGGTACATATATATATATATATATATATATATATATAAATGAATAAACTCAAACCGTGGCTAGAAATGTGCATCCCATGAATCCATTATTCAGGGTAATCTCTTTGACTAAATCATCATATAAGTGTAGAAAGGGTCGGAGTCTCTCTCGATGAAGTAGCTAGAAGTATTAAAATTATGGACTAGAATCTATCACAGGCAAATATCAAAAACATTATTTTAGTCACAAAACCGTATAAATCATTGATTATGGTGGTGTCATTTCGGTTATTGAAGGATACATTTTAACATGAATAGTAGGGATAAGTCCTTCTTTTAGGGAAACAATAGTAAAAACCATTTTTCGTAGTAATGATAGCATTTAGTGAGCATGAATTTAGAGGATATATGCATGCCATCACCAGTATTTAAATAATACAATGATAAGGATCTAAATGTTAATAAACTAAACCACATAGTTTATAAGAATAATTCACTCACTCTCTATCTAACTAATTTCATAATTATGGCCTTTGGCCAAATAATATATAACCGGCATACCCATAAGATCATTCATGGAAACCATCATACACCACCAAGAAAAGTAGCAAACCTTATACTAAAAGGTTAATGTCTAAGATACTAGCTACCTAGGGTAATAGGTTTCTTAGAACATAATAAGTATTTCATCTTAAGGGTCGATTCAAACTTCTTATCCAAGAGCTCATAAATTAGGTATGGTAAAGGTGTTCAGCACATAATCACATCCTAACATATATATCTAACATGCAAAATATATAATGCACTATCTCCTTAAGAAAACTAGATAGAAGCCTACCTCAATGCCAAACCTCAATTCCTTAAATTACTGATAAATCATTCTCCTTTGCATCATGATCGAAAAATGACACCATGCTATTAAAATAGTAATATACATGTCATAATAAGTAAAACGGTAACAATATTTCTATATTAAAGTTTTGGTGAAATTTTGGGTCAAGGACAAGCCCGCAGGGCCTACAAAAAAACAAAATTGTATTCATAACGATGTCCTTCGAAGGCCAAAGAATTTGTATGCAAAATTTAAGTAGATAAAAATTTCAAATTGTGTCTCAAATCAAAACTTGAAGTTAATGAACTTTTTGACCTAAATCAAAGAATTTACAACAAAATAGGATGGAAATTGATTGGAGAATTAATGGAAAATGACCAAAGAGTGTTAGTCTAGCTTACCTTAGCTTCAATGGATGATTTCCCACATTTTCCTCTCTTTGAGCTCTTAATTTAAAGAAGAAATAGTGGAGAAAATGGTGAAAATTTGAGTGGGAATAAAGAGATAAAAAACTCCCAGGTGCCGCTTAAGTGGTCACCTAGTTGCTTTAGCAATAACCGCTTAAGCGGCTCCACAACTGCTTAAGCGGTCTGGAATGATAAGCGTGAGCATTGCTTAAGTGACACCTAGGCTGCTTAAGCGATTTTGCTTTACAAGACTTTGATCACTTTAGAGGCTATTGGCTAAATGGCCAAGGCTGCTAAAGTGATCCAGTGTCGCTAATGCGATGAACACACAAGAGTTAAATGATCGCTTAAGTAGTTGTACCTGCAACATGATCAATCAACATTTCTAAGTCAAAAATGTACTCTGATCGGTGCTCGAGATTGGTTGGGAACCCTTTACATGAAAACGAACTATACAACCATACCAAATTCGATGTATCAAACTCAACGTAACCATCAAACCTTTCATCCAAGATTATTTTGACATAATCTATGACCCAGACCTAAAGTTCCATTTTTCATATAACATATCTAATAGACAAAAATACGTCAAGAAGTATTGATACCAGAACCAAGGATCCCTCTAGCCTAAAATTAACATTCTAAAGCTGATGATGCAATCAAAATTCTCATGTGATATCATCTACTAAGTGTTTTGTTCAAAAACCAAATCCTTAACAATGAAGATCCAAAACAAGGAAATAAGCCAATAATTAAAACAAATTTCCCTATAACTAAACCGATAGTTTTGGAAAGTCATAAAGTACCTATAGATGCTATCCAAAGGTTTAAAATGTAATAAACGCATGAAAATCCAAAAATTAACAAGGAGGTCCATTACAATAAGTTTCAGGTAGGGATTGTTCTTTACCAAATCTCTGTCACAAAGCTAAAGAAAAAATCAATTGTATTTATCCAAAAACATACCATAAGGTGGAAAGAGAAAAGCATTTATGGGACATCACCCTATGCCGAAGAAAAAATAATTATTAACTTAATTCAGGTCCTAGACCCAGTTTATTATAAATGAAAGTTAACAATGGTGGAAAGATCAATACTAGAATTATCTATGTTGGAGAAATTATAACCTCCACATCATCATTTGAAGACCTCAAATCCAAACTGAACCCAAAGTTTGAACTAAGGCCACATGCCTAAATCTACATTACTAACCAAAGTAGACATGACCTTACTGGATCATGCCAGCCCCAAAACTAAAACATAGTTGAAGAACGAAAATTACAATGGAGAATAAGCCACAGGGTGAAAGCGAAACTATCAACTCCATAACTGCTAGACGGCATGAATCATCAAATCATACTCAAGAACTGACCAAGCCTACAAGCACTTGTAATAGACAAAACTATATCAACTAAGAAAATTTCAACCTTTGCCGAGAACTGTTCAATCCAATACTACATCTTCGCAATGAATACCTAATTTACCAACTTAAGAAGTCATCACGGGAAAGATCACCTATCTCCACATATCGTTCTTCCACTAGAGTAATAACTGCATCACAGTGAGGACGGAGTATCAAATTTCACACTGATAGAAAGATCAAACCATTACTAAGAGTCAAACCCAAAAAACTATAAGACATGTCCATGATCTCCCAACATCAACACGAAGACCACTATCGGATGATGAACTCATCAAATCAGAAGAACAGGTCCCTAATTGGTCAATCTCATAAATAACATACATAACCATATTTCCAACTGTACAACCAGAAAAGAACAACAAAAGACCACCTTTCATAACCTGAACCAGGTCTTAGAATAACGGTCATCTCAAGTCCACAGTGGATAAGAGACTACCCCCTAAATCCAAACTAAACATCACACACTACCCAACAATGGTTGAATTCCGAACATACAACATGATAGCATAAGACAAGATCAAAGAATAAGAGATATGTTTATAACCGATAACTGGTAACCGACCCCAAAATAACAAACCAACACCACCAAAGTCCACATTAACCCAACAAATCCTCTATACAAAGAAAACCAAAACCAATTTTGGTCGGGATATGTCCCCTCCTGTGACACATGACAATGACAATGATGATGTTGATGATAATGTAAACTCTCAATTTTAGTCTAAAAAATAAACTGATGAAATGTCTAAGTCTTCCATAGGATAGAAACTCACCATTTCTCCATAATGAATCGACGAACCAAGATAATCCACCTAACTCTACATAAGAAAAGTAGTAGTATCTCTAATGCCTAGACCTCATGAGGATATATCATCCGCAGATGGTTAGTATGGTCAAAATTAGCAAATAACTCGGGGATAGGGGACAAAATAATGTCAAATCAAACCATTTCAAGAACTAAATAACCCACATTATTATATATTTATAAATAATATGCCGGGATAAGGACAATGTTTAGAATAAAGTAAAACATTATCCTGTACTATGTACCTTGACCATCATAATTGGCACCCACGGGCTATATGGGTTTAGTTCCCCCTACTATAAGAACCATAATGCATGTTAGCCGCATGAACAGAAGAAAATCCAAGGGAAAGATAAAGCCATCAAGAAACATAGTTATCCGTAAAATATATCAAGTGTGACATATGCACACAGGTCATCAAGACCCAAACTTATGTTGGCAAACACGAGTTTACAATACGTTTCATCCAAGACCCACACCTGCACGGCTTCGCTACCTGACCCCCATTAATCCTAATTTAAAGAAAGTTTCACATAACCCATTTATTAATCAAAGAACCAACTATTAAGTCACACCATGGGTATCATCTTACCTAAACACTTGAAAGCCTATCTCTATGTTATATCAATCACATTAAAACTTGGGGGAATTCCTCGTCCCCATTGCTTATTAGTATCAAAACCTTGGAGGAACATCTCGTCCCTTTTGTTCATTAATATGATATCGAACAAGGTGCTTAAAATCAAAGTTCAATGGTTTACCAAATATGCAATGCAAATACAGAGGTGAGTAAGTCAAACCAAGTGACAATTTCACAATTCAACTCCATTGCGAAAGTAGATTGAGGTAATACTATTATTCAAAACCAATTCTAGTTTCAAAACATCAATTTGGGAAAAAGCATGACCTATTAGTATATTCACCATACTCATGCACCCCACAAGTTCAAAACCATTATTAAGCATCACTAATGCATAATAAATCATAGGAAAGTAATTCAAGAAGAAACCATGCCGAAACCCTCAACCATGTTGGAAACCCACATTTAAGACCATCTAATAAACCAATTAAATACATGCCTTTCACAATATAATAATTAGGGAAGAGTAACATGCCTGAATTATCAAAGTTTATGAAGAGAAATCAACCCTTGAGCCCTTGGATGACCTACTTCTTGGAAACCTTATGTATCTTTCTTGAGAGAATTTTAGAGAGTTTTAAGAGGGTTCAATTACATTATGAATGAGAAGTAACCCCCCTCCCCTGAGTGCTTTAGGAACAAGGGCTTTTAATTAGGTAAGAAGGGAATTGTCCAAAGTGTCCTTAAATTAAAAGTTAAAATTTAGTCGTCAATAACTATGAGTCACTATACGACTCGTAGGAATTCATTATGACTCATCACCATGATTCATAGCCAAGACAGTTTCTAGGGCACATAAACATTATTTACCCTATGACTCGTAATAGGACTATACGACACATAGGGTCCAATCGAAGTCAATACAGAAACCATTTGGGTATACAATGGATGTCCTACGGTTTTCAAATAATAACTCGCAATAAGTCCTCATGAGTCATAGTGAGCCACTAGTACTCAGAGCAAAAGACTAACCCAAACATACTAGTCCTCTTACAATTTAGATATAATGACTTATAAAGACTACCTATGACTCATAGGGTAAGTCATAGACAGGACAGTGAGGATACAATTGTATAAATTTTCAAGGACCAAGGATCTTGGGTGTTTCCCCACCCCACCTTCATTTTTAAAGCCCATTCTACAATCGATCTACCCTCATAAATCTAACCGGAAAGAGAACAACCTCGCCTCGCTATAATAGAGAAATCATCTAACCAAGCTATTTGCCCAAGACAATGAACAAGAACCATGAGGAAGGAAATTATAGCAAGATAATGATAGTCTAGTTGCCGATCAAGCAGGATTGATCAATGCAACCAATAAAAATAATCACAACAGTGTACAATCAACAATATAAAGAGTAGGTTGTAACAAAAATAAAAATTAAGGAAAATACCATTATTGACGTGCTATAATAAATGGGACTTTAACCTAAATAGTACACCCTTAGGGAAATATTTGCACCAATCCACTCTATCCACTTCTAAAAAAAATCATCTACAAGGTTAGCCATATAATTTAGAATTCTACACCAAAACATACAAGATTCAATATAAACCTACCAAACCATAAAATCATCTATGGGCACGAACACCCCAATAAAAAAAAATAAAAAGGGTAAATGTAGGAAAGAAAAGTGCATTATCATGATGGAATCTAGGGTCACATGCCTATAATATGTAACAGAGAACGAATTTCAGCAGGTTCAAACTTGGACTGAGTTCTTGAATTAGCTACTGAGGCAGTAAGTGCACTACGTCTAACTGAAGGTGCCACAACACTATAAGACTAATCTTGATGGGCTGAAGGCCTAATAATCCCATGCTAAGGACTCTCTTTGGACTATTGATCTATCTCTCTACAATCGTAACAAACCCCTAAAGCCCTAACCTAGAGAGAAATATGGGTTGACCCAAACTATCTAACCGACTTACGCTGAGGGAACTCCCTACTAAAATGACCATCCTCCTACAGTTATAACCTACCTCAGAAACTCTAGCTGGTAAGAAATATATGCTTACCCTACCTAACTAACCAACTCACATCTCGATCACACTCTAGACAAATGACTAATCTTGGCACAATTGCGGCAAACTCCTAAAGTAATTTGAGGTGTTGCCCTACAGATATAGAATGACCTCCATGACCTAACAATCTATGTAGAATACTCCATAAGGTCCAATGAGAACTCTGCTTGCTATAATTACCATTACTAATTTGAGAGCCACCTACAGTTTGAGACACTACCTACATAGGACTGATGAGATAATAATGAAGTTGACCTCTGAGATGATTCTTACTCCTAAATGAAATGCTAATAGCATTACACTAAAGAAATGTCCTCTTGTTGTTACTTTCATAGGTATAATACATGCCCTCTTTGTGTCCCTCGTAAGATCAACAACCTAAAGGAAGGAATAGCAACTGCTATTTCATGCTTTGACTCTAAATGGAGAGCCATAACTAATCCTTTAATAAATCAACATACCATCTTTAGCTCTTGCGGATATAGAAAAGGAATAGGTCCGACCTACTAAAGAAAATCGATCTCATACTTGTAAATCGGCAATGAACTCTATTGAACACTTATAAACACAACTATTGATCAAGAACTGCTTGATGCATTGGATTTCATCCTTGCCTATAAGGTGTTCATAATAATCCTTGGGATCCCATAATGTTAAATCTCAAAATATTGAAGTAGTCGCAAACCCTTTTGAAGCCTGGGTTAGCCCAAATTCTCTAGCTGATATTAAAGATCTTTGACATCTATCCCTAACTCCCTAGCCCATTGTTATGCTAAAGTTTTGACAATGTGTGCCAAAGTCCTATTTGCATCTATCAATAACCTCACAACTTCCACAAGGGACAATATAGGGTCAAATAAATTTTTGAACCTTGTAGAGATTCAAACATACGATAAGGAGTCAAGAAAAAAGTTTCCTAAAAATGAATTTTAGCCTTCGAAAGATAGGTTACAGACATCTCCATGCCAATTTGTAGGACTATACTAGACATTTTGAACTTGTATAAACACACAAGTAATCCTGGCTCTAATACTAATTTTTCATGATAAGATTTCTTAAGTCATGATGGCACCTACTATAACCCATCTATAGGCAAGCCAACCAATAGTTTTAAACTACTAGTAACGAACTTCAAACAGAAATCAAGGGAAAATGTAGAATAGATACATTAAATGACATATATATACAAAGTAGTCCCAAAACCTGGAGGAATCAGTACAAAAGAGTTGAATATCATAATAAGATTACAAAATGAAGTACTAAATATATAAAGTAATACAACCTATCTCTAAATACAAAATTGATATTAGTCTAGTACATAAGAAGGAGAATAGAAACACTCTAGATGCTAGGAGTTCACCTTAAGTCTCAAGACAATAGCTACTCTGCATGATGCACACTATAATAGAGAGAACTAGTACTATGATCTACATGTTGTAGAAGTGTAGTATGAGTACCAAACACGTGGTACTCAGTAGGCAAGTGTTTACTGAGCTCCAATGATACTGAAAATATATATATAACATGCAAGCTGGAATGTAAACTACATCTAAATATCCAGGAAACTAACATAATAAAACTATGAGCCGAAAAGGATAAAATATCCTATTCAGGCCATACTGAGGGATATAAGCACTATACCATATATCGTTGGCCAATAGACATATAAAGAGTAGACCAAGATATGTATAATAGTATACAAGGACTGGGATTGGATATATAATGTGAATCAATGAAGGCAGGAAGGGATATATAGTAATGCCATAACTATATATATACGTATGTATATGTATATAGATATGCATAAACAAATTTAATCCGAAGGTCCAAACTAAACTAATCTTACAAGCATCTTAAGTCCTCCTAATCATAGCAGGACCTAATGTTAACATAATGAGGACCCCTAATCCATACGTCTAAACATGAGATAATTATCCATTATAAATAACCATATGAGACAGGAATTAGAATCATACCTCGAATCTCAATAACAATAGAATAAACAACTTATCATGACCCAAACCAATGCCTGGATGTGATGGGTATCTCAAGTCTATCGAAGAGCGGAGACCACAACCTTTCTCAAGCCAAATGAAAACATTGCACACTAACAATGGTTGAATTCTAAACATATAACAAGATAGAGTAACTAAAACTAAAAGTCTCTAAAATATGAGACGGTAAAACC
This sequence comes from Capsicum baccatum var. pendulum, assembly GCA_030864225.1. Lineage (NCBI taxonomy): Eukaryota > Viridiplantae > Streptophyta > Magnoliopsida > Solanales > Solanaceae > Capsicum > Capsicum baccatum. The sequence goes on along the minus strand of CM061560.1, from coordinate 156,933,767 downwards.
TAACTACAGCAATATCCACAAAGCCTCTAAATATTACATAAAATGAATTTATATAGGGCAAGACCCCTATCGTGACAATGATAATGACAATGTTAATGATAATGTAGACTTTTAATTCAATATATGGATGGAAACTGATAAGATTTTCAAGTATTTGAGGGTATGGATTCTCACCACTTCACCACAAATGATCGACAAATTGAATTGATACACCTAACACTATGTAGAAACAGTAGAAGTATCTTTGATGCCTGTATCGAGTCGGGATACATGCCTGCATCGCATAGGGATACAACATCCGAAGATAGTTAGTGACTTGAGCAATAGAATGAAACTCAGGGATATGGGATAAAATAATACCAAGTCAAATCCAATACAAAATTATTTGAAAATAATTAAATAAATACATAAATAATATGTCAGGATAGGGAACGACATTTAGTATGAAGTAAAATTTTATCCTAGACTATGTAGCTTGACAGTCATAATAGTCACCTATCGGATATATGGGTTCAACTCCCCTATTGAAAGGGCTAAGTGCATGTTAGCCGCTCGAATAAAAGAAAATCAAATGAAATGATAAAGCCATCATGGCTACTAGCCTCCCTAAAATAAAAAATAGGTGTGACACATGCACAAGGTCATCAAGACCAAACATCACATCGATAAACATCAATTTCTTATATAAGATATTCCGTTACTCACTCCTTAACGACTTTGCTAAATAAACCCCATTAATTCAAATTTAAAATCAATTTACGCATAACTGAACTATAACATACAAAGTGAACCATTAAGGTACACCATGAGCATCGGCATACCCTTGTAATTGCAATCTTATCTCTTCGCCATAACAATCATGTTAAATCTTAGCGGAATGGCTAGACCCTTTTGTTCATTAAGTCAAACCATGGACAACAAGGCTTTCAAAATACATGTTCATTGTTTAACCTTTTATGTAGTGTAACAACATAAGTGAGTAAGTCAAACTAAGTGGCAATTTGAGAATTCAATGCCATTTACACAAAAGGTTTAAGGAAACACAATTATTCAAAACTAATTCCAATTTCAAAACACCAATTTGGGGAAAACCATGTCCCCTTTGTTTCTTCACCACACAAATGCCCCCTACAAATTCAAAACAATTAATAAAGCCTAAACAATGCATGACTAATCATGGGAAAGTATTTTAAGAACCAACCATTCCAAAACTGTCAACCATATTGAAAACTCACATTCAAAACCATTCAAATACATGATTTTCAAAAATTAAGCATTAGGGAAGAGTAACATACCTGAAATTCCAAGTTTTATGGTGAGCATTCAACCTTTGAGCCCTTGAATGATCTACTTCTTCGAAACCCTAAGTAGCGTAACCTTGGAAATTTTAGAGAGAAGAGAGTGTGTATTTATTTCATTAAGAATGAGAAATAACACCCTGAGTACTTTAGGGACATGGATTTTTAATTGAGTTAGAAGAGAACAATCTAAAGTTCACTCAACTTTAAAGTAGGAAAATTTTCGTCAGTCATTACGAGTCTCATAGCGACTTATTGCGACACCTTAAAACTCGTTACCATGAGTCATAGGAAAGACAGTGCCATGGGGCACCCATACTTTTGACGCTATGATTTGTATCGTGAACCTTTGACTCTCAAGGACCAAGTCGTATCCAATATAGAACCATTTACCCTACAATTTTCTCAGTGTGGCTCGTATAAAGTCATTACGACTAGTAACAACCTAGTCATAGTCATAGAAGAAACTCGAGGACAACGTATTGGCCAAGATACTATTGGGTTCCTTTGACCCGTCAAGAGTCTCTATGACTTATAATGGGAGTCATAGTCTAGGATGTTAGGACAAAATTTTACAATTTTTAAAGGATAAAGAATTTGTGGTGTTGTGTAGTCGCCCGTAGGATCATTTATCCTTGAATGATAGGACAAGGACTTAATTAGCATGATTTAACACAGAGTACACCTATACTTACCTTTAAGAAAACATAAAACATAGATGGCAAGGAATACTCATATCTCACACAAAATTATCTAAAGCAAGAAATAAGAATAAGTATTCGGAGTTCATGTCCTCCTGTGCTTCACAAGTATCTTCTTTATTCCTTTGGTTCCACCATAGAACCTTTACTGAAGACACGTATTTTGTCTACAAGCGGTGGACTTACCAATCCAAATTATCAATTGGGACCTCCTCGTAGGACAAACAATCTGAAAAACCCACACTTTCCAAATAAACAAGAATGGAAGGATTGCTTACATATTTCTTCAACATCGAAACATGGAAGACTGGATGAATAGAACTCAAAATCATCGGGAACACTAACTCATAAGCCACACTTCCTACTTACCTCAAAATACAATATGTTCTAACATAATGAGGAATGAGTTTCCCCTTCTTGCCAAACTGCATCACTCCCTTTATAGGAGACACCTTAAAGAATATAAAATCACCCACATCAAACTCTAAGTCCCTTTGCCTAACTTCTGCATAGGACTTTTGGCAATATTAATTGGCCTTAATCTTATCTCGAATCACTTTTACCATCTACATAGCATGGTGAACCAAGTCGAAACCATACAATTTATTCTTACAAACATCGAACCACCCCATAGGGGACCTTCACCTCCTACCATACAAGGCTTTAAATGAAGCCATCCCTATTCTAAAGTGATAGCAATTATTACACATAAATTGCACGATGAGTAAATTATCAACCCAACTACCACCAAAATTAATTACACATAACCTTAATATATTTTCAGTTTGTATTATTCTCTGTGCTTGTCCATCTGTCTGAGGGTAAAAGGTGGTACAAAGGTTCACCATAGTCCCTAATACTCAATGAAAGAAATGCCAAAAGTTAGATGAGAATAGAGTACCTCAATATGATATGATGGAAAATGGATCACCATGCTACTTGAAGATCTTACCAATGAAAAGCTTAGCATAATCCTCTTTCAAATAATTAAACTTCACTGGCAAAAAGTAAATGGACTTAGTCATCCTATCCATGACGAACTAAATGGAATAAAACTCATAGCGAGACCAGGGAAGACTAATAACAAATCCATATTAATCACTTCCCATTTCCATATGGGCAACTCAATCTATTTAGACAACCCAGCAGTCCTAAAGTGCACTACCTTCACTTGATGAAAAACCAAACATTTAACCACAAAATTGGCCACATCACTCTTCATTTTATTTCACCAGTAAATCTCTTTTAAGTCATGATAGATCTTCTTCGAAATAGGATGAACAATGTACCTCAACTTATGAGGTTTATCAGGGATCCTCTCTCTTAGCCTATTGTACCTCGACTCTTGAGCTTCAGCCAAGATCCTTTCTCGTAAACCATAAAAGTCGAGAACACATAACCTTCCTTGGTATCTCAATATACCATCACCACAAATATCAAAAGACATCACCATATGGTGACCTATATCATCCATGATATGTACCAAGATAGGGTCCAAGATCTGTTTCTCCATCACCTCAACACTAAGACATATTCCTTAGAGTCCAAGAGACAAACTACAAGATTATCTAAATGGTGAATATATTTCACCAACCCCCACTTCTCCTCATTAACATACGACAAGCTTCCTATAGGTATCTTGCTAAGAGCATCAACAACCACCTTTGCTTTACCTGGATATTAGTAGATACTTATGTCACAGTTCTTCAGCAACTCAAGCAATCTTTTTTGCATAAGATTTAACTACTTTTTGGTGAGCACATCCTGTAAACTTTTATGTTCTGAGAAGATGTCAACATAAAACCCCATATAAATAGTGATGCCATATCTTCAAGGCAAAGACAATAGCCAGCAACTCCAAATCATAAGTTGGATAATTCTTTTCATGCACCTTTAATTGCATAGACTCATATGCAACCACTTTGACATTCTATATCAACATATAACCTGTGCCACCTGGTGTGCATCAAAATAAACAATGAAACCATTGGTACACTTGTGTAGAGTAAAAATTGAAGAAAACGTTAAATTATCTTTAAACCTCTTGAAACTACCCACTCAAGCATCCAACCACAAGAACTTCATCTTCTTCTAACTCAAATTATTCAATGGGGCAGTAATATAAGAGAGACTTTTCACAAACCCTCTATCATAATAGGCTAAACCCAAGAAGCCTCATATGTCGGTTGGAGTCGTAGGACTAGGCCACTTCTTAACCACCACAAAATTCTTTAGATCCAAAGTTACTCTTTCACTTTAAACAACATAACCTAGATAGGTGATAATATTTAAGTAGAACTAACACTTTGAAAACCTTGCATACAATTACTGATCTTTCAAGTATCATAACACAAGATGAAGGTGAACCACATGATCCACCTCACTCTTAGAATACACAAAAATATCATTGATAAATACAATTATGAAAAAATCTAAGAAATTATGGAATACTCAGCTCATAATATCCATAAATGCTTTTAGGGCATTAGTCAAACCAAATAACATCACCAAAAACTAAAAATGAATATATGGGGTTTGGAAAGCATTCCTTGGGATATCTAGTTCCCTATTCTTTAATTGATGTTAACCCTACTAAAGATTAATCTTTGCAAAGAACTTAGCAACATGAAGTTGATCAAATAGATAATCAATACTAGGAAATTGTAATACCCCGCATGTTTCTAAGCTAGGAAGTGAATAAATATTCCTACGTATGAAATCTCCTATCCTGTGATTCATACTTTAGTACATTACTTACAATGAATATCCTAGTGATGCAAGCTAAGAGTTTTTGAATCCATCAAGTTTAGGTGTTCGATTTTGTGAGGGTCATATTTGAAAGGGTATAAATTGATGTTAATGTGGTATTTTGGTTGATTTTAGACCCACCAAATTGTAAGGTGTTTGATAAAATGCCTAAATAACTAGATAGCATGCAATATGGCTAAATTATTACTAAGTGAAGGATTCATGATATGCCCTTACGTTCCAATGACTTCTATGTTGTTAATGTGCCTTGTAAATGTTGTTGGAATACTCATGAACTATTCTTATGAAATTATGCTATGTTTACTTGAAAATCCTACTTATGAACAAAGTGTATGATAACCAAGCAATCCACATGATCTTCCATGCTATTACTATGTGTTACCAACATGATTATGCAATGAACATGATATTAAGATTGTGCAAGTACTTCCATGTGATATGATATCCTTTCCATGCAATACATTGTTGATAACCATGCTTAGTATGAGATCCCTACTTATGATATTATAAATTATGGATTCTACTAAGATGATCAAGTTAGTCATGTGTGTCAGTTTCCCTTCATTGAGTCCTGGGGGTACTTGTACCCAAAAACTATAGTTGTGTGCCTAGATCCAAGTCATGTTTCAGGATATCCGAACTCAAGCTATGATTCCATAGACTTCAGTAAGTCATGTGAATCAGGAAAACCTCATGATCTTAGTCAGTTGTTAGATATCAGTAACATTCCACCAGTCAACGGAATTCAGTAAGATCAAGTTATGCACAGTCAGTTATTCATGTCCAGTCCCTCCAGATAGGAGTAGAGGTTAGGACCGAGTGAACCCAAGGATGGGAACTCACCCACCAGTTCAAGTTGTGATTCTTAGTAGCAATCCTTGTATTCCAGAACTACGTAGCCAGCATAGGTTGAGACATCTTAACCTGCCAGCTCAGGGTTGAAGAGGTGGCTTAACCCGTCAGTTTAGGGTTCTCACCGTTTTTATTAAGTAGCCACCAGATAAGGGTCAGTCACAACTGTCCTTACCAATGGTGCGGTATTGACACCCCTCCAATCGGGGTAGAGATTGGACCCCAGCATATCTATAATAGCATACATAGGGCATGACGGTTAAACATTACTTCCCACAGTTTCAGTATCAATATCAGTAAAAGAAGATAGATATTTTTTCAGATTTCAGTATTACAGGACTGTCAGATACAGTCATCCATATTATCAGTTTCAGTATCAGTCAGGAAAATTATCTATAAACCATGTTTTAGCTTCCAAGTCATGCTATCACGTATTCATGGTCCCAGTTTCTATATATGTGTGTTTGCACTTCCACGTTCATATTAGTCAGTCGGTGTTGTTCATGCATGTAACCCTTTATGTTTAGCCTACATTCCTCGTATACTCAATACTCTAGTTGTAGTGACGTATTTGTGCTATGGTGCTTTATTTTCATGTTACACCATAGGTTTTGAGACACGAGCTCTAGCCCAGCAGTAGCAGTAGCGTTTTAGTCACAGAGACACAGTGAGTCCTCATTGATTCGAGGACAATACGATCTAATTCATTTATTTATTCTTTAGTTCAATTTTACAGAGTTAGTTGGAGACATGTTTCTTCAACTCCTTATTCAGATAGTTTAGAGGCTTTCGAATTTACTTTCAGATTTACGTCCAGATTTAGTTGTTTTGGGTATTTTTGCCGACATAATTGTATTCAGGTGAACCTTATGGCCTTAAAGTTCCATGTATTCTGTATTATTACATCATGATTTGTAGTATACAGGTACAAATATCATTCATGGGTTAGTTTGTGGTCCCTTGGGGACATGAGCACCATGTAGCATTCCGGTTCAACAAATTGCGGTGTTACAAACTTGGTATCAGAGCCTAAGGTTCAATAGAGTCCTAGGAAGTCTGAAAGCCGCATCTAGTAGAGTCTTGTGCATGGGTGTTTTTCGCGCCACATTTATGTGCAGGAGGCTATAAGATGTTTTAGGAACAATCCCCTTTCTTCGTTATTCATGTCAGGCTAGTGAGCATAATCAAAAGTTAAACTCTCAGTCTAATCCATTCTTCTCTTATTCTAGACCATAGCCCCAAAGAGAAGAAACTAGCCAGCTCCTCAGCCCAAAGATCCTTTGTGCGAACGTATTTCCCATGCGGAGTTTAGAGCCCCATTTACCATACTTGCTCAATCTATGGCTACATAGAATGAACAGCCACCAGTTATTCCGGCCAATATAGTGGCCACTCCTAAAGCAGCTAGGGTTTGGGACTTCACCCGAATGAACCTTCCATCTTTCGATGGGTCTAAGTCTTATGAGGACCCTCAGGAGTTCGTTAACGAAGTCTAGAAGGTCATTGACATCATGGGTGCTACTTCTATTGAGAGTGTTGAGTTAGCCACCTACCGGTTATAGGATGTTGCTCATGATTGGTATAAACATTGGAAGTCTGAGAGGTTAGATAATACAGGCCCTATCGAGTGGGAGGAATTTTTCACAGCCATCTTAAATAGATTCTTTCACCAAGAGCTGAGGGAAACTAAATTTCATGAGTTTATCAAACTCAGGCAGGGGAATAAAATGGTTAGGGAGTATTCTCTCAGATTTACTCAGCAAGTCATGTGGTTATATACAATAGAGCTAAGATGAGCAAGTTTGTGTCAGGGGTCAGCGATAGCATGGTAAATGAGTGTAGGTGTATGATACTAATCGGTGATATAACCTTAGCAAGACTTATGACCCATGCCCAACAAGTAGAAGAGAAAACGTTTAAGACTAGGGAGAGGCAGAACAAGAGAGCAAGGTCAGTAATTTCAACTTTGCTAACCCCAAGTCAGATGGAGGAAATCATTCACAGTTTTGCTCTAAATCAGCCATTCCAGCTCCTTCCTTTGCCAGCGCTACAGTGCCGATGTTCATAGACAACAAAAGAGACAAACCACCAGGCTCTAAATCTCAGGGCAGTGTTAGTAGTGCCCGAATGAATCCCTTTTGTCAGACTTGTGGTAAGAACCACAAGGGTATTTGCAGAGACGGTAGTGATGTCTATTTTGGTTGTGACAAGCCAGGCCACAGAATTAGGGAGTGTCTACAGTCAACTCGTCAGGGTCAGCAAAATCATTATACAGCTTAGTCCAGTCGCTCGATCCAGTAGGGTGCCATTTCCAGTGCAACCAGTGGGCAACACCCAAACAGACTCTATGCTCTTCAGTCCCGGCAGGATCAGGAAAATTCTCCTGATGTCGTTACTAGTGCATTATATATATTCCATGTTCATGTTTATGCTTTGCTACACCCATATGCATCTTTATCTTTTGTTACTCCATACGTAGCAAGAAATTTCAGAATTAGTCCCAAAGTCCTAGTAGAGCCCTTCTCAGTCTCTACCCCAGTAGGTAAAACTATCTTAGCTCGGAGGGTATACAGTAACTGCCTGATTATGATATCTCAGAAATCCACATCAGCATATTTAGTGAAGTTAGAGATGACTGTTTTTGATGTCATACTCGGCATAGATTGGCTTCATTCCTACTATGCCACAGTCGACTTCAGAAATAGGATAGTTCAATTTTAGTTCCCGAATGAGCCCGTCCTAGAGTGGAAAGGTAGCATTTCAGCATTCAAGGGTCAACTTTTTTCCTACCTTCAGGCAAGGAAAATGATTTCTAAGGGGTGTGTGTATCATCTCGTGCATGTTAAATAGTCTAGTTCTGACTATCCCAGCCTCGAAACAGTCCCTGTTGTTAATAAATACTCTGATGTCTTTCCCGAAGATCTTCCAGGCATTCTTTCCGAAAGGGAAATAGACTTCAGCATAGGCCTTCCTCCGGATGCTCAACCAATTTCTATTCTGCCATATAGAATAGCACCAACATAACTCAAGGAACTGAAAGATCAGTTGAAGGATCTCTTAGATAAGGGATTCATCAGACCCATCATTTCCCCACGGGGTGCGCCAGTATTATTCGTTCGCAAGAAAGACAGCTTTCTCAAGATATGTATTGATTATCATCAACTCAATAATATTACGGTCAAAAATAGATATTCTCTTCCCAGGATTGATGATCTACTCAACCAACTTTAAGTGCCAGTTACTTCTCCAAGATAGACCTCAGATTAGGCTATCATCAGCTCAGAGTTAGAGAATATGACATTCTGAAGATATCTTTTCGTACTCAATATGGTCACTTTCAATTTTTAGTCATGTCATTTGATCTTACCAATGCCCCAATAGCTTTTATGGATTTGACAAACAATGTGTTCAAGCAGTGCTTGGACATGTTTGTCATAGTCTTTATAGATGATATTCTAGTCTATTCTCGCACAGAGCGTGATCATGCAGACCATCTCAGGTTGTTCTTTAGACTCGCAGTGATCACCAGTTATTCGCTAAGTTAAGCAAGTGCGAATTTTGGCTAAGATCAGTAGAATTCCTTGGCAATATTATTTTTGGTGATGGCATTAGAGTAGATCCTCAGAAAGCTGAGGTAGTAAGAGACTGGCCCATACCTGTGTCTCCATCAGATATTAGGATTTTCTTGGGTTTGGCTGGCTGTTACAAATGGTTTGTTGAGGGATTTTCTTCTATTGCATCTCCCATATCCAGATTGACTCAGAAAAAGATGAAGTTTTAGTGGTCAGATTCATGCGAGAAGAGCTTTCAAGAGTTGAAGACTCGACTCACCTTCGCTCTAGTTCTAACTATTCCAAATGGTTCAGACGGTTTTATAGTCTATTATGATGCATCCAGAGTGGGTTTAAGTTATCTCCTCATACAGCATGGTAAGGTCATAGCCTACGCCTCCAGATAACTAAAGCCACAGGAGAAGAATTATCCTACTCATGATCTTGAGTTAGCAGCGGTAGTTTTTGCCTTGAAGATTTGGAGTCATTATCTCTATGTAGTTTATGTAGATGTCTTCACAAACCATAAAAGCCTCCAGTATGTATTTTCCCAGAAATATCTCAATCTTCGCTAGAGAAGGTGGTTAGAGCTCTTGAAGGATTACGACATGATTGTTCTTTATCATTCGGGCAAGGCCAATGTTGTGGCTGACGCTCTTAGTCGACTCACTATAGGTAGTATTTCTCACGTTGAGGATAGTAAGAAAAAGATAGCTCAGGAGATCCATCAGCTTGCTAGACTAGGCGTTCGCTTAGTTGATTCTTCAGAGGGTGGTGTATGTGTTCATAGTAGTTTAGAGTCATCTCTAGTTTTTGAGGTAAAAGAGAAACAAGACAGGGATCCTAGCCTTGTCAAGCTCAAAGAGTCAGTTTAGAATCAGAAATTCGAGGTTTTCTTTCAGGTGTAGATGAATTGAGGTAGCGAATTCTTGCAGAAGCGCATGGTGCGCGATACTCTATTCATCCAGGGGCCACTAAAATGTACGGAAACATGTGGGAGATCTATTGGTGGAGTGGGATGAAGAGAGATGTTGCAGAGTTTGTGGCTAAGTGCTCTACATATCAGCAGGTTAATATAAAGCATCAAAAACCTAGTGGTTCCATGCAAGAGTTCACCATTCCTACTTGGAAGTGGTAAGAAGTTAACATGGAATTCATGATAGGTTTGCCTAGAACTCATCATCAGCATTATTCAGTATGGGTCATTATAGATAGAATGACCAAGTTAGCTCATTTCCTTCCTGTTTGTACTTCTTATTCCGCCGAGGATTATGCCAAACTCTATATAAGTGAGTTAGTTAGATTACACGGTGTTCCACAATCTATCATCTCAGACAGAGGTACCCAGTTTGCTTCTCACTTTTGGAAAGCATTCCAAAAGGGTCTCGGTACCCAAGTCCATCTCAGCACAGCATTTTATTCTCAGAAAAATGGTCAAGAAGAGAGGACAATTCAGACTCTTGAAGATATGATAAGGGTGTGTGCAATTGACTTCAAGGGATGTTGGGACAACCATTTTCCTTTGATTGAGTTTGCATACAACAATAGCTATCATTCTAGTATTCAGATGGATCCATTCGAAGCTCTCTATGGTAGGAGATGTAGATCGTAGATTGGTTAGTTCGAAATTAGTGAGGCCTTAATCATAGGACCTGACTTAGAATTTGACACCTTAGAGAAAGTTTAGTTGATCAGAGAGAGACTCTGGGCTGCTCAGAGCCAACAGAAGCCCTATGCAGATGTTCGTAGAAAGTATCTCGAGTTCGAGGTCAATGACTATGTCTATCTTAAGATTGCTCCCGTGAAAGTAGTGAAGAGGTTCGGAAAGAAAGGGAAACTCGGTCCCCGGTATATCGGTCCCTTTAGGATTTTTTGTCGCTTCGACAAGGTAGCTTATGAGCTAGAGTTTCCTTCAGATCTATCCTCAGTCCATCCAGTCTTCCATGTCTCTTTGCTAAAAAGGTGCATACGTGACCCAGCAGTTATGGCCCCTATTCAGAGATCGACATTCAGAACAACCTCTCTTATGAAGAGATTCCAGTTGAAATCTTAGATTATCAGACTCGTAGATTGAGGAACAAAGAAGTCCCTCTACTCAAGGTTCTTTGGCTAAATCAGTCTCATGAGGGAGCTACTTGGGAAGCAAAAGCAGATATGCGTACCAAGTATCCTCACCTCTTCCTCGCCAATTCAGATCAAACTCAAGGTAACAATTCTCCTTAAGCTTATTCAGTTTCATGTTCATGTTTCCAGTATAAACTTGGTACCTATTAACCATTTCATACTCAGTCATGCATTCATGTGTCAGTTATCTGTGCATGAAATATGCACGAGATTAGTATGTTTAGAATGTCAGTCATGGGATCAAGTTTTAGTTCATCATGTTCAGTTCAGGTTTTATTGTCTTGTATCCCATCTCAGTAAATTCTCATTTGAGGACGAATGTTCCCAAGGGGGAGATATTGTAATACCCCGCATGTTTCTAAGCTAGGAAGTGAATAAGAATTCCTACGTATGAAATCTCCAATCCTGTGATTCATACTTGAGTACATATCATACAATGAATATCCTAGTGATAGGATAGCTTACGATGCATTAAGAATGTGCATATGAGTCACTTAAGGAAATAGAAGCTAAGCGTTTTTGAATACATCAAGTTTTAGTGTTCGATTTTGCAAGGGTTATCTTTGAACGAGTATAACTCGATGTTAATATGGTATTTTGGCTGATTTCGACCCACCAAATTCTAGAGAATCAAATTAGTTTTCAAACAATTTCGCCTTAATCCAATACCCGACCAAAATGTTATGCCTATTTTTGTGAGAGACAGTAAGCATAGGCGATTGGTTAGGCGCCGCCTAACACAGGAATAGGCGATCGGTTAGCCGCTGCCCAACCCAAGCATAGGCGATTACTTGGGCGCCTCCTAAGCCCATTCCAGATGTCAAAAACACTCTGTCTTGAGTTATTTTAAAGGTAATTAAGTCTATAAATACTCCTTACACGTCCCTAAACATAACCCTACGAAATATATAGCCTCTAAACATATTACAACCCTATTTTCATCTCAAAGCTCATCATCCAAGAGCACTAAAGGAGAAACCCAACTAGGGTTACATAATTAAGCTTGAAGATCCGATTTCAAGGAAATTCCTCCGTCAATCATCAAGAATATTCCTCTTAAGGTATGCGTAGTATTAATCTATGGATTCAATTCGTTCATAGAGTTCAAGAATCAATCATTAAAATACAAAAGCTTGGTTGATTGTGGTGATATAATCATACCCATGTTGATGCTTGATTGTTTTCCTCCTTTTCATTATAAAGTATGATTTCTATATTGTTGGGTGTTGATGATCATGTTGTTGATATTGGGTGACTTCCAAGATGGAATCTTTATATGTTTTTTTTTTGTGAATTCATGATATCATATGAGTTGGAAACATGTAAATTTGGTTTTTCATGATATATAATTTGATGAATTCACCTATGCTTAAGATGTGCATGTAAGGTGTTTGATAAAACGAATAAAGAACTAGAAAGCATGCTATATGGCTAAATTTTAACTAAGTGAAGGATTCATGATATGCCTTTACGTTTCAATGACTTCTATGTTGTTAATGTGCCGTGTAAATGTTGTTGGAATACTCATGAACTATTCTTATGAGATTATGCTATGTTTACTTGCAAATCCTACTTATGAACAAGATGTATAATAACCATGCAATCCACATGAACTTCCATGATATTAGTATGTGTTGCCAATATGATTATGCAACGAACATGATATTAAGATTGTGCAAGTACTTCCATGTGATATGAAATCCTTTCCATGCAATACATTGTTGATAACCATGCTTAGTATGAGATCCCTACTTATGATATTATAAATTATGGACTCCACTCTTATGATCCAGTTAGTCATGTGTGTCAGTTTCCTTCCATCGAGTCCTGGGGGTACTTGTACCCAAAAACTATAGCTGTGTGCCTTGATCCATGTCATGTTTCAGGATATCTGAACTCAAGCTATGATTCCATAGACTTCAGTCAGTCATTTGACTCAGGAAAACCTCATGATCTTAGTCAGTTGTCAGATATCAGTAATATTCCGCCAGTCAACGGAATTCAGTAAGATCAAGTCATGCACAGTCAGTTATTCATGTCCAGTCCCTCCAGATAGGAGTAGAGGTTAGCACCATGTGAACCCAAAGATGGGAACTCACCCGCCAATTTAGGGTGTGATTCATAGTAGCAATCCTTGTGTTCCAGAACTATGTAGCCAGCGTAGGTTGAGACATCTTAACCCGTCAGCTCAGGGTTGATAAGGTGGCTTAACCCATCTGTTTATGGTTCCTACCGTTCTTATTGAGTACCCGCCAAATAAGGGTCACTCACATCTGTGCTTACTAGTGGCGCGGTATTGACACCCTCCAGTCGGGGCAGATATTGGACCCCAGCTTAGCCATAACAACATATATGGGGCATGTCGATTTAACACTACTTCCCACAATTTCAGTATCAGTCTCAGTAAAAGAACTCAGATAGTTCTAAAGATTTCAGTATATACAAGACTTTCAGATACAGTCATCTATATTATTAGTTTCAGTATCAGTCAGGACAGTTATCATTAAACCATGTATTAGCTTACAAGTTATGCTATCACATATTCATGGTCCCAGTTTCTACATATGTGTGTTTGCACTCCCATGTTCTTATTAGTCAGTCAGTTTTGTTCATGCATGCAACCCTTTATGTTCAGCCTACCATCCTCGTATACTCAGTACTCCAGTTGTACTGACATATTTGCGCTATGGTTCTTTCTTTTCATGTTACACTATAGGTTTCGAGACACGAGCTCCAGCCCAGCATTAGTAGTAGCATTCCAGTCGCAGAGACACAGTGAGTCCTCATTGATTCGAGGAAAATACGATCTGATTCATTGATTTATTCTTCAGTTCAGTTTTACAGAGTTAGTTGGAGACATGTTCCTTCAACTTCTTATTCAGACAGTTTAGAGGCTTTCGGATTTACTTTCAGATTTACATCCAGATTTAATTGTTTTGGGTATTTTTACCCACATAATTGTATTTAGTTGAACCTTATGGCCTTACAGTTCCATGCATTCCGTATCATTATATCATGATTTGCAGTATACATGTACAAATAACAATCATGGGTTAGCTTATGGTCCCTCGGGGCCATGAGCACCATGTAGCATTCCGGTTTAGCAAATCGGAGTGTTACAAAAATAGATACTTATTCTTCATTGTCACCCTATTTAGTTTGCGGTAATCTAAAACATCCGAAAGGTCCCATCCTTTTTATGCATGAATAGAACCAAATAACCCTAAGGATAAATGCTAAGGAGGATAAAACACTTATCTAGAAGATTTTTGAACTACTCCTTTGTCACGATCCTATGCTACCCCCTAGTCCAGACAACAGTGCTTATGACCATAAGTGACCACAAGCTAACCCATAAGCTGGTTCCTACTGTGAGTACTGAGTAAAATAATAATATAACACATGAGCAGAAGACAAACTAATAAGGTATTGTAAATATGTGTCAGTAACATGCCTAAAATATCTGAGAAAATACTTAAAACCAAATTGTCTATCTAAAGCAACTGATAATACTAAAAGAAATGACTAACTGTCTAACTGATTGTCGGAAAGCCTCTAAGCATCATGGGGAGTTGATGGGATAAAATCAAAACTAACTCTAACTCACTTAATATAATTAAATACTAAAATAACTGAGATAAACATATCATGTCACCGATGGATGATGACTCACTTCTACTGTTGTTGAGTAATGCTGAGCTATCTAAGAATGGTCGAGAAATTGAGTGTTTGAACGTATATTATAAGACAACATGGCAAAAAAAGTATGTAGTCTGAAATTTAAATGTACTAGTATATGAGATAATGACTGACTGAAATACATGAGATAACTGAGCATGAATGCATGAACATTTTATATCTGAGAATGTAAGACCGAGCATAAACATGTTTCTGAGATAATCTAAAACTGAAGAGACAAAATTTTGTGTAACTGGACAACTGAATATTTCTATTCTTTTATCAAATAAACTTGATATAAGACATACTGAATACTGACTAAAATTGTGGGAGGTATCATGTAACTAACATGCCATAATCTGAGCTAATTAGGGTCCAAACTGTCATCCCAGTTGGAAAGGTGTTAGTGTCGTGCCACTATTACTAACACTGGCTATGTGGATCCACTAATCTAATGTCGCAAAGGACTAATGTGTCTATCCTAAACTACCGGGTGACCCCTAAGAGGAAGTCAAGAATAAACTAATGGGTGACCCCTCATATAGTATTTTGGCTACATAGTTTTAGAACTTAGGGACTAGCTCTAACGACTCTACCTAAACTGACAGGGGAGTTTGCATACCTGCATTCACTCGATACTAAATCCCACTCCCAACTAAACTGTCATCGGTTCTTAAGTGGACTAGGTTTAACAGAACATTATTTCTCATAGTGCTCATCATGATTATATCAATTATTTAAATTAATATTATCCATGGTTTAACTAAGTCATTACTTGGAAATCTAAAATCATGCAAAATACATATATATTCGGTGTTCATAACCCGCCATCATGGAATGACCATAAAATATGCTAAGAATGTTTTAAAAATATAGTATGAAATCATGGTTCAAAGACCTAAAACATAGCAATTTCATCAAACATATGCGAATCATTAACTTAAACATGAGAAAGTAACATGATGTCATTGCTATATTCATAATTCGATTTTATGTTACGGAACTCATTTGAATAAAACATGTTTGATCACAACTTAAGTCATGAGATAACCTAACTTTCTATGTGATCATACTAGGACATTAGTCGTATCAAACTACTAAGGAAAAACATAAATAAACCTTATCTTGAACCTATGCAACTTCAAAATAAAGAAAGAACACATATTTTAATCAAAGAAGTGGGTTTTGGGCTCCATGGGTGAACTAGACCCATGGATGAACACCCTACCTATATTAATACCTAGTTTCTTTAGGATCTCTTGGGATTTTCTTGAACTTAGAAGCTTGAACTCTTGATTTCTTGAGAAAGAGCTTGGGTTTTATTCTTGGGAAGAGAGGAGGGTTTCTTAAGAGTAATAGGGCCATATATTGCCCTTTTAGGAGTCCCAAATCTTGTTAAGGATGAATTTGTTTGAGGGAAAATGACTCAAATCCCACCTGGACACTTAAATCAAGAAGTTGGGTGGAAAACAATTGGCACGCTATGACCTGTATTAGGTCAAGTTGCCAACACACTGAGACCCTTGCTTGGGTAAATCCACCATCCCACCGGGAACCCATTTGCTTGCAGATCCACTCTCATATCAAGGGTCTATCACGAGTCTTCCCTATTTCAGCCATCAAAATGCATCCCAAACCTCGTCCAAAAGTCCCAAAACTCTCTTGAGACATATTTTTAACTTTAATAAACATGAACCAACTCATATATAAATATTTCATGGTCCATAAGACTAAAATAAATATCTGTAAAGTTTAGGGGTCTTGAAAATAGCTAAGTCCTCAACACAGTGAAATTTTCAAGCCTTGGACCCGTTAAGCATGCAACTAAGAGCATAATCGAGCTTAGAATATTATGGGGTATTACAATATATCCTCCTTAGGAACATTCATACTCGAATGAGATTGGTTAGACTGAGAATATCAGGTAACTGAGGTCATTTACTAAACATGAAAGGCTTGTAACATGATTACATAACTGAGTCTGAATCATGATGCTTGGACTGAACTAAATTCGTGAATGCATGCAATTGCATGAGAATAGTTACATCGCTAAAATGGAGAACGAAAAAGAGTCAATCTAAGTAAAATTGTTACCTCAAGATGAATATGAGTTTGTGGAGAAAACATAAGAGTTCTTGGTTCGCATATCTATTTATGGTTTCCAAGTAGCTCCCTCAATAAACTTATTCCGCCAAAAAAATTTAATCAAGGGAACCTCTTTATTCCTTAGCCTCCAAATCTGACAATCAAGGATCTCAACTGAATTTCTTCGTAGAAAAGTCTGTCTTGAACGTCTATACTTCATAAAGGAACAACAATAGTTGAATCACCAATGCATTACTTTAACAGGGAAATATAGAATACCATATGTATTGATGTCAAGTCTATAGGAGAGTCAAGCCCATAAGATACCTTCCAGAAATAGTGTAAGATTCTAAATAGGACAATATAGCAGTGACTAGGTTTCCACTTTTTTCTAAACCTTTTAACCCCTTTCATAAGAAATATCTTCAAAGAGACCCTATCACAAACCTTAAACTTAAGATCCCTTCTCCTTATGTATGTATATTATTTTTGATGGCTTTGGGCTGTCATCAGCCTTTCTTGAATCAAATGAATCTTATCCATTGCTTTAAAAATTGACTTTGTCCCAATCTAAGAAGCCTCACCTGCGATAAACCACCCAATCAAAGATCTATATCTCCTTCTATAGAACGCCACAATTAGAGCCATCTAAATACTAGAGTGGTGACTATTATTATACTCAGCCTCAATCAAAGTTAAGTGGTCATCCCAACTACCTTTAAAGTTAATAATGAAGGCTCTCAACCTGTCCTCTAAAGTCTGAAATATTCTCTTTTCTTGACCATTTATCTAAGGATGAAAATACATATTGAGATGAAATTAGGTGCCGAGACCCTTCTTAAAAGTCAACCAAACGTGAGAGGTAAACTGAGTACCCCTATCCAAAATGATAGATGATGGAATCCCATGCAACTTTACTAACTCCCTAAGATAGAGCCTAGCATAATCTTCAGTTGAGTATGAAGTATGAACAGGCAATATATGATCTTATTTGGTTATTCTATCAATAATGACCCATATCAAATCATATACACAGCGCGTACGGGGAAACCTTGTCTTAAAATCCATGTTCACCACTTCCCCATTCCAAGAGGGAATGCTGAACTCCTACAATGTACTACTATCCCTTTGGTCCTCAATTATAACCTACTGACAATTTAGATACTTAGAAACAAAATTTGCAATATCCTTCTTTATACCATTCCACCAATAGATTTCCCGCAAATTATGGTACATCTTAGTGGCTCCTAGGTCAAGAGTATTATGGACTATGCGCTTCTTCAAGTATTCGTTGTCTCAAACCATCAACCTATGGAACACATAACCTACCCTAACAACAGAGCACATTATTTTGACCCTAGGAGAAAACCTTCACTTTTTGATCTCTAACAGCCTCCTTCAGCTTAACCAATCTGGGATCCCTATTTGTTTTTCCTTTACTTTGGCAACCAATAAAAACTCCAATCTATTCTGAACTCATACACTACCTTCAGCTTAATTAACAAACCTCACACCAAATCTAGTAAGTTGATTATCCTTACTTACTAACGTTTTATCTCTGTCAACTAGAGCAACACTACCCATGGACAACCTGCTAAGGACATCTTCCACTATATTGACCATAATTGGATAATACAACACACTCATACCATCATATTTTAACAACTCAAGCCACCTTATCTGAATAAGTTTCATGTCTTTCTATGTGAACACGTACTACAAACTCTTATAATTAGTGAACACATCAAGATGAACCACATAAAGATAATACCTCCAAATTTTCATGGCAGAAACAACAACTAATAATTCAATATTATGGGTAGGATAATTCTTTTTATGGGTCTTAAGTTGTTAGAGGCATAGACTATGACCTTGACACTCGATATCAAAACACAGCCAAGACAAACTCTGGAAGATTCATAGTAAACTACGAATCCATCTAAACCGTCTGGAAATGTTAAGATAGGGAAACAGGTGAGTCAAGTTTTCAACTCCTGAAAACTATTCTCAGAAGAATCTCACTATTAAAACTTGACCTTCTTCTAAGTCAATCGAGACATAGGGGATGCAATAGAATAAAATCCTTTAACAAACCATCTATAATATCCAAACAAACCAAAGAAACTTTAGATATCTGGTAGAGAGATTGGTCTAGGAAAATTTCTCATTGATTCTGTCTTTTGAGGGTCAACTCGGATGCCATCACCAAAAATAGTATGGATAATGAAAGCTACTAATCCTAGCCAAAATTTTCACTTTCTGAATTTGCCAAACAACTAATGATCTCTAAGGGTCTGCAATACATTTTTCAGATGGTCTACAACATCATTCTCACTCTGGGAGTAGAAAATGATGTCATCAATGAAGACTATGAAGAATATATCAAAGTAATACTGGAACACCTTATTCATCAAGTCAATGAATGTTGAGAGGGTATTCGTTAGTCCAAAGGACATAACTAGGAGTTTAAAGTACCATGCTAAGTTTTGAAAGCTATCTTTGGGATGTCACACTCTCTAACTTTGAGATAATGATAGCCAGATCTAAGGTTTATCTTAGATAAATAAATGACACCCTTAATTTGGGTGAACAAGTCATCAATTCTTGGGAGTGGATACTTATTATTGTTTATGACTTTATTCAATTGATGGTAATGTATACATATTCTGCGAGATCCATCTTTCTTACACACGAATAGGACTAAAGACCCCAATTGAGGGACACTAGGCGTGATGAAACCCTTATCTAAGAGACCTTTTTAACTGTTCCTTCACTTTCTAAACTCAGCTGGATCTACTCCGTAAGGAGGACTAGAGATATGTTGGGTATCTGGAAGGAGATCTATTTTGATGTATATTTCCTTCTAGGAAGGAACTCTGTGAATATCCTCAGGGAACACGTTAAGAAATTCCCTTACTACTAAAACTAGCTCAAGACTTAAAGTCTTCGAATTTAAGTCTTTGTCTCAGACAAGGTGGTAATATACACTTTGATATATTCTTTCTTTCTCTAAGATAAGTAACAAACTGATATTTTGAAACTGGAGTACTACCTATCCATTTAACGGCTAGTTTATTGGTAAACTAAAATCAAACAACCCTATTTTAATAATCGACTGACTCATAATGTGAGTGGATTCAATCCACGTTGAGAATGACATTGAAATCAATCATCTTTAACTCGACTAGATCAATTAAGGTGATTTTCTGACATATTATGATCGGGTAATTTCTTTATACCCTTTTGGCTATAATAAATTTACCCACTGGTATAGACAATAAGAAAAGATCTTCAAATGTTTTGGGACGGACACCAAAATTTATGGCTATATAAGGATAAACAAAAAAAAGCGAAGCTTCGGTAACTAATAACACATAAACATGAAAATGAATGACTTGTAACGTACCCATTACCACATAAGGAGATATTTCCTGATCATGCTGAGTCTGGAGAGCATATAACTTGTTCTGGTGCTACCTACTTGATGCACTGGACATGGCACCTTGCTGAGTCGAATAACCAACTAATGCTACTGAAGGATTAGCCTGCCCCTGCTGGAGATCACTCCTGTCTCTATAAGAAACCACCGAACATTCCCGGATCTTATGGACTAGCTTTCCATATCTAAAACACACATCACTACCCGCTCTATACTCACCTTGATAATTCCTACCATATTTTCTTCAGAGTGGACTCATGCATCTACTATTCACACTACCCTGGGACTTAGAGCTTGGAACTCAATCCCAATTATCTTGCCTAAACCTAGGAACTAGCGCTATAGCTGAAGACAGAGCTGGTGCTGAAAATTTCTGATGAAACAAAGAATGGTTATCGCCTTCTGACCTTTGCTGAGAAAATTTAAAACTACTTGTTTTGGCCATCTTATTTTCTCTCATTCTTCTTATCTTTCTTCTCCTCAATATGCTAAGCATAAAACATGAGTCTAGAAAGGTCAAACTCCTCAATCAACCTGGCAGTCCTGCACTCTTTCTCTATACTATCAGCTACACCAGAATAAATATACTTAGTCTACACCTATTATCTTGCACCATAGTGAGTATACCTCGCCAACTGAGTGAACTTGAGTGAGTACTCCTTCACACTCACACTTCACTGCTTCAAGTTAATGAACTAATAAACCTTAGCTTCCCTCAACTCTAGGGGAAATAACTGGTCTAAGAAAGTTGTTGCAAACTCCTCCAACTATATAGGCCCTCCATTAATACCTCGGTCCTTTTTCTACTGATTAAACTAGGTGTGAACTACATCCTACAGCTGATATTCATCCAACTCTGCAGTCTCACTCAAAGTGAATCCCATGATATTTGTCACTTTCTCTACTATGTCCAGAAATTCCTGTGGATCCTCCGAGACAGAGATCTCAAAAACAAACAGGGATTCATCTAAGTGAAATCCTAGATTCTAACTGCAGCAGTATTTTTCACTGGATTGGCTAGAGCAACAGCTTATTTGTTGTTCTGAGAAGCGACGAAATAGGATAAGGTAGTGAAAGTAGCCCTGAATTTGACATGAGAAACATGCTCATTCAGAGGATCTTCCTGAATAGGTTGTGGTGCAAGTTGATTCACATTCCTTGTTTCGTTATTTCTTTTGGGAGTCATTATCTATAAATGGAACAAAGGATGAGTAAGTGAGAGGAATTACATTAAGCTCATGCTTTTTTACATGACATGAACACTTAAAGAAGGAAAAATTTCTTATAACTTCTTGTAGCCACCGGTCCATAAGTGTGCAGGATTTATTCCCATGCACACGACGCTACCCAATGCCACTTTATGACTCACTAGGACATTTAAAAATATTAATCTATGATACCAAGTTTTGTTACGACCCAGGGTTTACCCCTAATCACGACAATGGTGAATTAGGCCACAAGTGACCATAAGCTAACGCATGAGATAGTAGCTGCAATGAGCACAGAGTAAAATAGTAATATAACACATTAGCAAAAGATGATAACGCTCAAACTATACCTCTCAACGAGAATATAAGCAATCGTTATCAATATAAAACCCAACTAGGTTGGGGTCTAATCCCATAGGGAATATGGTGTAAACTAATTCATTTATGATTTAATCAACTGATAGTTGGATATTTCCAGAAATAGGGGGGTTTTAGCTAACAATTAATTGTAGGTCACTTTAGTTTAAATGTTTGTAATCAAGAGTTTATGAAAAACTAGAATTATGTTCACAAGGGGTTTTGGTACTTGACAGATGCTACTAGTGGTTCAAGATTCTCAAGTTAGGTAGGACAACAAGTTATCCTTAGTGAAGTTATGCTTAAATGTATTTCAACCTACTTAATCATTTAATTACCTAATCCTCTCGAACTTAGGGAATTTATATTCGTTGCCCAGATTTTACCTCAGGTTAATCAACCTTGTTACAGCGCTGATTATGAAACGTACGTTTAGTGTTTCCAAGTCCCTGTTGATAATTCACTTCCCACTATATTTGATTTCTTTCTCAAGAAAATCAAAGCAGGTGTTATGTATCGTTTGAAACCAACAAAACATAATATTAACATCAGAATTATCAAGGAGTCCTACCACTTTTCGAATCTTGAACACTCAACACCTTATCAAGACCTACCCCTAGATCCTATAATTTAGGTTATAGGAATTTAGCTGCTCATGACAAAATAATTGACGTAACTAGATAAATTCATGATTTGCAAGATAAACTTACCAAAATATGAATAGAAACTAGAGATTCTCCGATTAAATCACCGAAGAAAATCCCAAAATAATGTTGGTACTCTTTTTAAAGTAATTGCTTTCTCAAGCCAAAAGAAGAGGGAGAAAAATATCAAAGTATCGTGTCTAAAAACTCAAAGTTTGGAACTCTTAGCAAAACCCTAAACAAGGTTTTAAATAGTTCATCCTAATCATGAAAACAAAATAATTAAATTCAAAACTTCCTTGAATTAGGTGACTCCATTTGTGATAGCCTATCAGGAAGCTGACGACTTATCACAAATGTCGTCAGCTTCCTTTATGCTTTTGGTACTCGCTTCCTAATCCTGACGATAAATGGTAACGCTCTATCAGCCCTTTGATGACTTATCAAAAATGGAATTAAGTCACTTCTTCAATTCTCATGCGCTGCCTTAGGCTGAAGGTATTCTTGATGGGTTATCAAGTCCTTAAAGACGTATCACAAAATGTCATCGCAACTTTCAACTTTAGCGAATTCTCTGTCTATGGCTGATGATGAAGTGGATATCTTATCACAAGGCAGATGACATATCACAAATGTCGCTAGCCACACTTTGACATGATTTACTTCAGATTTCATGTCATTTGCTTTCATTCTTGTTAGTTCTCTAACATATTAGCTTCTTCTGCAAAATTAAACATAAAACAATCAAAACCGTCAAAAGCTGCTTAAGATTTTGCGATTATTCTTAGTTAAAAGCCTCAAATGTGTTAGCATTAGCTCACACATCAACACCCTCAACTTAAAGCAATTGCTTGTCCTCAAGAAACTCAGCACAACTAAGAGAATACAAAGCACATTTCGCAGTCAATCATCCATATCATCGGAAAGCACTTTCACCATCTCCAAAGTCAGTCAATTTAAGTACAATGAACAACACCAATGCAACACACCAAAATCAAGGTATGGCATCAACTCAGCTATAATAGCCATGCATAGACAAGTATTACACTACCCGAACAAGTTAGTAACTAGCAATGTAACTAGTGTGCCATCACAGCAAAGAAATCCCCCTGATCTCATATTAGGAATTATATATGCAACCATGGGGACAATTTAAAAACTCACTCTCAGAACGATGTTCAAATGATTGTATTCCAAGTACCATAGGCTTGCCCTTATTTTCATTACCCAGATCTTCAGATAGGTCAGCTAGGATCACTATAGGACTTCTCTTAGGCTTGTAATGTAGGTTAGGGGCTGGTATGATACTCGATGGAATTTAAAGTTTCTAAGACTCCTTGACACTACACTAGCTTTTTGGGGTTTCACTCATTAGCCTTTTCTGCTCTCTTTTCTTGGTCATAATTATTTAGGATGGGTGCAATCTTTTCTCAATTACTTATTCTTTTTCATAATTTTTTTTCCTTACTCTTTTCCTGTGTACCTATCTTTTTATTCTTTTCCTTTATGCTATTTTTCTTCATAGTCATTCTATATCACAAACCCCTATGATAGCCACCCTCAACTTAGGTCATTTGCCTAAGTTAAGATGCATAGTGTCCAAGAAGAACAAGGGCCAAAACAGGTTCATTGTGATCTAAATGAGACTGTGACAGGTGTCATGCAAAGAAATAGGCTAATTAGCCTCAAAACAAGGATCAAGGGATATGATACACATAGAGAAGGTCATTTACTCTAAAGTGAACTAATATTAAAATGACCTATGATCCTTTCCTAAACCCTATCCTTCACCCTAGGTAAGACTAACCGGGCAAGTTCTAGCTTCAGCATACAGAGGGGACAGTGTAATATCTCACACACACACTTGGCACAAAGGTATATCGCACTCGACTACTCATTCAGTTCATGCAACTATTTATCAATGATTATTATGTTAATAGAACTAATGCCATACAAAGATGCATGGAGGTCACACTTAAATGCAAATCACTTGGTTTAAATTAGTAGAACCCTTGAAGAGGAGTACAAAAATCAGAAAAACAATTTAACTTCCTTAAGTACAATTATTTCTCCTAGTTGAGTATAAAATATTACAACAACCAATATACCCTACACCCTCAACTTACAATCAAAGAAAATCTAAACTAAGGGTTAGAGTATACCTGGAATAGATCAATCTCGGGGCTCTTAGGTTCCTCTTTCTGCTGTCGTATCTCCATCCGAAGCCTCTCTCTGTTCTGGTGCAACTGGTCTATCAGTCTTTGAAGGCCTACTATTAGATACCACCCAACCCCTATAGACTTTTCTAGCCACAATAGATTTACCCACTGGGGTAGACACAGAAAAGTGGTTCAGAATACTCTTAGTATTAAAACCATAGTGAATATCCACATATAGGGTCACATAGAAGAGGGTCAGCCCAGGATCAGTTAGACAATAAATATTACAAGAGATATGTATTAACATACTAGTACCGAAATCAGGTAAAGCCTCAAAATACTGATTAGTGGCAAGAGCATATAGACATTTCTAACATATGACGGAGTTAGAAGTAGCACCCTTTGTACAGGAGCTAAAGAAGAAGCATCGGGACCTTTTTATCCCCCTTAGCAATATCGTTTGAAAGATATTTCCACTGAAAGTCGCCAAGGTAACTGTATTAGAAATACTTATTGCTTCACTCACTACAAAAAAAATGGTGCAACTATCCATAAAATCTGTAAGATAAATGGGACAAAGCTAAATGGGCCCTACCAGCTTGAGATTGGGCCCCCATATGCCATGAATCAACTTTGGCTCTAAAAATAACAATTATCAGATGGTGTATGTTAAGGAGCACTAGCAGTAGTATAAGAACCAGAATTCCACCACTTCATGTTAGACCATTGCTTGCCATTTCTGCTACTATTCTGCTGGCCACCACTCTGCTTAGAAAAATATGATCCCTTACTTTGCCTCTCCCCAATATCTGCCAATTTTTTCATCTCATGTTCTACTTATTGAACATATAGCACCAACCTAGATATATCCATGTAATTATTCAATGAGTTTTCATTACAATCCAGTAACAAATCCCAAGACAAACCCTAACAAAACTTCCTCATCGTAGACCTTATACAAAATACTAGCCTAGGGGAATAATGGGATAACTGGTGAAACTCCAACGGATACTTCTCCACCGACATCTTTCCTCGCTTTAAATTCATGAAATCCCCAACCTTTGCCTCCCACAACTCCTAAGGTAAGATGCGATCACTAAAATAAACCAGGAATTCCTCCTAAAAAGCTAACTTTGCTTCATTTCCCTTAGGCTAATCCTATTTCTCATATCACTGACATGCCACATCCTTAAACTGGTAGACAATGAAATCCACACCCTGGGAATTAGAAGCATGCATCAAACGACGAATCTTCTCTATCTTATCTCTAAACCTTTGATGATCTTTCTCAATATTAGAGCCAGTAAAGGTCGAAGGATTCATCCTTATAAATTGACCAACTCTATTGGCCTTATAAGAACACATAACTACATCAATAAAACCCGATTGACGTGACTGAGATGTCACACACTGGGTCAATAGATGAATGGAAAGGCAGAACATAGCTTTAGTAATATCTCCTGGAGGTGACCGAGCAGGAGATTTACAAAAAAAAGAAGGATTTGGGGACTGATGAAACTTTACTAGAGCAATCAGAAGCAGTGACTCTAGATTGGGTCTGAACTTCTTGAGTAGGAGGAGCTCCATCCATATTATCCCCAAGTGGGATAGAGGAGTTTCAACAAACATTATATCTTCAGGGAGGCATGATCTATAAAGGGAACAAATGGGAATTAGAGAAGATTTCAAGAACACAGACTTACAACACAAAAGTCGATCATAAGATAGGAAAATATTCCTAAATGCCTCGTAGTCTCTCCCTTATAAATGTGGCATGATACATACCCATAAAAGAGACACTACTTGACACTTCTTTGAGGAAACCCATTGACACCAAACGTAGGATCCGATACTAATTTTTTAGGACCCAAAATAGAGCATGGCAGTGATGGATATCTCAAGTCTATCGAGGAATGGGGACCACCCCCTTTTCCTAGCCAAACAAAAATGTAGCACACCTAATAACGGTTGAATTCCAAACATATAACAAGATAGAGTATGTAAAACTCAAATTCTACGCAATGTTAGACAACAAAACCCAACCACAACAATATTAACAACACCAAAAACAAATCTAAGTTGAGATATCCTCCCGAACCTAAGAATGACAATGAAAATATTAATGATAATGTGAAATCTTAATTCTAATCTATGGATGGAAACTAATGAAATTTCAAAGTCTTTTGGAGAATGGAAGCTCAACACTTCACCACCAAAGACTGACGAATCAAGCTGATCCACCTAACACTATGCAGAAAAAGTAGAAATATCTTTGATGCCTACATTGCATGGTGATACAATATTCAGAGATTGTTAGTAGGTTGAGCACTAGCATGAGACTCAGGAATAGGGGATAAAATAAGGCCAAGACAAATCAATTTCTATACTATATGAATATGATCATATACATACATAAATAATATCGGGAAAGGGAATCAAGTTTAGCATAAAGTAAATATTATCCTTGTTTGTGTAGCTTGATCAATATAATAGTCTCTCGTAGGCTATATGGTTTAGCTCCACCTATTGAAAGGGCCCCATCGTGTGTTAGCCGCGTGAATCGAAGTAAATCTGAGTAAAAGCTAAATCCATCAAGGCAACTAGCTATCCCAAAATATAAATCAAGTGTGATGAATACTCATGGTTATCAAGACCAAACCTCATGGCATCAAACATGAGATTCCAATATAAGTCATTACGGGACAAACACTTTCATGACTTTACTACATAACCCCTATTTACCCCAATTAACAAGAACGTTTTGCATAACCTAGTTATTAACCACAAAGTCAATCATTAATGTACACCATAGTTATCGGCATACCCTTACACTTTTAAGATTATCTCTATGCCATTAAAATCAAGTTAAATATTGGGGAACAACTATAACACCCCAAAAATACACCCTAGATATCGTACGGTGCTTACGGACCTGAGAGACCACCAGATAACCCATGAGCTGCTACCTGCTACGAACACTAAATAATACTGATAATAAAGTAACATGTGTGGAATTTACTTGAAGAACACCATAAGTTTTTGAATACAAAAACATGCAATTTAAATAATAGTTCTTAAAATATTTGAAGACAATACTGAAAAGACTCTCAATAGCAACTGATAAACTGACTAACCATCTAAAAGTATCTAAAACCCTCTAACTGACAGAGGAGTTGATGGTACAAGGCCCAACTAACTCTAACAAACTATTTAACTGAAATACTAAAACAGACAAAATAGGTCCTCAATATATGAGGACTCACCACTACTGTTGTTGTTGATACGCTGGAATGTCTAAGAATGGTCGGGAACCTGAGCATTAGAACCTATGATATAAGACATCATTACGCAAGAAAAGAGTATGCAATCAGTACTTTGAATGTACTTGTATTCTAAATAAGGTTAGGCTAATATTCATGGGTTGTGCATGAGTAATAATTGAATGAATGAATAGCATGACATAGCTGAATTACTGATATGTATGCATGAATGTTGTAAAATCTAAAAATGCATGACCAACCATAAAACATTATTCTAAAATAATCTGTAATATGAAATACTGGAACTTGATAACTAAATAACTACTAACTATACGCTATTATCAGTGCAAACCTGAACTAAATCATACTAAATACTTAACTAAGATTGTGGGAGGTATCATGTAATTGATATGCCAAATATTAAGCTGATTTGGGTCGAACTTATGACCCAGTTTGAAGGGTATCAGTATCGTGCCATGAGTATGGATAATGAATGTGTGGATCCACTAAACTTGTGTCCCAAAGGACTAAAGAGTCACCCTAATCGAACAGGCGTACTCATGAGATTTGAATTAGCCCTAAACTTGTAAGAAGATATCTCAACCGACACTGCATGTATAGTTCTATTACTCAAGGATTTAAACTAAGGGTCACACCTTAATCTGGCAGGAATGCCCCCATCCCCAAGTTCGATCGGTGTTGTATCCTACTATTAAATAAGCTGACACTGATCACTAGATTGGACTAAGCTTAACTGAACCCACAACTGACTGTATTAACTAATTGAATAATATTGCTCTATTATTACCAAAATTATTCTGTAGATTCTAAAAACTATGTAAATAGATAAATTTTTGGTATTCATAACCCCCAAGACTCAATAACAATAACAATAGGGCATACTAAAACTTGGAAAACCATAATAAGTAGTCATTGTTCAAACTAAATCATTTAGGAATATCATCAAACACTTGGAATTCATGGACTTAAGCATGAGAATAGTTTAAAAAAATAATAATAGCATATTTTCAATGCATAAATCAGGGATTAATATTTATCAAGAGAATAAGCACCATTAAAATGTGTCAAAAAAGTCTTAATATTGTCCGAAAAAACTAAAACTCACCTGTTATGAACTATCGATAACCCCAATCATTAATCAACTTATAAATTTATGACCCAAGGTTGGGAAGGTCGAAAATAGAATCATCAAAGTGTAAGTGGCTTTGCAAATGACTAAGTCTTAACACTTAGTAAAATTCTCTAAGCCTAGGACCCCTTTAACATGCAATAGTAAGTTATAATGAGCTAGGATCTTAGGGGTCGTACAACATCTCCCCCTTGGGAACATTTGTCATCAAATGAGACTAATTAAGAAAATAAATATTGAGGTACAAAGATTAAAGGCTAAATATGCATAGCTGAAAACATCATTGCGTGACTGAGTCTAAAATATGATGACTAACTAAACTGATTAGTGAATGCATAGAATGAAATAACGATAATCATATCGTTGGAACTGAGAATGGAAAAGAGATAATATAAGGAAAACTATTAAATTAAGTTGAGTTAGAGTTTGAAGATAAAAGATGAGGGTACTTGGTTCACATATGTGCTTCTTCTTCCCAAGTAGCTTCCTCAATGGACTGATTCAGCCAAAGAACTTTGACCAAGGAAAGTTCTTTTTCCCTCTGTCTATGAATTTGACTATCTAGGATATGGATTAGAATTTTTTCATAAGAAGGCTTTCCTAAACATCTCTACTTTCTAAAGGGACAACCATAGTTGTGTTACCAATAGACATTTTTAACAAGGAGATAGAGAATAATGGATGCACTGATGAAAATTTTGCAGGAAACTCAAGCTCGTAAGCTACCTTTCCATAATGACTCAAGATCCTATAATGGCAAACATATCAGGGTCTGATCTTCCCCTTCTTGCCAAACCTCTTCACTACCTTTATGTGAGAGATTCTCAAATGATCTAAATAACCAACCTCAAATTGAAGATCACTTCTTATCATATTTGCATAGTATTTTTGATGACTTCAGGCTATCTTAAGCCTCTCCCTAATCAACTGAACCTTCTCCATCACATCAAATACAGATCTGGGCCCTATCAAAGTGGTCTCACCTATCTCAAACCAATCGATATTAGATCTACACCTCTTTCTAAAGGTAGACTCAAAAGGAGCCTTGTGAATACTCGAATGATAACTTTTATTGTAGGTAAACTCTATCAAAGGCAAGTAATCATCCCAACTTCCCTTAAAATCAATATCATAAGCTATAAACATATCCTTTAGGGTCTAAAAGGTCCTTTTTTCCTGACCATCTATCTAGGGTGAAAGGTCAGTAATAAGATACACTTTTGTACGAAGACCCTTCTAATAATCTTTCCCAAATTGAGAGGTAAACTAAGTACCTCTATCAAAAATCCTAGACAAAGGGACTCCATGAAATCTAACCAACTCTCTAATATAGATCTTGGCATAGTTCTCAGCTATATAGGACGTATGAACTAGAAAGAAATGAGTTGAATTTCTTATTCTGCCTACAATAACCCATATCGAATCATGCTGACGACGTGAACGAGGTAATCCTATCAGAAAGTCCAGGTTTACCTCTTCCCATTTCCAAGTAGGAATACTAAACCCCTACATCATACCATAAGGCTTCTTGTACTCAACCTTTAGATGCTGACAATTATAACACTTAGCTACAAACTCTCTAATATCTCTTTTCATGCCACTCCACTGATAGATTTTCCACAAAACACGGTACATCTTAGTAGCTCTTGGATGAATAGAATTACATACACCATCAACTTATGCAAGGATTCTCTATCTTAACCCATCAACACACGACACAAATAGCCTACCCTGATATCACAACACACTATGTCCCTCATAGGAGAGAACCTCTACCTTTTGATCTCTAACTGACTCCTTCAACTTAGCCAAACTAGAATCCCTATCTTGCTTTTCTTTCACTTCGGCAATCGAAGAAGATTCTGAA
The DNA here is from genome assembly GCA_030864225.1 of Capsicum baccatum var. pendulum. Lineage (NCBI taxonomy): Eukaryota > Viridiplantae > Streptophyta > Magnoliopsida > Solanales > Solanaceae > Capsicum > Capsicum baccatum. The sequence continues at coordinate 156,902,625 of CM061560.1, read as the reverse complement.
TTATATACTATACTCAGCTGAATTAACTAACCACACACTTAATCTAGAAAACTGTTGAAATCCCTAACCAACTTATTCTTATTATCCTCTACATGACCAACACTGCCCATATATAATCTAGTAAGGGCATCTGCCAGTATATTAACTTTTCTCGGATGATACAAAATACTTATATCATAATCTTTCAATATTTCTACCCACCTTCTCTGATGGAGATTTAATTCTTTCTGCAAAAACACATACTGTAATCTTTTGTGATCCATAAATATATCAACATAAACCAAATACAAATAATGCCTCTTAATTTTCAAGGCAATAACAATAGTTCCTAACTCAAGATCATAGGTAGGATAATTTATTTCATGGGGTTTAAGTTTCCTAGAGGCGTAAGTTATGACCTTACCTCTCTGCATCGAAACATAACCCAAACCAACTCTGGTAGCATCATAGTAAATAACAAACTCATCTGAACCATCTAGCAATGACAAAACTGCAGCTGACTTGATTGGATTTTTCAACTCCTGAAAACTCTTCACACATGAATCCGACCACATAAACTTGATTTTCTTCTGAGTCAATCTTTACCTAGATGAAAAACCTTCAACAAAACATTAGTAATATCCATCCAAACCTATGAAACTCCTGATATCTTACAGAGAGATAAGTTTGGGCCATTTTCTCACTACTTCGGTCTTTTATGGTTCAACACTGGTGACATCATCTGAAATAATATGGCCAAGGAAAGGCACAGATCATAGAAAAAATTTGAACTTGCTACACTTTGCAAACAACTGATTGGCTCTAAGAATCTATAATACAATTATTAGATGGTCTGCATGACATTTTTATTATGAGAATAGACAAGAATATCATCAATGTAAACTATGAAGAACATTTCCAAGTACTACTTGAACACTCTTCTTATCATATCCACGAAGAATGCGGGGTCATTCGTTAGTCCAACAAATATTGCTAGAAAATTGAAGTGACCATAACAATTTCTAAAAAGTATTTCAAAATGTCACATTCTCTGACTTTGAGTTGATGGTAGCTGGATCTGAGGTCTATCATTGAGAAATAACAGGCACCCTAAAGTTGGTCTAACATGTCATCAATTTGGTGGAGTGGATACATATTCTTGACCGTGACTTTGCTAAACTAGTAGTAATCAATACACATTCTAATAGAACCATCTTTCTTTTGTATGGAAAGGACTGCAGTGCCCCATGTGGAAATACTACGTCTGATGGAACCTTTATATAACAGATTTTTCAATTGTTCCTTAAATACTCGAAGCTTAGTTGAATTCATTCTATAGGGCGGATAAAGATAGGCTGGGTATCTAGAAGAAGGTCTATTCTAAAGTCAATCTCTCTTTCGGGAGGAACACTGGGAATATCTTCAGGTATAACATCTAGAAATTCCATTGCTACTTAGACTAACTCAAGACTGGGAGTTTTTGAACTAAAATCTTTTACTCAAAAAAATATGGTAAACACACCCCTTGGATATCATTTTTCTCGCTCTAAGTTACTAAAGAAGCTGACCCCTAAATGCTAAAGTGCTACCCCTCCATTCATGGACTGGTTCATTCTGAAACTAAAAATGAATAACTTTGTTTCAACAATCAACTGAAGCATAACATGAGTGGAGACAATCCATACTAAAAATGACATTAAAATCTATTATCTCTAACTCCACTGGGAAATTTCTGTATTCTCATAGTGATATGATAGACTTACACACTAGGATAGACACTGAGAAAGGATTTGTTATAGTTTTGGGACTGACTTCGAAGTTGACAAGTATATAAGGGGTTATAAAAGAAAGAGAAGCTTTGGAATCTTACAAAGCATAAACATGTAAATGAAAAACCTATAACCTACCCATAACCACATTTGGAGAACTTTCCTAATCCCGTTAGAACTAAAGTGTAAATAATCGGCTTAGGTGCTTCCCACTGGTTGTACTTGAGGCAGTTCTCTACTGTGTTAGGTGACTGACTGGAGCTAAAGGATGACTGTGCTGACTTTACGGACCCACTTTGGGACATTTTATGATTCTGTGGCCTAGCTTGCCACACCCAAAATACACATCACTACTAGCCCTACATACACCTAGATTGTTTCTACCATATATCTGGCAAAGGGGGTTCGTACAACTACTATTTACGCTGCCTTGGTATTTAGCGCCTATTTACGTATCTTGATCATCTTTTATAAACTTTGGTACAGGTGCACTATCTTATGACAAAGCTAGATATGAAGATTTCTTACAAAATTAAGGATGATTACCACCCTCCAACCTTGGCTGCGCAAAGTTAAAACTACATGTTCTAGCCCTTTTGTTCTCTTTTTTGCTCACCTTAACTTTCTCATCCTCAATCTGCTTAGCATGGAATATAAGCCTAGACAAGTCCATCACCATAATCAATATTGCAGTCTTGCACTTATTGACCCTACTAACATATAGACCATACATAATCATGCTTATCCTAGGCCTGTTATCAGCCACCACATGAGGAGCATACCTTGCAAGATGAATACACTTAAGAGAATACTGTTTCACAATTATACTACCCTACTTCAAATTAATAAACTCCATAACCTTAGCTTCCCTCAAATAAAAGGGAAAGAATCTATCTAAAATTGTTATAACAAACTCCTTCTATTTAACAGGCCCTACATTTGTGCCTTTATTCCCCTTCTACTACTTAAACCAGGTGTGAGATACATTATGCAACTAGTAAGCAGCAAACTCTTCCCTCTTACTAGATTTGACACCCATGATGTCTTTCACTTTCTTTACCATATCAAATAACTCTTGCAATCTTCATCAGACTTGGATCCCAAAAATAAAGAAGGATTTATTCGGCTGAAGTCCTGAATCCTAGCTACGGTGATATTAACCACTGGAATGGTTGGGATAGTAGACTGCTGATTATTTTAAGACAGTGCAAAGTGAGCTAAAATAGTGAATGCAGCTTTGAACTCGGCATGAGAGACATTCTCCATTAGGGGATCTTTCTGAATGGGTAGAGGTGTAGGCTAATTTCTATTTCTTCTTCTGTTAGTCCTTTTAGGGGTCATATTATACAAATAAAAGTAAGATTGAATTAGAAAGAGAGTTTAAATTTACCTTATGCTTAATTGCATGACATGATTATTGAAAGAAAGGAAACTTTTACTAAAATATCTTGTAGCCTCCTGCGTAGAAGTGTAGTGCGCTTCATACCGATGTACAAGACTCTACTCAATGTAGATTTTAGACCACCTTGGACACTGTAAAATCTTAGGATCTGATACTAATTTTGTAATAACCTAGAAATACACCCTGGAAACCACAGTGTGCTTATAGTCCCGAGAGACCACAAGCTAACCCATGAGCTGGTACATGCTTTGAACACTGAATAAAACTAATAATAAAGAAACATGTCTAGAATTTAACTGAACAATGTCATAAGGTTATAAATGTGGAAATATGATATTTAAATTATAGTTCTAAAAATTTTTAGAGGCAATACTGAAAAGTCTTTAAATAAAAACAAATAAACTAACTAACTGTCTAAAAGTATTTGAAACCCTCTAACTGACTGAGGAGTTGATGGGATAAGCCCTAACTAAATCCAATAGACTACTTGACTGAAAAACTAAAATAGAAAAAAATAGTTCACTATATATGAGGACTCACCACTGCTGCTACCATTGATGTTCTGGAATGTCTATGTATGGTCAGGAACTTGAGCGTTCAAACCTATGATATAAGACATCATAGCACAAGAAAAGAGTATGCAATCAGTACTTTGAATGTACTAGTATGTAAATAAGGTTAGGCTAATATGCATGGGTTATGTGCATGAGTAATAACTGACTGAATGAATAGCACGAGGTAGCTGAATTACTGATATGAATGCATGGATATTGTAAAATTAGAAAATGTATGACCAAGCATATTACTTATATCTTAAATAGTCTATAATCTGAAATACCAGAGTTGATAACTGAATAACTAATAACTATAAATTATGGTCAATTGATGATAGGCGAATTTACACGCCTATAGTGCTATATTTTACCCATATTTTAGCCTAGTTTTTAGAACAAATTATATATTTCATGCACTTTTAGTCCTTTTTCCTGTAAGTGAGCTAATGAACATGGTTAGCAAAGTTTCAGGTATAAATGATGCAGAATTCAGCATTTTATGGATTACTTGACGCCAAAGAAGGCTTCACGAAAGGAGAAAAGGAAGCTTGGACGCCTAAGGACCAAAAGTGAGGCATGGAAAATATGTCCCGGGCAAAAACAACAATTCTGAAGACTTTGGGGACTAGCAGTAACTTAGTAGGATTAGGATAATGATACATTAACCTAGTACAATTGGGTTAAGTATTTCATTAGCTTAGTAGGAGTAGGATAATGATACATTAACCTAGCACAATTGGGTTAAGTATTTCATTAGCTTAGTAGGAATAGGATATGGGTATTATAAATACCCTATTTTGCTAGAGATTTTTAATTCATTCTTCTACTATTCCTCAACAATTCTCATTCTAGTTTTAATTCATCTTTCTACTTCTTCTTCTATTCATCTATTTTTCCACAACAAGAGAAATGTTACTTGCTAGGGAAGTTCACGCCTAACGCCTACCACACCATTACTACATGAAATCTTTATTGTGGTATAATAACAATGTCTATTGTGATTTCCTTTGCACTCATGGGTAACTAAACCTCTCTGTTGGGGTTATGGAAGACATATGAGATACTCCCTATTGCTATGAGTTTGTGAGTTCGTGACACGTATGCTGCTTATATCATTATTCTCTTCATCTTAATCTAAATTCTTTGTGGTTGCAAATGCAAGAATACAGCAGTATAGCATTAACTTGTTCGAAAGAAAAGTTATATGTCTAGAAAAGAGATAATGTCAAGGTAGTAGGGTCCCATCCCCTATTAAAAAGTTAGTGCCGTAACTGGATTAAACTCTTGGAGAATTCTTACCGTTAGACACGCTTTAAGCTCGAAAGAGTTAAAGTGAAATAATCCTCGAATAGGTCGAAAGACGCCTGGATTTACCATCGAATACAGTTCTCTATAAGCACATGCATGTCGGAATTCAACACACTCATAGCCAATAGAGACGTATAACTCAGAAGTTGGACATAACCCCAACTCCTCAATTCTCATTGTTTACAACTTAATAACTATTCTTTCTGTTTACTTTGCTATTTCAGTTTTTACTTTAATATTTTGGTTACACATTACATTCCCCCCATTTACGATACTTGCACCAAAAGTCTAGTACTTTTTGCTTACTTGTTGACCAAGCTATTCCCTGAGGGATCGGTACCCAACCCAGTTGGGTTCTATATTTGCTAGCGACCGCTTTACATTTCTATGAGAGCTGTAGATTGAGCGTTATCAAAAATTGGCGCCGTTGCCGGGGAATACGAGTGTCATTTATGTTTGTGATAATTACTAGACCCTTTGGTCAAATATTCTCGTACTTTTACTTTTAGTTTTTGTTTTTGTTTACTGCAGGTTTTTATTCAGTGCATGCCCCATACTCAAAGTTCTAGTCAACCGTTATTACCTATCAATCCTAAACCACAACGAATTGGAAGAATAGAGGTACAAATGGAAATCGAAAGAATGGCTGCTCAACAGGAGAAGGCAAGATTAGCTGCTCTTGCCGCCGCCCTAGTACACCAACAAAACATTGATAACCCTGGGCGATCAACAAATCCTGACGATGAGGATTTAGGTGATGACGAGTTACTAAACCTAAGGCATGATGCTGAAATCGCAACACCTACCAATAGAAGAGGTCGTCAAGCTCGGTTTAGGTATGATCGCCAACCCATGCAACCAGCTTTTGATGATGATGATGATGATCTTGATGGAGCCGGAGCCACTGGAGCCATAATTCCTCCACCATTAGCGCCCGGAGCCAAGTTCAACATCACAAGCACCATGATTCAGTTATTGCAACTCAAGGGATTATTTGGTGGACTAGCAGGCGATGATCTGAATATGCATCTCATCAACTTTATTTCTACATGCAAATCGTTCGAAAATCCTGGTGTTGGTCAGAACGCAATTCGATTACGTTTATTTCCATTGTCTCTGTCTGGAGACGCAACTCTATGGTTGAATGGGCTGACTCCTGATTCAATTACAAATTGGATGCAATTGAGAGATGCTTTCCTAGAAAAATTCTTTCCGACATCCAAAAGAGCACAATTGAGAGATGAAATCAGCAACTTTCGTCAGCTTCCAACTGAAGCCCTTCATGAAACATGGGAGAGGTTCAAGACAAAGCTAGCGAGATGCCCAAACCATCACATGACTAATGTTCACCTAATGGAGATATTATACAGAGCCTTGAATTCAATAACTAAACCAGTGGTGGATAATGCAGCTGGAGGATCTTTTATGGACCTCACCTTTGGTCAAGCAAGCAATATGCTAGATCGTATGATGAAGCAAAGTAGAGCTTGGCATACCAGAGATTCTGAGGTAGCAAGCCCCACTTTATCTATTGGCATGACTGCAGACCAAAGAAGAAGAGAAAAAGAACGTGATCAAGATATGGCGCACATGAAAACACAAGTGGATCTTCTTACAAAGCATTTATTATCAGGGAAGACCGAAAAAGTCAAAGATATTGCGTCAAAAGGAAGAGATGAATCTGATTCAGAAGAAGAGGCCAACTACTTGAAAAATCAGGGGGGTTTCCGAGGGAATACCTAAGGAAACCAAGGTCGGAACTACTATGATAAATCTGGAAACAAAGACCAAGGAAGTTGGAAGAATAAGAATGAAAAGAGTTGTTTGTACGTTCCCCCTGGAAGACGTGACACCACCGCATCTAATTCTGGAAGTATGGAAGACATGCTGGCTAAAATATTGAAAGGAGTGGAAGCAACAAGCGCGGGAGTAACGAAGGTAGTAAATGATTTTTCCTCTATGAAATAAATAGTTGATTCTCATTCCACTTCAATCAAGCAAATAGAGAAGCAATTGAGACAACTTTCAGCCGCACTCAATCAAAGAAAGGCTGGCACTTTACCTAGCGATACTGTGCAAAACCAAAGGAATGATGGGTCATGCATGGCCATTACTACCCAAAGTGGTAAGGTGCTAGAAACTTCAGCAAAAAGTAAGCAAGTGGTTGACGAAGCAGCGCATATTGATGATAAAGCAAAAGGAGAAGCATCCGCAGAACAAGGCCATGACGTCCATGACGTCAACCCCAATGCTTTGCAACCTGAAAAAGCTGAAAAACAGAAGCAAGAGGAGAAGAAAGCCATGGAGAGAACAATTCCATACCCACCACCTTTCCCTCAAAGATTGAAGAAGGTGGCGGATGACACAAAGTTCAGCAAATTCATGACTATGTTAAAGCAGCTGACCATTAATGTTCCATTGGTGGAGGCACTTGAACAAATGCCTGGGTATGCGAAATTTATGAAGGATCTTTTGAAAAAGAAGTGGGCAGCAAGTTATGAGTTGAAAGATGATGTTCATCACTGCAGCGCAATCGCGGCCCGATCAATAGTTCAGAAGAAGGCTGACCCCGGTGCTTTCACTATTCTTTGCACCGTTGGATCTTTAAATTTTGCCAAGGCATTATGTGATTTAGGAGCCCGCATCAATTTGATGCCACTATCTATCTATAAAAAGTTGGGGTTGGGTGATCCTATTCCAACCAATATGAGGCTCGTAATGGCAGATAGGTTGGTAAAACGACCTGTTGGTATTCTATGTGATGTATTGGTACAGATTCAGAAGTTCCCATAATTTTGGGGCGCCCTTTCCTTTCTACGGGAAGTGTGCTTATTGATTTGAGAGCTAATGAGCTTTCATTCTGAATAAATGACGAAGTAGTTCACTTTGATGTTTACAAATCAATGAAGCAACCAAAAGAGATGAATGTATTCTCAGTGGCTGATGTTTACTTTGATGATGAGAAAGAATTACTTGAAGAGGAGCTGCTGACTGATGACCCATTAGCAACTTTGCTTATGAATGGTGAGAGAAAGGATTCTGAAAATTGTGAAGAAGCTATTTGTGCTCTATCAGGATTAGGGACATATCGTTATGCTCCCAAGAAGCTGGACCTTGATCTCAAGAATCGACCCACACCACCAGCTAAGCCATCTATTGAAGAGCCACCCACATTAGAATTGAAGGAGCTGCCAAGATATTTAAAGTATGCATTTCTAGGAAGCGGAAACACACTTCCAGTCATTGTTGTAGCAGATTTGGGTGAGCAACAAGTTGCAGCTCTCATTGCTATTCTACGGAAGTATATTAGAGTCATTGGATGGACCATTGCGGATATTATTGGTATTCTACTTGGGATTTGTACACATAAAATTTAGCTTGAAGAGAATTGCCACCCACCATTGAGCATCAAAGACGTCTAAACACACCTATGCAAGAAGTGGTGAAGAAAGAAATTATCAAGTGGTTAGACGCGGGGGTTGTGTATCCAATCTCTGATAGTACATGGGTAAGCCCGGTACAATGTGTTCCCAAGAAAGGAGGCATGACGGTGGTCACGAATGTGAAGAATGAGCTTATTCCACTCAGACCCATCATTGGATGGAGAGTATGCATGGACTACCGAAAGTTGAATTCTTGGACACTCAAAGATCACTTTCGAATGCCATTTATGGACCAAATGCTAGATCGATTAGCGGGGAAAGGATGGTTTTGCTTCTTAGACGGTTATTCAGGCTATAATCAGATTTGTATTGCACCCCAAGACCAAGAGAAGACAACGTTTACATGCCAATATGGTACGTTTGCCTTCAAACGTATGCCATTCAGGCTATGTAACGCACCAGCCACCTTTCAATGTTGTATGATGTCAATTTTTTCTGATATGGTTGAAGACACTTTGGAGGTATTTATGGATGATTTTTCAGTTGTTGGTGAGACTTTTGAAGCGTGCTTGGCAAACCTAAGTATGGCGTTGCAAAGATGTGTAGAATTCAACCTAGTGCTGAATTGGGAGAAGTGCCACTTCATGGTAAAAGAAGGAATCGTTCTTGGGTACAAAATCTGCGAAAGAGGAATTGAGGTTGATTGAGCAAAAATCGAAGTCCTTGAGAAGCTACCGCCTCCAATTTCGGTGAAGGGAGTTCGTAGTTTTCTCGGCCATGTAGGTTTCTATCATCGGTTCATCAAAGACTTCTCGAAAATTGCTAGTCCATTGTGCAAACTCTTGGAGAAAGATGCGAAGTTTGACTTCAATGAAGATTGCTTAAAGTCATTCAAATGCCTCAAAGGAAAACTCATTGAAGCCCCTATCATGGTAGCACCAGATTGGTCTCTCCCGTTCGAAGTCATGTGTGATGCTAGTAGTGTAGTCGTTGGAGCTGTGCTTGGTCAGAGAAAGGAGAAATTATTTCATCCTATCTACTATGCGAGTAAGGTCCTAAATGAAGCCCAAAGGAACTACACTGTGACAGAACAAGAGCTCCTAGCGGTTGTGTATGCGTTTGAGAAGTTTCGTGCCTATCTATTGGGTACTAAGGTGATCGTTCATACAGACCATGTAGCTCTTAGGTATCTAATGACAAAGAAGGATGCAAAACCAAGATTAATTCGATGGGTATTGCTGCTGCAAAAGTTTGATTTTGAAGTTAAATATAGAAGAGGTTGCGAGAACCAAGTGGCCGACCATCTATCTAGACTCGAGAACGGGCATGTGGCGCAGCCTGATATCGAGATCGATGATGCATTCCCTGACGAGGAGATCCTAGCGACGATAACAGAAAAGTTACCATGGTATGCCGACTTTGCAAATTTTGTGGTGAGTAATGTAATACCTGCCAATATATTATACCATAAAAAGAGGAAGTTTATGCATGACGTACAACACTACTATTGGGATGAGCCATATTTGTTTCGACGATGTGCGGATGGTATTATTCAATGATGTATATCCCATGTAGAGGTGCCTACTATATTGGAAGAATGCCACACTTCCCAAGTTGGAGGACATCACGCAGGCAATTGGACGGCAAGAACAGTATTGCAAAGGGGATATTATTGGCCTTCAATATTTAGAGATGCCTATGACTTTGTTAGATGATGCGACCAATGCCAAAGACAAGGTGCTATTTCGAAACACCATGAGATGCCCATGTCGAAAATTCTTGAGGTAGAACTCTTTGATGTGTGGGGCATTGATTTCATGGGTCCATTCGTGAATTCATTTGGAATGAAGTACATCTTAGTTGCTGTAGATTATGTCTCAAAATGGGTTGAAGCTGTAGCGTTGGCCGAACACGAGGGAAAGCATGTTGTAGCATTTTTGAAGAGGAATATCTTCTCTCGCTTTGGAGTACCACGTACTATAAAAAGTGATGGAGGATCTCACTTTTGCAACAAGCTATTCAAATCCGTGTTGGCCAAGTATGGTGTCAAGCAACATAACGTAGCGACGCCTTATCACCCACAAACGAGTGGACAAGTAGAGGTTTCCAATCGGGAGATCAAGCAAATCCTTGCGAAGACGGTAAATGCTAATAGGAAAGATTGGTCTCGGAAGCTAGATGATGCACTATGGGCGTATAGGACTGCATTCAAAACACCCATCGGCATGTCCCCTTATCAACTAGTTTATGGGAAGGCTTGTCATTTACCCATTGAGCTCGAACAAAAGGCATTGTAGGCGTTGAAGCAATTGAATTTGAATTGGGATGATGCGATGCATCTGAGGTTGGAGCAGCTGAACGAATTAGATGAGTTCCGTCTCCATGCATATGAAAGGTCAGACCTATACAAGGAGCGGATAAAAAGGTATCATGATCAGTGGATTGTTCGACGAAACTTCCAAAAGGATGATATGGTACTTCTCTTCAACTCTAGATTGAAGATGTTCCCAGGTAAGTTAAAGTCTAAGTGGTCTGGTCCATACAAAGTTATCCAAGTCTACTCGTCTGGAGTAGTTGAATTGGAAAACAATAATGGTGTTATCTTCAAGGTGAATGGTCAACGTGTTAAACCTTATATCGGTCCTCTTGACTCGATGAATTATCTGTCCATCACTTATCTCGACGAAGTCTAAGTACTCGAGGTAACTATGTTGAGCCACGACAATAAATAAGGCGCTAGATGGGAGGCAACCCATCATTTATCATTTATCGTTTATCGTTTATCGTTTATCGTTTATCGTTTATCGTTTTGTCTTTCTTTCGTTCTAGTACTTGTTTTGCTTTTGATAAATAAAAATCCAAAAATAAGAGTCGTGCCACAACCAAAACTAAGGCGCTAGATGGGAGGCAACCCATCGTACTAATATTTTTCATTGGGTTTGAGCAAATGTAGGTGAAAGAGGTATTCAATGAGGAGATTGGTTTCAAATGACGATTTGGACGTATTGCATGGTAAAGGTGGTAACTTTGGAATTAAGATGCATAAGGCTATGGATTGAGCATTGCTCATGACAAAATAGGCATCGAGCAAGGCTAGGCCTAGGTAAAACTAGGCCACGAACAAGGCAACGCCTATACATTAGCCTAAGGTCTCGGAATCTAGTGTGCAAAGGCATAGGCGCCGCCCATGCTCAAGTATGCTATAGCATAGTCACCGCCTATGCTAAAGCATTTGGTCTCAGAATCTCATATGCCATGCTAAAGGTGCCGCCTATGGTCACTAAAGGCATTGCACTAGGCGCCGCCTATGCTAGCAAATGCTTTGCATTTGGCGCCGCCTATACCATGCATAGGCAAAGCTAAAGGCGCCGCCTATGGTCACTTTTTTCTCCAAAACAATTTTAAATGGGTCAAAACCCAACCCATTATTTTCCTATATAAAGGGGACTTTGTCTTGAAACATAAACACATTGGAAACTTGACCTAGGCGCCGCACATACTCTCCAAAACATCTCAAAATTTTTCTTTTTGCTCTCTAACTTCACAAGAACATCTCCAAAGGCTTCAATCATGTAAGTACTCTTTTATTCTTCATCTATTTTTCGTAAGTACTACGTTGCTATGTCTATTATGAATTGCTACATCTTGAAGAAATATTGGTGATGATAATGTGTTTGAATTGTTGATACAAAACCATGTGAGTGAACATATATGTTAGGATGATCTTAAACTATTTCCGACTTGAATTTGATTTTGATGCATTGTTATACTAATTGCGGAATCGCTATAGTCATGAAAATCGCATAACCTTGTCACTTGAATACCTACATCTTAGAAGATCCCGTTTATCGGGATAAGACTTATAGTTGCCTACCGACATAGGAGGTTGTGATTATTGATAGAAACTATACGAGGATGTAATCCCTATGTAGTAGTCTTGTTATAACTAACATGAAAGTATTGCTAAGGTTGCAAGAAGTGATACATCTCTAATTTTCTTGTCGAAATATAGCGCCTAAAATGCATGTCGATGAAGTCTAAGTAATCGACTACTTTCACTTCACTAATTTGTATCAACAACCTAAGTGTGGGGTGGTACCCCTACAGCTTGTGTATAGATTGTATATATCGAGCTGATGCTAATAGGAACATTGTTTAAATCTCAGGTATAATGGCACCCAAAGCAAGACAAGATAAGGCTACCACTTCCCAAAAGGGCAAGAAAAGAGGTCGCAAGGACCAAGGAGAATCATCCTCAATGCAATTACCACGCTGCATGTTTGGAATAAAATAGGTTCTTGAGGAGGAAGCCAAGGAATGGTATAGGAACAATAAGGAAGGAAAATACGTTCATGTCGACTTGATCATCAAGGACAGCCTAGCGAAGAAGGAGCCGCGCATGTTGGCGAAAATCATGGCATTAAATCTGGATTTCATCTTCCGCGACATGGGAGAATGCAATATTTATTTGAAACGAGAATTTTATGCCAACTGGTCACCGCAAATCACAGGCAGCGAAGTCAAGATTCGGGGCCAAGTTCTACAACTCAATGCGGATTTGATCAACTCCTTTCTTGGCTTGCCTTCAGTCGATCCAGCACCATTCAAAGAGCTATACAGTAGACCTTCTTATAGAGCAATTCGACACACACTTTGTGGAAGTAGATCTATGGCAAGGTGGAGCAGACATAAAGACACCGGACGACACAACACCTTCCCCTATGCTCCTTTGAATAGGGAAGCAAGAATATGGTTGCGTATTGTCAACTCTTGCCTTATTCTTGGGACCCAGTACACCAAAATAACAAGATATAGAGTGTGTTTGGTCTATGCATTGATGATGAATGTTCCTATCAACATTGGGGCAATCATTTGTTCTACAATGCAAAAGGCCAGACTACACAAGCGGTCCCACTTCACCTTTGGCAACCTGTTGACTGCAATCTTGCGGAAGGAGGACATCAAAGAGGAACCAGCTGATCACAAACTCCCACATAACCCAAAGAAGGTTGACCTCACAAAGGTCAAAGATGCTGAAACAACACATGGCGTCAACCTTACTACTGCGGAGAGACATGCTCGAGATGAGAGTTTCTTCCGTCATCTTTATGGCATGACACGGTTCACCATGATGAGCAGAGGTCGTGTTCCAACTACTGTAGAGATCCAACAGCTGTACCATGACTATCCAATGAATATGCATGCGAGGGAGATGTGTGGAGTAGGTACATACTTTGAGGAACGTCTTGATGACGATGTGCTGACCGAGGATGATCGACGAATGCCAGACTCCGACGTGGAGGAGAATTCTAATGACGACGACTCCAATTATGATTCCAAGGAAGGGGGTATGACCCCAGACATAGAGGAGGAGTCCGACTAACCAGGTTCTTCTTATTTATTTTCCACTGAGGGCAGTGTGTCCCGTCTAAGTGTGGGTTGCTGGTATTTCCATGCTATACTTCTCTATCTGCATTTGCATTTATGTTTTTTTTGTTTTTATGTTTGTTTTGTTTTTCTTTTTATTAGTTAAATTTTTTTTTTGCATGAAATTATTCTAATAGGCAGCATGAGATTATGACAAGAGTTTGCGCTAACATCATGACTAGTGAGACGTTTAGGCTCTAATTGTGACTCACTATGTGATATTGTGTGGTTCAATTCCTTCATCTGTTGGGGCAAGAGTCTATACTACTCCCAATAAAGTCGACCATGTGCCTTGTGTGTGTGAGATAATAGTATATTCTATGCTGGTGGCTGATGCTAGAACTTGCCTGGTATGTGTGCAAAGCGAAAATAAAGAATGCAAGTTTAGGAGATGATTTAGGCATTTCTTTGGCAACCTATGATAATTTACCTTCACTTTTACTTACCCATGGACATCATCCTAGTTAAACCCTTTTGAACCTTTAAATCCTATTTTCTTTGACAAACCTCATATGTAAGCCTAATCCATTTTTTTTCAAGACCATAATTTGATCCAAATTCCTAAGTGCTTAAAAGTATAAAGTCATGTAACAAAATAAGAGGAAATTGGGTGAGTATGATGCTTTAAAATGTATTGGTGCTTGAATTTGTTATGAAAAAGAAAGTGTTATCATAAGAGGTATATTATGAAAAGAAAAAGGAAAGGAAAGCTGAAAAGTTGCTTAAAATTGAAAAACAAAAGAGGAGAAAAAGGGTGGTAGAATGAAAGAAAGTAGAAAGGTTGTTTGAAAGAAAAGTGTTGATGATACAATGTGATGTATTAAAGCGCTTAGGAACATAGTCACTATTTCTGGCAAAAATAGTCCTACCCGTCCCTTAGCCTACATTACAACCATCAAAACACCTACTTGATCCTAAGCCTAGCATTCTGACATTTAGTGGAGCATTACACTAAGGCCAAGCCTATGGTCATCAGTTGCAGCATATGAATTCTTTGTGAGAGCGAGAGCAAGGATATTTTTATACCCATGTTTGAAAAAGATGCTATACTTGTGAGTGATTATGGGTAATATATTGTGAGACACACATGGTTGATGAGTTTTGGATAGTTGTGTATGATTCTTTGTGCCTTAACTTTTGAGTATGAGTTGACCACCATCACGAGTTTATGTTGGAGGTTGAATTGTTTCTACTACTGATTGGAAAACTACTCTTTGTTGGTAATTGTTGTGCTTGTCTTGACGAATATTTTGTGTTGTTGCCGTGAAACCTTAAGTTAATGTTTAGAGGGACATGATATTTTGTTCAAGGACGAACAAAGCTTTAAGTGTGGGGTGTTGATGATAGGCGAATTTACACGCCTATAGTGCTATATTTTACCCATATTTTAGCCTAGTTTTGAGAACAAATTATATATTTCATGCACTTTTAGTCCCTTTTCCTGTAAGTAAGCTAATGAACATGATTAGCAAAGTTTTAGGTATAAATGATGTAGAATTCAACATTTTATGGATTACTTGAAGCCAAAGAAAGCTTCACGAAAGGAGAAAAGGAATCTTGGACGCCTAAGGACCAAAAGTGATGCATGGAAAATATGTCCCGAGCAAAAACAACAATTCTGAAGACTTTGGGGACTACCAGTAACTTAGTAGGATTAGGATAATGATACATTAACCTAGTACAATTGGGTGAAGTATTTCATTAGCTTAGTTGGAGTAGGATAATGATGCATTAACCTAGTACAATTGGGTTAAGTATTTCATTAGCTTAGTAGGAATAGGATATGGGTATTATAAATACCCTATTTTGCTAGAGATTTTTAATTCATTCTTCTACTATTCCTAAACAATTCACAGTCTAGTTTAAATTCATCTTTCTACTTCTTCTTCTATTCATCTATTTTTCCACAACAAGAGAAACGGTACTTGCTAGGGAAGTTCACGCCTAACGCCTACCACACCATTACTACACGAAATCTTTATTGTGGTATAATAACAATGTTTATTGTGATTTCCTTCACACTCATGGGTAACTAAACCTCTCTGTTGGGGTTATGGAAGCCATATGAGATACTATCTATTGCTATGAGTTTGTGAGTTCGTGACACGTATGCTGCTTATATCATTATTCTCTTCATCATAATCTAAATTCTTTGTGGTTGCAAACGCAAGAATACGCCAGTATAGCATTAACTTGTTCGAAAGAAAAGTTATATGTCTAGAAAAGAGATAATGTCAAGGTAGTAGGGTCCCATCCCCTATTAAAAAGTTAGTGTCGTAACAGGATTAACCTCTTGGAGAATTCGTACCGTCAGACACGCTTTAAGCTCGAAAGAGTTAAAGTGAAATAATCCTCGAATAGGTCGAAAGACGCCTGGATTTACCATCGAATACAATTCTCTATAAGCACATGCATGTCGGAATTCAACATACTCGTATCCAATAGACACGTATAACTCAGAAGGTGGACATAACCCCAACTCCTCAATTCTCATTGTTTACAACTTAATAACTATTCTTTCTGTTTACTTTGCTATTTCAGTTTTTACTTTAATATTTTGGTTACACATTACATTCCCCCCTTTTACGAGACTTGCACCAAAAGTCTAGTACTTTTTGCTTACTTGTTGACCAATCTATTCCCTGAGGGATCGATACCCAACCCAGTTGGGTTCTATATTTTCTAGCGACCACTTTACACTCCTACGAGAGCTGTAGATTGAGCGTTATCATCAATGCAAACCTGAATTGAATCATACTGAATACTTCACTGAGTCTATCGGAGGAATTATATAACTGACATGCCCCATTCTAAGCTGATTGGGGTCCAACATGTGACCCAAGATGGAAGGGTGTTAGTATCATGCCACGGGTAAGGATAATGGATGTGTGGATCAACTAAATTAGTATACTAAAGGACTAAAGAGTCACCCTAATCTTCATAGGCATAGTTATGTGATTCGAGTCAACCTTAAACTGGCAAGAAGACATCTTAACCTATGTTGCTACGTAGTTATGAAACTCAAGAGGGTCACACCCTAATATTGAAGGAATACCCCCATCCCTGTGTTTGCACGGTGATGAATTGTACTCCCAATTGAACTAACACTGATCACAAGAACGGACTAAGATTAACTGAACCCACAATATACCATATTAATTGAATGAATGACATTGCTCACAGTACGACTAAAATCATTCTGTGGATACTTAAAACTAGGTAAATAGATAAATTTTAGGTATTCATAACCCCATGACTATAATAAATACAATAAGACATACTAAAGCTTTGAAAACCATAATAAGTAGTCATTGTTAGAACTCATTTATTTAGGCATTTCATCAAACACTTGGAATTCAAGGGTTTAAGAATGGGAATAGTTTAAACATGTAATCATAGAATAATTGCGATACTAAAATCATGGATTAAGATTTAACAAGAAAATAAACATCATTCAAATGTGTCAAGGTTAATTCCAATGAAACCACATGATAAACATAATTTGAAATCCAAGTTTATAATAACTTCATGAAGATAGTTCACAATAACAAGTAAATGTCATAACTTTAATCATGAAAATGGGTTCTTGGACTCCATGGGTGATAAGGAACCATGAATAAACATCTAAAATACTTTTATTGAAGAATTAGTGAAATTTATTGGTGATTTCTTGAAGCTTAAGATTGAACTTTGAAGAGGCTAGGGTTTGTTGTTGAGCGAGGATTACTTCTTTTTTAGAGAATTTGTGAAAGAATGATCAATTTTGCCTTTTGTGACCCTAAATCCCATGTTATAGCTTTGATATGGTGAGGGAAATGACTCAATTACCCCTGGAGGAGCTCAACTCATTAAACTAAATCAGACTACCCAACGCAAAATGCAATATACTGAGTAACTTTGTCAACGTGATAGGTGATGCAAAGCGTTGCTTCCCACCGATACCTGACGCGCTGTAGACATAATTCGAACCCTTGCTATTTTGATTATCTAATCAAGTCTCAAATGTTATTTGAAAAACCCAAAACTCACCCAGGATAAATTATCGACAACCTCGATCATGACACAACTTAAAAATTTATGTCTTGAGGTTGGGAAGGTTGAATATAGAATCATGCAAGTGAAAATTACATATTCTTAAAACTTAGTGAAATTCTCTAAGTCGTAGACCCCTTTAATATGAAAAGTAAGCTGAAATGAGCTTGGAGCTTATGGGGTGTTACAGTACCTTGGACATGTTAATTAAGTTAAACCATGGCCAAAAAGGCATACAAAATCCACATTCATTGTTTAACCTTTTATGCAGTGCAATAACATAGGTGAGTAAGTTGAACAAAGTGACAATTTCATAATTTAAGGCCATTTATACAAGAGGGTTAAAGAAATGAAATTATTCAAAACAAATTCTAATTTCAAAGCATCAATTTTGGGGAAATCATGACCCCATAGTTTATTCAACACACCCATGCACCCAACAAGTTCAAAACCATTAATAAAACATAAACAATGCATAAAAAATCAAGGGAAAGCAATTTATGAACAAACCATTCCAAAACCCTCAACCATATTGAAAACCCATATTCAAAACCATCTAACTAGACCATTTAAATACATGATTTTAATAAAATTAGAATTAGGGATAAGTAACATGCCTGCAATACCATATTTTATGCAGAAAATTCAACCTTTAAGCCATTCGATGACCTATTTCTTGGAAACCCTAAGTATCTTGACCTTGGAGAGTTTAGACAGAAGAGAGTGTGTTTTGATTATGTTATGAATGAGAAATAACCCCTTGAGTTCTTTAGGGATATGAGGTTTTAATTGGGTATGAAGGAAACTGTCTAAAGTCCCTTAGACATAAAAGTTAGAAAATTATCGCAGCTGTTACAAGTTTATGAAGACTTATTCTGACATCGTATGACTAGTTAACATGAATCATAGACAAGATAGTAACATGGGACACCCAAACTGTTGACCTTATGGCTTACAACATATGACTAGTATCTTCACTCTACGACCCGTAGGGTCCAATTCACATCCAAGATAGAACTATTGGACCTCACCCTGGTCACCCTATAATCTGCACTATGCGCTCGTGTAGAGTTTTTACAACTCATAACCCCTTAGTCATATTTATAGTAGGAACCCTTGGTCGAGCTATGATAGGGTCCCTAAGACCATTCAATACTCCCTATGACTCATAAAAGGAGTCGTAGTCTAGGCAGTGATGAAAAAGTTTCATTAATTTTTATGAAAAAGAATCTGGGGTGATGCACAAACTAACCATAGTAACAATAAAGTAAATGGCATGACCTGAACTAGGTCCTAGTCGTGATGGGTCTCTCAAGTTTCACATTTACCGGGGAGCACCCCTTGTGCCTACGCCACCAAACATACTATGCCCTAAGGTTGGCTAAATTCCAAGAAATAAAAAAATAAGAGACTATCAATATAAATACATTAAAATAAGTCTATAACCAAAACCAACTAATACCAGTGTCAATGCCAATGCCAATACCAATACCAATACTGACACAACCCATGCCCTTAGTAGTTTGACAAAGCCTCTGATCCAAAATAGAGAATATCTAGTCAAGATATTCCCCGACCATAGCAAAAAATAAGAAAAAAGAAATAATAAAGTTATGATGAAATCCATAGCAATAAATAGAGTCCTTCGAAGTATGGAAGCTCACCACTTCAGTTTGAATTAATGGATGTCCCTGAATCTCGTAGTCATTAAGTAGGAGGAGTAGAAGTCAAAAAAATTCCAACATCGGATGGGGATACAACATCCGAATATGGTTAGCGAAGTCAATGCTAGCATGTAACATGGGGATAAGGATAATATAATGATTTATTCAATAGTTTCAAATCATTCAAAATCCAACACACCTAATCAAATATGTATACGTATATATATATGTATATCATATGTTGGGATAGGGAACGAGGCTCAATGTCATTTTCAAAACTTTAGCCTTGATTCTGTAGCTCAACCATCATAAAATAGTACTTATGGTCTATGTGGGCTATAGCTCTCACCTCCTGGTCGAGCCCCAGTTCATGTAGCCACATGAATTTGTGAATAAACTCATATTTATTTGCACACAGGGGACTCAAACCCTCCAAGATATAGCAAGGTTACTTAAGCACCCAATCATATAATGATTTATGAGGAACTTGAACCTTTATAATTGTGAAGTAATAGTAAGGGGGACTCAAACTTCCTGGTCACTTTGACCCCCC
Organism: Capsicum baccatum var. pendulum; assembly: GCA_030864225.1. Classification (NCBI taxonomy): domain Eukaryota; kingdom Viridiplantae; phylum Streptophyta; class Magnoliopsida; order Solanales; family Solanaceae; genus Capsicum; species Capsicum baccatum. Next base: position 156,882,554 of record CM061560.1, on the reverse strand, counting down.
GTGTAGGAAAATATGGTTTCCAGTATAGGTCACTCAAACCTCCACTTACACGACTTAGCTACACAACCCTTATTAGATTCCCATTAAAATAATTATCACACATTCCCATTCAATGGACCATAATACACTTTAAGGCATAGATTGTTGGTATCATCATACCAACTACACGTGTAATGTTATGCATCATGCCAAAAATATTTCCATTAACTTGGGGACAACAACTCTTTTTGTTCATTAATACACATTGGGAAAAACCGACTTCCGTTTTTCATTAAATTATAAAATTGTATTTTGAATACTTCTTTATATCAAGCCATAGTTCAAGACTACTTCAATTTTACAAATTCCTATAGTTTTGATAACTAAAACCAATTTTGCATTATAGGGTCTGGGTCATAACCACTTCAAAAGTCAAAAGTTTGGGAAAATAATAATTCCATAGTTCATTAACCATACCCATGCATCCACAAGTTCAAAACCATATTAAAATCCTAAAAATATTATATATAAACCATGAGAAACATTGTTCAATTGATAACATTAAAAAACCCAACCTTTGTTGCAAAACCAAAATAATAATATTATGAACAATACTTTAAATCATATGCTTTAAAAATTAACAATAAGGGAAGAGTAACATACCTAAAATAGTGAGATGTATGGAGAGAAACCACCCTAAAGAGCACTAATTGTTCAATCTCTTAAAACCAAAGCCTTAACTCGAATAAAGTTTAAGAAAGAATTTTGGGAGTGTTTTATTGGAAATGATGTTATAATGAAGTCCCAAGGAGTGATTTAAGTCGTGGGGTCAAAAAGGTTTAAGAGGGAAATGTCTAGAGTCCCCTCAACTTAAAAGTAGAAAAAGTGTCGCCTTTGATTACTAGTCAACCCCTTGACTCGTAACCACACCATACAACTCGTCACCATGAGTCGTAACCAAGGGAATACCAATAAGGAATCCTATAATATTATTCTTATGATTCAACAAACCCATTCGTAATGAGACCCTATGATTCGTAGGGTCCTGTCATAGTCAACACAAAATAAAATTTTAGACATACACTTGACACCCTACATTTATAGCTAATGACTCATAACATCTCTTTACGTCTCTTAGTGATCCACTCATACTCAAGGAAGAGTCAAGCCTCAAACTTAATGGTTTGCATACGACTTACCCCAATGATTTGTTAAGACACCATATGCATTCGGGAGTTTAGTTGTAACCAATGCAGTGAGGCCAAATCCTAAGAAATTTTTCAATGGACAAAATATAGGGTATTTCAGTTCTCCCCAACTAAGATCATTCATCCTCAAATAATGGTACAATGTAATTGCTAGTTGACTCTATATTTTCCTACTCTTACATTTAACAAACTTAGAAAATAATGATGCCAAGGAAATCATCCTTTCCTTTAACAAAGTCAAAAAACTAAGATGTTTAGAATAACACATACCTTACGCACGATTATCTAAAGAGTAAAAAAGGAATGGATACTTGGACTTTTTATCCTCTTCAGCATCCCAAGTAGCCTATTCAACCTTATGGATCCTCTATAAAATCTTTAATAAATCTATTACATTCATCCACAACTGACGAACCTGCTAATCCAAAATTTCTCTCCAGATTTCCTCATACAATAAGGAATCTGAGATACTAATATCTATGATAGGAACAATCAGTGATGGATTGCCCACATAATTCCTTAAAAGTGACACATGCAACATCTGATGAATGAATCTCAAACTAGGAGGCAAGTCTAACTCATATGCAACCTTACCAATACTTTTCTAAGCCATGTACGGGCCAAAATATTGAGGACTGAGCAACATCTTCTTTGTAAACTTCACTACTCCATTAATGGGAGATATATTTAAGAACGCTGAATAGCCAAACTCAAAATTTAACTCCATATGCCTCATATTCACAAAGGACTTTTGGCGACTTTAGACAATTTTAAGTCTATCTCAAATCACCTTCACCTTCTACATCGCTTTGTGAACTAAATTCGGGCAAAATATCTCTGCTTCACCAAACTTGAACTACCTACTAGGAGAATAAAGCCAACCCAATACTAGAGTGGTAGTCGTTATTATATGTAAATTCTATAAGAGGCAAATAACCAACCCAATTACCACTATAGTCAATCACAAGATCTTGAAGCATATCTTCTAATATAAAAATAGTCCTTTCTACTTTTCCATCCGACTACGGATGGAAATCAGCACTAAGAGTCACTATAGTTCCTAAATATTTTTAAAATGAATGCCAAAAATGTGATGAGAATTGAGTATCATGATCTGGCATGATAGAAATAGGTGCCACATGTAACTTCACAATCTCTTGGAGGAGCAACTTTGATAATCTTCTCCCAAATAATTAGTCCTCACTGGCAAGAAGTGAGTAGACTTAGTCATCCTTTCCATGATGACCATAATTAAATCAAACTAATTCTAAGACCGGGGAAGACCATAACAAAATCCATATTTATTATCTTCCATTTCAACACCGGCAATTAAATCTCTTAAGTCAATCCACCTGGCCTTAAGTACTCAATCTTCACTTATTGACACATGATGCATTTAACTACAAAACTAGCCATATCTCTCTTCATATTGTTCCACCAATAGATCTATTTAAGATCGTGATACATTATTGTTAAACCAGGATGAGGACATAATATGGCTTATAATCCTCAGCAAAGATCCTCTCTCACAACCTATCAATACCGGGAAAATATTATTTACCTTGGTACCTCAAGAAACCATCATTATAGAGTCCAAAAGCTAAATCCTTTTGCTAACCCACATCTCCCTTAATCTTCACTAAGACATGATCCAGTACTTACCTCTTCTTTATATCTTCAATAAGGGATTTCCTTGGTACCTCTTTCGTAATCTCGCTACTATCCTAAGAGTATAAGAGATGAACTCTAAGGTTAGCTAAATGATAAATATCCTTCACCAACTCCCTTGTATCCTATCCATATGAGGTATACTCCTCATGGATAACTCATTGAGAGCAATTGCAACCACATTAGTTTTACATGGGTGTTAGTTGAGACTCATGTTCAACTCCTTCTAGGTGAACACATATTATAGATTCTTATGATTAGAAAAGATTTCAACATGGACTCTGTACAAATAGTGACACCCAATCTTTAATGTGGAAACCACATCCAACACCTCCAAATCATGTATTGGGTAATTTTTCTCACAAACTTTAAACTACTTAGAAGTTGTAATATGCTATATTTCCCTAGCCTAGATTAACTCTCAGTAATTGAGTGATTCAATATAAATTTTTCTAAATACTTAGTATTTTTCTATTTAGAGTCAACCATTATGTAGGAAATTAATTTACTTTTCCAAAGATATAAAATTTTCCTAAATTCGATAAACGGGTGAGAAGTTATGGTTGTTTTAAGTTTCAGTCATTAAACACCATTATTCAGGCTAGTAAGGCATCATGGAGTATCTCTAAATGGCAATTGTCATTTTTCAGTAAGCCAACGTGAACCATTATGTCGTGCTACCATCCAATTACCTAATTATCAATTTTTGAGTGTTGCTCCGCAATAATCGTTCATTGCACCAAGGCCTAGTTTCCAATATAATGACGTACTGTGATGGCTCTGCATCGCGCCATCAGCCTCATTCCCAGTTGTCCACTTTCCAGTGAGCCGATGCGATTGTACTGCTTTGTATTGGGATGAAAAATAGGGATTCCCAGCTTTAGCTATTTAATTTCAAGGGCAATTAGGTTAATTCTTAAAACCCCTAAAAAACCTAAACACGGGATTTATACCCTAAATAACCTAATAACTCATTATTCACTCACTTTTCTCAAGATTTAAAACATTCTCTCTCAAGAAGAGAAAACCCTAGCTTCAAGAATCAAGGTCAATCCTCAAGAAATCGTCCAAGAACCTTCAAGAAATCTTCTTCTTAGGTATGTTAGGTGTTCATCTATAGGTTTGTCTCACCCATAAAGTCCGCGGATCTATTTTTAAAACTACAAGATTATTGAATTATGAACTTCCATGTTTGAATTAGATTGAATTCATGTTCATGATATTAGTTGTGTTTCAATCCATAATTTAATTGAATGTTTCATGAAAATAGAATAGCATATGTGATGAATATGTTATTATCTTGGTAAACCCTTGAATTTACAAAGTGATTAATGTGTCTTTGATGTTAATTGGGTTAAATCCAAGATTATTATAAGATTCAAAAAAATAGATCACTATTTTATGGGGAATTATATGAATTTCATGCTAAACCCATGAAATTGTAGTTTCCATATTTATATGTTATCCATGATTATGTGCATGAAATTGTGTTCTCCAAGTGTTTGATAGAATATCCATATGAATAAAGTGATGACATCATGGCGTGTAAGCATATGTGAAAGATTATGCCTTACAAGTGTTTGATAAATTGTCTCTATAGATGAAATATGAATATGTGTACATTGTTATGCTTTGCAAGATCATGTGATGCTTTACTTTTCATGCTATAGAATCCTGGGGGTATTTAATACCTGGCAATCTAGTTGTTTACCTAGAGCTAGTGTCAGTTATAGAATAGTATAAGTTATGTCACGATCAGTAGAATTTAGTCAGCTATAGAACTCAGTAGGACTCAGTCAGTTACAAAACTCAGAAAACTCAGTATCAGTCCAGTCCCATTTTGTATACTCAGTTCAGTGTCTTTTAGTTGGGAGTAAGATTTAGCACTGACCAACTGTAGGGATGACTACATCTCATTAGTGAGGTAGAGTCCTTAGTAGCATTCCCTATACTCTATAAATGTATAGCTAGCACAGGATGAGGAGTCACCCGTCAGACTAGGCTTTACTACTTCCCAGGGGTCACCTGTTATATTAGGCTTGGCTCCGCTCAAGTGTCACCTATCAGTTAGGCTTGGCATCCTGGTTTCTAGTGTGATTACTTATGGAATGATATTAGCACCCTTCCAACTGGGGTCACATATTGGACCCCTATCAGCTTAAATTTGGGGCATATCGGTTAGATGATTATCTCCCACAGTTTTTAATTTTAGTCTTCAATTTAGAATTCCATTCAGTCTTACACAATCAGGACACTCAGAAATGGTCAAACAGTATTAGTAAATTAGTTATTAGTAACTTCATATATCATTTACTCAGTTATCAGAACTTAGTACTTAGATTCAAAAAGATCAGTTATAGTATACCTATATGCATAGTATTACATACTTAGTATTTACAATAGTTTCTGTTATCCATGTGATCTCATATTGAGTTACTCTATATCATTTAGTTAGGTACTGTTTATGCATATGAACCCTTGAATTTAGCCTTACAACATTTATCATACCATTATATTCCACGTACTGATGCATACTCTTTCTTTATGCTATGATATCTTATATCATAGGTTTAGATGCTCATGTTCCCGATCGTGCTTAGGTAGATCCAGTAAGTAGTCACAGATGTAGTAGTGAGTCCTTATCTATTGAGGATGTTTTTTTATTTCAATATTTTAGTTTATCACTAGTTCAGTAGTTGGAGTTAGTTGGGGGCTTATCCCATCAACTCCATATTCAGATAGTTCAGTTAGAGGCTTTTAGAATAGACAAGTTAAGAGAGTGTTCAGTTTTCAGGTATTTTTACCAGATGTTATTATTTATCACTATTTAGATTTTAAACCTTATGAAAATATTTATCCTAATTCTACATTTATTTTAGTATTATTATTCAATGCTAACAGAAGATATTAATCATAGGTTAGCTTGTGGTCCTTTGATATCATAACCACATTGTGATACCCAGGGTGTATGCTTGGGGTATTACAAACTTGGTATCAGAGCCTAAGGTTCAACAAAGTCCTAGGGATCTTGAAAGTTGCATCACATAGAGTCTTGTACATGTGTGTGTAGCGTGCCAAGATTATGGACAGGAGGCTATGAGATATTTTAGGAAAAGTTTACTTCTTCAGAGTTCATTTCGTGTGAATGAGCATGAGCTCAATCTAAATTCTCAGTCTAATATTTTTATTCTTTTTGGTTAAAGAACATGTCTTCCAAAAAGATTAATGTAAGGAGAACCAAAAATTAGTAGTACCTCATCCTGTTTAGGCAGATCCATTGAATCAACATGTCTCCTATGCAACATTTAGAGTTGTTTTCATTATGTGAGCTAATTCAGTAGTTGCTTAGAACAGCATACAGGTTGTTGTCCTAAAGAGGCTTGGGGTTCATACTCAGCAGATAAAGGGGGAGAAGCGTAGGATGAAAGATGGAAAGAATAAAAATAAGAGAGTCAGAACAAGTCATTTTAGGAAAAGGTCAGAGAGTAGTAATCGATTCTAGTTTCATAAAAAATTATCATCTACAAATCCTTCTGTAGCTAGCGATCTAGATCCCAAGTTTAGAAATGTCAGTCGAGATAGCACGTTAGACTCCAAGTCGCTGGGTTGTATGAAAAGAGGTCGTACCCACACACTTTGCCAAAAATATAGTAGAAATCATCATTGTGTATGTATGGCTAGAAGTGGCGTATGTTTGGTGTGTGGAAAGTTATGCCATAGAGTCATAGATTATCCTCAGTCAGGATCAAAGGGTCAGTCAAACCGTCCTCCCACTTAGTTCGGTCGCCTACACCAGCAGGGTGCCATTTCCAGTGCCACAAGTAGGCAATGACTAAATAGGCTTTATGCACTTCATTCAAGAAAAAATCAGGAAATTTTTCTTGATATGATTACTGGTACTTTACAGATCTTCTATTCACGTATTTATGCCTTATTAGATCCATGAGCTTCTTTATCTTTTGTAACTCCTTGCATAGCAGTTGACTTTAAGTCAGACTAGAAATCTTAAAAAAATATTACTTAGTGCTTACCTCAGTAGGTATTCTAGCCAGATGATTATACAGAAATTGCTTGGTGACAGTATTTTAGAAAATCCCTTCAGTTAATTTTACTAATAGAGTCATTCCATTTTAGTTTCTTCATGAACCATTCCTTTAATGAAGAGGTAGTACCTTAGTTTCAGTTTATGTAAGTTTGAATCTCTAGACTGAACTAGTAGAAAGTGAAGTTGAGAAGTCTAAGTTAGTTAGTGTTGAGGTTGTTATATGATAATTGTTGGGGCAATAAAAAGATAAGAATCATGTATCTAAAGGAAGTATGAGCATTTTCATATCTCGGAATATTGAGTAAATTTATCTCAACTTGATTTAGAGTTTATTAAGGGGTGCACAGACTTAGAATAAAGGCTTTAAGCTAAGGGGGAGATGGTGGAACAAGTAACGAAGTCAGACTTTCATAATTTAGTAGTAATGTCAGTATGTGTAGAGTAGTAGTGGGAGAGCTTGATGCCCAACCTATCCTTACCTTTGTGAAAAATTTTGCACTTCTATTATCACGATATCTACGCATGCCATACATGTCAGCTCTATGATCATAGTTCATATTCGTGTGCATTGTTGAAAATTATGTACGTTTAAAGTTTCTAGTATAAGGAGTTCCAGTTTCCTCAGTATTTAGAATCATGTTTCCATGAATACAGAAACTCCAAACTCATATCATACAGATCATGACTCATGTACTCATGCCTTATAGTGTGCTATACTCCTAATGACTATTTAAATTCAGATTTATGTTATGTATATCCTCCGTCTTGATCTCTTGATAAATCAAGGATGTTGATATTCTATTCCTTAGGCCACAGTTAAGTGTCAAGTTTAGTATAGTGTCCATTCATGGATCAGGTCCTCTTGTTTTAACCTTCGGTGAATTCTCTTTATTAGATGGTGTGGTGATGAGAAATTTCTTAGATGGGAGGGATAAAATGTTTCATGTTAAGGAAAGACTATTACATGCTTATTTTAAACAAGGCTTTAGTTATGAAGATAGGCTTGAATGTCATGTTGATGTGTAAGTGGCTAGATACATTTCATAGATTTGAGTAGACTTGAACTTAGTAGGATGATTCAGTCTAGATCAGACGTCAGTAGGTAGAGTTATCAGTTCCTATGGAAATATTTTTTAGTAGCCCCAAGTGAAATGCAGTGTTGAAGTAGAAATTATAGATGAGGGAATAGTTGAGAAATGTGGATAGGATGGCAAGTTAGTTGTTTCAGTACATGAGGCTTAGTAACTCTGTCTTGATGACATTTAATAGGCCTTACTCCATATAGAAACTTAGCCATGTTGTGATTAAATGTCTTATTCAGACCATGCAACGATTTTATTGTACCTTAAATTCAGTAGAACCTTATATAAAGAGTATTAATAAATATTCTAGTTAAGTATAAGTTTTCAGTATGAGTTAGTCTGTAAAGCCAGGAATTTAGTTTAGTAGTCAAGCGGACAAGTTCGTATGGTTTCCCAGCTTTTCTCCCATTTGTACTATCAAAATTTTTGTGAGTATGACTGTTCCAAGATAATGCTACCTAGTAGTTACAATGTCATCCCAGTTCATGTATCTTGACTCAGTTTCAGATCTCAAATATTTAATGACGATTTAGTTTGTAGGTGCCCCATGTATCGTATCCGATTTTCATCAGTATCTTAGCCAACTAAGCATTCTTCGAGGTATATAATGTCCCAAGAGAGAGATTCACTATAACCCCCAAGCACTCATGTCCTAAACCTTTCAGTTTCTCTTTACATGAATCCAATTTGGAGTAATGGGTACTCATAAGTTAACCACCTTATTCAAATCCTAGCCAAATGACCATTCCCAACTCATTGCTTATATTCAAGGTACCAGTTCCATTCATGATAGTCAGTCCATGTATCATCTTTCAGACTAAGTTATATTCTTATGTTCCTGTTTATATGTTTAGTAAATGATCTCATGTTTATTAATATTCTCAGTTTAAGGTAACAGTCTTCCTTAGCTATACTATGTTCAAAATTCAGTTACAGTTTTAAACTTGGTATCCCTTACCATTGTATAACCATTCATGCATTTATTAATAAGTTTAGTCATGTATTCCATGCATCAGATATGTATATTTAGTATGAAAATTCATCTTGTCAATAGTTCAGTCATGTATTCCATACATTAGATAATGCATGTTCAGTGTGTAAACTTAGTATATCAGTGTTTCTTAGCTTAATCAATCTCATTCAAGGATGAACATTCCCAAGAGGGAGATATTGTAATGCCCCATATTTCCCTAGCCTGGATTAACACTCAGTACATGAGGGATCCAATATAAATTTTTCTAAAATACTTAGTATTTTTCAGTTTAGAACTACCATTACGTAGGAAATTGAATTAGCTTTACAACGCAATAAAATTTTCTTAAATCGAATAATCACGTATAAAATTATGGATATTTTAAGTTTCATTTATTAAACACTATCATTCAGGCCAGTAGAGCGTCGCAAAGTATGTCTAAATTGGAATTTTCATTTTTTTCCAGTGAGCCTACGCGATACCACTACATCTTGCCACCAGCCAATTTCCCAATTGTCACTTTTCTAGTGTTGCTCCGCGAGAATAGCGGGTCGCGCCAAGGTACAATTTCCCATTAATTGAGGAACTGCGATGGCTCCGCATCACGCCATAAGACCAGTTCCCAGTTTTCCAGTTTCCAGTGAGTTGGTGCAATTGCACCGCTTCGCACCAGGGTGAAAAATATGGATTCCCAACTTTCGTTATTTAATTTTTGGGGTCGTTTGGTCAATTCTCAAAACCCCTAATAATCCTAAACAAAGGATTTATACCCCAAATAACCTAATAACTCATTATTCACTCACTTTTCTCAAGATTTTAAAAATTGTCTCTCATGAGGCAAAAACCCTAGCTTTAAGAATCAAGGTCAATCCTCAAAAAATCCTCCAAGAACATTCAAGAACTCTTCTTCTCAGGTATGTTAGGAGTTCATCTATGGGTTCCTTTAACCCATAAAGTTAACTAATCCAATTTTAAAACTACAAGATTGTTGAATTATGAACTTCAATGTTTGAATAAAATTGAATTCATGTTCATGATATTGGTTGGGTTTAAATCCATGATTTAATTGTAAGTTTCATGAAAATTGAATAGCATGTGTGTGAATATCTGATTATCTTGATAAACAATTAAATTTACAAAGTGATTAATATGTCAATGATGTTGATTGGGTTTAATCCATGATTATTATACGATTCACGAAATTAGATTAGTATTTTATGGGAAATTATATAAATTGCATGCTAAACCCATGAAATTGTATATTTAGGCATTGTAGTAGCCATGTTTATATGATATATATGATTATGTGCATGAAATTGTGTTCCCCAAGTGTTTGATAGTATGTCCATATGAATAAAGTGATGACATCATGACGTGTTAGTATATGTGAAAGCTTATGCCCTCCAAGTGTTTGATAAAATGTCTCTATGGATGAAATATGAACATGTCTACATTGTCATTCTTTGCAAGATCATGTGATGCTTTACTTTCATGATATCGAGTCCTGGGGGTATTTAATACCCGACAATCAAACTGTTTACCTACAGCCAGTGTCAGTTACAGAATAGTAGCAGTCATATCATGATCAATAGAATTCAGTCAGCTACAAAACTTTGTAGGACTTACTCAGTTAAAGAACTCACGAAAACTCAGAGAACTCAATTTTAGTCCAGTCCCATTTTATATACTGAGTTTATTGTCTTTTAGTTGGGAGTAAGACTTATCACCAAGCATGTGTAGGGATGACCGTTCCCTGTCAGAGAGGTAGAGTCGTTAGTAGCAGTCCCTGTACTCCAGAACTGTGTAGCCAGCGCAGGTGAAGAGTCACCCATCAGACTAGGTTTGACTACCTCCTAGGGGGTCACCCATTAGATTAGGCTTAGTTCCGCCCAGGTGTCACCCATCAGCTAGGCTTAGCATCATGGTTTTCTAGTATTAGTACCCGTTGCACGATATTAACACCCTTTCAACTGGGGTCATAGGTTGGGCCCCTATCAACTCAGATTTTGGGCATACCGATTAGATGATTACCTCCCATAGTTTCAGTTTTAGTCTTCGGTTTAGAACTCAGTTCAGTCTTACAGAATCAGAGCTGTCAGACACAGTCAATCAGTATTTGTAAATCAGTTATCAGTAACATTAGATATCAATTACTCAGTTATCAGAACTCTGTAGTTAGCTTCAGAAAAGCTTAGTTATAGTATACATATATGCACAGTATTACATAATCAGTATTTACAGTAGTTTCAGTTATCCATGTACTCTAATATTCAGTTACTCTATATTATTCAGTTAGTTACTGTTCATGCATATGAACCCTTTTATTTAGCCATACCTCATCTAGAATACCAGTACATTCCATGTACTAATGCATACTCTTTATTTTCTCTTTGATATCTCATATCATAGGTTTGTACGCTCAGATTCTTGATCGCGCTTAGGCAGATCTAGTCAACAGTCACAGATATAGTAGTGAGTCCTCATCTATTAAGGATGTGCTTTTATTTCAGTATTTCAGTTTATCAGTAGTTCAGTAGTTGGAGTTAGTTGGGGGATTTCCCATTAACTCCATATTCAAACAGTTCAGTTAGAGTATTTCAGACAAGACCAGTTCAGACAGTGTTTATTTTTCAGATATTTATACAAGATATTATTATTTATTAGTATTTAGATTTTGAATGAACATAGTAGATATCATTCATGGGTTAGCTTGTGGTATTTCAGGATCATAAGCACCGTGTGACACCTAGGGTATACTCTCGGGGCATTACTTAAGCATAGGCCTCAACACTACTATATTGCATTAACACATATCCAAGTCTCACACAGGATGCGTCACAATAGTAACAAAATCATTAGTGTCTTCAAGCAGAGTCTAAACTAGAGATGAAGCTAACTTATCTTTCTACTTCTCAAAACTATCCTCACAAGTGTTAGACCACAAAAACAATACCTTGTTCTAGGTCAACTTAGTCAGCGGGGAAGCTATAGTCATGAAACTCTCCACAAATATCCTATAGTAACCAGATAAACCCAAAAATATCCTAATATCAGTTGGAGTCATAGGCCTAGTCCCGTTATTAACCACTTCAACTTTCTGTAGATCTACCATGATACCTTCACTGAAAATAACATCACCCAAAGAAGTAATGGCCTTCAACAAGAATTCGCACATTGAAAACTTAACATACTAATGCTGATCTTTCAAGGTTTACAACATGATACGAATGTGATCATCATGATCAACATACACTTGGAATATACTAGAATATCATCTGTAAACACTATGAAAAACAAATCCTAAAACTAACGGAAAAACCTATTCATTAAGTCCATGAATATCATCGAGAAATTAGTCAGATAAAAAAGCATGACTAATAATACATAATGACCATACCGTGTTTCGAAGGAAGTCTTAGGGATATCCACCTCCCTAATCTTTAGCTGATTATAACTTAACCTAAGATCAATCTTAAAGAAATATAAAGCACCCTGAAGTTGGTCAAATAAATTATAAATCTGAGGAAAAGGATACTTATTCTTCACTGTAACCTTATTTAACTGATAGCAATCGTTGAACATTCGAAGGGAACCAACCTTCTAACACACGAACAAAATAGTAGCATCATATGAAAACACACTAAGATGGACAAAACCCTTGTCAAAGAGGTCTTTCAACTGCTCTTTAAGCTCCTTCAACTCAGTCAGAGCCATTCTATAAGGAGGGATAGAGATAGCACGAGTATCCGGAATAAGGATAATCCCAAAATCAATCTCCCTATGAAGAGAGATGTCAGGAAGATTATTCGGAAGAACCATGGGAAATTCATTAACCACAAAAATAGGCGTCAATGAAGGACCATTGGAGTTATTATCCTCTATCTTGAAAAAAAGATAAAGACATCCCTTGGATATCAACTTTCAGGCTCTAATATAGGATATGAACCATTTCTTTGACACTAGAGAGCCCTAGTCCCACTATGATTGGCTCATTAGGGAAATTAAATATAATCTTATAGGTCCGACAATCTAGGGAGGCATAGAATGAATGCAACCAATCCATCCCTAATATGACATTAAAATCAACTATGTCTAACTCTATCAGATCTACCAGAATTTCTCTACCATGAATAGATAGCACACAACCCTCATATAATCTTTTAGCAATAATAGAGCCACCCAATTTGAAATAGAAAAAGGTTTAAGGATATACTTAGTAACAAATCTAAAATGCGCAGCCACAAATAAGGTCACGTAAGAAAGAGTTGACCCCAAATAAAACAAGTAATACATATCACAAAAAATATTTATAACATACCAGTGATAACATCAAGAGATGCTTTAGAGTCCTGACAGGTAGGAATAGCATGCAAGTAATTTTGGCTATTGCCAGTACTAAAAGTAGAAGCATTAACCTTTTGTGCAAGAGATGGTGAAGTGGTTATAGGAATCTTATTTTCCCTTAAAGAAACCTTAGAAGAATAACCGCTCTGCAAGAGACAAATCTAATCATATTTAAAATAATTATTCCTCCACTCTTCAAAAATCCCATGATGCACATGCTTGGAAAATCTGCAAGGATAATATGATGGAGTGGACTGAGCCCCACCTACTTGAATATAGTACCCTATGTCCTAAACCCACTACCATGCTGGGAACGAAGGTCACCCAATGATTTTGGATATGAAAAACTAGCCATAGAGAAGCAACCAGAATTTCCCCACTTTTTAAAATAATTTTCTACCTTGCTGCTAACCTCTACACTTATCAAAAAATATAAAATTGTTATTCTGCCTCTCACCAATTTGAGAGTGCTTCTTCTTTTCTTCCTTGGATTTCTACAAACACATAACCAATATAGAGATGTGTAATGACCCTTAAGGTTATTTTTCACGTTCTTGCTTATTCTTATCGATAGAGCTTCTCAATAGCATCGCCAAGTCATTAGTGACTTCTGAGAATCGATAGTTCAGTTACTTGGAGGTTCATTTGGTTTTTAGAACCACTTTTCCAATTTGAAGTCTTTGTTAGTTCTAATTACCCACCCGGCAAAAACTTCAGTAAAACAACCTTAAATGTGAAATTCTACTTTGCTAATGCATTAGAAAAGTCAAAATATATGTGGTTATATATCTCATTTTCTATAAATGGACTACAAATGCATCTCGAGGTGTTGGTCAAAGCCCGAAACCAAATTAGAAGCTTTATCTGTAGCCTAGCATAGAGGAAGATACCTCGACCGTGGTGGGAGAGGTACAATAAAGTGCCATGATCGCGGCCAAGCGGGGTCTATGACTGCACTACTTGAGGCATGGGCAAAGCCTATTTAAAGGCTATCTTGCTCAAAATTTTACCCATTTTGTGCCTCCCTCTTGAGCTTTATAACTTAATAGAGTGTAAAATCTTCAAGTGAGTCTTTTGGATTAATTAGAAGCTTGAATAACATATGTAATCCATTTTTTCTACAAATTTAAGGTAAGTATCTTCAATTTTGGTATTAATTTTCTGATTTATAGACACATATACCCAAATGGGTTGAGGCTCAATTATACCCACAATTGTGATTGATTTTCTCAAATCTCTTGAAGGTTATATCTCCCTAATGATAGTTGAGCAATGCTTTGGTCTCAAAATCTCATTTCCAAATGTAAGGCCCACTTGGGGGTTTTGTATCATTTTGCACCCATGATACAATAGTTCCATAATAGGTATCATCAATTTAGCATTAATTCTTATATGGTGTTGTGATAGCTTGGCTCGTGGATAAAGCTCCAAAAAAAGAGAAGGCAAAGCTTGTTGGTTATGAGATACTTGGACTCAAGGTAGGTTAGGATTACTTGTTTGTAGATTGAGCTAATTGTAGTATATTTATGATATCTTGTGAACTTGGGTAGAGTTTTATATGATAAATGGGTGAATGGTGATACTTGGGATTAGATGATTATTGTAGGCTATTAAACATAAAAAATATGATGCTTGACTATACCATAGAACCAAGGATAGTTCTACTTGTAGTCATATAAATAGTATTAGAATACTTGGGAGGCTACTCGGGAGATCGAGAATGAGATCTGAGTGCAGTATCCTTATTTGTTTGAGACTTCTATTATCTTCTTCGTCTTTAACTTTCGAGGTTAAAAGTTCCTTAGTAGTGGATTTTGTAATGACCCGTTAAGTCATTGTTCGCATTCTTTCTTATTTACGCTGATAGAGCTTCTCCATAGTTGCCCCAAGTCATTAGTGACATGTTAGAACCAATAGTTTGATTACATGGAGGTTTATTTCGTTTTAGAACAATTTCCTAATTTGAAGTCTTCGTTGGTTATAATTTACCATCGGGATAAAACTTTAGTAAAACAACCTTAAATGCAAAATATAACTTCACCGACACATCCAGAACATAAAAATCTATGTGGTGACATATCTCATTTGCTAAAAACGGACTCCAAATGCATCTCGAGTCATTGGCCAAAGCCCATAACAAAGCTCCAAGCTTTAGCCATAGCCTGACCTATAGGGAGATCCACGACAACAATAGGAGTGGTGAGAATGTGGTGCTGCAACTGCAGCCAAGCAGGGTCCATGACCGTGCAATCTGAGGCATTGGAAAATACTATTTAAAGGCTATTGCTTGAAATTTTGACTATTTTGTACCTCCTTCTTGAGATCTAAACCCTAATAGAGAGTAAAATCTTAAAGTGAGTTTTGTAGGTTGATCAAGAGCTTGAATAATTTATGTAATAAATTTTTTCTACAAATCTAAGGTAAGATTCCTTTAAGTTTGGTATTATGTTCTTGATTTCTAGACCCAAAATCCATAATGGGTTTAGGCTCAATTTTAGCCACAATTGTGATTGAGTTACTCAAGTTTATTAAGAGTTATAGCTCCCTAATGATAGTTGAGCAATAGGTTGATCTCGAAAACTCTATATATAAAGGTAGGACTCACGTTGGGGTTTAGTATCATTTTGGACTCATGACATAATGGTGCCATAATAGGTATTGTCATTCTTCTATTAATACTTTGATTGTGTTTTGATAGTTTGTCTCATGGAAAAAGCTTCAAGAAAAGGGAAGGGAAAACTTGTTGTTTCATGAACTACATGGTTTCAAGGTAGGTTAGGCATACTTATAGTTATGATGAGCAAAATTGTAGTATATTCATAATATCTTGGAGATTGGGTGAGGTCATAGATGATAAAAAGGTGAATGATAATACTTGGGATTAGTTGTTCCTTGTAGGCTATTAAACTTTTAAAATGTGATACTTGACTATAGCCTAGAATCTTGGATAAGTTCTACTTATAGTCTTATGAATAGTATGAGAATAGTTTTGTTGCTCTAGTAGAGCAGAATGATGTTGTTGACTAACCTTAGGAGTATGTTGACTTAGATATGACTAGTTATCAATTGGCCTTAGTGGTTGGGGTGACTTAGAAAGAATATCTGAAAAAGATTTTCCCGCATAGGCCTAGTAAGGATTGATAAGACCTTATGGTGTGATATAGATAACCTAGCCTAATTCTAAGTAGAAATAAGTCTTGTAGAAGTGAACTTTGGCATATTGGGAATGAGTGGGACTTAACTAACCTTAACCTTTAACTATGTAATTCGTTAGTAACCTAGATACTTGATGAACGTCTAAGTTATGTTATTGAGGTTCAGATGGTTAAACCCTACTGACAGTTATGCATGTGGTCAATAGTTGGAAAATATGTATACTTTGATGATTATCTTTTTGTCATGATATGGATAGACTTGGAAAGTCTTGTAAATTGAACCTATGGTTATGTAATCATTTGTCCTATGGATGTTACCACTTTTTCTTTGACCCAAGCCTAATGATTAATCTAACGTTTATGTGATGGATTTTCCTGTGGGGTTATTATTTTGAAAAGTGGTAGTAAAAGAGGAATCTAAAGAGCTTGCACTTTATTTATAATTGACTTTCTAATAAATCTGTTAACTTGGAAAAGTGGTGATTGGGTATATCATTTTGATACTCATGCTCATGTAGATACTTATATTATGTAGCAATGATTAATAGTAAAGTATGATGGTATATGTTACCTTACATCACTTATACTCTATCACTTTGGGTTGGATATTTTTATTTATTTTACTACATATGTATATGTATATCATTGTCTGGGAGTATATAATGATGTTATGATGATGCTAGGTGAATCAATAGGATACAATGATGTTATTATGATTCTTGGTGAATTCAGAAAATATTATGATGTTATGATGATGCACGGTGAATTAGGAGTATATGATGACGTTATGATGATTCTTGAAGAATCCAGAGGATATAATGATGTTATGATGATCCCCGGTGAATTCAAAAGAGGTAATGATGATATGATGATTCCCGGTGAATCCAAAGAGGTAAAGATGTTATGATGATGTTATGTGTGGTGAGTATATATGAATACATGGATGCATGTGAGGTTATGCCATGTATGGCTAAACCCATTTATGTACTTAGGACATGATGTCTTCTTAGGTAATTTGTTATCTACTCTTTGTTATTAATTACTACATAAGAGGTGTGACCCTTGTTAACTTTAATTAGTATCTAAAAGTAGATTATGCTGAATATTGGGATAAGGATAATTGATATATGTAATCTTTTGTAGAACCAAGGGCTCACCTAGTAAATCTACTTGACTTGGTTAAATGGTTATGTTATGAAATTTTGCCTAGTAAAGTAACTTATGTGATAACTAGTTGTATTTAATAAATTACTATGACTTGTTCGCTAGAATCCTAGTGAACTAGTTGGTGGACTAGACTTAGCCAAAATATGGAAACTAGTCCTTAAGGTTGTGACATGCTCAATGATAATAGACCTAGTATTGTATGATGAGTGGTTAAGTTAACATCTAGTATATGATGCTATGGTGGCTTAATTGATGACTTATATAATTAGGAGGCTAACTAGAAGATGGCTTTGTGATGGGTAAATAGATAATAGTGTTGGTAACTTGTAGTTTTTCCTTATTTGATGACAAGTAAACTATTAGACTTGCAAACTAGTGGCTTATGGAAATGGAGGATCGCTAGTATAGGTTAGACATGGAGCTTATTAATGAGTTAGATATTAAATAACTATATAACCATGTAATGGTGATATTATCTTTGTTGTATCAAATTGCGGTGTTTATTATGATTGTACACATCGGTAAGAGGCCATGGAAAAATGTACAACCCATGGCTTTGGTGAGTTTCTTGAGTAGTTGTGCCTTGATATGATGATGGACTGATCTTTTGGTTTAGTCTCAATCGGTATGGGACACTGTAATGAGTTCTTTATTTGTTTTCCTTGGGTGTACCTCCTGGTGGTATGGTATGTCATGGTAACTTCTTTTGCTTTATACTCAAATAATGGTAGTTGTGTTTATTAGGGTAATTATATGATTGTTATTGTATATATATGGCTTTACCCTTCCAACATGATTACTCATATTGTATTAAAGTTATGGTATATATGGTTATGGAATGTTATACTATTGTTATAGTTGATTACTTAATTAGACAATGGTATCGAAGGTAGTTTAGGTTTGATTCTGTACCTTGAATTTAAGTTTATATCATAGTTTAGCTTAGTCGACCGATGATGCCTACCGAGTACCCATGTTTTCGTACTCATACTACACTTTTGTACCTTTTTTGTGCAAACCCAAGTCTTAGTTGTCACCATTGAGTTGTGATCATGTTGTGGTGATCATCGGCGCACAAGGTGAGCTCTTGGATTTTGAGTTATCTTTTTTAATTCTATCCTAATTCTATCATTTTTATTAAAGGCGAATGTATGAGATTATCTAAGACTATTAGATGTTGAGTTGTGATTTCTATTGTCGAATGTAGAGATGCTCCTATACTAATACTATCCGGTATTTGGATTGTTATTTGAATGTAAGTTTTTTCTTTGTGGAATGTCATTTTTATATTGTGTTCCCATACAGGGTCCATGTTGGAATTTCCAACAAAGGTAACCTATTGAATTAGCTCTGAGTTACGGTGTTTTCTTACCTACAGGTGGGTTATGATAGGTTCTATCATGACTCGGAATTTACATCATGAAAAATTGGTATCAGAGCCTAGGTTTCACCGATATTATTGGAACAAGAGAAAATGTCTAATTAAGTCCTGCGGATCAGAATATTGACGTTCGTTTACTATCTTTGGTAGGCTGTTGGACATTTATTAGAGGCCCTCATTTCTTTCACTTATATAGTGCTAAGTGGATGAGTTGGTTTGTTTAATGTTCTTTTTACTGTACTTTTTCGCAGATGGCCAGGACTCATGCTACAATTATACGTGAGGAGGGTCCTGAGTCCTAGACTCATGATGTGTCCATTATTAGGGATCTGAGTGGACATCTCCAAAACCATATCCCTGGATTTAAGCCAGAGAACCCTCCACCTTAGACAATGGTGGGCCAAGGACTATCCCAAGATCCACCAAGATTCATCCCTTCTTCTTTTCTTAGAGATATTCTAGTTCAGCTGTTGGGTATTATTGACGGTTCACAGACTACAGGAACAGAAGTATAGCCTACATTTGTAGCTTCTGGAGTTGAGGTTCCTTTTATTCTAGCAGTTGTTATCCCAATAGTCGTTCAGCTAGTTGTGTCCTAGCCTATTATGTTTATTAAGGAGTAGAAGATATTGGGTAGATTCATGAGTTTGGTTCCACTTAGATTTTCTGGTGCTCCTAGAAAGGATACATTTAGGTTTCTAACTACTTATGAGGATAGGCTTCATGGGTTAGGCCTTATTGAGACCCGTGGTGTGGATTACAATATATTCTAGTTGGACATGTCTGCTCCACACTAGTGGAAAGGTTTTGTGCGTTCTAGGCCAGTTGGATATTCCCCTTTCTCTTAGGCTTAATTCTTTGATATGTTTTTGGAGAGGTATATTTCATGAAGCCTTAGATGGGACTCGGTCCTGTTAGGCGACCAATTGACCATTGTGGAGGAGCCTATGCTTATTTTGGCTAGTAATGTGAGGTGACTACATTCTAGAGTGATTCCAGAAGTAAAGGTTCAGTAGAGGCGCCGCCCAGTAGAGGAGGCTACTTTGGAGATTGATAATGAGATGCGGGTCCAGTATCCTTATTTATTCGATACTATTTGTATCTTCTTCGTCTTTAACTTTCGAGGATGAAAGTTCCTTAGTAGTAGATTTTGTAATGACTCGTTATGTCATTTTCCTCGTTCTTGCTTATTCTCACTGATAAAGCTTCTCCATAGCTTCCCCGAGTCATTAGTGACTTGCTGGAACCGATAGTTTGATTACCTAGAGATTTGTTTTGTTTTTAGAACTATTTCCCAATTTCAAGTCTTCGTTAGTTATAGGTTTTGGGTCATAACCACTTTAAAAGTCAAAAGTTTGGGAAAATAACAATTCCATAGCTCATTCACCATACTCATGCACCCACAAGTTCAAAACCATATTAAAATCCTAAAAATATTATATATAAACCATAAGCAACATTGTTCAATTGACAACATTGAAAAATCCCAACCTTTGTTGCAAAACTAAAACAATAATCTTATGACCAATACTTTAAATCACATGCTTTTGAATAAATAACAAAAAGGGAAGAGTAACATACCTGAAATAGTAAGATGTGCGGAGAGAAACCACCCTTAAGAGCACTAATTGATCAACCTCTTAAAATCGTAGCCTTATCTTGAACAGAGAAAGAATTTTGGGAGTGTTTTATTGGGAATGATGTGATGATGAAGTCCTAAGGAGGACTTTAAGTCGTAGGGTCAAAAGGGTTAAATTGGGAAATATCTGGAGTGCCCTCAACTTAAAAGCAGAAAAAGAGTCGCATTTGATTATGAGTCAACCCCTTGACTCGTAACCGCATCATACGACTCATCACTACGAGTTGTAACTAAGGCGGTACCAATAAGGAAACCTACACTATTATCCTTATGATTAAACTAACCCATTTGTAATAAGACCCTACGATTCATAGGGTCCTATCGAAGTCAACACAAAATAAAATTTTGGACAAATACTAGACACCCTACAATTACAGTTAACGAATCGTAACATCTCCTTATGGCTCTTAGTGAGACACTCATAGTCAAGGAAGAATCAAACCTCAAACTTAATGGTTTGGTTATGACTTATCCCAATGAGTCGTGAAGACACCATACCTATCTGGGGTTCCAGTCGTAACCTATGCAGTGAGCATGAATCCTAAGAAATGTTTCAATGGCCAAAATATAGGGTGTTTCAATTCTCCCCAACTTGGATCATTCATCCACGAATGATGGGACAAGGCAATTTATAGTTGACTCTATATTTCCCTACTCTTACATTTAACAAACTTAGAAAATAATAATGCCAAGGAAATCATCCTTTCCTTTAACAAAGTCAGAAAACAATGATGTTTAGAATAAAACATATATTACGCACGATTATCTAGAGCATAAAACTAGAATGGATACTTGGAGTTTATGTCATCTTTAGTTTCCCAAGTAGCCTATTAAACCTTATGGTTCCTCTATAAAACCTTTAATAAAGCTATGACATTTATCCGCAACTTACGAATTTGCCAATAATAAATTTCTCTCCAGATTTCCTCATATGATAAAGAATCTAAAATACCAATATCCTTGATACGAACAATCAATGACGGATCACCCACATAATTCCTCAACATTACAAATGCAACACAGATAAATGTAGCTCAAACTAGGAGGCAACTCTAACTCATACGCAACCTTACCAACCCTTTTCAAAGCCATGTACGGGCGAAAATAGCGAGGACTGAGCATCCTCTTCTTTATAAACCTCATTACTTCCTTGATGGGAGATATATTTAAGAATACTGAATTGCCAAACTCAAACTCTAACTGCCTACTCCTCATATCCTCATAGGAATTTTGGTGACTTTGGGAAACTTTAAGTCTATCTCGAATGACCTTCACATTTTATATCTCTTTGTGAACCAAATCCGAGCCAAATATCTCTGCCTCACTAGCCTTGAACAACCTAATAGATGAATAAAGCCAACCCAATACTAGATTTTTAGTCTTTATTATACTTAAATTCTATAAGGGGCAAATAACCAACTCAACTACCACCATAGTCTATAACACAAGC
Source organism: Capsicum baccatum var. pendulum (assembly GCA_030864225.1). Classification (NCBI taxonomy): domain Eukaryota; kingdom Viridiplantae; phylum Streptophyta; class Magnoliopsida; order Solanales; family Solanaceae; genus Capsicum; species Capsicum baccatum. The sequence continues at coordinate 156,860,463 of CM061560.1, read as the reverse complement.
TTTAAGCATATCTTCCAAAGTCAAAATAGTCATTTCTACTTACCCATCCAACTGCGGGTGTAAAGAAGCACTAAGGTACACCTTAGTTCCCAAACATTTCTGTAATAAATGCCAAAAAACTTATGAGAACTATGTATCACAATCTGACATGATAGATATAGCCCATGCAACTTCCCAATCTCTTGGAGGAGTAAATTTACATAATCTTCTGCCAAATAATTAGTCCTCACTGGCAACAAGTGAGTAGACTTAGTCATCCTCTGCATGATGACCAAAATCAAATCAAACTAATTTTGAGGTCGGGGAAAACCATAAAAAAATCCATATTAATTATCTTACATTTCAACACCGACAATTAAATATCTTAAGTCAAGCCACCTAGCCTTAAGTACTCAATATTCACTTATAAACACACGATACATTTAACCGCAAAACTAGCCACATCTCTTTTCATATTGTTTCACCAATAGATCTCTTTAAGATTTTGATACATTATTCTTGAACTAGGATAATGACACAATGTGGTTTATAATCCTCATCCAAGATCCTCTGTCTCAACCTATCTACATCGGGAAAATATTACTTACCTTGGTACCTCGAAAAACCATAATCATCGATCTCAGAAGCTAAAACCTTTCACTAAGCCACATATCCCTTAATCTTTATTTAGACAGGATCTAGTACTTGTTTCTTCTTTATTTTAGCAACAAGGGATTTGTTTACCACCTCTTTCACAATCTCACCACCATCCTCAGAGTATAAGAAATGAACTCTAAGGTTAGCCAAATGATAAATATCCTTCACCAACTCACGCTTACCCTATTCCATATGAGCTAGACTCCCCATGGATAACCTGGTTAGAGCAATTGCAACCATATTAGTTTTACCTAGGTGATAGTTGAGACTCATGTTCAACTTATTTTGGGTGAACATATATTGTAGACCCTTATGATTAGAAAAGATATCAACATGGACTCCATAAAAATAGTGACACCCGATGTGAACACCACATCCAACACTGCCAAGTCATGAGTCGGGTAATTCTTCTCATGAACTTTAAACTACTTAGAAGATGTAATACCCCATATTTCTCTAGCCTAGATTAACTCTCATTACATGAGTGATCCAATATTTTTTTTTCTAAATACTTAGTATTTTTTTAGTTTAGACTCTACCATTACGTAGGAAATTGAATTATCATTCCAACGATATAAAATTTGCCTAAATTAGATAATTGAGTAAGAAGTTCTGGCTATTTTATGTTCTAGTCATTAAACACCGTCATTCAGGACAGTAGTGCATCGCAGAGTATGTATAAATGGTAATTGTCATTTTCCAATAGGCCAATGCGATACCACCACATTATGCCACCACCTAATTTCCCAATTATCACTTTTCCAGTATTTCTCCGTGATAATGGGATTGCATACCGCGATGGTGCTGTGTCACGCCATCAGCCTTGTTCCTAGTTGTCCACTTTCTAGTCAGCCAGCGCAATTGTACAAAGTTGTGTTGAGGTGAAAAATTGGGATTGCCAGTTTCCGTTATTTATTTTCAGAGGCTATTAAGTTAATTCTCAAAACCCTTATTAAGCCTAAACACAGGATGTATACCCTAAATTACCTAATACCCTCTTCATTAATTCACTTTTCTCAAGATTTAAAACATCCTCTCTAAAGAGGCAAAAACACTAGTTTCATGAATCAAGGTTAATCTTCAAGAAATCCTTCAAAAACATTCAAGAACTCTTCTTCTTAGGTGTGTTAGGTGTTCATCTATGGGTTCCTTTCACCCATAGAGTCCACGAATATATTTTTAATACTACAAGATTATTGATTTATAAACTTTCATGTTTTAATTACATTGAATTCATGTTCATAATATTAGTTGGATTTCAATCCATAATTTAATTATATGTTTAATGAAAATTGAATAGCATGTATGATGTGTATGTGATTATCTTGATAAACCCTTGACTTTACAAAGTGATTAATGTATCTATGTTGTAAATTGTGTTAAATCCATGATTATTGTAAGATTCACGGAATTATATTAGTATTTTATGGGGAATTGTATGAATTGCATACTAAACCCATGAAATTGTAAGCTTGGGTATTGTAGTATTCATGTTTATATGTTATCCATGATTATGTGCATGAAATTGTGTTCTCCAAGTGTTTGATAGAATGTCGATGTGAATAAAGTGATGACATCATGACGTGTTAGTATATGTGCATGCTTATGCCCTACAAGTGTTTGATAAATTGTCTCTATGGATGAAATATGAACGTGTACATTGTTATGCTTTGCAAGATCATGTGATACTTTACTTTTTATACTATCGAGTCCTAGGGGTATTTAATATCCGATAATCTAGTTGTTTACCTAGAGCCAGTATCAGTTATGAAATGGTATCATTCATGCCACGATTAGTAGAATTCAGTCAGCAGCAGAACTCAGTAGGAATCAATCAGTTATAGAACTCAGGAAATATTAGAAAACTTTGTATCAATCCAGTCCTGTACCATATACCCAGTTTAGTGTATTTCAGTTGACAGTAGGATTTAACACGAATAAACTGCAGGGATGACGAATTCCCCATCAGAGAGGTAGAGTCATTAGTAGTAGTCCCTTTACTCCAGAATTGCGTAGCTAGCAATGGATGAGGACTCACCCATCAGACTAAGCTTGACTACCTCCCAGGGGTCTCCCGTTATATTAGGTTTGGCTCCTTCCAGGTGTCATCGATCAGTTAGGCTTGGCATCCTAGTTTTTTACAGTGTTAGTACCCATGGCATGGTATTATCTCCCTTCTAACTGGGATCACAGATTCGACCCCTATCATCTCAGATTTAAGGAAATCCGGTTAGATGATCACTTCCAAAAATTTTAGTTTCAGTCTTTAATTTAGAACCCAGTTTGGTCTTACAAAATCAGGACTCTCACACACAGTCAATCAGTATTAATAAATAAGTTTTAGTTACTTCAGATATCAGTTACTCAATTATTAGAACTCAGTACTTAGTTTCAGAAAAGCTCAGTCATGGTATAGACATATTCACAGTATTACATACTTAGTATTTACAGAAGTTTCAGTTATCCATGTACTCTCGTATTCGGTTAGTTTATATCATTCAGTCTGCTACAGTTCATGCATATGAACAATTGCATTCATCCTTACCATATCTAGCATACCTATACATTCCATGTACTGACGTATACTCTTTCTATGTATTATGATATCTCATATCATAGGTTCAGATGCTTAGGTTCCTGACCGCGCTTAGGCAGATCCAGTCAGCAGTGACACATTTAGTAATGAGTCCTCATCTATTAAGGATGTGCTTTTATTTCAATATTTCAGTTTACCAGTAGTTCAATAGTTTGAATTAGTTGGGGTCTTGTCCAATCAACTCCATATTTAGACAGATCAGTTAGAGGCCTTCAGACTAGACCAGTTAAGATAGTGTCTATCTTTCAGATATTTTTACCAGATGTTATTATTTATTAGTATTTAGATTTTGAATATTATGGAAATTTTGCCTAATTCTACATTTATTTCAGTATTATTATGTCAGCCCTATGATCATAGTTTTTATTCATGCACATTATCAAAAATTAGGTGTATTTACAGTTTTTAGTGTAAGGAGTTCTAGTTTCCTCAGTATTACGAATCTTGTTCCATGAATACAGAAACTCAAAACTCAGGTATTGGAGCTCATGACTCATGTACTCATACCTTATATTGTGCTTAGTTTTCATGACTATGTAATACTCCTAATAATTATTTTAATTAAGATTTATGTCATGTATATCCTCAGTCTAGATATTTTGATAAATCTAGGATGTTGATATTCCATTCCTCAGGCAACAAGTAAGTGTCAAGTTCAGTATAATGTCCATTCATGCTTTTGGTCCTCATGTTTTAACCTTCAGTGAACTCTCCTTATTCAGTGGTGTGGTGATGAGAAGTTTCTTAGATGGGAGAGAGAAAATGTTTTATTTTAAGGAACGATTATTGCATGTTTGTTTAAAACAAGGCTTTAGTTATGAAGATAGGCTTGAATGTCATGTTTATATCTAAGTTTCTAGATAAATTTTGAAGATTTGAGTAGACTTAAACTTAGTAGGATGATTTATTCCAACTCAGACCTTAGTAGGTAGAGTTATTAGTGCCTATGTAAATCTTTTCAGTAGACCCAAGTGAAATACGGTGTTGAAGTAAAAATTATAGTTAAGGGAATAGTTGAGAAATATGGCTAGGATGGAAATTTAGTAGTTTTAGTACATAAGACTTAGTAACTCTGTCTTAGATGACATGTCATAGGCCTTTCTCTATATTATAGAATCTTAGCCATGTTGTGATTTAAATGTCTTATTCAGACCATGCCAATATTTCATTGCTCCCTAAAGTCCATAGAACCTTATAGAAAGAGTGTCAAGAAATGTTCGAGTTGAGTATAAGTTTTTATTATGAGTTAGTCCGTAAAGCCAGGAATTCAGCTTAACAGTTGAGCAGACAGCTTAATATGGTTACCCATCTTTATGCCCAGTCATACTATTAAAAGTTTTGTGAATATGATTTTTCCAAGATAAAGCATCCTAGAAGTTACGAGTTCATTCCAGTTCATATATCACGCCTAAGTTTCAGATCTCAGATATTTAGTCACAATTTATTTTGCAGTTGCCCTGTGCATCATCTCAGCTTTTTATTAGTATCTCAGCCAAGTCAGCATTCTTCGAGAGACATAATATACCAATGGAGAGATGCACTATAACCACTGAGATGTCATGTCCGAAACCTTTTAGTTTATCTTAATGTAACAAATCTAGTTTGGAGTAATGGGTACTCATAAGTTGACCCTCTTATTCAAATCTCAGCTGAAAGATCATTCCCAAGTCATGGCATGTATTCAAGGGCCCAGTTTCATTCATCATAATCAGTCCATGTATCATGTTTCAGACTTAGTCATGTTCTTATGTAGCTATTCATACGTTCAGTAAATGATCACATGTTCATTAATATTCTCAGCTTAAGGTAATAATCTTCCTTAGCTCTACTTCGTTCCATGGTAAGTTACAGTATGAAAATTGGTATCCCTTACCATTTCATAAACAGTCATGCATTCATGAATCAGCTTAGTCATGTATTCCATATATCAGATATGCATATTTGGTATAAAAATTCATCTTGTCAATAGTTCAGTCATGTATTTCATGTATCAGATATGCATGTTCAGTATGTAAACTCTGTATATCAATGTTTCTCATCTTAATAAGTCTCATTTAAGGATTAACGTTCACAAGGGAAAGATATTGCAATTCATCGTATTTCCCTAGCCTAGTTAAATTTCAATGCATGAGTGATCTAACATAATTTTTTTAAATAATCAGTATTTCTCATTTTAGAGCCTGTCATTGCGTAAGAAATTGAATTAGCTTTCTAATGATATAAAATTTGCCTAAATCCGATAACCTTGTATAAAGTAATAGTTATTTTAAGCTTCAGTCAATAAACACCGTCATTTAGGCCAGTAGCGTGTTGCAGAGTATGTCTAAATGGCAATTGTCATTTTTTAGTGATCCAGCGCGATACCACTGTTTCGTACCACCAACTAATTTCCCAACTTTCACTTTTCTGGAGTAGCTTTACACTAATGGTTGGTCACGCCAAGGCCCAGTTTCCCATTCAGTGAGGCACCACGATGGCTTCGCGTTGCGCCATCAACCCAGTTCCTAGTTATCCACTTTCTAGTGAGCCAGTGTGATTGGGCTGCTTCACGCCGGGGTGAAAAATTGGGATTCCCAATTTTCGTTATTTTAATTTTAGGGGCTGTTTGGTCAATTCTCAAAACCCCTAATAAGCCTAAACATGAGATTTATACCCTAAAAACTAATACCTTATTATTCACTCACTTTTCTCAAGATTTAAAACATCATCTCTAAAGAGTTGAAAACCCTAGCTTCAAGAATCAAGGTCGATCCTCAAGAAATCCTCCAATAACCTTCAAGAACTCTTCTTCTCAGGTATGTGAGGTGTTTATCTATGAGTTCCTTTCACCCATAGAGTCAATGAATTCATTTTTAAAACTACAAAATTGTTGAATTATGAACTTCCATGTTTGAATTAAATTGAATTCATGTTCATGATATTAGATGGGTTTCAATCAATGATTTAATTGTAAGTTTCATGAAAATTGATAAGCATGTGTTATGAATATATGATTATCTTCATAAAATCAAATTAATGTGTCAATGATGTTAATTGGGTTTAATCCATGATTATTATAAGATTCACAGAATTAGATTAGTATTTTATGGGGAATTGTATAAATTGCATACTAAACCCATGAAATTATAAGTTTATGCATCGTAGTTGCCATATTTATATGATATCCATGATTATGTGCTTGAAATTGTGCTTCTCAAGTGTTTGATAGAATGTCCATGTGAATAAAGTGATGACATCATGACGTGTTAGTATATGTGCAAGCTTATGCTCTACAAGTGTTTGATAAAATGTCTCTATGGATGAAATATGAACATGTCTACATTGTTATGCTTTGCAAGATCAATTGATGCTTTACTTTTAAAGTTATCGAGTCTTGGGGGTATTTAATACCCAATGATCAAGTTTTTTACCTAGAGCTAGTGTCAGTTACAGTATAGTATGAGTCATGTCACGATCAGTAGAATTCAGTTAGCTACATAACTCATTAGGACTCAGTCAGTTACAGAACTCGGAAAAACATAAAAAACTCAGTATTAGTCTAGTCTCATTTTGTATACTCAATTCAGTGTCTTTTAGTTGGGAAAAGGGTTTAGCACCAAATGAGTGTAGGGATGACGTCTTCAGCGTCAGAGAGGCAGAGTCATTAGTAGAAGTTCCTGTACTCTACAACTACGTAACCAGCGCAAGATGAGCAGTCACCCATCATACTAGGCTTGACTACCTCCCAAGGGTCAACCGTTAGATTAGGCTTGGCTCTGCCTAGGTGTCACCCATCAGTTAGGCTTGGTATCATGGTTTTCTTGTATTAGTACCCGTAGCACGATATTAACACCCTTCCAACTATGGTCATAGGTTTGACCCTTATAACCTCAGATTTGGGGCATATCAGTTAGATGATAACCATTTTAGTTTTAGTCTTTAGATTGGAACTTAATTCAGTCTTACAAAATCAGGACTGTCAGACACATTCAATCAGTATCTGTAAATCAGTTATCAACAACTTCATATATCAGTTACTCAGTTATCAAAACTCAACACTTAGCTTCAAAAAAGCTTATTTATAGTATACATATATGCACAGTATAATATACTCAGTATTTATAGTTGTTTCAGTTATCCATGTACTCTCATATTTAGTTAATCTATATTATTCAGTTAGTTACTGTTCATGGATATGAACCCTTACCTTCAGTCATACCTCATCCAGCATACCAATACATTCTATGTACTAATGCATAATCTTTCTTTGCTCTATGATATCTCATATCATAGGTTTGTATGCTCAGGTTCCCGACCATTCTTACGCAGATCGAGTCAGCACTAGCAGATTTAGTAATGAGTCCTTATCTATCAAGGATGTGCTTTTATTTTATTATTATTATTAATTAATCATAGCAGATATCAGTCATGGGTTAGTTTGTGTTCCTTCAGGGACGTAATCACCGTGTAATGCACAGGGTGTACTCTCGGGGCATTACAGAAGCATAGGCCATAACACTACCATATTGAATCAACACATAACTAAGTCTCACACAAGATGCATCACTATAGATAACAAAAACATCAGTGCCTTCAAGTAGATTTTAAACTAGAGTTGAAGTTAACTTATCTTTCTACTTCTCAAAACTACCCTCACAAGTGTTAGACCACAAAACTTTACCTTATTCTGGGTCAACTTAGTCAGCTGGGCAGCTATAGTCATGTAACTCTTTACAAATCTCCTATACCTACCAGATAAACCCAAAAATATCCTAATATTGGTTGGAGTCACAAGAATAGGCCCCTTCATAACCACTTCAGCTTTCTGTAGATTTACCATGATACCTTCACTAGAAATGACATGACCCAAAAAAGTAATACCTTTCAACACTAATTCACACATTGAAAACTTAGCATACAAATGTGGATCTTTCAAAGTTTGTGACATAATACAAAGGTGAACATCACGATCCCCCATCCATTTGGAAAATACTAGAATATCATCTATAAATACAATGACAAACAAATCTCAAAACTGATGGAAAACCCTATTCATTAAGTCCATGATCGGGGCATTAGTCAAATCAAAAGCATGACTAAGAATACATAATGACCATACCATTTTTGGAAGATAGTCTTAGGGATATCCATCTCCCAAATCTTTAGATGATTATAACTTAACCTGAGATCAATCTTAGAGAAACAGAAAGCACCCTAAAGTTGGTCAAATAAATCATCAATCCGAGGAAGAGGATACTTGTTATTCACTTTAACCTTATTTAACTGATCGTAATCGATGTATATTCAAAGGGAACCAACCTTATTACACATGAACAAAATAGCAGTACCCCATGTAAACAAACTAAAACAAATAAAACCCTTGTCAAGGGGATCTTTCAACTACTCTTTAAGCTCTTTCAACTCAGCTGGAGCCATTCTATGAGGAGAGATAGAGATAGGATGAGTATCCAGAATAAGTACAATCCCAAAATCAATCTCCCTATCAAGTGGGGTGCTAAGAAGATCATCAAGAAAAATCATGGAAAATTTACTAACCACAAAAATAGATGTCAATGAAGGACTGCCCGAGTTATAATCCTTTACCTAGACCAAAGGATAAAGACATCCCTCGTAGATCAACTTTTGCGCTCTAAGATATGATATGAACCTTCCCTTTGGCACTAGAAAGCGCCCTTCCCACTATGATCGGCTCATTAGGGAATTTAAATATGACCTTACAGGTTTGATATTCTAAGGAGGAATAGAATGTATGCAAACAATCCATCCCTAATATGACATCAAAATAACCTTTGTCTAACTCTTTCATATCTACCAAAGTTTATCTACCATGAACAGATACGACACAACCCTTATAGAATCTTCCAGCAATAATAGAGTCACCCTATTAGAAATAGAAAAAGTATCAGGGATATACTTAGTACCAAATCCAAAAATACATAACAACAAATAGGGTCACATAAGAAAGAGTTGACCCCAAATAAAATAAGTAATACATATCACAAGAAAAGAGTTATAACATACCAGTGATAATATTAGGAGATTCCCCAAAGTCCTGGCAGGTAAGAAGAGCATAGAGATGATTTTGGCCAGTACCAGTACTAAAAGTAGAAGCATCACCCTTTTGCGTAGAAGATGAGGAAATGGTTATAGGAATCTTATTTCCCTAAAAGAAAGCTGAGAAGAATAAGCAGTCAACAAAAGACCAATCTGACAATATTTAAAATAATTATTCCTCCCCTCTTCAAAAAAAACATAATGCACATGACTGGAAAAAATTTAAAAGGGGAATATGATGGAGAGAACTGATCCCCACCCGCCTGAATATAGCACCCTGTGTCCTAAACCTACTACTATGCTGAGAACGAAGTTCACCCAATGACTTTGGATAAGAATAACTAGCCATAGAGAAGGAACCAAAACTCCCTCACTTATTAAATCAATTTTCCACCTTGTTGCCGACCTCTACACTGATCAGAAAATATAAAATTATTATTCTGCCTCTCACCAATTTTATCCTGCTTCTTCTTTTCTTCCTTGGCTTGCTACCAACACACAACCAATCTGGAGATGTGTAATGGCCCTTAAAGTCATTTGTCACATTCATGCTTATTCTCACCCATAGATCTTCTCAATAGCAACCCCAAGTAATTAGTCACTTGTGAGAACTAATAGTTTAGTTACTTGGAGGTTCATTTGGTTTTTAGAGAAACTTTTCCAATTTGAAGTCTTCGTTAGTTCTAATTACCCAACCGAAAAAACCTTTAATAAAACAACCTTAAATATGAAATCCAAAATCATCAATGAATTTGGAAAGTCAAAAAATATATGGTTACATATCTCATTATCTAGAACCAGACTTTGGATGCATCTCGGGGCGTTGGTCAAATCCCGAAACCAAGTTCTAAGCTTCATCCATAGCCTAGCATAGAGAGAGATGCCACGACCGTGATGGGAGAGGTACAAACAAAGTTCCACGATTGTGGACAAGTAGGTTTCATGACTATGCTACTTGAGGCATGGGCAATGCCTATTTAAGGGTTGTCTTGCCCAAAATTTTACCCATTTTGTGCCTCCCACTTGAGCTCTAAACCCTAATAGAGTGTAAAATCTTTAAGTTAGTCTTTAGGGTTAATTAGGAGCTTGAATAACTTGTGTAATCCATTTTTGCTACTAATTTAAAGGATGATTCCATTAAGTTTGGTATTAATTTTTTGATTTCTAGACCCAAAACCCCAAATTGGTTGAGGCTTAATTATAGCCACAATTGTGATTGATTTTCTCAAATCTCTTGAAGTTTGTAGCTCTCTAATGATAGTTTAGCAATGGGTTGGTCTCAAAAACTTATTTTCCAATGGTAAGATCCACTTGGGGGTTTGGCATCATTTTGCACACCTGACACAATAGTGCCATAATGGGTATTGTCATTCTTGAATTGATGCTTAGATTGTGTTGTGATAGCTTGGCTCATGGATAAAGCTTAAAGAAAAGAGTAAACAAAGATTGTTGGTTTATGCGATACTTGGACTCAAGTTATGCTAGGATTACTTGTAGTTAGATTGAGCTAAATTGTAGTATTTTTATGATATTTTGTTACCTTTGGTAGATTTTTAGATGATAAATGGGTGAATGGTGATACTTACGATTAGATGATCCTTGTAGTCTATTAAACTTAAAAAATTTAATGCTTGACTATACCCTAGAACCTTGGATAGTTCTACTTGTAGTCATATGAATAGTATGAGAATACTTGGGAGGCTACTTGGGAGATTGAGAATGAGATGCAGGTCTAGTATCTTTATTTGTTTGAGGCTTCTAGTAACTTCTTTGTCCTTAACTTTGGAGGACAAAAGTTCCTTAGTAGTTGATTTTTAAAGACCTATTAAGTCATTATCTGTATTCTTGCTTAATTCATTAAGACAACTTCCCAATAGTTGCCCCAAGTTATTAGTGACTTGCTAAAACCGATAGTTTGATTACTTGGAGGTTCTTTTGGTTTTTAGAACCATTTCCCAATTTGAAGTCTTCATTGGTTATAATTGACAATCGGGAGAAAACTTTAGTAAAACGACCTTAAATTCAAAATCTAATTTTTCCAATGTATCTAGAAAATAAAAATCTATGTGGTTACATATTTCATTTGCTCGAAACGAACTCCAGATGCATCTCGAGGCATTGGCGAAAACCCATAACCAAGTACCAATCATTAGCCATAGCCTGGCATAGAGGGAAATACTATGACCACAGTGGGAGTTGTGCGAATACGGTGCCGCTATTGTGGCCAAGCAAGGCCCACAATCGTGCTACCTGATGCATGGGAAAATCATATTTAAAGGCTATCTTGGCTGAAAAATAGACCATTGTGTGCCTCTTTCTTGAGCTCTAAACCCTGATCGAGTGTAAAATCTTAATGTGAGTCTTCTGGGTTGATTAGGATCTTGAATAACTTGGGTAATCAATTTTTTCTACAAATCTAAGGTAAGATTCCTTTAAGTTTGGTATTAAGTTCTTGATTTCTAGACCCAAAACCCCAAATGAGCTGAGGCTCAATTGTAGCCATAATTGTGATTGATTAACTCAAATTTCTTGAGAGTTATTGCTCTCTAATGATAGTTAAGCATGGGTTTGTCTCGAAAACTCATTTTTTGTAGGACTCGCTTGGGGTTTTGTGTCATTTTGGACCCACGACATAATAATGCCATAATGGGTATTGTCATTCCTGTATTGATACTTTGATTGTGTTGTGATAGTCTATCTCATGGAAGAAGCTTTAAGAAAAGGGATGGAAAAACTTGTTGGTTCATGAACTACATGGTTTCAAGGTAGGTTAGGCATACTTGTTGTTAGATTGAACAAAATTGTAATATATTTATGATATCTTGGAGATTGGGTGGGGTCATAGATTATAAATAAGTGAATGATAATACTTGGTATTGGTTGATCCTTGTAGGCTATTAAACGTTAAAAATGTGATGATTGACTATAGCCTTGAACTTTCGATAGTTCTACTTATAGCCTTATGAATAGTGTGAGAATAGTTTAGTTGCTTTAGTAGGGGAAAATGATGTTGTTGACTAACCTTAAGAGTATATTGACCTAGATATGACTAGTTATCAATTGGCCTTAGTGTTTGGGATGACTTAGAAAAAATACTTATAGAAGATTTTCCCTCATAGGCCTAGTAAGGATTGATAATCCCTCATGGTGTGATATTGATAATCTAGTCTAATTATGGGTAGAAATAAGTCTTGTAGAAGCAAACTTTGGCATTATTGTGGTCTAGGAATAGGACTTGACTCGCTATAAGCTTGAACTGTGTAATTTCTTAGTGGACTAGATATTTCATGAATGTCTACGTTACATTATTGAGGTTAAGATGGTTAAACCCAGTTGACGGTTATGCATGTGGTGGATGGTAGAAGAATGTGTATACTTGAATGATTATCTTGTTGTCGTTATATGGATAGCCTTGGAAAATATTATAAATTGAACCTATGGTTATGAAATTATTTGACCTATTGATGAGTTCACCAAGTGAACCTGTAATTATGTCACCACTCTTTGTTTGACCCAAGCCTAATGATTAAGCTAATGTTTATGTGATGGATTTTCCATTGGGGTTAGTATTATGAACAGTGATAGTAAAAGAGGAATCTTGAGAGCTTGCACTCTCCTTATAATTGACATTCTAATAAACATGTTAACTTGGAAAATTGGTGAATGTGTATATCATTTAGATACTCATGCTCTTGCATCTACTTATATTATATAGTGATGATTAACAGTAAAGTATGATGGTATGTGTTACCTTACATCACTTATACTCTATCATTGTGGGTTATATATGCTTATTTATTTGACTATATATGTATGTGTATATCATTGTCTTGGAAGATATAATGATGTTATGATGATTCTTGGTGAATCAATAAGATATAATGATGTTATGATGATGCCCGATAAATCTAGAGGATATAATGGTATTATTATGATGCTTAGTGAATTCGGAGGATATAATGATATTATATGATTCCCGATAAATTCAAAGGATATAATGATGTCATTAGGATCCTCGATGAATCTGAAAGAGGTAATGATGCTACGATGATGCCTGGTGAATCCGTAAGAGGTAAAGATGTTATAATGATCTTATGTGTGAATATGTGGATGCATGTGAGTTTAAGCCATGTGTGGATAAATCCATTTGTGTACTTAGGACATGATGTCTTCCTTGGTAATTTTTATCCATACTTTGTCATTAATTACTAGATAAAAGGTATGACCCTTGTTAACTCTAATTAGTATCTAGATGTAGATTATACTGACTATTGGGTTAAGGATAATTGATATGTTTAATCTTTTGTAGAACCAAGGGCCCACCTAGTAAATCTACTTAACTCGGTTAAATAGTTATATTATGGAATTTTGCCTTGTAAAGTGGCTTATGTGATAACTACTTGTATTTAATAAATGTTTATGACTTGTAGTCTAGAATCCTAGTGAACTAGTTGGTGGACCATACTTAGCTAAAATATGGAATCTAGTCATTAAGGATGTGGCATGCTCAATAAAAATTGACCTAGTATTATATAATGAGTGGTTAAGTTGACATTTAGTATATGATGTTGTGGTGGCTTAATTGATGACTTATATAATTAGAAGGCTGATCAGAAGGTGGCTTTATAATGGGTGAATAAATAATAATGTTGGTAACTTGTAGCTTTTCCTTATTTGATGACTAGTAAACTATTAGACTTTTAAACTAGTGGCTTATGGAAATGGATGCTAGCTAGTATAGGTAATACATGGATCTTATTAATGAGTTAGAGATTAAATAACTATATAACCATGTAATGTTGATATCGGCTTTGTTGTGTCAAATTGCAGTAGTGATGATGATTGTAGACTTCGGTAAGAGGCCATGGTGGAAATGTACAGCTCGTTGCTTGAGTATTTGTACCTGTATATGTTGATGGACTAATCTTTTGGTGTACTCTATTGTGGTATAGGACACCGTAATGAGTTCTTTGTTTATTTTCCTTGAGTGTACTTCCCGGTGGTATGGGATATCGTGGTAAGTTCTTTTGCTTTATACTTGAATATGGTAGTTGTGTTTATTATGGTAATTATGTAATTGTTATTGTACATATGTGGCTTTACCTTTCCAACTTGATTACACATATTATATTAAAGTTATGTTATATCTAGATATGGAATGTCATACTATTGTTATATGTGATTAGTTAATTAGACCGTGATATAAAAGAAGGTTCAGGTTGGATTTTGTACATTGACTTTAAGGTTATATCATAATTTAGCTTAGTCGGCCGATGATGCCAATTGAGTACCCATGATTCGTAATCATACTACACTTTTGTAACTTTTTGCTGCAGACCCCAGTCTTAGTTGCCGTCATTGAGTCGAGATAATGCTATGGTGATCATCGATAACAAGGTGAGCTATTTGAGTTTGAGTCACCCTTTTTAATTCTATCCTAATTCTATTTTTGGTATTTAAAATGAATGTATGAGATTATCTAAGACTATTAGACGTTGAGTTCAAATTTTTATCGTCGAATATAGAGATGCTCCTGTACTAATACATCCGTCAATGGGATTGGTATTTGAATTTAAGTTGTTTTTTTGTGAAATGTGATTTATATATTCTGTTCCTATACAGGGTCCTTATTGGACATTCCTACCTAGGTAACCTATTGCATTAACTCTGAGTTATAGTGTTGGCTTACCTATATGTGGTTTATGATAGGTGTCATCATGACTCAAAAATCGGGTCATAAAAAATTTATATTAGAACTTAGGTTTCACCGATATTATTGGAACAATAAAAGGTGTCTAATTGTGGCCTGAGGATCAAAATGTTGATGTCCATTTCCTATTTTACGTAGGCTGTAGACATTCTTAGGAGCCCCTCATTTTTTTCATTCGTATCATGGTAAGAGTATGAGTTGGTTTGTCTGATGTTCTTTGGACTTTATTCTTTTGTAGATGCCCAGGACTCGTGCTACAATTATATGTGAGAAGGGTCCCGAGTCCCAGACTCATGATCTGTCCCTAATTAGGGATCTAGGTAGACATCTCCAAAACTATATATCTACACTCAAGCCAGAGAACCCTCCACCTCAGCCAACAGTGGGCCAGGGACCATCCAAGGATCCACCAAGATTCATCCCCTCTTCTTTTCTTAGAGATGCTTTAGTTCAACTATAGGGTATTTTGATGGTTTATAGTCTACTAGGACAGGAGTGCTACCTATATATCCAACTCCTGGAGTTGTGGTTCCTTTCATTCCAGTATTTGCTAACCCGATAGTCACTTGGAAAGTTGTGACCCAGCCTGTTATATCTACTGAAAAGCAGAAAATATTGGGTAGATTCTTTAGTTTGCCTCCACTTAGATTTTTTGGTGCTACTAGAGAGGATACATTTGAGTTTCTGACTGCTTGTGAGGATAGGCTTTATGGGTTAGGCCTTTTTGAGACCTATGGTATGGATTACACTATAGTTTAGTTGGACATGTCTGATCGACACTGGTGGTAAGGTTTTATGAGCACTAGGCCAGTTGGATATTCCCCTCTCTTGGGTTAGTTCTCTGAGAAGTTCTTTGAGATGTATATTGCATGGAGCCTTAGAGGTCATTTGAGGGATAGGTTCTCTATATTGTGTCATGGTTATATGATAGTCCCTGAGTATAGGTCTCATTCTTATGAGTTTGCTAGGTATGTGACTTCTATCTTGGACACAAAGTATGAGATAGTTTGCTGCTTTATGATAGAATTGAGACTTCTTATCTGGATGGCTACTCAAAATTTGGTTGTTGTGATAGGACTTTTGTTGAGGTTTGAAATCATGCTAGAGTGATGGGGGAAATGTAGCGTCATGGCCGTGATAAGAGACCTAAGTTTAAGGACATATTTTATGGAAGCCGTAGTAGTTTTTAAGGGTGGTATTTTTTTTGCTGGATATTCTCCACGTCCATCTATTTATCCTCAAAGTTAGGCTAGGTGACCATTTCAAAAAGCTATTTAGACTACTGATGGGGGTCAATTCATTACTAGTAGTCTCCCCAGTAAAGGCGGTGATCAATCCATGAAGGGTTTATCTATAGGCCATGTTAGGTTTGTTAGTTATACCATATCAGCTGAATTTGTGAGTACTAGTTCTACTTGTGATTCTTGTTTTACTTATGGACTTCCTGTTGATTTCTTTAAAGAGTGCCCTAGTCATGGGGCTATAATTATTTAAGGCTAAGGAACTACTCTCTTAGGGTAGTTCATCTTTCAGGTAGAGGTGGTTTGCAAAGTCATAAGGTGGTTACTAGGGTGCTTGATGTGGTACACAGGTAGGTAGGATAGGAGGTCAATTAGGTTCCCAGCCAGGTGGTAGGTGTGGTCAGTTCTATGTAGTATCTAGTAGACCTAGGGCTAATTCTTTGGATGCTATAGTTACCATTGGGATTTTGGTATGCCGCAAGTTGGCGTGCTTTATTTGATCCTGGATCCACTTATTCTTATATATCTTCTTATTAAGCACAACGGTTGGACATGACTAGTGATTTATTATCTATGTCTTCGCATATATCCATTCCCATGGATGATTCTTTAGTAGTCGATCGAGTATTCAAATCATGTGTTGTGATAGTTAGTGATGTTGATACTTATGCTAATCTTATTATTCTGGGTATATTGGTTTTTGATATAATTCTTGGCATGGACTAGTTATTCCACCATTATGTAGTCATGGATTGTTTGGCCAAGACTGTTATCATATCCATGCTCGGTGTAACCCTAGTCATGTGGCAGGAAGCAATTAGCCGAGAGCTGATAGGGATTATTTTAAATATTTGTTCCAGAATACTTATATTGAGGGGTTGCGAGTCTTATCTCAGGTATATGATAGCCATTGAGAGAGTTTGATGCTTGACTCTATTCTAGTTCTCTGTGAGTTTCCTGCTATGTTCCCTACTTATCTTTTTGGTAATCTCCCTGACCGTGAGATTGATTTTTCTATTGACCTTGAGCTTGGTACCCGACCTATTTCTATGGCACCTTATCGCATGGATCCTACTGAACTTAAGAAGCTGAACACCTAGGTCCAAGACCTTTCTGGTATTAGTTTTATTAGACCAAGTATGTTCCAATGGGGAGCCCATTTCTTTTTTGTAAAGAAGAAGGATGGATTGATATGAATGCATATTGATTATAGGTAAAATAACAAGGGGACAACGAAGAACGGTTATCCTATGCCTCGTATACATGATTTGTTCGACCAGCTTTAGGATGCATCTATATTTTCTAATACACATTTGAGGTCTGGTTATCATCAGTTGAGGATTCAGGCTGAGGATATCCTTAAGATGGCCTTTACGACCCGTTAAGGTCACTATAAGTTTTTGGAGACGTCTTTTGGACTGACTAATTCCCTAGCCGCATTTATCGACTTGATGAACCATATCTAGACTTTTTTGTTATCATTTTCATTAATGATATTCTTGTGCACTTGAAAAGTAGTGAGGAGCATATGCAACAATTGAGGATTATGCTCCAGGTCTTATGAGAGCATGTGCTTATTGCCAAGTTCTCCAAGTATGAATTATGTCTTATGTCAGTATCATTTCTTGGTCATATGGTGTCCAAGGCGTGTATTATGGAAGACCCAACTAAGATTTTGGAAATTCGTGATTTGTCTAGGCCTACATCTTCAACTAAGATTCATAGTTTTATTAGATTGGCTGGTTATTATAGGTGCTTTGTTGAGAGTTTTGCTACCATATCAGCCTTTATGACTATATTGACTCAGAAAGAAGTCCCTTTTTGATATCCTGAGGAGTGTGAGTTAAGCTTTGGAAAGCTCACGAATTGTCTCACTTCATCCCCAGTGTTAGCCCAACCAGTTGAGGGGGATGTATTCATAGTGTTTTTTTATGCATTTGATTTTGGTCTTGGATGTTTTTTGATGCAGCAAGGTCGCTTCATTGCCAATGCTTCTAAATAGCTTAAGGTGCATGAGCGCAAGTACCTAACTCATGATTTGGAGTTGGAAGCGTTAGTTTTTGCACTTATGATTTAGAGGCACTACTTGTATGGTGTGCATTGTGAGATTTTAACTTAGCATTATAGTCTTTAGCATCTTATGACCTATAAAGAGCTTAATGCTAACCAGCGTAGGTAAATGGAGTTTCTAAAGGACTCTGATATTTCGATCTTGTATAATCCTAGTAAGGCGAATATTGTGGTTGATGCCTTGAGTCGCAAGAAAGTGAGTATGGGTAGTTTGGAATGTATATCAGTTTCTCCGAGGCCCTTGACATGGGATATCCAATCCTTATCTAAATTAATAGTTTTCCTTGATATTTTAAATCATGTGAGGATTTTGACTTGTGTAGAGGTGAGGTCCTCTCTGTTTGAGGAGATTCATAATCTTCATTTTGAGGATGGTAAGTTGTGCCTTCTCAGTAATTGGGTGGTGAGTGATTAGTCTAGGAGACACTCCATAGATTCTGAGTGTATCTTTAAATTTTAGGGTCGTATTTGTGTTCTCTGACTTGATGGATTGATTCAGTCAATTATGCATGAGCCTCACAGCTCTAGATATTCTTTTCATCCTGGTATGACCAAGATGTATATAATTTGAGATAGCTTTTTTTTGTGGAATGGTATGAAGAGAGATATGGCAGACTTCGTAGCTCATTCCCAATGTTGTCACCAGGTTAAGGCCAAGCATTAGTATCCAGTCTACTTGATTTAGAGGATACCCATTCCTAAGTGAAAATAGGAAAGGGTTACCATGGACTTCATAAGCTTTTTTCCTCATACTTCTAGTGGTTATGATGATACTTGGTTATTGTGGATCGTTTGACTAAGTTAGCATATTTCTTTCCTATTAAGATTACCTCATTGCTGAGAGGTTAGCCCAGATTTATGTTCGAGAGATAGCTTGTTAGCATGGGGTCCCTATGTCTATCATATCTAACTGTGGTTCTGTATTTACTTTATGGTTTTGGCGAGCATTTCAGTAGGAGTTGGGTACTCAAGTGGATTTGAGTACTTCCTTTCATCGGCCGACGGATGGTCAATCTAACCAGACTATTCAGATTCTTAAGGATATTCTCCGAGCTTGTGTTATGGACTTTGGATTATTGTGGTACCGATACATGATATTTGCAGAGTTTGCCTACAACAATAGTTACCATTTACGTATTGAGATGGCGCCTTATGAGGCTTTGTACAGTAGGAAATGTTGTTCTCTTATTGGATGGTTTGAGACTTCTGAGGTTAGACCCCATGGCATAAATTTTCTTCAAGACACATTAGATAGAGTCAGGGTGATTCAGGGTAGGCTAAGAGTAGGCCATAGTAGGCAGAAGGCCTATACCGACTGTAGACTCTATGATTTAAGATTTGGAGTTGGTGATTCTGTGTTCCTTTGTGTTTCACCTATGAGAGGTGTGTTCAGATTTTAGAGGAAGGATAAGCTTAGTCCTTTTTATATTGGTCCTTTTAAGATCCTCTGTATAGTGGGCTAGGTGGCCTATGAGTTAGCTTTACCTCCATAGTTTGCCGTTGTTTGTCCAGTTTTTCATATCTTTATGTTGCCGAAGTATATTCATGATCCTTCTCATGTTCCTAGATGGAACTCAATCAAGTTAGATGACCAATTGACCATTGTGGAGGAGCCCGTGCTTATTTTGTCTAGTAATATGAGGTGACTACATTCTAAAGCGATTCCAGTAGTAAAGGTTCAGTAGAGGCACCTCCCATTAAAGAAGGCTACTTGGGAGATTTAGAATGAGATGCTGGTCCAGTATCCATATTTGTTCGAGGCTTCTGGTATCTTATTTGTCTTTAACTTTCTAGGACGAAAGTTCCTTAGTAGTGGATTTAGTAACGAGTCGTTAAGTCATTGTCCATGTTCTTGCTTATTCTCACTGATAAAGCTTCTCCATAGAAGCTCCAAGTCATTAGTGACTTGTTGGAACCAATAGTTTGATTACCCTAAGGTTAGTTTTTTTTTTAGAACCATTTCCCAACTTGAAGTCTTCGTTGGTTATAGGGTTTGGGTCATAACCACTTAAAAAGTCCGAAGTTTGGGAAAATAATAAGTTCATAGTTCATTAACCATACCCATGCACCCACAAGGTCAAAACCAAATTAAAATCCTGAAAATATTATATATAAACCATGAGAAACATTGTTCAACTGATAACATTCAAAAAACCCAACCTTTATTGCAAAACCAAAAAAATAATATTACGAACAATAATTTAAATCACATGTTTTTGAAAAATTAACAATAAAGGAAGAGTAACAAACCTGAAATAAAAGATGTATGGAGAGAAACAACCCTTAAGAGCACTAATTGATCAACCTCTTAAAATTGTAGCATTAACTTGAACAAAGAGTTTAAGAAAGAATTTTGGGAGTGTTTTATTGGGAATTATGTGATAATGAAGACCCAAGGAGGGCTTTAAGTCATGTGGTCAAAAGGGTTAAAGTGGGAAATGTCTAGAGTGCCCTCAACTTAAAAGCTGAAAAAAGTGTCGCCTTTGATTACGAGTCAACCCCTTGACTCGTCACCATACAATACGACTCATCACCACGAGTTGTTACTAAGGCAGTACCAATAAGTCAGCCTACACTATTATCCTTATGATTCAACCAACCCATTCGAAAGGAGACCCAATTTTTCATAGGGTCCTATCATAGTCAGCATAAAATAAAATTTTGGACATATACTAGACACCTCTATTATTACAGCTAACGACTCATAACATCTCCTTACAGCTATTAGTGAGCCACTCATACTCAAGGAAAAATCAAGCCTCAAACTTAATAGTTTGGGTACGACTTATCTCAATGAGTTTTCAAGACACCATACGTATCCAAGGGTCCAGTCGTAACCAATGCAGTGAGTCCAAATCCTAGGTAATTTTTCAATGGCCAAAATATAGGGTGTTTCAATTCTCTCAACTTGGATCATTCTTCCTCGAATGATGGGACAAGGCAATTGGTAGTTGACTATATATTTCCCTACTCTTACATTTAATAAGCTTAGAAAATTATGATGCTAAGGAAATCAACCTTTCCTTTAACAAAGTCAGAAAACAAAGATGTTTAGAATAACGCATACCTTATGCATTATTATCAAGAGCGTAAAACAAGAATGGATACTTGGACTTTATGTCCTCTTCGGCTTCCTAAGTAGCTGATTCAACTTTATGGTTCCTATATAAAACCTTTAATAAAGCTATAATATTCATCCGCAACTAACGAACTTGTCAATCTAAAATTTCTCTCCAAATTTCCTCATACGATAAGGAATCTGAAATACCAATATCCTTGATAGGAACAATGAGTGATGTATCACCCACACAATTCCTCAACATTAACACATGTAACACCAAATGAATGGAGCACAAACTAGGAGGCGACTCTAACTCATACGCAACCTTACCAACCCTTTTCATAGCTAGGTATGGGCCAAAATACTGAGGACTGAGCTTCCTCTTCTTTATAAACTGTATTACTCCCTTAATGTGAGATATATTCAAGAACACCAAATTGCAAAACTCTAAATCTAACTCACTATACCTTATATCCTCATAGGACTTTTGGCAACTTTGGTAAGCTTTAAGTCTATCTCGAATCACCTTTACCTTCTACATCTCTTTGTGAACCAAATCCGAGCCAAATATCTCTGCCTCACCAGCCTCAAATCACCAAATAGGAGAATAAATCTAACCCAACACTAGAGTGGTAGTCATTATTATATGTAAATTCTATAAGAGGAAAATAACCAACCCAACTATCACATTAGTCAATCACAAAATCTTGAAGCATATCTTTCAATGTCAAAATAGTCCTTTCTGCTTTCACATCTGACTGTGGGTGGAAAGAAGCACTAAGGCTCACCTTGGTTCCCAAACATTATTGAAATGAATGCCAAAAATGTGATGAGAACTGAGTATCACAATCTGACAAGAAAGAAAAAGGTGCCCCACGCAACTTCACAATCTCTTGGAGGAACAACTATGCATAATCTTCTGCCAAATAATTAGTCCTCACTGGAAAAAAAGTGAGTATACTTAGTTATTCTCTCCACGATGACAAAACTCAAATAAAACTAATTCTGAGGCCGTGGAAAACCGTAAAAAATCCATATTAATTATCTTCCTTTTCAAACTGGCAATTAAATCTCTTGAGTCAATCCACCTGGCCTCGAGTACTCAATCTTCACTTATTGACACATGATGAATTTAACCACAAAACTAGCCATATCTCTCTTTATATTGTTCCAGCAACTGATCTTTTTAAGATCAAGATACATAATTGTTCAACAAGGATAATGACATAATACGGCTTATAATCCTCAGCCAAGATCCTCTCTTTCAACCCATCTACATCGGGAAAACATTATTTACCTTGGTACCTTAAGAAACCATCATCATCGATGTCAAAATCAAAAACCTTTTTCTAGCCCACATCTCCCTTAATCTTCATTAAGACAAAATCCAGTACTTTTTTCTTCTTTATTTCAGCAACAAGGGATTTCTTTGACTCCTCTTTCACAATCTCACCACCATTCTTAGAGTAATAGAGACGAACTATAAGGTTATATAAATGATAAATATCCTTCACCAACCCCCATTTATGCTATTCCATATGAGCTAGACTCCCCATGGATTACCTGGTTAGAGAAATTGTAACCACATTAGTTTTACCTGGGTAATAGTTGAGACTTATGTTCAACTCCTTCTGGGTTAACACAAATTATTCACTCTTATGAGTAGAAAATATATCAACATGGACTCCATACAAATAGTGACACCCAATTTTCAATGCGAACATCACATTCAACACCTCTAAGTCGTAAGTCAGGTAATTGTAATGCCTCGAGAACTCTAACCAATAGTGCCACCATGACATAAGCTCATGAGAAATAAATTATATTTCTTTGTATTTTTTATGATCAAGGGAGATGTGGATTAAGGCCTCAAAAATGTCCTAGCGATTAGGTGAATCAAAACATCCCTTACCGATTGAATTCTTGAGAAGGATTTTGGCATAGTAAACTTCAAACGATCATATCTATTATTACACTAAGAATTTTTGGATTTAAAATCCACCAACAGATAGATAATTGAATTATCTTTCCAATGGTACCAAGTTTACCCAAATCCGGTATCGGAGCGAAAAGTTATGTCTATTTTACTCCAGTATGTCAGCCTGAAAACTGTGTGATGACATTTTGTAAAGACTTGTCTCAAGTCTTACGGCTTTTCACAAAATGTCATCACCTTAATAAGAAAGTCACAAATTCCACCCTTTTGTGAGGACATTTTATAACGACTTATCACAAGTTTGATGACTTGTCACAAATGTCGTCAGTTATTTTTTTCAGCAACTAAAGGACATTTTTGCAAGGTTATTTTGGTCATTTTCCATATTTTGGAGGCCCCTATATATAGGAGAATCCCCATTCAAACCCTAATTTCTTCATTTTCTCTTCCAATTCTCTTAAGAAAATATATCTACTATTTCATTCAAGAACATTAATCTTCCAAAAATCATCCATAAATCTTTAAGATTTCTTTAAGAACCAAGTTTGTTATATTGTGGTCTTCGTGAATCATTTATTACAAGTGCAGATAGAGTCTCAAGCACTATAATTCATCCATTTCAAAGATTAAGGTATATGGGGTTTTGAAAAAGAGTAATCCTTTTGTTCTTGTGCCCCAAGCTTTGTTTCGATTATGGATTAATATGATTTTGAAAGTGGGATTATACCCAAATTACATCATCATGAGACTATGAGAATATAAATTGTTCAAGCTTTGTTATATATGATTATTTTACTATTCCTAAGTTATTACTTGATATTTAATATTGTGAATTTTATATTTCTACCATGAGTTGATATTTCAAGTGCTTTCAAGATATGTGTCAAGATTTAAGCTTCCTTATGAAAAATTGGATTATTGAGTATATTGACTTATGAGATTAAGTTGTTACAATGAGTTTTGATATTTCCTCAAAGATATTGATGTTGCCATGCTTTAATGAATTGATACATTTTGTTGTTGAGAAAGATTGATTTGATTTGAGCCGAGTCGAGCTAGGAATCCACAAATTAATTATGATTTGATAAATGAGAAAGATATTTGATTTGATCTTCATGATAGACCTTTGTGATGTTTGTGGTGGATTTTCTTACGCATTCTAAGCTTGTGTCTGGGAGTAGTATTTAGCACCGAGCGGGAAATATAGTATTTCCCTCAAAACTACGTGCCACCATAAGATTGGTATTGATATTTGTAGTCCAGAGGCCGAGTATGAGATTGTGATTACAAAATTGAGTTTGTACTCCTTGGCAAGAGTACGATGCTCCCGCCAATATGGGGTTCTCTCCTTAAAAGGGCAAAAGGTTGGAATCCATGTAACTCACATGGTTTATATCGATTATCAGAACCTTCCATGTCTATAAAAGTTGAGTTTCTTGAATTACCAAGTCACTCGGAGTCTTGAGTTGAAGAGTTGAGTTGTTTATGATGATTTATAAGGTTTTTATAATATGATTTATTCACTATGAGATCATGAAAAGTATGTTTCAATCTAACTCAAACCAAGTGAGACATCATTGTGCATATGTATATTTTCATGAAATTGATGATGATATTTACATTGTTGAATGCACCCCCACATACTTAGTACATTCCAAAGTGTCGACCCACATATTTTCCTATGAGCTACATTTTCTCATAATGTAGGTTTAGGTAGTCAGTCGCAGTCGCGTTAGCAATATTCGGATGTCTCACTACATTTCCTCAGTGGTGAGTCCTCATGGTTTGAGGACCCTGTCTATATTTTCGTGATATCATTTTGTTGTTATGGCTTTCAGTACTATTGAGTAAGTTGGGGTTTGTCCCTAAGGCTCCTTGATTTGATGTATAGAGGCTTTGTCAGAATAGAGGGATGGTATGTACAAATATTCAATATATATTTTGGTTGTAAGGTTTAGTATTCTTCAGTATCCCTCTTAAACCCGATGTGATATATCTCTTTATTATGCATGACTATTATTGAATTGAGTTCCTTAAGGTAGTGTCTGGCTCCGAGTGTTAGCTTAAGGCTACATATAGCCCTAAGCATCATATGACATCTCGGGATTGAAATTTTGGGGCATTACAAAGCTTGGTATCAGAGCATAAGGTTTATGGAGTCATAGATCCTAGGAGTCTGACAAGCCGTGTTACGTAGAGGATTGATCATCGGTGTGTAGAATGTCGTATCTATGAGCAAGAGGTTATGGGGCATTTTAGGAAAAGTCGTTTCTTTCTTTCTAAAGTTTATTGTGCCTAAAACTATCTCTTTATATGTGATTAGCTCGTGCTCTCTTATAACAGAAAATGCCTACTCATCGAGCTTGTAGAAATAACGAGCAGCCTCAACTAGTTGATCCCTTAAACGAGCATATGTCTCATGCATAATTTTGGGTAGCTTTTTGGCGCCAGCCCAAGTATTTACTGCCAATGCTCTAGCTAATGCCCAGGCTACTATTCTGCCTCCGCAAAAGAATAATTCTTCTGCAGCTCGAGTTCGTGACTTTTGCGGATGAATCCATCTGAGTTCTATGGGTCAAAGGTAGGTGAAAACCCATAGATGTACTTGGATAAAGTGAGAAAGATCACCTAGATTATGCACGTAACGGAGAAGAAGAGTGTTGAATTGGCTGCCTATCAAATGAAAGATGTTCCATATGATTGGGTGGAGATATGAAAGGAGAGTAGAGGGGAGGATGCCACTCCCATGACTTGGAAATTATTCTAGGATGCATTCTTGGACAGATTCTTTCCTCTTGAGATGGGGGAAGCAAATATGGAGAAATTCATGAATTTGAGACAAGGCTCCATAACTGTAAAGGAGTATTATCTTAGATTCAATCAGTTATCCAAATATGATCCTAGTATGATGGCTAACTCCAGGACCATCATGAGGAAGTTCGTGACCAGCGTGTCAAGTTATATTTTGAAAGAGTGTAGATCTGCTATGCTTAATAAAGAGATGGACCTTTCTCAGTTGATGATACATGCCCAATAGATTGAATTTGATAAGGTGAAAGAGATGGAGAGAGTAGGTGGGCATGAAAGAGCTAGATCAAAGCAGCAAGGATTTTGTCAGTCTAGATTCCATGGAGGGAACCGCCCTCAATTCTAGAGACGTCTGTTTATGCCCACGCCTTCCTCAGCTAGTACTTCCGTACGTAGAAGCAGGTAGGAGTAGGGGAATAGGCATGTCCCATCCAGGTCACAGGAAAGTGTAAGTAACAGACCTCATCTTCCTTAATGTGCCTAGTGTGGTAGAGATCATTTTAGTGAGTGTTTTGTATATTAGAGGGGTTGCTTTAGTTGTGACAAGTTGGGCCACCGACTTAGAGATTATCCGTATGCTAGACAAGGGTATCGAGATGCTCGTCCCCAGAGTCAGGATACCAGTACCCCCGCTCCCGTAGTCCGCCTAGTTCCTCCTCAGGGCGCCTCTTCTAGTACTGTTGGCGGTTTACGCTAGATCCCTTCTATGCTATACCACCTTTCCAGGAGCAGGAGGACTCTCCAGATGTTTTCACTGGTATGCTTCATATCTTTCATTTTGATGAGATGGATCCTGAATGGATTCCTAAGCCTATTCTAGTTTCTACACCGATAATAGAATATGTTATTGCTAAGAGAGTGTATAAGAAGTATCCTCTCACTGTCTTTCATCGGGTCACATGTGCTAATTTGATTGAGCTAGATATAGTTAATTTTGATGTCATTCTGGGTATAGATTGGCTTCACTCATGCTATGCGCCTATAGATTGTCATACCCGAGTGGTCAAGTTTTAGTTTCCTGACAAGCCCATTTTTGAGTGGTCTGGGAGTTTTGTAACTCCGAAGAGACATTTCATATCCTATCTCAAAGCTAAGAAGTTGATTTCCAAGGGTTGCATCTATCTCCTAGTTCGAGTTAAAGACCTTAAGTTCGAGAGTCTGAATATTATATAGTTAGCATTGTTAATGAGTTTCTCGATGTTTTCTCAAAATATCTTCCAGGGGTCTCACCTGATAGAAAGATAGAATTCAGGATTGATCACCTTCCTGGAACTCAGCCTATTTCTAATCTTCCATACCGTATGGCTCCCGCAGAACTTAAAGAGTTGAAGGAGCATATCAAAGATCTCATAGACAAAGGCTTTATCAGACCCAGTGTTTCTCCATAGGGTGCACCTATTCTATTCGTGTGTAAGAAAGATGGTACATTGCATATGTGCATTGACTACCATCAACTCAACAAGGTAACTATCAAGAACAATACCCTCTTCCTAGAATTGATGATTTATTCGATCAGCTACAGGGTGCAAGTTATTTCTCAAAGATAGACCTTAGATCCGGCTATTATTAACTTAAAGTAAAAGAGTATGATATTCCAAAGACAGCCTTCCGAACCAGTTATGGTCACTTTGAGTTTCTTGTTATGTCCTTTTGGTAAATCAATGCTCCAGAAGCCTTCATGGACCTCATGAATCGAGTGTTCAAGCAATATCTTGATATGTTTGTCATTGTATTAATAGATGATATTCTTGTGTATTTCCAAAGAGAGGATGATTATGCCGACCATCTTAGAACTGTCTTGAAAATTCTTAGAGATCATCAATTATTCGCTAAATTTAGCAAATGTGAATTTTGGATAACGTCAGTTTCTTTTTTGGTCACATTGTTTCCATCGAAGGCATTACAGTCGATCCTCAAAAGACAGAAGCTATAAAGAATTGGCAAAGACCTAACTCCCCATCTGACATTAGGAGTGTCATGGTTCTAGCTGGTTACTACCGTCGTTTTGTTAAGGGCTTCTCTTCTATTGCATCTCCCATGACCCAGTTGACCTAAAAGACAGTTAAGTTCCAGTGAACAGATGCCTGTGAGAAGAGTTTTCAGGAGTTGAAGACTTGACTCACTTCAGCCCCAGTGTTATCTTTAACCGATGGTTTTGTGGTGTATTGTGATGCTTCTACAGTGGGTTTGGGTTGTGTGTTGATGTAGAGAGGTAAAGTTATAGCTTATGCCTCTAGACAGTTAATACCTGAAGAGAAGAATTACACAACCATGATCTTGAATTAACAGTTGTAGTTTTTTCTTTCAAAATCTAGAGACGTTATTTGCATGGTGTTTATGTTGATGTGTTTACTAATCACAAAAGCCTACAGTATGTGTTTACTCAGAGGAAGTTGAATCTTAGGCAAAGAAGATGGTTAGAGTTGTTAAAAGACTACGATATAAGTGTGTTGTATCACCCGAGCAAGGCCAATGTTATAGTAGATGCTCTTAGTAGGTTTTCTATGGTTAGTGTAACTCATGTAGAGAATGATAAGACAAAATTGGCTCGTGATATGCATCGTTTGGCTAGGTTGTTTGTTAGACTGCTTTATTCCAATGAAGAGAGTATGTTAGTTCAGAGTAGTTTCGAGTCCTCTTTGGTCTCGGAGGTAAAGAAGAAGCAAGACACGGATCCTAGTTTCATCAGACTGAAGGAGTTAGTTAAGGACCAAGGGTAGAGGTTTTCTCCTAAAGAGGAGATGGTGTGTTGAGATTGTGTGTTCCCAAAGTTGATAATCGAAGGCAAAGAATTATAGCTGAAGTGCATGGCATACTATATTATATTCATCCCGGTGCTACCAAGATATACCGCATTTTATGGGAAATCTATTAGTGGAATGGTATGAAGAAAGACATAGAAGGATTTATGGCAAAGTGTTCTACTTATCAATAGGTTAAGGTAGAGCACCAAATGACTGGTGGTGTAATGCAAGTGTTTACCATTCCTACCTAGAAGTGGGAAGAAGTGAATATGGATTTTGTAATTGGTTTGCCTCCTTCTCATCATCATCATGATTTGATTTGGGTTGTTGTAGACCGATTGACTAAATTAGCTTATTTCTTGCCACTACATTCTTCTTATACAGTTGAGGATTATGCTAGATTATATATCCGTGAGTTAGTCATATTGCATGGAGTTCCTTTGTCTATCATCTAAGATAGGGGTACTCAGTTTACTTCACAGTTTTGGAGAGCCTTTTAGAAAGGTTTTGGTACCCAAGTTCATTTGAGTTCTGCTTTTTATCTGCAGACTGATGGTCAGGCTGAGAGGACTATTCAAACTTTGGAGGACATTTTGAGGGCATGTGCACTTGATTTCAAAGGTAGTTGGGATGAGAACTTGTCATTGATCGAATTTGTGTATAACTATTATTTCCATGTAGTGTTTAGATGGCCCCGTTCGAAGCTTTGTATGGGAGAATATGTAGATCACCTATCGGTTTGTTTGAAGTAAGAGAAGCATCTGTGATTGGGTCTGATATTGTGTTTGTGAATATGGAAAAAGTTAAGTTGATTTGAGAAAGATTGAAGACCACTTAAAGTCGTCAGAAGTCGTATGCAGATGTGAGAAGAAAAGATCTTGTGTTTAATGTTAATGATTTGTTTTACTTAAAGGTTTCACCTATGAAAACGATGAAGAGATTTTGGAAGAAGGGAAAGCTTAGTCCCCATTAGGTTGGTCCATATAGGATTCTGAGCCATGTTGGGAAAGTAGCATATGAAGTGGATTTGCCTATGGAGTTATCTCGCAATCATCTGGTATTTTATGTTTGTATGCTTAAGAAGTGTATTGGTGATTCTGTCGTGGTTGATTCTTCTAAAATCTTAGATATTTAGGATAGCCTTTCATTCAAGGAGATTTCGGTTGAGATTTTGGATTTTTAGATTAATAGGATATGGAACAAAGAAGTTATTTTGGTTAAAGTACTTTGGCGAAATCAATCTATTGAGCGTGCTACTTGGGAAGCCAAAGATAATATACGATCCAATTACCCTCACCACTTTTCTGTGAGTTTGGAGCGAGGAGAAGGTACCATTGTTTCTTAATTCCGCCAGCTTCATATTAAAGATTTGAGTTGTATGTCTACTTCCATCATGAATTCATGCATTTTGTATAGTATTCGAAGGTATAGAGTCAAGTAAGTCCTTTGAGTGAGTCGTTCCAGCTATACATTCTCATTTTTTTCTTATTCTTGGCCTATCTAGCAACATTCGAGGATGAATGTTTCCAAGGGAAAGATGTTGTAATACCCCGAGAACTCTAACCAATAGTGCCACCATGACTCAAGCTCATGAGAAATAAACTGAGTGCTTTGGTTGTTTTCTGATCAAGGGTGATGTGTATTAAGGCCTCAAAAATGTCCTAGAGATTAGGTGAATTAAAACATACCTAACCGATTGAATTCTTGAGAAAGATTTTGGCATAGTCAACTACAAATGAGCATATCTCTTGTTACACTAAGAAATTTTGAGCTTCTTACCCACTAACAAATACAAAATTGAATTACCTTTCCAGCAGTACCAATTTCACTCAAATCCAGTATCGGAGCAGAAAGTTATGCCTATTTTACTCTAGCGTGTCAGCCTGTAAACTATGTGACGACATTTTGTGACGACTTGTCACAAAATGTAATCACCTTAATCAGAAAGTCACAAATTCCACCCTTTTGTGAAGACATGTCGTGATGACTTGTAACAAGTCTAACGACTTGTGACAAATGTCATCAGCTATTTTTTTTAGCAATTAAAGGACGTTTTTGCAAGGTTATTATGGTCTTTTCCCACCTATTGTAGGCCCCTATATATATGAGAATCCCTATCCAAACCCTAATTTCTTCATTTTCTCTTCCAATTCTCTTAAGAAAATATATGTAGGGTTTCATTCAAGAACATTAATCTTCAAAAAATCATCCATAAATCTTCAAGATTTCTTCAAGAACCAATGTCCTCATAGTATGGTCTTTGAGAATCATTTATTATAAGTGTGGATAGAGTCTCATGCACTAGAATTCATCCAATTTCAAAGATTAAGGTATGTGGGGTTTTGAACAAGAGCAAATCTTTCGGTTTTGTGCCCAAATCTTTAATTTTCTATTATGAATTTATATGATTTATACCCAAATTACTTCATCATGAGACTATGACAATAAAAATTGTTCAAGCTTTGTTATGCATGATTATTTTACTATTCCCAAGTTATGACTTGATATTTAATATTGTGAATTTCATATTTCTACCATGAGTTGATATTTCAAGTGCTTTCAAGATATGTGTCAAGCTTTAAGCTTCCTTATATTTTTGAGTATATTGATTCATGAGATTGATTTGTTACGATGATTCTTGATATTTCTTCAAAGTTATTGATGTTCCCATGATTTAATGAATTGATACATTTTGATATTGAGAAAGATTGATTTAATTTGAGTCGAGTCGAGTTAGGAGTCCATAAATTGATTATGATTTGATAAATGAGAAAGAGATTTGATTTGATCTTCATGATTGACCATTGTGATGTTTCTGGTAGATTTTCTAATGCGTTCTGAGCTTATGTCTGGGAATAGTATTTAGCACCGAGCATAAAATATGGTATTTCCCTCAAAACTACGTGCCACCATAGGATTGGTATTGATATTTGTGGGCCAGAGGTCGAGTATGAGATTGTGATCACTAAATTGAGGTTGTACTCCCTGGCAAGAGTAAGACACTCCTGCCAATGCGGGGTTCTCTCCTTAGGAGAGAAAAATATTGGACTTTATGTAGCTCACATGGTTTATGTCAGTTATAAGAATCTCCCATGTCCGTCAGAGTTGAGTTTCTTGAATTACCGAGTCACTCCGTATCTTGAGTTGAAGGCTTAAGTTGTTTATGATAATTTATGAGGTTTTTATCATATGATTTATTTACTATGAGATCATTAAAAGTATGTTTCAATCTAACTCAATCCAAGTGATCCATCATTCCACATATGCATATTTTCATAAAATTGATGATGATATTTACATTGTTGCATGCACCCCCACATACTCAGTACATTCCAAAGTGGCGACCCACATATTTTTCTATGGGCTCCATTTTCTCATAATGTAGGTTCAGGTACTCAGCCGCAGCAGCATTAGTGATATTCGGGTGCCTCACTACGTTCCTCAGTGGTGAGTCCTCATGGTTCGAGGACCGTGTCTATATTTTTGTGATATCGTTTTGTTGTTATGGCTTGAAGTACTATTGAGTCAGTTGGGGATTTGTCCCAAAGGCTCCTTGATTTTAATGTATAGAGGCTTTGTCAGACTAGAGGAATGGTATGTACAGACATTCAATATATATTTTGGTTGTACAGTTTACTATTCTCTAGTATCTCTCTAGAACCCGGTGAGATATATCTCTTTCATATGCATGACTATTGTTGAATTGAGTTCCTTGAGGTAGTGTCTTGCTCCGAGGGTTAGCTTGGGGCTACGTGTAGCCCTAAGCACCGTGTGACGTCTCGAGATGTAAGTTTTGCGGTGTTACAGTAATTTTTCTCATGAATAATAAACTACTTAGAAGATGTAATACCCCATATTTTCCTAGCCTAGATTAACTCTCAGTACATGAGTGATCCAATATAAATTGTTCTAAATACTCAGTATTTTTCAGTTTAGAGCCTTCCATTACGGAGGAAATTAAATAAGCTTTCAATCATTATAAAATTTTCCTAAATTCGATAACCGGGTAATAAGTTATGGCTATGTTAAGTTTCAATCGTTAAACACTGTCAGTCGGGTCAATCGTACATCGCAGAATATGTCTAAATGGAAATTGTCTTTTTCCTTTAAGCCAATGAGATACCACCGCGTCGCGCCACCAGCCAATTTACCAATTGTCACTTCTCCAGTGTTGCCCCGCGATAATGGTGCATCGTGCCAAGTCCCAGTTTCCCATTTGGTGAGGTACCGCGATGGCACCGCATCACGCCATCGGCCCAGTTCCTAGTTTTCCACTTTCCAGTGAGTCAGCGCGATTGTACCACGTTACACTAGAGTAAAAAATAGGTATTCCGGGCTTCCGTTATTTAATTTTAGGGGCTTTTTGGTCAATTTTCAAAACCGCTAATAAGCCTAAACATAGGATTTATACCCTAAATAACCTAATACCTTACTATGCTCTCATTTTCTCAAGATTTAAAACATCCTCTCTCAAGATGTAAAAATCCTAGCTTTAAAAATCAAGGTCAATCCTTAAGAAATCCTCTACGAATCTTCAAGAACTCTTCTTCTGAAATATGTTAGGAGCTTATCTAGGAGTTCCTTTCACCCATAGAGTCCACAAATCTATTTTTAAAACTACATGATTGTTGAATTATGAACTTCCATGTTTGAATTAGATTGAATTCATGTTCAAGATATTAGTTGGGTTTCAATCCATGATTTAATTATATGTTTCATGAAAATTGAATAGCATGTGTGATTAATATGTTATTATTTTAATAAATCCTTGAATTTACAAAGTGATTAATATGCCTATGATGTTAATTGGGTTAAATCCAAGATAATAATAAGATTCATGAAATTAGATTAGTATTTTATGGGGAATTATATGAATTTCATGCTAAACCCATGAAACTATCAGTTTGGGCATTGTAGTTGCCATGTTTATATGTTATCCATGATTATGTGCATGAAATTGTGTTCTCCAAGTGTTTGGTAAAATGTCCTTGTGAATAAATTGATGACATCATGACGTATTAGTATATGTACAACCTTATGCCCTACAAGTGTTTGATAAATTGTCTCTATGGATGAAATATGAACATATTGTCATTGTTATGCTTTGTAAGATCATGTGATGCTTTACTTTTCATGCTATTGAGTCCTAGGGTTATTTAATACCCAACAATCTAGTTGTTTACCGAGAGCCAATGTCAGTTATAGAATAGTATCAATCATATCACGATCAGTAGAATTTAGTCAGCTACAGAAATCTATAGGACTCAGTCAGTTACAGAACTCAGGAAAACTCAAAAAACTCAGTATTAGTCAAGTCCCGTTCCGTATACTCAGTTCAGTGTCTTTCAGTTGGGAGTAGGATTTAGCGCCGAGTGAGTTTAGGGATGACGACTTCCCTGTCAATGAGGAAGAGTCATTAGTAGCATTCCATGTACTCTAGAACTATGTAGCCAGCATAGGATGAGGAGTCACCCATCAGTTAGTCTTGGTATCTTGGTTTTCCAGTGTTAGTACCCATGGGATAGTATTAGCACCTTTCTAACTAGGGTCAAAAATCGAACCCCTATCAGCTCAGATTTGGGGCATGTTGGTAAGATGTTACTTCCCACAATTTTAGTTTCAGTCTTCAGTTTAGAACTCATTTTAGTCTTACAAAATTAGAACTCTCAAACACAATCAGTTAGTATCAGTAAATCAGTTATCAGTAACTTCAGATATCAGTTACTCAATTATCAGAACTCAGTTCTTAGCTTCAGAAAAGCTCATTTATAGTATACACATATGCACAGTATTACATACTTAGCATTTATAATAGTTTCAGTTATCCATGTACTCTTGTATTCAGTTACTCTATATCATTTAGTCAGTTACTGTTCATGCATTTTAACCCTTGTATTCAGCCATACCTTATCTAGCATACTAGTACATTCCACATACTGATGCATACTCTTTCTTTGTGCTATGATGTCTCATATAATGGTTTGGATGCTTAGATTCCCGATCGTGCTTAGGTAGATCCAATCAGTAGTCATATATTTAGTAGTGAGTCCTCATCTATCGAGGATGTTCTTTTATTTCAATATTTCAGTTTATCAGTAGTTCAGTAGTTAGAGTTAGTTGGGGGCTTGTCTACTTAACTCTATATTTAGACAGTTCAGTTAGAGGCTTTCAGACTAGACCAGTTTAGAAAGTGTTTGGTTTCAAATATTTTTACCAAATTTTATTATTTATCAGTATTTAGATTTTGAAAATTATGGCAATTTAACCTAATTCTGCCTTTATTTCAGTATTAGTATTCAGTATTCACAGAAGATATCAGTCATGGGTTATCTTATCGTCCATCGATGTCGTAAGCATAGTGTGACGCCCAAGGTATACTCTAGGGGAATGACAAACTTGGTATCAGAGCCTAAGGTTAACAGAGTCCTAGGGAACCTAAAATTTGTATCACATAGAGTCTTGTGCATGGGTGTGTAGCACGACAAGCTTATGGACAGGAGGCTATAAGATGCTTTTGGAAAACTTTCCCTTCTTTAAGTGTTCATGTCATGCGAGTGAGCATGAGCTCAAGCTAAATTCTCAATCTTATCCTTTTCTTCCTTCTGGTTATAGAACATGCCTTCCAAAAAAGACTAATGAAAAAAAAATGAAAAATTAGTCAGTTTCTCAGCCCATTCAGGCAGATCCCCTAAATGAGCACGACTCTCATTCAGAATTCAGAGCTATTTTTAGTATGTTATCCAATTTGGTAGTTGCTTAGAATAGCCTACAGGATATTGTTCAATCTAGGCTTGGGGTTTATACTCAGCAGAGCAAGGGGGAGAAGCGTGGGATGAAAGATAAAAAGGATAAAAATAAGAGAGTCAGAACAAGTGGGTTTAGGCCAAGGTTAGAGAGTGGTAACTGGTTCTAGTTCTATAAAAAATTCTCAGCCCTAAATCCTTTTATAGCCTGTGCTCCAGTGCCAAAATTTGTAGATATCAGTTGAGATAGCACGTCAAACTCCAAATCTCAAGGTAGAATGAAAAGAGGTCGTACCCACCCACTTTGCCAAAATGTGGTAGAAATCATCAGGATGTGTGTAGGTCTAAAAGTGGTGTATGTTTTATGTGCTGCAAGTTAGGCCATAGAATCACAGATTATCCTCAGTCAGGTTCACAAAGTCAGTCCAACCATCCTTTAGCACATTCTGATCCCCTGTACCAGCAGGGTGCCATTCTAGTGCCACAAGTAGAAAAGGCCAAAACAGGATTTATGTACTTCAGTCTAGACAAGATCAGTAAAGTTCACTTGATGCAATCGTTGTTATGTTACAGATCTTTGATTTATATATTTACTCTTTATTAGATCCATGAGCTTCTCTGTCTTTTGTAACTCATTTCGTAGCAGTCGACTTTAAGTCTGACTAAAAATCTTAACAGAATATTTCTTAGTGCTTACCTCAGTAGGTAAACCTATTCCAGCTAGACGAGTACACAGAAATTACTCGGTTAAAGTATTTCAGAAAATCCCTTCAGTTAATTTCAGTAATAGAGTTGTTCCATTTCAGTTTCTTAATGATCTAGTCCTTAAATGAAGGGGTAGTACCTCAGTTTTAGTTGATTTAAGTTTGAATCTCTAGATTAAACTAGTTGAAAGAGAAGATGAGAATTCTAAGTTACGGTTGAGGTTGTTATATGATGATTGTTGGGGCAATAGAAAGCTAAAAATCATTTATTAAAGGGAAGTACTCGTAGTGGACCTTACATTTTCAAGAGTAGTCCTTCAAAATGACTTTAATGTTTATGAGCATTGTCATATCTCAGACTATAGAGTAAAGTGATCTAAGCTCGATTTAGAGTTTATTAAGGGGTTCACAAACTTAGAATAAAGGCTTTAAGCTAAAGGGGAGATGGTGGAACAAGTAACCATGTCATACTTTCAGATTTTAGTAGTCATATTAGTATTTGTAGAGGAGCAGTGGGAGAGGTTGATGCCCAATCCTTCCTTACCTCTGTGCAAAGTTTTCCACTTTAACTATTATGGTATCTACTCATGCCTTACATGTCAGCTCAATGATCATAGTTCTTATTCATGCACATTATCAAAACTTATGTACGTTTACAGTTTCTAGTATAAGGAGTTCCAATTTCCTCAGCATTACGAATCATGTTGCTTGAATACAGAAACTCCAAACTCAAGTTATGTATCTCATGACGTATCTACTCATGCCTTACATTGTGATCAGTTTCCAGGACTTATGCTATACTTCTAATGATTAGTTAAATTAGATTTGTTTTATGTATTTCGTCAGTATAGATCTCTTCATAAATCCAGGATGTTGATATTTTATTCCTCAGGTCACAATTAAGTGTCAAGTTTAGTATAGTGTCCATTCATGATTTAGGTCCACATATTTTGACCTTCAGTGAACTCTCCTTATTAGATGTTGTGGTGATGAGAAGTTGCTTAGACGGGAGAGAGAAAATGTTTTATATTAAGAAAAGATTGTTCCATGCTACTTTTAAACTATGGTTTAGTTTGAAGATAGGCTTGAAGGTCATGTTGATATGTAAGTTGCTAGATGCATTATAAAGATTTGAGTAGACTTGGGTAGGTAGAGTTATCAGTTCCTATGTAAATATTTTCAGTAGCCCCAAGTGAAATGCGGTGTTGAAGTACAAATTTTAGTTGAGGGAATATTTAAGCAATGTGGCTAGGATTGCAAGTTTGTAGTTTCAATACATGAGGCTTAGTAACTCTATTTTAGATGACGTTTCATAGGTTTTGCTCCATATTATAGAATCTTAGCCATGTTGTGATTCAGATATTTTATTTAGAACATGCCAAGATTTCATTGTTCCCTAAAGTCAGTAGAACCTTATAGAAAGAGTGTCAAGAAATGTTCCAGTTGAGTATAAGTTTTTAGTATGAGTTAGTCCGTAAAGCTAGGAATTTAGTTTAGCAGTTAGGCGGACAAGTTTGTATGGTTTCCCAACTATCTTCCCAGTCATATTGTTAAAGGTTTAATGAGAATGACTGTTCTAAGATAAGTATCCTAGTAGTTATGAGTTTATCCCAGTTCATGTATCATGACTCAGTTTTAGATCTTAGATATTCAATCACGATTTAGTTTGTATGTACCCCACGCATTGTATCAGTATTTCACCAGTATCTCAGCCAAGTCAGCATTCTTCGAGGGACATAATTCCCCAAGGGGGAGATACACTATAACCCTCGAGCTTTCATGTCCTAAACCTTTCAGTTTCTCTTCACATAATGAATCCAGTTTTGAATAATGGGTACTCATAAGTTTACCCTCTCATTCTAATCTCAAACGAATGACCATTCCCATGTCATGGCATGTTTTCAAGGTCCCAATTCCATTCATGATAGTCAGTCCATTATCATGTTTCATACTCACTCATGTTCTTATATTCCTATTCATATGTTAAGTAAATGATCTTTTATTCATAAATATTCTTAATTTAATGTAACAGTCTTTCTTAGCTCTATTCCATTCCATGTTCAGTTACAGTTTTAAACTTGGTATCCCTTACCATTGCATAACCAGTCATGCATCCATGAATCAGTTTAGTCATGTATTCCATGCATTCGATATCCATATTCAGTATGAAAATTCATCTTGTCAATAGTTCAGTCATGTCTTCCTTGCATCAGATATGCATGTTCAGTGTGTAATCTAAGTATATAAGTGTTTCTCAGCTTAATCAGACTCATTCGAGGATGAATGTTCCCATGTGGGAAATATTGTAATACCCCATATTTCCCTAGCCTAGATTAACTCTAAGTACATGAGTGATCCAATATAAGTTTTTCTAAATACTCAGTTTTGTCACTTTAGAGCATGCCATTAAGTAGGAAATTGAATTAGATTTCCAATGATATAAAATTCACCTAAATCTGATAACCGGGTATGAAGTTATGACTATTTTAAGTTTTAGTCACTAAACACTGTCATTCAGGCCAGTAGCGCATCGCGGAGTATGTCTAAATGGCAATTGTTATTTTCCAGTGAGACAATTCAATACCACAGCATCGCGTCACCAACCAATTTCCCAATTGTAACTTTCCAGTGTTGCTCCGCGATAATGGCTAGTTGTGCCAAGGCCCAGTTTTCCATTCAGTGAGGCACCGTGATGGATCTGTGTCGCGCTATTAGGGTAGTTCCTGGTTGTCCACTTTCCAGTGATCCATTACGATTGTTTTGCTTCAT
This sequence comes from Capsicum baccatum var. pendulum, assembly GCA_030864225.1. NCBI lineage: Eukaryota > Viridiplantae > Streptophyta > Magnoliopsida > Solanales > Solanaceae > Capsicum > Capsicum baccatum. The sequence goes on along the minus strand of CM061560.1, from coordinate 156,821,391 downwards.
GACTAGGTGAAAAATTAGGATTCCTAGCTTCCGTTATTTAATTTTAGGGACCGTTTGCACAATTATAAAAACCCCTAATCAACCTAAACACGGGATTTATACCCTAAATAACCTAATATCTCATTATTCACTCATTTTTCTCAAGATTTAAAACATCCTTTCTCAATAGATGAAAACTATAGCTTGAAGAATCAGGGTCAATCATCAAGAAATCCTCCAAAAACCTTCAAGAACTCTTCTTCTCAGGTATGTTAGGTGTTCATCTAAGGGTTCCTTTCACCCATTGATTCAGTGAATCCGTTTTTGAAACAACAAGATTGTTGAATTATGAACTTCTATGTTTAAATTAAATTGAATTCATGTTCATGTTATTAGTTGGGTTCCAATCCATGATTTAATTGAAAGTTACATGAAAATTGAATAGCGTGTGTGATAAATATGTGATTATTTTGATAAAACCTTGAATTTACAAAGTGATTAATGTGTCAATGATATTAATTGGGTTTAATCCATGATTATTATAAGATTCATGAAATTAGATTAGTATAATATAGGGAATTATATGAATTGCATGCTAAACCCATGTAATTGTAAGTTTGGGAATTGTAGTTGCCATGCTTATATGATATCCATTATTATGTGCATGAAATTGTGTTCCCCAAGTGTTTTATAGGATGTCCATGTGAATAAAGTGATGACATCATGACGTGTTAGTATATGTACAAGATTATGCCCCACAAATGCTTGATAAAATGTCTCTATGGATGAAATATGAACATGTGTACATTGTTATTCTTTACAAGATCATGTGATGCTTTACTTTCCATGTTATCGAGTCCTGGGGTATTTAATACCCAACAATCTATTTATTTACCTTGAGCTAGTGTCAGTTATAGAATAGTATCAACCATTTCATGATCAGTAGAATTCAGTAAGCTATAGAACTTAGTAGGTCTCAGTCAGTTACAGAACTTAGAAAAACTCAGAAAACTCAGTATCAGTGCAGTCCCATTTTGTATACTCAGTTCAGTGTCTTTTAGTTGGGAGTAGGATTTAGCACCGAGCGAGTGTGGCGATGACGGTATCCCTGTCAAAGATGAAGAGTCATTAGTAGCATTTCCTGTACTCCAGAACTGCATTTCCAGCGTAGGATGAGGAGTCACCCGTGAAACTAGGCATAACTACCTTCCAGGGGTCGCTCGTTAGATTAGGCTTGTCTCCGCCCAGGTGTCACCCACCAGTGAGGCTGTGCATCATGGTTTTCCTGTGTTAGTACTGGTGGAACGATATTAACACCCTTCCAACTTGTGTCACAGGTTGGAACCTTATTAGTTCGGATTTGGGGAATGTCGATTAGATGATTACCTCCCAAAGTTTCAGTTTTAGTCTAAAGTTTAGAACTCAATTCAGTCTTACAAAATCAGGACTGTCAGACATAGTCAATCAGTATTTGTAAATCAGTTATCAATGGCTTCATATATCAGTTACTCAATTATCAGAACTCAGTAATTAGCTTCATAAAATATTAGTTATAGTATGCATATAAGCATAGTATTACATACTCAGTATTTATACTAGTTTCAGTTATCCATGTACTCTCATATTCAGCTACTCTATATTATTCAGTCAGTTATTGTTTGTGTATATGAACCCTTGCATTCATCCATACCTCATCTATTATACCAGTACATTCTACATACTAATCCTTATTATTGCTTTGCTCTATGATATCTTATATCATAGGTTCGTACGCTCAGGTTCCCGACCGCGCTTAGATAAATCCAGTTAGTAGTCGCAGATTTAGTTGTGATTCCTCATCTATCAAGGATGTGCATTTATTTTAGTATTTCGGTTAATCAATCATTTGGTAGTTAGAGTTAGTTGAGGTCTTGTCCCGTCAACTCCATATTTCAGATAGTTCAGTTGGAGGCCTTCAGACTAGACTAGTTCAGAAAATGTTTTGTTTCATAATTTTTACCAGATGTCATTATTTATCAGTAATTAGATTTTGAACCTTAAGGTAATTGAGCCTAATTCCACATTTATTTTAGTATTATTATTCAGTGATCATAGCAAATATTAGTCATGGGTTAACATGTGGTCTTTCGGATTGTAAGCACCGTGTGACGCCTAGGGTGTACTCTTGGGGTGTTACAGAAGCATAGTCCATAACACTACCATATTGCATCAACACAAAACCAAGTCTCACAAAGGATGTATCACAATAGATAACAAAACCATCAGTGCGTTCAAGCAGAGTTTAAACTAGAGCTAAAGTTCACTTATCTTTCTACTTCTCAAAACTATCCTCACTAGTGTTAGACCACAAAAATTTTACCTTATTCTGGATTAACTTAGTCAGCATAGCAGCTATAGTCATGAAACTCTCCATAAATCTCCTCTAGTAACTGGATAAACCCAAAAATCTCATAATATCGATTGAACTCATAGGCCTAGGCCCCTTCTTAACCACTTTAACTTTCTGCAAATCTACCATGATACCTTCACTAGAAATGACATGACCTAAAAAAGTAATAACCTTCAACAAGAATTCATACATTGAAAACATAGCATATAAATGTTGATCTTTCAAGGTTTGAAACATGATACGAAGGTGATCGTCATGATCCACCATGCACTTGGATATACTAAAATATCATCTATAAATGCAATAACAAACAAATACCGAAACTGATGAAAAACCCTATTCATTAAGTCCATGAATATCATTCGGGCATGAGTAAAATCAAAAAACATGACTAAGAATACATAATGACCATACCGTGTTTTGAAGGCAGTTTTAGGGATATCCACCTCTCTAATCTTTAGCTGATTATAACTTAACCTGAGCTCAATCTTAGAGAAACAAAAAGAACCCTGAAGTTGTTCAAACAAATCATCAATCAGATAAATAATACATATTCTTCACCGTAACCTTATTTAACTGATGGTAATCGATGAACATTTAAAGGAACCAACCTTCTTACAGACAAAAAAAATAGTAGCACCCTATGGAAACACCCCAAGGTGGACAAAGTTTATGGTATTCACATGGATATCTTTTCGAATCATAAGAGTTGCCAATACGTGTTCATGTAGAAAGAGCTTAATCTTAGGCAAAGAAGATGGATTAAGCTTCTCAAGGATTATGATATAAGTCTTCACTATCACCCAAGCAAGGCTAAGATCATTGTTGATGCTCTTAGCAGGTTGTCTATATACATTTTGGCTCATGTGGAGGATGCAAATCTTGAATTCATGAAGGATGTTCACCGTTTGGCTAATCTTTGAGTTCGCATCTTATATTCTAAGTATGGTGATGTGATGTTAGAAGAAGTGATTTGATCATCTCTTAGTACTGATATTAAGGAGAAGCAAGTGTTAGATCCGGTCTTGTTGAAAATCAATAGTGATATTGGTGGACAAAAGGTAGAGGTGTTTGAGATTAGTGATGATGGTACTTTGCGGTACCAAGGGAGGTTGTGTGTTCCAAATGTTGAAGGGTTTCCACAAAGGGTTTTGGCTAAGGCACATGAGTTGCTCTACGTTATCCATCCCGGTTTTACAAAACTGTATCATGATCGTAAGTAGATCTATTGATGGAATGGTATGAAGAGGGATGTGGTTGATTTCATGTCCAAGTGCATGGTGTGTCAATAGGTTATGGTTGAGCATATAAGGCCTGGTGAGTTGCATCAAGAATTAGAGTTCCTTGAATGAAAGTGAGAGATGATCAATATGGAAGGATAATCCAAAAATCAATCTCCCTATCAAGAGGGGTACCAGGAAGACCATCTATAAAAACCATGGGAAATTCATTAACCATGAAAATAAATGTCAATGAAGGACCAACCGAGTTATAATCCTTTACCTTGACCAAAGGATAAAAACATCCCTTAGATATCAAGCGTTATAACATTCTAGTTATAATATCAGGAGATGCCTCAGAGTCCTTGTAGGTAGGAAGAGCATACAAGCGATTTTGGCCAATGCCAGTACTAAAAGTATAAGCATAACCTTTTTGATTAAGAGATGATGAAGTGGCTATATGAATCTTATTGTCCCTTAAATCAACCTTAAAGGAATAATCGCCCTGCAAGAAACCTATCTGAACATATTTAAAATAATTATTCCTCCTTTGTTCACAAACCCTACGATGTACATGACTGGAAAATCTACAAGGTAAATATGATGGAGCAGACTGAGTCTCACCCACCTGAGATATAGCACCCTATGTCCTACACCCACTACCATACTGAGAACGAAGGTCACCTAACGACTTCAAATAAAGAGAACTAGCCACAGGGAAGTAACCAGAACTCCCCCACTTTTTATACAACCTTACACCTTGCAGCTGACCTCTACACTGATCAAAAAATATAAAATTGTTATTCTACCTCTCACTAATTTTAGCTTGCTTCTTCTTTAATTCCTTGGCTTACTGCAAACACATAACCAATTTGGAGATGTGTAATGACCCTTCAGGTCATTTTTCATATTCTTACTTATTCTGATTGATAAAGCTTCTCAATCGCAACCCCAAGTCATTAGTAACTTGTAGGAACCGATAGTTCAATTACTTGGAGGTTTATTTGATTTTAGAGCCACATTTCAAATTTAATGTCTTCGTTAGTTCTAATTACCCACTAGGTGAAAACTCTAATAAAATAACCTTAAATGTGAAATACGACTTCGCCAATGCATTTGGAAAGTCAAAATATATGTGGTTACATATGTCATTTGCTAGAAATGAACTGCGGCTACATCTCGAGGTGTTGGTTGAAGCCTGAAACCAAGTTCCAAACTTCATCCATAGCCTAGCATAGAGGGAGATACCACAACCATGGTGAGAGTGGTATAAAAAAATTGCCACGATCATGGCCAAGCGAGGCCCACGACTGTGCTACTTGAGGCATGGGCAAAGCCTATTTATAGGTTGTCTTGCCCAAAATTTTACCCATTTTGTGCCTCCCTCTTGAGCTCTAAACTCTAATAGAATGTAAAATCTTCAAATAAGTCTGTTGGGTTAGTTAGGAGCTTGAATAACTTGTGTAATCCATTTTTTCTACAAATTTAAGATAAGATTCCTTCAAGTTTGGTATTAATTCTTTTATTTCTAGACCCAAAACCCCAAATGGGTTGAGGATCAATTATAGCCACAATTGTTATTGATTTTCTCAAATCTCTTCAAGTTTATAGCTCCCTAATAATAGTTGAGAAATGGGTTGGTCTCGGAAACTCATTTTCCAAAGGTAAGACCCACTTAGAGGTTTGGTATCATTTTGCACCCAAGACACAATAGTGCCATAATGGGCATTATCATTCTTGTATTAATGCTTAGATTATGTTGTGATAGCTTTGCTCTTGGATAAAGCTTAAAGAAAATAGAAGGCAAAGCTTGTTGTTTTATGACATACTTGGACTCAAGGTAGGTTAGGATTACTTGTAGTTAGATTGAGCTAAATTATAGTATATTTATGATATCTTGTGAGGTTGGGTAGATTTTTAGATAATAAATGTGTGAATAGGGATACTTGGGATTAGATAATCCTTGTAGGCTATTAAACTTAAAAAATGTAATGCTTGACTATACCCTACAACCTTGGATAGTTCTACATATAGTCATATAAATAGTATGACAATACTTGGGTGTCTACTTGGGAGATTGAAAATGAAATGCGGGTCTAGTATCCTTATTTGTTTGAGACTTCTAGTATCTTATTCGTCTTTAACTTTCTAGGATGAAAGTTCCTTAGTAATGGATTTTTTAATGACCCATTAAGTTATTGTCCGTGTTCTTGCCTATTCTGACTGATAGAGCTTCTACATAGCTGCCCCTAGTGACTTGTTGGAACCAATAGTTTGATTACCTGGAGGTTCGTTTGGTTTTTTGAACCATTTCCTAATTTGAAGTCTTCATTGGTTATAAGTGACCACCGGGAGAGAACTTTAGTAAAACGACTTTAAATGCAAAATCTGACTTCACCAACGCATCTAGAACATAAAAATCTGTGGTTACATATCTCATTTGCTCAAAATGGAGTTGAGGTATTGTCTGAAGCTCGTAACCAAGTTCTAAGATATATCTATAGCCTGGCATTGAGGGTGATACCGAGACCATAGTGGGAGTGGTGTTAATGCGGTGCCATAACTACAGCAAAGCAGGGTCCAAGACTGTGCTACCTGAGGCATGGGCAAATCCTATTTAAAGGCTATCTTGCCCAAAATTTTGACCATATTGTGCCACCTTCTTGAGCTCTAAACCCTGATAGAGTGTAAAATCTTAAAGTGAGTTTTGTGGGATGATTAGGAGCTTGAATAACATGGGTAATCAATTTTTGCTACAAATCTAAGGTAAGCTTCCTTTAAGTTTGGTATTAAGTTCTTAATTTAAATAATCAAAACCCAAAATAGGTTGAGGATCAATTTTAGCCACAATTGTGATTGATTTACTCAAATTTATTGAGATTTATTGCTCCCTAATGATAGTTGAGCAATGGGTTGGTCTCGGAAACTCATTTTCTAAATATTGAACTCAGTTGGGGGTTTAGTGTCATTTTGGACCCATGACATAATTGTGCCATAATGGGTATTTTCATTCTTGTATTAATACTTTGATTGTGCTTTTATAGTCTGGCATGTGGAAGAAGCTTCAAGAAAAAGGAAGGCAAAATTTTTTGGTTCATGAACTACATGGTTTCAAGATAGGTTAGGCATACTTGTAATTATATTGAGCAAAATTATAGTAATTTATGATATCTTGGAGATTGGGTTGGGTCATAGATGATAAATGGGTGAATTATAATACTTGGGATTAGTTGATAGGCTATTAAACTTTAAAAAGGTAATGCTTGGCTATAGCCTAGAACCTTTGATAGTTTTACTTATAGTCTAATGAATAGTAAGAGAATAGTTTAGTTGCTCTAATAGAGGGGAATGATGTTGTTGACTAACCTTAAGAGTATGTTGATCTAGATATGACTAGTTATCAATTGGCCCTTGTGTTTGGGGTGACTTAGAAAGATTACTTGAAGAAGATTTTCCCTCATAAGCCTATTAAGGATTGATAAGCCCTTATGGTGTTATATTGATAACCTAGCCTAATTTTGGGTAGAAATAAGTCTTATAGAAGTAAACTTTGGTATTATTAGGATTTAGGAGTGGGACTTGACTCACCATAAGCTTGAAGTATGTAATTCCTTAGGGACCATAGAAACTTGATGAATGTCTAAGTTACGCTATTGAGGTTAAGATGGTTAAACCCAGTTGATGGTTATGCATGTCGCCGATGGTTGGAAAATAGGTATACTTGAATGATTACCTTGTTGTCATGATATGGATAGCCTTGGAAAGTGTTTTAAATTTAATCTATGGTTATGCAATCGTTTGGCCTATTGATAAGTTCACCAAGTGAACCTATAATTATGTTACCACTCTTTGTTTGACCCAAGCCTAACGATTAAGGTAACATTTTTGTTATGGATTTTCCTTTGGGGTTAGTATTGTGAAAAGCGGTAGTAAAATCTAGAGAGCTTGCACTTTACTTATAATTAACTTTCTAATAAACTTGTTAACTTGGAAAAGTGGTGATTGTGTATATCATTTAGATACTCATGCTCATGCATCTACTTATATTATGTATCAATGATTAATAGTAAATTATGATAGTATGTGTTACCTTACATCACTTATACTCTATCACTGTGGGTTGTATATACTTATTTATTTGACTACATATGTATGTGTATATCATTATCTTGGGGGATATAATGATGTTATGATGATGCCTGGTGAATCAATAGAATATAAAGATGTTATGATGATGCCCCGTGAATTCGAATGATATAATGATGTAATGATGATGCTCGGTGAATTAGGAGGATATAATGATGTTATGATGATTCTCGGTGAATCTGAAGGATATAATGACGTTATTATGATCCTCGGTGAATCCAAAAGAGGTGATGATAATATGATGATGCTCAGTGAATCCAAAAAAGGTAAAGATGTAATAATGATGTTATGTGTGGTGACTATATATGAATAGATGGATGCATATGATGTTATGTCGTGTATGGCTAAACCTATTTTTATACTTAGGACATGATGCCTTCCTTGGTAATTTGTTATCCATTCTTTGTCATTAATTACTAGATAAGAGGTGTGACCCTTATTAACTCTAATTATTATCTAAAAGTAGATTATGCTGAATATTGGGTTAAGGATAATTGATATGTGTAATCTTTTGTAGAACCAATGAATCACCTAGTAAATCTACTTGACTCGGTTAAATAGTTATGTTATAGAATTTCTCCTAGTAAAGTGGCTTATGTGATAACTATTTGTATTTAATAAATGACTATGACCTGTAGGCTAGAATCCTAGTGAACTAGTTAGTGGACCGTACTTAGCTAAAATATGAAAACTAGTCCTTAAAGGTTGTGATGTGCTCAATGATAATAGACATAGTATTGTATGATGAGTGGTTAAGTTGATATTTAGTATATGATGTTTTGGTGGATTAAATAGTGATTTATATAATTAGGAAGATAACTAGATAATGGCTTTGTGATGGGTGAATAAATAATAGTGTTGGTAACTAGTAGCTTTTCCTTATTTGATGGCTAGTAAACTTTTGGACTAGCAAACTAGTGGCTTATAGAAATGGAGGCTAGGTAGTATAGGTTAGACATGGAGCTTATTAATGAGTTAGACATTAAATAACTATATAACTATGTAATGGTGATATCGACTTTGTTGTGTCAAATTACGGTCTTAATGATGATTGTAGACCTCGGTAAGAGGCCATGGAGGGAATGTACAACCCGTGGCTTTGGTGAGTTGCTTGAGTAGTTGTTTCTTGATATGAAGATGAACTGATCTTAGGGTCCATGTTAGACGTTCCTACCAAGGTAACCTATTGCATTAGATCCAAGTCATGGTATTTGCTTACCTACATGTGGGTTATGATAGCTGCCATCATGACTCGAAAATTGAGTCATGAAAAGTTGGTATTAAAGCCTAGGTTTCATTGATATTATTTGAACAAGAGAAAGTGTCTAATTGAGTCTTGTGGATCAGAATATTGATGTCCATTTCCTATCATTCGTAGGCTATAGAATATTTTTAGGAGGCCCTAATTTCTTTCACTCATATCATGCTAAGAGTCTGAGTTAGTTTGTTTGATATTCTTTTGACTTTACTCTTTTGCAGATGCCTAGGACTCGTGCTACAGTTATACATAAGGAGGGTTTGAATCCCAGACTCATGATGTGTCCTTAATTAGTGATCCAGGTGGACATCTCAAAAACCATATCCCTATGCTTGAGCCAGAGAACCCTCTACCTCAACCAATGGTGGGCCAGGGATCAACCCATGATCCACCAATATTTATCCCCTCTTCTTTTCTTATAAATGCTTTAGTCTAGTTGTTGGGTATTATTAATGATTTGCAAACTACTGGGACAGGAGTGCAGCCTGCATCTGCACCTCTTGGAGTAGAGGTTCCTTTTATTCCAATAGTTGTTCTAGTTATGACCAAGCCTGTTATGTCTACTGAGGAGAAAAAGATATTGGGTTGATTCTTGAGTTTGGCTCTACTTATGTTTTCTGGTGCTACTAGAGAGGATGCATTTGAGTTTCTGACTACTTATGAGGATAGGCTTCGTGGGTTTGGCCTTGTTGAGACACATGGTGTGGAATACACTATATTTTAGTTGGATATGTCTGCTCGACACTGGTGGAAAGGTTTTGTGAGTTCTAGGCTAGTTGGATATTCCTTTCTCTCTTGGGTTTAGTTCTTTGAGAAGTTCTTAGAGAGGTATATTTTATGCAGCTTTAGAGGTTTTTTGAGGGACCAGTTCTCTAGATTGGATCAAGGTTCTATGATATTCCATGAGTATGAGTCTCATTCCCATGACTTGGCTAGGTATCCGACTTTTATCTTTGACATAGAGTGTGAGATAGTTTGCTGCTTTATAAGGGGATTGAGACTTCTTATTCGGATGGCTATTTAGAATTTAGTCGTTGCGGGCAGGACTTTTGAGACTTTTTCTAATGTTTCTAATTAGGGTAGAGTGATAGGGGAAATGTAGTGTGAGGGATGTGATAAGAGGCCTAAGTTTTAGGGCATATTTTGTAGGAGCCATAGTAGTTTTTGATCTAAGGGTGGTATTTTTTATGTTGTACATTCTCTACGTCTATCTTTTCAGCCTTAAAGTTACACAAGTCGACCACTTCAGGCAACTTTTTAGACCATTGAAGGGGGTCAGTTTATTACTAGTAGTCTCCTTAGTAAGGGCGGTGATCAGTCCATGAGGGCTTTATCTATAGGCCATGTTAGGTTTGGTAGTTATGCCATATCAGCCGAATATGTGAGTACTAGATCTGCTTGTGATTCTTGTAATACTTATGAACTTCCTATTGATTTCTTTTAAGAGTGCCCTAGTCATGGGGCTATGCTTGTTTCAGTCTAAGGAGCAACTGCCATTAAGGCAGTTCGTCCTTTAGGTAGAGGTTGTTTGCAAAGTCATAGTGGTGGTTAGCAGGGTGCTCGATGTGGTACTCAAGCAGAAAAGATAGGAGGGTAGTTAGTTTCCCAGCCAAGTGGTAGGCATGGTCAGTTGAATGTATTACATTCTAGACCCGAGGGTAGGACTTTGGATGCTATAGTTAATATTGTGATTTTGGTAAGCCACAAGTCAGCGTGCTTTATTTGATCCTGGATACACTTATTCTTATATATCTGCTTATTAAGAACAATGGTTGGACATGACTAGTGATTTATATCAGTTTCTCAAAGGCCCTTGGCACGAGATAGCCAGTCTTATCCAATTTGATGGTTTTTCTTGATATTTCAAATCCTATAAGTATTTTGGCTTGTGTAGAGGTGAGGTCCTCCTTATTTGAGGAGATTCATGATCTTCAATTTGAGGATAGTAAGTTGTGCCTACTCTATGATTGGGTAGTGAGTTATGAGTCTGAGTGACACACCATATATTTTGAGGGTATGTTTAGATTTGATGGTCGTATTTGTGTTCTTCGACTTTATGGCTTGATTCAGTCAATTCTGCATGAGGCACATAGCTATAGATATTTTATTAATCTTTGTATGACCAAGATATATAGAGATTTGAGACAAATTTTTTTGGTAAAATGGTACGAAGAGAGATATGGCAGACTTTGTAGCTCATTGCATATGTTGTCAATATGTTATGTCCAAACATAGGATCCAGTCAACTTTATTTAGAGGTTACCCATTCTCGAGTGGAAATGGGAAAGGGTTACCGTGGACTTCATAAGCTGTTTTCCTCATACTTCCAGTGGTTATGAGGGTATTTGGGTTATTGTGGATCATTTGACCAAGTCAGCACATTTCTTTCCTATTCAGATGACCTCAGTATTGAGAGGTTAGCCCAGATTTATGTTCGAGAGATAGCTTGTTAGCATGGGGTCCCTGTATCTCTCATTTTTCTTAGCAGTTTTGGAGAGCATCTCAGGAGGAGTTGGGTACTCAAGTGTATTTGAGTACTTTCATTCATCTATAGATGGATAGTTATTTCGAGCGGACTATTTAGGTGCTTAAGGATATGCTCAGAGCTTGTGTTATGGACTTTGGGGTATAGTGGAACCGATACTTAGTATTTCCAGAGTTTTCCTACAACAACAGCTACCATTTAGGTATTGAGATGGCGCCTTATGAGGCTTTGTACAGTAGGAAATGTCATTCTCCTATAGGATAGTTTGAGACCTCTAAGGTTAGACCCTATGGCACATATTTTCTTCAGGACATATTAGATAGAATCAGTATGATTCAGGGTAGGCTGATAGCATCCCAGAGTAGGCTGATGGCCTATGCCCACCATAGACTCCATGACTTAAGATTTGGAGTTGGTGATAAGGTGTTCCTTCATGTTTCACCTATGAAAGGTGTGGTAAGATTTTTTAGGAAGGATAATCATAGCCCTCGCTATATTGGTCCTTTTTAGATCTTATGAGTTAGATTTACGTCCATACTTTGTCGTTGTTCATCCAGTTTTTCATATCTCTATGTTGTTGAAGTATATTCATGATCTTTCTCATGTGCTTAGATGGGACTCGGTCCAGTTAGATGACCAATGGACCATTATGGAGGAGCCCGTGCTTATTTTGGCTAGTAATTGAGGTGACTACATTCTAGAGAGATTCCAGCAGTAAAGGTTCAGCAGAGGCACCACCCAGAAGAGGAGGCTACTTGGGAGATTGAGAATGAGATATGGGTTCAGTATCCTTATTTGTTTGAGACTTCTAGTATCTTCTTCATCTTTACCTTTCGAGGATGAGAATTCCTTAGTAGTGGATTTTATAATGACCCATGAAGTCATTGTCTACGTTCTTGCTTATTCTCACTGATAAAGCTTCTCGATAGCTGCCTCAAGTTATTAGTGACTTCCTGGAACCGATAGTTTCATTACCTGGAGGTTCATTTGGTTTTTAGAACCATTTGCCAATTTGAAGCCTTTGTTTGTTATAATTGACCATTGGGAGAAAACTGTAATAAAACAACCTTAAATGCGAAATTAACTTCACCAACGCATCCATAACATAAAAATCTATGTGGTCACATATCTCATTTGCTAAAAACGGACTCCAGATGCATCTCGAGGCATTGCCCGAAGCCCATAACCAAGTTCCAAGCTTTAGTCGTAGCCTGGCATGGCACACCACTGACTAATATGGCATTATTTTACGATGGGAATTTGAAATAGTCATAACTTCTAACCAGGTTATCGAATTTGGGAGAATCTTATTTCGATGGAAAGCTTATGGAATTTCCCACATGAAAAAAAGTGAAAATCTTGAAAATTCCTCATGAAAGAACCATCATTCAATTTAAAAGCTAATACTAGTCATTTTAGAGATGAAATTAGCTATGAAAAGTATGAGGTATTACAATATCTCTCTCTTGAGAACATACGTCCTCGAATGAGCCTGACTGAGAGGGGAGAAAAGACAATTAACATAAATGCTGAAAATTAATAACTGTAACATGATCTCATGATCAACAAGCTAAACATATAATACTGAACATGCATATCTGATGCATGTGTACCTGATTCATGAATGCATGACTTAGTGTTCTGAAGAACTCAGTTTCTCACAAGGAGAATGCATGTCTGATGCATAATTACATAACTGAACTGATACTTGTGTGCATGACTGAATATGCAATGGTACTTGATACCATGTTTTTAATGGGAACATGAGTATGAAGTTGCATACCATGTTTGTGATGAACACCGAACATGAAACTGAGTAAGCTTAAAGAGAATTATTACCTTGAACTTGATCTGATAGAAGAGGTAAGGATACTTAGTATGCATGTATGCCTCTGCTTCCCAAGTAGCTCCCTCGACGAATTAATTTTGCCAAAGAACCTTAACTAGAGGGACTTATTTGTTCCTCAATCTACGAGTCTAATAGTCTAAGATTTCAAGTGGAATCTCTTCATAAGAGAGAGTGTTATGAAAATAAATGCTCTGAATAGGGACTACAACTGATGGGTCACCTATGCACTTCTTGAGCAAAGAGACATAAAAGACTTGATGAACTGAGGCTAGATCTAAAGGCAATTCGAGATCATAAGCTACCTTTCCAAATCGACTGAGAATCATAAATGGACCGACATATTGGGGACTGAGTTTCCCTTTCTTGCTGAATCGCTTCACTTCCTTCATGGGAGAGATCTTTAGATAGACATAGTCACCAATCTCAAATTCAAGATCTTTTCTACGAACATATACATAGACTTCTGTCGGCTCTGAGCAGCCTGGAGTCTTTCTCTAATCACCTGTACTTTTTCTAAGGCGTCGAATACCCAGTCAAGACCTATGACTTAAGACTCACTAACTTCAAACCAATCAATTGGTGACCTACATATCCTACCATAGAGATCTTTGAATAGAGTCATCTGAATACTAGAATGATAGCTCTTGTTATATGCAAACTCAATCAAAGGTAAGTGGTCATCCCAACTTCCCTTGAAATCGATTGCGAACGTCCTTATAATATATTCTAAAATCTTAATGATACTTTCTTCTTGACCATCTATCTGAGGATGAAAGGCTATACTAAGATGAACTTGGGTACCAAGACCCTTTTGGAATGCTTTCCATAAATAAGAGGTAAACTTGATACCTCTGTCTGAGATAATGGACAATGAAACACTATGCAATCTAACCACCTCCCTGATGTAGAGTTTGCCATAATACTTGACTGAATAAGAGGTATGAACTAGAAGGAAATGAGTTGATTTGGTCATTTTGTCTATAATGACCCAGACTAAATCACACCGATGATGATTTCAAGGCAAACCCGTCACAAAGTTCATGTTCACAACTTCCTACTTCCAAGTAGGAATACTGAACTCTTGCATAGAACAACTAGGCTTTTAATGCTCTAGCTTAACCTACTGACATGTAGAGCAATTAGCCACAAACTATGCAACGGCTCTCTTCATCCCACTCAACAATAGATTTCCCGCAAGTCGCGGTACATCTTTGTGGCCCCTGGATGAATAGAGTAGCGCCCACCATGCACTTTTGCATGAATTTTCTGCCTTAAGCCATCTACAACTGGAACACAGAGTCGACCCTACCAACGCAAAACACTATCTCTCCCGTGGGAGAAAACCTCTACTTTTTGATCCTTGATTGACTCTTTCAACTTGACAAGGTTGGGATCTTTATCTTTCTTTTCTTTCACCTGAAAAACTAGAGATGATTCTGAACTACTCTGAACCTATGTATCACCCTCTTTTGTATCGACTAAGAGAATGCCTAGTCTGGCAAGTTGATAGACTTACTGAGCTAACTTTTTCTTACTGTCCTCAACATGAGAAACACTACCCATGGATAGTCTACTAAGAGCGTCTACCACTACATTCACCTTGCCCGGATGAAAAAGGATACTCATGTCATAATCTTTCAAGAGCTCTAACTACCTTCTCTGATGGAGATTGATATCTTTATGAGAAAAGATATACTGAAGACTCTTATGATATGTGAAGACATCTACATGAACACCGTATAGATAATGCCTCCAAATCTTTGTGGCAAAGACTACGGTTGCTAACTCAAGATCATGAGTAGGATAATTCTTCTTATGGGGTTTAAGATGTCTGGAGGCGTAGGCTATGACCTTACTATGCTACCTGAGGATAAAACTCAAACCTACTCTGGATGTATCACAATAAACTATGAAACCATCTGGACCATCTAGGAGAGCTAAGACTGGAGCTGAGGTGAGTCGAGTCTTTAACTCCTACAAACTCTTCTCATGAGGATCTGACCACTTAAACTTGACTTTTTTCTGAGTCAATCTTGACACAGGGGATGTAATAAATGAAAACCCCTTAAAAAACCGTCTGTAATAGCCAGTCAAACCCAAGAAACTCCTATTTTTTCATGGAGAGATAGGGCGAGGCCAGTTTCTTACTGCTTTGGTCTTTTGAGTATCTACTTTAATGCTATCACTAGATATAATGTGACCAATAAATGCTACTGACCTTAGCTAAAATTTTCACTTACTAAATTTGGAAAACAACTGATGATCTTAAGAGTCTGAAGAACTATTTTGAGATGGTCTGCATGATCACGCTCACTGCGGGAATAGACCAGGTTGTCATCTATGAAGACTATGACAAACATGTCTAAGTACTGCTTGAACACACGGTTTATCAAGTCCATAAAAGTGGTTGGGGCATTGGTAAGACCAAATGACATGACTAAGAATTCTAAGTGACCATATCAAGTACGGAAAGCTGTTTTTAAAATGTCACATTCTCTAACTCAGAGTTGAAGATAGCCGAATCTAAGGTCTATCTTAGATAAATAACTGGCACCCTGAAGTTGATCAAACAAGTCATCAATTTTGGGAAGAGGATACTTGCTCTTGACTGTGACCTTATTAAGTTAACGGTAGTCTACACACATCCTAAGAGAACTGTCTTTCTTTCATAAGAATAATACTGAGAGCCCCACAGAGAAATTTTGGGCGTAATGAATCCCTTATCTAAGAGATCCTTCAATTGTTCTTTTAGTTCTTTGAGTTTTGTTGGTGCCATTCTGTATGTTAGAGTAGATATAGGCTGAGATCTAGAAGAAGATCGATGCCGAAGTCTATTTCTCTTTCGGGAGGAATTGCTAAAAGATCTTCAAAAAAGACATCTGAATATTCATTCATGATAGGGACTGAATCAAGACTGAGAGTTTCAGAACTAATTTCCTTAACTCAAAAAAGATGATACACACATCCTTTAGATATCATTATCCGTGCCTTAAGGTAGGAAATAAGTAGACCTCTGAAAGCGGATGTACTACCCTTCCACTGTAGGATGGTTTCATTCAGAAACTAAAATTGGACTATTCTATTTTTGCAGTCGACTATGGCATAGCAAGAATGAAGCCAATCTATGCTGAAAATGATATCAAAATCAGTCATACCTAATTTGACTTAGTCTACTGAAGTGACTTTTTGAAATATTATAACCGGGTAGTTCCTATATACCCATCGTGATATGATGGTTTTACATACAAGGGTAGAGACTGAAAAAGGATCTACTAGGATTTCGGGACTGATTCTGAAATTGCCTGCTATATAGCGAGCAACAAAAGACAAAGAATATCTTGGCTCTAGCAAAGCGTATACATGCACATGAAAGATCCATAGCGTACCAGTAACAACATCAGGAGAATTTTCTTTATCTTGTCGATACTGAAGAGAATAGAGACGATTTAGATATTGTACGCTACTGATTTGTGTGACTGAATTGAGCTAAGGAGAAAAAAGAACTCTGATAACCTAACTGAGGGTAGTCTCTGACTCTGTGGCTGGGCTTTCCACAACCGAAACAAATATCGCTACCATCTTTACAAGCACCCTTATGGTTCTTACCACAAGTCTAACAAAGGAGATTAGTTCTGGCATTGATAGCACTGCCCTGAGAGTTAGATCCTGGCGCTCTAACTTTGTTACCCTCCCTGAACATAGGAATTGGAGAACTGGCTGAAGAAGGGGCTATAATTGATGACTTAGGACAAAACTAGGAACGATTTTCTCCTTCTGATTTAGGCTGAACGAAGTTGAAACTACCTATCTTCGCTCTCTTATTCTACTTCTCCCTCTGCTTAATCTTCTTCTCCTCTATCTACTAAGCATGATTCATAAGCCTGGCTAAAGTCATGTCACTGTTTAGCATGGTAGATCTGTACTAATTTACCATGCTATCATTTACCCCTAAAGTGAACTTACTCATCTTGGCTCTGCTATCTGCAACCACATGACGGGCATATTTGTCTAATTGAGTAAACTTAAGAGAATACTCTTTCACTGTCATATTACCCTGCCTGAGGTTGATGAATTCTAGCACCTTAGCCTCTCTAAGCTCTTGGGGAACGAATTTGTCTAAGAATAAAGTGACAAACTCCTACCACTCTGTAGGACCTGCATCACCTGACCACTCTAACTTCCAATGTTTGAACCAAGTATGAGCCATATCCTGCAACTGATATGCAGATCGCTTAGCACTCTCAACAATAGTCACCCTCATGACGTCTGTCACCTTTTGAACCTGATCAATGAATTCCTGAGGGTCCTCATTTACCTTAGACCTGAGGAAGGACAGAGGATTCATTTAGGTAAAGTCTCGAATCCTTGTTGCAACTAAGTTAGCCACCTGGTTGGTCGGAATGACTGTTGACCATTCATTTTGAGCGGCAACTGTCTAAGCAAGAGTAGTGAATGTGGCCCTAAACTCTGCATGAGAAACATGATCGCACAAAGGATCTTCGAGCTGGGGGCTAACTAATTTCTGTTTCTTTTTCAGGAGGAATGTTGTGTAGAAGAAAGGGGGAAGTAGATTAGACTGAGAGATGGACTTGAGATTATGCTCACTGGCATAACATGAATACCAAAATAAGGGAAATTGTTCCTAAAACATCTTATATCCTCTTGTACATAAATGTGGCATCCAACACACCCATGTATAAGACTGTACTAGATGCGGCTTTCAGACTTCCTAGGACACTATTGAACCTTAGGCTCTGATACCAAGTTTGTAATGCCCCAAATATGGTACCCAAAATGCTACATGGTGCTAATGACCTCGAAGGACCATAATCCTACCCATGACTGATACCTGTAACTGTATACTGCATAAAATACTTTATAATGCGGAAACATGAACTCAAAAGGCAATAAGGTTTAGTACTAAACTTGATATGAATGATATAACATCTATTAGGAGTAATAGAATACACAAAACAAATATGAACATACTAAAATCTGAAACATGATAGTCTAGAAACCCTCAAACTGACTGAACTACCTGAGTAAGGAGTTGATGGGATATGTCCCCAACTAACTCCAAATAATAAGTTGATTAATGAGTTAATAGGGAAATAATCATTTCTCCAAAAAATGAGGACTTACTTCTAACTCTATCTGCGGATATCTGGAATCTATTATTCCTCTACAGGTCGTGTCTCTAAACCTATGGTATAAGAAACCATAGCGCAAATGCAGTAGCACTTTAGATATACTGGTACGCATGTGAGGTTGGCTGAATGCATGGGGTACAAATGCATGGACAATAATAATAACTAACTAACTATCAAGAGCGTGAGAATACAGGCATTATACATAATAATTGACACTAATACAGTGATAATATGATTACTGAATCTAAATATAACAGATAACATGAGTGACTGTATTTGACAGTTCTGAATCTGAAGGAACTATCTAAGTTCCATACAGTATCTGAGTTGACTATATCTTACAGTCCTGAGATCTGAAGAACTATCTGAGTTTTATTACTGAGACTGATTGACTATATCTAATAGTCCTGATTCTATAATGTGAAACTGTGGGAAGCAGTTATCTAACCGACATGCCCCTTATATGCCATTATGGTTAAGTTGGGGTCCAATCTGTAACCCCAATTTGAGGGGTGTCAATACCGCGCCACTAGTAAGGATAAGCTGTAGGAGACCCTCATCTGATAGTGTCCTCTATACAAGAATAGTGGTGGCCTTATCTGATGGGGATTATCTACCTCACAAACCCTCATCGACAGTGTTGATGTCTCAACCTATGCTAGCTATATATTTATGGAATGCAAGGATGACTTCTAAGGATCACACCCTCATCTGATTGTTTGTGTCCCCTACTTGGGTTCACTCGGTGCTAATTTCTACTCCTACATGAATGGACACTGACGGTGATTTACTAAACTAAACATGAGCTGAATTTTTGAATTACATTGACTGATGAAATACTACTGATATTTGACAACTGACTAAGGTCATGAGATCATAGAGATTTTCTGCTAAGGATTCATAGCTTGACTGAGAGTATCATGAAAATATGACATGGCTCTAAGAACATAGCTAATGTGTCAGGTACGAGTATCCCCAGGACTCGATGGAAGGAAACTGACCAAGCATAACTTACTTGAATATATAACTAACATAATAATCTATAATATATTTATAAAAGTATTCCCATCAAAATATATGATAGGCATAACTTGTACATACATGGAGATTTCATGATATTATACTAGTTAGGCACTTTTCCTTTATCTAGGCATTTAATCAAACATATTACAGGCATGGTACATCTAAACATCATTGTACAATAATTAAACATCATGGTTCAATTATAATTTCATCATTCAAGGGCTTAATCATAGGTTTGCATGAATCTACACCTATAATAATGTAACCCACTTTGAATTTTTCAGCAAACATGGAGTAGAATTAAATTTCTCATTATTCACATGAACAAGAGTAACCCAATCATCAAATTCATAAGAAAATCCATAGACTTGAATTTAGAAAAGGGATTCTTGGGCTTCATGGATAAAAGGAGTCCATGAATGAACACTATGCATACCTTAGTTCGTGATTTCATGAAGACTAATGGAGAAAATTTCTTGGAATTGGATATTCTACGAAAACGCTAGCCTATTATTAAGAGGTTTTTGAGAGAAGAGAGTGTATTTTGGTTGAAAAATGGCTGAATCATGTGTTAAAGAGCTTAAATAGGGGTGGGAAGTTGACGTTTTTAACCCTGGATGTGTCATTTAATTTAAAAAAAAAATTCCCCAAAATGAACCCCTAACGCAATGCGGCTCTATCCCACCATGTCACTGAAATTTGTCAATTGGACTGAGGGATTGCACTATGTGGAGCCATCGCGCTGCCCCTTCCTTTGTGACCTGAAACTTTGGCGCGACACGGAGGACATCGCGCTAAGACAATAGAAAAGGATAATTCTAAATTTTGGACCTAGCACGATGCGCCATAATCATAGAGACCTACTAGAATTTTTCAAATACAATTTCTTCATGTGGCGTGGCGCGCCACAGACTAATATAGCATTGTTTTATGATAGAAACTTAAAATAGTCGTAACTTCTAACACGGTTATCAGATTTGGGTGAATCTTATATCAATGGAAAGCTTATTGAATTTCCATGATAACAAAGAGTGAAAAACTTGAAAATTCCTCATAGAATAACCATTATTCAAATTTTAAGATAATACTAAACATTCATGAAATGAAATTATCTAGGAAACTACAGGGTATTACAAGTGTCAGAAATTAAAGAAAGTCTTGTGGGTTGATTAAGAGCTTGAATAACTTAGGTATTCAAATTTTTCTACAAATCTAAAGTAAGATTCCTTTATGTTTTGTATTTAGTTCGTGATTTCTAGATACAAAACCCCAATTGGGTTGAGGCTCAATTATAGCCACAATTTTTATTGGTTTCCTCAAATTTCTTGAGAGTTATAGCTCCCAAATGATAGTTGAATAATGGGTTGGTCTCGGAAACTCATTTTCTAAAGGTAGGACTCACTTGGGGGTTCGGTGTCATTTTGGACCCATGACACAATGGTGCCATAATGGGAATTGTCTTTCTTGTATTAATACTTTGATTGTGTTGTGATAGTTTGGGTCATAGAATAAGCTTCAATAAAACAAAAGGCAAAACTTGTTGGTTCATGAACTACATGGTTTCAAGGTAGGTTACGCATACTTATAGTTAAATTAAGCAAAATCGTAGTATATTTATGATATGAGATTGGGTGGGGTCGTAGATAATAAATGGGAGAATGATAATACATGGGATTAGTTGATCTTTATAGGCTATTAAACTTTAAAAATGTGATGCTGGACTATAGCCTAGAACCTTGGATAGTTCTACTTATAGTTTTATGAATAGTATGAGAATAGTTTAGTTTCTCTAGCAGAGGAGAATAATGTTGTTCACTAACCTTAAGAGTATGTTGACCTAGATATGATTAGTTATCAATTGGCCTTAGTTTTTGTGGTGACTTAGAAAGAATACTTGAAGAAGATTTTTCGTCATACGCCTAGTAAGGATTGATAAGCCCTTATGGTGTGATTTTAATAACCTAGCCTAATTCCAAGTAGAAATAAGTTTTATAGAAGTGAACTTTGGCATTATTCAGATTTAGGAGTGGGACTTGACTAACCATAAGCTTGAAATATGTAATTCCTTCGTGACCTAGATACTTGATGAACGTCTAAGTTACGTTATTGAGGTTTAGATGGTTAAACCCAGTTGATGGCTATGCATGTGGTCGATGGTTGGAACATTTTATACTTGAATGATTATCTTGTTGTTATGATATGTATAGCCTTGTAAAGTCTTGTAAATTAAACCTTTAGTTATGCAGCCATTTGTCCTATTGATGAGTTCACCAAGTGAACCTATAATTATGTTACCACTATTTCTTTGACCCAAGCCTAATTATTGAGCTAACGTTTATGTGATGGATTTTCCTTTGGGGTTAGTATTGTGAAAAGTGTTAGTAAAAGAGGAATCTAAAGATCTTGCACATGACTTATAATTGACTTTCTAATAAATATGTTAACTTGGAAAAGTGGTGATTGTGTATATCATTTAGATTCTCATGCTCATGCATTAACTTATATTATGTAGTGATGAATAATAGTAATGTATGATGGTATGTGTTACCTTACATCACTTATACTCTATCACTATGAGTTGTATATGCTTATTTATTTAACTACATATATATGTGTATATCATTGTCTTGGACAATAGAAGGATGTCATGATGATGCCCAATGAATCTTGAGGATTTAATGATGTTATGATTATGCTCGGTGATCCGTAGGATATAATGATGTTATGGTGATTCCCGATAAATACGAAGGATATAATGATGTTATGATGATCCACGGTAAATTCAAAAGAGGTAATGATGATATGATGATGCCGGGTGAATCCGGAAGCGATAAAGATGTTATGATGATGTCATGTGTGGTGAGTATATATGAATACATGGATGCATTTGAGGTTATTGCATGTGTATCTAAACCCATTTGTGTACTTAGGACATGATGTCTTCCTTGGTAATTTGTTATCCATTCTTTGTCATAAATTACTAGATAATAGATGTGACCCTTGTTAACTCTAATTAGTATATAGAAGTAGATTATGTTGAATATTAGGCTAAGGATAATTTATATGTGTAATATTTTGTAGAACCAAGGGATCACCTAGTATATCTACTTGACTAGATTAAGTGGTGATATTATGGAATTTTTCCTTGTAATGTGGCTAATGTGATAACTAGCTGTATTTTATAAATGACTATGACTTGTAGGCTAGAAGCCTAGTGAACTAGTTGGTGGACCATACTTAGCTAAACTATGGAAACTAGTCCTTAAGGTTTTGACATGCTCAATGATAATAGACCTAATATTATATGATGAGTAGTTAAGTTGACATCTAGTATATGATGCCATAGTGTCTAAATTGATGACTTATATAATTAGGAGGCTAATTTGAAGAGGGCTTTGTGATGGGTGAATAAATAATAGTGTTTGTAACTTGTAGCTTTTTACATATTTGACGACTAGTAAATTATTAAACTTGCAAACTAGTGGCTCATGGAAATGGAGGCTAGCTAGTATAGGCTAGACATGAAGCTTATTAATTAGTTAGAGATTAAGAAACTATATAACCATGTTATGGTGATATCGGCTTTGTTTTATAAAATTATAGTATTGATGATGATTGTAGACCTTAGTAAGAGGCCATAGCGGGAATGTAAACTTTGCGACTTTGCTGAGTTTCTTGTGTATTTATGCCTTGATATGTTAATCGATTGATCATTTATACTCTCCAGTGGTATAAGACATAGTGATGAGTTCTTTATTTTTTTTCCTTGAGTGTACTTTCTTGCGGTATAGGATATCGTGGTAAGTTCTTTTGCTTTATACACTAATGATGGTAATTGTGTTGATTATGGTAATTACATGATTATTATTGTATATATGTGGCTTTACTCTTCCAAAATGAATACTCATGTGGATATGGAATTTCGTACTATTGTTATAGTTGATTAGTTAATTAGACATTGATATCGAAGAAGATTTAGGTTCAATTTTGTAACTTGACTTTAAGTTATTGTCTTACTCTATGTCATCCTTATATCATAATTTAGCTCATTCAACCGATGATGCCAACTGACTAACCATGTTTTGGTACTCATACTTAACTTATGTACCTTTTTGGTGAAGACCCGAGTTCTAGTTGCCGTAATTTTGTCAAGATCATGATGTGGTGATCATCGGGAGATTGGGTGATCTCCTATGGTGGTCATTTCTTCTATCCTTTTTTTGTATTCTGTATTCTAGACAATTGTATTAGACTATCTATGAATATTAGACGTTGAGTTGTAATTTTTACTGTCGAATGTAGAGATGCTCTTGTACTAATACTATCAGGTCATGGGATTTGTATTCAAATGTCAGTTGTTTCTTTGTGGAATGTTGTTATATGATATTCCCATACAGGTTCCATGTTGGACATTCCTACCAAGGTAATCCATTGCATTAGCTCCAGGTTTCGATGTTGGCTTACCTACTGGTGGTTATAGTAGGTGTCATCATTACTCGAAAATTGGGTCATGACAAGATGTCCATATCTTTGTTCACAAGACAGCCTCACTTTCTAAAATCAACTCACGGGACAACCAAATGCAAATTTCCTCATTCTAGTGCTCATGCTAGACAGTAACTTGAGAGCATATTAGGTTAACTGATGGAATTTCAAGGAAAACTCTTTGACCATCATCCTTTATTGCTTTAAATTAAAAAACTCTTGCACCCTTGCCTCGCTCATAACCTGAGGGAAGAAGCAGTCCAAAAAACTACTAGAGAAATCATCCCATAGTGCAGATTCAGCAGCGCCTCCCCTTTGAATGTTCCTATTCCTCATACCATTGGTATGCTACATCCTTCAATTGATAAGCCACAAATTCTACACCATCATCATTAACAGCATTCATAACACATAAGATCTTCTCTATCTCATCAATAAAATCTTGAGGATCCTCCTCAAACATAAAACTGGTGAACATAGGAGGGCTAAATCTCATAAAATGGCCAACTTATGGCTTCTGAAGATGGAGTAACAGAAGCTAGACATATTAATGGAATGATGACATTCCGCATTGGACACATAATCCTAAGAAACTCGAGGAGTACTAGAGGGACCTATGGAACTCTAGGCGGTCAATACAGAACTGGGCCACTAGACTAGGTTTGTACCCCATAAGCAAGGCGTGTCTTATCAACATTTTCCTCAAGTGTGATAGAAGAGCTTCTAGGAGATTCAGATTATCTAGGAGGCATGATCTGAAAATCAATGGAATGGGATTTAAACAAACTCAAAACCTTAGAATCTATGGCTTGAAATAGAAAAACAAAAAATTGAAAATTTAGTAAATATTTCGTTGCCTCTAACTTATAAGTGTGATGTGCTACATACCTATTTAAAGACTACTCGATATGGTTTTGTTAGAAACCGAATGACACCAAACCTAGGCTCTTATACCATCTTTGTCACAACTCAAACCAGGATTTGGACATGATGGGTATCTCAAGTCCCACGTGGACCAATGATCACCCCCTACTCCTAACCAACAATACACACCATGCTCAAAGGGTGGCTGAATTCTGAGCATATAACAAAATAAGAGAATATTAATTTAAAGACATTAAAATAAGTCTGTATCCAAAACCTATCTATACTAGTATCAATGCCAATACTAATACCAATACTATTACTATATCGACACCGCCCATGCCCACAATAGTGTAACAAAGCCTCTAACCAAAACTAAAGACTATCTAGTCGAGACATGCCCCCACCATCTCCAAAACCAAGACCAAGGGAGTAATAAAGTCATAAAGACGTCCAAAGCAAGAAATGTAGTCCTCCTAAGTATGGAATCTCACTACTTAAATCTAACTTAACAGTTGTCCCTGAATCACCTAGTCACTGAGCAGAAGGACTAAAAGTCTGACCAATTACTGCATTACATGTGGAATAGGGTCGGAAGACAGTTAGTGGGGTGAACGCCAGCATATAAGTCAAGGTTAAGTATAATATAATGATATGATCAATATCTTAAGATCATTCAAAAGACAACACACCTAACCAAATGCATATATATATATATATATATATATATATATATATATATATCACATGCCAGGAAAGGGAACGAGGCATAACATTTCTTTCAAATCCTTAGCTTGGATTGTGTAGCTCAACTGTCATTTAATAGTACACACGGGCTATATAGGCCTCAGATATCACCCACTTTTTGTGGCCCAGTGTGTGTAGCCACACGAACTAGAGAAAAATCTCATATATAAGCACATGGGGGAATCGAACCCTCCAATATATACTACTATGACTTAAGCACCCATCATATAATAATTTACTGGGGATCGAACCTACCTAATCATGATATAATAGTAAGTGGGACTCGAACCCCCTAGTCACTTTGACTCATATTTCGGCAAATGCGATTACCTGTATCGGTCAGTTGAACCTCTACTTTCACAACTCAACTACACAACCCTTATTAGAGCCCCATTAAAACATTTGTCACACATTTCCATTTAATGAACCACAATACACTTTTTGGCATACATTGTTGGTATCATCATAACAACTACACTTGCAAGGTAACACATGATGCCAAAAACATTCCCTTAACTTAGGGAGAAGAACTCCCTTTGTCCCTTAATACACATTGGGGAACACTGGATCCCTTTCTTCATTAAATCATGCCATTGTATTTCAAATACTTATTTACGTCATGCCATAGTTTAAGACTAGTTAAATTGACAAAATCCCACATTTCTCATAAATAAAACCAATTTCGTATAATGGGATTGGGGTCATAACCACTTTAAAAGTCATAGGTTTGGGAAAATAACAACTCACTAGTTCATTCACCATACCTATACAACCACAAGTTTAAAACCATATTAGAAGCATGAAAATCATATATGTAAACCACTAGAAATATTTTTCAATTCCTAACATTCAAAATCCCCAACCTTTGTTTTCAAAACCAAAATAATAATCATATGACCAATACTTTAAGTCACATGATTTTGAAAAATTAACAATGAGGGTAGAGTAACATGCCTAAAATAGTAATATGTGCGGAGAGAAACCACCCTTCAGAGCCCTAATTGATTAACCTCTAGAAGCCCTAGCAATAACTTGAACAACGAGTTTGAGAGATATTTTTTAGAGTGTATTATGGAAAATAATATGATAATAAAACCCAAAAAAGTATTTAAATCATGGGTTCCAAGGGATTAAAGTTGCTAATGTTCATAGTTCCCTTAACTTAAAATCTAGAAAAGTCCTGCCTTTGATTATGAGTCAACCCCTTGACTCGTAACCATACCATATGACTCGTCACCACGAGTCATATCCAAGGCAGTACCACCAAGTCACTCAACACTGTTATCCTTATGATTGAACTAACCCATTCTTAACTAGACCCTAAAACCTATAGGTTCTAGTTGTAGTCAACATAAAACAAAATTTGGGACATACACTGAACACCCAATAATTACACCCATGACTCATAATGTCTCCTTACGTCTCTTAGTAAGCCACTCGTACTTAAAGAAAAATCAAGAATCAAACTTAATGGTTTGGGTAGGAAACATCCCCATTATTTTTAAAGACACCATACGACTCTAGGGGTCCAGTCGTAACCAATGGTGTTGGCCCAAAGCTTAAGGAATTTTTCAAGGGCCAACATCTGGGTATTTCAGTAAAGTAACTAGCTATCTTTGACAAACAATACATAAATGGGACCCCATAACCCAGAAGGTCCAATTAGTACACAACACACAACAAAAAACACTTATCAACTATACCTACGCAACCTCTAATAAGGCTGATAAATATAGGGCATACTTTTTGTCGGCAATGAAAATGCAAAGATGAATTCTAAGTATAATCCATATTTCTATTACCGATCCAAGTGACATAAAATAACTTAGTTTATACACCTCCTACTGCTGAATGGCTCGTAATGGAAGGATCTACAACAATCTCTCTTCACTAGCACGATGGCTCACATATGAAGGATCCCCTATTTTGTATGAGAGTACTCGTATACACCAACTTAGTCCCTATCTAAGGTTTCGAATAATAATAATCATCATCAATATAATCCATTAAGTACCAAAGGTACATATATATATATATATATATATATATATATATATATATATATTCATGACTCAACTCATGGCTAGACGAGTGTAAGCCCGTGAATCCATTGTTCGAGGTAAACTTTGGGACTAGATTATCAAAAAAGTGTGAAAAGGGTCACAGTCTCTCTCAAACAAAGTAAATAGTAGTAGTTAAATCATGGAACAAAATCTATCTCAATAAAATTTATAAAACATCATTTTTGTCTCAAAATTTCTTAAATCATTCATTATATTAGTATGATTTCCATTGTGAAAGGATTCGTTTTAAAGTGAATAGTCGGAATAAGTCCCTTTTTAGAAAAACAATAGTTAAATTATATTTTTTATTTGAATGGTACTATTTGGTGGGAATGAATGTACCAAATCTATGTATGCCATCACCAGTATTCAAATAATACAGTTATAAGCATCTAAATGTGAATAAACTAAATCATATCTAATATAAGGATAAATCACTCACTCAAGATCCAACTAACATCATAAATATGGCCTTGGGCCCTATAATATAAAATTGGCATAAGCATAACATCATCCAAAGAAAACCATAATAAGTAGTTAAGAAAAGTAGAAAACCTTATACTAAATGGACATTAACCTCAGCTATGTCTAACATGCTAGAAACCTAGGGCAATAGTATTCTAAAATCAAATAAATATGTCATCATAAGGGTTGATTCACCATTCTAATCCCCAAGTTTATAATTTACGCAAGGTCATGGAGTTCTATCCATAATGACATCCTAACATCCCTATATGACATGTAACATATATAATAATCTACCTCATGAATATTAGTTGATAGAAGCCTACCTCAATGATGAACCTCAAGTCCTCAAATTGCCAGTAAATTACCCCTCCTTGCTCTATGATCCTATAATGAATCCATGGTATTAAAATAGTAATTTGTATATCATAAGAAAAAAATAAGACCCATATTTATATACTAAAGATTGGATAGAAATTTGGGTCAAGAATGAGCCTACGGGGATTACAAAGGGAATCCAAATTGAATCCATCACAAGGTCTCTCAAAGGATAAGGAATATATGCTCAAAAGTTAAATAGAAACAAGGGGAAATTGGTGTCTCAAATCAACCCTTAGATCTAAGGAATTTTAAGGTATAAATCTTAAAATTACCATAAAATAAGATGAAAATTAACGGCAAAACTAATGTAAAATGACCAAAGAGTGTTACCTAGCTTACCTTATCTTTAATGGATGATTTTCCATTTTTTGTTCTTCAAGCTCTAAATTTGCTGAAGAAATATTGGAGAAAGTGGTGGAATATCAAGTGGGAAAAAGGATATAAAAAGCTCATAGGTGTCACTTAAGCAGTCATCCGATCACTTAAACGACAACTGCTTAAGTATCTACTCAACCACTTATATGGTTTGGCACGATAGACGTAGGTACCATTTAAGTGATGCCTTAGCTTCATAAGTGATGTCCCATTAAGAAGTATATGATCACTTAAGTGGACCTTAGAAAATATCCAAGGCTGCAAAAATGACCAATATCGCTAAAGCAATTAATTCTTAAGCGGTCAATAATTACTTAAGCATTTGTTTAGCAATCTGATGCATCAACTTTTCTAAGTCAAAAATGGTCTCAGACTTCATGCTCGGGATTCGTTTGAACCCCATATGCATAAATAAACTCTTCTACCATACCAAATTCAATCTTTTGAACAAGATGGAACCATCAGAGCTTTCATCGAAGATTGTTTCAACTAAATGTAAGGCTCACACCTTTAGTTTTATTTTTCATAGAATCTATGTAATAGCCCAAAACAAGTCCAGAATCCTTGGGACCTAAACCAAGGGTCCATCTAGCCTAAAGTCATCATTCCAAAGCTGATGGAGCTATTGGAATTATCAATTGAGTACATCTACTAGGATTTTTTGTCTGATACCAAATCCTAAATAGCAAAAGCTCTAAAATGGAGAAATGAGCCTAAAATCTAAGTGAACCGTCTGATAACTTAACTAATAGTTTTGAATATTCATAATGACCTATAGCCATTGTGGGAAGACTCAAATTATTAGAAATGGATGCAAATTAATGAAATTACTTGGAAGATCATTACAATAAGTTTTATGTAGAGATTACTCTTAACAAAATCTCTATCACAAAGAGAAAGAAAAAATCAACTGAATTCTTCCATGAATATGCCATAATGTGGAGAGATAAAAGAATCAAATGTACACTATCTTATATAGAAAGTAAAAAATAATTATTTATTTCATTCAAGTCCTAGATTCAGATTATTATAAAAGAATGGTAATAATGGATGGAAAGATCTTTATTGAAATTATCAATGTTGGAGAAATTAATAAAGATGGACTTAAAATTAGGATAAGAACAAGGTTGACATACGTCCTTCCAAACTAGAACCTTCATGAATGAAAAAAAGGAGAATTTTTTTTGCAATTATGACCTAAGAAAATACGTCATGCCACCAGCAATTGTGTAACAAGTTGCATGGTGATTTTTGGACTTTGATGTGTTATGATAATTTTATCCCTTCTTGTAGTTGTATTATGGTATGTATGGTCTAATAGAGTGGGTGAACATTTTTCAAAGTATTTTGTTGAATCAGTTTTCTTTAAAGGTTTTGAAGTTGACAAGGTTGATTTTAATCGACATTTGGAGTTTTAGACATAATACGAGAATTTTGTTGGTTTTACTAGCTCCAAAATGCCATTTCTAGGATAGTAGCACTGTTAGTTGGCATCTCGAGGTGTCTAGATCATTTTGTATTCCTATAATTGACTTTGGTGAGCATTTGTTAATAATGACCTCAGTTGGTGAATCAGCCGATTCTATTAAGTCTAGAACATTGATTTCAGTTAATTAGCATAGTTGCTTTATTTTCATGGGATTTAGAATAATTCTGAGTATCTATTTGGAATATTTTTGGGCTTAGATTTATGTTGGTACACAATTCCTTGTGTGGATGGTTTTCAGGAATCATTCACATTTATGAAGGATAAGATCTTTGGCAATTAAGATCGATCGATCGCTTTTGTAAAGGGGTTGGCTAGAACGGGGTGGGTTATCGTCTTTCGCCATCATGAGGATAGGGATATGTTCATGATGGGTCATGGACTAGGTCAGTCTGAATT
This sequence comes from Capsicum baccatum var. pendulum, assembly GCA_030864225.1. Classification (NCBI taxonomy): domain Eukaryota; kingdom Viridiplantae; phylum Streptophyta; class Magnoliopsida; order Solanales; family Solanaceae; genus Capsicum; species Capsicum baccatum. The sequence goes on along the minus strand of CM061560.1, from coordinate 156,790,627 downwards.
CAATGTATCTATCCCATTTGGAAGAGTAAAATTCACATGGACAAATTATAATCCTATTTTTGAACATAAACCTCATAATTCAATTTTTGAAGCTTTGTACCTTTACTTTGGAATATTCAAAAGGTTTTTTTTGATATTTCTTTCAGTGGTATGTTCTTAAATCATTCTTTTAACATCACCCAATGATTATTTCTAGATTTCATCCTCAAATTTTGGCTTTTAAACATAAAATTTCAAGGTTTTCCTAATAATGTTAAAGAATGATATTTTGATAATTTCAAGCCTGATTTCAACTCTAATTTTGATACATTTTTAGATTTTAATTCCTTAAATTATGGGAAAATATATTTTCTAATAAAATTCTACTTTTATTTATGTGGACTTGGGTTGAATTTTGAGCTAACTTTTTGGGTCTGTTTTACAACTATATAAATATGAGTATTGTTGGATTGGTATTTTTGCATAGGACCTATTTTTATATATTGGTTGTATTATTTAATCATTCAAGAGGGGAAGGAAAGTTTATGATCATTAAAGACATTTAGTTCAACTTAAAGGTAGGTTATGACTTAACTTCTTTTAGACTTTGCTTGGGTGGGGACTTATTGTGTAAAGCATTTTATGATTTGGGTAACTTGGTACTTTATTATATTAATTGAGATGAGTTTAACCTGTGATGCTAGACATGATTCTTATATTGTGTTATTGATGTAAGTACTATGGATAAGAGTAAAAAATGAAATGAACTATTGTTTTGATGACCAAATTGGAGGCTCGTATTGACCTTGTAATATCAGACATAGATTTTTCTTTGGTATTGAGGCTTATGGCCTATATTTATGAATGATTTTGATATTGAGATTGTTGGATACATCTATCGCATTTGTTTCATTTCTTAGTTTTGCATTCATGCATACTCATTCATATCATTGATTATGAAAAAGATTGGCAAAAATATTGATTTAGCCTTGTTACAAGTTTAGGCAAGATTTATTGAAAATCTAGTTTAAGTTTAATTATTTGATATTAATGTAACACCCCAAAATTTGATCCTGAGATGTTACATGGTTCTCAAGACTAGGAGTAGCCTTAAGATAACCCTGTATGTATACTACTGAGCCTGAATCTTATAATAATGGAAATATAGACATAAATTTTATGTGAGAATGTGGAAACTATTCGTAATATCTGAGAATAATCTGAACATAACATCTGAAACTTCAAAACTGAATAATTTATATCAAAACTAGTAGTCTGAAAAGACTCTACTACTAATACTAAAGAGTCACTAGGACAAACCCCCAGCTAACTTGAACTATCTGAAAGGAAATTTTAAAAGCTCATAAACTGATAAACTACAAAATCTTAATGGATAGAATAAGTCCCTAAACTATGAGGACTTACCAATTGTCGAATGTAGATGGAGATGCTCAAACTACTCACACTGCTGATACTGAGCACCTATACCTACATTATAAGATAATGTAGCGCATAGAAATATATGTGGATCAGTACTTTGAGGATGTACTGAGTATATTGGGGTGATATGCATAAGTAAAACATCATCTCAAAATCATAGTTTATAAAACCATGCATGCTAAATGTAAATCACTCACATAAGCTGGAGTACCTAGAATACTTGAAATATGAGGTAATAAGAAGAAAGTCATGCTTTATAAATCTAGTGAGTCATAACATTTAGTTCTAACAGTTGTACTTCTATTCCGCCTTTAAATCATATTATCTACGTGTAGAAGGACTCACTCTTAAATGTGAAATCTGAAAGCTAAAATTTGTAGTGAATATCTTTCTGTAAAGCATAATTTAAGTAAAATTTATGATCCTTTACACTTAGTTTTCTAAAAGCATTTCTTAAAACTGTTATGAAAGTTGTTATTATTAAGGTTATCTTTAAGCTTTAGGAAAAACTATTCTACAATGGAGGTTCTCTTAACCGACATAAACCATGTGTGCTAACATGGAGTCCAACGTCTCATCCTCCTAAGAAAGAAACCTCACGTTGGGGAGAGGTATCATACTCTTTTCGGGGAGTATAACCTGAGATAAGTGATCACATCTTTAACTATTATCCACATAGAAGTGGGAATAATTTGATAATCTGTACCTATGTTGGCTACGTAGTTCTATGGAATTCAACTTACAATTCACTTGAAATCTCATGATCTTGTAAATGACAACATTGGGTATGAACCCTAATTTCAATTTCATGGAAAATCATATAAAATCAAATAACTTTGTAATTTAAAATAAGTTTTGGGCACAAAGATGAAAGAAGTATCCGTGTTCATAAACCCCACATACCTTAACTGAGGCTTAGATGAAGAAACCTTGAATTTTTTATTCCTATTGAGTTCTTGAAGATGAGTTCTTGATTATCTTGCTTTCGAAATCCTCAATTTGGAGTTTTCTTAGAGAATCTATGGAGGATTGTGATTTCTTAGAAAAAGTTTTGGTTTCTAGGATTTTATTTTTAAAGATGATGATGAGTAATGAGTATAATAGGCTTAAGATATGATTAATATTATGTTTTGGATGGATATGGGCTTGGGAATTGTCAAAAACATCGCTTTAAAACACCTAAACGAAGCTGGAAAAATATAACAAGGTCCTAATTTAATGGGTCACTGCGATGCCCCACTATCACGGTGGCTCACTAGAAATTTATGACTGGGAAATTGGGGGCCTCTGCGACACAAATCTATCATGTTTTCCCACTATATTTTGACAATTGGGACCTGGAACCTCAACACGACGCGCTACCATCGCGATGCCCTATAGAAATACCATTTTGACCTTCGGCACGATGCGCCACTACAGCATTGGACTACTAGAAATTGACAAATGGGAAAATGATCCTCTCTGCGATGCGCCAATATCATGGAGGTCCACTGAAAAATGAAAATTATGAATTTAACCAGTTCTGCGATGAGGTGACTGTGCAAGTGGCACGTTGTCAACTTAAAAACGTCATAACTACATCACCGAGAGTCAAAATCGGGCGAATTTGATATCGATGGAAAGCTTATTTGATTTCCCACACAATGGAAAGTCTAAATCTAAAGAATTCCACCTGGAATAAATTTTCTTAATTTTCAAGCTATTCCTTAACATTTTAGGAGCGAATTTAAGCTAGGAAAATTTATGGGTTATTACAATATCTCCCCCTTTGAAACATTCGTCCTCGAATGTGGATGGTTAATTATATGTGAGCTAATGCTCACACATTTGAGGCTTTTAACTAAGAATAATTGTCAATTCTTAAGCAACTTTTGTCGTTTTTTATTACTTTATGTTTGATTGTGCAGTAGAAGCTAAGATGCTAAAGAACCAACAAAACTGGAAGAAAATGAAATAAACTCTAAAGTAAACAAAGGCAAAGTATTGCTGACGACATTTCTAATAAGTCGTCAGCCCTGTCATAAGCTATCATCTTCATTGTCAGTAGTAGAAAGAAAATTGGCCTAAGTGGAAAGTTGTGGTGACATTTTGTGATAGGACGTCAAGGAGTTGATAAGTCATCAAGATTTTCGTCAGCCTAAGGAAGAACATGAGAGATGAAGAAAAACCTTGACGACATTTGTGATTGGTCATCAAGGAGCTGAAAGGGCATCACCATTTATTGTTAGCGTTAGGCAGCAAGTACCAAAAGCATAAAAGAAGCTGAAGACATTTGTGATAAGTCGTCATCCTCCTGATAGGCTATCACAAATGGTGTCACCTAATCCAAGGAATTTCTGAATTTTATTATTTTGTTTCATTAATTAGGATGAACTATTTAAAGCCTTGTTTAGGGTTTTCTTCAGAGTGGCGAACGTTGAGTTTTGAGACACGATACTTTGATATTTTTCTCCCTCTTCTTTTGTCTTGAGAGAGCAATTACTTTAAAGAAACTATCATCATTATTTTGGGATTTTCTTTGGTGATTTAATCAGAAAATCTCTAGTTTCTATTCATTTTTTGGTAAGTTCATCTTTCAAAGCATGAATTCATCTAGTTTCTTCGATTATTATTACGTCATGAGCAGCTAAATTCCTTTTACCTAAATTATGGGATCTAGGGTAGGTCTTGATAAGGTGTTGAGAGTTCAACATTTGAAAAGTGGTAGGACTCCTTGATAATTCTTATGTTTTAATTTTGTCTATTGGTTGAAAACGATAGATAACACCTGCTTTGATTTCCTTGAGAAAGAAATCAAATATAGTGGGAAGTGAATTATCAATAGGGACTTGGAAACACTAAACTTCCGTTTAATAATCAGCGTTGTAACAAGGTTGGTTAACTTGAGTTAAAATCTAGGTAGTGAATATAAATTCCCTACGCCTGAGAGAATTAGGTAATTAAATATACTTAAGTAGGTCGAGAGACATTTAAGCATAACTTTGCTAAAGATAACTTTTTGTCCTACCTACTGTAAGAATCTTAAACCACTAGTAGCATCTGTCAAATACTAAAACCCCTAGTGAATATAATTCTAGTTTTTCATAAACTCTTGATTACAAATATTTAAAGTAAAGTGACAAAAAATTACTTGTTAACTAAAAACCCCTTGTCTCTGGAAACATCAAACTATCAGCTGATTAAATCATAAACGACTTACGTTCGCACCATATTCCCTGTGGGATTTGACCCCAACCTAGTTGGGTTTTATACTGCCAACTATTTCTTACATTCTCGTTGAGAGATGTAGTTTGAGCGTTATAAAAAATGGCACCATTGTCGGGGAATACGGTTGAAAACTAAAGTTTGTGTGTGATATTTGACTGTTAGTCAAGTTTCCTAGTTTTACGTTTACTTGTTTTTCTTATTTATTTGCAGGATAGTTATAGTGTATGCCAAGAACCATACATTTGGAAGAACCATTATTACCATCTAATTTGGAACTACAATGAATTGGAAGAATGACAGAACAGCAAGAGGTTGACAGATTGGCAGCCTTAGCTAGAGCTCAGGTGAATGTGCAAAATGATGGGCAACAACCACGACATCCAAATTCTGAGGACAAAGATTTGGGGATATGAGGAGTTACAGAATCCTAGTAACCCAAGGCTAGCGGAGCAAAGAGCTGCACCAGTATGATGTAATGTTAACAGGAACTGTCCATTCTAAGAAAGGCAAGAGTACCAGCCGATCCAGTATGTTCTCAATGATAATGATGATGGAATGGATGGAACAGGTGCAACGGGTGCAATTATTCCTCTACCGTTGGCACTTGGGGCAAAATTCAACATTACGAGTACTATGATTCAACTCTTAAATCTTAAGGGGTTGTTTTGTGGCCTTCCTGGGGATGACCCGAACATGTGTCTGGTGAATTTTGTCACCATATGCAAATAATTTGATAACTCAAGAGTGGGCCAGAATGCTATCCGATTGAGATCATTTCTATTATCTCTGTCTGGGGAGGCAACATAGTGGCTAAATGAGTTGACCATGATTCTATAACTAACTAAAGGCAGTTAAAAGGATATTTCCACCTTCTAGAAGGGTACAGTTGAGGCACAATATCAGCAAATTTAGGCAGCTCCCAACTAAAGCCTTATATAAAACCTGGGAAAGATTCAAGAAAAAGCTGACACACTGTCCAAACCACAAGATGACAGACATATATTTGATGAAGACTTTGTACAGGGCTCTTAACTCTATTACAAATCCAATTGTAGACAATGATTATAGTGGTTGGTTTGTTGATATTACATTCCCAAAGGCTTCATAGATGCTGGACAAAATGACCAAATAAAGTCGGGCATGGAATACCAGAGACTCTGTGGTGGCCAGCCCCACTGCTTTTGTAGGTATTACTGTGGAACAACGCAAAAAAGAATAGAATTATGAACAAGACATCACTCACCTTAAAACACAAATAGACTTACTAACCAAGCACTTGCTATCAAGAAAGATTAAATAGGTGAAAGTTGTGGGATCTCACGATAGAAGTGAGGCTGATGTAGATGAAGAGGCTAACTATGTTAATAATCATAGGGGTTTCTGAGGAAATAGACAAGGGAATCAATGTCGTACTTACTATGATAAGCTTGTCTATAAAGATAGGGAGCAAGGAAATTGGAGGAATAACAATGACAGGAGCGGGCTATATATTCCTCTTGGAAATCATAAGGTTGCTTTAACAAGTTCTAAAAAGATGTCCATGAAGGACATGATGGCTAAGTTTTTGAAGGGAGTAGAAGCTACCAACTCTGGTTTGACCACCATGAAGACCGATCTGACATCCATCAGTCAGTTGGTGCACTCACACTCCACCATAATTAAACAGTTGGAGCAGCAAATGATCCAACTCTCCCAGCATTCAACCAGAGAAAGAGTGGAACGTTACTAAGTCATATAGTCCAAAATCCATAGAATGATGGCTCATGCATGGATATTACCACTAGAAGTGGCAAGATATTACCTAGCCCTTCTGTGGGCAAACCTGTATTTGATGTTAAACCGGAATAAAGTGGTCCAGTGGAGTTTGAGAAGCTGGATAATTTTGATGATGCTCCAGATAAAGACAAAGAGAAGAAAAAAATGTAGCGTTGAAAACTATTCCAAGACCATCACCTCCCTTTCCTCAATGATTGAAGAAGAAAATAGATGATGCAAAATTCAGCAAATTCATGGGAATGCTCAAGAAGTTGATAATAAATGTTCCATTGGTGGAGGAACTAGAACAAATTCCAGGATATGCTAAGTTCATGAAGGACCTTTTGACTAAGAAAAGAGTAGTGAGCTACAAATTAGAGAATAATCTCCATCATTGTAGCGTTATTTCTACAAGGACCTTGGTGTAGAAGAAGCCAGACCCAGGCACATTCCCTATTCCCTATACAAATGGGACTATGAAATTTTCCAAGGCATTATGTGATCTGGGAGAAAGCATTAATTTTTTGCCGCTAGCTGTTTATAGAATGTTGGGTTTGGTAAATCCCATACCCACCAGCATGCGACTCGTGATGGCGGATAGGTCAGTAAAATGACCTATTGGAATTTTATATGATGTGTTGGTGAAGGTAGCCATTTTTCTATTCCTTGCAGATTTTGTCATTTTGGATTGTCAGGAGGACTTTGAGGTGCCCATAATCTCCATCATTGTAGCATTATTTCTACAAGGACCTTGGTGCAGAATAAGCCAGACCCTAGCGCATTCACTATTCCCTATACAATTGGGACTATGAAATTTGCCAAGGCATTATGTGATCTGCGAGCAAGCATTAATTTGATGTCGCTGGTTGTTTATAAAATGTATGGTTTGGGATATCCCACACCCATAATCATGTGACTCGTGATGGAGGATAGGCCATTAAAATGACCTATTGGCATTTTATATGATGTGTTTGTGAAGGTATCCATCTTTATATTCCCTGCAAATTTCATCATTTTGGATTGCGAGAGGGACTTTGAGGTGACCATAATCTTGGGTTGACCTTTCCTTGTAACTGGAAGTGTATTGATTGATTTGAGATCGAATGAGCTCTTATTCAGGATAAATGATATAGTGGTACGGTTTGATGTTTGTAAATCAATGAAGAAGTAGGAAAAAATAACTATGTTATCCAAAGTTGATGTGTATTATGAGGATGAACAGAAGGTGTCAAGAGAGGAGCAACTTTTTGTCGAGCCTTTAGCCATAGTTCTGATGAACTTTGATCGTGAAGGTATTGAGGAGTATGAAGAAACTATTTGTACCCTGTCAGGCATAGTTCATATCCTTATGCTCCTAAAAAGCTATACCTTGACTTGGCTAATCGACAAACACCACCGGCCAAGCTATCCATTAAGGAACCTCTGGTGTTGGTATTGAAAAAATTGCCTGGGCACTTACGGTATGTGTTTTTAGGAAACGAAAACATGCTACCTGTTATTATTGCTACTGATCTGGGTGATCAATAGGTAAACGCACTTATTTCAGTACTTCAAAGGCACAAGAGAGTTATAGGATGGACCATCATAGATATTATTGGCATTCCTCCTGGCATCTGGACGTATAAAAGACAACTTGAAGATGATTGTATTCCAACCATAGAGCCACAGCGCCATCTTAACCCAGCAATGCAAGAGATGGTTAAGAAGGAGATTATTAAGTGGTTGGATGTAAGAGTGGTTTATCCAATTTCTGACAGCAAATTGGTGTGCCCAGTTCAATGTGTGCCCAAAAAGGGGGTATGACTGTGGTTGCAAATGAAAGGAATGAGTTGATTCCACTAAGACCTGTTACTGGGTGGAGAGTTTGCATGGAATACCACAAGCTAAATTCATGGACTCTGAAATACCACTTCCCTATGCCCTTTATAGACCAAATTCTTGATCAATTGGCTGGAGGAGGATGGTATTACTTCTTGGATAGATATTTTGAATACAACCGAATCTGTATTGCTCCTGAAGATTAGGAGAAGACAACATTCACATGTTCATATAGCACCTTTGTATTTAAGAGGATGTCATTTGGACTATGAAATGCACCCACCACTTTTCAATGGTGCATGATGTCTATCTGCTCAAATATGGTAGAGGACACTATAGAGGTATTCATAGATGATTTCTCTATGGTGGGAGATTTATTTGAGGTGTTGTTGGCAAACCTGAGCATAGCCTTGCAATGATGTGTTGAATTCAATTTGGTACTTAGTTGGGAAAAATGCCATTTTATGGTAAAGAAGGGCATCGTTCTCGTCCATAAAATTTCAGCAAAAGGGATAAAAGTTGATAGAGCCAAGGTGGAAGCTAGTGAGAAACTACCACCTCCCATTTCAGTATAGGGAGTGCGTAGTTTTGTTAGATATGTTGTATTTTATCAGAGGTTTATAAAAGACTTCTCGAAGGTTGCAAATCTACTTTGCAAACTTTTGGAGAAAGAAGTGAAATTTTCATTTAATGATGATTGCTTGAAGGTATTTGAATGCCTTAAAAAAGGCTAGTTGAGGCCCCTATTATTGTTACACCAGACTGGTCAAAACCGATTGAGATCATGTGTGATGCAAGTGGTGTTGCCCTTGGAGCTGTATTGCGACAAAAGAACAAACTATTTCAACCAATATATTATGCCAGCAAAGCACTGAATTATGCACAAAAGAACTGCACCATTACTGAGAAGGAGCTTCTGGCTGTAGTGTATGCTTTTGAGAAATTTAGGGCTTATCTGCTTAAGACAAAGGTGGTAGTACACATTGATATATAGCCTTGAGGTATTGTATGGTAAAAAGGACTCAAAACCAAGGTTGATTAGATGGGTTTTGCTGCTACAAGAATTTGACTTTGAAGTCAAGGATAAGAAAGGTTATAAAAACCAGGTTGTAGATCATCTGTCCAGAATGGAAGGTGAGAGAGAAAGTAGTGATGAAATAGAGATAAATGATGCATTTCCTAATAAGGAGATATTAGTTATTGCAGTGGAGAAATTTCCTTAGTACACCGATTTTGCAAATTATGTTATGACTGAAGTCATTCCAGAAAATCTCTCTTTCCATCAAAGGAAGAAATTCCTCATGGTGTGACACGTTACTTCTGGGATGAGCCATATTTTTTTTGGCAATATACCAACAACATTATAAGAAGATGTGTGCCAAAGGTGGATGTATTGTGCATATTAGAGGCATGTCATGCTTCCCCATTTGGAGGCCACAATGCAGGTGACAGAAAAGCAAGGAAGATGTTGCAGAGTGGCTACTATTGGCCAACATTATTGAAGGATGTCCATGAGTTTGTGCTGAAATGCGACCAATGCCAGAGGCAGGGGTCAATCTCCAAAAGACATGAGATGCCTTTGACTAAGATGCTTGAAGTGGAATTGTTTGATGTCTGGGGAATCGATTTTATGGGACCTTTTGTAAGCTCGTATGGGATGAAGTATATTTTAGTTGTTGTTTAGTATGTCTCAAAATAGGTTGAAGCTGTTGCCTTGTCCGATAATGAAGGAAAGAGGGTTGTTGCTTTTCTCAAGAAGAGTATCTCATGTCACTTTGGAGTACCGCATACTATTATAAGTGATGTAGGATCTCATTTTAGCAACAAAGTGTTTCAAGCGGCGTTAGCAAAATATAGGGTGAAACATCATAGAGTAGCCACTCCATATCACCCACAAACTAGTCGGCAAATGGAGGTGTCAAATTGAGAGATCAAAGCTATCCTATCCAAAATGGTGAATGCTAGTCGAAAAGACTGGTCTCGAAAGATCGATGATGCCTTGTGGGTAAATCAGACTGCTTTCAAGACACCCATTGGTATGTCACCATTTTAGCTGGTCTATGGAAAAGCTTGCCACTTACCAATAGAGCTAGAGCACAAATCCTTATGGGCACTCAAAAGGCTGAATTTGAGTTGGAAGAAGGCAGCAGAGCTGAGACTGGGATAGCTGAATGAGATGGATGAATTACATCTCAGGTCATATGAACGAGAAGGCCTATCTAAAGAAAAGATGAAAAAACACCTTGATTGGAGGATAGAGAAATAAGACTTCCAAAAGGGTGACTTGGTGCTCCTATTCAGTTCAAGACTCAAACTATTCCCAGGTAAGCTTAAATCTAAATTTTCAGACCCTTTTAGAGTTAGTCAAGTTACTAATCTAGAGTGGTGGAACATGAAAATAAATATGGTAGTACCTTCAAGGTAAATGGGTAATGAGTCAAACTTTATATTGGTCCAAAAGAATCAATAAATAGTGTGACTACTATCTGTCTTGATGAAGTCTGAAGTAATCGAGATACCTGAGTTGTTCCACGACATTAAATCAGGCACTATATGTCAGGCACTGCATGTCAGGAACCTATGACCCCCGGGATTGATCTATTCCAGGTATACTCTAACCCTTAGTTTAAATTTTCTTTGATTTTAAGTTGAGGGAGTAGGGTAAATTTGTTGTTGTAAAATTTTGCAGTCAACTAAGTGAAATACTTGTACTTAAGGCAGTTGAATTGTTTTTTTGATTTTTGTAAACCTCTTCAAGAGGTCTACTACTTTAAACTGAGTGATCTGCATTTAAGTATGACCACCGTGCATCTTTGTATAGCATTATTTCTAGTAACATAATAATCATTGCTAAACAGCTGCACGAACTGAATGAGTAGTCGAGTGTGATATATCATGCGCCAAGTGTGTGTGTGAGATGTTACTCAGTTCCCTCTGTATGTTAAAGCCAGAACTTACCTGGTTAGTCTTACCTAGGTTGAAGGATAGGGATTAGGAAAGGATCATAGGTCGTTTTAATATTAGCTCAATTTAGCCTAAATGACCTTCCTATGTGTATCATATCCCTTGATCCTTGTATTGATCCTAATTAGCCTATTTCTTTGTATGACACCTGTCACCTTCTCATTTAGATCATCATGAACCTATTTTGGGCCTAGTCCTCCTTGGACACTGTGCACCTTGACTTAGGCAAATGGCCTAAGTTGAGGGTGGCTATTATAGAGGTGCGTGGTATAAAATGAGTATGAAGAAAGGTAGCATAAAAGAAAATAATAAAAATCTACGTGCAGAGGAAAAGAGCAAGAAAAAGAAAAATTGTGAAAAAGAATAAGTAATTGAGAAAAGACTGCACCCATCCTAAATAATTGTGATCAAGAAAAGAGAAGAGCGGAAAAGGATAATAAGTGAAACCCCAAAAATCTAGTGTAGTGTCAAGAAGGCTTAGTCACTTTAAATACCATCGAGTATCATACCAACCCCTAGCCTACATTAGAAGCCTAAGAGAAGTCCTATAGTGATCCTAGCTGACCTATCTAAAGATCTAGGTAATGAAAATAAGGGCAAGCCTATGTTACTTGGCATACACTGAATTGAAATTCGTTCTGAGAGTGAGTGTTTTGATTGTCCCCATGGTTACATATATAATTCCTATTATGAGATAAGAGGGATTTCTTTGCTGTGAGGGCACACTGGTTACATTGCTAGTTACTAACTTATTCGGGTAGTGTAATACTGGTCTATGCATGGTTGTTATAGATGAATTGATGACATATATTGATTCATATATGTTGCATTGGTGTTCTTCATTGTACTTAAATTGAATGACTTTGGAGGTGGTGAATGTTTTTTGAAATGATATGGATGATTGACAGCCAAATGTGCTTTGTAATCTCTTAGTTGTGCTGAGTTGCTTGATTTTGATTGCTCTATGTTTGATTTTATAGTAGAAGCTTAGATGCTAAAGAACTAACAAGAATGGAAGTAAATGAGCTAAAATTTGAAGTAAATAAAGGCGAAGTGTGGCTGATGACATTTGTGATAAGTCGTCAGTCCTGTGATAAGCTATCATCTTCATTATCAGCAGTGGACAGAGAATTGGCCTAAGTTGAAATCTGTGATGACATTTTGTGATCTGATGTCAATGAAATGATAAGTCGTCAAGATTACAGTCAACCTAAGGCAGAACATGAGAGGTGAGGAAAATCCTTGACGACATTTGTGATAGGTTGTCAAGGAGCTGATAGGGCATCACCGTTTATCATTAGCACTAGGCAGCGAGTACCAAAAGCATAAAGGAAGCTAACAATATTTATGATAAGTCGTCCGCCACCTGATAGGCTATCACAAATGGCGTCACCTAATCCAAGGAATTTAAGAATTTTATTATTTTGTTTCCTTAATTAGTGTGAACTATTTAAAGCCTTGTTTAGGATTTTCTTGAGAGTGGGGAATGTTGAGTTTTGAGACACGATACTTTGATATTTTTCTCCCTCTTCTTTTGGCTTGAGAAAGAAATTACTTTAAAGAGACTATCATCATTATTTTGTGATTTTCTTTGGTGATTTAATCGGTGAATCTCTAGTTTCTATTTATCTTTTGTTACGTTCATCTTTCAAAACATGAATTCATCTAGTTTCTTTGATTATTATTACATCATGAGCACCTAAATTCCTTTAACCTGAATTATGGGATCTAAGGGTAGGTCTTGATAAGGTGTTAAGAGTTCAAGATTCGAAAGGTGGTAGGACTCTTGATAACTCTAATGTTTTAATTATTTTATATTGGTTGCAATTGATAGATAACACCTACTTTGATTTTCTTGAGAAAGAGATCAAATATAGTGGGAAGTGAATTATCAACAGGGACTTGGAAACACTAAACTTCAATTTAATAATTAGCGCTGTAAAAAGGTTGGTTAACCTGAGGTAAAATCTGGGTAGTGAATATAAATTCCCTACGTCTGAGAGGATTAGGTAATTAAATATACTTAAGTAGGTCGAGAGATATTTAATAATAACTTCGCTAAAGTTAACTTGTTCTCCTACCTACCATGAGAGTCTTGAACCACTAGTAGCATCTGTCAAGTATCAAAACCCCTAGTGAACATAATTATAGTTTTTCATAAACTCTTGATTACAAACATTTAAACTAAAGTTACCAAAAATTACTTGTTAACTAAAACCCCTTTGTTTCTAGAAACATCCAACTATCAGTTGATTAAATCTCAAACGACTTACGGTCACACCATATTCCCTGTGGGATTTGACCCCAACCTAGTTGGGTTTTATATTGACAATGATATCTTACATTCTCGTTAAGAGGTGTAATTTGAGAGTTATCAGTTAAGGTGAAAATACTGAGGAATTTGAGGCTATAAGATACTATGCACAACTGAAATAAACTGAATGTTTGAGTCTCAAATATAATGAGCTACTGAACTGATCTAAAAGTTCATAAATTCTTATGAGGTAACTATATAGTTGAATTTGAGAATAGTAAAAGACTGAATGAAGGAGAACTATTGCCTTCAGCTGAATCTGAGCTCGTGGAGAAGAGATGAGGATACTTGATACACATGTCTGCTTTTGTTTCCCAAGTAGCACCCTCAACGGACTGATTTTTCTGTAGAACTTTGACCAATGGAACTTCTTCGCTCCTTAGTCTGCGAATCTAATGATCAAAAATCTCCACTAGGACTTTTTTGTATGAAAGACTATTCAGAATATCAGTGCTTTCTAAAGGAACTATAGAAACTGAATCGTCCATGCACTTCTTCAATAAGGATACATAGAACATTAGATGAACTGAGGACAAATTTGTGGGTAGTTCAAGCTCGTATGCCACCTTCCAAACACTACTCAAATTATGGAAGGGACGTATATAACGAGGACTAAACTTCCCTTCTTGCCAAATTTCTTCACCCTTTTCATGGGGGAACATTCAAATACATAAGATCATCAACCTCAAACTCAAGGTCCCTTCTCCTTACATCTGCATAGGATTTCTGACTACTTTTGGCTACTTTCAATCTCTCTCTAATTAACTGAATTTTCTCCATGGATTCGAACACTATGTCTAGCCTAATTAAAGTGGCCTCACCCACTTCAAACCAACCAACTGGCGATCTACATCTCCGCCTATAAAGAGCCTCAAACGGAGCCATCTAAATACTAGCATGATAACTATTATTATAGGCAAACTCAATCAATAGAATATTCTTATCCCAACTACCTTTGAAATTAAGAACACAAGCTATCAATATATCCTTTAAGGTCTAGATGGTCCTCTCTGCCTGGCCATCTGTCTGTGGATGAAAAGCTGAACTAAGATGAACTTGGGTACCAAGACCATTATGTAAAGCTCTCCAGAACTTAAAGGTAAACTGAGTACCCCTATCTGAGATGATAGACAAGGGAACTCCATACAATCTGACTAACTCTCGGATATACAACTTAGCATAATCTTAAGTTGTATAAGATGTGTGAACTGGCAAGAAATGTGTTGACTTAGTCAATCTCTCTACAATAACCCAAATCCAATTATGATGATAACGTAAATGGGGTAAACCAGTCAGAAAATCCATATTCACTTCTTCCCAATTCCAAGTGGGGAGACCAAACTCTTGCAATGTACCACCAGGACTTTGGTTCACTATCTTAACCTATGGACAAGTTTCACACTTGTTACGAACTCTACTATATCTCTCTTCATACCACTCGATTAATAGATTTTCGCAATTCGTAGTACTTTTTGGTAGCACCGGGATGAATAGAATACCGCGCACCATACGTTTCTTCCATACAAGGAACTCATAATCTACTTTGGTATCTCAACACATTATCTCCCCCTTGGGAGAAAACCTCTATATTTTGGTCTTTAACTGACTCCCTCAGTTTGAACAAACTAGGATCCTAATCTTTCTTCTCTTTCACTTCCGAAACTAGGGAAGATTTGAAGCTACTCTGAACCCAAATATTTCCTTCGGCGGAATCAACTAACCTAACGCCCAATCTGGCTAATCGATGCACTTCCTGAGCTAACTCTTTCTTAACCTTCTACACATGAGCAGCACTACCCATAGATAATCGACAAAGGGCGTCTGCCACTACATTGGCCTTTCCCAAATGATACAGCACACTCATATAATAATCTTTCACAAACTCTAACTACCTTCTCTGATGGAGATTCAACTCCCTCTGGGTAAACATATACTGTAAACTCTTGTGGTCCGTGAACACATCAATGCACATACCATAAAGATAATGTCTCAAGATTTTCAAAGCAAATGCAACAGCGCCTAATTCAAGATCATGGGTTGGGTAATTTTTTCATGAAGCTTAAGCTATCAAGAGGCATAGTCTATAACCTTACCCCTCTGGATCAACACACAACCCAAACTAACTCTGGAGGCATCACAATACACCACGAAACCATCTGTACCATCGGGTAATGCTAGGACTGGGGTTGAAGTGAGTCGAGTCTTCAACTCTTGAAAACTCTTCTTGTAGGAATCTAACCACTGGAACTTAACTTTTTTTTTGGGTTAATCTTGGCATAGGAGACGCTATGGATGAGAAACTCTTAACAAAATATCGGTAATAACTAACTAGACCCAAGAAACTCCTAATGTCTAATGGAGGGATAGGTCTAGGCTAATTTCTCACGGCTTCTGTCTTTTAAGGATCGACTCTAATGCTATCGATGGAAACAATATGACTGACAAAGGCTACTGATCTTAGCCAAAATTCACACTTACTAAATTTGGAGAACAACTGATGATCCCTCATAGTTTGCAACACAATTTTGAGATGGTCAGCATGATCATCCTCACAACAATAATAGACAAGGATATCATCTATAAATACTATGAAAAATATGTCCAAATACTGTTTGAACACTCTATTCATCAAGTTCATAAAGTCTGCTGGGGCATTGGTTAATTCGAAGGACATGACTGAAACTCAAAATAACCATAACGGGTTGTAAAAACTATCATTGGAATATCACATTCCCTTACCTTAAGCTGATGATAGCTTGATCTGAGGTCTATCTTTGAGAAATAACTTGTACCTTGGAGTTGATCAAATTAGTCATCAATTTTAGGAAGGGGATATTTGTTTTTGACCGTAACTTTATTAAACTGACGATAGCCAATGCGCATACACAAAAAACAATCTCTCTTCCACACGTAAAGGGTAGGAGCACCTCATGGAGAAACACTAGGCCATATGAGACCTTTATCTAGGAGATCTTTGAGTTGCTCCTTCAACTCCTTATCTCTATAGGATCTATATGGTATGGAGTGATAGAAATAGGTAAGTATCAAGAAAAAGGTCAATACAAAATTTTCTATCTCTATCGGGAGGTATCCATGGGAGATCTTCCAAAAAAACATCATAAAACTCATTGACTACATTGATTGAATGAATTGTTGGAGTCTCAAACAAAGTGTCTTTAACTCGAACAAGATGATAAATACATCTTTTGGAGATCAACTTTTTGGATTTAAGATAAGATATAAAATGGCTTTTGGGGGACAAGGAACTACCTGACCACTCAAAGACTGGTTCATCTGGGAACTGAAACTTCACCACATGAGTGCGGAAATCTATAGAAGAAAAATAGTAATGGAGACAATCCATTCTAAGAATAACATCCAAATCAACCATGTCTAACTCTATCAAATCTCAGAATATGACTATGTGAAGGACAGTGTCAGGACACTTTTTATAGATTTGCTTAACAACAACTGACTTACCTACTGGGGTAGAAACCAAGAATGGCTTAGGGATCTTTTCAAAACTTATCTCAAAATTTACTGCAACTAATAGGGTCACATAAGAGAAACTTGACCCATGGTCTAACAACACATAAACATCAAGATAAAAGACACGAAGCATACTAGTTACACATCTGGTGAATCTTCCTGCTCCTGGTGAGATGGTAAAGCATAGAAAACATTATGGCACTGACTGCCACCAGTACTGGATGATGAGCCATGAGGAGGGGCTAGGCAACCTGAAGGAGCTGGTGCACTAGTAACTTGAGTCTAGGAACGGTCATTTCTGGTTCCTGCTTAGCATGAAGACAATATCTAAGGTTGCGACCCAACTTGGTATATCTAAAAAAACCTTTCTAACCAGCCAAAAACTCACCAGGATGATTCTTACCACACTCAGTACACGTAGGATATTGGGCTTACCACCCACACTACTATAGGATCTGGATATATAAGACTTACCCTACTATACATGTTTACCTCTAGGAGAGGGAGAACTAGGAGAGGATGGTACTGGCATAGATGAATGATTCTAAAACTGGAAATAATTTCCTCCTTTAGACCTAGTCTGGCCATACTCAAATTTCCTAGTTCTAGCCTTCTTATTTTCCCTCTCACTTTCCCTCAACTTCTCCACCTCAATCTGCTAAGCATGCATCATCAATGTAGTAAGATCTATGTCTCCAATAAGAATAGTCATTATACACTCCTTGACCACCAATCTAGACACTGCAGTCATGAACTTACTCATGCTTGTCCTAGGGTCACCATCTGATCAGGGGCATACTTAGACAACTGGTTGAACTTGAGGCAATACTTCTTCACTTTCATCGAGCCCTTCTTTAGGTTCATGAATTCTTCCATCTTCGCTTCCCTCATCTCACGTGGGAAAAACTTATCTAGAAGCGCATCCTAAAATATCTGCCGAACCGTGGGTTCTACTTCTCCCCTCTACTTTTCTTCCACATCACTACCAAGTCATATGCAATATCCTTCATCCTATAGGATGCTAATTCTATACTCTCCTCTTAGGAAACATTCATAATTTGGGTGATCTTCTTCACCTCATTAAGATAAAGCTACGGGTCCTCACCTTTTTTGACCCAAAGATTTCTGGCAGATTCTTCCTCAGAAAATCTAAAATTATGGCTATGGATAGGTCCCCATATTGCTGAGGTGAGACTGCAGCCTGATGGTTTCCCTGAATATTATTTTTCATAGCTTGGGTTAGTGCCTGAAAGGCAGCCTAAAATCCTGCATGTGACATATTCTTATTCAAAGGATCTGCGGGCTGAGGTGGCTGGTTGTTATTTTTATGGGCATTAGCTCGATAAGGAGGCATGATCAACTATCACGTGAAAGCATGATTTAAAAGTAGATGGAGATATTGTAAGCACAATAGATCATGAACGAAAAAGATAATTTCATAAGATTTTTCGGTAGACTCAAGTTCATAAATATGGTGCACTTTACAACCATGACCAAGACTCTACGTAATGCGGCTTTTCTGACTCCCTAGTACTCTTAAAAACCTTAGGTTATAATACCAAGTTTGTAACACTCCAAAATCTAATCTCGAGACGTCACTCAATGCTTAAGACTCTGAGTATCCTTAAGATAACCCGATCTGCATACTACTTAGGCTTAATCTTATAATAATGTATATATAGACATAAAAGTCACACGAGAATGCAAAAAATATTTGTAATATCTGAGAATAATCTGAACATAACATCTGAAACATCAAAACTGAATAATCTTATCAAAACTAGTAGTCTGACAAGCCTCTACCACTAATACTAGAGAGTCACTGGGACAAACCCCCAACTAACTAGAACTGTCTGAAAGGTAATTCTAAAAGCTCATAAACTGATAAACTGCAAAATTTGAAAGGATAGAATAAGTCCTCAAACTATGAGGACTCACCAACTGTCGAATATAGATGGAGATACTCAAACTACTCACGTTGCTGATACTGAGCACCTGTACCTACATTATAAGAGAATGTAGCACATAGACATATATGTGGATTAGTACTTTGAGGATGTACTGAGTATATGGGGGTGATATAAATAAGTAAAACATCATCTCAAAATCAGAGTTTATAAAACCATGCATGGTAAATATAAATGACTCACATAAACTAGAGTATCTTGAATACTTGAAATATGAGGTAGTAAGAAGTAAGTTATGCTTTATAAATCTAGTGAGTAATAACATTTAGTTCTAAAAGCTATACATGTATTCCCCCTTTAAATCATATTGTCTAAGTGCAGAAGTGCTAACTCTTAAATCTGAAATCTGAAAGCTGAAATCTGTAGCTAGTATCTGTCTGTAAAGTATAATTTGAGTAAAATTTGTGAGCCTTTACACTTAGTTTTCTAATAGTATTTATTTTATTCTTTTACCTTAGCTAATAGGGAGAATTACTTTAAAATTGTTCTGAAAGTTGTTACTATTAAGGTTATCTTTAAGCTTTAGGAAATACTTTTCTACAAGGGAGGTTTTCTTAACCGACATAAATCGTGTAAGCTGATAAGGAGTCCAATGTGTTGTCCTCCTAAGGAAGAAACCTCACATTTGGGAGAGGTGTCATACTCTTGCCAGGAGTATAACCTGAGCTAAGTGATCACATCTGTAAATATCATCCACATAGAAGTGGGAATAATCTGATAATCTATAACAATATTGGCTACATAGTTTTGTAGAAGTAGGATACACTAAACCCACACTTCCCGCTTGGTGCTAAATATTACTGCCTTTTTATTTGCTACGCTCATTCTATTAGAAATCCACTTTAAAACTATCATAAGGGTTTATCTTAAAGCAATTATGCATTAATCTGATAAAATATGTAATAATCTGAAAAGAGGATTCCAAAATAAATCTACGGATCAAAAGATCAAAACTTTATAGCAAATCTGATATAATCAGCTCATAAGGTGCTTTAAGCATCATTTTTCACAAAATCTCAACATATAAACATAGGGCTTAAAACCTATGTATCAAACTCATGTCAAATATCATAATAATCATGCTTGATAATGAAAATAATGATAATTCATCTCAAAATCTTGATATTACTGCAATAAGCATGAAAATAGAAAAATAAACATGCAATCCAACTTATAATTCACTTAAAATCTCATGATTTTGTTAATGGCATCATTGGGTATGAACCATAATTTCAATTTCATGGAATATCATATAAAATCAAATAACTTTGTAATTTAAAACATGTTTTGGGCACAAGGATGAAATAAGTATCCTTGTTCATAAACTCCACATACCTTAATTGATGCTTATATGAAGAAACCTTGAATTTTGGATTCATATTAAGTTCTTGATGATGGGTTCTTGATTATCTTGCTTTTGAAATCCTTAATTTGGAGCTTTCTTGGACATTCTATGGAGGATTGTGATTTCTTGTAGAAGAAGCTTTTGATTTTTAGGGTTTTGTTTTGTAAGAGAATGATGAATAATGAGCATAATAGGCATAGGATATGATTAATCCCGTGTTTTGGATTGATTGGAGCTTGGGAATTGTCCAAAATACCCTTTTAAAAATCCTAAACAAAGCAAGAAAAATGTAACTGGGTCCTGATTTAATGGGCCACCGCGACACGCTACTATTGTGGTGGCTCACTGGAAATTAGGGTTTTCCATAACCCGAAGCTATCGCGTTGTCCCTTTAGATTATTACAATTGGGACCTGGAACCTCAACGCAACGTGCTACCATCACGATGCCCTATAGAAATACCATTTTGACCTTTAGCACAATGCGCCACTATTGCGTTGGACGACTGGAAATTGAAAAATGGGAAAATAGACCTTTCCGTGATGCACTAATATAACGTAGATCCACTGGAAAATTAGAATTAGGAATTTAACCACTTTCGCGATACGGTGACTGCCTAGGTGGCCTGCTGTCAACTTAAAAATGCTATAACTCATTCACCAAGTGTCAGAATTGGGAAAATTTGGTATCAATGAAAAGCTTAATTGATTTCCCACACAATGGAATGTCTAAATCTAAAGAATTCCAAAGAGAATAAAAATTCTTCATTTTGGAAGCTATTCCTTAATATTCTAGGAGCGAATTTTAGCTAGGAAAATTTATGGGGTATTACAATTAATTTAGTTCTAGTTTGAGTTTAGGCATGATCTATGGAGCTTGTGAATCCCTTATGGGCACCATATTATAGTGAAAAACCAATGGGGTGTATATCAGTAAACACTAGTGATTGCATATCATATCATTGCATTACATTATCATTTGTACTCTCATTATGATTGGTATAAACTATATTATTTATTCTTTTTCAACTATTGGGACTTTTTTTTGTGCAAACTTGGTTTAATGTTCTTTATTTGACGTAGAATTATACTTAATCTCAGTTGGCCTATGATACCTATAGAGTATAAGTGGACCGTACTCACTTCTACTCTTATGTACCTTTCTAATGTGCAACATGGTTCGTGTGGTACCCATGGTTAGAGATTATGCTAGACAAATTTTTTAAAGTTATGGTGCGCTTCTACCATCATAGATCACCTCAGCTTGATCTATCCCTTACATTCTATCTATTTTTCCATTCACAAATGGTGTGTTTTACTTATTATGTGAATCAGATTTAGAGTCACTTTTGTATAATCATTACAACCGAGTCTTACGGTATTTGGGGTTTTTGTTCATTTCCTTTTGTTGGTTTCTAATTAGAGATTATGATAGGTTAATACCATTTATACTTTTCTTGTGTATGGAATCTCATACTTTAACATTTATTTCATTCATCCAAATGGTCAGGTCAGACATACCTCCCACGATTGGGTCGGTTAGGTACCATGATGACACGACCCAAATAATGGGCCTTGTCAAAATTTGCATCCCAAGTCCATCCAGGATTGGGGACTACCCTCGTGACCCAACCCAACCTCCGAATACCCATACCCTAAGCTAGATGAATTCCTAACGTATAACAAGATAGTGTTATAATGAAATCCAAGGCTCTGCGATAGGTCTATGACCGTGACCACCCAAACGAGCCCAACCATACCAAACCATACCATAATCTAAAACCATAACCATATGAGTTCCAATATATTTATATAATACATAGTAAAAAATGATGTAACAATCATAAATTCAGTCCAAAGATGTCATCCCTAATATTAATGCCAATACTAATGTTGACACCAATGTCGATCCCGCCCATTGCAACCTATAGTACTCACACAAAACTCTAACAAAAAGTAGAACAATATCTGATTGGGACATGCCCCTAGCCATCATCAAAACCAATATCCATAAATAAACCAAAGTATGTAACTATATCCATGATATTAAATGGATCCTTCTTGATTATGGAAACTAACCACTTCAATCCAATAGATGATCCCGAATCTAATCACTAAGAAAGAGAAGTAGAACTATATGTTCCTCCATCTCAAGGGGATACAACCACCCAAACCCGGTTAGCAGGTGAACGCTAGCATAAACTCAGGATACAGATAAAATAATCCCATCAAGTAAAGCCAAGTAAACCAACTATATGCATACCAACCATACATATAAATAACTATGAAGGAAAAAGGGATCAGGTTTAATATGTCTATAAGTCCATTAACTTGGTTATGTGTAGCTTAATCATCTTAAAACCACCCTCGGGTTGTATGGGTCCGTTGTAACCCCCTAAACGGTCCCCGATACATGTAGTTGTACCCGTCGATCTCCATAGTACATATGTACAGTGTACTCAGAGGATTCTCATGTACCTCATAGTATCATATAAGAACACTATGACCACCCCCCATGTTGGCAAACTTGAGTTTCCAATGTCCGTCCATTAGACTAGCGCCTTTACGCTTAGCTATCACACCCTACCATTATTGTCCAATTAAAACCATTTCCAACCAACCAAACCATTATTCCATTATTATTAACCAAGGTTATAAGTAGTGGTATCGTCATACCAACTATAGCTTGCAAGCAATGTCCTTAGAAAACATTTTTATGTAAAGGGACTCCCATAAACCCATAGATTAGATTATCAAGTTAACTTGCGGGAATCCCATGTACCCCATAAGTTTTTCATTATTAAGTTTGCTTGGGGGAATCACATGTACCTCACAAGTTTTTCATAATCATGTCTACTTGGGGGATTCCATCGTACACCACAAGGAAGTTTAATTACCCATAACTGTGACCACAAAACCATTCTACTTAACAATACCATTCAAACCAATTATACCATATAGGGTTCCATTACCAAACCATACCATGCAATAGTTCCATTAAGAGTCCAATAATATAGTAAAAGTATCATCATAGGCATTTTATCAAACATGTTAGGGGCATAGTGTTTCCAAAATCAATTCCAAATACCAATGTACTATTCCCATAAAATCAAATATCCAAACCACCATTAAAGCATGTTAAAACACAATTAAAACATTAGAAAACCATAACCAGGCATTTAATATCAAAACTCCAACGTATATTTGAAAACCCCAAAATCATACAATAATCATGCCATGAAAACATTATATAAAACATGCCTTTAGTTTGAACTAACAATGAGGGAGTAGTACATGCCTTAGATTATGAAGATGATGGAGAGAAATCACCCAAACAAGCCCCAATTTGATCCTGGAGATGAAACCTTAGCCTTTTTTTACCCAAACACACTTAGTGAGAATTAGAGAGTGTTTCTAAGTTTTTAAGATTAGAATAATAGTTAAATAACCTTCTATGTGTGATATAAGTTGTGGGGCCTTAATAGATTTACTGGGGAAATATCCAGATAAACCCCACTTAAACTGTACAAAATCCCCACCACAGGGTAAGACCATCCCATACCGGTTGCATCCTTTTATACGAGTGGTGCCCATCACTCATACCTAAGGCCTCTCTTTTGGACCCAACAATGTCAGACATATAAGTTACCTAAACCAATTCGTACCCAAACCATACGATTAGTACCCCTAAAGTGTATCCCTGGCAGTATATAACCAAAGAAAGTTTGAACACTTCCTACCATAAGAGTCAATGGTGTGACTCATACAATATCTTATGGCTCTTGGTCAGCCAATCGTACTCAGATCAAACTTAAGTTACTAAGTCTCATATTAAGTGAAGGAAAACCCTAAACCATATGACTCGTATCCAGCCATACAACTCGTACCCACCATGTAGTATCCATTAGAAAAACCAATCCAACCTACCGACCATCATTGATTAGCATACAATCAAGGCATACCACTCGTACCCCATCATAAGACATGTACCCACAAATCATATCTTGTCCTGAAACCAGAAATCCAAGAAATTTTACTAAGGTCCCTAAAACCTAGGATATTTCAGTTTCCCCCACTAGGATCATTCATGCTCGAATGACAGAAAAGTTAGGTCGAACACAACAATGATTTATTTACATGATAAAATATCAATCCAACCCTTAACTAAGTTAGTAAATTAAAATGTGATCAAGAACATATATCATCCGCATGAATATCCAAAGCAGAAAATAAATGCAGATTTTTGGAATTCAAGTCTGCTTCTACCTCTCATGTAGCCTCTTCCACCTAATGGTTCCGCCATAGAACCTTAACAAAGGCAATATCCTTGCTCCGTAACTGATGAACTTATTGATCTAATAACTCAATTGGGACCACTTCATAATTTAGCAAATCCGAGATACTCAATCCTTCCAAAGGAACCACCAAAGAAGGATCACCAAGACACTTCCTCATCATAGAGACATGAAATACCAGATAAATAGAGCTTAAACTAGAAGTCAACTCGAATTCATACTCCATGTTACAAACCCTTCACAAAACTGCATAGGGACCAACATATTGGGGACTGAGCTTTTCCTTTTTACAAATTCTCATTACTCTTTTCATAAGAGATACCTTTTCAAAAACCTTATCCCCAACATCAAACTCAAAGTCTCTATGTCGTACATCTACATAGGGTTTTGACGGCTTTGGGCAGCCTTAAGCCTATCCCAAAACTCCTTTACCATTTCCATAGATTGATAAACCAAATTCAAATCGAACATATCCATCTTACCAAGCTTAAACCAACTAATAGGAGATCTAAACATCATATCATACAATACCTCAAAAGGGTCCATCCCAATGCTAGAATGATAGCTATTATTAATAGAAAACTCTACCAAAGGTAGATGCTCAATCCAATTGCCATCGTAATCAATAACACACACATGAAGCATGTCCTCTAATGTCTAAATAGTCCTCTCTACTTGCCCATCTATCTGTGGATGAAAAGCAGTACTCAAACTAACCTTAGTACCCAACCCCTTCTAAAACGACCGCCAAAAGTGATATGAAAATTGAATACCATGATCAGAGATAATCGAAAAAGGTACCCCATGCAACTTTACAATCTCTAGAAAATACAACCTTGCATAGTCCTAAGCCAAAAAAAATTTCTGCATTGGCAAGAAGTGAGCGGAATTTGTCATCCTATCCATGATTACCCAAAAAGAATCAAATTGGTTCTGAGACTGAGGAAGACCTATAATTAAATCCATATTGATTACCTCCCATTTCTATTTAGGAAACTCAATGTCCTGATACAATCCTCCAGGCCTCATGTTCTCAACTTTGACTTGTTAGAAAACCATGCATTTGGCCATAAAATCAGCCATATTTCTATCTATGCCATTCTCCTTGATATCATGATACATTTTTGCTGAACCGAGATGAACAACATAGTGCGATTCATATGCCTTAGCCAAAATCCTTTGTCCCAAACCATCAATGTCAGGAACACATACTTCCCTTGGTATCTCAAGGTACAATCACCACTAATCTCAAATACCTTTACTTTTTGCTCCCAAATATCACTCTTGATTTTCATTAAGATAGGATCTAGCATTTGTTTCTCCTTGATTTCTGCACCAAGAGATGATCGAACCACTTCCTATACCCTTACACCACCTTTATTAAAGTCCAAGAAATAAACTCCAAGATTAGCCAAGCGATGAATATCCTTCACCAATTCCCATTTCTCCTTATCCATATGAGCCAAAGTTCCCACGAATAACCTGCTAAAAGTATAAATAACCATATTAGCTTTACTTAGGTAGTAGTAAAGACTCATATCATAGTCCTTGAGAAGCTCCAACTATCCCCTCTACTTAAGATTTAGCTTCTTTTAAGTGAACATAAACTATAGACTCGTATGATTAGAAAAGATATCCACGTGCACTTCATACAAATAATTGTTTTGGATTTTAAAATCCCAAAACATCCACTAAAAGCTCAAATTCATGAGTAGGACAATTCTTCTATTGTACCTTAAACTATATAGAAATATAAGCAATCATTTTCCTATGTTGCCTCAAAATACAACCAAATCTAACACGAGTGTAATCTCAATAAACAACGAACCCCTTATTACCTTCAAGAAATGTCAAAATTGGAGCCAAAGTTAGCTTATCCTTCACCTTGTTGAAACTCCCCTCACAAACATCCACCAAGAGAACTTTACCTTTTTCTAAGTCAACTTAGTCAGTAGAGCAGCTATCATTGAGAAACTTTCCACAAACCAACTATAATACCTAGCCAAACCCAAGAAGCTCCGAATATTGGTTGGAGTCATAGGTCTAGGACACCTTTTAACCACAACCACCATTTGTGTATCCACGATGACATCCTCATTAGAAATATTATGACCAAGAAAAGTTATAGCATTCTACAAAAACATACACTTGGCGAATTTGCCATATAAATGCTACTCTTTCAAGGTCTGAAACATCACACGGAGGTGATTACCATGATCCACCTCACTCTTAGAATAAACCTAAATGTCATCAATGAACACAATGACAAAAAGATCAAGAAAATACCTACAAACCTTGTTCATAAAATCCATAAATGTCATTGAGGTATTAGTAAAACCAAATGACATCACTAAGAACTCAAAGTTTCCATACCGAGTACAAAATATGATCTTATGGATATCCGCCTCCCAAATCTTAAGCTGATGATTCCCAGACAAAAGATTTATATTAGAAATAAATTTGGCACCTTGAAACTTGTCAAACAATTCATTTATCCTTAGAAGAGGATACTGGTTCTTAACCATTACCTTATTAAACTAGTGATAGATAATGATTATCTGAAGAGAACCATCCTTTTTTGCATGAATAATACGGTGCACCCTAAGGGGATAAACTAGGATAGATGAAACCCTTATCCAAGAGATCCTGAAGTTGCTCCTTGAGTTTCCTCAACTCATCCAGATCCATTCTATAATGAGGAAAAGATATTAGATGAGTGTCTGAAAAAAATAAATACCAAACTCAATCTCCCTATCAGGAAGAACACTAGGAAAATCATCCAGAAATACCAAAAAAATCATAATTACCAAAGGAACTCAATGTAAAGAAGGACATTCTGAGTTATAATCTTTAACCTGAACCAGATAATAGAGACACCCTTTGGATATTAATCTCAAAGATCTAAGATATGAAATTAACCTCCCCTTAGGAGCTAGGGAACCACCCTCCGACTCAATAACTGGTTCACCTAGGAACTTAAATACAATCTTACTGGTCTGACAATCTAAGGATGCATAATAAGAGTATAACCAATCCATCCCTAGAATAACTTCAAAATCCTCCAAATCAACTTCAAACATATCCACCAAATTCTACCTACTACCAATAGATACCACGTACCCTTTATAGACTCTTTTAGCAACCATAGAGTTTCCTACTATGGTAGAAATAGAAAAAAGATCTGAAATAACCTCGGGATCAAAACCAAAATACACAGACACAAATGGGGTCACATAAGAGAGTGTGTACCATGGGTCAATCAAATAATACAAGTCATGAGAAAATAGTTTTAACATACTAGTAACAATATCAGGTGATGCCTCTGATTCTTGTTAAGTAGTAAGAGCATATAAACTATTCAAACCTACATCGGTATCAAAAATAAAAATAGACATAGAAGTAGCACCCTTTGGTGTAAGAGCATAAGATGAACCAACCAAAGACTTACTCGCTCCTGAAATGCCCATACCAACTGGATAATTTCTGAGCATATGGCCTGGCTGACCATATTTGAAACATTTGTTCCTCTCCTTATCATAAAAACCCCTACATAACCTACCATAGAACCAACAGAGATGGTATAATTAGGTGATTGAGCCTCACTTACCTAAGATTAGATGCCATGTTCTCCACCCTATTGACGCCTATCACAAGACTATTTTGGGTATAGAGTACTTGTTGTAGAAAAGAAACCTGAACTCCTCTACTTCTTCTTTGGCCATTTACCGCCATCTCGGGTGCATTGTTGTTTCCCACCATTTTGTTTAGAAGACCTGAACTTCTTACCCTTGTTTTTTCCAAACTCAGCCTGTTTCATTCTTTCATCCTCCACCTGTTGCATATGAACCACCAACCTAGGAAGGTCCATATCCCTGATAAGAAATATTTTCTTGCATTAAAGAATCAAATCAAAAGATAATGTAGAAGTGAACTTTTTTATCCTTGCAGTCATATAAGACACCAGTTCCAGATCATACATTGATAACTAATGAAATTTCAAGGCATAATACTTGGAAAATATTTTTCCTTATCTCAGATTGACAAATTCCTCCACCTTTGCTTCCCTCAACTCTGAGAAAAGAAGCATTTTAGAAAAGCATTGGAGAAAGTCTCCCACAGATTCGATGTATCAACATCACTTCTTACCTTTTTCCACTCCTCGTACCATTAGTATGCCACATATTTAAGCTGGTAAGCAATAAAATTAACCCCTTCCACATTTATGGATTGCATTACCATGAAAATTTTCTCCATTTCATCAAAGAAACCTTGAGGATCCTCCTCCACCTTCACACAAGTAAATGTAGAAGGATTTATCTTTATAAACTAGAAAATCTTTATGTCCTCAGTAGATGAAATACTAGATTCATCATGCTCAGCCCAGGCTACAACCAACTTAGCAATAATATGAATCGATTGACGAAATTCCACATTCTTCACCTTACTCAGAGGAGGACTTATAGCACCTGCTGGAACTCAGAAATATCAAGGATGGGACCCCTAGATCGAGTATGCATCCCCTGAGTATGATGTGTCCCTTCAATATTTTCCCCAATTACGACAGAGGAGTTTCTTTACATCTCAGATCATGTAGGCATTATCGGAAAAATGATCAAGCCAAAATTAGAGAAGATTCCAGGACTTAGACTCCAAGCTTGAAAATAAAATACCAAAAAAGTGAAACATTCCTAAAGACCTTGTAACCTCTCCCTTATGAGTTTGTACCGCTACCCACCCTTAAAAAAACTCTACTCTACATTTCTTATGGACTCCTAATTGACCCATAACCTAAAGCTCCGATACAAACTTTACATAACCCGAACCAAGGCCTTATCATAATGGGCATCCCAAGTCCATCCAGTAATAAGGACCACCCTCGTGACCTAACCCAACCTCAAAATACGCATATCCTGAGTAAAATGAATTCAAAATATATAACAAGATAGCGTTATTGTAAAATCCAAGGCTCTAGAAAAGGTCTATAACTATGACAACCCAAATGAGCCTAACCATTAGATACCCAACCAATAACCAATACCAAAGTATGCCATAATCCAAAACCATAATCATATAAGTTCTGATATAATTATATAATCCAAAATAAAATTGGATGAAACAATCATAAATTTAGTCCAATGGTATCAGCCCCAATACTAATACCAATACTAAGGCTGTAACCAATATTGATACCTTCCATTCTAACTCATAGTAGACAAACAAGACTCTAACTTAAATATGAACAATATTTAATTGGGATATGCCCCCAACTATAGCCAAAACCCATATCCATAAATAAACAAAAGTATGTAAAGATATCCATAATATGAATAGAGCTTTCTGGAATTATAATACCCCATAAAATTCATAGCTCATTTCTCCTCTTAATTGCATGCATAAGTGTCCAAAGCTTAGAAATTAGCCTAAGTTCAGAAAACATAGTCGATATAAAGCATCAGGCTCTAAGTCCTCAGGTAGTATGAATAGAATTCATACTAATTTAATTTATGGAAAGTGTGGCAGGCATCATCTAGGTGTGTTTAGAGCTGGCAGTGATATGTGTTTTAGATATAGAAAGCCAAGCCATAGAGTCAGAGATTGCCTAAAGATTGGATAAGAGGGTAAGTCTAGTCGTCCTCCTATTCCTCTTGGTCGCCTAAATCAGCAGGGTGTCATTTTTAATGTAACTAGTAGGCAGCATCAAAATCAATTGTATTCTCTCTAGAATTGACAGGATCAAGAGAGTTCTCTTGATGTAGTTACGGGTACTTTACAAGTATTTCATCTCTATGTTTATGCTTTACTAAACCCCATAGCTTCACTTTATTTTGTGACTCCTTAAATAGCAGTCAATTTCAGTATCAATACCAAATCTTTATCAAAACCCTTCTCAGTGTCTATTCCAGTAGGTAGCTCCATGGTAGCCAGGTGGGTATACAGGAGCTTAACGATTTCAGTGTCCTAGAGAGTTACCTTAGTAGATCTTGTGGAGTTATATATGACTAATTTTGAAGTCATTCTCAACATAGATTTGCTTAAATATTATTATACCTTAAATAATTATAGAAATAGAGTCATTCAGTTTAAGTTTCCTAATGAACCAGTTATTGAATAGAGGGGTAGTACCGTTGTACATAGGGGTTAGATTATTTCCTATCTTAAGGCAAGAAAAATAATTTCTAATAGGTGTGTTTATGATCTTGTTCGAGTCAATGATTCTAGTTTTGAGACCCCAAATCTTGAGTTAGTTTCAGTAGTAAGGGAATTTCCAGATATGTTCCCTGAAGACCTTCCTGGAGTTACTCCTAAAAGGGAAATCAACTTTGAAATAGATTTCCTTCTAGATACCCAGCCTATCTCTATTCAACCCTACAAAATGGCACCAACTGAGCTTAAGTAGTTGAAATATCTATTAGATAAGGATTTCATCAGGCCCAGTATTTCCTCGTTGGGCTCTCGAGTCTTGTTTGTGCATAAGAAAGATGATTCTCTTAAAATGTCCATCGATTATTGTAAGTTGAAAAAATTCACAATCAAGAATAAGTATCCACTCTCGAGAATTGATGACTTGTTCAACCAACTTTAGGGTTCCAGTTATTTCTCTAAGATAGACCTTAGATCTAGTTATCATCAGCTTACAGTCATAGAATGTGACATTCCAAAGATAGCCTTCAGAACTTGGTCATTTTGAATTCTTAGTTATGTCCTTTGGACTAATGAATTCCCCTAAAGCTTTCATGGACTTGATTAACATAGTTTTCAAGCAGTACTTGGATATGTTCATCATAGTCATCATTGATGATATTCTTGTCTATTCCTTTAGTGAGAATGATCATGCATACCATCTGAGAATTGTATTGCAGACACTTAGAGCTTATCACTTGTTCGCCAAATTCAGTTAGTGCAAATTCTAGCTAAGATCAGTATCTTTCCTTGGCTATGATATTTCTGATGATAGAATTAGAGTTGGCCCTCAGAAGACCAATGCAGTGAGTAACTAGCCTGGACCCATCTCTCCATAAGAGATTAGGAGTTTTTTTTGTTTGGTTGGTCATTACAAATGATTTTTTGAGGGGTTTTATTTTATTATTTCCCCTATGTCTCAATTGACTAAGAAGAAAGTCAAGTTCCAATGGTTAAATTCTTACGATAAGAGTTTTTAGGAGTTGAAGACTTGTCTTACTTCAACCCCAATTTTAAATTTACCAAATTGTTCATATGGATTTTTTGTTTAGTGTGATGCTTCCGTAGTTGGTATTGGTTATGTGTTGATGCAGAAAGTTAAGGTCATAGCCTATGCCTCTAGACATCTTAAGCCCCATGAAAGAATTATCCTATCTGTGATCTTGAGTTGACACCTGTTGTGTTTGCTTTGAAGATATGGGGACATTACTTTTATAGGGTTCATGTGGATGAGTTCACTGACCATAAGATCTGGAAGTATGTATTCTCGCAGAAAGATTTGAATATTCGTCAAGGAAGATGGCTTGGGTTGTTAAAAAATTATGATATGAGTGTGCTGTATCATACGGCCAAGGACAATGTAGTTGTAAATTACCTTAGCAGGTTTTCTATGGGTAGTGATGCTCATGCTGAGGAGGATAATAAAAAGTTAGTTAGTGAGGTTCATCAGCTTACTAGGTTCTGTTTTTGGCTGGTTGATTTAGCAGAAGGTAGTGTATAGGTTAAGAATGGATCAGAATCTTCCTTGGTTACTGAAGTAAATGAAAAGCAAGACAAAGATCCTAATTTGGTTAACTTGAATGAGATAGTTAGAGATTAAAAGGTGGAAGTTTTCTCCTAAGGGGGAGATGGTGTAATTCATTGTCAGGATAGATTTTGTGTTTTGTTCGTTGATGACTTGAGACAGTGAATACTTCCATAAGTTCATAGTGTGTGATACTCTATCCATCCAGGAGCCACTAAGATATACCTTGACTTGCAAGAAATCTATTGGTGGAGTGGTATGTAGAGAGATATTGCAGAGTTTTTAGCAAGTGTTCAAACTGACGACAAGTTAAAGTTGAGGACCACAGGCCTAGTGGTACATTACAAGAGTTTAGTATCCCCACTTGGAAGTGGGAATTGGTGAACATAGATTTTGCAATGGGTTTGCCTCGTACGCGTCATCAGCATGATTTGATATTGGTCATTATAGATAAAATAACTAAATCAGCTCATTTCCTGCAAGTTCATACTTCTTACTCAGCTGAGGATTATGTGAGGCTCTATCTTAGGGAGTTGGTTAGGTTGCATGGGATTCCGTTGTCTATCATATCAGATAGAGGTACTTATTTTACCTCTCACTTTTGGAAGGCTTTTCAGTAGGGTCTTGATACACAAGTTTATCTCAATAAAACTTTTTATCCTTAGATAGATGGTCAGGAAGAGAGGACAATTAATACCTTAAAAAACATATTAAGAGCATGTGTTATTGACTTTAGAGGTAGTAAGGATGATCACTTACCTATGATTGAGTTTGCCTTTAACAACAGTTATCACTCCAGTATTTATATGGA
This sequence comes from Capsicum baccatum var. pendulum, assembly GCA_030864225.1. NCBI lineage: Eukaryota > Viridiplantae > Streptophyta > Magnoliopsida > Solanales > Solanaceae > Capsicum > Capsicum baccatum. Next base: position 156,757,540 of record CM061560.1, on the reverse strand, counting down.
TCTGTTTGAGGCTCATTATGGAAGGGGATGTAGATCTCCTATTGGTTGGTTTGAGGCAAGTAAAGTTGCTTTAATAGGGCCAGCTTCAGTGTTTGAGGCAATGGAAAAAGTTCAGCTGATTTGGGAGAGGCTAAAGACAGCCGAAAGTCATTAGAAATCCTATGAAGATGTGAGGAGAAGAGATCTTGAGTTTGATTTTGGTGATTTGGTTTATTTGAAAATCTCACCCATGAAGAGAGTGAAAAGATTCTGCAAGAAGGGAAAACTCAGTAACCGGTATGTTGACCCATATAAGATCTTTAGTTATTTTGGAAAGGTGGCTTATGAGCTTGAGTTGCGTAAATATGTAGCATAAGTGCATCTTGTATTTCATGTTTCCTTATTAAAGAAGTGTATTAGTGATTCAGCTATAGTTATTTCATTAGGAAGTATAAATGTTTAGGATAGCCTTTCCTATGAAGAAATTCCAGTTGAGATCCTTGATCGTCCAATTAGTAGACTAAGGAACAAAGAAGTTTCCTTGGCTAAAGTTGGGTTATTAACACTCGATACCTTTGCATTTTACATGACTTTAACTTTTCACATACTCAAACAGTTAATTCATAACTCTTATCAGTATACTTACATGTTTATGATCATGATTAGCAATATCAGTTATGTAATAATGTTTAGTTCAGTCCATTCCAGTATTAGTGTCAGTTAAGTTGGGAGTAGGATTTAGCACCGAGCAAACTTAGGGATGAGGGCTCACCTAATAGTAGAGGGTGTGACCCTTAGTAGAAATCCCCGAGTTACAGAAGTACATAGCCAGCTTAGGTTATAGATATATACCTGCTGGTAGAGGGTTGACAAAGTGTTTACCTTCCAGTTGAGGCTGACACATATCTCATTAGAGCACTTGCTAGATGAGGATGACTTATTAGTCCTTCAGTACACCATTTTAGTGGATCCATATAGCCATAGTTAGTACCTATGGCATGGTACTGACTCTTTTCCAACTAGGTTTACAGATTGGACCCCGATTAACATAAATTGGGGAATATCGATTAGGTGATACCTCCCACAGTCTCAGTACAGTATTCAGTATAGTTTCAGTCTAGGTTTTCCTGATCAAAGCACACAGATTCTCATTTATGCAGTTATCATATTTTAGTCTTTCAGATTATAGATTATTCCAGATATATGTTTATGCTTGGTCTTTCATTCTCAGATGTTAATGTATTCATGAATTCATGTTTACTTATCTCATGTTATTCAATTAGTCCTTATTTCATATGCACAGTAGCCCATGTATATCATCCTAACCTTATCTCACATGCCAGTACATTCAAAGTACTGACCGCATACTTATCTTTGTGATATGATGTCTTATGTAATAGGTTCTAGCAAATAGTTTACCGGCCGTAGTTAGACAACTTATATACCCCCAACTGTGTAAAGACACTCCTAGTCATTTTCTATATTTCTATACTTTTTTACAATTTAGATATTTGCTATAGATAACCCAAGTAATTGGTGACTTTATGAACTAATAGTTTAGCTACCGAGTAATTCATTTGTTTTTCAAAAAAAACTTCTATTTTGAAGTTTTCACTCGTAAGAATTAGCTATTTGGTGTGACCATCAGGTTAGTAACCTTCTATGCTAATTCTGATAGTTCTATAAACTTTGGAATGTAAACATTAGTTGCTTTAGTTTCAAAGAGTTCTCTTTAACAACCAAGGATAGTCCACCATAGTTTCTTTAGTGAAACCCTTACAATTAGAGTGGCTGTCTCTTAAGAAATACCTTGTCCGCTTTAGCGGTTGTATGCCACTTCAGTAGTGACCACTTAAGTACTCAAGTGACCTCTTAAGAATCAATTGGGAGGGAATTAAATTCATACCTTACTCGATTTTCTCCCATTTCACATGAGTCTCAAAAGCCAAAAAGCCCTAGAGTGTGTAGAAAGTTAAGACAGTGATCTTTTTGTAATCATGGGGTGTTGGCTAGCTCAAAATAATCATTTTCTCATTGTAAACCTTGTAAGTTTCCATTTAATTCTTGGATTAATTCCCCAATTTATACATAATTCCTTAGATTCCTGATGTGTTGATTATGTTATCATTTGATTTTGGAATTTACCCATTTTTATTGGTAAATGATCCTAGAGCATAGAGGGATATGTTGAAGAATTTGAAAGTATGACCCCTCAAGCGTGTCCCACGTAGTATTTGGAATCTATTTGATAAAATTAAAATATGGGATCATTATTCATTTATTAATTTTTAGACTACTATTTTGATAGCATGGCATCGAGCAGAGGCTTCTCTGAAGGGGAAATCATTAATTTAGCAGACTCTGTTGGACTTTCTCTGGCGTCTAGGTAGGGCTAGCTTACCCTTCTCTTATATTGAGCTTGACTAAAGTACCGATATAATATTATGATAGTTTTGGATTGGGTACTTAGACTTGGTGGTATTTATAGCGATTACGGATTACTTAGTCAGTTAATGAACCATAATTAGGTGTATTTGACCTAACTATCCATTTCTTTGGTTGTATTGCTATCTTATGATGTAATGAAGCTTAGTTAGCACTTTGTAGTAGGATTTTAGAACATTAGCCTAGTTTGGGGGTAGTATCTACCTTAGAACTTAATTTTATGATTAGAAGTGGGGCCTTTTAGCCAACCATAGCCCAAAATTACTATTAGCTACTTGTAGACTCCATAGGCCTTTATACATTATCTTCTTAAATTTTTTAGCACAAGAAGGATTTTGATTTATTATGCCTTATTAGAGGCTTATTATTAGGAGATGATAAGATTGGTTCAAGTTCGACAAATTATGATTCGAAGATCGGTTCAAGTCTGATATCTGTAATGATATTACTTCCTGTTCAAGTCTGTTATTCATGATATTATTTTCGGTTCAAGTCCTTTATATTAGACACTATTTCCAAATTGAGTCCTGCATGGAGAGTTTATTTATGATGGTTATAGAACTGGTTGAAGTCCGGTGGTTATGGTATCAAAAGATCTATGGTTAGGATTTTAAGATTTGGATGGTACATATTCACTGTTATTACTTTTTCTTGATTGCATTTACCAATGTTATGGGGGCTCCCATTGAGTTATTTACTTATGTTTGTGACTTCTTACCTTATAGAGGCATAGTTATGCTACAAATAGTTATGATATCTTTAATATTATCATTTTTGTTGCTTACTTTCAATATTTAGAGCATTATTATAGATTTGCCATCTTCCCCTGACTTAGCTTATTATGTCGCATTTTATTGTATTTTCATTATGATTTAGCAAAGTTGGCCGATGATGCCTACTGAGTACCCATTTCTTTGATACCATAGTACACTTTTGTACACTTTTTTAGTGCAGATCTGAGTACTAGCTTCCGTCATTGAGATTGTGTTAGTGTCGGCTAGAGTTCATAGATCGGGTGAGTACTTGGAGCCAAAGTTGACTTTCTATCATTATTCTTATTTGATTTTTCTTTCTGTTGTGCGACTATTGTATATTCGACATTGATATTACTATTATTCTCTTGCTAGAGGTTATTGTACAAAACTTACTAGGTCATGGGATATTTTTATTATTTTCCTTATATATCTTTGGTTATGTTATTATTCTTATGTTTTATGACCTCTAATCCTATTAATTACATAATTCAGGCATTTATGCCATTTTCTGTTTATTCTTTGCGTTACGCTAAGATAAATATAATAGGAGAATTAGAAGTTAAAGACACAGGCATCATGTAATGAAAATTTAATTCAAGTAGAACAAGTCAACTATACATATCAATTATTTGAAACCGAGCTGAACATAACAAGTGCAAGAGTTGTTGCCGCAAAATACAAATGTCACAAACCAACCACTACATTTTTAAAATCATAATTTTCTTTGTTTGAAATAGAGATAGGATGTTCCCTTCACATTAAAGGCTTCATAGACTGATTATCAAAGGTGCAATTTTGCACTTCTATAATGTAAGAAGCAATGTTGCGACATGGGTTTTCTATGTCGTAGAGTAAAAAATTATTATACTTTACCCTTGCGAGGTACAGTTCCTAAAACTAGTCAAGGTCTTGGCTCACCCACCTCATTGTACATTCTCTAAATAGTTATGATTTGGCTAACATTCATCAATTTATTTGGTACAAATATGGAAATAATTTTATTCGTATTATTAAAAATGTTTATTTTCAACTTAGGACCCTTCAAGAAAATGAGATTTTAATTTTCAAAATTAGGAACCTCCTGGATAATGGGACTTTAATTAGTAACTCAGGAACCTCCTAGATAATGGGAATTTTATTTGTAACTCAGGACCCTCCTGGAAAGTGGGACCTTACTTTAAAATCAGGACGACCTTACTTTCAACTCAGGACCCACGTGGAAAATGGGATTTTACTTTCAACTCATGGCCCTCTTAGAAAAATGGGACCTTACATTCAACTCAGGACCCTCCTAGAAAATGAGACCTTAATTTCAACTCAGGACCCTCTTAGAGAGTGGGATTTAACTTTCCAACTTAGGAGCTTCCTAGAAAATGGGATTTTACTTTTCAACCTAGGACCCTACTTGAAAATGGGACCTTCTTTTAATCTTAGAACCATCCTGGAAAATGACACCTTATTCTCAACTCAAGACCTTCTGGGAAAATGAGATTATACATTCAACTCAGGACACTCAATGAAAATGAGACTTTAGTTTCAATGCAAAACCCTACTGGAAAATGAGACTTTACTTTCAACTCAGGACCCTCCTAAAAAATGGAACTTTAATTTTCAACACAAGACCCTCCTGGAAAATGTGATTTACTTTAACAGGACCCTCCTAAAAATGATATTTACTTTTCTAGGAGAAAATGCTTTCACGAAGGATTACCCATACCAAGGATCCAATAATATACTTTGACTCCTACCTTCCCTTCCATATTGACGAATATAGTCCTTTATCCTAATCAAATCTTTTGTTCTTCTCAATTCTATTCATTTCAAGTTCGGACTATGTTTGACCTGATTCTTGTTCTAGAAGATACATAGCAATCTTAAATAAGGATTCAATCTTCCCAATATTTCAAACTATAGACCCTCAAAGGAAAATGGAGAATGTCATTGAACCAATAACTTTTCTGTCTTTCAAAATATTCAATTATGTACCCCTAGACTTGAAATAGGGGCAACTTTTTGAAATAATTTGATCATTTCAAAAGTCTCTATTCAAGATCATGTTTCAGAACATTCCTTATAAGTTTCAATCGAATTAGGGTAATTTTATGTGAAAACCTTCATCGGTATTTAGGTCCTCACATAAACATAATAATCCCTCACTACACATTTGTCTAGGATCATATGCTTTCTATGGTTACAAATTTCTATGATGCATTTAAATGGATCTATATACATCAATCTCTTTATTTTCAAAATGAAGAAATTTTTTTGTGAGCATAATTTAAAGACCTAAAATCACATGGGTTGTAATGGAACCTACCCGATCAGTCCATGGTAGGTAACCCTAACTCAAGAACTTGGAACATTCAAATTAAAGTCAATAAAATAGAATCCACTCAAAACTTTAATACAAACAATAACAATATCTCAAAAATGCTCTCATAAGTAACTGAACAAGAAAATACCAACCTCTGTTAGACAATAACTCATAAGTACAACAAATAAACTAAAATACAAAGTTTTCTATGATAACATAAGATAGAAACTAGGTAGAGGGAACTGCATCGGTATTTGAGTTCGATGAAATCACCATAATCCTGAATTTTTTTGAGATGTATGATATCTATCCTCGAGGTGTCACCACCCAAAATAGGCATATGAAAGCACTTGTCATACAATCTAATAATGTAAGTGTAACCTAACTCAAAGGAACAAAGATTAAGGGAAACAAAAAAAATTAAAGTAAAAAAGTATCTTAAACCAATAGTTATATAAATGAGACACAAGTCTTCCAAATAAGTCTCAGGTATGGCTCTCACTAGAAAAAGTCTCTAATATTGTCAAGACTTAAACTAGGTCTTTGTCATGAAGGGTATCTCAATCCCATAGTGAGCTGCTGACCACCCCATTAGCCTAACATCTAGAACACAATAGGATAATATAGTAGAAGCCAAACCAATAATAATAAGAAGGATAGATAATCAAATGTAAACTCTATGAATCAAAACTAACATCCAACCCACACTTGTCAACAAAAGTTTCTAATTCAGAAATGCCAAATAGGTTAGGATATGCCACCAACTTTGACCAAAAAAAATCTAAAATAAAATGCTAAGAAATAAAGAGAATAGATGAAATGATCGAGCTTTCTGAAAGATGGAGGCTCACTACTTCACAATAACACAATAGATATACCAGAACAATAGAACACCCTTTAGACCCTACATCATGAAACAATGTAGCATCCAGGGACAGTCGGTGGGATAAGCACAAGCATATAACTCATGGAAAGTGATAAGATACTACAATGCAAAAAAATAGTCCAAACCACATGCACATATTAAATATACACATATAGGATATCTGAATAGGGGAAAAGATCATGAATTATTAGAATTTAAACCATTATCCTAAATTGTATGTCTCGCTCCATCCTAAAGGTACCCACAGGCTATATGGGTTCAACTCCCCTTACTAAAAAAGCTGGCCAATACATGTTGGCCGCACGAACTAAGGAATTTGAAGAAAGGTCTAAAGACACCAAGGATCTACCGATTCCAAAATATAATGTTTGAATTAAGCACACGGTCATGTATACCCCACACTAGCAAATATGGTTTCCAATATTTGTCCCACGGGACTACACTTTTACGGTGAGCTATAGAATTGCCTATAAGCCCAAATTAAAATAGTTTGCACATAAACCCAATAACTAGCACAAGTGTCATTTAATAAGGCATTTTCCACTTGGTATCGTCATACAAATTATGCTTGCAAGCTTATATAATCATGCAAAACAAATTTGTGTAAGCATTAGACTCCCAAATTCCATTTAAAAATCAAAATTGTGGTGACCAAGGGTCTTTCAAATCTGTTTTAACCAATTATCCATTAATGCTATATAGGGTTCATAAATAAGTTGAATTATGCATTTATCCATGTTCGAAACCAAATTCACAAAGTGGGTTCGAGTTAATACTATTACCAATCCAAAAAGTCATCAATTTGGGGAAACTCATGTTCCCCATTCCAATTCCCATAACAATACACCCATTCTGTCTAAAAACCATAAATTAAAGCATGAATCATTAATTTAAAATATAGGAGAAGTAATTAAAGTAAATTAAATCCAAACCCCTCAACCCAAGTTTAAATCCATCAAATTAAACCACATGGATAATGATTAAATAAATTCCACAACATAAATTTAAAGTTAGTGAATGAGATACATGCCTAAAATACATAAGAAATTGAAGTACTTTCGAAGCCTGAAGTGCGGAGAATGAATACACTATAAAAACCCTTAAATTTTCATGGGTTTTGAGTTTGAGAGAGAAAGAGAATGATTTGTTATTTGAAAACTTATGGGAATGGGGTTATTTTATGTTTAAAGGTCATACAAGGGGAAATAAGACCACAAGACCTTCACCCCAAGTGAAAAAAAAACAAAATTTGGTGTTTTTCACATAATAGAGTGGTATGCCAATATCGTATAGGCCAATCTCTGTGCCATTCTTCTATTGCAGAGGTTATCCTCCATGACACGCCAATATCGTACACCATCACTTGCTCGGGGTCCCAAAATTACCCCAAACCCCTTTCAAAATTTTAAAACTTTACCAAAATATCCTTTTAACATCCCTAAAGATAATTCAACTAAAAAATTGATGTTATGCACGCGGGAGTGTCAAAATTAAAATGGTTGAAATTTTGAGGGGTCTTACATTATTCCCCCCCCCCCAAGGATGATTCATCCCCAAATGAGTAGTTAGGACACTTTCAGCATGGCAATAGTAAGAACACATCGAAACCAAATGAAAAATTCAAAAGACAATGAAATTGATACCTCAAGCACTTTCATCCAACTCAAGGAACAAGAACAAGTACTTGTCCTTCATATCTTCTTCATCTTCCCATGTAGCTTCTTTTACTTTTTGATTTCTTCAAAGTACATTTATCAAAGCTACATTCTTTGTCCATAATCTGCGATCTTGCCTATGCAATATTTCAATCGGTTCCTTCTAATATCACCAGAAATCTACAACATCGATATCCTCAACCGGCACTATCAACGAAGGATCACCCACAGACTTTTTTCAACATATACACATGAAAAATCGGATGAATAGAACACAAACTTGCTGGAAAATCTAACTCAAAAGTGATATTCCCATTCCTTCTCAAAATCTAATAGGGACCAATATAACAAGGACTTAGCTTCCCCTTCTTCCAAATCTCATGACTCCCTTCATAGGAGACACCTACCAAAATATCCAATCACTTAGTTTAATCTCCAACTCCTTTTACCTCTTGTTTGCGTAAGACTTTTCATGACTCTAAGCAATCTTAAGTCTTTCTCTAATCACTTTCACCTTCTTCATGGCTTGTTGAAATAAATCAGGACCAAAAAACCTAGTCTCACCAACCTCAAACCACCCAGTAGGAGACCTACACCTCTTACCATAAAGTACCTTGAAAGAACCATTTGGACTCTAGAATGGTAACTATTTTATAAGCAAACAATATAAGAGGTATGTGGTCAACACAACTACCCTTAAATTCAATAACAAAGGCCCTTAGCATATCCTCTAAAGTCTAAATAGTTTTCTATACTTCTCTATCCATTTAAGGGTGGAAAATGGTGCTAAGGTTCAGCTGAGTACCCAAACCTTTTTAAAATAAACTCCAAAAGTGAGAAGAAACCTGTGTACCTCAGTCTAAAATGATAGAAACCTGTGCTCTATGCAATTTAACTCTCTCTTGAATGGACAACTTAGCATAATCCTCGCCTGAGTGATTAGTCCTCAAAGGCAAGGAGTAAGAATACTTACTCATTATATCTACAATGACCTAAATAGAATTATACTGATTGTAAGACCATAAAGGACCTGTAATGAAATCCGTATTAATTATCTCACACTTCCATATAAGCAACTCTATCTCTTGAGACATGCCACTAGGCATCATATGTTAAACCTTGACTTGTTGTCAAATAATATATTTATCCATGAAATTTACCACAAGTCTCTTCATATTATTCCACCAGTAGATTTTCTTTAGGTCATTATTCATTTTAGTCAATACTAAATGAAACTGTATATTTAGACTCATGAGCCTCAATAAAAATTCTTACAATTCCAAGTAGATCCTCCCTCCCCCTCGCTCCACTTCGTTTTGCTCGTTTTCCCACTTTCTTATGTCAATCGTTTATATCTCAATAGCCAAGCTACATCAAAAACACAGAGCCTTCCTTGATACCTCAAAATGCTATCTCCCCCAATATTCAATGCCATAACCTTTTGCTGATGCATATCATCCTTAATCTGCATGAGTATGGGATCCAAAACCTATTTCTCCATTACCTCAACAATAAGAGATGATTTAACCACTTTCTGAACAATCACTTCTCCATTCTCAGAGTCGAAGAGAAAAACTCCTAAGTTAGACATCCTGTGAATATCCTTCACCAATCCTCTTTTTTCCTAATCAACATGAGACAAAATTCCATAGACAACCTGCTAAGAGCATCAGTAATAACATTATCTTTACCTGGATAGTAATAAATGCTCATGTCATAATCCTAAAGAAATTCGAACCACCGTCTCTGCCTGAGATTCAATTTATTCTGCATAAACATATAATGCAAGATTTTATGGTCAAAATAAATAACCATGTGCACCCCATATATATAATGATACCAAATATTCAAAGCAAAAACCACAGTCACTAACTCCATGTCATGACTCAGATAATTTCTCTCACAAACTTTAAGTTGCCTAGAAGAATAGGCTACTACCTTACCATGCTGTATCAAAACACAACCCATATGAACACATCACAGATCACAGCAGACAACAAACACGTCAATACCCTCGGGCAGGGTCAAAATTAACATAGAAGTAAACTTATCTTTCAGTTTCTCAAAAGCAACTTATCCTTCAGTTTCTCAAAACTATCTCGTAAGCATCAGACCTTAAAAACATAACATTTTTCTAAGTTAAATTTGTCAATAGAAGAGAAATTATACACAAACCTCCTATAATACCTAGTCAAGGCTAGTAAGCTCCTAATGTCAATTGGAGTCATAGGTTTAGGACACTTCTTAATCACCTTAAATTTCTGTGGATCCACCTTAATCTCCTCACTAGAAAAAACATGCCTAAGAAAAGTCATAGTATTCATCAAAAACACTCACTTAGAAAATTTAGCATACAACTTCTAATCCTTAAGAGTCTTTAACACAATTTTGAGGTGATTGACATGATCCTCCTTACTCATAAAGTACACCAAGAAGTCATCAATGGAGATAATAATAAACAAATCTAAAAAATACCTGAGCATAAGATTCAAAAGAGCCAAGAAAGTAGCTGGAGCATTTTTCAACCCAAATAACATAACCAAAAACTTGTAATGTTCGTACCATCAACGTCTTTAATTTTTAACTGATAATATCCCAAATAAAGATCATTCTTAGATAAATATCTATCACCTTAAAGCTGGTCAAAAATATCATCAATCCTAGGATGAGGGTCTCTATTTTTCACTATCATATTATTCAGCTACCGATAGTATATACACATCCAAAGAGACCCGTCTTTATTTGCATGAAAAGTATGGGAGCACCCCATGGAGAAACACTACGACGTATGAAACCCTTATCAAGAAGATCCTTTAATTACATCTTTAGTTTTTTTAGTTCAGCCAAAGCTATTTTATAAGAAGGAATGAAAATAGGATGGGTGGTAGAAGATCAATCGTAAAATTTATTTCCCTATCGGTAGGAATCCCAAAAAGATGATCGGGAAATACTTCAGGAAATTCAATAACCACGGGGACAGATTTAAACCACCCAAGAATTTTGTCCTTGAAAAATCTTTAAACTATAAGCTCACCACCTTGATTATGATGTGACAATATGAGTCATGTGGTGTCTTAAAGGAGCAGGTAGCCCTAGTAATAAGTTGTCTAGTGGATTTTGTTTAGGTTTTTGCCTTGGTTATGACTTAGGGATGCAAATCATAACGATTAGTGATGGGTTGTTAAGATGATCCATAACCAAATCAGTAAGTTTATAGCTTAACTCTACTCTAAGTATGAGTGGCTTACTAAGATCCAAGAGGTTATCTTACGAGTCCTGAGGTAAAAATCATAGGTTGTCCAGTATCTAACCCATTTGAATTGTATGTTGCCTATGACTAGAACTTATGAGTTGTAGGGTCAGGTTATGAGTTGGGTGGTTAAATAATAAGGTTGACAGTGTATGGGGGTCTTTTTCACTGTCTTGGTGACGACTCGTGGCCATGATTCATAAGGAGTTGTTATGAGTCAATGGTTGACTCATAGCCAAAGGAGAGACTTTTTTGGATTTTAAGTTAAGGGCATTCTAGACATTTCCTGCTTTAACCCCTTGGATCCCATGATTTAAAATCTTCTTTGGGACTTTATTATCACATTATTCCTAATAAAACATTCCTAAAATTCTCTCTCAAACTCTCTATTCAATCTAAGGCTAGGGTTTCAAATAAACTAATCGTCTATGGTTCTAAGAGTGTTATCTCTTCCAAATTTCTTGGTATTTAATGCTTTTAAATTTTCCCTCATTTTTATTTTATTAAATGCACATGTTTTAATGTATGGATTTCATTGTATTATTATGGTTATGAATCAAAGGTTGGGGTTTTTTAATACTTATTATTGAATGATGTTTTCCCATGGTTTAATTATTGTTTTTATATTTTAAATTTGGTTTTGAACATATTGGAGCATTCGTATGGTGTTTGAACTTGAGAATTATAATTTTCACTAAACTTTTGACTTTTGAAGTGGTTATTACCCAACTTTGTATTGTAAAATTAGTTTATAATTGTGGGTAGAAATTTGAATTAGGGGTACAATGGAATGCCCAAGGCATTTAGTTTGATTTACTACTTCATTTAATACATTGCATAAATGGCAAAATGATTAATGATGGTTTTAAAACCTTGTGGTATACATAGGAATCCCCCAAGTGATTTTAATAATGGAGTCTCTAGGGTATACGAGAACAACCTAAGTCTTAACTTAATAACATTGCTAGTAAGCTATAGCCGGTATGACAATACAATATAATAATGCCTTAAAAATTAAATCCTAGAATTAGTGGTTGGCTATGTGTTAAATATTTTAATTAGGCAATAATAGAGGTTGTGATAGTTATTTTGGGTGTATTTATATGCCTAAGCACCATAACTTATCCATATTTTAGCTAAGTTTAGAGAACAAAGTGCCTAGTTTCTTATGTTGTTACTTTACTTCTATGTATTTGAGATAACCGATTTGATTAGCATGATTTCAGGTATTAATGAGGTAGATGAAGACATAATGGAACTATGGAATGCGGATGGCATATGACACAAGAAAGAGTAGCAGTCTGGACTAAATATGGCGCCTAGAAACTATGTCCAAGACTAGTTTATCATTTATAATTAGTTCAGGGACTTAGAAGGCAATTATGAGACAAAAGATTATTAAAAGGCTTAATGCTAAATTTTTATTCATAATTCATTATTTTGTATTATTTTGAGAGTGGAGAGAGGTGGCTTACACTAAGGGAGAAATGCTATTTATCTTCTCCACTAAGATTGTCTTCTAGTTTTTGGTATGATGAATATATTTCTATTATGATTTCCGTTCTACCCATGAATGGCTAAGTTTATTAGTTAAGGTTATGGAAGCCTTGTAGAATACAATCTATCACTTGGGTTTTTGAATTCATTATGCATTGATTTGTTTACATCATACTCTCTTTGCTTATCTTGAATTCTCGTGGTTGCAAACATAGAGGATATGCCTTAAGACACAACTTGTTCAAAAGGAAGGTTGATGCTCGGAAAAGAGAGTAGTGACAAGAAAATAGGATTCCCAACCCTATTTCATATGTTAATGCCTTAGCAGGATCGACTACTTGATGATTTTGTATTGTTTTTGGTAAACACTTTTGATTCGAGAGAACTAAATTAAATTAGTCCTTGATGATTGAGAAACACTAGGATTATGTTATTAAATACAATACGTTTCTCTGTAAACATGATGCATGTATGAATTCGTAAAGCCCATAGTTAGAAAGTATTGAAAACTACAAGGTGGACAGAACCATTACTTGCTATTTCTCTGAATACGAATACTACTACACATATTTTATCTTGTTAAACTGAAACCATTAATTTGTGAACTGAATCAAATCCCCCTATTTATTTTATGGAAACAAATGATTAAAAGTCAACTAATCTTCACACAACTTAATTAGCACCATATTCCCTGTGGGATTCGACCCCAACCTAGTTGGGTTATATAACCGCTTTTGCTAATGCTCAATTAAATCAACTGAATGCATATAACCCAGGTTGAGTACCTAATCAAGAAGAAGAGGACCTGGGAGATGATGATTTCATTGACCCGGCTAATAGGAGGCGTGCAGCAGGGGTAGCTCCACCTGTAAATCAAAATTATCCATTCAGAGGAAGACTAGACTGCCAAGCTACACAGTTTGATGTTAAAAATGATGAGGATGATTAAGATAGAACTGGATGTACAGGGGCAATCATTATACTACCACTAGCTCCTGGGGTGAAATTCAACATCACCAGTACTATAATCCAACTACTGAATCTGAAAGGACTCTTTGGCGGATTACCTGGTGATGATCCAAATCTATATTTGGTAAATTTCATCAGTATTTGTAAGTCATTTGATAATCCTGGAGTGTGACAAAATATTATTCGTTTAAGATTGTTCCCACTGTCTCTGTCTGGAGAGTCAACTATGTGGTTAAATGAGCTGACTACTAATTCTACAACAAACTGGAGGCAATAGGTTCTTTCCACCCTCCAGAATGTTACAGTTGAGGGATGAGATCAGCAACTTTAGGCAATTGGATAATGAAGCTTTGCATGTGACTTGGGGGAGGTTTAAAAAGAAGTTAACTTAATGCCCAAACCATAAGATGTCTGATGAACACTTGATGGAAATATTCTACAGATCTTTGCACTCACATACAAATCCAATAGTGGATAATATTGCAGGGGGAGCTTTTATGGAGCTCACCTTTACTGAGGCTATAAATATGTTAGAAAAAATGACTAAGACAAGTAGATCTTGGCATACCAGAGATTCTATGGTAGCAAGCAATACTGGGTCTAGTGTAATATTAGCAGAGTAGTGTAAGAGAGAAGAGAAGTGTGATCAGGATATGGCTTATATGAAAACCCAGATGGATCTACTCACAAAACATTTGCTATCAGGGAATATAGAAAAGGTAAAAGTTGTAGGGTCCCACTGTAAGAGAGTTGAATCAAATATCGGGAAAGAGGCTAACTACTTATATAACCAGGGGGTTTTCTAGACTGTTGTTCAAGGAAACCAAGGTTGGAACCATCAAGGAGATTAGAAGAATAAAAGAGATAGGAGTGGACTGTATGTACCTCCTGGAAGCCATGATAATGCTGCCACCATTTCAGGTAAAATATCCATGGAGGATATTATGGAGAAACTATTAAAGGGAGTTAATGCGACCAATTCTTGGGTGACTACTATGAAGAGTGACATATCTTCCATTAGTCAACTAGTAAACTGCACTCTATTGCTATTAAACAACTGGAGCAGCAGATGATCCAATTATTTGCAGCATTTAACCAAAGATAAAATGGGACTCTCTACCAAGTGATACAGTTCAAAATCTATGGAATGATGGATCATGTATGGACAATACCACTAAGAGCAATAAGATATTGTCTAGTCTAGCATTGGGAGCATTCTCTCATGCTATAAAGTTGAAATAGATTGGGAGATGGCTGATGAATCTTTAGTGGTGCCTATGAAGTTTGGAAGTTCAAAAAAGAAGAGTGCGGAAGTGGAACAACCATATAAGCTAAAGCATGTTAGAGATATGGAGCAAGACATAAGAAAGGAGCTAAAAGTTACTCCAACTGAAATCCCAAGGCCACCACCCCCATTTCCACAATGATAAAAAAAGAAAAAACAAGATGGAAAGTTTAGCAAATTCATGGCTATGTTAAAGCATTTGACAGTGAATGTGCCCTTAGTTAAAGCACTAAAATAGATGCTCGGATATGCTAAGTTTATGAAAGACCTGTTGATGAAGAAAAGGACTGTGAGCTATGAAATGGTAGACAATCTTCATCATTGTAGTGCTATTGCTACAGGATCTATTGTCCAGAAAAAAGTTGATCCGGAAGCATTTACTATTCCATGTACGATTGGATTACTAAAGTTTGAAAAGGCCCTTTGTGATCTTGGGGCAAGTATAAATCTTATGCCATTGAAATTTTTCAAGAAATTAGGTTTGGGAGAGCCTACGCCCACCAATATGCAGCTTCTAATGGCGGATAGATTGGTAAAAAAAATGATTGGGATTCTACATGATGTACTTGTAAAAGCTGTAGATTTTATATTTCCTACTGACTTTGTAATTCTTGATTGCGAAGTGGACTTTAAAGTACCCATAATTTTGGGTAGGCCATTCTTATCAACTAGGAGAGTGTTAATTGACATGGAGTTGAATGAGCTAAAATTTAGGCACAATGAGAAAGAAGTTAGTTCTGAAGTATGTCGGTCTATAAAACAACAAAAGGAGATGAGTGTCTTTTTGATTGTTGATGTATTGAATAAAGATGAGTAAGATGTACCAGTTAAGGATAGGTATGTTGCATAGACCATAGCTGGTTTTGTTTAACTTGCAAGCAAGGTTGTCAGCAACTTCAATGTGGTTGGACTAGGAATGAACCATTTTCTTGATCCAGCAAATGAGGTACAAATGGTATCATCCATGTATCTTGATGAAGTCTGAGTAGTCAAGATAATCAAGTCATGCCGCGACGTTAAACCAGGAACTGTATGGAAGGCAACCCATGATTTTATTTTTATTTTAATATGTTAAATAAAAATACAAAAAATAATAGTCGAGCCACGACCAAAACTATGGCGCTTGGTGGGAGGCAACCCATCCTTATAATCATTTTTGTTATTTTTGATTAAGTGTAGATGCATAAATATACTAAGGAGGAGATTAGTACCCAATTTGTTTTGGAATAGAGCCATGTCAACGGTTGTAAGTTTAGGAGTGATGGGAACATTGTAGGTAAGTTGGACTAGTCAAATGTGTAAGGCTTAAGTATGATTCATCTTTGAGTCATGCCCCGATTTATGTTAATCTGACCCCAAAAGTTTCTAGGTGCAACTTTATTTTGTAACTTTCAATGAGGTAAGCCCAATCCCAAAGCCCATCACTAACCTCGATGGAGGTGCAGGGGTGAAGCCCCCGTGGTATGGACCATTCTTAATGCCTCATATAGACAATGGGGTTCATGGAGTCCGAGTTTAAATGTTCTATAGGGTGTGAGGCACCTAAGTTACATAGGCCATGGCAAGGGCATCGCCAAGAGATAGTCTAAGCCTATTGCATAAGGTATGCTTTACCTTGTGCGAATCCTACCTTAAGCTAGGTGATCAGCTGTGTTGTGCACACATACCTTTAGGCAATCGGTTATGCAGCACCTACCCTATCACCAATACCTACTGCCTCACTTATGCGATAACAAGTGCAGCACCTAACACACCTTGTGTAGCAGCTTGTGCGATGCATACTTGAGGTTTTGCGATTACTTATGTGTTGTCTAGACCAACGCACATGCTCACTATTTTGATTGAGTGATGGCATGTGCGACGCACACTTAATAATGTGTGATAACATATGCGTCGCATACCCTTCCAATTTCAACTTGAATCAAACTTTAACTTGGGTCAACCCGACCCAGATTTTCATTATTTAAATAGACTTTACACCATAAATTCCCAAATTCATCCGTATTTTACCCTTAAGCCATACAATATTGAGCTCTCACCATTCTCTTTGTTCTTCACTAATCTTCCATCTTCAAGGTGAGGTTTACTTTCTTAATCCTTAGTTATTGTTACTCTATGTTATAGTTAATTGATTTCTTAAGGATTACAAATTAAATTCTTGCCATAGCGATGTTGTGAAAGTGATGGTGTTCTGTATATTTTGATATGGTTGAAAGTGTAGAGCATGATTTTGTTCAAAAAGTGTTTCATTGAAATAGAATTAGGGGAATTAAAGTGAGTGAATTGTATTGCGAATAATGTAGGTGCACCATATCAAAGTATATGCCTGTGAAGTCTAAGTAGCTGACAATAACACTTAATTGGTTTACATAAACAAATTAAGTGTGGGGTGGTGACTTCACCACTTTCATCTTAATTGTAGTTAGTTTCATTATGTGTGGCTGACATGGATGATATGATGCACACAGGGAAAATGGCTCTGATAATGATCTCAATGTAGGTGGCATGACTCCTAATATGGATGAAGAGTAGTACTAGCCAAATTCTTTATCTTGTTATTTGCACTGGGGACAAGGCTTAGCCTAAGTGTAAGGTGGTTGGTTACTTAGCTACTTATTTTGTAAGAAAATAGTACCTTCTTCTTAGCATTCTTCTATTATAGGATTAGTTAGTTTGTTTATTTTATTTCTTGTTAGATGTTTATTCTATTTAGTTATAATTAGGTGTTTTTCTCGATGATGGATGGATGACAACCGTCTTAAGAGAAAATTAGTCATTTAATGGCATGTAACTATTCTTGTGGATCACATAACATTATAACATAAGTATGTGATGGATCATTATATTTGAAACACCTAGGCTCTAGTTGTGACTCTTGTTGTGATTGTTGGTTTTATTTGAATTCATGTAATTATTGGGTTGAGAATCTATAATGCTCTTAATTGAGTTGACCATGTGTCATGAGTGTGTAAAACTGTTGTATATTCCTTATTGCAACTGATGCTAGAACTTTCCTGGTGTGTGTGCAAATCGAAATAAACATTGTGAGTTTAGGAGATGATTTAGGCTTTTCTTTGATACCATTATTCATACCTTCTTTTGACCTACCTTTGTACATTATCTTAGCTAGCCCCATTGAGCCTTTAGCTTGTTCTTTTAGTAGCCTCATATGTTGCCTTATCTATTCTTTAATAGACCGTAATTTGATCCAAAAGCTCCTAAGTGCTTTAATGTAAAATCAATTTGAGCTAGGGATTTGACAATAAGATAAAAAAGGTGAAATTGATGCCCCAAATCTAGTTATTGGTGTATGAAATTGATGTGGTTGGGAGTAGATAAAATTGTTAAAAAAAAGTTCTAAGTTTTATCCCGGACATGTTACAATGAACCTGTTTTGGCCCTAGTCTTTCTTGGACATTGTGCACATCAACTAAGGCAAATCGCTTAAGTTGAAGGTGGCTATTATAGGGGTGTGTAATGTGAAAAGGGTGTAAAAAAACATTTGAAAGGGTTGCATACTCATACCATAGTGTTATTAATTGAGCTTAACGAGTTGGGGTGAAAAGCAAATCTTTGAAGATAGCAGAAATGGAAATTGGTTATTAGAGATGTTTCTTAATTGCATAATGTAGTGCATTTTAAAGTGCTTAGGGATGATAGTCACTATTTCTGGCAAAAATAGTTCCTACCCATCCTTTATCCTACATTACAACTCGTAAAATACCTATTTGATCCTCATCTTAGCATTCTGGTATTAGTGATGTATTACACTAAGGGTAAGCATACGGTCATCAGTTGTAATTTCAAAATTCTTTGTCAGAGTGAGAGCAACTTGATTCTTGTACCCATTTTGTTAGAAATTGCCAAATTGTGAGTCATTATGGGTAACTTTCTTGTGGTGAGGGCACATGGTTGATGAAGGTTGGGTAATTTATATGATTTCTTTGCTTAAACGATATGCATGAAATTTTCAACCTAATAATCTATTCTTAAGGGTAAGTTGTCTCTAGTAATGATTCCTGATTCTACTTCTTGTTCATAATTGTTGTGTGAGCCTATTTGAGAATCTTGTCTACCTTTGTGGGTTCTAAGTCTTGTTTAGTATGCATAAATGGATATGTTATTCAAGGACGAACTGAGCTTTAAGTGTGGGGTGGTGATCTTAGGTGTATTTATACAGCAACGCACCATAACTTATCCATATTTTAGCAAAGTTTAGAGAACAAAGTGCCTAGTTTTTTGTGTTTTTACTCTACTTATATGTAATTGAGCTAACCGATGTGATTAGCATGATTTCAGGTATTAATGAGGTAGATGAAGATATAATTGGACTATGGAATGCAGATGGCATATGACACAAGAGAGAGTAGCAGTCTGGACCAAATGTGGCTCCTAGAAACTATGTCCAAGACTAGTTTGTCATTTATAATTAGTTTAGGGACTTTGAAGGCAATTATGAGAGAAATGATTTTTAAAAGGCTTAAGGCTAAATTTTTATTCATAATTCATTATTCTGTATTATTTTTAGAGAGAGAGAGGCAGCTTACACTAAGGGAGAAACGTTATTCATCTTCTCCACCAAGATCGTCTTCTAGTTTTTGGTATGATGAATATTTCTATTGTGATTTCCATTCTACCCATGAGTAGCTAAGTTTATTAGTTAGGGTTATGGAAGCCTTGTAGCATATAATCTATCATACTCTCTTCGCTTATCTTTAATTCTCGTGGTTGCAAATATAGAGGATATGCCTTAAAACGCAACTTGTTTGAAAGAAAGGTTGATGTTTGAAAAAGAGAGTAGTGAGAATAAAATAGGATTCCCAACCCCTATTTCATATGTTAATGCCTTAGCAGGATTAACTACTTGGAGATTTTGTATTATTTTTTGTAAACACTTTTGATTCGAGTGAACTAAATTGAATTAGTCCTTGATGGTTGAGAAACACTAGGATTATTTTATTAAATAAAATATGTTTCTCTGTAAGCACGATGTATGTATGAATTCATAAAGCCCATAGTTAGAAAGTATTGAAATCTACAAGGTGGACATAACCCTAGCTTGCTATTTCTCTGAATTCGAATACTACTACACATATTTCATCTTGTTAAACTAAAACCATTAATTTGTGAACTGAATCAAATCTCCTAATTTATTTTATGGAAATGAACTATTAAAAGTCAACTAATCTGTACACAACTTAAATAGCATCATATTTCCTGTGGGGTTTGACACCAACCTAGTTGGGTTATATATTTGACTATGACCGCTTACTCTCTCGTAAGAGAGGTGTAATTTGGACGTATTAGATAGCTAGCCATGAAGGTGTGACTCCAAAGAACGGATACTAGAAACTCATGTTTGCCGACATAAGGGGTTGTCTTGATGACCTTGACATTGTAGGGTAAAAGGGAATGCCCTTAGTGTATAAACATATATATGTATCATAGAGGCAAAAGGGTACAATTAAATCCTCGACCATCTATGGTATCCTTGGTTTATATAGCAATACATAATTGGGCCCATTTAGGGGGTAACACTGGACCCTTATAGCCTGTAGGTGGACTTATGATAATAAAGATACACAATCCCCATTAAGATTTTAAAATACATGCTAAACCTTGTTCCCTATGTCGATATGGTATATATGTATGTGTGTATTTGCATATGGTTTATGTGTATTGGTATGATTTGGTTTTGGATTAATTGCATTACTTTATCTTTATCCCTAAGTTACATTCTGGTGTTCACGTTGGTAATCATCTTCACGCATTGTATCCCCACGGGATGTAGGAATCGACCATACTACCACTCTTCATGCATATTGACTTGGTGATTTGGGGATAGCTTTTGAGCTAGACTTAAGTGGTGAGCTTTCATACTTCGAAAGACCCCAGTTCATGCTATGAATTTGTTTATGTCTTCCTTATTTCTTTTGATTTTGGTTTTGCTATAGTTGGGGACATGTCCCGACTGGATATTCTTCTATTCTAACTAGAGGCTTTATTAGATTACGATGGGCATGGGCGGTGTTAGTATTAGTGTTAGCATTGGTATTGGTATTGTCATTAGGATTGTTATTGGATAGTTAATTAGTTGTGGATTTCAGCATTTATTAAAGACTTATAATCATATCTTTGAACTAATATTATCTTATCTTATATTATGTTCAGAATTCATCTGACATAAGGTGAAAAATGGTCAATTATTTGGGTAATAGTGGTGGTTTATTTTCTAGGTTGCACGTGAGATACATGACATAACCAGGCTGTACTTCAGATCATGTCAGATTGATATTAGAGCATAGGTTCATGGCCAATTGGTCTTCCATAAAGCCATATCGAGTAAAGTCTGTTTTAAGGGTATGTAGTGCACCACGCTCATAAGGGAGAGGCTATGAGGTATTTAGGAATGTTTCTCTATCTTGAGTTCTATTTTTGCGCTATACATTCTAAGGTCGTTGACCTCTTAATTCCTATTTGTTTACCTTTTAGATCATGTCTCAGAGAAGATCTGATGTCCATGCAAACCCTTCTGTCCTAACTGATGAGAAAGGAGAAAGTGGAAGAGTTTATTAACCTAAATCAAGGATATCAGTCAAGTAGTATGCCTTGAAGTTTCACCAGTTCTCACAGTGTGCTCTGGAGTTAATATATAGCACGAGAGCTAGAATGAGGAAGTTTGCTTCTAGGTTATACCAAGACTTGATTTTAGAGAATAAAGTTATCATGTTTAATAAGGACATAGATATTTCCAAACTGGTTGTGTATATGCAATAAGTAGAGGAATATTAGAGGAATTAGGCTAAAATTAGGAAAAGGAAAAGCAAGAAACTCTGGCATCCAGATCAAGAGAGTGTTCAACAGTAGAGCAGTAGGGATAGTGGAAAGTGATCTAAAAAGAAGTGGGGCAATTCAAGTCCCTACGATGGCTAGTACTCCCTACCCAAAGCCATCTAGCGATAAGTATTTTTAGAGCAGTGATGGTTATAGGGCATAGGGTGCCCAATATTAGGCTAGTGGGGACCAATTAGCTCTATCATATCCTTCCTGCATATTTTATGGTAGATTGTATCAGGGGTTTTGTGATGTAGAAAGGGATAAGTGATTCAAACATGGTCAA
Source organism: Capsicum baccatum var. pendulum (assembly GCA_030864225.1). NCBI lineage: Eukaryota > Viridiplantae > Streptophyta > Magnoliopsida > Solanales > Solanaceae > Capsicum > Capsicum baccatum. The sequence continues at coordinate 156,735,385 of CM061560.1, read as the reverse complement.
CCAGGGCATATGCTTAAAAAATATCCAGTGGATAAGGTAGCAACAGGGGAAAACAAGATTTTAATTGCCTCTTCTTCTGATTTGAAATAAAAGGGTGCACCATCTTGCTCTAGCACTGGTCAGAATAGTCTTTATGTTTTCACTAGCCGTTAGGAGTCAAAGGCATCACTTAATGTCATTACTGGTATGTTGAAACTTTTTTCTTGTGACGTGTACAGTTTACTTGACCTAAGGTTCTCTATTTTGTATGTGACCCTATTTGGGGATGTGTATTTTGGTTTTGGTCTTGAGTGTATTTTGAACCCCTTTTATGTTTCTACCCTAGTAGGTGACTCTGTGGCTGCTAGGAGAGTCTATAGGGGTTGTACGGAGTTTGTGAGTGATCGAGAGACTTTAGAGAATCTGTTTGAATTAGAGGAGGTTGATTTTGATGTGGGGATGGATTGGTTACACTTGTGCTATGCCTCTTTGGATTATCAGACCTGTAAGGTCATTTTTAAATTCCCTAATGAGTTGATCATTGAATAGGAATATGGTTCTCTTGTGCCTAAGGGGAGGTTTATATCATATCTTAGAGCTTGGAAGTTAATTTCTAAGGGATGTCTTTATCATTTGGTTAGGATTAAGTATTCTAACTTGGAGGGTCCTCGCTTATATTCTATCCCGATGGTAAATGAATTTCCTGAGGTTTTCCCTAATGACCTTTCTTCTGTCCTTCCCGGCAGAGTGGTTGATTTTGGGATTGACCTTGTACTTATCATATCTATATTCCCCCGTATAGAATGGCTCCTACTGATTAAGGGAGTTGAAGGAGAAATTAGAGGATCTCTTAGACAAGGGCTTCATGTCCTAGTGTATCTCTATGAGAAGAATAGTTCCCGTATGTATGTTGATTACCTGTAATGGAATAACGTGATGGTAAATAATAAGTACCCGATTCCATGGATAAATGATTTATTTTATAACCTCTAGGGTGCTGAGTTTTTCTCCAAGATCAATCTTTGATTCGGGTATCAACAGTTAAAGATTATGGAGGCAGATATCACAAAGACTATATTTCATTCCCGATATGGGCATTTTTAGTTCTTGGTTATATCTTTTGGGTTGACTAATTCCTTGAGCATTCATGGACTTAATGAACAGGGTCTTTCGTCAGTTTCAGGATTTGTTTGTTACTGTATTTATAGACGATATTCTGATGTACTCTAAGAGCGAGGTGGATCATGTTGATCACCTACATATTGTATTGTAGACCCTGAAATATCAGTAATTGTATGCCAAATTTTTGAAATATGAATTTTGTTTGAACGTTGTCAATATTTTGGGTCATGTCATATCTAGCAAAGCAATCATGATGGATCCGCATAAGGCTGTTGTGGTTGAGAAGCGGCCAAGACCCATACTCTAATCGATATTTGGAGCATCTTTGGTTTAGTCGGTTACTACAGGAGATTTTTGAAAAATTTCTCTTCCATAGATGCCCTATTGACTAAGTTGACTTAGAAGAAGGTAATGTTTTTATGGTCCAACGTTTGTGAGAGTAGTTTTGAGTAGCTTAAAGAGAAACTAACTTCTTCTCCTGTCTTATTTTGCTTGAAGGCACTGGTGAATTTGTGATTCATTGTGTTACATCCCGTATGGGGCTTTGTTGCACTTTGATGCTGCATAGAAAGGTGGTAGCTCATTCTTTTAGGCAGTTGAAAATGCATGAGAAGAATTATCCAACTCATAACTTGGAATTTTTAATTGTGGTATTTGCATAAAAAATCTAGCATCATGATTTGTATGGAGTGCATGTGGATATCTTTTTTGATCATAAGAGTTTGATATATGTGTTCACTCAGAAAGAGCTAAATCTCAGGAAAAGGAGGTGGCTTGAGCTACTCAAAGATTATGACATAACTCTTCACTACCATCCAGGTAAATCAACATGGTTATTGATGCTCTTAGTAGGTTATCCATGGGGAGTCTAACTCATGTAGATAAGGATAAGTGAGAATTGGTGAAAGACATTCACTGTTTGTCAAACCTTGGATTTCATCACTTGGACTTGGAAGATAGTGCTATGTTTGTTCAAGAGGTGGCAAAGTCGGCAAAGTCATCTCTTTGTGTTGAGGTGAAAGAGAAGAAAGTTTTAGATCTTATCTTGATACAAATTAAGGTAGATGTAGGTGGGCATAAAGTTATGGCCTTTGAGATTTATGGTGATGGTACCTTGTTGTACCAAAGGAGATTTGTGTTGCCGGTAAAGATGGGTTATTAGAGAGGATCATGGTTGAGGCTCATGATTTTTGTTACGCTATTCATCCTGATTTGACAAAGATATATCAGGATCTTATGGAAATCTATTAGTAGAACATTATGAAGTAAGATGTGACCAATTTTATGGTAAATGCATGGTGTTTCAATAGGTGAAGGTTGAGCATTTGCGTCTTGGAGGGTTGTATCAAGAAATTGAGTTTCTTGTGTAGAAGTGGGAAGTGATTAATGTGGATTTCATTACAGGCTATCCTCGGTCCTAGAACCAGTTTGATTCAATTTGGGTCATCATGGATAGGATGAGAAATCCTGCTTACTTTTTGCCAGTGAGGGCAAATTTTTTGGTAGAGGATTATGCCAGATTATTTATTTAGGAAATTGTGAAGTTACATGCGGCACCAGTTTCTATCATAGTAGATTGTGGTGCAAAGTTCTTATAACACTTTTTGTGGTCATTTTAGAATGGTTTAGGGATTAAAGTGAGTCTTAGTATGGCTTTCCATCCGTAGTCGGATGGGAAAACGGAAAGGACTAATCAGATATTAGAAGATATGCTTAGGGATTACGTGATTGACTATGATGGTAGTTGGGCGACCTGTGGTAAGAGAGCCTTTAGCACAAGAGCGAAGGATGACGACTGATTCAATTGCCCTCTCTACTCAATTGATTGAATATAGTTGCGAAAAATTTGCCTCTTATAGAGTTTACGTTTAATAATAGCTACCACTCTAGCATTAGGATGGCTCTGTTTAGGATTTTTATGGTAGGAGGTGTAGGTCTCCTATATGGTGGTTTGAGGTCAGTGAGGCAGAGATATTTTACCCAAATTTGGTACACCAAGCCATGGAGAAGATAAAGGTGATTTGTGATAGACTCAAAGCCACCCAAAGTCGCCAAAAGTATTATGTAGATGTGAGGCATAGGAAGTTAGAGTTTGAGATTAGGGATAGTGTGTTCTTGAAGGTATCTCCCATAAAGGGGGTAATACAGATTTGGAAGAAGGAGAAGCTCAATCCCTAGTATGTCAGTTTGTATCTAGTCTTAAAGAGTGTTGGTAATATTGCATATGAATTAGAGTTTCCCTCTAGTTTGAACTTCATTCACCCGGTGTTCCACGTGTCTTTGTTGAGGATATGTGTAGGTGATCCGTCGTTAATTGTGCCTATCAAGGTTATTGGTCTTTCGGGTTCCTTGACTTTTGAGGAAATCCCTGTTAAAGTCTTAGACAGGAATGTTCAATAATTGTAGACTAAGAACGTAGCTTTGATAAAGGTTCTATGGAGGAACCTTAAGGTAGAAAAGGCTACTTAGGAAGCCGAAGAGGACATGAAGTCCAAGTATCCATTCCTATTCCCTCTTTTTGAAAACTGTGCTTGAGGTATGTGTTGTTCTTAACATACTTGTTTTTTGTCTTTGTAAAAGGAAGATTGTGAATTCCGTGGTATTCTATTTTCTATCTTAAAGGTAAGAGTAGAGGTGTTTAGGATCTAATCATGCTAGTTGATTCCTTGTCCCATCATTCGAGGATGAATGATCCAAGTGGGGGAAAATTGAAACACCCCTAATTTTATCCCTTAAAAATTTCTTAAGTTCTGAGCGCAGTTTCTTGCTTATGACTTGGCCATACGAGTCGTATGGTTTCATGATGGGTCAGGTGTTCCTAGTCATATGGTTTTCAGTGGAGGATGTTTAGGTTTCTACCTTTGTTACGAATTTGGGATACAAATCGTAAGTACTAGTGGTGGGTCATTAGGATAAGCCATAGTCAAATCAAAAAGTTTGTGGCTTAACTCTGTTATGAGTACGAGTGGCACACTAAGATCTAAGTGGATATGTTACGAGTCGTGAGGTGAAATCATAGGTTTTCCAATGTCAAACCCAATTGACTTTTATGTTGCCTACGAATAGACCTTACGAATCGTAGAAACTGGTTATGAGTTGGGTGGTTAATTCATAAGGTTGACAATGTATGGGGGTCTTGGTCGCTGTCTTGGTTACGACACGTGGTCATGAGTCATAAGAAGTTGCTACGAGTCAATGGTCGACTCGTAGCCAAGGGTGACACTTTTTCTTTCTTTTAAGTAAAGGACATTCAGACATTTCCCATTTTAACCCTTTGGATCCCACGACTTAAAACCTTTCTTGGGACTTTATTATCACATCATTCCCAATAAAACAGCCCCAAAATTCTCTCTCAAAATCCCTGTTCAAGCTAAGGCTAGGGTTTCAAAGAATGTGATCATCTAGGGTTCTAAGGGTGCTATCTCTTCCAAATTTCTTAGTATTTTAGTGATGCTATTCTTCCATCATTATTATTTTATTAATATCAAATGTTTTAATGTATGGCTTTCATTGTATTATTTTGGTTTTTAATTAAAGGTTAGGGGGGTTTAATACTTATTGTTAAATAATGTTTTCCCATAGGTTTAATTGTAATTTTCTATTTTTTAAATATGGTTTTGAACAAGTGGGTGCATGGATATGGTGGTTAAACTTGAGAATGATAATTTTCTCTAAACTTGTGACTTTTGAAGTGGTTATCACCCAACTGTGTATTGTAAAATTGGTTTATAGTTGTGAGAAAGGTGGAAATTTTAATTAGGGGTACAATGGAATCCCCAAGGCATTTGGTTTGATTTACAACTTGGATTAATGTATTGCATAAATAGAAAAATGGTTAATAATGGTTTTATAAACCTTATAGGCTACATAGGTATCCCCCAAGTGATTTTAATAATTGATTTTGTGGGGTACACGAGAATCCCCTAAGTCTTAACTTAATAACATTGCTTGTGAGCTATAGTTGGTATGACGATACCATATAATAATGCCTTAAAAATTGAATCCTGGAATTGGTGGTTGGCTATGTGTTAAATACTTTAATTTAGCAATAATGCAGGTTGTGATTTCTAGCCATGAAGGTGTAAGTCCGAAGGACGGACACTTGAAACTCATGTTTGCCGACATGAGGGGTAGTCTTGATGACCTTGAGCTTGTAGAGTACAAGGGAATACCCCAAGTCTATAAACGTATATATGATCATAGAGGGCGAAGGGTACAGGTAAATAATAAATGCAATGGTTGTTTGTTATTGTACTAATGGTTTTAATTGGGCAATAATGGCGGGATGTGATAGCTAACCGTGAATGTGTGAGTCCAATGGATGGACACTGGAAACTCAATTTTTCCGGCATAAGAATTAGTCATGACGACCATATATGATACTTATGGGGTACACGGGAACCCTCTAACTATACTTGTACATATGTATCATGGAGCGCGAAGGGTACTCGGTAATCCCTTACTCTTATGGTATTATGATTCATGCGGCTACATGAATCAATGCTCGTTAAGAGGGTTACACTGGACCCATATAGCCCATGGGTGGCTCTAGGACAGTTTAACTACACATACCCAAGTTAATGGTTTTAATGGCAAGCTAAACAAGGTTCTTTTTCCCAGCATGCTTATATGTATGTATGTATGGTTATGAATGTGCATGGTTGGTTTACTTGGTTTTAGTGGTTGGAATGATTTTATCCTTATCCTGAGTAGTTTCTAGTGTTCACCCGCTAACACATCTTTGGTCATATGTATCCCCAAGAGATGCAGGAACCGTCCATTCTCCTCCTCCTACTTAATTATCGGATTCAGGATCAGCTCGGATGGATTGAAGTGGTGAGCTTCTATATTTCTGAAGGCACCATTTCAAGTAATTGATGTGCTTATTGGTTTTGGTTATGGTTAGGGGCATATCCCAACCAGATATCATTTTACTTTCGATTAGCGGCTTTATGCAACTACTATAGGTTGGTATGGGCGGTGTCGGTAGTGGTGTCAGCCTTAGTATTGGCATTCATATTGGGGCTGATACCGTTTGACTGTATTTATGATTGTTCCATCCTATTATGTTATGGACTCGTATATGGTTATTGTTTTGGTAGTTGTATGGTTATTGGGTAGGTATTGGATGGATGGACTTGCTTGGGTTGGCCACGGTTATGGACCTATCCCAGAGTCTTAAATTGTACAAAATGCTATCTTGTTATACGTTCGGAATTCATCTGACTCAGGGCATGCATTTGGCAGTTGGATTGGGTAACGGGGTTAGTCCCCAGTCTTTGCTGGAATTGTGATGCCCATTACGACAAGGCCCTGATTTATGTTATGTCACAAGGTCAACCCAATGTTAATACATGAACAAGGAATCATAACCCTCAAGAAATGGGTCCAAGCCCTAAGTGAATTGGGGTTTTGGGTCAAAACTAAGAAATTCAAGCCTGAATTCGAAGGATTCTTACCTTAAATAAAAACATATTTGCGTTAAAAGATTTTAATCAAGCTCCTAAGTCACCCACAAGACTCAATCTTTAGTCATCTCTTCGCTCTAGGGCTTCTACGTCTCAAAGAAGAAGAGAAAATGGACAAATCGTGAGTTGGGGACCTATTTATAGCCCCTTCGGGTATAGAGATGCCGAGATCGCCATCAAATGTCCAGCGATCACCATGCCTTGATTTTGACCCTCAAAATTAGTATTAGCAAAGTCAAAATTTGTTTTTGACCCTGAGAACTCATTCGGACTCTAAATTTCACAAATGAACTACGTAACCCCACTAAATTTGATATTCGAACGTATTGGTGAAGTCAGATTTTCCATCCAAGGTTGTTTAGACCAATTGTGGGGCCCACACTCATATCTTTGATCTTTTTACTTTTCGACCAATAGATTAAAATGAGCTCGAGTGCATTGGGAGCCAAACCAAACGTCTACCTAGCCTAAAATTGATATTCTTGATATGTTGGGACAATTGGAGTTTACCTCTGAGATCGTCTTACTGAATTTTTCTCCGATGTCCATTTGGAACCAGCGAAGACTTCTAAATAGAGAATTGGTTCTAAAAAACAAATGAACTACCTGATAATTAAACTATCAGTCCCAGAAAGTCATAAATTACTTTGGGTAGCTATGGAGAAGCCTAGCGGCGAAGATAAGCTAAATATGAAAAATAAACAGAAGGGTCATTACACTTGTAGTTCCTAAATACCATAAAAACTAAATTCTTATTTATAAAATTTCATTTTTTGAAAAAACTATTATGAATGTTGAAGGAAAATATTTTCTCTTCTATTTCACTAAGTTGTCTAACGCTGGTAAATAATTAAATGGGCCTGCCAAATAAATGTCAAGGAGCACATAGGATGCAAAAGCGCGTCATTATAAAGATGAACTCCTATCCTAGACGGGCCTGACCTCTGTGTAGAGTCCCACTAAATAAAATATGCATGATGCAATAAAGTGGAACCTAATAGGGATAATATCACAACCCGAACCAGGGCCTGGCCATGACGGGTATCTCAAGTCAACTGAGGATCGGAGACCACACCCTTAACCTAGTCGGCCAGAATATAATATAATATAATAACAGTATTCTTACATTAAACAAGATATGATAAAAATCTCAAAGAATCTATGATAGATCAATATCCTATGGTTACCAACAAATATACAATACCGATAACCAACCATAATACCCATGCCCACAGTAATGTTTAACAAAGCCTCTTAAAAAAATCAAAGATAGTCTGGTCGGTGCATTCCCCCGACCCTAGACAAAAATAATCCAAAAGAAAAGTCCAACATAATGAAATCTATTGCATGAAATGGAATCTTCCAATGTATGGAAGCTCACTACTTTAGTCTGACTCACGAGTTGTCCCACAATCACTTAGTTACTATGCAAGAGGAGAAGGAGTATGTCTAGTTCCTACATCGTATAGGGATACAATGTTTGAAGACTGTTAGAAGTTGGAGCGCTAGAATGTAACTCATGGATAAAATATAATATAATGCCATGAACTATAATACAAAAACCATTAAAACTAGTGCACAACATCATATGCAATAAATATACACATATACATAAATACACACTCATACACACACATACACATGCACACACACACACATATATATATATATATTGTAGGGAAAACTGAATAGGGCATATCATGAACTTTATAACCTTAACCCGTATGTAGAGCGTTAACCGTTCTAAGGGCATCCACAGGCTATATAGGTTCATCTTCGCTTACTAAAAGGGGCACAATGCATATTAGCTGCATGAACTAGAGAAAACCCGAGGGAAAGATAGATCCATCAAGGCAACTAGCCATTTCAAAATATACATCAAGTGTGACTCATGCACATAGTCATCAAGACCAACTTCGCATCGGCAAACATGAGTTTCCACTATGAGTCCCCCCCCTCCCCCGGACATCCACCTTCACGACTTAGCTATACAACCCCATTTAAGCCTATATTAGAATATTTAAGACATAACCCTACCACCACATTAAGGATTCAACCATTAAGGCATCATTATGTGGTATCATCAAATCGGCTACAGCTTGCAAGCAGATTTTATTATGTTATTCCAAAGTATTTAGCCAAAGTCTAGAGCTCCAATTAAAACCAATCCATGGCCAACAAGGACTTCCAAAAGTCATTTTAAATTCCATTATCCTTTTGTGAATGAAAGATTTCAAAATTAAGCTCAATTATGCATTCGTTTCAAAGAGAATAGCCAAACCAAATGATAATTCATATTCCAAAACCAATTATACAAGTTGGTTGATGTTATTACCAATTTCCATATCAAAACCAATTATTTGGGGAATCCATTGTACCCCTAAATTCATTAACAATTCCCATGCACCACCATTGAGTGTACAAACTAACAATTAATGCCTAATAAATCAATAGAAACAATGGAAATATATTCCAACAATTTATATCCAAAACCCTCGACCCATAGTTCAAAACCCAACATCAAAACCATGAATAATAAGCAAATTTTCATGCCATTAATAAAATACAAGTATAGGGAAAGAGGTACATTCCTTAAACACACAAGAATTGGAAAGTAATTCAGAACTTGAAACACGAAAGATGAACGTACGATGAAATCGTTGACTCTCTTAGGGCTTTAAGTTTAGGAGTGTAATAATAGCCTGGGTATCATGAAAACTAATGGAAATAGGGTAATATAGTGTTTAAAGGTCATTCATAGGTGAAAATACCTCATTACACTTCATTCCAAGTAAATAAAACAAATTGCATGAATTTTTACATAGGTCTGTGGCATGGACCTTAAAGCAGAGGCTAAACCCCGTGTCACAGACCCTAATGTGGAGGATATCCTCCTTGTCACAGACCCTATCATAGAGATTATCCTCTGTGAAATAGGTATCCCATGGAGGATCACTGCCTCTAGGTCTAAAATCACCTCGAACCCCATCCAAAAATTTTGAAACTCTTTCGGATGCCTCTTTAACATACCTATGTACAATTTAAGTCAATAATCGATGTTTCAAACTTGGGAAGGCCAAAAATAAAATGCTAACAAATTTTAAGGGTGTTACATTATCCCCCCCCCCTGCCCCAAGGATAATTCATCCCCAAATGATGACCTTGTACACTTTTTGCATGAGAATAGCAATAGTACACCAGAATCAAATGGTAAACCCAGATAATAACAAAGAAAAACAAAATGAAATTCATACCTTTAGCGCCTTCATCCGACACGTGGAACAAGAGTGGGTACTTAGCCTTCATATCTTCCTCCACTTCCTAAGTGGCTTCTCCCTCCTTATGGTTCTTCAAAAGGACCTTTACTGGAGCTATATCTTTAGTTCCTAACCTACAAAATTATATATCCAAGTTCTCCACCGAGACTTTCTCGTATGACAGGGAATCCAAAATACCAACACTATCAATAAGCACCACAAAGGAAGGATCACCTTCGTACTTCTTCAATATAGACACATGAAACACAGAGTGATAGAACCCAAACTTGCAGGCAATTCTAGCTTATAGGCAACATTCCCTACTCTCTTATCAAATAAGGGCCAACATAACGAGAACTGAGTTTCCCTTTCTTTCCAAATTGTATCACTTCTTCATGGGAAACACCTTTATGAACACCCAGTCTCCCACATCAAACTTCAACTATCTTTGCCTCACATCCGCAGAGGACTTTTGGCAACTTTAGGTAGTCTTAAGACTATCCCAAATTACCTTCACTTTCTCTATAGCTTTATGAACTAAATCAGTACTGGACAACTTTGTCTCACAAACTTTGAACCACCCTATAGGAATATACACCTCCTACCATACAACACCTTAAGTAGATCCATACTAGTACTGGAGTAATAGCTATTATTGTATGCAAACTATATAAAAGTCAAATGGTTAACCCAATTACCACCGTAGTAAATTACACAAGCTCGAAGTATATCTTCTAAAGTCTGAATGGTCCTTTCTATTTGTCCATCTGTCTGCGGGTGGAAAGTGGTGCAAAGGTTTACCTTAGTCCCCAAACCTCGCTAGAATGACTGCCAAAAATAAGATGATAATTGAGTGCCAGGATCTGAAATAATGGAAATCAAGGAACCATAAAACTTCATGATCTCTTAAATAAATAACCTTGCATTATCCTCGGCAGAATAATTAGTCCTCACCTAAAAGAAGTGAGCACACTTAGTCATCCTATCCACAATGACTCAAATAAAATCAAATTTGTTCCGAGACCGTGGAAAATCAGTAACAAAATCAACATTAATCATTTCCCACTTCCATAAAGGAAACTCAATTTCATGAGATAAATATCTCGGCCTCAAGTGATCCACCTTCACTTATTTACACACCATGCACTTAGCCACACAATTAGCCGCATCTCTTTTTATGGTATTCCACTAATAAATCTTCTTAAGGTCATGATACATCTTTGTTTAACAAAGATGAACTGAATAATCCAACTCATGAGTTTTGGCCTAAATTCTACTTCACAAACCATCCATATCGAGAACACACAACCTCCCTAGGTACCTCAAGATATCATCACCACTAAACTAAAAAGCCATCACCTTCTGCTTACCAATATCATCCTTGACTTTTATCAAGATAGGATCCAACACCTGCTTCTTCTTCACCTCAGCGCAAAGAGATGAATTTGATACCTCTTACACAAACACCCCACCATTTTCAGAATCTAAGAAGCGAACTCCAACGTTATCCAAATAGAGAATATCCTTCACGAATTCCCTCTTCTCCTCTTCTACATGGGATAAACTTCTTATACATACTCTCTAAGAGCATCAGCAACCATGTTAGCCTTACCTGGGTGATAGTAGAGACTCATGTCATAGTCCTTAAGCAACTAAACCTATCTCTTTTTCCTAATATTCAACTCCTTCTGGGTGAATACATATTACCTGCTCTTATGATCTGAATAAATGTCAACATGGACCTGATATTCAACTTCTTTTGGTTGCAAGTACTTTGCACTAATAACAGGAAGAAAGAGTTATGCAAATTTGACTCCTAAAGAGATGCGGCAGTATTTGTAGGCTACTCATCAACCATCAAAGCCTACAGAGTTTATAACAAAAGAACAATTTATGTTGAGGAGAGTGTTCATGTTATTTTAGATAAGTCAGGAAATATGAAGAACCTTAGTAATGTTGATAACACAAACAAGGAGGAACTTATTCCCATTCAAAGAGATAATTCAGGTAAAGAAGACACTCAAGTTCAAAATACCCAAGATGAAGTGAATAATAAAGAAGGAGGAGAACTAAAATCAAGTCCTCAACAGCATATTTCTAAATCTAATAGGCTTTAACAAGAGAGTCGGGATCAACTCTATGAGGTACCTAGTCCTAAAGATCCTTAATCAACTTCAAGAAGGTCTAACTAGAAGCAAAAATCATCTCTTTCTCTTAAGAATCTAAATTCTCTCTTGGAGTCAACAATGCAGAATATGGCACAAGCAAGAAACTTTATAGCTTTTTCAGCGTTTATATCCTCTATAAATCCTAAAATATGAAGGAAGCTCTCAAAGATATTCATTGGGTAAATACAATGCATAAAAAACTTAATCAAATTGAAAGGGGCAAAGTATAGCGCCTTGTCCCCAAACTTGCTGATAGAACCATTATACGAACAAAATAGGTGTACAAAAAATAGTATAATGAGTATGGCACTATCACCAGAAACAAAGAAAAGCTTGTAATACAAGGTTATAATCAAGAAGAAGAAATTGACTATATTGACACCTTTGCTCTTATTGCAAAAAATGAAGGCAATAAGAATTCTCATTGCCTTTGTTGCATATATGGGGTTAAATCTATTTTAAATAGGTATGAAGAGTGGATTTCTGAATGGATATTTTAAGAAAGAATTCTATATTAAAAAGTCACCAAGGTTTAAAGATATTGATCAACCAAATCATGTCCTGAATCTAGATAAAGCTTTTTATGGATTAAAACAAGCCCCTAGAGCATGGCATTAACGATTTTTAAATTTTTCTCCAGAAAATGTCTTCAAAAAAGTAAAAATTGAAAATATTTTATTCCTAAAGTCTATAGGAAAGAGTCTACTAATTGTACAAGAGTATCTTGATGATATCATCATTGGTGAAACTTTAGACTAACTATGTGAAGAATTTGTAGAACACATGGGAAGTAAGTTTGAAATAAGGATGGTGTGTGAATTAATCTTATTCCTAAGACTGTAGATCAAAAAAATACCTCAGGGTACTATGATTAGTCAAAGGAAATATGTCAAGGAGCTACTAATGAAATTCAATATGAAGGAAGCCATGCCTATTAATACTCCTATAGGGACAAGCTCAAATATGGATGTTGATGAACCTAGTTGATGTGCTATAGGAATATAGCACTTACGATACTTAAACTCTGAGCATATGTATGAACTTAAGGCTATGTTGTTAGATTTGATGTGTTTTGGGGAGTATTTTGTAGGAAATTAGGTTTTGGGATGCTAAATTCACTAAGAACTATGAAAGGTATCTTGAGATGAAGTTAGAAACTTATTTTCAACCTTTACTACCCAAGGTAAAAATTCTTCCTAATAGCTCATAAGGAGATTGTATGAGTTGTATCTTGGACAGACCTTACAAGTCGTACCTCGGACAGATTCGACATAGCTTTGATAGTGCTTTAGTATTTTCTCCATAACTTTTCACCCCAATATTGGACTAAGGCAAAATTGGTATCGTGGGAAAGATAATTTCATTTTTATTTGTTGGTGGATCTTGAGATAAAAAATACTCGGCAGAAAAAAAGATATGCTTAGTTGAAGGTGACGATATCTATACTCATCACAAGATTGTTAAAGGATGTTTTTACTCGCCTATAAGCTAAGAACTATTTGTGATACCAATATGCATCTAGAGTCACCAAAAATCAATCAAAAAGTTGAACTGTTAGAAAAATATGAGTCAAAAGTTTGAGTACAACTCGAATGATCCAACCGTAAGAAGACCAGTGTCCATGAAGAAGAAAAGTAGAAGTCCCAGGAGGATACGAGTTAAAGTCACGAGTCATAAGATCAAGGTACAACTTGTGAGCATAAGTCATAAGAAGAACAAAAAGTTTAAACTGGAGAATAGTCATTAGAGTGGGTACGAGAGCCTTGGTATGACTCATATGATGATGGTATGAGTTGAAGACCGAGTCGTACCTTATACCAACAATACGATTCCTATCCCATTTTATTTAGGATTTGTTTCTTGGAGTTTTCTTATATCCCAATTACACTCCTATGATGTTTTTAATTCCTATTATGTATGGGTAATTATGTTTTTCAATTTTATTTAGGATTTGATTTCTAGTATTTTTATATTTTATTTAGGAGTTGATTTCTAGGATTTTCCTACTTTAATTAGCATTTGGTTTTTGTAATCTATAAATACCTATTAGGCGTTGTTTATTTAGGGATTCAACATTCAATAATTCACCAATAAACTTCACCTATTCTTGGTTTGTTATTCAATTTAAAACTTTGGGATTTAGTCCTCATTATTTGGAGATTGATTTTGTAATTTTGTTTGTGGATTCCATGATTGATTTCATAAATATGAGCGGCTAATTCCCTTATCTAGGATTGTGGGAATCCGAGAGGATTAGCTACGTAAATAAAGTATGATATTCATCTATTCTAGGGTTGCATGTATTATAATATTCTTCATAATAAATAATCTCATAGCAGTTGCAAATGCTTGAGATAGCCTATATTCATATCCATCCCTAATAAGGAGTTTGTGATTGGGAAAAGTAGATTAAGACAGTGATTTAGGATTTCTACCTCCACCTTTTAGTCCCCGCATCTCATCTAATCACTTGATCCTAACTAGTGATAATGAACTGAGGTCGAAGTAAGAAGCAACAAGGCGATGCCCTAAAACCTAATACTAAAGGGTGGGATTTATCTTCGTTCCTAATAAGCATTTGATAATTCCTATCTTGTAGACATTGCATACAGAACAACAAAATAGTTGATTTGATCAGGAGAAATTTATGAAGTTGAGAAGCCAGGTGGAACACAAGCCTAGTGTTCACCTTATATTGTTTACAACCAAGAACAACCAATTCTTCTCTTTTTTCTACTTCAACAAATCCCCCCCCCTTTTACTTTAACACATTTCCCTGTGATTTCAATAAATTCATGACAAATTTGACCCCAACCTAGTTGGATTACTATATTTGACTACAATCATTTTATCCTTCAATTGGAGGTGTATTTTGGGCGACATTAAATTTTAACGCCATTGTCGGGGAATATGATCTCGGAATTCTTGATTGAACTTGTTGGAGTCATTGGATTTTATTTATTTATTTTATTTTATTAATTATTTTGTTAACCTATTCTTCTTAAGATGACAGTCTGGCCAGAGAAAGTAAGGATTGATGATGACTCTTTATTTATTAATCCTTTTTTTCATGATATGGTGCATTACTATAGTAGTGTGATAAATATATTATTGGAACATAATAAGAGCATGTTGGACATATTGGCACTCCTAGAAAATGGAAGACAAGAGCTTGTTCAATAGGTTGATAGGTTTGGCTTGGATATTTACCTTCTATAAGTAGAGTTGGATGCAAAAATTGTTGTGTGTAATGCCTAGTGACTTAGTGATAGGTGGTGTGAGACTGAAAGAATTTTAAAAATCTAACTTGAGGAGTTAAAATTGGAAGAGTCTAAAATCTCTCATACTCTTATGGATAGCGTCATTCTTAAGGAAAGTATAGTACAGTTACATGAGAATGTAAAAAAAGACTTCAAATTCAAAGTTGGGGTGTGTTGGACCTCATTCTAAGCCTTTTTTCATATTGTATTTAGATAGTCAGATCATGATCGAGTCATCCGATACTGTAGAAGAGTGAAAGAAGAAGGAAACTTATGTCTATTTTCTTGAATTTTCTGAGCCAGAATCAAAGAACTGCATTCCTTAAGTAAGGGCCAAGAAGTACAACATGCCACATTTATTTATTGGGTCCTTCATTTTTATACCTCCGCCCCATGAGTATAATGGAAATTAGAAAAGAAATTAGGGGTGAAATTCATAAGTTTAAAATGGAAAGAGAAATTTAAAGGCCAACTATTAGGCTACCTTAATGAAGTCTGAGTAATCAAGGTACCTATGGACTTGTTGGGGAAATCTGAGTACCCAACAAAGTTTCATCATGCCGTGATGTGAAATCATGCACTGCGTGAGAGGCAACCCCAAGTAATTTAGTTATTTTTATTTATATTGCATGATTGATGTTAGATTTTCGCACCTATGGTGCAACAAGCATATTTCTAACTCTCTTCTTTTGGTTGACACATTAGTAACTATGTATGATTTTTAGTTGAGTGTGGGGCTACTTGTGGGTCTTGATGTCCTCTTGGGGTTTTTGTTGTCGTGTCTCTTTTCCCTGGAGTCTTATTCCTAGTAGAGCTGGAATATTTAGATGTATTATGTTTTGTTTCATGATGTTTTGTGGTTAACTAGGAGAAAAATAAGTATCTAGGGTAGGTGACATATTTTGATTAATTTTTGAGATAATTGATAAAAACCTCACCAATTGTCTATTTTGTAACTATGTGATATGTATACATATACGACTACTGTGAATCTTTTATGGCATTAGTATTAGGGACATGATAATCTTTGTGAACTTTTGCATGTATCGGATAGGTGGTAGCTTGCAATATTGACTTTACGCCACATGTGTGTGAGATTCTACTTAGTTCCTTTTGTGTGTTAAATTCAGAACTTTTTCAGTTAGTCTGGCTAGGTTTTAGGACAAGTGGTTAGGAAAGGATCATAGGTCGTTTCTAATATTAGCCCACTTTTAGCCGTATCGACCTTCCATGTGTGAATTAGTATCCTTTGGTCCCAATTTTTAAGATTTATAGCCTATTTTTTTATTACACTTATCACATTCCTCTTTGTATTACAATAAACCTATTTTGGCCCTGGTCCTTCTTGGACATTATGCACTTCAACTCAGGCAAATCGCCTAAGTTAATGGTGGTTATTATAGGGGTGCATGATGTAAAATAGGAATAAAGAAGGGTAAAATAAGAGAAAAGAAAGTAAGGCTAGGTGTAGAAGAAAAAGAAAAGAAAATTTGTGAAAAAGAGAAAACAAAGACTAAAAGACCACACCCAACCTGAATATGCTTTAAAATAAAAAGGGAGAAATAAGGGCGGAAATAAAGTAAATAATTGGTTAAGTGTGGACCCCAAAAGTTAGTGTAGTGCCAAGGAATCTTAGTCACTTTAAATATTTATATGTATCATACCATCCCCAAGCCTACGTTACAAACCAAAGAAAAGTCCTATAATGATCCTAACTTAACTTTTTGAAAGCTTAAGTAAAGAAGATATGGGCAATCCTATGGTATTTAACATGCATTAATTGGAACTTCTTTCTGAGAGTGAGTGTCTCTTGGAATCCCCACTTTAACATGCTTGATTTCATATATATGTTAGGAGGGACTTCTTTGTTGTAAGGGCACATGGGTTATATTGCTAGTTGTTTACTTGTTTGGGTAGTGTAACTTGTATATATGCATGGTTGTTTGTTGCTAATATAATGACATAGCATGATTCCTTTGTGTCACTTGGTTTTGATTCATTAATACACATAGTTGATTTTAAAGTGATTGAACTTGGAGAGGGTAATGTGTTTTGAGATAAAATTGAGGATTGACTGTCATAGGTATCTTAAATTTAGCTTGGTTAAGCATCGTCATATTATTTTGTTATGTTTTGTTGCCTGAGGTCATGCAATGTTCTAAGGTGAGGGTTTTGATGTGCTATCTGAATATAGTACTTACGATACTTAAACTATGAGAATATGCATGAACTTAAGGCTATGTTGTTAGATTTGATGTGTTTTTGGAAGTGTTTTGTAGGGAATTAGGTTTTGGGATGCTAAATTCAAGAAGAACAATGAAAAGTGGCTTGAGCCATACCCATTTTCAGCCTTATAGCCAAAGGTACGACTTCCTCCTAACAACTCATAAGGAGACTGTACGAGTCGTATCTTGGACGAACCTTAAAAGTCGTACCTCAGAAAAATTTGACATAACTTCAACAGTACTTCAGTATTTTGGCCATAACTTTTCACCCCGATAATGGATTAAGGAAAAATTGATATCGATGGAAAACTAATTTAATTTTCTATCTGTTGGTGGGTCTTGTGATAAAAAATACTAAGTTCTAAAAAATATATGTTCGATTGAAGATGATAATAACTATACTATTCACAAGAACTTAATCGCTAAGGGATGTTTTCACTCGCCTATAAGCTAAGAGTTATTTGTGATACCAATATGCATTTTAAGTTACCAAAAATATCTTAAAGATTTGAAGTGTTAGAATAATATGAGTCAAAAGTCTAAGTACGACTCATATGATCCAACCGTAAGAAGACCTTTGCCCAAGAAGAAGAAAAGAAGAAGTCCCAGGTGGATACGAGTAAACCTCACGAGTCATATTATGAAGGTATGACTCATAAGCATAAGTCATAAGAAGAATAAAAAGTAAAAGCTTGGCGGACAATCACTAGAGTGGGTACAAAATCCTTTGTACGATTCGTATGATGATGGTACGAGTTAAAGATCGAGTCGTACCTCGTGCTGGCATGCGATTCCTATACCATTTTACTTAGAATTTATTTCCTGGAGTTGTCATATATCCCAATTTCACTCCTATGATGTTTCTACGTCCTATTATGTATGGGTAATTATGTTTTCCTATTTTATTTAGGATTTCATTTCTAGTGTTTTCCTATTTTATTTAGGAGTTAATTTTGAGGGTTTTCCTACTTTAATTAGGATTTGGTTTTTGCAATATATAAATACC
Organism: Capsicum baccatum var. pendulum; assembly: GCA_030864225.1. Classification (NCBI taxonomy): domain Eukaryota; kingdom Viridiplantae; phylum Streptophyta; class Magnoliopsida; order Solanales; family Solanaceae; genus Capsicum; species Capsicum baccatum. The sequence goes on along the minus strand of CM061560.1, from coordinate 156,716,900 downwards.
CTTTAGGCTTTGTTTATTTAGGGGTTCGGTATTCAACAATTCACCAATAAAATTCATCTATTCTTGGTTTGTTATTAAATTTTAGACTTTGGGATTTAGTTCTCATTATTTGGAGATTGATTTTGTAATTTTGTCTGTGGATTCCATGATTGATTTCATAAATATGAGTATCAAATTCCCTTATCTAGGGTTGTGCGAACCCTAGAGGATTGCTACATAAAGAAAGTGTGATATTCATCTATTCTAGGGTTATATGTATTTTTGTAACACCCCGAATCTAGTACCCAAAATGCTACACGATGCTCATGACCCCGAAGGAATACAAGCTAACCCATGATGGATATTTGTACTTATATACTGCATGATAGACTGTATAAATATGGAAACATGAACTGAAAGGCCATAAGGTTCAAAACTATAACATAATATCTGATAAAGGATAACATCTGGTGGGGTATGAAGTACCCAAATAACTGAAATAAACTGTTTGAAACATGATGGTCTTAAAAGCCTCTATCTGGCAGAACTGTCTAAATAAGGAGTTGATGGGACAGGTCCTCAACTAACTCTAACTAATAAATTTAATTAATGAGATAATAAATAAATAATCATATCCTCGGAGGATGAGGACTCACTACTAACTAACTGCTGATATCTGGAATCTACTGATGCTCTGGAGATCGTCCTTCGGAACCTACGGTATAAAACACCATAGCGCAAATACGTCAGTACTTTGAATATACTGGTATGCATGTGAGGTAGGTTGAATGCATGGGGTTCATATGCATGAATATTACTGGCTAACTGACTAATATAAACCTGAGAATACATACATGAACACATAGTAACTATATTTGAGATCGTGCTAACATGAGTTTACTAATAACTGAGTTCGGATGACTGATATAACTAATAACATGAGTGACTATATCTAACATTCCTGAATCTGATGGAACTAACTGATTTTCGTACTATTCTGAGTTAGCTATTTCTGATAGTCCTACATTCTGTAACTGAAACTATGGGAAGTATTTATCTAACCAACATGCCCCGAATACACCATTATGGCTGAGTTGGGGTCCAATCTGTAACTCCAATTGGAAGGGTGCCACTACCGCGCCACTAGTAAGGACAATCTGCGAGTAACCCTCATATAGCAGGTATATCTAATGAGAATGGTGGGAACCCTCATAAAATAGGTTAATCCACCTCATCTACACTTATATAGCAGGCTATGATGTCTCAACCTACGCTGGCTATGTAGTTCTGGAATGCAGGGATTGATTCTAAGAATCACACCCTCATATAACAGGTGAGTTCCCATCCTTGGTTTCACTCTGTGCTAACTACTACTCCCTTATGAATAGACACTGAACATGAATTACTGAACTAAACTGGACTGAATTAACAGAATTTCCATTAACTGGCAGAATAGTACTGAGATTACTGAATTACTGAGATTTCTTGAGTCGCATGACTGACTGAGTTCTATAGATCACGGCTTGATTGAGGATATCATGAAAACATGACACTAAATCTAGGCACACTGCTATATTTTTCGGGTACAAGTACCCCCAGGACTCGATGGAAGGAAACTGACAAGGAATGACATTATTGAATACATGACCAACATCAACAATCCATAAACAATAGTTGGAGATATTTCATGAGCATTTGAGTTTCATAGCTTGGAACGTGAATAATATAACATGTATACATAGCATAATTTCATAAGTTTAACTCATGATCAATCCCACAAGCAATTTCAATACATAAGAATAACATGGAAGTCATTTTGAAGATAAGGTTAAAGCATACATTATCATTTGGGTCACAATTTAGCTATATTGCATAATTTCTATCACTTTAGGCATTTTATCAAACACCTTACATGCACAACATAAGGCATAGGTGAAATCATCAATCACAAATCATAAACTACCCAATTTCATGAATTTTAATTTATATGCTAACATATTTTTCATAATTGCACATAAGTATCCCAACATGGGAATCAAACAACAACCATCACATAACTTGAGCAACCCACAACATAATAATCATGATTCATAATTAAAAATAGGGTTCTTGAGCTTTATAGATGAAAGGAATCCATAAATCAACACAACGCATACCTTAGTTCTTGGTTTAGCGGAGATTGACGAAGAGACTTTCTTGAAATTCAATCCCCAATTGAAACCCTATCTTGTTCTTGAGAGAAACTAGTTTATTTTGGGTTCCAAATAGCTGAATCTCGTGTTAAAGGGCTTAATAGGGGTGGGAAATTTACCCTTTTAACTCTGGATGCATCTTTTAATTTCAGTGAAAATTTTCCAAATTGGACCCATGGCACGACTTGGCGCTATCACACCATGTCACTGGAATTTGACAACTGGGAAATTGGGGAATGGCATGACGCGGAGCCATCGCGTTGCCACTTATTTTGCAACCTGTAAGTTTGGTGCGATGCACCACTATTATGGACCCCTACTAGAATTTGACAAATGCCACTTTCTCTTGTGGCACGCGCCACTGACTAATATGACGTTGTTTGACGATGGGAATTTAAAATAGTCATAACTTCTTACCCGGTTATCGGATTTAGGTGAATCTTATATCGACGAAAATCTTATTGAATTTCCCACATAAATAAAATTAAAAATCTTAAAAATTCTTCATGGAATAATAATCATTCAATCTAGAAGATAATATTAGACATTCTTGAGAGGAATTCAGTTAGAAAACTTTAGGGTATTACAATTTTAATCTTTTTTGCAATAATTAATCTCATATCAACTGCAGATGCTTGAGATATCCTGTATTCATATTCATCCCTAATATGGAGTTTGTGATTGGGAAAAGAAGATTAAGATAGTGATTTGGAATTTTTACCTCCACCTTTTATTCCCCGCATCTCATCTAATCACTCGATCCTAACTAGTAATATTGAGCTGAGGTCGAAGAAATAAGCAACAAGGTGACGCCCTGAGACCTAATAAGTAAAAGGTGAGATTTATCTCCGTGCCTAATAAGCAACTGATAATACCTATCTTGTAGACTTTGCATACAGAACAATAGAATAGGTAAGTTGATCACGAGAAATTTATAGAGTTGAGAAGACAGGGGAACACAAGCCTAGTGTTCGCCTTCTATTGTTTACAACAAAGAACAACCAATTCTTCTCCTTTTACTACTTTAAAAAATTCCCCATTTTTACTTTTACAAATTTTCCTTTGATTTCAACAAATTCGAGATAGATTTCTGACGTATTCCCTTAGGATTTGACCCCAACCTAGTTGGGTTATTATATTTGACAACGACCACTTTATCCTTCAATTGGAGCTATATTTTGGGCAACATCACTGATCCCTCGGTAAATGAGACAATATATAGATGAATTATTAAATCATTACTATATTTGACTAGTAGAATACATGACAAAGTGTTCAATGTGGGATGTGATCTAGGTTCTAGGCTATTCCAAAAGAGTCTCACTTGAAACTTGCAAAAAAATTCTTAGATATTAAAATGATAGGGGACCTAGTCTTATTCTATCTTCCAGGTGACAACTTTGATGTAATTAGATATGTTGATGTTGATTATGTAGGATAGATGGTAGTTAGGAAAAGTACCTATGGAATGGTTCAATTTCTTGGTTCATCCTTAATCTAATGGGGATCTAAAAATCAAAATTCAGTTGCTATGTCTACTACTAAAGCTGAATATATAGCAGTTACTTTATGTTATGCTTAACTACTTATGATAAAGCAGCAGCTAAAAGATTTTTAGATAATGACTTATACTATTCCATTGATTTGTGACAACACTAGTGCTCAAACTATGGAAATAATATTATGCAACATAAGAGAACTAAACATATTTATGGAAGACCCCATTTTCTTAGAGACAATGTTGAAAGGGGAGAAATTTACATAAAATTTTACAAAATTGAAGACCAAGTAGCTGATATTTTCACAAAGGCTCTTCATAGGGAGAAATTTATGAAAAAAGTCTAAAATTGAAGCCTAGTGTTCGCCTTCTATTGTTTACAACAAAGAACAACCAATTCTTCTCCTTTTACTACTTTAAAAAATTCCCCATTTTTACTTTTACACATTTTCCTTTGATTTCAACAAATTCGAGATAGATTTCTGACGTATTCCCTTAGGATTTGACCCCAACCTAGTTGGGTTATTATATTTGATAACGACCACTTTATCCTTCAATTGGAGCTATATTTTGGGCAACATCACTGATCCCTCGGTAAATGAGACAATATATAGATGAATTATTAAATCATTACTATATTTGACTAGTAGAATACATGACACAGTGTTCAATGTGGGATGGGTGCTAGGTTCTAGGCTATTCCAAAAGAGTCTCACTTGAAACTTGCAAAAAAATTCTTAGATATTAAAATGATAGGGGACCTAGTCTTATTCTATCTTCCAGGTGACAACTTTGATGTAATTAGATATGTTGATGTTGATTATGTAGGATAGATGGTAGTTAGGAAAAGTACCTATGGAATGGTTCAATTTCTTGGTTCATCCTTAAGCTAATGGGGATCTAAAAATCAAAATTCAGTTGCTATGTCTACTACTAAAGCTGAATATATAGCAGTTACTTTATGTTGTGCTTAACTACTTATGATAAAGCAGCAGCTAAAAGATTTTTAGATAATGACTTATACTATTCCATTGATTTGTGACAACACTAGTGCTCAAACTATGGAAATAATATTATGCAACATAAGAGAACTAAACATATTTATGGAAGACCCCATTTTCTTAGAGACAATGTTGAGAGGGGAGAAATTTACATAAAATTTTACAAAATTGAAGACCAAGTAGCTGATATTTTCACAAAGGCTCTTCATAGGGAGAAATTTATGAAAAAAGTCTAAAATTGAAGCCTAGTGTTCGCCTTCTATTGTTTACAACAAAGAACAACCAATTCTTCTCCTTTTACTACTTTAAAAAATTCCCCATTTTTACTTTTACACATTTTCCTTTGATTTCAACAAATTCGAGATAGATTTCTGACGTATTCCCTTAGGATTTGACCCCAACCTAGTTGGGTTATTATATTTGATAACGACCACTTTATCCTTCAATTGGAGCTATATTTTGGGCAACATCACTGATCCCTCGGTAAATGAGACAATATATAGATGAATTATTAAATCATTACTATATTTGACTAGTAGAATACATGACACAGTGTTCAATGTGGGATGGGTGCTAGGTTCTAGGCTATTCCAAAAGAGTCTCACTTGAAACTTGCAAAAAAATTCTTAGATATTAAAATGATAGGGGACCTAGTCTTATTCTATCTTCCAGGTGACAACTTTGATGTAATTAGATATGTTGATGTTGATTATGTAGGATAGATGGTAGTTAGGAAAAGTACCTATGGAATGGTTCAATTTCTTGGTTCATCCTTAATCTAATGGGGATCTAAAAAGCAAAATTCAGTTGCTATGTCTACTACTAAAGCTGAATATATAGCAGTTACTTTATGTTGTGCTTAACTACTTATGATAAAGCAGCAGCTAAAAGATTTTTAGATAATGACTTATACTATTCCATTGATTTGTGACAACACTAGTGCTCAAACTATGGAAATAATATTATGCAACATAAGAGAACTAAACATATTTATGGAAGACCCCATTTTCTTAGAGACAATGTTGAGAGGGGAGAAATTTACATAAAATTTTACAAAATTGAAGACCAAGTAGCTGATATTTTCACAAAGGCTCTTCATAGGGAGAAATTTATGAAAAACGTCTAAGATTGGGGCTAATCAAGATGAATTGAGTTACCTCAGTCGATTTTATCTCCTTTGATTTTGTCTATGATTAGACAACAGGTATTCTTAAATTATTTTCAATTGGTCTAGCTCAGTGCCATGCATTCTGTAGGTATACATGTATGGTGAGCAATCTCATAAGGAAAAGTAATGCGACCAATGTTAATGAAGAAATTCCTTTCAAACAAGGGAGGTACCTGGTCCCTAACTAAAGGTTAATATCATGTGTGCCTCTTTTAAACCTATATAGAGTTATTATTCACAATTTCCACTTGTCTCTTCCCGCCTCTCTATACCACTGACAAATTATTTAAATTCAAAAAGACATGACTAATAGGTACCAAACACGTCTTTTATCTTTAAGTCGAAATGTTAACTTTTTTACTCTCTTTGAAACACAAATCAAAACCCTTTCCACTCTATTCTTAAATTCTCATTGATTCTTTCTCTCAACTTTATTTTCCTTCTCTCTTAGAACAAAATAAAATTTTATCTTTTCTCAAACCAAAAATCCCTCAAGATGTTTTATCCTCTAACCCTTCTCCTCTTAAGGAACCTCAATATTTCCCATAACCTACACTGTTTGAGGAAAATCCATTTTTCATAGAAAAACCTGCACCCCTAGCTGAAAAAGAAAATACCATTGAAGTATTTTTGGGGAATTGTGAAATAACTCAAAAAATTGCTCATTTCTCTATCAAAAATCCCTCTAGTGTTGGTTTAGGGTCTCCCATTAAATCTAAGACTTTAATACCTCATTCTGAGACACTAGGTCTTGAGAAACTTGCTAAAACTCCTTGGAACCTAGTTACCCTACACTCTCTGATTCAAACCCTATCTTTGATAAATTGTTTAAGGAAGATCTCCCTATTAAGAAATCTAACCCCTCAAGTAGTGCTTTTGTAGGGGAGGATTGTTGCAAAAAGTTTGACCTTGTTGGCTTGAGATTAATGAGGAACTCAAAGCAGTATTGAGGAACCTTTCTTACCTGAATCTCCTACCCTAACTTATGATGTCACCCCTATGACTTCTCAAAGTCTGAAAGAAAGTCAGGGTTTCAACCAATAGAAGATAAAGTGGATGACAATGGTAATGGTGACTTGAAATGGAAAAGTCATAGACAAAAAGGATCTAAGGGAAAAAAGCTTGTGGATAATGGAAAATTTTTCAAAACCTATACCACTAGGAGTACAAAAAACAAACTACTAGATGCTATGAAAGCCAACAAATCCGCTACCACAAAAAAAAAGAATAAAAAAAACCACAGTTGTTGTGTATAATGATATTGATATAGTTGATGTAGGAGAATATGTTGAGGAGGAGGACATTGATTTAGATATTATTGCCATAACAACTAATAAGACAATGAAAACAGATGCTATCAGACAAACTAGGTCCTCAAGGGCAAATCCCAAGACCCCAACACCTAAGAAACCCCTCTCGATGAAATGGAAAGTGTCTGAGGGACCCGATCCTGCAAAAACAATTCATTTAGAAAGAGCATCATGTAGTTCCTCAAAAAGAAGAAAGATTTAACAAAAAGTGAAGGTGATGTCCAAAGAAAAAATAATTGTGATTTTAAAATCTCAAAAGGTATTGTCTATAAGAGTATTTGATCCAAAAAAATTTAACTAGCCAAGTATGGTTGAACTATTTGAGTTTACCTAACATTAAGATTAGATGTACACCCCAGTCACCTCTATCTATGATTAGAAAGTTAGGGAGCTCTTTTATACTATCAATTTTTTTCAAGATGGACTAAGTTTGTTAGTTGTAGTGCATGGAGTGAAGATGTCCTTAGATGAAGTCACCTTAGGAGAAATTCTTGATATCCCTATCGATAGGATCAGGTTTGTAAAGAACCAATAGCCCTCAGGTGATTTGATGCAGCCAGCCTCAAAAGTTGGAGGAACCTCTACAATGGAGTAAGGAAGAAGTTTTTAAAAGGAGAATTTTAGTTGTTTTTTTAGTTTGTGAACAAGGTTCTACTTCCCCTATTTGAGAAAATAAAAGTGGCATCTATAATATACTTGTTCCTTATGGAATTCTTGAGCAAGTCTGAGTTGATCAGCCAACCAGCTCTTATGATTTAACATATAAATAAAGTTATACATATGAAAGATGGAAGACATGGAAGTCCCTATGGATACTTTCTTAACAAAGTGTTCAATTATTTCAAAATTATGTGTGAAAAATTGAAAATGAGTGTGTGAAGGGTAAAGTTTAGACCAAGTCCTAGGTTTCTGAGTTGATCAAATTTCAGGAGAAGTTGAATGGGGAAATGAAGGAGTTAAGGGTGTCTTTGGAAACTAAGCATATTAGGATATCACATCTTAAGGTGAAGCTACAATACTTTTCTTTAGAGGGACCTAGTGCCTCAGATCAGTTAAAGGCTGAAATGCAGAATTAAAGGCATAGGTTGTTTCTTTAACTGGAGAAGTTAAGGGACTCACTTATGAGATTAAATACCTTACTAAGAGGATCCTCAATGATTATTCTACTTAAAGTTCCAGAATGGATATGCTCCTTAGATATCTTTCCCCCAATCCCCCTCCCTTTTAAGTCACCCCCTTTATATTTCATAATCTTAAGTCCTCTTAGAGTTAGTTTCACCTCTTGCTTATGTGGTTGTTATGTTCAGTACTTTAAGTTTTTTGTGATGTCTATGTATAGTAATTCTCATGCTTGATATGAATGGAACTCTTTTATTTATGTCTATCATTATTCTCTCATAATGATTTGTTTATTCATGTTAGTAATTCCCCAACGTCCATGAGTTAACCTGTTTCTATTATTGATTATTTTGGTTTACTATTTTTGTTTTTTTACTATGCCAAAAGGTGGAAGATTTCTATCAAAATAATAGTATAGTTCCAAGGGACCTAGTCCCTATAGCTGAAGAATAGTACTATTAGTCAAAGAGGAAAGCTAGTTTACAGGGAAAGAAAGTACAAATTGATGGGGGAAGTGCTGGTGAAAGGGGTAAGATTGTTATCACTGAAGTAGTATGGTTTTAAGTAACCTGGTCCATGTAGATGAAGGATAGTACTATTGGAAAAATAGGAAAGCTAGTTGACCGGGGGAAGAAAGTATAGATTGATAGGGGGAAGTGCTGGTGAAAGACGGAATGCAAAGCTCTTAAAAACATGGTTTTTCATTATCAAAAGGGGGGAAATTGTTGTATTGAGCTTTGGAGGTAACATCCAATATATTTAGGGATCAGTTCTATCGCATGTTGATTCTATAAGAAATGCTATGGGACAATTGTGCATTGCTGCACACTGTACTAATTTGTCTTGTAGTATAATTACTATGCTGATAAGCAGCGAACAATGCAGGGCCACCTAATCTAATATAATTCTCATTTTATTTGTCCCTCATCATATATAAGCAAAGATGTGACAAATTAAAGACTTAGTTTTTGCACAAAAAGAATTTTCTTAGAAACGCAAAACTGCTCTCTCAAGAAATAGAAAGTTACTCTTTAAGGGAACTGATAGATGTCATCATTTTATTTCTTGAATCCTTAATCTTGTTCAAACATAGTAGTTTACTCATGTAATTATGAGTAACAATCTTTCTTGAATATTCTTAATGACGCTCAAACTACACCCTTGAAGTGTAAGCAATTGTCATTAGCATATTAACCCAATGGATTTGGGGTCTAATCCACAAGGCGTGAAGACAAGGATTTCAATAATCAAGAGTGTTAGAAACAACTAGGAGTTGACTTTTAATGTTTGGTAAACAAACATGAAAGAAAAAATGGGGGGGTTGTTTGAATGATTTCGAATTAATAATTTTTTTGTTATAAAACTACCATTTAGAAGCTAGAAAAAGTTAGAGATAATCAAGTATTGATAGGACTTGGGGTTATGCCTTCCTAGGTGTGGGTTCTGCATGGGTATTTGATTATTCATCCAAATTTATCGAGAAGTCATGGGTAGGCTATATCTAGAGGTATTAATGCCAATCTTTCAATAAAACACCAATATCACAAATAGGTTCTTTGAACACCTCATAAATGTAACAATTTTACCAATCTATGGCCTCAATGAACATCCTTATGAATAAGAGTTGCTATTAAATAAACTAATTCAAGTTATTATTCAAACTCATTCCTCATCCATATCCTCTCTTTTAAGGATGATATGGGTTCTAAGGTAATTAGGGTTTTCAACCCCCAAATTAGTTAAAACATGGAATGAATGCAAATCCCATAGCAAATGGCTAATTAGGAGGACAACTAAACAAGACCCATGCACTAATCACAACCTATTCAATTATAACCCTAAGAAGGAGAATTAGCTACTCATAGAGAGAGAAAAAGTAGATATATATCAAAATTTTCATCAAATTGATCCTAAAAATAAGGAGAATGTTAAATCCACACTTTAATTTTAATAAATCTTTGATAGAAACTCCTAGTTCTTTATTTGAGGGTCACTCTCATGTGTTCCTAGCTTAAGAGTAGTACAATAATGTTCAATAATAATGGAAATAAGTTAAAACCCCACAATTTATGCCCAAATCCACATTTGCCAAATATTGTAAATATGCCACTGCACTCTGGATCTACTTAAGCAGATGCAAAGCAAATGGACAGTAGATCTAGAGTAGATGTAGAGTAAGTGGGGCACACCCTGGGCACATATGGGGTGAACCACGGGTACAGATGATATTGTTTTGGATATTTTGGCTACCCGCTTGTTCGGGTGGTCTCTTGACATGTCCATGTGAACTTTAGGGCTCTTTTTCTTTAATATTTTACCTCCTATTGACTTGAATGGCTTGCTAATCTTAATTTTCAACCTTTACCTGCACAAATGAGCATTATACATGAGATTAACAGTAAATCAATAGAAAATCATGATAATTTAAGATTAAAAGGTTCTAGCAAGTCATCAAATTGATGACTACTCAACCCCCCAGCTTTAAACTATTGCTTGTACTTAAGAAACCAAGAATAATTCAATGATATAGGGTATTTATGACTCAGAACCACTCAAAAGTAAGCTATACTAACGATCTAGGCTAACAAACCTCTATAAAGACTTCTTAGACATGTTATGGCAACAAGTAAACCAAAATTTCTTTCAAACAAGCACATGTCTATGAAGCAAGGATTCAAGTTTGTGTCAAATGAACCTTTTAAATCAACAAAGCATCTCAAAAGGTGACACAGATTTTTCAAAGATCATCTCAATCTTCACAATGCAACTTACCTCGCCCATTTACCCAAATTAGTAGTAAAACTCCATCCTCTACCCTAAAGTATCTATGTCCCTCATATGCAAGAGTTAGATTTACGCGCATAAGACATTCCAATTCTTAAAGGATCTCAAATAATGAAAGAATTCATGCTCACTCTCACAGAGAAATTCAAGTATAATGAGTAGAATCATAGGCTTGCCCTTTATATTTTTCTCTACTAATATAGACTTACCTAGCTTGGAATCACCAAGGTTTTGCGGGTTTGGATGAAGGTTTAAGGTACGGGAAGGAATATATGGATAAAGTGACTAAAAGACTTCCTTCAATGTTATTGCTCATCCCCTTTTACCATAAAATTTTTAAATTATTTGCTTTATTCACCTTCAAATCAATTATTTTGCTTCCCCTAACCTGTAGCTTAGCATTAACCAAACAAATTCAGCCCACCATTTTTTTTCTTCACTTCTTTGGCTTTTTCAAGAGATTTTTTAACTTTAAGCTCTTCTTAGCCCCTCATTTGTTTAATTTCTATTCAAGTTCTTTGGGCTAGCTTATTCAACTTTATCATCAAGCATATCTCTTTTTTTAAGCATGTGATTTGGCAACCTTACATCCACCTTTCTTGTCTCATCTTAGTGTATCACATTCTTCCTCCAAACATGAAGTTTGAACCACCATTACATTATTTCCCAAATACACAACCCCCAAACCTAGGCTTTCGCCTATATTTCATTATTTAAAATTATACGATGCATCAAAGGAGGTTAAGTTCCAAAAGAAGGATTTTCAAAAGGGTTTAGGTGTTTTAGCATGGTTATCATTACAAAACAAATGGCCAAAGGCTCAAAAGGGTTAACTAGGGAACAATGTTAATTCAGAATTTAACTATGTGACGGGTCAAATAAGGCCTCGGTCATCCTTAAAACCAAACTTTCCTGGGATTTTGCATTGAATGCACTCGGGGAAGTTTTAGACTACATGTATGCACAAGAATTATTCAAAAACCTTACCACAAATGGCATCATACTCATAGAGCAAGAAGTTAGTCTCCCAACCAATTTGAGTCATTTGAGTTTAATAAGTTACTCTGAGTCAAAGACTCGTCCTTGTAAAGAGAGAGCCAAAAATTATATTTAATGGTCTCACTTAAGACAAAGCTCAAAAACATCCTTATTCTTTTTCAGAATGAAGACTATATTTTTTATTCTTTTTAAAAATTTATTTCATTACTTGCCAATGACATTTCTAAAGTATTTCAAACTTTTGCCTCTTTCAAATTAACTCAAAAGACTAGATATTTCACCTAAGGATCCCTCCTTATCAATCCATCGTGGGTTAGCTATCACTCAATTTGACAAAGAAACTAAAATAAAATAAAGCCAAAAGATCAAAAGAAATAAAAAACAAAACGTTTGCTCCTTAGGAAAGAACCAAGTTTTGATGAAAACCTTTAGAGTTTATTGGACACATATATATAAAAGGGGACAAAAAAATGCGCAACAAATTGAGTATCACATTAATATTAAGCGCATGATACAAGCCCAAAAAAGACAATATTTAACATCATTATCCAAATGCCCAACAAGAGCCAACCCAAATAAATGTCAAAAATAAAAAAAATCCCCACAATCGTTAAAGAAAATAAACGAAATTAAACAAGCTCCATGAGGTATAAAGTAAATAAACATCACAAAATGTAAAATGTACATAAACATCAAAATGATAAAATAGAGTATGTCCATAAAAAATATCTAATCAAATGCCTTCAAATGAAACAATAGGTACAGAACATCAAATGAATCATAAGAATGTCCTACCCCCATTGGCAACAAGTTACGCTCCACTGGCAAGATTTGACACCACCACATTTTGTCTTGATTTATGAGATGTTTTATAAATCAAGAACTTTTAAACAAGAAGCTATGCCCCATGGATAAGAGATGGCATTACCACATTATGTCTTGATTTGTGAGATGTTCTATAACTCTTACCTTAGAGGCATGAATTAGTCCAAGGATTTTCAAACAACAAGTTATGCCCCATGGGCAAGAGTTGGCACTACTACATCGTGTCTTGATTTATGAGATATTCTATAACTCTTGCCATAGAGGCAAGACTTAGCCGACAAGTTATGTCCCATGGATAAGAGTTGACACTATCATATTATGTCTTGATTTATGTGATCCTTTATTAGTCTTGTCTCTAAGGCAAGGATTAGCCCAAGAACCTCCCATAAGAATAAGTTACACCCAATGGACAAATGTTGACACTACCATATCTAGTGTAAACCCTATCACCCACTATACCAAAGTGATATCTAATGCAAGTGGTAAGACGCTTTTTTAGTGGCCCTAAGGTTGCAGGTCGCGGGTTCGACCTTTGTTGGCAGCAAAAGATTTTTTAAAGCAATGTTTGCGCCTTAGCAGGCGTAACTTATGTTTTGCATACATATTAAGGCGCAACTTATGTTTTGCATACATATTATGCTAATTATAGTTGACTTAATTATACAATTAATTATTATTATTGACCTTTTTTAAAAAAATTTCTTTAGTTGTTAAAAAATAATTTAATCTCTCATCCAAATTAAAAAAAAAAAAAATATCGCTATTCTCTCAATTTTCAAATCACGATTTCACCTTTAGTTATTGACTTCTGGACTCTGGTTCACTTGGCACCTGAAGAGTTCGGATCCTGAATCCGCCTCTGATTTCTGCCACAAGATGTTTTCAAGAAAGATCTAAACGAAGAAAGTGTCAAACGCCCTTTGGGCCAATTCATATATTCCAAGACGAAAGGGATAGGATAAAGGTAAAACTGTATAAAATTACCATAGTGCATGCAGTGATGTTTTCTTTGATTAAAAGGGAACTCCAAAATAGCACTGAGCCGTACTACTTTTAGATATAGTATATGAATTTCATGGTGGGTCCAGTTTCCCATTTTGACTAAGTTATTATTAGACAAGTATAATGCTGTTTTATTTTTCTTGAATTAACTCCAAAGCAACGCCTAATAACTAGCAAGTTATGATTATACAGTGATGATTCAGTAATTTCCAGGAATATTCATGTCTAACTAGCTGTACGCGGACTGAGATATCTCATGAGATTAATTTGTCTCAATTTCTATGGGATAATAATTCCAGTAGTTTAATACAAATAATAGGGTAAAAGAATTAGATAATGAACTAATAACTCAAGCAAATATGAAGTAAAGTTAATTTCAAATTTAATCTCACAATTATTATCCTTAATCCTTATATTATATCAAATTACCCACTAAAATTATAGCACAGTGGTATACTGTATATGCTGAATTTTGCACAAGCAGTTGAACTATTGTCACAATTCGGCTCGTAGACAAGTAGTTCTAGTTTGAGATTATATATGGTGCTTTTATTTCAAGCTTTCCTTTCCGTCTCTAATTAATTTTCCTAGGTAACGTGTAATATTTCGAAGGGCGTTTAACCAAATCTATGTGTACTAGAAATTGAACAGGAAATTACATGATATAGCCCAATAATGGGTGAATTTTAATTTTTGACCCTCATAAGAAAAGTCATTGTTTATTTCCGTGTTTATATTTTCTAAGTTTTCTTCATTAATTACTTCTTGTTTTCCATTGATTCCTATATTTTTTGTATTTGTTAAGATTTCTGTATATGTTTTACTATCTTTCAAATCATAATTATCTGTTTATTCAACATCTATTGTATTAATTTCTAATTCCTTGGTTTCTATTTCTTTATTGTCTATTTCTAATTTTTCTTTTAATTGATTTATCTCATTTAATAATTTTTGTACGTTATTCATTTAAATAATATTTTGGGGAATATCTAAATCTAGTTTTATCAAATAAATCATAATTAATAAATTAATCAAATAAATTCATATATATACGACTTCCGTATTTTTTAAATAACAAGGCTCTGATACCAACTGTAGGAGGTTGCGGATTAGGCATAGTAACTTTAATAGGAAATAAATAGTTATTGGGTAATAAGTATTTAATTTTATATAATGTATTTTGTGAATATTATGATTGAAATATTTTTCATTTTTATCTTCTTGACTTAAAGATGTTTTATTAATTCATATTCTAAATTAGATATTATCGTAATTAAATTTTCTAGTGTTCTAGGTTCCTCGTTAGTACTATGTAATATTTTGTATTCTTGGTATAAACTATACAGTTGGGCTTCGATTTCTTTTAATGATTTATTCTTTTCGTAAGATGTATCCATTAATTTATGTAATTGTTAAATGCTTTGTAGTGATATTCATTAACTATTTTTCTTCGTTCTTGTATTTTTTATTTTCATATATTTTATTAATATATTCAATTTTACTGATATTTATATTTTGAGGGGTGATTAAATGGTAGTTGATTAAATGTTTTGCTATAATATTCTCTAGCTTTTTCTCTTAGTTTTTGTAAGTCTTCTATATTATTTTTAAGATATTCTAAATATTTTATATCTTTTGTTTTAAAATATTTAATTAAATCCGTTTTTATAAGATTTTCTGTTAGTCTTATTTCTTCCATTTCTTGTTTGAGGTTATTAATACTACTAACTATTTTTTCTTGTTCTCTTCTTAATGAATTTTTTAAACTATTTAAACTTTTATCTTTATTTTTTTCTAAATTTTTCAAGGTTTCGTCTATCCATTTTAATTTTTCTATTAGATTTTTCATTATTTCTCTAATTTGTTTTCTATAATCAATTTCATTATGTAGGTCTTCTTGGTTTTCTCTAATTTTCCTAATATATTCTGACATTTTTAGTCTGTATAATATCCATCTGAATCTAAATAGTGTTGGTGCTCATAATATATGAGTAAGTTTTTTATACTATTTAATAATTCTTCCTCTTCATAATCTTGTAATTTTTTCCATATTATTTTCTTTATGTCTATAATTTTAATTTTTATATCTCTAAGTATATGTATAAAACAAGTATTTTAATATCATCTGTCATTTAAGCTTGATTAAATAATTTTTCATAATATTTTTCAGTTGTTTGTTTTAGTCTAAGTAGTTCTTGCATATTTTCATTAAGAAATTCTATATATTTTATATCTTTAGTTTCCATGTATTTGTCTAAATTTACTTCCATCTGTTTTTCTATTAACTGTATGTTTCTCATATCTTTTTTCAAAAATTCTAGATATATGTAATTTATCATGGTAAGTATTTGTAAGAGTAGTTAGGTAGTCATGGTATGTAATATATTCTAGTCATATAATATTTATCAAATGTTTTTTCTAATATGATTTTTCTTATATCTACTACTTTTATATCCTTAAGTGCATACAAAATGGGTATTTTAAATTTATCTACCATTTCGTCAGATAAATAATTATTCATTTTTCATAAAATTGCTATTTTCAAAATATTCCCTTCAATCATACACATAACAAAATATGATCATATTAGATTACTATATACTAGATCATTCTTAAATAACATGTTCGTCAGTCACTATTAGCATGGTAATCCAAATACTTTTCCCTTAAACAGCGCCTCAACTCTGGCTACTCCCCACCACGGCTTCTTGCCTTATTGGTTTCACCTTTAGGATGGCATAGTTCTTAGGAATTTTTCTCCATTTCCACTTTGCTAATAAACTTCTTAACATGCTATTCTTTGAATAATTCTACTATAAAGTAACTAACATGAACTTATCTTATTATATCATGATTGTTAGGAATTATGAATTTAGTTATTCATAATAGTGAATAAATATACATGTTCTGGTAAGTTTGATAATCCTAAGTTTTGTTTCTCCATAGATTTTTCCATTAAAACATACATGTTTTTTAAATAAATAAGCAAAATATTTTTTGTAGACAAGAGAGAGAGTTTTTGCTTCAACGCATAAAGGCTTACCCTTCATCTGAGGAAATGCTCGTTTATTTATAGGCTGAAGTTGTAAACAAACTTTTCATGCACGTGTCTATTTTAAAGACTAAAAAACTTTAACAAAAATGTCAAAAAGGCTAGGCTATAAGCTATAGCTATCTAACAAAAAAGTCTTTATCTTAACTTACTAAAAGACAAAAAATTGTTAATACCTAAGACTTTTTCTATACAAATTTTTACAATTTACATAAAGAAAATTGTGAAAGTTATCTACATGTTACTTTCACAATTTAATAGCTTGTCTTCTCCATTATTTTGCTCCGTAGTTTATCTCTTTTTAGTTGTATCTGTTGTTTTTCTATCTTCTTATCAGTGTAGCATCACATCTGGAATAAAGTTGTGCATGTTACTACATCTGCTACATATGTGGTCTTTGTATTTTTGGCCAACTTTTTCACAAAATTGATCCATAGCTTCTTCTGAAATAATTCCCTTACTGATAGATCTTGTTAATGGTTGTTCTTCTGGTCTGAGGAGTGTTAATCCCCATTGTCTAAGTTCTTCCATGTCATGGTCTCTAACTTCCTTGCAAGTTGAATAAATCAATGCTTGGTTCCTTGAATTATATATCCAAACTGGCTTTTTATTTAAATAATTATTAAGTAACTGTGATAATATATTGCTTATTCCAATAACTCTTTTATTGCGGTAAAATGCTGGTATCTGAGTTTTTGGTATCTCGGTCTGTTCACATATTTCTTCCAAAATAATATAATCTCTGATCATACCCATTTTGACCACATTAATAGTCTGTTTAATTTCATCAAATAATATTTTTGCTGGTGCGGAATAAAATCGAACATAGAATAATTGTCCGTTGATAATTCTCTTGTAAGTCATAAATTCTTTGTGAATTTCTGGGATTCCTGCTAACTCTTCTCCATCGGTTGTGTAAACCATAGATAATAATCCATAATAGTAACATGATTTAATAAAATTTGGGCTTGTACCTGGTAAGGCAATAAGTTTATTGTAATTTTGGCATTTTTGGGTAATATATTCTTTTTGTTGTGCGGCTAGCTCTTCACTTTGAATAGGTTTGGTATTTAATAAGGTTTGTAAGGTGTGTATGTTGTCAATGTATTTACGAGAAGAATAATTGTATGTCTTTTTTTCTTGGTTAAGTGATTCAGAATAGGTATGTATCTGGGGAGGTGCAAATGCTTCTACATTTTGTACATTTGGTGTATATGATTTTGAAAATATTTGGCTGAGGTTATAATTCTTTTTCTTTGGTATTCCAGGTCTATTTTGAGTGACTAGATTTTTCCCTTTAGATGTGCCTGCAGCTGTAATTGAAGTTTCGTTAGTAATTTGAGTTTTAAGGTGTTTCTCATCGTCACCTTCTAGGTCTAGTTTTTTAATGTGCTCTTCCTGCATAGTATCTTGTTTTTTATAGTGCTCGACTTGCACTTTTACATTTGTAACTTCATTAGTTAGTGTAATAACTCGTTCTTGTAATAACTCCATTTGTTTAAACATTTGGAGTAATAAATCAGTCTGGGTATCTTTGGCATCAGCCTCTTCCATTGGTAAATCAGTTTGAGTAGCTTTGTCTTGATAAGCAATCTGCAATGATATTTTTGTTAGTATTGATTACTTCAATTGTAAATGTAAAATTCAGTTTATTTAATACTAGTCTCCGTATTTTCTTTGTCGTAACTGATTTTTGTATTTTTCTTGTTAGCCACTATCGTACCTGTGTATTATCCGTTCTAACAATAATCTTGTTATACACGATATATGGTTCAAATGCTATTAAACATTTATATAAAGAACATAATTTTTTTTATTTATTTCCCATTTTATTTCTGTTTCGTTAAATGTTCCTGAATAATATCTACAATGATGTTCTAATTTTTCTTCTTCATACCTATATTTGAGTACTCCTCCATAATTATATTCACTTGCATCAGCTTCTACTATATATGTAAATTTTTTATTTTCATCTGAAAATTGTAATTTTGGTAACTCTTTACAAAGTAATTTTATTTTCTTTACCTGTTTTTTTGTCTTCTTCATTATATCTATATTCTACATCCTTTATTAATTTTTTCTATAATGGTTTTACGTTTTCTGCTAGTTTTGGAATATATTCTCTTACTTGGTTTACTAATCTTAAAAATGATTGTAATTTCTTTTTTGTATCTAATTCTTCTTTTGAATTTATTATTTTTTGGACTATATGTTGTTGCATTTTGACTCTACTTTTATCTATTTGTATTTCTAAAAATTCTATATGATTTTTCATAATTTCTGCTTTCTTCTCACTTAAACTTATTCTTGATTTTTCTATTATATCTGTAAACTGTTCTAATAATTTTAAATATTCTTCTTTAGTTTTTGTATATATGTATATTATCTATGTATACTATACAATTAGGTAGTTGTTTAAAATAACTATCCATAAAATGTTGATATCTACCTGGTGCATTTTTATATCCAAATAGTAGTATATTCCATTCATAAAATCCTTATGGTACCGTAAATGTGGTTAATTCCTTCGATTCCTCTTCTAACTTTAAATGGTAAAATCCTGATTTACAATCAAATTTACTAAAATAATTATATCCTTGTATTTGCCTTATTTTTAATATCTTGTTTGGTATTGGGTAATTATAAGTCATTGTTTTTGCATTTAAATTTTTATAATCAATAACCATCCTACTTTTTCCTCTTTTTTGTTCACTATGTTTATTTACTATAAATGCTGGGTTATTATGTTTACTATTACTTTTTTGTATATATTGTTTTTCTAATAATTCTTCTCTATGCATTTTAAATTCTTTTAAATCATCAAAATTATAGTGGTTTTATGTTTTTCCCATCCTTTTAAAACCACTATAATTTTGATGATTTAAAAGAATTTAAAATGCATATAGAAGAATTATTAGAAAAACAATATATACAAAAAAGTAATAGTAAACATAATAGCCCAACATTTATAGTAAATAAACATAGTGAACAAAAAAGAAGAAAAAGTATGATGGTTATTGATTATAGAAATTTAAATGCAAAAAAAATGACTTATAATTACCCAATACCAAACAAGATATTAAAAATAAGGAAAATATAAGGCTATAATTATTTTAGTAAATTTGATTGTAAATCAGGATTTTACCATTTAAAGTTAGAAGAAGAATTTAAGGAATTAACCGCATTTACGATACCACAAGGATTTTATGAATGGAATGTACTACCATTTGGATATAAAAATGCACCAGGTAGATATCAACATTTTATGGATAGTTATTTTAAACAACTACCAAATTGTATAGTATACATAGATGATATACTATTATATACAAAAACTAAAGAAGAACATTTAAAATTATTAGAACAGTTTACAGATATAATAGAAAAATCAGGAATAAGTTTAAGTGAGAAGAAAGCAGAAATTATGAAAAATCAGATAAAATTTGTAGGAATACAAATAGATAAAAGTAGAGTCAAAATGCAACAACATATAGTCCAAAAAATAATAAATTCAGAAGAAGAATTAGATACAAAAAAGAAATTACAATCATTTTTAGGATTAGTAAACCAAGTAAGAGAATATATTCCAAAGCTAGCAGAAAACTTAAAACCATTACAGTAAAAAATTAAAAAATGATGTAGAATATAGATATAATGAAGAAGACAAAAAACAGGTAAAGAAAATAAAATTACTTTGTAAAGAGTTACCAAAATTATAATTTCCCGATGAAAATAAAAAATTTACATATATAGTAGAAGCTGATGCAAGTGAATATAATTATGGAGGAGCACTCAAATATAGGTATGAAGAAGAAAAATTAGAACATCATTGTAGATATTATTCAGGAACGTTTAACGAAACAGAAATAAAATAAGAAATAAATAAAAAAGAATTATGTTCTTTATATAAATGTTTAATAGCATTTTAACCATATATCGTGTATAACAAGTTTATTGTTAGAACAGATAATACACAGGTACAATAGTGGCTAACAAGAAAAATACAAAATTCAGTTACGATAAAGGAAATCCGGAAACTAGTATTAAATATATTGAATTTTACATTTACAATTGAAGTAATCAATACTAACAAAAATATCATTGTAGATTACTTATCAAGACAAAGCTACTCAAATTGATTTACCAATGGAAGAGGTTGATGCCAAAGATACCCAGACTGATTTATTACTCCAAATGTTTAAACAAATGGAGTTATTACAAGAACGAGTTATTACAATAACTACTAAAGTTACAAATGTAAAAGTGCAAGTCGAGCACTATAAAAAAACAAGATACTGTGCAGGAAGAGCACATTAAAAAACTAGACGTAGAAGGTGACGATGAGAAACACCTTAAAACTCAAATTACTAACGAAACTTCAATTATAGGTGCAGGCACATCTAAAGGGAAAAATATAGTCATTCAAACTAGACCTGGAATACCAAAGAAAAAGAATTATAACCTCAGCCAAATATTTTCAAAACCATATACACCAAATATACAAAATGTAGAAGCATTTGCACCTCCCCAGATACATACCTATTCTGAATCACTTAACCAAGAAAAAGAGACATACAATTATTCTTCTCGTAAATACATTGACAACATACACACCTTACAAACCTTATTAAATACCAAACCTATTCAAAGTGAAGAGCTAGCCGTACAACAAAAAGGATATATTACCCAGAAATGCCAAAATTAGAATAAACTTATTGCCTTACCAAGTACAAACCCAAATTTTATTAAATCATGTTACTATTATGGATTATTATCTATGGTTTACACAACCGATGGAGAAGAGTTAGCAGGAATCCCAAAAATTCACAAAGAATTTATGACTTACAAGAGAATTACGAACGAATAATTATTCTACGTTCGATTTTATTCCGCACCAGCAGAAATATTATTTGACAAAATTAAACAGACTATTAATGTGGTCAAAATGGATATGACCAAAAATTATATTATTCCGGAAGAAATATGTGAACAGACCAAGATACCAAAAACGCAAATACCGATATTTTACCGCAACAAAAGAGTTATTGGAATAAGCAATATATTATCAAAGTTACTTAATAATTATTTAAATAAAAAGCCAGTTTGGATATATAATTCAAGGAACCAAGCATTGATTTATTCAACTTGCAAAGAAGTTAGAGACCATGACATGAAAGAATTTAGAAAATAGGGATTAACACTCCTCAGACCAGAAGAACAACCATTAACAAGATCTATCAGTAAGGAAATTATTTCAGAAGAAGCTATGGATCAATTTTGTGAAAAAGTTAGCCAAAAATACAAAGACCACATATGCAGCAGATGTAGTAGCAAGCACAACTTTATTCCAGATGTGATGCTACACTGATAAGAAGATAGAAAAACAGCAGATACAACAAAAAAGAGATAACTACAGAGCGAAATAATGGAGAAGACAAGCTATTAAATTGTGAAAGTAACATGTAGATAACTTTCACAATCTCCTTTATGTAAATTATAAAAATTTGCATAGAAAAAGTCTTAGGTATTAACAATTTTTTGTCTTTTAGTAAGTTAAGATAAAAACTTTTTTGTTAGATAGCTATAGCCTATAGCCTAGCCTTTTTGACATTTTTGTTAAAGTTTTTTAGTCTTTAAAATAGACACGTGCATGAAAAGTTTGTTTACAACTTCAGCCTATAAATAAACGAGCATTTCCTCAGATGAAGGGTAAGCCTTTATGCGTTGAAGCAAAAACTCTCTCTCTTGTCTACAAAAAATATTTTGCTTATTTATTTAAAAAACATGTATGTTTTAATGGAAAAATCTATGGAGAAACAAAACTTAGGATTATCAAACTTACCAGAACATGTATATTTATTCACTATTATGAATAACTAAATTCATAATTCCTAACAATCATGATATAATAAGATAAGTTCATGTTAGTTACTTTATAGTAGAATTATTCAAAGAATAGCATGTTAAGAAGTTTATTAGCAAAGTGGAAATGGAGAAAAATTCCTAAGAACTATGCCATCCTAAAGGTGAAACCAATAAGGCAAGAAGCCGTGGTGGGGAGTAGCCAGAGTTGAGGCGCTGTTTAAGGGAAAAGTATTTGGATTACCATGCTAATAGTGACTGACGAACATGTTATTTAAGAATGATCTAGTATATAGTAATCTAATATGATCATATTTTGTTATGTGTATGATTGAAGGGAATATTTTGAAAATAGCAATTTTATGAAAAATGAATAATTATTTATCTGACGAAATGGTAGATAAATTTAAAATACCCATTTTGTATGCACTTAAGGATATAAAAGTAGTAGATATAAGAAAAATCATATTAGAAAAAACATTTGATAAATATTATATGACTAGAATATATTACATACCATGACTACCTAACTACTCTTACAAATACTTACCATGATAAATTACATATATCTAGAATTTTTGAAAAAAGATATGAGAAACATACAGTTAATAGAAAAACAGATGGAAGTAAATTTAGACAAATACATGGAAACTAAAGATATAAAATATATAGAATTTCTTAATGAAAATATGCAAGAACTACTTAGACTAAAACAAACAACTGAAAAATATTATGAAAAAGCATTTAATCAAGCTTAAATAACAGATGATATTAAAATACTTGTTTTATATATATACTTAGAGATATAGAAATTATAGACATAAAGAAAATTATATGGAAAAAATTACAAGATTATGAAGAGGAAGAATTATTAAATAGTATAGAAAACTTACTCATATATTATGAGCACCAACACTATTTAGATTCAGATGGATATTATACAGACTAAAAATGTCAGAATATATTAGGAAAATTAGAGAAAACCAAGAAGACCTACATAAAGAAATTGATTATAGAAAACAAATTAGAGAAATAATGGAAAATCTAATAGAAAAATTAAAATGGATAGACGAAACGTTGAAAAATTTAGAAAAAAGCAAAGATAAAAGTTTAGATAGTTTAAAAAATTCATTAAGAAGAGAACAAGAAAAAATAGTTAGTAGTATTAATAACCTCAAACAAGATATTAAATATAGTACAAGTAGAATAGATTATTATACATTTACTTTAGAAGAATAAAATGATAAACTACGAATATCTAAAATACTGGGAACGAGAAATGAAAGAAATAAGATTAACAGAAAACCTTATAAAAACCAATTTAATTGAATATTTTTTTAAAAAAAGATATAGAATATTTAGAATATCTTAAAAATAATATAGAAGACTTACAAAAACTAAGAGAAAAAGTTAAAGAATATTATAGCAAAGCATTTAATCAACTACCATTTAATCACCTCTCAAAATATGAATATCAGTAAAATTAAATATATTAATAAAATATATGAAAATAAAAAATACAAGAACGAAGAAAAACAGTTAATGAATATCACTACAAAGCATTTAAAAATTACATAAATTAATGGATACATCTTACGAAAAGAATAAATCATTAAAAGAAATTGAAACCCAACTATATAGTTTATACCAAGAATACAAAAGATTACATAATACTAACGAGGATCCTAGAACACTAGATAATTTAATGACGATAATATCTAATTTAGAATATGAATTAATAAAACATCTTAAGTAAAGACGATAAAAATGAAAAATATTTCAATCGATAATATTCACAAAATACATTATATAAAAATAAATACTTATTACCCAATGACTATTTATGTCCTAGTAAAGTTACCGCGCCTAATCCACAACCCCCTACAATTGGTTCTCTCCTTTTTAAGTATAGTACAAATACATTTTTACTCCTCTACATCTCTAATATTTTTAAACTTGTCAAATTCATTTGTCTCTCAAATTCTATTTTTATTTTTATTAGTTTCGTTTTTTTTATTTTTTTTATTTTCATTTTCATGTTTTAATTCATTTGTCTCAACCTTTATTGTTTTCTCTATTTTCTTTTTTCTCAAACTTTATCTATTTCTTTATTTCTTTTTTTTTTCTTTTTATAATTCATTTGTCTCAACCTCTATTTTTCTTTTATTTTTGGTTTTTAACATTTCTTTTTTTTTTCTTATTTTTCTCAAACTTTATTTTTATTTTTTTCCCTCTCATTTTTATTTTTCTCAATTTTTTAAATTCTTCGCTTTTTTCTTAACCTTTATTTTCTTTTTTTTCCTCAATATCTTTTTTCTATTTCTCTATTTTGTTTGTTCTCTATTTTCTTTTTTCTCAACTTCTATTATATTTTGTTAATAAATAAAAAATTGGATAATCCACAAATGGATCTTCTTTTTTTGACATCAAAGCAAAATTAAGGGCATGAATTATTATTAGAAAGTTCTTTGAGATAAGTTTTGCCTCAAAGACAAAAATTCTAGAACAACTCATAAATCAAGGCACAATATAGTAGTGTCAAGTTTTGCTTGTGGAGCATAACTTGACACAATATAGTCATGATGGTACTTACCGCGGCTAAGCCTTGATAAATAAGTCAATCACTCAAACTAATAAAGGAAAAATAAAATCGATAATAATGTAACTCAAAACGAGACTTCAAGAGTGAAGTCAAGTCGATATGAACATAATTAAAACAAAAATCTAATGGAAATTTCATAGTCCCCAAAATCTAGTGTCACAATGTTAGAGCTTTTAGTACATGACTGAATTTGAAAAAGTACATAAATGTGTCTGAAATTAAAATAAAGGCATAAAGTAAGATAAGAGGAGGTTCGGAGTCAACTCTGAAACTCCTATAGAACTCAGTACCTTGAACACCACTTCGAATTTTCATAAAGTCAGCTACCGCGTCGTGTACTCATACTCAAATCTACACTGAAAGGGCATACTAGGGATGAGTATGGTTCACTTGTACACAGTAGATTTCATAGGCCGACTGATCAAATTAGAAAATAAGGTAAATAAAATATACTATGAGCACGACACCTGCAAGCAAAAAAGTCTCAAATAATAGCTCACGCCGTCTTTATTAAT
Organism: Capsicum baccatum var. pendulum; assembly: GCA_030864225.1. NCBI lineage: Eukaryota > Viridiplantae > Streptophyta > Magnoliopsida > Solanales > Solanaceae > Capsicum > Capsicum baccatum. The sequence continues at coordinate 156,690,992 of CM061560.1, read as the reverse complement.
AGTTCTAATATATATACAGACAGAAAACACAACACACACACACACATACACATATATATATGAATGAAGAAAATAACTGAAAATAATCACAAATCAAGGAAAATAAGCAATATGAGTTTGCAGATTCAATGCGATGCAATGTGGATGGGATGAATGATGAAAGTCATTGCATCACTTTTCGTATATACCCCCACCAAGATCACAGCTCCCATGTAGGACCCAAGGAGGGTTCGCAACCCATAAACTATATCTCAATCTCAACTCACCTCTCCAACTCGTGTTTAGGTCTCATTTTCAAAAATAGTATTTATCAATAGTACCAGGATCTGATGAATGTATATGTATTGAGTGAGGATGTAATGCTCACAATCAACTCAATATGATGATATTCAATCCATTCAATACGTAAATATATAAGTGATTCCAGAAATCAACTTAATATGTCCACAATTTATGATTATCAACTCAATTTAGGCACCATCAGAATATAATGCATGTAAGACATCATTTATATCATATCAACCTCTAACTAAAAAATTTCTATCATAAAAGGAAACCAACATTCAAGTAAGGCCTATATTAGAAAATAAGCATAAGCACAAACATTATATCTAGAATGAGAGCATAAAAATGAACAGATAAGGCTAATAATGTCAAATAAAGCCCCCACACAAAAAACACATGATATTAGATGTCACAAGTCAACAACAATAGAATATAATCTTCCACATGGACACATAATAGTAAAATAATCTCGAAATACAAATCCCATAGTAAATCTCCCCAACCCATCGCATATTTTACTTATTTATCAACTACCCAACTCTTTCTGAAAGAAAATAAGTCATAACCTACCTATAAACAATGAAGTTCAAACCTAAATTGCTTCAACGTGAAGCCTTCCCCATACAAACGACCTCAAAATCAACTACGATATTTAAATATAGCATCTACGTGTTAAAAGAAAGCCAATGATATCCATATTGCCTATAATCGATCGCATCGAAAATGGATACAAAAAATGAGATTGAAATGAAAGGGGTAAAACCAAAATTTTTATTTTAGAAATACCTTCCTCAATAACAACAACAACAACAACATACCCAGTGTATTTCCACCTAGTGAGGTCTGGGAAGGGTAGAGTGTACGCAGTCTATACCACTACCTCAGGTGAAGTAGAAAGGTTGTTTTCGATAGACCCCGGCTTAGAATTAATAATAATATAACAAACACAATACATTAATGCATATAAACTTGTACAGTATGCAAAATAAACTAACAACGCGAGCCACAAGATACTACTAAAAATATAAATCTGAAACCATAGACAACACTCAACACTTTTTAACAAGAAACTTCAGACACAAATACAAAACACTCCTCTATTGTTACCGACACCCTCCCACCCCCTAACCCTCTACCCTAATTCGCATCCTCCATATCTTCTTATCAAGGGCCATGTCCTCCTTAAGATGTAATTGCTCCATATCATGCCTAATCATCTCCCTCTAATATTTTTTCGACCTACCTCTCCCCCGCCTAAAATCATCCATAGCCAGTGTCTCACACCTCTGCACTGGTTCATCAGTACCCCTCTTCATCAAGTGCTCGAACCAACGTAACCTAACTTGTCATATTTTTTACTCTACCGAAGCCACTCCCATCTTTTCCTGAATAATCTCATTCCTTACCCTATCCTTTCGGTCTGACCACACATCCACCGCAATATCCTCATTTCTACCACCTTTAGCTTTTTGATGTAGGATTTCTTAACTGACCAACACTCCACTCCAAACAACATAGCCGATCAGACTGCCACTCTATAGAGCTTACCTTTAAGCTTTGAATGCACCTTTTTATCACATAAAACTCCCAAAGCAAGACTCCATTTCAACCACCCTACCACAATACAATATGTGGCATCCTTATTAATCTCACCATCGCCTTAAATCATAACCCTAGGTTCTTGAAACTCTCCCTCTTCTGAATGAGTTTTAAAATAAGGTCCAAATCAAAGAATAATCCTTTTTAAACATTACTAGTAAAAACTCTAAATTTTTATTTTGAAATTATGATTTAAAAGTGTATTTAATGATATAATAAGAAAAAATACCAAAAATGAGGTTTCAAAGCTTACCCAAGCTCAAATGGTGAAGGAATCCTCAAGAAACACCAAAATACAAAGTTCAAAGGTCCAAAACTAAAAAAAAATGAAATTCAATCTCTCTACTATTCAATGAAGAGTACCTCATGAATGCGGTTAACCATTCGTGTTAGTGAGGGTCAACATTGACCGTTCAATTAAATTGGCCTACACATTCGTGGTCAGGGCTTCGCATTCATAAAGATTCAAGATTCAGACCTTTATAGTTGTGACAACCCTATCACATTTGTGAAGAAGGAATTCGACCCAAACCAACCAAATCACCCTTTGCAATCGTGGCCCCACCATCACACTTCACATAAAAGGTGACTCTATTCACCAGATATCAACAATCAACTAGTTAGTACGACTTCTAAAATATTTGAATGAACTCTCAGAATTCACTCGAGATCCGACAGAGTCAAACTATATGTTCTACTAGGCTAATTTTAACGTTTTACACTCAAAAGCAATGTCAGATTTTTGAAAAAAGACTACTTTTGCTGAATTGATCCCCAAAATCTCTTTTGTACTATTTTTCAAATGATGCCTCAAATGCAAAATAAATGTCCCAAACCTGAACCAACCATACTACTAATTTAAATTTGATATTCCAGATCTATTGGCAAAGTTAAATTGTCATCCAACACTCTAAATAACGAATGTTGATCAACATTAACTATATGGCTTCACAAGCCTCTAAAAAATCATAAACTCATACAAATCATTCTCAATCACATCAATGGGGGTATTTTGGTCCTTTCCCCCCTCTCCTCAACCATCCAAGTAACAAATTAAAACCCCAAAAGGGGAATCAATTTCCCCATTTCCCATCAGTTATTATACATCAAACCATCCCCTTTTCCCAAAATGCAAACTCAAGCCTCTACCTAAGGATTTACCATTCAAGGTTCCAATTCTAAGCTTTTCTTCAAGGATTCATGCAATTAAGGTATGTAGGGTATTCATCAATGGGTTCCTTCCACCCATTGAGTCCCAAATCCCATTTTGTTTAAGTATGAATTCTTTATCCTCTTTTCATGATATTTAAATATTAAGTATGAATTTACTCAATGATTTTGTAGTATTTTTTAATTGAAGTCATGCCAAGAGGTTTCCCCATATGAATTATGTTATTAAATGCTTTGAATTTCAATCACACACATCATGTTTAGTTAATACCATGCCAATTTATCAAGTTATGAATTAAATCATGTGAGAATGTTTTCTTCATAAGTCTAACACATCCCTATACTTATAATCACAAACTCAATTAGTTTGGTGAAATATACTATATTTTGGGGTTTACAAATATTAATTCCCTTACAGTGTTTTAAATGATGATTTTGTATTTAAAATATTATTCAGCACTGGAGGGTTATGAACACCCGATACTTATATGTCTACACATGTTTTAGAATTTCAATTAGCAAGTCAGTCAGTTTATGATTTTACTATCATACTTAGTTATTTATGATCATGTTGAGCATTACCAGTTGTGATGTCCAATTAACTTTAAATCAGTTTAGGTTCAGTTCAGTTGGGAGTAGGATTTAGCACTGAGCGAACCTAGGGATAAAGGTTCACCCTCTATTAGAGGACTGACACCTTTTGTAGTAATTCCTAAGTTACAGATTTACTTAGCCAGCATAGGATATAAAATATCACCGGCCAGTGGAGGACTGATACTCTCTTAGGGGTCACTGACTAATAGAGGACTGACACCCTAGTTCTTTAGGACACCAATTTAGTAGATCCACACAACCAATGTCAATATTCGCGGTAAGGTATTAAAACCCTTCCAACTGAGGTTATAGGTTGAACCTCGATTAAATAAAATTGGGGCATGTCAGTTAAATGATAGTTACATGATAGCTCCTACAGTTTCAGTTCAGTACTCAGGTTATATTAGTATAGGTTTGCATGACTAAGTATTCAGTTTATCAGCTATTCAGTCAGTCAGTTTTGCATATTATCTCAGTACATATTTTACTTGGTCTTGCATTTTTTTACATGTTCATGCATCTATATTCAGTATCCATATATATTTTTAGTTAGTCCATATAGCACGTATCAATACATTTAAAGTACTGACAATATACTCTCTTTTGTGATATATTGATTTCATAATATAGGTTAGGTTGCCAAGTTCCCTGATCTCCCTTAGTTAGCTCAATGCCTCTCAGCAACAGTAGTGGTGATTCCTCATCCATTGAGGATAAGTTATGTTTAGTTACTTTCAGTATTTCTTTCATTTCAGCCAGTCGAAGTTGGTTCGGGGGTTTTCCCATCAACTCTATCTGTATTAGAAGCTTTCATACTAGATGTTTAGATATTTAGATATCCAGACTAGATTTGTAGCTATTCAAACTTATTTTCAATTTATTTCGTAAATCAGACATGTTGGTGTTTTCTTCAGTTTTATATCCTAATAGACTTTTCATCAGTTTAACTTCTATACATAATGTTTCATTATTACTTTGCTCAGTGCTTACAGCACATACATGATCATAGGTTAGCTTAGGGTTATTTATGGCCTTAAGCATCATGTTATGACTAGGGGTAGCCTCGGTTCATGAAAAAACTTGGTAGCAAATCCTAAGGTTTTAAGGTTAAGAAGAGACTTGTGCATGGGTGTGAAGTGCGTCACACTTATGGGTAATAGACTACGAGATATTTAAGGAAAACTTTCCTTTTTCCAGTATTCATGTCGTGTGAAAAGGCATGAGCTCTGTTAAATTCCCCTTTTCTAACTCATCCTTCAATTATTTTAAGAAAATGCCTCCTAGAAGAAATAATAAAAGATGGAATGGGGATCAGCCCACACCACCACCTGTTCAAGAAGATCCCCTGAATGAACATGTTTCCCACATTGAGTTTAGGGCTGTTTTCACCACTTTGTCCTATTTTATGGATACTTGGGATAATCAGTAGGTTATTTCCCTAACCAATCCAGTGATGACTAAAATAACAACTAAGATTCGAGACTTTATTTGGATAAATCCTCTATTATTTTCTGGATCCAAATTTAAGTTGGATTCGTAAGAAATTTTGGATGGTGTTTAGAAAGTGACAAATATCATGGATGTTTCTATTAGTGAGAGTGCCGAACTAGATACTTATTATTTACAGGGAGGAGCTCATACTTGGTCCAAGTAGTGGAAGGAGGATAGAGGTGTTGAGGCTGAGCCTATAGAGTGGGAGGAGTTTTCCATAGCCTTTTTAGACAGGTTCTTCCCACTTGAGTTGAGGGAGGCTAAGGTGCAGGAGTTCATAAATCTGAAGTAAGGTAACATGAGTATAAAGTAGTACTCACTCAAGTATACTTATCTATCAAGGTATGCTCCGACTATGGTGGCTGATTCTAGGTCCATGATGAGTAAGTTTGTGTCTAGGGTGTCTGATAGTGTAGTCAAAAAGTGTAGAATAACCATATTGATTAAGGAAATGGACCTTTTTAGGCTGATGGTTGAGCTCATTAGATTGAGGAGGAGAAGGAAAGAGAGCATAAGAGGGCCAGAATAAGTAGCTTTAACTTCTCACAATAGAGGTCTGATGGTGGAAATCATTCTCAATTCCACCAAATATTTTTAGCTCCAGACCCATTATTAGCCAGTGCCAAAGTTCAAGAAGGATAATAGGGATAGGTAACTAGGCTTTAAGACCTAGGGTAGCGTGAATAGTGATCATACCAACCTACTTTGTAGGAAATATGGTAAGAATTATTAGGAAGAGATAGAGCAGACAATAATGGGTATTTTAGATGTGTCAAGCCAGGCCAAAGGAACAGGGATTTCCCAGTGGTTGCCCAGAAGGGAAAAGATCTTCATCAATAGGGTTAGTCCAACTTTTCATCAACTCCAGTAGGTTGCCAACCTTAGAAGGGCGCCACTAATAGGTATAATCAGAATTGACTTTATACTCTCCTGACTTGATAGGATTAGGAAATTTCTCCTGATATGGTTACAGATACATTACAAGTCTTTCGTCTTTATGTTTATGCATTGGCAAACCCCAAACCTTCACTTTTCTTTATGACTCCTTATATAGTTTTATACTTTAGAGTTAGTTAGGACATATTAGCAGATCCTTTCTGAGTATCTACCCTAGTGGGTAGTTCTATTATCCCCAAGATGGGTATACAAAAATTGTCCTATCATGGTGTTTCAAAAAGTTACTTCAATTGATCTTATAGAGTTGGAGATGACTGATTTTGATGTCATTCTCGATATGGATTGGCTCCACTCGTGCTATACCTCAGTTGATTGTAGAAATTGAATGTTCCAGTTCCTGTTTCCTAATAATCCCATTATTGAGTAGAGGGGTATTACTTCAATGCCTAACGGTCAGTTCGTCTCCTATCTTAAGGAAAGAAAGATGATTTCCAAGGGATATATATACCATCTCATCCCAATCAAGGACTCAAATTCTAAAACTCAAAGTCTTAAGTCAGTTCCAGTAGTGAATAAGTTTCCAAAAGTATTCCCTGAATATCTTCTCAGAGTTCCTCTTAAAAGAAAATTGACTTTAGAATAGATCTCATTCCATGTCTTCAAACTGTCTCAATTCTACCTTATAGATGGCTCTAGCAATGCTTAAGGAATTGAAAGAACAACAAAAAGATCTCTTAGATAAGGGTTTCATCAGGCCTAGTGTTTTTGTAGCGACCCAATTTTTTGGAACTGAAATGTCTCACGGTGCTTATGATCCCGAAGGACCACAAGCTAACCCTCTACTGATATCTATACCTGAGCACTGGACATTATAAATGATAAATGTAGAAACTGGCCATAAGGTTCAAAAACATCTAAAAAAAATACTCAAAACTAGAAACTGAACATTGATACATCTGTCCCAAAAGCCTCTAAACAGTCTGAACAGTAGAGTTGATGAGACATGTCCCCAACTAACTTATCTACTAAAAATAGCTAAATTTGATGCACTAGTAAATAAGGATCATCCTCGACTGAAGAGGATTCACTTCTACGTCTACTTCTGTTGACTGGGACAAAGCAGCTAAGGGTACTCTAGATCTCATTCCTCTGAACCTATGGTGTCAAATAAAACACCATAGCGCAAATGCATTAGTATGAGAATATACCGAGTATGAAGATGAGCTAAGGCTAAATGTAAGGGCTTATGCATGAACAATTACTTAACTGAATAATCACAAGAGTACTGAATGAGAACACATGCAGGAGTGCACAAATCATAACTAAAATCATCGCAACTCAAAATACTGAAACTCAAATACCGATTTACTGTCATCTAAACTCACTACTTATACAGAGATATTGAAAAACTTAATCTCAAAATATTGATAAACGAGTACAAGAATTGAGATCAGTCCTCACTAGCGAGTGATATCGAAAACTGATGTTACTGGAGCTGATTAAATGAATCTACTGATATCAATGAATGCACTCTGAACTTGTTACTTTCAGCTGACTGAATCAGAGATCAAACCTCTCTAACGGATGATCCCTAAATCTACTATCAATGACAAGAAGAGATTTTATTTGAGATCAAACCTATCTAGCAGAGGATATCTGAAGCTGATAATGAGATTACTCTACTGAATCGGAGACTGAGATTAAGCCTATCTAACGGGTAATCTCTGGATCTGATAATGAGATTACCCAACTGAATCGGGGACTGAGATCAAGCCTATCTAATGAGTAATCTCTGGATATGATAATGAGATTACTTAACTGAATTTGAGACTAAGATCAAGCCTATCTAATGGGTGATCTCTGGATCTGATAATGAGATTACTCAACTAAATCTTAGACTAAGATCAAGCCTATCTAACGGGTGATCTCTGTATATGATAATTAGATTACTCAACTGATTCTGAGACTGAGATCAAGCCTATCTAAGGGTGATCTCTAGATCTGATAATAAGATTACTCAACTAAATCTGAGACTGAGATCAAGCCTATCTAATGGGTGATCTCTAGATCTGATAATGAGATTACTCAACTGAATCTGAGACTGAGATCAAGCCTATCTAACGGGTGATCTCTGGATCTGATAATACTAATACTGAATATTTTTATGTGAGATTATGGCTATTTAGTTGGTGGTCCATGAATCAATGGAACTATTTAAGTTCCTTACTATGATAGGTGACTAGATCTGATAATCCCGATCTCTGAGTTCTACTCTGAAGACTGATACTAAAACTGTAACTGTGGGAGTGCTCACTTAATCGACATGCCCCAAATCTGAATTGGTAGGGTCCAACCTGTAACCCCATCTTGAAGGGTGTCAATACCGTGCCATGGGTAAAGGCCTCTTTGGTCAAGCCTCTCTAACGGGTGACCCTTGCAGGAAGTCAATCCTAAGGTAGTATAATAGTCAAGCCTATCTAGCGGGTAATAATCCTTTTCTAACGGGTGACTCCTACATCCTGCACTATCTACATAGTTATGGAGTTCATGGATTTCTCTTAATGACTCTGTCTCTCTAATGGGGAGCCGCCATCCCTACACTCGCTCGGTGCTAGCTCCTACTCCCAACTGAAAAACTCTGAACTGATTATCAACTTAAATTGAATTAAATCTGATACTGATCATATTCCTTGAATGATCTAACTGAGTTAAGCTAAATTTATTTGGTTCCGTATCTGATGGAATACTACTGAATCTCGTTATCTGATTGAATGATATAGAGCTTTGAATAGATTACTCGATTACTATTGAGGTCTGAACTGAAAACTTGAATACTACTAGATCTGAGTTGAGTACAAAACTGAGGCTAGATTACTAGCTATACTGATATTATGAAGATTACTGAGATTTCTTAAGTTCTATAGCTGTCTGAGAGTATAGAGTTCTGTAACTCACTGAGTTCTGAGAATCATGGCTTGACTGAGATTATCGTGAAAACTGATACGGGCTCTAACTGCAGCTAAATTATTGGGTAGAAATACCCCCATGACTCGATAACACAAAAGTAAAGCACAACCATTCTTGAATAATCAAGACCATGGACATTTATTCACCTTCACAATTACTAAAGCATCTCTTCAACCATTTAGAAATCATAAACATGTGATAGTGTAGGGAGACATGCTATTGTCTCATACTCCATTCAACAAGGTCTTGCATCAAACACTTAACATGCATTAAAGAACACATAATTGGGAGATTTTATGATAACATGTCACAATTCATTCTCTAAGGCTTTTCAACAAACACTTGGCATGCACAGGCTTGCACACAATTGGGGATTTCTAGTCAACATGCTATAATGGCTCTAATTCCTTCACATAAGCATTTTATCAAATATATGGTGAGCATTCTTTGCTTATTCAATAATTTATTCACTTAATTGACATGAACACATCACTTAACAAGCAACTTGAAGAGGGTTTATCATGAACATCACATGAATATCACATCTAGGGTCAAATAGCTCTAACTCTTCGCCCGAATGTCGGATATGGGCGAATTTGGTATCAACGAAAAGCTTATTCAATTCTCTGCATGAAAAAAATCATATTATGAAAATTCTATAGGATTCAAAATACTTCTCACTTGGGAATACACTTCTTAAATTTTTAGGGTCGTATTAACACTTTACAAAACACCCTCTAAGGCTCAAACTACGAGAGAAATTTACAGGGTCTTACAATATCTCTCCCTTGGAAACATTCGTCCTCGAATGTCGCTTGATAGGCTAAGAATACTAATCAACTAAACTTACTTAAGGAACGATAACATATAAAACATGACTATGCAACTGGAACTACTGATATTCTAAGTTCTCATACAAAATATGCATATCAGAGGCATGGAATACTCGACTAAAGCTACTCATAAGCTGAATTCTCATATTAGACATTCATATCTGATTCATTGACTCATAACGGAGTTGATCTCATGAATGCATGACTGAATACACTGAAAAACTAAACTCTTTCTACCGAACATGCATATCTAATGCATGAATGTATGACTGAACTGACTCTTGAAAGTATGATTGGCTATGCAATGAAAACTGACGTTAACTTCGTAAGGAGAGTCTGAACATGAAACTGAATAAGTCTAAGGACATAAAAGCATTACAATATCATGGGGTATATCCCCTTTGGGACTCTATGTCCCCTTAAGAACACTTCGTTGAAATACTAGGGCAGTGCATGGGGCACCTACGAACTGGGTCATGATTGGCAGACTGAGATTTGAAACTAATGCATACTTATGCTGACATATAAGCTCAAAATAGGAGCAAAAGATCTAATAGTGCATATCATAAAGATGAAGGACTCATAATATACCCGAATCTATATCAGGGAACCTTTCCTAATCATAGTGGGTCTAAAATGCCTGAAGTCTGTTCTGACGCTGGCCACAATTATCATCGAAAGGGGCACCCTGCTGATGAAACTCTCTACCCCTCTAAGCTAGCAATCTACACTCTCGTATTCTGTGGTCTATCTCACCACACCATAATAACATATCACTACCGACTTTACACATACCTATATGACTCTTGCCACATTCTCTACAGAGCAGATAGGTATGAACACCACTAGCACAACTCTTGGATTTGGAGCCTGACGCTCCATCATGATTGAAATCCCCAAACTTTGGTGTGGGTACACAAGATAAGGATGAATATGGGCTTGAAAATCTCTGGCTATGCTGAGAACGGATACTACCCTGGGATCCTACCTAAGAGAATCCATAACTATCTGTTCTGGCTCTCTTACTCACTCCCTCTTTTTTTTCACCTTATCTGCCTCAATCTTTTATGCATGCATCATTAGACTAGAAAGGTCTACATCTCTATTGAGCATAGCGGCCCTACACTCTTTCAACACTAACCCGGATACACTAGTCACAAACTTACTCATACTCACTCTAGGGTCAGCTATCAAGTTGGGAGCATACTTAGCTAACTGGTTGAACTTAAGACAATAGTCTTTCAGTGTCATGGAGCCATGCCTTAGGTTCATGAAATCTTCTACCTTAGCCTCTCTCATCTCTAGCAGGAAAAACTTATATAGAAAGGCATCCTGAAACTCCTGCTAAGTCACGGGAGCTGCACCTTCCTCTCTACTCTTCTCCTAAATTACTACCCAATCATGAGACATATCCTTTAGCCTATAGGATGTTAAATCTATACTCTCTTCGTTAGAAATATGCATAATCTAGGTGATCTTCCTCACCTCTTCTAGATAAAGCTATGGGTCCTCACCTGCTACTGACCCAAAGAATTTTGGTGGGCTCATCCTTATAAAATCTCTAATTATAGTTGCGGATGAACCTCCCTCTTGCGGAGGTGGGGCCACAGCTTGACGGCTCTCCTGAACATTAGTCGTCACAGCTTAGGCTAGCGCATGAAAAACTGCCTGAAACTCAGTGTGTGACACACTCTTATTCTTAGGATCTACTGGATGAGGCAGCTGTTCATCAACCCTATTGGCATTATCTCTACAAGGAGGAATCCTCTGTAAATGAAAGAAAGAGGTGGATTAGACTGAGGATCAACTTGAGCTCATGCTCACTCTCACGACATAAATACTGAAAGAAGGACAACTGCTCCTTAAAACATCTTATAACCTCTTGTACATAAATGTGGTGCACAATATACCTATGCACAAGATTCTATTAGATGCGGCTCTTAAGACACCCTAGGACACTATTAAACCTTAGGCTCTGATACCAAGTTTGTAATAATCCAATTTTTTAGAACGAGAATGTAACACGGTGCTCATGATCCCGAAGAACCACAAGCTAACCCTCTAATAATATCTGTACCTGAGCACTGTGTATTATAAATAATAAATATAAAAACTGGACATAGGGTTTAAAAACATCTAAAAAATACTCAAAACTAAAAACTGAACACTGATACATCTGTTCGAAAAGCCTCTAAATTGTCTAACTAGTGGAGTTGATGGGACATGTACCGCACTAACTCTGTCTACTAAAAATAACTAAATGTGATGCGATAATAAAATAAGGATCATCCTCGACGAAGAGGACTCACTGTTACGTCTACTGCTGCTGACTTGGACTGAGCTGCTAAGGGTACTCTAGATCTCGTTCCTTTGAACCTATGGTGTCAAATAAAACACCATAACACAAATGCATCAGTATGGTACTGTACTGAGTATGAAGATGATGTAAAGCTAAATACAAGGGCTTATGCATGAACAATTACTTAACTGAATAATCATGAGAGTACTGAATGAGAATACATGTATGGGTCCACAAATCATAACTAAAATCATCGCAACTCAAACTACTAAAACTCGGATACCACTTTACTATCATCTGAACTCACTACTAATACTGAGATACTGTAATCTCTTGAATTTGATAACCGAGTACAAGAATTGAGATTTGTCCTCTCGAGCGAGTGATCTCAGAAACTGATGTTACTGGAGCTGATTAACTAAATCAACTCATATCAAAGACTGCACTCTAAACTTGTTACTTTCAGCTGACTGAATCAAAGATCAAACGTCTCTAACTGATAATCCCTGAATATACTATCAATGACAAGAAAAGATATAATCTGTGAACGAACCTATCTAGCAAAAGATCTCTGAATCTGGTAATGAGATTACTAAACTGAATTTAAGACTGAGATCAAGCCTATCTAACAGGTAATCTCTCGATCTAATAATAAAATTTCTCAACTGAATTTGAGACTGAGATCAAGCCTATCTAATGGGTGATCTCTGGATCTGATAATGAGATTACTCAACTGAATTTGAGACTGATATCAGGCCTATCTAATAGGTGATCTTTGGATCTGATAATGAGATTACTTACCTTAATCTGAGGCTGAGATAAAGCCTATTTAATGGGTGATCTCTGAATTTGATAATTATATTACTCAACGGAATCTGAAATTGAGTTCAAGCCTATCTAACTGGTGATCTCTAGATCTGATAATGAGATTACTCAGCTGAATCTAAGATTGAGATCAAGCCTTCAACTGAATCTAAGACTGAGATCAAGCCTATCTAATAGGTGATCTCTCAATTTGATAAGGAGATTACTCAACTGAATCTGAGATTAAGATCAAGCCTATCTAACAAGTGATCTCTGGATCTGATAATACTGATACTGAATATCTTTATGTAAGACAATGCCTATATAGTGGGTGGTCCATAAATTAATGGAACTATCTGATTTCCTTACTGAGATAGGTGACTGTATCTAATAATCCTGATCTATGAGTTCTACTCTAAAGACTGATCCTAAAACTGTAACTGTGGGAGTGCTCACTTAACTGACATGCCCTAAATCTGAATTGGTGGGGTCCAACTTGTAACCCCAGCTAGAAAGGTATCAATACCATGCCACAAGTAAAGACCTCTCTAGTTAAGCCTCTCTAATGGGTGACCCTAGTAGGAATTCAAGCCTAAGGCAGTATAATAGTCAAACCTATATAGCGGGTGACAAGCCTTTTCTAACAAGTGACTCTTGCATCCTCCACTGGCTATGCAGTTTTAGAGCTCAAGGATTGCTCTTAACGACTCTACCTCTCTAATAGGGAGTTGCCATCCCTGCACTCGCTCGGTGCTAGCTCCTACTCCCAGCTGAAAGACTCTGAACCGATTCTCAACTTAGACTGAACTGAATCTGATACTGATCATATTTCCCAGTTGATCTGACTGAGTTAAGCATAATTAACTTGGTTTCGTATCTGACGAAATACTACTGAATCTTTTTATTTGATTGATAGATATAGAGCTTTGAATATATTACTAGATTACTACTGAGGTTTGAACTGAACACTTAAATACTATTAGATCTGAGTACAGAACTGAGGCTAGATTACTAGCGATACTGAGATTATGGAGATTACTAAGATTTCTTAAGTTCTGTATATGTCTGAGAGTATAGAGTTCTATAACTCACTGAGTTCTGAGAATTGTGGCTTGACTGAGATTATCATGAAAACTGACACAGGCTCTAGACTGCAGGTAAATTGTCAGGTATAAATACCCCAGGACACGATAACATAAAATTAAAGCACAACCATTCTTGAATTATCAAGACCATGGACATCTATTCACCTTCACAATTACTAAAGCATCTCTTCAACCGTTTAGAAATCATAAACATGTGATAGTGTAGGGAGATATGCTATTGGCTCATACTCCATTCAACAAGGTCTTGCGTCAAACACTTAGCATGCATTAAAGAACACATAATTGGGAGATTTCATTCTAACATGTCACAATTCATTCTCTAAAGCTTTTCAATAAACACTTGGCATGCGTAGGCTTGCACATGATTGGTGATTTCTAGTCAATATGCTATAATGGCACTACTTCCTTCACATAAGTATTTTATCAAAAATATGGGGAGCATGCATTGCTTATTCAACAATTTCTACACTTAATTGACATGAACACATCACTTAACTAGCAACATGAAGAGGGTTTATCATGGACATCACATGAATATCACATACTAGGGTCAAAGCTTGAAATATCATAAACAAAACATGAATTAGAAACTCAATAATAGAATGAAATCCAATTTCAATTCATCACATGAATCGTGAAAACTCAAAAACATAAGATCTTTGAAATTTAGAAAAGGGTTCTTGAGCTTCTTGGATAAAAGGGACCCAAGAATCAACATCTGCATACCTTAGTTTCTTGATTCTTGAAAATTTAATGGAGGAATCTTGATGATTTGGGTCTTGGATTAGAAATTCTAGGTTTTGTTCTTTATTTCTTGAGAGAGAAAATATTTTGATTCGGGGAAAAAATTGATGAATAAAGATGTATTTACGTTATTTAGGGTATGGATACCTTATATAGACTGGTTTGGGGATTTAGAAAATTACCAATTGGTCCTTGAAATTTAAAAATGGAATCTAAAAATCCCGATTTCACATGCTGGCGCGATGCAGTGGAATAGTGCCAGCTCACTGGAAACTGGATAATTGGGAAACTTATTGGTAGTGCAATGCATTGGAAATCGCGTTCCACCTTGGTTACAAATTAGAAAGGCACCGAGATGCGGTGAAATTGTGTTGGTGCACTAGAAATTGACAACTCTAAAATTGAGCCTTGGAAAGGCTAACTGGATTTTGACTGTTATCATTTTGGCTGGCTCCGCGATGTGCTAAAGTACCAGGTGGTACTTTGTCTCACTAAAATGGCTCTAACTCTTCGCCCAAGTGTCGGATTTGGATGAATTTATTATTGACAGTAAGCTTATTCAATTCTTTACATGATAAAAATTCATATTAGGGAAATTCTATATGGTTCAAAATATTTATCACTTGGGAATACACTTTTCAACCTTTTAGGGTCGGATAAATACTTCACAGAACACGCTCTAAGGCTCAGACTATGAGAGAATTTTACGGGGTCTTACAGTTTCTCCATGGGGTGCTCCAGTCCTCTTCGTGTGCAATAAAGATGGTTCCCTCAGAATGTGCATCGACTACTATTAGTTGACTAAAGTCACAATCAAGAATAAATATCCTCTCCCCAGAATTGATGACTTATTCGACCAACTTCAGGGTGCAAGTTACTTTTCTAAGATAGACTTTAGATCTAGCTATATCAACTTAAAGTTAGAGAATATGACATGTTAAAGATAGCTTTCAGGACTCTATATAGTTACCTTAAATTTTTGGTTATGTCTTTTGGACTAATGAATTCTCCAACAGCTTTTATGGACTTGATGAACAGAGTGTTCCAAGCAGTACTTTGACATATTCATCATAGTTTTATAGATGATATCCTTGTCTATTCCTATAGTGAAAGTGATCATGTAGACTATTTGAGGGTTGTATTTCAGACCTTTAAAAATCACTAGTTGTTCACTAAGTTTTGCAAGTGCAAATTTTTATCGAGATTAGTAGCTTTCCTTGGCCACATAATTTCTTGTGATGGAATATGAGTTGATCCTCAAAAGACCGAAGCAGTGAGAAACTGGCATAGACCCATCTCTCCCTCTGATATGAGGAGCTTCTTGGGTTTAGCTGGTTACTACAAATATTTTTTTGAAAGGTTTTCTTCTATTGCTTTGCCCATGTATCGACTAACCCAAAAGAAAGTCAAATTTTAGTGGTCAGATTCCTGTGAGAAGAGTTTTCAGGAGTTGTAACTCGAATCACTTCCGCTCAAGTTTTGACTTTTCCAGAAGGCACAGATAGGTTTGTAGTTTATGTTGATGCTTCCAGAGTTGGTCTTGGTTGTGTTTTGATGCAGAAAGGTAAGGTCATGGCCTATGTCTCTAGACAACTTGAACCCCATGGAAGAATGACCCAACCCATGGCCTTGAGTTAGCAGTAGTTGTCTTTGCCTTAAGGATTTGGGGCCATTATCTTTATGGGGTTCGTGTTGATGTATTCCCGGATCATAGGTATTTACTGTATTTTTTCACTTAGAAGGATCTAAATCTTTGGTAGAGAAGGCGGCTGGAATTATTAAAGACTATGATATGAGTGTGTTGTATCACTAGGGTAAGGCCAATGTAGTGGCTAATGCCCATAATAGATTGTTTATGGGAACTATTGCTCATGTTAAGCATAATAAAAAAGGAATTAATATGTATTGTTCATCAACTTGCCAGGTTCGGGGTTCGATTGGTTGATTCGGCAGAAGGAAGTATCTGGGTTCAGGATGGTTTAGAATCTTCATTCGTTGCCAAAGTGAAAAAAAAGACAACGATCCTATTTTGGTCAAGTTAAAGAAGGCAATTAGGGATTTGAAGGTTGAGGTTTTCTCCTAAGGGGGAGATTATGTGCTTCATTTTCAAGGCAGGTTATGTATTCTGATTTTAGATGGTCTGAGATAGTGAATAGTAGCAGAAGTATATGGTGTGCGATATTTTATTCACCCAGGAGCCACTAATATGTACAATGATTTACGGGAAATCTACTTGTAGAGTTCGTGGCTAAGTATTTGAATTATCAGTAGGTTAAGGTTGACCACCAGAGGCCTAGTGGTATGCTTTAGGAGTAGAGCATCCCCAAGTGGAAATTGGAGGTGGTGAACATGTATTTTGTAATAGGGTTGCCTCGTACACATCATCAGCATGATTTGATTTGGTTCATTATAGATAGAATGACCAAGTCATCCTATTTCTTGCCAGTTCATACTTTATATTCAGCTGAGGATTATTCTAGACTCTATCTTAGGGAGTTGGTAAATTTGCATGGAGTTCTATTGACCATTATTTCAGATAGAGGTACCTAATTTACCTCTTTCTTTTAAGAGGCTTTTCAGAAAGGTCTTATTACCGAAGACTGTCTCAGTACAACATTTTATCATCAAATAGATGGTCAAGCAGAGTAGACCATCCAAACTTTAGAGGACATGTTTAGGGCTTATGTTATCGACTTCATGGGTTGTTGGGTTGACTACTTACCTTTGTTTGAGTTTGCGTACAACCATAGCTAGCACTTCAATATTTAGATGGATTCATTTGAGGCTCTTTATAGAAGGAGGCGTAGATCTCCTATTGGTTGGTTTGAAGTAGGTGAGGCTGCTTTAATAGGGCCATAATCAGTGTATGAAGTAATGGAGAAAGTTTCATCGATTCGCGAAAGGCTGAAGACAGCCAAAAGCCATCAGATTTCTTATGTAGATGTGAGGAGAAGAGATCTTCAATTTGATCTTGATGACTTGGTTTATCTAAAAATTTCCCCTATGAAAAAGTTAAAGAGATTTGGAAAGAAGGGGAAACTCATTCCCCACTACACTGGCCCATTATAGAATTTTTAGCCATTTTAGGAAGGTAGCTTATTAGTTAGAATTTCCTGAAGATTTAGCATCAGTGCATCTGGTGTTGTATGTCTCTTTGCTAAAGAAATGTATTGGTGACTCAGCTTCTATTGTTTCTTTTGAAAATGAGGATGTGAAAATAGTCTCTTCGACGAAGAAATCACAGTTGAGATCCTTGACCGACAGATTCGTAGGTTGAGGAATAAATAAGTTCCCTTGGTTAAGATTCTATGTCTGAATTAGTCCATCGAGGGAGCTACTTGGGAAGCAGAAGCAGATATGCAAGCCAAGTATCCCCACCTTTTCTCTACGAATACAAATCCAGTATGAGGTAATGGTTTTTCCTTAAGTGATGCTTTTGGTTTCTATCTAAGCTATATATCTATCCTCATGTCATTAAATGCATTTATGAATTCAGTTCAGTCTATGAATCGTGTTTCAGATTCAGTTACTTAATCATGATTCATCTCATAAGTATTAAGTGTACGATCTGAGTTTTCCTAGTATCTCAACTCAATCAGTTTCATTCGGGGATGAATGATCCCAAAGAGGAGATATTGAATACCCCATAAGATTTTGGACATATTTCCATCCCTTAGTGACATGTTTAAAGGTGTCCAAGTCATTATTTTAGACTAAGAACAAGGACTTAGCCATTTTAAGAGCCTAAGAATGTGAATATTTTATTTTTGGCTCTCCCGAGTCCGAAAGTTGATTTTTGAGTTAAAATATATTTGGGGATATTAAAGGGGTCATCCGGGAGAGTTTTGAATTTTTCACAAGATGTTCGGGTTGATTTTGGACCTTGGAGGAAGTAGCCTCTTCAATTTAGGCGTGTCATAGAGGATAATCTCCCGATGGGTTCAAACTGGACTGAAGAGAGAAGGAAACATAGAGTCCTCTCTTCCTGGTCCTATCTAACCAGACACTGAATACCTAGGGCTGGCTAGTGATTTTGAATCAAAGCATGGGTGATATACAGCGTGTCATGAAGGTTAACCTCCGCAATATGCAACATGTCACGAAGGTTAGTCTCTGCGATAAACTTCTTGACACATAGGCTGTGTTTTCTGGTCTTTTTATTTACTTAATGGGGGGGTATTTTGGTCCTTTTACCCCTCTCGTCAACCATCCAAGTGATGAATTAAAACCCTAAAAGGGGCATCAACTGCACCTTTCCCCATCAGTTATCATACGTAAAACCATCCCCCTTTTCCAAGAATGTAAAATCAAGCCTTTTCCCTAGGATTTACCATTCAAGGTTCCAATTCCAAGCTTTTTCTTCAAGCATTCAAGCAATTAAGGTATTCTAAGAACCCGAAATCGCCTCCCATGACGTCACATGGTGGCTTAAGGCTACAAGTATCCCTAAGCTAACCCTTTGAGCCTGTTTCTAGTAATAACACTTAGTTCAAAATGAAATAATTCAAACACTAGCATAGTCATAACATATGAAAGAAAATACGGAGAAAATGCTCGGTCCAAATGACCACAATACTGGAAACCTCAACACAACCACAATCTGATAACTAGTCCGACAAAGCCTCTACTAATTCATGCACTAGAGAGCCATTGGGACAGGTCCCCAACTAGCTCAAAATGAACTGAAAGTAGTAACATAGTCTCTCAAATACTGAAATGTCTGATGATAGGTCCTCGAACCATAAGGACTCACCAATGTAGAGATGTATAAGAGGTACTCAAAAGTCACTGACGAGGCTGGGACTGAGCACCTGAAACTACATTATAAGACAATGTAGCACATAGACGTATATGTGGATCAACACTTGGGAATGTACTGAGTATGTGGGGGTGCATGCATTTATATAAAACAACATCAATACTCTTTAATCAAATCATGCATATAATAAGTAATGACTCACATGGCTTGATTAAGTATAAAATGTAAAGCTCATGAATCATGTAAAATGGAACATGTAACACAATCTCGTGAGTCATAATACTTTCAGTTTTGAAATTTGTACTCGTATTCCCATTACTCAAGGCTAAAGGAAACTTTAAGCAATACTTTCAACTCATGCATATGTCTCATGGAGAGTAAAACTTCTTCAATTCTAGAGAACTCATAACTCTTTTGAACTCAAATACATGGACTTCAATATCATATAACTTTGGAACACATTTGAAGGCATTTCATTCACGTTAGGAAAGTATCTTATTTCAAGCTTTAGGGAAAAATACTCATATCAAGGGAAAGTATTTTAGTTTTAAAGGAAAATATCTTATCACAATGGAAAATACTTTAGTTTAGCGAGTTTCTCTTAACTGACATAAACCATGCGAGCTACATGGAGTCCAACATTCTGTTCTCCTAAGGAAGAGACCTCATGTTGGGGAGAGGCATCATACACTTTCCAAGGAGTATAACCTAGGTCGAGTGATCACTAAACAAACTTAGCCTCAGGTCCAATATCCACTCGACCTTAGGCCTAATAACAATCATAAACTCGGCCTCAGGCCCAACCTACAGTGGCACGTAGTTTTAGGGTAAGAAACCGTAGTAACTTACCCGCTTGGTGCTAAATACTACTCCTTTTAGTTTATCTCGCTCATATCATGAAAATCCACTTTAGAATAATCTCTTGGTTCAATAAGAACCCAATAGTCAAATCTTTAATCTCATGTAGTAGAGTGGATTTCAAAACTCAATGACCATTAGGTCAAAATATTTCTCAACAATCTCAAAATACTCAAATCATGGGTGCTTATAGCATAAGAGTTCATCAAATTGCAAATCTCAAGTTGGGCTCAATAACCCATAATTCATTGTCAAGTTAAACTCATCAAAAACATAATAGATTGCATATAAATTCATAAATCATGTAGAAATTTGGAAATTTCAGCAATTTGTCTCAAAATCTTAACATACTCATATACTTTAATATCCCAAACATTTTAACTATTAACTTCTCAAGGATTAAAATCATGGGGTATAGATCCAGCTGCAATTTCTCAAGAAAACATGTAAAAATCATGCCATTAGACTCTCAAATCATGGGAAACATCAAAATATTACAATCAATAATAATGGGTGAAAACCCTAATTTAAATTCATTTAAAATCTCATAGATTGCAGAAAATCATAGTTTAAATAAGCCTTTGGGCACAAGGATGAAAGGATTACCCTTGTTCAAAACCCCACTTACCTTAGATTATGAAATTAGATAAAAAAAAAAAGCTTGCTCTAAAATCTTCTTCTTACTCTTAAAAGAGGGTTCTTGCAACCCTTGAACTTGGAGAACTCAAATATCAACACAAATTGTAGAATTCATGGTGAGTTCTTGGATTTCTTGGAGAAGGGTTTTAGATTTGTTCTTAAGAGAGAAACCCTATCCTTTGGATATTTTGGTAGATAATGAGGCTATCAAGTTCATTTGGAATATATCTGAGGGTTAAAAGGGAAAATACCCAAAAGACCCTTCTTAAAATGAGTTAAAAACACTGAACGGGGGCTGCGACAGTCAGAGCGATGGTCCGTCGCAAGTCCGATGGTCCATCGGGTCATCCATCGCATGTTGGCAGGAATGGGACACACTTACTCGATGCAACGATCACAGCAATGGTCCATCGCAAGTATAACGGTCCATCGGATCATCCGTCACATGATGGCTAGGGTAAGGCCACACTGACTCAGCGCGATGGTCATAGCAATGGTCCATCGCAAAACCGACGGTCCGTCCTATTGGCCGGTGTACTTGGGCCAAAAAATGGAGTTTCTACCTTGGTCGTGATGGTCCGAGCGATGGTCCATCAGATCGTCCGTTGTACCTGGGCAGTTCCGACAACTCTTAGTAAAACGGCCATAACTTCTCACCCTGCTGCTGAATTTGGATGAAATTGGTATCGTTGAAAAGATAATTCAATTCTCTACATGACAAAAAGTCAAATTTAAGAAAATTCTATTTGGTTTAAAGACTAATTACTTAGGAAGTCACTTCTCAATCTTTTAGGGCCAAAATTACACTTCACTTGACACGTTCTAAGGCTCGGATTATGAGGGAACTTTGCAGGGTATTACAATATCTCCCTCTTAGAAAAATTCATCCTCGAATGTTGCTTGTTAAACTAGGAACACAGGAAAAACAGAGTACATATAGCTGAAGAAATTTGCTAAACGGCTCAAAATTTCTCTAAACTCTTAAATATCTCAGAAATTGCAAGTACTCATGCAAGAACAGATACATATAACCGAACTTTAGATTAGAAAGGTTGAATTAAGGAAGAATATTACGTTCAGATAGATCTAAACTCGCAAAAAATAGGTACGGGTACTTGGCTCGTATGTCTGCTTCTGCCTCCCAAGTAGTGCCCTCAACTGACTGGTTCCACCACAAAACTTTGACCAAGGGAACCTCTTTGTTCCTCAGTCTATGGATCTGAAAGTCTAGAATCTCAATAGGAATCTCATCGAATGAAATACTATTCTGAATATCAGCACTCTCTGAGGGATCTACTGCAATGGAATCACCAATATGTTTTTTAAGCATGGAGACATGTAAAATAGGATGAACAGCTGACAACTTTGCAGGCAACTCAACCTCATAGGCTATTTTACCAAATGGCTCAAGACTCTATATGGGCCAACATAACGGGGACTAAGCTTTCCCTTATTACCAAACCTCTTCACCCCTTTCATTGGTGAGACCTTAAAGTATGCCAAATCACCTACCTTAAACTCAAGATCTCTTCTCCTCACATCGGCATATGACTTTTAACGACTCTGAGCGGTCTTCAAACTCTCTCTAATCAACTTAACTTTCTCCATAGCCTCAAACACTGCATCAGGCCTAATCACGGCAGCTTCACCCACTTCAAACCAACCTATGGGTGACCTATATCTTGTACCATACTAGGCCTCAAATAGTGTTATCCCGATGCTAGCATGGTAACTATTGTTATAAGCAAACTATATCAATGGAAAATGCTTGTCCCAACTACCCTTGAAATCAAGAGCACATGCTCGTAACATATCCCCTAGGGTCTGAATGGCCCTCTCAGCCTACCATCTGTCTGCGGGTGAAAAGAGAAACTCAAAATAACTTGGGTACTAGGACCCTGCTGAAACGCCCTCCAAAACTGAGAAGTAACTTGGGTGCACCTATCTAAAATGATGGACGAGGGAAATCCATGCAGCCTAACTAACTCCCGGATATACAATCTAGTATAATCCTCAGTTGTATAAGATGTATGAATGGGCAAGAAATGCGCGAACTTAGTCAGCCTCACAACAACCCAAATTGAATCATGATGACGACGTAAAAGAGGCAACCCGGTCACGAAGTCCATAATCACCACCTCCCACTTCCAAGTGGGTATACCAAACTCTCGCATCACACCACTAGGTCTTTGGTGCTCCACCTTAACCTGCTAGGACGTTGAACGTTTTTCTAGGAATTCGGCTATATCATTCTTCATACCATTCCACTAATATATTTCCCACAAGTTGTGGTACATCTTGGTAGTGCTGAGATGAATAGAATACTGTGCGCCATACGCTTCAGCCATAATCCTCTGCCTCAGATCATCAACACATGGAACACGCAATCTACCTTGTAATCACAGCACACCATATCCCCTTGGGAGAAAACCTCTAACTTTTCGTCCTTAACTACCTCCTTTAGTCTGACCAAAATAGGATCCTTATCTTGCTTCTCCTCCACTTTCGAAACTAAAGAGGATTCGGAACTACTCTGCACCAAAGTACTTCCCTTAGCTGAATCAAGCAACCTAACACTTAATCTATCCAAATAATGCACATCACAGGCTAACTCTTTCTTACTTTCCTCTACATGGGTAACACTACCCATAGACAACCTACTAAGGGAATTTGCCACTATACGGCCTTACCCAGGTGATACAGCATACTCATATCATAGTCTTTCAACAACTCCAACCACCTCCTCTACCTAAGATTCAACTCCCTCTGAGTAAGCACAAATTGCAGGCTCTTATGATCAATAAACACATTAACATGGACACCATAAAGATAATGTCTCCAAATTTTTAAAGCAAAGACCACAACAACTAACTCAAGATCATGGGTTGGGTAATTTTTCTCATGCAGCTTTAACTATCTAGAGGAGTAGGCTATAACCTTACCTCTTTGCATTAACAAACAACCCAAACCAATGCTAGAGGCATCCCAATACACTACAAAACCATCTGTGCCATCAGGCAAAGTCAACACAAGAGCTGAAGTAAGTCGAGTCTTCAACTCCTGAAAACTCTTCTCACAGGAATGTGACCACTGGAACATAACATTCTTTTGGGTCAACCGGGTCTTGGAAGACGCAATAGAAGAGAAACCCTAAAAAAAATATTAGTAGTAGCCCGCTAGACCCAAGAGACTCCTAATGTTAGACAATGAGATAGGTCTAGGCTAATTTTTTATAGCTTCTATCTTTTGGGGATAAACTCTAATACCTCGGCTAAAACATTATGAC
Organism: Capsicum baccatum var. pendulum; assembly: GCA_030864225.1. Classification (NCBI taxonomy): domain Eukaryota; kingdom Viridiplantae; phylum Streptophyta; class Magnoliopsida; order Solanales; family Solanaceae; genus Capsicum; species Capsicum baccatum. The sequence goes on along the minus strand of CM061560.1, from coordinate 156,666,661 downwards.
CCAGAAAGGCTACAGACCTTAGACAAAATTAACTCTTACGAAATTTGGCAAACAACTAGTGATCTCTAAGGGTTTTCAAGACAATTCTAAGATGATTCGCATGGTCATTCTCACTATGGGAGTACACAAAGATGTCATCTATGAAGACAATGACAAACATATCGAGATATTGCTTGAATACTAAGTTTATGAGATCCATAAGGTTGCTGGGGCATTGTTTAGCTTGAAAGACATGACTAGAAACTCAAAGTGACTATAGGGGGTTTGGAAAGTTGTCTTTGGAATATCATATTCCCTCACTTTAAGTTGATGACAGACGGATCTAAGTTCTATCTTGGAGAAATAACTTACACCTTGCAACTGATCAAACAAGTCAGCAATTCTTGGAAAAGAATACTTGTTCTTGATGGTGACCTTGTTAAGCTTAAGATAATTAATGCATATAGACAAAGAACCATATTTCATTCACACGAATAAGATAGGTGCGCCCCAAGGAGAAATACTAGGCCTTATGAAACCTTTGTCTAAAAGATCTTTAAGTTGTTCTTTTAAATCCTTAAGCTCTGTAGGTGCCATACAGTATGGCAGAATAGAAATAGGCTGAGCATCTAGAATAAGGTCAATCCCAAATTCTATATCCCTATAAGGAGGTACCCCTGGAAGATCTTCCAAAAAAACATCTGGAAACTCATTAACAATTTCAACTGATTGAATAGTTGGAACCTCGAACTTAGTGTCTTTGACTCTAACTAGGTGATAGATGAAACCCTTGCCTTTTAGCTTTCTAGTTTTGAGAGAGGTGATAAAAGGACTCTAGGGAAATACCAAACCCTTGACCACATGGGTATGACAGTCTATAGACGCATAACAAGAATGAAGCCAATCCATACCCAGAATAAGGTCAAAATCCACCATGTCTAACTCTATTAAATCTGTAAGTATGACCCTATGAAGAACAGTAACAGGACAATCTTTGTACACTTGTTTAGCAACAACTGACTCCCCTACTGGTTTAGAAACTAGGAAGGGCTTAGAAATCTTTTTGTGATTTATTTTAAAATTCACAGCTACAAGTGAGGTTATATAAGAGAGACTTGACCCAGGGTCCAACAATACATAGAAATCAAAACAAAAGACATGGAGTATACCAATAACAATATCGGGAGAGGCCTCCTACGCCTGATGGGATGGTAAGGCATAGAATCTATTCTAGCGCTGACTACTAGGAGTTCTAGATAAAGTGCCCTGAGCAGGGGAGGGATGGGGTACAGAAGGTAGTGCACTAGTATCCTGTGCCTGAAACTGGGTATCTTTGTTCCCTTATCTAGCATGAGGGCAATCTCAAAGTCTGTGTCCCTGATTACCACAACTAGAAAACCCCCTCAAATCTATAAAATACTTATCGGGATGATCCCTACCATACTTAGCACAAGGAGGATAACGGGGCATGTTACCAACACTGTTCTGTGACTTAGACATAAAGGATCTGCCCCCTTGCTCCTGCCTACTTCTAGGCACTAGAGCACTAGCTAATAAAGGCACTGGCATAGATGGACATCTCGAAAACTGAGGGCGGTTCCCTCCATGGAACCTAGGCTGGCTAAACTTATGTTGCTCTGATCTAGCTCTCCTGTTACCCCTCACTCTATCTCTCTCTAATCTTATCCATCTCTATCTGCTAAGCATGCGTGATCAACCTAGCCAGATCCATATCTCTATATAGCATCACAGTTCTACACTCTTTCAGTACCAAACCAGAAACACCTATCATGAACTTGCTCATACTAGCCCGGATGTTAGAAATCAAATCAGGAGCATACTTGGCTAACTCAATGAACTTCAAGCAGTACTGCTTAATAATCATGGAGCCCTACCTCAAGTTTATAAGCTCCTTAATCTTTGCCTCCCTCCTCTCAAGAGGAAAGAACTTGTCCAAGAATATATCTTGGAACACCTACCAAGTTATAGGAGTAACATTCTCGCCTCTACCATTCCTCCATATTACAACCCAGTCATAAGCAATGTCCTTCATCTTGTAGGAGGCCAACTTAACACTTTATTCCTCAGAAATATGCATCACCTACGTGATCTTTCTCACCTCCTCAAGGTATAACTATGGGTCCTCATCTACCTTAGACCCATAAAACTCTGGTGCATTCATTTGCATAAAATTATGAATCCTAGTTGTAGCTACATTACCTCCCTACTGATTAGCAACTGCAGCCTGGTTATTGGCCCAGACATTGATGGTGGCTGCTTGAGCTAATGCCTGAAAGGCAGCCCAAAACTCAACATGAGACAATCTTATTCAAAGGATCAACAGTTGGGGGTTGCTCATCATCATTCCTGCGAGCATTCGCTCTTCGAAGAGGCATTTTCTAAAATAAAAGAGCAAGAATTATTAGATGAGAGGGACAATTGCAGGGACAAAGGAATATAAAGAGAGAAACAATTTTTTTCTAAAATGTCTTGTAGGCTATTGCTCATAGATGTGGTGCGCTACACACCGATGATCAAGACTCTACTCAACACGGCTTGTCAGACTCCCTAGGACTCCCTAAAAACCTTAGGCTCTGATACCAAGTTTGTAACGACACGAAATTGCCTCCCGGGATGTCATACGGTGCTTAAGGCTACAAGTAGCCCCAAGAGAACCCTTTCAGCCTGTTTCTAGCAATAACACTCATTTCAAGATGAAATAATTCAAATACTAGCATAGTCATATCAAATGAAAGGAAATACAAAGAAAATGCTCTCTCCAAATGACCCCAATATTGGAAACCTCAACACAACCACAATCTGATAACTTGTCTGACAAAGCCTCTTCTAATCCATAAACTAGAGAGCCATTAGGACTGGTCCCCAACTGACTCAAAATGAATTGAAAGTAGTAACATAGTCTCTCAAATACTGAAATGTCTGACGATAGGTCCTCAAACCATGGGGAGTCACCACTGTAGGGATGTAGACAGAGGTACTCGAAAGTCACTGATGAGGCTGGGACTGAGCACCTAAACCTACATTATAAGAAATGTAACATATAGACGTACATGTGGATCAGCACTTGGGAATATACTGAGTATGTGGGGGTGCATGCATTTATATAAAATAACATCAATACTCTTTAATCAAATCATGCATGTAATAAGTAATGACTCACATAGCTTGATTAAGTATAAAATGCGAAGCTCATGAATCATGTAAGATGAAATATTTAACACAATCTTATGAGTCATTATTATTTCAGCTTTGAAATTTGTATTCTTCTCTTATTCTTATTACTCAAGGCTAAAGAAAACTGTAAGCAATACTTTCAACGCATGCATATGTCTCATGGAGAGCAAAACTTCTTCAATGCTCAAGAACTCATACCTCTTTTGAACTCAAATACTTAAAATTCAAAATCATATAACTTTGGAACATACTTGAAGGCATTTCATTCACGTCAGGAAAATATCTCATTTCAAGATTTAAGGGAAAAAACTCATATCAAGGGAAAGTATTTTAGTTTTAAAGGAAAATATCTTATCTCAAAGGAAAATACTTTAGTTTAGGGAGTTTATCTTAACCGACATAAACCATGCAAGCTACATAGAGTCCAACATTTTGTCCTTCTAAGGAAGAGACCTCACATTGGGGAGAGGCGTCATACTCTTGCCAATGAGTATAACCTAGGTCGAGTGATCACTAAACAAACTCGGCCTTGGGCCCAATATCAACTCGGAATTAGGCCCAATAATAATCATAAACTTGGCCTAAGGCCCAACCTACAGTGGCACGTAGTTTTGGGGTAAGAAACCATAATAACTTACCCGTTCGGTGCTAAATACTATTCCTTTTAGTTTATCTCGCTCATCTCCTGAAAATCCATTTTAGAATAATCTCATGGTTCAATAAGAACCCAATAGTCAAATCTGTAATCTCATGTAGTAGAGTGGATTTCAAAACTCAATGACCATTAGGTCAAAACATTTCTCAACAATCTCAAAATACTCAAAGCATGGGCTCTTATAGCATAAGAGTTCATAAAATTGCAAATCTCAAGTTGGGCTCAATAACCCATAATTCATTCTCAAGTTAAAACTCATTAAAAGCATAATAAATAACATATAGATTCATAACTCATGTAGAAATATGGAAATTTCCAAAATTTGTCTTAAAATCTCAATATACTTATATACTTTAATATCCCAAACATTTTGAACTATTAAATTCTAAAGTATTAAAATCATTGGGTATAGACCCAACTGCAATTTCTCAAGAAAATATATGAAAATCATGCCATTAGACTCTCAATTCATGGAAACATCAAAATATTGCAATCAATAATAATGGGTGAACACCCTAATTCAAATTCGTGTAAAATCTCATAGATTGCAGAAAATTATAGTTTAAATAAGCCTTTGGGCACAAGGATAAAATAATTACCCTTGTTCAAAACCCCCAGAGACCTTAGATTATGAAATTAGATGAACAAGCTTTCTCTAAACTCTTCTTAATACTCTTGAAAGAGGGTTCTTGCAAACCCTTAAACTTGGGGAACTCAAATCTCAACTCTATTTGTAGAATCCATGGTGAGTTCTTGGATTTCTTGGAGAAAGGTTTTAGATTTGCTCTTGAGGGAGAAACCCTAGCCTTTGGATGTTTTAGGAGATAATGAGGCTATCAAGTTTGTTTGGAATATATCTGACGGTTAAAAGGGAAAAGACCCAAAATTCCCTTATTAAAATGAGTTAAAAACACTGAACAGGGGCTACAACGGTCGGAGCGATGGTCCATTACAAGTCCAATGGTGCGTCGGGTCGTCCGTCGCACGTTGTCCAGAAATAGGACACTCTGTCTTGATGCAAAGGTTTGAGCGATGGTCCATCACAAGTCTGATGGTCCGTTGGATTGTCCATCGCATGATGGCCAGGGTGAGGCCACATTGACTCAGCGCGACGGTCACAATGATGGTCCGTTACAAACCCGATGGTCCGTCATCTTGGCCATCGCACTTGGGCAAGAAAAGGGTGTTTCTTCCTTTGTTGTGACGATCTGAGCGATGGTCCATCGTAGACTCGAAGGTCCTTCGGATCGGCCATCGCACCTAGGCGATTACGGTAACTCATAGTAAAATAGCCATAACTTTACACCCCGATGCCGAATTTGGACAAAATTTGTATCGTTGGAAAGCTAATTCAAATATCTACATAAAAATGAGACAAATTTAAGAAAATTCTATATGGTGTAAACACCAATCACTTGGGAAGTCACTTCTCAATCTTTTAGGAACGAAATAACACTTCACTTGATACGCTCTAAGGCTCGGACTACGAGGGAACTTTGCGGGGTCTTAAAGGTATGTAGGCTATTAATCAATGGGTTCCTTCCACCAATTGAGTCCCAAAATACATTTTGTTCAAGTATGAATTCTTGATACTCTTTTCATGATATTTAACTATTAAGTATGAATTTACTTAATGATGTCCTAGTAGTTTTGAATTCAAGCCATGCAAGATGTTTCCCTATGTGAATTATGTTATTACGTGCTTTGAATTTAAATCATTCACATCATGTTCAGTTAATACTATGTCAATTTATCAAGTTATGAATTAAATCATGTGAGCATGTTGTCTTCATAAGTCTAACACATCCCTATAGTCATATCATGAATTCCATCAGTTAGTGAAATATACTATGTTTTGGGGTTTACAAATCATGAATTCTCTTACAGTGTTTTAAATATTATTTTTGTGTTTAAAGTATTATTCAAAGTTGGAGGGTTATGAATACCTCATACCTATATGTTTACACATGTTTCAGAATTTCAAGTAGCAAGTCAGTTAGATCAGGATTTTACTATCATACTCAGTTTTTTATGATCATGTTAAGCATTATAGTTGTAATGTCCAGTTGACTTTAAATCAATACCAGTGTCAGATAAATTGGGAGTAGGATTTAGCATAAAGCAAACCTAGGGATGAGGGCTCCCCCTCCTCCCCCCTCCTAAGTAGTGGATTAGGACCTTTAGTAGTAATCCATAAGTTCTAAAACTATGTAGCCAACGTAAGATATGATATCCCACCTGCCATTAGAGGACTGACACTCTCTTAGAGGTCACCCGCTAGTAGAGAACTGACACCTTAGTCCTTTCAGACGCTAGTTTAGTAGTTCCACATAGTTACTGTTAATACTCGTGGCAAGGTATTGCCTCCCTTCGAACTGGACTACTGGTTAGACCCCAATTTGCTCATTTTGGGGCGTATCGATTACACGATAGCTCCCACAGTTTCAGTTCAGTACTCAGGTTATATCAATATAGGTTTGCATGACCAAGCATTCAGTTTATCGGCTATTTAGTCAGCGAGTTTTGCAGATTATCTCAGTATATGTTTTACTTAGTCTTGCATTTCTTTTACATGTTCATGGTCCATGTTCAATATCCATATGTATTTTCAATTAGTCCCAATATCGCGTACTAGTACATTCAAAGTAATGACCGTATACTCTTTTTTGAGATATTTTTATTTCACAATATAGGTTCGGACGCTCATTTCCCCAATCATCCTTAGTTAGCTTAGTGCCTCTCAGTAGTAGTAGTGGTGAGCCCTCATCCATCAAGGACAAGTTCCGTTCAGTAACTTTAAGTATTTCTTTCATTTCAGCCAGTCGGAGTTAGTTAGGGTTTTGTCCTATCAACTCCACATGTTTTAGAGTCTTTTAGACTAGATTTTTGATATTCAGATATTCAGACTAGATTTTCAGCTATTCAGACTTATTTTTGATTTATTTCGTAAATCAGATATATTGGTATTTGCTTCAGTTTTATATCTTAATAGACTTTTTATCTGTTTAACTTCCGCACATGATATTTCATTATTACTTTACTCAGTGCTCAGAGAAGGTACTAGATCATGGGTTAGCTTGGGATCACTTGTGGCCTTAAGCACCATGTTTCAACTAGAGGTAGCCTCAGGTTGTGACACATGTGCGGAGCATATCCTCTAAAACCTAAATCGTCCACTTCGACTCACTATTAATTTGGGTGTGAAAGGTTGTGCTATAATCAACCTGAGTACCCAAATCCTCTTGAAATGTATGCTAGAAGCTAGAAGTAACACTGAGCCTCTTTCAGAAATAATAGATACGACTACTCCATGGAGACGTACAATTTCACAAAAATAGATATGGGCCAACCTATCAACACTAATGGAAATCTGAATAGGTATGAAATAGGCTGATTTGATCAATCAATCCACAATAACCCAAATACTACCAGAACCATGAAAAGTCAGAGAACACCTACTCAAAAAGTCCATAGTGATCTGCTCCCACATCCACTCAGAAATGGGTAATCTCTAAAGTAAGCCAAATGAGTTCTCATGCTCATCCTTCTCCTGCTGACTACACATGCAATGAGCTTCAAAGTCTTCCATGTCTTTCATTTTACTACACCTCCTATAGATCTACTTTAATTAAATATACATCTTAGTCACTTGGATGGACAGAATATCGGGAATAATACACTCCTCCAAAATCAACCTCACCCATCTACTAACTTTTGATACACAAACTCAACCCCGAATACTCAAAACTCCATCAGAATCAGGGGATGCCATCCTAGCCTTACCACTCAACACCTTATCTCGATAACCCTTACACTCTTATTATTAAACTAGTGAACTCGAATCCGCCCCATCAAGGAGTATCTACCATCAATAAAGGCTAAAACACTCCCAGATGTCCAACTATCAAGCGTAACAATCTGTTTAGATAAAGACTGAACCTCCAAGGATAAAGGCCACTCCTGGGTCAAGCGATGAGCTAAACTCCCTATATTAGTCAACTTCTGACACAGGACATCTGCAACCACATTAGCCTTGCAGGATGGTAAAGAAAGTGAGGTTATAATCCTTAAGCAACTCAAGCCGATGCCATTGTCTCATATTAAGATCTCACTGAATGAAAAAGTACTAAAGATTTTGATGGTTCGAGAAAATCTCACAAGGAACTTCATAAAGGTAATTACACTACAACTTCAGCACAAACACTATGGCTACCAACTACAAATTAAGGGTAGGGTAATTTCTCTTATTAGGCTTCAACTGGCAAGAGGCATATGCAATTACCTTATTTTCTGCATCAACACTGCACCCTAGCCAATACTAGAAGCATAAAAAACATGGTAAAACCCACATCTTTCTTGGGAAAAGTCAAAATAAAAGCCAAAGTCAACAACTCTATGAATTTTTGGAAGATCTTCTTGCATGTATTTAACCACTAAAATACCATTTTTCTAAGTTAACTTGGTCAAAGAAGAGGCAATAGACAAGAAACCTTCTACAAAACATTGATAATAACCCACCAAACCAATGAAAATCTTAATCTTGGTAGGATAAATAGGTCTAGCCGAATAAAAAATTACCGCAATCTTGGCAGAATCACCCATAATACCATCCTTGGGCACCACATCACCCAAGAAAGAGATAGAATCCAACCAATAGTCATACTTGGAAAACATAGAATGCAACTTCTCATCATGCTATCTCTGAAGTACAATCCTTAAATGTTTCACATAGTTAGCCTCATTCTTAGAATAAACCTAGATTTCATTTATAAATACAATCACAAAGGAGTTGAGATACAATCAAAATACCTGGTTTATCAACTCCATAAATGTGTAGGGGTAGTAGTCAACCCAAAATACATGACCAAAGATTCATAATAACCATATCAAGTCCAAAACCCATATTCAAAACATCTAAAGCCTTAATCTTTAGTTGGTGATACCCCAATCTTAAATCAATTTTGAAAAACACCAAAGCACTCTAAAAATGGTGAAAAGATCATCAATACATGAAGAGGATACTTATTCTTAACTGTCACCTTATTTAACTTTGTATAATCAATAGACATACGTATAGATGCATCGTTCTTCTTCATAAATAAGACAGGTGCACCCTAAGAAGACACTAGGTCTAATAAACCCCTTACCTAACAAATCTTACAATTTCTTCTTTAACTTCTTCGACACAATTGGGGTCATCCTATAGAGAGAGATGAAAATAGGCTTGGTGATCGACTCCATTTCAATAGCAAAATCATATCATGATCTGGAGGCATACTAGGCATATTCATTGGAAACACATCCATGAACTCATGAACAACCCAAAGAGAATCCATAGAAGGTGGTGAGGCAATACTAGTATCTTGAACATGGTCCAAATAAGATAAACAGCATGTCTCTACCATGCGATGAGCACGTAGAAAAGATATAGCACTCTTCAAACCTGAATTAAGCATACCTTTCAAACTAACCTCGGTACATCTAGTGTAGCTAAGGTTAGGATCTTGGCATGATAGTCCAAAATAGCATGATAAGGAGATAAACAATCCATACCTAAAATAACATTAAAATCAACTATATATTGGATAATCAAGTCTACCTAAGTCTCATAGCCTTTAAAGGTAACCATACAAGATTGACACACCCGATACACCACTAAAAATATTATGCGTGGGTAGAAACACGAAGATTCATGGCAAAGGGATCATATTCAACATCAAGTCTAGTAGAAAAAATAGGTAGATACCTGGGAGAATATAGATCCAGGATCAAACAACATAAAAGAAGATATGTAGAAAACTGGATAATACTTGTAAGAACTATATTAGAAGCCTCTACCTTGGGTATCCCAGCTATAGCATAAGACTAACCACGTCTACTCCTAGAAAGTAACCCAGTGACCAATTTTGTGAGCACCCCTACATCTACCTCTAGCACCTCTAGCACCACCTTTAACACTTTGTGAACCACTTCAAACTGTAGATATATGAGTACAACAAAGCTAAAGTTGAGAACCCTGCTAAGTGGATACATACATACGTTGAGGATAATTCTTGGCCACATGACCAAATTCATCACATATAAAATATACTCTACAACTTGACTCAATCAAAGGAGGTGCAATTGAATCGAAACAACCACCCTGGCCTAAAGAACAAACCCTAGAACCTTCACTTACATAAATTGATACCTGGAATAGAACTTAAAAATATACTGCCAAATCCCTGTATCATAGTCTAAACCATCCTACCATGATAACCATGGGAACCTCTACTAGAGAAATATCTACCTCAAGAGGCGTGTCAACTAAACTCACCACAACAACACTCCTTCTTGGTTCCTCTATGAGTAGCCTAAATAATAGACTAGATTATCCTTGCATTCTCAATATTAATCTGGAAAGAAGTACCTAAAACTACCATCTATGATATGGTTAATTGATAAGTACCTTCTAACCCTTTCATACAATTTTGAATCCTCGCAGACTCGATGGAGATGCTAGTGGTTGAATATCTGGGTAAGGTTTGAAAATGAACCTCATACTCAATAATAGTCATGAAGCCCTACACCAAAGGATCAAACTCAATATGGATCTGATCTTTCAAATTATAATGCATAAATCTCACTAGGAAAGCCTTGGAAAACTAAGTTCAAGACATAGTAGGCGAACCCAATATCCTACAACTAGAAAATGACCTCCATAAATACTTAGTGCATCCATAAACTAATAAGTAGGATATGATTATGTAAGTTCTCTTTGAAATCAATCAAAACCTCATAGGCATCCTTGAGAGTAAAACCACTAAACTTCGGTGGACCCAAGAGAATAAATCTTTCAAATCTCTTTTGATAATCAGAAGATATAATTATACTTGAAGAAACTAGGGGAATATTGAGTCTACCAGGAATGAGTCTATAGTGGGGGGGAACCACAGATGATGGTTGTACCCAAGAAGTAGGAATAACATAAGTATATGCTAGCACTAACGATGGAATATCACTTGAAGTATGAGGAATACCAGGTATACTCAAGGGAACACCCTCAAAATAACTCAAGAATTAAACTAAGATACTCTAAAGCATTGAGGTATCTACTAAACTAGGTGGGATCTAGGTTGGACCGGCATCCCCTATCTAATAACTATCTCTAGCTTACACAACCTCATCTTGGGAAAGGTCTCTCTAGTATGTTCTCTAGTTGGGGTAGCTCTTCATGTCCGATCTTTACTTCTGGACCATCTATGACCCCTGTCTCTCCTCTAATCTGGGATCCATCCTCAGGTACTAGTTTAGTATCCATAGCCTCTTGATATCTAATCCTCACTATCTATATAGAAAAGAGTGAAACAAAACTTGGAAGATTGGGTTTGAATAACCCGCATGACTAAGAAATAAAATGGTAAAGCTTTTCCTAAGAAAAACAACTTATAGGCTCTATATATACGAACATCAATGTACCAATCCATGAGACTCTACTAGATATCTTGCTCTTACACTTATGAGACCATTGAACCTAGTTACTCTGATACCAATTCTTCATGACCCAGAAGTGGGTCATGATGCCACTTATCACGGCTATGCCTTGATAAGTAAGCTAATCACCTAAATTGATAACAAAAAAACAAAATTGATAATAATGTAATCCAAAATGGGACTTTAAGAGAAAATTTAAGTCAATACAAACATGAACAATTCTAAAAAATACATAATTGTCTATGAATCAAAATAAAGCATAAAGTAAGATAATAGGAAGACTGGAGTCAGCTCTAAAATCCATAAAATACCTCATACCTCAAACACAGCTTTTAATCAGCACCAATTTAGCAATCACATCATGTACTTATACTTAGATCTACAAATCAAAAGAGCATAGTAGGGGTAAGTAATATCATGACCCGATTACGAGTCATGATAGCATCTACTTCATCCCGCTAGTAGGTAAGCCAAACCATAATCTGAAGCTAAATACAATGGGTTAACTTGGTGGAAATTACCCAAAAAAGGGCAATACTGTTCAATAATAAGCAAGGCAATAGAGATAGTCTAAAAGGTCGCACGACCTAGTAGAGCCAGTATAAAATCTACTATAAATACAACTCGAGTTCTAAAATAGTCAATAAAATATTTATTGAATGAAAGACTAGACATAAATAAGATATCAGGAAATGGGTAACTCCAACTTTAAGAGATCACCCTATCACCAAAATCCAACACAACACGATCAATGAATCAATGAAGACAACTAATACTCAGATCAACACCAAAAACATACAGAAGTATAGTATGAGTACCAAAACCATGTACTCAGTAGGCATCATCGGCCGACTGAACTAAATCATGATATAATATGATAAAATACTAGATAATATAACTAAGTCAAGGTAAAGAGGCGAACCTAAACAACTCCAATATCATTGCACAAAAATCAATAAATAACCAGAATAATAACATAAAATAAAAAATCAAACACATGCAATTCTAACTATAAAATTGTCCCTATAAGCCAATAAATGTGGAAGAGTAAATAACCCAACGCAGTCCCCCATAAGACTAGAGGGTACAATCAACCAAAGCATAACCTGAACCACCATCATTTACCAACTCTCATGTTGCACTAGAATTTAACCGTGACATGCAACACTATGTCTATTCTCCACTTTCATACTTCAACCGGTATCCATATTATCAATAACACACCCCAATATTCGAGCTTAAACCGGTTTCAAATATATATATATATACATACATTCATATATACACACATAATCTGTATGCAAACTTAAACCAGTAAATATAATCAATAGTCAGACTCGAATCAACAAATATATCATTAATGTCATAATCATCTTCTGGACTCAAACCGGGTATTTAAAATTAATATCACAATTAACTTTTGGAGGTAAAATAGGTATATATAATCAACACCACCATTATATCATCATCAATATCCTCATTAATCCTTCTCTATGTCTTAATCAATAACGTAATCAATAGCATAACTAATAAGCATTAACTCTCAATATCAACCCATCATAACCATCGAGTGCTAATTTTTCTCAACATTACCTTATTAAGAATTTTTTAGATATATAACAAGCGTACAAAAGGGTACAAGGGGTAACACGAATCTTGGCCTAAGGTGGGTCGAAGAGCCCACTTATAAATCCCTGAAATACAAGTTATGGCAAATTTTACCCCCAAACTAAAATAATGTATCTAAATCAACTTTTAGATGTTAAAAAAAGCCTTAATTAACTCAAAGATAGGAATCCTACTAAGGAGCTAAGCGACTAAACCAAATACACCTAAGTTAAGGTTTTCGGGAAACCTAAAAATTCCAACTAACTTATGTATTGCAAATTACATCACCAACACCTACAACTCACCCCAAATCTAACATAATATCATAAATAATATATGACACAATTCAATCTAAGAAGAGAGGAAAACCTAGCCTACTTGAACGCTGAAGAAAGCTTGAAGAATTTGCTAAATCACTGACTTTCCCTTCTGAGAAGATTCTGCAAGGTGAAATGCTATCAAAATCACATTCTACTCATCAATACGAGCACAGTGATACCCATATTGCACTATTATGCTTCGGGTTTAAAATTACCCAAGAATCCCATGTGGGTCCTAGTTACGAAAATTGTGTTTCCTTAGTCAACACAAGACTCACCTATATGGAGTAATTACCCTCAAAATCAATGAAATATGAGCTACATTAATGCTATAATCAAGTCATTAATTTGTAGGAATTTTGAACAATAAATGAGAAAATCCACCATGAGTGAGAAGGAATCTTACCTTAAATTCAAAGAAAAATCGCATAATGATCATTATCCAAGATCCCTAAATCACCTATAAGATTTATCCCTAAGATTTTCCACTCTTTAGAGTTTTAGTTTCTTGATAATGGATGAGAAATAGGCAAAAGTAAGCTAAAATAGGGTATTTATACCATTCCCAGGTGCTCGAGAGTCGATATCACAACCTGTCCCTCGTGATCTCTGTACCTTGTGGCTGCAAAGTGAGTCACTATAATGACATATCACACCATAATTGTAGCACTTTCTACCCTTCCAAGGATATCATAATTGACACCCATGGCTCACTATGAGCGAGTGCACCCAACCTCTCGAGATTTATCAAAAAATCCCTTATATGCAAATTGACTATGGTACCCTATCAAATTTAACATTCCATACTCAATGGTATATTCAAAATTTTCATTTGAGGTCATTCCAACTAAAAGATTCCCACACCCATATTCCATTTTCTTACCTTTTCGACTAATGATCGAAATGAGCCCGGGTGCCTTGAAACTGAACCTAAGATCCAAATAGTCTAAAACCGACGTTTGGAGGAATTGGAACAGTCTAAATAGGCATATAAGGTTGTTTGACTAAAGGTTTTTGTAGCTAATTTGAACCAGCGAAGACTTCAAAAGAGGGAATTGGCTCTAAAAATAAATAAAATGCTCTGTAATTGAACTATCAGTCCAAGCAAGTCATAAATGACTTGGGGAAGCTATAGGAAAGATCTAATAATGAAAATAAGTAGAAATACAAAAAATGACCTGAAGGGTCAATATAATATCCACTACTACAAGGACTTTCGTTCGTAAAATTCAAGGATTAGGATATACTTGAAGCCTCAGGAAAGTAAGGATACTAGGCTCAATTTTTTCTCTCGATCTTCTAAGTATCCTTCTCTACTAGATGGTGCCTCCATTGAACCTTACATATGGGAATTCCCCTAATGCACAATTGTCTTACATTACTAGCCAAAATAAGCACAGGCTCCTCCATGAAGGTCAATTGCTCATCCAACTGAACTGAATCTTATCTAAGCACATGATATAGATTGGGAATGTATTGTTACAACATAGAAACATAGAAATTGGATGGACTGTAGCAAAATCTAGAGTAAGGAAAACTCATAAGCCATCATACCAACTGTGCGAAGAATCTCAAAAGGTCTAATATATTTGGGGCTGAGATTGCCTTTCCTTCCAAATCTCATCACACTCTTAATGGGAGAAACATAGGGGAATACCTGACCACTAATATCAAATCTTAAGGCATGAAGTCTATGGTCTGCACAAGCCTTCTGCCTACTCTGAGCTACTCTCAACCTGTCCTAAATCACCCTGACTCTATCCAATAACTCCTAAAGCAAGTCAGTACCATGGGGGCTAATCTCAAAAATTCTTACACTATCACAACCCAAACCAAGGCCTAATCGTGATGGGTATCTCAAGTCTATCGTGAGCCGGAGGCTACCCCTTTAGCCTAAAATCAAGAACACAATAAAGAATACAGTTAAGGCCAACAAAATAGTAATAAGAAGGATAAATAATCCAATGTAAACTCTATGAATCAAAACCAATATCTAACCAACACTTGTCCATAAAAAACTCTAAAACTAGAAATGCCAAATAGGTCAGGACATGCCCCCGACGATGTCTAAAATAAATCCAAAAAGAAGTACTAAGTAAATAAGGAAACTAGTAAAATAGATTAAATGACTGGGTCTTCCAAAATATAGAGGCTCACCATTTCATAGAAGTTCAATAGATGTACCAAACCATCTAACGCAACACAGGAGTAATAGAACACCCTTTAGACCCTACATTATGAAATGATGTAGCATATAGGGATGGTCAGTGGGATAAGAACTAGCATATAAATCAAGAAAAGTGATAAAATAATTCCAATGCCAGAAACCATTCAAAACCAAATTCACAACAATTATATACATATATAGGATGTTGGGATAGGGACAAAGGTCATGAACATGAGATTTTAAATCGTTAACCTAAACTATGTAGCTCACTCCATCCTAATGATATTGATGGTCTATATGGGTTTAGCTCCCCCTGCTAAAAGGTCCCTAGTGCATGTTAGCCGCATGAAGCAAGAAATCTGAAGAAAGGGATAAAGACACCAAGGTTCTAGTCATTCCAAAATATAATATGTGAATTAATCACACGATCATATAGACTTCCATGCTAGCAAACATGGTTTCTAGTGTTATTCCACCTGGGACTACACCTTTATGGTAAGCTACACAATTTTATTTAAGCCCAAATTAAAATAATTTGCACACATAAACCCAATTATTAACAAAGGAGTCATATTTTAAGGAATTTACCACTTGGTATCATTATACCAATTATTCTTGGAAGCTTATATATTTATTCAAAACTAATCCATATAATCATTCGACAACAAAGTTCCATTTTAAAATCAAAATCATGGCCACCAAAGTCTTTCCAAATATGTTTTAACCAATTATTCATTGATACAATGCAATGGGTTAATAAATAAGTTGAATTATACAATTATCCATGTTCAAAAACAAAATTTATAAAGTAGATTAGGGCTAATGCCATTACCAAGCTAAAAAGTCATTAATTTGAGGAAACCCATATTCCCTATTCCAATACCTTCGTAGAAGGTATTATGCAAGGAAAAAATAACTTGGCTAAAAAAAGAGAGTTGTGTGAAGATGTTTATCCAAGGATTGAATTGAATGAGAAATACAAGGAACACTTGTGGAACATGTCAAACTTAAGCCCTTGTTACATGCTAACCAATACTTATCGTTTACAGATTCATGAGCCAATGCTCCCAAAAGACGACTCAAAGAAAACCTCCTAATGACATAAGTTTGAAGGCCTAGATAATTTCTTATTCAAGGATTCTTTAGTTGATGAAGACTTGACTCAAAGAAGGAACATAGTTAAACCCCTATAGGTCGATGGATACTTTATGACAAGGGGTGAAACATCTAACCCCATGGATCAAAATAAGGAGTTACCAACTAAGGGAATTTCTATAAAGAGACAAAAGAATAAAGCCTATTGGTACAAGTTTATGCTTGGAATGTAAGATCTTTGTAACATATCTATGGAGGACAATAGAACAAGTTTAAGGCATTGCTTCCGAGGTACGTACCAACCCCTTCTTATTCCTATTGACCCTTAGAGGCATGATGATATTTTTCTCATATTGAATAGACCCTTGAAGTTGATTTATATCTTGATAGTATTAGTATCTCCAATATTCTTTTATGGAATTTATCTTTGGTGCTTAAATTGTGTGGATCTTGCAATATAAATGCCTAATATATTTGTTATTTTAGAAAGAGTCCTTGGTGAATACCTGATGTACAAATTTTATTTCTTAATCCTTGTCACACTTGTGTGGTTGGACAAGTTGAATTTAAAGGAAGGACTCTTAGGATTATGCTAAGTTCCATGAAAAAGTCACCCAACTTCTTGGGTATACCATTTGGTTTTGAGTGACTTGGTTTCTAAAAGATCCTCTAATTCCTTAAATAGCATGATTCCATTGGTGAATGCACTTCTTGTAGGAAGTTGCTTGAAGGGAAAATAAGAAATGTGCTTAAATTGTCTTGTCTCATCCTCTTGTATACTTATGACGGGGGGTAATTTAGATGAGTTTTTTTCTATATTTCTGCCTTTGTTGTTGGCCATATTTATGTTGAACATGTATTTTATGTAAACGTGGGTTTTCTTGAAAAAAAGGGTGTTATGCATCGTAATGACTTGACTCTATTATTGGTTGTTCCAACTTCTACTAACTTGATTGCTAACTTTCTTGAGTACCTTTCTACTCTTAACTATGGAAGCACCTTGGATCTATTTTTTTGATAACAAAGGATCATTGGTTGTATGTCAAATGTAAACCTCCTTGGCATCGATATATTTATATTAATCCTTGTGTTAACCTTGTACTTCAAGGTTATATTGGTTATTTGTTCTTCTCTTGTGCTTTAAGGTTGTAGATTTGAGGATGAATCATCTTCAAGAAGGGGAGAATGATACAATCCAAATGGTCTCCAAATTTTGGAATAGGATGCTTATGATGATAAAGGTGATTGATAACTTTCAAAAGGTGCCAATGTGATGATGATTACCTTTAAGGGGGTTAAGTGACTTTAAAAAGCCGAAGGAGTGCAAAATAAGGCTAAAAGTCCCCCAGAAAGTGACATGCACCTCATCTGCTTTGGAGGTGTGCCCAACCTACTCTAGATCTACTAAAGTAGGCAGAGCAGTCCATCATGCTCCTAATATATGGCCCATGTTCACCTGAAGCTTAAAGTTTAGAGAGACTACAACTGAATTATGAATCTGATACCAAGGTTGTGAGCACTGAATAATATAATCATGAATGTGGAAGAATAACTTAAATGCCATAAGGTTTTAATAATGAAATAACTACTGAATTATGAATCTGATAAAAATACTGAAATTTGAATAGTCTGAATAGCTAATTATAGTATCTGAAACCCTCTAAATTGGATACTACGAGTTGATGGGACAGGCCCTAACTAACTCCACTAACTACTGACATAAATACATGAAGTAATATAATTTGTCCTCGAATGATGAGGAATCACCACTGCTACTACACTGCTAAAAATTTGAGCATCTAGGTATAATTCGGGAACTGAGCACCAGCACTTATGATATGAGATGTCATAGTGCAAAAAAAAAGGTATTCGGTATGCTAAATGAGGTAGGCTAATATGCATGGTCTCATGAATAGGAATGATAATAATTCGTTGTACATACATGTAAAGCATGGAGTACTGATTAGAAAACATGGAATCTGTAGATACTGATAATACATGAAAATCTGTAAATATTGTGTATGCATGACACATAAACTGAGTAAAATCTATAAACTAATATACTGACAAAACTAAAATTTGTATGCTTTGGTCAAACAACACTAAAACTAGATAACTAAGTTGGGACTATAACTAAGACTATATCTGAGACTGTGGGTGGTATCATCTAACTGACATTCCCCAATTTGAGCTAATCAGGACCAAACCTATAAACCCAGTTGGAAGGGTGTTAATACCATTCCATGGGTACTAACGATGGTTGTGTGGATCCACTAAACTGATATAATGTCCAAAGGACTAAGGGTGTCGCCTGAACTGACGGGTGACCCCTGCGAGATAGTCAAGCTTAGTTTGATGGGTGACTACTCATATCCTATGTTGGCTATGTAGTTCTAGAGTATAGGTATTACTACTAATGACTCTACCTATCTGATGGGGAAGCCACCATCCCTATACTCGCTCGGTGCTAAATCCTACTCCCAACAGAAAGACACTGAGGTACTTGACTGTTCTGAGTTGAATAGCTGATATCTAACAATTCTGATAATGCTTATAAGATAATCTAAAAACTATTCTATAATGTACTGATAATAGACTAAGTAAGAATCTATGGATTTTGGGTATTCAATACCCCTAGGACTCAAAACAAAAATACTGAAAAGAAACTAAATCTTGAAGGTCAAAACATGAAGGCACTTATTAAATAAATCACTCTTGTAGGCATTTTATCAAACACTTGTAGTTCATGGTTTTAAAACAAACATACGAATGTAATGGAACTTGTAGAAATAGCATGGATTCATCATAATAGCATTAAATCATGGTTTAATTTAATAAATAATAATAAAAACACATGGAAGATTGAATAATAACAAGAATTTCATGGTAACAAGGTATAGAATCATAGTTCATGGGGATTCATGGGTAAAATCCCCAATTTAAAACACAATAACTTGAAAAGATCACAATTTTATAATTAAAAAAGGTTGCTTGGACTCCGTGGATGAAAGGTATCCATTGATGAACACCTAACATACCTTAATTGATAGATTTCTTGAAGTTCTTGGTGAATTCTTGAGAATTGACCTTGAATTTGAGAGCTAGGGTTCTTGACTAGGAGAGAATCTTCTTTCATTTGTGGGAAACGTTATTAAAATAATGAAATTATGGGTTAATTAGGGTGAATTTTATGTTAAAGGTTGATTGGGTTGAGGGGAAAAAGATTGTAATGCCCTCAGATATAAAACATGGAATAACTAAAAAAAAATTGATTTTATGAGTTGGCGCGATGTGGTGCTATCGCACCGTATCACTGGAATTGGACAACTAGGAACTAAAGGCTTGTCACAACATGAAGGAATCGTGGTGCCCTTTTGATTCTGAAATTCACCCTTGGCGTGACGCATCCTTATTGTGACAGGACACTGGAAAAGGACAATTGGAATTTTGGATAACAGCATAATATGGTGGTTTTGTGAAGCTTCACTGGAAATTGACAATTGCCATTTATACTGGCTCACGATGCGCTATGGTCTAAAATGATGATGTTTAACGACTAAAACTTAAAATCGCCTTAACTTCTTACCCGATTAGCGGATTTAGGAAAATTTTATATCGTTGGAAACCTAATTAAATTTCCTATGAAATGGTAGGCTCTAAACTGAAAAATAATGAGTGTTCCAAAAATTTCATAGATAAATACTTATGTATCGGGATTTAGATTATGCTAGAGAAATATAAGGTGTTATAATAATGCCATGTCGAGTAGAGTCTCTTTTAGGAGTGTGAAGTGCACCCTACTCATAAGTGAGAGGATACAAGGAATTTAGGAATGTTCTAGTTTTATAGTATTATATCTTTAATCTTGCGTTCTTAATCCAGGAATCCTCTCTAATCCTTGTTTGTTCTCTTTGAGATCATGCCTTTTAGATCTGGAACACAAGGAAATTCTTTTATGCCATTTGGGGATAAGGTTGAAGGGATACGTCCTACATCTGAGTGATGTCATTTGGGTTGACTAATGCCCTAGCGGCATTTATGGACTTGATGAACAGAGTGTCTAGGTAGTATTTGGATTTTTTCATCATTGTGTTTATTGATGACCTTCTAGTTTATTCGAAGAGTGGGGTAGATCATGATAATCATCTCTATGTGGTGTTGCAAGCCTTAAACGAATAATAATTGTATGCCAAGTTCTCTAAGTGTGAGTTTTGGTTGATGACTGTGACTTTCTTGGGTCATATAATTACTAGTGAAGGGATCATTGTGGATTCGCAAAAGGTTTTTGTGTCAAAGAGGTGGCCTAGGCCCACGACTCCATCTGATATTTAGAGCTTCTTAGGTTTAGCTAGATATTCTAAGTGGTATGTGGAAAGCTTTTCTTTGATAGCTGCTCATTTGAATAAATTTACTCAGAAGAAGGTTAAGTTTTCTTGGTCGAATTCTCTTGAAGGGAGTTTTAAGAAGTTGAAGGATAAGTTGACTTCAGCTCCAATCCTGACTTTGTCGAAGTCATGATTGGTTTGTGATTTATTGTGATACATCTCGGGTAGTACTTGGTTGTATTTTGATACAGTATGGGAAGGTAATTACCTATGCTTCCAGGCAGTTAAAGGTAAATAAGAGGAATTATCCTACTTATTATTTGAAGTTGTTGGCGGTTTTGTTTATTTTAAAATTATGAAGGCATTCTCTGTATGGTGTTCACGTGGATATCTTTTCTGATCACAAGAGTCTTTAGTACATGTACACTCAAAAAGAGCTTAATCTCAGGTAAAGAAGATGGCTTGAGCTTCTCAAAGATTATGATATGTCTTCACTATCACTCAAATAAGGCTAATATGGTTGTTGATGCTCTTAGCAGGTTATACATGGGTAGTCTGGCATATGTGGAGGAAAAAAAGTGGGAATTGGTGAAGAATAATTTCCATTTGACTAATCTTAGGGTTTATCTCTTTGACTCTAAGGATGGTATTGTGATGGTGAAAGAAGTTGTTCAATCATCTCTTAGTGTTGAGATTAAGGAGAAGCAAATATTAGACCTATCAAGAGTGATGTTGGTAGAAAAAGGTGGCGGTGTTTGAGATTAGTGGTGATGGTACTTTATGGTATCAAGGGAGTTTATGGGTTCCAGATGTCTATAGTTTACGACAAAGGGTTTTGGCTGAGGCACATGAGTTACACTATGTTGTTCATCCTAGTTGGATGAAGATGTACCATAATATCAAGGAGGTCTATTGGTGAAATGGTATGAAGAGGAATATGGTTAATTTCATAGTCAAATGCATTGTGTGTCACCAGATTATGGTTGAGCACATAAGGCCTGCTGGGTTATATCAAGAAATAGATTTGCCCGAATGAAAGTGGAAGATGATTAATATGAATTACGTTACCATTCTTCCTCGGTCTTGAAACTAATTTAATTTCGATTTGGGTCATTGTGGATAGGATGACTAAGTCTGTGCACTTCTTTCTTGTGTATATTACCTTTTCAGTAATGAATTATATAAAGTTGTACCTTCAGGAGATTGTGAAGCTGTATGGGGTACCTATCATGACTATTTTTTTTATCATGGTATACAGTTTACATATCATTTCTGGATGACTTTCTAGAAAAAGTTAGGGACTAAGGTTTGCTTAAGTACTGCTTTCCATCTATAGTCGGGTGGACAAGGGGAGTGAACTATCCATACATTGAAAGATATGCTTCAGGCATGTATGATTAACTATAGTGGCAATTGGTTTGAGCATGTACCTTTGGTGGAGTTTCCTTACAATAATAGCTAGCCTTTTAGTATTAGTATGGCTCCTTTTGAGGCATTTTATAGTAGGAGGTGTAGATCTCCCATTGATTGGTTTGAGCTTGGAAAGGAAGATATGTTTGGCCTGGATTTGGTTTATCAAACGATGAAGAAAGTGAAGGTGATTTGGGATAGGCTTAAAGCTGCCCAAAGTTGCCAAAAGTCCTGATGTTAGGCGTAGAGACTTAGAGTTTGAGTTTAGGGATAGGTTAATCCTCAAGGTGTCTCCCATGAAGGAGTGGAACAGTTTGGCAAGAAGGTGAAACCAGTCCTTGGTTTGTTGGTCCTTATGTAATTTGTGAAGGGTTGGCAATATTGCTAATGAGTTAGAGTTGCCATCTAGTTTAAGTTTTGTTCATCCGGTCTTTCATGTTTCCACATTGAGAAAGTGCATTAGTGATCCTTCTTCAGTTATTCCTTTGGAAGTATTGGGTATTTCAGAATTTGTCTTATGAAGAGGTCCCGATTGAGATATGAGATAGACAAGTTCATCAGTTGCGGACCAAGAATGTGGTTTCGGTTAAGATTTTGTTGTGGAACCATAAGATGGAAGAAGCTACTTGGGAAGCAGAAGATGACATAAAGTCCAAGTATCTGCATTTGTTTTATGCTCCTGGGATTCGTGCAGAAAGTATGTGTCTTCAACACATCTTTATTTTCTGAGTTTGTTGAAGAAAAGATTAATATCTTTGCCCCTTTGTTTCCAAACTTTGTCAAAAGGATGTTTGATAATGCAAATGACTTTGTGTGTAGTTACCCCTACTTTGTCCATTATTCGGGGATAAATGTTCCTAGTGGGGGAGACCGAAACATCCTCGGTTTTAACCCGCAAAAAGTTTTCTCAAATTCCATTCTCCAAACCTAATATGACTTATGGGTACGAGCCATATAGGTATGGTTTTGTCGTATGCTGACCAGTGGTAGTTGGTGGGATGGTTTTGGTCAATGGAATAGGTACAATGTAGGGTTATGAGCTATAAGATCTTGGCATGAGCCGTATCAGGGACTCGTATGGTAGGCAGTATTTCATCCTTCTAGTATTTCATCCTGCCAGGGATACGGGTCATGGGTATGGATCCTATGTTGTGTTTACTGCTTGGTTAGATGAGTCATGTATTGGACAATGACTGATCCAAGGTTGAGGCCTGGATATGAGTGGTAGGTACCGATTGTATAGGAGGGTACGACTCGTATGGGTCAGTAGTATCCCTATGATGGGTTTTTAAAGGATTTAAGTAGGGGTATTCTAGATATTTCCCTACCAACCCTAATTAGGACCCATGAATACTAATACACTTAGGAGGTTATTTACCCTATTATTCTATTCATTAATAGTTAAAAACTATTCCAAAAATACTCCATAATTCTCTCAAGAGCTTTTGGTGCAAAAAGGTTATATTTTTATCTTGAGGATTGCTTTGGTGATTTGTTTCGATCAATTCTTTCACATAAGGTATGATTTTCTTCCCTCATTGTAATTTCAACTAAAGGCATGGTTTATATGATTGATTTCATGGTTTTACTGTATCATGATTATGGCTTTCAACTATTATTTATGGGTTTTAATATTAAATGCTTGGTTATGGTTTCCTATGGTTTTAATTATGCTTTTATATGCATTAATGGTGGTTTTGGACAATTGGATTGCATGGTAATGGTTTAATACTCTTTCGAATTGGTTTTGGTTATATTATGCCTTAAGGTGTTTTATAAAATGCTTATAAAGATATGTTCATTGCATTGACTTTTTTTAATGAAACTTTTGCATGTTTTAAAATTGGTAAGAAATTATACATGGTTTAAATGGTTTGGAAAGGCTAAAGGCTAAATGGTTATTCTTGTGCAGAACATGGAAGTCTACAAAGTGGTTTAATGTGGTATATGGAAGGGCATTTGAAAGTCCCCTGAACCTAAATAGTTTGTCTATGGATATTACTTGCAAGTAAGGGGTGGTATAACGTTACCACTAATATTGGCCTTGGTTAATAAAATGGTAAATGGATTTGGTTGGTTATTTAGAACAATTTTAATTGGGCATTAATGGCATGGTATGTAGCAAAGTCATGGAAAATGGCGGTCCCGGGAAGGCCAAAACTAGAAACTCATATTTTTCGATATGAGAATTGGTCTTAGTGGACTGTGTGCATGATGTCACACTATTAGGGGATATACTATTCATTCCATGGGATACTTCCCTGGTTGTGCAGCTACATATAGTGGACGTTTTCAGCAGGAGGAGCTGAACCCATATCGCCCATGGATGGTTTTGGACGGCCAAGTTACACAGCCCAGGTAAAGGTTTTCAATGCATTCTAAACCTGGTTCCCTTTCGAATCACTTATATATGTATGGTTGAATGCATTATGGATGGTTTTAGTTGGTTTTGTAACTGGCATTATGGATGGTTTTACTTGGTTTTATAACTAGCATTATTTCATCCTTATCTTAGGATTCATGCTAGGGGTCACTCGCTAACCCCATCTACTAGCAGTTGTATACCCATGCTATGCAGAAATCGACCATTCTAGTCATTTTATTTAGCATGTAGATTCGCTATCAGTATTTAGACTGAAGTGGTGAGCTTTCATTCTTTCGAGGGACATCATTTCATGTTATGTATTTCTTAGGACACTTTTCTTTTATTTTGGACATTGGTTTTGGCCATTGTCGGGGGCATATCCCTATCGAAATTTTTTACTCTTTTGGATAAAGGCTTTGTGGTACTTCTGAAGGTTGGTATGGGTGGGATCGATATTGATGTTAGCCTTGGCATTCGAATAAGATGATGGGCTGATATCATTGAACGATATTGTTGGTTGTTCTATCCTATTATATTTTGGGATAAATTATATTATGTTTTGGTATTCTTTCTAGTTGTCACCTAGTTTATGGCCTATGGTTTAGTTTAGTATGGTTGGGTGGTTGATATGGGATGGTTGGACTCGGTTGGGTTGGTCATGGTCGTGATCTATTCCTATGGTCTTTGTGTGAGTTATTACACTAGTATGTTTCATGCTCGGAATTCAGCCAACTCAGGGTAGGTGGCTGAAGGTTGGGTTGGGAAATGGTGGTGGTCTTCGGTCGTAGTCGGACTTAGGATGCCTATTACGACAAGGACCCAAGGTGTGTCGTGTCCATAAATAGGAGTTTTCTTTCATTTAGTAAGTAACTTTGATGATAAAAGACTAATTACTCTCTTTTGAGCGAGTGTGAAAGTTTGGATTAGCTTGAGTTTAAACGTTGTTAGAAACATTGGTTTCTTGGGAATCGATTCCCTTGTGGTCAATGAAAGATTTAAGTACTTTATCTGGTTTAATTGATTGAGGACTAAGGGTTTGATATACCTTTTATTTGCTTTCAGTTTCTTTCATTGTGTCTATCTTATTGATTTCCTATCTATATTTTCTTTCATTATTCTTTTCTTAATTTAGTTTTGATTCCGTAGATTATTTTTGTATTATTCGATATCAGAGTCGAGCTTGATTTCATTTTCACAAAGCCAATCTTGAGTTTGTTATCTCAAAAATCAATAAATAAAGTGTCAAAAACGTTTTAGAGAAAGACCTCAAAAAACAATTTAGGGCTTGATTGAGTGCATTTGAAAAGAACCCACCATTGTTGTCTTAAAATTTGAAGAAAGGGGTTCTTATATCTACAAATATTTGGTTCAAATTTAACGTTGAATTTGTTGAAAAAAGTGTTCTCTATAGTGAGAGGAACGTTGGGTTAAAAGTTGGTGCCATTTGGAGAAACTTCAAAATTTCACCATTTTTGTATTTTTGAAGCTTGAAGAAATATCATGATTTTTGGAACGTATTTAGAAGGTTGAAAAGTGCTTGGATTCAAAATTTCAACACATTCCGAGCAAGGTTTAAAGAGTTGGAATTTTTTGTGTTCTTGGTGCTCTTATGAAGATTCATATCTTCATGTTGAATTTTCTTCAAGAAGTTGGTGTTTGATCCAAGTAAGAGAAAGAAAAAGTGTACAAAAGTGTTAGTACAAGAACACCTTTGAACATCCAAAGAATATTCATAGAAAGAGGCCAAAAGGGGACCGAAACAAGTACATTTCGGCCCCATTTTCATGTTGTTCGACAGATCTATCTTGGAGATGCGCCTGACCTGCTAAAGCAGGTCCAAGGCATCCCAAGATAGTAGATTATGAATGTAGAAGGGGTGAATTACTTTTTTTTTCAACTGGACAGTCGACTTTCTTTAACAGACAGTCAACTATTAATTGCAGTAATGAAAACTTCAGAAAATAAATTGCTGAAGGTAAATAACACTAGATTTTTCATACTGTTTGGGACCTCTAATAGGTCTTACTCCAGTCCCCTTTGGTTGCAAGGGATTTCACTAGTTCTTTTGTGAATTAAAATCAAAACAAAAAATTGAGTTAAGCTTTTTGTCTTTGACTCACACTCTTTTCTTTCTATCACACTTTGATACAAACCCTCGCCATATAAGTGTTTCTCTCCTCTCTTTTTAAGTACACAATAAACTTTTTAAGAGAATATAATGCTTGAGTAAATTAGATCAAGGAACTAGAGAAGGTTGAGACAAGTCTATGTCTCTTTCTTTAATTTTCAATGCTTATATAGTAGTGATTGGTCTAGTCACTAGCCATCAAAAATTTTAAGGCAACTCAAAGAATTTTTCTTCTTAGTAAATGGAATAAGGAATATTCAGCTTAAAAAATAAGAAAAGAGTAAAAGAAAAATCTAACTAAGTACAGTATATTCAAAAGATGTGACAAATCCATGACATTAGTAATTCATTTAATGCAGTAGATATTGTTCCTATTTTTATGTGCCTTTTGTTACTCAATAGAATCTTCTGATAAAAATTTTTCAGTCTATTTAGAGTAACATATCTTTTCCTTTTTTCCAATCTCCTTGATTTACTCTCTTGAAATCTGCAGCAATCTTCCTTTTCTTCTTATGAGATGCTTCTTTGTTTTTTAGTATTATTCAATCGGAATTTCCTGCAATCAAATCAAACTCAATGGTCATTCATAAAAATCTTAATGTTACTAATATCCCCTTTTTGATGGATGATAAAGTAAATTATATTAAAAGAAAATTAGATTACTTCCCTAGATTACTGTTCAAATTCTCCCTCTGTAGGAGTGACTCTCCCCTTTAATGACTTCTCCTGCAAGGTTAGATTATATACAACAATACAATATTTTTCTCCCCCTTTGGCATTAATCAAAAAAGTAAGAATGGCAGTACCACACAAACTACGTAAAAGCATTAGTTTATATACAACAATACAATATTTTTCTCCCCTTTTGAAGACATGATATGAAAAGTTTGGATTTTCAAAACCTTGGGGTTGTTTCACAAAAACTTGTTCATCAATAAAACCATTTAAAAATAACTTTTCACATCCATTAAAATTCTAATAGATTCTAACCTTGCTACAAGTGTGAAGGTCTCATCATAATCGACCCCTTCTTGTTGTGAGTATCCTTGAGCAACTAGATAAGCTTTATTTCGCATAATTTTACCTGATTCATCCATTTTATTCCTGAATACCCATTTGGTTCCAATAATAGAGGCATTATCTGGTTTAGGAACAACTGTCCACATTGTTTCTGCTCAATTTCTCAAGCTCTTTTTTCATTGCCTTTTCCTAACTATCATATTCTAATGCTTCATTGACCTTTTCTGCTTCTAGTTGAGATAGCAAGGCTATGTTTGCATTTACTATACTTGAATCCATTGTTTGCATTCTTTCTTTTGGATCCCCAGTGATGAATTTATTTTGGATAATCTTCTCCACTCACTTAGAATTGCTTCTTGTTCAACTTGATTATTGGAAGCAGTAGCAAACTGGTCAGTTTCAGTACTAGTTATTTCGAGGAGGAGTCATCCTTAGTGCAAGGAGATTTGTTAATCTGTACCTGTTCAATCTCATCATCTACAGAGCTAACATTCTTTACACAATGATTATTTAAAAACAACATGTACAGATTCCTCAATACAAAGAGAGCATTTATTGAAAATTCAGTATGATTACTAGAGTTAGAGTAGCCCATAAAGATACCTCCATCACTTCGTGAATCAAACATAACAATGTTGTCTTTGCCATTGTTATGAACAAAACAATTTGAGCCAAATGAATGGAAGTACTCAATGTTAGATCTTTTATTGTTACAAAATTTATATGGAGTTTTCCTTAGAATATGTCTAATGAGACACCTATTTAAAATATGTCATGCAGTACTGAAAACTTCGGCCTAAAATTTATGTGGTAGAGAGTGTTTGCAGATTATGGTTCAAGCCATGTCTTGAAGTGTTCTATTTTTTCGGTCAACCACAACATTTTATTAGGGGATCTTGGAGCAGAGAAGTTGTGAGTGTATCCATGAGTATCGCAAAATATTTTGAAATATTTATTCTCAAATCTCCCTTATGATAAATTCTAATGGCAGAGATGTAGTAACCATTGTGTCTTTAACCTTTCCACAGAAAACTTCAAAATTATTTAAGGTATCATCTTTGTTAGCTAAAACATGACCCAAGTAAATCGAGAGTAATCATCAATAGTCACAAAAGCATACCTTTTACCAGCAATGATAGCAGTTCTAGTTGGACCAAATAAGTCCATATGAATTAGCTTCAAGGGTTTAGTAGTGGAAACAATATCTTTAACAGGAAATAAAATTCTAGTTCGATTACCAAGATAACAGGCATCACAAATTTGGGTCTTTTTGAAATCTAAATTTGGCAATCTAGTCACAAGTTCATGCTTGACTAGCTTTTCAATATGCCTCATGCTTGCATTACCAAGTTTTCTGTGCCAAATTCGAGGATCATCAGAGATGGAGGCAACATATATATGTACTTTTGTCCTTTTGATAGAGTCTAGAACATACACATTACTGTGTCTATTTCCAGCAAGGATTTGCCTTTCATGTTTTTCAATTATGTACCCTTCCTTTTTAATTCTTACCTCTAATTGTCACGACCTAAAAACTAAGGTTCATGATGGCACTTGCCGCGGTAAGCCTTGACAAGTAACCCTATCACACAAACTGATACAAAAAGAGAAAATAGAAACAATAAACCAAAGTAAGGCATCCATCATGAAGCCGAACCATACAATATAATAAGAATAGAAGAACATGATTAAATATATCATACCATAATCCTAAAACCTGGTGTCACAGTGTAAGAACATCACTACTACAACTCAAGATCAAAATACATAAGATATCTAGAATAGGAACTACTATGTCTCTGAATGCAAAATATAGAAGAACATGATTAAATATATCATACCATAATCCTAAAACCTAGTGTCACAGTGTAAGAACATCACTACTACCACTCAAGATCAAAATACATAAGATATCTAGAACAGGAACAACTATGTCTCTGAATGCAAAATATAGACATACTCTAAATAAACAAAGGTAGAAGTCGACTTCGAAAGCAAGAATCCAACAGCTACCTCAAATAGCTCCAAAGTGTCTCAAGAAGTCAACCACCGTGAGGCGCACTTGAATCAGGATCTACACTAAAAGGGCGCAGTAGGGGTGAGTACGGTCCACTTGTACTTACTTGATATCATAGGCCAACTAAACAAAACAGAAAATAAACCTTACAAAATACACACTAAACGCACATCACGTACAATCAAAAAATGTCCCAAATGGTAGCCCACACCGTCTCCACTAACAGTTCTATAATAATCACATACGCCAAAACAATACGAAAGAGAAGTATAAGAATACAGGAATCACACATAAGAAAACGAAGGAAGAAGTACACATAGATGGGTATCACATCAAGGAAAATAATACATCACAGAAATGTATGAAGTAAATACAAATGCAATAGAGATAATGATCATGCTAATGATAACGATGATGCTCGAGGTTGTCACACAACCTCTATATACACCTACAGAGCTAAAGCTTCCTGACATAGGACCCATGGGGGGTTTTTCAACTCATTACAACCAATATCTAATACTAATATCTATTTCTCCTCTCCGACACATCCATCGGTATAGGATTTCAAGATGTCAGAGTTTTTGTCAGAAAAATTTAGTGTTTCTAGTATTTCCACAGTGGTACCAATGTTTTATGAATGTACATGATATAAGAATGTAATGCTCACAACTAACCAGAATGAGAATTTCCATATCCAACCCATATTCCAACCAAGTGAGCTAATAATCCACTCAATATTTCCCATCCTTGAATTCCAACATAAGCCATATGCTAAGAGAGTAGGATACAATTAAATTACACCATTGATACCACATTAGGCTTTTTCATTAACAAGATATAATTAATTTCACGTATACAAGGTCAACAACATCATATAAGACCCCACACGATCACACATAACAAATAATGTTCCAAAAAACACTAAATAATCAGTTTATAGGCCCCACACGAGCATGATACAATAATTATAGTCATTTTCATGATTAGTTACCACACCCTTATCATGCTTTTGTATCAACATAAACTACCCAGCCCAGTCTGAAGAAAGTTAAGCCATAAACTACCTCGAATGTTGAAAATCAGCCTGAGAGCCTTCAATCTGAAGCCTTACTCCTCCCGAACGGACTCAAAAACAACTAAATCTTGCAAATATAGAATCTATACATCAAAAGAAAGCCAATGATACCCATATTGCCTATTTTTGCATTAGGGTCAAAATGAACTCCCAAAATAGATGAGTATAATCATAATCTTATTTTTGAAATATGTCCCATATTTTTAGGAGTCTACAACTGAAAACCCAGGTGAAAATGAGTTAAGAACAAAGTCCCAGTTGAAGAAAAATCATAATTAAGCTTTACCGACGAAAATCCTAGAAACTCATTTTAAAATCAAGAATTGAAGTTATTTTGAAGATGAAATCGAAAGAAATGTGATAACTATAAGATTAGAGACTCATCAAAGTAAAAATGGGTTGAAATCAGGGTTTAAATTAGAGAATTATAATTTGTAGGCCTTACAAGAAAAATCCCTAATTTCTACTTTTTTAATCCGCATTTAAACAAGAATTACATGATGAAATTTGGAGAAAACAGTTGAAGTAGGTGTTATGGAGCTTACCTAAGATTAAAAGTGGAAGAAATTTCTCAAAATCACAAAACCCTAAGCTCTTAGTCTCAAAAAGAGTGATAATGGTGAAACATGGGTATATAAAGGATCCAGGTATCGCATATGCGATCACCGGGTCACATACGTGGTACCTAGCCTGAGGGTAGATATCGCATATGCAAACCTATCATCATATATGTGAGTCCAGCAATCACGGCTAAGATGTTGCATATACGACACTTGTTTCTAGCCAGCTGAGTTGTGTAAGCAACTAACCCATCACATTCGTGGGTGCACCAGCACCAACTAGAAACTTGGAGATTCCAATTCTCCGTGGATCCCTTGGGATTCATCCAGAATCATGTGAACGCAAAACAAACTTTGCGGACCTATAAAATTTGATACTCTGAATTTAATGGCGATATCAGATTTTAAAAAAATGACATTTTCACATAGTTGACCCTCGAAACTCAATTTCAGAACTTTTAGAACCAAGGACAGAAATGAGATATAAAATCCATAAAACCACACCAACCATATTACCGACCTAAAAGATCTGCTAGCGCAGTCCATTTTTCCATCCAACGTACAGACTAATCAATGTTGACTAAAGTCAACTATAAGGTTTATCAAGCCACCAAAAACCAAAATTTCACATCAAACACATTGAAATACATTGGGAATTATGCCAAGTATCCCCATACCCCAGAAATAGCACGATGTAACTACGGGGAGGGGTAAAATGGTCAAATTGCATAAAAATAAATATTTCACATAAATCATCAAAAATTAAGTCGTTACATCATCCACCACTAGAAATCTAGTTTGTCCTCAAACTAAAGGTAAGGGAAAATACCTAAATCAGCAAAAATCTGGGGATAAGAACTACGCATATCAAACTCGACCACGCAGGTAGCCTCATCTACAGGTCGATGTATCTACTAAACCTTAACCACTAGACTATCTATAGAATGCAATCGCCTAACATCCCTAGCCAAGATGAAGACAGGCTCCTTAACAAAATACAACCTCTCATTTAACTAAATCGAATCCTAATAAATGACATGAGACTCATTTGGAATGTAACGGTAAAGCATGGAAACATGAAAAACTGGATGAAGAGTGGATAAATATGGGGGCAAAGCCAACTCATAAGCCATATCACCAACAGTCCAAAGAATCTCAAATAACATAATATACCTGGGGCTAAGTTTGCCCCCTCTTCCAAAACCTCATCATACCCTTCATAGGTAAAACTCAAAGGAAAACACGATCACCCATACCAAAACTCAAGGCACGAAATCTATGATCTGCATTGCACTATTGACTACTCTGAACAGCTCAAAGTCTATCTGGGATAATCTAAACTCTATCCAAAGACCCACGAATCAAGTCTGTACCTCGAGGTATAACTTTAAAAACCTCAAACTAACAATTGGAGAGCGACAATGTCTACCATACAAGGCATCAAAAGGAGCCATATCAATACTGGAACGGAATCTATTATTATACGCAAACTCTGCCAAAGCTAGATATTGCTCCCACTGGCCACCAAAGTCCATCAAACAAGCATGAAGCATATCCTCCAATACCTAAATAGTCCGCTCTGATTGACCATCCATCTGGGTGTGAAATATTAAGCTAAGATAAACTCGAGTACCCAAATCACCCTGAAAAGTCTTCCAAAAGTGATATGTGAACACTGAACCTTCATCTAAGATGATATACACTAGCACACCATAAAGTGCATAATTTCACGAATATAGATATAGGCCAACATCTCGGCACTGAAAGAGACCTGAACTGAAATGAAATAGGAAAATTTGGTTAATCAATCTACGAAGATCCAAACACTATTAGAACCATACAAAGTATGAAGCAACTTAGTCATGACATTCATACTAATTCGTTCCCTGTTCCACTCAAGAATGGGTAACCTCTGAAGAATCCACCAGGCCTCAAATGCTCAGCCTTCACCAGCTGGCAACATAGGAAATGACATAAAATCCTCTATATTTCTCCTTATACCACCCCACCAATAATTCTTCCTCAAATCACAATACATCTTAGTCACTCCCGGATGGATGAAATACTAAGAACAATGAGCCTTCTCCAAAATAAATCATATCCAATCACCCATTCTCGACACACAAACCCAGCCTCCAATCCTCAAAATACTATTTAAATCGAGTGAGGCTTCCTTATCCTCACTATTCAATACCTTATCCAAAATCAATCTCAAGCTAATATCATCAAATTGATGAGCTAGAATTTTCCCCACCAAAGAAGACTTTGCCTCCAGAATGCCAAAACACACCCAAGTGTTGAAAATATAAAGACTAACCATCTGGTTAGACAAAGACTAAACCTCTAAGACCAAAGGCCTCTCCTAGTCAAAATATTTGTCAAGCTACCAATGCTAGTCAACTTTTAACTCAAGGCATTTGCAACTACATTAGCCTTGCCAGGATGATAGAGAATAGTTAAGTCATAATCCTTAAGAAACTTAAGACAACGGTGTTGCCTCATATTAAGATCTTATTGGCTAAAGAAATACTGAAGGCTATGGTGATCCGAGAAAACCTCACAATGGACTCCATAAAAGTAGCACCTACATAACTTTAAAGTAAAAAACAATCCCGCATAACTCCAAATCATGGGTAGGATAATTCTTCTCATAGGACTTCAACTGACGAGAAGCATACGCAATCACTTTACCCTCTTGCATCAACACAACACCTAACCCAATACCTAAAGCATCACAAAAGATAGTAAAACCCATGCCCTCTTTGGACAAGGTCAAGATCGGAGTTGATGTCAACAAATCTTTGTGCTTTTGGAAGCTCACCTCACAAGCATCGAACCACTAAAAAGAAACCTTCTTCTGGGTCAACTTGGTCAACAAAGATGTAATAGATGAGAAACCTTTAATAAAACATTGGTAGTAACTTACCAAGCCAACAAAACTTTGAATATCAGTGGGGGAAGTAGGTTTATCCCAATCACAAACTACTGCAATCTTGGATAGATCAACCATAATACTATCTTTGGTCACCACATGACCCAATAAAGAGACAGACTCCAACTAAAACTCGCACTTAGAGAACTTAGCATACAATATCTCATCCCTCAATCTCTGAAGTACAATTCATAAATGCTCCTTAAGAACTGCCTCACTCTTAGAATAAACAAGGATATCATCTATAAATACAATAATAAAAGAGTTGACATACGATCGAAATACTTGATTCATCAATATCATGAACGCAGTTGGGGAATTAGTCAACCCAAAGGATATGACCAAGAACTCATAAAGACTATATCAAATCTGAAGAGCTTTTTTTGAAATATTCAAAGCAATAATCCTCAACTGGTGAACCCCGTATCTCAAATCAATCTTCAAAAACACCAAATCACCCTAAATCTGGTCAAATAAATCATTAATACAAGAAAAGGGATACTTATTCTTGACTATCAACTTATTTAACTACCAATAATCAATACACATAAACATAGACCTATTCATTTTCTTCAGAAACAAGATAGGTGCACCCTAAGGTGATAAACTAGGTCATATAAATCTCTTATCCAATAACTCTTGCTACTGATCCTTTAATTTTTTTAGATCGACTGGGGCTATCATATAGGAAGGAATAGAAATGGGCTTGGTGCCCTACTCAAAATCAATGGAAAAGTTCGTATCACAATCTAGAGGCATACCAAGCAAATCCATGGGGAAGACATGCACAAACTTGAAAACTATATGAATAAAATCCAAAGAAGAGGGTGAAGCAATACTAGCACACCTGGGACCCGAATGAAGCACACCCTTCTAAAATACCCTTGGCACACCTGGCAAAGATAAAGTCATGGTCTTTGCATAATAATCTAGGACATAATGGCAAGAATCCAACCAATCCATACATAAGATGACATAAAATTGATCATATCTAATACAATCAGATCTACTCGAATCTCAAGCCAAGCAAAAGTCACAGCACACTATTGGTACACCCGATCCACTATTAAAGAGTCTCCTACGGGGTTTAGATATATGAATACACACAGTAAGAGGATCACAAAATAAATAAAAGCCTAAAGCAAAGTATGCAGACACATAAAAGAAAGTTGATCCCAAATTAGATAATACAGATGTAGGTCTGAAACAAACTAGGATGATACCTGTGATGACAATATCAAGGGCCTCTGACTTTGGTCTGGCGGGTATAGCATAGCACTATCCATAATCACTAACTAGATAAATAGCCCTGCGACCACCACCACAGGCTCCACTATCTCTGCCTCGCTCAACTATGTAGAACCCTTACCCCTTACAACTGAAATAAGAGTAGCTCTGAACACATGGGAAGGATAGTCCTTGGAAAAATGGTTAGACTTATCACATACATAGCAACCTCTACAACTTGACTCAATATGAGGAAGTACGATTAGATTAGAGCAGATACCCAGAATAGCTGAACCAGAAGACCCACTACCTAAACTCTGCAAGGCTACCTGCTTGGTTTTACCATGATAACCATGGAAACCTTTAGAATCCCTACCTCGAGAAGTGTGACCTCTAAACTCACCCAGACAGTGCACCTTCTTAGAACCTCCCTGGGATGCTTAAAGAATACACTCAGACATCTTAGAATGATCCATAATACTTTGAAATAATGGTCCACACACTACCATCTAAGATGTAGCTAGCTAAAGAAAAATATCCAGCCCCTTCACGAACTTCTCAATCTTCTCAAATTTGATGGCAATACTGCATAGAAATATCTAGACAAGGCATAGAAGATA
This sequence comes from Capsicum baccatum var. pendulum, assembly GCA_030864225.1. NCBI lineage: Eukaryota > Viridiplantae > Streptophyta > Magnoliopsida > Solanales > Solanaceae > Capsicum > Capsicum baccatum. The sequence continues at coordinate 156,630,490 of CM061560.1, read as the reverse complement.
CCTAATCTCTCATCTGATCCCTTAGACTGTAAGGCACGAAACTCTCTAAAAAGGCCCCAGTAAACTGATCCTAAGTTATCTCAAGAGAATCGAGAGGTTTGTAACCAACAAGTGACCTCCACCAATTTATAGTGGTATCCCTTAATTGATAAGTGGTATATGCAACACCATACAACTTATGTAGACCTAGGTTAGGAAACTTCTTGCGACAGTTAATCAAAAATTCATAGGCATCCTTGCCCACAACGCTACTAAACCTAGGAGGACCCAAATGAGTGAACCTTCCAAACCTCTTTTGAAGCTCAAAAGGCATAACTGCACTCACAATGAGCGGAGGTATGGTTAATCTGGTAGGATGAGATCCCACCTGAGGAGGTAACATAGATAAAGGTTGAACTCCTGACCTTGAAATACAATACTCGGATGTAGGTGTGGAAGGAGGAATAAAGATCAGAGTTTATAAAGTACTAAAAGAAGAAGTAGGTACCACTGGAGGATCCTCACTCGGGGTTGATGGAACATTAGGAGTAGTCAAAGGAGCACCCTTCAGATGGGTCAACAACTATACTAATAACCACTCCAAGACTGGGGTAGAACAACTTGGTAGAACTAAAGTAGGACTCATATATCCAATATGCTCAAGTCGAGGCTTAGGGGAGAATCCCCTAGCAGTACTCATAGAAGAGGCAGATCCATATGCTCGCCCACTATCTCAAGCCCATCACGACTCATAACTCACTCTCTAGATTAGGCTTTCTCCTCAGATGAAGGCTTTGCAACTCTTACCTCATAAGACCTCATTATTACCATTTGTACATTAAAGGGTGAAATATGACTAGAACATAAGGTATGAAGGAATCTATATAATAAAGAACAAAATAAGGGAATTTTTCTAAAGACATCCTATAGACTCTCGAAGATAGATACAGACATCTATGTACCGATCCACGAGACTCTATTAGATATCCCATTCTTACACTATTGAGACCAAATGAGCCTAGCTGCTCTGATACCAATTTATCATAACCTAAAAACTAAGGGTGATGATTGCACTTGTCGGGGAAAGCCTTGACAAGTAAGCTTATCACATAAACTGATAAAATAGGGGAAAATAATAATAACAACCCAAAGTAAGGCTTCTAGAACAAAGACGAACCATATAACATAATAAAAATAAAAGAACATAACAAAAGATATCATAGCATAATCCCAATATCTGGTGTCAGAGCGTAAAAACATCACTAGTATAACTCAAGATCAAAATACATAAGATATCCAAATAAAGAATAACTCTATCTCAGAATGCAATATGAAGACATAGTCTAAATAAAGAAAGGTAGCAATTGACTCCAAAAGCAATAATCCAACCATTACCTTGAATATCTCAAAAGTATTACCCTAAGCCAACCACCGTGAGGCATACTCAAATTAGGATTTACATCAAAAGAGCACAGTAGGGATGAGTACCGTTCATTTGTACTTATTTGATATTATATGCCAATTGAGCAAAGGAAAAAATAAAGCATACAAAATACACACTAAGGGCACGTCACCTGTAGTAAAAAATATCCCAAATAGTATCCCACACCGTCTCCACTAATAGTTCTATAATATTCACATACACCATAATAATACAAAAGAGAAGTACAAGTATATAGGTATCATATGTACGAATACAAAGGAAGAAGTACACAGACAGGTATCACATCAAGGAAAATAATACATCACAAAAATGTACAAAGTAAATATAAATGAAATGGAAATAATGAAAATAATGTTGATGATGATGATGATGATAATGATGATGATGCCTGAGGTTGTCGCACAACCTCCATATATACCTACGGAGTTAAAGCTCTCTGACATTGGACCCATGTGAAGTTCATCAATCTGTATACAACCAATATCCATATCTCCTCCAGCATATCCATCAGTAGAGGGTTTTGAAAATGCATAATTTCTATCAGAAAAAACCAGCGTTTTCAGTATTTCCATAGTGGTACCAATATTTCATGAATGTATATGATATGAGGATATAATGCTCACAACCAACCAGAATGAGAATTTTCATATCCAACCCATATACCAACCAATAGAGCCAATACTCCACTCAATATTTCCAACCATTCATGAATTCCAACATAAACTATATGCCAAGAGAGTAGAATGCAATTAAATTACACCATTGATAACATGTTAGCCTTTTTATTAACATGATACAATTAATTTCACGTATACAATATCACTAAATATCATATAAGACCCCACATGGTCACAACACAATAATTATTGCTATTTGAAAGATTAGCTACCACACCTTTAATATGCTTATGTATCAGCCGCAACCTTCCTTGAATACCAAAAACTAGTCCAAAAGACTTTAATTTGAAGCCTTACTCCTCCTGAACAAACTTGAAATCAACTAAATCATACAAATATAGAATCTATGCATCAAAAGAAAGGCAATGATACCCATATTGCCTATTTTTATATTGGGGTCAAAACGGACTACCAAAATAGGTTTTCAAAAAAGAAGGGTAAATCATAGTTTTATTTTTGAAATATGTTCTCCATATTTATAGGAGTCTATTGCTGAAAACTCAACCAAAAATGAGTTAAAAATAAAGTCCCAATTAAAGAAAAATCAAGAATTGAAGATGAAATTGGAGGAAAAGTGATAATTATAAGATTAGAAACTCTGAGAATTCTAATTTTTAGGCCTTACGGGATAAAATCCACAATTTCTATCTTTTTAATTTGTATTTAAAAAAATATTACATGATAAAATTTGGAAAGAATAGTTGAAATAGGTGTTATGGAGCTTACCCAAGCTTAAAGGTGGAAGAAATTGCTTAAAATCATGAAATCCTAAGCTCCAAGTCTCAAAAATGGTGAAAATAGTGAAGCATGGGTATATAAAGGATCCAGGCATCGCATACATGATCATCGGGTCGAGTACATGATACCTGAACTGAGGGCAGGTATCGTATATGTAAAACTATTATCGTGCATGCGAATACCATAATTGCAACCAAGGTGAATGTAGCACTTACGTCTGGTCAGTTGAGTCACGTAAGTGAATGACCCATCGCATTTGTGGGTGCACCAGCACCAACGAAGACATGGAAAATTACAAGTCTCTGTGGACCTAGAATCCTATGAACCAAAACAAACTATGCTACCCTATCAAATTTGTTGCTCCAAACTTAATAGCGATATCAAATTTTCAAAACAAACGTTTTCACTAAGTTGACCCTTGAAACCTAATTTTACAACCTTATGAATTAGGGGTCAAAATAATATATAAAATTAATAAAACCACACCATCCATGTTACCAACCTAAAATCAATGTTTTGGATCTACTAGCGCAGTTCGCTTTGCCATCTGACGCACAAATTAATGAATGTTGATCGAAGTCGACTATAAGGCTTTTTAAGAAACCAAAAATCATAATTTCAAATAAATCATACCAAAGTGCATTGAAAATCATGCCAATCATCCTCACACCTCATAAATATGAGAACACAATCACAGGGAGGGGTAAACTAGTTAAATTATCAAAAATTAGGTTATTACACCAATCCAATATCATACAACTGACTAATACTTAGCAGGTTGTACTTTAAGTTTCTAACCAAACAAACATTAGTAATATCACATGAATTATTAAAGGAAATAGTACCAATACCTATTACTTTGCCATTGGAGTTATCTTTAAAGCTGATGTCACCTCCATCAAAATCAGTTATAGTTTCAAATAAATTCTTGCTTCCGATCATGTGATTTGAATATCCCTTATTGAGATTACCATTTTTCTTTAGATTCTGAGTAGTTTTCCTACAAAATAGACTTATCACTTATTTCTAGGCACCTAAGCATTCTTGGGTCCCTTTGGATTAGTTTTTGGATTTGTTGACTCAATTTTGGGTCTCAAAATCCATTTACCATAATTTCTAGAGCAAAGTCTGCAGTTATAATATTTATGACCAGGCTTCCCACAATAATAACAAGAAGTATAGTATTGATAAATTGCTATATAGTATGTATCGTAAAATATGAGTATATCTCCCAGTTAACTGGCTTAAGTTAGTTGACCTTTCAGATTTATCATAGCTATAGTACATTTTATGATAGGTATTAGGACTATCATTTCTCCCTTTGGTTGACTTACTCAAATTAGGTGACCGTTGATATCCTTCACTACTATAATATCTTATTACTATCAGATTTAGTAGTTGACTTAGTTGAGTTAGTCAACTAATTTGACCTGACAATACTATGACTAGGAGATTTTTCAAAACTGTTAGTTTTGATTTTCAAGTCATCAATTTCTTCTTGTAAGTAATCTTTTTTTTATTTCACAAACTTCAATTTTAAGGTCCTAGTCTCTTCTTTCTCTGAATAAAGCTCTTTTTTCTTTATGAACTTTATTTAAATTAGTTATGGCAAGGTCCAACAAATTTTGAATTTTTGAGCATTCAAAAAAGGAGTTATCTCTTACTTGGCTGGATTCTCCAATTTTCATAAAGCAATAGTCTGCAATGTTATCAATTTCATAGTCTAATTGTTCCTCATCACCCCAAAATCTAAATTCCTTTTGATTTTCTTTGAAGGGTCCTCTTCTACATTTTGGACAATCATAAGCATTGTGATTATATCTACCATAATTATAACACTTACCTTCATTCCCGTTCTGATCAATATGTTGTTTTCCCTGTGATTAATTTTGTCTTCCCCTTCTTTGATTTTTGGATCTTTTGTAATCATTAACAATTATTATTTTGATGAGAGTAAGTTCATCTGTATCCTGGGCATCATATTTTTCTTTATTTATAACTTTGAAAGCCCCATTTTCTTCTTTTTCTCTTGTTGTTGGTCCTTTTTATTCAAGTAAGCCTTTTTAAAGGAAATAAGGTCTCCTCTGAATTTATCATACGTCATGTTATTCAATTTCATACTTTCAAGAGCCACAACCTTAGAAAGTCACTGAGGAGGTAAAATTCTGACAATCCCTATAATCTGATCTGCCACGAGATTGGTTTTTCCTGTAGCTTTGAGTTCACCAACAATTTCTCCAAACCTGGCAAATATTTCTTCAATGTATTCACCAGTTTTTATCTTCAAAAGTTCATAGTCACAGACTAATAAACTTATAAGATTTTGTTTTAGTATCTCAGTTCCTTCATATGTTACTTTCAGTTTATCCCATATTTCTTTGTTGTTTCACAATAGGAGATTTTCTCATATTCTTCACCATTGATTGCATTATATAGAACATTTTCAACATTAGAGTTGATTTGATGATTTTTTTTTTGTTCTTCTGTGTAATTCTCCAAAGATGGTGTGCTCTTAGTAGACTTCTCACAATTCTCTGGTGTTTTTTCATTTTTGTCATTGTTAGTAGAGACAAGTGGAAGATTACCAAGTTTGATTACTCTCTAAACTTTGACATCATAAGATTCGATGAAGGTCTCCAACCTTATTTTCTAATGAGAAAAATGTTTTCCATTAAATTAAGGAGGTCTAGTTGGAGATATCCCTTTAGAAAATAATGCTCCAATAATAATTTGAGCAACAATCTTTTCTCACTTTGTTTTAGGAAAAAACTTATGAATCTTTTCTCTGATATCAATTAAAAGTAGTAAGAGGGGGGGTGAATTACTTCTTTTTTTATCAAACAATCAACTTCTTTCAACAGACAGTCGACTATTGATATAGTAATGAAAACTTCAAAAAATAAAATATTGAAGTAAATAACACCAGATGTTTATACTGGTTGGGAACTCAATAGATCTTACTCTGTTCCACTTGGGTTGCTAGGGATTCTACTAGTTCTTTTGTTAATTAAAATCAAAAAACAATAGTGAGTCAAGCTTTTTAGATTTGACTTATATTCTTTTCTTTCTATCACACTTTGATACAAAGTCTCACCAACTATATGTTTCTCTACTCTTTTTTTATGTACACAGTAAACTTTTTAAGAGAATACAATACTTGACTAAAGTAGAGCAAGGAACTAGAGAAGGTTGAGACAAGTGTATGTCTCTTCCTTTAATTTCTAATGTTTATATAGTAGTGATTGGACTACTCATAAGCCATTGGAAAATGGAAGGCAACCCAAAGGATTTTTCTTCTTAGGAAATTGAATAAGGAATATTCAATTTCCAAGAATAAGTAAAAACTAAAAGGAAAATCTAAGTACAATATATACACAAGATGCGGCAATCCCATGACATTAGTATTTCATTTAATGCAGCAAATCTTGTCCCTATATTTCCATGCCTTTTGTAACTCAATCGAATCTTCTGATAGGATTTATTTAGTCTATTTATAGTAACATATCTTTTCCTTTTTTTCCTTATCTCCTTCATTTACTCTCTTGAAATCATCTTTTTTTCCTTCATGTGAGATGTTCCTTTCTTTTTGAGAATTATTCAATCGAAATTTCCTGCAATAAAATCAAACTCAATGGTCATTTATCAAAATCTTAACATTATCATCTTATCTATTGGAGGTGTGTTAGGTCTACCCTTCATCTGCTTCAGCGTGTTCCAATGCACAACAAGTCTTCCAACTCATCTTTTTACAAGGTTTTAACCATCTAACTTCATTTCTTGATTCTTAAATTCATATTTTGATTCTTAAACACTAATTAACCACTAATAATTAAACTATTAGTTGATTAATTAGTTCTTGATTCTGATTTCTTTCTTGTCTATTCTTGTGTGATTTTCTCTTTTTATTCATTGTTCTTTCTTGATTCAAGTACGTTAGTTTATTTTTTGAGTTTTTGTTTCAATTTAAAACAATAATACATTTTGATCATAATCCATAATCATTACCACGTCTTTTAATTGAAGTACAAATAACCTTTCAATGCTTGTGACGCCAATTGAGAGAGGTTGATTTTTTAACTCTAACTTGTTTGTTGTTTTTGTTTTTGTTTAGTGGTTCATCTTGCTAGGAAACATGATTGATGAAGGTCAAATTCTAATAAGGAGTGACATATCAAAGTCTATATGGGTGATGATTAAGGAAATAAATCAAATATTAGAAAGTATGGAAGGACATCTAACCTCCATAAAAGGTATTATGCAAGGAAAGAAAAACATGTCTCAATAAGGAGAGTTGTGTGAGGATTTTGAGCCAAGGATTGAATTGAATGATGAAGAAAAGGAATACTTAGTTGTAGAATTTGTCAAACCTAAGCCCTTGTTACATACTAACCATGGAACTAGCATTTTGCCTAGTACCACTACTTCTCATTTGCAAGTTCATAAGCCAATGCTCCCAAATAAGGATAAAAAGAAAAAATCTCAAAGGTATAAGTTTGAAGTCCTAGATGAGTTCTTATTCAAGGACTCCAAATTTGATGAAGACTTGACTCAAAGGAGGAACCTATTCAAACTCTTATGGGTTAATGGATACTTTATGACAAGGGGTGAAGCATCTAACCCCATGGATCAAAAGAAAAAGTTACATACTAAGGGAATTCCTACAAAGAAGGAAACGTATCATGCCTATTGGTCCAAGTTGATGCATGGAAGGTAAGGTCCTTGTAAATCATCTATGAAGGATAAGATAACAAGTTCAAGGCGTTTCTTCCAAGGTATTTACCTACCCCTCTGTATTCCTAGTGACCCTTGGAGGCATGATGATACTTTTCACATTGGCTAGACCTTTAAGGTTGATTGATAATATCATGAGAGTATTAGTGTCTCCAATATTCTTATAGGGAATTTGTCTTTGTATCTTGAATTATATGGGTCTTGTAATCTATTTGTTGATTTAGGAAGAGTCTTGGTATGTACTTGATGTACAACGTTTGTTTCCTAATTCTTGTCACACTTATGTGGTTGGACAAGTTGAAGTAATAGGAAGGGATCTTAGGTGCACCCTAAGTTCCATGAAAAAAAGTTACCCTACTTCTTGGGTATATTCTTTGGTTTGGAGTTAATTAGTTTCTTATAAGTCCTCTAATTCCTCTAATAGCATGATTCCATTGGTGAATGCACTTCTTGTGGGAAGTTGCTTGAAGGGAAAAGATGTAATGTGCTTAAATTGTCTTGTCTCATCTTCTTGTATACTTATGATTAAGGGTAATTTAGATGAGAATGGTGTACTTAACTCTTTTCTTTTCTATTTTTTTGCTTATGATGATGGTCATGTTTGTGTTGAACATGTATTTATGTGAACATGGGTTATCTTGAAGGAATAGTGATGTCCATCCTAATGAATTGACTCCAGTCTTAGTTTTTCTAACTTCTAGTGACTTGATTACTAGCTTTCTTGAGTACCTTGCCACTCTTAAGTATGGAAATACCTTTGATAGGAATCATCTTCTTCATACATTCCTTTACTACATCTTTACATTTGATGATGCCTATGTTAATATTGGATTTGTTTTAAAGAGAGGTGGGAATTTTTGGGTATGGTCTTTTGGGGAAATAAAAAACACTTGTGTCTTACGACCTTGGTAGTTTTCTTGTTTCATAATGCTTCTTATAGGCAACACCTTTGTGTAGTGTATGGTGAATCCATTTTATTAATAAAAAATTAATCGTTGGTTGAATGTCAAATGTGTACCTCTTTGACATGAATATATTGATATTAATCCTTTTGTTAACCCCCATCCTTCGAGGATATATTGGTTTTTTTTCTTTTCTTGTGCTTTAAGGTTTAGATTCAAGGACAAATCTTCTTCAAGAAGGAGAAGATGATACAATTCAAATAGCCTCCGAATTTTGGATAGGATGTTTGTGATAAGAAAGGTACTTGATGACTCCTTGGTGCTATGAAAAGGTACTAATTAGAAGATTATTACCTTGGAGGAGGGCCAAGGGACTTTAAAGAGGCCAAAGGAGTGCAAAACGGGGCTAAAAAGCCCTCAGAAGGTGACATGTGCCCCATCTGCTTTGGAGATGCACCCAACCTTCTCTAGATCTACTAGAGCAGGTCAAAATAGTCCATTATACTCCTGAGATATACCCCATGTGTGCCTGAAGTGCTCAAGCAAATGTTAAAGTGGGTTGCATGCTTTATTGTTCCACATGGGTCACTTTTAGAACCATAAGTTGTAATAAATAAACCTAGACTATAAATAGTAGTTTTCTTTCAATTAGTAGGTAACTTTGATGATAAATGACTAATTACTCTCTTGTGAGTGATTTTGCGAGCTCGGATTAGCTTGTTTTGAAACTTCATTCAGAAACATTGGTTGCTTGGAATCGATTCCCTTGTGGTCAATGTAAGATTTATGTGCTTTGTTTGGTTTGATTGATTGAGGATTAAGGGTCTGATATATTAAGGATAAACAAGCTTCAAATCGAGCGATAACAACTCAAAAAGGCTCGTAATGGCTTAACGAAGGCACAATATGCAGATTGATGCACTTTTGGACCCCTGGAATGTGTTGGGCGCATGTATAGTGATGGAGTGGAAAATGGACGTGTTTAAAACACCAATAGATTAATAAGAGGCCCAAAACTGTAACCAATAGGCTCGTGGAGGTACTAACCACGATTTGGAAGCAACATGTGCTCATTTCGGTGCCCCTTTTGTCTTAGAAAAATTCTGAACAACAAATTCCAAAGAGGGAGGGGGATTTGGAGGCAACGCCCTACCTGTAGTAGGGATGAACCCAGGGCACCGCCTTACCCACTCCCGGGCTCATTAACTGAAGGTTTTCAACTCCATCATGGATCGGACTTACTCCTATACTATAAATACATGTTATATCATATTTTTACATACTTTTGGACGTCTTTGGAGAAGTGGAGGCTACTCTACACCTTATTTAAATTTTATCATTCCTCAATTTAGTTTCTTTATAGTTTTTATCATCAATCCGAGGGACTGGATTATGAATATTTTCATTAAAGGCTAAAACTCCTATCCGAGGTTAAGGCCACGATCATGATTACTTTTGTTTTGAATTAAGTTTGTTGATTTATTATCATTATTGGTTTCTTGTTTATTCTTGTATTAACTATTTTAAGGATTAGCTACCTTAGAATACATAAATTGTCAACCTTGTTAATTCGGGAAAGGAATAAGGCGATAGAACACGGGAATAAGCAAAGCATGGTTCTTGATTTTTTATAAAATAAGAAAATTTAATTAGTATCTAGGACAGGGATGTACTTAGATGCCTTAATTGATTCATATGTAGGATGATATTTGTAAAGAACTTAAGTGAACTATTACATCCCCGCTCAACGATGAGTTGTAAGGTTCAACTTAGATAAAGGATTAGAGGTTGGAAAACCATAATCATGCAATTAACCCTATGAGTCAACAACCAAGATAAGCAATTTAACAAATGAAGTTCAATAATATTGTATTATTGGTCGTAAGCCTTAACCCTGGGCTTCTATCCATAGATTGTCCTAAGTCCTTAATTTTCTGCATTAGTTTAGTTTACTTTTAGTTTATAATTCTTAAACCGCCTTATTTACTTTTTCTCAATTATTGAGCTAGAATTAGATAGGCGGTGAACGCAAGTCCCTGAGAGATCAATACTTAGGCTTTCTTGAAGCCACTGTACTACTTGATAGACCACGTACACTTGCGTGTACACTTGGATGCTGTCAAGTTTTTGGCGCCATTGCCGGGGACTTTAACTAGGCAACTATCTTATTTTTAGGTTTTCTATATCGAGTTGTAAATAGTTTTTATTTAGTTTATTTTTATTTTCTTTTATTTCTCTTTTATCACACTTCTTGATATGTCAGCCTGGGATAGATGATTTTCGAGTGATGATGATTCTTGTTGTTTCTGTGGGAGACCACATCAAGCGGCTTATTGTCTAGATTTTGATAGAAGTGCATGGACGGGAGCTTCACAATGTGATGCAAATTATGTTCTATCTGTGGAGCAAATTGCAACTTGGTGTTTTATTTGTGATCAAAGTGGTCATACTGTAGCTATGTGTGTTGTCAATCCCAATTCAGAATTATTTATAGGCTATGCTGAAAGGAAAAATTATATAAACTACTATGATCGAATGGGGCTGAATCAGTCACAAATTCAATTGTGGACCAATCAGCAGCAGTTTTAGCAGCAACAACTAAATATGCACGTCATAACTCAAATGAGTAATTTGGAAGAGATGATGAAATAAGTTTTAACATCTCAAGTTGAGTTGTTGACATGCATGAAGAACCAAAGAGAGGCTGCATAACAAGTGACTTCCCAACCTGTTGTAGATGAAGTTGCGGATAATTTGAGGAAGTTTGAGTACTCAAAAACTAAAATTGTTGGATAGGTTAAGGAGATACCACTGCCACCATATCTACAGTCACTAAGCAAAGAAAAATATGAGGAGGATATTAGACAATTTGTGGAGCAAACACAAGAATCGCAGCCATTCGATTTTTATCTTTATCTTGAGACTGAAATTGAGAAGGTGAATAAAAGTGAGTGTGTAGTAGATTGTGTAAATTTGGAAGTAGGATTGGTTTGGCCTCACTCAAAGCACTTTTCCACGTTATGTTTAGATAATCTCTTGTTTGTGGACTTATTTAAAATAGTGGAAGAGTGTGAAGATGAGGAACAAAAATCATATATTCTTAATTTTACACTGGATAAGCAATATAAAAACACACCTCACTTCAAGGACGAGTGGTTTACCATGAACATTATAATTACTCGGTTCTTTAATCTTCGTACCACCTCCCTATGATCGAGGCAAAAAATGGATATGATATTGGGAGTGAAATTTATATCCTCACTGTGGAGGAAAAAAATTGATTTGGGTCATGCGGCGACACTAAATTAGGCGCTTCTTGGGAAGCAACTCAAGCTAAGGTATGTTTGTTTTTTAGTTTTTAGTTTTTATTTCACATAGTTTTTTATTTTTGATTAAGTCACAGGTTAATGGAAAGTCTGAGTACCATAAACTTGAGCTAAGGAGCATGGAAAAACTGAGTGTGGGGTCTCATGGATCTCATTAATGCAAAAGATGCTACTAGCTAGGCCTAGAGGCCTCAGGGAGTATTTCTATCTTTTTCTTTTAAATTCACTTTAGGGACAAAGCAGATTTTTAAGTGTGGGGTGGGAAATTTCCCAATTTTTAGCTCAATTTAAAATTTTTAGGAATAAGTGAGATATTTGAGTTGGTGTTATTTTTGATTTCATGGTGCAAGTGTTTTGTTAGTAAAAGTATGTTGATTGAGTGAATTGCTATTTTTGATACTCTTAGGCTTATGTTTATGACTCTTGTACTCGGTGGCTTAATTTTGAATTCATGTTATTATTTGATTGGGAGTCTATGAAGATTCTATTAAGCTGAGAATATGCCATGTGTGGTTTGAGGTATTTGTATATTCCTTGTTGCATGTGATGTCTAGAACTTGCCCGGTGTGTTGTGTAAAGAAAAATAAGAATGTGGGCTTAGGAGATAATTTAGGCATTTCTTTGATAGCCTTGTTTTATACCTCCTATTTGTCCTACTTTTTGTGCATTATCCTAGTTAACCCCTCATTGAGCCTTTATCCTTTTCTTTGGTAGCCACATATGTAGCCTAATCCCCTTCTTTGATAGATCATAATTTGATCCAAAAATCTCCTAAGTGCTTTAATTAAAAAAAGAAAATAATTGAAAAAGGAGTTTGAGAAATTAAAGAAGAAAAAGGTGAAATTGATGCCCCAAGATAATAGCTGTTGGTGTGTATAATTGATGTGTGATGGTTGGGATTGTTATAATTGATGTTAAAAATATTCCCATGATTGTTGAGAATGAAAAAAATTAAATCTTGAAGGAATAAGCAATACGCCCACCATGTGTTTGTGAAAATGCCTAAAAGAGATGGGGTAAAAACAAAAGGTATGGATGAATGAATAAGTGTAGTTTGGTTGTTGTAGAGTGATTTTAAATGTATAATGTAGTGTATTAAAGTTCCTAAAGAGGTTAGTCACTATTGCGAAATAGTTCCTACCCATCCTTTAGCCTACAATACAACCCCGAAAAGACCTAATTAATCCTAAGTTTTACATTCGACTATTAGTGGAGCATTACACTAAGGGCAAGCCTATGGTTCATTGTATTTAACTTGTGAATTTTTGTGAGAGTGAGCGTAATTTGATTCTTGTACCCATCATGTTGTGAATTGCTTAATTGTGAGTGATTATGGGTAACTCTCTTATGGTGAGGGCATATCTTTGATGAATGTGGATGATTTGTATGATGTCCTTGATTGAATGATAAGCATAAGTTTTCCAACTAGGTGAGTAAATTCTTGAGGCTAGGATGTTTTGTAGTAGTATTCATAAGCTTTCAATTGTGATTATAACATGCGTAGCGAAGAAACTTGCATTCTACGTAGTCTTTATAGTACTAGCTTGAGTGTTTTGCATGTAGTAGAAGTGTAGAATCTCTAGCTCATTATACTTAGAGTGAAGAGTTGTTCAGGGACGAACAAGGCTTTCAGTGTGGGTTGGTGATATTGGGTGAATTTATGCATTCTAGTGTACTATTCCAGCCTTTTTAGCCTTTTTTAGGAGGATTCATGTGATATATGGATTGATAATGAGATAAATGTGTATCAAAGTGTTAAAGGATGTGTTTATGATGTTCAAAGTGATTTTCAAACAAGTTGTATCTAAAAGATTCATTTAGAGTTAAACCCGGAAAACTAGTGTTACTAGCTTGAGCTAGGTGCTTGTCTAATTGATTCTGGTGGATTCTATTGTATTTAAAGTATTACAAATGATTTTTATGTGTAACTATATGTGAAACAACTTGTTTATAATGCTCAAGGGTCAATTGGATCAAGCCAAGGGTCAAAATAATGAGTTAAAGATCAAAGTGAAATTAGCCTATGTTTAGCTCGTGTTTCTAGTTTGTCGTGTTGGATGTTGTGTTGTTTTGAGATTTAAATTGTTGTGTTTAATGATATAGAGGGGCCTTCGAAAAATTTGAACAACTAATTCCAAAGAGGGAGCGTGATTTGGAGGTGACGCCCCACCTATAGCGGGGTTGAACCCAGGGCGCCATCTCACCTACTCCCAGGCTTAATAACTGAAGGTTGTCAACTCCAACACGGATTGGACTTACTCCTATACCATAAATACATTTTATATCATGTTTTTACGTACTTTGGGACGTCTTTAGAGAAGCGGAGGTTGCTCTACACATTATTTAGGTTTTATCATTCTTTAATTTAGTTTATTCATGGTTTGTATCATCAATCCAAGGGATTGGATAATGAATATTTTCATTAAAGGCTAAAACTCCTATCCGGGGTTAAGGCCACGATCATGATTACTTTTGTTTTGAATTAAGTTTTTTGATTTGCCTATTATTATTGGTTGTTTGTTTATTCTTGTCTTAACTATTTTAAGTATTAGCTACCCTTAGAATACATAAATTGTCAACCTTGTGAATTCAGGAGAGGGAATAAGGTGATAGAACACGGGAATAAGCAAAGTATAGTTCTTGATTCTTTATAAAATAAGAAACTTGAATTAGTATCTACGACAGGGATGTACTTAGATGTCTTACTGGATTCATATGTAGGATGATATTTGTAAAGAACTTAAGTGAACTATTACATCCCCGCTCAACGATGAGTTGTAAGGTCCAACTAAGGTAAAGGATTAGAGGTTGGGAAACCATAATCATGCAATTAACCCTTCGAATCAACAACCAAGATAAGGAATTTAACGAATGAAGTTTAATAATATAGTATTATTGGTCGTAAGCCTTAACCCTAGGTCTCTATCCATAGATTGTCCTAAGTCATTAATTTTCTGCATTAATTTAGTTTACTTTTAGTTTGCAATTCTTAAACCTCCTTATTTACTTTTTCTCAATTGTTGAGCTAGAATTAGATAGGCGGCGAACACAAGTCCTTGAGAGATCGATACTTGGGCTTTCTTGAAGCCACTTTACTACTTGATAGACCACGTACACTTGCATGTGTGCTTGGGCGCTATCAACACCACAAATATTCGTATGACAAAACTTCTTGTACTTTCTCTTTGATAGCATTGTCTTAACACTTTCTTCAATATTATTGACTGTATAACATCCTATATATGGTGCAATCCTTGGAAGTACTCTTGCCATGAATACATAATCACGCGACACCTATAGAACAAAAATAAATCTATATTATATGTACTTTTCATATAAAAAAAAAAATAACACGAAATACATAGTATTCATATGTTTTCTTTTACATAATACATATTACATTACAAAAAAATACATATAGCTATGCATATGTATTTACAGAATACATTCTTGATTCATATGTATATTACCATACAAAAAATATGAATACATTCTTGATTCATATGTATATTACCATACAAAAAATACAAATATAACTCTGATATATATTTACGAAATACATATAAGCTTCATATTAAACATTAACGAATATAACTATAATATATATCTTCATATGTATTTGTAAAATACAAATGTGACTCATACAAAACAATAAATACAAATGCATATCTTAAATGGTAATAGCTATATGCATATACATATACATATAACTAAACCAAAAAATACATAATACATATCATGAATATTAAAAAAATACTAAGAAAATATATGTTACCCTCTAAGAAAATATATCAACATAACCATATTTGTATAAAAAATACATATACTGTACATGACCTATAATCTAATAAAAATACAAATACAATTACATCTTTAAACTAAACTAAAAACATGCCACGTGTAGTTCAAAAAGTTCAAATACACAGAAATTTCAAATTGCGTGTTCATATTCACCATATCCATTGGCCTTAGGGCAATACGTTTGATGATCATCAGTCACGTAACCATTATGGTTAGGGAACATTAAAAACTCTTATCAACAGGGCAGCTGGTGATCAGTAATAGAGGTGCTGAAGTATCATAGGCTGTTGGCTTTGGTTTCAAGAGGACGTCCTTTTTTCGGATTTGGATGAATGTACATATTATCAAGATTCTGAAGGTTCTTATATAAGTTCCCTAAGTACCCAACCATTCCTTTGACAAAGAGAAGCCTAATGACACTGCATATTGGCAATGCAAGAATGTGAAACAGGAAATCAATACTCTTTCCCAGTCTCGCAAACATGATCTTTTTGCTTTTGCTGTGAATCAACAGCTTCATCGTAACCCTGGACGTTGTCATAATTGTGAAGCAACAGCAGCAAAAAGAAGAGAAAAAATTAGAGTAGCTTGCAAGAAACTAACAATATATGTCTACTATATATACTTATAAAGAGCAGTAGCTAGGTTGTGTATAAAAGATCATTGATAATCACAGAGAGCGTACAATATATATTTATGGTTGATTGATTTTCAAGAGGTACACTGGAAAGGGAAAAAAATATATGGTTAAATTGGAGAGAGGTAAAATAATAGAGTGAAAATAGGAAAGAAAGAGTGAAACACGCATGTGCAGAGTTAATGGGAAAAAAATACTACTTTTGCTATAAAATGTAATTTTGAAAAAGTATTGTTATTTATTATAATTATGATCTTAAGTTTGTCACTTCGTGTAATTTTTCCATTAAAAAAAATAATGTGAAATCCCCAACCTGAAATAAAAAAAATAGTAATAAGAAAACCCCACCCCCAATGTGAAACCCCTCTAAAAAATAATATAATAAAAAAATTGTAATTAAAGAAAATCCCACCCCTCAAAGTGAAACCAAAAAAAAATATAATAATAAAAAATTAACCCTTCTCCCAATGCTTTTTTTCCCCAAAAGAATTCAAAAACCTTTCCCACCTTCCATAAAATTTGTATTCGCCATTAATTTTAGTTATAGCTCTTTTTGGTTTGATTATTTAATCTAAGTAAGAATTCATAATATTTAATACTTCTAAATCAATTAGAATTTTATCTTATATATAAAAAAAAATACAATTCTATTTAACTGATATTTTAGATCAAAATTTCCTAGAAACATAGCTCTACTCCTACTTTTTCTTCTTATTTTGTTATTAATTCAAGTTATCTTTTTTTGTGTGTGTATTCATTATTATCATTTTCTCCATATTTCTTTATTCCTTTTAGTTGATAATTTTAAATATTATATATAAATTATGATTAAATAATTAACAAGACGATGAATTCTCCTTTTTTGATAATTTTTTTTTGTGTTTCTCTTTCAGTAGAAAATTTTTTGTCAAAAATTAAAAGAAATAAGCATAACGTCACCGAAGAAGTGGTCAAAAACATCAAAGGTTTGTCTATTTCTTTTTGTCCCCAAAAAAATTCAAAAACCTTTCCCATTTTTCATAAAATTTGTATTACAATTAATTTTAGTCATAACTTTTTTTGCTTTGATTATTTAATCTAAGTAAGAATTCATAATATTTAACACTTCTAAATCAATTAGAATTTTACCTTATATAAAAAAACATACAATTCTATTTAACTAATATTTTGGATCAAAATTTACTTAAAATATAGCTCTACTTCTACTTTTTCTTCTTATTTTATTATTAATTCAGGTTGTCTTTTTTTGTGTGTATTCATTATTATCATCTTCTCCATCTTTCTTTATTCCATTTAGTTAATAATTTTAACGATTATATATAAACTATGATTAAATAATTAACAAGACAATGAATTCTCCTTTTTTGATAATTTCTCTTTTGTAGAATTTTTTTTATCAAAAACCGAAAGAAATAAGCAAAACGTCACCGAATGAAATGGTCAAAAACATCAAACGTTTGTCTCTTTCTTTTTTTTTTTTCCTTCCTTTCTTTAACTATGACTTTGATTTGATTATGTTATTTAACTATTTCATTAGTATTAGTTGAATCTTCAATTAAACTTATTAGTTGAGTTCTAAATATAAGATTATAATAAGTGTTGAATCTTGATATGCATAACTTTTATTTGAAAGACGAACATATAAATTTAGGATTATAGTCGAATATTTTAATTTTGGGATTACTAATTAAGTTTGAAAGTGGATCAAATATATTTATTCATTATAAATTGAGTTTAATCTATCTACCTACTATTATAAAATCCTAAACATAAATGTTAGTTGACATAAATATCTTTCGAGAAATCTTCTCAACATATTGAAAATTATTGAGAAATTAATCTGGTTGAACAAATTAGTTGAGGAAGCTTCTGAAGAATCTAACAAACCTAAACAATCCAAATAAAATAATAATTGTGTGATATGAAATTGGAGAAATTGGAGGAAGAGATTCTGAAGATTAAAGAAAGTGTTGATATAAAATTGGAGAAGTTGGAAGAAGAGATTCAGAAGATTAAAGAAAGAGAGAAGAGGTGAACGAGAATGGCTCAAGGAAGGAGTAAAGAGAATATATTCTTCTTTGTGAACTTTCTTGTGTTTAAACTAATATACATGTTTTTCGGTTGGCTAATTTCTACTTTTGATAATAACGAAAAGTTGTCCTAATGTCAAGATACTAACAAATAGAAAATGCAATAAATATTTTGAAAGACTGTCATGCTTTTTATATTTTGAATGATTTTTTAAAATTGAACTTACTAAATTGAGGTATGAGGTGCGTATATCTAAACTTGTAGATATAGAAGTGTGAAGACTTTTAGAAAATGATTTGTACTTAGGTTTCGTATGATACAAATACAAATTTCTTTGAAATCTATATAATTGGGCGGAGGCCTTTCAGTTAAAAAATTCTTATAATCTACTACTTAAAGGACGTATGGTTTCAACAATTGCTACACACAAAATATTTGCTTATTGATTATGATAAGGTTTGTTAGGGTTTTGGTTTAGGTATTTATTATTATTTTGTGTTGTATAATAATGATCATAGAGTGGTTTTAAAGCTAATTTGTTGGGATTTGGGCAAGTATCTTAGTTTTTTTAATTACATGAGCTTTCTTTTTTGGAATTATAGTTTTTTTTTAAGTGTACAATAATAATTATCAGGTATTTTTTTATAGATAATTGTTAATTGAGAAGTTTTTGGTGAAAAACGGATTTAGGTATATAATTTTCTTATAGTATCTACAACAACATACCCATTGTATTCCCACAAGAGTGGGGTCTGGGGAGGGTAAGATGTACGCAGTCCATACCACTACCTCCGAGGAAGTAGAGAGGCTGTTTCCGATAGACCCCCGGCTCAAAGTAGAGAACAGTAAACAAAGGGATGGGGAAACATAATAGAAAATCAGGAATAAGAAAATAAAATAGACATAAGAGAAATATGAAATACGAGACATACGGGCGATACGAAATAGGAAAATAGGTACTAAGACATAAGAACTAGTACACCCACCTAGTAATAACCTATACTCCCATAATAAGGACCCTATGAACATGGACCTAGGCTTACTAACCCAGCTACGCAAGACTCTCCATACTGCAATCTACAACCCACACACCGGCATTAGCCTTCTGCCCTTATCCGCGACCTCTACACCTTACTATCTAGGGTCATGTCCTCAATCAGCTGGAGCTGCTCCATATCATGTCTAATCACCTACCTCTAGTATTTCTTCAGCCTACCTTTACCCCTCTTAAATCCATCCAAAGAAAGCCTCTCACACCTCCAGACTAGGGCATCCGCACTCCTTCTCATCACATGCCCAAATTATCGCAGTCTTTCTTCCCACAACTTGTCTTCCACTGAAGTCACTCCCACCTTCTCCCGAATAGTCGCATTTTACTCTGTCACCTCTAGTAAGCCCATACATCCAACACAACATTCTCATTTCCTCCATCTTTAATTTTTAGATGTGTGAGTGCTTGACCGGCCAATACTCCACACCATACAACATGACCGGATGGACTGCCACTCTATAGAATTTGCCTTTAAGCTTAAGGGGCACCTTCTTATCACATAACACTCCTGAGGCTAGCCTCCACTTCATCCAACCTGCTTCAATACATTTAGAGACATCTTCATCATTCTCACCATTCCCTGAATCGTAGACCCAAGATACTTAAAACTGTCCATCTTACAGACAAGATATCCTGGGAGTCCAACCTCACCACCCCTTCGTCCTCCTGTCTCAAGTCACTAAACTTACATTCCAAATACTCAATTTTAGACCTACTCGACCTAAACCCCTTAGACTTAAGGGTTTACCTCCAAACCTCCAATTTGTCATTCACACACACACACACACCCCACACCCCACCCCCGCATCTCATCAATCAGCACCACATCATCTGCAAATAACATACACCAAGTCACCTCACCTTGAATGCTCCATGTCAACACGTCCATCACCAATACAAAAAGGAACGGACTAAGAGTCGATCCCTGATGCAACCCAGTCTCAACCGAAAACTACTCTAAGTCTCCTTCCATCATTCTCACCCGAGTCTTTCCTCCATCGTACATATCCTTAATAGCTATGATGTACACCACCGGGACCCCTCTCACCTCCAAGCAACTCCAAAGAACCTCCCTCGGGACTTAATCATACGTCTTTTCTAGGTCGATGAATACCATGTGTAAATCCTTCTTCCTTTCTCTATACTGCTCCACTAATCTCCTCACCAAGTGGATTGCTTCTATCATCGAGCGACCAGGCATAAACTAAATAGATTCTCCAAAATAGACACAACCTTCCTCAACCTTCACTTGATCACTCTCTCCCAAATCTTCATAGTATGACTTAACAGCTTAATACCCCTCTCAAATTTGTTTATAATTGAATAAACAAATTTGATTATAATTTGAGGTAAGTTTTTAAAATTCTAATTTGTTTGCTTGTGATTTGCAGTAAGTTTTTAAAACATTTTATATGTTGTTGAAGTTTCCAGTAATAAATTATGATGTAGCAAAATTATGCAACCAAAATTCATTTTGAGGAGCTTACAGAGGAGAATAGAGAGAAACAAGAGGTATCAAATGATCAACAAGGTGAAGAGAGTAGGAAATAGTCCACAAAAGAATGGGTAACTAATTCTTTGAAACATCAGCTTCAGGCGAATAATGAACCAACTTCACTTGAAAAACTTGCACATGAAAAGAAATTAATTGATATACTGGACCATAATAAACAATCAAAGATAAGCTTGACTGTAGGGGAAAAGGAAATTATACAAACTGGGGAAGAGAAATGGCCTTGACCTGTACAAAAACCAGCAGGTATAGCTGAAGATGGATGTAGAAATATGCATGAAAATGCAAGCTATGGTAACCAGGAGCAGATACAGGTTAAGGATTTTTATATTGCTACAGACAAGCAACCTAATAAGAGTTTAATACCAACTATTTTGCATCAAGATATATCTTGCAATCCACCTGATACTAAGGATAAATCAATGGTATTATTTGATGCTCCACAGAATGTTGATGATTCCTAACCTCAGAATATCAACTTCAGTGGAGCATCAAATAATACCATTGAAAATTATTCTAAAATAGGAAAAAGAGGTGAACCTTAAAATGTTGTTTTAAAATTAGACATAGCAAAAGCAGATGATAGGGTCTCATGATTTTTCTTGATGAAGGTGCTCAATAAGATGGGCTTTTTTAGCAAAGTAATAGATGTAATTTGGAGGCTTATGTCTAATAATTACTATTTTATCCTTCTTAATGGGCAAGAAATAGGTTTTTTTTCACTCAACCAGGGGGTTAAGCAAGGGGATCCTCTGTCTCCTGCCCCTTTCATTTTCACTGTTGAGGTTATGACTAAGGCTTTGAATCAGCTATTTGAAGATGATGCTTATGTGGGTTATGGAATGCCTAAGTGGAGTTTTAACATTAGCCACTTAGCATATGCTGATGATACTATTATTTTCTCCTCCTCTAATGTTGTTTCTATGCAGAGAATAATGCGGGTTTTGCAGAAGTATGAAAAGGAATCTGAGAAAAAGATTAATAAGGAAAAGAGTTTTTTCTACAGGCATAAGAACTCTCAGACTGAAACTATTCAGTAGGTTGAGCAGGTTATAGGAATGGAGAGAGGTGAGTTTCCTTTAAAAATTTTTGGGTGTCCCATCACACATTCTAAGAAGAAAAAAGAGGACTTTGCAGAGTTAACAGACAAAACTAAAGGCAAACTACAAGCATGGAAGGGGAGATTGCTTTCATATGGTGGTAAGGAAGTGTTGTAGAAAAATGTTTTACAAAGTGTTCCCATATATGTTCTTTCAACACTTGTCCCACCCAAGAGTGTAGAATCTTTGCAAAATTCTTCTGGCACAACAAAGAACTGGGTAGAGGTAGACACTGGTCAGCATGGAAGCATAATAATGTTAGATAAAAGAAGGGGTTCCACAGATTAGAAGAATAATACAGAACTGATTCACTGATTAACTATAATATTAACAATAGCTACACCAGAAACAAGTGGTCACAGATCAATTAATAAATGTAAGGAGTAGCAATATGATTTTCAGTGTTGTTTTAGTCCAAGTTATTAGAAATAAACCAATGAGAGGAAAGGGTGAAAGCAAATCACTTCGTACGGAGCTAGCGGCCAATAATCAAGGATTAATCAAACAACAAGGGCAAAAATAATTTAACAACAAAAAACATGCAGATTAAGGAACGGGAAGGGATTAACAGTAGAAGTAACAGGAACAAAAACCTGATAAGAATAATTAATTTCATTCATATTAGCTCAATACAGCTGAGACGATACCCTTTGAATTCACATGCAACCTAGATAGAAACCAAAATAGAGGTGTAAGTAGATAGTAGGGATTAACAATAGAAATGATTTAATCTACTGTTGGAAATAAGTTCCTATGAATCCAACACCTACATCCAATGAGAGTTTTGGATGTCGAAGGTCGATGCACTCAAACAATAGGAAATCAGATCTAAAGTTACAATCCCTTGACATATATAGTTTTAATCAACAACACTAAACACCTGAACACTACAATTTTCCCTTGAATCTAATTTTTAGTAAGATGGTGGTATTAGTTTATTTGAAGCTCAACCCATAAATAAAGGATTAAATAAAAGGGAAAAGAGGAACTTAGCTTCAATAATTCAGGTGACAAGCTGAAGACAGCGTCAGGAGCAAGGGAGCTGAGAAGTCGTCGGATCATGGGAGCATGGGAGCTGAGTAGTCGACGGAGAAGCCATGGATTCCAATGAAGGCGGCGACTGTTTAGTTTCCTAATTTGATCTTTGAAACCCTTTTCTGATTTGGGGTTTATTTTTATATTTGTTTTGTTTTGGACTAGGGTCACCTATTGGGCTGATCTATACTCTATCTATAAATAATTTAATAATTACATGGTATGATTAATATTTTAAAAAATTATAATTCATAATTAATAATTTTTAATAATTACATGGTTTGGTTAATGTATATATCAAAGGCGAGTAAAACTTTCTCTCATAATTAATTTTTTATTTTATCTCTTAGTTGATTGGAGTATGTAGCGGCAATAGGTCATTCTTTTATTGGACGTTTTAGCGGCAGTATGTATTCGTCCTAATTATATAGATCTCAAAGTTTATTCTAACATATATCAAAGAATATTTTTTTTTCTTTTTTTTCTTTCAAATTTTCTGATATTTTGTATTTTTTCCTACATATTCGTTGTATTTTTTCATAGCAGATTTTGTTAATTCAACTAAATTGTTATCAATTGTATATTATGTGTCAATTATATATGCATATATGTATAAGTTGTATATTAATTATCTATATAATATAGTTTTATAAGTCATATATGTATAAGTCAATTTCATAAGTCGTATATGTATAAGTCATATATGTCAATTGTCTATGTCAATTATATAAGTCATATACGTATAAGTTGTTAATTGTATATGTACGTCTAATTTCTTTTTAAAATTGTATATCTTAATGTTTGTATATTATCATAGTATATATTAAATAAATATATATCTATATATATATATATATATATTTGCAGAATATATATTATGTACATATACATTTTGCATAGTGTATATAAAAATATACGATTCTTGAAATTATAAAAAATAAAAGAATAAGAAAGAAGGGGGCCAGATAGAGGGATGGGTATGGAGGAAGGGAAGAAAGATGGGAGACAGAAAAAGGAGAGAGGCAAGAAAGAGGGAGAGAAATGGAGGGATTTAAGATATATCTAAGTTTTGTAACTATGCAAACTTTAACCAAGCCTTGTAATTATGGACCAAAAGTTATCTATATCTGAATTTTTGCCTTTCTTTTTTATAAAATGCGCTAAAATCCCAACTTTAAATTTTTTAAAATAAATATAAATAAATTATGATGTATTTTTGATAGAATATTGTCAATCGAGAAGTTCTTTTGTATAATTTTGATAGTATCTATGATTGAAGAGACAAATTTGCTTGTGATTTAAGGTAAGTATTCTAATATTCAAGTATATTCTTAATGTTTATGATAACAAACCATGATTCATACTTGATAGATAGTTTCTAATTGAATTTTTTTAGTGCGTTTTTAAAGTTTAAAATAATAAATTATCATGTACGTTTGATAGACAATTGCAAATTGAGAAGTTTTAAGTAAAAGACAAGCATAGGTATAGACTTTTATTAATTGATTGAAGTTGATGATACACCTGAAATACATATTGCAGAGCCAAAAAATGCAATAGGTGGTAATGGTAAAGATGGTGAGTAAGGTTCCAGTCATTGATCAGGAAATAAGACAAATTTCGAGACCACCGTCACCTTTTCCTTAGAGATTGAAGCAGAAGAGAGGGAAAGATAAGTTCAAGTGATTTATTGAGATGTTGAAAGAGTTGAGCTTAAACATACCTCTTTTTGAGGCATGGGAGAAGATGCCTGGATATGTCAAGTTTATAAAGCAATTAGTTATAAAGAAGAAAGGGGCTACGATTGAGAACATTGGTGGGTTATACCACGGTAATGTAGTCATGACTATTTCTCTAGCCCAGAAAAAGGTTGATTTCGGAGAATTCACTATACCATACCCTATTGGGTCATTCCGGTTTGCCAAAGACTTATGTGACTTAGGAGCCAACATAAATTTGATGCCACTGGTTGTATTCAAGCAACTGGATTTGAGCCCACCTAAACTGAGTACAATGTGGTTGTTGATGGCTGACTGCACTGTGAAAAAACCTGTGGGCATCTCTTTTAATATGATTGTGAGAGTTGATATCTTTATATTTTTGGTTAACATTGTCATTATGGACTGTGAGGTTGATACTGAGATGCCCATCATATTTGGGAGACCATTTATGCCCACAAGTAGAGTTATGGTTTACATGGATAAGAGAGAACTGAACTTCAAAGTCAATGGTGAGGAGGCCTCATTCAATATTTGAAAAATAATAAAGCAGTCGTCCGACATGAGAGTGGTGTCGGTGATAGACTATATTGATGACCCAAGAGGATATTCCTATGGGTATCTTAATGAATTCTGAGTAATCAAGGTATCCACGTCGTGCTGCGATATTAAATCAAGAGTTGCATAGGAGACGACCCATGGGCTTATTGGTGAAGTCTGAGTAACTAGCATAGCCACGTCGTGCTGTGACGTTAAATCAAGTGCCAAGTGGGAGGCAACCTACTATTTTAGTTTTCACTTTTGTTTGTTTTTCATTTGTAGGTTTATAACTTATGAACTTACCCAAAATATGGTAGAATTGCTACATTTATAACTTTCTAAGTAAGGGGACTTTTTGACCAATACATCTAGGTGACAAGTCTCACTCGAGATAGGTATGGTTGAGCAATAATTGAAAAAAATGAAATCTTGAGGATAATAATGGAAAGTTCTGGACTTTAACATATAATCATACTTTCAAAGCTGTAAATTCAAGTTACTGAACCAAAAGTAGATGGGTAAACATTAAAATGCAAAGTCTAGGAAGCAAAAAGTTGGGCCGAAAAATCAGGCCCACTTGCGCCCAGCACATGTGGACTGCATGTGCCCTGCACCCACTGGTAGGTCGCATGTGGCTGCCGCAAGTGGCCTGTTTGTGGGCCCAAATTTTAATTAAAATTTTGAGCCAACCAATGCATATTTAAGATCAAATCCATCCCCTTCACTATTTAAACATATTTTTCCTCATCCTAACCCATTCAAATCCTTAAAATCTCATTTTTCTCTTTAAATCCAAATTTCCCTCTCAAAGCATAAACAATTCCCACACTTCAAAAAAAGCTAAATTGAAACTTATTTGGGATACCAACTTGTTCCATCACGCTAAATACAAGATCAATCTGTGATTTTACTGTATTTCTTCATAGTTTACTTTTTGATTCTGAAAGAAAAGGTAATTTTCTCAGCTCCTAATAGTTATGTTTTGATTTAAATATTAAACAAGCAAATTGATATATGTATTTCCATGCAAAATAAATAGAAATAAGAATGCTTGTGTGTAGGAGCCTTCAATTAGCCTAAAATCTAAATGTAGGGCTTTATTTTGAATTAAATTCTAAGGTTAGGCCCTGAACGAAAGTTGAACTTAAAGAAGTAGAGGAATACCAAAAGTTGGGCATGTTATTTTGCATTGAAAATCATGATTCTTGATATATATGTACATATTGGACTTGTTGGGACTTTAAATAAGTTATAGGGGTGTGATAATTGACGAAAAATTTGAACTTTTTAAATTTTGAGTTTTTCTTCAACTTCTGCAATCCCTTTTTTTTTTGGAAACTAACAACAAGTTTTTCAGGTACACATGGCACCAACAGATTCTAAGAAGAAGGTTTATAAATCGAGGAGACAAGATGAGTCCCTTAAGCCTAGTGGTTCAGTGGAGGAATACCCAATTATATGACTTAGAGAAGCTGCAAGTAGGGTAACACAGAGAGTGACTAGAGGATAGGTGCACCAGGTAGTTGAGACTATTATTTTAGGCACGATGGGACAACCACTAGCTAAGAACTCTCAGTGGGAAAGAAGGCTAGCCTTTACTAGGCCTATGTCTCGGGCTGAGGCTATTTAGGTTATCCAGGCTGCCCAGGTAGTTGTAGCCCAATCGAGGATAAAGTCAGCATGAAGATTACCTCTATATTTTTCTCCTCCGAGTGATGATGATGAGGTAAATTCTGAGCTAGTTCCACAAGGTGTAGCTCAGTACCCCAGTCTGAGGAGAGGTCCCAAGACTCATCAGAGGTCGTAAATCAGGAGGAGTCATTGATGGTACCCTAATTTAAGGAGTCTACCGCAACCCATGCACAACCATTAGGTGTACCCTAGTATAAGGAGGGTATAGAGTAGGCTTCGGTGCTTACTCCAGATGAGAAGGCACAAGCATAGCAAGGATAGAGTTCCGCTACCCCTACACATACCTCAGAGGCACTTTTGATAAGGATAACCTGAGATGGTGTGTGAAGGGGAAATGGATGATATATGATATAGACAGTCATATCTTAGAGACCGGCATGCCCAATAGGCTTATTTTTAGGAGCTCAGGATTGATTTATTTGGGTTGAGCAAAGTACCATAGTTATAGGCTATCTTTAATCGTTATTAGTTGGAGTGGATGACTTGACCACTCAATTATTATAAACCGGCTTTAGTATAAGAGTTTTATGCATCATATTATGCCATAGTAGTTCTTTCAATATACAAATTTCCAAGCATGATGAGACAATACAGAGCAACCAAAGCTTTAGCAGACCCTTGTAAGAAAGTTCAGGGTTGATCTTTTAGCAGAGAATACCACTCTTGTATCCACAGCAAACTATATCACTCTCGTATCCATAGAAGAGTATGACTACAAATTAAGAGTCACATGTGACAGATATATCATGAGGTAGGAAAAGCATAGACATGAGAGAGTTAAGGGGCTAGTTGGATAGTTGACTATATATCACCCTAGGGTGATGAGACCCCGTGGATCAAGGGATATGGTATGATAAAGAAGGCCTCATTGATATTTCATAAGTTCAGGTTATTGATCATTAGATATTGACTGTTCTCGACTACTTCAAACAATGTATTAACTTGGGAGAGAGCTGCTCTAATTTTTAGTATGATGGTCAGGTATGCTATTGACTTTGCAACTATCCTTTGGTATAAGATTCATGATAGAGCCTTTGGGAAGGTGATTAATTTGCCATTCTCATGCCTTATTCAGAGATTGTATAATGAGGTAGGTGTACAAGAGATATCGAGTATCGATGAGAGAGTACTTATGACAGCCGCTTCATAGATAAAGACTATAAATAATCTAGCACTCTTGGTGTTTCCTATGAGACCTAATGGGCCTGCTAAATTACCTTGAGTCCAGTCTAAGGGTCCTTCAATTTCCATAGAGCCTAGTGATGTGCATGGGGGTTATATGGGAGTTAGTGTTGATGTTCAGATAGGGGAGCATAGAGAGGCCCCAGATTTGAGCACTCAGGGTGAGGGGACACCAGCCACTTCTTTATCAACCCTGGCTTCAAGTTTAGAGTCGGTGGGTAATTCTTCATTACCCTCTCACCCATCTATTACAACTGCTACTATAGGTATGATTTTGATATCTCGTAAGTTCTTGCAAATCCTAGTGGACAATTAGAGAGTTATTGATGAGCACTTACATGTTATTGAGGTTGAAGTGGCTACTCTATTGGGTAGATCCGGCCATAGGTTCGTACTAAACTAAAGACGGCAGAGTCCAGGTGGGATATCGTATATAGAGTTGCAATGTCAAAGTTACGTACTCATAAGCATCTCTATGAAGGGTAGGTCAATAGTATCCACTTTAAAGAACCTTTGCGGCTGTCTGGATCCTATTATGATGGCCACCGAATGGAGAGTAGTGACAAGCTTTAAGAATAGAAGGCATAATTTGAATTTGATGATAATTGTGTAAAGGCTTTTAATTGTCTTAAGGAACTCCTTGTGTCGACTCTTATTATAGTATCACCAAATTGGTCATTGCCTTTTGAATTAATATGTGATGCAATTAGTGTTGCTCTAGGTGTCATATTGGGCCAAAGAAAAAAAAAGTTGTTGCACCAATTTACTAGTCAAGCAAAAAATTGAATGATGCTCAACGTAATTATATGGTTACAGAACAAGACTTGCTAGCGATGGTGTATACTTTCAAAACAATTTTAGCCTATTTGTTGGGCACGAAAGTGGTTGTGTACATGAACCACACCACTCTTAGATATCTCAAGGCAAAGAAAGATGAAAAACCTTGATTGATTAGGTGGAGATTTCTCTTGCAAGAGTTCAATTTTGAAGTGAAAGATCGAAAGAGGTGTGAAAATCAAGTAGCCGACCATCTTTCCCACCTTGAATCCAATCATAAGAAGTTGGGTGAGATTGATAGTTATGCCACCTTCTCCGATGAGCTAGTCATGTCACTTTCGGAAAGCATTACACCTTGGTATGCGGATTATGTTTATTATATAGTGAGTTGTGTGCTTCTCGATGTGCTTAATCATTATCAAAAGAAGTGTTCCTATTTGATGTAAAAAAGTATTTTTAGGATGAACCATTCTTGTTTATGGAGTGTGCGGATGGGGTGATCCACAATGTGTTATGAAGGCAGAAATGAGAGATATTCTTAAAGCTTGTCACTCCTCTCTATTAGATGGTCATCATACTGGGATTCGGACAGCCGCAAAGGCTCTTAAAAGTGGATACTATTAGCCTACCCTTCATAGATATGCTTATGAGTTGGTCAAAATATGTCCTCAATGCCAAATTCAAAGTATTGTTTTTAAGGAGGCATGAGATGCCTCTTAAGCCCAATCTCAAGGTTAAACTATTCGATGTTTAGGGGATCTACTTCATCAGTCCCTTTGTAAGCTCATATGGTAATAAATATATCTTGGTAGCCATTGATTATGTCTCAAAATGGGTGGAGGCTATTTCTTTATCAAACAGCGAAAGTAAAAGTGTCACCTTTTCTTGAAGAAGTACATCTTTACAAGGTTCGAAACTCCAAGGGCAATTATTATCATTTTTGAAATCGGGTCTTCGATGCATTGTTTGATTAGTATGGGGTTAAACATAAGGTTGATACTCCTTATCATCCCCAAACTAGTGGCCTATTTGAAGTTTTGTAGTATGAAATAAAGTCCATCCTTGAGAAAACCATGAATATTGGTCGTACTAATTGGGCAAGACAACTCGATGATGCTCATTAGGCATATAAAAAGGCCTATAAAACTTCTATTGGTATGTCCCCCTAACAATTGGTGTTTGGGAAGGCTTGTAACTTACCCATTGAGTTGGAGCATAAGGCTTTATGGGCTTTGAGGAAGATGAATATGGATTGGGAGGATGCTTCAAAATTGAGGGTCAATCAACTTCGTTAGTTTAAAGAGTTTCGAGTCAAAGCATATCAAAGCTCTGTATTGTACAAAGAGAAGATGAAGAGGTAGGATGATAACGCCCAAACTACAGCTCTCGTAAGAGTGTAAGCGGTCGCTGTCAAATATAGAACCCAACTGGGTTGGGTGTCGAATACCACAGGGAATACTCGGTCACTAAGTATGCAACGATTTGTAGACTTTTGGTGAAAGTTCTGCGGAAAAAGGGGGGATTTTATGCGTGAAGTAAAATTATCAAAATAGCAAAGTAAAAACGGAATGTTTAGTAAGATTTTAATCAATGAGAATTGTAAGTTAGGGTTATGTCCACCTTATGAGTTCTACGTATCTATTGGCTATGAGTTATGCGGAATTCAGACATGCATGCGCTTATAGAGTTTCGTATTCTATAGTAAATCCTAGCGTCTTTCGACCATCAAAGATTATCTCACTTTAACTCTTTTGAGCTTAAAGCGTATAACTAATGGTACGAATTCTCCAAGAGGTTAATCCAGTTACGGCACTAACTTTTAAACAGGAGTTGGTAGCCCTATTTCCTTGTCACTCTCTCTTTTCCAGACATGTAACTTTTCTTTCGAACAAGTTAATGCTATACTGGCGTATTCTATATGTTTGCAACCACAAGAATTCAATTAATATGAAGAGAGTAATGATATAAGCAACATACGTATCAAGAATTCACAAACTCATAGCAATAGATAGTATCTCATAAGGCTTCCATAACCCTAACAGAGAAGTTTAGCTACTCATGAGTGCAACGGAGATCACCATAAACATCATCATCATATCAAAACTAGAATGATCTCACGTTGGTCACAAGAGCCGTGCTTTCTCTGTCAGAAAGTAACGTGAAGAACTAAATGTCGAATAAAAGAAAAATAGAATTGAATAGAAAATAGGATGAATGAATTGAATGCTGAAAAATTCAGCAAATAAGGGTTTTTATAACACCCTTGTCCTAGTCCTACTGAAATAGGATTTTTATCCTTGTCCTACTGAAATAGGGTTTTTATCCTTGTCCTAATCCTACTAAGTTACTGCTGATCCCCAAGTCTTTAGAAATACTGTTTTGCTCGGGACAAGTTCTCTATGCATCACTTTTGGTCCACAAGCTTCCAGAAGTTGCCTTCCTTCTTACGTGAAGTTTCCTTTGGCGTTCAACAGTCCACAAAATTCTGAAATCTTCATCATTTATACCTGAAAACTTGCTAATCACGTTGGTTAGCTCACTTACAGGAAAAAGGACTTAAAGTGCAGGAATTATATATTTTGTCCTCAAAACTTAGCTAAAATATGGGTAAATTAAGGTGCTTTAGGCGTGTAAATACGCCTAACATCAACACCCCACACTTAAAGCTTTGTTCATCCTTGAACAAAATATCATGTCCATATAAACATCTACTTAGGGTTTCACAGTAACAGCACAAAATATTCATCAAGACAGGCACGACAATTATTAACAAAGAGTAGTTTTCTGATCACTACTAGAAACAATTTAACCTCTAACATAGACTCGTGATGATGGTTAATTCGTATCCACAAGTTAAGGCACAAAGAATCATACATAGCTACCCAAAACTCATCAACCATGTGTGTCTGACATAAGATGTTACCCATAATCACTCACAAGTATTGCATTTTTTGAAACATGGGTATAAGATTTTCCTTGCTCTCACTCTCACAAAGAATTCATATGTTGCAACTGATGACCATAGGCTTGCCCTTAGTGTAATGCTCTACTAATATCAGAATGCTAAGTTTAGGATCAAATAGGTCTTTTTATAGGTAGTAATGTAGGCTAAGGGACGGGTAGAACTATTTTGGCCAGAAATAGTGACTATGTTCCTAAGCGCTTTAATACATCACATTATGCCATTAACACTCTCTTTTAATCAACCCTGCTACCTTTGTTTCATCTATCACCCCTTTTCACCTATTTTGCCATTCAAACTTAACTATCTTTTTATTTAATCATAAACACAATTTATCTTTTTGTTTTTCTATTTCTTTTTCTTTTCTTTTCTATAGCACACCTCTATGATAGCCACTCTTTTTCATAACAAATTCAAGCACCAATAAACTCTATGGCATCACTCTTACCCAATTTCCTCTTATTTTGTCATATGACTTTACAATTTAAAGCGCTTAGGAATTTGGATCAAATTATGGTCTTGAAAGAAAATGGATTAGGCGACATATGAGGCTTGTCAAAGAAAATGGCTTAAAGGCTCAAAGGGGGTTAACTAGCATAATGTCCACGTGTAGGTAAAATGAAGGTAAACAAACACAGGTTGCCAAAGAAATGCCTAAATCATCTCCTAAACCCATACTCTTTATTTCGCTTTACACATACACTAGGTAAGTTCTAGCATCAGTCACCAACGCAGAATATACTATTATCTCACACACACAAGGCACATGGTCAACAATATTGGGAGCAGTATAGACTCTTGACCCAACAGATGAAGGAATTAAACCATACACTTATCACATAGTGAGTCACACTTGGAGCCTAAATGTCTCAATAGTAATGATTTTAGCACAAACTCTTGTCATAATACCATGCCGCCTATCAGAACAATTTCATGCACTTTATGCAAAATCTAAAATAAAACCTTAAAGAGAATTTTTTTTTGAAAAAATTTAAAAAATTCGAAAAAATTTAACTTCGAAAAAATTTAACTACTACTAAAAATCAAACAAATGAACATGAATAAATGCAGGTAAGCAAAGAAATACAACATACAAATACCAGCACCCCACACTTAGACGGGACACACTGCCCTCAGTGGAAAATAAATAAGAAGAACCTTTATTAGTTGGACTCATCCTCTATGTCTGGGGTCATACCCCCTGCATCGGAATCATCATCAGAGTCGTCATCCTCAGAGTTTCCTCAAATTGTACCCCACTTGATGCCAAAAGTGCGTCGAGGTATTTGTAGCGAGGAGGATTCAGCTTGCTCTTTTCTTACCTTTCTGTGAGGTGGGCGCTTTTTGTTTTCCTTGTCGTCCTTTTGAGGCCATTCTACCTCATGTTAGCTTTATCTCGGAAGATTCAATTGACAAACAGACAATAGTGGCGCCACCCCACACTTAATTTGTTGACACAAACTAATTAAGTGAATGATGTCGATTACTCAAACTTCATCGACATACATTTAGGGGATATGTTCCAACAATATGTTTAGCACAGTCATACTTTCATGTCATCTTACTATCCTTTCCAACTCTATTTCATGTAATCTTGACTATACTTTCATGTGTGGATTAATGCACCTTTTGAACAAGACTACTACATAGAGATCATATCAAGTTATGGCATAGAAATAATCACAACATCTCATGCTTGTATTCAATCATGATCTTTATCTCGATGAGCGAGTCATTCAAACATTCAAGCATTCAAATTTGAAGAGTATGCAATTAGCTTCACCATTTCGATTTCTCAAAAAGAGGACAGTGTATAACAATCAAATACAACTCGGTACTAAGTCCATAATACCCATACGTATTCTTTCACTCAACTAGATGTATCATACAAATCAACACATTCTAATCACCAACACCACTTTAAGATCTAAAATGCCATGATAAGCGTAAGATTGTAACAACTTCGGAATATAAACGAAGAACTTACTTGGTGTTGAACTCGGAAGATGATCTTGCAAGGTTAGATGAGCAAAAATAAAAGTTTTGAGAGATTTGGGAGGCAAAGGCGGCGCCTAATGCTTTGCCTAGTTTATCATAGGCGGTGCCTATGCTATGGCATTGTAGATTTAGAGACCAAAGGCATTGGCATAGGCGGCGCCTATGCTATGGCATTGTTGGACCAAAGGGTTTGGCATAGGCGGCGCCTATTCTATGGCATTGTTGGACCAAAGGTTTTGGCATAGGCGGCGCCTATGCTATGACATTCTAGATTCAGAGACCAAAGGCCATAGCATAGGCCTTGCCTTGTCCATTGCCTAGATTTACATAGGCCTTGGCTTATCTATTGCCTAGATTTGTATAGGCAATGCCTAATCGAAAGCCTTTTGCTCCTTCATTACTCACTTACCACCTTTAACATTGCTCACTTTCAAATAAAAATTTGAGACCAAGCTCCTCCTTTATACGTCTTGCACCTACACTTACTCAAAAACAACAAAAACGATTAGAACGATGGGTTGCCTCCCACCAAGCGCCTTAGTTTTGGTCATGGCTCGACTATAAAAAAAAACTCCTAGTAAAACCAAATAATTTTAAATACGATGGGTTGCCTCCCATCTAGCGCTTGATTTATTGTCGCGGCACGACATAGTTATCTTGATTACTTAGACTTCATCGAGATATATGGTGCATCGTTTTCTAAAGGGATTCAGACTACGCTGATGCTTACTTGTATGCATGCAATCTTCTTCGAGATGACTCTTGTGCATACATATCCTAGGAGGGATACCAATTATATCATTAATAGTCCAACCTATGGCTCTCTTATACCTCTTTAGAGCAAAGATGAGAGCCTCTACGTACTGTTCACCTAAATCAGCCGTAACACTCACCAGAAGTGTATTTCCACTTCCCAAGGATGCATCCCTTAGGTGACTGGGGAGCTCTTTCAATTCTAGCACTGGTGGCTCTTCAATGGAAGTCTTCGCTGTTGGTGAAGGTTGATTCTTAAGATCAAGGTACAGCTTCTTAGGGGCATGAGAATAGGACCTTATTCTTGTTAGAGCACAAACGGTTTCTTCATGTTCTTCAGCCTCCTCATAATTCAACAGCACATCAGATAGTGACTCAACAGTAAGCTGCTTCTTTACAGATAATTCTTTCTCATCCTCATAATAAACATCATCTACAAAGAACACATTCATATCGCTGGGCTGCTTCATTGTTTTGCATACATCAAAACGGACCACTTCGTCATTCAACCGAAATAAAAGCTCATTAGCTCTCAAATCAATAAGCACACTTCCGATTGCGAGAAAAAGGCGTCCCAAGATTATGGGAACTTCAGAATCCACCTCGCAATCCAAAATAACAAAGTCTGAAGGAAAGATGAAGGTAGAAACCTTCACCAACACATCATTCAAGATACCCACAGGTCGTTTTACCGACCTATCTGCCATCACGAGCCGCATATTGGTTGGTGTAGGGTCGCCCAACCCCAACTTTCTGTAAATGGATAGCGACATCAAATTGATGCTAGCTCTCAAATCGCACAACGCCTTAGCAAAATCCAACGATCCAATCGTGCAAAGAATAGTGAAAGCACCAGGATCTGACTTTTTCTGAACTAGCGATCTTGTAGCAATTGCACTGCAATGATGAACATTATCAACCAGCTCATAGCTTACTGCCCGCTTCTTTGTCAAAAGGTCCTTCATGAATTTAGCATACCTAGGCATCTGTTCCAGCGCCTCCACCAAAGGAACATTAATGGTCAGCTGCTTCAACATGGTCATGAATTTACTGAACCTGGTGTCATCAGCTTTCTTCCTCAGTCTCTGCGGAAAAGGTGGTGGTGGAAGGGGAATCGTTTTCTCCACCACTTCCTCTTTATCTTGCTTCCGATTATCAACCTTTTCAGAAGTGTCATCAGCCTTCTTCTTCAGTCTCTGAGGAAAAAGTGGTGGTGGAAGAGGAATCATTTTCTTCACCACTTCCTTTTTATCTTGCTTCCGACTATCACTCTTTTCAGTCTGGTGATGTCTAGGTGTAACATTATGTGTACTCACTTCAGCTTCTACGGCATCTTCAAACTCTGCTTCATCAATAACATTCTCCTCTGTATTATCGACTACCTGCTTGCCTTTGTACGGATTTTCCAATACCTTACCACTCCGGGTAGTAATAACCATACATGATCCATCATTCCTTAGATTTTGCACAGTGTCACTAGGTAAAGTGCCATCTTTTCGTTGATTGAATGCCGCCGATAGTTGACTCATTTGTTGTTCCAGCTATTTTATTGCAGTGGAATGCGAGTCAACTAATTGCTTTATTGAGGACAAATCATTTATTACCTCAGTTACTCCCGTGTTGGTTGTCTCCACTCCTTTCACCAGCTTAGCCAACATATCTTCCATTGACATCTTCCCAGAGCCAGATATAGTGGCTTCACGGCTTCCAGGAGGAACATACAAACCACTCCTGTCAGTCTTATTCTTACAACTCCCTTGATCGCAGTCCTTGTATCCAGATTTATCATAATAGTTCCGACCTTGGTTTCCTTGGGCATTGCCTCGGAAACCCTCCTGATTATTCAAGTAATTTGCTTCTTCTTCAGACTCGGAATCATCTCTTCCCTGTGTCACAACAACCTTGACTTTTTCGGTCTTCCCTAATAATAAATGTTTGGTAAGAAGATCCATCTACGTTTTCATGTGCGCCATATCTTGATCACATTCCTCCTCTCTTCGCCTTTGTTCTGCAGTCATGCCAATAGATATAGTAGAGCTTGCTACCTCAGAATTCCTGGTATGCCAAGCTCTACTTTGCTTTGTCATACGATCTAGCATATCACTTGCCTGAATAAAGGTAAGGTCCATGAATGACCCTCCTGCTGCATTATCAACTACTGGCTTAGTCACCGAATTCAAAGATCTGTATAATATCTCCATCAAGTGGACATTGGTCATATGGTGATTTGGGCACCTCATAAGCTTCGTCTTGAACCTCTCCCATGTTTCGTGGAGAGCTTCAGTTGGAAGCTGTCGAAAATTGCTGATCTCATCTCTCAACTGTGCTCTCTTGGATGACGGAAAGAATCTTTCTAGGAAAGCGTCTTTCAATTGCCTCTAATTTGTAATAGAATTAGGAGTCAGCCCATTAAACCATAGAGTTGCCTCCCCAGATAGAGATAATGGAAATAAGCGTAGCCGAATTGCATTCTGTCCAATGCCTGGATTGTCAAATGACTTACATGTAGAGATAAAATTGACCAGATGAATGTTCGAATCATCACCTGCAAGTCCACCAAATAGTCCCTTGAGCTGCAATAATTAAATCATGGTGCTAGTGATGTTGAACTTTGCTCCAGGTGCCAAGGGCGGAGGAATAATAGCTCCTGTGGCACCAACTCCGTCCAGGTCGTCATCATCATCATCGAAAGGCATCTGCATAGCGCGACGTTCAGGCCTAAATCTGGCTTGTCGATCTCTTCTGTTTGCAGGTGTCTCCACCTCAACATCACGCCTAGGGTTTAGTAGCTCGTCATCACCTAGGTCCTTATCGTCAGGATTTGTTGCCCGCCCAGGGTTATCAATATTCTATTGATGTACTTGGGCAGCGGCCAACGCAGCTAGTCTAGCCTGCTCCTGTTGAGCAGCCCTTCTCTCAATGTCACGTTGTGCATCCATCCTTCCAATAAGTTGCGGTTCAGAGTTTATGGGTAATAATGGTTGTCCTGAACTTCGAGTATTTGTCATGCACTAAACAAAAACCTACAGAAAACAAAAACAACAACTAAAAGTAAAGTACGAGAATCTTTGACCAAAGGGTCTAGTAATTATCACAAACTTAGTTGACAACCGTATTCCCCGACAACGGCGCCAAAATTTGATAACGCCCAAACTACAGCTCTCGTAAGAGTGTAAGCGGTCGCTGTCAAATATAGAACCCAACTGGGTTGGGTGTCGAATCCCACAGGGAATACTCGGTCACTAAGTATGCAACGATTAGTAGACTTTTGGTGAAAGTTCTGCGGAAAAAGGGGGGATTTTATGCGTGAAGTAAAATTATCAAAATAGCAAAGTAAAAACGGAATGTTTAGTAAGATTTTAATCAATGAGAATTGTAAGTTAGGGTTATGTCCACCTTATGAGTTCTACGTATCTATTGGCTATGAGTTATGAGGAATTCAGACATGCATGCGCTTATAGAGTTTCGTATTCTATAGTAAATCCTAGCGTCTTTTGACCATCAAGGATTATCTCACTTTAACTCTTTCGAGCTTAAAGCGTATAACTAATGGTACGAATTCTCCAAGAGGTTAATCCAGTTACGGCACTAACTTTTAAACAGGGGTTGGTAGCCCTATTTCCTTGTCACTCTCTCTTTTCCAGACATATAACTTTTCTTTCGAACAAGTTAATGCTATACTGGCGTATTTTATATGTTTGCAACCACAAGAATTCAATTAATATGAAGAGAGTAATGATATAAGCAGTATACGTATCAAGAATTCACAAACTCATAGCAATAGATAGTATCTCATAAGGCTTCCATAACCCTAACAGAGAAGTTTAGCTACTCATGAGTGCAACGGAGATCACCATAAACATCATCATCATATCAAAACTAGAATGATCTCACATTGGTCACAAGAGCCGTGCTTTCTCTGTCAGAAAGTAACGTGAAGAACTAAATGTCGAATAAAAGAAAAATAGAATTGAATAGAAAATAGGATGAATGAATTGAATGCTGAAAAATTCAGCAAATAAGGGTTTTTATAACACCCTTGTCCTAGTCCTACTGAAATAGGGTTTTTATCCTTGTCCTACTGAAATAGGGCTTTTATCCTTGTCCTAATCCTACTAAGTTACTGCTGATCCCCAAGTCTTTAGAAATACTGTTTTTGCTCAGGACAAGTTCTCCATGCATCACTTTCGGTCCACAAGCTTCCAGAAGCTGCCTTCCTTCTTACGTGAAGTTTCCTTTGGCGTTCAACAGTCCACAAAATGCTGAAATCTTCATCATTTATACCTGAAAACTTGCTAATCACGTTGGTTAGCTCACTTACAGGAAAAAGGACTAAAAGTGCAGGAATTATATATTTTGTCCTCAAAACTTAGCTAAAATATGGGTAAATTAAGGTGCTTTAGGCGTGTAAATACGCCTAACATCATAAGATGATGCCAAAATATTAAAGAGAGAGTTTTGTGTGGGTGATAATATCCTCCTCTTCAATTCAAGATAGAAACTCTTTCCATGGAAGCTTAGATCGAAGTGGTCAGGCCCATTCGTGATCTCAAATATTTACTTGAGTGGAGCTATTGATTTGGAATATCATGAAGAAAAGAAATTTGTGGTGAATGGGAAATGAAGAACTACTATATGGGTGGACCTAGAGCGTCTAAGGTTGAGTCGCTTTGCTTCAAAGATCCAAAATGATGAACAAGTGATGTTGTGCCATGACTATAACTAAGGCACTTCGTGGGAGGCAAACCAAGATTTATTTTTTATGTTTTAAATATTTTTGATATTAATTTTAGCTTAGTTTTGATTGATACAGGTAATATGGAAAAATTAAGGCACAATAAGGTAGATTCGGAGGCTCAAAAGTGAGCCCCAAACCAAGAATTTTGTTAAAAAACCATGTACCAAGCTGGAACAACCTGTGCTACACCTTCTTGAGCAGGCTATCCATAGGGGCAAGGCATCTGGAATGCAAGAGGCTCGAGTTTTAGTCCAAAAGTAGCAACTACACAACCTAGACCTGCGCTGGACTTGCTTAAGTAGTCCAGGCATAGGTCAGACGCATGTGGGATGCAACACGAGATGTTTTTAGTGGTGAAATCTGTCTGTACCTACTTTGGACTTGCTACAGCAGTCCAAGTGCAGGACAGGTACATCTTGGACACAGGTGGCCTGAACTTAAAGCCAAAAAACTGTTACTTACTATCCTAACCTACGCTGGAACTGCTTAAGCATTCCAGGCGTAGGTCCATTACTTCTGGGATGCAAGTCAAGCTACTATAAACTGCCACAACCTGCGCTGGACCTGCCTAAGTAGGCCAGCCGTAGGTGCAAAGTACTTGGCTCACAGGTCAATTTAAAAATGTTGGGTGTCTTCAAAATGGGTTGAATTTTATGGGGCTGACCCGACCCGATTAGCCCAAAATCTCTTTAATCATAGTAAGCACTTTAAAAAGAACCAAAAGCAGTAACACTTCAAACTTTCTCATTACAACTCCATTTCAACAGTTCATTTCTCTCACACTTAATATTCTCACTTTCTTTAACAATAATTAACATAATTCTTTTGGACTTATGGTTTATTTTTCTTTCTTAAAGCAAGTTAAATGTATACTCTTTCTTGGTTTTACTTTTGAATTCTCTTAAGAATGGACTTAATGCCTCATACCTCATGATGATTGGTCTGTAAATTTGGTTTTTGTGACCTTTTGGAGATGATTTATACTTTTTAGAATGACTATGTTGGCATAGGTGCCTTGTTTCACTTGTTTGATTAAGCTCTTCAATAAATGTTTGACAAAATGTCCATTCATCCTTTCTTGCTTTATTTGTGTGGTGGATGGCTCAACTAGGTTAGTATGAGCACTTTGAATATTTGTAGAGATGATTTGGCGAGACGACCTTGCTCTCTTATGCTTCTTCTATTCTCTTTCTCTAAGTTATTAGTTAGCATGCCCACCATATGTTTGTTGAAATGACAATAAGAGAGTAATGTCTTATATACTTATAATGGTCAATATGATTTTCCTTAGGGCATAATGTGGTAATTTTTGATGCATCATTTTGAGTCCAATTTATCCTAAAAATAAAAAATTTGGTAGTCTTTGGTTTAGGGGGTTTGTTGTGAAATATGACATCCATGGTTTTTGTTGGTAACTATGCTTAACTGGGAGACATGAATGCCATGGTTTTTGTTGGTCACTATGCTTAACTGGGAGACATGAATGCCTTGGTTTTTGTTAGTCACTATGCTTAACCGGGAGACATGAATGCTTGACTTACCCTATGATTGATTGGATAACATCATCCTTAAGGTTAATGATCATTCTTGTTTTCATTGGAGGTTATGGATGTCCTATGAACTAGTTTTGTGGGATGTGAGGAATGTGAGACAATTTAGCGCCCAAATGATTGTGTGTTGTAATGGATGAATCCCATGGACTCTAATGATGAAGTTACCTTGCATCCATCAAAGATTTTCTTTTCTTATCTTTAATTTTCCTTCTTAAAATACAAAATTCAAAAAAAATATTTTACCTTTTATCTTTTTGTTTTGGTTTTGTTTTGTTTATTTCTCATAGGTATGTCTCGAAGGAAGAACTTTCCACGAGAAGCTAGGAAGGGTAATGCCTAGGATAAAGGCAAATCTAAAGCTACCTCTGCAAAGGCAAAAGAACTGGTCTCCAAAGGTACTCCAAAAGTCACGGATGTTCAAGCCACCATTGATCATACACGAGAGATTGGAAAGGAAGAGAATCAAGTTTGGTTTAGTGTAGAAGGTGTGAAGGAGTTATACAATGATTGGGTAACCACTCGGGGGTTCAATTACAAGAAGGTCTTTAGCATGAAGGGAGTTGACACCCATTTCCCCAAAATCATCACTGAGATTAAAGAATGGGTATGGGAATTCTTCGCAAATATGATGCCCTCCTCTCACCCACTATGCTAATTTTTGAAATAGTCCAGGAATTCTATGTTTCCTAAATTGTTTGACACTATTAAAAAAAATATAAAATGCCAATTTCCAAACAACCGTGTCTCGAGAGTGTATTAGTTGGAGGAGTGTAAATACTTTGCACAACCTCGTAGATCAGTGAGCTCTATTTTGCTTGTGACTTGGATTCCGTGGTGAAGTGCAAAAAGATGATATTTGGTGGACGTCAAAGTTTTTCATGGCTTGCTAGGGTGAATGCTAAGGGGCTTCCTCCATTGGCTAATGTGTAGGTCAAATCAAGAGGAGAGATCTTTTGGTTCAAGCAAAACATTGGCTTAGAATTGTTGGTTACTGTCTACTCTCCTTAAGATATGGCCAAAATGTCAAGATTTATAGGGATATCATTATCGGATGTATCATGGATAAAACTGCTATCAATTTGGGAGAGTTATTGGCAGAGATGATGAAGTTATAGTCAAAGCAACCGGGCACTTTATTGCCCTTTTCGACACTTATATCTATGTTTTGCCTTAAATTTAAAGTCCCGATACTCTCTAATATTTATAGACGGGTTATATGTATCGGAGTAATTGACATTACACATTGCAAGGATGAGGATAACCCTACGGTCACAAAAAGAAAACCTTTGGTTTTGGTAGACTTAGGTGTAGAAGGGTTGTCGAGCTCAGAGGGGATGGAGATCCCTTCTGATTTTACACTAGGTGATGAGACTCATCATGATTCTACCGATACTCCTCCATCATCAAGAACCGCACCACCACCTCAACTTATACCATCGGTATGATCTTCTACGATGACATTTGCCAAGGTTGCTTCCATGACTTTGGCAAACAATGCTACTCTTACCCGATTAGTAAAGGACATTCCTTGATTTATTGAGGCTGCTATAGCACCTTTACATGCCCACATAGAAATGTTAAAGCAGAGAGTAGCCACGCTTAAGGAGAGAGGATATTGTAAGGGGGTAGAATCTGTGAGGGTAGACCTTGATAGTTTACGGGTAGAGTTTCACTCCGAAAAGCCCTCCTTTGGTTTTAATGATGTGGAGATTTCTTTCCCCCAGAGACTTCTATCCCAGTACTTCTATTTGATGATTTGTTTGGAGAGGGTTATTAGGACATTGATGATAAGACAGAGGTTAATCTTATAGAAGGGCTACCTGAGGTCCGACAGGTTGAGCTTACCTTGCAATTATCCAGGGATAATTAGCATGAATGGATGGTTAGGGCTATTTATTGAACTCAATGTGATGATGAGTCATCCTTCATAGCAAACTCGATGAGAGGAGCTCAGTCTGACGAGGTTCCTATTGAGATAGTGTGATCATTCACCGATAGGGATTCGAGTGCCTAGTGCACCAAAGGGAGTCTTTACCCTCCTTTACTCTCTTATACTTTCGCATTAGGGATAATGCAATGTCTATAATGGGGTGGGGCATTTTTATAATTCGTTTGATGGTCGGTACCTACTATTTCACTTTATGGCATTTAGTTGGACAGATTATGTGGATATACTCTATGTTATAACTTTGTTGTTTGTGTGTACACATTAAATTTTTTCATGTTTATTTACTTTATCCCTTGTAGGGATTTTTTTTTAATTATTATTGACATTGCTTTGGATGGGCCCTTGTCGGGCATTTTGATAATGATGTCAAATATTGTCTTTTTGTTATTGAATTTGTGTCAGGCGCTTAATATAAATGTGTTATCCGATTGTTCACATTGATATTGTCTCCTTTTGTATATACGTGTCTAATAAACTTCAAGGGTTTTCTTTGATACTCGGTTCTTTTCTAAGTAGCAAAATTTCATTTTTTTTTCTTTTGATCTTTTAATTTATTTTAGTTTAGTTTATTTGTCGAACCGAGTGATAATTCACCCATGAGGGATGACGAGGAGATATCCTTAGGTGAAGTATCAAGTCATTTTGGTTAACTAGGAAGAAGCAAAAGTTCAAAAATACTTTCAAAATGTCATTGGTAAGAAATTGAATGATTTTGAGAAAAAAACCAAAAATATAGGTTTCTTTTAGGAAAAAGATAAAGGATGTTCTTGAGCTTTCATTTGAATGAGACAATTAAACGCAATTTTTGGCTCTCTCTTTACAAGGATGAGTCTTTGACTCAGAGTAACTTATGAAGATCAAATTACTCAAATTGGTTGGGAGGCTAACTTTTTGCCCTATGAGTACGATGCCATGTGTGGTGAAATTTTTGAATAATTCTTGTATATATTGTAGTCTAGAACTTTCCCCGAGTGTATTCAAAGTAAAATTCTAGGCAAGTTTGGTTTTAAGGATGACCTGAGGCCCCTTTTGACCCATTAGATAGCCAAATTCCCACCTTAACATTGTTCCTTAGTTAACCCATTTGAGCCTATTGTCCTATCTTTCTTTCTTATTGTAATGATAACCATGCTAAAACACCTAACCCTTTTGAAAATCTCTCTTTTGTCTCTTAACCTTCTTTGATGAATTGCATGATTCTAAATAATGGATT
Source organism: Capsicum baccatum var. pendulum (assembly GCA_030864225.1). Lineage (NCBI taxonomy): Eukaryota > Viridiplantae > Streptophyta > Magnoliopsida > Solanales > Solanaceae > Capsicum > Capsicum baccatum. The sequence goes on along the minus strand of CM061560.1, from coordinate 156,586,451 downwards.
ATAGGCAAAAGCCTAAGTTTAGGGGATTGTGTATTTGGGAGAAGAGGATCATAGAAAATACAAGAAAGGTGTATGTAAGGTTGTCAACACATGTGCTTAAAAGACAAGAGATGTGTTTGATGATAAAGTTAAATAGCCTAGCCCATAGAACTTAAGAAAAAAATGGATGAGTAGGGGCTAATAAGGGCTTATAGGTAGAAAATCTCTTGAAAAAGTCAAAGAAGTGAAGAAAGGAAATGGTGGATTTGAATTTTTTGGTAGATGTTAAACCAAAAGTTAGAAAAATAGGGGAAATTATTTAAAGAGGAAAAAAGGTGGGTAGTTTGAAAATTTTAGGGGTAGAAAGGATTGAGCAATTGCATTGAAGGAGGTGTTTAAGTCACTTGATCCATATATATTCCTTCCCACTCCTTAAACCTTTATCTTGAACCGCAAGACCTTGGTGATTCCAAACTAAGTCTACATTAGTGGTTAAAAATACAAAGGTAAAGCCTATGGTTCTATTCGATGTACTTTTCTTTGTGAGAGTGAGTGTGAATTTTTTTTTTATTTGAGCTCCTTTAAGAATTAAAATGTCTTTTGTGTGTGGAGATATCTCTTGCATGTGAGAGGCATCAATACTTTTAGGTAGAGGGTGAAGTTTTACTATTGGTTTGGGTAAATAAGTGAAGTGAGTTGCATTGTGACTATTGAGACAATCTTGGAGGATTTTATGTCTTATCTTAAGATGCTTTGTGATTTGGAAATATCATTTGATACAAACTTGCATCTTTGCTTCATAAATATGTGATTATTGAAAGTTTTGGTTTACTTGTTGCCATGACATATTTGAAAATTGTTTATAGAGCTTTGTTAGCTTGTTCCTTTAGTATAGTTTTCTTCTGGGTAGATTTGAATTAAATAACCTATCTCATTGAATTCTTCTTGGTTGCTTGAGGACAAGCAATAGTTTAAGTTTGGGGGTTGCTAAGTCATCAACTTGATGACTTACTAGCACCTTTTAAGTCTAAATTATCATGTTTTTCCATTGATTTGATGGGACTCTCTTACTTAATGCTCATTTATGTTGGTAAAAGTAAAAAGGAAAGATGGGCAAGTCAATCAAGTCAAAAAGAGGCCAAATGTGAAGGCAAAGAGTCATACGCTCCGCATTCACTTTGCATATACTTTGGAGCTGCTATCCATTTGTTCTCTATCTTCTCTCCATTCGTTGTGGATCCGCTCAAGTAGATCAAGAGCAAGGTGGCAATTCTGTAATTTTATCAAATGTGGAAGTGGGGCATAAAGAAGGGTTTCTAGCTCATTTTTCAAGACCTAACTTTCATATTTCATGTTAGCTTATATCTTTTCATCTTAGTACCTAACTTTTCTTCTTAGAAGAACATTGCACTAGTCTTGAGTAAAAAAATATATGTGAGTGATTCCCAAGGAAGAATTAGTGATTTTCTATTGAAGATTTATTGAATTTCCAAGTTTGGAACTACATTATCTTTATTTCTCATGGATGAAGTCAATAATAACTTTGGTATATTTCTACCCTTTTTGTCTATGAGTAGCTTATTCTAAATCTTGGGGTTATTCTTGCTTTGGTTGTGGTAGTTCATGGGTGTTAGCCATTTATCCTCTTAATTAGTTATTTGTGATGGGTGTTGAATTTATTCCATGATTTAATCAAGAGTTGGGGGTTGCAATCCCCAACAACCCTTGAACCTATGTCATCCTTGAAAGAGGGGATATAGGAGAGGAATAAATGGAACCAATAACTTAAATCATTTTATTTAATGTCATCTCTTAGACATAAGGATGCAAACTTAGTTAATAGATATGCAAACTTGTCACACTTATGAGGTGCACGAAAGAGCCCATTTGTGAAATTTGGTGTCGTAATTGAAAGATTGACATCAATACATTGACATCTAGCCTACCCATGACTTTTAACTAAAGTTGGATAAATTGTCAAGTACCCATGCATGAACCCACCTAAAATTGCATAACCTCAAGGCCTATTCCAAATTGAATTTACTCTTAGAATTTCTCAACGTCAAATTAGTGCTCTAAAATTGAAGTAATTGGACTTATAAACACATTCAAACTAATTCCCCTATTTCACATTTATGTTTGTTTCATTCACATTACAAGCCACCTTTTAGTAGACTATTAACACACTTGAGTTTTAAATTCCATTCTTTCAATCTTTGTGGATTCAACCCCAACCTAAGTTGGGTTATTATATTAACAACGATCGGTTACACCTATTCAAGAGTGTAATTTGAGCATTATCAATCTACATGCATGTATTGATGCTTTTGAGAGACGTGATGTGGCATAGTTTGTAGAGATTGAGATGCCAGATCTAGGTCATATTAGGCATAAGGTGGACACCTTGTGAGCAGAGGTACGCTCTATCATAGAGAGCCATATAATAGCCGCTCCTCCAGTAATACCCCTAGTGGTTTGGATATTGATACACCCAAATTACACCTCTATTATGAGAGAGTAAGCAGTCGCTGTCAAATATAGAACCTAACTGGGTTGGGTGTCAAATCCCACAGGGACTATGGTGTTCACTAAGTATTGTGAATGTTATTAAACTGTTGATTTAAGGTTTCTGGGTAAAAGGGAATTTGAATCTGTTAACAATGTTCTTTTGTATTTGTGTCACTCAAAAGTCCAACCACTGAGAGTTAATGTAGATGTAATTTCAATGAGAATGAATTAACTAGAGTTATGCTCACCAAGATTTTCAAACAATTAGGGTTGTGAGTTTGTATTTGAATTCTAACTTATGTATTTAATTGCAAAAATTATTGAATTCTAAGGATTACCCACGAGTTTCTCAACCTAATAAGTATTTCACCCTTTACTTCTCTCAAACTTAAAGGATTCATGCATTATTTAATAACACTCTCATGAAGGTTGATCCTATTAAGGCATCAACCTGTTAACCCAAAGGGTAAACCTATGGAGTTCATATGAATCACTTCTTTTCCCATCATCCACTTTCTTGTCAGACAAGTGGATTTCATAGGCTCACTTCTTAAGTTTGCAACCAAGATATGTCATTATAATGAAGAAAAATTCATGCAATTTTGATAGATTTTAGAAATCAAACCAATTCACAACCCCAAAATAGTTCTCTACATCAAGGTTCCCATAACCCTAGTTATGGGAGTTTAGCTACTCTCTCCATATAAGAAATCAAAGATATATTGATGTTCATAAATGGATTCAAGAGGGTACTTATAAAAGTCACAATATTGTTCTTCTCAATCTTCAATGGAAAATATAAAAACTAATAATCAGATCTCAATCTCTAGATTAAAATCTTAATGAAAAGTGTTACACAGCTCTCAATAGAGGAGAAAGTATAAAACTAATGATAAAAGATCCTTTCTAAACCTTAATACTTGGTATTTATATGTTCCCAGCTAAAAGGGATTTAAAATTCAAAATCATAAAATCCGCATCCAAAGTGACGGCCAAATTGGTGGTCCATCGCAAAGTTGACAGTCCACCATTTGGCCCATCACTGCTGATCTTGGAAGGTCACTTTCTAGATAAAACTGATGGCCAACTTGGTGGTCCATCGTAATACTGATGGTGCACCATTTGGTTCATCGCTGAGTCCTTCAGGGGGCCAGGTTCTGGATAAAATTGATGGCCAACTTGGTGGTCCGTCGTAAGACTGACGGTCCACCATTTGGTCCGTCGCCGCAAAACCTGAAGTCTTAAGTTCTATGTAGGCCTGATGGTCAAGTTGGTGGTCCATCGTAAGACTGACGGTATACCATTTCAACCATCGCAGGGTCTTCTGAAAGTCTGAGTTTTGATTCGATTTGACGGTTAACTTGGTGGTTCATCGCAACACTGACGGTCTACCATTTTGACCATCAGAAGTGTTTTTTTGCTACTTTTCTGAGACTTTTTCTTCAGCTAGTTCCTTACCTTGAAACAATAAAAACCAGCATTAAACACAACCTTAGTTTCTTGAAAACATACAACTTTCCCACGAAAAAAATACAAAATGCTTCATCGAAAGCCGGAATATCAACACCCTCAACTTAAGATCATTGCTTGTCCTAAAGTAACTCAACCTTCAATTACTAACATGAACCATACCATGACAAGAAACCAACTAATGAACCACTTTGGCACAACCATTCACTTATCATTTCACTCACATGAATTTCAACCCGTAGGCTCTACACCCAACATTGATTATAATTCAGCACACACAAACATGGATGTCATGTCCCCCCGGAGAGCATCAGAACTAAGCAAAACTCCAGTTGCCCTGACAACAATGAAGTCCACCACTCTTAAAACTATGTGGACATAATATAAACTCTCATTCTCATCAAAGAAGTTACAAGCATTGTCCAGGTATCCATAGGCTTGCCCTTGCAATTTAACATACCCTCAAAGCTGATTTGCTAGGATCAAACAGGTCTTTTCTAGGCTTGTAATGAGGCTTCAAGCTAGGTGAGGATACTCTTTTGGGTAAAGTGACTCATTAGGACTTAACTCTCCTTGCCCTAGCATCTTTTCAGCCCTAAGCTGCTATTTTTATCAACTTGCTTAGAATCTTCCTTAATCAATTCTACTTAAATCATAACACATAATCTCTTTTTTTTTGAATAAGCATCAACCACCCTCAACTTATGTTGATGCAGTAAGATAAGGTGCATAATATTTGGATAGATCAGGGCCAAATTTGTTTAAACTATATTTTAAACCAACTTTATACTAGGTACTTACATTTTGAGAATAGCCACCCTCAACTTAGGTGTTTTGCCTAAGTTAGGTTGCACAATACCCAATATTGGGCCAGGGTCAGAGTTGAATGCTAATGCCCTAAACAGAGTTAATTAAGTTATAGAAAATGAAGAAAACTACTAAAAGCTCAAAGTGGGTTCAAGTGAGGGAGAAATCTTTTTATTTAGAGAGGTTAATTATTTAGGCTAAATGGACTAAAAGTACAAGGAGGCCTACCATCCTATCCTATTGAATTAGTTAAAAGACAGTATTAATGACTTTGGAAAGTTCTAGGCACTACACTATGCAAGAACTCAAGACAAATCCTCACACACACAAAGGCAACTGAGTTAAACTTCTTCTTCTACTCTTAGGATTTCCATCACATGATTCATGCACCTCTTACATATTAATGTCAAATGCAGATTCACTAAATGTTATGCATACATGCTATATGATTAGAGTAAATAATTACACACACATACTCATAGTCTTATGCAAACATCATTCATTATTAAGATCTACAAAGGGATACTGAAATATAGAAGGAAAAATATTTTATAAATAACATTATACACAGATATTGACATCATAAGTTTAAGAAATTAGAAATGCAAAATAAGACACCCTAGACATGATGATTCTACTAGATAACACATAGAGGGAAAAGAAATTGGTAACACAACCCACCATGGTACAAGTACACCACCTCCACAGAAAACTAGATATATTGTCCTCAAAGCATTGATTTAAAGTATAAGGAAATGGTTTCACTTATTTTTCCTCTTATTCATCTGAGGCATCTGTGAAGTGTGGCGAGGCTCTTGCATTCTCACCTGGTGCAATGTTGGCCCCTATGGTGGTAGGGGCACTCACAACCTCACCCTCCAAGATTGGAGGAATCATCTCTCGAACTGATCCTGCAATTTGCCCCCTTGCTGGGGCAACACTAGTGGATACCTCTGTTGCTTTGTCTTCTTCTTTCTTTCTCCTCTTTTCTTTATCTTTCAGTGACTTCTTTTGAGCTCTCTTAATATCATGTCGTTCTTATTATTCTAGTGTCATTTTTGCTCATTTTCTCCTCTTTGCTTCTTTCCTTACATCTTTTCCATTCATTTGCTTCTTTCTTTGTCTTTCACTGGTCTGCCCATAAAGTCCATAATACCCTCATCAACATCACTTTACACCAAGGTTGGGTTGAAAATAGGTTGTTATGGCTGCCTACTCCTCAGTTCTGCAATATCTGCCTTTGCTTGTTCAAATTTAGCCATCAGCTTGGCAAGGTCAAGAGGGACAGTGAATCGAGCCTTTTGTTGGTACGAAGTTCCATGGTGTCCATCCTAGTTTGAATGGTTTGTAATGGAAAGATTGCATCAACCAAGATTTCATCAACAAAAGACTAGAAGTCTGCAGCCCACTTATCTAGCTATCTCTAAAACCTCTTTTGCGTCTTCACTGGCTTAGCAAAGTTTTCTAGCGTGAACCAGTATTCATCAAAATTTGATCCACCCATAGACTGTGCAGAACTTGACCCTGCAGATGTATTTAGAGACGTATACTCGGGTGGCACATAAGTAGTGATGGGCAGAGGCATACCTGCAGGTATTTCGATAGCATCAGGAGGTGGTGCAGATTGAGTCTGGTAAGCAAGCGACTTGGTATCACGCATCTCAAACTTTGAGTCATCTTTTGACTTCTCAATGTCCTATTTATGTATGGCCGAGATTTTATTATCAACTCAATAAATTAGAAGAACACCTGCCGGTTTGCATAAATCAGTGATTAAGCAGGGGAATGGCAATGCGTTGGATGTTTTGTGTGCTCTTACGAACATCTCATCTGCATAATCTGGCCAAAGTCAACCGGTAGCCCCAAAACCAAGCTTGCGACCAATACAACTCTATGTTTATCCAAATTTCCATCACCTTTTGTTGGCATCATCCTTAAGCGGACAACTGCCCACCAGAACTTAGCTTTGAATCTAATGGAATACTTTGCAATACGCTCCCTTGAATTTGTCAACCAAGAGGGATTGCCATCATCAGTCAATAATGAAGCCACCCAAGGCGTCTGAGTAGATGCAGTACACAACCTAAACTCGATATTCGGTATAGCAAGTAGAGCTTCATATTCTAGCCCGAGCAACATCCTATTAATTGTTCGGGCTGAAATATCAATAGTCATTCCTCGAACAGGCATAGACTCCCTGTTTGGTAAACTGATAACCGATGTCCCCTTTAGAAGGTCCTTTTCTATTAACATAAGATAATTGGCAAAGAACTCTCTTACCCAATTTAGTTGGTACACTCCTGGTGGTTTGCTCATCTATGCTAGTCCATACTCGTTGAAACAACATTCTAAATCAGGGTATTTATGAAGCTTCGTTATAACAATCTGATGTTCCTTTGTGAATGGTCTCTTTATCCCTCTTTCTGTAGGTGTCAATCTATCGTAGAACTTCTCTCTTGCTCCATCTGTCTGCTATCTAATCGCATCTCGAACCTGAGGATCCTTACATTTGATTATGTTAATATCTTCAGGTTCACTCTTTATCTCAGTCACCTCAGTTTGCTATCCTACGTCAAAAGCCTTAGTTTAACCTTCAACAGGCTCGGGTTGTTTTGTAGCATTCGTTGCCTCATCCAGGCTCAAGCTGGTACTGCTTGTACTGCTATTGCTCTCCTCTTTATATCAGGAGAGACGGAAAGTTTTCCTTTCATATTGCCTAGTGTTGTAACTAGGTTCTTGTTCACCTCTACTCCTTTGAGATCCTTCTCCCCTATTTAATGGAAGTTTGGGAGACATAAAAACTGGAGAAGAAGTAAGAAATGAGTTCACAGACAAAGCAGGACAAATCATTGAAAATTTTGGGTGACGGCCACACTGGTGGTCCGTCAGTTTATTGGTGGTCCACCAGGTGGTCCGTCAAGTCTTATGCAGGGGTCTAAAATTTTAGGGTATTGCGATGGTACATTTGGTGGTTCGTCGAGATAGCGACGGTCCACCACTTGGGCCGTCACATCTTTTCCAGTGAGTGTTACATTTGGGGTCGTTTTGATGGTTAATTTGGTGGCTCATCGCAAAAGTGACGTTCCACCACACCATCAAACTTCCTTCTTCAGCTTTAACTTTTAATTTGGCGTATATTCGAGCATTTGCTGCATAACTTTGTTTGTTTAACAATATTTGACAACAATAACACAATCAAGCATAACTTTTCACATTTTAATCATGTAGGTTACTCAGACTTCACCTAAAAAGATTATGCTCAAGCTCCTACTTCAAGACCTTCAGCAATTCAAGGCAACAGAACTATAACAAGATGCTAATTCCTTTGCAAAATGACTTGCCAAATACAACCCACAGTTGTACATGTCATTTAGACAAAGAAGAATAGAATTATGCGCATACCTTGATTTTGAAGAGAGAAAAGCTTGCAACTTTAGAGAACAAGACTAATTCAAAAAACTCTTTAATTGTGATTTCAACTTGATTGTGATGAAGAGAACAAGAAGAATGGATGTGTTCAAATAGGAGAAAAGAAAGCAGATGAAGAGTCTTAGAGATAGTAATTGCCTTCAGATTCTTTAAATCCAAAGAGAGTTGAACAATTGAAAGGTTTGAAGAGGTTACAATATATGTAACCGTCTTATTTTATCACTTAAAAACCTTTTGAGTCAAGTACGGGTCATTTAACAAGGCTTTAGATTCAACCCAAACCGACCCAGAATTAGGGTTACAATGACGCCCGTCCCGATGGCCCATCAGATCTGCGATGGTCCATTAGGTTTTCTATCAAATCTTACCAGAGTTTGAGCAACTCTGCTTCGTTGCAAAGGTCATTGGGATGGTCCACCAAATATTTGATAGTCCACCAGTTTAACCGTCATACCTTACCAGAACCTAGGCCACCCAGCCTGATTTTGACGGTCAATATGGTGGTCCACCAAATTTGTCACGGTTCATCATTTTGCCCATCAACTTAATACAATGCATAGATTTTCCTGCATTTTCACAACGGTGGAAATGGTGGTCCGTCAGGGAACTAGTGGTCCACCAAATCAGCCATCACTTTTGTTCTAGTAACTCAGATTTTCACTCCTTCTTTTTGCTACATTTTTGGTCCTGCACACTTTACACATACATAAAAAATGCACAAAAACATAAAATAAACTCTAACTATGATTAAAATAACACTTTGTGGGTTGCCTCCCACTAGCGCCTGATTTATCATCGCGGCATAAATTAGTTACTCGATTACTCAGTAACAATTCTTTTTACCAAGTCTTTTGGACCTATATAAGATTTGAATCGTTGCTCATTGACCTTGAAGACGCTTCCATCTTTATTTTCAAGTTAGACTACTCCAGATGAGTAGAATTTACTAAATTTAAACGGGTTTGACCACTTGGACTTAAGTTTACCTAGGAATAGTTTGAGTCTGGAGTTGAACAAAAGCACCAAGTCATCTTTCTGGATATATCGTTTTTCAATCCTCCAATCATGATACTTTTTCATCTTATCCTTGTATAGGTCTTCTCTTTCATAACCCCTAAGATAAAATTCATCCATCTCATTCAGTTGCCCCAGTCTCATATTTTCTGCCTTATTCTAGTTCAGATTAAGATGCTTCAGTGCCCACAACGCTTTATGCTCTAGCTCAATTAGCAAATGGAATGCCTTACCATAAACCAATTGGTATGACGGCATGCTAATGGGTGTCTTGAAAGTCATTCGATATGCCCATAATGCTTTATCCAGCTTCCTAGACCAATCCTTCTGCTAGCATTTACAGTCTTCGCAAGGATAGCTTTAATTTCCCGATTAGAGATCTCTACCTGCCTACTGGTCTGTGGGTGGTGTGGAGTAGCCATCTTATGTTGTTTGACTTCATATTTTACCAAGGCGACTCTGAATATCTTATTGCAAAAGTGTAATTCTCCATTGCTTATGATGGTACGTGGTACCCCAAACCGAGAGTAGATATTTCTTTTTAAAAATGCAACTACCCGCTTTCCTTCATTATCCACCAGAGCCATAGCCTCGACCCATTTTGACTCGTAGTCACAGCAACTAGTATGTACTTCATCCCAAATGAGCTCACGAAGTGCCCCATAAAGTCAATGCCCCAGACATCGAGCAGTTCAACCTCCAACATCTTGGACATTAGCATCTCATGGAACTTTAAGATAGACCTTTTACTTTGACATTGGTCACATCTATTTACGAACTTGTAAGCATCCTTGAACAAAGTGGGCCAATAGTAGCCGCTTTGAAGCACTTTTCTGGTAGTACGATCACTAGCATGGTGACCTCCAACTCAGGAAGCATGAGTCGCTTCCAGTACACTCAACATCTCCACTTCTAGAATGCACCGTCTAATAATACCATCCGTACATCGCCAAAAAAGATATGGCTCATCCCAAAAATAATGTTTCACATCATGGAGGAATTTTTTCCTTTGATGAAAGGAAAGATTCTCTGGCATTACTTCACTTACTACATAGTTTGCGAAGTCAGCATACCAAGGTACTTTTTCGAGCACTGCAGCCAATACTTTCTCATCCAAAAATGAATCATCAATTTCAAGTTCGTCTTTTACTGCCTGTTCACCTTCAAGTCTGGATAGGTGATCAGCCACCTGATTCTTACATCCCTTGTGATCCTTGACCTCAAATTCAAATTCCTAAAGTAGAAATACCCACCAGATCAACCTTGGTTTAGCATCCTTCTTTGACATTAGGTACCTCAAGGCAGCGTGGTTAGTGTGTACCACTACTTTAGTACCTAGCAAATATGCCTGAAACTTCTCAAAGGCATACACCACTTCTAGAAGTTCCTGCTCTGTGATGGTGTAGTGTTTCTGAGCTCCATTCAGTGCTTTTCTGGCATAATAAACAGGATGAAATAATTTGTCCTTCTTTTTCCCGTCAAAGCTCCAAAGGCAACACTACTTGTATCACATATTATCTCAAACAGTTTTGACTAGTTCGGTGCAACAATGATAGGGGCCTCAACCAGCTTCCTCTTAAGGCATTCAAATGCCTTAATGCATTCAGCATCAAAGAAGAACTTAGTTTCTTTCTCCAAAAGTTTGCAAAGTGGATTTACAATTTTAAAGAAGTCTTTTATAAACCTCCGATAAAAACCAGCATGCCCAAAGAAACTAGTCACCCCTTTTAGTGAGATGGGAGGTGGTAGCTTCTCAATAACCTCTACCTTGGATTGATCAACCTCTATCCCTTTTGCTGAAATTTTGTGCCCAAGAACAATGCCCTCCTTTACCATAAAGTGGCATTTATCCCAATTAAGCACAATATTAAATTCCACACACCTCTGCAAAGCCCTACTAAAGTTTGCCAGACACAGCTCAAATGAATCTCCAACCACATAAAAATCATCCATGAACACCTCCAAGGTGTCCTTAACCATATCTGAGAAAATAGACATCATACACCTTTAAAAGGTGGTGGATGCATTACATAACCTAAACGGCATCCGCTTGAATGGAAAAGTGCCATATGGGCATATGAACATCATTTTCTCCTAATCTTCAGGAGCAATACAAATTTGATTGTAGCCAGAATATCCATCCAAGAAACAATACCACCCCCTTCCTGCTAACTGATCAAGAATTTATCCATGATGGGCATTGGGAAGTGGTCCTTTAAAGTCCATGATTTTAGTTTGCGATAGTCCATGCAAACTCTCCAAACAGTCATAGGCCTGAGGGGAATCAACTCATTCTTTTTATTTGCAACAACAGTCATGCCCCCTTTCTTGGGCACATATTGAACCGGACTTACCCATTTACTATCAAAAATAGGATAAGACACTACTGCGTCCATCTACTTAATAATTTATTTCTTAACTACCTCTTGCATCGGTGGGTTAAGTCAAAATTGATGCTCAATAGTAGGAGTACATTCTTCCTTAAGTTGTATCTTATGAGTGCAGATGCCAGGGGGAATGCCAATAATATCAGCAATGGTCCATCCTATTGCTCTTTTGTATCTTTGAAGCACCGAAATAAGTGCTTTCACCTGCTGTTCACCCAGGTCTGCCGCAATAATAATAGGTAGTATATTCCCACTGCCTAGGAACACACACCTTAAATGACTGGGTAATCTTTCAGCTCCAGGATAGATGGTTCTTCTATAAAAGGCTTAGCAGGTGGACTTGGATGATTTTTCAAGTCCAAATCCAACTTCCTGGGTACATATGAGTAATATCCCATGCACGTTAAGGCACATATTATCTCCTCATAATCTTTAATACCATCCTGATTAAAATTCATCAACACGACATCTAATGTCTCAACAACAAATTTCTCTTCAATTGACACTTCCTGCTCCTCCTCATAATAGACATCCACAATGGAAAACATACTCATTTCTTTCTGTTGCTTTATTGATTGGGACACATCAAATCATACCACTTCATCATTCAGCTTAAATAAGAGCTCATTAGCTCGCAAATCAATCAACACACTCCTAGTTATGAGAAAGGATCGACGTAATATTATGGGCACCTCAAAGTCTACTTCGCAATCCAAAATGATGAAATCCACAGGAAATATGAAACTAGCTACCTTCACCAGTATATCATACAAAATACCAACAGGTTATTTGACTGACCTATCTGCCATCATAAGTCGTATGTTAGTGGGTATGGAGTCTCCCAAGCCTAACTTTTTATAGACAGATAGCGGCATCAGATTGATGCTAGCTCTTAAGTCACACAGAGCTTTTGCAGATTCAAGAGGTCTAATAGTTTATGGGATAGTAAATGCTCTCAGATCTGCCTTTTTCTGCACCAAAAACCTTGTGGAAATAGCACCATAATGATAAAGATTGTCCATCAACTCAAAACAAACTGACCACTTCTTTGTGATGAGGTCTTTCATGAACTTTGCGTACCCGAGCATTTAATATAATGCCTCTACCAATGGTAGATTAATCGTCAACTGCTTAAGCATATCCATGAATTTGCTGAACTTTTTGTCATCAGCCTTCTTCTTTAATCGATGGGGAAATAGAGGAGGTGGTTTTGGAAGAGTGGTAACCACCACTTTAGCCTCCTATTGGATGGTGCATCATCAATAACCTCATCCGATTTCCTAGACTCCAGTAGGTGATAAATCTTTACTTCTTTAATATCATCTACTATAATATCAACCACAGGCTTGCCCACAGGAGGACTTGCCAACACCTTACCACTTCTAGTAGTGATAACCATATAAGAGCTAAGATTTTACATATTTTAAATGGTATCACTAGGAAATGTTCCAATCTTTCTCTGATTTAACGTTGTCGGGAGCTAGCTCATTTGTTGTTCCAACTGCTTGATAGTGATAGAGTGCGAGTTTACCAACTGACTCATAGAAGACAAATAGCTCTTCATGGTAGTCACTCTAGAGTTGGTAGATTTAACTCCCTTTAATAATTTCTCCATCATGTCCTTCATGGACATCTTGATAGAGCTAGTTGCAGCATTATCTCTACTTTTAGGAGGTACATATAGCCCAACTCTTATCATTCTTACCTTTCAAGTTTCCTTGATCCCTATACTTGTAACCATCCTTATTATAGTAGCTCCAACCTTGATTTCCTTAGATATTACCTCAAAACCCCCCTGGTTATTCAAATAGTTAGCTTTTTCTTCTGAATTAGAATCATCTCTACCTTTAGCTGCAACAACTTTCAGTTTTCAGTCTTTACAGATAATAAGTGCTTGGTTAATAAATCCATCTGCGTCTTCAAGTGTGCCATGTATTAATTGCGTTCTTTCTCTTTCTTACATTGTTCTACAGTCATGCCAACAGATACAGTAGGGCTTGCTACCACAGAATCCCTGGTATGCCAAGCTCTATTTATTTGGTCATCCGATCAAGCATCTCCAAATCCTCTTGTAAAGTGAGATCTACTAATTATCCTCCTGCAACATTATCAATAACTGGCTTCGTAATAGAGTTTAAAGACTGATAAAGAGTCTCCATCAAATGAATATCCATTATATTATGGTTTGAGCACTGCATCAGCTTCTTTTTTAACCTTTTCTATGTCTCGTGAAGGCTTCAGTTGGGAGCTGCCTAAAGTTGCTGATCTTATCCCTCTGTTGTACCCTTCTGAAGGTAGAAAGAACCTTTTTAGGAAAGCCTCTTTTAACTACCTCCAGTTGGTTAAAGAATCAGGCGTCAGCTCATTAAGCTATAATGTTGCCTCCCCAGATAAAGACAACAAAAATAAATGTAAGAAGATGGCATTCTGCCCCACTCCCGGGTTATCAAAAGATTTACAAATGGTGACAAAGTTCACTAAATAAATGTTGGGATCATCTCCTAGGAGTCCACCAAACAACTCTTTCAGGTGAAAGAGTTGAATCATAGTACTGGTAATATTAAACTTTGATCCTAGTTCTAGAGGTAGAGGAATAATAGCTCCAGTAGCACTAAATCCGTCCATTCCATCCTCATTATCATTAAGATCAAATTGCATAGCTTGGCGATTAGGTCTTGCTCTGAAAGGATGATTTCTGTTTACATTTTTATTCACTGGTGTAGCTATATCCTCTGCACTCTATTGATTAACTTTCCCTAACAAATCATCATATCCCAAGTCCTCTTCATCTGGATTAGGTACCCAACCTTGGTTATCAACATTCTGTTGATTTAATTGAGCATTAGGTAAAGAGGCTAATCTTTCAGCTTCTTGTTGGGTAGCCATTCTTTCAATGAGATGAGGTTCATGATTGAAGGGTAATAATGGTTCTCCTAAACTTCTAGTTCATGGAATAAACAAAAATGAACCTATAACAAACAAAACCAACAAATAAAAGTAAAATTTGGGAAACTTGACCAAAGTTCAACTAAAAAACACAAACTTAATTGACAATTGTATTCCCCAGCAACGGCGCCAAAATTTGATACGCCCAAATTACACCTCTCTTACGAGAGAGTAAGTGGTCGCTGTCAAATATAGAACCCAACTGGGTTGGGTGTCGAATCCCATAGGGAATACCAAGTTTACTAAGTATTATGAATGTTATTAGACTGTTGATCTAAGTTTCCTGAGTAAAAGGGAGTTTCAATGTGCTAACAATGTTCTTTTGTATTTGTGTCACACAAAAATCCTACTACTGAGAGTTAATGTAGATGTAATTTCAATAAGAATGAATTAACTAGAGTTATGCTCAACAACATGTTCAAATAATTAGGGTTGTGAGTTTGTGTTCAAATTCTAACTTATGTATTCAATTGCAAGAATTACTTAATTCTAAGGATTGCCTATGTGTTTCTCAACCTAATGAGTATTTCACCCTTTACTTCTCTCTAACTTAAAGGATTCATGCATTATTCAATAACACTCTCATGAGGGTTGATCCTGTTAAGGCATCAACCCATTAACCCAAAGGGTAAACCTATGGAGTTTATCTGAATCACTTTTTTTCCCAACATCCACTTTCATGTCAGACAAGTGGAGTTCATGAGCTCACTTCTCAAGTTTGAAACCAAGAGATATCATTATAATAAATAAAGATTCATGGAATTTTGATAGATGTTAGAAATCAAACCAATTCACAACCCCAAAATAGTTCTCTACACCAAGGCTCTCGTAGCCCTAGTTATAGGAGTTTAGCTACTCATCTCCATATAATAAATCAAAGATATATTGATGTTCATATATGGCTTCAAGAGGGCACTTACAAATGTCACAATATTGTTCTTCTCAATCTTCAATGGAAAATACAAAAACTAATAATCAGATCTCAATCTCTAGATTCAAATCTAAATGATAAGCGTTACACAACTCTCAATAGAGGAGAAAGTATGAAACTAATAATAAAAGATCCTTAATAAACCCTAATACTTGGTATTTATATGTTTCCAGCTAAAAGGGATTTAAAATTTGAAATCATAAAATCCACATCCAAAGTGACGGCCAAATTGGTGGTCCATCGCATAGTTGACGATCCACCATTTGGCCTGTCACTACTAATCTTGGAAGGTCTCTTTCAGGATAAAACTGATGGCAAATTTTATGGTCCATCGTAAGACTGACGGTCCACCATTTGGTCCATCACTGAGTCCTTCAGGGGGCCAGGTTCTGGATAAAACTAATGGCCAACTTGGTGGTCTGTAGTAAGAATGACGGTCCGCCATTTGGTTCATCGCCGCAAGACCTCAAGTCTTGGGTTCTATCTAGGCCTAACATTCAAGTTGGTGGTCCCTCATAAGACTGACGGTCCACCATTTTGACCATCGCAGGGTTTTCAAAAAGTTTGAGTTCTGATTCGATCTGACGGTTAACTTGGTGGTTCATCGCGACACTGGCGGTCCACCATTTTGACCGTCAAAAGTATTTTTTCCGCCACTTTTTTGAGACTTTTTCTTCATATAGTTCCTTATCCTGAAAATTAAAAACCAATATTAAATGCAACCTTAGTTGCTTGAAAACATACAACTTTTCCAAGAAAAAATGTAAAATGTTCCATCGAAAGTCAGAATATTAGATATCACCTCTGTGCGAGCTTAGGAATTTTGATTTATTTGTGAAGGATGATGATGAGGTCCTAGTATTTAGGTCTAAGAGAGGACACATGGGGATCTGCAGGATCCCAACATGCCATATGACCAGGCCTTTAAAAAGGACACACATAATTCGATGGATTCTATAGTTATTAAAAGACAGAGGTATATAGAGATAGCAGTGGGTGCATCATCTAGTAGTGCACCACCACCACCACCTCCCCTGCTAGTGTATCCCAGGTATGTTCTCATTTTCTTTGTTTTATATTATTTTAGTACATTGGGGATAGTACATAATTTTTAGTTGGGGGTGGGTATACCATAGTCGTCGCAGGTTTTTGTTGTCATGCTTCTTTTCCTGTTGTTATGGTATGATTGTATAATCAACATGTCTAGGATAAATTTATAGTGTATTGTGTTTTATTTCGTATTTTGTTGTGTTTTTGTGTAATTAGGAGATTTTTAAGTATTTAGGATAGTTGTCATGTTTTTGATTGATTTTTGAGAAAAATGATATCACCTCTAGAGTTTTAGAATTGTGTGAATATATATATGTGTGAGTATTATAGATTAAGGATATGATAATCACTTGCTAACAATTCCATAAACCAGATAAGTAGTAACTTGTAATATTAACTCCATGCCATGTGCATGTGAGATGCTACTTAGTTCCCTTTGTGTGTTGAATTTAGAACTTGCCCAGTTAGTCTTGCTTAGGTTGTAGGATAGTCGGTTAGGAAAGGATCATAGGCCATTTTAATTTTAGTCCACTTTAGCCTAAATGACCTTCCTAATGTCAAATACTATTCCTTGATCCCTATTTTGATCCTTATAGTCTATTTTTATTGTTTCCTTGTCACCTTCCCATTTGTGTTGCAGTAACCTATTTTCCTATTTCTCCTTTGACATTGTGCACCCAACTCGAGCAAATTGCCTAAGTTAAGGTGGCTATCATAGGGGTATGTGATGGAAGTAGGGTATGTAGAAGGGTGAAATGAGATAAAAAGTTAGTAGGGCTGGGTGTGGTAGAGAAAGAAAAGAAAACAAAGAAAAGAACAAAAAATTATGAAAAAGTAAAAAATAAAGAATAAAAGACCACACCCAACCTGAATGTGCAATAAAGAATAAAAATAGAGAAATAAGAGTGGAATAAAAAAGATGGTTAATGAGTGGACCCCAAAAGTAGTGTAGTGCCAAGGAGGCTTAGTCACTTGATATGCCCACATGTACCATACCAGCCCCTCAAAACTACGTTACAAGTAGAGAAAGGTCCTATAGTGATCCTAACTTGACTGTCTGAATGTTAAGGTAAAGAAAATAAGGGAAAGCCTATGGTATTTGATGTACATTGATTGGAACTTCTCCTCTGAATGTGAGTATCTCTTGAATGTCCCTGTATTGACATGAATTATTTCATATGAGTAAGTGGTACTTCTTTTTTGTGAGGGCACATGATTCATATTGCTAGTTGCCTAAGTGCTTGGGTATTGTAATTTGTAAATGTGCATGGTTGTTTGTTGCTAATATAATGCCATACCTTGATCTCATTGTGTCACATTATTTTGCTTTATGTTTATAAACAACTGATTTTGAAAGGTTAAAATAGGAGAAGGTATTGTGGTTTGAGCTTAAAGTGTGCATTGACTGCCTTGAATAACTTAGATTCTCCTAGTTAAGCATCATTTTTTGTTTTGTCTTGATTGTGCTGCCTGAGGACATGCAAATGTTCTAAGTTGAGGGTGTTGACGTTTTATAGAAATATAGCACTTTCGATGCTTAAAATGATGAAAATATGCAAGTTTTTTAGGTTGTTTTGTTAGATATGATGTGTTTTGGGTATGTTTTATAGGAAACTAGGTTTTGGAGGCAAAGTTCAAGAAAGAGATGAAAATAGAGTTTTTGGCTACTTAATCATTTTTTGAGTATTTATGAGACTATCCATATGTGTGTGATCAAAGCATGTGTTGAAACTTGAAGTTTGGAAGCTTGGTTACAAGATTTAAACGGCTTAGCACTTACTTATGTCTACATGTGGACCATATGTAGTACATGTGGTCTGTATATGACTCAGGTATGTACCAAAATTGAAGATATAGAGAGTGAAAGAGCTAAACAAGAACTTTCGGCATTCACCTATGTCAACATGTGGACTGCATGTAGCATATGTGGACTGCATATGGTTAAGCTAAGTGCCACAAGTCCAAAGTCTAGAGAGTAGATAGTGCAGGAAATTTTCCTTGGACTTACCCATGCCTACATGCTCCTAGGGTCAGGTTGCATAGGGCACATGCGCCCAAGACCAGGCCGCATGTAGACACAGGTAAGTGGCCACCAACCCTTTTTTGTCAGTTTTCATTCGGTCTTCGATTTTAGGATTTCCTCATATACTATAAATACCCCTTATGTGTTTTTAGTAGAAGTTATGCACTCTTGATACTTACAAACATATTTTGATTCTGAGATCCGATTTTGGTCGTGGAATTCTCTCGTATTAATTTTTGTTGATTAATTCAGTTAAAGTTTTGGGTTTTCAGTTGTGATTATTATGATCACATCTTATGCTTTCAATTATGAATGTTGTTTATTCTTTCACAAGCATGAGAAGCTAAAAATCCTTAGCTAGGGTTGTGAAAAACCTAGCGGATTGATGAAGTAGGGCAAGCTCTACGTTGTTCTAAACTGATACCCATACATGCATTGTATTATCTTAACTTTAATAGTTATCTTAGTGGTTGCAAACGTTAGGATCCCGCCTAGATTATTGTTACTTACTCCAAAAGAAGATTAGTGACTAGGAAAAAGTAATTATAACAGTAATTTAAAGTTTAACTGTTGATCCATGCTACTAGGTATTATCAAAGTAAGATGGTTAGCTGTCATCTAATAACTATAGATTCAAAAGATAAAAGTTAGCTGGGATCTAGGAAAAGGGTTAGTTAGGCGACATCTTAAGACTCAAAAGGTAAAGGGTGAAATTTTATCAGCTAGTCGAAAAGATGGTTGGTTGTACATAACTTATCAGATTCTACATGCAAGGTATCAAACTGGTTTAATAAAGTACGATAAGCCTATGGAATTGAGAAGTCAGGGGGAACACAATCCTAGTGTTCACTGATGACTAATTACAACCAATGTTGATAATAGCTACTTGTTTGTTGTTCATACTTCAATCCCCTTATTTACTTTTCAATTTAGCTCGATAGTTACAACAGCTAAAAACTGAAATTTCATATATTCCCTTGGGATTCGACCCCAATCTTTGTTGGGTTACTATATTTGACTGTGACTGCATAATCTTCGGATTGAAGGTGCAGCTTGGGCATCTTGGGCATTATCAATTACCATATGCACAGTTCATACTATTGATATATATATTTGTATCTTTAATTGATGTGAGGTAGGGTCATTCCCTGGTCTTTCTTGATACCTTTGGTTCGTGTGGCTAACAACACTGGGCCCTTTCAGCAGGGGAAACTGAACTCATATAGCTCGTGGGTGCCTGTTTATGATGGTTGAGCTACATAATCCAAGATAATTTTTTTTATCATGCTAAACTTTTTTCCCTACCCTAACATCTATTATATCTATGTATGCATGTATGTGAATGTGTATAGTGAGTTTGAAATTGAAATTTTGACTGACACTATTTTACCCCTTTCCTAAGTTACATGCTAATGCTAATCTCACTAGCCATCTCCGGACGTTATATCTTCACATGATGTAGGGTCCAAAGGCAATTCTACTTTTCTTACATAGTGTTAGGTGGATTGTCGGTTCATTAGTCATTTGCGGTGAAGTGGTGAGCTTTCATTTTTTCGAAAGACTTGACCATTCCATCAATTTCCTTTCATAGACTAGAATTAAAAAGTTCACATTAAAATTATCATTAGCATGGTCATTGTCAAAGATTGGGGCATGTCTCGACGTAGGTTATTTTTGGATTAGTAGAGGCTTTGTGGATATTACTGTGGATTGGGCATTGATGTTGACACTCTTAGATGTTGAACATATTATTTTCTAACTTTATATAGTCAAAATTTAGTCGTTGCTAGGTATGTTATGATCTATTTGATCAGTCAATGAGGGTGGTCTCTGGTGTGCGACAGACTTGAGATACCTATCACGGACATACCCTAGTTCGGGTCTGACGCGACCCAATCTCAGGACTTGTCATAATGGGCATCCCAAGTCCAATTAGGATAGAGGACCGCCCCCTGTTTCCCAACTCAACCACCTATATCCAGCTTTAGTTGGGTTGAATTTTGAGCATATAACAAGATAGAGTAAATGCTCTCATGAAGACTCTAGGATAGGGTCACAATCGTGACCAACCCAATTGAGTCCACCCGTACCACACCAACCACTCAACCATACGAACTAAACCATAGGTCATAAACCAGGCCTTAACCAAGGAGAATACCAAAACATAATATATTAATCAATTCCAAAATGTAATACAATGGAACAACCAACAATATCATCCAAGGGTGTAAACCCCAACACTAACACCAATATCGATGCCAAGGAAAACACCAATACCGATCCCACCCATACAAAATCCAATTCGGTTGGGACATGCCCCCAGCCATGGCCAAAACCAATATCCAAAATAAAGTAAAAATGTCTGACAATATGCATAACATGAAATGATGCATTTCGAAAGGATAAAATCTCACCACTTCAGTCCAAATATTATCCCCGAGTCAACCACTATGTAGGAGGAGTCAAACAGCTAGTTCCTGCATAGCGTGGGTATACAACCACCAGTAGACGGGTAAGCGAGTGACCGCTAGAATAAATCTCAATAAAATGATAAAATAATGCTAGTTATAAAATCAAGTAAAACCATCCAATGAACACAACCATACATATATATATAACTATGTCGGGGAAGGGAATCTGGGTTTAATATGCATTTAAAACCTTTACCTGGGCTAGGTAGCTTGGCCGTCCTAAACCACCCATGGGCTATATCGGTTCAGCTCTCCATACTGAAAGGGTGTAGCTGCACGACCAAGGAAGTATCCTATGGGATAACTAGTACATTCCCCAATAGTGTGACATCATACAAACAGTCCACTAATACCAATCTCATATCGGTAAATACGAGTTTCCAATTTTGGGCCCCTCGGGACCGCCACCTTACACAACTTTGCTACTCATCCCTCCGTTAATGCCCAATAAAAACCGTTTCCAAATGACAAACCAATCCATTTACCATTTTATTTAACCAAGGCCAATATTAGTGGTATCATCTTACCACCCCTTACTTGCAAGTAATATCCATAGCCAAACCATTTAGGTTAAGGGGACTTTCAAGTGCCCTTTCATATACCATATTAAACCACTTGGGAGACTTCCATGTTCCCCACAAGCATAACTATTTAGCCTTTTCAAACCAGTTAAACCATACATAATTCCTTTACCAAGTTTAAAACATGCAAGAGTTCCATTAAAAAAAGTCAATGCAATGAACATATCTTCATAAGCATTTTTATCAAATACATTGAGGGCATAATATAACCAAAACAAATTCCAAAGACCATTAAACCATTACCATGATATCCAATTGTCCAAATCCACCATTTATGCATATAAAAGCACAATTAAAACCATAGGAAATCATAACCAAGCATTTAATATCGAAACTCCCAAATAATAATTGAAAACCATAATCATGAAATAGTAAAACCATGAAATCAATAATATAAACCATGGCTATAGTTGAAATTACAATGAGGGAAGAGAATTATGCCTTAAACCAAGAAGATAATGGAAGGAAATCACCAAGACAAGACCCAAAGCAGTCCTTTAGTTGAAACCCTAGCTCTTTTGCCCCAAAAACTGATGAGAGAATCAGAGTGTTTTGGAATAGTTTCTAAGTGTTAATAAATAGAATAAAGGGTAAATAACCTCCTAAGTATATTAGAAGTCATGGTTCCTTATTAGGGTAAGTAGGGAAATGTCCAGAATACCCCCACTTAATTGCACAGAATCCTATCACAGGGATACGACTTACCCATAGAGTCGTACCTTTCTATACGATTGGTTTCCACCATTCATATCTAAGCCTCAACCTTGGTTCAGACAATATCTAGTGTACGACTCATCTAACCAAGTCATAACCACAGCATACGATCCATACCCACAACTCGTATCCCTGGAAAAGTGAAATACTAGAAGGATCAAATATTGCCCACCATACAAGTACTTATACTACTCGTACCAAGCCCTACGACTCATACCCCTAAGTCATACTCATTCCAGTGACCAAAACCACCCCACTAACTAACACTAGTCAGCATACAACAGGACCATACCACTTGTAACCCAATATATGGCTCATACCCATGAGTTCTATTAAGTTCAAAGAACGAAAATTCCAGGAAATTTCTAAGGTTAAAAACCCAGGATGTTTTAGTCTCCCCCACTAGGAACATTCATCCCAGAATGACGGACAAGGTAGGGGTAACCACACATAGAGTCATTTGCATTATCAAACATCCTTTAAACAAAGTTTGAAAACAAGGAGGCAAAGATATTAATCTTTCCTTTACCAAACTCAGAAAATAAAGATGTGTTGAAGACACATACCTTCCGCACGAATCCCTGGGGAAGAAAACAGATATGAATATTTGGACTCTATGTCTCTTCCACTTCCCAAGTAGCTTCTTCCACCTTATAATTTCACCATAGAACCTCAATTGAAGCCACATCCTTGGTCCGCAACCGATGAACTTGCCTATCTAATATCTTAACCAGGAACTTTTCGTAAGTCAGAGAATCAAAAATACCCAATCCTTCCAAAGGAACAACCGAAGAAGGATCACGAATGTATTTTCTCAACATAGAAACATAAAAGGCCGGATGAACCAAACCCAAACTAGTAAGAAACTCCAGCTCCTAAGCAACATTACCAACTCTCTGTAAAATCACATAAGGACCAATAAATTGAGGACTGGTCTTCCCTTTTTTGCCAAACCACACCACTCCTTTCATTGGATATACCTTAAGGAACACCCTATCCCCAACCTTAAACTCTAAGTCTCGACGCCTAATATTCGTATAGGACTTTTGGAACCTTTGGGTAGCTTTAAGCCTATCTCAAATCACCTTGACCTTCTCCATCACTTGATAAACTAAATCAGAGCCAGACATGTTTGCCTTCCAAGCTCAAACCAACTAATAGGAAGATCTACACCTCCTACTATACAATGCCTCAAAAAGAGCCATACTAATACTCAAATGATAGCTATTATTGTAAGCAAACTCCATCAAAGGTAGATGCTCAACCCAATTACCACCATAGTCAATCACACAGGCCCGAAGCATATCCTTTAATGTCTGAATAGTTCTCTCCACATGACCATCCGACTGTGGATAAAAAACAGTACTTAGACTAACCTTAGTCCCAACCCTTTCTGGAAAGACTGCCAGAAGTAAGATGTAAACAGCATACCGCAATCAGAAATAATCAAAATAGGCACCCCATGCAGCTTTAAAATCTCCTGAAATACAGCTTTGCATAATCCTCCATCGAAAAAGTAGTCCACACTAGCAAGAAGTGAGCAGACTTAGTCAGCCTATCCGCAATGACCCAAATTAAATCATACTGATTTTGAGACCAAGGAATACCGGTGATGAAGTCCGTATTGATCACTTCCCACTTCCATTTGGGGAAATCAATATCTTGATACAACCCTTCTGGCCTCATACGCTCAACCTTAACCTATTGACACACCATACACGTGATGCTATTCCATCAATAGATCTCCTTGAGATCATGATACTTCTTAGTCGAGCCGAGATAAACAATATAACATGACATGTGCCTCAGCCAAAACCCTTTGCCATAACCAATCAACATTAAGAACACACAACCTCCCTTAGTACCGTAAAGTACCATCATTACTGATCTCAAACACCACTACCTTTTACCCACCAACATTATTTTTGAATTTTATTAGGAAAGGATCCAACAGTTTCTACTCCTTAATCTCTGCACTAAAAGACCATCGAACCACCTCTTGCACCACCGCACCACCTACCTTGGAATCTAAGAGATGAACTTTAAGATTAGCCAAGCGGCAAATGTCCTTCACCAATTCTTATTTTCCTTCCTCTACATAAGCCAAACTCCTCATGGATAACCTGCTAAGAGCATAAATAACCACATTAGCCTTACCTTGGTGGTAGTGAAGACTAATATCATAATCCTTGAGAAGCTCAAGCAATCTTCTCTTCTGAGATTAAGCTCTTTCTGGGTGAACACATACTGAAGACTCTTGTGATCAGAAAAGATATCTATATGAACACCATGAAACAATGGTTCCATATTTTCAAAGGAAAGACAACTGCCACCAACTCTAAATCATGAGTAGGATAATTCCTCTCATGTACCTTCAACTGCCTGGAATCATAGGAAATTACCTTCCCATACTGCATCAACACATAACCAAGGCCCACCTGAAATGCATTACAATAAACCTTGAACCTATTATTACCCAATGTAAAGTCAGGATTAGAGCCAAAGTCAACTTATCCTTCAAATTCTCAAAGTTCCCTTCACAAGCATCCGACCAAGAAAACTTAACGTTCTTCTGAGTCAACTTAGTCATAGGAGCAGCTATTAGAGAAAATCTTTCCACAAACCACCTATAACACCTAGCTAAACCCAAGAAGCTCTGGATATCAGATAGAGTCGTAGGCCTAGGCCGCCTCTTTACCATAACAATCTTCTACTGATCCACCATGATCCCTTCACTAGAAATTATATGACCCAAGAAATCCACAGCGTTCAACCAAAACTCACACTTAGAGAACTTGGCATATAATTGTTGTTTCTTTAAGGTCTGCAACACCACACATAGGTGATTAGAATAATCCACCTTGCTCTTCGAATAAACCTGAATGTCATTAATAAACACAATGATGAAGAGATCCAAATACTGCCTGAAAACTCTGTTCATCAAGTTCATAAATAGTGTTGGATCATTAGTCAACCCGAATGACATGACTAAGAACTCAAAATTCCCATATCGAGTATGAAAAGGCATCTTAGAGATATCCACCTCCCTAATCTTAAGCTAATGGTACCCAGACTGAAGATCTATCTTAGAGAAGAACTTGATACTTTACAACTGATCAAATAAGTTATCTATCCGAGAAAGAGGATACTTGTTCTTGACCGTTACCTTATTCAACTTCCTGTAGTCAATGCACATCCGAAAGAAACTATCTTTCTTTCATACAAAAAACATCGGTGCACCCCATGGAGAAACACTAGGACGAATAAAGCCCTTGTCTAGAATATCCTTGAGTTCCTTAAACTCAGCCGGAGCTTTTTTATACTGAGGAATAGAAATTGGATGAGTGTCCAGAAGAAAATTAATATCAAACTTTATTTTCCTATTCTGAGGAACACCAGAAAGATCATCCAAAAAGACCTATAAAAACTCATTAACCATAGGGACTGAAGACAAAGAAGGAACTTCCAAGTTAGAATCTTTAACCCGGACCAAGTGATATAGAAAACCTTTAGGGATTAACCTCTGAGATCTAAGATAAGAAATAAACCTCCCACTAGGAGCTAAGGAACTTCTTTCCCATTTAATAACCAGTTCACTAGGGAACTTAAAGATAGCCTTACGAGTCCGATAATCCAAAGATCCATAGCAAGAATGCAACCAATCCATACCTAAAATAATATCAAAATCAACCATATACAACTCAAATAGATCCACCAAGGTCTTCTTGATACCAATAGATACCATACCCACCCTATAGACTCTTTTAGCAATAATTAAGTCACCTACCGAGGTAGAAACATAAAAAAAATTTGAAATAACTTTTAGTTTGAAATCAAAAGATACAACCACATATGGAGTCACATAAAAAAGAGTGGACCTGGAATCAAGAAAATAATATGTCACGCAAGAAAAGATGTAAGGTACCAGTAACAACATCAGGTGATGCCTTAAATTCTTATTAGGATGCCAAAAAATACAACCTCTTCCGACCAATACTAGAACCAAAAGCAGTAACAGAAGTAGATGCCACACCACTAGGTGCAGGAGTAGAAGATAAAGCCGCATGAATCTTATTCGCTCCCGTAGCAACCTTATTGATCGAAAAATCCATGAACTGATGGCCTACGTAGCCACACTTGAAGAATTAGTCCCTTCCTTCATCGCAATAACCCCGATGAGAAGAACTACAGAATCAATAAAGAGGACACAAAGAAACTGACTAACCTTCGCTCGCCTGAGATTGGACAACCGTGCTTGAGAATTTCACCACCTTGATGACACCTATCTCCCGACTTGTAAGGAGCACTAGTAGAAAAGGATCCAGAACTCCCCCACTTCCTTTTTTCCACTTGCCACCATCTCAACCACTCTGAGACTGAGCAACTCCCTGGTCATAAAAACTGCTCCTCTTTTCCTATCTATCCCCAAACTATGCCTGCCTCCTCTTATCATCCTTAAACTACTATATATGAGCAGTCAACCTCTAGTATCTTCCTCATTCTCGACCTCATATCAACCACCAAGTCAAGAGCATACCTTGATAGATAATGGAACTTTAAAGCACATTCCTTTACTGATATCCTCCCCTTCTTGAGGTTCACAAACTCTTCCATCTTAGCTTTCCTTAACTCTTAAGGAAAGAACCGATCCAAAAAGGTGTTGGAAAAGGCCTCCCACAACCCTTCCTCCTCCATATACCCTCTATCCCTATCCTTCTTCTCAAACCACTGATAAGCAACATCCTTAAGCTGATAAGCTGCAAGGTTAACTCCCTCTATATTGGTAGCCTGCATCACCCAAAAGAGTTTTTTTTATCTCATCTAAGAAGCCCTATAGATCCTCATCCACCTTCACTCTAGTAAAAGAAGGAGGACCCATCTTCATAAATTGACCAACCCTTATGGCCTTAACAGACAAAGCACCAGCCACACCCGCTCAGCCTGAGCAATAACTAGTTGGGCAATAACACGAATAGACTGACGAAATTCTACGTTCATCACATTTCCCTGAGGGACCTAAGGAGAACTATCTAGAATAGGAAGAACTCCAGCCTCATTATGAATAGGACCATGAGATCAAAAATGTACTTCAAATGTAAGGCTTACCCCTTCAGCATTATTCCCCAATAGAATAAAAGAATTCCCTTGTGTTTTAGATCTAGGAGGCATGATTTAAAAAAATGAGCAAACAAGGATTAAAGAAGATTCCAGAATTAAGAACTCAAGCTTGAAGATAAAATACTAAGAAAGTGAAACATTACTAAATGTCTTACAACCTATCTCTTATGAGTGTGGCACAGTTTATATCTCTAAAAGAGACTTTATTCGACACGACTTTGTGGACTCCCAAGTGACCATGAACCTGGATCTGATACCAACTTGACATGACCCAACCCCGGGCGTTGTTATAATGGGCATCCCAAGTCCAACCAGGACTGGGGAATACCCCCTGTAACCCAACCCAACCACCTATATCCATCCTTAGATGGGCTAAATTTTAAGCATATAACAAGATAGCATAAATTCTCTCACAAAGACTCTAGGATAGAGTCACAACCATGACTGACCCAACCAAGTCCAACCATGCCACACCAACCACCCAACCATGCCTACCAAACCATAGGCCATAAATCAAGCCTTAACCAATGAGAATACCAAAATATAATATATTAATCAATCCTAAAATTTAATACGATAGAAAAAACAACAATATCATCTAAGGGTGCAAGCCCCAACACTAATACCAATGCCAAGGCAAACACCGATACTGATCCCACCTATACCAACCCCCAAAAGTACTATAAAACCTTTATCCAAAAGATTAAATAAATCCGGTTGTGATGTGCTCCAAAATATGCACAAAATTAATATCCATAATAAAGTCAAAATGTCTAATAATATCCACAACTTGAAATGATGCCTTTCAAAAGAAAGAAAGATCACCACTTTAGTCCAAATGATATCCCCGAGGCAATAACTATGTAAAAGGAGTCGAACGGCTGATTCCTTCATAGCATGGGTATACAGCAGTCAGTAGATGAGTTAGCGAGTGACAGCTAACATGGATCTTAGGATAAGGATAAAATAATGCCAGTTATAAAATTAAGTAAAACCATCCAATACACATAGCCATACATATATATATATAACCATGCCGAGAAAGGTAATCTAGGTTTAATATGCATTTAAAACCTTTACCTGGTCTATGTAGCTTGGCCATCCTAAACCACCCATGGGCTATAAGGGTTCAGCTTCCCCTACTAAAAGGGCCCCAGTGCATGTAGCCACGCGGCTGGGGATGTATCCCATGGGAAAACTAGTACATCCCCCAATAGTATCCCATTATGCATACGGTCCACTAATACCAATCCTCATATCGACAAATATGAGTTTCCAGTTTTGGTCCCTACAGGATCGCTACCTTCCACGGCTTTGCTGTATATCCCGCCATTAATGTCCAATTAAAACCGTTTCTAAATGACCAAACAATCTATTTACCATTTTATTTAACCAAGTCAAATATTAGTGGTATTTCTATACCACTCCTTACTTATATGTAATATCTAGAGTTAAACTATTTAGGCTAAGGGGACTTTAAAGTGCCCTTCCATATAACATATTAAACTACATGGAAGACTTCCATGTTCCCTACAAGCATAACTATTTAGACTTTATCATTTTCAAACTATTTAAACCATGCATAATTTCTTTACTAAGTTTCAAACATGCAAGAGTTCCATTAAAAGAAGTCAATGCAATGCACATATCTTTATAAGTATTTTATCAAACACATTGGGGGCATATTTTATCCAAAACCAATTCCAAAGACCATTAAACCATTACCATGAAATCCAATTGTCGAAATCCATAATTAATGCATATAAAAACATATTTAAAACCATAGAAAATCATATCCAAGCATTTAATATCAAAAATCCTAAATAATAGTTGAAAACCATAATCATGAAATAGTACAACCATGAAATCAATCATATAAACCATGCCTTTAGTTGAAATTACAATGAGGGAAGAGAATCATGCCTTAAACCAAGAAGATAATAAAAATAAATCACAGAAACAAGACCCAAAGTAATTCTTTAGTTGAAACCCTGGCTCTCTTTCCCCAAAAGCACTTGAGAGAATTATAAAGTGTTTTGGAATAGTTTCTAAGTGTTAATAAATAGAATAATAGGGAAAATAACCTCCTTAGTATATTAGAAGTCCTGGGTCCTAATTATGGTAAGTAGGAAAACATCCAGAATACCCCTATTTAAGTTGCACAAAATATCATCATGGGGAAACGACTGACCATACGAGCCACACCTTCCTATACGATTAGTTTCCACCACTTATATTCAACCCTCAATCGTTGGTCAGACACTGTCCAGTGTAAGACTCATCCAACCAATTCGTAACCACAACATATAATCCATGCCTATGACCCGTATCCCTGACAGAATAAATACTAAGAGGATCAAACACTACCCACCATAAGAGTCCCTAATATGACTCATACTAAGACCTATGACTTATACCCCTAAGTTTACCCATTCCAGTAACCAAAACCATCCTATTAACTAACACTGGTCAGTATACAATAGGACCATACCACTCGTACCCTAAAATACAGCTTGTATCCATTAGTCGTATTGGGTCCAAAGAATGAAAATTCTAGAAAATTTTCTAAGGATCAAATTCTAGGATGTTTCAGGGCCGTGGCAGTCCTAGTCTAGTTTTTAAAATTATTATTATAAAATATAAAGTAAGAACAAAAATAAATAAAGAGAAAAGAGGAGACTTATTTATTTCTCCTAAGGGATGATGGATTATCTTGAGGGACGATTAACAATGAATAAAACTCCTTTATTTATAAGAGAAATTTCCATTAATTTCTCTCTAAAGATCCTATCGTGATAAATATTTACAATATCTTGATAGATACTCTCTATATCTTAATGGATATTCACTATATCTCAATAGACATTCACTATAATATAAATACATTTATAACATTCTCCCTTGAATATCTAATTGATAGATAAGGTACTTTGTTAAAACCTTAATAGAAAAAATCTAGTGAAGAAAAAAGTGTATACATTTCTAGTAATACGCATGTCGGCCGCCTCATTAAAAAACATATAAGGAGAACCTTGAACCTTTACATTTCAATCTTGTGTGACATCTTCTCAAAAGTTGTAATTAGTAGAGACTTGGTTAATAATCATTCAGATTATCACTCGAATAAATTTGTTGTACGTTGACATCATCACTCTTTAGGAGCTCATGTGTGTACCTAGCATTGACAAAATGTGTTCCATTCTTTCTCGTTTTATGAATCGTCCCATTAGTTGTGGTATGCATTTGACATCTTTATATAAGTGGATATTTTAAACCCTATTTTTTTAATGAGATGTATCATTGGCTTTATCCACATATATTCTTGACTTGCTTTGTGAAAAGCCATAATCTCAACCCCGTTTGATTGTCATATAAAATAACATGTTATGGAAGTAACCTTTTATGACAATAAATAATATGTTTGCATCGAATTCTTATGTCAATAATATGAATATCCTGTATATTAAAAAACTTGACAACATTTATTAGAATAAACGCATTCATACGAGGGCTTTTAATTGCAATATGCAAATGGTCTACTTCACTATCTCAACATATAGGAGTAAAACTATATCATATTCACAGCTATGGAAAGATGTATAAATGCATCAATTGCACAAGATATTGTACTTCAGGATCTAATTCAATTCTGCATGTTTCTCATTTAAGGAAATAATCTATTGCATTTGAAAACTCTCAAAGACTTTCAATGATATTAAAATCATCAATTTATCCCTTATAAGGATTATAACAATTTTTTCATAAAAGGCATTCTATTCAGTACGTCAAATTTAAATAAAGCCATCTTTTGATTGCAGCCAAGGAAAGAATGCCACGAATGGTGTTTAGTAACCTAAAGCAAATATTTTCCCTATCGCTAAAGGGGCCCTTTAGGCCACATGACAGTAAGGAAAGAGGTTCGACTCAATATTTTTGAAGGAATCCTTTAGCTATTAACCTAGCCTTGTATCTATCTGCCGATCCATCTGCTTTATTCTTGATCTTGTAAATCCACTTGCATCCAATGACTTATTTCCCTGCAGGCAATGAGACTAAGTCGTATTAATTTTTTCCTAGGCATTAATTTCTACCTATATAACATCTCTCCAGCAAAAATAATTGGAGGCTTCAGGAAATGATTCAGGTTCATAAGAAGATTGAACTGAGATAAGGTAAGCTCGATCATTTGGGTAAAATGATTCATAAGACTTTAATAGGATAAGAAACTTGAGATGATCGACAAAGATGTGAGCAGGATCCATAATTTTAGGAAGTGACTGGAAGGAAAGCAACTGGGCTAGACTACTGATCTTTTAGAGTAGCCTGACCCTGGGAAAGAGACTATAATCGCCACCAAGAATAAACATGTTATGTCGGGTGACAGGAATCCTCTAAGGTCAGTTGAACAGGCTAACAGTCGGTAGAAAATATTGAGCAAAGTTGTAG
Organism: Capsicum baccatum var. pendulum; assembly: GCA_030864225.1. Taxonomy (NCBI): domain Eukaryota; kingdom Viridiplantae; phylum Streptophyta; class Magnoliopsida; order Solanales; family Solanaceae; genus Capsicum; species Capsicum baccatum. Next base: position 156,554,577 of record CM061560.1, on the reverse strand, counting down.
GCCTGAAGAGTGAGGCTAATCCATAACATCAACTGCAGAAAAATGATATTCAAGTTGATAAATAGGAGAAGACCACAATACATCTCTACCACCATTCTCCCCAGGGGCTTATTAATTATGTTAAGGAAAATATAAGGCAACCCTATTAAAGAGTGCATTAAGGATACATCGACTATCTTAGATTTCACATCATAGAATATGTATACCCAGACTAAGCATATCCAAGAAAGACATAAGTGGTTGCCTTAGGGATAATTTTTCTCTTAACAACGTATGAATATGAACAAAACACGTGCATCAAAACACTCACAAATGCCTATTATAGTTCTACCCTAGTAAGAAGTTCGTGAGGTGCCGCTATAGCTTATATTATCATAGAATAAGAGGAGCCATCTTAGGAAATGACTTAACTTAAAGGATAGATGCCACTGCTGTGAGGTGAGGGAGCAAAATATCTGGTCTTGGGTGTACTCATTCCCGTACGAGAATGAAATAATGCCCCATCTTGACTAAAAACCAAGACTTCTTATGACTCACACTAATAGCAGCACTGAGCAGCTGGAGATTGATTGAAAAGGAAGGGAAAACCGACCCTCTCCCCCATAACCGCCTATCTACTCGTATTTGTAGCTCGATTGGAGGTCAAGAATATGGTTCAGTGGAAAAATAAAGTCGTCCATATCAAGTGATACATGAATTGCTCAGTAGTTCTTCGACACTACCCTAGCTAGCGGAAATAGCTTAATGGTAGATCATAGCCTTACCAAGGCTAAGGTTGAGGGTTCAAGTCCCTCTTTCCGCTCCTGTCTTTGTCGTTTAGTAGTAATAAGTGGAGTACATAAGCCACTTCCGAAATAGGGGCGAACAGAAAGCAGCCCCTTGTATAGGGTTCTAAACCTATCTGACTAATAAGAAGAAAGGGGGGTTCAGCCACTGTAAGGAGAGGGGCCTTTGGGTGAAACTGACTCCTAAGACGTTGTTGGCTTTTTATCAGCCATTGTACGCTAGAGTGCTACCATTTTCTCAACCTATAAAAGAGGTTTCTAGTTGTAACGCACAGTGTACTAGTGAATAGGAAAAGTGAATTGAGATTACTAATGACAGATAGAGGTTGAAGGTAGAACGTGTTCGATGCCTCACCCTTGTCTCCTTCGTCGTAGATAGAAACTAATGGTAATCCTATCGAGAAAGAAGAGGCATAAGCATCGCCTCTCAATCCAATCCATCTTTGTTGGCCTCTCCAGCACACTCTTGATATGAAAGAAACCTCTCGCCATAAAGAAGAGATCATAAGTCGGGGTCCCCTCGATCACCCTCCCTCTCCTGATAGGTCGAGCTTCCCTTTTAGCCCTCTCACTTTGTTTGATATGAATTACATCCTCCCTCTCTTTTGAACTAGTCTAAAGAGATAAACTCGTACTATATTTTTTTGAATCAAAAGCCCCGATTCCAAAACATAAACAACTCAGTTGAGAGCTCTGTGACCTGTTCAAAGGGAGATCAACCAATTATTGATAGGTCATTCCCTCTCTGTCCATCTCTTGATCCCTCATTCCACTAATCCATTGTTACTGATTCATTCAAGGCATAGAATCTCTATTTCTTTATCTTATTAGTGTAGGTATTCATCAACGATGAAAGCCGCTGAACTTCAGACTCGAGTGGAGAAAACGGGCTAGGGCCTTGGAGGGCTCTCAGTGACTGGGAAAGATGGGTGGATTATAGATCTAGGGTAGGGCGAATTCTAAGGCCAATCAGGATTGGGCATGCATGAGCCTCGACTGGGCCAGCATTGATGAAAGAGGAAAAACTTCCCCCATCACAGTATTAACCGATGTAGGATTCAAGATCAGGTCCAGGATTCGAGTCAAATCGACCTTTCCTCTCATCTCAGGGTGAGGAAAGGAATTGTTTCAAATGTTTGTTGTTCAATATCTCGGCTGCTCAAGAAGTGTGACTAGTTGCTCCTCCAACTTGGAGTGGATTCTAGGAAAAGGAAAGAGCCTCACTTTGCAGTAGGAAGGTGTTCATTATTGAGATGGGTTTAAACTAGACTGAAGGGAGGAGGAAAAACAAGAGTCCTCTCTTCCTGGTCCTATCAAACCAGACACTGAATACCTGGGGATAGCTAGGGATTTTGAATTAAAGCATGGGCATTACTATTAAGAGAGAGCAGTAGATTATCGATTGAAGAACTATGTCAGTCAACTTCGATTGGGACTTCTATTAATTATTAATTTGACTCTAGGGACTCCTAGTAGCAAACTAGTATAAAAAAAGAGGCCCCCATAGAAAGGCAGGAGATGCAGGAGCTGCCAGCCAGATCAACCAACAAATGATAGGCCAGAGAGATAGGCTCATTCAACTAATCAGTGATCCTTGGGCCTACCTAACACAGATGTCCCTAAAATAGGGGATTGGTCGATCGGAAAGCTCAGGAAGGAGTAGGACATTCCATACAAATATTTCTGATCCACTAGCTGGGGGTCCTCTCCAACCAGTCAAGTGGCTCTTCATATTTAGGAAGCTTGTGTCCAGGATCTGGTAATCTAAGCCTTGCTTCTTCTGGTCGGCTCGTATTAGCCTGTGCTTTATTATAGGTAGTCATTCCCCCATTCCTTTAGTCTTTTGAAGAGTACTTCTTTCTTAAGTCGCGGTCAAGTCTTGCACCCCCCAGTATAGTGACCACTTTTATGTTTTCCTTAAATTTTATTAGTTCCAAGCTCAAGTGCCTGTTCATCCATCTTCATTCCAAACAAAGGCAAACATCTCCATTGAGTGACTGTAACTGGTATAGTTTACAGTCAATAGTTCTTAACCAATCCTTTCATTTTTTAATTATGTTTGTTTATTAATTAATTCATTATTCTATTATGTATTTCTTTCTAAAAGGCTTACAGTTAACTACACCAAGGGCTTTTAGTGAACTATTGAAGCTATCGAGAGAGTACCAAATGCTGACAGTGATGAAGGTTACCAACTTTCGATGAACGCAAAGCCAACAAGTTTGATTGAACATCATAATAAGTCTAAGGTTACAGAAGCCTTTGCTAACTTTGATAGGCATAGCAATGCAAGAAAATAGAGCAGATAGCTTACCCTTTCTTTCTATTAGAGTCGCAAGCTTGTTGTAGTTTGTCCTAAGGAGAGTATCTTACTGCTTACTTACTATATCCCCGCATCCTTGCATAGCTCGACTCGTTCTTTGAGCCCTACTTCTACCTTCCCCCGCTCCCTATTCCGACTGTCCAAAATAGGCCTGTGGAGTATATCCAAGTAGTAAAGTATCGGTTTTTGGTATCGGCATACAAAGGTTCAAATCCTTTTACTCCAGATTATGAACATCTGATCGGATCTATCAAGAAAGAGCTGAAAACTATAAGGGATGCAATTGACTTCAGTCCCTGAGCTCGCAAGCCAAAAGTTTGACTTGAACCTACCTTTTCTAAGAGAAGAAAGAGAAGGAAAAGATATATGGCAAAAAGAAATCCTTCCAACCCCGGAGTTGAACACAAGATTGACTTTGGCCAGGTTCTTTTATCAATTTCCTAGCCCTCGCTTAACTCCTTCTTTCGTAAATCGGTCACTGGTAGATCTGATCAGATCCCATACATGCAAGAGCCCAGCTCAGTAAGAATGCATGATTTCTTGACGCTTTATGGGATGAGCATTTAGAGTCCTCCTCTATCTAATCTAACCCTACCTCATTTTCCCAGGCTTGCCGGTACAATAAGACAATAAAGGACCTAATCTGCTTGCATGTGCAGGTGAGGACCACCCGGCTAGGGAACACCAAAGGTGGCCCTTGGGCTACTTGACAGGTTGGAGAGGACCAAAAAAATAGGAAAGAAGTGAGGAGGAAGCAAAGCTGTCTACGTAGATTTGCTTCTCTATCTGTAGTCATAATAATCGGCTTGTTGCTACTTTGATTCAAAAGGTAACCAAAGGTTCCTAACTTTCTTCGCTTTCTGCAACCGTAACCACTTGTCATTCCGAGTAATTCATCCATAAACCTCTTTTTTATTTCAAAATAGCGATACGCTCGAAAAAATTAAAAGAGAATCTTTTATTCTAGAAGAAGTAGCTTCCCGCCTTCCTTGGGGTGAGAAGTTCCCTTTCCTTTTCTAAAATACTTGAGTGGTCTGCTTAGAAAATGTGTAAAGTGGACCGTAGTTTGATAGACCCTCTTCTTCCCATTCAGGTTGGGTTAACCCAGAAGTACAGTAAGAAGGAATGGAACCACTAGAGAGTTATCTTTTCCCAAGTGTAAACTGCAGACGACTGACTTTGGAAGCAAAACATGAATATATTTCCGTTATTTCGGGTTCTTATTGAGCATAGAGAAATCAAGGTTGATGATAATGTCAGTAAAGTCTCCATGATGTTCTACCTTTGCATAGTCTCGATCCACAGTGGAAGTCTCCACACCTGAACTTCCCATAGTCGTTTATTTGCAGGCTTTCACTCAATAGTAAATCAATTTGTTTTTCAAGTTTCTACCGCACGCTTCAACTATTTATTTAAATAGTATGTGAAGTCTAAATAAGAGAAAATGCCTATGAATTAGTTCCAAGAAAGTGTTCGTTCACGTTAGGAATAAAGGTCATTAAGGATGTACTTATTTTTCCATTTTTTTATCAAGATTGGGTTGGTGTGAAGTGTACCGTTTGTAAAGCCTATGCTTTGCAAGCCTACATAGGGTACAAGATAAAAAAGAATGCATTGGATGGATTCCTAGGCATTGAGAAGGAAGGACGCTTTTAGAGGAAAAAGGCCATGGGGAGATACCATCTGTGATCCATGGATCTTCGATCGGGAAACCCTATCCAAGCTCTGTTGCTAGTTTTTGTACTTTGGACTTTTCAAACTTAGCGAACTAAAACATCTTAGTATCTAAAGGAAGGGAAATCAATCTAGACCCCGTATGATCGAGGGCAGATTGGGGGTTTGAAGAAAAACAAACACAAAGCTTCATTCCTCTCCTTTTAGGTGAGATATTTGATTCCTCAGCAAAGGGTTCACTTCTTTTTTGCCAGGTTTCATTCAATTTGTTGTGAATTGGATAAGGGAAAAACCAAAAAACTACGGCTACAAAGCTTACCTTATTTACAAAAGGAGAAAGGGTTTTTTTTATAGATGTTGAGGATGAGTAACGGGTGCGGAGCTTGAAAAGCGAAGCGAGCCGTGCTAGCCTAGCAACATTTTTCAGCAGCAAGCTATGGTCTAACAACCCCCTAACCTAGCTTGGGGAAAAACTCCAAAATCCAAAATATTAGTTAGGGTTTCTCTCTTTTTATATGAGTTAGTCCATTCCAATCATTTCTCTAATAATAAGGTCAGCTTTCAAGCCACCGGCCTTTAAAGGAGCATACGCAGGGAACTGTAATTGTGAAGAGATTGAAAGATCTAGAAAAAGAAGCATATATCCCTATAGATTCATTCCCATGGTTCGATCCTTCTAAGTAAAACATGACATGTTCAAATTCTGATCGCTTTTATGCGATAAAGGGGGACCACCTTTTAAGACTATGTTTTCCTCAATGACCGATAGCATACAAGTACCATGAGGGAAAGGTAAAAAGAACCCTATTTAGGGAGTGCAATAGAGAACCTAAGATACAATGAGAGCAATCAGTTGAAGGAGCGGAGCTTAGAGACTTTACTTGATGTAAAGCAAACTCACTCTAACGGCATACCTTTTGCATCATGGGTCAACGAGGAAATGGGAAGAGCAGCTTAAGCCATTAGGTGTAGGCACTTTCTAGAAGACAAATCTTCTAGTTCTTCCTATTTGACCCGAAACCAAACAATCTAGCCACGAGCAGGTTGAAGAGAGCTCTAACAGGCCTTGGAGGATCGAACCCATATATGTGTAAAAATATGGTGATGACTTGTGGCTAGGGATGAAAGGCCAACCAAGATCAGATATAGCTTGTTTTCTGTAAAATCTATGTCAGTAGAGCATTTGATGTTGATGGCCTGAGGTAGAGCACTCAATGGGATAGGATGGCCTCATTTCACCTTACCAACCCCAAGAAAATGTTGAATACAGGCCTAGATCATTTATACAGACAGACTTTTTGGGTGCTAAGATCCAAAGTCGAGAGGGAAATAGCCCAGATCGTATGATAAGGTCCCTAAGCAATCACTTTGTGGAAAAGAAAGTGATCGAGTAATGACAACCAGAAGGTGGGTTTAGAAGCAACCATCCTCTGAAGAAAGCATAATATCCACTAGTCTAGCTTCATGGAATCGAAAATGTATCAAGGCTCAAGTGATTCACTGAAGCGACGAGACCTTAAAAGCTATATTTTAAGTGTCAGTAGCAGAATATTCTGTCAATCGAGTAAGGTTTTTGGTGACAAGTCCTAGAGATAGAAAAAGTGAGAATGTTGACATAAGTAACAAAAAATCCTGTGAAAAACATGATCTCCTGCTAGTGGAAGGTTTTCTGCATTCAGTCAATCTATGCAGAGTGAATCGGTCCCTAAGGAACCCCCGAAAGGGCCTAGTCCGATGGGTACATGAAAGTAATAAAGTTGCTTTGACTACCGAACTATTCCTGTCTATTGGAGGGAATTGGATGATTGGTCCAAGAGTTTCCCCCTCTTCCCCTCACTCTCTTTTTCCTAATATAAACCTTAAGTTGTCAAAGTCTTTCTAACTCGGCCTGGATCGGTCCCCCTACGCTACTAGCGCTTCAAGAGGTGAAACTCTCGATCATAGTTTGGCGACCTATATTTAGTAAGGGCCTCTAGTATTTTGATTAGAATAAGGGTCGTGAGAGAGCAGAGTGTACCACCCTACCATAGTCACAAGTCTATTTATAGTCGTGACTGTTGTCATAGTTAACAAAGTTGAAACTTCCAGGAAAAAACTTTGAATTGGGAGGGAGATCCTCTCGATGAACTAACCGTACCCCAAACTGACACATGTGAACAAGTAGAGTATACTAGGGTGCTTGAGAGAACCATGTTGAAGAAATTAGGCAAAATGACCTCATAACTTTTGGGGAAGGGGTTCTCTCCTATCTTTTGATTAGGAAAGCGACACATACCAAAAGGTAGCGACTTCTTATTAAGAACACAAGACTCTACAAAGTGGTAACACAATGTATAAAGTCTGACACCTGCCCAGTACTGGAAGGTTAGAAGGAGAAGTATTATAAGCTTTGAATGGAAGCACCGATAAACACGACAGTAACTCTAACTGTCCTAAGGTAGCAAAATTCCTTTTTGCATAAGTAGCGACCTGCACAAATCGTGTCGCCTTCTCTCTAACTTATCTATTCCCATCCATCTATAACTTTTCTACTCCACTACGTCCCTCATTCAAGACGTGCTTAATGTGCCTTAAACCTCTCTCTAGGAAAAGAGCATTTTTTAGTGGAGCCTTAGCACGTGAACCCATAGGAAAGGGCCCTTCTTCTTTACAAAAAAGCTTCTGAATTATCATCACATCAGTAGGCGCAGAAAGCAAATAATGGTATTGACTTATTGAAAATCTCTTTGAGATTGCTTAGACAAATATTTTTGTGTGTGGCCGCTCCACTTTTCTTACCTTGTTTTTTGGGCTTCAAATTCTGTGACTCATAAGCCCTCTGTATCTAAAGATAGATGGCTAAAGAGTGGGTTCCGTAGTTAACTAAAAAGGCGATCGATTGGCTTGGAGGGAAAACCGGGGACTGAAAACTATAAGGATAGGAATGAATTGAATAAAGAAAAAATATATAGAACCTTGAGCATTTTCTCTTCTCGGCAATGGTTGAGAGTAAAAAAAGGGTATTCGCAGAGAAGAATTACTGGTATACTGAGTAGATGTTTATCTTTTTGACTTTAGCAAAAATGTTCAAAGAACTACCTTCATCAATTATCTTGATGTCAAAAGGGAAGAGGACATGGTCTTACTTACTTAAAAGTTAAAAAAAAGGGAAAGTTTCCTCTCTTAGTTTCACTTTCTTAAACTGACTACTATCGCGCAACATGTCCTTGCTTGGTGGATCATTAGTTAATCAATTTTAAAAAGAGGGATGGATTTCGACCTTGCTTTGAGTCGTCAGTCTAGTAAAGCGCTACTTTTAAAACGATCATTAAAGTCTTTCACTCGATTCCCTCAGTGGCTCTGCTATCGATGGATCAAGATATGTTGCTTGCCTATCATGCCAAAGGCGCTGTTGGAGGATATGCCAAAGATGTCCTGGCTCTAAAATAGGTACTTGAAATGCTAAAGGTACTTCTTATGGTCCTGCTTCTACCACCCTTCTTTCTCTACCTTTTTCTTACAAAACTTAAGCTAGTTAGACTGATCCTGGTGATCTCAAAGGATGATATCTGGACCTGGAGCTACTCATCTTGATCTTTATTATATTAGGATGCAAGAAAAGGGAAATAAAGTTATAAGTAAGAAGAGGAAATAAGAATGTTAAAGAAGTCCCTATAAGTACTTCACTTATATTTTCTATAGTCTTTCTTCCCCCCTTTCCCTCAAAGCGCGCTCTTTCATCCATGTGCATGGTTCATACTTTCATTTCTCCCTCCTCATGTAGGATCACATCTTGCTTTCAAAGATGATTTTTAGATGAGTCAGTTTGATCACCCCGTATATCGATGGTTTTTTAATACCTTATCCTAAGCCCATCTAGTTGATCGAGGGATAGACGAGTATAAAGAAGGGATGGAGAATCTTTATTTGATGTATATGTTATGATGCCTTCGTATAAAGGAGTATTAGTGGTATGACAGATAAGAAGAGTGACCCAAAAATAAAAAGAAGAGTATGAGGGAAAGCAGATCACCGATAATAAGAAGAACTCACATTCTCGTCCTAATAAATGACCAAACTTTTAAGACATCTTTCTCAATGACCGTCCTTTCCCATTCTAGTTCTTTTCTCTTTTATTAAGGGCAAGTTCATTTTCATTCCCTCGATATGGCCAAGTGTGAATCAACTTCACAATCTATTGAATTCCCTAAAATCGAATGACAAAAGGCAAACTAAAATAAACTGATTGATCCAGGTAATGACAGGCTACAATCAAAAGGAACCGCGCATATGCTAGAAAGATGTATAGTCAAACCTTTATTTATGCTTATATGGATCGCTTTTTGTGACTTTTCTTTCCATAGGCATAGGTTGCAGTCTGACCATCTTTCTAACTTTCGGGGATCAAGAATTAGTTTTTTGATCCTTCTCGAGACTTATATCGTCTTTCGAATGTTGCTTTTAATTTAGTTGGTACATACGTTGAAGGATCAGCTGACACTAGATAGGAAAGGTTTTTTATCGAAGCTTTTGAACCTATTCCAAAGTCACTTTAGGATTCAGTTTTCGATCTGGTTGATGTTCTGACATCTCGAATTGAGGTGGCTCTAAACTCAGGTTTCCTACCTCTATAGTTACAAAGACAGGAGAGGGGTTTTGAAGCCTTAATTCAAGCTAGAAATCTTGCTAGAAAACTAGCCATATCGAGCTAGGTAAGTGGTGACAATGAAAAGGTTTTTAAGCCTAAAGGGTGGTGAGCGAGGTAGGATAAAATGGTATTTGAACTAGGGTAGGAGGCCCTATATAGTCTATCTTTTCATGGGTGGTGTTAGAGAAAAAATTCATTCATTAAACCTTTTGGAACTTGAGACGAAGAATCATTTAAAGACCTTTTCAAAAACCACTTTGTAGAGGGCGGGTATCATGCTCAATAGAACAATATTTACTGTGTCAATAGTCAATAGAGAGAGAAAGAAAGAGAACAGCAAGAGGAGGCTTTTTTCTTTATATTTATATATTTTAGAAATCGAATCATCATACACTTTAGGATCTTCTGAAGCTATGAGGCGGGGTCACACGAGTAGCAAAAGACTGTGCTTGCTCATGTTCTCATGCTTCACACAAACACAGGCTAGGAATCTTGAAAGCCATATCATATCATATGGATATAGAAAGTCTAATAAAAAAATAATAAAAAAGGACTAGGAAGGATTGAATGGATGGCTTCTAAGGCCAGGGCTCAATCCTGCACAATTCAGACCCAGCGAGTATCTGTTTAATTTACTTAAAGCACTATAAGCATTCGCATTGCTGCCCTAGATTCGTTTTATGGGTAAAACTTAAAGAACAATTTACTCTATTGACATAAATTCATTCATAGTGGCCAGGCAGACCGTTCTGGAGATGAAGGGCCCTAAGAAACCCAGAAAGAGAAAAACCAATAGAGGAACTACAACTAAGAAAGCATAATAATAAAAAGAATTTCTTAAGTAAGGTAGTAGCCATAAGGTTTTTCTTTTTTTGTATGCCTCTTCGCGAGCAAGGAGTGCCACGCACGAGCGGAGTAAGAAGAAAGAAAGGCGACTTCTTCTCTTTTTTGGGGAGAAATCCTTTGATTGCATATTGAATATAGATCCATGTCTTTCTTGTTCCACTAGCTAAGACCAAATTCTCACGTGTCCTTTTCACTATTACAACCTTTTTTTTTATGTCAAAAACCAGAAGCTACGCATAATTTCTCATTAGATCTCGGTTGTTCTTAATAGTGATAGCCATTCATTTAAGTCTTCGGACAACACCACTAGATCTTCAATAAGGTGGAAATTCTCGTATTCTTTATGTACATGTTTATATGTCTCGGATGAGTATTCTTGTTTATATGGTTACGGCTATAAACACTTTTTTGTTCCTATTAACAAAACATCCCTTTTTTCTTCGTTCTTTTAGAACCGATATTGAAATCGGCATTTTTCTACTTTGTTTACCTTAGTTACTAGGGGTTTCGGGGAAAACCTATGTGGGGCACCTTTGGGTGTGGGATGCTCATTTAACCTCTATATTTATCTTGTTCCTCATTTACCTGGGTGCACTGCATTTTCAAAATCTTTCTGTCAAACCGGCTCCTATTTCAATCCGTGCTGGACCGATCGATATATCAATAATCAAGTCATCAGTCAACTGGTGAAATATATTGCATCAACTTGGGAGCATTAGCCAATCTGGTGCATCAAAACATGTTCCTATGCCCATTCAAATCTTGTCTAACTTTGCTAACTCCTGCTTCTCAACCCATATCTTATTCATTCTGGAAACATATCTTCCTATTCCATCTTTTCTCAAATCTCATTTAACAGAAGAAATAGAAGCTCGAGAAGAAATACCAAACCCTATTTCACTCGCTGAGTCATTTTGCATCCATGGTTGAATAGTTAAAGCGCCCAACTCATAATTTTGAATTCACAGGTTCAATTCCTACTGGATGCACGCCAATGGGACCCTCCAAAAAGTCTATTAGAATTGGCTCTGTATCAATGAAATCTCATCATCCATAGATAATGAATTTATGTGATGCATTCATATCATAATGAACAGTAAGAACTAGCATTTTTATTGAGACATTCACTATAGGAAAGAAAATTAATTTATAGATAGAATCTAATATGCAGTATTTACAGACAAAAGTATTTGGTTATTGGGGAAACATCAATATACTTCTAATGTCGAATCAGGATCAACTAGGATAGAAAGAAAGCATTGGGTCGAACTCTTCTTTGGTGTCAAGGTAATAGCTAAGAATAGTCATCGACTTCCTGGAAAAAGTAGAAGAATGGGACCTATTATGGGACATACAATGCATTATAGATGTATGATCATTACTCTTCAACTAGGTTATTCTATTCTACCTCAACAAAAGAAAAGAACAACAATCAAAATACTTAATAGCATGGAAATACATTTATACAAAACTTATACCTCTAGCACACGCAATGGAATCGTAGACAGTCAAGTGAAATCCAATACATGAAATAATTTGATCTTGGATAGCATCATTATGGTAAAGGTCATAATGCAAGAGGAATCATTACAACAAGGCATAGAGTGGGAGCTCATAAGCATCTATACCATAAAATCGATTTTCGACGGAATGAAAAAGACATATATGGTAGAATCATAACCATAGAATATGACCCAAATCAAAATGCATAAATTTGTCTCATATACTATGAGGATGGTGAGAGGAGATATATTTTACATCCCAGAGGGTCTATAATTGGAGATACCATTCTTTCTGGTACAGAAGTTCCAATAAAAATAGGAAATGCCCTACCTTTGAGTGTGGTTTGAACTATTGATTTACGTAATTTGAAATAATAAATTAGGTTTACGACAAAACTTAGAAATCAATCACTAATCCAATTTGAGTACTTCTGCAGGATAGACCTCAACAGAAAACTAATGAGTAAGAAAAGCAAGTGATTGAGTTCAGTAGATCTTCATATAAAATTATTGACTGATAAGATAGAGTAATATGGAGAAAAAAAATGCTTTCAAGCACCGACAGAATCGGATGCGCCCCTTCTTTCAAAGAGAGCAGGACGAGTTATTCATATTTCATTTGATGGTCAGAGGTGAATTAAAAGCTAAGCAGTGGGAATTCAAAAGATTTCCTGGGGGAAAATAGATATGTCTCCTACCTTACCCATAATATGTGGAAGTATCGACCTAATTTCATAGAGATATTTGGTCTAAATGCTACTTGAAGAACATAAGCCAGATGATGGAAATGGAAGACCCAGGATGTAAAAGATCATAACATGAGAGATTCGGCAGATCTGGATTCATATATATATATATATATCCACCCATATGCTACTTTATTCCACGATATATAGAAGATTCATCTCTATAGATATCATCATCTAAATCCATATAGACCTATGCTTTGGAAGAAGCTCAAAAAAGAGTTTGGGAATTTATCAAAAGAAGAATCTACTTCAAACGATATGCCCTTAGGAACGACCATACATAAGATAGAAATCACACTTGTAAAAGGGGGGACAATTAGTTAGAGCAGTGGATGAGATAGTACCGGAGTCGTTCAAAGAGCCCTTTTTTCTAGTCTGTTTTGTGCATGTCAACTATTAATTCTACGCCATCAAAGTATGCTAACAACAGACAATAAATGCAAGTACATACAACTGCAGTAATGCCGCATAATTGATAAAAAACCTTGTCATCCCCAGCTTTGTCCTCTGTAATAAGTTCATTGGCATATTCTCCTTCCCCTTTTATTCCCAAAAGCTGATTCAATAGGCTTCCTTTATTAATTCAAAAAGCTTCTTTCCCGCAACATGGACACTAAAGTTAGTTTCCATAGGGCAAAGCAGCGACCTCATTCATTCTAACAACTCATTGCCCTATTTTCTCTAGATCGAGTCTATATAATGACTGAGACTCATACATAAGATCATTCTAGCTTATCTCATTCTAAGAAAGTCTAAGCTCCTTCCCATGCTAAGAGCCTTTCTAAACTCTTAAACTTACGAGAGGTTTCTTTTCAAACTGATGAGTAGAAATTGAGTATAAAGAAAATGATAAAACAAATCTCACATGGAGATCAGTATACCTATAGATCTATATGAAAATAAAAAATCTCATTTTATAAAACCCGGGATTTTAGAGGCGAACAACGACATAAAGGTTCCCCAAGTGATCCATGGCAACCGGGAAAGTTCTCCGTCGAGCTACCGATTTCCCTCCCATCCTAATGATAAAATCGAATTTAGAGGTTGTTTATCTTAAGACGAAAACGTACGATTGCAGTCACAAAGGGTTTCCACGTCATCATTTTCATGTTTTTTATTAAGTAACATGAGCACCTGAGGAGACCAGAGAGCTGTTGGTGGGGCAGAAGCACTCTTAACTAGGGGGAATTCTTTCCATTCAGCCTTTAATTCGATGATGCCTATATCATTATGGTATAATAGTACTCCACCATTCGATCTAAGTCCCGGTCGGTGACAACGGTTGATTGTTTTTTCTTATCGAGGGTTTAGACTTTCCTTCCTATTCCGTGTTCTGTAGAGCGGTTTATCCCTGACTATCTTAGGGGGAGATTTCTCTCTTCTCTACAAAGATGCTCGAAACAAAGTTTAGTCACAGTCAATGGGAATAATACAACATAAAGACAGGACACATTATTATTCACAAACAAAGACGATATTGAATGGGCTCCTTCGTTGCACCATACTGCTTGCTTTTAGACCTATTTGGATAGCATGGTATATGATACACTTTGCTTTTTTGTTGCATAAATGTTCTTGAGCGACCGTCGGGAAAGATTTTTAGCGGGGAAGGTAGAGAAGTATGGTGATGAAAGAATTATTATCTCTTTAAAGAGGATCATGAGGGCGCCATTAAGCATAAAGGTTAACTAAAGCATTGGTCACTCTTGACTGGTATAAAAAAGAATACACAAATCTCAATCTCACTACACAGGATACTATTCTATCCATATTCCATGTTAATTTTGAAAACACTAGAGATTGGTGAAAAGCATATTCATGTAAACTTAGGAACTCCAAATAATACCAAGGGAGAAGTTGTCTTTGATAAGGATAATGTTTGGGTTGATACAAAACCATTCATAGTGAAAGACTACGTGGGATGAGATAAAAAAGAACTGGAATATCAAAATAGATATCTTAAAAGAGAGGTTGAGCATTTAAGAGAAATAATAGCTAACAAGTTATGTCTAAACTCTTCAGAGACTCCATCTTCAGATCCAAAAGAGACTCCATCTAATAAAGAAACCCCATCTTCATATCCTAATAAAGAGACTCCATCCAATAAAAAGACTCAATCTTCAGATCCTATGCAGGATTAGAGTCAATCAAGACCAACTCAATATCACTATCCATTAAAAAGGTAAAAGAAAAAGCATGGTTAAGCTTCAATGAGCTGCCTATTGATATTCCTGACTTTTCTACTCTTGCTTAGTTCTGGGTAGATGGGTTGGGCTAGCCACATAGGTAAGCCCGGAGCCCCTGAGAGTGACCGACCTTTGCACCTTCACTCACTCAGTCCCTAATTATAGTGTGCTCCTTACCCAATGACTCTATTCCTGAGCCATAAGCATAAGCAGGAGGATTGAGCTATCCCAAATAAAGATAGAGGGTAAACCAAGAAGATTAAAAAGCATTTTCATTTCCTTTCTTCTTCTTTGTCCCTGAATTCATACTTAGTGTAACCCAACAAAAAGGGCAAAGTTCTATTTAGTGGGTGGGTCAAGGGCGAACGAAAGAGATGTGTAGCAGAGGGAAGGTGAGGCATTATGTCGTCGAACAGAAAGAAATTGGCTCTTTCATTTCTTAGTAGAACTGCTCCTATGTTAGCAGGATATTTCGTGCAAGAACTAGGTTTGAGTTAGTACACCAACTAGGTTGTTTTTCCTAACGTAATGGCTCTATCTCTGAGGTAACTTGGACTAGTAGCAATCGATTCTAGTAAATATGATATTGTTTCATAGAATTGGTTATTCTCTCTCTCCTTTTTCTAGAGGAATTGAGTTGTTCATTTTGGTCTAACTTCGTTACTATATCTCGGTCTCATTCTGACAGCGTACTATACTAGACCTTTGTATATTTGACATTGATATAAATTCATAGTTAGGTTAGCCAACCCAGTAACCCAGTCAAGTGGGAGGCTCCACACTTTCCCTATTATACAATTCTGCTAGACTATTCTATTTTATTTATTCTCCATTCCGTCTACTCCAGGAACCTATAATCTGACAATTCTTTCACCTATGATCTTTTTTGTGAATTCAACATCAGTGATCTATGACCATCCTTTCTTTATTTCTATTTCAAAAAGGAATAGTTGGCTGATAGGTGCCCAGCCCAGGCTGGGACATCATTTTTTTTCCTTCTCTAGCTACTGGTGAGAGGCAATCAATCGATCCTTGGAACCATATTTGTTGATACATATATAGGTAGATATATAGCGATTCTTCCTCTCAATGATGAGGGACAAAAAAAGAATACGCTTTCATTAGAATATCTAATTCAAAGGCAAGAGATGAAGACATAATAAGTTTATTTTGGGTCATAGAAAGGATCGGATTGGAGGAGAAGGTAAGGCACTTCCTAAAGTCATTTCAATAAGAGCTTGTTTCTTGTATCAACGCTAATTCAAATATTTCATTGATCCAAGGATGAATTTCCCTTAGCCCTTAATCTTCAAGATAGAAAGCTAAAATTTAATCAACAAGTACGAATTTTTAGACTGGCATCTTAGAATAAGAAAGGATTGTTCCTGATCCAGAATTTGCAACACAACATAAGTAGAAGCATTCTATGCTAGCATAGAATAGTTGTACCGAGTGAAAACTTCTTTTATTAGGATAAACAGTATAAATGTAATGACCCGAGACTACCCCCTAGTCGTTACAGGGTGCTTATGACCCCGAGGGACCACAAGCTAAACCTTTACTAATATCCGTACCTGTACACTGCATAATATCTGAGATAAATGCAGAAACTGGTCATAAGGTTCAATACATCTATACATACTCAAACTGAAAATATAAACACTAATACATCAACATCCGTCTGAAAAGCCTTTAAACTGTCTGAACTATAGAGTTGATGGGACATATCCCCAACTAACTCTATCAATTGAAAATAAAAAAAATTGATGTAGTAATAATAGTAAACTGAGATTCGTCCTTGAAAGAAGAGGACTCACTGTTATTGTTGCTAACTGGGACTATACGACTGAGGATACTCTGGATCCTGTGCCTCTGAACCTATGGTGCTAAATAAAACATCATAGCGCAAATGCTTCAGTACAGGAAT
Source organism: Capsicum baccatum var. pendulum (assembly GCA_030864225.1). Classification (NCBI taxonomy): domain Eukaryota; kingdom Viridiplantae; phylum Streptophyta; class Magnoliopsida; order Solanales; family Solanaceae; genus Capsicum; species Capsicum baccatum. The sequence goes on along the minus strand of CM061560.1, from coordinate 156,537,958 downwards.
GTACTGAGTATTCAGATAAGGTAAGGCTAAATGCAAGGGCTCATGCATGAACAACTACTAATCTGATATAATCATGAAAGTAACAAACGAGTACACATATATGAATGCACAAGCCATAGTCACAAGCATCACAATTCTAGACACGAAAACTCGGATACAATATTACTGTCATCTAAACTCACTACTAACACTGAGATACTGAATCACTGAATCATTTGATACTGATAACTGATTAACAGGATATAGTCACATCAAAGACTGAATTCTGAGCTCAACACTCTCAACTGACTGGGTCGGAAATCAACCTCTCTGATGGATGATTTCAAAATTGAATAACAAGAATACTCATCATAATGTGGGATAGAGATCAAGCCTGTCTGATAGGATATCTCTGAATATAATAATAATTATATGTATATGAGACCAAGTTTATCTGACGATATGGCCCATGAATCAAAGAAACTATTTGAGTTCCTCACTGAGATATATGATTGTACCTTATAGTCCTGAATTCTAAAGATTGATACTGAAACTGCAACTGTGGGAAGTAGTTACTTAACCGACATGCCCCGACCTACCACAGGTGGGGTACAACCTGTGACCCCAACTGGAAGGGTGTCAATACCATGCAACGGGTAAAGACCTCTCTGGTCAAGCCACTCTAACGGGATGACCCTCGCAGGAAGTCGGCCAAAGGCAATATAATAGTCAAACCTCCCATAGGTGACAGCCTCTACTGACGGGGAATCCTGTATCCTGCACTGGCTATGCAGTTCTGGTGTTCCTAATGGCTCAACCTCTCTGAAGAGGAGCCGCCATCCCTAAACTCGATCGGTGCTAGTTTCTACTCCCAACTGAAAGACTCTGAACTGATTCTCAACTGAACACAAACTGAGCTAAATCTGACACTGAGCACATTTCTCAAATGATCCGACTGAGTTAAGCTGAATGCACATGGTTTCGTATCAGATGGAATGCTACTAAATCACGGTATCTGACTGATGATACGGAGTTGAATAGATTACTCGGTCACTACCAAGGCCAGAATTGAACACTGGAATACTACAAGATCTGACTTGAGTACAACACTAAGGCTAGATTACAAGCAATACAGAGATTACCGAGATAACTTAGATTTCTCAAGTTTTGTAACTGTCCGAGATATAGAGTTCTGTAGTTCACTGATATACGAAAGTCATGGATCGACTGGAATTATAGTGAAACTGACACGGGCTCTAGACAGCAGCTAAATTGTTGGATATAAATACCCCAGGACTCGATAACATAAAAGTAAAACATAATCAATCTTTCACTAGTCATCACCACAATCATTCATTCTTTCACCACAATCATTCATTCATCATCACAATCATTTATTCATCATCACAATCATTTATTCATCATCATAATTATTCATTCATCATCATAATCATTCATTCATTGTCACAATCATTAAGGCATTTTTTCAAGCATTTTGGGATCACCAACATCTATTCATCACCACAATCACTAAAGGGTCACTTTAAGTATTTTGAAATCATAAACATATAAAAGAATAGGGGAAAACATACTACTAGATTGTATTTTATTCAGCAAGGTCTTACATCAAGTACTCCATACCTATATCGGTCTTAACATGCATTTGGACATCACATGATTTGGAGGAAACTTCCTACTATTAGATCACAACTTATTCATCAAGTAGTTGGTAAACATATAAAAGAATAGGGGAAAACATACTACTAGATTGTATTTTATTCAGCAAGGTCTTACATCAAGTACTCCATACCTATATCGGTCTTAACATGCATTTGGAAATCACATGATTTGGAGGAAACTTCCTACTATTAGATCACAACTTATTCATCAAGTAGTTGGTATGTACTAGAGACATAGCATGTATAAAAGGGCACATAATTGGGAAAATTACTACTATCACATCTCTACTTGTTCACTATGGTCCTTCAACAAATACTAGACATGTACGAGTTCACACTTACTTTGGGATTTTATTCTATCATGGTACAACTCATTCACTAGGGAATTTCATCAAACACTAGGCATGTATGGGTTTACACCTAATTGGAAATTTCATGATACACACAGTTCTCAAGTCTTATACATGGAGAGAAGTACATATAACAACATTCCATACGTCCATCAACCCAACTTTATGAACATTTTACCAATAACCATAACATATAATAATATCATAGAAGTCATTATTTTCATAAGGGTGTAGCATGCATTTGTCGTTTAGGTCACAATTTAACTACAATACATGATTTCTAGCTTCTTAGACATTTTATCAAACACCCAACATGCACAACTTAGGCATAGGTATAATAACCCAATTACTCATCATGAACAACTAAATTTACATGTTTCCAACTCATATAATATCATAGATTCATACAAAGCAATAAATATTCCATCTTGGAGATCGTTCAACATCAACAACAAGTACATAATCCATTTACCACACAAATACCACATACTAAGGCCAAGGCTTGATAATCTTGTAGACAAACATGAATCACAACTCAATCATACCAAGAACATCAATTTCAACTCACAAGAATCATTAAAATTCATAAACATAAACCTTTGAGATTTAGAAAAGTGTTACTTGAGCTTCTTGGGTGAAAGGGATCCAAGAATCAATATCCGCATACCTTGGGGAAACTCTTTTATTGAAGGCTCTTGAAAGTATCCTTGATTTTTCTCTTGATTTCTCTTGATTTTTCTTGAAGAAAGAAAGGGGGATTTGATTTGAAAACCCTAGTTTTTTTGTTTTGGTGGAAGGAGAGAAAATGAGGCTTACATCCCTTAAGTGGATATTTATAGAGGTTGGGGAAAAGGAAAAAGACCAAAAAGACCTTGGAAATTTAACTAAAAAATCCTGATTTTTCATGCTGGCGCAACACGCCATAATCGTACCAACTCACTGGAATTTGGACAATTGGGAAATGGCACGATGATACGACGCGGTGGCAATCACTTTGTACCCTTGGTTGTGAACTGGAACTTCACCGCGATGCGGTGAAATCGTGGAGGTCCACTGGAATTTGACGATTGCCATTTTGGCTAGCTCCGCAATGTGTCGTTGTCCAGGTGACACACTGTCTCACTAAAACGGCTCCAACTCTTCACCTGAGTATCCGATTTGGGTGAATTTAGTATTGATGGAAAACTTATTCAATTCTCTACATGGAAACAAGTAAAAATTAGGAAAATTCAACACGATTCAAAGTATTTCATACTTGATAAGATATTTGTAAAACTTTTAGACTCGGATTTCCGCTTTACTAAATATGCTCTAAGTCTCAGACTGGAAGAGGACTTTGCAGGGAATTGTAATAAAGATCTTCTTCGTTGATAACAAGCTTTTCCTTTATTTATAAAGGAAGAGAACTAGAAAGCTTTGATGCGAGGAAAGTTAATCTATAAAGGTGGAGTAATTCTCTCTCTTCTGCCTATCATTTTATCCAAAGCTCCAGTTAATCCAATGCAAGACAGAGGGACCTATAATCAGAATGACTTTTTCTTTCAAAAAGTGGAATGCTTCTTTTATGCCATTTTCTTCCTGCCAAACCTACTAGTTCGATCTAACCCAACAGACTTAGAGCAAGAAATGCATAATTTCAGAATAAGCATATCATCTTTCAATAGTTCCAACCTATTTTAAGATAAGATTTGAAGAGCAAATTAGTGGTAAATAGATGAGTAATTGTCTTTGTAAACCACTGATTCAAGGTCTAGTTGAATTACGACTATTTTCACTACTCTTTATTTCCCTTCCCATCCATTTTAAGATCGGTTCTTACATTGAGCGGGTTACATGCTTTAAGAAAGCACTATAGGGCCCACGGCTTCTCAAAGCCAAAAAGCTAAAGAAAAAGTCAAGTCCATCAACTGATAAAGAGAAGAATGAAATGTCTCTTGTTCCTTATTCTTATATGGTTAGTAGTTTGAAGTATGGCATGGTTTGCACTAGGCCAGATATTGCACGGTACTGTTAGTAGCTTTCTTTCTAATCCAGGAAAGGTGGCCCTTGGGACACTTGACTAGTTGGACAGGAGCTTCGCTCTTTTCCTTGCTTTTATATAATATTATTTGCTGCTACTAAGAGAAATGGTTCTTAGGTCAGTGAAACTGTCCCCAAAGCAAAGCCAAGAAAGGATGATGGGCTCCAAAGAATCAAAAAGCCTATCTATCCCTATGAAGTAGAGCCTATAGTGCTTTTACCCGCAGAACTCAAACCTATCTTAGCCTAGGGTTGAATCTATTTCAATTGGTTTCGATGTTTTATCAACAACAATAACAATAGAGTGAAAATCTGACTTCATATCTGCATTTAAATGCCTAACTTTTTACTCGGTATTAAGGGTTCTTCAAAACAGACTTATGACCACTGACTGTCATTGCGATTGCAAGTTCGTGACCCTACCTTTTTCTAATTATGTCACGTAGCATGTTGATGATCACACCTAACCTTGTTTGATCAACTTCACACCCGATATTTTGATTCTCATATCTTTTTCTATTTTTAGTTTAAGCTGACGAAATGACCGAGGGCATTTGATCTGAATGACCAGAATGTCTGTGCTTGCCAGTGACCGAAAAAAACTGCTCTACTCAAAGAAAGGCTTAAACAAGTCTGCGGTATTTCAAAACTGGAATTGGCACAATATCATGAAATGGCCGCCCTTGCTCAAATTGGCTCAGACCTTGATGCTGCGACTCAGGCATTACTCGATAGAGGTGCAAGGCTGACAGAAGTACCGAAACAACCATAATATACACCACTGCCAATTGAAAAACAAATTCTAGTCATTTATGTAGCTATCAATGAATTCCATGATCGAATTCCACTAGACAGAATTTCTCAATATGAGAGAGCCATTCCAAATAGTGTCAAACCAGAACTACTACAATCTTTTTTAGAAAAAGGTGGCTTAACTAACGAAAGAAAGATGGAACCAGATACATTCTTAAAAGAAAGTGCTTTAGCTTTTATTTAAATTGTATACAATACAAGGAAAGAAAAAAGGTTTCTTAGGGGTACCACAAAGAAAAGAATCAAAATAGCTAAAAAGAGTCTTCTTCCTTTATTATAATATGAGATAGTAGATCACCTTTTTTTAAGAAAAAAAAAAGGTGATCTACTGTTGTAGTCTTCTTGACATATCAAGTCAAGAAGGCGAGGCTCCTAGCAATGGGGGGGAAAGGGGAGTGGGTAAACGGGCTCCTTTTACTTGACTAGTTAGTTAGGAGTGATTTTTTTTTCTACGATGTTCAAGATCTTTGTCTCGCAGAGGGTAAAATGAGATCTTCTTGGAACAAGGTCAAAGGCGTTGGACGGACCAGTCTCTTCTGATTCCAATGATAGATGGATGTTCAAGTCGGTATCATATGGATGAAGGACTTCTACAGGGTCTTCTCGTGCGCTCGACTAGCAAGGTGGTTTTGTAGACAAACAAAATAAGTTTTTGGAGGCGAGCGGAGTGAGGCAATAAAATTGTTTAGGCGAAAGAAAGAAGAGAACGAGTGGAGTTTCGAGAATGAGAATCATATATTTTCTCATTTCTTTTTTCGTAGTAAGAACACACTAAGACACACCCACTACACACCATACACTCAGACGACTAGCATGGTCCATCCCCAATCGAAGAGCCACGTATCCAAAGTTGACCACATTATCACTATTTTATCAAGGTGTGGCTACAATCTCAATTGGGTCATTGTTAGTATGCCCAAGCTTGACAATAGCTGCGGATATTTTGAGTCCCTCAGAATGCAACTCCCTTATTAGTTGGAAGCCAAGACAAATGGATTCCACTTTATAGGTACCGTTCACCTCACATGAAGGCTCGCTCAGAACACATACCAAGTTTTTATTAGAAAGGAACAGAACAAAGAAGAGTGCTCCACTCCGAAAGAGAAGGAACGGAAAGAGCAGGCGGCAGAAAAAGAGACAAGGAAGAAGAAAGGGGCACTACGGGAAGAGCATCCAAGATGCGCTAAGGCAAAGGCATTCATATATAATCTTATTCAACGAAAATATGCTTGATTCGTTTAATTTTTCATCAAAATTTTCATCCGAAAGAGAAACACAAAATTATCAAGATGAGAGAATTTCGTTATTAATCAATTATTAATTATGTATATTCATATATAATCTTTAAGGTCATTATAAAAAGCTTAAGAAAGATAGAAGTAGAAGAAGATGTATGTTTCTTTTTAATTTTTATTCAAATATTACTTAAATTGAATTGTAGAAATTACTTTCTGTGCAAGGTAAAATTTTAATTAATTTAGAAAATTTAATATTATGATTTTGACCAACTAAATTTAAAAGTGCTAAATAATTTGTGTATAGTTTATTTATAAAAGAATTCAACGAGTAAAACCTTTTTGACATAAAATATCAACTACACTCATGTTGACCCTATAAACAAAAGCGTGTTTTTCATATGTTGAACATGAATTATTTTAATACTTCCTAATTATTAATTAATTTTGTACCTTTTACCATATATTTTAAGACTCATTAATAATTGTTCTAATATCTCTTTCCATATCTATTAGGACTTTTAAAATTTAAATTATTATAAAGATAATAATTAATTAATAATTTGATAAAAAAGGTGAAAAGACGATTTTATCTAAAACGAAAACTTTTAATGAAGGACAAAAAGTTTAAATCACTTTTTTAAGGATTTTCACACTTTTAATTATATTATAGATTATAGATATAGATATAAATATATAGATATAGATTATAGATAGACTTTATATATATATATACTAATTCCAACAAAATACGTAAATTAATTAACGCTAATTTCCTATTAATACGCTATCAAGATTTATTGTCTAAAAATATTCATACATCTTTTTTTAAAAAATAATAAGTGTAAATTCGATTCCAATTTTATTTCCTAACCTACTTATGCGTGATGAAACTCAAAGAATATATATATATATATATATATATATATATATATATATATATATATATATATATATATATATATATATATATATACTAGTTTAAGTGTACGCGCCTTGCGCGTGTGCCTTACTTTAATGAGTTCAAAAATTACATTAATAAGATATTTGTTTAAATAATAACGATTAATATAATAATTAAATTTAATATCTTTTGAGTATGTAAAGATGAAAAATTTATTTATTAAACCTAATCTTTACTAAAAATATTTTTAAAAGTCGATCGACATTCAGGTACCGTCTGTAAATTGTAACAAAATAATACAATGATAGAGACATCAAAATAATACAATTAAATCTAATCTTTACACACAAAAATTTTCTCAAAGTCGTCCAACATTCATCTATCACCTGTAAACAATAACAAAATAATACGATAATAGATATATCAAAATAATACAACTAAACCTAACCTTTACATAAAAAAAATTCCTCAAAGCCGACCAACATTTATCTATCACCTGTAAACTGTAACAAACTAATACGATAAAAGTGATATCAAAACAATACAATTAACTTAAATTTTGCACTCAAAAATATTTCAAAGTCAATCGAGATTCATCTACGAACTGTAAACTACCATAAAATAATAAACTGATAGAGATATTACGATAATACAATTAAATCTAACCTGTATCTAAAAAAAATCAAAATTGACCCGCTTATCTTGCATTTGTAAATTAAAATAAAACAATAAGATAATAAAAATATCAAAACAATACAATTAAATCTAACCTTTACACAAGAAATTCTTCAAAGCCAACCGATATTCATCTACGACTTGTAAACTATAAAAATAAAATATAATAGTGACCATAAAGCTTAGAATTTGATCCAACTAATTCTTGTCTGAACGAAATTTTAACCTTAAAGAATGATTTTGAATAAAAACAAAGAAGATATATATATATATATATATATTGTTGATAAAAATAGTGAAGAAGTTGAGGGTTAGAAAATCAAGTATCCACCATCTAGACATGCAATCGAATCAAGTTAGATAAACATCAATCATATTCTCACAATAGGAAAACCAGTTTGTTCTCTAGTTTAATGTACGTCTTAATATTTATAGAAGTACTTCCTTAATAAAGTCCTATTTTAGGAGTTTTTTTTCTAATTGAACAGTAGAAAGAAAAATGTTAATTAATTCTCTTACCATATATTTTAGGATTCCATATATTTTAGGAAGTCTACCATATATTTTAGGAGTTCATATATTTTAGGAAGTCTAGTAGAAAGAAAAATATTAATTAGTTCCCCTACCATATATTTTAGGAGTCCCGTATAATTTAGGAAGTTTAGTTATATAATAAAAATAATTAAATAATAAATTTAAAAAATAGTGAAAAGACAATTTTGTATACAGAAGAGTCTTTTAATAAAGGGTAAAAAGTTTAAATCACTTTCTAAGGTCTCACACTTTTAATATATTATAGATTACTTCCTCTGTTTTCATTAATTCATTTTATTTTTAAGATTATTTAAGAAGAATATCCTTACATAATTTGAAAATTCCTTAATTCTAATATCATATCAGACACTTTTTAAAAATACTAGTTTAACCGCACGTACCTCACACGTGTAATCTATAGTTCAACTGCACATGCACTGCACATGTAATGCGAAGATTTTCAATGAAGTTCAAAAAGTTCAAATCAATTCTCAAGAATCCTTTACACTTTAAGATAATAATGTGAACAATACATATACCACCAAAAGTTTCAAGTGGTTAATGGATTCGTTATTTTTGCGTTTGTCATAGAGTATCTCTTTTCCTAGTTGCTAGAGGTTAAGAGAGACGCATCAATTTGAACCGTAGTATGATTTTTTTTTATATTTAAAATTTTTCCTTATTTTAAAAGTTAAATCTTTAAAAAATCTTTGATTACTTAAATAAAACTTTTAAATATTTAATACTTCTTATATTTTTCTTATTCTAACGCTTTCATATTTATTTGTATATTTTCAAATCTTCTAAAATCTATTTTAGTTGATTTAGAATTCTTAAACTAATAAAAAAGGTATTAGTTGTCATTAATTCGGATGACTTCTAATAAGGAAAAGTTTTACTATAAATATTTAGTTAATTTTTAATTCTTAAATAGTAAAAATATGGTGAAAAGATAATTTTGTATAAAGTAGAGACTTTTAATGAAGGGTCAAATGTTCAAACAATATTTCTAAGGCCCTTCACACTTTTAATATTATAGACATAGATTATAGACTAGTTTAAACGCACGTGCCTCGCACGTGTAATATTTGGTATTTAAAATTAAATGATTTTGTATATTGCGGAAATTTTTAATGAAGTGTATAAAGTTCAAATCACTTTTCAAAGATTCTTTGCATTTAAATATAATAATGTAAAATAAACATCTATTTTAATATAAGAACATATATATATTTATCATCAGAAGTTTCAAGTAATTGATGAATTATCACTTTCACATTTGCCATACAATACCTCTTTCCCTTACTGTCAGAGACTAATAGAGACACATCAATTTAAACTACATTTGTGGTGTGATTATTGTTTTTTTTTTCATAATTAAAACTTTTTCTTGTTTTTGAAGTCAAATCTTTATAAATTGATTACATTATTATTACGTACTTAAAACTTTTAAAAATTTGACACTTCTTAAATTTTCTTATTCTAACGCTTATATATTTATTTTAAAAAATTTCAAATGTTCTTGAAATCAAATTTAGTTGATTTAGAATTATTATACTAATAAAAAAATATTAGTTATCATAAATTTTGATGATTCTAATAAGTAAAGATTCACCATAAATATATTTAATTAATTTTCAACTCTTAAATATTAAAATAAAAGGTGAAAAGAAAATTTTATCTAAAGCAAAAACTTTTAATAAAGGTAAAAAGTTCAAACAATATTTTTAAATCTCTTCACACTTTTAATATATTATAAATTATAAATTATAAATATAAATATAAATATAGATAGATAGATTATAGATATTAATATAAATATAGATAATATTAAAAGATACTTTAATATAAGAAAGAAATTTATTTTTCTTAACTTCACTTAAGTTTTAAAAAGTAAGTGAGAGCAATTTTTTTTTTAAACTCGATGTTTTTTTTTTTTGAGTTTCTCATCCGGTGTCCGATATTCGTATTGGAGCACCGATTAATTCGGATGGCGCATTGCAGGACCCATTAAGGTGACAGCGCTCCCAACAGAGTTTTTCATTGAAAAAAATACATAAAGTAGCATACTTAAGTATTAAATTATAAAAAATAGCAATACTTTTATCAAATTACATTTTGTAGCATATATATTTGTATTTTTGTAGCAACAGTTTGAAAAAATACAAAATACATATCATCATAAGGGCAGTAAAAATCGTATGTATTTATATTTTTATAGCAATAGTTTGCAAAATTATAAAATATAACTTGTTATATTATGTAATTATGAAACTATTGCTATGAAACTCATAATTAAGAGAATAAGTATGCTATTTTTGAATTTTGTCATTCTTCATAATTAAAATTAAATCTTTAACCTCTAATTAAGAATGAAGCAAATCTATCTATCGCACCACAACCCATATTGATTTAAACTTATGCTTATTAGATGTTGGTAAAATTTAACTTTATTTAAACTTATGCTTATTAGATGTTGGTAAAATTTAACTTTGCTAATGGTCTTTTCAAGTAAGGAGATTGCTTTAATTCTACTTCAGTTAGGAAGGGCGCGAAGTGGACCCCCTTGCAATGAAACTCCTTCCGCAATGTCTTTTTCTCCTACTTAATACGTCCAACGTCCCCCCTCTTCTTCTTTTTCTAACCTGCGCTGCAAAACAATTTTTTTCTACTTTGTACCGTGTGAGGAAGCATAAAGCTCCTCTTCTCCGCACACATACAAAAACACCTTCAATATGGTACAAAAAGTTCCTCATTCTTCTTGGTTTGCTTTTTAGTTATTTTTTTCTTTTTTTAAAAAAATAAATCAGCGACTTTCAACTAGGTGTCTTTTGGTTGGGTCGACTGAGCACTGATCCCAACAAGTCATGTGGAGGATGTCCGTTTTTCTTCTTATTTTGCTCAATTTTCAGCTTTGTCTCCATTCTGGAGTTTCTCTAACTTCTGATGGACTTTCCCTTTTGTCTTTAAAGTTGGCCATGGATGACGGCGGTGGTACTGTTTTTTCCGACTGGAATGACAACGATGACACTCCTTGTCGTTGGACTGGCATTTCATGTGCTAACATTTCTGGTTCTTCAGAGCCACGTGTCGTTGGGATTACTGTCTCTGGTAAGAATCTCCGGGGTTACCTACCGTCGGAGCTGGGCACGTTGTTATATCTCCGGCGATTGAATCTTCATGGAAATAATATTTACGGTTCTATCCCTGACCCTCTCTTCAATGCAGCGTCGCTACATAGTATTTATCTGTATGATAATAATATCTCCGGTCAACTTCCCCCTTCCGTTTGTAATCTCCCTCGTCTTCAAAATTTGGACCTTTCGGATAATTCACTTTCTGGAACTTTCTCCAAGGATCTCCGAAACTGCAGGCAGTTACAGAGGCTGATTCTTTCTCGGAATAAATTCTCCGGTGAGATTCCGGTGGGAGTATTCCCGGAGCTGGCGAATTTGGAGCAACTTGATCTTTCGTCAAATTCATTCAATGGATCAATTCCTGAAGATATTGGTGAATTGAAGTCACTCTCAGGAACTTTGAATCTTTCTTTCAATCATTTCAGTGGAAGAATCCCAAAATCTGTAGGTGATTTGCCTCTAACTGTTAGTTTCGATCTTAGGAACAACAATTTATCTGGTGAAATACCTCAGACTGGTTCTTTTGCAAATCAAGGTCCAACAGCATTTTTGAACAATCCCATGTTATGTGGATTTCCTTTACAAAAAAACTGCAAAAACAGTTCAAACAATTCAATAGATCAAGTCCAGGGTTCGGGTTCATCTGAGGGAACCACTTCACATAAGGGGTTAAAACCTGGATTCATTATATTGATCTGCTTGGCTGATGCATTTGGAGTGGCATTCATAGGACTAGTGATTATTTACTTGTATTGGAAAAAGAAAGACTCCGGTGGTTGCAGCTGTACTGGAAAAGGGAAATTTGGTGGGAATGAGAAGCGAATGTTTTGTGATTTCCCATGTATTAATGGATTTCCGAATAACGATTCAGAAGTTGAGTCTGAGAAGGGTGGCGGTGGTGGTGCTAGTGGTGGGGAGGGAGATCTTGTGGCTATTGATAAAGGTTTTAGCTTTGAGCTTGATGAGCTGTTGAGGGCTTCTGCTTATGTCTTAGGAAAGAGTGGGTTGGGGATAGTGTACAAGGTTGTGCTTGGGAATGGTATCCCAGTGGCAGTGAGGAGGTTAGGGGAAGGTGGGGAGCAGAGATATAAGGAGTTTGTAGCTGAGATTCAGGCAATCGGAAGGGTTAAACATCCTAATGTTGTGAAATTAAGAGCTTATTATTGGGCTCCTGATGAGAAACTTCTAATTAGTGATTTCATTTCTAATGGCAACTTGGCTTCTGCTCTTCATGGTGAGCTTTTCATTATAGTAAGATATCTTCCATTTTGTTTGTCTTCTAGATATTTCCTCTTGAAACAATCATTAAAGCATTCATATTTTAGACATTGGGTATACTATGTTCTTACCATTAGTAGCATGATAAAACTGATGGGTGTTTCATACTTTCCAAGATTGATGGGTGCAAAGTGTAACTATTTTACCCCACCAGTCGCAAATAAAAGGGCTCTGTCACTGGAATCTTTTCTCATTCTAAATTACTGGATTGGATTTATACTTATTGATCCCTCTTTTGAGCAGTGGAAATAGAGTACAAGACTTTTGGCAGTGGGTTAGTTAGGATTTTTGGATGTTCTAGTATTTATTCACTAGCATAACTATCTAATATATGCCTGATGAAGAATAATGAATATTAGCTATTGTGTGTTCCTTGATGATTTTGAATAGTAATTATTCACATGCCATCTAATGATAATTTATCTTGAAGTGTCCCATGTGCTTGGAATCCTTTAGTGAAGGATGTGTATTGTTTGCGACTTGTGTATTGTTCTTGTATCAACTGATAACGAAGTCTTTTATAATGTATCATAGATGAAAAGTTACCTGCATAAAGGTAAATCAAGAACCTAACATTTTCCATCCATTTCAATGTATTATTAAAGAACATCATAGTATATTAACATATAATGATCCAGCTAAAGTCAATATACTGCAGATGCAATAATTAAATATTGACATCATGCGGAACCTGATAAAGGAATTTGGGGATTTCTCATCTTTCCAAGTCCCTTCTTCTGAATTATCTTTCCATGTGCTAGATCTGAATGTATTGATGTAGTGACAGTTGTTTCGCGCTCTAACTGATTGGGATTAACCAAATTAATATGAACAGCGATTTGCCTCAAGTGGAATGTTAACATTGAGTTGCAAAGTATTTAACTTGGTATCTCATACGGTGGTACATGTTGTGATGAAAATCTGGTTTGCCTTTACACAGGGAGAAATGGGCAACCATCACCGAGCTTAACATGGTCAACGAGACTGAAAATTGCCAAGGGAACAGCACGAGGTTTAGCCTATCTCCATGAGTGTAGCCCAAGGAAATTTGTCCATGGAGACATCAAACCTTCCAACATTCTCCTTGATACTGAACTGCAGCCATATATATCTGATTTTGGCCTTAATCGATTGATCAATATCACAGGAAACAATCCCTCCACTTCTGGTGGCTTTATGGGTGGAGCTCTTCCATACTTGAAGCCTGCTCAACCAGAACGATCCAACAATTATGGAGCTCCAGAAGCTCGAATCCCTGGTAACAGACCTACCCAAAAATGGGATGTGTACTCATTTGGGGTAGTCTTGCTTGAACTGCTGACTGGAAAGTCTCCAGACCTCTCAATTCCCACAACTTCCACTTCAACAGAAGCTCCAGATCTAGTAAGATGGGTAAGAAAGGGATTCGAGGAGCAAAATCCATTGTCGGATATGGTAGAACCAATGTTGCTTCAAGAAGTCCATGCTAAGAAGGAAGTACTAGCTGTATTTCATGTAGCTCTTGCATGCACCGAGGCAGATCCAGATATTCGACCAAGGATGAAAACTGTCTTGGAAAGCATTGAGAAAGTTGGAGCGTGAACTTTTGGCTTCACTCATGTCAAGGAGTTCCTGAGATTCATGGATTTCTTTAATCTCTCTTCGTCTTTTCAGTTGCTCCTGTCATTTTTTTTTCCTAGAGGTTTATCAAATCTTTATACTTCACTATAGAAGGTACAGAATACCAGTGTGCTGCAACAAATTCCTGTCATTTTTGAGAAGTTAATTGGTTGCTCATCTCTTTAATCTATTCCTGTTATTATGTAGTTAAAACAACTTTTCATGGTCAATAAAATTATAATCCTTTGTTACTCCATCCCTTTCAAAATAAGTGGTCTTTTTACTTTCTTATTTTATTTTAAAATAAGTAATGTTTGACATAATCAAGAAGAGATTAATGATGCTTTTTCAATTTTATCTTTATTTAAATAATGAGAGAAATTTCTACAGACCTACATTTTTTAAAGGTATGTAATAGGGATAGTTAAAAAAAAATAGTGCATTAAATTTAAATTCGTATGAAATTCGGATTATACCAAGTAAAAGGTATATTAGTCCAAATAAATACTATGAATCTATTTAGATTAATTATTTAAATCTAATAAATATTGATTTAGTCAAAGTCTAGTATTATTGGATTAGTTCATTGATTTGAGCTACAAATGACGAGTCACTTTGCTAAGCCCAAGATATCTTTTTTAAGAAGAATGTGAGAGACGTGTCAAATGATGTGACACACCAAGTCAAAGAAAGGAGTGAATAAGATCATGTCACATGTCCAAATAGTGCAACATGTCTAGTCAAAATCAAATATCAATAATAATGTGCCATATATGCAAGTGACACTTTCCGAGCAATGAAATTCGACCATGACACCTTCAATCTAATTGGTCAAAGAGAGGTTGTTCTTACCATAACTATTCTATTTCACAACTATAAATATGATCTTCATAGTTTAGGAAAAACCCTAGAATTCTAACAAGAAGTTAGAAAGAATTCATGGCTCAAACGCCACAGATTTTTCTACAAGCTACAAATATTTAAACATCAAGCATTTATCTACAAGTTCTAGAGATCAAGACGAAAATTAAAAAAAAAAACTCAAAAGCTCTTGAATTGAAATACAAATCAAGTTCAAGACCACCAGATTCAAGACTCTTGGAATCAAGTACAAGTCAAGTTCAAGTCCATCAAGATTCAAGCTCAAGCTCAAAAGCTATTGGATTTATTTCAAAATAAAGGATCAGATGATTCATAGAGATTGTAACACTAACTATTTGAAATAAAATAATGCAATTGATATGATATTTTTTATGTGCTGATTATTATTTCTTGATGCAAATTTATTATTTACAAATTTCAGCACATAGTGGGACATTACTTCTCATCTCACTTTTCTATCATTAAAGTTTAAGAACATTGAAATGGCTTCCGAGAAGATCAACTTCAAGTCAACTTTGCTTAACATTACTGACTCTAAGCTCTTTGATGAAGTGGAAAACATTCTCGGTGTTACCTTTGGAAGTTTTGAACCAGATATGAGAAGCAAGGGTAGGATGTTGAGACAACAAACATTCCAAATGTTGTTTGCGCCAACTTTAATTTTTTGGATCTTCATCCTCAAAAGGAGCAAGAATCTCTACGAATGATTCAAACGAAGAAAGCAGTGTGGCGGAAAGGATTAAAAAGATTCTAGCTCTATTTGATCTCTATGGGCTCAAGAACTATGGAATGAAGAAATATGATGGTTCAACCAATGGATCTTCTTTGTTTGCACTAGATCATGTGAGTATGTCAAAGAACAAATCATATGACAATCTTTGTTACTTTCGACATTCTCATTATTTGTGCAAGAAATGGTAACTAATGCTTCTGAAGAGAAATTTGCAAACTTAACAAAGGTAATTAAAGGTTTAACAAAATATGTGCATAATCAATACTCTTAGATCGACAAGTTGATGGACAAGATAGATGTAACGATCCAAAATTTTGATGAAATATGTGAAATATGTTCTTCCATATGAAATGACTGTTTTACCCCTCCCCATGTTGTATTGTAGTATTTCTGGAATCTGGAGGTGATTGCCATGATTTCGATGTATTTTGGTGCCTTTTGTGAAATATTATGGTTTTTGGTGACTTCAAGAGACTTGTTATGGACTTATGTAGTTATGTTTTGATTCGTGTGATGGATAGTTGAACGGACAACGCCGGCAGATCCAGAATAACAATTTTAGGGTGGTAACATATTTGGTTTGGTTTTACGTCTTTTAAATCTCATTTCGACCCTTAGTTTGAAAATTATGATTTTGAGTTTTGAGGGTCAACTTTGTGAAAATGACGTCTTTTTGAAAATCCGACTTCGCCAACGCATCCAGAACGTCGAATTTAGTGGAGTTTCATAGTTCATTTGCATAAATCAGATTTTGAATGAATCCCAAGGCCTTAGTAGAAACTTGTATAATTTTCCAAGTTTCAGCTGATATCTGATGTCAGCGAAGATAGTCCGATCGCACAAGGGGTTATCATGATTGGAGTATCTGCTTCTGAGGGCAAATAGTGCGATTGCACACCTGAGAGTGTGATAGCACTACCTGAATGCTTGAAGGGGCTATAAATAAGCCCCTTAGGTCGCATTTTTATCTATTTTCACCTCGCCTCTTGAATAATAAATCTTAAAATAGTGTGAGAGCTTAAAAGTAAAGCTTGTGGGTGCTTGGAAATTTAGATTAACGTCTATTTCTTGATTCTATTACGTATTTAAGGTGATATTTAATTCTTTCTTACTCTAATCCTTGATTTATTGTTCAAAACCTCAAAAACCTTATTACTTGATTTATCCCCACATTTCACTCCTTTTCACTTGTATAATATTTCTAATCCTATAATTACTAGATTTTCCTCAATTCAACCTTCAAAACAACTTTGATTCTTAGATTTAAAACAGATTTCTAAGGTTTTTACTCGGTAAAGGTTAAAAATAATTTTTCTTCGATTTGAACCTTATTTTTAACTCCATTTGACTTGAGTTTTCAACTATAGATTCCTAAAGGTGTGAGAAATACATTTTTGAAATAAAGTTTTGATTTTACCCTTCCTTTCTGAAAAATCCATATTGGAGGTCCATTTTGACCCCAAATAAAAAAGTAGACAATATGGGTATTGTTGGCTTTGTTGTGGCGTGTAGATTCTATATCTCTTGGATTTAATTGATTTCAGGATCGTTCATGAGAAATAGCAATTTGTGGTTGAAGTGCTATAGATCGATTTTCAACTTTCGAGGTAGGTTATGGATGAACTCTTCAGACTGGACTGGGTAGTTAATTTGTGTACCAAAATGTATGTTAAGGATGCGAACTAATCATGTAATATGGCTATCTATATGTTGTGCCCGTGTAAGGGTCTGAATGTTGTGTAATATTTGAATCTGAGATATCATGTGATATGTGTGACTGTGAGGTGTCTTATGTGATGTTGATAGCCTTGAATACATGTAAATAATTGTATTGTGTTGTTAGAAATGCCTATGGAGGTGCCATTGGCATATTGTGATATATTAATACTTTGTGGGCATATGAATCATGTGGAAAATTTATGAATAGGTGGAAGTAGTGAGTGGATATTGGCTCACGTGGGTATGGAATTATAGCATTGTAGTTGGTTGTGGAAATACATCATATGGATTGATTGTGGAAATACATCATGCGTCTTGGTTGTGGAAATACTCATCTTATGGTTGTAAACCTTGCATCATCATTCTCATGTCATCATATGCATCATTTGAAACATCCCAAATTTTTGACCTTTGGAAATTTCTTAAGCTTTGAGCTCACTGTCTTGGTAACGACTCACCCTATGAGTCAAAAGGTGTCCTGACGAGTTGTGGGATGAGTCATAACCAAATTACTAAGTTGGTGGCTTGATTCTTCTCTGGGTATGAGTGGCTAACTAGGAGTCATAAGGATATGTCACGAGTCATTAGGTGTAATCGTAGGGTGTCCAGTGTAAGTCCCAATTTAGGTTCTCTGTCGACTACGACTGGATCCTATGAGTCGTAAGGTCCAATTATGAGTGGTGTCATTGAGTCGTAAGGATCATAGTGTAGGGTGCCTTGGCGGTATTGCCTTAGTTATGACTCGTGGTGATGAGTCATAATGAGTGGCAGCGAGTCAAGGGTTGACTCATAGTCAAAGACGATCCTTTTTTATCTTTTAAGTTAAGGGTATTCTAGAAATTACCCCTCTTACCAAACTTGAAACCCACGTCTTATAACCTCATTAGGGTGTCATTAGCACTCAGAAACACATCAAAGTAACTTCTCAACACTCTCAAATTTCTCAAGGTCAAGAACACTTAGGGTTTTCAAGAAGTTGATTAATTAGGGTTTTCAATGGTGATTTCTCTCCGTACATCTTACTATTTTAAGAACGTGACTCTTCCCTCATTGTTAATTTGTTAAAAATCATATGTATTAAAGTGATGTTCACATTAAATTATTTTGGTTTTGAAAACAAGGGTTGTGGTTTTGAATGCTTATTGTTGAATAATGTTTTTCCATGATTTAATTATAATTATTCATGCTTAAATTCTGGTTTTGAACTTGTGGGTGCATGGGTACGATGAATTAACTAGGAAATTATGATTTTTTCAAATTTGTGGTTTTTGAAGTGGTTATGACCCTAACCTCATGGTGTGAAATTGGTTTGAGATACGAGAAAGATGGGAATTTGTAAAATTGAACTAGATCTGAACTATTGCATGATATAAAGAGTTATTTGAAACACAATGGTATGATTTAATGAACAAAGGGAGTCGGTGTCCCCCACCTTGTGATAACGCTCAATCTACAGCTCTCGTGGGAGTGTAAAGCGGTCGTTAGCAAATATAGAACCCAACCTGGGTTGGGTATCGATCCCACAGGGAATAGCTTGGCCAACAAGTAAGTAAAATTACTAAACTTTTGGTGCAAGTCTCGTAAGAACGGGGGATTGTAATGTCGTGCAAGTAATGTAAACAAAAGCTGAAAATAATAAAGTAAAGAGAGAGATTGTTACGTTGGTTGTAAACAATGAGAATTGAAGCGTTGGGGTTATGTCCACCTTCTGAGGTATACATCTCTGTTGGCTATGAGTGTGTAGAATTCTGACATGCAATTGCTTATAGAGAATTGTAGTCGATGGTAAATCCAAGCGTCTCTCGACCTAAACAAGGACTATTTCACTTTAACTCTCTCGAGCTTAAAGCGTGTCTAACGGTACGAATTCTCCAAGAGGTTAGTCCAGTTACGGCACTAGCTTTTTAATTGGAAAGGGTGTCCTACTACCTTGACATTATCTCTTTTCCAGACAAATAACCTTTCTCTTGAACAAGTTAAATGTTAGACTGGCGTATTCTTGCGTTTGCAACCGCAAAGAATGTGGATTAAGATGAAGAGAATAATGATATAAGCAATATACGTGTCTCGAACTCACAAACTCACAGCAATAGATAGTAACTCATTCGGCTTCCATAACCCCAACAGAGAAGTTTAGTTACCCATGAATGCGAAGGAGATCACGATTGACATTGTTATTATATCACGATATTGAGTAATGGCATGTAGATCAAGTGATCGGCGTGAGGCGTGTTTCCTTAGCTTGGTAACGATTCTCTTGTTGTGGAGTTTAAGAATAGAAAAGTAGAAGAAGAAAAATAGAATTAATGGAAAGATTAGAAGAGTTGTAATTGAGAAGTTGAATGTGTCTCTCCACTAAGGGAGGACTTCAATAGAAATCTCTAGCATGATAGGGTATTTATAATACCCATATCCTACTCCTACTATGCTAATGAAACAAATAACCAAATCCTACTAGGCTAATGGAATACTTAACCTAAATGTACTAGGTTAATGTAACATTATCATAATCCAAATAAACTAATGAAATACATAACCTAATTGTACTAGGTTAATGTATCTTTGTCAAAATCCAGCTTTGTGTCTGTAAGTCCCCAAAGTCTTCAGAATTGCTGTTTTAGCCCGGGACAGATTTTCCATGCAGCAGTTTTGGTCCTTTAGGCGTCCCACTTCCTTCTCCTTCGTTCGTGAGCTTTCTTTTGCGTTAAGTAAGCCATAAAATGCTGTATTTTGAATCATTTATACCTGAAACTTTTCTAATCATGTTCGTTAGCTCATTTACAGGAAAAAGGACTAAAAGTGCATGAAATATATAATTTGTTCTCAAAACTAGGCTAAAATATGGGCAAAATATATTGATATAGGCGTGTAAATCCGCCTATCATCAACACCCCACACTTAGAGCTTTGTTCGTCCTCGAACAAAATATCATGTCCCTCTAAACATCAACTTAGGGTTTCACAGCAACAACACAAAACATTCGTCAAGACAAGCACAACAATTATCAACAAAGAGTTGTTTTTCGATCATTAATAGAAACCATTTAACCTCTAGCATAGGCTCGTGATAGTGATCAACTCGCATGCAAACGTTAAGGTGCGTAGAATCATATACAACTATCCAAAACTCATCAACCATGTGTGTCTCACAATATAGTACCCATAATCACTCACAAATATATCATATTTTTCAAACATGGGTATCAACATATCCTTACTCTTACTCTCACAAAGAATTCATATGTAGCAACTGATGACCATAGGCTTGCCCTTAGTGTAATACTCCACTAAATGTCAGAATGCTAAGCTTAGGATCAAGTAGGTCTTTTGATGGTTGTAATGTAGGCTAAGGGACGGGTAGGACTATTTTGGCCAAGAATAGTGACTAGGTTCCTAAGCGCTTTAATACATCACTTTGTATCATTGACACTTTTTTTCTTTCAACCTTTCTTCTTTCTTTTATTCTACCACCCTTGTTCTCCTCTTTTGTTTTTCAATTTTAAGCAAAACTCACTTTTCAGCTTTCTTTTCCTTTTTCTTTTCACAACATACCTCTTATACTAGCACTTTTATTTTTTTTCATAACACATTCAAGCACCATTACAATTTAAAGCATCATACTTACCCAATTTCCTCTTATGTTGTCACATGACTTTTTCACTTTAAAGCACTTAGGAATTTGGATTAAATTACGGTCTTGAAAGAAATGGATTAGGCTTACATACGAGGTTGTCAAAGAAATAGGCTAAAGGCTCAAAAGGGTTCAACTAGGATGATGTTCATGGGTAGGTAAAACTGAAGGTAAACAAATATAGGTTGCCAAAGAAATGCCTAAATCATATCCTAAACATACACTCCTTATTTTCGCTTTGCATACATACCAGGCAAGTTCTAGCATCAACCACATACATAGAAGATACTATTTATCTCACACACACAAGGCACATGGTCGACTTGATTGGAAGTAATATAGACTCTCGACCCAACAGGTGAAGGAATTGAACCACACAATATCACATAATGAGTCACAACTAGAGTCTAAACGTCTCAATAGTCACAATTGTAACACATACTCTTGTTATAATCTCATGCTGCCTATCAAAAATAGTTTCATGCGAAGCTAGAAAAAAATTTGACTCCTAAAAAAACTTAAAACGTCAAACGAAAAAAAAACAAAAAAACTTAAAAAAACAAAAAAAACGAACTCAAAGAAACAAACATACAAACATAGGTGCAAACAGAGAAGTATAGCATGCGATACCGCCACCCCACACTTAAACGGGACACTGCCCTCAGTGGAAAATAAATACGAAGAACCTGGTTAGTCGGACTCTTCCTCAATGTCGGGGGTCATACCCCCTTCGTCTGGATTATCATAAGAGTCGTCGTCAGAGTTCTCCTCCTCGTCAGAATCAGGCAAGCGTCGATCGTCATCAGTCGGCACATCATCATCTAGAGGTTCCTCAAAGTATACGCCCACTCCACATATCTCCCGTGCATGCATGTTCATTGGGTAGTCGTGGTCCAGCTGTTGGAGCTCTTCAGCAGTTGGAACACGTCCACCACTCATCATAGTGAATTGTGTCATGCCATAGAAATGACGGAAGAAACTCTCATCACGAGCATGTCTCTCCGCAGTAGTAAGGTTGACACCATGAGTTGTTTCAGCATCTTTGACCTTGGTGAGGTCAACCTTCTTTGGGTTATGTGGGAGTTTGTGGTCAGCTGGTTCCTCTTCGATATCCTCCTTCCGCAAGATTGCTGTCAACAAATTTCCAAATGTGAAGTGGGACCTTTTGTGGAGTCTGGCTTTCCTCATGGTAGATCGAATTATTGCCCCAAAGTTGATAGGGACATTCGTCATCAAAGCATAGACCAAACAAACTCTATCTCTTGATATTTTGGTGTATTGAGTCCCAGGAATAAGGCATGAGTTGACAATGCGCATCCAGATTCTTGCTTCCCTATTTAGTGGAGCATAGGGGAAGGTGTTGTGTCGGCCGATTTCTTTATGTCTGCCCCACCTTGCCATCGATCTGCTTCCACAAAGTGTGTGTCGTATTGCTCTATAAGGAGGCCTGCTGTACAACTCTTTGAATGGTGTTGTGTCGACCGAAGGTAAGCCAAGAAAAGAGTTAATCCAATCCGCGGTGAGCTGTAACACTTGGCCCCGGATTTTGACTTCATTGCCTGTTGTGTTCGGCGACCAGTTGGCATAAAATTCTCTTGTTAAATCAAGGTTGCATTCTACCATGTCGCAGAAGATGAAATCCAGCTTCAAAGTCATTATTTTTGCCAACATACGCGGCTCCTTCTTTGATAAGGTCTCCTTGTTGATCAAGTCGACGTGCACATATTTTCTTTCTTTGTTGCTGCTGTACCATGCTTTGGCTTCTTCCTCAAGAACCCATTTTATTCCAAACATTCTGCGGGGTAGTTGTGCTGAGGATGATTCTCCTTGGTCCTTGCGACCTCTCTTTTTGCCCTTTTGGGAAGTGGTAGCCTTCTCCTTGCCTTGCCTTGCTTTAGGTGCCATTGTACCTGAGACTAGAAATAGTGTTAGTGGCAGCACAATCTCAATCGATACAATCTATAAACAAGCATTAGGGGTACCACCCCACACTTAGTTTTGTTAACACAAATCAGTGAAGTGAAAGTGGTCGAGTACTCAGATTTCGTCGACATACGTTTTAGGATTGTATTCCGACAAGAAAATCAGCAATGCATCACTTACTTGCAGCCATTGGACTACTTTCATGGTAGATATAACAACTCTACTACATAGGGGTTACCACATGGAATCGTTATTCTTGAAACAATCACAACCTCCTAAGTCGGTATGCCCTATAAATCTTATCCCGATGGCCGGGATAGTCTAACATGTAAGTATCCAAACAACCATCTTAAGTAATATTCATAGCCATAGCAATTTCGCAAATATCATAACAATGCTATTGAAGCCAAATTCAATTCGGAGACCGGTCAAGATTATCCTAACGTATATGTTCACTCACATGGTTGTGTATCAACAATCCAAACACATTAACATCACCAATGATCTTTGAAGATGTAGCAATTCATACTAGACATAGCAACGTAGTACTTACGAGAAATAAATGAAGAAGAAGAGAGCACTTACTTGCTTGAAGCTTGTGGGGATGGTTTTGTGAATTGGAAGAGCAAAAGAAGAAAATTTTGAGAGGATTTGGATGTATATGCGGCGCCCTTAGGTCAATTTTTAGTGTGGTTGTGTTGTAAAACTAAGTCCCCTTTATATAGGAAGAGAATAGGTCGGGTTATGACCCATTTACAATCGGTTTTGGAGACAAAAATGTTACATATGCGGCGCATAATGCTTAGCATAGTCATGACATATGCGGCGCATTGTCTATGGCATAATGGGACATATGCGCCGCATAGTCTATGGCATTTGTAGACATATGCGCCGCATATTCTGTGGCATATGAGATACTGAGACCAAATGCCATAGCATAGGCGGCGCATAGCCAAAAGCACACTTAGGAATAGGCGGCGCATAGTGTATAGCACACTAGATTCCGAGACCTTAGGCTATAGGATAGGTTGTGCATCGTTCGTGACCTAGTTTTACCAAGGCCTAGCCTTCCTCGATGTCTATTTGGGCATGAGAGATGATCAATCCATAGCCTTATGCATCACTATTCCTAACTTACCAACTTTACCATACAATGCGTCCAAATCGTCAATTGAAATCAATCTCCTCGTTGAATACTTCTTACACCTATTTTTGCTCAAGACCAAACGAAAACGATTAGTACGATGGGTTGCCTCCCACCAAGCGCCTTAGTTTTGGTCGTGGCACGACTCTTATTTTTGGATTTTCATTTATCAAGAACAAAACAAGTACTAGAACGAAAGAAAGACAAAACGATAAACAATAAATGAAAAATGATAAACGATGGGTTGCCTCCCATCTAGCGCCTTATTTATTGTCGTGGCACGACATAGTTACCTTGAGTACTCAGACTTTGTCGAGGTAAATGGTGGATCGTTTTCTGAAAGGATTTAGACGACAATGAGGCTTACCTGTGGGCATGCGATCTTTTTCAAGATGGCTCATACGTTTCTCCGAAGAGTCACCAATTATATCATCAATAGTCCAACCCATAGCTCTCTTGTATCTCTTCAGAGCAGAGATGAGAGCCTCTATGTGCTGTTCACTTAAATCATCTGCACTCTCTGGAAGTATATTTCTACTTTCCAAGAACACATACCTTAGATAATTGGGGAGCTCTTGCGATTCTAGCATTGGTGGCTCGTCAATGGGAGTCTTCGCTGTTGGTTGATTCTTGAGATCACAATCCGGTTGCTTAGGAGTATAAGACTCTATTTCTGTTAGATCACCCATAAGTTCTTCATAATCTTCATTATCCTCATGCTCAACATTCAGTGGCGCAGCTGACAATGGCTCAACAGTAGGCTGTTTCTCTATAGATAATGCTTTCATATCCTCTTGATGAACATCAGCTACAGATAACTCATTCATATCGCTGGGCTGCTTCATGGCTTTGCATATATCAAACCATACTACTTCGTCATTAATTCAAAACAAAAGCTCATTATCTTTCATGTCAATAAGCACGCTTCCGGTTGCAAGGAAAGGACATCCCAGGATTATGGGAACTTCAGAATCCTCCTTACAATCCAAAATAACGAAGTCGACAGGGAATATGAATGAAGAAACCTTCACCAACACATCATTCAAGATACCCACAGGTCATTTTACCGACCTATCATCCATCACGAGCCTCATATTGTTTGGTGTAGGGTCTCCCAACCCCAACTTTCTGTAGATCGATAGTGGCTTCAAATTGATGCTAGCTCCCAAATCGCACAATGCCTTAGCAAAATCCAACGATCCAATTGTGCAAGGAATAGTGAAAGCTCCAGGATCTGCCTTCTTTTGAACTAGCGATCTTGTAGCGATTGCACTACAATGATGAACATTATCCGTCAAGTCATAACTTGCTGCCCGCTTCTTTGTCAAGAGATCCTTCATAAATTTCGCATACCCAGGCATTTGTTCAAGTGCCTCCACCAATGGAACATTAATGGTGAGCTGCTTTAACATATTCATGAATTTGTTGAACTTTGTGTCATTCGCCACCTTCTTCAATCTTTGGGGAAAAGGTGGTGGTGGGTATGGAAGTGTTCTCTCCGTGGCTTTCTTCTCCGCTTGCTTCCATTTTTCCACTTTTTCAGTTTGCACGTCGTTAGGAGTGACGTTAGTAACGTCATCCGCGGACTCCTCACGTTTCGCGTTGTTATCCTTGTCCGCAACTTCGTCAACCACTTGCTTGTCTTTTGGTGAAGTTTCCAGCACCTTACCACTTCTGGTAGTGATGGCCATGCATGACCCATCATTCCTTGGGTTTTGCACAGTATCACTCGGTAAGGTGCCAGCCTTTCTTTGATTGAATGCTGTTGAAAGTTGGCTCAATTGCTGCTCTATTTGCTTGATAGAAGTAGAATGAGAATCAACTAATTGCTTCATGGAGGACAAATCATTAATCACCTCCGTAACTCCCGCGCTCGTTGCTTCCACTCCTTTCAATACTTTAGCCATCATGTCTTCCATACTTCCTGAATTAGATGTGGTGGTATCACGTCTACCAGGGGGAACGTACAAACCACTCTTTTCATTGTTTTTCTTCGAACTGCCTTGGTCTTTGCTTCCAGATTTATCATAATAGTTCCGACCTTGGTTTCCTTGGGCATTCCCGCAAAAACCCCCCTGATTGTTCAAGTAGTTAGCTTCTTCTTCAGAGTCGGATTCGTCTCTTCCATGTGCTATCACGGCCTTAACTTTTTCGATCTTCGCTGATAATAAATGCTTTGTCAGAAGATCCATTTGTGTTTTCATGTGCGCCATGTCTTGATCACGTTCTTCTTCTCTTCTTCTTTGGTCTGCAGTCATGCCAATAGATAAAGTGGGGCTTGCTACCTCAGAATCCCTGGTATGCCAAGATCTACTTTGTTTCGTCATGCGATCTAGCATATTGCTTGCTTGACCAAAGGTGAGGTCCATGAAAGAACCTCCAGCTGCATTATCCACCACTGGTTTAGTTATTGAATTCAAGGCTCTATACAAGATCTCCATTAGGTGAACATTAGTCATATGATGGTTTGGGCATCTCGCTAGCTTTGTCTTGAACCTCTCCCATGTTTCATGAAGAGCTTCAGTGGGAAGCTGGCGGAAGTTGCTGATTTCATCTCTCAATTGTGCTCTTTTGGATGGCGGAAAGAATCTTTCTAGGAAAGCGTCTCTCAATTGCCTCCAATTTGTAATTGAATCAGGAGTCAGCCCATTCAACCATAGTGTTGCCTCCCCAGACAGAGACAATGGAAATAGACGTAATCGAATAGCATTCTGACCAACACCAGGATTGTCAAAAGACTTGCATGTAGAAATAAAGTTGATGAGATGCATATTTGAATCGTCGCCTGCTAGTCCGCTAGTCCACCAAATAATCCCTTGAGTTGCAATAACTGAATCATGGTGCTTGTGATGTTGAACTTGGCTCCGGGCGCTAATGGTGGTGGAATTATAGCTCCAGTGGCTCCAGCACCATCAAGATCATCATCATCATCGTCGAAAGCTGGCTGCAAAGGTTGGCGATCATACCTATACCGAGCTTGTCGACCTCTTCTGTTGGCAGGTGTTGTAGTTTCAGCAATATGCCTTGGGTTTATCAACTCGTCATCACCTAAATCTTTATCGTCAGGATTTGTTGCTCACTCAGGATTATCAATGTTTTGTTGTTGGACTTGAGCAGCGGCAAGAGCAGCTAATCTTGCTTGCTCGTGTTGAGCAGCCATCCTGTCGATTTCAGCTTGTGCTTCCATTCTTCTAATTCGTTGTGGTTCAGGATTGATTGGTAATAACGGTTGACCAGAACTTCTAGTATGGGGCATGCACTAAAGTAAAAATCTGCAGTAAACAAAAACAAAAACTGAAAGTAAAAGTACGAGAATCTTTGACCAAAGGGTCTAGTAATTATCACGAACTTGATTGACACTCGTATTCCCCGGCAACGGCGCCAATTTTTGATAACGCTCAATCTACAGCTCTCGTGGGAGTGTAAAACGGTCGTTAGCAAATATAGAACCCAACCTGGGTTGGGTATCGATCCCACAGGGAATAGCTTGGCCAACAAGTAAGTAAAATTACTAAACTTTTGGTGCAAGTCTCGTAAGAAGGGGGGATTGTAATGTCGTGCAAGTAATGTAAACAAAAGCTGAAAATAATAAAGTAAAGAGAGAGATTGTTACGTTGGTTGTAAACAATGAGAATTGAAGCGTTGGGGTTATGTCCACCTTCTGAGGTATACATCTCTGTTGGCTATGAGTGTGTAGAATTCTGACATGCAATTGCTTATAGAAAATTGTAGTCGATGGTAAATCCAAGCGTCTCTCAACCTAAACAAGGACTATTTCACTTTAACTCTCTCGAGCTTAAAGCGTGTCTAACGGTACGAATTCTCCAAGAGGTTAGTCCAGTTATGGCACTAGCTTTTTAATAGGAAAGGGTGTCCTACTACCTTGACATTATCTCTTTTCCAGACAAATAACCTTTCTCTCGAACAAGTTAAATGTTAGACTGGCGTATTCTTGCGTTTGCAACCGCAAAGAATGTGGATTAAGATGAAGAGAATAATGATATAAGCAATATACGTGTCTCGAACTCACAAACTCACAGCAATAGATAGTAACTCATTCGGCTTCCATAACCCCAACAGAGAAGTTTAGTTACCCATGAATGCGAAGGAGATCACGATTGACATTGTTATTATATCACGATATTGAGTAATGGCGTGTAGATCAAGTGATAGGCGTGAGGCGTGTTTCCTTAGCTTGGTAACTATTTTCTTGTTGTGGAATTTAAGAATAGAAAAGTAGAAGAAGAAAAATAGAATTAATGGAAAGATTAGAAGAGTTGTAATTGAGAAGTAGAATGTGTCTCTCCACTAAGGGAGGACTTCAATAGAAATCTCTAGCATGATAGGGTATTTATAATACCCATATCCTACTCCTACTATGCTAATGAAACAAATAACCAAATCCTACTAGGCTAATGGAATACTTAACCCAAATGTACTAGGTTAATGTAACATTATCATAATCCAAATAAACTAATTAAATACATAACCTAATTGTACTAGGTTAATGTATCTTTGTCAAAATCCAGCTTTGTGTCTGTAAGTCCCCAAAGTCTTCAGA
Organism: Capsicum baccatum var. pendulum; assembly: GCA_030864225.1. Taxonomy (NCBI): domain Eukaryota; kingdom Viridiplantae; phylum Streptophyta; class Magnoliopsida; order Solanales; family Solanaceae; genus Capsicum; species Capsicum baccatum. The sequence goes on along the minus strand of CM061560.1, from coordinate 156,509,164 downwards.
ATTGCTGTTTTAGCCCGGGACAGATTTTCCATGCAGCAGTTTTAGTCCTTTAGGCATCCCACTTCCTTCTCCTTCGTTCGTGAGCTTTCATTTGCGTCAAGTAAGCCATAAAATCCTGTATTTTGCATCATTTATACCTGAAACTTTTCTAATCATGTTCGTTAGCTCATTTACAGGAAAAAGGACTAAAAGTGCATGAAATATATAATTTGTTCTCAAAACTAGGCTAAAATATGGGAAAAATATATTGATATAGGCGTGTAAATCCTCCTATCATCACCTTGCATTAATGATAAAGGGAGCTGCTTTCCCCAAGTACATGAAAAATTATTTTTGGCATGTTATTATTACCTTGCAATTATAGTTGGTATGATTATACCAACAATGTATGCCTTAATGTGGAATGTGGTTCATGATTGAGATTGTGTAATAAATGTTTTAATTGGGCTTTAATAATGGTTGTCAAGCTGAGTCGTGAAAGTAGAGGTCCAGGTGACGAGTTGTGAAAGTGGAGGTCCAGGTGACCGACACTAGAAACGGCCTTTACCAATGCAGGGGTCAAAGTGACTAGGGAGGTTCGAGTTCTCCTTATTATTATTATTATTATTATTATTATTATTATTTCATGATTAGGGAGGTTTGAGTCCCTTGAAAATCATTACATGGTCGGGTGCTTAAGTAACTTTGGTATATGTTGGGAAGTTCGAGTTTTGTGTGTGCATATCTATGAGATTATTCTCCGATTCGTGCGGCTACACGCACTGAGGCTTGACCAGGGGATGAGAGCTGGGACCTATATAGCCTGTGGGTACTGTTATATAACGGTTGAGCTACACAATTCAGGTTTAGGTTTAAAAATACATGGTAAATCTTATTTTCTATCCCAAAATGATATATATATATATATATGTATTTGCATATGGTTATGTGCATTGGATGACTTTGTTTGAAGTGACGACATTATTTTATCTTTATCCTTGTGTTACATGCTAGCGTTCATCCTGCTAACAATCTTCGAATGCTATATCCCCACGCATGCAGGATTTGACCATACTTCTACTTGTCCTGCTCAGTGATTGGATTGATCGAGAGTCGACTTGAAGCGGTGAACTTCCATGCTTCAGAAGGCTTCATTTCAGGATTATTTTTTATTTTGAGTTATAGACTATCGGATACTAGTTTTTAGCAAAAGTTAGGGGCATATCTCGACACTTTATTAATATTTAGTTTGGTAAAGGCTTTGTCGGGCTACTATGGACTTAGGATGGTTTGGTTATACACATCTCATAATATCTTTAATTTTAAGTTCTCTTATTTTGTTATATATTTAGAATTCATCTGACATGGGTGTAAGTTGGTCTATGGTTTGGGTTTTGAGGGTGGTCTTCGGTCCTTGTTGGACTTGAGATACCCATCAAGACCAGATCCTGGTTCAGGTCGTGTCATCATTTCACTTATTTATTTTGTTGCTTTGTATTTACTTGTTGTCATGTATGTGTAATTGATTTGTGTCTTATGTTATGTTTATGCTTTGGAAATACTAGAAATATTGGAAACACTGAAAATGCTGGAAACACTGGAAATACTAAATATTGGTATCGGATATTGGATATTATGGACCTTCTCTGAAGGATTATGTCGGAGAAGACTTGATTATTGTGTGTTAACCTAGATGACTGTATGTCAACCTCAATGACTATGTGTCAAGCTTGATGACTGTGTGTCAACCTTGATGACTATGTTTTAACCTTGATTACTGTGTGGCAATCTCAATGACTATGTGTCAACCTCGATAACTGTGTGTCAACCTTGAGCCTGTGTTCCAATCCCCGCATCATCATTATCACATCATCATCGTCATCAACATCATCATCTTATACATTGCATTTGCTTTATTATGTTGACGTTGTGATTGAATTTTCATATTGACTTGTTATATGTAGAGTTTCTCTATATCCTGTTACTTATACTTAACCATCCTGTATATACATGTTCTTAACTGTTTATACTTATGCGTGATATAATGTATATTTGCATTATACTTGTTGTGTTGTTGTTGTATTTGTGATATATTAAAATTGTTAGTGCAAGTGGTGTAGGATACCGTTGTGGGACATTTTCTAATTACAGGTGACGTGCCCTTAGTATGTATTTTATGTACTTTATTTTCTACTTGGCTCGGCCAGCCTATGACCTACTAAGTACAAGTGGACCATACTCACTCCTCCTGTACCCTTTCAGTACAGAGTCAGGTTCAGGTGTGCCCTACGTTGCTTGACTCTAGCCATTGTTTGAGTCTTCTAGGTAGTTGATAAACTTTAGGTGCCCAGATGTCTTTTACTACCTTTCTCTATAAAATATGTCTTTACTTTTATTTCAAAGATAGAGTTTCTCTTGTTTTTGGGTATCTTATGTATTTCTTTTGCATTCCAGTTGTACTAGTTACATTCTTATACTGTTGACACCCGGTTTTGAGAGTTATAGCTGCATTGTTATGTTTCTTTCCTCATATATTATACTTGTATAGTTCATAGAACCTTCATCAAAGCCTCTTCTTTCATTCACAACCGGTGAACTTGCCGATCTAAGATCCTCATTAGGATCTCCTCATAGGACAAAGAGTCCGAAATATCAGTATCCCTCAAGGGAACAACCAATGAAGTATCACCTACACATTTCTGCAACATAGAGACATGAAAAATCGGGTGATTGGAGTTCATAATAGAAGGAAACTCAAACTCATGGGCAATGTTGCCAACCCTCTTCATAATCAAGTAGGGACCAACATACCGGGGACTAAGCTTCCCCCTTTTACCAAACTGTATCACTCCTTCATAGGAGACTTTCAAGAATACTCAATAGCTAATACTAAACTCTAAGTCCCTACGCCTCATATCTGTATATGACTTTTAGCAACTTTGAGCGATTTTCCATCTATCATGAATCACCTTCAATTTTGCTAAGGCTTGGTGAACTAAATTAGGGCCAAGCAACTTACCCTCACCGACTTCGTACCACCCAATAAGACATCGACATATCCTACCATACAATGCCTCAAAAGGCGCAATGCCAATACTAGAGTGGTAACTATTATTATAGGTGAACTCAATTAAAGGCAAGCAGTCATACCAACTACCACCATAATCAATCACATGAGCCCGAAACATATCCTCCAATATATGGATGGTCCTTTCCGCTTGCCTTTCCATTTGCGGGTGTAAAACGGTACTAAGACACACTTGAATACCCAACCCCTTTTAGAATGACTTCCAAAAGTGGGATGAAAATGGAGGACCACAATTCGAGAGAATAGAAACTGGATCACTATGTAACTTCATGATCTCTGCAAGATACAACTTAGCATAATCTTCTGTCGAGAAATTAGTCCTCACGGGCAAGAAGTGAGAAGACTTAGTCATTCTATCAATAATGACCCAAATGGAATTACATTTATTTCTAGATCTAGGAAGACCGGTAACAAAAGACATATTAATTTCCTCCCACTTTCATTGGGGTAATGGGATTTCTTAATACAATCCCCCGTGCCTCATGTGCTCAACTTTCACTTGTTGACACACCATACACTTAGCCACATAGATAGCCACATCATGCTTCATATTACCCCATAAATATAACTCTCTAAGATCATGATACATCTTGGTGGAACCGATATGAATGGAGTAATAGGATCCATGAGCCTTGACTATGACCCTTTCCCTCAATCCATTGACGTCGGGAACACATAACCTACCTTGGTATCTCAAGATACAATCACCACCAATCACAAAGTCCATAACTTTGTGTTGACCCACATTACTCTTGATCTTCATCAAGTCGGGGTCCAATTCTTGCTTTTTCTTTACCTCAACAATATGAAATGACTGAGATATTACAAGCACAAACGCACCACCATCCCCGGAGTTTGCAAGTCAAGATCCAAGATTAGCCAAATGGTGAATGTTTTTCACCAATTCTCGTTTATCCCCATCTACATGGGCCAAACTCCCCATGGACAATCTACTAAGAGCATCAACGACTATATTCTCCTTACCAAGATAGTAATGAAGACTCATATCATAGTCTTTCAACAACTAGAGCCACCTTTTTTGTTGGAGATTTAACTTTTTTTGGGTAAACACATATTGGAGACTCGTATGATTAAAAAAATATCAACATGAACCCCATATAGGTAATGTCTCCAAATAATTAATGCAAAGACCACGACTAACAACTCTAAGTCATGGGTAGGGTAGTGATTCAAACTACACTTCTCAACGAGAATGTAAACGATCATTGTTAATATAAAACCCAACTAGGTTGGGGTCGAATTCCATTGGAAATATGGTCTGAACGTAAGTCATTTGCGATTTAATCAACTGATAGTTGGATGTTTCCAGAAATAGGGGTTTTTAGTTAATAAGTAATTTTTGGTCACTTTAATTTAAATGTTTGTAATCAAGAGTTTATGAAAAACCAGAATTATGTTCACTAGGGGTTTTGGTACTTAACAGATGCTACTAGTGGTTCAAGATTCTCATAGTAGGTAGGACAACAAGTTATCTATAGCAAGGTTATGCTTAAATATCTCTCGACCTACTTAAGAATTTAATTACCTAATCCTCTCGTACTTTGGGAATTTATATTCACTGCCCAGATTTTACCTCAGGTTAACCAACCTTGTTACAACGCTGATTAGTAAACGGAAGTTTGGTGTTTCCAAGTCCCTGTTGATGATTCACTTCCCACTATATTTAATTTCTTTCTCAAGCAAATCAAAGAAGGTGTTATCTATCGTTTGCAACCAACCAACAATAATTAAAACATTAGAATTATCAAGGAGTCCTACCACCTTTCGAATCTTAAACACTCAACACCTTATCAAGACCTACCCCTAGATCCCATAATTCAAGTTAAAGAAATTTAGCTGCTCATGAAGTAATAATCGAAGCAACTAGATGAATTCATGCTTTGAAAGATAAACTTACTAAAAGATGAATATAAACTAGAGATTTTCGATTAAATCACCAAAGAAAATCCCAAAATAATGATGATAATCTTTTTAAAGTAATTGCTTTCTTAAGCCAAAAGAAGAGGGAGAAAAATATCAAAGTATCGTGTCTCAAAACTCAAGGTTCCCCACTTTAAGAAAACCCTAAACAAGGCTTTAAATAGTTTACCCTAATTATGGAAACAAAATAATAAAATTCAAAAATTCCTCGGATTAGGTGATTCCATTTGTGATAGCCTATCAGGAGGTTGACGACTTATCATAAATGTCGTCAGCTTCCTTTATGCTTTTGGTACTCGTTGCCTAATGCTGACGATAAACGGTGATGCCCGATCAGCTCCTTGACGACCTATTACAAATGTCGTTAAGGCTTTTTCTCAGCTCTTATGTTCTGCCTTAGGCTGATGGCAATCTTGACGACTTATCAGCTTCTTGATGTCCTATCACAAAATGTCGTCACAGCTTTTAACTTAGGCCAATTCTCTGTCTACTGCTGATGATGAAAATAATAGATCATCACAGGGCTGACGACTTATCTCAAATGTCATCAGCCACACTTCGCCTTTATTTACTTCAAATTTTAGCTCATTTGCTTCCATTCTTGTTGGTTCTCTAGCATCTTAGCTTCTACTGCAAAATCAAACATAAAGCAATCAAAAATAACAAAAGTTGCTTAAGACTTCACAATTATTCTTAGTTAAAAACCTCAAATGTGTTAGCATTAGCTCACACATCAACACCCTCAAATTAAAATAATTTCTTGTCCTCAAGCAACTCAGCACAACTAAGAGAATACAAAGCACATTTGGTAGTCAGTCATCCATATCCTCTCAGAACACTTTCACCATCTCCAAAGTCATTCAATTTAAGTACAGTGAAGAACACCAATATAACACATAGGAATCAAGATATGTCATCAATTCAGCTATAACAACCATGCATAGACCAGTATTACACTACCCGAACAAGTTAGTAACTAGCAATGTAACCAGTGTACCCTCATAGCAAAGAAACCCCCCTCAGCTCATATCCAGAATTATATATGTAACCATGGGGACAATCGAAACACTCACTCTCAGAACGAAGTTCCAGTCAGTGTATGCCAAGTACCATAGGCTTGCCCTTATTTTCATTACCCAGATCTTCAGATAGGTTAGCTAGGATCACTATAGAACTTCTCTTAGACTTGTAATATAGGCTAGGGGATGGTATGATACTCGATGGTATTTAAAGTGACTAAGCCTCATTGGCGCTACACTAGCTTTTTGGGGTTTCACTCATTATCCTTTTCCGCACTTCTCTTTTCTTGATCACAATTATTTAGGATGGCTGCAGTCTTTTCTCAATTACTTATTCTTTTTTATAATTTTTATTTTTCTTGCTCTTTTTCTCTGCACTCAGCTTTTAATTCTTTTCTTTTATGCTACCTTTCTTTATACTCATTCTATATCACACACCCCTATGATATCCACCTTCAACTTAGGCCATTTACCTAAGTCAAGGTGCACAGTATCCAAGGAGGACCAGGGCCAAAACAAGTTCATTATGATTTAAATGAGAAGGTGACAAGTGTCATACAAAGAAATAGGCTAATTAGGCTCAAAATAGGGATCAAGGGATATGATACACATAAGGAAGGTCATTTAAGCTAAAGTGAGCTAATATTAAAATGGACTATGATCCTTTCCTAACCCCTATCTTCAACCTAGGTAAGATTAATCGGGAAAGTTCTGGCTTCAGCATACAGAGGGAACTGAGTAACATCTCACACACATACTTGGCGCACATGTATATCGCACTTGACTACTCATTCAGTTCGTACAACTGTTTAGCAACGATTATTATGTTACTAGAACTAATGCCATACAAAGATGCACGGTGGTCACACTTAAATGCAAATCATTCAGTTTAAAGTAGTAGACCACTTGAAAAGGTGTACAAAAATCACAAAAACAATTCAACTGCTTCAAGTACAAATATTTCTCCTACTTGACTACAAAATTTTACAACAACAAATTTACCCTACACCCTCAACATACAATCAAAGAAAATCTACACCCTTAACATCATGACACGACTCAGGTATCTCGATTACTTCAGACTTCATTGAGACAGATAGTAGTTAAACTTTTTATTGATTCTTTTGGACCAATATAAAGTTTGACTTGTTGCCCATTTGACTTAAAGGTACTACCTTTTTCATTTTCAAGTTCCACCACTCCAGATGAGTAGACTTGCCTAACTCTAAAAGGGCCTGACCACTTAGATTTAAGCTTACCTGGGAACAGTTTGAGTCTGGAATTGAACAGGAGCACCAAGTTACCCTTTTGGAAGTCTCGTTTCTCTATCCTCCAATCATGGTATTTTTTATCTTTTCTTTATATAGGTCTGCTCGTTCATATGCCCTGAGATGGAATTCATCCATCTCATTTAGCTATCCCAGTCTCAGCTCTGCTGCCTCCTTCCAATTCAAATTTTAGTCTTTTGAGTACCCATAAGGCTTTGTGCTCCAGCTCTATTGGTAAGTGGAAAGCGTTTCCATAGACCAACTGAAATGGTGACATGCCAATGGGTGTCTTGAAAGTAGCCCAATATGCCCACAAGGCATCATCAAGCTTTTGAGACCAGTCTTTCCGACTAGCATTCACCATTTTGGCTAGGATGGCTTTAATCTCTTGATTTGACACCTCGACTTGCCCGCTAGTTTATAGGTGATATAGAGTGTCTACTCTATGTTGTTTCACCCTATATTTTGCTAACGCTGCTTGAAATACTTTGTTGCAAAAATGAGATCCTCCATCACTTATAATAGTACGTGGTACTCTAAAGTGAGAGAAAATGTTCTTCTTAAGAAAAACAACAACCATCTTTCCTTCATTATTGGACAAGGCAACAACTTAAACCCATTTTGATACATAGTCAACAAGAACTAAAATATACTTTATCCCGTACGAGCTTACAAAAAATCCCATGAAATCGATGCCCCAGATAACAAATAATTCCACTTCAAGCATCTTAGTCAAAGGCATATCATGTCTTTTGTAGATTGATCCCTGCCTCTGACATTGGTCGCATTTCAACACAAACTCGTGGGTATCCTTGAACAATGTTGGCCAATAGTAGCCGCTCTGCAACACCTTCCTAGCTGTTCGGTCACCTGCATGGTCGCCTCCAAATGGGGAAGCATGACATACCTCTAATATGAATAATACATCTACCTCTGGCATACATCGCCTTATAATGTTGTCAGCACATCACAAAAAATGATATGGCTCATCCCAGAAGTAATGTGTCATATCATGCAGTTATTTCTTCCTTTGATGGAAAGAGAGATTTTCTGGAATGACTTCACTCACAACATAATTTACAAAATTGGCATACCAAGGAAATTTCTCCACCGCAATAGCTAATATATCCTCATCAGGAAATGGATTATTTATCTCCATTTTATCACTACTTTCTCTCTCACCTTCCATTCTAGACAGATGATTTGCAACCTGGTTTCACAACCTTTTCTATCCTTGACTTCAAAGTCAAATTCTCGTAGCAGTAACACCCATCTAATCAGCCTTGGTTTTGCATCCTTCTTAGCCATCAAATACCGCAAGACTGCATGGTCAGTGTGGACCACTACCTTGGTCCCAAGCAGATAAGGCCTGAATTTCTCAAAAGCATACACTACAACCAGAAGCTCCTGCTCAGTAATAGTGTAGTTTTTTTGTGCTTTATTCAGTGCTTTGCTGGAATAATATATTGGATGAAAATATTTGTCCTTGTTTTGTCCCAATACAACTCCAAGGGCAACACCACTTGCATCACACATGATCTCAAACGGTTTTAACCAGTCTGGTGTAACAATAATAGGGGCCTCGACCAGCTTATTTTTAAGGCATTCAAATGCCTTCAAGCAATCATCATTAAAGGAAAATTTCACTTCTTTCTCCAAAAGTTTACAAAGTGGATTTGCAATCTTTGAGAAGTCTTTTATAAACCTCCGAAAAAAGCCAACATGTCTAAGAAAACTATGCATTCCCTTCACTAAAATAGGAGGTGGTAGTTTCTCAATAACTTCTACCTTGGCTCGATCAATTTCTATCCTTTTTGCTGAAATTTTGTGGCTGAGAATGATGCCCCCCTTTACCATAAAATGGCATTTTTTCCCAGTTAAGCACCAAATTGAATTCAACACATTGTTGCAGGCTATGCTCAAGTTTGCCAAACACACCTTAAATGAATCTCCCACCATATAGAAATCATCCATGAATACCTCTATGGTGTCCACCATATTTGAGAAGATAGACCTCATGCATCGTTGAAAAGTGGCAGGTGCATTGCATAGTCTAAACGACATCCTCTTATATACAAATGTGCCATATGGACATGTGAATGTCGTCTTCTCCTGATTCTCAGAAGCAATACAAATTTGGTTGTATCTAAAATATCTATCCAAGAAGCAATACCATCCCCTTCCAGCCAATCGATCAAGCATTTGTTCCATAAATGAAAGTAGGAAGTGGTCGTTAAGAGTCCATGAATTTAGCCTGCAGTAGTCCATGCAAACTCTCCATCCAGTCATAGGACTGAGTGGAATCAACTCATTTCTTTCATTTGAAACCACAGTCATGCCTCTCTTTTTGGGCACGCATTAAACTGGGCTCACTCATTTGCTGTCAGAAATTGGATAAACCACTCCTGAATCCAACCACTTAATAATCTCCTTCTTAACCACCTCTTGCATTGGTGGGTTAAGATGGCGCTGTTTTTCTATGGTTGGAATACAATCATCTTTAAGTTGTATTTTATGCGTGCAGATGTTAGGGGATTGCCAATAATATCTGCGATGGTCCATCCTATAGCTCTCTTGTGCCGCTGAAGTACTGAAATAAGTGCATTTACCTGTTGGTCACCCAGATCAGTATCAATAATAACAGGTAGCATGTTTCTATTTCCGAAAAACACGTATCGTAAGTGCCCAGGTAGTTCTTTCAATTCCAACACTGGTAGCACCTCAGTGGATGGCTTGGCTGGTGGTGTTAGTCGATTAGCCAGATCAAGGACTAGCTTTTTATGAGCATAAGTATATGAACCCATTCCTGATAGGGTACAAAGAGTTTCTTCATACTCCTCAATGCCTTCACGATCGAAGTTCATAAGAACTGTGGCTAAAGGCTCGGCAGCAAGTTTCTACTTTCTTGACACCTTTTGTTCATCCTCATAATACACATCAACTACTGAGAACACACTCATTTATTTCTGCTGCTTCATTAATTTACACACATCAAATCAACCACTTCATCATTCATCCTGAATAAGAGCTGATTCGCTCTCAAATCAATTAATACACTTTTGGTTGGGAGGAAAGGTCGACCCAAGATTATGGGCACCTCGAAGTTCACCTCCCAATACAGAATGATGAAATCTGTAGGGAATATAAAGATGGATACCTTCACCAACACATCATATAAAATGCCAATAAGTTATTTTACTGAACTATCCGCCATCACGAGTTGCATGTTGGTGGGTATGGGTTTTCCCAAACCCAACTTTCTATATACAGCTAGCGGCATCAAATTAATGCTTACTCCCAGATCACATAATGCCTTGGTGAATTTCATAGTCCCAACTGTACAGGGAATAGTGAATGCGCCTGGGTCTGGCTTATTCTGCACCAAGGTCCTTATAGAAATAACACTACAATAATGGAGATTATTCTCTAATTCGTAGCTCACTACTCTTTTCTTAGTCACAAGTTCCTTCATGAATTTAGCATATCCTAGCATTTGTTCGAGTGCCTACACCAATGGAACATTTATTTTCAACTGCTTGAGCATTGCCATGAGTTTGCTGAATTTTGCATCATCAGTTTTCTTCTTCCATTATTGAGGAAATGGAGGTGGTGGTCTTAGGATAGTTTTCAGCACTACCTCTTTCTCCTTCTCTTTGTCTTTATCTGGAGCATCATCAGAATTATCCAGCTTCTCAGACTCCACTGGACCACTTTCTTTGATTTAACATCAACTACCTCATCAACTACAAGTTTGCCCACAGAAGGGCCAAGTAATATCTTACCACTTCTAGTGGTAATAGCCATGCATGAGCCATCATTTTGTGGATTTTGGACTGTATCACTTGGAAACATTCCACTCTTCTTCTGGTTGAATACTGCAGAGAGTTGGCTCATCTGCTGCCTCAACTATTTGATTGCGGTAGAGTGTGAGTGCACTAACTGACTGATAGATGTCAAATCGGTCTTCATGGTGGTCACACTAGAGTTTGTAGCTTCCACTCTCTTCAATAACTTAGCCATCATGTCCTCCATGGACATCTTTTTAGAACTTGTTGAATCAGCCTCACGATTTCCAGGAGGAATATATAGCCCGCTCCTATCATTGTTATTCCTCCAATTTCCTTGCTCCCTATATTTATAATCGGACTTTTCATAGTAAGTATGACCTTGATTCCCTTAGCTATTTCCTCGAAAACCCCCTAATTATTAACACAGTTAGCCTCTTCATCTGTATCAGCCTCACTTCTATCCTGAGATCTCACAGCTTTCACCTTTTCAATCTTACCTGATAGCAATTTCTTGGTTAGTAAGTCCATCTGTGTTTAAGGTGAGCCATGTCTTGGTCATGCTGCTCTTCTCTTTTGCGTTGTTCCAAAGTAATACCTACAGAAGCAATGGGATTGGCCACCACAGAGTCTCTGGTATGCTATGCCCGACTCTGTTTAGTTATTCTATCCAGCATCTCTGAAGCCTCTGGAAATGTAAGATCAACAAACAAACCACCAGCAACATTGTCTACTATTGGCTTTGTAACTGAGTTAAGAGCCCTGTATAAAGTCTCCATCAAATGTATGTCCGTCATGTTGTGGTTCGAACACTGTGTCAGCTTCATCTTGAATCTTTCCTAGGTTTCATGCAAGGCTTCAGTCGGGAGCTGCCTAAAGTTGCTGATCTCATCCCTTAACTATACCCTCCTAGAAGGCAAAAAGAACCTTTCTAGGAAAGCTCCTTTGAACTGCCTCCAGTTGGTTATGGAATCGGGTGTCAGCTCATTTAGCCACAATGTTGCCTCCCCAGACAGAGAAAACAGAAATAATCTCAACCGAATAGCATTCTGGCCAACTTCTGGGTTATCAAAAGATTTGCAGATGGTGACAAAATTCACCAGATGCAAGTTCGGGTCATCCCCAGGAAAGCCACCAAACAACCCCTTCAGATTTAGGAGTTGAATCATAGTACTCGTAATGTTGAATTTTGCCCCAGATGCCAACGATGGAGAAATAATTGCACCTGTTGCACCTACTTCGTCCATTCCATCATCATCATCATTGAGATTATACTAGACCGGCTGGTACTCTTGCCTTTCTCAGAACGGACTGTTCCTGTTAACATTACGCCATAGTGGTGCAGCTATTTGCTTTGCACGCCTTGGGTTACCAGGATTCAGTAAATCCTCGTCTCCTAAATCTTCATCCTTAGGATTTGATTATTGTGCTAGCTTCCCGATATTTTGTACATTCTCCTAAGATCTAGCTAAGTCTACCAATCTGTCAGCCTCTTGCTGTTCTGCCTTTCTTCTAATTCATTGCGGTTCCGGATTAGGTGGTAATAACGGTTCTCTGGAACTTCTGGTTCTTCACATACACTATAAAGATCTTGGAAATAAACGTAAAACTAAGAAACTTGACTAACAGTCTATTAGAACACACAAACTTCAGTTTTCAACCGTATTCCTCGGTAACGACGCCATTTTTGATAACGCTCAAACTACACCTCTCAACAAGAATGTAAGCAATTGTTGTCAATAAAAAACCCAACTAGGTTGGGGTCGAATCCCAAAGGGAATATGGTGTGAACATAAGTCATTTCCAATTTAATCAATTGATAGTTGGATGTTTCCAGAAACAGGGGGGTTTTAGTTAACAAGTAATTTTTGGTCACTTTAATTTAAATGTTTGTAATCAAAAGTTTATGAAAAACTAGAATTATGTTCACTAGGGGTTTTGGTACTTGACAGATGCTACTAGTGGTTCAAGATTCTTACGGTAGATAGGACAACAAGTTATCTTTATCAAAGTTATGCTTAAATGTCTCTCGACCTACTTAAGCATTTAATTAGCTAATCCTCTTGGACTTAGGGAATTTATATTCACTGCCCATATTTTACCTCAGGTTAACCAACCTTGTTACAACGCTGATTATTAAACGTAAGTTTAGTGTTTCAAAGTCCCTGTTGATAATTCACTTCCAACTATATTTGATTTCTTTCTAAAGAAAATCAAAGCAGGTGTTATCTATCATTTGCAACCAACTGACAATAATTAAAACATTAGAATTATCAAGGAGTCCTACCACTTTTCGAATTTTTAACACTCAACACCTTATCAAGACCTACCCCTAGATCCCATAATTCAGGTTAAAGGAATTTAGCTGCTCATGAAGTAATAATCGAAGCAACTAGATGAATTCATGCTTTGAAAAATGAACTTACTAAAAGATGAATATAAACTAGAGATTACCGATTAAATATCCAAAGAAAATCCCAAAATAATGATGATAATCTTTTTAAAGTAATTGCTTTCTTAAGCCAAAAGAAGAGGGAGAAAAATATCAAAGTATCGTGTCTCAAAACTCAAGGTTCCCCCACTTTAAGAAAACCCTAAACAAGGCTTTAAATAGTTTACCCTAATTATGGAGAAAAAATAATAAAATTCAAAAATTCCTCGAATTAGGTGATTCCTTTTGTGATAGCCTATCAGGAGGTTGACGACTTATCACAAATGTCGTCAGCTTCCTTTATGCTTTTGGTACTCGTTTCCTAATGCTAACGATAAACGGTGATGCCCTATCATCTCCTTGACGACCTATTACAAATGTCGTTAAGGCTTTTCCTCAGCTCTCATGTTTTGCCTTAGGATGATGGTAATCTTGACGACTTATCATCTTTTTGACGTCCTATCACAAAATGTCGTCACAGCTTTAAACTTAGGCCAATTCTCTGTCTACTGCTGACGATGACAATGATAGATTATCACAGGGCTGACGACTTATCTCAAATGTCGTCAACCACACTTCGCCTTTAATTACTTCAGATTTCAGCTCATTTGTTTCCATTCTTGTTGGTTCTCTAGCATCTTAGTTTCTACTGCAAAAACAAACATAAAGCAATCAAAAACGACAAAAGGTTCTTTAGACTTCGCAATTATTCTTAGTTAAAAACCTCAAAGTGTTAGCATTAGCTCACACATCAGGTAGTTCTTCTCACAAACTTTTAATTGCCTAGAATCACAGGCCACCACCTTACCATGTTGAATCAATATATAACCAAGACCGACACGAGAAGCATCACAATAAACCACAAAACCATCACTACCCTCGGGCAAGGTTAATACTGAAGCCAAAGTCAACTTGTCTTTCAACTTCTACAAACTACCCTCACATACATCGGACCACAAGAACTTGGCCTTTGCTTGGGTCAATATGGTCAATGGGGTAGCTATATTAGAGAAACTCTCCACAAACCTTCTATAGTAACTGGCTAGACCCAAGAAGCTCCGAATATCGATTGGAGTCATAGTCTAGGAAAATTCTTAACTGCTACAACCTTTTGGGGATCTACCATGATTCCTTCACTAGAGATAACATGACCAAGAAAAGCTACGATTTTCAACCAAAACTCACGCTTGGAGAACATGTCATATAAAGAATGATCCTTCAAAGTTTGAAACACGACACGGAGGTGATCTACATGATCCGACCCACTCTTAGAATACACTAAGATATCATCAGTGGAGACAATGACAAAAATGTCCAAGAACAGATGAAAGACCCTATTCATCACCATGAATACCTTCGGGGCATTGGTCAACCCAAGAGATATGACAAGAAACTCATAGTGACAATACCGAAATCTAAAGGCCTCTTAGGAATTCCGCATCCCTAATCTTAAGCTGATGATAACCCGATCTACGATCAATCTTAGAGAAACACTTTGAACCCTGAAATTGATCAAACAAATCATCGATCCTAGGAAGAGGATATTTGTTCTTTTTGATCACTTTGTTCAACTGATGATAACCAATACACATACAAAGGGAAACATACTTATTGATCATGAACAATACAGGAGCACCCCACAGAGACACACTAGGGAGGATAAAGCCTTTATCCAAAAGGTCTTTCAATTGCTCCTTAAGCTCTTTTAGCTCCACTGAAGCCATTCTATAAGGAGGGATAGAAATTAGATGACTGTTCGGGACAAGATTAATCCCAAAAATCAATTTCCCTATCGGGAGGAAAACCGGGAAGATCATTGGGAAACACCTTAGGAAACTCATTAAACATGAGAATAGATCCTAGAGAAGGCTCTTTCAAGTTAGAATCTTTAATTCCGACCAAATGATACAAGCTCCAATTTGAAATCCACTTTTGGGCCTATAGATAAGAAATGAACCTTCCCTTAGGCACTAGGGAACCGCCTTCCCATACAATGAACGACTCATTAAGGAATTGGAACATGACCCTACGGGTCTGACATTCTAAGGAAGCATAGAAAGAGTACAACCAATCCATCCCTAGAATGACATCAAAATCAATCATGTCCGACTCTATGAAGGCTTACATGAGTATCCCTATAACAAATTGATATCACACACCTCTTATAGACCCTTCTAATAACCACGGGATCTCCGACTGAGGTAGAAACAGAAAAGGGAATTGCCAGACTCTTAGGACCATAGTCATGATGCACAGTAACATACGGGGTCATATAAAAAGAGTAGATCCTAGATCAAGCCAGTAATACACATCACGGGAGAAAAGTCTCAACATACCCGTGATAATATCGAGAGACGCAAGTGTATGCAAGCAGTTGTGGCCAGCATCGATTCTAGAAATAGAAGCAGAGGCAGATATAACACCCTTTAGTGCGGGAGTAGATGAAGTGGCAATAGGGGCCCTGTTGGCCCAAGAAGCTGCTAGAGAGGGGAAATCACACTGCATATGCCCAATATGACCACAATGGAAACATATGTTTTTCCCCTTCTCACATTGACCACGATGACCCTGACCACAGAATCTGCAAGGAGGGCGAGGTAGAGTCGACTGGGCACCATTAGCTTGGAATTGGGCACCTTGTGCTTTGGATCCACCACTAAAATGAGTCCAACCATCACCCAAAAAATTTGGGTAAGGAGAGCAACCACTAGACAAGGAGAAAGAATTAAAATTCCCCCACTTCTTCTATGGCCACTTTCCATTATCACCACCACTATGCTCGAAAGGCCTAAATTTCTTGACTTATCCCTCACTAAGCTCAACTTGCTTCCTATTCTCTTCTTTCACTTATTGCAAATATACAATCAAACTATAAATATCTATGTTCTCAATCAATAAGGCCGCTTTGCTCTCAAGGACTAACTCACAAAATAGAGAAAAACTTACGCATTCTAGCCCTTATGCTAGAGACCATCTTGGGAGCATACCTTGACAATTGATGGAATTTTAAGACATACTCTTGAACGGACATCCTCCCTTACTTTAAGTTCACAGACTCTTTTGCATTTGCCTCTCTCAACTCTTGAGGAAAGAACCGATCTAAGAAAGCCTCGGAGAAGTCCTCCCATATGGAGAGACTAGCATCAACACCTTTAGACAACTCCCACCCCTTATATCATTGGTACACTACATGTTTCAATTGGAAGGAAGCAAACTCGATGGCCTCAATCTCTGAAGCATGTATGATTCAGAAGATCGTCTCCATTTCATTAATGAAGCCTTAAGAATCCTCCTCAACCTTTGTACCAGAAAACATAGGAGGGCTCAACCTCATAAATTAGCCAATTCTTGTGGTGTCAGAAAAAATGATAGCTAGAGCACCATGCTCCAATTGAGAGGTTGCCAATTGAGTCAAGAGGTTGATAGAGTGATGAAACTCGACATTAGTAGCATCCCTTTGAGGTGATAGAATAGGAGGGTCACTCTCATAGTCGGGGTTAGTGGGGATAGGTGGAACCTCACAAAGATGGTCGGATACCGCAACCTTAGCCCGGGTTCAAACTTCAAAAGTTGGACAACTTCATCCACAGGGCCCTCAAAAGTGTTTGCTTGAGCCTCAGATCTCCTTGGAGGTATGATCTCAAAGATAGTAAACAAAAATTAGAGGAATCCAAAACCTTAGACTCTACAACTTGACATTGAAACACAACAAAGGGAAACATTTTCTAAAATGTCTCATAGGTCCACTTTTACTAGTATGGGGCGCTTCAAACCTAAAGAAGAGACTCTACTCGACACGGTGATAACGCTCAATCTACAGCTCTCGTTTGAGTGTAAAGCGGTTGTTAGCAAATATAGAACCCAACTGGGTTGGGTATCGATCCCACAGAGAATAGCTTGGTCAACAAGTAAGTGAAATTATTAGACTTTTGATGCAAGTCTCGTAAGAATGGGGGGATTGTAATAAGTAACCAAAGTAATGAAATAAAATCTGAAAATAATAAAGTAAAAAGAGAGTATTTCGTAGGTTGTGAAACAATGAGAATTGAAGCGTTGGGGTTATGTCCACCTTCAGAGGTATACGTCTCTATTGGCTATGAGTGTGTAGAGTCTTGACATGCAATTGCTTATAGAGAATTGTAGTCGATGGTAAATCCAAGCGTCTCTCGACCTAAACAAGGACTATTTCACTTTAACTCTCTCGAGCTTAAAGTGTGTCTAGCGGTACAAATTCTCCAAGAGGTTAGTCCAGTTACGGCACTAGCTTTTTAATAGGAAAGGGTATCCTACTACCTTGACATTATCTCTTTTCCAGACAAATAACCTTTCTCTCGAACAAGTTAAATGTTAGACTGGCGTTGGTCTATGCGTCTTCTTTTCTAGACAAATAACCTTTCTCTCGAACAGGTTAGATGTTAGAATGGCGTGTTCTTGTGTTTGAACCGCAAAGGATGTAGATTTAAGATGAAGAGAATAATGATATAAGCAATATACTTGTCTTGAACTCACAAACTCATAGCTGTAGATAGTAACTCATTCGGCTTCCATAACCCCAACTAAGAGGTTTAGTTACCCATGAATGCGAAGGATATCACGTTTTGCATGGTGGATGGCGTGAATAGTAGGTGTTTGGCGTGTGGTTTTAGTGATTCCGTAGCAAGTAACGATTCTCTTGTTGTGGAATTTAAGAATAGAAGAATGAAGAATTAAGAATGTATTGTAGGAAGATGTCTTAAGTGAAGAGTTAATTGAATTGTAAGAATGTGATTAAAAAATCTCTAACATGATAGGGTATTTATAATACTCCTATCCTACTCCTACTAAGCTAATGAAATAAATAACCAAATCCTAATATACTAATGAAATCCTTGACCCAAATGTACTAGGGTAAGGTTACAAAATTATAATCCAAATAGAATAATGAAACACATAACCTAATTGCACTAGGTTAATGTATTATGGCAAAAATCCAGCTTTGTGTCTGTAAGTCCCCAAAGTCTTCAGAAATGCTGTTTTAGCCCGGGACAGATTTTCCATGCAGCAGATTTAGTCCTTTATGCGTCCAGCTCCTTTCCATCTCGTTTGTGAGCTTTCTTTTGCGTCAAGTAAGCCATAAATTGCTGTATTTTGCATCATTTATACCTGAAACTTTCCTAATCACATTTGTTAGCTCATTTACAGGAAAAGGGACTAAAAGTGTATGAAGTAGATAATTAGTTCTCAAAACTAGGCTAAAATATGGGCAAAATATATTGATATAGGCGCGTAAATTCGCCTATCATCAACACCCCACACTTGAAGCTTTGTTCGTCCTCGAACAAAATATCATGTCCTTCTAAACATCAACTTAGGGTTTTACAGCAACAACACAAAACATTCTTCAAGACAAGCACAACAATTATCAACGAAGAGTAGCTTTCCGATTATAAGTAGAAACAATTTAACCTCAAGCATAGACTCGTGATGGTGATCAACTCGCATGCAAACGTTAAGGTGCATAGAATCATATACAACTATCCAAGACTCATCAACCATGTGTGTCTCACAATATAGTACCCATAATCACTCACAAGTATAGCATATTTTCAAACATGGGTATCAAAATATCCTTGCACTCACTCTCACAAAGAATTCATATGTAGCAACTGATGACCATAGGCTTGCCTTTAATGTAGTACTCTACTAAATGTCGGAATGTTAAGATTAGGATCAAGTAGGTCTTTAGATGGTTGTAATGTAGGCTAAGGGATGGGTAGGACTATTTTGGCCAGAAATAGTGACTAAGTTCCTAAGCACTTTAACACATCACATTGTATCATTGACACTTTTTTCTTTCAACCTTTCTTTATTTTATTTTTCCACCCTTGTTATCATCTTTTGTTTTTCAATTTTAAGCACAACTCACTTTTCAGCTTTCTTGTCCTTTTTCTTTTCACAACATACCTCTTATGATAGCCCTTTCTTTTTCATAACATATTCAAGCACCCTTGCAATTCAAAGCATCATACTCACCCAATTTCCTCTTATGTTGTCACATGACTTTTTCACTTTAAAGCACTTAGGAATTTGGATAAAATTACGGTCTTGAAAGAAATGGATTAGGCTTACATACAAGGTTGTCAAAGAAATAGGCTAAAGGCTCAAAAGGGTTTAACTAGGATGATTTACATGGGTAGGAAAAACTGAAGGTAAACATGTATAGGTTGCCAAAGAAATGCCTAAATCATATCCTAAACTTACATTCCTTATTTTCGCTTTGCATACATACAAGGCAAGTTCTAGCATCAGCCACAAACATAGAATATACTATTAATCTCACACACACAAGGCACATGGTCGACTTGATTGGTAGTAATATAGACTCTCAACCCAACAAGTGAAGGAATTGAATCACACACTATCACATAATGAGTCACAACTAGAGCCTAAATGTCTCAATAGTCACAATTGTAGCACATACTCTTGTTCTAATCTCGTGCTGCCTATCAAAATAATTTCATGCGTAGCTAGAAAAAAAATTTTACTACTAAAAAAAACAAAACGAAACAAAAACAAAACAAAAGCAAACAAACATAGATGCGAATAGAGAAGTATAGCATGCAATACCACCACCCCACACTTAGTCGGGACACTGTCCTCAGTGGAAAATAAATACGAGGAACCTGGTTGGTCGGACTTATTCTCTATGTCTGGGGTTATACCCCTTGCATTGGAATCATCATCATAGTCGTCATCCTTAGAAGTTCCTCATAAGTATCCCACTTAATTCCAAGCGTGAGTCGGGGTATTTGCTGCGAGGAGGGTTCTCCTTGGTCCTTGTAACTTCTCTTTTTGCCCTTTTGGGAGGTGGTAGCCTTCTCCTTGCCTTGTCTCGCTTTAGGTGCCATTGTACCTGAGACTAGAAATAGCGTTAGTTGCAGCACAATCTCACTTGATACAATCTATAAGCAAGTACTAGGGGTACCACCCCACACTTAGTTTTGTTGCACAAATCAGCGAGGTGAACGTAGTCGATTTACTCAGATTTCGTCGACATACGTTTTAGGCT
Organism: Capsicum baccatum var. pendulum; assembly: GCA_030864225.1. NCBI lineage: Eukaryota > Viridiplantae > Streptophyta > Magnoliopsida > Solanales > Solanaceae > Capsicum > Capsicum baccatum. The sequence continues at coordinate 156,488,605 of CM061560.1, read as the reverse complement.
TGTATTCCAGCAAGAAAATCAGCATTGTATCACTTATTTGCAGCCATTGGACTACTTTCATGGTAGATATAGCAACACTATGACATAGGGGTTACCACATGGAATCGTTATTCTTACAACAAGCACAACCTCCTAAGTCGATAGGCACTATAATCTTATCCCGATGGCCGGGATAGTCTAACATGTAAGCATCCAAACAACACTCTTAAGCAATATTCATAGCCATATCAATTCAGCAAATATCATAACAATGCTATTGAAACCAAATTCAAGTCGGAAATAAGTCAAGAATTTCCTACGTATATGTTCACTCACATGATTATGCAACAACAATTCGAACACATGAACATCACCAACAATCTTATATGATTTAGCAATTTATAATAAGCATAGCAACGTAGTACTTACGATAAATAGGTGGAGAATAAGAGAGCACTTACTTGCTTGAAGATTGTGGAGAAGTTGTTGTGGATTGGAAGAACAAAGGAAGAAAATTTTGAGAAGATTTGGAAGGTTATGTGGCGCCTTTAGGGTGTTTTCTAATGTGGTTGTGTTGTAAAACTATGTCCCCTTTATATAGGAAGAGTATGGGTCGGGTTATGACCCATTTACAATCGGATTTGGGGACAAAATCACCCTATATGCGGCGCATATCCCTCGGCATAACACATGTATATGCGGCGCATTGTCCATGGCATAATGGGACATATGCGCCGCACATGGTATGGCATATCTAGGCATATGCGGCGCATATGGTATGGCATTTGGTCTCAGTATCTCAAATGCCATAGCATAGGCGGCGCATAGTCAAAAGCACACCTAGGAATAGGCGGCGCATAGTGTATTGCACACTAGATTCCGAGTCCTTAGGCGATAGAATAGGTTGTGCATCGTTCGTGGCCTATTTTTACCAAGGCCTAGCCTTTCTCGAAGCCTATTATGACGTGAGAAAGGCTCAATCCATAGCCTTATGCATCACCATTCCTAACTTACCGACTTTACCATACAATGCGACCAAATCGCCAATTGAAATCAATCTCCTCGTTGCATCTGTCTTGCACCTATATTTGCTCAAACAAATGAAGACGATTAGTACGATGGGTTGCCTCCCACCAAGCGCCTTAGTTTTGGTCGTGGCACGACTCTTATTTTTGGATTTTCATTTATCAAAAAGAAAAAAATTAAAACGACGAAACGATAAAACGATAAAACGATAAAACGATGGGTTGCCTCCCATCTAGCGCCTTATTTATTGTCGTGGCTCGACTTAGTTACCTCGAGTACTCAGACTTCGTCGAGGTAAGTGATGGATCGTTTTCTGAAAGGATTTAGACGACAATGAGGCTTACCTGTGGGCATGCGATCTTCTTCAAGGTGGCTCCTACGTTTCTCCGGAGAGTCACCAATTATATCATCAATAGTCCAACCCATAGCTCTCTTGTATCTCTTCAGAGCAGAGATAAGAGCTTCTACGTGCTGTTCACTTAAATCATCTGCGCTCTCCGGAAGTATATTTCTAGTTTCCAGGAACACATATCTTAGATAATCGGGGAGCTCTTGCGATTCTAGCACTGGTGGCTCATCAATGGGAGTCTTTGCTGTTGGTTGATTCTTGAGATCACATCCCGGGTGCTTAGGAGTATAAGACTCTATTTCTGTTAGATCACCCATAAGTTCTTCATAATCTTCATTATTCTCATGCTCAACATTCAGTGGCACAGCAGATAATGGCTCAACAGTAGGTTGTTTCTCTATAGATAATGCTTTCGTATCCTCATAATGAACATCAGCTATGGATGACTCATTCATATCGCTGGGCTGCTTCATTGTTTTGCGTATATCAAACCGTACCACTTCGTCATTAATTCGAAACAAAAGCTCATTATCTTTCATGTCAATAAGCACACTTCCAGTTGCAAGGAAGGGACGTCCCAAGATGATGGGAACTTCAGAATCCTCCTTACAATCCAGAATAACGAAGTCGGCAGGAAATATGAATGAAGAAACCTTCACCAACACATCATTCAAGATACCCACAGGTCGTTTTACCGACCTATCAGCCATCACGAGCCTCATATTGGTTGGTGTAGGGTCTCCCAACCCCAACTTTCTGTAGATAGATAGTGGCATCAAATTGATGCTAGCTCCCAAATCGCACAATGCCTTAGCAAAATCCAACGATCCAATTGTGCAAGGAATAGTGAAAGCTCCAGGATCTGCCTTCTTTTGAACTAGCGACCTTGTAGCGATTGCACTACAATGATGAACATTATCCGCCAAGTCATAACTTGCTGCCCGCTTCTTTGTCAAGAGATCCTTCATAAATTTTGCATACCCAGGCATTTGTTCAAGTGCCTCCACCAATGGAACATTAATGGTGAGCTGCTTCAACATGGTCATAAATTTGCTGAACTTAGTGTCATCGGCCACCTTCTTCAATCTTTGTGGAAAAGGTGGTGGTGGGTATGGAAGTGTTCTCTCCATGGCTTTCTTCTCCTCTTGCTTTCGTTTATTTTTTTCAGGCTGCACGTCACTAGGCAACACGTCCTTGGCGTTGGAAGTGGATATTGCGGCGTCTTCCCTAGTGGCGTCACTAGGTGTGGCGTCCATGTCTGCTGTTCCGTCAACTACTTGCTTGCCTTCTGCTGAAGTTTCCAGCACCTTACCACTCCTCGTAGTGATGTCCATGCATGACCCATCATTCCTTGGGTTTTGCACAGTATCGCTAGGCAAGGTGCCGGCTTTTCTTTGGTTGAGTGCTGCTGAAAGTTGACTGAATTGCTGCTCTAGTTGCTTGATAGAAGTGGAATGAGAATCAACTAATTGCTTCATGGAGGCCAAATCGTCAATCACCTCCTTAACTCCCGCGCTCGTCGCTTCCACTCCTTTCAATAACTTAGCCATCATGTCTTCCATAGAATTAGATGTGGTGGTATCACGTCTACCAGGGGGAACGTACAAACCACTATTTTCATTATTTTTCTTCCAACTACCTTGGTCTTTACCTCCAGATTTATCATAATAGTTCCGACCTTGGTTTCCTTGGGCATTCCCACGGAAACCCCCCTGATTGTTCAAGTAGTTGGCCTCCTCTTCCGAATCAGATTCGTCTCTTCCTTTTGACGCAATAGCTTTCACTTTTTCAGTCTTCCCTAATAGATGCTTTGTAAGAAGATCCATTTGGGTTTTCATGTGCGCCATATCTTGATCACGTTCTTCTTCTCTTCTTCTTTGGTCTGCAGACATGCCAATAGATAAAGTGGGGCTTGCTACCTCAGAGTCCCTGGTATGCCAAGCTCTACTTTGTTTCGTCATACGATCTAGCATGTTGCTTGCTTGACCAAAGGTGAGGTCCATAAAAGAACCTCCAGCTGCGTTGTCCACCACTGGTTTAGTTACTGAATTCAAGGCTCTATATAAGATCTCCATGAGGTGAACATTAGTCATGTGATGGTTTGGGCATCTCGCTAGCTTTGTCTTGAACCTCTCCCATGTTTCGTGAAGAGCTTCAGAGGGAAGCTGACGAAAGTTGCTGATTTCATCTCTCAATTGAGCCCTCTTGGATGGCGGAAAGAATCTTTCTAGGAAAGCGTCTCTCAATTGCCTCCAATTTGTAATAGAATCAGGAGTCAGCCCATTCAACCATAATGTTGCCTCCCCAGACAGAGACAATGGAAATAGACGTAATCGAATAGCATTCTGACCAACTCCAGGATTGTCAAAAGACTTGCATGTAGAAATAAAGTTGATGAGATGCATATTCGGATCATCGCCTGCTAGTCCACCAAATAATCCCTTGAGTTGCAATAACTGAATCATGGTGCTAGTGATGTTGAACTTGGCTCTGGGCGCTAATGGTGGTGGAATTATAGCTCCAGTGGCTCCGGCACCATCAAGATCATCATCATCATCGTCGAAAGCTGGTTGCAAAGGTTGGCGATCATATCTGTACCGAGCTTGTCGACCTCGTCTGTTGGCAGGTGTTGCCATTTCAGCGCCATGCCTTGGGTTGATCAACTCGTCATCTCCTAGATCTTCATCGTCAGGATTTGTTGCTCGTCCAGGATTATCAATGTTTTGTTGTTGGACTTGAGCAGCGGCAAGAGCAACTAATCTTGCTTGCTCGTGTTGAGCAGCCATCCTGTCGATTTCCGCTTGTGCTTCCATTCTTCTAATTCGTTGCGGTTCCGGATTGATTGGTAATAACGGTTGACCAGAACTTCTAGTATGGGGCATGCACTAAAAGAAAAACCTGCAATAAACAAAAACAAAAACTAAACGTAAAAGTACGAGAATCTTTGACCAAAGGGTCTAGTAATTTTCACGAACTTGATTGACACTTGTATTCCCCGGCAACGGCGCCAATTTTTGATAACGCTCAATCTACAGCTCTCGTTTGAGTGTAAAGCGGTTGTTAGCAAATATAGAACCCAACTGGGTTGGGTATCGATCCCACAGAGAATAGCTTGGTCAACAAGTAAGTGAAATTATTAGACTTTTGATGCAAGTCTCGTAAGAATGGGGGGATTGTAATAAGTAACCAAAGTAATGAAATAAAATCTGAAAATAATAAAGTAAAAAGAGAGTATTTCGTAGGTTGTGAAACAATGAGAATTGAAGCGTTGGGGTTATGTCCACCTTCAGAGGTATACGTCTCTATTGGCTATGAGTGTGTAGAGTCTTGACATGCAATTGCTTATAGAGAATTGTAGTCGATGGTAAATCCAAGCGTCTCTCGACCTAAACAAGGACTATTTCACTTTAACTCTCTCGAGCTTAAAGTGTGTCTAGCGGTACAAATTCTCCAAGAGGTTAGTCCAGTTACGGCACTAGCTTTTTAATAGGAAAGGGTGTCCTACTACCTTGACATTATCTCTTTTCCAGACAAATAACCTTTCTCTAGAACAAGTTAAATGTTAGACTGGCGTTGGTCTATGCGTCTTCTTTTCTAGACAAATAACCTTTCTCTCGAACAGGTTAGATGTTAGAATGGCGTGTTCTTGTGTTTGAACCGCAAAGGATGTAGATTTAAGATGAAGAGAATAATGATATAAGCAATATACTTGTCTTGAACTCACAAACTCATAGCTGTAGATAGTAACTCATTCGGCTTCCATAACCCCAACTAAGAGGTTTAGTTACCCATGAATGCGAAGGATATCACGTTTTGCATGGTGGATGGCGTGAATAGTAGGTGTTTGGCGTGTGGTTTTAGTGATTCCGTAGCAAGTAACGATTCTCTTGTTGTGGAATTTAAGAATAGAAGAATGAAGAATTAAGAATGTATTGTAGGAAGATGTCTTAAGTGAAGAGTTAATTGAATTGTAAGAATGTGATTAAAAAATCTCTAACATGATAGGGTATTTATAATACTCCTATCCTACTCCTACTAAGCTAATGAAATAAATAACCAAATCCTAATATACTAATGAAATCCTTGACCCAAATGTACTAGGGTAAGGTTACAAAATTATAATCCAAATAGAATAATGAAACACATAACCTAATTGCACTAGGTTAATGTATTATGGCAAAAATCCAGCTTTGTGTCTGTAAGTCCCCAAAGTCTTCAGAAATGCTGTTTTAGCCCGGGACAGATTTTCCATGCAGCAGATTTAGTCCTTTATGCGTCCAGCTCCTTTCCATCTCGTTTGTGAGCTTTCTTTTGCGTCAAGTAAGCCATAAATTGCTGTATTTTGCATCATTTATACCTGAAACTTTCCTAATCACATTTGTTAGCTCATTTACAGGAAAAGGGACTAAAAGTGTATGAAGTAGATAATTAGTTCTCAAAACTAGGCTAAAATATGGGCAAAATATATTGATATAGGCGCGTAAATTCGCCTATCATCAACACCCCACACTTGAAGCTTTGTTCGTCCTCGAACAAAATATCATGTCCTTCTAAACATCAACTTAGGGTTTTACAGCAACAACACAAAACATTCTTCAAGACAAGCACAACAATTATCAACGAAGAGTAGCTTTCCGATTATAAGTAGAAACAATTTAACCTCAAGCATAGACTCGTGATGGTGATCAACTCGCATGCAAACGTTAAGGTGCATAGAATCATATACAACTATCCAAGACTCATCAACCATGTGTGTCTCACAATATAGTACCCATAATCACTCACAAGTATAGCATATTTTCAAACATGGGTATCAAAATATCCTTGCACTCACTCTCACAAAGAATTCATATGTAGCAACTGATGACCATAGGCTTGCCTTTAATGTAGTACTCTACTAAATGTCGGAATGTTAAGATTAGGATCAAGTAGGTCTTTAGATGGTTGTAATGTAGGCTAAGGGATGGGTAGGACTATTTTGGCCAGAAATAGTGACTAAGTTCCTAAGCACTTTAATACATCACATTGTATCATTGACACTTTTTTCTTTCAACCTTTCTTTATTTTATTTTTCCACCCTTGTTATCATCTTTTGTTTTTCAATTTTAAGCACAACTCACTTTTCAGCTTTCTTGTCCTTTTTCTTTTCACAACATACCTCTTATGATAGCCCTTTCTTTTTCATAACATATTCAAGCACCCTTGCAATTCAAAGCATCATACTCACCCAATTTCCTCTTATGTTGTCACATGACTTTTTCACTTTAAAGCACTTAGGAATTTGGATCAAATTACGGTCTTGAAAGAAATGGATTAGGCTTACATACAAGGTTGTCAAAGAAATAGGCTAAAGGCTCAAAAGGGTTTAACTAGGATGATTTACATGGGTAGGAAAAACTGAAGGTAAACATGTATAGGTTGCCAAAGAAATGCCTAAATCATATCCTAAACTTACATTCCTTATTTTCGCTTTGCATACATACCAGGCAAGTTCTAGCATCAGCCACAAACATAGAATATACTATTAATCTCACACACACAAGGCACATGGTCGACTTGATTGGTAGTAATATAGACTCTCAACCCAACAAGTGAAGGAATTGAATCACACACTATCACATAATGAGTCACAACTAGAGCCTAAATGTCTCAATAGTCACAATTGTAGCACATACTCTTGTTCTAATCTCGTGCTGCCTATCAAAATAATTTCATGCGTAGCTAGAAAAAAAAATTTTACTACTAAAAAAAACAAAACGAAACAAAAACAAAACAAAAGCAAACAAACATAGATGCGAATAGAGAAGTATAGCATGCAATACCACCACCCCACACTTAGTCGGGACACTGTCCTCAGTGGAAAATAAATACGAGGAACCTGGTTGGTCGGACTTATTCTCTATGTCTGGGGTTATACCCCTTGCATTGGAATCATCATCATAGTCGTCATCCTTAGAAGTTCCTCATAAGTATCCCACTTAATTCCAAGCGTGAGTCGGGGTATTTGCTGCGAGGAGGGTTCTCCTTGGTCCTTGTAACTTCTCTTTTTGCCCTTTTGGGAGGTGGTAGCCTTCTCCTTGCCTTGTCTCGCTTTAGGTGCCATTGTACCTGAGACTAGAAATAGCGTTAGTTGCAGCACAATCTCACTTGATACAATCTATAAGCAAGTACTAGGGGTACCACCCCACACTTAGTTTTGTTGCACAAATCAGCGAGGTGAACGTAGTCGATTTACTCAGATTTCGTCGACATACGTTTTAGGCTTGTATTCCAGCAAGAAAATCAGCATTGTATCACTTATTTGCAGCCATTGGACTACTTTCATGGTAGATATAGCAACACTATGACATAGGGGTTACCACATGGAATCGTTATTCTTACAACAAGCACAACCTCCTAAGTCGATAGGCACTATAATCTTATCCCGATGGCCGGGATAGTCTAACATGTAAGCATCCAAACAACACTCTTAAGCAATATTCATAGCCATATCAATTCAGCAAATATCATAACAATGCTATTGAAACCAAATTCAAGTCGGAAATAAGTCAAGAATTCCCTACGTATATGTTCACTCACATGATTATGCAACAACAATTCGAACACATGAACATCACCAACAATCTTATATGATTTAGCAATTTATAATAAGCATAGCAACGTAGTACTTACGATAAATAGGTGGAGAATAAGAGAGCACTTACTTGCTTGAAGATTGTGGAGAAGTTGTTGTGGATTGGAAGAACAAAGGAAGAAAATTTTGAGAAGATTTGGAAGGTTATGTGGCGCCTTTAGGGTGTTTTCTAATGTGGTTGTGTTGTAAAACTATGTCCCCTTTATATAGGAAGAGTATGGGTCGGGTTATGACCCATTTACAATCGGATTTGGGGACAAAATCACCCTACTTTTTAACTAGTTGGTTATTTTAGTTTTGACCTTGAGTTTCAATTTTCTTTTGGCTGATGCAAATTTTGACTGTACCAGCAGACCCATTTACTTTGTGGTTGTTTTAGTTTTGACCTTGAGTTTATTTATAAACTAAAATAACCAACCTTCCAACTAACGGAGAGAAGATCAAAAAGACAACCACAAAGTAGGCTCAATCAGTCTATAAATAAAATTTGAATGAAGACAAGTCTAAAACAAAGGCTACACACAAGCTCTACAACACTAAGCTGAGGTCTTAATACCAAGGCTTAATTGCTGGGTCTCAAAGTCTAAACTAAACTTAAAAATAGATAGGTGTTAATGCTCTAAATTCATCACATTTTACTATTGACTTTGCAAGGCATCAAGTCAAAACTGAACGAAGAAGCCTATATAATTACCAACCATTCAAAACGACTTTAGTATCCATGTCTGACATGTCTAAGATAAATCATACCAAGCCACAATTGAGACATATCTAAAGAACAAAATCACCACAGGGATAACCACCAATTTAAAATGCAAGCAACCAACTCTATCTCAGCTAGAGGGTACGAAATATAGCCACAAAATAAAAATCCTGCCAAAGGATGAATCATTGGTTAAAAATGCATATAACCTACTCCATATCCACTGGAGGGCATGAACTATCCAAATATACTCAAAAACTCCCCAAGGCTTAAAACTACACCAATATTGACAAAAATTTAGCAACACAGAGAAATTCAACTTTAGCTGACAACTAATCAATCTAACACTCCATCTCAGCAAAGAATAGCCACAGGCACATACTCATCAAGGAGAAACACTACACCAAGTCTCATTAGGCCTTACAAACTCTGAAATAGGGATTTCACAAATCCACCCAAGTATCACATCATCATATAAGAAATATACAAATCTTGACACCAAGGTAGACTTCAAGACCACCACCAAAAAATTAACAACTCAAGATAAAGAATTTCTAATTTACCAAATTAAGAAGCGATCATAGAAATGGTTGCCTGCCTATAACTCTCTAACTCCACATAAGGAAAAACCATATTGCAGGAAAATAGCATCCTATCTCTACATAAATAACTAGGGTAGACCATCACAAGGGAACTAACCTAACAAATGTAAGAGTTTAATCTATGACATCTCAACATCAATATCGAAATTGCTATCAAACAATGAAATAGCCAATAATGAAGAACGAACCTCAAACTGGTCAATCTCATAAATGGGATATATAGGAAGGGATAGCCAAAGAAAAAACCTTCGTAACATAAGAGGCAGGTTTAAGAGTCTCAAACTCAAGAATGGGCGATACAATCAAATCACCAACCCTAGAATTATATTAGCACCATAGAAGGTTGACTTTTTTTGATATCATAATACATCTCTGAATCAATCTAATACAGCTAACCAAGAGGGAACATAGTCAACCTCGCTGCACTAGGGGAAAGAAATCATCAAATTGGCTATATCTACTCAAGGAACCAAACAACATCACAAGAAAATGAAAGTCTAACTAGATAACGCTAGTCTATACAACTACGCAGCGAGGATCAACTTCATCAAGTAATAATATCAAACAATATCAATAACCTCACATAGTGGTAGTAATATCAACAACAATATCAATATCAACAAACTAAATAGGCGGTACCAAAATGAACATCAATATCGTGTACCACTCAAGGGCCATAATAAGGCTAATGTGCCAAGATAAAGAGGACTTGAACCCAAAAATTGCACCAATATAGGAAAATATAAATACAGATCTACTTCATTCACTACTAAAAGAAATAACTCACAGAGTGGTAACATAATTATGAATTTAATAATAAGGCATATAATGACCGGTATCAATTCGTCAAGGCCTATAATCATCAATGGGTAGAGAAACCCCAATACAAATAATATGAGATAAATGAGGAAAATAAAAGCACACAACTCGTGGTGACTTCTACAACAGCATGCCTGACGGGCATAGGAAAAAAATTAAATCTGAACGAGTCTAACTTGGATCGATCAAGTGAATCCTCAACTGAGGTGCCACACACACTATCCCTAAATGATGTTGCCACAATATCACAAGGCTGATATGAATGAGTGAAAATCCTATGTCGAAGGCACTCTCTAGACTAGTAGTCGATCTTTCTGCAGTCAAAGCAAACTTCTGTAGCACTACTATTGTGAGACACAAGTTGAGCCCAAATGTCTTGCCAACTGATGCTGAGTGAAATCCATAAAATTATGTCCATACCTTCAAAATCAAAGCCACTCTAGGCTGGTGGGAAATACATGCTAACTCTAGCTGATCATCTATATCATACTTGGGGCATTCTCTAAACTCGTGTCTTATCATGACATAACTAAACCAAAGTCTTAGAATACTTCAAGATACTCTCTCTCATAATCCAGAATAGTTTCCATGGCCTAAAGAACCATACCAAAACTCTACAAGTTTTTGGCGAGTCTACCCATTATGATCATCACAACTAATCTGAGAACTACTCATAGTATAGAATTCTATCTGTGTAGAGCTGATAGGCTGCAGATAAACATGAACACTACCAAAAGGATACTCACTCCTAAAATAAATACCAATACACTAAACTGATGGTATGCCTTTTGCCCCTATTTTCATAAGTCCCTATACTTGTGCTCTCTATAGTCCTCTTATAATCAACATCATGATGAAAGGAAGATTCAACTACTATCAAGTGTTCTGATGCCAAACAAAGTGACAATACTAGCCTTCAAACTCATCTATGCAACAATGTCTGGCTCAGAAGGATACAACATAGAAAAATGCCTGGACCATTCAAAAAATCCAATATGATACTCAACTTGTAAAATAAACCCTGATGAACACCAATAGACCCAACTTTGGTCTGAGAACTGCTCGATAAATTAATCGTCATCCATGGCTGAGAGGGATTTATAATATGACTCAAATTTCTAATGTTGAACCTAAAAGGCTGAAGTAGTCACAAGATATACTGAAGCCTAAGCTGTCCAAAATCCTATGGGTTACTGTTGAAGATCTTCGATATCCATATCTAACTCTCTAGTTTGATGTTAAGCTGAAACTCTAGGAACGCGTGTTGAAGTCTCATCCGCATTTGTCAACAATGTCGTATAGTCATTCAGTGATAAAATAGAGTCAAAGAATATGTTCAAGGTTCATAGGAATATAGACATACGATAAGGAGTCAAGAAGTAAATTTTCGAAAATGTCACTGTAGCCTTTTAAATATAGATTACAAACGTCTCTGCACTGATCCACAGGACTCTACTAAATATTTAACTCTTATACTAATGCATTGATAAAAACTAGGCTCTGATACCAATTTATCATGGCCCAATTCCTTGAGTCATGATGGTGCCTACCATAACCCCCCAATAGGCAAGCCAACCCTTAGTCTTGAACGACTAGTAACAGACTACTTAATAATATAAGGAAAAGAATGCATAATAAATGAAATAAAGATCAATAAATAATAAAATCCCAAAACATGGTGGTTTTAGTACAAGAGATTCTAATGTAATAAGAGTACAAAAGTAAAATATCAAGAGAACTACACTAATACAACTTATCTCCAACTATACCATAGAGACTAGTCCAATACATAAGAGAGAGATGAGTAATAAGTAATACTCTGAACATTAGGATTTCACTCTAATACTCTAAACCATGGTTGCTTTGCACAATGCACAAATCAACAGCGATAACCCATATTATGATCTGCAGACTGTAGAAGTGTAGTATGAGTACCAAATGAATGGTACTCTGTAGGCAACTGCCAACTGAGCTCCAAAGATAAAGTAGATATATAGAAAATATAAATGGAATTAAAACTACACCCAAATTCTAGAAATCATATAACAAGTCAATTAGAACAATAAGAGGTAACTATCCTATTCAAGTCAAGAGTCTAACATAATAAGACTAAGGAAGTATCAGGGTGAAATATCCTATTCTATCCTCATTCAATAAACATCAACACTATATCATATATCCCAGGATAATATACGAATGACGTGAAAAGAAATATGTATAGCTATTTACAAGACTAAGAAATGAATATATAATATGAACAAATGAACGAAGGGATATATGATAGTTCCATAACTTCGTATAGATAGATATGTATGTATAAATATATATATATAAACATGAGGTCATCTCATATCATAACCTAGATCATCATATCCCCATTCTAAGACCCCATTATATACTATTGGGGTCTAATACTATCATGCTCAGGGTTTCTAATCCATGTGGCTAGATATGAAATAATCGTACATAAGATAGAAAAGGCCATAGACATACCTCAAAACTCGATAGCCGATCAAATACCAATCTTCCATAAGCTAGCCACGATAATGATCATAACAATAATAATAATAATATAAATAACAACATGAATAACTGGTTGCTCTGGACAACCAAATACCGAGCCAAGATTATACATAACCCCACTGCCCCAGGTTCGGAAGGTTCAATCAATATACAATAACACAAGGCTTATTCATCACCCATATATATGCAACCATCCCACATTAGCTGATAGACATAGGTGCATATTGGTAATAGGGAATGCGCATTTAGGAATGTATGCAAAGTACAATATAACCATAAACATCAATATATATATATATAAATATATGTATATATATATGTATACATATATATATGGATAGCTAATAGGTTCACAGGCTCAAGACATGGCAAAAGGAGGGTAAATCTACAAACCTGCTAGTATACGCATAATCATAATCGTATCATCATAAAATATCTAAGTTGTGAATACTTTCCAACTATTCATTATTAGTTAACCAATGCTTATTAACATTAAACCCCTAATTCATTATTCTTAACATGACCTCTAATTATTAGCCTAAACATTATCCTTCCCATAATCCTTATTCATGGGACAGGAACTAACAATTATTTTTTAAATAGCCGCTACCTAACATCTAGTCATGGTTCATCACTGGACCATCACCGCCATCTATCCACTATCCATTATTAACTAATCATCTATATTTACTTATCATTATCAGTCAACACATTACCATTTATCATCTAACCATTCAATTTTAACTACCCATTCATTAACTAAGCATCACATACTAACTAATCCTCATGTATTAACTATTCGTTGTTATCAATCAATCATTTTTGATTATTTAGCCTCATTAATACATAACTCCTCATTTATTAACTAATCAAAATCATAAACTTAATCATCAATATCAAATAATCTTTAACTACGCTAAACCCGACATCATCACAAGCCACGTATCAACCATCACTAGCTACCATATTTCCACTAAGCAAGGTTCATTAACTAGTAAATTAAATTCTTCGCCATCACGTACTATAGTAACCTAATAGACAACTAACTACCACATAGGTTAATCCTTAATCAAGAAGAATAGTCATAAGATTGTATTTCAGCTAGAATCATATCAATTACCAATATAATAATCATAAATGTGCCGAATCTATAAATGTCATCATTTGTATTTAATAAGTAGAATAATAAGAATCATACCACATCTTTCACTATCCTATATTGGAGAGATGTGTATACAACATATACATATATTCATAAACTATAACTTCATATTTTACAAAGATAAACACTTCTCGGATATCTAACCCATATCAGACATGGCCCTAGGCCCAATAATATGTCCAAAATAATCATAACTCATAATCACAACTTTTGGCCCATATAAATATTAGGAACTTATATCGATAATCATATTTGTAAGACATAGTATATCTCTAACCATCTCACATATAGAAGACATCTCACATATAGGTGGCATAATATTAGTAAGTATATATGGTGTATAGGATATCTCATATCTATAGATCATACATCATGACTATGAGGAATGTTACCTCTCTAGGCTAATCATCATATTTCTAAGGAATATAATCTCTATAGGCCCGATAATCATAACTAAGAGGAAAGTTATCTCTATAGGCCCAACAATTATATCTAAGAGGAATATCATCTCTATAGGTCAAGTATCAAGTCTAGAAGAAAATAGCATCTCTATAGGCCAAACATCATATCAAAAAGGAAGTAGCATTTCTATAGGCCCAAATATCATTTTTCATGGAAAATACACCATTATTCAATAAGAAATGAAGTAACCTTATACTAAGGTTCACTAGTCTCAGCTATGCCTAACATCCATAATTAAGCCCACAGGGCTAACACAAGTCTTGGCCTAAGTGGGCCGGACAATCACACTTTCAATCCTTAATTTCTATAATTAGACACACTATGACTAAACTAGGCTAGGGTATCTAGTTTAACTTCTTAATGTCAAGTAAGCCATACGCAAGCCTAAGGTAGGAACTTCTACTAGAATAAGGAAATTCAAGTCAACTCTACCTAAATCATGATTTCAATACTACCGCACTAGCCCAATAAGATTGAATATACTAATCATACTTCCAACGCAAAAACCACATCCCAAACGTAGCATTTTATCATAACCAGGCTAAAAATAAACCCAAACTAGGGATAAGGCAAGGAGATTCTAAAAGGGTTATAAAAATACTATTTTATGGGTCTAAAACCCTCATCTAATCCCCAAACACCAATATATATCACACATTATATATGAAGAAAAGTGGACACGGGCCTACCTTAAAGCCGAACCATAAACCTCACTTTATTTACGAATGTCCTTCTTCAGTTTACAATCCCAAAATGCCATCATACTATTAAAATCATAATTTACTCATCAATACGAATCTAACAATACATATATTACACTATTGTTTTTTGGATCCAAAAACGACACCAAAAACCCTAAGTGGGTCCTACTTATAGAAAACTTATTTCTGCGGTTAACCCAAAGTTCATACATGAACAAGGAATCATAATCCTCAAGAAATGGATGCAAATAAAGCAAAATTTGGGTTAAAATCAATCCCTAAATAAATTTAGGGTCTTGGGTCCAAACTAAGAAATCCAAGTATGAGTTCAAAGGATTCATACCTTACATTAAAAGATATTCACATTGAAAGATGTTTATCAAGCTCCCAAGTCATCCACAAAAATCAATTTTGAGTTTTTCTACACATTTAGGGTTTTAAAATCTCAAGGAGGTGCCATGATTACTGAGAAGCGGGCTATATTTGTGGTGCCACGATTTTGTGGCCATTCCATAACCACCCTTCCATAATCACCTCCTCCACACTGTGTTCGTCGAGGCACCAAAACCACCAAAACTTGAAAAATTTTTAAGTTCTCAATAATGCCTCAGGATTCATTTAGAACTCAATATTTGCAAATGAAATATGTGACCACACTAAATTCAATGTTCCAGACACATTGGCAAAGTTATATTATCAATCCGAAGTCGTTTCTACCTAAATTTTAAAATTTTTAACTTTTTGATCAATAGGTCAAAATGAGCTCGGGTGCATTGATACCCAAAATAAAGGACTACCTAGCCTAAGGTTGATATTTTGGATCTGCTGGAGTAGTCAAAATTTGCATCCGAGATTGTTTCATTGTAGTTTTTTTCTGATTTCCATTTGGAACCACAAAGGACTTCTAAAAGAGAGAATTAGTTCTAAAACCCAAATGAACTGCTCGGTGACGGAACTGTCAGTCCCAGCAAGTCATAAATGACTTGGAGTAGCTATAAAGAAGCTCAAATAGTGAAAATAAGTGAATGTATGGAAAATGACCTGAAAGATTATTATATTTGTTAAATCCATGACTTTAGCTTTGCCGGAGGTGCCAAGGATAGCTTAGAAGGTTTCACTTTATTTGGATCCCAAGAGGATCATTATCTTATGTTCAATCTCATATATTAGTTGAGAGGGGATATCTATCTTATTTGGCTCATATTTGAGATATTAGTGTTATTTCTTCTTTCTTTTTGGATATGTTTCGTGTTGTCTGTGAGTTTGTGGATGTGTTCCCTATGAATTTTCCTGGTATACCTTTGGATAGTGATATTTATTTTTCCATTGATGTTGCACCGGACACCAAGCCCATTTTTATCCTCCTATAGAATGGACCCAACTGAGTTAAGGTAAAACATCAGTTGTAGAAGTTATTGGATAAGGGATTTATTCAACCTAGTGTATCACCTTGGGGTGCACCTATCTTTATAGTGTAAGGCTAAGGAATCCTCACTTGATTTGGATGGTATTTTGAGGATTGGTGGTCAATTTTGTGTGTCAAGAGTGGGTGATTGGATTAGATTGATTTTAGAGAAGGCCCATTATTCTAGATATTCTATCCACCCAAGTGTGACTAAGATGTATCATAACTTGAGGTAAAATTACTGGTGGGTAGGCATGAAAATAACCCAAATTGAGACTATGGGGTCCACTACCTTTCTCTATAGAGTATGTCTTTACTTTTATTTCAGAGAAAAAGTTTCTCTTGTATTTGGATATCCTATGTATTTCTTTTGGATTCTAGTAGTACTAGATACGTTCTTATACTATTGACACCTGGTTTTGTGAGTTATGGATGCATTGTTATGTTTCTTTCAGTATTTGTTATACTTGTATGGTTCAGCTTCATTCTAGAAGCCTTATGTTGGGGGTTATTATTGTCTTTTTCCCTTTTGTGTATTGGTTAGGGTGATAGTCTTACTTGTCAAGGTTCGCCAGGACTAGTACCATCATGACCCTTCAAATTTTGGGTCGTGACAATATATTGCTTAATGAACAGAGAATTCAGCCATATACTTGGAAAATATTACAGTTCAAAAGACTAAAACTTTTATTAAAATATCATCAACTACAAAGAAAATTTCAATTTCTTCCAAGAGATGATCCCATGTGATCGATTGAAAGAGTTTATCTAAGGTAATATTAAGGATAAGTATGAAGTTGTTGTCAAACTTTCTCTTATATTTGCAAAGCCAAACAAAGAATCGATAGCTTCAAGATGCCTTTATGTTATCAACCTCCAAAATTTCAACAATTTGAAGGCACAGTAACTTCAAAGCTTGTACATTTTGTCGAGATATGTAGTAATACTGGATCTTGTCAAGTAGTCTGTCTGCTCCCTAAAGAAGAACGACTAGGATTGGTACATAAACCTCGAGCCTTATTATATAGATAGTTGGGTGAAACTAGAGAAAGAGTTTCTTAATCTCTTTCACAGTATAGGGAGAACTATGAGCATGGTGAAAATCACAAATACTTTCTAGAGAAAGGAAGAATCGATTACCAATTTCATCAATTGATAAAGTAATGCAAGTCTAAATAGTAAGGATAGACTCAGTGAATCTTTTAGAATAGATATGTGTATCAAAACTATGCCCTAGACCTTACAAAGAATTAAGCCATAGTCCTTTTAAGAACTAACTACTTGTGACTATGGCATGAAGTTGAGCATATCTTCTACCAAAAGTAAAGAGACGCGTATCTACAAACCTCACAAAGGAAAAGACAAGAAGGAACTCAAGAAATGGAGCAATTTTGTATCAAATAATGACAATACATAACCATGAATGTTATTTTTTTTTGGTGAAGTTTACTATGAAAGTGAGCAAGAAGCAACGAGTGAATACAAATTTCTCTCAAAAAGCACCTAAAAGAGAAAGTTGACCTTAAAGAGATTCAGGAAAACGAATACACCTTCCTTGATTCTGACGTATCTAAAACTTTTTCTAAAATACTTAAGCTAAAACTCATTGAGCTACTGGACATGAAACAACCCAATAAATATGGGGGATGAACAATCCAAATTATTTCAAGTATCATAAGCTTGTGGATCACTCTCTTGAGAAGTTTTTGATCTTTAAGGACAAAGTTATGCAGATGGATAATCACAAGAAGATTGTACTTGACAATGAAAATACATGTCCTGATCAAATCTCTATAACTTTTGGTTCCCTAGATTTAGTCCAGTATGCAGCCTGGAAAACATGTAGAAGAACAACGATTAGAGCAACATAAACCCCAAGTTGATAGAGATAATGATAAAGGCGAGATTCTAGTGACTAGGCAAAGACACTACAAAACAAGTCCATGAAAATTATCATCTAAAAACAACCAACTAGAATGAAGATGGTAAGAAGACTAAGTGATGTAAATCTAAAAATCAAAACCAAGATGAATAAGAAGAATTAAAGCACGATCTAAAATAATAAGAAGAAATTAGCAAAGAAACAAGAGAAAAATAAATAGACAGACATAAAATGAGTATCAAAGACAACCAACTTTAATAATAAAATGACCCTCTTTAAATATCTCAAAAAACACCTAACTCTAAGAAGAACCTCAAGGTAATTGATATCTCAAGAAACTCTTCTTTTCAAAATAAGGAATAACTAAAAGCTTAGCAAGCTTTCATAACATCTCAATAATAAGGAGTTTTAGGTTTATCAATTATTAGTCTTCAAAAACATAAAAAGAAGTTATTTATATTAAGCAAATAAAGATGACTCTATGTTATTATATTTCTACTAATAATGAAGCAAAGCTCATGTTTGGATGTCCTCTTTTGTGATGAATTTAAGAATTTATCAAAAAGTATATTCCTCCTTCTTCTTCTCAATGTATGTTCCATCGAATGCTATCACGAGAATACAGATCCTTGGAAGGACTCTGTAATGCACTTAAGTACATCCTTATTCATGAATAACCCTTGCTAATCTCAAAGTTCATCAGCTTGAACCTTGTGAAAGGCCTTTAAAAGGCCTCGAGTGGCTTTGAAAAGAATTAGCCCTCAAAGGATTGGATTATTTTCCCCTTCTTGAAAAGAATTAGCCCTCAAATTCAAGAGCTCTCCATCACACACATCCATAGGAGAAAGATCATAAATAATAAATGTGTTTTGCACTTGGTAATCCAGAGAAAGATTAAATTTTTATACATTATCATTAATGTAATACCCCACAAAGTTCTCTCCTAGTCTGAACCTTAGAGCATATTTGGAAAAATAAAAATCTGAGTCTAAAAGTGTAAGAAATATCTTACCAAGTATGAAAAACTTTGAATCATGTTTTATTTCTCTAATTTTAACTTTTTGTCATGTAGAGCATTGAATAAGCTTTCCATCGATACCAATTTCATCAAAATCCGACATCGAACGAGGGAGTTATGGTCGTTTTACTAAATGGTATCAGAATTGCCCAGGTTTGATGGTTGACCTGGCGGACCGCCATGTCCTTGGTGGACCATCAAGTGTCCCATAAGTCCAAGAAAGAACATCCCATTTCTGGCCCCCGAGTGATGGACAAAGTGGTAGACCGTCAAAAAGTGGATGGACCGTCAAGGGGTCTGTCAGGTCGAAATAGAATGGCCTATTCCTGACCCTCGGGTGATGGATGATCTGGTGGACCGTCAGATTCCTGATGGACCATCACTTTGACCATCACGTCGAGGCAGAATATCCCAGTTTTGGCATTTGAGTGACGAACAACTTGGTGGACCGTCAGTCCTTCTGACGAACCATCAGATCGACCGTCACAGACCCCGATCAACAGTTTTCAACTCTTTTCTTTAAAGGACATTTTGGTCTTTTCCACTCTTTCCTCAACCTCTATAAATACCCACTTAAGGGTTGAAGGCCTCATTTCTTTTCTCTTCTTTCACCCAAAAACTAGGGTTTCCAAAATAAAAAATTCTCTCTTCTTCAACCAAAAATTTAGAGAGAATCAAGAGCAAAAATCAAGAATTCTTCTGAAGGCTTTCAAGAAAGAGTTTCCCTAAGGTATGTAGATGTTGATTCTTGGGTCACTTTCATACAATAAGCTCAATTACCTTTTTCTAAATCTCCAAGATTTATGTTTATGAAATTTTAATAATTCTTGTGAGTTGAAATTGATGTTTTTGCTATGATTGAGTTGTGGTTCATGTTTGTCTACAAGATTATCAAACCTTGGCCTTAGTATGTGGTACTTTTGTGGTAAATATATTATGTACTTGTTGTTGATGTTGAATGACCTCCAAGATGGGATACTTATGTGGTTTGTATGAATCTATAATAATATATGAGTGGAAACATGTAAATTTCTAAGAGGCTAGAAATTAAGCATTGTAGTTAAATTATGATCTAATGACTTCTAAGATATGATTATGTGTTATGATTGTTGATGAGTTCATGACTTTTGGGTGTAGAATTGGTTGATTTGGCAGAGTATGTCTCCCATAGGTTGATAAAAGCTTAGAAGAAGAATATGGGCCATTATAGCATGTTAGATAGGAAGCCCTAAACTGTGAGCTAGTCTATGCATGCCTAGTGTTTGATAAAATGACCAAGTGAATGAATTATTCCATGCTAGTAGGAAATCCCAAAATAAGTGTGAACCTATGCATGTCTAGTGTTTGTTGAAGGACCTTAGTGATTGAGTGGAGATCTGATGGTTGTAAATTCCCCATTATGTGACCCTTGATATATGTTAAGTTTTTAATATATGCCAAGTGATTAGCAAGTAAGCTATGACATGATAGTATGAAGTTTCCTAAGCGGTGTGAAATCCAAATACATTTTAAGACCGATATAGGTATGAAATAGTTGAGGTAAAACCTTGATGAATGGAGTACGATCTAATAGCATGTTTCCTCTATATTATTATATGATTAATATCCTGATATGCATTAATAATTGTGATGATGCATGATGATTAAGGTATGATTGTGATAATACATGAATGATTGCGATAATAGACGAATGATTATGATGATGAATGAATGCCTGTGTTGATGCATGAATAATTGTGATGGTGAATAGATGATCGTGATGATGTGAGAATAATTATGTTTTACTTTTATGTTATCGAGTCCTTGGGGTATTTATACCCGACAATAGAGCTGTTGTCTAGAGCTCGTGTTAGTTTCGCGATAATTCCAATCGAGCCACAATTCTCAGAACTCAGTGAACTATAGAACTATGTATCTTCAGACAAGTGTAGAGCTTAATCAGGTTCTGTAATCTCAGTTATCTCTGTAATCTCTATATCTCTAGTAATCTAGCCTTCATACTGTAATCAGCTCAGATCTAATAGTATTTAGGTGATTCAATTCTAATCTCAAAAGCGATTTGAATGATCTATCAAGCTCTGTATCGTCAGTCAGATGCTATGATTCGATACCATTCCATCAGATATGGAACTAAGTAATCTCAGTGTAACTCAGTCAGATCTCTTGAGAAATATAATCAGTATTAGATTCAGCTAAGTCTAAGTTCGGTTAAGAATCAAATCAGGGTTCTTTAGTTGGGAGTAGAAACTAGCACTGAGCAAGCCCAAGGATGGGGACTCACCTACTAGTGGAGGGTATGATCCTTAGATGCGATCCTTGTGATCCAGAACAATATAGCCAGCATAGTTTGAGACATCACACCTGCTAGATGAGGGTGAATGAGAGACATTATACCTGCTAGATAAGCGTAGATGAGGTGGTTTAACCTGTTAGATGAGGGCTCCACCGTTCTCGTATGAGAACCTGATAGATGAGGGTCATATATAGATAATGTCTTTACCTGGGGCACGGTATTGACACCTTCCCAACCGAGGATAGAGGTTGAACCCCTAAGAGATAGTAGGGGCATGTCAGTTAAGTAACTACTTCCCACAGTCTCAGTTTCAGAATCAGTATCAGACTTCAAGAAAGAGCTAAGTTCAGTGTATAGAATGCAAGGTTGTTAGATACAGGCCATCATGTATGATTATATACAAATTCGAGGATTCGCTGCTAGATAGGCCAATCTCAAAATCAGTTATCAAGTAGTATTATTATCCTCAGACTCAAAGACAACCAGTTAGATAGGGTTGCTATCCGTTTTAGAAGCTTCAGATACTCGTAATCTTAGTATGTTTAGAGATTTTAGAACTCACTCCTTGAAGAAAGTGCATCCATATTTCCCAATTATCAATACCAGATTAGTCAGTCATTCAGTATCTCAGTGTCAATAGTGATTTCAGTTTGCTGGAAAGTGGTATCTGAGTTCCAGTCTCTAGAGTTGTGATTATGATCTGTGCATTCATGTATGCGTTCTCGTGCGACATTTTCATGACTATTCAGTTTATGTATTGTGCATGCATGAGCCCTTGCATTTAGACTTACCTCGTCTACATACTTGGTACATTTTTGTACTGATGCATTTCCGCTATGGTATTTTATTTGACAACATAGTTTCAGAGGTACAGGATTCAGAGTTTCCTCAGCAGTTCAGTCCCAGTTAGCAGCAGTAGCAGTGAGTCCTCTTCCTTTGAGAACGAATCTCAATTTACTATTATTGCATCGGATTTTGTTTATATTCGTAGTTGACGGAGTTAGTTGGGGACATGTCCCATCAACTCCATAGTTCAGACAATTTAGAGGCTTTTCGGACGGAAGTTGATGTATTAGTATTCAGTTGTCAGTTTGAGTACGTATAGATATATTGAAACTTATGGCCAGTTTCCGCATTTATTTCAGATATTATGCAGTATATTGGTACAGATATCAATAAAGGGTTAGTTTGTGGTCCTTCGGGTACATAAGCACCGTGCGATGTCTCGGGATGGGATCTCGGGGTGATATAATTAAGCCTTTCAAGAACTTAAAATGGGCCATCCCTTCTCAAAATTAGCTTGGACTTTCTCTTATTAGGAAGCCTTTTCTTTTGAGAATGAACCCAAACCCAAACACCTAGTTTAAAAACCACCTTTTTTCGCCCATTGTTGATTTTCTTGATTTTTCTTCTCAAGTTGAAGTCGCACCCTCTAATGAAAAGATTTCTTGACCTCAACCCTATTGTTACTATCTAAACTCAACATAACATATTGAGACAAAAGGGTTAGATCAAGAGGGGTTAAAGGGTTCAATCCATAGACAACATTAAATAGAGACATGCACATAGGGTTATGAATGACACGATTATATGCAAATTCAACTAAAAGGCAATTGTTATTCCCACAATGTGAGTTTTCCTTTAGCCATGGCCTAAATCATAGACCCAAGAGGGCGATTCACAACTTTGGCTTGACCATCGATTTGTGGGTGACATAATGTAGAGAACAACATTTTATCCAGAGTTTACCTTGTAATTCCTTTCAAAATTACCTAAGGAATTTAGGATCACTATCACTATCTTTGGATTGAGGAATACCATATAACTTGACAACATGCTCAACAAAGAAGGATTCAATTTGAGCATCATCATTACACTATAAACATGCAATAAAATGAGCCATTTTGGAGAAACGATCAACAACTATAAAACTCAATAATTCCAATACAAAATCTATATAAATATCAAGCCAAGGTCTTTGAACGGCGGGGAGAGGCGTATATAATCTATGGGAAAGTAGCCTAGACATAGCACTAAGGCATTCAACAGTTGACAACAAACTTTAGCAATATCTCTTCGCATTTTAGGCTAATAGAATTGTTCTTCAAGGACCTCCAATGTCCTGTTAAGACCAAAATGCCCCATCAAACCCTCATTATACGACTCTCTCACAAAAATTTCCCTCCAAGAGTTCATAGGCACATAAAATTGCTTGTTCTTCAACAAGTAACCATTAAATTTAGCAAATGGGGTGGTAGGTTTATCCTTGAGCTTATGGTCCCTTTCTCATGCTCCACAATCTTGGTAGATTTGAGTAAAAATGGAATTCTCGAGGTACAGTGATTTTAAGATCTCAAAACCAAACAATTTAAGAATCAAAGTAGAAGCCACAACATGTTTCTTTGATAAGGAATCCACCACTACATTATCCTTCATTTTTTTGTATTAAATTACATAAGAGAAAATTTCAAGAACTTCAACCTATTTGGCATGCCTCTTGTTTAACTTTCACTGTGACCTAAGATATTTCAAGGACTTATGTTGTCCTAATGACGAACTCTTTAAGTCATAAGTACTGTTTCCAATTAACTAAAGCTAGAGTCAAACTATAAAGCTCAAGGTCATATGTGGAGTAGCTCAACATCGTACCTCTGAGTTTCTCACTAAAGTATGTAATGGGTTTAAATTCTTACATCAAAACAACCTTAATACCCACTTTACTAGAATCACATTTAATTTCAAAGGACTTATAAAAAATTGGGTAATTACATCAATGGTCAAAACTAAGCAATTATTTCAAGGTGAAAAAAGCCCTTGCTTTTTTCTTACCCCAAAAGAAGGACGTATCCTTTAAGATTATCTTAGTAAAGGGGAAATCTATAGTCCTAAATACTTTAACAAACCTCCTACAAATACTAGCCAATGTATGGAAACTACTTCCATCACCAATGGATATGGGAGTTGGCCAATTCTTAATATTGTCTATTTTAGATTCATCAGCTCAACTCCCCTTGAGTTCACAACAAAACTCCCAAAAAACATATTCATTAACACCAAATGAGTATTTAGACACATTAACATAGATTTGTTCTTGCCTACGTACGTCGAACACACACTTCTAATAAGCAACATACTTATCCATGGTCTTGCTATACACTAACACATCATCAAAGTATACAACCACAAGTTTATAAAATGTTTCATTTCATAATTTATTCAATCAATAAAATTACTAGGAGCATTGATGAGAAAAGAATGCATCACCAACTATTCATAAAGACCAAATTTGGTCTTAAATGTTCTTTCCTACTAATCCCCAGGCTTTATTCAGATTTGATGGTAACTGCTTGTTCTCAAGTTAAGAAATGGGACAAAGATACTTTATAGTTATTTTTTAGATGGATGAATAATCCATACACATTTCCTAAGTGCTATCCTTTTTGGGAACCAAAATCACCAGTAGCGCACATGGGCTTATCCCTCTTGCAATACCCAACTTGGATCTATAGATCGTTTTGTTTGGAAATTGGGACCCCTGGATGAAATCAATTTTATGCTTAATTAACCTTATAGGGGTCAATATTCGTAGAATTTTTAAGGGAAGGACATCTTCATAGCCCTGTAATAGAGAAGAAATAAAACTAGGAAAGAAGAGGTGAATTTATTAGTAAGCAAAAAATAGTCCCTATTCATAAGAAAGACCACTAGATACCTTTCCTCTAACTCATCCTTAATCTTCATAAAACTTTCCAAAAGTGTCATATTCTCTTTTCCTTTAGAACTACCTTTCCCTTCACTCTCCTATAATATACCCTTGGCCTCACTACTAGAATCTATACCTTTGCCCTTCTCTTTTAACTCCCTTAACTTATGGTCCATATCACTAAATTGTACTAATGTCCTAGGATATAAGATATTTTTAGGCTCTTCATATTTAAATAAATAGCAATTGGCTGGCCATCATGATTTGTATCTCTATCATATTTCCATGGCCACTCAAGTAATAGGTGACAAGCTTGCATTGGCATCACATCACACAAAAATTTTTCTTGGTACTTGCCAACCTTAAAATTGATAACAACTTATCTATTTATATTAAAATCCTAATATTCACTCAACAATTGAATTTTTTAAGGGGTAGAGCATTTGGTAGTGGGAAAGTGAAGAAAATCCACCAAGTAGTACTTGCAAAATTAACACAACTTCCTTCTTTGATTATTAAGGAACACCCGTTTCCCTTAATGAGGCACTTAGAATAGAAAAAGTTCCTTCTTTAGTTTGAACCATCCATGGCCTTGCTTACCATTATTTTCTTCACGACATAGTATGGGAGGGTAAACTCCTTTTCTTGACATATGTTCTTGATGAACAACGCCCTTCTAATTAAACCACAAGGAACAATAACATAGCCATATTCCTCACTTTCCCCCCAATCAAAATCATCCTCTTCATGAGAACCCTCATTGTTATTCCATTAAAAATTACATACGTTATCAATATTACAAAAATCATCAAACATAACAACAAATGCCCTCCGATTTGGGCATCACTAATTCTATAATCGAAACCTTGACATTTAATACATGAAAGAGGTTTAGAAGAAGTACCTCCTTTACTTGAAATAGATTTGGGAGTGGTCTTCTCATCTTGAGTAGTTTTTATCAATGGATTCTTGGTCTTTTGTATGGTGCACTTGTTCTTTGATCAAGTAGAAGAGAATGATCCCCCTTCTTTATTGTACTTATAAGAACCTTTATACCCTTTTGACTTGTAAAGTTTCTCTTCCTTGAGCTCCAAATATATATCAATATCCATTTTAAGAGTTTCATCAACATCATGATAATTTTGGAGCCTTATTTTGGAATTTATCTCCTTAAATCCTACTCTAAATCATGTAATAGTATGCAAAGGATCCTCTTTAAAGTATATTTTCATCTTCACAAGTTGCAACTTATCATAGTATTGTTCCACACTCTTTGTGTCTTGTCGTAAGTGTAAACCTTCTTGAGTTGCTCTTGTCTATATTGATCAGTGACATATTTGCACCTCAATATAGCTTTGAGTTCGTCCCATGTGGGAGTAGGAGCTAAAATATGCAACCTCATAGCTTTTCCTTGAGTTTCACACCAAGTCAATGCAAACCCCTTTAATTGAGCAATAACATAAGATTCCTTTAGCACCTCAGACACCTCATTAGTCAAGAAGATTTGATCACATTGTGTCACCCAATCAAGAAACGCATCGGGTGTTGGTTTAACCTTGAAAGATGGAAAAGTTAACTTGATGGAATTAAGACTTGTGTCTCTACTCCCAAGACAAGATGACCATGAGGCCCACCATGCCCATATGGATTCTCTCTGTAGTTTTCATTGTGAAATTTCCGGCCTTGCATGCCCCTTTGCCTACCCATTGGAAGGATAGGTCCATGTCTTTCTTTTCTACCTCTATGAGCACCATTGCATTGCATGCATTGAACCCTCATTCTGTTGTTGTATTCATCATATACTCCCTCTAACTCATGTAGGAACTCCTCTAGTAGCTCATCACTCAATGATTGGAGATTTTGGATTTTATTAAAATTTTATTGTTTAAAGTATTCTTGACTATATCTTTATTTTGTTAGGGAAACGTTTTTAGAGAATGTCTGTCGTGGGGAGTAAAATCAATGATATTCAACTCTCAAAAAAACCTTTACTCTTAATATTTTATAAGAAAAGTGGATGACATAAGTTATTCCCTGCAAGACACAAGTTATTCCTAAGACATAAGTCAGTGTATGAATAGGGCATAATGTTCTAGTACTAAATGTATATCCCAAGGCACAAGTTATGTCTTACAAAACATAATTTTATTTTAAAAAAATTTATGTCTTAAAAAGATTTCAATACTGAACTTATGCTCCAAGACACAAGTGATGCTTAAGGCAAATAAAATTCAGAAGGAATTGGTTGTCATATATGTGTATGAACTACTTAAGGTATTTTTCTAAAAGAACTTATGCCTTACATGGCTATTTTGATAGAAAAAATATTATAGATATTTTTGTCCATATGTTTATTACTTAAATTATTGCAAGTCAAATAGTACCGACCATGAATTTGAGGGGAAAAAATTTAAAGATTACTCCAAAATAGGGACATTCCATGTATGACCCTTGTGGAGTCATATAGTCAAGTTGATCGTATATCGCTTGATTCTGGAGTGTATAGTTTTTCCTTTAAATAATATCAATATTGTGTTAATAATTATAATTCCTAATTTTCAAAAGCCTAAAAATTCTTCTTCACCAAGCTTTATCCAGAGTCTTCCTTGTTGAATTGCATTATTTCTATAGATGAATAATCTGTTCTTTAATCTGTACAACACTGCACGAAACTTTTGTTAATCGTAGATGAGATGTTGGTATTATCTTTAATCCAACATTACTTGAAAAATACTAAACAAATAATTATTCTTTCAATCTTGGAGATCCATTAGGAATGATAGATGCATGGTTGTGGGCTGCTCGTTTTAGGTCTTGTTCCAAGAACTGCAACTTCAATCTCAACTTGTCCTATAGAAAAATGTTGAGCAAATAAGAGAATACATAATTATTTGGTATATGTAATAAACAATCTCACTTTGATTTATGCTTCAACCATAGCCTAGTCATTACAGCTATAGCTATATTCTAGATGTGCAAAATTACTCAACAAATTTTATTGATTATTTATAAAATATTATTTAATCACATTTATTACAATTTAGTGACCTGCAACATTTCTCTTCTAACTATCATTTTATAAATGTTATATATTATACAAACACTTCAAAATGTCTTCTAGAGACAAATTCATGAAAGTCATAATGTCAATTTTTCTTTACTTTAGTTTTCCTCTTATGATTGGCTCTCTAGTCATCTTAATAAATCTAGTCTCCCTATTGTTTAACTTCATTTGTTAAAATAAAATACAAAATTTGTGTTATACAACTACAAGGGTATACAAAAACTATACACAATTATCTCTTTTAACCTTTTGAGGGATACACATATAAAAATACCATTGTTATTCATTATCAAAATTTCAAAAATAGAGAAAGTATAAAGTATCAAAATTGGCATCTTTATAGTATTATTATAACTAAAAAGTAGACTTTCACTCGCTCATTCATAAATACCCTAAACATAAAATTTTTGTTTCGTTTTGGTTGTGCCAACCCCAATATATCTCAATTTCTTGTTTAATTATTACTCTTTTCATCTCAATTTGTTTGTCTAATTTTGACTTGATATAGAGTTTAAAAAATTAAATTAAATTTTAAAATCTTATGGTCTTAAGATTTAGATATGTAGAATGTACAAAAATATTACTTTTTAAATTTTGTGATTTTAAACATGTCATGTTAAAAAATGAACGTAAGTGTTGTCAAAAATATAAAGAGCTTCGTTCTAAGACAAACAAAAAGAAAAGCAAGACAAAAAATTGAAATCAAGGAAATAACATTTAGAAATAATATATATAAAAAAAATTGTTTAAGAACATTTTGGAAAAGCAAACCAGCATAAGACTAAAAATCAATACCTTTGATTAAGAATTATTCCTACAATATTCCTTGGAGATACAATCTCAGAAGGGGAACACAAGTTATATTGAGGTATAAGGCTCATATTTTCTCCCTCGAAGCAAGAAATTTGCAATGATTGCGTATTTCGATTGCCTTGAGACAAAACAATAGAAAAATAATGTTCTTTATCGTTGTCCTCCACTGACCATCCAAGTTGTCATTACCAAGGCATACATTAGGATCAACTAAAAATATGCATGGTTAAATATTTTAAAGATAAAAATCTTGACGTTGTTTGATAATTTAGGTTCTTAAGAGTCACAATTTTAAAGGGGGCATAATCAAATTTGAATTAAGTGTATCAAACTATTTGTGAAATTAATTGTTTTCATATACTTATAAAAAAGTAATAACGAAAATGCTGAGAGAATCTAAACATTAAACCGAGCACAATAATTAGACGAGATATGAATCCAAAAAGTATTCAAAGTTAAATATAATTACGGCTCTAACTTTATCCAAAATCATTAGAAAAAGGCTGGTCTGTCATTTGATATAGACATATGTTGAAAGTAAGTATAGTAAGTACTCTTTGTCGAGCAACTCTGTGTTTTCTACAAAATAATGTACTCAGAGTTGGATTTCTCTTTATAGGTTTGTCTCAAAATATTATTCGAAGCATTGGCTTAGGAGTTAAGATGGATCGATTTCTTTTTTCTACAAGAAAATACTTTTTCCGGCTAAAAGTTGAGGTCATGATGGCATTATCATGATGCAGATTTGATAGTACGACAAACACTCCAAAATAGAAATAAATATGAAATAATATATAAAGCAAGACAAAACGAGATTCTGGAATGGAGTCAGGTCAACACAAGTATAATATAATGGAAGTCTGAACAAATTACCTTAAAACCCTAGAAGTAGTGTCACAAGTGTAAGAGCATATAATACACCTCAAAATTTTAAAATAATACATAGTCTATCTCCAAAATAGAAATAAAGACAATTAATAGGTAGAGGAGGTCTGGAGTCAACTTTGAAAAAGCCTAGAGCGGGCTAAAACCTCGAGAATCACCTACTCAACTATATAAATCAACCTATGTGTGTCGTACTCGTGATAGGTTCTGCACCAAAAGTGTACAGTAGGAGGTGAGTACGGTCCACTTGTACTCAGTAGGTATCAAAGGATGTCTGAGCAAAGTAGAAAATAAGATAAGTAAAGAAAATACTATGAGCTCCCAACCTATAAGCAGAAAAGTTTCCAAACAATAGCTCACACCTCTCCACTAACATTTTTAATATATGGACAAGTATTCATGAGAATATAGATAAAAGCTAAGTACAGGTCAAACAACACGTAAAAACAACACATGATGTGCAAATATAATACAACGCAATAAACAATGAAGTAAAAGGTTGAAAGTCATCTCATGACTTTCTGTATACACCTATTATGTCTAAATTCTCCCAAAATAGGACTCTTGAGGGGTTCGCAACCCGTATACTATCTCAAATTTCCACTAATCTCAATCTCATGTCTCAATATACATGACCGATATATCTCTCTGTCAAGGCTATATCAAACGTATCACATTTTCTTTCAAAAATTAATGTGCCTCAATAGTACCAATACCTTATGAGCGTGTATATATGAAATGAGGATAAATGTTATGCCCCATAAATTCAATAATGTTATCCTGATAGCTCCCCTGAGTTTTAATATGATTTTAAGGTTCGATGATGATTAGGAATATTAATGGAACCAATTGGAAGTGCTTCAAAATTTTTGGAATGAGTTTTGAGGACTAACAAAACTCCAAAATAGTAAGGGTCTGCGTTTAGACCGTGCCATGTAGGCAAGGCATGCCCTGACGTGAAAATCAATATCCTGGCACAATAACGGCATGCCATACTTGCTGATTGCTATGATAAGAGTATGCCATGCCTTCTGGTTGTCGCGATAAAGGCGTGTCACACTACTTGCTTGGCGCGATAAGGTTTTACCATGTTAGTAGTCGTGGAAACATTAAAATCCAATTTTCCTTCAGATTTTCTAGGGTAATTTGGTATTTTTTTTATCCTAATTGGTCCTAAAGATAATACTAAGTGTTTTACCCTACTCCTTAACTCAAATTCAAAATTTCCTATTCTCCCAAGCTCTTAAGAATGCAAAAAGGATGGGTTCCTCTCAAAATTCCATCTCAAGGAATCTACATTCAAGTTTTCTTCAAGAAATTTGCTAAGTTCATGTATGTAGGTTTTGACTAAGGATTTCTTTCATCCTTATTCCTAAAAACTCAGTTTTCATTTGAATTTATGAATTTTCTAAATAAGGTTCATACTCACTTTACATGAATTCCAAACTATGATGCTCCTTAATGAATTAAAGTACATTTAGCATACAAATTCATGGTTTGCTCATATTCTTACTCATGGTTTATCTCATAAAGTAAATTCTAGTGTTTGTGACATGAAGTATAATAAATTAATAAAAATATGTTATTTTAGCATGATTCACTCAGTTTACGAGATATTCAAACTTATGATTTCAGAGTTAGAATGAAATTCACATATGTACTTATGATTATGAAATAGCAACAGAAGCATATTATGTTTTTCAGACTTATCAGCTCATATAATTATTTTTAGGTGAATGTATAGATTTTACGAGCAATTGTATAATTTGGGAGTAGTACCTAGCATCGAAGAGCAAGGGTTTAGCATACCCTAGTTCCATAAACTATGTGCCACCATGGGTATTCATTATTTATCTTGTCTAAATTGATACGTACAATCATTATTTAGCTTGTTCAGATGGACATGTACAGGTGATCACCTTAGTAAGTTTTTATACCATTGCAAGGTATATCGAGCCCTTTTGATGGAGTCTTTTACATCAGACTCTATGTTGCTTGAATGGTTTATGTCGGTTAAGAGAATCTCCCTATGAAGAATGATTTTTGAACCTAAGTGTGCCGACGTACTAACTTTATTATTTTTTACTTTATTGCTTATGTTTCATGATATTTCAATTTCAAGTTTCATTTATGAATATGGTGAGTTGGTATAGACTTAGCATGCATGTTTTAAGATTATGATTTATATCAGTTATTACTATTTGGATTCACCCCCATAATTTAATTTTCTTACCAAAATTAAGTTTTACTTTTTTTTGTAAGAAAAATAAAAGCTTGTTGGGTTCAAAATTGAGAGGGCCTCATATGGAAGTTTATAGTTTGCAAACCTTGAGAAGATAAATCACAGGACAAAGAAAAACATAATACTATAAGGAGTATATTGATATGGTTTGACCAAACGACCTACATATTAAAAATAAAATTGCAAAACCTAAAACTTATTGGGAGAAATCTCCCACTAAACAAAGACACATTATAGACTACATTGTAGATGCTATTTTGTGTTATGATAAGAGAAGGGGTCTTCTATTTATAGAGTTCCAAAACCTTTCCTCCAAGAAAGAGGTTTGCAAAATATGGAAATATTATATTTTCTTTTAGGAAAAGTAAACATAATTAGGGTATTACTTATATTTTTCTTTCAAGAACAGTAAAACATAAACTTGATAAGAAAATCAGGACAAAAACCCTAACACATTCTAGAAGTACTGACCACATATATGTCTGTGTAGCTATATTATTTCATAATGTAGGTTATGGTATTCGTTCTTAACAGTACGATTAGCCATGATAACTTCTTCATACCTCCCATTAGTTGGTGAGTTCTCATGTTTTGAAGCATAAGACTATGGTTACTTTCAGATGTTCAGTTATTAATAACCCTAGACTTTATATTTTTTGGGAAGGGGTCATCTGGGTCTGTTCCCGTGGCTCTTTAGTATGTTTATAGTCTTGTCAAAACTTGTTAATTCTTTTTTACATTCAAACGTTTTTGTTGATTTTTAGTTTACCCCACTTTATTAAGATTGGTTATCCAAAAAAACAATTCAGCTTAGAAGTTAAAGTTTTTGCTTATGTTCATGTTCTTTGGTTTTGATTGAGCGCTAAGTGCATACCAAGGGTTAGATTTGAAGCTTATTGTAGTCCTAAGCACTATGTGATTTCCAGTGGGTTGTCTCGAGGTGGTACAAACTTAGTATCAAATCCTAAGTTTTTAAGAGTCATAGGGAGTCTAATAAGCCGCATAACATAGAGTCTCAATCATGGGTGTGATGTGTGCCATACTTATGAGCGTGAGCATACAAAATGTATTAGGAACTATCTTTTATTTTATGATATTTATCCTGCTCTGAAGTTACCTCGATCTTATCTAACTTGTATTTTCACATGATAAAGAATGCCTCATTGCGAGCTTATGCTAGTAAGAATGGGGACCAACCGGCCCCACCACCACCTGCAAACCCTTTAAATGAGAATATATCCCAT
This sequence comes from Capsicum baccatum var. pendulum, assembly GCA_030864225.1. Lineage (NCBI taxonomy): Eukaryota > Viridiplantae > Streptophyta > Magnoliopsida > Solanales > Solanaceae > Capsicum > Capsicum baccatum. The sequence continues at coordinate 156,455,096 of CM061560.1, read as the reverse complement.
GAAGAGTTTTGGATTGCCTTTTAGGTGTTAGATCAGTCTGTGAATGCTCAAGGTAGATAGCCAACAACAGTCTTAATTTAGTAAAATGGTAACTTAGCTGTAATAAAAGTTTGAGACTTCACGGGTATGAACCCACCAGAGTTCTTTGCTTCAAAGGTGAATGAGGATCCATAATTTTTCAATAATTCGGTGAAGAAAATCACTCAGATTATGCATATCATAGAAATGGATAGTTTGCATCCTATCAATTGAAAAATGTAACTTATGATTGGGTTACCATATGAAAAAATGACAGGGGTGAAAATATAGCTCCAATGTGTTGGAATATATTTCAGACAACTTTTCTTAATAGCTTATTTTCTCTTGAGATGAGGGAGTCTAAGGTGGAGGATTTTATAAACCTCAGGCAAGGTTCTATGTTAGTGAAATAATAATCCTAAAGTTCGTGCAACTTTCTAAGTATGCACCAGAGTTGTTTGATTCCAGGGCCTGCATAAGTAAGTTCATAATTAGAGTGTCTGACTTGGTGGTCAAGGAGTGTAGGACTTCTATGCTAATTAGAGACATGGATATCTCTTGATTGGTGACTCATGTTGTGCAGATTGAGGCTGAAAAACTGAAGGAACATAAGGGGGAGACTAGAAGGGCTAGGATCGAACAATTTGAGTATATTTAATATAAGTCAGGAGGGGGGAATTATTCTTAGTTTTAGATCTATTTATCAACTCCTGCACCATCTTAAGCCAGTTCCCCCCCCCCCCCCCCCCCCACAGGACTAAGTAGATATTGTAGGATAGAACACCGACCTCTATATCTCAGAGAAGTGTTGCAGGGGAACCAATTATCAAGCCTACAAGACATGTGGTAGAAATCATTAGGGTGGGTGTTTAGATTGAAAAGCAGGGTGTTTTGGATCTGGGAATACAAACCATAGGTTAAAGGATTACCCCTCTACAAGATTGGAGAATAGAGGTGCTCGCGCTCAAGCTTAGCCTACTGCTTCAGCAACTTAATTAGGCTACCCATTTTAGTAGTAGGGCACATCATCTAGCATCTGTGGTTGTAAGTGTAAGAACTAGTTTTATGCTTTATCCTCTTTCCAGGAGTGGGAGAGCTTCATATACATGGTCACTGGTATGCTTCATGCCTTTCACCTTTTTACTTTTATATTGTTAGATCCAGGGTCAAATATTTCCTTTGTAACCCCACTTATTTTTATGATTTTTGTTGTAAGTCTCAAAAGTCTTTCTAAACTATTTTCAATTTCCACTCATGTTGGAGAGTCAATTTTGGGTAGATGGATATGTAGAAAATATCCTATTATATTCCTTTATAAGGTTATTTTAATAGATTTAATAGAGATAGAGATTATATTTTTTGATGTCATTCTTGGTACGGATTGGATCCTTTCATGCTATGGTTCCATTGATTGTCATACCCGAGTGGTAAAGTTTTACTTTCCCAATGAGTCAGTCCTCGAGTAGGATGGTAGTTCAATAACTCCTAAACGTTGTTTCATCTCTTAAGGCCATAAAGCTTAAAGGGTATAGATACCACCTAGTCCAGGTTAAATATATTAAGTCTAAAACTACAACCCTCCAATCAGTTTATGTAATCAATGAGTTTCTCTAAGTCTTTCTAGAAGATCTACCTGGAGTACGTCCTGATAGGGAAATCAAATTTGGGATCAATTTTCTTCCAGACATACAACCGATCTCATTTCCTCCTTATCGAATGGCTCTAGCAGAGCTTAAAGAGTTAAAAGAATAACTTAAAAACTCTTAGATAAGGGATTTATTAGATCCAATGTTTCTCTGTGGTATGCTTCAGTCTTATAAATACCAAAAATAATAGCGCTCTGAGAATGTGTATAGATAACAATTAGTTTAATAAGGTCGCCATTAAGAACAAGTACCTTATACCCAAATTGATGACTTGTTTGAAAAGCCTTAGGGTGCTTGTTGTTTATAAAAAATTGATCTTAGGTAGGGATATCATCAATTAAATGTCAAAGAGAGTGAAATTCTAAAGACTGCTTTTAGATCTCAGTATGGTCACTTTTTAGTTTTGTTTTTTAGACTGATAAATGCTCCTGTAGCTTTTATGGACTTAATTATTATGGGGTTTTAGTCATATTTGGACATGTTCATCATTGTCTTCATAGGTGACATATATTCTTGAAGTGAGGAGGAGTATGTTGACAATCAGACAACAGTATTGCAAACCTTCAAGGATCGCCAATTACTTACAAAATTTAGTAAGTATGAATTTTGGTTATCTTTTTTGGGGCATGTGATTCTGGGTGAAAGGTATTCATGTAGAACATCAGAAAATGGTTGCAGTTAAGTGCTGGCCTAGGACTATTACTCCATCTGACGTTAAGAGCTTTATGGGTTTAGCCGGCTATTATATAAGAATTATTAAGGATTTTCCTCAATAGCTACACTATTTACATAGAAAAAAAGGGAAGTTCCAATTGTTTGATAAGTGTGAGAAAAGGTTTTAAGAGTTGAAGAATAGATTGACTTTAGCACTAGTGTTAGCTTTTCTAGATGGGTTAGATGGATTTGTTATGTATTATGATGCCTCCAGAGTTGGGTTAGGATGTGTTTTGATGAAAAATTAAATAGAGATTATTGATGTAATACCCCATAAGATTCTAAGCTCAGTTCAGTTGTAGTTGCATGCTTAAAGGATCCAAGGCTTAAAACTTTCACTAATTATTGAGGACTTAGTCATTTTCAAGACCCTAAAACTGTATGGATTTTTATTTTGGCATTATCGACCATAAGACATTGGTTTTTGAGTTGGAACATATTTAGGGAGGTTAAATGTATGTATTGGGAGAGTTTCGGGACTTTTGGATAGGGTTTAGGACGTGTTTGGATAGCGGAGACAGAGATCCTCCGTGATAAGTCCGCGGCACATTAGTCTCCCCCATGGTGATGGGGTCTGTAGTGCCTTGGTCTCTCATCAGGAGAAATAGGCGTGAAACGTTGGTTACTCCCCTGGAGTAAGGGAAATGACACGTTGGTGCCATACGTCCAACTTCTTATTTAAAGAGCTCTAGGGGTGATTGAGTCTTTTTCCCTACACCCAAGAATACATAACATGATTGGGGGCATCCATAGGGGCATTATTTTCTCCTTTCACTCAAATCACTCATTAGAAACCCTTCTCCTTCCTAAGAACAAAATTCAAGCTCCTTTCCCTAACAATCCAATAGTTCAAGCAATGTTCAGGAATCTAGCTATTGAGGTATGTGGGGTATACAACAATGGATCCCTTCACCCATTGAGCCCCAAAAACTCTATTAAAAATTTTTCAAATATAAATATTATCCTACTTTAAGATATCATTCATTAATTTCATGAAATTAATCCATAAATTTCTTACTAATTACTTACAAGCCATGTCTACAAGTGTTTCCAAGTGAATTAAGCTATTTCATGTTTTAGGTTGTAAATTTCCATGTCATATTCCATTGATTTCATGTTAAATCCCCAAATTATGAATTAATCCATGTAATCATGTTGTTTTCTCATGTTTATCACATTCCTATGCTCAAGTTCATGATTTTAACTTATTTGGTGAAATGTTTATGTTTTGGGTCTTGGAACCATGATTCCATATTACAGTTCTAAGCTTTGATATCATATTTTATGATGATTCAGTATTGGTGGGTTATGAACACCCGATACCTATGTGTTTTCTAAAAATTTAGACTTTCAAGTAATAAGTCAGTTAATCCATGAATCTTCTCAATATACTCTATTTTTTATGATCATGATGAGCACCATCAGAAATAATGTTCAGTTGAATTTTGTTCAGTTCAGTACCAGTGTCAGTTCAGTTTGGAGTAGGATTTAGTACAAATAAAACCTAGGGTTTGGGGTTCACCTGTCAGTAGAGGGTGTGACTTTTAGTAGAAGTCCTTGAGTCCGAAAACTACTTAGCCATCGTAGGTTTGAGATGTCTTCCTTCTAGTTGAGGGTTGACACATTTCTCATAAGAGCACCTGCCAATAAAGGGCGAGACCCTAGTTCTTTAGGACACCAATTTAGTAGATCCACATAGCCAGTGTTAGTACCCGTGGAATGGTAATAACACCCTTCAAACTGGGGTTACAGGTTAGACCCCGATTAGCTCAGATTGGGTCATGTCGGTTAAAGAAAACCTCCCACAGTTTCATTCAGTATTCAGTGTATCTTAGTTTAGGTTTGATTGATCAAGTGTATAGATTTTTAGTTTTTAAGTTATACAAAATTCAGTATTTTAAAGTACAAATTTTCTTAGAAACATGTTTATGCTTGGTCTTGTTTTCTCAGATATTACATGTTTATGCATTCATGCTCAATTATCTCATGCTCTTAGTGAGTACTTATCTCACATACCAGTACATTCAAAGTATTAATTGTATACTTTTTCTTTGAACTATGTTGTCTTATAACATAGGTTCAGATGCTTAATTTCCCAACCAGTCAAAGAGAACTCAGTGTTACTCAACAACAGTAGTGGTGAGTCCTCTTCTATCGAGGACATGATATGATTTTATAGTTATTTCAGTATTCCTTTATGTTCAATCAGTTAGAGTTTATTGGGGGGTTTTTTGCCATCAAAACCTCATAATGTTTAGAAGCTTTCAGATAGATATTCAGTCAGACAGTTAGACAGTCATTCAGTTTACAGTATTATCAATTATTTCATACAGACAATTTAGTTTCCATTTTTTATTAGATATTTCAAATAGATCATTTATATATTCATTTTAGTACTATAAGTTGAAATTATCTTAGTAACTTTTCTTATGCACATGTTATATTGTTACTATTTTACTCAGTGCTTACAACAAGTACCAGCTCATGGGTTCATTTGTGGTCACTTGTGGCCATAGGCACCCTTGTCGTGACTAGGGGTAGCCTCGATCCATGACAAAACTTAGTATCAGAGCCTAAGGTTTTGAAGTGTCCTAGGGTGTCTAAAATCCACGTTGAGTAGAGTTTTGTGCATAGGTGTGAAGCATGCCACACTTATGGGCAAGAGGATATGAGACATTTTTACAAAAGTTTCCCTTTGTTTTAGTATTCATGTCGTGTGAAAGAGCATGAGCTCTATTGATTTCCCCTTCTATCTCATCCTTCATTCCATTTACAAATAATGCCTCCTAGAAGAAACAAAGGAAGAAGAAATGGGGACCATCCCACACCACCACTGGTTCACGAATATACCGTGAATGAACATGTCTCACACGCTGAATTCAGGGCTACTTTCACGACCTTAGCCCATTCTTTAGATACTTAAAACAACCAGTAGGCTGTTGCTCTAGCCAATCTACTTGAAAATATAGTTGCAGTTAGGATTCAGGATTTCACTCGGATGAATCCCCCATTTTTTTCTGGGTCCAAGTCTGAAGCGAATCCGTAGGAGTTTCTGGACATGGTGCAAAAAGTGATAGATATCATGGGAGTCAGTTTTAGTGAGAGTGCAGACTAACCTATGTATCAGTTGCACACGTAGCTCACACCTGATTTAAGTAGTGGAAGGAGGACCGAGGTGTTGAGGTAGGGCCTGTAGAGTGGGAGGAGTTTTCCACAACTTTCTTTGATAGGTTCTTTCCCCTAGAGTTAAGAAAAGCTAAGGTTCAGGAGTTCATCAACTTGTAGTAAGGTAGTATAAGCGTGATAGAGTACTCGCTCAAGTTTACTCAGTTGGAGAGGTATGCTCCAACTATGGTAGCTGAGTCTAGGTCCAAGATAAGGAAGTTTGTGTCTGGTGTATCTGATAGTGTGGTCAAGCAGTGTAGGATTGCCATGTTTATTTAGGAGATAGACATATCTAGACTTATGATTCATGATTAGTAGATTAAGGAGGATAAGCATAATGAGAAAATGAGAGAGAATAAGAGGGCTAGAATATGTAGTTTTAACTTTTCTCACCCGGGGTCAAACTCTATATGCACATAGGTTTTCAAATAATGCATGCTAAGTGTAAATGACTCACTTTGGGCTAGAATCAAACAAAGACAATGAAATAATAAACATGAGTAATAAAGTATAGGGATACACTTTGAGAGTCATAACACATAGTTCTAAATGCTTTACTTTTAATCTTTCTTAGGGAGGATATTCTAACCGACATAAACCATTTGAGCTATCATGGATTCCAACATCTTACCCATGTTGGGGAGGGATGTACTACCCTTTCCATCGGAATAGAAGCTTAATCTTAGTGATCACTGAAATTAACCCATATTAGGATTTAAACCTACGATGGAACATAGTTCAGGGGCCTGCGAACTCAGAATCATACCCAAATCGGTGATAAATACTACTCCTATATTACCTATATGCTCATACTTTAGGAAATCCACCTTAAAATAGCACAAGGATTTGTATAATTATAACCATTTATGCTTCTCTTTGTTTTAAATCATATTCAAATGAACAATGTGGATTCCATATCTTAACTTAGTATCAAGAGATCAAACTTTACTTTAAGTCTTGGTATAAAATTATCAACGAAACTTAAGATCATAGTCTTCTTGAAATCTCAAAACTCATACTTGGGGTTTAGAAAATATGTACTTAAATTCTCAGAATTTCATAATAAAGCTTCATTCTCAACAATCATCTTGAAATCTTTCAACAATATCAAGTCAAGGTAATGAAATTCAACCCATAATATAAATCTTCAAGTCAAAGCATAAATAGATGAGAATAAATATGCACATCAATACTCAAATCACTTTATAAATTCATAAACTCGAAACAAGATAGTTTAGGTATGAACCCTAATTTGTAATTCATATAATCTTAACTTTAAAACAAGTTTTGGGAATAAGGATGAAAGAGTATCCTTGTTCATAACCCCACATACCTTAATAGACTTGACTTGGTGGCGAAATCTTGATCTTGAAAACCTTAGAGATAATCTTGAGGCTAACCTAACTAGTGTTCTTGAGAGAGATATGAGAGGATTTGAGATGTTTAACTGATGAAATAGGGAAACACAATCTTGAAAGCTTTCTTGAAAATTCTTGGATTTGGGAACTTGAATTCTTGGTTTTCTTGAAGATAAGATAATGTAATTGATGAACTTGGGAGATTATTAGGGTTTCTTTGGGAGGAGGATTGGCGAATAAGGCCAATTACAACCTAAAATATACCCCAAATAGTGTTATGGATAATGAGGTTGAGGGTAAAAGACATAATTTCCCCTTAGACAATTAAATTTGCAACTGGAATGCGGTTTACTGTGTCTCCGTGATGTTGTCTTATCGTAGTGGCTTACTGGCTTTGATAGAAATGAACATAATTTTTTGCTCGAGTATTGGATTAAGGAAAAATTGATATTGTTGGAAAGCTAATTAAATTACCTATAATTTGGTTGGTTTTGAGCTGAAAAAAATCTCGTATATCAAAAGTTATACACGTTCAAAGTTGACCCATGTAGAATCAACTACCAAACTTTAGACGAATCAAAGGCTCTTTGCTCAACTTTATTCTAAGTGATTATTATGAACATTCTTCACCTCATAAGCACTTCAAAAACTAGGATAAAGATCATGACACATGCATCCAATTACAAATCAAGAATTGGACACAAATACTTTTACCGCGATGCGATGTATATGCAAAAGGGAATGTCACTGTGACGTGGCCCTATCGTGGTGACTTGCTGAATTATTTATCCAAACGTGACCTAAACCTTGTACGAAAATTCTGAAACTTCCCCGCGACATGATCCTGATAACACTCAATCTACAGCTCTCGTAAGAGTGTAAGCGGTCGTTGTCAAATATAGAACCCAACTGGGTTGGGTGTCGAATCCCACAGGGAATACTTGGTCACTATGTAATCAAAGATTATTAGACTTTTGGTTAAAGTTTCGTAAAAAGGCGGAATTGTAGCGTGTATTTAAGAGTATGAAAATAGTAACGTAAGAACGGAAAATAGAAGACTAAAACGGATTGCTTGATTGGTTTTGATCAATGAGAATTGAGGGTTAGGGTTATGTCCACCTTATGAGTTGTACGTATCTATTGACTATGAGTTATGCGGAATTCATACATGCATGCGCTTACAGACAATCGTATTCTATGGTAAATCCAGGCGTCTTTCGACCATCAAGGATTATTTCATTTTAACTCTTTCGAGCTTAAAGCATATCTAATGGTACAGATTCTCCAAGAGGTTAATCCAGTTACGGCACTAACTTTTTAACAGGGGTTGGTGCCCTATTACCTTGACATTATCTCTTTTCCAGACATGTAACTTTTCTTTCGAACAAGTTAATGCTATACTGGCGTATTCTATATGTTTGCCACCACAAGAATTTAGATTAAGATGAAGAGAATAATGATATAAGCAGCATACGTGTCAAGAATTCACAAACTCATAGCAATAGATAGTGTCTCATAAGGCTTCCATAACCCTAACAGAGAAGTTTAGCTATTCATGATTGCAACGGAGATCACAATAAACATCATCATGATCTCATGTTGGTCACAAGGGCCGTGCTTTCTCTGTCAGAAAGTGTAATGTGAATTAGGATCAAACATTGAATGAAAAAGACGTGAATTAATTAATGAGTGAATAAGAATTTATTAGAATGGGAAGGAATAGAAGGGGGAATAAGAAGAGAATGAATGCTGAAAAAGTTCAGCAAAATAGGGTTTTTATAACGCCCATATCCTATTCCTACTAAGCTACTGCATACTTATCCTAAACCTACTAGGTTACTGAATTCTTTTCCTAATCCTACTAAGTTACTGCTGGTCCCCAAGTCTTTGGAAATGCTGTTTTTGCCCGGGACAAGTTTTCCATGCATCACTTTCAGTCCATAGGCTTCCAAACGCTGCTCTCCTTCTTTCGTGAAGCTTCCTTTGGCGTCAAATTATCCATAAAATGCTGAAATCTTCATCATTTATACCTGAAAACTTGCTAATCACGTTGGTTAGCTCACTTACAGGAAAAAGGACTAAAAGTGGATGAATTATATATTTTGTCCTCAAAACTTAGCTAAAATATGGGTACATTAAGGCGCTTTAGGCGTGTAAATACGCCTAACATCAACACCCCACACTTAAAGCTTTGTTCGTCCTCGAACAAAATATCATGTCCATATAAACATCTACTTAGGGTTTCACAGTAACAACACAAAATATTCATCAAGATAGGCACGACAATTATTAACAAAGAGTAGTTTTCTAATCACTACTAGAAACAATTCACCCTCTAATATAGACTCGTGATGATGGTTAATTCGTATCCAAAAGTTAAGGCACAAAGAATCATACACAACTACCCAAAATTCATCAACCATGTGTGTCTCACAATATATCACCCATAATCACTCACAAGTATTTTATTTTTCGAAACATGGGTATAATATTTTCCTTGCTCTCACGCTCACAAAGAATTCATATGCTGCAACTGATGACCATAGGCTTGCCCTTATTGTAATGCTCCACTAAATATCAGAATGCTAAGCCTAGGATCAAATAGGTCTTTTACAGGTTGTAATGTAGGCTAAGGGACGGGTAGGACTATTTTGGCCAGAAATAGTGACTATGTTCCTAAGCGCATTAATACATTACATTATGCCATTTATGCTTTCTTTCAAACAACCTTTCTACTTTCTTTTAATCTACCACTCTTTCTCACCTCTTTTGTTTTTCAATTTTGAAAAGAATTAACTTTTTATTTTTCTTTTCATTTTTCTCTCTTCCCTTTCTCTTTTTTTTATAACACACCTCTATACTAACCATTTTTTTTCATAACGAATTCAAGTACCAATACACTTTAAGACACTACTCTCACCCAATTTCCTCTTATTTTGTCACATGACTTTACAATTTAAAGCACTTAGGAATTTGGAACAAATTATGGTCTTGAAAAAAATGGATTAGGCTTACATATGAGGCTGTCAAAGAAAATAGGCTAAAGGCTCAAAGGGGGTTATCTAGGATGATGTCCATGGGTAGATAAAACGAAGGTAAACAATCACAGGTTGCCAAAGAAATGCCTAAATCATCTCCTAACTCACACTCTTTATTTCGCTTTACATACATACCAGACAAGTTCTAGCATCAGCCACAAACATAGAATATACTATTATCTCACACACAAAAGGCACATGGTCGACTTTATTGGGAGCAATATAGACTCTTGGCCCAACGTATGAAGGAATTAAACCACACACTTATCACATAATGAGTCACATTTGGAGCCTAAACGTCTCAATAGTAATGATCTTAGCACAAACTCTTGTCATAATACCATGCCGCCTATCAAAACAATTTTATGCATCAAAATCTAATTTTTTTTTTAAAATTTAACTACTACTAAAAATCAAATAAATAAATGTAGGTAGGCAAAGAAATACAGCATACAAATACCAGCACCCCACACTAAGACGGGACACACTGTCCTCAGTGGAAAATAAATAAGAAAAACCTAATTCCAAGAGTGTGTCGAGGTATTTGCAGCGAGGAGAATTCAGCTTGCTCTTTTCTTCCTTTTTTCTTACCTTTCTGTGAGGTGGATGCTTTTTTTTCCTTATCGTCCTTTTTGTGCCATTCTACCTGGGATCTCAATAAAGTCATGTTAGAACAGACAATAATGGCACCACCCCACACTTAATTTGTTTGTACAAACTAATTACGTGAGTGATGTCGATTACTCAGACTTCATCGACATACATATAGGCGATATGTTCCAACAATATGTTCAGCACAGTCATACTTGCATGTTGTCTTTAATTATTCTTTTCAACTCTATGTCATGTAATCTTGACCATCCTTTATGGTTTGGATTATTGCATTTTTGGATCAAGACGACCATGTAGAGATTGAATCAAGTTTATGGTATAGAAAATAATCACAACATCTTATGCTTGTATTCAATCATGATCTTTATCTCGATGAATGAGTCATTCAAACATTCAAACATTCAATTTTGAAGATTATGCAATTAACTTAACCTTGTCGACTTAGCAAAAGTATGATAGTGTATCAAAATCAAATACAAGTTGGGACCAAGTCAAGAGCATCCACATGTATTCTTTCACTCAATTAGATGTATCATAACAAACCAAGAACATTCAAATCACTACTACTATTCCAAGATTAACAATTCATTATAGGCGTAGTAGTGTAGTGCTTACGGAATATAAAAGAAGAACAAAGAAGTACTTACTTGGTTGATGGCCTCGGAAGGTGTTCTTGCAAAGTAAAAGAGTAAAAGGAAATTGTTTGAGAGAATTTGGAGAGGTAGGCAGCGCTTAGGTTGGATTGGCAATGCTTTTTTGTTCTAAGACTAAGTTCTTATTTATAGGACAAGATTGGGTCGGGTTTTGACCCATTTAGAATCGGATTTGGAGACAAAAAGTGACCATAGGCGGCGCCTAATGCTTTGCCTATGCTTGGCATAGGCGGCGCCTTTTGCAAAGCATTGTTGGGCATAGGCGGCGCCTATGCTATGGCATTGTTAGGCATAGGCGGCGCCTATGCCATTGCATATGAGATTAAGAGACAAAATGCTTTTGCATAGGCGGCGCCTATGCTATGGCATTGTTGAGCATAGGCGGCGCCTATGCTATGGCACTCTAGAATCCTAGAGCTTAGGCCATAGCATAGGCCTTGCCTTGTTCGTGGCCTAGATTTACATAGGCCTTGCCTTGTTCTTAGCCTATATTTTCATAAGCAATGCCTAACCCATAGCCTTTCGCTTCTTCATTCCTAACTTACCACCTTCACTATACAATACTTCCAAATCAAAATTTGAAACCAATCTCCTCCTTTACACCTCTTGCACCTACATTCACTCAAAAACAACAAAAATGATTAGAACGATGGGTTGCCTCCCATCAAGCGCCTTAGTTTTGGTCGTGGCTCGACAAAATCCTAGGAAAACAAAAACAACAAAAACAATTAAAAATGATGGGTTGCCTCCCATCAAGCGCTTAATTTATTGTCGCGGCACAACATAGCTATCTCGATTACTTAGACTTCGTTGAGATAGATGGTGGCCATATAGTTCATCGAGTCAAAGGGCCCGATATATGGTTTTACTCGTTGGCCATTCACCTTAAAGACAACACCATTATTGTCTTCTAGCTCAACTGCTCCAGACGAGTAGACTTGGCTAATCTTGTACGCACCAGACCATTTGGACCTTAACTTACCTGGGAATAGCTTTAGTCTGGAATTGAAAAGAAGTGCCATATCACCCTTTTGGAAGTTTCGTTGAACAATCCGCTGGTCATGATACTTTTTCATCCGCTCCTTGTAGAGGTCTGATCTTTCATATGCATGTAGACGAAATTCATCCATCTCATTCAGCTGCTCCAACCTCAAGTTCATAGCATCATCCCAATTCAAATTCAGTTGCTTCAACGCCCACAATGCTTTGTGCTCGAGCTCAATGGGTAAATGACAAGCTTTCCCATAAACTAGTTGGTACGGGGACATGCCAATTGGCATTTTGAATGCAGTCCTATAAGCCCATAGTGCATCGTCCAGCTTCCGAGACCAATCTTTCCTATTCACATTTACAGTCTTATCAAGGATTCGCTTGATATCTCGATTGGAAACCTCTACTTGTCCACTAGTTTGTGGGTGATAAGGCGTGGATACCTTATGTTGCTTGACACCATATTTTGCCAACACGGATTTGAACAGTTTGTTGCAAAAGTAAGATCCTCCATCGCTTATGATAGTACGTGGTACCCCAAAATGAGAGAAGATGTTTTTCTTCAAGAATGAAACAATACGTTTTCCTTCATTATCAGCCAATGCTACTGCTTCGACCCATTTTGAAACATAATCTACAGCAACTAGGATATATTTTATTCCAAACGAATTCACGAATGGTCCCATAAAATCAATACCCCAAACATCAAAGATCTCTACTTCAAGGATTTTCGACATGGGCATCTCATGGTGTTTTGAAATTGCACCTTATCTCTGACATTGGTCGCATCTTCTCACAAAGTCGTAGGCATCTTTAAATATCGAAGGCCAATAATAGCCACTTTGCAATACCTTCCTTGCTGTCCGATTACCTGCGTGATGTCCCCCAACTTGGGATGTGTGACATGCTTCCAATATATTCGGCACCTCAACATGGGCTATGCATCGCCTGATAACACCATCCGCGCATCATCTAAACAAATATGGCTCATCCCAGAAATAGTGTCTCACGTCATGCATGAACTTCCTCTTTTGATGAAATGATAGATTCATAGGCATCACATTACTCACCACGAAGTTTGCAAAATCTGCATACCATGGTAACTCCTCCATCATTGTGGCTAAAATCTCTTCATCAGGGAAGGCATCGTCAATCTCACCATCTTGCTGTGGTAAATGCTCATTCTCGAGTCTAGATAGATGATCAGCCACTTGGTTTTCGCAACCTCTTCTATCTTTTACCTCGAAATCAAATTCTTGCAGAAACAATACCCACCGAATTAGCCTTGGTTTTGCATCTTTCTTTGTCATCAGATATCTAAGGGCTGCATGGTCTATATGAACTATCACTTTGGTTCCCAACAAATAAGCACGGAACTTTTCGAAGGCATACATAACTGCTAGAAGCTTTTGTTTGTGACAGTATAATTTTTTTGGGATTCGTTCAAGACCTTACTCGCATAGTAGATTGGATGGAATAACTTTTCTCTTCTCTGGCCAAGTACAACACCCAAAGCTACCCCGCTAGCATCACACATGACTTCAAACGGTAAAGACCAATCTGGTGCTACCATGATAGGAGCTTCAATTAGCTTCTCTTTGAGGCATTCAAATGCCTTTATACAATCCTCATTGAAGTCAAACTTTGCATCTTTCTCCAAAAGTTTGCATAATGGACTAGCAATTTTGGAGAAGTCTTTGATAAACCTTCGGTAGAAACCTGCATGACCGAGGAAACTACGAACTCCTTTGACCAAAATTGGGGGTGGTAGTTTCTTGATAACTTCAATTTTTTCTCGATCCACGTCAATTCCTCTTTTGGAGATTTTATGCCCAAGAACAATACTTTCTTTCACCATAAAGTGGCACTTCTCCCAATTCAGCACTAGGTTGAATTTAACACATCTCTCCAGCGCCATACTTAGATTTGTCAAGCACGATTCAAACGACTCACTCACAACTGAAAAATCGTCCATGAATACCTCCAGCGTGTCTTCCACTATATCAGAAAAAATGGACATCATACAACGCTGAAAAGTGGCGGGTGCGTTGCATAGCCCAAATGGCATACGTTTGAAGGCAAACGTACCATAGGGGCATGCAAACATTATCTTCTCTTGATCTTCGGGAGCGATACATATCTGATTTTAGCCAGAATAACCGTCTAAGAAATAAAACCATCCTTTCCCTGCTAATTGATCAAACATTTGGTCAATAAAGGGCATTGGAAAGTGATCTTTAAGGGTCCACGAATTCAGCTTACGGTAGTCCATTCATACTCTCCACCCTGTGACAGGTCTGAGTGGAATTAACTCATTTTTTTCATTCGCAACTACCGTCATGCCACCATTCTTTGGTACATATTGTACCGGGCTTACCCATTTACTGTTGGAGATTGGATACACAACCCCTGGATCTAACCATTTAATAATTTCTTTCTTCACTACCTCTTGCATAGGTGGATTCAGACGCCTTTGATGCTCAATAGTGGGTAAGCAATTTTCTTCAAGCTTAATCTTGTGTGTACAAATCCCAGGCGGAAGACCAATGATATCAACGATGGTTCAACCGATGGCTCTCATGTACTTTCGTAGAACCGTGATGAGAGATGCCACTTGCTGCTCACCCAAATCTGCTGCCACAATAACCGAAAGTGTGTTACCGCTTCCTAAGAATGCATACTTTAGATGACTAGGCAGCTCCTTCAATTCTAACGTGGGTGGTTCCTCAATAGATGGTTTAGCTGGTGGTGTTGGTCGGTTTTTGAGATCAAGGTCCAGCTTCTTGGGAGCATGAGGATATGACCCTAATCCTGTTAGAGCACAAATATTTTCTTCATAATTTTCAGCATCCTTATGCTCAACATTCATAAGCACAACCGCCAATGGGTCATCAACAAGTTGCTCTTATATGGGTAATTCTTTCTCATCATCAATAGAAACATCAGCTACCGAGAACACGTTCAGATCTTTGGGTTGCTTCATTGATTTACATACATCAAAGCGGACTACTTCGTCATTCATTCGAAATAGAAGCTCATTAGCTCTTAAATCAATAAGCACACTTCCTGTTGCAAGGAAAGGGTGCCCCAAGATTATGGGAACTTCAAAGTATACGTCACAATCCAAAATAACGAAGTCCGCTAGAAAGATGAATGAAGAAACCTTCACCAATACATAACATAAAATAACAATAGGTCATTTTACCGACCTATCAGCCATCACAAGCCTCATATTAGTTGGGGTAGGATCACCCAACCCTAACTTTTTGTAAATGGATAATGGCATCAAATTGATGCTGGCTCCTAAATCGCATAATGCCTTGGCAAAATTCAAAGATCCGACAGTGCAAGGAATAGTGAAGGCTCCTGGGTCTGCCTTCTTCTGAACTAGTGATCTGGTAGCAATTGCACTACAATGATGAACAACACCTGTCAACTCACCACTTGTTGCTCGCTTTTTTGTTAAAAGATCCTTCATAAATATTGCGCAGCCTGGCATTTGTTCTTGTGCCTCAACCAAGGGAACATTAATGGTCATCTGTTTTAACATTGACATGAATTTATTGAACTTGGTATCATCAGCTCTCTTCCTTAATCTTTGCAGAAAAGGAGGTGGTGGAAGGGGAATTGTTTTCTCCACGACTTTCTTTTCATCATGCTTAGGTTCGGAGATCTTTTCGGGCTGTGGACGTCGAGGACTGACGTCATGAACGTCTTCATCACCTTCGACGGCGTCATCTCCTACAATATCTTCGGCCACTTGCTTGCTTTGGGATGAATTTTCCAGCACCTTATCACTTCTGGTAGTAACAGCCATGCATGTTCCATTGTTTCTTGGGTTTTGCACTGTGTCGCTCGGTAGGGTGCCAGCTTTTCTTTGATTTAATGTGGCTGAAATTTGACTCAATTGTTGTTCCAGCTGTCTTATTGAAGTGGAATGTGAGTCAACCAATTGCTTCATTGAGGCCAAGTCATTTATTACCTCAGTTACTCCCGTGCTGGTTGCTTCCACCCCTTTCAACAGCTTAGCCATCATATCTTCCATTGACATATTTCCCGAACCAGATACAGTGGCCTCTCGTCGTCCAGGAAGAATATACACGTCACTCCTGTCAGTCTTGTTCTTCCAACTACCTTGATCCCGGTCCTTGTTTCTAGAATTATCGTAATAGTTTCGACCTTGGTTTCCTTAGGCATTGCCTCGAAAACCCCCTGATTGTTCACGTAGTTGGTTTCTTTCTCAGAATCGGATTCCTCTCTTCCTTTTGATGCAACTGCTTTGACTTTTTCGGTCTTCCCTGATAGTAGATGCTTTGTAAGAAGATCCACTTGTGTTTTCATGTGCGCTAAATCTTGATCACGTTCTTCTTCTCTTCTATTTTGTTCTGCAGTCATGCCTATAGAAAAGGTGGGGCTTGCTACCTCAGAATCTCTGGTATACCACGCGCTACTTTGCTTCGTCATTCGTTCTAGCATTATCACTTGCCTGAACAAAGGTGAGGTCCATAAATGATCCTCCAGCCGCATTATCCTCCACAGGTTTAGTTACTGAATTCAAGGATCTATATAGTATCTCCATCAAGTGGACATTGGTCATGTGATGGTTTGGGCACCTCATAAGCTTCTTCTTGAATCTCTCCCATGTTTCGTGGAGGGCTTCAGCTGGAAGCTGTCGAAAATTGCTGATTTCATCTCTCAATTGTGCTCTCTTGGATGGCAGAAAGAATCTTTCTAGGAAAGCGTCTTTCAATTGCCTCCAATTAGTGATAGAATCAGGAGTCAGCCCGTTCAACCATAGAGTTGCCTCCCGAGATAGAGACAATGGAAATAGGCACAACCGAATTGCATTCTGTCCAACGCCAGGATTGTCGAATCACTTGCATGTAGAAATAAAGTTGATCAGATGCATATTCGGATCATTGCCTGCTAGTCCACCAAATAATCCCTTGAGTTGCAATAACTGAATCATGGTTCTCGTGATGTTGAACTTGGCCCCGGGTGCCAATGTCGGAGGAATAATGGATCCTGTGGCACCAGCTCCATCAAGATCATCATCATCATCATCGAATGGTATGGCTCGACGTTCAGGCCTGAACCTAGCTTGACGATCTCTTCTGTTGGCTGGTGTCGCCATCTCAGCATTAGATCCTCATCGTTAGGATTTGTTGCTCGCCCATGATTATCAATATTCTGTTGATGCACTTGAGCGGCAGCCAGAGCAGCTAGTCTAGCCTGTTCCTATTGAGCAGGCCTTCTTTCAATTTCCTGTTGAGCCTCCATTCTGCCAATACGATGTGGTTCAGGATTGAAAGGTAATAATGGTTGACCAGAACTTCGAGTATGAGGCATGCACTGGATAAAAACCTGCAGAAAAGAAAAACAACAACTAAAGGTAAAGTACGAGAATGTTTGACCAAAGGGTCTAGTAACTATCACAAACTTAGTAGACAACCGTATTCCCCGGCAACGGCGCCAAAATTTGATAACGCTCAAACTACAGCTCTCATAAGAGTGTAAGCGGTCGTTGTCAAATATAGAACCCAACTGGGTTGGGTGTCAAATCCCACAGGGAATACTTGGTCACTAAGTAAGCAAAGATTATTAGACTTTTGGTGAAAGTTTCGTAAAAAGGGGGAATTGTAGCGTGAATTTAAGAGTATCAAAATAGTAATGTAAGAACGAAAAATAGGAGAGTAAAACGGATTGCATGGTTGGTTTTGATCAATGAGAATTGAGTGTTAGGGTTATGTCCACCTTATGAGTTGTACGTATCTATTGACTATGAGTTATACAGAATTCAGACATGCATGCGCTTATAGAGAATCGTATTCTATGGTAAATCCAGGCGTCTTTCGACCATCAAGGATTATTTAACTTTAATTCTTTCAAGCTTAAAGCGTATCTAATGGTACAGATTCTCCAAGAGGTTAATCTAGTTACGGCACTAACGTTTTAACAGGGGTTGGTGCCCTATTACCTTGACATTATCTCTTTTCCAGACATGTAACTTTTATTTCAAACAAGTTAATGCTATACTGGCGTATTCTATATGTTTGCAACCACAAGAATTTAGGTTAAGATGAAGAGAATAATGATATAAGCAGCATACGTGTCAAGAATTCACAAACTCATAGCAATAGATAGTGTCTCATAAGGCTTCCATAACCCCAACAGAGAAGTTTAGCTACTCATGATTGCAACGGAGATCACAATAAACATCATCATGATCTCACGTTGGTCACAAGGGCGTGCTTTCTCTGTCAGAAAGTGTAACGTGAATTAGGATCAAACGTTGAATGAAAAAGACTTGAATTAATTAAAGAGTGAATAAGAATTTATTAGAATGGGAAGGAATAGAAGGGGGAATAAGAAGAGAATGAATGCTGAAAAAGTTAAGTAAAATAGGGTTTTTATAATACCCATATCCTATTCCTACTAAGCTGCTGCATACTTATCCTAAGCCTACTAGGTTATTGAATTCTTTTCCTAATCCTACTAAGTTACTGCTGGTCCCCAAGTCTTTGGAAATGCTGTTTTTGCCCGGGACAAGTTTTCCATGCATCACTTTCAGTCCATAGGCGTCCAAACGCTGCTCTCCTTCTTTCGTGAAACTTCCTTTGGCGTCAAGTTATCCATAAAATGCTGAAATCTTCATCATTTATACCTGAATACTTGCTAATCACGTTGGTTAGCTCACTTATAGGAAAAAGGACTAAAAGTGCATGAATTATATATTTTGTCCTCAAAACTTAGCTAAAATATGGGTACATTAAGGCGCTTTAGGCGTGTAAATACGCCTAACATCAGATCCTTACATCCCTGAACATGAATTAACTCAAAAACTAACGTCTCCGGGTAAGGTCAAAATAAAAATTCTCGAAGTTTAGGGGTCTTGAAGATGACTAAGTCCCCAACACTTAGTGAAAATTTCAAGATCTAAGCCTCTTATGCATGTAGTTAGTAGCTGAAATGAGCTAGGAATAATATGGGGTATTACAATATCTCCCCCTTGGGAACATTTGTCCTCGAATAAAATAGGTTACACTGAGAGTACTACACTAAGGTAACTGAGATCATATACTAAACATGCATGACTTAGAACACGATTGCATAATTGAGTCTGAAACATGATACATGAACTGAATATCATGAACTGAATTGATTCCTTTACATGCAATGACATGAGAATGGTTATAAGGATGAGATAGAAACGAGAGAGTCAACTGATGAGTAACCATTACCTCAGGATGGATCTAGTTTTGTGAAGAAAAGTTAAGAGGTTTAGGGCATGAAAACTCGAGGTATTACCACATCTCCCCTTGGGGTACTTCGTCCTTTGAATGATACTGACTTGGCTGAAATACTAATGAAAGACTGTGATGATACAAACGACACTTAAGAACTGAATATCTTAATCTGAAACATGATACATGAACTAACTAAATTCACAATTCAGATGGATGCAAACAAAGTACCTCTTGGAATGGCCATACTCATGAAACTTCAGATAGCAAGACTAGATCAAAAGATGAAAAAACTGTCGGAACTTGTTTGTCTGACTACTAAACTGAATTACTGGCTAAATGAACTGAATTATATTGAAAGATTATACTCAACTATACATTCCCCTTGAAAAATGCACTTCGCGTGAGGCTACTTAAAATATCCACATGGGCACTGATAACTCTATCTATTGAAGTCTGAGCTGAACTGAATTCTCTCACTATGTTCAAGCCTACTCGAATCTACAAAGAACTACACATCACACTATAAAATTAGTCTGAATCTTGAATTCAATACATCTTACGCGTTCACAATTTCTCATCTCATGAATAATTCCTATTACCACTTCAACAACTACATTCAACCCTTACTAGATATTCACTGACGCACAATGAATACATCCATATATATAAGCATGACATTTAAGTATATCATCATAACCACATATGCACTTCTAAAAAAGCACCAATAAAAGCATATTTATCATATACTCCAAACTTCTATAATCAACAACTTCTATGCACTACCCCAAGAAAACACACATAAAATTTCAACTAACCATGACATATGTAAAAAGCCTTGCCTCAATCATTCTTCAAACCTATAGTTTCGTTTAAAAAAAGTATGCAAGAATCTTTTCCTAACACTGACCACTTATTCTTTCCCATCTAAACAATCTTTCTCCTTCACTATCATCTCCCCCTTAGATTAAAGCAATCCTTCTAAACTTATGGATCTAGTTCATATCTCTAGGACTGAGCTATAATTTCTTCACTTTAATGTTCTACAGAGAAATGCTAAACTCATTAACTCATGCGAATGAACTATATTTAAAATATACTAACTTCATTGTTGGACAATTCCCTTTACATACACCATCCTTAACTTTCTCTATCTTTGGTAATTATCATCATGGACTTACACTCTCCCCCACAAGCATACCTGCCTTATTAAACACATAATATTTATCATATTTCTAAACTTATATTTTCCTAACCCATAAGAATTAAAGTCATACCAAAAGAGTCAACATCATCATTCCATACACCTTAACTTAGCTATTAAGAACACCATATACTATATAACTAGCCTTCTTTTCATTTAGCAACTCAAGGGTATTACTAACCACACACAACCTTTAGAAATCTTAGAAAATAATGCAACCCCCATATCTACTTGGATACACATCTAAATAATACCTATAACAACATACTTAATTTCAAATCAATAAATTTAAATTCTCTCATGCACTGCTTCAAGCCTACTAGCTCACTTCGATATAACTGGTATCACTAACCAAGCAATCATTATTTCCACCTTGATGATCATCAACTTTTCAAGCTTAGTGTCTAGTGATAGGCATTATTAACTACACAATCTCACATACTATTCTCATTCAAAAGCTATAAAATAAAACACCAAGAAATACTAATCCACTAGAACCTTATAACAATAGTAATCGATCATAATCCTATGGTATATCTTATTAAAATCCATTAGCACATCCTCTTTCTATACATTATGACTATTAACTATACACCTAAATTACTTTCATAGCTTTATAAGTTTAACTAAAATCCCTTTGAAAGCACAAGGGAATCCTAAATTAACAATACTCGACCACCAAATACTTTCATTAATAACCTATACCTTTCTAACAATAAATTCCATCAATAACTCCTTTCCTACTTCAAGCAAACAACAATTCACCGTAACTAATAAATCCTTCTATAACTTCCACCAAGTAACCTTTAATTACCCCTAAACTAACACAAAGTGACATATCTCATTACAACTAACTCAATCATATGTAAAAGTTTATCTATATACATTCGATCAATCTCCATCACCACCTTTCTTGTCACTACACTTCTAAGCCCATACCTACACCTATAAGAAGGTTCTATAGCTTATGAACCATAATACTCAAGGTTATAATATCCCTCAAATGCAAACTCTATTTAACACTTTGGGTTTATACTATTTGCTTTCATGAGCACTATCTAGATTAAAGAGGTTAATGAGGAATCTAAAAACATAACATATTCTGTATTAATTGCACAACTTATATAGATAAGGACATAAGATTTTAACTTAAGGGACTTATAACACACTAGCGAATTCCTCTCAAGTCCCTTATGTGATTTCTAAAGTTACTGATAGTAAATTTGAGAGCATCATCTTCGGAGAAATTGGAATCTAGTACTCATGTTATCTCAGAAAGTCATGGATGGAAATTATAGAGTAACACACAAATCGGTAGAATTTTCAAAGAAAATAACTTTATAGCATAATCTAGAGCATGAAGAAGGAAAATATATATTAAATGCCCTGTAGCCTCTCAAAGAAAAGTACAGACACCTCGTACCATTTTGTAAGACTCTGCTAGACACGACTTCATGGACACCCTAGGAAAGTTGAACTCTGTACTCAGATACTAAGATTTTCAAGACCCAAGACTACCCCTTAGTCATAATATGGTGCTTGGAACAACAAGTGATCCCATGCTAACCCATGAATTGACATACTGCCTGAGCAACTGATTTAAATACATAAAACTTAAAGAAATAAGTAGAAGAAATATCTTTAGCTAAACATCTCTATTAAAAATGATTACAACTCTGGTTATACAAAACAAAACTAGAATCAAATACATCAACTTTACTGACTTTCTATGAAGCCTCTACAAATATTCCTGATAGGTAGCAAAGACATGACCCCCAGCTATTCCAACTCAATACGCCTGAATAAAGAAAACATGATACTACTAGAAATATGGTTGAATCAAGCCCTCAAATCAAAAGAAATCTTCACCTGCTGACTGGAAGCTGCACACTATCTGATTATGATGTGTGGGCTATAACTGGTACCTACATTATAAGACAATGTAGCACATAGACATATATATGGGTCAATACTTTTG
Organism: Capsicum baccatum var. pendulum; assembly: GCA_030864225.1. Lineage (NCBI taxonomy): Eukaryota > Viridiplantae > Streptophyta > Magnoliopsida > Solanales > Solanaceae > Capsicum > Capsicum baccatum. The sequence goes on along the minus strand of CM061560.1, from coordinate 156,432,476 downwards.
GAATGTACTGAGTATATGGGGTTGAATGCATAATAAAAAAATAACACCACATGAACATAGATTTTCAAATAATGCATGTTAAGTGTAAATGACTCACTTTGGGCTTGAATAAAACAAAGACTACAAAATAATAAACATGAGTAATAAAGCATAGGGATAAACCTTGTAAATCATAACACTTGGTTTTAAAAACTTTACTTTTATTTTTTCTTAGGGAGGTTCTTCTAAGTGACATAAAACATGTAAGCTACCATGTAGTCCAACGTCTTACCCATATTGAGGAGAGCTATCCTAACCTTGTCATTGGAATAGAACCTTAATCATAGTGATAACTGACTTAACCCATATTGAGATTTAAACCTATGGTGGCAGGTAGTTTAGGGGAATGCGACCTCAAACTCAAACCCAACCCGGTGCTACATACTACTCCCATATTACTTATATGCTCGTACTTTAGAAAATCCACCTTAAAATAGCACAAGGATTTGTATAATGAAAATCATTTATGCTTCTTTTTTCTTTAAATCATATCCAAGATGAACAACGTGGATTCCATATCTTAGCGTGGGATCAAGAGATCAAACTTTACTTTAAGTCTTGGTATAAAATTATCAAAGAAACTTAAGATCATAGTCTTCTGGAAATCTCAAAACTCATACTTGGGGTTTAGAGCGTATGTACTTAAATTCTCAGAATTTCACAATAAAGTTTCATTATTAATAATCATCTTAAAATCTTTCAACAATATCAACTCAATGTAATGAAATTCAACCCGTAATATAAATCTTCAAGTCAAAGCATAAATAGATGAGAATAAATATGCACACCAATACTCAAATAACTTTGTAAATTCATAAACTCAAAAAAGGATAGTTTTGGTATGAACCCTAATTTACAATTAATATACTCTTAAATTTAAAATATGTTTTGGGCATAAGGATGAAAAAGTATCCTTGTTCATAACCCTACACACCTTAATAGCCTTGACTTGATGGAGAAATCTTGACCTTGAAAACCTTGAAGAATATCTTGAGGGAACCCTAACTTGTGTTCGTGAGAGAGATATGAAAGGATTTAAGATTTTTAACTATAGAATCAGGAAACACAATCTTGAAAGCTTTCTTGAAAATTCTTGGATTTGAGAACTTGAATTCTTTGTTGTCTTAAAAATAAGATAATGGAATTGATGAAATTAGGAGATGATTAGGGTTTCTTTGAGAGGAGGAAGGCAAATAGGGCCAATTATGACCTAAAATACACCCAAAATATGTTATGGATGATGGGGTTAAGGGGAAGACATAATTACCCCTTAGGAAATTAAATTTGCAGCTGGAATGCGGTTTATAGGGTCACCACAATGTGGTCTTATCAAGGTGGCTTACTGATTCTGAAGAAAATAATCATAATTTTTTAGTTGGGTATCAGATTAAGGAGAAATTAGTATCCTTGGAAAGCTATTTCAATTATGTACAATTTGATGGGTATTAAGCTGAAAAATTTCATGTATATAAAAAATTATACATATTCAAAGTTGACCCTTGTATAATCGAATACCAAACTTTTGAAGAATCAAAGGCTCTTAGCTTAACATTGTTCTTAGTAATTCCTATGAACATTCTTCACCTCATAATAACTTCACACACTAGTATAAAGATCATGACACATGCATTAAATTATAAATCAAGAACTGCATGAAAATACCTTCACCATAATGCGATGTACGTGCCAAAGGAAATGTCATCACGATGCAGCCCTATCATAGTGACTTGCTGGATTCGTGATCCAAACGGGACCCAAAGCTTGTCTGAAAAATTCAAAACTTTCTTGAGACATTCTACATACATTTCTAAACTTAAATTAACTCAAAAACTAGCATCGCGAGGTCGAGAAGGTCAAAATAAAAATCCTTAAATTTTAGGGGTCCTGAAGATGACTAAGTCCCCAACACTTAGTGAAAATTTCAAGCTTTAAACCTCTTATGCATGCAACTAGTAGCTGAACTGATCTAGGAATAATATGGGGTTTTACAAAAGTAAAGGTTGAGCATTAAAGAACAGGAGGGATGCTTTAGGATATTGGTATCCCTACTTGGAAGTGAGAGGTTATTGTCATAGATTTTATTATGGGACTTTCTCGTATGAGATATCAGCATGGCCCCATCTATATTATCATCGATTGAATAACCAGTTTTGTTTATTTCCTACCAATTAAGACCTCAGGTTTGACTGAAGATTATGCTAAGTTATATGTTCATAAGTTAGTAAGTTCCACGGTATTCCTTTGTCCACCATCTCAAACCAATGTACTTAATTTACTTCTAAGTTTTGGAAATACTTTCAAAATGGCATTGGTACAAAGGTAAAGCTTAGTACTACCTTTCATCCAATTGATGGTCAGGCTGAACGGACCATCCAAACTCTATGAGATATGTTGAAAGTAGGGGTGGGCATGGTATGGTATAGTATTTGACATTTCAGTATGGAAATTTTGGTATTTGGTTTTTAAAAATACTATACCATTACCATACCATATTAATTTTGTATGGTTTTGTATTTTGATGTCAGTTGTGGTATTTTGTGGTATGATAATTGGTAACCATAGTTTGTTTAACTTTGATAATATATACTCGTATAATAGAGTATTATTAATTTGAATTTTCAAAAGCACATCTCAATTGTATTGTAATTACTCATTACATATGTACAAATATTCATAAAAAAGTACATAAAAACGTACAAACAACTCCTTTTTTTAGTCAATTACTCAAAACAAGACATTACAATCAAGATAGAGTAGCCAAAGTTCCAATGTCTTAATATTCTTATACTAATACTAAGTTTTATATCTGTCATTATATATATAAGTTATTTATGTAACTATATACTTTGGTATGGTATTCGGTATTTTGATATGTCATTTATAAATACCAAATACCGTACATTATATCAAAAAATTTTTAAATGTATACCATATACAATACAAATACCATAATACCAAAACCATGGTATAAAGAATTTCAGTTTAGTATGGTAATTCGGTATCTACTATACCATGCCCACCCCTAGTTGAGACATTGCATAGTTGAATTCAAGGTAAATTGGGATGATCCTTTATCTTTGATTGAGTTTACTTATAATAACAATTACCATGCTAGTGTTCAGATGTCTCCGTTCAAGTCTTTATATGGGCATAGATATAGATCCCCTATTGGGTGGCTTAAATATGGTGAGGATGATTTGATTGGGCAAGACTCTGTTCTCCAAGTATGGAGAAGGTTCAGTTAAAAATAGCTCAAAGTTATCAGAAGTCATATGTAGATGTTAGAAGGAGAGAATTATAGTTCACTATTGGTGATTGGGAGTTCGTGAAGGTGTCACCCATGAAGGGAGTGATGATGCTTGAAAAGAAAGAGAAGCTTAGTTCCCTGTACATTGGTTCATATAAAATCTTAAGGTGTGTTGGAGATATCACTTATTAGCTAGACCTTCTATCAGAATTAACTTCCGTTCATCTAGTTTTCTGTGTAGCCATACTAAAGATATAAATTGGAAACCCATCCTTGGTAGTGACCATAGAGAGTATTAGAGTGAAATTTTTTCCAATGAAGAGATCCCATTTGAAGTTCTTGATCAGCAGGTTCAAAGGTTAAGAAATAAGAAAGTGGCTTTAGTGAAAGTCTTGTAGGGAAATTAGTCAGTTGAGGGAGCGATGTGGGAAGAAGAGGAAAACCTGATGAATTGATATCCTTATCTATTTTCTCCTAGCACAAATTTAGATTGAGGTAAGAAATCCCTTCTAAGATATTCTCCTCACTAACATCATTACTCATATCAGTCTAACCTATGAAGTTCATGTGTAGTCAACAACTCTAGTTGTATGTAGGTTCTTGGAGTAAGTAGTTTTAGTTGCATGACATGATATGATTCAAACCTTAGGCTAATGCACCTATAAGATAGATCTTTACCCATTCCAACTTCATTTGAGGAGGATTAGTCCTAATGGAGAGATAATGGTATGTACTATAAGTTCGACGATTTTATTTTGATAACTCCCATATGATTTATTGCAGTTTTATGGTTGAATGATGATTAAGAATGTTAATGAGACCATTAGGAACTATTTTTCAATTTTTGGAATGAGTTTTGGGGCTTAAGAAAACTCCAAAATAGCAAGGGTCTGTGTTTAGGTCATTCCACAAAGGAAAGGCCCTCTTGATGCAAAAACTAGTGGCTTTGGTTCTATGAGGGAATGCCACTCTTGCTGGTTGTTGCGATAAGGGCATGCCACATCATTGGCTAGGAACAAAAAGGGCATGCCACGCCAGTGGTCCGGTGATTCCAAAATCCTATTTTCCTTCAGTTTTTAGGGTAATTTGATCTTTTACATTCTAATCGGTCCTACAACTAATACTAAACATTTTTTGTTAACCCATAACTAAAATTTACCATTTCCTCGCCTCCTAAGCTCTTAAGAAAATGAAATGTCCTGACCCAAACTAGGGCCTAGCCATGATGTGAATCTCAAGTCCACCGCGTACCAGAGATCACCCCCTTTGCCTAGTAAAATAGAACACAATGCATAAATGACTATGAAACCAATCCAAATAGACATGAGTAAGAAAAGTAGATAGCTTAAAAAGTAACTGCAAATCTAATAACTATATCAACCGACAGTAATCCACAATGCCTCTAGTATGTAAAGAACAATCGAAGTTGGGACATTCCCCTAATAATAGCCAAAAAGGAAACCAATGAAACATTCTAGGACATAAGCTAAACCAAGAAGTAATAGGCCTTACGAAAGAAGGAGGCTTACCAATTCAAGATGACTCATGGACAATGTGAGAATCACCTATTACTACGCAGGAAAAGTAGAAGTGTCTCTGATGTCTACATTGTATGGGGATACAACATTAAGAGATAGTTAGTAGGGTAAGTTCTAGCTTGTATCTTAGGGAAGAAGAATAAAATACTGCCATATACAGATCAGTGCAAAATCATTCAAAACTACACGCACATGATCATATACATATAAAAATATAAGAAGTTGGGATAGGGAATAAGGTTTAGAATGAGAGTAAAACATTAGCCTGGAATGTGTTTCTCAAACCTTCATAAAAACACCCATGAGCTATTTGGGTCTAACCTTTCTTACTGGATAGGCCCTAGTACGTGATAGCTGCATGAACCAGATATATCATAGAAGGTTAGAAAATTGACGACCCTACGCCATTCATGATAAAATATATATTAAGTATGACATAAGCACACAGTTATCAAGACCAACCTTGACACCGACAAATGTGAGTTTTAAGTATCAATCCCTTGAAACCTCCATCTTCACAGCTTAGCTATACAACCCTCTTATAAGCCTAATTAAAACTTTTATACACATTCCCAACGATTAAGAAAAGAGTCATCCGTTGAGGAATATTTTGAATGGTATCGTCATACCAAATAAACAAGCTTGCAAGCCAATGTCATTATTCCAAACCAAACTATTTAGCCAAGTGGGACTCTAACCCATCAATAAATAGGACTACAACACATTTAGTGAATTTGGACTCTAACCTATTTTCCTATAGAATTCTGACCCATTTAGCCAATTGGGACTCTAACCCTTAAACCAATAGGACTTCAAAATATTTAGCAAATTGGGACTCAATCCGTTTCGCCAACTGAAACCCAAATTCCAATTCAAATTCAATCCATGACTACCAAGGCTTTTCAAAAGCCAATTTGTATTCCATTAACCTTTTATACAATGTAAGTTTTCAAAACTGAAGTAATTTATGCTATATCTATGTATCAAATCAAATTTCACGAATTGGGTTGAGTTTAAAGCCAATTCCAAATCGTTAACCCATCTGGTTTGAGGAAACCTATGTTACCCATTTAAATTCCCACATCCATGCATTTAAATAGTTCAAATTCATGAAAATATAGTATAAACAATCAATTCCAAACCATGGGAATTTAGCTGATGCAATAACCATTCAAAACACCTCAACCATCATTCGAAATCCAACAATTAAACCGAATAGATAACAATTAAATACATGCTTTTGTATAAAATCAATTTAGGGAAGAGATTCATGACTTAGTAACACAAAAATTTAAAATCAATTTGGAGCTTGAAACCCAAAAGATGAATGTATGGTGAAACCCTTAAGATTTTCTTGTGTTTTGAGTTTTAGAGTGAAAGAGAGAAATTTATCCTTGAAAAATTAATCCAAATTAAATTGGTTTATGTTTAAGGGTCGTACATGGGTGAAAGGACCCAAAACACCTCACCCCAAGTGAATAAAACAAAAATTACATGATTTTAACATCTCAGCGTTGCACTGCCTTATCATAGAGGCTAACCTTCGTGCCACATTGCTTATCGTGTAGATTATATTTTGTGACATAGAGATATTATAGAGGCACATTTCCTCCATACCATGCCAATATTACGGAGGGTAACCTATACGACATAGCAAAAATGTGAAGGCTTACTGCCTTAAAATTCTAAAATAGCCCCGAATCCCTTTTTAAAATTCCAAAGCTCTTTAAATACACCATATTAACATACATAAACACAATTTAAGTCATAATTTAATGTTGAGAACACTGAAGGGTAAATAATAAAATGATGGAATTTTTTGAGGGTGTTACATGAAAAGAAAGGGTTTCTCTCAAAATTTGATCTTAAAGACTCTACATTCAAATTTCCTTTATAAAAATTGTTGAGTTCAAGTATGTGAGGCTTGAAAAAGGATTTACTTTTGTCCTTGTTCCCCAAAACTTAATTTTCATCTGAATTTATGGATTTGCTAAATAGGGCTTATACCCACTTTACATGATTTCAAAACTATCATGCTCCTTTATGAATTAAAGTAAATTAAGCATAAAAATTCATGGTTTGGTTATGTTTTTTCTCATATTGAAGATCTCATAAAGTAAACATATTGTGTACCTATATTTTGAAATAAAGATAGAAACATATTATGTTTTTTTGACTTATAAACTCATATGCTTATTTTGTGGTGAATTTCATATATTTTATGAGCAGTAATATTATTTTGAAGTAGTACCTAACACCAAGGAGTGAGGGTTTAGTGTACCTACTTCCATAAACTACGTGCCACTATAGGTTTTTGTTATTTAGCTTGTCCAAATAGAGATATACAATCATTATTTAGCTTGTCCAAATGAACATGTATAGGAGATCACCTTATTAAGCCTTTATACCATGGAAAGGTATATCAAGCCATTTCGATGGGGACTTTTACATTGGACTCCATGTTGCTCGCATAATTTATGTTGGTTAAGAGAATCTTCCATAGAAAGAATTATTGTAGAACCTAGGCGTGATGAATCATTGACTTTACTAATTTTTACTATATTGATTATGCTTTATGATATTTTAGCTCCATGTTTCCTTCATGAATATGATGAGTCGATACACACTTAGCATGGATGTTTTAAGATTATGATTTATATCAGTTATTGCTATTTGCACCCCCATATACGCAGTATGTTCAAGAAGTACTGACCATATATATTTCTATATGGCTACATTATTTCATAATATAGGTTCCGATGTTCATCCTTAGTAGTACAATTATCCATTATCACCAGTTCCTACCTACCATCAGTTGGCGAGTCCTAATGTTTGTGGGCCAAGACTATGTTTACTTTCAGAAGTTCATCTATTAATAAGTTCAGACTTTATGTTTTTTTTTTCAGCAGGGGTTTGTCCTAGTAGCTCTTCAGTATGTTTTGAGGAATTTCAATACTTGTTAGTTGTTCTTTGTATATTCAGACTTTTTAGGTGATGTTTAGTTTACCCTACTTTATTGAGATTGATTATCCAAATAAAATTCAGCTTAGAAGTTAAAATTTCATCTTATGATCATATGATTTGGTTTTAATTTAGTACTAATTTAGTCTTTTACTGATTATATGACTCACCATATAAGCCGTATGGTGAGGGTATGGGTTAGGTAATCTATCTCATTTAATGGCCAGTGTATGGTGGGTGAGTTCCTGGTGTGGTTATGGGTCGTATGGTTGGTGACGAGTCAGGTTATTGATCCTTCGCTTAATCTAAAATTTGGTAACATAACTTGGATATGATTATGAGTAGCTCTCCATGAGTCGTGAGAGTAGGGTACGAGTAGTATAGTCTAACTCGTATATTGGACAGTGTCCAACCTCCCTTGATTATGTTATGTGTATGGGTTAAGGGTACTTATCGTATGCTTAGGTACAAGTTACTCTTGGTGGTCTTATGTTGGACAGTGTTGGGGTCCAAGTGGCTTCCTAGGGAACAAGTAGTGGGTATCACTCATATGTTTGGGTATGATTTGGGTGGGGTAGTCATACCCACCTGCGGGAAATTCTTTATAGTTTAAGTTGGGGGTATTTTGGACATTTACCTTCTTAACCCATTATGATCCCACAACCTAAAACAATATTAAGACTCTATTTACCCTATTATTGTAATCATAAACACTCAAAAACTCTCTTAAATCTCTTTCAAGCACTAGGGTTAAGCGAAGGCTAGGGTTTCCTTCATGGTGGTTAATTAAGGCTTTAGAGGGTGATTTATTTCCATCTTTTTTATAATCTAAGGTATGTTACTCCCCATCATTATCACTTCCATTTAAGGCACGTTTTATGAATTATTTTCATGGCATAATTGTGATATGGTTTTGGGTTTTGAATTATATGATGGGGTTTTGGTTATCAATAATTGATTTATGTTTTCCCATGTTTTTACTTATGGTTTTCATATTATAATGGTGGTTTTTACAAGTGGTTGCATGGGAATGGTCAATTGAAACTTGGTTTTGGTTTTGGAAACTATATGCCCTCAATATGTTTGTTAAAATTGCTATGAGAACATTTTTACTACATAGTTGGACTTTCATTGAAAACTTTGCATGGTATAATATGGTAATGGAACCTAAAATGGTTAGATGGTTTTAATGGCTAAATGGTAAATCCATGGTGGCCATGGCTTTGATTTAAAACCTTGTGTGGTACATGACCTTAAGTAAATCTAATAATAAAACCTACAAGGTACATGGAAATCCCTTAGGTTTTGGATAGTGACATTGCTTGCACGCTATAGTTGGTATGATGATACCACTTCATATAGACTTAGTTGTTAATAAATTGAGTTGGTGGTTTGGTTGTGTGCTAATGGTTTTAATTGGGCAATAATTGTGCGTTATGATAGCTAACCGTTAAGGTTTGAGTCCAATGGATGCATTAGACACTCATGTTTATTGACATGAGGATTGGTCATGGGAATGATGTACTTGTGGGGTACATAGGAATCCCTTAGGTTATACTTGTATATGTATTATTAAGGGTGAAGGGTACATGAGAATCCCCTTCCCCTATGATATCTTTGATACATGTGAATACACGCACTGTGGCCCGTTTAGAGGGTAACACTGGACCCATATAGCTTGTGGGTAGTTTTAGGATGGTTATGCTGCACATACCTAGGTTAATGATTTTAAAGTTATGCTAAACTGAGTTTTTTTCCTGATATGGAATATATATATGTATGGATGTGAATGCATATGATTATTTACTTGGTTTTAAATATTGGCATTATTTTATCTTTATCCTTAGTGCATGCTAGCATTCACCCATTAACCCCTCTTCAAGCACTGTATCTCCTACCCGATGTAGAAAATAGCCATTCTACTCCTTCTGCTTAGTGATTAGATTTAGGGATAGCTTGTGTTGGATTAAACTAGTGAGCTTTCATACTCCAGAAGGCTCTATTTCATGTTATGGTCTTGTCTTCATCTTTGGTTATCTCTTAGACTTTAGTTTTTGCTATGGTCGGGGGTATATCCTAATCGAATACTATTTTATTTCTGGATAGAGGCTTTATAAGACTACTATGGGTTAGTATGGGCAGTGTTGGCATTAGTGTCAGCCTTGGCATTGATATTGGTATTATGGATAATACCGGATGACTAAATTTGATTTATGATTTTTCTATTTTGTTATGGTATAAATGTGTTCAGAATTCATCCTACTTAAGGTATAGAGACGTTATAGTTGGGTATTGGGGGTGGTCTCAGGTGTCAGTTGGGCTTAAGGTACCCGACCTGACTAGGTCGTGGTTGGGGTCATCTTACATTGGTATCAGAGCCCTAGGATCATGGTTAATTAGGAGTCCACAAAGCCATGTTGAGTAGAGTCTCTTTTTAGGGTGTGTAGCGTGCCACACTCAAAAGAGAAAGGCTACAAGATATTTAGCAATATTTCTCTTTTTTGTATTCTATTTTCAAGCTTTAGAGTCTAAGTATTGGAATAGTTTCTAATTCTCATTTGATCATTTTTCAGATCATGTCTTGCTGATCTGAAGTTCACAAGAACTCCTTTGTGCCACCTGAGGATAATATTGATAGGACACGCTCTACTCATAGGATCTATACTCAGTCTAAGGGGTACATTTCTAGATTGTTTTGGAGTTCTACTAGTTCCCTCTAGTCTTTCTCAGACTTCTCAGGCTGATGTGATGAATACTGAGTTGCATTAGTCTATTCATATGTTGGCACAATTGGTAGCAACATAGTCAGAGTGAGGTATTCCTGTTACTCCACCTTCTGAGGCCACAAAGATTGTCCAGTTCATGAGGTTGAACCCTCCGATCTTTATGGGTGCTAAGGTGGAGGAGAATCCTCAGGGTTTTCTTAATGAGATGGAAATTTTTTTCTATGTTATGCATGCCATGAATATGGATGGGGTGAAGTTTGCAGCCTACCATCTAAAAGATATGGCATCCAATGGTTTGAGAAATGGGATCAGGTAAGGGGTGACACTAATGAATCATTACTTTGGGAAGATTTCACTAATGGATTTTTGGATTAGTTCTTTCCTCAAGAGTTAAGGGAAGTAAAAGCTAAGGAGTTTGTTAATCTAAAGTAAGAAAAGATATCAGTCAAGGAGTATGCCTTACAAATTCACCAGTTGTCTAAGTATGCACTAGAGATGATGTCTAATATGTGATCTCGATCAGGAAGTTTGCTTTAAGACTATCTAATGAGTTGATACTTAAAATTAAATCTACCTTGCTGATCAAGGACATAAATATCTGTAGGTTGGTTGTGTATATACAATAGGTAGAGAAAGAGAAGAACAAGTAGGTTAAAATATGGGAGAGCTAAGGTGAGAAGTTTAGGTTCTCTAAGCAGTATGGTGGCCAACAATAAAGTGGAAGGGATGATGGTAAGTGGCTCAAGAAGAAGTGGGTAATTCTGGGTCCTATTGAATGGCTAGTGTTCCCTACTTAAAGCCGTTGAGTGAAAAGTTTTTTTATGGTAGTCACAACTTTAGGTCACAGGGTTCCCATTGTCAGGATAGTGGTGCTCAATTGGCTTCATTATGCCTGCATTAAGGTTTCTTTGATGAGAAAAGGGATAGGTGCTTGAGCTATGGTCAGTCAGGACATATACTTTGAAACTATCCTGTTGGTAAGCTTGCCTCTGGGGAAAACAAGGTTCCATTACTCTGTCTTTATCTCCAGCATCAAAGGGTGCACCATCTAGTTCTGACACTAGTTAGAACCATCTTTATGCACTCATTACCCGGTAAGAATCTGAGGCATTGCCTGATGTCGTGACTAGTATGTTGTAATTCTTTTCTGTTGATGTGTACTTGTTACTTGATATAGGGTCCTCTGTCTTTTATGTGACCCATTTTCTATGTATTTTGGTTTTGGTCCCGAGTGTATTTTTGACCCATTTTCTATTCCTACCCCGGTAGGTGGCTCTGTGATTGCTAAAAGAGTCTATAGGATGTGTGTAGTATCTGTTGGGAGTAATGAGACCTTGGTGGATTTATTTCAATTAGATATTATTGACTTTGATGTTGTATTAGGAATGGATTGGTTTGGATTTATTTGAATTAGATATGGATAACTTTGATTTCATATAGAGAATGGATTAGTTGCATTGGTACTATGAGTCCTTAGACTGTCGGAGCCGTAGGGTTGTCTTTAACTTTTCTAATAATCCTATTATTGAGTGGGTGGGTGGTTCCCTAGATCCTAAGGGAAGATTTATATCATATCTTAAAGCTTGGATATTGATCTCTAAGGGGTGTCTATTATCTAGTTTTTGCTAAAGATTCTAACTCGGAGGGTCCTTCTTTGGATTCGGTTCTGGTGGTGAATGAATTTCCTGAGGTTTTCCCTGATGAACTTCATGGTGTTTCTCTGGATAAGGAAATTGAGTTTGGGATTGATCTTGTTTCAGAAACTCATCCAATTTTTATCCCCCCTTATAAATCAGCTTCGGCTGCGTTAATAGAGCTAAAGAAGGAATTAAAATATCTTTTAGATTAGGGTTTTATCCGTCCTAGTGTGTCCTCATAGGGTGCATCAGTGTTGTTCGTACGTAAGAAGGATGGTTTCCTTTGAATGTGTATTGATTATCGATAATTGAATAAGCTGATAATGAATAATAAGTACCCTATTCCAAGGATAAATGACTTGTTTGATCAATAACAGAGTGCCAAATTCTTTTCTAAGATTGATCTTTGATTCAGGTATCATCAACTTAAGATTAGGGAGGTGGATATACATAAGACAACTTTCTGTACCCGATATTGGCATTTTGAGTTCTTGGTGATCTCATTTAGTTTGACCAATGCCCCTATGACATTTATGAATTTGATGAATAAGGCTTTCCATCAATTTATGGACTAATTCGTCATTGTATTCATAGATGACATTGAGATTAGTGGTGATGGTACCTTACGTTACAAATAGAAGTTTTGTGTTCCTGACGTTGATGGTTTGTGAGAGAGGATATTGGTTTAGGCGCAAGAATCATGCTATGTTGTTAATCCTAGTTTGATGAAGATGTATCATAACCTTAAGGAGATGTATTGGGAAAATGGTATGAAGTGGGATGTGGCTGATTTTATGGCCAAGTACTTGGTGTGACAACAAGTGAAAGATGAGTACATGAGGCTCGAAGGATTGTATCAAGAAATTGAATTGCCAAAATTGAAATAGGATGTGATGAACATGGATTTTGTTATCGGTCTTCCTCGATATTGAAATCAGTTTGATTCAGTTTGGGTCATCATGATAAGATGATAAAGTCGGCTTAGTTTTTACCAGTGAGTACTAACTTCTTAGATGAGGATTATGCGAGGTTGTATCTTTATGAGATTGTGAAGCTACATGCGGTGCCTGTCTCTAACATCTCTGATCGTGGCATGCATTTTGCTTCTCACTTTTAATGGCTATTTCAGAAAAGGTTGGGGACTAAGGTGAGTCTTAGTACTGCTTTTCACCCATAGTCATATGGGCAAGCTGAAATAACTATTCAGTTATTGGAGGATATGCATCGTGCTTGCGTGATTCACTATGGTGGTAGTTGGGGTTAACATTTATCTCTTATAGAGTTTGCTTACAATAATAGCTACCATTCTAGCCTTGGGATGGCTCCATTTGAATCCTTGTATGGTAGGTGATGTAGATCTCCTGTTGGGTGGTTTGAGGTCGATAAGGTAGAGAGATATTTAACCCAAATTTGGTTCACCAAGCCATGGAAAAGGTGAAGGTGATTCGGGATAGGCTTAAGGCTGCCCAAAGTTACCAAAAGTCCTATGCTGATACGAGGTGGCAAGAGTTATAGTTTGAGGTTGGGGATAGAGGGTTCCTAAAACTATCTCCCATAAAGAGAGTGATGAAGTTTGGTAAGAAGAGAAAGCTCAATCCCTGGTATTTCGGTCCTTACTAGGTCTTGATAAGGGTTGGTAAGGTTGCATATGAGTTTGAGTTCTATCTAGTTTGGCTTCATTCACTCGGTGTTCCATTTTTTTATGTTGAGGAAGTCTATGAGTGATCCATCTCAAATTGTGCCTATTTTAGATATTGGTATCTCAGACTCTTTGTCTTATGAGGAGGTCCCAATCAAGATCTTGGATTGGCAGGTTCTTCGATTGCGGACCAAGAATATAGCTTCGTTAAGGATCTATAGAGGAACCAAAAGGTTGAAAAAGCTTTTTGGGAAATGGAAGAGGACATGAATTCCAAGTATTAATTCCTATTTTTTGCTCTGGGGATTTATGTTGAAGCTAAGTGTTCTTTATCACATATTTGTTTTCTAACTTAATTAAAGGTCAAAATAGGGGTGTGGAGGTTTAAATTGTGCTTGTACTGCCTTCTCCATCATTTGTTGACGAATGATCCAAGTGAGGGAGAATTGAATCACCCTGGGTTCTGGTCCTTGGAAAATTTCCTAGGTTTTATGTCTTCTGCTGATCATACGACTTACCATACGACCTGTATGGTGAGTGTAAGGGTCAGGTAAACCATCTTTTATGATAGCCACTAGTTGGTGGGTAAGTTCCTGGTATGGTTACAACTTTGTAGGTAAGGGTCATATGGTTGGTGATGGGTTGGTGGGTTGATTCTTTACTTAATCTAAAATTTGGTACCTTAACTTGTATCTGAGTATTAGTGGCTCACGATGAGTCATGAGGATTGGGTATGAGTAGTATAGTCCAACTCGTATGTTGGACAATGTCCAACCATTTTGGTTCTGTTATCGGTATGAGTTAAGAGTACTTGTCATATTCTTGGGGATGAGTTGGTCTTGGTGGTCGTATGTTGGACAATGTTGGGGTCCAAGTAGCTGCTTAGGGTGCGCGTGGTGGGTACCACTTATTTGTTAGGGTACGGTTTGGGTGGGGTAGTCATACCCACTGACAATAATTTTTTTACAGTTTAAGTTAAGGGTATTCTGGACATTTTCTCTCTTAACCCATCATGACCCTATGACCTAAAGCACTATTGGGACTTTATTTACCCTATTATTCTAATCTTAAGCACTCAAAAACACTCTTAAATCTCTCTCAAGCTCTTGGGTTAAGCAAAGACTAGGGTTTCGTTCAAGGTGGTCAATTAAGGCCCTAAAAGGTGATTTCTCTCCATCTTCTTTGTAATCTAAGGCATATTACTCCTCCCTCATTGTTAGTTCAATTAAAGGCATGTTTTATGAATGGTTTTCATGGCATAATTGTGATATGGTTTTGGATTATGAATTATATCATGGGGTTTTGGTTTTTAATGGTTGATTTATGTTTTCCCATGTTTTTACTTATAGTTTTCATATTATAATGGTGGTTTCTACATATGGTTGCATGGGAATGGTCAACTGGCACTTGGTTTTGGTTTTGGAAAATATATGCCCTTAACATGTTTGTTAAAATGCCTAGGAGAATGCTTTTACTACATAGTTGGACTTTAATTGAAAACTTTAGATGGTATAATATGGTAATGGAACCTAAATTTTTTATATGGTTTTAATGGCTAAACGGTAAGACCTTAGTGGACATGGATTTAATTTAAAACCTTGTGGGGTATAGGGAATTACCCAAGCGAATCTAATAATGTAATCTGTGGGGTACATGGGAATCCCCTAGGTGTTGGCTAATGAGATTGCTTGCAAGCTACAGTCGGTATGACGATACAACTTTTTATAGCCTTGGTTATTAATATATGGTGTTAGTGGTTTGGTTGTGTGCTAATGGTTTTAATGCAACAATAATGGTGGGTTTTTATAGCTAACCGTGAATGTGTGAGTCCAATAGACGGACACTGGAAATATATGTTTGCCGATAGGCAGATTGGTCATGAAGACCATGTACTTGTGGGGTAAATGAGAATCCCCTAATTTATACTTGTATATATGTATCATATAGGGGGAAGGGTACACGGGAATCCTCTGCCCCTATGATATCTCGGGTATGTGTGGCTACACGTACTGGGGCTCGTTTAGGGGATAACACTGGACCTATATAGCCCGTGGGTGGTTGTAGGATGGTTAAGCTACACATACCCAGGTTAATGATTTTAAAGGTATGCTAAATTCAGTTCCCTTTTCCGGCATGTCTTATATATATATATATATATATGTGGACGTGAATGCATGTGGTTATCTACTTGGTTCTACATATTGTCATTATTTTATCCTTATCCTAAGTGCATGCTAGCGTTCACCCAATAACCTTTCTTCTGGCACTGTATCCCTATGCAATGCAGAAACCAGCCATACTACTCCTCCGGCTCAGTGATTAGATTCGGGGACCACTTATGTTAGATTTAAGTGGTGAGCTTCCATACTCCTGAAGGCTCCATTTCATGTTATTATCTTGTCTTCATACTTTGGTTATTTCTTAAACCTTGGTTTTAGCTATGGTCGCGGGAATTTCCTGACTGGATACTGTTTTACTTCTGGATAGAGGCTTTGTGAGACTTCTATTGGTTGGTATGTGTGGTGTCGGCATTTGTGTCAGCCTTGTCATTGATATTGGTATTACGGCTGATACCGGTTGACTATATTTGATTTATGATTCCATTTTGTTATGTTTTATATGTGTTTGGAATTTATCCGACTTAACGTGTAGGGAGGTTATGTTAGGGTATTGGGGGTGGTCTCCGACCCCGGTTGGGCTTAAGGCACCCGGCATGACTAGGCCCTGGTTTGGGTCGTGGTACTTACCCACATGAATATCTCCAGAATGTAAATGGATCATAGATACATGATAGATTGGATAAATGACCAAAAAGTCTGGTGGTAAGGCCAAATCATAAATAGACTCCATAAAGGTCCGAAGAATCTCAAATGACCCAATGTACCTAGGGATAAATTTGCCCCTCTTACAAAACCTCATTACGCCCTTCATGGTCAACACATGAAGGAAGACTAGATCACCAATCCCAAACTTCAAGGCACAACACTTGTAGTCGCAGAACTATTTTGCCTACTCTAGGCTAGCCAAAGCCTATACTAAATCAACCAAACCTTATCCAATGACTCACAAAGCAAGGGGATACCACAGGGTCTGACCTGTGAAGTCTCAAATGAAATGATAGAAGATTGACAACTCCTACCAGACAATTCCTTGAAAGGTGCCATCTCAATACTCAAATGGTACCTATTATTATAAGAAAACTTTTCTAGGGTTAAATACTGCCTGTACTAACCTCTGAATTCCATTACAGAACCGCAAAGCCTATCCTCCAAAATCTAAACAGTCCACTTCAACTGACCATTGGTCTGGGGATTGAAATGTGTGCCTAGGTCAACCTAAGTACCTAACTTCTCCTGAAACATCTTTCAAAATCTAGAAGTGAACATTGAGCCTCAGTATAAAATAATAGAAACAAGTACTCCATAAAGTTAAACTATCTCGCAAACATAGATATGAGCCAACTTCTCAGTACTGAAGGAAATGTAAATAGGTATGAAATTGGAAAATTTGATCAACGAATCCATAATGACCGGAATATTGTCAAAACCACAAGAAGTATGAGGCGACCCACTCATAAAATCCATAGTGATCCACTCCCAGTTCCACTCAGGAATGGGTAATCTCTAAAGCGAAACACCTGGTCCTAGATGCTTGGCTTTCACCTATTCAAAACACAAGAAACAAGCTACAAAGTATACTGCACCTTTTTCATAGTACCCACCATTTCTACTACTTCAAATCATAATACATCTTAGTTACCCCTGGATGCATTGAATATCTGGAACAATGTGCCTCCTCAAAAATTAATCTCACCTACCCACCAACTCTTTTCATACAAAATCAACCTCCAATCCTTAAAAAGCCATTAGAATCAAGAGATGCTTCGCCTCGCCATGCAACCTCTTATCTTAAATCACCCTCAAATTATCATCATCAAAGGGTGAGCTCGAATCTGCTCAATTAAAGAAGATCTATCATTAAAAAAGGATAAAACATACTTAAGTGTCAAACTATCAATACTAACCATTTGGTTAGATGGAGACTGAACCTCTAAGGCTAATGCCCTCTCTTGGGTCAAGGGATGAGCTAAAATCGCCATGCGAGTTGACTTTTTTCTCTAGTCCTCCGCAACTACATTATCCTTACTCGAATGATAAAGAATAGTAAGATTACAATATTAAAGCAACTCAAGCCAACACCGCTGCCTCATATTAAGATCTCGCTTATTGATGTAGTACTTTCGGCTACAATAATCTGAGAAGATCTCAGAAGGAACTCTATACAAGTAATGTCGCCATAAATTTAACACGAATACTATGGTTGTCAAGAACAAATCATTGGTAGGGTAATTTTTCTCATTAGGCTTTAATTAATGAGGGGCATAAGTAGTTACCTTACGCTTCTGCATCAACATCGCACACAAACGAACAATTGAAGTATCACAAAACATAGTAAAATGCATGCGCTCTTTAGGCAATGTCAGAATAGGGGCCAAAGTGTAGAAATCCCTAAGATTTTATAACTTTCTCACAAGCATTTAACCACTAAAATACAACCTTCTTATGAGTCACCTTGGTTAAAGAAGCCATAATAGATGATAAACCCTCTACATAATATCGATAATAACTTGCCAAAGATATAAAACTCTGAATCTCGGTAGGAGAAATAGGTATAGACCAATCACAACTCATTGATATCTTGGTCGGATAAATTGTAATACAAATCTTAGTTACCACATAATTAAAGAAAGATATAGAATCCAACCAGAACTCACAATTTGAAAACATAGCATTCAACTAGTCATCATATAACCTTTAAAGTACAATCCGCAAAATGCTTCACATGATCAACTTCATTCTTAGGAAAGAACCAAGATGTCATCTATAAATACACTCATAAAGGAGTCGAGATACAATTGAAATACCCAGTTTATTAACTCAATGAATGCCGCAGGTGTATTGGTCAACCTAGTATACATGACTTAAAAATAATAATGGCTATCTTCAATCGGTGATACCTGAATCACATATTAATCTTGGAAAACATTAAAGTACCCTAGAGCTGGTAAAGAAGATCATCAATGTGAGGAAGAGGATACTTTTTCTTACTTTCACTTTGTTCAATTTCCTATAATCAATACAAATATGGATAGAACTATATTTCTCCTTCAGAATAAGACCGAGCACCCCAAGGAGATATACTAGGTCTAACCCCTAACTCAACAAATTCTACAACTGCTCCTTCAATTATTTTAACTAAGTTTGGGCCATCTTATAGGGTGGGACAAAAATAGGATTGGTGCCTGACTCCATATCAGTAGCCAAATCAATCTCCCAATCAGGAGGCACACCAGGCAAATCCATAGAAAACACAATCATAAACTTATAAACAATCTATATAGAATCCAAGGTGGTAGTGAGTTAATACTACTATCATGTAAATATGGCAAATAAGGCAAATACCTGATCTCTACCATGCAATGAGTATGTAAAAAGGTTATAAATCTTTTTGGATCCAAATTATGGGTATGCTTCCAAGGTAACCTTAGTACACCAAGTGTTTCTAAGGTCACGATCTTGTCATAATAGTTTATAATAGTATGATAGGGAGCTAACCAATCCATATCAAATTAACATCAAAATCAACTATATCTAGGATAATAAAGTCTACCTAAGTCTCATGGTATGCAAAGGTAACCTCACAAAATTGGTACACCCAATCCATCACTAAAGAATCTGCTACGTGGGTAGAAATATAAAGAGGCTCAATAAGGGGCTCATCTTTAACATCCAAACTAGAAGAAAAATATGTATACATTCAAAAAATGTAAACCCCAGGGTAAAATAATAGGGAAGAAGATCTATAGAAAATTGGGACGATACTTGTAATAACTAAATCAGATGTCTCTTGTACGAGTCTCCCAAGTATAGAATAACATAGACCACATTTGCTCCTAGACTGATTGAAGCCAAACCAGGGCCTTGTCATAATAGGCATCTCAAGCCCAACAAAGGACTAGAGATTACCTCGCTACCTAATCCAACCAACCTGTATATAAGTTGAGTCAGATTAATTCCAAACATATAACAAGATAGAGTAACTATCAACTAAAAGACTTTGGGATAGGTCAATGACTATGGCTAACCCATACAAGTCTAACCATCCAATGCCAACCAACAACCATAACCAAAACTGAAATAATAACCAAGTCCATATCTATATCATAAGCATATAAAACAATAACAAATCAAATAAAGTCATATAATATTAACCTCAATGCCAAAACAACACCTGGTTGGGACATGGCCCCAACCATAGCCAAAACCAATGAAAACATAAGCAATAAAAACTAGAAATGGATGTTTCCAAAGTATTAAAGCTCACCACTTTAAGTCAACATAAGCTATTCTCAAAGTCCAATCACTGAGTAGGAGGTGTAGTAGTACTAACACCTATATCGGGTGGGGATATAGTGTTGCGCCTAAGTAGACAAACAAGTATACATGGTCTCACCATGCAATACAATGGACTTAAATAATGCCAAATACCGATCCCTCAAAGACTTGTGTTGTCAACTATTCTATTATAGTTCACTATTGAGAATAAATTGATATGAAAGAAACCAAAAGAGTTTGTGATTGTAAATAGGAAATTAAAGTAAACAATGCAATAAAGTATGTGCTTGGCCAATTAATGAATAGAAACCCTTGGTCAAGGCTCTACAAACAATCTTACTACACTATTTAACTTTATTCATTAGATTACTTATCTTGATTATTGATTCATAGGGTTTATTGTTGAAATATCCTGGGTTTTGACCTTAAGAAAATTTCTTAGAATTTTGTTTTCTGGACCCAATACGACTCATGGGTATGAGCCGTATATTGGGGTACGAGTGGTATGGTCTTATTGTATACTGACTAGTATTAGTTGGTAAGATGGTTTTGGTCACTGGAATTGGTATCACTTAGGGGTATGAGTAGTAAGTGCTTGGTACGAGTTGTATGAGGGACTCGTATAGTGGGCAGTGTTTGATCCTTCTGGTATTTCATTCTTCCATAGATACAGTTCATGGGTATGAATCATATATTGTGGTAACGACTTGGTTGGATGAGTCATATAATTTATAATTTCTGATCCAAGGTTGAGGATTTGATACTAGTGGTAGGTGCCAATCATATTGGGAGGGTACAACTCGTGTGGGTTAGCTGTATCCCTGTGATGGGATTTTAAGGGACTTAAGTGGGGTATTCTGGACACTTTCCTACTTACCCTAATTAGGACCCATGACTTGTAATACACTTAGGAGGTTATTAACCCTATTATTCTAGTTATTAACACTTAGAAACTATTCCAAAACACTCCATAATTCTATCAAGAGCTTTTGGGGCAAGAAGACTAGGGTTTTATCATGAGGATTGTTTTGGGTCTTTACTTGGTGATTTCTTTCCATCAATTCTTTGGTCTAAGGCATGATTCTCTTTCCTAATTTTAATTTCAACTAAAGAAATGGCTTACATGATTGATTTCTTGGTTTTACTATTCCATAATTATGGCTTTCAACTATTATTTGAGGGTTTGATATTAATTGCTTGGTTATGGTTTCCCATGTTTTTAATTATATTTTTATATACATTAATGGTGGGTTTGGAAAATCGGATTGCATGGTATTGGTTTAATGGTCTTTGGAATTTTTTTTGGTTATATTATGCCCCAAAGGTGTTTGATAAAATGCTTGTAAAGATATGTTTATTGCATTGTTTTGTTTAATGAAACTCTTGCATGATTTAAACTTTGTAAAGGAAATTTTCATGGTTTAAATGGTTTGAAAAGGCTAAAGGATAAATGGTTATACTTTTAGAGAACATGGAAGTCTCCCAAGTGGTTTAATATGGTATATGCAAGGGAACTTGAAAGTCCCTTTAACCTATATGGTTTAGCTATAGATATTACTTGCATGTAAGGGGTAGTATAAAGATACCACTAATATTGGCTCTAGTTAATAAAATTGTACATGGATTCTGTTGGCTATTTGGAAAAGATTTTAATTGGTCATTAATGGCAAGGTGTGTAGCAAAGCCGTAGAAGGTGACTATCTCAGGGACAAAAACTAGAAACTCATATTTTCCGATATGAGGATTGGTCATAGTGGACCATTTGCAAGATGTCATACTATTGGGGGATGTATTAGTTATCCCATAGTATACTTCCTTGTTCGTGTAGCTACATACACTAGGGCCCTTTCAGCAGGGGGAGCTTAACCCATACCGCCCGTGGGTGGTTAGGAAAGCCAAGCTACACAGCCAAGGTAAAGGTTTTCAATGCATACTAAAACCGATTCCGTTTCTTGGCACTTATATATGTATGGTTGTATAAATTACTGATGGTTTTACTTGGTTTTATAACTGGTATTATTTTATTGTTATCCTGAGATTCATGCTAGCGGTCACTTACTATCCCTATCTACTAGCAGTTGTATACCCACGCTATGAAAGAACCGACCATTCTACTCCCCCTATTTAGTATGCGGATTTGGTATCAACATTTGGACTGAAGTGGTGAGCTTTCATACTTTTGGAAGACTTAATTTCATGTTATGGATTTTTAGACATTTTTATTTTATTTTGGATATTTGTTTTTTTCCATGGTTGGGGGCATGTACCAACTGAATTTGTTTACTCTTTTGGATAGAGGCTTTATGGTACTTCTGGGGGTTGGTATGGGTAGGATCGGTATTGGTGTCAGCCTTGGCAATGGTATAGGCTAGTGGGATGTCACTACATCACAAAATTTCTCACTGTTCTATCATATTATATTTTAGTATTAATTATATTAAATTTTGTCAAACTTATTTAGTTATGGACTGGTTTATGTCCTATGTTTTGGTTTGGTATGGTTGGAGATTTTTCTGATACGGGTGGACTCGGTTGGGTTGATTATGGTTGTGACCCTATCCCAGAGTCTTGATGAGAACATTTATACTATCTTGATATATATTGAAAATTCAGAACATCAAAGGCAGGAATAAAGTGCATGGGTTAGGTAACAGGGGGAGGTCCCCGGTCCTGGTTGGACTTGGGATTCCTATTACGAAAAGGCCCAGGGTTGGGTCGTATCGATTGTATAATCATGGTATCCCGACCTCTAATCTTCTACCTAACAGGACATTACAACTACATCGTTGAGAAGGGATGTAATAATCCATTTAGATTCATGAAGATGTCATCCTTCAAAAGAACCAAGAAAGGCTTCTAGGTATATCCCTATCCTAGACTCTAATTCAAATTCCTTATTTTATAAAAGAATAAGAACCCTACTCTATTTATCCCCATGTTCTATCTTTTTATTCCCCCTTCCGAGCTCACAAGGTCAACAATTGGTATATTCTAAGGGTCACGAATCCTTAAAATAGTTATAACAAGGATAAATAAACAACCAATTATGATAAGAAATCAAAACCAAATCAATTCAAAGCAATAGTTATCATGTTCTTGGCCTTAACCTAGGAAAGAGGGCTTTTAGACACTAATGGACATAATCGTAATCAATATGAATGAATCCATAAAACATCTAAGGTAAAATAAGAAAACACCTAATTTAAGTGTTTTCCAGCCCCTCTACAAGCTTCGAAGTTGTCCAAGGTGTTTAACAATGAGTTCAAGTGTCCTATTTATCGGATGAGGACTTTTGGCCATAGTGGGAGTATGGTCCGCAATGCACCACCCAATCAAATGGAGTAGGGGTAACCATTCTCTGCTCATTATTATGGAATATGGGTCTTGAAGCACTTCCAATTCCCATGGAATATGGGTTGTGACGCCCCTCTATCGCAAGGGCACACTGGAACATCTAATTTTGACGTCTAAACTTTATCTTGTGCATTTGTCTTCCATCTCAAGCTTTGTGGTGTTGTATAAACTTGATTTACAACTCTTTAATCATCCATGTATCACCATAATTAAATCACCAATAATACTATAGCATTAAACTCCACACATTAGGGATCAACACAACACACAATCCATAACAGTGAATTAGAAACTTAAGCTAAAAACTAGTCCTTCCCACTTTGATCATTAGCTTATTGTATTGGCTCTTGGCTTGATTAAATTAAATTTTGAACACTATAAAAAAGTTATTATACACATAGTTATACAATAAAACCATTAGGAACTCATTAAAGACATTATAATCCATTGCGATCAACCAGAATAACACCTAGCTCAAGCTAGTAACACTAGTTTTCTCATTTGAACTCAAAGTGACCAATTTAAGTACAAAATTGTTTGGAAAACACCTTGAACATTATAATTAAATACTTAAACCATTATATTCTCATTTATATCATCATTAACATATTAATCACACAAGTTATCCTCAAAATAAGGCTAAATTAACTTGGATAACAACACCGAGGTGCATAAATCCACCTCAAATCACCACCCCACACTTAAAGCCTTTTTCATCCTCGAACAACTCTTTACTATAAGAATCATAATTAGAGGAGACTATACTCTTCTACTACAAGAAAGTCACTCAAGCTAGTACTACAATGACTACATAGAATGCAAGTTTCTACACTAAGCATGTTACAAACACCATTGAAAGTTTAAGAATACTACTTCAAAACATCCTAGCCTAAAGAATTGACCCACGTAGTTGGCAAAATCATACATATTGTTACCCATAAATGTGTGCCCTCATGACAAGAGAGTTACCTATAATCACTCACATAAATAAAATTTATAACAGAATGGGTACAAGATCAAATTATGCTCATTCTCACAAAGAATTCACAAGTTACACCAGATGAACCATAGACTTGACCTTAGTGTAGTAATCAACTAATATCAAAATGATGAAGCTTAGGATTAGATAGGTCTTTAAAGGTTGTAATGTAGGCTAAGGGATGGGTAGGAACTATTCTAGCCAGTAATAGTGACTTTCTTCCCTAAGCGCTTTAATGCATCACACTTTTTCATTCATTTCACCTCTAACAACCCTTCTAATCCACTTTTGTCTACCCCTATCTTTTGTTTTTACCCATATCATTAAGATTATTCACATACACTATGGTGGGATTATTCTATGTTCACATTATCCAAATTTAGCAAAAAATTTCATTTCACTCCTGACCGCAACACACAATTGTACACACCAATAACTATTACTTTGGGGCTTCAATTTCACCTTTCTCCTACTTGACTTTCAAACTCCTTAACTCAATTGATTTTTTACACTAAAGGACTTAGGAGCTTTGGATCAAATTAAGGTATATCAAAGAAGGGAATAAATGCTACATATGAGGCTACCAAAGAAAATAAGCTAAAGGGTCAATGGGGTTAACTAGGATTATGAGTAAGAGTAAGTAAGAAATGGTATAAAACATGGATATCGAAGAAATTCCTATATCATCTCCTAAACCTATACTCTTAATTTTGCTTTGCACACACACCAGGAAAGTTCTAGCATCAAATGCAAAAAGGATTACACATCAACCCCACACACACATGGCACATTCTCACTCAAATAGGATCATCATAGACTCTCAACCAAACAATCACATGAATTCAACATTAAACCAACAAGAACAAGAGTCATAATCATGAGCCGAAGAGTCTCAAAAGTAGTAATTTACACCATCAACATGCTTTTACAATCAAAACACTTGCATAATGCAGTAAAATATAACACCAACAAGAATATATTATTTATTCCTAACACAATTTTTTTTAAAATTACTCCTAAAACTGGGAATTTCCATACCTCACTCTTAATAATCTACTATGTCCTAAAAATATACTTTAAAAGTAGAGATAGAAATACTCCATGAGGCCTTTAGGCTGAGCTAGTAGCATTTTTATACACCAAGGGGTTCCAGAGAACCCACACTTAGACTTTGCTATGCTCCTTAGCTTAGGTTTTTCGATACTCAAACTTTCTATCAACTTGTGACTTGACAAAATGAAAAACTACATGAAGTAAACTCCCAAGCAGTGCCTGGTTTAGTGTCATGGAATGACCTAGTCTTTGACTCATCCATTTTTCTTTATCCCCATCCTTCTACTTAGAGGCCAGAATTCATTTTTTACCTCTTGTATATGAACTCTCATGGTTAATATCTCTCTCAAGGATAGACTTTTTAGGCTCATCAATTTGCATCATTTTGTATTGGGGTACTTATGGCTTAGGCGAATCAATGAGAATGTCCGAATACGTCTTCGGTGGACTAAACACCACCACCCCAAAATTATCCCCTTTAATCACTATGACCATGCACAAATCTTTCTAGTGGGATAGTATGTTGAGTGGTTTGTATACTTTGAAAACTACCTCTTCATTATCCAGCTTCATTGTGAGCATGCTCTCTCCCATATCTATCAATGATCCTCCTATATATAAAAATGGACATCCTAAGTTGACTGACACTCTTTCATCTGCCTGAAAATCTAAAATAATAAAATCAACAAGAATAATAAACTTACCATCCTTGATGAGAACGTCTTTTATGATTCTTCAAGATGGGCTATGGTTTGGTTAGACAATTGGAACAAAACAAAGATCTTTCTCGGCTTTCCTAAGCCCAAAGTGTTGAACAAGGAGCGGGACATCAAGTTGATACTTTTCCCTAAATCACTAAGTGTGTAGAACACCTCACTATTGCTAATTTGAATGGGGAGAGTAAAACTCCCAGGGCCTTCGAGCTTTTTGAGCATCTTCTGAACCACCACAAAACTAAACTCCTCAGTGAGTGCTATTTTCTCAACATCCTACAGATTCACTTTGTTAGTGACCATATCCTTTAAGTACTTAGTGTACTTTGGCATTTCCTACAAAACATCTGAAAGAGGAATGTTAATGTGAATCTCTTTGAACGTGTCAAAGAAAATATTGAAGAATGCATCCTTCTTTGCTTTTCTAAGCCTATGTGGGAAAGATGGTGGTGGTCTTTCCTTCACCTGTTCAACAACTTTTATTTTTGAGTACTCAGACTTCCTCAAATTTTCAGCAACTTTGTTATCTACATTCTTAGTTGCCAACTCTACATCTACCCTCTTAGTTGTATTTTGAGGTTATTCATTGAGCTCTTTACCACTCCTTAAAGTGATTGCAATTACTTGTTTAGGAGATTCAGTATTACATGGTAAACCACTTTGAGGCATTGCATTTTATGCCACCTGTATTTGCCCAACATGCATTTCCAAGTTCTGTGTAGGCATCTACTGGCTCTTTATATCTACTTCCAACTTTTCTTGGGAAGCTAAAATTTGTTTCAGCATCTCTTCCATATTATTATGTCTTGATTTCCTTGAGCCTTCTGTTGTTGGCTATTCCATGGTGGAATTAGTGGCTGAGTCTACAACTTTTGATTGTCGGTATTCCCATAATTCAGCCTTTGAGCATTGTCCACAAACACCACTGACTTAGGATTTGCACCACACATTACTAAGAATGATCACTGTTGCCACAAACCTTACACTAAGTATTTGTTTAATGAATTGCATTAGCTATTACTGCAGGTTGTCAACCCCCAATTTCATATTGCTGGTATGAATAGTTTACTGATCATATAGTGCAGTAATCTTAGAGGAAATAGCAGTAAATTGGTCCAACTCCAACACACCTGCAACCTTCTTTGTAGCACTTCTTGAGTTAGAATACCACTCAGGATTACCTTATGCAATCCGGTTCAACAAAGTATATAGCTCATCATACATCAATTCTAATGCTTGACCACCTGCAACTTAATTTAGCAAAATTTTGGTGTTATGATCAGGTGCCTCAACAAAAGTGTGTGTTATTACCTCATTGGACTGCTGATGATGTGGAAAGTCCTAAAGCAGAGATTTGAACATCTCCCATGCATGATATAAGTTCTTATTTGTCTTCTATTTGAAACTCACAATCTCACTTCATACTCTCGCATTCTTGCCTGATGGAAAAAATTGGATGAGGAATTTCTGGGCTAAGTTGTCCCAAGTTGTGATTGATCTTTCTAGATCAAGCTTCAACCACTTCTTCACTTCTCCTAATAGTGAAAAGGGGAAGTTTTAACCTAACATAGTCAGTTGACACACACGTAGGAATGAATGTGTCAATGATCTCAAAAAAGTTCCCCAGATGGACTTGTGGATCTTCATATGAAAGCCCCATAAATTGTCCACAATTGATCAAAAGCTGCACCATGTTCTGTTTTAGCTCAAATTTACCTCCAATAACTGGTTTTCAATAAGGGGAGTTCAAATTCATTGAAAGTGGGATTGCCACTTCATGAATTATCTTGCAGGCTGGTAGCTCTTTAGCCATGCAAGCAGGATTTTCTTTTTCCTCTTGAATTTTTGGGATACCATGGAGAACGACTACTTCTCACCTCAATTGGTGAAAGCGTTGATCAGGTTCGGGGCTTTGTTCAATCAATTCCCTATCCCTTACCATCTTACTTATTCGCAAACCTGTTTCTTGTAAATTTAATACCAAGGCCAAGTGTAAAGCACCTAAGAAATCTAAAAACTAAAACTAAAATTAAAATAGTTGCCAAATTATAAGTCCTTGACAACTGTGCCAAATACTTGTTGCACCCAAGCGCACACATAAGTGTTCGTGATCTTACCAAGTAATACAATGGCCTTAAATAAAGATGAATATTGATCCCTCAGAGACTTGCATTCACAACTATCCTATTCTAGTTTACTATTGAGATTAAATTGATGTGAAAGTAACCAAAAGAGTTTGGGATTGTAAATTACAAATTAAAGTAAACAATGCAATAAAGTGAGAGTTGGAATAGTCAATGGAGAGAAACCTAGGGTAAAGGCTCTACAAGCAATCTTACTATGCTATTGAACTTGATTCGTTAAATTACTTATCTTGATTGTTGATTCGCATGGTTTATCGGATGATCATGGTCTCCCAACCTCTAACCTTCTACCTAACTGGAAATTACAACTACATCATTGAGTGGAGATGTAATAATCCATTTAGATGCATTAAGATGTCATCCTACAAGTGAACCAAGCAAGGCTTATAAGTATATCCCTATCCTAGATGCTAATTCAAATTCCTTATTTTATAAAAGATTAAGAACCTTACTCTATTTATCCCCACATTCTATCCTCTTATTCCCCCTCCCAGGCTCATAAAGATGATAATTAATTATTCTAAGGGCAGGAAATCCTTAAAATAGTTATTACAAAGATAAATAAACAATGAATTATGATAATCAATCAAAACCAAATCTATTTAAAGCAATAGTAATCATGTCCCTGGACTTAACCCCAGAAAGGGGACTTTTAGACGCTAATGGACATAATCATAGTCAAGATGAATGAATCCATATTAAAATCCTTAAACAAGCTAAGGTAAGAGAATAAAAACACTAATTGAAGTGTTTTCCAACCCCTCTCCAAGATTCCAAGTCGTCCAAGGTGTTTAACAATGGGTTCAAGTTTCCTATTTATTGGAGGAGGACTTTAGGCCGAGGTTGAAGTATGGTCCGCGATGCGCCACCCATTCAAAGGGAGTAGGGGTCGTGATGCACTGATCATTCCAATGGATTATGGGTCATGTATCACTTCCAATTCCCATGTAATATGGGTTGTGATGCCCCTATATCGCGAGGGCGCATTGGAATATCCAATTTGACGTCTAAACTTTGTCTTGTGCATTTGTCTTCCATCCCAAGCCTTGTGGTGTTGTTTTCACTTGATTTCCAGATTTTTCATCAACCATATATCAATATAATCAACTCTACAAGCATAATATAGCATCAAACACCACATATTAGAAGTCAAAACAACACACAATCCATAACGGTGAACTCGAAACTTAAGCTAAGAACTAGTCTTGCCCACTTTGATCTTAAACTTATTGTTATGACTCTTGGCTTAATTCAATTAAACTTTGAACACCATAAACAAATTATTCCACACATAATTACACAATATAACCATTACGAACTCATTATACACATTAGAATCCATCGAGATCAATTAGAATAACACCTAGCTCAAGCTAGTAACACTAGTTTTCTAACTTGAACTCTAAGTGACCAATTTAAGTAAAAACTTGTTTGGAAAATACCTTGAACATTGTAATTTAATAATTAAACACTTATATGCTCAATTATATCATTTTTAACATATTAAACACATAGGTTGTCCTAAAAATAAGGCTGAATAAGCTCGAATAACAACACTAAGGGGCATAAATCCACCCCAAATCATACAACATCAAATATGGTTAGCGGTTGGAGCGCTAGAATATAACTCAGGGATAAGGATAAAGTAGTGCAAATAGTTTAAAACCAATCAATTAATGCATATTCCAATGCAATATATACTTATGCATATATATATATATATATATATATATATATATATATTTATACCATGCTGGGATAGGGAAATATATTAACATGAACTTTGAAATTATAAACCTGGGCTGTCTAGCATGAACATCATAGAAAAAGGCACCATAGGCTATATGGGCCAAGCTCTCCCCTATATAGATGGGCCTAAGTGTGTGTAGCCGTACAAACTAGAGAATATCCATATCCATAAATGCCTTTATGGGGGACTTGAACCTCCCAACATAATCAAGGTTACTTAAGCAAAATTACATGTATTATGCGGGGCTCGAACCTCCAATTAATATATTTATTTAGGGGACTCAAACAAACCGATCATAAGATACCCATACAGCTAGCATGATTTTCAGTGTTAGTCCTTCGAACTCCATTTTCACAGCCCGACTACTCACCCCAATTTAAAGCCTAATTTAAAATCATCATTCCACATACATAACTATTTAGTCTGTTCCATACCAAAGGCACTTTATTGGTATTATCATACCAATACTACTTACAAGTATACCATATGTCATTACCATTATAGATAAACCATTCATTCAATTGACTATGGGATTTGAACCCATCATCTAGCAAGACAATTATTTAATTCAAAATATAGAGACTCGAACCGATTATCTAACAAGGACATAAATCAAGTTAATATTTAGGGATTCAAACCCATTTAACAATTTAAACCACCAAGGTTACTATATGGTTCATTACATGGGCAACAGGGCCTACACAAAACCATTTACCAACTATTTTTATTCATTAGGCAAATTATTAACATGTGACTAGTTTATTGTTTTAGGAATTTTCACAAACACTTTGAGGGCATACAATTATGAAGACCAAAATTAAGGTTAAAACCATTAAGTTTAGGGTAACCCATTACCAATTTGTTAAACCACAATTACCAAGCACCCACATGTCCAAACCATCCCAAAAAAACATGTATAAACACAAGTTAAACCAAGAGTAAACAATACTAAATCATATGCAACAAAACCCTCAACTTTGGTTTTCAAAACCACCATTTAAGAATCACAATCACCCTTAAAAACCCATTATATTTATAAATTAACAATGAGGAAGAGTCACATGCCTTATTCAACAAGATTCATAGAAAAAACATGACTCTTAAGCCTCAAGATGAACACCTTTGAAGAACCCTAGGCCTAATCTACAAGAGAGAGTTTATAGAGTCTTTTCAAAGTGTTTGATATTTCAATAGTGGGTTTGAAGATGCCATAATATGTTTTAAGACATGGGAACTTAAGGATTTTAGGATGGGAAATGTCCAAAATACCCTAAGTGATAACGCTCAACATACACATCAATTTAAGTACAAGGCAATCATCATCAATATATTTACCCAACTTTGAGTTAGGGTCGAATCCACAAGGAACAATTTGAGTGTAATACCCCATACTTCTACCTAGCTTAAAATTATCCCAAAAATATTAAAGACTTTCTTTACAGATGAATCCACTTTTATATATGTGGTATTTAAAGATTTTCAGTTTTTATCAAATGGGAAATTGAATAAGCTTTCCATTGATACCAAATTTGCCCAAATCCAACACTCGGGGGAAGAGTTAGAGCCATTTTAGTGAGACAGTGTATCACCTGAGCTATCAGCGCGTCGCGGAGCCAGCTTAAATGACGATTGTCAATTTTCAGTATTGCTCCACGATAGTGGTGCATTGTACCAAAATTCCAGGTCACAAACAAAGTGGCAACGCGATAGCCCTGTGTCACGCCACCATGCAGATTCCCAATTGTCCAATTCTAGTGACTTGGTGCGATAGTGCCGTGTCCCGCCAAGGTTGAAAATCAGGAAATTTTCACAAGAATTAAAATATGTATCCAAGGGTTAAAAGGGTTAATTTCTCACCCCTATATATACCCAATAACATGTGATTCAACTATATTTCACCTAAAATATAGTGTTTCTCTCAAGTTTCTCTCACAAACATACTAGGGTATTCAATTGAAGATTCAAATTCAATGCTCAAATTCAAAAGTCTCTCTATCAATCTTTGCTAAATCAAGAACTAAGGTATGAAAAGTGTTAATTCATGGATTCCTTTCATCTAGGAAGCCCAAGAATCAAGTTTTAAATCTTGTATTGTTAATATTTTGTTGTTGGTTGATTATGCTCATGTGATTATGTTTGTATGATTCCCAAGCTAGAACTTTATGTGTTGTTCATGAACCTATGCTAGTAGGTGGTCTGAAATATGTGAAATTGAGTTGAAATATAAAGTTTTGTTGTATTAATTTGATGGTCATGCCTATGCCCTAAGTCATGCTTTCCTAGGTGATTGATAAAATGCCTAAGAGAATAGAAAATATACATTATAGGTCAATTATGGCCCAAGTGATAAATGCATGCTATACCCTATGACCAAGAATGACTTCCATGATATTGTGTGAATTATGAATGGTTGAGGGAATGTCCATGAGATATGGTTGATAAAAGTATGACATATTTATATGCAATTCCCTTCATGAAATCTCTAAATTAATGTATTATGAATTGTTGATATTGGTTATGTGTTCAAGAAATGTCATGTCCTGTTAGTTCATGCTATCGAGTCTTGGGGGGTACTTGTACCCGATAATTTAGTTGTGTGCCTAGAGCGAGTGTCATGTTTTCACGATACTCTCAGTGAAGCCATGATCAGTATAATTTAGTCAATCATATGACTCAGGAAAACTCTGTAAATTCAGTATCAGTCCAGTCTTACTCAGTATTCTCAGTAATCTCAATAATCTCTGTTAGTTATTAGATTTTAATAGTATTCCATCAGTCAATGAAATTTGTTGAATTTAGTTTAAATTAGTTAAACAATACGATCAGTTCTAGTTCATTTCAGTATAATTAAGTTTAGTGTCTCTTTAGATGGGAGTAGGATTCGATATTGAGTGAACCCAAGGATGAGGACATACACTGTCAGTCAGTAGAGGGTGTGGTCCTTAGAAGTAATCCTTGCATTCCAGAACAACATAGATAGCGTAGGTTGAGATGTACCCTACGAGTTTAGGGAGTATACACCTTATTTGAGTTTTCCTACTAGGAGGGATTGACGAAAGAGCTCCTTGTCAGAGAGGGTCTACTCATAAAATGTCTTTACCCGTGGCACGGTACTGACACCCTTCTAGCTGGGGTTACAGGTTGGACCCCACCAGTTCAGTTTCAAGGCATGTCGGTTAGATGACTAATTCTCACAGTCTCAGTCTCAGTCTTAGAAATAGAACTCAGATAGTTCTACAAAATTCAAGATATCAGATACAGTCTACTCAGTATATTACGGAACTCAGCTAGTTCTATAGTATCAGGACTGTCAGATACAGTCACTCATGTTATCAGTACTAGACTCAGTAATCATTCTATCATGAACTTAGTTAATAGTATATTGATTATACAAAACCCATGTTATCAGTATTGAGTTTCAAGTACAGTCAATTAGACCAGTTCTTCATAATCAGAACTATCAGAAATAGTCTTTCCTTTATTAATAATAAAACATCAGTTCCTCAGTACTCTATAGACCCAGTTATTGAGTATCCCTATGTTAGCACTTAGATATAAGTAAATCTATGTTATTAGAATTCACGAGATAGTGTTATCATGAATTTAGTTACAGTCTCTTAGTTATGTATATTTTCTCACGTTTATGTTATTCAATCAGTTAGTATTGTTCATTCATATAAACCATTGCATTTAGCCTACCTCACTTGCATTCCAGTATATTCAACGTACTGAACCATTTGTGCTATGGTGTTTTATACCATAGGTTTAGAAGCACGAGCTCCCAAGCATACTTAGTAGATCAGACGTTTAGAAACCGGACTTACAGTGAGTCCTAATCATTCAAGGATAATATGATTATTTTATTACTTCATTATTTCTGTTGTTCAGAGTTAGGTGGGGACATATCCCATCAACTTTAAATTTTTTAGACAGTTTAGAGGCTTTCAGACTACAACATTTTTTCAGACAGTTTATTTTAGTTTTGGGTATTGTGATACCCTATTACAGACATTGATTTATATTCTGTATTAGTTTAATTTTGAACCTTATGACCTTACAACTTACATTCCGTATATTTATAGTATATTATTCAGAGCTCAATTACAAATATCAGTCATGAGTTAGCTTGTGGTCCTTTGGAGTCATGAGTATGATGTAGAATTCTGGGTACCAAATTTGGGGCGTTATAAACTTGGTATCATAGCCTAAGGTTCAACAGTGTCCTAGGAAGTCTGAAAAGCTGTATCTAGTAGAGTCTTGTGCATAGGTGTGTTGTGCACCATGCTTATGTGCAGGAGGCCATGAGATGTTTTAGGAATAGTTTCCATTCTTTCATATCTCAGGTTGTGCTATAGAAAGATTCTCTAAGAAACTTATGTAGATTCTCAACATGCTTTACTCTTGTCAACTTCACCTTACTTTCAAGGTAATAGAAATAGAGAAGATCAAAGTCCTAGAGATAAGGCTTTCTCAGACAGTCCCTGTATACAGTTAGTATAGGATTTCCCATAAGATCAAAAGTATCCCATTATTTCAGTTATGTTCCAAAGTTGTACAGCTCTTATTCATGATCATGAGAACTCATATGTCATTAGATCCCTTCTCAAAATCTTATGATTGCATATGACCTAGAGTTAGAAGTATGAACTCAGAAGTTTAGCAGTAGTAGAGTCGGGATAACAAAGTAAATTAAGTAGGTTTGAACAGTGCAAGCTAGCACTTATGTTTATTAATTTGATCTAAAATTAAGTATGAAGGTATGGATGTGAATTAGGTGATGTGGTATTAGTAGTCTATGAAGAAACAAAAGTAGATAATGTGTTTAGTAAGGTAAGCATGTGTCGAATAGAGTATTAGTAGGTGATGATGATTGCAGCTCAGTTCAGAGTTTCGTAAAGTGTTTATAGACTTATGATGATGGCTTAAAGCTAAGGTGGATAAGATAGATCAAGTTACCGAGTAAGCTCTCAGATCCTCGTAGTAGTGCTAGTACATTTAGAAAAGCAGTAAGGGGAAAATGATTCCCCGGCTCATCCTTATATCAGTGTAGAGTCTTGTACCCCAGTCAGCACGATGCCTATTCATGCTTCATGTCTTTGTTTCATGAACACAACTTATATTAATACGTTTTACATAGAATCATGTACGATTCTAGTTCCCAGCATAAGGAGTTCAGTTCTATTCTCCTCAGTAATACAAATCATGTCCCATAAATACAGTAAACTCAAAACTCCGGTCATCCAGCTCATGACTCATGTACTCATGTCATGCTTTACAGTATACTCAGCTTCCATGGATCATGATATGCTCCTACTGATCTGTTAATCTAGGATATGTCATGTGGATCCTCAATTCAAACCTTTTTGGCAAATCCATGTCATGGATATTATATTTCTTAAGCTTTAGTCATATGTCAAATTTAGTTAGTGTCCATTCATGCTTCAGGTCCACCTGATTTAACCCATCAGTGAGCTCTCTTTATGAAAATAGTATAGTGGAGAGCAGTTGCTTAGAAGGGAGAGAGTGGATGTTTCATGTTAAGAAAATATTATTGCATGCTTATTTGACACGAGGATGTAGTGATAAAGATAGGCTTCAATTTCATATTAGTGTGCAAATAAATGGCTAGCAAGAAGTTGTATTTAAAAGTTGGGAAAGTATAGAGTGTGAGTGTGCATTAAAATCTTTGACCTATGTCTTCCCCCGTCGTATAACTATCAAAATTAAGTTGACATCTCAGTTACAGTTTCAGTATTCAGTACTCAGTACTCAGTGTTCAGTCTCAGAATTCAGTACTTCAGTACCAGTCTAAACCTTAGTTATCAAAAACCAATATTCAGTCCCAGCTACAGTCTCAGTTATAGGTATAGTCTTAATTACCGTCTTATCTATAATCTCAGGCCTAGTTCTAGTTCCATAATCAGGTTAGTAACTCAGTTTAGTTTTTAGTTTACTTGACCATAGCGTTCAGTTATCAGCTACTCAGTTGTCAGCCTTCCAGTACCTTATATTACAAGACTATTCTAGAAGCATTTTGTACTTTTGGTGTTATATTCTCAAATAATTCAATTACCCTCAGTTCATGCTTAGTATCTCATGTCAATTAGTCAGTCCTTATCTCCTATTCATAACGCTCTATAGTTGTAGTCCAATTATTCAAGACAAAGTACAGTTCAGTCTTACATACCCAGTATTTAGCTATCAGCTATCTAGTTAATCAGATAAGTTAGTATATTTATGCACTCATGTTCAGCACCCATGTGAATCTTTTTAGTAGCCTTAGTTTCAGTGCAAGAGACTTAGTTATTTCATCTTATATGGTATTCGTAGGCCTTAACCCATTTTACCAAACTTTAGCTATGTGATTATTTTCTTGTTCAACTGTCTTGTTTAGACAATGCCAATATTTCCTTGTGACCTAAAGACACTAGAACTCTATAGAAAGAGTGTTAAAGAAAGGCTCCAATCGACTATAAGTTTTCATCACAAGATAGTTCGTAAAACCAGAAAGTCAGTCCATCAGTCGAATAGATAAGTTCTCATGGTTTGGGTTTTCGTCCCTTCCATCTATACGTACTATCTTAAGCCTCATGAATGTAAAAATTCTAAGATGAAATGACTAGATAGATGAAAGCTCAGCCCAGTTCATGTATAATGCTTCAGTTTCAGATCCCAGATATTTTGTTAAGACTTAGCTCGTAGATTTTTTGTGCATCGCTTCAGTTTCCTCAATGACTCAGCGAATTTAGTATTCTTTGAGGGTCATAGTGTCCCAAGGGTGAGATACACTATGAACCCCCAAACTTTCATGAAAAAATATCCCATTCTTTCTTCACGTAATGAATCAAATTTAGGAGTAAAGGTTAATCATAAGTTGACCTTCAAGTCTCTATCTCAATTGTGAGCTATGTATTTAGGGTCTTGGTTCAGTTCACGATATTCAATTCACAGTATTCAGTTCATGCATCACCTTCCAAGACTCAGTCTATGTCATCTATTATAGATTCATCCATGTTCTTACGTTCCCATTTATGCTTGTTCAGAAAGGATCTCAAGAAGAGGTCTAAAAATTTCTTGTGTTTGAAAATCTCTCTGATAAAGGAAGTGTAGAGGTTCGACAAAAAGGGAAATATTAGTCCCCGACATGTCGGTCCCTTCAAAATTCTCAGTCGTTTAGGCAAGGTAGCTTATGAGCTCCAGTTGCCTTCAGATCTAGCCTCAGTTCATCCAATTTTCAATGTCTCTTTGCTCAAGAAGTGTATAGGTGACCTAGAAGTTGTAGTCCCTATTTAGAGCATAGATGTTCAGAATGACCTCTCATTCGAAGAAATTCCAATCGAAACCCTTGGCTACCAGATTCGCAGACTGAGGAACAAAGAGGTCCCTCTAGTAAAAGTTCTTTGGCAGAATCAGTCCATTGAGGGAGATACTTGGGAAGAAGAAGCAAACATACGTACCAAGTATCCTTACCTTTTCTCCACAAACTCAGACTCAACCAAAAGTAGTAGCTTTCCTTAAAGCTTATTTAGTTTCACGCTCAGATTCCCATTTTAAACTAGGTATCCATTTTTACCATTGCATATTCAATCATATGTTCATAGATTAGATCAGTCATGTATTCATGTATCAGTTCAGTCAAGTAACTATGTATCAGACATGCATTATCTTTGTGAGAAACTCAGTTATCATAAATCTCAGTAATGTATTCATGAGTCCGAACCATGCATCACATACGCATGCTTAGTAAGAATCTCAGAAATACAGTCATGTAGTCATGTTTCAATTGTTTATGCTCAGTATTTACCTCATCTTATCGTTCCTCCTATCTCACGCAGTCTCTTTCGAGGATGAATGTTCCCAAGGGGGAGATATTATAGTACCCTGTACTTCTAACTATCTTAAAGTCATCCCAGAAATATTAAAGACTTGCTTTAAAGATGAATCAACTTTTATACATGTGGTATTTTCAAGATTTTCACTTTTTAGCATGTTTTAAATTGAATAAGCTTTCCATCGATTCCAAATTCACCCTAATCTGACACCCAGGCGAAGAGTTAGAGCTTTTTTAGTGAGATAGTGTATCACTTGAGCCATCAGTGTGTCTCAAATATAGCCTAAATGAAAATTGTCACTTTCCAGTGTTGCTCCGCGATAGTGGCGCACCGTGCCAAACTTCCAGGTCACAAAAAAGTGGCAACATGATAGCCCCGCATCACGCCATCATCCAAATTTCTAATTTATAATTCCAGTGACTTGGCGCGATAGTGGCGCGTCACTCCAAGGATGAAAATCGAGAATTTTTCACAAGAATTAAAATACGCGTCCAAGGGTTAAAAGGATTAATTTATCAACCCTATATAAATCCCATAACATGTGATTCAACCATATTTCACCCAAAATATAGTGTTCTCTCAAGTTTCTCTCAAGAACAAGCTAGGGTTTTCAATTGGGGATTTAAATTCAATACTCAAATTCAAGAGACTCTCCGTCAATCTTTGCTAAATCAAGAACTAAGGTATGCACACTATTCATTCATGGATTTCTTTCATACATGAAGCCCAAGAATAAAGTTTTAAATCTTGTATTATGAATATTTTTTTGTGGGTTGATTATGTTCATGTGATTATGGTTGTATGATTCCCAAGTTTGAATCTTTATGTGTTGTTCATGAACCTATGCTAGTAGGTGGTCTGAAATATGTTAAATTGAGTTGAAATATGAAGTTTTGTTGTATTAATTTGATGGTCATTCCTATGCCCTAAGTCATGCATCCTAGGTGTTTGATAAAACGCCTAAGAGAATAGAAAATATGCATTATAGCTCAATTATGACCCAAGTGATAAATGCATGTTTTACCCTATGACCTAGAATGACTTCCATGATATTGTGTGCAGTATAAATGGTTGAGGGAATGTCCATGAGATTAGGTTGATGAAAGTATGACATATTTATATGCAATTCCTTTTATTTACAAGAATATGATAACCATGTGCTTCATGAAATCTCTAAATTAATGTATTATGAATTAATGATATTGGTCATGTGTTCAAGAAGTGTCATGTCTTGCTAGTTTGTGCTATCGAATCCTGGGGTACTTATACCCGACAATTTAGCTATGTGCCTAAAGCTAGTGTCATGTTTTCACGATACTCTTAGTTAATCCATGATCAGTAGAATTCAATCAGTCATATGACTCATAAATCCCAATAAACTCAGTATCAGTCCAGTCTTACTCAGTAATCTCAATATTCTCAGTCAATTATAAGATTTTAGTAGTATTCTATCAGTTATTGAAATTTAGTAAACTCAGTTCAAATTAGTTAAACAATACGATCAGTAATAGTTAAGTTCAATTTAACTCAGTTCAGTGTCTTTTCAGTTGGGAGTAGGATTCAGCACCAAGTAAACCCAAGGATGCAGACACACACTGTCAGTCAGTAGAGGGTGTGGCCCTTAGAAGCAATCCTTGCATTCCAGAAGTACATATCCAGCATAGGTTGAGATATACTCTACAAGTTTAGGGATTATACATCTCAATTGAGTTTTCCTACTAGGAGGGCTTGATGGAAGAGCTCCCTGTCAAAGAGGGTGTACTCACAACTTGTCTTTACTCGTGGCACGGTACTGACATCCTTCCAGTTCAGTTTTGGGGAATGTCAGTTAGATGACTACTTCCCATAGTGTCAATCTCAGAAATAGAACTGAGATAGTTCTACAGAATTTAGGACTATCAGATACAGTCAACTTAGTATAGTACTAAACTCAACTAGCTCCATTAGTATCAGGACTATCAGATACAGTCACTCATGTTATCAGTACTCAAAGTCAGTAATAAAAGTATCAAGAACTTAGTTAATAGTATATTGATTATACAAAACCTATGTTATCAGTATTAAATTTAGGTTTGTCAAATACAGTCAATCAGACCAGTTTTTTGTTATCAGAATTGTCAGAAATAGTCTTTCCTTTATTAATAATATAACATCAGTTCCTCAGTACTCTATAGACTTAGTTATTCAGTATCCTAGTATTAGTACTCAGATATCAGTAAATCCATGTTATCAGAATTCACGAGTCATTGATATCATAAATTCAGTTACAGTCTTTTATTCATGCATGTATTCTCACGTTCATGTTATTCAGTTAGTTAGTATTGTCCATGCATATGAACCATTGCATTCATCCTACCGTAATTGTATACTAGTACATTTAACATACTGAAGCATTTGCGCTATGGTGTTTTATACCATAGGTGTAAAAGCACGAGCTCTCGAGCATCCTTAGTAAATCAGACATTCAGCAGCCAGACTTACAGTGAGTCCTCATTATTAGAGGATAAGATGATTATTTTATTACTTTATTATTTCAGTAGTTCAAATGTTAGTTGGGGACATGTCCCATCAACTCCATAGTTTTCAGACAATTTAGAGGCTTTCAGACTGCAATATGTTTTTAGACAGTTTATTTCAGTTTTGGGTATTATGATACAACATTATAGACATTGTTTTATATTTAGTATTAGTTTAGTTTTGAACCTTATGGCCTTAAAACTTACATTCCACATATATTTACAATATATTATTTAGTGCTCAGTTACAGATATCAGCCATGGGTTAGCTTGTGGTCCTTTGGGGTCATGAGCACCGTGTAGCATTTTGGGTACCAAATTTGGGGCATTATAGTGAGTATCAATCGAATTGTCTTGAAGTAGATAAAACTTTATAAAATTCAAACTTAGAATACAAATATGTAAAAATTGGAGGGCTTGAGTAAGTATCAAAACTAGAGATTATTTACAGACTTTTAAAGGACTAATTTGGGGCTACGAATAATTAAAGTATAATTAATTATGCATGGATCTTGGGATTATTCTTTCCTAGGGAAAAGTTATGCGTGGGAACATGATGATTTGGTGCAAATTCTAGTTATTGATTATGTGGTAGGCTATGTTGAAAGTCTTTGCGACTAGTTTGTCAACATAGTGTCAAAGATGTCACTCATTGACCCTTTCGAGTATCGAATGAGTGTGTCAACTAAAGCTACCCAATACTTCAATTAGGAACCCCTATTTATACGATGATACCCAATGTATAGTCAACCTCAAAATCACCCTTATGTCTAAGATAGTGACAATAAGCAAGCTATGCCCATAAATTGTCACTATTGCCTTGGTTCCTACATCCCACTTTCAAGGATGACGTGGGTTCAAAAAGTTCACACAAACCATTCTTTCAAGGATTGTTTAAGATTTGAAGATCATGGGATTTTCATCCATAAACCCATTTGGGTTTTTTCATCTTTCACCCACAAATCCCAACTAATTTAGTCAAGCTATAGTATAACCCGTCATTAATAAACGTTATATGCACAAATGAATGACAACCCACACACAATTGAACCTTATTCTAGCATAATTCCAAGAGGAAGAACTAGCTACACATAAGAGTAGTAAACAAGATATACCCCAAAAATCTCCATTGATTTGATTTATGAAAGACTAATGAATGTTACTTCAAAGATTGACTTCCACTAATCTTCAGTAGGATTTTGGTAATCCTTCACTTGGAAGCTACTCCATTGTATGCTTCACCCAAATTAATACAATAATTGTCCTCCAAAAAATTGAAACTAAGAAGTACACAAAGTCCCAAT
The DNA here is from genome assembly GCA_030864225.1 of Capsicum baccatum var. pendulum. NCBI lineage: Eukaryota > Viridiplantae > Streptophyta > Magnoliopsida > Solanales > Solanaceae > Capsicum > Capsicum baccatum. The sequence goes on along the minus strand of CM061560.1, from coordinate 156,390,649 downwards.
AATTGGGAATTGATGGATTCTTCTTCAAAGAGATATGGTTTGAGTCTCTTAAGGAAATTTAAGGAACAACTATGTGCATTTACACCTTTTCCCTTTGGTTGTTTTTCCACTAGGCCTCGATCACTGGAGTTTGTCCACGTTTGCAGCTACTGCGACTATGGTCCGATCCACGCGATCATGGTATATTGACCTTCTTGACTAACCACGATCAAGGTAACTGAGGCGATGTTCTACTCCAGGTCTTCAAACTGCACTTCTTTCTTTCTTTTGATCTTTTTCATCTTGCATACACATATTTTCATCTCATTATCTATATGTTGACAAAACGTGGATATTAATTCATTTAATCAAAATATATCTCACTTATTCATTAAAAAATGGTAATGTGCATGAATGTTTGGTACGAATGAGTGGTAAATTCATCAATCATCAATACCCCCAAATTAAAGATTTTCTTCTCTTCAAGAAGCATTAACTCTTACCATGAGAGAATGAACTTTTATGCCCACATAATGTGGCCAAATGATCACAATAACATTAAAATTAGTCATTACCTCAAGTAGCTCTTCAATCATGGGCGAAGCTATTCTCCCAACACCCCTTAACATAAAATACAATAATGAAGGATGTAAAAGACTTCAAAGAGAAACAATGCAACAATCACTGATACTTTATAAGTGACTCAAATTTTTGACCTCAACTACTCTATACCCCTTTTGCCTCATTTCTCGGAGGATGAATAAAAAATCCACCTCAACTTATTCATATGCCTCCTCACCAGAAAGAAAATTCCACACACCAAGCTACCAAATATGAAATAAGGAATTTAAGTGCAAAACTCTCTCCCTCATAAGAACTCTCTATGCTAAAAAGTGTCATACCATAGTCTTGCCCCTATTTCCGTCGCCACTATAATTAAAGTAAATGATTGGAGATCTCGAAGGGCTTTTTGAGCTTGTAACATAGGTTTGCGGCAGAGTAGGATATTATTTAGGAACAACAATGCTATACCCTCCTTGAACATTTATATTACACTATTTAATCCAACTCTTAACTATGGGTTACTTATTTTTCTATTACAAATGCCTAATTTTTTTTCCTTTGTTCACCCATTATATTTCATTTCTTTTTCTTGCAAATTTCATGCAACTTTTTTTCTTTGTTGGGTACTTTCTTATCCTTACTAAATTTTTCTTAATGCTTAAGATCATAGGCATTTACTTACAACTTTGTGGCTCAAAGATACTTTCTTCAATCTTCATTACCCCCAAATTAGGCTTTTATCCTCAAGTTATATTTTTAAGTTCAAGGATGGTATGGTTCAAAAGAGGGATAAAAATTGAATGGCTCAAGACTTATAATGTGTTTGCCAAAGAAAGGTCCAAAGGCTCAAATTGGGTAACTAAGGATAACATCTATGCACAAGTAGACTTTTTAGGCTAAGTGGGCTTGCAATGTCATAAAGATGGCCTAAGACCATCTTACCAAACAAATATAATCAAAATTTAGCCTTGAGAGACTAATGGGGCAAGTCTAGATGACAACAGCATACATGAGACTGATACCATTAAAATTACCAAACATGACATGTAAATTCGCTAAGGGGGATCAATTTCCAATACCATTAGAGAAAAAAATGGAGTATCTATCAATTTTTGCGAGCCAAAATTTTTGGAGTCACAAAAAGAGAAAAAGTTTTATTACATGGTTGGTCACGTCTATGCCCTTGAATTTTGAAAAAATTTGGACATATGGGGGTGTTTGCTATTGCATTTGCACCACTCATAATTTAATAACCAAGGCAACAACCCAAGTCTTTTTCTCATATTGTGCCTTTTATACGGGTAAACCAACCATATGGCTACTTAATTTTTTCCATAGATATGAATGTGATCCCAAATTTGAAATGCCACATGTATTCAGATTTCCCTTGCACGTGCAACATTGATGCCACGGGTACTCAAACTTCCCCTACATCTAAGGCTCAAACCCAATTACAATGCTTTTCCCTTAAAAATGTTGTCACTCAATCTATCATAGGGAAAAAGCTCGTCCAATAGAGTCAAAACAAAAATAAAGATAAAAGTGAAATCGATGATCTAAAAAGAAACCAAATAACTAATCCATGAAAAGTGGGCACCGTCATATTGCCCAAATAATGCAACCCAAAAACAGAATAAAAATAATCCAAAATGTCATCAAAATATCCATAAAACATCTAAATAATACAAATTCAGGGACCGGCACCCCCAATTGAAAATATAGTAGTGACCTCACTGCATAACCATGAAAGCAAGAGAAAATGATACTTCCTGAATCTACATTAAGAGCTGCTCTCTCCTGCTAACTTTGCACTATCACAATCAGCATTAGAACCAGACCACTCAGCAAGGACCTTATCATCACTCTCTACTCTGGAGAAGGTAGTCGTTAAGAGATTTTAGGACCTTTCACAGACCCTTGACCCCTTTCCACATCTTGCAGAAGAACTTGTCTCTCTTTTTCTCTCTACTATTCATCTTCTCATGGGAGGATCGAAGCTCTCTGTGAGACTCCTCCAATGCTGAATATTCCCTCTCAAGCCAAGTAATTATGTCTCTCTGTGTTTGCTCTTCCTCCTTATACTTCACATAATATTAGTGGGAGATATAAGAATGACGCCTAGTGAAGGGCTCTCCTAGCCCCTGAGGTAATCCTTATATCATCTCCTTGATGACCCTAATATCAACCCCAATATCTTTAATTATCCCAACAAGGAATGATCTACATGAATCTGCCTCCTCAACTGTCAGCTTTCCTACATCTATTTTTCTCTTTTTGCTATGACCATGTGCAATCTCACCTAGGATCTTGAGTGGGTAATTAGGGGTTCCAAGGCACACCCAAGTTTCATCAAGGTATTCTACCACCCCTGCTCTCCTGCATTTCATAGTAATAAAAGAAAGAAATAAGAGATGTATACCACCATGGTTCCTATAGAGATTCATATTAGAAATCACTAGACGATCAACATTTAGAGGACTGTTGTCCAGTATGCAGGAAACCATGCAGATATACATATATATAGCCACAGTCATATGCGTGAAAGGAGAGATCCAACTGCAAATGATATTAATCCATATTTGAGCCTCTGTTATGAAGTCATTTATGAAGATTCCCCTTTTTGTTGTCCTCTATGAAACCTTCTTGCCCGAGCATAATTTCTCTACCATCCAGGTGCTTGGATCATACCCCTTTTCAAAAAAACAACTATGTCTGCATCTGGGAGCCCATGTAATTTGCTTATTTGCTCCTCTCAAAAATTCACATCCACTCCCCCGATCTTAATAACCAAATTTGCAAAAAACACTATGCTAATATTAGCATAAAACTCTTGCACCCACGCTTGTTTTCCCTGTAAGGGTTTGACCCTTGACCGCAATCATAGTATCTGAGACCAACTTCGACCAGATTTTTGATAGAACAAAATACCTAATTCCAACACCAATTTGTATTCCAACGAACCATATAATCATTATACTCATGGAACTTTAGCCCAAAGTGCTTGATTATGCTCTTAAAACTTAAAAAATTTGGCAATGAGTTTGTTGGAGTATGTAATCAAACGTATGGTGTACATACTAATTAAATCCTATTTAGGCCAAATTCTCTACCCCATCGATATGTAGACCAACTAAAAAAGCTAAAAACATAGATAGTCCATATATAGACATAAATTTAGCATTAGAAAGACTTTTTGAGGACTATTCCTAAAGTACAAATTTCAAGCCAAAAAAATGTTAAATTAAAAAGAGTTAAAACATATATCGTAGAGTGGAATTCACAGAGATGCAATGAGTTCCTTGATTATGCAAAAAAGTTGTAGCTTTTGGGTGTAATTTTATAGAGGAAAATAGAGAAATGAGCATGGGAGGATTGAGCAGTCGGATGGTCTTTTAAACTAATCTGACCGCGATTGTGGTCAGATGTTCCTAATCGCAGTACCTAAGACCAATTTTTAGGTCCTTTTCACTCTCTTTCTCAGTCTAAAACACCATAATTTCACTATCACCTTTTCAATTTCGATCAACACTCCTCATAGCACTATAATTTCAGGTATTATGTATAGAAAAAAATAAAACCAACTGTATTATGTAGAAATAAAAGGATACGTGCCACTTTCGTGGTATGATGGGTCGCTTACCATATTTTGTGGCAAAACACCCCTCCAAATATCATTTGTATTTCCACTTAAAATATTTGAATCTCCTTCCAAACTTTTTCTAACTAAGCATTAAGTGGTAGAGGGACAGAAGATTCAAATCTTCCAAGATGAAACATGATAAAAGTGAGGGCATAGAGATGCTACTTCTATCTTGCCACTTTGAAGACTTGAAGCTTTTACCCAAATGCACATTAAATTTTCAATTCAAATACTTGGGTAATGATAGGAATAGGCCACTAGTTGAACATCAAAAGTTGAGCTCCTTGGCGTATAAATATGGGGTTCTCATGTTCCCTTTTGGAATATCAAACTTCCAAATATAGAGATGGTACTTCTTCTCCCTAAAATCCATAATTTTCTTGGGTAAGTGGACTATCATCACACCCACATGTCATAATGTTTAAAAATAGTTTGAATGAGGTCTATCCCTTAATTCTAGAATCATATCCTTACCCTAAAATAGACTAGTGTTTTCCCTAGAGATTAGCTCAGGTTTTTCTTTTGACTCTAGTACCATTTCCTCAATTTTGGAATCTTCAAATGTGTTAGGTTTGGTTGGTTGGGAAATCACCAAGGACTCTTTACTACCAAGCTCATCATTTGCCACATAGCTTGGTATTTCTTCTAGATCCTTCTCATGTTGAAAAGTGGGCAAAGTAATGGTATTGGAGGGTTTGTTTCCTCGAGCATTTCCTCTATCTTGATAATATTCCTTATAAATGCCTCATTGTATTGATATAAGTCACACATGTCCTCCTCCAATGTAGTTACCTAATCTAAAAGAGTTTGAGGTATTTCCTCAAAACTATTGCACCCGACATGTTATTATTCTTTTATTTCATCATGGTGCCTATCAAACTCATAAGAATACCTAGCATTTAGGTTAGCGTAAAAAAGGGTGGGAGTATTTAGTTAATCACTCCAATGTCCATCTCTTCCAAAATATAACAAATAATCATACTCCTAATAGGATTGAGATGGTGTGTCTATCTCTCTTTGAGGAGCATATCTACAATCTTGCTAAAAGTGTGTTCCATCACAATATGGACATGGATCATAAAGATAGGATTTCCAACTACCAAAATCATATTTGTCCCAAGATGCCATAGTGACAAGAAAACTAAAATTAAAAAATCTACCTAACAAAAGAAACAAAAGAAAATAAAAAACAAATATTACCAAGTTTGAATCCAAGCAAGTAAGCTAAAATTCCAAACTAACTCAGTACACCAAATTGTTCTCTAGAAACAAAAATATTTTTGATGATGCTACTTACATGATATTTTAAGTGCGAAGCGGTCGTTGTCAATATATTTACCCAACTTTAAGTCGGGGTTGAATCCACGAGGAACAATGTGAATGGAAATTGACTTAGCTCAAAATAGATGAAACTTGCTAAAATTCAAACCTAGAATAAAAATATGTAAAAATTGGGGGGGGGGGGGTTGGAGTGAGTATCAAAGATAATGCTTATTTATGGACTTTTAAAGGACTAATTCGGGGTGATGAATAATTAGAGTATAAGTAATTAATCTTGGATCTTGGGATTATGCTTTCTTAAGGGCAAGTTATGCATGGGAACGTGATGATTCAGTGAAAATTTTAATTGTTGATGATGTGGTAGGATAGGTTTAAAGTCCTTCGAACTAGTTTGTCAACATAGTCTCAAAGATGTCGCTCATTGATCCTTTCGAGTACCAAAAGAGTCTTTCAATTAAAGCTACCCAATAACTTAATTAGGAACCCCTATTCCTAGGATGATACCTAAGGTATAGTAAACGTCACAATCACCCTTTTGTCTAAGATAGTGACAATAAGCAAACTATACCTATAAATTGTCTACTATTACCTTGGTTCCTACATAGATCTTTTAATGATGATTGAGGTTCTAAAAGTTTGCCCAAACCCCTCTTTCAAGGATGGTTTAAGCTTTCAAGAGCTTTGTATTTTCATCCATAAACCTATTCGGGGCATTCAACCACAAATCCCAACTAATTTAGTCAAGCAATAGTATAACCCATTATCAACAAACTAGCATATGCACAAATGAGTCTTAAGACATACACAATTGCACCCTATTATAGGATTATCACAATAGGAAAAACTAGCTACACATACGACTCGAAAGTACGATTACCCAAAAATCTCCATTGATTTGATTTAAGAAAGACTGAATGTTCCTTCAAACTTTGACTTCAATAAAACTTTAGTAGGAGTTTCCTAATCCTTCACTTGGAAGATACTCCAATGTATTCTTCACCCAAAATTAATAAAATAATTTTCCTAAAAAAACACAAACTAAGAAGTAGACAAAGTTCCAATAATTAGGAATCAATGGATTCTTCTTCAAAGAGATAGGGTTTGAGTCTCTTAAGAAAATTTTGGGAATAACTTTATGAATTTACACCTTTTACCTTGTGTTGTTTTTATACTAGGCCGAGATCGTTGGATCTTGTCCGTGTTTGTGGCTAACGCTACCGCAATCAGATCCATACAATCACAAAATATTGACCTTCTTGACTAACCACGATCGCGGTTCTCAAATTGCAATTGTGTTAACTGAGGCTATGTTCTACTCAGCATTTTCAAACTACTCTTATTTCCTTATTTTGGTCTTTTTCACCTTGCATCCATACATTTTTATCTTATTACCTATGTGTCTGCAAAAAATAGATATTAGTGCATTTAATCACAAATATATCTCATTTATTTATTCAAAACATGGTAATATGCACAAATGTTGAGTGCGAATGAGTGTAAATTCACAACTCATCACCCAACTTAAAAGCTCAAAACAAGCATACAAGAGGGTACGACCCATCCCCCTAAACTATACCCTAGGGTATGAGTGGTAACCTTATCTCGTACCCTAAAATCATGTTAGATCTCTATAATAACCAACATATGACCACGCATGACTAAATCATTCCCTAATATATAAGATGTACCTTATACACTGTACCATAGATAGATTACTTTCCAAAAGACTTAGGGAACCATATGACTTAGAAAATTTCCATTCGTACCCCAACTAATGACTAGTAAGATGTTCAATCGTACCTTGGACAGTAAGTGGCTTTGAGCACACAATAAATATATGAGTTAGGACCCCTAAATCACACAACATCATATGAATAGCATTCACAAGTCATATAATGTACATAATGTTCTACTTAAATAAATTTTCTAAGGGTCTAAAGCCAAGGTGTTTTAGAGTAACCCAACGACTACTACCATATGCTCTCCTACCTCTACATCTCATACCTCTAGCATCACTAGCACAAGCCCTACCACTCTATGAACCACTTGTTACTTAAAAATTATATTAGGGAAAATCTAAAGCTAAGATATCTGCTAAATAGGGCCATACTGATCTTAAGTGTAATTGTGCACCTAATTGTCACTATCCATATGTGTTTAGACTAGTTTTGCGAACTTCTTATGTGTTTGATGAGTTTTTAATGATATAATTAGTCATATAGGTGTTAAAATAATTTTTTATAATGTTTAAAGTGTGTTTAAAACAAGTTTGGAATCATTTTTATCACAAAGAGTTTAGATGAGAAAACTAGTGTTACTAGCTTAAGCTATGTGTTGTTCTAGTGTATCTCGTTTAATTTTATTGTGTTGGATGCACTAATTATGGTATTTTATTTTCTAGGAGACCATGTGGGATGTTAATATCAATGTTTGGGAGAATAAAATTATCTAATGATTTAGGAAAGACACCTACGAAGTGAGTAACTCAAAGGCAAACGTAAGGAGTTTACTATGACAAAATTTGGAACTTTTGAGGACAGGGGCGTGCCATTCCATTGAACCTCCAAGATAGGGGATTTACATGAACTAAGACACAAATTAACATGTCAATAAATTGTGATAATCCATGCTAAGGGCATTACAAAGCCTAAACGTACCACAACATGGGTGTGTCACGCCCAAGGCACAAAAAGTGGGCAACTTCATCCCAGTATAAATAGAACACTCGTATTTTGTTGTAAACACCTTGGACGACTTTTGGGGATGGAAATACACTTGAGAAGGCTTAAATTAAGGTTATTTATATTTTTTTAGTTTACTTTTGGTTTTTATATAGGAATTTCATTATTGCAATTTATCATAAGAGCTTGAGTGGCGAAACATCCTCCTTCTAGGGATAAGGCCAAGAAAATGAATAATTATGATTTAAATGGTTTTTTTTTAAGTTTATTATCATTAGTAGCTGTTCATAAATCCTTGTAATTACTATTATATGGATTCGTGATCCATAGAATAAACCTATATTTCTATTGTGAAACCTAAAGGAGGAACAATAGATTAGATCATGAGGTATATAGGGTGGGATCTTATACATTCAAGGGATTGAAGTTAATATTTGAATTTAGGATTGGAATATACAGGATGAACTATAAATGCATTTAAGTTAGTTATTACATTCCTGCTCAACGATGTAGTTGTGGGTACAACTTAGATAGATAATTAGAGGATGTTCATTCCTTAATTATGTTATCAACCTAGTGAATCAACAACTAAGATAATTAAATTAAATAACAAGATGATATGACTAAGTAGGACTGTTCGTAGTGCCTTGACCCTGGATCCCTATTGTTGTCTCCAACACTTTACATTATCAAAATTGTTTTATGGTTACTTTTGAATTATCAAATCTCAAAGTCTCCTGGTTACAATTAGAACTTGTTTAATCTCTTTAGTAACACTAAAATTGGATTATTTTTAAGTACAAGTCCCTGTGGCATTGATTCTTGGTTTTTAAAGACACTTTACTACTTAAGTGATTAAACCCCCCAAATTTTTTGTCCTTGAAAATTTCTAAAACTTTATCCTCACTGCCCAAACTACGACTCTACTTATGAGTCATAATGAGTCATTATGGGTTGTAGGACCCTAATAGTAGTCTGGACAATAGTGTGGCTAAGTTTCCTTTCATGAGTACGAGTGGTTCCTAATGAGTCATAAATACTCAAAACGAGTCTTATGGTGCTTTTCATAGCCTAACTAGTATGATACCCAATTGTTTCTTCTTTGACAATGATGGGACCATATAAGTCATAATGACTAAGTACGAGTCGCATGGTATGACTCATAGACAATTCAGTGTTGGTAATCATGGACACTGTCCAAACTGTAAGTGAGATCTTACGAGTTGTAAGGTGACTCGATGAGTCCTAAAGTCACCCGTAGTAACTGGGCAACAATTTCAGTCTTTTTATTTAGCGCATTCTAGTCAATTCCCTTTTTTCTTACTCAGATCCCATATCCATAAAGAACTCAAGGGTGTTATTTCTCATCCATAAAACAATCAAAACACACTATCTTCTAGCTAAACTTTTTAAGCTCAAGAAACTTAGGTTTGCAAGAAGTTAGTCATCCAAAGGCTCAAGGGGTGATTTCTCTCCATAAATCTTGGTATTTCAGGCATATTACTCTTGTCCAATTATTACTTCATGAAAATTATGTATTTAAATAGTTTAATTGGTGGGTTTTGACATGGTTGATTCTTAAATTATTTTCTCATGATTTATTATGCATTATTTATGCTTTATAAATAGTTTTGAACTTATGAGGCACGTGTGAATGTTGAATAAACTAAGGGGCCATGGATCTCCCCAAATTGGTATTTTGAATTTAGAATTGGTTTTGAATAATTGTGTTCCCTCAATCCGCTTGTGTAAATAGATTTGAATTATGAAATTATCATTTGGTTTGATATCGCCCAATTCAATGATTTCTTTCACCTAGTTAGGTAAGGTTGACTGTGTTCTGTCTTGGTTAGTTGTATTAGATTGATTTTGGGAATGTGTTATGGTATCAAAGGTACGTGACCTTCCATGGTTCTTATAAATTTTGAGTCGGTAATTTTCTTATGTTGCTAATTTTTGAGTTTTAGATCATTAGACTTGCCTCCTAGGTTGTGAAGCATTTTGTTTTGGCTACCCCTTCTGGTATAACCTATTTGTGAGATGGACCAGTTTGAGGATCGTTCTTTACTTGTGGATATTTCATCATACGATAGCAATTTTGATGTTGATATTGATATATTGTGGATTAATCTCATAGGTATGTTGGGTCTATACACTTGGGATAGTTTTCCTTGTTGTTAGTGTGGAGATTAGATACTCTTTTGCTATTGTGATATGATTTTGCCATAAGTGGTGTTAGAAAATTAGAGGTAGATAGCCTTACCTATGATCACTTCTTAATTTGGAAAATTAGAAACTCTTTATCTCAAGTTATTGCTATTTTGGTGGTGGTCTCGGCTCTAACCTTGGTATTGAGATTGATATTTCTTCTTCATTGATGTTGTTCTTTGGTGGATTCAGGAAATCCGAATTTCAATATTTGTTTGAGCTAGTGAGTGATTCTCCTTGATGATATGAGCTGTGGCTATTTCTTTGCCTAGATGGAGTATTGCATTTGTTAGTTCCCAACTTAAGTTGCATTTCTCTAAGTTGCTAAAGTTTTTGTCTTCACTGGTGTGGTTTTTAGCCTTGAGAAGTTTTAAGTCTATTTGGATAGGTCATGTCCTCCAGCAGATATGGAGTGTGTTATATGGATTTTCAGCCATTGATTTTTTCTTTGGCATGGCTCCTATTTTGTAGCTAAATTTGATTCTCTCCAATTGACATAGAGTTGGTTGCTTTTGTTATCAGTTAAAGGTTAACCCTGTGGTGATTTTCCTGTCTAGATACATCTGGACTGTGACATGGTATGATTTATCTCATATTTATTAAATCTTGATACTAGATTCAATTTGAGAGAGTTGACATTGATATAGCCTTGGTATTGAGATTTTGACTTGGTGTATTAGAGCTATCGTAGAAGATCTATTTTGGACTTGTTTTAGTTTGGATTTCATTTATAGGATGGTTGAGCCTACTTCGTGGTTTCCTATTCAATCTTCTAGACTTTGACAAGATTATAGTTGATTAGTGTTCAAATGATAGCCCATGGGCATTATATTGGTAATTTTAGGTTGAACCTCGAGTTTCAGCTTTCTTTAGAAATTTTTGGATGATTTACTCAGCGGGAGTAATATTTTCAAATTGGATTCAATATGTCTTCATTATCGGTGAATGAGATATCTAGGAGTGGAATATTTAGTAATGAGTAGTTATACCTTGGATTTCAATATGTCCTTATGTTTTTTCTTTTGGACTTTCAGTGGATCAACTTCAGTTCTTTGAGTTCTCCATAATGAGATTGTGTGGACAAGACTCAAGTAATTTTTCTCCTGGATTGGAGTAGATAGCAGCTGCAAAAATGTGAAGAAAGGTTAATATGGCATTTGGAGTCAGTTTTATTACTAAAATCTTGGTTTGATTTTCGATTGGATGAGCCTTTGTAGATTTATGTGGATATAGAGATGGTATCAGTGTGATGTGATTTAGATGTGCATGTATCAACTTTTTTAGTTTAGTTGGACGCCAGTTATAGATCAAATCGATTTGGCTATATTGGAAGTAGAATGAGAGTGCTGGTTGAAAAAGGGATACTTGAGGAGAAATCTCTTCTAAGTGTTTTCTCTCCACTGAGGTTATCTGGCAAGTCATGCTTGGAGAATACGGGCCCATTAGCTCATTGTTTTGAGCTTTTGAGGTTCATTCTATCCGTTGACTTTTGGGGACTAAAGTCCTTTTAATAGTGGATATTGTAATGACTCTTCAGGCCATTTTCCATATTTATGCTTATATTCACCATTCTCGCTTCACCATATCTGTCCCAAGTCATTGATGATTTGCTGGGATCTATGGTTTGATTATTAGGTAGTTTATTCGTTTTTAGAGACAATTTCCTATTTTTAAGTCTTCGTTTATTCCAAATGGACACCAGAAGAAAACTTTAGTGAAATAATATCAGACACAAATTACAACTACACCAACATATCCAGAATATCGATTTTAGTCTAGGTAGACCTTTGGTTTGGTTCCCAATGCACTAGAGCTCATTTTGAGCTATTGGTTAAAAAGTTGAAAAATAAAAAGAATAGGTGTGGGACCCATAATTAGTTGAAATTACCTTATATTGAAAATATGTCTTCTTCATCACATTCAGAACATCAATTTTAGGCTAGGGATACCCTTGGTTCAGGTCCGAAATCTCTCCAACTTATTTTGGGGTATTGAACGAATTTTATGAAAAGTTATAAAACTAAAGGTGTGCGCCCCACTTTTTTCCTGAACGATCTATGATGATAGTTTTGATGATTCCAATGGATTTGAAATGTGGTTTAAACTCGAAATTAACTATTGGATCATTTTTTTTAGATTCCGAATGAGTTTTAAAGGTCAAAACTTATTTTTGAGTTTGCTGTCATCTGGTGCAACCGCGATCACAGAAAAAATTGTGCAATTACAAGAAGTGCGATCGCAGTCCATAGGACCGTGATTGCAAATTTTGAGTTCCTATAGGGTCTATATAAAGGCCTCAAGAGGCGTTTAGGGCATTTCCCCTTTACCATTTAGTCCCAGAAAACCAAAAATAAGTGTAATAACTCAAAATTAGTTATGGGGGGTGACATGGGAGCTTAATTATCTTCTTGTATCATGATTATCTTCAATATTAAGGTAAGAATTTCTTAAATTCATATTTGAATTTCTTAGTTTGGTCCCAAAACCCCAATTTAGCTCAGGGCTTCCCAAAGTATGCTTAGTTTTCACCCTTTCTTTGAGTACATTAGGTTGGTCTTGAAAAGTCATTTTCCATATGTGGGACCCACATAGGGTTTTGTTGTCTTTTTTGGACCCGAATCATAATAGTACAATATGGGTATCATTAGACTCATATTGATGAGTAGATTATGGTTTTTATAGTTTGATGGCATTTTTAGGATTGTAGGTGAAGACAAACATGTGGTGCATGAAGTAAGGTTTTGCGGATTGGCCTTGAGGTAGTATTCTTTATAATTTTCTTCATAGATTATATGTGATATATGTTGCATATGAATATGGATTTTAGGCTTGATTATGAGTAGGATAGCATGGCCTTGATATTAATGTTTGGGGATTAGAGGAGGGTTTTGGACCCATAAGATGGCATGTTTATAACCCTTGTGTATCCTATTACCTCCCCTATTTAGTTTAGATTAGTTATAGTATATATATGACCTAATTCTATGTTTGGAATATGGTTTTAGCTTTTGAAGCATCATTGGTATATTTAGCCTTATTTGGCTAGTGTTTTAGTCTTAAAACTGTAAGTTAGGTAGATTTGACTTGAGTACCCTTAATTCTAGTTGAAGTTGCTATCTTAGGCTTAAATATGAATTACTTGACATCTAGAAGATAAACTAGATACCTAAGCCTAGATTGGGGAATAGTATGCCCAATTATGGAAATTATGGATTAAAAGTGGGATAGTTTGGCCCACTTAGGCCTAAGCTTGTGTTAAGTCTTATGGACTTAGTGAAGATGTTAGACATAGATAAGGCTAGTAAACCTTAGAATAAGGTTACTTTGTAACTTGGTAACTTGTACTGATGTTCCCGAATTGTGGATTTTGAGTTATGGTTATTATACTCCTTATGGAAGTAATATTAGGCATATAGAGATAATATTCCTTCTAGATGCATAATGTTGACCTTACAGATGCTATTTCCTCTTAGACTTGATTCGCCTATAGAGTTGCTATTTTCTTTAGTCATGATTATTGGACCTATAGAGATAATGTTCCTCTTGAATTTGTAAATTGGCCTAGAGAAGTGATATTCCTTATAGTCATGATAGATGACCTATTTATATAAGATATCCTATAGATGATTACATGCCTATATATATTATGCCTCCTAGATGTAAGATGTCTCTTGTGTGAGAGATGATTACATGTCTATTTATATTCTATCTCCTAGATGTGAGATGCCTCTTGTATGAGAGATGATTACATGTTTATTGATATTACGCATCCTATATGTGAGATGATTAGAGATATGCTATGACTTATAAATATAATTATTTATATGAGTCCCGAATAAGTGTATGGGCCTATGGTCATGATTTGGATGCTATGATTATTTTAGATAAATTATGGGACAAGGGCCATGTTATGATATTAATTGAATAGCAGAGAAGTGTTTATCATGATAAATGATGTGATTATAGTTTATGAATATGAGTAAGTATATGTTTGTATATATATTTCTTTGGTATGGATAGAGGAAGATGCATTATGATGTTTATTATTCCACTAATTGAATGCTGGTGATTGCATGCATAGATTTGGTATGTTTATGATTATTTACCATTATATATAATGCGATTATAGCTGAAATGTGGTCTTATAACTGCTCTTATAGTTAGATGGTTACACTATGTGGTAACTAGTTGTCTATTAGGGGACTATAGCACTTGATGGCTAGGAATCTAATGTATTAGTCAATGAATCTTTCTTAGTTTAAACATGGTCGCTAATGATGGTTTGTTAATGAATGGTGTCAGTTAATAAAAGATGGTTAGGTGACTAGTAGTAAGGTGTTGTCTAGTCATTATTAATGGATATATAATGATTAGTTGATAATAATAATATGTTGATAAATGGCAGTTTTGGTCTAGTGATGAAGCTTCACTAGATGATAGATGTTGGATAATTAATAAATAATGGTTAGTTGCTATTTTGTGAGTAAAGATTATGTGAAAGATAATGTTTAGGTTAACAACTAGAGATTATGTGGCAACTAGTGAACTAGTGATTCTATTATAATATGTTGGTTAACTAATAATGAGTAGTTGGGAAGTATTGACTAAATAGATATTCCCTGGTGATATATGTATGTTTATGAATATTCTTGTGTATCTTAATTGGTAATGGTAATTGTGATGATACTGATTCTTGGCAATGCTGGAGAATACCATTATGATGATATTGATACCCAACAAGACCGGAGGACTCTATTGTGATGATATTGATACCCAACAAGGCCAGAGGATATTATTATGATGATATTGATACTCAGCAAGGTTGGAGGATACTATTACGATAATACTGATACCTGATAAGACTAGAGGCCACTATCGTGATAATATTGATACTTGTAGGGGCCAGAGGATACTATTGTTATGATATTGATGCCCAACAATGCTGAAGGATAATATTTTAATGATATGTTGATCCCTGGCAAGTCCGAAGGTTGATTACAATGATCATGGTCCCCATGAGGATAGTTATGATAATCTATGACATTGATTGTTTACTTTGCATTTATTCTTTTATGCTCATTGCATATAACCAGTATACACCTATGTCAATTAGCTGGTATGGGATAGTTACATAGATATGAGTAAAGAATATGCCTTGTGTTGTTGTATTTTGATTGAACCTTCTGAGCCTATGGCAGTAGGGGTATATATAGGCTTGGCTAGGTATTTGGTTATCCGGGGTAGCCGATTATACACGTTGTTATTGATATTCTTGTTATCATTGTTATGATTATTATTATGGCTAGCTTATGACATATTGATCTTTTGATCTGGTATTTGGATTTGGGGTATGTCTTTGGCCTCTCCTATCTTATGATTGTATTATTATGCAAGGTTATTTCATGTCTTGCCATGTAAATTAGAAACCCCGATTAAAATAGTATTTAAATCTCGATTCTACTATAATGTGGTCTTAAAATAGAATATGATGATATAGGTTATGCTTTGAGATGACCTCTTGTTTATATGTATATATACCTATGTATATCTAGCTATACAAAGCTGTTATACTGCCATATATCCCGTCCTTCGTTGTGCATGTTGTATAGTCATTTCTTCGCCTTGTATATTACTATATATTTTCTTTCATGCCTTATTCATATATTGTCCTGGGATATATGGTATAGCATTTACATATATTGAATGTGTCTAGAATAGGATAGTTCACCTTGATACTTCCTTAGTTTTATTATGTTAGACTCTTAGACAAGAATAAGATAGTTGTTTCTTATTATCTCATTGACTTGTCATATGATTTCTAGACTCTTGAGTGTAGTTTCCATTCTATTTTTATGTTGTATATATCTGCTTTATCTTTTGAGCTCAGTTGGCAATAGACTACTGAGTACCATTCATTTGGTACTCATACTATACTTTGGTAGGCTGCAGATTATAGTATGAGTTATTATAGTTGATAATTGTATCATGCGTAATAGCCCTGGTTCAAAGACTTAGAGTGAGCTCATGACGTTCGGAGCATTACTTATCTCTATCTTATGCATTAGACTAGTCTTTAAGTTGTATTCGGAGATAAGTTATATCATTATATTTCACTTGATATTTAACTTTTGTACTTTTTTTTATATTAGAAGCTCTTGTAGTAATACTACCAGGTTTTGGGATTCTTCTATATATTAATCTTCATTTCAAATATTCCATATTATTTTCCTTATATTATTAAGTAGATCGTTACTAGACATTTCAGACTATGGGTTAGCTTGCCTACTGGTTAGTTATGGTAGGCACAATCATGAGCTGAGAAGTTGGGTCGTGACAAATTGGTATTAGAGTGTAGGTTTTGTTGGTGTATTAGTACAAGAGCTAAGTGTTAGTAGAGTCCTGCAGATCGGTGCGGAGATGTTCGTAACCTATCTTCAAAAGGCTACTGTGACATTTAAGGAAATTCACTTCATTACTCCTTTTCGTGTTTCCATATTCCTATGAACCTTGAACACCTTTTTTACTTTATTTTATACTTTAAGGGCGATGCGATACTATCTATAGATACAGATGAGACTACAAAACACATTTCTAAAATTTTAGTGCAACATCAAACTAGAGGGTAAGAGATAGATATAGATCCTCAGCGGTAACCAAAAATGATTAGGGAAGAGTGCCCAATAGACTTTTGGAGTGTGGTCTGGTTTTTTAAGCGATGGTGACCATTCTTGATTATGAGGGGCGGTATCTCAAAGTATTCTAGGATCTTGGTTTAATTGTGTTATAATTAGACACTGGAATAGAGAATATCCTTGGCATGAGATAGGTGATTAGCTAGAGTTAGCCTGTATTCCCTGCTAGCCTAGAGTTCCTAAGAAAGACTGTGATTTCAGAAGTTTGGACATAATTTTACAAATTTCTCTTAGCGTTAGTAGGCTAACTATTTGGGCTCAATTTGTGCTCTCCATAAATGCTTCAGGAATTGCTATGACTGCAGAGAGACCTACTACTAATCTAGGGAGTGTTTCTAACATGAGATCCAAGTCATTCAGTTACTTTAGACCAGCTCATGAAGTTGTGGAATTTTTAGTTAGAGATGGTGTACTTAGCGCCTAAGTTGATGATTCAGTTAGTTGATCTGAGTTGGGCCCGTTCAAATTTTTTTCTATACTCGTCAATCATGTAACTGCGAATCTCACCATGATTTGTGTGCTTTTATTTCTCACATTTATCTCATATTATGAGTATAGAGGTTTTCATACCCATTGATAATTATATGCAATGATGAATTTATATCGGTCATTATATGCCTTACTGTTGAATTCATAATTATGTTACTACTCCATAGTTTATTTCTTTTAGTAGTGGATGAAGTAAATCTATATTGATGTTATGGGTGTGGTTTTGGGTTTTAGCCCCATTTATCTTGGCATATTAGCCCTATTGTGGCCATTGAGTGGTACATGATATTTATATTCATTTTGGTACCACCGGTTCAGTATGTTGATATTGATATTATTGTTGATATTGCTACCACTATGTGAGGTTATTGGTATTACTTGATGTTAATACTAGATGTTGTTATATGATGAATTTGATTCTCAAAGTGTAGCTGTATAGACTAGTGTTATCAAGTTATACTTTCATTTTCTTATGATACTATTTTGTGGCTTGAGTAGATATAGCATGATTCGATGATTTCTTTCACCTAGCATGTTGAATGTAATCCTTCTTGGTTAGCTGTATCAAAGGTAAGTGACCTTCTATGGTTTCTTTGGATTTTGAGTTGGCAATTTATTTATGTTGCCTATTTTTGAGTTATAGATCCTTAGACTTGTCTCCTGGGTTATGAAGGATTTTGTTTTGGCTATCCCTTTCGGTATAACCTATTTGTGAGATAGACCAATTTGAAATTCATTCTTTGTTTGCGGATATTTCATTATTCGATAGCGATTTTGATTTGATGTTGAGATATAATCAATTCATCTCATAGGTATGTTGGGTTCGTACCCATGGGATAGTTTGCCTTGTTGTTAGTGTGGATATTAGATACTCTTTTGTTGTTGTGATATGGGATTTCCTTAATTAGTGTTAGAGAGTTAGATGCACGTGGCCTTTATTATGATTGCTTCTTAAGTTGGAAAATTAGAAACTCTTTATATCAAGTAGTTGGTACTCTAGCGGTGGTCTCAACTCTGACCTTGGTTTTGAGATTGATATTAATTTTTCAATGATGATCTTAGATGGATTCAGGAAATCCCCATTTCACAGTTTGTTCTGCTTAGTGAGGCTTGGTGGAGTGATTCTCCTTGATAATATGAGCCTATGGCTATTTCTTCGCCTAGATGGAGTATTACATTGGTTAGTTCCTAGGTTAACTTGTATTTTTCTGAGTTGTTAAAGTTTTTCCCTTTACTGGCATGATTTTCCGCCTTGAGAAGTTTTGACTATGGTTGCATAGGCCACACCCTCCTATGGATATGGAGTGGGTTATATGCATTTTCAGTCAATGATTATTCCTTTGGAATGACTCCTATTTTGTGGCAATGTTTTGTTCCCTCTAGACGATATAGAGTTAGTTTCTTTTGTTATCATTAAGTGGTTATCCCTGTGGTGATTTTGCTCCCTGGATATGTTTCGACCGTTACTTGGTATGATATATCTCGGATTTGTTAGATCTTGATGCCTGAATTGATTTGAGATAGTTGACATTGATATTGACTTATTACCCTAGTTTTGGATTGACTCCTAGGAAGTATGATAGATTTAGAACATTAATGCTTACCCATTTTTCATTTTCATTTAATATTTGAGATTGAGCGATTCAACCTTGGTAGTGAGATTTCAGCTTAGTGTTGTTGAGCTGTCGTGCAGCCTTCATTTTTGACTTATTTCAGTTTGGATTTTATTTATAGGCTGGTTGATCCTATCCCGTGGTTGCCTATTCGATCTTCTAGACTTTAATTGGATTATAGTTGATTAGTTTTTAGATTATAGCCCATGGTCCTCATATTGGTTATTTCAGTTTTGACCTTGATTTCTAGCTTTTTTTTGGGAATTTTAGATAGTTTATTGAGAAGGAGTAATATTCTCGGGTATGATTTAGTATGTCTTCATTCTTGATGGATTAGACATCCTGGAGTAGAAATTTAGTGATGAGTAGTTAAACCTTGGATTTTGAGTTTTTAGTTTGATTTTCATCCAAACTAGTTGGAGCATTGACATGGATTGCGTTCTGTGAATATCTCAATTTGTATGCCCAAATAGAGCCTTATGAGCTTATTCTCATGTTTACCTTATGGACTTTCAGTGGATTAGCTTCATCTATTTGAGTTCTTCATGATGAGACTGTATGGACGAGACTCAAGCAATTTTCCTCTTGGCTTGGAGTAAATACCAGGTGCAAAAATGTAAAGGAAGGTCATTTATGGATTTAAAGTCAATTTTCTGACTCTTGTCTTGGTTTTCTTTTGGCTTGGATGAGCCTTTGTTGATTAATGTTGATATATAATGGTATCAGCATGATGTGATTCAAATATGCATGCATCCACCTTTTCAGTTCAGCTGGAGGCCAGTTATCGATTAAATGGAGTTGGTTATTTTGGAAGTAGAATGAGAGTGTTGGTTTAATAAGGGACACCTATGGAAAAATCCCTTGGAAGTGTTTTCTCTCTGCTAAGGTAATCTGGGAAGTTATTCCTGGAGAATGCGGGCCCGGTAGCTCATCCTTTTGAGCATTTGAGATTCTTTTTGTCTGTTAACTTTCGGGGATGAAAGTCCTTTTAGTAGTGGATAGCGTAATGACCCATCAGGTCATTTTCTATATTTATACTTATCTTCATCGTTCGAGCTTCTCCATAGCCGCCCCAAATCATTTATAAATTGCTGGGATTGACGGTTCGATTACCAGACAATTTCTTTGTTTTTTAGAGCCAAATCTTTCTTTTGAAGTCTTTGCTGGTTTCAAATGGACAATGTACAAATACTTTAGTGAAATGATCTCGGATGCAAATTACGACTGCACCAGCAGATCTGGAATATCAATTTTAGTCTAGGTAGACCTTTGGTTTGGGTCCCAAAGCAACTGAGCTCATTTTGACCTATTGGTCGGAGAGTTGAAAATTGGAAAGAGTGTGTGTGGGAACCATATTTAGTTGAAATGACCCTGGAAAATCTAAATTTCCCACCACATCCAGAACGTCGATTTTAGGATAGGAATACCCTTGGTTCAGGTCCCAAGGCTCTCGAACTTATTTTGGGCTATTGAGCGTATTTTATGAAAAGTGATGAAACTATAGTATGGGCTCCATGTTTTGCATAAATAATCTCCTATGAAAGTTTTTATGATTCCAATGGATTTGAAATATGGTTTACAATCAAAATTCACTATTGGATCATGTTCTTTGGATCTTGGATGAGTTCCAAATGTCAAAAACTTATTTTTGTGTTTGTTGTCATCTGGTGCAACCGCGATCGCGGCCAAAAGTGTGCGATCATGAGTAGCATGATCACGGCTCGTAGGACAATGACTGTGATATATGAGTACCAGTAGTGGCTGTATAAAGGCCCTAAGATGCGTTTAGGGCATTTCTCCTTCACCATTTAAACTTAGAAACCCGAAAATGAGTGTAATAACTCAAATTAGTCATGTGGGGTAAATTGGGAGCTTAATTATCATCTTGTATCACAATTATCTTCAAGATTAAGGTAAGAATTTCTTGAATTTCTTAGTTTGGACCCAAAACCCCAATTTAAGTTTGGGCTTGATTTTAGCCCAGAGTATGCTTAGTTTTCACCCATTCTTGAGGGTTATGATTCCTTATTCATGTGTGAACATTGGGTTGGTCTCGGAAACTTATTTTCTATATGTGGGACCCACTTGTGGTTTTGGTGTCATTTTTAGACCTGAGGAATAATAGTGCAATATGGGTATCATTATACTCGTATTGATGAGTGGATTATGGTTTGATAGTGTGATGATATTTTGAGGATTGTAAAGTAAAGATGAGCATGTGGTGCATGAAGTGAGGTTTTATGATATGGCCTTGAGGTAGGCTTCTGTATACTTTTCTTCGTAGATGATGTGTGATATATGTTGCATGTGAATATGGATTTTGGGCTTGACTATGAGTAGGATAACTTGTCCTTGATATTGATGTTTGAGGATTAGATGAGCGTTTTGGACCTGTAAGATGGCATGTTTATAACCTTTTTGTAGCCTATTGCCTCCCCTCTATAGTGTAGATTAGTGATTACATGGATATGATTTAATTATATATTTGAAATATGGTTTTATTTTTTGAATCATCATTTGTATATTTTGCCTTATTGGGCTAGTATGGTAGTCTTGAAATCATAAGTTGGGTACAGTTGACTTGAGCAGTCTTATTTCTCGTCGAAGTTTCTGTCTTAGGCTTGAATATGGCTTACTTGACATCTAGAAGATAAACTACACACCTTAGCCTAGTTGGGGCCATAGTATGCCTAATTATGGAAATTGTGGATTAGAAATGGGATTGTTCGACCCATTTAGGCCGAAGCTTGTGTTATGTCTTGTGGACTTAGTGTGGATGTTAGACATAGATATGGCTACTTAACCTTAGAATAAGGTTACTTCGTAACTTGGTAACTTGTATTGATGTTCCCAGATTGTGGCTTTTGAGTTATGGTTATGATGCTTCTTGTGGAAGTTATATTGGGCATTTAGAGATGATATTCCTCCTAGATATGTTATGTGGACTATAGAGATGCTTTTTCCTCTTAGACTTGATGATTGGCCTATAGAGATGCTATTTCCTCTTAGAATTGATTAGACTATAGAGTTACTATTTCCTTTAGTCATCATTGTTGGAACTATAGAGACGATGTTCCTTTTGGATATGTAAATTGGCCTAGAGAAGTTATATTCCTCATAGTCATGATGTATGACCTATTGATATAAGATATTCTATACACGATTACATGTATATATATATTATTCCTCCTAGATGTGAGATTCCTCTTGTGTGAGAGATGATTACATGTCTATCTATGAATATTTATATGTTTGTATACACATTTCTCCAGTATGGAACGGAGGATGATGCGGTATGATTCTTATTATACTAATTAAATACTGGTGATGGCATGCATAGATTTTGTGCGTTCATGATTATTAGACATTATAAATAATGTGATTATATCTTAAATATGGTCTTATGACTGCTCTTCTTTTTAGACGGTTAAGCTTTATTGCAACTAGTTGTCAATTAGGGGACTATAGACCTTGATGGCTAGGAATCTAATGTATTAGTTAATGAATCATTCTTAGTTGAAACATGGTATCTAATGATGGTTAGTTAGTTAGTCGTGTCAGTTGGTTCTAGTTGGCCACCGAGCAAGAACTTTAGTAAATTGACCTTAAATGTGAAATTTGACTTTGCCAACGTGGCTGAAATATTGAATTTTATGTGGTTGCATTTTTTATTTGCTCGAATTGGACTTCGAATAAACTTGAGGCATTGGTCGAAGCCCAAAACCAAGTTCAAAGCCTCAGCCATACCTGTCATAGGAGGTGATACCACGATCACGGTGATATAGATGCGACCACGGTGCCACGATGGCGGCTAAGTAGAGGGGTAACTACGAGACCTTAGGCTGGGTATGCTTATTTAAAGGCTATCTTGACAAAAATTTTGGCCATTTGTGCCTCCCCCTTGAGCTCTAAAATACTAATAGATTGAAAAATCTATCAAATGAGTCATGCGGGTTGATTGAAATCTTGAACAACTTGGAAAATCAAAATTTTGTTGCGAATCTAAGGTATGATTCCTTCTAGTTTGGTATTAATTTCTTGAAATTTTGACCTAAAAACCCTAAGGGCTTAAGACTTATATTAAGCCCCAATTGTGATTGATTTACTCAAATTTCTTTAGGATTATAACTCCATAAAGGCAGTTGAACAATGGGTTGGTATTGGACACTCTTTTCCAAAGGTGAAACTCACTTGGGGGTTTGGTTTCCTTCTGAAACCATGGCACAATGGTGCCATAGTAGGAATTATCATTCTTGTTGTAATGCATACATTGTGTTGTTGATAGCTTTGCTCTTGAAAAAAACGGCTTCAACAAAAGGAAATAAAAAGATTGTTGGATCGTTTCTTGAACTTAAGATAGGTTAGGCTTACTTATAGTTATATTGGTCTTGATTGTAGTATAATTGTTGATATCTTGTGAGATTGGGTGGGATTTAGATGATAAATAGTTGAATGGTGATAATTGGGGTTAGTTGGTTCTTATAGGTTATTAAACTTGCAATGTGTGATACTTTACCCTTAGCCTAGAACCTTGGATAATCTACTTGTAGTCTCATGCATAGTATGATAATACTCTAGTTGCTTGAATAGATGAGAATGCAATTCCTCCCTAACCTTAGGAGTATATTGACCTTGCTAGTGCTTAGTTAGGAAATGACTTTGGTTTTGGGTTGACTTAGGAGGAATACTTGAAGAAGATTTCCCTGATAGGCTTAGTAAGGATTGATAAGACTTTGTGATATAATTTAGATACCTTAGCCTAACCAGGGTAGATATTAAATTTATAATGGTGGACATTGGCATTCTTAGAATTTAGTAGTAGGACTTGACCCACCCTAATCTTGAACTATGAAATCCCTTAGAGACCTAGATACTAGATGAATTTCTAAATTACGTTGTTGAGATTATTAATTAAACCTTTGTTGTTGGGTTATATATGTGGATAATGGTTGGTTAATATGTATACTTGTAGATTATCTAGCGATCATGTTATGGATATCCTTGGGAAAGTAATGATTATATATATCATATGGATACTCATTGTCATGTTTATGCTCATGTTATATGGTAATGCTTAATAGCAAAGTAGGATAATACATGTTCTCTTACATCTTTATTACTCCATTATTGTGAGCTTGTATTTGCTTATTTATTTCTCTAGGTATGTGTATGTATGTTGTTGCCTTGAGAAATATGAAATGGCATGAGGATGCTCAATAAATTTAGAACATGTGTTTATGTGATGATAATACCTCATGAATCTGGAAGAGGTACTGATGTATGATGTTGCCTAGTGAATTCAGAGGATATGTTGATGTTATGATATTGCCCGGTGAATTGGGAGGATATGTTGTTGTGATGTTTATACCCGATAAATTCAAAAGAGGTGATAATGTTATAATGATACCCGGTGAATTCAGAGGATATGTGAATGTTATGTTGATACCTGGTGAATCTGGAGGCTATGTTGATGTTATAATTGATAAATGGTGAATTTAGAGGATATGTTGATGTTATGTTGATATTTAGTGAATCTGAAGGATATGTTGTTGTTATGATTGATACCTAGTGAATCCGAAAGATATGTTGATATTATGTTGATACTCGGTGAATCCAGAAGAGGTAAAGATGTTATGATGCCATATGGGGCAAATTTACATAAATGCAGTGATACTTGTGAGGTTGGGCCATGTGGGGCCAAATCATTTATGTACCTAGGACATGATGTCTCCTTTGGAAAATGGTTATTCACTCTTTGTCCTTATTCATATTATCCTTATTCACTAATTAAGAGGTGTGACCCTTGTTGACCCTAATTGGTAACTAGAAGTAACTTATGCCTATTAATGGGTTAAGGATAATTGATATATGAAATATTGTGTCGAACCAAAGGCTTACCTAGCAAATCAATTGAACTTGGAATAATGGTTATGTTATGGAATTTTGCCTAGTTAAGTGGCTTACGCGATAAGTAGTTATTTCTCATAAATGACTACGACTTCAATATTAGAAGTCTAGTAAACTAGTTAGTGATCCTTACTTTCATAAAATATGGGAAATAGTTCTTAAGGTTATAACATGACTAGTGATAATAGGCCCTAATGATAATAGGCTTAGTATTGCATGATGAATAACTAGGTTGACTTCTTATATGCAATGCTGTGGTGGCTTAGTTGATGACTTCTATAATGAGAGTGCTACCTAGAAAATTACCTTGTGATAGGCAAATAATTGATAGTAGTGGTAACTTGTAGCTTTTCTCTATTTGATAGCTAGTAACTATAAGACTTGTAACCTAGTGGCTTATGAAAATAGAGGTTAACAAGTTTAGACCTTACATGGAGTTTAGTGGCAAATTGGAGGATAAGTAATCATATTATTATTCCATAACATTGTTGGGTTTTTTGTGATTATATTATGGTATGGATAATGATTGTGGACCTTGGTTTAAGCCACGACGGGGTTATGATACCCGCTGCTTCAGTTGATGGTTATGTAGTTGTACTTTGATGTATTATTAGTTGAAATTTTTGTTTAACCTCCATGGTATGGGATGCCATGATGAGTTATTGTATTGTATTCCTTGGTGTACTCTTTGTTGGTATGGGATACCGTGATGAGTTTTTTATTGTGTTCTTTTTCATGCAATTCCTGGTGGTCTAGGACGTTGAGGTATGTTCTTGTTCTTTGTGTTCTAAAGATGGTTGGTGATGATTATGGTAGACAAATGCTTGTTATTGTACATATGACTTTACAATTCCAAAATGATACTCAATTGGCATGGCGATTATGGAGTCTATTGATATAGTATGTCGAGCTATTTCCTTAGTAGTACAGATATTGTTTTAGTGATATTGGAGGAGATTCAGGTTTGATCCTATAAGTTCACTTTAAGTTATTATCTTTATATTATAATTTAGCTAAGTTGGCTGATGATGCCTACTGAGTACCCGTGTTTTGGTTCTCATACTACACTTCTGTACCTTTTTGGTGCAGACCCAGGTTTTAGTTGCCATCATTAAGCTAGTTTATGCTGCATTGACTATTTGGAGATGGTGTGAGCTCTTGGAGTTTGAGTTGCCCTCTTTCCCCTCTATTTTTGTTTGTCTTTTTCTTTCAAGACAAATCTATGAGACTAACTAAGATAGCTTAGACTTTGTGATTGTAAATTTCTATTGTCAAGTATAGAAGCTTTTGTATTAATACCATCAGATCATGGAATTTGTGTTTGAGTATCTATTGTATTTAGTTGTGAAACATTATTGTTTTCCATGTTGAATGTTCTTACCAAGGTAACCCATTACATTAGCTCCTATTAAGGTATCTGTTTACCTACAGGTGGGACATGGTAGAAACTATCATTACTCAGAAATTGGGTCGTGACAAATTGGTATTAGAGCCTAGGTTTCACTGATTTATTGGTATAAGAGCAAGTGTCTAAATAGAGTTCTGCGGATCAGAATGTTACAGTTCATTTCTTATATTCAGGAGGCTATAGGACATCTTAGGATCTTTCACTTCTTTCACTCATAGCCTGCTAAGAGTCTTAGTTGTTTTTTTGGATTTTCTTTTGAGACACATGATTTAGTGGTACGTGAGGAGGGTCTCGAGACCTAGCCTCATGATATAACCCTATTTAGGGATCAGGATGGCCCTCCCTGTAACCTTATTCTTATACCCAAGCTAGAGAATTCTCCACTTTAGCCAACGGTGGGCCAGGGATAAGCCCAGGCTCAACAATGATTCATTCCCTCTTCTTTTCTTAGAGATGCTTTGATTTAGCTATTAGGTATCATTGATAGTTCGCAAACTATTGGGAAAAGAGTACACCCTGAAGTTGTAGCTCCTGGAATTGAGGTTCTCCTATTACAATATTTGTTAAGCCAACAGTCGTTCAGCCAGTAGTGACTCAGTCTATTATGTCTGCTGAGAAGCTGAAAATGCTGGGTAGATTTTTGCGGTTGGCCCTACCTAAATTTTCTAATTCTCCTGGAGAGGATGTATTTGAGTTTTTGATAGCTTATAATGATAGACTTTGTGGGTTAGGACTTATTGAGACCCGTTGTGTCAATTACACCATATTTCAGTTGGACTTGTCTGCTCTACTCTAGTGGAAATGTTTTGTGAGTTCTAGACCAATTAGATCTTCTCTTCTCTCTTGGACTCAGTTATTCGAGATGCTCTTGGAGAATTTTATGCCGTGCAACCTTAGAGATCATTTAATAGATTAGTTCTCTAGATTGGAGCAAGGTTCTATGATAGTCGTTGAGTATGAGGATTGTTTTCATGAGTTGGATAGACATGCGACTTCTATTCTAGATATCGAGTATGAGAGAGTTCATTGCCTTATGATAGGATTGAGACTTCCTATTTGGATGGCTACTTCGAGTATGGTCGCTGTATGTAGGCCTTTTGCTGTGGTTGCTGACCATGCTAGATTGATGGAGGACATGCAACGTGAGGGCCGTGATAAGAGGCTTAAGTATCGAGGAAGATTTGGTAGGATCCATGGTAGTTATTGATTTAGGAGTGGTATTACTTATGCTGGGCATCCTTTGTATTCATCTTTTAATCCTCAAAGTTAGATTAGTCGAGAAGTACAAAACGCTCTTCAGACCACAAATAGGGATCAGTCTATTACTAGTGGTCCCCCTAGTAAGGGCGGTGATCTGTCATTGAGTGGTTTATTTGTAGGCTATGCTAGGCATGGTAGTTATGCTGGATCAACTGGATTTATGAGTTCTGGTTCTTCTCATAAGTCTTGCTTTACTAGTGGGCTTCCAGGTCATTTTTCTAGAGAGTGCCCTAGTCGTAGGGCGATGGTTATTTTAGCCCATGGAGGTACTCCCATTAGGGTAGTTTCTCCTTCAGGTAGAGGTAGTCCACGAGGCTGTAGTAGTGGTTACCAGGGCGCTCGGGGTGGTACTTAGGTAGGCAGGGTAGGTGGTCATTCAGGTGCCCATCTAGGTGGCGGGCATGGTCAGTTATATGCGGTACATGCTAGGACTAAGGATGAGACTTCCAATGCAGTAGTCATAAGTGCGATTTTTGTATGCCTCAAGTTGGATCTTGATTTATTTGATCTTGGATCCACTTATTCTCATACATCTTCTTATTATGCACCATGGTTGGAGTTGTATAGTGATGTATTATTTATGCCATTGCGTGTATCTATTCCCATAGGTGATTCTTTAGTAGTGAATTGGGTATTCAGATAATCTGTCAGGACAGTTAGTGATGTTATTACTTATGTTGGTTTTATTATTCTAGATATGTTGGATTTTGATGTGATTTTGGGCATGGACTGGTTACCCCACTATAACGCGATCATGGATTATTTTGCCAAGACTGTTACTTTAGCCATGCGTAGTGTACCCCCAGTCATATAGTAGGGAGCGATTAGCCATGAGCCGATAGGTATTATTTCTTATGTTTGTTCTAGATAACTTATTCCGAGGGGTTGTGTGTCTTATCTCACCTATGTATGTAATACCCATTTAGAGAGTCCGACATTTGACTCTATTCCTATTATCTGTGAGTTTCCTGATGTACTTCATGAATCACTATTGACCTTGATCCTGGTACTCGACCTTTTTCTATGGCACCTTATCATATGGCTTCTCCAGAGCTTAAGAATCTGAATTCTCAACTCCAGGATCTTCTTAGTAAGGGTTTCTTTAGGCTGAGTGTGTCCCCGTAAGGAGCCCTTGTTTTCTGTGTAAAGAAGAAAGATTGTTCGATGTAGATGTACATTAATTATAGGTTGTTTAACATGCTGACCATGAAAAACCGTTATCGTATGCCTTGTATTGATGATTTGTTTTACCAGCTTTAGGGCACAATAGTGTTTTCTAAGATAGTTTTGAGGTTCGATTGTTATCAGCTAAGGATTCGGGCTGAGGATATCCTGAAAACTGCCTTTAGGATCCGTTATGTTCACTATGAATTTTTGGTGATGTCTTTTGCACTGAATAATGCCCCAACTGCGTTTATGGACTTGATGAACTGTGTGTTCAGACCTTATCTCGATCCTTTTTTATTGTGTTCATCGATGATAGTCTTGTGTACTCGAGGAGAAGTAAGGACCATGCACAATATTTAAGGATTGTGCTTGAGGTTTTTCAAGAGCATGTGATTTTTGCCAAGTTCTTTAAGTGTGGGTTTTGGCTTGATTCAGTGTCATTTCTTGGACATCTGGTGGATAAGGTGGGTATTATGGTAGACCCGTCTAAGATTTCAGCGATTCATGATTGGGCTAGGCCTATGCCTCCGATTGAGGTTCGAAGTTTTATTCGTTTGGCTAGTAATTATATGCATTTTGTTAAGAGCTTTGCTACTATTTAATCCCCTCTGACTAGATTGACCAGGTAGGAAGTTCCTTTTCAATAGTCTGAGGAGTGTGAGTTGAGCTTTGGAAAGCTCAAGGATTATCTTACTTCAGCCATGGTGTTAGCTATTTCTCTTGAGGGAAAGGGTTTCACAGTGTTTTGTTATGCATATGGTGTTGATCTTGGCTGTGTTTTGATGCAGCATGGTCGTGTCATTACTTATTCTTCTAGACAACATAAGGTGTATGAGCGAAACTGCCCCACTCATAATTTGGAGTTGGAAGTGATAGTTATTGCGCTCAAGATTTGGAGGCATTACTTGTATGGTGTGCATTATGATATTTTCACAGATCATCGTAGTATTCAACATTTTATGACCCAGTGATAGCTTAATTCTTGCCAAAGCAGATGGATGGAGTTGCTAAAGGACTATGATATTTTTATCTTGTATCATTCGGGTAAGGCGAATGTAGTGGCTGATGCCTAGAATTACAAGGCAATGAGTATGGGTAGTTTTCCATGCGTATCAGTTTCTCAGAGGCAATTGGTATGAGACATCCAATCCTTAGCCAGTTTGATGGTTTGCCTTGATATTTCAGATCCTATAAGGATTTTGGCTTAAGTTGAGGCGAGGTCCTCCCTACTTGATCAGATTCATGATTATCAGTTTGACGATAGTAAGTTGTGCCTTCTCCATGATCAGGTGGTGAGTGGTGAGTCTGAGAAACACACTGTGGATTCTGAGGTTATCTTGAGGTTTCGGGGTTGTGTTTGTGTTTCCCGACATGATGATTTGATTCAATCGATTCTGCATAAGGATTATAGCTCTAGATATTCTATCCATCCCGGTACGACCAAGATGTATAGAGTTTTAAGGCCGCTTTATTGGTGGGATGGTGTGAAGAGAGATGTGGTAGACTTCATAGCTCATTGCCTATGTTCCCAGCAGGTTAAGGCCGAGCATTAGTGTCCCAATGCTTTAACTCAGAGATTACCTATTCCCGAGTAGAAGTGGGAAAGGACTACCATGGACTTCATTAGTGGTTTGCCTCGTACTTTCTGTGGTCACAATAGTATTTGGGTGATTGGGGATCATTTGACCTAGTCGACATATTTCATTCCTACTCAGATGACCTTCAGTGCTGAGAGATTAGCCCAAATTTTTTGACAGAGAAAGTTTGTTTGCATGGGGTCCCTATGTCTATCATATTAGACCGTGTCTCTGTGTTTACTTTGCAGTTTTTGAGATCATTTCAGGAAGAGTTGGGTACTCGAGTGGATTTGAGTATGGACATTCATCCGCAGATGGATGTTCAGTCTGAGCATACTATTCAGGTGCTTGAGGATCTGCTCTGAGCCTGTGTTATGGACTTTGGAAGTCTCTGGGATCAACACTTAGCATTGATAGAGTTCGCCCACAACAAAAGTTATCATTCTAGTATTAAGATGGCACCTTATGAGGCTTTGTACGGTAGGAGATGTCGTTCTTCTGTAGGATGGTTTGAGACTTATGAGGTTTGACCCTGCGGTACATATTTGTTTTGAGACTTATTAGATAGAGTCAGGGTGATTCTGGTCAGGCTGAGAGCAGCTCGGAGTAGGAACAATGCCTATGTCGACCGTAGACTTTATGCCTTGAGATTCAGAGTTTGTGAATATATATTCCTTTGTGTTTTACCTATGAGAGATATGATGAGATTTTGGAGGAAGGGTAAGCTTAGAAAATGCTTTATTGGACCTTTTGAGATTTTCGATGTAGTTAGCGAGGTAGCCTATAAGTTGTCTTTACAACCAAAATTTGCCACCGTTCATCTGTTTTTTCATGTCTCTATGTTGTGGAAATATATCCCTGATCCTTCTCACGTGATTAGATAGGACTTGGTCTAGTTAAAGAAGCAATTGACCTATATGGAGGATCCCATGCTTATTTTGGCTGGTAATGTGAGGATACTCCATACTAGGGAGATTCCAGTAGTCAACGTTTAGTGGAGGCATCGCCTAATAGAGGAGTCTACTTGGGAGCTCGAGAGTGAGATACCGGCCCAGTATCCTCATTTCTTAGAGACTAAAGTATTTCATTTTATGTTATAACTTTAGGGGACGAAACAACCTTAGCAGTGGATGTTGTAATGACCCTTTAGGTCTTTGTCCGTATTCTTGCTTATTTTGTCAATAGGGCTTCTCCATAGCCGCCCCAATTCATTAGTGACTTGGCAGAACCGATAGATCGACTACTAGGCAGTTCATTTGGTTTGTGGAACCATTTTCCTAAATTTAAGTCTTTGTTGGTTCTAGTAGGCCACCAAAGGAAGAACTTCAGTAAAATGACCTAAAATACGAAATCTGACTTCGCCAACGCATCTGAAACATCAAAATCTATGTTGTTTCATATTTTATTTGCTCGAATTAGGCTCCAAATGCACCTTGAGGTATTGGAAAAAGCCCAAAACCAAGTTCTAAGCCTCAGCCATTCCTGGCATAGGAGGAGATACTACACCTCGGTGATGTGGATGTGACCACGGTACCGGAATGACGTCTAGGTAGAAGACACAACCGCCAGACCTGAGGGCTCAGCATGCCTATTTAAAGGCTGTCTTGCCTGAAATTTTGGACATTTGTGCCTCCCTCTTGATCTCTAAAACCCTAATAGACTGAAAAATCTCACCAGTGAGTCTTATGGATTGATTGGAAGCTTGATAAACTTGCGAAATCGAATTTTTTCTAGGAATCTAAGGTACGATTCCTTCTAGTTTGGTATTGATTTCTTGAAATTTTGACCCAAACCCCATAAGGGCTTAATATTTTGATTGAGAACTAATTGTGATTGCTTTACTCAAATTTCTTGAGGTTTATAACTCCCTAAAGGTAGTTTAACAATGGGCTGATCTTGGAAACACATTTCCAAAGGTGAACCCACTTAAGGGTTTGCTGTACTTTAGAATTGTAATACCCAGGAAATTTTTTGTTAAACTTTTATGTGTAAACGTGTTGGGTTCTATCTTCTAAAACGAATTATAAATTTTCGGTGAGGAATGTCTTAGATTATGACCCACCATTTCATAGAGTATCGAATAAGCTTTTCAACGATATATGGATCATCCAAAACGGACACCCGAGCGACGAATTATGAGCATTTTGATGGAACCGTGAATAGTAGTGAACAGTAAAACGTGCAGGAAAAAGTACTGAGGACTGGTGTATTTGTTCTCCAACTTTAAATGATCATAACTCCTTGTACATAATGATCTAGGTGATCTACTATATATCAGCGGAAAGATCTGCGAGTCCTCTTTCCAATGAAATTGGTTTCATCCAATTTGTCCATCGGAGCAAAAAGTTAAGGTCGATCTACTTCAGCCAATCAAAAGCGAATTTTTAAGTCAACTTCAAACAATCATAATCCTCGTATACAATGATATGGGTGAGATACTATATATCAATGGAAATATATGAGAGTCCTATTTCTAATGAAATTGGTTTCATCTAATTTGGATATCGGAGTAAAACATTATGGTTGATCTACTTCAGACTATCAAAACAGTCCACCAAAGGATAGATTCGAGAATTATTTGATTTTTAAGGGCATTTTGGTCATTCCCCCTCACCCAAAATCCATCCAAACCCTATATTAAAGCCTATTAGAAGCATTATATGTTATATTTCATCAAATTCCCTCAAAAAGAAAATTCTAAGCTCCTACATCCAACTTCAAGAACCTCCAAAGTTCACCATTAATTCTGCAAATTCATTCAAGATTCCAAGTTCCTAGTTCAAGAACCTCCAAAGTTCATCATTAATTCTGCAAATTTATTCAAGATTCCAAGTTCCTAGTTCAAGAACTCCAAGAACCATCATTCAAAGGCACGATTAACATCTCAAAAATGAGTGTCGATCTAAAGTTCATCATTCAAGGTATGTGGGGTTTTCAACAAGAACTCTCTTTCGTTCTTGTGCCCAAAAGTAATTTTCTTTACAAAGGCATGATTTTTATTTGATTTTTATGAATTTGAAGAATGAACCCATATCTTATGATGATTATTATGAAATCCTGATGTTTATGATTTTGAAAGATGAATTTACATGTGTGGAGATACAAAGCATG
This sequence comes from Capsicum baccatum var. pendulum, assembly GCA_030864225.1. Classification (NCBI taxonomy): domain Eukaryota; kingdom Viridiplantae; phylum Streptophyta; class Magnoliopsida; order Solanales; family Solanaceae; genus Capsicum; species Capsicum baccatum. The sequence continues at coordinate 156,357,072 of CM061560.1, read as the reverse complement.
AATCTTGAACGATATTTATCATGATTTTGATATTTGGGTCGTGAATCCCCATTGGAAATTGTATTTTTTTTGGGAAAGTGTGTGTTATAAGCACGTTGATGTTGAATATTTGAGATATTTTGAATGATTTGACCTTTTGGTCTTAATGGAGGAGTTTTGAACTCGAGTGTGAAAGAAATCCACAACGTGGTTGATTTTGATAGATGGGAAGCATGATGGCTCTCGATGTATATTTATATATTACTGAAATTGTTTTGTTGTGGATTGTCTTTAAAATGATCTGAGCTATGTCTGGGAGTAATCTTTAGCAACGAGTGGGAGGTAGAAAGAGACCTTACTTCCCTAGAACTACGTGCCCCCATAGGAATGAGCCTGAGGCTGATTTATATAGTGATCACTAGTTTGTGTTGATTTGATATCGATAGTCCTACTCCGATGGTAAGGATAGGACGACTCTCCCCAATGTGGGTTGTACGTTAGACTCTATGTAGCTCACATGGTTTATGTCGGTTATAGGATCTCCCAGTGTGTGTGTGTTTCCTTGTGTCTATGGTGAATGGTGAAGTGATTTGAAAGTGGAATTGTGAAAGCTATTCTTTCAAAAGATTTAAATGATATTTACATTATGAGAATTGATATTCTTGATGAACTGAAAGTGATTGAAAAATTATATGATGATTCACATGTGTTATTGTATTTATTTCATCCTCTCATGATTATGATGATTTTCTTTGGGCTATGTGAGTCTTTCATACATCCTGCATATTTCTTATAAATATTTATGATGATAATGTTTATAAAACTGCATACACCCCCATATACTCGGTTCCTTTCCATGGTACTGACCCACATCTTCGGATGTGGGCTGCATTTTCTCGGAATGTAGATTCAGGTACTCAGTTCCAAGTTCGACAGTGATTCTTTGGGCACGTTATTCTATATCCTCTGTTGTGGTGAGTCCTCATGTTCTGAGGACGTGATGTCTGATGTTGGTTTCACGGAATCATTTACATTTGATAATTGAGTATGAGTCAGTTGGGGAATGTCTCAATGGCTCACTGGTTTTATTGAATTTCTTAGAGGCTTGTCAGACTAGTATAGATGTTGGGAGTTGACTAATAAGTCGTATTTTGTTATCTATCTGAAATTCTTTTATTCTTGGATGATGATTACTCTGTTGATATTTGAGGTTTATTTATGGAAACCCCGTTGATTTGTGATGAACTAAATGAAAATGGCTGAAAGAGTTAGCTTGGCGCTACTCGTAGCCTCAAGTACAGTATGACGCTCTGGGACCCATTTTTCGGGGCATTACAAACTTAGTATCAGAGCCTAAGGTTTTAAGGTAACCTAGGGAGTCTGACAAGCCGCGTTAAGTAGCATCTTGGTCATTGGTTTGTAGCGCGCCATATCTATGAGCAAGAGGCTACAATACATTTTAGGAAAAAGTGTGATTCTTTCTTTTAGAAGTCTATCTTGCTTAAAATGTCTTTCTCTGCTATTAATTCGTGCTCCCTGTGTTATTTGTGAGAAAGAAAGATGGCTCTTTACGTATGTGCATTGATTATCGCCAACTGAATAAAGTTATTGTAAAAAATAAGTACCCCCTTCCGAGAATAGATGATTTGTTTGACCAACTGCAAGGTGCAAATTATTTCTCAAAGATAGAGCTTCATTCCGGCTATCATCAACTCAAAGTTAGGAAGTGTGACATCCAAAGAACTGCTTTCTGAACTCGTTATGGCCATTTTGAGTTTCTTATTATGTCTTTCGGGTTAACTAATGCCCCAGCAGGTTTGATGGACCTCATGAATCGAGTGTTCATACCATATCTAGATATGTTAGTCATAGTGTTCATCAATGATATACTGGTGTACTCTCGTAGTGAGGATGAACATTCTGATCATCTTCGAACTGTCTTGCAAACCCTTAGAGATCACAAGTTGTTTGCCAAGTTCAACAAGTATGAGTTTTTGCTAACGTCAGTTGCTTTTCTGGGTCATATCATTTCATCCGAGGGTATTAGAGTTGATCCCCAAAAGATCGAAGCTGTTAGAAATTGGCCTAGACTTATTTCTCCAATTGATATCCAAAGTTTCTTGGGTTTAGCTAGATATTACCGCCGTTTTGTTGAGGATTTCTCCTCTATAGTGTCTCCCGTGACTCGGTTGACCCAAAAGAAAGTGAAGTTCTTATGGTCCGAATCTTGTGAGAAGAGTTTTCAGGAGTTGAAGAGTCGACTCACTTTAGCCCCCGTTTTGACTTTGCCTGATGGTGTTGATGGTTTTGTGGTGTACTATGATGCTTTGAGAGTAGGGTCGGGTTATGTATTGATGCAGAAGGGTAAGGCGATAGCTTATGCTTCTAAACAGTTGAAACCCATGAGAAAAATTACCCCACCCATGAACTTGAGTTGGCTGCTATTGCGTTTGTTTTGAAAATTTGGAGACACTATTTCTCTGGTGTCCATGTTGATGTTTTCACTGATCATAAGAGTCTGCAGTGTGTGTTTACCCAGAGAGAATTAAATCTTAGGCAGAGACGATGGTTAGAATTATTAAAGGTCTATGATATGAGTGTGTTGTACCATCCGGGCAAGGCCAATGTTGTGGCGGATGCCCTAAGTAGAGTGTCCATGGGTAGTGTTTTGCATGTGGTAGAAGGTAAGAAAAAGTTGGCTCGTGATGTTCATCATTTGGCTAGATTGGGGGTTAGATTGTTTGACTCTATTGAAGGTAGTATAGGGGTTCAGAGTAGTTCCAAATCCTCCTTGGTTTTGGAAGTGAAGGAAAAGCAATACTTAGATGCTAGTTTGGTCAGATTGAAAGAGTCAGTCAAGGACCAAAAAGCAAAGGTTTTCTTCCAAGGGGGAGATGGTGTGTTGAGATTGCAGGGTAGATTTTGTGTCCTGAATGTTGATGATCTGAGAGAGAGGATTATGGATGAAGCGCACGGGGCGTGATATTCTATTCATCCTGGTGCCACCAAGATGTACTGAGACCTCCGAGAAATCTATTGGTGGAGTGGCATGAAGAAAGATATTGTAGCGTTTGTAGCTAAGTGTGCAGCATGCCAACACGTTAAGGTTGAACACCAAAGTCCTGGTAGTATGATGCAAGAGTTTAGTATTCCCACCTGGAAGTGGGAAGAGATAAATATGGACTTCGTGATTGGTTTACCTACTTCCCGATACCATCATAATTCCATTTGTGTTGTGGTTGATAGGTTGACTAAGTTTGCTCATTTCTTTCCTGTTCATACTTCATATACTGCTGAGGATTAGCTAGATTGTATATCTGAGAGCTTGTTAGACTGCATCGAGTTCCCTTGTCTATCATTTCGGATAGAGGTACTCAGTTCCCAAGTGCTTTTGAGTTCTGCTTTTCATTCGCAGACCGATGGTCAGGCTAAGTGGACCATCCAGAACTTAGAAGATATGTTGAGAGCTTGTGCACTTGACTTTAAGGGAAGTTGGGATGATCACTTAAGGTTGATAGAGTTTGCTTACAATAATAGTTTCCACTCTAGTATTGGCATGGCTCCGTTCGAAGCCTTATCTGGGAGAAAGTGTAGATCACCCATAGATTGGTTCGAGGTGGGTGAAACGGCTGTGAGTGGTCCTGATTCGATATTTAAGGCTATGGAAAAAGTTAAGTTGATTAGGGAAAGGTTGAAAACTGTGCAGAGTCGTCAAAAGTCATATGCGGATGTTAGAAGGAGAAACCTTGAGTTTGAAGTTGGTGACCTAGTGTCTCTGAAAATTTCACCCATGAGGGGGGTGAAGACATTCGAAAAGAAGGGGATGCTTAGTCCCTGTTATGTTGGTCCTTAGAAAATTCTTAGTCGTGTTGGTAAGGTAGCTTATGAGGTTGAGTTGCCTTCCGAGTTATCCTCTGTTCATCTAATATTCCATGTCTCAATGCTTAGAAAGCATATTAGCGATGCTGTGGTAGTGGATTCCTCTGTGAGTGATGGCATTCAAGAAAATCTTTCGTTTGATGATATTCCTATTGAGATTCTTGATTTCAGTGTCTGAAGACTATGAAACAAAGAAGTTCCCTTGGTCAAGGTGTTGTGGCGAAACCAATATGTTGAGGGTGCAACTTGGGAAGCTGAGGAGGATATGCGATCCAAGTACCCACACCTATTTTTCGTGAACTCCGATAAAGCCAAAGGTACTGTTCTTCCCTAAATCATGCACTTTTGATAAAAGTTGCAGCAGTTCAGCTGTCATTTATTATGTGTTCAGCTGTAGTTTCTTGAATTTATACATTCTATGCTGCATTGGGAGTGAGAAGGATGTGGTGATGAGTATAAAGAATGGTTTCAGCTGTATACTTTATTCCCTATCTAATCTTGGCATGTCTACCGTCATTCGAGGATGAATGTTTCCAAGGGGGGATGATGTGATACCCCGGAAAAGTTTTCGTTGAAATTTTATGCATAAACGTGTTGGGTTCTATCTTTTAAAATGAATTATAAATTTTTCGTGAGGAATGTCTTAGAATATGACCCACTATTACGTAGAGTATCGAATAAGCTTTCCAACGATATATGGATCATCCAAAACGGACACCCAAGCAACGAGTTATGAACATTCCGATCGAATCATGAATACTAGTGAACAGTAAAACGTGTAGGAAAAAGTACTGAGGCCTGGCGTATTTTTTCTCCAACTTTAAGTAATCATAACTCCTAGTACATAATGATCTGGGTGATCTACTATATATTTACAGAAATCTCTGCGAGTCCTCTTTCCAATGAAATTAGTTTGATCCAATTTTTCTATTGGAGCAAAAAGTTATGGTTGATCTACTTTAGCCTATCAAAAGTGAATTATTGGGTCAACTTCAAATGATTATAACTCCTCGTACACAATGATCTGGGTGAGATACTATATATCAACGGAAACATATAAGAGTCCTCTTTCTAATGAAATTGGTTTCCTCCAATTTGGATATCGGAGTAAAACCTTATGGTTGATCTACTTCAGACTATCAAAACAGTCCACCAAAGGACAGATTCAAGAATTATTTGATTTTTAGGGGCATTTTAGTCATTCACCCTGACCCAAAATCCATCCAAATCCTATATTCATTCCTATTAGAAGCATTATATGTTATATTTCATCAAATTCCCTCAAAACGAAAACCCTAAGCTCCTACATCCAACTTTAAGAACCTCCAAAGTTCACCATTAATTCTGCAAATTTATTCAAGATTCTTAGTTCCTAGTTCAAAAACCTCCAAAGTTTACCATTAATTCTGTAAATTTATTCAAGATTCCAAGTTCCTAGTTCAAGAACTCTAAGAACCACATTCAAAGTCACGATTAACATCTCAAAAATGCGTATCGATGTAAAGTTCATCATTTAAGGTATGTGGGTTTTTTCAATAAGAACTCTCTTTCGTTCTTGTACCCAAAAGTAATTTTCTTTACAAAGGCATGATTTTTATTTGATTTTTATGAATTTGAAGCATGAACCCATATCTTATAATGATTATTATGAAATCTTGATGTTTATGATTTTGAAAGATGAATTTACATGTGTGGAGACATAAAGTATGAATCTTGAATGATGTTTATCATAATTTTTATATTTGGGTCGTTAATCCCCATTGGAAATTGTATTTTTTGAGAAAGTGTGTGTTATAAGCACGTTGATGTTGAATATTTGAGATATTTTGAATGATTTGACCTTTTGATCTTAATTGAGTTGTTTTGAATTCGAGTGTGAAAGAAATCCACAACGTGGTTGATTTTCATAGATGGGAAGCATGATGGCTCCCGATGTATATTTATAATTACTAAAAATTTTTTGTTGTGGATTGTCTTTGAAATGATCTAAGCTAAGTCCGGGAGAAATCTTTAGCATCGAGTTGGAGGTATAAAGCGACCTTACTTTTCTAGAACTACATGCCCCCATAGGAGTGAGCTTGAGGCTGATTTATATACTGATCACTAGTTTGTGTGAATTTGATATCGATAGTCCTAGTTCAATGGAAAGTATAGGACGGCTCTCCCCAATGTGTGTTGTACGTTAGACTCGATGTAGCTCACATGGTTTATGTCGGTTATAGGATCTCCCAGTGTGCATGTGTTTCCTTGTGTCTATGGTGAATGGTGAAGTGATTTGAAAGTGGAATTGTGAAAGTTATTCTTTCGAAAGATTTAAATGATATTTACATTATGAGAATTGATATTCTTGATGAACTGAAAGTGATTGACAAATTATATGATGACGCACATGTGTTATTGTACTTAATTTATCCTCTCATGATTATGATGATTTTCTTCAGGCTATGTATGTCTTTCATACATCCTGCATATTTCTTATAAATATTTATGATGATGATGTTTATAAAACTGCATACAACCCCATAAACTCGGTTCCTTTCCATGGTACTGACCCACATCTTCGGATGTGGGCTGTATTTTCTTGGAATGAGGTTCAGGTGGTCAATTCCAGGTTTGACAGTGATTCTTTGGGCACGTTGTTCTACATTCTCTGTTGTGGTGAGTCCTCATGTTCCGAGGACGTGATGTCTAATGTTGGTTTCACGGAATCGCTTACAATTGATAACTGAGTATGAGTCAGTTGGGGAATGTCTCAATGGCTCGCTAGTTTTATTTATTTTCTTAGAGACTTGTCAGACTAGAATAGATGTTGGGAGTTGACTAATAAGTCGTATTTTGTTATCTTTCTAAAATTCTTTTATTCTTGGATGATGATTCCTTTGTTGATATTTGAGGGTTATTTATGGAAACCCCATTGATTTGTGTTGAACTGAATGAAAATGGCTCAAAGGGTTAGCTTGGGGCTACTCGTAGTCTCAAGCACCGTGTGATACTCCGGGGCCCGTTTTCTGAGGTGTTATAAGAACGCATAGCACAATGGTACCATAATAGGTATTGTCATTCTTATTGTAATGCTCAAATTTTATTATTGATAACTTTTCTCGTGGAAAAGAAGGATTCAACAAAAGGAAAGGAAAAGGTTGTTGGTTTATAAGTTGCTTGGACTCAAGGTAGGTTAGGCTTCCTTGTAGTTATGTGGGGAAAATTTACATAAATGTATTTATACTTGTGAGGTTGGGCCGTGTGGGGATGAACTACTTCTGTATGTGGGACGTGATGTCTCCTCTGGTAAATAGTTATTCATTCCTTGTCTTTATTCTCTAAATTAGAGGTGTGACCCTTGTTGACCCTAATTCGTAACTAGAAGTAGCTTATACCTATTAATGGGTTAACGTAATTTGTATATAAAACCTTGTGTCGAACCCAAGGCTTATCTAGCAAATCTATTTGACTTGGAATAATGGTTATGCAATGGAATCTATTCTTCACACCGTGATGGCTTCTTTGTTGGGTTCTTTTTTGTGTACTTCCTGATGGTATGGGACGTTGTAGTAAGTTCTTATGCTTTGTGTTCTAAAGATGGTTGGTTATGATTATGGTTGAGAAATGCTTGTAATTGTACAAGTGACTTAACTCTTCCAAAATGACACTCAGTTGGTATGGCAATTATGGAGTATTTTTGATTTAGTATGTCGGGCTATTGCCTTAGTAGTATAGATATTGTTACAGTGATATTGTAGGAGATTCAGGTTCGACCCTATACCTTGACTTTAAGTTGTTTTCTTACTTTATATCATCTTTATATCACAATTTAGCTCAGTCGGCTGATGATGCCCACTTAGTACCCATGTTTTGGTACTCATACTACACTTCTATACTTTTTTGGTGCAACCTAGGTTCTAGTTACCGTCGTTGAGCTATTTTATGCTGAGTTGACTATTTGGTGATAGGGTGAGCTCTTGGAGTTGAGTTTCCCTATTTCCCCTCTATCTTTATTTTTCTTTTGCTTTCGAGACAAATGTATGAGACTATCTAAGACAGTTTAGACTTTGCGATTGTAATTCCTATTGTCAAGTTTAGAAGCTCTCGTATTAATACTATCAGGTCATGGGAATTGTATTTGAATATCATTTGTCTTTAGTTGTGAAACATAGTTGTTTATATATTGTATCCTTATATAGGGTCCATGTTGGACATTCTTACAAAGGTAGCCCATTGCATTATCTCTGGGTTATGGCATTAGCTTACCTACCGATGGGATATGGTAGAATCCATCATGACTCAAAAATCGGGTTGTGACAAATAACTAAAGGTTATGTGACGACTAGTGAACTAGTGATTCTATTATAATAAGTGTTGATTAAGTATTAATCAGTAGTTGGGAAGTATTGACTTGATAGATATTCCTAAGTGACATGTGTGTGTTTATGAGTATCTTTTTGAATAATGGTAATTATGGTGATATTGATACCCGACAGGGCCGTAGGATACTATTGCAATGATATTGATACCCAGTAATACCAGAGGATACTATTATGATGATATTGATACCCAACAAGGGTAGAGGATACTATTGTGATGATATTGATACCCCACAAGGACCAAGGATACTATTATGATAATATAGCTACTCGAAAAGATCGGAGGACATCGTTTCGATGATATTGATACTCGGCAAGGCCGGAGGATACTATTGTGATGATATTAATTCTCGGCAAGGTCAGAGAATACTATTTTAATGATGTGTTGATACCCAACAAGGACAGAGGTTGATTATGATGATGGTTATCCTAATAAGGATAGTTATGATGATTTATGACATTGATATTGTACTTTGCATTCATTTCTGCATGCGCATTGCCTATCACCAATATGTTCCTATGTCTGTCTGATGGTATGGGATAGTTGTATAGATATAATTGAAGAATATGCCATGTATTATTGTATGTTGATTGAACCTTTTGAGCCTATGGCAATGAAGGTACATATAAGCTCGACTAGGTATTTAGTTGTCTAAAGTAGCAAGTTATTCACGTTGTTATTGATATTATTATGATCATTGTTATGATCATTATTATGGCTATTTGATGATAGATTGGTCTTTGATCCATTATCGGGATTTGAGGTACATCTTCGATCTCTTCTACCTTATGATTGCATTATTATGCACGATTACTTCATGTCTAGCCATGTGGATTTAAAACCCCAAGTTTGATAGTATTTAAATATTGATTCTCTTATAATGAGGTCTCAAAATGAGTATATGATAATATAGGTTATGATTTGAGATGACCTCTTTTTTTTATATATATATATACCTATATATATATCAAGCTATATGAAGTTATAATACTATCGTATATCCTGTCCTTCGTTGTTCATGTTGTATCATTATCACTTCACCTTGTATATTACTATGTATTTTCTTTCGCTCTTTATTGATATATTGACTTGGGATATACTGCATAGCATTGATGTATCTTAAATGTAGATAGAATAGGATAGTTTACACTGATACTTCATTAGTTTTATTATGTTAGACTCTTGGACATGAATAGGATAGTTATTCTTTATTATCTCATTGACTTGTCATATGATTTCTGGACTCTTGGGTGTATTTTCTATTCTGTTTATATGTTATATATATCTTCTTTATTTTTGGAGCTTAGTTTGCAGTAGCCTACTGAGTACTATATATTCGGTACTCATACAAGACTTCTATATCCTGCATATCATCATACGAGTTATCGTAGATGATGTGTGCATCGTGTCGAGCAGCTCTAGTTTAGAGACATAGAGTGAGCTTTTGACATTTGAAGCATCCTAGTACGAGTTATCGTAGTTGATGTGTGCATCGTACAGAGCAGCTCTAGTTCAGAGACGTAGAGTGAGCTCCTAGCATTTGGAGCATTACTTATCTCTCTCTTATGTATTAGACCAGTCTCTAAGTTGTATTTCAATATAATTTGTATCATTTTATTTCTCTTGATATTTCGCTTTTGTGCTCTTTTTATATTAGAATCTCTTTTACAAATACCACTAGGTTTTTGGATTCTTCTATATATTGATCTTTATTTCATATATTCCACATCATTTTCCTTATATTGAGTAGTCCATTACTATCCATTCTAGAATACGAGTTGGCTTGCCTACTGGTGGGTTATGGTAGGCGCCATCATGACTTGAGAAGTTGGGTCGTGAAAAATTTGTATTAGAGTATAGGTTTTATTGGTGTATTAGTACAAGATCTAAGTGTTAGTAGAGTCCTACGAATCAGTGTAGAGACGTTCATAACCTATCTTTGAGAGGCTATAGTAACATTTTAGGAAATTCACTTCATGACTCCTTATCGTTTGTCCGCATTCCTTTGAACCTTAAACACATCTTTCACTCTATTCTATCCTTAAAGGACGATGTGATACTGTACATAGATGCGGATAAGAATCCAACATATATTTCTAAAATTCTTGTACAACATTGGACTAGAGGATCAGAGATGGATATAGAAGATCCTCAGTGGAAGCCAAAAAATATTTGGGAAGAGTCCCTAATAGAGTTGCAGAGTGTGGTATGATTCTTCGAGCCATGGTGAATATTCTAGATTATGAGGGTGGTATCATAAAGTATTATAGGATCTTGGTTTGGTTGTGTTATGATGAGACATTGGTTCATAGAATGCCCCTGGTATGAGATAGATGATCAACTAGAGTTATCCTGTATTCCTCGCCAGCCTAGAGTTCCTAAGACAGGCTGTGATTTAGGAAGTTTGGACATAATTTTGTGAATTTCTCTCAGCATTAGTGGGCCAACCATTTTGGCTCAATTTGAGTTCTCTCCATATTAATGCATTAGGAATTTCTACGACTATAAGAAGACCGACTATGAGTCTAGGGAACATCGCTAACATCCGATCCCAGTCATTTAGTTTTTTGAGACAAACTCATGATGTTGTGGAATCTTTTATTTGTGATGGTGCACTTAGCGCCTAAGTTGATGATTTAGTCAGTCGGTCATTTGAGCTGGAGCCATTTAGATTTATTTTTCTATGCTTGTCAGGCATTTGACTACAAATGTCACCATGATTGGTGCGCTTTTACATCCCTTATTTATCTCTTATTATGTATATAGGGTTTTTTATACCCATGATAATTATATACATTGATGAATTTATATTGGTTATTATATGCCTTGTTGTTGATTTCATGATTACATTACTACTCCATGATTTATTTCTTTTAATAGTGGATGGAGTAGATCTATATTGATGTTTTTACCCTATGGATCTGGTATTAGATTTGAGTCCCATTTATCTTGGCACATTAGCACTATTGTGGCCAATTAGTGGTACATGATATTTATATTCATTTTGGTACCACCTGTTCAGTATGTTAATATTGATATTGTTGTTGCTATTGCTAGCACTGTGTGAGGTTATTGATATTACTTGATGTTATTACTAGATGTTGTTACATGATGAATTTGATTCTCGTTAGGGAGCTGTAAAACTAGCGTTATCAAGTTAGAAATTTATTTTCTTGTGATACTATTTGGTGGCTTGAGTAGATATAGCCCGATTCGATGATTTTTCCCCCTAGTTTGGTGAGGTTGACTATGTTCCCTCTTGGTCGATACTTTATATTAATTTTGAAGAGGTGTTATGGTATCAGAGGTAAGTGACCTCCCATAGTTTTTATGGATTTTGAGTTGGAAATTTAGTTATGTTGCTTATTTTTAAGTTTGAGTTCCTTAGAATTGCCTCCTGGGTTGTGAAGGATTTTGTTTTGGCTATCCCTTCTAGTATAACCGGTTTGTGAGATGGACCAATTTGAGGTTCGTTCTTCATTTGTGGCTAGATCATCGTTCGATAGCAATTTTGATATTGATATTGATATTGAGATGTCGTGGATTTATCTCACAAGTATGTTGGGTTTGTACCCTTGGGATAGTTTGCCTTTTTGTTGTGATGTGGTTTTGCCTTAAGTGGTGTTAGAGAGTTAGAGTCAGGTTCCTTTTCTGTGATCGCTTCTTCGGTTGGAAAATTAGAAAATCTTTATCTCAAGTTGTTAGTACTCTGGTGGCGGTCTCAACTTTGATGTTAATTTTGAGATAGGTATTTCTTCTTTGATGATGTTATTTTTGGGTGGATTTAGGAAATCCCTATTTTAGTGTTTGTTCGGCCTAGTGAGGCTTGGTGGAGTGATTCTCCATGATGATATGAGCCTGTAGCTATTTCTTTTCCTAGATGCAGTATTGGAATTGTTAGTTCCTAGCTTAAGTTGCATTTCTTCAAGTTGCTAAAGTTTTTACCTCCACTGGTGTGGTTTTTTAGCCTTGGGAAATTTTGAGTATGTTTGGATTGGCCATTCCCTCCAGCGGATATAGAGTGGGTTATCATTTTAAGCTGATGATTATTCCTTTGGCATGACTCCTATTTTGCAACTATGTTTCATGCTCTCCAGCTGATATAGAGTTGGTTGCTTGTATTATCAATCAGTCATTATCCCTATGGTGATTTCACTCTCTAGATATGTATCAACTCTGGCTTGGTATATTTTATCTCAGATATGTCAGATATTGATACTAGAGTTGGTTTGCAATAGTTGACATTGATATAGCCTTATTGGCCCAGTTTTTTATTTTGACTCCTTGGAATGGCTATTTGGAAGTATGATAGATTTGGAGCTTTAATTCCTGCTCGTTTTTAGTTTTGATTTAGATATCTGAGATTGAGCGGTTCAGCCTTAGTACTGAGATTTCAGCTTGGTGTTGTAGAGCTGTCGTGCAGTCTTTATTATGGACTTGTCTCAGTTCTAATATCATTTATAGGCTGGTTGAGCCAACTCCTTGGTTGTCTATTCAGTCTTCTAGACTTCTACTGATTATAATTGATTAGAGTTCAAATGATTGACCATGGGCCTCGTATTGGTTATTTCAGTTTTGACCTCGCGTTTTAGCTTTCTTTTTGAATTTTGGATGGTTTACTAGCGGGAGTAATATTCTCGAGTTAGATTCAATATGTCTTCATTCTCGATGTATGAGACATCATGGAGTGGAATATTCAGTGATAAGTAGTTATACCTTGGATTTCAAGATTTTAGCTTGATTTTCATCCATACTTGTTGGAGCATTGGCATGAATTGCATTCCGTGATTATCTCCATTTGTATTCCCCGATAGAGACTTATGAACTTATTCTCATGTTTGCCTTATCCATTTTCAGTGGATCAACTTTAGTTCTTTGAGTTTCTGTAATGAGACTGTGTGGATGAGACTCAAGAGATTTCCTCCTTGCTTGGAGTAGATAGCAGGTGCAGAATGTAAAGAAAGGTTATTTTAGGATTTGGAGTCAGTTTCATGACTCATGTCTTGGTTTACATTTGGTTTGTATGAGCCTTTGTTGATTTATGTGGATATATAGATGGTATCAGCGTGATGTGATTCAGATATGCATGCATCAACCTTTTCAGTTCAGTTGGAAGCCAGTTAGTGCTTAAGTTGAGTTGGATATTTCCAAAGTAGAATGAGAGTGCTGGTTGAAAAAAGGATACCTTTGGTGAAATCCCTTGCAAGTGTTTTATCTCTGCTAAGGTTATTTGGGAAGTCATTCTTAGAGCATGCGGGTTCAGTACCTCATCCTTTGAAGATTTTGAGATTGTTTCTGTAAATTAACTTTCGTGGATGAAAGTCCTTTTAGTAGTGGATATTGGAATAACCCTTCAGGTCATCTTCATTATTTATGCTTATCTTAACCGTTTGAGCTTCTCCATAGGTGTCTCAAGTCATTTACCACTTGCCGACATTGGCGGCTTGATTTTAGGCAATTCAATTGGTTTTTAAAGCCAATTCTGTATTTTGAAGTCTTCACTGGTTCCAAATGGCCACCCGGGAAAAACTTTAGTGAAACAATCTTGGATGCAAATTACAATTATGCCAGCATATCTGAAATAACGATATTAGTCTAGTATACCTATGATTCGTATCGTAATGCGCCTGAGCTTATTTCGACCAATTGGTCAGAAAGTGAAAAATTGGAAAGATTGGTCAGAAAGTGAAAAATTGGAAAGAATGGGTGTGGGATGAACATTTAGTGTAAAAGACCTCAAATTCAAAATATGATTTTGCCATCGCATCCAGAACATCGATTTTAGGCTAGGGATACCGTTGGTTTAGGTCTTAAGACCCCCGACTTATTTGGGGCTATTGAGCGGATTTCATGAAAAGTGATGAAACTATAGATGTGGACTCTACTTTTTGTCTAAATGATCTCCGATGATTTGAAATGTAGTTTACACTCAAAATTCGCTCTTGGATCATGTTCTTTGGATTTCGAATTAGTTCCGAAGGTCAAACTTATTTTTGAGGTTGCTGTCATCTCGTGCAACCGCAATCATGGCCCTTAGGTCAGGGATTGTGACATATGAGTACCCGTAGGGGCTATATAAAGGCCCCAATATGAATTTGGAGTATTTCCCCTCTACCATTGAGACATAGAAACCCCAAAATGAGTGTAATAACTTAAAATTGGTCTTGGGGGTGACTTAGGAGCTTAATTATCATTTTGTATCGCAATTACCGTCAAGATTAAGGTAAGAATTTCTTGAATTCATGCTTGAATTTCTTAGTTTGGACAGAAAAAACCAAATTTAGCTTAGGGTTTGATTTTATCCCAAAGTATGCTTAGTTTTTACCTATTCATTGAGAGTTATGATTCCTTATTCATATCTGAACATTGGGTTGGTCACCAAAACTCATTTTCCGTATGTGCGACCCACTTGAGGTTTTGGTGTCATTTTTGTACCCAAAAAATAATAATGCAATATGGGTATCATTAGACTAGTATTGATTAGTAGATTTTTGTTTTGATAGTGTTATGGCATTTTGATGATTTTAAAGTGAAGATGAGAATGTGGTGCATAATGTGAGGTGTTTCGGTTTGGCCTTGAGGTAGGCTTCTATATACTTTTTATCATAGATGATGTGTGTTATATGTCTCGTGTGAATATAGATGTTGGGCTTGATTATGAGTAGGATAATATCCTTGATATTTTAATGTTTCAAGATTAGAAGAGGGTTTTGGAACCATAAGATAACATGTTTATAACCCTTTTGTATCCTATTGCCTCCCTTCTTTAGTTTAAATTAGTTATAGAATGGATATGATATAATGCTATGTTTGGAATATGATTTTACCTTTTGAAGCATTATTTGTATATTTAGCCTTATTGGGCTAGTGTGGTAGTCTTGAAATCATAAGTTGGGTAGAGTTGACTTGAGTACCCTTATTTCTAGTCGAAGTTTCTATCTTAAGCTGGAATATGGCTTACTTGACATCTAGAAGATGAACTAGATACCTTGGCCTAGTTTGGGGCAAGTATGCCTAATTATGGAAATTGTGGATTAAAAGTAGGATCGTTTGGCCCACTTACGCCTAAGCGTGTGTTAAGTCTTGTGGACTTAGTGTGGATGATAGACATAGATATAGCTAGTAAGCGTTGGAATAAGGTTACTTCGTAACTTGGTAACATGTATTGATGTTCCTGGATTGTGCCTTTTGATTTATGGTTATGATACTTCTTGTGGAAGTGATATTGGGCATTTAGAGATGATATTCCTCCTAGATACATTATGTGGCCTATAGAGATGCTATTTCCTCTAAGACTTGATTATTGTCCTACAAAGATGTTATTTCCTATTAGACTTGATTATTGGCCTATAGAGTTGCTATTTTATTTAGTCATGATTGTTGGACCTATAGAGATGATGTTCTACTTGGATATGTAAATTGGCCTAGAGATGTGATATTCCTCGTAGTCATGATGTATGACCTATTAATGTAAGATATCCTATAGATGATTATATGTCTATCTATATTATGCCTGCTAGCTATGAGATGCCTCTTGTATGAGAGATGATTCCATGTTTATCTATATTATGACTCTTAGATATGAGATGCCTCTTGTGTGAGAGATGATTAAATGCTTATAGATATTATGCCTTCTATATGTGAGATGCCTCCTATATGTGAGATGATTAGAGATATGCTATGACTTACAAATAAAATTATTGATATAAGTCCTGAATATGTATATGGGCCTAAGGCCGTGATTTTGATGTTGTGATTATTTTGGATAAATTAATAGGCCACGAATCGTTTTATGATATTGATTGAATAACCGAAAATTTTTTATCATTATAAATGATGTGATTACAATGTATGAATATGAATATGAATATGTTTGTATAAACATCTCTCCTGTATGGGATGGAGGAAGATGCAGTATGATGATTATCATTCAACTTATTGAATACTAGTGATGTCATATATAGATTTGGTACTTTTATGATTATTAGCCATTATAAATAATTTTATTATTTCTTAAATGTGGTCTTACGACTGTTGTTCTTGTTTGACGGTTAAGATATGTGTTAACTAGTTGTCTATTAGGGTACTATAGCACTTGATGGCTAGGAATCTAATGTATTAGTTAATGATTTTTGATTAGGTTAAACATGGTAGCTAATGATAGTTAGTTAATGAATGGTGTTAGTTAATAAAACATGGTTAGGTGACAAGTAGTACGGAGTTGTCTAGTAATTATTAATGGATGTAGGATGTTAGTTGATAATAATGAATGGTGGATAAATGGCAGTTTTGGGATAGTGATGAACCTTGTCTAGATGATAGATGTTGGCTTATTAATAAATACTGGTTAGTTGCTATTCCGTGAGTATGGATTATGTGAAGGATAATGTTTAGGCTAATAACTAGAGGTTATGTGACGACTAGTGAAATAGTGATTCTATTATAATAAGTGTTGGTTAACTATTAATGAGTAGTTGGGAAGTATTTACTAGATAGATATTCCCTAGTGATATTTGTATATTTATGAGTATTTTAGTGTATACTATTGGGTAATGGTAATTATGATGATATTGCCACCAGCAAGGCCGGAGGATACTATTGCGATGATATTAATACCCATCAAGACCAAAGGACACTATTGTGATGATATTGATACCCTCTAAGGCTGGATGATACTGTTATGATGATGTTGATATCCAGCAAGACTGGAGGACACTATTGTGATGATATTGACACCCGAAAAGGACAAAAAATACTATAGTGATGATATTGATACTCGGCAAAGCCAAAGGATACTATTTTGATTATATGTTGATACCCGTCAAGGATGAAGGTTGATTACTATGATGATGGTCCTGATAAGGACCGTTATTATTATTTGTGACATTGATTGTATACTTTGCATCCCTTCTTACATGTGTAATACCTATCACCAGTACACAACTATGTCTATCGGCCGGTATGGGATGGTTGCATTGAAATAGGTGAAGAATATGCCTTGTGTTATTGTATGTTGATTGAACCTTACAAGCCTTGGGCGGTAGTGGTATGTATAGGCTAGGCTAGGTATTTGGTTGTCCGGAGTAGCCGGTTATAGACATTGTTATTGATAATGTTGTTATCATTGTTATGAGCTTTATTACGGCCAGCTTATGACAGACTGGTCTTTGATCCAGTATCGGGATTTACGTCTTCAGTCTCTCCTATCTTATGATTGCATTACTATGCACGATTATTTCATGTCTAGACATGTGTATTAGAAACGCCGAGGATGATCGTATTTAAATCTCAATTCTATTATAATGAGGTCTCAAAATAAGAATATGATGATATAGGTTATGGTTTTAGTTGATATCATGTTTATATGTATCTATACCTATATATATATATATATAGCTATATGAAGGAGAAAATACATTAAAACACCCTTAAACTTGTCCGCAAAACTCACTTTAGCAATTTAACTTTACGGGTAATTATTTACCCCCCTAAACAACTTTTAAGTGAATTTTATTTAAGCTAAACCTTGTTCCCTATCCCAAAATATTAATTATATATGTATAGGATGATGATCGCATGATTTGGAATTGGATGACTTGGCACTATTTTGTCCCCTATCCCTGAGTTAAATACTAGTGCTTAACCAACTAATAGTCTTCTGACATTGTATCCCCAAATGATGCAGACACCGAAGATACCTCTACTTTTCCATCATAATGTTAGGTAGATCAAATTGGTTCTTCGGTTGTTGGTAGTGATGTGGTGAGCTTCCATTCTCCGAAAGTCTTGGTCATTTCATATGTCTTCTTTCATACACTAGAATTGAAGAGTTCCCATTATCATTATTATTTTCATTATCATTTTCAGGGTTGGAGGCATGTACTAATAAAGATTAGTTTTTGGTTTTGTTAGAGACTTTGTGGATATTACTATGGATTGGGTTGTATTGATGTTGACACACTTAGCTGTCTTTGAGCTTATTTTATTATATTTGTATCTTGGTATATGTTAGAATTTTAGCTGCTGCTAAGTGTTATGTACTATTTAGCTAGGTAAAGGGGGTGGTCTCCAATCCTCGGTGGACTTGAGATACCTATCACGACCATCCCCTAGTTTGGGTCATGATAAAGTTGGTATTAGAGAAAGAGTTGTGTCACTGGATTTGCATAAAGCTGTGTTGATTACAGTTTCTTTTATGGCTGTGTAGCGCTCCACACTTATAAGGGAGGGGCTACGAGGCATTTAGAAATGTAACCCTTACTTATGATCTACTTTGGGGCTATAGCGTCTAAGGTCTTGAAATCTCCTCTAATTTTCATTTGTTTGCCTTTCAGATTATTCCTCCTAAAAGATCTGATATTCTTGGGAACTCCTCTGTCCTGCTTGAGGATAATGTGGATGGGGATCATGCTACTCAAGAAGTTCAAACTAGGTCTAGGGTTTCTGCTTTTAATTACCCTAATAGAGTTCCACTGATCCCCATTGATCCTTCTCTCGCTGGTAACACTCCTGTTCAATCACCTTCAGGAGATATTACCAATGTCGAGTTCTATTATTTCATTCATTTATTAACCTAGTTGGTGATATCTCAGTCATGACAGTCGGGTCTTATTGGTGCTTGTATGAGTTCTTCTGAGCCCGCTAGGGTTGGATAGTTTATGAGGTTTAATTCTCCGACCTTTATTGGTTCTAAGGTTGAGGAAGATACTTAAGGGTTCATAGATGAGACGGAAAAGATCCTCCATAAGATTCATGCTTTTGATTTTAAGGGTGTGGAGTTCGCTGCATACCAACTAAAGGATGTGGCATATCAGTGGTATGGGAAGTAGGATCACTCTAGGGGAGATAATGCAAAGTTGTCTTCATGGGATGATTTCCTGGGTGCTTTTCTAGATCATTTTTTTCTCAAGAGTTGAAGCATGTGAAGGATGAAGAGTTCGTAAATTTGAAGCAAGGATGTTTGTGAACGAGTACACCAGGAAATTTCACCAGTTGTTCCATTATTTTCCTGAGCTAGTATCTAATATGAGGGTCAATATGAGAAAGTTTTCTATGGGATTGTCTTGAGACATAGTATTGGAGTGTAAGGACACCTTATTAAATAATGACATGGATATCTTTATGCTTGTGGTGTATATGCAGCAGGTGAAAGATAAAAAGAACAAACCCGCCAAAATAAGGGAGAGGTAAAGTAAGAGATCTCGATTTTCTTATTAGGATGGTGGCCAACATAATATTGGCAAGGATAGCAGGCAGTGTTTTAAGAAGTGGGGGAATTCTGGTTCTTATTCTACAACTAGTGCTCCTTATCCTAAGTCATCTAGTGATCACTTCTTCTAGAGCAATAGTGGATTTAAGGCACAAGGTGCCCAATCTCAGGCCAGTGGGGCTTAGTCAGCTCTATTTTATCTCCCATATATATTTTTTTGGATAGTTACCCCATGACTTTTGTGATGAGAGAAGAAATAAGTCATTCAGATACGACCAACTTGGCCACTATCAGAGGAACTGTCCTGTAAGCGAAGTTGCTATAGGAGCTAATATGGTCTCAGTTGTTGTTTTTTCTATTCCTGCACCAAAGGGAGATACTTCTGACTCCAATACTAGTCGGAAATATCTATATGCTCTTGCTGCCCTATTGGATTCTGAGGCATCTCCAAATATTATTACGGGTACGCTAAAACTTTTCTATCGTGATGTTTATTGTCTACTTGACCCCAGGTCTACCCTATTTTATCTGACCTCTTATGGGGATATTCTTTTTTGTTTTGACTCTGAGTATATTTTTTATCTCTTTTCTGTGTCTATCCCAGTGGGTGACGCTATTTTTTTCTCTAAAAGAGTTTATTAGGGGTTGTGTAGTGTCTATTTATGGTAGGGAAACATTAGTGGATCTGATAATATATTAGATTTTGATGTGATTTTTGGGAATGATTGGTTACACTCATGCTATGCATCTCTTGATTGTCAAACTAGAAGGTTTAATTTCCAATTCCCAAATGAGTTAGTGATTAAGTGGGAAGGTAGTTCCCTAGTGCTTAGGGAAAGTTTCATTTCTTATCTTAGAGCCTGGAAATTGATTTCCAAGGGGTGTCTCTAATATTTAGTGCACGTTAAGGAATCTATATTTAAAGGTCCTTCTTTGTAATTGGTCCTTGTGGTTTGTGAGTTTCTCGAGGTGTTTTCTGATTATCTTTTCGATGTTTCTCTCCATAGGTAAATAGATTTTGGGATTGATCTTCTACCAGATACCCATCCTATCTCTATCCTTCCTTATAAAATAGATCTATGTGAGTTGAAAAAACTGAAGAGGTACTTAAAAGATCTTCTAGATAAGAGCTTTATCTACCTTAGTGTTTCTCCCTAGGGTACTCTGGTTCTTATCGTGCACAAGAAGGATAGGTCCATTTGGATGTGTATAGGTTACCAACACTTGAATAGGGTGACAGTGAATAATATGTATCCACTCCCTAGGATTAATCATCTCTTTTACCAGCTCTAGGTTGCTAAGTGTTTCTCTAAGATTGATCTTAGGTCGAGTTACCATCAGTTGAAAATTAGGGAGGTGGATATCCCTAAGACACCCTTCCAAACCTGGTATGGTCATTTTGTATTTTGGTGATGTCCTTTAGTTTGACTAATGCCCCTACAACATTTATGGATCGTATGAACCGGGTATTCCATCAATTAGTGGGTTTCCTTGTCATTGTATCTATTGATAATATTTTGGTGTATTTTAAGAGAGAGGAGGATCATATTGATCAACTCTTCCTTGTGTTGCAAATCTTAAAATATTGGTGGTTGTATGTAAAGTTCTCAAAATATGAGTTCTGGTTGAATGTTGTGACCTATATTGGTCATATTGTTTCCAGTGAAGGGACCATGGTGGATCCTCTAAAAGTTGTGGTGGTTATGAAGTGTCCTAGATCTATGACTCCAATCGATATTTGGAGCTTCTTGGGTTCAGTGGATTATTATAGAAGATTTGTGGAAAGTTTCTCTTCTATTGTTGCCCCATTGACTAAGTTGACTCAGAAGAAGGTCAATTTTATATGGCCTGACGCTTATGAGGGTAGTTTCGAGAAGTAGAAGGATAAGTTGAATTTTGCTCTGATTTTGACTCTACCCAAGGGTATCGATAGTTTTGTTATTTATTGTGATGCATCCCATATGGGACTAGGTTGTGTTTTGATCCAGTATAGCAAGGCAGTTTCATATACTTCTAGTCTATTGAAGGTGCATGAGAAGAACTATCCAACTCATGATTTGAAATTTTTGGTTGTGGTCGTTAACTTGAAGATTTAGCATCATTATTTGTATGGGTTTCATGTTGACATCTTCTCAGACCATAAAATTTTGCAGTATGTGCTAACTTAAAAGGAGTGGAATCTCAGGCAACGAAGATAGATTAAGTTGCTCAAGGATTATGAAACGAGTCTTTATTATAATCCAGGTAAAGCAAACGTGGTTGCTAATACTCTTAGGAGGTTATCTTCAGGAAACTTGTCTAATGTTGATGAGGAGAAGCGAGGCTTAGGGAAGGATATTCACCATTTGGCTAATCATGGATTTTGTCTCTTAGACTTTGAAGATGGTAATTTAATTGTACATAAGGTGGTAAAGTCATCTCTTGGCGTTGAGGAGAAGGAGAAATAGGTCTTGTACCCTATCTTGATATATATCAAGGATGATGTGGGTCACCAGAAGCTGATTACTTTTGAGTTTGGTGATGATGGTATCTTGAGGTACCAAGGTAGATTATGTGTTCCTGATGTTGAGAGGTTACGAGAAATAACCTTAGCTGAAGCTCATGACTCAAGGTACACTATTTATCCTAGTTTGATGAAGATGTACCATGAATTGAAGGAGATTTATACATGGAATACCATGAAGAGGGATGTGGCCAATTTTCTAAGTGCATGGTATTCCGGCAAGTGAAGGTTGAGCACTTAAGGCCTGGTAGTTTATCTCAAGAGAATGAGTTGCCCTTATGGAAATGGGAAGTGATTAATATGGATTTCATTACTGGTCTTTTGTGGTCTCGCCAGCAGTTTTATTCCATATGGGCCATCGTGGATAGGATGATTAAGTCTATTCACTTCTTGCCAGTAAAGACTAACTATTTTGCGGAGGATTACGATAAGCTCTTCATTGAGAAATGTATGGAGTTGCATGGTGCTCCAGTTTCCATCATATCTGATCAAGGTACTTAGTTCTCATCTCAGTTTTGGCGCTCTTTTTAGAGAGGTTTGGGGACTAAGTTGAACCTTAGCACCACTTTCCACCCTCAGACAGATAGGCAAGCAAAAAGGATAATACAGTCTTTAGAAGATATGCCATGGTCTTGTGTGATCAATTTTAGTGGTATTTGGGATGACAAATTAGATCTCATATAATTTGCTAATACTAATAGCTATCATTCTAGTATTGGGATAGCTTTGTATGGTAGGAGATATATGTGTCCTATCGGGAGGTTTGAGGTTGGTGAGAATAGGTTGTATGGTCCCGACTTGGTTCACAATTCTATGGAGAAGGTGAAGGTGTTACAGGAAAGGTGTAAGCCTTCCCAAAGTTTCCAAAAGTCCTCCGTAGATGTAAGGCGAAGGGACTTGGATTTTGATGTGGATGATTTGCTGTTCTTGAAGGTGTGTCCGATGAAGGGACTGATGCTATTTGGAAAAAAGGAGAAACTTAGTCCTCGTTATGTTGGTCTATATCATGTTTTGAGGTGAGTAGGCAATATGGCTATTAAGTTTGAATTGCCTTCGAGTTTGGATTCTATCCATCCGGTCTTCCATGTTTTGATATTGAAGAAGTGCTTAAGTGATCCTACCTTGGTTGTTTCTTTTTAAAGAGTTTGTGTTACAAATTCCTTATCTTATGAGGAGGTCCTGATTAAGATCTTGGATCGGCAAGTTAGCAGGTTGTGAACAAAGGACGTGGCATAGGTAAAGGTTATATGGAAGTGTCACAAGTGTGAAGAAGCTACTTGGGAAGTCGAAAAGGAAATGAAATCCAAATACCAATTCTTTTTTCCCTCATCGGATAATCGTCCATGATGTATGTGTAACCCTTTACATCCTTGTTTTGTGACTTTGTTAAAGAAAATTGTGCTTTCCTTGATAACTTTGTTTTCTTTCTTTCTTAAAGTTAAGCATGGATGTACTATGTGTCAAATCGTGCAAACAAAACCCTTGTCCTGTCATTCGAGGATTAATGATCCTAAGGTAGGAGAATGCTACACCCCGGATTTTAGGTCCTAGAGAATTTCTGAAATTTTATACTCACTACCTAGAGTAGGACTCTATTGATGAGTAGGACTCTCTTTATAAGTCATAGTGAGCTATTATGGGTCATAGGAGCCTAATCTAGAGTGACAAGTATGTATGGATAAGTTTTCTGTCTTGAGTACGAGTGTCTCCTAACGAGTCGTAAAGACTTAAAATAAGTCATATGGGGTTTTTCGTAGCCTAACCAACGTGATTCCCAACGACTGGACCATATGAGTGACAATGACTATGTACGAGTCAGTGTTGGTGATCATGGACACTGTCCAGAATACTAGTGGGACCTTAGGACACTTAAGGTGACCCTACGAGTCGTAATGTCACCCAAAGCAACTGGGCAACATTTTTAGTTTTTTTATTCAGGGCATTCTAGTCAAATCCCCCTTTTCCTTACTCAAATCCCTCGTCCATAAAGCACACAAGGGGGTTAGTTCTTATCTACAACACAATCAAAACACACTCTCTTCTATCTAAACTCTCCAAGGACAAGATCAACAAATTAGTAATCTAAGGGCTCAAGGGTTGATTTCTCTTCACAAATCCTCGTATTTCAGGCATGCTACTCTTCCCTAATTATCACTTTATTAAAAAAATGTATTTAAATGGGTTAATTGAAGGATTTTTAATGTGGGTTTTTATTTTTTAACATGGTTGATTCTTAGGTTGTTTCCCCATGATTTATTATGCATTGTTTGTGCTTTATTAATGGTTTTGAACTTGTGGGGTGCATGGAAATAGTGAATAAACTATGGGGCCATGGTTTTCCTCAAATTGGTATTTAGAATTTGGAATTGGTTTTGAATAATTGTGTTCCCTCAACCCGCTTGTGTAAATGGCTTTGAATTGTGAAATTTCAACTTTGTTTAACTTACTCCCCTATATTATTGCATTGCATAATTGGTTAAACTATGAACCTAGATTTTGAAAGCCATGTTGGCTATTATTTAATTTAATGAACAAAGAGGGTCGAGGTATTCCCCCAAGTTAATGTGATTGTAATGGCATAGAGATAAGCTTGGAATTGTTAGGGTATGATTATACCCATGGTTTTCCGTAATGGTTAGTTCTTTGGTTGATAAATGGTTTATGTGAAACTTGCTTTAAGTTGGGCTTAATAGGGGTTATGTAGTGAATTCCTAAAGGTGTGGGTCTCGGATAACTTATATTGGAAACTCATGTTTACTGATGTAAGATTTGGTCTTTATGATAATGAACATGGGTCACACTTGATATATATATTTGGGACGGCTAGTTGTCTCGATGGCTTTAGCTTTCCCTCTATTTTTCTCTGGTTCATGTGGCTAACATGCACTGGGCCCTTTCAGCAGGGGCTGAACCCATATAGCCCATGGGTGCCTTTTATGACAGTTAAGCTACACAGTCTAGGATAGTATTTTACTTTATGCTAAACCTTGTTCCCTAACCCGACATATTAATTACATATGCATATAATGATGTTCACATGATTTTGAATTGGATTTGACTTGGCATTAGTTTATCCCCTATCCCTGAGTTACATGCTAGTGCTCAGTCCACTAACCATCTCCAAATGTTGTATCTACACGCAATACAGGCACCGGAGATACCTCTATTTTTCTTGCGAGGTGTTAGGTTGATCTGTAATTCCCTGAGTCTGTACCCTAAATGCTACACGATCCCTACGACGCTGAAGGACTACAGGCTAACCCATGAATGATATATGCTGTGAACACTGAATAATAATACGGTAAAATGAGGAAAATTGGCTGAAATGACATAAGGTTCAAAATATTAAATACTGATAACTAAGACCATCTGATAAAATATCTGAATCTAACATACTGTCTGAACTAATCTAGTCTGAAAAGCCTCTATCTGAACTATCTGAAAGTGGAGCTGATGGGACAAGTCCCATCTGACTCCGACTAATGCAGTGCTGAAAATACTGTAATGCTGAAATAAAACACATCCTCGATAGAAGAGGACTTACTACTAAAGCTGCGACTGCTGACTGGATCTGTCTAAGTGCGGTCGGGAACCTAAGCATCCGAACCTATTATACGAGACATTAGAGTGTAAAGAAAGAGTATACCTTAGTATGTGGAATGTACTGGTATTCTAGATGAGGTAAGACTGAATGCAAGGTTTCATATGCATGAACAGTAACAGATTGAACAATCTAGAGTAACTGAATATAAGAGTACATGGATAACTGATACTACTAAAATCACTGAGTATGACATATTGTGGACATACATAGATATATACTGTAATCGAGCTTTTTTAAAGATGAATACTGAGTTTTGACAACTGATTAACTAATATCTAAAGTTACTGATAATTGAATTACTGATACAAATTGATTGTGGCTGACTGTCCTAGTTCTATAGAACTGAACTGAGCTCTATACTGAAGACTAAAACTGAAACTGTAAAAAGGTAATCATCTAACCGGCATACCGCATATAAGATAAGATAACTGAGTTTGGGTTCAATCTGTAATCCTAATTAGAAGGGTGTAAGCACATGACACTAGTACTAACAACTACTATGGAGTCAGTCAAAACTAACGGGTGACCCCTGAGATCAGTCCTAAACTAGCGGGTGATCCCTGAGTATGTCAGTCTTATCTAACGGGTGACATCTCATAACCTATGCTGGCTACGTAGTTTTGGAACTTAGAGATTACTTCTAGGGACCCAGTCCTAACTAACAAGTAAGACCCTATCCCTAAGCTCGCTCGGTGCTAAAATGGACTGGAATGATATTGAGTTTATTGATTTTTTTTGACTTCTGTAACTGACTGAGTTCTATAACTGTCTGAGAGTACTACTGATCATAACATGACGGTTATTGTTCTGTAACTGACACTGGCTCTAGGTAAACAACTAAATCGTTGGGTATTAAATACCCCCAGGACTCGATAGCATGAAAAATAAAGCAAAGCATAATATTGAATAATATAACAATGTTTACTTGGTCATAATTCATTCATAGAGACATTTCATCAAACACTTGTAATGGATTAACTTTTACATGAATATGAAATACATGTTAGCATGCTATAACGACATTATTCCACTCTTATACACAATTTATCAAAAATATGGGAAGCATACTTTGGGTAAACATAGTTATAACAATCAACTTGCAAATTGAAAGGTTTATCTTGAATATCATGTAAATCAACACATATAATAATTTATTTCATGAAGTCTTGTAATTTAATCATGGACTAACACCTCACAATAACATGAATATGAATTCAATTCAATTCAAACATGGAAGTTCATAATTTAATAATCTTGTAATTTGAAAACGGATTTGTGGACCCTACAGGTGAAAGGAACCCATAGATGGACACCTAACATACCTTAGAAGATTCTTTCTTGAAGGTTTTTGGAGGAACTCTTAGGCTTGTTCTTGATTTCTTGAACTAGGTTTTTTGCTTCTTTGAGAGAGAATGTTTTATTCTGGAGAAAAAGTGCGGAAATAATGAGGCAATATGTTATTTAAGGGTATAATTTCGTGTTTGGACTGATTAAGGCCATGGAAAAATACCAAACTACCCTTCGGAATAATGGAAAATTCGTCATTAAAAAACCCAATTTTGGTCCCTGGCGCGATGCGGCGCTATCGTGCCGTGTAACTGGAAAATGACTATTGGGAACTGGGGGCTGGTGAGATGCAATGGAATTGTGGTGCCCTTTTAATTCTGAATTTCGGACTTAGGGCAACGCGATAGAATTACGTTGGAAAACTAGAAAAGGACAATTGTTAACTAAATATATGGTGCGATGTACCAATATCATGATGAAGCACTAGAAAGAGATAATTGCCATTTGGCTTGGCTTCGCGACTCGCTCACGTTCCAGGTGGTACACTGTCTTATAAAAATGGCTCTAACTCTTCACCCGGGTATCAGATTTGGGAAAATTTTATATCGTTTGAAAGCTAATTAAATTTCCTACGTAAAGGAAGGATATAAAATAAAAAATACTGAGTATTTCAAAAATTTAATATTGGACTACTCATGTACTAAGTATTAAATTAAGCTAGGAAAATATGGGATATTACAATATCACCCCCTTGAGAACATTAGTCTTTGAATGAGACTAATTAAGTTGAGAAAACACTGATAGACTGATTTTATACACTAAAAGGTAGAGAATTAGAGCATGTTTAGTGGAGTGTAAATCCGACACTAAAAGGTAGAGAAGTTTCTTCAAAAGTGAGAAATATTTTAAACCATGTATAGCATAGCATTCATGTTGATCATTGAATAAGCTTTCCACCGATACCAATTTTGTAAAAATTTGGAATCGGACGAGGAAGTTATGGCCATTTTACTGAAAGTAGTCAGAACCGCCCAGTTGCAATAGTCGGGTTGATGGACCATCGAGCTTACGATGAACCGTCTCCCAACTTGTTGTAACCAAGGAAGTGATGCCAAAGTATGATAGCCTAGACGATGGACCGTCAAGGCTGTGACAGACCATCACTAGGATCATCACCGCTGAGGCAGTGTGGCCTTATCCTGGCCAGCGTGCGATAAATGATCCAACGGACCATCATGGCTGCAACGGATTATAATTGAGACCATCACCTTGAGGCAGTGTGTCTTTTTCCTAGCCAACATGTGACGGACGATCTGACGAACTGTCAGACCTAGCGACGGACTATCACTTCGACTGTCGTAGTCCCCAATCGGCAATTTTAAGTCAATTTTTAAAAGGAATTTTTGGCATTTTTCCACTTTTTTCATCCCCCATTTATACCCAATAAAGGTAAACAACCTTATTTGTCATCTTCAACATCAAAAACTAGGATTTTTATAAAATCAAAACCCTTCTTTTTTCTTCAAGAAAAATCAAGATAAATCTAGAAATCAACAAAGTCTCCAAGAACCTTCAATAAAGATTTTCCCTAAGGTATGTATATGTTGATTTTTAGGTTTCTTTAATCCAAGAAGATTAAGAACCCTTTTAAAAAAATTCAAAGATCTTATGTTAATGAGTTTTGATGATTCATGTGGGTTGAAATTGATGTTCATGCTATGATTGAGTTGTGATTCAAGTTTGTTTACAAGGTTTTTAGGCTTTGAACCTATTATGTGATATTCAGGTGAGGTTCATGATAAAACCTCTTCAAGTTTCTTGTTAAGTGATGTGTTCAGGTCAATTAAGCGTAGGAATTATTGAATAAGCAATGTATACTCCCCATATGTTTGATAAAATGCTTATGTGAAAGAATTAGAGCCATTATAGCATGTTGACTAGAAATCCCCATTTGTGTGCAAGCCCATGCACACCAAGTGTTTGTTGAAAAGCCAAAGAGAATGAATTATGACATGATAGCATGAAATTCTCCCAA
Source organism: Capsicum baccatum var. pendulum (assembly GCA_030864225.1). Classification (NCBI taxonomy): domain Eukaryota; kingdom Viridiplantae; phylum Streptophyta; class Magnoliopsida; order Solanales; family Solanaceae; genus Capsicum; species Capsicum baccatum. The sequence continues at coordinate 156,328,214 of CM061560.1, read as the reverse complement.
TTATGTGTTCTTCGATACATTCTAAGACTTTAATACCTGCTAAGTGTTTGATACATGACCTTGTTGAATGGAGTATGAGCCAATAGCATATCTCCCTATACTATCACATGTTTATGATTTATAAAAGCTTGAAGAGATGCTTTAGTGATTGTGATGGTAAATGAATGTCCACAGTCTTGATAATTCAAGAATGGTTATGCTTTACTTTTATGTTATCGAGTCCTGGAGGTATTTATACCCGACAATTTAGATATTGTCTAGAGCTCGTGTTACTTTTTACGATAATCTCTGTAAATCCACAATTCTTAGAAACCAGTAAGTTATAGAACTCAGAACTCTAAGACAGTTACAGAACCTGAGAAATCCTAGAAATCTCAGTAATCCTAGCAATCTCAGTATCGCTAGTATTTTAGCCTCTGTTTAGTACTCATCTCAAATCTAGTAGTAATCAAGTGTTTATTTCAGTCCTCAGTAGTATTTGAATAATCTATCCCGAGCTCAATATCATTTAGTCAAATTACGAGATTCAGTAGTATTTCATCAAATACGAAATTAAGTGAATTCAGCATAACTCAGTCAAATCATTTGAGGAACCTGATCAGTATTAGATTCAACTCAGTTTATGTTTAGTTAAGAATTAGTTCAGAGTCTTTCAGTTTGGAGTAGGAGCTAGAACTTGAGAAAGTATAGGGATGGAAGATCCCCGTTAGAGAGGTAGAGTCATTAGGAGTAATACTGGAACTCCAAAACTAAGTAACCAACGTAGAAGGAAGGAGTCACCCATTAGAAAAGGCTTGTCACTAGCTAGATAGGCTTGACTATTATACTGCCTTAGGCTTGACTTCCTGCGAGGGTCACCCATTAGAGATGATTGACCAGAGAGGTCTTAACCCATGGCATGGTATTGAAACCATTCCAGCTGGTGTTACAAGTTGGACCTCACAAGTTTAGATTTGGGGAATGTTGGTTAAGTGAGCACTCTCATAGTTGCAGTTTCCATATCAGTCTTCAGAGTAGAACTCAAAAATCAAAATTATCAGATACAGTCATCTATCTCAATGAGGAACTCAGACTGTTTCATTGATTCATAGACCACCCGCTAGATAGGCATGGTGCCACATGAAGTTATTCAATATCAGTATTATCAGATCCAGAGATCACCTTCTAGATAGGCTTGATCTCAGTCTCAGTTTTAGTTGAGTATTGTTATTATCAGATCTAGAGATCACCTGCTAGATAATCTCGAATACAGTCTTAGATTCAGTTGAGTATTCTTATTATGAAATTCAGAGATCACCTATTAGATAGGCTTGATATTAGTCTCAGATTTAGTTAAGATTCTTATTTTCAGATCCAGAGATCACCCGCTAGATAGGCTTGATCTCAGTCTTAGATTCAGTTCATATTCTTATTATCAGATCCAGAGATCAGCCGTTAGATAGGCTTGATCTCAAACTCATATTCAGTTGAGTATTCTTATTATCATATCCAGAGATCACCCATCATATAGGCTTGATCTTATTCTTAGATTCAGTGATTATTCTCATTATCAGATTTAGAGATTTTCCACTAAATAGGTTTAATATCAGATATAATCTTTTTTTTATCATTGATAGTAGATTTTGGAATTATCCATTAGAGAGGTTTGATCTCTGATGCATTCAGTCGCGAGTAGAAACCTCAAAATTTAGTCATTGGTATAAGTAGATTCAGTTAATTAGTTTTAGTATCATCAGTTTTTGAGACCACTCGCTAGATAAGACTGATTTCAACTCTAGTACTCAGTTATCAATATCAGACTATCAAATGTTCAGTATCTCAAGCATTAGAATTAAGTTTAGATATTTGTAAAGCAGTATCTGAGATTTAGTACTTCGAGTTGTGATCTTTTCATTTATGGTTTGGGCATTCATGCATATGTCCTCATTTAGTATTCACATGATTATTCAGTTAAGTAACTGTTCATGCATAAACCCTTTCATTTAGCCTTACCTCATGTTCATACTCGGTATATTTCCTTACTGATGAATTTGCATTATGGTGTTTTATTTGACACCTTAGGTTCAGAGGAACGAGATCCAAAGTACCGGTAGTAGCTTAGTTCTAGTCAGCATCGGTAGACATAGCAGTGAGTCCTCTTCAGTTGAGGATGAGCTGAATTTTTATTATTATCATATCTTAATTAGTTTATTTTTTGTAGACAGAGTTATTTGGGGGCATATCCCATCAACTCCACAGTTCAAATAGTTTAAAGGCTTTTCGAACAAATGTATAAGTATTGAGTTTTAAATTTTGAGTATTTTTAGATGATTGGAACCTTATGGCTAGTTTCCGCATTTATTAGTTATATTATGCAGTGTTCAGGTACTGATATCATTAGGCGGTTAGCTTGTGGTTCTTCAAGATCATAAGCACCATGTGACATTCCATTTCCAGAAAAATTTGGTAGTTACAAACTTGGTATCAAAGCGTAAGGTTTAATAGTGTACTAGGGAGTCTGAAAAGCAACACCTAGTAGATTCTCGTGCATGGGTGTGTTGCACGCCATATTTATGTACAAGAGGGTATAAGATGTTTTAGGAGTAGTTTCCCTTCATTCAGTATTCATGTCGTGTGAGTGAGCATGAGCTCAACTTGATCCTCAGTCTAATCCACCTCTTTCTTCCATGTACACAGTATCCCTCCTCGAAGAGATAATGCCAATAGGGTTGATGACCAGCCACCTCAGCTAATAGATCCTAAGAATAAGAGTGTGTTACACACTGAGTTTTGGGCAGCTTATCAGGCGCTAGCCCAAGTTGAGACTAATATCCATGGTAACGTCAGGCTATGGCCCCACCTTAGCAAGCTGGGGGTTTATCCGTAGCCAGAATTATAGATTTTATGAGAATAATCCTGCCAAAATGCTTTGGGTTAGTAGCAAGTGAAGACCCATAACTTTATCTAAAGAAGGTGGGGAAGATTACCCATATTATGCATGTTTTTAAGGAGGAGAGTGTAGATTTAGTGTCCTATAGGATAAAGGATATTGCTCATGATTGGGTTATGATTGGAAGAAGGGTAGAGAGGAGGATACAGCTCTCATGACTTGGGATGATTTTCAGGATGCCTTTCTAGATAAGTTTTTCCTGCTAAAGATGAGAGAGGCTAAGGTAGAAGAGGTCATGAACTTAAGACAAAGCTTTATGATAGTGAAAGAGTATTGTCTAAAGTTTAACCAGTTAGTTAAGTATGCCCCTTAAAGTGAGCATGAGTAAGTTTATGACTGGTCTGTCCAGGTTAGTGTTGAAGGAGTGTAGGACTGCTATGCTCAATAGAGATATGGACCTTGGTCGACTGGTAATCCATGCACAGTAGATTGAGGTAGATAAGACAAAAGAAAGAGAGAGAGAGTGAGTAAGAAATCTAGAATGGGTAGTCTTGGTTTCTCTCAGGCAGGGTCCCATGGTGGTAGCCATTTTCAGCATAGTCAAAAATTTTCAATCCCAGCTCCATCCTTAGATAGTGTACCCGCACCAATGTTTGGGGATGTCAGTTATGATGGGGCTCGAGTCCTCAAAGCCCAAATTAGTGCTAGTGGTGTTCGTACCTATCCTCTTTGTGGAGAGTGTGGCAATAGCCACCTAGGTATGTGTAGAGCCGATAGTGATGTGTGCTTAGGGTGTGGTAGGCTAGGCCACAGAAAGTGAGAATGTAGATTGCTAGCTCAGAGGGGTAGAGAGTTTCATCAGTAGGGTGCCCCTTACGGTGCCAATGATAGTCAGCGTCAGAACAGACTCTGTGCGCTTAATACCCACCATGATCAGGAAAGGTTCCCTGATATAGACTCAAGTATGTTATGAGTCCTTCATCTTTATGATATGCATTGTTAGATCCTTTGCTCCCATTTTGAGTTTATATGTCAGCATGAGTCATTCATTAGCTTTAGATCCAAGACGGTCGATCATGACCCAATTTGTAGGTGCCCCGTGTAGTGCCCCAACATTTCAGCAAAGTGTGTTTAGAAGGAGATAGAGTCCCAAGGGGGAGATACCCCATGATATTGCAATGCTTTCATGTCCTTAGACTCATTGATTTGTATGTTCAGACTCTCCTTATGAAGTTAACATCTCCTTAGTCGATCAGTATTCTTATCCTATCAAGGGACATTCGAGGAAAAATATTTCCAAGGGGGAGATATTAGAAGACCCCACAAAATTCTCTCATAGTCTGAGCATTAGAGCGTGTTCAGTAGATTGTGTAAATTCGGCCCTAAAAGGTTGAGAAGTGTCTTCTTACGTGAGAAATATTTTGAACCATGTAGAATTTTCCTAATGTCAACTTTTTTCATGTATACCATTGAATAAGCTTTCCATCGATACCAATTTCATCAAATCCGGCATCGGATGAAGAAATTAGGGCTATTTTACTGAAAGTAGTCGGCACCGCCCAGGTGCGAGGGCTGGGTAGATGGACCATCGAGTTTACGATGGACCATTGCCCAGCCAATTACAACCAAGATAGTGATGCCCAAATGCGACGGCTAGGAAGACAGACCATCGCTGCTGAGGCAGTGTGGCCTCATCCCTGCCAGAGTGCGATGGATGATTCGACGGGCAATCGCAGAGATCATCACCTCGATGCAGTGTATCCTTTTCCTCCCCAATATGCGACGGATGATCTGATGGACGATCAGAACTTCTGACGGACCCTCACTTCGACCGTCGCAGTCGCCGATCAGTAATTTTAAGTCAATTTTTAAAAGGACTTTTTGGTATTTTTCCACTCTTTTTAGACCATATTTATACCTAATCAAGGATCACAACCTCATTTCTCATCTTTATCAACAAAAACTAGGGTTTCTACAAAATCAAAACTCGTCTTTCTTCTTTAAATAATATTAAGAAAAATCAAGAAATCAAGAATCTCTCCAAGAGCCTTCAAGAAAGAGTTTTCGTAGGGTATGTAGATGTTGTTTCTTGGTTCCCTTTCATCCAAGAAGCTCAAGAACTCTTTTAATAAATTCAAAGATTTTATGTTTATGAGTTTCCATGATTCATATGGGTTGAAATTGATGTTCATGCTATTATTGAGTTGTGATTCATGTTTGTTTACAAGGTTTTCAGGCTTTGACCCTAGTATGTGATATTCAAGTGAGGTTCATGATTAACCCTCTTGAAGTTTCTTGTTAAGTGATGTGTTCATGTCAATTAAGTGTAGGAATGGTTGAATAAGCAAGGTATGCTCCTTATTTGTTTGATAAATTGCTTATGTGAAAGAATTAGAGCCATTATAGCATGTTGACTAGAAATCCCCATTTATATGCAAGCCTATGTATGCCAAGTTTTTGTTGAAAAGCCTTAGAGAATGAATTCGGACATGATAGCATGAAATTTCCCAAATTATGTTCTCTCGCTACATGCTAAGACTTTAATACCTGCTAAGTGTTTGATGCAAGACCTTGTTGAATGGAGTGTGAGCCAATAGCATGTCTCCCCATACTATCACAAGTTTATGATTTCTAAATGCTTGAAGTGATACTTTAGTGATTGCGATGGTGAATGAATGTCCAGGGTCTTGATAATTCAAGAATGGTTATGCTTTACTTTTATGTTATCGAGTCGTGGGGGTATTTATATCATACAATTTAGCTGCTCTCTAAAGCCCGTGTTATTTTTTATGATAATCTCAATCAAGCCACGATTCTTAGGACTCAGTGAGTTACAAAACTTAGAACTATAAGACAGTTGCAGAACCTGAGAAATCCTAGAAATCTCAGTAATCCTAGTAATCTCAGTGTCGCTAGTATTCTAGACTCAGTTTAGTACTGAACTTAGATCTAGTAGTAATCATTCATTCAAAGCTGCTACGGAATTGGCTAGAGTAGTGAATACAACTTTATTTATTGCATGAGAGACATGCTCATCTAGGGGAACTGCCTGAATGGGCTGGGATGCTGACTGATTTTGGATTCTCCTGTCATTAGTTTTTTTGGGTGGCATGTTCTAGTAATGAAAAAGAGAGAACGAATTAGACTGAGAGTTTTACTTTCTCTCACGCTCACTCCCATGACATGAATACTGAAAAAAAGGAAACTTTGCCTAAAACATCTCATAGCCTTTTTTCCATCAGTGTGGCGTGCTACACTCCCATGCACAAGGCTCTACATGATATAGATTTTAGTCTCCCTAGGATTCTGTTGAACCTTAGGCTCTGATATCAAGTTTCTAATGCTCGAGTCTGTACCCTAGATACTACACAGTGCTTATGACCCCAAAGGACCACAAGCTAACCCATGACTGATATCTTCTGTGAGCATTGAATAATAATACTGTAAAATACAGAAAATAGGCTGAAATACCATAAGGTTCAATATTTGAAATACTGATAAATAAAATCTGATAAAACCTCTAAAACTAAAATGCTATCTGAACTAATCTAGTTTGAAAAGCCTCTAACTAAACTATCTGAAAGTGGAGCGGATGGGACAAGCCCCCAACTAACTCCGACTAATGCAGTGCTGAAACTACTGTAATTCTAAAATAAAATATATCCTCGATAGATGAGAACTTACTACTAAAGCTACAACTGCTGACTAGATTTATTTAAGTACAGTCGAGAACCTGAGCGTCTGAACCTATGATATAAGACATTACAGAACAAAGTAAGAGTATGCATCAGTACTGTTATGCTAGATAAGGTAAGGCTAAATGCAACGATTCATATACATGAACAGTAATTTAGTGAATGATCTAAAGTAATGAATATAAGAGTAAACGAATAACTAGTACAACTAAAATAACTAAGTATGCAATACTGTGGACATACATAGATATATACTGTAACTAAGAATTTTTGAAGTTGAGTACTGATTTTTGATTACTAACTAACTAATATCTGAAGTTACTGATAACTAAATTACTGAATTGATTGACTGTGACTGACTGTTCTAATTCTTTAGAACTAAACTAAGCTCGATACTGAAGACTGAAACTGAAACTGTGGGAGGTAATCATCTAATTGACATACCATAACTACTATGGAGTTAGACCTAACTAATGGGTGACCCCTGAGCTCAGTCCTAAACTAGTGGGTGATCCCTGAGTATGTCATTCCTATCTTACGGGTGACATCTCATTCCCTACGTTGGCTAAATAGTTCTGGAACTTAAGGATTACTTCGAGGGAACCAGTCCTAACTAATAGGTAAGACCCTATCCCTAGACTCGCACAGTACTGAATCCTACTGCCAACTGAAAGACACTGAACTGATTATACTGAACTAGACTGGATTGATACTGAGTTTACTGAGTTTTCCTAAGTTCTTTAACTGGCTGAGTTCTACTGGGTTCTGTAACTGACTGAGTCTATAACTAACACTGGCTCTAGGTAAATAACTAAATTGTCGGGTATTAAATAGTACCAGGTCTCGATACCATGAAAAGTAAAGCAAAGAACAATTTTGAATAACATAATAATGTTTATTTGGTCATAATTCATTCATAGAGACATTTAATCAAACACGTGTAATGCATTCCCTTGTACATGAATGGGGAATACATGTTAGCATGCAATAATGGCATTATATCAGTCTCATAGATAATTTATCAAACACATAGAAAGCATACTTGTTTTACTAAATCATAAACACTTAGGGTAAACATGGTTATAACAATCAACTTGCAAATTGAAGGGTTTATCATGAATATCTTGTAAATAGCACATATAATGATTTATTTCATGAAGGATTGTAATTTAATCATGGACTAAAACCCTAAAATAACATGAACATGAATTCAATTCAATTCAAATATGCAAGTTCATAATTCAACAATGTTGTTATTTGAAAATAGATTCGTGGACTCTATGGATGAAAAGAACCCACAAATGAACACCTAACATACCTTAGAAGATTCTTTGTTGAAGGTTTTTTTAGGAACTCTTAGGCTTGTTCTTGATTTCTTGAAATAGGGTTTTTTCCTCTACAAGAGAGAATGTTTTATTCTTGAGAGAAAGTGAGGAAATAGTAAGGCAATAGGTTATTTACGAGATTAATTTTGTGTTAAGACTTATTAGGGCCATGGTAATATACCGAACTACCTCTGAGAATAAATAAAAATTCATCACTAAAAAACCTGACTTTAGACCCTGGCACAATGCAGCGCTACCACGGCGTGTCACTAGAAAATGACAATTGGGAACTTGGGGTCGGCGCGATGCGGTGGAATCATGATGCCACTTTGATTCAAAATTTTGAACTTAGCGCAACGCGGTAGAATCGCATTGGAATAGTGGAAAAGGACAATTTTGAATTGAGCCTATGGAACGATGGGCCAATATTATGATGTAGCACTGCAAAGTGACAATTGCCATTTGGTTTGGCTCTGCGACACACTGACGTTCCAGGTGGTACACTCTCTTACAAAAATGACTCTAACTCTTTACCCGGATATCAGATTTGGGCAAATTTTATATCATTGGAAAGCTAATTGAATTTCCTATGCAATAAAAGGCTCTAAACTGAAAAATAATAAGTATTTAAAAAATTCTATATGGAATTACTCATGTACAAAGACTTAAATTAATCTAGAGAAATAGGGGTATTACATGATTGGCTCGGCTTGTTGCTAGTTGGCGGTGAAGTGGTGAGCTTTAATTCTTCATAAAGCTTGGTCATTTCATCAATTTCTTTCATATAATAGAATTAAAGAGTTACTATTATCATTAACATTATCATTATCATTGTCATTGCCATTGTCCTGGTCGGGGACATGTCTCGGCAAAGATTGGTTTTCTATTTTGTTAGAGGCTTTGTGGATATTACTATGGATTGGGTCGAGTTGGAGTTGATACTCTTAGCTGTCTTTAAACTTAGTTTATTAACTTTCTATCTTGTTATATTCAAATTTCGGTCGCTTCTATGTGTTATGTCCTGTTTGGCTAGGCAAAGAGGGTGGTCTCCAATCCTTGGTGGACTTGAGCTACCCATCATGGCTAGGCCCTAGTTTGGGTTTTCATAGGTGACCACGTATAGTTATATATGTGCTAGGAAACAACACTTACACACACCAAGTACAATCCTAGGCTAGATGACCAACCTTATCATATATAAAACACCCACTATGTCATAACATGATTTGAGGGGAACAGATGAACTAGAACAATTTCCTTGACTTGAAGAACTGAAATTGGAATCTCCACCAGCATAACCTTACGCTTGGATATATGATGCTACAAAAGATATAGGTCTACTACCTAATTTCAATAAGGTGGCTTGAGTCTTACCATAATAACCATGATAACCTTTACTTGAGAAGTCTCTATTACGGGAGGCACGAACACTAAACTCTCTTTATTGGCACATCTTTTTGGTGCCTCCATAAGTAGTCTAGATAATAAACTCAGTCAATTTGGCATGCTGAATAATACTGTAAGACGAAGCCCTAAAAATAACCATCTAGGTAGTAGATAATTGATAAGGACCCTTTAATCCTTTCACAAACTTACAAATCCTCTCTTATTTGGTTGAAATACTGGAAGTTAAATACTTGGATAGAGCATGGAAACGTTCCTCATACTTAACAATAGATATAGAGACCTACTCTAAGTGATCAAACTAATCACACATAAGATCTTTCAAGTTGTATTGTAAAAACCTCTCCAAAAAAGCCTCAGAAAATTAGGCCCAAGATATAGTAGAAAAACCTAACAACCTACAACTTGATAATGACCTCCACTAATCCCTATACATACCCATCAACTAATACGTAGAATAAGAAACTCAATGAGAATTAAGGGATATAAAATTATATAACTTCTCCTTATAATTAATCAAAAACACATATGCATCCTCTCCAATTGCTTTACTAAACTTTGGAGGAGCCAAACAAATAAATCTCTCTAACCTCATCTAAGCATTAGAAGATATCACTGTTCCCAAACTAATTAAAGGAATAATAAGTCTGACAGGTACTAAATCCATATGCAGAGGTATCGTTGATGATTGTTGTACCCTTAAAGTTTGAGTACCGTAAGTAGATACTAGTACAGATGGTAGAACACCACCCAAACTATAATAAATCCTTGGTACACTCAATGGAATGCCCTCATAGAAACTCAATAGGTAAATTAACAAGTCCTAAAGCACTAGGGTATCAACTAAACTCAATGGAACATGATTTAGCCCTGCACCCTCGAATTGATAATAATCTCTGGTTTACACAACCTTAGGATTAGGAGAGGCATCCCTAGAATGTCCTCTGACTGGAGCAGCTACTCATGCCCGTCCTATATCTCTGGGTCAACCACAACCCTTGATTTATCCTCTAGCTATGACTCGCATATCAGGTTCCGACTTAGCATCCCTAGCATTTTTTGACCTAGTCCTCACCATCTATGTCGAAGAGAATAGAATAAAAGTTTAGAAAATAAGGTATGGACAACCAATATACCAGGAATCAAGTAAGGAAAGTTTTTCCTAAAGATATCTTATAGCCTCTCAAAGAGAGATACAAATATCTATGTACTGATTGACGAAGCTCAACTAGACATCATTCTTTTACACTTATGACACTAGTGAACCTAGTGCTCAGATACCAATTTGTCACAACCTAAATATTGAGTCATGATGTTTGAGCCAAATTTGATACTAATCCAAGCACCCCAAAGTGAAAAAAATTATTAAATAATATATAAAGTAAAACATGACTTCTAGATTTGAAAATAGGGGTTGTGTTCCTTGACTTCTAGATATGAAATAAAATATGACACTAGTTGATGTCATGACTCAAATTCATGAAGTTAACATAAAATTGATTGATTATCATGCTATCATAGATAGTCAGTTGTCTGGTTTTTCACTTTTAGTGAAACAATAGGTACATAAATTAAAGGTCTTTTGAAGGAAAACAAAGATTTAAAGATGGGGGTAGTGGTCCTTTGCCGGGATATTGATGGTTTGACACGTGGCATAAGGAATATACCTAAATAAAAATTAAAAAAACAAAGTAATTTGATGGTGTTCTTGGTGCTAAGGAATTGGAAAATTTTCTATAGGACTTAGACCAATATTTTTCTAGTGTTCATGAGCCTGAAATTGAAAAATTGACCATGACAATTTGCTATTTTAGGAATGATGCAGTGAGTTAGTGGCGTACAAAGAATGTTGATCATGAAATTTCTAGTAGAACCAAGTTTTATACATAATAAAAATTAAGGGATACAATTCAAAAGACAATTGTTGCTAGTAATTCATCTTGGGTTGCTAGGTACACACTAAAGCAGTTGAAACAAGTGGTTCTATTTAGGACTATGTAAAGATATATTTGTCTTTGATACTTGATATTCAAAACATGTTTGATGAATATAAGTTGCACAACAATATTTCTAAAATGCAAGGTTGGGCATAAAATAAACTACGTAGGTAGAACATTTAAGATCTGCCTAGTTCCATTACAGCGGTACATGATTAGATTGATTTTTATTAAATAACACTGCCTCTAATCCTACTCCTTTCAATATGAAGATGAAGAAAAGGGGTAGAGTCTTGAAGAAATATAATCAGAAGCGAGAGAGAAATGACAAAGGAAAGGAAAAGATGGATGTTGCTTCAACTAAGAAAAATAAACAGGATATTGAAAAGCTTTGTTGGACTTGTACTGAATAAAGTGAAAGTAAAGAACAAGTATCTGATGTTGCTAGTTCAAGACTTGATGGATAAGATGTCTAAGGCTAATATCTTTTATAAGTTATACTTAAGCTCTAGATATTCACATATGCGCATAGCCAAAGAGGACCCCACAAAGACCACTTGTGTGACTTGATATGGTAGCTATGAATTCTTTGTAATGCCATTTGGTTTGACAAGTTCCCTAGCTACTTTTTATAACTTAATGAATAGTGTTCTTTATGAGTACCCTGTTGGCATTGTAGTTATTTACTTAGATGATATATTTATTTATAGTTTGAACACTAGAAGATTATTTTTTGTACCTCAGAATAGTTATATAATTAATTAGATAATAGTTACTCTATGTCAAGAAGGAAAAATGTCTATTTACTTATCGTGAGATCAAATTTCTTGATAATTGGTTAGTGAAAATCAGGTATGAATGGACCTTAAGAAAATACAGGTTATATTGATCGACAACACCAAGTAGGGTTAAAGGATTGAGAATATTTTTGGGCTTAACAAGCTATTATCGAAATTTTATTGCTGCTAAATAAAAGAAAACTTCCCCATTAATAAACTTGTTGAAGAACAATATTAAGTGGGTATGATCTAAAGCAAGGGAAAATGTTTTGAAAACCTTGAACAAGGCTACTACTTTTGAACTAATATTATGGTTGTTAATCTTGACTTGCCTTTTGAAGTTTATTCCAATACTTCTGACTATGCAGTTGGTGGTGTATTAGTGCACGAGGATCATATGGTAGCATTTGACAGAAGAAAATTGAATCTTACCAAGTGAAGGTATTTTTCTCATGAAAAGGTGATAGTGGTCGTCATCCATTGTCTTATAGAAAATGTATTTGCTTAGAGCCAAGTTTCTTGTTGAAACATATAATGTGGCTACTACATAGTTCAAAACTCATTATAAATTGAGTCTAAAAAAGGCCAAATGGTAGAAGATTCTGGATAAATATTACTTTGTTTGGATATATAAGATAGGAAAGAAAAATTAAATTGGGAATGCATTGAGTCACAAAGAGGTATTTGCTAAAGTTTATGTAATAACATGATTTGATTCTAATTTCATAGATAAGATAAATTTTAGTTTTCATTATGATTCATTGTATGTAAAATTGATGGATCAAGTGAAAGTAGAAATGGTTAGACGGTATTGGATCAAGGATGACCTATTATATTTTAAGAGGGGGGAATCATTGTGACTCAAGATGATGGGTTGCATCAAAAAATCCATAAAGAAGCACATGATACTGCTTATGCTGGCCATCTAGATATTGAAAGAATGATGACATTATTGTCCTAAAATTATTTCTTGCAAAACATAAAAGATGACATTGAAGCCTATATGAAGTCTTGTCTTATATAGAAACTTGACAAACCTGAAAAAAGAAACAAAGTTAGTTTACCGCAACCTCTACCTATAATGGAGTTTACATGGGCTTTTGTTTCTATGAATTTCATTAGTGGGTTTCCAAAGGTTAATGGAAAAATGTTAGTGATGGTTATGGTTGATCGATTTCAAAGTATGTTATTTATCGTTCCTCCTACACATTGTTCTTTTTAGTTAGTTGCTGAATTATTCTATAAGTTCATGGTGAATAATTTGATGTTCCACTGGATATTATGAGTGATGAAGATATAAGGTTCACATGTAAGTTTTAGACTGTATAATTCATCATTATGGGTACTGAACTAAAGTAATCAACTGTGAATCATCCATAAAATGATGGACAAAATAAAAGAATCAATTATTTTCATGAAGATTATTTAAGGCACTATATGACTACAAGTCAAAGATATAGGGTAGAATTTTTATACAGTGTATAGTTTTGTTACAATCTGCATAGGTCATTGTCAACTTAAATGAGCCCCTTTGAACTAATTTTAGGCATACATCCTAAAATGCCACTAGAAGTAGTTTGTTCAAAAACAGAGGGAAATTCTTTGCTGCCTATAAATATGAATGAGATAAGCAAAATTTACTAAGTTAAGCACAAGATAGCTTGAGAAAGGTAGCAAAGCAAATGAAGAAGTTTGGTGATAGACATCAACATGTTTAGAATTCTAGGTTGGTGATAAAGTGTTGCTGAATTTACTCCCAAGATCTGGAAGAATACAAGAAGCAAGACAATTCATCATAGTTCTATATGAAGTATATTGTACCATTTGAGGTGGTAGAATGGGTGGGAAAAGTACATTATCAATTGAATCTATCAAAGAGACTAAATATTCACCCTATTTTTTTGTCTTAGTCATATTTATACACCAAAGTGTAATTATCAACACTCATAACTTAGTTTGGGGGAGAAATTAATATGTTTATGTGACTACTTAGTGATATTTGTGTAATTGTGTGCTAAAACTCCTATTTAGATTATTTTTTGTGTAAATTAATCAATACTAGATTAACAATAGTCAAGGAAAGATAAGATGATATAACTAGTGTAACTAGGCTAAGCTATACTTGTTCTTGTATGGGTTTTATTGTAATCTGTGTATTTTATGATCCAATGCATGTGATCAACTGTTTTAGGAGAATATTAATGTTGCTATAGGTTATAAAGGAAGCTGAACATGAGCTACAAGTGATGATGAAACACAAGTAATCTTGACGTGAACCAAGTGACAAAGACGGACAAAATTATGCATCATTGCACCACCCTCCATGCTGCATCCTTCAAAACATGGAACGAGTTGCACTCCATGCCTAAAATAAAATTGAGTAGGATCCTGTCCATATAACAACTCAAAATTTTCTACTGGTTTGGTTCTGCTATGAATGGCAGTTGAATTTAGGAAAGATGGCAGTTGAATGGAAATGAATCTTATTGTTATTATAGAGTACCCCATCAGGAGAGTATTTTCCAAAATTTTCAAGAAAGTGAGTTATTCGAACCTACTCAATCTACTGAATTGGATATATAAAATATATGTGGTGGTCGAGATGGTCATTATGATGGTTGTTAAGACATTTATTTCCCTTTTCTGAACTCCTATTTTGAGCAGTCTATCATTTGTGATATTGACAGGGAAACATATGGATATTGGGCAATGGATCAAATAGAACAAATAAAAATTTATGAGTGCCTTTGAGATGGTCTCACAACCATGACAACCCAATTAAAAGAGGGTAAAGATGAGCTTAATTCAGAGATAGCTTAATTTGACTTAGATATCCATGACTTGAATATTAGTTGATAAAAAATATTAAGATGTCCAATGGTCAATCATTAATAGTTGTGGAGACTAGCTATTTTGTGGAGAGAGAAGAAGAATTTCAACCATTCAACAACCACTTTCTAATTGAGCTAATATTGAGAGGACGTATAAATATAAGCACGTTGCATATAGTTCAAGTGGGAAAGTAGGACATATTAGACTTCATTCAAATAATTTTTCTATATTATGTTTAGATGATGACATGTATCTTGAGTCATCTGAACTAGTGGTGAAGTTTATAGATGAGGAACAATAATCCTACATTCTTAAACTTGCAACAAAAAACAAAAGAACATGCTTCACTTCAAATCCAAGTCTATATGCACCATCCATATCTTGGTTTCTTCAGATTCTTACCACCATTCTATGATCGAAGAAAAATTATAGATGCACAGCTGGGCATGAAATTCATATCCTTAAGGGGAAAGAAAAGCTGATGGAACGCGTCATAACGTTAAATTAGATGCTTGAGGGAGGCAACCCAATGTTTAGTAAGTAGTTTTTTTTTGTTTTTTGTTTTATTTTGTATTGATAGGTTGTGGTGAAGTTTCATGTACACTAAATTTGATCTAAGAAGAATGACAAAGATAAAGTGTGGGGTCACCCGAACCCCTTGATGGAAAAAGTGGAAATTGAGATGCTTCTAGCTAGGCTAAGAGGCCTTGGGAAGTATTTCTATTCTTTATTTGTAAATTTAACTTTAAGGACAAAGTGTGATTTTAAGAGTGGGGCATTTTCTAATTCATGTTAGGTTGAACTGTGCTAGAGGAGTCTTTTGGTTATTTGCTTATATTTGGTTATTTCCTATATTCCTAAAAAATATGAAAATTCAAAAAGATTTTCTTTTAGTGAGTTTTGGATTTATTTTATTTTCAATCTTTTTGAAACACCCTTGGTTTTTCTTTTTAGTTCTTTTTCAAGGGGGTACCCTTTTAACAAACTATCCTTTCTAATTTTTAAGAGTACTTTAAATTTTTTTAGTCACAGTATAGGGACTTTTCTTGATGATGGATGGATGGAGACCATCTTGAGGGAAAATGAGTCATTAGGATTTAATAAGTAAAACCCTTTCATTAGTTAGATATATATGCTATTGTTAGGCTACATGACTTAATAATACAAGTGTGTGAATTGAGAAGCATGTTAAGGAATTGAATAACTACTTTTTGGGACATCAAGGCTCATTTATTTGTCTCTTTTTTAATTTAAGCTTAAATTTGATTCTTGCATTAGCTTGATTGAGTATCTATAGGGATTCTTCTTTAGTTGATCATGAGTCATATGTTTGAGGTTTTCTATTATATTATATGTTTGCATATTATTGTGTAGAGCTTTCTCAAAATGTTTGCAAAGCAAAATAAATAATTTTGAATTTAGGCATTGATATAGGTATTTCTTTCATAGCCAAGTTTTATACATTCTTTATTTACCCATAATGTCTGATGTTAGTCAGCCCCAATTGAGCCAATAACCTATTGTTTGGTAGCCTCATATGTAGCTTATTGTTTTGATTAATAATAATTTGATTCAAAATTCCTAAGTGTATTATTTGAAAAATGAAGAGGTTAATGAGTGTAAAACTAAAGTAGGAAAAAGTGAAGTCAAAGCCGCAAAGTAAAAATTTTGGGTGTGTTTGAAAAGTTTATGTGTTATTGGAGAGGAGTAGTGTAATGAAGAAAAAATTAAATAAAATAAATCATGAGTTGTAGCAAATACTCCTTGATAAAGATGTGTGAGCTAGCTTTAAGAGATGAGGCAAAACAAAAGAGATTTGTGGAAGAGAAAATAGGTAGAAATAGGTGGTTGACCAATTAGCTAAATGAATAGTGTGATTTGTTTAGGCGTTTGGGGTATTTAGTCACTATTTGTACCCAAATTTTTCTGACCATCCTTTAGACAACATTAAAACTCTTGTAGTTATAATTGATATTGAAATTTGATATTCTTATATTAATGGAGTACTACATTAAGGGTGAGCTTATGGTTCATTTTATGTGCATGTGAATTCTTTGTCGAAGTGAGTGTAATTCTATTCTTATACCTATTATTGTATTAACTTGCATATTAGTGGATGATTATGGGTGACTCTCTTTTTGTGAAGACACATGTTTAAAGAAAGATAGTTCACTTATATAATGTATTGATTGAGTAATATGCATGCGTTTTCTAATTTTGTAGAGTTGATTCTTGACTCAAGGAGGTTTTGAGTAGTCATTTATGCGTTTAAAGTTGATAATGTAACATGCTTGTCGTGAACTGACTACCTATGATGGTCATTGTAGTTCTTTCTTGAGTTTTTCATTTCAATTGGTTATGTTAGAGTCCTCAATTATGTATATGAGCATATAGAGTTGTTCAAGGAAGAACAAGGCTTTAAGTATGGAGTGGTGATCTTATGTATATTTATACACCAGAGTGACATCATCTACGCCCGTTTAGCTTATTTCGGAGGATAAACTAGTGTTTTTATCTGACTAATTAGTTACATTTGTGTAATTTTGTGCTAAACCTCATGTTTAGGTGTTTTATAATGCAAATGAATCAATACAAGAGCCACAATGGGCAAGGAAAGATTAGATGAGATAACTACTTAAATCAGGCTAAGCTGTACATGTTCTTGTATGGGTTTTATTGTGATTTGTGTATTGTATAATAAAATTCTAGTTATGAGATGTTTAGGAGTATATTTGAGCTGCTATAGGTGATAAATGAATCTTCACATGACCTACATGTGATGATGGAACACGAACAAGCTTGGCGTGAACTAAGGGACAAAGCAAGGAAAAAATTATGCGTGGTTACACCACCCTCCCCACCATGCCCTTCATTCAATGAATGGCATGCATGATGAACCTCTAATTCAATGAAATGGGATATTATCCACACAAAAATATAAAATTTCCTACTATTTTGGTTCTTCTAGATTCTCCGGGTCGTATACCCTGTAGAAACGGACAAAAGTCAATTAAAGTCCTAATTGAAGTTGGAAATGTGTGGGACTTGTATCTAATACCTATTGGACTTTTTTGGATGAATTTGAGGATATATAAAAAAAAAATTGCTGCAACTAAGGGTGCAACATGCTGGTTCAGTCCACAATACGAAATCAACAGACACACACTCCAAAACCAACTAAAACTACGTTTTCTACTTGGTTTGAATTGGGGGCAAAGTCGTCAATGCATATATTTCATCCGGTGATGAGTGGTAAATTTACCACTCATTGAGGCCTAAATTTGTGCACACTACTATGATTAGATGGGGTTAATGAGACGAGTTTGTCATTTGAATGCACTAATTTCCATGTTTTGCAGGTATATAAGTGATGGTAAGAAAAGAAGTGAAATGAGTTGAAAAGAGATCAAAAAGGAAAGAGTTAGTGAAAAAGATAGAAAAGCATGAGCAGGAACTGAACCTCAATTATCGCGACCGTGGTCTGTGGGTCGCGATCACAATGAGTCAGAAATAGTCAAAGTGGCAATCCTGATGGGCTCACAGTGATTGTGGCAGCCACAAACATGATAAAAATAACATCGTTGTTGGAGAGTGATACTTAGTTTTCACTTGTGTGGTCTTGATAGTAGCTTTGGGTTTACGTATAGTGGTTGTTATTTACTTTGGTTGTTGTTTTTGTTTCTTTTAGGTGATTTTAATTATGTCCACATCACAATGAGTGATCATACAAGTAATTCAGGGACCTTTGATGGGCCACTTTATGATGAAGAGAAATTCCATGATGTTGGATATACGATTTCTATCTGTATCCCACCTAATAAAGGGAATGGGGTATTCCACATTATAAGTGTTATGTTTCATAAGCTTCAAATGAAAGGTCTCTTTCGGGTTCAAGCTGCTGAAGACCCAATTTTTCACTTGAAAATTTTTGTGGAAGTATGTGCCCTTTTTCGAAATTGCTCACATCTTATTAGAATTCCTACGGTTGTACCAAATTTTGTTTTCTCTAATAGGTGAGGTGGTGTTATGGCTATAATCTCTTCCTGTCAGGTCTATCACATTATGGTATGAACTTATCGATGCTTTCTTAGATCGATACTACCTACTATCTAAGATGTTACAATTGCGTGACAAAATTTTAAAATTTTTCCAATTGAAAGTAGATCCTCTATATGAGGTGTGGGAGAGTTTTAATGGGAAGTTTTTTAATGCCCCAACATGAGGTGTCGGCGAAGATGCTTCTCCAAATCTTCTATTGGGCTTTGGATCAACTAAATAAAACTGTGGTGTATAATACGGCTGGTAGGTCACTTTTTAAGTTGTCTTATAGCGTGGATTCAAAATTTCTTGACAAAGTCATAAAAAAAAATAAGTTTGGCATACATGAGACATTGAGGTAGATAAAGGGTCCCCTACCACCTCCTATGTTGATAAAGAGAAAAGAAAGAAAGAAGAATATAGGCAGGAAAATATAAGAAAAATGATGATATAATTGGAACTTCTTACAAAGCATGTGATGGGTTTACCCACAAAAATGGTAAATGTTGTGGCATCCAAGGAATATGATGAAGAAGAAGACAAGAGTCGTGATGAAGAAACTAGATACTTGGCTAACTTTTGGGGGGGTTCCCACTTGGCCTATCAAAGGCAAGATGGAAACCAAGGTTAGAAAAATCGTAAAAGACAATATGAATGGAATGATAGGTATAGAGATCATGATTGAAGGGAAAAGAAAAGGTAGTATGATAGATATATTCCCTCTATGATTGAGTAAAGAGAAAAAAGTCTGATTCTGTTGCTCTCAAAAAATTTAAGATAGATGATGTGTTATCAAGAATATTGATGAAAGTGAAGGGAAAGGAAAAGATGGTCTGAGAATTAAAAGATGACTTTTCTCAAATCAACCAAATGGTTGTATCACACTCCGCATCAATCAAACAATTAGAGACTCAAATTGTCCAAATCTCCACTCAACTTAATGCTAGCCAAAAAGGGGGCCTTCGTAGTGATACCATTGTGAATCCAAAGAATGATTCCCAAGTATTGGCAATGATCACCAGGAGTGGAAAAACCCTCAGTGATCATGTGTGTGAAGTTTAAAAAGAGATAAATGTTGACAAATAAATATGAAGAAGAAACATATGGTTGATTCAAATGAGGAGGCACCAAAGTCTCAAGAAGGGGATGAAAAAAAACCAATGATATTTAAAGAAATGGCTGATAAGGTGGGAGATTATAAGGTAGTTGTGAATTATGAGCCACAAAGTGATCCATTTCCTACCATGAGGGTTCCCCCTCCATACCCTCTAAGACTCAAGAAAAAGGAGAATAATGACAAATTCAAGATGTTCCTTCCTAAGCATAACAATCTTTCAATTAATATCCCATTGTAAAAGGCCGTTCAAGAGGTTCTAAGATATGATAAGCTAATAAATAAGTTGATGACAAAGAAATATCTTGTTTATGATGAAACAATTGGAGTTACCCCTGGGCGTATTGCTATCATGACAAGTGCTATAGAGAAAAAGAAAGAGGATCTCGTGGCCTTTACATTCCCTTACACTATAGGGATGCACATATTTGAGAAAGGCTTGTGTGTCCATGGTCCAAGCATCAATTTCATGCCCTATGAAATCTATTAAAGACTTGGTTTGGCCATTCCTACTCTGACAATAATAAGGCTTTTGATGGTGGACCGGTCTATTAAGAAATCGATTAAAGTTTTGTTCGATATTATGGTGAAATTGGATTGCATCATTTTTCTGGAGGTGTGAATAGACCAAGAGATACCTATTATCCTTGGGAGACCATTCCTTGGAATCAGAAGAGAAATTGTTGATATAAAGCAAGGAGAAATGATATTTTTGGTCCAAAATGATGAAATATCCTTTTGGGTTTGAAAATTAAGAAACAATCCATAGAACTACAAGTGGTATCCTTCATTGATATGGTGGACAAGAAAGTAGATGATGGGTCCCTCAAAGATCCACCTTGAAATTTGAAGAACTTCGTGCAATAAATTAGGTTCTAGGAGGAAGACAACCCACCAATACCATAAAAGTGGCCCATATCCTTTGTTTTTGATTAAGTAGAGTAGGTTTCATTTTTGTTTGTGCTTAATCTATGAAGTTGTGGTACTATGAGGTATTTTGAATGAGGTTGAATAGAGTGAAGTGCGGAAAATTTGTGTAGTAGACTAAATAGGGTAAAATAGAGGAAAAAATGGCCTTAATTACTACAATTGCAGCACCCGTGCTATTGCGATTGTGGTAGCCACATGACTGCGATAGTAGAATATCGACCATGATCACGGTCAGGACTCATTAAATTAACAGTCAGATACCATTTCTCGCCTCACTCCCTTTTAAATTTTCTCTTAAATTAGACTTATTTTTTATCGGGTTTTGGGCATCCAAATTGTAGATTACATCCTCTTATATCCTCCAATCTAGTACGTGCTTTAAATCCTTAGTTTAATGCTCTTGTGCAGACATTAGAACTCATGTTGTAGGGATGGCCCAAAACTATATTTAGCATTCTAGATTCTTGGTTTAAATGTTGTTATTAGTGTGCTTAGCTGTTGTAATTGGTGTGTATAATGATGGGGATGTCTTGAGTACCTTATTTTTGTCAAAATTTGATAGAAATAGTGTGTGCACACCAAGTTCTCGATTAATGCCCTAAAGATTTCATATTAGGTTTTCCATGTTATAAAGGCATGATTGAGTACCTAAAGACCATGTTTCTTGCTCTTAATATTAATTTTTTTATGTGGAACACAGTTTGGCCTTGAAATTGGATGTTTTTCATTCTGAAATTTTTGGTCTGATAGAGCTTCAGTTATCGTGATCATGATCTTGGTCACAAAACTGCGATCATATTAGTGCAATTACAGCATAGAGGCCAGCGATAAAGATATCTAAGGCTATTTTCTAGCCATGACAAAATATCTGTCAAGTCTATTTCTTGCACAAAAATTGTCGAGGCACCATCCCATTAGATTAAATGAATAACTTAACATAGTTTTCTCATGGAATTTGGATGATTAATGTTGTTGTGTTGTTCCTAAGGTTTTCAAGGCTACACAATTGGAGTTTATGACCAAACCTGATTCATGGCTCCCGAGTTCTAAAACTTGTACTATATGAACCTCCCCAAGAGAAATCTAAATCTACAGAGGGGCATATGCTTGGATAAGTTTTCGGAAAAGCTCCCGACATTTCATGAAAGAATTGTAGCCATAGTTTGGAGGTGTTTTACCTCGAATTCATGTCAGGCGAAAGAACATTGGGTAAGTGAATTCTATGCTAACCTGAGCATAGTATCCTTCTTTGAACCAATTTTGAGAATTTAGGGGAAAATGTTCACTTTGGGGATGAACAAATTAATAATCTATATGGGCTACTGGATGCAAAGATGAGGCAGTTCGAGGCAAAGAGACGTGAAATGGGGAGTTGGAAGGCTAAAAAATTGTGTCCTTGTAAGTAGGTTCCTTGGGCTTCCACAAAGATGGGGATATCATTGAATGACTTCACGATTGGGGCAAGGATATAGTTAGCCATTATCTATAATTGGGTTTCCCTACGAACACACATTACCTCTATTCCAGATGTGTGAGACTGGATGGTTTCCTGTATACTAGACAACATTCTTTTGACTATTAGGATGCTGGTGATTTTGGACTAGACAATATTCGTTTCTTGTATATTAGACAACATCCTTTGAGACATTTCAAGCACTAAGGTGTCTCTCTTCTCTTATTTCCTTCTTTGATCATAGTGCTTTTTAGGAGAGCCGAATTGAGGAATACCTCGAAGATACTTGGTGCACACAAAGGCCTACATTTACCATCTTAATATTTAGAGTGAGGGTACATCCGGTAAGCACAAGAAGAGGAAGATCAACTTAGGCAAGTCAATAGATGATGAAACAAACTCTTGTAGACTATCGACAGTAGGTCCTTTTGGGGAGATCTCAATGGATATGGGGGTGATCAAGGAGCTTGTTTTTGGGTCGATTACGGGGCCGAAAGAGCCTTCTATTGCCCGTCACTCATATATTTCTCAGTCAGATTATGAGAGATACTTAGAGGACAAAAAGACACAGGGAGCTACTATTTCTAGGATTAAGAGGGACTACTCATCTATAGCATATTCGCATAGGTAGATGAGGGACTCACATGAGAAGATAAAGAATTGGGAGAAAAAGAAAGATAATTTTTCATGAAGATGTGGAAGGGGGTAAAGATCCTTTGAAGGGTACTGAAACATAGAGACATACTTCCTTCTACTAGAATTGATAGTGATGATGAGGCCCAACTTAGTGGTCAAGCTCAAATAATGCTATAGGTGATGTGGAGACCGACGACGACAACAGTTCTTGATGAGGTTATAGGGAGCACCGTTTACTTTTTTCTCATGCATTCTTAATTATGAAGTGAGGTTACTATGAGCTTTTAGTCGAGGTGTCTATTTCCGTATTCATTTATTTGGTCTATATTATTGAGATATTTATTGATGTCTTTACGTTTATTCGGATAATTTTTATTTTGGGTTGTGATAATTGGTCACTCCAAAGATGCCTACATTTTATGGATTAGTTGCTTGTTTCATTCCTAGATTTTTATTTTGTTTTTATTATGTTTGTGATGATATCGGACGATCTTTTTCCTATGACAGATTGAGCGATGACATTTTTAATGAAAAATCATCGTGATTTGGTTTTGTGCCATAGATGCAGGGGAAGTCTAAGTACCAAAGCATTGGAGTTTTGGGATCTTCCTTATACCTATGGTGAAGTTTGAGTAGCCATATGGTTTGCCCTCATGAGAGCCAAAATGTGAGACGACATCCTGGTTTGCTGCTATATATAGCAAATATTGGGTGGTGCAAATATGAAGCAAACACCCCCCCTCCATCCCAAAGATTTTAGAAACCAAGTTCATGAACGTAAATAAGTTTGTAACAATACTTTACTTCTTTTTGTGACTCCAAAGTCTTTAGTTTGTAGTATATGGTAATATCTCCTGTTGTCTTTAGCAGGATATGCAGTTGTGCCTCCTTGAAAAGTTTGCATGACATGTGCGGTGAGCATAATTGTATGTCTCTCATGCATACTTATATCATCTATAACTTTCCCAATTAGTCTCTTAAGGCTAATTATGATTATTATTGGTTGATGAAATAATCTTAGACCTTCTTTATGAACATAGGAAACCACTTTAACCTAAATAGCCTAACCGTGCATGGAATAATATCCTTAATTACCCATTTTGAGCCTTCTAACCTTCTTTGGCAACCATATTCTAATCCTTGAACCACTTAAATTCTATCCCTCTTTTGAACCCTACCCTCCTTGAACATGGAAAATAAAACTTGAGGTCAAATGCCTAAGTTGGGGGTGGTTTAGTTTTGGAAGAAGTGAACTTGGGCCATGATATTGTAATTGGCTGCCTAAAAATCTAAGAAAAGAGAGAAAGTGAAAAAGTGCAAAAAGAGAATCATAAAAAAAGGAACATCATGGATTGTAAAATAAATAGCCAAAAAAAGAATGCTTTTAAAGACACAGGTAAATCAACGTAGCAAAAGTAGGCATGTATGAATTTTGGAAATAAATTAAGTGGTCCATTGTCAAAATTTAGGTTGAATAAGTAGATGTTTAAGAATGGTGTAGTCACTCTGTTTCTAAATTATATCATACCCTTTCCCTAACCTATATTAAAAGCTTGAGAAAGCCCTTCGAGATCTCCAAACAGGCATATTTATATTAGTGGAAATTGAAAATAATGGAAAGCATATGGTATGGTACTTGTTTGCATTGAAAGACTCATTGTGAGAGTAAGTGTTATCACTTATATCCCTTGTTTCATAATAGATAATTTGGTATGTGGGATTTTCTTCTTGTGAGGAGGTATGTAGACAAATTAAGGCAGGTGGAATTGTCATCTTTCAAAAAATAAGGCAAAGAGAGTATAGTGGAGTTGATATTGATAGATAGTCACTTCTAGAGAGTTATTAATTGTTATGTTTCTATTCTTTAAAGTATTTTGCATCTTTGAGATTGTGCTTCATGTTGAGGAGAGTTGTGAGAACCACTTTTCCCATATTGAGAGCTACTTGTTGGTATTTATCAAGTTCAAAGTTATTATGATCATTTGGTCATATAAATGGGCATACAATTGGATAGTTTCATTGGGTAAGAAGTAGTGTTGCTTGAGGACAAGAAAAGGTTTAAGTAGGGGGTGTTGATGAGCGGTAAATTTACCCCTCTGTGATGCCTAAATTCATGCACACTACTATGATTAAATGGTGTTAATGTGATGAATTTCTTAATTGAATGTACTAATTCCTACATTTTGTGGGTATAAAGGTGATTGGAAGAATAGAAGTGAAATGAGTTGAAAAGAGATAAAAAGGGAAAAGTTAGAGCAAAAGCTAGAAAAGCATGAGTAGGAACTGGCCCTCAGTTACCGTGATTGCGGTCTGAGGGACATGATCGCTATGAGTTAGAAATAGTCAAAGTGGCGATTGCGATGGGGTCACCGCGATCCTCATCAATTGTTGGCAATTGCGATGTCATGGAAAATAGCCTAGGGGAAGAAATATAATTTGTTACAGCTAGTTCCAGTTCTCTATAGGATGAAAACCTTGTTCCCTTTTGGGCAGCACCAACTAGATATTTAAGTTTTTGCTTTGTAAACCCTACTAAATTGTGCAAGAATATTGTGTTTGATTTTTTGAATTAAATTTAAATGTAATTTAAGTTAATTTGGATAATACTCTTGCTTGCATCTTTAATGAAAGCATTGAATGATCATTCGGTATATTTCTTTCCTTAAACTTCATGAGTAGCTAAACATCTATCTTTGAATTATGTTGAAATAGGGTGTAATATGTGTGGTTTTTGATTATTAATGTAGATTCTTGATTAATGATGTTGAGTTTCACTAATACTTGCTTGTTGAGTGGGAATTTGTCGGTGAAAATTCAAAATACTCAAAATCTCACATCATCCTTGAAAGAGGGATGTAGGTATATTTTTGGATCATATATCATCCTTGAGAGTGGGATATGTGTAACAAGGAATTTGTGAACAATAATTACACATTAGTTTATTCCGTTACATTATCTTATAAATTGGGATGGATTGTGAATTTGCTATGTCTTGGCATCTTCCGAGCAATAGGGATGCCCAATTGAGGTTTTTGGTGGATTTATTTTCTACACTCATGAGGTATATGAATGGGTCCATAGGTGATATTTTTGGTTGTTGGTTGAAACACTAGCATCAAAACCCATAACCTAGCCTACCCATATAGTCATTAACTAGAATTTGCATTTGATTATAATGAACCCATGCATTATTTGCCAATAGGAAGGCATAATCCTAAGAATATTCTCATATTTGAATATAACCTACCTTAAGGTTATTGTAAGACCCTGCAGAATCCTAGTTGTTTGATTCCTTTAAAGCATTCCAAAAGAGGTCCCAGACTTAGAAAATTTTAGCTAAGTGTTAGGCTTAGTCATTACCAAAGCCCTAAAATTTTGAGGAATTTATTTACGACCTTCCCGACCTCATAAAGTTAGATTTTAAGTGGATTCATGATCAGGGAAGTCAATAGTACATCTCGTGTGTGTTTTGGAATTTTCGGACAAGCGTAAGGGCGTGGTTGAAACTCCTAAATAGTAGTTTAGGGCGATTAGCCTGCGACACCCATCCAAGTCCAGTGGGGGGAAGCCCACAATGTAGACTGTGGCAATGTGGCCAGTCCGGTCCAGGTAATATTAGCAGTTTTGTTTCGAATTTTTAAAGTCAAATGGGTTATTTTCCCTTCACTCAATAGGTCCATAACTCGGGATGAAAGCCCCAAATAGCATAATTTCTCATCCTTTCCATAAAATCCTCTCAAGAACAAGCCCTTGTTTCATCAAGCACAAGAATAAAGTCTCAAGAACTCACCATAATCTCCACAAATTAACAATCAATGTATGTTAGGTGTTCATTCATAGGATCCTTTCACCCGTGTAGAACAAGAACCCTATTTAAACATACAAGTTTATAGATTTAAGATTTCCATACTTGAAATTGACTGTATTCATGGTCATGATATTAATTTGGTTTTAATCCATGATTAAATTGTAAGTTCCATGAAATTAAATAGCATGTGTGATGAATATGTGATTAGCATGATAAACCCTTTAATTTACAATTGATTATTGTATTAATGATGTTCATGTGTTGACTATTATTATAGGAAATAATCATGCTCCCCAAGTGTTTGATAAAATGCTTGTGTGAATTGAGTAGTGAATATGTTATTATGAGGTCCTATTCATGTACAAGATCATGAATATTAAGTGTTTGACAAACTATCTAAATGAATGCATTATTAACAAGAAAGTATTATCATGCTTTAAAGATTATACCATACTTTATTTTTAGTGCTATTGAGTATTGGGGGTATTCAACAACAAAAAATTCTAGGTATTTATCTAGAGCTGCAATATTTATAGAATAGTCTCGGTAGTGTCACAATTACTTTTACTCAGTCAGTTACAAAACTTAGTTAAACTCAGCTCAGTCTAGTTTAGTTTAGTAATTAGTGTCATTCAGTTGCGAGTAGGATTCAGCATCGAGTGAACCCTATGATGGGGGTTCACCTACAAGTAGAGGTTATGACCCTTAGAATTAGTCCTTGCATTCTATAATTACATAGTTAGCATAGGTTGAGATATCAATATGCTAGTTATGGGTTGAAAAGGTGCTTTACCTGCCAGTTGAGGGTACCACCATTCTCCATCAGGGCACCTGCTAGATGAGGGTGACTCTTTAGCTTGACTTTAACCATGGCACGGTACTGACACCCTTCAAACTGGGTTTACAGGTTAGACCCTAATCTATTCAGAGAGGGACATGTTGGTTATATAATTACCTCCTAAGTTTCAGTTTTAGCCTCAATATAGAACACAGTTCAGTTCTACAGGATCAAGACTGTTAGAAACAATCACTTCTAATGAGTAATTCAATTATTTATAATCATAGATAGCTGTTACTCAGTATTAGAAATTATAACTCAACATAAATAAAATATCAGATACAGTATACATGTATATACACAATATTGCATATTCAATAATTTACAGTAGATTAAGTTATCCAGGTACACTTATTCAGTTACTTTATATCATTTAGCCAGTTACTGTTCATACATATGAACCCTTGCATTCAGCCTTACCTTATCTAGCATACCAGTACATTCCACGTACTGATTACATACTCTTTTCTTTGTGCTATGATGTCTTATAATATATGTTCGGATGCTCAGGTTCCTGACCGTGCTTAGCTAGATTCAGTCAGCAGTAGCAGATTCAATAATGAGTCATCATCCATCGAGGATAATATTTTATCTCAGTATTATAGTAGCATCAGTATTTTTCTTTATTTGGAGTTATTTGGGGGTGTTTCCCATCAACTCCACATTCAGATAGTTCATTTAGGGGCTTTTGGGACTAGACTAGTTCAGACAGTATTCAGTTTTCAGAAGTTATTGTAGAATTATTTTTATCAGTATTCAGATTATGAACTTTATGTCATTTTAGCCTATTTTCTGCATTATTTTAGTGTTATTATTCAGTGCCTACAGCAGGTACCAGTCATGGGTTAACTTATAGTCCTTTGGGATCGTAAGCACCATATGGAATTCGGGGTGCAGACTCGGGGCATTACAAACTTGGTATCATAGCCTAAGGTTCAACAGTGTCCTATAGAGATTAAAAGTCATGTCTAGTAAAGTCTTGTGCATAGGTGTGTTGCACACCACACTTATGGATAAAAGGCTATGAGGCATTTTTAGGAAAGTTTCCCTTTTCTTCAGTATTCATGTCGTGCGAGTGAGCATGAGATCAAGTTAAACTCTAAGTTAAATTCTTCTCTTTCTTCCATTTACAAAACATGCCTCACAAAAAGAACAATAGAAGAAGAACAGGAAACCAACCAACACCTCAGCCCGTTCAGGCAGATCCTTTGGACGAGCATGTCTTCCATGAAAAATTCAAAGATGCATGTCTCCCATGCAAAATTCAAAGATGTATTCACAACTCTTGCCAATTTCGTAGCACCTCAGAATGAATTGCCACCTACTGTTTTGGATAACCCAGTGGCCAATACTGTTGTAGCCAAGATTTAGGACTTCACCCAGATTAACCCTCCCTATTATCAAAATCTAAGTATGAAGAGAATCCACAATATTTCCTTGACCAGGTGCAGAAAGTCAAAGATATTATAGGAGTGACTTTCCATGAGAGTACAGAGTTAGCTTCCTATCAGCTATAAGATATAACTTATCATAGTTTAAGTAGTGAAAGGTAGATAGGGGCACGAATGCAGGGCCTATAGAATGGGAAGAGTTTGCAACTTCTTTTCTAGAAATATTCTTTCCTTTAGAGTTGAGGAAAGCCAAGGTATTATATTTCATCATTCTCAAGAAAGGCAGTATGAGAGTGAAAAAGTATTTCCTTAAGTTTATTCCCTCCATAATAAGGAAGTTTGTGTCTGGGTATCAAAGAGTATGGTTAAGGAGTGTAGGACTGGGATGCTGATTAAGGAGATAGACATATCTAGGATTATGGTCCATGCTCAACAGATAGAAGAAGCTAAGAATAAGGAGAGCTAGAGGGAGAACAAGAGAGCTAGAATAGGTAGCTTCAATTTCACTTAGCCTAAGTCAAAAGGTGGTAACCGTACCCAGTATTATTAAGGATCTTTAGTTCCAGCTCCATTCTCAGATAATTCTCTAACACCTATGTTCAAAAATGGTAACAAAGATAGGCATCGAGCTCTAAATATTAGGGTAGTGTTTGCAGTGCTTGAAAAAATCTCCTATACTAAAAATATTGCAGAAACCATTAGGGTGTCTACAGAGATGGTAGTGATATATGTTTTAGGTATGGCAAGCTAGTCCATAGAATTAGAGATTTTCCTCAGTCAGGTTCACAAGATCAGTACAATCTTCCCCCGGCTTCGTCTAATCGCCCGAATCAGCAGGGTGCCACTTCTAGTGATACCAGTGGGTAATGCCCAAACAGTATTTATGCACTTCAATATCAACAAGATCAGGAAAGTTCACTTGACATGGTCACTGGTATGTTACACTTTTCCATTTACATATTTATTCTTTATTAGACCTAGAAGCCTCTCTATCTTTTGTAACTCCTCTCATAGCAGTCAACTTTTAGGTCAAACCAGAAGTCATAATAGAACCTTTCTTGGGTTTATCATAGCCCGACAGGTATATAGGAACTATTCGTTTATGATATCTAAGAAAGTCACTACAACAGACTTAGTAGGGTTAGAGATGACAGCTTTGGCGTTATGCTCAACATTGATTGGCTCCATTAATGCTATGCCTCAGTTGATTGTAGAAATAGAATTGTTCATTTTCAATTTCCCAATTAACCAGTCCTTGAATGGAGGGTTAGTACTATAGTTCTTCAGGGTAAGTTGATTTCATTCCTTAGAGAAAGAAAAATGATATCCAAGGGATATGTCTATCATCTTGTGCAAGTCAAAGACTCTAGTTCAGAGACTCCTAGTCATGGGTGAGTTCCAGTAGTAAATGAATACTCTGATGTATTTCCTAAAGATCTTCCTGGAGTTACTCGTGAAAGGGAAATCTATTTTGGAATAAACCTTCTTCTAGACACTCAGCCCATCTTTATTTCGCCATATAAAATGGCACCAACTAAACTCCAAGAGCTAAAAGAATAGTTGAAAGATCTCCTAGATAAGGGATTCATCTGACCCAGTATTTCCCCAAGGGGTACACCAAACTTATTCATGCGTAATAAAGATGGTTCTCTCAGGATATATAAAAGCTACCATTAGTTGAACAAATTCATAATCAAGAATAAAAACCTACTTCCCAGAATTGATGACTTGTTTGACCAACTTCAGGGTGTCAGTTAATTCTATAAGATAGACCTTAGATCAGGCTATCATCTGCTCAGAGTCAAAAATATTACATTCTCAAAACAACTTTCCAAATCTGGTATGGTCACTTTGAGTTTCTAGTAATGTACTTTGGTCTCACTAATGCCCCAGCAACTTTCATGGACCTGATGAACCGCTTGTTGAATTAATACCTGGACTTTTCTATTATAGTCTTCATTGATGACATTCTTGTCTATTCCCGAAGTGAGAATAATCATGCAGATCACCTTATAATCATGCTTCAGACACTGAGAGCTCATTAGTTATTCACTAAATTCAGTAAGTATGATTTTTGGCTAAGGGAAGTAGTATTCCTTGGTCATATTATTTCTAGTAATGACATTAGAGTTGATCCATAAAAGACTGAAGTGGTGAGAAACTGGCCTAGATCTATCTCTATGTCAGATATCAATAGTTTCTTGGGTTTAACAGGCTATTACCATTGATCTATTGAAGTTTTTTCATCTATTTCATCCCCCATGTCCAGATTGACTCTGAAGAAAGCTAAGTTTTAGTGGTCAAATTCTTATGAGAAGAGTTTCCAGGAGTTGAAGACTCGACCCACTACTGCCCTAGTTTTGACCTTACTAAATGGTTAAAATGGGTTTATGGTGTACTGTGATGTGTTCAGAGTAGGTTTGGGTTGTATCTTGGTGCAGAAAGGTAAGATCATATCATATGCCTCTAGACAACTTAAGCCTCACGAAAAGAATTATCCTACCTATGATCTAGAATGAGCAGTTGTTGTGTTTACCTTAAAGATTTTGAGGTATTTTATGTATGGGTTGTATGTCGATGTGTTCACAAAACACAAAATCTTACATTATGTGTTATCTCAAAAAGATTTGAATCTGTGTTAGAGAAGGTGGTTAGATTTGTTAAAAGATTATAATATGTGTGTTTTGTATCATCCGGGTAAGGCTAATGTAGTGGCAGATGCTCTCCATCATCCGGGTAAGGCTAATGAAGTGAAAGATTCTCTCCAGTAGGTTGTCTATGGGTAGTTTTGATCATGTTAAGAATGGTAAGAAGAAGTTGACTTACGAGATTCTTCAGCTTGCTCGACTAGGTATTCTCTTAGTCGACTTATCAGAGGGTAGTGTGTGGGTGCAGAATAGTTCAAAATTATCTCTGGTTTTCAAAGTGAAGGAAAATCATGATAAAGATCCCAGTCTTGTTATGTTGAAAGAGTTAGCCAGAGATCAAAAAGTAAAGGTTTTCTCCCAAGGTGGAGATAGTGTATTACGTTGCCAGAGTTGACTATATGTGCTAGGTGTAGATGACTAAAGGCAATTAATTCTTATATAGGAGCACAGTGCGTATCACTCAATTCATCTAGGGAACACTAAGATGTACCATAATTTATGGAAGATCTATTGATGGAATATGATGAAGAGGGATATCGCAAAGTTTATAGATAAGTGCTCTACATGTTAGTGAGTTAAGATTGAGCACCAGAAGCCTAGTGGATCTATGTAGGAGTTAAGTATTCCCTCATAGAAATGGGAAGAAGCGAACATGGTCTTTGTGATGGGTTTACCTCGTACTCGTCACCTGCATAATTTAATTTGGGTTATCGTAGACAGGATAACCAAATATGCTAATTTCTTTCCAGTTCATACCGCTTACTCAGTCGAGGATTATACCAAGCTCTATGTTAAAGAGTTTGTCAGTTTGCATAGTGTTATGTTGTCCATTATTTTTTATACAGGTATGTAGTTCACCTCTCATTTTTTGAAAGCCTTCCAAAAGAGTCTTGGTACCCAAGTCCACCTAAGTACAACCTTTCAACCTCAGACAGATGGTCAAGCAGAAAGGACCATTCAAACTCTAGAAGATATCTTGGCAGCGTGTGTTGTTGACTTTAAGGGTAGTTGGGATGACAACTTACCTTTGATTAAGTTTTTGTATAAATATAGCTATCATTCTAATATTCAGATGGCTCTGTTTGAGGCTCTTTACGGGAGAAGATGTAGATCTCCTATTGGTTACTTCACAGTAGGTGAGGCTGTAGAAGTAGGGCCTAACTTTGTGGTTAATACCATAGAGAAGGTGTAGTTAATCAAACAAAGGCTTAGGCAGCCCTGAGCTGACAGAAATCATATGCAGATGTGAGTAGAAAGGTTCTCGAGTTTGAGATTGGCTATTTTGTGTACTTAAAATTCTCTCCCATGAAAGGGGTGAAAAGTTTCGACAACAAGGGAAAGCTCAATCTCCGATATATTTGTCCTTATATAATCCTCAACCATTTTCGAAAGGTAGATTACGAGCTTTAGTTGGCTTTCAACCTAGTCTCAGTACACCCAGTATTTCGATTCTCTCTGCTAAAAAAATTCATTGGTGATGCATCAGTTGTAGTCCCCTTAGAGAACGTGAATATTCAGAATGATCTCTCATTTGAAGAGGTTCCAGTCCAAATCCTTGATTGTAAAATTCGCCGACTGAGGAATCAAGAAGTCCCCTTGGTCAAAGATCTCTGGCGGAATCAGTCCATTAAGGGAGCTACTTAGGAAGAAGAAGCAGTTAGGCAAACTAAGTACCCTCACCTCTTCTCCGCAAACTCAGACTCAGCTTGAGATAACAGTCTTTCTTAGATTTTACTCTACTCCATCCTCAGTTGCAACCGTATAACATTCTCACATCATTCATGCATTCATGAAACAGTTCAGTCAGATGTCATGTCTCTAGAATTCAGTCATGCTTCAGTTATGTATGTCAGTATAAGTACAGTTCAAGCCTTTCCTCTCAGTTTCGTTAGTCCCATTCGAGGATGAATATTTCCAAAGGGGAGATATTGTAAAACCCCATAGAATCCTAGTTGTTTGAGTCCTTTCAAGCATGCCAAAAGAGGCCCCAGACATAGAAAATTTCAACTAAGTATTAGGACTTAGTCATTTCTAAAGCCCTCAAACTTTGAGGAATTTACTTACGACAATACCAACCTCAGAAAGTTAGTTTTTAAGTTGGTTCATGATCGGGGAAATAAATAGTACATATCGGATAAGTTTTGAAATTTTCAAACAAGCGTAAGGGCGTGTTTGAAATTCCAAAACAGTGGCTCAAGGCGATTAGCCCGTGGTGCCCTATCTAGTCTGGTGCTGGGGGGGAGCCCACCCTGCAAACCACGGCGCAATAGCTAGTCCCGTCTAGGTAATTTCTACAGTTTTGTTCCATATTTTTAAGGTCAAATGGGTCATTTTACCTTCACCCAATAGGTCCATAATACGGGATTAAATCCCGAAATAGCATAATTTCTCATCATTTTCACAAAATATTCTCAGGAACAAGCCCCAGTTTCATCAAGCTTAAGAATCAAGTCTCAAGAACTCACCACAATCTCCACGAAATTAATAATTAAGGTATGTTACGTGTTCATTAGTGAGTTCCTTTCACCCGCGGAGTCCAAGAACCCTATTTAAACATACAAGTACATAGATTTATGATTTCCATGCTTGAAAATTATTGTAGTCACGTTCATGATATTAATTAGGTTTCAATCCATGATTAAATTGTAAGTTTCAGAAAATTAGATATCATGTGTGATGAATATGTGATTATCATGATAACCCTTAAATTTATAATTGATTATTATATCCATAATTTTCATGTATTGACTATTACTATTGCAAATAATCATGCTCCCCAAGTGTTTGATAAAATGTTTTTTGAATTAAGTAGTAAACATGTTATTATGAGGTCCCATTCATGTATAATCTCTTGTATATTAAGTGTTTGACAAAATGTCTAAAAAAATGCACTATTAACAAGCAAGTATTATCATGTTCTTACGATTATAACATATTTTATTTTTAATGAAATCGAGTCTTGGGGGTTTTTAATACACGAAAAAATCTAGATGTGTACATAGAGCTACAATAGTTACAGAATAGTCTCGGTAGTGTCACAACCAGTAGTACTCAGTCAGTTACATAACTCAGTTAAAATTAGCTCAGTCCAGTTCAGTTTAGCAATTAGTGTCTATTCATTTGGGAGTAAGATTCAACATGAGTGAACCCAAGGATGGAGGCTCACCTGCCAGTAGAGGGTGTGACCATTAGAATTTCTAGCATTCTAGAACTACGTAACCAATGTAGGTTGAGATATTAACCGGCCAGTTGAGAGTTGATAAGGTGCTTTTCCTTCCAGTTGAGGGTACCACCATTCTTCTTCAGGGCACTTGCTAGATAAGGATGACTATTTAGCTTGTCTTTACCTATAGAATAGTACTGAAACCCTTCTAATTGGGGTTACAGGTTGGACCCCAATCCATTTAGAGAGGGGCATATCAGTTAGATAATTACCTCCCACAGTTTTAGTTTCATCCTCAATATAGAACACAGTTTAGTTCTACAGGATCAGGACTGTCAGAAACAGTCACTCATTATCAGTAATTTAGTTATTAATAATGATAGATATTAGTTACTCAGTATCATGAATCAGTAGTCAGCTTCTGTAAAAGATCAAATACAGTATATATATATGTACACAGTATTCCATATTCAGTGGTTTACAGTAGATTCAGTTTTCCAGGTACTCTTATTCAGTTACTTCGTATCGTTCAATCAGTTACTGTTCATGCATATGAACCCTTGCATTCAGCCTTACCTCATCTAGAATACTAGTACATTCTACGTACTGATCGCATACTCTTTTTTTTGCGCTATGATGTCTCATATCATAGGTTCGGATACTCAGGTTCATGATCGTGCTTAGCCAGATTTAGTCAGCGGTAGCAGATTCAGTAGTGAGTGCTCGTCCATGGAGGATATTCTTTTATCTAAGTATTATAGCTTTAGTATTTTTCATTAGTCAGAGTTAGTTCGGGGTTTGTTCGATCAACTCCATATTTAGACGATTCATTTAGAGGCTTTTCGGACTGGACTAGTTCAGACAACATTTAGTTTTCAGAAGTTATTTCAGTATTATATTTATCAGTATTCAGATTATGAACCCTATGGCATTTTAGCCTTTTTTTTGCATTATTTTAGTATTATTGTTCAGTGCTCATAGTAGGTACCACCATGGGTTAGCTTGTAGTCCTTTAGGGTCGCAAGCACCGTTTGGCATCCGAGGTGCATACTCGGGGCGTTACATTTATATATTTCTAATTCTATCACTCTTAGTATTCTCTTATGTAATTAGTGTATTATGATGTTCATGTAAACTATACAAGGCTAAAAAATCCCTTTTTCTTGGGTTTAAGGCTACAAACAAGATTGTTTATTTTGGTTTTATATTAGGTTTATATGTTTATCATGTCATGTGATCGTTTTATGTTATACTATTTACGACTTTAATAAATAGATACCATTAATGTAAATTAATAGTCGCAAAGTGAATTGACCATCAGAGTAGAGGGACTGAACAAAAAACATAGGTTGTGTGGTTCATATCTTAGATAAATTTAGGATTGATTTTCAGTTAGGATGGGATATAGCTAGTTTCCTAACATTTTTAGGAAATGGGAAGATAACTTTATGCATTCAAATTAAAGCCTCATATACCCGCTCAATGATGTAGCTTTTGATGGTAATTATTATAGATGACTTAGAGGATAAGCATTCCTAAGTCATCATTTTAACCTCAAAAATAAACAATAACGATAAATAACTTAACCTACTAGAAATCACCGTTATGCATGATTATAAGTAGTCTTGATCCTAGAATCCTCCTTGTTATTATTTTAACCTCGAGTTTATCATCTTTAGTATAGTTTAGTTTTTAGTAATATCTTTAAACTTCATATATCTTTGGTTCTATTTCTTGAATAAATAATAAAATTTGATTTGGTCTAAGTGAATGGTTAAATGACAAATCCTTGTGGGTTCAACATCCTGCTCGCAAGGGCCACTATATAACTTGTAAGACTACATACACTTGCATGTGCGATTTGATGTAGTACAAATTTCTATGTGAATTTTATGAACCTTTTCATGATGATACTGAAGGTACAATAAGGTCGACAATAAGATATGCTTCTCTTGTTATACGATGACAGTATGAAGAGAAGATTGAATAGATCTTAGATTATCAAACTTTGGGACAAGGAAAGAGGAATAAGCAAACAGAATCTATGGTTAAATGGGAGGGAAAACAAGTGTGTGATTCTACTTTGGAAAAAGGATCATTATTATGGCCGTTTGTGATGAAGTCAATGCCTACTTAGATTCTACCTCATCGAAGATAATGATATTATCTGGTGGGAAAAGTTGGTTAGACCTCAGCTTGATGTTTTGTGTGGATTGAGCTTGATTAAGGATTTACAGATCAAACTATTCAAGACAAAATGGTTTGGGATAAATCTAGATTCACTCGAGGCGAGTCTATTGACATGGGCATGTCAAATGGGCATACCACTAGTCGGTCAGCCATGGAAAGACCTTGGTAGTGGCGTATCTAAAGCTCGCAAGGCATGTATAAGGTACTACAATTTTTTAGAAGATAATGAATATCAAGTCTATGGGAATTCATATTATGGAGATATGTCTAAGACAAGGCAAGCAACACTAGATGATCTTAGGCATATTTATGAATCTAAAAGTCATTACCAATGCCCGTTTAACTTTGTTTTGTGAACTTATTAAAGTGATTAATAAGGTATTAATGGTGAAACTATGTATTTCTATGTTAATTTACATGTTTATAGTGCTTATGGTTCTTTTGAATCAAGTCTAAAGTCAAAATGATCAAATAGAATAGAACTAGTGGTGTTAGCGTGAGCTATGCTTGTTCTAGTGTACTTCGATGAGATCTATCTATTGTATGGACTAATAATTTTTATATGATGTTTTAGGATAGAACTTAATATTTTATATAATGTAATTTAATCCAACAAACAAATCATAAGATGTGGGGAAACAAAGACCAAATGTACGATAAGATAGGACCAATATGGGAGCAAAATCTCACCTTTGAGGTGGTGCCTTGTTCCACAACCACCAAAGAATGTGATTGGACTTGAGGTGCACCCTCTAGGGATATTTCAAACTAAATAAACCATTATATGAGTGTGGCCCTCACCCCTTAGGACATATTTTCGGCCTTGCGGTGCAACCCTGCCCCAGATGTCCGAAAGTTGAGTTTTTATGTCTTGAAGTTAGGGGAATACTTATAAATGAATATATGTCATATGGAGAAGACTATGGAATACCTACAACACTATATAAGGAGTAATTATACAAAATTTAATTATATTGAAATAACATAAGAATGGAGAAAAGAGAAGGCCTTTAAGGACTCTACACTAGGATTATTTCTATCTCTTCGATCCCTACTTACGGGTGACTTATATATCCGTTAAATAGAGTGCCTCTTGCCTTATTATATATCTTGATGTTCGATTCCTCAGTTTTATGGGTTTGGGATGATAGAGTCCTGGACGTTGTTGAAAAAGATTCTGATCCAATTGCAAGGGAAGGAGCGCAAGGGCGATAAGGCAAAAGACAGGGGTAGGACCCCGAGTTTGGATATTAAAGGTAGTTCTGTTGGATTTTTTTCTTTGATGAATCCTTTTTTGTTTTCAAAAACTGAATCGAGAGGCGAAAGAATCCAAATCAGAATGCCAATCGATGAGATCGGCCTACGAAAGATTTCAAGTTCAAACTATGATGGGTGGCATCCTCACTTATGCAAAGAAATTGAGTTGATGGAGTACCCAGTGCCCTTGATTTATTCTCTTCATTATCTCCTTCTCTCATCATTAAAGGAACCGCAAGGCACTTCACTAGAAGGAGTGATGTCCTGCGTCCTTTCACCAGCGATGGTAAGTCAACTGGTGCCATTAATAAATCGGTCCCTGAGAACCCACCCAGTATCCATCACTCTCTGTTTTTCTCCGTCAGGTGTATTCTCGTTAGAATTGAAACTGTGGTTAATATTTCCTTTTTTGGGAGCCGGGTGTCGTACGGAGCTTCATTCTTTATTTAATAGCGCTAAGTGGCACCTTCTCTTTTCTTACTCGAGGATTTCTTTGATTAGACTCCTTTGCATTGGGGAATACCTTTCGCCTTAATGGATACGTTCTTAGAAAAATGGAACACAAACCCAGCTCGGTTATTGACCCTTTTACGGACCAATATCCGACTCCCCCACAAAGCAAAATCTGAGAAAAAGTCGATTTGATTTACAATATTTCTTTGTAAATCAATTAGGATGATATGCTAATTTATGTAGCCTAGTCACGAGGACTTCTTATTCTACTCCATTCCCGGAGGATAGGTCTCGGGTTGGGTATCTATAAAAATTAAGAAGACACTTTTCACGTGACTTTTCTTATGAATCTGCCTCTCTATAGAGCAACCATCTGTTACGTATGAAGAGAATCTGTCTTTAAGATCCTTTGTGATGGGCTTACCTTTGTCACAGAATTGGACTACTAGTTTGTCAATCAGGACCCTATCTTTATTGCGAGCCAAAAACCCAATTTATACACCCCCTTTCTTTATTGTTGGAGATAATATCCAAATATCAGCCCCGATGTGGAAAGAAGTAAAGAAAGAAGAGTTGAAGATGGCTAACACTATAGAAGGAGTAATTATACACAATTTAACCATATTGAAATAACATAAGAATGGAGAAAAGTGAAGGCATTCAAGGACTCTACACTAGGATTCTTTCTTCTTTATATTAGTTTCCTTATATTTTTTACTCATGAATTCCATTATTGTGATTCTTGGTATGAATATGAGTGGATAAAAACCCGTTTCCATGGTTTTGTAGTTAGTTTATGTATTTACTAAATCAAGTGATTGTTTTTTTTTTTGATATTCTAAAGCGTCATGAACTTTAGGATAAATGTAAGTTTCAAAACAAATAGACCATAGGAGTGGAGAGACGAAATGAAGAATGTAGGGAGTTGGATCATATCTTTATTTGTTTGATACTAATTGTTAAATCATTATTTGTGGTTAGGATAGGAATATACCTAAATTTCTCCCTTGGTTAATAAAACAGGAATATAGCTCAATGCATCTAAATTAAAGACTTTCTCACTCAAAAATATAGTTGTGAGATTAATTTGGGTAGATGATTAAAGGACGACCATTCCCAAGTTATAATACGAACCTCATATATCAACAATCACGATAAACATAAATACCACCTAGAAATCAGAGTGATGCATGAATGTGAAGTAAATGACTCAACCCTAGAATTCTCCATAAAGTGTTTACAATTCAAGTTTAATATAATTGTTATTTTGAGTACTTAGGTTAAAAATTCAAAATCAAAACTCTTTTAGTTACAAATTTTGTTTGTATAAGCTTCAATAGTAACACTTGAAATTTATAGTTTTCTAACCACCAAGTCCATATGGCAATGATATATGACTAGCAAAAGTCACTTACTACTTGGTTGACTACATACACTTGCGTGTGCACTTGGGTGCAACACTAGACATGAATAGAACATGGAAACTTAGGTCCTAACAAGGTAGTCCCATGGACGAGTGCACAAATGCCCATGTACTTGGTGCAAAAATGGCACAAGTGCTGCCATAAATGTTCTAGCAGTAGGCGTGTGCCTTGCACATGATAACAATTGGGTAGTTATAGTTGGCTTGGACATGTGGCTAAGCTTTGTTGCTTTTGTATTTTGAATTTGAACTTGAATTCAAACTAATCTTATCAATTGAGGATTTCAATTGAAATAGGATTAGAACATATGTTGGTATGTAACTAGAATATGGTAGAAGTAGTGGCCTATAAATAGGAATATGTAGGTTTTCTCAAGCTAGACTTTGGAGTATTGTAAGGTTTTTTTGTGTGCTTCATTGTGGAACAAGTTAAATATAAATTTGGAAATTCATTCTTATATCAATTCGTAAGCCTAGATAAACTAAGTGTTCAGCGAAAAAAGTAAGGGTAGAAGTCATAGTAATTGTGGAAACCAAAGTCGGTGCGAACAAATAGGTTAGCGCTATGCCGTCCACCTGGGGGAGTAACGAATTTATACCCATTAAGCTACCAAACTTTTTCACTTTATTTTTGAATTTTTTTCACGTTCATTGAAAATTAGTATTTGGCCGAAAAATTTAAAATACAACTTGAAAATGTATTAGAAGTTTGTAATCAAGTTATATTTGATGTTTGAAAAAAAAGCCAAAACCATGTTTTTGATTTTACTTTTTTTATTTTTTTAAAGAAATCCCATCTTTTTAATATAAAAAATTAATTTTATTTAAATTATATTTTATATTTTTTGAACACGAGTATTTAAATTATAAATTTATTTTTATCCTAAAATTAAAAATATGTCAGATTCATATTTCAACTTTTTATTTATCAACTATTATTTTATGATTTTTATGAATTATATTTGTGTTATGATTGATTCTTGTTATTTCTAACTTTTCTATACTTGAACATTAGCGGATCCCTACATTGGAGGAAATATCAAAGCTAACATTGAGGGTTGAAAAACAAAGTAGAAATAATATTAAAGGACACGATGCACGGTTAAAAATAGGCAAGAAAAGCGAAGTTTATATTTAGAGAAACTATAATGTACATCTAGAATTTTGGGATTTCCTTAAATATTTTGGGATAAATATATGGAAGTAATTAATTTTTCTAATCATGGTTAGAGTTTTGTTTTAGTCACTTAATGTTGGCCATTAATTTTAAACTATGATATATCTTTTGTCCAAGTTAGAACTCGGAGAAAATTAAGAGAAGGAAATTGGAGAGATTCAGATCCGTTCATTCGGGTGTTTTCTTACGAAGAGGTTTTTATATTTATTTTAATAAATAGAATTATCAGAATTTTAAGAAAGGATATTTACATAATTTCACTTTAAACTTTTGGATTTTATGCTTTTAAGGTAGTATAGAAGATATAGATTAGGCTGTGTGCCAGAAGATCAAGTCCCAATTTATCATTATTATAAGAAATTACTAAAATATAACTGTTCAGTAACAACCATAACATAGAACAAGTTCAGAAATCAAATCATCTTAGAACAATCCTCAACATATGCTTATCCCTTGTCAAGAACAAGGACAGGGTAACCCCAAGCTCCACCACCACTATCCTAACCCTTCATAGCCCCAAAATAGGGGGTTGACACCTAGTTTCCCTCGGAAAGAACTTTCACCACTTCAAAAAGAAAAAGTCCAAGATTTGGAGAGGGAACTTCAAGCTCCTTAAAAAGAAGAAATCCAATAGGACCATATTTCACATATTAAAATGATGGAGCATTCAAAATTAAAGACCAATGAAAGTACACCATGTATACAAGTGACATGTTTCGACCAATCAAATATCGTCTTGTCACTTAAATTTGATCATCCGAAAGAAGTCTGTCCTCATCACAACTCCTCCATTATAGAAATATAAAAGAGGCCTTATAATTTAGAAAAAGGACCAAGAATTCTGATAACAAGCAAGAGAGAGCTCGGGGATCAAACATCACAAATTTCTCAACAAGCTATAAGTTCAAATATGCTACTAACGACTTGCGAATTATTAAAAGAATTTAGAGAGAAGAATCGAGGGAGGAACAAAAATGTGTTGGGTTCGAAATTGAGAGGACGTCTTGCGAAAGCTTAAAATTTCAAACCACGGAGATGATA
The DNA here is from genome assembly GCA_030864225.1 of Capsicum baccatum var. pendulum. NCBI lineage: Eukaryota > Viridiplantae > Streptophyta > Magnoliopsida > Solanales > Solanaceae > Capsicum > Capsicum baccatum. The sequence goes on along the minus strand of CM061560.1, from coordinate 156,285,813 downwards.
ATGTAGATGACAAAGGAAAACAAAACTAAAAAATATAATATTATTTATCACTTGGCCAATTGGCCTATATACAAAACCTAATATAAAAGAAAACATAAGAAACTATATGAGAAAAACCTCCTCCTAAACAATATTCTTTAAAACTTATATTGTGGATGCTACTCTGTATGGTATGAGTAGAGAGGGTCTTCTATTTATAAAGTTCCAAAACCTTTTCTCTTAGAAAGAGGTTAGCAAATATGGAAAAGTTTTATATTTTACATTCAGGAAAAGTAAAAATAATTATGGTATTATTTTTAGTTTTTTTCTAAAAAATAAAACATAAATTTGGTAAGAAAATTAAGGTAAAAATCCAAATAAATCTCCCCTTTTGGCTTGATTTTATTCACTTGATCCGCCTTCATCACATCACAAGCATAAACTTCATTCTTGATATAATCTTTATAACTGCTACTTGACATGGTTAAAAACAAAGTTTAAAATATCATGATTAAAAATAAATTAAAAATAAATATTTTGTTTTTATTTTTGAAGATGCAGCAACATGTATGTTGAAAATATAGTTGAAACTTGTTCTCCATATGTAGTTGGACAAAAAATCACATTATCATCCAATTGATTGCAAATTGATTAGAACCACCTTGGTCTTATCTTCAAACCCGTTTTATCAAATCATTGGACCTTTGAATCGTAGTCTCTGATACCACTTGTTGAGTTCAAAATTATAAGGATGTCATGAGAAAGTTTAAAATTGCAAACCATGGAGATGATAATGTAGATGACAAAGTAAAACGAAACTAAAAAACATAATATTATTCATCACTTGGTCAATTGGCCTACATATGAAACACAATATAAAAGAAAACATAAGAAAGTATATAAGAGAAATCTCCCCCTAAACAAGACTTTTTAAAGACTACATTGTGGATGCTATAATGTCATGCTATGATAAGAGAGAGTCTTCTATTTAAAAAGGTTCAAAACCTTTATCTCAGAAAAAGGTTAGCCAAATATGAAAAAGTTTTATATTTTTTCCTTTTAGGAAAAGTAAAAGTAATTCTGTTATTATTTTTATTTTCCTTCTAAGAAAAATAAAACTTAAATCTGGTAAGAAAATCAGGAGAAAAATCCTAACAAAATGTAATCATATTCTTTATCGATAAAATTTTGTTTCTTTTTATTTTATGTGTGATTGAAACTTTATTTTTCTACCACTATAATATTATGTTGCAAACTCACTGTTCTTTGAAAAATCAAGTTTTCAAAGGTGTATGACCAAAAGAAATTTATATGTTTACGTGAACAAATTCAAGAATAGCGAAAAAAGATATTGAAAAATAATTGTGAAGGAAATTCTGACTGTTTTAAGGTTTCATAATACAACTAATATATAGTATAAATGTACAATAAATATATGTCAATTAAATAGTTAAAGTAAACAATTGGATGAGAAATGGAGTACAATAAAAGAAAACTTACATCAATTGTACAAAGTTATTTTTTCAGTATCTATTTATTCTTACCAAATAACTTTTGGGCAAAAGGATAAATCTCGAACGACTTAATCTCGAAATCACTTTGATGCGATTGATGGAACTCTAAGAAGGAATTTTTTTAATTAAAAAATAAATGCATCTATTCATTTGGATGTTTTCTTATGAAGAGGTTTTTACATTTATTTTAATAAATAGGGTCATTAGATTTTTAAGAAAAATTATTTACGTAATTTCACTTTAAACTTTTTAAGTTTATGTTTTCAAGGTAGTATAGATGCACATACATATGCATACCAAAAGAGGATAAAATCACTCTAAAATACAAAGTAACATTGACCCGTGGTCCGTCCAATGTAGTTCCACGACCTCGAGTGCACATTCCCATGGTATGACTAGAAAAACAAAAAAGAAATATAATATAAAAGTAAAATGACCAATACGAGCCATTCTACTATAAAATCCTACCAAAACCCATACTAAGGATTTCTAATCTAATCCTAACACTATCTCAAGCATTTTGTAAGGGATTGATCGGTGAATTTTTCATGTTTATGTGCTTTGATCCTTTTACCCCTTCCGATGATTCCTTCGTGATGTTTCTAGGGTGTAGGAAAGAGTGACATAATTTTCAATGTATTGCGATGCAATTTGTGCAATTTTACATTTTTTAAAGGTTAAAAGAACTCCTAGTTAATTTTGTATAATATTTATCATTCTATGCATCAGATGACAAATCAGACTATGCCAGTAGATTTGAAACACCATTTTTGAATTGGGAATATGGTTTGTGTAATTTTATGGGTTTTATTTCTTATTTCGATCCTCAATTTGATTGTAAAATTAGGTCACAGAGGTCAATTTATAAAAATAACCTTTTTTAAAAATCTAATATCATCATTGAGGCTGAAACGTCAAATTTGATTAGGTATCATAGTTCGTGTGCATTCTCTGTATTTTGAATGAATCTCGAGGGGTCGGTGGTGACTTAAAATTTTTTCAAGTTTCAACTGGTGCACCACCCAACTGGTGCAATCGCTAAAGCAGTTAGCCAGTCACTTTAGTGATCCAATTCACTAGTTGGGGGGCTGCTAAATAGGAGGCTTGTCCGCTTAAGCAGAGTCCTCTAAAGAATTTCCTTTTTCTCTAAAATGGACTGTCTAGTTCGCGGGTACCGCTAAAGCAACACTTGACCACTTAAGTAGTCAAGACTATTTGAGAGGGGAAGGCTCCGTAATTGAAGACATAAGATCAGGATTTCATCATTTAAGGTAGGTTATTACTTTAGTTTATTCAGACTTAGATGGGTAGTTAATACCTTATATAAAAACATCATATGGGTATGGGATTGAAACATGGAAATATTGTTATTACTTTTATATGCCTATGTCGGGGATTATGTTATTGTTATTGATAGTTTGAGACAATAATTTCTATGGGTGGCCCCTGTGAGGGTCTTATATGTTATTGTTGGCTTTGTGGATACATTTGGTTTATTTTATGGTAGAAATTCCTAAGTTGGGTTTATGTGGTATCAATGATATATTACTTACATATTGAACTCTAATGGTCCATGACTTATATTTGATCATGGATGATTTTTCTATTGATTGGATTTTTAGCACACGTACATGTAAATTAGTTGAATTTGAGATTCTCATTTTGGTTTAATTATGAGCTTTACATCCTCATATCATACATACATTCATGAGACATTGGTACCACTATAAAAATACTAATTTTTCTAATAAAAACATGTCACCTTCAAAAATCGTCTACCATTATCCACGAGCTGGAAAGGAGATATAGATATTATAATTGTGATTGTTTATTAAGATTGTATATGGGTTGCAAATCCCTATGGATCCTACCTGAAAGTAGTGCTCGGTAGGTATATAAGAAGGTTATGTGATAACCTCGGACATATCACATCATTTTCATTATCATCCTCATTGCATTTCATACACTGTGCATCTTTTGGGTTGTGCTTTCATGTTTAATTTGTCACACTTCTATTTTTATTTTTATATTTATATTTGGTTTATAAGATATATTAAGAACTATTAGTGGAAATGGTATGAGCTATCATTTGGGATATTTTCTAATTATATGTGACATTCTCATAGTTTATTTTTATATACCTTATTTTCTACTTTTCTCAGTAGTCCTATGATAACTACTGAATACAAGTGTAACATACTCATCTCTACTATGTCCTTTTGATGAAAATCCAAGTATGAGTGTGCCACATGACAACTAAGTTCAGGCAGAGGATAGATATATTCGAGGTGGAGGACACTTTATGCTTCCATAGTTGACTTCCGACCTTATTCTATCTATTTTATGTCTTATCTTGTATTCATTTATAGACTTGTGGTTTTGTTTGGATTATCATATGTATTTTCAAACATCGAGTTGTATGTAGATTATTTCTACATTACAAAATTGGATTTTGGGATGATTTACGGATTGTTTTGATATTCAAAATTTTGCTTTTATTGTATATGTATGGTTCGAATTTGTTCCAAAGTCTTGCCTTGGGATTTTGGTTTTTTCTCTTTTCATAATAGTTAAGGTGATTGTCTTACTTTTTAATGCTTAGTCGCGATAAGTGCCATTATGATTCTTAGTTTTTGGGTCGTGATAGATTGGTATAAGAGCAGCCAAGTTCCTGTATCTCATCAGTGTATGACCGAGTGTCTAGTAGAGTCTTGTAGCTTGATATATAGACATCTATATATATATATATATATCTTTGAGAGGCTTTAAGATCTTTAGAAAACCTTTTTATTTTGTTTGTTATTGTGAATATTTTTCATATATTGTGTACTAAACTATATTTTACTCTTTTCTATACAAATGGTAAGGACTAAATCTCATAATAATGATGCTGATCCATCATTTGAGAAGAGAGAATCACCTAGGGGCGAGTTGTGAGTCTTGAACGAGCCTAAAGTAGAAGATAGGCACGAGTATCTGCCCCTTCTACAGGTAGTACTATGGGGATCTCCCCTAAGCCTCAGGTGGAGCTGTTAGATATATGGGGTCTACTCTTGTTCTATAAAGTTCATCTACCTCAGTCTGGGAAGGGTTATTAATTCTTTTGCTGACTTATTTAGAGGGCATTTCATTAAGTAAACGTAGTGTTTCTCTAGCTTCCATTATTATACCTTTATCTGTGCTAAAGTCTACCTATGTTGTTCCTTCAGCTCTGAGTGCAGTTTCTCCAGTGTAACTGACATCTTCTTATGGACCTCTATAGAATTCGTGTGTTATTCCTTCATCTATGTTAGTATTTGAGTATAGTATTTAGAGATTAGGAGTTCAGCCTTCATCTATGTTATCCCTTAAGTTGGATCTTTTCCAGCCAGATTCATAATATTTTTTATTCTTATCGGTACAATTATATCTTCTAAGGATCAGAAAAGGTTTAAAAGATTTACTCACTTTGGTCCACCCAATTTTGGTGGTGGTGTATGCAAGGATACATGAGTTTTTGATTGCTTATTAGGATAAGTTGCATAACCTTGGATCACTTAAGTCATCTGGCATTGCTTACACTACCTACCAGTTGAAATATATAACTAGGATTTAGTGGAAGTCACTTGTTAGTTACAGACCTCTGGGTTCCCTAGATATTACTTGGGATCCGTTTGCTGAGGCTTTTTTGGAGTAGTTTGTGCCATACAATTCTAGGGATCAGATAAGAGATGATTTTGATCACTTGGTTCAAGTCTCTATATTTGTTGCCATGTTTGAGGTACGTTTCCATGCCTTATCTAGATATTTTATTGACAGTATTACATTCATGTCTGAGAAATTAAAAAATTTATGGGATTTAATGTTCACTTTAGTTGGATGCTACCCAGATGGTAGTTTTAGGGGAATTATTTAAGTGTATAGTTGATTATGTAAAGATAACTAAGTCTATTCTTTGAGCGTCTATGGCAGACACTAAGAGGGTATGGTATTAGAGCGAGTGTAACAGTTACATTCCTCAAGGAAAATGTTTTAGGGTTCCTATAGATATCATGGTAGACTAGTGCAGGGATCTTTACAAGGTTCAGTTAGTAGGTCTTCTGGTTTTGTAGCTTTGGGTTTTAGGGCGTCATTCTATGGTGGTCATTCTAGCTCAGCTGTACCTCTTCTTATTGAGTCAAGCCACAAAGTTTGCTATGTCTATTATAAGTTTGTCCATATAGTTGAGGATTGTCCCCGCCATGTTTTCAAACCTACTTATAGATCGATAGTGAGAGGTGAACCTCAGAGAGGTGGTAGTACTACTAGGGGTGCACGATGAAGTAATAATAGTGCTTATAGTGGTAGTTGTGGGGCTACTCAATTAGGTAGTAGATGTGGACAATTCTATGCAATACCTACCAGAGGAGAGGAAGAAGATTCCAATATTTTTGTTAGAGATATCATCCCTATTTGCTTTAATCTGCATTCATATTATTTGATATGGGATTGATTTTCTTCTATATGCCTACATATTTTTCTTTGGGTTTTGATTCTACAAGTGAGCCACTTACTGTGCCTATGCATTTATCTAACCATGTAGGAAACTCTTTAGTAGTGGATCAAGTTTACGGATCTTGTGTTGTGACCTTTGCTGGGTATGAGACTAAGGTTGATCTAATCAACCTAAATATCGTATATTATGATCTCATCTTAGGTATGAATTGGTTAGCTTCTGAATATGCTATTCTAGACTGTTATGCTTAGTCCATGACCTTAGCTCTGGCGGGTATGCCTAGAACAGCTTGGAAGGTTCACTTTATTTGGGTCCCAAGGAAGTTGTATCATTCTTGTGTGCTTGTTGCTTGGTTGAGAGGGGATGTTTGTCGTAGTTGACTAATATTCATGATACTAGTACTACTTCATCACCTTCTTTGGATTTTGTCCGTATTGTCAATGAGTTCATGGATGTTTTTCCTACAGATTTGGCTGGTATGCCTTTAAATCATGATATTAACTTTGCTATTAAACTTAAGTCATACACCAAGACCATCTTTATTTCTTCTTATCTGACCTACTGTATTATGTTGGGGTGCACCCATCTTATTTTGTGAAGAACAAGGATAGGTCATGAGTATGTATTTTAATTATTAGTAGTTGAATAAGGTATCGACTAAGAATAAGTATCCTCTACCTCATATTGATGATTTATTTTATTATCTTTACGGTACTTTGATGTTTTTTAAGATTGATTTGAGGTCCGGATCACCACCTGAGTATTAGGGCTTTAGATATTCTTATAATGGCTTTATGAACTTGGTGCAATCATTATGTGTTCTTGGTCATACCCTTTGGGTTCACCAATATGCTAGCAGATTTTATGAGGTTGATAAACCAAGTGTTTTAATGATATCTTAACTCATATTTTCATTGTATTTCTTGATGATATCGTTGTTTACTCCAAAAGTGAGGTCGATCATGAGCGACATTTATGAATTTTAATCCACAGATTGAGAGATGAGAAATTGTCTTCTATGTTCTCTAAGTGTGAGTTTTGGTTGGAGTCTATTTTTATCTTGGGTTATGTGGTGACACAAGATGGTATTATGGTTGATCCAACCAAGATTACAACGGTTCATGATTTGGATAGGCCTACTTTTTATACCGAGATTTAGAATTTTGTTGGTTTAGTAGTCTTTTATTGGTCCTTTGTTAAGGGTTTTTCATCTATTGCTGCTCTTTTAACCAAGTTGACTCATACAAGGATTTCTATTTAGTGGTCTGATAAATATGAGGCGAGCTTTTAAAATCTCAAAGATTTATTGACCTCAGCTTCTATCTTGACTTTGCCCAAGAAGGGCGTGGGTCTTACTATCTTTTATGATAGTTCTTGTATTAAGCTAGGTGTCGTGTTAATGCATAAGGGTAACATAATTGTGTATACTTCATGTTAGTTAAAGCCTATTGAAAAGAATTATCCTACCTATGATTTGGAGTTGTGCGCAATTGTATTTTTTTGAAGTTGCACTACTATTATAGAGTCCATTGTGAGATCTTCTCAAATCATCATAACCTTCAATATTCCTTCACCTAGTGAGATCTTCATATGAGACAATATTATTGGCTTGAGTCGCTTAAGGGTTATGACCTTACTATTCTCTACCATCAGAGAAAGGCTAATATGGTTGTAGATGCATTGAGCTGAAAGTCAACCAACATAGGTAGCATGGAATATATTTTGACCTATAAAAGGCTTTTGGACTTAGAGGTCCAATCTTAGGCTAACAAGATGGTTAGACTTAATATTTCAACACCTACGAGTGTTTTGATATTTGTGGAGGCTAGATTATCTTTGACGTAGAATATTTGGGAACATCAGTCTGATAATATTAGATTGAGAGTAATTTTGGGATAAGGTGTTATGTTTTAAGGATAAGGAATCCTCACTTGATTTAGATGGTGTTTTGAGGATTTGAGGTTGAGTCTGTTGTCAAGAGTGGGTGATTTGGTGAAATTGATATTTGAGGAGGGTCATTATTATACATAATCTATTCATCCCATACTGACTGAGATATATTATGATTTAAGATAGCACTACAGGTGGCTGATATAAGGAAGGATGTAGCAGGTTTTGTAGCTCTTCGTCTATGTTGCAAGAAGGTAAAGGCCAAGCATTGAATCTTGGTTGTTTGATTCATAGGTTACCCATTCCTGAGTGGAAATAGAAATGAATCACTATAGACTTCATTACTTGGTTGCTTTGTACTTCTTATGGATCTGATAGTGTTTGGGTTATCATGGATCAATTGACAAAAATTTCTAATTTCTTTCCTGTTTAAGTGTTGTAATGACCTGATTTTGATGATTTATGTGAAATATTTATCTTTGTATGATTTGATCATTTTTCCTTCCACAAGGTTGCACAGTGGCAATTCTAGGGTGTAAGAATGCTTTGCATGATTTGTAATGTGTTTTAGTGTTATTTATGTGATATTATGATTTTTGGTGGCTTGAAAATTACTTATAGTTGTCTTTGGTCAACATTCATTAATCTGTGCATTAGATAGCAAAACGGACTGCGCCAGTAGATTTTAAATGTTGATTTTAGGGTAGTAACATGGTTGGTGAGGTTTTATTTCTTTTAAATCTCATTCCAACCCTCAATTCGGCAAGTAGTAAAATTAGGTCTTGGAGGTCAACTTTGTGAAAATGATATTTTTAAAAAAAATCTAATATTGCCATTGATTTTGGAGCATCAAATTTGATAGGGTATCATAGTTCATTTGCTTTCACGGAGTTCTAAATGAGTCTTGAGAGGTCCACGGAAACTTGGAATTCTCCAAGTCTCCAGCTGGTGTTGTTGCCATTGTTACTGTAAGTGGTCGGTCGCATGAGCGACTCAGCAGATCTAGTGTGAGTGTCGTATATAAAACATCTCATCCACAATCTATAGTTTTCCGAATGTGAGGACTAGGCTGATTGTGATACCTGCCATCAGGCCAGGGGCCGCGTAAGCAACACCTGGTCGTGCATCCAATGCTTGGACTACATATACCTTGTTTTATCCATTTCCACAAATTTTGAGACTTTGAGCTTAGGGTTTGGTGATTTTGAAAAATTTTTTCCACTTTAAGCTTGGTTAAACTCCATAACACTTATTTCAACTGCTTTTCTTTAATTTTATCCTTTAATTCTTGTTTTAAATGCGGATTAAATAGAAATATAGGAAATATGGGCATAATTGGCTTTCTTTTGATGCATAGATTCTATATTTCTATGTTTTAGTTGATTTTTAGTCCATTCATGAGAAGTAAGGCTTTTGATTGATGTCAACCCATTTTTGGCATTCGGGGTAGGTTATGGATTAACTTTCTTTAGACTGGGCCATAGTTAATGTAGATACATAAGCATGTTACGAATGTGGGAACTTGTAATACCCGTGCCTTTTTCTTAGCTTGAAATCATGTCAAGGATGTTAGAACTTACTTTGAAATACGAGACCATTTTTTTCATGTGATATTTTTATGATTTTCACTTTCCATCACGTGGAAAATTGAATAAGATTTTCATCGATACCAATTGCATCAAAATCTGGAATTGGGGAAGAAGTTATGGATGTTTTACTGAAGCTGTCACAATCGCCCAGGTGCGACGGCCATGTGGACGTACCAGCGATCTAGCGATGGACCATTGCAGCCAAGGCAGTGGGTCAACCTTCTGGTCAATGCACGATGATCAAAACGACGGACCGTGGACCCAGCATCGGACCGTTGCTACCTAGGCAGTGAGACCCTATTCTGGTCCACCTACGACGGTCGAAACGATGGACCGTTGACCAAGGACGGATCGTAACAGTTTCCATTAAGTGAATTTTCAAGACGTTTTGAAGGGGCTTTTTTGTTTTTTACCACCCGTTTATATACCTAGTTAAATCCGACCAGAAATCACATTCTCATTATAATTTCACAACAAATATTAGGGTTTCTCTCTAACCTTAATCTCCAAGAACAAAATTCAATTTTCTTCAAGAACTAAGGGATTTTCAATTCTTCAAGTTCAAGAACATTAAGAACCGTAACCCAGGTATGCATAGTCTTCATTCATGGACTCTTTTCATCCGTGAATCCCAAGAATCCCTTTTCTAATTTCAAGTTATGGATTTTCTTATGAATTTCATGACTTTGTTGCTCTTGTTCATGTTGATAATGCGTAATTGAATTGTATTCCATGAATGAGTGCTAAATTCCATATGGGTTGATTTGTATAGGTATAGATTCATGAAATCCTATGACTAAACCCCTGAATTATTAAATTAGAATTAAATCATGACAGTTAATTATTGTATGATGTTGTTTATACATTCTAAGCCTACCATGTGTCTGATTAAAAGCCTAGATGAAGTAAAACTGTCTAATTAGCATGATATAATGAAATCCCCAGGTATGTACATACTTATTCCTATCATATGTTTGATGAAATGCTTCGGTAAATGTATTATGATGATTATTATATATTCAAGAAAGTCATGCTTTGTCTGTTTCCTTCTATCGAGTCCTGGGGGTACTTGTACCCGAAACATTAGCTGTGTGCCTAGAGCCATGTCATGTTTTCATGATACTCTCAGTCAATGTATGAATCCTTAGACTTTAGACAATCTTATGACTCGGGAAAATATCCATGATCTCATGAACTTAGTTAGTTGTCAAATATCAGTAGTATTCATCTTATGTCAGTTCAGTAAATCATGTTCAGTGTCCATTTAGATGGGAGTAGAAATTAGCACCGAGTGAACCCAAGTATGGGGACACACACTATCAGATGAGGGTGTGATCCTTAGCAGTCATCCTTGCATTCCAGAACTATGTAGCCAGTATAGATTGAGATATCAACACTGTCGATGAGGGTTTATGAGGTGGATAAGCACTGTCAGATATGGGCTCCACCATTCTCATGCAGGGGACACTATCAGATGAGGGTCACCCACGACTTATCCTTACCAGTGGCACGGTATTGACACCCTTCCAATTAGGGTTACAGATTAGACCCCAACTCAGCCATAATGGCATATCAAGGGCATGTCGATTAGATAACTACTTCCCACTATTGCATGTTACAGAATTAGGACTGTCAGATATAGTCAATCAGTCTCAGTAATAGAATTCAGATAGTTCTTTAGAATTTAGGACTGTCAGATACAGTCGACACAGATACAGTTTAAAACTTAGACAGTTCCATTAGATTCAGGACTGTCACATACAATCACTCATTTTATCAGTCATATCATTTATTTACATGTCAAGTTACCAGTATTTATACTCTGTAATCATGTTATCACATTGCCAATTTTAATTACGTATTTATGCTTGCATTCTCACATTTATGTTAGACAGTTAGATATGGTCCTGAAAATGAGATTTTACTTTCTGTTCAGAACCCTCCTGAAAAATGGGATTTTACCTTTTTTTAGGACCCTCCTAAAAAATGGGACTTTACTTTCTGTTCAGGACCCTCCTGAAAAATGGGACTTTATTTCTGTTCAGGACAAGCTTTGTTCATAACTTCCCCCTAGAGTCTTTGGGAGCACAAGCTTTGTTCATAACTTAGCCCCTAGAAAAGATAAATTGGCCTCTCGTGCTCTCAAGTGTCATCCTTGGTTACTCTCGAGTTCAAAAATGGTATCGTTGTTATTCACTGGATCTTCGTCGCTATTTTATACCCGCCGATGTCAGTATTTGGAATGCAAGTTTAATGACGTGAGGTTGGAGGATGAGGTGGTAGTGAAGCTGGAATCGCAGGAGGTATGTAAGAGGGATAGTTTCAAGTATCTCGGGTCCGTGATTCAGGGTAACGGTGAGATTGACGAGGATGTCTCGCACCGTATTGGGGCGGGATGGTTGAAGTGGAAGCTCGCGTCGGGGGTGTTGTGTGATAAGAAGGTGCCGCCCAAGCTTAAAGGCAAATTCTACAGGATGGTAGTCCGTCCGGCCATGTTGTATGAAGCGGAGTGTTGGCCAGTTAAGAACTCCCACATCCAAAAAATGAAGGTGGCGGAAATGCGAATGTTGCGCTGGATGTGTGGGATGACTAGAGGGGACAGAGTTAGGAATGAGACTATCAGGGAGAAGGTTGGGGTGGCTCCAGTGGAGTGCAAGATGCGGGAAGTCCGATTGAGTTGGTTTGGACACGTGAAGAGGAGGGACATGGATGCCCCGGTCCGTAGGTGTGAGAGGCTAGCGTTGGATGGTTTTAGGCGGGGTAGGGGTAGGCCGAAGAAGTACTGGGGAGAGGTGATTAGATGGGACATGGAGCAGTTACAGCTCACCGAGGACATGACCCTAGATAGGAAGGTCTGGAGGGCGAGGATTAGGGCAGAAGACTAGGGCCAGTTTGGGGGCGCAAGGGTAGGGAGTGGGGGATTATTCCTGTTATTCTTCCTACTCTTATTTTTATTCCTATTCCTATTCTTCTTCTTGTTACGATTTCGGTGTTCCATGTTTTATTATGCATCTGAGTGCTTCCCGATGTTTCCTACTACCATGCGTTACTTTATATTTATATTTAGATTTATATTTATATTTATATTCATATTTAGCTTTATATTTGTGTGGCGACTGTCTTGAGCCGGGGGTCTATCGGAAACAGCCTTTCTACTTCTTCAGAGGTAGAGGTATGGACTGCGTACATCTTACCCCCCCCAGACCCCACTAGGTGGGAATACACTGGGTTTGTTGTTGTTGTTGTATTTCTGTTCAGGACCCTTCTGAAAAATGGGGCTTTACTTTCTGTTTAGGAACCTCCTGAAAAATGGGACTTTACTTTCTGTTCAGGACCCTCCTAAAAAATGGGATTTTACTTGCTGTTCAGGACCCTCCTAAAAAATGGTATTTTACTTTCTGTTCAGGACCCTTCTAAAAAATGGGACATTACTTTGTGTTCAGGACCCTCCTGAAAATGAGATTTTACTTGCTTCTCAGGAGTACATGTGAACCCGTGTATATAGCTTACCTCACATGTATAATATGTATATTCCATTGTACTGATGAATTTGTGCTATGGTGTTTTCTTTTAATGTTACACCATAAGTTGAGAGACACGAGTTCCAGATCAGCAGTAGATTCCAATTTCAGCAGTCAGAGTCCAGAGTGAGTCATCATCCTTCGAGGGCATGATTATTTGTTTAGTATATCATTGACTAGATTATTAGTTGGAGTTGGTTGGGTACATGTCCCTCCAACTCTTTATTAAGATTATTTAGACATTAGAGGCTTTCAGACTAGATCGAGACTATCATGTTTCAGATTTCAGTATTTTCAGTCTTGTTTTGGGTATTCTATTACCCCACTCAGATGTTTTATTATTTAGATTTTGTTCAGTATTGAACCTTATGGCCTTTAAGTGCATGGTTTCACATTACTTAGGATATTATGCAGTATACAGGTACAGATATCAGTCAGCCCCTCAGCCCAAAGATTTTCTGGTCGATCATGTTTCTCATGCGAAGTTCAGGGACGCACTTACAACTCTTGCTCAGCCAGTTGCTGCTCAAAATGAATGGCCAACAGTCATTTTTGCCAACCCAGTGGCCAATTAAGCTACATCTAGGATTCGGGACTTCACCTAAATGAATCCTCAATCCTTCCTCGGGTCTAAAGTAAATGAGGATCCTCAGGAATTCATTGATCAGGTTCAGAAGTTGACAGACATCATGGGGGTGATTAATGTTAAGAGTGATGAGCTAGCTGCATATCTGTTGCATGATGTGGCTCATACTTAGTTAAAATAGTAGAAGTCAGAGAGGTTAGATATTCCAGGCCTTATAGAGTGGGAGGAGTTTTTCACTATATTCTTAGACAGATTTTTTCCGCAAGAGCTTAGAGAGGCTAAGGTTCTGAAATTTATCAACCTTAGGTAGGGCAATATGATGGTGAAAGAGTATTCTCTTAAGCTTACTCAATTAGCCAGATATGCCCCTCGTGTAGTTGCAGACAGCAAACCCAATATGAGTAATTTCAATTCAGGGGTAAATGATAGCATTGTAAATAAGTGCAGATCTGCCAAGATGAATAGTGGCATGACTTTAGCTAGGCTGATGACTCATGATTAGAGGATAGAGAAGCAAAAGATTATGCAGAGGGAAAAGTAGAATAAGAGAGTGAAGACAGGTAGTTTCAACTTCGCTCAGCCTAAATTAGAAGAAGGAAACCATTCCAAGTTTCTTCCTAAGTCAACAGTTCCAGCCCCTTCTTCAACCAGTGCTCCATTTCCTAAGTTCAGGAAGGGTAACAGAGATAGAGTTCCAGGCTCTAGGTCTCAAGGAAGTGTTAGCGATGCCTAAACTAATCCCCTTTATCGAACTATTGGTAAGAACCACAAGGGTTCTTGCATAGCTGGTAGCAATGTCTATTTCGATTGTGGAAAGCCAGGACATAGAGTCAGAGACTGCCCTCAGTCAGTTTATCAGAGTCATCTCAGCTTAGTCTGATCGCCTGAATCAAAAGGGTGCTGCCACCAGTGCTACTATTGGGCAATGCCCAAATTTCCTTTATGTTCTTCGGACTCAACAAGATCAGGAAGATTCTCCTGATGTAGTTACCTGTACATTACAATTCTTTCATGTTCATGTTTACTCTTTTCTAGATCCAGAAGCCTCATTGTCTTTTGTTACTCTTTATATAGAAGTTGATTTTAGAATCAGTCCCAAAATTCTAGCAGTGCCCTTTTCAGTCTTTACCCTAGTAGGTAAAACCATCATAGCTCGGCGGGTATATAGGAACTGCTCGATTATGATATTTCAGAAAGTTACTTCAATAGACTTAGTCAAATTAGAGATGATTTATTTTGATGTCATTCTTAGCATGGATTGGCTTCATTCCTATTATGCCACAGTCGACTGCCAAAACAGAATAGTCCAGTTTTATTTTTCTAATAAACTCACCCTAGAGTGGAAGGGTAGTACTTCAGCTTTAAGAGGTCAGCTTGTTTCCTAACTTCGGGCAAGGAAATGGATATCTAAGGGATGTGTCTATCATCTTTTTCATCTTAATGATTCCAATTTCAAAACTCCTAGTCTTGAATCAGTTCCAGCTGCAAACAAATATTCAGATGTCTTTCGTAAAGATCTTCCAGGAATTCCTCCCGATAGGGAAATAGACTTCAGCATTGATATCTTTCCAGATACTCAGCCCATATATATTCCCCCATACAGAATGGCACCAGCAGAACTTAGAGAACTTAAAGAACAGTTGAAATATATCTTAGATAAGGGATTTATTAGACCCAGCATTTCCCCATGGGGTGCTCCAGTATTATTCGTGTGCAAGAAAGATGGTTCTCTTAGAATGTGCATTGATTACCGTCAACTTAATAAGGTCATGGTCAAGAACAAGTATCCTCTTTCCTGAATTGATGACTTGTTTGACCAACTTTAGGGTGCCAATTATTTCTCTAAGATAGACGTCAGATCTGGCTATCATTAGCTCAGAGTTCGAGACTGTGACATCCCAAGAGTAACTTTTCATTCTCGGTATGTTCTCTTTAAATTCTTAGTCATGTTATTTGGTATTACCAATGCCCCAGCCATTTTCATGGACTTGATGAACCGTGTGTTTAAGTAGTTTTGGATATGTTCGTTATAGTCTTCATAGATGATACCCTGGTTTATTCCTGTAGTGAGAGAGACCATGCAGACTATCTCAGTATAGTACTTTAGACTCTCAGAGATCATCAGTTATTTGCCAAATTCAGTAAGTACAAATTTTGGCTAAGGTCAGTAGCATTCCTTCGTCATATAAATTCTGGTGATGGCGTTAGAGTAGATCCTAAAAAAACTGAAGTAGTAAAAAACTGGCCTCGCCCTATCTCTCCATTAGATATTAGAGTTTCTTGGGTTCGGATGGCTATTACAGATGGTTTATTGAGGGATCTATTGCATCCCCTATATCTAGATTGACTTAGAAGAAGGTCAAGTTTCAGTTGTCAGATCCTTACAAGAAGAGTTTTTAAGAGTTAAAGACTCGACTCACCTCAGCTCCAGTATTAGTACTTCCAGATGGTTCAAATTTGTTCGTACTGTATGGTGATGTATCAAGAATAGGTTTGGGTTGTGTCCTCATGCAGCATGGTAAGGTCATTGTCTATGCCTCCAGACAGCTTTAGCCCCATGAGAAGAATATCTCAAGTTAGTAACCATAGTATTTTCCTTGAAAATTTAGAGGCATTACATATACGGTGTTCATGTATATATGTTCACGGATCATAAGAGCCTTCAGTATGTTTTTTCTCATAAAGATCTCAACCTTCATCAGAAAAGGTGGTTAGAGCTCTTCAAAAATTATGATATGAGTGTCCTTTATGTTTTGGGAAAGGCCAATGTAGTGTCCAACGTTCTCAGTAGATTGTCCATAGGTAGTGTTTCTGATGTTTAGGATAGTAAGAAGAAGTTAGCTCAAGAAGTACATCAGCTTGCCAGACTAGATGTTTTCTTAGTCGATTCTACAAAGGGTTGTTTATGTGTTCAGATTAGTTCAAAATTATCTCTAGTTTTTGAGGTTAAAGAAAAGTAAGAAAGAGATCCCAGCCTTGTCAAGTTGAAAGAATCAGTTCAAGTTCAGAATATAGAGGTTTTCTCCCAAGGGGGAGATAGTTTTCTTCATTTTCAAGGTCATCTCTGTGTTCCAGACGTAGATGACATAAGGTAGTAAATTCTTGCAAAAGCACATAGTGCGCATTAATCTATTCATCCAGAGGTCCTATATAGGAGTTTAGTGTATCGCGACTTGCGGGAGATCTATTGGTGGAGTGGGATAAAGAGAGATGTTGCAAAGTGCTCCATATGTCAGCAAGTTAAGATAGAGCATCAGAAGCCTAGTGGTCCTATGTAGGAGTTCAGTATTCTTACTTGGAAGTGGGAAGTTGTGAACATAAACATCGTGACGAGTTTGCATCGAACTCGTCATCAGTATAATTTAGATTGGGTCATTGTAGATAGAATGACCAGCCCATTTTCTTCTAATTCATACCTCTTATTCAGTCGAGGATTATGTAAACTCTACATCAAAGTGTTGGTAAGATTGCATGGTGTTTCGTAATCCATTATCTCAGACATAGGTACCCAGTTCACCTCTCATATTTGGAAAGCATTCCAAAAGGGTCTTGGTACCCAAGTTTATCTCAGTACAACCTTCTATCTATAGACAGATGGTCAAGCAGAGAGGACTATACAGACTCTAGAAGATATGCTCAGAGCACATGCAATTAATTTCAAGGGTAATTGGGATGACCACTTGCCTTTGATTGAATTTGCATACAACAACAACAACTATCTTTCCAGTATTCAGATGGCTCCATTCGAAGCTCTCTACAGTAGGGGATATATATTTCCAATTGGTTGGTTCAAAGTTAGTGAGGCCTCATTCATAGGTCCTGACTTAGTATTCGAGGCCTTAGAGAAAGTCTAGTTGACCAGAGAATGACTCCAGGCTGCTCAGAGTCGATAAAAGTCTTATGCAGATGTTCGTAGAAAAGATATCGAGTTTGAGATCGGTGATGTTGTTTATCTAAAGATCTCTCCCATGAAGGGAGTGAAGAGGTTCAGTAAGAAGGGAACGATCAGTCCCCGATATATCGGACTTCCAAGGCTCTCAGTCATTTTGGCAAGGTAGATGATGAGCTCGAATTGCCTTCATATCTAGCCTCAGTTGATTCAGTCTTCCTTATCTCATTGCTCAAGAAGTGTATAGTGTCCCATCAGTAGTAGTCCCTACTCAGAGTATTGATGTTCAGAACAGCCTTTCTTATGAAGAGATTCCAATCAAAATCTTAGACTATCAGACTCGTAGATTTAGGAACAAAGAGGTCCCTCTAGTTAAGGTTCTTTGGCAAAATCAGTCTATCTAGGGAGCTACTTGGGAAGCATAAGAATACATGCGCACCATGTATCCTCACCTCTTCTCCACCAACTCAGACCAAGCTCAAGATAATAGTTCGCCTTAACCTTACTCAGTTTAATGTTTTGTGTTCATCACGAACTTGGTATTCAGTTTCATGTTTATTGTCCAATCATAAACATGGTATCAAGTACCATTGCATATCTAGTCATGCACTCATGTATCAGTTTAGTCATGTATTTATGCCCTAGACATGCATTCTCATTGTGAGAAACTTAGTTCTTCAGAACACGCAGTTATGCGTTTATGAATCAGTTATACATGCATTAGATATGCATGTTCAGTATGTTATTTTCTGTTTTTCAGTCAGGTCAATCCTTAGATCAGGTTCTAGTTATTCATGTTCAGTCTAGTGTTTCCCCTCTCAGTCAGTCTCATTCGAGGACGAATGTTCTTAAGGGGGAGATATTGTAATACCCGTGCCTTTTTCTTAGATTGAAATACAAAATCATTTTTTCACGTGTTATTTTTATAATTTTCAATTTCCATCACGTGTGAAATTGAATAAGATTTCCATCGATACAAATTTCATCAAAATCCGGTACGGGGGAAGATGTTATGCACGTTTTACTCAGAGCTGTCAGAATCAACCAGGTGCAATGGCCAGGTTGGTGGACCGTTGATCTAGTGACGGACCGTCACTTAGACCATTTCAGCCAAGGTAGTGGGTCAACTTTTTGGTCAATCTATGACGGTTGAAAGGACGGTCCGTCGACCTAACGACGGACCAACATTACCAAGGTAGTGAGACCCTATTCTGGTCTACCTACGACGATCGAAATGATAGACCGTTGACCCAGTAATAGACCATTGGACGAGCCATCATAGGTTTCGTTCAGTGAATTTTCAAGTAATTTTAAAGGGGCTTTTTGGTCTTTTGCCACCCGTTTATATACCGAGTTAAATCCGGCCAGAAATCACATTCTCATTATAATTTCGCAACAAATATTAGGGTTTCTCTCTAACCTTAATCTCCATAAACAAAATCCAATTTTCTTCAAGAACTAAGGGATTTCCAATTCTTCAACTTCAAGAACATTAAGAACCTTAACCTAGTTATGCATAGTGTTCATTATGTGCAGGGTCCCGACTAGGGTCGTGAAATACCTACCTCTTCTTTTGGTACTCCATAGACTCTATGTGTTATTCCTCCTTCAGTGCCTACATCTGATTATGATATTTTTAGATAACGGGTTCAGCCTTCATGTATGTTTCCTCATCAGGTGGGATATCATACTTCCAGATTCACCAACCCTCCTCTCCTTTTATGTACAATAATGTCTTCTAAGGATCAGAAGAGATTGGAGAGATTCACTTATTTGTATCCTCATAGGTTAAGTGGTGTTGTGGGCTAGGAAGCCTTTGGATTCTTGATTGATTATCATGAGAAGTTGAATAACTTAGGTTAGCTTGAGTCCCCTGGTGTTTTGTATACCACTTATTAGTTGAGGGATTACTCTAGAGATTTGTAGACATCACTAGTTAGTTGAAAACCTCTCAATTCTCTCGAGATGACTTTGGATCAGTTTATTGAGTCCTTTTTGGAGAGGTTCATGCAACATAGTCTGAGGAATCAAATGAGGGATTAGTTTGATCACCGGGAGCAGGGCTTCATGACTGTTGCAGAGTATAAGGCACACTTCCATTCCTTGTCTAGATATTACTATACCAATATTTCCACTAAGTTTGACAAAATTCAAAAGTTCGTGAAGCTGTTTGATGGTTCTCTTCATCTAGCTATATCTCATATAGCACTGTTTGGAGCATTATTTCAGAGCATAGTCAATCATGCTAAGATGTCCGAGAATATTATTAGAGCATCTCAGTATGCACTAATGTTCTATAGAAATATAGAACTTTCGACGCTTAAAATAAAGCAAATATGCATGTTTTTGAAGCCTTTTTATCAGATATGATCCATTTTGGGAATATTTTTTAGGAAATCACAATTTGGATGATAAGTTTATGAAAATGGTGAAAAAAGGTATTTTTTCCACTTTTAGAGCGATTATGGATGATGGGATGTTTTTTGACTCTATCATGATCAATGTGTAATGCCCCAAATCTGGTACCCGGAACTCTACATGGGGCTCATGACCCCGAAGGACCACAAGCTAATCCCTGACTAATATCTATAAAGGAGCACTGAATAATATACTGAAAATATGCAGAATATAAGCTATAAGGACATAAGGTTCAAAACTGAACTAATACTGAATATAAAGCAATGTCTGTAATGGGGTATAACAATACCCAAAAGTGAAATAAACTATCTGAAACATGTAGTTTGAAAGCCTCTAAACTGTCTAAAAACTGTGGAGTTGATGGGATAGTTTTCCAAATAACTTTGAACTACTAAAATAATAAAGTAATAAAATAATTATGCTATCTTCTAAGGATGAGGACTCACTGCTAGTCGGGCTACTGAACATCTATCTACTAAGGATGCTCTGGAACTCGTGCTTCTAAACCTATGGTATAAGACACAATAGCGCAAATGAATCAGTACTTTGAATGTAATGGTATGCAATTGAGGTAGGCTGAATGCAAAGGGTTCATATACATCAACAATACTAGATGGCTGAATGTAACATAAACGTGAGAATGCATACATGAATACATAACTATAACTGAGATCGTGATAATGCGATTACTGAGTATGAGTACTGATCATATGAGTGACTGTATCTGATAGTCCTGATACTGATGGAACTAGCTGAGTTTAGTACTGTATCTGATTTGACTGTATCTGACAGTCCTGAATTTTATAAAACTACCTGAGTTCTATTACTGAGACTGAATGACTATATCTGATAGTCCTGATTCTGTAACTAAAACTGTAGGACGTAGTCATCTAACCGACATGCCCCTAATATGCCATTATGGATTAATTGGAGTCTAATTTGTAACACAAATTGGAAGGGTGTCAATACCATGATACAGGTAACGCCTATCTGTGAGTGACCCTCATCTGACAGTGTCCCCAAAAGAGAATGGTAGGACCCTCATCTCACATTGCTTATCCACCTCATCAACCGTCATCTGACATTTTTCATGCCCTAAACGATGCTGGCTAAATAGTTTTGGAATAAAAGGATGACTTCTAAGAATCACACCCTCTTCTGATAGTGTGTGTTCCCATCCTTGGGTTTACTCGGTGCTAATTCCTACTCCCATCTGAGTAGACACTGATCATGGATTACTAAAATAAATTAGACTGAATTAACTAAGTTCTATTGACTGACAGAATGTTACTGAGATCTGAGGACTGACGGAGTGTACTGAAGTTACTGAGACCACCGAGGTCACTGAGATTACTACGTAGGAGTAGACTGATATAGAATATACTGAGTTTTCCTAAGTCATAAGACTGACTAAATTCTAAGGATCATGTCTTGACTGAGACAATCATGAAAAGATGACAATGTTTCTAGGCACACAGATAAATTGTTGGGTATAAGTACCCTAGGACATGATAGCATGAAACTGATGGGAAATAACACTTCTTGAACACATGACCAATATCAATAATGCATAATACATTAATTTGGGGATTTCATTAAGCACATGGTTATCATAGTCTTGTATATGAATGGAATAGCAGATAAACATGTCATACTTTGATCGACCTAATATCATGGACTTTTCCTCAACCATTCATAATGCACACAATATCATGGAAGTCAGTTTTGGTCATAGGGTAAAGCATGCATTTATCACTTAGGTCACAATTAAGCTATAATACATAATTTTTATTCTCTTAGGAATTTTATCAAACACTTAGGATGCATGACTTAGAGAATAGGCATGACCATCAAATTAATACAACAAAACTCCATATTTCAACTCAATTTCACATGTTTCAGACCACATATTAGCATAGGTTCATGAGTAACACATAAAGATCCCAACTTGAGAATCATACAATCATAATCCCATGAACATAATCAACCCACAACAAAATATTCATAATACATGATTTAAAACTTGATTCTTGGGCTTAATGGATGAAAGTAATCAATGAATGAACACTGTGCATACCATAGTTCTTGATTCTATGAAGATGACATAGAGATTCTTGAATTTGAGTCTTGGATTTGAATCCCCAATTAAAAGCCCTAGCTTGTTCTTGAGAGAAACTAGAGAGAAACAATATATTTTAGTTGAAATATGGTTGAATCACATGTTATTGGGTTTAAATAGATTTGGAAAATTGACCATTTTAACCCTTGGACACGTATTTTAATTCTAAGAAAATTTCATGACATAGAACCTTGGCACGATGCGGCGCTATCGTGTTGTGTCAATCGAATTTGGCAACTCTGAATTTGAGCCTTGGCGCGACGCGCCATAATCATGGAGGCTCACTGGATTTTTATGATTGCCATTTTGGTTGGCTCTATGACGCGTTGATGGCTCAGGTGGAACACTATCTTACTAAAAAGGATATAACTCCTCATCCGCGTGTCGGATTTGGGTGAATTTGATATCACGGAAAGCTTATTGAATTTTACATATGAAAATCTTGAAAATACCACATGGATAAAAGTGGATTCATATTTGAAATAAGTTTTTAACACTTCTGGGTTGATTTTTAAGCTAGGTAGAAATATGGGGTATTACACAATGCTTGTTCGAGATTCGAAGTAAAGCTAAAAAATGGACTCACGACACCTACTAAGTCAATCTACGAACCACATGTTGACTTATGGACCGTAGTTAAACAAAGAGACTACCACAAAGCCTAAAATCTTGAGACTCATCTTGCAAGAAAATTCCCATCCGGTATGTGCAGTTGGTACCTTCAGCCAGGGCAGATCGCAAGTACAACCCGCAGTCAGGACCAAACCACGGGAATAGGGAATGGGTGGCCACCAACCTTAATTTCTCCTATTCCATTCAAGCTTAGTTTTTAGGGTTTTCTCTTGTACTATAAGTACCCTTTATGTACTTCGTAATAGAGGATCGCCACTTGTAACACTTAGAAATATATTTTTATTTCAATATCAATCTTTGATCTTGGGATTTCATTGTATTAATGTTTCTTGATTATTCAGTTTACATTTGGGGTTTTCTTTTATCTTATTATTGTGATTTCATATTTTCTTTCCAATATGAATATTATTGATCTCTTCATAATCATGAGCACCTAAAACCCATAACCAGGGTTGTGGAAACCCTGGCAGATTGACGAAGTAGGGGATGTGCGATTGTTAATGAGAAACCCATATATATGGAATGCATTGTTGTAACTTTTATATGATTGATTTATTAATGGGTGCACATATTAGTATCCCGTATAAATATTATTATTTACTCTAATAATGGGGTAGTAACTAGGAAAACATAAGGACAATAATAATTTGTTGAGTTAATAGTCGATCCTTTATTGTACAATAGTATATCTGAATGAGTATTAGCCTTTATCTAATAACTTAAGACTCAAAAGGTGATAGTTAATTGGGACCAGGGTAAGGGTTAGTACCGCGACATCCTAAGACTCAATAGGTAAAGGGTTAAATTTACCTACTCGTATAAAAGACTGTGGGAGGTACATAACTTATCAGTTCTGCATACAAGGTATTGGGTTGATTCACTCAACGCATGAGAAACCTATGGAGTTGAGATGCCAGGGGGAACAAAATACTATCGTTCAATCATGACTGATTTTCAACAAAGCTAATACTATTTTGTGTTCGAGACTACTACAAAAAGATCCCCCTATTTATTTTCCTATTTTGCCCATAGTCTGTAGCTACCGAGATTTGTCAAGACATTGTTACTCTAGGATTAGACCCCAATTCTAGTTAGGTTACTATATTTTTACAATGACCAAATCATCACCTAAAATGAGGTGTTACTTGGATATCATCAAAGAAATTGGCACCGTTGTCGGAGAACATGGTGTTGATTCATTGATTGAGTTTATTATAGTTTTTGTTTTTCTTTTCATTCTAAATTAGGCATACACAGTGTATGATTAGCAGAAAAAGTAGAGGAAATCCCTTCCTACCAGTGAATCCGAATCACGAGAGGATCCTATAAACACTTGGTAGGATGCTTGAGCCAAAAAAAGGTGATAATCCAGAAGGGTTTCATGATATTATTCCTCCTACCGATGGGGTACAAGATATTATTGAATGTTAGACAGGTGAGCTTTTCGCTCAAACAGAAGCTGAAATAAAACAAAAGGAAGAAAATTGGAGAATAGCTTGGGATGCAGATCTAGCTGAACAGAGACAAGTAGCAGACCACCGAGCAATACTCGGTGGGAATCAGAATAGAGCTAGAGGTGACCCTGTTCATATTATCCCAGCATATCAGTATGTGAAACCATATATTGATGATGAGTAAGATAAGAGATATGTTAATATAATAGATGATGGAGCCATGGCACCTCCTATTTTCACCCCAGAATAAAATTTGACATCACGAGTGCCATGATCCAACTTCTAAAATTTAAAGATGTGTTTGTAGGATTTCCTACTGATGATTCAAATTTGCAAGTTTATAATTTCTTTAGGATCTATAACGCGTATACAAATCCAGGGGTAAATTAGAAAGCACTTAGACTGAGGATTTTCCCCTTATCACTTCTGAAAGAAGCATCATATGGTTAGGGGAATTGCCAAAAGGCTCTATCACGACTCTAAATGAGTTGTGCATGTATGTTTTAAATAGGTTCTTCCCCTCATCAAGTATATTCCAGCTTAAGGATGAGATTTTTAATTTCAGGTAGCTGAAGTCAAAATCCATGTACGAGGCTTGGTTTAGGTTTAAGAAAAAGCTGAAATTGGTGCCCAATCATCAGTATTCAGGGAAAGCTTGTAGGAGATATTCTATAGATCCATGGTCATCAGCTCTAGATCTATGGAAGACACCATTTTTGAATAGATTTTATAAGACTACACTTGGAGGCAACTTCGGAAATGTCAGATCAGATCTCATCACTAATCTAGTGTGGAAAACTCGAGGGGCTGACAGAGGATCTGGTACTTATTATATTGGTGATTCCTATGACCAGAGATCAACTTATGATACAATAACACTAGAAATTGCATTACTAAGGACTGTTTTAAGGATGCTAGCAAAGTAGTTTGCAGCAATAAGTTTTGAGAGATTAAATGCAGTAGCAGCACTGGGGTCACCTTCCAAAGCATATAATTCTAAATTAGAAGAGGAAGATAATTACTTGTATCATCTAATGGCAGCTTTTTACACCCAATGACAAAGGAACCAACATTGGAAATATTATGATGGGTAAAGATACCAAAGCAGAGAGCAAGATGGTGACTGGAGAAAGAACGATAAATATAGTGAGAAGGGATATAGATATATTCCACCTGGTAGACACGATAACGAATCTTGAATAGAGGATATTCTTTCTAAATTGGTGAAGGTTCAAGAAAATTGGGAGACTAGCCTTAAAGAGATTAGGGCTGATTACCCAGAAGCTAAGTCACATGCCACTTCTTTCAAGCAGCTGTAGGACCAGTTTGGGAAGATCTCAGTAACTATGAAACAGAGGCATCCAGGTACCTTCCTGAGCAACACGGTGAAAAATTTGAAAAATGATGGTCATGTACTTGCTATTAGAACGAGGAGTGGAATCAGAACTATGGATCCCCTAATGTCTGTTATAGAAGTTATTGATGTTGAGACACATATTTTTGAGTCGTAGAAGGTAGAAGATGAAAGAGATATAGTTGCTGAAAGTTTAGGTAAGGGTCTGGTTATTGAGCCATAGGTAAGAAAAATTATGAGACCACCCCCATATTTTTCTCAGTGACTGATGCAGAAGAAAGAGAAAGGTAAGTTTGAATGGTTCATTATGATGCTGACAGAATCAAGTTTGAACATACCTTTTCTTCTGGCATTAGAGCAGATACCTGGATACACCAGGTTCATGAAACAGTTAGTCGCAAGAAAGAATGGAAAACTTTTTAGGATATTTATCATGTGCACCGCTATAATGCAGTAACGACTAGGTCCTTGGTATAGAAAAGGGGTTATCCCAGAGCATTCACTATACCATGTACTATTGGGTCATCCATGTTTCCCCAAAATTTATATGATTTAGGGGCAAAAATTAATTTGATTCTATTGTCTGTCTATAAGGAACTAGGTTTGAACCCTCAGGAATCAACTTTGATGCAGCTATTGATGGTTGACCACACAATGAAGAAACCTATAGGAATCTCTTATGATGTAATCATTAGGGTGGACAAATTCATTTTCCTGGTTGACTTTGTAATCTTGGATAGTCTGATTAACACCAAGATATTGATTATTTTAGGAAGACCATTCATGGCCACAGTCAGAGCTATAGTTGACATAGAGATAGGTGGGCTAAAATTTCAAGTCAATAGTGAGGAGATGATGTTCAACATCCAAAAGTCTATGAAACAATCAACTGATAAGAGGGTAGTGTCAGTGATTTATTATATTGATGACCCTAGAGGATATTCCTATGGTTATCTTAATGAATTTTGACTAGGCAATATAACTGCGTTATGCCGCAACGTTAAATTAAGAGTTGCATAGGAGGCAACCCATGGGTTTTTTGGTGATGTCTGAGTAACCAACATAGCAACTTCATGCCTCGATGATAAATCAAGCACTGAGTGGGAGGCAACCCACTATATTTTAGTGTTTACATTTTTGTAGGTATTTAACTTTTGGACCTTACATGCAATACTGTAAACATTGTTGAATTCTTCTATTTCTAGGTAAAAGGACTGTGTGACCAGTCCATCATGGTCTTAATTTCAACATGATAAGTATAGAAGGAAAGTGAAAAGTTAAAATTCCGAGGATGAAAAATGGTATATTATGGACTTTGGCACCTAAGTTTACTTTTGGGACATAAAACTTAGGTTGCGAGACCTTAAGTATTTAGAAAAATATTTCCAAACTAAGTCCGATATGTAGAAAAGTGGGCCAAAGTCTTTGGCCCAACACCTACTGGCCGCTGGTGCTACCTGTGCCCAGGACCCAACCGCGGGTACTGGGTGCGGGTAGGTGCCGCAGTTAGGTCAAATTTGGGCCCACCTTTTAATTAAAATTTTGAACCCACCAATATTTAAATATGACCTATCGCACCCCTCCCCCACCTATATAAAAATATTCTAACCCTCATTCTAATTTATTCTAATCCTTAAAACTTCAATTTCTCTTTAAATTCAAATATCCCACCTTAAACATAAACCAACCCCAAACTTAAGAAAAGGCAAGATTGACATTTGTTTGAGATACCAACTTGTCCCAACTCACTAGAAACAAGTTTAAACCTTGGTTTTGCTTGAGTTATTGATTATTCTCTTATGAATTTCAATATAAGAGGTAACTTTCTTTGCTCCTAATGGTGATATAATGCATAAAATAAGTTTATATATGTAGTACATAGTTTAATAAATGGAAAATATCATGCTTGTATGTAGGATCCTTGAAATAGCCTAAAATAATAATGTAGGGCCTTGTTTCAAGGTAATATTGTAAGTTAGGCCCTGGCCGGAAGTTGAACTTGAATGAACAGAAGTACTACCATGATTTGAACATGTTCGGTTACTTTAAAACATGTGATTCTTGATAAGTGTGTATACATAAAACTTATTGGAATATCAAATAGGTAATAGGGGTGTGAAAGTGAGGAAAATTTTGAATTTTTCTTCAACTTTCACTATCCCTAATTTTTGGTAGAAACTAATAACTGGTTTTTAGGTATATGTTGCACCTATAGCAGCAAAGAAGAAAGCATCTGAAACTTTGGGAAGACGGACAGAGTGTCCTAAGCTTAGAAGTTTGATGGAGAAGTATATGAGATAGTGTCATATTGATGTTCCAGTTGTAGTGACATGCAGAGTCATATGAGGAAAGACTCATCGGGCTACCTAAATAGCTACAGCTCAACTGATGTTGAATTTTGTGTGATGTTTTGTGTAATTAGGAGACTTTAAGTATTTAGGGCAGTAGTAAGATTGAATTATTTTTGATAAAACTCCAAAATTTTGTGTTTTAGAACTTTTTGTCGATGTGTATATGTGTGAACTTTGTGGATATTGTTATGGCATTAGTATTAAGGACACAATAATCATTTGCTAATAATTTCATGAACTAAATATATAGTAGTTTGGGATTTTGACTTTGTGCTATGTGAGAGTTAGATACTACCTAGTTCCCTTTACATATTAAATTTAGAACTTGCCTTGCTAGACTTGCCTAGGTTTAAGGATAGTCAGCTAAGAAAGGATCATAGGCCCTTTTTTATTGTAGTCCACTTTTAGCCTAAATGTCCTTCCATGTGTGAATTGAATCTCTTGACCCTTTTTTTTAGTGTTATAGCCTATTTTTCTTGTTACACCTTTAACCTTCCCATGTGTGTTACAATAAACCTATTTTGGCCCTGGTCCTCCTTGGACATTGGGCACCTCAGCTCAGGCAAAAAACCTAAGTTGAGGGTGGCTTTCATAAGGGTACATAATGTAAAATGGTTATTAAGAAGGGTAAAATAAGAGATAAAGTTAGTTGGACTAGGTGTGGTAAAAGAAATATAAAGAAAAAGAGAGAAAAGAAAAAAAAGAGAAAATGAAAAAAATTATAAAAAAGTGAAAAAGAAAGAATAAAAATATCACACCCATTCTGAATGCGCATAAAATATAAAAAGGGAGAAATAATGGCGGAATAAAAGAAAATTGGCTAGTAAGTGAGACCCCAATGTTAGTGTAGTTCCAAGGAGTCTTAGTTACTTTAAATGACCATATCTGTGACACTAGTCCCCAAGCCTACATTACAAGTCAAGTAAGTTCCTATAGTGATCCTAACTTGACTATCTGAATACTTAGGTAAGGAAAATAAGGGCAAGCCTATGGTGCTTGACATGTATTTATTGGAACTTCGTTGTTGAGTGTGAGTATCTCTTGACCATCCCTACATTGACATACATGATTTCATATGAGTGAGTAAGATATTCTTGTTGTGAGCTCACTTGAGTTATGTTGCTAGCTATCTTCTTGTTTTGGGTCGTGTAATTTCTACATATGAGTGGTTTTCTATAGGTAATTTATTAGTCATACCTTTATTCCTTTGTGTCAAATTATTGTGCTTCATATTCATATACAGTTGGTTTCAAAAAGAGATATATGAGGGGATGTTGTGATTTGAAATTAATGTGATGACTAACTTCCTTGAATGTCTTAATTCTCTTAGTGAAGAATCGGTTTTGTTTTGCTGAGATTTTGTTTCCTTAGGACATGCAAATGTTCTAAGTGGAGGGTGTTGATGTGCTTTAGAAATATAGCACTTTCGATACTTAAAACGAAGAAAATATGCAAGTTTCTAATGCTTTTTGTTAGATATAATCCATTTTGGGTATGTTTTACAGGAAACCATGATTTGAATGATAAGTTCATCAAAATAGTGAAAAATAGTTTTTTTTCCACTGGGATGTTTTTCATCGTGATCATGATCAATGCATGTTTGAGATTCAATGTAGAGCTGAAAAACTGACTCGCGGCACCAACTAAGTCAACCTACGAACCACATGTTGACGTATGTACCATAGGTAGACAAAGCAGCTACCAGAAAGTCTAAAATCTCGAGAGTCAACTTGCAGAAAAATTCTCATCCTGCACCTGCGGTTGGTACCTTTACCCACGGTAGAACGCGAGTTGAAATAAACCCCAAGTTTAAGGAACGGGTGGCCACTACCCCTTATTCTCCTATTCCATTTGGTCTTAATTTTTAGGGTTTTATCTTGTACTATAAATACCCTTTTTGAACGTTTTATTTGTGGATCGCCACTTTTCACTCTTAGAAATATATATTAATTTCAATATCTATCTTTGATCTTGGGATTTCATTGTATTGACTTTGCTTGATTATTCAGTGTACAGTTGTGGGCTTTCTTTTATCTTATCATTGTGATTTCATCTTTGTTTTCCAATATGAATGCTATTGATCTCTTCACAATCTTGAGTGGCTAAAACCCATAGCTAAGGTTATGGAACCCCTGGTGGATTGACACTGCAGGGGAAGTGTGATTATTGATGGGAAACCAATGCCCATGCAATGTATTTTTATCTCTGATATGATTGAATTCTTAATGGGTTCACACATTAGTATCTCACCTAGATATTTCTACCTGCTGTAATAAAGGGATAGTAGCTAGGGAAAGATAAAGGCAATATTAATTTGGTGAGTTAATAGTCAATCCATTGCAGCACAATGGTATATATGAATGATTATTACCCTTCATCTAATATTTTAGACTCAAAAGGTGATATTTAACTGGTCTAATGTGAGGGCTAGTAATGCGATATCTTGAGACCCAATAGGTAAAATGTGAAATCCACCTATTCGTCCAAAAAACTATAGGAGGTACATAATTTATTTGTTGTATATGTAAGGTATTACGTTGACGCACGAGAAAACCATAGAGTTGAGATTCCAGGAGGAGTTAATACTATATTATGTTTGAGAGGACTACAAATAAATTCCTCCATTTACTTTCCTATTTTGCCCATTGACTGTAACTACTAAGATTTGTCAAACAGTGTGTTCTTTTAGGATTCAACCCCAACCTTCATTGGGTTACTATATCTTGACAACAACTATATTATCACCTAGAAGGATGTGTTACTTGGATGTCATCATACATGAAGTGGGTGTGCCATTTGGGGAAACTCAAAGTTCACACTTCCCAAGGTAGAGTTCAGGTAGCGAGTCTTTTGGTTTAACAATTTTTGGTGGCCTCTTCATTCAGCCATACATTCTACTATTGAGTCGGTTCATAGAGGTTTCTATGTATGTGATGAGACCAACTATTTAGAAAATGAATTTCCTCACTGTGTGTTCAGAGCTACTCCTATTTCAACTATGAGAGGTAGTGGTTCTACAAGAAGTGCATAAGGTAGTTATAGTGGAGCCTGTATTGGTAGTTGTAGGGCTGTTTAGCCAGCTAGTGGCCATGAATAGAGTTATATTATACAAGCTAGAACAGAGGTAGAGGATTTTGATAGTGTTATCACAAGTATCATCCCAGTTTATTTCAGACCTACTTTTGTATTATTTAATCTGGGATCAACTTTCTCCTATGTGTCTATATATTTTCTTTTAGTTTTTGAATTTGCTAGTGAGCCTCTTGAAATGCCTATTAGTTGTATTTACCCCTGTAGGAGACTCTTTAGTGGTGGATCGGGTGTACCGATCTTTTGTTGTAACTTTTGTTGGGCATGAGAATTGGGTACCTTTAATTTTATTTTATATGGTCAATTTTGATGTCATCTTTGGTATGGATTGGTTCGCTCCTTACCATTCTATCCTAGACTATTATACTAATACTATGATATTAGCTTCATCGGGTGTGCCAATGATAGCTTGGAAAGGTGCACTTTATTTTGGTCCCAAAAGGGTTATATTTTATATTCAGACTTGTCTCTTGGTTGAGCAGGGATGTTTATCTTATTTAGCTCAAATTCATAATACTAGTAATGCTTTATCTCCTTTTTTGTATTTTGTTCATATGGTTCATGAGTTCGTGGATATCTTCCCTACAAATTTTCCTGGTATACCTTAAAATCCTAATATTGACTTTGCTATTGATATGGAGTCGGGAACAAAGCCCATTTCCATTCCTCCCTATAGGATAGCCCTAGATGAGCTTATGAAATTTATGGATCAATTGTAGGAGTTGTTGGATAAGGGACTTATCTGACAGATTGTATCACCTTTGTACACCAGTCTTGCTTGAGAAGAAAATGGTGGGTCAATGCATAGGTGTATTGATTATTGGGAGTTGAACAAGGTGAAGGTCAAGAGTATGTATCCTTTTCCTTATATTGATAATTTATTCGACGAGCTTCAGGATGCTTTGGTGTTTTTGAAGATTGATTTGTTATTTGGGTAACACTAGTTGAGGATTAGAGCTTCGGTGAAACACCTTGGATTTTGCCCTTGGAAAATTTCTAGATCTTTGGGCTCACATCTTTGTCATGACTTGACACCCGAAGTTGTGGGGTGTCTTGGTGACTCGATGGGAAGAGTCGTACCCAAACCGGTAAGTTTTAGGCTTTATATTTCTATGAGCACGAGTGGCTCATTAAGAGGTGTAAAGATATATCGCTAGTCGTTAGGTAAAATTATAGTGAGTCCAATTTATGTCCAAATATTTGTTCTGTCTTTACTATGACTGGACACTATGAGTCATAGGGTGCAATTATAATATGTGCCATTGAGTCTTAAGGATAATAGTGTAGGGTATCTTGATGACATGTTGGGATGAGTCCTACCCAAACCAGTAAGTTTGAGGCTTTATTCTGCCTTGAGTATGAGTGGCTCATTATGAGCTATAAGGATATGTCATGAGTTTTTAAGTTAAATCATAGAGTGTGTAGTTTAAGCCCAAAATTTTTGTTTATGTTTACTATCAGTGGACACTATGAGTCATAGGGTCCACTTACGATTGGTTCCATTGTGTGATAAGGATAATAATGTAGGGTTCCTTCATTATGACTCATGGTGATGAGTTGTAACGAGAGGTTACGAGTCAAGGAGTTGACTCGTACTCTAAGGTGATACTTTTTCAGCTTTTAAGTTGAGGGCACTCTGGACATTTCCCAATTTAACCACTTTGACCCCATGACTTAAAGACTTTCTTGGGACTTCATTATCGTATCATACCTAATAAAACACTCCCGAATTCTCTCTCAGACTCTTTGTTAAAATTAAGGATATGGTTTCAAAAGGTTGATAAATTAGGGCTCTCAATGGTGGCTTCTCTAAATACATCTTACTATTTCAGCCATGTTACTTTTCCCTAACTATTAATTTTGGAAAAGCATGTTATTTAAAGTAGTTTTCATAATATTATTATTTTAGTTTTAAAAGTAAAGGTTGGTGGTTATGAATGTTATGAATTGAACAAGTGACTTTTGAAGTGGTTATGACCCCAACCCAATAATGTGAAATTGGTTTTAGTTATGAGAACTATGTGAAATTGTAAAATTGAACTAGTCTTGAACTATGGTATAATATAAAGAATTATTTTAAATACAATGGTATGATTTAATGAACAAAAAGTCACTGTTCCCCAATGTGTATTAATGAAAAAAGGGAGTTGTTCTCTCCGAGTTAACGGAAATTGTTTTGGCATGATGTGTTACCTTACAAATGTAGTTGGTACGAATATTCCAACAATGTAAGCCTGAAAGTGTATTGTGGTTCACTTAATAGAACTATATGATACTTGTTTTAATTGGTCTATAATAAGGGTTGTGCATCTGAGTCATAAATGTGGAGGTCCGAGTGACCAATACTATAAACCACGTTTGCCGACATGGGGGTCAAAGTGACCAGGAAGGTTGGAGTCCCCATTATTATTATTATTTCATGATTAGAGAGGTACGACTCCCCCTATAAATCATTATATGATCAGGCTCTTAAGTCACATTCGTACATTTTTTAGGGTTAAAGTCCCCCATTTGCATATATAAATATATTAGAATATTATTTATTTCATGCGGCTACGCACACTAGGGCCCGACCAGGGGGTAGGATCTTGAGCTAGTATAGCCCGCGGGTACTATTATATGATGGTTGAGCTATAAAATCTTGGATAAAGTTTTGAAAAGCATGATAATCTTGATCCCTATCCCGATGTATGATAGATATATTTATGTATATGCATTTTATTATATGTGTTGCATTTTTAATGATTTTAAAATTTTGATCATATGATAATGTTATCCTTATCCTCGAGTTTCATGCTAGAAATCACCCCGCTAATAATTTTTGGATACTGTATCCCCACACGTTTCAGGAATTAATCACCCTGCTAACCATTTTTGGATGATGTATCCCCACGTGATTCATGAATTAATCATACTTCTACTCCTCATTCCTAGTGACTTGGATTCAAGATCAAATAGTGAGTTAGATAGAAGTGGCGAGCTTCCTAACTTTAGAGGACTCCATTCTATGTTATGGATTTCTTTATCGCTTTACTATTCCTTTAGAATTGTCATTTTTGTTTATGGTCAGAGGCATATCCCGACTGGATATTCTTTGGTTTTTAGTAAAGACTTTGTCGGACTACTATTTGCATAGGTTGTGCAGGTATCGGTATTAGTATTGGTATTAGTATTAGATTTGATACTAGTATCAGTTGGTTTTTGTTATGGACTTAATTTAATGACTTTAATTTATATTTTCTTATCTTGTTATACGTTCAAAATTCAGCCAACCTAAGGGTGTGGTGTGTTTGGTTAGGTTAGGTACAGGGGGTGATCTAGGGTACATGTGGGACTTGAGATACCCGTCATGGCTTGGCCCTATTTTAGGTTTTGACAGAGGTGGTATAAGAGCCTAGGTTTGGTGTCATTTGGTGTCCAACAAAGTCGTGTTAAGTATAGTCTCTTTTATTGGTATTTATGGTGCCATACTTATAAGGGAGAGGCTACAAGATATTTTGGAATGTTTCCATTTATTGTTGTTGTATTTCAAGCCATAGAGTCTAAGGTCTTGAATCTCTCTAATTCCTATTTGTTCACTTTTCATAGCATGCCTACCAAATGATCTGAATCTTAATAAAACTCCTCTATCAAACTTAAGGGAAATGCTAATGGGATACATCCTCCTCATAGGGTACAGACTTGATCTATAGGTCCTGATCCTATTTGTGCTCTTGGGGATCCACCGATGCCCTCTAGTCCTTCTCGAGCAACTCAGGATGATGTTTTGAATGCAGAATTTTGTCAGTCCATTCACATGTTTGCTCAGTTGGTAGCTTTTTAGTCTGAGTATGTAGCTTAAGTTGCTCTATCTTCTGAGGCTACAATGGTTGGCCAGTTTATGAGGTTGAGCCCTTATGTTTTCACCAGTGTTAAGGTTGAGGAGGATCCTTAAGGTTTATCCATGAGATGTAAAAGATCTTCTAGGTTATGCATGCTACTAATATGGAGGGTGTAGAATTCGCTGCCTATCAATTGAAGGATGTGGCATACCAATGCTCTAAGGAATGGGAACATTCTATGGGAGATGAAGTCGAATCCATACTATGGGATGATTTCTCTAGTTATTTTCTATACTACTTCTTTCCTCATAAGTTGAGGAAGGAGAAATTTAAATAGTTTATTAATCAAAAGAAAAAATAAATGACAATCAAGGAGTATGCCTTGAAATTCCATTAGTTATCCTGAGATGATCCCGAGTTAGTGTCTAGCATGAGGGCTAGAATGAGGAAATTTTCTTTTGGATTGTCTCGTAACTTGATTATATAAAGTAAGGCTTTCTTTTTGAATAAGGATATGGATAATGCTAAATTGGTAAAGTATATACAACAAGTCAAGGAAGATATAAAAAAGCAGGTTGGAATTAAAGAGAGGTAGAATAAGAAGTTTAGGATTTCTGATTAAGGTAGAGGTCAATATTAGGGTGGTAGATATGGTGGAAAGTAGTCTAAGAATAATTGGGGAAGTTCTGGTTCCTACTCTACGGTTAGTGCTCCTTATTTAAAGCCTTTGAGTTGCTATCATTCTTAGCATAATAGTGCATTTAGGGAGCAGGGTGTCCAATCTAGGCTGGTAGGGCCTAGTTCACTCCATCATATCCTCCTTGTAAATTTTGCGTACAGGTGCATCATGGTTTTTGTGAAGAGGTGCTTAGTAAGTATTTTAAATTTAGCCAGATTAGTGACTTGCATAGGGATTGTCCTTCTAATGTTGCTTCGGGGTAAAATAATATTCTTGTTTCCGCTTCATTTGCTTCTCAAAAAAAGGTGCTTCTTCTTTTTCTCATAGCGACATTGGCTAAAATCTCTTGTATGCTCTTGCTACCCACCATGACTCTTTGGCATCATCCAATATTGTCACTAATATGTTACAACTCTTTTCTTGTGGTGTGTATTTCTTGTTTGATATGGGGTCTACTCTTTCTTATGTGACCCAATTCATGGCTTTGTATTTTGGTTTCAGTATGGAGTGTATCCTTGATCTCTTTTCTATTTCTACCCTAGTGGGTAACTTTACTGTTACTGGAAGAGTCTATAGTGGTTGTGTGGTATCTGTTGGTGGTAGAAAAACTCTAATAGTTTTGATAAAGTTAGACATGGTTGATTCTGATCTAAGGTCATGTTTAAATTCCCAAATGAGCCGGTCTTTGAGTGGGAAGGGGGCTCTCTAGTGCCTAATGGAAAGTTCATATCATATCTTAGGGCCCGTAAGTTGATTTCCAAGGGATTTCTTTATCATTTGGTCTGAGTTAAGGTTTCTAACTCAGAGGGTCCTTCATTGACATCCATTCCTATATTTAATGAATGTCCCAAGGTTTTTATTGATGATCTTCCTAGTATCCTTCTTTATTTGGAGATTGATTTTGAGATTGAACTTGTTTCGGACACTCATCCTATCTCTATTACTCTATGTAGAATGTCTCTAGCTGAGTTGAATGACCTTAAGTAGTGTAAAGACCTCCTTGACAAGGATTTTATCTGTCCTAGTGTGTCTTCGTGGGGTGCCTCTATTTTATTCGTGCGTAAGAAGGATGGTTCCGTTCAAATGTGCATCAATTACCATTAGTTGAATAAGGTTACAGTGAAAAATAAGTATCCTATTTCTCAGATTGATGATTTTTTTGACCAACTTTAGGGTGCTAGGTGTTTCTCTAAGATCGATCTTAGGTCTGGTTATCATCAACTAAAGATTAGGGAAGTGGATACCCCTAACACTGCTTTTCAAACCCGTTATGGTCATTTTGAATTCTTATTCATGTGTTTTGGTTTGACTAATGCCCTGGTGGATTTCATAGACTTGATAAATATGGTCTTTTATTAGTTTCTGGATTTTCTTTTCATCGTGTTTATAGATGATATTCTAGTGTATTCCAAGAGTGAGGTGAATTATGCCGATTACCTTCATATGGTGTTGCAAACCTTAAAAGATCAACATTTGTATGCAAAGTTTTCAAAGTGCAAATTCTGGTTGAAAGTTGTTACCTTTCTGGGTCATGTCATTTCTAGTAAAGGGATCATGGTGCATCCGTAGAAAGTTGCAATGGTTCAGAAGTGGCCTAGGCCCATGACTGATATTCATAGCTTATTATGTTTAGCCGATTATAGTTGGAGATTTATGGAGAGATTCTTGACTACAGCTGCCCTACTGATTATGTTAACCCAGAAAAAGGTGAAGTTTTTGTGGTTTAACACTTATGAGGGTAGTTTTAAGGAGCTGAAAGATTAGTTGACTTCGGATATGATTCTAACTCTACATGAAGGTACTGATGGTTTTGCTATCTACTGTGATGCATCCTATATGTGACTTGGTTGTGTGTTGATGTAGCATGGTAGGGTGGTGGCCAATGCTTCTAGGTAGTTTAAAGTTTATGAGAAGAATTACTGAATCACTACTTGGAGTTGTTGGTTGTGTTGTTCTCATTGAAGATTTGGCATTGCTACTTGTATGGATTCCATGTAGATATCTTTTCTGATCACAAGTGCCTTTAATGCGTGTTCACCTAGAAAGAATCTTACCTCAGGTAGAGGAGGTGTCTTGAGTTGCTGAAAGATAATGACACGTGTATCCACTATTACCCAGGTAATGCTAACGTGGTTGTTGATGATCAAAGTAGGTTATCCATGGGGAGTCTAGCTCATGTGGATGAGGATAAATGGGAGTTAGTGAAAGATATTCACCATTTTGCTAAACATGGAGTTCATCACTTGGACTCTGAGGATGGTGGTGTGCTTGTGCATGAGGTGAAAAAGTCATCCCTTATTACTGATATAAAGTAAAAGCAACTATAAGATCCTGTCTTAATAAAGTTTATGAAAGATGAAGGTCAATAACATTTTGTATCTTTTGAGATTGGCGGAGATGGTGTCTTGAAGTCCCAAGGCATATTATGTGTTTTTGATGTAGATGGATTCGAAGAGAGGATCTTAGTTAAGGCTTATTAGTCAGGCTATGTCATTTATCCCAGTTTGACAAGGATCTATCATAATATTAAGGACCTTTATTAGTGGAATAATATGAAGTGATATGTGGCATATTTTGTGGCAAAATGCATTATGTTTTAACAAGTGAAGATAGAGCACTTGCCGCCTGGTAGGTTGACTCAAGAGATTGAACTGTTTGTATAGAAATAGAAGATAATTAATATGTATTTTATTCCCGATCTTCCTCAATCTCAGAATTAGTTTTATTTGATTTGGGTTATTTTGGATAGGATGACTAAGTCTGCTCACTTCTTTTCAGTGAGGACTAATTTTTTGGTAGAGGATTATGCGAGGTTGTTCTTCTAATAGATCGTAAAGTTTCATGGGGAACCTATTTCTATCATATTAGATTATGGTATTCAATTTTCATTGCATTTTGTGCATTTGTTTCAGAGAGGTTTGGGAATTAAAGTGAGCCTTAGTACTGCCTTCCACCAACAGTTAGATGTATAGGCCAAAAGGACTATTCTACATTCAAAGATATGCCTCAGCTTGTGTGATTGACTATGGTCATTGTTGGGTTGATCATTTTCCTTTTATAGAGTTTGTATATAATAAAAGCTACCTCTCTACTAATGGGATGGCTTTATTTAAGATGTTGTATGGTAGGATATGTGGGCCTCTTATTGGGTGGTTTGAGGTTGGTTAGGCAGAGATATTTTGACAGAATTTGGTTCACCAAGAGATGGAATAGGTGAAGGTGATTTGGGATAGACTTAAAGCTGCTTAGAGATGCAAAAATATCCAGTGTAGATGTGAGGTACAAGGAGTTAGATTTTGAGGTTAGTGATTGGGTATTCTTGAAGGTATCACATATGAAAAGTGTAATGCTATTTGGGAAGAAGGAGAAGCTCAATCTCCAGTATGTTGGCCCAAACTTAATTTTGAAGAGAATTTAGATAGTTGCATATGAGTAAGAGTTACCTCCTAGTTTGAGTTCCATTCATTCGGTGTTCCATTTGTCAATGCTTAGGAAGTATGTGGGTGATCCATCAGTGCTTGTTCCTATCAAGGATATTGGTATTTCAGATTCCTTATCATATAAGGAAGTCACAACTAAGATGTTGGATCTACAAGTTTGTCAGTTGCAAACGAAGGACGTAACTTCGGTGAAGGTTCTATGGAGGAACCACAAGGCTGAATAAACTACTTGTGAAGACGAATAGGATATAAAATCCAAGTATCCATTCTTATTTTCCACTTTGGATAATCGTGCATAAGGTATGTGTTATTCTTAACATCTTTGTTAAAGG
This sequence comes from Capsicum baccatum var. pendulum, assembly GCA_030864225.1. NCBI lineage: Eukaryota > Viridiplantae > Streptophyta > Magnoliopsida > Solanales > Solanaceae > Capsicum > Capsicum baccatum. The sequence goes on along the minus strand of CM061560.1, from coordinate 156,246,680 downwards.
AAAGATTGATTTCCTCGGCATTTTTATTTTTTGAGTTTGTTAAAGGTAAGAGTAGGGATATATAGAGTCAAATCATGCTATTAATTTCCTTGTCCCATAATTTGAGGACGAATGATCCAAGTGGAGGAGAATAAAAAATCCTTAAATTTTGGCCATGAGGGGGAGAATTGAAACTTCCTAAATTTTGGCCATTGAAAATTTCAGGAGCATTGGGCTCACTGCCCTGCTTATGACTTTACCCCAAATTCGTAGGGTGTCTTGATGACTCGTTTGGATTATTAACATCCAAGCCATTAAGTTTTAGGCTTGATTCTACTCTAAGTATGAGTGTCTCACTAAGAGCCGTAAGGATATGTCACAAGTCGTTAGGTGAAATCGTATGGTGTCTTGTGTAAGTCCTAAATTTTGTCCTGTGTTGACTATGACTGAACCTTACGAGTCATAGGGTCCAATTATGATTCGTACCATTAACTCATAAGGATAACAGTGTATGGTGCCTTGGTGGTGTTGCCTTAGTTACGATTCATGGTGACAAGTCGTAATGAGAGTTTATGAGTCAAGGGGTTGATTCATAATCAAAAGCGACACTTTTTTAGCTTTTAAGTTAAGGGCACTTTGGATATATCTCAATTTAACCCATTTGACCCCGCGACTTAAAGTTTTCCTTGGGACATCGTTATCACATCATTCCCAATAAAACACTCCCAAATTCTCTCTTAAACTCTTTGTTGAAGATTAGGATAGGGTTTCAAAAGGTTGATCGATTAGGGCTCTAAAGGGTGGTTTCTCTCTATACATCTTACTATTTCATGCATGTTACTCTTCCCTAATTGATGATTTTGCAAAAGTATGTGATTTAAAGTAGTGTTCATAATATTATTGTTTTGTTTATGAAAGCAAAGGTTGGGGTTTTAAATGTTATGAATTAAAGAATGTTTCTTATGGCTCACATATATGATTTTCATGATTTTAATATGGTTTTGAACTGGTGGGTGCATGGGTATGGTGAATGAACTAGGGAATTGTAATTTGTTCAAACATTTGACTTTTGAAGTGGTTATGACCCCAACCCCATTAATGTGAAATTGGTTTTATTTATGAAAAATATAGGAATTTTTAAAATTGAACTAGTCTTGAACTATTGCATGATATAAAGAAGTATTTGAAATAAAATTGTATTACTTAATAAACAAAGGGAGTCGGTGTTCTCTAATGTGTATTTATTAGAGAGGACTTGTTCTCTCCGAGTTAATGCAAATTGTTTTGGCATTAAATATTATCTTGGAAGTGTAGTTGCTATGACGATACCAACAATGTATGCCGAAAAATGTATTATGGTTCTTTAATTGGTAATGTGTGACATTTGTTTTAATTGAGCTACATTAAGGGTTGTATAGCTAAGTCGTGAAAATGAAGGTCCTAGTGACCTATACTGGAAATTGTATTTTCCGACGTGGGGGTCAAAGTGAGCAGGGAGGTTCAAGCCCTACTTATTATTATTTCATGATTAGGGAGGTTTTAGTGCCACATAAATCATTATATAATCGGGTGCTTAAGTTACCTTGGTATTTGTTGGAGCGTTCGAGTCCCCCAAGTGCATATATATGAGATTGTTCTTCATTTCATATAGTGACACACATTGGGGCCTGACTAGGGGTGAGAGTTAGGGCCCATATATCCTATAGGTACTATTATATGATAGTTGAGCTACATAATCCAGGATAAAGTTTTGAAAAACATGTTAAGCCTTATTCTCTATCCCGACATGTGATAAATATAAATTTATTTATATATATTTAATTATGTGTGTTGGTTTTTGAATGATTTTAGACTATTGATATTATTATTATGTTATCCTTACCCCCAAGTTTCATGCAAACTTTCACCCTGCTAACCATGTTCGAACATTGGATCCCTATGTGATATAGGAATTCGTCATTCTTCCACTCCTTCTGCTAAGTGACTTGGATTCAGGATCAGCTAGTGAGTCAGACTGAAGTGGTGAGCTTCCAAACATTGGAGGACTCCATTTTACGTTATGGATTTCTTTATGACATTACTATTCATTTGGATTTGGTTTATTATCTGGCTATGTTCGGGGGTATATCTTGACTGGATATTTATTGATATTGATTAGAGGCTTTGCTGGACTACTATTGGCATAGGCGGCGTTGGTATTGGTTTTAATATTGATATTGGTATTAGTATTGCCATTAATACTGGTATCGGTTGGTTTTGGTTATCAACTTACTGTAATGTCTTTAAATTGATATTCTCTTATCTTGTTATATGTTAAAAATATAGCAAACCTTAGGGTATGGTTTGATTAGTTGTTAGGTACTGGGGTGATCTCCTTTCCACATAGAACTTGAGATACCCATCACGGACAGGCCCTGGTTTGGGTTGTGACATTCAAATATTCCAAAGATAACTTTTTAGACTGGTATGGTTTTTAGGAGTTCTTTGTCATGTTCTTTGGGTTGACCTATGCCTTCTTTGTATCCATGGAGTTAATGAACTGGGTATTTTGATTGTATCTAGACTCCTTTGTTATTGTATTTATAGGTACTATCTTGGTTTATTTTAAGAATGAGCCTATTCATGAAGATCAATTACGAATTGTGCTCTAGAGATTGAGGTATGAGAAGTTGTATGCTAATTTCTCCAAATGTGAGTTAGTGTTGGAGTTTGTCTCTTTCTTAGTTCATGTGGTGACTAAGGAAGGTATTATGGTTGATCCAACGAAGATTACAGTGGTTTGTAAGTCTACTATACCTACTATGCCCATCGAAATTTGGAGTTCTATTGGCTTGGATTGTTACTATCGATGTTTTGTTGAGGGTTTCGCATCCAATACAGCTCCATTGAACAAGTTGACTTCGAAGAAGGTTTCTTTTCAGTGGTTCGATGCTTGTGAGGAGAGATTCAAAAAGTTCAAGAATTTGTTGACATCAGCTCTACTCTTAACTTAGCTAAAGAAGGCATGGATTTTTTTGTCTTTTGTGATTCTTTAGGTGTTGGGTTAGGTGTTGTGTTGATGCAAGAGGGTAAGGTGATTGCATATGCTTTTTGTTAGTTGAAGCCCCAAGAGAAGAATTACCCTACCCATAATTTGCAGTTGTGCATGGTTGTTTAATCTTTGAAGTTATTCAGGCGGTACATGTATGGAGTTTATTGTGAGATTTTCTCAAATCATCATAGCCTTTAGTATTTCCTTATCTAGTGAGATCCTAATATGATGGAGCGACGTTGGTTTGAGTTACTTAAGGATTATGACTTGACTATTCTGGCTTATTCAGACAAGGCTAATGTAGTTGCAGATGCCTTGAGATAGAAGTTGACTTACATAGGTAGCTTGGCATATCTTTTGACCCAAGATAGAACTTTGACCTTAGAGGTTTTCTTTTTAGATAAGTGGATGGTTATGCTTTATATTTTAACACCTGGGTATGCTTTGGCATTTGTAGAGGGTATATTAATGGAACAAATTCAAGTTCATCAATTTGATAATATTAGATTGAGATAGATTCAGGATAAGGTGTTAAGTGGTAAGTCTAAGGAAGTCTCACTTAATTTAGATAGTGTTTTGAGGATTGAAGGTTGAGTTTATGCATTGAGAGTTGGTGATTGGGTTTGGTTGATTTTGGCAGAGGTTCATTGTTCTAGATATTCAATCTTTCAAAGAGAACTAAGATGTATCATGATTTGAGGAAGCAATAGTGATGGGGTAGTATGAGAAGAGATCTTTTGGATTTTTTAGCTCGTTGCCTTTTATTGCCAGTAGGTGAAGGACGATTATTTTAGGCCTCATGGAATGCTTCTGAGGTTTCCTATTCCCGAGTGGAAGTAAGAATAGATAACTATAGAATTTGTAATTGGATTGCCTCATACTCCACATGTTTCTGATAGTGTTTGGGTCATAGAAGATCGATTGATCAAATCTACCTATTTCATTCCAGTTCAAGTCTTTTTTATTGTGGAGAGGTTAGCCCATATCTATATTAGTAAGATTATAAATCTCTATGGTATGGCCATATCTATCATCTCAGATCATGGTTCTGTATTGATATCTTACTTTTTGAAGACTTTTTAGGATGAGCTGGGCATTCGAGTTGATCTTAGCACAGCGTTTCACCCCCAGACTAATTGTCAGTCAGAAGGGACTATCCAGGTTTTAAAGATTATGCTTCGTGCTTGTGTGATGGATTTTGGTGGTAGTGGAGGTATCATTTAGCTTTAGAAGAGTTTTCTTATAATAACAACTACCATTCCAGTATCAATATGGCTCCTTTTGAGGTATTATATGGTAGGCATTATTGCTCGCTAGTTGGTTAGTTTGATGCTCTAAGGTTTGATGTCGAGATACAGACTTGCTTTATGAGTCCTTAGATAGAGTTTGGATCATTAAAGATAGCCTTCAAGCGGATAAGAGAAGGAAGAAGTGCTATGCTGGCTGTAGACTTTATGCCTTTAGATATAGTGTTAGTGACCATGTTTTCCTTTGAGTTTCACCCATGAAAGGTATGATAAGGTTTGGGAAGACCAGCAACCTTATCCCCAAATATATTGGTCCATTGGAGATTCTTCGAGATGTTGGTGATGTGGCCTATGAGTTAGCTTTGCCCCTAGATTTATTGACTATTTATCTAGTTTTTCATATTTCTATGCTTTGCCGTTACATAAGAGAGATGTAGGTTAAAGAAAGGTTGTAGCTTTTGAGATTGATGGAGATAGTATCTTGAGGTACCAAGCCAAATTTTCTTTTCCCGATGTTGATGGGTTCAGAGAGGGGATCTTGGTTGAGGATTATGAGTGAGATATGACCATTTTTGTGGCTAAATACATGGTGTATCAATAAGTGAAGATTAAGCACTTGAGGTCCGACGGGTTGGCTCAAGAGATTGAACTACCAGTACGAAAATAAGAGATAATTAATATGGATTTTTTTACTGGTCTTCCTTAGTCTCAGAATTAGTATATTTGATTTGGGTCATCGTGGATAGGATGACTAAGTCTGCTGGCTTCTTGCTAGTGAGGACTAATATTTTTGTAGGGGATTATTCGAGGTTGTTCCTCCTAGTGATTTGGAAGGTTCTTGGGGTGCCTATTTCTATCTTGTCAGATCATGGTATTCAATTCTCATTGTATTTTTGGCATTTTTTTTGAGTGGTTTGGGAACTAAAGTGAGCCTTAGTACTGCTTTCCACCCATAGTTTGATAGGTAGGCGGAAAGGACTATTCAGATATTGGAAGATATGTTTCAGCCTGAGTGATTGACTATGGTGGAGTTGAGTTGATCATTTACCTCTTATAGAGTTTGCATATAAAAATAACTACCACTATAGTATTAGGATGGCTCCATTTAAGGTGTTTTATGGTATGAGGTGTAGGTCTCCTATTGGGTGCTTTGAGGTTGTTTAGGCAGAGTTGTTTGGCTTGGATTTTATTCACCAAGAGATGGCGAAGGTGAATGTGATTTGGGATAGACTTAAGGCTGCTCAAAGTTGCAAAAATATCCTAAGCGGATTTGAGGCATAAGGAGTTACAGTTTGATATTGGCGATTGGGTTCTCTTGAAGGTATCTTCTATGAAGGGAGTAATACAATTTTGAAGAAAGGAAAGTTTAGTCCCTAGTATGTTGGCCCATACTTGATTTTGAAGAGAATTGGGAAGATTGCGTATGAGTTAGAGTTGCCTCCTAGTTTGTGCTGCATTTATTCAATGTTATATATGTCAATGTTGAGGAAGTATGTGGGTGATCCTGATTGGTCCTATAAAAGATATTGGAATTTTGGATTCCTTAGCGTATGAGAAAGTCCTAGTTGAGATCTTTTATCAAAAATTTTATCGGTTACAAAAGAAGGACGTAGATTTTGTAAAGGTTCTATGGAGGAATGATAAGGTTGGAAATGATACATGGGAAGTCTAAGAGTACTTGAAGTAGAAGAATCCAATCTTGTTTTCCACATTCGATAATCCTGGGTATGGTATATATTATTCTTAACATCTTTGTTTTCTAACTTTGTTAAATGATTTCCTCGACATTTTTATTTTCTGACTTTGCTAAAGGTACTCTGGACATTTCATAATTTAACCCCTTTGACCCCACGACTTAAAGATTTCCTTGGTACTTCATTATCACATCATTCCCAATAAAACACTTCCAAATTCTCTCTCAAACTCTTTGTTCAAATAAAGGCTAGAGTTTCAAAAGGTTGATCTATTAGGGCTCTTAAGGATGGTTTCTCTTTGTACATCTTAATATTTAATGCATGTTAATCTTCCCTCATTGTTGATTTTGCAAAAAAACAGGTGATTTAAAGTAGTGTTCATAAGTTTATTGTTTTTGTTTTGAAAACAAAGGTTGGGATTTTTGAATGTTATGAATTGAACAACGTTTCTTTTGGCTTACATATATAATTTTCATACTTTTAATATTGTTTTGAACTTGTTGGTACATGGGTTTGGTGAATGAACTAGGGAATTATGATTTTTCCAAACCTGTGACTTTTAAAATAGTTATAACTCAAACCCCTTAATATGAAATTGGTTTTAGTTATCAGAATTGTAGGAATTTGTAAAATTGAATTATTCTTGAACTACTGCATGATATAAAGAAGTATTTGAAATACAATGGTATGATTTAATGAACAAAGGTAGTCGGTGTTCCCCAATGTGTATTAATAAACAAACAGAGTTGTTGTCCCTGAGTTAATGGAATTTGTTTTGGCATAAAGTGTCACCTTTCAAGTGTAGTTGGTATAATGATACCAACAATGTATGTGTTAAAGTTTATTGTGGTCCTTTGAATGGGAATGCGGGATACTTATTTTAATAGGGCTATAATAAGGGTTGTGTAGCTGAGTTGTGAAAGTAGAGGTCCGATTGATCTATACACGAAATCACATTTGCCGACACGGAGGTCAAAGTGACTAGGGAGGCTTTAGCCCTCCTTATTATTTTTATTTCATGATTAGGGAGGTTTGAGTCCCCCATAAATCATTATATGATCGGGTGCTTAAGTCACCTTGGTATATGTTAGGGGTTCGAGTCTCACATATGCATATATATCAGATTATTTTCTAGTTCGTATGGTTGCACTCACTGGGGGCCAACCAAGGTATGAGAACTGGGGCCCAAATAACTCGTAGGTACTATTATATGATGGTTGAGCTACATATTCTAGGATAAAGTTCTGAAAATCATGTTAATCCTTTTTTCTTATCCTAGCATGTGATATATATATTTATGTATACGCATTTAACTATGTTTAATGGCTTTTAAATGATCTTAAACTATTGATCATATCATTATGTTATCCTTATCCTTGAGTTTCATGCTAGCGTTCACCCCGCTTATAATCTTCAGACATTGTATCCCCAAACAGTGCTAGAATTAGTCATAATTCCACTCCTCTTAATCAATTACTTGGATTCAGGATTAGCTAGTGAATCAGACTGATGTTGTGAGCTTTCATACTTTGAAGGACTCTATTTCATATTATGGATATCTTTATGACCTTACTATTCTTTGGATTTGGTTTTTTTTATAGGCTATGGTCGGGGGCATATCCCGACTAGATATTCTTTTATTTTGATTAGAGTCTTTGTCGAACTACTGTTGGTATGGGCGATGTTGGTATTAGAACTAGTATTGGTATTAGTATTGGCATTGATATTGGTATCAATTGGTTTTGGTTATCGACTTACTTTAATGTCTTTAAATTAATATTCTCTCATCTCGTTATATGTTCAAAATCTAGCCAACCTTAGGGCATAGTGTGTTTTGTTTTGTTAGGTACTGAGGTGATCTTCGATCCATATGGGACTTGAGACACCCATCACGGCCAGGACCTAGTCCATGTCATGACATTCGGATATTCCAAATATAACTTTTTAAACTAGGTATGGTTATGATGAGTTCTTGGTCATGACCTTTGGGTTGACATATGCCCAATTGAGTTCATGGAGTTAATGAAATGGGTATTTCGACCGTAACTAGACTTTTTTATTATTTATTTTATATATGATAGCTAGTTTTATCCCAAGAGTGAGGCTGATCATGAGGAGTATTTACGGATCGTGCTTCAGAGATTAAGGGATGAGAAGTTGTATGCTAAGTTCTCCAAGTGTGAGTTTTGGTTGGAGTCTATCTTTTTCATAGTGCATATGGTTAATCAACAAAGGTATTATGGTTGATTTATCCAAGAATATAGTTATAGTGATTAGGCTATGCCTACTTCGCCTATTGAATTTCAGAGTTCTGTTGGCTTGGCTGGTTACTATCGGCATTTAGTTGAGGGTTTCTCATCCGTTGTAGCTCTATTGACCAAGTTGACTCAAAAGAAGGTTTCTTTTTAGTTCTTCAATGCTTGTGAGGAAAGCTTTAAAAAACTCAAGGATTTGTTGATATCAACCTCAATCTTCACTTTGCCCCAGAAGGCCGTGGGGTTTACCGTGTTAGTAATGCTTCATTTGTTGTGTTAAGTGTTGTATTGATGAAAAATGGTAAGGTGATTGAGTACGCTTTTTGTCTGTTGAATCCCCAAGAGAAAAATTACTCTACCCATGATTTGGTGTTGTACGTAGTTATTTTTGTTTTGAATTTGTAGAGGCACTACTTGTATGAGGTCTCTTGTGAGATTTCCTCCAATCATTCCAGCCTTCAGTACTTCTTAACCCAGTGAGATCTTAAGATGACGCAGCGCCATTGGGTTTAGTTTCTTAAGGATTATGACTTAACTATTCTCTATTATCCGTGTAAGGCTAATATAGTTGTAGATTCCTTGATCCGAAAGTTGACTAGCATAGTTTGTGTGGCATTTCTTTTGACCCAGTAGAGGCCTTTGGACTTATAGGTTTAGTTCTTAGCTAAGCAGATGGTTATGCTTGATATTTTGACACCTGGGTATGTTTTGGAATTCATGGAGGGTAGGTCTTTATTGATGGAGAAGATTCGAGCTCATCAATTTGATGATGTTAGATTAAGATAGATTTGGGATAAAGTGGTGAGTGGTGAGGCTAAGGAAGCCTTACTTAATTCAGATGGTTTCTTGAGGATTGGAGGCTGAGTTTGTATGCCGAAAGTGGGTGATTAGGTTAGGTTTATTATGGAGAAGGGGCATTGTTCCATAGAGTCCATCCATCCGAGAGAACTAAGATGTATTGTGATTTGAGGCAACATTAATGGTAGGGTGGTATGAGAAAAGATAAAGTGGATTTTTTAGCTTGTTCTCTTTGTTTCCAACAGGTGAAGGCCAATTATTTAAGTTTTGGTGGACTACTTCAGAGATTTCCCAAACATGAGTGGAAGTACGAATGGATCACTATGAAATTCGTGACTGGGTTGCCTCGTACTTTATATGGTTTTGATAGTGTTTGGGTCATTGTGGATCGATTGACCAAATCTTCCGATTTTATTTTTATTCCAGCCTTTTATAATGCTAAAAGGTTGGCCCATAGCTATAGTAGTGAGACTATGCATCTTTATGGTATGCCAGTGTCTATTATCTTAGATTGAGGTTCTGTTTCAAGTCTCAGTTTCTGAAGACTTTTCAGGATGAGTTGGATACTCAAGTCGATCTTCGCATAACATTTCACCCCTAGACTGACAATTAGTCGGGGTAGACTATTTAGGTATTAGAGGATATGCTCTATACTTATTTGATGGATTTAGGTGGCCAGTGGGAGAAACATCTAGCTTTGGCGTAGTATGCATTCAACAATAACTACCATTACAGTATTGATATAGCTTCTTCTAAGGCTTTGTATGGTATGCATTGTTTCTTTCCAATTTGTTGGTTTGATAATTCGAAGGTTAGACCTCGAGGTATGAACTTGCTTCATTAGTCTTTGGGTAGAGTTTGGAACTTTTAGGATAGACTTCGAGTGGTTCCGAGTGGGTAAAAGTGCAATGCATATCGTAAACTTTGTGCCTTGAGATTTAGTGTTGGTGATTGTGTTTTCCTTCATGTTTTGCCCATGAAGGGTATGATGAGGTTTGGGACAAGGATAATTCTTAGCCCTAATTATATTGGGCCATTTGAGATTCTTCGGACTGTTGGTGATGTGGCTTATTAGTTAGCCTTACCCCCAGCTTTATCAGCAACTGTTCATCCCAGTTTTTCATGTTTTCATGCTTCATCGTTACATTCCAATTGATTCTCATGTCATTTGTTAGGATTATTTTCAGTTAGATAAGAGGTTGTATTTTTTTAAGGAGTCGATGTTCATCTTGGCTAAGGATGTTAGATGGTTTAATTCTAGAGTTATTCTAGTAGTTATGTTCCAGTGGAAGCATCAACCTATAGATGAGGCTACTTGGGAGTCGAGCCTGACATGCATAGTTCTTATCCGAACTTTTTGCTGATTAAGGTATTTTCCCTTGCCTTTAGTTCGAGGATGAACTAAATTTTTAGTGGTGGATGATGTGATACCTTGGTTTTGATAATTTATGTGAAATATTCATTTCTATGTGATTTCACTATTTTACCCTTTCTCGTGGTTTATGTTATGGTATTTTTGAAGTGTGGGGACGCTTGGCATAGTTCCCAATGTGTTTTGATGTTATTTATGTGATATTGTGTTTTTAGTTCCTTGAAAAAGCCTTATAGTTAACTTCGGTCCACATTTATGGTTGAGTTTCTAATCTCATAATTATCACTTTTCTTTCGATTTCATCTTCAAAACAACATCAATTCTTGATTCTGAAATTAATTTTGGGGAATTGTATTGGTAAAGCCTGAACATGGGTTTTCTTCAATTTGCACCTCATTTTAAACTCATTTTCACTTGAATTTTAAGTTGTAGGCTCCTAAAAATATGAGTAACATGTTTCAATAAAAAAATTATGATTTTACCCTTTTTTTTATAATCTCATATCGGGAGTCTGTTTTAATCCTGAGATAAAAATAAGCAATAAGGGTATCGTTGGCTTTCTTTTGATGCATAGATTTTATATTTTTATATTTTAGTTACTAGTTCATGGGGAGTAAGGCTTCAGATTGAAGGCTTTCAGACCGGTGTTTCGACGTTTGAGGTAGGTTAATGCTTAACTTTTTTCATACTAGGTTGGGTAGTTAATGTAGATACAAAAGCATGTTAAGTGTGTGGGAACTAATCATGAGAATGGCTATAATTATTGTGTTGTGCCCATTAGGGGCCTATATATTATTATATTTGGTAGTTTTGGAATATTATTTTCTATGTATGACTTTGTGGGGACGTATTGATCTTGTTGGTTATGAATATGTAAAATTAATTGTCTTTTATAATGGAAAAGCCTAATATGGTATCACTCGTATTATGACCCAATTTCTCAAATCATGATGGCGCCTACTATAATCCACTAGTAGAAAAGACTACCCAACTAGATAAAGACAAGAATACAAAAAAGATGAAGTAAAAGATAAAATACATAATATATTTCAAAAACTTTGTTGTATCAGTACAAGAGCTTCTACATAATAAGATGTCAAAGTGAAATACAAATGAATATACTGATACAACTCATCTCTAAATACAACATAGAGACTAGTCTAGTAGATAAGAGGGGGGAAAGTAATACTTTGAACGCCAAGAGCTTACTCTAAGTATCCAAACCATGGATGCTCCGCACAACGTGCACATCCACAATGATAACCCATACTATGATCTGCAGGCTGCAAAAGTGTAGTATGAGTACCAAACACATGGTACTCAGTAGGAAACTGCCAATTGAGCTCCAAAGGTAAAGCAGATATACCTGACATATAAAACTACACCCGAATGTCAAACAACCACATAAGACAACCAATGAGATAATAATGATAAACTATCCTAATCATGTCTAAGAGACTAACATAACAAGGCTAAAGAAGTAAAACGAGTGCACTATCTTATTCCACCCGTACTTAGGAATCTCAACACTATACCGTATATCACCGGTCAATATACAAAGTAAAAGAGGAATAAGATATATATATATATATATATATATATATATATATATATATATATATATATATATAAGTATACAAGGCCAAGGAATTATTATCCAATATGAATCAACGAAAGGAACGTATATACGATAACATCATACCTACATATATCTAAGTATGTATATATATCACAAGGTTTGCTCGAAGTACAACATAAATCATCAAACTAGATAGTTAATACATCTTAACTATAGCATGAGCTAGTGCTATATTACTTAGGGTTCTAGTCCATATATCAAATCATCATATGAGCATGCGTAAAAATATAATCATAAGATAGAAGAGTCCAGATTCATACCTGGAATCTCGATTCTGAATCAATTACCAATCTGTCATAAACTAGTCATAATATTGATGATAACAATGATAATAACAATGATAATGTCAATGTCGATAACAATGGGAGTAACCGGCTAGTTCAGACAATCAAATCCTAACCGAGCCTATCACGTAGCCCCACTGCTCCAGGCTCAAATTGTTCAATCAGCATACAACACACCACAAGTCATAGTCATCACCCATATTTATAAAGCCCTTTAATATGGGCTGATAGATATTGGCGCATGCTATTGATAGGCAATATATATGCAAGGATGAATGTAACAGAATCCACAATATCATAATCATCATAATCACCATCATCAAAATCATTCTCATATTAACCATTATTAGCCTAATTCATTCTTATCATAACCATCATTATCCTAACCATTCTCATCATAACCACAATTCATTCTCATCATAACCATTATCATCAAAATTATTCTCATCATAATAATCATTATCATCATTACCATTATCATCATAATCATTCTCATTATAACCATCATAATCGTATTCATGCAAAGGCTTTACCAGGTATCTATATATATATAATCACCATACATAGGGCTAGCCGGACTCGAATTGGTTAATATACACATAGGCACATTAATGTAATCATCCTCTGTCCTTGCTGGGTATATCATCATAATCATCCTCCGGCCTTTTTGGGTATATCATCATAATAATTCTTCGGCCTTGCTAGGTATAAATATATCATTACAATGTCATCCAGCCTTGCTGGGTATCAATATATCATCAAAATAATATCCTCCGGCCTGATTCGATATCAATATATCATCATCACAATATCATTCGTCCTTGCCAGGTATATAATAAGTATCATCATAATCATAACACATATATATAACGTTAATACTAAAATCTATTATCGGGCTTTACCCAAAATTTATATCATGAATACAACATCTTCCTTCGTCCCATACCGAGAGATATACATGTAGAGATAGCAGGTGCACGAACTCAAGTTATTGCTAAACAGAGTGTAAATCCATAAATCCATTGCCCAAAGTGAAATTTGGGACTAAGTAATTATAAAAGTGTTGAAAAGGATGGAATCTCTCATGAACAGAGTAATTAGTAGTATCAAATCGTAGGCCATAATCTATCTAGTTCAAATATTTTAAAACATAATTATTAATATCTTTAACATATAAGTTATTCATTAAGACAAGCATTTATTATTATGAAGAAATCCATTTTTAAGATCGAAAGTGGGCTTAAATCCTTATTTAGTAAAAATAGTAATAAGATTATAATCTAATCGGGATTGTATCAGTCATCAATGCAATGATAAATAATGTACAGAATCTATTCATGTCATCACTAGTATTCAAACCATGGAGCCACAAGCATTACTATATCAATAAATTACAATCACATCCTTTACAAGGATAAACACTTCCCAGATGGTCAACTCATATCATAACACCACCTTGAGCCCAATAATGTGTCCAAAATAATTACAATATCATAATCATGGCCTTCAACCCTAACACATATATGAAACTTATATAAATAATCTTGTTTACAAATCATCTCATATCTATAAGTGATTGAGTATGCACGAGGCATCACATATCTATAAGCCATAAAACATATCTATAATCATCTCACATATAGGAAGCATCTCCCATCTATGAGGCATAATATATAGAAAACATCTCATGTCTATAGGCCATATATCATATCTATGTCTATGACTATATTATCAAGCATGTTGATGGACTTATCTTAAATCAAGTTCGGAATGCCATAGCATAGCTACAAGCCATAAGTCATAATTTAGGCAAAGCCATCATAATTTATCAACTAGTAAGGTAACCTTATTCTATAGGCTCAATAGTTTCAACCATGATTAACATTCACAACACATAATCAATCGTAACATTCACATTCACAGGTAACACATAACACGAATCATCTTACAAATTAGAGTAGACAGAAGCCTATCTCAAAGCTGAACTTAAAATTTTTAAATCGTTCACCAAACGCTCTTCATTTCAAAATCACAAAATGCCATCACGCTATCAAAATTGTAATCTACTCATCAATATGAGAATTGTTATACCCATATGGCACCATTGTCCTTCGTGTCCAAAAATGGCACAAAAAACCTCAAGTTGGTCCAACTTACAGAAATCACATTTTTGAGGTCAACCCAATTTTCATACATGATCAAGGAATGATAAACTTTAAGAATGGGTGGAAACAAACCTAAGTTGGGGTTAAAATTAAGTGCTCAAGCTATTTGGGGTTTTGGGTCAAGAACCAAGAAATTCATCTAGAAAAGGATGAAATCTTACCTTAAATTCAAAGATATTTTCTATAATAGAGGCAAATCAATCCACCAAGTACCCCAAAGACTCAATTTAAAGTTATAACACACTTTAGGGGTTTTGATCTCAAGAGGGCGTGGAAAGTGAGCAAAATTATGACCTAAGCTGACTTTTTACAGCCCCTCTAGGTCCTTAGAATGCTGCAATCGAAGCATGCAAGATACAATCGCACTATCTGGTGTCAGAACTAGATAATGCAATCACAATAAGAAGTAGTATGATTGTACTGCACTCTGCACACGACGTGCGATCGTAAGCACACTAGAAATTAGTTGAAACTTAGAAAAATTCTAAGTTTCCGCTAAGGCCTCAGGATTTATTCGAAATCCAATATGCACAAATAAACTATGTAACCACACTAAATTTGATGTTCCAAATGTAATGGAGAATTTAGATTTTCCATCCAAGGTGGTTTCAACCAAATGTAGGTCCCATACCCATATTTTAAATTTTCAAACTATCCGGCCAACAGGTCGAAATGATCTCGGGTGAATCAAGACCCAAATCAAAGTTCTAACTAGCCTATAATCAATATGGTGGAGTTGCTGGTGCAGTTGGAGTTTATATTCGAGATTTTTTTATTAAATTTTTTTATGTGACCATTTGGAACCAACAAAGAATTCTAAATAAAGAATTGGCTCTAAAAACTATACAAATAGCCCATAACAGAATTGTTAGTCCTAATAAGTCATAAATGACTTGGGGTAGATCTGGGAAAGCTATCCACTTCTAAAAGGACTTTCTTCCCTAAAATTCAATCGATAAAAAGACCTCAAAACTCAAAAGGATGACGTATTGGTCTCACATGCTCCAAGCATGATTTTCTGATTAACCTCCACAAAGAGAGAGCACTTAATTGGATTTTGTCGTAGGTATCCCTATTTCAACCATCTCTCTCACTTCACTTCCAACCAATCAAAATTGAACTTCAACCACTAACTGGCATCAAAATTAATCAAAAAAGGCAGATGTAAGCATATCTGAACCACAACACACTAATACCAACTGGTTACCTGTACAAATCAACCCAAGGCTTATTCACGCCAAAATAAATCATAGCATTAGTCATATAATAGATTCTAAATCCAAATGTATCCTTTTTCTACCAATCCATACTTTCTATCCACTTTGAACCAAAAGGTAAATCACCTAAGTCTTGTCTGCATAATCTCATTATAGAGAAAATGAGAAATTAAAGCTGGTCCATTGAAAGACCATACGATAAACAGGATAATAAGGTCATAAGGATCTATTTGGGCACATAAATAGAGATAATCAAGGAATACAATCAATGCCCATGCTACAACTAGTTTGGATGGTAACCAACCTGAAATTTAAAAGATCAATACATAACTACTCATCACTGAACAATCCACTCTAGGATGTCTCATCAATAGAGAATGAAGCAAAGTTGAATCCAGCTCAAGAATACTACTCCCATTGAGCATATCTTCTTAAAATTCCAAAAGAAAACATAAGACCAATGGTAAAAGTTGAAGGATCCAATATCAAGTCCATGGTCTATCATCTGAACACTTATAACTATAATCCATTTGAAGTTGAGAAGACCGAATAGGTAACCATGGAGTACGCTTAACTAGCCTACAAATGAAATCTAAACTGAGTCAAATTCTAACATTAAGGTTGCAATGAAGCTTTGAAACTCCAAACAAAGATCTCAATAGAGGTATCTCACATCTTATAGGAATCTTACATCTATGAGGCATAATACATCAATAAACATCTTATGTCTATAGGCCATATATCATATCTATGTATATGCCTATATTATCAAGCATGTTGATGGACCATATCATATTTTAAGTTTAGAATAGCATAGCATATTTACAAGCTATAAGTCATAATTCAGGGAAAGCCATCATAATTTATTAAGTCGCAAAGTAACCTCATTCTAAAGTATCTCAAATGAAATCTAAACTGAGTCAAATTCTAACATAAAGGTTGCAATGAAGCTTTGAAACTCCAAATAGAGATCTCAACAATAAGGTTGAATAGCTCAATTTCAACTACCCAAAACAATACTAAGAATGGGTAGGCTTTCATACTCCAAATCTATCATAACTCTAAAATCACTATTCCAAGGTGTCCAGTCAAAATTGAACTAATTATCCTATCTTACAAATACTCTAATCAACTTTAGCATCCAAATTTGACATATCAAAGTTAAATCATACCGAGTTAGTATTGAAATATATCTAAAAAACAAAATTATCATAGGGGTAAATATCGACTAAAAATACAATTGCCAACTCTATATAAGCTAGGGGCACAAAATATGGCCATAAATTAGAAATCATGTCCAAGGATGAGTTACTGGCTGAGAAATGCAAATAACCCCTTCCATATCTGCTGGCAAGCATGAACTATCAAAACATGATTAAAAACTGCCTAAGGCTGTAAACCACACTATTAGTGGAAAAAACTCTAGCAACTTAAAGAAATGAAGGTTAGGCTGCAAACTAACCAATCCAACACTCCATCTTAGCAAAGAATAGCCACAAGAACATATAATCAAGGAGAAATAGTAGAATAACCCTTAGTACGCCAAACAAACTCTGAAATTGGGATTTTCTAAATCCACACAAGTAGGAAAATCATAACTTGATCAATGGATAAATCACCTCATCGAGGATGAAAATACCAATGTCGAGATCAATGCCAAGGTCAAGACTAGTACTAGAAAATGAACCATACTACTAAAAATGAAGACTTTTGATTTGCCAACTCAAGAATTAATAAAAAAAATGTCCACCCGCCTCTACCTATCTAACTCCACTTTAGATAAAATCCATATCACAGTAAGAAAGAAGCATCCAATCTCCACACTAGTACAAAAAGCAAACCATTAGAAAGAGACAAACCCAACAAGTATAAGAGATCCAAGACATCTTAATATTAATATCAGATCCACTACTGAGAAATAAAACATCCACAAGTGTAAAATGGATCCAAAACTGGTGAAGCTCAGAAATAGTCTACATAAAGAAGCATATCCAATGCAAAAATGTTTGCAACCCAGGAGGCAAGTCTAAGAATCTCAAACTCATTAATGAGCAACATAACTAAATTTTCAACTCTAGAACCATAATAGAATCACTGAAGATCATCTTACCTTCAATACCATAATACCTTCTCGAATCAATTTAATACAACTTACTAAGAGAAAAATAATCAACCTCACTTCACTATGGAAAAAACACATCAAATTAGGATATATCTACTCAAGACACCAAATAATAATTGCAAGGTAATGTAATTCTAGCTAGATAATTCTAGTCTAAATAGCTACCCAACGAGAATCAATCACATTAAGTAATAAATATAGATAATGACAACAATAGCAACAACAATTTTTATATGACTATAATGAATATGTGGTACTAAAATAAATATCAATATCATGTACCACTTAAGGCCCACAATAATGTCGATGTGTGAAGATAAATAGGATTTGAACCTAAATGATACACCCATAGGGAGAAATTATCAATCCTGATCTACTCTAATCACTACTAAAAGCAATAAGCCATGGAGCAGTCATATAATCATGAATTCAATAACAAGTACAATAACCATTAGGAACTCATCAAGGAATAAAATCTTCAATGGGTATGAAGACCCCAACACACATAATGAAAAAAAGGTAAATACAGGGAAATAAAAGCATACAAATCATGGTGAAAACTGTAATCACTTTCCTGAAGAATCTAAGAGAGGATAAATCTAAATAGGTCTAAACTTGTACCAATCGACTAACTCATCAACTAAGGTATCAAGTGCACTATCTCTAACTGAAGATCCCACAATATCAGGAGGCTGATCTAAATGAGCTGAATGACTAGAAATACCATGCCCCAGACACTCTCTAGATTAGTGACTAATCTATGATAGTCATAATAACTCTTAAAGTTCTAACCTTGTGAGAAATATGAACTAAGCCTAAATGGATGGCCTACTAAAGGTAAGAGAACTCTCTACTACAAAGACCATCCTTTCTGTAATCATAACCTACTTCAAAAACCATAGGCTAGCAGGGAATACATACTAGCTCTGTCTGATCAATTAACTTATATCTGGGTCACTCTTTGAACTAGTGTCCCATCTCGACACACCTAAACAAAGATACTACAATACTTTGAGATGTTGCCCCTCATAATCCAAAATGCTAGTCAGGGCCTAAAGACCCTAAGCTAAAAATCTACAAGGTCTGATGGGGACTCTTTCTGTTATGATCACCATGACTATAATCTATAGTTAGGAGAGCACTTTGGAACCAATCATTATAAAAATATAGATATGGTCGAAATCTCTTAAAGCTAGAGTAATTAATAGTATCAAATCATAGAACAGAATTTGTCTTGATCAAATCTTGAAAAAAATCATTATTAACCTTTTTAAATATAGTTATTCATTAAGATAGACATTTATTATTAGGAACAATTCCATTTTAATATAGAAAGTAGGTTTAAATCCTTATTTAGTAAAAAGTAATAAGATTATAATCTAATTAAAAGTGTATTAATCATCTCTGCAATGATCATAAATGTACTCAATTAATGTATGCCATCACCAGTATTCAAACAATGGAATAATAAGCATTAATATATCAATAAACTACATTCATATCCTTTATAAGGATAAACACTTCTCGGATGGTCAACTTATGTTATAACACGACCATGGGCCTAATAATGATCTGGAATAATTACAATATCATAATCACAACCTTCGGCCTATATACATATCCAAAACCTATATCAATAATCATGTCTACAAATGTTGTCATATTGATAATCCATAGAATATTCAGGAAGCATATCACTCTATAAGCCATAAAGCATATCTATAATCATGTCACATATTGGAGGTATCTCACATCTTATAGGTATCTCACATCTATGAGGCATAATACATCAATAAACATCTCATGTCTATAGGCCATATATCATATCTATGTATGCATGTTGATGGACCATATCATATTTTAAGTTCAGAATGTCATAGCATATTTACAAGCCATAAGTCATAATTCAGGGAAAGCCATCATAATTTATCAAGTCACAAAGTAACTTCATTCTAAAGACTCAATAGTCTCAACCATGCCAAACATCTGCTATTAAGTCCATATGGGCTTACACAAGTCTTGGCCTTACGTGGGTTTGAGGAATCCACTTCTAATACTCAATTTTCATACTTAGGCTATTTATACCCCAACTAGGCTAAGGCATCTAGTTAAATTTCTAGTTTTCAAGTAAGCCATAACAATCACAAGATAGGATTTCTTTCAAGTAAGCCATAACAATCACAAGATAGGATTTCTTCCTAGAAACTTTGGCATTGAAGAAAACTCTTCCTAAATTATGGTTCCAAGATCACTAGAATGGTCTGCATAAGGTTAATCATATTAACCAAGATTCAAATTCTTAAACAATAACCCACACCTAGCATTATATCTTATCTATACTATGAATTAGTTCAATCTAGGGAGAAGGCAATAGAGTTCTAACAGGGTAATAAGCATTTCACCTTATGTGTCAAAAACATTAATCTAATCCCCAAAACTTCAATAATCATGACAAAGACATTCTACCCAAAAGAATATTAACATTCTTATTCCATATATAACATATATTATCTTACAAAGTAGAGTACACAAAATCCTACCTTCTAGCTTAACTATAAATCCTTAAATCATTCACCAAAGTGTCGTCTTCATTTCACAATACCAAAATCCCATCATGCTATAAAAATCATAATCTACTCAACAATCCAAGAGTAGTGATGCCTCTATTGTACCATTGTGCTTCAAGTCTAAAAACAATACCAAAAACCCTTAAGTGCGTTCCACTTATGGAAATCACATTTCTGAGGTCAACCCATCTTCATAACTGATCAAGGAATCTTAACCCTTAAGAATAGATAAAAACCAAACTACATTGGTGCTAAAATTAAGCCCTCAAGCTATTTGGGGTTTAGGTAAAGAACCAAGAAATTTGTCAAGAAAGGGATGAAATCTTACCTTAAATCATAAAAAATTCATAATAACAGATGTTAATAAAGATCCTAAGTCACCCCCAAGACTCAATTTAAAGTTATCATACCCTTTAGGATTTTTCCTATCAAGAGGGGATGGAAAATGAGCAAAGTCGCAACATAAGGGGCCTTATTATACCCCCTCTAGTCCCTCAAATGCTGTAATCACACTGTCTAGCGCAAAAAACCAATGACGAAATTGCATTAAAAAGTATTACAATCGCACTACCCTCTGCAGATAAGGTACGATCATAGGCACACCATAAGATAACTTAAACTTAGAAAAATTCCATGTTTCTGCTAAGGCCTCAGGATTTATGAGAAATTCAATATGCAAAAATGACCTATGTAACCATTCTAAATTCAATGTTCTGGAAACAATGAAAATGTTGAATTTTCCATTTGAGGTAATTTTGACCAAATGTGGGTCCCACAACCATATTTCTAATTTTCCAACTTTTTAATAAATAGATCAAAATAAGCTTCGGTGCATCAAGACCATAATTGAAGGTCTACCTAACCTAAAATCAATATTTTAGAGCTTATTCCATAGTCTAAATTTTCATCTAAGATTGTTTTACTATAGTTTTTCCTAGTGGACATTGGAACTGGCAAAGACTTCTAAATAGGGATTTGGCTCAAAAAACAAACAAAATGCCTGGTAACTAAACTGTCAGCCCCAACAAGTCATAAATGACTTGGGACAGCTATGGGAAAAATCTAATACTGAAAATAATTAAAAATATGAAAAATAACCTGAAGAGTCATTACAAATGATACATTTAATTATGTTTTTACTCGCTTGGCATATGGTTGATATTGGCATTCATGGATGGTTAGAAATATTATGTAGACATTTGGCTCACACAGTTAGTACGTTGACTGGATATGGAAACAATCTTTGTGGTTGGTTGTGAGCATTACATCCTCATATCATAGACATTCATGAAACATTGATACCACTATGAAAATTTTGGAAATATTGGAAATACTAGAATTTTTTGAAAAAAAGTGTGGCATCTTTAAAATCCTCTATATAGGATGTATTAAAGAAGAGTTACAGATATTGGTGTTGGATATTGGTTGTATAAGGCTTGACAAACCCCCCATGGGTCCTACATCGGGAAACTTTATATCTATAGGTGTATATGGAGGTTTTACGAAAAGCTCCGGCATCATCATTATTATTATTATCATTATTATTTTTATTGTATTTGTATTCACATTGTACCTTTATTTGTGTTGAATTATCTCTCTTGATGCATACTTGTCTATGTTTGATTCTTTCCTTTGTACTTGAATGTGTGATATATGTATAACTTGTAGATATAGTAAGTGTGAATTTTATAAAATTGATAGCGGAAATTATGTGGGCACCATTGTGGGAATTTTTTGATTATAGGTGGAATGGTCTTAGCGTGTATTTTTTATGCTTTATTTTTTTCTTTACTCAACCAGAATATTTTACCAACTGAGTATAAGTGGGCCATACTTACCTCTACTATTCCCTTTTGATGAATATCCAGGTTTGAAAGTGCCTCAAAGTGGTTGACTTTGAGTAATATTTTGGATCTATTTTAGGTAGCAGTTGGATTCTTGCTTTAGGTGGCTACTACTACCTTTCCTTACTTAGACTATCGTCTTTGTTTAACATTCAAAGATAGAGTTGTTCCTAGTATGGATATCTTATGTATTTTGATCTTGAATACACTAGTTAGCTCTTACACTATATCACCGAGTTTTGGGATTATTTTACTATACCTTTGGTGATATTCTTTTGCTTTGATTATATTATATGGTTTTGCTTTGTTCTAAAAGCCTTAATTTTGTTTATTGTAGTTATTTTGCCTTCTTGTATCAGTTTGTATAATAGGATTACTTGTAAAGTCTTATCGCAACAAGTGTCATCGTGTCCCTTGGTTTTTGGGTAGTTATAACTTTCTTTCAATGCTGATAGGTTGGCTCATATTATCATTAATCAGATAGAGTTTCTACTTTTATAGCTTACTTTTGGAAGGCCTTTGAGGAGTAGTTGGGTACTTGGGTTGATCTTACCGCAACTTTTCACCCAGTCAATACTTAATCAAAGTGGACTATCCATATTTTACAGGACATACTCTACTAGTGTTATGGACTCTGAAGGTCAGTAGGAGTAGCATCTATCTTTGGCTGAGTTTGCATATAATAATAGCTACCATTGAAGTATTTAGATGACTCTATTCAAATATTTATATAATAGATGTTGTCTCTCTCTAATTAGTTTTTTTTAAGGTTTTTGAGAATAGATCTCAAGGTAAGAACTTGCTTCATGAGTCTTTGGATAGAGTTAGGGTCATTCAAGATAGAATTCAGAGATTGAGAGAAGGCAAAAGTGTTATGCAGATTATGGACTTTTTGCCTTGAGATTTAGTATTAGTGATAGAGTTTTCCTTTGTGTTTTACCCATGAATAGCTTGATGAGGTTTTGGAAGAGGGGTAAGCCTAGCCCCCTGTATGTTGGACCATTTAAGATTCTTTAAACTCTTAGGGATATGGCTTATTATTTAGCATTGCCACAAATTTATTTGATGTTCATCTATTTTTTCATGTATTCATTCTACAATGCTATATTCTATACGGGTCTCATGTTATTCCTTAGGACACAGTGTAATTAGATGAGAGATTATCCTTTATAGAGGAGCTAGTCTCTATCCTAGCCATGGATGTTCGATATTTACATTCTTGAGATATTTTGATGGTTAAGGTCAAGTAGAGACATTGTCCTAAAGATGAGTCTATTTAGAAGGCCGAGTCCGATATGTGTTGTAGTTATCCCTTTTGCCGATTCAGGTATTTTCCTTGCATTTAGTTTGAGAATGAACTAGATTCTTATTGTGGATCTCGTAAGAACTTTATTTCATAAAATTTTCATTTTTATATGCTTGGATCATTTTATCCATCCTCGTGATTGCTTCATGATATTTTTAGGGTATGGGGATGTCTGACATAGTTCCTAATACATTACGTTGTAGTTCTTGCAAGTTAGTGGTTTTTTAGGTTAAAAATGACTTACAGTTGACTTCGGTCAACCTTTATTGTTCTGTGCTTTGAATGGTAAAATGGATTGCTACAATAGATCTATAATGTTGATTTTAGGTTGGGAGTGTGGTTGGTGTAATTTTATGGCTTTTATATATCATTTTGATCCTCGATTCAGAAGATTGTGAATTTGGGTCTCGGGGGTCATTTTGTGAAAACAACCTCTTTTAGAAAATATGATGTTGCCATTGAGTCTGGAACTAATATTCAATGGTTTCATAGAACTTTTCATGTTTAAAAAAAGGATATTATTCAACTACATAGGACTTTGTTATAGAAATGATGTGTTTTTGTGTTGGGTTGTAGGAAAATAGGGTCGGAGAGCAAGTTGAGCAATAAATTGATGAAGTGAAGCATGGGTCTACCTATGGATCCTACCTACGGGCTATAGGTACTATCTACAACCATGTACTTTGACTATCTAGGTAGAAAAGTAGATGTTTTTCAAGTTGGTGCTTGTTCCTAATTTATACAGACCCTACCTATGAGTCATAGTACTACCTATATCCTATAGGTACCCATCATAGGTAAGGGTTCTGAAAGATAAAGCCTCTACTTATTCCAAAAAAATAGTTACGGACTGTAGTTACTATCTACGACCTGTAAGTTGGGTCATAGTTTAGTGCTGACCCTATTTTCCTACTTTGTATAGGATAGGTTTTTTAGGTTTTTTTTATATAACTATAAATACCCATTGTATATTTCAGTACTAGTTTAGATAGTTTGTACATTTTATGCACTTAATACATTATTTTGATTTCTAAGATACAGTTTTGATCTTGGAATTATTGTTGTCTACTTTTAGGGTTTGATAATAATTTGAGATTTTGATTTTTATCCTTAATTATTTATGAGGTCATTCATATTCTTTCAATTATGAATTGTATGTGTGTTCTTACAATCATAAGCAGTTGAATCCCATATATTGGGTTTTGAGAATCCTAATGGATTAGGAAAGTATAGAATGTGCAAAGTCATTCCTTATTGGAGTTCCTGTATGTATTGTGGTTTGCTTTATATTGATTGTTTTCTCGAAGGATGCAAACATTAGGAACCTACCTAATTTCTATACTATCTAGAGAGAGAGGTTGATATTACGAAAAGAAGATCACAACAGTAATTTAAAGCTATCAACCTTCATCTAATCAACATGAAACTAGGAGGAGATGGTTAATCTGGGATCCAAGAAAAGGATTAGTAATGCCACAATCTAACACTGAGAGAAGATGAGTGAAATTCTCCTAAATCAAGGTTAAAAGATGGTTCGGTGATATATAACTTGTTAAATTCTATATGGAAGACACTGATATAGTTTGACGAGCACAATAAGTATGCAGAGTTAAGAAGTCAGGGGAATCACAATCCTAGTAATCGTGTTATATTCATAATAAACTAAATTGTCCAAGAATTATTACTATTTCTATAGTTATTAAAAAATCCCCTATTTACTCCCTGTACCTTCTAGCTACGTCAATAAGCTCTTAAGAAATTTTCATCCTATTCCCTGTGGGTTCAACCCCAACTTTGTTGGGTTCTATATTTTACAATCGATCAAACTATATGTTTTATGAGATGTAATTTGGATGACAACAAATTTTTGTGCCATTATTGGGGAATACGGTTGTGGATTTTTTGAATTTGCTGAGATTGTTTCTTTTCTACTATTTCTTAGGTATACATCAGTGTATGCCCAGTACTCGGAGTCAAGGTTTAAGGACCCTCCAAGTTATTTTTCATATTTTTTTTAGAACTAATTACCTATTTAAAAGTCTTCACTGGCTCCAAATGGCCACCAAGAAAAAACATCAGTGAAACAATCTCGTATGTAAATTATGATTATGCTAGAGCTCCAGAATATTTATTTTAGGCTAAGTATACCTTTGGTTTTGCATCCCGAGGCACCCCAAGCTTATTTCAACATATTTGTCAAAAAGTTTAAAAATTAGAAATTTAGGTGTGGGACTCACATTTGGTCTAAATGACCTCATACGGAAAATCCAACTTCTCTATTGCATTTGGAACATCGGATTTAGTGAGATTACATATTTCATTTGCATAAATCATATTTTGAATGAATCTCGAGGCCTTTGCAGGAACTTAGAAAGTTTTCAAGTTTCAGCCAATATCTAGTGTCGGAGAGGATGGTGCAATTGCACCAAGAGGTATTACAACTGCAAATTCTACTCCTGCATCCTGTGTGCAATTTCAATCCTTAGGTGTATGATAGAAACACCGGTATACCTGATGGGGTTATAAATAGGGCCCCTAAGTCATGAAATTACCCATTTCCACCAACTCTCTTTAAAGAAAAAACCCTAATAGGTTGGATAACTCAAAATTAATACTTATAGGTGACTTAGGGTCTTGATTAATATCTGTTATATAAAATATCTTTGGATTTAAGGTAAGATTTTATCTATTTCTTGGTTAAATTCTTGGTTCTTGACCCAAAACCCTAAATAGCTTGAGGACTTGATTTCAGCCCCAAATTAGATTAGTTTTCACCCATATTTTGAGGTTTATGATTCCTTATTCATGTATGAATATTGAGTTGACCTTAGAAATATGATATCTATAAGTAGACCTGGGTAGTATTTTTTGGTGTTATTTTAGGACCCGAAGCACAATGGTGCAATGTCTGTATCATTATTCTCCTATTGATTAGTAGATTATCATTTTGATAGTGAGATAGAATTTTGGTATTGTGAAGTGAAGACAAATATTTGGTGAATGGTTTGAGGATTTACAATTCGTGTTTGAGGTAGGCTTGTGCCTACTCTTCTTTGTAACATAATGTGTGTTATATATTGCATATGGATGTGAATGTTAAGATTTATTATGTATAGGATAACTTAGTCTTGATTGTTGAAGTTTGGGGATTAGATGAGGGTTTTAAGTCATAAGGTGATATAGTTAGTACTCATTTATAATCCTTTTGTCATCTCCTCAGATTAAGCTAATTCATTGAAAGGATTTTATATGATACTAGGTTGAGGATGTGGTTTTAGCATTGGAAGACTAGTTGGTATATTTAACCTTATTTTGGATATCTTGAAACTATAATTTAGGGGTAGTTAACTTAAATGACAATGTTTTTAGATAAAGTTCCTATGTTAGGATTGGTTATGGCTTACTCGACATGTCAAAGTTGAACTAGATACCTTCACCTAGTTTGGGATATAAATTGACTAAATATAGATATTGAGCATTAGAACTGGGTTCTTTTGCCCACCTTAGGCTAACACTTTTATTAGCCTATATGGATTTATAAGCGAATATTAGTCTTCGTCTAGACTAGTAAGCCATAAATATAAGGTTACTTTGCGACTTGGTGAATCGTGATATATTTTTTTCTGAATAATGATTAATAGCTTAAAGCCATGATATCCCTTATAGATGTGATATTAAACCTTTGGAGATGTTATTTCCTCTTATTTATGATATTAGGCCTTTAGAGATGTTATTTCCTCTTAGTTGTGATATATGTCCTCTAGAGATGCTATTTCCTCTTATTTGTGATATTGGGCCAATAAAGATATTATTTTCTCTTAGTTGTAATATAGAGCCTTTACAGATGTTATTTTCTCTTACTTATGATATCTGCCCTTCAGAGATGTTATTTCCTCTTAGTTGTGATATTGGGCCTACAGAGATGATATTTCTCTTAGATGTTATAATAGGCCTAAAGAGATGAGGTTCTCCTCATAGATGTGACCTTCGGCTTATAGAGGATTTATTCCTCATATTCATGACATATGTATCATTTATTGATAGTATACCTCGTAGGTGAAAGTTGCTTATTGATACTATGCCGCCTAGATGTCAGATGCTTATTGACAGTATACCTCCTAGATATGATTTAATTTTTAATGGTATGACTATTATATGTGACATGCTTGTTGATATTATTCCTCTTAGATATGAGATGCTTACTGACAAAATATGCCTCCTAGGTGTTAGGCGCATTGTATATTATGCCTCCTAGTGTAAGATGATCACACTGTGGATAAGTACAACACTGTTGGGCGACACTGCCCTGTGACGGAGTATTTGGGCTCTAAATCCATGAGGAGTTTGAAAACTCCTGGACACTCATACTGCTCTGCTTCAGATTCATAAAATCTTCCATTTTGTCCTCCCATAACTACAGAGGAAAGAATTGATCAAGGAAAGCTTCCATAAATTTGCCCCAAACTGTGGGCTGAGCACTCTTACCTTTTGCATCCTTCCAGTCGGCATACTACTGATTCGCAATATCCTTGAGCTGATAAGTTGCTAGTTCCACCCCTTCAACCTCATCTATATGTATTACCTTAAATATTTTTTCCATCTCATCCACAAACTACCGTGGATCTTCCTGCACCTTGGTGCTAGTAAACTTAGATGTGTTCATCTTTATGAAATGTCTGACCCTAGTAGCCTCAGATGCAATAGATACAGACGCAACATCTTCCTATCGTTGAGCCTGGTTAGCTACCAACTGTGTCATCATATAAATAGACCGTCTGAATTCTGCATTTGAAATATCTCCTTGAGCAGTTGGGGGACGGTTGACATTAGTCCACGAAGCTCGAGGTAGACTGGTCAGGAATGGAGGGACTCCCATAGTAGGGACAAGTTTTAGAGTGTGAGCTCTATTATGGGTCTGCATCACATGGGTGGACGGACCTTATCTGCCTGAGCATTCTGATTGATGATATGACATGGAGGTATAACTTTGTTTCTTAAATACAAAAGATCATTAATTAGGGGACAGTTCAGACGCCAAAGCACGAACTAAATCACAAAGAAAGGAAATATTTCCTAAATGCCTAACAGCCTCCTGTTTATAAGTGTGGCACGCTACACACCTATAAATAGGACTCTACCCGATGCAATTTTGCAAAAACCCTGGGACCATGAACCGTGCTTTGATACCAAGCTTGTCACAACCCAAACCGGGACCTTGGCCATGACGATTATACCGAACCATGAAGGCCAAAAACACCCCTATTTGTCTAGTAATCATGCACATAATTCAAATGATAAATAAAAGTGAAAGACAAATAACATTATGGAAGACATGGTCAAGAGTCATATGAAAGCAATAATTGGGAATAATGTCTCAAAATCTCAAATCAACATATCTATAACATCTGTAAAATCTCTACGACATGACTGAAACAAATGTCTATCTAAAAACTGGGACAAGGCCCCTAGTAGACCCAAAACTAATAAGTGATAAATGACACTTCTAGATAATCAGGCCTTCTGAAATATAGAAGGCTCACCAAGTGACTCTGCAAATCTGTCCGAGGAATCTACTAATTTTCTAGACCCCTAGACTGTGCCTTCTAACCTGGAAAGAAAGGGATCAATACAAAAGTACTGGTGCGCAGAGATATCAAAATAAAACATACATATTTTTACAAAATATAGTTGAGATCTATTCTAAAGAAGTTTCATATCAAGTCATTTGAAAACACATGGGCATAATGTAATTGTCTTTAAACAACAATGTAATGCAGCTGAGCTAGGTGGAATACCCTACATATCACATTTACACTAACTGTCAAACCTCAGTTGCCATTGAAATTAGAGTATACGTGAGGAGAAGACACATAAGATCACACAGCAAGGAGTCTCGACCCAATAGTAGTGCACAAGATCACAAAGCAGGGCTCCTAACCATAGTCTCAATTTGGGAATGACATAAAGTCAGGTACGCAAGATCACAAAGCAGGGTACCAAATTCCCAAGTCGGTTAACACGGTTTCTAGCGATGATCCCTTACACTCAAGCGCCTTCTTCGGGCATCCACCTATCTCATGTAAAATCAATGCATTCAAATTTTATCTGATTAAATCACAGATCTTATTTGTAAGGTATCTTCATACCCAACTTGCAAGTCATCAATAGCACATAAAAATATGCATAATCATATAAAAATCAAGATATTTTCATCATTTACAAGTAGTGGACAATAATTATTTCAAATTCATGCTCTCTTTTGTTGGTCACAATACAATATGGGGTATCGAAACATTATCATGGGAATTTGAAAGTAGTTTATCATTCATATTTATCAAACATCCATGGAAAATCTTATATCACATATGCATGGGGTCAACCATTGAAGTATATAGGCAAACAATTCCCATGACCATAGAAAAATGACTTAGAAATCATAATAAAAGTAAGTTATTAGTATTTTATTTAAAACCCCCATTTAAATGCATGCATGGTCATAAAACTACACCCATAAGATTTTTGGATAAATCCAAGTACCTCAATTACTATGAATATTAGGTGCTTCTTGAAGCCTACGTTGAGAGGATTACAAATATGCAATTATTTTTTAAAACCTCCGGTTGAATGTTGAGTTGCTTAGGTTTTTATTTTGATACCCCAAGGAGAATCCTTGAGCATTTTTGATGAATGAAGGTTTATTTTGGGGTCTTTGGAACTGAATTTCATGTTTAGGGCTAAGTAAGGGTGGAAAAGGACAATTTTGCCCCCAAAATAGAGTATTTAAGTAACGTGAAACCTTTATATAGGCATCACCTATGCTATTGCCTATGTTTACATAGGCGTCGCCTATGCTATCTTCTATGCTTTCCAGTGGCCATATGAGATTGGTTAGGCGACGCATATTACTTTGAAAGTCCGTAACTTCTTGCTCGGGTGCTGGATTTCAGCAAAAGTGGTATTATTAGAAAGCTAACTCAGAAATCTATCATTTTACGTATTGTAGGCTTTCTAATTTTACATATAAAAAGAGTCATAGTCGATAAAAGTTGACATAAATTATAATATCCACTTTTGCTTAATCGATCAAAGTAGTTTTCAATTGGTCGTTGAGTCAAATGACCCCTATGGTCTAAATTTAAGCTTTAATGGATTCACATACTACACAAATAATTAACATGCCGTATTGGCTTAGGATTTATGGTTTTAAGATTTATCAATAGATCAGAATCATAGTCTATACTGTAGCCCAAAATGTGGGGCATTATATACCTGTCAAGGCCGGAGGATATTATAATGATACATTGATACTTGGCAAGGCCGAACGATGGTTATAATAATGCCTGGATACCCGTAAATATTGGAGGATGATTATATTGATGTGCTAATGTGTATAACGTTTGGTTAGAGTCTGGCTAGCCCTATGTATGGTTATTACATATATATATATACTCGGCTAGTCTGGAGAATAATTATGATAATAATGGTTATGATGATAATGGTTATGACGATGATGGTTAAGATGAAGATATCATGATATTGATTATACTCACTAGTTATGGTATTGTGGATTCTATTATGTTTACCCTTGCCTGGACATTGCCTATCCCTGGTATACACCTATATCTATCAGCCTTTATGTGGAGGAGGGTTGCATCGGTATGGGCAATGATTATGCCTTGTGGTGTGTTACATGTTGATTAAATCTTTTTGCCTGGGACGGTGGGGACACGTTATAGGCTCTGCTAGGTATTGGTTGTTCAGACTACGTGGTTACTCAAGTAGTTATTTATATTGTTATTATCATTTTTATGATCATTTTTATAACTAGTTTATCACAGATTGGTCATTGATTCGATATCAGGACTATAAACCTTGAGTACGTTGGTACTAAATCCTCCTATGATTAAGAGATCCTAAAATGATAGCCTAATGAATTAGGCTATACCTTGAGTATGGATGTGAATGTTAAGATTGATTATGCATAGGATAACATAGTCTTGATTATTGAAGTTTGGAGATTAAATGAGGGTTTTAAGACGTAAGGTGATATACTTAGTACTCTTTTAGAATTATTTTTCATCTTCTTAGATTAACCTAATTCATAGATAGGATTTTATGTGATGCTAGGTTTGGGATATAGTTTTAGCATTAGAAGTCTGGTTGGTATATTTAACCTTATTTTGGATATTGTGTAGATCTTGAAATTGTAATTTAGGGGTAGTTGACTTAAATTCCCATGTTTTTAGATGAACCTCCTATCTTAAGATTAGTTATGGCTTGCTCGACCTGTCAAAGTTGAACTAGATATCTTAGCCTAGTTTGGGATATAAATTGACTAAATAGGGTTATCGAGGATTAGAAATGGGTTTTTCTACCAACTTTAGCGTATATTAGGATTTGTCTAGACTAGTAAGCTATTAATATAAGGATACTTTGCGACTTAGTGAGTCATGATATATTTTTCCTAAATAATGATTAATCGCTAATGGCCACGATATCCCTTATAGATGTGATATTAGGCCTTTAGAGATATTATGTTCTATTATTTATGATATTAGGCCTTTATAGATGGTGTTTTCTCTTAGTTACGATATATGTCCTCAAGAGATGTTAGTTCCTCTTATTGGGCCTTTAGAGATATTATTTCCTCTTAGTTATAATATAAAGACTTTAGAGATGTTATTTTCTCTTAGATATGATATCTGGCCGTTAGAAATGTTATTTTCTTTCAGTTGTGATATTGGGCCTACAGAGATGATATTCCTCTTAGATGTGATACTAGGACTATAGAGATGATATTCCTCTTAGAAGTGATATTGGGCCTATAGAAATTATGTTCTCTTCATAGATGTGACCTTTGGATTATATAGGTGATACTCCTCATAGTTATGACATATGACTTATATTGATAGTGTACCTCCTAGATGTAAGTTGCTTATTTATACTATGCCTTCTAGATGTGAGATACTTATTGATAGTATGCCTCCTAGATATGATATAATTTTTGATGGTATGACTCCTAGATGTGACATGCTTGTTGATAGTATGCCTCTTAGTTGTGAAATGCTTATTGACATATTATGCCTCCGAGGTGTGAGGCACTTATTGTAGATTATGCCTCCTAGTGTGAGAGGATCACAAATATGCTTATGGCTTTAAGATTTGTTACGCATTATAGTTTTTTATACCTTATGGATATAAGATGACTTACTAATATTTTTATTGATATGATTTATGGATACTCATGTCATCCTAAGGTCATGATTTTGATGCAATAATTATATTGAATATATTATTGGTCCCAAGGGTGTGTTATGATATGAGTTGACCATCAGAGAAGAATTTATCCTTGTAAATTATGAGATTGTAGTTTATTGATATATTAATGCTTGTGTTTCCATTGAAATTGGTGATGAAATGCATAGATTTGGTATATTCAGCATTGTTGCATCAATGATTGATACAATTTTGTTTAGATTATAATATTATTACTATTGCCAATAATTAAGGATTAAATCCCACTTTCCATATTAAACACAGATTCTTCATAATAATAAATATATGTCTTAACTAATAACTTATGTGTAAAAGTGATTAACAATGATGTTTAAGATATTTGACTGAGACAGATTCCTATCTATGATTTGATACTACTAATTACTCTAGTCATTAGAGATTCCAAAACTTTCTACACTTTTAAAATGATTTAGTCTCGTAATTTACTTCGGGAAACAGACATATGAATTTATATCCTCTTAGCCATGGCTTAAGTCCGTGCACCTACTGTATATCTAAATATATATCTTCCCAGTATTAGACAGAGGATGATTGTGCATTGATGATATAAATTTTGAGTAAACCCAATGATAGTTATAATATTTATGATATGTATATATTCTTATTGATAATGGAAAATTGATTTCGAATGATGAATTATGGAAATACACTCTACCTTTCTTCTTTTTTCATGTTTACTAACTTTATCCCTTGTGGGGCTTTCTCTTTACTTTAGCCCTCGTGTTATGATGATGTGATGATATTCAGTGAGGCCAAAGGATATTATGAAGATGTAAAGTTACCCGGAGAGGTTGAAGGATATTATGATGATGTGATGATACCCATTAAGGCCGGAGGTTATTATGATGATGCATTGATACCCAGGAGTGCTAGACGATGGTTAAGACAATGCATTGATAATGGGCAAGGTTGGAGGATGATTCCATTGATGTACCAATATCTATAGCTATCAGTTAGATTCTGGCTAGCCTTATGTATGGTGATTATATATATATACTCGTCTAGGTTGGAGGATGATTATGATGGTGATGGTTACGATGATAATGGTTATGATGATGATGGTTACGATGATGATATCATGATATTGATTATACTTACTAGTTATGGTATTGCAAATTCTATTGTATTTATCTTTGCATGCGTATTGCCTATCTCGAGTATGAACCTATATCTATCAGCCCTTATGGGGAGGGAGTTGCATCGAGATGGGTGATGATTATTCCTTATGTTATTTTATATGTTGATTGAACCTTTTACACTTGGGATGGTAGGAACACATTGTAGGATCTGCTAGGTATAGGTTGTTTGGACTAGGTGATTTCTCAAGTAGTCATTTATACTGTTATTATCATTATTGTGATCATTGTTATAACTAGTTTATTGCAGATTGGTCATTGATTTGATATCGAGACTATAAACCTTCAGTACGTTGGTATTAAATCCTCCTATGATTAAGATATCATAAAATGATAGCCTAATGAATTAGGCTATACCTTGAGTTAACCTACTTAGCCTTGTCGTTGAGTGGCACACCCATCAAGTCTACAATGCCCTCATCCTCGTTACCGATAATCAAAGTAGGGTTAAAAGATGGTTGTTGTAGTTGTCTTTTATGCTCTATTATGTCTTTATATGCTTACTTGAATTCTACCATGAACTGAGCAAGATCTGGAAAAGACATCGCATGAAGACTTTTATTGATACGCTCCTCCATATGGTCCACCCTCATCTGAATGTTCTGAAAAGGACAGATTACGTCAGCTACAATACGGTCAACTAAAGGCTTGAGCTATGAAGCCCATGTGTTTAGCTGATTTTTGAACCTCTTTTGTGCTGTAACGGACTTGGCAAAATTCTCCCGTGTCAATATGTACATATAATATTGAGGTTTAGAAGATACAGAATCTGTAGTCCCACCCATTGGCAGCATAGAGGCAGAACCTATAGACGTGGTATGCATAAAAAACTCCGATGGTACATAGGTAGTTATAGGCAATGGCATACCTAAGGGAACATCTGAAGTCCTTGTAGCTGGAGCTGACTGAGTCTGATAGGCGCGAGGCTTGTTGACTCCCATTTTGTACTTTGAGTCATAGTTTATCTTCTCAATGTCCTGATTATGACTCGCACAAACCTCATTATCAACTCCACTGATCAAAGAAACATTTGCCCATCTCTACAACTTAGTGATAAGGCTTGGGAATGGTAGGGAACTAGATGTCTTGTGCGCTTCGACAAACAACTCTTCCTCGATAATATGTCCAAAGTCTACCTTCAACCCCTCAATCAATGCAACAACCATTATCGCTCTCTGAATATCAAAGTTAGCATCACCTCCTGTTGGCATCAATCTCGAACTTATCATTGCTCACCAAAATTTCACCCTAAAACTTAGGGATGACTTTGCTATCCGTTCACGAAGGTTTTGCAGCCAAGCTAGACTTCCAACATCTGTCAATACTTGGGCCAGCCAGGGTCTGTTTGTTTGCTGTGAACATTCGATGCTCCAGATCTAGGATCGCACCTGGTATCTCATATTTAGGACCAAATAGGTATTTGTTCAATGTGCGCTCTGAAATATCTATGTTCACTACATGCACCAGAACCATATCTTGATTTTCCATGTCAGTGATCTTCCAACCATAGGGTCATCATTCTCTAGTAATTCCAACTAGTTGGCAAAGAACTCACGAACAAGATTTGGTTGGTATGTCCCGGGTGGCCTGCTCATCCAAGATAAATCATATTTATTGAATATCTCCACAAATTCTAGGTACTCATCCATCTCGGTGGTGACATTCTGATACTCTTCGTGGATGGGCCTCCTTATTTTTCTGTTTGCTTTTGATTCTAGCCCATCCAGGAAACATTCTCATTTTTTCTATATTTTCTATCGAACTGCCTCCCGCACTTGTGGGTCCTTAGAACTTATGATGTTTGGATCCTCATGTTTCGATGCTTCAACTTGGTCAGGGTTAGAAATTTTGAGCCTTTCCTCATTGGGAAGGAAGTTGTACTGTTGCTACTGCTTTCACTCTCCTTCTCAGACTTGGAGAGTGCCGAGGCCACCCTATCTTATTATTGAGTGTTGAAGGCAAGCCCCTCCTCACTCCTTATTGGTTTGCCTCTTCCCCATTATGTTCTACCACCACTTCTGATTAGGGGAAGTTTTCATGTCATATTGTATGAAAAAGGAATGAAGAATCAATTTGCAATTCCGAACAAAAAAAAAGGAGAGAAAAATTGTCTTGACGGAAGGTCTGATAGTTCGTTGAGACCGCGATGGTCCGTTGGACTCACCATCAATAATGATTCTAATCAGACTTTTATTAAGTGGTCATGAGATGGTTAACCTAATGGTCCGTCAGGGATCTGACGGTTTGTCAAGTTGTCTATTGTAGCTAAACTAGTAAGTATCATACTCAGTATCATTGTGACGGTCTACCCGACAGTTCGTCAAGTTGACCGCCAGCAACACTTTTTATCCTATTTTTCACTTTGGCATTTCGTCGAACACCTGGTTACATGGAGTTATTATACGCACCATTATGTCATTAATTTAGTTTCTAAGCATAAATTTTTCCACTTTTGATCCATGGGTTACTCAGACATCACCCAGAACAGTGGACGCCAGAGTTCGACTTAGAATCAGAATCCTACCAAAGCAAGAACAAGATGAAATTTCATTCAACAAATAACAAATTTACATGAACTATGTTTACCAATATAAGAAGTAGAGTAAGGTTGTGACCATACCTTGATTCTACAGCATAATACACTACTATGACTTGCAAACTCTGAATAAATGAAAAATTAAAGCTTTTATTAGTGATTGTAAACTTGATGTCTGAGGTGATGAAGAGAATTATGAATTGTTTAAATTGGAGAGAAAGGGAATAGAGAAATTCCAAAAGGGATATAAATGTCTTCAGGTACGTTGAATGCAGGGGAATTTAAATAGGCTAAGCATTTGAAGAGTTGGTAACATACTCAACCCTTTCTCTTTATCAGTTTAAAACTATTTAGGTTGGATAAGGAAAACTTATTCACCATTGAATTCAACCGACCCAGCCCATCAAAATTAGGTTTAAATTGACAGTCCATCTAATGGTCCATCAGCTATCAGGTGAAGCATCACATCTTACCAGAACAACATTAGTCAACCTTTATGCGACGGCTGACCCGATGGTCCATCAGGGGTGCGATGGTCCATCAAGTCATCCGTCAGTCTCATTCAGCAGCTTGGGTTTTTGGTTTCTTTTTATGACTCGAGTGATGGTCAATCAACTCTTTGACGGCGAGCTGAGCATCTCGTCGGGCATTTCACAACTTGTTCAGCTTCTATTTTCCTGAATTTCTCTACCTGCACACTTACAAAACACATCAAATTGCACAAAAACAACAAATAAACACTAAATATGCTTACAACAACACTTTGTAGGTTGCCTCCTACTAGCGCCTGATTTATTATCGCAGCACGACTAAGTTATCTCTCATTGGCCCGATATACATCTTTACTCATTACCCGTTAAAGTTAAAAGCACTTCCTTCCACATTCTCATGTCCAACTACTCAAGATGAGTAGACTTTGCTAACTTTGAATGGGCTAGACCACTTTGTCTTAAGTTTACCTAGAAAGAGCTTCATTCTGGAATTAATGAAAAGTACCCAATCACCTTTCTAAAAATTGAGATTTTTAATACTCCGGTCATGGTACCTCTTCATCTTTTCTCTGTACAGGTCTGCTCTTTCATAAGCACCGAGACGGAATTTGTACATCTCATTTAGATACCCCATTTGCAACTCTGTTTCCCCTTTTAAATTCAAATTTAGCCTATTGAGTGCCCACAGTGCCTTGTGTTTCAATTCAATCTACAAGTGACATGCCTTGCCATAAACTAATTGATATGGTGATATGCCAATGGGTGTCTTCAAAGTCATTCAATATGCCACAAGGCATCATCCATCTTCCTAGACCAATCTTGTTTACTTGCATTCACCATTTTGGCGAGAATAACTTTTATCTCCTGATTTGAAATCTCCACTTGCCCACTAGTTTGTAGGTGATAGAGAGTTGCCACCTGGTGTTGTTTAACACCCTATTTCTCAAAGGAAGCCCTGAACACTCAATTGCAAAAATGTGATCCACCGTCGCTTATGCTTGTATGTGGTACTCCAAAGAGAGAGAAAATATTTGTTTTAAGGAATGCAACCACTCTTTTTCCTTAATTATCTACCAAGGAAGTAACCTCAACCCATTTAGACGCATAGTATATGGTAACCAAGATTTATTTCATCCCATAAGAGTTCACAAAAGGCCTCATGAAATCAATGCCCCAGGCGTTAAATAATTCCACTTCCATCATTTTTATTATGGGCATATTATGGTACTTTGAGATTGATCCTTATCTCTGGAATTAGTAACATATCCACACCAACTCATATGCGTCTTTAAATAAAGTCGGCCAAAATTACCCACTTTGCAGCACTTTCCTCGCAGTACGGTTACCTACATGGTGACCCCCGACTGGGGAAGCATGACAAGCTTCTAGGATACTTAGTATGTCCACCTATGCGATACACCACCTGATAATGTTATCTTCACACTGCCTAAATAAATATGGCTCATTCCAGAAGCAGTGTCTAACATCATAGAGGAACTTCTTCCTTTGGTGAAAAGAAAGATTCTTAGGGATAAATTCACTCACTACATAATTTGTAAATTCCGCGTACCAAGGTTCACATTCAAGCACAACTTCCAGGATTTTCTCATCTAGAAATGTATCATCAATTTCAAGCTCATCCTTGACTGCTTGATCTCCCTCAAGTCTGAATAGGTCCTCTGCAACTTGATTCTCATATCTTTTCTTATCTTTGTCTTCAAAGTCAAACTCTTGAAGAAGAAGCACCCATCTGATTGGCCATGGCTGAGCATTATTCTTTCCATTAAATACCTCTAAGCAGCATGGTCTGTAGCACTACCACCTTTTTCCCTAATAGGTAAACACAAAACTTCTCAAATGCATAGACCACCATGAGAAGTTCTTGCTCAGTCATAATGTAATTATCGTGAGCCATATTTAAAGCCTTGCTTTCATAGTAAATGGGATGAAAAAGCTTTCTTTATTTTGGCTAAGCACAGTCCCAAGAGCTACTCCGCTTGTATCACACATCATTTCAAATGGTATTCACCAATCTGGTGCAACAATGATCGGGGCAGCAACTTATTTCTCCTTAAGGCATTCAAATCCCTTCTTGCAATCATCATCAAATATGATCTTAACCTCTTTCTACAAAAGCTCGCAAACTAGGTTAGCCATTTTTGAGAATTCCTTTATAAATCAAAGATAGAACCCCGCGTAACCAAGTAAACTATGAACTCCCTTTACTGAAATGGGAGGAGGTAGTTTCTCAATAACCTCAACCTTTGCTCGGTCGTCTTCAATTCCCTTTGCTGAAATTTTATGACCAACAACAATGCCCTCCTTCATCATGAAGTACCATTTTTTCTAATTTAGCAAAAAGTTAAACTCCTCGCATCGCTGTAATGCTCTACTCAGATTAACCAAATATAGCTCGAATGAATCACCTACCACTGTGAAATCATCCATAAATACCTCTATGGTGTCTTCTACCATATTAGAAAAAATGGACATCATGCACCATTGAAAGGTGGTGGGTGCATTACACAGACCAAACAACATCCGTTTAAAAGAAAAATTACCATATGGGCAAGTGAATGTCATCTTCTACTAATCCTATGGAATAATAGAAATTTGGCTATAACCTGAATACCCATCCAAGAAACAATACCAACCTCTTTTCGCCAAGCGATCAAGCATTTGATCCATAAAAGGCATCAGGAAGTGGTCCTTCAAAGTCCATGAGTTGAGCTTATGATAGTCCATTTAAACTCTCCACCCAGTCATAGGTCTTAGTGGAATCAACTCATTTTTCTCATTTTCCACTACACTCATTCCCTCTTTCATGGGAACATATTGGACGAGGCTTGCCCGCTTACTATCGAAAATGAGGTATACAACTCCTGAATCAAGCCATTTAATGATCTCCTTCTTAACCACTTCTTGCATAGCTGTGTTAAGGCAACATTGGTGCTCAAATGTTGGTGTGCAACATTTCTTAAGGAGA
This sequence comes from Capsicum baccatum var. pendulum, assembly GCA_030864225.1. Classification (NCBI taxonomy): domain Eukaryota; kingdom Viridiplantae; phylum Streptophyta; class Magnoliopsida; order Solanales; family Solanaceae; genus Capsicum; species Capsicum baccatum. The sequence goes on along the minus strand of CM061560.1, from coordinate 156,206,714 downwards.
ATCTTTTGAGTGCAAATACCCGGAGTAATACCAATAATATCAGTAACAGTCCAACCTATAGCCCTTTTATATCTCCTAAGCACGGAGATAAGTGACTCATCCTAGTTCTCACCAAAATATACAACAATAACCACATGTAAAGTATTTCCACTACTTAGAAACACATACCATATATGGCCCGACTACTCCTTCAACTCCAAAATTGGTGGCTCATCAAAATATGGCTTATCCGGTGGTGTTGGTTGATTTTTGAGGTCTAAATCCAGCTTCTTGGGAGCATATGAATATGATCCAATTCATATTAGTGTGCACACTATCTTTTTATATTCCTTAATACCTTCGCTATAAAAGTTCATCAAGACTACGGCTAGAGTTTCCACAACATATTTGTCCTCGATTCGTGCCTCTTTCTCATCTTTATAATAGACATCGATGATAGAGAATACATTTATTTACTTATGCTGCTTCATAGACTGGCACAAATCAAACCAAACTACCTCATCATTTAGTCTGAACAGTATCTCATTAGCCTGGAAATCAATAAGCACGCTCCCGATTACGAGGAAAGGTCTACCCATGATAATGGGTACCACAAAATCCACCTTGCAATCTAGAATGATGAAATGAGTAGGAAATATAAAGTTGGCCACCTTTACTAGAACATCATACAATATCCCTACTGGCCGCTTCACTGACCTGTCTGCCATTACTAATTGCATATTTATGGGTGTAGGATCACCCAAACCCAACTTCTTGTAATTAGCATGTGGAATCAAGTTAATACTTTATCCCAGATCACATAACGCATTGGAAAAATCAAGAGATTTGACAGTACAAGGGATGGTGAATGCTCTCAGGTCTGATTTCTTTTGCCCTAAGGATCTTATCGAAATGGCACCACGATGGTGAAGATTATCCACCAGTTAGTAGCTCACTGTTCTCTTCTTCGTCATAAGGTCCTTCATAAATTTAGCATATCCAGGCATCTACTCTAGTGCCTCAACTAAAGACACATTCACTGTCAACTGCTTTAGCATCGCCATAAATTTGCAAAACTTTGTGTCATCAATCTTTTTTTTTAGTTTGATGAGGGAAGGAAGGAACTGGCGTTGGGAAACTAGTAACCACTACTTACTTCTCCTTTCCCTTTTCTTTTCCTAACTCATCAAGCTACTGATGTTTAGATAGAATCTCATTAACATCTATCTTCTTAGACTCTACTTGATGGTTTTCTTCATCTTCAACATCTTTTTCAATCATATAATCAATTACAAATTTTCCTAAAAAAGGGCCCAGTAATACTTTACTACTCTGAGTGGTAACTGCCATGCAAGCGCTGTGATTTCAAGGATTTTGCACTATATCACTCAGAAATGTACAGCTCTTCCTTTCTTTAAATGGTGTAGGGAGTTGGCTTATTTGCTGCTCCAACTGTTTGATTGAAGTTAAATGCGAGTTAACTAGCTGACTCATGGAGGATAAGTCACTCTTCATCCTTGTCACACTAGCATTGGTTGCTTTAACCCCTTTCAATAGATTCTCCATCATGTCCTCCATGAACATCTTACAAGAACTGGTAGCAACATTAACACAACTTCCAAGAGTTACATACAGTCCACTCCTGTCATTTTTATTCTTTAAGCTCTCTTGATCCCTATCTTTGTAATCGACTTTATTGTATTAGTTCCGAACTTGATTTCCTGGGCTATTGCCTCAGTAACACCACTGATTATTTAGATAGTTGGCTTTCTCCTCAGAATCAGATTCAACACTACTTTGCAAACCAACCGGTTTCACCTTTTTAGTCTTTCCAAATAGCAAACGCTTAGTGAACAGATACATTTGGGTCTTCATGTGCACCATATCTTGATCTCGTTTCTTCTCTCTTCTGTGTTTCTCCATAGTTATACCACTACACACAGTAGGGATTGCTACCACAGAATCCCTAGTATGCCAAGCTTTACTTGTCATAGTCAATTGTTCTAATATATCAGCAGCTTTGGTGAAAGTAAGCTCTAATAAATGCTCCCCTTGCAGCATTGTCTACAGTTTGTTTGGTGATGGAGTTTAAAAATCTATAGAATGGCTCCATAAATATTCATTAGACATCTTGTGGTTAGGGCACTGTGTCAGCTTATTCTTGAATTGCATGCAAGTCTTATGTAGTGCCTCATTTGGTAATTGTCTGAAGTTGCTAATCTCATCCCTCAACTGTAACATCCTGGAGGGTGGAAAGAAGCTTTCTAGGAAAGCACCTTTCCATTGCCTCCAGTTTGTTATAGAATCGGGAGCCAATTCATTCAACCATATTGTTGCCTCCTCGGACAGAGACAATGGGAATAGTCGAAGATGAATTGCATTCTATCTAACCCTAGGGTTCTCAAAGGATTTGCAAATATTGATGAAGTTTACCAGGTGCATATTTGGGTCATCCCTTAGAAGTCCTCCAAACAACCCTTTGAGATTAAGAAGCTATATCATGGTACTTGTTATGTTGAACTTCACCCCAGGTGCCAATGGTGGAGGAAACATTGGTTGGGCCATACTAGCCTCATCCATGTCTATGTTATCTTCCTCATCAAACATAAACTGCACAGTAGGTTGGCGGTGTGCTCTTGCCTAGATGCCCGATTTATATTTATTAGCACAACCACATCCTTAGCATACCTCCTATTTAGTGGGATGATCGGATCATCATCCCTCAAATTTTCCTTAACTGAATTAGGGACATGAGCTGGTTGACTATCATTCTATTGATTAACTTGTGCTCTATCCAAGGCGGCTAATCTCTCAGCTTCTTATTGTTCATCCATTCTATAAATTAGTTGAGGATCCGGATGAAATGGTAATAGTAGGTCTCCTGACCTCCTCATACTTAGAATGCAAAATAAAGCTCCTATAATGAACTAAAACAACAAATAAAGGTAAAATTTGGGAAACTCTACCAAAGGTCAATTAATAATCACAAACTTAATTGACAACTATATTCCCCGACAATGACGACTCTCGTTAGAAAGTGTAAGCGGTCGCTATTAAATATAGAACCCAACTAGGTTGGGGTTGAATCCCACAGGAAATATTGTGCCAAATAAGTGTTCTGGTTGTTAATAAACTATTGATCGAAGGTTCCAAAGTAAAAGGGGGTGTTGAGTTGTCAACAATATCTAGATGTTTGTAGCAAACTATGTTCCAACTAGTGAGTTTTTGTTGCAAGTGTTAATTCAGTGATAGTAGACAAACTAAAATTTACCCATTTGTTTCTCAACCTAAATGGATAGTTTATCCTTTAATTCTTTGAACTTAAAGAATACGTTGGTTTATTTAACTAATCTTTCAAGTGGGTTGATACCGTTAAGGAATCAACCCATAATACAAAGGTTAAAGCCTTTGAATTTTGTGTAAACCTCTTCTTTTCCCAACATACACTTTTTCCCTAAAACAAGTGATATTCTTGGGCTCATCCTTCAAATTTTCAACTAAAGAAAGGTCGTTAATATGAAGAAGGGTTTATACAATCTCAATTAAGTATGGAAATTGAGTCTTTTCAAAACTCCAATAAGTTATTCAGATCAAGGCTCCGATAACCCTAGTTATGAAAGCTTAGCCGCATATCTCAGAGAAGAAGAAGAAGAAGAAGTCGTTGCTTTCTTCATAAATAAATTTGGAGAGTAACTTAGAAAAGTTCCAATAATTGTTCTTGAATATTCAATGAAAGATGAATAAAATAGCTAGATCCATAATAGTATCTTGAATCTCATAGAACAATACATTCCAATGAGTTTCAAAAGATGGAAAAATAATTCGAAAACCTAAAATAAATCCTAAATTAATTATTTATATGCTTCCAGGGACTAGGGTTTTAAAATTTGAAACTCTAATTGCCACTTCAAGGATGACTAATGCGTTGATGGCCCATCAATTTTGTGACGTTTTGCTACTGGGTTAGTCGCAAGGCGTCCAGTGATGTTGACCTCAGTATTATGCTTACTGTTTCTGATCTAATGTCCAAGTTGATGGCCCATCAAGGAACTGATGGCCCATCACTTGGGCCGTTGCATCGGTTTGCAACTCTGAAGATTTTGTTTATCGCTGATGGGCACCCTAACAGTCCATCACATGGTTGACGGACCATCAGTTTGACTGAAAATGCCCTTGTTCTACTGCTTTTACAAGTTCTTTCTCTATCTAAGTCCTTTTCTTGAAAACACTAAAATCCAATTTCAAATACAATAATAGTTGCTTGAAAACACACAACTATCCCTTCTAAAAGATATAAAATGTTCCATCAGTATGACACCTTAAAACATACTATTACTCAGGTGGAAATATTGTTCCAACATTCTGACATATGTCACTACCCTTAAGTATGATATCTGGAATAAGAATTTCGGAAAGGGTCTGAATACACTTCATACCTCAGGCTCAAATGCATGATTGATGTCCATAGGAGTATACACTTAAATCAATACACTCTAAAGCACTTATGGACTCCTCTGAAGTCTTTGTACCATTTCATTATTTTTTATGACTCAATTAGAAGGGACCACCTCATTGAGACTCTAAGATTCTACACTTGAATCGATTCAACAATGAGAAATAGTCAATAAAGGCGAAGTAAAGAAGAAATATGGATAACATAATAACACGATCTTGATCATGAAGAAAGGTAAAACATTCCTAAACACCTAGTAGATTCCTCCTTATATGTGTGGCGTGCTACACATCCACGAAAAGTACTCTACCCGATGAGATTTTGCAGACACCCTGGGATGTAAACTATGCTCTGATACCAAGTTTGTCATAACCCGAGCTGAGGCCCTGGCCGTAATTAGCATCCCGAACTATGAAGGCTCGAGTACCCTTTTTATATCTAGCAATAATACACACCATTCATATACTATAAATAAATCCATAAAAGATAATGAAATAAAAACATAGTTAATATCTTAATACAACTGAAAAATAGGAAATTTAGTTCATAACATTCAAAACACATGATATCTATCTGCGGAATCTCTAATAATAAGGAGACAGCATCTAGATAAAATTGGGACAAGGCCCCTAGTCAAACCAAGAACTAAAAAAAATAACAATGTTCCATAATTAATCCTTCCAGAATAAGGGTGACTCACCAATTGCAACTTCTGACAAAAATCAATCTACCATTTAGCGGGACCCTAAGACTGAACCTCAGATCTTGAAATATAGGGGGTCAATACAATAGTACTGGTATGTGAAACAACTTAAAATAACATGTTTTTATACAACATAATGAGATCATTTATAAAACTATATGCATAATGAATAAGTGAAAACACATGGGCATACTGATAAAATCCTCAACAATTTTTTTAAATCTTGACTCATTCTCTATTTATTTCTAGGCTAGATTGTACACCCTATAATCTTAATCATCCCACAGACTATAAGGGATCCACCCCTGACTCAGCGGCCAAGCCCCCAATCTAAGTTTGCCGCAAGGATTGTCTATTAGTAAGGGAGACACGCAAGACCACAAATCATGGTGTTGTAATTCACAATCAAATGAACATGTAATGTTAGTACACCAGTGCACAAAGAAGGACTCCTAACCTTAGTCCTAGGTTTGGACAGTATGAATTATGGTGCACCATACCACAAAGTAGGGTACCATAACCCCGTGTCAGCAAATCATGATTTCCAACATTGAGTCTTATGACTCGTGCTTTCTTCGGGTAACCATCTAACCCCCTCTAAGCCTATATTTTCTATTACTTAAAAACCATGCTTTAATGCTTGCACAACATTTAACACTTATTCTATTAAGGGCGCGCTATCACCAGGTATCATCATACCAAAACTTTCAAGTTATTCATATCAATTCCACAGCCCTTCAAATTCCAAACATGCAAATAACCACTTAGAAGATTTATAACTTAAACATGTTGTGGCCATATAAATTTTTAAATCTCATGCAGTTCTTTATTTTCATGCAAAGGTTATAGTTAAGGCAAAATGGCTCCCTTTCATAAATTTAAAAATAGACTAAACCCAAGTTTGGGTAACCAACAATTGACTATGACATTCAAAACATTCAAGTGAATACCATATATCACACAAAACAAGTAAAATCTACATTGGGAGGGAGATATCACAAATCATGCTCTCCATTAAGCCTTTCTTTGTAAATGAAATAATATAAATACATAATTACATATAAATTTCTATAAAATTAGTTCAAGACAACACATGCTTTCATTTAAATAACTCCATGATACATGCTTTTCGAAATAATACTAAACGTTCTTTGTAAAAAAATTATAGATCTTTGAACTTGATTAAAACAAGAATACTTATTCCCATAGGTTTTAGAGTAGTCCGACATACCTTAGATTGCTTAGTTCGAAAGATAGAACTCAAATCTTAATTGGCTTTTGGGAAATCTTAACATAAGAGCTTGATTCTTGATCTTTGGGGATAATCTTGTAAAGAAACCATAATCTTGTTGTTGAGAGTGTATGAGAGGATTTTGAGATGTTTAATTGATGAAATATGTGAAATATAATTCCCTATGAGGATTATAAATCGAGGGTTGGGAGTTATAAGGAAAGAAAGGAATAAAAGTCCTTAAAAACATGAAACCAACAACTGTGAAATAGGGGCGGGTGTTGGAGCACATGATGCAGGCTAATCGAGTGACCTCACTACCTATCTCATGAAAATGGATATAAGTTTTTGCTCGGTTATTAGATGAAGAAGAAATTGGTATTGTTGGAAAGCTGACTCAATTATCGACAATTTAGAGAGTTTGGAGATGAAAAATTCTACCTGTATCGAAAGTTATACATGTTCAAAGTAGACCCTTATAAAATTTAATACAAAGATTTAGCTGAATCAAAGGTTCTTAGCTCAACTTCATTTCAAGTGATTCCTATGAAGATTTTTACCTCAAAAGCACTTCAAACACGAGGATAAAGATCATGAAACTTATTATCACTTGGAATAATTTCTATTAGAGCTTACACATGTAGGAATAGTAGTCTAATTTCTTGGGCAAAAATACGGGGTGTTACAATTACATCCTTATATCACATACAATCAAAAAATAATGAAACCACTATGGAAATACTGGATTTTTTTAATTAAAATGTGACATCTTTAAAAACCCGTTATCGATGTACCTGCCAAAAAGGAATTATGGATATTGGATTAGTGTCAAATACTGGATTATATATAGGTTGATGAACCCCCAATGGGTCATAGCTTACGATCACATCTCAGTAGGTGTATATGGTGGTTTTCTTTTCAAGGCTTGTCACACCAAGTGCCATCATTACCCTTGGTTTTTAGGTTGTGACAAATTGGTACCAGGCCTAGGTTCATTGATCTTATCAGTGTAAGAAAAATATGTCAAGTAGAATCTCATGGATTAGTATATTGAAATTTGTATTTATCTTTGAGAGACTATAAGATATCTTTAGGAAACTTCCCTTATTTTATTCTATATCATGCAGATTTTTCCATACCTTATATTCTAAGCTGAATTTTACTCTTTTCTAGACTGATAGTGAGGTTTAAATCCTATGAGGTTAGCATGCAGAACTATCATTTGAGGAGAGATCTAAGTCTAGAGGGTGAGTTGTGAGCCATGGATGGGCTTGAGTTGTGGATGGGCACGAGAATTTTCCCCTTTTAAAGGTAGTACTAGTGGGCTATCCCAAGAGCCTTGGGTTGAGCATACTAGAGATATTATTCCTATTATGATTCCACAGAGTTCTTCTACCCCAGTCTTAGAGGGTTTGGTGATTCATTTGCTGACTTGTTTGTAGTATTCTTTTTTGACTACACCTAGTATTCCACTTTCTCGGAGTATTGTACCTCCATCTTTGCCATAGTTTGTTTATGGTGTTTCTGTAATTTCGAGTATGGGTCCTCTAGTGGTACAAATATCTACTTTTGGTACTCCATTGATTAGAGTGTTTTTACTCTTTCAGTGTCTGCATCTAAGTATGGAATTTCAAGATCAGGAGTTCAACATTTATCTATGTTAACTCCTCAGGTAGGATTTCAGTTAGCCAGATTTACTATGCATCCTATTATTGCAAGTATATTTATACTTTTTTATGATTATAAGAGGCTTTATATATTTACTCATTTTGTTCCTCTTAGGTTTAGTGTACTTGTGTGACAGGATGCTTATGAGTTGTTGATTGATTAGTATGAGAAGTTGCATAATCTTTGAAAGACTGAATCATATGGGGTTGCTTACACTAATTAGTAGTTGAGAGATGATGTCAGGGATTAGTGGAGGTTACCTGGTAGTTGTAAACCTCTAGGTTCTCAAAAATAACTTTATATTAGTTTGCTAAAGCATTTTTAGACAGGTTTATGCTATAGAGTTGTAAGGATCAGATGAGAGATGAGTTTGATCACTTGGAGAAGGGTTCCATTATTGTTCCTGAGTATGTATTATTATGTCAGTATTGCCACCAATTGGAAGAGATTTAAGAGTTTGTGAAAGGGTTGGATGTTTCACTTCATCTTTCTACAACCCAAATAGTAGTGTCAGGGGCAATTTTTTTAGATTATTATGGATTATGCTAAGATGACTGGGTCTATTCATTAGGAGTCTCTGGGAGGTTCCCAAAGGATACACCATCAGGGAGATATCAAAGGTCATACTCATGAAGCTAGTAATTCTAGAGGCTTCCATGGGTATAATGGCAGACCCGTGTAAAAAGCCTTGTAAGGTTCAGTTAATGGGTCTTCTAGTTCATCATCTTCGGGTGCTCATTCTAGCTCAGCTGTACCTCTCTATGTTGAGCTCGGCCATTAATACGACCAAAACTAGGGACTTGTCTTACTGGGTATCTAAAGTCTATCAAGGACCAGTGACCACCCCTAACACTACAAACCAAAGACCACCTTACACCCATGGTGAATGAATTTCAAACATATAATAAGATAGCATGTAATAATTGAAGAAATTTTTAATGCATGTGCATTTCCAACCACCGACGACTGGAAAAATGATCGTCCAACACCACCCAATAGTAGTCAAGACAAAGACATCTAAACAGTGAAAAAAAATGAATATTAATAAAGTGTTGGGACATGCCCCTGACTATAGCCAAAATTTGTATCCGATAGTCTATCAAAAATTAAACATAATCCTAAAATGGAGCCTTCCAAAGTATGGTATATCACCACTTCAATTCGACTCTCGATCAATCTACGATCACTAAGCATAAGAAGTAGAAGTATCGGCAATTCCTACATTGGATGGTGATACAAGGTATAAAGATGGTTAGTACAGTAAATGCTAGCATGTAACTTGCATATAAAGATAAAATGTTGTCATCAATTAAAATTAATCAACCAATGCATAATAACTATATGCTGATACATATATACATATCATGCTGGAATAGGAAAAAGGGTTTAGCATGCACTTTAAAAACATAACTTGGATTGTCTAGCTCAACCGTCAAATAATAGTACCCAAGGGATTTATCAGCCCCAGCACACACCCCTGGTCGGTCCCCAGTTCATGTATCCATATGAACTAGAGAATAATCTTATATATACACACACGAGGGACTCAAACCTCCCAATATATACTAAGGTTACTTAAGCACCTGATCTTATACTGATTTATGATTGACTCAAACCTCCATAATCATAAGAGAATAATAAGGATGAGTCAAACCTCCCTAGTCACTTTGACCCCATGTTGGCAAATGCAATTTATAGTGTCGGTCAGCTAGACCTCCACTTTGATGACTCAGCTACAAAATCAAATTTATAGCCTAATTAAAACATTTATCACATAATCCCATTCATGAACCACATTCCACATTATGGCAAACATTATTGGTATCATCATACCAACTACCCTAGCAAGGTAACAATATCATACAAAATTTATTCATATTAAGTTGCAGAAAACAACTCCCTTTTTCGTTAATAAAAGGTGGAGAACACTAAATTCTTTTGTTTATTAAATCAGACCATTGTGTTCCAAATACCTCTTCATATCATGCAGTAGTTCAAGATAAGTTCAATTTTACAAATTCCCACCTTTCTCATAGCTTAAAATAAATTTTACACTATGGGTTGGGTTGATAACCATTTCAAAAGTCACAAGTATAGGAGAAACACAATTCCCTAATTCATCCACCATAACCATGCATCAAAAATTTCAAATCCATATGTAAAGCATGAATAATCATAATTAAACCATGGGAAAATAATTTTCAACAATAAGATTTCTAAATCCACAACCCTAGTTTTCAAAACCAAAATAATTCCTTGTGAATAGCACTTTAAAACATATGTTTTTTAACAAATTATCAATGAAAGAATCACATGCCTAAAATAGTAAGATATACAACAAGAAATCACCCTTGAAAGCCCTAATTGATCAACCTTTTGAAAACCTTAAGTATTCTTAACCTTGAGGAATTTGTATGTGTTAAGAAGTTAAATTGATGTGTTTATAAGGGATAATAATACCTTAAAGGGGTTATAAGTTGTGGGTTTAAAGTTAAATAAGAAGGTAAATATCAAGAATACCCTTAACTTAAAAGGTTAAAAAAAGATTGTCTTTGACTAAGAGTCATCCCTCAACTTATAACCACTCCTTATGACTTATCACCATGAGTCGTAACAAGGGTAGAACCACCAAATCACCCTAAACTGTTGACCTTACAACTCAACCATAGGAATTATAATAGGACCCTAAGACTCGTAGGGTCTAGTCGTAGTCAACATAGAACAAAAACTTAGACTTACACTAGACACATACAATTTACACCCCATGGCTCATAACAAATCCCCACGACTCTTATCATAGGTATCATTATTGGTTTTTTAGATCTGTATTAGTATTATTTGATCTGGGTAACCTTTCTCCTATATATCTATATATTTTTTATTTGGGTTTCAATTTTTCTAGTGAGCCTATTGCATAGCTATTCATGTATCTATCCCTATTGGAGACTCTTTAATGGTGGATAGAGAGAACCTACCTTAACCTTTGTTGGACATGAGACTTGGGTAGATCTGATTATCCTAAATATGGAAGATTTTGATGTTATCTTGGGTATGGATTGGTTAGCTCCTTATCATATTATCCTGGACTATTATGCTAACACCATCACCTTAGCTATGTCGGATATGCTGAGGATATCTTAGAAAGATGTGTTTTATTCAGTTCCCAAGAGTGTTATATCTTGTCTTAAGTCTTGTCTCTTAGTTAAGAGGGGTTTTTTGTCTTATTTGTTGCTTATTTGTGATACTAGTAGTGCTTTACCGCCTCCTTTTCATCTTATTTGTATTGTCCTTGAGTTCATGGATGTTTTCCTTATAGATTTCCTAGCCATGCCTCTGGATCGTGATATTGACTTTTTTTATTAATGTTGAGCTGGGCACCAAGCCCATATTTATTCCTCCTTAGTGTATGGCCTTAGTGGATCTGATGAAATTAAAGGATCGATAACAGGAATTGTTGGATAAATGATTTATCCGACCTAATATACCACCGTCTTGTTTATGAAGAAAAATTATGGGTCTATGTGTATATGTATTGATTATCGATAGTTGAATAAGGTAATAGTTAAGAATAATTGTCATGTTCCTCATATTTGATAATTTATTCGATCAATTTTATGGTGCTTTGGTGTTTTCAAAGATTGATTTAAGATCCAAGTACCGTCAGTTGAGAATTAGAGCTCTGAATATTCCAAACACAATTTTTCAAACTTTGTATGATTATTATGAGTTCTTTATCAATTCTTTGGGTTGACCAATGCCCCAACCACATTAATAGAGTTTATGAACTAGATATTTTGATAGTATCTCAACTATTTTGTTATTTTATTGATAGATGATTTCTTGTTTTATTCCAAGTGTAATGTTGATCAGGAAGAGTACTTACGGATTGTACTCTATAGATTAAGGGATAAAAAATTGTATACTAAGTTCTCCAAGTATGAGTTTTGATTAAAGACTATTTATTTCTTGGGTTATATAGTGACCAAAGATAGTATTATAGTAGACCCGGGCAAGATTGCAGCACTTTCTGATTTGAGTAGGTCTACTTTTTGTAATAAGATTTTGATTTTACTTATTTGGTAGGTTACTATCAATGCTTTGTTGAGGGATTTTCATCTATTACGTCTTGTTTGACTATGTTGACTTACAAGAAGATTTTCTTTCAATGGTATAATTCATGCAAGGAGAGCTTACAAAAGTTCAAGGATTTATTGAACTCATCTCCTATCTTGATTTTACCCAATGAGGGAATGGGGTTTATCATATTTTGTGATGCTTAAAGTATTGGGTTAAGTGTTTTGTTGATGAAAAAAGGGTAACGTAATTATGTATTCTTCTCGTCATTTGAATCCCCATGAGAGGAATTACTTTACCCAGGATTTGGATTTATGTGTAATTATATTTCCCTTGAAGATGTTAACGCACTACTTGTAAGAAGTTTGTTGTGAGATCATCTTATATCATCACAACCTTTAGTATTTCTTCATCAAGTGATATCTTAATCTGAGGCAACTTCATTGACTTAGAATTCTTTAGGATTATAGTCATACATTATTTATCATCTAGGAAAGGTTAATATGGTTTTTGATGCCATAATCTAGAAGTCGACTAGCATGGGAAGCTTGGCACATCTTTTATCCCAGGAGTGGCCTTTGGCCTTATAGGTTTGGTCTTTGTCTAACTGGATGGTTAGGCTTGATATTTTGACACTTAGTTATATTTTGGCTTTTGTTGAGTCTAGGTCTTCCTTGATGGAGTAGATTCAGGCTCATTAATTTAATGATGTTAGTTTGAGAGTGATTTAGATTTAAGTGTTGAGTGGAGAAGTTAAGGAAGCCTCATTTGATCCAGATAGTGTTATAAGGATTTGAGATCAAGTTTATGTGTCGATAGTGGGTAATTGAATTAGATTGATTTTAAAGAAGGCTCATGGTTCTGAGTAATCCATCCATCTGGGAGTAACTTTGTATCCTAATTTGAGATAATATTTCTGTTGGGGTTATATGAAGAAGGATGTATGAATTTTGTAGCTCATTGACATGATTCTAGCTGGTGAAGGCAGAGAATTTGAGGCATGATTGTTTTCTTCAAAGTTTACTCATTCCATAGTAGTAATGGGATTTACTATGGACTTTTTGACTGGATAGCCTTATACATCTTATGGTTTTGATAGTGTTTTTATCATCGTGGATCGATTGACCAACTTTTCTTATTACTTTTTGATTCATGCTTGTTTTAGTAGAGAGAGCTTAGCTCGTATCTATATTCATGATATAGTTTATCTTCCTGGTATGTCAGTGTCTATGATCTCAGATTGAGGTTCAGTATTCACATCATACTTCTTGAAGAATTATCAGGAGAAGTTATGTACCCGAGTAGATCTTAGTATAACCTTTCACCCTCAGACTAACAGTCAATTGGAGTGGACTATTTAGGTTTTGGAGTATTTTGTCTATTCTTATGTGATGGACTTTGGAGGTATATAGGAACAACTTCCAGCTTTGGTAAATTATGCGTATAATAATAACTACTATTCAAGTATTGAGATGGCTCTCTTTAAGGTGTTATATGGCAGGAGTTGTCTTTCTTCAATTGGTTGGTTTGAGGTTTCTAATATTAGACCTCAAAGTACCAACTTGTAGCATAAATCCTTGTATAGAGTATGGATTATTAAAGATAGACTTTAAGAGATTTGAGTATGCAGAGTTTTATGCAGATCATAGACATCATTCCTGGAGATTTAGGGTTGATAATTGATTTTTCCTTTATGTGTTACCCATGAAAAGCATGATGAGTTTTTGGAAGAGGGGCAAACTTAGCCTCAGGTATATTAGACCTTTTGAGATTCTTTGGACAATTAGGGTTATGCCATATAAGGTAGAATTGCCCCAAGATTTATCAATTATTCATCAAAATTTTCATATTTCTATGCTTTAATATATATTCCACATAATTCTCCTGTTATTTCTTAGTATTTGATCCAGTCACATGAGAGGTTATTTTTTGTTGAGGAGCCCATCTCTAATCTAGGCAGGGATGTTAGACGATTGCATTCTAGAAATATTCTAGTAGTTAAGGTCTAGTGGAGACATCGACCTATACATGAGGCTACTTGGGAGGTTGAGTCTGATATACTTGGTAGTTATCCCCAGTGTTTCACAAATTTTCTTAGTGGTAGATGATATAATGACTTGAATTTTGGTAATTCTAGTAAATTTATCTATTTTTGTGAGATTTGACCATTTTATCCTTCTCCGTGGATTCTTGGTGGTAAATTTATGGTGAGGGATGATTAGCATGCTTCCCAATGCATTTTAATGTGATTTGTGCAAGTTTGTGATTTTGGTTAATTAAAAAGGTTTTATAGTTGACTTCAGTCAACATTGATTATTTTTCTGTCGACTGACAAAATGGACTGCATCAACCAATCAAGAACAATAATTTTAGGCTGGTAACATAGTTGGTGTGGCTTTACAACTTTTGTATCTTATTTTTACCCTCGATTTGAAAAGTTATGAAATTAGATTTTGTTAGTGATTTTTTTAAAAATGATGGCTTTTCAAAAATTTTATATAGCCATTGAGTTTGGAGTGTCGAAATTGATAGGATATCATAATTTGTTTTCATTCTAAGTATTCCAAATGAATCCTGAGTAGACCACAAATACATGGAATTCTCTAAGTCTTCAACTGATGCACCACTCAGCTAGTGTAGATACTTAAGCTGCTGACCGGTCACTTAAGCGACCTGGCTCGTACTAGCAAGTGTCGCATAAGTGGCCGTGGGTCCACTTAATTGTTTTTCTTAAGAAACCCTTGGTCCACTTAAGAGACCTCTGCAACCCCACTAGGTATCAAGAAAACTGACACCTGATCACTTAAGCGATGACCGATTAAGCAACCTAGTGTTTGCTTAAGCGATGCTTGGGTGCTATTTATACCTCTCTTTCATGATTTTAAACATTTTCAACACTTAGATCTTGGGTTATTTGAGTGTTTGGGTGATTTCTTCCATTTTGAAGCTTGGGTAAGCTCCAAATCCTAATATTAATTGTTTTTCTTTGATTACTGTCATTTAAATATTGTTAAAACATAAATTCAAAAGTGGAATTTGGGGATTTTGTCCTGTAAGGAGTAAATTAGTAATTGTTAAACTTAAAACCCAATTTCAACCCATCCTCACTTGTTTTTATTTCTATGGATTTCTTTAATCATGGGTAATATATTTTTGGACTAGAATTTTAATTTTAACCTTGCTTTTCAAAAACTCATTTTGGGGGTCTATTTTGATCCTGACTAAAAAATGACCAATATGGTTATCTTAAGATTTCTTTTGATGCGTAGATTCAATATTTATATTTTTTTTTTTGATTTCAGATTCGTTTGTGAGGAGAAAGCTTTGTGTTGAAGGCTTTTTGGATTGATTTTCTGTAGTCACGGGAGGTTATGGCTTAACTTTCTTTAGACTGGCTTGGGTAGTTAATATTGGTATAAAGTCATGTTATGGGTCTGGGATCAAATAATTTAAATGGCTTTATGGTTGTCTTAATCCCATGTAGGGGCTTATGTTGTTGTTATTTTGGGGTTTTGAGACATTATTTGTTGTGTGTGAAAATGTAGGGTCTTATATAATGTTATTGTCATGGTAATTACATAATTGGTTGTTTACTTGGGGTCTTATATAATGTTATTTTCATAGTAATTACATAACTTGTTATTTTCTTGTTGGAAAATGTCTAAGTTGGTATTTATGTTGTATCAAATAGCATATTTTTGGTATGTCTTACTTATTGGTTTGTGGACAATATTAGATTCATGGACTATTGGTATATATTACTCTATTAGTTGTTCTATTGGTTCAATTTGGAAATTCTGATTTTAGTTGGTTGTTAGCATTACAGCTTCATATCATATACATTCATGAAACATTGGTACCCGCATAAAAATACTGCTTTTCCTAACTAAAAATATGATATCTTCAAAAACCCTCGACCGATGTATGTTTTAGAAAAGAGTTATGATTATTGGATTGGCATTGGATATCTGATAGGTTGACGAATCCCTCATAGGTCCTACCTTCAAGCATAACTCGATCGGTGTATAAGGAGGTTATGCGACAAACTCATACATCTTATCACATTATGATCATGATCATCTTCATTGCATTTCATACACTGTGTACATTCTGTGTTGTATATTTGATCTTGATATGATATCTATATATTTGTGTTTTTTTCTTGTATATGTCTTTTGGTACATGTGTATATTGTAGACATTTAGTAAAGATGTTGTAGGCTTTCGTTTGGGGCATTTTTTGAATGCAAGTTATGCACCCACAGTGTGTATTTTATTTGCTTTATTTTCAACTTTTATTAGTCAGCCTATGCTACCTACTGAGTATAAGTAGACCACACATATTCTAATTGCACCCTTTTGATGCAGATCCAAGTATGAATGCATCATATGGTAGCTGATTCGGTCAGTGCTTTGAATATTTTGAGGTAGCGGTTGATCTATGCATTCAAAGTTAATCTAGTACCTCTTCTTATCTAGTATATTTTTGTTTTGTATTATGAAACAAATTATGTTCCTTCTGGACTATCAGATTATATATTTTAATTTGAGATGCACTTAGTTGGTTCTTAAGCTGTGACACCTGATTTTGGGAGATTTATGGTATCGTTATTACGTATTTTTTTGCTAGTAGGATTTTTATATTGTTTGGCTCTTTTCTAGAAGCTTTACCTTGGGTTTTGGTATTGTTTTCTCATTTTATATCAATTTGGGTGATAGTCTTACTTGTCATGTCTTGTCATGACAAGTGCCATCATGACCCTTGGTTTTTGGATTGTGACAAGGAAGCTTTGAGATTTAGTTTGTTTCTATTCTTTCTTACAGGTGATGCAATGTTACGATTAGAAAAGCTGCCTAATCGGTGTATTACCACTAGGAATGAGTTGAGGATACAGTTCTTGGATTGGTTTTTCCCTCCATCTAGAATGTTGCAGTTAAAGGAAAATATTTTTAATTTAAAATAGTAAAATTCAGAGGCACTCAATCAGACATAGTTGAGGTTCTAGAAGAAGTTGATGAATGTTCCAAATCACAGAATCACGGGTAGGACCTTACTAGATATATTATACATAACCTTGAGTACTAATGCCAAGAATATGGCTGACACTATTACAAATAGTGCTTTTATGCGACTGTGATGGGATTAGGCTGCAAAGATGTTAGATTAGATCACTAAAATCAACCGAGGTTGGCATACTCGGGAGATAGTCAAAAGAGCTGGTACTTATGCTATTCTTGATATAAATGAGTAGAGAACTCTAGATAATATATTATCTAAAGAGGAAGCACTACTGAGGACTGAGATTGAATTACTTACAAAGTAGTTTACATTCATGGGAGTAAAAAAGGTAAATGTTGTGGGTGCTTGAGGTATATCTCCTATGCATGATGCTTCTGATTCTGAGAAGAAAGAAAAGTACCTGGATAGAGCATTGAAGGGTTTTCGAGCCAATGGGACAAGATCTAATAAGGACTCTTGGAACTCCAGGAAAGGGAATCAAGATCGGAACTACTCTGGAGAACGATATAGGGATAGGAGCAGAGAGCAAGATTGTGACTGTAGGAAAAAAAGATGATTATAAAGAGAAGAGTGGTCTGTATATTCAACCAAAGAACCATAATATTGACTCTATGATGGAAGCATTGTTTTCAATGCTAGTAAATAGTTTAGAAAGCCAAGAGTGATGCCTTATGGAGATTATGGCAGACATTGCTTAATTGAGTTAGAAAGTAGAGTAGCATACAACTGCAATTAAGCATTTTGAGCAACATTTTGGTCAGATATTGTCTATATTAAATCAACAATAACCGGGCATCTTTCAAGCAATACCATTAAGAATCCAAAGAATGGAAGTCACTACCTAGACATCACCATTCAGAGTGGTATAGCTACTATTAATTCATCTATGTCTGTAGTTGATGAGATAAGGGGTAACACTATTGATGTTGATGGTATACTTTAAGCAGAAAATAAGAAGTTTGTAACTAATGGTAATACGTCAAAAAATAGATGGGTATAGAAAAACAAGCTGGTACTTATAAACGAATGTGAAAGGAGGTCAAACCAACCTTGAAGGCTCTTCCACAACCTTCTTTACCTTTTCCTCATAGGTTGTAGCAGAAGGCCGAAGAACAGAAGTATAAGAAGTTTATTATTATGCTAAAAGAGTTAAGTGTGAACATCTGTCTTCTTGAAGCTCTAGAGCAGATGTACACCTATGCTAAACTTATGAAGGATTTAGTGACCAAGAATAGAACTATCAGTTTTGAGGATGTTGGTGGTTTGCATCCTTATAGTGAAATTATATCTCAATATCTTGTGCGAAAAAAGGGTGACCCCGGTGCTTTAATAATTCTTTGTATGATTTGGTTATTTCCAGAGCTTTGTATGACTTGGGTGCAAGTATCAGACTAATTCTTGTGATAGTGTTGAAATTCTTAGGCTTGAAATCTCCAGAACCTATAATGATGTGAATATTCATAGCAGAGCAGTCAGTTAAAAAGACTGTGGGTATATCATCAAATGTTCTAGTCAAAGAATACAACTTCATCTTTCTAACCGACTTTGTTATCTTGGAATGTGAGGTTGATTTTGAGATTCCCATAATCTTTGAGAGAAAATTTTTAGCCACAGATAGAGCATTGGTAGATATAGAAAGAAGTGAGTTTAAGTTTACACTGAATAATAAGGAAGTCATATTCAATATGCGTAGATTTATGAAATAACCAACTAGAATAAAGTTTTTTTTTATAATAAACAGTCTTGATGATCCTTGAGATCAACTCTATGGCTACCTTTATGAAGTCTGAGTAATAAAGGTTCCCACGTCGTGCCATGATGTTAAATCAGGCACTTTATAAGAGGTAACTCAAGGTGTCTTGTTGTTTTGTATTAGTAATAATTCTTGTTATTGTGATTAACATCAGATCTATGAACCTAAAGTTCCACATGTATGATTCTAACTCTCTTACTTTATGGTGGCCGAATGCAGTGGGGACAATGAATGCTTATTTGATGAGGGTAGGGCTAGTTGTGGGTTTCCATATTCTCTTGGGGTTCTTACCATCGTATAACTTTTACTCAAATTATATTATCGTAGTAGAGACAACATGTTTTGTTTTGATATGTCTTATGTGTTGTTTCTATTTTATTAGAAGAAAAATAAGGAACCAAATTGCAATTTACATGTTTTGTTTTGTTGGTTAAGTGTTTGAAAAAATGATAACCTTCCAAAGAAATTTATGAACTGTGAGTTGTGAATATATGTGTGACCTCTTTCTGAATCTAGTTATGGCATCGGTATTAGGGATTAAATAATCAAAGGTTAGCATTGCATGAATTGACCCTTTACCTTATATGTAAGAGGCATTTACCTAGCTCATATTATGCATTTAATCCCAGAAGTTTGCCAATTAGTCTTGCCAAGGATATAGGATAGCTTGTAAGGACATGATCATATACTATGTTTTAATAGGTCCACTCTTTTGAATAAGTCCACTTTTAGTGTAAAAAATTGACCAAACGAGAATAAGTATCAATTGATCCCTAATTTGAGCGTAAGTTAAACTATTTTCCTTTCTTCATCTCTTCACCTTTTCGTTCAATTATAAAGAACAAGTTTTGTCCCTAGTCCCTCCTTGGACATTTGTGCACCTTAACTTAGGCAAATCGCCTAACTTGAGGGTGGCTAACATAGGGGTGCATAGTTATAAATAGGTATGAAGAAAGCTGTTGAAAAAAATATCAAAATTAAAGTAGGGTTGGGTGTAGTAGAAAAGTGTGGAAAGTATAGAGAAAAGAAAAAAAAAGAATAAATACAAAGAAAGACGAAAATCACACCCAATACGAATTAGCAATAAAGGAGAAAACGGAGAGATAGAAAAAGGTTGAGTAGTAGAAGCAAATAATGTAAGTGTAGTGTCAAGGAGGGTTAGTCAATATATCTGAAATATACTATAACTGCCCCCAAGAATACATTACAAATCTAGAGAAGTCCTACAATGAACCTAGTCCATCTATTAAAAAAACTAAGGTATATAAAATAAGGGTAATCCTATGGTATTTTATGCACATTGTTGGAACTTCTTTTGTGAGTGTGAGTGTCTTGATATTATCTATTGCATTCACATATATGCTGATACTGCCAGAGTTGGGACTTCGTTATTGTGAGGGTACAAGGGTTTTGTTGTTAAATGTTTATCCATTCGAGTAGTGTAAATTACATATATGCGTAGTTGATTGTTGCTAATATAATTACATCACTAGATTCCTTTGTGGCATACTGTTGTGCTATATGGATCTATGTAGTGGTTTTGAAAATATGGAAATAAGAGGTGAAAAGTAATTTGAAGCCAAATTGAATTGATTGTCGTAGGTGCCTTGTGTTTTTTTCATTAAACATCGTGTTTTTATATTATGTGTTAGTTTCCTGTGGACATGAAAACATACAAAGTTGAGGGGGTTGATGTGCCCTATTTTCATGGAACTTTCGATGCCTAAAACAAGGAAATTATGCAAGTACTTAGGCCTTTTTGTTAGATATGACATGTTTCGTGTTGGTTTTGTAGAAAAATAGGGTTCAAACAATAGAAGGAGCAATAAAATGATGAAGTGAAGGAAGGGCTACCTATAGACCCTACCTATATGCCATAGGTATTGCCTGCGACCCTGTAGGTGGACCACGTAGGTAGAAAAGTTAAAGTTCTGCAAGTTTATGATTGTTCGTGATTCCTACGGACCCTACTATGCTTCCTAGGTCTAACTACGCCCCTATAGGAACCCCTCATAGTAAGGGGTTTTGAAAGCTAAAGCACCCTCTGATTTCTATAAATCTACCTATGGACCTTAGGTACTATGTACAACTCATAAGTGGGGTCATAGGTTGGCGCCGACTCTATTTACCTACTTTGTTTATGTTAGATTTTTAGGGTTTTTGATGTAATTATAAATACCCGTTGTATATTTCATTTTTAAATAGAAAATTTACACACTTTATACACTTATTACATTACTTTGAGTTTTTAGAAACAGTTTTGATCGTGGAATTCTTGTTCTTGAAAATTAGACTTTGATATTAATTTAAGATTTTGATTTTCATCCTTATTTATTTGTGAGATCATTCATATGCTTTAAATTATGAATTTTATGTGTTTTGTTGCAATCGTAAGAAGCTAACCCAATAACTAAGGTTGTGGGTTCACTGATGGATTAACAAAGTAGAGAAAGTGCAAAGTCATTCTTGATTGAAGTTCTTGCATGCATTGTGATTTTATCCATATTGAATGTTTTCTTGATGGCTACAGATGTTAGGAACATGCTTGTATTGAATACTAATTTAAGAGAGAGGCTGAGATCATGAAAAGGAGATCATAACATAAATTTGAAGCTACCAACCTTCAACTAATTAACTTGATTTCGAGAGAAGATAGTTAATCTGGAATCCAGGTCAAGGGCTAGTAAGACACTCTAAGATCAAGGAGATGAATGAAATTAACCCAAATAATGGTCAAGAGACAAATAGGTGATACTTAAGTTCTTATATTTTCATGAAAGGGACTGATAGTTTGATGAGCACTATAAGTCTGTGGAGTTAAGAAATCAGTGGGAATACAATCCTAGTGATCGTCTCACATTGGTAAAAACCTCAACTGTCCAATTATTGTTCCTACTACTATTATTAATACAAAACTCTCATTTACTTTCTGGACTTTCAAACTACATCAAAAAGTTCTTGAAAAATTTTCATCCAATTCCTCATGGGTTCCACTCCAACCTTGTTGGTTTCTATATTTGATAATCGATTGTGTTACAATTTTTAGGTGTAATTTGAGTGACATCAGGAACATCAAATTTGATAAGGTAGAATTGTTATTTCTATTCTCGGAATTTTGAATGAATCTCAAGGGATCGATGGAGACTTGGAAATTTTCTAAATCCCAATTGGTGCAACTGCTAAAGAGATAGTAGGGTCACCTTAGTGGTGGTTGCTAAAATGGACAACTTGTTTTTTAGTGACATATATCACCAGTTGGGGAACGTTAAAGTGAAACCTTTCCCGCTTAAGCGATGGACACTAAAGTGGCCCCTTGTCTGCTAAAGCAGACTGTCCAGCTTGTCGATATCGCTAAAGAAACACTTGGCCACATTAGAAGTGACAACTTAATCGCTCAAGCATTTTATTGTATAAAAAGATTTTTTCATGATTTTCTCCCATTTTTGAGGTTGTAAGACTTGGGTTGAGGGGTTTTTAGGCGAGTTCTTATATTTTCAAGCTTGGGTAAGCTCTGTATCACTATTTAAATTATTTTACTTTTCTTTTTGTAATCTAAAACCTATAATTTCGTGATTTAAATAGTGAAATTTGGGTATTTTGGCCCAGATGACTAAAATAGTGTTTCTTTAATTTAAACCCCAATTGTAACCCATTTTCACTTTTGTTTTCTTCTATGGGTTTCTTTATTTCATTGGTAAAGTTCTTATAACTTGGATTGGATACAACTTGGACCCTACTAGTTGTAGGGTCACGATATGAGTCGTATGATGACAGTCATAAGGTCAGCAATATTTGTGCCTAATGACAATGTCTTTGCTATGACTCATAGTAATAAGTCGTAACGTATCACAACAAGTAATTAAGAGACTCGTAATACCTAACATCTTTTAAGTTGAGGGAACTTTTGACATTTCTTATTTACCTACTTAATACTCATGACTATAAAACACCCTTTGGATGTTATTTTCAACACTTTAGTACTCATATCACTCTCTCAAAATCTCTAAATTCTCCAAATTCATGATACTTAGGGTTTCTAAGAATTAGGTCATCCAAGGGCTCAAGGGTTTATTCCTCTACATAAATCTTAGTGTTTCAGGCATGTTACTCTTCCCCAATTATTACTTTATGAAAAGTATGTGTTTAAATGATTTAGTTATATCGTTTGAATGTGGGTTTTGATGTTGTTGCGGGTTTTAAAATGGTTGATTCTTAAATTATTTTCCATGACTTATTATGCATTTTTTTATGATTTATTAATGGTTTTAAATTGTAGGGTGTATGGTAATGGTGAATAAACTTAGAGGCCATGGTTTTCCCCAAATTGAAGTTTTAAAATCGGAATTGGTTATGAAAAATTGTGTTCCCTTAACCAACTTGTGCAAATGGATTTGAATTGTGAAATTGTCACTCTGTTTTACTTACTTACCTATGATATTTTATTGCATAAATGAGTAAACAATGAACATGGATTTCAAAATGCTTGATGGCTATTCTTTGATTTTATGAACAAAGGGGGTTGAGGCATTCCCATGATTTAAATCTATAAAATAAAGGTGGTCGAGTCATTCCCTTACATTAATATGATTATTATGACATGCAGATAAGCTTTCTAGTGTAAGGGTATGACGATACCAACGGTATGCCTTAATGACTTGTTGATTTGTTAATAAATGGGTTATGTGAAACTTATTTTAAATTAGGCTTAATGGGGGTTATGTAGCAAAGTTGTGAAGGTACGGGTCTTGGATAGCTTGTACTGGAAACTCATGTTTTTTGACATAAGGGTTGATCTTGATGACATATGTACATTCTTCAAACTATTGATATATTTGTATCTTGGATTGATGTGGGAACAAGGAATTCCCTAGTCTTCCTTGATACCTCCGGTTCGTGCGACTAACACGCGCTAGGCCTTTTTTATAGGGAGAGTTGAACCAATATAACCTATAGGTGCCTATTATGACGATTGTGATACATAGCCCAGAATAATATTTTACTTTATGCTAAGCTTTGTTCTCTATCCCAAAATACAATATATATATCTATATGATGATGTTCATATGATTTTAAAGTGGATTCAATTTGGCATTATTTTATCTCCTATCATTGAGTTATATCTAGTGCTTAATCCATTAACCGTCTCTAGATAATGTATCCCTACGTGATGCAGGAACTAGAGATATATGATACATCTAGTGTACAACCCAATAGCCGTCTCTAAATGATGTATCCCCACTTGATGAAGGCACCAATGATATATCAACTTTTTTGAGGCAGTCTTAGGTGGATCGACTTAGTTCTTTGGCTGTTAATGGTGCAGTAGTGAGATTTCATTCTTTGAAAGACTTAGTCATTTCATCAGTTCCCTTTCACAGACTTGAGTTTAGAGTTCCCATTATCATTCACATTATCATTATCATTGTCATTATCAGAGTTGGGGGCATGTCCGAACTTAGATTGGTTTTCGATTTTGTTAGACACTTTTTTGATATTGTAGTAGACTTGGGTGGTTTTGGTTAATAGTTTGTTAATATTTAGTTATCTTAGATTTCCTTGAAATTTTATGTCTTAGTTAGCTTGTTATATGTTCAGAACTCAGCCTCTATTGGGTATTGTTTCCAGCTTGACTAGGAACTGGTGTGTTCTCTGTTTATCGGTGGACTTCAGATACTCATTGCGGCCAGGACCTAGTTTAGGTCATGACAAAGTTTGTATTAGAGCTTAGGTTTGGTATCATTCGGTGTTCATAAAGTTGTGTCAAGTAGAGTCTCTTTTATGGATGTGTAGCATGCCACACTTATAAGCAGAGGGTATGAGGCATATAGGAATATTTTCTTTTATTGTGATCTACTATTGGGCTGTAGAGGCTAAGGTCTTGAAATCCCCTCTAATTCTCGTTTGTTCACTTTTTAGATTAGGCCTCCTAAAAGATTTGATGCTCATGGAAACTCCTCTATCCTGCTTGAAGAAAATGTGGATTGGGCCCTTCCTACTCAAAGAGTTCAGACCCAATTTATGGTTGCTACTTTTTATTGCCCTAGTGGAGTTCCTCGGGTCCCCACTGATCTTTCTCTTACTACTAACACTTATTCTTGGTCACCTCCAGGAGATATTACCAATGTTGAGTTCCGTTATTCCATTTATCTGTTGACACAGTTGGTGACATCTTGGTCACATTTGTTGGGCCTGCTAGTATTTGTATGAGTTCTTATGTGGCCACTAGAGTTGGCGAATTTATGAGGATGAATCCTCCAATCTTTAGTGGCTTTATGCTTTAGGAAGATCCTCATGGGTTCATAGATGAGATGGAGAAGATTCTCTTTGTGATGTATGCTTCTTACTATGAGGGCATAAAATTTCCTATTTACTAGCTGAAGACTATGGCATATTAGTGGTATGAGCAGTGGGATCAATCTAAGGATGACAATATGGAGTTGGCTTTATCGGAGGATTTTGCGGGTGCTTTTCTTGATCAATTCTTTCCACAGGGATTTAGAGAGGCGAAGGCTGAGGGTTATGTCAATTTGAAGTAAGGCCGGATGACTGTGAAAGAGTAATCCTTAAAGTTTCATCAGCTGTCCCATTATGCTCCTAATCTATTATCTACTATGATGACTAAGATGAGAAAATTTTCTTTAGGTTTGACTCAAGACTTAGTGTTGAAGTGTAAGGATGCCTTAATGTGCAGTGACATAGAAATATCTAGGCTTGTGGTGTATATGCAGCTGGTAAAAGATGAAAAAAAGAAACAAGCCAAAATAGGAACAAGGC
The DNA here is from genome assembly GCA_030864225.1 of Capsicum baccatum var. pendulum. Lineage (NCBI taxonomy): Eukaryota > Viridiplantae > Streptophyta > Magnoliopsida > Solanales > Solanaceae > Capsicum > Capsicum baccatum. Next base: position 156,181,060 of record CM061560.1, on the reverse strand, counting down.
AATGTAAGATATTCCAGTTTTCTGAGCAAGGTAGTGGTTAACAGATTATTGGCAAGGATAACAAGCAGTGCTCTAAGAAGAAGTGGGGGACTGCTAGTTCATATTCAACAACTAGTAATCTATATCCTAAATCATTTCGTGATCACAGTTTTTAGAGAAACAGTGAATTTAAGGCACAAGGTTCCCACTCTCAGACTAATGGGGCAAAGTCGGCTCCATCTTATCCCCGTTGACATTTTTGTAGGTAGGTGCATCATGGCTTTTGAGATGAGGGAAGGAATATATTTTTTAGATGTGGTTAGCCTGGCTATATTTAGAGGAATTTTCCTTTAGGAGATGTTGCTATGGGGTAAAATAAGGTGCCTAATGCCACCTCCTCTAATCCCGTACCAAAGGGTGCCACTTCTTGCTCCAGCACTAGTCTGAATTATTTGTATGCTCTTGTGACTCCTTAGGATTCTTTGGTGTTTCCTGATATTATTACAGGTACGCTAAATTGTTTTTCTCATGATATATATTGACCACTTGGTCCCAAGTCTACTCTCTCTTGTGTGACCCCTTATGTATTTATTCATTTTGGTTTGATCCTAAGTGTATCTTGATCCTTTTTCTATGCCTACCCCTGTGGGTATCACTATTATGGCAAAGATAGTCTATAGAGGGTGTATGGTTTCAATCTATAGTAGGGAGATGTTACTGGATCGGATAGAGTTGGACATGATAAATTTTGATGTGATTTTGGGGATGGATTGGTTGCCCTTATGCTATGCTTCTCTTTATTATTGGCCAAAGTGTTAGATTCAATTTCCAAATGAATCAGTGATTCAGTGGGAAGGTAGTTTTGTAGAGCCTAAGAAAAGGTTCATTTCGTAGCTTAGATCCCAAAAATTGATTTCCAAGGGGTTTCTCTACCATTTAGTTCATGTTAAGGATTCTAGATTAGAAGGTCCTTCATTGCAATCAGCCTCTATGGTTTATTAGTTTCTCGAGGTGTTTCCTGATAATTTTCCCAGTGTTTCTCCTAATAGGATAATTATTTATGGGACTAATCTTTTTTCCGACACTAGCCCTATCTTTATTGTTTCCTGCAGAATGGCTCTATCTTAGTTAAAGAAACATAAGGAGCAGTTGAAATATCTTCTAGATAAGGTTTTTATCCACCCTAGTGTTTCTTCCTTTGGTTCTCCAATTCTCTTAGTGCATAAGAAGGATGGGTCCATTGGATATATTTAGATTACAATCAATTGAATAGGGTGATCGTGATGAATAAGTATTCGATTCCTAGGATTGATGATGTATTCGAGTAGCTTCACAGTCCTAAGTACTTTTCTAAGATTTATATTTAGTCGGGTTACCATCAGTTGAAAATTAAGGAGTAGGATATCCCTAAAACAACCTTCCGAACCAGGTATAGTCATTTTAAGTTTTTTTGTTATGTGCTTTGGTTGGAGTAATGCCCCAACAATATTCATGGATCTTATGAACTAGGTCTTCCATCAGTTCTTGGATTTATTTGTGATTTTTATTGACGATATTTTGGAGTATTCCAAGATTGAGGCATATCATGTTTATCACCTCAGCATAGTGTTGCGGACCCTTAAGGAATAACAACTGTATACTAAATTATATAATTGCGATTTTTGGTTAAATATTATGACTTATTTGGGTCATTTTTTTTCTAGTGAAGGGATCATGGTGGATCCATAAAAAGTTGTGGTGGTTAAGAAGTGGCCTAGGTCAATGACTCCAACTATTATTCAAAGCTTCTTAGGTTTATCTGGTTATTATAGGAGGTTTGTGGAAAGTTTTGCTTCTATTTTTTCCCTATTGACTAAGTTGACTTAGAAGAAGGTGAACTTTATATGGCCAGATACTTGTGAGGTTAGTTTTGAGAAGTTAAAAGATAAGTTAACTTCAGCTCCAATTTTGACATTATTTGAGCGTATCAATGGCTTTCTTCTTTATTTTTATGCATCCTGGGTGGGATTGTATTATGTGCTATTGCAGCATAGTAAGGTCGTTGCATATGCTTCTAGTCAGTTCAAGGTGCATGAGAAGAGCTATCTAATACATGATTTTGAATTATGTGCTATGGCCTTTGAGTTTAAGATTTGGTGTTACTTTTTGTATGGGATTCATGTTGAGATCTTCTCAGGCCATAAGAGTTTGCAGTAAGTGTTAACTTAAAAGAAGTTAAATCTCAGACATTGGAGATGGCTTGATTTGCTCAAGGACTGTTATATGAGTCTTCACTATCACCTAGGTAAAGCTAATATAGTTCCTGATGCTCTTAGTAGGTTAACCATGGGAAGCTTATCTCATATGGTGGAGGATAAGCGAGGTTTAGTGAAGGATATTCACCATTTTACTAATCTTGGAGTTTACTTTTTCGACTCTGAGGATGATGGTGTATTGTACAAGAGGTGGTAAAGTCATCCCTTAGTGCTGAGGTAAAGGAGAAATATGTTTTAGACCCTATCCTGATGCAGATCAAGGATGGTGTGGGTCACTAGAAGGTGATGGATTTTGAGATTGGTGGTGATGGTGTCTTGATGTACTAAGGTAGATTATGTGTTCCTGGTGTTAATGGGCTGTGAAAAAGGATATTGGCCAAGGATCATGAGTCGAGGTACATAATTCATCCTTGTTCTACAAAGATTATCATAACTTAAGAGAAATTTATTGGTTGATTAACATGAAGAGGGATTTGCCCAACTTTGTTGAATATTGCTTGGTTTGTTAGAAAGTGAAGGTCAAGCAATTGAGGCCTGGTGTTTTTTCTCAAGAGATTAAATTGCATGTGTGTAAGTGGTAAGTGATTAAGATAGATTTCGTTACTGGTATTCCGCGGTCTCTCCATAAATTTTATTCCATTTGGTTCATTGTCGATTGGATCACTAAGTGTGCTCACTTCTTTCTAGTGAAGACTAATTCTTCCACAGAGAATTACGCTAAGCTCTTCATTGAGAAGATCATGAAGCTGCATGGTGCTCCAGTTTCAATCATATCTGATCTAGGTACTCAATTCTCATCTCACTTTTGGAATTCCTTTTAGAGAGGTTTGAGGACTAAGGTGAACCTTAGAACCACTTTCCACCCTTAGACAGATGAAAAAGTAAAAATGACGATACAAACTTTGGAGGATATGCTAAGGTTTTGTGTGATCGATTTTGGTGGTAGTTGGGTCGACTATTTTCCTCTCATTGAGTGTGCATATAAAAATAGCTATCATTCTAGTATTCGTATGGATTCATTTGAGGCTTTGTATAGGAGGAGATGTAGGGCTTCTATTGGGTGATTTAAGGTTGGCAAGAATTAGTTGTATGGTCCGGACTTGGTTTACCAAGATATTGAGAGGGTAAAGGTGATTTGGGATAATCCTAAGGCTGACCAAAGTCGCCAAAAGTTCTATGCATAGGTAAGAAGAAGGGACTTGGAGTTTGAGGTGGATGATTTAGTATTCTTGAAGGTGTCTCCTATGAACGGAGTGATGCTGCTTGGAAAGAATAAGAAGCTCAGTTCTTAATATGTTGGTTCATACCGTATTTTGAGGAGAGTAGGCAATGTGGCTTATGAGTTGGAATTTCCTCCGAGTTTGAGTTCAATCCATTCGGTCTTCAATGATTCGATGTTGAAGAAGTTTGTGGGTGATACTTCATTGGTTGTTCCTTTGGAAAGTTTGGGTGTCTCAAATTACTTGTCTTATGAAAATGTCCCAATTGAGATTTTGGATCAGAAAGTCTGCCAGTTGCAATCAAATTATGTGGCATCGGTAGAGGTTCTATGAAGTAACTAGAAGTGTGAAGAAGCTAATTTAGAATCCGAGAAGGAAATGAAGTCCAAATACCTATTTTTGTTTCCCACTGTAGATAATCGTGCTTGAGGTATGTGTACTCCTTAATATCTTTGTTTGTTAACTAGGTTTAGGGGAATTGTTATTGCCTTGATATCCTTGGTTTCTATCTTTGTTAAAGGTAAGTGTGATTGTTTTTAGAGTCAAATTGTGCTAATAAATGCCTTGTCTGGTAATTCGAGGACAAATGATCTTAGGGGGGAAGTATACAACACCTTAGATCTTTCGTCCTTGAAAATTTCAAGAAATTTATCCTCACTGTCTAGACTATGACTCCTCTTTGTAAGTCACAGGGTGTCTTGCCGAGTCTTAGGACCCTAATTGTAGCCTAACCAGTATGTGTGGCTATGTTTCCTATCCTAATTACGAGTGACTTCTAATGAGTCATAAAAACTCTATAGTAGTCGTTTGTTACAAATCGTTGTGTGACTAGTGTGAGGCCTAAATGTTTAAATCATGGATATGACTTGAACCATATAAGTCATAGGGTCACGATACGACTCGTATGATGAGAGTCATAGGGTCAGATGTTTCTGTGCCTAATGACATTTTTTTTTCTACGACTTATGGTAATGAGTCGTAAGGTGTCAAAATGAGTCATTACGAGACCAGTAACGACTGACAATAATATTTTAGCTTTTAAGTTGAGGGAAGTTTGGACATTTTCCTCTTTACGCACTTGATAGACACAACAATAAACCACCCTTTGGACACTATTTTCAATACTTTAGCACTTAGAACACTCTCTCAAACTCTCTAAATTCTCAAAGGTCACGATACTTAGGGTGTCCATGAAATAGGACATCAAATGGCTCAACAGTTAATTTCACTCCATTAATCTTGGTGTTTTAGGTATTACACTTTTCCCTAATTATTATTTTATGAAAATCATGTATTTAAATGGTTTAATTGGATGCTTTTGAATGTGGGTTTTGATGTGGTTGAGGGTTTTGACATGGTTGAATCTTAAATTGTTCTCCCATGATTTATTATGCATTGTTTATGCTTTATTAATGGTTTTGAACTTGCGGGGTGAATGGGAATGGTGAATAAACAAAAAGGCCATAGTTTTCCCCAAATTGATGTTTTGGAATTGGAATTGGTCATGAAAAATTGTGTTCCCTCAACCTACTTGTGCAAATGTCTTTGCATTGTAAACTTGTCACTTGGTTTGACTTACTCACTTATGTTATTGAAAAAATGATTAATCAATGAACATAGATTTCAAAAGCCTTGTTGGCTATGATTTGATTTAATGAACAAAGGTGGTCGACATATTTCCCCAATTTGAATTGATAAAAAAAATGGGTTCGACGTATTCCCCCAAGTTAACGTGATTGTTATGGAATAGAGATAAGATTGTAAGTATAAGGGTATGACGATACCCATGGTTTGCCTTAATATTTGGTTCATTTGTTAATAAATTGGTTTTGTGAAACTTTATTTAAATTTTTCTTAATGGGGTTATGTATCAAATTCGCGAAGGTGTGGGTCTTGGATGACTTGTACTGGAAACTGATGTTTGCCGATATGTGGGTTGGTCTTGATGAACTGTGTGCATAGTTCACACTATTGATATAATTGTATCTTGGATTAATGTGGGGTTAGGGCATTCCCTGGTCATTCTTCATACCTCCAATTCCTGCAGCTAACATGCATTGGGTCCCTTTTAGTAGGGAGAGCTAGACCCATATTGCTCCAGGGTGCTTGTTATGATGGTTGAGCTACATAGTCCAGGATAATGTTTTACTTCATGTTAGGCCTTGTTCCCTATCCTGACATTAATATCTGTATGTATATGATGATGTTTACTTGCTTTTAAATTAGATTTGATTTGGAATTATTTTATTCCTTATCCTTGAGTTACAATCTGGTCCTCAACCCAATAACCGTCTCCGGATATTGTATCCCCATTGGATGCAAGCAAAAGAGATACATCTACTTTTCCTACATAGTGTTAGGTGGATCAGCTAAATTCTTCGGTCATTTGTGGTGAAGTGGTGAACTTCCATGCTCTGAAAAACAGTCATTTCATCAGTTTGCTTTCATGGAGTAGAGTTAAGAGTTCCTATCATCATCACATTATCATTGCCATTGTCATTGTCAGGGCGAGGGCCGGTCCCGACTTAGATTGACCTTCAGTTTTACTTGAGGCTTTGTGGATATTATTGTAGACTTAGGTGGTTTTGGTTATTGGTTGTTGGATATTTATTTATCCTAGATTCCTTTTGTCATGATCCCATTTGGAGTCATGATGGCACCTACCACATCCCACCGGTAGGTAATCCAATACCGTAACCCGGAGATATTGCCATGGGTTACCATGGTAAGAACGTTCACATGGAACCTATATGTGAACACAATATATAACAACAACATTTGAAAACTAAGGACAACTGATATTCAAACACAAATCCCATGACCTGATAGTATTAATACAAGAGTTTCTAAACTTGACAAGAGGTATTTACAATCTCAAAATCTAAAATGTCTTAAATAGTCTCATACATTTGTCTCGAAAGCAAAACACAAATAAGGATAAAGGGGAAAGAGGGTAATTCTATCTCCAAGAGGCCACCATATCTTGAAATAGTCAACTCGTATGAACTAGCTCAGCGGCGGTAACTAGAACTTGGGTCTGCACTATAAAGGTATAGAAGTGTAGTATGAGTACCAAAACGCAGTTACTCAATAGGCATCATCGGCCCACTGAGCTCAAATATAATGTAAAGACGATATAAAGTAAGACAATAACCTTAAATTCAAGGCATAGGATCCAACTTGAATTTGCTTTGATACCACTATAACAACATCTATACTACTAAAGCAATAACATGGCATACTATATCAATATATTCCATGATCACCGCAACAACCGAATATCATTTCGAAAGCATAAAGTCATATGCACAATAGCAAAGCATCTACTTTCCTTAATCACCATCAACCATCTTTAGAACAATAAGCATGACAGCTTACCACAATTTCCCCTATCGCCGGAAAGTAAACAAAAGAGAGCACAACTAAGAACTCGTTACGGCATCCCATACCAATAGAGAGTACACAAAAGAATACCAAACAATAACTCATCATGGCGTTCCATACCACCGGAGTGTACACCAAAAGAATAAAACCAATAATACAATAAAGCATAACTATTCCATCAATTGACATAAACCACGAGTAGCTCGACCACTCCACATCTTATTACCAAAATCCACTACCAAATACCCATACCATAATTTAACACAAAGAAGGCAACATTGTCATAGCATAGGCATGTAGTCATTAATTCTTTAATTCTTTAATAACACCAAGTGAAACCGATACTAGTTATCCTTATCCTTCCATGAATCAATAGATTAAAAGCCTTACCATTACTAGTCATCAATTTGGGGAAAACTACGAGCCACCCATATTATAAGTTATTCATCTATCATATGACCATTCTTTAGCTAGCATATTCATGACACGAGTTATCAATTAAGCCATCTAAACCTCACATATATAGAAGATAATTTAACTAACCATTATGCAATACTAGGTATATCATCACTAAGCATGTCACAACCTTAAGAACTAATTTCTATATTTTAACCAAGAAAAGTCCACCAAATAGTCTACTAGGTTTCTAGCCTCCAAAAAGAAATCATATATTTTAGAAGTAACTAGGTTATCACATAAGCCATTTTACTAGGAAAGATTACATAATACAACCTCTTATTCAAGTCAAGGATATATATTAGGTTAGCCCTCGATTCTATGAAAGATTATTCACACCATTAATTCAAAACTCAATATTAGGCATAGGTTTCGCCTAGTTACTAATTTAGCATCAACAAGGGTCACACCTCCCATTTAATGATTTGGAACAAGAAATGAATAACAATTTACCAATAGAAACCTCATATTTCAAGAACGTAGGTGGTTGTCCCCATACGGCCTAACCTTACAAATATCAATGTATATAAGTAAATTTTCCCCACACGGCATCGTAATGTTCTTACCTCTTCCCAATTCAGTGGGCATTATCATACTATTAACATATTCCTCCAGATTCATCGGGCATCATCATAATATCATATATTCCTCCGAATTCACCGGGCATCATTATAAGATCACATATTCCACCAGACTCACCGGGCATAATCATAATATCACATATTCCTTCAGACTAATCGGGTATCATCATAATATAACATATTCCTCTGGATTAACCGGGCATCATCATAATATAACATATTTCTCCGGATTCATCAGGCATCATCATAATATCACAAGTCTGCTAATACAACCACAAGTATCCATATACATAACAAAACAATAAACATAAACAAAGATTCACAATATAAGGAGGTAGGGATGTAGGTTAGCACTTTCCATTTTACCATACTAATAAGCTTGACACGTAGTATGAGCATAAACAAGAGCATGACCAATTACAATACATGCAAAATAATCACTTTACAAGATTATTCAAATCTTGATTACAAGATAATATGATAATTGAGTTTAACCATCACAACTCCTATGTATATATAATTTAAGAAATCACCACGTATCTAGTTCACTATGCATTTACTTAGTTCAATCTTAAGGTGGGTGAAGTTCCACTTTTAAATCCCCAAGAAAGCAAAAGCTTTACTAACACAAGTCTAGCTCCTATCGAGAATTAGGCTAAGTCATTCATACCTCACCACAAGGGCTTTCAATCCTTTCAAGGTCCAAAGGGAAAATCTCTTCAAAATCCTTCCTAATTCAACCCAACACCAACGTCATCTCCTATCTAGGCATTATATAGGTCATTACACTCCTAAGGATAGATAACCATACCATTTATGTCTACTTAGAACAACTATTGTGTTCTCAAACTAGTCAAGAGATAAAAAATAAGCTAACCAAGGTCCTAGACTAAGGGTCAAATATCATACATTACAAATTAATAGTCTAAAGAAATCAATAAATCCCATGTTCACCATTTAATCAACTATCATAAAAAATTCCCCGCCCAATTTCACTTGATATCAATAATTACCTTACAAACAAGCTCAATCTAGTCTACGGGTAAGCCTAAGCTACCATTATTCCAAGCAACTCATGATCAAATGAGCTTTTCCATTCTCTTAAATGAAGCTTCCTTTACCACAAGCAATGCAATCAATAATACAATATAAGTATTACAATATGAATGACAGTACCCATTATAGCACCATTATGTCGTGGGTTTAAAATGGACACCAAAACCCCAATTGGGTTTTACCCTAGGAAAGGAGTTTCCAAGACCATCCCATAGCCTAACTCACTTTAGGGACTTAAAACCATTACATAATTTAAGTCAATCCCTCAATTTTGGGGCTACAATTGAGCCACAATGGTTTAGGGTTTTTGAGTCAAGAAACCATAAAATCAATACAAAATTAGAGGAATTCTTACCTTAGATTGTAGCAAGAATCAATCACACAAGTTGTTTAAGCTCCAATTCATCCCACAGTATACATTTAGGAGATTCTACACTCCATTAGGGTTTCTATATTTAGAGGGAGGCATAAAATGGCAAAAATTCATGCAAGATAGAACTTGAAAATGGACCAACCATACCTCTGATGTTGCGGTTGAATCCCCCGTGTCACTGCAGTCGCAGTCGCGGTCTTGTGGTTATACATCCTTAGCTGCGGTCGTGGAACCTCGATGAATGCTATGCATGGCTGAAGCTACGAACTAGATTTTGGGCTTCGGCCAATGCCTCGGGATGCAATTGGGGTATGTTTTGAACAAATAAGATATGAAACCCCGTGGTTTTTGATTTTCTAGATGTACTGGCAAAGTCCGATTGTGCATACGAGGTTGTTTACTAAATTTTTAGTTTAGTGGTCAATTAGGACAAACAAAGACATTAATTTAAGGAAAGGGGCTATAAAACCCAAACAAACCATCAGGTAATCAAACTATCGGTCCCCGTAAGCGATCAATGACTTGGGACGGCTATGGAAAAGCTTTATTAGAAGCAACAAGAGAGAATATGGAAAACAACCTGAACAGTAATTACAACATCCACTACTAAGGAACTTTCATCCCTAAAAGTTAAATACAAGCAAGTACCCGAAGTCTTAAAAAAATGAGGACACTGGGCCTACATTTCACTTTCGATCTCCTAAGTAGCTTCCTTTACTGGGTGATGACTTCATTGAACCCTGACTATTGGAATCTCCCAAGTATGCAGTCGCCTCACATTGCTAGCCAAAATAAGCATGTGTTTCTCGACAAAGGTCAACTGAACGTATAACTGGACCGAGTCCCATTTAAGAACATGAAAAGGATCTGGAATATACTTTTGCAACTTAGAGACATGGAAAACCAAATGAACAGAGGCAAAGTTTGGAGGTAGAGCCAATTCATAGACACCTCGCCAACCACCCAAAGAATCTCAAAAGGACCATTATAGAGAGGAATAAGCTTACCCTTCCTTCTAAATCTCATCACACCTCTCATTGGTGAAACTAGAAAGAACACATGATCCCTCTTTTTGAATCTCATGGTACAGACTCTACGATCGGCATAGACCTTCTGCCAACTCTAGGCTTCCCTCAGCCTATCCTAAATCACCCTGTCTCTATCGAACGAGTCCTGAAGCAAATCTACACCACAGGGTCTAACTTCGGATATCTCAAACCATCCTATAGGAGAACTATACCTCCTAGTATACTATAACTCATAAGGGGCCATCACAATACTTGAATGGTAATTATTGTTGTAGGTGAACTCTGTTAAAGAAAATTGTTTATCGCACTTAACTCCAAAGTTAGAAACACAAACTTGGAGAATCCTCAAGCACCTAAATTGTCTGCTCGGACTAGCCATGTATGAGCTGATGAACGGCAGTACTTAAATCAACTCGAGTACCAACTCGTCCTGAAATGATCTCTAAAACCTCAAAGTAAACATAGAGCCACAATCTGATATGATAGACACAGGAACCCCATTCAAACAAACTATCTCCCAAACATAAATATAGTCTTGTCTTTCGGTACTGAAGGTCATTTGAATAGGAATGAAATATGCCGACTTGGTCAAACGATCCACAACAACCCAATTATATTGTGACAACATAAAGTATGAGGTAAACCACTGATAAAGTCCATGGTGATCGTTTTCCATTTCCCCTTAAGAATGGGCAATCTCTGAGGCAATCCGCCAGGAAAATGATGTTCAGACTTATCCGTCTGACAACACAAGCAGCGGGCTATGAAGTCTGCCACATCTCTCTTCATACTATCCCACTAACATAACTACCGCAAATCTCTACATATCTTGGCCATACCGGGATTAATAGAATATCTAGAACTGTAAGCCTCATGCAAAATTGACCAAATAAAATCATCAAGTTAGGGAACAGAAATACGACCCTAAAATCTTAAGATACCCTTGGAATTAACAGTGTCTCTCCCAGACTCACCACGTACTACACAATCATGGAGAAAGAAGAACTTATCATCCTCAAACTGACAATTATGAATCTTCTCAAACAGGGAGAACCTCACCTCTACTCCAGCCAAAACTCTTACTGGATCCCAAATTTCAAAGAAAACCATTAAATTGGCAAAGTACTGAATGTCCCATCCCAATGGCCTTTGAGAAATTGAAAGACATGCCAAACTACCCATTCTTACCTCCTTGTGAATTAAGGCATCCTCTACCATATTTATCTTACCCGGATGGTACAAGATATAAATATCATAATCCTTTAGCAAATCCATCTATCTATGCTGGCGATCATTATGCTCTCGTTGAGTCAAAAGATGCTGAAGACAGATTATCAGTGAAAATCTCACAACACATGTCATACAAATAATGCTTCAAAATATTGAGCATAAAAACTACCGTTGCTAACTCCAAATCATAAGTGGGGTAGTTATGCTCATGCACCTTAAGCTGTCTTGAAGCATAAGCAATGACATGACCCTACTGCACCAAAACACAACCAAGCCTAACACAAGAAGTATAACAAAACATGGTGAATCCCTTGCCCTCAATAGAAAGAGCTAACACCTAGGCTGAAGTAAGACAATCCTTGAGATTTCCAAAGCTGGACTCACACTCTTTGAACCATTGGAAAGAAAATTTCTTCCAGGTCAACGTAGTAATAGTGGAATAGATGGTAGCAAAGCTCTAAACAAAACACCCATAAGAACTATCCAAACTAATAAATCTATAAACCTCAATCGGAGATATAGGCCTAGCCCTATCATGAGTCATTGAAATCTTAGCCGGGTCTACTATATTACCCGCTTTAAAAACCATGTGTCCTACAAAAGATACTGACTCAAGAAAGAACTCTTACTTGGAGAACTTGGAGAAAAGAACATGCTCTCCAAAAACTAGGTGTACAACCCTCAAATTTTGCAAATTCTCATCGCCACTCCTCGAATACACAACAATATCATCAATGAACACTATGACAAAAGAGTCTAGATAAGGTCTGAACACACGGTTCATCAAGTCCATAAATGCAGCGGGAGCATTAGTCATCCCAAAAGACATCACCAAAAACACATAGTGACCATAACGGGTCCTGAAGGCTGTCTTCGGGATATCCTAAGCCCGAATCCTTAACTAATGATAATTGGACCTCAAATAAATTTTAGAAAATATTGTTGGACCCTAAAACTGGTCAAACAAATCATCAGTGCAAGGAATAGAATAACGTTCTTTACTGTTACCTTATTGATCTGCCTATATTCAATACACATCCGCATCGAGCAATCTTTCTTCTTTAAACACAAAATAGGGGCTCCTCATGGGGAAACACTCGGTATAATGAACCCCTTTCCAAGAAGATCTAGAAGCTGAGTGTTTATCTCCTTAAGCTCTGCAGAAGCCATACAACAAGGTACCATAGAAATAGGTCGAGTACCAGGCTCAAGGTCAATCGTAAACTCAATATCACAGTTAGGAGGAATGCCAGGTAGATCGCCAAGAAACATATCAAAAAACTCACAAACAATAGGAACAAAGTCGAGTGTCGGATCCTCTACACAGTTATCGCATACATAAGCAAGATAAGGCTCGCAGCCTCTTAACATAAGTCGTCTAGCAGAAACATAAGAAATAATCCCCACCGGCTCATGACTAATCGCTCTCTTTAATACGACTGGGGGTATATCAGTCTTGGATAAGGTAACGATCATGGAAAAATAATCCCTGATTGCATGATAGCGGTATAACTAGTCCATTCCTAGAATCATATAAAAATCTAGTATATCCTGAATAATAAGATCCGCATAAGTATCAACATCACTAAATGTCACGACACATAATCTGGATACCCAATCTACTAATAAAGAATCATCTACGGGAGTAGATACATGCAAAGGAATAGATAATAAATCACTACCCAACTCTTACCATGGTGCAAAATAAGTAGATATATAAGAATAAATGGATCCAGGATCAAATAAAGCAAGAGCCAACTCGCTGCATATCATGATCGCACCTATAACTATAATATCCAAAGTCTCAGCCTCGGGCCAAACAGGTACTACATACAACTGACCATGCCCACCACCGGGCTGTGCACCTGAATGACTACCTACCCTACTTTCCTGAGTACCACCTTGAGCACCCTGGTAACCACCTCTACGACACTGCGAGCCACCCCTACCTAAAAGGGGAAAACACTAATGGGATAAGCTCCCTAGAATGAAATAACAATCACCCTATGACTAGGGAACTCTCTAGAGAAATGACCAGAAAGTCTACAAGAGAAACATAACTCACAGGAAGAACTAGATCTCACATAACCGGCTGATCCGGCATAACTGCCATGCCTAGAAAGACCTATAGATAAATCTCTCATATACTAATCCCCGCCCTTACTAGGGTTCCCACTGTAAATAAATTGATCCTCATCAGTTGTCTGAAGAGCTGCCTAAATTTGTTGACTCTGAGGCTGAAAAGATGGATATGGAGGATGTCCAGCATAAGAAATACCACCTCTAAATCGGGAACTACTATGGCTCCCACTAAATCTACCCGGATACTTAGGCCTCTTATCAGGGTGATGGCTCATGCTGCATGTCCTTCATCACCCTAGTTGATCAGCAACCTCAGTAAAGTTCCTACCAACAACAACCAAACATTAAGTAGCAATCCTAATAGGAAGTATCAATCACCTCATAAAGCATCAAACCCTTTCATACTCCATATCCAAGATAACAAACACATGCCTACGTAACTCATGGAAATAATTCTCAAACTCAACGACTATCATAGAACCATAATTCAATCTAGAGAACTCTAAAATAGTATCTAAGGCTACGCAATAGGAACTTCTCCAAGAACATCTCAGAGAACTGAGCTCAAGTGAGAGAAGAAGATCCAGCTAGTCTAAAACTCATAAAACCCTTCCACCAGTGTCTAGTAGACAAGTCTAATAGAAATGCAGTGTACTCCCTGGTCCTTAACTTTGGACAAATCACAAGTCTGGGTTTAAGGACCTACCTCATATATCACCGAAGCACATGTCCTAGACATCTATAAGAGAGAGAAGTTAACAGAATATCCTAAAATCCAACTCAGACTCTTAGCACGGTAAGAATGAAACAAGTGAAGGATTCTTAAGAATATTCTATAGCATCCCAAAGATAGGAAACAAAAGTCAACATTCTAATCCACAAGACTCTGATACCAATTTGTCATGAACCCATTTGGAGTCATGATGGAACCTGCCACATCCATTCGATAGGTAAGTCGATACCATAGCTCGGAGCTATTACAATAGGTTAATTTGGTAAAAACGTCCAGCATAGACCCTATATGTTAATACAATAAATAACAATAATATTTCACAACTAAGGACAACCAATATTAAAACATAAATTCCATAACCTGATAGTATTACTACAACATCTTCAAAATTTCACAAGAGGGATTTACAATCTCAAAATCTAAAATGTCTTAATTAGACTCAAACATTTGTCTCAAAAGAAAAATACAAATAAGGATAGAGGGGAAAGAGGGAAACTCGATCTCCAAGAGCTCACCCTGTCTTCAAATAGTCAACTTGCACAAACTAGCTCAACGGCGGAAACTAGAACCTTGGTCAGCACTAAAAAGGTACAAAAGTGTAGTATGAGTACCAAAACATGGGTACTTAGTAGGCATCATCGTCCTATTGAGCTCAAATATAATTTAAAGACGATGTAAAGTAAGATAATAATCTTAAAGTCAACGGATTGGATCAAACCTGAATCCGATCCGATACCACTATAACAACAACTATACTACTAATGTAATAACATGACATGCTATCTCAATATATTTCATCATCTCCATAACAACAAATATCATTTCAAAAGCGTAAATTCATATGCACAATAGCAAAGCATGTACTTGCCTTAATCATCATCAACCATCTTTAGAACAATAAGCATAAGAACTTACCACGATGTCTCATACCATCGAGAAGTAAACAAAAGAGACCACAACAAAGAACTAGTCACGGCATCCCATACCACCAGAGAGAACACAAAAGAATATGAAAATAAAACTCATCATGGCATCCCATACCACTATAGAGTACACCAAAAGAATACAACTAATAAAATGATAAAGCACAACTATACCATCAATTGACCGTAACTATGCGTAGATCAATCCTGCCATAGCTCATTACAAAAATATACTGCCAAACACCCATACTATAATTTAACATGAAAAAGGCAACATTGTCATACCATAGGCATATAGTCATTAACTCTATAACTCATTGATAACACCACGTGAAGTGGATACTAGTTATCCTTATCTTTCCATGAATCAATAGATTACAAATCTTACTATTACTAGCCATTAATTTGGGGAAAACTATGAGCCACCTATATTATAGGTTATTCATCTATCATATGGTCATTCTTTATCTAGCATATTCATGACATGACTTATCAATTAAGCTATCTCAACTTCACATATATAAAAGATAATTTAACTAACCATCACGCAATACTAGGTCCATCATCACTAAGCATGTCACTAGCTTAAGGAATAATTTCCATATTTTAATCAAGTAACGTCCACCAACTAGTCTACTAGGTTTTTAGGCTCCAAATGGAAATCATATATTTAGAAGTAACTAGTTATTAGATAAGCCACTTTACTAGGTAATATTTCATAATATAACATCTTATTCAAATCAAGGATATAGATTAGGTTAGCCCTTGATTCTACCAAAGATTATTCACACCACAATGTCATAACTCAATATTAGGCAACGTTTTCTTATATTTAGTGATTTTGGATAACAAATGAATAATAATTTACAAAAGAGAGATATCATATTTCAAGCACATAGGCTGTTGTCCCCTCACATCCTAAACTTACAAATATCAATTTATATAAGTAAATTTATCCCACATGGCATCATAATGTTCTTACCTTTTCCAGATTCACCGGGCATTATCATAGTATCACTATATTCCTCTGAATTCATCAGGGATTATCATAACAATAATGTATTCCTCTAGTTTCACCGGGCATCATCATAATATCACATATTCATCCGGACTCACAAGGCATCCTTATATTATTACTTATTCCTCCGGACTCACAGAGCATCATCATAATATCATATATTCTTTCGAATTCACTGGGCATCATCATAATATCACATATTCCTCCGGATTCATCGAGCATCATTATAATATCACAAGTCTGCCATTACAACCACAAGTATCCATATTCATAGCCAAAACAATAAACATACACAAAGGTTCATAATATAAGGAGGTAGGGATGTATGCTAACACTTGCCATTTCACCATACTAATAAGCTTCACATGTAGTATGAGCATAAACAAGAGCATGTGAAATTACAAGACATGCACAATTATCACTTAACAAGATTATTCAAATTATGATTACAAGATAATACGATAATTGATTTTAACCATCACAACTCATATGTATATATAATTTAAGCAATCACCACATATCTAGGTCTCTATGAATTTACTTAGTTGTAGCTTAAGGCGGGTCAAGTCCCCATTTTAAATCCCTAATAAAGCAAAAGATTTACTAACATAAGTCTAGCTTCTATCCAGAATTAGGCTAAGTCATTCATACATCACCACAAGGGCTTACCAATCCTTTCTAGGTCCATAGGGAAATTCTCTTCAAAATCCTTCCTAAGTCAAACCAACACCAACATCATCTCCTATTTGGGCATTATATAGGTCAATACACTTCTAAGGATAGAGAACCATACCATTATGTCTAGTAAGAGCAACTATAGTGGTCTCACACTAGCCATGAGACCAAAAATAAGCTAACAAAGGTCAAAGACTAAGGGTGAAATATCATATCTTACAAATTAATAGTCTAAATAAATTAATAAATTCCAAGTCCACCATTTAATCAAAGATAATCGAAATTCCCCACCCAATCTCGCAAGGTATCAATAGTTACATTACAAACAAGCTCAATCTAGTCTACGGATAAGCCTAACCTACCTTGAATCCAATAAACTCATGATCAAACAAGTTTTTTCTTTCCTTTCCATGAATATTCCTCTTCCACAAGCAATGGTATCAACAATACAAACTATTTATTACAACAATAATGACAATACTCATCATAGAACCATTGTGACATAGATTTCAAATGGACTCCAAAACCCCAATTGGCTTTCACCCTTGGAAAGAAGTTTCCAAGACCAACCCATAGCCTAACTATCTTTAGGGAGTTAAAACCCTTAATTAATTTGAAACAATCACTCAATTTTTGGGATACAATTAGCCCACAACGATTTAGTGTAATACCCTATACTTTTATCTAGCTAATTTTATCTCAAGAATGTCTAGTATAAGCTTATAAATTGAATTATGGTTATTCCATGAGGAATTTTTGATATTTTCACTTTTTCTCATGTGGGAAATTCAATAAGCTTTCCAACGATAAAAGATTTGCCCTAATCCGATATCTGGGTCAGAAGTTATGACTATTTCAAGTTCCCATCATAAAAAAAACACCATATTATTTAGTGGAGTCCCATGGCACAAGACAAAATGGAATTTAGCAAATTCCAGTAGGGGTATGCGGTTATGGTACATCGCGCTACGGCCCAAATTTAGAATTGTCCATTTTCCAGTGTCTCAGCGTGATTTCCCCCGCATCGAGCCAAAGTTTTAGGTCACAAAGAAAGTGGTAATGTGATGGACCCATATCTTGCCATCCATCAATTTACCAATTTTCAAAATCTAGTAACACGGCGCGACAGCGTCGTGTCACACTAAATGTCTAGTTTGGGAAATTTTTAAAATTTTAAAATACGTATCCAAGGGTTAAAAGGATCAATTTCCTACCCCTATTTAAACCCAATAAAATGTGATTTAGCAATTCTTCACCCAAGATATACTAGTTACTCTCAAGTTTCTCTCAAGAAAAAGCTAGAGTTTCTATTGGGGATTCATATTCAAGAAGGTTTCACTGTCAATCCTTATAAAATCATGAACTAAGGTAAGAATATTGTTCATTCATGGACTCCTTTCATCCATGAAGCCCAAAAATATCTTTTTTAAATTCAAGTTTATGGATTTTCTTATGAATTTCATGATTGGGCTGCTTTTGTTCATGTGGATAATAAGAAATTAAATTCTACTCCATGTTGTGTGATAAATTCTATGTGGGTTAAATTTTTATAGATATAGATTCATGCAAACCTATGACTAAACCCTTGAATGATGAAATTAGTATTGAACCATGTTGTTTAAATATTGTACAATGATGTTTACATGTACTATGCGTACAATATAGTTGATTAAATGTCTAGGTAAAGGAAAAGTGCCAACTATCATGATACAATGAAATCCCCATGTATGTACAAGTTAGGCCTATCACATGTTTTGATGAAATGCTTCTATAAATGTATTATAGATTATGATGTTAGTTATATGTTCACGTAAGTTATGCTTGGTCAGTTTCCTTCCATCGTGTCCTAGGGGTACTCATACCCGAAACATTAGCTATGTTCCTAGAGACAATGTCATGTTTTCACGATACTCTTAGTCAAGATATGATCCTTAGACTTTAGATAGTCTTATGACTCAAGAAATCTCCATGATCTCATGAACTCAGTCATTTGTAAGATATCAGTAGTATTCCATCAGTCAACCAAATTTAGTAACTCAGCCCATGTTCAGTTCAGTAAATCATGTTCAGAGTCTATTCTGAAGGGAGTAGGAATTAGCACCGAGTGAACTCAAGAATGGGAACACACACTATCAGATGAGGGTGTGATTCTTAAAAATCATCCTTGAATTCTAGAACTATGTAGCCAACATAGGTTGAGACATCAACACTGTTCGATCAAGTGGATAAAAACTATTAGATAAGGGTCCCACCTTTCTTGTATAGGGGACACTACCAGATGAGGGTCGCCCATAGCTTGTCCTTACCGGTGGTGCAGTATTGACACCCTTTTAATTGGTGTTATAGATTGGACCCCAACTCAGCCATAATGGTGTATCAGGGCATTTCAGTAAGATAACTACTTCCCACAGTTTCATATTACAGAATCAGGACTGTCAGATATAGTCAATCAGTCTTAGTAATAAAACTCAGATAGTTTTACTAATTGTAGGACTGTCGGGTACAGTCAACTCAGATACAGTATGGTACTTAGATAGTTCCATCAGATTCAGCACTACTAGATACAGTCACTCGTGTTATCAGTTATATTTAGATTTAGTAATATGTTATCATTGTGTTTGTCTCAGTTGTTATGTCTCATGCATGTATTCTCATGCTCATGATAGTTAGTCAGTTATTATTATTGTTCATGCATATGAACCCTATGGATTAAACCTACCTCACATGCATACCAGTACATTTAAAGTACTAATGCATTTGTGTTATGGTATTTTATACGATAAGTTCAGAGACACAAGCTCCCGAGCCAAAGTAGATTCCAGATATCCACATACATAGTTAGAAGTGAGTCCTCATCTTTCGAGAACATGATTATATACCTATTATCTCATTAATAAGTGTATTAGTTGGAGTTAGTTGGGTACATATCCCATCAACTCCTTACTCAGACAGTTCAGTCAGTTAGAGGTTTTCTAAACTATTATGTTTCAGACTTCAACATGTTCAATTTAGTTTTGGGAATTTTATTACCATACACAGATGTTATGTCATTTAGATCATGTTCAGTATTAAACATTATAGCCTTTCAGTTTTTTTTCTACATTATATTGTATTTTATGTAGTATACAGGTACATATATCAGTAATGGGTTAGCTTATGGTCCTTCGGGGTCATGAGAATAATGTATCATTCTAGGTATAATATTTGGGGTGTTACAAACTTGGTATCAGAGCCTAAGGTTCAATAGAGTCCTAGGAAGTGTGAAAGCTGCATCTAGTAGAGTTTTGTACATGAGTGTGTTGTGCAGCGCATTTATGTACAAGAGGCTATAAGATGTTTTAGGAATAGTTTCCTCTCTTTAAGTATTCATGTCGTGCTAGTGAGCATAATCTCAAGTCAATCTCTCAATCTAATACGTTTCTCTCTTTTTTCTATAGAACATGCCTCCTAAAAGAAGAAATAGATATCAGTCAGCCCCTCAACACAAAGATCCTTTGGGCGATCATGTTTCTCATGTGGAGTTCAAGGCCATATTCACTATTTCCCACTCAAAATGAACAAACAGCAGTTATTTTGGCCAACCCTATAGCCAATTCAGCCGCAACTAGGATTCAGGACTTCAACTGAATGAATCCTCCATCCTTCCTCAAGTCTAAGGTAAATAAGTACACTAAGGAATTCATTGATCAGGTTTTGAAGGCGACAACCATCATGGGGGTGACTACTATTGAATGTAGATCTACCATGCTAAATAGTGACATGACTTTAGCCAAACTTATGAATCATGCTCAGCAGATAGAGGAGTAGAAGATTAAGCAAAGGGAGAAGAAAAATAAGGGAGCAAAGACAGGTAGTTATATCTTCACTCAGCCTAAATTAGAAGGAGGAAACAATTCCTAGTTTCATCCTAAGTCATTAGTTCCATCAACTTCTTCAGCCAGTGCTCCAGTTCCTAAGTTTAGAGAGGGTAATAGAGATAGAGCATCAGGCTTTAGGTCTTAAGGCAGTGTTAGCAATGCCCGAACTAATCCCCTTTGTCAGAATTATGGTAAGAAACATAAGGGTGATTGTAGAGATGGTAGAGATGTTTTTTTTGGTTGTGGCAAGCAAGGCCACATAGTTAGAGACTACCCTCAGTCAAGTTATCAGAGTCATCTCCGCTTCTCAGCTCAGTTTGATCACATAAATTAGTAGGGTGCCACCTCTAGTGCTACTTGTGGGTAACACCTAAATAGACTCTATGCTATCTAGTTCCGGCAAGATCTGGAAAATTCTTCTGATGGTATTATTGTTACGTTACAGATCTTTCATGTGCATGTTTATGGTTTGCTAGATCCAGGTGCTTCCTTGTCTTTTGTTACTCCCTATATAGCAGTCGATTTCGGAATCAGTCTTGAAATCCTAGTAGAGCTCTTTTCAGTCTCTATCCCAGTGGGTAAAATCATCATAGCCCGACAGGTATACAGGAACTACCCGATTATGATATTTTAGAAATTCACTTTAGCAGACTTAGTTGAATTAGAGATGACTGTTTTTGATGTCATTCTTAGCATGGATTGGCTTCATTCCTATTATGCCATAGTCGACTTCAAAAATATAATATTCCAGTTTCAGTTTTCGAATGAACTCATCCTTGAGTGGAAGGGTAGTACATAAGTATTTAGAGGTCAACTTGTTTCCTACCTTCGACAATGGAAAATGATGTCTAAAGGATGTGTCTATCATCTTTTTTGAGTTAAGGACACTACTTTCGAAACTCCTAGCCTTAAATCAGTTCCAATTATAGGTGAATATTCAGATGTCTTTCCTAAAGATCTTCCAGGAATTCCTCCTAAAAGGTAAATAGACTTCAGCATCGATTTTTTTCTAGATACTCAGCCTATATCTATTTTGCCATACAAAATGGCACTAATAGAACTAACAAAACTGAAAGAATAATTGAAAGATCTCTTAGATAATGAATTCATCAGGCCCAGCATTTCCCCATGGGGCGCTCCATTATTATTCGTGTGCAAGAAAGAGGGTTCTCTTAGGATGTGTGTAGACTACCATTAACTCAATAAGGTCGCGGTTAAGAACAAGTATCCTCTTTCCAGAATTGATGACTTGTTTGATAAATTTTAGGGTGCCATTTATTTCTCTAAGATAGATCTTAGATCCGGCTATCATTACCTTAGAGTTAGAGAATGTGACATTCCAAAAATAGGTTTCTATAATCTTTATAGTCATTTAGAATTCTTAGTTATGTTCTTTGGTCTTACCAATGCCCCAACAACTTTTATGGACTTGATGAAGCATGTATTCAAGAAGGACTTGGACATGTTCGTCATATTCTTCATAGAAGATATTCTTGTCTATTCCCACAGTGAGCGTGATCATGTTGACCATCTTAGAACAGTACTTCAGAATCTCAGAGAACATTAACTATTTTCCAAATTCAGTATGTCCAAAGTTTGTCTAAGGTCGGTATCATTCCTTGATGATAGCATTTTTGGTGATGGCATTAGAGTAAATCCTCAAAAGACCAAAGAAGTAGGAAACTGGCCTCGCCCTATATCTCCATCAGATATGAGGAGTTTTTTGGGTTTAGCCAGCTATTACACATGATTTGTTAAGGAATTTTCTTCTATTACATCCCCTATGTCCAAATTAGCTTATAAGATAGTTAAGTTTCAGTGTTTAGATCCTTTCGAGAAGAGTTTTTAGGAGACTCAACTCACCTCAAATCTAGTATTATCTCTTCTAGATGGTCCAGATGGTTTCGTAGTGTATTGTGATGTATACAGAGTAGGTTTGGGTTGTGTCCTCACGCAGAATGGTAAGGTCATAGACTACACCTCCAGACATCTTAAGCCCTATGAGAGAAATTATCCTACTCTTGAACTTGATTTAGCATCCATAGTCTTTACCTTGATGATTTAGAGGCATTATCTATACGATTTTCATATAGATGTGTTCACTTATCATAAAAGTCTTCAGTAAGTCTTTTTTAGAAAGATCTCAATCTTTATCAGAGAAGGTAGTAAGAGCTCTTGAAAGATTATGACATGAGTGTTCTTTATCATCCAGGAAAGGCTAACATAGTGGCCGACGCTCTTAGTAGACTATCCATGGGTAGTGTTTCTCATGTTGAGAATAGTAAGAAGAATTTAACTCAGGAAGTCCACCAGCTTACCAAACTAGGCATTCACTTAGTCAATACAAAAGAGGGTGATATATGGGTTCAGAGTAGTTCAAAATTATGTCTAGTCTCTGAGGAGAAGGAATAGCAAGATAGAGATCCCAGCCTTGTCAAGTTGAAAGAGTCGGTCCAGGATCAGAAAGTACAGGTTTTCTCCCAAGAGGGAGATAGTGTTCTTCATTGTCAGGGTCATCTCTGTGTTCCAGACGTAGATGACACAAGGCAGGAAACTCTTGTAGAAGCACATGGTGCGTATTACTCTATTCATCTAGGGGATACAAAGATGTACCACGACTTTCAATAGATTTATTAGTGGAGTGGGATAAAGAGAGATGTTATAGAGTTTATAGCTAAGTGCTCTACATGTCAGCAGGTTAAGATAGAGCATCAGAATCCCAATGGGTCCATGCAGGAGTTCATTATTCCTACTTGGAAGTGGGAAGTTGTGAACATGGACTTTATGATGGGTTTGCTTTAAAGTCATAATCAACATGATTTAGTCTGGGTCATTGTAGACAGAATAACCAAATCACCTTATTTCCTTCCAGTTCATACTTGTTATTCAGCTGAGGATTACGCCAAACTCTACATAAAGATGTTTATCATATTGCATGGTGTTCCATTGTCCATTATCTTAGATAGAGGTACCAGTTCACCTCTCATTTCATGAAAGCATTCCAAAAGGGTCATGGCACCCAAGTTTATCTCAGTACAACCTTTCATCCTAAGATAGATGGTCAAGAAGAAAGGACCATTCAGACTCTAGAAGATATGCAAAGAGTGTCTGCAATTGATTTCAAGGGTAGTTGGGATGACCACTTGCCATTGATTGAATTTGCATACAAGAACAACTATCATTTAAATATTTAGATGGATCCATTCGAATCTCTCTATGGTAGGAGATGTAGATCGCCAATTGGTTGGTTTGAAGTTAGTGAGGCCTAATTCATAGGTCCTAACATGGTATTTGATACCTTAGAAAAAGTCTAGTTGATTAGAGAAAGACTCTGGGCTGCTCAGAGCCAACATAAGTATTATACAGATGTTCGTAGAAAAGATCTTGTGTTTGAGATTGGTGATCATGTTTATCTAAATATCTCTCCCATGAAGTGAGTTAAGAGATTCGGTAAGAAGGGACAACTTAGTCCCCGATATGTTGGTCCCTTCAAGATTATTAGTCTCTTTGGAAAGGTAGCCTATGAGCTTGAATTGCATTTAGATATAGCCTCAGTTCATCTACTCTTTCATGTCTCTTTGCTCAAGAAGTGCATAGGTGACCCATCAGTTGTATTCCCTATTCAGAGCATTGATGTTCAGAGCACTCTCTCTTATGAAGAGATTCCAATCAAAATCTTAGACTATCAGACTCGTACATTGAGGAACAAAGGAGTCCCTCTAGTTAAGGTTCTTTCTCAAAATCAGTCCGTCGAAGGAGCTACTTAGGAAGCAGAGGCAGACATGCGACCAAGTATCCTCACCTCTTCTACACTTACTCAAATTAAGCTCAAGGTAATTGTTCTCCTTAAGGTTACTCAGTTTCATGTTTAGTGTTCATCACAAACTTATTATGCAGTTTCATGCTCATGTTCCCATTATCAACATGGTGTCAAGTACCATTGCATATTCAGTCATGCACTCATGTATCATTTCAGTTATGTAATTATGCATCACACATGCATTCTCATTGTGAGAAACTTAGTTCTTCAGAAAACTCAGTCATGCATTCATGAATCATTACACAAGAATCATATATAAACATTCAATATTATATGTTTAGCTTGCCAGTCATATTAGTAATGAGATCTTGTTCCAGTATTCATGTTTAGTATGTACGTCAATTTTCTTTTCTCCCCTCTCAGTCAGTCTCATTCTAGTACGAATGTTCTCAAGGGGAAGATTTTATAATACCTCATACTTTTTCCTAGCTAATTTCATCTCAAAAATGTCTAGTATTATCTTCTAAATTGAATAATGGTTATTCCATGAGGAATTTTCAATATTTTCACTTTTCGTCATGTGGGAAATTCAATAATATTTCCATTGATAGAAGATTCACCCAAATTCGATAACTATGTCAGAAGTTATGAATATTTCAAGTACTCATCGTAAAATAGTACCATATTAGTCTGTGGTGCACCGCGCCACAAGAGGAAATGGACTTTTGCAAATTCCAGTAGGGGTCCGTGATTAAGACACGTCGCGCCAGGGTTAAAATTCGGAATTGTTCGTTTTCCAGTGTCTCGGTGCAATTTCCCCTGCATCGCACCAAAGATCCAGGACACAAAGGAAGTGGCAATGGGATATCCCCACATCACGCCATCCCTCAATTTCACAATTGTGAAAATCCAGTGACATAGCGCGATAGCTCTGCGTCGTGCTAAAGGTCTATTTTGGGAAATTTTTACAATTTTAAAAGATGCGTCCAAGGGCTAAAAGGGTGAATTTCCTACCCCTATTTAAACCCAATAACAAGTGATTTGGCTATTCTTCACCCAAAATATACTAGTTACTCTCAAGTTTCTATCAAGAACAAGCTAGGGTTTCTATTGGGTATTTGAATTCAAGAAGGCTTCACCGTCAATCCTCACAAAATCAAAAAATAAGGAATGCATAGTGTTCATTCATAGACTCTTTTCATCCATGAAGCCCAAGAATATCTTTTCTGCATTCATGTTTATGGATTTTGTTATGAATTTCATGATTGGGCTGCTCTTGTTCATGTGGATAATGAGAAATTGAATTCTACACCATGTTGTGTGATAAATTCTATGTGGGTTAAATTATTATAGATATAGATTCATGCAAACATATGACTAAACCCTTGAATGATGAAATTAGTATTGAACCATGATGTTTAAATGTTGTACAATGATGTTTACATGTACCATGCCTACAATATGGTTGATTAAATGTCTAGGTAAAGGAAAAGTGCCTAACTATCATGATACAATGAAATCCCCATGTATGTACAAGTTAAGCCTATCACATGTTTTGATGAAATGCTTCTCTAAATGTATTATGGATTATGATGTTAGTTATATGTTCAAGTAAGTTATGCTTGGTCAGTTTTCTTTCATCGATTCCTGGGGGTACGCATACCCAAAACATTGGCTGTGTGCCTAGAATTAATGTCATATTTTCACGATACTCTCAGTCAAGCTATGATCTTTAGACATCAGACAGTGTTATGACTCAGGAAATCTCTATGATCTCATGAACTCAGTCAGTTGTCAGATTTCAGTAATATTCTATTAGTCAACAAAATTCAGTAACTCAGCCCATGTTTAGTTCAGTATATCATGTTCAGAGTCTATTCAGATGAGAGAAGGAATTAGCACCGAGAGATCCCAAGGATGGGAACACACTATCAGATGAGGGTGTGATTCTTAGAAGTCATCTTTACATTCCAAAACTATGTAGCCAACATAAATTGAGACATCAACACTATCTGATGAGGGTTGATGAAATGGATAAGCACTATCAAATAAGGGTCCCACCATTCTTATATAGGGGATACTATCAGATAAGTGTTGCCCACAGCTTGTCCTTACCGGTGGTGCAGTATTGACACCCTTCCAATTGGGGTTACAGATTGGACCACAACTCAGCCATAATGGCATATCATGGGCATGTCGGTTAGATAACTAGTTCCCACAGTTTGATGTTACAAAATTAGGACTGTCAGATATAGTCAATCAGTCTCAGTAATAGAACTTAGATAGTTCTTTAGATTTTAGGACTTTAAAATATAGTCAACTCAGATATAGTATGAAACTTATATAGTTCTATCAGATTCAGGACTATCAGATATAGTCACTCTTGTTATCAGTTATATTCAGATTCAGTAATCATGTTATCACAGTATTAGCGTTAGTTGTTATGTCTCATACATGTATTCTCACAATCATGGTAGTTAGTCAGTTATTATTAATGTTCATGCATATAAACCCCATGAATTCAGCCTACCTCACATGCATACCAGTACATTCAAAGTAATGACAAATTTACGCTATGGTGTCTTATATGATAGGTTCAGAGACACGAGCTTCAGAGCCATAATAGATTCCAGATATCTGCAAACAGAGTTAGAAGTAAGTCTTCATCTTTTGAGGACATGATTATTTCCCTATTTTCTCATTAATCAGTTTATTAGTTGGATTTAGTAGGGGACATATTCCATCAAATCCTTACTCAGACAGTTTAGTCAGTTAGAGGCTTTCTAAACTATCATGTTTTAGACTTTAGTATGTTCAGTTTTGTTTTGGGTATTCTATTACTCTACACAGATGTTATATCATTCTGATCATGTTCAGTATTGAACCTTATGGACTTTTAGTTTATGTTTCTACAATATATAGTATTTTATGCAGTATATAGGTAAAAATATCAGTCATGGGTTAGCTTGTGGTCCTTTGGGGTCCTAAGCACCGTGTAGCATTCCGGGTACTAGATTTGGGGCATTATATTTAGGGGTTTTGAGTCAACAAACCATGAAATCAATTCAAAATTAGAGGAATTCTTATTGTAGATTGTAGTAAGAATCAATCACAAAATTTTTTTAAGATACAATTCAATCCACAACACCCACTTAGAAGGCTCTACACTCCATTAGGGTTTCTAGGTTTAGAGGGAGACAAAAAATAGACAAAATTCGTGCAAGATAGAACTTAAATATGGACCAACCATCCCTGTGATGGCGCATTCATGGCCCCCAAGTCACCACAGTCGCGGTCTTGTAGTCGTACCTCCTTAGCCATGATCGTATCACCTCAGTGCATTCTAAGCATGGATGAAGCTTCGAACTTGGTTTTGAGCTTCGGCCAATGCCTTGGAATGCATTTGGGGTCTATTTCAAACAAATAAGATATGAAAACCCATATTTTTTGATGTTTCGAATGAGTTCATGAAGTCGGATTTTACATACAATGTTGTTTTCTAAAGTGTTTTCTTAGTGGTCAATTAGGACCAATAAAGACTTCAAATTGAGAAAAGGGGCTCTAAAACCCAAATAAACCGTCGGGTAACCAAACTATCGGTCCCCACAAGTCATCAATTACTTGGGATGGTTATGGAAAATCTCTATTTGAGGAAGCAACTAAGAATATGGAAAATGACCTGAAGGGTCATTACACCTTTTAACTTTTATATATTACTTATCTTGGTATGTGTTTAGAACTCAGCCTTTGTTAGGCATTGTGTTCTGTTTGGCTTGGAAAAAAAGGTGTTCTTTAATCCTCCGTGGGCTTCAGATTCGCTTCTTAACCAAGCCCTGGTTTGGGTCATGGTAGTGAGTAATACGAATATCATTGGCTTCCTTTTAATGCGTAGATTCTATAATTGTATGTTTTAGTGTACCGAATTTTTTAAGTTTAGTTGTATTTTTATATCTCAAATAATCTTGGTTACTTTTGCATTTGTTTAATCTTCATAGTGAACTAAAATTGGACAGTTGTTGAGGCCAAGTCCCTATAGGATCGATAGTTGTCTTTCTAAAGGCCCTTTTACTACATGGTATACCATGTACACATATGTGTATGCTTTCTCGCAATAAGATTTTCGCATTATTGCCAAGGATTTGTAAATTGGCAACTGTCTTAGTTTTAGTTTTGTTAGTTGATTTTGTGAGTGCTAATTATTTGATCTTAGCTTCTGAATTTTCAAGTTACGGTGTGAAAAGCTAGTAAGATGGCAAGGTATGGGGATTTTGTTGACCCATATACCGTACCAAAGCAACGCTTACACAAACCGAGAAGAAAAGTAGTACTTCTTTATTGGATAGTTTAAATTCAGCAAGAAGAGTCTATTCCTACACCTAGAGTTAAAAGTCCACCAGCCCATAGAATAGTACGTGAAGTACAAATCCCACTCGCAAATAATGTTACCTCCGCTATCCACATAATGGCACCATTAGGTAGATTGAGTTAAAATAAAAGATGGTGAAACTTTTGTAAATCAGTGTGCAATTTACAGTCATCTCACTGATGATCCATAGGTTCACTTGTGGAATTTCATAGAGATCAGTGACACATTTATCCCCAATCAATCTCTACAGATTATGTAAGACTAACACACTTCCCTTTTTCACTTTGGGGGAAATCAAAGAATTGGTTGAATGCTGAGACAATAGGTTCTATCACAACATAGGAAAACGTAGCAAAGAATTTCCTTATCTATTTCTTCCCATTTAGAAAGACTACAAGGCTACACAGTAAGATCTTTAGTTTCAAGTAGAAGAAGAATGGAAACGCATATCATATATGGGAGAGGTTCAAATATTTTCTCAAGGACTATCCACATCACTAATATTCCAATGAGGTATTAGCTCATACTTTTGTGTAAGATCTTGACTATTATTCAAAGATTTAGTTAGATTTAGTTGCTAGTGGTCAAGCATTGGAGAAAACATATGATGAGCTATATACCTTGTTGAATCGAATTGTACAATGCAATTCTATCTGGCATACTGACACATCCCGAGGTGCAATGAGGAAGACTACATGCACGATTAAAGTTGGTAGTGTCACTGCCTTATCCACATAATTGTCTGCTATTCAGAATCAGATGATGACACAGTTTAGAAAATTGGGTATGGATTAGTCTCAGGCTCTGGTAAATGTAATTCAGTACACCTCATCTTGGTGTGAGATTTATTGAAACAGTGGTAACTTTGCAAACTTTTGTGGAGAAAATCTTAAGTCCATGAATTTTGTGGGTAATGAATATAAAATACTTATGGTAATTATTATAACCAAAAGTGGAAGAGTCAGGAAAATTATTCGTGGGGTGCTAATCAGCCTCAATAGTTTCAGGAACAATATAACATGCAAGGAAGTAATATTGGGGAGACTTAAAAGAAGATATGTCCAACAAAGAATAAATAGTTGTTGAGATAAATAATTAATAACTTGCTCAAAATAACTTAGAGGCATAGTTGGGCTAGTTAGCTTAGATGCAGAACACCAGACCTAAAGGTGCATTGTAAGTTACACAGAGAATCCAAAGAGAGCAACAAAAATCACCTTGAGGAGTGGTAGAGATCTCATTGGCAGGCCTTCTATGGAAAAAAAGAGGTACGAGCAGAGCTAATCCCAAAGAATAGAGAGAAGAACCAAGCTAAAGTTGAGGATGCCAAAAATTCAATGTAGTCTGAGTTCCCAAAAACAAAGGCTGCTGAACATGAAACTAAAAGACCGGCACCACTATTCCCTCAAAGGCTTAAAATGGCTAAGGAGTATGTATATTTTAAGAAGTTCTTTTGTATGATTAGAGAACTTTATATTAATCTTCCTTTGATATATGTTCGGCAGGGTATGACAAAGTATTCTAAGTACTTGAAGGATGTGGTGACTAATAAGATAAATTTCCAAGATATTAAGATGGTTAGACTTACTGAGGAATGTATTTCAGTGGTGATGGGGATGATGCCCAAGAAATTAAAGGACCCAGGGAGTTTCATTCTCTCCATACAAATTAGTGATAATGATGCGATCCATGCTTTGAGTGATTTAGGAGCAAAGTATAAACTTGATGTCTCTATCAATAATCTATTCTCTTGGTTTAGGAAAGATGAGGCCATTCTTAGTGGTGATTCAAATGGATGATAGGACAAGATTGCATCCTAAAGGAAGTATTATGGATTTTCCCATTAAGGTTGGTCAATTTATTATACCTACATGCTTTATTGTTCTTAATTTTTATGCGGATGATAGGATGCCAATAATATTGGGACGTTCATTCTTAGCAATGGGAGAAGCACTGATTGATGTTTGAGAGGGCACTTTCAAGATGGGATTAGATGATGAAGAGTTGGTCTCCAAAGTCTACAAATGCCATGAACCGAACTAGATCCTGGACGTGACGGACATGCGGAACCATGAAGGCCCATAACACCCTTCTCTATTCGGTAATCATGCATAAAATTTAGTTAATAAAGAAGATGCTAAAACATAATCTGCTATGGAAACATGGTCAACTCTGAATTCAACATAAGTATGGAAACTGTAAATCAAATACATCTAAATAACATCTGACTTAGTCTATGAAATCTCTACTATATGAAATCTTACAACTGTCTGAAACTGGGACAAGGCCCCCAGTAGACCAAAACTGAAATAAGTGACATAATCTGAGAAGGCAGGCCTTCTGGAATAGAGAAGGCTCACCACTGCATAAACTGATCAGCCGTCTGAATTATCTACTGCTTATCTGGATCCCTACACTGAGTCTCATAACTTGAGAGGTAGGGGGTCAATACAGATATACTGGTATGCAGAGAATATCCAAAATAATTATTTATTATTCAACATATATAAGATCAATTTAAAATAGTTCATAATTATATCAAATAGTAAGAATTCACATAGGCGTTTTAAAGACTCGGTAAAAATTATCTTAAGTCCGAGAAATATACATTACTTCTGCGCTAGGTGGTATACCCTACAACTCTGAAAAATTTCATGGGCTATATGGAAACTGCCATTAACTCGGCAGCAAATCCCCCAACCCAAGTGTGCCACAAGGGTCGGAGTCTTTGAATCTACTTCACCACACTGCCAACGCCAACGAAAATAATATACCTATATCGGCAAATACAGTTTTAGGCTAAGAGTTGCTGGAACTCGCGCCTTCTTCGGGTAATCACCTAACCATCTTTAAGCCCTTTTTTAAAATCTATTAAAACATGCAGTATCTAAAAACATACTATGAAAACATACTTTGAAAATATAATCTGTTATGGCATAAATACATATGTTATCATCATACCATTGATTTGCAAGTCACATCTCTGAGCCATTATTAATCTATCATAAATGTCTGTATTGAAAACACATGTTTTGAGACCAGCATTTCAATAATTCAATTCAATGGATATTTTTTTCTAAAACCTCATGTAAACATATTAAATTCATTCGCATACACACAAGAACATATTAACAACAAGAAACATCCTCTCAATAATTCCAAATCATATTCAAATTCTAGGATAGTGCAAAAACATCTTTCAAATCACAAAACCATAATCATTATTCAATACGAGAGGGGGAGGTCATAATTTATACTCTCAAAGATCTTACATCTCTAATTAATACATATACATATATATGTAAATCAATTTAGGGGAAAATACCACAAGGCCAAAGCAATAGTAGCATTAAAACTTTGAAATGCCTAATCAATAATATAGTTTTCAAAACCACATAAAATACATGCATCAAAACCTATAAATAACGCTATAATAATTTCAAGCCCATGTAGTTTTTAGGATAAACCCTAAATACCTATATTTCGGAGAATAATGAATGATTCTTGAATCTTATAGATTGGGGATTCCGAATCTCTAATTATCTTTAAAAACTCACGGTTGAATCTTGAATTATTTGGGATTCTTATTTGAAACCCCAAAGAGCGTTCTTGATGAATTTTGGCGAATGTGTATGTATTTAGGTGTATTTGGGATTAAATCCCATATTTGGATGGATTTGGGGCTATGGAAAATGTCTAGTTTTACCTTAGAATTTAAACTACGTTATTGAAACACCGTAAAAAGCTTCACCACGATGCGATGGAAATCACGGTGAGCTACTGGAATTGACAAATGTCGATTTAAGGCTCATCGCGACGTGATGTCTAGTAAATCGGGAATGCTGACACTTAAAATGCTCTAACTTCTTCACCGAGTATCTATTTTAGGTGAATCTGGTATCGATGGAAATATAATTCAAAGATATTTCATTTGATATATAGTAGGCTTCCCAGTTCATTATATACAAGGAGATATGCTTGATTTAATTTTACTCAAGTTTTGATGCTTACTAAAACTTGAACGATCAGAAAGATTTCAACTTGACCTTGAGTTAGGGGACCTTTATGATCGCAATTCATGCATAACTAGTTTACCACACTACATACTTGATTAATATGGAAAATTTGCATACGATTTATGGCTTTTGGATCATCTACGCATAAAAATGATGGTTTTCCTTCTATCCCAAAACATGGTGTGTTACAATATCTCCCCTGTGGGATCATTCATCCCCTAATGATAGGTAGGAACGTTGAAGCTTAAATGTATGGTGTAACGCGAATCTAATGTATCTTCTACAAAATGATATAACTTATCTGAAACATCTAAAATTCTATCATGAAAATGAATTTTGAGATGACTTGACTTCACTTACTTCAAGGAGCTGATTCAAGCTGAGAGTTTACGATTCTCTTGAAATGTTAAAGACCAAATCATACATATTGAATTGAGAAATTATAACTTATGAAAGTACAAATCACGAGACAGTCAGACTTAGGTCACACAAGGGTACGCTGTCTGAGCTAAAATACTTAGAAATTTTAAAATTATGAGCTAAACTTTTATGCACCGAGCCATGACCAAATAGCTGAATCTGAAACATGATGCTTTGAATGAACTAAATTCACAATTTACAAGGATGGAATAGATTATATCCTGGGATGGTCATATGCCTGAGACTTCTGATAGTAGGACTGTGTGAATAGGTGGAAAGCCACAGTAACTGATTAGCCTGACTGTCAAACTGAATTGCTGGCTATACAAACTGAATCACATCGGACACTTATACTTACCTGGAGTATCTCTTCAACACCCTTTCTAAAGAAGTTCTAGTAGCCTTAGAAATCTAGGGATCTTGGGCATGAGTTACACAAGACATCGAACTATGGAATCACAACAATGACATTACTCTTTAACACGGAAGATAGACATAAAACTCATAAACTAGGATAGAATTACCACACCTTAAGCAATACAACCTCTTACTTTTAAGCTTAGCACACTTCTCGAATATCCCTTAACTATACTATTCTACTTAAATACCATACTCATTTGATTCAACTTATAATTCTCATATGGGCATTGATAAATCTTTCTACTAATGTCTAAAGTAGCTTAAATCCTTTCACTGTGATCAAGCCTAACTCCAAGTCACAAAAATACAACATGCCACACCATGATACTAGTCTAAACCATATGATTCAACCTCCCATATTTTTTTAATGTTCACACCCTAAGCATATCATGCCTTCCCACTTCAATAACTAACTCTGAACTCTTACTATGGATTCAGTAGCGCATATTGCCTTCCTTCACTAAAATCTCAACATGTCATTCAAGCCAATCTTTACAACCACATATGAACTTTAAGGCAAATACGTATAAAGACATACATCTCATATTTTTTGAACTACTATCAATGCAATTACCATGCACTACCCCAAGAACATACACAAGCAATTTCCAATATCCATCACATGTATCAAAAACTTGGCCCCAAATCAAACTCCACACTTATGGCCTCATCTAACAAGCATACGACGATCTTTATCAACAGGAAAACATTTACTCATCACCAGTATCCTTATATAAGGAGGAGTCACTATGTGGATAGAACATACAATCTTGAAGCATGGAAAGATATTATGCGATACTTGACACTTAAATGAGGCCTGAGGGATAGCGAATCAACATCAAGGATTCATCAAAGCGATCTGAATTAGGGCATACATGGCTATAAGCTGAATTTCGCTAATCATTAGGAGTAAGTATGATTTATAGGAGCTGAGCACACTATACTACATGAGTACATGAGTCATGAGCTACATGACCTCAGTTTGGTGTTCATAATATATGGAATGTGATTCCGGCTACTGAATCAACTGAAACTCCTCATTTTGGAACTAAAATATTACTTGATTTTCTATCATAAGCATGAACATGAACATAAACATGAACTATGATCATGAAACTGAAATGTAAGGCATGAGTGGGTATTGGGATAACTGAAAAAGGATGCTGAGATAAGAATGGGTTTAGCCTCACCCTCACTTTTTGATGTTCTATACCATACTGACATCACTACTTGAATCTGAGATCCTGACTTGGTTATTCGTTTTATCATCTTCCCTTTAGCTTTATGCCATTACTCTAAGTCTATCGACCACTACATACACTCTGGTATAAACTGAAATAACTTTACTCTAGTGTTGGGGATATAACAATACACATAAAACTATTTTTACCATGTAAGATAGTATCTTTAGGTATAACAACCAATGCTAATACCTCATTCTACGATTCAACACTTAGATTTCTATATCCCCAATAGTCATCATATAACATCTTGAATATTCACCAACTCAAATTATTCTAGCACTAAACATGGATATCTCTAAACCTTTGACGAACAATACCACTTCAATCATAGTCTAAGAGCATCATGGCTCCAAATTATATCTCTCTACAATAAGAACCAAGATTATATCGAAAGGCTCAACATTACCAATTAAAATTCCTATCTAGAACACCATATACCATCTAACTAGTCTTTTCTCCTCCTAGCAACTCAACGGTACCACTAGCCATACACAACATGTAATAATCATAGAAAAATACCACAACCTCATATAACCTTGGCATACTTCTACTTCATATATACAACATCATACTTCATTACGATACAAATAAACTTAAGCTCTTGCATATGCTCTTCAAGCCTTCTAGATCACTTCTATAAAACTAGTATCTTTAACCAAGAAATAATCACATCTACCTTCATGGCCATCAACTGTTCAAACTTAATGCCTAGTGCTAACCATGAATTATAATCCAACCTTACAAAAATTTCTCACAAAACATTCATTATAAATCTTAAGCCACTATTCTTACTTCCATATTCTACATTTAAATTCAAGCCTATAGTCTAGCATCAATCATCTACCACATATGAAGAATGCCACATAATACACTAGTCCATAAAATTTGAGATATTCTACCCAAATACCTCAAAAATCTACTACATACCTTCTCACCAGTAGTACTAGTGTATAACTACCAACGAACAGAAGCTTAAGAGAGAAAAGTCAGATAATAGACATGGTCAACCTTAATCTCATATTATAACCCCATATAATCTTATCTTATCTACTTATACAACTTTTTCACATCACACTGACTTACCCAAGCGTACATTTAGGCTACCTTCAAATTCTACAAATAACCATGAGTCTATAATTATAACTTACTGGTTAATCTAGTCATTTTCATATTTCAAGCAAACGACAATCCGCCTTAACTAATAACTCCTTCTCAACCTTCAACTAAACTAACACATAAGAATGTATTACTTCATTACCAAAGTTAATCTTATGCAAAAAGATTCGGCTATACATATATTCAATAAATAGCCCTTACCACTTTTCTTTCCCTTGTGCCTCTAAACCCCCAGTTCCAAGCAACACAAGAATTACAAGATGAACAACAAGTTGCTAGTGAATAAAAATAGGCCTCACACGGCTTCACTATACTTTGATTTTATGTTTTGTACAAGAAAATAAGATAAATGACAAGGAAATTATGCTAGTGAATCGAAAGAGCCTCACAGAATACCATACAATCCATACATGCTACTAGCTACCATATTAGTCTATCACTATAAAGTGGTAAATCATCCTCAAACATCAATTATTTAACTAAAATATATATTTACACAAAGTTCACCCTCACTCTGACTTCTAACTTTGTGACTTCATATCACCAACCTCTTGGTCTAATCTCACTGCTAATAGGTCATGACATCGACATTTTAACATATACTACTCATCAGATGGAAATATAGTTCCAACATTCTACTACACATTATCTCCTGAAGCATGACATTTGTAACATAAATTCTAAAAAGGACTGAATACACTTAATACTGCAGGCTGAAAAGCATGATTTCATGAGAATCAAAGTTTACACAAAAATTAATACAGTCTAAGGCACTAACGGACTCTTCTCAAGTCCTTGCACAAATTTTAAACACTTACATGGCTCAATCAGAAAGGACAATACCATTTAAACTCTAAACTTCAGTACTTGAATCACCCCAATAACGAGACATATCTGGGGACATCAAAGTATGAAAAGAATTGGAATAACTTTACTTTTGTATGGGTGACACCATATCACAAATTAGAGTATGGACGAGGAACATTCTGGATCAATAGCACGAACTAGAACATGAAGAAAGGGAAATATTCGTGCTGCACACCCATAAACAAGACTCAACCAGATGTAATTTTGTAGACACCCAGGGACCATGAATCGTGCTCCGATACCAAGTTTGTCATGACCCAAACTAGGGCCTAGCTGTAATGGACAACCCAAACCATAAAGGCCCATAATACCCTTCTTTATCTGGAAATCATGCATAATATTCATATAATAAACAAGATGCATAAACATAATCTTCTATGAAAACATGGTCAACTCTAAATTCAACATAAGTACAGAAACTGTAAATCAAATACATCTAAATAACATCTGACTTGGTCTGCGAAATCTCTACTACATGAAATCTGACAACTATCTAAAATAAGGAGAAGGCCCCCAGTATACCAAAACAAAAATAAGTGACATAATCTGAGAAGACAGGCCTTTTGAAATAGAGAAGGCTCATCACTGCACAATCTGATCAGATGTCTGAATTATCTGCTACTTATTAGGGCCCCTAGACTGAGTCTTAGAACCTGAGAGGTAAGGGGTCAATACAGATGTACTGGTATGCAGAGCATATCCAAAATAATCATTTATTATTTAACACATATGAGAGCAATTTAAAATAGTTCATAAGTATATAAAATAGTATGAATTAACATGGGAATTTTAAGCACTCTATAAAAATTATCTCAAGTCTGAGAAATTTATGTTACTTCTGTGGTAGGTGGTATACCCTACAACTCTGAAAAATTCCATGGACTATATGGAAACTGCCATTAACTCGGCAGCGAAGCGCCCAACCCAAGTGTAAATCAAGGGTCGGAGTCTTTGAATCTACTACGCCACACGGCCGTCGCCAGCGTACAATAATAATCTACCCATATTGGAAAATATGATTTCAAGCTAAGAGTTACTTGAACTCGCACCTTCTTTGGGTAACCACCTAACCCTTTTTAAGCCCCTTTTTTAAAGTCTATTATAACATGCAGTATCTAAAAACATGCTCTAAAAACATACTCTGAAAAAAATATCTTTTATGGCATAAATAAATATGGTATTGTAATACCATTGACTTGCATGTCACATCTTTGAGCCATTATTAGTCTATCATAAATATCTATATTCAAAACATAAATTTTGAGACCAGTATTTCAATAATTCAATTCAAAGAATCTTTTTTCTCAAACCTCATGTAAACATATACAATTTGTTCTCATACACATAGGAACATATTTATAACAAGAAACAACCTCTCAACAATTACAAATCATGTCAAAGGCCAGGATATTACAAAAACATCTTTCAAATTACAAACCCATAATATTTAATTCAATACAAGGGAGGGATTTCATAATTTATACTCTCAAAAATCTTAAATCTCAAATTCATACATATACATATATATGTAAATCAATTTAGCGGAAAAGACCACAAGGCCAAAGCAATAGTAGCATTGAAACTTTCAAAATGAATAATCAATAATATAGTTTTCAAAACCACCATAAAATACATGCATCAAAACCTTTAAATCATGCTTTAACAATTTCAAGCCCGTGTAGTTTTTAGGATAAATCCCATGTACCTCTATTTTGGAGATTAATGAATTATTTGTGAAGTTTACGAATTGGGGATTCCAAATCTCTAATTATCTTCAAAAACTCATGGTTAAATTTTGAATTATTGTTTGAAACCCTTGAAAGAATTCTTGACGAATTTTGGTGAAAGTGTATGTATTTAGGTGTATTTGGGATTAAATCCCATGTTTTGATGGGTTTGGGGCTATGGGAAATGTCTAGTTTAAACTTGGAATTTAAAATTCGAGACTAAAATGCCATAAAAGTCTTCACCAAAATGCACTGGAAATCACAGTGAGCTACTGGAATTGACAAATGTCGATTTAAGGCTCATTGTGATGCAATGGCCAGTCAATCGGGAATGTTGACACTAAAAATGCTCTAACTTCTTCACCGAGTCTCCGTTTTAGGCAAATTTGGTATTGATGGAAAGATAATTAGAAGATATTTCATTTGATATAGAGTAGGCCACCCAGTTAGTTATATTCAAGTAGATATGGTCAATTAAAGTTGACTCATGTTTTGACGCTCACTAAAACTCAAATGATAGGAAAGCTCTCAACTTGACCTTGAGTTTGGGGACCTTTATTATCTCAATTCATACTCAAATAGGTTACCATACTACATTCTTAATTAACATAAACAATTTGCATAGGATTTATGGCTTTTGGATCCTCTACGCATAGAAATGATGGTTTTCCTTCTAGCCCAAAACACCTGGTGTTACAACAAACCACCCAATCTATATTTTCAATATAAAGTTCTATGCATGATAAAATCCATGGAAGTAGATGAGTATGGAGTTGTGGAACCTAAACCACTAATGATCTCTCCAGACAATCTCGTAGATTAGACCAAGCCACTAATCATGCCCAAAATAGTGAAGCTAAAAGAAGAGCTTTAAAAGGATATTGTTACAAAGAATTAGACCTAGAGAGTACACACTTAAGATGTTAAAAAAGAGTGAGAAGATTGCCTATGAGTAGGAGAAAGAGAATGAAATAAACTGATTGAGATATAGTGATATGGCTCCTACCACGACACTAAATCAGGCACTGCTTTAGAGGCAAGACAAGTTAAGGTAGGTATATAAATTTTTCATTTTACTTTTTATTTCACATAATTTTTTTTTTAATTTTCAGGTTGAAAGAAAGTCTAAGTACCAAAAACTCAGGCTAAGAAGCCTGGCAAAGACTAGGTATAGGATCCCCGAACATCATTGATGATGAAAGATACTACTAGCTAGGCCTAGAGGCCTCAGAGAGTATTTCTATCCTTATTTTAGAGTATAATTTATGGACAAAGTGTGTTTTATGTCTATGGTGGGGAATATTTCTATGGTTTCGGGTGAAGTGTTTCTATAGAATTTTAATTCTTAGTTGTTTTGTTATTTTTTGGCTAAATTTGAAAAAATTACTAAAAGATTTTCTCTTTGGTAGCTTTTAGTTTTTATTGGTGTTAGTGTAGTAGGTGAACACTTCAACCACCCCTTAGTTGTTCTATTTGGTTCCATTGCAAGGTGCGCCCTTTGAACCCAGTATCCCTTATTTATTTTTAGGAGTAATTTAAATTTTTTTGTTAGGTATAAGAAAGATATTTTTGCTTGTTTATATGTGTGATTACATGATGCAAGTGGTTTTATTTGTGAAAGCATATTTATTATGTTGAATGACTTCATTTTGAGGCACATAGGCTCATCTTTATCTCTCTCATGTGATGTTATCATAATTTTAAATTCATGAAATTTCTTAGTTTAGAATGTATAATTATCCTTCTTGAGTTAAGCATGTGTCATGTGTGATGTAAGCTCTTTTTTTTGTTCCTTGTTGTATTTTGAAGTCTAGAGCTTACTTTAGTGTGTGTTCTAATCAAAATAAAAAATATCAATTTAGGAGATGATAAAGGCATTTCCTTAATAACAATATTTCATACACTCTTTTATCTAGCCTTATGCATAATCTTAGTAAGCTTTGTTTAGCCTTTAGCCTATTCTTTGGTAGCCTCATGTGTTGTTTATGCCCCTTCTTAGATAGACAAACATTTAATCCAAAAACTCCTAGGAACTTAATTTGAAAAAGTAGTAAGGTTAGGAAGTATAAAATTAAAGGTGAAAGTGAAGCTCCTAAGTATGTAACTATTGGTGTTTAAAAAGTGATATGTTGTGGTTGGGAGTTGTCTAATAAAAAGAAAGAAAATAATGCAAAATTAAATCATGAGTTACTAGTGAATAGTCCCTCCACAATATATTTAAACTAGCTTAATGAGATAGAGCAAAACAAAAAAGTCATGTGAAGGTAGAGGCGGTGAAAGTTCAGTTATACAGATAAAAGTTCAATACTATATGGGATGTATTAAAGCACTTAGGGAAGATAGTCACTATTACTATCCAGAATAGTTCATACCCACCCCTTAGCCTACATTACAACCCTTGAAGTCCTACTTTATCTTAAGAATTAACATTATTATATTAGTAGAGTACTACACTAAGGGAAGGCCTATGGTTCACCTTGTGTGAAATGAGAATTCTTTTTGAGAGTAAATGTAATTTGATTTTTATACCTGTTACTGTGATCAATTTCATCTATGTGAGTGATATTGATAACTCTATTTTGGTGAGGGCATATACTTGATTATAGTTAGGTGAATTATATGATATGTTTGATTGATTAATATTAAAGGCTTTTCCAACACAGTGAGTCAATTCTTGAGGTTAAGATGTTTTGAAGTAGTATTCTTGAGCTTTCAAGTATATATGACATGCTTTGTTATGGAACTTGATAATTAGGTTCATTGTAGTTCTAGATTGATTGTCTTGCTTGTAGTAGTAATGTTGGAGTCTTCCTTTTTATAATGCTTAGGGTAAAGATTTATTTGAGGAAGAACAATTCTTTAAGTGTAGGGTGATGATCTTAGGTGGATTTATGCACCTAAGTGTTGTTATCTAGCCTTAATTAGCCTAGTTTTAAGGACTTATCAAGTGAATAATGAGTTAACCTTTATAGAAATGAGCATCTAAGTGTTAAATTACTTTTTTGTAATGTTCATGGTATGTTCAAATCAAATTTTGAAGCAAAATGATCAAATGGAGTTTAGACGAGAAAACTAGTAGCCTTAGCTTGAGCTATGTGTTATTCTAGTTTGTCTTGTTGGATTCTATTGTGTTATAAGCTCTAATTCATGATGTTTTATGTTTTAGG
The DNA here is from genome assembly GCA_030864225.1 of Capsicum baccatum var. pendulum. Taxonomy (NCBI): domain Eukaryota; kingdom Viridiplantae; phylum Streptophyta; class Magnoliopsida; order Solanales; family Solanaceae; genus Capsicum; species Capsicum baccatum. Next base: position 156,139,107 of record CM061560.1, on the reverse strand, counting down.
AAGATTAGTGAGATGTTCAACAATATAATGTGATGATATACACGATATTTTTCAAGAGGAAAACTACCACAAAGAAAGGAACAAAAGTCCAAACGCATGGAAAAAGCATGAAAAAATATGGAAAATTTGAGCACAACAGTATGCCACACCCTTGGATCTCCATGTTAAGGGTGTGAAATGCCCTTAGTAAAAATCTAAAACATGAATATTCTACTGATCCTCTGGGATAAGGACTTGGCATGCCCTTGTCACGCCAATGTCATAGCTTGGCACACTAATGTGTCAAAATTGGCCAACGTGTTCCAATTATAAATAAAACAATCCAATATTTTTATAAGGACCTTGGACTACTTAGGGTCATAAAATACACTCGAAAAAGATTCAATTAGTGTTTTTATTCCTTTACTTTACGTTATTTTTTGGATTATTACATGAATTTCATCAATATGATTCTTTGTAAGTCCATGAGTGGCTAAACACCCTCATCGGGTTAAGGAAAAGAACATGAATACATTTTCTTAATATTTAAGTTAGTTTGTGTTTATTATCATTATTGGTTGTTCATGTTTCTTTTTAACTATTCGACATATATGTGACCCATAGGATAAATGCATAATTGTATTATTAGCCCGAAAGAAGGAATAATAGAATAGAATATGGGATATATATATAATAGGATAGTAATTATTCAATTAATTAAAGTTATAATTTATTTTTATGATAGGATTATACATAATTTGCCCTATTTTGTTCATATACAGGAAAAAATACAAATATGTTTAACTTTGTTCTTGTATCCCACTCAATGATGTAGTTGTGAGGCTAAGTTAGATAGTTGATTTTGGAAGGATACAATTATGTTATAAACCCTGTGAACCACCAACCAGGATAATTAACTAAATCTATGAGAGTGTGTAGCTAAGTAGGATTATTCATCTTGTTGTAACCCTGGGCTTCTCCTAATTAATGTTCAAGTACTTTACATTATCGCATTGTTTAAGTTTACTTTTAGTTTTGTATCTGAAGTAATCTTTGTTACTTTGGCACTTGTTTAATCTTCATAGAGAACTAAAATTTGATAGTTGTTGAGCAAAAGTACTTGTACGATCGATACTTGGCTTTCTAAATACCATTTTACTACTTGGTATACCACGTATACTTGCATGTGAACTTTGGTGCAATATGATTCCATTTCATGAGTATTGTCCATGCTTAATAATCTAAATGTGTATTTTATTTTTCCTTCATGGATAAGAAGTACTTGATTCAGAGTTATTGAGAATACTATGGAAACTCCCACTATTAAAGCCCTAGTTGAGGGTAAGGAAGGGGTCGTTGTAGAGTCAAGGGTAGAGGTTGTATAGGAGAAGCATATCCCACTAGAGAATAAGTTATGTCAACCTTAACTAATCCTATATTTAAGCATAATGATAAGGTTTATCAACTAGAAGATTGGGAGCAGCTCAGGCCTCTCAAGGTTTAATGGTCACTCAATATCACAGGGTTTGTTGGTTCATTTTTTGGGTTGTTTGGATGGCATTCCCTATATTGGTAATCTAACAAGTACACTAGAAGGTTTTTAGAATATAAAAGGTGTACTGTCGCCAGGTCAAGCTACTACCCATAGTTTTTAGACTCTCAAAGAATGGCCAACTTATATAGTGTCCTTATACATTGATACTTTTCCTATGACATTAGTTGTCCCACCTATTATGCTAGGTCATGTTATGTCTGCTGATGAGTAAAATAGATTTGACATATTCATTATATTAACCTTTCCTATGTTTGGATGTGCCATTGGTTAGGATGTTTATTAGTTTTTGATTGACTATCAAGCGAGGTTGCATAACTTTAAATCTCCTGAGTTCGATGATATTGCTTACACTACCTATTATTTGACTAATTCGGCTAGGAAGTTGTAGCGGGTTCTGTTCAGTTGACTTAGACCTAGTTTTCTGAGTCTTTTCTAGAGTGACTTAAGATCTTTAGATTGAGTGCCAAAAGAGGGATGAGTTTTATAATTTGGAGTAAGGCTCCATGAATATTGCTTAGTATGAGGCTTAGTGTCATGCCTTATTTAGATATGCCATTATTATTATCTTTATTGAGTTTGAGATAATCTAAAATATTTTAAAGGGTTTTTCTAGTTATTACCAGTTGGTTTTGACTTATTTTGCTATTTCTAGTGGTTCATTTTTAGATTATAGTAAATCATGCCAAAATAATTAAAACTCCTCGTTAGGGTATGAACGGTGGACATGCAAAGGGTTCATCAATACAGTGATTTTTGTGGTTATAGATCTTGATGTAGGGATATTATGGGTATAGATTCTCAATTATATAGCAAGATATTAGTTTAAGAAGCTTTTTATAGCTTATATGGTAGGTTTGCATGTTTTGTAACTTTTAGTAGTTAGTGATCGAACCATGCAGGCCTAGGGTCTTATTCTAGTTCATCAGGTTATAAATGATGTTTTGATTTTTTTGGGCCCTCTCAGTATGATTTTTCTAGTTGAGGATCTTTTATCTATGACAAACATAGTCACTTCGCTAGAGATTATCCATAATATGCTATCGTTTTTTTCAATAAATATCTCCACTTCATCTTTATTTGACTCCATCCTTAGTAGTTAGAGGTGTTATAAATGGAAGTAGGGGTGGTTCTATAGGTACTAGTGGTAGGGATTAGGCAGCACATGCTTTGGATAAGGAGTAACTTAGTCTAGTAGCAGATGTGGTAAGTGTTATACTTTTCTTAAGAGACAAATTTCAAAGGCTTTTGATGGAGTCATTATAAATAGCATCCTACTACAGTATTGTTTGATCTTATGTATACACTTCTTATGTTTATACATATTTTTTATTGGTATTGAAAATATGTGTAACCCACTGTGCTTATCTATGTATCTACCCTCATAGGTGATTCTTTAATGCTGGATCGATTGTACTAGTGTATTGTTGTTGCGTTTATATGGCATGAGACTTTGGTGGACTTTATTATCCTTGACATGGTTTATTTTGATGTTATCTTAGGTATGGATTGTTTCGTTCCTTACCATGAAATTATGGATTTTCGCTAAGACCATGACTTTAGCTACTCTAGCATTATTAGGTTAGAATGGAAGGTTGGTTCAATCTCATGTCTAAAGGGTATTATATCTTTCTACTTGCTCACTGCATGGTAGAAAAGGGTTGTCTTTCCTATCTAGTTTATATTGATGATGCTAGAATTGTTTCACTACCTCCTTTAAATTCTTTGTGGGTGGTTAAACAATTCATTGATGTGTTTTTTACAAACTTAACTAATATGACTCCTTACTATGATCTTAAGTTTGTTGTTGATGTTTAGTCGGTTACTAAGCTATTTTCTTTCCTCCGTCTAAAATAGCCTTGGTAGAAGTGAATGAGCAATTATTAGTTTATTAGATAAGAGTTTTATTAGATATAGTGTGTCTCCTTAGGTTGCTCTTATATTATTTGTAAAAAATAAAGATGGATCCATGCATATATGTATTTATTATCGATAATTAGTTAAGGTGGCTATCAAGAATAAGTATCCTCCTCCTTCCGTTGATGAATTATTTGACCAGCTTTAGGATGCTTCTTATTTTCCTAAGTTTGATTTAATATTTGTTATCATTATTTATGGATTATATCTTTAAATGTTCCAAATAAAGCATTTTGGATGTGTTATGGCCATTATGAGTTCTTAGTAATATTTTTGGGTGGACTAATACCCTAACAATAAATATGGAGTTAATGAACAGGTTATTTTAAATTTATCTTGGTTTATTTGTGATTGTTTTCATCAATAATATTTTAAGAATGAGGCTGACCACATGTGATATTTTAGAATCATACTTTAGAGATTGAGGGATTAGGAGTTGCATGCCAAAGTTCTCTAAGTGTGAGTTTTCATTGGATTCTATTTCTTTATTAGGCTATATTATAATCAAGGATGATATTATGGTTGATCTAGACAATGTAGCAATAATTTGTGATTTAGTTAGACATGTTTTTCAATCAAGGTTTTGAGTTTTGTCAGGTTAGTATGCTATTATCAATTCTTTATGCAAGGTTTCTCTTTTATTGTGGCTCATTTGACCAAGTTGACTTTGAAGAAGATTGTATTTAATTGGTCAATATATGTGAGAAGAGTTTTCAAAAGCTTAAGGAGTTATTGATGTCGGCTCTTATCTTCACCCTGTCTGAGGAGAACATTAGTCTTACAATGTTTTATGATACTTATGGAGTTGTCATGGGTGGTGTCTTGATGCAGTAGGGAAAGGTGACTGCTTATGTTTCTCAACAATAAAAGAATCATAAGATGAACTACCTTGTTTACTTTTTGGAGTTACTTGTTATTGTGTTCAGGTGGCAATTGCTGGTGAAACTACTAGTATGGTGTTTATTGTGAGGTTTTCTCTGATCATCATAGCCTTCAATACTTCTTCACTAAGAAAGATCTTAATATAAGATAATGTCGATGGTTAGAGTTTCTTAAGTATTACGGTCTCACTATTCTTTGTCATCTAGGCAAGTCTTATGTTGTAGTGGATGCCTTAAGTTGGAAGGAAGAATGTATGGGGATTTTAGATTATCTATTGGTAGGAGAGCGAACGTTAGCCGTATATTTTTAATTCTTAGCTGGATAGGTGACACCCTAGAATATTTTTTCCTTTGTTGAGGCTAGATCTTTTTTTATGGAGAAAAATCAAGCTCGCTATTTGATAATGAGAAATTAAGGGTGATTCAAGATAAAGTGTTGAGTGGTGAGATGAAGAGAACACTTCTTGACCTTAATAGTGTTTTGAGGACTGTAGTTATTTTTGTATGTCGAGAGTTAGTAGATAGTTTAGAATGATCTTGAAGGAGGCTCATTAGTTGAAGTATTTTATTCAGCAAGGAGTGGCCAAAATGTATTATGACTTGAAGTAACACTATTAGTGGTATGACATAAAAAAAGATATTATTGAATTGGTGACCAAGTATTTGAATTACTAATAGATGAAGAGTATGCAAAAGAGTTATGCCTACCATTGAGTCCATGATGTGGCATTCATGCTTGGTGTGTGGGTTTTGTTAGAAGTATAACCCATGAAACTGTAATGACATTTGGGAAGAAAAGAAAGTTTAGTTTAAGATTTACTGCGCCTCTTGAGATTCATAATAAGTGTGGAGATACAGTATATAAGCTAGTTTTTCCTCCACATCTATCAGTTGTTCATCTGTTATTCTATGTTTTCCTTTTAAAGAAATACCATCCAAAGATTCTCATCCAATCCGACGGGACTTAGTTCATTAGATCCCAATGAGGTGGAGCTCATTGCTATTCTAGATAGGTAGACTTGAAAGAGGTCTAAGCATATCAATTATGTAAGGGACCACTGGAGACATTACCCGATCGATGAGGATACATAGAAGGTTGAGTCTAATATGCAGAGTTTATACCCTCAACTTACTATAGATTTAGGTCCTTATTTTCATTTCATTGGGAATGTAACAATCCTTGATATAATTTTTAGATTTTGTTATGTTTTGACCATTTTTCTTAATCCACAGTTATTATTTGCTACTCATGAATTATGGTGTTAGTTGTCACGGTACCTGAAGAATTTAAGAGTGATTTGAGTGAGTTTGAGCTTTTAAGAAATCATTGAAGTGTTTACTTTGAATTTGGTTAACTTTTGGTGATCCAACCATTGAATGGTGATTCTTTCAGTTCGATTAGATCAAAAATGTTGATTTTGGTTTCGTAGTGTTGTTGGTTTGGGTTTTGAGCCTTTATATTTAGTTTTCGTCTTTTAGATGAAAAACTAGTTAAAGTTAGTTTAATGGGTCCTAGAGTTTAACATGTTGAAAATAACCTCTTCTCATAAATTTGATGGTTTCATTAATTTCAAAACATCAAAATTAACCTAGTAGCATTATCATATTCTCTTTATAAGTTCTCGAATAAATTCCAACGGTTAAATTAGGACTATTTTCAAAGTCTTTGTTGTTGGTTTGGTGTTTTCTAGTGAAACAAATGAACCTCCTCTGCATTTGCATAAGTGTCCTCGTGTCTTGTGCAAATTTTAATTCCATTCTCATCCATTTTCACTATTTTTCATCTTTGAGACCTTGGTTCTTGGCAATTTTAAAGTAGTTTTTTGTCCATCTTGTGTAGACAAACTCTAAATTCCTATTTTCATCATTTCCACTTGATTTCATCTTCAAAACGATTTCAAAACTTTGATTTCAAATGTGGATTTTGCAGCTTTCACTCAATAAATTACAAATTGATTTTTCATTGATTTCAATTCTGATTTTAACTCGTTTTCTATTGGGTATTCATATTTATAGTCCTTGAAGTATCGAAAACATGAATCTTAAATAAATTTTAGTCTTACTCTTTTTTCCTTTCGGGTGTATTTTTAAACCTAGAATAAAAGTAGCCAATATAGGTATCATTTGACTCTTTTGAATATGTATATTATGTTTTGATATATATGATTCATTTTGAGGCCATTCATAAAGAAAAATCTTCCCATTGAAGGGTCTAGGCTTGTGTTTTAGCTTTTTGAGGTAGGTTATGAATTAACATTTTTCAAACTAGCTAGGTAGTTAACAATTCATATAAAGCATGCTATCGGTTGGGGATTTTATTATAAGAATCATATTTTTAATATAGTTATTCTATTGTGTTTCCCATGTGGGGACCTAGAGTATTATTGTTGACATGATATTATTATTTTTGTTGTGACGCCCGAAATGGGCTTATTGAACATCTTATTTGACTTGAGAGATGATTATAGTGGTGGCACCCAATGTGGGGTTGGTATTATTCTTGATAAAGAAGTATTTGCCATCTATCTTTGTTGTGATGTCCAAGAAATGGATTGATTTGATATTGTTGATATCTTACATGACTATTCATTAATGTGGTACCATGTGATGGTCTATAGCAAGATTTATTGAGATATTGAGAAGATTTGAGCTTATTAGATACCATAATTCATTTGATTCATTACATATGATATTGTAGTGTTTATTGAGCATGCGTTCTTATATCATTTAGTCATATACATGTAATTTGTAGTACAGAGAAATACTAATTATGAAATAAAATGAAACACTTTATAAAACCCTTAACCAAAGATATTTCTAGCAAGGTTGATCGATATATGAGATTGATATTGTGAAAGTATATGGATTGTGACCCTCCATGGATCCTGTCCTGGAAGGTTTTACTTGGAAATTTTATATAAGTCTATGTGATGGCTTACTTCATCATCATCCACTATATTTACATTACTTGGCATCATTTGCACCTTTATATAGTAGTGAACTAGCAGTGAATATTGGTTGGGATTGACTTGTGGATTAGTATGAACTAATATGATCTAAAAAAGGGTCTAAGGAAGAGAGCATGAAAATATGAGGTTAGTAGAAGAAAATAAGAATTTAGTTGGTTACTTTATTAATTAAGTGTATGTTTTATTTTAGATATTCATGTCATATTTACATGATTTAACTTGGGTTGGCCAATGTTTCGTACTAATAAGTGTGGTTGTACTGATGCTACCTTTACTTCACCTTTTTTAGGGTATAGTCTATTACAAAATCAGTATTTGATGCTACTCTTACTACACCCTTTTTGGGATATAATGGATCAGTTTAGGTTTATTGGTTTATGCGGAGAGAGATCTCCAAAAACTTTTTTATTGTAATTCCTATGGTGGAAGTTGAGTCTTATTTATTATTCTCATCTTGTAGTAGTTCATATACCTATCTAGTCTAGATCTTTGGGGTAGAGTACATCCTTATGCTATTGAATTGTAATACCCCATATTTCCCTAACTTAATTTAACTCTCAGTACATGAGTATTCATATATAAAAATTTTAAAATACTCAAGATTTTTCAGTTTAGAGCCTGTATTTCCCTAGGAAATTTAGTCAGCTTTTTGACGATATAAAATTAGCCCAAATCCAATACCTGGGTGAAGAGTTATAACCATTTTTGTAAAATAATGTACCACCTCGTACATCATCATGTCGCGGAGAGGGTGAAAATAGAAATAGTAAAAATCTAGTGAGCCATCGTGATCCCACCGCATCGCGGCACCAACCATTTTCCTAATTGTCATATTCTAGTATGACTTCGCGATCATGGCGTACCGTTCCAAGGGATAAATTCGCATATAGTGGGGTGCCGCGATTGTATCGTGTCGCGCTAAGCTCCCAGGTCGGAATAGTTAGTTTCTAGTAAGACAACGCAATAGCACCGCATCGTGCCAAGGGCCTAGATCAAGAAATTTTGACAACAATTTAAAATGTCTTCCAGGGGTAAAGAAGTCTTTTCCCATATAATTAATCAGTCCAGGTACAGGATTTAATAGCTAAAAAACTAATTAGGCCATTATTACTCACTTTTCCCTAAATCAAAAAGCATTCTCTCCCAAATAGAAAAAAACCCTAGCTTCAAGAAATCAAGATCAATCCTCAAGAAAATCATCAAGGGCTTCAAGAATTCAAATACCCAGGTATGTCAGGTGTTCATCTATGGGTTCCTTTCACCCATTGAGTCCAAGAATTAATTTTTTTTAAACTATTAAATTATTGATTCATGATTTATATGCTTGAAATTGGATTGTATTCATGTTCATGAAATTAATTGAGTTTCAATCTATGATTTATTATAGATTCCATGAAATTGAAATAGCATGTATATTGAATTGTGTAATTCCCATGTATAATTCTTGAATTAGCAAGTTGGGTGTTGTAGATACGATGTATAAATGTTGTCCATGATTTTTTGCATTAGGTTGTGATCCCCATGTGTTTGATGGAATGTCCATGTGAATTAAATGGTCAAAATCATGACATGCTAGCATATGTATAAGTTATGCCCTACAAGTATTTGATAAAATATCTCTATGAATGAATTATGAACAACTGGACATTCTCATGCTTCTCAAGATCATGCTATGATTTACTTTTCATGCTATTGAGTCCTCGGGGTATCTAATACCCGATATTCTAGTTGCTTACCTAAAGGTACAGTAGTTATAGAATAGTCTTAGTAGTATCATTATCAATAGTACTCAGTCAGTTACAAAACTCAGTGATCTCAGTCCAGTTCAGTTAGTGAACACAATTAATAACAATTAAGTCAAATCCAGTAGAGTATAGTAATCAGTCCATGGTCTATTCATTTGGGAGTAAGATTCATCACCGAGTGAATCCAAGGATGGGGGATCACTTACTAGTAGAGTGTGTGATCCTTAAGAGAAGTCCTTGGATTCCAGAACTATGTAGCCAGCGTAGGTTGAGACATCAACCTTCCAATTAAGAGTTGATGAGGTGTTTTAACCTACCAGTTGAGGGTACCGCCATTCTCATTGGAGTACCTACTAGATGTGGGTAACTCAATAGCTTGTCTTTACTAGTGGCACGGTACTGATACCCTTCCAACTATGGTTACAGGTTGGACCCCAGTTATTTTATTTGGGGTATGACAGTTAAATGATTACTTTCTAGATTTTTAGTTTTAGTTTTAGTATAGAACTCAATTTAGTTCTGCCGAATCAGGACTGTCAGACACAATCAATCAGTTTCAGTAACTCAGTTATCAATAATCTTAGATATTAGTTACTCATCTATCAGAACTCAGAACTCAACTTCAGTATAAGCAGATACAGTATAGACATAAATAAATGCACGGTATTGTATTCACAGTACTTACAACAGTTTTAGTTATCTATGTGTTCATACTCAGTTATTCCATATCATTCAGTCAGTTATTATTCATGCATCTTGAACCCTTGCATTCAGCCTTACCTCATCCAGCATACTAGTATATTCCACGTACTAACTCGTACTTTCTTTTTGCATTATGATTTCTCATATCATAGGCTCGGATACTCAGGTTCTCGACCGCGCTGAGATTGATTCAGTTAGCAGTAGGAGATAAAGTAGTGAGTCCTCATCTATCGAGGATATGTTTTTATTTGAATATTTCAGTTTATCAGTACTTCACTAGTCAGAGTTAGTTGGTGCTTGTCCCATCAACTACACATTCAGACACTTTAGATAGAGGCTTTTTAGGCTAGACTAGTTTAGACAGTATTTAGTTTTTCAGATGATGTTATTAGTTGCTATTTATCAGTATTGAGATTATGAACCTTATGTAATTTCAACCTATTTTCCAGATTACTTCAGTATATATTATTCAATGCTCACACTAGGTACCAGTCATGGGTTAGCTTGTGGTCCTTCAAGGTCGTAAGCACCATGTAATGTCTGGGGTACAGACTCGGGGAATTACAAACTTTATATTAGAGCCTAAGTTTCAACAGAGACTTAGGGAGTCTGAAAGTTATATTAAGTAGAGTCCTGTACATGGGTGTGTAGCGCGCCACACTTATGGACAAGACGCTATGAGATATTTTTAGGAAAAGTTTCCCTTCTTTCAGTAGTCATGTCATGTGAGTGATAATGAGATCAAGTTAAACTCTTAGTCTAATACTTTTCTTCCTTCCATTTACAGAACATGCCTGTAAAAGAACAATGGAAGAAGAACAGGAAACCAATCACCACCTCAGCCTGTTCAGGCAGATCTCCTGGACGAGCATGTCTCTTATGCAGAATTCAGAGCTATATTCACCACTCTACTAAATTTCATAGCAATTTAGAATAAACGGCCAATTTTTGTTCAGGCTAACCCAGTGGCCAATACTGTTGTAGTTAGGATTCCGAACTTCGCCCAAATAAATCCTCACCTATTTTCAAGATCTAAGTCAGAAGTAGATCCACATGAGTTCCTCAATCAGGTTTAAAAAGTCACAGATATCATGGGAATGACTTCCAGTGAGAGTGTTTAGAAATTTTCTTATCAGCTACAAGATGTAGCTCATACGTGATTTAAGCAGTGAAAGGTAGATAGGGGCACAATTGCAGAGCCCATAGAGTAGGAAGAGTTTGCTACTGCTTTTCTAGAAGATTTTTTCCCTTAGAGATGAGAGGAGCCAAGGTGTTCGAGTTCATAAATCTTAGGCAAGGCAGCATGTATGTGAAAGAGTATTCCCTTATGTTTACTTAGTTAGATAGATATGCTCCCCATGAAGTAACAGACAGTACGTCCAGAATGAGCAAGTTCGTGTCAGCGGTGTCAGAATGTATGGTTAAGAAGTACAGAAAAGTGATGTTAATAACGGAGATGGACTTATACAGGCTTATGTTTCATGCTCAGCAGATAGAATAGGCTAAGAATTAAGAGAGAAAAAAAAGGGAAAGTAAGAGAGATAGAATAGGTAACTTCAATTTCACACACCCTAAGTCAGACGGCAGTAACCGTTCCTAGTTCTGTCAAAAGTCTTCAGTTCCATCTCCTTCCTCAGCCAGTTCTCCAGTACCTAAGTTCAAAAATGGTAACAAGGATAGGTTAGCAGGCTCTAAATCTCAGGGTAGTTTCAGTAATGCTCGAACAAATCCTCTTTGCCAGAAATATGGCACAAACCATCAGGGTGTCTGTACAACTGGCAATGATGTTTGTTTTGAGTGTAGAAAGCCAGGCTACAGGGTTAGAGATTATCCTCGATCAGGTTTCCAGGGTCATTACAATCATTTCTCAGCTCAGTCCAATTGCCCAAATCATGAGGGTGCCACCTCCAGTGCCACCTGTGGGCAACGGCCAAATAGGGTTTATGCACTTCAGTGTCAATAAGATCAGGAAAATTCTCCTGGTGTGGTACTGGTATGTTACATATTTCTTATTTACATGTCTATGCCTTAGTAGATCCAGGAGCTTCTTTGTCTTTTGTAACTCTTTACATAGCTATAGACTTTAAGGTCAAACCAGAGATCTTAACAAATCCTTTCTTAGTCTCTACGCAGTGGGTCAATCTGTCATAACCCGACGGGTATATAGGAACTCTCCGATTATGATATCTCAGAAAGTCACTTCAGAAGGCTTAATAGAAGTAGAGATGATGGATTTTGATGTCATTCTCGGCATTGATTTGATCCTTTCTTGCTATGCCTCAGTTCATCGTACAAACAAAATATTTATTTTAAGTTTCCAAATGAACTAGTCCTTGAATGGAAGGGTAGTACTACAACGCTTAAGGGATAGTTAATTTCATACCTTAGAGCGAGAAGAATGATATCCAAGGGATGTCTTTATCATCTTGTGCACCTCAAACACTATAGTTTAGAGAATCCTAACCTTGAGTCAGTTCAAGTAGTAAATGAATTCTCAGATGTGCTTCCTAAAGATCATCCCCGAGTTCTTCCAATATGGGTAATTGAATTTGGAATTCACCTTCTTCCAGACACTCATCCTATATCTATTCCACCATATAGAATGGCACCAGAAGAACTCAGATAATTAAAAAAACATTTGAAAGATCTCTTAGATAAGGGATTTATCAGATCCAGCATCTCCCCATGGGGTACACCAGTTCTATTCATGCATAAGAAAGACACGGTTCTCTTAGAATGTGTATAGACTACCATCAGTTGAACAAAGTCACAATCAAGAATAAATATCCACTTTCTAGAACTGATGACTTATTTGACCAACTTCAGGGCGCCAGTTACTTTTCTAAGATAGACCTCAGATCAAGCTATCATCAGCTCAGAGTCAGAGAATGTGAAATCCCAAAAATAGCCTTTAGAACTTGGTATAGTCACTTTGAATTCTTATTTATGTCAATTTTCCTGACCAATGCTCCAGCAGCTTTTATAGACTTAATGAATTATGTGTTCAAGCATTATGTGGACATGTTCATTATAGTCTGTATCAATGACATTCTTCTCTATTCCTATAGCAAAAATGATTATGCAAATTACCTCAAAATCATACTTTAGACCCTCAGAGCCCATAAGTTGTTCACTAAATTCAGTAAGTGCAAATTATGGCTAAGGTCAGTAGCATTCCTTGGTCATATTATTTTCAGTGATGGCATTATAGTTGATCCTCAAAAGATCAAGGCGGTCAGAAATTAGCCTAGACCCATTTCTCTATCAAATATTATAAGCTTCATAGATTTAGCTGGTTATTATCATTGGTTCATTAAAGGGTTTTTGTCTATTGCATCACCCATGTCCAGATTAACTCAAAGTAAAGTCAAGTTTCAGTGGTCAGATTCTTGTGAGATGAGTTTTCAGAAGTTGAAGACTCGACTAACCTCAGCTCTAGTTTTGACCTTGACAGATTGTTTCGATTGGTTGTATACTTTGATGCATCTAGAGTAGGTTTAGGTCGTGTCCTCCTACAGAGAGGTAAGGTCATAGCCTATGCCTTTAGACAGATTAAGACATATAAAAAGAATTACCCAACCTATAAGCTTGAGTTAGCAGCTATGGTGTTTACCTTAAAGATTTGGAGACATTATCTGTATGGGGTACATGTGGATGTATTCATATACTACAAAATCTTGCAGTATGTCTTTTCTCAGAAAGATTTGAATTTGCATCAGAGAAGGTGGTTAGAGTTATTGAAAGATTATGATATGAGTTTTCTGTATCATCTGAGCAAGGCAAATATAGTGGCAAATGCTCTCAATAAGTTGTTTATGGGTAGTTTTCCTTATGTTGAGAATGGTAAGAAAAAGTTAGTTAAGGAAGTTCATCATCTTGCCCAACTAGGTATCTGGTTAGTTAATTCAGCAGAGGGTAGTGCATGGGTACAGAATAGTTCAAAATCATCTCTGGTTGCCGAAGTAAAGGAAAAGAAAGATATTTATCCCAGCCTTGTGAAGTTGAAAGAGTCAGTCAGATATCAGAAAGTAGAGGTTTTCTCCCAAGAGGGAGATGTTGTGTTGAGTTTCCTGGTTCGACTATGTGTGCCAGGTACAGATAACTTGAGGAAGTATATTCTTACAAAAACGCTTAGTGCGCATTACTGTATTCATCTAGGGGATATTAAGATGTACCGTGATTTGTGGGTGATCTATTGGTGAAGTGGGATAAATAAGGATATCGTAGAATTTATAGATAAGTGCTCTACGTATCAGCAGGCTAAGATTGAGCACCAAAAGATTAGTGGGTCCATGGAGGATTTCAGTATTCCCACATGGAAATAGGAAGAAGTAAACATGGACTATGTGGGATTTATGCCTCATACACGTCATGATTCTATTTGGATCATTGTAGATAGGATGACTAAATCAGCTTATTTCTTATCAGTCCATACTTCCTGACAACACCAAATTCTATATCAGAGAGTTGGTTAAGTTACACGGAGTCCCAGTATTGATTATCTCAGATAGAGGTACCCAGTTTACCTCTTACTTTTGGAAAGCATTCAAAAAGGTTTTTGGTACCTAAGTTCACCTCAGTACAACTTTTCATCCTCAGAAAGATGGTCAAGTAAAAAGGACCATTTAGACTCTGGAAGATATGTTAAGAGACTACATTATTGATTTAAAGGGTAGTTGGGATGGACACTTACTTTTTATCAAATTCGCATTTAATAACAACTGTCATTCCAGTATTTAGATGGCTCCATTTGAAGCGCTTTATGGTAGGAAATCTAGATCTCCAATCGGTTGGTTCGAGGTCTATGAGGTTGTAGTGTTAGGGCCTGACTTAGTGTTTTATGACTTTGAGAAGGTTTAGTTGATCAAAGAAAGGCTTAGGGAAGCCCAAAACGATAGAAATCATATGAAAATATGAAAAGAAAAGATCTTGAGTTTAAGATTGGTGATTTTGTGTACTTCAAAATCCCTCCCATGAAGGGGGTAAAAAGATTTGGAAAGAAGGGGAAACTTATTCCCCGATATATTGGTTCTTACAAAATTATCAACCATTTTGGAAAGGTAACTTATGAGCTTGAGTTGCCTTCAGATCTAGCTTCAGTGCACCCAGTGTTTTATGTCTCCTTGCTAAGGAAATGCATTGGTGACCCAACAGTAATAGTTCCCATAAATGGTGTAGATATTCAAAATGATCTCTCTGTCAAAGAGGTTCTAGTCTAGATCCTTGATAGCCAGATTCGTAGACTGAGGAACAAATAAGTTCCCTTAGTCAAAGTTCTTTGGAAAAATCAGTCCGTTGAAGGAGCTACTTAGGAAGTAGAGGGGGATATGCAGACAAAGTATCCTCACCTCTTCTCCGCAAACTTTGATTCAACTTAAGGTAACAGTCTTCTTTAGATTTACTCAATTCCGTGTTCAGTTATAATTACAAACTTCATATTCATTACCATTGCGTATCATCTTCATGATAGTCATGCATTCATGAATTAGTTCAGCCATGTACTCATGCATCACATATGTATGTTCAGTATGAAAACTCAGCTTATCAGTAGCTTCATTTATGTATTCCATGCACCAGATATACATGTTCAGGGTGTAATCTTAGACAATTAGTATTTCTTAGCTTAATTAGTCTCATTCAAGGATGAATATTCCCAAAGGGGAGATATTGTAATACCTCATATTTCCTAGGCTTAATTTAACTCTCACTACATGAGTATTCATATATAAATTTTCAAAATACTTAGGATTTTTTAGTTTAGAGCCTGCTATTGTGTAGGAAATTCAGTCAGCTTTCTAATGATACAAAATTTTTCCAAATTCAATACCCAGGTGAAGAGTTATAGCCATTTTTGTAAAACAATTTATCGCTTAGTACATCATCCCATTGCCGAGAGGATTCAATTGGAAATCGTCAAAATCCAGTGAGCTATTATGATCAAACTGCATCGCGCCACCAGCTATTTTCCCAATTATAACTTTCCAGTAGGACTCCGTGATCATAGCGCGTCGTGCTAAGGGTTAAATTCACATATAGTGGGGTACCATGATTGTACCACATTACGCTAAACTCCCAGGTCGCAATTCTCAATTTTTAGTGACACGAGGCGATAGCGTCACATCGCGCCAAGGTCCCAAATCCAAAAATTTGATGAAAATTTATAATGTTGTCCATGGAAAAGAAGTTTTTTCCTATAAATTTAATCAGTTCAGGTATGAGATTTAATCCCTAAAAATGTAATTAGTCTATTATTACTCACTTTTCCCCATATCAAAAAACATTCTCTCCATAATAGAAAAAAACCCTAGCTTTAAGAAATCAAGAGCAATCCTCAAGAAAATCACCAAGGGCTGCAAAAATTAAAATACCCAGGTATGTTAGGTTTTCATCTATGGGTTCCTTCACCCATAGAGTCAAAGAATCTATTTTTTTAAAACTACAAGATTATTGAGTCATGTTTTTCATGCTTGAAATTGGATTATATTCATGTTCATGACATTAATTAAGTTTTAGTCCATGATTTATTATATATTCCATGAAATTGAAATAGCATGTATATTGAATTGTGTAATTCCCATGTTATAATTCTTAAATTAGCAAGTTGGGAGTTGCAGTTACAATGTGTACATATTGTCCATGATTTTATGCATTAAGTTGTGCTCCCATGTGTTTGATGGAATGTCCATGTGAATTAAATTGTGAAATCAGGACATGCTAGCATATGTATAAGCTTATACCCTACAAGTGTTTGTTAGTATGTCTCTATGAATGAATTATGAACAAGTGGACATTGTCATGCTTTTCAAGATCATGCTATGCTTTACTTTTCATGCTATCGAGTCCTGGGAGTATCTAATACCTTTCAATCTAGCTACTTAACTTGAGCTACAGTAGTGACAGAATAGTCTCAGTAATGTCATGATCAACAGCACTCTGTCAGTTACAGAACTCAGTCCAGTTCAGTCAGTCCATATAATTAGTAATAGTTTAGTCAAATCCAGTACAGTCTAGTAATCAATCCATGGTTTTTTTAGTTAGGAGTAGGATTTAGCACTGAGTGAACCTAAGGAGAGGGGCTCACCTTCCAGTAGAGGGTGTGATCCTTAGATGCAGTCCTTGTATTCCAGAGCTACGCAACGTAGGTGTGATAAGGTGTTTTAACTAGCCAGTTGAGGGTATCACCATTCTTATTAGAGTAACTGCCAGATGAGGGTAATGCTTCATCTTGTCTTTACCCATGGCATAGTGCGGACACCCTTCCAATTGGGGTTACAGGTTGCACCCCAGTTATCTTATTTGGGGTATGTCGGCTAGATGATTACTTCCCAGAGTTTCAATTTTAGTATAGAACTCAATTCAGTTCTATTGAATCAGGATTGTCAAACACAGTCAATCAGTTTCAGAATCTTAGTTATCAGTAATCTCAGATATCAATTACTTAGTTATCAGTACTCAGCATTAGTAAAAGTAGATACAGTGTATACATACATAAATGAACAGTATTGAATTCTCAGTACTTATAGCAGTTTCAGTTATCCATCTGTTCATACTTAGTTATTCTATATCATTCAGTCAGTTATTGTTCATACATATAAACCCATGCATTAATATTTACCACATCTATCATACCAGTAAATTCCATGTACTAACACATACTTTCTCTCTGTGCTATGATGTCTCATATCATAGGTTCATAAGCTCAGGTTCCCGATAGTGCTTAGACAGATTCAGTTAGCAGTAGTAGATTTGGTAGTGATTCCTCATCTATTGAGGATATGCTTTTATTTTAGTATTTCAGTTTATCAGTACTTCAGTAGTCGAAATTAGTTAGGGGCTTGTACCATCAACTCCATATTTGGACAGTTTAGATAAAGGCTTTTCAGACTAGACTAGTTCAGACCGTATTCAATTTTTCAGATGATGTTATCAGTTGTTATTTATCAGTATTCAGATTATGAACCTTATGGTATTTCAACCTATTTTCTGCATTTTTTCAGCATATATTATTCAGTGCTCACAGCATGTACAAGTTATGGGTTAGCTTGTGGTCCTTCGGGGTCGTAAGCATTGTATGGCATCCAAGGTACAGAGTTGGGGCATTACATGAATATTGTAATAAAGTTTGGTAATAATTGAGGTGTTTAATATTATTCTTGTATTACTTGTGCATATTTCTCATTGGGTGGTAAGGGTTCTGCTATCTAGGTAGATTAGAGTATGTGCTTTCATGCTTTGGTTAGTTGGGGTGTGATTATTGTAATCAGAGCCTCAATTACAAGTATTCTAGCACTACAGAAATTTTTTTATAGTGTTTTGCAGATTGGTGTATGACGTCCTCACCTAATCTCTGGGTAGCTATGTCATATTCTATGAATGGTTCTTTTTTTTCCTTTTGTGTTGTCCTAGATGATTGTTTGCATGGGCTGAGTCCAATTGGGAATTTACCCATGATAGAAATGTTGTGGTAAAGATATATAGGTGACTATGCGAGATGATCTAGCACTGAATCCCTACCCTATTTTACCAATTTTTCATTTCATTCCTAACCTCTCTAACACACAATTCTAAGCTGCTAGCTATTACACGATCAATATAATATGCATATCACAAGATAATTTTCATGCAGACACTACTGGTTAAATAAAACCAAACATACACATGTGAGAAAATAAAAATGAGAGATTATTTGTTACATTCCCCAAATGGAGCAACCCAAATCCTGAATTTAAAAATAAAATAAGGGGGGGAGGTAGGCTGACATACAACAGGGGATGTAACTAGAGGTCCTATTATCTCTATATCTCTCTCTTTTAAGACAACTCATGAAGGATAAATCTATCATATCACACACTCTAGATCGAGGAGCAGCTTATCAGTAATGACACACTTTAACATGACCTTATCTCCTTATCCAGCTTCCTTGGGAGCTTCACATAGTCCTGAGCTGTGAAATATGGGAATGTGGAACTGGAAGGGGATGTACCCTGGGAAAAAAAAAAACCATGCTCCATGAATCTCCTAATGGAAATTAAGTATTTCGCCAAGTGCTCATAGAGAATCAAGGGATGGATGGAAGGGACATCAATATCCTTATCCTCTTCTACTACTCTATCCCTTGATACCCATCGTCTTCTACTTTTTGTTTTAGGAAGACACTCCTTTTACTTTATGGGGATGGAAGGTATTTCACTCTCAGGTCTCTGTCCATACTACCTTAGGAACCCCTATCAACCTGGAAAACTCAAAAATTAGGCTAGGAAGATAAGGAGCCTTTTCGTTGCTCTAGTAGAAATCCTTCTACTCTATCACAATTTATGTCTCCACATTTACTTATATCCCTTTCATGGGTCATCTCCACTAGATCCTAAATTTCAGTCACGTCAAAAGTGTTACCCAAGGAAAAAATCCTCTAGGTCACCAATATCAACTATCTCTGAGTATCAACATTGAAGTGCGTGCTCTTAATCCCCTTAGGACTAGTCCTTTAGACTTTTTCTTGAGCAACCTCAACCTCCATTATATTCCTTATGTATCATATATCTGTCATTCATCGATACGCCCAAAACCTTTCTTGAGAGTTTTGGTCAGTGTATATCTAAGAAGAAAGGGAAGTATTAGATTGATTTCTAACCATGAAGTTAATAATCCAACATAAATCATCCAAAAAGTTGATCAAAATCAATAGAGGATCCCAATAATTTCAATGTTTTAGAAAAAGATAAGCCCTAAAACCACAGGGAGACTACTGTTTGCCTTCCTCTATAGAGGGTGTCATTGCATTTCCATGAGATTGCTACAGTGGGAATTTTCCTACTATAGAAGGTCCTTTATAGTGAAATGTGGTCACTATAGTAGCCTTCGTCTTCGCTAAAACTCAATCAATGCGTCAATGGCACCTTTTACAAAAATTCTTTGTTATTGACTTTTTAGGCACATATCAAGGTTGGGGAAGCTTCATAGACTATTATATACTTAAATCAGGGTTTTTAAACACCTACTCAATGCATAATTTTCAAGAAAAGTTTAAAAATTAATCCTTCACATTGTCTTCTTGTTCAAGCCCTGAATTGGCCATAAACTTATACATTGAACATAGTAGAGGCATTATAAACATTAGAGAAACAACTATGCTTTGAAATTTCATCCATTTACAAACAAAATTTTATTCAAAAATCAACCCCTTAAACTAACTCTATTTCTACTATTATAGGTACTTTTTCATGATAATGCAATTAATTAAGTATGGAGACAGGGTTATAATGTAAATTACCTTATTTTTGACATTAAAAGCAAAGTGATTGGAGAGGATAGGAGATTTTTGAGTTTGAAAAGTGAGAAATGGGTGAGAAACCCATTTCACAACTTTTAATCAGCCCTTTGCCACGATAGTGGCCTGCAACCTATTATAGTGGTGCCACTATGTTAGGAATATTCTTGCTATAGCAAGACCCAAATCATTTTAGGGGTGAAAAAATATTGTTCTTAACCTTTGAAGTAATTATGGTTCTAGGTGTATTGGTGAAGCTTTAGATATCTTGGGTACTTATAGTTAGAGTCAATAGTGATCTTGTGCGTGTTGATGGTTGAATAAATTATGTAAATTTTGTATTATAAATAAGTGTGGTAAAATTTAAGAAATATTTATTGTAATTATGGTGAGAAAAATTTAGATATATTAGTTGGTAATCATTGAGCGAGTATTAATAACTGAGTATGATCTATTGGTTATCCTTCAACTGTGATAGTTTGGAGATAAACGATGGATAAATTAGTATCTATTGTAATAAAACCATTCAATTATTACAAAAATCACTGCAACCAAAGGGACTAGATTATGGAAATTTGATTAATAATCTTGGAATAAGTTCATAAGCGACTTAGTTGAATAAATTTAGAGTTAAATATCTTTAGGGTGGCTGACGTTATCCCACTATAGAGGTGCCGTGGTACCATCCCACGTGTCACTGTAGAGAGAAATCACTGGAATACATCCATAAGTACAATTTCATGCCTCTATTGTTTCTCCTTGGCGACCAGTTAGGCAAGGTATAATTGAGTAGTAAAGACCCATGCTAGAAAATATATTCATAATGTAAACTGTCAGGATATTCCATGTGTAGGAATGTGGGCAAACCATTTTGATGGATAAAACTAATCAATTTGGGTTATGTGAATAAGATTAATATTTTCAAATGAGTTATATAATATTATCGGTGTTGTTTTACCATTTTGAGCTAGGTTTGATCCATGATAATTCAGGAAATGGATGGAGAATTTAATAATGTTTAACTTGATTTTATGTTTGTTAACTTAATAAGAAATCCACATGATTTTTTTAAAGAGAATTTGAGTGAGTAGAAGTTATGATGTCAAATTTGACACGAATGATTTAGTCTGAGATGTCATGGATCAAGGGTGCGTTATGAAAAAGGTAAATTTAGGAGGATTTCTAAGAGCTTGCCTCGCTACTCCTGCTATAGTAGGTGGCATTTCACAATAAATACTCTCGCTATAGCGCAAGTCGATGTTGATTAATTCCACTATAAAGGGAGATGTTGCAGTGGTATCAAACCAATATAATGTAGCAAATCGCTATAAATATAGAAATTTCTCCAAAATAGTTTATTATTCTGAACTCGTTTTTTGGGGAAGGTCATAGGCTATTTGGATGATTTTCCTTCAATTTTCATTGATTTTGTTTGTAAAAGTATGCATTTCACCCTCATTAACTATTTTTTTGTTAATTAACCTTACAATCACTAGTTTATGTATTTTGAAGAGAGTTTAATCTTGAAACAATTTTCTGGTACAAGATATTATATTAGGTGTAGAACCTTTGAGATTTAGATACTAGTAATTAATTTACTCTTGCAAGTCATTAATTTACTCTTGTAGTTATGAAATTTACAGGTTTAAGGTGAATTATTATCACAACCTGAACCAAGGACTAGACGTAATGGGCATCCTAAGTACAACAAGGACCGGGGACCACCTCCCATCACCCAACCCAACCACCATTAGTATATCTTGAGTTGGCTGAATTTCAAACATATAACAAGATAGCATATCCAACCATGTAGTGACTTTGGGATAAGTCTAAAACAAAGACCAACCCAATGAAGTCTAGCCCCCCAATATCCAATCGAACCGAAAACCATATACCAAAACCACTTATAATAATTAAACATATGTATATAAATATGACATAAACAATCCATACCATACCAAGTCCATAATTGTCCATCAAAGCATCTAGACCAACCAAAGAGTACCTAGTCGAGATATGCCCCCTACCATAGACAAAAACAAAAGTCTATGAAAGACAAGAAATATGAATAGTAATCCATGACATGAAATAGATGTCTTTCGAACTATGGAACTTCCGCACTTAAATCCAACAACTACTATACCCGAATTCAATCACTAAGCAAGATAAGTAGAATGGTCGGTTCCTTCATAGCATGGGTATACATCCTCCATTAGATGATTCTGCAGGTAAACGCTAGTATGTACTCAGAATAAGGATAAAATAATGCCAACCAGTGAAACAAAGCAAAACCAACAAATGGACATAACCATACATACATATATACATATATAAGCATGCCTCGAAAGGGAAACGGGTTTAGCAAGCATTTAAAAACTTTACCTGGGTTGTGTAGCTTCAGTGTCCTAAACAATTCACGGGCTATAAGGGTTCAGCTTCACCTGGTGAAAGGGCCCCAATGCGTGTAACCATACGACAAGGAAAGTATCCTATAGGATGACTATTATATCCCCCAATAGTGTGACATCATACACACGGTCCACTAAGACCAATTCACATATTGGCAAATGCGAGATTCCAGTTTTGGTCCCCCTGCCTTCCACGACTTTGATACACACCCTAACATTATTGTCCAATTAAAACCAGTTTCCAAATAACCAAACAATTATCCATTTAGTAACCAAGGCCATTGATATTGGTGTCGTCATACCATCCCTTACTTGCAAGTATCAACCATTTATAAGTATAAGGGAACTTTAAATTGCCCTTCAATTTACCATATTATCCACTTGGGAGACTTCCATGTTTTCCACAAGTATAATCATTTATCCTTTTATCTTTTCAAACCATTTAAACTAATTCCATTAATGCATTCACTTGGGGAATTTCCATGTATCCCACAAGGTTTTCAAAATAGAGCAACCATGAGCAATAAACCTTACCAATTAAACCATTCCAAAAAATTTTAGACTATGCCAAACATTTAAAGCATTGATATAATTTAAACAACTCAAAACCATCAAAACCTATTTAGATTTCCATTACCAAACACGCCATGCAAGAGTTCCAATACAAGTTCAACAATAGAGTAAAATGTTTTTTGACACATTTTATCGAACATGTTGAGGTCATACCTTTACCAAGGCAAAAACCAAAGATAAAAACTAACCAACAACTAACCACATATGCAAATTTTTTATCAAAAACATGAAAAAACATAGTTTAAACCAATACCAAACCATATGCATAAAAACCCTCAACAAAATTTTGAAATTCACTACTTATGATTCATAAACCAATGTTTAAAACACTACAACAATGCCTTTAATTTGAAATCAAAATGAAAGAAGGAGTAATTCCTCATAAAAGAAGATTCTAAAGAGAAACATAACTCTTGAGCCCTTCTGAAGAATACATGAGAAACCCTTGCCTCCAATTTTCCAAGAGTGAGTTTGAGAGAGTATTTTATGTGTTATAATCATTTAATAAGTGTTATGGAAGTCCATATAGGGTTATATAAAGTGATAATACAAGGGTTTAGAAGGAGAAAATATCCAAACTACCCTTGACTTAATAATTAAAACAAGCCACGCCCAGGGGTACGACTCCCCCTTACCATCCATATCCTAGGGTATGAGTGGTACACCAACTCGTACCCAAGACCTTCCAAGACCTTACCTACTGCTTTATACACGACTCATACCTCCCCACTCATACCTAATGGGTAAGAGTGACAGATCCAATCCTACCCACTACACTTATAGTGTACAGATTACACAAGATAACTTAAACATGCACCATACTACTTGCCTTGCACCACTCATGTGCTCCTATATAACTCTTACCCTTGTTAGTCGTATCTTGGGAAATAGACTAGCCTCCTATACTACATAGAGTACAAGTGTCGCCTCAATTCATCCCCCAACTCGCATCCAATGGGTACGAGTGGTACCCTTGAGTCATACCAAGCCTAGTGAGTCCAAAACTTAGGAAATTTTGCAAGGTTCCAAGACTTGGGATGTTTCAGTCACTCCCACGAGGATCACTTATCCTCGAACTACGGGTAAGGGTAAGAGCAAGAAAGAGGCAACACATTAACACACATCAAATTTCTCCCAACCAAGGTAGAGGTCAACACAAATAAAGATGAGAAGATCATCATGTATCGCAAGCACGATATACACCCCAACACCTTTATTCTGACCTTTAACTATGTTAGAAAACAACGATGCAAGAGGAACCATTACTCACCTTTAACCAATTTATAAATCCAAAGATGTCTTGAATAACATATACCTTACGCATGAATTTCCAAAACAAATATCCAACGCATATCCTTGGACTACATGCCCTCTTCCGCATCCCAAATTATTTTTTTGGGATTTTTGTTTTACCATAAAACCTTTTATGAAGCCACACCTTTTGTACAATATCGGGGAACTTATGATCAAAGATTCCACTTAAGGAACAAGGAATTTAAGATATACCACCCAAAGGAACCAACCACCCATATATACCTTGCCTCCCCACAACATATAGATTATCTGGTGAATGGATTCATGCTAGAGAGCAAGTCCAATCCAACTTAGAATTTGACAAGACACATCACTATGAGAGCTTGAGTATAACCCTACACCACCACTTCAATTTTCAATCCTATTCAAATCCAAAAGGAGTTAATTTAAGCCACTGGACGCAACTCCTTATATCAATCCCGAAACACTACTCCGCCTTCATCACCTTTATAATATGGAACCCATGAGTAAAGGACATAGACCAACCATATCCAACCATTATCATTGAAAACCAAATCAATACAACTACCAATCTATGAAGACAATAAATAAAACCATGCCTTACCAAACCTGTTAGGTACCCAACACACCTATTGGTACACCTACCAATAACAACGTTCTAGCCTTGTATTTAAATACCCACAGTATGACCTATCGATGAAAACATCTAACACCTTCTATTATTTCCACAAGAGTTTTCACCACCTATTATTTTCCTAAATATTTTACATGAAAACAACCTTACCTTACCTTCCAAAACCTTAAATCTGGGAGTCACCGAGACTCTCCCCTACTTATATACTTCTACGTCCCCCATTTCACAACATCACCATGCTTTCTAAGCCACTACCATCAAAATTTAAAAAATTATCCATAACACCCAAGGCAAGGCAAAGACCCCCAAAATAAGGCACGACACCACAGGCACAAGGTACTTCATAACAACTACCTAGACCACAATGGAAAATCATACTGACTAAACAATACCACAACAAGAGTCCTTTGAAATAGACACTGAAAGAAACAAACCACCTATACCATCAGTGATGTAATGTAAAACCAAAACTCTTATTTAGGGAACAAGGCAAATGCAAAATGCGAACCATAGGCATAAACGCTATAAGAATGCATGTAACACTAGTAGAGTACTCTCTTAATTGAGATAGAAGAGTATCACTAGAATATTTAACCTGACCTTTCCTTAGAGTCCACCACTAAAAGAAAATTTAAGATTATCCATTAACCTTCACCCCATTACAGCTACAAGCACAATACTCCACCCTAATCGGTATCACCAAGGTTGTACTCTAGTGAAACTGGATTTCGCCAAACCAAAATCTCATCCACCCAAAGGCTACCTAGAGCCTAGAAATGCCATGCAAAAACCATTTAGACAAAATTGACTCCCAAGTTTTCAATTAAAATAAAACTATTCCAACGCCACCAAGGCCTTTCTAAAATCATTTGAATCCAATCAAATCAGTTTTATATTCCCCTGACATTCATGCAATGCAAAGATTTAAGAATAGTCAAATCATATGACAAAATCATGCTCATTGGAAATTTCAATAACAATTTGAGGACATATAATATTCTAAAACCAAAACCAAGTAATTGGGGAATCTATAGTGCCCCAAAATACATTGACGATTCCCATGCATCTCACAATATTGGAAAACATTAATAAAGCATAAATAATGCATCATAATTTATGGAAAATAAATTAAATGAGTAATTTGTCAAGATCCAAAATCGTGCAAGAATCCAAATTCAAAATGTGGATTTAATAATCAATTTCATGCCAACAATAAAGTACAAGTATATGGACAAAGATACATGCAAGCTCTATGATCTAACAAATCGAATGACTAGAGATCCAATCTACTATTTAAACCCATAATCCCAGCATATATGGTACATCTTTTCCCCTATTGTATTCATCAAGTCATCTACCCCATCCACCTACCAATTGAGACTCACGATCCTTATATTGCTACCGCCGAGCTAATATATTTACTTTACCAAGATCAAGCGTCTATGTTCAAGCCAAGGATCTAGCAACCACCATGCACTACTAGCAACGTACCCTCTTAGAATATATGTAAGCATAGTCCTCCGAACAAGAAGGACACTCTAAATCCCTTATTCACCTACCAACAACCTATTCATCCCTAGGGAAACCATTATCCTTAAGCAAATAAGAAACAAAAACACTCTGCAGAGAAATACTAAAACTGATGAAATAAATATCCTTTTAACTGAAAAAAAAAATATTTGATAAAGAAGGAATAGAAACATGCTAAAGTGTTTGAAACAAGACCAATCCAAAACCAACCTCCCTATTATAAGACACTATGAGGTTCATCAAGAAGACATCAATAAATCCATTCACCACTATAATCGAATGCAAATAAAGACCATCCAAGTTAGAATCATTAACCCAAACTATGTAATAAAGATATCTCTTTGGAGACCGACCTCCAAGTTCTAAGATATGATATAACATTTCCACCTTAATGCTTTGGTAATGATACCATTGTTCATTTCCATAACCAGATCACCATGAAGCCTAAAGACAACCTTTATAAATACAAAAACCTATTAATGAATAGCATGAGTGCAACCAATCCATCCCTCTAATGACATCGAATCCTACCATATCGAAATTAAAAAAATCCACCAAGACCCTATTACACTAATAACAAGTACCTCACACCCTTATAGACTCTTTTGATAATCGCAGAGTCACCTACCATGGTAGAAATAGAAGAATAAAAGAGTTCCAAAATAAACTTGGGACTAAAACAAAAATATACAACCACCAATGAGGTCACAAAGAGAGGGGACACCAAACCAAGTAAACCACACACCACGAGGAAAGAAGTATTCAACATACCAGTGTCGGCATCAATTGATACCTCAGACTCTAGAGAGATAGTAAGATCATTGAGATAATCCTGAAAAATATTAGAATCCTATGTAGCACCCCTGGGTGAAATAGCTAAAGAAGTAGCAACCAATATTCTATTTTCCCAACTGGCAATCCTTATGGTACACACCTAATATATGTGACCCACTTGACAAACGCAAGGCACCAATTCCTCCCCATACCAATAGGACTAGACTAGCATGATAGAGTAGTCACTATCTGGGTCTATAGATAAATATAATGACGAAACTCGGCATTGGTAACCTGATAGCCTAAAGAAAGTGATAGCCTAATGGCGATGAACAATCGAAAATGGTTACTTAGATGCAAATTCCAGCAACCAGATAAAGAGAAAACAACACATAGAACGGAGATGAAGAAGAGGAATGCTTGAAAATAGAAGATAGATAGAAAGACCCTTACTTCTATTCAATGGTTAGCACTAGAAGATGTTTCCAAATCTTCAACACACCACACAAATAAGAGTTCAAACCTTCCTCTTAGGTGACCCAAAGGAAAAACTCTTCCTCAAGTACACCTTTCTTGCCAAATTATCCAAAACAAGTGAAACCCTAACTTCAATGTTCTTGGACCAATTTTTAGATTCTAAGAGCTAAAACTAGACACTAAAAACTACAGTACAAGAGTAATATCCAATTTCATCAAAGTCTATTAAAAAGAGAAGAAAAATGGTCTATTAATACTATTATATGCCAAATGACAAAACTACCCTTAATGAGCTAAGGGAATTGGGCGCCTCTTAAGTGTTTCCTTGGAGTGCAAAATGTCTTCATTAACCTTCACTTGAGGCGCCTATTGAGTGCATAAGTTCCCCTCCTTCCTTCTCTTGACCAAGGCTTCAAGATACTCTAAAAAGTCTTCAATTGTTTGCTAATTCAGAAGCCTTGACACCCTTGATAATTCCTTATACTTCTGATGCTCCTTGTACTTGTATCATACTCTCCATCTTGAAGGAATTTTTCCTCAAATTTAGATCTTGCAAAAACCAAAGTGAGTGCAAAACAAACACAAAATCCTCTTGGTAGGAGGGTTAGTATTAGTAACACACATATCATCAACCCATGGTTGATCACACTTGACATATACCCACATATCCTTAGTATTTGACATGAAAAGCTTAGCATAAATGAAACGAAAGACATGAATAACATTAATATAAAAGATAAGGGAGCATGACCAGCAATTATAACCTCTACACCTCAAGAGTATTTCGGGGTCAAATGGGATCCAAGGATAAGGACTTAAGCCGAGATGGCCCACTCCTTTCACTAGGTTACCAAGCCCACAATCATTCAAGGCATTACCCACCACTTGGACAAACACAAGGCCACAATGAATAAGATATTTATAAGGGATTTTATCACACAAGTTCAAAGGACCATGTTCCATATCAAGACAATCATTACTAGAATCAACACTAACTTGAAAGTTTTTAATCAAACCTTTCTCATGTTCAAGTAGTGACCTACTTTTAAGAGCAAGTTGACCATGGTATAAATTAAGGAAGATATTAAGAGAAGAAGCATTCACCCCTATGTCAAACAAACCCAAACCCCTAGAGGGTACATCACAATATTTCAAACTTAATGAAGTGTATGGACTAGCCTTAGGAGTTTTGTTCACACCTAAAGAGCTACAAAGTAATGAAGAATGCACTTGTAAAACCATCACCACATCACAAGACACTAAATCACAACATTTTAAGTTGAAGTATATAGTGTAGGAATGTCACCTTGTGGATCTTAGAAAGTATGTTCTTCACTTGATTTTGTGCAAGGGAAGTGTTCATGCTCCACATTACAAGGGAATATTTCAAGTTCTCCCTTTGGACTCACTCTTTCATCACTTGTTCCAAAATGGGAACTTTCGGCCAAGGGCTTGAAGGGAACTTCCTTGGGCTTCTCCTTGGGACTTCTAGGGTCTTGAACTTGCATATGAGGAGAGAAGATACTAGAAAAAATGCTAGTATTTGGGTTAGTGAGTAATAAGGGTTCTTTGTGGACAAGATCCACAATCAAGCATTCTTTTCCCCCTTCCAACTTCACTACCCACGGTTTCCCTTTCCCTTTCCTTCCTTTCTTCACACTCTTCTTGTATATCAATAGGAAGCTTCTCTCCATCTTGAGGTTTGACCTCATTATCTTTGGATTCCAACTTGTGGAGAATAGGCATTAGATTTTGTAAAGTGTAGGATTTGTGAAGTGTAGGATTTTGTGAGAGTACTTGGCTCGGATTTGTAGGTGGAGTTTGGGTTCCAAGTCCCTCTTGTTGGACTTGGTTCATTTGGGGATATAATGACCTTTGTAGGGTTTGGTTAGGAGAAGTTTGGGGTAGGTTTAGTGGCTGGTTTTGGGAAACTCTTGGAGGGTTAAGCATTTGGTGGAGGGTTTCGGGTATTATAGTCATGGAAAAGTTATTGGCTTGGACACTAGAGGATGCATGGTAGGGAATAGGAGTAGAAGGTCGTGATTTCCTCCTACTTTCAACACGACCAAGTCTTCCACTAAAAGTGGAAATTTCAGTCCGCATTGCATCTATGTCACTCTTCATGTCTCTTCTCAAGGCATCTTGACTATCTTCCATTCTTTGAGAAAAGTCTCAACCCAAGGCATCAATTCGAGCCATCAAGGCTCCAATAGCATTATTTCCAAATGGTTGGGAAGTAGTACCCTTGGATTCCATGGTAAATGTACCTAAGAAGAAGCAAAAAAAACATAAAAGTGAAAACCTACAAAACAAACAAACAAGTTAGTTCAAGAAGGACTCATCACACTCTCATTCAACCTCACCTCAGACTTGTCTTCACAAGTATTGAATAATTGACAATACTTGTCCAGTTACTTGAGTGGTGAGAAGCTTTGGTCCAGAATTGATCATTTTTTTAAAATGACTCAAATAAAGTGATGCACGGACTTGAACCAACAAAACACTATGAATTAAAATGAAAAAAGTACACAAAAATTGAAGACACGATACAACGGACTCTAATCTAATTACGAAACTAGTAGGTACTTACTAGCTTACTAATTAGTGATAGAACCAACAAAATTGAAACTAGAAATAACAATTAGAAACTAGGAAATCTAAATTTGAACTCAATTAGGTTGGTCACCAAAGTGATGACGTGGAAGCTTGTAATTGGACATTACCTTTCAAAATTTTCAAATCTCAATTCACTTATTTCGGCAAAACACACTTAGGAGAAGAAGAATTTCATTTCAGAGGGAAAAATTTAAGGTTTGTAGCCCTTATGGATCTTCAAATGAATTCAAAATGGATTGGTCCCCCCCTTGTACTTTCAATTGTACTTTGATATTCCCTTTGTCCCCTCTTCTTTTGGAATATTGTGAATATTCTAGGGAATATTCTTTGTACAAACAACTTTCACCTTCTCTTTCTTTCTTTTTTTCCTTGGATCAAACTAGGACTTTGAACATTCTTCGTCAGCAAGTTTTGAAGATGATGAAGAATATGAATATTCAAGATTGACCAAGTTTGACCACTAGGCAAATGAACCCCAAATTAAAATTTTCTTTTAGATCTAGATTCCTTTTGATAAGACAAGCTCAAATATTAAAAAATCAGCCAAAAATCATCCACAATACAACAATTCACACGTTACCCTCTACACAAAAGATTCAAAACGCCACAGCATTGGTGGATCTTAGCTCAAACACAACCAAATCTTGTTTCAAACTTAGATCTAGACACTTTAAGTGCTAGAGAACAAGAATCTAACACTTGAAACCAACAAAAAACAGTAAAATTTAGTAGATCTAACTTGTAACTCATGGATCTACAAAAAACAACAAGTCAACGCACAATTTGTTTTGAGATTTTTGGATATTTTGACTTTTTTGTGAGATTTTCTTGAAAAGGACACTAAAACAAAGATTTAGGAATGTTGGACCAACCCAAACCAAGGCTTTGATACCAAATTCTAGACTAAAGAAAATGATAGCCTAATGGCTATGAGCACACAAAAATGGTTACTAAGATGCAAATTCTAGCAACCAAATAAAGAGAAAACAACACATAGAATGGAGATGAAAAAGAAGAATGCTTGAAAATAGAAGATAGATAGAAAGAGCCTTACTCGTATTAAATGATTAGCACTAGAAGATGTATCAAAATCTTCAACACACCTCACAAATAAGAGTTCAAACCTTCCTCTTAGGTGACCAAAAGGAAACACTCTTCCTCAAGTACACCTTTCTTTCCAAATTATCCAAAATAAGTGAAACCCTAACTTCAAATGTTCTTGGACCAATTTTCAAATTCTAAGAGCTAAAACTAGAGACTAAAAACTACAATATAAGAGTAATATCCAATTTCATCAAAGTCTAATGAAAAGAGAAGAAAAATGGTCTATTTATACTATTACATGCCAAATGACAAAACTACCCTTAATGAGCTAAGGCAATTCGGTGCCTCTTAAGTGTTTCCTTGGAGTGCAAAATGTCTCCATTAACCTTCACTTGAGGCACCCATTGAGTGCATAAGTTTCCCTCCTTGCTTCTCTTGACCAAGGCTTCAAAATACTCCAAAAAGTCTTTAATTGCTTGCTAATTCCGAAGTCTTGACCCCATTGATAATTCCTTATACTTTTGATGCTCCTTGTGGTTGTATCATAACACTTCCAAGAATGAGTTCCTTCTTGTAAAATTGGGTTAGTGTAGACCGGTGGTACTCCACAAGTAAAACTAGAAACTGCGACCCTTGACCACGTTTATGCCCTATGAGTTAGAGTAGATCCATACGGGTTGTTCTCAAGTCGGACTGGTGAGTTTCCACAAACTCTAGATTGTTTAGAGGACATAATAAAAAAAGATGAACCAAAGAATATTCAAAGAAGAGTTCAAGACCTCTGACTCCATAGTCTAAAAATAGAATACCAAGAAAGTGAAACATCCTAAATTCCTCATAGGCTCCTAATTATGAGAGTGGTGCACAACATAGCCATAGGCAAGACACTAATTATCACAAATTTGTGGACACCCCATGACACCAAAACCTGAAGCTCTGTTACGAACTAGTCACAGCCCGAACTAGGGCCTAGACTTAATAGGCATCTTAAGTCTAATTAGGATTGGGACTACCTCCTTACCACCCAACCAAACCACCATTAGCACATCATGAGTCAGCTGAATTCTAAACATATAACAAGTAGTGTGTCTTACCATGTGGTGACTTTAGGATAAGTCTATAACAAAGACCAACCCAATCAAGTCTAACCACCTAATAACCAACTAAACTAATGGGGAAACTATAAACCAAAACTAATTCTAATAATCCAAAGTATGTATATAAATATGAAATAAATAATCCATACCATACCTAGTCCATAGTTCTCCATACAAAGCCTCTAGACCAACCAAAGAGTACTTAGTCGGGACATGCCCCCAACCATAGCTAAAAACCAAAGTCTATGATAGAAAAGAAATATGAAAATTAAACCATGACATAAAATATATGTCTTCTAAACTATAGAAGCTGACCACTTTAATCCAACATTGACTGTACCTAAATCCGATCACTAAGCAAGAAGAGTAGAACAACTTGTTCTTACATAGCTTGGGTATAGAGCTGTCAGTAGACAGGTTAGTGGGTGAATGCTAGCATGTACTCAGGATATGGATAAATAATGCCAACCAATGAAAACCAAGTAAAACCACCTAATGCACATAACTATACATATATATATATACATATATAACCATGTTAGGAAAGGGAACCAGGTTTAGCATGTATTTATTAACTTTATCTGGGTTTGTAGCTTGACCATTCTAAAGCACCCATGGGTTATATGGGCTCATCTCCCCTTCAAAAAAGGCTCCAGTGTATGTAGTCACACGACCAGAGATGTATCCCATGGGGGACTATTACATCCCCCATAGTGCGAAATCATGCATACGGTCCACTTAGACCAATCCTCATATCGGTAAATGCGAGTTTTCAATTTTGGTCCCTATGGCACCGCCACCTTCCACGGCTTTGCTACACACCCCATCATTATTTCTTAGTTAAAAATAGTTTCCAAATAACAAAACCATTATCCATTTAATAACCAATCCCATTGATATTGGTATTGTCATACAAAACCTTACTTGCAAGTATCATTCATCGCCAACTATTTATAGGTTTAAGGGACTTTTAAGTTCCCTTCCATTTACCATATTAATCTACTTGCGAGACTTCCATGTTCTCCACAAGCATAACTATTTAGATTTTTTTCTTTCCAAACCATTTAAACCAACTCCATTAATGCATTCACATGTGGAATTTCCATCTATCCCGCATGGATATCAAAATAGACCGACTATGACCAATAAACCTTACAATTTAAACTATTCCTAACCATTTTAGACCATGCAAAAAATTAAAAGCATTTACATAATTTAAACCATTCAAAACCATCCAAAACCATTCAGAGTTTAATTACCTAACCAAACCATGCAAGAGTTCCAATGCAAGTTCAACAATAGAGTAAAAATGCTTTTTGAGGCATTTTATCTAACATGTTGAGGGCATACCTTTCCCAAGGACAAAACCAATGGGTAACTCTCAATAATTAGGGTTAATCAAGGACCATTATTTAAACCATAACAAAAAACTAACCACATATGCAATCCATTACCAAAAACATGTAAAAATATAGTTGAAACCAATACAAAACCATATGCATAAAGACCCTTAACAATATTTCAAAATTCACCATTCATGATTGATAAACCAATGTTTAAAACACAAAACACATGCCTTTAATTTAAAATGACAATGAGCTAAGAGTACATTCCTTATAAAAGAAGATTCCAAAGAGAAATATGAATCTTGAGCCCCTTTAAAGAACATATGAGAAACCCTAGCCTCCAATCACACAAGAGTTAGTTTGAGAAAGTATGTAATGTGTTATGATCGTTTAATAAGTGTTATGGAAGGACATATAGGGTTATATAACGTTATAAAACAAGGGTTTAGAAAGAGAAAATATCCATACTACCCTTTTCTTAATTATTAAAACAAGCCAGCTCAGGGGTACAACTCCCCCTTACCATCTGTATCCTACCACTCATACCCAACACATTCCAAGACTACCTACTGGTTTATATACGAATCACACCTCACCATTCATACCTAATGGGTATGATTGACACCCTCAATCATACCCACTATCCATATAGTGGACAGATTCAACAAGACAACTCAAATATGTACTATGCGACTTGCCTTGCACCCCTTGTATGTTCCTATACGATTCTTACACTTATGAGTAATATCTTGGGAAGGATCCAAGCATTCCATACTGCGTAGAGTACGAGTGTACCCTCAAGACAGCCCCCAACTAGTAACCAATAGGTACGAGTGATAACCTTGAGTCGTACCAGGCCTAGTGAGTCTAAAACTTAGGAATTTGCAATGGTCCAAGACTTAGGATTTTTCAATTATAGTAGAAAACCCCTAGCATGGGTGGAATTGATATACATCCAAACTTAAAAAGGTGAAAACTATCCTAGAGAAGTGAGATGAAGCCGAGAGTACTAAAACTAGAATTCAAAACTAACATAACATGAAAGAAAAAGGTTCTATCTTGACATAAGATCACACAAACCATAAGAACCAAAAGATGTATCAAATATAAAGACTCTTATGACCTATATGAGAGACACCAAAATCTTACATTAACAGAAAACAAACTCAATGATCACCAAGAACTAATGTTTCTAAGGCAAATATGAATACTAGTGAAATACAACACTAGATGTTAGCCCTATTTACAATCTCACAAAAGAGAGAAAAAGGTGTTTCAAAGTTTGTTTTCTAATATCATTTAATAACTAATGAGGAAATAAGACTAAAGTCTATTTAAAGCTATTACATATAAAGACCAAAATGCCCTTAATAAGCCTTAAAATAGAGGTTCCCTTGGAGTATGTGAGTAATAGGTGGCCTTGGAGTATTTTCAAGGTGTGTCTTTACACTTTAGCATAGCACTTCTTTGGGTTAATTAATGACACACTCACAAGTATCCATCTTTATGAAAATGGATTGTAAACTTTGTAATTATTGGGCTTGAATCCTTATGAATGGCCTTTACATCTAGCTACCCGTATCATCCTCTCCATCTTGAAAGGAATTTGACCTCAAATTCTTGGCTCCTTCACCTTCAATTGTGTCAATAGGTGAGAGGTCACACACACTGAAGCTTTAGTGTACTTGATATCCCGGTGGGAGGTCAATCTTGTATTCATTGTCATTAATCCTTTTAAGAACTTGGAAAGGACCATCACCCCTCGGCATTAGCTTGGCTTTCCTTTGTATTGGAAACCATTCTTTCCTTAGGTATACCCACGAATAATGACCCGATTGTAGCACAAGTCTCATTCATCTCTTAGCTACTTCTTAATTCATCTTCTCAAGTCGGCCTCTAACCTTTTCATGCAACCTTTTGATAGATTTGGGTATTTTGCTTCATGTAGGCTTAATACAAGATCACTAGACAAAAGGGGTAAGATCTAAAGGGGTAAGAAGGTTTACTCCATATACAAACTCAAAGGGAGTCATACCTGTAGTCAATTGAATAACTCAATTATAAGAAAACTCGACTAGGGGTAGGGGATGTTCCCAAGAAATCAGCTTACCTTTGACCATGGAGCATAGTATAGACCCCAAGATCTTATTTACTACTTCCGTTTAGTTATGGTTTGTAGATGGAAAGAGGTTGAGAATAGCAACTTCATACCAAGCCTACTCCGCATTGACTTCCAAAAGTGACTAAGGAACTTGGATTCCCTATAGCGAACAATGGTACGAGGAATCCCATGTAGTTTAACAACATACTCGAAAAACATAGTGGCTACACTAGATGTGTCCTTACTCTGGGAACATAGGATTAAATGGGCTATTTTAGGGAAATGGTCAACCACTACAAAAATTCTACCCCTACCTTTCCTTGTCCTTGGTAGCCCAAAATAAAGTCCATAGATATGCCAAGCCAAAGATGAAGAGGAGTGGGAAGTGGGGTCTACAACCCTAATGGGAGGAGGCGGGATTTGGAACTCCTATAATCCATATATTGGCAACAAATCTTAGCAACGTCTTTGAACATTTTAAGCAAATACAATTGCTCTTCCAAGATTCTAAGGGTCTTATCAACCCTAAATTTTACCATTAGTCCACCATCATGTGCCTTTCTCACAAACAACTCTCTCCAAAAACTAGAGGGCATACACAAGTTTCTTCTTTAAACAAATAACCATCAAACTTGGAGTATCGACTGGAACCCCCTTCCTTGAGCCATCTTTCCCTGCCCCATTCTTCATATTCCCTGAATATAGGAGCAAAGATAGGGTCATATATATATTACAATCTTATTCTCTTAAATCCCATCAACTTGGAAGATAAGGTAGCAATAGCACATGTTATCTAGATAATGCATCGACAACCATATTTTCCTTTCTCTTTTTGTATTTAATGACATAAGGGAAGATTTCTAGGAATTCAACCCACTTATAATGGCTTTTGTTCAACTTTTCGTAGGCCCTATGATATTTCAAGGATTCATGGTCCATTCGAATCCCAAACTCTTCACTTCACAAGTAGTGTTGACAATAACCTAAAGCTCAAATCAAGTCGTATAACTCTATATCTTAAGTGGAATAATTTATAGTTAGAGTTTCACCCTTTAGCTTTTCACTAAAATAGGCAATAGGTTTGAGATCCTCCCTTAAGACGGCACCTATTCCTACTTTACTTTCATCGCATTAAACTTCAAAAATCCTATCAATGTTGGGTAATTACAACAAAGGAATGGAAATTAGCATAGCTTTCAAGGTTTCAAAGGCCTTAGCTTGCTCATCACCTTACTTAAAAGGTTGGTCCTTTCGAATGATCTAAGTTAAGGGGGTAGCAATCGTCCTAATACCTTTAAAAAACCTTCTATATAATCTTGCCAACCCATGGAAGCTTCGGATTCCTCTGATGGATCTTGGGGTTGTCCAACTTGTAATAGCATCTATCTTGATTCATCCACCTCAACTACCCTTGAACTTACAACAAATCCGAAGAACACAACTTTGTCAACACCAAAAGAACATTCCTCAAGATTAGCATAAAACTTTTCCTTTCTAAGGACATCAAATACACTTTGCAAATGCGACACATGTTCTTCTATGAATTTGCTATAAACGAAGACATTATCAAAGTACACAACAATAAGCTTTCCAATGAATGGTTTCATCACATGATTTATTAACCACATGAAAGTACTAGGAGCATTAGTGAGGCCGAATGGCATAACCATCTATTTATAGAGACCAAACTTGGTCTTAAAGGTGGTTTTCCATTCATCACCCGGTTCTATTCTAATTTTGTTATAGCCACTCCTAAGATCAATTATTGAGAACACACTAGAGCCATTCAAATCATCAAGCATATCATCCAATTGAGGAATGGGATGGAAATCCTTTACCATGATTTTACTGATGGCTCAACAATCCACACACATTCTCTATGTTCCATATTTCTTTGGCACCAACAAGACTAGAACCATACATGGACTTATGCTTTCTTTGATGTATCCTTTTTTGAGAAGTTCCTCAACTTACCTTTGAAGTTCTTTAGTGTCTGTAGGGTTACTTCTATATGCCGGTTTATTGGGCAATTAAGATACTGGCATAAAGTCTATTTGATGCTTAATTCCCCAAAGTGGAGGTAACCCTTGTTCAATTTCCTTTGGAAAAACATCTTCAAATTCCAGTAAAACAAAGGAAATAGAAGGGGAATAGAAGAAGAAAAAGAAGAAGAAGAAGAAGAAGAAGAAGAAGAAGAAGAAGAGAACAAGAAGAAGAAGAGAAGAAGAAGAAGAAGAAAAAGAAGAAGAAGAGGAAGAAAAAAGATTAGTAGTGAAAGCATAGGCTAGGAGAAGCATAGGTGTTTGGTCATCATGCTCCTTAAAGAGATCTTTCTTCCTAGCCAACATAACTATAGGACCTTTACCCTTAGAACTTGGTACCACCTTGGCTTCTCCAACCTTCCAACTCCCGAGTTCCCTTTCTTTTCTCCCTTTTTCTTTTAATTCAGTCCATTGTTGATGTATCTCACTTACTTGAGATGGTGAAAGAGGATGAAGTGTGAATTTTCAGGAATTAACTTCAAGTGAATACCTATTGGTTATTCCATCATGATTTGTAGACCTATCAAATTTCCATGGCCTACCTAACAACAAATGATATTCTTGCATAGTAATTACATCACATAACACCTCGTTTTGGTAATTTCCCACTTGGAACTGAATCAAGCATTGCCGAGTCACCTTCAATTTTCCATACTCATTCAACCATTGTAAATTGTAGGGACTTGCATATGAAGTAGTGGGGAGTATTAAGAAGTCAACCATAGTAGCACTAGCAGCATTAGTGCAACTCCTACTATAATAACCATCGTATAGACTCTTCCCTTGAAAAGAAACTTAGTATGGAATAGATTCTCCCTTTGGCTTGGATCATCTAAAACCTTACTAACCATGACTCGTCTCACTACAAAGTTTGGAAGTTGAAACTCACCCTCTTATGGACAAGTGTCCTATTCATCACCTTCTTATTGTACCTCATCATCTAGTTGCTCTCAATCACGAGGCTTAACATTATTCTCCTCGATTTCCAATCCCACCTCCTCTCCAAGATAGGACAACTTCCCTTCCCTAAGGATCACATTTCTCTAGTTTGGACACTCACTAGCTATCATGACCCCATTTGGAGTAATGATGGCACTTAGCATATCCCACCAGTAGGTAAGCCAATACCGTAATGTAGAGCTATTGAAATGGGTTACCTTGGTAAGAACGTCCAACATGGACCCTATATGTGAACACAATATATGACAATAACATTTCACAATTAGCAACAATCGGTATTCAAACACAAATCCCATGACCTAATAGTATTAATACAAGAGCTTCTAAACTTGACAAAAAGAATTTACTATCTCAGAATATAAAATGTCTTAAATATTCTCATATGTTTGTCTCGAAAGCAAAAGACAAATAAGGATAGAAGGGAAAGAGGGAAGTTCAATCTCCAAGAGCTCACCCTATCTCTGAATAGCCAACTTGCACGAACTTGCTCAACGGTAGCAACGAAAACCTGGGTCTGCACCAAAAAGGTACAGAAGTGTAGTATGAGTACCTAAACACGGGTACTTAGTAGGCATCATCGGCCGACTGAGCTCAAATATAATGCAAAGATGATATAAAGTAAGACAAAACCTTAATGTCAAGGGACAGGATCGAACCTGAATCTACTTTGATACCACTGTAACAACAACTATACTACCAAAGAAATAACATGACATACTATCTCAATATACTCCATAATCGGCATAACAACCGAATATTATTTCTAAAGCATAAAGCCATTTACACAGTAGAAAAGAATCTACTTGCCATAGTCATCATCAATCATCTTTAGAACAATAAGTACAAGAACTTACCATGATGTCTCATCTTTTCGGGAAGAACACAAAAAAGAGCACATCAAATAACTCATCACGGCGTCCCATACTACTGGAGAGTGCATAAAAAGAATACAACAAATAAAACAATGACGCACAACTATTTCATCAATTGACCGAACCTGCAGGTAGAACAATCCCACCATAGCTACTTGCCAAAATCCACTTCAAAATACCCGTACCATAATTTAACATAAAGAAAGCAACATTAACATATCATCGACATGTAGTCATTAATTCTATAATTCATTGATAACATCACGAAGCCCATACTATTTCACCTTATTTTCCTAAAGTCAATAGATTACAAGCCTTATAATTACAAGTCATCAAATTAGGGAAAAATACAAGCCACCCATTTTATTGGCTATTCAACTATCATAAAGTCATTCTTTAACTAGCATCATTATGATATAACTTATCAATTAAGCCATCTCAACCTCACATGTTAGAAGACAATTTAACTAACCATCATGCGATACTTGGTCCATCGTCACTGAGCTGTCACAACCTTAAGGACTAAATTTAAGATTTTAATCAGGTAAAGTCCACCAACTAGGTTACTAGGTTTCTAGCCTCCAAGTAAAAATCATATATTTTAGAAGTAACTAGTTATCACATAAGACACTTTACTTAGGCAAGATTCAATAATACAACCTCTTCTTAAAGTCAAAGATATAATATTAGGTTAGCCCTTTATTCTATGCAAAATTATTCACACCACTAAATCTTACTCAATATTAGGCATAGGTTTCCTCTAGTTACTAATTTAGCATAAAAAAGGGTCACACCTCTCATTTAGTGATTTGGAACAAGAAATGAATAAAAATTTACCAAGAGAGACCTCATACTTCAAGCACATAGGTGGTTGGCCCCACACGGCCTAACCTTACAAAAATTAATGCATATAAGTAAATTTGCCCCATACGGCATCGTAACGTTCTTACCTCTTCCGGATTCACCGGGCATCATCATAATATCAACATATTCCTCTAGATTCACGGGGCATCATCATAATATCACATATTCCTCCAGCTTCATTGGGCATCATCATAATATCACATATTTCTCTGGATTCACCGGGCATCATCATAATATCACATATTTCTCCGGACTCACAGGGCATCATCATAATATCATATATTCCTACGAACTCACTGGGCATCATCATAATATCACATATTCCTCTGGATTCACTGGGCATCATCATAATATCATATATTCCCCTGGACTCACCGAGCATCATCATAATATCACAAGTATTCTAATACAACAACATTCATCCATATCAATAGCCCAAATAATAAATATACACAAAGGTTCACAATATAAAGACGTAGGGATATAGACTAACACTCGCCATTTCACCTCAATAATAAGCTTCACACGTAATATGAGC
Organism: Capsicum baccatum var. pendulum; assembly: GCA_030864225.1. NCBI lineage: Eukaryota > Viridiplantae > Streptophyta > Magnoliopsida > Solanales > Solanaceae > Capsicum > Capsicum baccatum. Next base: position 156,097,944 of record CM061560.1, on the reverse strand, counting down.
ATAACAAAGAGAATGAGTATTTACAAGACATGCACAACAATCATTTAACAGGATTATTCAAATCACGATCATAAGATAATCCGATAATAGAGTTCAACGATTACAACTCCTATGCAAATATAATTTAGCCAATCACCATGTATCTATGAAGCTAAGAATTTAGTTAGTTCGAGCTTAAGGTGGGTCAAGTCCCACTTCTAAATCCCCAAGAAAGCCAAAGCTTTACTAACACAAATCTAGCTTCAACCCAAAATTAGGCTAAGTAATTTATCCCTCACCACAATGGTTTACCAATCCTTTCTAGGTCCATAGGGAAGGTTTCTTTAAAAATCCTTCAGAAGTCAACCCAACACCAAGGTCATCTCCTATCTAGGCATTATATATGTCATTACACTCCTACGGATACAGAAACATACCATTAATATCAACTTAGAATAACTATAGTGTTCTCACACTAGTCATGAGACCACAAATAAGCTAACCAAGGTCCTAGACTAAGCGTCAAATATCATACCTTACAAATTAATAGTCTAAAGCAATCAATAAATCCCAAGTTCACTATTTAATCAACTATCGTCTAAATTCCCCGCCAATATCGCAGGATATCAATAATTACATTACAAACAAGCTTAATCTAGTCTATATGTATGCCACACCTACCTTGAATCCAAGCATCTTATGATTAAATGAGCTTTTTCTTTCTTTTCCGTGAAGCTTCCTCTTCCACAAACAATGCTATCAACCCAATCTAAGCATTACAACAAGAATAACTTTACCCACTATAACACCATTATGCCATGGGTTTCAAATGGACACCAAAACCCCAATTAGGTTTCACCCTTGGAAAGAAGTTTCCAAGACCAACCCATATCCTAACAATCTTTAAGGAGTTAAAACCTTTAAGTATTTATAGTCAATCAGTCAACTTTGGGGCTACAATTGGCCCACAATGATTTAGGGGTTTTGACCCAAGAAACTATGAAATCTATACCAATTAGAGGATGTCTTACCTGAGATTGTAGCAAGAATTAATCATACAAGTTATTTAAGCTCCAATTCAACCCACAACACACACTTTGAAGGTTTTACACTCTATTAGGGTTTCTAGGTTTGGAGGGAGACACAAAATAGTAAAAATTCATGTAAGATTGCACTTAATTATGGACTAACCAGGCTTCTAATAGAGCAATTGCAGAGCCTTATGGTCGTACCTCCATCATCATGGTCACGGAAGCTTGGTGCATATCATGCATGGATGAAGCTTAGAACTTGGCTCCGATCATCGGCCAATGCCTCGGGATGCATTTGGGGCTCATTTCAAACAAATAATATAAGAAACCCCCATCATTTTTTATGTTTTGGTCACATTGGCAAAGATGGATTTCGCATACGAGGCCATTTTATTAAAGTTTTTTCTTAGTGGTGAATTAGGACCAACAAAGACTTTAAATTGAGATAAGGGGATCTAAAACCCAAGCGAACCATCAAGTAACCAAACTATAGGTTCCCATAAGTCATTAATACTTGGGATGGCTATGGAGAAGCTCTATCAGAGAAAGTAAGCAAGAATTCAGACAATGACCTGAAGGATCATTACATCATCAACTACTAAGGAACTTTCATCCCCAAAAGGTAAAGACAAGAAAGTACCTAAAGTCTCAAACAAGTAAGGATACTGGGCCCATAACTCACTCTCAATCTCCCAAGTAGCTTCCTCTACTGGGCAATGGCTCTATTAAACCTTGACCATCGGAATCTCCCTAGTACACAGTCTCCTCACATCATTAGCAAACACAAGCATGGGCTCCTCCAAAAAGGTCAACTGATCGTCCGACTAGACCGAGTCCCATTTAAGAACATGAGAAGGATCCGAAATATACTTCTGCAACATAGAGACATGAAAAACCGGATAGACTGTGGCAAATTCTGGAGATAGAGCCAACTCATAAGCCATCTCGCCAACCATATAAAGAATCTCAAAAGAACCGATATAGACAGGACTAAGCTTATCTTTCTTTCCAAGCCTGATCACACCTCTCATAGGTGAAACACAAAGGAAAACATTATCACCAACTCTGAATCTCAAGGCAAAAAGTCTATAGTCGACATAGGACTTTTGCCTACTTTGGCTGCTCTCAGCCTATCCTGAATCACCCTAACTCTATCTAATGAGTCCTAAAGCAAATTTGTACTATAGGATCTAACCTCAGATGTCTCAAACCATCCTATCGGAGAATGATACCTCCTATCACACAATGCCTTATAAGGTGCCATCTCAATCCTAGAATGAAAACTGCTGTTGTAGGAAAACTCTGACAAAGCTAAGTGTTTATCCCACTAACCTCTAAAGTCCATAACATTCTCTCGGAGCATATCCCTGAGCACCTAAATAGTCCACTTGGACTAACCATTCATCTGTGGATGAAAGGTTATACTCAAATCCACTCGATTACCTAAATCCTCTTGAAATGATCTCCAAAGCCTAAAAGTAAGAACAGAACCATAATTGGATATGACAGACACAGGAACCCTATGCAAACGAACTATCTCCCAAACATAAATCTAGGCTAATCTCTTGGCAATGAAGGTCATCTGACTGGGGATGAAATATGCCAACTTGGTCAAATGATCCATACCAACCAGATTCCATCATGACCATGAGAAGTACAAGGCAAAACACTGATGAAGTCCATGGTAATCCTTTCCCATTTCCACTCGGGAATGAGCAATATCTGAGTCAATCCATTGGGATGCTGATGCTAGGCCTTAACCTATTGACAACAAAAGCAACGGGCTACAAACTCTACCTCATCTCTCTCCATACTATCCAACCAATACAACTATTGCAAATCTCTATACATCTTGGCCGTACCGAGATGAATAGAATATCTAGAACTGTGAGCCTCATGCAGAATAGATTAAATCTAATCATCAAGTTGGGGAACATAAATACGACCCTAAAATCTCAAGATACATTCAGAATCCATGGTGTGTCTCCCAGACTTACTGCTCACTACTTGATTGTGGAGAAGGCACAACTTATCATCCTTAAATTGTCGATCATGAATCTGCTCAAAAAGAGAGGACCTTACCTCTACATAAGCCAAAACTCTTACTGGATTAGAGATATTGAGGCGAACCATCAAATTGGCTAAGGACTGAATGACCCATGCTAATGGCCTCTAAGAAACTAAAATGCAAGCCAAACGACCCATACTCACCACTTTGTGACTCAAGGCATTCGCCACCACATTAGAATTACCCAGATGGTAAAAGATAGAAATATCATAGTCCTTTAGCAACTCCATCCATCTACGCTAGTGAGAATTAAGATCCCGCTGGGTCATAAGATGTTGAAGACTATGATAATCACTGAAAATCTCACAACCCATTCCATACAAATAATGCCTCCTAATATTGAGTGCAAAAAACTACCGCCGTAAACTTCAAATCATGAGTGGGGTAGTTATGCTCATGCACCTTAAGTTGTCTAGTTGCATAAGAAATAACACAACCCTGCTTCATCAAAACACAACCAAGCCAAAAACCAGAAGCATCACAAAACACTGTGAATCCCTCGTCCTCAATAGGAAGAGCTAAGACTAGGGCTGAAGTTAGAAAATCCTTGAGCTTTCCAAAGCTTGACTCACGCTCTTCAGACCATCGGAAAGGAACTTCCTTCCAAGTCAACATAGTTATAAGTGCTTATAAAGTAGTAAATATCTCGACAAAATACCTATAATAACTTGCAAAACCAATAAAACTACTAACCTTAGTTGGAGATGTAGGCCTAGCCCAATCATGAATCGGTGAAATCTTAGTCAGTTCTACCATGATACCCACCTTGGACACCAAGTGTCCAAGAAAAAATACTGACTCAAGATAAAACTCACAGTTGGAGAACTTGGCATAAAGAAAATGCTCTCTCAAAACCTAGAGCACAACCCTCAAAGATTGTGCATGCTCCTCACTATATCTCGAGTACCCAAGAATATCATTAATGAACATTATTACAAAGGATTCTAGATAAAGCCTGAACATATAGTTCATCAAGTCCATAAATGCAGTTGGAGAATTAGTCATCCCAAAAGACATCACCAAAAACTCTTAGTGGCCATAATGGATCCTGAAGGCTGTCTTTGGGATATGCTCAGCCCGAATCCTCGACTAATGTTAATCCAACCTCACATCTATTTTTTAAAATACTTTTGTGCCTGAAGCTAGTAAAACAAATCATCAATGCGGGCCATAGGATAGTGCTTTTTCACTGTTACCTTATTATGCTGCCTATAATTGATACACATCCGTATTGAGCCATCTTTCTTCTTTACAAACAAAACATGGGCTCTCCACAGGGACACACTTTGTCTAATTAACCCTTTGCCCAGAAGATAGAAAACTCAATCTGACGGTCATGAAAGATACCAGGCAGATCATTAGGAAATATATCAGGAAACTACACATAATAGGAACAAAATCATGTGTTAGGCTCTCTACAAGGGTATCACATACATAATCAAGATAAGATTCGTAGTCTCTCAATATAAGATGTCTAGAACAAATATAAGAAATAATCCCCATCACCTCATGACTAATTGATCATTGCCATATGATTGGGGGTATGTCGGACATGGCTAAGCTAACGGTCTTGGCAAAAGAATCCATTACTGCATGATAGAGGTATAACCAGTCCATGCCTAGAATCACATCCAAATCCTGCATATCATGAATAATAAGATCAGCATAAGTATTAACATCACTAACTATCATGACACATGATCTAAATACCCAATCCACTACCAAAGAATCACCTACAGGAGTAGATAGACATAATGGCATAGATAATAATCACTAGTCAACTCCAACTGTAGTGCATTATAAGAACATATATAAGAATAAGTGGATCTAGGATCAAATAAAGTAAGAGCCGAGTTAGGGCATATCATATTCACACCTGTAACTACAACATCTAAAGTCTCAGCCTCGGTCCTAGCAGGTACTCCATACAACTGACCACGCCCGCCACCTGGCTGGGAACCTTAACGGCCATCCACCCTACCTTCCTGAGTACCACCTCAAGTAACCTGGTAACTACCTCTATGACCTCACGCACCACCCCTACCTAAAGAGGGAACTGCCTTAGTAGGAGTAGCTCCCTTTACTGAAAAAACCATTACCCCACAACTAAGGCACTCTCTAGAGAAATGAAAAGAACGTCCATAAGCAAATCATGACGCACCAGAAGAACCAAAACATACATAACCGACTGATCCAGCAAAACTGTCACGCCTAGCATGGCTCACAGATGAACCTTTCATAGACTAATCACCACTTTTACTAGGGCACGAACTAGAAATAAGCTAATACTCATTAGCTGTCTGAAGAGCTTCCTGAACTAGTCAACTCTGGAGCTAAAATGATAGATGCAGAAGATGTCCAACATATGAAATACCACCTTTGAACCGTGAACTACTATGGCTTCCACCAAATATGCCCTAAAACATAGGCCTCTTATCACGACCCTTACAATGTATGTCCTTCATCACCCTTGCATGATTAGCGACCTCAGCTACGGTCCTACCAAAAGCTACCAAACTCTGAGTAGCCATCCAAATAGAAAGTCTCGATCTTTTCACGAAGCAGTGAAACCTCTCATACTCCATATCTAAGATAGCAGTCACATTCCTAGCCAACTCATGGAAACGAGTCTCATACTCAGTGACTGTCATAGAACCTTGCTCCAACCTAGAGAAATGATCTCTCAAATAATCTCTAAGGCTATGCGACATAAACTTCTCTAAGAAAATCTTGAAAAACTAATTCTAAAAGAGAGGGGAGGATCAAATTGGTCTAGAACTCATAAAACCCTTTCACCAGTGTCTAGCACATAAGTCCAACTAAAATATGGCATAGTCCACACCACGAGTCTCCACAAGGCCTAATCCACGAAGCCTATCCTCATAAGCTATCAAGAACTCAAATGCATCCTCTCCAGGAGCACTAACAAATCTAGGCAGAGCCAACCTAAAGAATCTTCCCAACGTTATCTTCTCTTCAGCAAACATAATAGGCTGGGTCCAAACTGGCTGAACAACTATCGGCTGAACAATTGCTAGAATAGGAGGAACCTTAACTCTAAGAGCTGCAGCTGCAGTTTGTACTACTGCTCCAGTAATCTTCAAACCATCAACTAAACTCAACAATTGAACCAAAGCATCTCTAAGCATAGAGCAGGGAATAAATCCTGGTGGAGCCTAGGATGGTTTGTGGCCTACCACTGGCTGAGGTGGTGGAGTTTCTGACTTGGGTACAAGAATAGGGTCTGGCGAAGGTACACCCTAGTTCCTAACCACTAACAACTATAAGTTTAGGTCTCTAGACCCACCTCGCATATCACCAAAGCATATATCCTAGGCATCTGTAAAAGTTAAAAGTCAAAAAAATATCCTACTAACCAACTGAGACTCTTAGCACGATAGAAATGAAATAAGGGAAGGACTTCTAAGAATATCTAATAGCCTCTCAAAGATAGGAAACAGACGTCAATGGTTTGATCGACATGACTCTATTAGATACTTACTCTTGTATCAATAATATTGGTGAAACTTGTATCTGGCACCAATTTATCACGACCCTATTTGGATTCATGATGGCACCTACCACATCCTACTAGTGGTAAACTGATACCCTAACTCGAATCAATTCAAATTGGTTACCTTAGTAAGAACGTCCAATATGGACCCTATATGTGAACATAATATATAACAACAATATTTCACAACAAAGGATAACCAGTATTCTAACACAAGTCCCATGACCTGGTAGTATTAATACAAGAGCTTCTAAACTTCACAAGAGGTATTTACAATCTCAAAATCTAAAATGTCTTAGTTATTCTCATACATTTGTCTCAAAAGAAAAAGAAAAATAATGACAGAGAGGAAAGAGGGCAACTCGATCTCCAAGAGCTCACCTAGTCTTCATAGATAAAACTCTCATGAACTTGCTCAACGGCAGTAACTAGAACCTGGGTCTACAACAAAAAGGTAAAGAAGTGTAGTATAGTACAAAAATACGGGTACTCAGTAGGCATCATCGGCTGACTGAGCTCAAATATAATGTAAAGACGATATAAAGTAAGACAAAACCTTAAAGAGAATAGATAAGATCGAACCTAAATCTACTTTGATACCTCTGTTACAACATCTATACTACTAAAGCAACGACATGACATACTATCTCAATATACTCCATAATCGATATAACAACCAAATATTATGTTGAAAGTGTAAATCCATATACATAATGGCAAAGCATCTACTTTCCATAATCATAATCAACCATCTTTAGTACATCAAGTACAAGAAAATACCACGATGTCCCATACCGTCGGGAAGTACATAAAAGAGAGCACAACAAAGAACTCATCAGAGCGTCCCATACTATCGGAGAGTACACCAAAAGACTATAACTAATGATATAATAAAGCACAACTATTTTTTCAATTAACCAAAATGCGTGGAGCTCAGTCCCGCCATAGCTTATTACGAAAATCCACTTCAAAATACCTGTACCGTAAATTAACATAAGGAAAGCAATATTGACATAACATAGACACGTAGTCATTAATTCTATAATTCATTGATAACACCTCGAAGTCCATACTATTTTACCTTATTATCCAAAAGTCAATAGATTACAAGCATTATAATTACTATTTATCAAATTGGGGAAAATTATAAGCCACCCATATTATTGGTTATTCAACTATCATAAAGCCATTCTTTAACTAGCATCATTATGATATGGGTTATCAATTAAGCTATCTTAACCTAACACTCTAGAAGATAATTTAATCAACCATTAAGCAATACTAGGTCCATCATCACTAAGCATGTCACAACCTTAAGGACTAATTTCTATATTTTAATTAAGTAAAGTCCACCAACTAGTTTATTAGTTTTCTAGCCTCCAAATAAAAGTCACATATTTTTGAAGTAACTAGTTATCATATAAACCACTTTACTTAGGCAAGATTCCATAATACACCCTCTTGTTTAATTCAAAGATATATATGTTAGGTTAGCCCTTTATTTTACACAAGATTATTCACACCACTAAGTCCTACTCAATATTAGGCATAGGTTTCTTCTAGTGACTAATTTATCATCAAAAAGGGTCACACCTCTCATTTAATGATTTGGAACAAGAAATGAATAATAATTTACCAATAGAGACCTCATATTTCAAGCACATAAGTGGTTGTCCCCACACGGCATAACCATACAAATGACAATACATATAAGTACATTTGCCCCACACGGTATCATAATGTTCTTTCCTCTTTAGAATTCACCAGGTGTCATCATAATATCAACATATTTCTCCGAATTCATCGGGCTTTATCATAATTATAAGATGCCATAAAAAATATTCATAGTATGAGCCTTAGAGCGTGTTCAGTAAAGTGTTAATAGGCCGTAAAAGGTTGAGAAGTGTCTTACCAGTGAGAAATATTTTAAACCATATTCATGTAAAGAATTGAATAATCTTTCCATCGATACCAATTTCATCAAAATCCAACATCGGACGAGGAAGTTATGGCTGTTTTACTAAAAATAGTCAGAACAGCCTAGGTACGATGGCCAGGTTGATGGACTATTGAGATTGCGATAGAATATCGCCCAACCTATCACAACCAAGTTAGTAACTCCCTTTCCTGACCCAAAGTGCGACAGCCAGGATGACGAACCATCGAGGCTACAATGGCCCTTTGCTGGGACCGTCGTGCTGAGATAGTGTGACCTCATCCTAGACAATGTGCGACGGACGGTCTGATGGACCATTGGGTTTGTGAAGGACTGTCACTTTTACCGTCACCTTGAGGTACTGTATTATTTTCTAGGGCAATACACGACGGACGATCCGATGGACCGTCAGACCTAGCGACGGACCGTCTATTTGACCAGCGCATCGCCGACTGGTAATTTTAAGTTTATTTTTCAAAGGACTTTTTGGTCTTTTTTCACATTTTTAGCCCCTATTTATATCTGATCAAGGCTCACAACTTCATTTCTCCTCTTCAACATCAAAATCTAGGGTTTCTATAATAATAAAATCCTTTTTTCTTCTTCAAGAAAAATTAATAGAAATCAAGAAATCAAGAATCTCTCCAAGAGCCTTCAAGAAAGAGTTTCCTAAGGTATGCAGATTTTATTCTTGATTCCATTTCATCCAAGAATCTCAAGAAACCTTTTCTAAATTTCAAAGATCTTATGTTTATGAGTTTTCATGATTTATGTGAAGTAAATTGGAGTTCATGCTATTATTGAGGTTTAATTCATGTTTTGTTGATGAGGTTTCAAGCTTTGAGCCTAGTATGTGATATTCATAATAAACCCTCTTCAAGTTTCTTGTTAAGTGATAGGTTCATGTCAGTTAAGTGTATAAATTGTTGAGTAAGCAAAGAATGCTCCCTATATGTTTGATAAAATGCTTATGTGAAGGAATTAGAGCCATTATAGTATGTTGACTAGAAATACCCAATTGTGTGCAAGCCCATGCATGCCAAGTATTTGTTGAACATCCATAGTGAATGAATTGTGAAATGATATCATGAAGTTACCCCAATTATATGCTATTTGATACATGCCAAGACTTTAATACATGCTAAGTGTTTGATGCAAGACCTTGTTGAATAGAATCTAAGCCAATGGTGTATTTCCCTATGTTATTACATGTTTATGATTCCTAAATGCTTGAGGAGATTCTTTTGTGATTGTGATGGTGAATGAAGGTCCGTGGTCTTTATTATTCAAGAATGGCTATATTTTAGTTTTATGTTATCGAGTCCTGAGGGTATTTATACCCGACAATTTAGCTACAGTCTAGAGCCAATGTCAGTTTTCACGATAATCTCAGTCAAGCCACAATTCTCAGAACTCAGTGAGTTATATAACTCTGTACCCTCAGACAGATACAGAACTTAAGTAATCTCAATAATCTCAGTATCGTTAATATTCTAGCCTCTGTTCAGTACTCAACTCAAATCTAGTAGTATTCGAGTGTTCAGTTTAGACCTTAGTAGTATTCGAGTAATCTCTTTAGAGTTCAGTATCATTTAGTTAGATAATGAGATTCATTAATATTGCATCAGATACAGAACCAAGTGAATTTACCTTAACTCAGTCAGATAATTTGAGAAACATGATCAGTATCAGATTCAACTCAGTTTAAGTTAAGTTAAGAATCAGTTTAGAGTCTTTCTATTAGGAGTAGGAGCTAGCACCGAGCGAGTTCAGGGATGGACACTCCCCGTTTGAGAGGCAGAGTTATTAGGATCAATACCTAAACTCCAGAACTGCATAGCCAGCGCAAAAGCAGGAGTCACCTATTAGAATAAGGCTTGACTATTATACTACCATAGGCTTAACTTCCTGTGAGGGTCACTCGTTAGAAAGGATTGACCAGAGTTGAGGTCTTTACCCATGGCACGGTATTGACACCCTTTCAGCTGGGTTATAGGTTGGACCTCACCAGTTTAGATTTGGGGCATGTCGATTAAGTGAGCATCCCACAGTTGCAGTTTCAGTATCAGTCTTCAGAGTAGAACTTAGAGATCAGGACTGTTAGATACAGTCACCTATATTAGTAAGGAACTCAGATAGTTTCATTGATTCATGGACCACCTACTAGACAGGCCCATACATAAAGTTATTTAAGTAATCTCAATATCAGATCCAGAGATCACCCGTTAGATAGTCTTGATCTCAGTCTCAGATTCAGTTGAGTAATCTTATTATTAGATTCGTAGATCGCCCATTAGATAGGCTTAATCTAAGTCTCAGATTCAGCTGAGTAATCTCATTATTAGATCCAGAGATCACCCGTTAGATAGGCTTGATCTCAGTCTCAGATTCAGTTGAGTATTCTCATAATTAGATTCAAAAAACTTCTGCCAGATAGGTTTGATCTCAGACATAATCTTTTCTTATCATTGATAGTAGATTCAAGGATCATCTGTTAGAGAGGTTTGGTCTTAAATTTAGTCAGTTGAGAGTAGAAAACTTAGTTTTTGAGATCACTCGCTATAGAGGACTAATCTCAACTCCAGTAATCAGTTAACAATATTAGGAGATTTAGTTGTTCTGTTCTCAGTATTACTATTGAGTTCAGATGATAGTAAAGCAGTACCCGAATTGCAATACTTTGAGTCGGGATAAATTCAGTTATGATTTGTGAATTCATACATATGTTCTCATTCAGTAGTCTCATGATTATTTAGTTAAGTAGTTGCACATGCATAAGCCCTTGCATTTATCCTTACCTCATCTTTACACTCAGTACATTCCCATACTAATGAATTTGGGATATGGTGTTTTATTTGACACCGTAGTTTAAGAGGCTTGAGATCCAGTGTATCCTTAGCCGCTCAGTCCCAGTCAGCCGTAATAGATGTGGGAGTGAGTCCTCTTCATTCAAGGATGATCCTTATTTATTATTGCATCAGATATAGTTTACTTTTTGTAGACAGAGTTAGTTGGGGACATGTCCAATCAATTCCACAGTTCAGACAGTTTGGAGGCTTTTTGGACAGATGTATCAGTATTCACTTTTCAATTTTGAGTGTTTTTAGATGTTTTGAACCTTATGGACAATTTCGGTATTTATTATCTATATTATGAAGTGTTCAGGTATACATATCATTAGAGGGTTAGCTTGTGGTCCTTCGGGATCATGAGCACCGTGTGACGTTCTGATTCCAAAAAATTGGGTCATTTCAATACTATCAAATATTCCTTTGGATTCATCGGGCATCATTGTAATATCATATATTCCTATGGATTCACCGGGCATAATCAATATATCACATATTTCCTTGGACTCACCGGGCATCCTCAAAATGTAACATATTCCTTCAAACTCACCAAGAATTATCATTATATCACATATTCCTCCGAATTCATTGGCATCATCAAAATATCACATATTCCTCCAGACTCATTAGGAATTATCATAATATCATAAGTATTCTAATTCAAAAACATACATCAATATGCATAGCCTAAAAAACTAACATAGACAAAGGTTCACAATATAAGGAAGTAGGGATGTAGGCTAACACTTGCAATTTCACCTTACCAATAAGAACACACGTAATATAAGCATAAACAAGAACATGAGTATTTACTAGACATGCACAATAATCACTGAACAAGATTATTCAAATCATGATCATAATATAATCCGATAATCAAGTTCAACCATCACAACTCCTATTTATACATAATTTTGACAATCACCACACATATAGGTCGCTAAACATTTACTTAGTACGAGCTTAAGGTGGGTAAAGTCCCACTTCTAAATCCCTAAGAAAGCCAAAGCTTTAATAAAAAAATCTAGCTTCTACCCAGAATTAGTCTAAGTCATTCATTCCTCACCACAAGGGCTTACAAATCCTTTCTAGGTCCATAGGGAAAGTCTCTTCAAAAATCCTTCCTAAGTCAACCCAACACCAAGGTCATCTCCTATCTAGGCATTATATAGGTCAATACACTCCTACAGATAGAGAACCATACCATTCATGTCTATTTGTAACAACTATAGTCTTCTCATACTAGCATGAGACCATAAATAAGCTAACCAAAGTCCTAGACTATGGATCAAATATCAAACCTTACAAATTAATAGTCTAAAGCAATCAATAAATCCCAAGTTCACCGTTTAATCAACTATCGTCTAAATTCCCCACCCAATTCCATTAGATATCAATAATTTCATTACAAACAAGCTTAATTTATTCTACGGGTAAGCCTATCCTACCTTGAATCTAAGCAACTCATGATCAAATGAGCATTTTCTTTCCTTTCCGTGAAGCTTTCTCTTCCACAAGCAATGCTATTAACAATACAATCTTTGAATTTCAAAAAGAATAACAATACCCATATTTCACAGTTGTGCCGTGGGTTTCAAATGGACACCAAAATCCTAATTGGGTTTTACCCTTGGAAATGAGTTTCCAACACCAACCCATTGCCTAACTATCCTTAAAGAGTTAAAACCCTTAAGTAATTTGACTCGATTACTCAATTTTGGGTCTACAATTGACCCAAATCAGAGAAATTCTTACCTTAGATTGTAGTACGAATCAATCACACAAGTTTTTTAAGCTCCAACTAAACCCACAACACACACTTAGAAGGTTTTACACTTTATTAGGGTTTCTGGGTTTAGAGGGAGGCACAAAATGACCAAAATTCATTCAAGATAGCCTTTAAATATAGACTAACCAGCACTATGGCCACGAACTTAGAGTCGTTCCTCCTTCTCTATGGTCGTGGCATCTCCGTGCATGCCATGCATGTCTGAAGCTTAGAACTTGGCTTCGATCTTCAGCCAATGCCTCTGGATGCATTCGGGGTCTACTTTGAATAAATAAGATAAGAAACCCCATAGTTTATTATGTTATGGATGTGTTGGTAAAGTCAAATTTCACATACGAAGACATTTTACTAAAGTTTTTGGTTAGTGGTCAATTAGGACCAACGAAGACTTTAAATTGAGAAACGTTATTCTAATACCCATACGTACCTTCATGTAGCCAAACTATCAGTCCCATAAGTCATTAATGAATTGGGACAACTATGGAGAAGCTCTATCAAAGGAATTAAGAAAGAATACATATAATAACCTGAAGGGTCATTACACTAGCCTTGTGTCCCTACCCTTGACATTTAATGCATTGAAACCTCTTACAATTAGAAATTGGGTTCGGCTTACCTTAATTTCTTAGAGGTTGATATTGGGATGCCTTGGCCACAGTTTATGAAACATTAGATGAAGGATTTTTGTTCGTGTTCTAATTCGATGATGATGGAATTACTTTTTTGTTTCTAGACCAACCCGCAGGTACTTGTTGGCCATTGAACTTTTATGCCACCTTTTTTTTATTTCCCCCTCAACCTGTAATGCCCCTTATAAGATACCATCAATAGTTTCAAACTTCTGAAGAGTCATGTGAGAAGAGATCTCTTTGTTTAACCCAACATTGAAGGGTATCATATCATGATGTACTTATTCTCCCCAGTGATTAAGCTTCAAAATCAATTGTTGAAACTCATCATAGTAAGCCATGACACTCTTGATTCATTACCTCAATTTGTACAGTTTTTCAAGATGCTCATATCTATATATCTTCAGTACACATCTCTCCCTTATAAGACTCTTTAATATTTCCCATGGAGGAGGTTGACCACCAATCATCACATTCCCAAACCTTTAAGTACAATGTCACCTTGTGTTGGCATAGCCTTCAAAGTGGGCTATAGTATAGCAACTTTTCTTATCATTAGAAAGATCATTAACTTGGAATATCTTTTCACCAAAAGACTCCCATGAAAGATACACTTTGGGATCACTCTCACCTTTGAAAATGGGAATTCCAACCTTCATAAAATTGATGCCAACCTCTCGGTGTCCTTGAGTATTTCTATGACCATGCCTACCTTCATTCCCTCAGTATCTACCTTGATGTCCAATTTGTTCATACCTACCTCTTATTTCTTCTTCAATTATGTAGTCATCATTGTAAGCACCATAACCCTCTTATTAATCTCCCTTACCATATTCTTTTACATGGATGGGTACGTTTTTGTTAAGTGAAGGTTGATATGGGGGGTTTGGTAGATTGTAAGGCCTTTTGTTAAGTGGAGTTTTGATTATAGGTATGGGATTTTGTAGAGGATATGGTCTTTGGTTAAGTGGGTCTTGTAGTGGAGCATTCGGGTTTGGGGTTTGTACTTGGTTTCCAAGTCCTTCTTGTTGGACTTGAGTGAATTAAATGCCAAGTGGTATTGTGGTGTTTCGGATTTGGGAGTAAGTGGGGGTTTGGGTATGATTTTGTGGAGGTCTTGGTGGATAGAGCATTTGATGTAAGGTTTTGGGTGTAATGGTAGTAGAGGTGTTTTAGGCTGTCCACTCGAAGACACATGGTAGTGTTGAGGAGCAAAGGGTCGGGAGTTTCTTTAACTCTCAACTTGATCCAACCTCCAACTCAACGTTTAAACATCACCTTTTATAGATCCAATTTACGTGTCTAATCTATCAAAACCCGCATTCACCAAGCAATTTCAGGGGAAAGAGTTTCAAGATGGACCAAGATAATATTGTTGACATTGTTATCCATGGTTTGAGAGGTGGTAGCCTTGGATTACATTGCAAATGTACCTAAGAAAAAACCTACAAAACAATTAACAAGTTAGTCCAAATGATCCTTACCATACTCTCACTCCTTTGTTTACCTAACACTTTGCTTTATAAGTGTTAAAAATTGTCATGTAATCCATGAGCACTTGAGGGGTAAGTATACTATTATCCGAAATAGATTTTTGTTTGAAATGACTCAAATAATACATTATAAGAACTTGAACGAACTAACTACAACAAGCCAGAAAAAGGGAAAAGCACACAAAGAACGTAAACACGAAAGAAAAGGACTCAAAACTAAGTCACAACCTCGTAGACAATTACTAGTTTGTCAATTATCACTAGAATAAAAAAAAATGCAACTAATAGACAAGGATTAGAAACTAAGAAATCAAAATTTGAGCTAAAAATTCGGTTGGACAAGAGTGATGTCATGGAATCTTGTGGTTGGCCGAGATTTTTAAATTTTTTTTGTTCTTTAACCTTGAATTTTTTCCATTCTTTACTCAAGATAGGTAGAATTTTGATTTTGTGGAATAAAATACAAGGTTTGGATCCTTTTTCTAGCTAAAATGAGTTTGAATTTGAGTTGGACCCCCTTGTACTTTCAATTATACTTGAATATTCATTTTCTTCCCTTCTTCTTTTGGATGACTTAGAATATTCTTGGAATATTCATTGTACAAATAATTTCTCAACTCCCTTTCATCTTTTTTCAAGATCAAACAACCACTATTTAATATTCCTCTTCAACAAGATATGAAGATAATGAAGAACAACAAGAATATTCAAGAGTTGACCACTAGGAAAATGACCTCCAAATTTGATAATTCTTGAAGAACCAAGGTCCATTTTCGAAACCAAACACAAATATCACAATATTATCCAAAAAGAGTCACAACTACACTAGAGAAAATGAGATCCACCCTCAAATAGCCTCAAACACAAGCTCAACAATGGTGGATGGTTCAAAACACCTCCATTATAGCTCAAATATTTGATCTAGGCTCTATTAGTGCTAGGGAACAAGGATCTAGCACTAGAAACTAACAAAACAAACAAAAATTAAGTAGATCTAAGTTTCAAAATTCTTCCCAATACACAAAAATATGATACCACTATTTTTTTTATTTTTTGGATTTTGATCTTTTTTTGTGATGATTTTCTTTAAGGTAACAGAAATCCAAGAATTAGAATTGTAGGAAAAATTCTAAAATGTGGCTCTTGATACCAAATGATATAGATCCAAACAAAAAAAGATGAAAAATAGCCTAAAAAGGGAGATGAAGCTGAGAGTACTAAAACTAGAATTCAAAACTCAACATAAAAGGAAAAGGATAGATATGTTGATATAAGAATGCACAAACCATAAGAAACAAAAGATGTAGCAAATCTAAAGACCCTTATGACCTATATGAACAACACCAAGATCTTATGTTGACACAAAAGGAACTAAATCTTCCCCAAGCACCAACTTTTCTAAACCAAATACCAACACTAGTGAAATACAATAATAGATGTTAGCCCTAGTTATAATCTCACAAAAGAGAGAAGAAAAAGGTGTTTCAGACTTTTCTTTCAATATCATTCAATAACTAATGAGAAAATAATCCTGAAGTCTATTTATAGCTATTACATATAAAGACTAAGATGCCCTTAATAAGTCTGGAAAGAGAGGCACCCTTGGAGTGTGAGTAATAGGTGGCCTTAGAGTGTTTTCAAGGTACCTCTTCACACTTTAGTAGAAGCACTAGTCTGGGTGAATTCATCTCAAACTCACAGGCATCCAGCTTCATGAACATGGCTTGTAGACTTTGTATTTCTTAGGCTTGACTCCTTGGGAATGCCCTTGAGCTCTTATCACCTGTATCATGAATGATCATGAATTTTTCCTTCGGTTTAGTTAATAGGTTATAATCCTTGAAATGGTAGGTCATTTGATTGATTATTTATTATGTTCATGTTTTTAAACCACGACCAAGTAAAAATTACATGAAAATACAAGACTCAGGCTTAATTGAGTGGTGTAAGATCTGATTGAGGTAGGTGATGCTTTTAATATAGTTTAAACCCAATTTTATGTGTGCATGATAACCAATATTTAGTTTCTCTTATAAAATGCATGTTCACGGAATGTGAATGAATGTTGATATCCTAAGTGTTAATCGCATGCAATGAACTTATATAAAAGTTTGTTGGATTTTACAAGTGTTATATCGTTATCATTGTGGGTGGTATTGTTGTAATATCTATCATTATATTGGAATATACTGGTATTTGGATATCTCTACAGGATGGTCGTATATTGATAGAAAACACTCGACGCCTGAGATTTGGTAGATCGACAAGGACTCATCACCTATAAGTCATGACTAGTGAGCGCACACATAAGACCCTTTGAATGTGTATATAATGTACATGTCAATGTTACGTTCTTTCATTGAACTAGAGATTATGTATTTCTTGATTTTATTAGTTCCTTGAGTTAAACAAGTTTGTATGCTTAATTGCTAAGGTGGCCTTTTGTGAAAATTGAGATGCGTTCAATCGCTACTGTGGTTGTTATTAAGGATCCTTGAGTGGTCTAGGTTTCTTGCAGGTTGTGACATGGATCTATATTGTCTATTACCTATATGATTTGTGCATAGTTTACGTGATGGTCACGTCATGGTTGTTGACGTAGAGTTTTATTGTTGTTTCTAATTGACTTTAACGGTTATCGTTGTTGACTCATTTTACTAAATTCATGTTGTAATTTTTTACAAGGTAAAGTATTATGAACTTGACATATAGTTGCATGATATAGATCATGATTTTCTTAGTGTACTATATTTTTGTTACGTGTCCATCATTCTCATTTTGGGTTGGTCGATGACCCCACCAACACACCATTGCTTCTTGTGTATTCATATTACATATGATATTTTTGTTTAGTATATATCATATTTCAACACAGTTTTGAAACCTCAACTATGATTTAGATTATTTTCAAACCCAAGGATGAGCTATATCTTTTGGGATCCCCTAGGTTCTTCTATCATTATTTGGTCCCTTTGTTTTACACTTAGATATTACTTTAGTTTTGGGGTTGCATCCCCCTTTTTGAAATGTTTTAGAGTTTTGGTACGATGACTTTCATTTTTTAGGGGATGGTTTTCCGCATTATTCTATTTTTACCTTTTGTTATATTATTAGTGATTGTTTTTCCCAATAAATTGGTTTTTGGTTGCCTATTTTTATTAAGTTTTGATTGGTTTTAGTTGGGTTATTATCAACTTCTGAGGAAAGAAGTTCTCAAGAAAGGCAACCGAAATATCATCCCACACAGACGGCTGAGCATCATTACCTCTCGACTATTCCCACTCCTCATACCACTTATACGCTATATCTTTCAGCTGATAAGTAGCGAATTCCACACCCCTCTATATCAGTAGTATGCATTACCCTGAAAATCTTCTCCATCTAATCAATAAACCCTTAAAGATCCGACTCAAACATAGAGACTATAAATGTTGGGGGATTTAACCTCATGAACTATCCAATCCGAGTGACCTCAGATGAATGCATAGCCGAACCAACACGATCATACTGTCGCAACTGCGAAGCCACCAATTGAGAAATAGAACTCTACATTAGAGATGTCTCCCTAAGGAGGCTGATCATAAGTATCAATAGCTCGAGGAGGACTAGTAGAGATTGGTGGGACCACACGTGGAGTAGTACAATCCGGCGCAGGGACCCTAGACCAAGTTTGCAGTTCATAAGAAGGATGAGTTCCCACCACATTATCTTAAGGTGAGGCAGAGGACCTAGCAGAGTTTCGACGAACATTAGATTTTCGAGGAGGCGTGATCTAAAATATGCTAATCCAGGAGTTAGAGAATTTTCAGGACAACTACACTCCATATCCCAAAATAGAACATAAGAAAGGAAAATATTCGTAAATTCCATCATGATCCAGAGACCACACTCTTAGCCTAACATCTAGAACACAATAAAACAATATAGAGGGATCATAACGTATTTTAATAATAAGGATAGATAATCAAATGTAAACAATATGAATCAAACCAACATCCATCCCACACTTGTTCACAAAATCCTCTAAATTAGAATACCAATTAGGTTAGAACATACCCCCGATCATCACAAAAGAGAGTTCACAATTCAAAAAATTATGGAAATAAATAATGAAATGGAAAGGTTTTCCACAATATGGAGGTTCACCACTTCACAGCAACTCAACCAATGCACCACACCACCTAACATTGCACAGGAGTAACAAAAAACACTAGACCCAATGCCATGAAATGATATAGCATCCAGGGATGGATAGTGGGATAAAAACTGGCATGTAACTCAGGGAAAGTGATAAAGTAATAACATTTCCAAAATTAATCCAAACCACATGCGCATATTCATATATCATGTGTAGGTTGTCGGGATAGGGGAAAGGGTAAAAAACATGAAGTTTTTTTAAAAAAAATATTAACCTAGACTGTGTAGCTCTAGTCAGCCTAAGGGCATACATGGGCTATATCTTTTCAGCTCCCTCTGCTGAAAGGACCCTATCTTATGTTAGTAGCACAAATTGATGAAATCCTAAGGAGAGCTAGAGACACCAAGGCTCCAACCATCCCAAAAATATAATGTGTCAACCAAGCTCACGATCTAATAGACCCCCACACTAGGAAGCGTGGTTTCTAGTATTGGTCCCCACAGAATCTCCACCTTTACTGTGAGCTACACCATTCATTTTAAGCCCCAATTAATAAAATTTTGCACATAATCCCAACCATTAGCCAAGCAGTCTTATATTAAGGCATTTGCCACTTGGTATCCTCATACGAATTATGCTAGCAAGATATGTAATCTTGCAAATCCATTCTAGTAACCCAATAAACTCCCAAGTTTCTTTAAAAATTCAAAACCATGGCCACCATGTCCTTTTCAAGTCGGCTTTTATGAATTTTCCATTAATGTAATGAAATAGTTTCAAAAGTGTGTTAAATCATGCAAATTCGATATTTTAAAATCAAAATCATGTAGGTGGGTTAAGTTTAATGCCAATACCAACATAAAATCCATCAATTTGGGGAAACTCATGTTCCTCATTCCAAATTCCACAATAATGCACCCATACAATACTAAAAATTAAAAATTTAAACATACACAAGACATTTATACCAAGGGAAATATAACTCAAATTATAATCATCAAAAGCCCTTAACCAAATTTCAAAACCAATAATTAAATCACATAAACAATGATAAAACATATGTTCATAGTAAAAAATTCAAAATAGGGTTGAGAGGCATGCAAAAAATACCCAAGAATTGAAGAAAACTCTAAGATTTGAGCCTAGGTGTTGAATCCTTTGTAAAAGCCCAGTGTTCTTTCTTTGGGAGTTAGGGAGGAGAGAAGTGAGGCTTTTGATTTGATTAACTAAAGATAATAAGGACCCTTATGTGTTTTTAAGTCGTGGAGGAAAAAAAAAGGATCAAATGGACCCTAGTTGAAACGTGTTGGAAAATTTAGTGCCACACATCACGAGTTTTGTAACGACTCATGAGGTTTGACCACAAGTTGTTACTTGGACTCATTACCTGGGGACCAAAATCCTGGTCCCTCACTATTTTGACCATGAGTGAGTCATCACAACTCATTATCTATCATCTCGAGTCATGATGAAGATTCGGGATCAATAAAGAAATCTCGGGGAACCTTACTACCAATGCAATGATTCCCACCTCACGACTCATTACGTGAGGTAAAAACTCATCACCTTAGTTATTTTCATGGCATTTTTGAAACTACAATAGAAATGGACTCAAGAACTTATCACCTGGAGGGCCTAGAGTTTAAGTACTTGGGGTCACATTACCCCTCTCCCCTAGGATCATTCGTCCCCAATAAGAAGTTAGGATACCCTTGGCATGAAAACAAGACCAAATGACAATTTTGAAATGCCACAAGAGGGGCATGAAAATCATACCTCAAGCATGTGCATCCAACACAAGTAACAAGAATGGGTACTTGGCTCTCATGTCCTCTTTAGCTTCTTATGTAGCTTCTTCCACCATTTGATTCCTGCAAAGTACCTTTACTAAAGCTATATCCTTGGTCCTCAATCTACGAACTTGTCTATCCAATATTTTAACTTGGATTTTCTCATAAGATAAGGAATACTAAGCACCAACATCCTCAACATGAACTACAAAAGAAAGATCACCCATACACTTTTTAAACATTGACACATGGAATACATCATGAATAGATCCCAATATCGTAGGCAAATCCAACTCATAAGCAACCTTCCCCATTCTTCTCAAAATCTGATACGTACCACTGTGTCAGGGAATGAGGTTCTGCAACATACCAAACCTCATGACTTTTTTCATAAGAGAAACATTCAAGAACAGTCAATCACCAACCTCAAACCCCAACTCCATCCGCCTCATATTTGTATAAGACTTTTCTTGACTCTAAGCAGTATTAAGTCTTTCTCTAATCACCTTCACCTTCTCCATGTATTGGTGAACCAAGTCAGGGCCAAAAGACATAGTCTAACCAACCCCAAACCATCCAATAGGAGACCTACACCTCCTACTATTAAGAGCCTCAAAAGGAGCCATCTGAATGGTAGAATGGTAACTATTATTATGGAAACTCTATGAGTGGTAAATGATCAACCAAACTACCCTTAAAATTAATCACACAGGCCCTTAGCATATCATTTAAAGTCTGAGTGGTCTCCACTTGCCTATCTGGCTGAGGGTGGAAGGTGGTTCTAAGGTTCACTTGAGTACCCAAACTTTTCAAAACAAATGCCAAAAGTGATAAAAAAAACTACATACTTTGATCTGAATTAATGGACATGTTGCACCATACAATTCAAAATATCTTGAATGAACAACTTAGCATAATTCTCTGATAAGTAATTAATAATCATAGGCAAGAAGTGAGCAAACTTAGTCATTATATCCATAAAGACCTAAAGAGAATAATACTTATTACGAGACTGCAGAAAAAACATAATAAAGCCCATATTAATCAACTCCCACTTCCACATAGGCAACTCCATATCTTGACACATGCCACCAGGCATCAAATGCTCAACCTTGACCCATTGACAAATCATACACTTAGCAACAAAGTTTGCTATATCTTTTTTTATATTGCTTCATAAATAGGTTTCCCTTAGGTCATGATACATCTTAGTCAAACCTAACTGAACTATATATCAAAAATAATGAGCCTAAGCCAAAATCCTTTCCCACAGCACATCAACATCAGGAAAACATAACCTACCTTGATACCTCATGATGCCATCTTCCTAATCTCAAACGTCATAACCTTTTACGGACCCACATAATCCTTAATCTATATAAGTATAGGATCTTAGTCCTACTTCTCCTTTACCTCAGCACTAAGAGATGATTTTACCACATCCTGAACAATAACTCCCTATCCTTAGATTCTAAGAGATGAACTCCCAAGTTAGCCAATCTATGAATTTCCTTCACCAATCCTCTTTTCTCTCTTTTAAACATTGGATAAGCTATCCATAGACATACTGCAAAGACCATTATTAACAATATTAACTTTACCTGGACGGTAGTGAAGGCTCATTTTATAATCCTTAAGTAGCTCTAGTCACCACCTCTACCTGATATGCAATTCATTTTGCATAAACACATAGTGCAAGCTCTTTTGATCTGAAAAGATATCCACTTGTAAACCATAAAAGTAATGGTTCCATATTCTAAAAGCAAAGAACATAACTGCTAACTCTAGATCGTATGTTGGCTAATTTCTCTCATGAACCCTATGCTGCCTGGAAACATAGGCCACAACCTTATCATGCTACATTAAAACACAACCCAGTCCCATACAGGTCGTATCATAATATATCCCAAACCCTTAAGTACCCTTGAGCTGGGTTAAAACTTGTGTAAAAGTCAATGTATCCTTCAACTTCTCTATACTACCTTCATTAATCGAGCCAGAATAACTTAAAATTTTTCTAAGGCAATTTCATCAATGGGATAGCAATAGAAGAAAAACTCTTTATAAACATCCTATAATACCCAGGTATGCCTAAGAAGCTCCTAATATTGTTGGAGTCGTGGGTCTAGCTCATTTCATAACTTCCTTAATGTTAAGTATATCCATCTTGATCCCTTCGCTAGCAGCAACATGCCTGAGAAAAGTCAATCCACTTAAGCAAAACTCATACTTAGAAAATTTTGCATATAATTCCTGGTCCTTCAGAGTTTACAATACAATTTGGAGGTGATTGGCATGATTCTCCTCGCATTATAAGTACACCAAGAGCTCATCAATGAAAACTATAATAAATAAATCCAGAAACTACCTAAAAACTCAATTCATAAGATCCATGAAATCAGCCAGAGCATTAGTTAACCCAAATGACAACCAAAAACTCATATTTGCCATACCAGGTTTGGAAAGTAGTCTTAGGACTGTCAACCTCTCAAATTTTTAGTTGATGGTAGCCTGAACAAATATCAATCTTAGAGAAACACCTAGCACCCTAAAGGTACCTGAATAGGTCATCAATCCTAGGAAGATGGTATTTTTTTCAGTCACCTTATTAAACTGGCAATAGTCTATACACATCTGAAGAGACCAATCTTTCTATCCCACGAAATTAGAGAACCCCATGAAGAAACACTAGGATGAATAAACCCTTCATCAAGAAGATCTTTTAATTGGTCCTTAAGCTCCTTCAATTCAGTCAAAGCCATCCAATAAGGAGAAATTAAAATAGGACAAGTATCTGGCAGAAGATGAATACATAAATCTATTTCCCTATCGGGAAGAATTCCAAGAAGATCGTCGGGAAAGACTTTGGGAAACCCATTAACCATAGGGACAAATTATAAGAGGGACCCTCAGAGCTAAAATCTTTAACCTAAACTAGATGTTATAGAAACCCTTTAGAATAAATTTTTGAGCTTTAAGATATAAGATAAACCTTCCATTAGGTACTAAGGAAATCACATCCCATTCAACCATTGGTTTATTAGGAAAATAAAAACTGACCTTTTAAGTCATATAAGTCAGAGAAGCATAGCATGATTGAAAAGGGGTCAAAAATATTTTCAAGACTAAAACCAAAGTGCACGACCACATAAGGGGTCACATAAGATAGGGTAGAACCCGAATCAAGAAAATAATAAACATCACAGCAGAAGAGTTGTAACATACCAATAATAACTTCTAGGGATGCCTCAAATTCCTTCCAAGTATCAAATGAATAGAGATGATTTTGTCCAATGCAAGAGCAAGTTCTTGAAATAGTGCCCTTAGGTGTAGAAGCCGAAGAAGTGGTGACAAAAACTTTATTAGCCCAGTGGTAACCCTAGTTGAAGGATAATCTCACTATTTATGACTAAGCTAACAAAAATTATAGCACTAATTTCTTCCCTCCTCATAATTACCATAGTTAAGCTATCCACAAAATCAATGAGGAGAATAAGGAAGGTATGAATGAGATCCATTGGCTTGAGACTAGGCACCCTGTGCCTTAGGACCACTGCTAATCTAGAAATGATAATCACCATATACCTAGGCACCCATCTCTACCTTCTTCTTTTTCATATCCTCTACCTACTGCATATAAATTTCTAGATTGGAGATGTCCATATCATTGTTTAACATCACATCCTTTCACTCTAATAAAAAGTCACAGGACAAATAGAAGAAAACTTTCTCATTATAGTGTTATGCTAGACACCAACTCTAGAGTATATTAGACAACCATTGAAATTTCAAGGTATACTTTTTCATAATCATCTTGCCCTACTTTTTCTTCATAAATACTTCAGAATTAGCTTCCCTAAACTTCTGAGAAAAAAAGTGATCAAGAAAGGCACCCAAAAACTCATCCCACATTAAAGTCTCAACATTATTACCTCTCGAATGCTCCCAACTCTCATACCACTAATACGCTATATCTTTTAACTAATAAGTTGCAAACTCCACACCCTCTAAATCAGTAGTATGCATTACCCTAAAAATATTCTCCATCTCATCAATAAACCCTTGAGTATCATCCTCAACCCTAGAGCTTGTAAATTTTTGTGAATTTAACCTCAAGATCTGGCCAACACAAGTTATCTCAAATAAAATCATAACTAAACTAACACAATTAGATTAATAAGACTGTGGCATATGAATAAACTAATAGAACTCCATATTAGAGATGTATCCCTGAGGCAGATGATCATAAGTATCACCAACTCAAAAAACCTGAGGAGGACTAGTAAGAACCAGTGGCACCCCACATAGAGTAATAGAGTTTCTACATTTTCCTTATTGGGGATGAAGGTCCCAATAGAGTTTCTACAAATATCAGATCTTTGGGGAGGCATGATTTAAAATGTGAGCTAAATAGGATTTAGAGAAGTTTAAAGATAACTAGACTCCATATCCCAAAATAGAACACAAGAAAGGGAAATATTCCTAATTGCCTTATATCTTTCCCCTTATAAGTGTGGTGTACTACATACCTATAAAAGGTAATCTACTCAATACGGCTTTGTGGATGCACAAAGAACCTGAATCATTCTCTAATACCAAGCTTGTCATGACTAAAACTAAGGACTAGTTATGATGGGTATCTCAAGCCTAGCGTGAGACATAGACCACTCTCTTTGCCTAATATCCAGAACACAATAAAAGAATACAGGAAAATCAAATCAAATATTGATAAGAAGGATACATAATCAACTATAAACTCTATGAATAAAACCAACATCCAGCCCATGCTGGTCCAAAAAATCCTCTAAACTAGAATACCAAACTAGGTTGGGACATGCCACCGACCAAGATAAAAGAGACTTCACAATTCATATAATCTAAAAAAAACTAATGAAATGGAAAGAATTTCAAAAAGATGGATGCTAACCACTTTACAACAGCTCAACTAATGCACCACACCACCTAATGCTAGATCGGAGTAACAGTAAAACCCTATGACCAAACATCATGAAGTAATGCAACGTCTAGGGATGGTCAGTAGGATAAGCACTTCATGTAACTCAGGAAAAGTTATAAAGTAATTTCATTCCCAAATCACATGAACACATTCATATATATATATGTAGGATGCTGGGATAAGGAAAAGGGTCATGAACATGAGTTTCTTTAAAAATATAAGCCTTGACTATGTAATTTTATCCATCCTAAGGTCATCCATGAGCAATATAGGTTCAACTTCCCTTGCTGAAAAGGCCCAAGCACATATTAGCCACATGAATCTAAGAACTCCAAAAGAGATCTAGAGATGTTAAGGCTCTAACCATCCCAAAAATATAATGTGTGAACCAAGCACACGGTCATATAGACCCTTACACCAAAAAATATGGTTTCCAGTATTTGTCCCCCTGGGAACTCCATCTTTATGGTGAGCTACGCAACCCCCTTAAAGCCTAAATTAAAACCATTTTGTGCATAATCACAAACATAGATCAAGGAATCTTATATTAAGGCATTTACTACTTGATATCATTGTACCAATTATGCTTGAAAGCTTATATAATTATGCCTACCCATTCCAATTAACCAATAGACTCCTAAGTTTCTTTAAAAATTAAAAATTATGGCTACCAAGGCCTTTTCAAATCATGCTTTTATCCATTTACCATTAATGTAATGCAATAGTTTGAAAAGTTAGTTAAATCACGATAATTCCACATTTGAAAACCAAAATCATATAGGTGGGGTTGAGGTTAGTGCCAATACCGAGCCAAAATTTATTATTTTGGGGAAACCCATGTTCCCCATTAACAATATTATAATAATACCCCATTCACTCCCAAAAATCATCAAGTTAAGTATACACAAGACATTTAAATCGTAGGAAATATAATTCAAGTGACAATCATTAAACCCTCAACCTAATTACAAACCCAATAACTAAACCACATTAACAATGATTAAACCATATGTCATAGTATAAAATTCAAGTTATGGATGAGAGACATGACAAAATACCCAAGAATCTAAAGATTTGAGTCTAGGTGTTAAATCCTTTGTAAAACCCTAATGTTCCTACTTTGGAAGTTAAAGAAGAAAGAAATGAGGATTTTGATTTGATTAACTAAGGATAATGAGGACCCTTATATGGTTTTAAGTCATCGAGAAAGAAAAACATAAAAAGAACAATAGTTTAAACATGTAGGAAAATCTGGTGCCAATTATCATGGGTTTTGTAATGACTCATAAGGTCTATCCATGAGTCATTACCTGGGGATCAAAATCCTGGTACCTCATTGTTATGGCTATGAGTCACTTATCATGACACATTATTTATCATCACAATTAGTGATAAAGACTCATGATCAAGGCAAAAATCCAAAGCAACCTCACTACCATGGCAAAGAGTCCTACCTCATAACTCATTACATGAGGTAATAACTCATCACTTGAGTTGTTTTCATGGTAGTTTTTAAATTATATTAAAAATCAACCAATTCAAGAGCTTATCACTTAGAGGGCCTATAGTTCAAGTACCTGGGGTGTCACACTCCTCACATTTTCTCTACTTTCTTAGACTTAGTTGTCTCATAAGATAGATTACATATTTCATAAACTAATATTCCTATGAGTATGTTAAATTTCAAGAAAACAAAATAATAGCCTTTTATTGTAACGACCTAAAAAATTTCATAAGATATGTGAAATATGTGTTTCTGTGTGATTTGACTATTTTACCTCTCCTCACAGTTACATTGTGGTATTTCTAGATATTATCTTGGTTTTTGATGCATTTTCGTACCTTTTTGTGATATTATGGTTTTTGGTGGCTTTGAAAGCCTTATTATGCACTTATATGGTTGTTTTTTATCCGTGCGACGGATGACTAAATGGATTGTGCCAGCAGATCCCGAACATAGATTTTATGGTGGTAACATGTTTGGTTTGGTTTTATGGGTTTTAAATCACATTTTGACCCTCGATTTAGAAATTGTTATTTCAGGTTTTAGGGGTCAACTTTGTAAAAATGATGTCTTTTTGAAAATCAAACATTGCCAATGCATCCAAAATATCAACTTTTGTCGGATTACATAGTTTATTTTTATAAATTAGAATTTGAATAAATCCTGAGGCTTTAGCAAAAATTTGAAAATTTTCCAAGTTCCAGCTAATATCTTATGCCAGAGAGGATAGTGCAGTCACACAATGTGTGATTGTGATTGCAATATCTGCTCTTGAGGTTGGATAGTACGATTGCACATATGGGATTATGATAACACTATTTGGATACCTAATGTCAATTTATCCCTTAAATTCTCAAAACTACCCTCACATACATCAGACCACTAGAACTTGACCTTCTTCTAGGTCTACTTACTCAATGGGGCAACGATCGTCAAAAAACTATCCATAAATCTCCTATAGTAACTGGCTAAACCCATGAAGCTCTGAATACCAGTTGGATTCGCAGGTCTAGGCTTCTTTTTAACTTCCACGACCTTTTATAGATCCACCATGATCCCTTCACTAGAGATAACATGTCCCAAAAAAGTCACATCCTTCAACCTAAATGCACACTTAGAGAAATTGGCATATAAACGATAATCCATCAAGGTTTGCAACACAACACAAAGGTGATCGACATGATCTGCCTCACTGTTAGAGTTGACCATGATGTCATCATTGATAACAATGAAAAACAAATCCATAAATGGATGAAAGAGTCTATTCATCAAATCCATAAACATTGTCAAAGCATTTGTCAACAAAAAAGATACAACTAGGAACTCATAATGACCGTACCGGGTTCTAAAGGAGGTCTTAGGGATATTCACTTCCCTAATCTTAAGTTGATGATAATCCAACCTAAGATCAATCTTAGAGAAACCCTTTGCACCATGAAGTTGATCAAAAAAATCATAGACCCTCGGGAAAGGGTACTTTTATTTATGGTCACCTGGTTCAATTGACGATTATCAATGAATATTTTAAGGAAACCATCCTTCTTATGCATGAACAACACGGGACAACCCCAAGCACACACACTAGTACTAATGAAACCTTTATCTGAAGGATCCATCAATTGCTCCTTAGCTCCTTAAACTCAATCGAAGCCACTCTATATGGAGGGATAGAGATAGGACGAGTGTTCGGGAAAATATCAATCCCAAAATCAATTTTCCTATTAGGAGGAGAACTAGGAAGATCATCGACACAAACCTTAAGAATCTTATTAACCACAGGAATGGATTCTAGAGAAGGACCTTCCGAGTTAGAAACTTTAACTCAAACCAAGTGATACAGACACCCTTTAGAAATCTAATTTCGGGCTCTATGATATGAGATGAAATTCCCCTTAAGCACTAAATAATCCCCTTCCGATACAATGATCAGCTCATTAGCAAATTTAACCATGACCTTATAGGTCCGACAATCTAAGATGGCATAGCACGAATTAAACTAATCCATCTCCAATATGATATCAAAGTCAACCATATCCCACGCTATCAAATCCACAAGAGTTTCTTCACTCTCAACAGCTACCACACACCCCTTATAGACTTTTTTAACAACCACACTATCTCTTACCAGGGTAGAAATAGAAAAATAAATCAACAGACACTCATTA
The DNA here is from genome assembly GCA_030864225.1 of Capsicum baccatum var. pendulum. Classification (NCBI taxonomy): domain Eukaryota; kingdom Viridiplantae; phylum Streptophyta; class Magnoliopsida; order Solanales; family Solanaceae; genus Capsicum; species Capsicum baccatum. Next base: position 156,068,102 of record CM061560.1, on the reverse strand, counting down.
CCAAAACCAAAATAAATATCTACAAATAGGGTCACATATGATAGAGTGGACCTAGGATCAAATAAAAAATACACATCATGGGAGAAATTTTTTAACACATATAACAACATTGAGAGATGCCTTACAATCCTGATGACATGCAAGAGCATATAACTAATTCTGGTTAGTGCCAATATCGGAAGCAGAAACAGCTACAGAAGTTGTACCCTTTGGTGCAGGAGCAGATGAAGAGCCAATAGGAACCTTTTTAATCCAGAATCCAACCTAACATGACAATCATGCAGCATAAGACTCGTCTAACCATAATTACAGAATTAGTCCTTCCCTTCTTTATAGAACCCACGATAGGCGGGCCACAAAATCTACAAGAAGGGCTGGATGGAGCCAACTGAGACCCATTTGTTAGAGATTGGGGACCTTATGCCTAGAACCCACCATTAAACTGAGACCGATGATCACCCGAAGGCTTTAGGTAAGGTGCACTAGATGAGGAGAATGAACCTAAACTCCCCCACTTCTTCTTTGGCCACTTACCACCATCTATACCAAATTTCTCAGAAGGCTTAAAATTTTTTCCTTGCCTCTCACTAAACTACACTTAATTCCTCTTCTCTTCTTTCACTTGTTACATATACACAACCAAACTAGAGAAAACTATATCCTTGATCAACAAGGTAGCCTTTATCTCCATAATCAACTCATGAAATAATCTTGAATAAAACTAACATATTCTAGCCCTTATGTAAGAAACCATCTCTGGAGCATACCTAGACAACTGGTGAAACTTCAAGGCATAATCATTGACTGACATCCTTACTTGCTTTAAATTCAAAAACCCTTCTACTCTAGCTTCCCCCAATTCCTAAGGAAAAAAAGTCCAAGAATGTACTAGAGAAACCTTCTCGCAGATAGAACTAGCATTTTCACCTCTTGACTATTTCCCACTATTCATACCTTTGGTACGCCACATCTCTCTATTGATAGGTAGCAAACACAACACCTTCAGCATCTAAAAGATGCATAATCCAAAAGATCTTCTCTGTTTCATCAATGAAACTTTGCAGATCCTCCTCAAACCTAGTACCCATAAACATAAGAGAATGCAACCTCATCAACTGTACAACCCTTTTTTTCTCAAAAGATAGAGTAACAGGAACACCACACTTAGATTTAGAAGCTACCAATTGAGCCAATATATGAATCAACTGACGAATCTCAATATTTATTACGTCAGCCTAGGGGACTAGAGGGAACCAGTCAAACTCCAAGACCATCGGAAACTGGACCCCTATACTAAGTCTAGACATTATAAGTAGAGTGTGTCCCATCAACATTGTCCATAGTTGGGATAGAAGGATTTATAGGAACTTCAGATCTTCTTAGAGGCGTGATATGAAGGACAAGAAAATCGAAGTCAGAAGTATCTAATACCTTAGACTCTATAGCTCAAAATATGACAAAAGGAAAGTGAAACATTCCTAAATGCCTTTTAGCACCTCTCTTATAAGTGTAGCGCACTACACACGCAAAAAAAAGACTCTACTAAAAATGGCTTTGGGATACCTAGCTCACCATGATCCTATGCTCGGATAAAAACTTGACGCAACCCAAACCAGGGCCTTGTCATAATGGGCATCTCAAGACCAACAAGGATGAGAGATCTCCCTACTACCCAAACCTAACCACCAAAATATACCCAATGTCGGATGAACTATGAACTTATAACATATTAGAACATTATACAATCCAAAGACTTTGGGATAGGTCCATGACCATGACCAACCCAAATAAGTCAAATCATCCCAAAATAATGTTGCAATCACATCATAAAAAGCAAATCTATTTCCACACCACAACACACCTAAGTCCATAGTTTGTCCATGCAAAGCCTCTAAATGACAATCCAAGAAATATTCTGTAAGGACATGCCCCCAACCATAGAAAAAATCAATATCCAGGTCTAAACTAATGATGACACAAAAGAAACTCAAATAAGAAATAAAGCTTTCTGGAGGATGGTAGCTTACCACTTAAAGTCACCACAAGCTATACTCGCGTCCAATCACTGAGTAGGAGGTGTAGTATGACCAACACATGCATCATATAAGGATACAACACCAAAGACGATTAGTGATTGGAGCTCTGGCATGTTACTCAAGGATAAGGATAAAACAATGCTAATAGTTCAATCCAAATAATTAAGGGATACAACTAATTAAATGCATATATATATATACACACTATTCTAAGATAGGGAAAAGATTAGTATAAACTTTGAAATAATTAATCTGGGATGCGTAGCACTGCTATTCTAAAACCACCCATGGGTTATATGGGGTTAGCTCCCCCTACTGAAAAGGACCCCACCGTGTTAGCCGCATGAGGTAGAGAGACTATGAGATGACTAGTAAATCTCCCAATATATAAGAATGACATAATGCACACGATCTCCTAGACAAACCTCACATCAGCAAATATGATTTTCAAGTTTTGGTCCCCCGAGACCTCCACCTTCCACGACTTTCCTAACACATCCCTTTTTAAGCCCATATTAAAACCATTCATGACAACCAACCATTCACCAACGAGTTTTATTTATTAGGCATTAACCATTGGTATCGTCATACAAAAATTATAGCTTGCAAGTCTACCCAATTAAGCCATAACAAAGCCATTATACAAAAACGACTCTAAAGTTTCCAATTAAACCTAACTATGACCACGAAGACCTTTTCAATTGAAACCAAGGACCATGTCCACCAAGGCCTTACCATTATACCAGTCAAAACCATTACATTACCATTAAGGAATTTTCAAAACCAAGTTACAAACTATTTATAACCTTTAAGCCATTGCCTTAGTTCAAAACACCATTCACATGTGCTAGTACTTTATTTTAGACATTTTCACAAACACCTTGAGGGCCTTCCTTTAACAAGACCAAAACCAAAGTAAAAAACAATCAAGTTTAGGGTTAACCATAACCCATTTTTTAAACCACAATCAACAAGAACCCACATGTGAAAACCATTACCAAGAATATATCAAAACATAACTTAAAAAAAGAGTAAATAATACTAAAAAATATGCATCAATACCCTTAAAATTAGCTTTCAAAACTACCATTTAAGAATCAAAATCAATGTTTAAAACACATGATATTTTTAAAGTAACAATGAGGGAAGAGTTACATGCCTTATCAAAAATATTCACAGAGAGGATCTTGGTCCTCAAGCCTCTAGGTGACCTTTTGGATGAACCCTATACCCAATCTTATTAGAGAAATCGACAGAGAATTTAGAAGTGTTTTGTTCTTGTCCAAGTAAAGAATGAATGGCCAAATAATTTTATAAGTCATGGGTCATAAGAGTTTAGGGGTGAGAAATTTCTAAAATGTCCTCTTCTTAGAAGTTAAAAATTAACCAGAAGGGTACAACTCACTTTACACAAACATACCGTAGGGTATAAATTGTACTTTACTCATACCCTAACCCTTCCCTTGGACCCCCATACAACCTACGACCACATAAGGTCAAGTCATATCCTAAAGTATGAGAAGTTCCATGGGAACCATATCTTGGTCAGAATTACCTAGACCAAACCTAGGGTATTGTACAGCTTGGCATCACACACATTGTATCCTACCGTATGACCAATATGATTCCTAGTTATATCTTGGACAGAAATTACCCCAAACAAACTGACTAACTTATGAGAGAGGGTCCTTATCCCTTACTTAAATATACGACTAGTACCTTCTAGTAGTATGTTGTCCATAAGCTCCAACCTAGGAAATTTTCTAGGGGTTCAAATTCAAGGTATTTCAATTATGCCCGTGTGGGGGCCTGAGTGTGATGTAATTGTTAAATCTAAGATATCATGTGATATATATGACTGTGTGGGGTCTTATATATTATTGATAGCCTGGAATACATACGAATAATTGGAAGATTATGGTTTGTTATGGAAATACCTCATAAGGATTGGTTGTGGAAATACTCCTTATGAATGGTTGTGAATATTTTATCATTATTCTCATGTCATCATATGCATCAATTAACTTATTTATTTTATTACTTTATATATATATAATTGTTGTCCTATATGTGTACTCAATTTATATCTTATGATATTTATGTGCTTTGAAAATACTAGAAATATAGGGAACACTAAAAAATACTGAATATCGATATTGGAGTTTGGATATTATGGACCTTCTATGTTTTAGTATGATAAAGAAGACTCAATGACTATGTGTCAATTATGATGACTGTGAGTCAACCTCAAGATTATGTGCCAACCTCATGCATCATCATCATCGTTATCAACTTCACCATCTTATACATTGCATTTTCTTTATTATGTTGATGTTGGGATTGAATTTACGTATTGACTTGTTATATGTCTACAATATCTATATCCAGTAACTTATAGTTAACCATATTGTATATACATGTTCTTCTTTGTTTATACTTGCATGTGATAAAATGTATACTCGTGCCATACTTATTGTATTATTATTGTATTTTTGATATATATTAGAACTTTTTGTGGAAGTAATATAGGCTACCGTTGTGGGACATTTATTGATTATAGGTGACATGCCCTTAGTATGTATTTTGTGTATCTTATTTTCTAGTTTTCTCAGTCAGCCTATGATACCTACTGGGTACAAGTGGATTGTACTTACTCCTACTGTACCCTTTTGGTGCAAATTCAGGTATTGGTGTGCCCCACGTTGCTTGACTCGGACGATTCTTGGAGCTTTCAAGGTAATTGATGATTTTCAAGTGTTTGGATATCATCAACTATCTTTGTCTATAGACTATGTCTGTACTTTTATTTCAGATATAGAGTTTCTCTTGTATTTGGATATCTTATGTATTGCTTTTGGATTCAAGTTGCACTATATACATTCTAATACTATTGACACTTGATTTTAGGAGTTATGGTTGCATTGTTATATTTCTTTCTGCATTTATTATACTTGTATGATTTAGTTTCATTCTATAGGTCTTACCTTGGTGTTATTTCATTATTTTTCCACCCTTCGTGTATTGGGTTATGTAATAGGTTTACTTGTAAAGGTTCATCGTGACGAGTGCCATCATGACTTATAGGTTTTTGGGTTGTGACAATTATCCTTGACAATGCTTTTTCATTAAAATTGATTTAAGACAAGTGTGATTGAGGAATAGGTGTCATTCCCTCTGAACATTTGTTACCTATAGCTAATAGAGCTTTTTATTGTGTTTAGTTAATTCAAAAAAACCTTAATTCCTTCTCAATTAATGTTATTTTAAGTGTTTGTTGCAAGTCATATAATCAATATGAACATTTTTTTATTTTAACTTGATATAATTTTATTTGATTAAGATATTAATCAGTTCATATGCATATTACTCTTAGTCCCTCTTTTGTGTTTTCCCTTGAAATTATCTTTGTTTAACTTTTCATTTTGGATTTGAATTATGTTTTTGGTTCATTTAAGTACGTAAGAAGTATGAAATAAAATATGATCCATGTAATTTTAAGTTTGTGCTTATAATTGAAAAATAAATCTTTTGTGGTGGTTTGTCTTCTTTTCCTTTTTCATCCAAGAATGGGTTACTGTGTCAAGTTGTAGAACTATATATCTTTCATCCAAGAATGGGTTACTATCTCAAGTTGTAGAACTATATATCAAGTGGTCCAGCTCTTTTTAGTTTTATCTTCTTGAAATTAGTTAAGTCCAACATTGAGTTCCCAATTTTGCTTCACTATTCTACTTAACCAAATGGTTTATTTTCACTAAAGACTCGACTTTGTTGTATTTATAGACCTGTAATGAGAGAAGTAGGTGATGATTTTATTTAACCAAAATCTATTTATATTTTAGATTTAGGTTCAATCTGTTAAAAGCTATTTATTTTGAAAAAAATTCAGAAGCAACAAACTTAAGCTCATAATTAAAAGTTAATAGCAACTATTTCATAATTACCTGAAATAGCAACTTGTATTTTATAATTTAGATTTTATTTTGATACTAAAATACATATAAAACGGGATTTCCTACACTTTTTTTCTCAAATTAGTTATGTTAAATAAGAAATAATTACCCCATGTATTTAAAGCTGAAGATTTTTTTTCCATAACTGACTTTTATAAATTGTAATTGTTGTTATTTTTTGAAAACTCAAATCAAAATTAAAAAAGCTAATTTACAAAATAAAAAATGAAAAAGCAATTTATAGAGTCAAAATTCAAAATTCAAAATCAGATACAAGAACGACTAAAGATTCTCATCTTCATGATCTTCAAAAATTCAAAATAAATTATCATTGTTGTTACAGGTATAGAAACATAACATTAATTTCATATATGTACTTCATCAAAGTAAGATGACTTAATCATGTTGTTTGAAATTATTTTTTATATTTCATCATGTTTTCAGTAAAACATTTTTCATCTTAGATTCATTCTATTTTTAATATTTGATCAAACTACTTTATTTGATTGAACTTGATGTTGATCAAAATGAGAGTTATTATTTGATCAAACTCAATTATGTTGCATATCAAATAAGTCTAATTTTTTCTGAAAGTAAGTATATACACGAAAAGTGTATTTGTATATTATGATCAGTGTAATTATATTTTGTTTGATTTTTATTTGTATATTTTATTAGCATTTATATATTTCGACCGTGCTTGTTGACCGTGTATTTATATATTTTGACCGTGTATTTAGGATTTTGTTTGTATATGTTGACTATCATTATATATTATTAGTTTATTTGTATGTCGTAAGTTATTTGAATATTTTATGTGCAATTGTGGCTTTGATATTGTAATTTTATATTATGTGTGCATTTGTATAATTAGAGTTATGTTGTATATTTGAATATGTTGTATTTGTTAATTTGTAATATTTGGTAACATTTTTTAGGGATGGAGATTGGTAATGGAAAGCATCCCCATTCTTGTGAAGCAATTTGGGAGATGGACATATGAACAAAATTATGAGAAATAAGTCACTGTTGTTGTATTATTAAGCACAAATACATCATACAATCATCTATACAATCAATTTTCTGGCAACTCATATTAATGTAGATTTGAGCATCAAAAGTATCAAAATTGAATATCAAATAATAGGTACTGTAGAGCAAATACGTATGCATAATGACATGGGTCTAAAGGTATATATTTTGCAAACGAACAAGATAAAGAATATGAATTGTATGCCTTTGTATGTAAGTATTTGGGAGTAAGATGCTTTTAGCACATCTAGAATTTCATCATATATAATGTTCAAAAAAGAAATGTCTACTACAATTCACGTCATGGGGTAAATACATTTACTGATGATGCATTAATACTTTTTGATAATACAAAAGAATTAGATGTATTTGAGATGGATATGAGTTATGTGATTATCTCAGTACCACATTATAAGCATTTTGAGGTAGACCAGGTGTACCTCTCAAAAGAAAATGTTAAGTTAGCTATGAAGGATTATACAATCAGGGAGAAGTTTCAAACATGATCTAAAAGATCAAGTAAGATAAGGTAAGTACATTCTATATTAATTTTTTGATGTTTAATATACATTTAGAAATGTATTTAACTATATTTAATTTGTTAGATGTAGTTATACTCTATTGTGTAAACCCATAACTGTGGTTTTTTATTCCGTGCATCTGGTATAATGGAATATGGATAGTTAGAGTTAGAGAGTTCGTACCAGAACATACATGCTGATGAAAGATAAAGGTTATCCCAAATTGCATGCAACAAGTATGTCGATAGGTGGTATGGTTAAATCAAAACTTAAAACCCATTAATAAAAATTCAGTTCAACTGAAATAAAAAATGACATAAAGGAATACTTGGGTATGGATTTTACATATAGTTGATATTTGAGGGCCAAAGAAAGAGTAATAAAAGAATAGAGGGGGGATCCAGCATCATCATATGGCAAATTACCAGCATACTTACATATTTTGAACACTACTTATCCTAATTCATATACAGGAAGGATAAAGATTAATGAATATGAGTTCTTATTTGCATTTATAGCTCTTCATGCATTCATTAAAGGATTATAGCATTGAAGACCTGTCATACTTGTGGATGGTAGTCATCTGAAAGAAATGTACACTAGACATTTGTAGCTGTCTATACCATTAATGGAGCTGGTAAGTTACAGTTAAGAGTATGTATGTGCAAGTTATATTTGAAACATATAATGTTAACTAAATGTATTTTAAAACTATGATTGAAAAATACCTATACAGTTAACTATATATGTTTTAAAACTGACTTTGAAAAATACATAGACAGTTAACTATATAAATTTTTCAACTGTGTATGAAAAATACATATACAGTTAACTATATGTTTTTTACAACTATGTTTGAAAAATACAATTACAGTTGACTATATGTATTTTTCAACTACATTTTCCTAAAAAATATGTACAAGAAATTGTGCAAAATGTATTTATATATAATTGTGCAAAATATATTTATATATTTAGGGAATATATTTTCTTTAGCGTATGGTGTGCTTGATTCAGAAAATGATGCATCTTGGATATGGTTTTGTGAGAATCTCAAAGAAGCATATAGTGAAAGAGAACACATGTGTGTTGTTTCTAATTGGAATGAAAGTATCACAAAAGCTATTTGTCGGGTGTACAAAGATGTACCTTATTATGCATGCATATGGCATGTATCGAGAAATGTGAAAAAATATATAGAAAGTCACATGATGTGTTATCTGAAATCTTTTATACAATGATAAAATCATATTAAATGTCTAAATTTCACAAGCTAATGCAAAAGGTTGAGGCCATTGATGTTTGAGTGTAGAGTTGCTTAGAATTGATGGATTACAAAAAGTGGGTTAGGGAATATACACCAGTACATAGGGGCTGGACTTTGACATCAAACATTGTTGAATGAATAAATGTTGCACTTGAATCGGCTAGAGAACTACCTATATATGATTTTCATGAGGAAGTTAGATTGATTATTTATAGATGGAACTTCGAAAATAGACAGGAGAGCTCATATATATTCACAACACTCCTTGGAAAATTTAATGAAATACTCAAAGATAACAAGGCAGAGTGCACACGTATGACGGTAAGATCATATACATTTGTCACAATATTTGTTTTTTCCCATATACATTTGTCTAAGAATATGTATTTGCAATATTTGTATTTACAAATATATAAAATGCAAATACAATTAGTTATGTGTATTTTCAACTTTAATTGAAAAATACATATACAGTTCTCTAAATTTATTTGCAGCTCTGTTAGAAAAATACATCTGCAGTTATGTATATGTATTTGCATTTGTGTGTGAAAATACATATATATGGTTTTAATTTTATAATTTCTTCAAATTTTTTCTTAAAAAAATATCAGGTTGTACCTACCAGAAAGTATCTCTATATAGTACATGATAAAGAAAAGTATTTTACTATTTGCCTTAAGGAAAAAATATGTTTTTGTCATGCATTACAATTGGATGCGATACCATGTTTACATGTTTGTGCAGTCCTGGATAGCAAAATTTTTAAAAAGGGATCATATAGCTCTATTTTTTAGAAGTCAAAAATATTCTTTAGAACATATGATGTTTCAATTTATCATTTGCCACACAAATATAATTGGATAATTTCAGATAGGGTGAAAATTGTTTTTGCCCCTAACTTTTCCTTAAAAATTAAACTTCCCCCTCAACATTGAACAATGATCATACGCCCCTCTATCCTATGCAATGTCTATTTCACCATTTTTATTTTAATCCTATATATATGTAATACCTCTTTATATTATATATAATAGATATTTTTATCCTAGGTATTTGTAGAATTTTATTTAAGTTTATTAATATTATAAGTAAAATAATACTTTTTATAAGTTTGTCACAAAATTTAATGTTATTTTTTAAGATCATTATTTCAATATTAAATTTATTAAAGAGTCGTTTGGTGTGAAATATAATTATAATGATTCGGGACTATAATTCATGATTATCTTATCATTCATTTTTTTAGATGTATTAGTTAGTCTAAAAATTATTTATCCCAGCATTTTATACCATAGTGTTGGAATAAGTTATCACACATACATGCTGGTACAATTTATTTTGGGATTACTAATTGAGAAATAACTTATTTTCAACCAAACCACCCCTAAGTGTATATATATGTATGTGCATGCATGTGCGTATATTTTGTATCTCACCACTCTCGTACTACATCCTTTTCATATTATATGACTTTTGTTGACATGACATAACTCTTAAGAAAAATTTATTTAGAGGTGTATTTTACTAAATTAACCTTATTAATGATACTTTAATACCTTAAATTTGTCTATACCATTCTTTATTTAGTTTTTAATACTAAGGGTATAAAAAATATAATACATTACCCTTGATTTCAGAAAATAAACAAGTAAACTAAAATAACTATTTTTAGTATGAGGGTCAAGTGATAAGAAACTATATTATCTATTATCTATATAAATAAATAAGTTGTGATTGTCATTAATAGAGTATTACATAAATTAAATTTTATCTAAATTAAATATTATATTTTAAAAACCAGTCTTATTTTTATTCATTATTTTGTATTTTTTGCATTGAATTATGTTCATAAAGCTAATATTACTTATTATCTCTACTTATAAAATAAATATTAGAGTTTTGATTATTATTAATAAAACTAATTTTCCTATTATGCTAATTTACTTCATTATAGATCATCATTAATCTATGTATTTAATTAGTATTTTTTATTTTTTATCCCATAAGATAATATCTATGTTTTTATGAAAAATTTGTTACATGGATTTTAAAAAAATGAAAATATGATATTTTAAAGAAGTAAGAAAAAAGAAGTTGATGATGCGAAGGCACAATAGGCATTTTAAAAAATTAATTAGGATAAAGGGGAGAGTCTGACTATTGTTCAAAGTTGAGGGGAGTTTGACTTTTAAGGTAAAGTTAGGGAGAGAATGATTTTCACCCTTCCAAATGGCATACTTGTTGAGGTAGTATTGCTACCAAAATATAACCGACCTCCTGGTAGACCTCTAAATAGAGATCGTCGAAAATCAAGAAGGGATATATTTGGGATGAAGAATGTCAATTCATATAGTGCTTGTGGGTTCAAAGGTCACAATAGGCGTTCTTGTAGAAAATATCATAAATAATGCATTTGTTCTGATATTATCTTAATTCTATTTTTTTTTCTTTTCATTATGTTGAACTCATTTTCTAAATACATGATTAATTCTGCAATGACAATTATGTCTCACCTATTTGAATATATTACAGTTGACTATATGTATTTCCAACATTGTTTGAAAAATACACATATAGCCTCCTATATGTATTAGCAATGACAATTACCTACATAATTTTATATGAATTTGATAAATATGTAACTAATATGTGTCGTTATATATATATATATATATATATATATGTGTGTGTGTGTGTGTGTGTGTGTGAATATGTGAATAATTCATAAATGACAATCATAGTTGCCTATATGTATTTACAAACTTCATTTGAAAAATACACATACAATTTCCTATTTGAATTTGCAACTATGTTATACTTATATAGTTATCTGTATATATTTGCAAATGTGTTTGAAAACATACTGAAAAGGTAAAGAATACATGTTATAATAAGATGTAAAGAGTACTTGTTGCTAAATGTGTGATTAATTCTGTAGTGACAATTAAGTCTCATCTATTAGAATAGATTACAATTGACTATACGTATTTTCAACTTTGTTAGAAAAATACATATACAACTACCTATATATATTAGCAATGACAATTACCTATATAATTCTACATGTATTTGCAAAATATGTAATTGATACATGTAGTTACCTATATGTATTTGCTAAATATGTGATTAATTCATAAATGACAAACACAGTTGCCTATATTTATTTAGAAACTTTATTTGAAAAATACATATACAGTTTTCTATATGAATTTGCAACTACATTTTGAAAAATGCATATATAGTTATCTGTATATATTTGCTAATGTTGTTGAAAATATACTAAAAAGTAAAGAGTACGTGTTGTAATTACATATATAAACTATTGGAAACATGATAAATATGAAACATAAAATTAAAATGGAAACCTTCCATTCAATTCGATATAGTACCAATCGACAAAATACAATAACATAACTGTCAATTTCAAATATCTTTCGAAATAAAACCTAAAATAAGATATGAAACTTAACAACTACATCACTGTCAAATTTATCCACATCACTACCAACCAATTGTTATTTTTTGTAAAAAGACTTTTGTGTCGTCTATTATTCTTATTTCCCTAATAGGCCTCAATGATGCTTCTTCGTTACTTTGAGAATCAGCCTCTTGTTTTCTCAAACCATAATCCCACATAAGTGAAGTATAATCTTGTACGAAGCAAGTCGAGATGAAACTCAACCGAAGAAAATCCTTTACCATAAGTAAGGCAATCTGGATATGTAAACATATACAATTCTCAATCTCCATAAATACATTAATTAAAAAATTAGAATGAGGCGTGTTGTATACTTAAACTTGGTATATGTATACTACATTACTTACAAGCGACCACTTGGTTGTTGAGGAAAATTCTCCACATAAAACCTATCAAAGAGTTTCAACTCATCTTTATCCTTATATCTTAGATGATTATCAAGATAAATACCCTTCTTTTTATAGAATTACAAGCCTAGAGACATATAGGTATTATCTCTTCTAAATTCTCAATTTCAAAAAGGACAACGACATCATGAACAACTATTGAGAATGAATCATATATGAATATTCATCTTTCTGAGAATGATAAAACAATAAGAACCCAATGATGTATCTCTTTTACAATAACAAGAATGAAAATACTGTTAAATGTATGCCATGGTAAAATAGCATGCATATAGAACCCATTTATGTACTTATTGAGATGGTAATCCTTTCCACCTACATTAAGAGTTGAATCATCCAACACATAAATTGCCATCACAGTGTTATCGATGTTCATGAAGTTGTAATCTACTGTAATGTATTTATACATGCTATAAGGCTCATACTTGGACTTGTTCTGTAAGTAGTAACAACAAACATCAATTTGATGCATTATAAAATATATATATAAAAAAGCATATACAAAAAAAAAGAATAGTGTGAGACGCTGCAAAATGTCAATGATTTTATTTTTACCCTCTTGCGTGCATAATGTCAATTTTTAACTTGAATTATTTTTAGGGATGTTAAAGGGGTATTTTGGAAAAGTTTTAGTATTTTCAAAAAGGGTTCGAGGTTATTTTGAATGTTTGAGGTAGTGTTCCTTCGCAATAGTAGCATAGCATGGAGTTTAGCCTCCATGATAAGGGCATGGCACGGAGGCTACCCTCCATGATATGGCCATATCATGCTCCAACATTAAATTTATTCAGTTTTGTTTTTTTTCACTTAGTGGTGTCTTCTTACCCTTTGTACGACTTATAAAACAAACTCTTTTCCTTCATTTTTCAAAGATTAAACTCCACTATTCTTTTCTCTAACTTAAAACCCTAGAAAGTTCAAGGGTTTTTAAAGAAATTCACTATTCGAGCTCCAAACTTTAAATTGTCTTCAATTTCTTGGGTATTACAGGAATGTTGCTCATCCTAAACTTGTATTTTTACATTGTGGCATTAAATTATTGAATTTTTATAATATTTAAATTTTTAGTTTTAAATTGGATGAAGGGATTTTGATTGGGTTTACTTGAATTGCATTACCCATGGTTTAAATTGTATATACATGCATTACTTTATGGTTATGGAAACTGCATAGGTGCATTATATTAATGGTTGGAATTGGAGACATAGGTTTTCCTAAATTGATGAAATTTTGGCTTGATCATGAAATTAACCTCAATCCACTTTATAAACTTGATTTTGAATTTGGATAATTTCATAATTTTTGTCTTTTGAAACCATTGCATTGCATTAAAGGATAAATAAATAAATGAATATAGTTTTGGATGGCCTTGGATTTAGATTTTAAATGGAACTTGGATTCTACATCATTTTTTGATTTAATGTTTGAAGGATTTTCTGTTGCTCCTGTGCGGTGTTTGGTGATTTTGTACTCTTGTGGGTCTGTTGTGAAGTGGTGAACCTTTATCTTTTGGAAGGCCCTATAAATTCATTTGTTTCTTTATTATTTTTAGTATTATTTATTATTCCATTTGGGATTATTTTTGGTTATAGTTTAGGGCATGTCCCTACATAATTGATATTTTGGTTTAGAGGTTTTTGTGGACAAGTGTGGGATGATTGTGTGTTTGACTCTTAGAGCTTGATTAGACTTATCTATCTTTATTATATATTTTGGTTTTCTTTCTTTATTTATTATTAATATGATCTTGAGCTAAGGATAAGATAGTGATCTTTGACCCACGATAGGCTTGAGATACCCATCACAAGAAGTCCTAGGTTCGCGTTGTGACAAGCTTGGTGTTAGAGCACGATTCAGGATCATTGGGTGTCTACAAAGTCACATTGAGTAGAGTATCTTTAATGTGACTTATAATGGGGAGGATATAAGGGATTTACAAATGTTTTTCTTTCTTGTGTTCTATTTTGGATTTTAGAGTCTAGTTATCTTGAGATTTCTCTAACTTCTTGCTTACTCATATTTCAATATTGTCTAACTAAAGATCTGATGGTCGTATAAACTCTGCTAGACTATCTGTCCTACATGAGGAAAATATAGAGGGAACCCACCATATTAATGAAGTATAGACCCGATCTAGTGTCCCTTCTCCTGACTGTACTGCTCCATATGGGGTTCCACGATGAAAATCCCTAAATTTTCGGTCATTGAAAGATTTCTAAGTTTTTAAAATCACTACCCAGAATACGACTCGCCCTACCAGTCGTAGGGTGTCACTACGATTCTTAAGGACTCACTCAAAGCTAGACCAGAGTGCAAGCCTAAAGATTCTATTGTGACTACGACTAGGGCTTATGAGTCGTAAAGTCTCAAAATGAGTCGTATGGTCCCAGCCATAGCCAAGCCAATGTGATGTCCAAAATATTCTGTCTTGACTATAAATTAAACCCTACGAGTCGTAGGGTCACCTGACGAATCGTAAGGTGTGGATCATAGGGTCCCTAGAGAACAATCCTTCAGCTACTATTTTGACTATGACTTATGGTGATGAGTTGTAAAGTGTTCTTACAAGTCATACTGTTACCCGTAGTCACTAGCGATAATTTTTTAGTATTTTTATTAAGGGAACTTTGGACATTTCCCTTCTTCCCCAATCATGAACCACAAGTTAAAACCCATTTAGTGTATCATTATTACTTTAAAATAAATTAAAATGACTTCTCAACCTCTATCAAATCCCCAGGCTTAAGAATACTTAATTTTTTCCTAGAAGTTGATCAATTTGGGCTCTAAAGGGTGATTTATCTCTATATGTGATACTTTAAGGCATGTTAATTTTTCCCAAACCTTATTTTATGAAATGTATATGTTTTAAAATAGTTTAATGGTATGGATTTGAATATGGGTTTTGACATAGGTTGGAGTTTTTTTAAAGGTTGATCCTTGAATTGTTTTCCCATGGCTTTTAGGAGTTATTCATGCTTTGAAATTGATATTTGAACTAATGGGGTACATAGGTGTGGGAATTAGAATGGTGGTCGTCGTATTCCCCTAAATTTATGCTTTGAACTTGGAAATTGATTTTGAATAATTGTGTTTGCTCAACCACCTTATATAAATAGCCTTAAATTGTGTAATTTATAACTTGGTTTGACTTACTCACTTATACTATTTCATTGCATAAATAGTTAAGCAATGAACATCGATTTTGAAAGTGTTGTTGGCTATGTTTTGATTTAATGAACCAAAAAGGGTCGAGGCATTAACCCAATTTGATTTGATAAAATAAAGTAGGTTAAGGAATTCCTCCAATATCATTTAATAAACAAAAGAGGTTGAGGAATTCCCCCAAATTAATGAATTTATAATTGCATAATTATGTATTTGCAAGCGTACGACATGAACATACCTGTGGTTTGCCTTAATGTATAATTTTATGGTTAGTTAATGGATTATGTGAAACTTGTTTTAATTTGGGATAATAGGGGTTATGTATCTAAGCCATGAAGGTGTGGGTCTTGAATGACTTGTACTACAAATTCATGTTTGCTGACATGAGGGTTGGTCTCGATAATCATGTGCATAGTTCACACTATTGATATTTATATTTTTATCTTGGATTAACGTAGGGTGGGGGCATTCCTTGGTCTTCCTTTATACCTCAAGTACATTTGCCTAACACGTATAAGGGTTTTTTTTTCAGCAGGGAGAGCTAATCTTATATAGCCCAAGGATACATTTTTAAGACAGTTGAGCTACATAGTCTAAGATAATGTTTTACTATCATGCTAAACATTTTTTTCTACCCCAGTAAATACTACATAAATGTATGCATCTATGTGAACATGTCCAGTGAGTATGAAATTGAACTTTTGACTGATGTTATTTTATCCTTTCCCTGAGTTACATACTAGTGCTCATCCCACTAACCTTCTCCAGACGTTGTAGCCCCACATGATGTATGGTTCGTAGGCAATCCTAACATTTCTGTGAATTGTTAGGTGGATTGGCTTGGTTTTTCGGTCAATGTGGTGAAGTGGTGAGCTTTCATTCATTGAAAGACTTGATTACTGCATGGGTTTTCGTCCATAAATTAGAACTAATAAATTTACAATAATATTATCATTTTTATTATAATTGTTAGAGTTGGGGGCATGTCCTGATGTAAGTTGTTTTTAGATTAGTTGAGGCTTTGTGGATATTACTGTGGATTAGGTATTGATGTTTGCACTCTTAGATATCTTTAAGTTTATTACCTTTTGTAACGCCCTGAATCTGGTACCCAGGATGCTACACGGTGCCCATGACCCCGAAGGAACACAAGCTAACCCATGACTAATATTTGTAAACTGAGCACTGAATAATAGTAATAATATCGTTATTGCGGAAACATAAGCTAAAAGGCCATAAGGTTCAATACTAGTACATAAGTAAAAAAGATGGTATAACAATACCAATACAACTGGGATAATTTTCTAAACATATTGTAGTCTAAAAGCCTCTAAACTATCTTAATAAGGAGTTGATGGGACATTTCCCCAACTAACTCCAACTACTAAAATAAACTGAAAACTTAAATAGTAATGTGATCATCATGTCCTCGAAGGATGAGGACTTACAGCTGACTCTGACTGCTGAACTGGGATGTTACTGATGCTATGGAGCTCGTACTTCTTAACCTATGGTATAAGACACCATAGCATAAATGTGTCAGTACATTAAATGTACTGGTATGCAAGTGAGGTAGGCTGAATGCAATAGGTTCATATGTATGAACAATACTAATCGACTAACGAACATAAATGTTAGAATACATATATTCATACGTAACTGTTACTGAGATCCTGATAGGACTGAATACTGAGTTTTGACTACTGAGTCTACTAATATTGACATCTGAGTCACTGATGAGTGAGAAACTGATACTGTATTACTAAATACTGAGGGCCTGATACTATATTACTGATACATAGATACCTATGTCTGACAGTTCTAATTATGAAGAACTAGCCTGGTTGACTATATATAACAGTTCTGAAGCTGAATACTAATAACATAAGTTCTGATAACTGATATAACTGATAACATGAGTGACTGTATCTGACAGTCCTGAATCTGATGGAACTAGCTGAGTTTCGTACTGTATCTGAGAACTGAATCTGAGATCAGTCCTATTTAGTAGGTGATCTCTACATCTGATGATACAGATACTGATTAACCATATTTGACAATAGTCCCGTCTAGTGGGTGATCCTGGAGTCTATTTATAATGATAAGGAGTGACAATATCTGACAGTCCTAAATCTATACTACTAAGCTAAATTGACTATATCTGACAGTCCTGATTGTGTAACTGAAACTGTGGGATGTATTCATCTAACCGACATACCACATACTAAGCATACTGGGGTCCAACCTGTAACTCTAGCTGGAAGGGTGTCAGTCCCTACCACTGGTAAAGACAACTGTTGTGGAGTCAGTCCTAATCTAGAGGGTTTCCCCTGGGATCAGTCTTATACATTTAAATGCACTAAACGGTGATCCCTGAGTATGTCAGTCCTATCTAATGGGTGACATCTTGTACCTACGCTGGCTACATAGTTCTGGAACTTAGGGATTTCTTCTAAGGATCCCAGTCCTATCTAGCAGGTGAGTCCCCATCCTAAGTCTCGCTTAATGCTGAATCATACTCCCATCTGAAAGACGCTGAACTGATTAACTGAACTAAACTAATACTAGTGGTACTGTCTAGCGGAGCTAAACTAAATTTACCAAGATTTGTTGACTGACGAAATGTACTGAGTTCTGAAAACTGACTGAGAATAATAATGTTACTGAGATTGACTGGGAATACTGAGGTTACTGAGATTACTGAGCTACTAACATTACTGATATTTCTGAGATTTCTTGAGTCATATGACTGAATGAGTTCTATGGATCATATCTTGACTGAAGAGATCATGAAACCATGAAATGGCTGTTGGCACACAGCTAAATGTTGGGGTACAAGTACCCCCATCACTCGGTGTGATAAAACTGACATGGCATTGCTTACTTGAACACATGACCAACAACATAATTTATACCTCATATATTGAAGCACTTCATCAAACATGTGATATGCATAAGCTTGTACATACATGGGGATTGAATGATATCAACTATTTTGAAATTGTTCCTTCATTTAGGCATTTAATCAAAGACATGATAGGCGTAACACATGTAGACAACATTGCATAACAATCAAACATCATGATTCATATCTAATTTCATCATCCTAGGGTTTATTTATAGGTTCACATGAATATACATACATATAAATCAATTCCATATAAAATTGATCACCCAACATGGATTTGAATTCAATTGATAATTCTCAACAAAAACAAAACAAACCAAACATGAAATTCAAAAAGAAATCCATAAACTTAAACGTAGAAAAGAGATTCTTGGGCTTCGTGGACGAAAGGAGTCCATGAATGAACACTACGCATACCTTAGCTTGTGATTCTACCAAGATTCTTGAAATTTTATGGTGAATTCCCTTGGAATTAAACCTTCTATGATAACCCTAAGGCTTGTTCTTGAGAAATTTTGAGAGTAATAGAGTTTAAGCTGATGAATTATGGCAAAATCTCGTGTTATAAGGCTTATATAGGCTGGGAAATTGACCATTTTAACCCTAGGACATGTATTTAATTTTTCAGAAAATTTCTAGATTTTCATCCTCGGCGTGACGCGCCACTATCGCACCAAGTCAGTGGAAAATGACAAATGTTAAATTACACGAGGCCGCAACGTGGAGCTATCACGTTGCCACCTTGTCTATACCTGGAAGTTTGGCACAATTTGCCATTATCGCAGAGCAACATTGGAAATTGAAAATTGCCATTTGATTTATCTCTGCGACGCGCTGAAGGCTCAGGTGATACACTGTCTAACTAAAAAGGCTCTAACTCTTCACCCACGTGTCGGATTTGGGCAAATTTGCTATCATGGAAAGATTATTTGATTTCTCACATGATAAAAGGTGAAAATCTTCAAAATAACACGTGTACAAAAATGGATTCATCTTTCAAAGAAAACTTCTAACATTCTTGGGAAACTTTTTCAAGATAGGAAATATATGGGTATTACAATATCACCCCCTTGAGAACATTCATCCTCAAATAAGACTGAGAGTGAGGGGGAAAACATTAACTGATGTACATACTGAACATGAATAACTGAAACATGATCTCTTGACTGACATGGCTGATGGTTGAATATAACATACTGAATATGCAAATCTTATGAATGACTAATAAGTTGAATTCATGCATACCTGATCCATGACTGATAATTAACTCAAAAATACATGACTGAATATATTGATGAACTAAATTTCCCGTAGTGAGAATGCATGTCTCATGCATAATTACATAACTGAACTGATATATAAATGCATGACTGAATATGTAAAAGTACTTAGTACCATGTTTGTAATGGGGATCTGAGCATGAACTGAAAACCAAGTTTGTAATGAACACTGAACATGAAACTGAGTAAGACGAAGGAGAACTTTTATATTAACCGAAAATACTAATGAATTGAGATCGTCTTACTAAACATGCATGAGTGGAAATAAGAGAACCTAACTGAGTATGTTTAAGAAAACTGTTATGTGACTGAAAAGCACTTATAAACCCATGATTATGCTAGAAGTATGCATGAACTAGAACCTGAGAACATGACTGAGGATAAAATATGATACATAAACTGAATTTCGTCAACTGAAGTAAGCCTTTGAATACTTGGCCCATAGCTGAGGTTGGGACTTTGAGGGTCAACTTATGATTACCTTCTATTCTAAACTGGATTCCTTATACGAAGAGAAACTTACTTTAAGACATGAGAGCGTTGAGGAAATAATGGGGTATCTCCCCCTTGGGATACTATGTCCCTCTAAGAATGCTCACCCTATTGAGATACTGGGGTGATGAATAGGGCATCCATGGACTGATTTATGACTGAATAACTCATGCTGAAAATCTTAAGCCAAAATGAGAGAAAGAAGTCTAACAATATATGTGATGAGTTTAAAGGACCTATAACGTACCCGAATCTATGCCAAGGGAATTTCCTTGATCAGGGCGATTCAGAAGAGAGTAAAACCTATTCTGACGACGACCACTAGTGGTACTGGAAGTGACTCCCTACTGGCATAAATCTTTTTCCTTCTGAGACCTTACTCTTCATTCCCACAGCCTGTGGCCTGGATTACCACATCCATATCATACCTCATTCCTGCTCTACACATACCTAGGTGATTCTTTCCATACTCTTTGCAAAGCAGATAGGTAAGACTCCTATTCTCACTACCCTAGGCCTCAGAGCCTAGCGACCCATCATGACTGTCATTCCCGAACTTCGGTACTGGTGCACTAGCTGAAGATGGAGCTGGGACATAAAGATTATGACTATACGGAGTACGGCTACCACCTTCTAACTTAGGCTGAGCAAAGTTGTAACTACCTGTCCTTACCCTCTTATTCAGCTTTTCCTTCATCTTAATCTTTTACTCTTATATCTGCTGAGCATGGGTCATAAGTCTGGCTAAATTCATGTCACTATTCAGCATGACAGATCTACACTCATTAACCCGGCTATTATTCACCCCTGACACAAACTTACTCATCTTGGCCTTACTATTTGCAACCATATGAGGATCATATCTGGCTAATTGAGTAAACATAAGAGAATACTCTTTCACTGTCATATTGCCTTCCTGAGGTTGATGAACTCTAGCACCTTAGATTCTCTAAGATCAAGGGGAAAGAACTTCTCTAAGAATGTAGTGACAAATTCATCCCATTCTATAGTTCTTGCCTCATCTACCCTTTCTGACTTGCACTGCTTGAACCAAGTATGAACCACATCCTGCAATTGATATGCAGCTAGCTCAACACTCTCAATGATAGTCACCCCCATGATGTTAGTCACCTTCTGAACTTGATCTAGGAATTCCTAAGGGTCCTAATCTAACTTAGACCCAAGAAAATATAGAGTATTTATTCGGGTGAAGTCCCAAATCGTGATGCAGTTGAATTGGCCACTGGGTTGGATGGAAGAATAACTGGTCATTCATTATGATTAGAAATTGACTGATCAAGAGTAGTGAATACGGACTTGAACTCCGCATGAGAAACATGTTCGCCCAAAGGTTCATTGGGCTGAGGGGCTGACTGATTCCCATTTTTTAGAAGGCATGTTCTGTAGAAGAAAGGGAGAAACAAATTATACTGAGAGTTTGACTTTAATCCAATGTTCACTGGCACGACATGAATACTGAAAGAAGGGAAACTATTCCTAAAATAGTTTATAGCCTCCTACACATAAGTGTGGTGCACAACACAACTATGTACAAGACTATACTAGATACAACTTTCAGACTTCTTAGGACACTGTTGAACCTAAGTCTCTAATACAAAGTTTGTAAAGCCCCAAATCTGTTACCCAGAATGCTACATGGTGCCCATGACCCCGAAGGATCACAAGTTAACCCATGATGAATATCTGTAAACTGAGCATTGAATAATAGTAATAATATCGTTAATACGGAAATATGAGCTGAAAGGCCATAAGGTTTAATACTAGTATATAACTAAAAAATACGGTATAACAATACCAATACAACTGAGATAATTATTTGTACATACTGTAGTCTGAAAGCCTTTAAACTATCTGAATAAGGAGTTGATGGGACATGTCCCCAACTAACTCCAACAACTGAAATAAACTAAAAAATAAAATAGTAATGTGATCATCATGTCCTCAAAGGATGAGGACTCACAGCTGATTCTAACTGCTGAACTGGGATGCTACTGATGCTTTGGATCTCGTACTTCTAAACCTATGGTATAAGACACCATAGTGTAAATGGGTAAGTACTTTGAATGTACTGGTTTGCAAGTGAGGTAGGCTAAATGCAATAGGTACATATGTATGAACAATACTAACTGACTGACTAACATGAATGTGAGAATACATGCATGCATACGTAACTATAACTGAGATCATGATAGGACTAAATAATGAGTTCTGACTATTGAGGCTACTGATATTGACATCTGAGTCACTGATAAGTGAGAAACTGATACTGTATTACTGAATACTGAGGGTCTGATACTATGTTACTGATACATAGATAACTGTGCCTAATAGTTTTGATTATGAAAAACTAGCTTGGTTAACTGTATCTAAATGTCTTGAAGCTGAATGCTAATAACATAAGTTCTAATAACTGATATAACTGATAACATGAGAGACTGTATCTGACAGTCCTAAATTTGATGGAACTAGATGAGTTCCGTACTGTATCTGAGAAATAAATCTGAGATGAGTCCTATCTAGTGGGTGATCTCTACGTTTGATGATACTGATATTGATTGACCGTAGTTGATATAAGTTTTGTATAGTGGGTGATCTCAGAGTCCGTTTATAATGATAAGGATTGGATGTATCAGGCAATCCTAAGTCTATACTACTAAGCTGAATTGACTATACTGACTTTCCAGATTATGTAACTGAAACTGTGGTATGTATTCATCTAATCGACAAGCCCCATACTAAGCTAACTGGGGTCCAACCTGTAACCCCAGTTGGAAGGGTGCTAGTACCACACCACTGGTAAATACAAATGCAGTAGAGTCAGTCCTAATCTATCGGGTGACCCCTAGGATCAATCCTATATATTTAAATGCGCTAATGGGTGATCCCTGAGTATGTCAGTCCTATCTAACTAGTGATATATCATACCTACACTGGCTACCTATTTCTGGAACTCAGGGATTGCTTATAAAGATCTCAGTCCTATCTAGCGGGTGAGTCCCCATCTCTAGGGTCGCTAGTGCTGAATCCTACTCCCATTTGAAAGACACTGAACTGATTAACTAAACTAAACTGATTAACTGAACTGAACTGATACTAGTAGTATTGTCTAGAGAGCTAAACTGAATTTACTGAGTTTCGTTGACTGACGAAATGTACTGAGTTCTGAGGACTGACTAACAATACTAAAGTTACTGAAATTGACTGGGAATACTGAGATTACTGAGATTACTGAGCTACTAAAATTACTAAGATTTCTGAGATTTCTGGAGTCACACGACTGACTGAGTTCTATTGATCATAGCTTGACTGAGGAGATCTTAAAAACCTGACATGGCTCTAGTAGGCACACAGCTAAATGTTCGGGTATAGGCACCCCCATGACATGATGAGAAGAAACTGACATGGCATGGCTTAATTGAACACATGACAAACAACACAATTCATAACTCATATATTGAAGAACTTCATCAAACATGTGATATAGATATGCTTGTACATACATGGGAATTTCATGATATCATACTAGTTGGGCATTTTTCCTTCATCTAGGAATTTAATCATACACATGATAGGCATTGCACATGTACAAAACATTATACAACAATCAAACATCATGATTCATATCTAATTTCATCATCCAAGGGTTTATTTATAGGTTCATATGAAGATACATCTATATAAATCAATTCCATAAAAAATTGATCACCTAACATGGATTTGAATTAAATTTATCATTCTCAACAAACCCAATATGAAATTCATCCTTGGCATGACGTTCCACTATCGCGCAAAGTAACTGGAAAGTGACAAATAGGAAATTGCACGATGGTGTGATGCGGAGCTATCGCATTGCCACCTTGTCTAAGACCTGGAAGTTTTGTTCTATGCGCCACTATCGCAGATAAACACTGGAAATTAACAATTTCCATTTGAGCTATCTCCGCGACGCGCTGAAGGCTCAGGTGATACACTATCTCACTAAAAGGGGTCTAACTCTTCACTCGAGTGTTAGATTTGGGCTAATTTTATATCGATGGAAAGATTATTTGATTCCCCACATAATAAAAGGTAAAAATATTAAAAATACCATGCGTAAAAAGGTGGATTCATCTTTCAACAAAATCTTCTAACATTCTTGGAAAACTTTTTCAATCTTGGAAAAGTACGAGTATTACAATATATCCCCCTTGAGAATATTCGTCCTCGAATGAGACTGAGACTGAGGGGAAGAACATAAACAGACGTACATACTGAACATGAATAACTGAAACATGATCTCATGATTGACATGACTGATGGGTGAATATAACATACTAAACATGCAAATCTGATGCATGACTAATAAGCTGAATTCATGCATACCTGATGCATGACTGATAATTGACTCATAAATACATTACTGAATATGCTGATGAACTGAATTTCCCTCCGTGAAAATTCATGTATGAGCAGAATTTCATGACTAAACTAATATATAATGCATGAATGAATATGCAAGGTACTTAGTACCAAATTTGGAATTGGGAAATGAGCATGAACTGAAAACCAAGTTTGTAATGAACACTGAACACGAAACTGAGTAAGACTAAGGAGAATTTTTATCTTAACCGGAAATGCCAATGAATCCGAGATCGTCTTCCTAAACATGGATGAGCGGAAATATGAGAACCTAACTGAGTAAGTTTATAAAAACTATTACATGACTGAAAAACACTGATGACCCCATGATTATGCTAGAAGTATGCATGAACTGGAACCTGAGAATATGACTGAGGCTGAAACATGATACATAAAATGAATTTCATAAACAAAACTAAGCCTCTGAATACTTGGCCCATTGCTAAGGTTGGGACTTTGAGGGACTACTTATGATTACCCTCTATTCTAAACTGGATTCCTTATGTGAAGAGAAACTTAATTTAAGACAAAAGAGAATTAAGGAAATAATGGGTTATCTTCCCTTTAGGACACTATGTCCCTGTAAGAATGCTCACCCTATTGAGATACTGGGGTGATGAACAAGGCATCCACAGACTGATTCATGACTAAATAACTCATGCTAAAAATCTTAAGCTAAAATGAGAGAAAGAGGTCCAACAATGCATTCATGAGTATGAAGGACCTATAATATACCCGAATCTATGTCGAGCAAATTTCCTTGATCAGGGAAATTCTAAAGAGAGTAAAACCTATTTTGTTGTTGACCACCAGTGGTACTAGAAGTGACGCCGTACTGGCGCAAATCTTTTTCTTTTTGAGCCCTTACTCTACATCCCGTAGCCTTGGCCTAGCTTACCACATCCATAACATACCTCACTTCCTGCACTACATATACCTAGGTGATTCCTTCTACTCTCTTCATAAAGAGGATAGGTAAGATTCCAGATTTCACAACTTGGGCCTAAAAGCTTGGCGACCCATCACGACTGTCATTCCCGAACATAGGTACTGGTGCACTAGTTGAAGCTAGAGCTAGGACTAAAACTTATGACTATATTGATTACGGATACCACCTCCTGACTTAGGCTGAGCAAGGCTGAAATTACCTGTCCTTGCCCTCTTATCTTACTTTTCTTTGATCTTAATATTTTTCTCCTATATTTGCTGAGCATGGGTCATAAGTCTGGTAAAAGTCTTGTCACTTTTAGTATGGTAGATCTACACTCATTAACCATGCTATCTTCAGCCCTGACATAAAATTACTCATCTTGGCCCTACTGTCTGCAACCATATGAGGAGTATATCTAGCTATATGAGTAAACTTAAGAGAATACACTTTTACTATCATATTTCCCTTCCTAAGGTTGATGAACTCTAGAAATTTATTTTCTCTAAGCTCTAAGGGAAAGAACCTATCTAAGAATGCAGTGACAAATTCATCCCATTCTATAGGTCTTGCCTCATCTGCCCTTTCTAACATCCATTTCTTGAGCCAAGTATGAGCCACATCCTGCAACTAATATTTAGCTTGCTCAGCACTCTCAACGATAGTCACCCCTATGATGTCAGTCACCTCCTGAACCTGATCTAGGAAATCCTGAGGGTCCTAATCTAACTTAGACCACAGAAAAGATGGAGGGTTCATTCGGGTGAGTCTCAAATCCTGGGAAGAACTGAATTGGCCACTGGGTTGACTGGAATGATAGTTGGTCATTCATTATGAGTAGCAACTAACTGAGCAAGAGTAGTGAATACAGCCTTGAACTTCGTATGAGAAACATGCTCTCCTAAAGGTTCATCGAGATAAGGGGCTGACTGATTCTCGTTTCTTCTTTTAGGAGGCATGTTCTGTAGAAGAATGGGAGAAACAAATTAGACTGTGAGTTTGACTTTGAGCCTATGCTCACTGGCACGACATGAATACTGAATGAAGGGAGACTATTCCTAAAACCCCTTATAGCCTCCTGCATATAAGTGTGGTGCATAACACACCCATGTACAAGACTCTACTAGATGCAGATTTCAGACTTTCTAGGACACTATTGAACCTAAGTTTCTGATACCAAGTTTGTAACACCCCAAATCTGGTACTCAGTACGCTACAGAATTCCCATAACGCCAAAGGACCACAAGACAATCCTTGACTGATATCTATAAACTTAGCACTGAATAATAGTAAAAATATAATAAATACAAAAATATGAGCTAAAAGGCCATAAGGTTCAATACTAGTACATAACTGAAAAATATGGTTTAACAATACCAATACAACTAAGATAATTGTCTGAACACACTATAGTCTAAAAGCCTCTAAAATATCTGAATAAGGAGTTGAGGGGACATGTTCTCTACTAACTCCAACTACTGAAATAAACTAAAAACTGAAATAGTAATGTGATCATCATATCCTCAAAGGATGAGGACTCACAGCTGACTCTAACTGTTGAATTGGGATGCTAGTGATGCTCTGGAGCTCTACTTCTAAACCTATGGTATAATACACCATAGCAAAAATCCATCAGTACTCTGAATATACTGGTATGCAAGTGAGGTAGGCTAAATACAATAGGTTCATATGTATGAACAATACTAACTGACTCACTAACATGAACGTGAGAATACATACATACATACATAACTGTAACTTAGATCATGATAGGGAAGAATACTAAATTCTGTCTACTAAGTCTAATAACATTAAAATCTGAGTCATTGATGAGTATTAAACTAATATTGTATTACTGAATACAGAGGGTCTGATACTATGTTAATGATACATGGATAACTGTGTCTGATAGTTCGAATAATGAAGAATTGACCTGGTTGATAGTATCTAACAGTCCTGAAGCTAAATTCTATTAATATAAGTTATGATAACTAATATAATTGATAACATGAGTGACTGTATCTGACTGAATCTGATGGAACTAGCTGAGTTTTGTACTGTATCTGAGAACTAAATCTGAGATCAGTCTTATCTAGTGGGTGATCTCTACATATGATCATACTGATACTGATTTACCATAGTTAACATCAGTCCTATCTAGTGGGTGATCCCAAAGTCTATTTATAATGATAAGGAGAGACTGTAACTGACAATCCTAAATCTATACTACTAAGCTGAACTGACCACATTTGACAGTCCTAATTCTGTAACTAAAACTGTGGGATATATTCATCTAACCAGTATGCCACATACAAAGCTAACTGGGGTCCGACCTATAATACTATCTAGAAGGGTATCAGTACCGCACCACTGGTAAAGACACCTACTATGTAGTCAGTCCTAATCTAGTGGGTGACCCTTGGGATCAGTCCTATACATTTAAATGCGCTAACGGGTGATCCAAAAGTATGTTAGTCCTATCTAACGGGTGGCACCTCATACCTACGCTGACTATGTAGTTCTATAACTTAAGGATTGCTTCTAAGGATCTCAGTCCTATCTAGCGGGTGAGTCCCCATCCATAGGCTCGCTCGGTGCTGAATTTTACTCCTATCTAAAAGACACTGAACTGATTAACTGAACAGATATGATTAACTGAACTAAACTGATACTAATGGTATTTTCTAGTGGAGATAAACTAAATTTACTGAGTTTTATTGACTGACGGAATCTACTGAGTTCTGAGGTTTGACTCTGAATACTAAAGTTACATAGATTGACTGGGAATACTGAGGTTACTGAGATTACTGAGCTACTTAAATTACTGAGATTTATGAGATTTTTTTATTCACATGACTGAATGAGTTCTACGGATCATAGCTTGACTGAGGAGATCATGAAAACATGACATGGCTCTAGGCACACAACTAAATGTTGAGGTATAAGTACCCCCATAACTCGATGAGAAGAAACTGACATAACATGGGTTACTTGAACATATGACCAACCACACAATTCTTAACTCAGATATTGAAGCACTTCATCAAATATGTGATATGCATAAGCTTGTACATACATGGGCATTTCATGATATCATACTAGTCGGGAATTGTTCCTTCATCTAGGCATTTAATCATACACACGATACGCATAACACATGTAGACATCATTATACAACAATCAAACATCATGATTCATATCTAATTTCATCATCCTAGGGTTTATTTCTAGGTTAACATGAATATAAATCTATACAAATCAATTCCATATAAATTTGATCACCCAACATGGATTTGAATTCAATGAATCATTCTCAACTAAATCAAAACAAACTCAACATGAAATTCAAACAGAAATCCATAAACTTAAACTTAGAAAAGAGATTCTTGGGCTTCATAGATAAAAAGAGTCTGTGAATGAACACTACGCATACCTTAGCTTCTGATTCTACAAAGATTGATGATGATATTCTTGAAATTTGATGGTGAATTACCTTGGATTTGAACATTCTATGAAAACCCTAGGGCTTGTTCTTGAGAGTTTTTGAGAGTAATTGAGTATAAGCTGCTGAATTATGGACAAATCTCATGTTATAAGGCTTTATAGGGTGAGAAATTGACCCTTTTAACGCGAGGACACGTATTTAATTTTTGAGAAAATTTCCCAGTTTTCATCCTTGGCGCGACGCGCCACTATCGTGCCAGGTCACTGTAAAGTGATAAACGGGAAATTGGATGGTGGCACAATGTGGAGCTATCGCGTTGCAACCTTGTCTTTGACCTCGAAGTTTGGCGTGATACACCACTATCATGGAGCAACACTGGAAATTTAAAATTGACATTTGAGCTATCACCGCGATGCACTGAAGGCTCAGGTGATACAGTGTCTCACTAAAAAGTCTCTAACTCTTCAACCAGGTGTCAGATTTGGGAGAATTTGATATCAATGGAAATATTATTTGATTCCCCACATAATAAAAAGTAAAAATCTTGAAAATAACATGCGTACAACAGTGAATTAATCTTTCAAAGAAAGATTTTAATATTCTTGGGAAAGTTTTTCAAGTTAGGAAAAGTGTGGGTATTACACTTTTTTATCCTGTTATATGTTTGGAATTCAGTAGCTTCTAGTGTGTTATGTTTTGTTTGGATAGGCAATGCAGGTGGTCACTGATCCTCGATAGACTTGAGTTACCTGTCATGGCTAGTGTTTGGTTTTAGTCATGAAAAAGTTTTTATTAGATTCTAGGTTTGGTGTCATTGGGTATCCTCAAAACTGTGTTTAATTGAGCCTCTTTTATGGGTGTGTATCACGCCATATTTATTAGAGAGAGGCTTGAGACATTTAGGAATGTTTCCCTTTTTTATCTACTTTCGAGATGTAGAGTCTAGGGTGTCAATGACTCCCTAAATATCTAATGCTCATAGAACTTCTTCTATTCTACTTGAGGAAAATGTGGGCAGAACTCGTCCTGCTTATATAGTCTAGACCCAATCTAAGGCTCCAACCCCTAATTGTATTACCTTACGTGGAGTTCTACTTTTCCCTAACAGTCCTTCTTGGACTCCATAAGCTAATGATGATTATTTCCCACTGCCCCAAGGAGACATTTCAAATATTGAATTCTTTTATTATTTTATTTGTTGATCCAGTTAGTGATATCTCAGTCACATCAATCGGGTCCTGCTGGTGCTGCTATGAGTTCTTTTAAGGTTACTCAATTTGGACAAATTGTAAGGCTCAATTATCTTACCTTTACTGGCTCTATGGTTGAGAAAGATCCTTAAGGGTTCATAGATTATATGGACAAGATCTTTCATGTGATGCATGTTTCTTGATATAAGAATGACAACGGAAGGCACAAAACACACTCCAAATCAGTCCATAATCTTAAGGATCCGAGGACCAAGATGGAGACCACTCTCGGATTTGCTATCAACAAGAAGAATACAAGATGCAATGTGTATTTTAACACCAAAACAGCAAGAAGAACAAGAACAAGATTAACACAAGATGATTAAAAAGAAGACACAAGATTCGGATCTAACAATAACAACAAGAACACAAGATTACAACACAAACAATAAACAAGATTACAAAAAGATAAAAGGATAGATAGATAGACCACATGAAGATATAATCTTAAGAACCCAAGAATGGAAAATAATGGACCCTTAACACTACACACAACAATAAACCTATCTCTTACAAAGACACAAGATCGGAATCCACCTCCCAAGCCTCAATGTTTCCAAGCAAACAACAGCAAGAAAGAATCCACCCTATTATTGTATCCTAGTTTAGGGTTTGCCTCCAAAGAGAAGAGAGGACTTGTATTTTCCAATATCTTAAGACATACAACATCATCAATAAACTAATTCTAAAAGCCCTACAATATTCTATTTATACTAGGTTACAGATAAAATACAAAAAGACCAAAAGGCCCCTTAGAGACTTAGATGCCCATCAAGTGTAATATGTTGGCTGATTTTTAGTGCACTTAAGATATAATCTTAAGAACCCAAGAATGGAAAATAATGGACCCTTAACACTACACACAACAATAAACCTATCTCTTACAAAGACACAAGATCGGAATCCACCTCCAAAGCATCAATGTTTCCAACCAAACAACAACAAAAGAGAATCCACCCTATTGTTGTATACTAGTTTCGGTTTTGCCTCCAAAGAGAAGAGAGGACTTGTGTTTTCCAATGTCTTAAGAGTTACAACATCATCAATAAACTAAGTCTTAAAGACCTAAAATGTTCTATTTATACTAGGTAACAAATAAAATACAAAAAGACCAAAAGGCCCCTTAGAGACTTAGGTGCCCATCAAGTATAATATGTTGGCTGATTTTTAGTGCACTTAGGCTCCCTTTTGCACTTCAATTTCACACACCAAGTCTCGGACCCAAAATGCACTCCCATAAGTCCATATCCATGATTGTTCACATATCACTTCTAACTCTAAGGGTGTGGAATTTATTGCATATCAGTGGTATGAAGAGTTGGACTAGTCTATGGTGATAATGTAGAGTTGGAATTATGGGATCATTTCTCTATTGCTTTTCTTGATTGTTTCTTTCCTCTTAAGTTAAGAGAGGTGAAAGATGAGGAGTTGTTGATTCTAAAATAGGGTAGGATTCCTGTGAAAGTGTATGCCCAGAAATTTCAGTAGTTGTCCTTTATGCTCCTAAGCAAATGTCTAGCATGAGGGCTAGGATGAGAAAATTTGCTTCAGTTTTGTCTTGGGATTTGGTACTAGAGTTCAAAGTCACCTTGTTAAATAGTCATATGGATATCTCTAGGCTTGTGGTTTGTATGCAACAGGACGAATATGAAAAATAAAACTAAGCCAAAATAGGGGAGAGGCAAAGTAAGAGATCTAGGTATTATGAGTAGGGTAGAGGCCAGCAGAATAGTGCTAGATATTGAAGTCAATGGTCTAAGAAGAAGTGGGGAAATTCCATTTCATATTCTATGGTTAGTGCTCTATATCATATGCAATTCAATAATCACCACCTTTAGAGCAACAGTAGGTTTGTCCAATACACCAATGAGCCCCAGTTAGCTCCATTACATCTTCTTTTAGGTTTTGTGGACAATTGCACCATGGATTTTATGCCGAGGAAAGGAATAAATGTTTCAGCTATATTCAAAGGAATTTTCATTTAGGCAATTTTTCTATTGGGGCTGATAAGGTCCTGGTTGTTGCTTTTTCTGCTCCTGCTCTAAAGGGTGCTACTTTTGGCACTAACACTGGCCAAAAAAATTTTTATTCTCTTTCGATTTATTAGTATTCTAAGGCATCTCCATATGTTGTTACTAGTATGCTAAAACCTCTCTCGTGATATATGTTATCAGCATGACAACGAGTCTGTTCTTTTTCATCTTATGTTTCTATTCATTTTTGTTTTGGTCCTAAGAGTATTATGGGCCTTTTTTCTCTATCTACACAAGTGGGTGACTCTATAATGGCTAAAATAATCTATAGGGGTTATATAGTATCTGTGGTAGGAAGATGTAAATAGATCTGATAGAGTTGGACATGTTAGATTTTGATTTGATTTTGGGGATGGATTGGCTCTATTCATGTTATGTGTCTCTTAATTATATGACCAGAAAGGTCAATTTCCAATTCCAAAATGAGCTAGTAGTTGAGTTAGAAAGTAGTTCATTAGTGCCTAAAGGAAAGTTTATTTCTTATCTTAGAGCCCGAAGGTTGATTTCTAAGGGGTGTCTTTATCACTCGGTTTGGGTTAAAGATTTCAACTTAGAGGGTCCTTCTTTACAATCATCCCCTATAGTTAATGAGTTTCCTGAGGTGTTTCCTAATAATATTTCAAGTTTTTCTTATAAGGAGATAGTATTTAGGATTGATTTTCTACCAGACACCCCCTTCTATCTCTATCCCTTCTTAAAGAATTGCCCTTGGTGAGTTGGATGAACTCAAGGAACAGTTGAAAGACCTTATTGATAAGGGTTTTATTTACCCTAGTATTTTTTTTTGTGTGCACGAGTGGTCTTCATACATAAAAAAGATGGGTTCCTTCGGATCTAATAGATTATTGCTAATTGAATAAGTTGGCTATAAAGAATCAGTATCATCTTCCTAAGATTGATGATTTATTTGACCATCTTCAGGGAGCTAAGTATTCATTTAAGATTGATCTTTGATATAGTTACCATCAATAGAATATTAGGGAGGTGAATATCTCTAAGACTACTTTTCATAATTGGTATGGCCATTATGAGTTCTTGGTCATGTCTTTTTGTTTGACTAATGCCTCGGTGATATTTATGGATCTTATGAACTATATTTTGTCAGTTCTTGGATTTATTTGTAATTGCATTTATTGATCATATTTTGGTGTATTCCAAGAGTGAGGTAGATTATGTCGATCATCCCCGCATTGTATTTTAATCCTTGAAAGATCAACAATAATATACTAAATTTTTCAAGTGTGTGTTTTGGTTGAATGCTATTACTTTTCTAGGTCGTGTTGTTTCTAGTAAGGGGATCAATATTAATCTACAAAAAGTTATGGTGGTTAAGAAGTGGTGATCCACGACTCCAATCGATATTCGGAGCTTTTTGGGCTTAGTCGGGTATTATAGAAATTTTGTGGAGAGATTTTCTTCTATTGCTGCCCCATTGATGAAGTTGACTCATAAAAGGTGAAGCTCCTATGGTCCGATGCTTGTGAGGGTAGCTTTGAGAATATGAAGGATAAGTTGACTTCAACTTTGATTTTGACTCTACTTGAGGATACCATTGGCTTTGTTATTTATTGTAATGTGTCCTATATGGGACTGGGTTGTGTGTTAATGTAGCATGGAAAGGTGGTTGTGTATGCTTCTAGGTAGCTAAAGGTGCATGAGAAGAATTATCTGACTCATGATTTGGAGTTGTTGTTTGTGGTATTTACTTTGATGATCTAGCATTATTATTTATATGGGGTTCATGTTTACATCTTCTCAGACTATTAGATTTTATAGTATGTGTTCACCCAGAAGTAGTTAAATCTCAGGCAAATAAGATGGCTTGAGTTGTTCAAAGACTATGACATGAGTCTTTATTATCATCCAGGTAAAGCTAATATGGTTGTTGATTCTTTTAGCAAGTTTTCCATGGAATGCTTATTCCATGCTGATGAGGAGAAGTGGGGTTTGGTGAAGGATATTCACTGTATCGCTAATATTGGAGTTTGTCTCTTAGAATCTAAGAATGGTTGTATGATTGTGCAAAAGGTGGTGAAGTCATCTCTTGTTGCTCAGGTGAAAGAAAAATAGGTTTTGGACCCTATTTTAATGCAAACCAAGGATGATATGGGTCACTGCAAGGTAATGGCTTTTGAGATTGGTTGTGATGATGTCTTGACGTACCAAGGTAGACTATGTGTTCCCGATGTGAATCGGATGTGAGGAAATTTTTTGGCTAAGGATCATAAGTCAATATATGCAATTTATCCTTGTTCTACGAAGATGTATCATTACTTGAAAGAGATCTATTGGTGGAATAACATGAAGAGGGATATAGCTAATTTTGTGGCCAAGTGTATGGTTTGTCACCAAGTGAAGGTGGAGAACTTGAGTCCTGGTGTTTTTTCTCAAGAGATTGAGTTGCCCATATGGAAATAGGAAGTGATTAATATTGACTTTATTACTGGCCTTCTGTAGTTTAGCCATTAATTTGATTTCATTTGGGTCATCATGGATAGGATGACTAAGTCCACTCACTTTTTTCTAGTCAAAAATAATTATTCAGTAGAGGATTATGCTATGTTTTTCATTCAGGAAATTATGAAGTAGCATGGCTCTCCAATTTCTATCATATCTGATAGAGGTACTCAGTTCTCATCTTACTTTTAAAGCTAATTCTAGAGAGGATTGGGGACTAAGGTAAATGTTAGCACCACTTTTTATCCTCAAACAGATAGTCAAGTCAAAAGGATGATACAGACTTAGTAGGTTATGGTATGGTCATGTGTGATCAATTTTGGTGGTAGTCGGGTCGACCATTTGCCTCTCATAGATTTTGCATATATTAATAGTTATCATTCTAGTATCCAGATGGTTCCATTTAAGTCATTGTATTATAGGAGGTATAGCTCTCCCATTTGTTGGTTTGAGGTTGGTGAGAATTGGTTGTATGGCCCCAACTTGGTTCACCAAGCTATGGAAAAGGTGAAGCTGATTTGGGATAGAGTTAAGGCCGCCAAAAGTAGTCAAAATTCCTATGTGAATGTAAGGTGAAGATAATTGAAGTTTGATGTGGATGACTTTGTGTTCTTGAAGTTGTCTCCTATGAAAAGAGTGATTCAGTTTGGAATAAAGAGAAAGCTTAGTTCCTATTATGCTAGACCATATCCTATTTTGAGTCAACTAGGCATGTGGTTTATTAGTAGGATTTACCTTCGAGGTAGAGTTCCATTCATTCATTTTTTATGTCTTAATGTAGATGTAGTGCATAGGTGATCCGTCATTGGATGTTCCTTTAGAGATTATTGGTGTCTCGAATTCCTTATCATATGAGGAGGTCCCTAATGAGATTTTTAATCGGCAAGTTCACCGGTAACGAAAGAAGAATGCCGCTTCGATAAGGTTCTATGGATGAACAAAAAGTGTGACGAATCTACTTGGAAAGCTGAAGAGGACATGAAGTCCAAATATCCATTCTTATTTCCCACTTTAAATAATCATGTATGTGGTATGTGTATCCTTAACATCTTTGTATTCTGACTTTGTTAAAGGAAATTGTTATTTCCTTGATATCTTTGTTCTTTGTTTTTGTTAAAGTTAAGTGTGGGTGTGCTCTGCGTTAACTCCTACTAAGAAAAGACTTGTCTCATCATTCGGGGATGAATGATCCTATGGGGGGAGAATGAAACACACTAAATTTTTGGTCCTTGAAAAATTTATGAGTTTTTAAACTCACTGCCTGGACTACGACTCTCCCTACGAGTTATAGGGTATCATTATGGGTCTGAAGGACCCACTTATAGCTAGACTAGCATACAAGGTGACTATGACTAGGTCTTACGAGTCATAAAGACTAAAAAAAATTCAGTGGCCAAACTATTGTGATGCCCTAAATATTCTATCTTGACTATGACTTGGACCCTATAAGTCGTAGGGTCACCTGATGAGTCATAAGTGGTAAATCGTAGGGTCCCTAGAGAAGGGTTCTTTAGCTACTCTCTTCACTATGACTCATTATAATGAGTCGTAATGTGTCCCTACAAGTCGCACAGTGCCCCATAGTCACTGATGACATTTCTTTAGTGTTTTCATTAAGGCAATTTTGAACATTTCCCCTATTTCCTAATTATGGCCTATGACTTAAAACCCCTTTAAGGTATCATCATCACTAAAACAAATTAAAATAGCTTCCAAACCTCTATCAAATCCCCAAGGTCAAGAACACTTGGGGTTTTCAAGAAGTTGGTAGTGCTCTCAAGGGTTATTTCTCTTCTTAGTTCTGATAGTATCAAGCATGTTACTCTTCCCCAAATCTTATTTTATGAAAATCTTGTGTTTTAAAGTGGCTTAATGGTATGGATTTGAATGTGAGTTTTTACATGGGTTGGGGTTTTTGGAATAGTTGATCCTTGAATTGTTTTCTTTTATGAGTTATTCATGCTTTGGAATTGATGTTTTAAAATAATGGGGTGCATGGGTATGGGTATTTGAATAGGGTCGACGTATTCCCCCAAATT
This sequence comes from Capsicum baccatum var. pendulum, assembly GCA_030864225.1. Classification (NCBI taxonomy): domain Eukaryota; kingdom Viridiplantae; phylum Streptophyta; class Magnoliopsida; order Solanales; family Solanaceae; genus Capsicum; species Capsicum baccatum. The sequence continues at coordinate 156,030,989 of CM061560.1, read as the reverse complement.
GATGTTTTGAACTTGGAAATTGGTTTTGAATAATTGTGTCCCCTTAACCCCCTTGTATAAATAGCTTTGAATTGTTAAATTTGTCACTTGGTTTGACTTACTCACTTATATTATTGCATTGCGTAAATGGTTAAAAAATGAACATGGATTTTAAAAGCCTTGTTGGCTATGTTTTTATTTAATTAACAAAAGGGGTCAAGGTATTCCCCCAATTTAATTTGATAAACTAAAGGAGGTCGAGCCATTTTACCAACTTTATTTAATGAACAAAGGGGTCGAGGCATTCCGCCAAACTAATGAAATTGTAATGGCATAATTATAATCTTGCAAGCATACAATATGACGATACATGTGGTGTGCCTTAATGTATAATTTTATGGTTAATGAATGGGTTATGTGAAACTTGTTTTAATTGGGCATAATGGTGGTTATGTAGCTAATCAATAAAGGTGTGGGTCTTGAATGACTTGTACTGAAAACTCATGTTTGCTAATGTAATGGTTGGTCTTGATGATCGTGTGCACAGTTCACACTATTGATATATATATATATTTTTGTATGTTGCATTGATATGGGGTCGGGGCATTCCCTGGTCTTCTTTGATACCTCTGATTTATGTCGCTAACACGTAATGGGGCCCTTTAAGAAGGGTAGATGAACCCATATAGCCCGTTGGTTCCTATTTATGACGGTTGAGCTACATAGACTAGGATATATTTTATTATCATACTAAACCTTGTTCCCTACCATAGTATATCTTATATATGTATGTGAACATATACAGTGAGATTTAAATTAAACTTTTGACTGACATTATTTTATCCCTTCCCTGAGTTACATGATTGTACTCATCCCATTAATAGTTTTCGGATACTGTGTCCCCATGTGATGCATGACTTGAAGACAATCTTATTTTTTTATGCAGTGCTAGGTAGATTGGCTCAGTTCTTCGATCACTACGGTGAAATGGTGAGATTTCATTCTCTGGAAGACAATATCATTCCATCGGGTTTCTTCCATAAATTAGAATTGAAGACTTTACATTAACATTATCCTTGTCATTGTTATTGTAAGAGTCAGGGGCATGTCCCAATGTATGTTATTTTCAGATTAACAGAGGCTTTATGGATATTACCTTAGATTGGGTATTCATGTTGGCAGTCTTAGATATCTTTGAGTTTAATACTTTTCTATCAAGTTACAAATTTTGTATTTAGCCACTACTAGGTGTATTATTTTTAGTTTAGCTAGGAAATGGAGGTGGTCTCCGCTCCTCGATGGACTTTAGATACCCGTCACTGCCAAGCCCTGGTTTGGGTCGTGACTCACCGGTCCCTAATAGTTCACCACGGGCTTTATAAGTTCGTTACTCTTATGCTCAGTCACCTCATGGACATATCTCTTATGAAAAATTCCGCTAAGCTATTTATATGCTCGCTTAGTCGGTGGCATCATAGTCTTGTTGGTATGATTATATTGGCCTTGCTGTTAGTTTATTTGAGGTCATTTGGGTTGGCCAATTTATGAGGTTAAATCCCCTAACATTAATAGGCTCTGACTTTTAGAAGGAACCTTAAGGGTTTAGGGTGATGTATGCTACTGATTCGGAAGGTGTGGAGTGATGATAGGCGAATTTACACGCCTATAGTGCTATATTTTACCCATATTTTAGCCTAGTTTTGAGAACAAATTATATATTTCATGCACTTTTAGTCCTTTTTCCTGTAAGTGAGCTAACGAACATGATTAGCAAAGTTTCAGGTATAAATGATGCAGAATTCAGCATTTTATGGATTACTTGACGCCAAAGAAAGCTTTACGAAAGGAGAAAAGGAAGCTTGGACGCCTAAGGACCAAAATTGACGCATGGAAAATATGTCCCAGGCAAAAACAGCAATTCTGAAGACTTTGGGGACTAGCAGTAACTTAGTAGGATTAGGATAATGATATATTAACCTAGTACAATTGGGTTAAGTATTTCATTAGCTTAGTAGGATTAGGATAATGATACATTAACCTAGTACAATTGGTTTAAGTATTTCATTAGCTTAGTAGGAATAGGATGTGGGTATTATAAATACCCTATCTTGCTAGAGATTTTGACACAATTCCGCCATTCATTCACCCATCCACCCATTCCATCAATTCCCATCCATCCACCATCCATCCATCCATCAAAACAATTCTCTTTATTAATTCATTGTTGACATTATTTTTCAGCTAATCAATTCTTATTTTCCACAACAAGAGCAACGTTACTTTGCAAGGGAGTTCACGCCTAACGCCTACCACACTTTACTACACGAGATCTTTATTGTGGTATAATAACAATGTCGATTGTGATTTCCTTCGCACTCATGGGTAACTAAACTTCTCTGTTGGGGTTATGGAAGCCATATGAGCTACTATCTATTGCTATGAGTTTGTGAATTCGTGACACGTGTATTGCTTATATCATTACTCTCTTCATCTTAATGCAAATTCTTGTGGCTGCAGACGCATAGAATAACGCCAGTATACCATTAACTTGTTCGAAAGAAAAGTTATATGTCTGGAAAAGAGATAATGTCAAGGTAATAGGGTCCCATCCCCTATTAAAAAGTTAGAGTCGTAACTGGATTAACCTCTTGGAGAATTTATACCGTTAGATACGCTTTAAGCTCGAAAGATTTAAAGTGAAATAGTCCTTGTTGAGGTTGAAAGACGCTTGGATTTACCATCGAATACAATTCTCTATAAGCACATGCATGTCTGAATTCTGCGTAACTCATAGCCAATAGAGACGTACAACTCATAAGGTGGACATAACCCCAACTTCTCAATTCTCATTGTTTTACAACCTGCTAAACATTCTTTCTTTTTACGTTGCTATTTTCAGTTTTTACTTTAATATTTTGGTTACACATTACAATCCCCCTTTTTACGAGACTTGCACTAAAAGTCTAGTAATCGTTGCTTACTTGTTGACCAAGCTATTCCCTGTGGGATCGATACCCAACCCAGTTGGGTTATATATTTGACAGCGATCGCTTTACACTCCTACGAGAGCTTTAGATTGAGCGTTATCAAAAATTGGCGCCGTTGCCGGGGAATACGAGTGTCAATTAAGTTCGTGATAATTACTAGACCCTTTGGTCAAAGATTCTCGTACTTTTACTTTTAGTTGTTGTTTTTGTTTTATTCAAGTTTGTTCCGTGCATCAATGGATGCACAACGTGGAATTGAAAGGATGGCTGCTCAAGTGCAGCAACAAAATATTGATAACCCAGGGCGTGCAACTAATCCTGATGATGAGGACCTGGGCGATGAGGAGCTACTAAACCCACGGCATACTACTGAGGTGGCGACACCCATGCAGAGGAGAGATCGTCAAGCGCGATTGAGGCCTGATCGCCGAGCTGTGTAGATTTCTTTTGATGGCGATGATGACGGTTTGGATAAAGCTGGTGCCACAGGAGCCATTATTCTGCCACCCTTGGCACCTGGAGCAAAGTTCAATATCACTATCACCATGATTCAGCTTTTGCAACTCAAGGGATTATTTGGTGGACTAGTAGGCGATGATCCGAATATGCATCTAATCAACTTTATTTCTACATGCAAGTCATTCGACAATCCTGGCGTTGGACAAAATGCAATTTGACTGCGCTTATTTCCATTGTCTCTATATGGGGAGGCAACTCTATGGTTGAATGGGCTGACTCCTGATTCTATTACTAATTGGAGGCAATTGAAAGATGCTTTCCTAGAAAGATTCTTTTCGCCATCCAAGAAAGCATAGTTGAGAGATGAGATCACAAATTTTCGGCATCTTCCAACTGAAGCCCTCCACGAAACATAGGAGAGGTTCAAGACGAAGCTTATGCGGTGCCCAAATCACCATATGACCAATGTCCACTTGATGGAGATATTATACAGATCTTTGAATTCGGTGACTAAGCCAGTGGTAGATGATGCAGCAGGTGGATCATTTATGGACCTCACCTTTGTGCAGGCAAGCAATATGCTAGATCGGATGACAAAGCAAAGTAGAGCTTGGTATACCTGGGATTCTGAGGTAGCAAGATCTACTGTATATTTTGGCATGACTGTAGAGCAGAGGCGAAGACAAGAACAACGTGATCAAGATATGGCGCACATGAAAACACAAGTGGATTTTCTTACAAAGCATCTAATATCAGGGAAGACCGAAAAAGTTAAAGTTGTTGCATCAAAAGGAATAGAGGAATCCGATTCCGAGGAAGAAGCCAACTACTTGAACAATCAGGGGGGTTTTCGAGGCAATGCCCAAGGAAACCAAGGTCAGAACTATTATGATAATTCAGGATATAAGGACCGTGATCAAGGTAGTTGGAAGGATAAGACTGACAGGAGTGGTTTGTATGTTCCTCTTGGAAGACGTGACGCCGCTGCATCTGGTTCCAGAAATATGTCAATGGAAGATATGATGGCTAAACTATTGAAAGGAGTAGAGGCAACTAATATAGGAGTGAATGAGGTGAAGAACGACTTGTCCTCAATGAAGCAATTGGTTGACTCGCATTCCACTTCAATAAAACAGCTGGAGCAACAATTGAGTCAATTATCTGCGGCATTCAATTAAAGAAAGGCTGACACTTTACCTAGCAACACTGTGCAAAATCAAGGGAACGATGGATCATGCATGGCTATTACTACTAGGAGTGGTAAGGTTCTGGAAAATTCATCCCAAAGCAAGCAAGTGGCCGAAAATAAAGAAGATGAGGACGCCATAGACAATGACCAAGACGTTCATGATGTCACCCCTAGTGGTTTGCAGCCTGAAAAGACCAAAATTCAAAAGCAAGATGAGAAGAAAGTCGTGGAGAAAACAATTCCATATCCACCACCACCTTTTCCTCAAAGATTGAAGAAGATTGCGGATGATACAAAGTTCAGCAAATTCATGACGATGTTAAAGCAGCTGACCATTAATGTTCCGTTGGTAGAGGCACTAGAGCAAATGCCTAGGTACGCAAAATTCATGAAGGACCTTTTAACAAAGAAGCGGGCGGTAAGCTATGAGCCGACAGATAATGTTCACCATTGCAGTGCAATCGCTACAAGATCGCTAGTTCAGAAAAAGGCAAACCCTGGTGCTTTCACTATTCCTTGCACCATTGGATCTTTAAATTTTGCTAAGGCATTGTGCGATTTGGGAGAAAGCATCAATTTAATGCCACTATCCGTCTACAGGAAGTTGGGGTTAGGCGATCCGACACCAACCAATATGAGGCTCATGATGGCTGATAGGTCAGTAAAACAACCCGTGGGTATCTTGAATGATGTGTTGGTGAAGGTTTCTTCATTCATCTTTCCTTCAGACTTCGTTATTCTGGATTGTGAGGTGGATTCTGAAGTTTCCATAATCTTGGGACGTCCTTTCCTTGCAACAGGAAGTATGCTTATTGACATGAGAGCTAATGAACTTTTTTTTCGGTTGAATGACGAAGTGGTCCGTTTTGATATACGCAAAGCAATGAAGTAGCCCAGCGATATGAATGTGTTATCTGTAGCTGATGTTCATTATGAGGATAAGAAAGCATTATCTGAAATAAAACAGCTGACTATTGAGCCATTGTCTGCTGCGCTGCTGAATGTTGAGCATGAGGATGATGAAGAGTATGAAGAAACTACGTGTGCTCTAACAGAAATAGGGTCCTATTCTCATACTCCTAAGCAGCCGAACCTTGATCTTAAGAATCAACAGTCACTAACAGCAAAGACTTCCATTGTAGAGCCACCAATGCTAGAATCAAAATAGCTCCCCAATAATTACCTAAGGTATACGTTCTAGGGATATGGAAATACACTTCCGGAGAGTGTTGCGGATGATTTAAGTGAACAGCATGTAGAGGCTCTCATCTCTGCTCTGATAAGGTACAAGAGAGCTATGGGTAGGAAGATTGATGATATAATTGGTATCTCTCCTGAAGTATGTATGCACAAGAGTCATATCGAAGAAGATTGCATGCCTACAAGTAAGTATCAGCATCGTCTGAATCCATTCAGAAAACGATCCCCCATCTATCTCGATGAAGACTAAGTAATCGAGATAGTTATGTCGTGCTGCGACAATAAATTAAGCACTTGGTGGGACGCAACCCATTGTTTTTAAATGTTCTTGTTGTTTCTGTTTTCTTAGGATTTTATCGAGCCACGACCAAAACTAAGGCGCTTGATGGGAGGCAACCCATCGTTCTAATTATTTTTGTTATTTTTGAGTGAATGTAGGTACAAGAGGTGTAAAACAATGAGGTCGGTTTTAAATTCCGATTTGGACGTATTGCATTTTAAAGGTGGTAAGTTAGGAATAAAGAAGCAAAAGGCTATGGATTGAAAATTGCTCATGAAAATATAGGCATCGAACAAGGCTAGGCCTAGGTAAAACTAGGCCACGAACAAGGCAAGGCCTATACTATGGCCTAAGGTCTTGGAATCTAGTGTGCCATAGCATAGGCGCCGCCCATGCCCAAGTATGCCATAGCATAGGCGCCGCCTATGCTAAAGCCTTTTGCCTCTGAATCTCATATGTCATGCTAAAGGCACAGCCTATGGTCACTAAAGGCTTTGCAATAGGCGCCGCCTATGGTCACTAAAGGCTTTGCAATAGGCATAGCCTATGCTATGGCATTCTGCTCAACTAGGCAAAGCCTTAGGTGCCGCCTATGGTTACTTTTGACTCCAAATCCAATTTTAAATGGGTCAAAACCCGACCCAACCTTTTCCTATAAATATGAGACTTAGTCTTGAACCAAAAACACATTGGAAACCTAGCTTATGCGCCGCTTATAGCCTCCAAATCATCTCAAAAATTTTCCTTTTACTCTTTTTCTTCACAAGAACATCATCCAAAGGCATCAATCAAGTAAGTACTACTTTGTTCTTCATGTATATTCTGTAAGTACTACGTTACTACGTCTATTATGAATTGTTGAATCTTGAAAGAAGTAGTGGTGATGTGAATGTGTTTGAATTGTTGTGATACAACTAAGTGTATGAATGAATATGTAAGGATGATCTTAACTTGTTCCCAACTTGAATTTGATTTTGATGCATTGTCATACTTTTGCGTAATTGATATGGTCACTAAAATTGCATAATCTTGTCACTTGCATACTTACATATTGGAATGACTTGTTCATCGAGATGAGAATTAAGGTTGACTACCAACATATGAGGTTGCGATTATTTCTAGATGCTATACCTTGATTCAATCTCTATGTAGTAGTCATGATATATCAAACATGAAAGTATTGCTAAGATTACAAGAAGTATGACTGCACTGATTATATTGTTGGAACATATCACCTAAATGTATGTCGATGAAGTCTAAGTAATCGATATCATTCACTTAATTAGTTTGTGTCAACAAATTAAGTGTGGGGTGGTGCCACTATTGTCTGTTTGTTGATTGAATCTTCCAAGATGAAGCTAACATGACACTATTGAAATCTCAGGTACAATAGCACCAAAACACAAGAAAAGCAACCACTCCACAAAAAGGCCAGAAAAGGGGAAGAAAAGAGCAAGGTGTATCCTCCGTGCTGCAAATACCTCGACGCACTCTTGGAAACAAGCGGGGTATTTATGAGGAACTTCGAGGATGACGACTCTGATGATGATTCCGATGCAGGGGGTATGATCCCGAACATAGAGGATGAGTCCGACTAACCAGGTTCTTCTTATTTATTTTTCACTGAGGATAGTGTGTCCCGTCTAAGTGTGGGGTGGTGGTATTTGCATGCTATACTTCTCTATCTGCATTTGCATTTATGTTTGTTTTGTTTTTCTTTTTTTTAGTAGTAAATTTTTTTAACTTCGCATGAAATTATTCTAATAGGCAGCATGCGATTATGACAAGAGTTGTGCTAAAATCATGACTATTGAGACATTTAGGCTCTAATTGTGACTCACTATGTGATATTATGTGGTTCAATTCCTTCATCTGTTGGGTCGAGAGTCTATACTACTCCCAATAAAATCGACCATGTGACTTGTGTGTGTGAGGTGATAGTATATTCTGTGCTTGTGGCTGATGCTAGAACTTGCCTGGTATGTATGTAAAGTGAAAATAAAGAATGCAAGTTTAGGAGATGATTTAGGCATTTCTTTGGCAACCTATGATTATTTACCTTCATTTTTACCTACCCATGGACATTATCCAAGATAACCCCTTTTGAGCCTTTAGCCTATTTGCTTTGACAACCTCATATGTAAGCCTAATCCATTTTTTTCAAGACCATAATTTGATCCAAATTCCTAAGTGCTTTAAAGTGTAAACTCATGTGACAAAATAAGAGGAAGTTGGGTAAGTATGATGCTTTAGAATGTAATGGTGCTTGAATTTGTTATGAAAAAGAATTGCTATCATAAGAGGTATGCTATGAAAAGAAAAAGGAAAGGAAAGCTGAAAAGTTGCTTAAAATTGAAAAACAAAAGAGGAGAAAAAGGGTGGTAGAATAAAGGAAGGTAGAAAGGTTGTTTGAAAGAAAAGTGTTAATGATACAATGTGATGTATTAAAGCGCTTAGGAACATAGTCACTATTTCTGGCCAAAATAGTCCTACCCGTCCCTTAGCCTACATTACAACCATCAAAAGACCTATTTGATCCTAAGCTTAGAATTCTGACATTTAGTGGAGTATTACACTAAGGGCAAGCCTATGGTCATCAGTTGCTGCATATGAATTATTTGTGAGAGAGAGAGAGCAAGGATATTTCTATACCCATGGTTGTTAAATATACTATGCTTGAGAGTGATTATGGGTAATATATTGTGAGACACACATGGTTGATAAGTTTTGGGTAGTTGTGTATGATTCTTTGTACCTTAACTTTTGAATATGAGTTGACCACCATCACGAGTTTATGTTGGAGGTTGAATTGTTTCTACTAATGATTGGAAAACTACTCTTTGTTGGTAATTGTTGTGCTTGTCTTGACGAGTTGTTGCTGTGAAACCTTAAGTTAATGTTTAGAGGGACATGATATTTTGTTCGAGGACGAACAAAGCTTTAAGTGTGGGGTGTTGATGATAGGCGAATTTACACACCTATAGTGCTATATTTTATCCATATTTCAGCCTAGTTTTGAGAACAAATTATATATTTCATGTACGTTTAGTCCTTTTTCCTGTAAGTGAGCCAACGAACATGATTAGCAAAGTTTCATGTATAAATGATGCAGAATTCAGCATTTTATGGATTACTTGATGCCAAAGAAAGCTTTACGAAAGGAGAAAAGGAAGCTTGGACGCCTAAGGACCAAAAGTGACGCATGGAAAATATGTCCCGAGCAAAAACAACAATTCTGAAGACTTTGGGGACTAGCAGTAACTTAGTAGGATTAGGATAATGATATATTAACCTAGTACAATTGGGTTAAGTATTTCATTAGCTTAGTAGGATTAGGATAATGATACATTAACCTAGTAAATTGGGTTAAGTATTTCATTAGCTTAGTAGGAATAGGATGTAGGTATTATAAATACCCTATCTTGCTAGAGATTTTGACACAATTCCGCCATTCATTCACCCATCCACCCATTCCATCAATTCCCATCCATCCACCATCCATCGATCCATCAAAACAATTCTCTTTATTAATTCATTGTTGACATTATTTTTCAGCTAATCAATTCTTATTTTCCACAACAAGAGAAACGTTACTTTGCAAGGGAGCTCACGCCTAACGCCTACCATACTTTACTACACGAGATCTTTATTGTGGTATAATAACAATGTCGATTGTGATTTCCTTCGCACTCATGGGTAACTAAACTTCTCTATTGGGGTTATGGAAGCCATATGAGCTACTATCTATTGCTATGAGTTTGTGAATTCGTTACACGTGTATTGCTTATATCATTACTCTCTTCATCTTAATGCAAATTCTTGTCGCTGCAGACGCATAGAATAACGCCAGTATAGCATTAACTTGTTCGAAAAAAAAGTTATATGTCTGGAAAAGAGATAATGTCAAGGTAATAGGGTCCCATCCCCTATTAAAAAGTTAGTGCCGTAACTGGATTAACCTCTTGGAGAATTTGTACCGTTAGATACGCTTTAAGCTCAAAAGAGTTAAAGTGAAATAGTCCTTGTTGAGGTCGAAAGACGCTTGGATTTACCATCGAATACAATTCTCTATAAGCACATGCATGTCTAAATTCCGCATAACTCATAGCCAATAGAGACGTACAACTCATAAGGTGGACATAACCCCAACTTCTCAATTCTCATTGTTTTACAACCTACTAAACATTCTTTCTTTTTACGTTGCTATTTTCAGTTTTTACTTTAATATTTTGGTTACACATTACAATCCCCCCTTTTTACGAGACTTGCACTAAAAGTCTAGTAATCGTTGCTTACTTGTTGACCAAGCTATTCTCTGTGGGATCGATACCCAACCCAGTTGGGTTATATATTTGACAGCGACCGCTTTACACTCCTATGAGAGTTGTAGATTAAGAGTTATCATGGAGTTTGCTGCTTATTAGTTGAAAGATGTATCTTATTAGTGGTATGAGAAGTTTGAACCTATAAGGGGTGATGATGCTGAATAGGTATTATGGGATGACTTTTCAAGTACTTTTATTGATTATTTCTTTCCTCGAGAGTTGATGGAAGCTAAGGCAGAAGAGTTTGTGAACTCGAAGTGGGGTAAGATAAGTGTTAAGAAGAATGCTCTAAAGTTTCAGTTGTTACCAGAGTTGGTGTCTAATATAAAGAAGTTTGCTTTTGGTTTGTCTCGTGATTCGGTGTTAGAGTGTAAGGTTGTTTGTTGAATAATGATAAAGACGTATGTAGGCTAGTGGTTTATATGCATTAGGTAGAGGATGATAAAATGAAGCAGACAGAGATGGGAGAAAGGCAAAGCAAGAAGTTTAAATATTCAGCCTAGGGTGAAAATTTGAAGAATAGTGGGAGAGATAGTAGGCAGTGGACTAAGAAGAAAAATTAGGGATATTCTTATTCGACATCTATATTTCCCTATCCTAAGCATTTGGGCAATTTCTATTTTAGGATAGAAGTGGTCATAAGGCACAGGGTGCCCAATCTCAAGCTAGTGGAGCTTAGTTAGCTCAGCCTTATCCTCCTTGCCATTTTTGTGGACAGCTTCTTCCTGGATTTTGTAAAGAAGGAAGAAATTAGTCCTATTATTGAGGTTAGCTTGGTCATATGCAGTGATATTTTCCTTCAGCTAGAGTTGTCACTGAATCTACTAAGGTCTCGGTCACTACTTATTTAGCACCTGCACCTAAGGGAACCACTTTAGGTATCGGTACTGGCCGAAATCATCTCGATGCTCTTACTACTTGTCAAGAATCTGAGGCATCCCTCGATGTTGTCATAAGTATTTTATAGCTCTTCTCCCATAATATTTATGGTTTTTTTAATCCGATTTCTACCCTATCTTATGTGACCCCTTATATTGTTATACACTTTGTTTTTGGTCCTGAAAATATTTTTGACCCCTTTTCTATTTCTACTCTTGTGGGTGATTCTATTGTTTCTAGAAAAAATCTATAGGGGTTATGTGGTGTCTATCTTTCATAGAGAGACATTAGTGTACTGGATAGAACTTAACATGGTAGATTTTGATGTACTCTTAGGGATGGATTGGATTTATTCGTACTATGCTTCTCTAGAGGTAGGACTCAAAATATCATTTTTCACTTTCCTAATGAATAAGTGATTGAATGAGATAGGAATTTAATAATACCCAAAGGAAGGTTTATATCCTATCTTAGAGCTCAAAAGTTGATTTCCAGGGGGTGTTGTATAATCTAGCTCAAGTTAAGGATTCTAACTCTAAAAGTCCTTCTTTGCAATTTGTCCCTGTTGTTAATGAATTTCCTAATGTGTTTCCTGATGATCTTTGTAGAATTCCTCCTCATAAAGAGATAGACTTTGGGATTGATCTTCTACCAGATGTCCATCCTATTTTAATTCTAATTATAGCATAGCTTTTGTTGAACTAATGAAGCCAAAGGATCTTCTCGATAAGGGTTTTATTCATCTTAGTATTTCTCCATTGGGTGCTCCCATATATTTCATGAGAAAGAAATATGGGTCTCTTTGGATGTGTATAGACTATCGTAAGTTGAATAAAGTTACAGAGAAAAATAAGTACCCTCTTCCTAGGATTGATGAATTTTTCAACCAACTTTAGGGTGTTAGGTGTTTCTCTAAGATTGATCTTTATTTAGGCAACAATCAATTGAAATTTAGAGAGGTTGACATTCCCAAGACTGTTTTCTAGACCCGTTATGACCATTTTGAATTTTTTGTTATGTCATTTGGATTAAATAATGTTGTAGCTACTTTCATAGATCTTATGAATTAGGTGTTTAGATAGTTCCTTAATGTGTTTATTATTATCTTTATTGATGATATCTTTGTGTACTCTAAGAGTTAGGAGGATCATGCCAATCACCTCTGAATTGTGTTACAAACTCAGACTAGAGATCGTAAGTGAAATTTTCAAGTATGAATTTTGGCTAAGTAACGTGACTTTCCTTGGGCATGTTGTTTCTAGTGAAGGGATCAAGGTGGATCCACAGAAAGTTGAGGTAGTCAAGAAATGTCCTAGACCCATGATTCCAACCAACATTAGGAGTTTATCGGGTTTGGCTGAGTATTATAAGAGGGTTGTGGAGAGTTTCTCATCTATTCCTACTCCACTAATGTAAACTCAGAAAAAGTTAAGTTTTTGTGGTCTATTGCTTGTGAGGGTAGTTATAAGAAGTTGAATTTTGCGCTAGTGTTTACCCTGCCCAAGGGTACTGATTGATTTGTGATGCATTCCATATGGGATTTGTTTGTGTTTTAACGCAGTATAGTAAGGTTGTAGCCTATTCTTTCAGGAAACTTAAGGTTCGTGAGAGGAATCACTTGACTCACGATCTAGAGTTGGTAGTTGTGGTCTTTACTTTGAAGATTTTGCGCCATTATCTGTGTGGGGTTCATGTGTATATTTATTTAGACTATAAGCTCTTACAATATGTGTTTATGCAGAAGGAATAGAATCTCAAGCAAAGGTGGTGGCTCGAACTTCTTAAGGATTATACGTCTTCACTACCATCTAGGTAAAACTAATATTATTGCTGATGCTCTTAGCAGGTTTTCTATAGGGACCTTGTCTCATGTCTGTGAGGATAAAAGAGGGTTGGTAAAGTATATTCATAGGGTGGCTAACTTGGTAGTTCATCTCTTTGAATCTGAGAATGGAAGAGTGATTGTTTAGGAAGTAGTTAAGTCATTTCTTGATGTTGAGTAGAAGGAGAAGCATGTTTTGGATCTCGTACTTATGTAGAATAAGGATGATGTGGTTTAGCAAAAGGTTATGGCTTTCGAGATTGGGGGAGATGGTATCTTGAGGTATCAAGGAAGGTTGTGTGTTCCTTATGTTGATGGGCTGCTAGAAAGGATTTTGACTGAGGCTCATGAGTCTAGATATATTATTCATCTGGGTTTGACTAAAATGTACCATGATTTGAAGAAAATCTACTGGTGGAATAATATAAAGAGAGATATCGTAAACTTTATGGCTAAATGTATGGTTTGTCATCAAGTCAAGGACGAACATTTAAGGCTCGGTAATATGTCTCAAGAGATAGAGTTACCAATATGGAAGTGGGAGATGATCAATATATATTTCTTTATAGGTCATCAATGGTATCGCAATCAGTATGATTCTATTTTGGTTATTACGGATAGGATGACTAATTTTGCTCACGTCTTGCCTATTAGGACTAATTACTCAAGAAAGGATTATGCTAAGTTGTACATTCAGGATATAAAAAAGTTGCATGAAACATTGGTCTCCATCATTTCAGACCGAGGTACGTAGTTTTAATATTACTTTTGGAATTTATTTTAGAATAATTAGGGTACTCAAGTTAACCTTACACCGCTTTCCACCCTCATATGGATGGACAAGCGGAACAAACTATTCAGACTTTGGAAGATATGAAAAGGGCCTTTGTAATTAATTTTAAAGGTAGTCGGGTTGACCATTTACCTCTTATTGAGTTCACTTACAATAATAGTTATCATTTTAGCATCCAAATAACTTCTTTTTAGGCTCTTTATGTTAGAGGTGTAGGTCTCCTATTGGTAGTTCAAGGTAGATGATACTAGGTTGTTTTGTCCTGACTTAGTTCACCAAGCCATGGAGAAGATGAAAGTGATTACAGAAAGACTTAATACTGCTCAGAGTAGCCAAAATCCTTATGCAGATGTGAGGCAAAAAGAATTAGAGTTTGAAGTAAAAGATTGTGTATTGTTTAAGATGTTTCCCATGAAAAGAGTCATGATATTTGTGAAAAAGGGGAAGCTTAATCCTTGTTGTGTTGGTCCGTATCAGGTTGTAAGAAGAATTGGTAGTGTTGCTTATAAGTTGGAATTTCCTACGAGTTTGGGCTCTATTAATCCTGTTTTCCATGTGTTTATGTTGGAAAAATGTGTGGGTGACCCTTCTTCGGTAGTGTCTGTTGAGGATGTTGGTGTTTCGAATTCATTATCTTATAATGAAGTCCTAATTGACAAATTGGATAACCAAGTTCATAGATTAAGGATAAAGGACGTAGCTTCGGTGAAGGTTCTTTAGAGAAATTAAAAGATAGAAGAAGCTACATCGGAATCTAAAGAAGATATGATAGCCAAGCACCCGTTCTTGTTCCTTGGGTTGGATGAAAATGCTTAAGCTATGGGTTTCATCTTAATCTTATTGCTTTTTGAATTTATCCTTGATTTCTACTGCACTCTTGCAATTCTTGTGCAAAAACTATTCTAACTCATCATTCAGGAATGAATTATCCTAAGAAGGGAAAAATGTGAGACCCCACAAAATTTCGATAATTTTATTTTTGACCCTCTTGCGTGCGTAATGGCAATTTTTTACTTGAATTATGATTAGGATGTTAAATGGTATTTTAGGAAAGTTTCAGAATTTTTGAAAGGGGTTCAAGGTTATTTTGAAACTCCAAGGTAGTGCACCTCTGTGATAGTGGCATGGCACGGAGGTTATCCTCCACGATAAGGGCATGGCAAGAGACTCCCCTCCGCGATAAGTGCTTGCCATACTTCTGTCTTAAATTTACCTAGTTTTGTTTATTTCACTTGGGGTGAGGGGCTTTTTGTCATTTTAACCCTTGTCATAAACATGACCTTTTTCTTTAATTTTCAAAGATCAAACTCCACTATTCTCCTCTCTAACTCAAAATCCAAGAAAGGTCAAGGTGTTTGCAAGAAATTCATAGTTCCAGCTCCAAACTTATAATTACCTTCAATTTCTTGTGTATTTCAGGCATTTTGCTCATTTCTAACTTGTATTTTAACATTGTCGCATTTAATTATTGAATTTTCATGTGATTTAATTGTGGGTTTGAAACTGAATTGAGGGATTTCAATTGGGTTTGCTTGAATTGTTCCCCATGGTTTAGATTATTTATTCATGCTTTAATTCGTGGATATTGGGACTGAATTGGTGCATTATTTTAATGGTTGGAATAGGGGACATAGATTTTCCTAAATTGATGATTTTTTCGCTTGATAATGGCATTAACCTCAACCCACTTTGTAAACATGATTTTTGAATATGGATATTTGCATAGTTTAACTTGTCTTTTGAACCCATTGCATTGTATTAAAGGATAAATAATTTATATAGTTTTGAATGGCCTTAGTGGCCTTGGATTCAGATTTTAAATAGAATTTGGGAGTCAATTTGGTTATATGAATTGGTTGGAATTATTATATTAACTTGTAATCATATTGGTATGATGATACCATGTTGGTAAATGCCTTAATAAAGGACTCTTTACTTAATTATTGTTTTATGTGTAAAGTCTTTTAAATAGGTCTTAAAGGAACTTCTGTAGCTCACCGTAAAGGTGTAGATCTCGGGGGGGGGGGGGGGGGGGGGTCAACACTGGAAATCACGTTTGCTGGTATTGGTGGTCCATGTGATCGATATTATATATATTTATATTTTAGAAGAGCTATAACCCTTGTTTCTTAAGGCTTTCCTTGATTTATCCTCGGTTCGCGCGGCTAACACGCACTGAGGCCCTTTCGGTAGGGGAAGCTTAACCCATATAGCTCATGGGTGCCTTTAGAACAGATCGAGCTACACAGTTCAGGTAAATATTTTAAAAATCTCATTTTCATGACCCTTGTCCCTATCCCGACAGTCTATATATATTGATATGAATGTGGTTCTTATGATTTATGACTGAATTTTGGTAATTGTATTATTTTATCCCTATTCCCTTAGTTATATGCGAGTGCCCACACCACTATTTATCCCTTGATGCTACATCATTTCATGATATAGGGTCCAAAGGATTTTCTATTATGCCTGTACAACATTAGGTGATTCAGAACTCCCGTAGATCTGCTGTGAAGTGGTGAACCTCCATCTTTTGGAAGGCCCTATCATTTTGCTTATTTCTTTAATGTTTTTAGTATTATTTAGTATTCAATTTTTTATTCATGCTGGTCATAGTCGGGGACATGTCTCGGCTTAATTGGTATTCTATTTTAAAGGATTTTGTTGAAAAGTGAGGGATGATTGTGTGTTTGACTCATAGAGATTGATTAGACATTTATCATTTTATATATTATGGTTTTCTTCCACTATTTATTATTAGTGTGCTCTTGACGTAAGGCTAAGGGAGTGGTCTCTAGCCCATGGTGGGGTTGAGATATCCGTCATTGTATGATCCGAGTTTGGATCGTGACAAATAGTTACCCTAGTTGTGTATAATCATAACACATTTATATAAATACATATGTATTTGTATACAAAATACATATGTACATTCATATCTATTTTTCGTTGAGAATGTAAACTACATATGTATATATTCATATGTAAACTGCATATGAATATACTCAAAATACAAAATGCATATGTCAATTAACATATGTATTTTTTAGCTTATATAATAACTCCATCATCTTTATATATCATAAAAATAAGGAAAGAATATAATCGTAAGTTACTAATAGAGACTGTTCAAGACTTACCAACTCAACCCATAATGTAGAACCAACTTTAATCTTCAACTATTTGAACCCCGAAATTCATTATTGGTAAGGTTGACTTGTTCATCTTGTAATGTTCCCTTTTGTCATTTCTTTTAATTTATTTAATACATTGCTATATCATGAACTTAAAGATACAAGAATAATACAATTCAGTTGTACATATGTAATGATATTTAAGAAGGTCCTCTGAAATCCACTTTAAGAATTTGTTGATAATATTAGTGTCCTCTATACCATAATTGGGTGAGATACAAAAGATTATTCTTAGTGGATGTACGTCGTGTCCCTGATAAGCTACCTTTATAATTACAAAATACAAAATACAAATATTGTTTAAAATACAAATCTAGTCTAACACTGTAAAATATAAAAAAATAAATGATGTTATTTAAAATTAAATACAGTTGTTATTGAAAAATAAAAAATACTATAAGAAAATGTAAATATAAGTATGCATGCACATAACAATACCAAAAATACAACATACATATCAGCATGGACATCAAAATACACAACATAGATTGCACTCTAACAATACAATACATTCCAAATACATAACTTACTATATAAGTTAGGGTTTGAAACAAATTTCATTGTTTATGGTTACTCATTGAATCTATACGGTCGCATATTCCTTACTATTAGTACAAAAGTTTGTTCTTAAATATTTATTGATGGATGTACGATAACGCTTCATTCAGGATTCAGGTTCTTTCAATATTTGCTTTTAAGAAAAGCTAGAAGCTCGCTGGAAATTATGAATTGTGAACCAGCTAAAATTAGTTCACTCTTTTTTCATCGGTGATTACTACAATACTATGTATTGATATCTTAATGTGTTTCTCATAATATATTTCTGTCACACCACGTTCTGATGTATTCGCACTCATTTTTGCACCCTATTACGACTCTATAAAATAATATTTAAGCAACTTAGAATGCTATGATATTTTTAAATGACATTAAGTCCAAAATATATTTATTCTACGTACCAGAAACCTATCTTAAACAACCGGCTCAGAGTGTATGTAATGCAAATTGATATTTTGAAGTAATTCACCAGGTAATAAGATTTACAAATCAGATGCATCTTTTGGTTGATTAACATCGATATCAATAGTTCCCTCTCAAACACATAAACAAACAAAAATAACAAATAACATTCAATTCTATTTATATACAGTGCAAATATATAAATCGAATATTTATTGATGTGCCATAAATTTTCTTATCTGAACCATGTACCACACTAGGACTGGAGCGTTGGAGTGATGTGTTTATGCCAATATCAGTCATATGTGGCTGGTCAAATTCTTTCTTTTAAAGTTATTTCTATGCTTACAGATACAAGTACAGTCATACAGATGTATATAATCATATACATATATATAGAAACACATATCTAAAACATATCCAAAAATACATATGTACACTGCATATGTATTCTTAAGTGAGGCTATAAACTGCATGTGTATATAATCATATACATAAACAGATAAACAAACAAAGAAATCAAATAATATCCAATTTTATTTATCTACATTGTGAATATATATGTCAAAGATTTTCTGATGTTCCATCAATCTTCTTATCTGAACCATGCACCACATTGGGATTGAAATGTTCGGGTGATCTGTTCGCGCCAGCATCAGATACAAAATAGATAGTTACAGTATATAATCATATACGTATCAAAAATATAAACTGTATATGTATGAATTCATATACAAAATAGATATTTATAGTACATATGCCTTTTTTAGTTTATTTTAATTTTAATAATACATTTTATACGTTATTTTCATTAATTTCATTTATAATTAAATCAAAATTTATTGATACTAGACTAAAAATATCTTTGAACTATTAACGAACTTTTTTTCAAACAAAACTAATCACCAATAAAAAACATGCACATGTATTTGTCAAACCTTACTATAGCACAAAATAATTCAAAAACTTTTTTGAAAATAACTACATCTTTATCTTTTGAACTATTTGAAGATAGCACAATTGACTTGACCTAATTGAAAATTTCCCCAAGTGTTTGTTAGATGCTCTGCCTATTTGAAGCAAATGTAGCTCATTCTTGAACCGATTTAAAAATTAGTGTCTTCACACTAGGTAACTTTGCAACACGAGATGGTGGTGTCCTCTTTAGTTTATGATCATTAACAACATTGAGTGGTTGTTGCTTCAACTTTTTCTTTGGTGGTAAGGTTTCACCTCACACCAAATGATAGAGTATATATAACCATTTATTCTATATAATCTGATATAATGTCAAAAGTTGATGAATTAAACTTTTGTTTTTGTTTGGAGCTCCCATAAATTGAAGGTAGTGGAGGTTGCTTAAAATCATCATATGAATCAACTGAAGGTTCAGCAACTATTTCAACCTGTTAGGGTATTTGAATGGTTGAAAGTTCTCTTCGAGATGACACAATTTTCTTAAATATAACCTAAAATCAGGAAAATATATATTAGTATATGTAGCACACATGCATTTTATTTACACAGATTAAAATGTAAGAAAGTAAAACATAAAAATACAGATCCATTTGTACAAACCATATATATGAATGTGTGTGTGTGTAAATACATATGTATTTAATACACATAAATGAATATATAGATTTGCTACAAATTTTATCGTTTTCTTTATTAAGCACAGTGTTCATACGAAATTCAAAGCGTGAACGAGGTGTATTTGTCCTTCAGTTTAACAATCGAAAAATTTGATTATCCACCTTGGAAACAATCTTCCGAAGAACATTAGAGAAATACTCATACAACCACACTTAAATAGCAAGTGGCATTTTCTATAGCAAATAAAACTTTCCTCTTGCTTTCAACTCTTTATTTAAACTTTTTGCTAAATTCTCACATGATATAGTTCACCACAGATAATTCCTATAATGACAACTCTCAACCAAGTCAATATAGAGGCGTGGTATAACAATCGTATCAATATTTGATAACAAAAAGACGTGTATAAAATATAGAATAGCAAACTTCAAAGCATCTTTCTCATTATTTTTCCCCATATTCTGCTTGAGATAGTCGTAAACAAGTATAATTTATGTACACAATTGGCACCATCAAAATACTGCTGAAGTATACTGTTTGGTACCTCTTCATAAGAAACAAAGTCGTCCTTGTTAGCAACACAATTCAAATCAGTAATTATACAAACTCCCTCTGAGTGAAACGTAGAATTGTGTCATTTGCCCAATGATTATTGCACTGGTAGAACTTTTTCGTGTCTCAAGTGAAATAATACATTTGCATAATTATTCTTGAACTACACAATGCTTCTTTTTCATATAACAACAAAAATAATTCTTATCAAACAAAACCTCGTACTGCTCCTTCAATAATATTGCTTTAAAACCGATCTCAATATCATTTTCTATGTGACAACATATATGTGGCTTAAGCTTTAGAAGTGTTCTTGCTATGAATATATGATCATGTGATACCTATACAAAATAAATGGACATACATCTATATTACATAAATAAAACCAAAAATATACAAAATACAAAGACATAAATAACTTTATTAGACAATGAAATATAAATTACAAACTCAACACAATTCAAAAAATATATATAAATCTATATATATATTTACACAATATATATTTGACCCATATGTATATATACATATACGACATAAATCTCTATACATATATATAAAAACGACAACTATATAAATACATATCTTATCCAATATATAGGTAACCAAAAATACATACATATTCCTCTATATATAGGTAACCAATTATACATAATACATATCTTAAACAGTAAAAAATATAAATAACTAAATATGTTACCCTTTAAAAGTAGATAGAACAGTCCAAATACAATTTCAACAATGTATAAAAACACTTATGGATATGTATAGTTATATAGAAAAATACAAATACATGCACATGCCCCAAAAAAAAAAAATATATATATATATATAAAACAAGGTTTGTATATGTATATATGTGTGTGTATATATGTATATATCTATATATATATATATATATATATATATATATATATATATATATATATACATATATCTATCTATTAACTAATAGATACATATATAAATATCTTTTCATCTTTATCTTCTTTCAGATGATATTCAGAAGAGTTTACAATATCATGACTTGAAATTTTGTTTGATTTTCCAATTTCTTTTACTTTTTTTTCTCAAATCTTTGTATTTTGATGGTTTTTGAGATGAAGATTTTTTCAATACTTTTTGTTCATAATGTCAGCCATCTTATCTGAATTTCGACCTAACCTCTTCGACGCTCAATGATTTTTTCGATTGTGTAGGACTAGAAGCAACTTTAAAAAATTCATCTTGAGTTAGTCCAATGTAAAATGATGGTGGATTATTAGAAACTAAGTTGATAGATAGTATACCCCTATTTGAATTTCTATATGGCGTGTGTTCTGCCATAAGAGTAGACCTCCACAAACATACTACCAAAAAGCTCAATAATAATAATAATAATATTGTACAAGAAAATACAAAATATATACAACTTATGTAATAAATAACATGCAATGACTGAAAATTAATAGTTATCAAATTTTGTGAAGCACAATCTTTATCTAAAATATGAGAAAAACGTAAGAAAAGGTGAGAAATTGATAAGAAAATCTGAAAAATAAGAGAATTTTGAAAAAAATAATATAAAAGGTAAAGTGAGATAAAGAAACGAGATTAAAATGATTTGCAAGTGGCGTGAAAGGTGTACAAGTAACACCTGATAACTGCCAACATGCGAAAAGTGGCCGGTCCCAGTTAAAAATATGCTATTTTTGCTACAAAATATAATTTTGTAAAAGTATTTCTATTTTTCTTATTTATGGTCTTAAGTTTGTCACTTGTCATAGTTTTTCCGTTCATTTTACTCTATAGTTATTTGTTAGGGTTAGGGCTGGGCATAGTATGGTTCAAACTGAAAAAATCAAAAAACCAAACCAAAATTTATTTTTGGTTTTGGTTATTTGATTTTTCAGATTTGTTTTGGTCTCGAATTTTAGAAATTCAGTTAAACATTTTGTTTTTTGTTTTTCTCAAAAAATAATTCGGTTAAAACGAAAAACTGAAATTATATAAATAATATATATTTTATTATATATATTTTTATTATATACATTCAGTATAAAGAATGTTTTTTAATTATTTCATTTTATTTCATCCATTTTGAGTTATTTATATTTGAAAATAAAAAATAGGCTTGCAAAAAATCATTTCTTGTAAAAAATCACCAATTTTAAATGCCTAGTCATCACAAAGAAAGGTTCACAACTTTAATTTTCAAAACAGAAATAAAAATTCGAAATAGCCAAACCGAATTTATTGAAACCGAACCAAATCGAATTTATTTTGGTTTGGTTACGGTTATCATTTTAGTCAAACCGAAAATCGAAAAATCGAATCAATATTAACTATCAAATTGTACAAACCGAATGTCCCCTAGTTAGGATAGCTTATGTTATGGATAATATTTTACTGTGCTTTGTCATCACTCGTATTATTGATTTGTTCTATTTGTCATTCTACAAAGTCTTAATAAAAATTGAACCTCCTCTCTTCAGTGTTAAGTTTTGTTAAATGTGTAAATGAGTTATCTTGAGATGGAGTATCATGCCAAATGTACATTTGATATCGACTATCGTCATCACCCAAGATGATTACAATGGACTCGTTATTACCGCGTGTTGGAAATCCCCATATGTTATTGTCCCGAGTCAGTCTACATCCTTGTTCAATAGAAGCGGATAAAGAAAATGGCATATATATATGGTAATAAACCTCAAATAAATGAGGACTAGACGTTCGCAGCAGCAGGAAAATTGAGCATATTAGTTTCGCACAATCCTTAGTGATTTGGACGAGGTCCAGGTCATTCTTTATTATTTTCTTTTGAAATTTATTTATTGAAACACTAACATTTTGATAACTTAGATGAATCCCCAAAAGAAAATTTCATTAATTCATTTGTTTTAAAATATTATTCACTGCTTTATAAATTGTTCGTGAGGCCCGAAATGAATTTTGAAAGTAGCATTTAAATTGTTTAAAGTGCATTCTAGGCAATTCACTTGAGCCCGTAGAATGACTTCAGGAATTTCCTACATCCCTTGATAGTCATTAAGAGGTCTTAATATTCACATTTTGTAAGTCAGCAAATATTCAGCACAAAAACATAACTCGGATCTTAAGAATGAATTATTTGGAAACTTTGATGTTCTATTTATTCTATTATTTGCAGTGAATTAAATTGATAAATATCAAATGAATTTTATTAATTTAATACAAGATTTTTCTGACAACTTTTTTTGTTAAACAAAAAATTAGCGAAAGTTTCATTCGTAGGAAACCACACTTTGTAGATTTTTGAAAGTAATAATACTTTCTTTTGAACTTAACTTGAACCCTTACCTAGACTCTGATTTTCAATAGAAAAATTTCTTTCAAAATTACCTTTGTAAATTGGGTTCTTAATTTTCTTAAAATTAAGTAGCGACATTTTACAGTAAATTGTCAAGTTATGAAATATTTTCTTAAATAGTTTAAAAATCAACCGTAACGTATAGTTAAAGCATTATTTTATAATGAAGAATTATCAAGATTTGTGACACACACAATTCTGATTTTATTACCACAATAACGAGGAGTAGAAACCTAATATAGAAAAAAAAAATCCTAAAAACGGCGCATGCAAAACCTTCCTTTTTTGAACTAGTTTTTCGATCACAGTAGTAACTAGGTCCGGTGGGAAGAGCCCACCGGATGAATTACAGAAGCAGAGTATAGAAGGAGAATGTCAAAATAGTGTATCAACTCTAAAATGTGCTGATTTGCTGAAAAGTAAACCTTACATGTATGAAACTACTAGGGTTCCTTTTAAACCTGTAATCATGGTGCATGGCGAACCACCAGTTACTTGGAAATCATCTGAGATTAAAACTTTATTATTCAAGAGAATTTGCAATATGTAAGCATTGAGAAATTCTCTTATGGAAAATCGGATATCAATGAGCTTAGGAAAGTAATCTCTAAGCAATGTGGGATTAAGGGAAAATGTTCGATTGTCGTACTTGATACAAGACACATATTGATTTGGTTAAACCAATTGGAGGATTATGTTCAATTGCTCTCTACCAGTGCTTATTATATTATGGCTAAGGATTTGTCTTGGCAAATGAGTACACTTAAGAGGGATCCATAGTTTGAACCAGATGTAGAAACCATGATTGGAGTAGCATGGATCTCCTTACCAGACCTACCACCAATTTTTTTTTGCAAAGGAAGCAATATTTTCTATTGCATCTGTAGTGGGCAAACCCTTAATGGTAGATATGGCTACTAAAAAACACACAAGGCCAAGCTATGCATGAGTAAAGGTAAAGGTGGACTTAGTAGCTAAACTACCTCACAGAGTGCAGATTAATGAAGAGAATGAGTTCAATGGAGAGGTTAAGTCTAAATAAATTCATATCCAGCATGATCACAAACCAAAGCATTGCAAAGAGTGTTTCTTGCAAGGACATGATGAGGATTCATATTAGATTCTTCACCCACAATTATTTGAACAAGTTCAAAGTCAAAGAGAACAAAAAGACTAAGTTAAAGAGGATGAAAATGAGTAGAAGGCTAAAAAGAAGAAGGCAAGCATGGAGAATAACTAAAGCCAATGGATGCAAAGAGCAAGCAAATACAGGAAAGATCAAGATGGTCATATACTGGGAGAAGTACAGGATAAGGCTGCTAACATTAAATCATCAAATGCATTTGATATTTTAAATCAAGAAAAGGTGGAAGATAATCAGTCCAGTAATACAAAGAAGAAAAAAAGAACTAAAGATTGGGTTAATAAGAGCTTTGGAAAATTTGAGAAAATACCAGCAGCAAGGATTGAAAATAGTAATGAAGGGAATAAGTAACATAGCCAAGGAAATAATGTAGAAGGGGAAGCAACACAAGTAAAAGACAAACAGCAAGAACAGGAGCAACAACAACTAAAGAAGGTTGAACAACCTCAAAATATTTCAATAGAAATAGTGTTGAGGAAGAAGGATGCTATAGAGAATCCAGAACAAATTATGGAGGACGTAGTACCACTAGAAATTGAGGAAGGGAATATGATAGCCATTGTTAATAGCAAGAAGGAGGACCTGGATACTGAAAACTTGAGAGATAATATTACAGATGCAGCAGTGGGAGGAGATTTATCTCCAAACCAGATTAAATCACTTAAATCAAAGCATGGTAAATAAATCAGGAAGAGTAAGACTAGAGTAACAAGTCGAAAGTATACAAGGAGTTTTACATCAAAATTAGCCTCAAAATGAATGCTCTAATATGGAATATTAGGAATGAATACAAATAAGGCATTTACAAGGCCGATTACAATGCATAGAAGATACCAATTTATCTTCATAGGTCATATGAAACCATTTTAGGAAGGTCAATGCATAAAGGATTACAAGAGAAGGCTTGGAATGTAACATGCTGTAGTCAAT
This sequence comes from Capsicum baccatum var. pendulum, assembly GCA_030864225.1. Lineage (NCBI taxonomy): Eukaryota > Viridiplantae > Streptophyta > Magnoliopsida > Solanales > Solanaceae > Capsicum > Capsicum baccatum. Next base: position 156,005,366 of record CM061560.1, on the reverse strand, counting down.
GTGTCAGGTAATATATGGGCTTTTATTAAATCCAGTGTGGATTTTACAGTTATTATTGATAAGGAACAACTTTCTCTTAGATTAGAAAATCAATCTATAGGGGTAGTGGTGGTGATTACATTAGTCTATGCAAAATGCTCTCAACTTGAAAGATTGTAGTTGTAGGAATCTCTTGGGAATCAAAATGATACACTAAATAAAGCATGGATGGTAGGTAAGGATTTTAATGTAATAAGGTATGAAAAAGAGAAGTTAGGTGGACTACCAATGACCTGTGAAGAGACACAAGATTTCAACCACAATATTTCCACTTTTAATCTAAAGAAAATTTCTTTCAAAAGGAGCAAATATACATAGTGGAATGGTAGAATAGATAAGGATTGCATAATCAAGAGGTTGGAAAGAATTCTCTCTAAATATAAGCTATAAGAAATTTTCCCTGTTATGGATATTAAAAATCTGGTTAGGAGTGGCTCAGACCATGTCCCTATGTTGATACAGTGCAATACTTATAAGGATCAGTTGGTTAAGACATTTCAATTTGTAAATTTTTGACTTAAATAAAACTCTTGTATGGAAGTAATTAAGCAGAATTGGAAGGTGGAATTAGAAAGGAATCCTTTCATTAATTTTTATTAGAAGCTTAAGATGACTAAAGTGGCACTGACTAAGTGAAGTAAGCAAACTTTTGGAAATGTATTCTAAGATATTGTGACACTGGAAGCAGTGATCAAGCTAAGGGAGAAGTAGTTTAAAGAAAATCCAACAAGTTATAATAGGGCTAATTTGTGAAAAACACAAAAAGAATTGGCATTGCAACTAAAAATAGAGGAGGAATTCTAGAGACAGAAAGTAGGTTTTGAGTGGTTCAAGGATGGAGAAATAAATATAACATTTCTCCATGAAATAGTGAAGAAAAGAAGGGAAAGGTTAAGAATAAGAAAAATTCAAAATGATGAAGGTGTTTAGTTAGAGAATCAGGAGGATATATCTGAAGCTGGTATTAGTTTCTATCAGAATCAATTTATGAAGTAAGATGATACTGAAGATTTCATACTTCTAAATGTGATACCAAGAGTGGTAACAAAAACATAAAATACAGAATTAAAGAGGATCCCAACAATGGAAGAAGTAAGAAAGGCATTAATAGGATTGAACAAAAACAGTGCTGGAGGACCAGATAGTATGACAGGAGTATTCTTTCAAGATGCTTGGGACATTATTGCTAATGATCTTCACCAAATGGTAATATCTTTCTTCTATGGTCATGAACTACCAAGATTTATCACACACACCAACTTGGTGTTGTTACCAAAAAAAGTAGTGGATAATACATTTTCAGACCTAAGACCTATCTCACTTAGAAATTTTGTTAATAAAATCTTCATAAGAATTATTCATGAAAGAGTTAAGTATCTATTGCCTGAGATTGTATCTAGAGAATATACCTGGATTTTTACAAGGGAGAAGTATTATTGAGAAAATATTAGTAGTACAAGAGATAGTGTCTAAAATCAGAAAAAGGGGAAAACCACAAAACATGGTCATGAAGTTAGACATGATGAAGGCATATGATATTGTGGAGTGGCTTTTTTTGACTAAGGTTCTAAGGAAAATTCGTTTTTCTGAACAGATTATTGATATGGTATTCAGGTTATTGTCTAACAATTGGTAATCTTTGTATTGAATGGACAACCAAAGGGATTCTTTCAATCATCCAGAGGGCTTAGGAAAGGGGACCCTTTATAGCCTACTTTATTCATTATTGCAGCAGAGGTTTTATCCAGAGGGTTGAAGGAATTATTTCTGAGGAAGGAATTCCAGATGTTTGGCATGCCTAGGGAAAGTCTGAGACTCAATCATTTTGCTTTTGAAGATGATATGATCATTCTTTGTAAGGAAGAATTAGGGACTTCACAACTAATGACAACAACTTTGGAAAGGTATGAAAGAGTTTCTGGTCTGAAAATAAATAAAGATAAGAGTGCATTGTACTTTCAAAGTAGTGCATCCAGTGGTGCAGTGGTAATGGTAGAAGTAGGTACAAGAATACTGAGGAAGTATTTTCCTTTAAATTACTTAGGTTGTCTAGTGTTCTATATGAGGAAGAAAAATCTCTACTACAAACACCTTATGAATAGAATCAACCACAAATTGCAATCTTGGAAGGGTAAGCTTTTATCTCTTGGAGGGAGGGCTGTCTTAATTTAGCATCTACTGCAGAGTATTCCCATTCATTATTTGTCAGTCATGAATCCCCCTAAGAATGTTCTATCAGATATTTAGAAAATCTTTTCTAGGTTATTCTAGAGTAGTACTATAGGAGGAAGGGTAGACATTAGATAACATGGTCTAATCTTAGTTTACAAGAAGAAGAAGGTGTTTTGGGATTTAGATTAATTCAAGATGTATCTATATCTCTTTTTTGCAAATTATGGTGGAATCTCAGAATAAGAAATTTAATTTGAAGTAAGTTTATGTTGAAAAAATACTGCAGAAAGATACATCAAAAAGAGGTGATATGGAAAGTAGGTGGTGGGTCCTAGGTTTAGAAGAAAATGCTGCAAGTAAGATACCTCATTGATCATCTTATTAGTTAGAAAGTGAGGAAAGGAATTCTCAAATTTGGTTTAATAATTGGAGTGGAGTAGGGGACTTCTTTTCTACTATGGAAGATCATTGAGATTGATATTGTCAACATCAAAGAGTTATTGATTTGGTTTAGAATAGGCAATGGATTATAGAATTGTTGAATGAACTATTTTTTGAGGAAGTAGTAGATCATATAAAACAAAAGGTATCTCCACCTCAACAACATACACAAAAGGACATACTAATATGGTCACTAGAAGCAAGAGAGAAATTTAGTGTCAAATCTGCATGTATGTCAGACATAGAGAAGACACAAATGATTTCTACAAACATCTATGGATAAAAGGTTTACCTTTTAAGATTGTCTTTTTTATGTGGAGAATGTGGAGAGGGAAAGTTTCAATGGATGCTACTATAAGGAGGTAGGGAGTAGAGGGACCCTTAGAATATTAGTGTTGCCAGAATTCAACACAATAGATTGTGTCTTATGTGTTGCTAAGATCTGATTATGCTAATAGGACTTGGTCCTATTTCTCCTTTTTTACAGGTACAAACATTCAAGGATTAAGTTTGAGGAATACAATATATACTTTGTGGAATGCTCAGGTTAAGCCAAGGGAGAAAACGTATTTTAGAGCCATATCAAGGATAATTATGTGGGAGTTATGGAGAAAAAGGAATGCATTAAAACATAAAGAGAATGGTTTATCTTTATCAAGTATGATTTTTAATGTAACCAAACATTTGAGAATTCTTTTTAAGGTTACAAGACCAACTTTAGATTTCTTATTTGAATGACCACAAATTTTACATCAGCTAAAATAGTTGAAGCCTAGAATTAAAGCAACATCAGTTCTATAGGAGCCACCAATGATTGGATGGGTCAAGTATAATACTAATGGTGTTTCAAAGGGCAATCTATGGAGTAGTTCTTAGGATTTTTGTGTAAAGGATGAATAGGTAGATTTAATTCATGTATATGGAGACTTAATAGAGGATACAAATAGTTTCAAAGCAGATGCTATAGCTATTATAAATGAAGCAACACATAGTAGTTTATCAAGCCATGAAAAAGTTTTCATATAGACAAACTTATTAATGATACAGAATATATTAATAAAGGAATGGGAGATGCCATGGAAGTTAGAAGACACAATCCGACAAATATGGAAATTACTAGCTACCAAGAAGGTTTAGACAGTGCATATATAGAGAAAACAACCAATTAGCAGATTATTTGTCAAATATAGAAATAAAAGAGGACTGTTTTTCATTCACAACATTCCAAAAGTTACAAGAATGGGTAGAAAGATCCTAAATTATGATAACCACTAATGTTTATACCTAAGGTTAGCAGTATCAAAAGGATAGACAGAATAGGAAGGCTATAACAAAGTTATCCACATGCATCACATTTACAACCTTACAAGATATACAAAAAGAGGAAAATGCTACTTATCCTAACTGCACCAGCCAACAAAAATAGGACTTTCAGTAGATCAAGAGTCCAGAGGCCATATCTTCAATTTGTGCAGCTGAGAATTTTGATACCATCCGATCATCAGTAGGTTCGAGTCCCTTATAATCACCCATCCTTCTCTAACTATACAAGAAAGATATGGTTAAATTTTTGGTTTGAGGAAAGGTACAAACACAATGGGAGGTGATTCTTACTAGTATTAAATACCAAAGCTCAACAAAAAATTTTTCTCAAAGGTGTTGCATGAAAGATTCGTCCATTGGCTGCCATCATAATTTCTCCTAAATATGCAATATTTTCTAATTAAATAAGTATCATAAAAAATTATAAATGGTGCAAAAAATAGTAAAATATATTAATCTAATAGCTAAACTTGTTAACATGGCAATTATAATGACCTAATATTTGATTATTTATGTGAAATATCTATTTCTATGTGATTTGACTATGTTATCCTCCCTGTTGTTGCTTTGTGGTATTTTTAAGGTGTGAGGATAATTGGAATAGTTCCCAATGCTCTTCGGTGTGATTTGTGTGAGTTTATGATTTTTGGTGGTTAAAAAGGATTTATAATTGCCTATGATCAATATTTGTTGATCTATGGATTAGATGAAAAAACAGACTGCACCAACAGATCTGGATCATCGATTTTAGGTTGCTAACATAGTTGGTTTAGTTTAATGATTTTTATATTTCATTTCGTGCCTCAGTTCAAAAAGTTGTGAAATTAGATTTTGGGGTCAACTTTGTGAAAATATTTTTTTTGAACATCTGATATCACCATTAAGTTTGGTATGTTGGATTTATTATAGTAGCATAGTTCATTTACATTTTCAAAATTTAAGATGAATTTTGTGGGGTCCACGGAGACTTAAAATTCTCCAAGTCTCCAACCGATGCACCACTCAACTAGTGCATCATTTTGGTTTCTTAAAAAACTTGGTTTGACAACCAAAGATTTGCCTAAGCGATGATAGATTCGCTTTAGCAATGCATGGTCACTTACATGACAATCGCGTGACTGGTTGGTATCGCGTAAGTATTACCCGGTCATTTAAGAAATGGCCACTTAAGTGACTCAGTGATCACTTAAGTAATGCCTGTGTGATATAAATTTCCTATTTTTGCATTTTCACCATTTTTTAGAGTTAGATCTTGGGGTCTTGAGTTTTTGAACGATTTCTTCCATTTTTTATCTTGGGTAAGCTCCAATTCCCTATTTATATTATTTATCTTATATTCTTATTATTTAAATCTTTTTAAAACTTTTATTCAAAAGTGAATTTAGAAATTTCATCTCGGAAGACCTAAATTAGTGATTTCTTGATTTAAATCCCGATTTCTAATCATTTTCACTTGGGTTTTCTTTTATGAGTTCCTTTAATTATTGGAAATATATTTTTGGACAAAAATTTAGTTTTAGCTATCTTTTTAAAAACTCATTTTGGAGGTCTATTACGACCCAGTCTAGAACTAAGTAATATGGGTATCATTGATTTTTTTAATGCATAGATTCTATTCTTGTATATTTCAGTTGATCTGGGATCCGTTTGTGAGGAGAAAGTACCATGGTAAAGGTTTTATGATTAGTTTTTGACATTCCAAGAAAGTTATGACTTAACTCTCTTCAGACTGAGTTGGGTAGTTAATTTTGATATAAAATCATGTTATGGGTATGGAAACTAATTATGAAAATGGATTTATTATTATGTTGTGCCCGTGTGAGACTATGTTATTGCTATTTGGGGATTTTTAAACATTACTTGGTTTGTGTGACTGTATGGGGTCGTGTATGATGTTGTTGGTTTGTGTGTGTATAAATATTGATTGTATCTTTCTGCTAAAAAGCCTAAAATGGAATTTATGTGGTATCATTAGCATATTATGTATATCTTGGTATTTTGGCATATGGATTATATGGCATCATGGATGTTTGGCATATAGAGTGGATTTTGGGCTCACGTGGATTGGTATAGTGGTTGGATTTTGGAAATTCTCATTTTGGTTGGTTGTGAGCATTACATCCTCATATTATATACATTCATGAAATATTAGTACCACCGTGGGAATACTATAAATACACATTTTTTGATAGAAATTTGAGGTTTATAAAAATCCTCTATCTATGTTTATACTAGAAAATAGTTATGCATATTGGATTTTATATGGGTTTATGAACTCCCATGGGTCCTACCTAGAGAACACAACTTGAAAGATGTATATGGTGGTTATGCAACAACCTCGTACATCACATCATCTTCAGCACCTTCATTGTTTTTTTACACTTCATGTACATTTTGTGTTGGATACGATTCTTAATGTGATATCTATCTATATTTACCTCTTTGGGGTGTTTAATTTGATGACTATACATTATGTTTCTTTCTCATACTTGTATTTGATATATATGCATATTGTAGAACTTCTAGTCGAGATGGTGTGGGCTACCATTTGGGATATTTTCTGATTGTAGGTGAGGTTCCCATAGTATGTATTTTATATGCTTTATTTTTTACTTTGTTGTGTCGGCCTATGATACCTAATTAGTATAATTGGTCCGTACTCACCCCTATTACAACTTTTTAGTAAAGATACAGGTATGAGTACACCACCCATTAGCTTATTCGGGTGATATTTGGAGTATATTCGAGGTAGCAGTTGATCTATGCTTCTGGAATTGACCTACTACCTCTTTCTGTTTATTTTATGTCTTGTTTTGTATATGATAGATAGAATGTGATCCTTCTGGACTATTATTGTATCTTTTTACACTTGAGATGTATTTAGTAGTTCTTATGCTGTGACACTAGGTTTTGGGAGATTGATGATATTATTGTTATTTACTTTCTACCTTTATTACTAATGTGTGGTCTGACTTTATTCCTGAAGTATTGCCTTAGGTTTTAGTACTATTTTCTTATTTCATATCAATTTGGGTAATATACTTTCTGTGATAAGTGATGATAGGCGATATTACGCGCCTATATCAATATATTTTGCTCATATTTTAGCCTAGTTTTGAGAACAAATTATATATTTCATGCACTTTTAATCCTTTTTCCTGTAAGTGAGCTAACGAACATGATTATCAAGTTTTCAGGTATAAATGATGCAAAATTCAGCATTTGATGGATAACTTAATGCCAAAGAAAGCTTCACGAAAGGAGAAAATCCAAGCTTGGACGCCTAAGGACTAAAAGTGATGCAGGGAAAATCTGTCCCGGGCTAAAACAACATTTCTGAAGACTTTGGGGACTTGCAGTAAATTATTTGGATTAGGATAATGATACATTAACCTAGTACAATTGGGTTAAGTATTTCATTAGTTTATTTGGATTTGGATAATGATACATTAACCTAGTACAATTGGGTTAAGTATTTCATTAGCTTAGTAGGATTTTGTTAGATATTTCATTAGCTTAGTAGGATTAGGATATGGGTATTATAAATACCCTATCATGCTAGAGATTTTTATTCATCATTCAAATATACATTCTACATCTCAGTTCCGAATTCTTCCTTTAATTCTATTTTCTTCTTCTATTCATCTATTCAATTCTTAATTTCCGCAACAAGAGAAACGTTACTTTGCTAAGGAATTCACGCCTAACGCTTACCACTTTTGTGCTACACGAAATTCATCATTATTGTGGTATAACAACAATGCCAATTGTAATTTCCTACGCATTCATGGGTAACTAAACTTCTCTGTTGGGGTTATGGAAGCCGAATGAGATACTATCTATTACAATGAGTTTGTGAGTTCGTGACACGTATGCTGCTTATATCATTATTCTCTTCAACTTAATCTAAATTCTTTGTGGTTGCAAACGCAAGAATACGCCAGTATAACATTTAACTTATTCGAAAGAAAGGTTATTTGTCTGGAAAAGAGATAGTGTCAAGGTAGTAGGGTCCCATCCCCTATTAAACAGTTAGTGCCGTAACTGGATTAACCTCTTGGAGAATTTGTACCGTTAGACACGCTTTAAGATCGAAAGAGTTAAAGTGAAATAATCCTCGAATATGTCGAAAGACGCCTGGATTTACCATCGAATACAATTCTCTATAAGCACATACATGTCTGAATTCTACACACTCATAGCCAATAGAGACGTATAACTCAGAAGGTGGACATAACCCCAACACTTCAATTCTCATTGTTTTACAACATACTAAACATTCTTTCTTTTTACTTTGCTATTTTCAGTTCTTACTTTAATATTTTGGTTACACATTACAATCCCCCCTTTTTACGAGACTTGCACTAAAAGTCTAGTAATTGTTGCTTACTTGTTGACCAAGATATTCCATGTGGGATTGATACCCAACCCAGTTGGGTTCTATATTTGCTAACGACCGCTTTACACTCCTACGAGAGTTGTAGATTGAGCGTTATCAAAAATTGGCACCGTTGCCGGGGAATACGAGTGTCAATTAAGTTTGTGATAATTACTAGACCCTTTGGTCAAAGATTCTCATACTTTTACTTTTAGTTTTTGCTTTTGTTTACTGCAGGTTTTTATTTAGTGCATACCCCATACTCGTAGTTCTGGTCAACCATTATTACCTATCAATCCTGAACCACAACGTATTGGCAGAATGGAAGAACAAGCAGAAGTTGAAAGGATGGCTGCTCAACAGGAACAGGCGAGATTAGCTGCTATTGCCGCCGCCTAAGTACACCAACAAAACATTGATAACCCTGGGCGAGCAACAAATCCTGACGATGAGGATTTAGGTGATGACGAGTTACTAAACCCAAGGCGTGATGCTGAAATCATAACACCTGCCAACAGAAGAGGTCGTCAAGCTCGGTTTAGGTATGATCGCCAACCCATGCAACCAACTTTTGACGACGATGATGATGATCTTGATGGAGCCGGAGCCACAGGAGCCATTATTCCTCCACCATTAGCGCCCGGAGCCAAGTTCAACATCACAAGCACCATGATTCAGTTATTGAAACTCAAGGGATTATTTGGTGGACTATCAGGCGATGATCCGAATATGTATCTCATCAACTTTATTTCTACATGCAAGTCGTTTGACAATCCTGGTGTTGGTTAGAATGCAATTCGATTACGTCTATTCCCATTGTCTCCGTCTGGGGAGGCAACTCTATGGTTAAATGGGCTGACTCCTGATTCTATTACAAATTGGAGGCAATTGAGAGACGCTTTCCTAGAAAGATTCTTTCCGCCATCCAAAAGAGCACAATTGCGAGATGAAATCAGCAACTTTCGTCAGCTTCCCACTGAAGCTCTTCATGAAACATGGGAGAGGTTCAAGACAAAGCTAGCGAGATGCCCAAACCATCATATGACTAATGTTCACCTAATGGAGATATTATATAGAGCCTTGGATTCAATAACTAAACCAGTGGTGGATAATGCAGCTGGAGGATGTTTTATGGACCTCACCTTTGGTCAAGCAAGCAATATGCTAGATCGTATGACGAAGCAAAGTAGAGCTTGGCATACCAGGGATTCTGAGGTAGCAAGCCCCACTTTATCTATTGGCATGACTGAAGACCAAAGAAGAAGAGAAGAAGAACATGATCAACATATGGCGCATATAAAAACACAAATGGATCTTCTTACAAAGCATTTACTATCAGGGAAGACCGAAAAAGTGAAAGCTATTGCGTCAAAAGGAAGAGTTGAATCTGATTTGGAAGAAGAGGCCAACTACTTGAACAATCAGGGGGGTTTCCGTGGGAATACCCAAGGAAACAAAGGTCGGAACTATTATGATAATTCTGGAAACAAGGACCAAGGTAGTTGGAAGAACAAGAATGAAAAGAGTGGTTTGTACGTTCCCCCTAGTAGACGTGACACCACCACATCTAATTCTGGAAGTATGGAAGACATGATGGCTAAATTATTAAAAGGAGTGGAAGCAACAAGCGCGGGAGTAACGGAGGTAATTAATGATTTGTCCTCCATGAAACAATTAGTTGATTCATATTCCACTTCAATCAAGCAAATAGAGCAGCAATTGAGCCAACTTTCAGCAGTACTCAATCAAAGAAAGGCCAGCGCTCTACCTAGCGATACTGTGCAAAACCCAAGGAATGATGGGTCATGCATGGCCATCACTACCAGAACTGGTAAGGTGCTGGAAACTTCAGCAAAAGGCAAGCAAGTGGTTGACGAAGCTGCAGACTTGGATGACAACGCAATAGGAGAGGAGTCCGCGGAAGTCGTCAAGGACGTCACACCCAGCAACGTACAACCTGACAAAGTAAAAAAATGGAAGCAAGAGGAGAAGAAAGTCGTGGAGAGAACACTTCTATACCCACCACCACCTTTTCCCCAAAGATTAAAGAAGGTGGCGGATGATACAAAGTTCAGCAAATTCATGACTATGTTAAAGCAGCTGACCATTAATGTTCCATTGGTGGAGGCACTTGAACAAATGCATGGGTATGCGAAATTTATAAAGGATCTTTTGACAAAGAAGTGGGCAGCAAGCTATGAGTTGAAAGAATATGTGCATCATTGTAGTGCAATCGCTACCCGATCAATAGTTTAAAAGAAAGCCGACCCCGGAGCTTTCACTATTCCTTGCACCGTTGGATCTTTGAATTTTGCCAAAGCATTATGTGACTTAGGATCCATCATCAATTTGATGCCATTATCAATCTATAAGAAGTTGGGGTTGGGTGATCCTACTTTAACCAATATGAGGCTTGTCATGGCGGATAGGTCGGTAAAACGACCTGTTGGTATTCTATGTGATGTATTGGTAAAGGTTTCTTCATTCATCTTTCCGGCAGACTTTGTTATTTTGGATTGTGAGGCAGACTCAGAAGTTCCCATAATCTTGGGGCGCCCTTTCCTTGCTATAGGAAGTGTGCTCATTGATTTGAGAGCTGATAAGCTTTCATTCCGAATAAATGACGAGGTAGTTCGCTTTGATGTTTGCAAATCAATGAAGCAACCCAAAAATCTGAGTGTATTTTCGGTGGCTGATGTTTTCTTTGATGATAAGAAAGAATTACTTGAAGAAGAGCAAATTATTGATGACCCTTTGGCGGTTGTGCTCATGAATGGAGAGACTGAGGATGCAGAAAATTGTGAAGAAGCTATTTGTGCTCTATCAGGATTAGGGACATATCGCTATGCTCCCAAGAAGCTGGACCTTGATCTCAAGAATCGACCCACACCACCAGCTAAGCCATCTATTGAAGAGCCACCCACATTAGAATTGAAGGAGCTGCTAAGGCATTTAAAGTATGCATTCCTAGGAAGCGGAAACACACTTCCAGTCATTGTTGCAGCAGATTTGGGTGAGCAACAAGTTTCATCTCTCATTGCTATTTTACGAAAGCACATTAGAGCCATTGGATGGACCATTGCGGATATTATTGGTATTCCACCTGGGATTTGTACACATAAAATTCAGCTTGAAGAGAATTTCACACCCACCATTTAGCATCAAAGACGTCTAAACCCACCTATGCAAAAAGTGGTGAAGAAAGAAATTATCAAGTGGTTAGACGCAGGGGTTGTATATCCAATCTCTGATAGTACATGGGTAAGCCCGGTACAATGTGTTCCCAAGAAAGGAGGTATGACGGTGGTCGCGAATGCGAAGAATGAGCTTATTCCACTCAGACCCGTCACTGGATGGAGAGTATGCATGGACTACCGAAAGCTGAATTCTTGGACACTCAAAGATCACTTCCCAATGCCATTCATGGACCAAATGCTAGATCGATTAGCGGGGAAAGGATGGTTTTGTTTCTTGGATGGTTATTCAGGCTATAATCAGATTTGTATTGCCCCTGAGGGACTAAGAGAAGACAACGTTTACATGCCCATATGGTATGTTTGCCTTCAAACGTATGCCATTTGGGTTATGTAACGCACCAGCCACCTTTCAACGCTGTATGATGTCTATTTTTTCTGATATGGTTGAAGACACTTTGGAGGTATTCATGGACGATTTCTCAGTTGTTGGTGAGTCTTTTGAAGTGTGCTTGGCAAACCTAAGCATGGCATTGCAAAGATGTATAGAATTCAACCTAGTGCTGAATTGGGAGAAGTGCCACTTCATGGTAAAAGAAGGTATCGTTCTTGGGCAGAAGATCTCCGAAAGAGGGATTGAGGTTGATCGAGCAAAAATAGAGGTTATTGAGAAGCTGCCGCCTCCAATTTCGGTGAAGGGAGTTCGTAGTTTTCTTGGCCATGCAGGTTTCTATCGTCGGTTCATCAAAGACTTCTCCAAAATTGCTAGTCCATTGTGCAAACTCTTGGAGAAAGATGCGAAGTTTGACTTTAATGAAGATTGCTTAAAGGCATTCGAATGCCTCAAAGGAAAACTCATTGAAGCCCCTATCATGGTAGCACCAGATTGGTCTCTACCATTCGAAGTCATGTGTGATGCTAGTGGTGTAGCCGTTGGAGCTGTGCTTGGTCAAAGAAAGGAGAAATTATTTCATCCTATCTACTATGCGAGTAAGGTCCTAAATGAAGCCCAAAGGAACAACACTGTGATAGAACAAGAGCTCCTAGCGGTTGTGTATGTGTTTGAGAAGTTTCGTGCCTATCTATTGGGTACTAAGGTGATCGTTCATACAAACCATGCAGCTCTTAGGTATCTAATGACAAAGAAGGATGCAAAACCAAGATTAATTCGATGGGTATTGCTGCTGCAAGAGTTTGATTTCGAGGTCAAAGATAGAAGAGGTTACGAGAACCAAGTGGCCGACCACCTATCTAGACTCGAGAATGAGCATGTGGCGCAACCTGAAATTCAGATTGGTGATGTATTCCCTGACGAGGAGATATTAGCAACAACAATGGAAAAATTACCATGGTATGCCGACTTTGCAAATTTCGTGGTGAGTAATGTGATACCTGCCAATTTATCTTACCACCAAAGAAGGAAGTTTATGAATGACGTACAACACTACTATTGGGATGAGCCATATTTGTTTCAACGATGTGCGGATGGTATTATTCTATGATGTATATCCCATGTAGAGGTGCCTAATATTTTGGAAGCATGCCACACTTCCCAAGTTGGAGGACATCATGCAGGCAATCGGACGGCAAGGAAAGTATTGCAAAGTGGTTACTATTGGCCTTCGATATTTAGAGATGCCTATGACTTTGTTAGAAGGTGCGACCAATGCCAACGTCAAGGTGCTATTTCGAAACACCATGAGATGCCCATGTTCAAAATTCTTGAGGTAGAACTCTTTGATGTATGGGGTATTTATTTCAGGGGTCCATTCGTGAATTCGTTTGGAATGAAGTACATCTTGGTTGCTGTAGATTACGTCTTGAAATGGGTTGAAGCTGTAGCGTTGGCTGACAACGAAGGAAAGTGTGTTATAGCGTTCTTAAAGAATAATATCTTCTCTCGCTTTGGAGTACCACGTACTATCATAAGTGATGGAGGATCTCACTTTTGTAATAAGCTATTCAAATCCGTGTTGGCCAAGTATTGTGTTAAGCAACATAAGGTAGCCACGCCTTATCACCCACAAATTAGTGGACAAGTAGAGGTTTCCAGTCGGGATATCAAGCAAATCCTTGTGAAGACGGTCAATGCTAATAGGAAGGATTGGTCTCGGAAGTTAGATGATGCACTATGGGTGTATAGGACTGCATTCAAAACACCCATTGGCATGTCTCCTTATCAACTAGTTTATGGGAAGGCTTGCCACTTACCCATCGAGCTTGAACATAAGGCATTGTGGGCATTGAAGCAATTGAATTTGAATTGGGATGATGCAATGAATCTGAGGTTGGAGCAGCTGAATGAATTAGATGAGTTCCGTCTTCATGCATATGAAAGGTCAGACCTATACAAGGAGTGGATGAAGAAGTATCATGATCAGCGGATTATTCGACGAAACTTTTAAAAGGATGATATGGTGCTTCTCTTCAACTCTAGATTGAAGCTGTTCCAAGGTAAGTTAAAGTCTAAGTGGTCTAGTCCATACAAAGTTATCCATGTCTACTCATCTGGAGTAGTTGAATTGGAAGACAATAATGGTGTTGTCTTCAAGGTGAATGGTTAACGTGTTAAACCTTATATCGGTCCTCTTGACTCGATGAATTATCTGGCCATCACTTATATCGACGAAGTCTAAGTACTCGAGGTAACTATGTCGAGCCACGACAATAAATAAGGCGCTAGATGGGAGGCAACCCATTGTTTATCATTTTTCATTTTTTTAGTATGTGTTTTGCTTTTGATAAATGAAAATCCAAAAATAAGAGTCGTGCCACTACCAAAACCAAGGCGCTTGGTGGGAGGCAACCCATCGTACTAATTGTTTTCATTGGTTTTGAGGAAATATAGGTGTAAGAGGTATTCAACGAGGAGATTGGTTTCAAATAACGATTTGGACGAAGTGTATGGTAAAGGTGGTAAGTTTGGAATAATTATGCATAAGGCTATGGATTGAGCATTGCTCATGACAAAATAGGCATCGAGCAAGGCTAGGCCTAGGTAAAACTAGGCCACGAACAAGGCAACGCCTATACTATAGCCTAAGGTCTCGGAATCTAGTGTGCAAATACATAGGCGCTGTCCATGCTCAAGTATGCTATAGCATAGGCGCTGCCTATGCAAAAGCATTTGGTCTCGGAATCTCATATGCCATGCACTAGGCGCCGCCTATGGTCCCTTTATGCATTACACTAGGCGCCGCCTTTGCAAAAGCATTTGGTCTCGGAATCTCATATGCCATGCACTAGGCGCCGCCTATGGTCCCTTTATGCATTACACTAGGCGCCACCTATGCTAGCTTATGCTTTGCATTAGGCGCCGCCTATACCATGCATAGGCAAAGCTAAAGGCACCGCCTATGGTCCCTTTTTATCTCAAAAACCGATTTTAAATGGGTCAAAACTCAACCCATTCTTTTCCTATATAAAGGGGACTTAGTCTTGAAACATAAACACATTGAAACTTGACCTAAAGGCGCCGCACATCCACTCCAAATCATCTCAAAATTTTTCTTTTTGCTCTTACAATTCACAAGAAACATCTCCAAAGGCTTCAATCACGTAAGTACTCTTTTATTCTTCATCTATTTCTTGTAAGTACTACGTTGCTATGTCTATCATGAATTGCTACATCTTGAAGAAATATTGGTGATGTTAAAGTGTTTGAATAGTTGATGCACAACCATGTGAGTGAACATGTACGTTAGGATAATCTTAACTTGTTTCTGACTTGAATTTGGTTTTAATTGCAGTGTCATACTCTTTGCGGAATTGCTATGGTTATGAACATTGCATAGTCTTGTCACTTGTATACCTACATGTTAGGCTATCCCGTTCATTGGGATAAGACTTATAGTTGCCTACCGACATAGGAGGTTGTAATTGTTGATAGAAACTATACCATGATGAAACCCCTATGTAGTAGTCTTGATTTACCTAACATGAACGTATTGCAAAGGTTGCAAGAAGTGATACATCACTGATTTTCTTGTCGGAATATAGCTCCATAAACGTAAGTCGACGAAGTCTAAGTAATCGACCACTTTCACTTCATTGATTTGTATCAACGAACCTAAGGGTGGGGTGGTACCCCGATGGCTTGTTTATAGATTGTTTCCATTGAGTTGATGCTAACATGAAATATCGTTTAAATCTCAGGAACAATGGCACCTAAAGCGAGACAAGATAAGGCTACCACATCCC
This sequence comes from Capsicum baccatum var. pendulum, assembly GCA_030864225.1. NCBI lineage: Eukaryota > Viridiplantae > Streptophyta > Magnoliopsida > Solanales > Solanaceae > Capsicum > Capsicum baccatum. The sequence goes on along the minus strand of CM061560.1, from coordinate 155,989,619 downwards.
AAAAGGGCAAGAAAAGAGGTCGCAAGGACCAAGGAGAATCATCCTCAATGCAATTACCCCGCCGAATGTTTGGAATAAAATGGTTTCTTGAGGAGAAAGCCAAAGAATGGTATAGGAACAACAAGGAAAGCAAATATGTTCATGTCGACTTGATCAACAAGGACAGCCTAGCGAAGAAGGAACCGCGTATGTTGGCAAAAATCATGGCATTGAATCTGGATTTCATCTTCCGCGACGTGGGAGAATGTAATCTTGATTTGACAAGAGAATTTTATGTCAACTGGTCGACGAAAACCACAGGCAGCGAAGTCTAGATTCGGGGCCAAGTTTTACAGCTCAACGTGGATTTGATCAAATCCTTTCTTGGCTTACATTCGGTCGATCCAGCACCATTCAAAGAGCTGTACAGCAGACCTCCTTATAGAGAAATTCGACACACACTTTGTGGAAGTAGATCCATGGCAAGGTGGAGCAGACACCAAGACACTGGACGACACAACACCTTCCCCTATGCTCCTTTGAATAGGGAAGCAAGAATCTGGTTGCGCATCGTCAACTCATGCGTTATTCCTGGGACTCAATACACTAAAATAACAAGAGATAGAGTGTGTTTGGTCTATGCATTGATGACGAATGTCCCTATCAACATTGGGGCAATCATTCGCTCTACAATGCGGAAGGCCAGACTACACAAGAGGTCCCACTTCACTTTTGGTAATCTATTGACAGCAATTTTGCGGAAGGAGGATATCGAAGAGGAACCAGCTGATCACAAACTCCCACATAACTCGAAGAAAGTTGACCTCACAAAGGTCAAAGATTCTGAAACAACACATGGTGTCAACCTTACTACTGCGGAGAGACATGCTCGAGATGAGAGTTTTTTCCGTCATCTTTATGGCATGACATGGTTCACAATGATGAGTGGAGGTCGTGTTCCAACTGCTGCAGAGCTCCAACAGCTGGACCATGACTATCCAACGAATATGCATGCACGGGAGATATGTGGAGTAGGCACATACTTTGAGGAACCTCGAGACGATGATGTGCCGACCGATGATGATCGACGTTTGCTAGATTCCGACGTGGAGGAGAACTCTGACGACGACTCTTATGATGATTCCGACAAAGGGGGTATGACCCCCGACATTGAGGAAGAGTCCGACTGAACAGGTTCTTCGTATTTACTTTCCACTGAGGGCAGTGTCCTGTTTAAGTGTGAGGTGGCGGTATTGCATGCTATACTTCTCTACCGCATCTATGTTTGTTCACTTTTTTTGTTCACTTTGTTTACTTTGTTTTATTTGTTTCGTTTTTGTGTGTGTTTTTTTTAGTTTAAGTTAAGTTTTTTTAGTAGTAATTTTTTTTACTTAGCTTCGCATGAAATTATTCCAATAGGCAGCATGAGATTATAACAAGAGTTTGTGCTAACATCATGACTATTGAGACGTTTAGACTCTAATTGTGACTCATAATGTGATATTGTGTGGTTCAATTCCTTCACTTGTTGGGTCGAGGTCTATACTACTTCCAATAAAGTCGACCATGTGACTTGTGTGTGTGACATTAATAGTATATTCTATGTTTGTTGCTGATGCTAGAACTTGCCTGGTATGTATGCAAAGCGAAAATAAGGAGTGTAAGTTTAAGGAGATGATTTAGGCATTTCTTTGGCAACCTATACATGTTTACCTTCATTTTACCTACCCGTGGACATCATCCTAGTTAAACCCTTTTGAGCCTTTAGCCAATTTCTTTGACAAACCTCATATGAAAGCCTAATCCATTTTTTTCAAGACCGTAATTTGATCCAAATTCCTAAGTGCTTTAACGCATAAAGTCATGTGACGAAATAAGAGGAAATTGGGTGAGTATGATGCTTTAGAAGGTATTGGTGCTTGAATGCGTTATGAAAAAGAAAGTGCTATCATAAGAGGTATGTTATGAAAAGAAAAAAGGAAAAGAAAGATGAAAAGTGAGTTATGCTTAAAATTGAAAAACGAAAGAGGAGAACAAGGGTGGTAGAATAAAAGAAAGAAGAAAGGTTGAAAGAAAAATGTTAATGATATAATGTGATGTATTAAAGCGCTTAGGAACATAGTCACTATTTCTGGCCAAAATAGTCCTACCCGTCCCTTAGCCTACATTACAACCATCAAAAGGCCTACTTGATCCTAAGCTTAGCATTCTGACATTTAGTGGCGTATTACACTAAGGGCAAGCCTATGGTCATCAGTTGCTACATATGAATTCTTTGTGAGAGCGAGAGCAAGGATATTTTGATACCCATGTTTGAAAAATATGCTATACTTATGAGTGATTATGGGTAATATATTGTGAGACACACATTGTTGATGAGTTTTGGATAGTTGTATATGATTCCTTGTGCCTTAATTTTTGAATATGAGTTGACCACCATCACGAGTCTATACTAGAGGTTAACCTGTTTGTACTAATGATCGGAAAACTACTCTTTGTTGATAATTGTTGTGCCTGTCTTGACGAATATTTTGTGTTGTTGCTGTGAAACCTAAAGTAATGTTGAGAGGGACATGATATTTTGTTTGAGGACGAACAAATCTTCAAGTGTGGGGTGTTGATGATAGGCGATATTACGCGCCTATATAAATATATTTTGCCCATATTTTAGCCTAGTTTTGAGATCAAATTATATATTTCATGCACTTTTAGTCCTTTTTCTTGTAAGTGAGCTAACGAACATGATTAGCAAGTTTTCAGGTATAAATGATGCAAAATTCAGCATTTCATGGACAACTTGACGCCAAAGAAAGCTTTACGAAAGGAGAAAAGCCAAGCTTGGACGCCTAAGGACCAAAAGTGATGCAGGGAAAATCTGTCCCGGGCTAAAACAGTATTTCTGAAGACTTTGGGGACTTGCAATAAATTATTTGGATTAGGATAATGATACATTAACCTAGTATAATTGGGTTAAGTATTTCATTAGTTTATTTGGATTTGGATAATGATACATTAACCTAGTACAATTGGGTTAAGTATTTCATTAGCTCAGTAGGATTTGGTTAGATATTTCATTAGCTTAGTAGGATTAGGATATGGGTATTATAAATACCCTATAATGTTAGAGATTTTTATTCATCATTCAAATATATATTCTACTTCTCAATTCCGAATTTTTCCTTTAATTCTATTTTCTTCTTCTATTCATCTATTCAATTCTTAATATTCGCAACAAGAGAAACGTTACTTTGCTAAGGAATTCACGCCTAACGCCTACCACTTTTGTGCTACACGAAATTCATCATTATTGTGGTATAACAACAATGACAATTGTGATTTCCTATGCATTCATGGGTAACTAAACTTCTCTGTTGGGGTTATAGAAGCCGAATGAGATACTATCTATTACTATGAGTTTGTGAGTTCGTGACACGTATGCTGCTTATATCATTATTCTCTTCATATTAATCTAAATTCTTTGTGGTTGCAAACGCAAAAATACGCCAGTATAACATTTAACTTGTTCGAAAGAAAGGTTATTTGTCTGAAAAAGAGATAGTGTCAAGGTAGTAGGGTCCCATCCCCTATTAAACAGTTAGTGCCGTAACTGGATTAACTTCTTGGAGAATTCGTACCGTTAGACACGCTTTAAGCTCGAAAAAGTTAAAGTGAAATAATCCTCGAATAGGTCAAAATACGCCTAGATTTACCATCAAATACAATTCTCTATAAGAACATACAGGTCTGAATTCTACACACTCATAGCCAATAGAGACGTATAACTCAGAAGGTGGACATAACCCTAACACTTCAATTCTCATTGTTTTACAACATACTAAACATTTTTTCTTTTTACTTTTCTATTTTCAGTTTTTACTTTAATATTTTGGTTACATATTACAATCCCCCTTTTTTACGAGACTTGCATTAAAAGTCTAGTAATTGTTGCTTACTTGTTGACCAAGCTATTTCCTGTGGGATCGATACCCAACCCAGTTGGCTTCTATATTTGCTAACGACCGCTATACACTCCTACGAGAGCTGTAGATTGAGCGTTATCAATAAGTGCCATCATGACCCATGGATTTTAGGTCATGATAAATTGGTATCAGAGAAACAAGGTTCATTGATCTCATCAGTATAAGAATAGAGTATCTAGTTGTGTCTGGTAGATTGGTATGCAAACATTTGTCTCTATGTTTTAAAGGATATAAGATTTCTTAAGAAAACTTTTTTGTTTGTTTTGTATCATGCAAATTCTTTCATACCTTATGTTCTAAGTCATTTTTCACTCTTTTTTGAAAAAATGATAAGGATTAGATCCCATGAGGTTAGAGATATGGAGCTATTATTTAAGAAAAGAGCTCTGTGTAGAGGACGAGTTGTGAGTCGTAAAAGGGCCCACGATAGTGAATGAGCACAAGGATCTATCTCATCCTAAGGTAGTACTAGGGGAATCTCTATTAAGCCTCGGGTTGAGCTTCTTGGAAATATGAGGACTACTCTAGTCCTACGAAAATCTTCTATCCTAGGCTTGGAGGGCTTATTGATTCATTTGCTAACTCATTTGGAGGGTTCACCTTTGAGTGCACCTTGTGTTCCTTCAGCTCTGAGTATTGTACCTCCGTATGTGCCAGAGTCTACCTATGGTGTTCCTATGGTTTTAAGAATGGATCGTCTAGTGGTACTGATATCTTCTTATCGTACCCCATAGAGTCTGAGTTTTGTTCTTCATTTTATTTCAGCATTTAAGTGTAGTATTCGAAGATTGAGAGTTCATTATTTGCCGATGTTACCTCCTTAGGTGGGATTTCATCCATCTAGATTCACTATGGCTCCTTTTATTATAAGTACTGTTATGTTTTCTGAGAATCAAAATAGGTTTGAGAGATTAACTCATTTGGGTCCTCTTAGGTTCAGTAGTGTTGTAAAAGAGAATGCCTATGGGCTCATGATTAATCATCATGCGAAGTTGCATAACCTAGGATATCTTAAGTCACATGTTGTTGATTACACTGCTTACTAGTTGAGAGATGTAGCTTCGGATTAGTGGAGGTCACTTGTTAGTTGTAGATCTCTTGGTCCACTAGAGATGACTTACGATCAGCTTGTTAATTTTTTTTTTGAAAAAGTTTATGCCATATAGTTTGAGGGATTGGATGAGAGATGAGATTGATTACCTAGAGTAGGGCACTGTGACTATTATAGAGTATGAGGCATGTTTCCATGCCTTGTATAAATATTCTTATGCTAGTTTTACCAACAAGTCTGGGAGGATATGAAAGTTCATAAAGGGGTTGGATGTTTTTCTTCAGCTTGCTACTTCCCATAAGGTACCTTTAGAGAAATCATTTCAGAGTATAGAGATTATGTTAAGATGACCAAGTCTATTCTTTGAGCATCTTAAGGAGGTGACAAAAGGGTGCACCGTTAGGGTGAGTTTAGAGGTTATACTTCTTGAGCTAGAGATTCTAGAAGTTTTTGTAGATATTAAGGTAGACCCATTTAGGCTGCTTTGCACAGATTAGGTAGTGGGTCTTCTGGGTCAACTTCTTTTGCTGGTCCTTTTAGCTCAATCATACCTACTCCTATAGAGTTAGGCCATAGAAATTGCTTTATATGTGACAAGTTTACCATTTGGCCAAGGATTACCCATTCTGTGTTTTTAGGCCTACTGCTAGATAAGTTGTTCGAGATAGAGGTTCTACTAGAGATGCGTGAGAAAAAAATAGTGGGTCCTGTGGTGATGGTTGCAAGGTTACTTAGTCAGGTGGTGGTTATGGACAGTGTTATACTATACCCAATAGATCATAGGTAGAGGCTTTCAAGATGTTATCATAGGTATCATCCCTATTTATTTTAGATCTAAATTGGTTAAGTAATCTGGGATCGTTATTCTTCTATTTGTCTGTATATTTTTCTTTATGTTTTTATTATGCTAGTGAGCATCTTACCATTCCTATTTTTGTATCTACCAATGTAATAAACACTTTAGTGGTAGATCGAATGTACCAATCTTGTTTCGTGACCTTTGTTAGTCATGATACTTGGGTAGATATAATTATCCATGATATGGTATATTTTTGATGTTATCTTGGGTGTGGATTTTTTAGCACCTTATAATATTGTCCTAGACTATTATGCTTAGAATATGACATTAGCTTCGTCGGGTGTGCCTTGGATAGCTTGGAGAGGTTTGCTTCATTAAGGTTCCAAGAGATTTATATATTTCCTTTAGGCTCGTCACTTGGTAGTGCTGAGATGTTTATTTTATTTGGCTCATATTTATTATACCAATATTTCTTCACCTCCTTCTTTAGATTTTGTTAATACTGTCTGTAAGTTAATAGAATTTTACCTAAAAATTTTCATGGTATGCCTCCAGATCATGATATTAGCTTTCCTAATTATGTTGAGCTGGGTACTAAGCCCATTTCTTTTCCTTCTTATATGATGGGCCCAGTAAAATTGAAGGAATTGACGAATCAACTTTAGGATTTTTGGATAAGGGATTTATCCGACCTAGTGTATCACCATGGGGTGCGCCTATCTTATTTGTGAAGAAAAATGATGGGTCTATGCTTATTTATTTGACTATTGGCAATTGTGTAAGGTAACAGTTAAGAATAAGTATTTGCTTTCTCGTATTATTGATTTGTTCGATCATCTTCTGGATTCTTCTGTAATATTAAAGATTAATTTAAATTTTAGGTATCATGGATTGATTATTAGAGCTTTGGATATTTGAAGACAATTTTTTAGACTCAATACAGTCACGATAAGTTCTTGGTCATGTCATTTGGGTTGACCAATGCCCTAGCCATGTTCATGGAGCTGATGAACCGGGTGTTTAGAACATATCTCGACTCTTTCATCATTGTATTTATAGATATCTTGGTTTATTCCATGAATGACATTGACCATGAGAAGCATTTGTTGATTATGCTTCAGTGATTGAGGGATGAGAGGTTGTATGCTATGTTCTCCAAGTTTGTGTTTTGGTTGGAGTTTTTCTCTTTCCTACATCTTGTGGTGACCAAGGATAGTGTTATGGTTGATTTGGTCATGATTATAATGTTTTGTGATTGGTTTAGGCTTACTTCTCCTACCAAGATTCAGAGTGTTATTGGCTTAGCAGGCTACTATCAGAGTATTGTTAAGGGTTTTTCATCTATTAATGCTTCATTAAACAAGATGACTCAGAAAAAGATTTCCTTTCAATTGTCTGATACTTGCAAGGTAATCTTTCAAAAGCTCAATGATTTCTTGACTTTATATCTTATCATGGCTTTGCCCAAGAAGGGCGTGGAATTTATCATCATTTGTGATGCTTTAGGTGTTGGGTTAGGTGTTATGTTGACACAAAAGGGTAAGGTAATTGTGTATGTTTCTATTCAGTTGAAGCCCCATGAGAGGAATTATCCTACCCATGATTTAGAGTTTTGCACTATTGTATTTGCTTTGAAGTAGTGGAGGCACTACTTGTATGAAGTCTGTCGTGAGATCTTCTCAGATCATTGTAGCTTTCAGTATTTCATCACCCAGAGAGATCTAAATATATGGTAGAGATGTTGTCTTGAATTTCTTAAGGATTATTGCCTGAACATTCCCTATCATCCAGGCAAGGCTAACGTGGTTGTGGATTCCTTACCCCAAAAGTCTACTAGTATGGGTAACTTGATATATCTTTTGACCTCAGAGAGGCCTTTGGCATTAGAGGTTCAACCTTTTTCTAACTAGATGGTTAGGCTTGGTATTTTAACAACGAGATATATTTTGTCGTTTGTAGAACCTAGGTCTTCCTTGATAGAGCATATTTAAGCTCATCAGTTTGATGATACTGGGCTAAGAGTTACTTGGGATAAGATGTTAAATGGTGAGACTAAGTAAGCCTCGCTTGATTTAGATGGTGTTTTGAGGATTAATGGTCATGTTTATATGCCTCGAGTAGGTAATTGGATTAGATTTATTTTAGAAGAAGCTCATTGATCTAGATATTCCATCTATCCGAGAGTGACTAAGATATGTAGTTATCTGAGACAACATCACTTGTAGGTTGGTATGAAAGGATGTAGCGGATTTTGTAGCTCGTTGCATATGTTGCCAACCAGTGAAGGTCAAACATTTGAGGCCTGGTTGTTTACTTCAGAAGTTATCCATTCCCAAGTGGAAATGGAAATGGAAATAGATCACTATGGACTTCATGACCGGGTTGCCTCACACTTCTTATGTTTTGATAGTGTTTAGGTCATCATGGATCGATTGACTAAATCTGCTCATTTCCTTCTAGTTCAGGTTTTTTTAGTGGTGAGATGTTGGCTCGTGTATATAATATTTGAGATAGTTTTTCTTCATTGTATGCAAGTTCCAATCATCTAAGATAAATGTTCAAAGTTCACATCTCAATTTTGGAAGACTTTTCAGGAGGAGTTGGATACCCGAATTGATCTTTGTATAGATTTTCAACCCCAGACCGACATTCAGTTAGGGTGGACTATTTATGTTTTAGAGGATATGCTCCCTGCTTATGTGATGGACTTTGGAGGTTAATGGGACTAATGCCTAGATTTGGCAGAATATGCGTATAATAATTGCTACATTCCATTACTAATATGGCTTTTTTCTCGACTTTATATGGTAGGCATTGCAGCTGTCTAGTTACTTGGGTTGAGGTTTTTGAGATTAGACCTTGAGGTATAAACATTCTTTGTGAGTCTTCGGATAGAATTTGGGTCATTAAAAATAGACTACAAGTGGGTCAGAGTAAGGAGAAGTCCTATGTGAATTATAGATTTCATGCCCTGAGATTTAGAGTTAGTGATTGGGTCTCCTTCATATGACCCCTATAAAAGGCATGATGAGGTTAGAGAAAAGTGGAAAGTTTAACGCTATGTATATTGGACCATTTGAGATTGGTTGGATGCTTATGTGTTAGAATTACCCCTGAATTGGTCAGTTATTCATCTAGTTATTCATCTTTCCATGCTTTAGAATTACATTTTAGATGGGTCTTATGTCATTCATTGAGATTCGGTCTAGTTAAATGAGAGGTTGTCTTTTGTTGAGGAACCCATCTCCATTCTAGTTAGGGATGTAAGATGATTGTGTTCAATAGATATTCTAGTGGTTAAGGTCTAGTGGAGACATCGACCTATATGTGAGGCTATTTGATAGGTAGAGTTTGATATACAAGGTAGATATCCCCAGGTTTTTGTTGAGTCACGTATTTCCCCTGCCTTTAGTTCGAGGACGAACTAGATTCATAGTGGTGGATGATGCAATGGCCTGATTTTTTTGGTGATTTATGTGAAATATCTATTTTTTGTGATTGACTATGTTACCCCTCCTTGTGTATACTTTGTGGTATTTATGAGGTGTAAGGATGATTGACATGCTTTCTAGTGCTCTTCATGCAAGTTTATGATTTTTGGAGGTTAAAAAGGCTTCATAGTTAACTTCAATCAACATTTATAGATATGTGCATCGGATGGTAAAACAAACTACCGCCAGCAGATCCAAAATGTTAATTTTTGGTTAGTAACATGGTTGATGTGATTTTACGGCTTTCATATCTCATGTGGACCCTAGATTTGGAAAGTTATGAGATGGGTTTCAGGGGTCAACTTTGTGAAATGATGTTTTTTTTAAAATTTGATATCGCCATTGTGTACGAAACATTAAATTTAGTCTAGTAGCATAGTTTATTTGCATTCTCGAGATTTCAAATATATCCCAAGGTGTCTGCAGAGACTTGGATAATTCTAAATCTCCAACTGGTGCACCACTTAATCTATATTTTGGTAGCTTAAGTAAGTTGGCTTGATAGCCAAATAGTCACTTAAGTGACAACAGGCTAAGTTAAGCTAGTGATGCTTAAGTTATAGTCTTGTCACTTATATGACACTCGCGTGCCAGAAGGGTATGCATACGCGATCCCTGATCTCTGAAGAAATGGTCGTTTAAGCGATCCAGTGATTGCTTAAGCGATGCTTGGGAAATATAAATTCCCCATTTTTGCAATTTCACTAATTTTGGGAGTTGGAACATGGGATTTTGAGTTTTTGGGCAATTTCTTCCATTACTTTAGCTTGGGTAAGCTTCAAATCCCTATATCAATTATTTCTCTTCGATTCTAATCATTTAAATCTTGTTAAGACTTTGATTGAAAAATGAAATTTGGGGATTCTTGCCTAGAAGGCCTAAATTAGTGATTTCTCAATTTAAACCTCGATTTCAACTTGTTTTCACTTGAGTTTTCTTCTGTGAGTTTCTTTAATCACGGAAAATATATTTTTGGATAAAAGTTCCAATTTTACACTTTTTTAAAACCCTTTTCGGGGGTCTGTTTTGACGCTAATTCAAAATGGGCAATATGGGTATTGTTGGATTCATTTTAGAGCATGGATTTTGTATTTGTGTATTTTAGTTATTCCGAGTCTATTTGTGAGGATAAAGCTCTGTGCTAAAGGCTTTTTGGATTGGTTCTTTGCATTGAGTTAGATTATGGCCTAACTTCCTTCAGACTATGCTGGGTAGTTAATTTTGGTAAATATGTTATGAGTTTGAGAACTAATCATAGAAATGAATTTCTTATTGTGTTGTAACCATGTGGGTCCTTTGTTGGTTCTATTTGGGTGTTTTGAGACATTACTTTCTAGGTGTGACAGTGTAGGATTTTATATGTTGTTGTTGGCCTTGTGTATATGTATATATTGATTTTATCTTTCTAGTGAAAAGCCTAAAATGGAATTTATATGGTATCAATAGCATATTTGTATATTTTGCTTTTTTGGCATATGAATTATATGGGATCATGGATGGTTGGCATATAAGGTTGATTTTTGTCTCACATGGATTGGTATAGTGATTGGATTGGGGAAATTGTCATTCTAGTAGTTTGTGATCATCACATTGTCATATAATATACATTCATGAAATATTGGTGCCACCGTGGATATACTAGAAGCACTTACTCTTTTGACAGAAATGTGACATCTTTAATAACCCTCTACCGATGTATGTACTGGACAGGAGTTATGGATATTGGTATTTCATATTGGATTTTTTATGGGTTGATGAACCCCACATGGATCCTACCTCGGGAGCATAGCTCGATAGGTGTATATTGAGGTTGTGCGACAACCCCGTGCATCACATCACATCATTATCATCATCTTCATTCTATTTATAAACTTCATGCAAATTTTTTGCTCGATTTACATTCTTGATCTGATATCTATCTATCTGTAACTCTTTGATGTGTTTGATTTGATGACTATCCATTGTGTTACTTTCTCGTACTTGTTTTTGACATGTGTATATTGTAAAACTATTAGTGAACACAGTGTGGGCTACCATTTGGTACATTTTCTAATTGCAGGTGATGTTCCTATAGTGGGTATTTTATATGCTTTATTTTATATTTTTGTAAGACCCCACAAAATTCTCTCATAGTCTGATCCTTAGATCGTGTTCAGTAGAGTGTTAATCCTGCCCTAAAAGGTTGAGAAGTGTCTTTCCAAGTGAGAAGTATTTTGAACCATGTAGAAATTCCCTAAGCTTTCCATTGATACCAAATTCGCCCAAATCCGACACTCGGGCGAAGAGTTCGAGCCATTTTATTAAGACAGTGTGCCACCTGGCACTTTAGCGTATCGTGGAGCCAGCCAAAATGGCAATTGTCAAATTTCCAGTGAGCCTCCACGATTTCCTCCGTGCCGCAGTGCTTTTCCAGTTCACAACTAAGGTGGCAACACGATTTCCACCCTGTCGTGCCATCAAGCAATTTCTCGATTGTCTAATTTCTAGTGAGCTGGCATGATTATGGTGCGTCACATCAACATGTAAAATCGGGAGTCTTCTAGTTTTATATTTTAATTCCAAGGGCTTTTTGGTCTTTTCCAATTCATTTTCTGCCCCTATATATACCCGATAAAGGCTCTCAGCCTCATTTCCCATCTTCAACATCAAAATTAGGATTTTCCAAAATCAAAACTCTTATTTCTTGTTCAAGCAAAATCAATAGAGATCAAGAGAAATCAAGAAATCAAGAATCTCTCCAAGGGCTGTCAATAAATAGTTTCCTCAAGGTATGTAGATGTTGATTCTTGGGTCCCTTTCATCCAAGACGCTCAAGAACCCTTTTCTAAATTTCAAAGCTTTTATATTTATGAGTTTTCAAGATTCATGTGAGTTGAAATTGATGGTCATGCAATTATTGAGTTGTGATTCATGTTTGTTTGCAAGGTTTTCAATCTTTGAACCTAGTATGTGATATTCATGATAAACCCTCTTCAAGTTTCTTGTTAAGTTATGTGTTCATGTCAATTAGGTGTAGAATGCTCCCCATATGTTTGATAAAATGATTATGTGAAGGAATTAGAGACATTCTAGGATGTTGATTAGAAATCCCCAATTGTGTGTATGCCCATGTATGCCAAGTGTTCTTTGAAAAGCCTTAGTGAATGAATTGTGTCATGATAGCATGAAATTCCCCTATTTTCTGCTCTTTGATACATGCTGAGACTTTAATACATATTAAGTATTTTATGAATGAATTGTAACATGAAAGCATAAAGTTCCCCAATTATGTGTTCTTCGGTACATGCCAAGACTTAAATATGTGCGAAGTGCTTGATACAAGGCCTTGTTGAATGGAGTATGATCCAATAGTATGTCTCCCTATACTATCACATGTTTATGATTCCTAAATGCTTGAAGTGATGCCTTAGTGATTGTGATGGTGAATGATTGTCCAAGCTCTTGATTATTCAAGAATGTTTATGTTTTACTTTTATGTTATCGAGTCCTGGGGTATTTGTACCTGACAATTTAGCTATTGTCTAGAGCCTGTGTCAGTTTTCACGATAATCCCTATTTGTCTATGATTCTCAGAACTTAGTGAATTTTAGAACTCTATGTCCTCAGACAGATACAGAACTAAAGAAATCTCAGTAATCTCTATAATCGCCGCAATCTCAGTATCGCTAGTAATCTAGCCTATGTTCTGTACCCCACTTAGATCTAGTAGTATTCAAGTGTTCAGTTCAATCCTTGGTAGTATTTGAGTAATCTATTCAAAGATCAGTGCTGTTCAATCAGATAACAAGATTCAGTAGTATTTTGTCAGATATAAAACCAAGTGAATTCAGCTTAACTCATTCAGATCATTTGAGAAACGTGAACAATATCAAATTTAGTTTAGTTTATGTTCAGTTGAGAATGTAGTTCAGAGTCTTTCAATTGGGAGTAGGAGCTAGCATCGAGTGAGTGAAGGGATGGTGACTCCCCGTCACAGAGAGAGGCCGAGTCGTTAGGAGCAATCCTTAAACTCCCGAACTATGTAGCCAGCGCAGGATGCAGGAGTCACCATCAGTAGAGGCTATCACCCGTAGAGAGAGTTTTGACTATTATATTGCCTTTGGCTGACTTCCGGTGAGGGTCAACCACCAGAGAGGCTTGACCAAAGAGGTCTTTACCCGTGGCATGGTATTGATACCCTTCCAGCTGGGGTTACTGGTTGGACCCCACCAGTGGGAGGTTGGGCTATGTCGGTTAAGTAACTACTTCCTGCAGTTGCAGTTTCAGTATCAATCTTCAGAAATCAGGACTGTCAGATACAGTCATCTATCTTAGTGAGGAACTCAGATAGTTCTATTGATTCATGGACAACCGGTCAGATAGGCTGGGTCTCATATACAATTATTCAGTATCATATCCAGAGATCACGCAATAGATAGGCTTGATATAAGTTTCAGAATCAGTTGAGTAATCTCATTATCAGATCTAGAGATCACCCGATAGATAGGCTTGATCTCAGTCTCAGAGTTAGTTGAGTATTCTTGTGGTCAGGTTTGGACATGATCATTTTCTTATCATTGATAAGATATTCTAGAATCATCCGTTGGAGAGGTTTATCTCCGATTGAGTTAGTCGAGAGCAGTGAGCTCAGAATTCAGTCATTGATATGAGTAGATTTAGTTAATCAGTTTCAGTATCCTCAGTTCTTAAGATCATTTGCTAGATAAGACTGATCTTACCTCATTACTATGTTATCAGTATCAGATGATTCAGTTGTTTAGTATATCAGTATTAGTAGTGAGTTTAGATGATAGTAATGCAGTATTCGAGTTTCAGTATTCAGAGTCGTGATGGTTGTAGTTATGGTTTGTGCATTCATGCATGTGTTCTCATTCAGTACTCTCATGATAATTTAGTTAAGTAATTAGTCATGCATAAGCCCTTGCATTTAGCCTTACCTCATCTTCATACTTGGTACATTCCCGTACTGACACATTGGCGCTATGGTGTTTTATTTGACACCATAGGTTCAGATGCACGAGATCCAGAGTACCCTTAGCATCTCAGTCCTAATCAGCAGCAGTAGACTTAGCAGTGAGTCCTCTTCAGTCGAGGATGATCCTTATTTTTATTATTATCATATCAGATTTTGCTTATGTTTAGTAGACAGAGTTAGTTGGGGATATGTCCCATCAACTCCACATCTCAGACAGTTTAGAGGTTTTTCAAACAGGTGTATCAGTATTCAGTTTTCAATTATAAGTATCTTTAGATGATTTGAATGTTATGTCCAGTTTCTGTATTTATTATCTATATTATGCTGTGTTCAGGTACAAATATTAGTAGAGGGTTAGCTTGTGATCCTTCGGGATAATGAGCACCGTGTGATGTTTTGGTTCCAGAAAAATTAGGTCATTACAATTTTTCTTAGCCTATGATACCAATTGAACAACTGGACTATATTCACCACTATTGCTTCTTTTCGGTGCAGATACACGTACGAGTATGCCACATGGTATCAGATTCATGCGATATCAAGTGTATATTTTAGGTAGCAATCGGTCTATGCTTCCAGAGTTGACCTAGTACCTCTTCCTATTTATTTCATGTCTTATTTTGTTATTCAGAGACAGAATGTGATCCTTCTGGACTATTATTACATCTTTTGACACTTGAGATCTATTTAGTAGTTATTACATTATGACACCATGTTTTGGGGAGATTCATGTTATTATTTTTTTTTCTCTACGCCATTATTACTAATGTATGGTTCGACATCATTCTAGAAGTCATGTCTTAGGTTTTGGTATTCATTTCTTATTACGTATCAATTTGGGTGATAGACTTACTTGTCAAGGCTTGCGGCGACAAGTGTTATCATGACCCTTGGTCTTTGTGTAGTGATAGTAGTAAATCTTTATGTCGAAAAAGTTTATGCCATTTAGTTAGGGTCGAATATGATGGATTTTTCCTATCTCACATCTTTGATTTGGTAGATGGTTTCTACTAAGTCTCCCACATCCACATTGAAATAGTATCCAGATATGTGTGACATTTATGTTATTGATTTTTGATTACCCTACACTGCTTCTATTCAACAAACTCTTTATGACCCCATTTTGCATGTAGTATCATACTTGGTTTTGTCTGGCGTTTGAGATAATTACCTTGGCGTTTCCTATCTATTCATTCTTATTCCCTTTTCATTAAAGTGTAGAGTTGATACCTTTCCTTCAATCGTTTCAGATCGTACTCCAGTTTGTTTTTTATAATTTGGTGATACTAAAATTCATGCTTTTATAGGACTAATCTCCATATATTTGACTCTTTTTAAGATTGTTTGGAGATTATTTATTGTTAATTACACTTATGTCAATCACTTTAATGTGCAGGATTGATATTAATGTAGTCCGAGCACAGATGAAGCATAATTGAGCTTTGAAGTTTGCATAGGAGCCAAAGATATTAATTTAAAATAATTCCAAAGGTGATGGAACAAGATGGTAGTTTAACATGAATGAAAAATGATGAAAACATTGATTTTGCACTACGGGGATGCATGGAGCACCGTCCTAGTGCAATAGGCAGCCTCCCACAAAACCATGTAATGCCACTGCCTAAATGGCCTAAGGCACTGACTAAGTTTAATTTTGGGTCAGTTTTGTCCTGGTTTGTTTTTCAATGGGTAATCCCTTAAGAAGGATTCAAGTATAGAAACTCATAGAAGAGAGGAAGGACAAGTCTTGCAAAGTTAACTTTACTTTTACATTCTTTAATAACTACGAAGTCAGTTATCATGAATTCGATTACTTGTAATCAATTCATGAGTGGCTAAACTTCTAGATTCTATTGTTGTGGTTGAAGACCTAAAATTTGACATTTAATTATCATATTATTTAGTTTGATCTCAATTGATTGAATTGTTTATCTTTTCCTGTTGTTAATTGTTTGGTAACTTGATCACCTATCAAACACTATCTATGGTGCATAAATTGAACTAGAAATAGATAATTTATGCATGTAATTAGGAAATGTATGGCTGATTGTGAACTCTATTGGCAAGGGGCAACCATTCACTAGTGTAGATAGAAATATACATGTTATCCTTGCTAATTTGATATGAAATAGAAATCACATGCTCTTCACTATCAACCGACAATCATAGGAATATATGAGTTTACAATAGTCAAGTAGACTTAGAGTTGCTGGCAAAATGCTCAATATTGTTAAAAGCAACAAACAACTAGTAACTCAGGAAATCAACTAAAGATACAATTTGATAGCTTAATTGGATTTTCACAATACCACGACATAAAGATTTAGTTAGGTTTTTCTCAGGAAATCAACTAAAGTTTATGCCATTTAGTTAGGAATAATCTGAATTTTTAATCACTAAGCTAAAGTCTTGTCTATAGTTATTTTTATTCACATTTTAAACATAAGATAAAAATTTATTTTTTGATAATTACTAAAGATGCGTATAAAAACTCAAACTGGAATTTCAATTCGTCAAATCCATTAGGTACAATTTCTAGACTCGTCCAATCTTACTTGTACGATCGCGTACACTTTCATGTTCGTTTGGATGCAATAAGTTCTTGGAGTCATTGTCAGGGGTTTGATTTAAAATTGATACAATATTTTGGTGTATTGTTGACTATTTATATTTCATTTTTTTATTTTTAGGCTTCATGTTAGTTTATGCTAACACCCAGGGTCAAGACAATTAACTAATTACCATTGATCCCAATCTTGAACATACTCTTAGAGGGTTGAGATTAATGAGTGATAAAGTAAACAACCTAAACCTTTTAAATCCCCCAAATGATATAGTAGACATAAATGTGGTCTAACCATCTACTGCACTATACTTATGTGCTTAACATCATGAGAATAAATTATGGGAATGCCCTAAAGCTATTATAAAGTCAACCATCATAGGTAATTTTTGAGATGAGAGAGGGCAGGGTGATGCTAGTACAAAACACTTGTCAATATAAGGGTAAACTTTAGAAAGACCCACACAAGAACCTATAAGAATTTATTGAGTTGAGTGACAAATTTAATTATCAAAATCTACCCAATGTATATGTTAGTTGACCTTGTTTCCATTCTCAATTATTAGGGAAGCAAACCAGTGGTTGTAGAATGAGCCCAAAGGATCTATTATATCTAGGAACAACTTGTCAGACAAGTTTCTCAATAGGTTTTTCTCATTAAGGAGAGCAAAATAGCTCAGAGGTAGCATTTCTAGATTTGTGCAGAAAGAAAATGAATCTCTTTCCCAAGATTAAGAGAGATATAACGGGCATTTGAGAGATTTTCTACAACACCATCAACCCAAGGAAATAGTTGGGCATAACTTCACTAGAGGGTTGAGGCTTGACTTGAAATCACTTCTAGATGCATCATCTCAAGGGTAAATTTTAGGAAAGAGCTATGGTAATATTGAGGTCATACTCAACCTTATGTTCACAGGGAACAAATATTATGTAGAGTCGAACAAAGTATTTACTGCTACTCAAAAAATCTTGGGCTAGTTAAAGCTAGATTATGTTTCGACTACCTGGGTTGATATTGGTCATTTTTGTACCTTGGAGATGTAGAATTTGACAACTCAAAGTGTCAGACAGATTCAATAGGTACAATAAGTTCATGCATCTATTTTTGTTACCAGCATGGACAGAACCACATTACTCATGATGCCCTTTGAATACATACAGACACACACACATATCTATACATATATTACGTGGGTCACCAGAACATGGGTCATCGTTATCAAGGGAACACATTTGACCCAACCTATCAAAACCATCCAAAGTTCTATTGGGATGGAAACCATAGGCAATAGTACACATAACAGGGTCAATAATTGAACAGTATTTTAGAGCACACTCTGAAGCAATTTATTACACAACAACAATAGGCATAGCAGGCAGATACATAAATTATTATGGAGACAAAAGAAGGTTATCACTGATTTATAGATTCATATTTAGTAGCTTGACACATCATTTCATGATAGCCATAGGCTACCTTGCCTATTTATAACAAGATTCCCAAAAAGGTTATAATGATTATTATGATAAGTGCGCAAGATTTTCTAGATTCAGAGGCTTTAAAGAGAAAAGTAGTTGACTGGAATCAGCTTAATCATCCACCTCCTCTTACACAAAGGTTAATTCCAACACCAATTCCATTTCCAAATCTTGTGCAAGAGGAGAAAAGAGCGAAGAGGCTATTAAGCAACCTACACTTATAGTTGAGAGATGTCCACTACCATTTCCATAAAGGTTTGAAAAAAGCTAGAAATATGATAATTGTAGAAGTTCCATGATATCTCTAAGAAATATCAGATAAATATTTCTTTGATTGATGCCTTGAGGGATAAGATAAAATATGGAAAATACTTAAGATATTTGGTGGCTGGTAAGAGAAGACATGTTAAGTTTATGATTGTGAAACTCATTGAGGAGTGTAGTTCGACGATCTTGATTAATCTCCCTTAAAAACTCAAGGACTCTAGGAGTCTTACCTTTTTCATATAGATTAAAAAGTGTGATGTAGGGCATGCACACTATGATTTGGGGAAAAGTATAAACTTGATGCTAATGAAGCCTATGTATAGGATTTTATTTCTTGTACTTTGTCAAATTCTTGTGCAGTTAAGATATCAACCCACAGATATTGGAACCACCTATGGGTGTCAAATGGGTGGGCTAGGTTGAGATTAAAAATATTAAATGGATTGAATTGATTATCGGGTTGGGTTATGGCCCACGCAAATTCCCTTTGGGTTGAAATATGTTGAGTTGAAATGGAAAAAAATTGGGTGGGCTCTTGTCCCGCCCAATTTGACCCGCTTAGTCTAAAACATATTAACATATTCATATTTACCCCTTGTAAACCCAACTCAAGAAAATAAATTTTGATGGGGTTGGGAATTTGGGTGGGTGGGTAGAAAGTGGGGGTAGGGGTGGTAGTAGGGATGGGGTAAGATTTTTTTTTAATTTTTTTTAAATATAAGAATTAATTTTTTATAGAGAGGTGTGGGGTAGGGGGTTAGGGGTTAGGGTGGGATTGTGGTAAGAATTTTTTTTAAAAAAGAAATTATTTTTAAAAAAATAATTATTGGGGAAAGGGTATGCCATGGTTGTGGGGTAGGGTAAAAATTTATTTTAAAAAATATATTTTTTTAAAATAAATAAATTTTTTTAACAAAAATACTTTTTTAAAAACAAATAAATATATATTTTTAAAAATTGGGAGCGGTGTAGGGGTAGAGGTGTAGGAAGTCAGGGTGGGGGTAGGGACGGGATGGGGGTTCTGGTAAAAGTTTTGTTTTTCTAAAAAAAAAATTATCCTTTTCTAAAATCAATATTTTTTTTTGGGGGGGGGGGGGGAGGGGGAGAGGGGAGGACTGGGATATTGTCATATAAGGGGAGTGTAGAGGGTAGGGGGAGATATGGATTGGGGTTAGATTTCATTTTATAAAAGAAAATTTTGTATTTATTCTTAAAAAAATATCTTTTTTGTGAGGATAGGGGATGATGTCAAGGGGGGAGGGTAGGATTTTGATCGTGAGGTAAGAAAAGATTTGTATTTAAAAAAAATAAAAGAATTAATTTTTTGGGTGGAGGTGGGGTTAGGGAGGGGGATAAGAATAAGGTGGGGTGGGTGCAAAAACATTTATAAAAACTTTTAAAGAAATAAAAATAATATATTTAATGGAGACGGGGTGGGGGTGGGGTAAGCTAGGGGTGTAGTGGAGTTAGGGTGAGGTGAGGTGGGTCATTTTGAGAGTGGGAGGATTCATTGTCGCTTGTTTTTCCTAATCTTATTAAGAAAATTATTTTCTATTAAACGGGTTGAAGTGGAGATTGAATTTGGATCATTTGAACCCAATTTAATAATTGGTTGTGACTTAATGGGATGAAATTTTACCCAATAGTAAATTATCTTGAACCTAACACATCAACTATTGGGCGGGTTGGGCAGGTCAATTCAATTTGGTTTCATTTTGACACTTCTAGAACTACTAATGCTACAAATTTGTGTTATCTTAATTAATATTTGAGAGAATCAAATTGATGAAAGGTAAAGTTGTGTGACAATCCAAAATTCGAGGTCGTGATGAAATCTACCTTGACCCAGCCTTGGAAGGTAAGACAAAAACCTAACAATAAATGGGAAAGATGAAATTGGAAAGACCAAAAGTAAATATGAGACTTCTAGAATAAGGTCAAGCCATAATTATAAAACTAGAATATAGAAAGAAATACTCCAAATCCCAATACCTAGTATTATAAGCATATACAACATCTACCAAAATATTGAAAATTTGAATTTACATCAATGTCTCCAAAAAGCAACTAAAAACATAAAATATGGAAGGAAGCTGAAACAAGACTCCGAATGGGGAGCTCACCAAATCTCTAAATAAGTTTCATTGCACGAATCAACCACCACAGGCCATACTCATATTAGGATTCACACCAAAAGAGAATTGAAGTAGGAGTTATATTCAGTAAGTATCATAGGCCAGTTCAGCAAAGAAGAAAACTAAACAAGTAAAGGATACTATGAGCATGCTTCAACCTACATACAGAAAAGTTACCAAATCGTAGCTCACACCACAAATCCTAACAATTTTGTAAGTATAATACCTATATAAAAACAACTACCCACGAATATATAATAATAACTAAACATACAATACAATACACAAATAGAAGTACAAATAATTCAATGCAATAGGATGATGGTGCAGTAATAGTGATATAACTCGTCGCATGTTGGCTATTGCATGACCTCGTATACACCTCCCGAGCTAAAGCTTTTAGGATATGATCCATGGGGGTTTTCATCTTTTATACTTTCACAATCTTAATAAATACTAGTAAAGACCTCGGTAAAGGGTCTTACAAAGCGTCTCAATCAACCCTGCCATCAAAGATCTCGGCCAAGGGTTTCACAAAATATTTCCTTTTTCTTTCAAATCATTGTTTTTATGTAGTATCAATCTCATGAGATACTACTCATAAATAGGCTCATAAAAAAACTAGTACGAAGATAATAATCAATTCAATAATGGTATAAATGAACTCTAAATCTACTCAATATGTTGATATTCCATGATATAAGTCCTTCCATGACACCAGTAGAATAAATAGTCATGTAAGACATGAATGATATAAATCCATGTCCCTCCCTCAAGAATCACATTAATAATAGAGGCATTTAATGCTCAAGTAAGACCGATAATATCAATTATCCCCCCCCCCCCCAGCTATGATATTACGATAATCGTAAGGAAAATAAATGCAAAAATAAGGCCTACGATATAGAGTTAAGCCCCCACACCGGCATCATAATAAATATAGTCTCTCAAGTCAATAATAAAATGCTCACATAAGCTTCCATACATGCGACAAGATAATAATAATAATCTCAAAACATGACTTCATGACTAAATATCCAAGCCATAGATTATTTTACATGAAAATTTAACTACCCAACCTAGTCTGAAGAATGTTAAGCCATAACCTTCCTCAAAAAGTCGAAATCGAGTCCTGGACCTTTAGTATGGAGTCTTTCCTTCACAAACATTCCCCGAATACACTAAATCGACCTAAAACATAATCTACACATAAAAAGGGGTTTAAGGATACCCATACTGACTATATTTATTTTGGATCCAAAAAATATTTTAAAACTCAAATTGGAATTAGGAAGGGTAAATCTAAAGTTTTTTTTAAGAATTATGTTTCCCATACCATGAGTAGTCTAAAACTGAAAACCCAACTAAAAATTAGATTAAATGGGACTTGAAATTAAGGAAAAAACAATTTTATAGGTTACCAAATGAAAATCCAAATTCCATGTTTGAAACCATAGTCTTAAAGTTTTTTTTGAATATAAAATCGATAGCAAATGATGAAAATATGAGTTTAGAGTTTACCCACAAGATTTAAGAAATTCCTCTTCGAAATCTCTAAGAACCAAGATCTAAAAGTTTGAAAATGGAAGAATGAAAGTATTGGGTAAAAATAGAAAATTTTATCAGCGATGTCTCCTAGGCGGTACTATCATTGCCTAAGTAACATCAACTAAGCCATCAGACTACCACTAAGGCGGCAGTCACTTGCCACACCGGTGACTATTAAAAAACATCATTATCTATGGTGGCATGAAAAAGGGAAGAGAAGACATCGATAATGCGATGTGCTGGAAAGGGTGGACCTCTTCTATAGTGGTCCTTAGTCTGCTTTGGCAACACCGCTAAGGCGGCAAAGTGATGGCTAAAACAGCTACACTAGAATGTCACAATCCCCAAACCAAGGGTTCTTATGGCACTTGATATGGCAAGAATTGACTTGTAAGCTTATCTATCACCCAATCTTATATGAAATGAGAAAATCAATACCAAAACCCAAGGAAAGGCTTCTAGAACAAAGTCGAGCAACACTAATATAGCTAAAGCGGAAGTACATAACCAAAAATACCATAAGAATATCCTAATACCTGGTGTTACAGTGTAAGAACTACTAAGTACATCTTCAAAATCAAAATTTGTTTCTAAATATAAATAAGACAAAATCTTGGTAAGAAGAGATATAAGTTCAACTCTAAATACCTAGGTCAACCGCTACCTTGAACAGACTAAAAGTACTACCAAAATCAGATACCATGCGGTGCACTCTTACCTGGATCTGCATCAAAAGGGCACAATAAGGGTGAGTATGGTCCACTTGTACTCAGTAGGTAACATAGGCCGACTGATCAAAGTAGAAAA
Source organism: Capsicum baccatum var. pendulum (assembly GCA_030864225.1). Taxonomy (NCBI): domain Eukaryota; kingdom Viridiplantae; phylum Streptophyta; class Magnoliopsida; order Solanales; family Solanaceae; genus Capsicum; species Capsicum baccatum. Next base: position 155,966,542 of record CM061560.1, on the reverse strand, counting down.
TAAATAATATAAAATACATACTAGGGGCACGTCACCTACAATCAGAAATGTCACAAATGGTAGCCCGCACCATCTCTGCTAACCATTCTATAATATACATATATACTATGCACAAATATGAGAAAGAAGCACAAATATACATGTATACAAATACAAGTATAAGAAAAAAGTACAAATAGATAGATATCACATCAAGCAAAATAATACAACACATAATGAGCACCACATATGAAATACAATGAAGATAATAATGATAATGATGATGTGATGCTCGAGGTTGTCCAACAATATCCGTATACACCTATCGAGTTATGCTCGAGGTAGGAACCATGGGGGGTTCGTAAGCCATATACAATATAATAACCAATACTAATATCCATGACCCCTCTCGGCATATCCCTTATCAGAGGGTCTATAAAAATATGACAAGTAGTGTTTCCAGCATTCCCACAGTGGTACTAATATTTCGTAAGTGCAAATAATATGATGATGCAATGCTTACAACCAACCAGAATGAGAAATTCCAACTAATATACCAATCATATTAACCGATATCCACTTAATATGCAAACCATTCATGAATTCAATGTAGTCAATATGCCTATAGAGTAATATACACAAAGACATGTCATTGATACAACATAAATTCCAATTTAGGCCTTTCACCAGAAAGATACCACCAAATATATATACATAAAGCCCAACAATATCATATAAGACTCCACACGGTCACACATAGCAAATAATGTCTCAAAACCACCAAATAGAAATAACTTAGGACGCCACACGGGCACAACACAATAATATATCCATTTCCATGATTGGTTCCCTCACCCCTAACATAATTTTATACAAATATTAACTACCCAGCCCAGTCTGAAGAAAGTTAAGCCTTAACTTGCCCCAAATGCTGAAAATTGATATAAACCAATGTTTAACCCCGATCTATCACCTACCGAATGGTCCTGAAAAGAAAAATGATAAACAAATATAGAATCTACTCATCCAAAGAAAGCTGACGAAACCTATATTGTCCATTTCCACGTTAGGGTCAAAATGGACCCCTAAACTGAGTTTTTCAAAAAACAAAGGTAAAATTTGAATTTTTGTCCAAAAATATATTTCCCAAGATTAAAGGACTTTATAGAAGAAAACCAAAGTGAAAAGAAGTTGGAATTGGAGTTTAAATCAAGTAAATACTAATTTAGGACTTCCGGGCAAAAATTCCCAAAGTCCACTTCAAATTCAAGTTTTAATAATATTTAGAAGATAATAATTGAGGAAATATATTTGAATTAGGATTTTTGGAGCTTACCCATACTAAAAATGGAAGAAATTGCCTAAAAACTCAAAACTCCAAGCTCCAAGTCTCAAAAATGGTAAGAATCGAGAAAATAGGGGATATTATCCACCCAATGCTTAAGCGAACAACCATTTATTATGCGATGCGTGCCCTGCCGTGTAAGCGACCCTGGTGTTGCTTATGCAACACTTTAGCTGTCAAGCCAAGTCGCTTAAGCGGTCAAAGTATCTTTTATACACCAACTAGAGACTTGGAGAATTGTAAGTCTCTGTGGACCCATCGAAATTCATCCAAAATCTCAATAATGAAAATGAACTATGCTACCCTATCAAATTCGATGCTCCAGACACAGTCGCAATATCAGTTTTTTAAGAAAATGTCTTTTTTCATGAAATTGACCCCTGAAACCTAGTTTAATAACTTTCCATATTGAGGGTCAAAATGTGATATAAGAGCTGTTAAACCACACCAACCATGTTATCAACCTAAAATCAACGTTCTAGGTCTGCTGGTGGAATCTATTTTGCCTTTCGATGCACAGATCAATAAATATTGACTGAAGTGAACTATGAAGCCTTTATAACCACCAAAACCATAATCTCGCATAAATCACACCATTATGCATTGGGAATAGTGCCAATCATCCCCCATACAACAGAAATTCCATAATGCAACCGCAAGGAGAGGTAAATGGTCAAATCACACAAAAATGAATAATTCTCATAAATCACCAACAATAGTTCATTACATAACCCACCATGAAATATTTGACTTAGCAAAAAGATAGGGATAACTACCGTTTATTTCAGACTCAATCTCATACGTAAACTCATCTATAGGTCGATGTCTCTATTGGTCCTTAACCATTGGAATATCACTTGAACGCAACCGTCTAAGATATCAATCTAGAATAGAGACAGGCTCCTCAATAAAAGAAAACCTCTTATCTAACTGGATAGAATCCCAATCAATAACATTAGACTCATCTAAAATGTAATCCGAAAGCATAGAAACATGAAAAATTTGATGATCGACTGATAAATCTAGGGGCAGTGCCAACTTATAAGCCACATCCCCAATCATCCAAAGAATCTTAAAATGTCTAATATACCTGGGGCTAAGCTTTCCCTTCTTCCCGAACCTCCTAACACCCTACATGGGAGACACATGAAGAAAGACTTGATCACCAATACTAAATCACAAAGCATGAAGCCTACGATCAATATATCACTTCTACATACTCTAAGCTGCTAAAAGTCTATTCTCAATGACCTAAACTCTATCTAAAGACTCATGAAGCTACTACATACCTCAAGATGTAATCTCAGAAACTTAAACCAACTAACTAGGGAGCAACAATGCCTACTATACATAGCCTCCAAAAAGAGCCATCTCAATCTAGAATGGTAGTTGTTATCATACACAAACTCTGCCAAAGCTAGATATTGATCTTACTGACTACTAAAGTCTATCAACCAAGCATGAAACATATGATCCAAAACCTGAATAGTCGGCTCTGACTGACCATCGGTGTGAGGGTGAATAGTTGTACTAAGATTAACCCGAGTACCCAACTTTTCCTATAAAATCTTCCAAATGTGAAATATGGATACTGAACCTCGATCTGAGATGATAAACACCATCATAAGATGAAGGAGAACTATCTTACAAATATAGATACAAGCTAACCTCTCAACATTAAAAAAGCTTGAACCAATATGGAATAAGTTGATTTGATTAATCGATCCAGGATGACCCAAATGCTATCAGAACCATGAGAAGTACAAGGCAATCTAGTCACAAAGTCCATAGTGATCCATTTCCACTTCTACTCGAGAGTGGGTAACTTCTGAAGCAAACTACCATGCCTCAAATACTCGCTCTTTACCTACTGCCAACATATGCAATAAGCTATGAAATTCACTACATAACTTCTCATACCACCTACAAATAATTTTGTCTCAAATAATGAAATATCTTAGTCACACCCAAATGGATGGAATATCTAGAATATGAGCTTATACCAAAATAAATCTAAACGAATCACCCACTCTCGGAATGCAAACATGTCCTCTAATCCTTAAAACACCTACTGAGTCATGCAAGGCTTCCTTAGACTCTCCACTTAACACGTTATCCCAAATCACTCTCCCCCAGCATCATCAAACTGATGAGCCTAAATCTGCTACATCAAGAAAGACCTACCCTAAAAAAATGCCAAAACACAACCATGTGTAAAAAAATCAAGCCTAACAATTTGGTTAGACAAGGATTGAACCTCCAAAAGATGCACAAAGATACCTATTTGCTATTCGACTTTCAGCTCAAGGCATCCGCAACCAAGTTAGGCTTTCCCAGATCATAGAGAATAGTATGATCATAATCCTTAAGCAACTCAAGCCAATGATGTTGCCTCATATTAAGTTCTCACTAGATGAAGAAATACTGAAGGCTACAATAATCTGAGAAAGTCTTAAAATGGACTCCATACAAGTGATGCCTTCATAACTTCAAAGCAAATAAAATTGCACACAACTATAAATCATATGTAGGGTTATTTGTTTCATGGGGATTCAACTGACGAGAAGCATACATAATCACCTTACCCTCCTCTAATAACACAATACCTAACCCAACACTTAAAGTATCTCAAAAGACGGTAAACCCCCTATGCCTTTCTTGGGTAAATTCAATATATGAGTTGCAGTCAATAATTTCTTAAGCTTTTAAATACTTGCCTCACAATCATTAGATCACAAAAAGTAAATCCTTTTTTGAGTCAACTTGATCAAAAGATATGCGGTAGATGCAAAATCCCCAACAAAACAATGATAGTAACTTGCTAAATTAACAAAGCTCGAATTTTTGTAAGGGAAGTAGGCTTAGACCAATCACAAACTACTACAATCTTTGCCGGATCGACCATAGCACCATCCTTGGTCGCAACATGACCCAAGAAAGTGATAGTATTCAATCAAAACATACACTTAGAGAACTTACCATACAATTTCTCATCCTTTAATCTATAAAGTACAATCTACAAATGCTAGTCATGGTCTGCCTTACTCTTGGAATAAACCAAGAAATCATCTATAAATAAAATGATAAAAGAGTCGAGATATGGTTGACATCATGGTTCAAGAACTCCATAAATGCGATTGGGGCATTGGCCAACCCAAAAGACATGACCAAGCACTCAAAATGACCCTTTGAGATTATGAGTTATCACCTTTTCCAAGTCAATCTAATCCAACCACAAACCCTTGGTATACAAATGCAACCACTAATCCTCAAAACATCTCTGAGATTAAGAGTTATCACCTTTTCATCAGCACTCAACACTTTATCATGAATCACTTTCAATCTCTCATTATCAAACTTATCTGCTTGAATCTACTCGATACAAAGACCTAGCCTTAACAAAGGACAAAACATACTTCTGTGGCAAAATGTCTAGCCTAATTAATTAGTTAAAGGTTGATCATCTAAGGCCAAAGATTTCTCCTGAGTAAAAAGATGAGCCAAAATCCCCATACTCATTGCCTTCTTGCTAAAGACATTTAATAACGCATTAGTATTACTCGAATGATAAAGAACACTGAGATCATAATCTTTAAGAAACTTAATCCATAGATGTTGTCTTATATTAAAATTTCACTTGGTGAACAACTACTAAACGGTATGATGATTGGAGAAAATCTCACAATATACTCAATACAAATAGTGTCACCATAAATTCAATACAAATACAACAACAACTAACTCTAAATTATGAGTAGGGTAATTTTTCTCATAAGGCTTCAGCTGTCTAGAAGAATACACAATCAAATTAACCTCTTGCATCGACACACCACCCCAAGGGAATATTAGCATCACAAAATATGGTGAAACCCATACCCTTCATAGAAAAGGTCTTGATAGGAGCCAAAGTCAATAGCTCTTTTAGCTTTTGAATGATCTCCTCACTAGCATCTAACTAATGAAAATATTATTCTTCTAATTCAACTCGAGCAACCTTGCTATACTATAAGGGAAACTCTGCACAAACCACCGATAATAGCCTGCTAACCCAATTAAACTCCATATCTTTGTAGACGAAGTATGTTTAGACCCATCACAAATAATTTGTATGTTTCCCAGATCGACAATAACACCGCTCTTGCTCTCTACATTACCTAAGAAAGAAATAAAATCAATCCAAAATTTGCAATTGGAGAAAATAGGACACAATTTCTCATCTCAGAATCTTTGAAGTATAGCCTATAAATTCCTCACATGGTCAGCCACATTCTTGGATTAAACCAAGATACATCAATAAATAGGACCATAAAGTAATCAAGAAAAGAGTAAAATAGTATATTCATCAACTACATCAATGTTTTCTAGGTAATATTCAACCCAAAAGACATGACCAAGAATTGATAATGACCATATCGTGTCTAAAAAGATATATTTAGAACATTCAAAGCTCTAATCCCCAACTAATAGTAACGAAATCTCAAGTGAATATTAAAAAGCACCTAGGTACTCTGAAGATGGTAAAATAAGTCATCTATGCAAAGAAGAGGATACTTGTTTGTTTAATTATCGATAGTCAATGGACATGTGCAAAATTCATCGTTCTTCTTTACAAATATGATAAGAGAACCCAACAAATATACACTCAATCTAATAACACCCTTACTCAATTAATATTGTAATTTCTCCTTTAATTCTTTTAACTTAGCCAAGTCTATCCTATAAGTAAGAATAAAAATAGGCTTGGTGTCTGACAGAACATTGATAGCAAAATCAATATCCTAATTACGAGGCATACCAAGTAACGAGGAAACACATACTGGAACTCTCTAATAACCTAACAAAAATCCAAAGGATACATTGAAGCAACACTAGTATCACAATTTAATACAAATAGGAAAGACACCCCTTCTCTACATTATAATAAGCTTGTAGAAAAGATAACCCCCTTTCAGACACGAACTAAGAGTACCCTTGCAAACTAATCTTGGTACACATTAAGTAGATAAAGTCAAGGTCTTGGAAAAATAAGCCAAAATAGCATTATAATGAGCAAACTAGCCTATACCCATGATAACATCAAAATCAATCATATTTAGGATGATCAAGTCTACCCAAGTCTCATGCTCTTTAAAGGTCACTAACCTTGATCATTACACGTAATTGACTATTACAAAAATTACAAATGATAGTAGAAACATGAATAGATATAGCAAGACGTTGTGTTGCAGTATGAAAACCAGTAGTAAAGTATGTAGACATGAAGGATGATATAGACCTAGGTTTAAAAAACACTAAAATAGAATGATGGAAAATCAAGATTATACCTATGATAACTATATTAGAGGCCACCACCATAGTTCTCTCTGTAGTAGCATAACACTAACCACACCTACTTCTTGACTGAGCAACCCCATGTATACTATCATGATCTTTCTAAGATCCACATCGAGCATCTCTAGCTTCACCTCTACTGACTTATGAACAACTTTTAACTACAGATATAAGAGAACGACAATACTTGAGTTGAGAACCCTACAGGGTAAGACCCAATGCATATCAAGCAAAATACCTCATGTAATGAATATGATCATGACATACAAAACACTCTCTACTGCCTAAATTATGCTAAGAGAGCCCAAAATTACCTGAATGCCCTCCACACCTTAAAGAACAAGAATAGGAACCTCTACCCACATTACTTAACTTCTGGATACCTGAAGCCTATAACCACAAACCAACAACCAAAACTCTATCAAGCTACCTTAACTGGTGTGCTATGGAAACTAAGAGAATAGTCTGCTCTGGCTAACCATCGATGTGAGGGTAAATAGTTTACTAAGATTAACCCGAGTACATAACTTTTCCTAAAAAATCTTCCAAATGATATATGAATATTGAACCTCGATGTGAGATGATAAACACCATCATAAGATAAAGGAGAACTATCTCACAAATATGATACAAGCTAACCTCTCAACATTGAAAAAGTTTGAACCAAAGTGGAATGAGTTGATTTGATCAATCGATCCACTATGTCCTAAATGCTATCAAAACCATGAGAAGTACAAGGCAATTTAGTCACAAAGTCCATAGTGATCCATTTCTATTTCTACTCGAGAGTGGGTAACTTCTGAAGCAAACTACCATGCCTCAAATACTCGCCCTTTACCTACTGCCAACATATGCAATAAGCTATGAAATTCGATACATTTCTTCTCATACTACCAACAAATAATTTTGTTTCAAATAACAAAATATCTTAGTCACTCCTAAATGGATGGAATATCTAGATTATGAGCCTATACCAAAATTAATCTAATCTAATCACCCACTCTCGGAATGCAAACATGTCCTCCAATCCTCATAACAGCTTCTAAATCATGCTAGGCTTTCTTAGACTCTCTACTCAACACGTTATCCCGAATAACTCTCAACCTAACATCATCAAACTGATGAGCCTAAATCTGCTCCATCAAGAAAGACCTACACTAAAAAAATGCCAAAATAGACCCAGGTGTAAAAAAATCAAGCCTAACCATCTAGTTAGCCAAGGATTGAACCTCCAAGTCCAAAGGTAGCACCTGAGTCAAAAGATGCCCAAAGAGACCTATTTGCTATTCAGCTTTCAGCTCAAGGCATCCGCAGCCAAGTTAGGCTTTCCCAGATCATAGAGAATAGTAAGATCATAATTCTTAAGCAACTCAAGCCAATGACGCTGCCTCATATTAAATTCTCACTGGCTTATGAAATACTAAAGGCTATGATGATCTGAGGAAGTCTTAAAATGGACTCCATACAAGTGATGACTTCATAACTTTGAAGAAAATAAAATTGCACACAACTACAAATCATGTGTAGGGTTATTTGTCTCATGGGGATTCAACTGATGAGAAGCATACATAATCACCTTACCCTCCTCTATCAACACAATATCTAACCTAAAACTTAAAGTATCTCAAAAGATGGTAAACCACCCATGCCCTTCTTGGGTAAATTCAAGATATGAGCTGAAGTCAATAATTTCTTAAGCTTTTAAATACTTGCCTCACAAGCATTAGATCATTAAAAGTAAATCTTCTTTCGAGTCAACTTGATCAAAAGATATGCGGTAGATGAAAAATCCCTAACAAAACAATGATAGTAACCTGCTAAATCAACAAAGCTCGAATTTTGGTAAGAGAAATAGGCTTAGACCAATCACAAACTACTACAATCTTGGCCGGATCGACCATAACACCATACTTGGTCACAATATGACCCAAGAAAGAGATAGTATTCAACCAAAACTTACACTTAGTTAACTTAACATACATTCTCATCCTTTAATCATTAAAGTATTATCTAAGAATGCTAGTAATAGTCTGCCTTACTCTTGGAATAAACCATGAAATCATGTATAAATAAAATGATAAAAGAGTCAAGATATGGTTGAAATCATGGTTCATGAACTCCATGAATGCGACTGGGGCATTGGCCAACCCAAAAGACATGACCAAAAACTCAAAATGACAATACCTAGTCAAAATAGCTATATTTGGGATATCTAAATCTCTAATCGTCAATAGGTGATATGTATATCTCACATAAATCATTAAAAACATCGAAGATCCTTGAAGCTAATAAAACAAATCATCAATATGAGGAAGAGGATACTTATTCTTGACTATCACTTTGTTCAACTATTGATAATTAATGCTCATATGCATAGACTAATTTTTTCTTACCAAACAAGACAGGCCCACCTGAAGGTGATAAACTAGGTTGGATAAATACCTTATCCAACTACTCATTCAATTGATCCTTCAATTCCTTCAACTCTGCTGGGTCCATCCTATAAAGAGGGATAAAGACGGTCTTGGTCCCCAACTTAACATCAATAAAAAATTCAATATCAAGATCTAAAGGAATACTAGGAAAATTCGTAGGGAAAACAACCACGAACTCACTAACAATACAAATAAAATCCAAAAAAGTAGGCGAAGAAGATTTAGTATCACGAATATTTGCAAAATAAGACAAACGTCCCCTCTCAACCAAGCGCCAAGCCTAAAGAAAATATATAACTCTCTTGGGACCTAAAAAAAACACACCTTTCTAAGCTACCCTTGGCATACCCGATAAAGCTAAGGTCATGATCTTCACATAATTATCTTGGATAACATGATAAGGAGCTAACCAATTCATACCCAAGATAACATCAAAATTTACCATAGCTAAGACAATCAAATCTTCCAAGTCTCATGCCTAAGAAAGGTCACAACATAAAATTAGTACACCCAATTCACCACTAAAGAGTCTCCTATAGGGTAGATACATAGATAATCATGGAAAGAGGCTTACCATTAGAAGAAAAACCCAAAGAAAAATATGCAGACACATAGGACAAAGTCTATTATAGATCAAATAACACATAATTTAAATATAAAAAAAATAGGGACGCTACTGTAATGATAGAGTTTGAAGCTCTTCCTCTAATCTGACAGGTATAAGATAATACTGTCCATGGCCACCACCTAACTGAGTAGTCCTGCGACCACCACCACGAGAGCTACTACCTCTGCCATGCAAATCTTTAGTAGAACCTCTATCTCTAATAATTGATGTAGGAGTAGCCATAAAAACATGATAGATAGAGATTATCACCAAATGGTCAACCTTATCACATACATAGCAACCTCTATGACTTGACTCAATAAGATGTTGTACAATTGATCTAGAATGACCACAAAAATATTTTGAAATTGAATACCCACAACCTAAACCTTATAAGACTACTTGAATTAGTCCACCATGATACCCATGAAAACCCCTAGAATCTCTACCTCAAGAAGTGTGACGTCTAAAATTTCCCTGACAGTGCACTCATTTGGCGCTCCTTAAAACCCTTGAAGAATAGACACAATCTTCCTAGCGTGATACACTATATTCTAAAATGATGCCCCATACACTACCATTCAAGTCGAAACTAGCTGAAGTGAACCATCCAACCTCTTTATGAGCTTCTAATGGTATAAGAATATCTAGACAAGGCATGGAAGCATGTCTTATACTCTATAATAATCATGGAGCCCTGCTTCAGGTGATCAAAATCATTTCTTTTCTGATCCCTAAAAAAATACAGCATAAACCTTTCCAAGGAGTCCTCAAGAAACTAATCTTAAGTAATCTCTGGAGAATCATGAGGTCTACAACTAATAAGTAACCTCTGTCAATCTTTAGATGTATCTCTCAACTGATAAGTAGTATAAGCAACACTGTACGACTTAAGCAAGCCAAGGTTATACAACTTTTGTAGACAATTAATCAAAAATTAATAGGCATCCCTTCCTACAAGACCACTGAATCGAGGAGGACCCAAATAAGTAATTCTCTCAAACCTTTTTTGAACCTCAAAAGACATAATTGTACTCACAATAATATAAGGCATAGTAAATCTAGCTGGATGAGATCTTATTTAAAAAGGTAACATAGAAGAAGGCTACACTCTTGGTCTTGGAATACCATACTCAGATGCTACAACAGAAAGAGGAACAGTAGTCAGAGTCCGTGGAGTATCACAAGTAGATGTTGGTACCACTAGAGAATTCACACTAGGAACTAGAGAAATAACATAAGTAGACTCTATTATAAACCAAGGTACAGTACTTGGAGCTCGAGGAACACTAGGTGAACCGAAAAGACAACCTTTCAAATTGGTCAGCAAGAGAATCCATAACCCCTCCAAGACTAGGGTAGAAGAACTCTATGGGGCTGGAATAAGCCTTATATATTTAGCATGCTCAACTTGAGGCTCAAGGGAGAGCCTCCTAGTACTATCTTTGGACAAGAAAGATCCTCGTGCCCTTACACTACCTCAAGCCCGTTCACGACTAGTAATTTGCCCTTTAGATTGAGCCTTCTCCACAGAAGATAACTTTGTAACTATAGCCTCATGAGTTCTAGTCTTCACTATCCGCATAGAAAAGAATGAAATACTAGTTAGGACACAAGGTATGAAAGACCCACACAGTATAGAATGACGTAACAGAAGTTTCCTAAAGGTATCTCATAGCCTTCCAAAAATACATACGGATGTCTATTACGAATCCATGAGACTCTTCTTGGCACCCTGTTCTTAGACTAATGAGACCAATGAAACCTGGCTGCTCTGATGCCAATTTGTCACAATCCAAAAACCAAGGGTCATGAGGTCACTTGACGTGACATGACTTGACAAGTAATCCTATCACCTAAGTTGATATTAGATGAGAAATGCAACACCAAAACCTAAGACAGGGCTTTTAGAACAAAGCCAAACCACCAAAGTATAGTAAAAGTAAAAGTACATAACCAGATACCATAAGAATATCCCAAAAGCTGGTGTCATAGTGTAAGAACTACTTCAGACATTTTCCTAATCAAATATACAATAATAGTCCAAAAGGATCAAAATCATTCTCTTAATACAAATAAGATATGATCTAGGCAAGAAAAGATAGAAGGTCAAGTCTGAATGCCTAGGTCAACTGCTACCTAGAATAAACTCTAAGTACTCTCTAAATTAATTTTTGTACGACACGCTCATACCTAGATATACACCAAAAGGGTACAGTAGGAGTGAGTATAGTCCACTTGTACTCTATAGATATCATAGGCCAACTGAGCAAAGTAGAAAATAAAACATATAAAATACACACTAAGGGCATGTCACCTACATTGAAAAAATATGCCTACTAGTAGGCCACATGGTCTCCCTTAATAGTCTTACAATATATATATATACCATAAACAAATACAAGATAGATTTTGATACCAATTAGAAGTATAATAAATAAGTACAAATAGACAGATATCATATCTATGACAATAATACAATAATAAATTAGCATAATATATGATATACAATGATAATGATGGTGATAACAATAATAGCTCAAAGTTGTTCCATAAGCTCTGTATGCACCTATCGAGTTGTGCTCTTGATGAAGGACCCATGGCGGAAGGGGGGGGGGGTTTCACAACACATATATAATCCAATAACCAATACCAATATCTATGACTCCTCTAAATATCCCTCAACAGAGGGTCTATAAAAATATCACAAGCCAGTGTTTCTAGTATTTACATAGTGGTACTAACGCTTCACAAGTGCATATAATATGAGTATAAAATGCTCACAACAAACAAAAATGAGAAATAAAGGTAACTAATTAATATACGAACCATGTGAGCCAAGATTTACTCAATATGTCAACCCTTCATGAATTCAATGTAATACATATGTCAATAGAGTAATATACAAAAAGATATGCCATTAATACCACAAAACTTCCACTTTAGACCTTTCACAATAAAGATACCACCAAATAAAAATACATAAAGGCCAACAACATCATATAAGATGCCACATGTTCACACATAGAAAATAATGTCTCAGAACCACCAAATAGCATTAACATAGGCCCTTGCATGGGCACAACACATTAATATATCTAATTTAATAATTACTTCCCACACTGCTAACATTATTTTATACAAATATTAACTACCTAGCCCAGTCTAAAGAAATTTAAGCCAAAACTTACCTCACATGACATAAACTAGTATAAACAAGCCTTTAACACTGAGATATCACCAAACAAATGGATTCAAACCAATTATGATACACAAGTATAGAATCTACTCATTAAAACAAAGCCAACAATATCCATATTTTCCATTTTTGAGTCGGGATCAAAATGGACTTCCCAAAAGGGTTTCTCAAAAAAGAAGGGTATAATTAGAATTTGTGTCCAAAAATATATTTCCTAGAATCAAAGGAACTTATATAAGAAAACCCTAATAAAAATGAGTCAAAATTGGGGATTAAATTGGGAAAATACCAATTAAGACCTTTTAGGCTAAAATTTGCAAATTCCACTTTCAAATTCATGTTTTAATAAGATTTAGAAGATAATAAAAAAATAATTGAAATAGGAGTTTTGGAGGTTACCCAACCTAAAAATGGAAGAAATTTCCCAAAAACTCAAAACCCTATTGTCCAAGTCTTGAAAATGGTGAAAATTCATGAAAATAGGGGATATAATCCACCCAAGTATCACTTCAGAGACCACCAATTAATAAACCAGGCATCGCTTACGTGATGCCTGCCATATCGGGTAAGCGACCGACTGTTGCTTAAGCAACATTTGCTTAAGCGAGCCTGATGTAGCTTAGGGAACACTTTGTCTATCAAGCCAAGTCTCATAAGAGACCTAAGTGTTGCTTAAGCGATGCACCAACTGGAGACTTAGAGAATTCTAACTCTGCGGACCCCTCGAGATTCATCCAAAATCTCAAGAATAAAAATAAAAGATGCTTCCCTATAAAATTATATGCTTCAGACTCAATAGTGCTATAAGTTTTTTGAAAAAGCGTCATTTTCACAAAGTTAACCCTCAAAACCCAATTTTACTACTTTTTGAACTAGGGGTTAAAATGATATAAGAGCCTTTAAACAATACCAACCATGCTGTCAATCTAAAATCGATGTTCTAGATCGTTTAGAGTAGTTTGTTTTGCATCTGGCGTACAGATCAATAAATACTGACCAAAGTCATGAATAAAGCCTTTATAACTATCAAAAACCACAATCTCGCACATATCATACCAAAATATATTAGGAACTGTGTAAATTATGCCCAAACCTCAAAAATACTATAATACCACAACGGGGAGAAATACAATGGTCAAATCACCAAAAAATAAATTATTCACATAAATCACCAAAAATTAGGTAATTACGCAGAACTAGCAAAACTGCTAAAGCATAAGGTTTGAAAAGTACTTGAATGGACATTGAAGATTCATTCGAAACCCCAAAAAAATAATTTGATTATTCCACTAGGTTAATTTAGATATTTCAAACTCAATGCAACCATCAATTTTTAGAAAAGGATTGTTTACAACAAATTTACTCATGGGACCCATTTTTAACTAATTTTAATAGTTTTCATCTAAATACTAAAAAAACACAAAAAAATCAAGATCAAGATAATTATGCTGCTTAACTAAGATTGACATTCCAAATCTAACGCAATCGACCAAATCACCATCCAATGCTTCATTTACAAAATATTGACTGAAGTCAAACTAACCACCTTTAAAGCCTTTAAGGACCTTAAACTCATTCAAATCATTCGTGAATATTTTGGGGACTGTGCCAATTAACCCTACAAATCATAAATAGCTTATAGATACTACGAGTAAGTAAAAGATGGTCAAAACATACCACAAGCTAAAAATCACAACTATGGTTGTTATATTTACCACCACTGAAGCATAAGATAATCTTCAAACTAAAAGAAAATTAAAGTACCTAAACAGTAAAAAGATGGAGGTATCTATGCCTCATATAGCACTTAAACTCCCTCGTAGACTCCTCTATCAGGCAATGTCTTTGTTGGACTTTCACTGAATGAATATGCTTAAACCTCAACTTTCTAGTCTGCATATCTAAGATGGCAATGTGCTACTCTTCAAAAGACAAGTCATGGTCTAATGCAACAAAATCCCACCAGATAACATATGCATCATCTAGATAGCATCTTTTCAATATACAAACATGGAATATAGGTTGGACAACTAATAGATATGGAGGTAAAGCTAGCCTATATTCCATATCTCCATACATCTCAAGAATCTCAAAAGGACTAATAAACCTCAAACTAATCTTTCATTTCTTCCTAAATTTTATCACACCCTTCATCGATTAAACATTAAACAAAAACCATTCATAAATCGTGAATGCAACATCATAGGCTCAACAGTTAACGTAACTCTTCTTCCTACTTTGGCAGCCATAAGCTTCTACTGAATTGATCTGACTTGATCCATTTTGTCTCTCAATCAATATGTGCCCCAATGTCTTACTGCAAATAACTCAAACTATCTCATGGGTGATCTACACTTTTACCCATACAAAGCCTCAAAAGGTGCCAATTGAATGCAAGAATGATAGTTGTTATTAGAGGAAAACTCTACTAAAGGCAAGAAATGCTCCCAATTACCACTAGAATCCATACCATATGCACAAAGCATGTCCTATAACACCTTAATAGTCTTTTCAAATTTACCATATGTCTGGGGATGAAAAGTCATACTCAAATCAAGTTGAGTGTCCAACTCACACTATATAGAAGACAAAATTTTTTAGGTAAACTGAGTACCTCTATCCAAATTAATGAAGATACGTAATCTATCTAATTAAACAACCTCTCTAATATAAATCTTAACTAAATTTTTTGTATTGAGGTTTTCTCTTACATGTATAAAATGCACTGATTTGATCAATATCTCTGCAATTACCCAAATAGAATTAATCTTTCCCAAATCTGGGGGTAGGATAACTATAAAATCCAGGTGATATGCCCTCACTTTGACTCAGTAATGGGCATTCCCTACATCGTACTACTCGATTGATGATGCTCATACTTTACTTGATATTAACTTATACACTTGGCATGAACTCACAAGGTCTTTCTTCATACCACTACACCAACAACGTTGCTTTAAGTCATGGCACATTTTATTTGAGCCTAGATAAATAAAATACAACGAATAATGAGCCTTCTCCAAGTCAATCTAATCCAACCACCAACCCTTGGTATACAAATGCAACCACTAATCCTCAAAACATCTTTGAGATTATGAGTTATCACCTTTTCCTCAGCTCTCAACACTTTATTATGAATCACTTTCAATCTCTCATTATCAAACTTATGTGCTTGAATCTACTTGATATAAAGACCTAGCCTTAACAAAGGCCAAAACATACTTGTATGGCAAAATGCCTAGCCCAATTTGTTAGTTAAAGGTTGATCATCGAAGGCCGAAGACTTCTCCTGAGTAAAAAGATGAGCCAAAATCCCCATACTCATTGCCTTATTGCTAAAGACATTTACTAACACACTATTATTAATCGAATGATAAAGAACACTGAGATCATAATCTTTAAGAAACTTAATCCATATATGTTATCTCATATTAAAATTTCACTGGGTGAACAAGTACTAAATGGGATGATGATTGGAGAAAATATCACAATAGACTCTATACAAGTAGTCTCACCATAAATTCAATACAAATACAACAACAACTAACTCTAAACTATGAGTAGGGTAATTTTTCTCATAAGGCTTCAGCTGTCTAAAAGAATACTCAATCAAATTAACCTCTTGCATTAACACACCACCCCAAGCGGATATTAGCATCACAAAATATAGTGAAACCTATACCCTTCATAGGAAAGGTCTTGATAGGAGCCAAAGTCAATAGCTCTTTTAACTTTTGAATGATATCCGCACTAGCATCAAACTAATGAAAATAATATTCTTCTAATTCAACTTGGGAAACCTTGCTACGATAGAAGGGAAACTCTGCACAAACCACCGATAATAGCCTGCTAACCTAATAAAACTCTATATCTTAGTAGAAGAAGTATGTTTATACCCATCACAAATAATTTTTATGTTGCCCAAATCGACAATAACACCTCTCTTTCCCTCTACATTACCTAAGAAAGAAATAAAATCAATCATAAATTTGCAATTGGAGAAAATAGGACACAATTTCTCATCTCACAATCTTTGAAGTATAGCCCATAAATCCTCACATGGTCAGCCACATTCTTGAAGTAAACCAAGATACATCAATAAATAAGACCATAAAGTAATCAAGAAAAGAGTAAAATAGTCTATTCATCAACTACATCAATGTTTTCTGGGTAATATTCAACCCATAAGACATGACCATGAATTGATAATGACCATATCGTGTCTAAAAAGATATATTTAGAACATTCAAAGCTATAATCCCCATCTAATAGTAACGAAATCTCAAGTGAATATTAAAAAGCACCTAGGTACTCTGAAGATGGTAAAATAAATCATCTACGCAAAGAAGAGGATACTTGTTTGTTTAATTATCAATAGTCAATGGACATGTACAAAATTCATCGTTCTTCTTCACAAATATGATAAGACAACCCAAAGAATATACACTCGATCTAATAACACCCTTACTTAATATATATTGTAATTTCTCCTTCAATTCTTTTAACTTAGCCATGTCCATCCTATAAGGAAGAATAAAAATAGGCTTGGTGTCTGACTCAACATTGATAGCAAAATCAATACCCTAATTAGGAGGCATACCCAGTAACGAGGAAACACATACTGGAACTCTCTAATAACCTAACAAAAATACAAATGATACATTGAAGCAACACTAGTATCACAATTTAAGACAAATAGGAAAGACACCCCTTCTCTACTTTATAATAAGCTTGTAGAAAAGATAACCCCCTTCAGAAACGAACTAAAAGTACCCTTGCATACTAATCTTGGTACACACGAAGTAGATAAAGTCAAGGTCTTGGAAAAATAAGCCAAAATAGCATTATAAGGAGCTAACTAGCCCATACCCATGATAACATCAAAATCAATCATATTTAGGATGATCAAGTCTACCCAAGTCTCATGCTCTTTAAAGGTCACTAACATTGATCATTACACATAATCCACTATTATCAAAATCACAAATAAGGGTAGAAACATGAATAGATATAGCAAGAGGCTGTGTTGCAGTATGAAAACTAGTAGTAAAGTATGTAGACATAAAGGATGATGTAGACCTAGGGTTAAAAAACACTAAAATAGAATGATGGAAAATCGAGATGATACCGATGATAACTATATTAGAGGCCTCCACCATAGTTCTCTATAGAGTAGTATAACACTAACCACACCTGCTTCTTGACTGAGCAACCCCATGTTCACTATCATGATCTTTCTAACCTCCATATAGAGCATCTCTAGCATCACTTCTACTGACTTGTGAACAACCTTTTACTATAGATATAAGAGAAAGACAATACTTGAGTTGAGAACCCTACAGGGTAAGACCCAATGCATATAAAGAAAAATGACTCATGTAATGACTATGATCATGACATACAAAACACTCTCTACTACCTAAATTATGCTAAGAGAGCCTAAAATTACCTGAATGCCCTCCACACCTTAAAGAGAATAGGAACCTCTACCCATATTACTTAACTTCTGGATACTTGAAGCCTATAACCACAAACCTACAATCAAAACTCTATCAAGCTACCTTAATTGGTGTGCTATGGAAACCATGAGAACCTCTACCCGATACAATAAGAGAAATTCCTACCTTGGTTTGTACTACCACAAAATAATCCTATTAGCATATCATCTTAGCACTACTGAACATGAAAGTAGCAAATCAAATAAATTTATTAAATCTTTTTTAATCAGCAGAAAATATCATAGAACAAAATACAATAAAAGGAATAAAAGATTTAGAAGGTAAAGTCTCAATATATGTGGGTACTATAATAGTACACTGTACCCTTGGAGTAAAAAAACCATAAGTAGGAGCTGGACCTGGTGGCTGAATACCTGTTAAGGTTTAAGAACCACTTGATATACCCAGTAGAATACCTGCATAGGAAATGACATTCAGATAGTCTAATAGATGAATCAACAAATCCTACAAAATTAAGGTATTAACGAAACCCTAAAAGGCCAAAGCAGGTCCAATTTTCTCTTTTGATTAATCATTCTCATGGTTATCTATCTAGGTCCATATAGAGAATCTATAGCTTATTCTTTATGCAAAGCATCTTCTCATTACCGACCTCTACTCTATCGCAACCATGAACTTTGCCTCACCCCTAACTAGGGCTCCAACAGTAGGTGTTGTCTTATCATCCTCAACAACTTTTGATATGGCCTTCACCATCAACGCAAGAAAAATAATAGGATACAGTTTTTGAATATTAGGTATGAACTACTTGCATGAGAAATAACTTAGAGAAGTTTTTCTTAAAGTCGTCTTTTTTTTTGAAA
This sequence comes from Capsicum baccatum var. pendulum, assembly GCA_030864225.1. Lineage (NCBI taxonomy): Eukaryota > Viridiplantae > Streptophyta > Magnoliopsida > Solanales > Solanaceae > Capsicum > Capsicum baccatum. The sequence continues at coordinate 155,947,324 of CM061560.1, read as the reverse complement.
GATAGATACAAACATTAGTGTATCAATTTACATTACTCTATTAAACACCTACTCTTGAACTTATGAGATGGTGAACTTAATGCTTTGATATCACTTTGTCATGGCCCATAATTTGAGGTCATGATGGCTCCTACACCGACGCACCAATTATGGTAAGCTAAAAACTCCATAATAAATAAGAAATACAAAATAGGAAAGAAAATATGTAAATACAACACTTCTAGAATGAAAATAGAAAATAATCATAAAATTGGAATATCTAAAAGAAATACACATAATCCCAAGACCTGGTATCATAAGTATAAATAGCATATAATACAATATAACACTAAATATCTGAATATACATCAATGTTTTTGAAGAGAAAGTAAATACATCAAATATAGAAAGAGGCTAGAGAAATGCTCTAGACTAGGAACTCATAAGATCTCTAATTCAAATCTTACTATACGAATCAGTCACTGTGGATTGCACTCATACTGGAATCTACACCAAAAATGCACAAAAGTAGGAGTGAGTATGGTATATTTGTATTAAGTAGGTATTATAGGTTGACTAAGCAAAGTAGAAAAATAAAAAGTAAAGGATACTATAAGAAAGCTTCCACCTGCATATTGAAAAGTTTCAAATAGTAGCTCACATCTTATCTCGTAGTAATAATAGAAGTAAAATATCTATATAAAAATAACTATACACAAATATATAAAAAGTGTTATACACACAACACAAACCCATAAATAGAAGTACAATGACATAATGTAATGGGATGATGGTGGAATAATTATGATATAAGACAATGTGTCATGGCTATCGTATGACTTTGTAAATACCTTCAGAGAAACGTTTCCAAGACAGGACCCATAGAGGATTTTCAATTTATATACTTTCCGAATCTCAATCAACCTTGCAGGCGAAGACCTCAACCAAGGGTTTTACAAAATATTTCCTTTTTATTTCCTCAACCAGGGTTTTACAAAATATTTCCTTTTTATCTCTAAATAAGTGTTTCTATTTAGTACCAATTCTTGCATATGAATAAATTGAATGATGATAATGCTCATAACCAAATTTGTATGAAAATAATAACAAAGTAAACAATAATATAAATGTTCTCTAAATCTGCTCAATATGTCAATATTGCATGATATAAGCCCTTAATGACACCATTAGAATCAATAGTCATCTATGATATTAATGATGTCCATCCAAGTCCTTCTTCAAGCATCACTATAATGACATAGGAATTTAATGCTCAAGTAAGGCCTATAATATCAAGCTGTGCCTCCCATTATGATATTTTGATAATAGTAAGGAAAATAAATGCATAAATAAGGCCTATAATATCATGTCAAGCCCCCCCACGGGCATCACAACTATTGTAATCTCTTGAGTCAGCAATAATATTAACATAAGATCCCATATGGACAATACAAGAATAAAAATAATTATAAAACATAACCATGACAAAATCTCCAACCTATAACATAATTTACATGAGAAGTTAACTACTTAGACCAGTTAGAAGAATGTTAAGTCATAACCTATTTCAAGAAAAACAGAAATATGAGCCTAATATCTTTAATGTGAGGCCTCTCCTTAATGATGGTCTTAGAATGGACTTAATCTATCTAAAGCATAATATACTCAATATAAGGAGATTAATGATACCTATACTGGCTATATTTATTAAGGGTCAGAAAATCGTTTGAAAATTGACTCAAAATCAATAAAGGTAAATCTAAAATTGTACTTAAGAATCATAATTTCATATCAAACGGAGTCTGAATAAAAAAAATTGAGTTAGAATGAGTTAAAATGTGACTTAAAACTAAAGCAAAACTAATTTCATAGTTTACCGAATGGAAACCCCAAAATCCAAGTTTGAAATCATTATATTAAAGTTGTTTTAAAGATGAAATCTATAAAATATGATGAAAATATAAGTTTTGAGTTGCCTATACAAGATAGATGAAATTTCTCCTTGAAATTTCTAAGAACTGAGATCCCAAAATTTGAAACTAGATAAATAAAAGGAAAAGGTGAAATTGGAATTTTATATCAGTGACTTTGCTTAGATAGTACAATCATTACCTAAGCGATGTCACATAACCAACCAGACTACAGCTAAGGTGGTAGCCACTTGCGACGCAGGTGACCGCTAAGGCAACAAATATATTGCTAAGGTGAAATCACCAAGGCGAGGAAATATATCACTAAGGCTATATGGTCAGAAGGATAGACCTCTTCTAAGTTGGTTCTTGGTTTACCTAGGTATCACTACTCAGATGCCTAATTGATTGCTTGAGCAGTTGCACCAAAACCAACAAAATATTTAAAGCACAAGGTTCGAAAACCCTTTAAATGGATCATCGAGATTCATTTAGGGCCCTACAAAATTAATCCGATTATGCTACTAGGTTAATTTTGACATTTTGGAATCACTAGAACCATCAGATTTTCGTAAATAGATTGTTTTCAATGAAACAAATCTCGAGACCCTTCTAGATAATTTTATTAGTTTTTATCAAATACTCAAAACACAGAACAAAGAATCATGACCCAAACTAAATATGCTACTAACCCAAATTGACCTTTCAAATATAGTAGAACTAACCAAATTACCATTCAATATTCAAGTGATTAAGTATTGGCAAAAGTTAAACTAACCATCTTTAAAGCCTCTAAGGACCTTAAACTCACTCAAATCATTTGTGAATGTTCTGGGGATCGTGCCAACTATCCCCACAATACATACATATCATATAGAATGTAAGGGAATGTGCAGCATGATCAGAATACATCTAAAGCTAAAACTCACCACTACAAGTATTACAAGCTGGAATTATAAATTAATTAAAAGTAAAACAACTTTCTATCTAAAGATTTATAATTAAAAAGGGTTGGGTATTGTTAAATTTACTAGATAATATTATTACAAATAAATCTCAATCTCCACATGTATTTTTCTAAGGAAAAACTATTTATTGCTAACAAATTATATTTTTTCACAAATAAAAAGATAATTAATTCATATTTTGTGAGGTTATGTCAATTAATTGATTTAAGACTAGTGAAAATTAAATCTAAATATTTTCTTGCTTCAATTATGCTAAAAGATGTAAAGACCTCTTGCAATTAGTAATTAAATCAATAAACATATTTGAGTCAATTCCTCAGTGAGAATTAGAACTGAAAGAAATAAAATAAAGACCACTCAAATCAATAAACTTATTTTAGTCAATTCCTATTTTAGAATTAGGATTTAATCAAATAAGATAATTATTTTTTAAATCCATAAACTTATTTAAGTTAATCCCTCTAGAAGAATTAGAAAAAAAAGAAATAAGATTAAAATAATTAAAATCAATAAAATTGTTTGAGTCAATTCCTCAAAAATATATTAATTTTAGTCATTAATTATTATATATTAATTTACTTTTTGAGAATTATAAAATCAATAAAAAAATATTGGTGATAAAATGGATATGTTTGAAAATAATAATTAGATAAACGTTATTATTCTAGCACAATAGGAAGATATAAGTAAAACACTCCGATGAAGCCTGTATTAAGCTGGAATAATATCATAAATATATCAAGCTTTAACAACTATCCCAATAGAAAAAAATTACTCCATTATGGAGGAAAGATAAAAGCTGACAAATAAATTATAATGAAAAAATATTATCCTACAAAAAGTAAAATAAAAGATGAGAAACAGAACAAGGCTAACAAATCTTGCTCATGGTGTGTGCTTCATTTAGTAAACATGTGCCTATTACTAAAAAAAATTTCTATGGGGACATTTATGAAACTTTGCAAGATAATATTAATATATCATGAGGTCTTGATGAGATTTTGGCGTGCCCCTTTTTATGGAACTTTGGTGACAAATTCAAATACTTTGGTAAGAATTTCATTATTTTATATTTCTTGCTCTTGTGTAGTCTTTGATAAATTTGTATAAAAATATCTTCCTTCATGGCTTATATCTTCATTATCTTTATTTCCCCAATCTGTTGTTCCTTAAAGATTTGTTAGAAATTATGCTTGAACATGACATATTTTTCCACTTTTATTTAAAATAATTGATTTATAATATATAAAGATATATTTAAATATACATACCATTAGTTGCCTCTATCCATGTTCAAGACAATTGACTTGGAAAAGTCATGCCTTGCCATAATCACTTTACAACTTTCAGACCGGTCGTATGTGCAACCAAAAGGAGTAACTTAGATGTGCTCATCAAGGTGGATTAATTTATAATTCTTGATGAATTTATCATTCTTGATTTAGAATCAGATGATCACATACTGATTATTTTAGGACAGTCATTCCTTGCTACTAGTCGAGAATTCATGTGTGGAAGGGAAAGACAAAATAATATGATAAGGAGATATTTTTCAAGGTTTATAAGTCATTATATATTCCATTACCCTATAGAGATATGTGTATAGTTACAGAGGTGGTTAAAAATTAGGGTGGGCTGGATGAATGTGGTCCTGAAAGAATATAACTTATGAAAATTGCCAATGAATTATCTAAGGTGAAATAAGAAGAATTGCAAAAGTTGCCAAGAGAGAATTAGTATATGTTTAAATGGCCCAAGTAAGATCTCGAAAGAGATATAGAGGTTAAAAAAGAGTGAGGGAAGAAGGTGATCCTCCATTAGTGCAGAAGAGGGAAAAGCTATAATATCAAGGGAGAAAACATTCAAGGGAATATTAAAGAGTTGTGAATTTGGTAATATAGCAACGGTAAATCAAGTGTTTCTTGGGAGGCAACAAAAGTTTTAATAGTGTAGTAGTTTTATTTATTTATATATTATGTCATGCTTTGTTTTATATTTTTTCTTGTAGATTTGGGGAAGTTTGACTACCTAATTTATAATCTAAGATGTATGTTTGAAACACAAATGTGGGATCATCTTCCCCTTGTGGAAAGATTGAGAGAAATGTGCTAATAGATAGGCCATAGAAGGCTTTAGAGAGTATCTCTAAGCCCTCATTTTAGTTTTTTAAATACTTTGGAGGCATAGCATGACTTTAAATATGTGGTGGGATATGTTTTGATATTGATTAAGCGTTAAGTATGTGATAGGTTTTGTTTCTATTTAGTTGCTAACTTACATGATATTTAAAAAAAAATCAAAAAATACTAAAAAAATTCTTTTATTCTTTAGATTAGAATAGTTTTCGTTAGTTTTCAGTTTTTTTAGTTCTTTAGCTGAGCATACTTCACCCACCCCTTAGTTTTTCTTTTAGGTTCTTTTCTGAGGTGGGGTCCTTTGAATTAAGTATTTTTTTAATCTTTTAGCAGTAGTTTTTATTTATGTTTTAGATAGAATGACTTTTTCCAACAATGGATGGTTTGCAACCATCTTGACAAAAGTTAATCATTAGGAGTTAGAGAATATTTAGAATCAATATAATGATAGGTTCTCTAGTAAGGTTCTATAATTGTCTGAATGATCCAAGTAGATCTGAAACATGAAAGAATGTTGTTTGGAAAATTGTATGACTTATTTTAAGACACATAGGCTGCTTAATTGATTGAAATCTACTAACAAAATAAAAACATAGTACAAGAATCAAAAGGAAAAGAAAATAAAGATAACTAAGTTGACACAAATGAGGAAATCATAAGCAACTCTAACGTATATTAAACCAAATAAACTCAAATGGGTTAATCCTCCAAAATCACCAACTTCTTACGATAACCTCAAAGGAATTGAATTCACCTCGTAACCAATATTTCTAAGTAATAATTAACCAAATTTTTTTCCAAGATCACATCTCTCACAAGAATATTTTCAATATTTAATATTAAAACTAAAATAATGAAAACATCAACTTAGCTATTTATAGGGATGGTTATTTATTACATCAATGTTCCAAAACAGACATTTAAAAAAATTATAAAAGTACCCAAAAGTGGCAACCTTCTGTCCTCACATCACGTGAAAGACAATTACTAGCTTGATGAGTAATCACTCAGACCATCACTGGTGGGCATAAAGTGCCTAGCTTATAACTCAAATATTAGACACAATAGTCCATAACTCATCTGATAGGTTGTCACCCATGCTATCTAGGATAGGATGAATTCCTTTTATCCTTCCCTCATCACTAGACAAATAATCATAATATGTACCCCCTTTTATGACATCAAAGTGTTTTCAAGTATGTTCATGTTCAAGAATATACCCTGAATAACTTGTAATTGTCACACTTGGCTCCTTGTAATTAGCTTGAAGGGGAATTGGGTTATATTATTCTCTACTTCTTAAAGAAAATTTATCTATAATTTAGACCAATCATTATTTTTAACATCAAAAAGAGATAGGTCACAAACATTGAATGTATCATGGACTTAATAATACAGAGGTAGATTAATCTTGTCAGCTTTATCATTGAGTCTCTCACAAAATTTAAAATAATCATATCCCCTAGGCAACAACCTTTCCTTTCTTTTTTTTTGTAACCTCTCTTTGAGAAATTGAACCCATACCTAATTGGGAAATTCAAGCACAACTCTTTTTTACTTTCATTTTCATTCTGAAAGTTCTCTTAGTTTTACTTCTAAAGTTGAAGCCTCACCTTTTGTAATGACCTGAATTTGGATTATTTTTCATTTTATGTGTTTTGATTATTTTACACTTTCTCGCAGTTGTTCTATCTTATTTATGAATTATGGGGATGTTTGACACATTTCCCAAGGCCTTTGGGAATCGATGAGTTGGGGTCATTTTGAGGCTTTAGAAGCTAATAGTTAACTTTGGTCAACATATCAAAATTCGAGTATCAAATGGAAAATAAATTGCATTAGCAAATCCAAAAAGTCAAATTTTGTTTAGTCAAGGGTAGGTTTAGTTTCGTGGCTTTTAGATCCAATTTCAACCCTTGGTTCAAAAGTATTGTAAATAGGATCTCAAGGGTTAATTTTGTGATAATGACCTTTTTCACAAATTCAATGATTCCAATGAATTTAAAATGTGTTTTACAATTAATTTGTATAATTGTATCATGTGCATAGGGTTTCATACGATTTTTGATAGGTCAAAATAAGTTTTGAAGATTACTGGTGCTAGTGTAGGCACTAAAGTGAACGTTGGTCATTTGACTGATTTCTAAAGCGCTCTTTTCTCCACTTTAGTGAAACTTTGACCATTTGACCACACATTTAAAGTGGCCAAAGTGCCTCTTTAGTAGTCATCGTTGAAGGTTATAACAAAATTGGGCCCATTTTGTATTTTTGACTTTTTAGAGCTAGGAAACATCAATTTAATGATTCTCAATGTGGTTTTCTTGTGTAATCATTGTCTATAAAATTATAATTCCATTTTCCTATTTCACACGGTCTTATATATTATTTTTCATAATTTCTACCTAAGGTAAGAAATAAAAGCCCATTGAGATTTGGTCTCAACACATTGTCATTTTACTTGCATTGCATTATCCGGCTATGCTTGAAGTCCATGATTTATAATTGTTGTTATACTCTTTGTTCATATACAAAACAACTTCAATTTCTTGATTTCAAAATGAGTTTTGGGGGTTATTGTTGGTACATCTTAAAAATAATTTTTCTTTGATTTGAAGGTCATTTTAAACTCTGTTTTGCAGGAGTTTCAGCTATAGATTCCAATGAGAATGAGGGATATATTTATAAAATAAAATTATCGTTTTCCCTTTTATTTTTTAACCTATTTTTGAGGTTTATTTTAGATCCATCTTGAATATAGTCAATATGAGTATCATTTGCTTTCTTTTGATGTGTATATATCATATTACATATTTTGGTCATGGTTGGAGATGTTTCAAATGATTTGGGCCTCTAGTTGAGGATTGTGCAGTATTTGCATTTATGGTTCTTCGATTAAGGTAGGTTGAGATATACATTGATTATCTAAAAATGGACCCTAAAAATAGGTTAAAAAATGAGTAGCGATTTTTAGATAATTTCTTACTGCATTAGCATTGTGGAGATCGAATTAGTAGAGGATGGACTTCAAGCTTACCCACATCTCTTTCTTCCTATCTTGTGTTTACATTGGTATAAAAAATATCTTAGTAAGATAGTTAAAAATCTATATTAGAGTCTTGTATTTGTGACAATCAGACCTAGGAATGTATCGTGAATATTATTTCTTCTTTATTTATGTTTTGGGTTTATTTCTCTGGTCTTCCATTTCTTTATTGTAAAATTTTATTTTTGGTTTGGGATTAGATTACTGTATTGAAGAGTGCACAAATAACATCACATGCCTATTTTCGGGTCATGACAAACTGGTATCAAAGCCTAGAGTTCATTAGTCTCATTAGTATAAGCTGAGTCTAGCAGATTTTTATGGATCAATATGGAGACATCTGTTATCTATCTTTGAGAGGCTATAGGACTTTAGGAATTTTCACTTCTTTATTCAATTTTATGTGTTGGTAATTTTGTGTAACTCAAGAATCTCTTATCTACTCCTATACATATGGAAATCACACACTCGTCTGTTGCTAGAGATTGAAAGGTTGTGCCTTCGATGCATGGTAGGAGTAGGATTTGGGTAGTGGTCAAATTGGGATGTCCAAACTAGTTTGAGATCCTATTAGTGTTGACTCTTTAGTTATAGGTTTGTCAATAATTTTAGTTTTAGTAAGTTAGAGAGGTCTAAGCTAGTTCAGTAACCACCTATGACCTACCTATACTTGAGGATTTGTTTTGGTTAGAGTATTGGGTTTCATTTAGAGAGTGTCTTCTTTTCAAGTTTAACATTCTACAATAAGGCTTTAAACCCAGATACATTTGTGACTTCTACAGGTTGTCCAAGTGTTGATGAGATATTATTGGGGATTTCTCCATATTTAGTGACTTTACCCTTATGCCTATGCAAGGAAAGAGTAGATATGCAGATTTTATAAGTACATATCCTTCTTGGTTTGATAGAATTCCTAGGGTTGATGCTTATATATTCTTTTTTAGTTGTCGTGAGAGGTTTCACATATTGTTCTTGGTGGATTCTAATAGAGTGGACTTCATTACCTTTTAGTTCTTTTGGAAAATTACACCATGGTGCATGACTTGTATAGAGAGTAGGACAGCTGGATTACTTTCAATTCATGGGATTAGGTTGCTTGAGTGTTTTCTAAGGAGTTTGTAATACGAGGTTTGATTGTTAGAGGGACCATGGATTTGTTGATCATAGTGATATTCCTAGTGGAGCAAGTTATTCATGATTATGCTTGGGGAGTATTAAGTGAGAGTGGTTGTTAGGGTTCTTTGAGCCCATCTGTAATGACCTGATTTTTGGTTTTATGTGAATTATTTATTTCTTATGATATGACAATTTTACCCTTTCCTATGGTTATATTATGTATTTCTGGTGTATGCGGATGATTTTCATGGTTCCTAATGTATTTTGGTGTGATTTATGTGAGATTATGGTTATTGGTGGTTACAAAGATTTATTAGTTAACTTCAGTCAACATATATTATTAATTTGTGCATCAAATGAAAAAATGGACTATGCCACTAGATCAAAACCATTGATTTTAGGATTGTAACATGGTTTGTGTGGTTTTACAACTCTTATATCTCATTTCATCCCTTAGTTCAAAAAGTTGCAAAATTGGGTTTCGGGGGTCAACTTTGTGAAAATGACGTTTTGTTAAAAATTTAATATCACCATTGAGTCTAAAGTGTCAAATTTAGTCTAGTAGCATAGTTTGTTTGGTGCACCACTAAACTGGTGCACCACTTAAGCAATACTTTGGTCACTTCAATGACTTGGCTTGACAACCAAACTATTTCCTAAGAGACACCAGACTCATATAAGCGATTGTCGCTTAAGAGACATCCTGGTCGCTTACGTGACAAGGCGGGCATCACTTAAGATATGATTTTTCACATACCCAACAAGGAGGGTATTATGTAAGTGATGACTAGTCGGTTAAGCTATGGCCTCTTAAGATACTTGATGGTCGCTTAAGCGAACCTTGGTGGGTTATATCTCTTTTTTGTGGTTTTCACTAATTTCAAGACTTGGAGCTTGGAGTTTTGAGTTTTTAAGGAATTTTTTCAATTTTTAGCTTGGATAATCTCTAACACACCTATTTCACTTATTATTCTTTGATTCTTGTAATTTAAATCCTTCTAAAACTGTAATCCATAGGTGGAATTTGGGGATTTTGGCCCGTGAGGTGTAAAAATTAGGAATTCCTCAATTTAAACTCCATTTATAACCCATTTTCACTTAGGTTTCCTTTTATAAATACCTTTAATCATGGGGAATATATTTTTGGACTAAAATTCCAGTTCTACCCTTTTTTTTAAGAAACTATTTTTAGGGTCCATTTTGACCTCGACCCAAAATTGAGGAATATGGTATTGTTAGCATTATTTTGATGTGTAGATTCTATATTTTCATGTTTTATCTAATTTTTGGTCTGTGTATGAGGTGAAAGCTTGGTATTAAGGCTTGTATGTATTGATTTATGGCATTTGAGATAGGTTATGACATAACTTTCTTCAGACCATTCTAGCTAGTTAATGTAGATATAAAAATCATGTTATGGGTGTGGGAACTAATCATGAAATGGCTTTACTATTGCTTCGTGCCCTTGTGGGGGCTTATGTTGTTGCTATTTGGTGGTTTTGAGATGTTATTTACTATGTTTAACAATGTCAAGTCGTATATGATATGGTTGATCTTGTGTAGGTATATTTGATTTATCTTTTAGTTGAAAAGCCTAAATTGGAAATTATATGGTATCATTGGCATATTATTATGTATTTTATTCTATTTGTATATGGATTATATTTGATTTATGGCTTGTGGGAATATTAAGTGGATTTGGCTCACATGGTCGATATATTGTTGGATATGGAAATTATCATTCTGGTTGGTTATGAGCATTACATCTTCACATCATATACATTCATGAGACATTATTACCACCATGGAAATACTAAAACACTAGCATTTTCTGATAGAAAATATGACATTCTTAAAAACCCTCTATCGATGTATGTTTTGAAGAGGAGTTGTGATATTGGATTGGAATTATATATAGGATTATTTATGGGTTATGAATCCCCCATATGTCCTACACTGAGAGTACTACTCGGTAGGTGTATATGGAGATGGTGTGACAACTTCAGACATTTCATCATTATTGCCATCGCATTTTATACTATATGCACCTGCTATTATTGTATGTTATGATTAATTTATTTCTTATTTCACTCTTATATTCATGAAACATTGCTACCACCATGGAACTACCATAAATACTGGCTTTTTTGACAAAAAAAATATGACATCTTTAAAATCCCTCTATTGATGTATATTTTGAAAATGAGTTACTGACATTGGTATTAGATAATGGATTATATATAGGTTGACGAACCCCACATGGGTCCTACCTGGAAGCATGGATATATAAGTGTATATAAAGGTTGTGCGACAACCTCGTGTATCATATCCTCATCTCCATCATTGCATTTTATATATATTATCTTATTTTATGATGTCTTATTATCCATGATGTGATACCTATTTATTTGTACTTCTTTCTTACACTTGTATTTGGTGTACATGTATATTTGACGCTTATTTCTTATATTTATGTATGGTATGTGTATATTGTAGAACTATTAGTGGAGCCGGTCTGGGCTACTGTTTGGAATATTTTCTAATTGCAAGTGATGTGCCCCTAGTGTGTATTTTATATGGTTTATTTTCTACTTTGTTCAGTCGGTCTATGACACCTACCGATTACAAGTGGACTATACTCACCCCTACTGTCCCCTTTCAGTACAAATCTAGGTACAAGTGTATCATATGATAGCTAATTGAGGTAGTACCTAGGTTATATTCGACGTAGTGGATGATTTATGCTTCCAGAGTTGTTCTACTGCCTCTTCCTATCTATTTCATGTATTATTTTTTAGTCAAATACGATTTTGATCCTTCTTTGACTGTTATTGTATCTTTGACATTTGAAATGCATTTAGTTGCTCTAACATGGTGAAACAAGGTTTCGGTATATTCTTATGATATATTTTGTTATGTTCTTCCGCTATTATCAACATTATATGGTTTTACTTTGTTCTAGAAGCCTTGCCTTGGGTTTTGGTATTGATTCCTTATTTTATATTTGTTTGGGTGATATACTTACTTGTCAAGGCTTGCCGTGACATGTGCCATCATGGACCATGGTTTTTGGGTCATGAAAAATTGGTATCAGAGCATTTAGGTTTTCATTGGTCTCATCAGTGTAAAAACCAGTTGTCTAGTAGAGTCTCATGGACCAGTACATAGATGTTCGTACCTATTTTTAAAAGGCTATAATATATCTTTAGGAGATTTCCTTTATTTTATTGTATAGCATGTAGAACTGTTATGGCTTGTGTTCTAAATTGTATTTCACTCTTTTTTGCACAATTATAAAACACTTGTGTTCGTATCTAACTCTAAGTGTTGTTCCTCTTTTTGTGTTGATATCTGAGTATGGTATTTTGAGATTACGAGTTTATCCTTCATTTATGTTGCCTCCTCAGGTGGGATCTCGACAAGCTAGATTAACTATTTCTTCTATTATAATATGCACAGTTATGTCTTTTGAGGAACAGAAGAGGTTTGAGAGATTCACTAATTTGGGTTCTCCTAGGTTCAATCGTGTTATGGGTGAGAATGCCTATGATTTTTTGATTAACTATCGTGAGAAGTTGCATAACCATTATTTACTTGAGATTCATGTGGTTGCTTATACTACTTACCAGTTGTGAGATGTAGCCAGGGATTGATTGAGGTCACTCATTAGTTATTGACCTCTTTGTTTGCTAGAGATGACTTGAGATCAGTTTGTTAAGGCCTTTTTTAATAGGTTTGGGCCTTATAGCCTAAGGTATGAAATGAGAGATGAGTTTGATCACTTCGAGCAGGGCATCATGATAGTTACGGACTATGACACACACTTTTCTGTGCTTTCTAGATACTTTTATGCTAGTATTCCTATCGAATCTAAGAAGATTTAGAAGTTCATAAGGGGTATGATATTTCTCTTCAACTAGGTATGACTTAGATGGTAGTGTTAGGGGCGTTATCTTAGAGTAGAGTGCATCCTGCTAAGATGAGAAAGTCTATTCTTCAAGTGTCTTAAAGAAAAACAAAAGGGTGCATCGTTAGGGCGAGTTCAGAGGTCACTCTCCTCGAGGTAGAGATTTTAGAGGCTTCTATTGGAATCATGGTATACCAGGGTAGGAAGCCTTGTAGTGTTCAGGTAGTGGTTCTTTTGGTTTAGCATCTTTGGGTTTTGATTCTACTAGTGAGCCTTTTACTATGCCTATTCATGTATTTACCTTGTAGGAGAGTCTTTAGTGGTGGAACGAGTGCGCCGATCTTGTGTTGTAACTTTTGCTGGGTGTGAGACTTGGGTAGATTTAATTGTCCTAGATATGTTAGATTTTTATGACTTCTAGGGTATGGATTGGTTTTCTCTTTATTATCTATTCTACCATGTTATGATATGATAGTGACCTTTCTTTGATGAGAATACCAAGGATTCTTGGAAGGGTGTGCTTCATTTGTATCTTAAAAGAGTTATATCTTTTCTTCAGGCTTGTTACTTAGTTGGGGGAGGGGTGTGCTTGTCTTATTTGGCTCATATTTGTGATACTAGTGTTACTTTACCTATTTCATTGGATTCTATTCATATAATCCATGAGTTTATAGATGTTTTTCTTAAGAATTTGCCTAGAAAGCCTCTGGATCATGATATTGACTTTGCTATTAATGTTGATTTGGTCCCAAAGCCTATTTCTATTTTTTTTATAGGATATACCCGACAGAGTTAATGGAATTGAAGAATCAGTTAGAGGAGTTATAGATAAGGGATTTATCTGACCTAGTGTATTGTCTTGTGTTGTGCCTATCTTGTTTGTAAAGAAAAAGAATAGGTCTATGAGTATGTGTATTAATTATCGATAGTTGAATAAGTATTCTCTTCATCATATTAATCATTTGTTCGATCAGCTTTAAGGTGCTTCAGTGCTTTCAAAAATTCATTTGAGGTTCGGGTATCACCAATTGAGATTAGAGCTTTAGAAATTCTGAAGACATCTTTTCAGACTCTATATGGTCATTATGAGTTCATGGTCATGTCCTTTGGGTTAACTAATGACCTAATCGCATTCATGAAGTTGATGAACTGAATTTTGACCATATCTCAACTCTTTTGTCATTGTATTTAGACATGATATCTTGATGTATTTTTAGAATGAGGTTGACCATGAAAAACATTGGAAAATTGTTCTTTAGAGATTGACGAATGAGAAGTTGTATGCTAAGTTTTTTAAGTGTGAGTTTTACTTGGATTCTGTCTTTTCTTTAGCCATGTGGTGACTAAAGATGGTATTGTGGTTGATCCATCTAAGATTACATTAGTTCATGATTGGACTAAGTATAGTTTTCCTACTAAAATTCAATGTTTTATTTGTTTCAAAGGTTACTATCAATGGTTTGTTCAGGGCTTTTCACCTATTGCATCTCCTTTGAACAAGTTACTTAGAAGAAGATTTTGTTTCAGTGGTCTGATGCTTGTGAGGTGAAGTTTTAAAAGCTTATAGATTTATTGACTTTAGCTTCTATCTTAAGTTTGCCCAAGGATATCGTGGGGTTTACCATCTTTTTTTATTTTTCTTAGAATTGGTTTAGGTGTTGTGTTGATGTAGGATGGTAAGGTGATTGTGTATGTTTCCTATCAATTGAAGACCCATGAGACAAATTACCCTACCTATGATTCAGAGTTGTGTGCGGCTGTTCTTTCTTTAAAGTTGTTGAGGCACTACTTCTATGGAGTCTGTAGTGAGATTTTCTTGGATCATCATAGCATTTAGTATCTGTTCACCCAGAGATATCTTAATATGAGCCAATGCCATTGGCTTGAGTTGCTTAGGGATTATGACGTTACTATTCTCTATCTACTGGGAAAGGCTAATGTGGTTGCAGATGCCTTGGGTTAAAAGTCAACTAGCATGGGTAGCTTGGCATATCTTTTAACTAGGAGCGACTTTTAGCCTTAAAGGTTTAATCTTTGGCTAACCAGATGGTTACTAATGAGAAGTTGTATGCTAAGTTTTTTAAGTGTGAGTTTTGCTTGGAGTCTGTCTTTTGTTTTGCCTTATGGTGACTAAAGATGGTATTGTGGTTGATCCATCTAAGATTACATTAGTTTATGATTGCGCTAAGTATACTTCTCCTACTGATATTTAATATTTTATTTGTTTCAAAAGTTACTATCAATGGTTTGTTGAGGGCTTATCACCTATTGCATCTCTTTTGACCAAGTTACTTAGAAGAAGATTTTGCTTCAGTGGTCTGATGCTTGTGAGGTGAAGTTTTAAACGCTCATAGATTTATTGACTTCATCTTCTATCTTGAGTTTGCCCAAAGATGTCCTGGGGTTTACCATCTTTTTTTATTCTTCTGGTATTGGTTTAAGTGTCATTTTAATGCAGGACAGTAAGGTTATTGTATATATTTCCCATCAGTTAAAGCACCTTGAGAGGAATTACCCTACCTTTGATTTAGAGTTGTGCGCGGTTGTTCTTGCTTTAAAGTTGTTAAGGCACTACTTCTATGGAGTCTGTTGTGTGATTTTCTTAGATCATCATAGCATTTAATATTTATTCACCCAGAGAGATCTTAATATGAGACAGTGCCATTGGCTTGAGTTTCTTAGGGATTATGATATCACTATTCTCTATCAACTGGGAAAGGCTAATGTGGTTGCAGATGCCTTAAGTTGAAAGTCGACTAGCATGAGTAGCTTGGCACATCTTTTAACTAGGAGTGAATTTTGGCCTTAAAGGTTCAATCTTTGGCTAACCAGATGGTTAGACTTGATATGTTGACACCTGGTTGTGTTTTAGCATTTGTGGAGGCTAGATCTTCCTTGATGGAGAGATTTAGGTTCATTAGTTTAATAATGTTAGGTTAAGAGTGATATGAGATAATGTATTGTGTGGAGTGATAATGCCCAACTTACACGTCAATTTAAGTTCAAGGCAGTCGTGGTCAATATCATAACCCAACAACTGAGGGTCAAATCCATGAGGAACAATGTGAGTGGTGAATGGGTAAGTTCAAAATGAATGTACTTACAAAATTCAAACTTAAGATACAAAGATTTAGGGGTTTTATATGTTTTCAAATGTGAAAGCAATTCTTGGGCTTCTAAAAGACTAATTCGAGACTAAGAATAATTAAAGTGTATTTAATTAGGCACGGATCTTAGGATTACGCTATCCTATGGGCAAGTTATTCATGGGTACGTGATAATTCGATGCAAACTCTAATAGTTGATGATGTGGTAGGCTAGGTTGAGAGTCCTTGAGGCTAGTTTGTAAATAAAGTCTCAAAGATATCACTCATTGAACCTTTTGAGTACCTAAGGAGTGTGTGAATTAAAGCCACCCAATACCTCAATTGTGTATCTCTATTTCTAGGATAATACCCATGGTATAGTCAACCTTGTAATCACCCTTGTGTCTAATAGATTGAAAATTAGAAACCTATGCCCATAAATTATCTACTATTGCCACATAATTTTTTCAAGGATTATATGGGTTCTAAAATTTTATCCAAACCCCTCTTTCAAGGATGGCTTGAGCTTTCAAGATCTTGGATTTCCATCCATCAAACCCATTGTAATGACCCTTCAGGTCATTTTCTGTTTTCCCACTTATTTTCACTATTAGAGCTTTTCCATGGCTACTGAAGTCATTTATGACATGCTAGAACTGATAGTTCAGTTACCGAGTAGTTCATTTGGTTTTTATCACCAATTTCCCATTTAGAAGTCTTCATTAATTCTAAATGATGCAAAGAAAAAACTTTAGTAAAATGATTTTGATGTAAATTTTAACTATGCCAGTATCTATGTAATATTGATATAAGGATAGGTAAACCCTTGGTTCGGATGCCATAGAACCCGATCTCATTTTGACCCATTAGTCGAAAAGTTAAAAATTAAAATATATGGCGTGGGACCCATAAGTGGCCTAAATGACCTCAAATGGAAAATTCGACTTCACCAATGCATCTGAATTGACAAATTTAGTAGGGTTACATGGTTCTTTTGTGAAAAATCGAGTTCGAATGAGTATCGGAGGTATAAAATAAGTTTTGACCTTGCGGGCCTATTTAAACCATATAAAAGGCCGTTTTGGCAAATTTTTGGGGCATTCTTCAGTTCTTTGAGAACCCTAGCAACCATAATGATATTTTGACTTAACAGTAAGTCTTGTGGGTTGATTAGATTCTTGAATAACTTCTGTAATCCATTTTGCTACAAATCTAAGGTAAGATTCTTTCAAATTTTGTATTAATTTTTTGATTTCTAGACCCATTTTGCTCTAGTAGCTGAGAATGATTTTATTGGCTAACCTTAAGAGTACATAACCTAGTTATGACTAGTTATGAAATGGCCTTAGTGTTTGGGATGACTTAGAACGGTTGCTTGAAGAGGTTTTTTCCTTATTGGCCTAGTATGGATTGATAAGTCCTTATGGGGTGGTTTAGATAACCTAGCCTAACTCTGGGTAGAAGTTTGTTTTGTAGAAGTAAACCTTAGAATTATTGGGATTTAGGAATGGGACTTGATCCACCTTAAGCTTGAACTATGTGTTTCCTTAGTGACCTAGCTACTTGATGAACGTCTAAGTTACGTTATTGAGATTATAATGGTTAAACTCGATTGTTGGTTTATACATGTGATTGATGGATGGATAATGTGTATACTTGATTGATTATCTTATTTTTATCCTATGGATAAACTTGTAATGTCTTGTGAATTGAACTTGTAGCTATGCTATTGCTTGGATTATTAATTTGTTCACTAACTGGACCTCAAATTATGTTACCACTCTTGCTACAAACCAAGCCTAATGATTAGATTAGTATTGTGTAAAGTGATAGTAAAATAGGCGTCTAAAGAGCATGCCCTTGACTTATAATTAGATTTACTAATAAATATGTTAACTTTGGAAAAGTGGTGATTGAGTATCTCATTTATAAATTTAGGATCATGAATCAACTTATATTATGTAATGATTGACTAATAGTAAAGTATAATGATATATGTTATCTTATATCACGTATACTCTATTATGGTGGCTTGTACATGTTCATTGATTTGACTACATATGTATGTGAATGTTGGTTGTATTGGGAGGTATTCTAAAGATGTTATAATAATGCCTGGTGAATCCAGAGGACATGTTGATGTTATAATGATGCACGATTAAGCTAGAAGAGGTAATGATGTTATGACGATGCCCGGTGAATCCATAGGATATGTTGAAGTTATGATGATGCACGGTGAATCTGGAGGATATGTTGATATTATGATGATGCTCAGTGAATTCGGTGGATATATTTATGTTATTATGATGCTCGGTGAATCCAGAGGTTATGTTAATGTCATGATGATGCCCGGTGAATCTGGAAAAGGTAAAGATGTTATGATGGCACTATGTGTGGTGAGTATATATGAATACACTAATATGTGAGGGTATGCCGTGTACGGCTAACGCATTAGTGCTCTTTGGACATGATGTCTCCCTTGGTAAATTGATTATTCATTCTTTGTCATTAATCACTAGATAAGAGGTGTGACCTTTGTTAACTATAATTAGTAATTAAATGTAGAATATGTCGAATATTGGCTTAAGGCTAATTAGTATATGTAATCTTGTGAAGAACTAAGGGCTCGCCTTGTAAGTATACTGGACTTGTATAAATAGTGACGTTATAGAATTTTACCTTGTAAAGTGGCTTATGTAATAACTAGTTGCCTTTAATAAATGACTATGACTTGTAGGATAGGAGCCTAGTAAATAATTGGTGGACCTTACTCGATTAAAGTATGTGAACCAGTGGTCAAGGTTGTGACTGCCTAATGACAATAGACTTAGTATTGTATAATGGTTAGCTAAGTTGACATCTAGCATGTGATGTCATGGTGGCTAAATTGATGACTTATATAACTAGGATGCTAACTAGAAAACGACTTTGTGATTGTTGTATAAATAATAGTGTTCGTACCTTGTATCTTTTCCTTATTTGATGACTAGTATCTAAAAGACTTGCAAACTAGTGGCTCATGGTAATGGAGATTAGCTAATATAGAATAAACAAGTGGTTTGTTAATGAGTCAGTGGCTAATTAACTATATAACTATGCTTTGGTGATATCAGTTTCACTATGTTAATTGCGGTATTTATGCCTTGGTGTGTAGTTGTAAAGTTGTGCCTTTGTATATTGATGGATTGATCTTTTGGTGTACTCTTCAGTGGTATGGGAAACCATGATGAGTTCTTTGTTTTATTCTTTTACGTTTACTTCCTTCTAGTATGGGATTTCATGGTATGTTCTTGTGCCTTATATTGTAATGATGTTTGGTATAATGATTATTGAAATTACATGGTTATTATATTATATATGTGGTTTTACGATTACAAACGATTACACATTTTGTATGTTGAATATGATATATGTTGATATGATACATTACTCTATTACCCTAGTAGATTAGTTATTGTATATAGTGATATTGAAGGAGATTCAGGTTCAATCCTATACATTGACATTATATTATTGTATTACCTTATAAGATCCTTATATTATAATTTAGCTCAGTCGGCCGATCATGCCTACTGAGTACCCATGTTTTGGTACCCATACTACACCTCTGTACCTTTTTGGTGCAGACCCAAATTCTAGTTGCCACCGTTGAGTCGACGTCGTGCCGTGTTGATCATCAGGAGAGAAGTTGAGCTCTTGGAGTTCGAGTTTCCTTCTTTCCCTTCTATCTTTACTTCATCTTTTGTATTCAAGACAATTGTATAAAACTATTTAAGTTTATCAGACTTCGAGTTGTAATTTCTGTTGTTGAATTTAGAGTTGTTCTTGTACTTATACTATTAGGTCATGGGATTGGTATTTAAATGTTAGTTGTTTCGCTTTTGGAAATATTGTAGTTATATTATGTTCCTATATAGGGTCCATGTTAGACGATTCTACCAATGTAACCCATTGGATTAGCTCCGCGTTATGGTGTCGGCTTAGCTACTGGTGGGTTGAGGCAAGTGCCATCACGACTCGGAAGTCGGGTCGTGACACCCATTTGGGTAATTGGGGATTTCAACCACAAATCTCAACCAATTTAATATAACAATAGTAGAACCCATCATCAATAAACTAAAATCTGTACAAATATATCACAACCCACACACAAATGCACCCTAATAAAGCATAACCCCAAGAGGTAGCTCTAGCATATCATAAGGATAATAAAAACAAACATACCAAGATGTCCATCAAAATTATTCATATGAAAAATAATTAGAGGAAAAACCTCACTTTATACTCAAATGAATCTTCAATTGACAAAGCCAAATCTACAGTTTATAGTTCCTCTAGTTAAATCTTGCCTCAAATTAGTGTAAATCTAAGCTCCAATCTGCAAGTAATTACAAAACCCTAAACTAAGGATGGTGATACTATGTAAGATAATTTAGGCATAAAATTCTAGTAAATATTCAAATTTACAACTTGTCAACTCCCCAAACTTAAACTATTACTTGTCCTTAAGCAACCAAGAACAATTCAACAAGATAGGGTATTTCACTTAATTCTGCCCCAAAGAAAACTATACTAAAGAACTAAGCTAACAAAGCTCTACAAAGACTTTCAAACATTTCATGGCAACAAGTGAACAAAAAAATTTCAATAAGCACATATCATGAAGCAAGGATGATAGTTTGTATTTAATGAATCTTCATAAAAAACAAAGCATCTTAAGAGGAAACAAAAATCATTAATAAAAAATCTCAATCTTCACAATGCAACTTACTTCACCTATTTATCTCAATCGAGAGTAAGATTTCATCATCTACTCTAAAGTATCGATTCCACTCACAAGCAAGATTTAGCTCCACATATACAAAAGACATTTACATTTCTAAAGGAGCTCAAATAATGAAAGAATTCACACTCACTCTCGCAAAGAAATTCAAGTACAATCAGAAGAACCATAGGCTTGCCCTTTGTGTTTTCACCACTAATGTGGACTTACTTAGTTTGGAATCACCAAGATCTTGCGGATCAAGATGAAGGTTTAAAGTGCGGGACAAAATATCTATGGATCAAGTGACTAAAAGACCTACTTCAATGAAATTTCTTGAACCCTTCTACCACAAGATTTTCAAAATATCCACCTTATCCTCCTTCAAATAATATCCCATATTTCCCTAATTTTTTATTAGCATTTATAAAACAATTCAAAGCCACCATTTTCATTCTTTATTTCTTTGGCTTTTTCAAGAGACTTTCTAACTTTAAGTTCTTCTTAGTCCCCTTATTTTCCTCATTTCTCATCATATTTTATGGGCTAGGCAGAACAAAATTACCATCAAGTATGTCTCTTGTTCCTTAAGAACATGATTTGACCAAATTACATACACCTTGCTTGGGTCATCGTAGAACAACACATTAATCCCCTTAAAACTTTGGCTTTTGCCCACATTCCATTACGTTGAATCATTTAATGCATCAAAGGAGGTAAAGTGCAAAAAATAAGATTTTAAAAGGGCTTAGGTGTTTTAGCGAGGTTATTATTTCAAAAAGAAATAAAAATGGGCAAAAAGGCTCAATTGGGTTAACTAGGGAAAAATGTTAAGGTGGAATTTTTGCTTTGTGAAGGGTCAAAATTGGCCTCGGGTCATTCTCCAAACCAAATTTTTTAGGATTTTTCTTTGAACACTCTCGGTGCAAGTTCTAGACTACACATATGTACAAATATGATTCAAAAATCTCACCACACATAGCATAGTACTCATAGAGAAAAAGTTAATATCCAAACTAATTTTAGCAATTTCATCTTAATAAGTAACTCCAATTCAAGGACTTATCCTTGTAAAGAGAGAGCCAAAAATGGAATTTAGTGGTCTCACTCACAAGAAAGCTCAAATACATCTTTGTCTTTTTTCACAAAGAAAACTGTATTTTTGGTTTTTCTCAAAATCATTTTATTTCTTGCCAATGACATTTGGAAAGCATTTATGAACATTTGCCTCTTCCTAAACAATTAAAGAATAAATTAGGTGAATGCAAGACAACATTATCATTACACTTCATAGGATTCTTCCCTCACAATTTCACATATCGACCATTTAGCTCATAAAATACTCATGGCACCAATAACAACACAAACAACCCTATACCCTTAAGAATAGCGTCACCCAATCTATCATATGACAATGCATACATTCATCTCTCTCATGTTACGTAGACTTCACCCGAAAATTAATAGATCACACCATGGATTCAACATTCCTGAACAACTTCTACAAAAACCCCCCGGTTATCCCACTTTTAAGACCAATTGGACTCAAGACTATACTCCAAAAATGATCACCTAATTCCCCAAGAATGTTCACATTAAAATTTACAAACATATAAGGCATACTAACCCAATGAAATCACCCATGGGAACAATATCAATGCACCAATTCATCACCAACTACACCAATTTTAATCATACTACCCAATTAAATCACCCACCACTTAATAAAGAAAACAAATATCAAGTGGTGTTTCATCAAATACATAGTGTGCACTAGTGTATAGAAACAAGAATTTTTAAATTTAGCATTTGAGACAGGCACACATTAAAAATCTTCATCCCAACAACCACATTCTGCTAAATTATGTTCAAATGAATTAAATTCTAACCAAAGGAAATCATGAGATGTGATCATCAGTTGTATTTTAAGGATCATACCTTGTAAATTAAGAAAGAGAAGTGATACAGTGAAAGTCTAATATACTTATCCCGTGTTTTGTTCTTAAGGTACCCATTCCAACTTGTTCTATCACCTATAAACATCCAAAAACGAGCTAAAAGTTGAACAAAAATCATTAGAAAACATCAACAAAAATTCATTCGGTTGCCTCCAAAGAAGTTCCTTAGTTAAAGTCATGGAACGAGATCTTTTTCCTATCATTTATGTCTCCATTTAAAGTATTTGAACTATCGGCCCAACTTTAGATCAATACAACTTTGAGGTACTTTGGGCAAAAGTGGGACACAATCAAACATTTTCAATCTCTCCACTTTGAAGAGTTAAACCTTTTACCCAGCTTAGCATAAAATTATCTAATAGTCTAGTCAGGTATTAGTGAGAGTATCAGAAAGTCATTTGTTACTCACCAAATTTTCCATTTATTTGCCTTCAAATGAAGGGATTCATTTTTCCCTTTTGGAATGCAAAACTCCAAAATGTAGGAATTTTCCTCCTCATCTAAAAAATTCATCATTTGCTTAGGTAGTTCAAATTTTGTCACATAATATTGAATAGTGGTTTTAGTAAGGTCTCCTTCCTAATTTCGAAGTCGCATCCTTCTCGACATTCTCAATCCAAAATAGACCAGTGTTTTCATAAGAGGTTTTCTTGGCTTCTTCTTTTGACTCTAGTTCCATTTCTTGAACTGTGGCATCTTCAACCATATTAAGTTCGGTTGGTTGGGAAATTATCTAGGATTGTTTCATTCTAAGATCATTTAGAAAAGTGGGTATACTCATGGTATTTGAAATATTAGTTTCATTACACATCTCTTCCAACCTTTAATATCGTTGTTACTTGGCCCCACGGACTAATGCATGAGATGTATGTTATCCACCTTTATGTCCATCCTATCCAAGATAAGTTAAAGTATTGTTTCAATCCCATTTTCTTCGGCTCGTTGTTCTTCCCTTTTCTCATCATAAGGCCTATAAAAATCATAATAAGAAGTAGCAATTGGGTTAGTTTAATGGGGGAAGGCGGCATTTGGACAATCACTTTAATGTTCATCTCGACCACCACAAAAAGAATAATCAAATATCTCTCTCCGACGAGTACAGCTATAATCTTGCCAAAAGTGGGGTCCATCATAATATGGACATGGATCATCAAGATAAGATTTCAAACCACCATACTCACTTTCATTCCAAGATGTCATATTAACAGATAAAAAAAATGAAAACCTATCTAACAAAGGAAACAAAAGAAAGTCATAAATAAATATTTACTACTTTGAATTCAAGCATGTAAGCTAAAGTTCCAAACTAACTTAATATGCCAAATTGTTCCCCAAAAACAGCGTCGTTTTTTAAAATGCTCAACTTATATGTCAATTTAAGTGCAAGGCGGTCGTTGTCAATATAATAATCCATCAAGAATCGGGGTAGAATCCATGAGGAACAATGTGAGTGGCGAATGGGTTAGTTCAAAATGAAAGTACTTACTAAATTCTAACTTAAGATACAAAGATTTGGGCATTTTGTAAACGTTTTGAAATGTGAAAATAATTTTTAGGCTTCTAAGGGAATAACTCGAGACTAATAATAATTAAACTATAATTAATTAGGCATGAATATTGGGATTATGCTATCCTAGGGGCAATTTATGCATGGGTACGTGATAATTCGATGCAAAATCTAATCTTTTATGATATGGTAGTCTAGGTTGAGAGTTCTTCAGGCTAGTTTGTCAAGAAAGTCTCAAAGATATTACTCCTCGACACTTTCAAGTACTTAACAATTGTATCAATTAAATCAACCTAACACCTTTATTGGGTGTCCCTATTTCTAGGATAATACCCATGGTATAGTCAACCTTGTAATCAACCTTGTCTACTATTGCCTTGGTTCCCACATCTCTTTTTCAAGTATGATGTGGGTCCCAAAAGTTTACCCAAATCCGTCTTTCAAGGATGTTGAGCTTTTAAGAGTTTGGGATTTTCATCCATCAAACCCATTTGGGTATTTGGGGCTTTCATGTATAAATCCCAACCAATTTAATCAAGCAATAGTAGAACCCAACATCAACAAGCTAAATTTATACAAAATCATCACAACCCACATACAATTGCACCCTAATTAAGTATAACCCCAAGAGGTAGATCTTGCACATCTTAAGGATATTGAAAATAAATATACCAAGATGTCCATCAAAGTTATTCATATGAAAAATAAAGAGAGGACAAACCGCAGTTTAGAATCAAATTAATATTCAATAGACAAAGCGAAATCTACTTTTTAGAGTTCTTCTAATTAAATCTTGCCTGAAATTAGTGTAAATTTAAGCTACAAGCTCCAAGAAATTACAAAACCCTAAACTAAGGATGGTGATAATATGTAAGATAAAAGATGATATGAAAAATATACTAAAAAACCCTATTTAATCCCCAATTCCATATTTTCCAAATATTAAAAAAATGCCCTTGAATCTTTTCAACTATACCACGATCGCCATCGTTGGACCGAGATCACAAAACCATGATCACATAGTCATATTGAAATCGCACTCCACTTGACTTTTTGACTGATTGAGATCGTGACCCTCAGGCCCCGATCATAGTAACTGAGGGTCGGCTCTTAGGCCTGCAATTTCAGTTTTTGTTCCTTTTTATCATATTTGTTTTCTTTCACCTTCTCCTTAGCTCATTTTGATCATGTTTTCTGGCTCGTATTCTCATTTCTCTTTAAACTATACAATTAAGCATTAAGTAACAAAGTAACAGCAAATCAATGAAAAAACAAGATAATTTAGGCTTAAGAAATGCTAGTAAGTTATCAAATTGACGACTTATCAACAGCCCTAAACTTAAACTTTTGCTTTTCTGTAAGCATCAAAAACCAATTCAACAAGATAGGTTATTTAACTAAATTCCACCCAAAAGAAAACTATACTAATGGTGTAAGCTAACAAAGCTCTAAAAAGACTTTCCAAACATGTCATGGCAATAAGTGAACCAAATATTTTCAATGAGCACATATCATGGAGCAAGGTTTTAAGTTTGTATGAAAGGAATCTTCCAAATCAACAAAGCATCTTAACAGGAAACACAAAATCTTCAAAAATTTTCTCAATCTTCACAATGCGACTTACTTCATCCTTTTACCAAAATCGAGAGTAAGATTTCACCCTCAAATCCAAAGTATCAATGCTGCTCACATTGAAATTTATAAAGGAACTCAAATAATGACATAATTCAAACTCACTCTGGCAAAGAAATTCAAGTACATTGAGAAAAACCATAGGCTTGACTATTGTGTTTTTCACCACTAATGTAGGCTTACCTAGTTTGGAATCACCAAGGTCTTGTTGGTCAAGATAAAGGTTTAAAGTGTAGGAAGGGATATCTATGGATCAAGTGAATAAAATACCTCCTTCAATGCAATTTCTGCACCCCTTCTACCCTAAGATTTTAAAACTATTCACCTTATCTTCCTTTAAATCATTTCCTATATTTCCCTATTTTCTTTTATTAGCATTTACAAAATAATTCAAAGACACCATATTCTTTATTTATTTCTTTGGCTCTTTCAAGAGACTTTCTAACTTTAAGCACTTCTAAGCTCCCTTATTTGCCTCATTTTTCATCACATTTTATGGCTTAGGCTAAATAACTTTACCATCAATTATGTCTCTTATTCCTTAAGCACATGATTTAACCACCTTACATACACCTTTCTTGGCTTATCTTACCACATCACATTAACCTTCCCCCAAACTTAGGCTTTAGCCTACATTGTATTACTTTGAATCATTTAATGCATCAAAGGAGGTTAAGTGACAGAAATAAAATTTTGAAAGGGATTAGGAGTTTTAGCAAGGTTATGATTTATCAAAGAAAGAAAAATAGGCAAAAATTCTCAAAGGGGTTAACTAGGTAAAAATGTTAAGGTGGAATTTTGGCTATGAAGGGTAAAAAATGACCTCTGGTCATTCTCCAAACCAAGCTTCTCTAGAATTTTTGTTTAAACACACTCGGGCCAAGTTCTAGACTACACATATGTAAAAGAATTATTTAAAATTTTTACCACACACGGTATAGTACTCACAGAACAAAAAGTTAATCTCCCAACCAATTTGAACAATTTGAGCTTAATAAGTAACTACGAGTCAAGGACTCATCCTTTAATAGAGATATCCAAAAATAGAATTTAACAGGCTCACTCAAAAGAAAGCTCAAAAACATACTTGATATTTTTCGCAAAGAAAGCTATATTTTTGGTTTTTCTCAAAATCATTTTATTTTTTGCCAATGACATTTGGATAGCAGTTTTGAACTTTTACCTCTTCCTAAACAATTAAATAAAAACATAGGTGAATAGAAAACAACATTATCACTACACTTCATGGGATTCTTTCCTCACAATTTAAGATATCGTCCATTTAGCTCAAAAAATAGTCATGGCACTAAAAGGAACACAAATGACCCTATATCCTTAAGAATGATGTCACCCAATCTATTATTGGGATAGAAAGGCATTCATGTCTCTTGGGATACTTAGATGTCACCCGGATACTAATCGATCACACCATGCGATCAATATTCCTGAACAATTTGTACCAAAACCACCGGTTATCCCACTTTTAAGACAAATTGTACTCAAAGCTATACTCCTAAATGATCTTACAATGCCCCAAGAATGTTCACATTAACCTTTAAAAGCATATAAGACATATCTCTCATATTAACATTTCAACAAACATGTGGTGTGCATGAAAAGTAAGAGTTTGAATAGATAAAATAACAGCATATGTGAACAATATGAATGCACCAATTCATCACCAACTACTCAAATTTTAATAATACTAACCCAATTAAATCACCCACTACTTAATTCAGCAAACAAACCTCTAGTTGATTTTTCATAAAACACATGGTGTGCACTAGTGTGTAGAAACTAGAATTTTGCAATTTATCATTTGAGACAAGACATACATCTACAAATATTCACCCCAATAATGATATTCTACCAAATTAAGCTCAAATGAATTAAATTCAAACCAAAAGAAATTGTGAGATATGATCATCATTTGTATTTTAAAGATTATACATTATAAGCTTACTGAAGAGAGGAATGTGGTAAAATGATTGCCAATATACTTATCCAGGGTTTCATTCTTGAGGTATCTATTCCAACTTGTGCTATCACATATAAATACCCAAAAACAAGCTAAAAATAGAACCAAAAGCATTAAAAAATATCAAGAAAATTTCATTGGGTTGCCTCCCAAGAAGCTTCTTAGTTAAAGTCACAACACGAAATCTATTTCCTATCATTTATGTATCAATTTAAAAGACTTGAATTAGTGGCCCAACTTTATATCAATACATCTTTGAGGTACTTTGGGAAAAGGTGGGGTCACAATGAAATATTTTCTATCTCTCCACTTTGAAGATTTAAACTTTTTACCCAATGTCACATTAAATTTTCTAATAGGAACATTGGGTATTGGTAGCATCAAAAATTCACTTGTCACACATCGAATTTAGCATTTATTGGCGTTCAAGTGACGGGATTCATTTTGCCCTTTTAGAATGATAAGCTCCAAAATGTAGAGATTTTCTTACTCATATTAGAAATTTATTATTTTCTTGGGTGGTTTGACTTTCATCACATCCACCAAGCTTAATGTTGAAGAGTGGTTTGAGTGAAGCCTTTTTAAATTTTGAAGCCGTATCCTTCTCGACATTTGCAACCCAAAATTAACTATGGTCTTCATAAGAGGTGTTTTTGGCTTTGTTTTTACTCTAGTTCCATTTCTTGGATTTTGGCATCTTCAACCATATTAGGTTCAGTTGGTTGGGAAATTATAAAGGATTGTTTCATATTAAACTCATTAAAAAGAGCGAGTATACTCATGGTATTTGAAAGATTACCTTCATTACCAATCTCTTCAAACCTTTTTATTTCCTTATTACATGCCCCCAAGGTTGATGCATGAGATGCATTTTATCCCCCATTGTATTCATCCTCTCCTTGATAAGTTGAAGCATTACTTCAATCCCATTTTCTTCGGCACATTATTTTTTCTTTTTCTTATCACAAGACCAATTAAAATTATAAGAAGAACTAGCAATTGGCTTAGAATAATGAGGGAGTGGGGCATTTGGACAATCACTCCAATGTCAATCTCAACCACCACATAAAGAATAATTATAATCCCAATTGGATTAAGATGGTGCACAGATCTCTCTCCAAGGAGTATATCTATAATTTTTCCAAAAGTTGTGTCCATAATAATATGGACATGGATCATCAAGATAAGATTACCAACCACTAAACTCACTTTCATTCCAAGATGTCAACTTAATAGATAAAAAAATAAAAATCTATCTAACAAAAAAATAAAAGAAAATCACAAAAAATATTTACAAGTTTGAATTCAAGCAAGTAAGGTAAAGTTTAAAATTAACTCAATACGTTAAATTATTCCCTGACAACGGTGCCATTTTTAATAATGCTCAACTTACACGTCAACTTTAGTGCAAGGTGGTCGTTGTCAATTTAATAACCCAACAAGATCTGGGGTCGAATCAATGAGGAACAAGGTAAGTGGAGAATGGATGAGTTCAAGATGAAAGTACTTACTAAATTCAAACTTAAGATACAAAGATTTTGGGTTTTTAAACGTTTTCAAATGTGAAAGTAATTCTTGGTCTTTTAAGGGAATAACTCGAGACTAAGAATAATTAAAGTGTAATGAATTAGTCACAGATCTTTGGATTATTCTATCCTAGGATAGTTATGCATGGTTACATGATAATTCGATGTAATATCTAATCATTTATGATGTGGAAGGCAAGGATGAGAGTCCTTGAGACTAATTTATCAACAAAGCCTCAAATATATAGCTCATTAACCCTTTTGAGGACCTAACAAGTATGTTAATTAACATCACAGAATACTTCAATTAGTTATCCCTACTTCTAGGATATTACCCATGGTATAGTAAACTTTGTAATCACCCTTATGTCTAAGATAGTGAGAATTAGAAAACTATGCCCATAAATTTCTACTATTACCTTGGTTCCTACATCTTTTTTTCAAAGATGATGTAGGTTCCAAAAATTCACCCAAAACCCTCTTTCAAGGATGGTTTGAGCTTCCAAGAGCTTGGGATTTTCATCCATCAAACCCATTTGGGTATTTGGGTCTTTCACCCACAAATCCTAACCAATTTAATCAAGGAATAGTAGAACCCATCATCAACAAACTAGAATCTATACTAATATATGATATCCCACATATAATTGTACCCTAATCAAGCATAACCCTAAGAGGTAGGTCTAGAACATCATAAGGTTAATGAAAACAAGTATACCAAGATATCCATCAAAGTTATTCATAACAAAAATAAAGAGAGGACAAACCACACTTTAGAATCAAATGAATCTTTATTAGACAAAGCCAAATCTACACTTTTGAGTTTCTCTAATTAAATATTTCCTCAAATTAGTGTAAATTTAAGCTCCAAGATCTAAGATATTACAAAAGCCTAAACGAAGGATGATGATAATATGTAAGATAAAAGATGGTGTGAAAAATAAACTAAAACCCCCACTTATGCCCCAATTCCACATTTGCTAAATATTACAAAAATTCCTTTGAAACTTTTCCACTTTACTACAATCATCACCTTTGGACCGTGATCACGACACCACAATTGTGGTAGTCATATCGCAATTGTACTCTACTTGAGTTTTCAAATAATTGCAATTGCGACCCTTGGGTCGCTATCGCGGTAACTAATGGTCGAATCCTAGGCTTTTAGTTTTTAATTTTCTTCTTTTTTCTCACATTTCTTCTCTTTCACCTTTTCCTAAGCTTATTTTTATCAAATTTCCTTACTCATATTCTTATTTCACTTTTATCTACACAAATGAGCATTAAGTAAGAGGGTAACATCAAATCATTAAAAAAGCATGATAATTTATGCTTAAAAAATTCTAGAACATGGTAAAATTAAGAACATATCATTGAGATGCTAAGGAAGCTTTGCTTGATCCATGAGATTTTTTGAGAAATGGAGGCCAGGTTTGTGTGTCGAGAATAGGCAACTTGATTAGATTGATTTTTGAGGAGGCTCATTTTTCCAGATATTACATCTATCCAAGAGTTTCTAATATGTATCATAATTTGAGACAATATTATTGGATGGGTGGTATGAGGAAGAATGTTGCAGATTTTATAGCTAGTTTCCTATGTTACAAGCAGGGGAATGTCAAGTATTTAAGGCTTGGTGGTTTGCTTCGAAGGTTACCGATTCTTGAGTAGAAATAGGAATGGATCACTATCGACTTCATGACTAGGTTTCCTTGCAATTAAAAATGTTCTGATTGTGTTTGGCTCATTGTGGATTGATTGTTCAACTCTGCTCATTTCATTTCAATTTAAGTTTCTTTTAGTGATAAGAGGTTTGCCCGTATCTATATTCATGGTATAAATCATCTTTAGGGTGTGTAGTGTATATAATATTAGTTGAGGTTTAGTGTTCACATCTCAATTTTGGAAGACTTTTCAGAAGAATTTGGGTACCCAAGTTAATCTTAGCATATATTTTCATACACAGACCAATGGTCAGTCAGAGTGAACTATTTAGGTTTTCAAGGATATTCTCTGCACTTATGTGATGAATTTTGGCGGTTAGTGGGAGAAATATCTATCTTAACAAGAGTTTGCATATAATAATACATATAATTCTAGTATTGAGATGGCTCCTTTTGAGGCTTTGTAAGGTAGGCATTATCGCTGTCTAATTGGTTGGATCAAGATTTCATATATTATACCTTGAGGGATAGACTTGCTTTATGAGTCATTAGATCGAGTTTGGTTCATTCAAGATAGATTTTGAGAGGCTCAGAGTAGGCATAAACTCTATGGGGTCATAAACATCATGCCTTGAGATTTAGTATTGGTGATCGAGTCTTACTTTATTTGTCACCCATGAAGTGCATGATGATGTTTGTGTGGAGGGGAAAAGCATACCCTAGGTTTATTAGATATTTTGAGATTCTTATAGCTATTAGGGATGTGATTTAGGAGTTAGAATTGCCCCTAGATTTACCTATTTTTCATCTAATTTTTCATGTTTTCATACTTTGGCTTACATTTTGATGAGTCTTATGTTATTCATTGGGATTCAATTCATTTAGATAAGAGGCTGTCATTCATTGAGGAGCCTGTCTCCATCTTAGCAAGAGTGTGAAAGGGTTGCGTTATAAAGATATTTCAATGGTTGAGGTCCAGTGGAGACATTTTCCCATAGATGAGTCTATTTGAGAATTTGATCTAATAGGTACTGTAGTTATCCCTAGCTTTTCATTGATTCATGTATTTCTCTTACCTTTAGTTCAAGGATGGACTAGATTCTTAGTGGTGGATGATTTAATGACCTAAATTTAGTATTAGGTAAATTATTTATTTTTATGTGATTTTACCATTTACCCCTCCTCATAGTTGCATTATGGCATTTCCAAGTTGTTTAGATGATTTGCATGGTTCTCAATATAGCATTTCCAGGGCGTAGAGTTGCTTTGCATAGTTATCAATATATTTCGATGTGATTTGTGTGAGATTGTATTTTTTGAATGTTATAAAGTCTTATAATTTAACTTTGGTTGACATTTATTGATATGATCGTCGAATGGAAAAATACATTACACCAACAAATCCAGAATGTCGATTTTAGGTTTTTAACATGGTTGGTATGGTTTTACAACTTTTATATCTTATTTTAACCCTTGATTCGAAATGTTGTGAAATTTGGTTTTGGGTGTCAACTTTGTGAAAATTACATTTTTCAAAAATTTTGATATCGCCAATGAGTTTTTAGTATTGAATTTAGTTTAGTTGCATAGTTCATTTGTGTTCTTGAGACTGTAGATAAATCTCCACAGGTCTATGGAGACTTGGAAATCTCTAAGACTCCAGCGGGTGCACCACTTACCTGGTGCACTGCTTAAGAGACACTTTGGATGCTTAAGCGACTTAGCTTGATAGCCAATGTGTCGCCTAAGTTAAACCAGGCTTGATTAAGTGATTATTGCTTAGGCGACGGCCTGGTCGCTTACATAACAAGGCAGGTATCGCATAAGGGACGTCTGGTCACTTAAGTGATGGCTGCTTAAGCGAACTGATGGTTTCTTAAGTGATTCTTGGGTGAGTTATATCCCCCATCTTTTTACTTTTCACAATTTTCAAGACTTGAAGCTTAGGGTTTCAAATTTTTGAGCAATTTTATTCATTTTTAGCTTGGATAAGCTCCAAAACTCCGATTTCAATTATTTTTTTCAACTCTTGTCATATAAATACTTTTAAAACTTGAATCTAAAAGTGGAATTTGATGATTTTGCCTCACGAGTCCTAAAAATTTAAAATTCTTAATTTATTGCCCAATTACAACCTATTTTCACTTGTCTTTTCTTTTATATGTTCCTTTTGTCATGGAGAATATATATTTTGCCTAAAATTCTAGTCTTCCCTTCTTTTTTGAAAAACTATTTTACGGATCTGTTTTAACCTTGTCCTGGAAATATACGATATCAACATCATTGGATTTTATTTGATGCATAGATTGTGTATTTGCATAATTTATCTAATTTTTAAGTTCGCACATAAAGTGGAAGCTCGGTATTGAAGGCTTGTTTGTACCCATTTATGACATTTGAGGTAGATTATGGATTAACATTCTATAGATTGAGTTGGGTAGTTGATACACCCAAATTATACCTCTCTTACAAGAGCATATCCGATCGTTGTCAGATATATAACCCAACTAGGTTTGGGTCGAATCTCATAGGGAATAAGGTGCTAATTAAGTCGTATGCTGATTATTTGACATTTCATCATCAGTTTTTAAAAAATAAAAGGGGGGTTTGTTTTAGATGAAAATTCAATGATTTTAATTTGAAAATAGTAAGACACATCTTATAGTATTTGAATAGAGAGAATTAGAAAACTAGGGTTAAGTTCACTTTGTTATTTCAATACTTTCCAACTATGGATTTTATGAATTCATACTTATTTTGTACTTATAGAGAAACA
Source organism: Capsicum baccatum var. pendulum (assembly GCA_030864225.1). Taxonomy (NCBI): domain Eukaryota; kingdom Viridiplantae; phylum Streptophyta; class Magnoliopsida; order Solanales; family Solanaceae; genus Capsicum; species Capsicum baccatum. The sequence goes on along the minus strand of CM061560.1, from coordinate 155,913,377 downwards.
AATTTAATAGTTCAATCTAAACATTTGTCAACCTTCAAGGAAAATTTAACTTTAGTTCTCTGAAGCTAAAAGTGTTCCAAATAATTATATGCAATCCCCAAGTCATTAGTCTGATTAACGCATTAACTTATAAGCTAGAGGTTGAAAACTCTAACACCTTGTCACAACTCTCTTTTCCCAACAACAACTTCTCTATTCAAGCAAGCCGCCTTTTATGGCACACACTCAATCATTGCAACCATGATAATTCATTATATATGAAGAGAACGGGATATAAGAAATAATTGTAGAATGAATTTAAGAAACGAGAGTGTAGATAGTATATTACAAGGATCCCATAACCCTAACTAAAAAGTTAAGACACTCATGAATAAAAAGAACACCAAATCAATCAAACTAATCTTACCAAATTCAAAACATGTTTTGGTGTAGTTTTCAAATTACAAGATGAGCCCTTCTCCCAAAAATGTCTTAGCCACAACTTCTCCCATTAAAAATTCAGAATAATCATTCAAAATCAGCATGGGGTATTTTTAATAGTCTCTAAAATTACCCCCAAGTCCCTTGACTTGATTTATATGAATAAGTAGCCTCAGGTTGTAATTCTATTGTGCTACACTACCTCTAACATGATAATTTGCTTGGATTTTATGCTATCCATATTCCATGGTCGCTTTATGTCTCCATTTGCCTCATTTTACACCTAAAATCATACTAATAATGTAGGTTACCTAATTTCCAGTAAAAGCAGAATAAAAACATATGAATCCAGGCAGTTTGCTCTCAAAACTTAGCTAATAGATGGGTAAATTATGGTACTTAGGTGTATAAATACACCCAACATAACCACCTAACACTTAAAGCTTTGTTCGTCCTTGAAATAAATCTATTTATGCACACTACACAAAGCTCCAATCTCATTAATTTTGAATAGGATGCTCAAGTTAGGCTCACACAACACATATGAATAGTAAGTCTTGCTTTTGAGCATGCTTTATAGATTCATTAATAACTACTAGATTCTTCCTACCCTCAAGAATAGACTCCGTAATGACTAGAAACTCATGAACATTTTCAATTAATAAACCATAAAAAGTCTCAATCAATCATTAAACACGAGCCACTTACCACAAGAGAGTACCCCCATATTTCTCATCACATAAAAAACATCATAGCAACATAATTTTTCTTTTGGAGGTATGGATGAAAATTTATGATCACTCTATCAAAGAATTCACATGCACATTAAGTTATCCATAATATTTCCCTTAGTGTAGTACTCTACTAATAAAAGGATGTTAGGGAATTAGATCAAGCATGAATTTATTGGGTTGTAATGTAGGCTGAGGGAAGGGTAGGTACTATTTTTGAAAAAAAGAGTGACTGACTTTCCTAAGCACTTTAAGTCATCACTTTACCATAAAACACAATTCAACAACATACTCTCTACCCTTTGCACTTACATTTCTTTTGTTTCAGCCTCAACTCCTTGAATTGGACTACAAAGTGGATGTAGGAGACTTATTTTATTTAACAAAACTATTCATTTAATTAATTATATTTTTTCTTTTCATTTAATTTTTTTTACCGTACACTCCCATTTCAACAGAGCATATTTTCTTTGCCAAACCAAACAATACTATGTTGGCTTTATTACCATTTCATCTTTGCACTCCTAACTCCCATCTATTAAATTTTTCCACTAATGTGCTAGGGAATTTTGGGGATCAAAACATGGTCAACGAACAAAAGGAAGATAGTCTAAAAATGAAGCTCTCAAATAATAGGCTAAAGGCTCAATGGGGCTTGCTAATGTCATTAAGAATGGGTCGATAACGAAGGTATTCAATAAGTCTAACCAAAGAAGGCCTGTATTATTTCCTCATCCATACATACTTCATTTTTTTTTGTATACACAGGGCATGTTCTAGACACCACAATGAAACATGGAATAAGCAAATGCTCACTCACGTATAGCACATGTAACCCACAAGAGAATAAAATTTAAATTTCATGGAAGAGGGATTCCACTTGTTAATCTCTAAACATGACTAATTTTCTCTTAAGATGGCCGTCATACATCCATCATCAAGAAAAATACCTAACTATGAATTTATTTCACAACATATAATCTAAAAGTAAAAGGACATAATACATAAAAACAAACATTAACTTAAACAAGGAACACACCGAAAAAACAAAATGACTACTCCTACAAAATAAATGAAATTTACTAAAGTGAAGGTACAAATTATTACAAACCACGGTATTAAGCAAGTTAATCAAATGAAATAGCATAAATATTTCCAAGAAGAACTTTTTGCCCAGCCACACCACACTTAAGAATAACACTATCCCTAGTGCAAACAAAAGAATTAAGGGCCTAATAGTACTCCTCCTCAATATCTATCAAAATTCACTATCCTTTGATCGTTATCAGTCGGTACATCATCATCCATGGGCTTTCAAAAAGTGGTCCCCACCTTACATATGTCTCTTACATGTTCATTTATTTGATAGTCATAATCAAGCTGATTCAATTCATTATAGATAGGTGCACATCCACCACACATCATGGTTAGCTTCATCATGCAATAAAGATGGTGGAAGAAACTATCATCCGAAGAATTTCTTTCATTGGTAGTGAGACCTAGTCTTTAGCTCGAGTCTGGTTTCATAAATTTTTTGACATCAACTCTCTTTAGATTTTGTGGAAGCTTATGATCATCTGGATCTTCCTTAATCCCATTAGCTCTCAAGAGTTTAGTCAACAAGGCTCCAAAACTAAATCATGCCTTCTCTTGTAGCCTATCTTTATGAATAGAAGAGTGAATCATTGCAGAAATAGATATAGGTGTATTAGTCATAAGAGAAAAAACCAAACATACCTGATCATGGGAGTTTTTGTGAAATATGACCCCAGAATCAGACAAGCATCGACTATTCTTAACCAAATGAGTGCTTCCTTGTTTAGGAAAGCATAAGGAGAGGTGTTGTGGTAGCCCTATTTTTGTGATGCTCCCACTTAGACATAGAATATGACCCACACAAAGTTTTCCTGATAGCTCTATTAGGAGGTCTACTATAAAGTTCATTTACTCTAGAGTAGTCTACTACTAAAGTGCTAGTAGTGGAGCTCAATGCCTCAGCTATCATCTTTAGGATCTATCTTCGTATCTTCACATCATTACCTTGAGTGTTGGTTAACTAATTTGCATAAAACTCTCTCATTAAGTCTAGGTTGCATTCGCTCAGGTCCTCAATGATAAAGTCAAGTTTCATCTGAGTGATACGCTGAAAATACGAGGTTAATATCATGCCAAACTCTCTTTGTTAATGACCACTATTGGTTGGTAGTGATAAGATTGATTGTCTTTGTACCACTGAACACCCTCCTTTTAAAACCATTTGATACCAAAAATCATAGGGCAATTGAAGAGTGAATGAGGTAGCATTGTTAGCTTTCGAAGAGTTCATTATTCTTGTCCTTTTCCACCCTTAATGAGAGAAAGATGCTAATCCCTTACCTTTGTTGACCTTTGTAGCCATTGTTCCATTAATAATCATGACATAAACATTAATAAATCATAATTAATCCAACTACAATTAAGATGAGGGTGGTAGAATGACCACCCCATACTTAATTTTATAGCATAACACAATTTAGTGATATTATCGGGTACTCAAACTTTGCCGATGTACACATTAAAAAGGCACACCAATATTGTTCATAATATCATTACAATACCATTGTTGGCCTCCCCTTTTTCAATATCATTCTCTAATTTACACATTTATTCCATACATCATAAGAATTTCACAACAATTGGTTTTTCAAATTAACCATGCCTTAATGCTATTACCTATAACAACTATCATGAGTTAGCATACCATTATTCTACAAATTTATTCCATTAACACCAACAATTCCACAAAATTATTTCATTAAAACCATTATTCTACAACATCATGCCTTAAAGCCTGAACATATCAATAAGTATAACAAACCATTAACTATAACAATTCAAACAACACCATCATCAATGATAACTTGCAATGTCAAACAATAGCACCAAAGCCAAATATTTTATTAATGAATAATTAAATCACAACAATAGGCTTAAACAACCACAACAGTGGTGTTCTTATTGATCCTTGAGTCTAAGGTCCAAGATTTGAGCCTTTGTTTAGTGTTTTTAAAGGGTTGGATGTCTTAAATGTTGTTGTTGTTGTTCATAAGTGTTCTTATTGTTGTTCATAATGTCTTGAGGTGAATGTTCAACAAAAGGTGTGTTTGATTTGAAAAGGGGAAGAGGGATGTTAAGTCTTGTGTTTTTGTTAAAAATAGTTTCAAGACAGCACCCAAAGAAGCAAATACACAAAAGACCTCCAAAACGCTCCCTTACCAAAAGAGTGTCAAAACCCTTTTTTCAAGTATAACAAAAAAAAGAAAGGGACAAAGCCAATTCAAAAAGGTGTTTTACCATTTTTGTGCAAGTTGGTTAAAAGTGTATTGACAACTCTTTGGCCTTTAAAAAAAAGAGTCCAAGGCCTTGTCTTTCATTCTAAAAATCGAAAAGCCTGACAAAACAAAGAAAATTGAATCATTCAAGTTGGACAACATCAAACTTCAACAAAACAACAACACCAAATGGCCAAAATAAAAATTGTGGGCCACATCAAAAACAAAACTCAAGTCATAGGACCTGTCAAGTTTCTTTACTTGTCTCTACTAGTTTTCTTTCTATTGACTCCTACACTAGTTGGCAACTAAGTAACAACCTACTAAGTTGTGAACTAGTTTCCGAGTACGTCTTCCTATCAACTTCTTTGTGGTGCTTTGCTCATTTATAATTCATACTTGTTCCTAGTTCAAGTGAGTACGAAACTTCATTGAGTTTTCAAAATCAAAATCCATTCTAACTAAAGAGTAGGCTCATTCCTAAGAACTCAAGGATTGATAGTCGGCTTACAACACTTGAAGAACAAAGTGAGGAATCCGTGTGTGAAAAACGTGTGAGCATATTTTGAACTAATGTTTGCTTGTTTTGTAGGTACAGTTGCAAATGCAACCCAAAAATTCCAATGCTCCAATCATGGGAAATAATGTTATGAGTGCCCTTTTAGCTAGTCTTAAAACTTTGTCTTGAGGCGTGGTTAGGATGGAGGCAAATGTTGAGAAGTTGGGCTCAGATGTGGCCTCAATGAGTGAGAGGTTGGATATGGTGGAAAGCCAAAGGATTTATCGACCTCATACCCCTCAAAACACCTCACCTACTATTACTTCTGACATCTTACACCAAAGATTATATCCACTAAGTGCTACAAACCATGTCAATCTTTACTCCCCAAGCCGAGAATAAGATAGACGTAGTCGTTCCTCACTCTACTAAGTTCCACAAGATGGACTTGGAACCTAAATTCCATCCCTAAAACCTAATACTCCACTCCAAAATCCTTTAATTTAAAGACCCTACACTCCACTAAATCCAATTTCTCCTTCCCAAGATACACTAGCCTAGAAACACCCCATCTAAGTTGAAAAAAAGGGAGAGTTAGGATGTAAGGAGAATGAGGTCCAGCCTTAAGATAAAGAGTAACTTAGTTGTGAGATGAAAGAAGAATGTGAAGAAAAGAGGTCAGCGGAAAGGAAAACCGTGGGTAGTAAAGTAGGAAAGAGAAAGAAAAATATGTTTGTGGGGTTAGATCACAAAGAATCTTTGATACTCACTAACCCATATGATAGCACTTTTACTAGAATTGATCCTTCTTATGTATAGGTTCAAGTTCATATGCTATCATATAAGGATCAGAAAGGGGTTCCACACGATAACATCGGAAATGAGCTAGTGACACCCCTAGCCGAGGGTGTTAATGTTTTTGTGGTTTACTGTGATGCGTCCCGTGTGGGACTTGGCTGCGTTCTGATGCAATATGGTAAGGTGGTAGCTTATGCATCTAGGAAGTTGAAGGTGCACGAGCGGAACTACCCTACCCATGATTTGGAGTTAGCGGCTGTGGTGTTTGCCCTTAAGATTTGGCGGCACTACTTGTATGGTGTTCATGTTGATATCTTTACTGATCACAAGAGTCTGCAGTATGTTTTCTCGTAGAAAGAACTGAATCTCAGGCAGAGGCGGTGGTTGGAACTTCTGAAAGACTATGATATGAGCCTGCATTACCATTTGGGCTAGGCAAATTTTGTAGCCGACGCCCTCAGCAAGTTGTCTCTGGGCAGTCTTTCTCATGTAAAAGAAGAAAAGAAAGAGATGGTGAAGGACATTTACCGCCTTGCGAATCTGGGAGTGCGACTGTTAGATTCCGAAGACGGAGGGGTGATTGTTCATGAGTTAGCTAAGTCATCCCTTTGTGCTGAAGTGAAGGAGAAGCAGGTTGAAGATTCCATCTTGATGCAAATCAAGAAAGATGTGGGTCAACAGAAGGTGATGTCTTTTGAAATTGGTGGTGATGGCGTTCTGAGGTTTCAGGGTAGATTATGTGTTTCGAATATCGACGGGCTTCGAGAAAGAATTCTTGATGAAGCTTACACCTCGAGGTATGTTGTCCATCCTGGTTCTACTAAGATGTACCATAATTTGAAATCTATGTTTTAGTGGAATAATATGAAGCGAGATGTGGCTAACTTTGTTTCTAAGTGCTTGAATTGCCAACAAGTGAAAGTAGAACATTTCAGGCCAGGAGGTACTTCCCAAGAAATAGCGTTGCCCTTGTGGAAGTGGGAAATGATCAATATGGAATTTATTACAGGACTTCCGAAGTTTCGAAATTAGTATGACTCTATATGGGTGATTGTAGATAGGCTGACCAAGTCAGCTCACTTTTCGCCTGTCAGGACTAACTATTCGGGGGAAGATTATGCTAAGCTGTTCATTGCAGAAATTGTCCGTTTGCATGGAGTGCCTGTCTCCATTATATCTGACCGAGGTACGCAGTTTTCTTCTCAGTTTTGGAGATTGTTTCAGAAAGGTTTAGGTACCCAGGTGAAATTAAGTACATCATTCCACCCTCAGACTGATGGGCAAGCTGAACGCACCATCAAGACCCTGGAGGACATGTTGAGGGCCTGTGTAATTGACTTTAAAGGTCGTTGGGTTGATCACTTGCCACTGATAGAGTTTGCCTATAACAACAGTTTCCACTCTAGTATTAAGATGGCACCTTTTGAGGCATTTTATGGTAGGAGATGTAGGTCTCCAATAGGCTGTTATGAAGTAGGGGAGATGCAGATGTATGGGACTGATCTTGTTCATTAGGCAATGAAGGATGTGAAACTCATTAGGGAATGACTTAAGACAGCTCAGAGTCGTCAGAAATCCTATGCCGACGTTAGAAGAAGAGAGTTAGAGTTTGAGATTGGAGATTGGGTTTTCCTCAAAGTTTCTCCCATGAAGGGAGTTACACGTTTCGGGAAGAGGGGTAAGCTAAGTTCTTGCTATATAGGCCCTTATCAGATTGTAAGGAGAATAGGTAGAGTTGCGTATGAATTAGAATTGCCTGCAAGTTTGGGTTCTGTTCATCCAGTATTCCACATATCCATGTTGAAAAAGTGCATCGTAGATCACTCTTTGGTGGTGACCATTGATGAGGTCAAGGTGGACGATTCCTTGTCTTATGAGGAAGAGCCCGTGGAAATCCTAGATCGACAAGTGAGAAAATTGAGGAGTAAGGAGATAGTCTCAGTTAAAGAGTTATGGAGAAATCAGAAAGTTGAAGAAGCAACTTGGGAGTCGAAGCATGACATGAAAGTGAGATACCCAAGCCTATTTAAACCAGCAAATAACAAATTGGAAGGTACAATTCTTGCTTTATGTTTCCTTCTATGTATGAATCTGCTTGAAATCGTGCATGACTATTCCCGCGTCATCATTCGGGGACGAATGATCCGAAGGGGGGGATAATGTAACGCCCCGTAAAATTCATGCATGTATTAGACTGTAATTTCTAAGCTTTAGACTTAAGTTTTAAATTCTTCTAAGTGTTGAAATGACTTAGACTCATTCTTAGCTGGCAACCTTTGGGATACAACTTCTCGACCTTCCCTACCTTCATTTTTGGATTTTTTGTTGCGTTACGATGGGGCAAGGTTTTAGTACGTCTCGGAGAAAATTCAGAATTTTTGGACGAGCCTAAGGCCTCGTTTGGATTTTGATCCAGTGGCAGCGCGCGATTAGCCCGCGCCGCCTGCTGGATCGCGCCCGGCCAAAATATTCAGTCCATCCGGATTTTTAATGGCATTTCCATAAATACTCATTCTCCTATCAACTTATACACGGGATTAAATCACTACAGAGCCAAAATATCATTATATTCTTCAAATTTGCTGAAGAACTCTCCCTAGGGTTTCAACATTAAAACACAAGCAACTCAAGATTTAACCGCGGGTTCGTGAAACAAATTATAGATTTGGAATCCTCTCGATGTAGGCTTCGATAGACACCCAAAATTCGTGGAGAACAAGGTACGCGGGTTTTTTTCTAAATTCTCATGGGCATAACAAAAATCATGTTTTAGAATGGGGTTTTAAATTATGTATATATATTTATGTATAAGATGTTTTAACATCATTTTTTTGTCTTTTGACCATCTCCAAAGCGATTTGACAGTTTTTATATATATATATGAATGAATGTGTTTCAATTTTGAATACATGAACTTGCTAAAGACATTTAACCACCAGGTGTTTGATGAAATTTCTGCATGAATTGAACTTTAAGTTTTGGAATATGAAATTCTTTACATCAGTTACATGTTTTGGTGGTTTAAACTATGTTTTGAATGAAAGCTCTTGCTTAATACATTATGGCTCAGAAAAATCATGACTTGCAATGTCTTGGTATGACGATACCAATTCAGACTAACGCCATATCAGACTCAGACTAACTGATATTATAGACTTTCATGATTTTAGACATTCAGAATGTTGCATGTACATAAAAGGTAAAAAAAAATGGGCATACAGAGATGTTAGGTGGTTCCCCGAAGAGGGCTTGAGCTCAAGCGACTCATTGCCTAAAGCCATGGTTTGCCGACCCGGGTATACTATTATGTGTTGACTTAAATGTCCTGTGGCGTATCAGACTCAGACACTCCAACCCTTGCGGCACACTTGGGTTGGGGGCTTCCCCGCCGAGTCAATGACGGATTCCATATAGCCCATGGAATATCAGGCTTGTAGGGGAATACCACCTAACTCAGAAGTAAAACACAGATCTTGATTTGAAATGAATAGGCAGGTTACATGTTTTCAGAAAGTGCCCATGTATTTTTCGGAGCAGCTTTATACATGATGTCTTGATGAAGAAAATTTCTTTCACTTAATATATATATATATGTATGTTCCATTATACTATTTTTGGATTGCTTCGTGTGCCAGTACATTTTTGCTGACCCCCCCTCATTTCAGGTCCTGAGGCACAGTCTAGGGGTTCAGCTACTAAGTAAACATTCTCGGATTTGTAGACTTGATCTCGCAGTTGTGAGCCTTCTATTATTCGGAAGGCCTAATTTTGTCAGACATTATCTTATTTATTATGTTTTTGGTTTACTAGGGGCCTTGTCCCAGTTTCTTTTCAGAAAGATGTTTGTATTCTTATTAGAGATTTTGCAGACTGGTGTCAGATAGTATTATTCAGAAATGTTGCAAAACTTGACCATGTATTCCGTACTCAGTTTCAATTCCGCATTTTATTATGATTATGAATGTTGTGCATGATAACCAGATAGAGAATGGGTGTTCCGGGCCTTCATGGTTCGGGATGCTCGTCACGGCTAGGTCCTAGCCTCAGGTTGTGACGAATATATTGGTGTGCTTTTTAGAATATAGAATGGATCGGTCTTTTGGTTTTGACATCTTGGATTATAGCATGCCTAGTGGTACTCATTAGTGGTATACCTAGTAATCGCCTAGACTTATGATGTGCTTTATTTTAAATGATGGTCAGTAAAGAATTTTTGTTGGTAAAGGAAAGATTTCATGCATTTTAGCCTTGCAATTTTTTACTTCCTTAGTATTCAACTTTTGCTTGATTAGATAAGCTATTTGGTATTAAAACTCTCTTTGATCAGAGTTGAAGAATTTTAGCTCCTGATGATTTATTCTTTTGACTTAGGAATATTTTTGAATGAAAATGGGTACCTAGTGTGTAGCATTGATTAATCTTATACCTATGGATTTGTGGAATATTTTTCTCATAAGCTTTGATTTGAGTATATATTTCTTTATGGACATTATGTCAATCAATGTTGACTGGGAATTGAGCAGGATTAATTTGTATGGTATTAGTCCATGGCTTTTGTATTAAGGAATATTGAGTGGACAGAGAGTTAAGGAAAAGATAAATATCCTTGTGCTTAAGGAAATTGGTTATGTTTAGAGTTTAGCTATGGGCATGAGATAGAGATTTGGGGTTCTGTACTGTGGTTCATCAGTAGTTGTACAGAGTTATTTTTTTCTTCCTGAGTTTCAATTAAGATTTGGGCATTCATAATGGAGTTAAAGTGGTTGTTCCACTTCCTCCACAAATTTATTAATTCTAGTATAACAAGTTACTTATGTGTGTATAGTTGTAGATGCTTTTTGTTCTGCCCGATTATTGAGGACATAGAGTGGATGATGTCACTTCAACATTGGTGAATGCGTAGGATATTATGATGAGTTTCTTGAGCATTCTATATCTTTCATAGATTTCATGTCCTTGGTATATAGACATCAGATTTTGAGGATTTTGGGTGATTGATGTAACTTGAGAATTGTTGATTGCATGGGATATTTTGATGAGTAACTTGAGCATTTTGTATGTTTTTATATATTTCCTGTCCATGTTATGTAGACTTCTAATTTTTTCTGTGCACTTTAAGTTGTTTAAGGGTTTTAGGATATTTAGGGCTGCACGTGCCACCATGATGGGTTACTTGTGTATTTTTTTGTCTTTAGAGATTTTACATCATTGGTATAAAGAGTATTATTAGCATTTTGTCTTCCTTAAGGGTTGAGTATAAGGATCTGATAAAGGATTATTGGTCTATGAGTGCCAAGTGTGGTCTTTTAAATTTTGTATTATTTTGAGATCAGATTTCATATCTACGGTTTGAACCTGTAGCTATAGTGCTATGTGAGTCAATAGTGATAGTTTGGCCTAAGGTAGATCGAAGTAAAGGTTTGGCTGGTTGTTTTATGTTTTATGGATTTCATAACTTTTGTCGGTCAAAGGATGATTTTTTGTCTTATGCTAGTAACCTATTCTAGAGTTGTATTTGTCAGGTTTAAGATTTAGTCGTGAATGTCTAGAACTCTTGTTGTGTTGGAATCAGTCATTAATATAGAGAAAGTTCAAAAATTAAAAATTTGACTTTATTGATGACATCACATATTGATGCTTGTGTGATAACCTAGTGAGTCCTCATATCATATATTTCTCATTCGATGGTATGGCTGATAGTTCTATTGTTGTGACTCCAGGTTGGAATATTTCTTTGATGGTTCTCGCGAGTACTTTTCCACTCTTTACTTATTTTTATCTTTCTTACTAGTATGTTCGAGGACGAAATGCAAATCCTAGTGGTGGATGTTATAATGGCCTAATTTTTTATGATTTTCCCTTTTATGTGTAATAACCATTTTATCCCTCCTAGTGGTTGTGTTATCTGGTTTATGAGTTGTCGAAATAGTTGGCATGATTCCCAAGGCCTTCAGGATGTTTTTGGGTGAATTGAGGTCATTTTTAGGCTTTAAGAGCTAATAGTTTACTCGAGTTGACAAATCAAGATCCCAGTGCTAGATAGAAAAATGGGCTATACCAACAAATCGAGAATGTCGAATTTGGGTTAGTAGTAAGGTTGGTTAGATCTCTTGGCTTTTAGATTCCATTTCAACCCTTGGTTCAAAGATAATGTAAATAAGATCTCGAGGGTTAACTTTGTGATAATGACCTTTTTCACAAATCTGATTATCCCTCTAGATCCAGAATATGTTTTACAATAATTTTGCACTATTGGATAATCATGTTCATAGGGTTATGAATTAGTTCCGTGGGTCAAAAACAACTTTTGAATATTACTGGTGCTAGTGTATGCGCTAAAGTGATCGTTAACTATTTGAACGACCATTAAATCACCCTTTTGGCCGCTTTAGGGGTACTTTGACCTTTTGACTAGGTTGCTAAAGCAACCAAAGTACCACTTTAGCGGCCATCACTGTTGGTTATGACCAAATCGAGCCAATTTTCTATTTTTGACATTTGTTGAGCTAGGAAACATTGATTTTGATAATTCTCGAGATGATTTCTTGTATAATAATTTTATATCAAATTATAACTTTGTTTTTCAATTTCCCAAGGACATATTTTAATTTTCATTATATCTACCTAAGTTGAGAGTCAAAACCCAATTTTCACCATTTTTTGGGGATTAGATGCTTGGATTTTAAAGATTCCAATGGGGTTTTTGAGATGCCTTCCATTGCTAAGTTTATAATTTTAAGATTATCATTTTCCTCTTAATTTTATCTTCAAAACAACTTCAAATTCTTTAATTCAAAATGCCTTTTTTGGGGGGGAGGGGGTGTCTGTAAATCCTGAAAATGTTTTTTCTTCAATTTGAACCTCGTTTTCGCATCGGTTTTCTGATGTACACTCCGATGAGTATGGAAAAATATTTCCAAAATAAAATTATGATTTTTCCCCTTTCATTTTCAAACTTATTTTTGGGGTTCGTTCTTAGACCCCTCTTGAATAAAGTCAATATAGGCATCATTTACTTTATTTTGATATATATATATCATTTTTGATAGTTTGGTCATGGTTGGAGATTTTTTGAAGGATTTTATCTTCTGGTTGGGGATTTGTATAGTATTTGGATTTTAGGATCTTTGATTACGGTAAGTTGAGATGTACCGTGATCTTTCCCAAAATGAATATGTTTTTATTAATTAATTATTGGTATGTGTTGGGGGTCACACTTAGATGGCATGGTGAGTATCTCTGTAGGTACCGGAGTCTTAATACTAAATTGTAGTTAGTTTATTGCGTTAGTTAGTTAGTATTATTGCTTATAGATATCCTTAGAATATATTGTATTTAATAACTTAGGTTTGGATTATTATTGTTTGATGCTTACTTTGGGGCTTTATAACATGTATAGCAACCTTTATAGTTATGATTAGGGTTTAGCAAACTTTAGGGATCTATTGTTTTAATACTAAAATGAAATACGGATCAAGCCTTAGATAATGCCTAGAGTTTAAATGAGCCCGGATTGTCTGTTGAGGCTTTATGTATGGATGATACAGGTTTGGGTAGTTTCACATTATTTTTTGATTAGGATTTGTATATATCCTATGTTTCTATGTGGAACCTCTGTGAAATATTATGGGTATGGCATTAATCATAAAAATAGTGTTATTCCTGTAATGTGTCGATGTTGGGGCCTATGATGTTGTTATTGGTGATTTGAGACATTATTTGCTATGCGTGATTGTGTGGGGTATTATATGATGTTGTTGGCATGGTATTTATATTTTTGTTATTTATGTGGTATCACTGACATAATATTGCATGTCTTCTCAACTTGTACATGGACTATATTGGATTATGAATCATTGGCTTATTGAGTAGATTTTTGGCTCACGCATTTGTGTATTGGTTGGATTTTTTAATTTCTCATTCAAGTTTGGTTGTGAGCATTACATCCTCATATTTTATATAAAAATTCATGTGGCATTGGTACCATCGTGGAATACTAGTTTTTCTAATAAAAATGTGACATCCTTAAAAACCCTCTATCAAAGATCATGCCTGGAGGGGAGTTATAGATATTGGATTAGTATTGGTATTAGTTATTGGATTGGATATGGGATGAGTAACTTCTCATAGGTACTACCTTAGGAGAAATTCTTGATAGGTGTATACGGAGGTTGTGCAACAACCTCAGATTTATCACACCATCAATATCATTATCATTTGCTTTGTATTATATCACTTCCATTACATTATCCATCTTGGTGTCTAGTCTTACACCATACTATCGTCTTAGAAACTTATTTGTTATATTATGTTTGGGAATATATTTCACTTCATTACATTATCTTACGTCATCTTATATGGATTTAGGGATTGAGATATTATGCGACTTGGGGTTAGGACATTCCTTTATCTAAGAGATAATTGATTGCACCATCGGTAGAATGTTATTGAATCCTTATATACTCTCTCCATACTGATCCCATAACTGTTGGTTGATATCATGTTATTAAGCCTAAAATGTATGTGCTGAGTAGTAAGTGTTCTGTATAAGTTTGTCTCTCTAATTATGGATCATGAAGTGCCTAGTATTGACTCACCTAGGTTATTGAGCGTACCTTATTTTGGTTATGGTTTTTGATCGTTATTTTGGGTTACGATAGTAGGATTAAGTATCATAATTTTTTTGATTGTAAATTAATTTGATACCTTGGCTAGTTAGAGTGTTGGTTCTTACCATCTCTTTGGATTAAGGTCGGTTATTAGAACTAATTGCGAGTACACATGGATTTTTGTAATATCTCTTTCTTTTCTTTCCATTTTCTTGTTTTCTACACTCTATGCAGGTCTTACATCGAGTAGCAGTTTGTAGATGATTTCTTACTGCACTAACATTATGAAGATCGAATTAGTGGAAAATAGACTTCAAGCTTACCCGGATCCGTCTCTTACTATCTTGTGCTTACTTTCGATTACAAGATATCTTAGTAAAATAGTTACAAATCTACATTACAGTCTTGTGTTAGTGAAAACCAGACCTGGCAATGTATCATGAATATTATTTCTTCTTTATTTACGTTTGGATTTATTTATCTAGTCTTACATTTCTTTGTTTTAAAATTGTATTTTTTTGTTGGGATTGGCTTACCTGTATAAGAGGGTACACAAGTGCCATCACGTGCCTATTTTTTGGTCATGAAACTTTATCATGATATTTCTTCATTTCTTCAACTCATTTTTGACCATCTAAACTAAGAACAACATCCTGAGACAAAGGGGTGAGATCTAAAGGTGTTAATGGATTAAAACCATACACATCTTCAAAAGGAGTCATGCCAGTAGAACTATGAATAACTTTATCATATGCAAATTCAACAAAAGTCAAATGTTCTTCCCAGATGTCAATCTCCCTGGCTGGAAGCATAGAACACAAAGTTCTATACACCACTTCAGTTTGGCTATCGATTTATTGATGACAAAAGGTATAAAATAATAATCTCATCTCTAGATGACCCCAAAAATCCTTCCAAAGGTGACAGGAATTGGGAGTCCCTATCACTTATGATGGTCATAGGAATACCATATAATTTAACCATATTCTAAATAAATAAAGACGCATCATAAGATATTTCATCACATTTTTACATGCAATGAAATGAGCCATTTTAGAGAATTGGTCAACAATGCTATACATATTACCTTTCCCACAATTAGTCATTGGTAAACCAAATACAAAGTCCACAAAAATAACAAATCAAGGTTATGAGGGCTGGAGAGAAATCCTAGATTTCGTACTTTTGCAATCACCACATTGACCGAAAAATTTAGCAACATCGTATAACATTTTAGACTATTAAAATTGCTATTAAGAATTCCAAAGGTCTTAACAATACAATAAGTGAACCATTAATCTCCCATGATACGCCTCTATAGCAAGGAATTCTATCTAAGAGCTCATGGGCACACAAAGTCTTGTCTTTGAACAAAAAATCATCAAATTTTTAGAAGGCGATAAGAGACCTATCCCTTGACCACCTTTCATTTCCTATTCTTCACAATCTTGAAAGATCTTTGTAAAGTAGGGATCTTTGGGATACAATGAATTTAAACATTAAAAATATGAAATTTAGAAGACAAAGTATTTATCAAAACATGCTTTCACAATAAAGCATTAATGTCAAGACCTAATTTTGTAAGGCATGATGTCACCTACCATAACACATCATTAGGTAAGCCAACCCAAATCTAGGATAACTAGTGATGGACTATCAAGATAGTGATAGAAAGCATCAAAATGAATATGGTAAAGAGAGTAATATATATAATGCAATCCCAAGACCTGGTGAAGATAGTACAACAGCTTCACATACAATCAGAATACAAATGGAAAAATAGAATAATTATACATGTACGAATAATTTTGAAATACAAAATAGATATATGTAAAATCAGTACAAAGGAGAGCAGGAAACTCCAAACGGTAGGAGCTCACCCCAAATTTCTAATCAATACCTGCTATTCATGATGCACACATCAACAGATAGAACTTGTATTATGATCTGCAGGCTGTAGGAATATAGTATGAGTACCAAACACGTGGCACTCAATAGAAATTGATTTAACTGAGCTTCGAAGATAAGGTAAGATAAATAACATGTAATGCAAAAATATAGCCACAACACACTATGAAAGAAATTAAACATAATAATAACCCTAATAGAGAAATAAGGGTAAGCTATCCTATTCTAACAATATTCAAGAACTATAATGCAATACCATATATTACTTATTAATATAAAAATAAAGAATGAAAGAGAGGGAATGCGGTAATACCATATATATACATACATATATATACTTATATAGGATTAAAATCAAAGGAAAACACTTGAGGGAGGCTGCTAACCACAGTGAACAATCATAAAGTAACTTGGTAGTGCTAAATTTTACTCCAAAAGAAGTAAAGGTTCAAAAATGTACCAATTACCTAAGAAACCAATCCCTAAGAATCTTTCCATGAACTAACCATATTGACCAACAATAAAGTAACTTGCTAGTTAGGATAAAAAATAACGTAAGCGGCCCCCATAAGCTAGGAACGTGCAAGAAAGAACTCAACAAACAACAATCATAGCATATACTTTTACAACCCCTCATAAGGCCGAAAAATATAAGCTCCAAATACTCATATTGGTGATAGACAATGCATATAAATGAATAAATGTAGAATAATCCATTAATACCATATCCAATAAAAGTGCCATAACATATATAGAGTATCCCCTTCCTCCAGCTCAATAAATCACCAAGGAAGGACCTATGCTGACCATCCTTCCTTGGCACTGTGGCTCACGGATAAAGGGGCCCAAATAGAAGAATAGAGATATCTATTTACTCTGCCTAGACCTGACCTGTAACTTTTGATAAAAATCATAATCAATGTACTTCATGAAGTACTATATATATATAAATACATATATATAATACATGCACAAACTCAATTAGTTGTTAAAAGAGTGTAAATCTTTAAATTTATTACACTTGATCAAGTTTGGGACTAAATCTGTATATATTTAGAAAGTGTAAAAATCTCTACCAATTAAAGAAGATAGTAATAATAACAGAGTGGAATAATAGAGGACCGAAATCAATCTCAGTATAGTTTCTCAACTAGTATATTTATTTCCAAAAGTTCATAAATCGTTAATTAAGGTGGTATGATTCCAATTGTAAAAGAATCAATTTTGAAAATGAAAAGTGGGAACACATCTCTTTTTAGAAAAAAGTAGTAAAATAAAAGATTTGGTCAGAATAGTACAACTATGTAAATGTAAATGAGCCTAAAAATATGCATGACATCACCGGTATCAAAAGAATACAACTAAAACTGTCTATGCATCCACAACTATAACCATATATTTTCTAAGGATAAAGTACTCAACTAGATTCAACAAGTATCATAACCATTTCCTCGATCCCAACAACACATAATCAACATCATAAAATCCTATAACTTAGGAAACTATGCTAAATAAAGGTGTAAAGTCATTAAAGTATATAATTGAAAACATATAATCCAAATCACTAATTCAAATGTTATGTATTATGCTTAACGATCATTAATATAAATCTATGGTTAATCATGTTGATAACCAAGGGTAATAGGATCTTAAACAAGTATTCTAGGATAAGGTTTGAGTCACATTTCTATCGCAAATTTCCTAAGAAGGCTAAAGCATAATATACTAGTCATAATCCCTTCCTATAATGCCTACCTAGCATGCAATGTAGACATTACAAAATCTTGTACAGAAAAGTATATCGAAGCCTACCTCAATGGCAAGCCACATTCTTGAACTATCCATAAATCGCTCACCTTTTCTCCATCATTCCAAAAATGATGTCGCACTATTAAAATGATAATCTATAGATAAGAAGGACTAAAAGATACCTTTATTACTATATAAAACTCTAGTCCCAAACTTGGGTCAATAATGGGCATAAGGTTCAAAAATTATAAATAAATATTGAGTACTAAAAACTGAATACTGAAACATCTATCTAAAATACTCTAGTCTGATAAGCCCCTACCATCTGAATAAGGTATTAATGGAACAAACACCAACTAACCCCGACTATTGAAAACTGATAAAATGAGAAAATAAAGTAATAATTATGTCCTCGAACTATAAGGACTTACGACTAGTCTGTTGCTAATCGATCGAGCTACTAAGTATAATCGAAAAACCGTGCATCAGAACCTATGATATAAGACATCATAGCATAAAAGAAAGGTATGCGTCAGTACTTTGAATGTATTGGTATGCTAAGTGAGGTAGGATGAGATGCATGGGTTCATATGCATGAATAATACTGACTGAATAACATGAGTAGAATTGAATAAAATTACATTCATAAATATGTAAACTATAACTGAGGTTGTGATAACACTGGATATTGCATTTTGAATTTTTAATTTACTGATGTCTGAGTTTATTGATACTGTATTAGTGTTAACTGGGCGACTATATCTCACAGTCTTTATTCTGCGGAACTATTCTGTGTTTCGTACTGAACTAACTATGTCTGATAGTCCTGATTTTCGTAGAACTAAATTGAGTTCTATTCTGAAGACCAAAACTAAAATTATGAGAGGTAATCATCTAACCGACATGCCTCTTTCTGAATAGATATTGGGTTCCAACCTGTAACCCTGGTTGGAAGGGTGTTAGTACTGTGCCATGGGTAAAGACAACTGTGAGTTAACCCTCTCTGACCAGAAGCTTATTCATCAACCCTCACTGGCAGGAAAAATTATATGAAATGTATCAACCCTATCTAACATGAAGATATCTCAACCTACGCTGGCTACATAGTTCTGTAACACAGGGATTGCTACTAAGGGTCAAACCCTCGGCTGGCAGGAATGCCCTCATCCCTGGGTTCGCTCGGTGCTAAATCCTACTCCTAACTTAATAGAAACTGAACTTATTCTTAGTTTATACTAGGTTTGTGTCACAACCCGAACTAGGGCACGGTCGTTATGGACATCCCAAACCCTGAGGGCACGGAACATCCTTCTCTATTTTGTAAGTATGCACACATTCATATAAATAAAAAATATGCAGAAACATAATCTTTTATGGAAACATGGTAAGTTCTAAATTCAGCATAAGTATGAAAATCGAAAATCAACTACATATAATGATATCTGACTCAGCCTGCAAAATCTCTACTACAGGAAAATCTGAACACTATCTGAAAACTGGGACAAGGCCTCCAGTAGACTAAAATGATAATAAGGGACATAATCTGAAAGACGGGCCTCCTAGAATAGTGAAGGCTCATCAACAAATCACTGCAACTTTGTATGACAAGTCTACTACCTCTTTGGACCCCTAGACTAAGCCTCAGAACCTGGAGGGAGGAGGGGGAGGGTCAATACAGATGTACTGGTACGCAAAGAAATTCAAAATAAATCTTATATGTAAATAATATAATTTGGGAAACAACTTTTCAAAACATTATACATTCAGAGGCTTTCGAAACACATAGGCATATTTCTGAAAAACATGTAACCTACCTGTCAATGCAAGTTCTGATCTGTATATTTTTTCTGATCTAGGTGGCACACCCCTGCAATTCTTATATTCCATAGGAGGTATGGAATCCGCTATTGACTCGGCGGGAAAGCCCCCAACCTAAGTATGCTGCAAGGGTTGGAGTTCCTGAATCTGATAGGCCACAGGGCTCTAGGCCAGCATAATAAATAAACCCGGAACGAAAAATCATTGTTTTGGGCGATGAGTTGTTTAATGCTCATGCCTTCTTCGGGGAACCACCTACACTCTTTTTATGCCCAATTTTATCATGTTCTAAATCATGTATGTTTTTTGTTTCAATATCGGAAAAGTATGATTTCAAACATGCATTAAATCTGTTCTAAATTATCATGGAATAATCTGAATTGGTGTGGTCACACCAAGACTTGAAAGTCATATTTCTGAGCCATAATGAATTATGCATAATTCTTTCATTAAAACACAGTTCAGACCACCCAAACATGCAAACAATATAAAAGATTTCATATTCTGAGAACACAAGTCAAAACTATTCTGAGATTGTTCAAACATATAGTGGTCATAACCTTTTGGCAAAATCATGCACTCTTTCATTATATGAATATTTTCAACATTAATCAATATGCACAACCTTCTAATTTGAATTCAAAACCATAAATCAATTTGTAGCATTAATCAAGATACTTCATATCATGTTTTTCAAGATACATTCAAAATAATCTATATCATAAGAAAATTTGGGAAAATCATACCAAGAGAGGGATTCATGTGAGTTATGATCTCAATTTATTCATAAATAATAAAACATATACATACGTATATATAATTTCAAATCAATTTGGGGAAGGTCAAAAGACCAAAACAATACCATCAAGATTTCTAAAATATAAATGTATTCATATATCTGAAAACCCCTTTCTTAAAATCATGATTTCTATGCCCATGACATTTTTAGAAAAACCCCGCGTACCTTAAAATAGGAAAACAATAGTTTTTTCTTGAAGCCTATGATCCAGGGATTTCAAATCTTCAATCGATTTTGAAAACCCACGGTTGAATCTTGACTTTCTTCCCTTCTTGTTTGAAGCTCTAGAGAGGATTCTTGATGATTTTGATGAAAGAAGGGTTAAGTTGCTCAAACATACCCTAAATACTTTGTTTGGGCATTTTTAAAGGATAGGGAAAAGTCAAAATTACCTTTAATGACTCCCTAATAGAACTGAAAATTTAAACTTAAACACCCGATTTTGGTTGCCATCGTGACGCGCCACAATCCCGGTGGTCCACTGGAATTCAACGAGTGGGAAATTGAGTGCCTCCGCGATGCGCCACCGTCACAGACCCCGCTGGAATTTGATGATTGTCAATTTGACCCTCTCCGCAATGTGCTAGACACCAAAATGATGATGTTTACAACTGAAACTTTAAATAATTCATAACTTCTTCACCGAGGGTCAATTTTGGATGAATCTTATAACATTGGAAAGCTAATACAGTCATCTACATAATTAAAGGTTGAAATCTAGGAAATTCCATATGAAAATTAATTTAGACCATTCTAAAAGCTAATTCTTAGACTTTCCATGGATGGAATTTAGCTAAGAAGACGTTGGGGTGTTACAATATCCCCTCCTTGGGATCATTCGTCCCCGAATGATGATGTGGAAAATAGGCAAGCACGATTCCAAGAAAACTAAAGCATAGAAAGATTAAGGTTAGGGTTGTACCTTCAACTCCATCATCTACTGGGTTAAAAAAGGTATGGGTATCTTGATCTAATGTCATCCTCTGATTCCCAAGTAGATTCTTCAACATTTTGATTTCTCCACAACACCTTAATTGAAATTATTTCTTTACTTCTCAATTTCTAGACCCAACTATCTAGGATTGAAATAGGTTCCTCTTCATATGATAAGGAGGTTGTCACCTTGATCTCTTCTACAGGAAAAACCAAATAATGTTCTCCAACGCATTTCTTTAACATAGATATGTAAAATACCAGATGGACATAACCCAAACTGGCAGGCAATTCTAACTCATACGCAACACTACCTATTTTCCTCAAAATTTGATATGGTCCTATATAGCAAGGACTCAATTTACATTTCTTCCCGAATCGCATGACTCCCTTCATAGGAGAAACTTTTAGAAATACCCAATCACCGACCTCAAATTATAAATCTCTTCTTCTAACATCGGCATAAGATTTCTGACTACTCTGCGCTGTCTTAAGTCATTCTCTGATGACTTTTACATACTGCATTTCCTGATGAACAAGATCGGGCCCAAACATTTGCATCTCACCTACTTTGTACCATCCTATAGGAGACCTACATCTTCTCCCATACAGTGCCTCAAATGGTGCAATCTTAATACTAGAATAGAAACTGTTATTATATACGAACTCTATCAACAATAAGTGCTCTACCCAACTATCTTTAAAATCAATCACATAGGAGCTCAACATGTCCTCAATGGTCTAAATGGTGCGTTCAGCCTGCCCATCGGTCTGGGGGTGAAAATCAGTTCTTAGGTTCACTTGGGTACCTAATTCTTTCTGGAAAGATCTCCAAAATTGAGAAGAGAACCGTGTATCTCTATCGGATATGATGGACATAGGCGCACCATGCAAATGAACTATTTCTGTAATGAACAGCTTGGCATAATCCTCTCCCGAATAGTTAGTCTTGACAGGCAGAAAATGGGCTGACTTGGTCAGTCAATCTACAATCACCCAAATATAATCATACTAGTTTCGGGACTTTGGGAGCCCTGTAATGAAGTCCATATTAATCATCTCCCACTTTCACAAGGGCAAAGCTATTTCTTGGGAAGAACCACCTGGCCTCATGTGTTCTACTTTAACTTGTTGACAATTCAAACACTTGGAAATAGAGTTAGCCACATCACGCTTCATATTATTCCACCAATACGAAGATTTTAGATCCTGGTACATCTTAGTAGAGCTTGGTGAACAACATACCTCGAAGTGTGATCTTCATCAAGGATTCTATTCCATAAATCTTCCATATCTGGTACACATAATCTACCCTGGTATCTCAAAATACCATCACCACCAATGTAAAATGACATCACCTTTTGCTAACCCACATCATTTTTAATTTGCATTAATATGGGATCTTCAACCTGCTTCTTTTTAACTTCCGCACAAAGGGAATAAGTAGCTATCTGATGAACAACCATTCCCCCATCTTTGGAATCCAAGAGTCACACTTTTAGATTTGCAAGTCGGTGAATAAGTTTCACCATCTCTCTCTTTCCTTTCTCAACATGAGAAGACTGCCCATTGACAATCTGCTGAGGGCATCGGCTACCATATTTTCCTTACCCGAATGATAGTGAAGGCTCATGTCATAGTCTTTCAAAAGCTCCATCAAACGCCTTTTCCTGAGATTTAGTTCTTTCTATGAGAAAACATACTACAAACTCTTATGGTCAGTGAAAATATTATCATGCACCTTATAAAGATAATGTCTCCAAATTCTAAGCGCAAACATCATAACTACTAATTCCATATCATGAGTGGGGTAGTTTTGCTATGCACCTTTAACTGCCTAGATGCTTAAGCCACCACCTTTCCGTGCTGCATAAGTACACACCCAAGTCCCACATGGGACACATCATAGTACACAATAAAACCCTCTGTACCTTATAGAAGAGTCAAAATAGGAGTCGTAGTCAAGTTGTATTTCAACTTCTCAAAACTATTCTCATAAGAGTCGGACCATAAAAACTTAACCTTTTTCTGAGTCAACTTAGTAAGTGGAGCAGCTATAGAAGAGAAACTCTCTAGAAACCTCCGGTAATACCCTACCAAACCCAAGAAAATCCAAATATCGGTTGGAGTCATAGGTCTGGGCCATTTATTTACTGTATCAATCAGTTAGGAATCAAACTTAATCCCTTCACTAGACATAATGTGCCCCAAGAAAGCAATAGCATTCAGCCATAATTCACACTTGGAGAATTTCGCATACAACTTATGATCTTTGAGGGTCTGAATAATAGTGCGGAGGTAATTATCATGGTCTCCTCACATTTAGAGTAAACCAAGATGTCATTAATAAAAACTATGACAAACAGGTCTAGAAACAGATGAAAGACCCTATTCATTAGGTCTATGAAAGTTTCAAGGGTGTTGGTCAACCCGAAGGACATGCCTAAGATTCATAATGACCATATCTTGTTTGGAAGGCTATTTTAGGAATGTCTAACTCCCTAACTTTTAATTGATGATATCCAGAGCGAAGGTCTATTTTTGAAAAACACTTAGCACCTTGAAGCTAATCAAAAAGCTCATTGATTCTAGGAAGAGGATATTTATTTTTCACTGTGACTTTATTCAACTTGCAGTAATCTATATACATACGCAGGGAACCATTTTTCTGTCACACGAAGAGTACAGGTGCACCCCAAGAAGAAACACTAGCTCTGATAAAACCCTTATCTAGGAGACCTGCTAGCTGTTTTTCTAACTCTTTTAACTTTGCAGAAGCCATTCTATATGGCAGAATAAAAATAGGATAGGTATCTGGCATCACGTCAATGCTAAAATCTATCTCCCTATCAGGTGGAATTCCTGGGAGATCATCAAGAAAAACTTTTGGGAATTCATTTATTACTGGGACAGACTGAAGGAGGAGACTTTCAGCGTTAGAATCTTTAACCCGAATAAGATGGTACAAGCAACCCTTGGAAATAAGTTTACGGGCTCTGAGATAAAATATGAAGTGCCCTCTAGGTGTTAAGGAATACCCCTCCCACTTTATTACTGGCTCAATTAGAAAAGAAAAGATAACCTTTTGGGTCCTACAGTCTAGTGTGGCATAACGCCGATAGAGCCAGTCAATCCCTAGTCTAGCATCAAAAGCAACCATATCAACTTTTATGAGGTTTGTTACAGTATCCCTACTAAGAATAGACAAAACAGAATTTTTGTACACTCTTCTAGCCACAATCGAATCTCCCACCTGAGTGGAAATAGAGAAAGGTTCAACAATCACATCGGGTTCAAACACAAAATCAACAGCCACATATGGGGTCACATAAGATAAGGTAGACTCGAGATCAAGTAATACATATACCTCACGAGAAAAGATTTGTAACGTACCAGTAACTACATCTGGCGAGACTTCCATCTCCTGGAAATTAGTCAGAGCATACAACTGGTTGTGACTGCTCCCGACAGCTGAATTGGTGCCTTTTTGAGGCAGTGATGGTGCAGAAGAGTTTGCATGAGACTTAGCTCCACCAATATTCCTCCTAGCAGAGAGACATTCTCTCTAGAAGTGGCCCATCTAACTGTATGAATAACACACTGATGATCCCAATTGATACCTTCCCGCATGATGTTTACCAAAAGTCTCACATCACGGATAAGAATGGTATTACCGAGCCACACCATTTTGCGACTAAGTATCCTGAGCTCTGGGTCCCTGGCTGTCCTAAAAACTCTATGATCGTCTATCAACTGGAGTCTGGGCACTGGGGCGCTAGCTGTAGACTGTGCCTTGCCCCAAAACTTCTTCTTTTTCCATTTGTTACCCCAATTGCTACCCTACTACTGACTGGGGTTCTGATTCGCTGATCTAGCTTTCTTCGCCTGCCTGTCCTTCTCTTTAGACTCAGCTATCTTTTTTTTCTTCTCCTCAACCTGCTGCATGTGGACTGTCAGCCTAACAAAGTCTAATTCCCTGCTTAGCATTGCCCCTTAACATTCAAGTACCAGATCATTTGAAAGGCCGAAAGCAAACTTCCACATTCGGGCCCTCATATTGCTCGTCGCCTTAGGAGCAAAATAGGCCAGCTGATTAAACTTTAAAGTATACTCCTGATCACTTATCTTACCCTGCTTATGGTTTATGAAATCCTCTACTTTGGCTTCCCTCAACTCTAAAGGAAAGAACCGGTCAAGAAAAACTTCCACCAACTCATCCCACACCGTGGGCTCAGTACAGTCATCCTTCACCTCTTCCCACTCATTATATCATTGGTTTGCTACATCCTTTAGCTGGTATGCTGCTAGCTCAACACCTTACACCTGATCCATATACATCACTCTGAATATCTTCTCCATTTTGTCTATGAACTCTTGCGGATCCACTTCTACCTTAGTGCTAGTAAACTTAGGCGGGTTTATTCTCATGAACTAACCCACCCTAGTAGGTTCAGATTTAACAGGTGCATACCTAACATCTTTTTTAGTATATGAATTGATTTTCTGAATTTTGCATTCTAAATATCCCTCTGAGTAGTCGGAGGACGGTTAACATTAGTCCAAGGAGCCCTAAGTGGACTGGTTAGGACTAGAAGAACTCTCGGAGTAGGGATAAGTTCTCGAGTGTGAGATCTTTTTTATGTCCTCATCCCATGAGTGGGATGGACTTCGTCCTCTTGAGCATTAATATTGGTGTGACGGGGAGGCTTAAATGGTTTTTTTGAAAAGCAAGAGATCATTGATTAGGGGATAGATTAGACTCTGAAGCACGAACTAAATCATAAAGAAGAGAAACATTCCTAAATGCCTAGTAGAATTCTACTTATAAGCATGGCATGCTATACACTCATAAACAAAAATCTACCTGACATGATTTTGCAGACAACCTGGGACCATGAATCGTGGTTTGATACAAAGTTTGTCATGACCCGAACAAGGGCGTGGCTGTGACGAACACTACGAACCCTGAGGGTCTAGAACATACCTTTTTATCTGGTAAGTATGCACACATTCATATAAATAAAGATGATGCTGAAACATAATCTACTATGGAAACATGGTCAATTCTTAATTCAACATAAGTATGAAAATTAAAAATCAACTACATCTAATAACATCTAACTTAGTCTATGAAATCTCTACTTTCAGAAAATCTGACAACTGTCTGAAACCTGGGACAAGGCCCCCAGTAGAACAAAATGATAATAAAGGACATAATCTGAAAGACGGGTCTTCTGGAATAGAGAAGCTCACCACCTAATCACTGCAACTCTTTTTGTAAAATCTATTGCCTTTCTGACCCCTAGACTGAGACTCAGAACCTAGAAGGAGGAGGGGGGTCAATACAGATGTACTGGTATGCAATGAAATTTAAAATAAATCTTATCTGTAAATAAAATAGTCTGGGAAACAACTTTGTCAAAATATCAAGTGGATTTTGAAATACATGGGCGCATTTCCGAAAAACATGTAACCTGCCTGTCAATGCAAGTTCTGATCTGTATTTTACTTTTGAGTTAGGTGGCACTCCCCTACAATTCTGATATTCCACGAGTAGTATGGAACTTTCTATTGACTCGACTTTAAAGCCCGCAACCCAAGTGTGTCGCAAAGGCTGGAGTTCCTGAATTTGATATGCCACAGGTCTCTAGGCCAGCGTAATAAATAAACTCAAATTGCCAAAATACGGTTTTGGGCCATGAGTTGTTTAATAGTCATGCCTTCTTTGGGGAACCACCTAAACTCTTTTTATGCCCAATTTTATCCTGTTCTAAATCATGCATGTTTCTAGTTTCAACATATAAAAAGTCTGATTTCAAACATGCATTAAATCTATTCTGAATTATCAGGGCATAATCTTAATTGGTGTCGTCACACCAAGACTTGCAAGTCCTATTTCTAAGGCATAATGCATGATGCATAATTCTTTCATTAAAACACATTTCAGAACACCCAAACATCGAAACAATATAAAAGATTTCATGTTTCGAGAACACAAGTCAAAACAATGCTGAGATTGTTCAAACATATGGTGGTAATGTGCTTTTGGAAAAATCATGCCCTCTTTCATTATATGAATATTTTCAACATTTATCAATATGCATAACCTTCTCTTTTAAATTCAAAACCATAAATCAATTTGTAGCATTAATCAAGATACTTCATATCATACTTTTCAAGATACATTCAAAATAATTTATATCATAAGAAAATTTGGAAAAATTATACCAAGAGAGGGATTCATGTGCGTCATGCTCTCAATTCATTCAAAAATCATAAAACATATGCATACGTATATATAATTTCAAATCAATTTGGGGAAGGTCAAAAGACCAAAACAATACCATCAAGATTTCTTAAATATGAATGTATTCATAAATCTGAAAACCCCTTTCTTAAAATCATGATTTCTATGCCCATGAGGTTCTAGAAAAACCCCACGTACCTCAAACTAGGAAAACAATGGGTGTTTCTTGAAGCCTATGATCCGGGGATTTCAAATCTTCAATCAATTTTGAAAACTCATGGTTAAGTTGCTCAAACATACCCTAAATCCTTTGTTCGGATGGTTTTAAAGGCTAGGAAAAAGTCAAAATTACCCTTAATGACTCCTAGATGGAAATGGAAATTTGAACTTTAAAAATCCGATTTCGGGTTCCACCGCTTGCGCAACAATCGCGGTGGTCCACTAGAATTCAACAAGTGGGAAATTGAGTGCCTCTGCGATATGCCACCATCACGGAGCACCGCTGGAATATGACGATTGTCAATTTGACCCTCTCCGCGATGCGCTAGATAACAAAATGATGATGTTTACGACTGGAACTTTAAATTATTCATAACTTCTTCACTGAGGGTCCGTTTTGGATGAATCATAAATCGTTGGAAAGATAATTCAGTTATCTACGTAATGAAAGGTTGAACTCTAGGAAATTCCACATGAAAATTAATTTAGATCATTCTAAAATCTAATTATTAGATTTTCCATGGACGGAATTTAGCTAAGAAGACGTCGGGGTGTTACAGCTTGACTGAACTGTTACTGATTATAGTGTCTAACTTAACTAAACTGAGCTTTGTTGAGTTTTTTCCTGAGTTTTGTAACTGACTGAGAGTACAACTGATCATAACATGACTGAGATTATTCTATAACTGACACTGGCTCTAGGTAAACAACTAAATTGTCGGGTATTAAATACCCTAAGGACTCGATAGCATAAAAAATAAATCATAGCATAAACTTAAAAGGCATAAACATATGCACCTGATCATAACTAATTCATAGAGACATTCCATCAAAGACTTGCATGATATAACTTTCACATAAGCTAACATGACATTATTTGTTTACCTTTTTCTTTGTTCTCATGAGCAATTTATCAAACACTTGGAGAACATAATCCATGCACATTACACTGAACAACACATAGGCATCATAATTCAAATCCCCATTTACAATATTGAAGGTTTAGCATGGATTCACATGATTCTATACATATATCAAATAACTCCACATAAAACTTGTAACAAACATGGATTAGAAATGCAATTAATTATTTTAATCATGAATATAATCAAACCCAACATAAAATTTATGAAATCAAAACTCTTGAAGTTTTAAAAGTAATTTCTTGAACTCCAAGCGTGGAGGGGGAGCTTGAATGAACACTTGACATACATTAAAGCTTGAATTCTGAAAGATTGATGGATTTCCATGGAACTTGGATTCTTGAATGTGATTACCTAGGGTTTGTTCTTGAAACATTTTATAGAGAATGAGTAAATTTTGCCTTTTGGTTTACTTAATTACATGTTTTGGGGCTGATATAAGATGGGAAAAGACCCATTCTCCCTCCTGAGGAAAGTTTTTAATTACTGAAAATTGGACTAGCAACAGACAGACTGACACACTGCGTAATTGGCATTGACATGATAGCCAATGCAACGTATCCATTTTGCATTAGTTCCCTGGAATTTGCAATTGTAGCTAGGGAAAAATACTCATCGACACGATGGGCAACACGGAGCATCAATATCGCATCAATCCACTAGTTTAAGCTTTCAAATATATTTCAAACAAAGTTTGAAAAATCCAAAAACTTGTCCGAGAGCACCTACTGACATTCCTGATCGTGATTCAAACTAAAAATCATTACTTTAAGGTTATGAGGGTCATGAAAAAGGATCACCAACTTACAAAGGCTAAAATAACTCTAAGTATGAATACTTAGATGATTTTTTCTAAGTCTCGGACCCCATACTAGCTTTTACAACATTGAATCAAGCTTAGAATTTTGTGGGGTCTTACAATATCTCCCCTTCGGGAATATTCATCCTCGCATGAGACTGACTAAGATGAAAATACTAATAGATTGAATTTATATACACGATATGCCCTACTGAAACATGATCTCATGACTGATACTACTAATATGATGAAATTTCATATTGAACAAGCATATCTGATGCAAGAGTACATGGCTGGGATTGGTGATAAGATGAGTCTTTTTTACTAAACATGCATATCTGATGCATGAAAATTTGACTGAACGGACTCATGAATGTATGACTGAATATGCAATAGTAACTGATAGGAAGTTTATAAAGAAAATTTAAGCATGGATTTGAGTAAGTTCAAGGAAAACTATTACCTTAGGATTAGTCTGAGTTTCCGAAAAAGAGGAGAGGATACTTGGTCTGCATATCTGCTTCTGCTTCCCAAGTAGCTCAATCAACGGATTAATTCCGCCAAAGAACTTTGACTATAGGGAGCTCTTTGTTCCTTAGTTTTCGAATTTGATAATCAAGGATTTCGACTGGGATCACCTCATAAGAGAGGCTATTATGAACGTTTATACACCATTGTGGGACTCCAACTGCTGGGTCACCTATGCATTTCTTTAGCAAGGAGACATGGAACACTGGATGAACTTAAGCTTAGTCTTAAGGCAACTCAAGCTCATAAGCTACCTTTCCAAAATAGTTAAGAATTTGGTAAGGACCAACACATCATGGACTGAGCTTCTCTTTCTTGCCAAACCTATTCACTCTTTTCATAGGAGATATTTTCAAATATATATAATCACTAATCTCGAACTCGAGATCCTTTCTACGTATATCTGCTTATGATTTTTGTTGGCTTTGAGCTATATTAAGCCTTTCCATGATTGAATAAACTTTTTCTAAGGTATTAGATACCAAGTCATGCCCTACTACTGCAGCCTTACCCACTTCAAACCAACCAATAAGATATCTAAATCTCATCCCATAGAGCGCCTCAATTAGAGCCACCTGAATGCTAGAATGATAGTTGTCATTATAGACAAATTCAATCAAAGGTAAGTGGTCATCCCAACTACCTTTAAAGTCTATCACACACGAATGTAACATATCCTATAAAGTTTGAAGGGTCCTTTTTGCTTGACCATCTATCTCTGAGTGAAAAATCATACTAAGGTGGACTTGGGTACTAAGATCCTTTTGGAATGCCTTCCAGAAATGAGAGGTGAATTGTGTACCTCTATTTGAGATTATAGATAAAAGAATTCCGTACAATCTGACCAACTCTCTGATGTAGAGTTTTGCATAGTCCTCGGTTGAATAAGAGGTATGGTCTTGTAGAAAAAGAGCTGATTTGGTCATCCTATCTATAATGACCCAAACTAAATCGTGCTGACGACGAGTACGAGGCAAAACAATCACAAAGTTTATGTTCACCTCTTCCCATTTCCAAGTGGTAATACTGAACTACTACATGTACCCATTAGGTTTCTGGTGCTTAATCTTAACCTACTAATATGTTAAGCAATTAGCTACAAACTCGGTAATCTCTCTCTTCACCGTACTCTATCGATAGATCTCCCACAAATAACAGTACATCCTAGTGGCACCTCGATGAATAGAGTAATGTGCACCATGCGCTTCTGTAAGAATCAGCTATCTCAGGTTATCTACATTTGGCATACATAGTTGACCTTGAAAAAGCAATACACCATCTCCCCCTTGGGAGAAAACCTCTATCTTCTAATCTTTGACTAATTCGTTCAACTTAACTAGGCTGGGATCGCTATCCTGCTTTTCCTTCACTTCAGAAACAAGGGATGATTCATAACTACTCTACACCGATACATTACTTTCTGAAGAATTGACTAAGTGGATACCTAGTCGGGCAAGATGATGAACTTCCTGAGATAACTTTCTTCTTACCATCATCCACATGAGCAATACTACCCGTAGACATCCTACTTTAAGCATCAACCACTATATTGACTTTACCCGGATGATACAGGATACTCATGTCATTATCCTTCAATAACTCTAACCACCTTCTCTGATGGAGGTTTAGGTCTTGTTGAGAGAACACATACTTTAGGCTGTTATGGTCAGTGAACACATTAACGTGCATTCCATAAAAATAGTTCCTCCAAACCTTTAAGTCTAAAACTACTGCTACTAACTCAAGATCATGAGCTAGATAGTTTTTGTCATGGGGTTTGAGTTGTTTAGAGGTATAGGCTATCCCCTTACCTCTTTGCATGAGGACGTAATCCAATTCTATTCTAGATGCATCACAATACATAATAAAGCCATCTGAACTATTTGGTAGAGTCAAAACTTGGGTTGTATTGAGTCAAGTCTTCAACTCTTGAAAACTCTTCTTTCAAGAATTTGACCACTAAAACTTGACATTCTTCTGAGTTAATCTAGACATAGGGGATGCAGTAGACAAAAATCCATCAACAAATTATCAGTAATAGCTGACCAAGTCCAAGAAACTCTTAATATCTGATGGAGAGATGGGTCTGGGCCAATTTCTCAGTGCTTTAGTCTTTTGGGGATCAATTCTAATGCGATAATCGGAAATGATATGGACGAGGAAACATACTGACCTTAGACAAAATTATCACTTACTAAATTTGGCAAATAGCAGATGGTGTCTAAGATTCTGTAAGACTATTCTGAGATGGTCTGCATGATCATATTCACTGCGGGAGTAGACAAGGATGTCATCTATGAAGACTATGATGGATATGACTAAGTACTACTTGAGCACATGATTTATCACGTCCATGAAAGCTGTTGGGGCATTGGTAAGACCAAAGGACATTACTAAGAATTTGAAGTGACCTATCGAGTTCTGAAGGCTATTTTTGGAATGTCACATTCTCTGACTATGAGCTGATGATAGCCTGATCTAATCTCTATCTTAAAGAAGTAAATGGCACCCTAAAGTTGGTCAAATAAGTCATCAATTCTGGGAAGTGGATACTTGTTCTTCACTATGACTTTATTTAATTTACGTTAGTCAATACATATTCTGAGAGAACTATCTTTCTTATGCATAAATAGAATTAGTGCACCCCATAGGGACATACTGAGTTTGATGAATCCCTTATTTAGGAGATATTTCAACTGTTCTTTTAATCCTTTGAGTTCTATTGGAGCCATTCTTTATAGAAGAACAGATATGGGCTGAGTATCTAGAATAAGGTCTATTCTGAAGTTGATTTTCTTTTCCATAGAAACTCTGGGAAGATGTTTGGGAAACACATCTGAGAATTCACATGCTACTGAAACTGACTCAAGAGTAGGGGTTTCTCAACTAGAGTCTTAGACTTGAACGAGATGGTAAACATATCCCTTAGATATCATTTTCCTTTCCCTAATGTAGGAAATAAGCTGACCCCTAAATGCTAAAGTACTACCCCTCCACTTTAGGACGGGGTTATTCAAAAACTAAAGTTGAACAATTCTATTTTTGCAGTCCACTGAGGCATAAAAGGAATGAATCCACACCATGATAAGAATGATATCAAACTCAGTCATCTCTAATTCGATGAAGTCTGCTGAAGTGACTTTCTAAGATATCATAATCGGATAGTTCCTGTATACCCACCGAGCTATGATAGATTTACCCACTGAGGAAGATACTGAGATGGCTCTGCTAGGATTTTGGGACTGATTCCAAAGTGAGTAGCTATATAAGGAGTTACAAAAGGTAAAGAAGCTCCTAGATCAAGCAAAGCACAAACATGTAAATAATAAACTTGTAATGTACCAGTGACCATATCAGGAGAAATTTCCTAATCTTATTAGGACTGAAGTGCATAGAGTTTGTTTGGGTGTTTCCCACTGGTGGCACTGGAAGTGGCACCCTACTAATTCGGGTGATCAAAGTGATATGAGGGATAGTTATGATGAATCTGCAAACCCACCTGAGGACACTGTCAGACTCTATGGCCTGGCTTTCGATATTCAAAATATACGTCACTTCCAGATCAATAGACACCCTGATGGCTTCTTCCATACTTCTGGCAGAGAGGATTTGTTCAGGACTTCTAACACTACCCTAGGGTTTAGGGACTGAAGCCCTATCTTTATTTCTATCTCAAAATTTTG
Source organism: Capsicum baccatum var. pendulum (assembly GCA_030864225.1). NCBI lineage: Eukaryota > Viridiplantae > Streptophyta > Magnoliopsida > Solanales > Solanaceae > Capsicum > Capsicum baccatum. The sequence continues at coordinate 155,879,403 of CM061560.1, read as the reverse complement.
GCATGAGAGAACTGGTGAAGGACAGAGCTGGGACTAAGGATTTTGGGTGGAACTAACAACAATTCCTACCCTTTTACTTAGGCTTAGTGAAGTTGAAACTACCTATTCTCGCTCTCTTATTCTCCCTCTCCTTCTCCCTATTCTTAGCCTTTTCTATCTGTTGGTCATGGACCATGAGCCTATATTTGTCCATATCCATAATCCTACACTCCGTGACAACACTATTAGACACGCCAAACATAAACTTACTCATATTAGATCTGTTATATTCTACCATTTAATGAGCGTATCTAGCTAATTGAGTAAACTTGAGAGAATACTCTTAAACCATCATGTTGCCCTGCTTTAAATTTATAAATTCCAAAACCTTCACTTACCTCAACTCTATAGGGAAGAACCTATCTAGAAAAGTAATAGCAAACTCCTCCCATTCTATTGGCCATGCATTGCGACCCTTCCTATTTTCCACTATTTGACCCATGAATGAGCCACATCTTGAAACTGATATGCAGATAATTCAACACTCTCACTAGTTGTTACCCCTATAATATCTATAACTTTCTACACCTAATCAAAAATTATTATGGGTCCTCATCTAACTTTGACCCGGTAAAAGATAGAGGGTTCATTCGGGTGAAGTCCCGAATCCTGGTTGCAGCAGTATTGGCCACTAGGTTAGCCATAATGGTAGCTGATAGTATATTCTGGTCTTCCACAGAATGAGCTAGGGTGGTGAAGGCTTCTCTGAATACAGCGTGGGAGACATGTTCATCCAGGGGATCTGGCTGGACGGGCTGAGGTGCTGACTAATTTTTGGTTCTCCTTTCATTTGTCTTTTTAGGAGGTATGTTCTGTAAATGAAAATGAGATAATGGATTAGACTGAAAGTTTTACTTGAGATAATGCTTACTCAAATGACATAAATACTAAAAGAAGGGAAACTTTTTCTAAAACATCTAATAGCCTCCTATCCATAAGTATGGCGTACTATACACCCATGCACAAGACTCTACTAGATGTAACTTTCAGACTTCCTAGGACTCTGTTGAACTTTAGGCTTTTATACCTAGTTTGTAATGCCTCGATTCTGTACTCTGGATGCTACACAGTGCTCATAATCCTGAGGGACCACAAGCTAACCCATGACTGGTACATTCTGCAATAAAAGAATAATAATACTGTATTTTACAAAATTTAAGTAGAAACTTGCCATAAGGTTTAAAAACTATAAATAAATATTAAGTACTTAAAATTGAATACTGATACATCTGTCTGAAATACTCTAGTCTGATAAGCCTCTACTGTCTGAATAAGGGATTGATGGGACAAACCTTTAACTAACCCTGACTACTAAAACCTGATAAAATAAGATACTGAAGTAATAATTATCTCCTCAAACTATGAGGAGTCACCACTAGTCTGCTGCTGATGGTTCAGTCCTCTAAGTATGATCAAGAGCACATTCGTCTGAACCTATGATATAGGACATCATAACGTAAAATAAATATTTGCATCAGTACTTTGAATGTACTGGTATGCTAAGTGAGGTAGGCTGAGATGCATGAGTTAATATACATGAACAATATTAACTGAATAACATAGTATAATTGAATGAAACTACATGCTTAAATATATAAACTATAACGAAGGTCCTGATAACACTGGATACTGCATTCTGAATTTTTGATTTATTAATATCTAAGTTTATAGATACTGTATTACTATTAACTGAGAGACTGTATGTAACTTTCTAGATTCAGTGGAACTATTCTAAGTTTAATACTAAACTAAGTAACTGTGTCTGACAGTCTTGATATCTATATAACTGAATTGAGTTCCATTCGGAAGACTAAAACTAAAACTGTGGGAGGTAATCATCTAATTAATATGCCACTTTTTGAATAGATTAGGGTCCAACCTGTAACCCCAATTGGAAGGGTGCCAGTACTGTGCCATGGGTAAAGAAATCTATGAGTTAATCCTCTCTGATAGGAAGCTCTTTATCAACCCTCACTGGCAAGAAAACTCATATAAGATGTATCAACTCTAGTCTGGTAGAAAGATATATCAATCTACATTAGCTATTAGCCAAGGCTCAAGAGTCGCATTACGCCATTCATCCTGGTTCGACCAAGATGTATCATGATCTTAAGGTGAGCCATTGTTGGAGAAATATAAAGTGAGATATGGCTAGTTTTGTGGCTAAATTCATGGTGTGCCAACAAGTGAAGTTTGAACATTTACGACCAATAGGGTTGTATCAAGAAATTAAGTTTCCCGTATAGAAGTAGGAAGTGATTAATATGAATTTTTTTATCGGTCTTCCTCAGTCTCAATATTAGTTTGATTAAATTTGGATCATTTTGGATAGGATGACTATGTCTGCTCACTTCTTACCAGTGAGGACTAACTTTTTGGTGGAGAATTATGAAAAATTGTTCATTAAGAAAATTGTGAAGTTGCATGGGATGACTCTTTCCATAGTGCCAGATTATGGTTGTTAGTTTTCATTGAATTTTTTGCTCTCATTTCAGAGAGATTTGATGACCAATGTGATCCTTAGTACTAATTTTCTCCTACAGTCAGATGAGCAAGAAAAAATAGCTATTTAGACATTAGAAGATATGCTTCGAGCTTGCGTGAGTGACTATGGTGGTAGTTGGGTTTATTATTTGCCTCTTATAGAGTTTGTGTATAATAATAGCTGCCACTCTTATATTGGGATGGCTCTATTTGAGGCCTTTTATGGTAAGAGTTTTAGGTATCCTATTGGATGGTTTGAGATTGGTGAATAAAGATAGGGTTGAGATAGGCTTAAAGCTACCCAATATCTCCAAAAGTCTAATATGGATATGAGGCGCAGGGAGTAAGAGTTTGAGGTTAGGCATTGGTTGTTCTTGATGGTATCTCCCATAAAGGGATTGATGCAATTTGGAAATAAGGGGAAGCTCAGCCCCCTGTACATTGGCCCATACTTAGTTTTAAAGAGGGTAGATAGTGTTGCATAGGAATTGGTGTTGCCCTCTATTTTGAATTCCATTCACCTAGTATTCCACCTGTTGTTGTTGAGGAAGTTTGTGGGTGATCTATCGCTAATTAAGCCTATCAAGGATATTTGTATTTTTGATCCGTTGTCCTATAAGGAAGTGCTAATTAAAATCTTAGATTGGAATGTTCGTCGATGAAGGACTAAGGATATAGCATCGGTAAAGGTCCTGTGGAGAAACCACAAGGTTGAATAGGCTACTTGTAAGATGAAGAGGACATTAAGTCCAAGTATTCATTCCTATTTTCTATTCCAAAAAATCATACTTAAGGTACGCATTATTTTAACATCTTCATTTTCTATCTTTGTTAAAACGGATATTGTAAATTTCTTGGAATTCTTGTTTTTTTATCTTTAATGTAAGAGTAGTTATGTTTGGGGTCTAATCGGGTAGGTAATACCTTGTCTTATCATTCGAGGATGAATAATCCAAGTGGAGAATAACTATAACACCCCAGATTTTGACCCTTGAAAATTTCTTAAGCTTTAAGCTGACTGTCTTGGTTACGACTTGGCCCCATAAGTCATAGGGTATCTTGATGGGCTAGGTGTACCGATTTATAAGGTGACCACTCTGTGTTGTTGAGTTTCTGTCCTGGGTATAATTTGAGGGCACAAGTCTTAAAGACTGGTAATGAGTTGTTAGGTGGAGTCGTAACCAAATAATATAAGTTTATGGCTCAATTTTTCTCTGAGTATGAGTGGCTCACTAAGATCCATAGGGATATGTTATGAGTCGTGGGATAAAATCATAGTTAGTCTAGTGTTTACCTCATTTGAGTATGTTGTTGACTATGATTGGACCCTACGAGTCATAGGGACTCATTAGGGGTTGATTGGTTGAATCATAAGAATTGATGTTTGTGTTATTAGTAAGATTATTCTGGTTACGACTCATGGTAACGAATCGTAAGGACTTGTTATGAGTCAATAGTTGACTCATAGTCAAAGGTGACATTTTTTCATCTTTTAAGTTAACGATATTCTTGATATTTCCATTTTGCCAAACTTGAAACCCACATCTTATAACCTCTTTAGTTTATCCTTGGCCCACATAAACATATCAAATAGAATCTCAAACACTCTCAATTCCTCAAGGTCAAGAACACTTTATATCAATGCATCCGAAATGATGATTTTTTTAGTGTTACATAGTTCTTTTATGAAAAACGGAGTCTGAATGAGTCTTGGTGGTAAAAAACAAGTTTTGACCTTGCGAGCCTATTTAAACTAGTATAAAAGGCACTTTTGGCCAATTTTTTGGGCATTCTTCACTTCTTTGAGAACCCTAGCAACCACAAAGATTTGTTGACTTAACAGTGAGTATTGTGGGTTGATTAGGAGCTTGAATAACTTGTGTAATCCATTTTGCTACAAATCAAAGGTAAGATTCCTTCAAATTTGGTATTAATTTCTTGATGTCTAAACCTAAAACACCTTAGTCTTTGAGGCTCAATTGTATCCATAAATATGATTGTTTTACTCAAATCTCTTGAGGGTTATATCTCCTTAATTAAAGTTAAACTATAGGTTGATCTCAAAAACTCATTTTTCAAATATGGGACCCACTTGGTCGTTTGTGTCATTTTGGACTCAAGGAATAATGGTTCCATAATTGTTGTTGTTGGTCTTGTAATGATGTTTAAATTATGTTGTTGATAGCTTGGCTCAGGAAGTAGAAGCTCTAAGAAAAGGAAAGGAAAAACTTGTTGGTTCGTGAGCAATTGGACTCAAGGTAGGTTAGGCATACTTGTAGTTAGATTGAACTTGATTGTAGTATAATTACTGATATCCTATAAGATCTGGTGGGATTTTTGATGATAAATATAGGAGTGGAGATACTAGGGATTAGTTGTTTCTTGTAGGCTATTAATATTGTAAAGTGTGATGTTTGACCTTTAGCCTAGAACCTTGGATAGTTTAACTTTAAATCTCATGAATAACATGAAAGTACTTTAGTTGATCTGGTAGCTGAGAATGATGTTGTTAGCTAACATTAAGAGTATGTAACCTAGTTATGACTAGTTATGAAATGGCCTTAGTGTTTGGAATGACTTAGAAAGGATGCTTAAAGAAGATTTTTCCTTATAGGCCTAGTATTGATTGATAAGCCCTTATGGGGTGATTTAGATAACCTAACTTAACTCTTGGTAGAAGCTAGTCTTGTAGAAGTAAACTTTGGCATTATTGGAATTTAGGAGTAGGACTTAACCAATGTTAATCTTGAACTATGAAATCCCTTAGTAATCTAGCTACTTGTGAACGTCTATGTTACGTTATTAATGGATATGATTGATGGATGGATAATTTGTGTACTTGATTGATTATCTTATTGTCATGATATGGATAGGCTTGAAAAGTCTTGTGAATTGAACTTATAGTTATGCTATTTCTTGGCTTATTGATTTGTTCACTAAATGGACCTCAAATTATGTTATCACTCTTGCTACGAACTAAGCCTAATGATTAAGTTAATGTTGTGTGAAAGGTATCTCTTTTGGGGTTTGTATTGTGAAAAGTGATACTAAATGAGGCGTTTGAAGAGCATGCCCTTGACTTATAATTGGATTTACTAATAAACATGTTAACCATGGAAAAATGGTGATTGTGTATCTCATTTAGATATTCAAGATCATGCATCTACTTATATTATGTAATGATTGACTAATAGTAAAGTATAATGATATGTGTTATCTTATATCAAGTATACTCCATTATGGTGGGTTGTACATGTTTGTTGGTTTGACTACATATGTTTGTTAATGTTGGTTGTCTTGGGAAATGCTCTAAAGATGTTATGACGATGCCCAGTGAATTTGGAGGATATGTTGATGTTATAATGTGTCCGGTTAATTTGGAAGCGGTAATGATGTTATGATGATGCTCGGTGAATCCAGAGGATATGTTGACGTATAATGATGCCCGGTGAATCTGTAGGATATGTTGATATTATGATGATGCTCGGTGAATTCAGTGGATACATTGATTTTATTATAATTCCCGATAAATCCGGAAGATATGTTGATGTGGTAGTGATGCCCGATTAATTCTGAAGAGGCTAAGATATTATGATGGTACTATGTGCTGTGAGTATATTTGACTAAACTAATATGTGAGGGTATGTCGTGTACGGCTATCCAATTTGTGAGCTTGAGACATGATGTCTCGCTTATTAAATTGATTATTCATTCTTTGTCATTAATCACTAGATAAGAGGTGTGACCCTTGTTAGCTCTAATTAGTAGCTAAACATAGAATATATCAAATATTGGGTTAACTCTAATTGGTATGTGTAATCTTGTGAAAAACTAAGGGCTCTCCTAGTAAGTATATTGGACATGTATAAATGGTGACGTTATAGAATTTTTCCTAGTAATGTGGCTATGTAATAACTAATTGCCTTTAATAAATGACTATGACTTGTGGGCTAGGAGCCTAGTAAACTAATTGGTGGACCTTACTTGATTAAAATATGGGAACTAGACCTCAAGGTTGTGACATGCCTAATGACTATAGACTTAGTATTGTATGATAGTTAGCTAAGTTGACATCTAGCATGTGATGTTATGGTGGTTAAATTGATGACTTATATAATTAAGATGCTAACTAGAAAACGGCTTTGTGATGGTTGGATAAATAATAGTGTTGGTAACTTGTAGCTTTTCCTTATTTGATGACTAGTATCTAAAAGTCTTGCAAACTAGTGGCTCATGGAAATGGAGATTAGATAATATAGAATAAACATGGTGTTTGTTAATGAGTTAGTGGCTAATTAAATATATAACTAAAATTTGGTGATAACGGTTTCTTGGTGTTAATTGTGATATTTATGATGATTGTAGACCTCGGTAAGAGGCTATGGAAGAAATATGAACCCCAGCCTTGGGTGTGTAGTTGTATAGTTGTTCCTGGATATATTGATGGATTGATATTTTGGGGTAATCTCCGGTGGAATGGGAGACCATTATGAGTTCTTTGTTGTATCCTTTTGCATTTACTTCCCTGTAGTATGGGATGTCGTGGTATAATCTTGTGCCTTATATTGTAATGATGTTTGGTATGCTGATTATTTAAATTAAATGGTTCTTATTATATATATGTGGTTTTACGCTTACAAATAATTACTCATTCTGTATATCGAATATGATATATGTTGATATGATATGTTATGCTATTAGTTATTGTATATAGTGATATCAAAGGAGATTCAAGTTCAATCCTATACCTTGACTTTATGTTATTGTCTTACCTTATACCGTCCTTATATTATAATTTAGCATAGTCGGCCAATCATTCCTACTGAGTACCCGGGTTTTGGTACTCAGACTACATTTTAATACCTTTTTGGTGCAGACACGAGTTCTACTTGCTATTGTTAAGTCAATATTGTGACATATTATAAGACCCCGCAAAGTTTCCTCGTAGTCTGATCCTTACAGTGTGTCCAGTGAAGTGTAATTTCGGCCCTAAAATATTGAGAAGTGACTTCCTAAGTGAGTATTGCATTTACCATATAGAACTTCCACAATTTAAACTTTTTATCACATGGGAAATTTTATAAGCTTTGTGTCGATTTAAGATTCGCCCAAATTCGATACCCGGGTAAGAAGTTACGGCTAATTTATGTCCCAGTCGTAAAAAAGAATCATTTTAGTGCTTGGCATGTCACGAAGAGGGTCTATTTAACAATTGTCAATTTCAACTGGAAATCCGCAATAGTAATGCATCGCGGAGGACCTCAATTTCCTAATAGTCAATTTCCAGTAGCCTGGCGCGATTGTGATGCGTCGCGCTGAAGTTCCAGGTCCAAACTAGTGGGACAATGCGATGGCTCCGTGTCGCGGTGACTACCAATTTCCCATTTATCAATTTCCAGTGAGCCACCGCAATAGTGGTGCATCGCGGTGGCCCATGAAATTAGGTTCCCAGTTTAATTTTTTTTCCAGCTTCGTTCAGAAGTTAAAAAGGGTACTTTGGAATTTTTCCAAGCCTCTTAAACCGTCCAAACACCATATCAAAGTCATTTAAAATATTTCTATCAAGTTTTTCTCAAGTTTTCTCTCGACAAAAACCCTAAGCATCCAAAACCTCTACCAAGAATCTTAAGAATCCACCACAGATTTTCTATATTGAGTCAAGATTCGAGGTTTCCAAGTCAAGGGCTTCAAGAACCCTCATTCAAGAGTACGAATAGAGTTCCAAAAGTGAGAGTTCATCAAAAGATTCTAATTCAAGGTATGTGGGGTTGTGAACAAGGGTAATCCTTTCACCTTTTTGCCCAAAAGCTTATTTAAACTGCAATTCTCTGCAATTTATGAGATTTTACATGAAATTGAATTGGGATTTTTCACCCATTGTTATTGGTTGCAAGTTTTTGATGTTTCCCTTTAATTGAGAGTCAAATGACATGATTTTTAGATGTTTTCTTGAGAAATTGCAAATGGGACTATACCCAATGATTTTAATCCTTGAGAAGTTAATAGTTGAAATGTATGAAACATTGAAGTAATGGAGTATGTTGAAATTTTGAAATAAATTGCTGAAATTTTCAAATTTCCACATGAGTTATGAATCTATACGCTATCTATTATGCTTTTGATGAGTTGTAACTTGAGATTGAATTATGGTTTATTAATCCTTACTTGAGACTTGAGATTTTATGAACTCTTGTGCTATAAGCTCCCATGATTTGAGTATTATGAGATTGTTAAGAAATGTTTTGACCTAATGGTCATTGAGTTTTGAAATCCACTCTACTTCATGAGATTATAGATTTGATTATTGGGTTCTTATTAAATCATGAGATTATTATAAAGTAGATTTTCATGAGATGATCGAGAGAAACTAAAGGGAGTAGTATTTAGCACCGAGCAGGTAAGTTACTATGGTTTCATACCCTAAAACTATGTGCCACCGTAGGTTGGGCCTGAGGCTAAGTTTATGATTATAATTAGGCCTAAGGCAGAGTTGATATTGGGCTCGAGGCCGAGTGTGTTTAGTGATCACTGGACCCAGGTTATACTCCCTGGCAAGAGTATGACGCCTCTCCCTAATGTGAGTTCTCTTCCTTAGGAGGACAAAACGTTGGACTTCATGTAGCTCGCATGGTTTATGTCGGTTAATAGAAAATCCCTATACTTAAGTATTTTCCATTGAGATAAGCTATTTTCATTAAAAACTAAAATACTTTCCCTTGATATGAGTATTTTCCCCTAAATCTTGAAATGAGATATTTTCCTAACATGAAAGAAATGTCTTCAAGTATGTTCCAAAGTTATATGATTTTGAATTCTAAGTATTTGAGTTCAAAAGAGTTATGAGTTATTGAGCATAGAATAAGTTTTACTCTCCATGAGACATATGCATAAGTTGAAAGTATTGCTTAAAGTTTCTTTTAGCCTTGAGTAATGAGATAATAAAAGAGCACAAATTTTAAAGATGAAAGTATAATGACTCACGATATTGTGTTACATGTTCCATTTTAAATAATTCATGAGCTTCACATTTTATACTTATTCAAGCCATATGAGTTATTACTTATTACATGCATGATTTGATTAAAAAATATTGATGTTGTTTTATATAAATTCATGCACTCCCATATACTCTGTACATCCCCAAGTGCTGATTCACATATACGTCTATGTGCTACATTGTTTTATAATGTAGGTTCAGGTGCTCAGTCCCAACCTCGTCAGTGATTTTTGAGTACCTTTATCTACATTCCTACAGTGGTGAGTCCTCATGGTTCTAGGACCTATATTCAGAAATTTCAATATTTTGAGAGATTATGTTGTTATTTCCAGTTCATTTTTAGTCAGTTGGGGACCTATCCCAACGGTTCTCTAGTTCATGGATTAGTAGTGGCTTTGTCAGACTAGTTATCAGATTGTGGTTGTGTTGAGGTTTCCAGTATTGTGCTCATTTGGATCATGCATTTTCTCCGTATATCCTTTAATATGATATGTCTAAGCTAGTGTTTGAATTATTTCATCTTTAAATGAGTGTTATTAGTAGAAACAGGCTCAAAGAGTTAGCTTGGGGCTACTTGTATCCTTAAGCACCGTGTGACATCCCAGGAGGCAATTTTGGGTCATTACAAACTTTGTATAAAAGCCTAAGGTTCTTAAGGAGTCCTATGAAGTCTGACAAGCCATGTTGAGTAGAGTCTTGACCATCGGTTTATAGAACGCCACATCTATAACCAAGAGACTACAAGACATTTTAGGAAAAGTCATTTCTTTGTTTCGGATTCTATCGTGCCAACAATTGTCCCTCTTATCTAATAATTTGTGCAGAAAATGCCACTCCAAAGAGCGAATGCCCATAGGAATAATGATGAGCAACCCTCTGTTGATCCTTTGAAAGAGACTGTGTCTCATGCTGAGTTTCGGGTGACTTTTTAGGCGTTAGCCCGAGTACTCACCGTTAATGTTCAGGCAAATAACCAGGCTGCAATTGCTAATTAGCAGGGAGGTAATGTAGCCGCGGATAGAATCTATAATTTCATGCGGATGAATCCACTAGAGTTTTATGGGTCCAAGGTAGGTGAGGACCCACAGTTGTACCTAGAGGAGGTGAGAAAGATTACCCAGGTGATGCATGTTTCTGAGTAGAAAAGTGTTGAGTTGGCATCTTACAAGTTGAAGGACATAACTTATGACTGGGTTGTATCGGGAAGGAAGGGTAGAGGTGAGGATGTTGCTCCTATGACTTGGTAGGTGTTCTAAGATTCATTCTAGAACAAGTTCTTTCCACTTGAGATAAAGGAGGCAAAGATTGAGGATTTTATGAACTTGAGGCAGGACTCCATGATTGTTAAGGAGTACTACTTGAATTTCAACTAGTTTTCCAAGTCTGCTCCTGATTTGATTTCTGACACCCGGGCTAGTATGAGCAAGTTCATGACAGGTGTTTTTGGATCGGTACTAAAGAAGTGTAGGACTGCGATGCTGCATTGGGATATGGATCTGGCTAGGTTAATAATGCATGCCCAGTAGATAGAGGGGGATAAAATTAGGAAGAGAGATTGAGTGAGTATTAATAAGAGAGATAGATCTGAGCAGCATGAGTTTAGCCAGCGTAGGTTCAATGGAGGGAACCACCCTCAGTTTTAGAGGTGTCCTTCTATACCAGCACCTTCATCAACTAGTGCTCCTGCGCCTAGAAGTAGGTAGGAGCAAGGGGACAGATCTTTTATGTCTAGGTTGCAGAACAATATTGGTAATAGGCCCCGCTATCCTCCTTGTGCTATATATGGTAGGAGTCATCTCGTGGAGTGTTTTATAGATCTGAGGGGTAGTTTTGGTTGTGGGAAGAAGGGCCACAGATGTAGAGATTGTTCTCATACTAGACAGGGGAACAGAGATGCCCGACCTCAGGCACAGGCTACTAGTACACCAGCTCCTGTACCCTATCCCGCCTGCCTCTGCTCAAGGTGCTTCATCTAGTACTGTTGGCGGTCAGCGCCAGAAGAGATTCTATGCCTTACCATTCCATCAGGAGCAGGAGGACTCTCCCGATGTTGTTACCGGTATGCTTTGTCTTTTTCTTTGATGTCTATGTGTTATTGGACCCCGGGTCAAGTCTCTTTTATGTGACTCCACTTGTAGCTGTGAATTTCAAAATGAGTCTCGAAAAGATTTCTGAGCCCTTCCTAGTTTATACACCCGTAGGGGAATCAGTTGTTGCTAAACAAGTATATAGAGATTGTCCAGTTATTATTATTCATAGAGTCGTACTTGATGATTTGATAGAGTTAGACATGGTGGATTTTTACCTTATTCTGGGTATGGATTGGCTTCATTCTTGTTATGCATCTATAGACTATCGTACCCATGTGGTCAAGTTTCAGTTTCATGATGAACTAGCTTTTGAGTGTTCTGGGAGTTCGGTATCTCCCAAGAGCCATTTTATCTCTTATCTCAAAGCCAGAAAGCTAATATCAAAAGCTTGCATCTATCATCTAGTTAGAGTCAAAGACACTAAGTCCAAGGCTCGAACTATTCAGTCAGTCATTATTGTTAATAAGTTTCCTAATTATTTGGGGAAAAACTCCCAAGGGTACCTCCTGATAGAGAGATAGAATTTGGGATTGACCTTCTTCCCGACACTTTTTCTATTTCTACTCTGCCATACCGTATGGCACCTGCGAAGCTTAAGGAGTTGAAAGAGCAACTCAAGGATCTTTTAGACAAAGGTTTTATTTGGCCCCGTATTTCTCCTTAGGGCGCACCTATCATATTCGTGCGAAAGAAAGATGGTTCTTTGCGTATATACATTGGCTATCATTAGATTAACAAGGTCATAATGAAAAATTAGTATCCTCTTTAGAGAATTGATGGCCTGTTTGATCAGTTGCAAGGTGCAAGTTATTTCTCCAAGATAGACCTTAGATCTGGCTATCGTCAACTTAAAGTGAAGGAATGTGATATTCCAAAGATAGCCTTCCGAACCCGCTATAGTCACTTTGAGTTTCTAGACATGTCCTTTTGGCTAACCAATATCCTAGCAGCCTTCATGGACCTCATGAATTGAGTTTTCAAGCCATATCTTGATATTTTTATCATTTTCTTCATAGATGACATCCTTGTATAGTCCCATAATGAGAATGACCATGCGAATCACCATAGAGTTGTCTTGCAAACTCTTAAAGATCACCAGTTATTTGCCAAATTTAGTAAGTAAGCATTTTGGCTAAGGTTTATAGCCTTTCTGGGTCATATTGTTTCAGCTGAAAGTATTAGAGTTGACCCCCAAAAGACAGAAGTTATAAAAGATTCGCCTAGACCTATCTCTCCATCAAACATTTGAAGTTTATTGGGTCTAGCGGGCTACTACCGCCATTTTATTAGTTGTTTCTCTTCTATTGCGTCTCCCATGACCTGACGAACTCAGAAAAAAGTTAAGTTCCAATGGTCAGATTCCTGAGAGAAGAATTTTTAGGAGTTGAAGATTTGACTTACTTCAGACCCTGTATTGACTTTGCCTGATTGTACAGATAGTTTTGTAGTGTATTATGATGCCTCTAGAATTGGTTTGGGTTGTGTGTTGATGCAAAGAGGTAAGGTTATATCCTATTCCTCTATACATTTAAAGCCACAAGAGAAGAATTACCCAACCCATCATCTTAAGTTAGCTGTTGTGGTCTTTGCCTTAAAAATCTGGAGACACTATCTTTATGGTATTCATGTTGAGGTGTTTACTGATCATAAGAGCCTGCAATATATGTTTACTCAGAGAGAGTTGAATCTTAGGCAGAGGAGGTGGTTAGAGTTATTAAAAGACTATGATATGAGTATATTGTATCACTAGATCAAGGCCAAGACAGTGGCGGATGCCCTTAGTAGATTGTCTATGGGTAGTATTGCTCATCTAGAGGAAGATAAGAAGGAGTTAGCTCATAATGTGCATTTTCTGGATAGATTAGGTGTTAGGCTGCTTGATTCAGCTGAAGGAAGTACTTTGGTGCAGAGTAGTTCCGAATCCTCTTTAGTTTTGAAAGTGAAGGAGAAGCAAGATAGAGATCCTAGTTTGGTTAGACTGAAGGTGGAAGTTAAGGACCAAAAGGTAGAGGTTTTCTCCCAAGGAGGAGATGTCGTGTTAAAATTGCAGGGAAGATTGTGCATTTTGTATATTGATGATCATTGGGAGAGGATTATGGCTAAAGCGCATGGCACGCGGTATTCTATTCATCTCGGTACTACCAAGATGTACTGCAACTTGTGAGAAATCTATTGGTGGATTGGCATGAATAGGGATATAGTTGAGTTTGTAGCAAAGTATGCAACATAGCAACAGGTTAAGGTAGAGCACCAAAGACCTGGTAGTGTGATGCAAGAGTTTGGTATACCCACTTGGAAGTGAGTGGTGGTGAATATGGACTTCGTGACTGGGTTACCTCTTTCGCGTCATCATCATGATTCTATTTGGGTTGTTGTGGATAGGCTGACTAAGCCTGCCCATTTCTTGCCCGTGCTTACATATTATTCAGCTGAGGATTATGCTAGATTGTATATCTAGGAGTTCGTCAGGCTGCATGGAGTTCCCTCGTCCATCATTTTGGATAGGGTCACTCAATTTACTTCTCATTTTTTGAGGGTGTTTCAGTAGGGTCTTGGTACCCAAGTTCTTTTAAGTTCCGTTTTCCATCCGCAGACAGATAGTCAGGCTGAGAGGACCATTCAGACCCTAGAAGATATGTTGAGGGTGTGTGCTCTTGATTTCAAAGGTAGTTAGGATGAGAAATTGCCATTGATAGAGTTCGCCTATAACAATAGTTACCATGCTAGCATCAGGATGGCACCATTTGAGGCCTTGTGTAGTAAGAGATGTAGATCACCCATAGGTTGGTTTGAAGTAGGTGAAGCTGTCATGATTGGGCCTGATGCAGTGTTTGAGGCTATGGAGAAAGTTAAGTTAATTAGAGAGAGGTTAATATAGCTCAGATTCATCAAAAGTCATATGCCGATGTGAGGAGAAGAGATCTTTAATTTGAAGTGGGTGATTTGGTGTGCTTGAAGATTTCACCTATGAAAGGGGTGAAGAGGTTTGGTAAAAAGGGAAAGCTTAGTCCCCATTATGTTGGCGCGTATAGAGTCTTAAGCCGTGTTTGTAAGGTATCCTATGAGGTTGAGTTAGCCGCAGAGTTATCAGCTATTAATCCTATTTTTCATGTCTCCATGCTTAAGAAGCATATTGGTGATTCTGTTGTAGTAGATCCTTCAGAGAATGCCGATTTTTTTAACAGTCTTTTCTTCGATAAGATTCCTATTAAGATCCTAGATTTTCAGTAGGCTAAGGAACAAAGAAGTTCCTTTGGTCAAAGTTTTGTAGCAGAACCAGTCTGTTGAGGGTGCTACTTGGGAGGCAGAAATAGACATGCTAGCCAAGTACCCACACCTCTTTTCCCCAAGTTAAGATCAATCTGAAGGTATTATTCTTCCTTAATTCAGACCTTCTAATCTAAAGTTCCGCTTTGTATCTATTGTTGCATGAGTTCTTGCAATTTCTGAGGTATTCAATTATTTAGAGAGATGTTGAGTCGTTCAGCAAATTTTCTTCAGCTATGTGTACTCTATTTCCTGTGTTCCTAGTCCAACTAGCGACATTCGAGGATGAATGCTTCCAAGGGGGAGATAATGTAAGACCCCACAAAGTTCCCTCATTGTCTGAGCCTTAGAGTGTGTTAAGTGAAGTGTAATTCCGAACCTAAAATATTGAGAAGTGACTTCCTATGTGAGTATAGTGTTAACCATATGAAATTTCCCCAATTTTGAAATTACCTCCATAAGGTTAACGTCCCCAATTCCTGAGCGTGTTATGGCTAATTTAAGTCCTAGTCATAAAATAATGTCATTTTGGTGTTTGGTGCATCGCGGAGATGATCTATTTGACAATTATCAATTTCTAGTGGAACTCCACGATAGTGGCACGTCGCGTAGGACCCCAATTTCCCAATAGTCAAATTCAATTGGCCTGGCTCAATTGTGATGCATCGCGTTGAATTTCAGGTCCCAACTGGGGGACAATGCGATGGATCCACATGGCGGTGACTACCAATTTCCCATTTGTTAATGGCGTGTCGCGGTGGCCCATGAAATTGGGTTCCAAGTTAAATTTTTTTCCAGCTTCATTCAGAAGTTCAAAAGGGCACTTTGGACTTTTTTAAAGACTCTTAAACTGTGCAAACACCAAATCAAAATCATTTACAAGAATTCTATGAAGTTTTCTCAAGTTTTCTCTCAACAAAAACCCTAAGCGACCAAACCTCTTCGAAGAATCTCAAAAATCCACCATAGATTTTCTAAATTGAGTCAAGATTCAAGGTTCCCAAATCAAGGGCTTCAAGAACCCTCATTCAAGAGTACGAATAGAGTTCCAAAAGCGATAGTTCATCCAAAGCTTTTAATTCAAGGTATATGGGTTTTTGAAAAAGGGTAATCCTTTCACCTTTGTGCCCAAAAGATTATTTAAAGTACAATTGTCTGCAATTTATGAGATTTTACATGAAATTGAATTAGTTTTTTTCACCTTTTCTTATTGGTTGCAAGGTTTTGATGTTTCACTTGAATTGAGAGTCTAATGACATGATTTCTACATGTTGTCTTGAAAAGTTGCAGCTGGATCTATACCCCATGATTTTAATCCTTGAGAAGTTAGTAGTTGAAATGTTTGAAACATTGAAGTATAGGAGTATGTTGAGAATTTGAAATAAATTGCTGAAATTTCCAGATTTCCACATGAGTTATGAATCTATATGCTATCTATTATGCTTTTGATGAGTTGTAACTTGAGATTGAATTATGGTTTATGAATCGTTAATTAAGACTTGAGATTTTATGAACTCTTGTTCTATAAGCACCCATGATTTGAGTAGTCTGAGATTGTCGAGAAATGTTTTGACCTAATGGTCAATGAGTTTTGAAATCCACTTTACTACATGAGATTACAGATTTGATTATTGTGTTCTTATTGAACCATGAGATTATTGTAAAGTTGATTTTCATGGGATGAGCGAGATAAAATATAGGGATTACTATTTAGCACCGAGCGGGTAAGTTACTATGGTTACTTATCCCAAAATTATGTGCCACTGTAGGTTGGGCCTGAGGCCAAGGTTATGATTATTATTCGTTCTAAGTCTGAGTTTATATTGGGCCCGAGGCCAATTTTTTTTAGTGATCACCAGACCTAGGTTATACTCCCTGACAAGAGTATGACGCCTCTCCGCAACGTGAGTTCTCTTCCTTAGAAGGACAAAATGTTGGACTCCATGTAGCTCAAATGGTTTATGTCGGTTTAGAGAAACTCTCTAAGATAAAGTATTTTCCATTGAGATAAGATATTTTCCTTTAAAACTAAAATACTTTTCCTTGATATGAGTATTTTTCCCTAAAGCTTGAAATGAGATATTTTCCTAACGTGAAAGAAATTCCTTCAAGTATGTTCCAAAGTTATATGATTTTGAATTCCAAGTATTTGAGTTCAAAAAGGTTATGAGTTCTTGAGCATTGAATAAGTTGTACTCTCCATGACACATATGCATGAGTTGAAAGTATTGCTCAAAGTTTCCTTTAGCCTTGAGTAATGAGAATAAGAGAAGAGTACAAGTTTCACAGATGAAAGTATAATGACTCACAAGATTGTGTTACATGTTCCATTTTACATGATTCATGAGCTTCGCATTTTACACTTATTCAAGCCATGTGAGTCATTACTTATTACATGTACGATTTGATTAAATAGTATTGATATTGTTTTATATAAAGGCATGCACCCCCCACATACTCAATACATTCCCAAGTGCTGATCCACATATGCGTCTATATGCTACATTGTCTTATAATATAGGTTCAGGTGCTCAGCCCCAAACTTAAACTATTACTTATCCTTAAGCAAACAAGAACAATTCAACAAGATAGGATAGGGTATTTAACTTAATTCTTCCCAAAATAAAACTATACTAAAGGACAAAGCTAAAAAAGCTCTACAAAGACTTTCAAACATGTTATGGAAACAAGTTGACTAAAAATTTTCAATAAGCACATATCATGAAGCAAGGATGTAAGTTTGTATCAAATGAATCTTCCAAATCAACAAAGCATCTTAAGAGGAAACGCAAAATCTTAAAAAAAATACTCAATTTTTACAACGCAGCTAACTTTACCTATTTATCCAAATCGAGACTAATATTTCACCCTCTACTCTAAAGTATCGATGCTGCTGACAAGCAAGAGTTAGCACCACACACACAAAAGTCATTGAAATTTCTAAAGGAGCTCAAATAATGAAATAATTCTCACTCACTCTCGCAAAGAAATTCAAGTACTATGAGAAGAACCATAGGCTTTCCCTTTGTGTTTTCGTCACTAATGTAGACTTACTTAGTTTGGAATCACCAAGGTCTTGCGGGTCAAGATGAAGGTTTAAAGTGCGGGATGGAATATCTATAGATCACGTGACTAAAATACCTACTTCAGTGCAATTTCTTGACCCCTTCTACCACAAGATTTTAAAACTATCCACCTTATCCTCCTTTAAATAATATCCCATATTTACCTAATTTTTTTATTAGCATTTACAAAACAATTCAAAGCCACCATTTTCATTCTTTATTTCTTTGGGTTTTCAAGAGACATTCTAACTTTAAGTGCTTCTTAGCCCTCTTATTTTCCTCATTTTATGGGATAGTCTAAACAACTTTACCTTCAAGTATGTCTCTTGTCCCTTAAGCACATGATTTGACCAAATTACATACATCTTGCCTGGCTTATCTCCATCCCATGGGTGAGCCCTATTATGGATCTGCATCCCATGGGGGGACGGACCTCATCTTCCTGAGTATTCTGATCGATCATACGATGTGGAGGAATAACTGTGTTTCTAAAATACAAGTGATCATTGATTAGGGGACAGTTCAGACTCTGAAGCACGAACTAAATCACAAAGAAGGAAAACATTTCCTAAATGCCTAGTAGCCTCTTGCTTATAAGTATGGGGCGCTACACACCCATAACCAAGAATCTACCCAACATAATTTCACAGATACCCTGGGACCATGAATCGTGCTTTGATACCAAGTTTGCCACGACCTTAATTGGGACCCTGGCCGTGATGAGCATTCCCAAACCCAAAGGCCCGAAATGCCCTCTGTCTATCTGGTAATGATGCACATGACTTAAATGAAAAAGAAATTATGGAAGATACACTATATAATGGATACATGGTCAAGAATCATATAAAAACAATAATGGGGAATGATGTCCGACAATCTCAATCAACATCTCTATAACGTCTGCAAAATCTCTGCTACATGATTGAAATATATATCTATCTGAAAATTGGGAAAAGGCCCCAGTAGACCCAAAACTAATAAGTGATAAATGAAACAACCAGATATCAGGCCTTCTAAAATATAAAAGGCTCACTAAGTGACTCTGCGAATCTGTGTGAGGGAATCTACGGATTTTATGGACCCCTAGACTGTACCTCCAAACCTAGGAGGGAAGAGGGTCAATACAAAAGTACTGGTACGTAGAGATATAAAAAAAACATAATATTTTTACAAAATATAGTTGAGAGCCATTATAAAGCAGTTTCATATCAAATCATTTGAAAACACATGGGTGTAATGTAATTATTTTCAGCAACAATGCAATGCAGCTGAGCTACGTGGAATACCCTACATATCATATTTACACAAACTATCAAACCTCGATTGCCACTGAGATTAGAGTATAAGTAAGGGAAAGACACACAAGATCACACAGTAGGGTGTCTCGACCCAATGGTAGTGCACAAGATCACAAAGCAGGGCTCCTAACCATAGTCCCAAATTGGGAATGACATAAATTTTGTTACGCAAGATCACCAAGCATAGTACCAAGTTCCCATGTCGGCAAACACGGTTTCTAGCGATGAGACGTTACACTCAAATGCCTTCTTTGGGAATCCACCTATCTCATGTAAAATCAATGCATTCAAATTTCATCTGATTTAATCACATATCATATTTTGTAGGGTATCATCATACCCGACTTTCAAGCCATCAATATCACATCAACATGTGCATAATTATGTAAAAATTAACATGCTTCATCATTTACAAGTAGTGAACAATAATCATTTCAAATTCGTGCTCTCTTTTATTGGTCATAATATAATATGGGGTATCAAAATATTATCATGGGAACTTGAAAGTAATTTATCAAACTTTCATGTCAAATCTCAAATCACATATGCATGGTTTCAACCACTGAAGTATATAGGCAAACAATTCCTATGACAATCAGAAAAGTGACTTAGAAATCATATTAAAAGCAAGCTTTAGCATTTTATTGAAATAACCCAATTTAAAAGCATGCATGTTCATAAAACTAAACCCATCATATTTTAGGTTAACCCCACATACCTCGATTACTATGAATATTAGGTGCTTCTTGAAGCCTACGTTCAGAGGATTCCAAATATGCAATTAGTTTCTAAAACCCCCGGTTGAATCTTGAGTTGGTTGGGTTTTTATTTTTGAAACCCTCCAGTTGAATCTTGAGTTGGTTAGGTTTATATTTTTGAAACCCTAAGGAGAATTCTTGATCAATTTTGATGAATGAAGGTGTATTTTGGGGTCTTTTGGAACTGAATTTCGTGTTTAGGGCTAAATAAGGGTGGAAAAAGGATCATTTTACCCCAAACACGGAGTGTTTAAGTCACTTAAAATGATTACATAGGCGCCGCCTATGCTATCGCCTATGTTTACATAGGCACCACCTATTCTATCGCCTATGCTTTCTAGTGGCAATGTATGATTGGTTCGGCGACGCTCGAGTCTGGTTTCTTAAATTTTTTGACATCAACTCTCTTTGGATTTTATGCAGATTATGATCAGCTGGCTCTTCCTCAAACCGATTAGATCTTAGGAGTTTAGTCAACAAGGCTCCAAAACTGAATTATGCCTTCTTTTGTAGCCTATCTTTGTAGATAGAAGCACGAATCACTGCAAAAATATATATAGGGGTATAGTCATAAGAGAAAAAACCAAACATACCCGATCACAAGAGGTTTTGTGAATTTTGACCCTGAAATCAGAAAGGCATCGACTATCCTTAACCAAATGAGTACTTTTTTGTTTAGGAAAGAATAAGGAAAGTTGTTGTGGTAGCCTATTTTGTGATTCTCCCACCGAGACATAGAACATGACGCACACAAGATGTGTCTGATAACTTTGTAAGGAGGTCTACTATAAAGTTCATTCTGTCTAGAGTGGTCTACTACTAGAGTGCCAGTAGTGGAGTTCAATGACTCACCTATCAGCTTTAGGATATGTCCTCGTATCTTCACATCATTACCTTGAGTGTTAGTTAACCGGTTTGCATAAAACTCTCTCACCAAGTCTAGATTGTATTCCCCCAAGTCCACAATAATAAAGTAAAGTTTTAGTTGAGTGATATGGTTTAAATACGAGGATAATATCGTGCCAAACTCTATTTGTTAATGACCTCCATTGTTAGTAGTAATGAGCATTATTGTCTTTGTACTGATGAACAACCTCCTTTTAAATCTATTTGATACCAAAGGTGTGATAGGGCACTTAAAGAGTGAATGAGGTAGCATAGTTAGCTTTCAAAGAGTTCATTGTTCTTGACCTTTTCAGCCCTTAGTCAAAGAAAAATGCTAATCCCTTACCTTTGTTGACCTTTGGAGCCATTGTTCCTATAATCATCATAACATAAAAATTAATAAATCACAATTAATCCAACAATAATTAATATGACGAAGGCAGAATGACCACCTCAAACTTAATTTGATAGCATAACCCAATTTATTGATATTATTTGGTACTCAAACTTTGCCGATATACACATTGAATGGGCAAACCAATATTGTTCACAATATCATGAGAAGACCATTGGTGGCCTCCCCTTTCTCAATATCATTCCCCAGTTTACACTTTTATTCCATACACCACAAGAATTTCACAATAATTGTTAGAAACTACCATGCCTTAACATACCATTATTCTATAAATTTATTTCTTTAACACCAACAATTCCACAAAATTATTTCATTAAATCCATCATTCTACAACATCATGTACTAAAGCCTGGACTTATCAATAAGCATAACACACCATTAACTACAAAAATTCAAACAACACCATCTTCAATGATAACTTGGAATGTGAAACAATAGCACTAATACAAAATTATGCTAAAAATATGAATAATTAAATCACAACCACAATCATAAACAACAACAACAATGGTGTTCATCCTTTTAAGATTTCCAAGAATTCACTTAGGTATAGTAACGGTGTGTATTTAACCACAATCCACAAGAAATTAAGTAAAAAAAACTAAAAATAAAGTCATGAAAAAAGTGAATAAGAAAAGAAAACCAACCTTAAAGTGAAGAATTTAAAAAAAGGAGAAGAAATTCTTAGGAATTATTTGTTTGGGTGAAGCTTTGAGAGCATGTTGGGGATAGAAGGTTCAGATTTGGGTCCAAGGTAGATGAAAATCGAGAATTTAGGGTGTTAGGTGCATATATAAAAGCAAATCGGGTTGGGTTGACCTAGTTTTATTTGGGGATTTATTTGGGGGTTTTAATATGTTAGCGACGCGGGTCAAAAGTGAATGAGGGGTTACACATTGTAAGTTAAACACATAGCATTGACAGTGAGGGTTAACATTAGTTTTACATCGCATAGGTGGACATTTGTGGAACATAAGGGTAGTAAATAGGTTCATTTGCCTTTCATGCCCATCACGATGGTTGGGCAGTTTAAGTTGGCGAATGCATTGCATTGCATGGATAACGTGTAAAGGAAGCTTTGCATCACTTGGCCAACATATAGAGAAAATTCTGCCTCAAATGGCCAATACGTGATCTAAGTAGTAGGGGTTGGCTTTAGGGGTGCGGCGCGGACCGAATTCAACGCTATGGTTTTGTGATGCAAATGTGGTTCAAGATGAAAATTTTACAACCTAGACCCACCTGTAAAGCTCCTTTAAGTCCAAAGACCTACCACATTAGATTTAACTTAATTTTAAGATGAACTTTTACGTATCACACCTCCATAGCCCTACATACACCTACAATAACTATAAAATAGGTAAAAATTATTAAAAGTGTGGATTGCCTCCCACCAAGCGACTTAGTTTCGATTGTGACTCGACTCTTATTTTTGAAATTTTTTTTTCTAATTTTTATGTTTTTTTTCATATTATTATATCAAACTAAAATCATGGGTAACCTCCCATGCAATTCTTTATTTAACATTGCGGCACGACTCGATTATCTTTACTACTCAGACTTCATCAACATACATCATTGATGCAACTTGTACCTAATTCTTTAGACCAATGTAATGCTTGATCCTTTGTACATTAACATAAATACATTTCCATGTTTTTTCTCTAGCTCATTCATGCTCGATTCAAAGACTTGGGTTATTTTGAATAGGCTTGATCACTTTGACTTCAACTTTCCAGGTAAAAGCTTAAATCAAAAGTTAATGCGTAGCACCAAATGACCTACTTGAAAGTCTCTCTTTTCAATCTTTCATCCTTTGTACCTCTTTAAGCTTTCCATTTATAGATCAACCCCCTCATATGCTTATATATGTAACTCATTCATCTCATTGAGTTGATCTAACCTTAAGTAAGCTACTTTTTACCAACTCAAATTCAACCTCTTGAGTGCTTACATTACATCATGTTCAAGTTACACTGGTAGATGACAAGCTTTATGAAACACCAACTAATGAGGAGACATTCTGATGGGTATCTTGAAAGTTGTTTGATATGCCCAAAGCTGAGACTGCCTGCTCTTCAATTCAGCTATGTCATTATGCGCCTGTATAAACTCCACCATGAACTTAGAATGATCTGGAATGGAAATTTCATCCAACCTTTTGTTAATACGTTCTTCCATGTGATCCATCCTTATTTGAATTTTTTGGAATGGACAGATTGCTTCTGCCATAATATTATCAATAAAAGGCTTGAATTGTGAAGCCCATATGTCCAGCTATTTCTGAAACTTCTTTTGTAGCTTTACCGACTTGACAAGATTCTCTTGTGTTAACCTATATTCTATAAAATCTGCCCCACCCATTGGTGGCATAGACCCTAACCCTGTAGATATACTAGTCGGCACATAAGTGGCAATGAGCTATGGCATACCTATGGGAATATCTTGAGTATAGGGGGCTGTCACGGAATGCATCTGACATGCTGGAGGTTTGGTGACCCGCATCTCAAACTTTGAATTGTCTTTTGATTTCTCAATATCCTGCCTATGTGTCACCCAGACATCATTATCAACACCTCAAATCAAGGGCATATTCACCTGTCTACAAAACTCTATGATTAGACACTGGAACGGTACTACACTTGCCACTTTATGCTCCCTCACAAATAGTTCATCAGCAATTATTTGGCCAAAGTCAATCTTTATCCCTAAAATTAAACTAGCTACTAACACCGCCCTGTGACTATCCAAATCGACATCATCTCCGGTTGGCATCAACATCAATCTAACCACAACCCAATAGAACTTAGCTCTGAAGCTAAACATAACTTAGCAATGCGTTGTCACTTGTTGGTTTTCCAAGCAGGATTGCCATCATCAGTAAGAAATCCAGCTAACTAAGTTCTTTGGGTGGATGCAGAAGTAAGATGGTTTTCATGATCAGGAACAACAGTTGGTGCTTCATAATCAGGCCCGAATAACTTCCTGTTGATCATTCGAGCTGATATATCAATGTTGGATCCTATTATCGGTACTAAATTCCTGTTTGGTAAGTCTGAAATGTTTGTATCATTGGGACAATCTTTCTCTTCTAATGCTAAATAATTGGCAAAGAATTCTCTTACCTGATTTGGCTAGTATGAACTAGGTAGCTTGTTCATCCAGGCTAATTCATACTCATTGAAATGATATTGCAGCTCTACGTATTCATGCAGCTCAGTCGTCACTATCTAGTATTCTTCAGAGATTGGCCTCTTAATTGACTTGCTTGCTATTGGTTCTAATCGGTCAAGGAACTTATCCTTTGAACCCTCAATATGACACCTGAGTTCGTCCCTCATTTGAGGGTCTTTTCTCTTAATCACATTAACCTCCTCGATTTCTGTCTTAACTGGACCCATTTCGGCCTCAAGGGGGTTGGGGATAGATATGTTAACCCCTTCCTAATCTAGGCTCAAACGGGTACTGCTAGTACTGCTCTTACACTTCTATTCAGACTGGGAGAGTATGGGGATTGCCCTGTCTCATTTCTGGGTGTTGATGGCATGTGCCTCCTTACTCTTGGCTAGTTCTCCTCTTCCTCAAACTCTACCACCACCTCTATTCAAAGGGATTTTACATTCCATAATACCTGAAAAAAGAACAAGGAATCAGTATGAAGGTCAACACAAAGTGAAAATAGTGAAAAATTGGCTTGACAGTCAACCTGACGGCCGATCGATGATGCGATGGTGCAGCCGACTTACCATCAGCCCTAACCAGTAAGTTTTTATTGTTTAGAGTCTTGCAATGGTCAAACTAGCGGTGTGTCAGGTTACCGACGGTCTGCCAAGTTATCCGTCGCACCTTCCAAGTAAACATCAATCTTGACATCCTTATGACAGTCTACCTGGTGGTTCGTTGTACGAGTGACAGCCCTTTAAGGAGACCATCGGAAACCTTCCTCAATTCACAACTTTATTTTGACATTTTTTCTAACACTTGGGGTCCATAATTCCATTTTTGGCATAGGAATGTCATCAATTAAGAATTCAAGTGCAGTTTTTTCATATTTTTCAACACGTGGGTTACTTAGACTTCACCTATAATATAGAATACCAGAGATTGACTTTGGACCAAAACATCAATAACAAGGCAGAAGAAGAAAATAGTATGAAATTCTTTTCAACACATTACAATCTTTACATAGATATGTTCAATATTAAAACAAAAAGGGAGAGGAATTGTGATCATACCTTACTTTCTAAGTGTTCATTAATCAACTTGCAGAACTTGCATACCAAATATTAACTAAGAACTTTTTTATCAGTGAAAACTTAACTTAATTTTATGATGACAAGGATAGAAGGATGGGTTTGTTTAAATAGGGGAGAAAGAAAGAGGGAAGTCCTCAAAAGGAATAACTAACTTCAAATTCTTTGAATTCAGAGGGAGTTAAACAGTTGTAGAATTTGTAAAGGTTGCAACGTATATAACCACTTACTCTTATTGGTTAAGAGACATTTGGGTTGATTTCATGTGATTTAAATAACATTCAGATTGGCTCGACCCAAATCGAACTTAGGGTTACATCGATGACCTACTTGATGGTCCATCAGATGTTCGATGGTCCATTGGGTTGGCTGTCGCAACCTACCAGAGTCCAGGAAATCCCTTCTTTCTGAATCCACAGTCCTGCACACTTCACAAATACATAAGATTGTACAAAAATGACATATAAACCCTAACTATGATTACAATAACACTTTGTGGGTTGCCTCCCACTAGCGCCTAATTTAATGTCACATCACGACTCGGTTATCTCGATTACTCAGACTTTATCGAGATAAATAGTAGCTACACACTTCATTGAGTCCATTGAACTAATATACAATTTCACTCGTTGTCCATTAACATTGAAGACATTACGTCCTCATTCTCAAGTTCAACTACTCCAGATGAGTAGACTTGGTTAAATTTGAATGGGCCAGACCATTTTGATTTAAGTTTACCTGGAAATAGCTTCATTCTAGAGTTGAAGAGAAGTACCCAATCACCTTTCTATAAGTTTATCTTTGCAATTCTCTGGTCATGATAGTTCTTCATCTTCTCTTTATATACATCTTCTCTTTCATACAAGCTAAGATAGAACTCATCAATCTCATTCAGTTGTCCTAGTCTGAACTCCGCTGGCTTATTCTAGTTCAAGTTCAGCCTCTTAAGTACCCATAACGCCTTATGCTCTAATTCAATTGGCAAGTCATATGCCTTTCCATAAACTAATTGATACGGTGACATGTCTATAGGTGTCTTGAAAGCTATTCTATATGCCTACAAGGCATCATCAAGCTTCCTGGACCAATCTTGTCTGCATGCATTCACTATTTTAGAAAGAATGGATTTGAAATCTCCACTTTCATACTTGTTTGTGGGTTGTATGGATCTACTACCTTATGTTGCTTAACACCATACTTCAACAATGCAGCCCAAAACACTCGATTGCAAAAATGTGATCTATCGTCTCTTATGATGGTGCGTGGCACCCCAAAATGATAGAATATGTTCCTTTTAAGGAATGTAACAACTCTCTTCCCTTCATTTTCGGCCAAGGCAACATCCTCGACCTATTTAGATATATAATCAACGGCGACCAAAATGTATTTTATCCTATATGATCTTATGAAGGGCCCTATGAAGTCGATGCCCCAGAGGTTAAACAACACTACTTCCATCATTTTTGTTAAAGGCATCTCATGGTGCTTTGAGATTGACCCTTGTCATTGTCATTGGTCATATCTCCGCATAAATTCATAGGCATATTTGAATTAGGTTGGCCAATTGTAACTCTACAACACTCTCCTAGCAGTCTGGTCACCTACATGGTGACCTCCAACCGGAGAGGTATGTCAAGCTTTAAAAATGTTTAGCATGTTTACTTTTTGAACACACCTCCTTATAATATTATTTGCACAATCCCGAAACAAGCACGGTTCATCCCCAAAGTAATATGTAACCTAATGAAAATACTTTTTTCTTTGGTTAAGAAAAAGGTTCTTCGAAATAACCTAGCTCACCACATAGTTTTCAAAGTCTACATACCACAACACTCTTTCTAACACAGAAACCAATATTTCCTCATCTGGAAATGCATCATCAATTTCTATCTCATCCTCAAATGCTTGACCTCCCTCCAATCTAGACAAGTGGTCTGCGACTTGATTCTCGCATCCCTTCGTATCTTTGACTTCGAAGTCAAATTCTTCGTGGATAAATGCCCATCTGATTAATGTCAACTTCGCATCCTTCTTGTCCATCAAATATCTCACGGCGATATGGTCTATGTAAACTACCACTTGGTTCCCAATAGGTAAGCCAGGAACTTCTCACAACTACAAGAAGTTCCTATTCAGTAACAGTGTAGTTCTTTTGAGATCCCTTTAAGGCCTTGCTTGCATAATAAATGGGATGAAATAGATTATCCCTCTTCTGACCAAGTACAACCCCAAGAGCCAAAACGCTTCCAGCGTATATAATCTCAAATGACTTTGATCAATATGGAGCAATAATAATAGGAGCATCAAGAAGTTTCCCTTTAATGCATTTAAATGCCTTCAAGCAATCGTCATCGAATATAAACTTGGCCTCCTTCTCCAAAAGTTTGAAAAGTGGGTTTACAATTTTTGAGAAGTCTTTTATGAATTCCAGATGGAAGCCTGCATGACCAAGGAAACTATGCACTCCCTTTACTGAAATGGGAGGTGGTAGCTTCTCAATAACCTCGACCTTAGCTCGATCGACCTCAATCACCTTGGCTAAAATTTTGTGACCAAAGACAGTGCCCTCCTTCACCAAGAAGAGGCATTTCTACCAATTAAGTACAGTATTAAAATCCTTGCACTACTACAAAGATTTACTTAGATTCACCAAGCACAGCTCAAAAGAATCACCTACTACTGAGAAGTCATCCATAAATACATCAAAGTTGTCTTCAACCATATAAGAAAAGATAGACATCATGCATCGTTGAAAGGTAGCGGGTACTCTACACCTGCCAAACGACATCTGCTTAAAGGTAAAAGTCCCACACAACAAAGTGAATGTTTTTTTTTCCCGATACTCTAGGGATATAAAAGCTGGTTATAGCCAGAATACCTATCTAAGAAACAATACCAACCTCTTCCTGCCAATCGATCAAGCATCTAATCCATAAAAGGCATTAGGAAGTGGTCCTTTAAATTCCATGAGTTAAGCTTGAGATAGTCCATACAAACTCTCCACCCAGTCACAGGCCTGAGCGGAATCAACTCATTTGTTTCATTTTCTACAACAGTCTTGTCCCCTTTCTTAGGTACGTATTGGATAGGGCTTACCCACTTAGTATCAGAAATGATATATACAACTCCTACATAAAACCATTTGATAATCTCCTTTTTAACCATCTCATGCATAGGTGGGTTAAGAAGGCATTGATGGTTAATGTTTGGTGTACAATCTTCCTCAAGACGAATTTTTTAAGTGCAAATACCCAATGAAATACAAATAATATCCACAATAGTCCAACCAATCGCCCTTTTGTTCCTCCGAAGAACAAAGATAAGTGCTTCCACTTGCTACTCACCATATCTGCTACAATAATCATGGGTAAAATGTTTCCACTACCTTGAAACGCGTA
This sequence comes from Capsicum baccatum var. pendulum, assembly GCA_030864225.1. Taxonomy (NCBI): domain Eukaryota; kingdom Viridiplantae; phylum Streptophyta; class Magnoliopsida; order Solanales; family Solanaceae; genus Capsicum; species Capsicum baccatum. The sequence goes on along the minus strand of CM061560.1, from coordinate 155,850,454 downwards.
CAATAGATGGCCTGGTATTTCCTTCAACTCCAACACCGGTGACCTTTCAATAGATGGATTCACCGGTGGTGTTAGGCAATTTTTAAGATCTAGATCCAGCTTCTTGGGAGCATAAGAATATAATCCCATTCCAGTCAAGGATAAAATAGTGTCCTCAAACTCATTGATGCCTTCGCTATCGAAATTCATTAAGACAGCAGGAAAATACTCGATAACATATTTCTCCTCGATCGACACTTCTCGCTCATCCATATAATAAACATCCACAATATAGAACACACTTATTTCCTTGTGCTACTTCATAGATTGGCACATATCAAACTGAACTACTTCATCATTAAGCCTGAATAAGAGGTCATTAGCTTGCAAATCAATAAGCACGCTAACATTTGTATGGAAACGTCGACACAAGATTATGGGCACATCAAAGTCCACCTCACAATCCAGAATAAGAAAATATGTAGGGAATATAAAGTTGGCCACCTTCACAAGCACATCAAACAAAATACCACTAGACAATTTACGAACCTATTTGCCATCACTATTTGTATGTTCGCGGGTGTAGGATAACCCAAACCCAGCTTCTTATAAACAACAAGTGGCATTAGGTTAATACTCGCTCATAGATCACACAAGGCCTTAGAAAAATCAAGAGACTCGATAATATAAGGAATAGTGAATGCTTTTGAGCTTGCTTTTTTTTGCACCAAGGACATTATTAAAATATCACCAAATTGATTAAGGTTATCTATCTGTTCGTAACTCACTGCTCTCATCTTTGTCACCAGGTCTTTCATCAACTTAGCATACCCAGGCATCTGCTGTAATGACTCCACTAAAGGTATATTTATCATCAGTTGCTTTAACATAGCCATGAATTTGCTAAACCTTGTATCATCTGCTTTTTTATTCAATCTATAAGGAAAGGGCAACGGTGGTTTTAAAGAGTAGTAACCACTGCCTCCTTCTCCTTTTTCTTTCCTTTCTCTAACTCATCAACCTGCTAATGGTTAGATGTACTTGCTTCACCATCTATATTTGTAGACTCCACTGGATGAGTTTCATTATTTTCAACCTTTTCTTTGGTCATATTGTCGATCACAGCTTTGCCCATAAAACGGATAGATAATACTTTACCACTCCGAGTGGTAACTACCATGAAAGAGCTATCATTATGAGTATTTTGCACTGTATCGCTAGGAAAGGTACCACTCTTTCTCTGATTAAGTATAGCTAAGAGTTGGCTCATCTGCGGCTCTAACTGCTTAGTAGTAGTTGATTGCGAATTCACTAGCTGACTAATGAAAGATAACTCTTCATTATTGTCACCCCAGCATTAGTAGCCTCAACTCTCTTTGTTAGGTTTTCCATCATGTCCTCCATGGACATCTTGTCTAAACTGGTAGCTGCATTATCTTGATTTCCAGGAGGTACATATAGTCCACTCCTATTATTGTTGTTCTTCAAACTCACTTAGTCACTATATTTGTAACCATCCTTGTTGTAATAGTTCTGACATTGATTCTCTTGGTTATTGCCTTGGAAACAACCTTGATTATTTAGTTAGTTCATCTCCTTCTCAGAATTAGAATTAGCTCTTCTTTGCGACCCAACAACGTTTACCTTCTTAGTCTTACAGAATAATAAGTGTTTAGTAAGCAGATCCATCTGTTTTTTCATATGTACCATGTCCTGGTAACGCTCCTCCTATTTTTAATGTTGCTCTACCGACATACCACTAGACATAGTAGGGCTTCCTACCACTGAAACCCTTGTATGACAAGCTCTACTAGTCTTAGTCAATTGCTTTAACATATCTGCAACCTTATTAAATGTAAGCTCTATGAACGCTCATCTTATTGTATTTTTAACTGTTAGTTTGGTTATAGAGTTTATTGCTATATAGAAAGTCTCCATCAAGTGCTCATCAGTCATCTTATGATTTGGATACTGTGTCAACTTCTTCTATAATCACATGCCAGTAGAACTATGAATAACTCTATCATATGCAAATTCAACAAAAGTCAAATGTTCTTCCCAGATGTCAATCTCCTTGGCTGGAAGCATAGAACACAAAGTTCTATACACCACTTTGGTTTGGCTATCGATTTATTGATGACAAAAGGTATAAAATAATAATCTCATCTCTAGATGACCCCAAAAATCCTTACAAAAGTGACAGGAATTCAGAGTCCCTGTCACTTATGATGGTCACGGGAATACCACGTAATTTTACCACATTCTCAATAAATAAAAATGCACTATAAGATATTTCATCACATTTTTACATGCAATGAAATGAGCCATTTTAGAGAATTCGTCAACTATGATATACATATTATATTTTTCTCAATTAGTCATAAGTAAACCCAATACAAAGTCCTCAAAAATATCAAATCAAGGGTATTAGGGGTGGGGAGGAAGCCTAGATTTCGTACTTTTTCACTCAACACATTGACCACAAATGTTAGCAATATCGTATCACATTTTAGACCAATAAAATTGCTATAAAGAATTCCCAAGGTCATAACAACACAAAAAGTGACCCAATAATCCCCCATTATGCGCCTCCATCGCAAGGAATTCTATCTAAGAGCTCATGGGCACAAAAAGTCTCTTGCCTTTGAACAAGAAACCATCAAATTTTTACAAGGCAATAAGAGACCTATCCCTTGACCACCATTATTTTCCCATTATTCCCAATCTTGAAAGATCTTTTAAAGTAGGGGTCTTTGAGATATAATGAATTTAAACATTAAAAATCAAGAAATTTATAAGACATATTATTTATCAAAACATGCTTTCACGATAAAGTATTGGCGTCAAGACCCAATTATCCAAAGCATGATGGTACCTACCATAACCCATTATTAGGTAAGCCAACCCAAATCTAGGACAACTACTGATGGACTATCAAGCTAAAGACAGAAATTATCACAAGGAATATAATAAAGAGAATATTATATATAATCCAATCCTAAGACTTGGTGAAGTTCGTACAAGAGCTTCTAATACAATCAGAAAACAAACGAAAAAATAGAATAATTTTACATGTACGAACCATTTTAAAATACAAAATAGGGATAAGTTAAATCAATACTAGGGAGAGTAGGAAAATCCAAACGATAGGAGTTCATCCCAAATCTCTGATCCATACCTGCTCTACACGATGCACACATCAACAATGAGAACTTGTATTATGATTTGTAGGTTGTAGGAATATAGTATGAGTACGAAATATGTAGCACTTAATAGAAATTGATTTAACTAAGCTTCGAAGATAAGATAAGCATAAATAAAATGTAATGCAGAAATATAGCCATAACACACTATGCAAGAAACTAAACATAATAATAATCCTAATAGAGAAATAAGGGTAAGCTATCCAATTCTAACAATATTCAAGAACTATAGTGCAATACAATATATTACTTGCTAATATAAAAATAAAGAGTGAAAGAGAGGGATTGTGGTAATACCATAGATAAACATACATATCTATACTCATATAGGACTAAACTCAAAGGCAAACACCTGAAGGAGGCTTTTAACCATGGTGAACAATCATAAAGCAACCTGGTAGTGGTAAATTTTACTCCAAAAGATGAAAAGGTTCAGAAACGTATCAATCACCTAAGAAACCCATCCCTAATAATCTTCACGTGAAATAACCAAATTAACCAACATTAAATTAATTGGCTAGTTAAAACAAAAAATAACCTAAGCGTCCCTCCATAAGCTAGGAAGGTGCAAGAAAAAACTCAACTAACAACAATCATAGCATATACCTATACAACCCCTCATAGGGACGACAGATAAAAGAGCCAAACACTTATATTGGTGATAAACAATGCATATGAATGAATAAATATAGAATAATCTTGTAATACCATATCCAACCAAAGTTCCATAACATACATAGAGTATTCCCTTTCTCCATCTCAATAGCTCGCCAAGGAAGGACCTATGCTGACCATCCTTCCTTGGAACTGTGGCTCACGAACAAAGAGGCCCATACAAATGAGTCGAGATATTTGTATACACTACCTGGATCTGACCTATCACTATTGATAACAATCATAATCAATGCACTTTATGAAGTACTACATACATACATATATATATATATAATACATGCACAAACTCAAACAGTTGCTAAAATAATGTAAATATATAAATCTATTACACTTGATCAAGTTTGGGACGAATCTTTATATATTTGAAAGGGTAAAAATCTCTATCGATCAAAGTAGATAGTAATAGTAAAAGATTTGAATAGTAATAGACTGAAATCAATCTCAGTATAGTTTCCCAAATAGTATATTTATTTCCAAAAGCTCATAAATCCTTAATTAGGGTTGTACGATTCCCATTGTAAAAGAATCCATTTGGAAAATGAAAAGTGGGAACACATCTCTTTTTAGAAAACAGTAGTAAAATAAAAGGTTTGGTTTGAATAGTACAACTAAGTAAATGTAAATGTGCCTAAAAGTATGCATGACATCACCAATATCCACAGAATACAACTAAAACCGTCTATGCATCAACCACTATAACCATATCATTTCTAAGGATAAAGTACTAACCTGGTATCCAACAAGTATCATAGCCATTGCCTCAATCCCAACAACATATAACCAACATCATAAAATCCCATAACTAAGGATACTATGGTAAATAAAGTTGTAAAGTTATTAAAGTGTCTAAATTGGAAAATATCATCCAAATCACTAATTCAATTGTTATGTGTTATGGTTAAGGATCATTAACATCAATATATGGTTAAACATGTCGATAACCAAGGGTAATAGGATCTTAAGGACATAACAAGCATTCTAGAATAAGGTTCTAGTCACATTTCTATCCCGAATTTCCTAAGTAGGCTAAAGAATAATATACTAGTCATAATCTCTTCCTATAATCCCTATCTAGCATGAAATTTAGACATTATAAAATCTTGTACAGAAAAGTATATCGAAGCCTACCTCAATGGCGAACCACATTATTGAACTATCCACAAATCGCTTACCTTTGCTCAATGATTCCAAAAATGATGTCGCACTATCAAAATGATAATCTATAATTAGAAGGAAAAAATGATACCTATATTTCTATATAAAACTCTAGGCCCAAAATTGGGTCAATAATGGGCATATCGGCCCTACTTACAGAATCCAAAATTTGAATCAATCACGAGGTCCCTCTGATGGCAAGGAATGTGTGCTCAAAACTTAAGCACAAATAGAGTATTAATTTGGTCCCAAATCACCCCTTACAGTGTTAGAATTTGATACCTAAATTCAAGGAATTTACTCTTAAAATAGATGGAATTTGACAGGAAAAATAATGAGGAATGACCAAGTAGTGTAGGACTAGATTATCTTAAATTCAATGGATGATTTCCCTCAATTTCCCATATCCCAAAATCTCAAAATGGAGAAAAAAGGATAATAAATGATTATGATATTTGAAAAGGTGATATATAAACTGCCACAACATTGCCCTTTGCAAATGCGGGGCTCAAGGGTCATGAGAATTTCCCTTTAGAAACATAGGTATAGGGTTAACGAATAAAAATGAACATAGGTCAAGGTATTGCAAATATGACGTTAGAGGTCACAAACTCTAATGAGGAGTAGGGAGTTGGTCGGGTGGCCTTTTTTACTGCTAATGCGAGGGAAAGGCTTGCAAACACTATGATCAAAGTCTTGACCCTTTCCAAACATAGCCTACCCCTTACAAACTTGAGAAGGTTAAAATATGCAAATGTCAGATATTGGAAAAACTAGAAAAATCTAAGTTTCAACATATTCGACCAGATGCTCAAGATTCGCTCAAACCCCATAAGTGCAAAACAACTATGCTACAATACCAAATTCGGCATATAGACTAAAAAATCATAAAAAAAAATTCATCCAAAATTATATTGATTAAATATGGGCCCCACACTTAGTTCTATTTTAATAAAATTCTACCTAATAGCCAAAAATAAGTTTGAAAGCCTTGAGACCTAAACCAAAGTCCCACTAGCCTAAAATCCATGTTCTAGAGATGATGGTAATGTCAGAATTTTCATCTGAGGCAATTTACTAGGTGTTTTTGTCTGATACCAATTCATTAAAAGTGAAAGCTCCAAAATATAAAATTGAGCCTAAAATCCAAATAAGATGTCCAATAGCCGAACCAACAGTTTTGGCAATTCATAAATGACCTTTAGCCACTGTGGGGAAGGCTCAAAATACCAGAAATGCATGGAAATTGAGAAAATAACCTGGAGGGTCATTATAATATCCACTACTAAAGGGACATTCCTTCTCAAAAGTCAGTGAACAAAAAGAGCGTGAAAGCTTAAAAGGATGGGGTACTGGGCCTATATGCCTCGAGCATATCCCCTAGATGACCTTTAAGCAAAAAATGCTTCCCAGGGACTTTTCGAAAGGAATCCCTTTTCCAACCAACTTCCTTACTTTACTTTTAAAATATACCAAAATTCATCCCCAACAACCAAGTGAGCTATAATTTAGCTGCACACGACTGAAGCATGCAAACCTATACTATAATACACTGATATATCAAACCGATACAAGCATAAAAAAGAAAAACATAACAAATCTAAAGACAATCTAAGTCATGAACCATGCAACTAACTCCAAATTTTAAATACAACATTCTTTTGTCATTCCAAACTTGATATCTACTCTAAATCATAAAAAAATGTCATCCAGTCCTGCTAATTACACAATACTGACCTCAAAGAATTGATACTAATCCACCAATAATCGATAATCAAAAGCATAAGAATAAGCCCATAAGGTGTTACCGAATCGCACAAATGAAGAATATGAAATACTGTGAAATCTAGCAAAAGATATAACTATTCTGAATGACCCTTGAAACCAATAATCATGAAGCACAGGCATAATCTCTAAAAGATGAATGATTTGATCCAGAATACCCCACCGATGTAACACCCCACGGTGTTTAAGGCTACAAGTAACCCTAAGATAACCCTTTGAGACTGTTACTACTTCTAACACTCGCGTTAGGGTAAATAAGCTAAACAATAATACTATATTGTGTTCACTAAATTCCAAAATAACTGGAAATAATTACTGAATAGCAAAAGTACTAACAATCTTGAAGACAACTTCAACTAATAGTCTAGTCTTACAAAGCCTCTACTAGTCAAACTGGAGAGCAATTGGGACAGACCCCCAACTGACTCATTATGATCTAAAACTAAAACGCAAAACACTGTGAAAATGGAAAAACGAAAAATATAGGTCCTCAAACCATGAGGACACACCAACGTTGGAATGTAGACAAGGTTACTCGAGAATTATGGTCACTGCTGCGACTGTGCACCTAAACCTACATTATGAGATGATATAGCTCACAGATGTATATGTGGATCAATAATTTGGGAATCTACTGAGTATATGGGGGTATATACATTTACATAAAACAATATCAATACTCTTTAGTAAAATCATACATACAAATAGGAATATCTTACATTGCTTAGATAAGTCTAAAATATAAAACTCATAATTCATAAATAGTGAAACATGTAACACAAATCACGTGATTCATTATACTTAACTTTAAAATCTATACTCTTCTCTTATTCTCAGTACTTGAAGGCTAAAGGAAGCTTTAAACAATACTTTCAGACTCATGCTTTTATCTTGTGGAGTGTAAAACTTCTTTAAAACTTAGAGCTTATAGAACTTTTAGGAATGTTTAACACTTGGAAACTCTGGAACTCTTTTAGACTCCAGAGTTTCTTCTATCCGACATACACCATGTTAGCTATATGGAGTCCAACATCTTTTCTATGTTGGGGTGAGTTGTTCTACCCTTATCATCGGAATAGAACCTTAACTTAAGTGATAACTTATCTTAACCCACTTGGGGTAAATCAGAAACCTATGGGGGCAAGTAGTTTTGGGGTATGAGACCTTGTAATCCTACCCAACTCGGTGCTAAATACTACTCCCATACTTAACCTCAGAACTTTTAGGAAATCCACCTTAAAATAATTAAAGGCTCTATAATAAAGACCAAATAAATAATTTTGTTTACTTTAAATCATAATCAAATTTGGATTCCTATATTAGCTTAGACCCAAGGGGTAAAATCTTTAACTAAAATCTGGAAATAGATTATTTATGGGGTACTCATGACCCAAACAGTCTTGAACAATAATTCTTAAAATGGGGGTCTATTGACCCAAATAGTAAATCTCAAGTCAACATCTCAAAATTCCTGCTTAAGAATGCAATTACTCATAAGGTATGTTGAAATTTACAAGTCTCATCAATAAGTATTGAAACATATGCAAAATCATGCTATTTGACATTCAATTCATGGAAAGTATCAAAACCTTGCAACTAATAATAATGGGTGAAAAACCCTAACTTAATTTCATGTAAAATCTCATAAATAGCAGAAAACTTGTAATTTAAAATAATCATTTGGGCACATGGGTGAAAGGATTACCCTTGTTCAAACCCCACATACCTTAGATTTTTTACTTTAGATGAATAAGCTTTTTTGAGGCTTTTTTTCGAACTCTTAAGTAAGGGTTCTTGAAGCTTTTGACTAGGAAACTTTGAATCTTTAACTCAATTTGCAGAAATTATGGAGGAATCTTAAAGTTCAGGGAGAAGGGATTGAGTTTGCTCTTGAGGGAGAAAACCCTAGGTCTTGATGTTTTTGATGGATATGAAGTTATTTGCTTCGTTTTGAATATATCTAAGTGTTAAAAGGGAGGAAAAAGACCAAAAAGTCCTTTCAAAAATACTTAAAAATACTGAACGGGTTCTGCGATGGTTCGTTGTGAGGTCGATGGTCCATCAGACTGACTGTCGCACCTTGACCAGAATAGGGGTTCACTGCCTCATCTACGATGTCTTGGGCGATGGTCCATCACTAGCTCGACTGTTCATCGTCCTGACCGTCACAGTTAGCTAGAGAGTGGACTTACTGCCTCAGCTGCGGTGGTCTGGGGGATGGTCCATCACTAGCTCGATGGTCCATCAGACCTCTCTGTCGCACCTAGGCAGTTCAGACTGCTTTCTGTAAAACGTCCATATCATTTTCTTTCGATGCTGTATTTTGACTAAATGGGAGTCGTTGGAAAGATAATTCAATTTCCCTCATGGAATAAGGCATCACTTGACATATTTGGAAGTCATTCCTAAATCTTATGGAAGAGCAAGCCAAAAATTTATTCCGTCTCTAATAGTTTCTCATTATGCTCTTCGATATGGTTTAAACACTAATCACTTTGGAAGTCATTCCTAAATCTTTTAGAGATGGAATAAGGCTTCACTTGACATGTTTTAAAGGCTCAGACTATGAGGGAAATTTATGGGGTCTTACAATATCTCCCCCTTGGAAACATTCATCCTCGAATATTGCTAGTTAGACTAAAAGTACAGAGATATCAGGGAATGCACAGCTGAAATAATTTGCTAAACTGATACTATATCTTTCTAAACTTTTGAATACTTCAGGAAGTGCAAGAGCTTACACAAGAATAGATACATAGCTGAACTTTTATTAGAAAGGAACTGGATTGAGAACGAATAATACCTTTGGCTTGATCTAAACTTGTAGAGAAAAGGTCCGGGTACTTGGCTTGTATATCTGCTTGCGTTTCCCAAGTAGACGGCTAAAATGAATGATTCCACCACAAAAATTTGACCAAGGGAACTTCTTTGTTCCTTAGTCTAAGGACCTGGTAATCTAGGATCTCAACCGGAATCTCATCAAATGAAAGACTAGTCTGGATATCTGCGCTCTCTGAAGAATCTACTACTACGGAATCACCAATGTTCTTCTTAAGCAGGGAGACATGAAAGATAGGATGAATAGCTGACAACTCTCTGGGCAACTTAACTTCATAGGATACTTTCCCAACATGGATCAAAACTATATAAGGACCAACAAAACAGGGACTAAGCTTTCCCTTTTTTCCAAACCTTTTCACCCCTTTCATGGGTAAAATCTTTAAGTACACCAAATCACCCACCTCAAACTCAAGATCTCTTCTCCTCACATTGGCATATGACTTTTAACTACTCTGAGTTGGCTTCAACCTTTCCCTAATCAACTTAACTTTCACCATAACATCAAACACTACACCAATGGGTGATCTACATCTTCTACCATACAAAGCTTCAAACGGTTCCATCTTGATGCTAGCATGCTAACTATTGTTATAGGCAAACTCAATCAATAGTAAGTGCTAATCCCAACTACCTTTGAAATCAAGGGCACACGCCTTCAAAATATTTTCTAAAGTCTGGATGGACATCTCAGCCTGACCATCTGTCTATGGATGAAAAGCAGAACTCAAATAAACATGGGTACCAAGACCCTTCTAGAAAGCTTTCAAAAATTACAAAGTGAACTGAGTACCCCTATCCAATATGATGGACAAAGGAATTCTTTGCAACCTAACTAACTCCCGAATATATAATCTACCCTAATCCTCAGCTGTATAAGATGTATGCACTGGCATAAAATGGTCGAACTTAGTCAACCTGTCTATAACAACTGAAATAGAATCATCATGGTGATGCGAAAGAGGTAAGCTAGTCACAAAATCCATATTTACCTCTTCTCACTTCCAAGTGGGTATACCAAACTATTACAACTTACCGCCAGGTCTTTGGTGCTCTACCTTAACCTATTGGAACATTGCATAATTTTTCACAAACCCTTCTATATCCTTCTACATGTCACTCTACCAATATATTTCCAACACGTCGCGGTACATCTTGGCAGCACCGGGATGAATTGAATACCACGAACCATGCACCTCAGCCATAATTCTCTACCTCAAGTCACCAACACACAAAACACAATCTATTTTGACATCTCAACATACTATATCCCTTTTAGGAGAAAACCTCTACCTTTTGGACTTTAACCGACTCCTTCAGTCTGACCAAACTAGAATCTAAGTCTTTCTTCTCCTTCACTTCTAAAACTGAAGAGGATTTGGAACTACTCTATACCAAAATATTCCTTTCAATGGAATCAAGCAACCTAACACCCAATCTGTCCAGATGATGCACATCATGAGCTAACTCCTTCTTATCTTCCTCCATAGGAGCCACACTGCCCATAGACATCCTTTTAAGGGCATCGCCAATACATTAGCCTTGCCTGAGTGATATAACACACTCATATCATAATCTTTTAGTAACTCTAACCACCTTCTCTAATGAAGATTCAACTCCCTCTGAGAAAACACATATTGAAATATTTTATAGTCCGTAAACACATCAACATAAACACCATACAGATAGTGTCTCCAAATTTTCAAAGCAACAACTACAGTAGATAATTCAAGATCATGGGTTGGGTAATTCTTTTCATGCGACTTTAACTGTCTAGAGGTATATGCTATAACCTTATCTTTCTTCCTTATCACACAAACCTAACCAAATTTAGAGGCATTACAACACCACAAAACCATCTGTGCCATCAAGTAAGGTCAACACAAGGGCTAAAGTGAGTTGAGTCTTCAACTCATGAAAACTCTTCTCACAGGAATCTAACCAAAGGAACTTAACTTTATTTTGGGTCAATCGAGTCATGGGGGATGCAATCGAAGAAAAACCTTCAATGAAACGGTAGTAGTAGCCAGCTAGACCTAAGAAACTTCTAATGTCAGATGAAGAGATAGGTCAAGGCCAATTTCTTATATGTTATATCTTTTAGGGATCTACTTTAATGCCTTCAGATGAAATAATATAACCCAGAAAAGCTATGGACCTTAGCCAAAGCTCACACTTGTTGAATTTGGCGAACAACTTATGATCTCTAAAAGTCTAGATGATAATTCTAAGATGATTCGCATGGTCATCCTTTGTACGGGAACACTATGACAAACATATCAAGATACTACTTGAACATGCGATTCATTAGGTCCATGAAAGCCACTGGAGCATTGGTTAGCCCGAAAGACATCACTAGAAACTCAAAGTGACCATAACAGGTTCGGATGGCTTTCTTTAGGATATCACAATTTTCTTACTTTAATTTGATGATAGCCGGATCTAAGGTCTATCTTGGAGAAATAACTTGCACCTTGAAACTGATCAAATAGGTCATCGATTCTCGGAAGAGGATACTTATTATTAACTGTGACCTTATTACGATGATGATAGTCAATGTACATATGCAAAGAACCATATTTCTTTTGTACGAATAGGATGAGTGTGCCCCAAGGAGAGATACTAGTCCTTATGAAACCTTTATCTAAAAGATCCTTGAGATATTCTTTCAACTCCTTAAGCTCTACAGGTGCCATACGGTAGAGATAAATAGAAATACGCTGAGTGTTGAGAAAAAGGTCAATCCTAAATTCTATCTCTCTATCAAGAGGCACCCCTGCGAGATCTTCCGAAAACACATCAGGAAACTCATTAACAATGTTGGCTGACTGAATAGTTGGAGTCTCAGACTTAGTATCTTTAACTCTAACTAGGTGATAGATGCAACCTTTAGATATTAGATGTTTGGCTTTGAGATAAAAGATAAAATTACTCTTGAGAGATACTAAACTCCCGGATGATAACGCCCAAACTACAGCTCTCGTAAGAGTGTAACCGATCGCTGTCAAATATAGAACCCAACTGGGTTGGGTGTCAAATCCCACAGGGAATACTTAGTCAATAAGTGTTGCAATTATTAGTAGACTGTTGGTCCCAAATTCCACGGAAAAGGGGGATTTGATTATGCGTGAATTAATAATATCAAGTAACGAATGAAACGATGTATGTAGTAAGATTTAATCACAGAGAATAATAAGTTAGGGTTATGTCCACCTTATGAGTTCTACGTATCTATTAACTATGATGAATGTGGAATTTAGACATGCATGCACTTATAGAGATTCGTATTCTAATGGTAAATCCTAGTGTTTCACAACCATCAAGGATTATTTCACTTTAACTCTCTCGAGCTTAAAGTGTATAACTAATGGTACAAACTCTCCAAGAGGTTAATCCGGTTAAGGCATTAACGTGTAAACAGGGGTTGGTAGCCCCATTTCCTTGTCACACTCTCTTTTCCAAACATGTAACTTTTCTCTCGAACAAGTTAATGCTATACTGGCATATTCCTATATTTGTAACCAAAAGAATTCAATTAAAACGAAGAGAGTAATGATATAAGTAGCATACACCTCAAGAATTCACAAACTCATAGCAATAGATAATATCTCACAAGGTTTCCATAACCCTAACAGAGATGTTTATCTACTCATGGGTGCAACGGAAATCAAAGTAGACATCATCATCATCCCAAAAGTAGAAGAATCAACACGATGAAGATGGTGTGGCGTCAAGAAGGGGATGACGTTTTCCCTCTTTTGCCGTTGCCCCCACTCTAGCGTGTTTTCCCTGTGTTAGACTTACAGAATCTGTAAACTGAATAATGATTGAATGAATGCTGAAAAATTCAGAAAATAAGGTTTTTATAACATCCTTGTCCTAGTCCTACTAAGTTACTGCTACACCCTTAAGTATTTAAAAATACTGCTTTTGCCTGGGACAAATTTTCCATGCGTCATATTCAGTCCATAATATCCCAAAAGCTGCCTTCCCTCATGTGTGAAGTTTTCCTTTGCTGTCCAAAGGTCCACAAAGTGCTGAAATTTCATCATTAATACCTGAAAAACATGCTAATCACATAGGTTAGCTCACTAACAGGAAAATGGACTAAAAGTGCAGGAATTATATATTTTATCCTCCAAACTTAGCCTAAAATATGGGTAAATTATGGTTCTTAAGGGTATAAATACGCCCAACATCACCACCCCACACTTAAAGCTTTGTTCGTCCTCGAATAAAATATTACGTCCATGCAAATATCTACTTAGAATTTCACACTAACAGCACAAATTGTTCAACAAGACATGCACGACAATCATTAACAAAGAGTAGTTTTCTTGATCACTACTAGAAATAACTCAACCTCCAACATAGCCTCGTAATGATGGTTAATTCGTATCCACAAGTTAAGGAACAAAGAATCATACAAAACTACCCAACAATCATCAACCATGTGTGTCTCACACAAGATATCACCCATAATCACTCACAAGTTTGCATTTTTCAAAACATGGGTAAACGATTCTCCTTCCTCTCACTTTCACAAAGAATTCTTATGTTGCAACTGATGACCATAGGCTTTCCTTTAGTGTAATGATCTACTAATATCAGAATGCTAAGCTTAGGATTAAATAGGTCTTTACAGGTTGTAATGTAGGCTAAGGGACAGGTAGGACTATTTTGGCCAGAAATAGTGACTATGTTCCCTAAGCGCTTTAATACACTACGTTATGTCATTAACACTTTCTTTTAAACAACCCCTCTACTTTCCTTTCATCTACCACCCCTTTTTACCTATTTTGTTATTCAATTATAAACAGAACTAACTTTTTATATTTTTTTTCTTTTTTCTTTTTTTCTTTTTATTTGATTTATTTATTTATTATTTTTTTTCTTTTTTTTTATAAAACACCTCTATGATAGCCACTCTTGTTCACAATAATTTCAAGTACCAATACACTCTGAGGTATCACTCTCACCCAATTTCCTCTTATTTTGTCACATGACTCTACAATTTAAAGCGCCTAGGAATTAGGATCAAATTATGGTCTTGAAAAAAAATGGATTAGGCTGCATATGAGGCTGTCAAAGAAAATAGCTAAAGGCTCAAAGGGGGTTAACTAGGATAATGTACACAGGTAGGTAAAAAGAAGGTAAACAATTACAGGCTGCCAAAGAAATGCCTAAATCATCTCCTAAACTCACACTCTTTATTTCGCTTTACACACACACCAGGCAAGTTCTAGCATCAGTCACAACACAGAATATACGATAACCTCACATACACAAGGCACATGGTCAAATTTATTGGGAGCAGTATAGACTCTTGACCCCACAGATGAATGAATTAAACAACACAAATATCACAGAGTGAGTCACACTTAGAGCCTAAATGTCTCAATAGTAATGATTTAGCATAAACTCTTGTCATAATACCATGCCGCCTATCAGAACAATTTCATGCAAAACCTAAAAAAATATAAAAATTTAACTACAAACTAGAATAAATGCAGGCAAAGAAGTACAAACCAATATACAAATACCAGCACCCCACACTTAGACGGGACACACTGCCCTCAGTGGAAAATAAATAAGGAAAACATGATTAGTCGGACTCCTCCTCTATGTCTGGGTTCATACCCCCTATATCGGAATCATCATCAGAGTCGTCGTCATCAGAGTTGTCTTCCACGTCTGAGTCTGGTCTTTGGCGATCATCGTCAGTCAACAAGTCATCATCGAGAGGTTCCTCAAAATGTACACCTACTCCACACATAGCCCGTGCATGCTCATTCATCGGGTAGTCATAATCCAACTGTTGGAGCTCTGCATCAGTTGGAACACGTCCCCCACTCATCAATGTAAACCTCATCATGCCATATAAATTGCAAAAAAAGCTTTCGTCGCGAGCATGTCTTTCTGCAATGGTCAGGTTGATGCCATGTCCAATTTCAGGATCTTTAACCTTCGTAAGATCAACCTTCTTCGGGTTGTGTGGAAGCTTATGATCTGTAGGTTCCTCTTCAATTTGCTCCTTCCTCAATATCGCAGTCAACAAATTGCCAAAGCTAAAATGGGACCTCTTGTGCAGCCTAGCCTTACGCATTGATGATCGTATCACCGCACCAATGTTGATGGGAATATTAGTCATTAGAGCGTACACCAAGCATACTCTATCACGTGTGATATTTGTGTACTGAGTCCCAGGAATCAGGTAAGAGTTGACTATCCTCAACCATATCTGCGCTTCTCTGTTCAAAGAAACATACGGGAAGGTATTGTGCTAACTGATATCCTTGTGATGAATCCACCGTTCCATTGACCTTTTTCCGCACACTGTGTGTCTGATTGCCCTGTATGGAGTTCTGTGATAAATCTCCTTGAGCGGTGATAGATCTACAGATGGAAAACCCAGAAAAGCATTGAAAAACTCTGCATTCAGTTGCAAGACTTGGCCCCGAATCTTCACTTCACTTCTGGTAGTCTTTGGGGATTAATTGGCATAAAACTCGCGTGTTAGATCAAGATTGCATTCTCCCGTATCTCGGAAAATGAAATCAAGATTTAGCGCCATGATTTTAGCCAAAATGTGAGGTTCTCTCTTTGCTAGACTCTTCTTTTGTATCAAATCCACGTGAACATATTTTTTCACTTTGTTGTTCTTGTACCACTCCTTTCCTTCCTCCTCTAGGACCCACTTTATTCCGAAAGTGCGTCGAGGTATTTGCAGCGAGGAGGATTCAACTTACTCTTTTCTTCCCCTTTTCTGACCTTTCTGTGATGTGGATACTTTTTTTTTCCTTGTCATCCTTTCGGTGCCATTCTTCTTGGTGATGGACTTGGAAGATGATCTTGTAAGGTTAGATGAGCAAAAAGAAAAGTTTTGAGAGATTTGGGAAGGTTAGGAAGTGCCTAGGTTGAACAAACAAGTGTATTTTGTCTTAAGGTTGAAGTTCAATTTATAGACCAAGGCTTGGGTCGGTTTCGATCCATGAAAAATCAGGTTAGGGGCCAAAAATAATAAGTAGGCGGCGCCTAATGCTTTGCCTATGCTTGGAATAGGCGGCGCCTAATGCTTTGCCTAGTTGGGCATAGGCGGCGCCTATGCTATCGCCTAGTTGAGCATAGGCGGAGCCTATGCTATGGCCTTGTCGATTCAGACAGCAAAGGCAATGGCATAGGCGGAGCCTAATGCTTTGCCTAGTTGAGCATAGGTGGGGCCTATGCTATAGCCTTGTTTATTCAAAGAACATAGGCCATAGCATAGGCCTTGCCTTGTCTGTTGCCTAGATTTACATAGGCCTTGCCTTGTTCGTTGCCTAGATTCGCATAGGCATTGCCTTGTCTATTACCTTTGATCCTTCATTCCTAACTTACCACCTTTAACATGGCTTACTTTCAAATCTAAATTTGACACCAATCTCTTCCTTTATACGTCTTGCACCTACACTTACTCAGAAACAACAAAAATGATTAAAACAGTGCGTTGCCTCCCACCAAGCGCCTTAGTTTTGGTCGTGGCTCAACTCTTCTTTTAGTATTTTTATTTAACAAAAAAATACTCCTAGGAAGACAAAACGATTAAAAATTATGGGTTGCCTCCCATGTAGCGCTTGATTTATTATCGTGGCACGACATAGTTACCTCGATTACTCAGACATCATCGAGACAGATGGTGGCTCATTTTCTGAATGGATTCAGACGACGCTGATGCTTAATTGTGGGCATACATATCCCAGGAGGGATACCAATTATATCATCAATAATCCAACCAATAGCTTTCTTGTACCTCTTCAGAACAGAGATGAGAGCCTCGACTTGTTGCTCACTAAATCAGCCGCAACACTCACCGAAAGTGTATTTCCACTTCCCAAGAATGCATACCTTAGATGACTGGGGAGCTCTTTCTATTCTAGCACTGGTGGCTCTTCAATGGAAGTTTTCGCTGTTGGTAAAGGTCGATTGTTAAGATCAAGGTCCAGCTTCTTAGGAGCCTGAGAATAGGACCCTATTCCTGTTAGATCACAAATAGTTTCTTCATGATCTTCAACATCCTCACTCTCAAAATTCAAAAGCACAGCAGACAATGGCTCAACAGTAAGCTGCTTCTCTACAGATAATCTTTTCTCATCCTCATGATAAACATCAGCTACAGAGAACACATTCATATCTCTAGGCTGCTTCATCGATTTGCATACATTAAAATGGACCACTTCATCATTCAGCCGAAATAAAAGCTCATTATCTCTTAAATCAATAAGCACACTTCCAGTTGCGAGGAAAGGGCGTCCCAAGATTATGGGAACTTCAGAATACACCTCGCAATGCAAAATAACAAAGTTTGCAGGAAAAATGAATGTAGAAACCTTCACCAGTACATCATATAAGATACCAACAGGTCGTTTTACCGACCTATCTTCCATCACAAGTCGCATATTGGTTGGTGTAGGATCGCCCAACCCCAACTTTTTGTAGATGGATAGTGGCATCAAATTGATGCTAGCCCCTAAATCGCACAATGCCATAGCAAAATTCATAGATCTAACCGTGCAAGGAATAGTGAAAGCACCAGGATCTGCCTTCTTCTGAACTAATGATCTTGTAGCGATTGTACTACAATGATGAACATTATCTGCCAGCCCATAGCTTGTTGCCCGCTTCTTTATCAAAAGGTTCTTCATGAATTTGGCGTACCCAGGCATCTGTTCCAGCGCCTCCACCAAAGGAACATTAATAGTCAGCTGCTTCAACATAGTCATGAATTTACTAAACCTTGTATCATCAGCTTTCTTCTTTAGTCTTTGAGGAAAAGGTGGTGGTGGAAGGGGAATAGTTTTCTCCACCACTTCCTTTTTATCTTGCTTCTGATTATCAATCTTTTCAGGCTGGTGACGTCTAGGTGTAGTGTCATGAACGTTCTCATTCTGATTTTTAGCTTCAATAGACTCATCACAATCTGCTTCAATCACATTCTCCTCTATATTATCAAACACCTACTTGCCTTTAGACAGATTTTCCAACACTTTACCACTCCGGGTAGTACTAGCCATACATGATCCATCATTCCTTTGATTTTGCACAGTGTCACTAGGTAAAGTGCCAGCCTTTCTTTGATTGAATACCGCTGAAAGTTGGCTCAGTTGTTGTTCCAGCTGTTTTATTGCAGTAGAATGTGAGTCAACCAATTGATTTATTAAGGACAAATCATTCATTACCTCAGTTACTCCCGTGTTGGTTTCCTCCACTCCTTTCAACATCTTAACCATCCTATCTTCCATGGAAATCTTCCCAGAGCTAGACGCCACAGCCTCACGATTTCCAGGAGAAACATACAAACCACTCCTGTCAGTCTTGTTCTTTAAACTACCTTGATCACGGTCCTTATATCCTGATTTATCATAATAGTTCCGACCTTGGTTTCCTTGGTCATTGCCTCGAAAACACCCCTGATTATTCAAGTAATTCATTTCTTCCTCAGAATCGGAGTCGTCTGTTCCCTGTGATACAACGGCCTTAACTTTTTTGGTCTTCCCTGATAATAAGTGCTTGGTAAGAAGATCCATCTGCGTTTTTATGTGAGCCATATCTTGGTCACGTTCCTCTTGTCTTCGCCTCTGTTCTGCTGTTATGCCAATAAATATAGTAGAGCTTGCTACCTCAGAATCCCTGGTATGCCAGGCTCTACTCTGCTTTGTCATACGGTCTAGCATATCACTTGCCTCAATAAAAGTAAGGTCCATGAATGACCCTCCTGCAGCATTATCAACCACTTTCTTAGTCACCAAATTTAAAGACCTGTATAATATCTCCATCAAGTGGACATTGGTCATATGATGATTTGGTCACCGCATAAGCTTCTTCTTGAACCTCTCCCATGTTTTGTGGAGAGCTTCAGTTGGAAGATATCGAAAATTATTAATCTCATCTCTCAACTGTGCTCTCTTAGATGGCGGAAAGAATCTTTCTAGGAAAGCGTCTTTTAATTGCCTCCAATTAGTAATAGAATCAGGAGTTAGCCCGTTAAACCATAAAATTTCCTCTCCAGATAGAGACAATGGAAATTAGCACAGCCAAATTGCATTCTGTCCAACGCCTGGATTGTCGAATGACTTACATGTAGAGATAAAATTAATCAGATGCATATTCAGATCATCGCCTGCAAGTCCACCAAATAACCCCTTGAGCTGCAATAGCTGAATCATGGTGCTAGTGATATTGAACTTTGCTCCAGGTGCCAAGGGCGGAGAAATAATAGCCCCTGTGGCACCAGCCCCATCCAGATCATCATCATCATCATCAAAAGGAATCTGCACAGCTCGGCGGTCAGGTCTCATTCTAGCTTGACGATCTCTCCTGTGCATAGGTGCTGCCACCTCATCAGTACGCCTAGGATTTAGTAACTCATCATCACCCAGGTCCTCATCATCCAGATTTGTTGCCCGACCTGGGTTATCAATATTCTGTTGATGCACTTGAGTAGCTGCCAACGCAACTAATCTAGCCTGCTCCAGTTGAGCAGCCCTTCTATCAATGTCTCGTTGTGCATCCATTCTACCAATAAGATGTGGTTCAGGATTGATAGGTAATAACGGTTTACCTGAACTTCGAGTGTTTGGCATGCATTTAACCGAACCAAAATAAAACAAAAACAACAACTAAAAGTAAAATTTGAGAATTTTTGACCAAAGGGTCTATTAAATATCACAAACTTAGTTGACAACTGTATTCCTCGGCAACGGTGCCAAAATTTAATAACGCCCAAACTACAGCTCTCGTAACAGTGTAAGCGGTCGCTGTCAAATATAGAACCTAACTAGGTTGGGTGTCGAATCCCACAGGGAATACTTGGTCACAAAGTGTTGCAATTATTAGTAGACTGTTGGTTGCAAATTCCACGGAAAAGGGGGGATTTGATTATGCGTGAATTAATAATATAAAGTAACGAATGAAACGATGTATGTAGAAAGATTTAATCACAGAGAATAATAAGTTAGGGTTATGTCCACCTTATGAGTTCTACGTATCTATAAACTATGAGGAATGCGGAATTTAGACAAGCATGCACTTATAGAGATTCGTATTCTAATGGTAAATCCTAGTGTTTCTCAACCATCAAGGATTACTTCACTTTAACTCTCTCGAGCTTAAAGTGTATAACTAACGGTACAAACTCTCCAAGAGGTTAATCCGGTTAAGGCATTAACGTGTAAACAGGGGTTGGTAGACCTATTTCCTTGTCACACTCTCTTTTCCAATTATGTAACTTTTCTCTCGAACAAGTTAATGCTATACTGGCATATTCCTACGTTTTCAACCATAAGAATTCTATTAAAACGAAGAGAGTAATGATATAAGTATCATACACCTCAAGAATTCACAAACTCATAGCAATAGATAGTATCTCACAAGGTTTCCATAATCCTAACAGGGAAGTTTAGCTGCTCATGTGTGCAACGGAAATCAAAGTAGACATCATCATCATACCAAAACTAGAAGAATCAACAGGATGAAGATGGTGTGGCATCAAGAAGGGGATGACGTTTTCCCTCTTTTGCCGTTGCCCCCACTCTAGCGTGTTTTCCATATGTTAGACATACAGAATCTGTAAACTTAATAATGATTGAATGAATGCTGAAAAATTCAGCAAATAAGGTTTTTATAACATCCTTTTCCTAGTCCTACTAAGTTACTACTTCACCCTTAAGTATTTAAAAATATTGCTTTTGCCCGGGACAAATTTTCCATGCGTCACATTACGTCCATAATCTCCCAAAAGCTGCCTTCCCTCATGTGTGAAGTTTTCCTTTGCTGCCCAAAGGTCCACAAAGTGCTGAAATTTCATCATTAATACCTGAAAAACATGCTAATCACATAGGTTAGCTCACTTACAGGAAAATGGACTAAAAGTGCAGGAATTATATATTTTATCCTCCAAACTTAGCCTAAAATATGGGTAAATTATGGTTCTTAGGGGTATAAATACGCCTAAAATCACCTGACTAGTAAAAATCTAGTTCATCAGGAAATTGAAACTTGACCACACGATATGACATTCTATAGATGCATAACAAGAAAGAAGCCAATCCATACCTAGAATAAGGTAACAATCCACCATGTCCAACTCTATTAAATAAAAAAATATGACTCTAAGAAGAACAGTGATGGGACACTTTTTATGAACTTTCTTAGCAGCAACTAACTCACCTACTGGAGTAGAAACTAGGAAAGGCTCAGGAATCTTCTCGGGACTCATTTTGAAATTTACATCTATAAGTGGGGTCACATAAGATAAACTTGACATGGGGTCTAACAACACATAAACATCAAAGTGAAATACATGGAGCATACCAGTAATAACATAGGGAGAATTCTTCTGCTCCTAGCAGGATGGAAAGGCGTAGAATATAATCTGGCACTAACCGCCAGCAGTACTGGATGAAGCGACCTGAGGAGGGGATGGATGGGCTAAAGGAGCTGAGGTACTAGTAGCTTGAGTCTAAGGTCAGACATCTCTGTTCCACTACCTAGCATGTGGGCACTCTTTAAGTCTATGGCCCATCTTGCCTCAACCAAAACAACCTCTCTGCATGGCCAAACACTCACTAGGATGGGTTCTGCCGTACTTAGCATAAGGAGGATAATTAGTCTTGTTACTCACACTATTCTAGAACCTGCAAATAGAGGGCCTGTTCCCTTGATCCTGCCTATTTCAGGGCACGGGAGCACTATCTGATGAAGGAACTTGCATAGATGAACGACTCTAAAACTATGAACGATTCCCTCCATAGGACCTGGTCTGACCATACTCATGCTGCTCGGATCTATCTCTCTTGTTTTCCCTTATCTTATCTCTCTCCCTTATCTTGTCTACCTCTATCTATTGTGCATGCATCATTAGTTGGGACAAATCTATATCTCTTTTGAGCATAGTGGTCCTACACACATTCAGCACCAAACCAGACACACCTGTGATGAACTTACTCATACTTGTTTGGGTGTAGCAATCAAATTGGGAGCATAATTGGCTTACTGGTTGAACTTCAAGTAGTACTCCTTAACAGTCATAGAGCTCTATCTCATGTTCATAAACTCCTCTATCTTTTCTTCCCTCATCTCTAACAGGAAGAACTTGTCCAAGAACACATCCTGTAACACCTGCTAAGTAATGGGGGCAGCATATTTCCCTCTATTCTTCCTCCATACAACAAACCAATCATAAGCAATGTCTTTCAAATGATAAGATGCCAGCTCTACACTTTCTTCCTCAGAAAAATGCATGACTTGGGTGATCTCTCTCACCTTCTCAAGATATACCTGCGGGTTCTCACTAGCCTTAGACCCATAGAACTCTAGCAGATTTATTTTCATAAAATCACGGATCCTAGCAGTAGCTAAGTCACCTCCCTGCTAATGCAGAACTGTGGCCTGGTTATTAGCCTGCACATTGGTGGTGACTGCTTGCGCTAACGCCTGAAAGGCAGCCTAAAACTTAGCATGAGACATAGTCTCATTCATAGGATCAATAGGTTGAGGTTGCTCGTTATTATTTATGTGGGCATTCGCACTTCAGGGAGGCATTTTTTAAAATAACAAAGCATAAATTAATTGCAAAGAGAAATAACTGTAAGCACGATAGATTCTGAATAAAAGAGATAACTTTTTCCGAAAACATCTTGTAAACTTTTGCTCATAGATGTGGCATGCTACACACCGATGATCAAGACTTCCTAAAACATCTGGTAGACTTTTGCTCATAGATGTGGCATGCTACACACCGATGATCAAGACTCTACTTAACGCGGCTTGTCTGACCAAAACTCCATAGACCTTAGGCTCTGATACTATGTTTGTAGCACCCCAAAATCTCATCCCGAGATGTCACACAGTGCTTAAGTCAACAAGTATCCCTAAGCTAACATTTTGAGCCTGTTCACTTGTTTTAGGGTAAATAAGCTAAACAATGATACTATATAGTGCAAACTATAATCTGAAATACCTAGAAATAATGCCTAAATAGAAAAAATACTAATAATCTAGAACACAACTTCAACTAATAGTCTACTCTGACAAAGCCTATACTACTCAAACTGGAGAGCCATTGGGACAGACCCCCAACTGACTCACTATCATCTGAAAGTAAAACTCAAAACACTGTGAAAATAGGAAAACTACAAATATAGGTCCTCAAATCATGAGGACTCACCTACAGTGGAAATACACCAAGGTACTCGGGAATCACGGTCACTACTGAGACTGTGTACCTAAATCTACATTAATGTACTGAGTATATGGGGGTTTATGCATTTACATAAAAAAATAGCAGTACTCTTTAATAAAATCATGCATGCCAATAGGAATGACTTATATGGCTTGGATAAATCTAAAATATAAAACTTATAAATCATAAATAGTGAAACATGTAACAAAAATCTTGTGAGTCATTATACTTAACTTTAAAATCTATACTCTTCTCTTATTCTCAGTACTTAAAGACAAAAGGAAGCTTTAAACAATACTTTCAAACTCATGCTTTTATCTTTTGGAGAGTAAAACTTCTTTAAAACTTAGAGCTTATAGAACTTTTAGGAACTTTTAACAATTGGAAACTCTGGAACTCTTTTAGACTCGAGAGTTTCTTCTAACTGACATAAACCATGTTAGCTATATAGAGTCTAACGCCTTTCCCATGTTGGGGAGAGCTGTTCTACCCTTGCCATCAGAATAGAACCTTAACTTAAGTGATCACTTATCTTCACCCACTTGGGGTAAATTAGAAACATATGGGGGCACGTAGTTCTGTGGCATGAGACCTTGGAATCATACCCAACTTGGTGCTAAATACTACTCCCATACTTAAGCTCAGAACTTTTAGGAAATCCACCTTAAAATAATTCAAGGATCTATAATAAAGACCAAATATATATTTCTCTTTGCATTAAATCATAATCAAATATGAATTCCTATCTTAGCTTAGACCTAAGGGGTCAAATCTTTTACTAAAATCTAGAAATAGCTTAGTTATGGGGTACTCATGACCCAAACAGTCTTGAACAATAAATTTTAAAATGGGGGTCTATTGACCCAAATAGTAAATCTCAAGTCAACATCTCAAAATTCATGCATAAGAATGCAATTACTCATAAGGTATCTTGAAATTTGTAAGTCTCATCAATAAGCATAGAAAAATATGCAAAATCATGCTATTTGACATTCAATTCATGGGAAGTATATGGGTGAAAGGATTACCCTTCTTCAACCCCCACATACCTTAGATTTTTGACTTTAGATGAATTAGCTTGCTTGAGGCTTTTTTCAAACTCTTGAGTGAGGGTTCTTGATGCTTTTGACTAGGAAACTTTGAATTTTAACTCAATTTGCAGAAATTATGGAGGACTCTTAAAGTTCATGGAGATGGAATTGAATTTTCTGTTGAGGGAGAAAATCCTAGGTTTCGATGTTTTTGATGGATATTTTGTTATTTGCTTCGTTCTGAATATATCTAAGTGTTAAAAGGGTGGCAAAAGACCATAAATTAATTTTAAAAATGACTTAAAAATATTGAATGGGGTCTACGACAGTTGGTGCGATTGTCCATTACTAGGTCGATAGTCCGTCGGACTGACTGTCAAACCTGGACCAGAAAAGAGGTTCACTGCCTTGTCTATGATGGCTTGGGCGATGGTCCATCTCTAGCTCGACGGTCCGTCTGCCTGACCATCGCACTAAGCCAGAGAGTTGACTCACTACCTCAGCTGTGATAGTCTGGACGATAGTCCATCACTAGCGTGGCGGTTCGTCGGACCTCTCCGTCGCACTTGAGCAGTTCAGACTGCTTTCTGTAAAACGTCCATGTCTTTTTCTTCTGAGGTCAGATTTTGATGAAATGGGAATCATTGGAAAGATAATTCAATTTACCTCATGATAAAAATTTATTTTTCAGAAAACTCTATATAGTTTAAACACTAATTACTTTGGAAGTCATTCCTAAATCTTTTAGAAATGGAATAAGGCTTTACTTGACATGCTTTAAAGGTTCAGATTATGAAGGAACTTTAAGGGTATTACAACCGAGTGTGGGTAAAACCAGATAAGACAAACTTAAGCACACTTATTCTATTGATATGACATCTAAGATTATGACAAACATCAAGAATCGAAGTCATGTGCAGTAGAAACCAATTACATGTGCCAAAGGACTATCCCTCGACCATTTATATAGCATAACCTATTTGAAATGAAGATAACCTAATAGGTAGGTAAATTGTAGAATTAATTAGCCTATAATTGAATGCCTAACTGAAATAAAACCTTGAAACATACTACAACCAAATTCTACAACCTAAAACTAAAATCTAAAAACAAAAGTTGAACTGTTCCAACACAATTGTCCAAACCAATCTTGTTGATAGCTAAGCACCTAAATTCAAAAATCTATCCTAAATTTTTATCTTTCCTTTAAAGAGATAAATCTAACACTCGAGGTAATAAATCTTTGCTAAGGCCAAATTCCCAAATCAACCTCACTATCAGAATTTAAGAATATACCCAATGGTTCACATAAGAGTCAAACCTGAAATGTTTCAAAAGAGCATAACCATAACAGAGGAAAACCGTATGATAAAGATATGACCAGTCAAATCCCAATCCTGTATAGCCATAATACATCAAGGCATAACTAAAAAATGATCAAGGATACAAAGAATAGTAATGGTAGCCAAATCCTGAGAAACTTCGAAAAGTATCATCTTAAACTAAATTTTTTCAATCCAATATTCAATCTACAACAAAAAAATACCCATAGGCACATATTTCCAAGGAAAAGAACTCTACAAAATCACATTAGGCAAAAAAACTACAAAAATAAGAATTTCCTAAATTCACCTATTTACACCAACGATAGAAAAATTGTATCATAAACCACATATAGAAAGAATGGAGTACCCAACTCACAATCAATATAAAGATTAAGGCCATAACTTGGTGATGAACTTGCTGAATCTAAAGAATAAATCTCAAAGTTATCAAACTAAAGAATAGAATCTAGAGCAGATGCTAGAAACTCGGCAAATTCAAAAGGCAAACCTTCAACTTTTCCACATCACAAATAGGCAATAATACCAAATTACAAACTTTAGAATCACCAAAAAGCCATTGAAGGCTAAGCCTATGTTCACTAGTACAAACCACTCACAAGATAATCTAACATTACTAATAAAAGTAAAACAACCAACCTCACCTCACTAAAAGAGAGAGAACCAACCACTGAAGTTAGCTGTCTAAGCCAATGAAAGAGAGTCACGAAGAAGGGAACAATAACTAGATGATGCTAGCCTAGCCATCTATCACGTAAGAATAATTTGATGTCAAAATAATGGCAACTATAATAACAATATAAGATGCAGGTGCCCTAAAATGAAGAACATAGTCGATGCCACTCTAAGGTCATAAAAAGGTCAAAATGCTAAAGTAAATGAGACTTTAACACACGAAATACACCCTAAAGAAGAACTAAATATTGATCCAGTCAATTTATTACTAAAGAAATCATACATGAGGTTAATCACATACAAAAAACTATACACAAAGACATACAATAATTTATTTAGTAATATCAAAACATATAACCATTGATGGGTGTGAACGCCCCAACTCAATCAAATAAAAATCAAAAGATAGTAAATAAAAACACAATTTTATTGATGGAGTCTAAGGTTATAGTATTGACATGCCCAAAGAAGTATGTGTCTGATTTTTTCTAAATCCAAACTGAGCTACTGAATGACCTAGTGATGCACCAAGTACACTACCTTCAATCAAAGGAGCCACAACTCCATGAGATAGATTAGTCTATGCTGACTAACTAATAATCCCTTGCTAGGGACACTATCTAGACTAATGACCTATATCTCTATAGTTGTAACAAACCGTTGAAGCTTTAACCTAGCAAATATACAAGCAACCCCAAGCTAGCTAGCCAACTTATTCCTGGGACATTATCTATTGAAAGAATTATCCTCCCTATAATCATAATGTACCTCAGGAGCTCTAGGCTAGCGATGAACATATATTGACCCTATCTAGATGACCAAAGTATACCTAGGCACTCCATAGGATAATGTCCAACCATTACACAATCAAAACATACCCCAACATTGAAATAAGTTATGCATAAACAAAGTTCAAGGAAAAAATATTATCGTTGGCAACTATGCAAGAAACTAAACATAATAATATCCCTAATAAAAAAATAATGGTAAAGTATCCTTTACAAAAAGTATTCTCCCACGCATGAATCACATAGACCGTGGGTGGTTTTAGAATGGTTAAGCTACATATACCCAAGTTAATAGTTGAAGGCATGCTAAACCTAATTTTCTCTCCTAACATAGATATATGTGTATATATATATATTTATATGGTTGTTTACTTGGTTTTAAAGGTTGGAATTATTTTATCCTTAAATTGAGTGCATGCTAGTGTTCACCTGATAACTCATCTTTAGGCATTGTATCACTACACAATATAGGAACTGGCCATTTTATTCTTCCTACTTAGTGATCAGATTTAGGATCAACTTGTGTTGGATTGAAGTGGTGAGCTTCCATATTCTAGAAGTCTCCATTTCATGTCATGGATGACTTTACATAATTTTTTCATTCTATGGACTATAGTTTTCGCTATGTTCGAGGGTATATCCCAACTACATATTTTTTACTTTCAGTTAGAGGCTTTGGGGGACTACTATGGGTTGGTATGTGTGGTGTCGATAGTGTTGTCAGCCTTGGTATTGGTATTGGTTTTGGAGTTAATACCATATAAATTTATTTTATTTATGATTATTCCATTTTATTTTGGATTATATGTATAAAAACATTGGGTTATTGTCTTGGTTTGGTTGGGTATTGGACGGATTGACTTTGTTCGGTAGGTTTAGGAAATAGACAGATACGAAAGTTAGTAATATACAATTATTCTATGTTGTTATATGTTTGGAATATATCCGACTCAAGGTATTTCTTTGGCGGTTGGGTTAGGTACAAGGTGGTCCCCAATTCTAGTTGAACTGTGATACCCATTACAATAAGGCCCCAATTTGGGTCATTTCATATTGGTATTAGAGCTTTAGGTTCATGTTCAATTGGGATACTTCAAAGACGCATTGAGTAGAGTCTATTTTAAGGGTATGTAGTGTGCTACACTAATAAGAGATAGGTTATAAGGCATTTAGGAATATTTCTCTTTCTTCTGTTCTATTTACAAGTTTGGAGTTTATGTCCTTTAATATTTTCTAATACTAAATTGTTTGCTTTTTAGATCATTTCTTTACAATCTAATACACATGGAAACTCCTCTGTCCCAACTGGGGATGATGTTTATAGGAAATGCTCTACCCATGGGATCCATTATTAGTTTAGGGGTCCAATCCCTAATTTTCCTAGAGTTCCATTGGTTCTCTCTACTTTTCCTCAGGATGATATGATGAATATGGAGTTTCATCAGTTAATTTATATGCTTGCTTCATTGGTAGCTTCTCAGGATTACCGTGGTGCATCTAGTATTTGATCTTCTAAGGTCATAAGGGTTAGGCAGATCATAATGATAAGCCCTATAAATTTTACTGGTATTAAGGTGCATAAGGATCCTTAAGTTTTATTGGATGAGATTAAAAAGATATTTGTGGTTATGCATGCCATGAATATGGAAGGGGTGGAGTTTATTGGGGTTATGCATGCCATGAATATGGCAAGGTTGATGAGTCAGTTATTTTCGATACTTTCTCTGATGAGTTATTGTACCACTTTTTTCCTCAGAAGTTGATGAAAGCAAAAGTAAAGGAATTTGTTAATATGAAACTGGCAAAGATATTGGTCAAGAAGTATGTCTTGAAATTTTACCAATTATCTTGGTATGCTCCAAAGATGGTGTCTGATATAAGGGCTCGAATAAGGATGTTTTCTTTAGGACTATCTTGATAGTTGATCCTTTAAAGCAAGACTGCATTGCTGATATGGTTATCTCTGGTTGGTTGTTCATATGCAACAGATAGAGAAGGAAAGCAAAAATCATGATAAGATAGGTAAAAGACAGGGAAAGAAGTTTAGTTTTCTTAAGTAAGGTGGTGGGCTACAATAAAGTGATAGTGATAGTGGCAAGTGGCTGAAGAAATAAGTTAAAGAGTTCTGGTTCTTTCTCCACATCTAGTGCTCCCTCCCTGAAGTCGTTGGGAGATAAGAATCAGGAGGGTGGCAACAATTTTAGGGAACAAAATGCCCAATCTCAGGCTAGTGGGGCTCAGTCGGCTTCATCATGACCTACTTATAGGTTCTATGGTTGGTTGCATTAGGGTTCCTATGATGAAGGGAGGTACAAGTTTTTTAAATATGGTCAGCCATGCCATATACTTAGAAACTATCCGGTTGGTTAAGTTGCTTCAAGGACGAACAAGGTTCTGGTTGTTTCATCTTAAGCTCTAGTATCAAAGGGTGCACAACCTAGTTCAGCACTCGTTAGAACTGTCTTTTTTCTTTCACTATCCTACAAAAGTCCAAGACATCACCTAATATCGTGTCGGATATGTTGCAACTCTTTTCTCGTAATGTATATTAATTACTTAATTTGGGGTCCACTACCTCTTATGTGACCCCTTTTGTAGCTGTGCATTTCAATTTTAGTATGGAGTGTGTTTCAGACCCTTTTTCTATTTCTTCCTAGTAGGTGACTTAGTAATTGCTATAAGAGTCTATAAGGCGTGTATGGTATCTGTTAGTAGTAAGGAGACTTCAGTGGATTTGTATAAACTACATATGATGGATTTTAATATTACTCTAGAGATGGATTGGTTATACTCGTGCTATGCATTATTAGACTGTCAGGCTCATAAGGCTGTGTTTAATTTCCTTGGTGAATCGGTTATTGAGTAGGAGGGTGGTTACTTTGATCTTTGGGGGAAGTTTATATCATATCTTAGAGCTTAGATATTTATCTTCAAAGGGTCTCTCTATTATCTGGTCTAGGTTAAATATTCTAACTTAGAGGGTCCTTCTTTGGGTTTGGTTTTTGTGGTAAATGAGTTTCTGAGGACATTCTTGATGACCTTCCTAGTGTTTCTCTTGATAGGGAGATTGAGTTTGGGATTGATCTTTTCCTGGACACTCTTTCAATCTCTATTTCCCCTTACAAAATAGCATCGACTGAGTTAAAGAAACTCAATAAGGAGTTTAAGGATCCTTTATATTAGGGTTTCATCTGCCCTAGTGTGTCCTCATGAGGTGCACCGATGTTATTCATGTGTAAGTAGGATAGTTCACTTTGAATATGTATTGACTATCGATAGTTGAATAAGGTGACAGTTAAGACTAAGTATCCTCTCCTAAAGATAGGTGAATTGTTTGATCAGTTGTAGGGTGCTAAATTATTTTCTAAGATTGATCTTTGATCTGGGTGTTATCAACTTAAGATTAGGCAGGTGGATATCCCTAATAAAGCTTTTTGTACTCGGTATGGGCACTTTGAGTTCTTTGTAATATCATTTGGTTTGACCAATACTCTTACGATATTCATGGATCTGATGAATAGGGTCTTACATAAGTTTCTGAATCTATTTGTCATTGATGACATTTTGATGTACTCTAAGAGTGATGCGGATCATGACAATAACCTTCGTGTTGTGTCGCAGACTCAAGAAGAACATCAGTAGTATGCCAACTTCAATGTGAATTCTGGTTGAACACTGTCACTTTTTTTAGCCATATTATTTCTAGTGAGGGAATTATGGTGGATCTACAAATGGTTGCAGTGATTAAGAAGTTACCTAGACCCATGACTCCAATTGATATTTGAAGCTTCTTGGGTTAAGATAGCTACTATAGGAGGTTTGTAGAGAGTTTCTCGATGATAGCTGCCCCATTGACTAAGTTGACTCAGAAGAAGGTAAAGTTCTCTTGCTCTAATGCTTATGAGGTTAGTTTCGAGAAGCTGAAGGATAAGATAACTCTAGCTTCGATTTTGACCCTGCCTGAAGGCACTGATAGGTTTATAGTTTACTATTATACATCTAATATAGAAGTTGGTTGTGTTCTGATGCAATATTGTAAGGTGATAGCCTATGCTTCTAGGAAGTTGAAGGTACATCCTACTTTTGGTTTAGAGCTATTAGTATTGGTGTTTGCACTAAATATATAGAGGTACTATTTATATGGGGTACATGTGGATATATTTTCCTACCATAAAAGCCTACAATATGTGTACACTTAGAAAAAGATAAACCTCAGGCATAAAAGAGGGCTTAAGCTTTTATTGGTGCTGAAATCAAGGAGAAGCAGATGTTAGATCCTATATTATTGAGGATCAAGGGTGATGTAAGTTGGAAAATGGTGATGGTATTTGAAATTAGTGGTGGTGGTACCTTTCCATACAAAAGAAAGTTTTATGTTCCTAACGTCGATGGTTTACAAGAAAGGTATTGTTTAAGGCACATGAATCACACTATGTTGTTCATCCTAATTCGATAAAAATGTATCATGATCTTAAGTAGATGTATTGGTAGAGAAGTATGAAGAGGCATGTGGCTTATTTTGTGGCCAAATCTATGGTGTGTCAACGAGTGAAAGTTCAGCACATGAGGCTCGAAGGCTTGTATCATGAAATTGAATTGCCAAAATGGAAATAGGAAGTAATCAATATAGATTTTATTACCGGTATCCCTCGATCTTAGAATTAATATGATTTAGTTTGGGTAATCAATTAACGGATAATAAAGTTGGCTCACTTTTTTCCAGTGAGGACTAACTTTTTGACTGAGGATTATGTGTGGTTGTATCATCATGAGATTGTGAAGATACATGGGGTACTTTTTTCTATTATCTCTATTGTGGTACATAGTTTATATCTTACTTTTGGTAGTCATTTCATAAAGGGTTAGGGACTAAAATGACTCTGATTACTGTTTTCCATTCGCAGTCAAATAGGAAAAAGAAAGGACAATTCAGACATTGAAGGATATGCTTTGTGTGTGCGGGATTGACTATGGTGGTAATTGGGTTGAGCATCTACATCTTGTAGAGTTTACTTAAAATAATAGTTATCATTCTCGCATTAGGATTGCTTCTTTTAAAGCATTATATTGTAGGAGGTGTAGATCTCTTATTGGGTGGTTCAATCTTTATGAGGTGGATATGTTTGGCCTGGATATGGTTTACTAGGCCATGGAAAAGGTGAAGGTGATATGAGGTAGGATTAAGGCTGCCCATAATAGCTAAAAGTCCTTTATGGATGTAAGGTGTAGGGACTGGGAGTTTGAGGTTAGGGATCAGGTGTTCCTAAAGGTATCTCAAAAGAAGTGACTAATGTGGTTTGGGAAGAAGAGCAAGCTCAGTCCTCAGTATGTAAGTCCCTACTTGGTCTTGAGAAGGGGTGGTAAGGTTGCATATGAGATGGATTTGCCTTCTAGTTTGAACTACGCTAATCAGATATTTCATGTCTCAATGTTTTGATGGTGTATTACTGATCCTTCATCGGTTGTTCCATTGGAAGGATTGGTTATATCAAATTCTCTGTCTTATGAAGAGATCCCGACTGAGGTCTTAGATCAGTAGGTTCATCGATTGCGAACTAATGATGTGGCCTTGGTTAAGGTTCTATGGAAGAACCACAAGCTAGAAGAAGCTACTTGGGAAGCAGAAAAGGGCATAAAGTCCAAATATCTATTCCTATTTCTTCTCTTGAGATGCATGGAGAAGGTATGTGTTCTTATTATACTTTTTTTTATAAAACTTTGTAAAAGGAAAGATTGATTTCCTTATATCTTTGTTTTCTTAGTTAAAGGTTAGAGTTGAGGTTATGGGGTGTAAATCATGCTTGTACTGCCTTGTTCCATCATTAAGGGATGAATGATCCAAGTGGGGGAGAATTGAAATCCCTTGATTTTGATTCTTTCAAATTTCCTTGGTTTTGGCTTCTAGACATCATACGACTTAGGGGTACTAGTCATATGATATGGTATGGTTATTAAGCCTTAGTAGTATGTTAGCCACTGCAGGTTGGTTGGTTTCTATCCCAGGTATGAATGGATCATACTAGTCGTATGTTAGGGTACTAGTGGTATGATGCCAATTGTATGTTGCCCTATGTTTAACCTAGAGGAGTTTATCTTACCTATGGTATGGATTAAGGGTACTTGTCATAAGGTTGGCTACAAGTTTGCCTCGGTGGTCATATGTTTGAAAGTGTTAGGGTCCAAGAGGAGGCCTAGGATACGAGATAAAGGTACCACTCGTATCCTAGGGTACAGTTTGGGGAGGTGGTCGTACACTCTTGTGTGAGTTTTATATAGTTTAAGTTAGGGGTAATCTGGACAACTCCCTTCATAACCTCTTATGGCCACATGACTTAAAACACTCTTGCGACATCATTTTCCCTATTGTTCTAATCATAAACACTTAGAAACTCGCTCAAATTCTCACAAGGAGCTTGGGTCAATGAAGGTTAGGGTTTCTTAAATAAGGTCAATTTGGAGATTACAAGGGTTGTTTCTCTCTGTCATCTTCATATTCTAAGTATGTTACTCCTTCATATTTAGATAATGTAACCAAGAAGAGTGTTGAATAATTGAAAGCTAAAAATAAATAAACAATGGGTAAAAATAAAAGTCTTGGGACAATCAATGGATTAAATCCCATGGTTAAAGCACTTCTAACAATTATACTATGTTTTTGAACTTCATTGGTTAACTTGCTTATCTTAGTTGTTGATTCATAGGGTTAATTGCATGATCATGGTCTACCGACCTCTAATCATTTACCTAATTTTGATATTATAACTATATCGTTGAGCGGGGATGTAATAAGCCAATTAACTTATTTGAGCTATCATCCTATGTGTAAATCAAGTAAGGCATCTAAGCACATCCCTGTCCTATACAATAATTCCAATTCCTTATTTTATAAAAGAATACAAACCCTACTTTGTTTATTTCCGTGTTCTATCTCCTTTTTTTATCTCCTGAGATCACAAGGTCAACATTATATGAATTTTATGGGTGATCAATCCATAAAATAATTAAAATAAGAATAAACAAATAACCAACAATGATAAGCAAATTAAACAAATTTAATCCAATATAATAGTATTCATGTTATTTGCTTTAACCTCGGAAAGAGGGTTTTTAGACGATAATATTCGTAATCATGATCTAAATAATAGAAAACATGTTACGATAAAATTAAAAGCTAAATAAAAAAAAAACAGAAAAACCTAAAAAAGTAGCAGCCACCTATAAATAATTCCAATTACGTCCAAGCTGTCCAAGTTTGTTCTAAGGTGTTTCCACAAAAAATAATCCCCAAAGTTTTCCACAAATTGTCACCAAATTGTTTTCCTTTAATAGATTCCCACTGGGTGGGTATAAAATAATAACCCTTAATCTAGTAGGATTAAGAAGTGCACACGGTCACCAAAATATGCAAACCAAGATTCCCACAAGGTTCTCAGTTAGGAAATATATTTTAATGTTATTGTGCATAAATCTCTATGTCGGCAAAAATTTTAATGCTTGAACACAGTGTCGCGGCGCGATGCTCAGTTCCTTGGCCTACTGGAACTAACTTCAAAAATTATTTTTAAGTATTGAACGTCCTTCCTTTATTCCATGCCATTTCTAGTGTATTTCCAATGAATTTCAAGCTTTTTTATCATCAATATATGACCATATTCAGCTCACAAATCCTCCTACATAATCACAAACCACATATTAGAGATCAAAACAACACAATATCCTCAACGATATATCAAAACAAGAGCTAAAATAAGGCTAATTTGCAATGATCTTCACTTTTATGTACCGACTCTTAACTTAATCAAATTGAAATTTAAATATTACAAACTAGACACACACTTATCTCCAGCTAGTAAAACTAGTTTTCTACGTTGAACTCTAAATGACTGAATTAAGTACAAACTTATTTGGATAACACGTTTAACATTATAATCATACACTTGAACACTTAAATGCTTATTTATATCATATTAACACCTAAATCACACGAATTATCCTCAAAACAAGGCTAAATAAGCTAGAATAATAACTCTAAAAGGCATAAATACACCAAATATCAGTGCACCAGGATTGTTCATGTGTAAGAAGGATGGTTCCCTTTGGATGTGTACTGATTACCAATAATTAAATAAAGTGACTGTAAAGAATAAGTATCCTTTTCAAGGAATAGATGATTTATTTTATTAGCTTTAGGGTGCTAAGTTTTTCTCCAAGATCAATCTTCAATCTGGGTATCATCTGTTCAATATTAAGGAGGTGGATAACCCCAAGACTATATTTCATACCCAACATAGGCATTTCGAGTTCCTGGTTATATCTTTTGGAATGACTAATGCCCCGACGACATTCATAATGAATAAAGTCTTTAATTAGATTTTACATTTGTTCGTCATTGTATTTATAGATGATATTTTGGTGTACTCTAAGAGTAAAGCAAACCATGTCGATCATTTTTGTGCTGTGTTGTAGACCCTGAAGGATCAGCATTGTATACTAAATTTTTTATATATGAATTCTGGTTGAATTTTGATACTTCTTTAGTCATGTCATATCTATTGAAGGGATCATGGTGGATCCATAAAAGGTTTTAATGGTTACGAAATGACCTAGACCAATGACTCTAATAGATATTTGGAGTTTCCTAGGTTTTTCCGGTTACTTCAAGAGATTTATGGAAAGTTTCTCTTCTATAGCTACCACTCTAGTATTGGGATGACTCTGTTTAAGGACTTGTATGGTAGGAAGTATATGTATCCTATTGGGTGTTTGAGGTTGGTGAGGTGGAGATGTCTGTCCCAAATTTGGTTCACCAAGCTATTGACAAGGTGAAGGTGATTTGGGATTGACTTAAAGCATTCTAAAGTCGGCAAATTCCTCTTCAGATTGAGGCATAGGAATTTAAAGTTTGAGGTTGGCGATTAAGTATTGTTTAAGGTATTTCCCATAAAGGAAGTAATGGTGTTTGGAAAGAAAGGAAAGCTCAGTCCTCACCATGTTGGCCCATACTTAGTCTTGGAGAGAGTCGGTAGTGTTGCGTATGAATTGCAGTTGGCCTCTAGTTTGAGTTCCATTCACCTGGTATTCCAAATTTCAATGTAGAGAAAGTGTGTAATTTATCCATCACTTATTGTTCCTATCAATGATATTATTATTTTGGATTCCTTATGTTACAAAGAAGTCCCGATTGGAATCTTAGATCAACAAGTTCATCGATTATGGACAAAGGATGTAGCTTCGATAAAGGTCATATATAGGAACCACAAGGTTTAAGAGTATACTTTTGAAGTTGAAGAGGACATAAAGTCCATGTATCCAATCATATTCCTTGTTCCCAAAAATCATGCTTAAGGTATGGTTATTTCCTTAAATCTTTATTTCCTATGTTTGTTAAAGAAAATTATAATTTTCTTGGAATTTTTGTTTTCTGTCTTTGTTAAAGGTAAGAGTAGTGATGTTTGAGATCTAATCATGTTGATAAATGTCTTGTACCTCCATTCGAGGATGAATGATCCAAGTGCAAACACACTAGATTTTTTGATCTTGAAAATTTATTAAGCCTTGATCTCACTAACTTTGTTACGACTTAAACCCATGAGTCATATGGCGTCTTGATGGGTCAGGTGGCCCTAAATGTAAGGTGAATAGTGTCTGGCATAGAGTTTCTATCCTAGGTATGACTTGAGGGCACGAGTTGTAAAGACTTGTGATGAGTCGTTGGGAGGAGTCATAACCAAATCATGTAAGATTGTGGCATCATTCTTCTCTTAGTATGATTGTTCACTAATCACCATAGCTATTTGTTACTAGTCATGGGATGAAATTGTAGGAAGTTCAGTGTACACCCTAAATGGGTTCTATGTTGATTACAACTAGAACCAACGAGTCACAGGGTCTCATTACAGGTTGGTTGGTTGAGTCGTAATTAGAGCAGCTTGTGTGCTTAGTAAGACTATACTGGTTATACCTTATGGTGATTAGTCATAAGGAGTATTTATGAGTCAATGGCTGACTCGTAGTCAAAGGCAATATTTTTTTAGCTTTTAAGTTAAGGGCATTCTAGATATTTTCCTTTTTGTCCATCTTAAAACCCATGTCTTATAACTTCTTTAGGTTATCCTTGACCCTAATAAAAATATAAAATAGAACTTCAAACACTCTCCAATCCTAAAGGTCAAGGGTACATAGGGTTTCAAGAGATTAATCAATTGAGGCACTTAAAGGGTGATTTCTGTCAGTACTTCTTGGTGTTTAAGGCATGTTACTCTTCCCTCATTGTTAATTTATTACAATAATGTGAATTAAATCATTGTTAATTAAATATTAATGTGAGTTTTTAACTATGGGTTGATGGTTCTTAATATTAATGGTTTAAATACTTCTTCCATGATGTTTACAAATCTATTGTGCTTAAATTAATGGTTGGTAATTGCAATGGCGTGCATGGGAATGGTGGATAAAAATAGAGGTACAATGGAATACCCCAATTGATTGTTTTTCTATGGAAATTGGTAATAAACTCAACCCAATTTCGTAATTGATTTTGGTTTATGCATTATCACGTTGTTTGTCTTAATTCTTTAAACTAATGCACGGTATAAATGGTTAAATGGTTACAGATGGTTTTGTAAACCTTATGGGGTATGTGGGAATACCCTTAGTGACTTTAATAATATAATCTGCAGGTTACTTGGGAATTCCCTAAGTGTTGTCTATTCACATTGGTTGCAAGCTACAGTCGGTATGATGATACCACTTAATTATGCATTAATAATTGATTCCGGGAATCGATGGTTTTTTTATATGTTACATGGTTTAATTGGTCAATAATCAGGGTTGTGATAGCTAGCCGTGAAGGTTTGTGTCCAAAGGACAGACACTGGAAACTCATGTTTGCCGACATGAGGATTGGTCTTGATGACTTTGCCCTTGTGGGGTACAAGGGAATCCCCCAAGTACATATATATGTATCATGGATGGTGAAGGGCACAAGGAAATCACTGACCATCTATGATATCTCTGGTTCGTGTGGATAACAAGCACTGGGTCCCTTTCAAAGGGTAACACTGAACCTATATTGCCCGTGGATGGACTTATGATGGTAAGGCTACACATCCCAGATTAAGGTTTTGAAATGCATGTTAAACCATGTATCCTCTCCTATCATGGTATATATATATATATATGAATGTATTTGCATATAGTTATATACATTGATTTGACTAGTTTTGGATTGATGGCATTATTTTATCTTTATCCTAGAGTAACATGCTAGGTTTCACCCCGCTAACCCTCTTCGAACGTTGTATCCCCACATGATTTAGGAACCGGCCATACTTCCACTCCTCCTACTCAGTCAGTAGGTGATTCGGGGATAACTTTTTAGTCTGACTAAAGTGGCGAGCTTCCATACTTCGGAAGACCCCATTTCATGCTATGTATTTCTTTGTCTTTACTATTCCTTTGGTCTTGGTTTTGGCGATGGTCAAGGTGGACATTTTATGGTTTTGATTCGAGGAATTTTTGGACTACTTTAAGTATGGGCGGTGTTGGTATCGGTGTTAACATTGACATTGGTATTGGTTGGATATTTGGTTGTGAATGGTTGGTTATGGTTATAGACTTATAATAATGTTTTACAATTGATATTTTCCTATCTTATTATATGATCGGAATTCATTTAGTAAGTGGTGTAAGCTAGGTGATGGTTTTGGTATTGGGGGTGGTCTCTAGTTCTTGTAGGAATTGAGATACCTGACACAGCCAAAACCAGGTTCGGGTCGTATCAAAGGACACTCTAGACCAATACTTGATCTTTCCACAGTATAGAAAACTCATAAAGCTCTAATCCTTGCGAGCAATATGAACTAAGCCCAAATGGCTGGTTGACTGTTATTGAGAGCAACTCAAATATAATGCCCATCCATTTTAGCATCGTAGCCCGACTCAGGAACACAAGGATAGCGGGGAATACATGCTAACTCTATTCGATCACTAACTCACATCTTGGGTGCTCTTCGACCCAATGTCTCATTTTGCCACATGTAAAACAAGCTCTTTGACAAAGTATCAATAGCACCACACTAATCGAATGGACTCTTGCCTCCATCTCCATAGGTTCTGATACATGCTCTCTTTATGTCTCTTACATAATTAGCCATTTGAGAGAAAAATAAAGACACATTTTCTATCATATACTCCAATGCGAAACAGAGTGGAAATAATAAGCCTCTAATGATTCCACGCACTATGTCATTCTCTGAAGGATATAGCATAGAATATGCCTATCCCACTCAAAAAACCCAATCTCGTGCTCAAAACTGGAAAGGAACACTGATAAACAATAATAGGCCTAAATTTGGTCTGTGAATTCCTCGATGAGTTGATGTCATCTATGGCTGGGAGGGATTTGCAACATACTTAAGACCCCTAATACTGAACCTTGAAGAGCTAAAGTATTCACGGGATTTATTAGAGCCTAAGCTGACCCTAAATCCTTTGGTCGTTACTGAAGATCTTCTATATCCATTTCTGACTCTTTAGTCTAAAGTTGCGTTGAATCTCTAGAAATGCATACTGAAGTCTCATCCTTATCTATTGACAACGTTGTCCATCTTGCATCATTCATCTGGGATATAATAGAGTCAAAGAATATTTTTGAGGTTTATAGTAATGTAGACACGCAATAAGTAGTCAAGAAGTGAATTTTCTAAAATATCTGTGTAGCCTCCTGATGATAGGTTACGGATGTCTCTACACCGATCCACAACACTCTACTAAACATTTAGCTTTTGTACTAATACACCGGTGAAGCCTAGGCTCTGATATCAATTTTCCATGACTCGATTTCTCTGGTCATAATGGCATGCTATTATAACCCACTAGTAGAAAAGCCAACCCCGTAGTCCGAAATGGCTAGTAACGGATGACTCAAATATATATATAAAAGAATGTGAAATAGGAGGAATAAGAAAATCAAATACATAATAAAGTCCCAAAACTTGGTGGTATCAGCAAAAGAGCTTTGAATATATATAGAGTACAAAAGGGAAATAATAAGGGAATTGTATTGATATAACTTATCTACAAATACAGCATAAAGACTAGTCTAATAATTAAGAGATACATAAGTAATACTCTAAAAGTCAAGAGCTCACTCTATATCTCCAAGCCATGGCTGCTTCGCACGACGTACACATCAATGGCGATAACCCGTACTTATGATCTGCAGGCTGCGGAAGTGTAGTATGAGTACTAATCGAATGGTACTTAGTATGCAACTACCAACTAAGATCCAAAGATAAAGCAGATATATATATAACATATAAATAGCATAACAACTACACTCAAATGTCCAACAATAATATAAGACAACCAATGAGATATTAAGGATAAACTATGTTATTCATGTCCAAGAAACTAGCAATTTAAGGCCAAGGAAGTAATAAGAATACACTAGTTTATTCTAGCCATTCTTAGAAATCTCAACATTATATCGTATATCTCTAAACAATATATAAACTAAAGATGAAAGGAAGTTATGTGTATAAGTATAAAAAGTCAAATATACAATCTGAATCAAGGAAAGGAAGGGACATACGGTATGACCATAACTACATATAGCTAGGTATGCATATATATATATATATAAAAAAAACCAAGGTCTACTCAAAGTACAACCTAGATCAGCAGACTAGTTATTTAAGTCATCATAATTATAGCAGGAGTTAGTGGTTGAATACTCAGGGTTCTAATACATATATCAATTCATCAGCTTGTCATGCATAATAATATAATCTCAAGATAAAGGAGGTTGGAATCACGCCTGAAGTCTAGATATCGAATCAATGACCAATCTATTATAAACTATCCATAACAATGATCATAACAATCATAGTAATAATGATAATAACAATGATAATAACAGTGACGATAAAACACTAGTAACAGGCTATCCCAGATAACCATATATCCAGACGAGCCTATGCATACCCCCACCGCCACAGGATCAGAATGATTAATCAACATAAAACACACCAAAATTCATGGTCATCACCCATAAATATGCAACCCTTACATATCTATGCAACCCTTCCATACGAGCTAATAGATATAGGTGCCAACTGGTGATAGGTGATGAGCATGCCAGTATGAATGCAACAGAATCCATAATATCATAATACCATATATCTAGACGAGCCTATGCATACCCCCACTGCCACAGGATCAGAATGATCAATCAACATAAAACACACAAAAATTCATGGTCATCACCCATATATATGCAACCCTTACATATCTATGCAACCCTTCCATACGAGCTAATAGATATAGGTGCCAACTGGTGATAGGTGATGAGCATGCCAGTATGAATGCAACATAATCCACAATATCATAATACCAACATCATAACTGTCAGTATTATAACCATCATCATCATAATCCTCTTTCGGCCATGCCAGGTATTATACATAAATGATATACATAGATCTAGTAAAGCCCAAGCCCCATAAAGGCTAAAGTAAAGAACAAGCCCTACGAGAGCTAAAGTAAATAACCATAAGAAGAGAAAAAGAGAAATATAGAGTATATCTCCATAATTCATCTTTCATCATTAATATCACATTATCTATAAGTATACATATAATAGGTGCACAGACTCAAGTCATGGTTAAAAAGATTATAAGTTTGTAAATCCAGTGTCTGGAGTAATCTTTGGGACTAAATCTTTTTAAAGTGTAGAAAGGGTCAAAATATTTCACGCCCGTGGTAAATAATAGTGTCAATTCATGGACAAAAATTTGGCTCGGTCAACTCTTTAAATCATCATTATTAACCTCTTTTATAAATATAGATTATCCATTAAGATAGGCAGTTATCATTGTAATGAAATTTGTTTCTTAAGATGTAAAGTGGGTTTTGACTCTTATTTAGGGAGAATAGTCATAGCATCATATTTTGACTAGAATCACATCATTTACCGGTATAATGATAATGAATTTATCGAGTGTATGCATTCCACCACCAATATTCAAACATTGAAATCATAAACATCATACCGTATCTTCCTCCATCCCATACTATAGAGGTGTAAGTATATATATATATATATATATATATATTCATAAACTAACACCATATCATTTACAAGGACTATTACTTCCTGGATATAAAACTCATATCATACCATGGCCTTGCCCTAATAATGTGTCAAGAATCATTACAACATCAATGTCACGGCCTTAGGCCCACATAAGTATCCAGAACTCATATCAATACTCATGTTAATAAGACATCTTATACTTATAAGTTATAGCCTATCTATAAGGCATAACATATTTATATGCTGTAAAGAATATGTTTAATCATCTCACATCTAGGATGCATATTATAATTAAGCCATCTCACATCTTGGAGATATAACATATCACTAGGCCATAAATGATCACTATGAAGCACATCACCTTTATAAGGCATCGCATATCTATAGATCATATATCATGACTATAAGAAATATCATTTGTATAGGAGAATGATCATTTCTAAGAAGGATAACATCTCTAAAGGCACAATATATCTCATCTAAGAGGAAATAGCATCTCTAAAGGTCCAATATCATGTCCATAATTTAGAAGTCATAATCCAGGGAACGTTATCACAATTTACCAAGCCACGAAGTAAGATTGCTCTACAATCTCAATAGTCTTAACTATGCCTAGCATCCGAATCTAAATCCTTAAGGGCTAACACAAGTCTTCACCTAAGTGGGTCGGACGGTCGCACTTCTAATCCTCAATTTTAATTTTAGGCGATCTATGCCCCAAACTAGTATAAGATATCTAGTTCAACTTCTAGATGTCAAGTAAGCCATAAAGAAATCCTAAAATAGGAACTTCGTCTAAAAGCATGGGCATTTAAGTCAAATCTACTCAAATTATGATTTAAGGATCACTAGGCTAGCCCAACTAAGGTTAATCATACTAACCATTAATTTAACACATAAACCATGTCCTAGACCTAGCA
Organism: Capsicum baccatum var. pendulum; assembly: GCA_030864225.1. NCBI lineage: Eukaryota > Viridiplantae > Streptophyta > Magnoliopsida > Solanales > Solanaceae > Capsicum > Capsicum baccatum. Next base: position 155,806,747 of record CM061560.1, on the reverse strand, counting down.
TTATATCATATCCATTCTATGAATTAGCTCAATCTAAGGATAAGGAAATAAGATTCTAAAGGGGTATTAAGCATTTCAACTTACTAGTTAAAACCTTTATCTAATCCCCGAGCTTCAATATTTAATACTAAGTCATTCTACCCATAATAATTCTTGATATTCATATTCGCTTGGAATATATAACACACATCATCTTTGAATAAGAGTAGGTAGAAGCCTTCCTCAAAGCTGAACCAAAAAATCTTACATCATTCGACAACATCCTTATTCACTTCCTAATCCTAAAAAGCCATCACAGTAGAAAAATCATAATCTACTAATCAATATGAGAATAACGACACCCATATTGCACCATTGTGCTTCAACTCCAAAAACAACAGCAAAAACCACAAGTGGGTCCCACTTATGAAAATTATATTTTTGAGGTCAACCCAATGTTCATATAAGAACAAAGAATTGTAACTCTTAAGAAATGGGTGAAATCACAGCTAATTTAGGGCTAAATCAAGCCCTCAAGCAATTTGGGGTTTTGGGTCAAAACTAAGGAAATTCACCAAGAGTTTGATGGAATCCTACCTTAATTCGAATGATAATCATGATAAAAGATGTTAATAAAGCTCCCAAGTCATCCACAAGGCTCAATTTTGAGTCATCATACCCATTTAGGGTTTTTAGCTCTTATGGTTGAAGAAAGTTGACCAAATTTGTGATATTAAAGTTTATTTATAGCCCCTTAAGGTAAAGACATGTCGTTATTTCCATCACTTGGACTGTAATGTCCTAAGAGCAATTACCATATTCCTCACTGCAATCGCCATTGTGCGATTATTTTCCCCTTTGTGCGAGCAAAATACACCAGATATCAACAAACATTAAAATTTTTTCAAGATTCCAAAAATGCCTTAGGACTCATTTAGAATCCAATTTTTGAAAATTAACAATACAACCACACTAATTTATGCAGTTTGAAAGCGTTTGGGAATCTTGTTTTCAATACGAGGTTGTTTCAACCAAATATGGGTCCTACACCCAAATTACTAATTTTTTAACTTTCCGACCAATAGGTTGAAATGAGCTCGAGTGCATTGGGACCCAAACAAAAGGTCAACCTAGCCTAAAATCAATATTCTAGAGTTGTTGGCACAGTCAAAACTTGCATATGAGATCATTTTACTAAAATTTTTGCTTGGTGGACATTTGGAACCAACTAAGGTTTCTAAACAGGGGATTGGCTCTGAAAACCAAACAAACTTCCCAATAATTGAACTGAGTCCCAGGAAGTCATAATTGACTTGGGGAAGCTATGGAGAAGCCTAAACGGAAAAATAAATGGAATTATGACAAATAACTAGAAGGGTCATTACACCTCATCACACCCTTCATAGGCGAGACATGGAGGAATACTCGATCACCAACTCCAAATCTCAAGTCACAAAGTCTATGATTTGTGTAAGCCATATGACTACTCTAAGTTGCCCCCAACTTGTCCTGAATAACCCTAACTCTATCCAACTACTCCTAAAGGAAGTGAGTACCACGGGGTCAAATCTCAAAAGTCTCAAACCACCTAATTGGGGAACTACATTCTCTACCATATAAAACCTCAAAAGAAACCACTCAATACTCGAATAATAGCTATTATTATACGTGAATTCGGCCAAAAATAAGTGTTGCTGCCACTGACATCCAAAATCCATTACACAAGCTTGGAGCATATCCTCGAGAATCTAAATAGTACGCTTCGACTGCCATTTAATTTGGGATAAAAGATGTACTAAGATCCACCTAAGTACCTAACTCCTTCTGAAAAGATCTCTAAAGGCTATAAGTGAACACTAAACCTTGATATCAAATGATTAATATAGGGACACCATACTAATAAGCTAGCTCACTAATATTAATCCTAGCCAATCTCTTGGCATTGAATAATATCTGAATAGAGATGAAGTCGGCCCACTATGTCAACCAATCCAAAATGACCCAAATACCATTATAACCATGGGAAGTATGAGGCCAGCAACTGACTAAGTCCATGGTAATCTGCTACCTCTTTGATTAGAGAATGGTCTATCTCTATATCAGGCCACCATGTCTCTGATGCTCGATCTTTACCTATTGATAATATATGCAATGAGCTACAAGTCCTCTACATCTTTCTTTATACCACTGCACTAATAATGTTGCATCAAATATCTATACATCTTAGTTATACCCAGGTGAATAAAATATCTTAAGTTGTGAGCCTCATGCCAAAATAATTGAATAAAGTCGTCCACCCTCGAAACACAAATGCGGCTATCAAATGTCAAGACCTCCTCAAAAGTTATAGTGGCCATGTTAGACTCATCACTAAATACCTAATAATGGATAATGCAAAGCCTCTTACCCTCAAACTAATGACTATAAATCTGCTCAAATGGTGAATACCTTGCCTCAACACCAACAAGAATCTCCTAGGGTCTAAACTATCAAGTCTCACTATAAAGTTGGATAAAGACTGAATCTTCTATGCCAACAAACTCTAAGAATCTTAAATAAAAGCCAAGCTACCCATAATCACCTCATTTTTACTCAAGTCGAGTTCTATAATATTTGCCTTGACCAGATGATACAAGATAGAGATATCATAATTTATAACAAACTCAATCCATTTATGTTGTCTAGAATTAAGATCTCTATTAGTTGTAAGATATTTAACACTATGATGATCCAAAAAGATCTCACAAATCACACTATTAAGACAATGCCTCAAAATCTTAAGCGCAAGAACTACAACTGCTAAATCTAAATCATGATCAAGATAGTTGCACTCATGCACCTTCAACTATCTTGATGAATAAGCAATAAAGCGACCATAATGTATCAACACATAACCCAGACCAATAATAGAAGCATCACACTACATGGTGAATCCCTCACCCTCAATAGAAAGAGTGAATTTAGGAGAAGAACTGAGAAAGCCTTTGAGTTTTTCAAAGCTCAACTCACACTCTTTGAACCATTGGAAAAGAACCTCTTTCTAAGTCAATCTGGTCATCGGCGTTGTAGTAGTAAAACTCTCTATAAACCATCTATAGTAACCATCTAAACCAATGAAACTACAAACCTCAGTCAAAGAAGTGGGCCTGGACCATTTAAAAATAGCCTCAATCTTTGCTAGGTCTATCTTAATCCAATCCTTAGAAACCACATGCCAAAGGAATATCACTAACCCAAGCCAAAACTCACACTTAGAGATTTTGGCAAAAAGTATATGATCTCTGAAAGTCTAGAGCATAATCGACAAATATTTCATATGCTCCTCTCTACTCCTCGAATACACAAGGATGTCATTGATGAACACAATTACAAAGGAATCCAAATAAGGCTTGAACACATGGTTCATTAAATCTATAAATGGAGTTGGGGCTTTAGTAAACCCAAAATACATATCTAGAAACACATAATGAGTATCAAGCTCTCGAACAGTTAAAACATATAATCTGAAAACCCATTCACTTGTAATGAATCACCCATGAGAGTATATACACATAATGACACAAATAATGGGTCCTAATATAACTCTAACCATGGGGCATAATAAGTGAACATAAAAAAATAAGTCGATCTCAGATCATATTAAGAAAAATTTGATTGATGACACACTAATATTTTACCTATCATAACAACATTTGAAGACTCAATCTTAGGCCTAGCATGTACTGATAACAACATTTGAAGACTCAACCTTGGGTCTAGCTTGCACTGCATATAACTAACCTCGCCTGCTACCTGGCTGGGCTCCGATAGATCTCATGTCCTACCTAGTAGGGAGCCTTCACGAGTACCTTGAGATCTATTTCTATAACAAAATATATCATTTTTATCTAGGGGTAGGACTGCCCTAAATCATCAGGACACTCTTAAATAAAGGAACCATTGTTCTGTGGATGGGGCTCTCTATAAAAAAATGACCAAAAGCTCTACTACCATATCAGAGCCGATCGTCATGCCAAAATAAGAAGATTCGGCTAACCTAAAGTAACCACCATGACTAGAATAACTAAGAGACGAACCTCCCCAAGATTAACCACTATCCAAGCTAAGATAATCACTGATCCTATGATGGCCTCCATAAAAAATCTAAAGAATAACCAAAATGGGACTACTAGACTAACCCTGATATTACTATGGCTGATGCGGAGGTACTTACCCTGAGAATCGCTGCCTTTTAACTGTGAACCACTATGGCTCTTATTGAAACCAACATGATAATATGAATTTTTATAGACCCCCCCCCCTTAGTCCTTATAGTGTATCTCCTCCATAACCTGAGAATGATCAAAAACCTCAGCAAAAGACATACCCATAACAACAAAACTCTGTGTACAAATATGAAGAAAATTCCTCAATCCCTGAACCAAGTAATGAACCCTCTCATACTAAGTATTTAGAATAAAAGTTGCATACCTAGGTAACTCATGAAATCAAGCCTCATACTAAATAATGGTGATAGAAACTATCTCTAACATTGAGAATTGATCCCTCAAATGATCCCTAAGACTAAGAGACATGTACTTGTCCAAGAAGATCTCTGAGAATTGAGTCCATGTAAACGGGGGAGATCCAGCTTGACTAAAATCAAGCTGATCTCTCAACTAATGTCGAGCTGCCAAGTCCAACAAGAAGTAGTGTAATCTACACCACGAGTCTCAACTAGGCCAAATTATGGAGCCTAACCTTATAAGAAATCATGAACTCATATGCCTCCTCATTCAATCCACAAGAAAACCTAGGTAGATCTAATCACTAAAATCTACCCAACATATTCTTTTTCTCAAAAGACATAGCAGGCTGAGAAAATACTGATTAAGGAACTAGCAGCATAAAAGGGACCTCAAATATAAGAGTCACAGCCATAGATTATACCCTCGCCTTATTACAAGTCTGATCTGTAAATTTTGAACATCAGATAGTGGACCAACAACTAATCCGGAAAGCTAAAACAAAGCATTCTTGATCAGTAAAGAAGAAATAAACCATGATGGAGCCTAGGCTAGTCCCCATCTCACCACTGGCTAGGGTAGAAGAATCTCTTGCTATGGATAGGAATAGAATCTGGTAAAGGTTCATTATATCATCCCCTAACTATAAACATCCATGACCTGCTAATCTATAGGACTTCCACGAATAGTGATAGGATCCCTAACCACGTTTTCTGAACCTTCATCTCATATAGAGGTAGCACGTGTTCTAACCTTCTGCGAAAGTGTGAAACAAAAAAATGCATTATTAACCAACTAAGGATCTTAACAGTAAATATGTGAAAGAAGAGAAGAACTCCTAAGAATTCTAATAGCCTCCTAAAGATAATAAACGGATATAATCATTTTAATCTATGAGATTTTAGTAGACATTTTCTTTTGGACCAACAATATCGGTGTAACCTAGGCTCTGATACAAATTGATCATTACCTAATTTATGATTCATTCTGGAACCTACTTTATCCCGCCAGTTGGTAAGCCAAACCATAGCCTAGACCTACATGCAATGGGCTAACTTGGTGGAAAATGGCCTTAAAGATAAAAAATCAACATTTAAAAAGTTGAAAAAACAATAAAGAAGTCATAACCGGGTAATCGATACCTAAAAGAAGAACAACCATCCCAACAGTCATTAATGTCAGTACCAAAGTTACTACAACTAAACTATAAGTATTGAATAGTCAAATACAATCTGTCTCAAAAATGAAAGACTAGACATGGATAAATAGAAGGAAAAAGGGTAATATCGACTCCAAGAGCTAACCCAATCTATGAAATCAACTTAGTATGATCGTCGAATCAGCAACAGCTACTAGAACTTGGATCTGCATCAAAAAGGTACACAAGTGTAGTATGAGTTCTAAAACCATAGGTACTCAGTAGGCATCATCGGTCGACTGAGCTAAATCATAATATAAATATGATAAGATACAAGATAAAATAAGATAAGTAAAAGTAAAAAGGGAATACTTGGAAATATGTTCTAACACTGATATACATATGCTAATGAATAACTACAGGAATGTAACCTAAAGATCACACCATTATAACTTCTAAATTGTCCCCTGGAAGCCAATAAGTTTGGAAAAGTAAAAAACTTAACATAGGTCTCCATAATCCTAGAGGGTACAATTAAGAGAAATAAGCAACTAAAGATCTATAACTCTATCAAATATCAGTTGTAACAATCAACTATCCATACTGAATAATATCATTCCAAACTCCCAAGGTTGGACTCAAACCAAAACTCATTTAATCATCATCATAACACCCTCAGTAGTATCATCAACATATAATCATTTGTCGAAACTGAAATGGAACATTATATTCCACTTATCATCATCAAATGCGAAACTTGAATTGAAACTTAAACATTTATCATTATAAACGTCTATTGAGGGACTCTAACCGAAACTCATATATTAGTAGACCATATCAATAGACCATGTAAATAAGCCATAATCTTAAACCATATCTCTAACTAAATACAATTATCCACCAAAACTTACAAAAAATTAGCACTAACTCTCAACTACCTATCTAGCACATTCAATGAGCATCTTATCTCTTTAAAGACACAAAATAAGAATTATCTAGGGTATATAATTCGTAACTAAGTCTACAAAAACTAACATAAATCTTGGTCTAAGGTGGGCCGGAGGGGCCCACTTCTAATCCCCAAAATTTGTTTTAGGCAAATTCTACCCCAGACTAGGCTAAGGTATCTAATTTTATTTCTAGATGTTAAATAATCCATAACTAGCCCCAAGATAGCAAATTATCCTTAACACATGAGCTACTAAGTCAATTGCACCTAAATTACGGTTTCAAGATAGCCTAAAAATCCAACTATCCCACTATTTTCAATCATACCTCCAACACCTAAATCCTACCCCATATCTAGCATAATGTTATAATCATACTACGAAATAGATCAACCTTAGAAAAGGGTTAACCTATCCTACCTAGATGCTAAAGAAAAGCCCAAAGATTTTGCTATACCACCTATTTTCCTTTCTGAGAAGCTTTTGCAAGATGCTACACTATCAAAATCACAGTCTATTCATCAAAGCAAGAACAATTATATCCATATTGCACAATTGTGCTTTCGGTCCAAAATCACGTAAAACTCCCATAGGGGGCCTATTTGAGGGATCATACTTCATTAACTAACATAGCATCCCTCTATGCCTAAGAAACACTTACCCTACAAAAATAGGTGAATTTTGACCTCTAATGGTGATATAATAAAGCCATCAAGATTTAAGGATTTTAAGAAAAATATGAAGGAGTCTATAAAGAGATTTAATCAAAACATACCATAAATTTAAAGGAGAAATATGTATTTTAACTATACCAAAGCCCCATAATCACCCACAATTGAATTTCCTAAGAATTTCCACTATTTAGGGGTCAATATTCTAGAGAATGGTTGAATAATGTTGAAAATCGAGCTTAGTGGATATTTGTACCCTTCACAGTAATGAGGATGCTACTTAAGAGGACGCAAAGCTTCTAAGCGGTAACCACTTAAGTGACCTAGTGTCGCTTTAGCGGTACTTCAGCATTTGCACAGGTACCGCTTAAGTGGTCTCTTAGCTGGTTAAGAGACCATCCCTTGAGAGATAAGGGTACCGTTAATTAAATTTCTCACTGGACAAGCATAACTATTGAAGTGGTCTACTGGGTCCTTTAGCGGACCTCTTTTTAAGCGACCCAAATGTCTGCTTAAATAGTGTACCAGCTGAAGCATCAAAGTTTAATCGGGTTTTCACCAACCCCTTGAGATTCATCCCAAATCTTTATACGCGAATCAACTATTCAACCCTTTAAAATTTGATGCTTCAGTCTCAATGGTGCGATCAAAATTTCTATTCGAGGTAGTTTCGATGAAAAGTGGGTCCCACACCTACATGCCAATTTTTGCAACATTTGGCCAATAGCCCTAAATGAGTCTAGGAACCTTATAACTCATACCAATAGTCCACCTAATCAAAAATTAATGTTCTAGAGTTGTTGAATAGTCAAAAGTGGCATACAAGGTAGTTCTACTAAAGTTTTTGCCGAAAAGCCAATTTGAACCAGCAAAGAATTCAACATAGGGAACTGGCAATAAAAAATAAACAGCCATCCTGATTATCGAACTGTCAGTTCTATTAAGTCACAAATGACTTGGACAAGTGTAGATAATCTCTAAGATGCAAAAATGACCAAAAATACATAAAATTAAGTAGAGGGTCATTACAATTCACCCTTCAACCGCAAACTCATAAATTCATATAAGTCATAGTATCCTACCCACAATTATATCCTATCATATTTACCTAACATGCAAGATATGTAATACAATATATCATGAATAAGAGTAGACTGAAGCCTACCTCGATGTCGAACCGCAAGCCCATGAATCATCCATAAATTATCTGCCTATATTCCATGGTCCAAAAATGGCTCCATGCGATATAAATAGTAATTTACCCATTATAAGTAGTAAAACAACACCCATATTTATAATAAAGGGTCGGGTTGGAATTTATGTCAAGCACAGGCCTGAGAGGCCCGCAAATAGAATTCAAAATTAAATTTAACACGAGGTCCCTCAATAAACAAGGAATATGTGGTCAAAAGTTGAGAACGAACATTGCATAAATTAGGTCCTAAATCTGGCCCTAAATTCTAAGTATTCAAGACCTAATTTCAATTAATTTATCACAAAATAAGATGGAAATTAGTGAAAAATATACTAGGAAATGACCTAGGAGTATTAGGCTAACTTACCTTAGCTTTTATAGATAATTCCTCACTGTTCCATCTATTCAAGCACCCAAAAGAGTGGAAAAATATTGAGAAAATGGATGAGAAAATTTGTTGGAGAAGGGGATTTAATAATCCCCAGCTTTCGCTAAAGCAGTCACGCAGTCGCTTAAGCGACTGGGGCTAAAATGGCTCCTCGAATGCTAAAGCGGTCTGGCATGGGGCACTGGTACCACTAAAGCAGACTACTAATCATTAAATTGGTGTTTACTTAAGAGGTCACTTACTGCTAAAGCGGACCTCAACAAATAGCCAAGGCCTCTAAAGAAGCTAAGGGTTACTAAAGTAGTTTTTTGACCGCTAATCCAGTAAAACTAGATACCATGAACAATATTTTGTTATGTCCAAAATAGACTTCGACTAGGTGTTCAGGAATCATTTGAAACCCTGTGTACAAAATCAAACTATGCTACCATACCAAATTCGACATTCTAGACTTAATGGAACCATCAAAACATTCATTTGAGATTATTTTAGCTAAATGTGGGGCCCACTCCTATTGTTCTATTTTCCATATAGTCCACCTAATAGCCTAAAATGAATTTAAAAGCCTCGGGACCAAAACTAAGTGTCCCCCTAAACTAAAATCAACATTTCAGAGTTGATGGCGCTGTTAGAATTCTCATTTGAAAACAATTCCTTAGTAGTAAAAGCTCCAAAATAGATAAATGAGGCAAAGATCGAAGCAAAGTATTCAATAACCAAATTGACGGTTCTGACAAGTCATAAATGACCTGTAACAGCTGTAAGAAGGCTCAAAATACTAGAAATGCTCATAAATCAATGAAATGACCTAGAGGGTCATTACAATATCCATTGCTAAAAAGACTTTTGTTGACAAAAGTCCATTGATTTGAAGAACACAAATGCTCAGAAGGAGGAGGTACTGAGTCCGCATGCTTTGAGCAGGACTTCCTAAATTAGCTCTAAGATGAAATAATGTTACTAATGGATTTTTCCATAGGTATCCACTTTTCAACTAACTTCCTTTCTTCATTTCACTTGCATCCAAAACTCAACCTAAATAACCAACTACGTCCAACTGAATTGAGGAAGGCGGATGCACACAAATCTAAATTACAACACACTATTACCATATCGATACGAGCACAACCAAGTGAAAACTCTTCCAAGACTAAGGAAAACTAAGACATAAACCGTGCGACTAACTCTAATATCCTAATATAACCTTTATTTCCTTTCCAAGCGTTCTATCTGCTCTAACCCTAGCTAAATGTTATCTGAGTCTTATCTGCACACTCTTATCACACTAAACTCAGAGAGATGAAGTTGATCCACCAAACTCAATAATGGTGAGCATAAGGATAAGACCATAAGTTGATACCTAGGCACACAAATAATGATGAGTAAAGTCTGTAATCTACTGTCAATGCTACAAAGGATCTGGATAGCCCTTGAATTAAAATCTAAGAGTTTGAAGCACAAACTCTCACCACTGAATGATCCGATCCAACATGTCCCACCAACTAAGGATGAAATCATATTAATTCCATCTGGATAACACTACTCTTGTTGATTAGATAACCTAAAATATAAATAAAAACTGAGAATCAATGCCAATAGTAGAGAAAAGTAACATCGTGCTGATAGGCTATCATCTGGTCATTTACTAACCTTACTCTATATGAATTAAAAAAAACTGAATAGGTAGACAAGGGTTAGCTTTGGCCAGCCTATAGGCGAAATCCCAATCAAGAAAAATCAAAAAATGAAGGTTATATGCAAGATCTACAACTCCTAGCTGAAATATCAAAATTGAGGTTGTACTGCTCAATCTCAACTATCCTAACCAATCCTGTATATGGGTAAACATCCATAGTCTGTCTATCATACCTTTCAAGACACTATTATAAGGTGCCCAATCAAAAACTGATCCAACAAGTCTAAACGAAAGGTAAATACCCAACTCACCCTTACTATCCAAAATCAGTAATATCTCCAGTGGCACCTGTCAGTGCAAAAATTGAACTATAGTTGAAGAAAAAATCATAATTGAGGATAAACCACTAGCTGAAATCACAACAAACAACTCTATATCTATTGAAGGCCATGAATCATCATGATATACTTAAGAATGCACCATGACTATAAATACTACTAGTAATAACCAAAACTCAAAAAAATGCAATCTTAGCGGGAAACTGTTCAATCCAATACTCCATCTCAGCAGTGAATACTCAATTTGCACAACTTAAAAAGCGGTCATATGAAAGATCACTTATATCTAACTCCCTTAACTTCATTAAAACAGAAATAATATTGTAGTTATAATGTAGTATCTAACTCCATATCAATACTAATATCAAATATATCATTAGAAAATGAACCCAACAAATCTGAAAGGCAAAACCATGACCTCTCGACCTCAACATCAAGACCTCTATGAATCGATGAACTAGTCAAATAAAAAATGGATCTCAAATAGCTTAACCTTAAAAATGAGCTATATAGAGAAGGATAGTCAATGCTAAAACAAACTTAGTTGATCCACTATGAAACTTAGAAATAGAAAATAAAATAGAACTGCCAACTCTAGAAACATAATTAAACCAAGAAAATACAACCTATCTTTACTTCTATAGACCACTCAACAACAGATCTAACATCGCCAAAAGAACAGAAAATGGCCAACCTCGCCTTGCTACAAAAGAGAAATCATCCAATCTCGCTAGCCTCCTAGGGCGATTAATAAGAATTATTAGAAAGGGAATTATATCTATAATACTAGCCAAGTTATGTATTAAAAAAGGATTGATCAAGTCAAACCAGGAAAATAATAACAGTATCAACATAAAAATCTATATAAGGAATAGGTGGTACCAAAAAAGAAAATCAACACCGAGTACCACTGTAGAGACATAAGAAGGCCAATACTCCAAGATAAATATGACTCAAACCCAAATTCTACACCCCTATGGAAATATCAATATTGATCCACTCTATACACTAGTAAAAGAAAGCATCTACCGTGGTAGTCACATAATCTTGAACTCTACACCAAGGCACACAACAATAAATATAAACCTACCAAGGCATATAATCATTAATGGGTATGAAAACCCTAATACACTAAAGTGAAAATGTAAAGGAAGGAAAGAAAATATGCACCTATCATGGTGGAATATGAAGTTGCATGCCTAACGTCCCCAAATAAGAACGAATCTGAGCAGGTCCAAACCCAAACTAAGCGTCAAAACTACCAACTAATAAAGTAAGTGCATTACTTCTAGATGAAGGTGCCACAACACTTTAATACTAATCTGGATTAGTATTGCACCCAAGCACACATGCAAGTGTACGTGGTTTCACAAAGTAATACAGTGGACTTATAAAAAGCTAAATATCAATCCCACTAGGACTTGTGTTAACAACTATCTAATTAAAGTTTAACTATTGTGATTAAATTAGAGCAATCATAACCAAAAGAGTTTGAGAGTTTATAATTAAAATTAAACTAAAATAATGTTGAAAAGTAAAGACTTTGAACAATCAATGGATGAAAACCTAGGGTTAAAGCACTACGAACAATCATACTAAGAAATTAAACTTCATTGGTTAGATTACTTATCTTGGTTATTGATTTGAAGGGTTTATCGCATGATCATGGTCTTCCGACCTCTAATCTTCTAACTAAATGGACATTACAACTACATTATTGAGCAGGGATACTATAATACAAGTAGATACATTAAGATATCATCCTATAGGTGAACCAAACAAGGCTTCTAGGTATATCTCTATCCTATACTCTAATTGAAATACCTTAATTTATAGAAGAATAAGAACCTTGCTCTATATACCTCCATGTTCTATCATCTTGTTCCTCCTCTCGAGCTTACAAGTTGATAATAGATGTATTCTAAGGGTCATGAATCCTTAAAATAGTTATAAAAAGGAAAAATAAACAACCAAATAAGAAAATAAAAAAAATCCATTCAAAGAAATAGTAATCATGTTCTATGCCTTAACCCCAGAAAGAAGGCATTTAGCCACTAATGGGCATAATCATAATCAAGATCAATGAATACATGCTATAAACCATAAATAAACTAAAGTAAATAATGTAAAACACCAATTAAAGTACTTTCCAACACCTCTCCATGTTTCATAGTTGTCCAAGGTATTTTACAATGTATTTAAGTATCCTATTTTTGGGAGGAGGATTCTGGCCATGTTTAGAACAATTTGTGCGCAGCCTCTTCCATCCCTAGGAATGGATGTCACGCAATGTGGTTAGTCCTTAGGAATTTGAGTCATGCCATGAAGAAAAGTCCCCTGGAATGGGGGTCGCACCACGGTTTTATTCTCAAACCCTCAATGGAATTTAGCTTTACGTCTAAACTTGTCTTGTGAATTTGACTTTTTATCACAAGCCTTTTGGTGTTGTTTCCACTTGATTTAAAGCTTGTGAATCATACATATATCACCATAATCAACTCACGAAGCATCCTATAGCATCAAAAACCATGTATTAAAGATCAAAACATCAGACAAATCATAACGATGAACTAGAAACTTAAGATAAGAACAAGTTTCATCCTATTTATCTTTACCTTAGTGTTTTGAAACTTTGATTGATTCAATTGAACCTTGAACACTATAAATAAGTTTTACACACTTAATTACACAATCATACCAATAGTAACTTATTAAACACATTAGAATCCATCGAGATCAACTATACAAACAGCTAACTCAAGCCAATAATACTAGTTTTCTTATTTGAACTCTATGTGACAAATTTAAGTACAAACTTGTTTGAAAGGCACCTTAAACATTTTATTCATTTAATTAAACACATATATGATCATTTATATCATTATTAACTCCTTAAGAGCACAAGTAGTCCTCAAGACAAGGCTAAATAAGACTGTATAACAACACTGAGGTTCATAAATCCACCTCAGATCACCATCCCATACTTAAATCCTTGTTCATCCTCAAAAAATTCTTTACTCTAAGCATTATAATCTTAGGAGACTGAAAACTTATACTAGAAATAAGACAACCAAGCTATTACTATAATGACTACATAGAATGCAAGTGTCTACACTAAGCATGTTGTGTACATAATTGACAGTTAAAGAGTACTACTCAAAAGCATCCTAGCCTCAAGAATTGACTCACCAAATTGGAAAACTCATGCTTATTGCATAATCAAATACATCATATAAGTCATCAAATATTTATCAAATGTGTGCCCTCACAACTAAAGAGTTACCCATAAGCTCTCACATGGATGCAATTTATAATAGAATCGGTGCAAGAATAAAATTACGCTAATTCTTGCAAAAGAATACATATGTTACACATGATGAACCATAGTTCCCTTAGTGTAGTACTCAACTAATATCAAAATGTTAAATATTAGGATCAAATAGGTCTTTAAGGGTTGTAATGTCGGCAAAGGGATGGGTAGGATCAATTTTGGCCAAGAATAGTGAATATCTTCCCTAAGAGATTTAATACATCACACTTTTCATTCAATTCACCTTTTATAACAAATTTCCACCACTTATGTCTACCACAATTTCTATTTTGCCTAATCTAATTAAGCTCATTCACATACAATATGGTGGGAGTATTTTCTATTGACATCTTAATTTAATTTTTACAATCTTTTTTTTCATTGTACCACTCCCAACCATAACACATCAATTTCACACACCAATAACTACTATTTTGGAGCTTCATATTTACCTTTTCCTTAATTGAATTTCAAACTCCTTAACTCAATTAATTTTACATTAAAATGGTTAGGATCGTTGGATTAAATTATGGTCTATCAAAGATAAGGAACCATGCTACATATGAGGCTGCCAAAGAAAATAAGCTAAAGGCTTAATGGGGTTAACTAGGATTATGCTCGAGGGTAGGAAAAAGAGGGTATGAAACATGGCTATCAAAGAAATGTTTTATCATCTACTAACCCCACACTTTTTATTTCACTTTTCATACACACTAGACAACTTCTAGCATTATATGCAAGAAGGCGTATACAAATACCTCACACACACATCAAACATAATTAAACTCGAGTAGGATCATCATAGACTCTCAACCTAGTAATTACATGAATTCAATCATTAAGCCAACAAGTACAAGAGTCATAATCATGAGCCTAGTAGTCTCAAAAGTAGTAATTCACACAATCAACATACTTGTACAACCAAAAAAACTTGAATCATACAATAATACGTAGGACCAACAAAAATATCACACTTATTCCTATCACAAGAAAATATAAAAATGGAAATTTCCCTACCACACACTTAAAAATCAAATTTGTCCCCAAAGTATACTTTAAAAGTAGAGAGAGAAATACTTTCTCAGGCCTCTAAGCCTAGATAGTAGCATTGTTATACATCAATATAGTCCTAGGAACACATACTTAGTCTTCTCCATGCTCCTTAGCTTAGGTTTTCAGCACTTAAAACTTATGACAGCAAAAACTAGTAAAGTAAAAAAACTAAAATACAAAAAATAAAACCTACCTTAACTTGGGTTGCCTCCCAAGAATCTTCTAATTTAATATCATAGCACAACCTAATCTTCTCCTCTTCCTCCTACTTTTAGGAAATCTTTTTATTCATTTCTTACCTCTTAAGTGTGAACTCTCAAGGTCAAAAAATCTCTCCACAATAGCCTTATTAGGATAATAAATATGCATCATTTTGAGCTAGGGTGGTTTTGTCTTAAAAAGATCAATGAGGAAGTCCAAATAGGTCTTTGGTAGACTAAACACTACCACCCCACATTTTTCCCCTTTAATCACTATAATCATGCATAAAACTTTGTAGTGGGATAGTGAGTTAAGTGGCTTTCACACTTTGCAAACTGCCTCTTCATCATCTAGCCTCATTGTAGGTGTGCCCTCTCTACATCTATCAATGGTTCTTCTGTCTCCAAGAATGGACCTCCAAAGATGGCTGGCACACTTTTTTTTACTAGAAAATCTAAAATAATAAAATCAGCAAGAATAAAAAACTTACCAACCATGATGGAACATTCTTTAATATTCCTTCAGGATGGGCTAGGGTCTGGTTTGCCAATTGGAGTATCGTAAAGCTTGTTCTCGGCTTTCCCAAACCCAATATTTTAACCAAGGAGAGGTGCATCAAATTAATACTTTCCCCAAAATCTTTAAGTGTGTTAACCATGCCACTATTACCAATTTAAATAGGGAGAGTAAAACTCCCAGGGTCTTTGAGCTTTGTGGGCATCTTCTAAATCATTACAAAACTACACTCGTCCATGACTGCCAATCTCAACATGTTGCTGCTTAACATTGTTAGTGACCACGTCTTTCAAGTTCTTAGCATACTTGGGTATTCATTGCAAAACATCTAAAAGTGGAAGATTAATGTAAAGCTCTCTAAACGTGTCAAAGAACTTCTTGAACAACGTATCCTCCTTTAGTTTCCTAAGCCTTTATAGGAAAGGTGGTGGTAGTCTCTGCTTCACCTATTTAGTAACTTTGGTATTTGAGTACTCAGACTTCCTCAAATTTTCAGCAACTTTGTCATCTTCCTATTTTGAAAGCATCACTATATCAACCTCCTTATTTGTATTTGAAGGTTTTTCATTGAGCTTTTTACCACTCCTCAAAGTGATTGCCATTACTTGTTTAGGATTTGTCTTTGTATTACTTGTCAAACCACCTTGTGTCCTGGCATTTGCTGTATTTCCCTAACCTGTATCTTTAATTTCTCTGTAGCCATCTCCTGGATCAACATATCTATTGCCAATTGTTCTTAAGAAGCTAGAATTTATTTCAGGATCTCTTCTATATTATTAGTTAGAGCCATGGCCTGATTCCCTTGAACTTGTTGTTGTTGGTAGTGTTGTTTTTGGGTGTTCCATGATGGAAGTAGTGTCTGAGTTTGCCGTTTTTGATTGTAGACATCCCTATAATTTAGTCTTTGAGCATTGAGCACAAACATTACGAATTCATGATTTGCACCACACATACCTATAGCATGAGCATTGTTTCCATAAACCTCACACCAAATATGTGTCTAATGAATTGGATTAGCCACATATTTGGTGTGAGGTTTATGGAAACAATGCTCATGCTATAGGTATGTGTGTTGCTGAATCTGGAAAATTTTTAATGTTGTGATCAAGTGCCTCAACAATAGTGTGAGCTAGTACCTAATTAGACAACTGATGATGTGGACAGTCCTAGATAAAAGCTTTGAAACTCTCCCACTTATGATATAAATTCTCATTTGTCTTCTATTTGAAGCTCATAATCTCAGTGCACAGTCTCGCAGTCTTATCATATGGAAATAATTAGATGAGGAATTTTTGGGGTAGGTCATCCCAGGTTGTGATAGAACTTGCCAGATCAGCATTTAACCACAACTTTGCTTCTCCCAACAGTGAAAAAGGGAAAAGTGTTATCCTAACATAGTCATTTGACACACCCATAGGGATGAATGTATCACTGATCTTGAAAAAGTTCTATAAGTGGACTTGTGGATCTTCATGTGAATGCCCTATAAACTGTCCACTGCTGATCAAAAGTTGTACTATGTCCTATTTCATGTCAAAGTTACCTCTAACCGCCAGTTTTTAAAAATGGGAGGTCAAATTCATCGGAAGTGGGATTGCTACTTTGCAAACTGTCCTGCGGGATGGTAGATCTTCAGCCATGAGAGCAGTATTGTCTTGTTCCTATTGAATTTGTGGGATATGGTGGAGAACGATTGTTTCTCTCCACAATTAGTGAAAGTGTTGCTCAGGTTCAGGGTATGGTTCAACCAATTCACTATCCCTTACCAGCTTGCTAGTCGGCAGACCTGTTTTCTACAAATTCAATACCAAGACCAAGTGTAAAGCACCAAAGAAATCTAAAAAGTAAAACTAAAAGTAAAATAGTTGTCATTTTACAAGTCCCCGGCAACGACACCAAAAAGTTGTTGTGTCCATGTGCATACACAAGTATACGTGGTCTCAAAACGTAATACATTGTCCTTATAAGAAGCCAAATATCGATCCCACGGGGACCTATGTTAACAAATATCTTTAATTCAAGTTTAACTATTTGATTAAATTAGTCCAATCATTACCAAAAGAGTTTGAGAGTTTATAATTAAAAGCAAACTAAAATAATATGGAGAATTTAAGACTTTGGACAATCATGTTTTGAAAATCCGGGGTTAAAGTACTACGACCAATCATACTAAGCTATTGAACTTCATATTTTAGATTACTTATCTTGGTTGTTGATTCACAGGTTCTATCATATGATCATGGTCTCCCGAACTCTAGTTTTCTACCTAACTGGACATTAAAACTACATTGTTGAGATGCAATAATCTAATTAGATGCATTAAGATATCATCCATCAAGTGAACCAAACAAGGATTCTAGCTATATTCTTATCCTAGACTCTAATTCAAATCCCTTATTTGATAAAGAATAAGAACCTTGGTTTATTTACCCCCATGTTCTATCATCTAATTCCTTCTCCCGGGCTTACAATACGACAATAGATGTATTATAAGGGTTGCGGGTCTTTAAAATAGTTATATCAAGGATAAATAAATTACAAAATATGATAAGAAATCAAAATCAAATCAATTCAAAGCAATAGTAATCATGTTCTTAGCCTTCACCCCAAAAAGGGGGCGTTTAGCCAATCACGGACACAATTGTAATCAAGATCAATTAATACATTACATAATCCATAAATAAAATAAATTAAAAGAAAAAAAACCCTAATTGAAGTGTTTTCCAATCCCTCTACAAGCTTCAAAGTCGTGAAAGATATTTTGCAATGTGTTTTAAGTGTAGGAGGATTTTGGCTGTGTTGGAAACAAGATGTGCGCACACCTTCCATTCCCTAGGAATGGGGATTTCACTATGGTGTTCATTCTCGGGGAATGGGGGTCACACCTCAAAGGTTAGTCCCTAGGAATGGTCATCGCGTGATGGACCTATTCCTATACCTTCACTAGAATTCACTTTGACATCTAAATTTGTCTTGTGCATTTAACCTTTTATCCCAAGCCTTTCGGCGTTACTTACACTTGATTTACAGATTGTGACTCATCCATCTATCATCAAGCATACTGTTGCCTCAAATGCCATGGATTAGAGCTCAAAACATAACACAATCAATAACAATGAACTACAAACTTGAGTTAAGAGCTAGTTTCGTCCTATTAATCTTTAACATAGTGTTTTGACTCTTTCATTGATTCAATTGAACCTTGAACACTATAAAAAAGATTTTCAACACATAATTAAACGATAATACACATAGGAACTCAATAAACACATTAGAATCCATCGAGAAAAACTAGATAAACATCTAACTCAAGCTATTAAAACTAGTTTTCTCATTTAAACTCTAAGAGACTAATTTAAGTACAAACTTGTTTGAAAGACATCTTAAACATTTTATTCCAGTACTTAAACAATTAGATGATCATTTATTTCATCATTAACTCATTAATCATAAAAGTAGTCCTCAAGACAAGGCTAAACAAGCCCAGATAATAACATTGAGGTGTATAAATCCACCTTAGATCAATGTGTTGAATAACTAATATTCCCATGTCAAGGTCACTATCTGGACTAATGACCGATCTTCATGTAGTTATAGGAAACCCTTGAAGCTATAACCTAGCCATAAATATGGGTTTACCCTGACTAGCTGACCACCCAATATTAGGGACGCTCCCCACTGAAATGATCATCCTCTCACAATTATAACATATCTCAACAATCTCTAGGCTGGCATGTAACATATACTAACTTTGTTTGTACAACCAAATCAAGTCTGGGGAACTCTCTAGACCAATGTCCAATCTTGCCAAAACCACGAAAAAATCTTGAAATACTCAAAGTGATTGCATCTACTAATCTAGAATGGCCTCCATGGCCTAAAGATCCATGTCAAATACATTACAGGATCTAACAAGAACTTTTCCAACTGTGACCAACATGACTAATCTGAGAGCCATTTGCAGTCTAAGATATTACCTGTGTGGAACTTACATGCTGCAAGTATTGCTAAACTCCACCAAAAGGATCCTTACTCCTAAATGCAATGCTAATAGAATTATGTTGATCACATGACCTCTTACTGCCTCTTCCATATGCTCAATATATGCTCTATCTATGGCCCTTGTTTATTCAACAACTAAAAAGAAGGAAAGCCCATCTCTGATCAGATTCTCGGACATCAAATGGACTAAAAAAGCCAATCCTTGAATAAATCCATACACTATCTATAGCTCTATAGGATATAGCATAGGAGTATGTATGGCCCACTAAAGAAACTGACATGACCTAAACCTGGGCCTAATTGTATTGGGCATCTCAAGTCAAACCAGGACCGTAGACCAACACCAATACCCAATTGTTACCCGCCCTACACTTCCATGTTGGATGAATTCCAAACATATAAAAGAATAAAACAATAGTAATATCTAGACAATAATGAATGCTTATAACTATAACCAAACAGACACAATAAAATATCCAACCAATATTCATTACAATGCAAATACCAATACCAATGCTAACACTAATACTGACACTGCCATTCCCATAGTAGTCCAATATAGTCTTTAACTAGAATCAAGGAATATCCAGTCGGGACAAGCCCCCGACCATAGCCAGAATCAGAACCAAAGAAATAACATTAATGAATAGAATTCCATAACATGAAATGGGGTCTTCTGGAATATGGAATCAAACCACTTTAATCTAACTCAAAGCTGTCCCGGAATCCAAGTCATTGAGCTGGAGGAATAGTAGTATGGAAGGTTCTTGCATCACATTAGGAAACAACACCAGAAATTGTTTAGTAGAGTGAACGCTAGAATGTAACTAGGGATACAAATAAAATAATGCCATCACTGAAAACAAAATCTAATAACCATATGCAATCACATTTGTATATATATATATATTTATATATACACACACGCATACACATACACACACACACATATATCTATATTGTTGGGAAAGGGAAGAAGGTTTAGCATGCATTTAAATGCTTAACCTGGGTTTTGTAGCTTGGAAGTCCTAAACCACCCACTGTCTATAAGGTTTTAGCTCCCCGTACTAAAAAGGCCCTAGTGTGTGTTAGTTCCACGATCGGAGAAAAAAACCTGGGATGACTAGTAAATACCAAAAATATAAATTGTGACATCATGCACATGGTCACCAAGACCACCATCACATTAGTAAATAAGAGTTTCCATTGTCGGTCTCCTAGGAAATTCACCTTCCACAGCTTTGCTACACAACCCTCTTTAAGCCTATATAAAATCATTTACGCATTCCCAACCATTTACCAAGGAGTCTTTTAATTAGGGACTAACCATTGGTATTATTATATGAAAATTAAAGCTTGCAAGTCTATTACCTTATGTCATATAAACCATTAAACCAAATTATATTCCACCATTTTCAATTAAATCAAAACCATTTATAATCCATTTATGGCTATTAAGGCCTTTCCAAAACTATGTGAAACAAACCAAAACCAATTCATTTTAATTTAACCATTTATGTAATGCAAAGATTCCAAGAATAATCAAACTATATGATAAAATCATTATCGTTGACAATTTCGCTAATAGATTGAGGGCATACCATTATCAAAGCAAAAATCATCAAATTTTGGGTTCAACGATGACCCCTAATTAATTCACCATTCCCATGCACCCACAAGTGGAAAAACATACTTATAACATAAAAAACCATAATTAAATCACGAGAAACATTAACCAACCATGAACATCAAAAATCCCCAACCTTTATTTAAAAACCATAAGAACATCATGAAAACCATACATTAAAACATTTGCCTTTAGTAAAATAACAATGGGGAAAGAGTGACGTTCCTGAATTATATAGATTCATACAAAGAAATTGATCCATAAGCCCTTGGATGACCACTTTGGAGACACCTTAGAAAATTTTGCTTAAGAGGATTTTGAGAGAGTAAAGAGAATGATTAATCTTGCAAAGTGTGGAATGAATGACAAAAAAGTGTTATAGGGACGTGGGTTCTTAAGGGTTTAAGTGAGAAATGTCTAATATTCCCAAAGTTAACAACTGTAAAAAGATTGCAGGTGGTTACTAGTCGACCTCCTTGACTCATGACCACAACATACGACTCATGCTCTAGAGTCGTCACCAAGTCAATGAGTTGGAAACCCATAAAATGTTCATTATACGACTCCATGACCCCACTCATTACCATACCATATGACTCATGCAGTCTAGTTATTTCCAAGATAAAACCCAAGGGATTGGACACTAGAAAACTTACAACTCAACCCTACTACTCATACCTTATCCTCACATCTCTTAGTGAGCCACTCGTACTTAGAGCCAAGTAATCATGAAGTGACTGTTTTAATTAAAGGTCATCAAATGACCTATCACCACCATTAACTACCCGTACCACCAAGTCATTAACTAGACCAAATCCAACCACCACCCACTGGACACCTAATAACAAGGGTCACTAGACTCGTACCCACACCATACGACTCATATGGTTATGTCCTCAATAGAATAGTAAGCTCAAAGCTTAGGAACTTTCCAAGGAACAAAACCCACGGTGTGTCAATCTTTCCCCAGTTGGATCATTCATCTTCGAATGATGAAACAAGGCAGTAGCTAGCATGATTAACCCCCAAACATCTTAACTCTTACCATTAAGACAGAAAATAGATTACCAAGGGATTCATAATCTTTCTTTAACAAAGACAGAAAACTAAGATACTAAGAACAACACATACCTTAAGCACAATTTTCCAGAAAAAGAAATAGCAATGGATATTTGGACTTTATGTCCTCTTCAGCTTCCAATGTAGCATTTTCTTCCTTGTGGTTTCTCCATAGAACCTTTACCAAAGCTACATCTTTGGTCCGTAACCGACGAACCTTCCAAACCAAGATCTCAATAGGGAACTCCTCATAAGATAGGGAATCTGAAATACCAATATCATTAATAGGCACAATTTGCAATGAATCACCCATATACTTTCTCAATATATAAACATGGAACACCGTGTGAATAGAGCTCCAACTAGAAGAAACTCCAACTCTTATGCAACATTGCCAACCCTTTTCAAAACCAAGTACGGTCCAACATACCGGGGACTAAGCTTTCTCTTTTTCCTAAATTGCATCACTTCCTTCTTGGGAGACACCGTCAAAAACACCCTATGCCCAACCTCACACTCTAACTTCCTATGCCTCACATCTACATAAGACTTATGGTGACTTTAGGCAGCCTTAAGCCAATCCCAAATCACCTTAACCTTCTCTAGGGCTTGGTGAACAAAATTTGGACCAAATATTTTTGCCTTACCAACCTTAAACCAGCCAATAGAAGATCTATACCTCCTACCATACAAGGCCAAAAATGGAGCCATCCCTATACTAGAATGGTAGCTATTATTATATACAAACTCAATAAGAGGAAAATGCTCAACTCAACTACTTCCATAGTTAATCATGCAATCTCGATGCATATGTTTGAATGTCTAAATAGTTTTTTTTGTGAGACCATCTGACTGCGGGTGGAAAATAGTACTAAGACTCACCTTGGTCCCAAAACCTTTCTAAAATGACCATAAAAAGGCCAATGAAAATTGCGTACCACCATTCAATATAATTGAAATAGGTACCCCATGCACTTCACGATCTATTGAAGGTACATCCTCGCATAATCCTTTGCCGATAAATTAGTCCTAATTAGCAAAAAATCAGAAGAATTAATCATCCTATCCACGATGACCCAAATTGAATTAAATTAATTCTGAGACAAAGAAAGACCAGTTACAAATCAATGTTAATCACCTCCCACTTCCACATAGGTAACTCAAGAAATCTCCTTTGCTTGGGGTTCAACTCTTTTTGAGGAAACATATATTGTAGGATCTTATGGTCAGAAAAGATATCCACATGTACTCCTAAAAAATAGTGATGCTAGATTTTTAATGCGAATACCATAGTCAATAACTCCAAGTCATGATTTGGATAATTCTTTTGATGCACCTCAAACTGTCTAGAGGCATACGCTATCACATTTCCATGATGTATTAAGATGCAACCAAGCATATGGAATGCATCACAATAGACCACAAAACCATTCATGCCTTCATGTAAAGTCAAGACTAGTGTCGAAGTCATCTTATCCTTCAGCTTCTTAAAACTATCCTCAGAAATATCAGACCATAAGAACATTACCTTTCTTTAGTCAACATAGTCAAGGGGCACCTATAAAAGATAAACTTTCCATAAACCTCCTACAATAACTAACAAAACTAAAGAAACTTCGAATATTGGTTGGAGTCGCGAGACTAGGACACTGCTTAACTGCTGCAACCTTTTATGGATCCACTATGATCCCTTCACTAGAAATGACATGACGTAAAAAAATGATAGAATTCTACCAGAATTGATATTTCAAAAATTTGGAATACAACTATTGATCTTTTAAGGTTTGCAACACAATTCAGAGGTGATAGGCAAGATCCACCTCACTCTTCAAGTGCACCAGAATATCATCTATGAACACAATGATAAACAAATCTAGAATCTGATGAAAGACTTTATTCATCAAGTTCATAAATACCGCATTGGCACTAGTAAAAACAAAAGACATGACCAAAAACACAAAATGCCCATATTGGGTACAGAAGGCATTCCTAGGAATATCCATCTCCCTAATCTTTAGCTGATAATACACGGACCAAAGGAAAATCTTAGAGAAAAACTTAGCACCCTAAAGCTGGTCAAATTAATCACCTATCCTTGGAAGTGGGCACTTTTTCTTTATCATTATCTCAATCAATTGCCAGTAATCAATATACATCCAAAGGGAACCATCCTTCTTACGCAAGAACAACATCGGTGCACCCCACGACGACATACTAGGATTGATGAAACCCTTGTTTAAAAGATCCATTATTTGCTTCTTAAGCTCTTTTTACTAAGATGGAGCCATTCTATTGGGGAAAATAGAGATAGGATGAGTGTACAAAACAAGATCAATCCCGAAATCAATCTCCCTACCGGGAAAAACACCAATAAAGTCATCACAAAAAAACTAAGGAAATTCATTCAACCAGGATAAAATGTAAATAAGGACCCTCCAAGATAGAATCTTTAACTCAGACCAAATAATAGAGACACCCCTTAGAGATTTATCTCCTAGCTCTAAGATATGATATGAACCTCCCCTTAAGATCTAGGGAACCACCCTTCCACTTAATAGCCAGCTCAATCAGGAATTTAAAGAAGACCTTATGAGCTCAAAAATCTAAAGAAGAATAGCAAGAGTGCAACCAATCCATCAAACTATGACTTTGAAATCAACGATGTCTAATTCAAAAAAATCCACCAAAGTCTCCCAATTGTACATAGACACCACACAACCCCAATAGACTCTTCTAGCCACCGTAGAGTTACCCATCCTAGTAGTAACAGAAAAAAAGTATGTAATACACTCGAGAATGAAACCAAAATTCATAGCCACAAATGGGGTCACTTAAGAAAGAGTGGACCTCGAATTAAGTAAATAGTACATATTATTGGAAAAGAGTATCAATATACTAGTAGTGATGTTAGAAAATGCCTTAGACTCCTGATGGGTATTGAGAGCATATAGACAATTTCGACCAGTGTATGAACAAGATTAGGCACCCTTTAGTGCTGGAGCTGAAGAAGAGGTAACATAGACCTTGTTTTCCCTAGAGGCAACATTACCAATAGGACAACTTCTAAGAAAATGTCATGGATAACGATAGTTAAAGAACTTATTCTTTTATTCATCATAGTAACCCTAATGCAATGGATCATAAAATTTGTAAGGAGGATAGGATTGAAATATTTGGGCCTCACTAGCCTGAGGTTGGGTACCCTGGGCCCTATAATTATCATAATTATTAAAATACCTATCACCACACGGCTTTGGGTATGAAGCAGTAGCCATCGAATAAGACATATAATTTTCCCACTTCTTCTTGGACCACTTTACACCATCCTGTCACTCTACTATTAGCCACCATCCCACTCAGACTATCTAAGCTTCTTTCTCTACCTTCCCCTATTTTAACCTGCTTTTTCTTCTCTTCCTCAACCTATTGTATGTATACAACCAACCCAGATATGTCCATATCCTAATTCAATAAGGCATTCTTACTCTTCAAAATCAAGTCTCAGGATAACCCTGAAGGAAACTCCATCTTTCTAGCCCTTATGCTAGAAACTAACTCTAGAGCATACCGAGATAACTGGTGAAACTTCAAGGCATACTTGTTGACTAACAACTTTCATTGCTTCAAGTTAACAAACTCTTCTGCCTTCGCCTCCCTCAACTCTTAAAGATAGAAGCGATCGAAAAAGCACTAGAGAAATTATCCCATAGTCCAGGCTGCAAATTCCATAACCTCTATGTTAGAAGCATACATTACATGAAAGATCTTTTCTATCTCATCAATATAACCTTAAATATCCTTCTTAACCTTAACACCTCTAAAGATCAGAGAATTCAACCTCATAAACTGAGCAGTCCTTGTGGCCTCAGAAAATAGAGTAATAGAAATACTGCATTCAGCCTAAAAAGCTACAAACTGAGCCAACATATGGATAGACTAACGAAACTCAGCATTTGTTACATCATCCTGAGTAGTTTGAAAAAGGTTAGAAGGGACCGGTGGAACTCCAATAGGACAATCAGGAACTAGACCCCGAGACCACGTCTGGACCCTATATGAAGAGTGTGTCCTATTAGAATTGTCCTTAAGTGGGACAAAAGAGTTTTTGTGAACTTCAAATCATCTGGGAGACATGATCAAAAAATCAAACAAATGGTCATTAGAGAAGGTTTCGGGACCTTAGACTCTACAGCTCAAAAATACATCACAAGAAAGAGTAATATTCCTAAATTCCTCGTAGTCTGTCCCTTATGAGTGTGGTATGCTACATACCCTTAAAAGACTCTACTTGACGTGGCATTGTGGAATACCAATTGACCATTAACCTAGGGCTCTGATACCTATCTGACATAACCAAAACCAGGGCCTAGTCATGTCAGGCATCTCAATTCTAACCAAGATCAAAGACCACCCCTTAATACCCAACTGTTATGGTCCTGTACTCCCTTGTCTGATGAATTTTAAACATATAATAAGGTAAAATATAATATTCTTAATACAATAAAGAAAGTTTATAACAATAACCAAACAACCACAACCAAATATCAAGCCAATACCAATTCCAATGACAATAACAATGCAAATGCTAACACTAATACCAACACCGCCTATGACCAAAGTTGTCCTACAAGCCCTCTAACCAGAATCAAGGAAAATCCGGTAGGGACATTCCCCATACCATAGATAAAATAAAAACTAAAGAAATAACAATAATGAGAAAAAAACATAACAAAAAATAGGGTCTGTTGGAGTATGGAAACTCACCACTTCAATTTGACTTAAAGTTGTCCCCGAATCCAAGTCACTTAGTAGGAGGAATAGTAGTATGGTCGATTCCTATATTATGGGTTACAAAACTAGAAGATGGTTAGCACAGTGAACGCTAGCATGCACCTCAGGTACAAATATAAAATAATACCATCATTCAAACCCAAATTAGGTAACCATAAGCAATAATATATATATATATATCATGTCGCAGAAGGGAATAAAGTTTAGCATGCATTTAAATACTTAACCTAAGTTGTTTAGCTTATCCATCCTAAAACCACCCATGAGATATATAGGTTCAGCTCTCCCTACTGAATGAGCCAAGTACGTGTTAGCTTCACGATCAAAGAAAAAAAACTAGGATGAATAGTAAATACAAAAAATATAAAGTGTGACATCATGAACATGGTCTCTAATAATATCCTCACATTGGCAAACATGAGTTTCTAATATCAGTCCACCCATGGACCTCTGCTTTCCATGGCTTTGCTATTCAACACCCTTTCAGTCTATATAAAATCATTTACATATTCCTAAGTATTTACCAAGGGGTATTTTAATTAAGCACTCATCATTGGTATTGTCATACAAAAATTAGAGCTTGCAAGTCTATTACCTTATGTCGTAATAGCCATTAAACCAAATTAGACTCCACCATTTCTAATTAAACCAAATCTATTTATTATCAAACTATGGCCACAAAAGTATTTCTAAAACCATGTGAAACTAACCCAAAATCAATTCATGTTTATTTAACCGTTTATGCAATTCAAAGATTTCAAGAATAATAAAATTATGTGAAAATACATTCTCATAGACAAGTTCACAAACAGGTTGAGGGCATGCCATTATCAAAGCTAAAATCATCAAATTTGGGGCATAACCATGACCCCTTAATTAATTCACTAATACTAGGCACCCATATATGGAAAACCATAATTAAAATATGAAAAACTATATATTAAATCATGAGAAACATTAACAAACCATGAAAATACAAAACCCCCAACCCTTATTTTCAAAACATAACAACACCAAGAAAACGTTGCATTGCAATATTTTTATTTAGTAAGATAATAATAAGGGAAGTGTCACATGCCAAAATTATAGAGATTCATGAAAATAAATTGATCCTTAAGCCCTTAGGTTACTACTTTACAGAAACTCTAGCCAATTTTTCTTGAGATGATTTTTAGGGAGTAAAGATGATGTTTAATCCAGTAAAATGTAGAATAAAGGACAAAAAAGTGCTATACAGAAGTTGGATCTTAAGGGTTTTAAGAGAGAAATGTCTAAGGTTCCCCAGCTAAAACTATAAAAGGACCACAAGTTGTAACGAGTCCAACCCCATGACTCGTGACCACAACATACGACTCGTACCCTTGATTCATCACCAAGTCAGTGAGTTAGACACCCAAATATTGTCCATTATAAGACTTCATGACCCCACTCATTGCAGAATATACAAATCATATGGTCTAGTTATTTCCATAATAGAACCAAGGTATTGGACTCTAGATGAAGCATCCTAGGTTTTGATACTTAGATATTTCTTGAGTTCTGAACTCTTTGGACATTATACGACTTAGGCTTAATAGTTGTATGTGGTGGTTATGATATAGGAGGGTCTTGGCTACATGACAATTAGTGTGATCTAGGTTGCATTCTATCCATGGTATGAATGGATATCATAAGTGTCCAACCCCTTAAATTCTATATTGGATACAATTTTAGGTTACTGGTCGTATGGTGTAGGTATGACTTAGGCAATGAGAGTCATATGGTGGAGAGTGTATAATGTCCAACATTATGTCTAGGGTACGAGTAGTGGGTACCACTCGTATGTTGTATGTACGAGTTAAGAGTGAATCATACCCTCCTGCTGTGATTTTTATAGTTTTAGTTAGGGGTATTTTAAATATTTCCCCATTTAAACTCTCAAGACCCCATGATTTAAATCACTATGAGGACTTCATTCACCTTATTACTTTTAATCAAACACACTTTAAACACACTTAAATCTCTCTCAAGGCTCTTGGTTAAAGAAAGGCTAGGGTTTCTTCAATATAATAAATTCGGGTCTTACAAGGTTGATTCTTTTTCGTACTCTTTGGTATCTTAGGTATGTTAATCCTCCCTAATTGTTAGTTCAACTAAATTCATGTTTTAATGGATAGTTTTCATAATTTATTTATGGGTATTGTTTGGTTTTTAATTATATGTTAGGGGGTTTTGTTGTAAATTGTTGGATATTGTTTTCCCATGCTTTACTTCTGGTTTTTCATATTATGATTATGGTTTAAATATATGGTTGCATGGGAATGGTCAATTGGTACTTGGTTTTGGTTTTGGAAACTATATTCCTTCAATATGTTTGGTAAAATGGCTATGAGAATGATTTTGTCACATAATTTGATTGTTATTGAAACTATTGCATTGCATAATATGGTTAAGGAATCGGTAGTTTGGTTGTGTGCTAATGATTTTAATTGAAAAATAATGACTGGTTGAGATAGCTAACCATGAAGGTGTGAGTCCAATAGACGGACACTAGAAACTCATGTTCTGACAAGAGGGGTGGTTATGGTGAGCATATACTTATGGGGTACACTACAATCCATTATGTTATAGTTGTATATATGTATAATGGAGGGAAAAAGGTAGATAGGAATTCTTGGCCCCTATCATATCTCAAGTTTGTTTGGCTATACGCATTGAGGCCTATTCAGGGGGTAACACTTGACCTATATAGCCTATGGCTGGTTTTAGGATGGTCAATCTATAAATCCCAGGTTAAAGCTTTAAATGCATGCTAAACTTGGTTCTCTTTTCCGCTATGGATTATATGTATATATATGTATATGTATTGATATTATTGCACATGGTTATTTACATGGTTTTAAATATTGGCATTATTTTATCCTTAATCCTGAGTCCATGCTAGCATTCACTCCCTAATCCTTCTTCAAGTGTTGATCCCTATGCAATACAAGAACCGACTATACTACTCCTCCTTCTCGATGACTTGGATTCGGGGACAGCATTGTTTCAGATTGAAGTGGTCAACTTCCATACTCCAAAAGACTCTATTTCATGTTATGGACTTCACTACTTCTTTTTTTAATTTCATAGACTTTAGTTTTTGGATATGGTTGGGGGCATATCCTGACTATATTTTTTAAAATTTTGGATAGAGGTTTTGTGAGTCTACTTTGGGATGGCAAAGGCAATGTCGATATTATTTTCGGTATTGGTGTCAGGCTTGATATTGGTAATGGTATTGGGACTGACTCCGTTTGACTGTATTGGACTTATGATTTTTTATTTTTTTATGATATATATATATTTGAAATTCATCTGACATAAGGTGTAAGGAATTTATGGTTTCAAATTGGGGGTTGTCTCCTGTCCCAGATGGTCTTGAGGCACCAAACAAAAATAGGCCCTAGTTTAGGTCATGTTAAATTTGTATCAGAGCTCTAGGTTCATGGTCAATTAGGAGTCCATAAAGCTGTGTTGAGTAGAGTCTCTTTGAAGTCTTTATAGTGCACCACACTCATAAAGGAGAGGATACAGAGCACTTTTGAATTATTCTCTTTTTTATGTTCTATTTTTAAGATACAGAATCTAAGTCCTAACTTCTTCTTTAATTCCAATTTTTTTCTTTTTAGATCATGCCTCGATGATCTAAATTTCATGAAAATTTCTTTATCCCTATTGGGGAGAATTCTTATGGGACAGTCTCTACTCATAGGATCTATACCCGGTCTAGGGTTCTAGTTTTAAATTATTTTGGAGTTCCACCGGTTCTCTCAATTCTTCTCAGACTCTTTAGGTTGAAGTAATGAATGCTGAGTTTTGTTAGTCCATCCATATATTAGCACAGTTAGTAGCTACTCAGTATGAGCATGATCTTTTTGTTACTCAATCTTTTCACACCATAAGGGTTGACCAATTCATGAGGTTGTACCCTCCGACCTTTATGGGTATTATAGTTGAGTAAGATCCTAAAGGTTTTCTAGATAAGATAGAAAATATCTTTTTTGTTATGCATGTCATAAATACAGATGGTGTAGTGTTTGTTGCCTATAAACTGACGCATATGGCATACCAATAGTATGAGAAATAGGAACAATCAAGGGGTAATGGTGTTGAGTCATCTCTAGGCGAGGATTTCTCTAATGTATTTCTAGACCACTTCTTTCATTAAGAATTAAGGAAAGCTAATGCAGAAGAGTTTGTTAATTCAAATCCAGGTAAGATATCGGTAAAGGAGTATGCTTTGATGTTTCACCAGTTGTCTCGGTATGGTCTAAAGATGGTTTTTAGCATTAGGGATAGAATATGGAAGTTCTCTTTCTAGTTGTCCAGAGATTTAATATTGGATAGTAAGGCTACCTTGGTTATCAAGGACATGGATATCTGTAGGTTGGTTGTGTACATTCAACTGGTATTGTAAGAGAAAAATAAGCAAGCTTAATTAGGGAAGGGGCAAGGCAAGAAGTTTAGATTTTTTGAGCAGGATGGTGGCCAACAATAGAGTGATAGGGATAGTAGTAAGTTGCCTGAGAAGAAGGGGAAACTCTAGGTCTTATTCAACATCTAGTGCTCCCTACCCAAATCCATCATGTGATAGAAGATTCGATGGTGAAGACAACTTTTGGGCACAAGGTTCCCAATATCAGCTAGTGGGGCTCAATCACACCCATCATATCCTCCTTGCAGATTTTGTGGTCAGCTATATCCAGGTTTTTATGATGAGAAATGGGATTGGTGCTTTAACTGAGGTCAGCTAGGGAATATTCTTCGAAATTGACCTATTGGTAAGGTATCCTTCTGGGAAAATAAGGTTCCTGTTACATCTTCTTTAACTCCGACACCAAAGGGTACACCACCTGGCTTAGATACTAGTCATAATCATCTTTATACTCTTACTACCTAACATGAGTTTGAGTCACGACCAGATGTAATTATTGGTATGTTGAAACTCTTTCTTATGGTATGTATTATTTACCTGATCTAAGTTTGATTCTATCTTATGTGACCCTATTTATGGCTGTGTAATTTGGTTTTTGTTCAGAGTGTATTTCAGTCTTTGTTTTTGTTTCTACCCTAGTAGGTGACTCTGTGATTTCTAAAAGAGTCTATAGGGGTTATCTGGTATTTTGGTAGTAAAGAAACTTTAGTAGATCTATTTGAGTTAGATATGGTGGATTTTCATGTCATATTGGGGATAGATTAGTTGCACTAGACCTATGATTTTCTTGACTGTCAGACCCATAATGTTATCTTTAAATTCCTTAATGAGCTAGTTATTGATTGGGAGGGTGGTTCCCTAGATAATAAGGTAAGATTTATATCATATCTTAGAACTCAAAGAATAATCTACAAAGAGTGTCACTATTATCTTGTCTGAGTTAAAAATTCTAGCTCGGAGGGTCTTTCTTTGCATTCTATCTTGGTGGTAAATGAATTTCCTAATGTCTTACCTGATGAGCTTCTTGGTGTTCCTCCAAATAGATAGATTGAGTTTGTGATTGATCTTATTTTGGATACTCATCCAATTTCTATTCCTCCATATAGAATGGCTCCAGCTGAGCTGAAGGATCTTAAGAAACAATTAAAGGATCTCTTAGATAAGGGTTTCATCTATCCTATTATATCCCTGTTGGGTATACCGGTGTTATTCATATGTAAGAAGGATTGTTCCCTTAGGATGTGTATTGATTATCGGTCATTGAATAAGGTAATGGTAAATATTAAGTATCCCCTTCCAAGAATAGATGATTTGTTTGATCAATTATAGGGTGCTAAATTTTTCTCTAAGATAAATCTTTAATCAACTATAATCAGTTAAAGATTAGGGAGGAGGATATCCGTAAGACCACCTTCTATATATGGTTTAGGCATTATGATTTTTTGGTTATCTCTTTTGGGTTATCCAATGCCCTTGTGGAATTCAAGGATTTTATTAATAGGGTCTTTCATCAGTTTTTGGACTTGTTCGTCATGGTTTTTGAAGATGATATCCTAGTGTACTTTAAGAGTAAGGTGGACTATGCCAATCACCTCTGCGTTGTGTTATGAACTTTAAGAGAGTAGCAGTTGTATGCCAAATTATAAAAAAGTGAGTTCTGGTTAAACGTTGTCACTTTTCTGCGTTATATCATTTCTAGTGCGGGAATCATGGAGGATCCACAAAAAGTTTCAGTGGTAAAGAAGTGGTCTAGACATACAACTCCAACAAATATTCTGAGCTTCCTAGGTTTAGCTGGCTACTACACGAGGTTTGTGGAGAGTTTATCTACTAGAAATGCCCCATTGACTAAGTTAACATAGAAGAAGGTATAATTCTTATGGTCTGATGCTTGTGAGGGTAGTTTTGAGAAGCTGAAAGATAAGCTAACTTTGGTTCTAATTTTGACTTTGCCTAAAGTCACTGATGGGTTTGTGGTCTACTTTGATGCATTCTGTATGGGGATTGGGAGAGTTTTAATGCAGGATGGTAAGGTGATAGATTATTCCTCTATATATTTGAAGGTGTATGAGAGGATTTATCTGACTCATGATTTAGAATTACTAGTTGTGGTGTTTGCATTGAAATTATGGTGTCACTATTTGTAGGGAGTGCATGTGAATATCATTTCTAATCATAAGATCTTGCAGTATGTGTTTAAACAGAAAGAACTTAACCTCATGCAAAGAAGATGGCTTGAGCTGCTCAGGGATTATGACGTGAGTCTTCACTACCATCTAGGTAAAGCTAATGTAGTTGTTGATGCTTTTAAAAGGTTATCCATGGGGAGTCTATCTCATATAGAAAAGGAGAAGCAGGATTTGGTGAAGGACATTCACCATTTGGATAACCTCGGAGTTTATTTCTTGGACTCCGAGGATATGGGTATGTTGGTGCAGGAAGTGGCACAATCGTTTATAGGTGCTGAAATTAAGGAGAAATAGGTACTAGATCTTATGCTGATAAGGATCAAGGGTGATGTAGGTGGGCATAAGGTGATGGCCTTAGATATTAGTGGTGCTGGTACATTACGGTACCAAGGAAGATTATGTGTTCCCAACGTTAATGGTTTACGAGAAAGGATCTTGGCTGAGATACATGAGTCGTGCTATGTCGTTCATCCTAGTTTGATGAAAATGTATCATTACCTCAAGGACATGTATTAATGGACCAATATAAAGAGGTGTATAGTAAATTTTATGGTCAAGTGTAGAGTGTGTCAACAAGTGAAAGTTAAGCACATGAGGCCAGGGGGATTGTATCAAGAAATTGAGTTGCCTGAGTAAAAGTGGGAAGTGATCAACATGAATTTTATTACCAGCCTTCCTCAATCTCAAATTCAATTTGATTCTGTTTTGATCATCGTGGAGAGGATGACAATGTCTACTCACTTTTTTTAAGTGAGGACTAACTTCTCGGCTGAGGATTATGCAGGGTTGTACATTCAGGAGATTATCAAATTGCACAGGGTTCTAGTATCTATCATATCAGATCGTGGTATGCAATTTATATCTCACTTTTGGCGATTATTTCCAAAAGGTTTAGGGACCCAAGGTGAGTCTTAGTACTGCTTTTCACCCACAATCAGATTGGCAAGAAAAAAGGACTATTCAAACGTTAAAGCATATGCTTCATGTATGTGTGATTGACTATGGTTGTAGTTGGGTTGAGCATTTACCTCTTGTGGAGTTTTCTTATAACAATAGCTACCACTCTAGCATTGAAATGGCTCGATTTGAGGCCTTGTATGGTAGGAGATGTAGGTCTCTAATTTGGTAGTTCCAAGTTGGTGAGGTGGTGATTTTGGTCCAGATTTGGTTCACCAAGACATAGAGAAGGTTCAAGTGATTAAGGATATACTTAAGGCTAACCATAGTCGCCAAAAGTCCTATGTAGATGTGAGGCAAAGAGAGTTAGTGTCTGAGGTTGGGGATAGGGTGTCCTTGAAAGTATCTCCCATGAAAGGAGGCTGCAGTTTGGTAAAAAAGGGAAGCTCAGTCCCTAGAATGTTGGTCCATACTTAATTTTGGGAATGGTTGGTAATGTTTCATATGAGTTGGAGTTGCCTTCTAGTTTGAGCTCTATTCATCTGGTGTTCCATGTTTCTATGTTGAGGACGTGCATGGGTGATCCATCTCAAATTGTGCCTATCAAGGATATTCGTATTTCAGATTATTTAGGTTATGAAAAGGTCCCAGTTATGATCTTGGATCAGTATGTTTGTAGGTTGCGGACCAAGGACATGGCCTCGGTAAGGGTTCTATGGAGGAACCAAAGATTGAAAAGGATACTTGGGAAGCAGAAGAGGACATAAAGTCCAAGTATCCATTCCTATTTTCTTCTTCAGAAATTCGTGTTGAAGGTATGTGTTCTTTATTATAATTTTGTTTCTAAACTTTGTTAAAGGAAATATTGAATTTCTTTCAGCTTTGTTTTCTAACTTAGTTAAAGGTTAGAGTTGAGGTGGTGGGGTGTAAACTATGC
This sequence comes from Capsicum baccatum var. pendulum, assembly GCA_030864225.1. Lineage (NCBI taxonomy): Eukaryota > Viridiplantae > Streptophyta > Magnoliopsida > Solanales > Solanaceae > Capsicum > Capsicum baccatum. The sequence goes on along the minus strand of CM061560.1, from coordinate 155,770,912 downwards.
TAGTCATGTCTTTTTCCATCATTTGTGGACAAATGAACCAAGTGGGGGAGAATTGAAGCACATTGAGTTTTGATCCTTAGAGATTTTTGGAGTTTTGAACTCTCTGGACATTATACGATTTAGGCTTACTAGTCGTATGATATGGGTACGGTTTAGGGAGGTCTTTTTTATATAATAACATGTGTGATCTAGGTTGAATTTGTCCAAGGTATGAATGAACATCATAGGGGTTGTATGGAGATGGTACGAGTGGTATAGTCCAATTCATATATTCTCTAGTGTCAAACCTTTTGGAATCTGTCTTTGATACGGTTTGAGGGTACTAGTCATATAGTGTGGGTATGAGTATGGAAATCGGAATCGTATGGTAGATAGTATGTGATGTCCAATATTCTGTTCAGGGTACGAGTATTGGATACCACTCGAATGTAATGTGTATGAGTTACAGGGGGATTCATACCCTCGTGCAGTGATTTTTACAGTTTAAGTTGGGGGTGTTCTAGACATTTGCGCTTTCAACCTCTTTTGACCCCACAACTTAAAAAACTATTGGGACTTTATTTATCCTAGTATTCTCAATCAAAAACACTTTAAACACTCTCTAATGTCTCTCAAGGTTCTTGGGTCAAGAAAGGTAAGGCTTTCTTCAATACAATCAATTCGGGGCTTATAACGGTGGTTTCTTTCTGTGCTCTTTGGTATTTATGACATGTTACTCCGCCCTCATTGTTAGTTCAACTAAATTCATATTTTAATGGAATGTTTTCATGATTTAGTTTTGGGTATTGTTTGGTTTTGAAATATATGTAGGGTGTTTTGGTTGTAAATGATTTGATATTGTGTTCCCATGCATTACTTATGGTTTCTCATATTATGATTATGGTTAGAACATCTGGTTGCGTAGGAATGGTCAATTGGTATTTGGTTTTGGTTTTTAAACTATATGCCCTCAACATGTCTGTTAATGCTTATGAGAATGGTTTTCTCACATAGTTTGACTTTTATTGGAACTATTTAATTGGATAATATAGTTATGGAACTAAATTGGTTTAAATGGTTTAAAATGATTTGTTAAGGCCTTCGCGGCCATGGATTTAGTAAATTGGAAATCATGTGGGGTACATGGGAATCCCATAAGTGTTGGCTAATGATATTACTTTCATGCTATAGTCAGTATGACAATACCAATTCATAAAGCCTTGGTAATTAACTTATGGAATTGGTGGTTAGTTGTGTGCTAATGGTTTTAATTGGGAAATAATGATGGGTTCTGATAGGTAACTGTGAAGATGTGAGCCGAATGGATGGACACAGGAAACTCGTGTTTGCCGACATGAGGGTTGGTCATGGTGACCATATATTTGTGGGATACACGGGAATCCCCTAAGTTATACATGTATATATGTATCATGGAGGGCAAAGGGTACACGGTAATTCCCGACCCCTATGATATCTCCAGTTTTAGTAGCAACATGCACTAGGCTCGTTCAGGGGGTAACACTGGACATATATCGCCCATTGGTGTTTAGGATGATCAAGCTACACAGCCTAGTGACACGACCCGAACTAGGACTAGTCGTGTCGGGTACCTCTAGCCCAACTGTGACCGGATCCCACCCCCAATATCCAACCATAAACTCCCTCGACCCAATGTTTGATCAATTTTGAATATATATATATATATATATATATATATATATATATATATAAACCATAAGAAAAAGGAACAATAATAAATCAAATACAGTCAAGCGGTGACATCCCCAATACCAATACCAATGGCAAGGCTGACACCCTTGCTGACACGGCCTATACTAATCCAAAGTAGACCTACAAAGCCACTATCCGAAAGTAAAACAATACTCGGTCGGGACATTACCTAGACCATATCCAAAACTAAAGTCTAAGAAATAACCAATGTATGTAGAGAAGTCCAAAATGTGAAATGGAGCCTCCCGGAGAATGGAAGCTCACCACTTCAATCCAACACAAGCTATTCCCAAATCTAATCACTGATCAGGAAGAGGAGTATGGTCGATTCCCACATCGCGTGGGGATACAACACTGGAATATGGGTTAGCGTGTGAACGCTAGGATGCACTCAGGATAAGGATAAAATAATTTCAATATTTGAAACCAAGAAAATAACCATATGAGAGAACAATCATACATATACATATATAATCCATACCGAAAAAAGGAAATAGAGTTTAGCATTCCTTGAAAACCATTAACCTAGGTATGTGTAGCTTAACCATCCAATAACCACCCATGGGCTATATGGGTTCAGTGTTACCTCCTGAACGAGCCCCAGTACATTTAGCCACACAAACCAGAGATATCATAGGGGCAGTGGATTCTCGTGTACCCTTTACCCTCCACGGTACATTTATACAAGTATAACTTATGGTATTCCCGTGTACCCCATAAGTATATGGTCTCTATGACCAATCTATATGTTGGCAAACATGAGTTTCCATTGTCCGTCCATTGGACTCCCACCTTCATGGTTACCTATCACAACCCACCATTAATGACCAATTACAACCATTAGCACACAACCAAACCACCAATTCTATATATTATTAACCAAGGCTATAAGAAGTGGTATCGTCATACAAACTATAGCTTGCAAGTGACATCCTTGGCCAATCACTGGGAGAATCCCATGTACCCCATAGGTTCATTTATTAGATTCACTTGGAGGATTACCGTGTACTTTTCAAGGTTTTTAATCAAATCCATGGCCACCAAGGGCTTACCATTTATCCATTAAAACCATTAAACCAATTTAGGTTCCATTACTATATTATACCGTGCAAAGTTTTCAATGAAACCAACTATGTAACATGTTGAGGGCATATAATTTCCAAAACCAAACCAAGTGACAATTGACCATTCCCATGCTACCACATGTTCAAACCACCATTATAATATGAAAACCACAAGTAAAAACATGGGAAAACCTAAATCAACCATTAATAACCAAAACACCCAACATATAATTCAAAACCCAAAATCATATCACCATTATAGCATTAAAACAATTCATAAATCATACCTTTAGTTGAACTAACAATGAGGGAGGAGTAATATGCGTTTGATACCAAAGAAGAAGGAGAGAAATCACCCTTGAAATCCTCAATTGATATGCTTGATAAAAACCCTAAGTGTTCTTGACCTTGAGGATTTGGAAGTATTTGACAGTCTATTTGATGTGTTTTTCATAGATAATGATACCCTAAGAGTGGTACCTGTCACTCGTACCCTATAAAGAATGGTGGACATGATATAATGTACACCATACGGCTCCTCTTTCCTAAATCGTACCCACAGAAAATGAGTAGTACCCATAAATCGTAACCAAGATAGAAACAAAAGAGGTTGACACTGTCCTACCTATAAGTTACATCTTACCACTCGTACTATCTCCATACGACTCGTATAGAGTCTAGTCGTACCTAGGACAGAAACCAACCAAAACCATACTATGTAACATATGATAGAAGACACTAAGCTATGAAATATCATACGACAAGTATTCACAATTCGTATGATGTCCAGAAGCTCAAACTTACAGAATTTTCTAAGGATGAAAACCCAGCGTGTTTTAATTATCCCCCACTTGGATCATTCATTCTCAAATTATGTAACAAGGCATGAATAGCACAGTTTACACCCCAACACCTCAACTCTAACCTTTAACTTAGTTAGAAAACAAAGATGCAAGGAAGTCATTCTTTTCTTTAACAAAGTTTGAAAACAAAAGTATGATGAAGAACATACCTTCCATACGAATTTCCGAAGTAGAAAATATGAATGAATACTTAAAATTCATGTCCACTTCCGCTTCTTAAGTAGTCTCTTCAACCTTGTGGTTCTTCCATAAAATCTTGACCGAAGCTATATCCTTGGTCCACAAATGACGAACCTTCCGATCCAAGATCTCAAATAGGACATCCTCATAAGACAAAGAATCCGAAATACCAATATTCTTGAAAGGCACGATTTTAGAAGGGTGACCCACACCCTTCATCAGCATAAAAACATGGAACATCAGATTAATAGAGCTCAAACCTGAAGACAAATCCAACTCATATGAGACGTTTCCAACCCATCACAAAACCAAGTACCGGCATATTGGGGACTGAGCTTCCCCATTTTACCAAATAGTATCACTCCCTTTATGGAAGACACTTTCAAGAACAACCGTTCCCCAACCTCAAAATCAAACTCTCTACGCCTCACATCCGCAAAGGACTTTTGGCGACTTTGGGCAGCCTTAAGCCTATTCCGAATCACCTTCACCTTTTCTATTTCTTGGAGAAAAAATTTAGGCCAAACATCTCTACCTCACTAACCTTGAACGACCCTATTGGAGATCTACACCTTTTATAATACACGGCCTCAAACTCGGCCATCCCAATGCTAGAATGGAAACTATTATTGGAAAAAAAACTCTACAAGAGGTAGTTGCTCAACTCAACAGCCACCATAGTCAATCATACATGCACGAAGTATATCCTCCAACGTCTAAATAGTTCGCTCTCCTTTCCTATCTGACTGCACGTGAAAAGTAGTACTAAAACTCACCTTGGTCCGCATACCCTTCTGAAATGACTGCCATAAGTGAGATGTAAATTGCGTACCATGATCTGAGATGATAGAAATCAGCACCCCATGCATCTTAACAATCACATTAAGATACAACCTCGCATAATCCTCAACCAAGAAACTAGTCCTCACTGGCAAAAACTGAGCAAACTTTGTCACCCTATCAATGATGGCCCTAATTGAATCAATCTGATTTAGAGACAAGTAATGAAATCCATGTTTATTATTTCCCACCTCCACTCTGCAACTTAATTTCTTGATACAATCCCCCTAGCCTCATGTGTTCAACTTTCACTTATTGACTGACCACTAAATTCTTCACATACCTCTTTATATTATTTCTCTAATATATCTCCTTGAGGTCATGATACATTTCTGTTGAACCCGAGTGAACATCATAGCATGACTCATGTTCCTCAGGCAATATCTTTTTGTGAAAACCATTTACATCGAGAACACATAACCTCTCTTGGTACTACAATATAACATCACCACTAATCTCAAAGGCCATCACCTTCGTGCCTACTACATTACCCTTGATCCTCAACAAGACAAGATCTAACATTTGCTTCTACTTGATTTCAGCACCAAGAGATGACTGCACCACTTTTTTGATGAACACTCCTCCATTCCTAGAGTCCAAGAGACGAACTTCAAAGTTAGCCAAATAGTGAATATCTTTCCCCAACTCCTATTTCTCCTTATCCACATAGGCTATAATCCCCATGAATGACCTGCTATGAGGATCAACAACCACTACTATAACAAAAAGTTCTATCTAAGACCAACATTTAGGGACAAGTCAATAATTTCATCGCTAAAAGTATACCTATTAGGACGGGATTAAATTTTGGTCTCTAATTGTGTATTTTTATAGTGGAGGTATAAAATTTGGTCCTAAAAAAACTATTAAGTGGTCCCTATTAATAATTTAGAGAAAAGTACCACAAAATTAGTCTACTAAGAATTTTAACAAAAATAATGCTACTTAATAAAATTCAACTCAACGTGCCAAAGAGAAAAAATCTCTGTATTCTCACATATCACCCCCCCTAATTGTACGTCTCCAACATTATCATAACAATTTCCATCAGGTTTCTAAGTATCAGTTACGAATCATTTCTTCCCTAAATCTCTTTGTTTTCCATTATCGTAGCTTCCACATATAGCAACAGAGATATGATTTCTCATTCATACAATCTTATCGCTCTATTTTCCATCGCAGCTCCAAAAACTCTCTACTTCTTTGGTAAATAGCAATCATTTCTTTCTTTGATGAGGTATGTTAGGTTTAAAAACTCCATTGTTCTATGTTTTATGGTACTACAGAGCACCAATCTATGAAGGAAAAATTTAAACACAATTATATTATTAATCATTGATTTATTATTGTACTACATTTAATTCCCAGTTAATTGTCGGTGAAACTTTTTTTTTATAAAAAGAAACATTAATTCCAGCAATTTGAAGAAAATATGAAAGTTACAGATGTTCTATTTCTCATTTTCCATTGTTTCTCACTGAACGCTCAGTCAATTATGCCTTAATATTTCTAGTTTCAATTTCAACTTCCATGACAATTGAGGTATGATTTCTCATCCATTGAGTTTTTTTTTAGTTCATGTCCTTCCTCTGTTTTATGGTATGATAGATCATTGATGAGTTTGTAGTATTTAATATGAATAGATGGAGTGTTCCATCAGCTTATCCTTAATTTCTAGTTATTAATATAGTCTTCCTAGAAGTTCACCTGAAACACACAGCCTAAAAGATTTAGTTCAAACAATTCTTCATTATGTATTTCATTGTCAATTGATTGAGAAAATATGTACTATCAAAATATTATTATTAGATATTTAGTCTATAGCAATATAACAATCAATATAAAGTCAAAACTATATAGAAATGCTGGAGTTGCTAGCATTTAGATAAATGTTAAGTTGTGACTTTCTTGTTTTTGTGAATTGTATAGTTTATCGCAATTACTATTTGTTTATTCATTAGTCAACATGAATCCCAAGGAAACTAGTATGAATATACTAGTTGATGAGTTACTTCACATTTTTAATATTGATTACGTTGTCTAAGCTTGTTTTTAGGGTGACTTTTATTCTTTTACTAGTCAACCCCCTTGACTTGTGACCACAAAATAAAACTCGTGCCCTACAGTCGTCACCATGTTAGTGAGTTGGACACCTACAAAATGTCCACTATATGACCCTATTACCCCACTCGTTACCAGACCATATGACTCGTACGGTCTAGTAATTTCCAAGACAAAACCTAAGGGATTGGACACTGGATAACTTATGACTAAATCCTACTACTTGTACCCTATCCTTACGTCTTTTGATTAGCCACTCGTACTCAGAGCCAAGTCATCATTAAGCGACTGATTTGATTAAGGTTCATCAAAATGACCCATCACCACCACTAACTACCCATACCACCAAGTCATTAAAAAGACCAAAAATCCAACCACCAACCACTGGACACGTAACAACTAGGGTCATAAGAATCGTACCCTTACCATACGACTCGTTTGGTTAATTCCTGAATAGAACAGTAAGCTCAAAGCTCAATAACTTTCCAAGGATCAAAACCCAGGGTGATTCAATTCTCCACCACTTTAATCATTCATCCTCGAAAGATGGAATAATGGAGTAACTACATTATTAACCCCCACACATTTCAACTCTTACCTTTAAGACAAAAAATAGATTACAAAGGGATTCACAATCTACCTTTAACAAAGACAGAAAACTAAAATTCTAAGAACAACACTTACCTTAAGCACTATTTTCTAGAATGAGAAATAGTTATGGATACTTAGTCTTTATTTCCTCTTTAGCTTCCCATGTAGCCTATTCTACCTTGTTGTTCCTCTATAGAACCGTTACTAAAGCAACATCCTTGGTCCACAACGGATGAAACTACCAATCAAAGACCTCAATAGGGAACTCCTCATAAGACAGGGAATCTAAAATACCAATATCCTTGATAGGCATAATTTGAGTAGAATCACCCACACACTTCCTCAACATAGAAACATGGAACACCGGGTGAATGGAGCTCAAATTAGAAGGAAACTTCAAATCTTTGGCAACATTGCCAACCCATCTCAAAACTAAGTATAGACCAACATGCCGAGGACTAAGCTTTCCCTTTTTACCAAATTACATCACTCTCTTCTTGGAGACACCTTCAGAAACACTCTATCCCTAACCTCAAACTCTATCTTCCTATGCCTCACATCTATATTAGACTTTTGGTGACTTTGGGAAGCCTTAAGCCTGTCTCAAATTAACTTCACCTTCTCTAAGGCTTGGTGAACCAAATTCGCACCAAATATTTCTTCCTCACCAACCTCAAACCAGTCGATAGCAGATCTACACCTCCTACTATACAAGGCTTCAAATAGAACCATCTCAATGCTAGAGTCATAGCTGTTATTACGTGCAACCTCAATAAGAGGAAAATTCTTAAATGAACTACCAATATAGTCAATCACGCAAACTCGAAGCATATCTTCAATGTATAGAAAGTTCTTTCCGCTAGCCCATCTGACTACAGGTGAAAAGCAGTACTAAGACTCACCTTGGTCCCAGAAACTTTTTGAAATGACCATAAAAAGCATGATGAAAATTGTGTACACTATTTGATATAATAGAAATACGTACCCCATGCAGCTTTATGATCTCTTAGATGTACAGCATCGCATAATCCTTTGTCGATAAATTATTCCTTACTGGCAAAAAGTGAGCAGAGTTAGTCATCCTATACATGATGACCAAAACCAAATCAAACTAATTTTGAGACCGAGGAAGACTAGTAAAAAAATCTATGTTGATCACCTCCAACTTCCTCATAGGAAGCCCAAGCAATCTCCTTTGCCTGGGGTTCAGCTCTTTCTCAGGAAATACATATTGCAGGATCTTATGGTCAAAAAAGATATCCATATGCACTCCATACAAATAGTGATACTAGATTTTCAATGCAAATACCACAACCAATAAAAATCTAAGTCATGAGTCAGATAATTCTTCTCATGCACCTTCAACTATCTAGAGACATAAGTTATCACCTTGTCATGTTGCATCAAGATGCAACCAAGCCCCATATGAGAATGATCATAATAGACCACCAAACTATGCGTGCCTTCTGGTAAAGTCAAGACTAGTGCCGAAGTCAGCTTATCCTTCAGCTTCTCAAAACTACCTTGACAAGCATCAAATCATAAGAACTTTACCTTCTTTTAATCAATTTAGTCAATATGACACCTGTAGAAGAGAAAATTTCCATAAACCTCCTATAATAACCGACTAAATAAAATAAGCTTCTAATATCGGTTGGAGTCGCGAGACTAGGACACTTCTTAACCACTAAAAACTTTTGAGAATCCACCATGATCCCTTTGCTAGAAATGACATGACGTAAAAAAATGACAACATTCAACAAGAATTCATATTTCAAAATTGTAGCATACAATAATTGATCTTTTAAAGTTTGCGACACAATGCTGAGGTGATCAACATGATCCATATCACTCTTCGAGTACACTAGAATATCATCTATGAACATAATGATGAACAAATCTAGAAACAGACGGAAAAATCTATTCATCATATCCATGAATATCGCAGGGGCATTAGTAAAACCAAAACACATGACCAGAAATTCAAAATGCCTATACCGGGTATGGAAGGCAGTATTAGAAATATCTGCCTCCCTAATCTTTAGTTGATAATACACAGGCCAAAGGTCAATCTTGGAGAAAAACTTATCACTTTAAAGCTGGTCAGACAAATCATCTATCCTTGGAAGAGGGTACTTATTCTTTACTATTATTTTATTTCATTTCCAGTAATCAATATACATCCAAACGGAACTATCCTTCTTATGCAAGAACAACATCGGTGCACCCTACGATGACATACTAGGTTTGATGAAACCATTGTCTAAAAGATCCTTTAGTTTCTTCTTCAACTCAGTTGGAGCCATTCTATAGGGAAAATAGAGATAGGACGAGTGTCTGAAAAAAGTTCAAACCTAAAATCAATCTCCCTATCAGGAAGAACCCCAAGAAGGTTATCACGAAAGACCTAATGAAATTCATTCACCACCAAGTCAAAATGTAAATAAGTACTCTCCAAGCTAGAATCTTTAACCCAGACAAAATAGTAGAGATACCCCTTAGAGCTTAATCTCTGAGCTTTAAGATATAAGACGATATGAACCTTCCCTTAGGATCTAGGAAACCATCCTACTACTCAATAACCATCATAATAGGGAATTTAAAGATAACCTTACGAGTTTGAAAATCTAAAGAAGCATAGCATGAGTGCAACCAATCCATCCCAATATGACTTTAAAATTAACCTTGTCTAATTCAAACAGATCTACCAAAGTCTCATGACTACCCACAGATACCACAAAACCCCTATAGACTCTTTTAGCAACCACAGAGTCCACCCAAGTAGAAATAGAAAAAAGGTTCATAATATACTCGGGAATAAAACCAAAATAAACAGCCACGAATAGGGTCATATGAGAAAGAGTGAACCCCAGATTAAGTAAATAGTACACATCATGGGAAAAAAGTATCAACCTACTAGTAATGACATCAGGCAATGCCTCAGACTCCTGATGGGTAGTGAGAGAATATAGTTAATTTCAACTAGTGCCAAAGCTAGATGATGCACCCTAGGTGCCAGAGATGAAGAAAAGGAAATAGGGACCTTGTTTTCCCTAAATGCAACCTTACTAAAAGGATAGCTTCTAAGCAAATTCCCTGGCTGACCATAGTTAAAGAAGTTATTCTTTTTTTATCACATTAACCACGATACAATCGACCTCAAAATCTATAAGGAGGCTAGGATGGATATAATTGGGCCTCACTAGCCTGATATTGAGTACCCTAGGCTCTATAATTATCGCCATCATGAAAATGCCTATCACCATACGGCATTGGGTAGGAAGTACTAGCCGCCATATCAGACCTATAATTACCCCACTTCTTCTGGGACCACTTTTACTATCCCTGCTACTATATTATTGTCCATAACCCTACTTAGAATATCTAAACATCTTGCCCTACCTTTCCCTATTTTATCCTTCTTCTTCTTATTCTCTTTCTTAACTTAATATACAACCAACCTTGAGGCGTTCCTGTATTTTTTATACAAGGAAGCCTTACTCTCCAGAATCAAGTCTTAAGATAACCCAGAAGCAAAAATCTTCATTCTAGACCTCATGCTAGAAACCAACTCCAGAGCTTAGTGAGACAACTAGTGAAATTTTAAGTCATGCTCCTTGAATAACATCATTCCTTACTTCAAGTTAACAAACTCTTCCACCTTCTCCTCCCTCAACTCATAAGGAAAGAAGTAGTCAAAAAAGCACAAGAGAAATTATTCCATAGGGCTGACTCAAAATCGCCACCCCAAGATTATTCTCATTCCTTATATCATTGGTATGCTACATCTTTTAGTTTGTAAGCAAAAAATTCCAAAACAACTAAGTTAGAAGTAGGCATAACATGGAAGATCTTCTCTATCTCATTAATAAAACCTTAAAGATCCTTCTCAACCTTAACACCAATAAAGGTTGGAGAGTTCAACCTCATAAACTAGCCAGCCCTTGTGACCTCAAAAAATAGAGTAATAGAAATACCACATTCAGCTGGAGAAGCTACCAGCTAAGCCAACATATGGATAGACAAATAAAACTCAACATTTTTTACATCAGCCTGAGGAGCTCGAGAAGTTCTAGAAAGAACCGGTGGAACTCCAGGAGGACAATCAAGAATTGGTCCCCTAGACCAGGTCTGGACCCCATAAGTAGAGTGTGTCCCATTAGCATTGTCCCAAAGTAGGACAGAGGAGTTTTTGTGAACTTCAGATCATCTGGGAGGCATGATCAAAAAATTGAAAAAATGAGTATTAGAGAAGATTTTAGGACCTTAGACTCTACAGATTGAAAATAGATAATAAGAAAGAGAAATATTCCCAAATGCCTCGTAGCCACTCCCTTATGAGTGTGGTGCCCTACACACCCTTAAAAAGACTCTACTCGACATGGATTTGTAGACTTCCAATTGACCATGAACCTAGGGCTCTGATACCTATTTTACATGACTTGAACCAGGGCATAGTCATGTCGTGCATCTCAAGTTCAACTAGGACCGAAGACCACCCACAATACCCAATAATCACCGCCTTGCACTCTTATGTCAGATAAATTTTAAACATATAATAAGATAAAACAATAATAGTTTTAAGACAATAAAGAAAGTTTGTAACCATAACCAAACAGCTACAACCAAATATCCAACCAATACCAATTCCAATAACAATAACAATACTAATATTAACACTAATACAGATACTGCCCATGCCTATAGTTTTCTAACAAAGCTGTAACCAGAATCAAGGGGGTCTTCTAGAGTATGGAAACTCACCACTTTAATCTGACTCTAAGTTGTCCTTGAATCTAAGTCACTAAGTAGGAAAATGGTAGTATAGTCAGTTCCTACTTTTCCTGAGGATACAATGCTCAAAGATAGTTCGCATAGTGATCGGTAACATGTACCTTAGGGATAAAGATAAAATAAAACCATTATTTAAACCCAAATCAAATAAATATATGCAATCACTTGTATAAATATATACAATGTATATATATTATGTCGCGAAATAGAATAAGGTTGAGCATGCATTTAAATCCTTAACCTAGGTTATGTAGCTTGGCCATCCTAATGCCACCTATGAGACATATAAGTTCAACTCCCCCTGCTGAAAGGGTCTAGTATGTATTAGCCGCATGACCGAAGAAAAAAACATTGGATGACTAGTAAATCCAAAAGATATAAAGTGTGACATCATGCACATGGTCACCAAGACCACCCTAACATTGGCAAATGTGTGTTTCCAGTATCGGTCCCTCGGGGACCTCCACTTTCCATGGCTTTGCTACTCCACCTACTTTAAGTTTATATAAAATTATTTACACATTCTCAACCATTTAACAATTAGTATTTTAATTAGGCATTAATCATTGGTATTGTCATACCAAAATTACAGCTTGTAAGTCTATTACCTTATGAAATATAAGCCATTAAACCAAATTAGAATCCACTATTTCTAATTAAACCAAAACCATTTATTATCAAACCATGGCCACGAAGACCTTTCCAACACCATGTGAAGCCAACCAAAACCAATTAATATTTCTCTAACAATTTATTTAATTCAAAGATTCTAAGAATAATGAAACTATGTGAAAAATCATTATCATTGACAATTTCAAAAATAGGTTGAGGGCATGCAATTATAAAAGCCAAGATCATCAATTTTGGGACACAACTATGACCCCATAATTAATTCGCCATTCCTAGGAACCCATATGTTGAAAACCATATTGAAAACATGAAAAATAATAATTAAATCATGAAAAACATTAACCAACCATGAACAGACAAAGCCCCTAACCTTTATTTAAAAACCATAACAGCACCGTGAAAAACATGTATTAAAACATTTGCCATAACTAAAATAACAATGTGGGAAGAGTCACATGACTAAATTATAGAGATTCACAAAGAGAAATTGATCCTTAATCCATTAGATTACCACTTTGGAGAAACCCTAGCCAATTTTTCTTAAGAGGATTTTGAGAGAGTAGAAATGATGTTTAATCCTGTAAAGTATGGAATAACCTAAAAGTGCTATAGAGACATGGGGTCTTAAGGGTTTTAATAGAGAAATGTTTAAAGTGTCCCAGCTAAAAACTATAAAAAGACCGCAGATGGTTACGAGTCAAACCTCTTGACTCATGACCATAACATACGACTCGCACCCTTGAGTCATAACTAAGTCAGTGAGTTGGAAACCCAAACATTGTTCATAATACGAATCCATGACCCCACTCGTTAGCAGACCATATGACTCATATGGTCTAGTCATTTCCAAGATAAAAACCAAGGGATTGGACACTGGATAAAGAAACCTAGGTTTTGATACTTAGAGATTTCTTGAGTTTTTAACTCTCTGGACATCATATGACTTAGGCTTGCTAGTCATATGATATGGGTATGATTTAGGAGGGTCTTAGTTATAAGATAATCTGTGTGATCTGGGTTGTATTCTGTCTAAGGTACGTATGGACATCATAATTGTCGTATAGAGATAGTAAGAGTGGTATAGTCTAATTCATACATTTTCTAGTGTTCAAACCCTTAGATTGTGTCTTGGATACGCTTTGAAGGTACTAGTCGTATAGTATTGGTATGACTTAGGCAAGGGGAGTCATAGAGTATAGAGTATGTGATGTCCAATATTATGTCTAGGGTATGATTAGTGGGTACCACTCGTATGTTATGTGTACGAGTTAAGGGGGGAGTCGTACCCTCCTACTATGATTTTTATAGTTTTAGTTGGAGTATTTTGGACATTTCCCCTTTTAAATTCGCTTGACCCCATAATTTAAAGAACTATTGAGATTTTATTACCCTATTACGCTCAATCAAAAACACTAAATTCTCTCAAATCTCTCTCATGTCTCTTGGTTCAAGAAAGGCTAGGGTTTCTTTATTACAATAAATTTAGGGCTTACTAGGGTGATTTCCCTTTGTACTCTTTGGTATCTTAGGTATGTTACTCCTCCTTCATTGTTATTTCAACTAAATTCATATTTTAAATGATTATTTTTATGATTTAATTATAGGTATTGTTTGATTTTTTTATTATATGTTGGGGGGTTTTATTTTAAATATTTGGATATTGTTTTCCCATTCTTTTCTTATGGTTTTTCATATTATGATTATGGTTTGAACATTTGTTCACATGGGAACGGTCAATTGGTACTTGGTTTTGGTTTGGGAAACTATGTATCATAAAGGGCAAAGGGTACAAAGGAATTCTCGGCCCCTATGATATATCTAGTTCGTGAGGCTACATACACTAGGGCCTGTTTAGAGGGGTAACACTAGACCCATATAGCCCATGGGTAGTTTTAGGATGGTCAAGCTACAAATCCCAAGTTAATGCTTTAAATGCATGCTAAATCCGATTTCCTTTATAGGTATGGATTATATATATACGTATATGTATGGATGTGATTACGCATGGCTATTTACTTGGTTATAAATATTGGCATTATTTTATCCTTACTCCTAAGTACATGCTAGAATTTACTCACTAACCCATCTTCGAGCGTTGTATCCCCACGCAATGAAAAAATAGGCCATACTACTTCTCCTTCTCAGTGACTTGTATTTGGGGACAACTTTGTGTCAGATTGAAGTGGTGAGCTTTTATTCTCCAAAAGGCTCTATTTCATGTTATCGAATTATCTGCATACTTTTTTTTATTTCTTAGAATTTTGTTTTTGGCTACGATTGGGGGCATGTCTTTTTTTTTTTTAAATTTCGAATAGAGGGTTTGTGAGACTACTTTTGTTGGCATGAGCGGTGTCGGTATTGGTACTAGCTTTGGCATTAGTAATGGTATTAGGATTGACTCTATTAGACTATATTTGACTTATGATTGTAATATTTTATTATGTTATATATATATTTTAAATTCATACGACATAAGGTGTAGGGCAGTTATGGTTGGATATTGGGGGTGGTCTCTGATCCCAGATGGGTTTGAGGTGCCCAACATAACTAGGACCTGGTTTGGGTCATGTAAAATTGGTATTAAATCCCTATGTTCATGGTTTACTGGGAGCCCATAAAGCCGATTAGAGTCTATTTTAAGTGTGCGTAGTGAGCCATACTCATAAGGGAGATGCTATAGAGCATTTTGTAATATTTATCTTTCGTGTGTCTAGTTTTCAAGATATGGAGTCTAATCCTTGACTTCTTCTCTAATTCCCATTTTTTGCTTTTTAGATCATGCCTCAACGATCTAAATTTCACTTGAACTGCTCTATCCCCACTAGAGAGAATATTTATGGGACACTCTACTCATGGGATCCATACCCAACCTAGGGTTCTAATTCAAAATTGTTTTGGAGTTCCACTGGTTCTCTCTAGTCCTTTTCAGACTCCTCAGGATGAAATGATGAATGCTGAGTATCGTCAGTCCATCCATATGTTAGCACAATTAGTAGCAACTCAGTCTAAGCATGATGTTCTTTTTACTCTATATTTTAAGGCCACAAGGGTTAAACTCTCCGACATTTATAGGTGTTAAGGTTGAAAAGGATCCTCAAGTTTTTATAGATGAGCTGGAAAATATCTTTTGTGTTATACATGCCACGAATATGGAGGGTGTAAAGTTTGCTGCCTACCAACTAAAGGATATGGCATATCATCTCTGTGCGAGGAATTTTCTAATGTATTTCTAGGCTACTTCTTTTATCAAGAATTATGGGAAGCTAAGGCAGAAGAGTTTGTTAATCTAAATCCAAGTAAGAGTAAGGTCAAGAAGTATGCCTTGATGTTTCACCAGCTGTCTTGGTATGCCTTGAAGATGGTTTCTAGTATTAGGGCTAGAATGATGAAGCCCTCTTCCTAGTTTTCCAAAGATTTGATATTAGAGAGTAAGGTTGTCTTATTAATCAAGTACATGGATATCTCTAGGTTGGTTGTGTATATATAATAGGTAGAGAAAGAGAAAAATAATCAAGCCAAAATAGGGGAGAGATAGGGAAAGAAGTTTACGTTCTTTGAGTAGGATGGTGGACAATAATAGAGTAACAGGGATGGTGGTAAGTGGCCTAAGAAGAAGTGAGAACCTCTAGGCCTTATTCAATGGATAGTTCTCCTAACCCAAATCCATCAGGTGATTGGCATTTCCATGGTGGAGACAGTTTTAGGGAATAGAGGGTTCCCAATCTCAGGCTAGTAGGGCTTAATCAGCTCTATCATATCCTACTTGCAGATTTTGTAGTTGGTTATACCAGGGTTTTCATAATGAGGGATGAGATTGGGGCTTCAAATGAGATCAGCCAGGGCATATTCTTAGAGAATAACTTATTGATAAGGTTGACTCTAGGGAAAATAATGTTCTTGTTGCATCTTTTTCAACATCGGTACCTAAGGGTGTACCATCTAGCTCTGACACTAGTCGTAACAATTTTTATGCTCTCACTACCCGATAGGAGTCTGAGTCATTTCCTAATGTAATGACTAGTATGTTGAAACCTCTTCTCATGATGCATATTGTTTACTTAATCCAAGGTCCACTCAATCTTATGTGACCCCATTTGTGGATGTGCAATTTAGTTTTGGTCCAAAATTCATTTCAAACCCTTTTTCTGTTTCTACCCCAGTAGGTGACTCT
Source organism: Capsicum baccatum var. pendulum (assembly GCA_030864225.1). NCBI lineage: Eukaryota > Viridiplantae > Streptophyta > Magnoliopsida > Solanales > Solanaceae > Capsicum > Capsicum baccatum. Next base: position 155,754,008 of record CM061560.1, on the reverse strand, counting down.
ATGATTTCTAAAAGAGCTTATAGAGGGTGTGTGCTATTTGCTGGTAGTAAAGAAAATTTGGTTGATATATTTGAGTTAGATATGGTTGATTTTGATGTCATGTTGGGGATGGATTGGCTGCACTCATTCTATGTTTCTCTAGATCGTCAAACCCATAAGGTTGTCATTAAATTCCCTAATGAGCTAGTTATTGAGTAGGAGGGTGGTTCCCTAGCTTCTAAGAAAAGGTTTATATCATATCTTAGAACTCACAGATTAATCTCTAAAGGGTGACTCTATCATCTTGTTCGAGTTACTCAGAGGGTCCTTCATTGCATTCTGTCATAGTGGTAAATGAATTTGCTAATGTCTTTCCTGATGATCTTCCTGGTGTTCCTCCTTATAGGGATATTGATTTTGTGATTGATCTTTATTCGGATACTCATACCACTTTTATTCCTCTATGTAGAATGGTTGTGGTGAGTTGCAGGAGATTAAGAAGCAATTAAAGGATCTCTTAGATAAGGGTTTTATTTATCCTATTATGTCCCTGTTAGGTGTACCAACGTTTTTCATATGTAATAAGGATGGTTCCCTTTAGATATATATTGATTACCGGCGGTTGTATAGGGTGACGGTAAAGATTAAGTATCCATTCCTAAGATAGATAATTTGTTTGATAAGTTGTAGGGTTCTAAGTTTGTCTCTAAGATAGATCTTCGATCAACTATCATCATTTAAAGATTAGGGAGGAGGATATCTCTAAGAATGCCTTTTGTACTCGGTTTGGGCATTATGGGTTTTTGGTTATGTCTTTTGGGTTGACCAAACCCCCTACAACATTCATGGATTTGATGAATAAGGTCTTTCATTAGTTTTTGGACTTATTCGTCATTGTTTTCAAAGATCATATCCTTATGTACTCTAAGAGTAAGGTGGATTATACCAATCACCTCTGTGTTGTGTTGCATACTCTAAGAGTATATCTATTGTATGTCAAATTACAAAAATGTGACTTTGGGTTGAACATTGTCACTTTTCTGGACCATATCATTTCTAGTGAGGGGATCATGAGGGATCCACAGAAAGTTGCAGTGGTTAAGATGTGGCATAGACCCACGACTCCAACCAACATTCGTAGCTTCCTAGGTTTAGCTGGCTACTACATGAGGTTTGTGGAGATTTTATCTTCTATATCTGCCCCCTTAACTAAGTTGTCATAGAAGAAGGTAAAATTATTATGGTCTGATGCTTGTGAGGCTAGTTTTGAGATGCTGAAGGATAAGCTAACTTTGGATCCGATTTTTACATTGCCTAAAGTTACTAATGGGTTTGTGGTCTACTTTGATGCATCCTGTTTTAGGCTTGGGCGATTTTTAATACAGCATAGAAAGGTGATAGCTTATTCCTCTAGATAGTTGAAGGTGTATAAGTGGATTTATTCAACTCATGATTTGGAATTTCTAGTTGTGGTATTTGCATTGAAAATATGGTGTCGTTATTTTTATGGAGTGCATGTGGATATCTTTTATAATCATAAGAGCATGTGGTATGTGTTTACTCAGAATTAATTTTACCTCATGCAAGGGAGATAGTTTGAGCTACTCAAGGATCACACATGTGGTAAAGTTATGTTTCATATATTTATATGAATTTAAATGCTAACGTATAGAATATGATTTGTTTGTCTAGGTTCTATAGGGATGGGTCAAGAAGAAGGGCTTAAATACTCCATCATGTCTATTAGTCAAGGAATGGAAATCATTGATGAGAAACACTCATGAATTTGAAACAAGTAAGCATTTGTTCAACTATGTTATGTTTTTCCAAATCTACTATGTATTTGATAAACTTTAATGATATGTTTTTTTATTTCAGGTGCAATAGGAAAAGGACTAGAGAAAAGACCTAGATCTTTGAGCTCCTCTTTAGGGATTTTTGAAAAATAGATGTATATACAAGCCAATATTTCATTGCCTCCATTTGTTGATCAAGTCATGCAACATTCTCAAAATGTTGAAAAAGGTATATTTTTAATTCATATGTTATTAATTTGTTGAAGTGAATTTGATTGATGTAGTTTTTATAAAATTGTACAACTATAGGTTCATTTAATCCTGGAAAGGTAAAAAGAGTTCACAGTAGCAATAAGTGCAAAGAAGTTGCTACACAATGATTCATTTATTTATCGTGCATTGCACCTATTCTTTGTTGCTTAATAATTGAATTCCCAGGTCAATTTCCAAAATACCATTCTTGACACTCCTCAAAACGACGTTTGTACTAAGATTTAGTTTGTTGCTTCCTTACATTAAGAATTAGTATTCTCACCCAGATTTGTTGGTGCAATGACTAGCTTAGTAATAAACATTGATTTCAAGTTTATAAGACAATTTAGTTGGAAAAACAAAACCTATATAGCATTGAAGCTTCATTAAGGAATTTATCTTTATGGTACTAGCTTATATAGAATGCCTTTTACCGTTATATAGCTTGAGCAGTTTGTACACTTTCATACAATCTTTAACAAAGCTTGATTTATATGATAAGATAATAAATTTTATTTATATTGCAGGAAAGTCCTCACATAAAAGAGGTATAGAGAATCTAAAAGAATATTATTATCTATGAGAGACATTTATTTATCTATACTAATTAATATCTCATGGCTGCAAAAAAATATAAAAAAAGCAAATGACTGGCTCTCAGTATGTAAGTATCATTTCTCATCTTCTCATAAGTTCTCCTTTTCCATATTTTTTTAGTATTATTAATGTAGCACCAAGAAGGTGTTGTCAAAAGTATTTAAAAATTACAAGAACCACTAGTATATTCCTTCTATTTTAAGGGGATTCAATGAGATATATCACTGATTCAACATCAGTGACATAGTTCTATTTATGCAAAAAATAGACAAAACCAAACAATTAATTTTGGTCTTATGAATAGAATTACCTTTGTCTCCAAAACATGTGGTGATTCTCTTGCTTCGAATAGTCCACCAAATGCTTGTTGGGATAATTTTCTACCATTTATTTCATCTGAATTCTTTCCGTTGATTTTACAACAATTCAAGAACTCACTTATATGTCTTAACATGCTTCATTTAAGTTCTCCACCATATTAAGAAATAGATTCCATTGTTGATCCATGAAGTGACAATGCAAAAAAGGTGATTAATACTCTCTGGATTTTCTCCACATAGATATTTTTTAGAGCATAACTGAAATCTTATCCCTTGAAAGTTGTCATGTGTTAAGTTTCTTCTTATGTAACCAACTAGGTAAAATATGTTACTTTATATGGAACACTATTTTCTAAGTTTACTTCTATGTCCAAGAAAGTCCTTCCTCTCCAACCAGCTTCTCTCTTAACTATAAGAGGTCAAGGGGCAATATCGCAAGCTCTGCATCTTTTTTCATTATAACTTTAGAGTGGTTTGAGACCTTTATATATCGTACACTTTACCATCACCAGACCCCACTTTGTGGGAATACTCTAGGTATGTTATTGTTGTTGTACTATATGTATTTTATGAACTTTTATGATATGCCTTTTGGTTCCACGTGCTATAGGAAAGGGACTAGAGAAAAGACCTAGATCTTTAAGCTCTTTTTTAAGGGGTTTCTAAAAAAAGTGGAATCTCAACAAGAGCACCCTCAATTCAAACAAACATGTGCAAACTCTATTTTTGTTCACAAGTTCAAGTTCTACCATGCATTCTAGTCAAGTAATGCAAAGAATGGATAAAGATCCCTTGGTTCTTGAGAAAAAGGATATGCAAGCCAATATTTCAATGCCTTCATCTATTGATCAAGTCATGCAACACTCTAAAAGTTTTGAAAAAGGTATATTTTGAATTCATATGTTATTAATTTGTTGAACTAAATTTGATTTTTGTATTTTTTACCAAATTGTACAACTGTAGGTTCATCTAATTCTAGAGAGGTAAAAAGAGTTTGATGTAGTAATAACTGCAAAGAAGTTTCTTCACTTGAAATCAGATAAAAGCTAAAATTAACCTCTTACAATAATCGAATGGTTGGAAAAATGGCAAACTATTTTTGAGTCATTTGGGAAAAAATATTCATGATCGTAAAATATGTCCGCTGGGAGTATCATCATAGAGTGATATTAGACAAGAATGATTTAATCACATGTGGGCAGCTATTAAGGTAATTAACATATCTATATCTGATTTAGATTCTTTTTTTACTATAAAACCTCTGCTTATTCTTATAAAATTTGAGCTCATCATATTATTCTTGTTCTTTTCCTTTCTCATTAAAAAAGTTTGATGCTATTTGCAATGCATTAACTTATCCCATATTTTGATTATTGTAGGATTAAATTGAGAGTGTTGAACTGAGTGATCATCGTGAACATATTTTGAGATGGATGAATCAGCTATGGAACAAATGGAGAGGATACTTATATGTAAAATATGTGAGTAATATGTCACGTCAACAAGCTCTGAAGAATAATCCAAATGGAATAGACAAGAAAGAATGGGAGTGGTTGGCAACAGAAAATTTTTCTTTTGAAGCTTTTCAGGTATACAAATACTTTTATTAGATTTTTGGGGTATAAAGAATAAAAAGGTATCTGGGGTTGACCAATTATCTTCTTTGAACATATTTCTTAAAATTAAATTTAACTTTACTAAGAAGGCAGGTTAATAGACTGGACCTTTTTATCTGAAATCTAGCAAGACAACAAGGGGATTTAGGCAACTCCTTGGTTTCGAGATGGATTTCCTTGTGGGGATTTATTTTTATTATTAAAATTTAGATTTTTGTTTTACAATTATAGGAGAGAAGCAAAAAGAATACAACAGACTGAGCTAAGTTGTCGATGCTTCATCACATGGGTATCAAGCCTATTCGAGATATTATTTTTGAAAAGGTATTATCATAAATTTATTTTCCTAAAAAAATATCCATGAGTTATTATTTGACATGTTTGTCTTTAATGTAAAGGTGGGGGAGAAGATGGCAATCCACCAGATTTGGGGACTATTTTCTGAGAATCGAAAAGAAAGACAACAAGCTCGTTGAACCTGAAGAAATTCAAAAACAGATGTGTTTGGTAAGTTTAATATGTATATTAATTACTTGAAATTATATGGAATAATGATAGAACATATTTCTTTCTATATTTTGCAGGCTCAAATAGAAGAAATAGTGAATCCAGAGCTAACTTTATCTAGCATAGAGATTGTCGAAAAGTGTTCTGGACCTCTAAATCGTAGCCATATTGTTGACTTTGGGGGCGGAGTAAAGGTGAAACACATAAAACATAGCACTCCCTCCAAGACTAAATTATTGTCTATGCTATGTTCTACTCAAGATGAAAATAAATACTTGAATGAGGGAAAAAAATTCTTGATTGATAGTTTGCCTTCCTTATAAGACGAGATGAAAGAAATAAGGAAAATAAAAGAATTCTTCGTTGCTCAATAACCACAATTCTGGGCTACAACATCATTAATTTCAACTGAATGACCACAGCCTTATGCTCTACAAGTTAGTAACCATATACCTTCTCACTTTCCTCTATATATTTATTATATTGGTTTGAAAAATTTAGGATGCTTGAACTGTAGCAAGTGGTTGGTGTCTGTAGTATCTAATTGTAGTGATTCTCGTCGTTTTATCATACTTTTTCCCTCTATTAGCTAGTACCAGAGCTCTTCCACTTGAATGTGATCTGTTTTATACTTCAGGTGTGATCTGTTTTATAGAATCAGTAGATGGGATGCATATAATTTCCTTTATATACTATAGAAGCATTAGATATTGTGGCTATTTCCCAATAATAATCACCAATGTAAAAGTACTTTGGAATAATGTGATTAGAAAAGAAAGCCTAAACCACTTGTAACTCACCTGGGAATATAGTTGAGGAATTTTGATCTATATAATGCACAACAACAACAACAGGCCAGTGTATTCCCACATAGTCCGGTTTGGGGAGGGTAGAGTGTACGTAGACCATGCCACTACCTCAAATGAAGTATAGAGGTTTCTTTCGATAGACCCCTGGCTTAGGACCGATAGTAGTATAACAAACACAAATCATAAAAGCATATAAACTAGTAATGTCATCAAAATAATACTACAACCATAAGATAATACTAAAAGTTATCTATCCAAAATCATAAACATCTCTCAACACCACGAACAAGAAACTTCAGACATAAATCAAGAACACTCCCCTATTATTACGGATACACTCTCACCCCTAACCCTCTACCCTAATCCGCATTCTCCACACCTTCCTATCAAGGGTCATGTTCTCTATAAGTTATAACTGCTTCATATCATATCTAATTACCTCCTTCTAATACTTCTTTGGCCAACCTCTACCCTATCAAAAACCATCCATAGCCAGTGTCTTACACATCTATATGGGAGCATCCGAACCCCTCATAATCATATGCCCAAACCAATGTAACCTTACTTCACGCAACTTTTCCTTCACCGAGTACACTCTCACCTTCTCCTAAATAATCTCATTCATTTCCCTATCTTTCCTGGTATGGACACACATTCATCGCAATATCCTCATCTCTGCCACCTTTAACTTTTAGATGTGAGAGTTCTTAACTGGCCAACACTTCACTCTATACAACATAGTCAGCCAGACTGCCACTCTATTGAACTTCTATTTAAGTTTCAGGGGCACCTTCTTATCATATAAAACTCCCAAAGCAAGCCTCCATTTCAACCACCCAACCCTAATACGATGTGTGATATCCTCGTTAATCTCACCATTGCCCTGAATCATAAACCCCAGATACTTGAAACTCTCTTTATTTTGAATGGCCTAAGAGTCCATCTTCACAACCACATCAGCCTTCGGGAACACATCACTAAAGTTATATGCCAAGTACTCTATCTTGGTCATGCTTAACTGAAATACTTTAGACTCAAGGGTCTATCTCGAAATCTCTAATTTATCATCTATTCCTCTCGATTCTTATCAATACGAACCATATCATTAGCAAATAACATTCACAAAGACACCTCCCCTTGAATATGCTGCATCAAAACATCCATCACCAAGGAAAATAAAAAGGGCTAAGAATCGATCCCTGATGCAACCCTATCAAAATTGGAAAGTGCTCTGAATATCCACCTACCGTCCTCACCCAAGTCTCCGCGCTATCATACATGTCCTAAATTAACCTTGTGTATACCATGGACACTCCTCTAGCCTCTAAGAATCTTGCCAGAAGCTTTCTCAAGATCAATAAACACCATGTACAAGTCCATCTTCCTCTCTCAAACCTGCTCCACTTATCTCCTCACATGGTTAATGGCCTTAGTACTCAAATGACCTGGCATGAAACAAATCTGATTCTCAGAGATAGTCATGCTCTTTCTCAACCTCAACTCTACTACCCTTTTCCAAACCTTCATACAATAACTCAACAACTTAATGCATCAGTAGTTGTTGTAACTTTGGATGTCTCCCTTATTTGTATAGAATGGAATCATCACACTCTACCACCAAGCTTCAGACATCTTCACCACCCTAAAAATTATGTTAAACAACCTTGTCAACCATTCCAAAACTTCCCCACCAATGTTCTTCCAAAAATACATTGGAATCTCAAATTCTGATCTAAATAATAGCTAGAGAAAAAGAAACATACTTGGTGGGTTTTGTTCCATTCAACAGTTGTTCCAATTTGAGTAGATGCTCTACAAATTTTCCCAATAAGATACAATATGTTTTAAAATACAGATTCAAAAATCACTTCTCAATAATCTAGTATCCTATTAGCAACTAATAGAAGAACTCATGGACGGAAAAAATAAAATACTCAATTACAATGGAGCTTCAACTAATCTCTTCGTTGAAATGATAGATCCTGAATATAGTCCTAAACATTCATGCTTGTAAACTGAAATAGTTGGTTGAATGCTAAAATACCTTCATACAAATCTACATGAGTTATCACAATTGTAGTCTTTTTGTTTAAAATTAACTTACTGACGCATAATAGAGTTGCCAGTAATAACCATCCAAGTTATAATCAACACCACTGATAATAGATTACTTAAGTTATTAATCTTGTATGTTAATTAGAGTATCACAAAAATACATTAGATGATAAAATATGTATACACCTAATTCTCTAATAGTCATACACATGGTTTTGACTATTTGATATCTTAAAGCATATTAAAGTTGCAAATTTGGTAAAAATAAGATTTCCCTTAGTTCTGTAGACAACAAACATTTCCTTTTTCAATTTATTTAGTATGATCATCTGTGTTCTTTATTATATGTACTTTATCACTAACACGAACAACTCCATAAGTTACGTAACCGTCAAAACACGACCAAGATAAGTATCTTTCTCCATCATGGAAACATGAAAGCAACTGTTAAGAATCTTCTCAATGCACTAAGAAATCTTAAGGTTGTTTGTCGTTTTTCCACTTTTAGAAAGAGCAATAATATGTCTCTCTTCCGAATATCTAGGAATAAGATCAGCTACTTCTCTCATTCTTTCTATTGATGCTATTGATGACCCACCAAACTTCATAACGTACGTTAATTCACCCGAAAACTCCCCAAAAGATTAATTCTAGGTCTTTCTACGATTAACTACATCAGTTGCTTGTGCTTTACATATCACTCTATGTACTCTTTCACAACAAGAAAGCTTCACAGATTTACTTGGTGTAGAAGCAAAGGGGACAATAAGAAACCTGGGAATATAGTTGATCTTATTCTTTGAAGCACCCGCCAAGTCTAGTTATTCTGATCATCAGACACCAACCTGAGAATATAGTTGAGGAATTTTTCTGGAACAACCTCCTCTTTATATTAAAAATCCCTTGAAAATGGTTACAAGCAGTGCTTTCTTTATCTGGCACTATATTTTTCCACCTCATCCTATCAAAGAAAAGTTATAGTTTTTTTGTAATATTCAAATAAATGGATTTACTAACGTGCACGTTCTTCTATCACTGTTAGCATCCGAACTCTCTGTCAGTATATTGTTAAACTGCCAAGCCTCATCGCTAACTTATGGTTCATATGTTTGAAGGAATTTGAAAGTTATAATATAGATACGATATCTAGTCAACTGAAAATCCATGTATCTTGGACTATTGGCCACTGTCATGAAAGGTTTGCACACTTTTTTAGGTTATACGGAGTTTGTATGGCAAATAAATATTTAATCTCTTGTTGGTAAACTATCTACTCTATTTAACTGAAAGCAAAATGAAATATATATTTCTGTATCTTATAATTTGTGATTGTATGTATTGTGGGAGAAAATTTAAAACTTGCATTAGATTTCTAGTGAATTCCTATTTCCAGTTAGGTTGTCCCTTATAACACTTGGTCCTAGATTTCCATTAGAACAACCATCAATGTTGAGCTTGTAGAAGTCTACTTTCAGTCTTGACCAAGTGACTAAAATATAACTGATCTTGTCCTTTCCCATTTCAGTGATGTTGAGCAAACTATATTGTAAGGCTTTATTTCTATATGGTCATCATTTCATTACTTGATTCTTTACTTACGTACTAGAGTTTGGCATAGGCTGACTCTACTAATTACTCATTTAAGAATGCCTTTTTAAACTATAAATGGTTAATGAATCTCAAAGTTTTTCTAATTAGTTTTCCTTATTTTGTTGCAGCGTTCGTTGATGTTTTAAGATAACATTTAGACTACTTTTGCATGTGAGAGGTTAACTACTTCTAGTGTATATATTTTCATAGACTATCATATTGTAACATTAATAATTTATCATTTCTTCAAAATCTTACACTTACAGATTTTGAAGACTGAAGAAAAGTCAAGAAGCAAGCTTTGATGATGAAAAAACTAATTTTTATTTTGCTATGTATTCACATGTTATGGAAAATTTGATATCATATACTCTAGCTCGATCGGGATGGTAACTATGTTTATTGGTGAAACAAATATTGAAACTAATATCATGGGATTTTAACTATGATTTTTGATCTCTAATTATATCATATTTTTGTATCGAGATTCTTGATAGTAATTTTATTTTATGTGATGAAATTTATTATTTTGTGATATTAGGCTCACTTGTGGTCAAATATAGACTAGAAATATTGTTGTCTTCAGATCTTTATCTAAGACTAGAGATGTTGCTCATCTTTAAGTGTTGATCTAGGAAAAGAATTTTGGTTGTCTCTAAAGGAAAATTAAGGACCAAGTATTTCTCATTACTAAAAGATAATTTATGACCAATTAATTGTTGGTAAATAAAAGGTTATAGACTAGTTAGTTAGTCTATTTAGGAGAAGATATACCATCACTAAAAGATAATTATGACCACGTAGTAAGTCTATTTTGGATGAGCTATATCATTGGAAAAGGATAATTACGATGAGATAGTTAGGCTATTTAGAAGAGATATACCATCGCTAAAAGACAATATGACTGGGTAGTTAGTTTATTTGAGACGAGCTATACCATTGCAAAAGCATAATTATGATGAGATAGTTAGTCTATTTGGGACAAGATATACCATCGCTAAAAGAGAATTATGACTATGTAGTTATTCTATTTGGGATGAGATATATCATCGCAAAGGATTATTACAACCAGGTAGTTAGTCGATAGGACAAGATATACTGTTGCTAAACAATAATTATGAGCAGATTTTTTGTTTTCTCTAAGAGATTTTAAGGATCAGCTTATTAGAGTCGCCTCTATTGACCTTCAGTGTAGGATCCTGTTAGGACGGGATATGATCAGCTTTTTCCCGTCCTAAAAGATCAATTGGGACAAGATTTCCCTTCCTTATAGGCTATTTTTGTTGTAGTGCATATTAGTTTTACCTTGATGGTAGTGAAGACTCATGTCATAGTCCTTAAGAAGCTCAAGCCACGTTCTGAGCCTGAGGTTAAGCTATTTCTGAGAAAACACATACTGCAACCTTTTATGATCAGAATAGATATCCACATGCTCTCCATACAAATAGTGATGCCAGATATGCACACACTACAGCTAACAATTCCAAATCATGAGTTAGATAATTCCTTTGATGCACCTTCAAATGTCTAGAGGAATAAGCTATCATCTTACCATGCTCTATCAAAACGTACCCAAGCCCCACATGAGGCGCATCATAGTAAACCATAGACCCATTGATGTCTTCATGCAAAGTCAAAATTGCAGCCGAAATTAGCTTATCCTTCATCTTCTCAAAACTACCATGAAAAGCATCAAACCACAAGAAGTTTACCTTCTTTTGGGTCAACTTATTCAATGGGGTATCTCTAATCGAAAAACTTTCCACAAACCTCCGGTAGTAGCCAACTAAACCAAAAAAGCTCTGAATATCAGTTTGAGTCATGGGTCAAGGACACTTCCTAACCACTGCAACCTTTTGCGAATCCACCATGATTCCCTCACTAGAAATGATATGACCCAAAAAAGTGATAGCGTTCAACTAGAATTGACATTTAAAAATTTTTGCATACAACTATTGTTCTTTCAGAGTCTGCAATGCAATACGGGGTTAATTGTCATGATCCACCTTACTCTTAGAGTACACCAGAATGTCATCGATGAAGACAATGACAAAAATATCAATAAACTGATTGACGACCCTATTCATCAAATCCATGAAAGTCGTTGGGGCATTGGTCAGCCCAAAAGACATGACTAGAAACTCAAAGTGACCATACCGGGTACGAAAACTAGTCTTAGGGATATCCTCCTCCCTTATTGTTTTGCTGATTATACCCAGATTAGATATCAATTTTGAAGATAAACTTAGCACCCTACAAATGATCAAAAAATCATCTATCCTAGGAAGAGGATACTTATTCTTTACCGTCACCTTATTAAACTGTCGGTAACCAATACACATCCAAAGGGAACCATCCTTATTATGCACAAATAACATAGGTGCACACCACAGGGACATACTAGGATGGATAAAACCATTATGTGAAAGTTCCTTTAATTTCTTCATGAACTTCTTAAACTTAGTTGGAGCCATTCTATATAGAAAAATAAAAATTGGACGAACGTTCGAAACAAGATCAACCCCAAACTCTATCTCCCTATCCAGAGGAACACCAAGAAGGTCATCAGGGAAGACCTCAAGAAATTCATTTACCACCGGGACCAAATGCAAAAAACACCCCACGAGTTAGAATCTTTAATCTAGACTAGATGAAAAAGACACTCTTTGGAGATCAATCTCCGAGCTCTAAGATATGATATAAATTCCCCTTAAGAGCTAGGGAACCACCCACCCACCCACTCAATAATAGGATCATTAGGAAATTTAAAGACAACCTTATGGGTCTGACAGTCTCATGATGCATACCACGAGTGCAACCAATCCATGCCCAATATGACATCAAAATTCACCATATCTAATTCAAAAAGATCCACCAAAGTTTCATGCCTAACAACATATACCACATACACCCTATAGATAGTTTAAGAAATCACAGAGTCACCTACCGAGGTAGAAATAGAAAAAGGGTCCAAAACACACTCGGGACCAAAATCAAAATGCACAACCACAAATGGGGTGACATAAGAGAGAGTGGACCTTAGATCAAGTAAATTATGCACATCATGGGAGAAAATTTTTGACATACCAATCATAACATCAGCAATGCCTCAGAATCTAGTCGGGTAGTGACAACATAAAGACTATTAGACTAGTATCATAACTAAATGTTGCACCCTTTGGAGCTAGAGATGAATATAAAGCAACTGGAACCTTGTTTTCCCCAGAGACAACCTTACCAATAGGATATTTTTTAAGAAAATGGCCTGGCTAACCAAATATGAAGCACCTGTCCCTTCCTCCACACAAAAACCTTGATGTAAACGACCATAGAATCTATAAGAGAGATATGATAGAGCCGACTGAGCCGCAATATCCTTAGACTGGGCAATCTGTGCCATAAAGTTGTTGCCATTATGGAAATTCCTAGCACCCACGGCTTTAGGTAAGCAGCAGTAGTCATAGAGAAGGAAATAGAACTCTCCTACTTCTTCTTTGCCTACTTACCACTATCTCTGCCATTCTGCTATTGACCATCACCCTTCTTAAAAAATCTAAACTTTTTTCCCTGCCTTTAACTTAACTAAGCTTGCTTCTTCTTTTCTTCCTCTACCTACTGTATATACACCACTAACCTAGAGATATATATATGTCCTTGATTAACCAGAACACCTTACTCTCAAGGACAAACTCATGAGATAATCCCAAAGCAAACTTTAATATTTGGGCCCTTATGCTAGAAACCAACTCTGTAACATATTGAAACAAATGGTGAAACTTCAAGGCATACTTCTTGACTAACATCTTACCCTACCTCAAATTAACAAACTCTTCTTCCTTAGCCTTTCTCAACTCCCGAGGAAAGAAGTGGTCCAAAAAAGCATTGGAGAAGTCCTCCTACAGAGATGACTCATCAATGTCACCCATTGACTGATTTCATTCCTCATACCATTATTATGCCATATCCTTCTGTTAATGGGCAGCAAACTCCACCCCTTCCATATTTGTAACATGCATAACTCTAAAAAAAAAATTTATTGCATCTAGAAAAAATTAAGGATCCTCCTCTACCTTAACCCTCGTATGGTTGGAGGGTTTTACCTTATGAACCGGCTAACCCTAGTGGCCTCAAAAGATAGAGTTACATAAATACCATGCTTAGACTAAGTAGATACCAACTATGCCAAAATATGGATAGACTAAAAAAACTCAGTGTTTATCACATCAGCCTAGGGAATCTGAGAATAATTAAAGGGAACTGATGGAATTCTAGAACAATCAGAAAATGGACCCCTAGACCAAGTATGGATGCCTTGAGAAGAGTGTGTCCCATCAACATTGTCCCTAATTTGGATAGAGGAGTTTCTATGAACTTTAAATCATCATGGCATGATTTAAAATACGAACTAACATGAATTAGAGTAGATTCCAAGACTTAGACTCCAAGCTTAACAATAGAACACAAGAAAAAGAAACATTCCTAAATTTCTTGTATTCTCTCACTTATGAGAGTGGCGCACTACACATCCTTAAAAAAGACTTTACTAGACAGGGCCTTGTGGACTCCCAATTTACCATAAATCTAGGGTCTTGATACCATTTTGACATGAATAGAACTAAGGCTAAGTCGTATTAGGTACCTCAAGCCTAATTAAAATAGGATACCACCCCCAATACCCAACTATAGCCACCCTACACCCAATATTGGATGAATTCTGAATATATATAACATAATAAAATGGAATAATCATAAATTAAATACAGCCAACCAGTGTCAAACCCAATACCAATACGAATGACAAAGTTGACACCATTGTCGACACCGCTTATACCAACTCAAAGTAGTCCCACAAAGCCTCTATCTGAAAGTAAAACAATACCCGATTGAGACATTCCCTCGGCTATAGCCAAAACTAAAGTCAAAGAAATTATCAAAGTACTTAAGGAAGTCCATAACATGAAATAGAACTTTTTAGAGTATGGAAGATCACCACGTTAATCCAATAAATGTTGTCCTCGAATCCAATAAATGAACAGGAGGAGTGGTATGGCCGGTTTCTGGATTGTATGAGGATGCAGTGCCCGAAGATGGGTACTGGTTTAACGCTAGCATGCACTCAGGATAAGAATAAATTAATGCCAACATATTAAACCATGTAAATAACTATATGCAAGCACAACTATGCATATAGGTATATAATACAGTTGGGAAAGGGAACCGGGTTCAGCTTCGCTTTAAAACTATTAACCTGAGTATGTAAAGCTTAACCATCCTAGAACCACCCACAAGTGATATAGATCCAGTGTTACCTCCTGAATAGGCCCCAGTGCGTGTAGCCGCATGAAATAGAGATATCATAGGGGTGGGGGATTCTAGTGTACCGTTCACCCTCTATGATACATATATATAAGTATAACTTAGGGGATTCTTATGTACTCCATAAGTATATAGTTTCCATGACCAATCCTTTTGTCCGCAAACTTGAGTTTCCAGTGTTTGTCTATTGTACTTACACCTTTATGGTTAGCTATTACAGACTTCCATTAATGTCTAACTAAAACCACTAGCACCCAAATAAATAATCAATTCCATATATTATTAACCAAGGCTATAAAAAGTTGTCATTATACCGACTATAGCATGCAAGCGATATCCTTAGCCAATCACTTAGGGATTTCCATGTACCCCATAGGTTCCATTATTAGATTTACTTGCGGGATTCCCATGCACCCCACAAGGTTTTTGATCAAATCCATGGACACCAAGACCTTACCATTTATCCATTGAAGCTATTTAACAAATTTAGGTTCTATTACCATATTATACTATGCAAAGTTTTCAATAAAAGTCCAGCTATGTAATAGAAACATTCTCATATGCATTTTAACAAACATAGTGAGGGAATATAGTTTCCAAAACCAAAGGAAGTAACAATTGACCATTCCCATGAAACCATATGTTCAAACCACCATTATAATATCAAACCCATAAGTAAAAACATGGGAAAACATAAATCAACCATTAATAACAAAAACCTGCAATATATAATTTAAAACCCAAAATCATATCACCATTATGCCCTTAAAACAATTCATAAAATATGTCTTTAGTTGAACATTGTAATGAGGGAGAAGTAACATGCCTTATATACCAATGAATATGGAGAGAAATCACCTTTAAAAGCCCTAATTGATATGCTTAATGAAAAACCTAAGTGTTCTTGACCTTGAGGATTAGGGAGTATTTAAGAGTTTATTTAATGTGTTTTAGATATCTAATGATGCCCTATGGGCATTATAAGACGTGTGTTTTATGTTGGGAAAGAGGAGAAATGTCTAAAATATCCTCAGCTTAAAAGCTGAAAAAAATGCATAGTAGGGGGTACGACTCCCCTTGACTCATATACACAACATACGAGTGGTGGGTACCACTCAAACCCTAGAAAGAATGGTGGACATCACACATTCTCCACTATACAAATCCCCTTGCCCAAATCATATCCATAGCATATGAGTAGTACCCATAAACCATAACTAAGACAAAATCAAAAGAGATTGAAATTTTCCAACTTGCGAGCTGGATCTTACCACTTGTACCATCTCCATACAACTCGTGTAGAGTATAGTCTTACCCTTTACAGCAACCAACCAAAACCACATTGATTAACATATGAGTTGAGAACCCTAAACCATACCATATCATACGAAAAGTACTCACAAGTCATATGATGTCCAAAAACATAAACTCACATAATTTTATATGGATCAAAACCCAAGATCTTTCATCTAGGATTAAGCTTTAAATGCATGCTAAACATGGTTCGCTTTCCCGACAAGGATTATTATATGTATATGTATGTGTGTGATTGTACATGGTTATTACTTGGTTTTAAATGTTTGCATTAATTTATCCTTACTCCAGAGTACATGCTACCATTCAATATCTAACCTATCTTTGGGTGTTGTATCCTCATGCAATATAGGAATCGGCCATACTACTACTCCTTCTTACTAACTTAGATTTAGGGATATCTTTATGTCGGATTGAAGTGGTCAGATTCCATACTCCGGAAGGCTCTATTTCATGTTATAAAATTCTCTACAAACCTTTGTTATTTCTTAGACTTTGGTTTTTGGCAATGGTTGAGGGCATGTTCTGACCAGATATTGTTTTTATTTTTGATAGAGGCTTTCTGAGACTACTTTGGGTTGGCATAGACAGTGCCGATATTGATGTCAGCCTTAGAATTTGTATTGGTATTGGGGTTGACTCTATATGACCTTATTTGATTTATGGTTATTCTATTTTGTTTTGTTATATATATATATATATTCGCAATTCATCAGACATAAGGTGTAGGATGGTTGTGGTTGAGTATTAGGGTTGGTATCTGGTCCCAGTTGGGATTGAGGCACCCGACACTACTAGGCCCTGGTTTGGTTCGTGTCACTAGACAACATATGACTCAACCTTACCACTCATTCCCTATACTCATTGCCCTTAGTGAGCCACTCATACGTAAAACCAACTATAGTCATTAAGTTACCAATTTGATTAAGGGTCATCCTAATGACCTATCACCACCACTAATGAATCTTACCAACAATTCATTACCATAGCCAAAAACCGAACTACCACATATTAGACATCTAATGACTAAGGTCAGCTGACCCACACCCACACCATATGAATCGTATGGTTAAGTCGTCAATAGAATAGTAAGCTTAAAGCTCAGGAAATTTCCAAGGGACAAAACCTAGGGTGTTTCAAAAACCAAAGCTCATACTCTAAAACCAATAAGGAACCCTATTAAACACTAATAAATCTTGCTCTATCTTGAGAACTACTCTATGAATTTGACCCCATTGATGTGTTATGGTTTTATGGAACTTTCGATGCCTAAATTGGAAATATGCAAGTACTTAGGTATCTTTTGTTAGATATGATGTGTTTTTGTGTTCATGCTACAGGAAATAAGGTGTTGGGGCTTAAACAGAGAAAAAAAAGGAAATTAAGCAGGAAGCCCAACCTACGTGTCTATCCACAAGTTGTGCTACTACCTACATGGTGTGGGTGACTTCATGGGTCTTAGATAATGAAGAATCAGAGAACTTGAATGTTGGAATTTTCACTGACACACAAGATGGAGGCACTTACGAGGTATGGGTCGCACTTGCACCACATATCGTAGGTCACTTAATAAAACTGATCAAGAGCTTTAAAGTTTCTATGCTACTCGCGATGCCACTCATATGGCGTAGGTTCCACTTACGACCCGTAATTGGGTTCATAAGTGGCCACCGATGCAAGTTTCCCTGATTGATTTGGTTTGTAATTTTAGGGTTTTATGTAATCTATAAATACTCTTTTGATGGTTTTAGTTAGTTTATGCACTTTATACTTGC
This sequence comes from Capsicum baccatum var. pendulum, assembly GCA_030864225.1. Taxonomy (NCBI): domain Eukaryota; kingdom Viridiplantae; phylum Streptophyta; class Magnoliopsida; order Solanales; family Solanaceae; genus Capsicum; species Capsicum baccatum. The sequence continues at coordinate 155,736,082 of CM061560.1, read as the reverse complement.
ACGAACATATATTGAGTTCAAGATTCAACTTTTAATATTAGAATCTATTGTTTTAAATTATTTAGTTGATTCTCAATCTTAGAATTAAATTTTTCTTCTACAGGAATTATGAAATTCATCTTATCCTTTTTTATTGAATTTCATGGATGTTTTTGCAAGCATGATTGTCTAAACCACCTAACTAAGGTCGTGGGAACCCTATCAGAATGACAAAGTAAAATAAGTGAAATATCATTCTTGGTCAATATTCTTGCATGTATTATGATTGTCTTAGGTTTAATAGTTTTTCTTAGCAGTGGTAAATGTTGAAAACTTGCTTGTATTCACTACTTACTTCGCAAAACAAGTAGATATTAGGAAAATAAGATCACAACAATAATTAAGGATTTTAACCCTCATATAATTGACTTGACACTCAAAATGTAATAGTTAATCAAGGATCTAGGGTAAGATTTTATAAGGAGACACTCTGAGACCCAAAAGGTAAGGAATAAAACTCACTAAAGACATTCACAAAACGATTAGCGATACATAACTTATCAAATTCTACATGCACAATCTTGTGATAATACAAAAAGTATGACAAATCAACGGAGTTAAGAATCCAGGGGGAACACAGTACTAATGTTCATCTGAGATTGATTACAACCGGAAGCAATCAAGATTTCTTATTGTTTACTATATACTACCAATTCCTCTATTTACTTTTTTGCACTTTCATCTACTTAAACAAGTTAATGAGACATATTTGACCTATTTCCTATGGGATCAAACCTAACATCATTGGGTTACATAAATTTGAATGCGATCGTATTGTATTTTCTTTGAGGGTATAGTTTGGGTGACAACAAATTTTGGCACTACTGTTAGGGAGTATTGTTGTGGATTCATTGACTGTTTGTAAGGTTGTTGGGTTTTACTTTTTTATTTTTATTGGGGAAAATGTTGATGTTTTCCCAGTACTAGAAGTCAAGGCAATCCCTTAATGTTTTCCCAGTACTACCTCTTGGATCCATTACTAGTTGGAATAAGTTGAAAAGGTAGTTCTTAAACTATTTCTTACCTCTTGCAAGAATGTTGTAATTAAAGGATAATATCTATAATTTTAGTCAACAACATTCAAAACCAATGTATGAGACATTATTTCAGTTTAAGAAGATGTTGATGATGGTGCCTAATCATAGAATTTTGAGCAGAAGTTTAGTGGAGCTTTTCTATCGTGACCTGAATACTAGTTCCAAAGCTATGGTGGATACTACTACTGGAAGAGCATTCATGAACTTGCATTGGGATATAGCTTCAGAAATCTTAGATTAAATCTCTCTTACCAACCAAGGGTGCTATACTCAAGATGAAAAGAGAGGTGTTAGCACTTATGTTATTGGTGCTTCTAGCGAGCCTAGATTTATAGATGATTCAGTTTCTAAAGAGGTTGCACAACTAGGATAGAGATTTGGTTATTGACAAAGTAGTTTGCAACTATGAATTGCAAAAAAGTGAATATTATTGGGGCACAAAGTAAAGATTCTAGGTCATATGATTCTAATATAGATGAAGAGGTAAAGTATCTAGGTAGAGATTTGGTAAGATTCTGATCCAAGGGCCAATTATCTACTCATGATAATTGGAACTCGAGGAAAGGGAACCAATGTCAAAACTACTAAGGGGACAGATATAGGCTTCACAACATATAATGGTGACTGGAGATGAAAGGATGAGTACAAGGAGAAAAGTGGTGCTTACATTTCATTGAGTTACAAAGATGTTGATTGTAGAATTGAGGCTATGTTATCAAAGCTGGTAAAGGGTCAGGAAAGTCAAGAAAGATTCCTTAAGGAGATTAAGGTAGATATTTAGAAACTCCGCCAAAAGTTAGAATTTCATGATACTATGATCAAGAAACTTGAGCAGTAATTTAGCCCAATATCAGCCATGTTGAATCATCATCAATTGGGAACTCTTCCGAGCAACACTATGAAAAAATTGAAGAATGAAAGTCATACTAAGAGTGGTAAGGTTAGTATTGATCCCTCATGCCTGTAGTTGATGAATCTAGGTATAATGGTGTTGATATAATTGATGCACCCAAAGAAAAATCTAAAAAATTGGTGACTAGTGGTGAGTCATCATAAAAATTAATGGTTGTTGGTAAGCATGTTAAGAAGGATAAAGGAAAGAGGTAGGAAGTTAAGCCAGAAGTGAAGACTATTCCATGACCTCCTCCACTTTTTCCATAAAGGTTGAAGAAAAAAAAAAGGGAAGTATAAAAGTTTATTGCTTTACAAAAGGAGTTGAGTTTGAATATCCCTATTCTTGAAGCTCTTTATTAGATGCCTGGGTATGCAAAATTTATGAAGGATTTGGTGACAAAAAAGAAACTTATCAATTTTGAAGATGTTAGTAGGTTGCATCATTATAGTGCAATTATGTCTAAATCTCTGGTATAAAAAAGTTTATTTCAGCACTTCATGATTCCTTGTACCATTAGGACATCTAGATAGGCCAAATCTCTATGTGACTTAGGTGTTAGCATTAACTTGATGTCATTGGTAGTGTTCAAACAGTTGGGCTTGAGACCTCCCAAACGAACAATAATGGAGTTATTGATGGTAGATCATTTAGTAAAGAAGCTTGTAGATATATTTTTTGATGTTTTGTTAAAGGTGGACAATGTCATGAACCAACCTAGCTCCTATTCATGATGGCTATCTCAAGCCTTCTGAGGATTGGAGACCACCCCCATAGCCTAGTCAACTAAGTACAGTAAATAAAATAGCAGAACAAACCTAAAGATAATGTGAAAATTGGAGAGATAACTCAATAGGAACTAAGAGTTAATAAACAGTAACCACACACCCTTTGTCCATAAAAAAACTCTAAAAAATTTGAACTATAACCTAGGTAGGAAAATACCCCAGACTATAACCAAAAAGGAATCTAAAAGTTATAGTATAAAAAAATATAATGAAACCAAGAAGTAATAAGCCTTTTAGAAGAAGGAGGTTCACAACTTCAAGCTGAAAATTTGACAAACTGGAGCCACCTAACTGTATATAAAGTAACTAAAGAACCCCTCGGACTCTATATCATGATCTGATACAACGTCTAGGGATGGTTAGTGGGATGAGCACTAGTATGTAACTCATGGAAGGGATAAAATAATTCCATAATCTTATCAGTCCAAAACCAATCAAAAACTCTATGCACATATTCAAATATATATATATATACATATATATATAAGATGTCTGGATAGGGAACAAGGTTTAAGCATAAATTTTAAAATCATTAACCTGAAATGTGTATCGTTAACCATCTTAAGGGCACCCATGGGCTATATAGGTTCAGCTTCCCCTGCTGAAAGGGTCCCAGCGCGTGTTAGTCGCACGAAACAAGAAAAATTTAAGGAAGGGTTAGGGAATCTACAAACCCAACCATTCCAAAATACATATCAAGGGAAAACTATGCACATAGACATAAAGACCCCTATATTAGCAAATACGATTTCTAGTATCAGTCCCACTAAAATCTCTACTTTCTACGACAAACTACATAACCCTCCTTTAAGCCCAAATTAAAACCATTTGCACATAATTTCATCCACTAGACAATAAAAGTCTTTTAATTAGGCATTACTATTGTTATCTTCATTCCAAATAAAGTTTAATCTTTCAAGCCCATTTCCATTATGCCATTCCAAAACCAATTAGCCAAATTTACTCTAATATTTCAAATTTGAAACAAATCCATGGCCTCCAAGTCCTTTCAAAACCAATTTATGTTTAATTAACCTTTTATGCAATGCATGGTTTCACGGGTGATATAGATTATGTAGATGTCCATATTTCAAATCTAATTTCACAAGTTGGGTTGAGGCTAGAGTTAATTCCAAACCATTAAACCATAAAATTTGGGGAAACCCATGTTCCCCATTCCAATCCTCATACCCATGAATATATATAGTTTAAAACCATAAAAACAAACATGAATGAGAAATTCACAACCATGGGACATCAATTTATTAAATAACCATTCCAAATCCCTCAACCTATAGTCAAAACCTAATAATTAATCTACATGGACAATAATTAGTTATTGGTAGTAAGGATAGGCTCTATAATATAGGCCTAGTTGAGAGGTCATATTGATTTCAGGCCAGCTGGATCTTCTCTTTTAACATAAGCTTAGTTCTTTGAGATTTTTTAGAGAAGTACATATTCCACAATCGTAGTGATTATTTGAGGGATCAGTTCTCAAGGTTGGAGCAGGACTATATGATGGTTGTCAAGTATGAGGCTGATTTTCATGAGGTGTCAAGGCATGCTACTTCTATTCGAACTACTAGGTATGAGAAGATTTTTTGCACTATTTGATGATTAAGACTTTCTCTTCGTATTTCCACTCAAAGTTTGGTAGCTATAGGTAGGTCTTTTCCTGAGGTGTCTGACCTTGCTCAAGTGATCAAATAGATTCATCGCAAAGCCCAAGGGGAAGTGATAAGAGGACTCAGTATTAGGGTGGGAAGTCATAGTATTTCTTAGTTTCAAAGGTAGTGGTACATAGGGTAGGTACGCTCGATGTCATCCAGCCTTAGATACAGGCTAATAGACCAATTCAAAAAGTGCTCCAGATTACTGATGGAAGTTAGTCTTATTTTAGTGGTCGCATTATTTTAGGTAGTGGTCATTCATAGAGGGTCTTATCTTTTAGTTATTCTAGTCATGGTGGTTATTTTTGGCCCTTAGAATTTTCTAGTTCTAGTTTAACTTATGTGACATGCTTGGTTGTGGAGATTTTTATCATTACTCATGAGAGTGCCCTAGTCATAAGGTGATTATTACTATAGCTCAGAGTGTTTCATCTATTAGAGTAGTTTATCCCTCAGGTATAGATGGTTTGTATGGTTATAGGGTTTGTTCTTAGGGTGCTTGAGAAGGTTCTCAAGTAGGTAGGACAAGAGATTGGTCTGGACCCTAGCCAGGTGTGGGACATGGCCAGTAGTATGCAGTTCTTGCTAGACCTAAGGCTGAGTTTTTAGATGTTGTTATCATAGGTATTCTAGTTTGCCATCTATCGAACCTTGGTTTAATTGATTTAGTATATAGTTATTATGTTTTTGCTTCTTATGTTCTATTGTTATAGTTATTTTGGGATTTTTAATTTGTGCCTTTATGTTTATCTACTCCTGTGGGTGATTCTTTAGTAGTGGATCGAGTGTTCAAATAATGTTTCATGACTATTAGAGTTGTTGATATTTATGTTTATCTCAATATATTAGACATGGTTAATTTTGATATGATTTTGGACATAGACTAGTGTTCCCACTATCATGCGGTCATAGATTATTTTGCCAATACCGTTACCTTAGCCATGCCTGACATACCCCTGATTGTATGGCAGGGAGCTATTAGTCATAAGAAAATAAGATTTATTTCTTATGTTTGTACTAGGAGTCTTATCTCGAAGGGTTGAAAGTCTTATCTCACTTATATTCATGATGTTAGTATAGAGAGTCTGTTATTTGACTCTGTTCTTGTAGTTTATGAGTTTCTTGATGGTTCCCTAACTATCTACCTTGTATATCTCTTTCTTGTGTGATTGAGTTTGTTATTAATCTTGAGAGTAGCACTCCACTAATTTTTATTACACCTTACCATATTGGTTTTACAAAGCTTATGGAGCTAAATTCTTAGCTTTAAAATCTTCTTGGTAAGGGTTTCATTAGATCAAGTGTGTCCTCTTAAGAAGTTTCTATATTATTTAAGAATAAGAGAGACGGCTCCATGCGTATGTGTATTGATTATAGCCAGCTTAATAAGGTGACAGTGAAGAAACCTTATCCTATGCCTAGTATTGATGCTTTTTTTGACAAGTTTTAGGGTGCAGCGGTGTTTTCTAAGAGTGATTTGAGGTCTAGTTACAATCAGTTAAGGATTTGGGCTGAGGATATCCCGAAGACAACTTTTGGGACCTGTTATGGTCATTATAAGTTCATAGTGATGTCCTTGGGTTGACTAATACCCTAGCCACATTCATGGATTTGATGAACCAAGTGTTCAAGCCTTATTTGGATTCCTTTATGATTATGTTTATCAATAACATCCTTGTGTATTCGAGGAGTAGAGAGGAGAATGCACAATATTTGGGAATAGTGCTCGAGAATTTGAGAGATTACGTCTTTTTTGTAAACTTCTCTAAGTGTTAATTTTGGCATAAGTAGGTGACATTCCTTGGGCATATATTGTCTAAGGATGGGATTATGGTAGACCCAATAAAGGTTGAGGCTATTCGTGATTGGGCCAGGCCTACATCTTTGATTGAGGTTCATAGTTTTATTCGCTTGGCCAATTATATTAGATAATTTTTTGAGGTTTTTGCTACTATTTCAGCATCGATGACCAAATTCACATAGATGAGTTTTCTTTCTGATGATCTGAAGAGTATGAGGCGAGCTTAGTTAATCACAAAGAGTTCTTTACATTGGCTCCATTTTTGGCTTTTCCTATTGAGGGTGGGGGCTCATCGTGTATTATACTTCTTCTGGTGTTTTTTTGGGTTGGGTATTGATTTAGTAGGGTTGTATTATTACTTATTCTTTGAGTCAGCTTAAGGTGCACGAGAGCAACAAACCCACTTAAGATTTATAGTTAGCAATAGTAGTTTTCACACTTAAGATTTGGAGGCATTATCTTTATAGTGTGCATTGTGAAATTTTCACAGACCATCATAATCTTCAACATTGTATGAGCCAGCGGGAGCTTAATTCTATGCAATGTAGATGGATAGAGTTTCTTAAGTATTAGGATATTTCTATGTTGTATCATCTGAGCAAGGCGAATATGGTAGAAAATGCCTTAAGTCAGAAGGCATCGTGTATGGATAGCTTGGCTTGTTTATTAGTTTCTTAGAGGTCGTTGGCATGGTATATTCAGTCTTTCTCTAATTTGGTAGTGTGACTTAACATTTCATACTATAGGAGGATTCTTGCTACTATTAAGGCTAGATCCTCACTATATGAGTAGATTTGGGATCATCATTTTGAGGATAATAGACTTTGCATCCTCCTTGATTAGATGTTAAGTGGTGAGTCCAAGCGAGCTACCATAGATTTTGAGGGTGTATTGATATTTGATTGCAATATTTGTGTTATGAGGATTAATGACTTGATTCAGTTGATTATGGATGAGGCTCAAAACTCAAGATATTTGATTCATTTGGGTACAACTAAGAAGTATAGATATTAGAGACAACATTGTTAGTGCAGTGGCATTAAGAGAGATGTGGAAGACATGATAGCTCATTGCCTGTGTTGTTAGTAGGTGAAGGCCAAGATCAGTGACCTGATGGATGGATTTAGAGGTTGCCCATTCCCCAGTAGAAATAAGAGTAGTTCACCACGAACTTTATTTATGGTTTTCCATGCACTTCCAATGGTTTCCATGGTATTTGGGTCACTGTTGATTGGTTGACCAAGTTGGAAAATTTTATTCCTATAAAGATGTCCTTTAGTGACGAGAGGTTAGCCTAAATCTATGTGTGTGAGATATTCTATTTCTATGGTGTGCTGATATCCATCATTTCAGACCAAGGTTCTGTGTTCACATCTAGATTTTGAAGATCTTTCTAGGAGGAGTTGGGTACTTAGGTAAACCTTAGTACAAACTTTTATCTGCAAACTAATGGCTAGTAGAAGTGGACTATTTAGGTTCTCGTGGATATGCTTCAAGCCTATTTTATAATGTTTAGGGGCCAGTGGGAATAGCACTTTACCTTGGTGTTCATATATAATAACAATTATCATTCGAGTATTAAGACAACACATTTTATGGGTTTGTATAGTAGGAGATATTATTCCCTGATTAGATGGTTTGATACTTTCGAGGTTAGACCCCATGGTAGTGACTTGCTTCAGGTGTTGTTGGATAGAGTCAGTGTGATTTAGGATAGGTTAAGGGCAGCTCAGAGTATGCAAAAGTCCTATGCAGACCGTAGGCTTCATGCCTTGATATTTGGAGTTAGTGATAGAATATTCTTTCATATGTCACCTATGAAGGGTGTTATGATGTTTGAGAGAAAGGGAAACCTCATCCCCGGATATATTAGACCTTTCAAGACTCTCCATACCATTGGTGAAGTGGTTTATGAGTTAGCCTTACCCCTACATTTTGTTTTTGTTCATTTAATTTTCCATGTTTCCATGTTACGATGATACATTCCTGATTCATCTCGTGTGTTCAGATGGAATTCAGTCTAGTTGGATGAGAGTCAGACATTCGTGGAGGAGCTTGTGCTTATTTTGGGTAGTGATATCAGTCGATTGCACTAGGGCGATTCCTATTGTTAAGGTTTAGTAGAGGCACTTCCTAATAGATGAGGCTACTTGGGAGATCGATAGTAAGATAAAGACACAGTATCCTTACCAGTTTGAAACTTAAGGTATATCCTAATCCTTTGCTTTTACAGACGAAAGTCTTTTTAGTAGTAGATATTGTAATGACCCCTCTTGTTAGTTTCGATATTTCTACTTATTTTTATTGTTATAGATTTTCTATAGCTTCCCTAAGACATTTTTGACTCATTCGGACTGACAGTTCAGTTACCAGGCAACTCGTTTGGGTTTTGAAGCCAAATCCCTATTTTGAAATCTTTGTCCGTTTAAACTGTCTATAGGGAAGAAAATTTAGTCAAGCAACCTTGTATGTCAATTTTAACTATTTTAAAATCTCTAAAATATCGATTTTAGGCTAGGTGGATCTTTTGTTTGGGTCCCGAGACACTGGCTAATTTTGAGCTAGTGGACGAAAGTTAAGAACATGGAAATTTAGGTATGGGACCCATTTTTTATCAAAATGACCTCAGATAGAAATTTCAACGGTGCCCTTGAGTCCACAATATAAAATTTGATAGGATAACATAGTATGTTTTCATATATGAGATTTTGGATGAATCCCAAGGGTCTGGCTGAGAATTGCAAATTTCTAAGTCTTAACTACTGTTGGTGCACTGGCAATCGCGGTCTATGTGTCACGTTCATGATCTACAAAGCAACCTTGAGCGTTGCATAAGAGACAGTTAGGCATCGCGAAAGCAACTCCCCTGGTAGCTTACAAATGTTGTGATCATGATTGACGGTCACATATGCAACTCCCGGTCACCTGGGAAGGGTATAAAAACCCATTTCAGCCCCTTTTTTTCCCAAACCCATTTTGGATGCTTTTGGGAACTTTGATAAAGATCAATTATGCGATTTTCCTTCAAATTTTTTATAACATTCCTTCATTTTCATGGTTGATTTCTCCTTTTGTTCTCTAAAATCCCTAAACCTTGGTGACTCAATTTCAGCACCAATATAGCTTGAATTTCACTCATTTTGAGGGTAATTACTCCTTGAGCATCTGGTGATGTTGAGTTAGTTTCAAAAATGTGATTTTCATAAATGGGCTCCACATGGGATTTTTGCATAATTTCAAACCCTTAGCACAGTGGTGCAATATGGGTATCAATGTTCTCATATAGTTAGATTATGGTTTTGATAGCTTGGCACCTTGCGGAAGCTTTTCATAAGGGAAAGTTTGTGATCTAGTGGATTCTATGATCTTTCTTCGATATCCAAGTAGGCTAGGTTTTCCCTCCTGGTAATTTTAGAAAATTCATAGTAAGTTTATGATATTTTGTTAGATTTTAGATGGGTTTTAGGTGTTAGTAATGTGATTTACAATGCTTAGGTTAGTTGGACTATTTAGGATACTCGAAAATCATAATTTAGGCACAATTAGCTAAGTTGCTCATACTTTAGGTAAAAATCTCAATCTTAGGGTTGATTGCGGATTAGTTAGTATCTAAATGTGGATTTAGATACCTTAGCCTAGTACCGGGTAGAATTTTCCTTATAATGGATTTCAGAGATTTAGAATTGGGATCTTTAACCGACCTTAGGCCAAGATTCGTGTTGATTCTAGTAACATTTTATACGTTTGTTATACATCTTGAAAATGCTTACTAAGGTAATATTGAGGTGATTTGGAACATGATGGTTATGATGGTTTGGTATTGAGAGTTGATGCTTATTGGTATAATGATAATGATAGTTATATATATATATATATGTATGTGTGTGTGTGTATCGATCCGAGCCCGGCTACTGATTATAATACTGATGATTACTTATAGGTTCGAGTTTAGGTATTGTTAATGATATTGGTTATATATATATATATACCTATTCAAGTCCAAATATTGGCCATAATAATGATTATGACTATCGGTTCGAGTCCACTATTGATAATAATAATGAATGATATATCTACCAATTCTCGTTTGGGTACTGATTATGATATTGATTATATAATTACTGATCAAGTCTAGAGATTGATTATTACCGTGACGATACATGTACCAATTCGGGTCCATCAACAGAATATGATATCGATATTATGGATACCGGTTCAAGTCTGAAAATGAAAAAATTATTATGGTATGGCATGAAATGCACGAATTCTAGTTGGATCATAGAAGCTAGAAATGATAGTGGCTTGGTTTAAATTTTTTTTACTATACCCTTCAAGCTTATGGGGGCCTGCATTGGGTTACTTACCTTTCCGCACTTATATGCTTATAGGGGGCAATATTGTACTTATAATTGCTTTTTCATTATGTTATTGTTCTAGTTTATTTTCTTTATTATGTACAGCGATGTGGAGTTATTCTCAAGTGTGCCCCCTTCTTCTTGACTTAGAAATGCTATCTTTCTTTTTATCATATTTATATCATGGTTTAGATTAGTCTGCCGATGATGCCTACTGATTACCCGTAGTTTTGGTACTCATACTACACTTTTGTACCTTTTTTGTCTAGATCTGAGTACTAGTTGTTTTTTTATTTGAGGATTGTCTTGTAGTGGATTTCGGGGATAGGGTTAGCTTGTAGAGTCGGAGTTTTCCTATTTCCTTTTATGGGATGGTTTCTATGTTATGGCTACCTTTCAGACTACTTTATTGCCTTGCTTATTTATGAATTGTATTGTCTATTTAGCCATTTATGGGAATTTCCCCGATCATTAGCCCATTTAAAATAGCTCCAGGCTACGGTTTGGAGGGGTTTTGTAGGTGCCATCATAACTCATAAATCGAGTCGTGACATAAGATACTAACTAAATTCCAAAACCTGGTGTCATAGTGTAAGAACTAACTAGTACAACTCAAGGTCAAAAATACATATGATATCCAATAGAATAAAAAGTGTCTCTGAATACAAGTAAGACATAGCCTAGATAAGAGAAGGTAGAAATCAACTCTGGATGCAATGATCAACTGCTACCTTGAATGGGTTCCAACTATTGCCTGAATCAACTATCCGTGTGACGCACTTGTACCTGGATATGCATCGAAAAGGCATAGTAGGGATGAGTACAATCTACTTGTACATAGTAGGTATCATAGGTCGTATGAGTAAAGTAGAAAATGAAGCATATAAACACAAACTATAGGCACGTTACCTGCAATCAGAAAATGTCTCTAACGATAGCCTAAATCGTCTCCACTAATAGTTCTAATATACATACATATAACAAATATATATACAGAAAGAAGAACAAATATACATGTACATCAAATACAAGTATAGAAAGATAGAATAGATGGTAGATATCAAGTCAAATACAAAAATACAATCATAACATAAGCACAATATAGGAACTGCATAATGATGATGATGATGATGATGATGATGATGCGCGAGATTGTCACAAAACCTCTGTATACACATACGGAGATAAAACATCCTAATGTAGGACCCATGGGGGTTCATTAACCCGTATACCACCAATATCCATATCTTCTCTCCGAAACAAACATCGATAGAGGGTTTTAACGATGTCCAGAAAAAGCTAGTGTTTATATTATTTCCATAGTGGCACAAATGTTTCATGAATGAATATGATATGAGGATATAATTCTAACAACCAACCAAAATGAAATTATCCAAAATCCAACCAATATACCAACAATGTGAGCCAAAAATCCTCTCGAATCAACCAACCATCCATGACCTAATATAATCCAAAATTCATCCAGTGAAACACACAAGAAATGTCATTAACACTGGATAAATCCCAAAATCTAGGCTTTTCCACCAAAAAAGTACAACCAAACATACATATATCGATCTAAGGACAACAAAATCATATAAAATTACACAAGGTCACACATTGCAAATAATATCTCAAAACTACCAAATTTTATCCATGTATGCCCCCACATGGGCACATGAATCACCTAATCACATTTTCCATGTTAAAATACCATACCTATAACAAGCTTTTACATTATGATTGGCAACACACCACCCAGTCTGAGGAAAGTTATTCCATAACCTTCCTCGAAAGCTTAAAATAGATCCAAAAGGCCTTCAATATGGAGCTTTTCCCCTAACAACGGACCCAGAACCAACTAAAATATTCAAATATAGAATTTGTGGATCGAAAAAAATCCAATGATACCTATATTGCCTTACTTCGAGTCGGGGTCAAAACGGACACTCGAAATGGGTTTTCAAAAAAGAACAGTAAAATAGAAAGTTTAGTCAAAAAATATAGTCCATAATTAAAGGAACTCAAAGAAGAAAACCCAAGTGAAAACGTGTTGAAATTGGGGTTTAAATAGAAAAAAAATATTTTTTGGGACTTCCGGGCCAAAATCCCCAAATTCACTTTTAAATCCACATTTAAATAAGATTTAAATGATAAAGTTGAAAAATAGTTGAAATAGGTATTTTGCAGCACACCCATGCTTAGAAATAGAATAAATTACTCAAAAGCTCAAAACCCCAAGTTCCAAGTCTCAAAAATGGTGAAAATTTTAAGTGACCTAAGCATCGCCTACGCAATCACCAGAATGCTTAAGTACTTAAGCAACTAGGTGTCGCATATGCGATACCTTACATATGAGCAGGTGTTACATAAGTGACCCCGTTGTGTCTTATGCGATGGTCGCATATGTGACAGAAGTCGTGTAAGCGATATTTTGTTGCTTGACTAGTCTCTTTTGCGACCAAAATGTCGCTTAAGTTAGTGAACTAGATGGAGACTTGGATACCCTTTGAGATCCATCTAGAATCCATAGAACCCAAATGAACTAAGGTTACCTACCAAAATCAATGCTTCAAACTCACTAGCGATATCAGATTTTCCGAAAAATGCAATTTTCACAAAGTGGACCCCTGAAACCTAATTTCACAACTTTCAAAACCAAGGGACAAAATGAGATATAAAAGCCATAAAATCAAACCAAAAATGTTACCAACATAAAATCAATGTTCTAGACCTACATTCATAGTCTTTTTTGTCATCTGACACTGAGATCAATAAACGTTAGCCGAAGTCACCTATAAGGCTTTCCAAACCATCAAACAAACAATTTCACATATTTCACACTAAAATACATTAGGAATCATGCCAAACATACCCAAACCCCAAAAATACCACAAAGAAATCGTGGAAAGGGGTAAAATGGTCAAATTATATAGAAATGATTATTTCACAAAAATCTCCAAAAATCAAATTGTTACATAATCCACCACTAAAAATTTATTTCTTCCTCGAACTAAAGGTATGGAAAAATACCTGAACCAGAGAAAATCTTGTGGTAACTACTACGCATATAATACTTGACCTCCTAGGTAGCCTCATCTACAGGTTGATGAATCCACTGGACCTTAACTACTAAAATATCTCTAGAATGAAACTGTCTAACATCCTTGGCTAAAATGGAGATAAGATCCTCAATAATGTATAACCTCTAATCTAACTAAATTAAATCCCACCGAATGTCATGAGACTCAATAGGGATGTAAAGTCAAAGCATACAGACATGAAAAGCTTGGTGAACAACTGATAAATATAGGGGAAAATCCAACTCATAAGACATATCACCAATAGCACAAAGGATCTCAAATGGTCTAATATGCCTGGGGCTAAGCTTGACCCTCTGCCTAAACCTCAACACACCCTTCATGGGTAACACACAAAGGAAGACATGATCACTGATGATAGGCGAATTTACACGCCTATAGCACTAGATTTTGCCCATATTTTAGCCAAGTTTTGAGAACAAATTATATATTTCATGCACTTTTAGTCCTTTTTCCTGTAAGTGAGCTAACAAACATGATTAGCAAGTTTTTAGGTATAAATGATGCAGATTTCAGCATTTTATGGATAACTTGATGCCAAAGGAAGCTTCACGAAAGAAGAAAGGGAAATCTTGGACGCCAAGGACCAAAAGTGATGCATGGAAAACCTATTTCGGGCAAAAACAGCATTTCTGAAGACTTTGGGGTCCAGCAATAACCTATTAGGATTAGGATAATAATGCAGTAATTTATTAGGATTCGGATAATGATACATCAACCTAGTAGGATTGGGTTAAGTAATGCATTAGCTTAGTGGGAATAGGATATGGGTGTTATAAATACCCTATTTTGCTAGAGATATGCATTAACATATATGCTTGTTTTTCTACTTCTAATTCTTCCATTAATTCTACTTTTTATTCTTCTTCTATTCATCTAATCAATTCTTGGTTTTCCACAACAAGAGAAACGTTACTTTGCAAGGGAGTTCACGCCTAACGCCTACCACACTCTACTACACGAGATCTTTATTGTGGTACAATGATAATGTCTATTGTGATTTCCTTCGCACTCATGGGTAACTAAACTTCTCTGTTGGGGTTATGGAAGCCTTATGAGATACTATCTATTGCTATGAGTTTGTGAATTCGTGATACATATGCTGCTTATATCATTATTCTCTTCATCTTAATGCAAATTCTTGTGGCTGCAGACGCATAGAATAACTCCAGTATAGCATTAACTTGTTCAAAAGAAAAGTTATATGTCTGGAAAAGAGATAATGTCAAGGTAATAGGGTCCCATCCCCTATTAAAAAGTTAGTGCCATAACTGGATTAACGTCTTGGAGAATTTGTACCGTTAGATACGTTTTAAACTCGAAAGAGTTAAAGTGAAATAGTCCTTGTTAAGGTTGAAAGACGCTTGGATTTACCATCGAATATAATTCTCTATAAGCACATACATGTCTGAATTCCGCATGACTCAAAGCCATTAGAGGCGTAAAACTCATAAGGTGGACATAACCCCAACTTCTCAATTCTCATTGATCGAAAACCAACCAAGCAAACCGTTTTTACTCCTTTTTACTTCATTACTTTGGTTACATTACTTTCACGATAAAATCCCCCCTTTTTTACGAGACTTGCACCAAAAGTCTAGTAATCCTTGCTTACTTGTTGACCAAGCTATTCCCTGTGGGATCGATACCCAACCTAGTTGGGTTATATATTTGACAGCGACCGCTTTACACTCCTACGAGAGCTGTAGATTGAGCATTATCAAAAATTGGAGCCGTTGCCGGGGAATACGGTTGTCAACTAAGTTTATGATAATTACTAAACCCTTTGGTCAAAGATTCTCGTACTTTTACTTTTAGTTTTTGTTTTTTTTCTCTGCAGGTTTTTATTCAGTGCATTCCCCATACTCGAAGTTCTGGTCAACCGTTATTATCTATCAATCCTGAACCACAACGTATTGGTAGAATGGAGGCACAACACGAAATTGAAAGGATGGCTGCTCAACAGGAACAGGCGAGGCTAGCTGCTCTAGTCGTCGCTCAAGTGCATCAACAGAATATTGATAACCCTGGGCGAGCAATAAATCCTGACGACGAGGACCTAGGTGATGACGAGTTACTAAACCCTAGGCATGCTGCTGAGATCGCACCACCTGCCAACAGAAGAGATCGTCAAGCTAGGTTTAGACCTGAACGTCGAGCTATGCAACTAGCTTTCGACGATGATGATCTTGATGCAGCCGGAGCCACAGGAGCCATTATTCCTCCACCATTGGCACCCGGAGCCAAGTTCAACATCACAAGCACCATGATTCAGTTATTGCAACTCAAGGGATTATTTGGTGGACTAGTAGGCGATGATCCGAATATGCATCTCATCAACTTTATTTCTACATGCAAGTCGTTTGACAATCCTGGTGTTGGACAGAATGTAATTCGACTGCGCTTATTTCCATTGTCTCTGTCTGGGGAGGAAACTCTATGGTTGAATGGGCTGACTCCTGATTCTGTTACTAATTGGAGGCAATTGAAAGACATTTTCCTAGAAAGATTCTTTCCGCCATCCAAAAGAGCACAGTTGAGAGATGAGATCACCAATTTTCGACAGCTTCCAACTGAAGCTCTCCACAAAACATGGGAGAGGTTCAAGATGAAGCTTATGCGGTGCCCAAACCACCATATGACCAATGTCCACCTAATGGAGATATTATAGAGAGCCTTGAATTCAATAACTAAACCAGTGGTGGATAATGCGGCTGGAGGATCATTCATGGACTTCACCATTGGTCAGGCAAGCAATATGCTAGATCGGATGATGAAGCAAAGTATAGCTTGGCATACCAGGGATTCTGAGGTAGCAAGCCCTACTATATCTATTGGCATGACTGCTGAACAAAGGAGAAGAGAAGAAGAACGTGATCAAGATATGGCGCACATAAAAATACAAGTGGATCTTCTTACAAAATATCTATTATCAAGGAAGACCGAAAAAGTCAAAGCTGTTGCATGAAAAGGAAGAGACGAATCTGATTCGGAAGAAGAGGCCAACTACTTAAACAATCAGGGGGGTTTCCGAGGTAATACCCAAGTAAACTAAGGTCGGAACTATTATGATAAATCTGGAAACAAGGACCAAGGTAGTTGGAAGAACAACAATGATAAGACTGGGTTGTACGTTCCTCCAGAAAAACGTGACGCCACTGCATCTGGTTCTGGAAATATGGAAGACATGATGGCCAAACTATTGAAAGGAGTGGAAGAAACTAGCGCTGGAGTAACGGAGGTAATAAATGACTTGTACTCAATGAAGCAATTGGTTGACTCACATTCCACTTCAATCAAGCAAATAGAGCAGCAATTGAGCCAACTTTCAGCAGCACTCAATCAAAGAAAGGCTGGCACTTTACCTAGCGACACTATGCAAAACCCAAGGAATGATGGGTCATGTATGGCTATTACTACCTGAAGCGGTAAGGTGCTGGAAACTTCATCAAAAGGCAAGCAAGTGGTTGACAAAGTAGCGGACGTTGATGATAAGGCAAAAGGAGAAGATTCCGCAGAAGCTACCCACGACGTCCATGACGTCACACCGAGTATGTTACAGCCTGAAAAGGCTAAAAAATAGAAGCAAGAGCAGAAGAAAGCCGTGGAGAAAACAATTCCTTATCTACCACCACCTTTTCCTCAAAGATTGAAGAAGATGGCGGATGATACAAAGTTCAGCAAATTCATGAATATGTTAAAGCAGCTGACCATTAATGTTCCGTTGGTAGAGGCACTAGAACAAATGCCTGGGTATGCGAAATTTATGAAGGATCTTTTGACAAAGAAGCAAGCAGCAAGCTGTGAGTTGAAGGATACTGTTCATCACTGCTGTGTAATTGCTACCCGATCACTAGTTCAGAAGAAGGCAGACCCCGGTGCTTTCACTATTTCGTGGACGATTGGATCTATGAATTTTGCTAAGGCATTGTGCGATTTGGGAGCAAGCATCAATTTGATGCCACTATCTATCTATAAGAAGTTGGGGTTAGGCGATCCGACACCAACCAATATGAGTCTCGTGATGGCTGATAGGTCAGTAAAATGACATGTGGATATCTTGAATGATGTGTTGGTGAAGGTTTCTTCATTCATATTTCCTGCAGATTTCGTTATTCTAGATTGTGAGGTGGATTCTGAAGTTCCCATAATCATGGGACGTCCTTTCCTTGCAACTGGAAGTGTGCTTATTGACATGAGAGCTAATGAGCTTTTGTTTCGGTTGAATGACGAAGTGGTCCATTTTGATATATGCAAAGAAATGAAGCAGCCCAGCGATATGAATGTGTTCTCTATAGCTGATGTTCATTATGAGGATAAGAAAACATTATCTGAAACAAAACAGCTTACTGTTGAGCCATTGTCTGTTGCGCTACTGAATGTTGAGCATAAGGATGATGAAGATTATGAAGAAACTACATGTGCTCTAAAAGAAATAGGGTCCTATTCTCGTATTCCTAAACAGCCAGACCTTGATCTTAAGAATCAACCGTCACCAACAGCAAAGACTTTCATTGAAGAGCCACCAATGCTAGAATCGAAAGAGCTCCCCGATTATCTAAGGTATGTGCTCTTGGAAAGTGGTAATATAGTTCCGGTAAGTATGGAGGATGATTTAAGTGAACAACACATAGAGGCTCTCATCTCTGCTCTGAAGAGATACAAGAGAGCCATGGGTTGGACTATTGATGATATAATTGGTATCCCTCCTGGGATAAGCATGCACAAGGGTCATCCCGAAGAAGATTGCATGCCTACAAGTAAGCCTCATTGTCGTGTGAATCCATTCAGAAAATGATCCACCATCTATCTCGATGAAGTCTAAGTAATCGAGATAGCTATGTCGGGCCGCGACAATTAATCAAGCGCTTGGTGGGAGGCAACCCATCGGTTTTCATTTTTTTCTTTCTTTCGTTCTACTAATTGTTTGCTTTTGATAAATAAAAACCCAAAAAGAAGAGTCGTGGCACGACCAAAACTAAGGCTCTTGATGGGAGGCAACCCATCGTTCTAATTGTCTTTGTTGTTTTTGAGTAAATGTAGGTGCAAAGAGGTGTAAAACGAGGAGGTCGGTTTCAAATTTTGAGTTGGACGTATTGCATGTTAAAGGTAGTAAGTTAGGAATGAAGAAGCAAAAGGCTATGGATTGGGCATTGCTTATGAAAATATAGGAAACGAACAAGGCTAGGCCTATGTAAAACTAGGCCACGAACAAGGCAAGGCCTATACTATGGCCTAAGGTCTCGGAATCTAGTGTGCCATAGCATAGGCGCCGCCCATGCCCAAGTATGCCATAGCATAGGCGCCGCCTATGCTAATGCCTTTTGTCTCTGAATTTCATATGCCATGATAAAGGCGCTGCCTATTCCTAGGAATGCCATGGCATAGGCGCTGCCTATGCTAGACAATGCTTTGCAAAAGGCGCCGCCTATGGTCACTTCTTGTCTCCAAATCCGATTTTAAATGGGTCAAAACCCAACCCAACCTTCTCCTATAAATATGAGACTTAGTCTTGAACCAAAAACACATTGGAAACCTAGCTTAAGCGCCGCCTATAGTCCCCAAATCCTCTCAAAAAATTTCCTTTTGCTCTCTTACTTCACAAGAACATCATCCAAAGGCATCAATCAAGTAAGTACTACTTTGTTCTTCATTTATATTCCGTAAGTACTACACTACTACGCCCATTATGAATTGTTGAATCTTGAAATTAGTATTGATGATTTGAATGTGATTGAATTATTGTGATACAACCAAGTGGGTGAATGAATACGTAAGGATGATCTTAACTTATTTCCAACTTGAATTTGATTTTGATGCACTATCATACTTCTGTGGAATTGATATGGTGACAAAAATTGCATAATTTTGTCACTTGAATACTTACATGTTGGAATGACTTGTTCATCGGAATAAGAATTATAGTTGCCTACCGACATAAGAGGTTGTGATTATTGTTGGATGCTATACCTTGATTCAATCCCTATGTAGTAGTCTTGATATATCAAACATGAAAGTATTGCCAAGATTACAAGAAGTATGAATGCTCTGATTTTCTTGTTGGAATATAGCACCTAAAACGTATGACAATGAAGTCTGAATAATCGACCACTTTCACTCCACTAGTTTGTGCCAACAAACTAAGTGTGGGGTGGTGCCCCTACTGCTTGCTTATAGATTGTATACATCGAGATGATGCTAACATGAACATTGTTTTAGTCTCAGGTACAATGACACCCAAAGCAAGACAAGGCAAAGATAAGGCAACCACTTCCCAAAAAGGAAAGAAAAGAGGACGCAAAGAGCAAGGAGAGTCCTCCTCGATGCAAGTACCACGCCGCATGTTTGGAATTAAATGGGTTTTAGAGGAGGAAGCAAAGGAATGGTATAGGAACAACAAAGAGAAGAAATATGTTCATGTGGACTTGATAAACAAGGAAAGCCTAGCAAAGAAAGAGCCACGCATGTTGGCCAAGATCATGGCGTTACATCTTGATTTCATCTTCCGAGACATGGGAGAATGCAATCTCGATTTAACAAGAGAATTCTATGCCAACTGGTCACCGAAAACCACAGGAAGCGAGGTCAAGATTCGGGGCCAAGTTTTACAACTCAATGCGGATTTCTTCAACTCCTTTCTTGGCTTGCCTGTTGTTGATCCATCACCATTCAAAGAGCTGTACAGTAGACCTCCATATAGAGCCATTCGACACACACTCTGTGGAACAAGATCCATGGCACGGTGGAGTAGACACAAAGACACCGGTCGACACAACACCTTCCCATATGATCCTTTGAATAGGGAAGCAAGGATATGGTCGTGCATATTCAAATCTTGCCTCTTTCCAGGGACGCAATACACAAAAATAACAAGAGATAGAGTGTGCTTGGTATATGCATTGATGACGAATGTCCCTATCAACATTGGGGTAATCATTCGGTCTACAATGCGGAAGGCTAGGCTACACAAGCGGTCCCATTTCAGCTTCGGCAATCTGTTGACTGCAATCTTGAGGAATGAGGACATCGAAGAGGAGACGGCTGATCATAAACTCCCACACAACCCAAAGAAGGTTGACCTCACAAAGGTCAAAGATGCTGAATCAACATATGGCGTCAACCTTACTACGGCAGAGAGACATGCTCGGGATGAGAGTTTCTTTCACCATCTCTATGGCATGACTCGGTTTACAATGATGAGCGGTTGTCGTGTTCTAACTGTTGCAGAGCTCCAACAGCTGGATCATGACTATCCAATGAATGTGCATGCAAAGGAGATGTGTGGAGTAGGTACATATTTTGATGAACCTCTGATAACGATGTGCCAACCAATGATGATCGACGAATGCCAGACTCCGACGTGGAGGAGAATTCTGATGACGACGACTCCTATGATGATTCCGACAAAGGGGGTATGACCCCCGACATAGAGGAGGAGTCTGACTAACCAGGTTCTTCTTATTTATTTTCCACTGAGGGCAGTGTGTCCCGTCTAAGTGTGGGGTGCTGGTATTTGCATGCTATACTTCTCTATCTGCATTTGCATTTATGTTTGTTTTGTTTTTATTTTTAGTAGTTAATATTTTTTATTAGTTAAATTTTTTTTTTTAACTTAACTTCGCATGAAATTATTCTAATAGGCAGCATGAGATTATGACAAGAGTTTGTGCTAAAATCATGACTATTGAGACGTTTAGGCTCTAATTGTGACTCACTATGTGATATTGTGTGGTTTAATTCCTTCATCTGTTCGGTCAAGAGTCTACACTACTCCCAATAAAGTCGACCATGTGCCTTATGTGTGTGAGGTGATAGTATATTCTGTGTTTGTGGTTGATGCTAGAACTTGCCTGGTGTGTGTGTAAAGCGAAAATAAGGAGTGCAAGTCTAGGAGATGATTTAGGCATTTCTTTGGCAACCTATACTTGTTTACCTTCTTTTTACCTACCCATGGACATTATCCTAGTTAAACCCTTTGAGCCTTTAGCCTATTTTCTTTGACAACCTCATATGTAAGCCTAATCCATTTCTTCAAGACCATAATTCGATCCAAATTCCTAAGTGCTTTAAAGTGTAAAGTCATGTGACAAAATAAGAGGAAATTGGGTGTGTATGATGCTTTAGAATGTAATGGTGCTTGAATTTGTTATGAAAAAGAATTGCTATCATAAGAGGTATGTTATGAAAAGAAAAAGGAAAAGAAAACTAAAAAGTTAGTTATGTTCATAAATTGAAAAACAAAAGAGGTGACAAAGGGGAGGTAGATTAAAAGAAAGCAAAAAGGTTGTTTGAAAGAAAAGTGTTAATGGCATAATGTGATGTATTAAAGCGCTTAGGAACATAGTCACTATTTCTGGACAAAATAGTCCTACCCATCCCTTAGCCTACATTACAACCTGTAGAAGACCTATTTGATCCTAAGCTTAGCATTCTAACATTTAGTGGAGCATTACACTAAGGGCAAGCCTATGGTCATCAGTTGCAGCATATGAATTCTTTGTGAGAGTGAGAGCAAGGATACTTTTATACCCATGTTTGAAAAATATGCTACACTTATGAGTGATTATGGGTAATATATTGTGAGACACACATGGTTGATGAGTTTTGGGTAGTTGTGTATGATTCTTTGTGCCTTAACCTTTGAATATGAGATGGCCACCATCACGAGTCTATGCTAGAGGTTAAATTGTTTCTACTAATAATAGGAAAACTACTCTTTGTTGATAATTGTTGTGCTTGTCTTGACGAATATTTTGTGTTGATACTGTGAAACCCTAAGTTAATGTTTAGACGGACATGATATTTTGTTCGAGGACGAACAAAGCTTCAAGGGTGGGGTGTTGATGATAGGCGAATTTACACGCCTATAGCACTAGATTTTGCCCATATTTTAGCCAAGTTTTGAGAAAAAATTATATATTTCATGCACTTTTAGTCCTTTTTCCTGTAAGTTAGCTAACAAACGTGATTAGCAAGTTTTCAGGTATAAATGATGAAGATTTCAGCATTTTATGGATAACTTGATGCCAAAGGAAGCTTCACGAAAGAAGGAAGGGAAAGCTTGGACGCCAAGGACAAAAAGTGACGTATGGAAAACCTGTCCCGGGCAAAAACAGCATTTCTGAAGACTTTGGGGACCAGCAATAACCTATTAGGATTAGGATAATAATGCAGTAATTTATTAGGATTAGGATAATGATACATCAACCTAGTAGGATTGGGTTAAGTAATGCATTAGCTTAGTGGGAATAGGATATGGGTGTTATAAATACCCTATTTTGCTAGAGATTTTTATTCATTCTTCCATTAGTTACAATTCTCATTCTACTTCTAATTCTTCCATTAATTCTACTTTTTATTCTTCTTCTATTCATCTAATCAATTCTTATTTTTCCACAACAAGAGAAACGTTACTTTGCAAGGGAGTTCACGCCTAACGCCTACCACACTCTACTACACGAGATCTTTATTGTGGTACAATGATAATGTCTATTGTGATTTCCTTCGCACTCATGGGTAACTAAACTTCTCTGTTGGTGGGTTATGGAAGTCTTATGAGATACTATCTATTGCTATGAGTTTGTGAATTCGTGACACGTATGCTGCTTATATCATTATTCCCTTCATCTTAATGCAAATTCTTGTGGATGCAGACGCATAGAATAATGCCAGTATAGCATTAACTTGTTCGAAAGAAAAGTTATATGTCTGGAAAAGAGATAATGTCAAGGTAATAAGGTCCCATCCCCTATTAAAAAGTTAGTGTCGTAACTGGATTAACCTCTTGGAGAATTTGTACCGTTAGATACGCTTTAAGCTCGAAAGAGTTAAAGTGAAATAGTCCTTGTTGAGGTCGAAAGACACTTGGATTTACCATCGAATACAATTCTCTATAAGCACATACATGTCTGAATTCCGCATAACTCATAGCCAATAGAGACGTAAAACTCATAAGGTGGACATAACCCCAACTTCTCAATTCTCATTGATCGAAAACCAACCAAGCAAACCATTTTTACTCCTTTTTACTTCATTACTTTGGTTACATTACTTGCACGATAAAATCCCCCCTTTTTTACAAGACTTGCACCAAAAGTCTAGTAATCCTTGCTTACTTGTTGACCAAGTTATTCCCTGTGGGATCAATACCCAACCCAATTGGGTTATATATTTGACAGCGACCGCTTTACACTCCTACGAGAGCTTTAGATTGAGCATTATCAATCACCAACACTGAACCTCATGGCACAAAGCCTACGATCTGCACAACACTTCTGCCTACTCTGATCCACTCGAAGAATATCTTGAATAGCCCAAACTCTGTCCAAAGGCTCATAAAGAAAGTCTTTAACTCAAGTTGTAATCTTAGAAACCTTACACTAACCAACTAGAGAGCGATAATTCCTAGTGTACAAGCCCCAAAAGGAACCATCTCAATACTAAAATGGTACATATAATTATATGTAAACTCTTCCAAAGCTAGAAGTTTTTTTGCTGACCACCCAAGTCCATTACACAAGCATGGAGCATATTCTCTAAAACTTAAAATAGTCCACTCTAACTAAATGTCGGTCTGTGGGTGAAAAGTTGTACTAAGAACAACCTGGGTACCCAACTCCTCCTAAAAAGTATTCCAAAAGTGAGATGTGAACATTGAAACTCTATCTGAGATAATAGTCATTGGCACTCCACAAAGACAAACTATCTCACGAATTAGATTCCAACCAACCTCTTAACACTGAAGAAAATTTGTACTAAAATGAAATTGGAAGATTTGATCAATAGATCCACAATGACCTAAACACTATCAGAAGTATGAGAATACAAGGCAACCCAGTCACAAAGTCTGTAAAGATTCATTCCCATTTCAACTCAGGAATGGGTAACCTCTAAATCAAGCCATAAGGTATTAAATGCTCAGCCTTCAGATGCTGGCAACAAAGATAACGAGATAAAAATATGGTACATCCTTCCTCATATTACCCCACTAGTAATATTGTCTCAAATCATAATACATCTTAGTTACCCCTGGCTGGATAGAATATATGGAATAATGAGCCTCCTCCAAAATTGATCTAATCTAGTCACCCATTCTCGGTACACAAAACCGACCATTAATCCTAAAAAAAACATATGGATCAAGCGAGGCTTCCTTAGCCTCGCCTCTCAGCACGTTATCTCGAATTACTCTAAACCCAACATCGCCAAAACGATTAGTCCAAATTTGCTCCATCAAATAAGACCTAGCCTCTACAAATGCCAAAATATACCCAGATATCAAAACCTTAAGCCTAACTATCTGGTTAGTGAAACCAAGGTTCATGATGGCACTTGTCATGAAAAGCCTTGACAAGTAAGCATATCACCCAAACTAATATAAAATGAGACAACAATACCAAAACTAAGGCAAGATGCCTATAACGGAGCTGAGCCACATACATATTAGTAAAATAAGAAATATAATAAAGATACCAAGAAAATTCCAAAATCTTGTGTCACTGTGTAATAACTAACCAGTAATATCTAGCTCCAAAATACATAAGATATCCAACAGGGGTTAATATCTATCTCTAAATAAAAATAAGACATAGTCTAGATAAGAAAATATATAAGTCAACTCCAGATGCATAGATCAAAGGTATAAGTCAACTCCAGATGCATATATCAAGCCCACCTCAAGTGGGCTCTAAGTATCACCTGAATCAACTATCTATGCTGAACACTCATACCTAAATCTGTATTAAAAGGGTGCAATAGGGATGAGTATAGTCCACTTGTACTGAGTAGGTATAATAGGCCAATTGAGTAAAGTAGAAAATGAAGTATATAAATAAAAACTATGGGCATGTTACCTGCGATTAGAAAATGTACCTAACAGTAGCCCATACCATCACCATTTACGGTTCTAATATACACACATATAATAAATGCATGTTTAGAAAAAAAGAACAAATATACACATATATCAAATACAAGAATAGAAAGATAGAATAGATGTTTGATATCAAGTCAAACAAATAAATACAATCATGGTGTAAGCACAATATATGAAGTGCAATGAAGATAATGCACGAGGTCATCGCACAACCTTCGTATACACCTACAAATCTAAAGATTTCTAACATAGGACCCATAGGGTATTTGTCAAATCAAAACAACTAAGATCTAATAGCAATATACATATCTCCTTTCCGACATGTACATTGATAGATGGTCTTAAAGATGTCACATTTCTATCAAAAAAGCCAGTGTTTCTAGTATTTCCACAATGGCACCAATGTTTTATTAAAGAAAATAATGTGAGGATGTAATGCTTACAACCAACCAAAATAATAATATCCAATATCCAATAAATATACCAACTATGCAAGCCAAAAATCCTTTCAAATCAACCAATAATTCATGATCCAATTTAATCTAGAAACCATCAAGTGAAATATGCAAGACAGATAATTAATAATGTATAAATCTCCAAATCTAGGATTTTTCACCAAAAAGTGTTCAACCAAACATACATATATCAATATCAAACCCACAAAATCATATAAGATCCCACACAGTCAAACATAGCAAATAATATCTTAAAACCACCAAATATTATCCATAAAGGCCCCCAAATGGGCACATGAATTAGCTAAACCCAATTTCCATGATACAATCCCATACCCATAGCATGCTTTTACATTATTATTAACCACCCAATTTGGTTTGAAGAAAGTTAAGCCATAACTTACCTTAAAAGCCAAAAGCTGGTCCAAAAACCTTGAACATAGAGCTTTTCCCCATGAAAGAACCCAGAACCAACTAAAATATTTAAATATAGAATCTATGCACCAAAAGAAATCCACTTATACCTATATTGCTTTACTTTGAGTCGGTGTCGAAACGGACCTCCGAATGAGTTTTCAAAAAAGAAGGGTAGAGTCAAAAGTTTAGTCCAAAAATATATTCTCCATGATTAAAGGAACTTATGGAAGAAAACCCTATTTAAAATTTGTTAAAATTGGAGTTTAAATCAAAGAAATATAATTTTTTGGCCTTCTAAGCTAGAATTCCAAATTCTACTTTTAAATCATCATTTAAACAAGATTTAAATGATAAAGAAGAAAATAAATAGTTGAAATAGGTGTTTTGGAGCTTACCTAAGCTTAGAAGTGGAAGAAATTACTCAAAATCTCGAAACCTCGAGCTCTAAGTCTCAAAAATAGTGAAAAAGGCAAAAAGAGGGTATCTAAATGACCCTAGCATAGACATACACAATCACCGACTTGCTTAACCTACTTTCGTGCATAATAGACTAGGTGTTGAATACGTGATACCTTGAATTTGTATAGGTGCCGCATAGGAGACCCCTTTTTTTTATGTGATGGTAGCATACGCGACACTGAAGTCGCTTAAGAAATATTTTGTTGCATGGCTAGGTCGCTTAAGAAAGTGCACCAACTGAGTGTTTCACCAGCTAGAGACTTAGAGAATTTTGAGTCTCCATGGACTCTTCAGGATCCATTAAGAATCTTGGGAATACAAACAAACTATGCTATACTCTCAAAATTGATGCTCCAAACTCAATAGCGATATCAGATTTTTCATAAAAAAATGTCATTTTCACAAAGGACCCCCAAAACCTAATTTTACAACTTTCAAAACCAAGGGTCAGAATGAGCTATAAAAGCCATAAAAACAAACCAAACATGTTTCCAACATAAAATTAATGTTCAAGACTTGCCAGCACAGTCTATCTTGCCAAATGATGTGCAAATCTAGAACTGTTGGCCAAAGTCAACTATAAGGTATTTTAAGCCATCAAAAGCCACAATTTCACATATTTCACACTAAAATGCATTGGGAACCATGCCAAACATCCCCATACCACAATAATATCACAAAGCGACAGGAGTAAAATGGATACATCACACAAAAATGAATATTTCACAAAAATTACCAAAAATTACCAAAAGTCAAGTCTCTACAACTAAAAGGTTTTCTCAAATATCTCATAACCTTATCCATTGTTTCTACATAAAGGCATTATATAAAATGTGTAGAGCATGAATTAGAGAATTAAATAGTGTTAAACTCTTTCACATGATACAAAACATGAAGGAAGGGGAAGTTTCCTAAAACCATCTCAAAACCTCTTTCTCACAAGGGTGGCAATCTTTAGACCCATGAAAGAAAACTCTATGAAATGTAGCTTTTCATACATCCTAGGAATCTTGAACCTAATGATCGGACACTAAGTTAATCACCACCCAATTTTACACTATAGGCGAGACACAGTTCTTAGAACCATTAGTGATCCCAAGAAAATATTGTGTAAAGGAATAAATCATAAAAAATAGGGAAAATGTTATATTAAACATCCCAAAACTGAAAAATATTGAAGTAACTAGTATGAATATGTAACCCAATATAATAAAACTAATTGTTTTTGAAAGCCTATAGTAACTGAAAATGACTTGCAGGGATAATGCCTTAGCTAACACAAATAGTGAAAACTTAATGATCAAACAAGCATCAACCATCCTTCAACTAGGAGGACTCACTGTGTATGCTAAACTAAGTACCAAAAGTGCATTTGTTGTATAGTTGAGGATGAGAAATTGAATCTTTATTATTATAGGTATAGCCCAAATTAAAAAGTAAATGATTGGTGATATAGGATGTACAGATCTTGTGAGACATGCAAGTCATGAACAAGTATATAAATCATATTAACAACTGAAGTAAACTAAAGCACAATGACCATATTTTTATAAATTAAAGTTGGAAAATTATATAACTTAAATATATATATTAGTAATCATGTTTGAATAAAAAAGTGGTGAGTTATTTATATTTATAATGCATAAATAATTTTCTAGAAAGTTTCTTTTAACTAACTCAAACTATGTGAGCAACATGGATTTCAATGTTTGACACACGTTAAAGATGGATGCTCTATACCTAGCTATCAGTATAGGGCCTGAACTAAGGTGGATCCACTAAATTAAGCCTCAAAGGGCTAATATAATCTACATTGTCACATAGTTATAGAACTTGGGTATATGGAACCTGTGTCTATTTGGTGCTAAATATTACTCTCAAATTATATACTATTTCCTTATAGTAGATAAATAGTCAATCTAAAAATAAGCATGAAAGTAGTTCAATTTATCTAATTAATTGAAGTTCTGAAATACTGGAATGAGTCACACTCACTTTTTAAAAATTTCGGGATCATGTGCTTATAAATGTCAAGTTATATTAAATAGGATGAAGTTTGTCCGATCATGCACAATTCTTCATATAATATAATAGATAAACTGAAACCATTAAAAATCATGCATAGTCACTTTTAATAATAACAAAAAATCAAAAAATATCATAAGGAAACTAAATTTCAATAAATATGCAAAATTGGGTATAAAACCTAAATTAAAATCATGAAAATCAAAAGTTTTTGGGCATAAGAGTGATATATATCCCTTGATAAAAACAAACATACCTAATTACTGATGAAACTTAAGCTAAGATTTGAAATTTTGAAGCCTGGAAGGAGAACCCTAGATTTGGAGTTTAAGAGACTTGAGAGTACTCAGTTAAAATTTTTGAGATTCTAATTTATGATGATGAGGGAAAGATAGATAGTTCATAATGACCCTCCAGGACATTTTGTATATGTCCTATCATTTTTGGCATTTAAGGATATCCTATAGCTTCTTCAAGTTATTTATGACTTATTAGAATTAAAAGTTCGGTTACCAAGAAGTTCATTGGTTTTTTAAAGCTAATTCCGTATTTTAAAGACTTTGTTGGTTCAAATTGGCTACCAGAAAAAATTTAGTCAAACAACCTTGTATGCCAAATCTGATAGTTTGAACAGCTCTAGAATATCAATTTTGGGCTAGATTGACCCTTGGTTTGGGTCCCGTGGCTCCTAGGATCATTTTGGGTTATTAGCTAGAAGTTAGGAAAAATGGTAAATAGGTGTGGGATCTAATTATCATTTAAATGACCTTGTATGGAAATTTTGACTATTCCACTGAGACTGGGATGTCAAATTTGATAGGGTAGCATAGTCTGTTTGTGTATACAAAAAATCTGAATGAATCTCGAAGAGTTGGCAGAGACTTGGAATTTAGGTTTGCTGAATTGCTTTTGTGAAGCCTTTGATCACTTAAGAAATCTGACAAACCCTAGCAAGTATCCATTAAGCGACTTATTTTGTCACTTAAGTGAATGGCTTAGTAGTGGCAGCGCTATCAAGTAAGCAATAATAGTATCGTGTATGTGGCATTTTCTAATGCAACTAGATATTGTGTAAGTGATCTACTGGTAGCATAAGAAATATGTAATACCCCATAAATTTTCCTTTCTTAAATTTTTTCCTAGAATATTAAGGAATAGCTTCCAAAAATTAAGAATATTTATTTCATGTGTAATTCTTTAAATTTAGACTTTGCATTGTGTGAAAAATTGAATAAGCTTTCCATCGATACCAAATTCACCCAATTCTGACACTCGATGAAGGAGTTAGGATATTTTTAAGTTGACAGTATGCCACCTAGGCAATCACCACATCGTGGAGATGGTTAAATTCATAATTGTCATTTTACAGTGGACCTCCACGATAGTGGTGCATCACAGAGAGGTTCATTTTCTTATTTTTCAATTTCCAGTAGTCCAATGTTATAGTGGTGTATCGTGCCGAAGACCAAAATGGCATTCCTATAGGGAACCGTGATGGTGGCACATCACGTTGAAGTTTCAGATCCCAGTTGTCAAATTCTAGTGGGACAACACGATAGCTCCACATTGCGGAGACCCCCAATTTTCCTATCGTCAAATTCCAGTGAGCCACCACGATAGTGGTGCGTCGCGGTGGCCCATTAAATCGGGACCCCAATTACATTTTTCTAGTTTCGTTTAGGAGTTCAAAAAGGGTATTTTGGACTATTTCCAAGCCCCTAATCCATCCAAATGCAAGATTAAACTCATTATAAACCTATTATACTCATTATTCATCAATTTTCTCTCAAACAAAACCCTAGAGCTCCAAAGCTTTTTCTCCAAGAAATCAAAATCCTCTATTGATTCTCCTAGAAAGCTTAAAATTTAGGGATCCCAAGGCAAAATAATCAAGAACCCATCATCAAGAACTCAATAGGAATCCAAAATTCAAGGTTTCTTCATCTAATCATCCAACAAGGTATGTTGATTTTATGAACAAGGATCTTCTTTCATCCTTTTGCCAAAAATCAAGTTTTAATTATAAATTCATATGATTTTGAATGTTTATACATGAATTTCAAGTTAGGATCCATACCCATTATTGCTATTTGCAAGATTATGAGTTTTTAAGATATTTTGAAGATGAATTGCATGACTATTTCCATATTTTCATTCCTATTAGAGTAAATTATAGATTTTGAGATGAATTATCATTATTTCCATTATCAAGAGTGATTATTATGATGTTTTGACATGAGATTTATGCATGGGTTACTACCCCAAGATTGAATAATATTATTTCAAGAAAAAAGATGCTTCAAGCATCTTATGAGAAGATTTCTTATAGATTTTTTGAAAAAGTTTTGATCCTTTGATCCTCAGTTTAGCTATGGAATCCACTTTACGGATTATTACAAATTACAAAACCTAGAATAGATTTATTTATAGATTTACTCAGTTGATTGCATAATTGGTTTTAAATAAATCCTTATGCTAGTTTTAAAGTGGATTTTGAATAGAATGAGTGTAGCAAATAAAAATGGAGTAGTATTTAGCACCGAGCAGGAAGTGTGGGTTTAGTGCATCTTACTTTTATAGAACTACGTAGGCAATATAGGTACATATTATCAAATTATTCCTATTTCTATATAGATGACAGATTTATCTTGTGATTGATCACATGGGTAGGTTATACTCCCAGGCAAGAGTATGATACCTCTCCCCAACGTGATGTTTCTTCCTTAGGGGTACGAGATGTTAGACTCCATGTTAGCTCGCATGGTTTATGTCGGTTAAGAGAACATCCCTACTAATCAAAATAAAAGAATGAAAGAAATTCTTTAGAAAATGAAGTGTACATGATCATAATTTTATTCAGAATATGCTTTACAGAAAGATAATAGCTTCAGATTTTAGCTTTTAGATTTCATATTTAGAGTGAGCTCTTTTACACTTGGAAAGTATGATTTAAAGACAGATTTTTAGTACAGCTTTTAGAACTAAATGTTATGGCTCATAAGATTTATAAAGTATGTTTTGATTCTTATTGCTACATATTTTAGTATTTTAGATATTCCAGCTTATGTGATTTAAAGACAGATTTTTAGTAGAGCTTTTAGAACTAAATGTTATGGCTCATAAGATTTATAAAGTATGTTTTGCTTCTTATTACTACATATTTCAGTATTTTAGATATTCCAGCTTATGTGAGTCATTTACATTTAACATGCATTGTTTTATAAATGATTATTATTAGATGGTGTTTTACTTATGCATATCACCCCCATATACTCATCACGTCCTCAAAGTACTGATCCACATATGCGTCTATGTGCTAAATTGTCTCATAATGTTGGTTCAGGTACTCTGTGTTAGCAACGTGAGTAGTTCAGGTATCTCAATCTACATGCAACAGTTGGTGAGTCCTCATAGTTTGGGGACTTATTCATTCAGATTTTACAGTTTATCAGTTTATGAGATTTAGTATTTCCTTTCAGAAAGTTCGAGTTAGCTGGGGGTTTGTTCCAGTGACTCTCTAGTATTAGTAGTAGAGGCTTGTCAGACTACTAGTTTTGATGCAGATTATTTAGTTTTGGTATTTCAGATTTTATGTTCAGATTATTCTTAGATATTACAAATAGTTTTCGCATTCTAGCATGACTTTTATGTCTATATTTCCATTATTATAAGATTTAGGCTCAGTAGTATGAAGATAGGGTTAGCTTAAGGCTACTCATAGTCTTGAGCACCATGTGACATCTCGGGATCAGATTTTAGGGTGTTACAAAATAGGTTCTCCAAGGTGCAAGTATCGCATAAGCTACCCAAAGTTGATTAAAGTGATACCCATGCACCTGGAAAGGGTATAAATACCTACTTAGCCTAATTTATCAGTATTTTAATTCATTCTCTAGAATCTTAAACCTTAAAAAGTGGAAAGATTAGGAGAAACATTTATGGGTGATTTTGGAACTTGGGTGGAGATTATTTACGTGTTTCTTCTTTAATTTGTGGTAAGCTTCCATTAGTTTCATGTTTAAATTTTCCATCCTTGGTTATAATCCCTAGAACCTTGGTGTCTTAATTTAAGCATCATTAAACCTCATATTTTACTCATTTTTAGGGTAGATGTTCCTTCAGAATAAAGGGACATTGTGTAGGTTTCAAATATGTGATTCCATAAATGGGTCCCACGTGGAATTTTTTACATGATTTTGACCAGAATTACAATAGTGAAATATGGCTATCATTGTTCTCATTTTGATAAGTAGATTGCAATTTTGATAGCGTGGCACCTTACAAAAGCTTCTTAGAAAGGGAAATTGGTGATTTAGTGGATTCTTTGGGATTTACTTTTTGCGCCCAGGTAGGCTAGGTTTATCCTTTTCATAGATTGAGCTATTTCATAGTATAATTATGTTAATATCCTATATATGGGATAGACTTAGGTTTTGAGTCTAAGTTATTCAATAATTGAATTAGTTAGATCATTTAGGATATCTGAAAATTGCTAATTAGGAGTAGTTAGCATAGTTACTCATGTCTTAGGTGAATATAGAATTGTGGCTCATGTTTATAATGGAAATTTCTTAGTTACTAAAGCTAGTTGAAATTGCTTTAGTCATTCATGTTTAGGGTGGTATTGACCTTAATTGTTAAGTTAAGGGAATTTGCCTTAGTTGCTAATTTTAGTGAGATTTACTAAGTTGTTCATATTTGGGAAGAATTTTTATCTTAAGGCTATTTGTGGTTTACTCGATATCTAGAAATGGATTTCAATACCTTAGCCTAATCAAGGTAGAAATTGTCCCAATAGAATTCAAGGATTAGAAGTGGGAACCTTCGTCCCACCTTAGGCCAAGACTTGTGTTAGCCTTGTAGACTTATCTATGCATGATATACCCTTATTTATGTTTGGTTTGGAACTTGAGGAGATTGAATATATATATATATATATATATATATATATATATATATATATATATATATATATATATATTGAATATTTGACTTAGTTATTGAAAGATTAATGCTAAATTCAGGTATTTCTAATGATATGGTTTATAGATATGATATGGCTAATATATACATGATTATTGAAATGACTTTCAAAAGTGATTAATAATATGTCCTATCTACATTCTTAATAATATAGATATCAACATGATTAATAATTAATGACTTATATATAGGATATTGCTTATTGATAGGATCAGTAGCTTATGGATTCGATTATTGAAATAACTTATGATTATGACTATTGACATGGCCTATGTCCATGGTTATTGCAATGACTAGATAGACACAGTATTAGTGTGGTACATGGATATAGTTACCAATATGACTTATGGTTGTGATTTTGTTCTAGTGTTTAGATTGAGTAAAATGGGTGGTCTATAGTGATAGTTTGTTGTAGGAAAGTAAAGACAGAAGGATTTTAATGTAGAAACCTCCTTTCTCAAAGAGGAAAAACCAGAGCTTGCCCTTACAAGCACCTCAACAGTACACTATAATCAACCTCTTGATTACAAACTCTAATAAACATAACTCTAGGCTCCTCCTGCTTGTAATATCTCGACTACAAGCCGACCTTGACAACTCTACCAAGTACTCACTCTAATACTGATTAACTCTAACTAATATTGAACATAGGTAACTATAACTAACCACTATCAAGAAAACAAATAAACTATTACTCTTATAGCTTTAGTAATTCTTTTACATTTCAGAACTCACTCAAGAACACTCACTCTCTTAGTAAATGAAGAAATAAGAACTTGAGCAATACTAGAGCTATGAAGTTGGATTAAGTTTTTTCCTTTTTCACTTTCTTTAATTTCTACTATTGCAAAAACTACCTCATTGAGAAGTATTCTTTTCCTTTTAAGGACGATTAATGATTAGGGTAAAAATCTAATTAGGCCAAGTGTCCTAAAAGGTACACATCTCACCCGTATAGTTTGTTACACTAGAAGACAAAACTGTGCAGGCTATGTGATTGTTGTATGTTTCCATAAAGACTAAGGAATCTGGTCCCTCGTTATTAGATGTTTATCATCAAAACAATATATATCTATTTTCCCCCTTTTTATGATGAGAAACCATAGAACTTGACCACATAAATTTTGAGCACTCACCTCATTCACCTTATACAATTGGAGTAAATACTTCTACTGTCAATAAATGTTTCACCTATCTTCATGCATCAA
This sequence comes from Capsicum baccatum var. pendulum, assembly GCA_030864225.1. Lineage (NCBI taxonomy): Eukaryota > Viridiplantae > Streptophyta > Magnoliopsida > Solanales > Solanaceae > Capsicum > Capsicum baccatum. Next base: position 155,700,974 of record CM061560.1, on the reverse strand, counting down.
GCTTCTGCTTGTTAATATACCAAACAACCTTGGGACCTGGTCCTTTGTTGTTAATTGATATAAAAAATCACAATATGTCATTATTCCCCCTGTCAATAAGCCACCTCTTTGCATTTGCATTCATCACATGTCATTATTACCCCTATCAATAGCCACCTCATTGCATTTGCATTCATCATAAATACACCTCTTCCCCTTGTAAATAAGCTATTGTTGTATTTAGCACATTTGTATCTAGTCCTTACCATATCACACCTGGTCCTTAACATATGAGTTCAGTATTCCCCCTTTTGGCATCATTGAAAAGTAATAACAGTAAACCAAGAGTAAAGTAAGCACAAGATAGTTAACTCATGGCCACTGGGGCAACACTAACATAAAGAACAAATTTAAATATAAAGAAGAGAACATATAAAGCACACAAACGGAGATTCATTCATTGTTAAGGGGATTAGTACCATTACATTATACCAAATAAATTATATTCAAAAGCCAACATGACTATAAGAATTAGAAACTGACACATAGTTTATGATAGGATAGAGATAATGGGGTTTAGGTATAGGGAGGCTTAGGGGAAAGGGACTTAATCAACATCCCTTTTCTTGCATGCTCTACAGCATAGACATCCAACAACTTCTTGGTAAGTAACTTCATTTAGGCATTCAATCCTTGAACTTCACCAGTAAGTTTTGTGACCTTGATCTATAGGCTAGTATTTTTTGTGCAAGTTCTTTGGAAGTGCTTGGTCCCTCAGATGATAGCTGCTAATTTTTATCTTCAATTTTACTATCTCAACATCCTTAGAGGCTAACTTAATCCTTAACTCCTTTATTTCCTTTCTTAGATTTTCTTGAACAGCCAGTAGATCAGACACCTCAGACATGGTTCTAAGTTTTCCTTCTATACATTCATTCTGCACTAATGTTGTCAAACTAAATATTTGATTGACAGTTCTTGGGGTCGCTTTAGTTCCAACTACTCCAAAATCTTGAAATACCTTGTTCAAGAAATATCCATATAGAATTCTATGTTTTCCTTCCATCTCATGAATTACCTAGTGCATATGCTCTATCATCAGAGTAGGTAGATTTATAAGCACAAACTTTCTCAAGCATTCTATAAAAAATAGGTCCGTTGTAGAGGCTATATTTCTTTAATCTGACCTTAGGAAAATGGCCTAATTTATAAACTAGAACAACAATTGGAACTCAATGCTGAGAAACTTCTTTCTCACACTAGCTATTAATGTTTGTCCCACCTTAGAAGAATCAATCATGAATTCATTTGAGGGTTGTTGATTTATAACTGTCCTCACACCAATACTAGGCTCATCAAAAATCTTTCCCAATATTTCTTCATCTAGTTTAATTTCTTTTCCCTACACTTGTGCAGTCAGGCTGAAACCATCATTTGAGAATTCCATAGTTTAATAGAATTCACTCACCTAAGCCTCAAATACTATGGGATTTGGTTTGTCTAATAGGTGCAACCAACCCTGATGTCTTATATACTATACAAGTTCTACCATTCTAGGTTTTCCCTATATCATGTGATCAAAAACCCTTCTTAATAGCACCTTTTGTGTTTTTAGTATCTTATTTCTTTACTCTCTAGATTTATCCTTATTCTTTTTTATATCATTTCTTGATTCTTTTTTAATAACTTTTCTCTTCTTGAGACTAGGTCCCTCAAAGACTTTCCTCTTTTGTACATCTATATGCTTCTTTATGCTTACACTAGAGCTTCCATAATTTGGACTATAGGACCTGGTCCTTCCAACAACATGAAATTCCTCCCTTGTCTTCTTAGTTGTAGCAGTAACATCTGAATCAATGTTCTCACCCTCAGCAATCTTAACCACTTCAATATTTTTCTCCTCTTCCACTATAGAAGGTTTCTTATGCCTTATACTCCTAGTGGTTGAATACTTTCTAGCCTTTATAGTATCCACCATCTATTTATTTTAAATTTCATTAGTATATTAAGATCTAACAACTTTTACAATAGAGTCACTTACTTTCTTCTTTCCTTTAATGCCCCTTTATTTCTTCATGGACTATCTCAGAAGTAGTTCATCTTCATCATCCTCATTCTCCTCATTAGGATGTAACACAATTTCTCCAGTTTCTAGCACAACAACTTTGTTTCCTTCTACTTGATCATCCACACAACAGGAACTTTCCTTAGGATCATTTCCTAGTAAGAGTAAATTCTTAGACACCCAATTTATGCTGCTTGATAAATCAGACCTCTTTATAGGTATTTCTTCACCAAAACACTGAGCAAAGATAGGGTTTAACTTATAAGGAGTAGGGGAACCAGGTACTTAGAAGTTTTCTAAAATTTTAGTACCTTTTAATTCTTTCGAGAGAAGAAGGATTTGAGAAAAATTAGAGGGATTTGGTTCTTCTGAAGTAGGAAAAAAAATAAACTTTAGATTGAGGGACTTCTTGTTCATTTGGTGATCCAAAACCTTTATTTTAAGTGACCGTTTGACATTTAAAAGGTGTTTTTTTGGAATTAACACGTCTAACTCCAATAGGTGAGACTCTTCACATTTGTTGTGAATTAACAATATTTGTTCAGATTATAAAGGACATGTGGCCTTTTTAAATAGAAATTTTTTTATTTTTAAGGCATTTAGATTTCATACTAACCTAAGATATGGGACTAGGTCCCTCTCTTTCTTGAGTGAATTCTCCATTTATGGTTGCCTCAACTATTTTCATCCAAAACTATTCCCATGGCTCTATACCTGCAAAGGTATAGTACTGAGTTGGACAATGATGTACCTATCTTACCAAGGATACCTATCTCTTAAACATAACAAAATTAAGGAAGAGAGACTTATACATTTAGTATGTTAAGTCGATTTGATCAATCCTAGTCTCAGCTTGTTAGTTTCAATACAGCATTTCATACCAGAATTTTTTTGAAAAATGTTTGAGGACTATATCCTAGACTTAGCATCCCTTAAATTTCCAAGGTCCTTCTATATACTTTGAACCATCCTGTATTTTTTAGAATCTTTTTAACCTTTTTAAGCTTACTTTTGGGATAGTTATGCTGAGAAAACCATGAGATTTCTGACTTAGGCTATTGTTTTCACTCCTTCTAAAATAAGTTTTACAAGGACCAGGTCCTGAAAAACTTGTCTCACCCTTTCTTGATATTCTTTTAGTTTGGAGCTTAAATTTTTCACTGAATTCCTAAATCACCATTACCTTCAGTATTTTTCTCATCTACATCATCCCTTTAAATAGAGATAAGATCTTAAATTTTTGTATCATCGCCACTACTTGTATTTACCATCTTTCTTGACTCATCAAATATTTTAGTCATACTTTTTTCAACACCTAGAGTTCCTTTTGATGAGAATTTTGAATGCTTATCTTTTTCAGGTGAAGCCCACATATGAAACTTTTCTCCTCTTCTTAAGACTTGTTCCTTGAAAAATTCATCTTTGGCATTCCAAGGACCAGGTCCCTTGAAATCAAGTAGTTCAGCAGACAGGAACTTACATGTCCCATAGATCACCATCTTGATATTGAACACCAAGGTAAGTTACTTTCCATTAGCCATAGACTTCTTTTATCTTGTTTACCATTTACACATTAGACACCTATACTTTGAAGTGCCTTGGTAGAGAATATAATTAGACCTTCTAGTCATGATTTGAATATCTACTATCAATGAATCCTGCTTTGAATGAAATCTCTTTCTCCCTCATGTAAACAAAATCATTAGTTAGATTTGAGAACCCACTTGAGTTTGAGTTCCCAATAAGTGGACAAGGGTGTAATCAAATCCTTCATGACCCACCTTGGTAAAAAGAGCTTCATCATAATTTTCAAAAGTCTGGAGCCCTTTGGGATAGTTATTCCCTTGATGAACATATCCAACCTTGATCATTCTTGGTCTATTCCAACCTTGACAGTTTTTCTTTATGTGTCCATCTCTTCCACAGTGAGTGCATAAAGGTTTATGGAACTTATTTCTTAAATCTTGAACAATATTTCCTTGAAATCTAGATGTTTAAGTTTGGAACAAATACCCAAGGACTTTACCATTATGAACTCCTTGACCATCTAAGATAGAAAGGATCTGGGAGGATGTAGTCCATTTTAGGGATTTTTTAAGTTCTTTCCTCAATGGACTAGGTTCCTTTATAAATCTTCATTCTTCTAGAGTGCATTCTTGAGATGCTTTTGAGAATCTTCCAATTTCTCCTCAATCATAATCTAAAATTTTGAAGTTTTTTTGTTTCCTTTATCATCAGAGTCATTTACGTTCTCTAATTGTCTCAATAAACTCAAATTATCAGATTTCATCTCAATAAATTGCTCTTCTATTTAAGAATTCTAGAGAGTTAAAGCAAGTAATTCAAGCTCCTAGCTTCTTATTTTCTCTTCTCGAGAATATTTCTCAGTACTCAGTTCACATATAGTATCAATCAATACATCATCAAGCTTTTATCTTTCTAGCAGAGTAGTTTTCCAAATTTTCTTTTATCTTTCTAGCAGAGTCATTTTCCAAATTTTATTTAATGTCAAATAGTGTTGCCTTATTTTCTTCTTCATCTTCTGTTTTTCCCGTAAGTGAAAATAAGCAATCAAAGGTCACTTTCTCATCCTCTACTGCTAGCATGGAAACATCTTCATGCTTCCCATTTTCTTCAAATTCATTGGAAGAATCCCCCAAACTGCTAAGTCCTGCTTTACTACAAAATTAGCTACAACCTTTCTTCTTAATTTTCTATAGACTTTGTCTCTGTTATTTTCTTTTTCACTTTAATTCTTGAGATATATCCGATAGTCCATTTTGTGCATTAGACAGTCCTTGATGAAATGCTCTGAACTTTCACATTTGTGATAAACTTTCATGGATCCTCCTTTCTTGTTATTGTTTCCTCTTTTATTAAACTGGTGATATTTCTTCACTACTCTAACAATTTTTTTGCCAAATAGGCAGGATCGGTATTTTCATCACTTGAATCTGACTTAGAAGCCTTTAATGCCAGAGATTTTTCTATTTATTCTTTATTCTTCTCTTACCCCTGTTGGTTATTGAGTTTATGTGTCTTTAAAATCTAATAAGATGATCCATAGTGAGAGTTTTTAAGTTCCTTGCCTTAGTGATAGCATCTACTTTTCTTTCCCAAGATTTAGACAGAACCCCTAGAATTTTTCTCACCTGTTTGTACAAAGAAATAACTTTTCCTAAACAGTGCAACTTATTAGTAATTGAAGTAAATCTTGTATATATCTCTTAAATAGTTTCTCCTTCTTTCATATAAAGGATTCATACTAAGTAGTTAGAATTTCAACTTTTAATCATTCACATCAGTGGTACCTTCATGAGCTGTCTTCAAACAATCCCACATTTCTTTAGCATTTTCACATGCAAAAATCTGGTTGTATTCATCAAGCCCTATGCCACAAACTAGCAGTTTCTTGGCCTTATAATTCTTCTACATTTTTCTTCTATCTTCGTTATCATACTCTCTTCTACTTTTAACCACTATTCTAGTTATATCTCCTTCCTTGAACTCTTTTACTAGCACAAAAAGACCATTAAGAATTATGTCCATAAGCTCACTGTCCTCAACCATAATAAAGTCAAACATCCTGGTTTTCCACCTCTCATAGTATTTCCCATTAAATCTAGATATTTTAGTGACAGATTAACCTTCTTCTAGATTAGGTGGATTAGCTATTATAACTAATTCACTCTAGGTGTTAATCTTTTTGAGTGTTTTGGCATTACTACCAATAGATTAAACTCGGAATGTTGCACCACACAGTGAGGGATCAGGTCCATTGAAGTTAGCCACTAGAAATGAATCAATAAATTATAGAGAAACTTAAAACTTTGTAAGAAAACAAATACACGAGGATTTTAATATGGAAACCTCCTTTCTCAAGGGAGGAAAAACAATGGCTTACCCTCACAAGCACCTTGACAGTCCACTATAATCAACCTCTTTATTACAGAATCTAATAAACCTAAGTCTAGGATCCTCCGACTTGTAATGACTCTTCCATAAGCCTACCTTGACAACTCTACTAAGTACTTACTCCAATATTGATTAACTTAAACAAATATTGAACTTAGATAACTCTACCTAAGCACTCTTAAGAAAATAAAGAAAACATTGCTCTTATATCTTAAGGAATTCATTTTAAATTCAAAAATCACTCAAGAACACTCACTCTTTTAGTACATGAAGAAATAAGAACATGAGCAATACTTAAGCTATGAAGCTGTTTTGAGTTTCGCCTTTTTCACTTTCTTTAATTTCTAATTTTGCAAAAACAACCTCATTGGGAAGAATTATTTTCTTTTTAGAGTGGAATAATTATTAGGGTAGAAATATGATTAGGCTAAGTATCCTAAAAGGTACCCGTCTCATCTACCCAGTTTGTTACACTAGGAGAATAAACAATGCAGGATATGTAATAGCTATATGTTTCTATGAAAATCGAAGGACCTAGTTCCTTGTTTTCAGTTGCTCATCACAATAACAATATATAGCAGTATTCATTATGTCATACACTACTCTATTGGTTCTTTTTGCTATTGTCGGGGGCATTTCCCAATCTAACATATCTGTTGTTTTTTCTTAGAAGCTTTATGGATTACTGTGGACTTGGTATTAGTTATTGATGTATCTTATACTTCTTGTGCTTATCTTTATCTTTCTTGTTTTATGTTTAAAATTAAGCTACAATTAGTGTATTATGCTCTCTTTGACTTGGTAAAGGGGTTGGTCTCTGGTCCATGACCAACTAGAGATACCCATAATGGCCAGGCCCTAGTTCATGTCGTGACAAGTTGGTATTACATCCTAGGTTCATATTCAATTAGTTATCCACAAACTTGTGCCAAGTAGAGTCTCTTTTATAGGTGTATAATGTGCCACACTTATAAGAGAGAGGCTATGATATATTTAGGAATATCTCCCTTTCTTGTTATCGATTTAGGTCTATAGAGTTTAAGTTTTTGAACTTCTCTAAATCCCATTTGTTCACTTTTAAGATCACGCCTCTCAGTAGATCTAATGCTCATGAAAACTCCTTTGTCGTACATGACTATAAAGTTGATAAAACCTATCCTACTTATAGGGTACAGACCCAGTCTACGGGTCCAGCTACTAATTTCCCTTGTGGAGTTCCACTAATTCTCTCTAGTCCTCCTTGAGCTTATTAAGCCAATGGTGTTCTTGCCCCAATACCTTAGGGTGATGTGTTTAATCCTGATTGACAACATTTTATCCTAGATAGTAGCCTCTCTGTCCCGTCAATCTAGTCCTATTAATGGGAGAAAGAATCTAGAAAACATAGGAGACAGACAATAAAGGAATTTTAGATATTCAAAGCAAGGTGGAGGCGATAAGTATAAGAGTAGAAATAGGAAACAGTGAGTCATAGAGAGTTTAATTTCTTGCTAGTAGAGCTCAGTGAGCCCTACTTTATCCTTCTTATAGAGCTTGTGGCTAGTTGCATCATTATTATTTCAATAAAGAGAGGAACTTATGCTTCATCTGTGGTCAGCCTGGTCATATAAATCAATAGTGTCCTTTTGCTAGTGTTGTATTAGAACTAATAAAGTTTTGGATGCCACGATATCAGCTCTTGTACCAATGGGTGCTACTTTTAGTACTGGAACTAGTCAAAATTATCTATGTGGTCTTGCCACTTGTTAGGAGTTAGAGGTATCTCTTGATATTATCACTGGTATGTTAAAGCTATTCTCTTGTGAAGTGTATTATTTACTTGATCAAGAGTCTACTCTTTCTTATGTAACCCCTCATGTGGCTTATTATATTATTTTTAGTCCTCGGTATATTTCTAATCTCTTTTCTATGTCTACCTTAGTGGGTGATTCTATTGTGTCTAGAAGAGTTTATAGGGATTTTTTTGTATCTATTGATGATATGAAGACCTTGGTTTATTGATTTTATTAAATATGCTAGATTTTGATGTCATCATAGGGATGAATTGGCTTTATTCATGCTATGCCTCTTTTGACTATAGAACTCAAAGGGTCAACTTCCAATTCTCGAATGAACCAGTGATTAAGTGGGAAGGTAGTTCTTTAGCACCTAATGGAAGGATAATTTCTTATCTTAGAGCTCAACAATTTATTTCTAAATAATTCCTATATCATCTAGTTGGGTTATGTATTCTGGTTATACGGTTTTCTTTTTACAATCTATCACTACAGACAATGAGTTTCTTGAAGTATTTTTTTATGATCTTCTTTGTATTTCTCCTGATAGAAACCTAGACTTTAGGATTAATCTTATCTTAAATACCTATCCTATATCTATCCTTCCTTACAAAATGGCTCCAGTTGAGTTGAAAGAACTTAAGGAGTAGTCGAAAGATCTTCTTGATAAGGATTTTATTTGCCGAAGTGTTTCTCTGTGGGATGCTTCTGTGCTTTTCATGCGTTGGAAGGATACTTCCCTTCAAATGTGTATAGACTATCGATAGTTTAATAAGGTAACTATTAAGAATAAGTATCCCCTTTTTAGGACTGATGGCATATTCGACCAATTGTAAATTGCTAAGTACTTTTCTTAGATTGATCTTTGGTCAAATTATCATCAGTTGAATATTAGGGCATGGATATCTCTAATACTGTTTTCCATACCTAATATGTCCATTATGATTTTTTGGTCATGTCGTTTGGTTTAACTAATGCCCCGATGGCATTAATGGATCTTATGAACCGGGTATTCTGTTAGTTGCCAAACTTGTTTTTCATTGTATTTATTAATGATATTTTGGTATACTCTAAGAGAGAGAAGGATCATGCCAACCACCTTCGTGAAGTATTGAAAATTCTTAAGTATCAGTAGTTGTATGCAAAGTTTTTTAAGTATGAGTTTTTGTTGAATGATGTGACCTGCCTTGGTCATGTTGTTTTTAGTGAGGTGATCATATTGGATCGACAAAAAGTTATGGGATTACGATGTGGCCTAGACCTATAACTCCAATCGATACTCAGAGCTTCTTGGGTTTAGCTACGTATTATAAGAGGTTTATGGAGAGTTTTTCTTTTATTACCGCTCCATTTACTAGGTTGACTTGGAAGAAGGTAAAGTTTTTGTTGTGTGGGGTAGTTTTCAGAAGCTAAAAGATAAGTTCACTTTTACTATGGTTTTGACCCTACCCAATGGTATTGACGGTTTTGTTGTCTATTGTGATGCATCTCATGTGGTACTTGGTTGTGTTTAGATGTAGCATGGCGAGGTGGTGGTGCATGCTTCTAGGTAGTTGAAGTTTCATGAGAAGAATTATCCGACTCATGATTTGGAGTTGTTGGTTGTGGTGTTTTCCTTATAGATTTGGTATCACTATTTGTATAAAGTTTATATGGATATCTTCTCAAATTATTAGAGTTTGTAATATGTGTTTACCTATAAGGAGTTAAATCTCAGGCAAAAGAGATAGCTTGAGTTGCTCAAGGATTATGATATGAGTCTCCATTATCATCCAAGTAAAGCTAATGTGTTTATTGATGCTCTTAACAAGTTGTCCATGGGAAGTCTATCTCATATGGATAATGAGAAGCAAAGTTTAATGAAGGATATTCACTTGTTTGCTAATCTTAGAGTTCCTCTTTTGGATTTCGAGAATATAGGTGTGATTGTTCAAGAGGTGGCAAAATTATCTCTTGGTGCTAAGGTGAAAAAGAAGCAAGTTTTGGATCCTAACTTTATTCAGATTAAATATGATAAGGGTCGGCAAAAAGTGATGGCTTTTGAGATTGGTGGTAATGGTATCTTGTGATACTAAGGTAAATTATGTGTTTCTAATGTTGATGGGCTGCGAGAAAGGATTTTTGATGAGGCTCATGAATCGCGATATAAAGTTCATCTTGGTTCGATAAAGATATACCATTACTTGAAGAAGATTTATTGGTGGAATAACATGAAGAGATATATGGCCACTTTTGCGGATAAGTGTATGGTTTGCCAACAAGTAAAGGTTTAGCGCTTGAGGCCTGGTGGGTTGTCTCAAGAGATTAAGTTTCCTGTATAGAAATAGGAAGTGATTAATATGGATTTTGTTACCCACCTTCCTCAGTCTCACAGTCAGTTTGATTCGATTTGGGTTAGGTGATAGGATAACTAAGTATGCTGCTCACTTCATACATGTGAGAACTAATTGTGCTGCAGAGGATTATGCGAGGTTGTATATTTAGGAGATTGTCAAGTTGCACGGTGCTCCAATTTCTATTATCTTGGATTGAGGTATGCAGTTCTCATCACACTTCTAGCATTCATTTAGAAGAGGTTTAGGGAAAAAGGTGAACTTTAGCACCGTTTTTCACCCTCAGATGGATGGACACATGGAGAGGAATATTCAAATCTTAGAGAATATGCTAAGGGCCTGTAAGATTGAATTTGGTGGTAGTTGGGTTGATCATTTCCCTCTCATAGATTTTGCGTATGATAAGAACTATCATTCTAGTAATCAGATGGCTCCGTTTAAGGCTCTATAAGGTAGGAGATGTCTCTCTCTTGTTAGGTGGTTTAAAGTTGGTAAGACTAGATTGCTTGGTCCTAACTTAGTCTATCAGTCCATGGAAAATGTGAAGGTGATTAGGGATAGTCTTAAGATTTCATAAAGTCACAGAAAGTCCTATAAAGATGTGAAGCATAGGGAGTTAAAGTTTGATGTTGTCAATTGGGTGTTCTTGAAAGTGTCCCCTTGAAAGAGATGATGAGGTTTGGAAAGAAGGGGAAGCTCAGTCCCCGATATGTTGGCTCAAACTTGATCTTAAGAAGAGTGGGAAATATGGCTTATGAGTTTGAGTTTCCTTTGAATTTGGGTTCTATCCAGCTGGTGTTCCATGTCTCAATGTTGAAGAAGTGTGTAGGTGATCCTTTCTTGGTTTTCCCTTTTGAGAGTATTGTCATTTTTTATTCCTTGGCATATGAGAAAGCCCTAGTTAAGATTTTTGATAGACAAGTTCATCATTTAAGGATTAAGGATGTGGCTTCGATAAAGGTCCTACAGAGGAATCATAAGTTTGAAGAAGCTACATGGGAAGCTAAAGAGGACATAAGGTCCAAATATCCATTCTTATTCCTCGTCCTAGATAATCATGCTTAAGGTATGTGTATTCCTTAATATCTTTGATTTTTTTCTTTATAAAAAGGAAGTGTAGTTGTGTCCTAAGTTAAATCATGCTAATGGATTCCTTGTCGCATCATTCGAGGATGAATGATCCTAAGAGGGCAGAATTTAATACCACAGATTTTGGTCTTTAAAAAATCCCTCAACTTTGAGCTCACTGCCCAACCTATAACTCACTATATGAGTCGTAAGGTGTCCATACAGATCTTAAAGACCCCATTCATAGACAGACCAGTGTGCATGCTTGAAATTTCTTTTGTGACTACAACTAGGGGTCACAAGTTGTAAATAATCTATATGATTTGTATAGTCCCAAACCATAGTCTAGCCAGTAAAGATTGCCTAAGTTGCTTCCTTGATCACGACTAGACACAACGAGTTATAATGACTCAATACAAGTCCTAAGGTACCAATTATTGGGTGAGTAGTTAGTACCTAAAATCTTCTGTCTTGATTATGATTAGGACCCTACGAGTCATAAGGTCACTTGATGAGTCGTATAGTAACCCATAGTCACTGACAATAATTTTTCAGTTTTTAATGAAGGGTACTTTGGATATTTCCCTCTTTACCTACTTAAGACCTACAACCATAAAACACATTTGGCTATTATTTTCAACACTTATCAGTCATAAACACTCTCTCAAACTCTCTTGAATCCCTAAGGCGGGAACAAGCTAAGATTTCAAGAAATGGCATCTAAAGCTTCGAAGGATGATTTCTCTCCAAAAATCTTGATATCTCAAGCATGTTACTCTTCCCCAACTATTATTTTGTTAAAGCATGTATTTTAAATTGTTATTGAAGTGATTTGAATGGTGGATTTGGTATGTGGGCTGAGGTTTGAATAATTGTTTTCTTAAATGATTCTTTGATGGTTTATATGTTACTTTTCATTCTTTATTGATGGTTTTAAACTTATGGGGTGCTTGGGCATGTTGAATAAACTAAGGGGTTGTTAATTTCCCCAATTTTGTGAGTATTGATAATTTAATTGGTAATAACCTTTACCCAATCTTGTGAAATTGGCTTTGAACATAAAATTATGTACATTGAACAATTCTTCAACTATTGCATGGCATAAGAGAACTATTGAAACATAAATGGGTTTATGTCCCTACTTACTAAATGGATTTAAGTCCCAAATGACTAAATAGGTTTGTCTCAATTGACAAAATGGGTTTGATTCCCAATTGACTAAACAATTTTGAAGTCCTAATTGGTTAAATACTTTTAAGTCTTATTGGCTTATGGGTTAGAGTCCCATTTGGCTAAATGGGTCGGAATCCTATTTGTTATTGGGTTAAAGTCCAAAATTGCTAAATTGGTTGGAGTCCCATGGGCTGAGGGCTTAGAGTCCCCATTAGCTAAGTCATTTAGTTTTGTATTATGATATATTGGAGGTGTAAGGGTAAGACAATACATATGGTATGCCTAAATGTATGACTCTTTTCTTAATGTATAGAAATATATATAAATATTTTAATTAGGTTTAAAAGGGGTCATGCATCGAAGTCGTGAAGCTAAAGGTCCTGAGGGCCCAATTTCAAAAACCATGTATGTCGGTGTGAGAGTATAAATGACCGTGTGGTTTGAGTCCCCATTATGACATGATCAGGTGTTCATGTCACCATTTATATATGACTGGTAGATTGGAATCCCCTGTGCATATATGTTATTATTATTCCCCGATTCATGTAGCTACATGCACTGGGGCCCTACTAGGGGGTCAGAGCTAGGGCCCATATAGCCCATGGGTACTATTATAACAGTTAAGCTACACAATCCAAGTTAAAGTCTTTCTTCATGCTAAGCCTTATTCCTTATCCGAGCATGTGATATATATATATGTACTAATTTTTGAACTATTGATCATGGCATTATTTTATCCCTTATCTGAGTTACATGCTAGGGCTTTACCTGCTAACTATCTTCGGATGTTGTATCCCCTCACAATAGAGAAATCGGAAATACTTTTACTTTTTTAGTGGAGTGATAAGATTTCAGGATTATCGCCAATTAGATTAAAGTGGTGAGATTCCACTCAAAGAAAGAGCTCCATTTCATGCTTTGGTTTCATTATTCCATACACTACTATATTGGTTCTTTTGGCTATTGTTTGGGGTACGTATGAACCTAAGATGTCTGTTGGTTTTTCTTGAAGGCTTTGTCGATTGTTCTGGATTGGGTATTGGTTGTTGATGTATTTTAGACTTCTTGAGCTTATCTTTATCAATCCTATTATGTGTTAAAAATTTAGCATGTTAGTGTATTGTGTTCTTTTTGACAAAGTAAAGGGGTTGGTCTTCGATCCACGACGAACTTGAGATACCCATCATTGGCAGGCCCTGGTTTAGGTCATAATTGTTTTAGAAGTATTGTTAGTACAAGAGCAAGTGTCTATAGAATCTCATGAATCAAAATGACGACGTCTGTTTTATATATTTGAGAGGATATAGGATATTTTATAAGTTCTTTACTTCACTCGTTATGTGATAAGAGACTAAGATGGTTTCTAAAGCATTCCTTTGGTTTCATTCTTTTGCAGATAGCTAGGAATAATGCTACTACTATACGACATTAGGGTCCCAAGATCAAGATTAGGGATCTTATCACTGTTTGTAGATGACCTAGAGGTCATGGACAGCCTCGAGATATCTCCCCAGCTAGGGTCCAAGATAGAAGGCCTTCACAAGAGTCTATTCCTGCTCCCAAGATAGAGATTCTTCCACCCCAGCCAGCAGTGGGCCAGGGACCCAGGCTCTATCAAGATTTATTTCTTCTTTAGTGATCAGGGAAGATTTGGTTTAGCTTTTATAATTAGTTGGAGGTACACCATCTGGTGGTGCACATTCTACACACTAGAGTGGTACTGAGGCAGAGACAATATCTGTAGTTATGGCTCCTAAAAATGAGGTCCCTCCTACACTGGTAGTTGCTCATCCAGCAATTACCCAGAATTCTATGTCAATCAAGGAGCAAAAAATATTGGCTAGATTCTTGAGATTGGCTTTCCCTAGGTTTTCTAGTGCACTAGGCGCGGATGCGTATGAGTTCTTGATTGCTTGTGAAGATAGGCTCTATAATTTGGGCCTATTTGAGACTCATGGTGTAGATTACACTACTTTTTAGTTGGACTTGGTAGCTCGACATTAGTGGAAAGATCATCTTAATTCCAAGCCTGCTAATCCCCTCCCTCCCTTTGACATGGACCCAGTTCTTTGAGATCTTTATAGAGAAATATATGCCTCGCAATCTCAAGGATAACTAGAGAGATTAGTTGTCAAGGTTGGAGCAGGGCTCCATGATTATTGTGGAGTATGAGGCATTTTCATAAGTTGGCTAGGCATACTACTTCTATTCTAACTATTGAGTATGAGAGGGTTCATCGCTTTATCAAAGGATTGAGACTTTCTCTTTGTATGTCTACTCAGAGTTTGGTTATTGCAAGTAGGTCTTTTGCTGATGTTTTTTATCATGCTCAACTTATGAAGGATATGCATCATGAGGTCCATGGAGCAGCGATAAGAGGCGCACTATAAGGGTAGGTTCAATAGGATCCATACTACCTCCTAATTTAGAGGCAGTGGTTCTTGGGGTACTTAACCTCTGTGTCAGTCATATTTAAAATAGTTCCAGTCTAGTAGACCCGTTCAGGTCGCACTTCAGATTATCGATGGAGGTAAGTCTAGATTTAGTGATCATTATGGTTAGGGTCATGGTCAGCCTTAGAGGGGTTCATCATCTTGCTATTCTAGTCATGATTGTTATTCTGGGTTAGCCGAATCTTTTGGTTTCAGTCCAACGCCTAGGGCATGTTATGGTTGTCGAGCTTTAGGTAATTTCTTGAGAGAATGCCCCAGTTGTGGAGTGATTATTCCTTTATCTCAAAGTGTTCCACCTATATGGTGGTTCATCCCTCTTTTATAGGTGGTACGCATGGGTGCAGGAGTCGTCCCTAAGGTACCTATAGCGGTTCCCAGGAAGGTAAGATAGGAGATTAGTTGGGAGCCCAGCTAGGTGGCAAGCATGGTCAGTAGTATGCAGTACCTGCTAGACCCAAGGTTGAGTCTTCAGATGTTGTTATAAAAGGAATGATTTTGGTGTGTTTTTAGTTAGCTTTTGAATTATTTAATCTAGGATCCACTTATTCTTATGTTCCTGCTTATTATGCCCCATAGTAGAGTTATCTTGGGATTCATTATCTATGCTACTAGGTATATCTACTCTCGTGGTTGATTCTCTAGTAGTGGATCAGGTTTTCATATCATGTGTTGTGACTATTCAAGAGTTTGATATTCATGCTAATCTTATTATTTTAGGCATGGTGTATTTTGATGTGATTCTGGGCATGGACTGGTTAACCAATATCATGCGGTCCTACATTATTTCGCCAAGACAGTTACCTTAGCTATGCCTAGAATACCCTCAATTATATGGCAAGGAGCTTTTATCTATGAGTATATGGGAAACATTTCTTTTATTCATGTTAGGTGGGTTATTTTTAAGGGTTGCAAGTCTTATATTTGTTAAATTCATGATGTTAGCGTGAGAGTCTGTCACTTGACTCTGTTCTTGTAGTTTGTGAGTATCTTGATACTTTCCCTACCTATCTACCCAGCCTTCCTCCTGAACATAGTATTGAGTTTTTTTATAGATCTTGAGCTGAGCACCCGACCTATTTTTATGGAACCTTACCATATGGGTCCTACCGAGCTTAAGAAGATGAATTTTCTCATTTTCAGGATCATCTTGGTAAGGGTTTCATTAGACCTAGAGTGTATCCTTAGGGAGCTTCTGTGTTGTTTTTATAGAAGAAAGATGGCTCCACGCATATGCGTATGATTATTGATAACATAATAAGTTGACGGTGTAGAACCATTATCCTATGCCCCGCATTGATGATTTGTTTGATCATGTCAGGGAGCAGCATTGTTCCCTAAGATTAATTTGAGGTTTGGCTACCATCATTTGAAGCTTCGAGTCTAAGATATCCTAAAGACAGCCTTTAGGACCTATTATGGTCATTATGAGTTCCTAGTGATGTCTTTTCGGTTGACGAATGCCCCAATAACATTTATGGATTTTATGAACTGTGTATTCATGCCATATTTAGATTCCTTTGTAATAGTGGTCATCGACAACATCATAGTGTATTCGAAGAGTAGGGAAGAGCATATGTTGAATTTAAAGATTGTGCTCCAAACTTTTAAAGATCATATGTTTTTTGTCAAGTTCTCTAAGTGTGAGATTTTTCTTGATTCAATGATATTCTTTGGACATGTGGTGTGTAAGGATGGGATTATAGTAGACCCAGTGAAGATTGAGGCTATTTGTGATTGGGCTAGAGCTACATCTTCGAATGAGGTTTGTATCTTCATTGGTTTGGCTGATTATTATAGATGGTTCATTGAGATTTTTGCTACTATTACAACAGCGATGACCAAATTGACTTGGAAAAGGTTCATTTCCAATGGTCTAAGGTGTGTAAGTAGAGCTTTGGAAAGCTCAAGGGATTTCTTACTTCAGCTCCTATTTTAGCTATTCCCATTGAGGGTGATTCACCACGTATTAGTGATTCTTTTGGTGTTCATTTGGGTTATGTTTAATGTAGCAGGGTTATGGTATCTCTTATGCATTGAGGTAGCTGATGGTTCATGAGTGCAACTAACCTACTCATGTTTGGAGTTGGTGGCGATAGTTTTCGCACTGAAAATTTAGAGGCATTATCTTTATAGAGTACATTGTGAGATCTTCATGGATCATTGTAGTCATGCTACAGACCGTATGGTTTGAGACTTCTGAGATTAGGCCCATGGTACTAACTTGCTTTGGGAGTCATTGGATAGACTCAAGGTGTTCAGGATAGATTGAGTGCAACTCAGAGTAGGCAAAAGGATTATGTAGATCATATACTTTATGCCTTGATATTTGGAGTGGGTGAGTGGGTATTTCTTTGTGTATCACGTATGAATGGAGTTATAAGGTTCGAGAGAAATAGTAAGCTCATCCCCAGATATATTAGACCGTTTTAGATTCGTCACATAGTTGGTGAGGTGGCTTAAGAGTAAGCCTTACCCCTAGATGTATATTTTTAAGTTGTCTATCTGGTTTTCCATGTTTCTAAGTTGCAGTGATGCATTCCTGACCCGTCTTATGTTCTTAGTTGGGACTCAGTTCAGTTGGATGAGAGGTTGACCTTTGTAGAGGATCCTATGCTTATTTTAGCTAGTGATGCCAGGTGGTTGCGCACTATAGAGATGCCAGTATTTAAGGTTTAGTAGAGGCACCACCCAATAGAGGAGTCTACTTAGGAGATCGAGAGAGAGATACAGACCCAGTCTTCTTAGCTTTTTAAGGCTTTAGGTACATCCTAATCCTTTACTTTTGTAGAAGAAATTTCATTTAGTAGTGGATATTCTAATGACTCTCCAGGTCATTTTCTGTATTTTCACTAATTTTTGTTGTTCTGAGCTTTTCTAGAGATGCCCCAAGTCATTTATGAATTGCTGGAATTAACAGTTTGATTACTAGGCAGTTTATTTGGTAATCAGAGTCAGTTACCTATTTTGAAGCCTTCATTGGTTCAAATTGGCTACTATGCAAAAATTGCAGCTAAACAACCTTGTATGCCAAATCTAAAAGTTCCAACAGCCCTAGAACATCAATTTTGGGCTAGATGGACCCTTGGTTTGGGTCCTGAGGCTCTCAAGCTCATTTCAAGCTATTGGTCTGAAGTTAAGAAATATGACAAATGGGTGTGGACCCACTTTTTATTTTAATAACCTTGGATGGAATTTTTAACTGCGCCTTTGAGTCTGAATTATCGAATTTGATAGGGTAGCATAGTCCATTTGTATATACAATATTTTGGATGAATTCTGAGGGGTTGACAAAGACTTGTAATTTCTTCAAGTCTTAGTTGTTGTTGGTCCATCGCTTAAGTGATGCATTTGACCGCTTAAGCAATCTGCAAAACCTAGCAAGTATCAACTAAGCGGCCTATTTTGTTGCTTAAGCGAATGGCTTAGTAGTGGCAAGGATATCACATAAGTGATAATAGTGTCGCATAAGCGATAAGAGTGTTTCGTATGGGTCATTTGCTCAGGCAACTAGATATCGCGTAAGCAATCTACTAATCACGTAAGTGACAGGTGGGACAGGGAAAAGTATCGCTTAAGCAACCCAAAGTATGCTTAAGTAATAAATGTGCACGTGGGAAGGGTATAAATACCCACTTTCCTGATTTGTCACCATTTTCATGCATTCTCTACAATCTTAAACCCTAAAAAGTGGGAAATCTTAGGAGATAAATTTTTGAGTGATTTTAGATCTTGGGTGGAGGATGTTTATGTGTTTCTTCGTCAAATTTGCAGTAAGCTTCCATTAATTTCATGCTTAAATTCTCCATCTTTTGCTAAAATCCCTAGAACCTTGGTGGCGAGATTTAAGCACCATTATTGCTCAAATTTACCCATTTTGAGGGTAGATGTTCCTGGATCTTAAAGGAATGTTGTGATGGTTCTAAAGTGTGATTCTGTAAACAGGTCGCATATGGAATTTTTACGTAATTTTTGACCCAAAACATAATAGTGTAATATGGGTATCAGTGTTCTCATTTTTATCAGTAGACTGTGATTTTTATGGTGGGGCACCTTACGGAAGCTTCTCAGACTGTGATTCAGTAGATTCTTCATGCTTTTCTTTGGCACCCAGGTAGGCTAGGTTTACTCTTTTCTTAAATTATGATAATATTCAAGATATGGGATAAGATTTAAATGTTAAAGGTAAGCTTGTTAATATTTGGATTAGTTGGACTATTTAGGCTATCTCAAAACCGCTAATTAGGAGCAATTATGTTAGTTACTCATGTCTTGGGTGAATTCAGCTTTGTGGCTCATATTTAGAATGGGAATGCTTTAGTTACTCAAGCTAGGTGAAATTGCATTAGTCATTCTTGTTTACAGTGGGACTGGCCTAAGTTGCTTCAGTTAAGGGAATTTGCCTTAGTTGCCCATTTAAGTGAGATTTACTTAGTTGTTCATATTTGGGAAGAATTGCTATCTTAGGGCTATTTACGGATTACTCGACATCTAGAAATCGATTTAGATAACTTAGCCTAGTCCAAGTAGGATTTATATATTAGTATTAGAGGATTAGAAGTTGGCCCTTTCGACCAACCATATGCCAAGACTTATGTTATCCTTGTAGATTTATCTATGCATGATATACCCTTATTGATGTTTGGTTTGGCGCTTAAGGAAATATTTATTATGTATGTTACTTGGATATTGAAAGATTGATGCTAAATTTGGATATTGTAAATGATATGTTTTATAGTATGATAAGGCTTATATATACCTTATTATTTATATGATTACTAATATGTCCTATAGACATGCTTAATGATATAGATATTGACGTGATTTATGATTAATGACTAGTAGATAGGATATGTCTTATGGATATTATTAGTAGCTTATGGATTCAATTATTGAAATAACTTATGATTATGATTATTAACCTGGCCTATAGGCAAGGTTAGTAGCTTGACTGAATAGACACGATATTGGTGTGGTACATGTATGTGGGTATCGATATGACTTATGATTGTAATTCTTGTTCCAGTGTATACATATGAGTAAAAAGGGTGGTCTATAGTTATAGTTCATTTATACATACTATTGAGTTATTTTATCGATATGGCTTGTTGAGATGGTCCATTGATATAATTTATTAAAATGAGTTTCAGTTTGAGTCTGGTAGTTGATGATGGTATTGATAATATGAGTTCCTATTCAAGTTCAAAAAATGATGATAATGATGATGATAATATTGACTTCCATTTTAAGTCTGACATTGGGGATTTTTGTATTTATACGATTCGGACAGATTCTTAGTTATGGCATGATAGTCGATAACTTATGATTATTCGGTTAGTTAGTTTCCTTGGTTGTACCCTCCAGGATTATGGATTCCTGTGTTGGGTTATTTAATTTTCTGCACTTATTGGCTTATGGGGGCTAATCATGTAGTTTTTGTTGTGTGATCATTATATTACTATTTTGTATATATTTAATTATTTATGTATAGCAGTGTTGGAGAGTATTTCTAGGTTTGTCCCTTTTACACTAACTTGGATTATTTATATTGAATTTTATCATATTTATAGCATGATTTCGCTCAGTCAATTGATGATTCCTATTGAGTACCCATGGTTTTGGTACTCAATTTCACTATTGTACCTTTTTGGTGCAGATCCAAGTACTAGTTGTAGTCGTTAAGTTGATGTTCGTGCAGGGTTGATTTGGGAGATTGGATGAGCTCTTAGAGTCAGAGTTGCCCTTTTTCATTGTATTTTTCTATGACTAGTCTTTCATCTTTGAGACGAATTGTATTTGACTGTTCAGTAGTCAAAGTTTATTTACAGCAGCTCTTTTACCAACATTACTAAGTCTTGGGATGTTATTGATTTCCTATCTATTTATTAAACCTTTATGACTGTATTATTTCTATTTAAGTCTTTAATTGTTAACTTTTTGCTTTTACCCCATTTTTCACCCAGTTAGCAGCCCATGCATCTAGCTTCGGCTCTGGGCATCTACCTACTAGCGGGACAGAGTGGGTGCCATCATGACTCATAAATTGGTTCATGACAAGTTTAAATAAAATACCCTCTAATTAATACTTAAAATGACAACGTATTTACCATAAGAGATGGGAAAATACTAGGTCCTTTTTATTATGACTTTAAAACTATTGGATTTATGTCCCATGAATCAAAGTACAACTTCTACATTGAACTAATAAGTAATACTAAGACTCATGGTCTTTGTGACTACATCGGATAGGTTTCTGGTAAGGCTATCCACAAGTCAAGGTGTGACTCATACCTAGATGCCATGAGTAATGTTATAACTTATGTTTCCTAGGATTGATTTTGGACCTTCACTATTTTGGTGACCCATGAACCACTCTACCACTCATACTACGATACTATGGGTCATTATTTGAGTCATGATTTTTGGTATATTTTGAAATATTTTTTAAACTCCCTTTCACAAAACTCAATAAGAGTCATACTATGGCATAACGACTTATCCAATGACTCATGATCCTAAAGAGGAAGATGATCATCTTTAAGACTTGGTTTCATAATTTGTCAGTATGGCTCGTACACTGACACCATGAGTCATTCATGACTCATCGTTCAATGTTGACTAAAAATTTAGACTGATTTCTGAAATAAGTCAGCTTTTTAAGCATGGAAAAAATTAGGGTGTCACAACCTAGTCTATTTTGTAGTGGGAAAACCCGATATAGACCATCTTGGACTCCGTATATACATCTTTTAGGTCATTTTTAAGAAGGATTCAAGTCTAGAAACTCATGTAAGAGAGTAAGAACAAGTCTTTTAAGATTCTTATTTTATTTTTCTGTTTTTTAATCATTATGAAGCTTGTTATTCATGAATTTGACTCCTTGTAATAAATTCATGAGAAGCTAAATTTCTAGTATCTCGGGTTGTGGTTGAAGAGAAGAAATTAAAATTTAATTATCATATTTTAGTTTGATTTAAGATTATTGAGTTATTTATCTTCTCTTGCTTTTAATTATTAGGCATCTTGATCACCTATCAAAAACTACATATGGTGCGTAGATTGGACTAAGAAAAAAAATTTATGTACGTAATAAAGAATGGTAGGGATTGACTGTGAACTCTAGGGATGGGGGAATGATTCACTAATGTGGATAAGAAAATATTTGTTAGCCTTTCCTAGTTGATATAAAAGAGAAATCACATGAACTTCACTATTGATCTATGACTATAGGAATATAGGTGTTTGGAATAGTCAAGAAGACTTTGCTAGCAAAATGTTCAATACGGTTAAAATAAACATGCAACTAGTAGCTTAAAAAATTTAAACATACATTTTGATAGCTCAAGTGGATTTCAATCCTTTCTAATCTAAATTTTGAATCATTGAACTAAAGACTTGTCTATAGTTTTTTTTACTTACATTAATATCAAAATCACTCTTTATTTTTTTGTTACCTAGTAAATTGTATATAAGAACTCAAACTAGGATGCCAATTTTTCAAATCCCTTAGGTATGATATTGGACTCATAACATGTATCAATCGTGTGACTGTGTTCCCTTTTATATACATTTTAATACAACTGCACACAATTGGAGCCGATTGGTCATTGTCTAATATAATGCTATACTCATTTCTATTATAGGAATTAACTGTTGTTGTACTTGAAACATCTAGAAGATTTCTGTAATACCCCAAAGTTTCTTAACTAATTTCATCCTAAGAATGCCTAGTACTAGCTTCTAAATTGAATGATGATTATTCCATGAGGAATTTTTAAGATTTTCACTTTTTGTCAAGTGGAAAATTCAATAATCTTTTCATCGATATAAGATTCGCTTAAATCCAATAACTGGGTAAGAAGTTATGCCTATTTTAAGTTTCCATCATAAAATAGTGTCATATTGGTCAGTGGTGCGCCGCGCCACAAGCTGAAATAGCAATTGTCCTTTTCCAGTATCTCAGCACGATTTCCCCTACATCGTGCCAAAGTTCCAGGTCAGGAAGGAAGGGGCAACACGATGGCTCCGCATCACGCCATCCCTCAGTTTCCTAATTGTCAAATTTCAGTGACACGGCGGATAGCGCCGCGTCGCGCCAGGGACCCAGTTTGGGAAAATTTTACTGAAATTACAAGACACGTCCAAGGGTTAAAAGACTCAATTTCCTACCCCTATTTAAACCCAATAACACGTGATTTAGCCATTCTTCACCCAAAATATACTAGTATCTCTCAAGAACAAGCTGGGGTTTCTATTGGGGATTCAAATTCAATAAGTTTTCACCTCAATCCTCAAGAAATCACATCCCAGGTATGTGTAGTGTTTATTCATGGACTCCTTTCATCCATGAAGCCTGAGAATCTCTTTTCTAAGTTTAAGTTTATGGATTTCTTTATGAATTTCATGTTGGGTTTGTTTTGATTATGTTGAGAATTGTCAATTGAATTCAAATCCTTGTTGGGTGATCAATTTTATATGGAATTGATTTGTATAAATGTATTGTCATGTGAACCTATAAACAAACCCTAGGATGACGAAATTAGAGATGAATCATGATGATTAATTGTTGTATAATGTTGTCTACATGTGCTATGCCTACCATGTGTATAATTAAATATCTAGATTAAGGAACAATGCCTAACTAGTATGATATCATGAAATCCCCATGTATGTACAAGCTTATGCATATCACATGTTTGATGAAGTGCTTCAATATATGAATTATGAATTGTGTTGTTGGTCATGTGTTCAAGTAAGCCTTTCTATGTCAGTTTCTTCTCATCGAGTCTTGGGGGTACTTGTACCCGAACATTTAGTTGTGTGCTTAGAGCCATGTCATGTTTCCACGATCTCCTCAGTCAAGCTATTATCAAACATCTTCAGGACTGTCAAACACAGTCAACCAGATCAGTTCTTTATAATCAGAACTGTCAGACACAGTTATCCATGTATCAGTAACATAGTATTAGTCCCTTAGTATTCAGTAATACAGTATTAGTTTCTACTCATCAGTGTCTCAGATGCCAATGTCAGTAGACTCAGTAGTCAAAACTTAATGTCCAATCCTATCATGATCTCAATTACAGTTACGTATGCATGCATGTATTCTCACGTTCATGTTAGTCAGTCTGTTAGTATTGTTCATGCATATGAACCTATTGCATTCAGCCTACCTCACTTGCATACCAGTACATTCAAAGTACTGACGCATTTATGCTATGGTGTCTTATACCGTAGGTCAGGGTCGGGGGTTCGAAACGCCCCTCCAGCAAAACTGGGGTGAGGGCGCGTAGGTCAGGCCCGGAGTGGTCCCCCCCCTCCCCGACACCTACGGAGTAGGTATGAACCGGGTCGTCCCTTTGTCTTATACCGTAGGTTTAGAAGCACGAGCTCAAGAGAACCAGTAGCATCCTAGTTCAGTGATCAGAGTTAGCAGTGAGTCCTCATCCTTCGAGGACATGATGATCACATTACTATTTCAGTTTTCAGTTTATTTTAGTAGTTGGAGTTAGTTGGGGACATGTCCCATCAACTCCTTATTCAGACAGTTTAGAGGCTTTCAGACTACAGTATGTTCAGACAATTATCTTAGTTGTTTTGGTATTGTTATACCATATTTTTCAATTATGTACTAGTATTGAATCTTATGGCCTTTCAGTTCATGTTTCCACATTTACAATATTATTACTATTATTCAGTGCTCAGTTTACAGATATCAGTCATGGGTTAGCTTGTGGTCCTTCGGGGTCATGGGCACCGTGTAGCGTTCCATGTACTAGATTTGGGGCGTTACAATTTCCTTCAATTTCAAAGATGTACGTGAGCTTCTAAAGTTGAGCCTTTAGTAAAACATTATTTTGCCACTCATCCAGGACTATAGAGGTATCAACATCCTTTCTTTTTAAAAGCAAATAACTAAATCTCAAAGAAGTACGATCTCTCCCTGAGATGTTATGAATGTGTCTTTTTTCTTTGCCTGCACATCTGTTGCTCCGACATGTGCTTGCAGAAAAGAATTTACAAGATATTCAAAAGCTTTGATGCATTGTTCAAGTATGAGAGAATACCATGTCATGGCCCCTTTGGTCAATACTTCTCCAAAAATTTTAAGTAAAACTGATTCAATTCATCTGAGTCTGTCGTTTCCCTTTATTGTTCATGTGTAAGCTATAAAATATTCTGGAGGGTTAGTTGTCCCATTAGATTTTTAGATGTTTGGCATTTTGAACTATTTGGAAATCATCTTCAAGGTCGCATTATTGATAATAACAACTGCATATACCTCCATGAGTCTGGGTCTTTAAGATTGATGGAGCCTCTAAATTTGATCCATGTGAATGTGTAAGTCTTTGTCATCCTAGTCAATCTATTTAGTCAGTTTTATTAGGTACTTCATGATTTTGGATCACTCTATAGGAGTAGTAATGTTGTTTTGTCCATGATCTTCAATCTTGGAACGACAAGGTAACTTCTACCATTGTATTTCTCGGCCTAAAGTGGCCTTATCTTTCAAGCTTATTGGTATTTTGTGGTGAGAGTCTAGTAAAACAAAGAATATTAAAATATTGTTGTTAGAAGCTCTATTTAAGTTTGATCATTATTGCCTTCATCATTTTGGGTTTTATTTCAATGAGATTTTTCCTGCATATTTTCCATTGTTACTGGTTCAACTACGTCATTTGTGGGATTGTTCATGATATAGTTAACATTTATTTGATTTCTAGTTCTAGGTTACTTTGCTTACAAAAATAGAATTTTGTTATTACTGAGTATAGAGAGAACAAATGATCAATACAACAATTATTCTTAGCCCCACGATGGGCACCAAGTTATTCACCGATGGAAAAGTTACATTTAAATTTGTGTATGAGGCTTAAAGGATAAGAGGATTGACTTGATCAGTAATATGGTGAAGTAATAAAAATTAACAATTCTATAAACAAAAAATTAAATTAAGTAATTGAATCATAGAGATCGGTATAGCTTGAGCCAGTTTGAGACCTATGATATATGGAGGTGAAGTTTTCTTAAATAGAGATTTATCCAAGTAAAAATAAAATAAAGTTGTAGGGAGAGTAATATAATTTTTAATTAATGACCCGAGTAGAAATATAATGAAGATATAGGGAGAGTGATATTCCTTTGATAAACAATCATCGAATGGTTGCATGGTGATGATCACATAACTTATATAGGGGAAGGCTCTTCAACGACTAATTATTGTGCATTAACCCTCAATAATACATGATAAATGACTAAATACATAAAATTAATAATTAAGAAGTAAGGCAAGATGTTATCCATAGGTTGATTACATAATGACTAAAAATGGCTAGTGAGATCCTGTTGACTTACCTTCTACAGTATCGTTCTTCTAACCCGGTATGTTATACTTTGGTGTATACGATGTAGATGGCATTCAGTGTATCCTTATTCATTATTCATCTCAAAAAATTAATGTGTGACCTATCATTAGTCTTTGTCTAGTCGCACGTTGGGTTGTGTTCGTCACCATTCTACGTTTCAATTATTTTCTTTATGCATGAATCCCAATTATTTCTGCCATAACTGGAGAAAGTTTTGTCCCACTTCAAATAGAGTTCCGTGGGTTATTAATAGAGATGAAGTGTCAATTTTGATATAAGTTTGTATGATATAGACTTTGGTATCAACAAACATCTCGTATATACTATTATATAGTTTTACATAAAGTTGATATCGTTTGTCTTTAAATTGATACAATGGAATTAATATAGCCAAAGACACAAGGATTGAATGACCAAATAAAGAAAATTGTTTATATTAATTTGCCTCAACAGTATTAGCGTATATTTTGATAACATAAAGAAATAACTGAGTAAATAATATAATGACAATAAGTTTATATTTCTTGTATCTAAGAACTATAGAACTTGAGATTACAAAGTCTCAAAATAATGCGAGAAAATGAATAAAATTGTATCCTACAACACGAAAGTAAGGCACTACTTATTGCTAATTCAAACGAAACATAATGTACCAATCTCACCCCTACAAAGTCTTATCTACAGTTCAACTTTGCCCTTATCCGGACTAGTCGTAGCCTGATGTTCAATTCTATGCTTTTAGAGCTACGCGATCCAGCTAACATGATATATGTCTCAGCTATCTTGACGTCGGTCCTTTTGCAAATGCAGTTGCTTCATCTAATCTTGTTAAAGAATGATGTCTAATGTTTGCTTATGTTGAGTCATATCCGACTTATCCTATTTGTCATGTGCTGCTTTTCAATTTGCCCATGTGTTCTACTCAATTTTCTTTCATATAAAAACAAGTATTAATTTACTAAATGTAAAATATTGTAAACCTAATGTATAAACACTATCAAAAGAAACTTGATGACTACATTACGAAGGGTGTTGGACATTATATTCTATAAGAATTTCGTTAAATGAACTAGGATAAAAAGAAATTTTCCATGTCATCAATTAATGTAGTCGACACTAGGCATCTAACACGCAAGTTTGATAAATTTGGTCCTTCCTTCGACAAAAACCAGGCTTTTTAATTTGCATTCGGGTATTCAATTTCTTGGCCTACAATTAGCAAAATTGAAAGAAAAAAAAAACCTCAAGTGTGGTATGCATTATTCGCATTATTCACATTAGGGAAAAGGGACAAAAATATCCTTTAATTTTGTGATTTAGAGTAGATATACTCTCCTTTAAAAAAGTAGATCAAATATGTCCTTCACTGTTTATGGAATGGTGTAGATATTCCCTTTCTACTAGCATATCTGTATTCTTTTAATTAAAATATAAATGAATTTATTTTTAACTAGTCTATTTATTTTTAACTAATCTAGCCTGTCCGACCCAAACAATTATAATAATCCACAAAGTTCAGTTTAGAAAACACCTTATGAAAATTAAAATACTTCAAAATGGTTCAGATTTTTAACATGTAATACAATTATTTTAATTTATGTTCGATGTTTCTTGATTATGCCCTTTCAACTATTTTTAATTATTCGTTCAATGTTTCTTGATTATTCCCTTTCAACTACATTATTTTTTATTATTATTTTAGACTTGTTGGTTCAGTTGAATTGTTGCATGATCAATATATAATATAATGGAGAGACAGACAACTTGATGTGGCTCCAATTCTTGACCTACATTGCTATTTATCTTTTATCTCTTTTTTAGAATGTTTTCTTGAATTTTATGCATAACATGATAGCTAAATGGCTTTATAAGGTCCCACAAACTAAATGTATGACAAAGTCTAATATTAATGCATAAACCTTTCGAGATGCCGCTGTAAGACACAAAATGAGGACACGATGACACTTATCATGGCTCAGCCTTGATAAGTAAGTCAATTACCCAGATGATAAAGAAAAACAAAAAAAAACATAAACATAAACTAAGGCGAGACATCTAGAAATAAATCAGGCCATATCATATATAAATGTGAAAGTCAGAATAAACATAATAATCACAAAACCTGATGTCACAAGTATAAAAACATCTAAAAGTATAGCTGAAATTAAAAAACAAAGTTTGTCTCTGAAAGAAATAATGACAACTCAGAATGGATAAGGTTTGAATTATCTTCGAACTCTTAAGCACATCAGTACCTCGAAAAACCCAGAAACTCCACAGAAAGATCAACCACCACTTGTGGTACTCAAACTAGGATTTGCACCGAAAGAAGCATAGTAGGAGTGAGTGAAGTCCACTTTTACTCAGTAGGTGTCATAGATTAATTGAGAAAAGTTGAAAATGATATAAGTAAAAAAAAACTAAGAGCATGTCACCTGTAAATAGAAAAGTTCCCAAATGTTAGTTCACACCGTCTACACTAACAGTTCTAATATAAGTACTAAAATGAAAATAACACAAATATACACGATGAATATACAGAAACTAAACACAAGAAAGGAAAACTAAAGACCCATGAAAGACACATATGCATTGGAATGCAATAATGATAGAATAAATGGTAAAAGTTACCGCATGACTTTCTGTATACACCTACCAATCTCACAACTTCCACGATAGGATTCATGGGGGGTTCGCAACCCATATATTAAACTCATTTCTCAAATCTTAGCCCACCTCTCCAGCTAGTGGTCACAATGAGAGCTTTTATAAAAATATCTTAATTTATTTCAAACTAGTGTTCCTCAATGGTACTTGGTATCTCTTAAATATATATGTATGAAATCGGTATGAAGATATGCAATTCATCCAATAAATATATAAGTGAGCAAAAAAATCAACTGAATATGTCCATAATTTATGATTATAAACTCTAGTTAGGCACCATAAAAATAAATATGTATACAAGGTATCATTAATAGCATATCAACCCCTAACTCAAACATTTCGATCATAATAAAGGCAATCACTGCTCAATGAGGTCTGTAATAATAATTCGATCTAGCCCACCACTATCACAACCCAAAAATGGGTCATGATTGCACATATCGCGGCTCAAGATTGATAAGTAAATCAATTGCCCAAACTAATAAAGGAAAAAAAATCAAAAATAACATAAACCAAGGCAAGACTGCTAGAAAAAATTCAAGCCAATAAGAAACCAAATACAAATTAAAAAAGAAATTTTATACGTCCACAAAATCTTGTGTCATAGTGTAAGAGCATCAAGTATATAACTAAAATATTAAAATGCATCTATCTCTGGAAATAAATACGGATATAAAGTAAGATAAGAGGAGATTTAGAGTCAACTCTGGAATCCTTAGAGAACCCAGTACCTCAAACACTTGTACAATTTATATGAAATTATCTACTACATCACGCACTCATACTCAGATCTATATTGAAAGTGGATAGTAGGGGTGAGTATGTTCCACTTATACTTAGTAGGTATTATAGGTCAACTGAGAATAGTAAGAAATAAGATAAAAAAAAATATTATGAGTACGTCACCTACAAGCAAGGAAGTCCCAAATGATAGCTCACACCACCTCCACTAAAAGTTTTAATGTATAGACATAAATGAAAACAACACAAACATATACGAAGAATATGCTGAAACTAAACATAAGTCAAGGAAACTACAGAAATCATGAATAATGTGTATGCGAATGCAATGCAATGTAATGCGGATGGGATGAATGGTGAAAGCTATTGCATACTTTCTGTGTACACCCACTGAGCTCGCATGTCCCAAGTATGACCTATGGGGGGTGGGTTTTGCAACCTATATACTACATCTCATATCTCAATCTCAACTCACCTTTTCATCTCGGGTTCATGGAGAAGATTTTTCAAAAGTGAGTCATTTTCTTTGAAAATCATGTGTTTCTCAATGGTACCAGTATGTCATGAATGTATATATATGGAATAAAAAATGTAATTCTCACAATAAACTCGATAATATGATATCTAATCCATTCAATGTATATATATATATATAAGTGATCCCAGAAATTAACTTAATATGCCCATAAATCTTGATCATCTACTCTAATTAAGCACCATCAACATAAATTTGCATGTAAGACATAATTAATATCATATCAACCCCTAAATCGGGTATTTTTATCATGATAATAGAAACCAATGCTTAAATAATTCCTATATTAGCAAAATAGGCCCCTTTATTAGCATTATATCTAGAATAAAGGCATCTAAATGCACAGATAAGGCCAATGATGTCGAGTAAAGCCCCTACATGGGCAACACACAATATCAGATATCATAAATCAACAACATCAGTGTACCAACCCTCACACCTATAATAGTAATAATAATCTCAAAATATAAACTCCATAGTTATTTTATTCAATCCTAAAACTACCTTGCTCAATCTGAAAGAAGTTAAGCCATAACTGTAATGACCCTTTAGTTTATGTTCCATATTTCTTCTTATTTTTTCTGTTAGAGACTTTCTATATTGGTTCTAAGTCATTATGACTTACTGAAACTGACAGTATGACTACCAAGCAGTTTGTTTGGTTGTTGGAGTCAATCCCCTATTTTGAAGTCATTACTAATTCCAAACGGCCACCGAGAAAAAACTATAGTCAAACAATCTCGAATACAAATTTTGACTCTTCCAATACCTCCGTAATATTGATCTTAGGATAGGGAAACTCTTGGTTAGGGTCCCGTGGCACCCGAGCTCATTTCTACCAATTGGTCAAAAAGTTAAAAAAATAAAAATTAGGTGTAAGACCCATTTTTTGTCAAAACAACCTCGGATGGAAATTTTGACTTTGTCATTAAGTTTGAAATGTCGAATTTTATAGGGTAATATAGTTAGTTTGCATATGCGGGATTCTGAATGAACCACAAGAGATTCTAAGCCTCAGTTGTATCTAGTGCATCACAATAGAGATATTTTGGGCCGCAATTGTAACTCCCCTGACCAGGGAAGTAGATGCCGTGATCATGGGGCTGAGTATTGCGATGGAAACTCCTGTATGCAGCCCTAAAATACCGTTATTGTGATACATGTGTTGCAATAGCAATACTAGAGCACTTGGTATAGGTATAAATACCCTTTTTAGCAAGATTTTCCCATTTCTTCATCCATTTTTAAGAGACTAAAACCCTAAATAGTGAGATAGCTTGAATTTTAAATTTGTAGGTGATTTCGGATCATGGTTAACACTTGTTTTCATGATTCTCCTTCGATTTGTGGTAACATTTCACCCTTTTCATGGTAGAATTTCTCATCTCTTGTTCAAAAATCTCAAAACCTTGGAAGCTTGATTTTAGCCCTAAATTAGCTCAGATTTCACCCAATCTTGAGGGTAATGACTACTTGAGCATGAGGAATATTGGGTTGGCTTCAAAAATATGATTTTTCGTAAATGAGACTCACATGGGATTTTGGTGTAATTTTTTAACCGAAAGCATAATACAACAATATGTGTATAATTATTCTCATATTAATAAGTAGAATGTGATTTTGATAGCTTGACATCTTGTGGAAGCTTCTCAGAAGGAAAAAGCAATGATTTAGCAAAAATTTTTAGCTTTCTACGGTGTTCAGGTAGGCCAGATTTTATCCTTTGCTAGATTGAGCTACTTCATAGTATGTTTATGATATTGCGTCAGATTTGGGATGGATTTTAGGTGTTGGTGTAATAAAATATAATGCCTTGGTTAGTTAAACCGTTTAGGCTATGTTTTACACCGGTTTGAGCATAATTATCCAAGTTAGTCATATCCTAGGTGAAGTTGACTTTGTGCTCTTGTTTAGGATGGAAATGCCTGAGTTACTCAACCAATAAGGAGAATGTCTTAGTCCCTTGGGTTTAAGGTGAATCTTAACCTAGTTGTCATTACCTTAGGTGGAATTGGCTTGGTTTCCCTATATAAGGGGGTATTGTTATCCTAGGGCTAGTTATGGCATATCCAATATCTAATAGTAGACTTAGATACCTTAGCCTAGTCCGGGGTAGACATTTATCAGTAAAGAATTTTGTGGATTTAGAAGTGCGCTCTTCGACCCACCTTAGGCCAAGACTTGTGATTGTTACTAAAGACTTTTTAAACGCTTATGCACATCTAGGAAATGTTTATTGCGGTAGTATTAAGATGCCTTGGTTCTTGATGGTTATGATGGGTTGACTTTGGATGTAATGTTTATGGACTGATTGATTAAACTATTGACTATTCTAATGATTTGGCTATTGATTGGGCTAGCGAATACACTATTAAATAATCCTTTGATTATGATATTAACTAAACCATTGATTATGCTATTGATTGAGCCAACAAATGATATATTAACTACGCTAGTGACTATGTTTATTAATATATTAGAGTTTATTGTAGTGTTTATGCTAAAGGTCATACTTATTAACTAAATTAGCGATTAAGCTATGGACTATGCTATGAATAAGCTTTTGATTATGCCATGAATAAGGTATAGGCTTTGCCATGGATTAGCTATCGATCAAACAATTGGTAAGTCATTGATTATACTGATGATAAGTTATCTATTATGCAAATGATAAGCCATTGACTATGCTATTGATAAGTTATCAACTATGCTATATATAATACTTATGAATTATGTTAAAGATCATGCTTATTTAATATATTGTAGATTATGACATTAATTATACTTAAGACCATGTTTATTAACTATATTAGCAATTATGCTTAGAGGTGGCAATTTTAGCCCATATTTGTGAAAAGAGTCCATTTAATCCATATTTATTGAATTGGATCAATCATATTTCAAATGGGTAAATATGGACTTCAACTCATTTTAAAAGCTCATACAAATATGGATAAAATGGGTAAAATATGGGCACCCGTTTAAACACAGAGATCACCCACCCATGCTTTAAATTTCATTTTTTTCTTCTTTTCTAGTTTCTTTTTTTTTTGTTCTTTTTTTCCCTTTAATTTACTTTTTTGTTTTTTTTATTTTTTATTTTTTATTTTTTACTCAGTTCTTATAATTTCTTTTTTTCTTTCTCATTTTTCATCTATTTTTTTATTTTAATTTCTTTTTATTTGTATTTTTTTTTCATTTTCTCATTCTTATTTCATCAATCCTATTCGCTTGAAACCTACTCGGGTTAATAAATATGAGCTTCTAATTATCCTATTTAGCCTATACAATTTATAGCATCTCTTATCAATTAAATGTAATCTATATATAGTCTCTCCCCTTTATTTATTTATTTTCTATCTTTTATTTCTCTTTTTTTTTCTTTTTTCCTTTAATTTACTATTTTTTTCTTTAATTTACTTTTTTTATTTTTTTTCACTTATTTTTTACTCGTTTCTTACACTTTTTTTCTTTCTGATTTTATCATCATTTTTTTTACTTTTTCAATTTTATTTATTTTTTATTCACATTCTTTTTTTTTTTGTATTTTCATTTCCACCTTTTTCATTTTTGGTTCGTCATTTTTGTCATTTTTCTTTTTTTTTTTATATTCTTTTCGTCATCTTTTTTTTTGTCATTGCATTTTATATTTTATTTGTATATCAAATTTATCATTTATATTTGTATATAAACAAGTATCATTAATATGCGTATGGTTCAAGTTGTATAAACATGTATCATTTGATACAAATGTAACAGTTGTATTTGTATAATTTAGCAATTGTATTTGCATAATTTTATTATTTTTATTTGTATTATTCAATTTATATCAATAAAATATAATTTGTATCAATATATATAAATATAAGTGTTCGTAGAAAGAAAATAACTATTCTTTTTCAATTGCTTAAAAATAGAAATGATACTGTCAACTACGAATGCTAATACAAACAAATGAAACAAATGTAATTACAAATATAAATACAATACACGATCAACTTACAAATACAAATTTAAAATAGTTCTTTAAAAATACTAGTTCATCAATGAAAACAGTTCTTTTAGAATATAAGTGCGAATCATATCAATTACAAATAAAAAATAACTCTTTTAAAATATAAGTCCGAATTATATAAAATATATATGACGGTGCAAACTATAAAATATAAATATAAGCTTGAAGTGTACCTTTATTTTATTTCATATATGGCTGAGGATCCATGTAGCCTTTCATTTATGGAAAAGTCCAGCTTCAAATCCGACTTCTAACTCCCTCATCTTAGAGTTCTTGTTAGAGCAATAGTAAGGCACGAAGCGAGAAGCTCAAGGTCAGGCAAGGAAGGAAGTACGTAGAAACCTTGATTTGTGTACTTCTTGCGACTGGTAAAGATATTTGGTTTGACGAATGTAATTTCAAGTTCTTTCTAGATACTATCTCTGTATCTGTTCATTAGATGAAGTCCACTTGAGTGTACTTACAAAAATTATAAATGTTGGGCGAATATAAATCAATATCGCTTATGGTATTTTCTTAATCATAAAAAAAAAATTAAAAAAAATAATAAAGAAAAAAAAAAGAAAGAGAGGTAGAAGTTAGGGATAGAAGAGAGAGAAAAATCGTAAAGAAAAAGTTGAAGAAAAAAATACAAAAATTATCATAAAGAAAAAAATAATGAAAAAGGAAAAAAAATGATGATGAATACAAATATTCTGAATGGTTATGATATCTCAGTCATCATTCATAATTTATGCTCGACTTAATCATGTTCTTCAAAAATAAAAAAAATGTAAAATATAAAATAAAACCAAACAAAATAGAAAGAAGTAAAAATAATAAAAAATAAAAACTAGAAAAAAGGAGAGTAAAAAGGAAAAGAAAAAAAAAAGAAAGAGAAGCAAATGGTAGAAATAGAAGAGAGAGAAAAAAAGAAAATCAAAAAAAAAAACTTTAGGCTATATATAGAAGAGAGAGAAAAAAAACTAAAAAAAAAAAAGAAACATAAAAAAAGTCAAATTGATATGATATAGAAGTTTTAAGTTTTTTATTTTAGGAGATAAAGTGGGTTGGAATCATTTTTACCCAATTCATATTTGACCAAATCCATATTTACCCATATTTATATGGGCGGATTGCAATCTAAACTATTTTTGCTCGATTCATATTTAACCCGTCCAAATCCAATCCAATCCGCCCGTTTGTCACCCTTAATTATGCTATTGATTATACTAAAGATCTAGTTTATTGATTATTTTAGCAAATCATGCTACTGCTTATGCCAAAGGTCATGCTTAGTCATTATTAGTGATCATGCTATTGATTATGCTAGAGTTCATGATTTTCACTATGAATATTAATCATGTTAAATAATTATGCTAGCGATTATGTTATTAAATATTGTAATGATTATGATATTGGCAATGATAAAGATGGTATGGTTACTGTTTCAATATCAGTATTGCTTACATTATGAATAATATAAATACCGATTCAAGTTTGGATAATGATGATGATATTGACTATTGATACTTGGTGCAAGACTAAAGGGTGTCTATGATATTGATGATTATATGAAGACATTGATGATGACATTGATAGTATTAGTGATGATGTTGAGAATGATATCAATGATGATATTTATGATGATGTAGTTGATTATACTTACTGGTTCGAGTTTAGATATACACATTATACTATGATGTCATACTTATTATGATATGATGATATCGGGGTGTGAGATTGACAATAATGATTCTAGCTAAGTGTTAAAATGAAGAAATGGTTATAATATGGTATAATATAAATGGATTCTAGTGATATAATGATTAATGGATAAATGATGATATGAGGCTTAGTTGATGAATGTCGGTTGGTTGATAAATTATGTTCAGCTGATAAATGTTGATTAGTTGATAAATATTTGTTAGTTGGTAAATGAAGATTAGTTGATACATATTGGTTAGTTGATAAAATATTGGTTAGTTGGTAAATAATGATTAGTTGATCAATATTGGTTAGTTGATAAATGTAGGTTAGTTGGTAAATGGTGATTTGTTGATAAGTGATGGATAATGGACAAATGATGGTTATATGATGCAATGAATCGGATAAATGCTAGATGTATCTTGAGAGTTGATATCCGACGGTGGTGTGTTATTCTTTGTTATTGTACGACTTATGGGGGCTTGCAATGGGTTGTTTAATTTTTCGTACTAATTGGTGTATGGGAGCCAATTTTGTTGTTATGATTGTATCACGATCCAAACCAAGGCTTGGCTGTGATGGGTATCTCAAGTCCACCGAGGACCGGAGAACACCCCTTTTACCTAGCCAAACAGGACATAACACTTAGCAGCGGATGAAATCTAAATATATAATAAGATAGAAAGATAATAAACTAAGATCAAAGATAATTAAAAGTGTCAACATCAATGCAATCCAATCCACAGTAATATCCAAAAAGCCTTTAACAAAACCAAAAATAATCTAAGTTGGGACATGCCCCTAACTCTGACAATAACAATGACGATGATAATGTTAATGATAATGCTAGCTCATCAATTCAAGTCTATAAATGGAAACTGATGAAATGTTCAGGTCTTCCAGAGGATGGAAGCTCACCACTTCACCACAACGACCGACGAATCAAGCCAATCCACCTAACATTGCATATGAAAATAAGAGTTATCTCTGATGCCTGCATCGTGTAGGGATATAACATTCTGAGACAGTTAATAGGTTGGCCACTAGCATGTAACTCAAGGATAGAGGATAATATAATGCCATGATCCACTTTTCAAAATCATTTAAAGCCAATGAACATAATCATATATATATATATATATACACACACACACACACCATATCATGCCGGGATAAGGAATAAGGCTTAACATGAAGTAAAACATTATCCTGGGCTATATAGCTCAATCATCATAACAGGCATCCATGGGCTAAATGGGTTCATCTCCCCCTACTGAAAAGGCCCTAGTCCATTAGCCACATGAACCGGAGGTATCAAGGAAGACCAGGGAACGCCCCTACCCCACGTCAACCCAAGATACAAATATATGAATAGTGTGAACCATGCACATTGGTGATCAGGACCAAACCTCATATCGGCAAATATGAGTTTCCAGTACAAGTTATATCAGAGTCATACCTTCACAACTTTGCTACATAAACCCCATTAATCCCAATTTAAAACAAGTTACACATAACCAATTTATTAACCAATGAACCAACCCTTAAGGCACATAATGGTTATCATCATACCCTTACACTTGCAAGATTATCTCTATTCCATAAAAATCATATTAACTTTGGGTAATGACTCGACCCCCTTCGTTCATTAAATCAAATCATATCTAACAAGGCCTTCAAAATCCATGTTTATTTTTTAACCATTTATGTAATACAATAACATAGGTGAGTAAGTCAAATCAAGTAACAATTTCACAATTCAGTGCCATTTACACAAGCGGATTGAGGGAAACACAATTATTCAAAACGAATTCCAATTTTAAAACATCAATTTAGGGGGGGGGAAACCTAGCTCCTTAGTTTATTCACCATTCCCATGCACCCCACAAATTCAAAATAATTAATAAAGCATAAACAATGCATCATAAATCATAGGAAAACAATTTAAGAATTAACCATGTCAAAACCCTCAACCACATCAAAACCCACATTCAAAAGCATCCAATTAAACAATATAAAAGCTATGATTTTCATAAAATAATAGTTGGGGAAGAGTAAAATGCCTTAAATACCAAGAGTTGGAGAGAAACCAACCCTTGATCCCTTAGATAACAAATTTCTTGGAAACCTTAAGTATGTTGACCTTGTAGAGTTTAGAGAGAAAAGAGTGTGTTTTAAATATGTTATAAATGAGAAATAACCCCCTTGAGTGCTTTATAGTCATAAGGTCTAGGTAAGGAAAAAGGGGAATTAACAAGAATACCCTTAATGAAAAGACTAAAAATTGATTGCCCAGTCACTATAGGTGAACTTACGACTTGTAGGGTCACCTTACGACTCGTAATATCCCACTCTTAATCTGGACAGTGTCTATGATGACCAACACTGACTTCGCTATTAGTGCTACCTTATGAATCATACTCAGTTATTGTGACTCGTATAGTTCAGTCATTGTTAAAGTAGAAACAATTCGTTATCACATTGGCTAGGCTATGGAAGACATCATACGCTTGTCTTGAGTTTTATGACTCATTAGGAGCCAGTCATACTTGGGACAGGAAACTTAGACACACACTGGCCAGGATACTATAGGGTCCTACGGCTAGTTATGACTCGTTACGACTTATTATGACTTAGTCGTAGTTTGGGCAGTGAGGCTAAAACTTCAGAAATTTTCAAAGACCAAGAATCTAGGGTGTTTCATACTACCCCTTAGGATTATTCATCCTCGAATGATAGGACAAGACATTTATTAGCATAATTTTACGCTAAACAAAACCACACTTATCTTTACCAAAGGCAAAAACCAAAGATATCAAGGAAATCACAATTCCCTCGAACAAAGTCAGAAAACAAAGATGTTAAGGAATATACATACCTCAAGCACGATTATCCAAAGTGGGAAACAAGAATAGGTATTTGGACTTCATATCCACTTTGAATTCCCAAGTGGCCTCTTTATGCTTTTGGTTCCTCCATAGAACCTATACCAAAGCCACTTCCTTTGCTCACAACTAATGTATTTGACGATACAAGATCTCAATCGAGACATCTTCACAAGACAAGAAATTCGAGACGTCCATACTATCCAAAGGAACAACCAAGAAAGGATCACCCATTCATTTATCAACATAAAAAATGAAAGATCGGATGGATGGAACCCAAACTCAAAGGCAATTCCAACTCATAAGCTACATTACCTACTCGCCTAAAAATATGATATGGACCAACATAACAAGGACTGAGCTTCCTCTCCTTTCCAAACTGCATTACTCTCTTCATAGGAAACACCTTCAAGAATACCAAATCATCTACATAAAACTCCAAATATCTTTGCCTTACATCTGCATAGTACTTTTTGCGACTTTAGGCGTCCTTGAGCCTATCTTATATCACCTTCACCTTCTCCATATCTTGGTGAAGCAAGTCGGGACCATAAAACCTATTCTTACTAATCTGAAATGACCCAATAAAAGACCTATATCTCCTATCATACAAATCATTAAACAGAGCCATCCCAATAATATAATAAGAGCTATTATTATAAGCAAATTCTATGAGAGGCAAATAGTTAACCTAACTACCACCAAAATTGATCACAAAAGACCTTAGCATATTCTCCAAAGTTTGTATTATTCTTTTGGCTTGTCCATCCATCTGAGGGTGAAAAGTGGTGATAAGGTTCACCTTAGTCCCCAAACCTCTCTGAAAGAAATGCGAAAAGTGAGATGAGAACTAAGTACCTCGATCAGATATAATGGAAATTGGAGCACCATGCAACTTCATGATCTCCTTAATGAAGATCTTAGCATAATCCTCTACTGAATAATTAGTCTTCACTGGAAAAAAGTGAGCATACTTAGTCATTCTATCCACGATGACCCAAATAGAATCAAACTGATGGTTGGACCGTGAAAGATAGTAACAAAATCCATATTAATCACTTCACATATCCACATGTGTAATTCAATCTCTTGAGACAATCCATCATGCCTCAAGTGTGCAACCTTCACTTGTTGATATACCATGCACTTAGCTAAAAAATTAGCCACATCCCTCCTCAAGTTATTCCACCAATAGATTTCCTTCAAGTCATGATACATCTTTGTCAAACCAAGATGAAGAGTGTACCTCGACTTATGATATTCAACCAAGATTCTCTCTCACAAACTATCAATATTTGGAACACATAAATTGCCTTGGTACCTCAAGATACCATGACCACCAATCTCAAAATCCATCACCTTCTAGTGATCCTTATCACCCTTAATTTTCAACAAGATAGGGTCTATGATATGTTTCTCCTTTACCTCAATGACAAGATATGACTTCACTGCCTCTTATACACTCATACCACCATCTTTAGAGTCCAAGAGATAAACTTCATGATTAGCCAAATGGTTAATATCCTTCACCAAACCTCAATTCTCCTCATCCACATGAGATGAGGTTCCCATAGACAACTTGCTAAGAGCATTAGCAACCACGTTAGCTTTACTTGGATGATAGTAAAGACTTATATCGTAGTCCTTGAGCAACTCGAGCCATATCCTATGCTTTAGATTCAACTCCTTCAGGGAGAACACATACTACAAACTCATATAGTCTAAGAAGATGTCTACATAAACCCAATATAAATAGTGACACCAAATCTTTAAAGAGAAAACCACAGCTAACAATTCCAAATTATGAGTCGGATAGTTCTTCTCATGCACCTTCAACTACCAAGAAACATATGTAACCACCTTTCCATGCGCTATCAAAACACAACCCAATCTCACATGGGATGCATGACAATAAACAATAAAACAATAAGCACCCTCGATGAGAGTCAAAATCTAAGCCAAAGTTAACTTATCTTTTAACTTCTCGAAACTACCATCACAAGCATCAGACTATATAAACTTTACCTTCTTCTGAGTCAACTTAGAAAATGGGGTAGCACTAGAAGAGAAACTTTTCACAAACCTTCTATGATAACCGGCTAAACCTAAGAAGCTCCAAAATATTATTTGGATTAGTGGGTCTGGGCTACTTCTTAACCACCACAACTTTCTATGGATCCACTATGATCTCTTCACTAAAACAACATGACCCAGATAGGTCACAACATTCAACCATAACTCACACTTTAAGAACTTTGCATACAACCGCTGATCCTTAAGGGCCTATAACACTACTCGAAGGTGATCAGTATGATCCACTCACTCTTAGAGTACACCAAACTAACATTAATAAATATAATGACAAATAAATCTAAGAACTAACCGAAGACCCAGTTCATAAGATCCAGGAATGTTGTCAGGGAATTAGTTATACCAAAGGACATCACCAAAAACTCAAAATGACCATACTCTGTTAAAAAATAGTCTTAGGGTTATCCACCTCCCTAATCTTCAACTAATGGTACCTAGACCGAAGATCAATCTTAGAAAAGTACTTAGCACCCTGGAGTTGGTCACACAAATCATCAATCTTAGAAAGTGAATACTTATTTTGTAGTCACTTTATTCAACTGGTGGTAGTCTATACATATTCGAAGGGACCCATCTTTCTTACGCACGAAAAGAATTGGACTACCACAAGGAGAAATACTAGGATAGATAAAACTCTTATTTAGATAATCTTTCAAATACTTCTTAGGTTCCTTCAACTCGGCCGAAGCCCTTCTATAGGGAGGGATGGAAATAGAATGAGTGTCTAAAAGAATATCAATCCCAAAATCAATATCCCTATTGAGAGAAACACGAGAAAGATCATCAGGAAATACCTCGAGAAATACACAGACCACAAGGGCAGATTGCAAGGAAGGACCTTCGGATCTAGAAACCTTAACATTCAATAAATAGTATAGACACCCCTTGTCAATCAATTTTAAGCTCTAAGATAAGAAATAAAACTTCCCTTGGGCACTAGGGAAATACCTTCCCACTCAATCACTAGTTTATTTTGGAATTTGAAATCGACCCTTCGGATCTGACAATCAAGAGATAAATAGCATAAGTACAACCAATACATCCCCAATACCACACTAAAGTCTAGCATATCTAATAAATCAGGTCCACCAATATCTCCCTAATATGAATGGATACCACACAACCCCTATAGACTCTTCTATCTATAATAGAGTCACCCACTAGGGAAGACACAAAAAAAGAGATCTGAAATACACTTGGGATCAAAACCAAAATGAATGGCCATATAAGGGGTTACATAAGAGGGAGTACATTCAAGATCAAGCAGATAATATATATTACTAGAGAAAATTTTTATCGTGCCAGTAATAACATCGGGAGATGCCTCATAATCTTGATGTGTGGCAAGAGAATATAGATAGTTATGACAAGTGGTGAAGCCAGAAGTAGCACCCTTTTGCACGGAAGCTGAAGAAGTAGCAATAGGAACCTTATTTGTCGCTATAGAAACATCGCTTGAAGGACAGTTCCTCAAAATGTAGCCAGGCTGGCCACATTTGAAACACTTATTCCTCCCCTCATCAAAAAATCCACAGTGCAATTGTCCATAAAATCTATGAGGAGGGTGGGATAGAGCTGACTGGG
The DNA here is from genome assembly GCA_030864225.1 of Capsicum baccatum var. pendulum. Classification (NCBI taxonomy): domain Eukaryota; kingdom Viridiplantae; phylum Streptophyta; class Magnoliopsida; order Solanales; family Solanaceae; genus Capsicum; species Capsicum baccatum. The sequence goes on along the minus strand of CM061560.1, from coordinate 155,658,646 downwards.
CCCCACTTACATATGATTGGGCACTTTGTTCCTTAAATCTATTGTTGCTTTGAGAACGGTAATTACCAGATGGCTTAGGATAAGGAGCACCAGCCATAGAATATAAACCAGAAGTCCCTCACTTCTTCTTAGACCACTGCATATCATCCTTTCCATGATTCAGCTGGCCACCACCCTGCTTAAAAATTAGGATCTTTTACTTTTTCTCACCCCTATTTCATTTTGTTTTTTTTTCATCATTAACCTTTTACATATATACCATAAGCCTTGAGATATCCATGTCACTATTTAACAAGACGTCCGTACGCTCCAACCTATGTCTTGAGACAAACCCAAAGCAAACTTTCTCATTTTAGCCCTCAAATTAAATACTAGCTCGGGGGCATAACGAGACAACTGTTGAAACTTCAAGGCATATTTCTTCAGAGCGGTCTTGCCTTACATTAAATTTATAAAATCCTCAGCCTTTGCCTCCCTCAACCCCTTAGGAAAGAAGCAATCTATAAAAGAACCTAAGAAATTCTCCCTATACTGGTCACACTCCTCATACCACTGATATGCCACATCCTTTAGCTGGTATACAATAAATTCCACACCGCCAGAGTTGAAAACATGCATCACATGGAGAATCTTCTCCATTTTATCTATGAACCCTTTGAGGATCTTTCTCAACCGTAGATCTAGTAAAGCTCAGAGGATTCATCCTCATAAATAAGCCAACCTTAGTGGCCTCAAAAAAGCTCACAACAGTAGCAACAGTACCCAAAAGACATGACTGAGATATTACTAACTGGTTCAACAAATAATGGAATAACAAAACTTAGCATTGGTAATATCTTCTAGAGGTGTCTAATGGAACTCCACTAAGGCAATTAAAAGCAGCTACCCGAGGCTGGGTCTAAACTCCTTGAGTAGGAAGAGCCCCATCCACTTTGTCCTCAAGCAAGATAGAGAAGTTTCCATAAACATCAGAACTTATGGGAGGCATGATCTAAAAAACAAACAAACAGAAATTAGAGGAGATTTCAAAACCTTATACTCTATCGCATAAAAGTAGATCAGAAGAAAGGGAAACATTCCTAAATGCTACGTAGCCTCTCCATTATAAGTGTGGTGCACTACACACCTATAAAAGAGACTCTACTTGAGATATCTTTGTCAACCCCTAATGACACCAAACCTAGGCTTTCATACCAACTTTATCATGACCCAAACTAGGGACTGGCTGTATGAGTATCTTAAGTCCACCGAGGACCAAAGACCACTACCTTTACCAAGCAAAATAGGACATAGCACTTAGTAGTGGCTGAAATCCAAACATATAAAAAAAATAGAAAGATAAAAAACTAAGCTCAAAGATAGCTAAAACTGTCAACATCAATGCAACCCAGTCCAAAGTAATATCTATAAAGCCTCTAACAAGATAAAAAATAATCTTTATTGGGACATACCCCCTACTCTAACAATAACAATGATAATGTTAATAATACTATGAACTCTTCAATTCAAGTCTATTAAAAGAAACTAATGAAATGTCTAAGTCTTCCAGAGGATGGAAGATTACCACTTCACTACAACGACTAATAATCGAGCTAATCCACCTGACACTATGCAGGAAAATTAGAGGTATCTCTAGGGCCTACATCATATGGGGATACAACATTTAGAGATGGTTAGTGGGTTGAGAACTAGCAATTAACTTAGGGATAGAGGATAATATAATGCCATGATATACATTCAAAATCATTCAAAGCCAATGCACATAATCATATATATACTATATCATGTCAGGATAGGGAACAAGGCTTAACATGAAGTAAGATATTATCCTAGACTATGTAGCTCAACTGTATTAACAGGCACCCACGAGCTATATGGGCTCAGCTCTCCCTACCGAAAGGTCCCCAGTGCGTGTTAGCTATAGGAACCGGAGGTATCAAGGAAGACCAGGGAATGCCTCAACCCCATGTCAACCCAAGATACAAATATATTAATTGTATAAACCGTTCATATAGGTCATCAATACCAAACCTCACGTTGGAAAACATGAGTTTCTAGTAAAAGCCTTCGAAGATCCATACCTTTATGGCTTTGCTACATAACCCCCATTAAGCATAATTTGAAAAAAGTTTTTGATAACCCATTTATTAACTAATGAACCAACTGTTAAGGCACATAATGGGTATCGTCATACCCTTACACTTGCAAGCTTATCTCTATACCATAACAATCACATTAACTTGGGTGAATGCCTCGACCACCATTGTTCATTAAATCAAATCATAGCCAACAAGTCCTTACAAATCTATGTTCAATGTTTAACCATTTATTCAATGTATAACATAGGTTAGTAATTCAAACCAAGTTACAATTTCATAATTCAAATCCATTTATACAAGTGGGTTGATGGAAGCACAATTATTCAAAATCAATTTAAATTTCAAAACATCAGTTTAGGGAATAACCATGGAATCTTAGTTTATTCACCATTCCCATGCACTCCAAAAGTTCAAACCCATTAATAAAGCATCAATAATACATAATAAATTATGGAAAAATAATTTAAGAATTAATCATGTTAAAACTCTCCACCACATCAAAACCCACATTCAAAAATATCCAATTAAACCATAAAAACCCATTCATTTCCTAAAATAATAGTTGGGAAAGAGTTACATTCCTGAAATACCAAGTTTTATGGAGATAAATCAACCCTTAAGCTCTTAGATGACTAACTTCTTAGAAACCCCAAGTATCTTAACCTTGAAAAGTTTAGAGAGAAAAGAGTGTGTTTAGATTATATTATAAATAAGAAATAACTCCCTTTAGTTCTTTATGGATGTGGAGTCTGAGTATGGGAAAAGGGGAATTGACCAGAATTCCATTAATGAAAAGACTAAAAATTGACCGCCCAGTCACTACAGGTAACCTTACGACTCATAGGGTCACCTTAAAACTCATAAGGTCCTACTCTTAGTCTGGACAGTGTCCATGATCACCAATAATTACTTGGCTATGAGTTATACCATACAACTCATACTTAGTCATTTTGACTTATAAGATTTAGTCATCATCAAAGCAGAAATAACTAGGCATCATATGGTTAGGCTACAAAAGACACCATATAATTCATCTTGAGTCTTTACGACTCGTTAGAAGCCGATCGTACTCAGGATAAGAAACCTAGCCACACACATGGTAATTCTACAATTAGGGTCCTATGACTCATTATGACTTAGTCGTAGTCTGGGCACTGAGGAAAAAGTTGTAGAAATTTTTAAGGACTAAGAATCTGGGGTGTTGCAGATTGTATGTATTGATGTTTCACGTTATGTTATAATTTAGGTTTATTTATATGTTTATGCACCGCGATGTTGGAGTTACTTTAGGTTTGTCTATACCATGACGTAGTTATGTTTTCTTACATTTTATCATACTTATATCATGATTTAGCTCAGTCGGCTGATAATGCCTACCGAGTACTCGTGGATTTGGTACAATAGTACACTTTTGTACCTTTTAAATACATATCCAATTACTAGTTCCATGGAAAGATACATAACCCCTTTTAAGCCTAATTAGAACATTTACACATAACCCCTTTCATTTAACCAAGGAACTTTCCATTAAGGCATCACCAAATGGTATAATCATACCAATATGCTTGCACGCTTATAGAATTATGTCATTATAATTATCCATCAACTTAAGGGAATCCAAGATCGCCCAAGCTCCCATTTATAACCCATACCACTTCCACCAAGGCCTTATAAAACCATTTAAAATCCATACAAGCCACTAAGGCCTTTTCTAAATCATTTATGTTTAATTAACCTTTTTAGGCAATACAATAGTTCAAAAGTAGGTTAAATCATACATATTTCTATGTTCTAAAACCTATTTACATAGTGGGTTGAGGTTAATGCCAATTCTAAACTAATATCAACAATTTTAGGGGAATGCCATGACCTTCTTCCCATTCACCTCACCCATGCACAAATTTAGTTTTAAGACCATAAGATAAAACATGAATGATAATTTCAAAATCATGGAGAAACCAAACAAGTAATACACATTTAAATTCCTCAACCCATCATTCAAAACCCCAAAATTAAATTTATACAAACCATAATTAAATGTATGCTTTTTATAAAACCAAGTTAGGAAAGAGATACATGCCTAAAAACACCAAGAATTTGGAGAAGAAACCACATGTTGAGCCCTAGATGGACAACTCTTAAAAACCCTAGCTTTGTTCTTAATTTGGGAATTTTAGATATAAGATAGTATTTATGTAATGTTAAATGGGTGGAAATAGGGCTAAGTAAAGGTTTTATATCATGGAATAGTAGTAGGGTAAGAGGAAAAGACCACCATGCCCTTAATGAAATCATGCAAAAATTTAAACTCCCAGTCTCTACGGGTCTCATAATGACTCGTAGTAACTGGCCATGAGTCACCACCACAACTTGTATTTTGGGTAAGGACTCGGGGACACCTTACTGGTTTGGTCTCAAGTACCACCCTACGACTTGTGACCAGACCTTGCGACTCATAGGGTCCTAGGCATACTCAAGATAGACACATAGTTAATCCTCACTAGTTTGACTTTGGTAGGAATTACACGACTTTTATAGAGTGACTTCAACTAGGATAGTAAGATCAACCCACATGGAAATTTTCAGAGTAAAAAACATATGGTATTACAATAAACTAGTGTATGCCTACTCTTCTTGATAGAACTACTTGGCGAGAGAAAGTGTAGAGTGATGAAGACTTCTTTATTATTTATCTTTATCATTTTGATAAGGTGAAGTATTATAGGAGCATGGTAGATATACTATGAGAACACAAGGAGAGCGTGATAGAAATATTGATACACCTTTTTAACAAAAATCATAAGTGTATTCAAAAGGTGGATAGGTTTAGCTTCGATATTCATCACTTACAACTAGAGTTGAGTGCAAAAGTTGGGTCGTGTAATGCCCAACTTGATGTGTTGAGATTGGAGAATTCAATAATTTCTGATCATCTAATGGATAGTGTCACTATTAAAGAGAGCATAATTGTGTTATGTGGGGATATAAATAAGACTACAATTCTGGAGTTGGGGCGTATTGGATCTCATTTGTAGAATTTTTATATATTATGTTTGGATAGTAAGATATTTATCAAGTCATCTGAACCCAAAGAAAAGTGAAAGAAAGAGGAAATATATGTCTATATTTTTTAATTTGTTAAGCCAGAAACAAATAAATACATTCCTCAAGTAAGGGACTGGAAGTACAACATGCCTTATATATTACTTGGGTCCTTTATTTTTATACCACCGCCTCTTGAGCATAATGGGAAATAAGAAAAACAATTAGGGTTGAAATTTATAAGGTCAAAGTGGAAAGATAAAACTGAAGGACAACTCTTGGGCTACCTTGATGAAGTCTGAGTAATCAAGGTCCCCATGGGCTTGTTGGTTAAGTCTCAATAATTAACATAGCCCTATGATACCACAATGTTAACACAGGCATTTTTTAGGAGAAAACCCATGATATTTTGTTATTTGTACAATTATTTGTGTCCATTGATATTAGATATGTGCATCTATGGTGCCATAAGTATGTTTATAACTCTCTTTCTTTATAGGAGCCCAATGCATTAGGGACAATGCATATATTAAGTTGAGGTTAGATCTTCTTGTGGGTCTTGATGTCCTCTTATGGTTTTTGTTATCGTTTCTTTTTTCCCCGGAGACTTGTTCCAAGTATAGCTAGCATATTTAGGTATATTATATTTTGTTTTGTGATGTTTTGTGTTTAATTATGAGAAAAATGAATATATAGGGTAGTTGACATGTTTTTTTATTTTTGAGAAAACATGATACCCCTCAAAAAAAATTTAAACTATGTGATATGTATATATGTATGACTATTATGAGTCTTGTTATGTCATTAGGATTAGGGACATGATAATCGTAGCTAACAATTGCATGAACTGAATAGGTAGTAGCTTGTGATGTAATCCTATGACATGTGTGTGTGATTATATTTAGCTCCCTTTGTGTGTTGAATTTAGAACCTACTCAGTTAGTCTTTCCTAGGTTGTGGGATAGTCGGTTAGGAAAGGATCATAGGCAATTCTTGAACTTAGTCCACTTTTAGCCTAGATGACCTTCCGTATGTGAATAGTATCCCTTGGTCCCTCTTTTGATCCTGTATAACCTATTTTTCTTGTTACACCTTTCACCTTCCTAGTTGTGTTACAATGAACCTATGTAGGCCCTATTCTTCCTTGGACATTATGAACCTCAACTCAAGCAAATCGCCTGAGTTAAGGGTGTCTATCATAGTGGTGTATAATGTGAAATGGGTATGAAGAAGGGTGAAATAAAATACAAAAGTAGGTTTAAGTGTGGTAGAAAAATCAAAATAAATAAAAGAAAAAAGGAAAGAACAAAAGAAATCACACCCAACCTGAATGGACAATAAAAGAATAAAAAGGGAGAAATAAGGGTGGAATAAAAGAGAATAGCTTAATAAGTAGACCCCAAAGTAAATGTAGTCCCAATGAAGCTTAGTCACTAAACATAAAAATATGTACCATATCATCCCCCAAGCCTAAATTACAAGTCGAGTAAAGCCCTAGAGTGATCCTAACCTGACTATCTAAAAGCTAAGGTACAGAAAATAAGTGCAAGCCTATGGAATTTGATGCATATTATTGGAATTTCTCTTATGAGTTTGAGTGTCTCTTTATATGTCCCTGCATTGACATGAATGATTTCATATAAGTGAGTGAGACTTCTTTGTTATTAGGGAGCATGGGTTGTGTTGCTAGATGCTTACTTATTTGGGTGGTGTTATTTGTACATATACATGGTTTTTGTTGCTGGTATAATGCCATATCTTGATTCTTTTATGTCATATTGTTGTGATTCATAGATATGCATAGTTGGTTTTAAAGTATTGAACTTGGAGAGTTTAATGTGTTTTGAATAAAATTTGATGATTTACTGCCATATGTATCTTAGGCTTCTCTTGGTTAAGTATGTTGTATTGTTTTGTTATGTTTTGTTGCTTGAGGATATGAAATGTTCTAAGCTGAGGGTCTTGTGTCATGGTTCCATGGACCTTATGATGCTTAAACTTGGAGAATATGCATGTAGTTAAGGCTATTTTGTTGGATTTGATGTGTTTTTGAAGTGATTTTGCAGGAAACTAGGTGTTGGAAGTTAACTAAAAGAAAATCGAATGAAAATCTAAAAATTGGCCACTTACTTTTGCACCTACGCCCCGTAGGTACCACCTATTGCGCTTAAATGGGTCTGAAGGTTTCAAAAACAAAGATCCAGAGAATAAATTTTAGAAGACTACCTACAGTCCCCCACTTAAAGGGCATAGGTACCACCTACGGCTCGTAGGTGGGTCCGTAGGTGGTCACTAACACACTTTTCTTAGATTGTTTCAAATTGATTTATTATGGTTTCCATGTATCCTACATATACTTCTATGATGTTTTAAGTCATTACTATGTACGTTTATCAGGTTTTTCTTATTTGTTTAGGATTTAAATTCCACGGTTTTCGTGTAATCTGTAAATACCCTTTTTTTCTTTTCTTAGTTAGTTCATATCCTAGGTAGGTGTAACGCCTCAAAAATACACCCTAGACGTCACACAATGCTTACAATCCTGAGAGACCACAAGCTAACCTATGGGTTGGTACCTTATGTGAGCACTGAATAAAATAGATAACAAAGTAACATGTGCGGAATTTAATTGAAAATATCATAAGGTTTTAAATACTGTAACATACAATTAAAAATCATAGTTCTGAAAGCGTCTGAAAACAATGCTGAGAAGACTAATAAAAAAAACTAGTAAACTGACTAACTGTCTGAAATAGTCTGAAAATTCTCTAACTATTGGGGAATTAATGGGACAAGCCCCAACTAACTTTGATTGACTACTAAGCTAAAAGACTAAGATAAACATAAATGGTCCTTGATATATGAGGACTCACCACTGCTACAGTTGCTTATGCGCTAGAATGTCTAAGTACGATCGGGAACCTGATCGTCCGAACCTATGATTTAAGAAATATAGCGCAAGAAATGAGTATGCAGTCAGTACTTTGAATTTACTGGTATATGAGATGAGGTTAGGCTGAAATGTATGGGTTGTATGCATGAGACAATAACTCACTGAATAGCATGAGGTAACTGAGTATGAATGAATAAAATCTGTAAAAATCTGATAATTCCTGACCAAGCATAAAATTTGATTCTGATATAGTCTGTAAACTAAAATACTGAAATACTAATACTAAATAATTGATAGTTTTATGCTATGGTCAAGCAATCCTGAAATTAAATTCTGTACTGAATACTAAACTGACACTGTGGGAGCTAGCTATAACCGGCATGCCCTAATGTACTATCAACGTCCAACTTGTAACCCCAATTAGAAGGGCGTTAGTACCGTTCCATGGGTACTAACATTGGCTGTGTGGATCTACAAATCTGATATCCTAAAGGACAAGGGTGTCATGCATAATTGATGGGGTACTCCTTAAAGTCTACGGTAGCATCGTAGGTCTGGAACCTAGGAACTGCTAGAAACATATCATGCCTACTGATGGGGGATAGAAGTTCCTCATGCCTGGGGGAGATGCTATCTCTATGTTCACTCGGTGTTAAGTTTTACTCCTAACTGAAAGACACTAATTACGGGACTGAACTGTGCTTAATTGGACTCACAACTGACCATATTACTGACTGAATGATTTTGCTCATGTTATAACTGAAATCATTCTGTAGATACTGAAAACTAGGTAAATAGATAAATTTTGGGTATTCATAACCCCCAGGACTCAATAACAATAACAATAGAAACATATTGAAGCTTCGAAAATATAAGTAGTAGTCATTGTTCAAAACCCAATCATTTAGGTATTTCATCAAACACTTGAAATTCATAAGCTTAAGCATGAGAATTGTTAAATCATGTGATTCAAACATGATTGAAATACTAATGTCAAGGATTTAGTATTTAATATGTGAACATCATTATTCAAACATGTCAAGGAATATTTCCAACAAAAACACATGGTAAACATAATTTGTAATCACAATTCATAGTATCTTCATGAAGATAACTCATAACAACATGTACAAATCATGACTTTAAACTTGAAAATGGATTCTTGAACTCCATGGGTTAATAGGGCTCATGAATGAACATCACACATACCTTAATTGATGAATCAGTGAAAGTTCTTGGTGGTTTCTTAAAGCTTGAGCTAGAATTTTAAAGAGGCTAGGGTTTGTTATTAAGAGAGAATTGTTTTCCTTTGAGTGAATTTTGAGTAAAAGATGACAAATAATGCTTTTGGGACCCTTAATTGCGTGTTATGGATCAACTGGGTGAAGGGAAAAGACCCCATTTCCCTTAGAAAAATGAAATCAAAAAATAGAAAAATAGGGGTGGTTAATGAGCTGGGCGTCGTGGGCTCTAGAATAGCAGTCTAAAGCCCGTGTCTTGGGCTCTGCCGTGGGCACCCCAGCAGTGGATCAACCCCCACACTGCAGGCCTATTCCAGGGGGTCTACTATTTTGTGTCTCCAAACGTGCCCTTATGCTCATTCAAAAATTCCAAAACTTACCTGAGATGTTGTATCAACAACCTCGATCATAAATCAACTTAAATAATAACTCTTTGATGCCCGGAAGGTTGAAAATTAAATCATCGAAGTTTAGGGGATTTAGATACAATGGTGAGCTTAATTGAGCCAGGATTTTATGGGGTATAACAAGATCTCCCCCTTGGGAATATTCATCATCGAATGAGATTAATTAAGATGAGAACACTAAGAAACAGAGGTTACACACTGAATATGCTTAACTAAAAACATGGTCACATGACTGAAGCTGAAATATTATGAATGACTTATCTGATTTGTGAATGCATGTGACGAAATGAAAATGATTACATAGATGGAACTGAGAATTGAGAAGAGAAAATCTAGGGTAGAACTGTTACCTTAATCTAAGTCTTAGTTTTAAGAGAAAAGATGAGGGTAGTTGGTTCACATATCTTCTTCTGCTTCCTAAGTGGCTCCCTCAATGAAATGATTCCACCAAAGGACTTTGACCAAGGGAATTTCTTTGTTCCTTAGCCTATGAATATAACGATCAAGGATCTCAACTGGGATTTCTTCATAGGAAAGTTTGTCCTGTATATCTGTACTTTCTAAATGAACAACTATTGTTGGGCCACTAATACACTACTTCAACAGGGAAACATGGAACACTGGATGTACTGATGTCAAATATGCAGGCAACTCAAGCTCATATGCTACCTTCCCATAACGACTCAAGATCCTGTAAGGGCCAATATTTTAGGGACTGAGTTTCCCTTTCTTTCAAAATATCTTCACCCCCTTCATGGGAAAGATTTTCAATTACACCGAATCCCATACTACAAACTCAACATCACTCATACTCACATCTGTATAGGATTTCTGATGGCTTTAGGTTGTTATAAGCCTCTCCTTGATCAACTGAACCTTCTCATCCTATCAAACACCAAATTTAGACCTACCAAAGTAGCCTCACCTATTTCAACCAATCAATAGGAGATCTACATCTCTTCCCATAGAGATCCTCAAATAAGGCCATCTGAATACTAGATTAATAACTGTTATTATTGGCAAACTCAATCGAAGGCAAGTGATCATCCCAACTACCCTTAAAGTCGATAACACAAGCTCTTAATATTTCCTCTAGGGTCTAAATAGTCCTCTCTACCTGACCACCTGTGTGAGGGTGAAAAGCGTATTATGAAAGACTTAGGTACCGAGTTTCTTCTGAAAAGCCATCCAAAAGAGAGATATAAACTGAGTACCTCTGTCTAAAATGAAAGATAGTGGAACTACATACAATCTAACTAACTCTCTAATTTAAAGCCTATCAAATTCCTCGATTTTATAGGAAGTGTGAACTGGCAAGAAATGGGATGATTTTGTCATTCTGTCTATAATAACTAAATTTTAGTCATGCTGACGACGCGAACGGGTAAACCTTATTACAAAATCCATGTTCACCTCTTCCCACTTCCAAGTGGGTATACTAAACTCCTACAATGTACCACTAAGCCTCTGGTGCTCAATCTTAACCTGATGACAGTTCGAGCACTTAGTCGTAAACTCTGCAATATCCCTCTTCATACCACTCCACCAATAGATTTCCCACAAGTCACGGTGCATCTTAGTGGCTCCTGGATGAATAGAATGTTGCACACCATGCGCTTCTACAAGGATTAGCTATCTTAACTCGTCTAAACATGGTACGCACAGCCTACCCTGACAATGCAACACACCATCTTCCCCTTGGGAGAAAATCTCTACTTTTTGATCTCTTACTGACTCCTTCAACTTAACTAGACTGGGATCCCTATCTTGATTTTCTTTTACTTCAGCTACAAAAGAAGATTCTGAACTATTTTGAACCTATGCACTAACCTCAACTGAATCAACCAAACGAACACCTAAACTAGCCAACTAATGAACCTCCTAAACTAAATTCTTCTTAACATTCTCAAAATGAGTAACATTATGCATAGACAACCTACTAAGGGTGTCTGCAAGTACATTGGCCTTGCCTAGATAATACAACACACTAATTCGTAATCTTTCAAGAATTCTAACCACCTTCTTTGATGAAGATTCAGATCTTTCTGTGAAAACACATACTACAAACTTTTGTGATTCATGAACACATCAACATGAACCCCATACAAATATTTCCTCCAAATCTGTAAGGCAAACACAACAGCTGTCAACTCAAGATCATGGGTAGGATAATTCTTTTTATGGGGTTTAAGCTGTCTAGAGGCATAAGATATGACCTTACCTCTTTGCATCAAAACACAACCCAAGCCAACTCTCGAAACATCACAGTAAACAACAAACCAATCCGAACCATCTGGCAAAGTCAAAATTAGGGTTGAGGTGCGTCGAGTCTTTAACTCTTGAAAACTCTTCTCACAATAATCTGACCACTGAAACTTGACTTTCTTCTAGGTCAATATGTACATGGGGGTCGCAATAGATGAAAACCCTTCAACAAACTGTTGGTAATTGCTGGCCAAACCCAAGAAACTCCTAATATCTGATGGAGAGATAGGTTTGGGACAATTTATCACTACTTCAGTCTTTTGAGGATCAACTATAGTGCCATCACCGGAAATAATATGGCTAAGGAAAGCTACTAATCCTAGCCAAAATTTATATTTACTGAATTTACTGAACAAGACTATGATGAACATATCCAAGTACTATTTGAAAACTTAGTTCATCAAGTCCATGAAAGTTGCTGGAGCGTTTTGTTAGTCCAAAGGACATGACTAGAAACTCAAAGTGACCATACCGATATCTGAAAGCCATTTTTTGAATATCACATTCTCTGACTCTGAGTTCATGATAGTCGAATGTGAGGTCAATCTTAGAGAAATAATTGGCACCCTGAAGTTGGTAAAAAAAGTCATTAATTTTGCGGAGTGGATATTTATTCTTGATTGTGACTTTGTTCAGCAGATGGTAGTCGATGCATATTATAAGAGAATCGTTATTCTTTCATACAAAAAGGACTGGATCACCCCATGGGAAAACACTGGTTCTAATGATTCCCTTGTCTAGGAGATATTTTAATAGTTCTTTCAACTCCCTAAGCTCAGCTGGAGCCATTCTGTAGGGCAGAATAGAGATTGGTTGGTTATCTAGAAGAAGTTCTATGCCGAAGTCAATTTCCCTTTCAAGAGGAACCCCAGGAAGGTCTTCAAGGAACATATCTGGAAATTCCCTCACTACTGAAACCGAATCAAGATTAGAAGTCTCATAATTAGAGTTTGACTCAAAAAAGGTGGTAAACACACCCGTTGAATATCATTTTTCTCGCTCTAAGGTATGAAACAAGCTGACCACTAAGCACACAGTACTACCCTTCCATTAAATCACTGGTTCATCTGGAAACTGAAACTGAACAACTCTGTTTCTATAGTCAACTAAAGCATCCCATGAGTGAAGCTAATCCATATTGAGAATGACATCAAAATCAGTCATCTTTAACTCCACAAGATCAACTGAATTGACTTTCTGTCTGACCCTGCAGGCGGTTGCTCTTACCTTTATACATACCTATCAGACACTCCCTCATCCTATGGCTTAGCTTGCCATACCCAAAATACACATAACTTCCAGCCCTACAAACACCTTGATGATTTCTACCACACTTCTGGCAAAGCAAATTAGTTCGACCACTATTTACACTACCCTGAGTCTTAGAGCGTGGCGACTTATCTTGGTTACCATTTCTAAAATTTGACACTAGAGCACTTGGTGAGAATGTAAATGGGGCGAAATATTTCTGATGGATTAAGGATGGTTACTACCTTCCGATCTTGGCTGAGCAAAGTTCAAACTACCTATCCTGTCCTTTTTATTCTCTCTCTCTCTCTCCATAGCCTTCTGTTCCTCAATCTGATGAACATGGACCATCAACCTAGACAAGTCCATTTCCTTAATCAACATCCCAGTCCTACACTCCTTGATTACGCTATCAGATACACTAGAGAAAAGCTTATTCATCCTAGACTTGTTATTAAAAACCACATGGGGAGCTTACCTTGCCAACTAAGTAAACTTAAGCGAATACTCCTTTACACTTATACTGCCCTGCTTCAAATTAATAAACTCCAGCACCTTAGATTCCCTCCACTCCAAAAGGAAGAATTTGTCTAAAAAGATTGTAGAAAACTCCTACCATTCTCCACTCCCTGCATCTGCAACTCTATCCCCCTTCCACTGCTTAAACCAGGTGTGAGCTATATCCTGCAACTGTTATGCAACCAATTATACACTCTCACTAGAATTCATTCCCATAATATCTATTACCTTTGAACCATGTCAAGGAACTCCTGCATATCCTCATCAGACTTGGATCCTAAAAATAAAAGAGGATTCATTCGGGTGAAATCCCGAATCCTGGTTGTTGCAGTATTATCCACTAAATTAGTTGGGATAATAGCTAAATGATTGATCTCATCTGCTACTGAATGGGCTAAAGTAGTGAATGCATCTCTAAACTTGGCATGAGAGACATGCTCATTCATGGGATCTTCATGAACGGGCGGAGGTACGGGCTGATTTTTGTTTCTTTTTCCGTTATTCTTTCTTGGAGGCATGTTCTATAAGGAAGATTGAATTAGAAATAGAGTTTAAATAGATCTCATGCTCTTTCGTACAACATGAATATACTGAAAAAAAGGACACTTTTCCTAAAATGCCTTCTAGCCTCTTTTCCATATGTGTGGCGCATTTCACACCCATGCTCAAGACTCTTCTCAACGTGGTTTTCGAACTCCCTAGGACACTTTAAAACCTTAGGCTCTGATACTAAGTTTGTAATGCCTCAAAAATACACTCTGTATGTCACACGGTGCTTATGGTCCAGCGAAACCACAAGCTAACCCTTGAGTTGGTACCTGTTGTGAGCATTGAATAACCCATGAGTTGGTACCTGCTTTGATTCTAAGATTGACTTGTGATCTTGGGATCTTGTAGCTCTTGGTTTGTTTTTGGTTTGTCTTAAATTTGAGACACTGGGTTTTCTTCTTTCATTATTGTGAGATTGATTTAATGATTTTGTCTATTAGTTCCATGAAATGTCTCACAACTATGAGTGGCTAATTCCCTTAGCTAGGGTTGTGGGAATCCTAGAAGATTAACGATGTAGAAGAAGTGCCAATTCATTCTAGATAAAGATTCCTCTATGTGTTGTGGTTTTCTTCTATTTGATTGTCTTCTTAATGTGTACACACATTTGGATCCCGCTTGTATTCACTAGAGCCTGACCGGAAGGTAGAGATTGAGAAAAAAACATCACAAGAGTGATTTGGAGTTAATTCCCAAAATAAGCTTACCTGCACCATCTACTTAAGATGATTAACTTTCATTTAATAATTTGAGACTCAAAAGGTAATAGTTAATCTGGGATCCAGGATAAGGGTTAGTAAGGCGACACCCTGAGACTCAAAAGGTAAAGGGTGAAATCTATCAATGAGTCCACAAGACAGCTAACGGTACATAACTTATCAGATTCTATAAGCAAGGTATTGGAGTAGTTTGACAGTGCACGATAAATCTACAAAGTTAGAAGCCAGGGGAACACAAGCCTAGTGTTCGTCTTAGATTGATTACAACCTCAAGCATCTAGTTCTTCTTACTTTTTACTATTTTAGCGAATCCCCCCATTTACTTTCTGCACTACCTAGTGATTTCAAAAATTTCAAGCAAGATTTCTGACATAATTCCTATAGGTTCGACCTAACCTAGTGGGGATGCTATATTTTTTACAGCGACCGCTTTATCTTTCAATTGGAGGTGTAGTTTGGGAGACATTATAAAATGATTACCGCTTAAGAGATCCATGGCTACTAAATTGGCTATTGCTTAAGCGAAGCCATGCCTACTAAAGCGGTCCTTGGCTACTTAAGCAGCAGCACAAGATAGCAGCACAATTGGCAACTTGTGATGCCAATTTCTCGATCAAACCCTCGATATTCATTTAGAATCCCGTGATATTAAATAAACAATGCTATTATGCTATTTTTTATTTTTGAACTCAATGGTGATGCCTTATTACAAAAAGAGATTGTTTTCACCAAATTGACCCCTCCACCTAGGACCCTTTTTCACTATTTTCCAAATAATGGGTTAAAATACAAGATTAAGGTCTTCAACCCAAACCAACCATACTACAAACCCAAATTTTACATTCCAAATCTGCTAGTATAGTCTAAATTTCCATCCAACACACAAAATAATAAATTTCTATTGTCGTCAACTTTATGACATCTCAAGCCTCTAAAACCCATAAACTTGCACAAATCATTTCCAATTGCATTGCAAATCATGCCAACCATTCCCAAATATCAAAGTCAACATGTAGCAATATGGGAAGGGACAAAATGGTCAAAACATATCAAGAGGAAACTCAAATATTTAGGTCATTATAGCATCCACCACTAAAACTCTAGTTTGTCCTCAAACTAAAAGGCAAGGAAATACCTAAATCGGTAAAAAGCTAAGGGTAACTACTATACATGTCGAACTCAGCTTCCCAATTAGCCTCTTCAACAGGACGGTATCTCTACTGAACCTTAAGTACAGAAATATCTCTAGAACACAATTGCCTAACATTCATGGATAAAATGGACATTGGCTCATCAACAAAGGTCAACCTCTCATATTACTGAACCAAATTCTAACAAGTACGTGAGACTTATTCAAAAAATAATATTGAAGCATAGATACATGAAATACTTGATAAAAAACTGAAAATTCTAGAGGCCAACTCTTAAGCAACCTAGCCAAATATCCAAAGAATCTCAAATGGTCTAATACACCTAGGTCTAAGCTTTTCCCTCTTTCCAAACCTCATCACGCTCTTTATAGGAGAATCCAAAGAAAGACTCGATCATTGATCCCAAACTTCAAGGAATGAAGCCTACGGTCTGCATAACTATTTTCCTACTCAAGGTTGCCTGAAGCCTATCTCGAATCACTTGAACACTATCCAAAAACTAACAAAAAAAGTCGATACCATGGGTTTAAAACTATGAAGTCGCATCCCGACCAATAAGAGATCAATATCACCTACCAAACAATACCTTAAAAGGGGCCATCCCTATACTCAAATGGTAGCTATTATTATAAGCAAACTCCATCAAAGCCAAATGTTGCTCCCACTGACTTCCAAAGTCCAAAACACATGCAAGGAGAATATTCTCTAAAATCTAAATAGTTCGCTCTGACTGACCATTATTCTAATAGAGGAAAGTTATGCTAAGGTTAATTTAAGTACCCAAATCTTTCTAAAAGGTCCGCAAGAAGCTAGAAGTAAATACTGAGCCTTAGTCTCAAATAATAAACATAAGTATCTTATGAAGATGAAATATCTCACGAACATAGATATGAGTCAATCTCTCAACACTGAAGGAAATCTAAATGAGTAAAAAATGGGTTGATTTGGTCAATCAGTCCACAATGACACAAATACTGATAGCACCGTGAGAAGTACGAGGCAACCTACTCATTAAGTCCAAAGTAATCCACTCCCACTTCAACCCATGAATGGGTAATCTCTGAAGTAAGCCACCCAATCTCTGATGCCTAGACAGCACCTACTAATAACACGAGCAGCGAGATACAAAGTTTACCACATCTATATTCATATCACTCTACTAGTACAACTGCTTCAAATTATAATATATCTTTATCACCCCTGAATGGATTGAATATCAAGAATAATGTACCTCCTCAAAAATCAATCTCACCCATCCACTAACTCTCAACACACAAAGTCAACATCAAAACCTCAATACTTTATCAGAATCAATAGATGTCTCCCTAGCCTCTCCACTTAATACCTCATCTCTAATCACTCTCAAACTCTCATCATCAAACTGGTGATGTCAAACCTATTCCATTAGGAAAGATCTAGCTTTAATAAAAAATAAAACATACTTGGGTGTTGAAATATCAAGTATAACCATTTGTTTAGATAAAGACTAAACCTCCAAGGCTAAAGTACACTCCTAGATCAAAAGGTGAGATAAACTCCCTATATTAGTCAACCTCCGACTCAAGGAATCTGCAACCACATTAGCCTTACCTAGATGATACAAAATAGTGAGGTAATAATCCTTAACCAACACAAGCCAATGTCACTACATCATATTTTAATCTGACTGTCTGAAGGAGTATTAAAGACTATGATGGTTCAAGAAATCTCACAAGGAACTCCATATAAGTAATGATGCAAGAATTTCAACATAAATATTACAACTACCAACTCTAAATTATGGATGAAGTAATTTTCACATGAGGCTTCAATTAGCGAGAGGGATAAATAATCACCTTGCCCTCCTATATCAACACCACAACCAAACCAACAATAAAAGCATCACAAAACATGGTAAAACCCACATGCTCCTTAGGCAAAGTTAGGATAGGAGCCAAAGTTAACAACTCTTTAAGCTTTTACAAGTTCTTCTCACATATATATGACCAAATAAAAACCACCTTTTTTTAGTTAACTTGGTCCAAGGAGTCATAATAGATGAAAAGCCCTATATAAAATGCCAATATATCCAACCAATCTAATAAAACTCCAAATCTCAATATGAGAAGTGCGTGTATCCCAATCACGAATCACCTCTATCTTAGCATAAAACTTACTAAGTCCACTCTTGAATTGAGTAAACTAGGGACCTCATCCACAAGCACCCCAACCTCTACGCCTAGCTCTTCAAGCACTATCTTGATCACTCTGTGAACCACTTCTAAATGCAGTATAGGAGTAGGGAAAAGTTGAAGCTGAGAACCCTACTGCATGGATCCATACATACATTAAGGTAAATCCTTACCCACATGGAAAAACTCATCACATAAACATTCTTTATGTCGTGATGTAATCTAAAATGGTGTGTGTGCACTAATTGACCACCTTAGCCTAAAAAACCAATCCTAGAACCTCCACCCACATAACCTGATACCTGGATACTAGAAGCCGCAGAACCTGAAGGTCCACTACCTGATCCTTATAATGCATTCTAAACTAGCCTACCATGATAACCATGGAACCTCTAGTAAAGAAATATCTTCTTTGGGAGGCATATCTACTAAACTCACACTGACGACGCACCATCTTAGTGTCGCACTGAGTAGCCTAGAAAATAGATTTGGCCATCTTAGCATGCTTAATAATACTCTAGAAAGAAACCCCTAAAACTATAATCTAAGTTGTACCAACTAATAGGTACCATCTAACCCCTTCATAAACTTCTAAATCCACTTAGAATCGATAGAGAAACTAGAGGCTGAATATCTAAATAAGGTGTTAAAATAAGCCTCATACTCAGCAATAGTCGTAGAGAACTGCTCTAAGTTGTCAAAATCATCACACATCTAATCTCTTAAGCTATACGGTACAAATCTCTCTAAGAATGCTGTAAAAAATTAAGACTAATACATAACAAGTAAACTCAAAGGTCTATAACAAGAAAACAACCCCTACCAATCCCTAGACAAATCCATCAACTGATAGATAGTATAAGCAACTCCATAAGACTCAAGGGATACAAGATTCTGTAATTGCTCCTGGCAATTAATCAAAAGTTCATAGGCATCCTCGCAAATAGCTCAACTAAAATTAGTTGGACCTAAGTGAATACATCTCTAAAATATCTTTTGATCATCAGAAGATATAACTGTACCTAAAGTAACTGGAGAAATTATAAAACATGCAATAAATCCATACATAGGTGTACCATAAATGATGAATGTATCCTTAGAGCAGGAATATTATAAACCTATGCCAATAATAATGATGGAACATCACTCAAAGTCTAAGGAATACTAGGTACAACCAAGGAAACACCCTCCAAACAACTAAAGAGACTAACCAAAAGGCCCTAAAGCATTAGAATTTCAACTAAATTCTAGTACCTGAGATGGACCGGTAAATCTTGTTTGATAAATCATCCCTGGAATCCATAATCTCAAGCTTAGAAGAGTCCTTCCTCTAACATCATCTAATTGGGGCATCTCCTCATACTTGTCTTCTACCTCTAGGCCATGGTTGTTCCTCACTATTTATCTCAGCTTCATTCTCAGGTACTGGTTCAGTATTCCTAGACTCTCATGATCTATTCCTCACTATCTGTGCAGAAAAGAATGGATCACAACTTAGAATATTAGGTAAGAACAACCCATATTACTAGGAATAAAAATAGAAATTTTTTTGCTAAAGATGTCTTATAGCCTCTCAAAGATAGAAACAAAAGTCTATGTATCAATATATGAGACTCTACTAGACATCATGCTCTTACACTTATGAGACTGGTGAATGTCACATCCTACCGTAAAGTGTACATGGTTGTGCAAGTAATAAGTAGCCTTTTCAAGCAGAATATTAATCCCACCAGGACTTGGTGATTACAAACTATCCAACTCTAGGGTTACTAATAAGATAAAATAAGTGTGATTCAAAACCAATTAATAGTTTGTGTTTTGTTTCTTATGAAAGAATTATAATATAACAACTATAAGAAGTTCGGATTGTAAACAATATATGGAGAGCTTCCAATGTTAAGGTATTTACTTCACATTCATGCATAACTACAGTTTCTAGTCAATGTTGGTATTTATTTAGATTGTTGATCTATGAGGGTGATATTATAACTTAGTAATGTTCATACTCTAAGTCATCTACCAAAATTAATTTTACAACTACATCATTGAGTAGGGATTTGAGCCTTTAACTTGATGCATTACACTTTCTTCCTATTTCAATAACCAAGTGGGGTGTTTAGGTATATCTCTATCCTAGATACAAATCATCCTTCAACAATAATTATCTAAATATTTAAGACATGATATACGTCCTTTACATAACACGACCTGAGCCAGGGCCTTGTGGTAATAGGCATCCCAAGTCCAACTAGGACTATTGTCTACCCCCATTACCCAACCCAACCCAACCCAACCATCCCACGCATATCCTAAGTCGGATGAATTTCGAATGTATAACAAGATAGAGTGTGACAATAACCTACAACTTTTGGTTAGGTCTATAATCATGACCAACCAAAACAAGTCAAACCATCCATTACCAACCAATAACCATTACCGAACCAAATGAGTTCCAACATAAATATATATAATCCAAAATAAAAGAGGATGGAACAATCATAAATTCAGTCCAATAATATCAGCCCTAATACCAATGCCAATACTAAGGATGACACTAATACCGATCTTGCTCATTCCAACCCAAATTAATCACATGCAGCCTCTAACAAAAAAAACAATATTTGGTTAGATATGCCCCCAATAATTGCTAAAACCAGTATCAATAAATAAATAAAAAGTATGTAAAGTTATCCATGACATAAAATGGAGCCTTCCAAAATATGGAGCTCACCACTTCAATTCAATAGCTGTCCCTGAATTCGATCACTAAGCAGGATGAGTAGAACAACCAATTCCTATATTGTGTAGGGATACAATCGCTTGAAGATAGGTTAATGGGTGAATACTAGAATTATCTCATGATAGGGATAAAATAATGCCATCAAATAAATCCAATTAAACCATCCATATGTATACAAACCATAAATAAATATATATAACCATGCCAAAAAAAAAAAGAATCGGGTTTAGCATTCATTTAAAACCATTAAGCTGGGTATGTGTAACTTAACCGTCTTAGAACAACCCATGGGCTATATGGGGCCAGTATAACCCCTTGAATGGTCTTCGATGTATGTAGTCGCAACCAAAGATACCATAAGAGTAGGGGAATCCCAATTGGAACCCTACAAGGAAGTTTAACTAATCATAACCATGACCACCAAACCATTCTATTTAACAATTCCAAACCATTTAAATCATTTAGGGTTCCATTACCAAACCATACCATGCAGTAGTTCTATTAAAAGTCTAAAAATATAGTAAAAGCAATCTCATAGACATTTTATCAAACATATTGGGGCATAGTGTTTCCAAAACTAATTCCAATTAACAATTAACCATCCCCATACAACCAATTATCCAAACCACCATTAAAGCATGTAAAAATATAAGTAAGACATAGGAAAACCATAACTAAGCATTTAATACCAAAACCCCAACATATATTTGAAACCCCAAAATTATACAATAATCATGCCATGAAAACATTGTATAAAAGATGTTCTTAGTTCTAACTAACAATAAGAGGGGAGTAAATACCTTAGATTATGAAGATGATTAAGAGAAATCACCCGTACAAGCCCCCAATTAATCATCTAGATGAAACCCTAGACTTATTTTACCCAGGAGCCTTAGAAAGAATTAGAGAGAGTTTGTAAGTGTTTTTATTAGAATAATAGAGTAAATGATGTCCCAATAGTGATATATATAATGGGGCCTTAAGAGGTTAAGTGGGGAAATGTCTAAATTACCCCCAACTTAAACTACTTAAAAGTCCTGTCAGATGGTACAACTCACCCATACCAGTCATACCCTTCAATACAAGTGGTACCCACCACTCATACCCAAGGCCTGCCCCTTGGACCAAACACTGTCCAATATATGACTTACCGAAACCAGGTCGTATTCAAGCATATAACTAGTACCCCTAGACCGTATCCCTGGCAAAATAGAATCAAAAGAAGTTTGAACACTGCTTACAATACAAGTTAATGGTATAACCCGTACCCAACCATATAACTTGTTCCACCAAGTCGTACCCATTATAAAAATAATACAACCCACCAACCAACACTGATTGGTGTACGACCAAACCTTACCAATCATACCCTAGCATACGACCTCTACCCCCTAGTCGTAACTTGTCCAGAAATCAGAAATCTAGGAAATTTTCTAAGGTTCCAAAACCTAAGGAATTCCAGTCTTCCCCACTAGGACCATTCATCCCTGAATAATGGACAAGGTAGGTACCACAAACAGAGTTATTTCCATTATCAGACATTAATCAAACCTTTAACCCAGTTCAAAAATAAAGATATGATCAAGGACACATACCTTTCTCATGAACATCTGCAACGAAAAACAAATGTGGATATTTTCACTTTGTGTCCTTTTTTGCTTGCCATGTAGCCTCTTCCACCTTGTGGTTCCACCATAGAACCTTAATTGAGGCCACATCCTTGGTCCATAATCGATGAACCTGTCGATCAAATATTTTGACCGGGACCTTTTCATAAGTAAGAGAATCCGAGATACCTAATCCTTCCAAAGGAACCATCGAAGAAAGATCACCAAGATACTTTCTCAACCTAGAGACATGAAATACTGGATGAATGGAGCTCAAAATAGAATACAACTCTAATTAATACGCCATATTACTAACCCTCCATAAAATTTCTTAAGAACCAACATACCAGAGACTGAGCTTTCACGTTTTACCAAACCACATCACTCCCTTCACGAGAGACATATTTTAGAAAAAGTTATCCCTATAGTCAAACTCCAAATATCTATGGCTTATATCTGTATAGGACTTTTGGCAACTTGAGACAACCTTAATCCTATCCCGAATCACCTTCGCCTTTTCTATAGCCCTATAAACCTAATTTGATCTAAATATATCTATCTCACTAATAATGCTCAACTCACTCCCATGTTTTAGGGGTGAGGCCATCATTATCAATAACCCAACTAGAGTTGGGGTCAAATCCACAAGAAGAAAATTATAAATTTTGAGTCTTATGGTTTCTAGTTGCTAAAATGGTAACCAGAATGCTAACAAATACGACATGTAAATTAAAATAGGGTATTTGAGTTAAGGATGGTTTGTAACAATTATTGATTAATAATGCATGAATCTGACACTTTTGATTTAAAATTAATAATAGAGAGGGACTTGGGATTATATCTACCTATGAGTAGCTCATGCAGGTTAATGATGGTTTAACATGAAGCTCAGTTGCTCACCAAAAAATAGGTTAGGTAAAAATTCATTATAGTTAATATTTACTACAATGATTTCATCCATTGTCTCTTTTCGAGCACCTAACAAGTGTACGATTCATAATCACCCAAAACTTTAATCAAGCATCCCTATTTCTAGGATGATGCTCTTGACATGATTTACACTCCAACTACACTTATTTCTAAGATTACAAAAGGTAGTAAACCATGGCTTAATTGTCCACCATAACCTTGTCCCCCTATAACCCTTTTTCAAGGACTCTATGGGTTACCTCAAGTTCACCTTCATCCCTCTTTCAAGGCTGATGAAGGGTTTTTAGAGTTTGGGGTTTTCACCTATCAAACCCATTTAGAGATTTAGGGTTTTCACCCATCAAAACCATTTAGAGATTTGGGGTTTTCACCCATCAAATTCCAACTCATTAACCCATGCAATGGTGGAGTCCATACTTAATAACTAAAAATCATGCAAACATATCAATATCGACAATCAATTACACTTTAGTTCAGTATAATCTAAAGACTAAAGAAGTTAGCTACTTATGAGACAGGAGAAAATATTGTTACCAAGTATTTTATCCATGATGTTCATGATGATAAAGGAGAAAAATAATTTTCAACTCCGTACAATAATTTCACTAATTTTCTCTTGGAATAATAATTACAATAACTATGAACAATTAATTTTTCACTCAAAATTCTAGGGTCCTTTCTTTTTCTCCCTTCCACACACTTTAAAGTCTTTTGAATCCTCAATATAAGTCTTTAATCCATCTGTCCGAATTGACTACAATGCCCTTTACTCATTTGTCCCGTTGTGCTGCAATCGTACAGTTTCAGCTGCGATCGCGCAACCGTGGTCGCGGATATGACCAAGTGATCATGGTATGTGGGCTATTTTGATAGATAGAGATCGTGTTCTTTTGATTACAGTCGCATTACCTAAGGTTGGATATTCTCCTTGCTTAACTGGTTATGATCACGGTATTCAGACCACGACCACGGTAGTTGAGGCCACTTTTGCAGCATTTTCTTGATTCCTTTTATCATTTCAAGCCCCAATCCACATATTCTCATCTACTCAACTCTATGCCTTCAAGGAGTGGATATTAGTGTATTTTATCACCAATATGACTCATTTATTGATTCAAAATAAGGTAATGTACACAAATGTTGAGTGTGAATGAGTGGTAAAATCATCACTCATCAACACCCCCAACTTAAAGCATTTGTTTTTCCTTAAGCAACACTATCTCTTACCATGAGACAATAATTTTTTATACCTAAACTTTGTACCTTAAAGCTCAAAATGACTTGAACTTTAGTCGCGACCACAAGTAGCTCATGACATACGGGCTAAGCTAATTCCTACTACACCCCTCATAATAAGATGTGACATTTAAGGATACATAGGACTTTAAAGAGAAACCAAGAAATAATAACCAATACTCTAGAAGTGGATTTCTGTTGACCATAACTTAGTTATACTCCACTTTCCTCATTCTTTAGAAGGTGACAAAATTACCCACCCCAATTTGTTTCACATGCCAATCCTCACAAAAAATAAAATTCTATACACCAAGCTACCAAAAATGCAACAACAAGTTTTAAGTGCAAGAACTCTTTTTCACACAAAAGAAATCGCTATGCAACAAGTGTCATACCATAGGTTTGCCCCTATTTTCAGTCGTCACTATGAAAAATTACATAGTTGGAGATCTCAAAGAACTTTCTAATCTTGAAATGTAGGTTTGGGTTAAGGTAGGATATTATTTAGGAATAACATGGCTACAACCTTCCTGAAGGTATTGTAGGATTCTGAAGCCGCAATCACGTCAATAAGTCCGCGATCGCAGTCGTGCGGTAACTGAGACTAAATTCCCCAGTTCTTGCTCTGTTTTTTATTTCCTGCATAGCTGCCATTTTTCCAACTCTGTTTTCCCCCTATTTTTTTGAGTATACTACTTATGTTAAAAGACCTACAAAGAATCAAAACAAACACAAGATGAGTTTAAAATGGGTTGCCTCCCATAAAGCGCCTAATTTAACATCGCGGCATGACTCTCCCTTTTTACCACATAGCATCTTTGAAGTTAATACACTCCACCTTAGCCACCATGAGGATTCACTCATTGTAATGCTTCACCCTTTGACTATTTACTGTGAATTTTCTTCCTTTATTATATTCTAATTCAATGGCTCCACTTTGGTAGACATTAGAAATCACAAATAGTCCCGACCACTTTGAGCGAAGCTTCCCTGCGAAGAATTTCAAATAGGACTTATAAAGGAGTACATTCTCTCTAACATGGAATTCTCACCGTAATATTCGAGAATCATGCAATTTCTTTATTTTCTATTTATACAATACCGAACTCTCATACGCCTTTAAGTAGAATTCCTTTATCTCATGGAGTTTCATCACCCATGCCTCAGATGTTTCTCCCTAATTCATATTTATCCTCTAAAAAGCCTACAAAGCCTTGTGCTCAAGCTCAACGGGTAAATATCATGCTTTTCCGAACACCAATTAATAGGGAGACATTCCAATTGGGTTTTGTAGGCCATTCTATAGGCCAAAGCGCTTCATCAAGTTGCCTTGCCTAATTCATACGACCTATATTTACCATCTTTTTAGTATGGCCTTGATTTCTCAATTCCAAACCTCCACTTGTCCGTTTGTTTGAGGGTGGTATGGAATGGAAACCTTGTGTTTAACCTCATACTTGTCGAGAAGAGAACCAAACACCCGATTAAAACAATATGAGCTACCATCACTAATGATGGCTCGAGGAATGCCGAACCTTGTAAAACTATGCTTTTTTAGTAATGAGATGGCTCACTTACTTTCATTAGTTGGGAGTGAGATGGATTCCACCCATTTGGAGACATAATCAACCGCTACCAAAATGTATTTATTCCCAAATGAACTTACAAAAGGACCTATGAAATCAATTTCCCATACATCAAAGAGTTCCACCTCAAGATTAGGCTTGAGGGGAATCTCATTTTTTCTTGAAATACCCCCAAGTATTTGAAATTTATGACAAAATTTAATCCATTCAATGGTGTCCCTATGCATTGAAGGCCAATAAAACCCAAATTGGAGTATCTTTGCGGTGGTTTGAATTTCTCCATGGTGACCTCCTTAAGGTGAAAAGTGACAAACTTCCAAGATATCATATATTTCAATATATATGACACACTTCCTAATAACTCCATAAGCATATTCCCAAACCAAAAATAGCTCATCCTAAATATATGCATCAAACAAAAATCTTTTCTTTTGATGGTAACTCAATCTTTCGAGGAGTACTCCACTCACTACATAGTTGGAAAAGTAGGCATATCATGGTCTATTATTACCCTCTATGTACATGATCAATTAGTTAGGGAAAGCATCATCAATTTCTATTTCCCTATGCTTTTCATTATTCCCTAAAAGTCAAGAGAGATGATCGGCCACTTGGTTTTCGCATCCTTTTTGGTCTTTCACCTAAAAGTTGAACTCTTGTAATAGAAAAATCCACCTAATTAAATACGGTTTTGCATCTTTCTTGGCCATGAGATACTTAATAAAGGAGTGATCCATGTGTACCACTACTCTAGTGCCTAACAAATAGGCCTAAAACTTTTCAATGGCATATATATAGGTGGCGTCGTTAAGTGGCGACCGACTTAGTTTTCCCTGTACATTTTAATTTAGATTTCCAAGATTTCTATGTACTCTATAAATACTCTGTTGATGTTTTTAGTCAGCTTACGCAGTCAAACTATTCAAAAACATATATCTGGTTCTAAAATTGACTTTAGATCTAGGAATCTTTTTGTTCTTGGTTTCTAGATGATTAATTGATTTGAGACTTTGGGATTTATTCTTCCATGTTGTGAGATTACTTCTATGCTTACTTTATTGAATTCCATGGCGTTTCTTGCAACTAGAGAAGCTAAATCCCATAGCTAAGGTAGTGGGAACCCTGGAGGAATAACAAAGTAGGGGAAGTGTGAGGTTCTTCCATATCATTATTTACACTTGCATTGTAATCTTCTTCAGTTTAATTGCTTTCCTAACAGATTGATATTAGGAAAAGGGGATTACAATAGTGATTTGAGGCTATCAACCCTCATATAATAACTTGATACCCAAAAGGTAATATTTAAATTAGGATCAAAGACAGTGGTTAGTAAGGCAACTGATCTGAGGTGGTTTTATGTATATTAGTGTTTTTATCCTAGCTTATTTAGCCTTATTTTAAGGATAATTCCTATTCTTAATGTTTTAATGATGATATAAATAATCATAAAAGTGTTTAAGTATGTGATTACAATGTTTAGGGTGTATTTCAAACAAGTTTGGAATCAAATTGATCATTTAGAGTCTAGACGAGAAACCGAGTTATACTAGCTTAAGCTAGGTGTTGTTCTAGTTGATTTTGATGGATTCCAGTGAGTGTATTAAGTGTATAAGGTTATTATTGTGTAATTATGTGTCAATTGCATTAAGCCAAGTGTTAGAACAATAAGTTAAAGATCAGCGTGCACAAGCCTAGTCTTAGCTCGTGTTTCTAGTTCACCGTCTTGGATGTTGTCTTGTTTTGAGCTCTAAATTGTTGTTTTTAATTCTATAGGATTCTTTTTGAAAGGATTATGATGATATATTAAGGATATACAAGATTCAAATAAAGTTTAAACAACTCAAAAAGGCTTGGAATGAATCAACGAAAGCACAAGACACAACTTAACGCAAACTAGACACCTGGGATGTTAAGGGCATGTCGCGGTACTAAACCAATTCTAATAGGCGTGTTCCATATACCAGGGTATTATTTCTTAGGTACCCAAAAAAGTATCCCTCCGTGATAAGGGTGCATCGTACTGTGAGACGCACACAAATAGCACCGTGACGTGGCCTAATACAAAAAAGCGGCAGTTTTGTCCTCCTATAAATAGTATACTTGTACTTGATTTTATACACCTTGGCCTAATTTTAAACTTTGATAGATGATGGAAAACACTTCAATTAGGATTTTTATTCTTTTAATTTAGCTTTTTTTTGGATTATATCATGTATTCAATTATTTTGATTACCACTATGTCCATGAGTGGCTAAAATCCCTTTTCGGGGATTAAGGCCAAGAACATAATTATTATTGCTTTGAATTTACTTAGTTTGGATTTTTAATCATTATTGGTTGTTTATTTACCCTTGTTATAAGTATTTTAAGGATTCATCACCCTTAGAATACATCAATTATCATCTTTGTGAACTCGGAAGGGGGAAGAAGATGATAGAACATAGGGGTAAGTAGAGGAAGGTTCTTATTCTTTTATAAAATAAGAAATTTGAATTAGCTTCTAGGATAGGGAGATACCCAGAAGCCTTATTTGTTACACTTGTAGAATGATAGCTTCATGCATCTAATTGGATTATTGCATCTCCACTCAATGATTTAGTTGTAATGGCCAAGTTACGTAGAAGATTAGAGGTCGGAAGACCATGATCATACTTTAAACCCTACGATTCAACAACTAAGATAAATAATCCAAATAATGAAGTTTAATAGTGTAGTATGATTGTTAGTAGTGCTTTAACCCCGGGTTTTTCTTTATTGATTTTCTAAAGTTTTTACTTTACGCACTGTTTACTTTATTTTAGTTTATAAAATCCAAACTCCGTTTTGGCAGCTTTTGCATCAATTTAATATGAGTAGTTGAACTAAAATCTGATAGCTGCTTAACACTAGTTCAAGTGGGATCAATACTTGGCTTATGAAAGGGACACTTTATTATTTGATAGTCCACAAACACTTGTGTGTGCGGTTGGGTGCTGTCAAGTTTTTGGTGCCGTTGTCGGGGACTTGCAAATAGGCAACTATCTTATTTTTAGTTTTTCTATATTGAGTTTACATAGTTTAGTTTTTTTAGTTTTTTTTATTTATTTTATCATACACATGACAGTCTGGGATAGATGGTTTTTGAGGGATGATGATTCTTGTCAATTTTGTGGAGGCCCCTCCACGAGGCTTTTTTCCAAATTTTAATCCAAGCATTTAGAAGGAACCTGCTTGTTTCCGACTTATGCAGCAGACCACAAGTTTATGTGTGGTTTGTATCAATATGTATCACTCTGCAGATATGTGTGGAGCTAATCCTAATTTATTCATGTTTTGAGGGCAATACTCAAAAGACAACCAAGGAGGTAGATGCAGAGTTGACTCCCCAATCGATTGTAGACAAAGTTTTTGATTATTCGAGGAAGTCTAAGTACTCAAAACATGAAGTTCCTGAACATATTCAAGAGATTCCACCGCCCCCATCTCCACAGAAGATGAGAAAAGCAATGGAGGATCCTAGCCAATCTGTGGAACAAACACAAGAATCGCAGCCATTCAGTTGTAATCTTTCTCTTGAGACTGAAATTGAGAAGGTGAATAAAAGTGAGGGTGTTGTGGATAGTGTAAATTTTTAAGTGGGATTGGTTGGGCCGCATTCAAAGTACTTTTCTACATTATGTTTAGATGATGACATTTTTGTGGAATCATTTGAAATAGTGGAAGAGTGTGAAGATAAGGAACAAGAATCTTATATTCTTGATTTTACACCGGATAAGAAACATAAAAACACACCTCACTTCAAGGCCGGGTGGTTTACCATGCACCATCCATTACTCGGTTTATTAATCTCTGTACCACCACCCTATGATCAAAGAAAAAAGATGGATGCAAAATTAGGGGTGAAATTCATATCCTCAAGGTGGAGGAAAAATTTGATGTGGGTCATGCCGCGACACTAAATTAGGTTTTTTCTGGGAAGCAACCCAAGTAAAGTATGTTTTTTTAGTATTTTAGTTTTTACTTCACTATTTTTTGATTTTGTTGAGTCACAGATTGATGGAAAGTCTGAGTACCGAAAAACCCGAGCTAAAGAGAATGGTGAACACTAAGTATGGGGTCCTCGAACCTTCTTGATGTACAAAAATGCTACTAGCTAGGCCTTGAGGCCTCAGGGAGTATTTCTATCTCTACCTTTTAAATATACTCTGGGGAAAAAGTAGATTTTTAAGTGTGGGGTGGGGAAATTCCCAGTTTAAGAAGTAATTTTAAAAATTTTTATGTTAGGAATGAGTAAGATGTACTTGTTGGTGTTGTATTTGACTGCATGATGCAAGTTTGTTTTGGTTGTAAAATACAAGAAGTAACTAGACGCAAACTAGATTCCTGGGTTGTCAAGGGCATATCGTGATACTAAACTAAGTCTAATAGGCGCATGTGTAACACCCCAATTTTCTGAATTGGAATGCTACATGGTGCTTAAGACCCCGAAGGACCATAGGCTAACCCATGACTAATATCTGTACCTGTGCACTGTAATATATAATGTAATAATGCAGAAAACATGAACATGTAGGCTATAAAGTTCAACTGAATAAAGAATCTATAAAATAGTAATATCCGTGTGGGTGAAAGATACCCAAAACAACTGAAAGCTAAATCAAATCTAAACTAAATCTGAAAGCCTCTAAATACTATCTTAATAAGGAGTTGAAGAACATGTCTCCAACTAACTCCATCTAGTAAAATTGAGCTGAAATAATAAATGAAATAAAATAATATCGTATCATTCTCGAATGAAGAGGACTCACTACAACTCTGTATACTGGAATGCAGCAGCTGCTTGTCTGGAACTTATGTCTCTGAACCTATGGTGCAACATGGAAAGAAAGCACCATAGCGCAAATGCATCAATACAACTGGAGTACTGAGTATACGAGTGAGGTAGGCTAATGCAAAGGGTTTACATACATGAATAATGCTAACTGACCGACTGATATGAACGTAAGATTACAAATATACATACATAGTAATTGAGATTGTGAGTACGTGATAGCTAAATCTATATGATAATACATGGTTTACTGATAACTGACATGGCTGAAACTGTAGTTCTGATACCATGGGAGACTATGTCTGACAGTTTTGAATTTGATGAAACTTTCTGAGTCCTGTGCTATAACTGAATTTGACTGTATCTAACAGTCCTGGTATACTGATATCTAAAGAACTGTCTGAGTTTTTTTACTGAGATTGAGTCTGAAACTATGGGAGGTAGTTTTTTAATCGACATGCCCCATGTATGCCATTATGGCTAAGCTGGGGTCCAATCTCTGCCCCGACTGAAGGGGTGTCAATACTGCGCCACTGGTAAGGACAGTTGTTAGTGACCCTTAGCAGGAAGGTACTCGAAATAAGAGTGGTGTAAACCCTAAACTGACAGGTTAAGCTAGCTCATCAACCCTAATCTGACAGGTTAAGATGTCTCAACCTATGTTGGCTACATAGATTTGGAATGCAAGAATGACTGCTAAGAATCACACCCTAAACTGGTAGGTGAGTTCCCATCCTTGGGTTCACTCGGTGATAATTCTACTCCCATCTGAAGAGACTGAACATGATTCAACTGATTGTACATGGAGTGATTAACTGACTTCCATTGACTGACGAAATAGTACTACTATCTGAGAGTTAACTGAGATCATGAGATTTCTGAGGTTTCTTGAGTCACATGATTGATGAGTTCTATAGATTATAGCTTGACTGAGATTATTGGGACAACATGACATAGCTCTAGGCACACAGCTATATTTTTCGGGTACGAATACCCCCAGGACTCAATGGAAGGAAACTGACACACATGACTGGCTTGATCATAAGAGTAGAGTCCAAAAATCACAATATCATAAGTAGGGGATTTCATACTATACATGATGCTCAACTTCTTATACATGGAATGGAATGTATACAACATGTATATACTTTCATAGCTTCAATATCATGCTCATTCCATATCACAACAACAACACATAACAATAACGTGAAATTCATGTGAAATCATAGAGCATAGAACGTGGACTTGTCATTTAAGCACTATTGAATCATGGGACATGAATTCTATTATCCTAGGCATTTTATCAAAAACCTTACATGATCCACTTTGGTCATAGGTTTATTCATGAAATCAACAACCCATATCACCCAAAGTTCATATATTTCAACTAACATGCCATCCTAGTTTCATACAAACCCATAAAGATTCTATCTTGAAATCATTCAACATATAAACAAGATCAACAATCAAATCAAAATATAAAAAGCATAAAATATAGTTTAAAATAGTGTTATTTGACTTCATGGATGAAAGGATTCCATGAACGAACACACGTATACCTTAGTTCTTGATTTAGTAAAGATTGACGGAGAGATTCTTGGAATTTAATGGTAGAATTTGCTTGAACTTGAATCCCCCAATTGAAACCCTAATTTTTTTTGAGAGAATTTTGATTAAAAAGAGTATTTTTTGATGAAATAATGGCTTAATTCCATGTTTGGGAGCTTATATAAAGGTGTGAAGATGACCCAAATACCCCTCTAGATGCATTTTTTAATTTCTGTTCCCGATTTGGGCCCTGGCGCGATGCGAAGACATCATTTGCCACTTGTTTATGACCTTTAAACTCACCGTGACATGGTGGAATCATGAAGAGACACTGAAAATTAACAAACATCATTTTGGCTTATGGCGCGACGCGCCCTGACTGAAATGACACTGCTGAGACTTTAAATCGCCTTAACTTCTTCACCGGGTGTCTGTTTTAGGTGAATTTGGTATCGAAGGAAAGCTTATTCATTTCTCTACAATTTTAAGGGTATGAATCTACCAAAATACCACCTATAAACTACGTTGTTCTCATTCAAATATGACCTATGTAAAATCACACACAAAAATTTGGTAGATTCAAAAGTTCTTAGCTTGGCTTACTCTAAGTGACTCTTATGAACATGATTAATACATCATAATCTATATTATAACTAGGATACTCATCCTAATTCATGTACTCAAACATGAATCACAGGATAGGAGGTTTCATGCGTAGGAACAAGGTTCATTTTCTAGCTTAGAAATATATAGGGTATTACAGCGTGCCATATACCAGGGTCTTCCTAAGGGACCCAAAATAGTATCTCTCTATGATAAGGGTGAGTCTATTTGTTAAAGGCACACAAATAGCACTGCAACACAGCCTAAGATAGGGATATACCTAGAAGCCTTATTTGGTTCACTTATAGGATATTAGCTTCAAGTATCCAATTGTATTATTGCATCTCTACTAAATGATATAGTTGCAATTTCCTAGTTAGGTAAATATTAGAGGTAGAGAGAGCATGAGCATACTACAAACCATATGAATCAACAACCAAGATAAGTAATCCAACTAATGAAGTTCACTATCATAGTATGATTGTTCATAGTTTTTCAACCTCGGCTTTCTCTTTATTGATTGTACAAATTCTTTACTATATGCACTGTTTACTTTATTTTAGTTTATAAAATCCAAACTCTCTTTTGGTTACTTTTACATCAATTTAATCTGAGTAGTTGAACTGAAAGTTGATAGTTGCTTAACACTTGTCCCTATAGGATCGATACTTGGCTTATGAAAGGGCCAAATTATTACTTGGTAGACCACGTACACTTGGGTGTGCACTTGAGCGCTGTCAACAACACCATGAGACTCATAAGGTGAAGGATGAGATTTACCAAAGCATTCACAAGATGGTTGGTAATACCTAGTTTTTATGAGTCTGCATGTGTGGCGGTGAGATAGTTGGATTGAGCATGAGAAACCTACGGATTTAGAAATCCAGGGGGACACAGTCCTAATGTTCTTCTCAGATTGTTTACAACCAAAAGCATTCAGAACGTGTTACGTTTTACTGTTTACTACAAATTCCCATATTTACTTTTATGCACTTCTAAATCTTCAGCAAATTCGAGAGACAGATTCAACCTATTCCCTGTTGGATCGAACCCAACCTAGTTGGGTTACTATAATTTGACAACAACTGCATTATATATTCTTTAAGGTTATAGTTTTAGTGACATCAAATTTTGGCACCATTGTTGGGTAATGTAGTTGTGGATGTATTGATTAAAGTTGTTAAGGTTTTGGGGTTTTACTTTTCTATTCTTCTTAGGGTGTATGCCGGTGTATGCCTAGTACTAGGAGTCAAGGAAATCCCTTGATCCAATTTGATCTAGAGCTAAAATGAATACTATAATAAAATCATAGGATGTCACACCACAGTCATGAAGCTCATCATGAGCTTCCTTAAAATGATCCATAGGGCTTGTATCCCTACCTCCTTAGGAGGTAGTAGAGCAAACCACTATGCGGTTACTAGTAGAGGCTAATTTGAGGAGAAATAATGAGGCTGCCCAGCGTGTCACTCAAGAGGTAGAGAGAGCACAACAATGATTGAAAGTTAATCATCGAGAAGAACTTGATAGATGTAAAAGATATAGAGCTCCAGTTCCCTAATCTATTTAGTACTTTCCACCATATGAAGATCCAGATGAAGACTAGGGTATGTAAAGTCTATTGAGATAGGAGCTATCATTCCTTTTACATTACCCCATGGATTAAAGTTTGACACTACTAGTTCTATGATCCAGTTGCTGAATTTGAAAAGTGTGTTTTTTGGCTTGCTAACATACACCTCATTAATTTTGTTGGAATTTGCACTTCATATAATATGACTCGGGTGGATCAAAAGTGTTGAGACTCAGTTTGTTCCCAATTTCTCTAACTGGTGAGGCTACATTATGGTTATGGTACTACCCCATGGGTCCATTACCACTTTGAATTAGCTGTGAAAGCAATTTTTAGACTATTTCTTACCTCCGACCAGAATGCTACAATTAAAGGATGATATCTATAACTTCAGGAAAATACATTATAAATTAATACATGAGGCATGGTTTTGGTTTAATAAGAAGTTGATGGAAATGCCTAATCACAAATTTTATGAAGAAATCTACTAGAAATTTTCTATTATACCTTGAATACTAGTTCCAAAGATATAGCAGTAAATATTATTGGTGGAGCATTCATAGACCTACACTGGGAAGCAGCATTAAATATCTTAGATCAGATCTCTTTTAGCAACCAATGTGGTATAATCGTGATGTAGAGAGAGGTTTTGCTACTTTGCCATTAGTGTTTTCGAAGAGCATAAAGTTATAGATAAATTGGTGGCTCAAGAGGTTGTGCAGCTTAGGACAGAGATTGGGTTACTGATGAAGCATTTCGCAAATATAAATTCTAAGAAGGTGAATATTGTAGGCATAAAAGGTAAAGCTTCTAGGTTATATAATTCTGATGCGGATGAAGAGGCAAAGTATCTAGATAGAGATTTGGTACATTTCCAAGTCAAGGAAAAATCATATGCTCAAGACAATTAGAACTCGTGGTAAGGAAATCAAGGTTAGAACTACATGGGGATAGGTATAGGGATCAGAGCACAGAAAGATATGGCGACTAGAGACGTAAGGATAATTATAAGGAAAAGAGTGGTGTATATGTTCCACTTGAAAGTTGTGACACTGAGTCAAGGATGGAGACATTGCTCATTAAGTTAGTTAGGGGTTCGGAAAGTCAAGAAAGTTGCCTTAAGGAGATTGAGGCAAACATTTTAGGTTTGACCCAGAAGGTGGAATAGCATGCTACTGCGATCAAGCAACTTGAGCAACAATTTAGTCAGATGTCAGCAACCTTGAATCAGCATTAATCGAGCACTTGTTTGAGTAATACTATGTAGAATCCAACATATAATAGTCACTATTTTTCCATCATCACTTAAGTGGTAAGGAAATCATTGATCCTATCATGTGTATAGTTGATAAAGATAGGGATGATGTCTTTGATGTAAATGAGGCACCCTAACAAAAATCTAAAAAGTTGGTGACTAGTGGTGAGTCATCATAAAAATTAATGGGAGTTGATAAGCGTGTTGAGAAGGATTAAAAAAAAGGAAGTCGAGCCTTTAGTGAAGACTCTTCCACAAACTCCCCCACCTTTTACTCAGAGGATAAAGCAGAAGAAAGAAGAAAGAAATTATAAAAAGTTCATTGCTATGTTGAAAGAGTTGAGTTTAAATATCTCTCTTTTTGAAGATCTTAAGTAGATTCCTCAGTACGTAAAATTTATGAAGGATTTGGTGATAAAGAAGAGAGTTGTTAGTTATTATGATATTGGTGGGTCTCATCATTGTTATATGATTACATATAAATCTCTAGAATAAAAGAAAGCTAGTCTTGGTGCTTTTATGATTCCTTGCACCATTGGGACATCTAGAATTGCTAGAATTCTGTGTGACTTGGGTGCCAGCATTAATTTGATATCGCTGGAAGTGTTTAAATAGTTAGGCATGAGACCTCCCAAACCAACGATGATGCGATTGTTGATGGCAGGTCATACAGTGAAGAATCTTATGAGTATATCATTCACTGATTTGGTAAAAGTGGACAACTTTATCTTTCCGACCAACTTTGTTGTCTTGGATTGTAAGTTGATTTTAAGATACCCATAATTTAGTGGAGACCATTTTTTGCCACGGGCAGAGCATTGGTGGGTATAGAGAAAGGGGATCTTAAGTTCAGGCTAAATGATAAGGAGGACATATTCAATATTTATAGAACTATGAAGAAACCAATTGATATGAGGGTGATTTTTGTAATAAGTTTTGTTGATGATCCTAGAGGTCAACCCTTTAGCTACCTTGATGAATTCTGAGTAATCAAGGTACCCACATTGTGTGTAACACCCATAAAATTTTGTCTATTTTATTTTCGACCTCTCTGTGCTTAAAACATTAATTTTTGACCTGAGATGTGCTTAGGTATGTTAAAAGGGTAAACCGGGTGAGTTTCAGAATTTTTAGAAGAGGTTTAAGGTTATTTTGGGATATTAAGGCGATGAGCCTCTGTATTTTTAGCGTGCTACAAAGGTTAGCTTCCATGATTTTGACATGGAATAGAGGCGGTGTGCCTCTGTGATAATGTTGTGTCACAGAGGATAATCTCCTCAATAAGCAATGTGGCACATAGGTTAGCCTCTAAGATAAGGTTGTGCCATGCTGCTATATAAAAGTCATACTGTCATATTTTATTTCCCTTAGGATGAGGGGTAATGAGGTCTTTTCTCCTATATACAACCTTTAATCATTATATGAACTTATTTCCATCAGTTTTCAAGGAACAAAATCTATTATTCCATTCTCACCCACAAAACCCAAGAAAAGCATAAGGGTTTCATTGTACGTTCACCTTTCGGGTTCCAAGTTCCAAATTGCTTTCAAATACTTGTGTGTCTAAGGCATGTATCTCTCTCCTTACACTTGTATTGTCTTAATATCATCAAATTGGTTTATTATTCACATGGTTTTGGTGTTGGGTTTTGAATTATGGGTTGTGGATTTTTTGGATATAAGTTGTTTGAATATTTTCCCATAATTACTATTGATTTATTATGCATTGAATTATGGATTTGTACACTCATTGGGGAGTATGAGAATAGTGAATGAATTTAAGGGTACAAGGATTCCCCAAATAAATGGATATTGATATTGAAATTGATAAGAACCCCAACCCACTTGCATTATTGATTTTGGAATATGATTTATATTGAATTGACTTATTTCATTAAGACCAATGCATTACATAAATGGCTAACAGATAAGAATGATCTTCAAAACCTTGTTGGGTACAATGGACTCCCACAAGTGAATGATTTATGAAAACCTTATGGGGTATGAAAGAATACCTCAAAAGATTTTAATAATGGTGTCTGGGGCACAAAGAATTCCCCAATGTGTTGGCTGATAAGTCCTTAATTTGAGGATTTTCTAGCACCTTTTAAGCCTTAATTACCATGCTTTTCCATTGATTTTGGGTTAATCTCTTACTTAATGTTCATTTGTATAGGAAAAGTTGAAAAGAGAAGATGAGCAAGTCATTCAGTCAAAAAGAGGTTAAATGTGAAAGAAAAGAGCCAAATGCTAGAAATCAAGCCTAAAAATTGACTCTCAGTTACCGCGATTATAGCTCGAGGGTCCCGATCGCAATTAGTCAACAAGTCAACTGAAGGGTGATCGTGATATGACAACCACAATTGCGAGAGTCAAGAACGCGATGAAGAGGTGGTGATCGTGGTACAGCGGAAAAGTTTTAAGGGTATTTTTATATTATTAGGAAAATATGGAATTGGGGCTCAAATAAGGGTTTTTAGCTCATTTTCCACTATTTTTATCCATTATTCCTTTTTTATCATCAACTTAGCTTAGTGGTAGGGTTTTGTTTTCTTTGGAGCTTGGAGCTTAAATTTGTACTAATTTGAGACAAAAATCAATTAGAGGAACTCCGAAGTGTAGATTTGGTACCACCCATTGAAGATTCATTGGATTTTAAAGTGTAGTTTACCCTCTCTTTATTTTTAATGAATAACTTTGATGGAAATATTGGTATATTTGTATTTATTATTAGTATGATTTTCTAGATCTACCTCTTGGGATTGTGTTTGAGTAGGGTACAAATGTGCCGATATTGATTGTTCGCTACAATTTGTGGTTAATGTTGATGGGTTTCACAAATGTTTGAATGCAAAATGAGAATTGTCGGTGAGAACCTCAATTTCCCTTAAAATTCCCACATCATCCTTAAAAGAGGGATGTGGGTAGTCTAGATCCTACATCTTCCTTGAAAGAGGGATGTAGGTGACATAAACATTTGTGAACAATAATATAGATAGTAGTAATTCCAGTTTTATTGTCTTAGAAATAAAGATAAAACGCAAAATTTCTATCTCTTAAACATTATCCTAAAAATAGGGATGTTAAATTGAGGCTTTTGGGTTGATTAGACTATCAATACCCATAAGGTATTCAAAAAAATCCATGGGTGATATTTCGATATTTTGCTGAAAGATTAACACTGAAATCCCGAACCTAGCTTACCCACTCACACATTAGTCAAAATTGGATGCTATATTTCATATATCTGCTCACACTAGTTTTATCCAAGGAAAACATAATCACAAGATCCATTCCTAATTGATTGCACTCTAATTATTCTTGTTCCCGAATTAGTCTTTTAGAAGCCCAAGAATTGTCTTACACTTTTGAAAACATTCCAAATCCCCCAAAATATTTGTATAATATGTTTAATTTTATCAAGTGACTTTAATTTCAAACCTATTTAATCTCCACTCACATTGTTCCTCGTTGATTGAACCCCAACTCAAAGTTGGGTAATAATATTGACAATGATCGCCTTGCACTTAAATGGATGTGTAAGTTGAGAATTATCAAAAATTGTGTCGTTGTTAAAGAACAATTTGGCGTATTGAGTTCGTTTAAAATTTTAGCCTACTTGCTTGGATCAACTTTGTAAACATTTGTCTGTGATTTTCTTTTGTTTCTTGTGTTTGATAGATTTTTATTTTATTTGTTTGCTTGTTACTATGGCATCTTGGGATGAATATGAGTTTAGTGGGTTGAAATTTTATCTTGATGATCCATTTCCATGTTGTGAAGGACCTCACTTTTTTTTATATTATAGATATGCTACTCGGGAAGAGATGTGTACACCATCTCGATCCTATTGGAAGTATGATTGTTCTTTGTTTGGTGGTTGGGATGGACATTGAAGTAATTGTCCAAATGCCCCCTCTCCTTGTTATTCTAAACCAAATGCTAGTTCTTTTTATTAGTTTGATAGGTTTCATGATTCGATAAAGGAAGAACAACATGTTGGGTACAATAGTTTTAAAAGCAATGCTTCTAAATCTTTTGGATCGGCCAACTACATTAGAGGAGGACGTCCATGTCTTGCATTAATCCATCACATAATTTGGAAAGGAGAGTGAAAAATAAAAAGAAATGAGTTAGAGTGTCGATCTTTCAAGTACTATAAATACACACAATCTTAAAAATGAGAAAAACAAGGAAAAGATATTAGGCCATGTCATAGACGGCGAGCTTGATAGTGAAGAACCCTTAATGGTTTCCTAACCAACCAAACCAAACATGAGAGATGATGTCATGATTGAGGAAATGGCACTAGAGCCAAAAGAAAAAGACAAACAAATCCTTTGTAAAGGCTCTAGTTCATTTCAGGTTGAGAATATCAAGAAGGATGCGAATCCAAAATTAGGAAGAAGACCTCACTCAATCCACTTTTCAACATTATGGTTGGTGGATGTGATAAAAGTCGAACCACCCAAGCAAATGATGCATTTTTTAGAGGGGAAGGAAAATCTCTATATTTTGGTATTTATCATTGCAAAAGGGAGAAAAGAAAGCCCCTTATTAAAGGACAATAAATGCAAATTGTGATGTGTAACAAGTGATTTCTTGATGTTCTCACCAATACCCAATGAGCCTATTAGGAAAATTGATGTGAAGTTGGGTAAAAGGTTCAAGTCTTCAAAGTGGTGAGATAAAAAATATTTCATTATGTCCTCACCTTTTCCCAAAGTACCTCAAAGATGTATTGATCTAAAGTTAGGACATTTATTCAAATCTTCTAAATAGAGACATAAATGATAGTCAAAAGATGTCATACTGCGACTTTAACTAAGGCGCTTCTTGGGAGGCAACCCAAGAAATTTTTCTTGATGTATTGTAATGTTTATGGTTCAATTTTTAGCTTGGTTTGTGGTGTTTTTAGGTGATAGAACAAGTTGGTATTGGTACCTCAAGAAATGAAACCCCGGATAAGTATACTGGACTTTCTTTTCATCACTTTCCTCTCTTTAGAAAGCTTACAAGCTATGATCTTTAAAATACAAATAATAATCACATTCCATGGTTTCTGTTGGTTTGAATTTAATTCATTTGAGCTTAATTTCATAGAATGTTGTTGTTGGGATGAATATTTTTTAATGTGTGCCTTGTCTCAAATGCTAAATTGCAAAACTCTTGCTTCCATTCACTAGTGCACACCGTGTATTTGATAAAACACATACTTGAGGTTTGTTTGTTTAATTGAGTGGTGGTGATTTAATTTGGTTTGTATGATTACAAGTGGTGTGTTTGGTGATTAATTGGTCTATTGGGCTTGTTCACATTGGTTGTTATTTTATCTATTCAAGCTCTTACTTTTCATGCACACCATATGTTTGCTAAAATGTCAATAAGAAAGAAATGCCTTGTATACTTGTAAAGGTTTGTGTAAACTTTCATGGGGCTTTTTGTGATCATTGTTAGAGTATAGCTTTGAGTCTAATTGGTCTTAAAAGTGGGATAACCAGTCGTTTTTGGTTGAAGTTGATGAATCTTATGTCCATGGTGTAAACGATTAGTGTGCTTATCATTGCATCTCCGGGTGAAGTCTAAGTAACCCGAGAGACTTGAATGCTTGCCTTGCCCTATGATAGATTGGGTAACGCCGTTCTTAATGGTATAGGATTATTTGTGTTTCTATTGGTGTTATGAGTGTTTTATGATCTAAATGGGTGATATGTGAAGTTGTAAGGAAAGAATCCCATGAAGTTTAATGATAATGTTGCCTTGCATTCCTTTAAGATTTTCTTTAATTGTTTAGGAAGAAGCAAAAGTTCAAAAATGCTTTCAAAGTATTATTGGCAAGAAATGAAATGTTTTTGAGAAAAACAAAAAGAATTATAGTCTTCTTTGTGAAAATGATCAAGGATGTTCTTGATCTTTCTTTTGAATGAGACCATTAAATTCAATTTTTGTCTCTCTTTACAAGGAAGAGTCCTTGACTCAAAGTAACTTATTAAGCTCAAATTGCTCAATTTGGTCGGGAGATTAATTTTTTGCTCTATGAGTATGATGCCATGTGTGGTGAGATTTTTGAATAATTCTTGTATACATATTTCATCAAGAAATTGCCCCGAGTGTGTTCAAAGCTAAATTCTAGACAAGCTTGGTTTGGAAAATGACCTGAGCCCATTTTTGACCCGTCACATAGCAAAATTCCCACCTTAACATCATTCCCTAGTTAGACCCTTTGATCCTATTTGCTCATTTTTCTTTCATTTTGTAATAATAACCTTGCTAAAACACCTAACCCCTTTTAAAATCTTCTTTTTGTGACTTAAC
This sequence comes from Capsicum baccatum var. pendulum, assembly GCA_030864225.1. NCBI lineage: Eukaryota > Viridiplantae > Streptophyta > Magnoliopsida > Solanales > Solanaceae > Capsicum > Capsicum baccatum. Next base: position 155,616,139 of record CM061560.1, on the reverse strand, counting down.
CACCTTTGATGCATCGAATGATTCAAAGTAATGAAATGTGTGCAAAAGCTTATGTTTGGGGGGTTTGTGTAGTTGGGAGAATAAGTAAGGGTGGTTAAAAATCCAAGTTTGGGGGGATTAATGTGATGTGCTAAGATGGACCAAGAAAGGTCTAGGTAATATGGTCAAATCATGTGCTTAAGTGACAAGAGACATACTTAATGGAAAAGTTGTATAGCCTAGTCCATTTAATGTAAAGATAAAAGAGGCAAATGAGGGGGATAAGAAGCACTTAAAGATAGAAAGTCTCTTGAAAAAGCCAAAGAAATGAACAAAATGGTGGATTTGAATTGTTTTGTAAATGCTAATAAAAAAGGTAGGGAAATATGAGAAACGATTTGTAGGAGAATAAGGTGGATAGTTTGAAAATTTTGGGGCAGAAGGAGTTGAGGAATTGCATTGAAGGAGGTATTTTAGTCACTTGATCCATATATATTCCTTCCCACACCTTGAACCTTCATCTTGACCCGCAAGACCTTGTTGATTCCAAACTAGGTAAGTCTACATTAGTGGCAAAAAACACAAAGGGCAAGCCTATGGCTCTACTCATGTACTTGAATTTATTTGCGAGAGTAAGTGTGAATTCTTTCATTTTATGAGCTCCTTTAGAAATTTCAATGTCTTTTGTATGTATGGAGCTAACCTTTGATTGTGAGCGGCATCGATACTTTGGGGGTATAGGGTGAAGTCTTAATCTCAGTTTGGGAAAATGGGTTAAGTAAGTTTCATTGTGAAGATTAAGACAATCTTTGAAGATTTTGTGTCTCCACTTAAGATGCTTTATTGATTTGGAAGGTTCATGTGATATAAACTTGCATCCTTTCTTTAAAGATATGCTTATTGAAAATTTTTGGTTCACTTGTTGCCATGACATGTTTGAAAGTCTTTACAGAGCTTTTTTAGCTTGTTCCTTTAGTATATCTTTCTTTTGGGTGGATTTGAATTGAATACCCTATCTCATTAAATTATTCTTAGTTGCTTAAGGACAAGCATTATATTATGTTTTGGGATGTTAACAGGTCGTCAAATTGAGGATTTTCTAGCACCTTTTAAGCCTAAATTACCATTCTTTTCCATTGATTTTGTGTTAATCTCTTACTTAATGCTCATTTGTGTAGGAAAAGTTGAAAAGGAAAGATGAGCAAGTCATTCAAGTCAAAAAGAGGTTAAATATGAAAGAAAAGAGACAAATGCTATAAATCAAGCCTAAGAATTGACACTCAGTTACTGTGATCGCGACCTGAGGGTCGCGATCGTGACCAGTCCACAAGTTAACTGGACGGAGATCGCGATATGACTACCACAATCACAGTATTCGCAAATCCGATGAAGAGGTGGCGATCGTGGTAGGGTGAAAAAGTTTTAAGGGCATTTTTGTAATATTTGGAAAATATTGAATTGGGGCTCAAATAAGGGATTTTAGCTCATTTTTCACCATATTTATCCATTATTCCTTTTTTATTATCAACTTAGCTCAGTTATAGGGTTTTATTATCTTTGGAGCTTGGAGCTTAAATTTGTTCTAAATTGAGACAAGAATCAATTAGAGGAACTCCAAAGTATAGATTTGGCATCACCCATTGAAAATTCATTGGATTTAAAAGTGTGGCTTGCCCTCTCTTTATTTTTAATGAATAACTTATATGGAAATGTTGGTATATTTGTGTTTATTATCGTTATGATTTGCTAGATCGACCCCTTGCGATTATGTTTTGGTAGGGTGAAAGTGTGTGGATATTGATTGTTAGATTCAATTTGTGGTTAATGTTAATAGGTTTCACAAATGCTTGAATGCAAAATGGGAATTATCAGTAAGAACCTTAATTTTCCTTAAAATTCCCCCATCATCCTTAAAAGAGGGATGTGGGTAGTCTAGATCCTAAATAGTCCTTGAAAGAGAGATGTAGGTGACATAAACATTTATCAACAATCATGTAGATAGAAGTTATTCCCATTTTATTGTCTCGGAAATAAGGATAAAATGTGGAATTGTTATCTGTTGAAAATCATCCTAGAAATAAGGATGTTGAATTAAGGTTTTTGGGTTGATTAGACTATCAATACCTGTGAGGTATTCAAAAGAATCCATGGGTGATATTTGGTATTTTTTTGAAAGACCAACATCGAAACCCCAAACCTAGCCTACCCACTCATAGACTAATTAAAATTTAATGTTATATTTCATATATCCTCTCACACTAGTTTTCTACTAGGAAAACATAATCCCAAGATCCATTCCTAATTGATTACACTCTAATTATTCTTAGTCTCAAATTAGATCTTTGGAAGCCCAAGAATTGTCTTACACTTTTGAAAACATTCAAAATCCCCCAAAAAATCTATATAATATGTTTGAATTTAGCAAGTGACTTTAATTTTAAACTTATTTAATCGCCAGTCATATTGTTCCTCATGGATTTGACCCTGACTCAAAGTTGGGTATTTATATTGACAACGACCTCCTTACACTTAATTGATGTGTAAGTTGAGTGTTATCATTGGCTTATCACATGTGCTTGCAAGCTATAGTTGGTTTGATAATGCCACTTAATGATGCCTAAGTGATGGACTCCTTAATATAATGGTTGGGTTATGTGTTAAATGTTTTGACTGGGCTTAATAGGGGTTATATTAGCTAGCTGTGAAGGTGTGGCTCCCGAAATACTGATACTGGAAACTCATGTTTGCCTACTTGATGATTGGTCTTGATGACCGTTTTCTTATGTCACACTATATATATTTGTATCGTGGATGGCAACAGGTGCAATAGACTTCTCGTTCTTCCATGAAACCTTCGGTTTGTGCAGCTAACACGTACTGGACCCTTTCAGTGGGGGAGGCAAACCCATGTAGCCCGTGGATTCCTTTTATGACGGTTGAAGCTACATAATGTAGGTTAATGATTTTTAACTCTCATTATAAGCTTTATTCCCTACCCCAGCATGTTGTAAAATTCTATTATTTGCATATGTTTGTGTGCATTTAGATTTTGGACTGATTTTGGATTATTGGTCATGGCATTATTTTATCCTTTCTACTTGAGTTACATTATAGTGCTCAACCCGCTAACTATCTCTGGACGTTGTATTCCTACACGATGCAGGCACGAAAAATATTTCTATGTTTTCTGTGCAATGATAAGGCGATCATTGGATAGCTCATTAGTTAGATTGAAGCGGTGAACTTCCATACTTCGGAAGACCTCATTTAATTATTTAGGTGTCTTTATGTTATTGACTCTTTCCATTGGATTTATTTTTGCTATTATCAGGGGCATGTCTTAACTATTAATGGTATTCGATTGTCTAGAGGCTTTGTGGATTACTGTGGACTTGGGATTGGTTGTTAAATTCTTAGATTTATTTTGAGTCATACTTATCTATCTGCTTTTACATTTGGAATTCTATTGCAATACTTATATTTTATTCCATTTGACTAGGCTAAGAGGGTGGTTTACAGTCCCTGTTGGACGTGAGATACTCGTCATGGTCAGTCCTTGGTTGGGGTCGTGACATTGTGTCGTGATTTAAAATTAGTTTCTGCTTAGGAAGAAACCCAAGGTATCTTACTATTTGTGCATTTGTGTTAATTTATGATAATGTGATTGACATCATATCTACGCACCTAAGATGTCAGGGGTATGTTCCTATCTCTCTTATTTTATAGAGGCCTAATGTATGGGGGAAATGCATGTCTATTTGATGGTGGTTGAGCTACTTGTCGGTCTAGATGTCCTCTTGGGGTTTTTGTTGTCGTGTCTCTTTTCCCAGCAGTCTGTTCTTAGTAAAGTCAGTGTGTTTAGGACGTATTGTGTTTTGTTTTATGTTTTTTATGTTGTTTTTGTTTGTCTAAGAAAAAATAAGTATATGCGGGCAGTTAATGTATTTTTGTTTTGATTGAGCTTAAATGTTGTTGAGAAAATGATACCCCTCTAAAAAATGTTATTTTGAATTGTGTGATGTGTATATATATGTGACGGCTGTGAATCTCGTTATGGTATTAGGATTAGGAACATAATAATCATAGCTAACATTTGCAAGAACCAGATAGGTAGTAGTTTGTGATACAACCTTGTGCCATGTGTGTGTGATATGCTTAATTAGTTTTCTTTGTGTGTTGAATCTAAAACTTACCTGATTAGTCTTGCCTAGATTATAGCATAGTCAGTTCGAAAAGGATCATAGGTCGTTCTTAAATTAGTCCACTTTTAGCCTAAATGACCTTCCAAATGTGAATAGGTATCCCTTGATCCCTATTTTGAGCCTATATAGACTATTTGTCTTGTTTTCATCTTTGACCTTCCTAGTTTAGTTACTATGAACTTGTTTTAGCCCTAGTCCTCCTTGGATATTGTGCACCTCAACTCAGGCAAATCGCCTAAGTTGTGGGTGGATATCAAAGGGGTGCGTAACTAGAAGTGGGTATAATGAAGGGCGTAAATAAAAGAATAAAAAAGTAAGGTTGGGTGTGGTAGAAAAAAAAAAATTGTGAAGAAAAAAGAGAGAAATAAGGGCAGAATGAATGAAAAATTGCCAAGGAGGCTTAGTCACTAAATTTCCAAATGTATCATACTAGCCCCCAAGCCTATGTTACAAGCCGAGTAAAGTCCTATAGTGATCTTAACCCGACTGTTTGAAAACTAAGGTAAAAACAATAATGCACATTTATGGAAATTCTTTGTCAGTGTGAGTGTCTCATGATTGTCCCTGCATTAGCATGTATTATTCTACTGAGTGAGTGAAACTTCTTTGTTGTGAGGGTGCATGGGTTGTGTTGCTAGCTTCTTATCTATTCGGGAAGTGTAATTTGTGTATGTTCTTGATTATGTGTCGCTAATGTAAAGACATAACTTGATTCCCTTATGTCACATTGTTGGGTTGCATTAATTCACAGAGTTGGTTTTGAAAAGTTAAAATAGGAAAGGTGATGTTTTTGAGCTAAATTTGAGATTGACTGCCATAGGTATCTTATGTTTGTCTTGGTTAAGCATCGTGTCATGTTTTTTTGTGTTTTTGTTTCTTGAGGACATGCAAACGTTGTAAGTAGAGGTGTTGATGTGCTATGATTTTATGGCACTTTCGATGCTTAAATCGGAAAATATACAAGTACCTAGGTTTGTTTGGTAGATATGATATGTATGCAAGGAACTAGGTTTTGGATCTTAATATGAAGAAAAGGGGTTAAGAATTGCATAAAAGCCTACTTACAAGGCTGCCTACGTGTAGTAGGTAGAACTTATGTGGCATAGGTAGCAGTCATAGGTTTCAGAGTTACAAACTTCAAATAATAAAAAGCTATACCGATGAACCTATTACCTATGAAGGGTAACCTACGGCCTATAGGTACCACCTACAGTGCCATAGGTACCAGTGTAAGTGTCAAAGAAGTAGAGTTCAGAGAAGCTGATTTTGGAGGAGTCTCCTAGTACCTGCGATAAGGAAACCTACATGATATAGGTACCACTTATGCCTCATTAGTACCACTATAAGAGTGAAAATACATAGTTGAATAAGGTTAAGGCCTACGATGGAGTACGTTCCACTTACAAGTCGTAGGTGGTGCCATAAGTGGCCATCGACTTAGTTTTCCCTGTACATTTTGTTTTAGATATATAGTATTTTTATGTACTATATATACACACTTTTGTGGTTTTTTAGTCAATTTACACACTCATACTAATCACAAACATATATTTGGTTCTAACATTGACTTTTGATATGGGAATTTCTTTGTTCTTGGTTTTGGTTGATTAATTTATTTAAGACTTTTGGTTTCATTATTTCATTGTTGTGAGATTACTTTTATTATTTCTTTATTTAATTCCATTGAGTTTGTTTCAACTATGAGTGGCTAAATCCCTTAGCTAATATTGTGGGAACCCTGGCATAATAACGAAGTAGGGGAAATATGAGGTTCTTCAAGATCATTATTTACACTTGCATTGTTAACTTCTTCAGTTTAATTTCTTTCCTAGTTGTGGACAATGCTATGAACTTTGTTGTATTCGATATCATCTGTACAAGAGATATTGAGATTGGTAAAAAGGGATTACAACAGTGATTCAAGTCTATCAACCCTCGTCTAATGACTTGATACCCATAAGGTGATAGTTAAATTGGGATCAAAGAAAAGGGTTAGTTAGATGACACTCTAAGACTCACAAGGTGAAGGGTGAGATTTACCAAAGAATTCATAAGATGGTTGGTAATAACTAGCTTTCCATATTTTGCATGTATGGTGGTGAGATAGTTGGATTGAGCACAAGAAACCTACTGTGTTAGGAAACCAGGGGAAACACAGTCCTTGTGTTTATCTCAGATTTCTTACAACCAAAAGCATTCACAACTTGTTACTTTTTACTATTTACTAAAAATCCCCCCATTTACTTTTCTTCACTTTCGGCTACTTTAGCAAGTTCAAGAGACAAATTTGACCTATTTCCTGTAGGATCGATCCCAACCTAATTGGGTTACTATAATTTGACAGTGAGTGCATTTTTCTTCTTGGAGGGTATAGTTTGGGCGACATCAGTATTTCCCTTGTATTTTTTAGGATGAAATAGATTCTTAGTGGTAGATATTATAATGACTTAATTCGTTGAACTTTCTCTTTTTATGTGTTTGGATAATTTTACCCCTTGCCGTGATAGCTATAAGTTATTTCTGGAGTGTGAGAATGGTTGGCAAGGTTTTCATGCCATCCAAAATGTTTGTACAACTTTGTGGTTTTTAGAGGTTGGAAAGGCCTTATAGTTGATGTTGGTCAACATTTATTGTTTGAGTGTCGGTAGCTATTCGAAATGTTGATTTAAGGTTGGTAATGTGGTTGGTTTGACTTTTTGGCTTTTTAATCTCATTTCGACCCTTGATTTGGAAATTAGTAAAACTGGGTGTTGGGGGTCAATTTTGTGGAACAATATCTTTTCAAAAATCTGATGTCGCTATTGATTCCAGAACGTCAAATTTAGTCTAGTAGCATATTTTATTTGCCTTCACAAGATTCCAAATAATCCAGGGGGTGGATAGATAATTCTAAAACGTAGAAAAGTTGTTGATCCAACTGGATGTTGGTGCTGCCGCTTTAGCAGCCAAAGGACCTCTAAAGTGCTAACTACTTTAGTAGTCAATGCACCGTTTTAGCGACACCTCTTTGACATTCATCTACCGCTAAAATAGATGATTCATCATTATAGAGGTCGTTGTTTTAGCGGTAGGGGACTAATTTAGAGTCCAAATGTAATTAGGTTAGACCACTACAATGGTCAATCCTCGCTTAAGCAGTCATTTTACCTCTTTAACAGTCACAGCTAGAAGGATAAAAAATCCTCTTTCTCAATTTTTCTTCAAGTTTTGACACATTGAGCTTCGGGTTAAGAGATTATTGAAATATTCCTTCCATTTTTAGGCTTGGGTAAGCTCCAAATCACTATTTCAATTATTTTACTTCAATTATGTCATTTTGAAACCCTTTTAAATCATGATTTCAAAATAAGGAATTGGGATTTTTGGGTCGGAGGGCCTATATGGTATTTCCTTGACTTGAACTCCATTTTTAGTTGGGTTTTCATTTATTACTTCCTTTAATCATGGGTAAGGTTTTTCTAAACCAAAATTTTGATTTTACCCTTTTATTTTAAAAACGTGTTTCAAGGGTTCGTTTTGTCACCGACTTGAAAATAGGCAATATAGGTAGCATTGGCTTTATTTTAATAGTTAGATTCTAGATTTGTATGTTTTAGTTGATTTCAAAGTCATCCGAGAGGTGAAAGCTCTGTGTTGAAGGGCTTTAGACCGAGATTTTGTTGTTTTGAGGTAGGTTATGGATTAACTTTCTTCAGACTAGGCTAGGTAGCTAATATATATGTAAAGAATGTTATGGGTATGGTAATAACAATGAAAGTTGTATTTTAATGATATTATTATTGTTCTGTGCCTGTGAGGGGGCTTGTATTGTTTTTGTTGGTGACTTAAGATGATATTCACTATATGTTGCCCGTGTAGGGCCTTATCTGATATTGTTTGCCTTGTCTATGCATTGGTTGCTTTCTTTCTGACAAAAATACCCAAGTCAGGGGATTATATGGTATTAATGATTCCTTACTGATACGAGAGAGACTAGGAACTCACGACATAACACCAAAATAGTCCACTCAACAAGGCACAAACCGAGGACCCTTTGAGAGCTAGTTTCGGCCAAGAACAAGAATACGAGTTTCACAAGTTAACAAGGTGTTGGTGACACCAAAATCGGCCAACCAATATAAGTTACAACACAATATAATGAATAACGAATAACAACGACAATGTTATAACAATACAACACCACACGCCTTACAACACAAGATACAAACTACTACAAGATGAAAACAAACAAAAGGATAGATAGTTAGACAAAGGCAGTGTAAATCCTAGTAAACAAAGAGTACATCAAACTCTAAGACCCCTAACACCTCCACACACGATCACCTAACTCTTACGATGACACAAGAGAGGATTCCACCACTCATGTGCCAAGGTTTCTCAAAAACAAACAATTACAAGAGATTCCACCCTTGAATTGTTATCCTAGTTACAAGTTTCGGTTTGCCTCCAGTAGAGAGAGGAATTTGGTGTTTCAAATGTCAACACTTACAACAATAATCAACTAAGCCTCAAAATACCTATCTTGTTCTATTTATATTACATAACAATTTAGACTTAAAATGACAAAAGTGCCCCTTTAATGAAAAGCCTTCAAAGGCCACCCCTCTGGTATAGCAAATAAGAAAATGGGCGGCTTTGGGTATGTCTATGGTCAATATCACGTCTCAACATTGAACTTCCTAGGATGATAATTTCTGCACTTGTACACACGTTGATCTTTATAGTCGCACTTGTATCATCCTCTCCATCTTGAGATGAATTTTCCCTCAAATTCAAGCAATCATCACCGGCAAGCTCTCCTTTTTTCATCATCTCTTCATTGCTCTTCCTAAGGTTAGGATTTTCAACCAAGGGTCCTATGATATCATCAAGAATTTTCCTTGGATTTATATGTTCTACAACCTGCACATAAGAAGATTTGATACTAGGCAAAGTGCTAGTATCTCGGTTAGTAATCAACAAAGAGTCCTTGTGGGCAAATCCCACAATCCCAACTCTCGGCTTCTCTCCTTCTTCATCCTCCTCACTCTTGGATTCTTCTTCCATACCCTCACTAAGAATGACTTTTCTTTCCATATACATAGGCACTACAATCTCACCTTCACACGGCCAAACATCTTCCTCATCCCCCTCCTTTGGCTCCTCGGGTTCTACCTTCTCTCCATCTTGAGATTTATCATCAATCTTATTTGGTTCAAGTCCCAGCTCATCCCCAATAAATTACAATTTTACTTCCCTTAGGATCACATTTCTCCTATTTGGACACTCGTTAGCCTTGTGTCCCCAACCTTGGCATTTAAAACATTGAAAGCCCTTAGAACTAGAAGAGGAATGCAGTTTACCTTCATTTCTCGGAGGGTACCTTTGATGAGACTTGTTTGCAGCTTGTGCAGACTTGTACTCGGTTTTATCCACATTGGATGGGTCATTTTTTCCTTGTTCCAACTCGAGGGAGATTGCCCTTTGAGCTTGACACTCGGTTTCTCCCATAATTCCTTCTCAACTTCCAAGGAGGCTTGGAAGATGGCATCAATGGTGTCAAACTTGTGAAGTGTCAACCATGAGGCAATGTCCCTATTCAACCCCACCTTTAATAGAACTATGTCATGGATTACTTTCTCCCCTCGATGATCAAATTTCAAAATGAGTTGCTGGAATTCATCATAGTAAGCCACGATGTTTTTGTTCCCTTGCCTCAAGTTATACAACTTTTCAAGGAGATCTTGATGGTAACTCTCGGGTAAGTACCTTTGTCTCATGAGGTACCTTAACCTAAACCAAGGATGGGGCTGCCCCTCAATCAAAACATTGACAAATCGCTTCACATACTCCCACCACGTAGTAGCATAACCCTCAAAATGTCCAATCGCATAATAAATCTTTTTCTCCTCGGTAAGGTCATTAACTTGGAACATTCTCTCAAAAGTGGACTAACAAGATATAAATTATTCTGGATCACTCTCACCTTTGAATGTTGGAAGCCCCACCTTGATGTTATTTCGACCTACATCACGGTTTTTGTTTCCTTGTTGGTTCCAAAGACCAACTCTTCCTTCTCGGCCGTGAACTTTCCTTGGATAACCTTGCCTACCCCTCATCTCCTCCCTTCTCATGTAAACATCATTATATGGTCCATAACCATCATGTTGTTCTCCTCTACCATACCCCTCAACATAGATGGGTCTATTTGGGTTAAGTGGAGCTTGTAGCGGCGGGATTGGATTTGGATAGTGAGGTCTTTAGTCAAGTGGATTTTGGATGAGAGGGCTTGGGTTTGGTGGTGGTATATGGGTTACAAATCCTTCTTGTTTTAATTTTTAAAGTGGATGGTGTCTTGGTCTATTATGATCTCGGATTTGGGAGTAAGGGGTGGTTTGATTTGTCACAATGGGTGGATATAGTAATTTGGTGCATGGCCTCGGGAGTACTAGTTGGTGAAATATGTCGAGGGGCAGAAGGTTGTCTTATTTGGATTTCCACTCTCTCCAATCTCCCACCTATTATTTACACTTCACCCTTCATTGATACCACATCCGATTCTAGTTTTTCAATACCCGCGGTCATCCTATCCATGTCTCGGGACATAGCTTCAAGGCGAGCCAAAATGATACTAGTAGCATTGTGTTCCCCCGTGGGTTGAGAGTGTGAGGTCTCGGGTTACATAGAACCAATAACAATCCATAATGTCACACACAACACACCAACAAAGTTTCAAGTCTTTGAACCGCAAGCAACAACACCACACAAACGGTAACAAGACAAAACACATGTTGTTGTTGAAGAAAATTTGTTCCAAGACTTTGATGTTCAATACTAGACCTTTGAGGAAGATATTTCGGCTATGGTGTAGGTGGAAAATATTTTAGACTCTATTTTCAAGAGTAAAAAAGTCCTCTACCAACTTTTCACCAACTTGCACTCTTTTGGCAAAACATCCTTTTGGAGTAGCCTTGTCTCTATCCTCTTTTGTCTATTCTTGAAAAGTGTTGTTACTCCTTTTTGGTAAGTATGCTTTTTGAATGTCTCTTTTTCTTTTACTACTTTGGTGTTGTCTTTTAATTGTTTTCAATACAAACACAAAGTCTTATACTTCTTTTCTATCTTCAAGATCAAACAACAACTTCTTCAACACAACACAAAAACACAAGATGAACACCAACAACAACAAGAAACCGTCCACTTAACACCACAACACAACCGGAATCTTGCTCAAGAACTTGGGTGGTAGACTCAATAAGTGTTGAGGAGAAAGAGAACCATCACTATAAACAAACTAAGACAAAAAAATACACTCAAATCTAGACACAAATCTCGGAAAAACACAACAACAACAACAACAAGAACACTCGGCGAAGAACACCAAACTCAAGAACACAACTCTTTTTGTGAGATTTTCGACCTTAGACACCTCTTCTAGTGTTAGGAAACAAAGATATAACACTAGAACAGACAAAACACACAAAAATAACAAAAAAACTAGGCACAAATATCATCCAAAGCAACAAGAAGACACAATTTCGGCCAAGACAACAAGAATGAACAGATTTGCTTCTTTTTGGAATTTTCAGCTTTTCAACCTCTTTTTTTTTCGACTTAGAGAGCCCAAGATTGGTAGTGTAGGAACACAACCAGCCTTATATCTGATACCAAATGATACGAGAGAGACTAGGAACTCACGAAATGACACCAAAACAGTCCACTCAACAAGGCACAAATCGAGGACCCTTTGAGAGCTAGTTTCGGCCAAGAACAAGAATACGAGTTTCACAAGTTAACAAGGTGTTGGTGACACTAAAATCAGCCAACCAATATAAGTTACAACACAATATAATGAAAAACAAAGAACAATGACAATTTTATAACAAGACAACACCACACGGCTTGCAACACAAGTTACAAACTAGTACAAGATGAAAACAAACAAAAGGATAGATAGTTAGACAAAGGTGGTGTAAATCCTAGTAACCAAAGAGGACATAAAAATCTAAGACCCCTAACACCTCCACACATGATAACATAACTCTTAATATGACACAATAGAATATTCGACCACTCAAGCACCAAGGTTTCTCAAAAACAAACAATTACAAGAGATTCCACCCTTGAATTGTTATCCTAGTTACAAGTTTCGGTTTGCCTCCAGTAGAGAGAGGACTTTGGTGTTTCAAATGTCAACACTTAAAAAAATAATCAACTAAGCCTCAAATACCTATCTTTTTCTATTTATATTACATAACAATTTAGACTTAAAATGACAAAAGTGCCCCTTTAATGAAAAGCCTTCAAACGCCACCCCTCTAGTGTAGAAAATAAGAAAATTAGCGGCTTTGGGTGTGTCTTTGGTACATATCACGTCTCAACATTGAACTTCCTAGGATGATAATTTTCTGCACTTGTACACACATTGATCTTCATATTCGCACTTGTATCACTTACATACATATTTATTCCAATAGTACATTGTTTATATTAAATCATGGATGTTTGACATAATGAGTAAATTCTAAGCACAAGTGTGTGTGTATTAATGAATTTTAGATATTCATACTAGTTTGGTTCTGAGCATTACATCCTCATATCACATTTACATTCATGTGACATTATTACCTTTGAGAAAATACTAATTTTGATAGAAATGAGATACTTTGCAAGACCTTCTGTCGTAGCCTACGAGTGAAAGGGGAGATATGGATATTGGATTAGGATTGAGTATTAAAAAAGTATATGGGTTGGGAAACCCCCATGGATCCTACCTGTAAGTGTTGAGAATCCATAGGTGTATACATAGGTTATATGACAACCTTGATCATATCACTGAGACTCCGTAGGTGTATACATAGGTTATGTGACAACCTCAATCATATCACATCATCATCATTATCATCATAATTGTATTCATACATTATGCATCTTTAGTGTTGTGATTCTATGTTTTATTCGATTCATGTCTAATCTATTTCTTTTACGTACCTATTTTCTTGTTTGTATGCTAGATTCGAACTATTAATGGAGACAGTGTGAGCTATCATTTTGGATATTTTCTAATTACAGTTGACGTGCTCATAGTATGTATTTATTAACCTAATATGTCCTTTTAGTGCATCCAAGTTCGAGTGTGTTGCACGAAAACTGAGTTCATATGGTTAATTATTGACATTTTTGAGGTAGTGGTCACTCTATGCCTTCAGATTCGACCTTACACCTTATGCTATCTATTTGATGTCCTTATTTTATATTCAGATACAGACATGTAGATTTTGGGTTTCAAGTTATACTTTTAGTTCAGAGTTGTATTGAGATTGTTCTTACACTGTGACACCAGGTTTTGGAATGGTTTATGGTATTTCTAATATTTAGACTTCTGCTATTATTGTTCATGTTTGGTTTGACATCGCTCTAGAAGTCTCTCCTTGGGAATTGTTGTACTGTTTTCCTCTAACATATCATCTTGGTTGATTTGCTTACTTGTCAAGAATTAGATTCGACAAGTGTCATCATAACCTTGGTTTTTGGGTCATGATAGCTTCGGATATCAACAATTTTTTTGATTTTGCATGTCTTCAAATTCTCGAAACAGACCCTCAAAATTTGTTTGAGACCCCACAATATAAACCATATATGCTAGCAGGCTATTTTTGGCATTCCAGACTCAAGAGTGATGTTGAATTTTCAAAAAAAATTACTATTTTCCATAAATTAACCCCTAGGGCAGTTTTTCAAACGAAGGATCAAAATACAAAATAAAGGTTCTGAATTCTATCCAACCTTGCTACTAACCCAAATTTTACATTACAGAACTAAAGGAACTATCCAAATTGACATCCAACACTCCGATTAATAAATATTGACCAAAGTCATCTATATGGCTTTTAAAGCCTCTAAAAATCACAAACTCCCTCAATCATTTTCGATTGCATTAGGATCCGTGCTAATCATTTTCATACACTAAAATCAACATGTAACAACTATAAGGAAGGGAAAAATGGTCAAAACACATTAAAAGCAAAATTTCACAAAATCAAGTCATTACAACATCCACTACAAAGAATCTAGTTCATCCCTGAATAAAAGGTAAGGAAATACTTGGATCAGTAAAGAGATAAGGGTAACTACTAAGAATGTTGGTCTCCACTTCCAAGTAGCCTCTTTAATAGGATGGTGCCTCCACTAAACCTCAATTTATGGGAATATATCTAGAATGCAGCCATATAACATCTTTAGCTAAAATGGACATGGAATCGTCTACAAATGTCAATCTCTCATCCAATAAAATTGAGTCCTAACAAATCATATAAGATTCATCTAAAATATAATGTTAAATGATAGATACATGAAAAATTAGACGAACGAATGACAAGTCAGGAGGTAAGATGAACTGATAAGCAGCCTTCCTTTCTGTTCAAAAAATCTCAAATGGTCCAATGTATCTTGGGATAAGCTTGACCCTTTTTGGAAACCTTGTCACATCCCTCATACGCGACACACGCAGGAAGACTCGATCACCAATCCTAAACCTTAAGGAATGAAGCCTTTGGTCCACATCAATTTTTTGCCTACCCAAGGCTGCCGAAAGCCTATCCTGAATTATATGAACCTCGTCTAAAGACTCGTAAAGCAAGTTAGTACAATGATGTATAACCTTTGAAACCTCAAACCAGTTAATAGGAGATCGACAATGCCTACCATACAATGCCTAAAAATATTCCATCTCAAAACATAAATGGCATATACTATTATAAGAAAATTCTGCTAAGACCAAATTCTGCACCCACTGACCTTTGAAGTCTAGGGGAAATGAGCGAAGAATATCCTCTAAAACCTAAATAGTCCACTCTGCTTGCCCATTGTTCTGGGGGTGGAAAGTTGTGCTAAGGTAAACTGGAGTACCCAACTCCTCCTAAAAAGGTCCACCAAAATCTAGAAGTAAAAACTAAGCTTTATCTAAAATAATAGACATGGGTATCCCATGAAGATGAACTATCTCACAAACATAGATATGGGCCAACTTCTCAGCACTGAAGGAAATATAAATAGATACGAACTAGGCTGATTTGGTTAGTTAATCCATAATGACCCGAATATTGTTAGAACCATGAGAAGTAAAGGGCATCCACTCATGAAGTCTATTGTGATATGTTCCCACTTCCACTCGAGAATGAGTAATCTCTAAAGAAAACAACCCAGTTGCTAATATTCAACCTTCACGTTCTAACACCACAAGCATCAAATTACAAAGTTTGCCACATCCTTGTTTATACCAACCTACCTGTAATGTTGCTTGAAATCACCATACCTCTTAGTCACTTGGATAGAATATCTAAAACAATGCACCACTTTCAAAATCAATCTCACCCATCCACCAACTCTTAATACACAATCTATGCCTCCAATCCTCAACACACCATCGAAATCAAGAGATGTCGTCTTAGCCTCATAAAAAAATACCTTATATTGAATCACCCTCAAACTATTATCATCAAACTAGCTTGAATCTACTCCATCAAAGAATATCTAGCATAAATAAAGATTAAAACATACTCGGGTGTCAAAATATCAAACCTAACTATTTAGTAGCTAAAGACTGAATCTCTAAGGCTAGGACACTCCTAGCATTAGTAGATGAGCTAAACTCTCCATATTAGTCTACTTTCAGCTTAAGGCATTTGCAACTACATTAGCCTTGACCGGATGAGGTAGAATAGTGAGATCATAATCCTTAACAAACTCAAGCTAATGCTATCCCATAATATTAAGATATCATTCACTGAAGAAGTACTGAAAGATAAGATGGTCTGAGAAAATCTCATGAGGAACTCCATACAAGTAATGGTGCCACAACTTCAACACAACTCTATGGCTACCATCTCTAAATCATGGGTAGGGTAATTTCTCTCATGAGACTTCAAACTGATAAGAGGAATAAAAAATCTCCTTACCCTCTTACATTAATGCTACACCCAAAACAACACCAAAAGCATCATAAAACATGATTAAACCCACATCCTTCTTTGCTAGAGTCAAAATAGAACACGAAGTTAACAACTCTTTAAGCTTTTAAAAACTCTTCTCGTATGAACCTGACCACTATACCATTTTTTCTAAGTTAATGATGTGTGAGCAGACGCTAACATATTTAAGACTTTTAACTGAGAATAATTGCAAAGTCTTAAGAAACTTTTGCCGTTTTTGATTATTTTACTTTGATATTGCAGTAAAAGTCATAATGCAAGGGAAATTTAAGGAAATGGAAGCAAAAGAGATGAAATTGATGCAAAATAATAGGAAGTGTGGCTGACGATATTCCTAATAAGTCATTAGCCCTACGATAAGTTATCAAAAATCACGTCAGGTGGCTGATGATATTCTTGATAAGTCGTTAGCCCTGCAATAAGTTATCAGAAATCACGTTAGGTATTGCAGTATTACAAGGATTAAAGTAAAACTATGACAACATTTCTGACATGTCGTCACAACTATGATAAGGCGTTAGAGTTTCTATCAAGTGTAGAAAGAGAATCAATTTTTGTATGAAGAAGCGATCAAATTTTTGATATGTCATCACGTATCTGATAAGTTGTCAATATTTATCATCAGTTAAAGCAGAAAATGCCAAGAATGTTGAAGGGCCTGACGACATTCTTGATAAGTCGTCAGGACCCTGACACGTCGTCACAAATGTCGTCACCTATTCTGAAGGATTTTCTGAACATTGTGATTTTATTTCCTTATTTAGAATTAACTATAAAAGCATTATTTAGGGGTTTTTGGGTGGTGAGCACTTGAGTTTTAAGAGATGTACTTTGATATTTTCTCTCTCAAATTTCTTGGCTTGAAAAAGCAAATACTTTGGAGAGATTATTATCATTATTCTAGGATTTTCCATTGTGATTTAATCTGAGAATCTCTAGTTTCTATTCATCTTGTGGTAAGTTTATCTTTCAAATCATGAGTTAAACTAGTTTGTTCAATTATTACATCATGAGAATCTAAATTCCTTTAACCTGAATTATAGGATCTAAGGTTAGGTCTTGATAAGGTGCTAAGTGTTCAAGATTCAAAAGGTGGTAGGATTTCTTGATAATTCTGAAGTTTTAATTAACGTCTGTAGGTTGCAAATAGTAGAAAAACCTGCTTTGATTTTCTTGAGAAAGAAATTAAATATAGTAGGAAGTGAATTATCAGCAGGGACTCAAAAATACTTCGTTTAATAATCAGCGTTGTAACAAGGTTGGTTAACCTGAGGTAAAATCTAGGCAGTAGATAGAAATTCCCTAAGTTCAAGAGGATTAGGGAATTAAACACTTAAGTAGGTCGAGAGACATTTAAGCATAACATCGATAAAGATAACTTGTCTGGTTGGTATTGCCTTGGTTGTAGGATAGCGGTTAGGAAAAGATCATAGGCCGTTATTGATATTAGTCCACTTTTAGCCTAAATGACCTTCTATGTGTGAATAATATCCTTTGATCCTGATTTTGAGCCTGAATGCCTATTTTTTTTACTATACTTATCACCTTCCCATTTGTATCACAATGGACCTATTTTTGCCCTGGTCCTCTTTGGACATTGTGCACTTTAACTGAGGCAAATCGCCTAAGTTGATGGTGGCTACCATAGGGGTGTGTGACATTATGAAGAAAGATAGAATAAAAGAAAAGAATAAAAAGCTGGGATCGGTGGAAAAAGAATCAGAAAAGAAAAGTTGTGAAAAAAAAGAAATGATTGTCAAAAATACCGCACCCATCCGGAGTATGTGTGATCAAGAAAGGAGATAATTAAGTAAAGGTTGATAAGTGAGACCCCAAAAATAATGTAGAGCCAAGGAGGCTTAGTCAATTTAAATATCCTTCCGTATCATACCATCCCCAAGCCTATGTTACAAAGCCAATGAAAAGACCTATAGTGATCCTAACTTAATTGTCTGAAAACTTAGACAATGAAAATAAGGGCAAGCATATGGTATTTGACATGCATTGATTGGAATTTCTTTCTGAGAGTGAGTGTCTCTTGACCGTCCCTGTATTTACATGCTTGATTTCATATATGAGTGAGGAGGGACTTCGTTGTTGTAAGGGCACATCGGTTGCATTGCTAGTTGCCTACTTATTTGGGTAGTGTAATTTATACATATGCATAGTTATTGTTGCTAAGTTGATGAAATATCTTGATTCCTTTCTGTCATATTGTTGATCTTCATGGATATACACAGCGGGTTTAAATATATTGAAAATGGAGAGAGTAATATGTTTGGAACTAAAATTGATGATCAACTGTCATAGGTATCTTATGTGTCTCTTGGTTAAGCATCGTAGTGTTGTGTTTTAGTCGCTTGAGGAAAAGCGATTGTTTTAAGTTGAGGGTGTTGATGTGTGAGTAGACTCTAACATATTTAAGGCTTTTAACTGAGAATAAATATGAAGTCTTAAGCAACGTTTATCATTTTTAATTATTTTACTTTGATATTGCAGTAAAAGTCATGATGCAAGGAAAATTTGAGGAAATGGAAGCAAAAGAGCTGAAAACTGATGCAAAAAAACTGGAAGTATGGCTGACGACATTCCTGATAAGTCATCATCCCTGTGATAAGTAATGAGAAATCACATCAAGTGGCTGATGACATTCCTGATAAGTCGTCAGCCCTGTGATAAGTTATCAAAAATCACGTTAGGTGTTGCAGTGTTAGAAGGATTAAAGTGAAACTGTGATGACATTTCTGACATGTCATCACAACTGTGATAAGGTGTCAGAGTTGCCGTCAAGTGTAGGCAGAGAATTAAATTTTGAATGAAGAAGTAACGACATTTCTGATATGTCATCACGTATCTGATAAGTCATCAAGATTTATTGTCAGTTAAAGCAGAAGATGCCAAGAAGGCTGGAGGTCCAGACGACATTCCTGATAAGTCGTCAGGACCCTGACATGCCGTCACAAATGCCGTCACCTATTCCGAAGGATTTTCTGAACATTGTGATTTTATTTCCTTATTTAGAATCAACTATAAAAAGCATTGTTTAGGGGTTTTTTGGGGTTGGGCACTTGAGTTTTAAGAGACATACTTAGATATTTTCTCTCTCGAATTTCTTGTCTTGAAAAAGCAAATACTTTGGAGAGATTATTATCCTTATTCTGGGATTTTCCATTGTGATTTAATCTGACAATCTCTAGTTACTATTCATCTTGTGGTAAGTTTATCTTTCAAATCATGAATTCAACTAGTTGCTTCTATTATTACATCATGAGCTACTAAATTCCTTTAACCTAAATTATGGGATCTAGGGTTAGGTCTTGATAAGGTGCTAAGTGTTCAAGATTCAAAGGTGGTAGGACTTCCTTATAATTCTAAAGTTTTAATTAACGTTTGTTGGTTGCAAACAGTAGACACACCTGCTTTGATTTGCTTGAGAAAGAAATCAAATACAGTAGGAAGTGAATTATCAATAGGGACTCGGAAATACTTTGTTTAATAATCAGCATTGTAACAAGGTTGGTTAACCTGAGGTAAAATCTGGACAGTAGATAGAAATTCCCTAAGTCTGAGAGGATTAGGGAATTAAACGCTTAAGTAGGTCGAGAGACATTTAAGCATAACATCGACAAAGATATCTTTTTATCCTACCCACCATGAGAATCTTGAACCACTTTTAGCATCTGTCATTTACCGAAAGCCCTAGTGAACATAATTCTGGTTATTTCATAAACTGTTGATTACAAACACTGAAACTAAAGTGACCAACAATTATTTGTTGATCATCAACCCCCCCACACACACACACCATTTTATATTTTCGTATCATTTGTTTGAATTTAACTTGTAGCTTTAGTTACAAACTAGTTTAATCGCCACTTGCATTGTTCCCTGTGGATTCGACCCGACTCCAAAGTTGGGTAAATATATTAACGATGACCGCCTTACACTAAATTGAGGTGTAAGTTGAGCGTTATCAGTTAACTTTATCAAAGAAGTGCAATAAATGAGAAACCCTCCACAAAATGTCAATAATAACCTATCAAACCAATAAAAATCTAAATCTCAATAGGAGAAGTAGGTCTAGCCCAATCACGAATAACCGCAATCTTGTTTAAATCAACCATAATACCATCCTTGGTCACCATATGACCCAAGAAAAAAATGAATCCAATCAAAACTTACAATATGAAACATGGTATACAATTTTTCATCACGCAACCTCTAAAATACAAACCTTAAATGTTTTATATGATCGGCTTTGCTCTTAGAATAAACCAAGATGAATTATATAAATACAATTATAAAGGAGTCATTGCAGCCGAATTACCCAATTTATTAACTCTATTAGTGTTGCAGAGAAATTGTTCAACCTAAAAGACATGACCAAGAAGTCATGATGACCATATCGAGTCTGAAAATCTATCTTCAGAACATATGAAACTCTAATCATTCTAGGGAAACACCAAATCACCTTAAAGTTGCTAAAAAAGATCATCAATGTGAAGAAGAGGATACTTGTTCTTAACTGTCAGTTTGTTCAACTAGATATAATCATAACACATATGCATCATCATTTTCCTCCACAAACAATACTAGAGCACCCCAAGGGGGTACACTACGTCTAATGAACCCCTAACTTAACAAATCCTACAACTGCTCCTTTAATTCCTTCAACTCAGCCTTAGCCAACCTTTAAGGAGGAATGAAAATAGGCTTGGTTCTTGCCTCCATATTAATTGTAAAATCAATATCATGATCTAGACGCATACCAGGAAAATTCATTGAAACACATCCATAAACTTGTGAACAACCTAGATAAAATCCATAAGAGGTGATGAGGCAACACTAGTATCATAGACATAAGCCAAATAAAACAAAAACCCTTTCTCTACAATGTGACAAGAATGTAGAAAAGATATAATGCCCTTCAAACCTAAATTAAGCTTACTCTTCCAAGTAATCATGGGGCACCTTACGTAGCTAAGGTTATGATTTTGGAAAAATAGTACAAATTATCATGATATCTGTAATAACTGCATTAGAAGCCTCTACTTTAAGTCTCCCAAGTCTAACATAACACTGACCACGTCTGCTCCAAGATTGAGTAACCCTACAACCACCTATATGAGCTCGTATACCTCTACCTATAGCACTACTAGCATCAGCTCTACCATATTGTGAACCATCTCTCATTGTAAATATTTGAGTAGAGTAAATATGAAGTTAAAAACCATATTGAGTTGGTCCATACATATACCGAGGGAAACCTTGTCCACATGGACAAACTAATTACATACAAAAATCTACCCTGCAGCCTGATTTAATCTGAGAAGGAGCGGGTGAACTAAAATAACTACATTAGCATAAAAATCAATACTAGAGTCTCTACCCACATGACTTGGTGCCTAGATACTATAAGTCACCAATGTCGAAGGTCTATGATATTCCGGCATTTGACAAAGCATTTTGAACCTTTAACAAGGGATAATTGTATGTTGGTAAGCAACTATTGAAGCATTTAATGTTGGGTTTTCCTTTTTCTCAGGAAAATCACTCAGAGGAAAGAATCACTTGGAAAAGTAGGAAAAGAATGCATGTGATAGATTAATTAATGAGCCATCAACCTTACAACAGATCATTGTTGTATCCATCACGCTTAACAAGAAGTGAATTTGTCAAGGACTCAAGTGACAGACTGAGTGACGGGTCAACAAGCTTGCGATAGACCATCACTATGTCTGTCAGTCTTAAACAAAATAGAGTGAAACTAAAGATGCAGTAATGGACCGAGTGGCAGACCGTCAGCCCTACGATGAATCATCACTTTAACCGTCGTACTAAAAATAGAATGAATATAAATCATAGACCCAATTATGGAATGAGTGATGGGTTGTCAATATCATGACGGACCGTCACCTTTGCTGTCAACCGTGATGCGGCAGCCTGTGTTTTGAATTTTAAATTCCCATTTGCTAGGAGCCTATAAATACCTAATTTAGGGTTATAATAGGCATATTTAAGCTCTTGAAACATTTTGTAACTGATATTTCTATGAGAAACAAGATTATTTCTTTAGGTTTTTATTTTTTTCACAATCATCTAAGATTTGGAACAATCTCTTGTATCTTTGTAACTAATTCTAAATTATTTATGAAATTTACAATGGATTTCTTTTCTATCATTATATATGGCTAAAACTCACATAACTAGGGCTATGGGAGCCTTGGTGTGATCCATTTCTAGGGTTGTAAGAATAATCAAATTCCATAGATAAGATTAATTGCATAACCTTCTCTTCAGATTAATGATTCTTCCTAGTTACAAACTCGAAGGATGTTTCTATAAACACCACTTGTTGAGTAAAAGAGTTGGTGTTGAGAAAAGAGAAGAGTTACAAGAAAATTAAATGCTTTAACCTTTGATTTATGGGTTGATGCCTTAATAGGATTAACTCCCTTGAGGATTTAATTGAATAACCTTATCACTCTTTAAGTTCAAAAAAAATTTTAAGTGTAGCCATCTTTTAGGGTTAAGAAACAATTAGATGGACTTTATTGCTCAATTAATCTTGCATTTGGACTTATCAATTGGGGATTTGAAATAACTCACAACCCTTATTGCATCAACACCTAGGTGATCAAAATCCTAGTTTAACTAATCTCATTGATTTAATTTTGAAAATACTCTCTAGCTTAAACACAAAATGGTATTTTCAATAATATTTGTTAACAACATAACCTGCATTTATTTTTGAAAACCTTTGATCAATAGTCTGTTAATAATCATATGAATTAGTTAACACCATATTCCTATAGGATTCAACCCCAACCTAGCTGGATTATATATTTGATAACAACTGCTTACACTCTTTAAGTAGAGTTGTAATTTAGCCATATCAAATTTCGGCACCGTTGTCGTGGAATATGATTTTCTATTAAGTATATGATCATTAATTGACCTTTGGTGAAGTTTCTTAATTGTGCTTTTATTTGTTTTTTTTATCACTACAACCTCTTAGTTGGGTATTCCACAAACCAAAAGGTCAGGAAGGACATTATTACCTTTCAACCTAGAACCGTAGTAAAATAGAAATATGGCTGAACAATAAGAAGCTAAAAGATTAGCCATTTTGGCTAATGCATAACTCAATCAACAAAATACAGATAACCCAGGTCATGTCTCTAATATAGATAATGATGACCTGGGGATGATGACTTGATTGAATTTGTGAACAGAAGACGTGCAAGAAATATTGTTGCATTAGTGATTCAAAATTAGCCAGCTAGAGAGAGAGTAAACTGCCAACCTGCTATGTAGTTTGATCTTGATGACAATGATGATACTAATTTGGATGGAGCTTATGCTACAGGACAAATTATTCCACCATCATTAGCACCAGGAGTAAAGTTTAACATCACAAGCACTATGATACAGTTAATAAATCTCAAGGGGTTGTTTGGTAGACTTCCGAGGAATGATCCGAATATGCATATGGTAAACTTTATAAACATCTGCAAGTCCTTTGATAATCCTAGAGTGGGGCAGAATGCAATCCATTTGAGGCTATTTCTGTTGTCTCTGTCTGGGGAGACAACCCTGTGGTTGAATAAGTTAGCACCCGATTCTTTAAAAAACTAGAGGCAACTAAAAGGAGCTTTCTAATAAAAATTCTTTTTGCCTTCCAGAATGTAACAGTTAAGGGATAAGATTAGTAACTTTAGGCAGCTACCGAATGAATCTCTTCATGAGACATGGGTAAGGTTCAAAAAAAAGTTGACGCAATGCCCAAATCATAAGATGACTGATGAGAATATGATGGAAATATTCTATAGAGCTTTGAACTCTATTATAAAGCCAACTATAGATAACGTTGAAGGAGGAGCACTCATGGAGCTCACTTTTACTGAGGTTGTGGAAATGCTGGAGATAATGACTAAAACAAGTAGAGCTTAGCATACCAGGGATTCTGAGGTAGAATCCAATACTTATTCTAGTGGTATGTCGACTAAACAGTGCAGGAGATAAGAGGAACGTGATCAAGATATGGATCATATAAAGACCCAGATAGATTTGCTCATAAAGAATCTACCATCAGGGAAGGAAGAAAAGGTAAAATCTATGGGGTCACAAAGTAGAAAAGATGAATTAGATTTTGAGGAGGAGGCGAACTACTTGAATAATTAAGGGGTTTCTGAGGTAATAGCCAAGAAAATCAAGGTCGTAATTACTATGACAAATTTGGTTATAGAGATCATAACCAAGGTTGATAGATGAATAAAAATGATAAGAGTGGATCAAATATACCACCCGAGAATCATGAAAATGCAGCAACTAGTTCTGGTAAGATATTGATGGAGGATATGTTGGCCAAATTGTTAAAAGAGGTAGAGTCAACTAATGTCAAAGTAAGAGAGATGAAGAGTGATTTGTCATCTATAAGTCAACTAGTTGACCCACACTTTACATCTATTAAGAAATTGGAGCAGTAGATGAATTAATTGTCGACAGCATATAATCAAAGAAAGAGTGGAACATTGCCAAGTGATACTATTTAAAATCGGAGGAATGATAACTCATGCATGGCTATTATTACTAAAAGTGGTAAAATGTTACCTGGTCCTTGTGTGAGCAAACCAATTTCAGATGATGCAGTTGAGTTAGAAATGAAAGTAGATGAGGAACATCCAGTGGAGTCTGAAAAGCTGGAAAGGTGGAAGATCCATCTAAACAGAATGAAGTTGATGATTTGCAGAAATACAAAGAAAAGAAAGGAGATATGGTTTCTACAAGAGTACCAAAATTACCTTCTTCATTTCCACACAGATTGTAGAAGAAGGAAAGTGAGACTAAATTTAGCAAATTCATGGCCATGTTGAAGCAACTAACAGTAAATATGCCATTAGTTGAGGTACTAGAGAAGATGCTAAGTTATTCTAAGTTTATGAAAGACCTTGTGACAAAGAAGAGAACTGTGAGATATGAACCAATGGACAATTTACATCACAATAGTTTCATTGCTACAAGATCATTAGTGCAGAAAAAGGCAAATCCGGGAGCATTCACTGTTCCTTGTACCATTGGATCGCTCAACTTCGCAAAGGCCCTTTATGGTATTAGAGCAAGTATATACCTCATGCTATTGATGGTTTTCAAATAGTTGGGTTTGGGAGAACCTATACCCACTAATATGTGGCTTCTAATGGCGGATAGATCAATGAAAAAACTGGTAGGGATTCTTTATGATGTCCTTGTTAAAGTGGCTAGCTTTATATTCCTAGTATATTTTTTAATTCTAGATTATGAGGTAGATTTGGAAATATTCATAATCTTGGGTAGACAGTTCTTAGTACCTAGAGTGCATTAATCTTGGTGGATATGATGAAAGTCGAACCACCCAAGAAAATGATAAATTTTGGAGATGAGAAGGAAAATCCCTACATTTTGGAGTTTGTTATTGCAAAAGGGCAAAATGAAGCCCCTAACTTGAAGGCCAAAAAATTCAAAATTCTATGTATAACAAGAGAATTCTTGATGTTCTCATTGATACCCAATGAGCCTATTAGGAATTTTGATGTTAAGTTGGGTAAGAGATTCATGTCTTCAAAATAGTAGGTTAGAAAATATTTCATTGTGTCCTCACATTTGCCTAAAGTACCTCAAAGATGTATTGATCTAAAGTTGGGCCGCCGATTCGAATCTTCTAAATAGAGACATAAATTATAGTCAAAAGATGTCGTATCGCGACTTTAACTAAGGTGCTTCTTGGGAGGCAACCCAAGAAATTTTTCTTGATGTTTTCTAATGTTTTTGGTACAATTTTTAGCTTGTTTATGGGTGTTTTTAGGTGATAGCACAAGTTGGAATGGGTACCTCAAATTATTTGCTTAAGAGACAAGAGACATACTTAATGGTAAAGTTGTATAGCCTAGCCCATAGAATGTGAAGAGAAAAGAGGCAAATGAGAGGGCTAAGAAGTGCTTAAATTTAGAAAGTCTCTTGAGAAAAGTCAAAGAAATGAAGAAAGAAAATGGTGGCATTTAATTGTTTTGTAAATTCTAGTAAAAAGGGTAGGGAAATGTGAGAAATAATTTAAAGGAGAATAAGGTGGATAGTTTGAAAAATTTAGGGTAGAAAGGGTTGAGAAATTGCATTGAAGGAGGTATTTTAGTCACTTGATCCATGTATATTCCTTTCTGTACCTTAAACCTTCATCTTGACCCACAAGAGATTGCTGATTCCTAAGTAAGTCTATATTAGTGGTGAAAAGCACAAAGGGCAAGCCTATGGTTCTACTTATTGTACTTGAATTTCTTTGCGGGAATGAGTGTGAATTCTTTCTTTATTTGAGATCTTTTAGAAATTTCAATGTCTTTTGTGTCTGTGTAGTTAACTCTTGTTTATAGCGACATTGGTACTTTGGGATAGAGGGTGTATTCTTACTCTCAATTTGGGTAAATGAATTAAGTAAGTTGCATTACGAAGATTGAGACAATCTTTGAAGATTTTGTGTCTCCTCTTAAGATGCTTTGTTGATTTGGAAGGTTCATGTGATACAAACTTTCACCATTTCTTCATACAGATGTGCTTATTAAAAAATTTTGGTTCATTTGTTGCATGACATGTTTTAAAGTCTTTATAGAGTTTTGTTAGCTTGTTCCTTTAGGATAGCTTTCTTTTAGGTGGATTTGAGTTGAATACCCTATCTCGTTGAATTGTTCTTAGTTTCTTGAGGACAAGCATTAGTTTAAGTTTGGGGAAGTTGATAAGTCATCAATTTGAGGATTTTCTAGAACCTTTTAAGCCTAAATTACTATGCTTTTCCATTGATTTTATGTTAATCTCTTACTTAATTTCTATTTGTGTAGGAAAAGTTGAAAAGGGAAGATGAACAAGTCATTCAAGTCAAAAAGAGGTTAAATATGAAAGAAAGGGAGTCAAATATTAGAAATCAAGCCTAAGAATCAACCCTCAGTTACTGTGATCACGGCCTGAGGGTCGCAATTACGACCAGTCAACAATTTAACTAGAGGAAGATCACGATATAACTATCGCAATTGCGGGATTCACGTATACAGTGAAGAGGTGGCGATCACGATAGAGCGGAAAAGTTTCAAGGGTATTTTTGTAATATTTAGAAAATATGGAATTGAGGTTCAAATAAGGGTTTTTAGCTCATTTTTCATTATCTTGATCCTATCTTTCATCCTATCCTTAATTTAGGGTTTTTGTATACTTAGAGCTTGGATCAAAAAATATACTAATCATGAGATAAGAAGACATTTGGGTGACTCCTAAGTGAAGAGTTGGCAAATCCCATTGAGGATTCATTGGAATTTAAAGTGTGGTTTGCATTCTCTTTATTTTTCATGAATCAATTTGATGGAAACTTTGGTCTATTTTTGTATTTTATCTTGATGGGTTGCTAGCTCTTCCTCTTTGGATTATGTTAGAATAGGGTGCAATTGTGTATAGGTTGTGATATATTTGTGTAGATTTTAGTTTGTTGATGATGGGTTTCACTGTCGATAGGTTATGATGATGTGTATGGCATTTTCGGTTTTGGGGAATGGAATGAAAGAGAAGTTTCTTTTTTGGATTTTTCTAGGGATTTTGGGTTGTGGATAGCAAATTAAAGCTTTTCGAAGAAAGAGGATCACCTTATTACATTTTGTAGTTCACTGTCCAAGACTCAGATAGACTTTGTGCTCCTTAGGAATAGTGAAAGAGCGTGATGTAAAGACTGTAAAGTCATACCTAGCAAGAATATATCAACTCAACATAGGTTGTTGGTGATGGACTTGGTGATCAATAAAGTCATAAAGAAGAGGAATATGGAGTCTCGGCATAGGATTAAGTGGGGTAGCTTGACTTTGGCTAGTGCTTGGAGATGGGGGATAAGTTGAGGAGTAGGGGGATTTGGAGAGTAGATGTTATGTGGATAATTTGTGGGAGACGATAGGAAGTTGCATTAGGAAGACTGCTAGAGAGGTGATGGGTATCTCGAGAGGTCATCCTGGTAAGCATCAAGGGGGCTGGTGGTGGCAAGAAGAGGTCTAAAGGAAAGTGGAGTCTAAAAAGGTGACTTATGCTAAGTTGGTTGAGAGCAAGGATGATGAGGAGAGGCAAAGGAATAAGGATGATTATAAGGTAACTAGAAGAGAGGCTAAGTTAGCAGTTACTAAGACGGCAGCTTTTCAGAGCTTGTATGCTGCTTTAGAGAAGAAAGGTGAGGATAAGAAGTTATATAGGCTTGCTAAGGTCAGGGAGCTATAATGCCCCGAAATCGGGTCCCGAGACGTCACATGGTGATTAGGATCACAAGTGCCCCCAAGCTAACCCTTCTACTGGCATAACTCAAAATCAACTGAACAAAAAGTATAAATCTATACAAATTTGCAGAAAATAACTCTTTTCTGAATATGATAGATACAAAACTAAATATACAAGATTACAACTCTGCTTTCACAACCAAAACTGAAATGAAATACATCAACTTCTACTGACTGTCTATGAAGCCTCTACTAGTACTGACTATAGGTAGCTGGGTCATGACTCCCGACTATCCTAACTCAATACGGCTGGATAAAGAAAATACAACACTTCTCGAACAGTATAACTAACTCAAGCACTTGAATCAAAAGGACTCATCACCTGCTGACTGGACGTCGCGAACTGACTGGATCTGAAGATCTACACTATACCTTTTACCTACATTCCGAGAAAATATTTCCCATATACGAATATGTAGATCAGTACTATGGAAATGTACCGAGTATATGGGGGTGCAATGCATATATAAAATAATATCTTAATATCATCACAGTTTATAAAATTATGCATGCTAATATAAATAACTTAGTTAGCTCGAATTAAATCATCGAAATCATGGATGAATAATACATGTAAAGTAAAACACATGAGTCATCATATAAATCTCAATTCACGTTCATCTCCATTCCAATTCATCAAAGCAATCAAATCTCATGACAAATCTCTTTAGAATATATAGTCTTTAAATCTTTTGAAAACAATGACTTTCTCAAACTCAATTTTTCAAGCAATTATATTTTCATCTCAGATAAAAGAATACACACAGACACTGGGAGTCTCTTACAACCGACATAAACCATATGAGCTACATGGAGTCCAACGTTCTACCCACGTTGGGGAGAGTCGCCCTATTCCTTGCCATCGAAGTAGGACCTTAAATCATCAATTCAAACACTAGTGATCACTATATAAATCAGCCTCAGGCTCACATCCTATGGGGGCACGTAGTTCTAGGGAAGTACCAAAACAGCTATACCTCCATCTCGGTGCTAAAGACTACTCCCGGACTTAGCTCAGATATTTTCAAAAGAAAATCCACTAAAAAGTAGTTCAACAATTCACAACGGGAGCCATCTTGCTACCCTTTTCATAATAATCAATAAAAGTGGATTTATTTTCTCATCTCGGGTTCAAAAACACCCCTTTTTACAACCGAAAGGTCAAAGCTTCTTCATCATCTCAAATCATTCAAACTCAAGGTGTTTATAACACCTGATTTCTCAAAAACAACAATCTCAAATAGAGTTCAAAACTCATGTCTCAATATCACATTAAAACTTACCAAGATTCAAGATTTAAATCATAAACATATATAAATCCCTTCAAAATCTAGAAAATTAAGTTATAAGGCACAAAATATCATCATTCTCATATAATTCCGCTTCTAAAATATCAAAAATATCATAATCTCGTGATAATCAATATAGGATATAAATTCATGCTTCAAAATCATAGCAAAACATATGAAATCCATAACTTCGTAAAAGAAAGTATTTTTGGGCACAAGAACGAAAGAGTGCTCTTGTTGAAAAACCCTACATACCTTAAACTTGAAGCTTTGAATGACTTTCCGAATGACGTAATGCTATTCACAAACTTTTGGGTGTCCCTCGTAGCCTTCGTAATGGGGATTCCGAATATGTAAAAATTATAGAATTCTCACAGTTGAATCTCTAGCTATTGTAGTTTTTATGTTGAAACCCTAAAGGTTGTTCTTGGTGATTTTGAGAGAAAGTAAACTTATTTTTATGTTGTGGGAGTTTAATCCCGTGTTATAGACATATATAGGGGTGTTTTTGGCACTTGGAAGTGAGGTATGCGGCACACAACCCATGGAAGACCTTAAGGTGTGCGTCGCACACCTTATGGAAGACATTTAAGTGTGCCTCGCACTCTCAATCGCACACATTTGATTGGGCGGCGCATTGCCCATCGCACACCCTTACTGCCTCTCACAAAAATATGCATAACTCTTCGCTCAGGTATCGAATTTTTGCGAAATTGGTATCATTGGAAAGATAATTCAATTATCTACAATTTTCTAGGTATTGAGATGAAAAATTCCATGTATATTAAGAGACATTCATGTTTGAAGTTGACCCTTGTAGAATCGACTGTCAAACTTTGGATGAATCAATTGGTCTTAGCTCAACCCTGTTCTAGGTCATTTCTATAAACATTTTCCACCTCTAAACTACTCCATAGACTAGGATAATGATCATGAAACTTGTATTCATGTGAGAATAACTTGTATTAGATCTTAGATGCCCAGGAACGACGGTTAGAATTCTAGCACGAAAATATGGGGTATTACATTATCTCCCCCTGGGAACATTCGTCCTCGAATATGGATAATTAACCTGAAACACAGAGGAATATTAGTCTTCAAGATATCATGTGTAACTGATAGAACTGAATCACTGGATCTCAAGAATAATGAGCTACTGAACTGGTCTGCAAATACATGAATCCTCATGAAAAATAACTATATGGCTAAGATAGAAACGAGAGTGTCAACTTATGAGTCACCATTACTTTGCACTGGATCTGATCTCATGAGAAAGGATGAGAGGTTTATGATCTCGGGGTATTACAACATCCCCCTTTTTGGATCGTTTGTCCCCGAATGATAATAATTTGATGAAAATACTAGGAAGAGACTGTGATACTACACAGGATACTTACGAACTGAATCATGACTTAATATCTGAAACTGAAACTGATGCATGAACTGAGCTGAATTCATAATTTAATTTGACACAAACATATTGCCTCTTGGAATGTACCTACGTATAAGACTGCGGCTATTAAGACTAGCTGGAAAATTAAGAATCTATAGGAGCTTATCTCCTTGCTTGTTAAACTAGATTACAGGCTATATGGACTGGATCTTA
The DNA here is from genome assembly GCA_030864225.1 of Capsicum baccatum var. pendulum. Classification (NCBI taxonomy): domain Eukaryota; kingdom Viridiplantae; phylum Streptophyta; class Magnoliopsida; order Solanales; family Solanaceae; genus Capsicum; species Capsicum baccatum. Next base: position 155,584,765 of record CM061560.1, on the reverse strand, counting down.
CTGACTACCCATACTCAAATGGAGTATTTCTTTAGCACTTTTCTACGAAATTCTATTAGCATTAGGGAGCAAAGAATTTTGGGCATGCTCTGAACAAGACATTTGACTAAGGAATTACAACACTGATATAACTCTATAGCATGGAATATAATTATATAACTCATAAACTAGGATAGGATTGCTCGGCCGTAGGCAACGTAACTTCTTACTTTCAAGCTTAGCATCACTTCTCAAATGCTCTCTCAACTATACTATTCCCCTTAAATACCATACTCATTTGATTCAACTTATAATTCTCATATTGGCACTGCGAAATCTTTCTACTAAGGTCTAAACTAAACTAAGTTATCTCACCATGATCAAGTCTAACACTAAATCACAAGATACAACATGCCAAACCTCAATACTAGTCTAAACCACAAGGTTCAATATTCTATATCTTCTTAGAGCTCACACTCTAAGCATAACATGCCTTACCACTTCAATGACTAATTCAAAACTCTTGATATAGATTCACTAGTGCATATTGCATTCATCATCTTATTCACTAGTGCATATTGCATTCATCATCTTACACCCAACATGGCATTCAATCCTATCATTCAAAATCACATATAACTTTAAGGTAAATACCCCTAAAGGCATACTTCGCATATTCTCTAAACCTTTATCAACAACAATTTTCTTGCACTATTCTTAAAAATATACACACAATTTCTAACTAACCATGACATGTATCAAAGACTTGGCCTCAATCTTACTTCACACTTTAGCCTTAGATAGAAAATCATAAATAATCTTTTTTAATGAGGGTCATCAACTCTCTGACATCTAAACCATTGCTTATCCACTATCATCACCACTATCTTAACATAGGAAGAGGTCACCGAAGGGCTAATCACATATGAACCAGAAGCACGAAAACTACAATACATACTATTAAAACTTATATTTGTCCTGAGGAATAAAATATCAAAGGCATGGATTCATTAAAGAAATCTAAGATGAGGACATGCATGATATAATGCGAACTTCACTAGTATCATGAGTTTAAAAATTGGTCATTCTCTGAAACATGAGTTTATACCTATCATGAGCTATTCAACATAAGACTGGAGTTCATAGATTCATAAGAGATAACTCAAATCACAGAGTGAAGCTGTTACATGCTTGCTAGAAACTGAGAATGGGCTTGAGCACACATGATAGGTATAAGCATAGGCCTGTGGCATGGATTTGTCAAGCAAGTGATGGATTTGGTGTTGTAATGACTGAAATCCAAGGAATACTCTAGAGTAAGAAGGGATCACTATCTCATCATAACTCATTATTGACATGTATTACAATCTAATTCTCAAAACTCGGTTTTGTTCTTCACTAACCATCTCTCCCTTAGGTCAAAGCTGGTATTCTAAGTATGATGGTCTACTCCATATCCTCAAGATTAAGCCATAATTTTATCATTCTATTATCTACACATAAATGCTAAACTCACAAGAATAAACTAATTTTGAACTTACCAACTTCATTCTTGAACAACCCATCCATATGCCATCCTTAACTTTCTAGCTTCAATAATCATCATCAAAGAGTTACACTCTCATTTGCAATCATACCTACATCTCTAATCTTATAATCATAACCTATAAAGATCACACCTCTATTCTTATATTTTTTTTCAAACCATGAGAATAATAATCATACTAAAAAGGCTCAACATCATCAATCATAACTCCTTAACTTAGCTATCAAGAACATCATAAATTATCTAAGTAGCCTTTTTCTACCTAGAAACTCAACGTTACTACTAACCCCACAATATACAATAATCCTCAAAAAATAATGTAGCCCCATAGCACCTTGGGCACATCTCTAAACCATACTTAATTACGAACACATGATCTTACACTCTTGCATACACTATTCAGGCCTACTAGATCACCTCTATATAACTAGCATCAATAACCAAACCATCAACTGTTCAAACTTAATGTCTAGAGCTAAACATGATTTACAACCCAATATCACACACAATTTTCACTTCAAAACTATAGAACATAGTATTAAGAAAAACTAGTACACAATGACAATCGATCATAATCATATGGCATATTTTATTCATAATCTGTTAACACATCCTCCTTCTTCACATCATTACTATTTACCCATCTACATACCTAAATTACTTTCATAGCTCTATAAATTTCAACTAAACTTCCTCTTGTAATCTCAGGAAAGCCTAAATTAACAATACTCAACCACCAAGTACTTCCATCAAAACCTATACTTTCCTAGCACAACAAATACCATCAATAACTCTTTTCATACTTCAAGCAAACAACAATCCACCTTAACTAATAATCTCTTTCTCTAAATTCACTAAACTAACAAACAAGGGTATATCACTTCATTACTAATTCAATCATAAGAAAAAATTCAGCTATACATATTTAATAAATCGCCCTTACCACCATTCTTGCCACTACACTTCTAAACCTACAAGTTCAACTAACACAAGACTTTCAACTAAACGTTACTACTTCTGTCACTACACAGAAACCCACACTTTCAACTAACACCAGAACAACAAGATAAACAACAAGTTGCTAGTGAATCAAAATTGGCCTCACACGGCTTCACTAGACTTTGGTTTGGTGTTTTGATTAAGAAAACTATATGAATAACAAAGCAACTATGCTAGTGAATTGAAATAGGCCTCACACGGCTTCACTAGACTTTGATTTTTCACAAACAGACTGATAACAAGATTACATAATACAAGAGATAGAAACTTGACAGACAATATTCAACGATCTAAGAATACACCTTACTCTATCTTAATTAAATAACTAATAAGAATGAGGGCATAACTTAAATTTGAAGGACTTATAACACACTAGAAGGCTCCTCTCAAGCCACTTTATGAAACTTCTTAAACTTCTGCCAGCAAATATAAGAGCATTATCTGGGGAGAAAATTAGAACTTGCTAAACATGTTACCTCAAGAGCAGTACATAGATAGAGAAGTATAGATTATCATTATGGATTCTGAGGAGAAATTTGAAAGCATATCTAACTCGGGATTAGTGCACAATTTCTACAGGCCTGATAAAGGACATCAGTTTTCGAAACTCAAAAGTACTGATGGGATACTTTTGTAGATCTCTTATAATTCCATAACTATCTATGGAGAATTAAGCTCAACTATTTCTGATACCTTAGAAATAAGGCAGAGATAGCCTGACTAGAGTAAGATAAGAATCTTTATAAGTTTCTTGGAGAACTTTTCTATAGCATGATTTAAGACTTGAAAGAATAGAGACATTTCCTAAATGCCTTGTAGCCTCTCGAAGAAAAGTACAGACGTCTCTATACTGTTCCGTAAGACTCTACTAGACACGGCTTCAAAGACACCCTAGGATACTTGAACTCTGTGCTCTGATACAAAGATTGTAACGCCCCAAAATTGGGTCCCAAGATGTCACACGGTGCTTAGGATCACAGGTGACCCTAAGCTAACTCTTCTATTGGCATAACTCAAAATCAACTGAACAAAAAGTATAAATCTATACAAATCTGTAGAAAGTAACTCTTTTCTGAATATGATAAGTACAAAACTAAATTTATAAGATTACAACTCTGCTTTTACAACCAAAATTGAAATGGAAAACATCAACTTCTACTGACTGTCTATGAAGCCTCTACTAGTACTGACTATAAGTAGCTGGGTCATGACTCTCGACTATCCTAACAAAATATGGTTGTATAAAGAAAATACAACACTTCTCGAATAGTATAACTAACTCAAGCCCTTGAATCAAAAGGACTCATCACCTGCTGACTGGACGCTACGAACTGACTGGATCTGAAGATATACACTATACCTTGTACCTACATTCAGAGAAAATGTTGCCCATATACGAATATATGGGTCAGTACCATGGAAACGTACCAAGCATATGGGGGTACAATGCATATATAAAATAATATCTTAATATGATCACAGTTTATAAAATCATGCATGCTAATATAAATGACTCAGTTAGCTTGAATTAAATCATCAAAATCTTGGATGAATAATACATATAAAGTAAAACACGTGAGTCATCATATAAATGTCAATTCATTTTCGTCTCAACTCTAATTTATCAAAGCAATCAAATCTCATGACAAATCTCTTTAGAATATATAGTCTTTAAATCTTTTGAAAACAATGACTTTCTCAAACTCAATCTTTCAAGCAATTATATTTTCATCTCAGATAGAAGAATACACACAGACACTGGGAGTCTCTTACAACTGACATAAACCATATGAGCTACATGGAGTCCAACATTCTACCCACGTTGGGTAGAGTTTCCTTATTCCTTGCCATCAGAGTAGGACCTTAAATCATCAATCCAAACACTAGTGATCACAATATAAATTAGCCTCAGGATCACATCCTATAGGGGCATGTAGTTCTATGGAAGTACCAAAACAGTTATACCTCCCGCTCGGTGCTAAAGACTACTCCCGGACTTAGCTCAGATATTTTCAAAAGAAAATCCAATAATAAATAGTTCAATAATTCACAACAGGAGCCATCTTGCTACCCTTTTCATAATAATCAATAAAAGTGGATTTATTTTCTCATCTCGGGTTCAAAAACACCCCTTTATACGACCAAAAGGTAAAAGCTTCTTCATCATTCGAAATCATTCAAACTCAAGGTGTTTATAACACATGATTTCTCAAAAACAACAATCTCAAATAGAGTTCAAAACTCATGTCTCAATATCACATTAAAACTTATCAAGATTCAAGCTTTACATCATAAACATATATAAATCGCTTCAAAATCTGGAAAATTCAGTTATAAGGCAAAAAATATCATCATTCTCATATAATTCTGCTTCTAAAATATCAAAAATATCATAATCTCATGATAATCAATATAGGATATAAGTTCATGCTTCAAAATTATAGTAAAACATGTGAAATCCATAACTTTGTAAAAGAAAGTATTTTTGGGAACAAGAACGAAAGAGTGTTCTTGTTGAAAAATCCCACATACCTTAAACTTGAAGCTTTAAATGACTTTTCGAATGAAGTAATGCTATTTACAAACTTTTGGGTATCCCTCATAACCTTCGTAATGGGGATTCCGAATATATAAAAATTATAGAATTCTCATGGTTGAATCTAGTTATTGGGGTTTTTATGTTGAAACCCTAAAGTTTGTTCTTGATGATTTTGAGAGAAAGTAAACTTATTTTGATGTTGTGGGAGTTTAATCCCGTGTTATAGGCATATATAGGGGTATTTTTGGCACTTGGAAGTGAGGTATGCGGCGCACAACCCATGGCAGACCTTAAGGTGTGTGTCGTACACCTTATGGCAAACATTTAAGTATGCCTCACACTCCCAATCGCACACATTTGATTGGGCGGCGCATTGCCCATCGCACACCCTTACTGCCTCTCACAAAAATATGCATAACTCTTCGCTCAGGTATTGACTTTTTGCGAAATTGGTATCATTGGAAAGATAATTCAATTATCTACAATTTCATAGGTCTTGAGATAAAAATTTCCATGCATATTAAGAGATATTCACTTTTTAATTTGACCCTTGTAGAATCAAATGTCAAACTTTGGATGAATCAATTGGTCTTAACTCAACCTTGTTCTAGGTCATTGCTATAAATATTTTCCACCTCTAAACTACTCCATAGACTAGGATAATGATCATGGAACTTGTATTCATGTGAGAATCACTTAGATTAGAGCTTAGACGCACAAGAACGACGGTTAGAATTCTAGCAGAAAAATATAGGGTATTATAGGAGCGAAGGTCTCATGAACTTGAACAAGTGAAGTGCAGTAAGGGATAGGATGGTATAGTGTTGGTATAGGACATCCTCATAAGGAAGAGGTAGCAGTCCTATTTTCATAAACTTTTGAACGATGGGGGGGACAAAGGTTTTATATTAAGGGACTTGGAGAAATCTGAGGAGTGTCACAATTATGGTTATTATAGGTATATCAAGGTGGAGAAGGTCAAAGGAGCTATTCGCAGGAGGCGTCGGGGTAGGGCGACGGGACTAGATGAGATTTTGGTGGATTTTTAGAAGTTCACTGGCTAGGGCAGGTTTGGAGTGGTTGACAAGGTTGTTTAATAGTATTTTGGGGATGTCAAAGATTCCTAAAGCATGGAGGTAGAGTAATATGATTCCATTATATAAGAACAAGGGAGATATCCAGAGTTGCAACAACTATAGTGGTATTAAGTTGAGTCATACTATGATAGTTTGGGAAAGGGTGGTCAAGTTGAGACTGAGAAGGATCATTACTATCTCTGAGAATCTGTTTGGTTTTATGTTAGGTCGCTCAATTACTGAGGTCATTAACCTTGTGAGGAGATTAGTGGAGCATTTTTGGGAGAGGAACAAGGACTTTCACATGGTGTTTATTAATCTTGAGAAAGTTTATGATAGAGATCCCAGGGAGATTCTATGAAGGTGCTTGGAGGCTAAAAAGGTGCCTTTGGCATACACTAGGTCTATTCAGAACATGTTTGATGGCACGAAGACTTGGGTGTGTACGGTGGGTAGAGATTCAAAATGCTTTGTGGTTTTGATGGGGTTGCACCAGGGATCGACTCTTAGTCCTTTTTTATTTGCCTTGGTGATGAATGTTTTGATATGGCATATTCAAGGGAAGGTGCCTTGGTATATGTTATTTACTGATGATGTGGTATTTATTGATGAGACCCTGAGGGAGTTAATGATAAGCTGGAGATTTAGAAACAGACCCTTGAGTTGAAAGGATTTTGATTGAGCAGGACCAAAACGGAGTACTTGGAATGTAAGTTTAGTGATGTCTCCCAAGAGGCTGACATGGTGGTGAGGATGGACTCTCATTTCATTAAGAAGAGGGAAAGTGTCAAGTATCTAGGGTCTATAATTCAGGGCAATAGTGAGATTGATGAAGATATCATGCAACGTATTGGGGAAGGGTGGTTGAAATAGAGGCTTGCTTCGAGAGTTTTATACGATAGAAAGGTTCCCCTCGAATATTTAATGTAAGTTCAATAGAGTGGCAGTCTGACCGGCTATATTGTATGGAGCAGAGTGTTGGCCAGTTAAGAACTCCCACATCCAAAAGTTAAAGATGGAAAATATGAGGATGTTGCGATGGATGTATGGCTATACCAAGAAAGACAGGTTGAGGAATGATATTATTTGAGAAAAGGTGGGAGTGGCTTTGGTGGAATACAAGATGCAGGAAGTAAGGTTACATTGGTTTAGGAACGTGATGAGGAGGGGCTTTGATGCTCCAGTGTGGAGGTGTGAGACAATGGCTATGGATGGTTTTAGGCGAGGTAAAGGTAGGCTAAATAAATATTAGAGGAAGGTGATTAGGAATAATATGGAGCAGCTACAGCTTACGGGGGACATGACCCTTGATAAAAAGTTGTGGAGGACGTGGATTAGGGTAGAAGGATGGGGGGAGTGCATCAGTAGTAGTAGGGGAGCATTCTTTATTTGTGTCGAAAGTTTTTTGTTTATGGTGCTAAGTGATGTTTATGGTTTCAGATAGATATTTTAATATTATCTTATGGCTGTAGTATTATCTTGTGGCTAGTGGTGTTAGTTTATTTTGCATATTGTACTAGTTTATATACATCTATGTTTTGTGTTTGTTATACTGCTATTGGTTCTAATCTACTGGCCTATTCAACCTAGCCTACCACATCATTAACTATTAGAATTTGCACTGAATCGTTATGTTCCCATGCATAACTTGCCCCTAGAAAATCATAATCCTAAGATATGTTTCTAATTTATTACGCTCTAATTATTCTTAGTCTCGAATTAGTCTTTTAGAAGCCCAAGAATTGTCTTACACTTTTGAAAACATCAAAAATCCCCCGAAATATTTGTACAGTATATTTGAATTTAGCAAGTAACTTTAATTTTGAACTTAATTAATTGCCACTCACATTGTTCCTCGTAGATTTAGCCCCGACTCAAATTTGGGTAATTATATTGACAACGACCGCCTTGCACTTAAATTGATGTGTAAGTTGAGCGTTAAAAAACAATGGCACCATTGCCGGGGAGTGAGATCTAGATTTTACTTGTGTGGTTTTGATTTTCACTTAGGATATACTGATAGTGGTTTTTATTTATATTGTTTGTTGTTTTTGTTTATGTATAGGTGATCATAGTGTAAATGAAATAATGAGTGACAATGCAAGTTACGTCGGGTCTTTCAACGGTCCTCTTGATGATGAGGGGGAACTCAATGATGTAGGATGTTCAAGTGCCATCTGTATCCCACGTTTAAGTGACATCTATATCCCACCTACTCATAGGAACAGTGTCTTTTATATAACAAATGTCATGTTGCATATGTTACAAATGAAGGGACTTTTGGGGGGGCAAGCTTATGAGGACCCCAACCATCATTTGAAGAATTTTGTAGAGGTGTGTGCACCATTTGATATTGCACACATAACCAAATAGTCTATCCGTATACGCCTTTTCCCATTCTCTCAAATATGTTAGGTAGTATTGTGGCTCTATTTTCTTCTGGCTGGTTCAATTACTTCTTAGGACAAACTCACTGTGGCCTTCTTTGATCGGTATTTCCCACCTTCCAAAATACTCCAATTGAAGGATAAGATCATTAACTTTAGGCAATTGAATGGAGAACCCTTCATAAAGTGTGGGAAAGATTCAACAGAAAACTAATGCAATTTCCAAACCATAAGGTCCCAGAGAAGATACTTCTCCAAATCTTCTATCAACACCTTGATCCACTCAATAAAACCATGGTAGACAATACGGAGGGAGGCTATCTTGTGAACTTGCATTATCATGTTGCTAAGAATTTTCCTGAGGAGGTTACCAAGCAAAATTAGGGTTGGATACCCGAGATGTGAGGTTTCTAAAATTTCTCCTACTATATCCTTGGTTGACAAGGAACAAAATAAATAAGATAAATAAAGAAAGGAGAACATGGCAAATATGATGACTCAATTAGAGCTTTTGACAAAACATGTGATGAGTGCACCCGCAAAAGTGGTAAATGTCGGGGCATCAAAAACTTATGATGAGGAGGAGGAGGCTAAAAATCTTGATGAGGAGATTTGGTACTTGGAAAATTATTTGGGAGGCTCTTTTCCCGCCTATCAAAATAAAGGTGAGAATTAAGCTTGGATGGATTGTGATCGTGATAAGGATTGGAGAGATAAAAAGCATGACTATGAGCGCTATGTGACCCCCCTCACATGATCAGGCAAAGAACAAAGACCCAAGCTCGTTCGACCCCGTCAAATTCAACACCGAAGATGTAATAGAAAGAATTTTAATGGGAGTAAAAGATATGGACAAGATGGTTTGAAATACCTAGACTTTGAACCAAGCCAAAAATTTCATCATTTAATGTCTCTAGGATGGATACGCTAGGGATGTAAGTTATACCCGTTGGATATGAGTCATAACATTCTCTCCCTCCCCTCTCATACCTTAAGTATCCTAGTCGGAGGATGCACTACCTACTATATGAGTTGGCTTCCCCTTATTTATACCCAAAGGGTATGAGTCATACCAAGATGAGTCGTATAGAGGTGTCTTAAAGCTTGGTGTGGACTGTTTAGGGTACGGATAATGGATACAAGTTAGGAGTTGAGTCGTACCCTTTGTATATGACTCAAATATGTATGGTTGTACCCTTGACAATGTGTGTGACCTAAGAGAAGCCAGGGGTACAAGTTAGGATACCACCCGTACCCTAAGGTACATTTTGTTTAGTGAGTCGTATAGTGAGTCATACCACTGGATGGGTTCATTTTCCAACTTTTAACTAAAGGCCTTATGGTTATTTCCCAAGCCTAAAACCCTAGGTCCTCTAACTATATAAGTTCTTGTAGCCTCCTAAACATCTATTTTGATGGATCAAACACCCAAAATACTCTCTCAAGCTCCTCTTTGAAGGATTGGAGGCTAGGGTTTCAAGGGTGATCTTCAAGAGAAAAAGTGAAGTCAAGTTTATGGGTGAATCAAGTTTTCTAAGGAATGTAGATCATCCCCTTGATAAATAACTCTAAACCCATGTATTTTGAACTTGGATTAGTAAGTGTACATAGTGATTTTAAAATAAAATGAAAAGGGTTTTGTTTCCTAATGACAACAATGTTGATTCTAGCTTAGACTCATGTTTATACTTGTTAATGATGAATATTTGCATATGTGGGTGCATTTTGTGTGAGGTTTAACATGAGGGTCTTGAGTAACCATAACCTTGATGATTTCTACCATGAAAATAGCCTTGTTAAAGGTATGCACATAATGTGTTTGTGAAAAAATCTAAGTGAATTGTCTAGCCACATATGATGATGCGTTGAACTAGGGCAATAGACCAATAAGTATGAATGATTTATAAAGGATGTGGCAAAGGTATTATGATCCATGTATGGTGAAATTGATGACCTTGTTGGTTGATGGTTAAAGAGGGGTTAAAGTCCCTAAATATGAAAATGAATCTGAATTGTGTGTTGAACTAAAGCGTGGCATAAATGTAGTATAAGATTACTAATAAAATATGAATAGTTTATGAGGGTATTTATGACCATGAATTAAACTAAGGCATTGGTGTATTGAAATGGTTGAGCAACAAAGGCTCCCATGAGGACTATGTGGTCACGTATAGTGTTGAGTTGTTTAAATGGTTTAATGTCCTCAAATATGAATTGAATAGATGATGATGCATGGACAAAGGGTTGGAGTCCCAATGTCGACTAAAGAAAGTTGTGATGGCTTAAGGTTAAAGTCCATTTGCCTAATGGAGAAGCTTGAGGTTAAAGTCCCTTGCCTAATGAAATTGCTTGTGGTTAAAGTCCCTTGCACAATAAGATCTCATGAGGTGGAAGTGCCTTGCCAAATAAATTGGCTTGTGGTAGAGTCCCCTATCTCTTATGGAATGATGTTAGAGTACTTGGCCTAATGTGTAAGCATATGGTTAGAGCCCTTTCTTGAATGAATGTATGTGAGTGGGTAGAGCCCCTCATTATATGAATGTGTATGAGTTGTTAGAGTCCCTCACTTAAATGGATGTGTATGTGGTTAGAGTCTTTTTATTAATTATATGTGAATGTGGTTAAAGTCTTGTGCCTAATGAGAAATGCTTGAATCTATAAGTGTGGAAGGTTGAGTCCTCCATTGCATGTATGATGAATGGATGCTTCCAAAGTGTTGATAAGACTTGTCCCCTTGATTAGCATTTGATATGTTTATATCTATGGATAAGGTTATTAATATGATTGAAAATGATATATTGCTTGTTGTTGAATGATGATGCTATTTTATCCTTATCCTTGAGTTACAAGCTAGCTTTCCAACCACTAACCATCTCTAGACGCTATGTCCCCATTCGACATTGGGGATGAAGCATCATCTTCTCTTCCTGCACAGTGATTAGGTAATCGAAGCGGTTTGTGCATTGACTATAGAGTAGTGAGCTTTCTTATTTTGAAAGACATTCATTCTTGGTCCCCTATCCTTAGACTTAGTCCCATTTTGACTTGGTTTGGCTATTGTCGGGGGCTTATCCCGACATATACATTTCTAAACATCGGTTTGTATAGAGGTTTTATTGATGACTGTGGGCTTGGGTTTATTGGTTAGTTGATAAATCTAATGAAGTGTTTAGATATGCTTAAGTTATGACTTGTAGTATGTTTTTTCCTATCTCATTATATGGTCGGGATTCACCCAACCCTTGTGATTGATATGATAGCGTATGGGGAGACCTCCGATTCATGTGGGCTTGAGGTTCTCCTACAACATGGACTAGTTTTGATGTATGTCAATGATTCATGAGCTAAAAGGAGGTTTTTCACAACTTAATCAAACCATGGTGTCCCATTCCGCCTCCATTAAATAATTAGAAACCCAAATTGGGTAAATTTCCACCCAAATAAATGTTAGGCTAAAGGGTGGTCTTCCTAGTGACATTATTATAAACTCAAAGAATAAGGCTCAAGTTCTAGCAATAGTCACTAGGAGTGGGAAGACCCTTGGTGATCACTTAAAAGAAGATTTAGGTGAAAAGGTGCCTACGGTTAAGTCAAAAGAAGAACTGCCACAATCTCAAGAAGAAGAAAAGGATGAAAAAAAACTGGTCGAAGTTGATGAAGAGGTGGTTGAAAATAAGAAACTATAAAATGACGTGATGCCTATAATCCAAGTACCTCCCCCATTCCCTCAAAGGCTTCAAAGAAAGGAGGAGGGTGATAAACTCAGGAAATTTATGGCCAATCTTAGCAACCTCTCAATAAATATCCCATTAATTGAAGTGATCTAAGAAATCTCAGGATATGCTATACTCATAAAGAAGTTGATGTCAAAGAAGAACCTCATCGAAGGTGACACGATCGAAGTCACCCATAGTTGTAGTGCTATCATGATTAGCAAAATTGCTGAAAAGAAAGAGGACCCCGGGGCCTTTACCATTCCACACACAATTGGAACACATAAGTTTAAAAAAACTCTATGTGACCTTGGTGTGAGTATTAATCTCATGACTTTTACAGTATATAAGAGGCTTTGCTTGGGCATTCCTATTTCAACTTCAATGAGGCTTTTGATGGTAGGCTAGTCTATCTAAACACCGATTGGTGTTGTGTTCAACATGTTGGTGAAAGTGAATAGATTCATCCTCCCGGTGTATTTTATGGTGCTAGATTGTTAAATGTACCAAGAGGTTCCAATCATTCGTGGTTGACCTTTTCTTTCCACCGGGAGAGCCATTGTTGATTTGGAGCTTGGGGAAATAAGGTTTCGAGTTCATGATGGTGAAGTGTCCTTCCGGGTTTGTAAAACAATGAAACAACTCATGGAACTTCAAGTGATATCAGTGATTGATGTTTTCATCGAAGAAATGAATGAGGGGGCCCATAAGGAACCAACTTGAGAATGAAGGAAATGCCATGACGTAAACTAAGGCACTGTGTTGGAGGAAACCCATAAATGCCATAAATGTTGATTGCATCCTTTATTTTTATTTTTGTTTTTGTAGTGTAGATTTTAGTTTTGACAATTGAATAACCCATGCATTTATGGTGCTATAGAGTGCGTTGGATGATTTTGAGAAGGGGAAAGTGTGAATTTTTTCATGCTGAACTGAACAGGGGAAAATCTATCCAAATGAGAAATAAGCTGAATAGGGGACAATGGGGAAGTAGAAATATCCTGCGATAGCGGTCACCCGTATGTCCGCAATTGCAAAACCCTGACTGCGATCACGATCACATTAGTAATGTGACCATCTGAATCCCCATTTTCCCCCCAACACTCCCTTTTTAACTCTTCTCCCTAATTGGACCCATTTCTAGCTAAATTGTGAGCACTCCAACAGTATCCTTGCATCCTTTTTGCATCATTTGTTCGGTCAGAGCCTCGAATCTATGCCTTGATTATTGAATATAGGTCATAAAATGCAAGTTATAGAGAAGGCCTGAAATTATGTTTTTCATGCTTAAATACTTTATAAAATATACTTGTGTAGTGTTTAGCTACTAGAATATGGTGTGCACGTGAGTGGGGAAGTTTTGAGTACCCAAATTCTGTGTGAAATTGAGAAAAATAAATAGTGCACACCAAGTACTCGATAAATTTCCCAAATGAGTATTCACTAATGGGTTTTGTATTCTAAGGGCATAATCGAGTACCTAGGAGATTGGTTCAGCAATTTTAGTGTAAATACTTGTTATAGAACATGCTTTGGGCTTCAAATTTGAATTTTTGGACATTGAAAAATTGGTTTGAAACTGGTCTCAGATACCACGATCGTGGTCATCGGGTCCGCGGTTGTGGTAATGCAATCGCAGCTTTATAGCCCACAATTACGACAATTGAGGCTGATTTTCTACCTGGGCCAAAAATTCTGCACTTCAAATTTTTGTCCAAACACCACCAAGTACCCACCCCATAGGTTTATTTGACAAAAAACCATACTTTGTGCATTTAAAGATCGATGATTGATGTTGTTATATTGTCCTTCATTTTTCAGGACCATATCATGGAGGACTATGACCAAGTTTAATTCATGGCACCCGAGTGCCATACACTCCACTATGATGATCTTCTGAGGACAAAGCTTCTCCAAGAGAGAGGAATTTTCTTGGACAAAGTGACGGAAAAGCTTTCGGCATTTCATGAAAGGCTTGTGTCCACGGGGTAGCAGTGTGTTGCCCTAGATCCTTGCAAAGATAATGAGCAATGGGTTCATGAATTTTATGCTAACCTTAGTATATTATCTTTTTTGAATCTATCTAACATGATTATCAGGATTTGGGGGAAGGAGGTTGACTTTGGGGCAGAGCAAATCAACAATATTTGTGGGCTCCTAAATTCAAATATAGGTGAGTTTGAAGAAAAAGGGTATGAACTGGGAAGTTGGTTGGCAGAAAGACTTTTCCCTGAAAAGGAATTCTCTTGGGTGGCAACTAAGAAAAATATCTCGTTGAATGACTTCCCTGTAGAGGCTCGGATTTAGGTTAACATCATAGATAGCCAAGTCTCCTTTGCACCCACATGACAATTGTCCAAATTTGTGGGCTCGAATGGTTGCTTGCATTCTAGATGGCATTTCTCTGAATATTGTTCAGCTTATGGTTTCTAGCATGAAATTATTCAAAAACTAGGGGTGTACACATCTCTCATTTCCCTCTTTCATTGCTGATATTTACAAGAGAGCTAAGGTTGATAAGTACCCTAGAGACACTTGGATGCACCCCGGCACCCCCATTTATCCTCTAAAATTTTGAGGTGAGAGCACACCAGGTAAAAGTAAGAAGAGGAAGATCAACTTGGGAAAGTCGCCATGTGAGGAGCTTGAGTATTGTAGGCCATCCACCAACAGGCCTCGTAAGGATATTGAGGTTGTATTATTTCCTTCACGGTGATTGTGTCAGGTTTTCCCCAGGGGTCAGGAGATCCCTCCACCACTCGCCACTCATATATGTCCCAATCTAATTATGAGAAGTATAGGGAGGACCAAAAGAATCAAGGAGCTACTATTTCTAGGCTTTATAGATCCTACTCATCCTTGGTGGTGTCACATCATGATCTCCAAGCCTCACATTTGAAAATGGTACAAAGGGAGAAGAAGAGAGATAAGTTTTTTAGAAAGATGTGGAAGGGGTGAAGATCTTTTGGAAGGTCTTAAATCCCCATGATAGATTGCCTTCCTCCTAAGTATGAAGTGATGATGAGGCCCCAGTCGAGTGTTCCGGCCCTATGGATGTTAATGATGACGCAGAGACCGAGAGTGAAAGTAGCTCTTGATGCGATTTCAAGGAGCACCCTTATCTCTCTTTTTGCTTGATTATTTATGCAGTGATGACACTTCAACCTTTTTTGTTGGGGGTGCCTGTCTCCATTTTCATTTGAATTGGGCATGTATTTTTGATATTTTTAGATGCCTTTATGTTCTTTTGGATGATTTTATTTTTATTTGGGTTGTAACATTCGAGCAGTCTGATGGTGCCCAACATTTTCATGGATTAGTTATTTTGTTCTTAGATTTCTAATTATCTTCATTTTACTTATGGCAATATTGGACATGTTTTTCCCGAGGATAGATTGAGTGATGACATTCTTAAGGGAAAAGCATCGTGATTGGATTTTGATCCATGGATGCAGGGGACATCTGAGTACCTGTGGCATCGAGGTTAAAAATGAAAGAGAAGTCTAAGTACCTGTGGCATTTTTAATTTGGGATCACACTTATACCTATGGCGAAGTATGAGTAGCCATATAGTTTGACCGTATGAAAGCCAAAATATGAGACGAAGCTTGGGTTGGTGCCATATTTAACAAATTGTGCGTAGTGCAAATGCAAAGAAAACACCCCCCTTCATCCAAAAGTTTTCGACAATCAAAGGCATCGACGTGAGCGACCTTGTAAAAATTCCTTTCTCTCTTTTTTGACTTCCAAAATTTTGGCTTGTGAAAATTGGTTGATACTCTATTTTTGTCTCTAGCGGGAGGGTAAATTGATCCTCCTAGGCAAATTTGCATTCCATGTGTGCTGAGCGTATTTTTCCAAATCTCATATGTACTTGTAACATCTAGAACTTGCCCCATTAGTGTCTCAAGGATAATTTTTATTATATTTTGTTGGTGAGATGATCCTAGGCCATCTTTGTTACATTGGAAGACTACTTTAGCTTAAAAGTCCTAACCTTGCATAGATGTTATCCCTATTCACCCACTTTAAGTCTTTAGACCTTTCTTTGACAAACATATTGCAAGCATGAGCCTTTAATTTCTTATCCCTCTTTCCCTATCCTCTTTGAACTTAAAAATGCAAATTAATGGAAGAGGTAATTTTGGGTCACAATGTTGTAAGTGTGTACCTAAGATCTTAGTCATTGTGAACAGTTGATTAAGGAAAAGAAAGGACCCAACAAAATAAAGAATTACTTAAAATATGCAAGAAAAAAATGAACAAAAAATGGGTGAAACGAGGAAATAAAAAGTAGGCAAATTTGTAAAGAAAAGAAGTGGTCCATGTTCAAAAGTTGTATGGAATAGTGTGATGTATCTGTAAAAGGAGGGTATAGCCATGTTGTTCCTAAATTATATCCCACCCTACCCTGACCTATGTTATAAGCTCAAAAAGTCCTTCGTGATTTCCAACCAAGTATATTTATTATAGTGGCGATTAAAAATAGAGGCAAGTCTATGGCATGGTACTTGTTGACATCGAGAGTTCTTAAGAGAGATAGTTTTTCACTTAAATTCCTTGTTGCATATTTAATAACTTGGTCTGTGGAATTTTCCTTCATATGAGGAGGATGTAACCAAGTTAAGGTAGGTAATTTTGTCATCTCCCGAAAACTGAGGGAAAAAGAGTATAATGTAGTTGAGGTCAAAAGTAAGACATTCTAGAGTTTTAGTGATTGTTGTATGGTTTCTATTTGAAGACTTTAGCATTCTTGAAGATTGCATTTTATGTTGAGGGGTGTCGTTAAATTAGTTTTGCCCATGTGTGAAAAGCTATTTGTGGTAGTAATCAAGTTGAAGTCAGTTTGAGCATTAGGTAGTAAAATTTAGGCATACATGTGTATTGTCTCATGGTAAGAAGTAGTGTTGCTTGAGGACTAGTAAAGTTTTAAGTTAAGGGTGTTGATGAGTGGTGAATTTACCACTCAATTGCACTCAACAATCGTGCACACTATTATGAATTGAAGATATAAGTGAGACAAATTGGTGACTAAATGCACTAATTTCCACAATTTGCAGGCATACAGGTTGGGAGAGTGAAAGATGTGGATTTGAGCTGAAATAGGCCAAAAAAGGGAAAGAAGTGCAGCTGGTGGACCTAGATAAGGAACAAGCCTCAGTTACTGAAATCATAGTCTGGGGACCACAATCGCGGTCAGTCAAGCAGGACAAAAGATCGCGATCACAGTGTCCTTACTGCGGTCGTAGTAGCTGCGATCACGGACAACCTTCTACGATCGCGGCTAAGTGGGAATTTCTCTATGGGAAGTTTTGTCATTTCACCCAGCCGAACCCAATTCCTCTTATTAACTTAACCCTTTCTCTTTTGGGTATTGCACATTATTTGAGTCATTTTTTAATTTGAAGTATAAACCTTAATTGGGCAAGTTTTATAATTGGATTTGGAGACTTTGATTTTATTATTTGTGAAGAATGGATGCTTTGAACAATCATTATGAATGTTGTTGATTTCTTCACAAGCATGAGCGGCTAGAAACCCATAGCTAAGGTTGTGAAAACCCTAGTGGATTGCCAAACTAGGGGAAATGCTATTGTTGTTTTGAACCAATACCCATGTATGTATTGCTTTATTTTCATTATAATAGTTTGCATAACGGGTGTACACCTTAGGATCCCACCTAGATTATTTCTACTTACTCCAAAAGAGGAGTAGTGACCAGGAAAAGATAAAGACAATAGTAATTTGGAGTTTAACTGTCAATCCACACTTCTAGGTGTTATCTTAGTAAGATGGTTAGGTTTTATATAATAAATACAGACTCAAAAGGTAATGGTTAAATAAGATTAAGATAAGGCTTAGTAAGGCGACATCTTGAGACTCAACAGGTAAAGGGTGAAATTCTTCTACTTCTCCAAAAGACTGTAGAAGTTGCATAACTTATCGATTCTGTATGCAAGGTATTAGGTTGGTTCAATATAGCGCAATAATCCTATAGATTTGAGAATCCAGGGGGAACATAATCCTAGTTTTCACTTACAACTGATTACAACCAAATTGTATATTTTCTACATGTTCGATACTAATACTCAAAACCCTCAATTATTTTCAAGTTTTGCTCGTTGATTATAATAGCTAAGAGCCATGATTCCATGTATTCCCTTGGGATTTGACCCCAACATTTTTTTGGTTACTATATTTTGCATAGACAATATCATCTTCTAAAAGAAGGTGTAGTTTGGACTCACCAAAATATTGGTGTTGTTGCCGGGGAATACGGTGTTGAGTTATGATTTAATGTTGTTACAGTTTTTGGGTTTTATTTTTGTTTTTCTTCATAGTTAGGTATATACCGGTGTATGCCTATCACATAGAGTAGAGGTAATCCCTTATTCCCAGTAAATCTAAATCCAGATAGGATCCTACAAACACCTAGTAGGATGGTGGAACAGAAAAGAGATGATAATCCTGAAGGGGTTCGTGATGTTATACCTCCCCTCCTCCCAAAGGAGTACAAGATATAGTTGATCGATAAATAGTAAAACTCTAAGATCAAGTTGAGAATGAGAGTAGTGCAATGGAAGAATCTCAACAGGTATCTCAGGATGTAGAGCTAGCTGAGCAGAGACAAGCAGCAGACCATTGAGTAGCACTCGGTGGAAATAAAAATAGAGCTAAAGGTACCCGTGTACAAGTGATCCAAAAATACCAGTATGTGAAGACATATATAGATGATGAAGAAGATCTCGGATAGGTTGATCCAACAGAGGATAGCGCCATTATTCCTCCTGTTTTACCCCTAGGCATCAAGTTTGACATCACAAGTGCAATGATCCAGCTCCTAAATCTAAAAGGTGTGTTTGCAAATTTGTCTGCAGATGATGGAAATAAGAACCTTGCTAATTTCCTTGGGATCTGCAGTTCATATACCATTCCAAGGGTGAATCAATAAGTACTTAGACTGAGGTTGTTCCCCTTCTCACTTATATAAGAAACATCTTTATGGTTGGGGGAACTACCAAGAGGCTCTATCACTACATGGAGCGAGTTGTGCAGGCAATTCTTGAATTGGTTCTTACCTTCATCTAGGATGTTGCAGCTTAAGGATGAGTTTTATAATTTTAGGTAATTATTGTAAAAATCTATGTACGAGGCATGGTTCAAGTTCAAGAAGAATCTGAGTATGGTGTCAAACCATCAGTTTTCAGTGACAAGCTTATCGGAGATTTTCTACATATCCTTGACCATCAGCTCTAGAGCCATGAAAAACACTATCTATGGATGAGATTTTCTGAGACTACGTTAGGAGGTAGCTTCAGAGATATTAGATTAGATCTCACTCACTAACTGAGGGTGGCAAAGTCCGGAGGCTGAGAGTAGATCTGGCACATATACTATTGGTGCCTCTTGAGACCAGAGAGTAGCTGATGATTCAGTAACACAAGAAATTGCGTTGCTAAGAACTGATCTAGGGGTACTAGCAAAGAATCTTGCAGCAGCCAATTTCAAGAAAGTAAATGCAGTAGTATCACAGGGTTCATCTTCCAAAGCTTACGAGTTAGAATTAAAAGAGGAAGCAAATTATCTGGATCTTCATATGTCGGGTTTCCGAGCCCAAAGGCAAGGGAACAAAAGTAGGAACTATTATGATAGATATAGAGATCATAGTAGAGAGAGATGGTGACTGGAGAAATAAGGATGACTACAGAGAGGAGAGAGACAGTTACACACCGCTTGGTAGAAGAGATGCAGAATCAAGAATGAAAGAGATGCTGAGCTGGTGAAGGGTCAAGAAAATTAGGAGATCAGCCTTAAAAAAATTAAGGCCGACATTTTAGGATTGACCCAAAAGGTCAAATTTCATTCAACTACTATGAAGTTGTTAGAGCACCAGTTCAGACAGATGTCGGAAACTCTAAACCAGAGGCAGCCCGGTATCCTTCGGAGCAACACTGTGCAAAATCTAAAAAGTGATGGTCATGTTCTTGATATTACCACGAGGAGTGGTACTACTACTATGGATCCCCCATTACCTACTGCAGAAGCTGCTATTGAGGAGACACCTGTTACAGAGCTATAAAAGACAACAAGTGGTGACAATGTAGTTGCTAAGGAAAAAATGTTAGGGCTCAGTTTGTTAAGAAAGAAACAAGAAAAATTTTGAGACCGCCTTCACCTTTTTCTCAGTGAATGAAGCAGAAGAAAGAGGAAGGTAAGTTTAAGTAATTCATTGAGATGCTGAAAGAATTGAGCTTGAACATACCACTTCTAGAGATGTTAGAGCAGATGCCTGGATATGTCTGGTTCATGAAACAATTGATCACAAGGAAGAAAGAAGAAACAATTAAGGATGTTATGGCTTGAACCACTGTAATGCAATCACTACAAGTTCTTTGGCTCAAAAAAAGGGTGACCCCAGATCATTCACTATACCATGTACCATTGGATCCTGGTGATTTGGCAGAGTTTTATGTGACTTAGGAGCCAACATTAATTTGATGTTGCTGGCCATAATCAAGCATATGGGTTTGAACCCTCCAGAACTGACTTCAATGCGGTTGTTGATGGCTAACTGTATGGTGAAGAAACCTATTGGAATTTTGTTTAATGTGATTATGAGAGTGGACAATTTCATCTTTTTGGCTGACTTTGTCATTCTGGAAAATGAGGTCGACACTGAGATGTCCATCATATTGGGGAGACCATTTATGGACACAGGTAGGGAGATGGTGTACATAGAGAAAGAAGAGTTTTAAATCAGAGTCCATGATGAGAAGGCCACATTCAACATCCAAAAGTCAATGAAACATCCTACCAACACAAGGGTGGTGTCGGTGATTGATTGTATTGATGACCCTAGAGAGTACTCTTATGGGTATCTTAATGAATTCTGAGTAATCAAGACACTTGCATCATGCCGTGAAGTTAAATCAAGTGCTGCATGGGATGTAACCCATGGTCTTATTGGTAAAGTTTGAGTAACCAACACAGCCATGCCATGCCGCGACATTAATAAAACATTAAGTGGGAGAAAACCCACTATATTAGTGTTTACATTTTTGTTGGTTTTCTTTTGTAGGTTATAGCTAATGGACTTGCTAGGAATATGGTAAGATTTCTATATTCATCAATTTCAAGGTAAGGGGATGATGTGATCAACCCATCATAGTCATAAGTCCCACGCGAACTAGGTAAGTTGAGTAATAAATTAAAAAGTCCACATTATGAGAATGAGGATAGAAAGTGTGGACTTTGGCATCTAATTATATTTTTGCGACCTCAAACTTATTTTATAGGACCATAAGTAGTTCAAAAAGTATCAAAATGCCAAGTCTGGATTACAGCAAAGTGGGCCAAAACCTTTGGCCCTACACCTGCTGGTTGTAGGTGGGACTTGCGCCCCATGCCTGGCCGGAGGTAGCAGGCGTAAGTGACTACCGCAGCTAGGTCATGATTGGGCCCAAATTTTAATTAAAATTTTGGGCCCACCAATATATATATGAGACCTAAAACAGCCCCCACCTATATTTAAATATCCTTAACCTCATTCTAACTCATTCAAATCCTCAAAACATGTTAGTTAAACTTGTATGAATAGAGTAAAGCCACAAGTTGAGCATGTTAGTTTTCTTTGAAAATTATGATTCTTTATAGGTGTGCGCACATTGTATTTGTTAGGATTTCAAATAGATTATAGGGGTGTGAAAATTGAGGAAAAATTTAAACTTTATGAATTTTGAGTTTTTTTTCAAGTTTTGCAATCCCTCTCTTTTGTTGGAAACTAACGACTAGTTTTTCAGGTATGCATAATTCCAAAATATAAAACAAAGAAGGATAAGATAAGACCTAAAGGAGATAGAAGGAGTCTCCTGAGCCTAGTGGTTCAATGGAGGAGTACTCGGTGTAATGACATAGAGACACTACAGTTGGGGTGACACGTAAAGTTACTATAGGGAAGATGCAGCCCTGCCAAGAATGAAGTATACATGGATGTCACCCACACATACTCCTCCTAATGAGGAGGAGGAGGAGGAGATAGATTTTGAGTGTTCTCCACAGGTTGCTGCTTAGGACCCCTAGTTTGAGAATGGTTCCCAAAACTTATATGAGAATGCTGAGTAGGAAGAGTTATCAGCGGTACCCCAGTCTAAGAAGGGTACCACCATACAAGTATTGTAGTCAGAGATACACCAGTCAAAGAAGGGTAAAAATTAGGCTACCTATGATGCATTAGTATAATAGGGGAAAAGTCCCACACCCACGCATACCTCAGATGCATGTCCTGAGGAGAGAAAACTGAGGTGGTGTGTGGAAGGTAAACGGGAGATATTTTATTTAAACGGTCATATTTAGGAGGTAGGCAGGCCTATGAGGATTATTTATAAGGAGGACCAGATTGATCTATCATGGTTGAGTCACGTACCACAGTTATAAGTTGCATTCAATCGATATCAGTTAGAGTAGATGACTAGACCACTCGGTTCTTATAGCCCATCTATAGTACGTGAGTTTTATGCATCCTACTGAGATAAAGTAGTCCTTCCTATGCATAGAACTCCAGGACTGGTGAAATTCATGGAGCAGCTACAGCTTGATCATACACTAGTGAGAGGGGTCAGAGTTGATATTTCAGCAAAAACTATCTTTCGGGTCATTTTTTGTCCTGATTATATCATCCTACATCATTAGATGAGTGTAATTATAGATTGAGAGTCACACTTGATCGACACATCATACGGTAGGATGAGCACAGATGAGAGAGAATTAAGATAGCTTGGTGGATAGCCAGTTATATTTCACCTTAGGGTGATGTGACCCCATGGATTGAGGATCATGGCGTGATCAAGATGGGCCTGTTAATAGTTGAGGCCAAGTGTTGGTGGTTGCTGATTAGATACCGACTGTTTCTCACTACTTAAGATACAGGGCCTAGATGAAAGGCTACATGATATGGCTACTGTGCATACAAAAAAAGAAGAAGGATTTGACACACTCAAGCCTTCATAGAAAATCTATAGAGTCAGCCGCAGTACCTAGGGCTCGAACAGATGGCCCAGCAGTTTGCACAGAGCCTGTTGTACATATAGAGATGATATGGGTATTGGTGTTGATATAGAGATAGGGGATCAAAGAGAGGCTTTAGATTAGAGTATGAAAGGAGAGGGCACACCAGCTACTTCTTTATCATCCTCGACTTCAACCTCAGAGCCGGTTGGCGTATATTTAGAGCCGACTCGTCCTTCCACTACATCTTCTGCTATAGATATAATAACTATATCTAGAGAGTTCTAGTAGAGCATAGTGGACATCCAGAGAGCCACAGATGCTCGGTTGAGGGTTGTTAAGACTGAGCTAACTACCCTCTATGAGTATATGAGATTAGGGCATCGAACCAGATTCAAGAGGGCAGAGGACAAATAGGAGGCCGCTCAAAGAGCTGCACTATTCGAGCTATATGATGACTTCCAAATATGGATCGATGAGTTTTAGAAATAAGTTATAACCCAATTTATAAAGACAGATGCACCGGATCTAGCCTAGATGAGGAAGGATTTTGATATATTACGAGCAGAGGTATGCTCGCTCACAGTGAGTCATGTAGCAGCCACTCCCTCAGTTATACCCCCAGTGGTCCAAATATCACCTCCGTGCATACTGAGATAATTAATTTATTTGCAGTGAATGAGAAGGATGTCCCAGTAATTAGGGCCAGGAGAGGTCACATAGGAGAATTATTGGATCCTAATATGCCATATGACCAGGCCGTTAAAGGGGAAAGACATAATTTGATGGAGATTGCAGTCATTGATAGTAGAGGCAATAGCAGAGGTGTGTAGAGATAGCAGCAGGAGCATCATCAAGGAGTACACCGCCACCGCCATTGCCTCTAACAGCTGATATGCCCCCATCTGGGATGCTCATGACACGGGCACCTAGTGTGTCCTAATGTTCTCACTTTCCTTTGTTTTGTATTATTTGTGTACGTTGAGGAAAGTGCGTAATTTTTAGTTGAGGATAGGGATACCATAGTTGTCGCGGGTTTTTATTGCCATGCTTCTTTTCCTATCGGCAGCGGTATGGTTGTAGAACTGGCATGTCTAGGTTAATTTTTATGTCGTGTTATGTTTTTTTTCGTATTGTGTTGTGTTTTCACATAATTAGGAGATTTTTATGTATTTAGGGCAATTGTCATATTTTTATTTTTAGTTTGAGAAAAATGATACCCTTCCAAAAATATTGTGTTTTAGAACGATGTGAATGTATATATGTGTGAATATTGTGGATCTTGTTATGGCATTAGGATTAGGGACATGATAATTACTTGCTAAAAAATGCATGAATCGGATAGGTTACTTTGTAATATTGAATCCGTGCCATATGTGTGTGAGATACTACCTGGTTCCCTTTGTGTGTTAAATCTAGAACTTGCCTGGTTAGTCTTGCCTAGGTTGTAGGATAGTCGGTTTGGAAAGAATCATAGACCGTTTTTTACTTTGGTCCACTTTTATCCTAAATGACCTTCCATGGGAGAACTATATCCCTTGACCCCTATTTTGTGTCTTATAACCTATTTTTCTTGTTTCGCCTATTCACCTTCCCATTTATATTACAATGAACCTATTTTGACCCTATTCCTCCTAGACATCGTGCACCTCAACGTAGGTAAAATGCCTAAGTTGAGGGTGGCTATCATAGGGGTGCGTAGTGTAAAATGCGTATGTAGAAGTGTAAAATAAGAGAAAAAGTTAGTAAGGCTAGGTTTGGCAAAAAAAAAATGAAAAGAAAAATTATGTAAAAGAAAGAAAGAATAAAAGATCACACCCAATCTGAATGTTCATTTAAAGAATAAAAAGGGAGACATAAGGGTGAAATAAAAATGTAATTGGCTAATAAGTGAGAACCCAAGGTTAGTGTAGTGCCAAGGAGACTTAGCCACTTTATATGTCCATATGTAATATACCACCCCTCAAGCCTACATTACAAGCTGAGAAAAGTCCTATAGTGATCCTAACTTGACTGTCTGAAAACTAAGGTAAAGAAAATAAGGGCAAGCCTATGGTGTTTGACGCACATTGCTTGGAACTTCTCTTCTGAGTATGAGTGTCTCTTGACTGTCCCTGCGTTGTCATGCATGATTTCATATGAGGTAGTGGGACTTCTTTTTTGTGAGGGCACATAAGTCATAATGGTAGCTATTTGTTGTTTCAGGTAGTGTAACTTGTACATATGTGTGGTTGTCTATTGCTAATGAAATTGCCATACCTTGATCCCATTTAACACGACCCGAACTAGGACCTTGTCGTAATGGGTAGTCCCAAGACCAACTAGGTCCGAGACCGCCCCCATTACCAAACCCAACCACCAAACACATACCTTGAGTTAGCTGAAATCCAAACATATAACAAGATATTTTATCTAACCATGTGGTGACTCTGGGATAAGTCTATAACCTAGACCAACCCAATCAAGTCCAACCACCCAATAACCAACCAAACCAATGCAGAAACCCATAACCAAAACCAATTTTAATAATCCAATGGATGCATATATATATAACATAAACCATCCATACCATACCCAAGTCCACAGTTGTCCATACAAAGCCTCTAGACCAACTAAAGAATACCTAGTCGGGACATGCCCCCGACAACAGCTAAAAAAACCAAAGTCTATGAAATACAAGAGATATGTAAAGTAACCCATGACATGAAATAGATGCCTTCCAAACTATGGAATCTCACTACTTGAATCCAACATTGACTTTCCCCGAATCCAATCACTAAGCAGGAGAAGTGGAATGGTCGATTCCTGCATAGCGTGGGTATACAGCTGCCAGTAGACGAGTTAGTAGGTGAACACTAGCATGCACTCAGGATAAGAATAAGATAATGCCATTTATATATCAAAGTAAAACCATATATATTCACACAACCATATATACATATAACCATGCTGATAAAGGGGATCGGGTTTAGCATGCCTTTAAAACCTTTACCTGGCTTGTGTAGCTTTGTCATCCTAAACCACCCACGGGCTATATGGTTTCATCTCCCACTTCTAAAAGGGCCCTAGTGTGTGTAGCCATACGACCAGGGAAAAAACTCTTGGGATAACTAGTACATCCCCCAAATATAGTCCGAAATCATCCACACGATCACCAAGACCAACCTCATATCAGCAAATATGAGTTTCCAGTTTGGTCTCTCTAGGACCTCCACCTTCCATGGCTTAGCTACACATCCCGCCATTATTGCCCAATTAAAATTAATTTCCAAATAATCAAACCATTTTCCATTTATCAACTAAGTCCAATAATATTAGTATAATCATACCAACCCTTACTTGCAAGTATCATCAATAGCCAACCATATATAGGTTTAAGGGGACTTTCAAGTACCCTTCTATTTACCATATTAAACCACGTTAGGGACTTCTAGGTTCCCCACAAGAATAACCATTTGGCCTCTTACCTTTCCAAACCTTTTAAACCAATTCCATTAATGCATTCACTTGAGGGTTTTCTATGTATTCCGCAAGATTTTCAAAATAGACCAACCATGACTACCAAACCATTCCAAAACATTTTAGACCATGCCAAGCATTTAAAGAATATATATCATTTAAACAATTTAAACCATGCAAAACCATCAAAAACTATTTAGAGTTCCATTACCAAACCAAACCATGCAAGAGTTCCAATGAAATTTCAACAATAGAGTGAAAACATTCTTTGAGGCTTTTAATCAAACTTGTTGAGGGGATACCTTTACCAAGACCAACACCAAGGCATAAACCGCCATAATTTGGGTTACTCAATACCCATTTGTTAAATCATAACCAACCTATAACCACATATGAAAACCATTACCAAAAATATGTAAAAACATAATTTAAACCTATACCAAATCTTATGCATCAAGACACTCAACATATATTTTGAAAACCACCATTTATGATTCATAAATCAATGTTTAAAACACAATACACATGCCTTTAGTTGGAAATAACTATGAGTCAATGAGTACATGCCTTATACAAGAAGATTCATGAAAGAAATCTCGACCTTTCAGCCTCTTTGAAGAACACGTGAAGAAATCCTAGCCTCAAATCTTCAAGAGTGAGTTTGAGAGAGTAATTTAAGTGTTTTAACCCTTTAACAAGTGATATGGAAGGGCACCAAGGGCAATATAATGTGAGGACATAAGGGTTTAGGAGTAGGAAATGTCCAAACTACCCTTGACTTAAAACTTAAATCAAGCCACGTCTAGGGGTACGAATCCCCCTTACCATTCATATCCTAGGGTATGAGTGGTACCCCAACTCATACCTAAGACTATGCCAATACCCTACCTACTGGATTCTTTATTACTCACACCTCCTTAGTCATACCTTAAGGGTACAAGTGACACCCCCAATCGTACCCACTAACCATATCTAGGGCAGACTCCAGAAGACCAAGATGATCATGCACTATATGACTTGCACTACACCACTTGTGTGCTCCTATATGATTCTTACCCTAGAGAGTCATACTTGGGCAGTATCTAAGCCAACAATACTGCCTAGGGTATAAGTGAACCCTCAAGACAGCCTATGAGTGATATTCAAGGGTACAATTAGTACTTTGAGTCGTACTAAGTCACAAAGTCTAAAATCAAGGAAATTTTGCAGAGGTCCTATACCTAGGGTGTTTCACCATTATTTCACACTGTTTTGCTTCAACTTCTTACATAGTTGGTTTTAAAAAGTGAGATTGAAGAGGGTGTTATGTTCTGAGCTTAAAGTGTTGACTGACTGTCTTGAATAGCCTAGATTCTCCTAATTAAACATCATTTTTGTTTTTATTGTATTTTGTTGCCTGGGGAAATACAGACGTTCTAAGTTGAGGGTGTTGATGTGTTATAAAAATATAGGACTTTTGACGCTTAAAACAAGGAAAATATGCTATGTTGTTTTGTTAGATATGATGTGATTTGGGTATGTTTTGTTGGAAATCATGTTTTGGATGCTAAGTTTGTGAAAAAGATGAAAAAGGTGTTTTTGGATACTTATTGGAGAAATTATGGATGTTTGGGATAACTTTTGGCTTGTTCGTGATCAAAGCATGTTCGGGAAGTAAAGAAGAGCTGAAAATCTCCGGACACTTACTAAGTCAACATGTAGACCACAAGTAGCACTTATGGATAGCAAGTGGTCAAAGCAAGTGCTAGAAATCAAAAATCCCGAAATCTAACCTGCAAGATTTTTTGGTCCTAGCACTTGCTCTCATTACTTGCACCCACCCTACAGGCTACAAGTGCTACTTGCGCCTAGGGATAGGGTGCAAATACCGACCATAAGTGGCCACTGACCTTGTGTTCTCCTATTTCATTCAGGCTTTGGTTTTAGGGTTTCCTCAGTTACTATAAATACCCTTTATGTGTTTTTTACTATTAGTTACGCACTTTTGATACACACAAACATATTTTGATACCAACATTTGATTTTGATCTTGAGATTTTCTTATATTGACTTTGGTTCATTATGTCAGTTATGATTGTGGGTTTTTCTACTTCTTATTATTATGATTTCATTTATGCTTTCAATTATAAATATTGTTAATTTCTTCACAAGCATCAGCAGCTAGAAACCCATAGCTAGGGTTTTGGAAACCCTGGCGAATTGACAAAGTAGGAGAACTTCTATTATTGTTCTGAACTGATACCCATGCATGTATTACTTTAGCTTCATTATAATAGTTTTACTAATTGGTGCACATGTTAAGATCCCACCTAGAGTATTGCTACTTACTCCTAAAGAGGAGTAGTGACTAGGAAAAGATAAAGACAGTAGTAATTTGGAGTTTAACTATCAATCCACGCTTCTACATTTTATCTTAGTAAGATGGTTAGGTTTTATCTAATAACTAGAGACTCCAAAGGTAATAGTTAACTATGATCAAAATAAGGTTTAGTAAGGTGACATCCTAAGACTCAAAAGGTAAAGGGTGAAATCCTTCTACTCGTCCAAAAACCTATAGAAGGTGCATAACTTATCAATTTTGCATACAAGGTATTGGGTTTGTTCAACATAGCATGATAAGCCTACAGAGTTGAGAAGCCAGGGGAAACATAAACCTAGTGTTCACTTATGACTTATTACAATTGAAGTTGATATTTTCTAGCTATTTGATACTGATACTCAATCCCCCCTCCCCCATTTACTTTTCCAATTTTACCTGTTGATTACAATAGCTGAGAGCCTTGATTCCACGTATTCCCTTGGGATTCGACCCCAACCTTTGTTGGGTTACTATATTAGGAATAGAACTTTTCATATTCTAAGAGAAGGTATAGTTTGTATGAAATTATCATGTTCCCCATGGTGGTGGCTAAGCTCCACGATGCGCTAGTGACCCCAAATGATCCATTTTTATGTCTAAGTCTTGTCCCATGCTTTTGCCTAACCATTCTAAGCCTTGTGATTTTGATTCCACTTTATTTCCAGCTTGTTTATATTCCATATATCATAATCATAAACTCATAAAGCATCCTATAGCATCAAACACCACAAATTAGAGCTCAAAACAACACACAAATAAGAAGTTGAACTAGAAACTTAATCTAAGAACTAGTTTTTCCCTTTAAATCTTTAACTTGGTGTTTTAACTCATAGCTTGATTCAATTGAACATAAACCACTATAAACAAGTTATTCCACACATAAATACACAATAATACCATTAGGAAATGATTACATACACTAGAATTCATTGAGATGGACTAAAATAACACATAGCTCAAGCTAGTAACACTAGTTTTCTCGTCTAAACTCCAAGTGATCAATTTGAATCCAAAATTATTTGAAAAACACCTTTAACATTGTATTCAAGTACTTTATACTTATATGATCATTTATATCATTATTAACACATTAAGTAAATAAAAAGTTCACAAAACAAGGTTAAAAGTTTGGATAACAACACTGGGGTGCATAAATCCACCTCAATTCAATGTCTCATTTTCATTCAAAAATAGTATTCCTCAATGGTATGAATATCTTATGAATGTATATGTATGGAATGAGTATTTAATCCTTACAATCAATTAGTATGAAGATATACAGTCCATCCAACACGTATATAAGTCAGCCCAAAAATCAACTTAATATGTCCACAATTCACGATTATCGACTTTAATTAGGACCATCAAAATAAATATGCTTGCAAGATATCATTAATATCCTATCAACCCCTAAATTAGGCATTTCTATCATGACAAAGATAACCAATGCTCAATAAGGCCTATAATAAAAATTCAAGCCCCGTACGAGCATTGCATTTCAAAAGGCATTTAAATGCATAAATAAGGCCAGTGATATCAAATAAATCTCCCGCACAAGCAACACTCAATATGAAATATCACAAGTCAACAATAATAAAATACAAGCCCGCACTCTAGCACACATCAGTAATAATAATCTCAAAATATAAATAGCATATTTATTTTCTACAACCCATAGCATGTTTTACTTATTTATTATCTGCCTAGCTCAATCTAAATGAAATTAAGGTTAATGACCCTCCAAGTTATCTTTTGAATTTTCATGCATTTTTAGAGTTTTGAGCCTTCCATAATGGCAGTAGGTCATTTATGACTTGTCAAAACTATAGATTAGATTATCTGTCAATTGTTTTGGGTTTTAGGCTCATTTTCCTATCTTGGAGATATTATTGTTAGGGAATTGGTCTTTAACCAAAACTCCTTGTAAATGACCTCAGATGAGAATTTTAACAGTACTATCAGCTTCATAACATTGATTTTAGGTTTGGGGGACCTTTGGTTCATGTCTTGAGGGTTTCAAACTCTTTTTGGGCTATTAGGTAGAATTTAGTTAAGCAAAACTATGGGTGAGGGCCAACATTTAATCAAGAAAATCTTAGATGAAAGTTTTGATGGTTCTGTTGAGTCTAAAATGTCAAATTTGGTATGATAGCATAGTTTATTTGCATGCATGAGGTTCAGAATGAATCTTGAGCACCAGATTGGAGTCCATTTGGAATTAGAAAAATCTAGTGCCTGGTATCATCTAGTGCAATCACTTAAGCTGGCCTTTGGTCACTTAAGCAGTAGTCACTTAAGCAACCAGGGGATTAATTTAGCAATCAACATTAAACCTCATCTAGTTGTATAAGTGGAGGCCTAAACACTTAAGCAGAGGTTGCTTAAGCGAAACTCGACCTCTTAAGTAAAGCTCAAATTTTTATGGAGGATCGCTTAAGCGATCATTTGGTCACCTCAATAATAACTGATGGGGATAAATACCGCTATTTACCCATTTTCTCACTCACTTATTAACCCTTTTGCTCTATTTTGAGAGCATAGGACATCAAAAAGTGTGGTTAATCATCCGTTTAAGCTAAGGTAAGTTAGGTGCAACACTCCTTGGTCATTTTTCATTATTTTTTTAGTCAAATTCCATCCTTTTTCATTTTAGAATTTATATAATTTAGGTCTTACAATCATTAGAATATAGGGGCTGATTTGGTCCCTAATTTACACTCCGTTTGTGCTCAACTTTTGAGCACATATTCCTTGTCCTTCGATGGAATTCATGACAAACTCAATTTTGTGTTTCATTTGCAAGCCTGGCGGGCCAATTCTTGATCCAAATTTTAACCCAAATATTTTTATGGTAATATGGGTCTCATTGTACTCCTATTGACGTGTATATTATTATTTTGACAAAATGGTGGTGTTTTGGGATCAAGTAGCAAAGATGAGTGATTTGTTGATGATTAAAGAATTATAGCTCAACATCAAGGTAGGCTTCGGTCTAATTTTCTCAAGGAGATGATGTATAGTATAAATGCATGCTAAGTAAGGATAGTAGGACATGCTTATATATCATGACCTAAACCAGGGCCTACTAGTGACAGGTATCTCGAGTCTACCAAGGACCCGTGACCATACCCTTTGCCTAGACAACAAAAACACAACATGATATAACAGCAGAAATTTGAGATAGAAGAGAGTGTTTATGTTATTTTAATTGGTTGAAATAGGAAAAGTGGAAAGGTTTTAAGTTATGGAAAGTAATGGGTTGAAAGAAAAGGACCATAATGCCCTTAATGAAATAGTGTAGGAAATATAATTCGCAATAGCTCTGAATCTCATATTGACTCATGATGACCAGTCATGAGTTTTCATCATGACTCATAGTCTGGGCAATACCTAGGACCACCTCCACTGGTTTGGTCATGAGTCACACCGTATGACTTGTGAAATCACCTTACAACTGGAAGGGTCATAGTCGTGATCCAAATAGAAACCTGGGCAATCCTCACTGGTTAAGCTATGATTGGCACCATACGGATTATGGCAAGTGATAATGACTCGTCACAAGAGTTGTTGTTTAGGAAATGAGTTCAACACACATGGAATTTTTAGATTCCAAAACCTATGAGGTCACATTACCCCCCCCCCTCCAAAGATCATTCATCTTTGAATGAGGAGCTAAGGCACCCATTAGAATAATAACGAAAAAGAATGCACACCCTCAAATGACAAATTTATAAGGCCATAAGAGAGAGGACGAAAACCCTAACTCAAGTATTTTCATCTAATACAGGGAATAGGAATGGATATTTGGACTTCATATCCTCTTCAACTTCCCAAGTAGCTTCTTCCACCTTTTGATTCCTTTAAAGGACTTTCACCAAACATGCATCCTTAGTCCTCAACCTACGAATTTGTATATCAAAAATCTTAATCAGGACTTCCTTATAAGATAAAGAATCTGAAATACCAATATCCTCCACCAGGACAATCAGAGAAGGATCACCCATATACTTTTTCAACATCAACACATGGAAAAAAGGATAAATAGAACCCAAACTCTTAAGCTAATCCAACTTATAAGCAACATTCAAAACTCTCCTCAAAATCTAATACAGACGAATATAATAGGGACTAAGCTCCCCCTTCTTCCTAAACCTCATCATTCCCTTCATAGAAGAAACTTTCAAAAACTCCTAATCACCTATATTGAACTTCAACTCCATTTGCCTCATATCTGCATAAGACTTTTGGCGACTCTAAGCAATCTTAAGTCTTTATCTAATCACCTTCACCTTCTCCATGGCTTGGTAAACTAAATAAGTACCAAACAACCTAGTCTCAGAAACCTCAAATCACCCAATAGGAGACCTACACCTTCTACCATAAAAAGCCTTAAAATGAGCCATCTCAATACTCGATGACAACTATTATATACTCAAACTCAATAAGAGGCAAATGATTAACCTAACTACCCTTAAAGTCAATCACACATGCCCTTAGCATATCCTCCAAAGCCTGAATAGTATATACTGCTTGTCCATCCATTTAGGGGTGGAAAGCAGTGCTAATGTTCACCTTAGTCCCCAGACCTATCTAAAAGGAATGCCCAAAGTGAGAGGATAATTATGCCCCTTAATCCTAAATAATGGACACTGGCACTCCATGCAATCTAACTATCTCCTCAATGAATAACTTGGAATAATTCTCTCCAGAGTAGGTAGTCCTCACAGGCAAGAAATGAGCAGACTTAGTCATCCTATCCACAATGACCCAAGTCCAATCATACTAAATTTGAGACCATAGAATACGTATAATGAAATCCATATTAATCATCTTCAACTTCCATATGGGTAACTCTATCTCTTGAGATATCCCTTCGGGCCTTAAGTGTTCTACCTTCACTTCCTGATATACCATATACTAAACAATAAAATTCTCCACATCTTTCTTCATATTGTTCTACTAAAACAACTCTTTCAAGTAATGGTACATCTAAGTCAAACTCAGATGAACTGTATACCTAGACTCATGAGCCTCAGTTAAGATCCTCTTTTAAATCCTATCAAAATCAAAACACACAACCTACCTTGGTACCTCAAGATACCATAGCCACTAATCTTAAAGGTCATAACTAATCAGAGGTAAATTTATGCACCTCAGTATTGTATGTGGGCTTAATTAGTCTTATTTTAAGGACTTCTTGAGTTCTTAATGAGTCAATAATGCTATAATTGAGTATAAAAGTGTTTAAGTACTTGATTAAAATTCTTAAGGTGTTTTCCAAACAAGTTTAGACTTAAATTGATCACTTAGAATCAAAATGAGAAAACTAGCATTACTAGCTTGAGCTAGGTGTTGTTCTTGTTGATCTTGATGGATTCTAGTGTGTGTAATGAGTTAAAAATGGTATGATTGTGTAATTATATGTGGAAATACTTTTTTATATTGCTTAATAATCAATTGAATCAAGCCAAGAGTCAAAAATAAGTTATAGATCAAAAAGGGCAAAACTAGTTCTTAGCTTAAGTTTCTAGTTCACTGTCTTGGATGTTGTGTTGTTTTGAGCTTTAATTCATAGTTTTTGATGATATATGATGCTTTTTGAGTTTATTATAATGATATATGTATGGTACATAAGATATAAATCAAGTGTTAATGATGAGTGGTAAATTTACCACTCATTTGCACAAAAAAATTGTGCACACTACCGCTATTTGAATGTATGAAAAAGACAAATTTGTGATTAAATGCACTAATTTCTAAATTTTGCTGGAATACAGGTTATGATAAGGAAAGATGTATATTTGATCTGAAAAGTATCAAAAATAAGAAAAGAATTATAGCTAGAAGACTTGAAGCAGAAATCAATCTCAGTTACCGCGATCTCGGTATGAGGGCTGCAATTGCGACTGGTCAAGTTCAGGTCAAATACGGTGACCTTATTGTGGTCATGGTAGATGTGATCATGGACACTCTACTACAATTTCGGCTTAGTGGGATTTTATGTAGGGGTAATTCTATCATTTTACCGAGCCAACCCCAAATCCCTTAAATTGCAAAAATCCTTTTCCATTTGAGATACTATGCTTTGAACAATTGAAATTGGGAATTCTTGTAACCCAATGAATTAGTAAAATTTGCGTATTTAAATTTTTAAGTTGAATTTGGTGGAATTGAAGTGTAATTGGGAGAATCTTCTCACTTTCCATTTTCATGGATGTTTTGAATTAACCTTTTGGTATATTTCTTTCTCTTTATTTGATGAGTAATTAAATTTACTTGTCTATGGATAATTTTGAATTAAGGTGTAATTATGTATGGTTTTTGATGTATTTGTGTAGATTCTAGTTTGTTGATGATGGGTTTCTCCATTGCTTATTTGAATTAATTGGGGTTTGTGGGTTAAAACCCCAAGCACCCAAAATGGGTTTGTAGGTGAAAACCCTAAGATCTTGAAAGCTTACATCTTCCTTAAAAGAGGGATGTAGGTTAACTTTTGGAACCCATATCATCCTTAAAAGAGAGATATGGGTACCAAAGAAATAGTGGATAATAATGGATATAGTTTGCTATATTTTGCCATCATAGAAATAAGGGTGAGTAGAGAGTTAGCTACGTCTTGGGCATCTTCCTAAAAATAGGGATGCCTAATTAAGGTATTAGGTGGACGAAATTGACACACTTGTTAGGTACTCAAAAGGGTCAACGAGTGATATTCTTAAGGTTTTGTTGACAAACTAGCCTCAAGGAGTTTCAACCCAACCTACTATATAGTTAATAACTAGAATTTGCACTAAATCATCATGTTCCCATGCATAATATGACCTTAGGTAGACATAATCCCAAGATTCTTCTCATATTGCATTTTTCAATCATAACTATTGCCTTTAGTTTGTTGATTCAATTAAAAGTTGATTAATCCTTACTTCAAACCCCCCCCCCCAATTATAAATCATAATTTTACTTTTTTTACAATACGAGTATCTTTTTAGTAACTATTAACACCCACAGGACTAGAAATCTAATTTCTCTCCTTGTGGATTCGACCTTAATATAATTTGATCTACTAACAATGATCGTCCTCTACTAATTTGAATGATCTAGGTGGACGTTATCAAAATGATGTCATCGCCAGGGAGTGAAATTTAGCTTTCACTTATGGGGTGTTGATTTTTACTTAGGGTATACCCCTAGTAGTGTTTATTTATTTTAGTTGTTTTTTTTGTTTCCTTTTTAGGTGGTTCCCAGAGTGTTCACAAAACTATGAGTGTCAATGCAAGTATTGCTAGGTCCTTCGACGGTCCTCTTGATGACAGAGTAACTCAACAATGTTGGACATTTGGGTGTCATTCATATCCCACCTACTCATGGAACTATTTCTTTCATATCACGAGTGTCATGTTGCACATTCTACAAATAAATGGATTTTTTTAGGGACAAGCCTATGAGGACCCCAACTTGTATTTGAAGAACTTTGTAGAAATGTGTGCTCCCTTTGATATTGCATACATAACCCAAGAGTTCATCTGGTTTCACCTCTTCTCCTTCTCTCTAATAGGGGAGGCGGTATTGTGGCTTCACTCTCTTTCGGCCAGATTAATTACTTCATGGGATGAACTTACTGTGGCCTTTCTTGATAGGTATTTCCCACCCTCCAAGATACTTCAATTGTATAATGAAATCATTAACTTTAGGCAATTGAATGGAGAACCCTTGTACGAGGTATGGGAAAGATTCAATGGAAAACTCATGCAATGTCCGAACCACGAGGTCCCGAAGAAGATGCTTCTCCAAATTTTTTATCGGGCTCTTGATTCAGTGATAATGCTCAAACTACAGCTCTCGTAAGAGTGTAAGCGGTCGTTGTCAAATATAGAACCCAACTGGGTTGGGTGTCGAATCCCACAGGGAATACTTGGTCACTAAGTATGCAACGATTAGTAGACTTTTGGTGAAAGTTCTGCGGAAAAAAGGGGGGATTTTATGCATGAAGTAAAATTATCAAAATAGCAAAGCAAAAATGGAATGTTTAGTAAGATTTTAATCAATGAGAATTGTAAGTTAGGGTTATGTCCACCTTATGAGTTCTACGTATCTATTAACTATGAGTTATGCGGAATTCAGATATGCATGCACTTATAGAGATTCGTATTCTATGGTAAATCCTAGCGTCTTTCAACCATCAAGGATTATCTCACTTTAACTCTTTCGAGATTAAAGCGTATAAATAATGGTACGAATTCTCCAAGAGGTTAATCCAGTTATGGCACTAACTTTTAAACAGGGGTTGGTAGCCCTATTTCCTTGTCATTCTCTCTTTTCCAGACATGTAACTTTTCTTTCGAACAAGTTAATGCTATACTGGCGTATTCTATATGCTTGCAACCACAAGAATTCAATTAAGATGAAGAGAGTAATGATATAAATAGCATACGTATCAAGAAATCACAAACTCATAGAAATAGATAGTATTATCAAAAGGCTTCCATAACCCTAACAGAGAAGTTTAGCTACTCATGAGTGCAACGGAGATCACCATAAACATTATCATCATATCAAAACTAGAATGATCTCACGTTGGTCACAAGAGCCGTGCTTTCTCTGTCAGAAAGTAACGTGAAGAACTAAATGTCGAATAAAAGAAAAATAGAATTGAATAGAAAATAGGATGAATGAATTGAATGCTGAAAAATTCAGCAAATAAGGGTTTTTATAACACCCTTGTCCTAGTCCTACTGAAATAGGGTTTTTATCCTTGTCCTAGTCCTACTAAGTTACTGCATCCTTGTCCTAATCCTACTAAGTTACTGCTGATCCCCAAGTCTTTAGAAATACTGTTTTTTCCCGGGACAAGTTCTCCATGCATCACTTTCAGTCCACCAGTTTCCAGAAGTTGCCTTCCTTCTTCCGTTGAAGTTTCCTTTGGCGTCCAGCAGTCCATAAAATGCTGAAATCTTCATCATTTATACTTGAACACTTTCTAATCACGTTGGTTAGCTTACTTACAGGAAAAAGGACTAAATGAGCAGGAATTATATATTTTGTCCTCAAAACTTGGCTAAAATATGGGTAAATTAAGGTGCTTTAGGCGTGTAAATACGCCCAACATCAACACCCCACACTTAAAGCTTTGTTCATCCTCGAACAAAATATTACATCCATCCAAACCTCTACTTAGTATTTCACAGTAACAACACAAAATATTCATCAAGACAGGCACGGCAATTATTAACAAAGAGTAGTTTTCTGATCATTAGTAGAAATAATTCAACCTCCAACCTAGACTCGTGATGATGGTTAATTCGTATTCAAAAGTTAAGGCACAAAGAATCATACAAGACTACCCAAAACTCATCAACCATGTGTGTCTCACGCAATATCTTACCCACAATCACTCACAAGTATTGTATTTTTTTCGAAACATGGGTATAGGATTATCCTTACTCTCACTCTCACAAAGAATTCATATGTTGCAGCTGATGACCATAGGCTTGCCCTTAGTGTAATGCTCTACTAATATCAGAATGCTAAGCTTAGGATCAAATAGGTCTTTTACAGGTTGTAATGTAAGCTAAGGGACGGATAGGACTATTTTGGCCAGAAATAGTGACTATGTTCCTAAGCGCTTTGATACATCACATTCTGCCATTAACACTCTCTTTTAATCAACCCTGATACCTTTCTTTCATCTATCACCCCTTTTCACCTATTTTTCCATTCAAACATAACTATCTTTTTATTTAATCATGAACACAATTTATCTATTTGTTTTTCTATTTCTTTTTCTTCTCATTTTTTTTATAACACACCTCTATAATAGCCACTCTTTTTCATAACAAATTCAAGTACCAATACATTCTAAGGCATCACTCTCACCCAATTTCCTCTTATTTTGTCACATGACTTTACAATTTAAAGCGCTTAGGAATTTGGATCAAATTATGGACTTGAAAAAAAAATGGGTTAGGCTACATATGAGGATGTCAATGAAAATAGCTAAAGGCTCAAAGGGGTTTAACTAGGGTAAATGTACACGGGTAGGTCAAAAGAAGGTAAACAATTATAGGCTGCCAAAGAAATGTCTAAATCATCTCCTAAACTCACACTCTTTATTTCGCTTTACATACACACCAGGCAAGTTCTAGCATCATCCACAACACAGAATATACTATTATCTCACACACACAAGGCACATGGTCAACTTTATTGGGAGCAGTGTAGACCCTTGACCCAACAAATGAAGGAATTAAACCACACACTTATCACATAGTGAGTCACACTTAGAGCCTAAACGTCTCAATAGTAATGATTGTAGCACAAACTCTTGTCATAATACCATGCCGCCTATCAGAACAATTTTTATGCAAAATCTAAAAAAAAA
This sequence comes from Capsicum baccatum var. pendulum, assembly GCA_030864225.1. Lineage (NCBI taxonomy): Eukaryota > Viridiplantae > Streptophyta > Magnoliopsida > Solanales > Solanaceae > Capsicum > Capsicum baccatum. Next base: position 155,545,326 of record CM061560.1, on the reverse strand, counting down.
TCTAAAAATTTAACTACAAACGAGAATAGATGCAGGCAAAGAAGTACAATACAGCATACAAATACCCTCACCCCACACTTAGATGGGACACACTGCCCTTAGTGGAAAATAAATACAGAAAACTTGATTAGTCGGACTTCTCCTCTATGTTTGGGGTCATACCCCCTGTGTCGGAATCATCATCAGAGTCGTCATCCTCAGAAGTTCCTCAAAATATACCCCACTTGATTCCAACAGTGCGTCGAGGTATGTGCAGCGAGGAGGATTCATCTTGCTCTTTTCTTGACCTTTTCTGACCTTTTTGTGAGGTGGACACTTTTTGTTTTCCTTGTCGTCCTTTTGGGGTCATTCTACTTGAGATCCTAATAGAGTCATGTTAGCTTCATCTCAGAAGATTCACTGTAATTGGAAAACAAACAGTAATGGCACCACCCCACACTTAATTTTTTTGTACAAACTAATTAAGTGAGTGATGTCGATTACTCAGACTTCATCGACATTCATATAGGCGATATGTTCCAACAATATGTTCAGCACAGTCATACTTGCATGTTGTCTTTAACTATTCTTTTCAACTCTATGTTATGTAATCTTGACCATACTTTATGGTTTGAATTAATACACTTTTGGAACAAGACGACCATGTAGAGATTGAATCAAGTTTATGGTATAGAAATAATCACAACATCTCATGCTTGTATTCAATCATGATCTTTATCTCGATGAACGAGTCACTCAAATATTCAAGCATTCAAGTTTGAAGATTATGCAATTAATTTCACCATTTCGATTCCATGAATCTACGACAGTGTATAACAATCAAATACAAGTCGGAACCAAGTCAAGAACACCCACGCGTATTCTTTCACTCAACTAGTTGTATCATAAGAAACTAACCACATTCAAATCACCAACACCAATTCAAGATCTAACAAATCATTATAAGCATAGTATTGTAACACTTTACGGAATATAAAAGAAGAACTTACTTGGTGATGGACTCGGAATATAATCTTGCAAGGCTAGATGAGCAAAAAGAAAAGTTTTGAGAGATTTGGAGAGAAAAAGCGGCGCCTAGTTTGAGCAAATAAGTGTGTTTTGTTCTAATGTTGAAGATCTATTTATAGAACAAGTTATGGATTGGGTTTGACCCATGTAAACTCAGGTTAGGAGACCAAAAATTAAGGATAGACGGCGCCTAATGCTTTGCCTATGCTTGGCATAGGCGGCGCCTGTGCTATGGCATTGTAGATTCAGAGAGCAAAGGCTTTGGCATAGGCGGCGCCTATGCTATGGCATTGTTGGACCAAAGGCTTTGGAATAGGCGGCGCCTATGCTATGGCATTGTTGGACCAAAGGCTTTGGCATAGGCGGCGCCTATGCTATGGCATTCTAGATTCAGAGACCAAAGGCCATAGCATAGGCCTTGCCTTGTTCATTGCCTAGATTACATAGGCCTTTCCTTGTTCATTGCCTAGATTTGCATAGGCAATGCCTAACCCATAGCCTTTGCTTCTTCATTCAAAACTTACTGCCTTCAACATGAAACACTTCCAAATCAAGATTTGAAACCAATATCCTCCTTTATACCTCTTGCACCTACACTTACTCAAAAACAACAAAAACGATTAGAACGATGGGTTACCTCCCATCAAGAGCCTTAGTTTTGGTCGTGGCTCGACAAAATCCTAGGAAAACAAAATAATTAAAAATGATGGGTTGCCACCCACCAAGCGCTTGATTTATCGTTGCGGCACAACATAGCTATCTCGATTACTTAGACATCATCGAGATAGATAGTGCATTGTTTTCTGAATGGATTCAGACGACGCTGGTGCTTACTTGTATGCATGCAATCTTCTTCGAGATGACTTTTGTGCATACATATCCCAGGAGGTATACCAATTATATCATCAATAGACCAACCAAAGGCCCTCTTGTACCTCTTCAGAGCAAAGATGAGAGCCTCTACTTTTTGTTCACCTAAATCAGCCACAACAATCACTGGAAGTGTATTTCCACTTCCCAAGAACGCATACCTTAGGTGACTAGGGAGCTCTTCCGATTCTAGCACTGGTGGCTCTTTAACGGAAGTCTTCACTGTTGGTGAAGGTCGACTTTTAAGATCAAGGTCCAGCTTCTTAGGAGCATGAGAATAGGACCTTATTCCTGTTAGAGCACAAACGGTTTCATCATGTTCCTCAACATCTTCACTCTCGAAATTCAAAAGCACAGCAGACAATGGCTCGTCAGTAAGTTGCTTCTCTACAGATAATTCTTTTTCATCCTCATAATAAGCATCAGCTACAGAGATCACATCCATATCTCTAGGCTGCTTCATCAATTTGCATACATCAAAATGGACCACTTCATAATTTAGCCAAAATAAAAGCTCATTAGCTCTTAAATCAATAAGCACACTTCCAGTTGCGAGGAAAGAGCATCCCAAGATAATGGGAACTTCAAAATCCACCTCGCAATCCAAAATAACAAAGTTTGCAAGAAAGATGAAGGTGAAAACCTTTACCAATACATCATTTAAGATACCAACAGGTCGTTTTACCGACCTATCTGCCATCACGAGCTGCATATTGGTGGGTGTCGGATCGCCCAACCCCAATTTCCTATAGACGGATAGTGGAATCAAATTGATGCTAGCACCCAAATCGCACAACGCCTTAGCGAAATCCAACGATCCAATCGTGCAAGGAATAGTGAAAGCACCAGGATCTGCCTTTTTCTGAACTAGCGATCTTATAGTGATTGCACTATAATGATGAACATTATCTGCCAGCCCATATCTTACTGCCCACTTCTTTGTCAAAAGGTCCTTCATGAATTTAGCGTACCCAGGCATCTATTCCAGCGCCTCCACCAAAGGAACATTAATGGTTAGTTGCTTCAACATGGTCATGAATTTACTGAACCTGGTGTCATTAGCCTTCTTCTTCAGTCTATGCGGAAAAGGTAGTGGTGGAAGGGGAATCGTTTTCTCCACCACTTTCTTTTTATCTTGCTTCTGATTATCACTCTTTTCAGGCTGGTGACGTCTAGGTGTAACATCATGAGCACTCACTTCAGCTTCTACAGCATCTTCAAACTCTGTATCAAGAACATTCTTCTTTGTATTATCAACTACCTGCTTGCCTTTGGACGGACTTTCCAACACTTTACCGCTCCTGGTAGTAATAGTCATACATGATCCATCATTTCTTGGATTTTACACAGTGTCGCTAGGTAAAGTGCTGGCCTTTCGTTGGTTGAATGCCGCCGATAGTTGACTCATTTGTTGTTCCAGTTGTTTTATTGCAGTGGAATGCGAATCAACCAACTGCTTCATTGAGGACAAATCATTTACTACCTCAGTCACTCCCGTGTTGGTTGCCTCCACTCCTTTTAACAGCTTCGCCATCATATCTTCTATAGACATCCTCCTCGTACCAGATGCCGCGGCCTCACGATTTCCAGGAGGAACATACAAACCACTCTTGTCAGTCTTATTCTTCCAACTACCTTGATCATGGTCCTTGTTTCCATATTTATCATAATAGTTCCAACCTTGGTTACCTTGGGCATTGCCTCGGAAACCCCCCTGATTATTCAAGTAGTTGGCTTCTTCCTCGGAATTGGATTCCTCTCTTCCTTTTGACGCAATCGATTTTAGTTTTTTGGTCTTCCCTGATAATAAATGCTTGGTAAGAAGATCCATCTGTGTTTTTATATGCGTTATATCTTGATCGCGTTCCTCCTCTCTTCGTCTTTGTTCTGCAGTCATGCCAATTGATGTGGTAGAGCTTGATATCATTGAATCCCTGGTATGCCAAGCTCTACTTTGCTTTGTCATTCGGTCTAACGTATCGCTTGCCTGAATAAAAGTGAGGTCCATGAATGATCCTCCAGCCGCATTATCCACCACTGGCTTAGTTACCGAATTTAAGGGTCTATATAATATCTCCATCAAGTGGACATTGGTCATATGATGGTTTGGGCACCTCATAAGCTTCTTCTTGAATCTCTCCCATGTTTCGTGAAGAGCTTCAGTTGGAAGCTGTTGAAAATTGCTAATCTCATCTCTCAACTGTGCTCTCTTGGATGGCGGAAAGAATCTTTCTAGGAAAGCGTCTTTCAATTGCCTCCAATTTGTAATAGAATCAGGAGTCAGCCCATTCAACCATAGAGTTGCCTCCCCAGATAGAGACAATGCAAATAAGCGTAGCTGAATTGTATTCTGTCCAATGCCTGGATTGTTGAATGACTTGCATGTAGAGATAAAATTGACCAGATGCATGTTCGGATCATCACCTGCAAGTCCACCAAATAGTCCCTTGAGCTGCAATAACTGAATCATGGTGCTAGTGATGTTGAACTTGGCTCCAGGTACCAAGGGAGGAGGAATAATAGCTCCTGTGGAACCAGCTCCATCCAGGTCTTCATCATCATCATCGAAAGGCATCTGCATAGCGCGGCGTTCAGGCCTAAATCTGGCTTGACGATCTCTTCTGTTTGCAGGTGTTGCCACCTCAGCATCACGCCTAGGGTTTAGTAGCTCGTCATCACCTAGGTCCTCATCATCAGGATTTGTTGTCTGCCCAGGGTTATCAATATTCTGTTGATGTACTTGGGCAGCGGCCAACGCAGCTAGTCTAGCCTGCTACTGTTGAGCAGCCCTTCTCTTAATGTCATATTGTGCATCCATCCTTCCAATAAGTTATGGTTCAGGGTTTATGGGTAATAATGGTTGTCCCAAACTTCGAGTATTTGGCATGCACTGAACAAAAACCTGCAAAAAACAAAAATAACAACTAAAATTAAAGTACAAGAATCTTTGACCAAAGGGTCTAGTAATTATCACAAACTTAGTTGACAACCGTATTCCCCGGCAACGGCGTTGACAACCGTATTCCCTGGCAACGGCGCCAAAATTTGATAACGCTCAAACTACAGCTCTCGTAAGAGTGTAAGCGGTCGTTGTCAAATATAGAACCCAACTGGGTTGGGTGTCGAATCCCACAGGGAATACTTGGTCACTAAGTATGCAACGATTAGTAGACTTTTGGTCAAAGTTCTGCGGAAAAAAGGGGGGATTTTATGCGTGAAGTAAAATTATCAAAATAGCAAAGTAAAAATGGAATGTTTAGTAAGATTTTAATCAATGAGAATTGTAAGTTAGGGTTATGTCCACCTTATGAGTTCTACGTATCTATTAACTATGAGTTATGCGGAATTCAGACATGCATGCACTTATAGAGATTCGTATTCTATGGTAAATCCTAGCGTCTTTCGACCATCAAGGATTATCTCACTTTAACTCTTTCGAGCTTAAAGCGTATAACTAATGGTACGAATTCTCCAAGAGGTTAATCTAGTTACGGCACTAACTTTTAAACAGGGTTTGGTAGCCCTGTTTCCTTGTCACTCTCTCTTTTCCAGACATGTAACTTTTCTTTCGAACAAGTTAATGCTATACTGGCGTATTCTATATGTTTGCAACCACAAGAATTCAATTAAGATGAAGAGAGTAATGATATAAGTAGCATACGTATCAAGAAATCACAAACTCATAGAAATAGATAGTATTATCAAAAGGCTTTCATAACCCTAACAGAGAAGTTTAGCTACTCATGAGTGCAACGGAGATCACCATAAACATTATCATCATATCAAAACTAGAATGATCTCACGTTGGTCACAAGAGTCGTGCTTTCTCTGTCAGAAAGTAACGTGAAGAACTAAATGTCGAATAAAAGAAAAATAGAATTGAATAGAAAATAGGATGAATGAATTGAATGCTGAAAAATTCAGCAAATAAGGGTTTTTATAACACCCTTGTCCTAGTCCTACTGAAATAGGGTTTTCATCCTTGTCCTAGTCCTACTAAGTTACTGCATCCTTGTCCTAATCCTACTAAGTTACTGCTGATCCCCAAGTCTTTAGAAATACTGTTTTTGCCCGGGACAAGTTCTCCATGCATCACTTTCAGTCCACCAGTTTCCAAAAGCTACCTTCCTTCTTTCGTTGAAGTTTCCTTTGGCGTCCAGCAGTCCATAAAATGCTGAAATCTTTATCATTTATACCTAAACACTTGCTAATCACGTTGGTTAGCTTACTTACAGGAAAAAGGACTAAAAGAGCAGGAATTATATATTTTGTCCTCAAAACTTGGCTAAAATATGGGTAAATTAAGGTGCTTTAGGCGTGTAAATACGCCCAACATCATTCAGTCAACAAAGCCGTGCTAGACAATGCAGCGGGAGGTTATCAATATGGTTTTAGGGAGACCTTTTACCCTTCATATGCTTTTGTGTTATATAGTGAGGTCACTATAAGTCTTATAGTAGGGGTTGTGGCCTTGCACCTGTGCATACATATTGGTTTACAATATCAAATTTAATTCACACGGCGCATGAAAATTTTGTGAATTTATTGTTTTCATTTTTTAGTTTTCTATTTCTTTTAATAATGATGTTGGGCAAGTCTTTCCTATGATATATTGAATAAGGACATTCTTAAGGAAAACTCGTCGTGATTGAGTTTTGATCACATTCATACCTATGGCAAAATGAGTAGTCATATGGTTGGTTTGCCCGTATAAAAGCCACAATGTGAGACAAAGGCTTGGGTTGTTTCCATAGGTATCAAATTATGTGTGGTGCAAATGCCAAAAAAACACCCTCCTTCATCAAAAAATTTTGAAAATCAAGGGCATAGACGTGAGAGACCTTGTAAAAACTTTTTCTCTTTTTGTGAATCCAAAAATTTTGGCTTGTGAAAATTGGTAAATACACCATTTTTGTCTAGTGGGAGGGGCAATTGAGCCCCCTTGGTTAATGTTCATGCCATGTGTGGTGAGCTTACTTTCTCAAATATCATGTGTATTTGTAACTTCTAGAACTTGCCTCATTAGTCTCTCACGGCTAATTCTAATTGCACTTGCTTGGTGAAATGATCTTTGGCCATCTTTGTGACATTGGAAGTCCACTTTAGCCTAAAATTCCTACCCTTGTATAGATGTTATCCTAAGTTAGGGTGGTGATGATTGGAAGAGGTAATTTTGAGCCACGAAGTTGTAAGTGAGTTTCTGTGAGCTTAAATATTGAGATCTGCTCTTGATGTGGTTTCAGGGAGCATTTTTATCTCTCTTTATACTTGATTGTTTATGTAGAGAGAAGACTGCTATCTTTTTAGTTGGGGTTGCCTGTATCCGTATTTATTTTATTTAGGTCTATATTATTGATATTTCTAGATATTTTGATGTTATTTTGGATGATTTTTATTTTTTTTATGGGTTGTAATATTTGGGCACTCTGATGGTGCCCACATTTTCAGGGATTAGTCATTTTGTTTTGTTTTTAGATTTTTTCTTTATCTTTATTTTACTTGTGATGATATCCTATGAGTATTTACCTATGATAGATTGAGTGACGACATTCTCAAGGTAGAATCATCGTGATTGGGTTTTGAGCCATGGATGCAGGGGAAGTCTGAGTACCCATAGCATCGAAGATATAAATGCAGGGGAAGTCTGAGTACCTATAGCATTTTGGATTTAGGATCACACTTATACCTACGGAATAGTATGAGTAGAAATATGATTTACCTATATGAAAGCCTAAATGTGAGACGTCGACTTGGTTTGGTTCCATAAAAAGCAAATTGTGTGTGGTGCAAATGCAAAGCAAACACCTCCTCTTTCTAAAAAAAAATTAAAAATCAAGGGCACGGACGTGAGCTATCTTGTAACAATACTTTACCTCTTTTTGTGACTCCAAAATGTTGGCTTGTATAAATTGGTAGATAATACATTTTTGTCTCTAGTATCAGGGGAAATCGAACCCTTTTAAGGAGTTTGCATGCCATAAGCGGTGAGAATTTGAGTCTAAATCTCATGCCTACTTGTACCATCTAAAACTTGCCCTGTTAGTCTCTCAAGGCTAATCTTAATTGTTCTTGGTTGGTGAAATAATCCTAGGCCATCTTTGTGAGCATAGGAACCCACTTTAGCCTAAATAGCCTACCCATGATTAGGATAGTACCTTTAGTTACCAAATTCAAGCCTTCAATCCTTTCTTTAGAAACCACATAACAAGCCTTGATCCATTCAAAGTTTTTCCCTCTCTTGAACCCTACCCTCCTTTAACATGAAAATAAAAATTAAGGCTAAATGCCTAAGTTGGGGTGATAAGTTTGAAAGAGTTGACTTTGGGATATGGTAGTATAAGTGGATGCCTATGAGCTAAGCAATAAAAAAAAGTGAAAAAAAGGTATGATGAAAAGAAAAATTAGGCATAGATTGCAAAAGAGATAAGTGAATGAAAGATGCCTCCAAAAAGTAGGGAAAATCAAGGTAGCTAAAATAGGCATGTATAAAGTGTGCAATCAAAAGAAGTGGTCCATGGTCAAAAAGTTAGAAGGATGAAATAGTGTGATATAGATGTTCAACGAGGGTATAGCAACTTTTTCCTAAATGATGTCCTACCCTTCCTCGAACCTACATTACAAGCCCTAAAGGCCCTTCAATATCTCCAGCCAAGTGTATTCATTGTAGTAGTGAGTGAAAATAAGGTCAAACCTATCATATGGTACTCGTTAGCATTGAGAATCTTTGTGAGAGAGAGAGAGTTTTGCACTTGAATCCCTAGTTGCATATTTGATAATTTGATGTGTGCGGGATTTTTCTTCTTGTAAGGAGGCGTGTGAACAACTTGAGGTGGGTGACATTGTCATCTTTTGAATAATGAGGCAAAAGGAGTATAGTTGAGTTTAGGTCAATAGAGAGTCACTTTTTGAGTGTGAGTGATTGTTGCATGGTTGCTCTTTAAAGTTCTTTGAATCTTTGAATTGCATTTCATGTTGAGGGTGTCGTGAGAATATCTTTGCCCATGTTTCAAGAGCTACTTGTGGTAGTAACCAAGATTGAAGTCATTGTGATCATTGGGTTACATAAAGGTGCTTAAATGCATTGTCTCATGGTAAGAGGTAGTGTGCTTGAGGATAAGCAAAAATCTAAGTTAGGGGTGTTGATGAGTGGTGAATTTAACACTCATTTGCACTAAAAATTCATGCACGCTACCGCGATTTGAATGTATGAATGAGACAAATTTGTGATTAAATGCACTAATTTCCCCATTTTTCTAGCATATAGGTTATGAGAAGGAAAGATGTAGATTTGAGCTGAAAACGATCAAAAAGGATAAAAAAAGTATAGCTGGAAGACTTGAAATAGATATCAATCTCAGTTACCACGATCGCAGTCTGAGGGCCGCAATCATGGTTGGTCAAGTTAGGTCAAAGGACCATGATTGTGGTGACCTTATCGAGATAGCAGTAGCCGCGATCACGGACACACTGTTGCAATCGCAGCCTAGCGAGATTTCGCCCAAGGGTAGTTCTATCATTTTACCTAGCTGACCCCAAATCACTTAAATTGCAAAAACCCTTTCCCATTTGAGATACTACACTTTGAACAATTGAAATTAGGAAAGCATGTAACCCTACTAATTTGGAAAATTTGTGTTTTTTAATTTTCAAGTTGAATTTGGTGGAATGGAAGTGTAATTGGGAAAATCTTCTCACTTTCCATTTTATGTTTTGGATTAACCTTTTGGTATATTTCTTCCTCTTTACTTCATGAGTATCTGAATTTACTTGTCTTGGGATAATGTTGAATTAAGGTGCAATTATGTATGGGTTGTGATATATTTGTGTAGATTCTAGTTTGTTGATGATGGGTTTCACTATTGCTTTTTTGAATTAGTTGGGGTTTGTGGGTGAAAACCCCAAGCACCCAAAATGGGTTTGTGGGTGAAAACCCCAAGCTCTTGAAAGCTCACATCATCCTTGAAAGAGGGATGTTGGTGAACTTTTGGAACGCATATCATCCTTTAAAGAGGGATATAGGTACCAAAGCAATAGTGAACAATAATGGATATAGTTTTCTATCTTTTGTCATCTTAGAAATAAGGGTGAGAAGAGAGTTAGCTACATCTTGGGCATCTTCCTAGAAATAGGGATGCCCAATTGAGGTATTAGGTGGATGAAATTGGCATACTTGTTAGGTTCTCTAAAGTGTCAGTGAGTGATATTCTTGAGGTTTTGTTGACAAACGTGCCTCGAGGACTTCCGACCTAGCCTATCGTATCCTTAATAACTAGAATTTACACCAAATCATTATATTCCCATGCATAATTTTCCTTTAGGTAGACATAATCCCAAGATCATTCTCATATTGCAATTTTCAATCACAATTATTGCCTTTCATTTGCTGATTCAATTAAAACTTGATTAATCCTTGCTTCAAACCAACTGTCGTTTTAAATCATAAATTTTACTTTGTTTACATTACGAGTATCTTTTTAGTAACTATTAACACCCATATGACTAGAAATGTAATATCTCTCCTTGTAGATTTGACCTCAACATAAGTTGAGCTATTGAAAATGACTGTCCTCTACAAATTTGAACAGTATAGGGGAGTGTTATCAGGTAACAATACCAAAAGGCTTGGAATGGATGTACAAAAGCATGGGACAAGATTTGACGTAAAATGGACCTCTTGGATTTCACTAGCGCGTCGTGGGGCTTAGCCACTTCTATGGGGTACATGATACACATAGGGAGCTTTCTTAGGAACCCAAAACAGTGTGTCTCCATGGTTAAGGTGTGTTACAAACCATAGGTACTGTGATAGAGGGCGCGACGCGGACCCTAGTTCAATTTTTACAGTTTTGTCCTCCTATAAATAGGACACTTAAACATGATGCTATACACCTTGGATGACTTGGAAACTTGGAGGGAGGCTTGAAAACACTTCAATTAGGGTTTTTATTTATTTACTTTATTTTATTTATGAATTTTATCATGTATTCATCTTTTGTGATTACGGTTATGTCCATGAGCAGTTAAAATCCTTTTTCGGGGTTAAGGCCAAGAACATGATTACTATTGCTTTGAATTGATTTGGTTTTGATTGTTTATCATATTTATTTCTTATTAATCCTTTTAATCACTATTTTAAGTCATATCTACCTGAAAATACATCCATAGTCAACTTGTGAGCCCGAAAGAAGGAACAAGAAGATAGCACATGAGGATTAATAGAGTAGGATTATAATCTTCTATAGAACAAAGTTGTAATTTGAACTTAGGATAGGAATATACCTACGTGTCCTATTTGGTTCATTACGAGATGAAATATAAAATAAATTTATCTTAGATCTCACAACTCCGCTCAAAGATGTAGTTATGGGTCTAAGTTAGATAGGCGATAGAGGCTTGGAAAATCATAGTCATAATATCAACCCCGTGAATCAACAGCCAATATAAGTAACATAACCAATGAATTTTTATAGCATTGTATGATTGTTCGTAGAGCCTTAACCCTGGGTTTGTTCTGATTGATTGTCCGAGAACTTTACTTTTATGCACTTTTTTACTTTACTTTCAGTTTATAACTCTCAAACTCCTGTGGCTATGTTTCTAATGATTTAATCTCAATAGTGAACTAAATTAGATAGGTTTCAACACAAGTCTCTGAGGGATCGATATTCAGCTTTATTTTAGGCCACTATATTACTTGGTGAGACCACGTACACTTGCATGTGCGCTCCGGCGTAACAATAGCCTTTTATTGTCCCACATCATCCTTAATTTTCATAATAATAGGATCCCAAACCTGTTTCTTCTTCACCTCAGAACCAAGACATTATTTGACCGCCTCTTATATAATCACTCCCCTATCCTCGGTGTCTAATAAAGGAACTCCCAAGTTATCCAACCGGTGAATATCTTTTGCCAATCCTCTTTTCTCCTCATCCACATGAAATAAGCTCCCCATAGACAATTGCTAAGAGTATCAACAGCCACATTAGCGTTACTTGGATGGTAGCGATGACTCATGTTATAGTCCTTTAGAAACTCAAGCCACCGTCTTTGCCTAAGATTCAACTCCTTCTGGGTGAACATATATTGTATGCTCTTATGGTCTGAATAAATGTCCACATGTACCCCATACAAATAATGACACCAGATCTTCAATGTTTAAACCATAGTCGCTAACTCTAAATCATGAGTTAGATAAAAAAATTTCATGAACCTTAGGTTGTGTGTAAGCATAGGCCACCATCGTACCATGTTGTATCAACATATAACCCAGACCCATATAAGACGCATCACAATACACCATAAATTCATCAGTACCTCGAGTAGGGTCAAAAATGGCGTAGAAGTCAACTTAAACTTTAAATTCTCAAAACTACCCTCATAAACATCAGACCATAAGAACATCACCTTATTCCGAGTCAACTTCGTCAATTTAGCAGCAACAGAAGAGAAACTCTCCACAAACCTCCTATCATACCCAGCCAAGCCCAAGAAGCTCTGAATATTGGTTGGAGTCGTGGGTCTAGGCCTCCTCTTAACTGCCTCAAGTTATTGTGGATCCATCTTGATCCCCTCACTAGAAACAACATGCCCAAGAAAAGTCACAGCACAACCAGAATTCACACTTAAAAAATTTAGCATACAACCTTTGATCTTTAAGAGTTTGCAATAAAATTCCGAGGTGACTGGTATGATCCTCCTCACTCTTAGAATAACCAAGATACCATCAATAAACATTATCACAAACAGATCCAAAAATTGTCTAAACACCCAGTTCATAAGATCCATAAAAGTAGCCGGAGCATTAGTCAACCCATATGACATAAATAGGAATTCATAATGACCGTATTGGGTTCAGAAAGTAGTTTTAGGAATATTAATTTCTAAAATCTTTAACTGATGATAACCCGAATGGAGGTCGATCTTAGAAAAGTATCTAGCACCCTGAAGCTGAAGCTGGTCAAAGAGATCATCAACCATAAGAAGATGGTACTTATTCTTCACTATAACCTTACTCAAATACTAATAATCTATACACATCTAAAGAGACCATCTTTCTTACAAACAAAAAGCATAGGAGCACCCCATGAAAAAACACTAGGACAAATAAAGCCCTTATCCAAGATATCTTTTCACTGCTCTTTTAGCTCTTTTAATTTAGCTGGAGACATTCTATAAGGAGGAAAAAAATAGTATGGGTATTCGATAGAAGATCTATCCCAAAATCTATTTCCCTATTGGGAAGAATGTCAGGGAGATCCTCGAGAAACTCATCAGGAAACTTATTGACAACAGGGACAGATTGCATAGGGGGCCCTCAAAACTTAATTCTTTAGCCTCAACAAAATGATATAGACATCCCTTGGAAATTAATTCTTGGCTTTAAGATAAGAAATAAACCTCCATTTAGTCATTAAGGAACTCCCCTCCCATTCGATTACTTGTTTATTACGAAATTGTAAACTAAATTTTTGGGTCGTAAAATTCATAGAAGTGTAGAACAAATGAAGCCAATCCATCCCTAAGATTACATCAAAGTATATCATATCAAGCTCCTCCGAATCCATCAATATCTCCCTATGAAAGATAGACACTACAGAACCCTTAGTAATCTTCCTAGCCACAACAAAATCACCCACCTGAGTGGACACAGAGAAGTGATCAAAAATACTTTTGGGACAAAACCAAAGTGCACAACCACCTAAGAGGTCATATAAGAGAGGGTAGACCCTAGATCAAGTTATCAACTCACATCACGGGAGAGGACTTGTAACGTACCAGTAACAACATCAGGAGATGCCTTGGATTCCTGATGGGTGGCAAGAGCAGAGAAAATTCCAACCAGTGTTGGTACCAGAAGTAGCACCCTTTCATGTAAGATCTGAAGATGTGGCAATCAGAACCTTATTAGCACTAGTGACAACCTTAGTCGCATGATAGTCCATCTGCAAGTGCTAAAGCTAGCCATAATAAAAGCATCAATTTTTTACCTTATGACAGTAACTATGGAGGAGCTGTCAACAAAATCTACAAGGAGGATAGGGTGGGTCAAACTGAGCTCCACTAGCCTAAGAATGGGCACCCTGTGCCTTGGGACCACTGCTAGCATAAAAATAGCGATCACCCGAAGGCTTAGCATAAGTAGCACTAGCCAAACAATATGAATTAGAGTTTCCCAAATTCTTGTTCTTGGACTACTGTCTACCATCCCTCCTAGTATTTTGATGATTTGCACCCTGCTCTAAATACCTGAACTTTTTGTACAGCCACACTCCCATTTTCACCTTCTTCTTCTTTTCATCTCCAACTTGTTGCATATAAACTACAAGTCTTGAGATATCCATATCATTGTTCAATATTGCTGCCTTGCACTTTAATACCAAGTCATAAGACAACCCAAAGAAAACTTTTTATTCTAGCCCTCATACTAGACATCAAATCTGGAGCATAACGAGACAACTGATGGAATTTCATGGCATACTCCTTCATACTCATCTTACATTGCCTCTATTCTACAAACCCTTTGGCCTTGGCCTCCCTTAACTCCTGAGGAAAGAAATGATCAATACAAGCAGTAGAAAACTCCTCCCACATTGCCCGCTTTGCATCATATCACCCCTTAACTGCTCCCACTCCATATGCCACTAATTAGCAATATCTTTTAACTGATAAGCAACAAACTTCACACCCTCTATGTCAGTAGCATGCATCACCCTAATGATTTTTTTCTTCTCATCAATAAATCCTAGGGGATCCTCCTCAACCTTAGAACCTATAAAGGTTGGGGGATTCAACCTCATAAACTACCCAACCCGGGTAACCTTAGACGAAGGGACAACAGAACCAATGGGACCAGACTGACGAGACTGAGAGGCCACCAATTGAGTAAGTAGATAAATAGACCAAAAGAACACCTCATTAGAGATATCCCCTTGAGGTGACTAGCAATGAGTGTCATCGAGCAGGAAAGGTCTAGTGGGACCAGCGAAACCCCAAGTGGAGCAGTACAATCAAGAATGGGGACCCTAGATAGGGTCTGTACTCCATAAGCAGGACAAGTCCCCTTCACATTCCCCTTAGGTGGAACATATGCTCCCATAGAGTTTCTACGACCGTCAGATCTTTGGTGAGGCATGATCTGAAATGCTAGTAAATTAAAGATTAGAGGAACTTCAAGATACCATACTCTATAGCCCAAAATAGAACAAAAGAAAAGGAAGCATTCCTAAATACCTTATAGACTCCCCTTTATAAATGTGTCGTGGTACACACCCATAAAAAGGACTCTACTCAATACAACTTTATAGACAACCAATGACCCAGAACCTATTCTCTGATACCAAGTTTGTCTCGACCCAAACCAGGGCCTAGTCATGACGGGAATCTAAAGTCCACCAAGGACAGGACACGACCCCCTTTGACTAGCCAACCAGAACACAACATGATATAATAACGGAAGAAACCTAAACAATCATATGAAAGATAGATAGATAACTCAATAGAGACTAAGAATCAATAAAATAATAACCACCCACACTTTGTCCATAGAAGCCTCTAACCCTAAATATCTAATTAGGTCAGGACATGCCCCTGACCATGGCCAAAAAGAGAATCTAAAATATAAAATAAACCAATAGAATTTTGATACTCATAATAAAAGTAGTGAAATGTCCGGCCTTTCAGAAGATGGAGGCTCACCACTTCAACACAGACCAATCAGCAAACCAAAATCTCCTAACTCTATATAAGGTAATCGAAGAAACCCCTAGGACCCTACATCATGAAATAATATAGCATCCGAGGATGATTAATGGGGTGAGCACTAGCATGTAACTCGGGAAAGGGATAAAATAGTGTCATTTTCCAAAACAAAACCAATCTCAATGTGCATGTTCATATGCATGCATATACCTATATATAAATGTCAGGATAGGGTACAGGGTTCAAAATATGATACTTAAAATCATTATCCTGAACTGTGTAGCTCTAACTATCCAAAGGGCACCCAAGGGCTATATGGGTTCAGCTCCCCCTATTGAAAGAGTCCCATTGCATGTTAGCTGCACGGATCAAGAAAAATTTAAGGAAGGGCCAAAGACACTGAGGCTCCAACCATTCTAATATGTATATGTATAAAGTGTGAACTATGAACACAGCCACCAAGGCCCCCACTTCGATAGATGTGATTTCTAGTATCGGTCCTCTCGGGACCTCCACCTTTCATGGCGAGCTACATAACCCTCATTAAGCCCAATTAACATAATTGCACATGACCCCTCTATTTAATCAAGGATTCATCCATTAAGGAATTTACCATTGGTACCGTTATACCAATTCATTATACTTGCAAGCTTATAGAATTATGTTATTCTAATTATCCATCAACCTGGGGAACCCACGACCCCCCAAGTTCCAATTTAAAAACTATAACATGGCCACTGAGGATCTTTTTAAAACCATTTTTATCCATTTATCCATTAATCCAATGTGATAGCTTAGAACAATAAGCAAAACCATGTAATTGTTCATATTTCAAAACTAATTATGCAAGTTGGTTGAGGTTAATACCAATTCCAAATCAAAAATCATAATTTTGGGGAATCTACAATCCCCATCCCTTCTCATGCCCATGCATCTAATTAGTTCAACAACCACAATTTAAAGCATAAATAAAAATTCTAAAACCATGGGAAAACTAAGCAAGCAACAACCATTCAAACCCTCAACCCATCATTCAAAACCCAATAATTAAATTTCCATAAACCATGATTAAACATATGTTTTTACATAAAACCAAGTTAAGAAGGAGATACATACTGAAGACACCAAGAAATTTGGAGAGAAAACCCAATTTGAAGCTTAGATGACCGATTATCTTAAAAACCAAAAATGTTCATGCTTGGGAAATTTGAGAGAGTAGATAGTGTTTATGTTATGTTAATTGGTTGAAATTAGGCTAAAGGAATGGTTTTAAGTCGTGGAAAATAATGGGAAGGAAGGAAAAGACCACAATTCCCTTAATGAAATCGTGCAGAAAATATAACTCCCTATCGCTATGAGTCTCGTAATGATTCGTGATAACTAGTCATGAGTCAGCACCATGACTCATAGTCTAGGTAGTACCCAGGACCACCTCCACTGGCTTGTTTACAAGTCACAGCCTATAACTCATGACCTCCCTTTATGACAGGTAGGGTCGTAGTCATGATCCAAGGAGAAACCTGGTCAATCCTCACTTATTAAGCTATGATTGGCACCATATGACTCATGATGAGTGATAATGACTCGTCAAGTAAGTCTTTGTCTAGGTAGTGAGCTCTAAACATATGGAATTTTCAGAGGCCAAACCCTGGGGTGTCATATTATGGCTATTGTATCATGATTTAGCCTAATTAAAGGGTTGGGGATATAAAGGTAACCCAGTCCTTAGGTTGAAATTTTTGTTATGGCCATATAATCCTAGCACCCTAGGTTATAAGCATGCTAGCCATAGATCGACATTAATGATCCTTTAGTATAAGACTTACTATGTCATGATTCAAAATCAAGGGTCATTATGGCACTAATCGTGGCAAGCCTTGACAAGTAAGTCTATTACTTAAACTGCTATGAAATGAGAAATCAATATCAAACCTAAGGCAAGATTCCTAAAATGGAGTTGAACCACACATATCAAGTAAAAGACGAAATACATATCTAAGATACCATGCAATACCCCAAAACTGGTGTAATAGTGGAAGAACTACTAAATATATCTCGAATATCAAAGATATAATAATAGTCCAGAAAGGATCAATACCTATCTCAAAATACTAAATAAGATATTAAATAGACAGGAAGAGATAATAGGCAAACTCTTGAAACATGGGATGACCACTACCTCGGATATACTCCAAATGTCGCCTGAGACAGCTATTTGTATGATGTATTCATACCTGCATCTGCACCAAAAAGGCACAGTAGGGATGAGTACGATCCATTTGTATTCAGTAATATCATTGACAGATTGAATAAAGTAGAAAATAAAGCATATAAACACAAACTATGGGCATGTCACCTACAATCACAAATGTCCAAAATGGTAAGCCAGACCGTCTCCACTAACAGTTCTAATATATACATATATAACACATACATGTAGATAAAAGAAGAACAAATATACATGTACATCAAACACAAGTATAGGAAGATGAAATAAATGGATAGATATCAAGTCAAATACAGAAATACAATCACAACATAAGCACAATATATGAAGTGCAATGAAGAAGATGATGATGATGGTAATGATGATGATGGGATGCACGAGGTTGTTGCATAACCTCCATAAATATCTACTGAGCTATAGCTTTCCAAGGTAGGACCCATGGAGGTTCGTCAACCTGTATATAACCAATATCCATATCTCTTATCCGACATATACATCGGTAGAGGTTTTTTGAAGATGTCATATTTTTTGTCAGAAAAAGATAATATTTCCAGTATTTCAACGGTGGTACCAATGTTTCATGAATAAATATGATATGCAAATATAATGCTCACAACCAACCAAAATGAGAATATCCAGTATCCAACCAATATACCAACTATGTGAGCTAAAAATCCACTTAAATCAACCAACCATCCATAAGCCAGTATAATCCAGAAACCATCTAGTGAAATATGCAAGAAAATCTCATTGATACCACATAATTCCCAAAATCTAGGCTTTTTCCAACCAAAAAGAGTGTAACAAAATATACGTATATTAATACTAGGACAACAACATCATACAAGACCCAGTATGGTCACACATAGAAAGTAATGTCTCAAAACCACAAAATATTATCCACAAGGGCCCCCACACAGGCACATAAATCACCTAACACATTTTCCATGATACAACCCTATACTAATATCAATCTTTTACATTATTATTAACTACCCAGCCAAATCTAAAGAAATTTAAGCCATAACCTACTCAAATGCCAAGACTGAAATAATAAAGCCTCTATCATTGAGCTTCACCTCATGCATGGGCCTGCAAATCAGCTAAAACACACAAATATAGAATCTACGCATTGAAAGAAAGCCAATGATACCTATATTGTCCACTTCTTAATCGGGGTCAAAATGTATCCCTGAAAATAGGTTTTTGAAAAAGAAGGGTAAACTGAATTTTTTGTCCAAAAACATATTTTACAATATTAAAGAAACGCATAGGAGAAAACCCAAGTGAAAATCGAGTGAAACTGGGGTTTAAATCAATGAAATGCTAATTTGGGCCTTTTAGGCCAAAATCCCCCAATTTTACCTTTAATTTTGAGTTTAAGAAAGATTTAAATGATAAAAATTGAAAGAAAATAATTGTAATAGGGAGTTGGAGCTTACCCAAGTTTAAAATGGAATAAATGCTCATAAAATCAAACCCCAAACTCCAAGTTGGAAAACAATGAAAGAATCTCAAAAGGGGGAATAAATCCTACCCAGGTATCTCCTAAGCGACTATCAGGTCACTTTGGCAATTATCGCTTAAGCGACCGGGTGTTGCTTCAGCTAAGCCTACCTCATTACATAAGAGACTTGGTTGATGCTTAAGCGACAGGCCTCTAGCCTGCCAATGTCTCTTAAGTGACCAGGCTATAGCTTAAGAGGTCCTAATATCGATTAGGCGATATTAAGGTTGTCAAGACAAGTCACATAAGCAACCAAATCTTTGCTTAGGTGAGTTCACCAACTGAGTGGTGCACCAATTGGAGACTTAGTGAATTCCAAATCTCTGAGAAACCCTTGGGATTCATCCAAAATCTTGAGTACGCAAAGGAACTATGCTACGCTACTAAATTCGACTCTCTGGGCTTAATGGCGATATTGAATTTTAAAAAGACATTATTTTCACAAAATTGACCCCCTAAACCCAATCTGCAATTTTTCGAATGAAGGGTCAAAATGAGATGAAAATGCCATAAAACCACACCAACCATGTTAACAACCTAAAATTGATGTTTCGGATCTGCTAGCATGGTCCATTTTGTCATCCAAAATATAGATCAAAAGATATCGATCAAAGTCAACTAATAAGCCTTTAAGACCATCAAAAACCCCAATCTCGCTTAAACCACACCAAAATGCATTAGAAATTATGTCAATCATCCCCATACCCCAGAATACCACAATGCAACCATAAGGAGGGGTAAAATGGTCAAATCACACAAAAACTATTTCACACAAATCACCAAAAATTAAATTGTTACATCATCCACCACTAAAATATAGTTTATCCTTGAATTAAAGTCAAGAGAAATATCTGAGACCGCAAAAAGCTAGGGATAGCTACTATACATATAAGACTCGACCTCTCTAGTAGACTCATCTATAGACCGATGCATCCATTGGGCCTTAACCATAGGAATAACTATAGAACGCAACCGTCTAACACCCTTGCTAGAATGGATACTAGCACCTCAATAAAACATAACCGCTTATCTAACTAGACCTAATCACAACGAATAACATGAGAATTAACCAAAATGTAACACTGAAGCATAGAGATATGGAAAATTGAATAAACAGCTAAAAAAATATAGGGGCAATGCAAACTCATAAGCCACTTCCCTAATAAATTGAAGGATCTTAATAGGTCCAATATACCTGGGACTAAGCTTATCCCTCTTCCTAAACCTCATCATTCCCTTCATAGGTGACACACAAAGAAAAACACGATCACCAACACTAAATAACAAAGTATGAAGCCTATAATCCGCATAGCACTTCTACCTAGTCTGAGCCACTAGAAGTCTATCCTAAATGACTTAAAGTCTATCCAAAGACTTACAAAGCAAGTTTATATCTCAAGGTTTAATCATAGAAACATCAAACCAACCAACTAAAGAGCGACAACACCTACCATACAAAGCCTCAAAAGGATCCATCTCAATACTAGAATGTAACTATTATTATATGTAAACTCTACCAAAGCTAGATGTTGCTCCCACTAACCTTCAAAGTCCATCACATATGCATGTACCATATCCTCCAAAACCTTAATAGTCTATTCTAACTGATCATCATTCTAGGGATGGAGTGTTGTACTAAGATCAATTGGAGTACACGACTCTTCTTAAAAGTCTTCTAAAAGTAAGATGTTAACACTAAACCTTGATCTGAGATGATTGACATCAGCATATCATAAAGATAGACTATCTCATGAATATAGATGTAGGCCATCCTATAAGGAGAAATAGAAATAGGCTTGGTGCCTAGATCAACAACAATAGCAAAGTTAATATCTTAATCCAAAGGCATCACAAACAAATCGATGGAAAATTATCCACGAACTCACAGACAACACGAACAAAATCCAAAAAAGGTAAAGCAATACTAGTATCATAAATATGAGCCAAAAAATAAAAACATCCTTTCTTAACCAAATGACGAGCCTATAAGAAAGATATAACTCTCTTGGGACCTAAAAAAACACACCCTTCCAAGTTATCTTTGCCACACCTAGAAAAGCTAAAGTCACGGTCATATCATAATAATCTAGGACAACATGATAAGGAGACAACTAGTCCATACCCAAGATCACATCAAAATCTACCATTTCTAATATAATTAGATCTACCTAGGTCTCACGCCCAGCAAAAGTAACTACACAAGATCGGTACACCTGACCACCACTAAAGAATCTCCTATGGGGGTAGATACATAAATAGGCACATTAGAACTCTCACACGCAAAATCAAAACCCAAAGCAAAATATGCAAACACATTGGAGAAAGTAGATCCTGACTCAAACAACACATATGCATATCTAAAATCAACAGGGATAATACCTGCGATGACGACATTGGAGGCCTCTACCTATGGATTGGCAGGTATAGAATAGCACTGATCACGTCCACCACCTAGTTGAGTAGCCCCATTAACACCACCACGGGCATCACTACCTCTTTCTCGCACCTCTAGTAGAACCTCTACCTCTCATAACTGATTTAAGAGTAGCTCTAAAAACATGGTGGGGATAGTCCTTGCCTAAATAGTCAATCTCATCTCACACATAGCGAACCTGTAGCCTGACTTAAAGGAATGAGGTACGGATGAACTAGGATGACCATCTGAAGTTGTTGAACTAGAAGAACCACTACCTAAACTTTGCAAGGCTTTCTACACTAGTCTACTATGACACCTGTAGAAATCTCTATAATCTCTACCTCGAGAGATGTGCCTCTAAACTCACCCAAATGATGCACTTTCTTGGCGCCTGCCTAAAATGCTTGAAGAAAAGACTCAGTTATCTTAGCATAATCCACAATACTCTGAAATAATGCTCCATACATTACCATCTAAGTAATAGCAAGTTGAAGAGAATTATCCAACCTTTTTATGAGCTTTTGATACTTTTCAGACTTGGTGGTAATACTGGCATAAGAATATCTAAACAAGGGATGAAATCATGCCTCATACTATGCAACAGCCATGAAACCTTGATCCAAGTGATCAAAATCATATCT
This sequence comes from Capsicum baccatum var. pendulum, assembly GCA_030864225.1. NCBI lineage: Eukaryota > Viridiplantae > Streptophyta > Magnoliopsida > Solanales > Solanaceae > Capsicum > Capsicum baccatum. Next base: position 155,522,956 of record CM061560.1, on the reverse strand, counting down.
CATATCATCCCTTAAACTGAAAGGCATAAATCTATCCAAAAAGGCCTATGTAAATTCATATGAATTCATCTCTAGCAAACTAGAGGTTGTCAATCAATAAGTGACCTCATATATCTCTGGTTATATCTCTCGATTGGTAAGTAGTATAAGCAACCCATGTAACTCAAATAAACCAAGGTTATGTAACTTCTCATGACAATCGATCAGAAACTCATAGGCATCCTCGCCTACAGCAATACAAAACCTAGGAGGACCCAAACAAGTGAACCTCTCAAATATCTTCTAATCCTCAGAAGACATAGCTACACTCATAATAATAGAAGGCATAGTAAATCTAGTTAGCTGAGAACCCATCTATGTAAGCATCATAGAAAAAGGTGGAACTCTAGATCTCAAAACAACAAACTTAGATAGAGGCACTAAAAGAGAAACCACACTCAGAGTATGTGGAGTACCATAGGCAAATATTGGTTCAATAGAAGGATCTATACTTGAAACTAAAGGAATACCATAAGTAAAATCTATCCTAGATAGAGGTATAATACACAGAGTTGGAGAAAAACTAGGTGCACTTATAGGAGCACCCTCTAAATAGGTCAGTAATTGAATCAACAACCCCTCCAAGACTAGGTGTAAGAACTCTATGGGACTAGGGTAAGACCTATATCTCAAATATGTTCATCTCGAGGCTTGAGAGAGATTTCCCTAGTGTTATCTCTAGATGGGCTAGATCTTTATACTCGTACTCCATATCAAGTTCGACCATAACTCATAACTCACCCTATGAACTAGGCTCTCTTCTTAAATAATGGATCTAAATATCTAGCCTCACTGGATCTAGTTCTTACCATCTACACAAAAAAGACTGAAATATGACTTAGAACACAAGGTGAGAAAAATCTATATGATATATAATGAAATAAGGGGAATTTCGTAAATAAATATTAGCCTCTTGAAGATAGATATAGACGTCAACATACCAATCCATGAGATACTATTAGACACCCCATTCTTACACTGTTGAGACCAATAAACATAGATCTAATACCAATTTGTCATGACCCAAAATTAAGGTTCATGATAGCACTTGTCGCGGCAAACCTTGATAAGTAAGCCTTTCACCTAAACTAATATGAAAAGAGAAATCAATACCAAAACCTAGGAAAGACTCCTAGAATAAACTCAAACCACAGATATATAGTAAAAGTTGAAATACATAGTCAAGATACCATACAATACCCCAAAACCTAGTGTCATAGTGTAAGAACTACTAAATATATCTTGAAAGTCAAAGATATAATAATAGTCTAGAAAGGAACAAAATATATCTCAAAATACTAAATAAAACATGAAATAGATATAAAGAGGTAGTAGGCCAACTCCTAAAACATAGAACGACCACTACCTCAAATATACTCCAAATTTTTCCTAAGTTAGCTATCCATGTGGCACACTCATACCTATATCTACACCAAAATGGCATAGTAGGGATGAGTATGGTCTACTTATACTCAGTAGGTATCATAGGCCGACTGAGTAAAGTAGAAAATAAAGCATATAAATACAAATTATAGATGTGTCACATGTAATTAGAAAATGTCCCAAATAGTAGCCTACACCATGTCCACTAATAATTCTAATATACACACATCTAAAGAATACAGGTAGAAAAAAGAAGAATAAATATACACGTACATAAAACACAAGTATAGAAAGATAGAACAAATGGACAGATATCAAGTCAAAGATAGAAATACAATCATAGCATAAGCATAATATATGAAATGTAATGAATATGATGATATGATTATGATGATAACAAAATATCACAAGTCTTGGACCCTTGCAAAATTTCTTTAGTTTTGGACTTACTAGGCTTGGTATGACTCAAGGGTACCAATTGTACCCTTGGATACGAGTTAGGGGAAGGCTTGGTGGTTCAATCGTATATTAGGCAGTGTGTTTGGTATAGCTACTTCCCAATATATGACTCATCTTTGTATGAGTCATATAGGAACATACGAGTGGTGCAAGGCAAGTTGTATGGTTCTTGTTTGACCTATCTTGTGGAATCTGCATATGGTACGGATGGTGGATACAATTTGGTCTATCACCAATACCCTTAAGTATGAGTTGTATAGAAACTAGTAGGTAGGGTTTGGGTACGAGTTAGGGTACCACTCATACCCTAGGATACGTATGGTATAGGTGAGTCATAATTCTGGATGTGGCTTGTTTTTAATTTTGAGTCAAGGTTAGTCCAGACATTTCCTACTTCAAATCCCTTATGTCCTCATATTATATAATCCTTGGTGGCCCTTCATAAAACTTGTTAAAGGATTAAAACACTTCAAATACTATCTCAAACTCATTCTTGAAGATTGGAGTCTAGGTTTCTCAAGTGTTCTTCAAAGGGGCTCAAGAGTCATGTTTCTCTTTAGAATCTTCTTATATAAGGCATGTACTACTTCCCTCATTGTAAGTTCCAACTAAAGGCATTTGTATTGTATTTTAAATATTAATTTATGAATCATGAATGGTGGTTTTCTAAATATATGTTGAGGGTCTTGATGTATATGGTTTGGTATTAGTTTAAACTATGTTTTTACATGTTTTTGGTAATGGTTTGCATATGTTGGTACTTATTAGTATGTTTAACAAATGGGTCTTGAGTAACCCTAATTATGGTGGTTTATGCATTGGTTTTGGTCTTGGTAAAGGTATGCCCTCAACATATTTGATAAAATGCCTAAAATAATATTTTCACTATATTATTGAACTTTAATTGGAACTCTTGCATGGTTTGGTTTGATAATGGAACCCTCAATGGATTTGAATGGTTTTGCATGGTTTAAATAGTTTAAATTATATATATACTTTAAATATTTGGCATGGTCATAAATGGTTTGGAATGGTTTTAAATGGTATAAATTCTGTACATGATTTAGAAAGATTGGCTGGTAAAGCCTTGGTGGCTATGAAATTGGTTATTCTCATGGGGTACACGGGAATTCCACAAATAGTTTAATATGGTTAATGGAAGGATACATGTAATCCCTTAAACCTATATATAGTTGGCTATGGACAAAACTTGTAAGTATAGTCGGTATGACGATACCACTACTAATAGCCTTGGTTAATAAATGGCTAATAAATTGATTAGTTTCTTGGTAATGGTTTTAACTAGGTAATAATGGCAGGGTGTGTAGAAAAAATATAGAAGGTAGAGGTCCTGAGGGGACCAAAATAAAAAACTCATATTTGTCGATGTAAGGGTTGGTCTTAGTGAACGTATGCATGATGTCATACTTTATATTTAAGGGGATGTACTAGTCATCATATGTTTTCTACCCCGGTCGTGTGGCTTCACGCACTGGGCCCCTTTCAATAGGAGGTATTATATAGCCCATGGGTGGTTTAGAACGACAGAGCTATACAACCCTGGTAAAGATTTTAAAGGCATGCTAAACCCAACTACCTTTTTCGGCATGGATATATATATATGTATGGTTTGTGTGCATATGGATGGTTTTACTTGGTTTTATAAATGGCATTATTCTATCCTAATCCTGAGTGCATGCTAATGGTCACCACTAACCCGTCTTTAGGCGGTTGTACACCATGTTATGCAGGGACCGGCCATTCTACTTCTCTTGCTTAGTGATTGAATTCAGGAAAAGTTGATGTTGGATATAATTGGTTAGTTTCCATAGTTCAAAACGCATCTAATTTATGTCATGGGTTAATTTACATATTTCTTATCTTTCATAGACTTTGATTTATGGCTATGGTCAGGGGCATGTCTTGACTAGGTACTTTTTGGTTGGTCTAAAGGCTTTGTATGGACAATTATGGACTTGGGCATGGTATGTACTAGTTATATTTTATCTATATATATATATATATGCATACATTGGGTTATTATAATCGGTTTTGATTTATGGGTTTTGGTATTAATTTGGTTGGTCATTGGGTGGTTGAACTTGGTTGGGTTGGTATCAGATATAGACTTATCCCAGAGTCACCAATGGTTAGATATGCTATCTTGTTATATGTTCGAACTTTAGTAACTCAAGGTATGCTCTAGGTGGTTTTGTTGGGTAGCGGGGATGGTTTTGATCTTACTTAAGCTTAGGATTTCCCATTACGATAAGTCCATGGTTTGAGTTGTGTCAAGTTGGTATCAGGGCATAAGGGTTTGGTGTCATAGGGTATCCATAAAGCCATGTCGAGTAGAGTCTTGTTTATAGGTGAGTTGTGCACCACACTTATAATCAAGAGGCTATGAGGCATCTAGGAATGTTCCACTTTCTTGGTTATTCTATTTTTGGGCTATAGAGTCTAAGGTCTTGAACTCTTCTCTGAATCGTCCTTGGTTCACTCTTTAGACCATGTCTTCTAAATGATTTAAAGTTTGTGGAAAATCACCTGTCCCACTTGAGGACAACATGGATAGACCTAGTCCAACTCAAGGGGCATATACCCGATCAGGGGTCGCAGCTTCTGGCTTTCCCAGTTGAGCCCAATCCTCATCATCCCATTTTTTATAGATTTTGTGGTTGGATAAACCATGGTTGTTTTGAGAAGAAAGGAATTGGCATTTTAGTTATGGTCAAGTTGGTCACATACATTAGGAGTATTCCATAAGGGTTTCCACTTGGGGAAATAGGATATCGGTTGCTACTTCTCTAGGTCTTGCACCCAGGGGTGCTACTTCTGGCTCTGACATTGGTCGGGATTCTCTTAATATTCTTACAATTCATTGGGAGTCTAAGGCATCTATTAATGCCGACATTGGTGTGTGGAAAATTCTTTTCTTTGTGGTGTGTATGGTTTACTTTGTTCAGGGACCTTTCTCTTTTATGGCACCATTTGTGGTTGTGTATTTTGATTTTTGGTCCCAAGGTTATTTCAAACTCTTTTCTTCCTCTATTGCTACCCCGGTAGGTGACTCTTTGATTGCCAAAAGAGTCTATAAGGGTGTGTGGTATTTGTTGCTAGTAAAGGGGTCTGGGTGGATATGTGTATGACTTGAATATAGTGGATTTTGATGTCATTCAGGGGAATGGATTAATTGCACCCATGCTTTTCATTATTAGATCGTTGGACTTGTTTGGCTCCCTCGGAAGTATGTTATGGAATAGGAGAATGGTTTTGTTCAGGTCCCTAGTTCTTAAGGGAAATATCATATCTTGGAACATAGAGATTGGTCTCCAAAGGTATGTCTTTATTAGTCAGACTGGGGTAAAGATCGTATATCAAAGGGTCCTTATTTAGTTTGGTTTTGGTGGTGGATAAATTTCCTGAGATTTTTTTGACAACCCTCATCGAGTTTTTCTAAAGGGAGGTTGGTTTGGGGTTAGTCTTATTTTGGACATTTGTCCAAATTTGTATTCCTTCCTTATAGAATGGTTCCGGTGAAGTTAAAGGATATTAAGGAGAAATTTAGGGATCTCTTAGATGAAGGTCTCATCGGTTTTAATGTATCCCTATCGAGTGTTTTCGCTCTTGCATGCATAAGGGTAATGGTTTTCCCTAGGAATAGGTAGGTTGTCGATGGGTGACTAAGGAATTTCGAGTGTCCTCCTAGTGGGGTGGACCATTCTTATGTATATTCTATAAGGGTACTTTGCTAGTAGTACATGGTGGTTAGTAGATCCTAGGATTGAATCAAGATGCTTGATTTTGATAAAAGGGAGTATGATAAGCTCAAAAATAGCAATATGGGAGTTGTCGAGGTAAACTGGTAGGTTGGATGAGGTTGATGATTTGGAAAATACAATAGTGAGAGAGTTGTTCCATATAGGTCGGGAGTTTAGTTTGAACGGAGGGACTGGGGATCTAGTCATTCGATAGGTTAGATCATGGAGTGTGCATGTATCTTTGTCCCTATATTTGTACTTTATTATTGGCATGAAATTGATTATTAAATTCATGATTTTAAATGTGGGTTTTTTCACAATTGAGGGCTTTGACATGATTTCTAATTTAATTGATTTTCCATGGATTACGATGCATTATTCATGCTCATTTATGTTTATGCACATATTGAGATGCATGGGAATGTTAAATGGATTTTGGGTACTATGGATTCCCTAATTCTTTATTTTGGTCTTGAAAATTATATTTCCTCAAACTATTTATGAAATTACCGTTGAATATCATTTTGTTGTATGGTTTAACTATTCTTAAATCGTTGCATTGCATAAAAGGTTAAAGGAACATGAATTGGATTTGCTTGGATTCAAATGATTTTGATAAGGCCTTGGTTACCATGGTTTGATTTTAAATAGTTTTGGTTTAATTAGAAACCTTGGAGTCATTTTGGTCTCATGGTTTTTTATGCCTATGTTGGGCTCTAGGTAGCATTTGGTTAATTAAGGTTTTGGGTATAGAAGAACCGAGTATCCCTAGTGTACGGCTTTGGTGATACCTATTAGAATGGAGAATTGTGTTCGTAGATGTGATGGGATGAGGGTAGTGGTTAATCTTAAATTTTATTCTAGTGGTGGACTTCAAGGGAAGGTTGGGTTGCATATTCTAGTGATACTCTTCTCTCTCGATTAAGAGATTACTCTACCAGTGTTTCCTGCATTCTTAAAGAACTTATGACTAAGGTTCATATTTTGCATTCGTTTTGTTCCCTGGATATGAGGCTTGACCTTATGTTAAGTTACTCATGTTATATGTGGTTGTGTTTTTTTTTGTGTCCAGTCTTAACGACTCCGTTTCGGTATGGTTTGGTCAGGATAATTCTCCATTATGGTCTAGGTAGTTGTTATGAAGTACTTTGTACCTATAGTGTTATGTCTTGTCTCTGGGATTTTTCCTTGGGAAGTATGGGTAACTCTTGTAATTTGGTTTCTTAAATGACTCATCTTGTGCTAGGGTGGTAGTAGTATTGGAAGTATGGTGATGTGTTGAAATGGGGAATATAGAAGTCCCTAAGTGGGTGTAATACCCAGTACGTTCTTAGTTTAGTTCAGCTCATAATGCTTGCGTAAGAGACTTAGAACCTAAAAATTTAACTAAGTGTTGAAGAATTAACCTTATTTTGACTTCTTAACTTTGAGGATTTTTAAGTTGACCTTCTGGGATCTGAGACGATGGTTTTTGAGTTGATTCATGTTCAGGGGTGTAAGGAGCATGTCTCGGGGAAGTTTCGGAATTTTTGGAAAAAGTTTGGGTCGTGTTTGGATTTTAATTCCATCAGCCCAACGCGATTCCACCATATCACGCCAGGTATAGCAGTGAGAATGTCATCGCATCACGCCAAGCCCCCAAATGGCATTCCAGTTGCGACTTTAATCTCCAGAGGGGTAATTAGGTCATTTACCATTACCCCAAGTTGTAAAAACATAAGATTGGATGCCGGTTTAAGCACTATACACCCATTCTCCATCAATTTTCTGTCCAAGAAACCCTAACCTAATTCCAAGAACTCCAAAACTCCTTCACATACTCTTTAAGATAATCAAGAATTTAAGGCTCTTAATCTAAGAACTTCAAGAAAGAGCCTTCAAGAACATCTCAAAGAGTTCAAAGTCAAGTTTCTATATCAAATTAAGCCTTATAAGGTATGTGGGGTTATAAACAAAGGCATTCTTTCACCCTTGTGCCCAAATTGCATGATTTTATGATTTTATTTAATTGTTTTAAAGTAGGGTTCATACCCAAGTTTATATATTCTTGAAGCATGTGATTATTATGAGATTTAAAGTTTGAAGTATACAAGAAGTGCTTATGTTTATGTTTTTAACTTACATGATTTATACTATGAATGAGATTACACTATCTTGACCTGCTATTATTGGAATATTTCAAGAATTATATTGAGCATGACACTTTATTATGAACTGACATGAGTTTAAAGCATGGGTTTTAAGCCCTAAGTTTGAGTATTGAGATTTCAAGAAGATTATGCTTTCAAGTATTCTTTGATAAGCTTATTTCAAGATTTAAATCAAGAATTGATCTTTTGATCCTCAGCTAAGAGATGGATTCCACATTTATTCATTTTGATTATAGTTTAAAGCAAAGAGAAGCATAACTAGTTTTCATTATAAACCCTTATGTTATTTTAAAGTGGATTTCCTAAAGAGCGAGCATATAAGTAATATGGGAGTAGTATTTAGCACCGAATTGGGTATGAGGCCAAGGTCACATGCCTCAGAACTACGTGCCACCGTAGGTTTAAGTCCCAATATAGGTTAAGTATAGTGATCACTCTAGTTAGGTTCTATTCAATGGAAAGAGTAGAATAGCTCTACCAACGTGGGTGTGAGACGTTGGACTCCATGATAGCTCACATGATTTATGCCAGTTAGAATAATCTCCCAAAAGAAAGAGTAATAGTACAGCTTTTAGAACTAAGTGGTATGGCTCAAAAGATTTATAAAGTATACTTTATTATTCATGATTTATGATTTTCGGCTTTCAGTTATTCAAGCTTAAGGTGAGTCATTTACACTTGGTATGCATCAATTAAAAGTTTATATGAATATTGAGTTAATTTTTTTACTTATGCATTCACCCCCACATACTTAGTACATTCCAGAAGTACTGATCTACATATATGTATATGTGTTACATTATCTTATAATGTAGGTCGTGGTGCTCAGTTCTAACAGCATGATTGATTTCGAGCATCTTCACCTACATCCCAACTTTGGTGAGTCCTCATAGTTCGAGGACCCATTTTTATTAGACTTTGATATTGATGAAGTATTTTAGTCATTTGGTTTAGTTTAGTTCGAGCCAAGTGGGTATCCCAGTGGCTCTTTAGTTAGAATAGAGGCTTGTCCAACTATTTTCTATTTTGGATTCAAGGTGTTGGTTTTAAGATTTTGAAGTTTAATATTTTCAGTAAGATATTAATTCAGTTTCAGTTAAGACACTAAATTCAGTTATTTCAAGATTTCATATATCGAGTTTATCCTTAGTATGAGTTCCAAAGTTGTTAGAAGGCTTAAAGGGCTAGCTTAGGACTACTTATAGTCTTGAGCACCATGTGACATCTAAGGTGTACTTTTGGGGCGTTACAATTGGGGAGAGTCTAGGGTGACTACTAACAGTTAAGGTTTTGGAAGGTAATTTAAGGTTGTTGTCATTGGAAATAGTTAGGAAAGGAATGGGTTGTGAAAACCTAGTGAAGGTTTGTAAAGGGTGCTAGATCTTTTTATGGATAGATCATACTGTGGGTATCTAATTCGTAGGCTTGAATGTTATGATTAGTATATATACCAACAGTTATATTAGGTACTTGAGATATGTTATAGGGCATGGTTTTATGAATTGTTTTCATGGCATAGTAGTGTATGGTTTTAGATGTTCAATTATAGGTTGGGGTTTTCAGTTATAGTGGTTGGATATAGTTTGTCCATGTCCTTTACTCATGCTTTCCATATTATAATGGTGATGGAAGTGGAGTGGTGTTTTGGGATAGATGTAAGGAGTAGAGCCCGGTGGCCTAAGTTAACTTCTTTTTAACTTTGGATAGGCTTGAACATGGAGGTGGTATATATCTAGACTCAAGATCTCATAGTTGTATGTCTTGATAAATTCTAAATTGAATTTGACTTGCCTTTGCATGAGTCCATTCAACCAGTATTCTATGAGGTTGCAGTGGGGTAAGGTGTGGATGGTCTTTTGTTTGTTGGTTTCTTTGGGTGGTATTGGTATCTCAGATTCCTTGTTCTTTAGGGTGGTCCCGATGAAGATCTTGGATTGTAATATTCGTCTATTACGAACAGAAGGTGTGGCTTTAGTAAAGGTTCCATAGTGAAACCAAAAGTATGAGAAAGCCATTCAAGATGCCGAAGTGGACATGGAGTCCAAGTATTCATGTTGGTTCTTTCAAAAACTCATCGTAGGGTTTCTGATGTTTATCAAACTTGGTTTTTAACTTGGATAAAGGTGAGGAATGGTTCCTCTCGAATCTTTATTTTATAACTTAATGAAGGGTCAAAATTGAGATATTAGCGTGTAAATCAAGCTTGAGATGTATGGTGATCTTTTCATCTTGGTTTATGTCCTTGTCTTCTATTTTGGGTTGAATAAAAGTTTAATGTGTGTAAAAACATTACCTTGTGCTTTTTCTAACCATTCATCATCATTCGAGGACGAATGATCCTAGTGGGGGAAACTGAAATACCCTAATTCTTGGACCCTTGCAAAATGTACCAGGTTTTGGACTTACTATGCTTAGTATGACTCAAGGGTACTAATCGTACCCTTGGATATGAGTTAGGGTAATCTTGGTGGTTCACTCGTACACTAGGCAGTATGTTTGGTGTAGCTACTTCCCAAGTGATGACTTATTTTGGTACAATTCATATAGGAATATACGAGTGGTGCAAGGCAAGTCGTCTATTATTTTTTTAGCTGTCTTGTGGAATCATCCCAAGGTACGGTTGGTGGGTAAGATTTGGTAAACCACTCATACCCTTAGGTATGATTTAGGAGGTTTGAGTCGTATAGAAACCAGTAGGTAGGGTCTTGGCAAGGTCTTTGGCACGAGTTGGGGTACCACTCATACCCTAGGATACAAATGGTATAGGTGACTCATACCCCTGGATGTGGCTTGTTTTTAATTTTAAGTCAAGGGTAGTTCAGACATTTCCTGCTTTAAATCCCTTATGTACTCATGTTATATAATCGTTGGTGGCCCTTCATAACATTTGTTAATAGATTAAAAGACTTCAAATACTCTCTCAAACTCAATTTTGAAGATTGGAGGCTAGGGTTTCTCAAGTGTTCTTCAAAGGGGCTCAATAGTCATGTTTTTCTTCAAAATCTTCTTGTATAAGTCAGGTTCTCCTTCCCTCATTGTTAGTTCCAACTAAAGGCATGTGTATTATGTTTTACACATTGATTTATGAATCATGAATAGTGGTTTTCAAAATATATGTTTAGGGTCTTGCTGATTTGGTTTGGTATTGGTTTTAACTATGTTTGTCATGTTTTTGGTAATGGTTTGCATATGTTGTACTTGTTGGTATGGTTTAAAAAATGGGCCTTGAGTAACCCTAATTATTGTGGCTTATGCATTGGTTTTGGTCTTGGTAAAGGTATGCCCTCAACATGTTCGATAAAATGCCTAAATGAATGTATTCACTCTATTATTGAACTTTCATTTGAACTTTTTCTTGGTTTGGTTTGGTAATGGAACCCTAAATGGATTTTGATGGTTTTGGATGGTTTAAATGGTTTAAATGATATATATTTTTTAAATGTTTGGTATGGTCATAAATGGTTTGGAATGGTTTTAAATGGTATAAATGGTGTACAGGGTTTGGAAGTATTAAATGGTAAAGCCTTTGTGGCTATGAAATTGGTTATGCTTGTGGGGTATATGGGAATCCCCCAAATGGTTTAATATGGTTAATAGAAGGGTACATGGAATCCCTTAAACCTATATATGGTTGGCTATGGACAAAACTTGCAAGTATAGTCGGTATGACGATACCACTACTAATGGCCTTCGTTAATAAATGGTTAATGGATTGGTTGCTTGCTTGGTAATGATTTTAATTTGGCAATAATGGCAGGGTGTGTAGCAAAGTCGTGGAAGGTGGAGGTCCCTGGGGGACCAAAACTAGAAACTCATATTTGTCGATGTGAGGTTTGGTCTTGGTGACCGTGTGCATGATGTCACACTTTATATTTGTGGGGATGTGCTAGTCATCCCATGTTTTCTTCCCTGGTCGTGCGGCTTTACGCACTGGGGCCCTTTTAGCAGAGGGAGTTGAACCTATATAGCCCATGGGTGGCTTAGGACGGTAGAGCTACACATCCTAGGTAAAGGTTTTAAAAGCGTGCTAAACCCGGCTCCCTTTCTTGGCATGGATATATATATACATATATATGTATGTATGGTTTATGTACATATGGATGGTTTTACTTGGTTTTATAAATGGCATTATTCTATCCTTATCCTGAGTGTGTGCTAGTGTTCACCCACTAACACGTCTTCGAGCGATTTTATACACACACTATGCAAGGACCGGTCATTCTACTTCTCCTACTTAGAGATCGAATTCGGGAATAGTCGATATTGGATTGAAGTGGTGAGTTTCCATAGTTCGCAAGGCATCTATTTCATGTCATGGGTTACTTTACATATTTCTTGTCTTTCATAGACTTTGGTTTTTGGCTATGGTCGGGGGCATATCCCGACTAGGTACTCTTTGGTTGGTCTATAGGCTTTGTATGGACAACTGTGGACTTGGGTATGGCATGGACTGGTTATGTTTCATATCTCTCTCTATATATATATATACATACATTGGGTTAATATAATTTGTTTGATTTATGGGTTTTGGTATTGGGTGGTTGGACTTGGTTAGGTTGGTCTCGGTAATAGGCTTATCCCAGAGTCACCATATGGTTGGATACATTATCTTGTTATATGTTTGAACTTCAACCAACTCAAGGTATGCGCTTGGTGGTTGGGTTGGGTAACGGGGGCGGTTCTCGATCCTGGTTTGGCTTGGGATTGACCATTACGACAAGGCCTAGGTATGGGTCGTGTCAAATAATGTGATGATGAGGTCGTTGCACAACCATTGTCTACACCTACCAAGCTAAGACTTCTCAAGGTAGGACCCATGGGGGTCATCAATTCGTATACAACCAATATCCAATACCGAAGCCATATCTCCTCTTCAGCACATACATCGATAGAAGGTTTTTGAAGATGTCATATTTTTTGTTAGAAAAGGTTAGTATGTCTAGTATTTCCAGTATTTCCATAGTGTTACCAATGTTTCATGAATGAATATGATATAAGGATGTAATTGTCACAACCAACCAAAATGAGAATACCAGTATTCAACCAATATACTAACCATGTGAGCCAAAAATCCACTCAAATCAACCAACCATCCATGATCCAATATAATTAAGAAATCTTCAAGTGAAACATGTAAGCAAATTTCATTGATACCACATAATTCCTAAAATCTAGACCTTTTCCAACCAAAAAGAGTTTAACCAAACATACATATATCGATACCAGGCCAACAACATCATACAAGACCTTACACGATCACACATAGCATTTAATGTCTCAAAACCACTAAATATTATCCATAGGACCCCACACGAGCACACATATCACCTAAAATATTTTTCATGATACAATCTCATACCCATAGCATGTTTTTATATTATTATTAACTACCCAACCCAGTCTAAAGAAAGTTAAGCCATAACCTACCTAAAATGCATAAATTAGAATGATTAAGCCTCTATAACCAAACTTCAACTCGCGCACGGGCATGAAAATCATCTAAAAGACAAAAATATAGAATCTATATGTTAAAAGAAAGCTAATGATACCTATATTGTCCATTTATCAGGATCAAAATAGACCCCCAAAATGGGTTTTTAAAAAAAAAATGGTAAAACTAGATTTTTTATCCACACACATTTTTTGAGATTAATGGAAATCATAGGAGATAACCCAAGTGAAAACGGAGTGAAATTGGGGTTTAAATCAATAAAATGCTAATTTGGGTCTTCCAAGCCAAAATCCCTGAATTTCATCTTTAATTCTGAGTTTAAACAAAATTTAAATAATAAAATTGAATGAAAATTATTGTAATAGGTATTTGGAGCTTATCCAAGCTTTAAAATGAAAGAAAATGCTCAAAAACGTAAAGCTCCAAGTCTCAGAAAGGGTGAAAGAATCTTGAAAAGGGGAATAAAACCCACCCAAGCATCGCCTAAGCAACTACCGGGTCTCTTAGGCGGCTATTACTTAAGCGAACAGGTGTCGCTTAAGTGAATCCCACCTTACCTCATAAGCAATTTGGCTATCACTTAATCGACAGACGTCTGTCATGCCAATGTCTCTTAAGGGACCAGGCTATCATTGAATCGACCATAGCTAAAGGGGGCCTGATGTCACTTAGGAAATATTTTGGCTGTCATGCCAAGTTGCATAAGCGACCAAATATTCGCTTAGGTGAGTGCACTAGCTGAATGGTGCACCAGCTGGACACTTAGAGAATTCCAAGTCTTTGCGAATCTCTCGACATTCAAGACCTCTCAAGATTCATCCAGAATCTCGAGTACACAAATGAACTATGCTACCCCACTAAATTCGATGCTCCAGACTTAATGGCGATATCAAATTTCTAAAAAAATGTTGATTTCATAGAATTGACCACCAAACCTAATTTGCAATTTTTCAAATCTATGGTCGAAATGAGATAAAAAGGCCATAAAACCACACCAACCATGTTACCATCCTCAAATTAACATTTCGAATATGCTAGCATAATCCATTTTGCCATTCAGCATACAGATCAAAATATGTCAACCAAAGTCAATAAAAAGCCTATAAGACCATCAAAAACCTTAATATCGCATAAACCACACTAAAATGCATTAGGAACTATTCCAATCATCCCCACACCCTAGAATTGCCATAATGCAACCATGAGGAGGGGTAAAATGGTCAAATCACATAGAAATAAATATTTTACATAAATCACCAAAAATCAAGTTATTACATACTATTTGACATAGTGACTTGGTCCATAGTTCCCCGAATTAGGGCATTTAATTATGCTAGTTACATATATTGTTGGGATCAAGGTTGTGGTTATGATACCCGTTGGACTCCAGGTGAGTATTTTACCTTTAGGAAAGGTGTGGCTGTAGTGTATGAATGCTTAGCTTCTTATTATTGTGTTATTTGGATACTGGTGAAGTCATACATACTTTTAAGTACATTCATTCTCACTTAGTAGTAGGATTCAAACCAAAACCATGATTTTATTATTGTTTTCTAAAAAGAGATTTATTTCTATTTTTCACTTATAAAATTAATTCTTTTATAATGGGAATAGTAGCACTGTATTTAATAATTTATGAGCTTTTGGAACTAAAGGTGATGTTTTGGAAATTATCTAGATTGATTCCAATTCATGGATTATCCATTCTTTTCCCAGTATTATTTACTTCAGTTGAGATAGATTCTGGCCCTTTTACTCTATTATGTTGTTTTAGTCTCGAATTTGATCTCGGGTAATGAATTTTTAAACTTACACTTTTTTAGTCATAGTTTGAGTCCGTGTACTTATTAAATATATATATATCTCTTTGATACTAGATGCAGTATATTGATAATGATATGTATTAGAAGTTCTGAATAGGAACCAAGCAGTGTATATGAGTATTCCTAAATTCCCTTAGGGCCTCTTCAGTCGTGCACCACAGTCTTAGAGAAGAGTGGTTTCCATAGATCCTGGATTTACGAGCTACAAGAGGTGCATACACTTGGTATATTCTGACACTTTGACTAGTTATGGTTTACTATTGGTTATGTTGCATTTATTCATAGGCATTATTTATCACCTGTATGATTATTTTGTGCTTATACCTGTGGACCTTATGGGGGCTATATAGGTATAAGTTATGATTGATGTTTGTTGAGTATTTGGTTGGACCTTCCAGGCATATAGGGGCCCGGTTATGTATTGTTTGTTCGGACTAGCCTGTTACTTTATTATTGTTATTATGGTTAGTTCATGGCAGGTTGATTCTGGACTGGAACCCGAGTTTGTTGTTATAATTCTGATCCCTTTCCTTTTATGACTAATTATATTATTGATAGTTATCTCATGGTTAGACAGTATAGTTAGGGACACCGATAATACCGGCACTAGCTTTCCTAGTTTTTAGTATGCCTTGAGGTATTGGTTATCTTAGTTCATTACCTTGAGTAGTCCTATTTACATATATATATATATATATATATATATATATATATATATATATATATTACCACCGTATATCCCTCTCTTCCTTGTATATTCAAGTCGTATATATTTTTGGCCATGTTACTATTGTATAACTTTCTTGTACTCTTCTATTGCATATTGACTAGTAGTATATGATATTGCACTTTATAATCTAATTACTATTAGGATAAGATAAGTTTATCCTTATTTTCCCCTTAACATTATCTTGTTTAGTTTCTTGGATAGTTGTTTATAGATTTTATTCCTTCTTTACATGGTATTCATGCTTGTATTCCTCCAGTCGATCGATGCCTACTGATTACCACATGTTTGGTACTCATACTACTCTTCTGTAGCCCGTATATTATAGTACGAATACTCTTTATTGGTGTGTGCATCATGCAAAGAAGCTATGGATTAGAAATTCAAGGTGAGCTCCTAGCATTCGAAGTATTCCTGCTCTACCTCGTATTGATTGGACTAATCTCTATTTTGAATTCAGAGACATGTTTGTATACTTATTTATTTTGTATTTCTACTTTGTACTTTGATTATATTAGAAGCTCTAGTACAAACTTCATTATGTCTTGAGTTGTTTTATACATATATTAGTCTCTTTAATATGTTTATTCCACTATCTTTTTTATTTCATTTTACAGTCTATTATTAGCTATTTCGGACTATAGGTTATCTTACCTACTGGTGGGATATAGTAGGTTCCATTATGACCTAAGAAATTAAGTCATGACAAATTGGTCTTAGATCCTGGTTTAGTGATGTGTTGGTATAAGAGCCAAGTGTCTAGTAGAGTATATCATAATGAAGACATTTGTATCCTATCTTTGGAAGTCTATAGTGCATTCTTAGGAAATTTTATTCATGATTCCCTGTCGTGTACCCGTATTTCTATGAAACCTCTAGTACATTCTTTGACTCTATTTTATTCCATATAGATAACAAAAGGTTATCAATAGATGTCGATGACACTATTGCATGCATTTCTAGAGCTTTAGCTCCATGGTGGACTAGGGAGTTAGAGATTAATATCAAAGATATTTAGCGTCAGCTTTAGCTCCACGGTGGACTAGGGAGTTAGAGATTAATATCAAAGATATTTAGCGTCAGCTATAAGATTTGGGGCCATTCCAGGAACCAATAGAGTTTGTGATTGTCTCAGCTTTTTAAATTTAGTGTTGGTGATTTTGAGCCTGTTTACAAATACCTCACAACCTAAAATAATATTCAGTACCTCAAACAGATATCAAATTTTTTTTTTAAGTGGGCCAGACAAATTCATATGCCATATCCTTTAAAGCAAAAGATAGTGGGTGGATTTATTAAAGGACTAGCTTTGCTATTATATTCAACATCATATCATTTAATAGCAACTAAGTCTTCTTTTTCTCAAGTTGTTGATCATACGAGGACCACAGAGAAAGCAATTATTAGGACGTATAGAGGTAGCGGTAAGAGGTTGTGTCATTAGTATAATGTTATTGGCATTCCATCTGAGAATAGGGATCCTCTCGAGGGTAATCAGTATTACTTGTAGCCTGTTAGTTCCACATAGGTAGAATCTCAGACTATAAGTGGCTCTCAAATTAATTGCAGTGGTCACAATGGGCAGAGTTCTCATTAGACTTTGCTGAGTCTTTGGTATAGATCTTTAAGTTGTGGCGGTCGAATTGGATTAGTGGGTCCAGTACCTTAGAGTATTTTAGGAGCTTGTTTTATTTATGGTGAGATTGGTCATTGGTATAAGGAGTGCCCAAATGCGAGTTAGTTGTTTAGACAGGTTCAATATATGTTCCTCAAAAGCCTAGAGCTCTTGAGGTATGCAATTATTGCAAAGAGGATTGTTATTTCAGTAGGAAGTGTCCCTAGTAGTAGCTAGTCAGGCAATTAAGTCAGGTCATGTTACTTTCTAGGTTAGGGATTCAGGGGTTTGTTATGACTATAGATAGATTAGTCGTTAGTCTAAAGAGTTTCCCTGACGTGGGATTATTAGCCATTTAGCTCATCAATATCAGTCTCGCAAAGATGTGGTGCCTTCAGTTAGAAGTAGTACCTCTGATGGTAATTCAAATGCTCAGTTCGAGTTTGACCCTCTCAGATTCATACTCATTTGGGCACATCACACTTATAACTTTAGATTTCTACCGTGATAGGTCCATTCTTGATTTTCTATCTTTTACTTTTAATTTGAGTTGAATTGGTGTTTTCATACCCATCAATGACTATATGCCATGGTATTTTTATTTGTTTGTTATGCCTTGGTGTAGATTTTATACATAGGTGACTGCCTCCGTAGATGATTTCCTTAAGTAGTGGATTGAGTAGATCAGTATGGTATTTCTCATTGGGGTATAGTTGGTTGGGTTAATGTCCCATTCCTTTGGCATTATTACCTTGTTATGACCTTAGAGTGGTATTTGATTATGTTTTCCAATTTTGGTGCCTCCTGTGTTATGTGTTGTTATTGCTATTTTTATTATCTTGTTGGTTATTGATTCATTCTTGATAGACGACTAGACAAGCATTATCTAGTTAGAGACTCCTTCCTCGCAATTTTATTTTTTGTCTAGACGGCTAACTCTGTTGATTGATTTTCTCTTTTTTAGTGAGGTTAGATTGGTTGTTGAGTGGTTTGTGAAAGTAAAGGTAGGTTTGACCTTCCATGGTTTTGTTGTGGTTCTAGAGTCAGAAATTTGGTTATGCCCATTTCTGATATTGAAGTTTAAGGTTTACTCCTATGTTTGCTAGGATTCTAGAATAGGCTATATTCTTGTAAGTCCTATTTTTTAGGCTTGTGTTTTTGGTTGTTAGGTTTTTCTTCTAATGAAATCTTTGATCTAGGTATTGGAATAAAGTTAGATACATATTTCTCTCTGTGGTTTGTTTCTTGGTCCAGTTGAGTTAAGGGCGGTGAAAATGGGTTATCCTTTTCTATAGAAGCTTCTTAAGTTGGCCGATTGGGAATTTGTCATCTTGATTTGCTTGGTTCATTTTCTATCAGTGGTCTTGACCTTGGCGTTGATGTTAAGATGATATTCTATTATTTTGCAATGTGGTTCATGGTTTAATTGGGTTAAGGTTGTTTTACATGGGTGGATTCAGAAATTTCTCTTTTTGGTACTTGTTTGGCCTAATGTGATTTTGTGAAAAGATTCTCCTTGGTGATACATGTCTATGGGTATTCGTGGTCATTGATTGAGTATTAGATTGGACAAATTTAGAATAAGGTTGTATTCCTCAGAGTTGCTCGAGTTTTGTCTACTATTAGTATTCTTCACAGCCTCGACATATTCTTGATTATGCTTGATTCTTTAAGTCCTCTAGCAAAGGTGGATTTGATTACTTGTGTATTTAGCCGGTAGTTTTTCCTCTATTGTGATTTTGTTCTTCAGCGACACTTTGATTTTAGCCCTAGCAGGGACAAGTAGAGACGTGCTTGACTTTTGGTAGAGAGTTTGATTTGGATATTTGGCCTTGGTTTAGATATATTGGCTCAAGTTTAGGGATTTTGACTCCTTTGACTGGCGGCTTGAGGGTTATGATAGATTTTGGCATTTAGATGCTTAGTCGTCAACAAAATTGGTCTGGGTAGTTGATATCGGTAGTTAAACCTCAATGTTAGAATTCATCTATGAGATATAGAGCTTCGTTGCAGCCTTTATTTCCAGATTTGTACGGTTTAACCTTATAGGCTTATGCTTATGCTCGCCAGTATGGATTTCTGGTAGATCAGTTGTAGTCCCTTGAGGTCAGTGTGTTGTTATTGTGAAGACAAGACTCAGATGATATTATATGCTAATCAGAGTAGATAACAGGTTTGGAATAACAAAGGGATGTTGGATTTTTGGATTTTGGAGTTGATTACATGGTTCATGCCTTAGTTTGTCTTCATCTTGGTTGAATTTTATCTTGTTTGTGCTTATTTTGGTGGGATATTAGTGTGTTGTGGTTTGGATTTGCATGCATTAACAATTATAAATTCAGTTGGAGGCCAGTTAGTTGTTGAAGTTAAGTTTTGGTTGTTTGGAAAACGAAGTAAGGAAATTAGTTGGAAAAGAGATACCTATAGCAAAATCCTTAGAAGTGTTGTCTCTCCATAAAGGTTATTTGGGGAGTAATGCTCGAGGCATGTGGGCCCAGTACCTTATTCTTCCGAGCTTTCAAGCTCTTTCAGTCCATTAACTTTTGCAAATGAAAGTCCTTTTAGTAGTGGATATTGTAATGACCCTCCAGGTCATTTCCTCAATTTTCAAGCATTTCCAGCATTTTAAGCCTTCCAACAGTGGCTACAAGTCATTTATGATTTGTCAAAACTATCGGTTTGGTTATCGAATAGTTGATTCGGGTTTTAGGTGGATTTCTCTGTCTTGGAGCTATCGCTATTAAAGAATTGGTCTTGGACCAACACTCCTAGTAAATGACCTCGAATGAGAATTTTGACAGTGCTATCAATTTAAAAACATTGATTTAAGGTTATGGATACTTTGGTTTAGGTCCTGAGGCTTTCATACTCATGTTGGGCTATTGGGTAGAACTTAATTAAGTAGAACTTTGGGTGTGGGGCCCAAATTTAAAAGAAATAATCTTGGATGAAAGATTTGATGGTTTCGTTGAATCTGAAATTTCAAATTTGGGTATGGTAGCATAGTTCATTTGCACACACGGGGTCTTAATGAATCTCAACCATTCGATCGGAGTCTATTTGGAGTTAGCAAAATTTGGTGACTAGAATCATCAGGTGTAATCGCTTCAGCGGACCTTTGATCGCTTAAACGGTGGTCACTTAGTGGCCGGGGGAGCACTTTAGAGATCAGACTTGAACCCCACCAAGTCACTTAAGTGGAGGCCTAATCACTTGAGTAACACTCGACCTCTTAAGCGAAGACCGTATTTTTGTGGAGGATCGAATAAGTAATCATTTGACTGCTTAACGGTGATTGCTAAGTGATTCAGCAACAACAGTTAGGATAAATCCCCTTCTTCACCCTTTTGTTATCCCTTATTTCTTAACTTTTTCCTCCATTTTTTAGATCACGAAACATGTGAAAGTATGGGGAATCATCTGTTGAAGATAAGGTAAGTTAGCCTAATACTCCTGGGTCATTTCTCATTATTTTTCCCATCAAATTCCATTCTTTTTCATTGTATATTCTTAGAATTTAGGTGTTACAATCCTTAGACTTTAGGGGATGATTTGGCCCCGATTTGCCCTTCATTTGTTCTGAACTTTTGACCACATATCCTTGTCCTTTGAGGGATCTCGTGGCAAATTTCATTTTGGGTTTAATTTATGGGCCCGACGAATACATTCTTGACCTAAATTTTGACTCAAATATTTTTATTACAATATGGGTCTTATTTTACTTCTATTGAGGTGTAGATTATTATTTTGATAGTGTGGTGGTATTACGAGAAGAGCAAAGATGAGCAATTTGTGGACAATTCAAGAATTGCGGTTCAGCATCGATGTAGGCTTCGGTCTACTTTTCTCCATGAGATGATGTATATTATAGATTCTATATTAGGATGGATGGTAGGACATGTTTATGACTAGTGTATCATGATTTAGCATAATTAAGGAGTTGGAGATAGAAAGGTAACCCGATCCTTAGGATGAAATACTTGTTATGGTTTAGCATCCTATCATCCTAGGTTATAAGAATGTTAACCATTGCTCGACATTAATGATTCTTTCGTATAATACTTACTATTTAACTTAGTGACTTGGACCGTACTTCCCCGGATTATGGTATTTAATTATGCTAGTTACATATATTATTGGGCCCAAGGCTATAGTTACGAAACTAGTTGGAATTCAGGTAAGTATTCTACCATTAGAAAGGGTATAGTTCTAGTGTATGAATGCTTAGGTGCTAATTATTGAATTGTATGGATACTGGTGAAGGCATGCATACTTTTAGGTTCATTCATGCTTAATTAGTGGTACGATTCCAACCAAAACAATGATTTTATTATCATTTTCAAAAAAGAAATTTATTCTCACTTTTTTCTTTTGAAATGGACTCTTTTATAACGGGGATCGTACCACCTTCTTTAATGATTTATGAACTTTTGGAACTATAGATGATGTTTTGGAAATTAGACTTATATTGATTCCAATCATGAGTTATCCACTCTTTTACCACTACTATTTACTTTGGTCGATACAAATTTTGACCCTTTCTACTTTATTATGTTGTTTTAGTCCCGGAGTTGATCTCGGGTGACGAATTTACAGACTTACACTCTTTTAGTCTCTGTTCAAGTCTGTGCACTTATTATATATACATCTCTCAATTACTGGACAAAGTATATTGATGAAGATGACTATTGTAAGTTCTTGATTGAGACCATGCAGTGTATACAGACATTCCCAAATCTCTTAGGGGCCCCTTCGTTTGTGAGCCACAGTATCAGAAAAGAGTAGTTTTCGTAGGTCCTATCTTTGTAAGCTATTAAGCTGGAGGAGGTGTATATACTTGTTACATTATAGCACTTAGATCAGTTATGGTTTACTATTGGTTATCCTGGATTCATTCATATGTATTGCCTATCACCAGTATGTGTTTGATGCTTATACCTATCGGTCTTATGAAGGGTTGTATAAGTATAAGCTATGATTGTTATTAGCTGAGTATTTGGTTGGACCTTGTAGGCTTATGGATCCCTGTTAGGTACTATTTATCCAGACTAGTTGATTACTTTACTGTTGTTATTATAGTTAGTTCATGGCATTTTGATTATGGACTGGTACCTGAGGTTGTCGATATAATTCTAATCTATTTCCTTTTATGGCAAATTACATTATTGATAGTTATCCCATGGTTAGACATTATGTTTAGGGACCCCGAATATGCCAGCACTAGCTTTCCTACTTGGTTAGGATACATTGAGGTGTTAGGTTGGTTATCTTAGGTTGTTACCTTAAGTATCCTCTCTTTCTCTCTATATATATGGTACCATCGTATATCCCTCTCTTCCTTGTATATTTATTCCATATTTGTATTCTTAGTCTTGTATACTATTATATAAATTTCTTCTCCCCTTCCTTTATATATTGACTAACGATATACGGTATTGAACTTTAGACTCTAATTACTATTAGGAAGGATAAGATAAGTTTATCCTTATTATTCCCTTAGCATTATCATCTTTAGTTTCTTGATTAGTTGCTTATATATTATATTCTTGCTTTACATGTTATCCATTCTTTCATTATCTTTGGAGATCCGTAGGTCGATGCCTACTAAGTACTACATGTTTGGTATTCATACTACACTTTTGTAGCCTGAAGATCATAGTAAGAGTTCTTGTCATTAGTGTGTGCATCATGCAGAGCAGCTACGGACCGAAGATTTGGGGTGAGCTTCTGGCATACGGAGTATTCCTGCTCTCCCTCATATTAATTAGACTGATCTCTATTTTGAATTTAGAGACATCTTTATATATATATTTATTTTGTATTTCTACTTTGTACTTTGATTGTATTAGAAGCCCTTGTACTAAATATATATATATATATATATATATATATATATATATATATATATTAGTCTCTTTAGCATGTTTATTTTGTTGTTTTCTTTCATTTCTTTTGATAATCCGTTACTAGCTTTTCTTCACTATGGGTTGGCTTACCTATTGGTGGGTTATAGTAGGCGCCATCATAACCTGAAAAAATGGGTCATGGAATTAAGACATAACCTACCTCAAAATGACAAAATTCAAGCCTAAAGTTCTTCAACATGGAGTTTTCCCCTTTCAAACATCCTCGAAATCAACTACAACAGTCAAATAAAGCATCTACACATTAAAAGAAAGCTAGTATATCCATAATGCCCATATTTGAGTCGAGTCCAATAACAAATTCGAAAAATAAATATGAAAATAAAAGGGGTAAAATTTAAAAAAAAATAGAAATACATTCTCCAAGGTTATAGGAGTCTACAGTTGAAACCCCAAGCAAAAGAGGATTAAAAATAAGGTCTAAAATGAAGACAAAATATTTTTAAGTTTTACCTGAAAAAACTAAAAATTTCATTTCAAAATCATGATTAAAAGGTATTTTCAAAGATGTAATCAATGGAAAATAATGGGGTTACAAGTGTATAGGTTACCCACATGAGACACGACGAATACACCCTCAAAAATTATCTTTTCCAAATCATAGAGGTCCAACAATAGAGTAAAATTGCAAAATTAAGGCTTCTATATGTTCATTAAACAGTACCTCGCAATAGCGAACATCATCTCGCGATCATGAGGGTCAACGTTGACTAGCCCATTAAATAGACCTTCGCATTTGTGAAGGTCATGTACTTGGACTATCACATTTACGATAGCCTCATCACGTTCGAGAAGAAAGTGTAACCCGACCTGACCCTGAAATCCCTTTTGATAGCGGTCACTATCTCTTGATCGCGATAAAAAGGATTCCTTCTCCAAATTTTCAAAGAAGGATCTGGCATGCACCAGACATCAACAACATTGTTGACTTTGCATATCTATGAATTCTTTGAGTGGACCCTCAAAATTTATGCAGAACTCCACAAAAATAAATCACATATTTTACCAGGCTATTTTGATGTTTTGGACTAATAGTGACATCGAATTTTCGAAAAAAAAATATTTTCATAAATTAATCCATAGGATCCTTTCTTGGCAGTTTTCAAACGAAGGATCAAAATACAAAATAAAGGTTCCAAATCTAAACCAACCTCGCTACTAATATAAATCGACACTTCGGACCTAATAAACTGTCCAAATCACCATCTGACACTTAGAACATCAAAGATTTATCGAGTTAACTATATAACTTTTAAAGCCTTTAGAAATCACAAACTCTCCCAAATCATATTCGATTCATCGGAAAGTGTACCAATCATTCCCACACAAATCAATAGGTAGCAACTACGAGAAAGAACAAAATGGTCAAAACACATCAAAAATGAAATTTCACAAATCAGGTCATTACGGCACGTCTATGAACTTAATACAAATATTTAATAGGAATTAAAGTCTAAGAGTAATTACTCCATTGTTTCTTATAATTTCAATTTACATTCCTATCTCTACTAATACCTCAACAGTACCCTCCCTTATATAAGATTAAATAGAAATAAGATTACTTATTCAACATCATGATGGAGAAGTGGCAAAAAAAAGTCACGCTAGGAATGACTTTCTCAAAAATGGTGTTTGATTTGATATACTCATCACAATATGTTTCTTAATTATCTATTTATCTATAGAAACTGATTTTGAAAAGCATTCCTATTTACCTTTTCTTATTCCCACGTTCTTATTTCATTAACCTCCAAATTAATTTAAAATCTGTAGAACAACACAATACTTTGAAAGCTAATTTGGAGGTTGCTCTTCTAGTTTTAACGTTGTGCTATTCGAGCAAGTTTCAAAAGTTTAATGACGGTGGGACATCATTTACCTGGTATGTTTTTATTAAATGAAATATATGAAACCCATAAATTCATTTTTCTACTATTTTTCATGTTATTCTTGACATGTTAAGAGTACTTTATTTTATCCATCAGATTATATTTATCTAGGCGTTGGATTGACAAATAACATGGGATTGTCGTACTAGTATATTACTGTGACCAAATGAGTTGTTTCTAAATACTTGTAGCTAACTAACCGTGAGATAAATAGTACAAAAGTAGAATTCTTGGTACTTTAGGTGATTTAAAGATTGACAAAAATTTGAGAAAAATAGATATTTATTCCTCCAAAAGAAGTTAATTTCACAAGTCTTACTTCAAAATAATGTTATGTATGACTGTATTTTTTTAAAATTTTATTTGATTATTTTAAATCATTAGCTATATTGACTTGTAGTGTTTGATATACATATTTTAAATATTTATAATGGAATTTAAAAAAAAAAGAATTATTTAAAAAATTCATAATCAAGATCATGTATTCTACCTTATCCTTCACGTAATTAAATTGGAATAAAAAGAGTATCTCATTTACCACGTTGATCATATTCTTTTACTTTTATTTCCTTTCACACATTTTGAATCCTCTTACTAAAGATCATGATTTCTCCAAGTGAGTCACCGTTTTCATACTTATTAATGTTAATATGTAGATGTAAAATGAAGGACATATTACTAAAAATTGATAGATTATTAAATCTAAGGAAATGTAATAATCCCAAAAGACGTAGCTACATACACACATATATAAACTAAAAAGGCTATATTTCAACATGTTTGCTTAAGTTTTATAAAGTTTAATGTAACGATACTTTTGTCCTCTCACCTAAAATCAGTTTCCTCTTACGAAAGATCATGATTTCTCCAAGTGAGTCATCATTTTCATACTTATTAATGTTAATATGTAGATGTGAAATGAAGGACATATTATTAAAAATGATAGATTATTAAATCTAATGAAGTGTAATAATCCCAAACGATGTACACACACGCACATATATATACAGACTATAGTAAAAAAGGCTAGATTTCAACATGTTTGCTTAAGGTCTAACAAGTTCAATTTAACGGTATTTTTATCTTCTCACCTGAACTTAGTACGTGTTACATAGAAGAATTTCACGTGTCAAATGCTTAAGTGCCCGTTTGGATAGATTTCAAAACTAGTCAAATCAGCTTTTAATCTCTTTTTTAGCTTTTTTAGGTGTTTGGTAAAATTAAAAAGTACTTAAAAAGGTTTAAATTGATTAAAAAGTTAGAAGTTGGGTACCCCCAGCTTTTTACTTTTTAGACTAAAATTCTTTTAGACTTGACCAAAATATGTACATTTTTATCCCTTATATTTTTCTCTAATTCCAACAATACCCTGAACTTGTAGCCCTTAAATATATGATTTTTATTTCTTTTTCTGTTAGTCGCTTCTTTTCATCTCTTTCCTCCAATTTTCTTTTCATCTTTCTACTTTATTTTCACCGAATCATCATACATCAAAGGTTTGCTCACAAAAATTATTTTAGAATTAAAAATTATAATAATTCACTTTATTTTTGGTGTTCGATTTTGCACTTTCAAGATGCTACTCGGTATTTTTTTTCAGTTTCAACTTTTTCTTTGTTATTTCGTACTTGTAATCGTTCTTTTTTTGCTTTAAAGTTGTTTCACTGAACATGCTAGAATTGATTCAATAGTTTTTCTTCATAATTCTTTGAAACTGGAAAATTTTCTTCCGTCAAATCACTTGCTATAGTTTTATCTTAGGACTCTTTACAACTTCAATTTTCAATTTTGTTTTTTATATTTTGGGTGTTCGATTTGATGGTGTCTTTTCAATTTTCTCTATTCACCTAGGTTTTATATGTAAAGAAAAAAAATAGCTTGAAATTTGATTTTGTTCTCCTCAAATTGTGACTGTCTTTTTCAATGGGTATTTGCCTCTTTCTCTACCTCATTGGACTAAAGTTTTAAAACCTGTAGTATGAAATTGAGAATTTTCAGTTGTTTCTATCAATTCTCAGTGTACAAGTATGTGCATCAAGATAGCTCGGTGATATTTATAAATATATCAAATATCAAATTATAGAAGTAACAAGACTAATTGTCTCATTTTTTTATTTTATCTCGACAGGCTTACATATGTCATACATGTTTAATGAAAGGCTTGGGATGATGCTTATACAAATTTACTCCAACATGTATAATCAATGTAGTATGTTATTCATGTATATGACTATGTTAAAGCTCATATTTTTATTATAATAAATTTTGTGAAGAATGCAATATATTTTATTCCTAAAGATTGAGTTCTTGAGTCTTGAACTATCTATCGCCAAATTTATATCATAAATAATAATAATAGTAGCATTTATAATTGATTATTATATAAAATACCCATCAAATAATTATGTTTTTTGCAGGACTTACCCAGTAAAACCTGAAATCTGAAAATCATAATCAATGATTTTATGTACTGCATAACAAACTCATATGATGACAATCTCACTTTTTCTTGATTGGTGTACTTGCTTTTTTCAAGGTATTGCAAAAAAAAATTATATTATTTTATAAATACAAAGTTTGACGTCGAAGTTGGGGAGTATAATTATAGATCATAACAAATACAGAACAAAGATGCAGGTGTGATGTGCTTGAAGATGCATATAATTTCTACATCTTCTAAGTTGAGTATATCAATAATATCTAACTGTTTTTACCTCTTAATTTATTGGAAAGACTAAAGCTAACGCATGAGTAATTAAATTAAATAGGTGTTCTATGATTTCGTTTGTAGGTCATAGTTAGTTTAGTGAATTTAAGAGATGCATTAACAATAATCTTATTGTCTATTTCCTAAACAGTGTAGATCATAGGAGGAAAAACTTTATTAGAAAACAAGTGACATGAATTTTTTGAATATTTTAAAGTACATCTACTTATTTTCAAGTAAGTTGTGCAGTTCTATATTAATTCTTTGTGAATGATGAATCATCCGTTGCTAATAGATGAGTTAAAATATTGCATTTACACCTTTCATATTGGTCATATCTATCCTCTTGGTGACAATATCAAATGTTAGTTATAATAAAGTTTTTTTTATGTAATGCTTTTAAGATCATGATATGTGATTCTTTAATAATTCTCTTTGTGTGTGTTGCTTTGTATTAAGTTCCTTTCAACCAATTTCTTTTTTAAATTTGTAAATTTTTTCCTTATTAGAAAAATATTTAAGAGTTTTGACTCTTTGCTTAAGAATATTGGGCCATCAACAATTTATATTTGTTGGAGTTATGATAACCATCTCCTTTGATCAATTATCTGTGATGGTCTGTTCTTTTTTAAAAAAAAATTATCAATAAATGATCCACCAAGCAAGAGCAATGTTGCACGGTGGTAGCCAGTTTAATCTCCTTCATTTCATTGGCAACTTTCACTTGACTATTTATTATTTTTAGAATCTTATTTCATAGATTTACATATCTCATCGTGACTTACTCAAATTGTGTATGAAATTGTGTATGCTTAGACTTTTGCAAGTTTGACTACAGTTTTACTTTGATTCTAAAAGAATCGGTCTTAAAAAAATTTCTACACAAGCAAAGAAAATGTCTTGTGTAAAAGAATTGTATTTCCAGCCCTTGTTAAAATTTTCCTACCTGTTGAATGCAAGCTTTCTTTTGATCAACATCATTCAAATTAATTCAATTGAGTCATTTCTTCATGCATTTATGTTATTGTCGTATGATTTTCAGGTATGCTTATTTGAAGTTAGATATCTAGTTGTAGTGATTCATAACGGTTTTGCTCTCAAGACGTAAGTTATTTAGTGGCTAGTGACCTTTATTAATCTCTGTTATCTGGACCTTTAAATTGTATATCAATTCAAATAGTAATACCATTAACTCAACCTATAACGACTCGAATTTTGATGAATCATGTGAAATATATATTTTTGTGTGATTTGATCATTTTAACCCTATCCGTACTTACTTTGTGGTATTTTTGAGATATGAAATGATTGACATGATTTTCGATATATTTTGATATTATTTATGTGATATTGTGATTTTTGGTGGATTCGAGAGCCTTAAATTGACTTCAATCAACATCTTTTGATACGTGTAATAGATGGCAAAATAGACTGCACCAACAGATCCAAAACGTCTATTTTAGCATAATAACATGGTTGGTGTGATTTTATGTCTTTTAAATCTCATTTCGACTCTCGATTTGGAAAGTTATAAAATTGGATTTTGGGGGTCAACTTTGTGAAAATGATATCTTTTTTCAAAAAAATAATATCTCCATTGAGTCTGGAGCATTAAATAAGGTAACATATTACGCTTGCATTCACAGAATTTTAAATGAATTTTGAGGGGTCTGCGGAGACTTGAACCCTATGTATAACCATGTTTTGCCATTTTGTTTCCCATTTTTTAGACTTGGAGCTTAGGGTTTCATACTTTTGAGAAATTTCCTCCATTTCTAATCTTGGGTAAGCTTCTAAACACCTATTTCAACTACTTTACTCAAATTTAATCATCTATTTTTTTAACATGGATTAAAGTGAAATGGGAAATTTTGGCCCGAAAGAACCAAAATTGTATTTCTTCGATTTAAATATTGATTACAATCCATTTTCACGTGGGCAAGTTTATAATCTTATTACTATTACTTTTCTATCAATTTCATCCTCAAAACAACTTCAATTCTTAATTTTTAAAATGGATTTCAGAAATTTTACCCGGTAAAGCTTGAAATTAATTTTTCTTCAATTTGGACCTCGTTTTTAACTTAATTTCAGTTGGGTTTTTAGCTTTAGACTCCAAAAATTTTTGAAATTATGTTTTTGAAATAAAATTATGATTTTGTCCTTCTTTTTTGAAAACTCATTTCGGGATTTAGTTTAGACCTCGATTTTAAAATAGGCAATATGGATATCGTTGGCTTTGTTTTGATGCATAGATTCTATATTTTCATATTTTAGTTGATTCTAGTCCATTCTTGGGGAGTAAGGCTTTGTATTAAAGGCTTGCAAACTAATTTTCAGCATTTGAGGTAGGTTATGGCTTAATTTCTTTCAGATTGAGATAGGTAGTTAATGTTGATACAAAATCATGTTAAGGGTGTGAGAAATAATCATAAAATAGCTAAATTTATTGTGTTGTGCCCATGTGGAGGGCTATATGTTGATGTATTTTGTGATTTTGAAATATTATTTGCTATGTTTGACTGTATAGAGTTTTATATAATATTACTGGCCTTGTATATGTAAAATTTATTATATGTTGCTAATAAAAAATCCTACCATCAAATCAATTGTATATTATGATGTATTCATACTCTGTTGGCATGTGAATGGTGTTGGATTTCATGAATAGTTGGAAAATTAAGTGGATATTTGGCTCACTTAGTTGGTATATTTGTTGGATATAGAAACACTCATGTTGGTTGGTTGTGAGCATTTCATCCTCATGTCATACACATACATGAAACATTGTTACCATAGTGGAAATACTGAAAACACTGGAAATACTGGCTTTTTTTGACAGAAAATATGATATATTAAAAAAAACTCCTCGAGGGATGTGCCGGGATGAGATATGGATATGGATTGTGTACATTTGATGAACCCTCCATAGGTCCTATATCGAGAAATTTTAGCTCCATAAGTGTATACGGAGGATATACGACAACCTCGAGCATTACATCATCATCATTATTGTCATTATATTGACCTTATTATGCATGTGTAGTGAATGTATTTCTGTGTTGAGTTACTACCTATCCATTTGCTCTATCTCTCTTTACTTATACTTGATATTCTCATATATGTTTGTTCTTCTTTGCTCTACTTGTACGTGGTATAATATATACTTGTATCCTTTTTAGTGTTTGTTGCAATATATGTGAATATTATAGAACTACAGTGCAAGCAGTGTGGGCTACCGCTGTGGGAAATTTTCTAATTGCGGGTACATTCTCTTAGTATGTACTTTTGTAAGCTTTCTTTTCTACTTTGCTCGATCGGCCTATGATACCTACTGAGTAGAATTTGATCGAACTTACCCCTATTGTACCCTTTCGGTGCAGATCCTGGTGTAAGAATAGGATATCTAATAGAGTCTCGCGGATTAGTGCGTAGAACTTCGTATCTATCTATGAGAGGTTATAGGATGTATTTAGGAAATTTTACTTATTTTATTCCTTATCATGTGGATTTATTTCATACCTTATGTTCTAAGTCATGTTTTACTCTTTTCTACACAGAAGATATTGACTAAATCTCATGAGGTTAGAGATGCAAAGCCTCTATCGAGGAGAAAGCCCAGTATAGAGAGCGAGTTGTGAGTTGTGGAAGGACTTGAGGTAGTTGATGGGCATGTGGATTTGTTCCGTATAGGAGTAGCACTAGGGGACTCTTCTCGGAGCCTCGTGTTGAGCATGTTGGAGATCTGGTTCTACTTCAGTTCCAGGGAGTTCTTCTACCCCAATCTTAAAGAGATTGTTGATTCACTTGTTGACCCATTTGGAAGGTGCTCCTTTGAGTATGGTTGGTGTTCCCCCAACTTTAAGTATTGTACCCTAGTTTGTGCCAGAGTCTATATGTGGTATTACTCCAGCTCCAAGAGTGGATCCTCTAGTTGCACCTACTTCTATTTTTGGTACTGCACAAACTTCGAGTGTTATTCCTTCTTCAGTTGCTGCATACGAGTATGGTATTTTGAGTTCAAGAGTTCAGCCTTCATCTATGTTACCCCCTCAGGTGGAATCTCAGCCTACCAAATTCACTATGCCTCCTCTTGTTGCAGTACAACTATGTGTTTTGAGGATCAAAAGAGGGTTGAGCAATTCACTTATTTGGGTCCCCATAAGTTCAATGGTGTTGTGGGCGAGGATTCCTATGAGCTCTTGATTGAATGTCATAAGAAGTTGTATAATTTGGGTTTGCTTAAGTCATATTATCTCACATATACTAATTATTAATTGAGAGATGCCGCTAGAGATTGGTGGAGGTTAAAGACCTCTTAATTTTCCCAAGAAAACTTGGGATCAGTTTGTTGAGGCCTTATTGGAGAGGTTCATGCCTTACAGTATGAGGGATCGGATGAGAGATAAGTTTAATTGCCTAGAGTAGGGCCCTATAAGTATTGCAGAGTATGAGGCACGCTTCCATGCCTTGTCCAAATATTCCTATGCCAGCATTTCTACCAAGTCTGAGAAGATTCAAAAGTTTGTAAAAGGGTTGGATGTCTTCTTTTAGTTAGCTACATCTCATATGGTTGTCTTTGAAATATCTTTTCAGAGTATAGTAGATCATGCTAAAATGACCAGTGCAAGCAGCCTTATAGAGTGTACCATTTTGGTGATCTTAGAGGCCACACATCTTAAGCATCTCAGGGAGGCGCCAAAAAGGTGTACCATTTTGGTGATCTTAGAGGCCACACATCTTAAGGTAGGAATTCCAGAGGTTTTTATGGATATCATGGTAGACCAGTGCAAGCAGCCTTATAGAGTGTAGTTAGTGGGTCTTCTGGTTCAATAGTTTAGGGTGGCCATTGTGGTCTAGTCGTACCTCTTTTGATTGAGTCGGTTTAGAGAGCTTGCTATGTGTATGACAAAATTGGCCATTTGGCTAAAAAGGTAGAGGTTCTACCAGAAGTATGTGAGGTAGAGGTAGTGGTACCTGTGGTGTTGATCATGGGGGTACTCAGGCAGTTAGTAGTCGTTGACAGTGCTATGCTATACTCGTCAAACCAGAGGCAGAGGCTTCTGATACTGTGATCACAGGTATCGTCCCTATTTGTTTTAGGTCTCCATCTGTATTATTTAATCCAATGTCAACTTTATCCTATGTGTCTGCATATTTTGCTTTGGGTTTTTATTCTGTTAGTGAACCTCTTGCTATGCCGATTTGTGTATCTAACCCTACAAGAGATTATTTAGTGGTGGATCGGGTGTATATATCTTGTATTGTGACTTTTGTTGGGCGTGAGACTTAGGTAGATTTTTTTTCTTAGATATGCTCAATTTTGGCATCATCTTGAGTATGAATTCGCTGGCTCCTTACCATATGGTTCTAGATTGTTATGCTAAGACCGTGACTTTAGCTTCGCCAAGTATGCCAAAGATATCTTGGAACGGTGCACTTTATTTAGGTCCTAAAAGGGTTATATCTCATGTCCAGGCTCGTCGATTAGTTGAGAGGGGATATTTGTATTATTTGGATCATATTCGTGATACTAGTGTTATTTTACCTCCTTCTTTGGATTCTATTCATGTTGTCTGCGAGTTTATGGATGTGTTCCCTATGACTTTATCTAGTATGCCTTCAGATCAAAATATTGACTTTGTCATTGATGTTGAGTTGGGCACCAACCCCATTTCTATCCCTCCTTATAGGATGGCCCCAGCCAAGTTGAAGAATTAAAGGATCAGTTGCAGGAGTTGTTGGATAAGGAATTTATCCAGCCTAGTACATCACCATGAGGTGCGCCTATCTTATTTGTAAAGAAAAGTGATGGGTTTATGCTTATGTATATCGATTATAGGCAGTTCAATAAGGTGACGATTAAGAATAAGTATCCTCTTCTTCATATTAATGAATTGTTTGACCAGCTTTAGGGTGTTTCGGTGTTTTTGAAGATTGATTTGAGATTCGAGTATCACCAATTGAGTATTAGAGATTTAGATATTCCGAAGATAGCTTTTTGAACTCGATATGGTCATTATGAGTTCTTGGTCATGTCCTTTGGGTTGACCAATACCCTAAATACGTTCATGGAGTTGATAAACAGGGTGTTTCGGTGGTATATTGACTCATTTATTATTATATTTATATATAATATTTTGGTTTATTCTAAGAGTGAAGCCGATCATGAGGATCATTTATGGATTGTGCTTCAGAGATTAAGGGATGAGAAGTTGTATGCCAAGTCCTCCATGTGTGAGTTTTGGTCAGAATCTGTTTCTTTCTTGGGTCACGTAGTGATTAAGGAGGGTATTATGGTTGATTAAGCTAAGATTACATTAGTTCATGACTGGGCTAGACCTACTTCACCCACTGAGATTTGTTGTTTTGTTGGCTTAGCAGGTTATTATTGGTGTTTTGTTGAGGGTTTCTCATCTATCGCAAATCCCTTGACTAAGTTGACTCATAAGAATATTTCCTTTCAGTGGTCTGATACTTGTGAGGCGAGCTTCCAAAAGCTTAAGGATTTTTTGACTTCAGCTTCTACCTTGACCTTGCCCAAGAAGGGCATGGGTTTTACTGTCTATTATGATGCTTCAGGTGTTGGGTTAGACACAGTTTTGATGAATGAGGGTAAGGTAATTGTGTATGCTTCTTGTCAGCTGAATCCCCATGAGAGAAACTATCCTACCCATGAGTGGAGTTGTGTGCAGTGGTTTTTGCTTTAAAGTTATGGAGGCACTACTTGTATGGAGTCTATTGTGAGATTTCCTTGAATCATTATAGCCTTCAGTACTTCTTCACCCAATAAAATCTTAATATGAGGCAGCGTCGTTGGCTTGAGCTTCTTAAGGATTATGACTTGACTTCCTCTATCATCCGGGCAAGTCTAATGCGGTTTCAAATGCCTTGAGCCAAAAGTTGACTAGCATGGGTAGCTTGGCACGTCTTTTGACCCAGGAGAGGCATTTGTCCATAGAGGTTTATTCCCTATCTAACCAAATGGTTAGGCTTGATATTTCGTAACCTGAGCATGTTTTGGCATTCGTGAAGGTTGGGTCTTCTTTGATGGAACAGATTCGAGCTCATTAGTTTAATGATATTGGATTGAGGTTGATTCGGATGGGGTTGTGAAGATTGGAGGTCGAGTTTGTATGTCGAGTGGGTGATTAGATTAGATTGATTTTGGGGGAGGCCCATTGTTCGAAGTATTTCATTCATTCGGGCATGACTAAGATGTATCGTGATTTGAGGCAGCATTACTGGTAGGGTGGTATAAGGAGAGAGATATAGCAGATTTTATAGTTTGTTGCCTATATTTCCAATAGGTGAAGGTTGAGCATTTGACACCTGGTGAATTACTTCAGAGGTTACCTATTCCTGAGTGTAAGTGGGAATGGATTACTATGGACTTCCTGGGTTGCCTCGTACTTCTTATGGTTTTGATAGTATTTTGGTCATCGTGGATCGATTGACCAAGTCTGTTTATTTCATTCTGGTTCATGTCTCTTTAAGTGTTGAGAGGTTGGCCCATATCTATATTCGTGAGATTATGTGTCTTCATGGTGTAACAGTGTTTATTATCCCAAATCGAGGTTCACTACTCATATTTCACTTTTGGAAGACCTTTCAGGATGAGTTAGGTACTCGAGTTGATCTTAGTATGACTTTCTACCCCCAGACTGATGGTCAGTCAGAGCGGACTATTTAGGTTTTGGAGGATACGCTCCACGCTTGTGTGATGGATTTTGGCAGCCAATGGGAGCAGCATTTATCCTTGGCGGAGTTTGTGTAAAATAATAGCTACTATTCCAGTAATGATGTGGCTCCTTTTGAGGCTTTACATGGTAGGTGTTGTCGCTCACCAGTTGGTTGGTTTGAGGTTTCTAAGTTTAGGCCTCGAGGTGCGAATTTGCTTCGTGAGTCTTTGGATAGGGTTCAGATCATTCAAGATAGACTTCAAGCGACTCAGAGTAGGTAGAAGTGTTATGCAGACCACAAACTTCATGCCTTGAGATTTGGAGTTGGTAATCAAGTTTTCCTTCGATTTTCACCCATGAAGGGTGTGATGAGGTTTGGGAAGAGAGGCAAGATTAGCCCTAGGTATATTATCCCATTTGAGATTCTTCGGACTGTTAGTGATGTGGCCTATGAGTTGCCTTTACCCCCAGATCTAAAGTTGTTTATCCAGTTTCTCATGTTTCCATGCTTTGCCATTACATTTCGGATGAGTCTTATGCTATTTGTTGGAAGTCGGTTCAGTTAGATGAGAGATTGTCTTTTATTGAGGAGCTTGTCTCCATCTTAGCTAGGGATGTTAGACAGTTGTGCTCTAGAGTTATTCCAGTGGTTAAAACTCAGTGGAGATATCGACCTGTAGATGAGGCTACTTGGGAGGTCGAGTTTGATATGCATAGTTCTTATCTCCGTCTCTTTGTTGATTCAGGTATTTCCCATGCCTTTAGTTCGAGGACGAACTAAATGTTTAGTGGTGGATGATGTAACGACTCGAATTTTGATGAATTATGTGAAATATGTATTTTTATATGATTTAACCATTTTACCCCTCTTTATGGTGCTTTGAGGTATTTCTGGGGTGTGGAGATGATTGACACGATTTTCGATGCATTTTGGTATGATTTGTCAGATATTTTGGTTTTTGGTGGCTTCGAGAGCCTTATAGTTGACTTTAGTCAACATCTTTTGATCTGTGCGACAGATGACAAAACGGACTGCACCAGCAAATCTGAAATGTCAATTTAAGGGTGGTAACATGGTTGGTGTAGTTTTATGGCTTTTAAATCTATTTCGACCCTCGATTCAAAAAGTTGTGAAATTGGGTTTCGGGGGTCAACTTTTTGAAAATGATGTTTTTCTGAAAATCTTATATCTCCATTGAGTCCGGAGCATCAAATTTTGTAGGGTAGCATATTTTTTTTTGCATTCACGGGATTCTATAGATGAATTTCGAGGGGTCCGCAGAGACATGAACCCGATTTATGCCTATGTTTTACCATTTTTTTTTTCCATTTTTTAGACTTGGAGCTTAGGATTTCACACTTATGAGAGATTTCTTTCATTTCTAAGCTTAGGTAAGCTTCTAAACACCTATTTAAACTACTTTACGAATTTTTTCATCTATTTCTTGTTTTAACATGGATTAAAGTGGAAATTGGGGATTTTGGCCCTGAAGGCTCAAAATTGTATTTCTTCTATTTAAACCCCAATTTCAATCCATTTTCACTTGGGTAAGTTTCTAATCATATTATTATTACTTTTTTATCAATTTCATCTTCAAAACAACTTCAATTCTTGATTTTTAAATGGATTTCGGGGATTTTATCTGGTAAAGCTTGAAATTGATTTTTCTTCGATTTGGACCTCATTTTCGCTTGGGTTTTCAAATCTAGACTCCTAAAAATATGGAAAATATATTTTTGAAATAAAATTATTATTTTGACTTTCTTTTTTGAAGACCCATTTCGGGGGTCCGTTTTGATCCCGACTTGAAAATAGGCAATATGAGTGTCGTTGACTTTGTTTTGACACATAGATTCTATATTTTTATGTTTTAATTGATTCTGGATCCGTTTGTGGAGAGTAAGGATTTGGATCGAAGGCTTGCAAACCAATTTTTGACATTCGAGGTAGGTTATGGCTTAACTTGTCATGACCCGATCGAAGGCTTGCAAACAATTTTCGACATTCGAGGTAGGTTATGGCTTAACTTATCACAACTCGATTTCCTCAGGTCATAATGGCGCCTACCATAACCCACCAGTAGGCAAGCCAACCCGTAGTCCAGAATGGCTAGTAACAAACTACTCAATAATATAAGGAAAAGAATGCAGAATATATGAAATAAAGATCATCATATGGTAAAACCCTAAAACCTAGTGGTATCAGTACAAGAGCTTCTAATATAAAAAGAGTACAAAAGTGAAATATCAAGAGAAATACATTGATACAACTTATCTCTGAATACAACTTAGAGACTAGTCTAATACATAAGAAAGAGATAAGTAATACTCCGAACATCCGGAGCTCACTCTAAGTCTCTGAACCAGGGCTGCTCCGCACAATGCACACATCAACAGCGATAACCCGTACTATGATCTACAGGCTGCAGAAGTGTAGTATGAGTACCAAACAAATGGTACTCAGTAGGCTACTGCCAATTGAGCTCCAAAGAAAAAAGCAGATATATACAGCAAATAAACAGAATGGAAACTACACCCAAGTGCCTAGAAATAATGAGAATAATAAGGGACAACTATTATTTTCATGTCCAAGAGTCTTACATAATAAACTAAGGAAGTATCAGGGTGAACTATACTATCCCAGCTATATTCAATATATGTCAATGCTATACCATATATCCCAGGTCAATATACGATTAAAGAGTGAAAGGAAGATAGATTGTAATATACAAGGTGAAGAAATGACTATACAACATGAATAACGAAGTAAGGGATATATAGTAGTATCATAGCTTCATATAGCTAGATATATATATAATTATATATACATATAAACACGAGGTCATCTCAAAGCATAACCTATATCATCATATTCTCATTTTTGAGACCTCATTATTATAGAATCGGGATTCAAATACTATCATACTTGGGGTTTCTAATCCACAAGGCTAGACATGAAATAATCATGTATAGTAATGCAATCATAAGATAGGAAATGCCGAAGACATACCTCAAATTTGGATATTGTATCAAAGACCAATCTGTCATAAGCTAGACAAAATAATTATCATAACAATTATAACAACAATATCAATAACAGCGTGAATAACTGGCTACTCCGAACGACCAAATACCTAGTCGATCCTATGCATACCCCCACCGTGATGATAGGCGATATTACGCGCCTATATCAATATATTTTGCCCATATTTATGCCATGTTTTGAGAACAAAGTATATATTTCATGCGCTTTTAGTCCTTTTTCCTGTAAGAGAGCTAACGAACATGATTAGCAAAGTTTCAGGTGTAAATGATGAAGAAATCAGCATTTTATGGCTTACTTGATGCCAAAGAAAGCTCACGAAGGAAGGAAAGGGAGCTTGAACGCCTAAAGGACCAAAAGTGATGCATGGGAAACCTGTCCCGGGCTAAAACAGCAATTCTGAAGACTTTGGGGACTAGCAGTAATTTATTAGGATTAGGATAATGATACATTAACCTAGTACAATTGGGTTAAGTATTTCATTAGCTTAGTAGGATTTGGTTAAATATTTCATTAGCTTAGTAGGATTTGGTTAAGTATTTCATTTGCTTAGTAGGAATAGGATATGGTATTATAAATACCCTATTTTGCTAGAGATTTTATATCTTCTTTCCATCTTTCTATTCTACAATCAATTCTTCTTCCATCAATTACAACTCTTTAATCTTTCCATTAATTCTATTTTTCTTCTTCTATTCATCTATTCTTAATTTCCGCAACAAGAGAATCGTTACTTTGCCAAGGAATTCACGCCTAACACCTACCACTTGTGCTACACGAAATTAATCAATCTTGTGGTATAACAACAATGTCAATCGTGATCTCCTTCGCATTCATGGGTAACTAAAATTCTCTGTTGGGGTTATGGAAGCCAACTGAGATACTATCTATTGCTGTGAGTTTGTGAATTCGTGACACGTATGCTGCTTATATCATTATTCTCTTCATCTGAATCTAAATTCTTTGTGGTTGCAAACGCAAGAATACGCCAGTATAACATTTAACTTGTTCGAAAGAAAGGTTATTTGTCTGGAAAAGAGATAGTGTCAAGGTAGTAGGGTCACATCCTAAATTCCCTATTAAACAGTTAGTGTCGTAACTGGATTAACCTCTTGGAGAATTCGTACCGTTAGACACGCTTTAAGCTCGAAAGAGTTAAAGTGAAATAATCCTCGAATAGGTCGAAAGATGCCTGGATTTACCATCGAATACAATTCTCTATAAGCACATGCATGTCGGAATTCTACATACTCATAGTCAATAGAGACGTATAACTCAGAAGGTGGACATAACCCCAACGCTTCAATTCTCATTGTTTACAACTTACGTAACAATCCTTTTCTTTTTACTTTGCTATTTTCCGTTTTTACTTCATTTGTTTTATTTACATTACTTGCACGACAAGACTCCCCCTACTTACGAGACTTGCATTAAAAGTCTAGTAATCGTTGCTTACTTGTTGACCAAGCTATTCCCTGAGGGATCGATACCCAACCCAGGTTGGGTTCTATATTTGCTAACGACCGCTGTACACTCCTACGAGAGCTGTAGATTGAGCGTTATCAAAAATTGGCGCCGTTGCCGGGGAATACGAGTGTCAATTAAGTTCGTGATAACTACTAGACCCTTTGGTCAAAGATTCTCGTACTTTTACTTTTAGTTTTTGTTTTCGTTTATTGCAGGTTTTTATTCAGTGCATGCCCTATACTCGAAGTTCTGGTCAACCGTTATTCCCTATCAATCCTGAACCACAACGTATTAGCAGAATGGAAGCACAAGCAGAAATCGAAAGGATAGCTGCTCAACAGGAACAGGCGAGATTAGCTGCTCTTGCCGCCGCCCAAGTACACCAACAAAACATTGATAACCCTGGGCGAGCAACAAATCCTGACGATGAGGATTTAGGTGATGACGAGTTACTAAACCCTAGGCGTGATGCTGAAATTATAACACCTGTCAACAGAAGAGGTCGACAAGCACGGTTTAGGTATGATCTCCAACCTATGCAGCCAGCTTTCGACGATGATGATGATGATCTTGATGGTGCCGGAGCCACTGGAGCCATAATTCAACCACCATTAGCACCCGGAGCCAAGTTCAACATCACAAGAACCATGATTCAGTTATTGCAACTCAAGGGATTATTTGGTGGACTAGCAGGCGATGATCCGAATATGCATCTCATCAACTTTATTTCTACATGCAAGTCGTTTGACAATCCTGGTGTTGGTCAGAATGCAATTCGATTACGCTTATTTCCATTGTCTCTGTCTGGGGAGGCAACACTATGGTTGAATGGGCTGACTCCTGATTCAATTACAAATTGGAGGCAATTGAGAAACGCTTTCCTAGAAAGATTTTTTCCGCCATCCAAGAGGGCACAATTGAGAGATGAAATCAGCAACTTTTGTCAGCTTCCCACTGAAGCTCTTCATGAAACATGGGAGAGGTTCAAGACAAAGCTAGCGAGATGCCCAAACCATCACATGACTAATGTCCACCTAATGGAGATCTTGTATAGAGTCTTGAATTCAATAACTAAACCACTGGTGGATAACGCAGCTGGAGGATCTTTTATGGACCTCACCTTTGGTTAAGCAAGCAATACGCTGGATCGTATGATGAAACAAAGTAGATCTTGGCATACCAGGGATTCTCAGGTAGCAAGCCCCACTTTGCCTATTGGCATGACTGCAGACCAAAGAAGAAGAGAAGAAGAACGTGATCAGGATATGGCGCACATGAAAACTCAAATGGATCTTCTTAAAAAGCATCTATTATCAGGGAAGACTGAAAAAGTGAAAGCTATTGCGTCAAAAGGAAGAGACGAATCTGATTCGTAAGAAGAAGCCAACTACTTGAACAATCAGGGGGGTTTCCGAGGTAATACCCAAGGAAACCAAGGTCGGAACTATTATGATAAATCTGGAAACAAGGACCAAGGTAGTTGGAAGAACAATAATGAAAAGAGTGGTTTGTACGTTCCCCATGGTAGACGTGACACCACCACATCTAATTCTGGAAGTATGGAAGACATGATGGCTAAATTATTGAAAGGAGTGGAAGCAACGAGCGCGGGAGTTACGGAAGTAATTAATGATTTGTCCTCCATGAAACAATTAGTTGATTCTCATTCCACTTCAATCAAGCAAAGAAAGCAGCAATTGAGCCAACTTTCAGCAGCACTCAATCAAAGAAAGGCTGGCACCTTACCTAGCGATACTGTGCAAAACCCAAGGAATGATGGGTCATGCATGGCCATCACTACCAGAAGTGGTAAGGTGCTGGAAACTTCAGCAAAAGGCAAGCAAGTGGTTGACGAAGTTGCGGGCATGGATGACAACGCAAAAGGAGAAGATGCCGCAGCACCTACTCCTGATGACAAGGACGCCTCACCCAGTGTTGTGCAACCTGAAAAATCTAAAAAACGGAAGCAAGAGGAGAAGAAAACCGTGGAGAGAACACTTCTATACCCACCACCACCTTTTCCCCAAAGATTGAAGAAGGTGGCGGATGACACAAAGTTCAGCAAATTCATGACTATGTTAAAGCAGCTGACCATTAATGTTCCATTGGT
The DNA here is from genome assembly GCA_030864225.1 of Capsicum baccatum var. pendulum. Taxonomy (NCBI): domain Eukaryota; kingdom Viridiplantae; phylum Streptophyta; class Magnoliopsida; order Solanales; family Solanaceae; genus Capsicum; species Capsicum baccatum. Next base: position 155,480,725 of record CM061560.1, on the reverse strand, counting down.
GGAGGCACTTGAACAAATGCCTGGGTATGCAAAATTTATGAAGGATCTTTTGACTAAGAAGCGGGCAGCAAGTTATGAGTTGAAAGAAGATGTGCATCATTGTAGTGCAATTGCAACCCGATCGATAGTTCAGAAGAAGGCCGACCCCGGAGCTTTCACGATTCCTTGCACCGTTGGACCTTTGAATTTTGCCAAAGCATTATGTGACTTAGGAGCCAGCATCAATTTGATGCCATTATCAATCTACAAGAAGTTGGGGATGGGTGATCCTACTCCAACCAATATGAGGCTCGTCATGGCGGATAGGTCGGTAAAACGACCTGTTGGTATTCTATTTGACGTATTGGTGAAGGTTTCTTCATTCATCTTTCCGGCAGACTTTGTTATTTTGGATTGTGAAGCAGACTCAGAAGTTCCCATAATCTTGGGGTGCCCTTTCCTTGCTACAGGAAGTGTGCTCATTGATTTGAGATCTAATGAGCTTTCATTCCGAATAAATGACGAAGTGGTTCGCTTTGATGTGTGCAAATCAATGAAGCAACCCAAAGATCTAAGGGTATTTTCGGTGGCTGATGTTTTCTTTGATGATGAGAAAGAATTACTTGAAGAAGAACAAATCATTGATGACCCTTTGGAGGTTGTGCTTATGAATGGAGAAAATGAGGATGCTGAAAATTGTGAAGAAGCTATTTATGCTCTATCGGGATTAGGGACATATCGCTATGCTCCCAAGAAGCTGGACCTTGATCTCAAGAATCGACCCACACCACCAGCTAAGCCATCTATTGAAGAGCCACCCACGTTAGAATTGAAGGAGCTGCCAAGTCATTTAAAGTACGCATTCTTAGGAAGCGGAAACACACTTCCAGTTATTGTGGCAGCCGATTTGGGTGAGCAACAAGTTATAGCTCTTATTGCTATTCTACGCAAGTATATACGAGCCATTGGATGGACCATTGCGGATATTATTGGTATTCCACCTGGGATTTGTACACATAAAATTCAGCTTCAAGAAAATTGCACACCCACCATTGAGCATCAAAGACGTCTAAACCCACCTATGCAAGAAGTTGTGAAGAAAGAAATTATTAAGTGGTTAGACGCAGGAGTTGTATATCCAATCTCTGATAGTACATGGGTAAGCCCGGTACAATGTGTTCCCAAGAAAGGAGGCATGACGGTGGTCGCGAATGCTAAGAATGAGCTTATTCCACTCAGACCCGTCACTGGATGGAGAGTATGCATGGACTACCAAAAGCTGAATTCTTGGACACTCAAAGATCACTTCCCAATGCCATTCATGGACCAAATGCTAGATCGATTAGCAGGGAAAGTATGGTTTTGTTTCTTGGACGGTTATTCAGGATACAATCAGATTTGTATTGCACCCGAAGACCAAGAGAAGACAACGTTTACATGCCCATATGGTACATTTGCCTTCAAACGTATGCCATTCGGGTTATGTAACGCACCAGCCACCTTTCAACACTATATGATGTCTATTTTTTCTGAGATGGTTGAAGACACTTTGGAGGTATTCATGGACGATTTTTTAGTTGTTGGTGAGTCTTTTGAGGCGTGCTTGGCGAACCTAAGCATGGCGTTGCAAAGATGTGTAGAATTCAACCTTGTGCTAAATTAGGAGAAGTGTCACTTCATGGTAAAAGAAGGAATCGTTCTTGGGCACAAAATCTCCAAAAGAGGAATAGAGGTTGATCGAGCAAAAATAGAGGTTATTGAGAAGCTACCGCCTCCAATTTCGGTGAAAGGAGTTCGTAGTTTTCTCGGCCATGCAGGTTTCTATCGTCGGTTCATTAAAGACTTCTCCAGAATTGCTAGTCCATTGTGCAAACTATTGGAGAAAGATGCAAAGTTTGACTTTAATAAAGATTGCTTAAAGGCATTCGAATGCCTCAAAGCAAAACTTATTGAAGCCCCTATCATGGTAGCACCAGATTGGTCTCTCCCGTTCGAAGTCATGTGTGATGCTAGTGGTATAGCCGTTGGTGCTGTTCTTGGTCAGAGAAAGGAGAAATTATTTTATCCTATCTACTATGCAAGTAAGGTCCTAAATGAAGCCCAAAGGAACTACACCGTGACAGAACAAGAGCTCCTAGCGGTTGTGTATGCGTTTGAGAAGTTCTGTGCCTATCTATTGGGAACTAAGGTTATCATTCATACAGACCATGCAGCTCTTAGGTATCTCATGACAAATAAGGATGCGAAACCAAGGTTGATTCGATGGGTGTTGCTGCTGCAAGAGTTCGATTTCGAGGTCAAAGATAGAAGAGGTTGCGAGAACCAAGTGGCCGACCACCTATCTCGACTTGAGAATGAGCATGTGGCACAACCTGAAATTCAGATTGATGATGCATTCCCGGACGAAGAGATATTAGCGACAACAATAGAAAAATTACCATGGTATGCCGACTTTGCCAATTTCGTGGAGAGTAATGAGATACCTGCCAATTTATCTTACCACCAAAGGAGGAAGTTTATGCATGACGTACAGCACTACTATTGAGATGATCCATATTTGTTTCGACGATGCGCGGATGGTATTATTCGAAGATGTATATCTCATGAAGAAGTGCCTAATATTTTGGAAGCATGCCACACTTCCCAAGTTGGAGGACATCATGCAGGTAATCGGACAGCAAGAAAGGTGTTGCAAAGTGGTTATTATTGGCCTTCGATATTTAGAGATGCCTATGACTATGTTAGAAGGTGTGACCAATGCCAGCGCCAAGGTGCTCTATCGAAACACCATGAGATGCCCATGTCCAAAATTCTTGAGGTAGAACTTTTTGATGTGTGGGGTATTGATTTCATGGGTCCATTCGTGAATTCAATTGGAATGAAGTACATCCTGGTTGTTGTAGATTATGTTTTGAAATGGGTGGAAGTTGTAGCGTTGGCCGACAATGAAGGGAAGCGTGTTGTATAGTTCTTAAAGAAGAATATCTTCTCTCGCTTTGGAGTACCTCGTACTATCATAAGTGATGGAGGATATCACTTTTGCAACAAGCTATTCAAATCAGTTTTGGCCAAGTATGGTGTCAAGCAACATAAGGTAGACGGTTAATGCGAATAGGAAGGATTGGTCTAGGAAGCTTGATGATGCACTATTGGCGTACAGGACTGCATTCAAAACACCCATTGTCATGTCTCCTTATCAACTAGTTTATGGGAAGGCTTGTCACTTACCCATCGATCTCGAGCATAAGGCATTGTGGGCATTGAAGCAATTGAATTTGAATTGGGATGATGCTAAGAATCTGAGGTTGGAGCAGCTGAACGAATTAGATGAGTTCCGTCTCCATGCATATGAAAGATCAGACCTATACAAGGAGCGGATGAAAAAGTATCATGATCAGCGGATTATTCGATGAAACTTCCAAAGTGGTGATATGGTACTTCTCTTCAACTCCAGATTGAAGCTCTTCCCAGGTAAGTTAAAGTCTAAGTGGTCTGGTCCATACAAAGTTATCCAAGTCTACTCGTCTGGAGTAGTCGAATTGGAAGGCAATAATGGTGTTGTCTTCAAAGTGAATGGCCAACGTGTTAAACCTTATATCGGTCCTCTTGACTCAATGAATTATATGGCCATCACTTACCTTGACGAAGTCTAAGTACTCGAGGAAACTACGTCGAGCCACGACAATAAATAAGGCGCTAGGTGGGAGGCAACCCATCGTTTTATTGTTTTATAGTTTTTCGTTTATCGTTTCTCTTGTTCTATTACTTGTTTTGCTTTTGATAAGAGAAAATCTAAAAATAAGAGTCGTGCCATGACCAAAACTAAGGCGCTTGGTGGGAGGCAACCCATCGTACTAATCGTTTTCATTGGTTTTGAGCAAATATAGGTGCGAGAAGTATTCAACGAGGAGATTGGTTTCAAATGACAATTTGGACGCATTGTATGGTAAAGATGGTAAGTTAGGAATAAGGATGCATAAGGCTATGGATTGAGCATTGCTCATGCCAAAATAGGCATCGAGGAAGGCTAGGCCTAGGTAAAACTAGGCCACGAACAATGCGAAACCTATACTATAGCCTAAGGTCTCGGAATCTAGTGTGCAAAGACATAGGCGCCGCCCATGCTTAAGATTTCTATACACTATGCGCCGCCTATGATATAGCATTAGGTCTCAGTATCTCAAATTCCATACACTATGCGGCGCATATGTCCCTAAATGCTATACACTATGCGTTGCATATGTCCCTAAATGCACTACACTATGCGCCGCCTATACTATGAGTATGCAAAGAACTATGCGCCGCATAGAGGTCATTTTTGTCTCCAAAACCGTTTGTAAATGGGTCAAAACCCGACCCATTCTTTTCCTATATAAAGGGGACTTAGTCTTGAAACATAACCACATTGGAAATTGACCTAAAGGCGCCACACATCCACCCAAATCATCTCAAAATTTTTCTTATTTTTTGCTCTTCCAATTCACAAGACCATCTCCAAAGGCTTCAATCACGAACAATGGCACCTAAAGCGCGACAAGATAAGGCTACCACTTCCCAAAAGGGCAAGAAGAGAGGTCGCAAGGACCAAGGAGAATCATCCTCAATGCAAATACCCCGCCGAATGTTTGGAATAAAATGGGTTCTTGAGGAGGAAGCCAAAGAATGGTACAAGAACAACAAGGAAAGAAAATATGTTCACGTCGACTTGATCAATAAGGACACCCTAGCGAAGAAGGAGCCGCGTATGTTGGCGAAAATAACGGCGTTGAATCTGGATTTCATCTTCCGCGACATGGGAGAATGTAATCTTGATTTGACAAGAGAATTTTACGCCAACTGGTCGCCGAAAACCACAGGCAGCGAAGTAAAGATTCAGGGCCAAGTTTTACAGCTTAACGCGGATTTGATCAACTCTTTTCTTGGCTTACCTTCGGTCGATTCAGCACCATTCAAAGAGCTGTACAGCAGACCTCCTTATAGAGCAATACGACACACACTTTGTGGAAGTAGATCCATGGCAAGGTGGGGCAGACACCGAGACACCAGACGACACAACACCTTCCCCTATGCTCCATTGAATAGGGAAGAAAGAATCTGGTTGCGTATTGTCAACTCATGCCTTATTCCTGGGACTCAATACACCAAAATATCAAGAGATAGAGTGTGTTTGGTCTATGCTTTGATGACGAATGTCCCTATTAACTTTGGGGCAATCATTCATTCTACAATGAGGAAGGCCAGACTCCACAAAAGGTCCCACTTCACTTTTGGTAATCTGTTGACAGCAATCTTGCGGAAGAAGGATATCGAAGAGGAACCAGCTGATCACAAACTCCCACACAACCCGAAGAAGGTTGACCTCACAAAGGTCAAAGATGCTGAAACAACTCATGGTGTCAACCTTACTACTGCGGAGAGACATGCTCGTGATGAGAGTTTCTTCCGTCATCTTTATGGCATGACACGATTTACTATGATGAGTGGTGGACGTGTTCCAACTGCTGCAGAGCTCCAACAGCTGGACCACGACTATCCAATGAACATGCTTGCACGGGAGATGTGTGGAGTGGGCGTATACTTTGAGGAACCTCTAGACAATGATGTGCCGACCGATGACGATCGACGCTTGCCAGACTCCAACGAGGAGGAGAACTCTGACGACGACTCTTATAATGATTCCGACGAAGGGGGTATGACCCCCGACATTGAGGAAGAGTCCGACTGACTAGGTTCTTCGTATTTATTTTCCACTAAGGGCAGTGTCCCATTTAAGTGTGGGGTGGCAGTACCGCATGTTATACTTCTCTATCGCATCTATGTCTGTTTACTGTTTTATTTTTGTGTCGTTTTTTTAGGAATAATTTTTTAGCTTCGCATGAAATAATTCCAATAGGCAACATGAGATTATAACAAGAGTATGTGCTACAATTATGACTATTGAGACATTTAGGCTCTAATTGTGACTCATTATGTGATATTGTGTGGCTCAATTCCTTCACTTGTTGGGTCAAGAGTCTATATTACTTCCAATAAAGTCGACCATGTGCCTTGTGTGTGTGAGATTAATAGTATATTCTATGTTTGTAGCTGATGCTAGAACTTGCCTGGTATGTATGCAAAGCGAAAATAAGGAGTGTAAGTTTAAGGAGATGATTTAGGCATTTCTTTGGCAACCTATACATTTTTACCTTCATTTTATCTACCCTTGGACATCATCCTAGTTAAACCCTTTTGAGCCTTTAGCCTATTTCTTTGACAACCTTGTATGTAAGCCTAATCCATTTTTTTCAAGACCGTCATTTGATCCAAATTCCTAAGTGCTTTAAAGTATAAAGTCATGTGACAATATAAGAGGAAATTGGGTAAGTATGATGCTTTAAATTGTAATGGTGCTTGAATGTGTTATGAAAAAGAAAGTGCTATCATAAGAGGTATGTTGTGAAAAGAGGAAGGAAAAAGAAAGCTGAAAAGTGAGTTATGTTTAAAATTGAAAAGCAAAAGAGGAGAACAAGGGTGGTAGAAGAAAATAAGAAGAAAGGATGAAAGAAAAAAATGTCAATGATACAATGTGATGTATTAAAATGCTTAGGAACTTAGTCACTATTTCTGGCCAAAATAGCTGATCCTACCCGTCCCTTAGCCTACATTACAACCTGTAGAAGACCTATTTGATCCTAAGCTTAGCATTCTGACATTTAGTGGAGCCTTACACTAAGGGCAAGCCTATGGTCATCAGTTGCTGCATATGAATTCTTTGTAAGAGTGAGAGCAAGGATATTTTTATACCCATGTTTGAAAAAAATGCTATACTTGTGAGTGATTATGGGTAATATATTGTGAGACACACATGGTTGATGAGTTTTGGGTAGTGTATATGATTCTTTGTACCTTAACGTTTGAATATGAATTGACCACCATCACGAGTCTATGCTAGAGGCTAAACTGTTTCTACTAATGATCGGAAAACTACTGTTTGTTGATAATTGTTGTGCTTGTCTTGACGAATGTTTTGTGTTGTTGCTGTGAAACCCTAAGTTGATGTTTAGAGGGACATGATATGTTGTTCGAGGACGAACAAAGCCTTAAGTGTGGGGTGTTGATGATAGGCGATATTACGCGCCTATATCAATATATTTTGCCCATATTTATGCCATGTTTTGAGAACAAAGTATATATTTCATGCGTTTTTAGTCCTTTTTCCTGTAAGAGAGCTAACGAACATGATTAGCAAAGTTTCAGGTGTAAATGATGCAGAAATCAGCATTTTATGGCTTACTTGACGCCAAAGGAAGCTTCACGAAAGAAGAAAGGGAAATCTTGGACGCCAAGGACCAAAAGTGATGCATGGAAAACCTGTCCCGGGCTAAAACAGCAATTCTGAAGACTTTGGGGACTAGCAGTAATTTATTAGGATTAGGATAATGATACATTAACCTAGTACAATTGGGTTAAGTATTTCATTAGCTTAGTAGGATTTGGTTAAATATTTCATTAGCTTAGTAGGATTTGGTTAAGTATTTCATTAGCTTAGTAGGAATAGGATATGGTATTATAAATACCCTATTTTGCTAGAGATTTTATATCTTCTTTCCATCTTTCTATTCTACAATCAATTCTTCTTCCATCAATTACAACTCTTTAATCTTTCCATTAATTCTATTTTTCTTCTTCTATTCATCTATTCTTAATTTCCACAACAAGAGAATCGTTACTTTGCCAAGGAATTCACGCCTAATACCTACCACTTGTGCTACACGAAATTAATCAATCTTGTGGTATAACAACAATGTCAATCGTGATCTCCTTCGCATTCATGGGTAACTAAAATTCTCTGTTGGGGTTATGGAAGCCAACTGAGATACTATCTATTGCTGTGAGTTTGTGAATTCGTGACACGTATGCTGCTTATATCATTATTCTCTTCACCTGAATCTAAATTCTTTGTGGTTGCAAACGCAAGAATACGCCAGTATAACATTTAACTTGTTCGAAAGAAAGGTTATTTGTCTGGAAAAGAGATAGTGTCAAGGTAGTAGGGTCACATCCTAAATTCCCTATTAAACAGTTAGTGCCGTAACTGGATTAACCTCTTGGAGAATTCGTACCGTTAGACACACTTTAAGCTCGAAAGAGTTAAAGTGAAATAATCCTCGAATAGGTCGAAAGACGCCTGGATTTACCATCAAATACAATTCTCTATAAGCAGATGCATGTCGGAATTCTACATACTCATAGTCAATAGAGACGTATAACTCAGAAGGTGGACATAACCCCAACGCTTCAATTCTCATTGTTTACAACTTACGTAACAATCCTTTTCTTTTTACTTTGCTATTTTCCATTTTTACTTCATTTGTTTTATTTACATTACTTGCACGACAAGACTCCCCCCTACTTATGAGACTTGCACTAAAAGTCTAGTAATCATTGATTACTTGTTGACCAAGCTATTCCCTGAGGGATCGATACCCAACCCAGGTTGGGTTCTATATTTGCTAACGACCGCTTTACACTCCTACTAGAGCTGTAGATTGAGCGTTATCACACCGCCCCAGGCTCGAATATCCAATCAACATATTCTTTACCTATATCTATGCAACTATCTAATACCGGCTGATAGACATAGTTGCATACTGGTGATAGGCAATGCGCATGTAGGAATGAATGCAAAGTACACAATCAATAGCACAAATCATCATAACTATCCTCATCAGGACCATCATCATCGTAATCAACCTCCGGCCTTACCGGGTATCAGCATATCATTAAATCATCCTCCAGACTTTTCAGGTATCAATAGGGTATTAAAATCATCACAACAGTATCCTCCGATCTTACCAGGTATCAATATCATCATAATAGTATCCTTTGACCTTTTCGGGTATCAATATCATCATAATAGTATCCTCCGGCCTTTTCGAGTATCAATCTCATCACAACAGTATCCTCCAGCCTTGCCGAATATCAATATCATCATAATTGTGTCCTCCGACCTTGCCGGGTATCAATATCATCATAATAGTATACTCTGGTCTTATCGGGTATTAATATCATCACAATTATCATTACCGGAAATGATACACTAAAATACTTATAAGCATACACATATCATCATACAATATCTATCTAGTCAATACTTCCCAACTACTCGTTATTAGTTAACCAACACTTATTATAATAAAATCACTAGTTTATTAGTCATCACATAACCTCTGGTTATTATCCTAAACATTATCCTTCACATAATCCTTACTCACGGAATAGCAACTAACCACTATTTATTAATTAGCCAGCATCTATCATCTAGTCAAGGTTCATCATTAGACCAAAACCGCAATTTATCTACCATTCATTATTATCAACTAATCATCCTATATCCGTTAATAATTACTAGACAACACCTTACTACTTGTCACCTAACCATATTTTATTAACTGACACCATTCATTAACTAACCATCGTTAGCTACCATGTTTCAACTAAACAAGATTCATTAACTAATACATTAGATTCCTAGCCATCAAGTGTTTAGTCCCCTAATAGACAACTAGTTGCCACATAGCTTAACCATCTAACAAAAAGAGTAGTCATAAGATCACATTTTAGCTATAATCACATTATTTATAATGGTAAATAATCATGAATATACCAAATCTATGCATGCCATCACCAGTATTCAATCAGTGGAATACTAAGCATCATACCGCATCTTCCTCCATCTCATGTCGGAGAGATGTGTATACAAACATATACATATTCATATTCATAAACTGTAATCACATCATTTATAATGATAAACACTTCTCGTCTATTCAATCAATATCATAACACGGGCCTTGGACTATTAATTTATCCGAAATAATCACAACATCATATTCATGCCCTTAGGCCCATACACATATTCAGGACGTATATCAATAATTATATTTATAAGCCGTAGCATATCTCTAGTCATCTCATATATAGGAGGCACCTCACATATAAGAGGCATAATATCAATAAGCATGTAATCAACTCTCACACAAGAGGCATCTCACATATAGAAGGCATAATATAGATAGACATGTAATCATCTATGGGATATCTTATATCAATAGATCATACATCATGACTACGAGGAATATCACTTCTCTAGGAAAATTTACATATCAAAGAGAAACATCGTCTATATAGGTCCAACAATCATGACTAAAGGAAATAGTAACTCTATAGGCCAATCATCAAGTTTAAGAGGAAATAGCATCTCTATAGGCGAATCAAGTCTAAGAGGAAATAGTATCTCTATAGGCCACATAACGTATCTAGGAGGAATATCATCTTTAAATGCCCAATATCACTTCCACAAGGAGTATCATAACCATAACTCAAAAGCCACAATCTGGGAACATCAATACAAGTTACCAAGTTACTAAGTAACCTTATTCTAAGGTTTACTAGCCTCATCTATATCTAACATCCGTGATAAGTCCACAAGACTTAACACAAGCTTAGGCCTAAATGGGCCGAACGATCCCACTTCTAATCCATAATTTCCATAATAGGCATACTATACCCCAAACTAGGCTAAGGTATCTAGTTTATCTTCTAGATGTCAAGTAAGCCATATTCAATCCTAAGATAGCAACTTCGACTAGAAACAAGGGGACTTAAGTTAATTCTACCCAACTTACGATTTCAAGACTACCACACTAACCCAATAAGGCTAATATACAAATCATGATTCAAATGATACAACCATATTCCAAACATAGAATTATATCATATCCATGCTACAACTAATCTAAACTAAAGAGGGAAAGTAATAGGATACAAAAGGGTTATAAATATGCCATCTTATGGGTTCAAAACCCTCGTCTAATCCCCAAACATCAATATATCAAGGCCAAGTTATCCTACACATAATCAAGCCTAACATCCATATTCATAACGCAAGATATATCACACATCATCTATGAAAAAAATAAGACATAAGCCTACCTCAAGGTCAAACCGCAAAACCTCACTTCATGCACCAAATGCTCATCTTTAATTTACAATCCTCAAAATGTCATCACACTATCAAAATGATAATCTACTCATTAATATGAGTCTAATGATACCCATATTGCACTATTGTGCTTCAAATCCAAAAATGACATCAAAATCCCAAGTGGGTCCCATATATGAAAAATGAGTTTTCGAGACCAACACAATGTTAACACATGAATAAGGAATCATAACCCTCAAAGAATGGGTGAAAACTAAGCATACATTGGGCTAAAATCAAGCCTTAAGCTAAATTAGGATTTTAGAGCCAAACTAAGAAATTCAAGCATGAATTCAAGATATTCTTACCTTAATTTTGAAGATAATCGTGATACAAGATAATAATTAAGCTTCCAAGTCACCCTCATGACCAATTTAGAGTTATTACACTCATTTTGGGGTTTCAAGGTCGTCCCAAATGCGTCTTGGGACCTTTATATAGTCCCTAAAAGTAAAAATATGTCACTATCGCAGTTATATGGGCCACGATCGCGCTCCCACAATTGCACACTCTTGGTTGCGATCACGGTTGCACCAGATGATAGCAAACTTAAAAATAAGTTTTTGACCTTCGGAACTCATCCAAAATCCAAATAACATGATCCAATAGTGAAGTTTGAGTATAAACCACATTTCAAATCCATTGGAATCATCAAAACTTTCATCGGAGATCATTTAGGCAAAAAGTGGGCCCCATATCTATTTTATCACTTTTCATAAAATTCGCTCCATAGGTTAAAATGAGTCTGGGAGTCTTGGGACCTGAACCAAGGGTCTCCCTAGCCTAAAATCAACATTCTCAAAGTAATAGAGAAGTCAAATTTTCAATCTGAGATTGTTATGGCCAAATATGAGTCCCACGCCTATTCTTTCCAATTTTTAACTTTTCGACCAATAGGTCGAAATGAGGTCAGGTACATTGAGACCCAAACCAAAGGTATACCTAGACTAAAATCAATATTTTAGATCTGCTAGTGCAGTCAAAATTTGCATCCAAGATTGCTTCACTGAAGTTTTTGCCTGGTGGCCATTTGGAACCAACGAAGACTTCAAAATAGGAAATTTGCTTTAAAAAACAAACAAACCATTCGATAATCGAACCGTCGGTTCCAGCAAGTCACAAATGAATTAGGTCAGCTATGGAGAGGCTCAAACGATGAAGATAAGCATAAATATAAAAAATAACCTGAAGGGTCATTATATAACTTCTTTCAGATTGGGTTGGGTAGTTAATGTTGATACAAAATAATATTAAGAGTGTGGAAACTAATCATAAAAATCGCTAAGTTTATTGTGTTTTGCCCGTGTGGGGTCCTATATGTTGATGTATTTGATATTTTTGGAATATTATTTGCTATGTGTGACCGTGTGGGGTCTTATATGATATTATTGGCCCTGTATATGTGAAATTGATTATATGTTGCTAATGAGAAAGCCTAACATGGTATCACTTGTATATTGTGATATATTCATACTCTGTTGGCATGTGAATCATGTTGAATTTCATGGATGATTGAAAAATTAAGTGGATATTTGGCTCACTTGGTTGGTATATTGGTTGGATATGGAAACACTCATATTAGTTGGTTGTGAGCATTTTATCCTCATATCATATAGTTGGTTGTGAACATTTCATCCTTATATCATACTCATTCATAAAACATTGGTACCATTGTAAAAATACTAAAAACACTGGAAACACTGATATTTTCTGACATAAAATATGACATTTGTAAAAAAACCTCCCAGGGGTTGTGCTCGGGAGGAGATATATGGATCGTATACAGGTTGACGAACACCCTATGGATCCTACATTGGAAGCCTTAACTTCGTAGGTGTATACAGTATTTGTGTGATAGCCTCATGCATTACATCATCATTATCATTTTTATTGTATTTACCTTATTATGCTTGTGTAGTGATTGTATTTCTGTGTTGACTTGTTACCTATCTATTTGTTCTATCTCCCTTTACTTGTACTTGATGTTCTCGTATATGTTTGTTCTTCTTTGCTCTACTTGTATGTGTCATAATGTATACTTTTATCTCTTTTTGGTATTTGTTGCAATATATGTGAGTATTATAGAACTGTTAGTGCAAGTAGTGCGGGTTACCGATGTGGGATATTTTTTTATTGCAGATGGCATGTCCTTATTGTGTACTTTTTTATGCTTTATTTTTTACTTTGTTCGATCGGCCTAATACCTACTGAGTATAAGTAGATCGTACTCACCCTTACTGCACCTTTTTGGTGCAGATCCTGGTTCAAGTTCACCTCACAATGATTGATTCAGGTGCCTTCAAAGTTATTCAAGGTAGCGGTTGGATTTTATGCATCTGGAGTTCACTTCTATCTTTCTATATTAGACTATGTCTTTACTAGTTTTTGGAAATAGAGTTATTCCTATTAGATTTCTTATGTATTTGATTCATGGATTGTATTAGTAGTTCATACACTATGACACTAGGTTTTGGGAGTTATGGCATTATTGTTTATGTTTCTTTCCAATTTGTATTATATGTATGTGGTTCGGCTTCATTCTAGAATCCTTGACTTAGGGTTATTGTTGTATTTTTTTCTTGTGTATCAGTTTGGGTGACAGACTTACTTGTCAATATTCGCCGCGACAAGTGCCATCATGGTCCCTTGTTTTTGGATCGTGACACAACCTATGCCATTGTGAAAGTTGAAGGTGAAGAATGACGTAAAATATGCTTCTGTAAAATTGTTTTGCCTAGGTCAACATTCAAATAGATCTACTGCTTCCACAACCTTGAGCTTAGCTGAAAGACTGAGAAAAAATATAATCATATGTGTGGTACTATGTTCAAGAAAATGAAAGCATTTATCCATGAAAGATTTTATGAAAATATCTCTTATGAATTTGATTGGATAAGTCCAAATTACTTATTTTTCATCAATATAGTTATAGCTTTATGTTTTTCTGTGTGCAGGTTCACCATTATTGTTGAACCTGTGCTAGGTACGACCATCTCTATCTAATATTGATAGAAGTAAAGATAACAAATAAGTTTGGTTGGAAACAAGTTATCCCGGGATAATTAATCTTGGGATTAATTATCTCGGGTTTAGTTATGTCACCATATGTATGGGATAACTTATCTCATCACTAAGACACAAATGGTGGGATAAGTAATTCCTTCACTAACTTATCCAAACAATCAAATATGGAATAAAATAATCCCACAATTTATCACGAGACTATTATAATCTATAGTTCATATCAAATGACCCCGAAGAGTCTACTTATGAATCATGAAAATTTATGTTTAAATCATTTTTTTCTATAGCTTCGTATCATACAAAAATCTACATTACTTAATGTTATTTATGAATAATATTTAAATAATAATGAAAGGACAAAGGAGTTACATAGGATCAAAAGCTTCAACAAAAAAAAGAAGATAATTTATGTTAATTAAAGAGTATTAGTTATATTAATATATATTACCTCTTATGTAGTATGAAAGAATATTGCTCCTCGAGTAACAAAAACTTTGTAATGCTTTAGTTTGGATTTGTTTTGGGAAAAGGATCAAAAATACCTCTCTTTTTAACTATTTTTCATGTAGATAAACAATTGGGTGAGATGGACGTCATGGGGCATTCCACCCCAGCGCCAAATACACACACACACACACACACACACACACATATATATATATATATATATATTCTTTTTCATTAAAATCCTCTTAGTTTCCTTCAACATTTTTCCAACAATACCTAATTTCAAAATCTTCTTAGTTTCCTTCAACACAAGCATCTTTTCCAACTAACAACAAACGTTCAACGGCGCTAACTCCGGATGAAAAAGAAAAAAACGTTAAAATTGGGTTTTGAAATTATAAGGAGGTTTGTAAAAGGGGAAAATGTCAAAGTATAGGCGGGTTATAAATTTCGTCTAAATCTTTTTTATTCAAAATTACCATTTATAACCCGCCTTTTTGGGTTATAAATTGTATAAACGATTAATCGTCATTTAAGATAAATTGTTGAAGTATGCATTTGAAGCGGTTGATGGTAGTTGTTGCTCAGCTAGCCAGCAATGCTTATTTGACATTATTGCTTGTGATGCTCCTTCTTTTTTTCATTTTCTGCCAACTTAAAGATGTTTTTTTATGAGTAGGATTATGGACCGGGGTTTAACTTATAAATGTTTGAGTACTCTGCCTAGTTAATTTCTTTTATGTGTGTTTAACTAAGTCCGGTCCATTCTTTCTTGATCATTCAATTAAAAAAATAAGTGGTTCAGAAGCTAGTAATCAGATACATCACTTTTATGGCACGGATGGTGTTATTGCAGGTCCCAACTTATTCGAGGTCAGTGGTATGTCTGGAGTTCATTGTGGCACAGATCAAGTTAATCATCAAAATATTTAGCCGATCTTTCTGGGAAATTTTGATTATTCAAATTTTTATCTTGGAGATTCAAACTTATGAAATTGTTTTGGATATATATTGTTATTATCGTAACCTTATGTATTATTCTTCCTCGTTGAATTGATAAAAAATTAAATTTTAATGAAAATATATATATATTTGGTGCTGAGGTATGTCACATGACATCCACCTCACCCAATTGTTAGTTTACATGGAAAACTGTTAAAAAGAGGGGTATATTTTTCCACTTTGGTAATAGCGGGGGCATATTTGACCCCATAGTTTAACTAGGGACAAACTTAGCCAGTTTATAAAAGTAGAGGGGTATATTTGACTCCTTTCCCTTTGTTTTTCAATTTTACTTTTTCATGTCTTTTGTTATAGAATTGTGTCTTACATTATTATTTTTATTTATTTGTACGACTAATTAAGTAC
Organism: Capsicum baccatum var. pendulum; assembly: GCA_030864225.1. NCBI lineage: Eukaryota > Viridiplantae > Streptophyta > Magnoliopsida > Solanales > Solanaceae > Capsicum > Capsicum baccatum. The sequence continues at coordinate 155,464,881 of CM061560.1, read as the reverse complement.
TATTTTTTATTTTTTATCATGTATATTAAGAATTTTTAATATTAGTCGTCACTCGAATAAGTTGACTAGATAATAAGCGAGTGATGTGTCAGTGTTTTTTGTCCAAGAAATATAATTATTATTTTCTCCTTTTCGGGGTTTCTATATTTTTTTTCTTACTTGTTTACTATATAAAAGAAATTAAAAATCACTCTTTTTACCTCCTGTAATTACATTAATATGCAATGTTAAGAAATTAAAAGATTGTTTCTTTAATGTAAATTTATTGATCTTTATTTTCATTACTTCCATAACTTTATATTTTCATAATCTCTAAAATAATTAATACTTTTATTCATGGCATTATTTGGTACTTCATATTATAGTCCCCTATAAATAGATATTTTAAGATTTTGTATAAATAATTACGTTAGCCTTTAAAGCTGTAATATTTTCTATTATATTCATGTTTTAGATTTACTCTAAAATTAGATGAAGGTTGTTGAATAATGATTAGCTTGTGGGAATGAATATCGATAAAAGCTTAGAAGATTGTATATTTATTTCATTTTTCTTTTTCTTCTATTTTTTTAATAACCAAGGTCCTACTTTTGAATTTTCTTTTTCTTTTTCTTTTTCTTTTTCTTCTATTTTTGAATGATGTTAGTGTATTACTTTTTTTTTTTTTTTTTTTTGTATATTCTCTATATGATCTCTATATTTCATTATTTATTTTGTATATTCTCTGTATGATCTCTTTATTTTAGTTTTATGTGAATTTTGTGTCATAAATCTATAATTTCTTTTGTTCCAAATGATAACTGACAACTTTTCTGGAAGTATACTAACTACCAACCAAATATTTTTCTTGATGAAATTAATCTTACATCTTTGATAATAAATTAATGATATTGTATTAATTAATTAATTGACAAGAATAGCACGCACCGTATTGGTGTAGGATGGTTTAAATGAAGGCTTGCTTTGAGAGTCTTGTGTGATAAAAAAAAATGTCTCCTAAGCTTAAAGGTAAGTTCTATAGAGTGGAAGTGTGATAAAAAAAAATGTCTCCTAAGCTTAAAGGTAAGTTCTATAGAGTGGAAGTCCGACCGACTATGTTGTATGAAGGGAGTGTTGGTCAGTTAAGAACTCTCACATTCAAAAGTTGAAGGTGGCAGAGATGAGGATATTGCGATAGATTGTGGATTTACCAGGAGAGATAGGATTGGAAATGAGATTATTCGGGGAAAGATGAGAGTGGTTTCAATGGAGGACAAGACGCGAGAAGTAAGGTTATGATGGTTCCGGCATGTGAAGAGGAGGTGCGTGGATGCTTTAGTACGGAGGTGTGAGAGACTGACTATGGATGATTTTAGACGGGGTAGAGGTAGGCCAAAGAAATATTGAACGAAGATGATTAGGCATGATATGGAGCAGTTACAACTAACGGCGGACATGACCCTTGATAGGACGGTGTGGAGAACGCAGATTAGGATAGAGGTTTAATAGTAGTGAAAGTGCTTTATTTGTATCTGCGTTTGGAGTTTCTTGTTCGTAATGTTTTTGTGATGTATATGCTTTCGAATGGATAATTTATTGTATTATCTTGTGGTTGTCTTGTTTCCATTATTAGCTAGCAATGTATTTATAGTATTACCTTTCATATTTTTTCGTTTGTTATATTGTTATCTGTCCTGAATCGGGGGATTATTGAAAACAGTCTTTCTATTTCATCTGAGGTAGTGATATGAATTGCGTTATTATCTTCCTTGGGTATATTATTATTGTTGTTGTTGTTATATATATATATATATATATATATATATATATATATATATATATATATATATATATATATATATATATATATATCTTTGTCTTTCGATCCATATTGAATATTTTTTTACAAAATAAAAGAAAAAGTTAAACGAAGAAGTATCAAATGACACCGAAAAATCAAGTGCATCCTCACTTGTACGTGTAACATTTTTGTTTAGTGTTAGTAGGCAGCTTTTGAATAAAATGTAGCGGTGAAGACAATAAATGTCGGTTCACCAAAAGAAAAAGACAATTATCTGACGAATTAAATTATTATAGAAAAAAGTATTTTATAAGTACCCTTTCTTTAGTTTGAAAAATAAATTTGCACCCAATTTACATGTTTTGTTTCTTCTTGCATCTCAAAATAACTTTGTTCTTGAAATTGCCAGAAACATAGGTTAGGTCTGCCTCTGTTTCATCAGTGATATTGCTCCTTTTTCTTTTCTTTTCTGCATTTACAAGGGGATTACAAGTCAAAACATTATAATAATCATAGCTTTTAAAATGGCTAAAATAATATAAATATGCACCTTAATTTATCATATTTATGTAAATTTGCATTTCTGCAAAGTAATTACAAAAATCTCAACTTATTATGTATCTTTGTTGGATGTATGGGAGAGCTAATTATGTATTTCGATAGATCCCAAATTGAAAAAAAAAATAGAGAGAGAGCTAATTATGTATTTTTTACAAGAAAATGATATATTTTCATTAGATGTATTACGTATAATGATGGATCCAAAATTAAAAAAAATATGTATCGGGAGCTAATTATGTGTTTTTACAAAGAAAAAATGTATTTTCATTGAATATATCAGGAGCTAATTATATATCTTGACAAACCCAAAATTAAAATTTCAGTAATTATGCAAAACGTCAAAATTTTTTGTAATTAAACACCAAACTGTCAGCATTTATTTTGTTTGTCTTTTAAAATTTTTGCATAGCCGTCTAAATGGATACTTCCTCCATTTCATTTTACTTAACTTTTGTTGACTTGACATATCTTAAGAAATTTTTAATTAGAGGAGTATTTTACTAAATTAACTTTATTGGTAATATATTGAAACTCTAAATTAACTATTATTACTTTACGGGAACAAAGTTCTTTAATATTAAGGGTAAAAAGAGAAAATATAATAAAATTCTCTTAATTTCATAAATTGTCCAAGTAAATTGAAATAACTATTTTTATTATAAGAGGTACTTCCTCCGTCCATCATAATTGTCCATGTTATTAAAAATATTTGTTCAAAGACGCTTGTACAGATTGAGAAATCAATGAATAATTTTTCATTTGTATCTATTTTATCCTTAGTTATACTTCCTTCCATTTCTAAATAAGTACTCTTTTAACCTTTTTATTTAATTTCTAGATAAGTGATTCTTTAGATAATTGAGAAGACATTAATGTTGTTCTTTTAATTTTATCCCTTTTTAAATACAAATGATTTTACATAACTAAGAAACTACTAAAGAGTTACATCTTTTTCAATGTATTTAGTAAGAATAAGTGAGTAAAAATACTTTTAATCTTTTTGAAATGAGTATTAAGGGTTGTGTTTAAACTAAAAAAAAATCACTTATTTATAAACGGATGGAGTAACTATAGTCATTATCCAATATATTTTTTGAAGTATTGAATTTATTATATTTAAAGGATAATATAGTAAAATTATCCCTCTTATTTTTTGTTTCTTAAAGTGTGTGGATCAATAATAGATAAATAAAGATAAATGGAGAAAGCAGTATTACAGTTAGACCTCTCTATAATGTCACCTCGTTATAATGATATTTTACTATAGCGATCTGATTTTTTCTAGAACCAATTTTTCATGTTATATTGTACTTCTCTATAACGATACTCTACCTATACAGTAATGACATTTATTATAGTGGCACACTCTTTATAAATTTACTCTCTATAATAACATATACTTAAATATTATGTAATAATATTTTACAAAAAATATATTGTGTACAAAATAAAATATCAAAATACTTATGGTAATCATCATTAATGTCATGCACATAGTAAATTTCAAGTACGAATATCTAATTTAAAGAAAAACGTTATATTTAAATGTTGTACATCAATTATTTCATAACTTCACAAGAAAAAGACTGTTATTGTTTGCCTTTTTTATATTCATCCTTTTTCTAATTTTGCATACTTTGTTTATAACAGCTAAATGACATATGAACGGCAAATGTCAGTATACATATATAACAACACCTCTCTGTAGCAACCATGAAATTTTCAGACAAACATTTTTATTATAGAGAGGTTTAACTGTCATAGTTTTTGTCCTAGAATGGTTGATGCTTTGTTTGTTTTGTGCGTTTGAGATTCAACAAACACTATTGAAATAGGGTCTAATCTCTATATAGTGGCAGTGTTTATCCAAAAATCTCATCGTTATTATAGAGATGTGTTGTTATATATGTATACTATCATTTGACGTTCAGATCTCATTCAACTTTTATAAATAAAAATATGCAAACTTAGAAGGAGCATGAATATAAAATAATCAAACATTAGTAGCCTTTCATTATGAAGTAATTGATGTACACCATTTAAATATAATTTTTTTCTTTAAATTAGATAGTAATTATAAATTTAGTGTGTGCATAACATTAATGATGATTATCATAATATTTTGATATTTTATTTTGTACATAATATATTTCTTATAAAATATCATTATATAATATTTGAAGACGCTGTAAAGAGAGAGAATTTTACAAAAAGTGTACTACTATACAAAATGACATTACTAATATAGGTAGGATTCCGCTATAGAGAAACAAAATATAAAATAAAAAATTGATTTCAGAGAAATCAATTTGCTATAGTGAAATATTGATATAACGAGGTGACATTTAGTTTGTTTTATAAGAAAAGACATATTTTCCCTCTGAACATGTCCTCCCAACTTACTTTAGCACTTAAACTTAACTTTCATTTATTTATGTAACGCCCCAAATCTGGTACCCAGAACGCTACACGGTGCTCATAACCCCGAAGGACCACAAGCTAACCCATGACTGATATTTGTGTCTGTATACTGCATGATATACTGTATAATACGGACATATGAACTGAAAGGCCATAAGGTTCAAACTGTAACATAATATCCGATAAAATATAACATCTGGGATGGGGTATGAAATACCCAAAACAACTGAAATAACTAACTGAACATGATAGTCTGAAAGCCTCTAAACTATCTGAATAAGGAGTTGATGGGACAGTCCCCAACTAACTCCAACTACTGAAGTAAACTGAAAAAATAAAAAACTAAAATAATAAGGTAATCATTATGTCCTCGAAGGATGAGGACTCACTGCTGACTCTGACTGTTGAACTGGGATGTTACTGATGTCCTAGATCTCGTGTTTCTAAACCTATGGTATAAGACATCATAACGCAAATGCGTCAGTACTTTGAATGTACTGGTATGCAAGTAAGGTAGGCTAAATGCAAGGGGTTCATATGCAAGAACAATACTAATTAACTGACTAACATGAACGTGAGAATACATGCATGACTATGTGATTGTAACTGAGATTGTGATAGGACAGAATACTGAGTTCTGACTGCTGAGTCTACTGATAACATGGATTTACTAATATCTGAGTTTCTAGTACTGGAATACATAATAACTGTACTACTGGTAGGCTGACAACTGAGTTTACTGACATGGATATCTGAACGATTATTTTTTATCGTTTTGACTATGAAACACAAATCTGGTTGATTGTATCTGACAGTCCTGAGTCTGAATGTTGATAACATGAGTTTCGTATAACTAGTATACTGATACTGAGCAACTGTATCTGACAGTCTAAGTTCTGATAGAACTAGCTGAGTTCTGTACTGTACTGGGTTGACAGTATCTGACAGTCCTAAATCTGAAGAACTATCTGAGTTCTTTTATTGAGACTGAGACTGAAACTGAAACTGAAACTGTGGGAGGTAATCATCTAATCGGCATGCCCCGAAACTGAACTGGTGGAGTCTAACCTGTAACCCCAGCTGAAAGGGTATCAATACCATGCCACGGGTAAAGACAAGTTGTAAGGTAACCCTCTCTGATAGAAAGCTCTTCTGTCAACCCTCTTATAGGAATAACCCCAAACGATATGTATTAGTAGCACTATGCATAGGGTTACATCTCAACTTACGCTGGCTACGTAGTTCTGGAACACAAGGATTGCTTCTAAGGATCACACCCTCCACTGAATAACAAGTGAGTCCCCATCTTTGGGTTTACTTGGTGCTGAATCCTACTCCCAGCTGAATGGACACTGAACATAATTAACTGAACCAAACTGATACTAATGGTATTATTTAGCGAAGCTAAACTAAGTTCACTGAGTTTCGTTGACTGACGGAATGTTACTGAGATCTGAGGACTGACTGAGGGTACTGGAGTTACTGAGATTTACTAGGAATACTGAGGTTACCGAGATTATTGAGTACTGGGATTACTGAGATTTCTGAGTTTTCCTGAGTCACATGACTGACTGAGTTCTATGGATCATGGCTTGACTGAGAGTATCGTGCAAACATGATACTGGCTCTAGGAACACAGCTAAATTGTCGGGTACAAGTACCCCCAGGACTCGATAGCATAAAACTGACAAAGCATGACTTTCTTAAATACATGATCACATCAGCAAGCCATAATATAATAAGTTGGAGAATTCATAAAGTACAAGTTCTCAAGCACCACAATGGCCACACATACATTCATAATTCATTGACTAAGGGATTTCATCAAACACTTGACATGCATGAACTTGTACATGAATGGGGATTTCATATTATCATACTAGTAGGGCATTTTTCCTTCACAGAGGATTTTAATCAAACACATAGTAAGCATAATATATGTAGACAACATCATACAACAAGTAAACATCATAATTCAACTCTAACCTCACCATTCAAGGATTTAATCATGGATTCACATTAATCTACACTTATACTAATCAATTCCACATAAAATTTATCACCCAACATGGATTAGAATTCAATTAGTCATTATCAACATGAACAAAAGCAAACCCAACATGAAATTCGTAAAAATTCATACACTTGAACTTTGAAAAGAGATTCTTGGGCTTCATGGACGAAAGAAGTCCATGAATGAACACTATGCATACCTGAGTTGTGATTTTTTGAAGATCAGTGGAGGAAAACTTGAATCCTTGGCTTGGAATTAATCACCTAGAGTTTCTTATTCTTGGGGATTAATCTTGGAGAGAAACCCTAATTTATTGTTGTGAATGAATAATGAAGGCATAGGCATTGGTCTGATATTATTAGGGGTCAAAACGGGTGGTAAAAGACCAAAAAACTCCTTTAAAACGACTTAAAAATAACTGAGCGGGATGTGTGATGGTTCGTCAGTCCTGACCGTCGCACCTAGGCAGAAAGGGGGTTCACTGTCTCCTTTGTGATGGTACATCGCTAGTCCGACGGTCCGTCGGCTTGTGCCGGCGCTCCTAGGCAGAAGGTGGTCTCACTGTCTCACTGCGACGGCGTGGGCGACGGTCTGTCGGCCTCCATCGTCGCACCTGGGCGGTTTTACCGCCTTCTGTATTTCGACCATAACTTTCTCTTTCGATATCAAATTTTGATGAAATTGGTATCGTTGGAAAGCTAATTTAATTTTTTCACATGGGAAAAAAAGTGAAAATCTTAAAAATTCTACGTGTACAAAAAATGAATTCATCTTTCAAAGTAAGTTTCTAACATTCTTGGGACGATGTCAAGCTAGAAAAAGTATGGGGTATTACAATTTATCCCCTTAACATCTTTAAATTGTATTATTTTCACCCCTCGAGCTGACGTGAATTTTTTTTAAAGTGCATTTTTTTATTTAAAAATAGATATGTCCCCATTATATATATATATATATTAATAATTTTTTTTATAAAAAACCACCTTCTTCATACCCCCACCCCCACTTCCCATCTTCTTCTTCTACCCTCATCCTCACCATAATTTTTTCTCTCCAAATCCGCCACCACCAACCCTCCTCCTCCTTTAATCATCAATTTCACCACCAGCACCACCAGCCCCACCACTCCCTTTCAAACTCCTAATTTCTTCTTGTTTAATTACTAAATTTTTCACCCCACTTTCAATTTCTCCTCCTTAAACACACTTAAGATCATTAGAAAAGAATTGAAATTGAATTTCTAAAAGTAATAGTTATCTTCATGAATTCAAAAATTTAAAATAAAATTAAAATTGAAGAAAAGTTATTAGCGGCGGTGTTAATGGTGGTGGTGGTGTTAATGGTGTGCGTATATTCTTTTGTGGATTTATTTTAGTTGTTTTTCGGTGAGTTTTGCCGAAATATATCGGAATGAGGAGTTTTGAATTGGGACGTGGTGATGCTATTACATTGTTGTTTCTTGAATTAGTTGTTTGATGAAGGAATAATTGGTACTTTTTTTTGCTTAATGGACAACAACAATGGCTATAGATAATATATTTTTAGTTTGAAGACATAAAAATAATGGAGGAAAGGGGAGAGGTGGAGTGATTTGAAAAAGATATAAAGGGGGGTTGCGTTGCAGGGTAGGGGTGGAGTAGGTGAGAGGGTTGTGAAGAAGAAAGAAAATAGGAGAGAAGGGGGGTTGCATTGTAGGGTAGGGGGCGGGGTGGGTGGGGGGAGTGAAGAAGAAAGAAAATAGGGGCGGGGGTGCCTTTTTTATCCAATATATATATATATATATATACTAGTTTAATCGCACGTGCTTCGCACGTTTTACCATTAATATATTTAATTAATTTTCAACTGTTAAATTAGGAAAAATAGTGAAATTATGATGACTTTCAATAAGAAAAGGTTTTACCATAAATATATTTAATTAATTTTTAATTCTTAAATATGAAAAAAAAAAGTGAAAGATGATTTTGTCTAAAAAAAGACTTTTAATGAAAGACAAAAAGTTCAAACAATATTTCTAAGGCCCTTCACACTTTTAATATATTATATTATATATATATATATTTATATAAATAAAATAGTAAATATATATATATATTTTAAAAAATATATATAAAAATAATGTGTGGGGGATTAATTTTTTTTTCAGAAAAATCGAACTTCTTACGTGGCAATGACATGGCTTTGGCGTGGCAGGGATGTGGCGTTGATGTGTAGGCGAGTGTAACACACTCTCCATTGTGAGAGTGATATTCAGTTTTGAGGAGTGAAGATAATACAATTTAAAGATGTTAAGGGGGTAAATAAACGAAAGTTAAGTTTAAGTGCTAAAGTGAGTTGGGAGGACAAATTCGAAGGAAAAGATGTCTTTTCTCTTGTTTTTCCACCTCATATAATTTTAAAAAATTGGTATGACATATTTAGTTTTCCACCCGTTTCTTAATGAATTAGTTCACTAGAAAAATATATAGTGAAAAACATATTCTCATTAAAACATTAACATAATTTTTGCACTAGTAATTTAATCAAAATATTAATGAAAATAATCACTAAAAAAAAATTCAGTGAAAATTTCAATAGTAAAATAATTATTTTTTAGTTGTGAAAAGTAATTTTTGATTACGTCTTAAATATATTGCTGTCATCTGATACGAAAAGATTACCACAATTTATTTTGATGATTTATAAGGACAATGTCATAATTTATACCGACATTAATGAGGACAATACAGGGTGTATACTTAAGCATATTTATAAATTAATTCTTGCTAAACTCTTATAAGTTGAACACTGAAGTGAGAATTATGTTTTACTCTCACCATTTTAAAATAAATAAATTATTAAATTATTTTTTAATATTCAAAATAAATAAATTATTCATTATTGAAGAGGCATGTTGAAATTTACTTTCAATTTTGCCCTTTGGTTTAATGAGATTCTTAAGTACTTCACATTTTTTAGAGAGCAATTTCAAAATAATTTATTTAAGAGACATGTTAAAAAAAAATTTCAATTTTGTCCTTTAATTTTAATGAGATTCTTAAGTATTTCACGTTTTCTAGGAGAACAATTTCAAAATAATTAAAAGTATAAAAGTGAAAAATAACTTACAATTTATGTCTTAAAAGATTTTTCTTAAGAAGTGTGTTATATCCCAATAATTTAATTATTTTAGAATAGATGGATTACAAAAGAAGCCCTAAATTTTAAAACATTTAGGGGTCGTTTGGTGTGAGGTATAAGAGATAAGTAGTTTTGGGATAAAATGAAATATTATTTTATCCCATGTTTGGTTGGAGGTATTAGTTAATACGGGGATAACTTATCCCACCATTTACACCATAGTGATAAGATAAGTTATCCCATATAGATAGTGGGATAAGTTATCTCCAATAATTTTGAAATAACTAGTACCAAAATTAATTATTTTGAAATAACTATTTTTCAACCAAACGACCCCTTAATTCAGAACCAACAAATAAAAAGAAACAAAAGCTTCTAGTTTGCCTCAGTGTTTGTATCCATTTCGCAGACCAACATAAATATGGAAGAGAAATTAAAAAAACACTACCTCCGTTTGGAATTTACTTGTCATTATTCTTTTTAATTATATTTTTATTTTAATAAAATTTAAAAAGATAAAAGATATTTCATATATTTTTTAGCATTATTTTAATATTATTTTATAATACTTATTTTAAATATTACTTAATAAGAATAATGTATTAAAATTACTAGAATAAATATTAATTATTAATTTTTTTTTTTAATAAGTATGTCAAGTTAAAATATGATAAGTAAGTCCGAACGAAGAAAGTAATAGATCAGTTTGTTATAATCCACATATAGTAAATATAATTCAGAAAGTTATTTAAAAGAGAAAATAAATACTACTTATATATAAAAAGGGTTGCAGCCTGCGTGTGAGAAGAATATTAAAAAACATTTAGGGATCATTTGATAGAGTGTATTGAGAAAAATAATGGATGCATTAATTAATGTGTACTATTAGGGGTCGTCTGGTAGAATGTATAAGATCAATGTAAAATACAGTGTATTAGTAATGTTTGCATTAGTAATGCTTGTATTACTTATGCATGTATTATTTCTTATACATTGTTTGGTTTGATGTATAAGAAATAATACATCTTACATAATTTCTATAAAAGAAATGTTTGTTTACAAAAATACCCTTCCTTGATTTTGTACACTTTTTTTGCAATAAATTTTTTTTGTCATCTCAAATATAATTACCATTGTTGAACCAGTATATAGAGGTTTCAGATTAATTGTAAGACCTTCATCTTTGCGCATGAAATATTATGCCAACGGATTAACATAGTCGAAACAAAAATAAAATATAAGAAGTAAAATTAAGAAATAGTCTCAATTCTTTTTTTATCTTTTTAAAGACCCTCGAAGAATATGTTACAATTATTTAAATCAATTATTCATTGTTGTAGATTAAAATGGTGGGAAAAAAAATTATGAAATATTTTGAAAAGATTTACTATTGCAAATTAAAATAGCGGAAAAAGGAATGGTGAAATATTTCGAGAGGAAAATTGAGGGGTATTAAGGTCATTTAATAAGTTTATGTATGTATTAAAGACTTTGCATTACTAATACATAGAAAATGAGTGATATTAGTAATACACACCTTAATATACAATAGAGTGTATAACTAATATTTGCATTAGTTATACATTGACTAAAAATTGTACCAAACAAGGTATTCATAATACACATTAATTAATACATGCATTGTTTTTGCCAATACACTCTACCAAACGACCCCTTAATACCTTGTTTGGTATATATTTTAACACATGTATGCATTAGTTATACACTCTATTGTATATTAAAATGTCTATTACTAATACCACTCATTTCTTTATGTATTTGTAAAACAAAGACTTCAATACATGCACTAACTTGATGATTACAAAATCACCCCTCAAATCTATAGTATTCTTTCAACTAAATTTACTACTTCTTTTGAGAATACCTATTTTGTCAAAATCTGAGAATTTAGTTAAATCCATTTCAGCACATATCAACAGATTAGTCCACAACGAAATTAGGAGTAAATTGATAATCAAATTATGTCTTCTGCAAGGCGTAGGTGGAATGGTGTTACAGTGTTAATTGGTTTTAGAGAAAATGGTCAAATACCCCCCAACCTTTATCCCAAATTTCAACTACACACTTATCCTTTGAGAAGATCCAATGACCCACCTGAACTATTTTAAAATGAAATTATTACTCCTCTAACGCTGACATGACAAGAGAGTGTGTTTCACTCTTTTTAAAGAGAGTGAGAACGAAATTATTTTATTACATTTCTTTAAATAAATATATATAATTTTAATTATTTTCTTCTTCTTCTTCCATTCTTCTTCTTCTCCATTTTCTCTTCATCTTCAATGGCATCCAAGAATGACAATTATTTTTCTTCTTCTTCAATTTTTCTTCAATGGCATCCAAGAACCCATCAATGACAATTAATTTTTTTTTTCTTCTTCTCCTTCTTCAATGGCACCCAAGACCCCATTAATAGCAATTAATTTTTTTTCTTCTTCAATTCTTCTTCTTCTTTTTTTTCAATGGCATTCAAGAACTCATCAATGACATTTCTTCTTCTTCTTCTTCTTCTTCTTCTTCTTCTTCTTCTTCTTCTTCTTCACTGGCATTCAAGAACTCGAATTACGTGAGAATGTTGAATCAATTCAGATTGGAAACTAACGTCACCAGAATTTTGAATTTTCCGGCGCCATCACTATCGCGGCGCCATCACTGTCGCAACGCCATTTTGTGAAAATGAAATATTTTTTGGACATTAATTGTTGATTTGATTTTGATAATATTACATATCGTGTGAATTCCATATGATTCATTATGCCATTGAAGAAGAAGAAGAATAGAATAAGAGGAAGAAAAAAAAGAAGAAGATGATAATGACGTGCCATGACGTGGAATTATTTTTTTATAGTAAAAAAATAATCTATGATGTGGAATTACGTGGCATGACACGTGGCAGCGCACGTAGACCACAAATCAAAATAAAATCTGGTATGAGTTTTTAGAGGGATATATATTCCACTTTAAAATAGTTCAGGGGTAATAATTTCACTTTAAAATAGTTCAGGGGGGTCATAGGACCCTCTCAAAGTATAAGTATGTAGTTGGGATTTGGGTTAAAGTTTGGGGGGGGGGGGCGTATTTGACCATTTTCTCATTGGTTTTATCATAATAGCATTAGACAAATTAAACATGATGTGATGATAATCTATTAATGGCTCTATTGAGACCTCAAGTCTGATCTTGATCTGTATCCGAACGTAAAATTGCTAATTTCATTAAAATTGATTGAAAGAAAGTTCAGAAAGTTATGATATTTTAAAGAAAAGTTGGGTGAAAGATGAGGAGAAACAACACCCAATTAATTGAAGATGACGATTTTTTTTATAGAAAATGTTTTTGTAAGCGAATGATGTCATTTTTCTTAATTGTCTTGAGACATCTACGAAGCTTCTAATGAAAAGAAAAATATTTTAATAAATAATTTTTTTTTTGATGAAATTATGAAAATAAATAGTATACTTTCGTCCCAGATTATGTGTCATCATTTTTTTTTTAATTCGTCCCAAAATAAGTGTCACCTTTCTTTATTTGACAACTTTTTAAAGGCACAATTATCCTTTTACCCTTATTGGTCCCACTTAATTAAAAAAAAATATATTGATATATTTTTTGATAAAGAATAATTTGGTAAATTTTACCAAGTCTTCCCTTATTTTTTAAACTCCGTACCTGGTTAAATGACGATACATAAAATGGGACGACGAGAGTATTATCTTTACTATATTAAATCTAATATCCTATAAAAAATAACATATGCATAATCAACATTACTGATACTTTACATTAATAATGAAAACATTACTGATATACCTAGCAATCTAGCAAACGACTCGACCCCTCAGGTAGATAGAAAGTGAGTGAAGTAGAGTTGTAAACTTCGATTCACACGTCGCATCTTCTTGTTCAATTTAACAGATCTTTAGGCTTTGGCCTTCCCTTCTCCTTCCTTTTCCCATTAAAGTTTTCTTCTTTACTTCTCCTTCAAACATACCACCCAACAAGATCTAAAGAACAAAAAAAAGATTTCAGTTTCCCCTCTAATCAGAGTAATGCTCTTTGTTGCCTATTTTCTGTTCTGCTTTTCACCATTTTGTTGTGGATCATGCAATTGTGATTCTTTAGATTGTATTAAACGTTACTATCCAATTGAATTCCATTTTACTATCTTGTTAGTCCATTGTTTGTGGTTTTTATAGGTATCATAAATGGTCTCTTCTTTTTCGTTTCTTTTTTGTTGATTGAAAGGTTAGCTGAATGAATGAAGAGGCAGTACTCAAACTGCATTTTAACTTTATTTGGTTTTGCTGTGGGGAAGCTGGTGATTTGAGATTATGTGTCTTATTTTACTTATACTAACTTTAGTCAATTTACATTGTACGAGGCTGTTATTTTCTGAAACAGATTGTTGTTATATTTCTTGACTTTAAAGTAAGTTTTTGCTTGTACTTCACATTGAGTGATTTAGTCTATCCACCAACAGCCTTTCCATTTAAATTGTAGCAATGGTTCTTGGGCTGAGGTCAAAGCTCAAAAAGGGTGCTTCTGTTCAAGTGGAGTACGTCTTTCAGATAGATGAGATTAAACATTGGCCTCCATCACAGTCCCTCAAGTCTGTTCAGTCTGTGTTGCTTCAATGGGAAAATGATGGTCAGAATTCTGGTTCTATTGTGTCTAGTGTTGGGGATTCCAGCATTGAATTCAGGGAGTCTTTCACCCTTCCATTAACTTTATGTCGCGAAAAGAAGGACAATGACAAATTCCAGAAGAATTTCCTGGACTTCTATTTATATGAGCTTCGTAAGGATAAGACAACTAAAGGCCAACTCTTGGGGACATCAGTAATAAATCTTGCAGATTTTGGAATAATTGAGGAGGTTGTATCTATTTACACTCCACTCAACTGCAAGAAGAGTTCTAAGAGCTCCGACCAACCAGCTCTGTTTGTTAGCATACATCCTACTGGGAGGGGTAGCTCAAGTTCATCCCATGTTAGTGTAGGGAAAGAACTATCCATAGAAAGGGATGGACAAGAATCTGTTGCAGATTCTGTGAATGGAAAAAACGATGATGAGGATGAGGTTGCATCTTTCACTGATGATGAATCGTCATATTCATCGCAAAATGTTGCTAAGGCTGCAAGATTTTCACCATCTCAGAAAGGAAAGGTATTTGTAACATTTATATTCTGTTTGTTATTCTGAATCCGAGAACTTTCTTAATTAATCATTCTGGGGTTATCTTTTCTAATTTTATTTATTCAGTTTCAATAATTACCATTTGTGCTCAGTCATTGGAACAACAACAACATACCTAGTGTATTCCCACTAAGTGTGCTCTGGGGAGGGTAAAGTGCACGCGGTCTCTACCACTACCTCTGATGAAGTAGAGAGGTTGTTTCTGAAACAAATAACCATATAACAAACAAAAACATGAAAACAAACAACCAAATGGAATAACACACCACTAGATACTAAAGAAACAAGACATCCATAGAGTAATACTATAAACTATCTATCCGAAATCACAAACATCTGTAGACACCACAAACAAGTAACTACAAGATATCTGCAAAGCCCTCCTTCGGCCTTCCTACTAGTAAAGACGCACTCCTACCCTCTAGCCTTCTACACTAATTTGCTTCCTCCACACCTTCCTATCAAGGTTCATTCCTCCGTAAGCTGTAACTGCTCCATGTCATGCCTAAACACCTCCCTCCAATATTTCTTCGGCCTACCTCTACCTCGCCTAAAGCCATCCATAGCCAGCCTCTCACACCTCTGTACTGGGGCATCTGTGCCCTTCCTCATCACATGCCCGAACCATCTCAACCTCACTTCTCGCATCTTGTCTTCCACGGAAGCCACTCTCACCTTCTGTCGAATAATCTCATTTCTAACCCTATCTCTCCTAGTAAGTCCACACACCCATCTCAGCATCCTCATCTCCGCCACCTTCAACTTTTGGATGTGAGAGTTCTTAACTGGCCAACACTCCGCTCCATACAATATAGCCAGTTGGACTACTTTCCTTTAAGCTTAGAAGACACTTTCTTATCACACAAAACTCCTGAAGCGAACCTCCATTTCAACCACCCTGCACCTTGAAACTATCTCTCTTCTGAATGGCCTGAGAATCCAACTTCACTACCACGTCGACCTCGTGCGTCGAATTACTAAAATTGCATTCCAAGTACTCCGTCTTGGTCCTGCTCAACCTAAACCCTTTATACTCTAGGGTCTGTCTCCGAACCTCCAACTTATCATTAACTTTTCCCTACATCTCGTCAATTAGCACTGCATCATCGACCAATAACATACACCAAGGCACCTCCCGTTGAATGCACCGTGTCAATACATCCATCATTAAGGCGAATAAAAATGGACTAAGAGTAGATCCGTAGTGCAACCCTGTCAAAACAGGGAAGTTCTCCGAATCTCCTCCTACCGTTCTCACACGAGTCATCGCTCCGTCGTACGTGTCTTGAATCGACTTAGTGTATGCCATGGGCACACCTCTAGCCTCCAAGCATCTGCACAGAACCTCCCTGGGAACTTTGCCGTACGTCTTCTCAAGATCGATGAACACCATGTGCAAGTCCTTCTTCCTCTCCTTATACTGCTCCACTAATCTCCTCACGGGGTAAATGGCTTCTGTAGTCGAGCGACCTGGAATGAAACTGAACTGATTCTCGAAATTTGTCATGATCCTCCTCAGCCTCAACTCGACCACCCTTTTCCGAACCTTCATAGTATGACTCAACAACTTGATACCCCTATAGTTGTTGCAACTCTGCATGTCCCTTTTGTTCTTATATAAAGGAATCATCGTACTCCATCTCCAAGAAATGAGAATTAAATCTTAGGCTATTATGCAAACTCTTTCTGTAGTTCAAACCAGACGACCCTTATACTCGTCCATTTTGGCGAGTTCTTCTAGAGATAACAATGTAAATTGTCAGTTATGGAATTTTGGCTAAATTCTTGTAGTTGTAAATATTCCTTTCAATTCGAGTTTGAAACAGGTGTCTTATTCACTTATGGTGGCGGTAAGGAGATAATATTTCGTTCTTCTATTTCCTGGACTTCCCGATGACTGATTTAGCAGGGTCTTGAATTGCATCTTTCATATTGACAAAGAAGTGTTTTGCTACTTGTCTACTAGTCGCTCCCCTTTGATGATAGACTGTATTATAACCTATGCAGGCGTTCTATGTGAATCAAATATGCTGTAGGTTGTATGGTGTGTTTCCCTACATATGCCTATCTGTCGTTGCAGGTTATTTATTAATGCTCTACCATGATTATTTTTAGATTGCACATGAATCCATAACTGAGAACGTGCTGAGGGACAATCCAGAACCTGATGCACTTTTGGGACTGGACGCTACAGTAATGCTCATGGATTCTACCAGTAGAAGTTCTAGAAATGTAGCTCCCGGGTTGTCAAGTAGCTTATCATTGAACAGAGAAAATTCTCTGAGCAACACCACTTCTTTATCTAAATTTTCTGAAAGAAGTATGACATCAATACAGAAGAAATCTGCTTCCCAAGCAACAGGATCCTCTTCCTCATTACAAAGTTATAGAAATAAAAATGGGAAGGCAAGCAACTCTGCGACAGTTATTGAGCAGCAAAGTATGATGTATGATATTCAGGAAGATAATGCTGACAAGAAAGGTTTCCTCAAAGTCGATTCCTATAGTGATCGCTATCAGGACTCCCGAAATAAACCAAAGGTCCACACTGAAAGTACAGTACTCAAGGATTTACATGTTGGTGTAGTGAATGGAAAAGGAATGGAGCTTCTAGAGATTGACCAGCATGAAGAGAACTTGAAAGAGAGTCCTCATTTTTCAGAAATCAAATTAGGCAGGAAACACAGCTTTTTGAAGGGTGATACTCTTAATTCGAATAAGGTTCCTGTATTGCAGGGATCTAGCAAAGGTAAATCAAAGCATGTGAAGTCTCACCAACTGAATGACTTAGCTAACAGAAGCGGATTTCCTGATAGCAGCCAGAATCCAGAGAAGTCCGCAAAACTGCATGTTTCGGAAGATGCTTGGTCTAATGGTAAAGGTAATAAAACAGTGAATGGATCTCCTGATAGAAAAAATGAATGGAAGTCTAAAATCGAGACACTTGAGGAAGAACTAATGGAAGCGGCCGCTGTCGAGGTTAGCCTTTATTCTGTAGTGGCTGAGCATGGCAGTTCTGCACACAAGGTCCATGCTCCAGCTCGCCGCCTTTCTCGATTTTATGTTCATGCTTGCAGAACAAAATCTCGAGTTAAACAGGCAGGTGCTGCTAGAGCTGCTGTCTCAGGTTTAGTTTTGGTTTCAAAAGCTTGCGGAAATGATGTTCCAAGGTATATCATCGTCAAATATGTAAAGGAACTTGGTGCAAGCCTACATTTTGGCTTTGTGAAGCATATTCTTAATTCCTTTGTATTAGACTGAACACTACTTTTATCATCAATTGTAGGTTCACATCAATGGATAGAGGGGGCGGGCTCATTATCCATTGAGTTTTGAACCGTGTACCAATAACCCTCGGGGAAAATTTGTAGTTTTGCATTGAAGTAATACCTAAGAAGAAGCTAGCAGTAATTTAAGTCAATGAAACGGAGAAAAGTTGTGATTGCTCAACAAATAAAAATGTTTTTCTTTCTTATGTGATAAGCTTCTGGTGAAGCTTATTCCCTGGTTTGACTCTTGGGTCGAATTTTAGGTGTCTCGTCATCTTATTACACATTATAAATAAAAATATTAGTTACTTTTGTCATGGAAATGAAGTTAGTATCATTAATGAGTTGCAATTGGGCATAGAGGAATTAAAGTGATTACCCTTTCTGTACCGCAGAAGATTTCAGTTGTCTGTTTCTTGATTTACAGGTTGACCTTTTGGTTGTCAAATTCAGTCATATTGAGAGCAATTGTTAGCCAGGCTGCTGGAGGAAGGAGAGAAGATGATAGACCATATGCGGAGAGCAATACGGGTAACACTAGTTTAAATGGAAGATCACTGAAAAAGAGGAATGAGATTTCTTTCAATAAGGACCTCAACAATTGTCTAACAGAAGAACTTGGTAACTGGGAGGATACTGAAACCTTTATGATTGCACTGGAACAAGTTGAAGCTTGGATTTTCTCCCGCATTGTTGAGTCTGTCTGGTGGCAGGTTGATCCTAAAAATCTGTTTCTTCTGCTCTCTCTCTTGTTTCTTTATTTAACGAATAATATTTCATTTTTAAAATCAGTGCTGTGACTTGATTTTTTTCTATGGATGCAGACTTTGACTCCACACATGCAAAACGCAGCTACAAACCCTGGTGGCAGATCAGTGAGCTCTAGTGTTAAGAAAACCTATGGATGCAGGAGTAGTTTAGGGGATCAAGAGCAAGGTAATCTCTCCATTGAGCTCTGGAAGAAGGCTTTCAAGGATGCCTGTGAAAGGCTTTGCCCAGTTAGGGCAGGAGGACATGAGTGTGGCTGCTTGTCCTTGCTGTCTAGATTGGTAAGTTGATTGCACATTTGTATCCCCTGTTCAACAGAATCGAACATATACTAGAAACTGGCATGAGTTAACATTCCACTGCATTGTTTCTTGTAGAAATAGGAATTTTTCCTGTGTATGGAGACATGTTATTATTGTTAATGCAGAATTTCTGTTTTTGTTTCTAAATGAGAAGTTATACTTTATGTTACCAGGTTTACTTAGTCCCTACTTGTGCATCATGACACCTGAACAACCTTGCATAACTAGTTTCTCAGTTTTGCTTATTGAATTTAGTGGATATAGTTAGTTCTTTGTTTATGGGTTATAACAGGTAATGGAACAGTTGGTGAGTAGATTGGATGTGGCCATGTTCAATGCAATCCTTCGTGAATCAGCTGAAGAAATGCCAACGGATCCAGTATCAGATCCCATTTGTGATTCTAAGGTCCTCCCAATCCCTGCAGGGAAATCAAGCTTTGGCGCTGGTGCACAACTAAAAAATGCTGTGAGTAGTCAAGCTAGCCAGTGTTTTTTTAGCTTAGTCGGTGATGCATTACTGATATAATCGTCAATTTCATTCTTCTTACCTAATATGGGAGTTTTCAGAGTTGGAAGGAGAATCTGCCATTGATGCTCCTTCTAGATACTTTTAGCACAATGCTCATTGATCTTGTTGATCTTGCTAATAGATTCTCTCCAAAGATGTTTTTGATACGCCCAAATTACAACTTTCCTTAGAAAGTGTAAGCGGTCGTTGTCAAATATACAACCCACCTAGGTTGGGGTCGAATCCCAGAGGGAATATGGTGTTAACTAAGTTGTATGATTATTAATAGACTATTGATCAAAGGTTTCCGGAAATAAAAGGGGATTATGTTGTTAACAAATATTGTTGAGAGTATTACTCGGTATTTGAGCTAGTGAGTACGTTGAAAATGAAATCAATGAGATAAGTTAAACTAGGAATATGGTCACCAAGGTGTTAATAAAATCAGGGTTGTGTGCTCTTTCAAATCCCTACTTAACAATTCCAATTGCAAGGTTAATTGAGCATTAAAGTCCATCTAATTGTTTCTCAACCCTAGAAGATGGCTACACTTTAATTCTTTCGAACTCAAAGAGTGATATGGAATATTCAATTAAATCCTCAAGATAGTTAATCCTGTTAAGACATCAACCCATAAACCAAAGGTTAAAGCCCTTGATTTTCTTGTACTTCTTCTCTTTTCCCAACGCCAACTTTTCTACTCAAACAAGGGGTGTTCATGGGCACATCCTTCGAGTTTGCAATCAAGAAAGATCATTAATCTGAAGAGAAGATTATACAATTGAATTTATCTATGGAATTTGACCATTCTTACAACCCTAGCAATAAATCACACCAAGGCTCCCATAACCCTAGTTATGGGAGTTTTAGCCACACATAATAAAAGAAAAGAATTCCATTGTATATTTCATAAACAGTTCAGAATTACTTACAAAGATACAAGAGGTTGTTCTAGATCTTAGATGGTGGTGAATAAAATGAAATCCCAAAGAATAAGCTTGTTTCTCAAAGAATTCTCAGTTACAAAATTTTTTGAAAGCCACAAGATGCATAGTCTAACCCTAAGCTGGGTATTTATAGCCTCCCAGAAGATGGGAATTTAAAATTCAAAACATAGGTTGCCGCGTCATGGTTGACGGCCAAAGTGACGGTCCGTCGTGAGCTTGACGGCCCGTCACTTGGTCCGTCACTGGGACTCAAATCTCTATGCTGTCTGTTTAAGGGCGATGGCCAAAGTGACGGTCCATCGCAAGCCTGACGGCCCGTCACTTGGACTCTGGCTTTCCTTTGTTCTGCTTAAGTCTGACGAACAGAATGACGGCCTGTCGCTGGCTTGACGGTTCGTCACTTGGATCCTTGGTGACTTCTGTTCTGTTTAAGGCCGACGGATACAGTGACGGTCCGTCGCAAGGTTGACGGGCCCGTCAGTTAGTCCGTCACATGTATGTATTTCCTGCTTTTTCAAGTTATTCCTTCTTCTAAGTCATTTTCTTGAGATCAAGTAAAACCCAACTTTAAATGCTTCAATAGTTGCTTAAAAAAGTACAAATATCTTGTAAAAAGTGCAAAATGTTCCGTCAAATGCCGGAACATCAACACCCTCAACTTAACACAATTGCTTGTCCTCAAGCAACTCAACACCACATCACGTGCATAACAAGAACAATGACAGGTACTTCCACTGATGAACTATACGTTAAGCAACCACTTAATTTGCACCTTACTCATGAAGTCTCAACACATAAGGATCCACATTTGGCATTATTCTACAATTCAACACATGCAACTCATGGACACACAATCTCAAAGAAATCAGTAATGATAAGTGCAGTTCAAATTGCCCTCACATTTAAGAAATCCGCCACACTTGCTCATTGAATTTGCGGACTAATGAATTGAACTCGCACTCTCACAAGGAAAGTTTCAAACAAAGCACATACACCCATAAGCTTGCCCTTATCATCTTAAACAACCTACAACCTACAGACAGGATCAAATAGGACTTTTTATAGCTTGTAATGAGGCTTCGGTGACAAGTGGGGAATGTTCTAGAGATAATGACTTCAGGTCCAGATTTCACCCTCCTTAACTTTAATGCTACTCACCATGACTATTTCATTCTTCATTTCAACTTCCTTTACAAACTATACTCTTCATCCTTCAATCTTAAAACACCAGTCCTAAAACACCCCCTTTTTTTTTTTGAATATCTGCATCAGCCACCCTCAACTTATGCTGATGCTGCCAGTTGAGGTACACATAATCTAAACAGATCAGGGCCGGATGAGACAAATTTACATAGCTCAAACTTTTAACTTCGAATGATTAACTTCCTAATAGTAGCCACCTTCAACTTAGGCATTTCGCCTGAGTTGAGGTGCACAATGTCCGAGGCTGGACCAGGGCCAAGGTCAGGTGTTAACATTAAGAAGAGAGTGAATCCAAATCGTTGGGGCGGAATAAATAACTAAGAAAAAGGCTCAAAAAAGGTTTCAAAGGGCTAAACTACATCTTTTTTGTAGGGCTTTTAAGGCTAAATGGACTAATATTAGAAGGAGGCCTATTATCCTATCCTATTTTTTTAATAACTGTGGTGTCCGGGCTAGTTTGCGCGCACCTCGATTAATCAACCATAATTCTACAAAAACTGAATCGGGCAAGTTCTCGCTGTACACACAATGTAAGAACTACATCAAATTCTCTCACACACTTGCAATGAACTACTACTCATATTACAGACTCTTGGACTTGCGCCAATCATACTTATGCTTTAACATTCTAATGCCAATCTCAGATCCATAATGGTTGATCATTACACATTAAGCGACAAAAAGGGCATTATCATAAACTAACAAGTTCACAGTTTTCTACCACAACGTTCTTCTTCAATACACATGAAAGGTGGCAAACGAAAAGAACATATTTATAATCACAAAAATTCCACAAAAGATAAACAACAGAAAATAACAACCTAAACAATTAAACATGCCGGTTCCCTATATAGCACACGAGGGAAAAGAACACATGCAACAAAAACCCCCGTGGTGACCAACTTCACAATAAGTACCCCACCTCCACTAAAAAAATGCTTTGTCCTCAATGCATCATAATTTAAGTACAAGGGAGCAGAATACTTGAAAAGCCTTTAGGCTTGTGAATCAGTCGAGTCAGGTGAGGCTTCCTTAGCCTCAGGTACAACTGCAACGACCCCCTCAGTAGTCGGAGTACTCAATACAGCTTCCTCCTCAATATGAGGTACAGAATAGGCACTGGCTCCGGTATGTGTCTACTTCCTCGGGCTGAACTAGTGGACACCCCAGCTGCTTCATCATCGACTTTCTTCTTTCTTTTCTCTTCATCTCTCTTTGATCTTTTTATTGCTTTTCTCATACTTCTTTGCTCAGGTGTTTCATCTCTGCGCCTCTTCTGCCTTTCCGACCTTGTGTTAGCACTTTTATCAACCTGTTTACCTTTTTCCTTGAGTGGCCTGCCTATGAGATCTACAAGACCTTCTTCTTCATCACTTACCACCAATGCGGGATCAAATGCACTTGGTGGTTGTTGTTTCTTCAACTCAGCAATATCAGCTTATGCCTGTCTGAATTCATCCACGAACTTTGCAAAATCTGGAATGGATAGCTCTCTCAACCGGTTGTTCACTCGCTCCTCCATATCATCCATCCTTGCATGTAAATTCTCATATGGCTTAAGGGCTTCAGCAACAATTTGGTCTACAAACGACTTGAATTCTTTCGACCAAGCATTCAATTGCTGCTCGAATTTCTTCTGAGCTTTCATAGTCTTTGCAAAGTTTTCCTGTGTCAACCTGTACTCCGAATATCTCGGTGGGATGGACGCAGTGTCTGATGTCTCTCCCACCGGAGGCATAGATTTCGAACCTGCAGAAGTACTTGGTGGCGCATAACTTGGTGGAACATAAGTGGTTAGTGGCAATGGCATACTTGGAGGCATCTCTGAAGTCTCTGGAGCGGGTGCAAACTGTGCCTCATATGCTGGTGGCTCATTAACTCGCATTTCGAACTTAGAATCGTTCTTTGTCCGCTCAATGTTTTGTCTTCTAAATGCTCGGACTTCATTATCCTCTCCCCTGATTACAGGCACATTAACTTGCCTAAACAATTCCGTGATCAAGCACGAAAATGGTAATGCGCTTGCCGTCTTGTGAGCATGAACAAACATTTCATCAGCAATTACGTAACCGAAGTCAATCTTCAACCCCTCATTCATACTGGCTACTACCACTGCCCTTTGATTATCCAAGTTAGCATCCCCTCCTGTAGGCATTAGCCTTAACCTGACGATGGCCTACCAAAACTTCACCCTGAAACTTAAGGACGACTTTGCGATCCGATTTTTACCTTGCAGCCATGATGGGTTACCGTCGTCTGTAAGAACCCGAGCCAACCAAGGCCGTTGGCTAGATGCTGTCAACATACGATGCTCTAGCTCTGGTGTGACGACTGGTGCTTCATAATCTGGACCGAACAACATTCGGTTGATTGTGCGATCTGAAATATCAACTGTCATCCCTCTCACAGGAACCTGTGTTCTGTTCCTTATGGACAATCCTTCTCCAATAGTGCCAAGTAGTTGACAAAGAATTCCCGAACTATGTTTGGTTAGTACGACCCCGGAGGCTTGCTCAAGCTCGCTAGCTCATACTCATAGGACCTCCTTTCCAGGTCTGGATACTCATGGAGATCGAAAGTGACTATTTGATACTCTTTTGTGATGGGCCGCTTCATAGGTCTATTCTGTGTTGGATGGAGCCCATCATAGCAGTGCTTTTTCGTGCCCTCAACTTTCCACCGAATTGATTCACACACTTTCGGGTCCTTTCTTTTAATCACATTTCCTTCCTCAGGTTTTGACACATCGACTGGGTCAGGGTTTGAAGTGTTAACCCCTTCCTCGTCGGGGATAGAACTTGTTGTGCTGTTGCTCTCACTTTCACTCTCCTACTCTCCTCCTCATACTGGGAGAGTGCTTGTTTTTTTTCTCACTTTGGCGGGTGTTGAAAGCAGGTGCTTCTTCATCCCGTTCTTGTTCATCCCTGCCCCTTTGAGTATTGGTGTCTCGAGACTGTTGAGATCGCCCACCACCTCTCCTCGAGGGTAGTTTTTGAGTCATTATGTGTGAAAATAGAACATAAGATCACACCACGGAGTCAAATGATGTAGTAAGTTGTAATAAAAAAGAAAGAAACATGACTGTTTTAAAGTGACGGTCAGGCTAATGGTCCATCGCTCTGGCCATCAGTGCTTAACAAAACCAGTCTCACAATCTCAGATGGTGACGGTCACAGTGACGGTCAGTCACAAGGTTGACGGTCCGTCAACTCGTCCGTCAGCTATTCCCTTTTTAGTCTCATGCTTCTTTGTAGACGTAGGCTTGGGATTTGCAAAATTTATGCGAACAAGCCTACTTTCTAGCAAATTCTCTGTACTTTTACAATACGGTTTACTCAGACTTCACCTCAAATCAACTAACACCAGTGTTCGAATCACCATTATTTTCAACAAAAGAAAGATTTTCTTCAGGAACCACTTATACTCTCATCTTAACATGCTCAACATTTCAAACAAAAAGGAGTTAGAATCATACCTTGTTGTTGATGCTTTTTCTTCACTCTTCTGGGACTTTGGGACTTCACAACTTATGAACAACTACAACTTAGTGCTTTTAAAAGTAAGAGCTTATATTTTGATGCTGATGAAAAGAATAGATGGTTTGCAGTTTAAATAAGAGAGGAAAGGAAGTGAAGAGTTTTTAGAGAGGATGAATTTAATTTAAAAACAATGAATGTGCGGGAGTTTCAACAGTTTTGGGAGCTAGAGAGACAGGAACGTGCATGTATCTGACTCCCTCTATCTATCCATTTAAAGACCTTTGGGTCGGTTCAATTATTCCATTGGGCTTAATTTTGCCTCGACCCGTAATTTTAAAAACAAGGGTTTTTCTGACGGTCTAGCTGACGGTCCGTCAGGTGACCGACGGTCCGTCGGCTATGCCGTCACAACTTACCAGAATATCATGCTAGCGGACTCACCTTGACGGTCTATCACTGAGGTGATGGCCCGTTGCACTTGGCTTGGCATCTTTCTTTGTCATTAGATATCTTAACGCTGCGTGGTCTTTGTGAACTACTACCTTAATTCCCAATAGATATGCCGAAATTTCTCAAATGCATACACCACGGCCAAGAGTTCTTGCTCTGTCACAGTGTAATTCTTTTGTGCACCATTTAAAGCCTTACTAGCATAATAAATAGGGTGAAACAACTTCTCCTTCTTTTGCCCCAAAATAGCTCCGAAAGTGACCCCACTCGCTGGCTTAGACCAGTCTGGAGCAATGATGATAGGTGCAACAACCAACTTTTCTTTAAGGCATTGGAATGCCTTAATACAATCATCGTCAAACATAAACTTGCTCTCCTTTTCCAATAACTTGCAAAGTGGGTTTGCAATTTTGCAAAAAACTTTGATAAACCTTCGGTAAAAACCAGCATGGCCCAGAAAGCTACGAACTCCTTTAACTGAGATAGGAGGAGGTAGTTTTTCGATAACTTCTATCTTAGCTCTATCAACTTCAATTCCTTTTGTTGAGATTTTGTGTCCCAACACTATGTTCCTTTCACCATGAAGTGGAACTTCTCTCAATTTACAACAGGATTAAATTCCTCACATCGCTGCAAAGCCTTCCCCAAATTCACCAAACACAAGTCGCAAGTCGACGGAATCACATACCACAGAAAAATCGTCCATGAATACTTCCAAAGTGTCCTCCACCAAATCTGAAAAGATCGACATCATACACCTTTGGAACGTAGTTGGTGCATTACACAATCCGAACGGCATTCGTAGAATGCAAAAGTTCCATAGGGGCATGTGAAAGTTGTTTTCTCTTGATCCTCAGGAGCAATCAATATTTGATTGTATCCTACACACCGAGGAAACAGTACCAACCCCTTCCTGCCAACCGATCAAGCATTTGGTCCATGAAGAGCATTGGAAAATCATCTTTCAATGTCCAGGAGTTCAGCTTCCTGTAATCCATACATACTCGCCAACCAGTAACCGGTCTGAGTGGAATCATCTCATTCCTCTCATTTGCTACAACTGTCATGCCTCTCTTCTTAGGCATGCATTGTACAGGGCTCACCCACTTACTGTCAAAGATTGGGTAGACAACCCTAGCTTCAAGCCACTTTATGATCTCCTTCTTGACCACTTCTTGCATTGGTAGGTTCAACCTGAGCTGATGTTCAATCGTAGGAGTGCATTCTTCTTCCAACTATACCTTATGGGTGCACATACCAGGTGGGATGCCTATGATGTCGGCAATAGTCCACCCAATAGCTTGCTTATAGCGCCTCAGTACAGAAATAAGAGCCTTGACCTGATGCTCCCCCAAATCCGCTGCAATAATAACTGGTAAAGTGTTTCTATCGCCTAGGAACACATACCGCAAATGGCCTGGCAGTTCCTTTAGTTCCAACATCGGTGGTTCTTCAATCGAAGGCTTAACAGGTGGTGTTGGACGATTTTTTAAGTCCAAATCCAGCTTCTTGGGGGGCATAAAAGTATGACCCCATTCCCGTCAGCGCACCAACGGTCTCATCATACTCATCAATTCCCTTGCTGTCGAAGTTCATCAACACTGCAGCCAAAGTCTCCATCGCAAATATTTCTTCAGCTGACACCTCTTGATCATCTTTATAAGACACATTAATAATTGAAACAACACTCATCTCCTTCTGTTGCTTCATAGATTGGCACACATCAAAGCTAACCTCTTCGTCATTGAGCCTGAATTTCAGCTCATTGCACTCCAAATCGATTAGCACTATCCTGGTCGCTAAGAACGGTCTACCCAAGATTATGGGGACTTCGAAATCCACATCACAATCTAGAATCACAAAGTCCGCGGGAAAAATAAAGCTGGCAACTTTAACTAGAACATCATATAGAATTCCCACCGGTCTTTTCACCGACCTGTCAGCCATCAGAAGTCGCATATTAGTAGGCTTAGGATCTCCCAAAACCAATTATTTGAAAACCGTCAATGGCATGGGGTTAATGCTTGCTCTAAGATCGCAAAGGGCTTTTGCAAAGATAAACGATCCGATCTTACAAGGGACAGTGAATGCTCTTGGATCAGCTTTCTGTCTGCACTAGTGATCTTGTAGCGATAGCACTACAATGATGAAGATTATTCACCGGTTCATAACTCGCAGTTCTTTTCTTTGTCACAAGGTCTTTCATAAACTTAGCATATCCTGGCATCTGCTCTAGTGCCTTAACTAAAGGCACATTCACTGTCAACTGCTTTAACATAGCCGTGAATTTGCTAAACTTAGTCTCATTCGCTTTCTTCTGCAATCTGTGTGGAAACAGAGGAGGTAGCTTTGTTACAGTGGCCTCTACCTCCTTTCCGTTATCCTTCTTAACATTATCATCAGCTTGCTTCTGTTTAGATGGGCCTTTCATCTTCTCCAGCGTTTCTGGCTCTATTAGATGTTCGTTAACAGCTTCCTCTTCCGACTCCACTGCATCGTCTGGAACGGGTGTATCCAAGCAAGGGCCAAGTAACATTTTACCACTTCTAGTGGTAATAGCCATACATGAACTATCATTCCTCAGATTCTGCACTGTGTCACTTGGCAACGTCCCACTCTTCCTTTGATTGAATGCCGCTGACAATTGGTTCATCTGTTGCTCCAATTGCTTGATGGATGTAGAATGTGAGTCAACTAATTGACTCATGGTTGAAAAATCACTCATCGTCTCCCTTACTTCAACATCAGTTGACTCCACACCTTTCAACAATTTAGCCATCATATCCTCCATCGACATCTTCCCAGAGCTGTTTGCAGCATTGTCACGGTTCCTCGGTGGTATATACATCAGTCTTGTTCTTCCAACTTCCTTGGTCAAGATCTCTATAACCAGCCTTGTCATAATAATTCCGACCTTGATTTCCTTGGCCATTGCCTCGGAAACCCCCCGATTATTCAAGTAGTTTGCCTCCTCCTCAGAATCAGATTCAGTTCTCCTACTATGTGACCCCACAACTTTTACCTTTTCTACCTTCCCTGATAGTAAATGCTTTGTGAGCAAATCCATCTGGGTCTTTATGTGAGCCATATCCTGATCATACTCCTGTTCTCTCCTATGATGTTTTGCTGACATCCCACTAGAACCAGTATTGCTTGCTACCTCAAAATCCCGGGTATGCCAAGCTCTACTTGTCTTAGTCATTCTCTCTAGCATCTCTGCGGCCTCCGTGAAAGTAAGCTCCATGAAAGCTCCTCCTGCGGCATTATCTATAGTTGGCTTTGTCAGAAAGTTCAAAGCCCTATAGAATGTTTCCATCAAATGTTCATCAGTCATCTTATGATTTGGGTATTGCGTCTACTTCTTTTTGAATCTTACCCATATCTCATGAAGGGCTTATTCGGTAGCTGCCTGAAGTTACTAATCTTGTCCCTTAACTGTAACATTCTGGAAGGCGGAAAGAACCTTTTTAGGAAAGCTCCTTTTAGTTGCCTCCAGTTGTAGAATCAGGTGCTAGGTCATTCAACCACAGGGTTGCCTCTCCAGATAGAGACAACGGGAATAGCCTCAGACGGATTGCATTCTGCCCCACTCCAGGATTATCAAAGGACTTGCAGATTTTGATAAAGTTAATCAGATGCATATTCGGATCATCTCCTTGAAGTCCACCAAATAACCCCTTGAGATTTATCAACTGCACTCCTGGCGCTAATGGTGGTGGAATAATCGCTCCTGTAGCACCAGCTCCATCCAAATCAGCATCATCATCGTCATCCGGGTCAAACTGCACAACAAGTTGGCGATTTGCTCTCCCCCCTAGCTGTCCGATTACGATTCGCTGGTATGGCTACATTTTCCACACATCTCTGGTTCATAGGATCAACCAAATCATCATCACCCAGGTCATCATCATCTGCATTAGCAACACGACCAGGGTTATCTGCATTTTGTCGATTGACCTGGGCATTAGCCAAAGCGGCTAATCTTTCAGCTTCTTATTGTTCAACCATACTCCCAATTCGCTGCGGTTCTGGGTTAAAAGGTAATAATGGCCTGCCCGACCTTTTGATTTGTGGCATACACAACAAAGATCCTGTAATAGTCAAAAACAACAAATAAAGTAAAATTAGGAAACTTGACGAAAAGTCAATTAACGCTCATATACTTAATTGACAACTGTATTCCTCGACAACGGCGCCAAAATTTGATATGCCCAAATTACAGCTTTCCTTAGAAAGTTTAGGTAGTCGTTGTCAAATATATAACCTAATTAGGTTGGGGTCGAATCTCACAGGGAATATGGTGTTAACTAAGTTGTATGATTATTAACAGACTATTGATCAAAGATTTCCAGAAATAAAATGGGGGTTATGTTGTTAACAAATGTTGTTGAGAGTATTACTCGGTATTTGACCTAGCGAGTATTTTGCAAAATGAAATTAATGAGATAAGTTAAACTATGATTATGGTCATCAAGGTGTTAATAAAATCAGGGTTGTGAGCTCTTTCAAATCCCTACTTAACAATTCCCATTGCAAGGTTAATTGAGCATTAAAGTCCATCTAATTGTTTCTCAACCCTAGAAGATGGCTATACTTTAATTCTTTTGAACTCAAAGAGTGATATGGAATATTCAATTAAATCCTCAAGATAGTTAATCCTGTTAAGGCATCAACCCCTGAACCAAAGGTTAAAGCCCTTGATTTTCTTGTACTACTTCTCTTTTCCCAACACCTACTTTTCTACTCAAACAAGGGGGTGTTCATGGTCACATCCTTCGAGTTTGCAACCAAGAAAGATCATTAATCTGAAGAGAAGATTATGCAATTGAATTTATCTATGGAATTTAACCATTCTCACAACCCTAGCAATAAATCACACCAAGTTCGCATAAACCTAGTTATGGGAGTTTTAGCCACACATAATAAAAGAAAAGAATTCCATTGTATATTTCATAAACAATTCAGAATTACTTACAAAGATACAAGTGATTGTTCTAGATTTACTTACAAAGATACAAGTGATTGTTCTAGATCTTAGATGACGGTGAATAAAATGAAAAATCCCAAAGAATAAGCTTGTTTCTCATAGAATTCTCAGTTACAAAATGTTTCAAGAGCCAAAAGATGCCTAATCTAACCCTAAGTTGGGTATTTATAGGCTCCCAGAAGATGGAAATTTAAAATCGTCAGTTAGTCAGTCACATGCATGTATTCTGCTTTTCCAAGTTATGTTATTCCTTCTTCCCAGGAAAGTCATTTTTATGAGAGTAAGTAAACCAGCATTAAATGCTTCAATAGTTGCTTAAAAACGTACAATTATCCCTCGTAAAAGATGCAAAATGTTCCGTCAAATGCCGGAACATTAGTTATGAGATTTGCTTGCTTTCACTGAGGATGCAAACCTCCATCAGCCAACATAAATAGACCTCTATTTCATATGTAAGATGCGGTAACATTAGAATGTCAATGAAGTAATTACCATCTTCCAAGATGATATAATTTTTAGTCCTTCTTCTTACTCAATATAGGAGTTTACAGAGTTGGAGAAAATCTGCCTGCACATAAAAATTAATGGTTTTCATAAATCTATATCAAGACTTCTATTTTAGCTAGATGTGTTAAACAAGATTCTTAGAGATCTTAATGATCGGGAAAGAAGATTCTCCGTAGATGTTATTACATTTTCTTCGCTACACTAAGAAGGAGAAGTGAATCAGTTGAGCATCAAAGATATGCATCAACTTCAGATAAAAGATGGGTTTAAATTAGAATGTCTTTCCATCCATACATAAATGCTGTGGACTTGCAACAAATAAATAAATTAAATAGCGGTGGAAGCATGTATTAGGCATTTCTCTTGTATACTGCCAGAATTCTTCATAAAAGCAGGTAGATATAACTTGTCAGCCGTAACGTACTAATGATTCCGTATAGTGTATTAGAATGTGACTTACTTCTTGTTGGCAGATTGGCGACTGGTCTAGATGGCTATCTACTCTCTTTGGAATTGAGGAAAATGATTCCCCAGGTGATAATGAAGACCTTCTTCATGACAAGGCACCAGGTCCCGCCAAGCCTTTCAATCAACTCAATGCTCTAAGTGATCTAATGATGCTTCCCTTTGAAATGCTCGCCGATCCTCAAACTAGAAAAGAGGTGAGTCTCTGGGCATTACATCGTTTGATGCATTTCATCATGCTGTATGCTAAATTTCTTCTTATTTTTCTGTTTCAAGGTTTGTCCTATATTTGGTCCAACTTTGATCAGGCGGGTGCTCAGTAGTTTTGTTCCAGATGAGTTCTGTCCAATCCCAGTTCCCCCAGACGTCCTCAGGGCACTGGATTCTGAGGTTGGTGGTCTGTTCAAATGTATTAAGTTGCCATTTGTTTGAAGTTTTGGGGTTAATGCGTTTGCAAATTTTAGGTTCCGAGTTTTGCAAATGGTGTTTGTTTGGTCTTAATCTTGAAAACATTAGATTTGCAAATATAGTTTAGCTAATCTTCAAAAAACTCAAAACTAGTTTTGAAAGTTTTGCAGTTTCTGAAACATTTGAGAAACTGAGCTGGAATTTTTTTTAAAAAGGCAACCTTTCTTTCAAATTTAGGTCAAACAAACACCTCATGCAAAAACTCAAAAAAATGATTTTGCAAACTCAAAAACATTGGACAAATGTCACCTTAAACTGTACGCTCGTGCAACTTCATTGATACTTGGTTGAAACTTTAGGAACATCCTATTTATTAAAAGATAGTTTGCCATGAACGGGTCACTTCTTAATGTAGGATGTTGGGAATACTCCTGAAGAATCTGTCTCAACTGTCCCATTCACTGCGTCACCTACAGCATATTTACCCCCTTCAGTAAGGTCCATTAAAACCTTTCTGGGACAGACTGGAAATCAATCTTTACAAAGAAGCGGTTCATCAGTACTGAAGAAATCATATACCAGCGATGATGAGCTTGATGAATTGGACTCGCCCTTGAGTTCAATTGTAGCTGATAGATTCCGGGGTTCTCCTAATCTAGCAAAGATCAACTCTATCGCCAAGGGAAACGGTGATCGGAAAGTTGTTAGATATCAGCTACTCCGGCTAGTTTGGAGAGGAGCAGAACACTGAAGGACAAGGCCATGGTGGTGTTAATATATGTAAAGCCAGAGTAAATTTTTTGTTTATTTGCTTTCTTCAGTTGCTAAATGCCCATATATAGATGAACTTCAAGACTGTTTTGACATGAAATTCAGTGGTTCAGGCTGGTCATATTTTCCAATAAAATGTATTTGTTGAAGCTCTCCGAGTCTAGTAAAAACCTTGATGAGAGTTGCTGTTGGTTTCAAAACTAAAGTGTTTCTAAGAGATTGTTGCCATTTATCAGGCCAAGCAGATGAACTTAATCTATAAGGGGCCGTTTGGTGTGAGGTACGAAGACAAATTATCCTGGGATAAAATAATAGTCTCGGGATAAACTTTTTAATACATCGTCTGGTTTGGCAATACTTGGGATAACTTATCCCGGGACTAATAATAATCTCAGGATAAGTTATATCACATATTTGGTGGTATAAGTTATCCCATCTTAATTTATCCTTGGATAAATTATAAAATGACAAACCCCCAAACCCATTACAAACACATTTCTCCAATCTTTTTCATCATCTCTAATTATTACTTTTGAAATTGAAAAAATATTATTGATATCTACTTGATTATCTAAAACGCGTTATTATGATAAATTAAAAAGACTAAAATATCTTATTTTGGAACGACGGAAATGTATGACTAAGAAAAATTAACCTCTTATTAATTGAATTTTGCATTTTTTTTCATCCCATTGCTTGTGAATTTTATTAACTTATACGTTATTTTTTTTATATAAAGGATTAAAATGTAAAATTAATAAATTAAAAACTAAAATATGTTAGATTCATACATAATAAAGATCAAAACTAGATACTATAATTTTTTATATACCCAACAAAATGTAGGTACAATAATTTTTTAAGCATAAAAAATGAAATTCAACATCAACTTTTTTCTTCCAAGTGTTATTTTTGTGAATTGATAACACAAAAAGTTCTTACTACACAATGAAAAGATTAATTAAAGTAAGTAGATTTTATAATAATAATTAACATTTACTAGTAATCTGTAAAATATTTTAGCAACTACAAAGGCGTTGCCTAGTTTTAATACACATTATCGTTTCACAATCGACTCTATTGTTCAATTACATATTTTAAATTAAATAGTTTTTTAATCACTTGAAAATTGATATTGTATATATCAATTAAAATGAATTTTAATATTCTATATTATATGAGTAATATGTGTTTAAATGAAGTGATATAAACAACAAATCTTCTTTTACTTTAGCAAACTTAAATTGGAAGTTTTTATTTCAAACTAAATAAGATGTAGTAAGATTTTTTTTTTTAAACACACACGACATAATCATGGGAAGGCACATGCAAAAAATTAAGCTAAATAAGATGAAAGTTTTATTTTTAAAATACACACGATATAATCATGAAAATGCACACACACAAAAATTAAGCTAAATAAGATGAAAGTTTTATTTTTAAGAATAAATATTTAAAGCTTGAAAAGAAATATATATAAAAAAAGAAGAAATTAAATAAGATGGGGGTATTTTGGTAATCAATTACTTTATTCTTAGAAATTATACCATGTATGTTACTTTGAAAACAACAAATCAAATTCTCAATAAAAATAATTCCAGCATAACTAATCCCAGTATAACTTATCCTATCATAACTTAGCCCATCATAACTACTCCTAACATAACAACATTCCCAACGCTCTATCCAATAAGAAGGATAAGAAAGCTCGTAACTTTGCTTAAATGTTCATCAACAACTCTGCCAACATCAACTATGATTAAAATCACTTCAGTTTGGACCAGGAAAATTGGTTAAAAGAGTTTTTTATGCACAACGGGGGTGTGTTTGGCTTGAAGGCATTTTTCGAAAATTTTCTTGGAAAATGTTTCCTAATCTTCTCATGTTTTGTTGCCTTAAATGTTTTGAAAAATATTTTTCAAGTAAACTTATTTTTCTCACATTTGAGGAATATGAATTCCCTTTATAAGTATGAAAAATAT
Source organism: Capsicum baccatum var. pendulum (assembly GCA_030864225.1). Taxonomy (NCBI): domain Eukaryota; kingdom Viridiplantae; phylum Streptophyta; class Magnoliopsida; order Solanales; family Solanaceae; genus Capsicum; species Capsicum baccatum. The sequence goes on along the minus strand of CM061560.1, from coordinate 155,429,723 downwards.
TTTTGAAAACTCTCTTTCAACTTCGCCACACGATTCTTGACTTGAATCTTGAGTCCTGACCCTGACTCACATCTTGGGTCTCGAATCCTAACGTCGACGCCTATTCGTCTCCCGACTAGAACTCCTATTAGCGTCAGATCCTCAATTGGGGTTGAGAGTCAGGAGTTGAGTCCCAAATCGTGGTCGGATCCTGGTCTTAGGTCGAGGTCGGATCTCGAGTTTCAGTAGGAGTTGGGTCTCAAGAGGTGTGGTCAGAGTTTTGGATTAGAGTCGGGTCGAAATTGGGAGTCACGTTTGGGGGGTCAATAATCGAGGCCCGTGCAAGGTTAGGTTTTTGAGTCGGGATTGGGAATTGGAATCTAAGGTTGGTATCGAGTTCGGGTTGGTATTTGGAAGTCTGGTTCTGGGGTTGGTAGTTGAGATTCAGGTCATGGCAGGAGTAGGGGTTGGAGTTGGAAGTCGGGTCACAGGTTGGTGTCGAGAGTCGAGTCTCAGATGGGGTTCGGGGGTTGAGAGTTGGGGTTGAGAATTGGTCTCAAGTCAAGGTCGGCAGTCGGAATCTCAAGACGGGGTCGGGAATCAGGTCTTGGAACGAAGAGTTGGGAATTGGTGTCAAGGTTCGGAGTTGGATCTCGAGTTGGGGTCGAGTGTTGGATTCCGATTTGAGGTCTCGAGTCAGGGTCAAATTTATAGTCAAAGTATTTGCGCAGATTATATCAAAATATTCTTAGAACGATATTTTCTTCTTAGTAACCAAACACTAGAAAATAAGTAAGAAAATAACATATTTTGCAAGAAAATATTTTTTATGAAAATCCTTTTTATTCATACAAAACACACCCTACATGGTAAAAAGTAATTTACATCAGCACAGTTGATATTTGATCCTCAGTTTCAAAAAATGTTTGTAATTGAGTAAATAGCTATACAAGTAAATGAATCGATCCAATTCGAAAAATGAAAGGTTAGTACAAGTTATATGTTTCGTGACTATTTTGTGAAAAATCGTTAGGTATAAATATATTATAGACATATGACTTGATTAATGAAATTATATCTCTTCCCAAAGAACATGCTCTTTTCTTTTTTAATCAACACGCTAAAAAATATTTTATTGCCAATGAAAAAGATATTGAGATATTGTTCATATGAAAAATTAAAATTATTGATACGGGCTTTTTTCACAAAAAAGAAAAATCTTGTGTTTCAATAAAAATAGAAGTGACGTGGACTATATAATTACATGTCACGTAAAATCAAAATTATTGATGCGAGCTTTATTGTTATTTTTTATTTAAAAAGAAAAATCTTGTGTTCCAATAGAGGTAGAAGTGAGGTTGATTATACAACTACATGTCACTATTCATAAATAAACTTATCGTTGGTTAAAAAATAATATCATGACAGAAAAAGTCGGGACAATGAACTAAGGGTGGTAGAAAAAAACTAAAATTAAGTGATGAAATCTGAATCGAGTGACTAATTGAGATGAATTAGAAGGAATTGAGATAAGAGAAGAAAGAATGACTAATTGAAAAAACAATTAACCTAGGGAAAAGAAAACTTGATTTCAATTAGAATAGAAACGCCCGATATGAAAGTCCATTTTAATATGCCCCACGCGAATCATGCTTGTATCATCCTCTCCTTCTTCAAAAGAATTCGTCCTTGAATTCGAACCTTGCAAAAACATGAGAAGAAAAAACAACAAACAGATCCTCATACCATGAGAGTTAGCACAAGGGTTAGCAATAATAAATCTATCACCATGTCAATGGTGTACACATTTAACATATAACCAAGCATTAAAATGAGCCACATATGATTTGTAACCCAACAAAACAAGAGATAATCCCACATAGGAAACATTGACAAAGGGGTAAATAAAAAGAATCATGGTATTTAAGCAACCACACATGCAAGTCCTCAATGGTTCTACATTTAGAAAAACACAAAACCCCCTTTAAGTCAAGTAACACATGATCGCCTATATAACTAAGTGTCATGACATAAACAAGGGCATCCCAAGTTAATACTCCACCTAATACACTAGCTATATTCAAAAATGAAATTACTCCAAATTCATCACCGGGATCAGATACAAAGGTATTTGATTTGAGGTGGACTTATGCACCTTAGTGTTGTTATCCTAACGTATTTAGCCTTGTTTTGAGGACTTCTCATGTTCTTAATGTGTTAATAAGGATATAAATAAGAATCTAAGCATTTAAGTATGTAATTACAATTTTTAAGGTGTCTTTCAAACAAGTTTGTACTTAATTTGGTTACTTAGAGTTCAAACAAGAAAACTAGTGTTACTAGCTTGAGTTAGGTGTGGTTCTACTTGCTTTTAATGGATTCTAATATATGTAATGATTTACTAATAGTTTGATTGTGTATTTAAGTCTGGAAAAACTTTTTATAGTGTTCAAAGTGTAATTGAAATAAGCCAAGAGTCAAAGCAATAAGTTAAAGATTTAAAGGACGACACTAGTTCTTAACTTTAGTTTCTAGTTCACCATTTTTGATGTTGTATTGTTTTGAGCTCTAATCCGTGGGTTTTATGAATTATGATGCTTGGTTAGTTGATTGTGATGATATATGGACATTTAACAAGCTGTAAATAAAGTCAAAATGACACCACAAGCATGGGGTTTGAAGGAAAAATGCACGAGACAATTAAGAAGGAAAATTGCACTTTCCAGTGTGCCCACGCGATATGGAAGCGACATACCTCTTTCTCTATGGGAAATTGAAAGGTGGAGAGCCACTCTCTCCCTTCTACCAATAAATGCAATGCATACCTCTCTCCCATGGATAAAGCAACACGGCGCACTACTTAGTCCCACACTGGCCAAAATTCTCCTACTATAAATACAACACTTGTACTTGTTGTTAGATACCTTGGATGACTTGGAGCTTTGGAGAGGGGATGAAACACAATTTAATTGGGATTTATTTATCTTTACTTTAGATTTTAATGGATTTTATCATGTGTTCATTGAATTGGATTACGATTATGTCCATTAGTGGCTAAATGCCCCTTTCTGGGGTTAAGGCCAAGAACATATTTACTTTCGCTTTGAATTGAGTTTTTTTGGATTGCTTATCATATTTGATTGTTTTTTTATCCTTGTTAAAACTTTTTTAAGATTTCACGACCCTTAGAATACATATATTTTTAACCTTGTAAACTCAGTAGGGGAAATAGGAAGATAAAACGTGGGGGGTGAATAGAGTAAGATTCTTATTCTTTTATAAAATAAGTAATTTGAATTAGTGAATAGGATAGGGATATACCTAGAAGCCTTTCTTGGTTCACATGTAGGATGATAACTTAATGCATCTAAATGGATTGTTACATTCCCGCTCAACGATGTAGTTGTAATGTCTAGTTAGGTAGAAGGTTAGAGGTCGGGAGACCATGATCATATAATAAACCCTACGAATCAACAACCAATATGAGCAATCTAACAAATAAAGTTCTATATCATAGTATGATTGTTCGTTAAGCCTTAACCCTGGGTTTTTATCTATTGCTTGTCCGAAGTATTTATTTTTTTGCATTACTCTAGTTTACTCTTAGCTTACAAACTTTCAAAACTCTTTTGGTTACGTTGCACTAATTAATCTTAATAGTTAAACTAGAATTGGATAGTTGTTTAACACAAGTATCTGAGGAATCAATATTCGGCTTTATTTAAGGCCACTGTATTACTTAGTGAGACCACGTACACTTGCGTGTGCGCTTGGGCACAACCAAGTTTTTAGCGTCATTGCCGGGGACTTATAAATTGGCAACTATTTTTGTTTTACTTTTACTTTTTAGATTTATTTGGTGCTTTACACTTGGTATTGGTATTAAATTTACAGAAAACAGGTTTACAGACTAGTAAGCTGGCAAGGGATAGGGATTTAGTTGAACCAAGCCCCGAACCCGAGCAACGCTTTCATCAATTAAGGAGAGAAGCAATCCTTCTCCCCCGTATTTCAAAAATTCAAGAGGAACAAGACAATTCTACTCTAATGACCAAAGATCAACCAGCTCACAGGACAGTTTAAAAAATGACAATCCCACTTTCGACAAATTTGACCTCCCCTTTTTAGAAATCGGCTGCTGGAGGTTATTTTGAGCTGAAACAAAACATGGTGCTGCTTTTGATCAGTAGTGGACAGTTTATGGGGCTTTCATATGAAGATCTACAAGTCCACCTGTGAAACTTTCACGAGATCAGTGATACATTCATTCCTACGGGTGTGTCAATTGATTATATTAGGGTAACACTATTCCCTCTTTCACTATTAGGGAAAGCAAAGAAGTGGTTGAATGCTGAGCCGACAAGTTCAGTCATAACCTGGAATGACTTAGCTTGGAAATTCCTCATCCAATTCTTTCTATCTGGAAAGACTGCAAGACTGCGCAATAACATTGTGTTCTTCAAACAAAAGCCAAATAAGAACTTATATCATGCATGGGAGAGGTTCAAATCACTTCTTCAAGATTGTCCACATCGTCAGCAGTCCAATGAGATACTAGCTAACATTTTTGTTGAGGCACTTGATCACAACACGGAAATTTTATTAGATTCAGCTACAAGTGGTAAAGTTTTGGAATTGACATATGATGAGTTGTATACGTTATTGAATCGGATTGCACAAGGAAATCCTGAGTGGCTTTCCGACTCAAGAAGTTCTACAAAGAAAGTTGCAAGTGTGTTGGAGGTGGACCAATTTACTGCTATATCTTCCCAGATTGTGGCACTATAAAATCAATTACACAATCAGTTCAAAAATATGAAATTAGGGGTTACACAGCCTGCGATACCAATTAATGCAATTCAGCAGACAAGTTCTTGGTGCGAGATTTGTGGCAACAGTGGCCATTCTGGGGCTATGTATGCTGCAAATCTCAAGTCAGTGCTGTTTGTGAGCAATGTTCAAAGGCCAAATTATGGGAATATCTACAATCAAAAGTGGAAGACTCAGCCACTAAATCCATCTTGGAACAACTAACATCAGCAATTTTAGCAGCAGTAGGTTCAAGTGAATCAGGCCACTAGCAATATGGAAGAAATGCTGAAACAAATTTTAGCTACTCAAGCACAATTGGCAGTGGATATAAAGAGCTAGCAAATAGCTACAAGGAGCTTGGAGTTGCAGATATGTCAGATAGCAGCAACACAGAATACTAGGCCTCAAGATGGTTTGCTAAGTGATATTGAAAATCCTAAATAAGTAATGGCAATCACTTTGAGGAGTGGTAAGAATGTCAATGAAGAACCTACAAAGAAAATTAAGGAGGTAGATGCTGATTTGGTTCCTAAACAGGTAGATGACAAAGTTGCTGAAAATTCAAGGAAGTCTGAGTACTCGAAACAAAAGTTGCTAAACAGGTGAAGGAGAGACCACCACTACCTTTCCCACAGAGGTATATAAAGGTAAAAGAGGATGCATGCTTCAAAAAGTTCTTTGACATATACAGAGAGCTTCACATTAACCTTCCCCTTCTAGATGTTTTGCAGGTAATTCCTAAGTACACTAAGTACTTAAAGGACGTGGTCATCAACAAAGTTAAGCTATAAGATGTGGAGACAGGAACACTCATTGAGGAGTTTAGTTCTATGGTGATGAAGAAAATGGCCCAAAAGCTCAAGACCCTGGTAGTTTCACTCTCCCAATTCAAATTAGCAATAGTGAGGTTGTCACACTAAGTGCTTTGAGTGAAAGTATTAACTTGATACCTCTCTCCTTGTTCAACACTCTGGGTTTATGAAATGACACCTAGCACAGTTTTACTCCAATTGGTAGGCCGAACCCTAGCTCATTATGAAGGAATCATAGAGGATGTTCTCATCAAGGTTGGTAACTTTATTATTCCTGTTGATTTTATTATTTTGGATTTTAAGGAAAATGAAAGAGTTCCAGTTATCTTAGGACAATCATTCTTGGCGATGGGAGAAACATTGACAGATGTGAGAGAGGGCATGTTGATACGCCCAAATTACACCTTTCTTATAAAAGTGTAAGCGGTTGTTGTCAAATATAGAACACTACAAAGGTTAGGGTCGAATCCCACAGGAAATATTTGTGTAATTAAGTAAGCTGATTCTTAATGGACTATTGATCTAAGGTTCCAGAGTGAAGAAGGGTTTTAATGTGTTAATATTATTCTTTTATTCTTGTATCATACTGAGATCCAACTAATGAGAGTTAATGCAAGTATAATTTCAATGCAAATGAGTTAACTAGAGTTATGCTCACCATCAGACATTTAGGGTTGTCAATTTTTGTTCGATTTCTAACTTTTAATTTCAATTGAAAGAAATATTGAATTCTAAGGATCACCCACTTATTTCTCAACCTAATGGGTATTTCACCCTTTATTTCTTTCGAAGTTAAAGGATTTATGTATTATTCAATATAGTTCTCATGAGGGTTGATCCCGTTTGGGCATTAACCCTTAACCCGAAGGGTAAATCTATGGATTTTATATGAATCACCTCTTTTCCGAACATCCACTTTCTTATTCAGACAAGTGGTGTTCATGGGCTCACTTCTCAAGTTTGCAACCAAGAGATGTCATTATAATGAAGAGAGATTCATGAAATTTAATATAGGTTAGAAATCAAATAAATCCACAACCCCAAAAAACTCTCGACATCAAGGCTCCCATAACCCTAGTTATGGGAATTTAGCTACTCATATCCATATAAGATATCAAAGACATATTGATGTTCATAAATAGCTTCAAGAGATTACTTACAAAAGTTATAATATTGTGCTTCTCAATCTTTAATGAAAAATATTGAAATAATAATAAGATCTCCAGTTCCAGCTTCAAATCTCAAAGAAAAGTGTTACAATGCTCTCAATAGAGGAGAAAGAATGATACTACTGTCCAAAGTACCAAAGTAAAACCTAATACTTAGTATTTATATGATTCTAGGACTGGGGTTTTAAAATTTAAACTTGGAATTACCGCGTTATGCTTGACGGGTCAGGCGATCGTTCATCGCTGAGGTGATGAATTGTTGCCCGATCCATTGCTGGAGCTCTAGTGATACTGCGTTCTATTTTTTGGGAATGAGATGTGTGACAATTCATCGCAGGGTCGATGGTCCATTGCCTGGACCATCACCGAACTTCCAGTGGCATAACATTCTATTTCTTGGTGACGGGTCAGGCGATGGTTCATCGCAGGGTCGACGGTCTGTCGCCTGAACCATCGTAGGACTTCCAGTGACACTGCCCTCTGCTTTTGGGCCACGGTTAGGCCGACGGTCCATCGCATGGTCGACGGTCCGTCGCTGGTCATTTTTCTCTTATTTTGCCTAGTTATTCCAAGTTATTCTTCACGCTCATTTCTTGTCCTGAAAACACTAAATTTCAATGTTAAATATAACAATAGTTTCTTGAAAACACACAATTATCCTAAGAAAAAGGGCTAAAATATTTTGTCAAAAGCTGGAATACCAACATCCTCAACTTAAGGCAATTGCTTGTCCTCAAGCAACTCAACACCAAGGTGCATATATGAATAACATCATGATGGGCATTTCACAGTCAAACCAACACAAGCATATAATTATTCAACTGCCCATTCGGCTATGTGATCTCAACATATATGGATCTACTATTGGCATTTACTACTAATCAGTATGTCCATAGCCACAGATACAATACCTCAAAGAAATAAGTAGACCAGATATAACTCACGTACCCTCACAGTAAAAAAAATCCACCTCATATCATATAATCAAGTTGTGGATAAAACTAAAACTCTCACTCTCAGAAAAGAAGTTACAAACACAGTGCACACCTATAAGCTCGCCCTTATCATCTAACGTTCTCTCATGATTTACTCGCTAAGATCAAGGAGGACTTGCTACCGATTGTAATGAGGTTTTAGGCTCAGTGAGGGTTGATCATTTGGACAAGTGACTTAAAGTATAAAACTTCACTCTATTTACCCTATTTTGGTAGCTACTCACCAGGATTATAGTTCCTTACGCTCATTTACAATCTTTATTGTCCATCTGGGCCCTTGCCATAACCCAGTAGTTTTTTTTAAATAACAGCAGCATCAGCTACCCTCAACTTATGCTGATGCAGTTAGTTGAGGTGCACAATATCTATTTAGATGTCTAAATAGACCAGGGCCGGATGCTACTTCTCAAAGCAACTCCAACTCGCCCTCCTAGGCCGCCAATAATTTAGCAGTAGCCACCCTCAACTTAGCAATTTGCCTAAGTTAAAGTGCACAATGTCCAAAATTGGACCAGGGTCAAAGCTAAGTGTTAACACCTTCCATAGAGTGAATCAAACTTATTTAGACAGAACAAATACTAATAAGGCTCAAGTGGGTTTACAAAGGAAACAAAATGTTTTTTTTGGCGGGTCATTATTTAGGCTAAGTGGACTAACAAAACAAGGAGGGCTACAATCCTATCTTATTGGGTCAAACACACGACAACATCTAATGAACCGAGCAAGTTCTAGGTGCACTTATGCAAGAACTATGTGAATACTCACACGCACAGGCACTGAGTTAATTCCTATCCTACTAATTCTTGAGATTCATATTACATAGCTATGCCTTACCTTACTTTACATTCTAATGCCAATTTTAGAGTCACAAATGGTTGCACAACACTTTACCACATGGTAAGAAAAAATAATTATACAAAAATTTAAAATATTTTTCCACAATAACTTATCATTCATATATACAAAATGATGCCAACAGAATAAAAAATTACTTATATAAATAATCACTTGATGATATTTATAGCACATCACATGAAAATAAAAATGCAATATAGACGTGCCAGTTCTCCTAGATAAAACATGAGGGAAAAGAACATCAGTAACAAAAACCCCCATGGTACAAGTATCACCCCTTCAAAAAATACAATGTCCTCAATGCATGCAAAGTAAGAACAAAGGGAGGAAAATACTTGTACAACCTCTCAGTTAGATGAGGCATCGATCAAATGGTCTGAGGACGCTTTGGCCTCGTCTTCAGCAACATTGATCCCTATGGTGGTAGGGGTCCTCACATCAAAATCCTCTGGAGTCAGAGGGATTTCATGGTGAATAGGGTCAAAAATTGGCCTCCTAGCTGGGGATGAACTAGTGGAAACACCAGCAGCTTTATCCTACAGTCTCTTCTTATGCTTTTTCTCTGATCTCTTCGACCTCTTAAGTGCTTTCTACATATCGTTGTCTTCTATATCTTCTGGTGACATGGCTTTTAGTCTCCTTTTCTTAGCTGCTCTCTTTGCAGCTTTCTCAATTTTTTCATCTGTCTCTGCTACTTTCTTACCCTTGTCTTTGATCGGTCTCACTATTAAATCAACAAGACCTTCATTCTCATCACCTGTAATCTGGGCTGGATCAAACATGGAGTGCTGTGGCTATCATTTCAGCTCTACTGTATTTTTCTGAGCCTGTTTGAACTCCACCATAAATTTGGCAAAATCCAGAATAGACATGGCGTCTAGCTTCTTATTGATTTGCTTTTCTATATCATCCATTTTTAGCTGAATGTTCCTGAAATAAAGTACTGCTGCCTTTACAATTCTTTCAACAAAGGGTTTGAAATTCGCCCCTATGTAGCTAACTATTTTTCAAACCTTTTCTGGGCTTGGGCCGCCTTCGTAAAGTTCTCCTGGTTCAACCTGTATTTAGAATATTGGGGTGGGATTGATGCAGAATCTGCAGTCCCACCCATAAGCGCCGAAGCTGAACCTACAGTTGTGGTAGGAGGCACATATGTAGTAAGAGGTAATGGCATACCTGAAGGAACTTATGATGATTTAGGAATTGGTGCCGATTGATTCTGATGGGATAAAGGTCTGTTGACTCTCATATCAAACCTTGAGGGATCCCCTGTCTTCTTAATATCTTGTTTATGAATTGCCCGAGCCTCATTATCAATTCCACTGATTAAAGGGACATTTCCTGTCTGCACAAATCTATAATAAGACATGGAAATGGAAGTGCAGTGGTGGTTCTGTGAGCACAGGTAAATAGTTCATCGACAATAATGTGATCGAAATCCACAGTCAATCCTTCAATCAATGCAGCAAAAATCATAGCTCTATTGATTTCTAAGCGGTCATCACTGCCTGTTGGCATTAGTCTCAGTCTCACAATTACCCACCAGAACTTGGCCCTAAAGCTTAGGGATGACTTAGATATCCTTTCGCGAGGGTTGTGCAACCACGCAGGCTTACCTTCCTTTATTAATATTCTAGCTAGGCAAGGCCTTTGGTTGGTCGCTGTGAACAATTGATTATCCAAATTTGGTATTGTACCTGGTATCCGATATTCGAGCCTAAAGAAGAATATATTCAATGTACGCTCTAAGATGTCTATGTTGACTACACGCATAGGGACTGTGTCTAGAGATTATTCTTATCACTCACTGATGCTCTTGGGGGACAGTACTTCTCAATCAATGGCAAGTAGTTGGCGAAAAACTCACGAACCAGATTCAATTGATAGGTTCGAGTGGTCTACTCATCCATTCCAACTCATATTTATTGAATGGATTCTCGAGTTCTGGATACTCGTACAGAGTTGTAGTCACAATCTGATGTTTCTCAAAAATAGGTGTTTTGACTTCCAACCTATCTATTTTTGTGAGCCCTCTGTAGAAATGATCCCGAGCGACTTCAACCTGCCACCTGAGAACATTCCGTAGTTGTGGGTCCTTGCGTCGAACCATGTTTGGGTCCTCTTATTTCAAAACCTCCTTTTGGATTGGGTTAGATGCTTCAACCCCCTCCTTAACTGAACTCAAACTCAATATGCTACTGCTACTACTGTCACCCTCCTCTTCAGACTGGAAAGATAAAAAAATCACCCGCTGTCTTTGCTAAGTGTTGTTAGCTAATGCATCCAAACCCTGTGATGGCTCTTGCCTGGCTCTTTGTCTTCTTCCCCTGCCTCTAGTTGGTGGTATTTTGTTTTCTATATTACCTGTAAACGAAGTATTTATCAGTTTACAAACTCAAACTAGAAAACAGAATTTTTTTTGACCAGCAATGGGTAGGGTGACGGTCCTTCGGGTCTGCGATGGTCCATCGACCCTAACCGTTGGGTCGATTCTAGTAACTTTAGTTCTGGGTTAGTTTTTGTGGCTTCAAGCGACGGTTCGTTGGGGGTCCGATGGTCCGTCGCATAAACCGTCACCTATATTTTTCAAATTTTAGCCTCATTTTGGCATTTTGTCGAACACCTGGCATGCACTCATTTTAAACACGATTTTCACGGCATTTCTTTCACCAATACATCATAATTTTTGCCATTTTTGGGCTATAGGCTACTCAGACTTCGCCCAGGGTAGTGTCTACCAGGTTTCAACTTAATTTAGACCCACACACATATTAACAAGCGAAGAGAGAATTGCTTCAATACCATTTCCTTTACCTACTTCATTTGTTCCTCATGTTGCATAAAGTAGAGAGTGATGAAGTGATCATACCTTAGTAATGTAGTACTTGGTCACTACTTTGACTTGCACCCTAAACATAAAACGCAGATGATCCTTTGCTTTTATGAAAGAGTTTGTTGTTCTTGTGATGGAAGGACGAAGAGGAAAAAAAGAGTCTAAATAGATGGGAAGGGAAGAGGAGAAGTTTTAGAAGAGAGTGAAAAGGCTCAGATACGTTGAATGCATGGAAACTAAATAGTCTCAGGCATACCTGCACACTTACACGAACCCTTCAACTTGTACAAAACAACAAAATAATTTAAACTAATATTTTACAACAACATATTGTGGGTTGCCTCCCACTAGTGCTTGATTTTTCGTCACGACATGACTCAGTTATCTCGATTACTCAAACTTCATCAAGATAGATGGTAGCAGTACTTTTTATCGACTCCATTGGACCGATATACAATTTTACACATTGCCCATTAACCTTGAAGACACTTTCATCTACATTTCCACTACTCCAGATGAGTAGACTTGGTTAACTTTAAATGGGCCAGACCATTTAGATTTGAGCTTACCTAGAAAAATATTGAGTCTGGAGTTAAAGAGAAGCACAAAGTCACCTTTTTGAAAATCACCTTTTCAATTCTGCCGTCATAGTACTTCTTCATTCTTTCCTTGTATAGATCAGCTCTTTCATAAGCTCTGAGACAAAACTTATCCATCTCATTCAGCTACCCCAGTCTCATATCCGCTGCCTTATTCTAGTTCAGATTAAGCCACTTTAGTTCCCACAATATTTTATGATCCAGCTCAATCGACAAATGACATGCCTTGCCATAAACCAATTGGTATGGTGACATGCTAATAGGTGTCTTGAAAGCTATTTGATATGCCCATAAGGAATTGTCCAGCTTCCTAGACCAATCTTTGCTACTAGCATTTACAGTCTTGTCAAGGATAGCCTTTATTTCTCGATTAGCGATTTCCACCTGCCTACTGGTCTGTGGGTAGTATGGGGTAGCCACCTTATGCTGCTTGACTTCATATTTTTCCAAGGTTGCTCTGAACATCTTATTGCAAAAGTGTGATCCTCTATCACTTATGATGGTACGTGGTACCCCAAAGTGAGAGAAGATATTTCTCTTTAAGAATGCAATAACCCACTTTCCTTCATTATTCACCAGAGCCACTGCCTTGACCCATTTTGAGACGTAGTCAACAACAACTAATATGTACGTCATCCCAAATAAGATCACGAAGGGCCCTATGAAGTTAATGCCCCAGACATCAAATAATTCTAACTCCAATATTTTAGACATTGGCATCTTATGGTACTTTGAGATAGACCCTTGCCTTTGACATTGGTCACATCTCTTCACGAACTCGTAGGCATCTTTGAACAAGGAGGTCCATTAGTAGCAGCTTTGACATATTTTTCTTGCATTCCTATCACCTGCATGGTGACCTCCAATTGGGGAAGCATAACTTGCTTCCAGTATACTCAACATATCTACTTCTGGGATACACTGCCTAATAATGCCATCCACATACCGCCAAAATAGATACGGCTCATCCCAAAAATAATGTGTCACATTATGGAGAAACTTTTTCCTTTGATAAAAGGAAAGATTCTCTGACATTATTTCACTTACCTTATAGTTTGCGAAGTCAGCATACCAGGATCCTTTTTCGAGCTCTACAACCAATATTTTCTCATCCAAAAAGGAATCATCAATCTCTAGATAGTCCTTGACTATTTGCTCATCTTCGAGTCTAGATAGGTGATCTTCTACTTGATTCTCACATCCCTTTTGATCCTTAACTTTGAAGTCAAACTCCTGAAGTAGCAATACCCACTGGATCAGCCTTGGCTGAGCCTTCTTCTTTGACATTAAGTACTTCAAGGCAGAGTGGTTAGTGTGTACCACTACCTTAGTACCAAACAAATATGCTCGGAACTTCTCAAAAGCATACACCACTGTTAGAAGTTCCTGTTCTGTCACAGAATAATTCTTTTGAGCCCCATTTAAGGCCTTGCTTGCATAATATATCGGATGGAACAACTTCTCTTTCTTTTGGCCAAGAAAATATCCAAGTGCCACTCCACTGGCATCATACATAATCTCAAATGACTTCGTCTAATCAGGAGCAACAATAATTGGAGCCTCCACTAGTTTTAACTTAATGCATTCAAAAGCCTTTTTGCAGTAATCATCAAAAGTGAACTTAACCTCCTTTTCTAGAAGTTTTCAAAGCGGGTTTGCAATCTTTAAGAAATCCTTTATGAATTTACGGTAGAACCCCGCATGATTGAGAAAGCTATGTACCTCTTTAACTGAGATATGGGGAGGTAGTTTCTCAATCACTTCAACCTTTGCCTAATCTACCTCAATGCCTTTAGACAAAATTTTGTGGCCAAGAACAATATCCTCTTTCACCATGAAGTGGCATTTTTCCCAGTTAAGGACAAGGTTAAACTCTTCACACTGCTGCAACCCCAACTAAGATTCAACAAGCAGAGCTCAAAAGAATCACCGTCCACAGAGAAGTCATCCATAAACACCTCCAAGGTGTCTTCAACCATATCAGTAAATATCGATGTCATGCACCACTGAAAAATGGTGGGTGCATTACACAAGCTAAAAGACATCCTCTTAAAAGCAAACATACCATATGGGCACGTGAATATCGTTTTTTCCTAATCTTCAGGAGCAATAGAAATCTGGTTCTAACTAGAATACCCATCTAAGAAATAGTACCAACCTCTTCTTCCTAGCTGATCAAGCATCTGATCCATGAAAGGCATTGTGAAGTTGTCCTTCAGTATCCACGAGTTGAGTTTTCTGTAATCCATACACAGCCTCCACCAAGTAATAGGCCTGAGTGCGATCAACTCGTTCTTCTCATTAGACACCACATACCTCTTTTCTTGGGCACTCACTAAATGAGACTCACCTACTTGCTATCTAAAATAGGGTATACCACCCCTGTATCTAACCGCTTGATAATTTCTTTCTTCACTACCTCTTGCATAGGTGGGTTTAGATGACGCTAGTGCTCAATAGTCAGAACACAATCCTTCTTAAGCTGAATCTTATGTGTACATATACCAGGAGAGATACCGATAATATCTACAATCGTCCAACCTATATCTCTCTTATATCTCTTAAGAATAGAGATGAGGGCTTCCACTTGTTGATCACCTAGATCAGCTACAATAATAACAGGTAGTGTATTCCCACTGCCCAGGAACACATACCTCAAATGGCCAGGCAATTCTTTCAGCTCCAAGGTGGTGGCTCTTCTATAGAAGGCTTGACAGATGGACTTGGATGATTTTTCAAGTCCAAATCCAACTTATTGGGTGCATATGAATTAGACTCTATGCCCGTTAAGGCATAATAGTATCCTCATAATCTTCAATACCGTCATGATTAAAATTCATCAATACAACAACTAAAATCTCCACAACAATTTTTTCTTCTATAGGGACTTCCTGCTCCTCCTCATAATAGACATTTACAATAGAGAATACACTAATGTCTTTATGCTATTTCATGGAATGGCATACATCGAATCGAACCACCTTATCATTCAGCTTGACTAGTAGCTTATTTGCCATTAAATCAATAAGTACACTCCTGGTTTTGAGGAAAGGTCGACCCAATATTATGGGCACCTCAAAATCCACCTCATAATTGAGAATGACAAAATCCACTAGAAATATAAAATTGGCCACCTTCACTAATACGTCATATAGAATCCCCATGGGCCACTTTACAGACCTATCCACCATAACTAGTCTCATGGTTGTGGGAGTAGGCTCTCCAAAACCCAATTTCTTATACACAACAAGTGGAATCAAGTTTATACTAGCTCCCAAATCACATAGAGCTTTTACAAAATCAAGAGGCCTAATAGTGCATGGGATGGTAAATGCTCCTAGGTCTGCCTTCTTCTGCACTAAAGACCTTGTGGGAATAACACTATAATGATGGAGATTGTCCATCGGCTCATAGCTAACCGTCCGTTTCTTTGTGACAAGGTCTTTCATAAACTTTGCATACCCGGGCATTTTTTCTAATGCCTCTACCAGTGGCAAATTGATCATCAACTTCTTTAGCATGGCCATAAATTTGCCAAACTTTGTGTCATCGTCTTTCTTCTTCAATCGATGGGGAAATAGAGGAGGTGGTTTTGGAAGAGTGGTAACCACCACTCCAGCCTCCTTTCCTTTGCTCTTCTTTAACTTATTAACCTACTGATGGTTGGATGGTGTATCATTAATAATATCATCCAGTTTTTCAGACTCTACCAGATGATCAATTTCTGCTTCTTCAACAACGTCTACCACAATATCAACCACAGGCTTGCCCATAAAAGGGCTTCCGAATACCTTACCACTCCTAGTGGTAACTGCCATACACGAACTATCCTTCCTTAGATTCTGAATTGTATCGCTTGGTAAAGTTCCACTCTTCCTTTGATTGAATATGACAGACAGTTGGTTCATCTGTTGCTCTAACTATTTTATTAAAGTAGAGTATGAATCAACCAACTGATTCATCGAATATAAATTACTTTTCATCTCAGCCACCCCAGTATTGGTTGCTTTCACTCACTTCAATAACTTAGTCATTATGTCTTCCCTGAACTAGTCACAGTAGCCTCACGGTTTCCAAGAAGAACATACAACCCACTCCTATCATTTTTATTATTTGAATTACCTTAGTCGTGATCCTTATAGCCAGATTTGTTATAATAGTTCCGACCTTTATTTCCTTGGCCAGCATCTCAAAAATACCCCTGACTGTTCAAGCAACTGTCTTACTCCTCAGAATTGGAGTCAGCCCTTCCCTATGATGCTACAGCTTTAACCTTCTATGTTTCTCTCGATAATAAGTGCTTAGTGAGAAGATCCATCTGTGTCTTTATGTGAGTTATGTATTGGTCATGTTCTTCTTCTCTTCGCCTCTGCTCTACAGCTATGCTAATAGACACAGTAGAGCTTGCTACCTCAGACTCCCTGGTATGCCAAGCTCTACTTTGTTTCTTCATTCGATCAAGCCTCTCAGCTGCTTCTAAAAAAGTGAGATCCTATGAATGTCCCACCTGCAACATTATCCACTACTAGCTTCGTCACAGAGTTCAAGGCTCGATATAAGATTTCCATCAAGTGGACGTTAGTTATTTGATGATTTGGACACTGCATAAGCTTCTTCTTAAACCTCTCCCAAGTCTCATAGAGAGCGTCAGTTGAAAGATGTTTGAAGTTGCTGATCTCATCTCTCAACTATGCCCTCTTGGATGACGGAAATAACTTTTCTAGGAAAGCATCTTTCAGCTGCCTCTAGTTAGTAATAGATTTAGAAGTTAGCCCATTCAACCATAAAGTTGCCTCCCCATATAGAGACCAAGGAAACAACTATAATCGATTAGCATTTTTTGTAACTCCTGGGTTATCAATGATTTGCATGTTGAGATAAAATTAACTAAATATATATTCAGGTCATCACCCATAAGTTCATCGAACAACCCTTTGATATGCAATAACTGGATCATAGTGCTCGTGATATTGAACTTGGCTCCGAGTGATAAGGGCAGAGGAATAATAGCCCCTATTGCACCAGCTCCATCCAAATCATCATCATTATCTGCTAGATTAAATTGGATGGCCTGCATTCTGGTCTTGCCCTGATAGGGCAATTTCTGTTGACATTCCTATTTGTCAGTGCAGGTACATAATCTGCACACCTTGGGTTGACCAAATTTAATAAATCTTCAACACCCAGATCATCATCATCTGGGTTTAGTTCCCTACCTAGATTGTCCGCATTCTGCTAGTTCACTTGTGCAGCTGCCAAGACAGCTAGTCTAGCTTCTTCCTGCTGAGCATCTACTTTCTCTGGGTCCTGTTGACCATCTATTCTACCAATAAGTTGGTTTCTAGATGAATAGGTAATAATGGTTCACCTGATCTCCATGTACTTGGCATTCAAGACAATCAACCTGGACAAACAAAAACAACAAACAAAAAAGTAAAATTTAGGAAACTTTGACCAAAGGTGAATTATTAACCACAGACTTAATTGACAACCGTGTTTCCTAAAAACGATGCCAAAATTTGATACGCCCAAATTACACCTTTCTTATGAAAGTGTAAGCGGCCGTTGTCAAATATAGAACCCAATAAAGGTTGGGGTCGAATCCCATAGGGAATACTTATGTAATTAAGTAAGTTGATTCTTAATGGACTGTTGATCTAAGGTTCTAGAGTAAAAGGGGGGTTTTAGTATGTTAATATTACTCTTTCATTCTTGTATCACACTGAGATCCAGCTAATGAGAATGAATGCAAGTATAATTTCAATAAGAATGAGTTAACTAGAGTTATGCTCACCAAGATTTTCAGACATTTAGGGTTGTGAATTTCTATTCGATTTCTAACTTTTAATTTCAATTGCAAGAAATATTGAATTATAAGGATTACCCACTTCTTTCTCAACCTAATGGGTATTTCACCCTTTACTTCTTTTGAACTTAAAAGATTCATGTATTATTCAATATAGTTCTCATGAGGGTTGATCCCATTAGGGCATTAACCCTTAACCCAAAGGGTAAATCTATTGATTTCATGTGAATCACCTTTTTTCCCAACATCCACTTTCTTGTTCAGACAAGTGGTGTTCATGGGCCCACTTCTCAAGTTTGCAACCAAGAGATGTCATTATAATGAAGAGAGATTCATGCAATTTAGATAGACGTTAGAAATTAAATGGATTCACAATCCTAAACAGCTCTCTATATCAAGGCTCCCATAACCCTAGTTTGGGGGTTTAGCTACTCATCTCAATATAAGATATCAAAGACATATTGATGTTCATAAATAGCTTTAAGAGAGTACTTACAAAAGTTACAATATTGTGCTTCTCAATCTTCAATGAAAAATTTGGAAATAATAATAAGATCTCTAGTTCTAGCTTCAAATCTCAAAGAAAAGTGTTACAATGCTCTCAATAGAGGAGAAAGTATGATACTACTGTCCAAAGTCCCAAATTAAAACCTAATACTTAGTAATTATATGATTCCAGGACTGAGGTTTTAAAATTTAAACTCAAAATTTCTGCATCATGCACAACGGGTCGGGCGATGGTTCATCGCTGAAGCAAGGGTCCATCGCCTGGATCATTGCTGGAGCTCTAGTGATAGTGCGTTCTATTTCTTGGCAATGGTATGGGTGACGGTTCATCATAGGGTCGACGATCCATCGCCTGGACCGTCGTGGAACTTCTAGTGGCACAATATTCTGTTTCTTAGTGACGGGTTGGGCGACAGTTCATTGCAAGGTCCATTTCTTGTACCATTGCAGGACTTCTATTTAGGCCGGTGGTCCATCGCATGGTCGACGGTCCATCGCCTAAGTCGTCGCTGGTCATTTTCTCTTATTTTTCCTAGTTATTCCAAGTAATTCTTTGCGCTCATTTCTTGTCTTGAAAACACTAAAGTTCAATGTTAAATAAGACAATAAGTGCTTGAAAACATATAATTATCCTAAGAAAAGGCCTAAAATGTTACGTCAAAAGCTGGAATATCACATGCTCACAATAAGGCTGGATGGTGAAGATGCGCTATTCAAAGTGTACAAACTGCTCAAAACACTATCCCACTACCAAGATTTATGCATGATTACAATAATTAAAGGGGATAAGTATGGGGTGGTAGTGTTGAGTCCACCATAGACCTCTTTGAAGTTCCTCATTGAGCAACCCAAGACAAAACCACCCTAGCCCGAGATGATGCAAATTGATGAGCCTGAAAAGGCTATTACTAATAAAGCTGTTGACCTTGAGAGTTCACACTTAAGAGGTATGAAGTAAATAAGAAGATAGCATCTGAGTGTGAGGAAGAGGATAAAGAAAAATGAATGAGTCAAAGATTGGGTCGTGCCGCGACACTAAATCAGGCGTTTCTTGGAAGGCAACCCAAGTTAAGGTAGGTTTTATTTTTAGTATTTTTAGTTTTTACTTCACTCGTTTTAGTTTTTTTTTAGTCACACGTTGATGAGAAGTATGAGTACTAGAAAACGTGAGATAAAGAGCATGGCAAAGACTAAGTGTGGAGTCTCCGGACCCCGTTGATGTATAAAAATGCTACTAGCTAAGCCTAGAAGCCTCAGGGACTATTTATATCTCTACTTTTAAAGTATACTTCGGGGACAAAGTAGATTTTTAAAGTGTGGGATGGGGAAATTCTTATTTTTAGGGGTAATTTTAAATTTTTTTGTGTGGGATGTTCTTGTTGATGCTATATTTGATTACATGATGCAAGTGAGTTTGTATAAAAAAGCATGTTGATTTTGTGGATTACTACTTTTTAGACTCCTAGGCTCATGATTATTACTCTTGTACTTGTTGGCTTAATGTTGAATTAATGCTATTGTTTCTATTGTCGAGTTGAGCATGTGCATGTGTGAGTGAGGTTGTTTGTATATTCCTTATTATATTTGATGCTAGAACTTGCCTGATGTGTGTGCAAAGCAAAATAAATAGATTGGGTTTAGGAGATGATATAGTTGTTTCATTTAGAGACATGTTTATACCCTCTTTTGATCTACTCTTGTGCATAATCCTAGTTAACCCCATTAAGGTTTTAGCTTATTTTCTTTGTTAGCCTCATATGTAGCCTAATCCCTTTTTTTGATTGACCTCAATTTGATCCAAAGCTCCTAAGTGCTTTAGTGTAAAATTAATTAAGTGAAGGAGTTAGAAATTCAAGCAGGAGAAAGGTGAAGTTAAAGCCCCAATGTGATAGTTATTGGTGTGTACAATTACTGTGTTGTGATTGGGAGTTGAGGAATGAAAATAATAAAAATTTATTTAAATTGAATAAGTTTTGAATAGACAATACTCCCACCATGTGATGTGAATGAGTGAGATGGGGCAAAACAAAAGATAGCGGTAAACAAAGGTGGTGTAAAGTGGTTGTTAGATTGGTCTTAATTGTATAATGTGATGTATTAAAGTTCTTAGGGAAGATTATCACTATTCCTAGCCAGAATAGTTCCTACCCACCGCTTAGCTTACATTACAACCCATAGAGACCTATTTGATCCTAAGTTCCCACATTCTTATATTAGTTGAGTACTACAGTAAGGGAAAGTATATGGTTCATCTTGTGTAACATGTGAATTCCTTATGAGAGTGAGCGTAATTTGATTCTTGTACCCATTCTGTGATAAATTGCTTTTGTTTTAGTAATTATAGGTAACTCTCTTGTTGTGAGGGAACATGCTTGATAATAGTTGGGTGAATTATATGATGTGTGTGATTGAACAAAAAGTATGAGTTTGACAACTAGGTGAGTCAATTCTTGAGGCTAGGATGTTTTGAAGTAGTATTCTTGAACTTTAAATTGTGTATAAAACGTTCTTGGTGTAGAAACTTGAATTTTATGTAGTCATTATAGTACTATCTTGAGTGTCTTGATTGTATAAAAAGGGTGGATTCACCTCAACTTATGATGCTTATAGTATAGAGTTGTTTGAGGACGAACAAGGCTTTAAGTATGGGATGATGATCTGAGGTGGATTTATGCACCTTGGTGTTGTTATCCTAATGTATTTAGCCTTGTTTTGAGGACTTGTCATGTTCTTAATGTGTTAATAATGATATAACTAATCATCTAAGTGTTTAATTATATTATTACAATGTTTAAGGTGTCTTTAAAACAAGTTTGTACTTAATTTGGTCACACAGAGTTCAAAGAAGAAAACTAGTGTTACTAGCTTGAGTTAGGTGTGGTTCTAGTTGCTTTTGATGGATTATAATGTGTGTAATGCGTTAATAATGGTTTGATTGTGTATTTAAGTCTGGAACAACTTGTTTATAGTGTTCAAAGTGTAACTGAAATAAGCCAAGACTCAAAGCAATAAGTTAAATATTTATAGGACGACACTAGTTCTTAGCTTAAGTTTCTAGTCCACCGTTCTTGACATTGTATTGTTTTGAGCTCTAATCCGTGGTGTTTTATGAATTAGGATGCTTGGTGAGTTGATTGAAATGATGTATGCAAATTTATAAAGCTGTAAATAGAATCAAAACGACACTACAAGAATGGGGTTTGAAGGAAAAATGCACTAGACAATTAAGAAGGCAAAATGCACTTTCCAGTGTGCCCACGCGATATGGACGTGACGCACCCCTTTCTCCCTGGGAATAAGCAAATAGGAAATAAAATATTTCCCCTTGAAGTAATCCATGTTTCATGGACCTCTCTCCCATGGAGAAAGCAATGCGGTGCACTACTTAGTCCCACACCGGCCAAAATTCTCTTACTATAAATACAACACTTGCACTTGTTGTTTGATACCTTAGACTACTTGGAGCTTTGAAGAGGGGATGATACACTATTTAATTAGGGTTTATTTATATTTAATTTATATTTATAATGGATTTTATCTTGTGTTCATTGAATTGTATTACGATTATGTCCATTAGTGGCTAAACACCCCCTTTCCGGGGTTAAGGCCAAGAACTTGTTTACTTTCGCTTTGAATTGAGTTTGTTTGGATTCTTATCATATTTGATTGTTTTTTATCCTAGTTACAACTATTTTAAGGATTCACAACCCTTAGAATACATATATTGTCGACCTTATGAACTTGGGAGAGGGAATAAGAAGATAGAACTTGAGGATGAATAAGGTAAGGTTCTTATTCTTTTATAAAACAAGAAATTTGAATTGGTGACTAGGATAGGGATATGACTAGAAGCCTTGCTTGTTTCACATGTAGGATGATAAATTAATGCATCTAAATGGATTATTACATCCCCGCTCAATGATATAGTTATAATGTACAATTAGGTAGAAGGTTAGAGGTCGGGAGACCATGATCATACGATAAACCCTATGAATCAACAACCAATATAAGCAATTAAAGAAGCTGTTCAATAGTGTATTATGGATGTTCGTAGAGTCTTAACCCTAGGTTTTTATCTATTGATTGTCCAAAGTCTTTACTTTTCTACATTACCCTAGTTTACTCTTAGTTTAAAAACTTTCAAAACTCTTTTGGTTACGTTGAACTAATTAATGTCAATAGTTAAACTAGAATCGGATAGTTGTTTAACACAAATATCTAAGGGATCAATATTCAGCTTGATTTAAGGCCACTTATTACTCGCTGAGACCATGTACACTTGCGTGTGTGCTTTGGCGCAGCCAGTATTCCTCTCATAAGTTGGCAAATATATCTTTTTCAAACCCATAAGATCAAGTAATAACAAGAAGGAATAAGAACATAAGAGAAAACAAATGTTACTACTATACTTATCATCATGCATGCCAACAACTTGACTCACAACTTGATTGTCATTTGGACCAAGTATTTCATCACAAATGCAACTATTGAAATATTACCGGGCTAAAAGTTAGAGGAAATCCATAAACATGAGTCAATCATACACCTATTTTCCCTATTTACACTTCCACTCTCACACAAGATACTCAACTCTAAGGCAAGAGTATCATCATATGCAAACAAATAGTATAGAAAGATGTTATTTAAATAACTTCATCTAAGGTGTGTGCTCACATATAGAATGACCCTTTGATCCACAAACTTTAAGGCCTTGATCAAGCATGGGGTCACACAAAAATAAAAGGTTATTTAAAAACACACAACCTCTTCTTTTCGACAACTAACCCCTCCAATAATCGTACTATCATCTTTCAAGAAGAGAGTTTCATCCTCGAAAAGTTCATCATTATACTATAACGGATTCTCAATCACTTGGTATCCTTCAAGAGGGGATACACTACTATCATGCCAAGACATACCATTATTTATTTCACCTTCATTAGTCATGTCAACCTCAAACAAAGGATTATCCTTAAATACATATTCCACTTTAAAATCCTCATAAGAAGAATAAGGAATGGGATCGTAATTCAAGGATTTATTATTTAGGTCCAATGACTTCACATGATGTATGACCCAAATTAAGGCCTAGTCGTGATAGGTATCTCAAGTCCACCATGGGCAGGAGACCACACCCTTATCTTGTCCTACAGAGCATAATAAATACAAATAGTGAAAGACAACCCAAAACGGTAACAAGAAAGATAGATAGTAAAATGTAAACTTTATCAAACAAATATCAAAACCATGCTTTTCCGCAAAATCCTCTAAACGAGAATACCAAACTAGGTCGGGACATGCATCCGACCATGACAAAAGAGAGTTCACAATTCCCAAAATTTGAAAAGAAACCTAATGAAATGGCAAGGATTTCCAAAAGATGGAGGCTCACCAATTCACAATAATCCAACCAATGCACCATACCACCTAACATTGTACATCAGTAACAGAAAGACCCTAGGACTATAGATCATGAAATGATGCAGTGTCCAAGAATGGTCAGTGGGATAAGCACTGACATGTAACTCAGGGAAAGTGATAAATTAATGGCATTTGCAAAAAATAATCAAAACCACTTACAAACACATTTATATATATATATATATATATACATATATAGGATGTCGATATAGGGGCAAGGGTCATGAACATGAGATTATAAATTAATAACCTGGAGTGTATAACTCTATCCATCCTAAGGGCACCCACGGGCTATATGGGTTTAGCTCCGCTTGCTAAAAGAGCCCCAACGCATGTTAGATGCTCAAACAACCGAAATTTGAAGGAGGGCCAGAGATACCAAGGTTCTATCCATCCTAAAAATATAATGTGCAAGCCAAAAATGTGATCATATAGACCCCCACGCTGGAAAATATGATTTCCAGTGTTGGTCCCTCCGGGACCTCCACCTTCACGGTGAGTTAGACCCCCCATTTAAGCCCAAATTAAAACCATTTTACACATATTCCCAACCATAAACCAAGGAGTATTATTTCAAGGAATATACCACTTGGTATCGTCATACCAATTATGCTTGTAAGCTTATATAATCATGCCAATCCATTCCAATTAACCAATTGACTCCCAAGTTCCTTTAAAAATCCAAAATTATGGCCACCAAAGCCTTTCAAATACATTTTTATCCGTTTGTTAATTAATGTAATGCAATAGTTTTTAAAATGAGTTAAATCATGCAAATTCCATATTTAAAACCAAAAACATGCAGGTGGGTTGAGGTTAATACCCTTACTAAGTCAAAATCCATCAATTTGGGGAAACCCATGTTCCCCATTTCAAATTCCACAATAATGCACCCATTAAGTGCCACAAATCATCAACATAAGTATACACATGACATTTAAACCATATAATTCAGTGATAATCATCAAAAGCCCTCAACCAAATTTTAAATCTTATAATTAAATTACATGAATCATGATTAAAACACATGCCATGGTATAAAATTCAAGCTAGGGATGAGAGACATGCTTGTAATACCAAAGAAATCAAGAATTAGAGCCTAGGTATTGAATCCCTTATAAAACCCTAGTGTTCTTGCTTTGGGATAAAGAGGGGAGGAGTAAGGTTTTAGTTTGATTAACTGAAGATAATGAGGGCTCTTATGGGTTCTTAAGTCATGGTAATAATGGAGAGTGAGGAAAAGACCAAAATAATCTTAATTAAAACATATAGGAAATTTTGGGCCTATCCGTCACGACTCATGTAATGACTCGTGAAAATTGACCATGAGTCATTACCTAAAGACCAAAAACTTGGCACCTCACTGTTATGACCATGAGTCGCTCATCCCGACTCGTTATCAATAATCATGAGTCATGGTGAAGACTCGTGATCAAGGCAGAACTCTTGGGCAATCCTACTGCTTGAACAACGAGTCCCATCTCATCCTCTTTACGTGAGGTAACAACTCGTTTCCTGAGCTATGGTCATTTCAGTTTTGACTTAATTAAAATTTTTTTCCAATTCAAGAGCTTATCACCTTGCGGGCCTAGAGTTGAAGTACCTAGTGTGTCACATTCCCCCTATCCTTAGGATCATTTGTCCCCGAATGAGAAGTTAGGGCACTCTTCGGCATGATAACAAAAAGAATGTAACCAAAATCTAAGAAAAATTCAAAATGAAACAAGAGGGAAACAAAACTCATACCTCAAGCACTAGAATACAAGGTTGGGAACAAGAACAAATACTTGTCCTTCATATCTTCCTCAGCTTCCCATATAGCTTCTTCTATCTTTTGATTCCTCTAAAACACCCTTACCGAAGCTATATCCTTAGTCTTCAATCTACAAGCTTGTCTATCTAATATCTCAATTGGGACTTCTCATAACACAAGGAATCGATAACACCAACATACTCATCAGGCACTATCAAAGAAGGATCTCCAACACACTTTTTTAGCATAGACACATGGAAAACAGGATGAATAGACCCCAAGCTCGCTGGTAAATCTAACTCATATGCAATATTCCTAATGCTCCTTATAACTTGATATGTACCAATGTAACAGGAACTGAGATTCCCCTTTTTGCTAAACCCCATGACTTCTTTCTTAGGAAAAACTTTCAAGAACACCAAATCACTTACCTCAGACTCCAACTCCCCCCGCCTCACATCCGCATTAGACTTTTGGCCATTCTAAGCAGGCTTAAGTCTTTCTATAATAACTTTTAGCTTTCCATGGCTTGGTGAACCAAGTCAAGGCCAAATAACCTAGTTTTACCAACCTCAAATCATCCAATAGGAGACCTACACCTCCTTCTATATAGAGCCTCAAAAGAAGCCATATGAATGCTAGAATGATAACAATTATTGTAAGAAAATTCTATAAGAGGCTAATGATCCACCCAACTTCCCTTAAAATCAATTACACAAGCCCTTAGCATATCCTCTAAAGTTTGAATAGTCTGTTCTTCTTGTCCATCCATTTGAGGATTGAAAGCGGTGCTAAGGTTCACCTGAGTCCCTAATCTTTTTAAAGGAACTTATAGAAGTGAGAAGAGATTGCATACCTCAATCTGAAATAATAGACGCAGACACTCCATGCAACTTAACTATCTCCTGAATAAATAACTTAGCATTATTCTATCCTGAGTTGTTAGTCCTCACAGGTAAGAAGTGAACAAACTTGGTCATCCTATTCGTACTGATATCAAGATCATAGAAAATCCATAATGAAATCCATATTAATCATCTCCCACTTCCATATAGACAACTCTATCTCTTGATATATGCCCCCTTGCCTTAAATGTTCAGCCTTAACTTGTGACAAACTATACACTTAACAACAAAATTTGCCACATCCCACTTCATATTATTCCACCAGTAGATTTTCTTCAAGTCATAATACATCTTAGTTGAACCTGGATGAGCTGTATATTTGAAATCATGAGCCTCAGTCAAAATTCTTTCCCATAACTCATCAAAATCAGGAACATACAACATCCCTTGATACCTCAAGATGCCATCTCCACTAATCTCAAAAGCTATAACTTTGTGTTGTCCCACATCATCCTTAATCTATATAAGTATGAGATCTAAAGCCTGCTTCTTCTTCACCTCAACACCAAGAGATTATTTAACCATCTCTTGAATAATCACTCCTCCATCCTCAGAGTTCAAGAGACGAGGTCTTAAATTAGCCAATATGTGAATATCCTTTACCAACCCCCTTTTTCCTTATTAATGTGGTATAATCTCTACATAGACAACCTGTTAAGAGCATCAACAATAACATTAGCTTTAACTGGATGGAAATAAAGGGTCATGTCATAATCCTTAAGTATCTCGAGCGACTGCCTCTGCCTAAGATTCAATTCCTTCTGAGTAAGCACATATTGCAAACTCTTATGGCCTTAATAAATATTTACATACACCCATATAGTTAATGACGCTAAGTGTTAATGCAAAGACCACAACCGCTAACTCTAGATCATGAGTCGGATAGTTCCTATCATGAACTTTAAGCTGCCTAGAAGCATAGGCCATAATCTTACCATGTTGCATCAAAACACAACTCAGTCCTATACGAGATGCATCATAATACACAACAAACCCCTCAATACCCTCGGGTAGGGTCAAAATAGGAGTAAAAGTCAACTTATTCTTCAAATTCTCAAAACTACCCTCACTCGTATTTGACTACAAGAACTTAACCTTTTTCTAAGTTAACTTCATCAATGGAACAATAATAGACAAGAAACTCTCCACAAACTTCCTATAATACCCAGCCAATACCAAGAATCTCCTAATGTCAATTGGAGTCATGGGTTTAGGCCACTTTTTAACTGCCTCAACTTTTTGTGGTCCCACCTTGATTCCCTTACTAAAACAATATGTCCAAGAAAAGTCATAACATTCAACCAAAACTCACACTCAAAAAGAATGTAAAAATACTATCTTTATGAATATAGATATATTAGAAGAAGGTTTTGAACTTAATAAAGCTATAATCAAAGCAGAAGCCCTAATGAAATAAATAATGACAGAAAGTTCAAATGTATAGGATATAAAATGGGAAATCTTAATCTCGCAGAACTAAAGAAGATTTTGTAAATTGTGAGCTAAGAACAAATAATTATGGTTATACACATAAAAAGAAACGAATAGGCAAAGACTCAAAATCAATTTATAGTATACACAAAAGTATGAAAGAATTTATGGAAAGTGCAACAAGTACTGCAAGCTCTTTCCAGAGAACTACCAGAATGCAAAGAGTAAATATAACAATAGGAAATTTACCAAGATATAAAGTATTTATAATAAAACCAGGCACTCAAGTTGAACCTACATAAAACCTAGAGGAAGAAGAATGCCAATAGAAAAACCTATTAGATTACAAGAAGGTAGTAATAAAGGAAAAATTTTAAAGTTACCAGCTCATGATCCTCAGGCATGGAATAATGTAATAAACATATGAAAAAATGTAGTTGTAGCAGACTACATACAACATATACAGGGAAATCAAGAACTAGATAGAGAAATTATGTATAGATATTTAGAAACATTTCTAGGAGAAATTACTAAAGCACTTTGGGAAGCCTATAAGACATTATTCCCACAAGATTTTCAGGAATTAATAGAACTAGGTTTAAATCTATATAATTTTGTAAACAAAGTACATGCTCTACTAATAGGAAAAGATCCCAATAGTGGATTAGTAGTATTGCAGCAAGAATTCCTAATAAATTTAGAACAAATAAGTATTAGTAATTGGTCAATGATTAAATAATTTATAAATGACTACTTTTATTATTGTACAATTAGTGGAAACTTGTTTGATCAGACTCTAGGAGCTAGATTATTTAAAAAATTACCAGGGGATATAGGAAGCCTCATCCTCTCAAGACTACTTACAGAAATTGCTAAGCAACACTTATTACAGGCCACTAACATTGTTGGAACATCCGAAATTAGAAAGGCTACTCTTTGGACCTCACAATCTCATCAGTTATGAGCCATCCAATTTGACTTTCAAACTTAGACTAGATGTAAGGGGAGACGAACCACAGATCTACCTGATCGATAATTTATGGATTTCCTGAACTTATTAAATTTATACTAGCACTTTCTTTACCAATTACACATAATTGTTCTTCTCTATAATGTTTATATAATTGTGTCATTGAAAACATTCCTTCATTGTAGAGTGTCTTGGCACTTATTAATTTTAATCTTTTTTGTTGAAAAAGTTTTATATCTTTATCTACATCTAAAATTTATTCTAGCTATTGTCCTGGTGTTATTTTTGGTTTGTTTATTATTCTAGATAGCACATTATTTGTTAATCTATTTTGGGTAAAACTTGATCTTGGTCTGCTTGGGGATGCTGAAAAAAGGTCCATGATTTTTTAGTAGTGTTTGGCTTTTCTTTCTCCTTTTGAGGAGTTAATTCTACTTTCTTTAGTTGTTCTATTTATTCTTCTATACTAGCTTGATGTTTGATCTGAGCTTAGAAAAAAAATAAAAATAGAAAAAATAGTAGTAGATTCAATAAAAAAATTATTAGTAGAGCATCTGCCCAAAGAAATAACAATGAATATAGAACCACCAGAACCAAGATCCAGAATTCCAAGAGATAAAATAAGATCACCTAGAATAGGAACAAGATTGGGACTATCAGACGGAGAAAGTGATGAGTATGATCCAGACTATAATTCATCCATGGATCAATTTTCCCAAGACCCAAATGTAGAAGATGATTCAAGAATGGGTTTTTACTCAGAAGCAATACACAA
The DNA here is from genome assembly GCA_030864225.1 of Capsicum baccatum var. pendulum. Taxonomy (NCBI): domain Eukaryota; kingdom Viridiplantae; phylum Streptophyta; class Magnoliopsida; order Solanales; family Solanaceae; genus Capsicum; species Capsicum baccatum. The sequence continues at coordinate 155,400,101 of CM061560.1, read as the reverse complement.
TTTGGATACATAAGCAATGGCGATATTTATAAAAGACAAAATAAGAGATGTATGCAATGACAATATAGATAAATGGATGGATGGAAGTTAAAGTGAAAACATAGCCATGTGACTATGAGATCCACCCAACTTGCCAAAATTCTTATCAAGCACATTAAAGTAAAGATTTGAAGTCCATAAATACCTATAAATACCACCTTATGGAAGACTTAAAGACATATAGCTAGAGTGAAAAAGTGAGAGAAAAATCAAGAGTGAGAAAGTTCTTGGTTTCTAAAGTTAATTTTTTCAAAAGTTTGTTAAAAAAAAGAAAGAAGTGTGTGAAAATTGTATATTCGTTTCTTGTTTTCTTCCTCTCAGTAGCTATTAGCTTTTAGGGGACTCCCCAAAGGGAAACCTCACTTCTTCCTTAAGACATGTAAGTAGTCGTTACATAGATCTTTGTATTTTTCTCCCTAGTTTGTAAATTATGTTTGAATTAATGAAGTTAATATTTTTTTTCAGATATGTTTTCAATATTATAGATCTAGATGACCGTGCAGATTACCTCCAGTTTTTTGATCTTGTAAAATTAATAAATTATTTATTAGTACATATTTATTTATGTTTTAATATTATAGATCTGGATAGTCGTGCGAATTAACTCCAGTTTTCCAATCTTATTAATTTGGTAAATTATAAATATACCCCTAGTATATGGTTATTCTCTCAGTGTTTAGCAATAACGATGGATTAATCTGTAAATTCCTAGGGATTTAAAAAAGTTCGATAATGATTTGAAAGGACTGTTGTGTCATCCCAGGGTATGATTAAAGAAGCCACTGCTAAATACCTAAAACTAAAGAGAAAGAGATAAATAGGGTATAAATTTAAAATAAAAATCAAAATATCAAAAAGTGCAAAAAATAATTTATTTTGTTGGGAGAACATATACTTTGATTTTTATAACTTGTCCACTTGCACTAGACTAAGGACAATGAAGGAGGGAGTATTGAGTAAGAATTACACCATATTATAAAACATCCGCTTCAACTCTGCTTTTATACCTTCTTATCTGCTTTGATTATTTGTTTCTTATTCAAATTTTGTCTACTCCCTTTTTATTATTATCTATTTGTTATTGTTATTTTTGTTTATTATTATCTGTTTATTATTATTTGTTATTGTTATCTCTATTTATTATTATCTATTTATTATTGTCTGTTTGTTATTGTTATCTCTGTTTATTATTATTTATTTATTATTGTTTGTTATTGTTATCTGTAATACCCCAAAAAATCCAAACCAATATTAGAGCCATGTACCAAGATCATGCATAGTACATCATGGTTCTTTTATAGTTTTATGAGTAACTTAGATATATATTAAGGTTTCAAATAACTCCCAGCTATCAGACGAATCAAAACATTCCTTACAGATTAAATTCTTAAGAAGGATATTGGTATAGTCAACTTCAAACGAGCATATCTCTCATTATACTTGGAATTTTTGAGGTCATGACCTATCAAGAGATAGATAATTGAATTATCTCTCCAATGATACCAATTTTTCCTAAATCTGATATTGGAGAAAAGAGTTATTCCTATTTTACTCAACATGTTAGGTTGGAAACAGTGTGACGACATTCGTGGTAGCTTACCATATTTGTGATGCCCTATCACGAATGTCGTCAGCCTCAGGCAGAAACCAAATCCTAAGTGACGACATTCGTGGTAGCTTACCATATTTGTGACGCCTTGTCACAAATGTCATCAGCCTTAGGCAGAAACCAGCTCCTAAGTGACGACATTCGTGGTAGCTTATCATATTTCTGATGCCTTATCACAAATATCGTCAGACTTAGGTAGACACCATCAATTCCAACTCCTGTGTGACGATATTTTTGACGGCTTATCATATTTTTGATGCATTGTCACAAATGTCGTCAGCTATGATTTTTAGCAACTAGAAATTTATTTTATAAGGGTATTTTGGTCTTTTCCTTCACCTTCCATGACTTATAAACCTAAAGAGGCATAATTTTTTCAATTTTTTGTTCATTTAAGCATCTTAAAAACCCTCTCTTATACTCTCGATCACAAAATTAGGGTTTTCTCTCAAGATCATCTTCTCAAGAGCAAGCCTAAGGAATTCTTCAAGAACCTTCAGAAACATTAGATCTCTCTCAAGATTCAATCACTAAGGTATGCTTAGTGCTCAACTATGGATTCAATTCGTTCATAGAGTTCAAGAATCATGCTTTTAAAGGTTATTTTGTAAACTTTTTGCGGTGATATGAGTATGTACATGTTGACGATTGTTGTTTAAGTTTTAATGTGATGTCTAAAGGTGTTCATATGAAATATATATGTTTGTTAACTGAAAACCATGAAATTTAGGTGGTTTAATATGGTGCAAGTATAAAACCCACCTATGCCTTAAAGAATGCATGCAAGGTGTTTGATAAAATGCTTAAGATGCTAGAAATTCACGTTTGTATGGTTCTATGATGTCTAAATGACAAGTTCATGTTATCTATATACTTCAATATGAATTCCATGCTTTTCATGTGTTGCTATTGTGGTGGTATAAAGCATGCAAGATAATGGAGATATATAATATGTACACAAAATATATCCATGCATTCCCTACAATGTTTAAGATGTTGAATAACTATATGAGATATGATATCCCCTACTTATTATGAATTGTGGACTCAAATCTTGTGATCAAGTCATGTCATGTGTGTCAGTTTCCTTCTATTGAGTCTTGGGGGTATTCGTACCCGAAAAACATAGCTGTGTGCCTAGAGCCATGTCATGTTGTCATGAAAATCTCAGTCAAACTATAATCTATAGAACTCAGTCAGTCATGTGACTCAGGAAAACCTCAGAAATCTCATGATCTCAGTTAACTCTCAAATAATAGTACTACTCTATTAGTCAACGGAAGTCAGTTAATTTGTCCATGTATAGTCAGTTGAATCATGTTTAGTCTCTTCAGATGGGAGTAGAAGTTAGCACCGAGTGAACCCAAAGATAGGGACTCACCTACTAGTTTTAGGGTGTGATTGTTAGCAGTCATCCTTGTGTTCCAGAACTACGTAGGCAACGTAGGTTGAGACATCTTAGCCTGTCAGATTAGGTTTGATGAGGTGGCTTAACCTTTCAGTTTAGGGTCCCACCTTTCTCTCTTTTAGTACCTGTCAGATAAGGGTCACTCAAAACTATCCTTACCAGTGGTACAATATTAACACCCCTCTAGTTGGGGCAGAGATTGGAACCCATCTTAGCCATAATGGTATACATGGGGCATGTTAGTTAAATAACTACCTCTCACAGTTTCAGTATCAGTCTCAGTAGAAGAACTCAGATAGTTCTTCAGATATCAGTATACCAGGACTGTTAGATACAGTCAAATTCAGTAATAGCATAGGACTCAAGGAGTTCTACCAGATTCAGGACTGTCAGACACAGTTGCTCATGTTATCAGAACTATAGTTCTAGTCATGTATTAGCATAGAAATTTAGCTACCACATACTCACGATCTCAGTTACTATGTATGTATGTTTGTACTCTTACGTTCATATCAGTCAGTCAATTAGCATTATTCCTGCATGTAAACCCTTTGCATTAGCTTACCTCACTTGTATACTCAGTACTCCAGTTGTACTGACACATTTGCGCTATGGTGATTTCTTTTTATGTTACACCATAGGTTCAGAGACATGAGCTCTAGATCGGCAATAGCCGTAGAATTTCTAGTCATAGAGATTTAGTGAGTCCTCTTCATTTGAGGACAATATGATTGGATTTATTCATTATTATTTTAGCCAGTTATCAGTTTACAGAGTTAGTTGGAGACATATTTCTTCAACTCCTTATTTTAGACAGTACTTAGAGGCTTTTGAATTTACGCTCACATTTAGCTTTTAGATTCAGTTTTCAGTTGTTTTGGGTATTTTTCACCCATATGGATGTTATATCATTTTAGTTAAACCTTATGGACTATTGTGTATGTTTTCCGCATTATTATGTCATAAATTGCAGTATACAGGTACAAATATCAGTCATGGATTAGCTTGTGGTCCCTCGGGGTCATAAGCACTGTGTAGCATTTCAGTTTAGAAAATTGGGGCATTACAAACTTGGTATCAGAGCCTAAGGTTCAATAGAGTCCTAGGAAGTCTGAAAGCCGCATATAGTAGAGTCTTGTACATGGGTGTGTTGCGCGCTACATTCATGTACCGGAGGCTATGAGATGTTTTAGGAACAGTTCCCTTTCTTAAGTATTCATGTCATGCTAGTAAGCATAATTTCAAGTTAATCTCTCAGTCTAATACGCTCTTATCATATTTTAAAAATATGCCTCTAAAGAGAAAAAAACAGCCAGCTCCTCATCCTGAAGATCCTTTGGGCGAACATGTTTCTCATCCAGAATGAACGATCAGCAGTCGTTCTAGCCAACCCAGTGGCCAATTCAAAAGCAGCTAGGATTTGGGACTTCAACCGAATGAACCCTCCATCCTTCTTTGGGTCTAAACCAGACGAGGATCCTTAGGAATTCGTTGACCAAGTCTAGAAGGTCATTGATATCATGGGAGTCACTTCTTCTCAGAGTGCTGAGTTAGCCACATACCAATTGTAGGATATCGCTCACACTTGGTACAAGCAGTGGTTAGCAGAAAGGTTAGAGAATGCAGGTCCTGTTGAGTGAAATGAATTTGTCATGGCTTTCTTAGATAGATTCTTTCCCCAAGAGATGAGGAGGCCAAAGTTCTTGAGTTCATCAATCTCAGGCAGGGAAATATTATAGTTAGAGAGTATTCTCTTAGATTTACTCAGTTAGCCAGATATGATCCTCATGTGGTTGCAGACAACAGGGCTAAGATGAGCAAGTTCGTGTCAAGGGTGAATGATAGTGTGGTAAATGAGTGGAGGTCTGTGATGCTGAACAGACATATGACTTTAGCTAGGCTCATGACCCACGCTCAATAGATAGAGGAACAGAAGGTTAAGACTAGGGAGAGGCAAAATAAGAGAGCAAGAGCAGGCAGTTTTAGTTTCTCAGCCCAAATCAGATGGTTTTGTCCTAAGTCCACAGTTCTAGCCCCTTCCTCCGCTAGTGCCCAGTGCTGAAGTTTAAGGATGGCAATAGAGATAGAGCACCAGGATCTAAATCTTAGGGAAGTGTTAGCAGTGCCCAAGCAAACCCCCTTTGTCAGACTTGTGGTAAGAACCATAAAGGTATTTGCAAAGCCGGTACTGATGTCTATTTTGGTTTTAGTAGGATTAGGGTGTGTCCTCAGCCAGGCCCTCAGGTTCAGCAGAATCGTTCCACAGCTCAGTTCGATTGCCCGAACCAGCAGTGTGACACTTTCAGTGCAACTAGTGGGCAATGCCCAAATAAACTCTATGCTCTTCAAACTCGACAGGATCAGGAAAATTCTCTTGTGTCATTATTGGTACGTTATAGATTTTCCATGTTCATATTTATGCTTTGTTAGACCCAGGTGCATCCTTATCTTTTGTCACTCTATACATAGCAGTCAATTTCAGAATCAGTCCTGAAATTTTAGCAGAACTCTCTTCAGTCTCTACCCCAGTGGGTAAAACCATCATAGCTCGGCGGGTATACAGGAACTACCCGGTTATGATATTTTAGAAATCCACATCAGCAGATTTAGTTGAGTTAGAGATGATTGATTTTAATGTCATTCTCGACATGGATTGGCTTCATTCCTGCTATGCCATAGTCGACTGCAGAAATAGGATAGTTTAGTTTTAGTTCTCGAATGAGCCCGTCTTAGAGTGGAAGGGTAGCACTTCGTCTTTCAAGGGTCAGCTTATTTCCTACCTTTGAGCAAGGAAAATGATTTCTAAGGGGTGTGTGTATCATCTCGTGCATGTTAAGGATTCTAATTCCGAATCTCCCAGTCTCGAATCAATCCCAGTGGTTAATGAATATTCAAATATCTTTCCCAAAGATCTTCTAGGCATTCCTCCCGAAAAGGAAATAGACTTCGGCATAGACCTTCTCCCAGATACTTAGCCTATTTTTATTCTGCCATACAGAATGGCACCAGTAGAACTCAAAGAACTCAAAGATTAGTTGAAGGATCTCTTAGATAAGGGGTTCATCAGGCCCAGAGTATCCCATGGGGTGCTCCAGTCTTATTCGTGCGCAAAAAAGACGGTTCTCTCAGAATGTGTATTGACTACCGTCAGCTCAACAAAGTCACAGTCAAGAATAGGTATCGGCTGCCTAGGATAGATGAATTGTTTGACTAACTTTAGGGTGGCATTTATTTCTCCAAGATAGACCTCAGATCAGGCTATCATCAGCTCAGAGCTTAGAGAATGTGATATTTTGAAGACAACTTTTCGTACTCGGTATGGTCACTTTGAATTTCTAGTCATGTCCTTTGGTGTTACCAATGCCCCTGCAGCTTTCATGGACTTGATGAACTGGGTGTTCAATCAGTACTTGGACATATTCATCATAGTCTTCATAGATGATATTCTGGTCTATTCTTACACAGAGCGTGATCATTCAGACCATCTCATAATTGTTCTTCAGACTCTCAGGGATCATCAGTTGTTCGCCAAGTTCAGTAAGTGTTAATTTTGGCTAATATTAGTAGAATTCCTTGGCCACATTATTTCCGGTGATGGAATTAGAGTAGATCCTCTGAAAACTAAAGCGGTAAGAAACTGGCCTCGCCCTGTCTTTCCATCAGATATCAAGAGTTTCTTGGGTTTGGCTGGCTATTATCAATGGTTTGTCAAGGGATTTTCTTCTATTGCATCTCCTATGTCCAGATTGACTCAGAAGAAGGTGAAGTTTTAGTGGTCAAAACCTTGTGAGAAGAGTTTTCAGGAGTTAAAGACTTGACTCACCTCAACTTCAATTTTAGCACTTCCCGACGGTTTCGATGGATTCGTAGTATATTGTGATGCATCCAGAGTAGGTTTAGGTTGTGTCCTCATGCAGAATGGTAGAGTCATAGCCTACGCCTCCAGACAGTTAAAGCCCCATGAGAGGAATTATCCTACTCAGGACCTTGAGTTAGCAGCAGTTGTCTTTACCTTAAAGATTTGGCGGCATTATCTATATGGTGTTCATGTAGACATATTCACAGATCATAAGAGCCTTCAATATGTCTTTTCCCATAAAGATCTCAATCTTCATTAGAGAAGGTGGTTAGAGCTCTTGAAGGATTATGACATGAGTGTCCTTTATCATCCTGGCAAGGCCAATGTAGTGACCGATGCACTCAGTAGACTGTCCATGGGTAGTGTTTCCCATGTTGAGGATAGTAAGAAGAAATTAGCTCAGGAGATTTATCAACTTACCAGACTAGGAATTCTCTTAGTCGACTCTTCAGAGGGTGATGTATGTGTTTAGAGTAGTTCAGAGTCATCTCTAGTTTCTGAGGTGAAAGAGAAGCAAGATAGGGATCCTAGCCTTGTCAAGCTAAAAGAGTTAGTTTAGAGTTAGGAAGTAGAGGTTTTCACCCAAGGGGGAGATGGTGTTCTTCTTTGTTAGGGTCATCTGTGTGTTACCGGTGTAGATGAATTGAGGTAGAAAATTCTTGCAGAAGTGCATGGTGCACGATACTCTATTCATCCAGGGGCCACTAAGATATACTGCGACTTGCGAGAGATCTATTGGTGGAGTGGGATGAAGAGGGACATTCCAGAGTTTGTGGCTAAGTGCTCTATATGTTAGCAGGTTAAGATAGAGCATCATAAACCTAGTGGTTCCATGTAGGAGTTCACTATTCCTACTTGGAAGTGGGAAAAAGTGAACATGGACTGCGTGATGGGTTTACCTAGAACATGTCATCAGTATGATTCAGTTTGGGTCATTATAGATAGAATAACCAAGTCAGCTTATTTTCTTCTAGTTTGTACCTCTTACTCAGCTGAGTATTATGCCAAACTCTATTTTAGGGAGTTGGTTAGATTACACGGTGTTCCACTATCTATCATCTCAGATAGAGGTACCCAGTTTACCTCTCATTTCTGAAAAGCATTCCAAAAGGATCTTGGTACCCAAGTTCATCTCAGTACAGTGTTTCATCCTCAGACAGATGGTCAAGCAGAAAGGACCATTCAGACTCTAGAAGATATGCTAAGGGCATGTGCAATTTATTTTAAGGGAAGCTAGGATGACCACTTGCCTTTGATTGAGTTCGCATACAACAATAACTATCACTCCAGTATTTAGATGGCTTCATTAGAAGCTCTCTATGGTAGGATATGTAGGTCTCTGATCAGTTGGTTCGAAGTTAGTGAGACTACAGTCATAGGGCTTGACTTAGTATTCGATGCCTTAGATAAAGTTCAGTTGATCAGAGAAAGACTTCGGGCTGCTCAGCCAAAGAAGTCTTATGCGGATGTTCATAGAAAGGATCTCGAATTCGAGGTCGAAGACTATGTCTATCTCAAGATGTCTCCCATGAAGGGAGTGAAGTGATTCAGAAAGAAGAGAAAGCTCAGTCCTCAATATGTCGATCCCTTCAGGATTCTCAGTCGCTTTGGCAAGGTAGCCTATGAGCTCGAAGTACCTTCAGATCTAGCCTCAGTTCATCCAGTCTTCCATGTTTCTTTACTCAAGAAGTGCATAGGTGACCCAGCAGTTGTAGTCCCTATTCAGAGCATTGACATTCAGAATAGCCTCTCTTTTGCAGAGATTCTAGTTAAAATCCTCAACTATCAGACTCGTAGGCTGAGGAACAAAGAAGTCTCTCTAGTCAAGGTTCTTTGGCGGAATCAGTCCATGAAGGGAGCTACTTGGGAAGCAGAAGCAGACATGCGAACTAAGTACCCTCATCTTTTCTCCACTAATTCAGACTTAGCTTGAGGTAACCATTTTTCTTAAGCTTATTCATTTACATGTTCAAAATTCCAGTATAAAATTGGTATCAAGTATCAGTGCATATCTTATCATGCATTCATGAGTTCAGCTTATCAGTCATGCATCAGATATGCATGTTCAGTTGGGCTATATTTAGTTTAGAATTCAATTCAGTCCTAAAATTATGTGCCAGTTGAGCATGATCAGTGTATGCATCATTTTATCTTTTCTCCTCTCTCAAGCAGTCATTATTCGAGGATGAATGTTTCCAAGGGAGAGATATTGTAATACCCCAAAAAATCCAAACCAGTATTAGAGCCATGTACCAAGATCATTCATTGTACATCATGATTCTCTTATAGTTTTATGAGTAAGTTAGATGTATATTAAGGATTCAAATAACTCCCAACTATCAGACGAATCAAAACATTCCTTACCGATTGAATTCTTGAGAAGGATATTGGTATAGTCAACTTCAAAAAAGCATATCTATCATCATACTTGGAATTTTTGAGCTTATGACCTATCAATAGATAGATAATTGAATTAGTTCTCCAATGATACCAATTTTGCCTAAATCCGATATCGTAGCAATGAGTTATTCCTATTTTACTCCAGCATGTCAGGCTGAAAATAGTATGACGACATTCGTGGTAGATTACCACATTTGTGATGCCCTATCACGAAGGTCGTCAGCCTCATGTAGAAACAAGCTCCTAAGTGACGACATTCATGGTATCTTACCACATTTGTGACGCCTTGTCACAAATGTCATCAGCCTTAGGTAGAAAGCAGCTCCTAATTGATGACATTCATGGTAGGTTACCACATTTGTGACACATTGTCACAAATGTCATCAGACAGGCAGAAACTATCAATTCCAGCTCCTGTGTGAAGATATTTTTGACGGCTTACCATATTTTTGACGCCTTGTCACAAATGTCGTCAGCTATGATTTTCAACAACTGGGAATTTATTTCATAAGGGTATTTTTGTCTTTTCCTTCACCTTCCAAGACTTATAACCCTAAAGAGGCATAATTTTTCCCATTTTTTATTTAGTTAAGCATCTTAAGAACCCTCTCTTACACTATCAAATACAAGATTAGGGTTTTCTCTCAAGATCATCTCCTTAAGAGCAAGCCAAAGGAATTCTTCAAGAACCTTCAGAAACATTAGATCTCTTTCAAGATTCAATCACTAAGGTTTGCGTAGTGTTCATCTATGGATTCAATCCGTTCATAGAGTTCAAGAATCATGCTTTTAAAGGTTATTTTGTAAACTTTTTGTGGTGATATGAGTATGTACATGTTGACGATTGTTGTTTAAGTTTCAATGTGATGTATAAAGATGTTCTCATGGAATATATATGTTTGTTAATTAAAAACCATGAAGTTTAGGTGGTTTAATATGGTGCAAGTATGAAACCCACCTATGCCTTAAAGAATGCATGCAAGGTGTTTGATAAAATGCTTAAGATGCTAGAAATTCATATTTGTATGGTTCTATGATGTCTAAATGACAAGTTTATGTTAGCTATATACTTCAATATGAATTCCATGCTTTTCATGTGTTGCTATTGTGGTGGTATAAAGCATGCAAGATAATAGAGATATACAATATGTACACGAAATATACCCATGCATTCCCTACAATGTTTAGGATGTTTAGTAACTATATGAAATATAATATCCCCTACTTATGATATTATGAATTATGGATTCAAATCTTGTGATCAAGTCATGTCATGTGTGTCAGTTTCCTTCTATCGAGTCCTGGGGGTATTCGTACCCAAAAAACATAGCTGTGTGCCTAGAGCCATGTCATGTTGTCATGATAATCTCAGTCAAGCTATAATCTATAGAACTCAGTCAGTCATGTGACTCAGGAAAACCTCAGAAATCACATGATCTCAGTTAACTCTCAGATAATAGTACTACTTCGTCAGTCAACCGAAGTCAGTTAATCTGTCCATATATAGTCAGTTGAATCATGTTTAGTCTCTTCAGATGGGAGTAGAAGTTAGCACCGAGTAAACCCAAGGATGGGGATTCACCTACCAACTTTAGGGTGTGATTCTTAGCAGTCACCCTTGTATTCCAGAACTACCTAGGCAGTATAGGTTGAGACATCTTATCCTATCAGATTAGGGTTGATGAGGTGGCTTAACCTGTCAATTTAGGGTCCTACCGTTCTCCCTTTGAGTACCTGTCATATAAGGGTCACTAACAACTGTCCTTACCAGTGGCGCGGTATTGACACCCCTCTAGTCGGGGCAGAGATTGGACCCCAGCTTAGCCGTAATGGTATACATGGGGCATGTCGGTTAAACAACTACCTCCCATAATTTTATTATCAGTCTCAATAAAAGAACTCAGATAGTTCTTTAGATATTAGTATACCAGGACTGTTAGATATAGTTAAATTCAGTCATAGCATGGGACTCAGGGAGTTCTACTAGATTCAGGACTCTCAGACACAGTCGCTCATGTTATCAGAACAATAGTTCCAGTCATGTATTAGCATACAGATTTAGCTACCACGTACTCACGATATCAGTTACTTTGTATATATATTTGTACTCTTACATTCATTCGAGGACAATATGATTGGATTTATTCATTATTATTTTAGCCAATTATCAGTTTATGGAGTTAGTTGGAGACATGTTCCTTCAACTCCTTATTTCAGACAGTACTTAGAGGCTTTCGGATTTACGCTCAGATTTAGCTTTCAGATTCAGTTTTCAGTTTTTTTGGGTATTTTTCGCCCATATAGATGTTATATTATTTCAATTGAACCTTATGTCCTATTGTGCATGTTTTCCACATTATTATGGCATGAATTTTCGTATACAGGTACAGATATCAGTCATAGGTTAGCTTGTTGTCCCTCGGGGTCATAAGCATCGTGTAGTATTTCTGTTTAGAAAATTAGGGCGTTACATTATCTCTGTTTATTATTATCTATTTATTATAGGTATCAGAGACCTAAGATTCTAGGAGACATTAAAACATATGGTGTCCGATTATATTTCTAGAATTCAGAAAAGAAGGCTTAGACCTTATGAAAAGGAGATAATATCAGATTTAGAGTATTATTGGGATATTCATATATTATTAAAAGACTATAAAAATTATGTAAGATTTTGGTACAACAAACACAATTATACTTGCAACTTCTTGAACTTTTACCATAACTAAGCGAACAGATCTATCAAGAAATAGAAAGAATAGATACGAGATTACTAAAATTACAAGTGCAAATAGAATATTCTAGACACGAATTGAAGACCGTAGAAAGTTGGAAGAGGATAAACGATATTTATCTAGCTTAATGAGAACACCTCATAGAAATACAAAATCATTAAAATAAATCAAGAATAATTTGTATAGTTTATACTTAGAATATAAAAGACTAAATAGTGCAAAAGAAGATCTAAGAATACTAGATAACCTAATCACCATAATATCTAGCCTAGAGTATGAATTGATAAAGCACCTTAAGTGTAGAAACAATATTTAATGAAAGACATCATTTTGCTAACAATTTACGACTAAGATATTGGTATTTAAATGAATAAATAAAGAGTAGGGCAGACAAAGTAGAACTAGAAATCGTCTTGAGTAACTATTTGAAATTATAGCAACTCTAGAAACATCACAATCAGAATTATTCAAAGAATATTTAAGTGAAATAAGATGGAAATTACAAGGAATTAGAAGCGGCATAGAATATTACAATAGAAGGATAAGTTATCTAAAGAAATGGTGTAATGATGATAGGCGAATTTACATGCCTATAGTGCTATATTTCACCCATATTTTAGCAATGTTTTGAGAACAAATTATATATTTTATGCACTTTTAGTCCTTTTTCCTGTAAGTGAGCTAACAAATATGATTAGCAAAGTTTCAGGTATAAATGATGCAGAATTCAGCATTTTATGGATAACTTGACGCCAAAGAAAGCTTCACGAAAGGAGAAAAGGGAGTCTTGGACGCCAAGGACCAAAAGTGGCGCATGGAAAATCTGTTCCGGGCTAAAACAACAATTCTGAAGACTTTAGGGACTAGCAGTAACTTATTAGGATTAGGATAATGATACATTAACCTAGTAGGATTGGGTTAAGTAATTTATTAGCTTAGTAGGAATAGGATATGGGTGTTATAAATACCCTATCTTGCTAGAGATTTTAGGACATATTTCTAGTCTACAATCAATTCTTCTTCCATCAATTACAATACATTCTACTTCTAATTCTTCTTCTATTCATCTATTCAATTCTTAATTTCTGCAACAAGAGAAACGTTACTTTGCTAGGAATTCACTCCTAACGCCTACCACACTATTACTACACGAAATCTTTATTGTGGTATAATAACAATGTCTATTGTGATTTCCTTCGCACTCATGGGTAACTAAACTTCTCTGTTGGGGTTCTGGAAGCCATATGAGATACTATCTATTGCTATGAGTTTGTGAATTTGTGACACGTGTGTTGCTTATATCATTCTTCTCTTCATCTTAATGCAAATTCTTGTGGTTGCAAACGCATAGAATACGCCAGTATAGCATTAACTTGTTTGAAAGAAAGGTTATATGTCTGGAAAAGAGATAGTGTCAAGGTAGTAGGGTCCCATCCCCTATTAAAAAGTTAGTGCCGTAACTGGATTAACCTCTTGGAGAATTTGTACCGTTAGACACGCTTTAAGCTCGAAAGAGTTAAAGTGAAATAGTCCTTGTTGAGGTCGAAAGACGCTTGGATTTACCATCGAATACAATTCTCTATAAGCACATACATGTCTGAATTCCGCACAACTCATAGCCAATAGAGACGTACAACTCATAAGGTGGACATAACCCCAACTTCTCAATTCTCATTGTTTTACAAACTACTAAACATTCTTTCTTTTTACTTTGCTATTTTTAGTTTTTACATTAATACTTTTGTTACACATTACAATCCCCCCTTTTTACGAGACTTGCACTAGAAGTCTAGTAATCTTTGCTTACTTGTTGACCAAGCTATTCCCTGAGGGATCGATACCCAACCCAGTTGGGTTCTATATTTGACTACGACCGCTTTACACTCCTACGAGAGCTGTAGATTGAGCGTTATCATGTAACATAGTAAATATCCCTTTAGGATAAAAATAAGTAAAAGTACATGAAAACACATCCGTTTGCTAGACAAGTTCAAAGGACTATACAATCCCTCTCTATAAAGGCTTTAATGATTTAACAAAGGCATTAGATTATGCTCGCGGAAATCTAGGGCCATATTATTATATTACTCCAGCTCTAAGACCAAATATAAAAGAAGTTCCCCAATATAATATTAAAAAAAACCCAGACAAAATTATATTTTATGATCATTGTTCCTCCATGAATATAGCTTTTAAAAGACTAAATCACGCCAATGATATTTTAAGATAAGATAATGAAAACCTTGTAAATAAAAAAGGACAAATGTTAGAACATATATGTATTTTACAAGATCGTATAAAGATTCTTCATTTTGAACTATCACAACAGACTCAGCAGATTTATGAGACTCAAACAATCCCGAAAAGTTCTCCATATTATTCAAAAATGGAAAGACCTACTATATCTAGTAAAGATATAGATAGTCCACCTCAAACGGTAGTTGGAAAATACTCCTCAAATCCGTTAATGGGTGTGCATTCCCCAAGGAATGTAGAAAGACCTACTATATTGGGTAATGATACAGCTAGTCCAACTCAAATGGTAACTGGTAAAGACTCATCAAATCTGTTGACGGCTGACACTTTGCCAAAAAGTGTAGGGAGAATACTCCCAGCCAGTTTCAAGACCACAGGTACCCAAACAATAGACGAAGGAAGCTCTTCAAAGACTAGGAAAGGTTAACCTTTTCTTCAATTGCTTTTTCTAGGTTTTTATTAAGTTCCAATAGTAGTAATATTATAATATTATTTTGTTTTATTATTGTGGAGTCTACTTTTCCCTGGGGTTGATGATCTGATAATCCTTCGGGATTTGGATGAATTTGAGCCGCTTTTTGGAATATTGCTAAGTAGAGTTGACAATTTATAGGAATGTTATTCATGAGAGGGTTATTTCCTTAAGTTGACTAATTTCTTTACGTATTTCTTTTAATTCCTTTTCTATGTTATTTATACTAAGAAAGTTTATATCCTTATTTATTTTTACTTTACTTTTTTTTTCTAGTTCTATTTGTTAATTTTTTAGGAAATCAAAGTTCTGTTCTATTTCATCTAACAGTTTCTTTTGTTTAATTTGCAGGTTTTCCAATACTTCTAGAGTCTTTAGTATTTTACTGTCTTCTCTTTGTTCTGCTTCTCCTAGATTTATTATGAGATCTGTAATATTGTTTGGTTGAGAATCTTCCCCATGCAAAATATGTTCTCTATTACCGAAATTATGTTTAATTAATGAAACATTTTTTATTCATCTGTGTCTCTTTTCTGCATTTATTTGGAAATCTAGATATTCTATTTTCTTAAAGGAATCTATTGTAATGTTCTTACCCTAGCCAAAAAGTCTCTCTATTGCATTCTTCTCTAATTGATTTTATTCTAATATTCCAATTATCTATACATTAGCAAATCTGCTCTAATTTAATTTCCAGCAGGATTAAGTGGTCTACACAGCCTAAAAGTTTTTCGTGGTCTAATACCAATAATATATAGATAATAATAAACAGAGATAACAATAACAAACAATAATAAACAGATAATAATAAACCGAGATAACAATAACAAACAATAATAAACAGATAATAATAAACCGAGATAACAATAACAAACATATAATAATAAAAAAGGAGTAGACAAAATTAGAACAAGAAACAAATAATCAAAGAAGATAAGCAAGTATAAAAGAAGAGTTGAAGCGGATGTTTTATAATATGGTGTAAATTCTACTCAGTACTCCCTCCTTCGTTGTCTTTGGTCTAGTGTAAGTGGACAAGTCATAAAGATCAAAGTATATTTTCTCCCAACAAAATAAATTATTTTTTGCATCTTTTTATATTTTGATTTTTTTAATGTATACCCTGTTCATCTTTTTCTCTTCAGTTTTAGGTATTTAGCAATGACTTCTTTAATCACGCCCCGGGATGACACAACAGTCCTTTCAAATCATTATCAAACTTTTTTAATTCCCTAGTAATATATAGATTAATCCATCATCATTGCTAAACACTGAGAGAATAACCATATACTAGGGGTATATTTATAATTTACCAATTTAATAAGATAAAAAAACTAGAGGTAATCCGCACAACTATCCAGATCTATAATATTAAAACATAAGTAAATATGTACTAATAAATAATTTATTAATTTTATAAGATCGGAAAACTGGCGGTATTCCACACGGTCATCGAGTTTATTTAATATATAAAGCTTAAAACTATTTAAACCATAAATTACTGCTAGTGTTTCTGCATCTATACTACTTAGATTGCTTTTTTCTTTATATTTTCTACTTGCATAAGCACAAATTTTTTCATCCTTTTGTCACTATATTTATTGGGCTTTGCCTGGCACTTATTAATTTTAATCTGTTTTGATAAAAAAGTTGTATATCTTTCTCTACATCTAAAATTTCTTCTAGATGTTGTCTTGGTGTCATTTTTGGTCTGTTTATTATTCTAGATAGCACATTATTTGTTAAGATATTTTGGGTAAAACCTGGGACCGTTATATTCTAAAATAGGATCAACAGGACAAAAGACTTTTAATGCGGAAGACATAAAATTAGTCCAACAACTTAAGCACATGATACAAGATATTCCAAACTTAACATTACCATTAGAAATAGACTATTTAATAGTAGAGACAGATGGAAGCCTTCAAGGATGGGGAGCAATATTAAAGGCAAAATCCAATAAATATAGTGACATAAAGGATGAAAAAATTTGTGCTTATACAAGTGGAAAATATGAAGAAAAAGGCAATCTAAGTAGTATAGATGCAGAAACACTAGCAGCAATTTATGGTTTAAATAGTTTTTAATTTGAGTGTCTGGGTTTATTCTAAATACTCTATATCTTGGTAAATTTCCTATTGTTATATTTACTCTTTGCATTCTGGTTGATCTCTGGAAAGGGCTTGCAGTACTTGACGCACTTTCCATAAATTCTTTTATACTTTTGTCTATACTATAAATCGATTATGAGTCTTTGCTTATTTATTCCCTTTTATGTGTATAACCATAATTATCTGTTCTTAGCTCACAATTTACACAATGTTCTTTAGCTTTAGCGAGATTAAGATTTCCTATTTTACAGCCTATACATTTGAACTTTCTGTCGTTATTTATTTCGTATAGGGCTTTTGCTTTGATTATAGCTTTATTCACTTCAAAACTTTCTTCTAATATTTCTATATTCATAAATTTAGTACTTTCACATTCTTCAATTTCTTTATCAATTTCTTTTTCATTTGTGTATTGGTAGTCTATGAATCTTACTGAAATTCCTTTAGTGTTTATATACATTAAATGATCGGTTGACTTTAGTATTTCTTTCTTAGTAAATTTTTCTAAGTTCCATTCTAGTCCTGCATAATCTTCGGAATTTATCTTTAGGGGTTTCATTAATTTAATACCATTATTTCCCATTAAACTTACTGTATCATCTATTCTTAGTTTAAATTTTGTACTACTATTAGTGGCAAGTTTTCCTATATATCCTAAACATAATAATAAATTATTTCCATTATTCATTTCTTCATATTCTTTAGTCTGAATTCCTATTTTTATATATTTTCCAAATTCTAGAGAATTTATCATATAGTCTGGACTACAATAAAAAAGTTCTCCATTTGTTGACATGTCTACTTCTGTTATTCCAATTATAGATCTTTTTGAGTCTGACCTTCTATTATCATAGATTAGACTTCAAATCTTTACTTCAATGTGCTTCATAAGAATTTTGGCAAGTTGGGTGGGTCCAATAGTCACATGTCTATGTTTCCACTTTAACTTCCATCCGTCCATTTATCTATTATATCATTGCATACGTCTCTTAGTTTGTCTTTTGTAAATATCGTCATTGCTTATGTATCCAAATTTTGTAATGCTTCTGAGTCAAAATCCATTCCTGAATCATCGTCTGCATCTACTACTATGAGTCCCATGTGCATGAGGCTCATGCTGACTTGGCAATTTGTCTTAAAGATTCTGAACTTATTAAATTTATGCTAGCGCTATCTTTACCAATTTCGCATAATTGTTCTTCTCTATAATGTTTATATAATTGTGTCATTTAAAACATTCCCTCATTGTAGAGTGTCTTGGAACTTATTAATATTAGTTTGTTTTGTTGAAAAAGTTATTAGTAAGAATAGATTACGAGGCTATAGTAAAATTCTATCAGAAAATAAAAGAAAAGAATAGTAGTAAAAGGAGGTGGTTAAATTTCTTAGATGCCACTTCTATTTACAATATTGTTTTAGAACATATTAAAGAAAAAAATATTAACCTAGCAGATCAACTAAGTAGACTAATAAAAGATGACAACTAACAATTTTTGTTTTAGGATGAACATAGGCAAAGACAAAAGAAAGGCAGAAGCCTCATCCTTCAAGACTACTTACAGAAACTACTAAGAAACACTCATTACAGGCCACTAACAATGTTGGAACATCCGAAATTAGAAAGGCTAATCTTCGGACCTCACAATCTTATCAGTTATGAGCCATCCAATTTGACTTTCAAACTTAGACCAGATGTAAGGGTGGACAAACCACAGATCTTCCTGATAGATAATTTATGGATTTCCTACAACAAGACACCTAGAGACCCTAGATATTTTATTTTAGTTCTAAATGCTTTAAGCTATTATTTTATTGAGAAAAGCATCACTAATAGATTTAAATTTTATGTTGTTCTTAGGGTAAAGAAACAGAGAGTATTTCAGACATGGATAGAGGTAATAGATTCGGTAAAGGACTATACAACCCTTCTCTATAAAGGATTTAATGATTTAACAGAGGCATTAGATTATGCTCGTGGAAATCTAGGGTCAAATTATTATATTACTCCGACCAAAAATAAAAGAATTTCCACAATATAATATTAAAAAAAACACAGACAAAATTATATTTTGTGATCATTGTTCCTCCATGAATGAAGCTTTTAAAAGACTAAATCACGCTAATAAGATTTTAAGACAAGATAATGAAAACCATGTAAATGAAAAAGGGCAAATGTTAGAACATATAGGTATTTTACAAGATCATATAAAGATTCTTCATTTTGAACTATCACAACAGACTCAGCAGATTTATGAGACTCAAATAATCCAAAAAAGGTCTCCATCTTATTCAAAAATGGAAAAACCTACTGTATCTAGTAAAGATTCAGCTAGTCCATCTCAAATGATAGCTGGTAAAGACTCCTAAAATTCGTTAATAGGTGTGCATTCCCCAATGAATGTAGAAAGAACTACTGTATTGGGTAATGATACCGCTAGTCCAACTCAAATGGTAGCTGGTAAAGACTCATCAAATCCGTTGACGTATAACACTTTGCTAAAAAGTGTAGAGAGAATACTTCCAACCAATTTCAAGAACACAAGTACTAGACAACAGACGAAGGAAGCTTGTCAAAGACTAGGAAAGGTTTTTTCTTAGGAAAAAAGAAAAATGATAAAAGAGAAAAAAATAGTAGTAGATTCAATAAAAAATTGTTAGCAGAGAAACTGCCCAAAGAAATATCAATGAATCTAGAACTGCCAGAACCAAGATAACCCCAGGTAAAAGCAGACTCCACAATAATAAAACCAAATAATATTATAATATTACTACTAATGGAACTTAATAAAAATCTAGAAAAAGCAATTGAAGAAAAAGTTTAGCTAGAACAACAAGAAAAAGTTCAGATCGAACAACAAGCTAGTATAGAAGAATTAATAGAACAACTAAATAAAGTAGAATTAACTCCTCAAAAGGAGAAAGAAAAGATAAACACTACTAAAAATCATGGACCTTTTTTCAGCATCCCTAAGCAGACCAAGATCAGGTTTTATCCAAATCAGCTTAACAAATAATGTGCTATCTAGAATAATAAACATACTAAAAATGACACTAAGACAACGACTAGAAGAAATTTTAGATGTAGATAAAAATATACAACTTTTTCAACAAAACCGATTAAAATTAATAAGTGCCAAAACACTCTACAATGAATGAATGTTTTCAATGACACAATTATATAAACATTATAGAGAAGAACAATTAATTCTTAATTGGTAAAGATAGAGCTAGTATAAATTTAATAAGTTCAGAATCTTTAAGATAAATTGGTAAGTCAAACATGAGCCTTATGCACATGGGACTCATAGTAGTAGGCCTAAAAGGACTAACCAGAATAAATCTAGGAACCAAAGTATTAGTTACAATCTACAACTTTTTGTAATATTGCTATGTAGAGTTGATCATTTATAGGGATGTTATTCATGAGAGGGTTAATGTCTCCTAGAATCTTAGGGCTCTGATACCAGTAATATACAAATAATAATAAACAGAGATAACAATAACAAACAATGATAAATAGATAATAATAAATAGAGATAACAATAATAAATAGACAATAATAAATAGATAATAATAAACAAAAATAACAATAACAAGCAATAATAAACAGATAATAATAAACAAAGATAACAATAACAAATAGATAATAATAAAAAAAAGTAGACAAAATTAGAACAAGAAACAAATAATCAAAGCAGATAAGCAGGTATAAAAGCAGAGTTGTAACGCCTCGAAATCTCATCCCGAGACGTCACACAGTGCTTAAGGCTACAAGTAGCCCTAAGCTAACCCTTTGAGCCTGTTACTACTTCTAATACTTGCTTTAGGGTAAATAAGCTAAATAATGATACTTTATTGGGTCAACTATAATCCGAAATAATTGAAAATAATGTCTAAATAGTAAAAATACTAATAATCTGGAACACAAATTCAACTGACAGTCTAGTCTGACAAAACCTCTACTACTCAAACTGGAGAGCCATTGGGACAGACCCCCAATTGACTCGCAATGATCTGAAGGTAAGACTCAAAACACTATGAAAGCGAAAAAGCTATAATCATACGTCCTCAAACCATGAGGACTTACCAACTGTGGAATGTAGACAAAGGCACTCGAAAATCACTGATGAGAGACTGAGCACCTGAATCTACATTATGAGATAATGTAGCACATAGAAGTATATGTGGATCAGTACTTTGAGGATGTACTGAGTATATGGAGGGGGGGTATATTCATTTACGTAAACAATGCTGTCAATCTTAATAGAAATCATGTATGCAGCTATAAATGACTCACATAGCTTGAATAAAACTGAAGACTGAATATCATAAATCATGTATAATAAGGCATAAATCATAAATCTCATGAGTCATTATATTAGTTCTAAAACCCATATTCTCCATCTTATTCTCAAAACAGGTAAGCAAGAGAAATCTTAAATACATTAGTCCTCGAGACTTGAACTTTGATCTCATGGAGAATAAATGACTTTTTTAAAACTTAGAGCTTATAAGACTTTGGGACTTAGGAAACTTTTATCTTAATTAGATTGGGGACTACTTTGGGAGTTTCTCTTAACCGACATAAACCATGTGAGCCATATAGAGTCCAACGTCTTTCCCACGTTGGGGAGAGCTGCTCTATCCTTGCCATCAGAGTATAACCTTAACTTTAGTGATCACTTAACTTAACCTACTTGGGGTAAATCAGAAACCTACGGGGGCACGTAGTTCTAGGGTATGATACCTTGGAATCATACCCAACTCGATGCTAAATACTACTCCCATACTTAAGCTCAGAACTTTTAGGAAATCCACCTTAAAATAATTCAAGGGTCCATAAGAAAGACCAAATATACTTATCATGTCTTTAAAGCATAACTAGTGTGGACTCCTATCTTAGCTTAGACCCAAAAGGTCAAATGTGTAATTGAAATCTGAAAATAACTTAGTTATGGGGTACTTATGACCCAAACAATCTTTGAACAATAATCTTTAAATGGGGCCTATTGACCCAAACAGTAATCTCAAATCACATATCTCAAAATTCATGCTTGGTAATGCCTCATATGGTATCTCAAAATCTATAAATTTTATCAATAGGCATGAAAATACAATTAAAATCATGAAATTCAACTCTCAATTCATGGGAAAGATCAAAATTCTTACAATGAATGATAGTAGGTGTAAACCCTAAATGAATTTCATAGAAAAACCTCCTAAATTGCAGAATTTGTAATTTAAAATAAGATTTTAGGCACAAGGGTGAAAGGATTACCATTGTTCAAACCCTACATACTTTAGATTATGACTTGTAGGTGAACAAGGTTGTTTGAAACTCTTTTTCGTACTCTTGAGTAAGGATTCTTGAAGCTTTTGACTAGGGAACTTTGAATCTCAACTCAATTTATAGAATTTATGATGGAATCTTGAAGTTCTTGGATAAGGATTTGAGTTTTCTCTTGAGGAAAAAAACCCTAGGCATTGATGTTTTTGATGGATATGAAGTTATTTGCTTCGTTCTGAATATATCTTAGTGTTAAAAGGGTGGCAAAAGACCAAAAGTCCTTTCAAAAATGGCTTAAAAATACTGAACGGGATCTGCGATGGTCGGAGTAACGGTCTGTTGCTAGTCTGACGGTCCGCCGGATCGTCCATCGCATGTTAGTCACAAAAAGGCCACACTTCCTTGTTGTTACGGTCTTAGAGACGGTCCGTCTCTAGCTTGACGGTCCTTCGTCCTAGCCGTCGCACTTGGGCCAAAAGAGGGAGTCACTGCCTTGGTTGTGACAGTTTGGGCGAAGGTCCATCTCAAACTCGATTGTCCATCAATCTACTCGTCGCACTTGGGCGGTTCCAATAACTTTTAGTAAAATGATCATAACTTCTCACCTCGATACCGAATTTGGACAAAATTGGTATTGTTGGAAATCTAAATATTTTAGAGACGGAAAAAGGCTTCACTTGACATGCTATAAAGGCTTAGACTATGAGGGAATTTTACGGGGTCTTACAAGAGTTGAAGCGGATGTATTATAATGTTGTGTAAATTCTACTCAGTACTCCCTCCTTCGTTGTACTTAGTCTAGTGTAGTGGACAAGTTATAAAGATCAAAGTATATTTTCTCCCAACAAAATAAATTATTTTTGGCATTTTTTGATATTTTGATTTCTTTTACTTTATACCCTGTTCATCTCTTTCTCTTCAGTTTTAAGTATTTAGCAACGGCTTCTTTAATCATACCCTAGGATGACACAACAATCCTTTCAAATCATTATAAGACTTTCTGAACGCCCTAGGAATTTATAGATTAATCCATCGTCATTGCTAAACACCGAGAGAATAACCATATACTAGGGGTATATTTATAATTTACCAATTTAATAAGATCGGAAAATTGACGGCAATCTGCACGGCTATCCAGATCTATAATATTAAAACATAAGTAAATATGTAATAATAAATAATTTATTAATTTTACAAGATCTAAAAACTGGCGGTAATCCAGATCTATAATATTAAAAACACATCTGAAAGAAAATATAAACTTCATTAATTCAAACTTAATTTACAAACTAGGGAGAAGAATTTCAAAGATCTATGTAATGACTACTTACATGTGTTAAGGAAGAAGTGAGGTTTCCCTTTCGGGAGTCCCCTGAAAGCTAACAACTACTAAGTGGAAGAAAACAAGAAACTAATATACAATTTTCACACACTTCTCTTTTTTTTTTGAACAAACTTTTGGAAAAACTAAGAACTTTCTCACTCTTGATTTTTCTCACTTTTTCACTCTAGCTATATGTCTTTAAGTTTTTCATAAGGTGGTATTTATAGGCATTTGTGGACTGAAAAATATTTAGTAAATTTGATCGTAAATTCAGATATTGGCAGATTAAGATGCATGAAGAGAGTATAGATGAACAGCCTTTACATGTCCAGAAGGACATTTTGAGGGGCTGGTTGTGCCGTTCAGATTAAAGAAGACCCCTCCAATTTTTCAAAGAAAAATACATAGTATTTTTGGAGACTATAAAAATTTTGTATTGGTTTATGTATATGATATTCTATTCTTTAGTAATAATATGAGAGAACATTTAGGACATTTACAACAAGTTTTTAAATTATATATTGATAATGGAATAATAATAAGTAGAATGAAGATGAAATTATGTAAAAATAATATTAACTTTTTAGGAGTAGTCATTGGAGATGGTAGAATAAAACTACAACCACACATAGATAAAAAGGTCTTAGAAATGCCAGATAGATTAGACAAAAGCACCTTAAGTCTAGAAACAATATTTAATGAAAAGACATCCTTTTGCTAACAATTTACGTCTAAGATATTGGTATTTAAATGAAGAAATAAAGAGTAGGGCAGACAAAGTAGAACTAGAAATATTCTTGAGTAACTATTTGAAATTATTAGCAACTCTAGAAATGTTACAATCAGAATCATTCAAAGAATATTTAAGTGAAATAAGATGGGAATTACATGGAATTAGAAGCGACATAGAATATTACAATAGAAGGATAAGTTATCTAAAGAAATGGTGTAACATAGTAAATATTCCTTTAGGATAAAAATAAGTAAAAGTACATGAAAACACATCCGTTTGCTAGACAAGTTCAAAAACTATACAATTACTTATATATAAACTTAAAACATTTTAACAGAATTCTAAAAAAGGAACAAAATTTAATAGAAGAAATAAGAGGAGTAAAATCAATAGATTTGCCAGAAGCAATTATATTTTCAAACCACGAAAAACTTTTAGACTGTGTAGACCACTTAATCCTGCTAAAAATTAAATTAGAACAGATTGGATATTGTATAAATTATTAGAATATTAGAATAAAATCAATTAGAGAAGAATGCAATAGAGAGACTTTTTGGCTAGGGTAAGAACATTACAATAGATTCCTTCAAGAAAATAGAATATCTAGATTTGCAATTAAAAGCAGAAAAGAGACACAGACGACTAAAAGATGATTCATTAATTAAATGTAATTTCGGTAATGGAGAACATATTTTGCACGGGGAAGATTCTCAACTAAATACTATTACAGATCTCATAATAAATCTAGGAGAAGTAGTACAAAGAGAAGATAGTAAAATACTAAAGACTCTAGAAGTATTGGAAAACCTGCAAATTAAACAAAAGAAACTGTTAGATAAAATAGAACAGAACTTTGATTTCCTAAAAAATCAACAAATAGAACTAGAAAGAAAAATTAAAGTAATAACAAATAAGGATATAAATTTTCTTAGTATAAATAACATAAATAAAGAATTAAAAGAAATATGTAAAGAAATTAGTCAACTTAAGGAAATAACCTTACAAAAATAGATTAGAATGCTTTAACTGTGGGAGTATAGAGCTCTTAGTAAATACTTATCCAAAAAAAAACAATAGTAGATCTAGGAATGCACAATTAATATAAGATGTAAATGAAAATTTGATAAATATAGATGAATATATGTCAGATAATGAAAGTATACTCCATCAGGAGTATGGAAGTGTTTCAAGAAGAAAAAGATAAATCTGATTCTTTAGATTCTGAAGAAGAGAAATTTATAAATAAAATAGGATTAGAAAAGACAAACTCAGACTATCATGATGTAGTAAATTTGATTGAAGAATGTGAACATGAATTTGAGGATGGAAAAGGATTAGACAGTAACTAGTGTTGTTTCTGTAAATGGTTTCCAAGTAAAAACAAAAGGGAAAAATATAGGAAATGCTATAAGGAAGGATGCATAAAACGTATAGGAAAAACCTCAGAAATCCTTGAAATTCCAAAATCAACAAATAATTTAAATAATTTCTACACGAAGGAACCAATAACCAGAACAGTAGAAGACAGAATATTGAAATTAGAAGAAAAACTAAAAAGATTAGAGATAAAAGTATATAGTAAAGAGATAATTAGAGAAGAAGATTAAGTGGAGGTAGAATTATTAAATACATCAGTTGAAAATAATAAAGTTAAACAGAAAAAATCAATGAAGATATCATTTGAAGGAATGATATGTAATGAAGAAAAGAAAATTAGTACAGTCAAAGTTTTAGCAAGAAGAAAAATTCAAGACTATGAGTTTGAGACATTAGCTATAGTTGACTGAGGATGTCCAAAAAGCATTTTAAATAGTAGAATTTTACCATCAAAATTAATTAAAAAATTGCCAAGAACTCAACAATCCCTGCAAATGGACTGAATCCATAATACCTATACAGACTATATACCAAAAGCAAAGGTAAGTTTTATTAATATTTTTGAAAAATTCTACCAACCATTATATACACTCAGTGAAATACTAGTTAGGAATTTAAACATAAAAGAAGACTTCATCTTAGGATTAGATTTTATGATGCAAAATAATGGCAGATGTTTTGTTACGAAAAATTGGATAATATTTGCTAGCAATATCACTCACTCACCAGTACAGAACAACCCCTGCTAACTAAATATCATTTCCTTAAAGATAAGACAGAAGAAAGAATCGAAAGCTCAAATAATCAAATAAAACCGAAAAAAACTCTAGAATGTGATAAAGGAGAAAATTGTACTTGTAATGATAATCAAAAGGTAACAGTGTATGAGGAATTACAAGATCTATTAACAGTAGAAGAAATAGAAAAAGACTATACATTAATAGAGCTAGAAATAGAATTATACAATTTTAGGAAAGGTATACAATAGATAGGGGTAATCAAAGATAAAAAAAACCTAGATAAAATAATACAAATCCTAGACAAACTAGAGATAATTGGAGAAAAACCCTTGCAACATTGGGACTCCAATCAAATTACCTGCAAATTAGAAATATTACAATAAGTTTTTAAATTATTTGTACAACTTCTGATCCTTAAAAGTCTGCAACACAATTTGAAGGTGATTGACATGATCCTCTCTACTCTGAGAGTACACCAATAAGTAATCAATGAAGACTATAAAAAAAATTCAAAAACTGCCCGAAAACTCAATTTATAAGATCCATGAACACAATCGGAGCATTAGTAAACCCAAAAGGCATAATGAATAACTCATAGTGGCCATACCGGGTTTGAAAATCAGTTTTGGAAATATCAACCTCCTTAATTTTCAACTGATGATAGCCCGAACAAAGATCAATCTTAGAGAAACACCTAGCACCCTAAAGATGACCGAATAGATCCTCAAACTGTGGAAGAAAAGAGGACCCTTATTTTTCACTGTCACAATATTCAATTGCCAATAGTCAATACACATCCAAAGAGACCCATCTTTATTTCACTATAAAAGGACAGGAGCACCCCATAGAGAAACACTAGGATAGATGAATCCCTTATTAACAAGATTTTTTATCTACTTCTTTAGCTCCTTTAGCTCAACTGAATCTATCCTATAAGGGGGAATGAAAATAGAACAAATATCCAATAGAAGATCAATCCTAACATCTATTTCTCTATCAGGAGAAATTCTCGAAAGATCATCGAGAAACACTTAAGGAAATTCATTAATCATAAGGACAGAATGCAAAGAAAGACTTTCAAAATTAGAATCCATAACCCAAACTAGATGATATAGACACCCTTTATAAATCAACTTCTGAGCTCTAAGTTAAGAAATAAACCTCCCTATGGGTACTTAGGAACTCCCTTCTCATTTAATCACCGGTTCATTAGAGAATTAAAAACTGACCTTTTGGGTCCTACAATACAAAGAAGTATAGCAAGAATGAAGCCAATCCATCCCATGATTACATCAAAACCACCATATCAAGCTCTACCAAGTCTACCAATGTCTCTCTATGAAAGATGGACACCACACAACCCTTATAGATTTTTCTAGCAATAATAGAATCACCAACTGGAGTAGAAATAAAAAAGGGGTCGAAAATATTTTTAGGACCAAAACTAAAGTGTACAGGCATATAAGGGGTCACATAAGACAGGGTAGAACTTGGATCAAGAAAATAATAAACATCACGAGAGAAGAGTTGTAACATACTCGTAATATATTGAGGGATGCATTGGATTCCTGGAGAGTAGCAAAAGCATAAAGACGATTCTAAACACTACTGGTACTAGAAGTGGCTCCCTTTGGTACGGGAACTGAAGAAGTGGCGATCAGAACCTTATTAGCTCTAGTGACAACTCTGGCTGAAGGACAATCTTGCTGCATATGACTAAGTTAACCATAATTAAAGAACTAATTTCTCCCTTCCTCTTAATACCCATGGTAAAGCTGCCCACAAAATGGCAAGGAGGATAAAGTTGGTCTGACTAAGCTCCACTAGCTCGAGACTGCACACCCTGTGCCTTGTGACCACTGCTAGGCTAAAATTGGTGATCACCAGAAGGCTTAGGAAAAGGAGCACTGGATGACAAATAAGATTTTAGAACTTCCCCAATTCTTCTTCTTAGTCCACTGTCTGCCATCTCTCCCATTATTCTGCTGACCTGTACCCTGCTTTGAATACCTAAAATTCTTGGTCTACCTCTTTGTTATCTCTACTTGATTCTTCTTTTCATCTTCCACCCGTTGTTTATAAACCACTAGATTGGAGATATCCATATCATTGTTCAACATCACAGCCTTACACTCTAATACCAAATCATAAGAAAATCCAAAAGTAAACTTCCTTATTTTGGATCTCATGTTAGCCACTAACTCCAAAGCATAATGGGGCAACTGCTGAAATTTTAGATGATACTCCTTCACACTCATCTTCTCTTGCTTCAAGTTCACAAACTCTTCAGCCTTAGCTTCCCCCAACTCCAGAGGAAAGAAGTGATAAAGAAAAGTACCTAAAAAGTCATCAAACATAGCTGACTCAACATAATCACCCTTTATTGCTTTCCACTCCTCATGTCACTGATAAGCTATATCTTTCAATTGATACACAACAAACTTTACACCCTCAGAATCAGTAGCATGCATCACCCTAAAAATCTTCTTTATATCATCAATAAACCCCTGAGGATACTCTTCAACCTTAGAGCCTATAGAGGTTAGGGGATTCAACCTCATAAATTGGCTAACCCGAGTAGCCTCAGATGAATGAGTAACAGACCCAACATAATCAGACTGATGATACTGTGATGCCACCAACTAGTAACCAAATAAATAGACTGGTGGAACTCCACATTAGTGATATCTTCCTGATCGACTGAGTATAAGTATCACCAGTCTGAGATATCTGATGAGGACTAGTAGCGAAAGGTAGAACTCCAAGTGAGGTCATACAGTTAGGAGCAGGGACCCTAGAACAGGTCAGTACTCCATAAGTAAGGCAAGTTCCTACCACATTTTTCTTAGGTAGGACTGAGTTCCTAATAGAGTTTCTATGAACATCAGATCTTTGGGGAGGCATGATCTGAAATGCGATTAAGCTAGGAGTTAGAGAAGTTTCACAACACTATACTCTACAGCCCAAAATAAAACACTAGAAAGGAAATATTTATAAATACCTCTTAGCCTCCCCCTTATAAGTGTGCTGCACTACACACCCATAAAAGGAAATCTACTTGACACAACTTTGTGGATACCCAATGATCCTGAACCTGGCTCTAATACCAAGCTTGTCACCACCTGAACCATAGCCTAGTCATGATGGGTATCTCAAGCCCACCATGGGCCGAAGACTAATCCTTTAGCCTATCCTATAAGTATAATAAATATAAACATCAAAAGAAAACCTAAAATAGTATTAAGAAAGATAGAAAATCAAATATAAACTCAATGAATCAATCAAACATCTAACCCATACTTGTCCATAAAAGACTTTAAACTATAAATACCAAACTAGGTCTGGACATGCCCCCAACCATGACCAAAGAGAGTTTGAAATTTCCAAAATCTGAAAAGAAACCTAATAAAATGGCAAGGCTTTTTGAAAGATAGAGGCTTATTACTTTACAACAACTCGACCAACACACTACACCACCTAATACTGTATAAGAGTAATAGAAAGACCCTAGGACTCTACATCATGAAATGACATAGCTTCCAGGGATGATCAGTAGGATAAGCACTGGCATATAACTAAGGAAAAATGACAAAGTAATGCCATTTCCAAAAACCAATCAAACCACATGAACACATATTCTTATATACATATATAGGATGTCGGGATAGTGGAAAGGGTCATGACCATGATATTATAAAATATTAACCAAGAATGTGTAGCTCTATTCATCCTAAAGGAACTTACAAGCTATATGGGTTTAGCTTCTCCTGCTGAAAGGTCCCCAACGCATATTAGCTGCTCGAATCGAGGAAATTCAAAAGAGGCCCAAAGACACTAAGACTTCAGCCATCCCAAAAATATAATGTGTGAACTAAATGCACGATCATATAGACCTCCACGTCAGCAAACAAAATTTCTAATATTGGTCCCCCGAGACCTCCACCTTCAGGGTAACCTGCACAACCCCTTTAAATCCTAAATTAAAACTATTTTGCATATATTCTAACCATAAACCAAGGAGTCTTATTGCAAGGCATATACTACTTGGTATCATCATACCAATTATGCTTGAAAGCTTATATAATCATGCCAATCCATTCCAATTAACCAATTGACTCCAAAGTTCCTTTAAAAATCCAAACCATGGCCACCAAGGCCTTTTAATTACATTTTTATCTATTTGTCCATTAATGTAATGCAATAGTTTCAAAAGTTAGTTAAATCATACAAATTCTATATTTAAAATTAAAATGATATAGGTGGGTTGAGGTAAATGCTATACCAAGCCAAAATCTATCAATTTAGGGAAACCTATGTTCCCCATTCCAATTTACACTGTAATGCACCCATTCAGTCCCCATAAATCATCAACTTAAGTATAGACAAGACATTTAAACCATGTGAAATATAATTTAAGTGTAATCATCAAAAGCCCTCAACCTAATATCAAACCCAATAATTAAATCACATGAATCATGATTACAATATATGCCATAGTTTAAAATTCAAGTTAGGGATGAGAGACACACCTGCAATACCAAGGAAATTAAAAGAAATCAAAGATTGGAGCCTTAGTGTTAACTTTGGGAGTTAAAGAGGAGAGGAGTAAGAATTGATTTAGTTTACTAAAGATAATGAGGGCCCTTATATGTTTTAAAGTCACGAGAATAGTGTGGAGAGAGGAAAAGACTAAAATAACCTTAATTAAAACATCCAGGAAAGTTTTGGACCAGTCATCACAACTTAGGTAACGATTGACCACGAGTCGTTACCTGGACTCATTACCTGAAGACCAAAAACTTGGCACCTCACTGTTATGACCACGAGTCACTCATCATGACTCATTATCAATCATCACGAGTCATGGTGAATACTCGTGATCAAGGCAAAACTCCTAGGAAACCCTACTGCTCGAACAATGAGTCCCACCTCATGACTCATTACATAAGGTAACGACTCATTACCTTATCAGTGGTTATGGTAGTTTTAACTTCATTATAGAAATTTGCCAATTCAAGAGCTTATCACTTGGAGAGCCTATAGTTCAAGTACGTGGGGTGTTACACATGACTATATAGATGACAAATTATATCAATTCCAACACTAAATTTAGGCTCTTTAAGTTCATCAAAATACTCCTCATTTAGTGGGTCATCATTACACATGATTTGATTAACACCAATATCAATTGCAAATGAACTGCCATTTAGAGCACATGTATTAACACTAGGTGGACACAAATTGATCTTACTAGAAGAATCAATTTGGTCATCAGTAGGATTAACTAGTGTATCCATATTTTCATCATGCATATTATCAAAATATATCAAAGAATCACATGACAATGTACTACCATTCACGACACAACTATCAACACTAGGTGGACACAAATTGATCTAACAAGAAGAATCAATTTGGTCATCAATAGGATTAACTAGTGTATGAAACATCTCAAAAATACATTATCACTATGTACAAAATAATAATTAAGTTCACATAAAAATAAGATATCACTTACACTTAATTGGTTACTAGTCATACAATGATCTTTTACTTTCAACAAAGTGTAAGGCTTAGCTTCGTTACCTCGTAGCTTAAATGAATGATTATCTTTACCTTCATTTTAAATATTAGAGTATAAATGTTACTTTTGGAATCCTTTTAGTGCCTTATGATTCTTCATCCATCACATCGTCTCACTAGTCTTGCTTTCAAGGATACCTGCATAAGAATAAAGACAACTAAAAAAGAAAAAGAGGTTACAAAAGTTAGTATAAGATTGTGACAATCCTCTCACATCACTCCACACAACCTCTCCTTTTTCCACTCTAGAGTTATTACATATCATACCCTCACTCCTCTCAATATTTTATCTTTTAATCTTTGTAGAGTTTGAATAAGTGCCAAAGATCCCTTATGAAGGGTTTGGAGGTCCCTTCAACTCTAGTTTCCACTTTGTTGAACAAGGAGTGGATGTATTGACTTGAATTTTTAAATCTTTATCACCAACCTCACAAGGAGTAGGTTGCTTTACCTCCAAGGAAAATCCTTAGATTTAACTTTATGATGCGTAGTTTGCCTCCTTTGGACTATTGATTTGACTTTTTCAAGTAGTCAAGAGAAGTCATTCATTTATTCATCCCATATTTTAAACTTTTCATCAAACTCTTTCCTCAATGAAGTAAAATCTTTCCTCAACTCGGTAATGCTTTCACTTATATTTACTTTATTTGGACATGTTAGAGAAAATAGAAGTTGCCCTTTGAGATCCATGATGTAGTAATACCAATCTTGTGTATATAGAAGTATATGATTTTTGAACCATAGAATTACCAAACACATTTGACAAGTATCCATAGGCATTACATCATACCCATGGGCATTACATCATACCAAACCTTCTCTTGACAATTCCCAAGTGAAATAGGTACCTTGACTCTTCCATCAACCAAAAATCCCATTCGAGTAATAAAATGATTGTCTTTTGAAAAGAAAGGTAACATGAGCATACTAATCATAAAGGGGTTATAGAGTTGATAACACTATAATCATCCATCACAACTTTAAGTTCCGCTCTCCCACAAATGATCATTTTTGTTTTAAGAATTCATCTTACCAAAACATGCATATTTTTAAACATTGAGTTTATTTTGCTTTCATGGAATATTATCTTTCCATCCTACTTGAAAAACTCAACAAATAAATTAGTAGAAAAATTCCTTACGCCTCTCATATGTGGAAGCTCTCAACTCACCTAACGTGTTTTTCCGAAGCTGATAGAGAACTTTTGTTGTCCAATCAATTCATATGGTCACTTATTCTTTGTGGAAGAATGGATTTTTGTTCAAAGAAGAATACAACTCAATTAAAGCTCACAGACATGGATTAAAAAATTATCAATGAAATAAAACTATAAAAGCACAAGAAAAATGGAATTGAAAAACTTGATAATATTTAGTAGGGTAATCTACCAATTAAAATTAAGTTATGAAGAAAAAAAGATAGAATTAATTAAAAGAAACTAATTTACAAAGATTTGAACTTGAAGAAATATTTAGGAAGAACTTTGATTCGAAATCCATGGAGAAATTCTCCAAAAAGTGAAGAAATTAGCTTAAAATCACTCAAAATAGTGTTAGAGCCACATCTGGAGAGAGGTAAAGCCGGCTGGAAAACCTGGAAGCCATGGCTGAGGTGAAGGCCACATTTGGCTAACACTGAAGCTGGATTTTTGTCGGCTTCATGCGAAAACTACTTATTTGCATCTCAGCCAATAAGCTGGACGCGTGCTGACATGAGCCTAACATCAATAGATAGGCTGGATGCGCCTGATTGGGCACCGGATAGCTGGCCATTTCTGATTGGGTCACAAAAAAGTGTTAAATAATTTTTTGCTCAAATTTCAAATATTTTTGTACTCATTCGGCCCACAAACACTTTGATATTTTCTCCTTCCTTTATTTTTGGATCAAGCAATCTTTTTTGAAGATTCTTCCTCAAGAACATATGAATTTGATGAAGAACACTATGAACATTTATGAACTTCAAAAATTCATAACTCACTCAAATGAACTGTGATCTTCATGAAATTTTGAACACGTCCTTTCAACACAACGAATAAATTCCAATAATTTTTAGCCCTCAATTTCATGACAAAATAAATTTATTTTCACCATCTTCAAGTTATGAAGAACACCACTAACATCATGAACTTCAAATCTTCATAACTTCTTTGTTTTAGCTTCAAATTGCATGAAATTTATGATTTAGGATCCCTTTGATATGGAAAACAAACCCCAATACTTTTCAAGCTCCAATTTAGCCTCAATACAAATTCACTTTACCTTCTTCAAGATCAACAATGGTGAGTTTTTGAAACACCTCCAAATCAAACCAAATTTCGGGTCTAGAAACAAAAACATACTAGAGAATACAAATCTAGTGTGAAAAACAACAAATTAAACACATTTTCAGATTTTTTTGAAAAATTTTTCTTTTTGATTTTCTTCTAATTTTTGAAATTATGAACCTAGGATTGAGATCTGTAGAAGGAAATCCCTAGTCTAAGCTTTGATCCAAGATGATAACAATCTCAATCGAGTGACTAAAATTGATATAAAAAATGTGGAAATTAACAACACAAATAAAGATAGCGGAGAAATTAAGATGAGAATTAGAAAAAAGTGAGATGAGAAGAGAAGAAAGAATGGCTAATTAAAAATATAATTGATCTAGGGAGAAAGAGAGCTTGATTTCAAATAGAATAGAGAAACCCATTTTGAATCTACAAATGAGTAACTCTTGTGAAAATCAAGGCTAAGAAGTTCTAATCAATAATAGAAATTCACTCATCATTAACCTAGATTTTGCTATACTAAGCAAGATTAAAGGGATTCCACCCCAAAACATTCTTTAAGCATAATATTCTGAAATCATCAAAATCTGAGTAATGAAATGCCTAAGACAACTAGTTATAGTCACTATCTTTACAAAACTAGCTTATTACAAAATAACTCAAAAGTGACTATTTTACAAATAACCCACAAGGGACCTTCTTGATTGCTCAAATGGCATCTTGATTGCTTATGACCTTATGTATTTGTTTTTTCATGCGTTCCTCCAATCTCCACACTATCATCTATATATGAAAGCCCATCCTTATATGCCCCACACTAACAATGTTTGTATCATTAAATGTAGGTAACTCAAGTCTTAATTGTTGCGTATGTGTGACTATTGTTAGATTAATGATTAAGGGGATGAATTTCATATCCTGAAGTTTTTTATTTTACACTTTGGATCATCTATATAAAATCCTCAAACTAAAAAAGGGAGGAAACATATGGTAGGTTAGCTCTTTTATCTCTTTATTTTGCTTTGCTTCATTGTTGTTTGCTATTGCTTCTTGGGATCTACTTCTTCTTCTTTTTCTTCTTCTTCTTCTTCTTCTTCTTCTTTTTATTCTTCTTCATAATAATAATATTTTTCTTCTTTTTTCATCACCACCACCATCATCATCATCATCATCTATTTATTGTCGTTATTATTGTTGTTATTCTTATTGTTGCTTCTACTGCTGCTACTAGACCAAATTTTATTCGTATATCACTAAACATTACTTCATGGGTATATTTAGTAAGTAAAGTAATAATTTTTAGTTCAATTTTTCATATGGGTATATCAGGTGTTTTCTAACAATTTATAGTAGCTTTTCCAAAGACTTTTGTATTCATTTACAACAGTTCTTGGATAGTTTCCACTATTGTTAAAGTAGTTCCAACAGGTAAGTCATTTGTTGCAACAAATAAGAAATTTATTACAACATATGTCTTAAGTGAATGCAATAGATTAGTAATTTTTTTGCAATAAATAACCTAACTTTTGGATAGCTTCTATCAAATTTGAGATAAAATGAAAGATAAATCTAATAGTTAATTTTTGCAGCAGGTGACTTATCTGTTACAATAGATGACTCATCTGTTGTAACATCTAGAAATACATGCTTAATCCAATAGATTAGTCATTTTCTATAATAGATGGGCCATTATTAATAGTGACATACCTATTGGATACATGCTATAATAGTTGGCTTACTGGGACATAACCAAAAGCTGAATCAAACGAACAAGCCATATGTTGCAATAGTGACATATGTGTTAGATTCTTCCTTGGTTTCTGAACATGTATCCAATATGTAAGTTATCTATTGTAACAGATAAAGAATATATTATAATAGATGACTCATTTGTTGCGGCAGATGACTTATCTGTTGGATTTATATTCCAATAGGTGGCAAGACTGGGATAGAACTAAAAGTGAAGTCCAATAGATAGGTCATCTCCTGTAGCAGATGAGTTATATGATACAACATATAAGTCATTTATTGCAACAGATAACTCATCTATTACAATATATGCTTATTTGTTGGGACAACATAGTGCATATAATTTTATTATTGTACTTAGCCACTCAATTTTACTATACTATCATTATTAATTTTCTTTAACAAATCTCTTTAGGTACTATTAATGGAGAGTTTAATAACAATAGGTATTGATTGTCATGGTGAGTGGATCAAGAACACTCAATTTATTTGGTGTTAGAAGGATGGTGACATATTAGAGACGATAACAAAGACAGTCCAAAGATTTGTATTGTATGATGATTTTATGAACTTAATCATCATGAATTGTAGACTAAGTTTCTAACCAAAAGATCTTATCATTAGTTACAAATATAACTCTTTTGAAAATCAGAGGGTCCTACCATTTAAGATAAGAAATTATGTTCTTTTCTATGCTTATCTGAGTGATGCAGCTAGTCTCATTTAACTGTACGTGGTTAAAAAATTAATAGAGAATCAAAATGTAGAACAAAATCAAAAAGATATGTTAAATGATGAACTGTATGGTGTGGACATAGATATTTCAGATAATGAAATAGTAAATAGTCTTGTTGTTGGTTTAGTTAGGAACTTGATGATTTTAACTCATTTTAGTTTGTGATGTATATTATTTATTATATCAAATATATTTTTATTTATGGATAAACAACTATAGTATGTGTAGGAACAACTTCTATTGCAACATATATAAAATTAGTTAGAATAATGAGTTATTTATATGTTGAAAATAATCAAATAGATATAGAAATCAGCTGCAGTAGGTGTCTTATATATTTGATCATTTCCAACAGACTCTACATATGTTGCAATAAATGCATTATCTATTGCAGTAAATGAATCAGCTATTGGAAATCATCAAACAGATATACACATCTATTGCAACAGATGTCTAAAATATTCTAACAGATGACTCTTATGTAGGGAATAATCAAACAAATATAGACATCTGTTGCAATAGATGAGTGGAATATTTACTAAGTAGAGTTATTAATTGACTAAATTTTTGTGAAATACTTCATGAAATCATGATTAGTACTCCCTCCGCCCTATTTTATATGTTATAATCTAATTGTGCACGGAGTTTATGAAATAGGAAAAGACTTGATGATTTTTACCAAATTATTCTTCTTAAAAAATGTAATAATACTACTATCTTTAATTAAGTGGGGCCTTATAAGTGGACCAATTAGGTTAAAAGTGAAATTGTATCTTTACCAAATTGTCCCTTTTTAAAAATTGTACTACTACTATCTTTAATTAAGTGAGACTTTATAAGTGGACCAATAAAGGTAAAAATATAATTGTGTCTTTAAATAGTTACCAAATAAGGAAAGGTGACATTCTTTTTGGGACTGACAAAAATAAAAATGAAGACACATAAAATGAGATGGAGGAAGTAATAAATGAAGTTATTGAAATAAATTAGTTTTCAATCAATAAGTTCAATTACAATTCCAATGAATTACATAGTATTACATATTGAACTAAGTGTATTCATTCTAAATAGAGTGATCAATTGACTATTTATTGTGAAATGCTTTATTAATCTATGATTAGTAATAAATAAAGTTATTTAACTATAATTAGCTTTTAATCAATAAGTTCAATTACAATCTCAATGAATTACATAGTAATTACATAATCAACTAAGTGTATTCGTCCTAAATAGAGTGATCAATCGACTAATTTGTTGTGAAATACTTCATTAACCCATAATTAGAAATAAGTAAAGTTATTTAACTATAATTAGCTTTCAATTAATAAGTTCAATTACAATCTTAGTGAATTAATAGTAATTACATAATCAACTAAGTATATTCGTCCTAAATAGAGTGACCAGTCGACTAATTTATTGTGAAATGCTTAATTAATCCATGATTAGTAATAAATAAATTATTAAACACTAATTATCTTTCAATTAATAAGTTCAATCACAATCTCAATGAATTTTATAATAATTACATATTCAACTATGAATTTTATAATAATTACATGTTCAACTAAGTCTATTCATCTTAAATATAGTGATCAATTGATTAATTTAATTTTAAATGCTTCATCAAATCACGATTAGTAACAAATAAAATTATTTATATATAATTAAACTTCAATTAATAATTTCAATTAGACTCTCAATGAATTTAATAATATATTCAACTAAGTGTATTCGTCTTGAATAAAGTGATAAATCAACTAATTTGATATAAATTGTTTCATTAAATCATGATTAGTAAAAAGAAAAAAGTTACTTAACTATAATTAGACTAAAATAATAAGTTCAATTATAATCTCAATGAACTTCATAGTAATTACATGTTCAGTTATGTAACACCTCAATTTTTTTTGCCTCAGAAATTTCTGAGGTTGAGCTCACTGCCCAGGGTATGACTTTGGTAACGAGTCATCAAAACTCTATACAAGTCATATAATGTAATAAATATCCAAACCAGTGTTGGTTCCCTAAGTTTATGTCCTGATTAGATTGGTACCTAACGAGCCGTAAGGTGAGGTCATGAGTCATAGGTTGAGACTCGTGACCAAACTAGTGACATGGCCCAAGGTTGTTGTCTTTGTAATGACTAAGACTCTACAAGTCGTAAAGTCAGGTTATGAGTCATAGGGTGTGACTCGTGGCTAAACCATTAAAGGTTCCCTGAGTTACTGTCCAGACCATGAGTCGTGGTGACGACTCGTAACTTGTCCTTACAAGTCGTAAGGTAACCGTAGTCACTGGAAATAATTTTCTGCATTTTATTTAAGGGTACTTTGGTTATTTACCTTATTTTATCAATTAAAACCCATGACCCAAAATACTCTAAGGGATCCCATAACACTTCATTACTCCATCATAAACTACTCTCTACTCACTTAAATTTCCCAAGTAATAAATAATTAGCGTTTCTCAAGGTTGATCATCTAGGGCTCTAAGATTGATTTCTTCTCCATAACTCTTGATATCTCAGACATGTATTTCTCCCTAAAATTTTATTTTCATTATGACATGCAGTGACTTGATATTTTTATGGTTTTAATATTTGATTTTAAATAAAGGGTTGAAGGTTTTGGACAATAATTGTTTATATGCTTTTCCCATGGTTTTGAATTATTTATCCATGATTTATCTAGTGGTTTTGAACTGAATATATGCACGGGCATAGGAATTGAAAAGGGGAACATGGGTTTACCCAACTTTATGGCTTAAATAGTTTGGAATTAGCTTTAGCCACAACCCAACTTGTTTAATTAGCTTTGGAAACATGGATGCTTGCATAATTGGACTCACTTTAGAACCTTTGCATAAAAGGTTAATGAAACTTAAAATGGTTTTTGAAAGGCCTCGATGGCCATGGATTAGTTTTTAGTTAGAAAATTTAGAGTTATTTTGGATAAATGGTCTTTGAAATAGTATAATAGAATTGGCTTACAAGTTTGATATTTGGTATGATGATACCAACGGTAAATGACTACTTAAAATACCCCTTGGTTAGTGGATGGAAATGTTTAAATGGATTTATTTTAGGCTTAAAGGGTGTTTTGTATCTCATCGTCGAAGGTGGAGGTCTTGGGGGAACCGATACTGGAAACAACATTTGCTGGCGTGGGGCCTTGGTGGTCGTGTGCTTAGTTCACACTTCATATATCTATATTTTTGGAATGGTTGGAGCCTCGGTGGTTCTGTCCCTTGTACGGATTTCTTTGGTACGTGTAGCTAACACCAGTAGGGCCCTTCTGATGAGGGAGCCAGACCCATATATCCTGTGGGTATTTTTAGGAAAGTTAGAGCTACACATTCTAAGTTAATAGTTTTGAAGTTCATTCTTAAACCTTGTTACCTATCCCAACACTACGTATATATGTATATTTGCATGTATGAGATATGTACACTAAATTTGGATTGATTTTGAAATGACATTGTTTTATCCCATATCCTGAGTTAATTCTAGTGCTCACCCTGCTAACCGTCCTAGGACGCTACATTGTTTCACAATGTAGAGTTTGAAGATATTTTTTTATATCTATGCTACATTAGGTAATCTGGTTGGCCCGCGGTAAAGTGGTGATCTTCCATCTTTCGAAAACCTTCATTATTTAATCAATTTTATTCCATATTTTAGAATTGAAGAGTTTATATTAACATTGTCATTGTCATTGACATTGCTACGGTCGGGGGCATGTCCCAAATTAGGATGATGTTTGGCTTTCTTAGAGGTTTTTGTAGACAATAAAGTATGGGTGGATTGTGTTATGGATTCTTAGATTCCTCTTGAAATTTGATTTATCTATCTTTTTATATTTTTAGAACTCAGTTCTATCTTGTTATATGTTTGGAACTCAGTTCAATCTTGTTATATGTTTGGAATTCATCCACTGCTAGTGGTATTATATTCTTGTTGGCTAAGTTAATGGGTGTGGTCTCTGATCCTTGGTGAACTTGAGATACCCATCATGACTAGGACCTAGTTTGGGTAATGACAAGCTTGGTATCAGAGCGTAGGTTCAGTGTTCATGGGTGTCCACAATGTCGTGATGAGTAAAGTCTCTTTATGGTTATGTATCGTGCCACAATTATAAAAGGGAGGCTACGAGGAACTTAGGAATGTTTCCCTTTTTTGTGTTTTATTTTGGGATGTAGATTCTGGTGTCTAGACATTCCTCTAACTTCTAGTTTGCTCATATTTTAGATCATGCCTTCCCAAAGATCTGATATTCATGGAAACTCTTTTTCCACTTCTACCCTTCTTGAAGGTAATGTGGAGGGGACACGCCCTACCTATGGAGTACAAACCCGATCTAGGGTCCATGCTCTTGATTGTGCTGCTCCACTGGGGTTCCAACAATCCCCACTACTTCTTTTCCAGTTAGTGCTACTCATGCTCAGTCACTGCAGGGAGACATCTCTAATGTAGAGTTTTACTATTTTATTCATCTGTTGATCAATTGGTGACATCTCAGACCCGCCATTCTGATTATGTGGGTTTTGTTGCTCCTTCTTCTAAGGTCACCCAAATCTGGCAATTTATGAGGTTGAGCCCTCTGACCTTTACTAGTTTAAGGTTGAGGAGGATGTAACACCCCAAATTTGGTACTTGAAACACTACACGGTGCTCATGACCCCGAAGGACCACAAGCTAACCCATGAATAATATATGTAATTATATAC
Organism: Capsicum baccatum var. pendulum; assembly: GCA_030864225.1. NCBI lineage: Eukaryota > Viridiplantae > Streptophyta > Magnoliopsida > Solanales > Solanaceae > Capsicum > Capsicum baccatum. The sequence goes on along the minus strand of CM061560.1, from coordinate 155,358,686 downwards.
AACACAACATACTGTATAATGCAGAAACATGAACTGAAAGGTCATAAGGTTCAAAACTGAGACATAATATATAATAAAATATAACATCTAGGTGGGGTTTGAATTACCCGAAACTAACTAAGATAAACTATCTGCATATGTTGTAGTCTGAAAAACCTCTAAAACATGACTATCTGAATAAGGAGTTGATGGGATATGTCCCTAACTAATTCCAACTAATAAAATAATTAATGAGATAATAAAAAAATGGTCACATCTTCGAAAGATGAGGACTCACTGCTAACTCTGACTACTGAGACTAGAATGCTACTGATGCTCTGGAGCTTGTGTCTCTGAACCTACGGTATAAGACAACATAGAGCAAATACGTCTGTACTTTGAATGTACTGGTATGCATATGAGGTAGGCTGAATTCATGGGATTCATATGCATGAATAATACTGACTAACTAACTAATATGAACGTGAGACTGCATGAATGAATACATAGTAATTATAACTGAGATTGTGATAACATGAATTTACTGATAATGAACATGACTGGTAACTGAGTTCTGATGGATGATATAAGTATAACATGAGCGACTGTATCTAACAGTCCTAAATCTGATGGAACTAGATGAGTTCCATACTGTATCTGAGTTGACTGTGTCTAATAGTTGTAAATTCTGTAGAACTATCTGAATTCTTTTACTGATACTGATACTGAAACCATGGGAAGTAGTTATCTAATCGACATGCCCCTAATATGCCATTATGGCTGAGTTAAGGTCCAATCTATAACCCCAATTGGAAGGGTGTTAATGCCATACCACTGGTAAGGACAATCTGTGAGTAACCCTCATATAATAGATAACTATAGCGAGAACGGTAGGAACCCTCATATAACAGGTTAAGCCACCTCATCTACCCTCATATATCAGGCTATGATGTCTCAACCTATGCTGGATACATAGTTTTGGAATGCAAGGTTTGCTTCTAAGAATCACACCCTCATATAACAGGTGAGTTCCATCCTTGGGTTCACTCGGTGCTAGTTTTTACTCACATCAGAATAGACACTGAACATGATTTACTGAACTAACTGGACTGAGTTAACTGAGTTCCATTGACTGATGGAATATTATTGAGGTCTGATAACTGACTGAGATTTACTGAAGTTACTGAGTTTTCCTAAGCCATGAAACTGACTGAATTCTACTGAACATAGCTTGACTGAGAGTATCTTGAGAACATTACATAGGCTCTAGGCACACAGCTAATTGTCGGGTACGAGTACCCCCTGGACTCAATGGAAAAAAACTGAAAAATCATGACTTTCTTGAACACATGACCAACATCACAATCCATAATTAATTTATTAAGGCATTTCATCAAATATGTGATATGAATAAACTTGTACATACATGAGGATCACATATTATCATACTAGTTGGGCACTTTTTCTTTGCATAGGCATTTAATCAAACACATGGTAAGCATAGTATATGTAGACAACATTATACAACAAATAAACATCATGATCCAACTCCAATTTCATCATCCAAGGGTTTAATCATAGGTTCACATGAATCTACACCTATACTAATCAATTCCACATAAATTTGATCAAAAAACATGGATTAGAATTCAATTGGTCATTATCAACATGAACAAAAGTAACCCAACATGAAATTCATAAAGAAATTCATACACTTGAACTTTGAAAAGAGATTCTTGGGCTTCACGGATGAAATGAGTCCATGAATGAACACTATGCATACCTGGTAGTAATTTTCTTGAAGTTCTTGAACTTGAAGAATTTGAATCTCCTAGTTCTTAAAGAAGATTTGGATTTTGTTGCTTAAGGATTGCTCTTAGGAAAAAAAACCCTAATTTTAATGTTGTGGAAAAATAATGAAATTATGAGCCTTGGTTGGATATTACTAGGTATATAAATGGGAGGTAAAATACCAAAACCCCCCCCTTGAAAATGACTTAAAAATAACTGAACGGGATATGCAATGTCTCGTTCGACGACCCAACATTGGATCGATGGTCCATCATTTTGACCATCCTAGGTGGACCAGGATAGGGACTCACTGCCTAAGTAATGAGCGCTTGGGCGACGGTCCATCGCAAGTTCGACGGCCTGTCAACCTGTCCGTCGCACCTTATCCAGAAGGTTGTCGTATTGCCTTAGCTACGAAGGTCAAGGCAAAGGTCCATCGCTAGATCGGTGGTCCATCAACCTGGCCGTCGCACCTGGACGATTCTGATAGCTCTCGGTAAAATGTCCATAACTTTTGACTCCGATACTGGATTTTGACAAAATTGGTATCGTTGGAAAGATAATTAGATTTACCATATGATAACAAGTGAAAATATTAAAAATTCCATGTGTACAAAAATGGATTCCTATTTCAAAGAAAGTTTTTAACATTCTTGAGACGATTCTAAGCTAGGAAAAAGTATGGGGTATTACAATATCTCCCCCTTGAGAACATTCGTCCTCGAATGAGAATAAGAGAGAGAGGAGAATATAAACTGATGTACATATTGAACATGAACAATTGGAACATGACTGACAAGACTGATAACTAAACATATCATGCATATTCAATCATGCATTCATGTATACCAATGGTAAATAACTGAACTGATACATGAATGCATGATTGAATATGCAATGGTATTTCATACCAAATTTGTAAAGAAATCCCGAACATGAACTGTATACCAAGCTTTTAACTATAGTCTGAACATGAAACTGAAAAGCTTAAGTAAAACCGTTACCTTGAGCTTGACCTGAGTTGGCGGAGAAGAGGCGAGGATACTTGGTTCACATATTTGCTTTTGTTTCCCAAGTAGCTCCCTCAACGGACTAATTTTGCCAAAGAACTTTGACTAAAGGGACTTCTTTGTTCCTTAGTCTATGAGTCTGATAGTCTAGGATTTCTACTGGAATCTCTTCATAAGAGAGGCTGTTCTGAACATCTATGCTCTCAATAGGGACTACAACTGCTGGATCACCTATGCACTTCTTGAGCAAAGAGACATGGAAGAATGGATGAACTGATGCTAGATATGAAGGCAATTCGAGCTCATAAGCTACCTTGCCAAAGAGACTAATAATTTTGAAGAGACCAACATATCGGAGACTGAGCTTTCCCTTCTTGCCAAATCTCTTCACTCCCTTTATGGAGAGATCTTTAGATAGACATAGTCACCACTCTTGGACTTGATATCCTTTCTACGCACATCTACATAAGACTTCTGTTGGCTTTGAGCAGCCCAGAGTCTTTCTCTAATCAACTGGACTTTCTCTAAGGCATCGAATACTAAGTCAAGCCCTATGGTTGAGGCCTCACTAACTTCAAACCCACCGATTAGAGATCTATATCTCCTGCCTTAGAGAGCTTTTAATGGAGCCATCTTAATATTGGAATAATATCTATTGTTGTATGAGAACTCAATCAAAGGAAAGTGGTCATCCCAACTACCCTTAAAATCAATTGCACACGCCCTTAGTATGTTTTCTAAAGTTTGAATGGTTCTTTCTGCTGGACTATCTGTCTGAGGATGAAAAGATTTACTGAGATGAACTTAGGTACCAAGACCCTTTTGGAATGCTTTCCAGAAATGAGAGGTGAACTGGGTACCTCTGTCTGAGATTGGATAACGGAACTCCGTGCAATCTGACCAACTCTCTGATGTAGAGCTTGGTGTAATCCTCAGTTGAATAAGAGGTATGGACTTGAAGGAAATGAGATGATTTGGTCATCCTTTCTACAATGACACAAGCTGAATCATGTGATGATGGGTACATAGAAAACCGATCACGAAGTCCATGTTCACTTTTTCCCACTTCTAAGTAGGAATGCTGAACTCCTGCATGGACCCACTAGGCTTCTGATGCTCTATCTTAACCTGCTGACATGTAGAGCACTTAGCCACAAACTCTGCAACATTTCTCTTTATTCTACTCCACCAATAGATCTCCCACAAGTCACGATACATCTTTGTGGCCCCTAGATAAATAGAGTAGCATGCACCATGCGCTTCAACAAGAATTTGCTATCTTAAGTCAGCTACATCTGGAACACATGGATGACCCTAACAATGTAGAACATCATCTCCCCCTTAGGAGAAAACCTCTACTTTTTGATCCTCGACTGACTCTTTCAACTTGACTCTATTGGGGTCTCTATCTTGCTTTTCTTTCACCTCGGAAACTAGAGATGATTCTAAACTACTCTAAACCCATATGTCACCCTCTTCTATATCGAATAAGTGAACACCTAGTCTGGAAAGCTGATGGATTTCCTGAGCTAACTTCTTCCTATTGTCCTCAATAAGTGCAACACTACCAATAGACAGTCTACTAAGAGCATCAACCACAACATTGGCCTTGCCCAGATGATAAAGGACACTCATGACATAATCTTTTAAGATTGAGATATTTCTGAGAAAAGTCATACTGGAGACTCTTATGATCTGTGAACACATCTACATAACCACCATATAGATAATGCCTCCAAATCTTTAAGGCAAAAACTACGGCTGTTAACTCAAGATCATGAGTAGGATAATTCTTATCATGGGGTTTAAGATGTCTGGAGGCGTAGGCTATAACCTTACCATGCTGCATGAGGACACAACCCAAATCTACTCTAGATTTATCACAATACACTACGAAACCATCTGATCCATCTAGAAGAACTACGACTGGAGCTGAGGTGAGTCGAGTCTTCAACTCCTCAACACTCTTCTCGCAAGGATTTGCCCACTGATACTTGACTTTATTCTGGGTCAATCTGGACATAGGGGATGAAATAGAAGAAAATCCCTCAACAAACCACCTGTAATAGCCAGCCAAACCCAAGAAACTCCTGATATCTGATGGAGAGAAGGTCTGGGCTAGTTTCTTACCGCTTTGGTCTTTTAAGGATCTACTCTAACGCCATCACCTAAAATGATATGGACAAGGAATTCTACTGACCTTATCCAAAATTCGCACTTCCTAAATTTGGTGAACAAGTGATGATCTCTGAGATTCTAAAGTAGGATTCTGAGATGGTCTGCATGATCACGCTCACTGCGGCAATAGACCTTAATATCATCTATGAAGACTATGACAAATATGTCCAAGTACTGCTTGAACACACCGTTCATCAGGTCTATGAAAGCTGCTGGGGCATTAGTAAGACCAAAGGACATAACCAAAAACTCGAAGTGACCATACCGATTACGAAAAGCTATTTTTGGAATGTCACATTCTCTGACCCTAAGATGTGATAGCTGGATCTGAGGTCTACCTTAGAGAAATAACTAGTTCCCTAAATTTGGTCAAATAAGTCATCGATTCTGGGAAGAGGATACTTGTTCTTGATTGTTACTTTATTGATCTGATGGTAATCAATACATATTCTGAAAGAATCATCTTTCTTTCACACGAATAAGACTGGTGAACCCCACGGGGACACACTGGGCCTGATGAATCCCTTATCTAAGAGATCCTTCAATTGTTCTTTCAATTCTCTGAGTTTTGCTGGTGCCATTCTATATGGCTGAATAGATATACGCTGAGTATCTAAAAGAACATCAATGCCAAAGTCTATTTCCCTTTTAGGAGAAATTCCTGGATGATATTTGGGAAAGATATCTGAATATTCATTTATGACTGGGAGTGATTCAAGACTCGGAGTTTCAAAACTAGTGTCCTTAACTCAAATAAGATGATAGATACATCCCTTAGATATCATTTTCCTTGGCCGAAGGTAGGAAATAAGCTGACCTTTGAAAGCGGATACATTGCCTTCCACTCTAGTACGGGTTCATTCGAAAATTAGAACTGGACTATTCTATTTCTGTAGTCGACTATGGCATAGCAGGAATAAAGCCAATCCATGCTGAGAATGACATCAAAATCAGTCATTTCTAATTTGACTAAGTCTACTAAAGTGACTTTCTGAAATATTATAATAGGGTAGTTCCTGTAGACCCATCGGGCTATGATGGTTTTACCTACTGGGGTAGAGACTGAAAAGGGCTCTGCTAGAATTTTAGGACTGACTAAGAAATTAACTGCTATATAGGTAGTAGCAAAAGACAAATAAGCTCCTAGATCTAGCAAAGCATAAACATGCACATGAAAGATCTGTAACGTACTAGTAACCATATTAGGAGAATTTTTCTGATCTTGCTGGGACTGAAGAGCATAAAGTCTATTTGGGCGTTGTTCACTAGTAGCGCTGGAGGTGGTAACCTCTTGGTTTGGGCGACCAAATTGAGCTGGGGAATAGTTCTGTTGATCCTGAGGACCTGGCTAAGGACAATCTCTGACTCTGTGGCCTGGCTTGCCACACTTAAAACAAATACCACTACCAGCTCTTTATATATCCTGATAGTGCTTGCCATAAGTCTGGCAAAGAGGATAGGTGCGGGCACTGCTAACACTACCCTGAAACTTAGAGCCTAGCGCTCTATCTTTGATCCCATCCCTAAATTTAGGAGTTAGAGCACTAGCTAAAGAAGGAGCTGGAACTGATAACTTAGGACAAAACTGAGTATGGTTTCCTCCTTCTAAATTAGGCTGAGCAAAGTTAAAACTACCTATCCTTGCTTTCTTATTCTGCTTCTCCCTCATCTTAATCCTTTGATCTTCTATCTGCTGAGAATGAGTCATAAGCCTAGCTAAAGTCATGTCACTTTTCAACATCATAAATCTACACTCGTTGACCAAACTATCATTTACCCTAGACAAAAACTTACTCATATTGGGCCTGCTGTCTGCAACCATATGAGGGGCATATCTGGCTAATTGAATAGACTTAAGAGAATACTCTTTCATCATTATATTTCCCTACCTGAGTTTGATGAATTCTAACACCTTAGCTTCTCTCAGCTCTAGGGGAAAGAACCTCTCTAAGAATGCGGTGACAAACTTCTCCCACTCAATAGGCCCTGCATCATCTGGCCTTTCTATTTTCCACTGCTTGTACCGAGTGTGAGTAATATCCTACAACTAATATACAACTAGCTCAGTACTCTTAATAGCTGACACCCCCATAACATCAGTAACCTTTTGAACCTGATTGATGAATTCCTGATGGTCTTCATCTAACTTAGACCAAAGAAAGGATGGAGGATTCATTCGGGTGAAGTACCGAATCCTGGCTATAGCTTAATTGGCCACTGGGTTGGTTGGAACGATAACTGGTCATTCATTCTGAGCAGCAACTGACTGAGCAAGAGTAGTGAATGCAGCTCTGAACTCTTCATGAGAAACATGTTCGCCCAAAGGTACTTTGGGTTGAGGGGATGATTGATTCCCATTTCTTCTTTTCGGAGGCATGTTTTGTAGAAGAAAGAGAGAAATGGATTAGATTGAGAGATTGACTTGAGATTATGCTCACTGGCACGACATAAATACTGAAAGAAGGGTAACTATTCCTAAAACATCTTATAGCCTCATGCACATAAATGTGGCGCATAATACACCTATGTACAAGACTCTACTAGTTGCGGCTTTTAGACTTCCTAGGACTCTATTGAACCTTAGGCTCTGATACCAAGTTTGTAATGCTCCGAATCTGGTACCTAAAATGCTACATGGTGCTTATGGCCCCGAAGGACCACAAGCTAACTCCTAACTGATATCTGTACATGTACACTGCACAATATATATATAATGCGGAAATATGAACTGAAAGGCCATAAGGTTCAAAATTGAGACATAATATCTGATAAAATATAACTTCTAGGTGGGGTATGAAATACCCAAAACTAACTGGAATAAACTACTGCATATGCTGTAGTATGAAAAGACTCCAAAACATGACTGTCTAAATAAGGAGTTGATGGGACATATCCCCAACTAATTCTAACTTGTCTAAATAAGGAGTTAATGGGACATATCCCCTACTAACTCTAAATAATAAATTAATTAATGAGATAATAAAGAAATAGTCATGTCCTCCAAAGATGAGGACTCACTGCTAACTTTGACTACTGAGTCTGGAATGCTACTGATGCTCTGGAGCTCTTCTCTCTGAACCTATGGTATAAGACACCATAGTGAAAATGTGTCAGTACTTTGAATGTACTAGTACACATGTGAGGTAGGACGAATGCATGGGGTTCATATGCATGAACAATACTGACTAATATGAACATGAGAATGCATGCATGAATACATAATAACTATAACTGAGATCATGATAACAAGAATTTACCGATAACTTACATGACTGGTAACTGAGTTTTGATGGCTAATATAACTGATAACATGAGTGAGTGTATTTAATAGTCCTGAATCTAAGGGAACTAGCTGAGCTCCGTACTGTATCTGAGTTGACTACATGTAACAGTCCTAAATTTTGTAGAACTATCTGAGTTCTTTTACTGATACTGATACAAAAACTGAGGAAAGTAGTTTTCTAACCGACATGCCTCTAATATGTCATTATGTCTGAGTTGGGGTCCAATATTTAACTCCAATTGAAAGGGTGTCAATACCTGTAAGACCCCGCAAAGTTCCCTTGTAGTTTGAGCCTTAGAGCATGTCAAGTGAAGTGTAATTCCATCCCTAAAAGATTGAGAAGAGACTTACTAAGTGATTGGTGTTTAAACCATATAGAATTTTCTTAAATTTGACTTCTTGTCATGTAGAAAATTGAATTACCTTTCCAACGATACTAATTTCATCCAAATCCAGCATCGGGGGCAAGAAGTTATGGCTATTTTACTGAAAGTTATCAGAACTGTCCAAGTGCGATGGACGATCCAACGGACCATCGCAACAAAGGGAGTAACTCTTTATTCTAGCCTAAGTGCAATGGCTAGGATGACAGACCATCAAGGTTGTGACGGACCATCGTTGAGACCGTCGCCACTGAGGCAGTGTGGTCTCATCCTGGCAAATGTGCGACGGATGATCCAACCGGCCATCAAGACTGTGATGGACCATCACTTCGACCGTCATATAGAGGCAGTGTTTTTTTTTTCTAACCGGCGTGCGATGAATGATCCGACAGACCTTTAGGCTAGCGACAAACCATTGCTCCGATCGTCTCAACCTCCGTTTAGTATTTTTAAGTCATTTTTAAAAGGATCTTTTGGGTCTTTTCCCTTTTTATACCTTGATATATTCCAAACAAAGAAAATTGATTCATTCATTATCCAAAACACAAGAGAGCTAGGTTTTCTTCCTCAAGATCAAATCTAAAACCCTTCTCTAAGAAATTCAAGAACTCACCATAGATTCTTTAAATTGAGTTGAGATTTAAGTTTCTCAAGTTTTAGGGTTGTAAGAACCCTCTCTCAAGAGTAAGAAGAAGAGTTTGAAGCAAGCTTGTTCATCCAATTTCATTATCTAAGGTATGTGGGGTTTTGAACAAAGACAATCCTTTCACCCTTGTGTCCAAAGGCTTATTTAAACTATAATTTTTTGCAATCTATGAGATTTTACATGATATTGAATTAGGAGTTTTCACCCATTATTTTTGATTGCAATATCTTGATGTTTCCCATGAATTGAAAGTCAAATAGCATTATTTTTGTATTTTTTCTTAAGAAATTGATGCTGGGTTTATACCCTATGTTGTTACTCCTTAAGAATTTAAGAGTTTCAATGTTCTAGAAATTGAAGTATATGAGTATGCTGATATTTTGAGACAAATTGCTGTAAGTTCCAGATTTCTACATGAATTATGAATTTATATGCTATCTATTATGCATTATGAAGAGTTTTAACTTGAGATTGAATTATGGGTCATTAAGCCCTACTTGAGACATGCAATTTTATGAACTATTGTGCTATAAGCACCCATGGTTTGAGTATTTTGAAATTATTGAGAAATGGTTTGACCTAAGGGTCATAGAGTTTTGAAATCAACTCTACCACATGAGATTACAAATTTGATTATTGGGTTCTTATGAACTATGACATTAGTTTGAAAGTGAATTTCCATAAGATGAGCGAGATAAACTAATAGGAGTAGTATTTAGCATCGAGTTGGGTAATTTACCATGGTTTCTTACCCCATAACTACGTGCCACCATAGGTTTGCGATTTTGGTCCTGAGGCTCAGATGATTTGGCCCAAGGACAAGATAAGTGATCACTGAGTTGAGGTTATACTTCTTGGAAAGAGTATGCCACCTCTCCCCAATGTTAGGTTTCTTTCTTAGGAGTACAAGACATTGGACTCTATGTAGATCGCATGGTTTATGTCGGTTAAGAGAACCTCCCTAAACTAAAGTATTTTCCATTGAGATAGAATATTTTCTCCAAAGCTTTGAAATGAGATATTTTCTAAAATGAATGAACTGCTTTGAGTATTTCCAAAGAAGGAAGTAGTTTTCTCTACTAGTATGTGTTGATCACCAGTTTTTAAACCAAAGTTATATGATTCTGAGTTCCAAGTATTTGAATTTAAAAGAGTTATAAGTCCTTGAGCATTAAAGAAGTTTTACTCTCCATGAGATATATGCATGAGTTGAAAGTATTGCCTAAAGTTTCCTTCATCCTATGAGTAATGAGAATAAGAAGAGAGCACAGATTTTAAAGCTAAAGTATAATGACTTAAGAGATTTGTGTCACATGCTTTATTCTACATGATTTATGAGGTTTATATTTTGACTTATTCAAGCCATGCGAGTCATTCCTAATTGCATGCATAATTTAATTGAAGAGTGTTGATACTGCTTTTATATCAATGCATACAGCCTTATATACTCCGTACATTCCTAAGTGCTGACCCATATATATGTCTGTGTGCTACATTGTCTAATAATATATGTTCAGGTGCTCAGTCCCAGCCTTATCAGTAATTCTCGAGTACCTTTGTCTACATTTTTCCAATGGTGAGTCCTCATGGTTCGAGGGCCTATCTTCAGATATTTTAATACTTGAGTGTTTATGTCATTACTTTTAGTTTAGTTTGAGTTAGTTGGGGACCTGTCCCAACGGCTCTCTAGTTCATGGAGTAGTAGAAGCTTTGTCAGACAGGTTATCAGACTGTGGTTGTGTTAAGATTTCCCATATTATGGTCGTTTAGACCGAGTATTACTTTCATATTTTCTTTCATTTGATATGACAGTGCTAGTGTTTTGTATATTCCTTCTTGAGTGAGTTATTATGAGAAGTGATAGGCTCAAAGGGTTAACTTGGGGCTACTTGTAGCCCCAAGTACCGTGTGACATCCCGGGAGGTGATTTTGGGTTGTTACAAACTTGGTATCAGAGCCAGGATTTAAAGGAGTCCTAGGGAGTCTAACAAGCCATGTTGAGTAAAGTCTTGATCATCGGTGTATAGCGCGCCACATCTATGAGCAAGAGGCTACAAGATGTTTTAGGAAAAAGTTGTTTCTTTCTTTCAGATTCCATCGTGCCTGCAGTTGTCCCTCTTATTTAATAATTTGTGCTCTTCTATATTAGAAAATGCCTCTCCATAGAGTGGATGCCCACGAAAATGATAATGAGCAACCCCAACCTGTTGATCCTTTGAATGAGACAGTGTTTCATACTCTGTTTTAGGCGACCTTAAAGGTGTTAGCCCAAGAAGTCACCGCTAATGTTTGGCCCAATAACCGAGCCATAGTTGTAGATCAATAAAGAAGTGATATTTCTGCTTCTAAGATCTGTGATTTCATACGGATAAATCCACCAGAGTTGTATGGGTCCAGGGCAGGTGAGGACCTACAGTTGCACCTTGAGGAGGTAAGAAAGATCATGCAGGTGATACATGTTTCTGAGGAAGAAAGTGTTGATTTGGTGTCTTACAGGTTGAAGGACATCGCTTATGATTGGGTTGTATCGTGGAGGAAAGGTAGAGGTGTGGATGTTGCTCCTATGACTTGGCAGGTGTTATAAGAATCATTCTTGGACAAGTTCTTTCTGCTTGAGATAAGGGAAGAAAAGATTGAGGAGTTTATGAACTTGAGGCAGGGATCCATGACTGTTAAGGTGTACTACCTGAAGTTCAACCAGTTGTCCAAGTATGCTCCTGATTTGATTTCTGACGCCCGAGCTAGTATGAACAAGTTCATGATAGGTGTTTCTAGTTTGGTGCTGAAAGAGTGTAGGACTGCAATACTGCATCGAGATATGGATCTGTCTAGGTTGATGATGCATGAACAGAAGATAGAGGCAGATAATATTATACTAAGAGACAGAGTGAGGGGCAACAAGAGGGCTAGATCTGAGCAGCATGAGTATAGTCAGCCTAGGTTCCATGGAGAAAATCACCCTCAGTTTAGAAACGTCCGACTATTCCAGCACCTTCATCATCTAGTACTCCCACACCTAGAAGTAGGGAGGAGTAAGGGAGCAGGTTTTTTTTGTCTAGGTGGCAGAACAGTGTTGGTAAAAGGCCCCGTTATCCTCCTTGTGCTAAGTATGGTAGGGATCATCCCGGTGAGTGTTTCGTATATTGAGAGGTTGTTTTGGTTGTGGCAAGCATGGCCACAGACTTAGAGATTGTACACATGCTAGGCCGGGGACCAGAGATATCCGACCTTAGGAACAGACTACTAGTACACCAGCTCCTATCCCTCGTCCCACCCCTATTTAGGGTACCTTCATCTAGCACTGCGGGCGGTCAACGCTAGAATAGATTCTATTCTTTACCATCCCATTAGGACCAGGAGGACTCTCCCGATGTTGTTACTGGTACCTGCTCTTCATATTTTATTTTGATGTTTATGTATTGTTGGACCCCGGGTCAAGTCTCTCCTATGTGACCCCACTTGTGGCTGTGAATTTCAAAATGAGTCCCAAAAAAATCTAGAGCCTTTCTTAGTCTCCACACTAGTAGGGGAGTTAGTTGTTCCTAAACAGGTGTATAGAGATTGTCCTGTTACTGTTCTTCACAGATTCATACTTTCTGATTTGATAGAGTTAGACATGGTGGATTTTGACCTTATTCTGGGTATGGATTGGCTTCATTCTTGTTATGCATCTATAGACTGTCATACCCATGTGGTCAAGTTTCAGTTCCCTGATGAGGCAGTTTTTGAGTGGTTCGGGAGTTTGGTATCTCCCAAGAGTCATTTTATCTCATATCTCAAAGCCAAAAAGTTAATATCCAAGGGTTACATCTGTCACCAAGTTAGAGTCAAAGACACTAAGTCCGAGGCTCCAACTATTTAGTCAGTAGATATTATTAATGAGTTTCCAGATGTTTTTCTGGAAGATTTCCTAGGGGTACCTCCCGATAGAGGATAGAGTTCGGGATTAGCCTTCTTCTCGACACTCATCCCATTTCTATTCTGCCATACTGTTTGTTACCTGATGAGCTTAAGGAGTTGAAAGAGAAACTCAAAGATCTTTTAGCAAAGGTTTCATAAGGCCCAATATTTCTCCTTGGGGCACACTTATTCTATTCGTGCGAAAGAAAGATGGTTCTTTGCGTATGTGCATTGACTATCGTCAACTTTACAAAATCACAGTAAAAAAGAAGTATCCTCTTTCGAGAATTGATGACCTGTTTGATCAGTTGCAAGGTACAAGTTATTTCTCCAAGATAGACCTTAGATCCGGCTATCATCAACTTAAAGTGAGGGAATGTGAAATTCCAAAGACAACCTTTCGAACCCTCTATGGTCACTTTGAGTTTCTAGTCATGTATTTTAGGCTAACTAATACCCCAACAACTTTTATGGACCTCATGAATAGAGTGTTCATGCAATATCTTGATATGTTTGTCATAGTGTTCATAGATGGCATCGTCTACTCCCGCAGTGAGCATGATCATGCAGATCACCTTAAAATTGTCTTGCAAACTCTTAGAGGTCACCAGTTGTTCGCCAAATTCAGTAAGTGTGAATTTTGCTAAGGTCTGTAGCCTTTCTGTGTCATATTGTTTCAGCCAAAGGTATTAGAGTTGATCCCCAAAAGACAGAAGCTGTAAAAAATTGGCCTAGACCTATCTCTCCATCTAATATTAGAAGTTTCTTGGGTCTAGCGGGCTACTACCCCCATTTTGTTAAAGGTTTCTTCTCTATTGCATGTCTCATGACCTGTTTGACCCAAAAGAAAGTTAAGTTCCTGTGGTCAGATTCTTGTGAGAAGAGTTTTCAGGAGTTGAAGACTCGACTTACTTCATCCCCCGTGTTGACTTTGCCTAATAGTACAGATGGTTTTTGTAATGACCCAATTTTCGAGAACCGGAATATCACATGGTGCTCATGATCCCGAAGGACTACAAGCTAACCCTCTACTGATATATGTACCTGAACACTGCATAATATAGATAATAAATATGGAAACTATCCATAAGGTTCAAAACATCTAAAAATTCTCAAAATTTAAAACTGAATACTGATACATCTATTCGAAAAGCCTCTAAACTGTCTGAACTGTGGAGTTAATGGGACATATCCCCAACTAACTCTGTATACTAAAAATAAACTAAGTCTGATATAATAATAATAAAAATAAGGATCATCATTGACTGAAGAGGACTCACTGCTATGTCTACTGCTGCTGACTGGGACTGAGCTACTAAGGGTACTCTGGATCTCGTGCCTCTGAACCTATGGTGTCAAATAAAACACCATAGCTCAATTGCATCAGTACGGGAATGTACCGAGTATAAAGATGAGGTAAGGCTAAATGCAAGGGATTATGCATGAACAATTGCTTAACTGAATAATCATTAGAATACTAAATGAGGACATATGCATGAATGCATAAACCATAGATGAAAACATCACAACTTGAACTACTGAAACTCGGATACTACTTTACTACCATCTGAACTCACTACTAATGCTTGAGATACTGAACAACTGAATTATCTAATATTGATAACTGAATACCAGAGTTAAGATCAGTCTTATCTAGCGAGTGATCTCAAAAACTGATGATACTAAAATTTATTTACTGAATCTACTCATATCAATGATTGAATTCTGAACTTTCTACTCTCGACTGACTATATCGAAGATCAAAACTCTTTAATGGATGATTCCAAAATCTACTATCAATGATAAGAAAAGATTATATCTGAGATCAGACCTATCTAACATAATATCTCTAAATCTGATAATGAGAATAATCACTGAATCTAAGAATGAGATCAAGCCTACGTGATGGGTGATCTCTGGATATGATAATAAGAATACTCAACTAAATTTGAGACTGAGATCAAGCTTATCTAGTGGGTGATCTGGGGATTTGATAATAAGATTACTCAATTGAATCTGAGACTGAGATCAAGCCTATCTAGCGGGTGATCTTGGGATCTGATAAGGAGATTAATCAATAACTTTATGTGGGACCATGCCTATCTAGCGGGTGGCCTATGAATCAATGGAACTATCTGAGTTCCTCACTGAGATAGATGACTGTATCTGACAGTTAGGATTTCTGAGTTCTTTTCTAAAGACTGATACTAAAACTGCAACTGTGGGAGTGCTCACTTAACCAACATACCTCGAATATGATCTGGTAGAGTCTAACCTGTAACCCCAGCTGTAAGGGTGTCAATACCATGCCACGGGTAAAGACCTCTCTGGTCAAGCCTCTCTAACGGGTAACCTTCATAGAACGTCAAGCCTAAGGCAGTATAGTAGTCAAGCCTATGTAACGGTTGATAAGCCTTTTTCTGATGGATGACTCCTACATCCTATGTTGGCTACACAATTTTGGAGTTTACGGATTACTCCTAGCGACTCTGCCTCTCTAATAAGGAGCTGCCATCCCTGCACTCGCTCGGTGCTAGCTCCTACTCCCAACTGAAAGACTCTAAACTGATTCTTAACTTAAACTGAACTGAATCTGATACTGATCATATTTCTTGACAGATTTGACTGAGTTAAGTTGAATTCACTTGGTTCTGTATCTGACGGTATACTACCGAATCTCTTTATCTGACTAAATGATATTGAGCTCAAGATAAATTACTCAAATACTACTGAAGAGTGAACTGAACACTTGATTACTACTAGATCTGAGTAGAGTATTGAACTGAGGCTAGAATAATAGTGACACTGAGATTACTGAGATTTCTGGGATTTCTCAAGTTCTGTAGCTGTCTGAGAGTTCTGAGTTCTATAACTCACTGAGTTCTAAAAATTGTGGCTTGACTAAGATTATCAAGAAAACTGTCGCGGGCTCTAGACTATAGCTAATTTGTCGGGTATAAATACCCCCAGGACTCGATAACATAAAAGTAAAGCATAACCATTCTTGAATTATCAAGACCATAGACAGTTATTCACCATCACAATCACTAAAGTATCTCTTCAAGCATGTAGAAATCATAAACATGTGATAGTATAGGGAGACATGCTGTTGGCTCATACTCCATTCAACAAGGTCTTGCATCAAACACTTAGTATGTATAAAGTCTTAGCATGTATCGAAGAGCACATAATTGGGAAATTTAATGCTATCATGTCACAATTTATTCACTAAGTCTTTTCAACAAACACTTGGCATGCATAGGTTTGTACACAATTGGGGATTTCTAGTCAACATGCTATAGTGGCTCTAATTCCTTCACATAAGCATTTTATCAAACATATGGGGAGCATGCTTTGCTTATTCAATAATTTCTTCACTTAATTGACATGAACACATCACTTAACAAGCAACTTGAA
The DNA here is from genome assembly GCA_030864225.1 of Capsicum baccatum var. pendulum. NCBI lineage: Eukaryota > Viridiplantae > Streptophyta > Magnoliopsida > Solanales > Solanaceae > Capsicum > Capsicum baccatum. Next base: position 155,342,099 of record CM061560.1, on the reverse strand, counting down.
GAGGATTTATCATGGACATCACATGAATATCACATACTAGGGTCAAACTTTAAAACCTTGCAAACAAACATGAATCAAAACTCAATAGTAGCATGAACATCAATTTTAACACACATGAATCATGACAACCCATAAACATAAGATCTTTGAATTTTTGAAAAGGGTTCTTGAGCTTCTTAGATAAAAAGGACTCAAGAATCAACATCTACATACCTTAGGGAAACTCTTTCTTGAAGGCTCTTGGAGAGATTCTTGATTTCTTGATTTCTCTTGATTTTTCTTGAAGAAGGAAGAAGGGTTTTGATTTTGTACAAATCCTAATTTTTTTATATTAAAGATGAAGAATTAAATTGTGAGCCTTGATTGGATATAAATAGGGGCTGAAAAGAGTGGGAAAAAGACCAAAAAGCCCTTTTAAAAATTGAGTTAAAAATGCTGAACGGGGTCTGCGACGATCGAAGTGATGGTTCGTCACTCATCCTGACGGTTCGTCGGATCGTTCGTTCAACATCAGTCATCCAAATAATACACTGCCTCAATGCGACGGTCTCAGTGATGGTGCATCACAAATCTAATGGTTCGTCAGATCGTCCATTGCATATTGGCCAGAATGAGGCCATACTACCTCAGCACGACGGTCCTAGTGATGATCCGTTACAGTCTTGATGGTCTATCATCCTGGTCGTAGAACATGGGCTAGAAAAATGAGTCACTTCCTTGGTTGCAATGGTCTGGGAGACGGTCCATTGCAAGCTCGATGGTCTATCAACCCGGCCATTGCACCTGGGCGATTTCGACTACTTTCAGTAAAACATCCATAACTTCCTTGTCTGATGTCAGATATTAACGAAATTGGTATCAATGGAAAGCTTATTCAATGCTCTATATGAAAAAAAGGAGAGCTTGAGTGATAGAGTGTAGAGATCATGTTTACTCAGACTGGAAAGGAGAATCCTCTTGGTAGCTTGATCCTTAATAAGAAAATGAGTAGGGTAACATTCAAAGAAGGCTTTATTATCATAGGCAAAATACTGGACAGAAAGTAATGACTTAGTAATGGATAGAACATGAATAACATTAGTAAGATAGAAAGATTTGTTTAGTGACTTAAAGAAAGAATTACCAGTGTTGTGGATCGGTAAACCAGTACTATTTCCAACCTGTAATTGATCTTCCCCTTTATATAGTTCTACTTGATGAATGATAGAGAGATCTAGTGTAACATGGTGTGTTTTTCCAGTGTTTGGGAACCAAGATGAGTCAATAGAATGGGTGCCTGATCAGAGAGATACGCAGAAGAATTGATTGTGTGACTGTAATGCTAAAAGTATTTATCAACTAAGTGGTTATTTCCATTGCATATTTGGTATCGAGGTTTGTTGTCAAAATAGTTCTGCAAGGGTTGCCCATTCTAATTATTTTGAGAGGATGAGAAATATTCATTTTCTTATTAAGGATCAAGCTACCAAGAGGGTTCTCCTTTTCGGTCTGAGTAAAGATAGTCTCTACACTCTACCACTCAAGCTCTCCTCTGAGTAAAAATGATCTCTACACTCTACCACTCAAGCTTATGGAAATTCTATGTATTTCAAAATATTTCTCACTTAGGAAGGTACTTCTCAATCTTTTAAGTCTAAATTTACGCTTCACTTGACATGCTCTAAGGCTTAGACTATAAGAGAATTTTCTAGGGTCTTATAGTTTTATGGTGTATTGTGATGCCTCTAGAATCAGTTTGGGTTATGTGCTGATACAAAGAGGTAAGGTTATAGCCTATGCCTCTAGACAGTTAAATCCGTATGAGAAAAATTACCTAACCCATGATCTTGAGTTTGCTGCTATGGTCTTTTCTTTGAAAATCTGGATACACGATCTTTATGGTGCTCATGTTGATGTATTTACTGATCATAAGAGCCTACAATATATATTTACTTAGAAGGAGTTGAATCTTAGGTAGAGTAGGGGGTTAGAGTTGTTAAAAGACTATGATATGAGTATGTTGTATAACCCGGGCAAGGCCAATATAGTGGCGGATTCCCTTAGCAGATTGTCTATGGTAGTATTGCTCATGTAGAGGAAGGTAAGAAAGAGTTAGCTAGTGATATGCATTGTCTGGATAGATTGGGTGTTAGGTTGCTTGATTCAGCTGAGGGAAGTACTTTGGTGTAAAGTAGTTCCGAATCCTCTTTAGTTTTGGAAGTAAAGGAGAAGCAAGATAGAGATCCTAGTTTGCCAAGACTGAAGGAGGCAGTTAGGGACCAAAAGGTAAAGGTTTTCTCCCAAGGGGGAGATGACATGTTAAGATTGTAGGGTAGATTGTATGTTTCGTGTGTTGATTATCTAAGGTAGAGGATTATGGCTGAAGTACATGGTGCGCGATATTCTATTCATCTTGACACTACCAAGATGTACCACAACTTGCGGGAAATCTATTGGTGGAATGGTATGAAAAAGGATATAGCTGAGTTTGTAGCGAAGTGTTCAACGTGCCAACAGGTTAAGGTAGAGCACCAAAGACCTGGTGGTGTGATGCAAGAGTTTGGTATACCCACTTGGAAGTGAGAGGTAGTGAATATGGACTTTGTGACCGGGTTACCCTTTTTGCATTGTCATCATGATTCTATTTGGGTTGTTGTAGATAGGCTGACTAAGTCCGCACACTTCTTGCCCATGCATACATCTTATATAACTAAGGATTATGCTAGATTATATATTCAGGAGTTAGTCAAGCTGTACAGATTTCTCTCGTCTATCATTTTGGATAGGGGTACTCAATTTACTTCTCAGTTTTGGAGGGCGTTTCAGTAGGGTCTTAGTACCCAAGTTCTTTTGAGTTTCACTTTTCATCCGCAGATAGATGGTCAGGCTGAGAGGACCATTCATACCCTAGAAGACATATTGAGGGTGTGTGTTCTTGATTTCAAAGGTAGTTGGGATGAGCATTTACCATTGATAGAGTTCGGCTACAATAATAGTTACTATGCTAACATCAGGATGGCACCATTTGAGGCCTTGTATGGAACAAGATGTAGATCACCCATAGGTTGGTTCGAATTGGGTGAAGCTATTGTGATTGGGCCTGATGCAGTTTTTGAAGCTATGAAGAAAGTTAAGTTGATTAGAGAGAGGTTAAAGACAACTTAGAGTCGTCAAAACTCATATGCTGATGTGAGGAGAAGAGATCTTGAGTTTGGAGTGGGTGATTTGGTGTATTGAAGATTTCACCCATGAAAGGGGTGAAGAGGTTTGGTAAAAAAGTAAAGCTTAGTCCCTGTTATGTTGGCCCGTATAGAGTTTTGAGCCATGTTGGTAAAGTAGCCTATAAGGTTGAGTTGCCCGTAGAGTTGTTAGCCGTTCATCCTATTTTTCATGTCTCCATGCTTATAAAGCATATTGGTGATTCGGTTGAAGTAGATCCCTCAGAGAGTGCTGATATTCAGAACAGTCTTTCATTTGATGAGATTCTCGTTGAGATCCTAGATTTTCAGGTCTGTAGACTAAGGGACAAAGAGGTTCTCTTGGTCAAAGTGTTGTGGCGGAACCAGTCAGTTGATGGAACTACTTGGGAGGCAGAAGCAGACATGCAAGCCAAGTACCTGATCCTCTTTTTAGCGAGTTCAGATCAATCCGAAGGTATTATTATTCCTTAATTCAACCCTTCTAATATAAAGTTTAGCTATATTTCTATTCTTGCATGAGTTCATGCAATTTCTGAGGTATTCAAAAGTTTAGAGAGATTTTGAGCTCGTTTAGCAAATTGCTTCAGCTATGTGTACTCTATTTTCCTGTGTTCCTAGTCTAACTAGTCACATTCGAGGATGAATCTTTCCAAGGGGGAGATATTGTAAGACCCCGCAAAGTTCCCTTGTAGTTTAATCCTTAGAGTGTGTCAAGTGAAGTATAATTCTGGCCCTAAAAGATTGAGAAAAGAATTTGCAAGTGATTGGTGTTTAAACCAAATAGAATTTTCTTAAATTTGATATTTTTTCATATAGATAATTGAATTATCTTTCCAATGATACCAATTTTGTCCAAATCCGGCATCGGGGTGAGAAGTTATGGCCGTTTTACTGAGAGTTATTGAAACTGCCCAGGTGCGACGGACGATCTGACAGGCTGTCGAGTCTGCGATGGCCCATTGCTTGGCCCATCGTAACTAAGGTATTAACTCCCTTTTCTGGGTGAAGTGTGACGTCTAGGATGATGGACCGTCAAGGCTGCGATGGACCGTTGCTGAGACCGTTGCCATTGAGGAAGTGTTGCCTCATCTTGGCCAACATGCGATGGATGATCCAACGGCCCATCAAGACTTTGATGGATAATCACTTCGATCATCACATCAAGGCAGTGTGTTTTTTCTGACCGACGTGTGATGGATGATCCGACGGACCATCAGGCTAGCGACGAACTGTCGCTTCGACCGTCGCAGTCCCCGTTCAGTATTTTTAAGTCATTTCTAAAAGGATTTTTTGGGCCTTTTCCTTTTTCATGCCCTGATATATTCCAAACGAAAAAAATGGCTTCATTCATCATCCAAAACAAAAGAGAGCTACAGTTTCTCCCCCAAGATCAAATCTAAAACCCTTCTCCAAGAAATCCAAGAACTCACCATAGATTCTGCAAATTGAGCTGAGATTTAAGTTCCCCAAGTTCACGGGTTGCAAGAACCCTCTCTTAAGAGTAATAAAAAGAGTTTGATGCAAGCTTGTTCATCCAATTTCATAATCTAAGGTATGTGGGATTTTGAACAAGGGTAATTCTTTCACCCCTGTACCCAAAGGCTTATTTAAACTATAATTTTCTGCAATCTATGAGATTTTACATGACATTGAATTAGGTGTTTTCACCCATTGTTATTGATTGCAATATCTTAATGTTTCCTATGAATTGAAAGTCAAATAGCATGATTTTTGCTTGTTTTCTTAAGAAATTAAAGCTGGGTTTATACCCTATGTTGTTACTCCTTTAGAATTTAAGAGTTTCAATATTCTAGAAATTGATGTACATGAGTATGCTGATATTTTGAGACAAATTGCTGTAACTTTCAGATTTCTACATGAATTATGAATCTATATGCTATCTATTATGCATTCTGATGAGTTTTAACTTGAGGTTGAGTTATGGTTCATTAAACCCTACCTAATACTTGCATTTTTATGAACTATTGTGCTATAAGCACCCATGATTTGAGTATTTTGAGATTACTAAGAAATGTTTTGACCTAATGGTCATAGAGTTTTGAAATCCACTCTACCATATGAGATTACAGATTTGATTGTTGTGTTCTTATGAACCATGAGATTATTTTGAAAGTGGATTTCCATGAGATGAGCGAGATAAACTTATGGGACTAGTATTTAGCACCGAGTTGGGTAACTTACTACGGTTTCTTACCCCAGAACTACGTTCCATCGTAGGTTTGAGATTTTGGGCCTGAGGCTAAGATGATTGGTCCCAAGGCCGAGATAAGTGATCATTGAGTTGAGGTTATACTCCTTGCCAAGAGTATGAAGCCTCTCCCCAACGTGAGGTTTCTTCCTTAGGAGGACAAGACGTTGGACTCCATGTAGCTCGCATGGTTTATGTCGGTTAAGAAAACCTCCCTAAACTTAAGTATTTTCCAATGAGATAGAATATTTTCCCTAAATCTTTGGTATGAGATATTTTCTTAAATGAATGCACTGATTTGAGTATTTTCCAAAGAAGGAAGTAGTTTTCTCTACTAATACGAGTTGATCACCGATTTTTAAACCAAAGTTATATGATTTTGAGTTCCAAGAATTTGAGTTCAAAAGAGTTATAAGTCCTTTAGCATTAAAGCAGTTTTACTCTTCATGAGATACGTGCATGAGTTTAAAGTATTGCCTAAAGTTTCCTTCATCCTATGAGTAATGAGAATAAGAGGAGAGCACAGATTTTAAAGCTAAAGTATAATGACTTATGAGATTTGTGTTACATGATTCATTCTATATGATTTATGAGCTTTACATTTTGACTTATTCAAGCCATGCGAGTCATTCCTAATTGCATACATGATTTGATTGAAGAGTATTGATACTGTTTTTATATAAATGCATACATTCCCCACATACTCAGTACATTCCCAAGTGCTGACCCACATATACATCTATGTGCTACATTGTCTTATAATGTAGGTTCAGGTGCTTAGTCCCAGCCTCGTCAGTGATTCTCGAGTACCTTTGTCAACATTACTCCAGTGGTGAGTCCTCATGGTTTGAGGGCCTATCTTCAGATATTTCAATACTTGAGTGTTTATGTCATTACTTTTAGTTAAGTTTGAGTCAGTTGGGGACCTGTCTCAATGGCTCTCTAGTTCATAGAGTAGTAGAGGCTTTGTCAGATAGTTATCAGACTGTGGTTGTGTTGAGATTTCCAGTATTGTGGTTGTTTGGACCGAGTATTACCTTCGTATTTCCTTTCATTTGATATGACCATGCCAGTGTGTTGTATATTCCTTCTTGAATGAGTTATTATGAGAAATGATAGGCTCAAAGGGTTAGCTTGGGGCTACTTGTAGCCCTAAGTACCGTGTGACGTCCTGGGAGGTGATTTTGGGTTGTTAGAATACTGCGCCACTGGTAAGGACAATATATGAGTAGCCCTCATATAATAGGTAACTCTAGTGAGAACAGTGGGAACCCTCATATAACAGGTTAAGCCACCCCATCTACCCTCATATAGCATGCTATGATGTCTCAACCTATGCTGGTTAGATAGTTCTACAATGCAAGGATTTCTTCTAAGAATCACACCCGCATATAACAGGTGAGTTCCCATACTTGGGTTCACTCGATGCTAATTTCTACTCTCATATGAATAGACACTGAACATGATTAACTGAACTGACTGGACTGTGTTAACTGAATTCTGTTGATTGATGAAATATTACTGAGGTATGATAACTGACTGAGATTTACTGAAGTTACTGAGTTTTCCTAAGTCATGAAACTGACTGAATTCTACTGAACATAGTTTGACTAAGAGTATCTTGAGAACATGACATAGGCTCTAGGCGTACAACTAATTGTCGGGTACGAGTACACCCAGGACTCGATGGAAAGAAACTGACAAAGCATGACTTTCTTGAATACATGACCAATATCATAATCAATAATTCATTTATTAAGGCATTTCATTAAACATGTGATATGCATAAACTTGTACATACATGAGAATTGCCTAATATCATACTAGTTGGACACTTTTCCTTCGCATAGGCATTTAATCAAACACATGGTAAGCATAGTATATGTAGACAACATTATACAACAAATAAACATCATGATTCAACTCCAATTTCATCATCCAAGGGTTTAATCACAGGTTTACATGAATCTACAACTAGACTAATCAATTCCACATAAAGTTGATCATCCAACATGGATTAGAATTCAATTGGTCATTAACAACATGAACAAAATCAAACCCAACATGAAATTCATAAAGAAATCCATGCACTTGAACTTTGAAAAGAGATTCTTGGGCTTCATGGGCGAAAGGAGTCCATGAATGAACATTATGCATACCTGGTAGTGAGTTTCTTAAAGTTCCTGAACTTAAAGAATTTGAATCTCTTAGTTTTTGAGAAAGATTTGGATTTTATTGCTTAAGGATTGCTCTTAGGGAGAAAACCCTAATTTTAATGTTGTGGAAGAATAATGAAATTATGAGCCTTGGACGGATATTACTAGATATATAAACGGGTGGTAAAAGATCAAACAAACCCCTTTTCAAAATGACTTAAAAATAACTGAATCGGATATGCAACGACTTATGTGACAGACCATCACTGGATTGATGGTCTGTCGTAGATGGACCAGGATAGGGACTCACTGCCTAAGTAGCGATGGCTTGGGCGATGGTCCATTGCAAGTTCGATGGTCCATTAACCTATTCGTCACACCTTATCCAGAAGGTTGCCGTACTACCTTGGTTGCGACAGTTAAGGCGATGATCCTTCGCTAGATCGACGGTCCATTAACCTGGCCGTCGCACCTGGGCGATTCTGACAGCTCTTAGTAAAACATCCAAACTTTTCACTCTGATACCATATTTAGATGAAATTGGTATCATTGGAAAGCTAATTCAATTTCCACATGATAATAAGTGAAAATCATAAAAATACCACGTGTACAAAAATGGATTCCTATGTCAAAGCAAGTTTCTAATATTCTTGAGACAATTCCAAGCTAGGAAAAAGTATGGGGTATTATAATATCTCCCCCTTGAGAAGATTCATCATCGAATGAGACTAAGAGATAAAGGAGAATATAAACTGCTGTACATACTGAACATGAACAACTGGAACATGACTGACATGACTGATAACTGAACATATCATACTAAACATGCATATCTGATGCACACGTAACTGATTCATAAATGCATGACTGAGTGTTCTGATGAACTAAATTTCTCACAATGAGAATGCATGCCTGATGCATAATTATATAACTGAACTGAAACATGAATGTATGATTGAATATGCAATGGTATTTAATACCAAATTTGTAATGAAATCCTGAACATGAACTGTATACCAAATCTGTAATTGAAGCCTAAACATAAAACTGAAAAGCTTAAGGAGAACCATTACCTTGAGCTTGACCTGAGTTGGCAGAGAAGAGGTGAGGATTCTTAGTTCGCATATATTCTTTTGCTTCCCAAGTATCTCCCTCAATGGACTGATTTTGCCAAAGAACGTTGACTAGAGGGACTTCTTTGTTCCTTAATCTACGAGTCTGATAGTCTAGGATTTCGACTGGAATCTCTTCATAAGAGAGGCTGTTCTGAGCATCTATGCTATGAATAGGGACTACAACTGCTGGATCACCTATTCACTTCTTGAGCAAAGATACATAGAAGACTGGAAGAACTGAGGCTAGATATGAAGGCAATTCGAGCTCATAAGCTACCTTGCCAAAGCAACTGAGAATTTTGAAGGGCCCGACATATCGGGGACTGAGCTTTCCCTTCTTGCAAAATCTCTTCACTCCCTTCATGGGAGAGATATTTAGATAGACATAGTCACCAATTTCAAAATTAAGATCCTTTTTACGCATATTTACATAAGACTTCTGTCGGCTCTGAGCAGCCTGGAGTCTTACTATGATCAACTGGACTTTCTCTAAGAAATTAAATACTAAGTCAGACCCTATGACTGAGGCCTTACTAATTTCAAACCAGACTATTGGATATCTGCATGTCCTACCATAGAGAGATTTGAATGGAGCCATCTTAATACTTAAAAGATAGCTATTATTATATGCAAGCTCAATCAAAGGCAAGTGGTCATCCCATCTACCCTTGAAATCAATTGCACACGCCCTTATCATATCTTCTAAAGTTTGAATTGTCCTTTCTTCTTAACGATCTATTTGAGGATGAAAAACTGTACTGATATAAACTTAGGTACCAATACCCTTTTGGAATGCTTTCCAAAAATGAGAGGTAAACTGGGTACCTCTGTCTGAGATAATGGATAACGGAACTTCGTGCAATCTAACCAACTCTCTGATGTAGAGTTTGGTATAATCCTTAGTTGAATAAGAGGTACGGACTGGAAGGAAATGATCTGAGTTGGTCATCCTATCTATAATGACCCAAACTGAATTATAACGATGGCGGGTACGAGGCAAACCCATCACAAAGTCCATGTTCACTTCTTCCCACTTCCAAGTAGGAATACTGAACTCCTACATGGATCCACTAGGCTTCTGATGATCTATCTTAAACTGCTGACATATAGATCACTTAGACACAAACTCTGCAACATCTCTCTTTATCCCACTTCATTAATAGATCTCCTGTAAGTCGCGGTACATCTTTGTGGCCCCTAGATGAATAGAGTAGCGCGCACCATGAGCTTCAGCAAGAATTTGCCGCCTTAAGTCATCTACATCTGTTACACAAAGATGACCCTGACAGCGCAGAACATCATCTCCTTATTAGGATAAAACCTCTAATTTCTGATCCTTGACTGACTCTTTCAACTTGACTAAACTGGGGTCTCTATCTTACTTTTCTTTCACCTCAGAAACTAGAGATGATTCTGAACTACTCTGAACCCATATGTCACCCTCTTCTGTATAGACTAAGTGAATACCTAGTTTTGCATGTAGATGGATTTCTTGAACTAAATTCTTCTTACTATCCTCAATATGAGCAACACTACCCATAGACAATCTATTGAGAGCATCGGCCACAACGTTGGCCTTGCCTGAATGATAAAGGACACTCATGTCATAATCTTTCAAGAGCTCTAACCACCTTCTCTGATAAAGATTGAGATATTTCTGAGAATAGACAAACTGGAGACTCTTATGATCTTTAACACATCTACATGAATACCGTATAGATAATGCCTCTAAATCTTTAAGACAAAAACTACGGCTGGTTACTCAAGATCAAAAGTAGGATAATTCTTCTTATGGGTTTTAAGCTGTCTGGAGGTGTAGGCTATGACCTTACTATGATGCATGAGGACATAACCCAAACCTACTCCGGGTGCATCACAATACACTATGAAACTATCTAAACTATCTAGAAGAGCTAAGATTGGAGTTGAGGTGAGTCGAGTCTTCAACTCCTGAAAACTCTTATTATAAGGATCTGACCACTAAAACTTGACTTTCTTCTGAGTTAATCGGTACATAGGGGATGCAATAGAAGAAAATTCATCATCAAACTACTTGTAATAGTAATCCAAACCCAAGAAACTCCTGATATCTGATGGAGAGACAGGTCTGGTCTAGTTTCTTACCGCTTCAGTCTTTTGAGGATCTACTTTAATGCCATCACCTAAAATTATATGGCCAAGGAATGCTACTGAACTTAGCCAAAATTCACACTTATTGAATTTGGTGAACAACTGATGATCTTTGAGAGTTTGAAGTACAATTCTGAGATGGTCTGTAGAATCATGCTCACTGCAGGAATAGACCATAATATCATCTATGAAGACTATGATGAAAATGTCTAAGTACTTCTTGAACATACAGTTCATCAGGTCTATGAAAGATGTTGGTGCATTAATAAAACCAAAGGACATAACCAGAAACTCAAAGTGACCATATCGAGTATGAAAAGCTATTTTTGGAATCTCACATTCTCTGACTCTAAGCTGATGATAGCCAGATCTAAGGTCTACCTTAGAGAAATAACTGGCACCCTGAAGTTTGTCAAACAAGTCATCGATTATGGGAAAAGGATACTTGTTCTTGAATGTGACTTTATGGAGATGACGGTAATCAATACACATTCTGAGAGAACTGTCTTTCTTTCGCACAAATAAGACTGGTGCACCCCACGGGGACACACAGGGCCTGATGAATCCCTTATATAAGATATACTTTAATTGTTCTTTCAATTCTCTAAGTTATGCTGGTACCATTTTATATGGCAAAATAAATATAGGCTGAGTATCTGGAAGAAGATCAATGCCGAAGTCTATTTTTCTTTCGGGAGGGATTCCTGGAAGAACTTCGAGAAAGACATCTGAATATTCACTTATGACTGGAATTGATTTGAGACTAGGAGTTTCTTAAAGTTTTTAAACTTGAAGAATTTGAATCTCTTAGTTCTTGAAGAAGATTTGAATTTTGTTTCTTAAGGATTGCTCTTATGGAGAAAACCCTAATTTTAATGTTGTAGAAGAATAATGAATTTACAAGCCTTGGTCAGATATTACTAGGTATATAAACGAGTGGTAAAAGACCCAAAACCCCCCTTTAAAAATGAATTAAAAATATCTGAATGGGATATGTGATGACTCGTGTGATGGCCCGTTGCTAGATCGATTGTCCGTCATTTTGACCATCATAGGTGGACCAAGATAGGGACTTACTTCCTAAGTAGTGATGGCTTGGGCGATGGTCCATCGCAAGTTTGATGGTCCTTCAACCTGTCCGTCGCACCTTATCCAGAAGGTTGCCATACTGCCTTAGCTGTGATGGTCAAGGGAATGGTCCGTCTCTAAGGTGATGGTGCATCGCAAGATCGATGGTCCATCAACCTGGCCGTCGCACCTTGCGATTCTAACAACTCTCGATAAAACGTCCATAACTTTTCACTCTGATACCGGATTTAGACAAAATTGGTATTTTTGGAAAGCTAATTCAATTTCCCTCATGATAACAAGGGAAAATCTTAAAACTTCCATATGTACAATCAAAGTAAGTTACGAACATTCTTGATATAATTCCAAGCTAGGAAAAAGTATGTGGTCTATAGAGTATCCTTAAGGTTTGTCAATGAAATAGAGATGATATTCATGATGATGCATGCTACTGATATGGAAGGTGTGGTGATTTCCGCATATCAGTTAAGAAATATGGCATATTATTTGTATGAGAAATAAGAGAAGTCGAGGGGTGATAATGATGAGCAAGCTATATGGTAGGAGTTTTCTGGTGCTTTTCTTAATCATTTCATTCCTCAGGAGTTTAGAGAGGCTAAAGTTGAGGAGTTTGTGAACCTAAAGCAGGGAAGGATGACTATAAAATAATATGCCTAGAAGTTATAATCTACTGTCTCATTATTCTGTGGAGTTGGTGTCTAGTATGAGGGCTAGGATAAAGAAGTTTTCTTTGGGTTTATCTTAGGACTTAGTGCTAGAGTGTAAGGTGGAGATGTTGAATAATGACATAGATATCTAAAGACTAGTGGTGTACATGCAGTAGGTTAGGGATGAGAAAAATAAGCTAGCAAAAATGGGAGAGAGTAAAGTAAGAAATTTAGGTATTCAGAGCAGGGTGGAGGGCAACAGAATGTTATAGAGATGGAAGACAGTAGTCCAAGAAAAATAATTGGGAGAGTTTCATTCCTATTCGACGGGTAGTTCCCCTTATCCTAAGTCGTCTGGTGATCGTTACTTCCAGAATAACAGTGTGTTTAAGTCACAAGGTTCCCAGTCTTAGGGTAGGGAGCTTAGTCTGCCCCACCCTATCCTCCTTGACTATTCAGTGGTCAGCTTCACCATGGTTATTATGATAAAGAGAGGAATTAGTATTTTAGTTACAGTCATCATAGGAATATATAGAAGAACTGTACCATGAGAAGAGTAGAAATAAGGGATTATAAGGTCCCAGTTTTCACTTCTTTAGCCTCTGCACCAAGGGTTCTACTTCTAGTAGCGGTACTAGTTAGAATCATCTTTATGCCCTTGCCACTGATTAGGAATTTGAGGCATCTCCAGATGTTGTCACTGGTACATTAAGTCTTTTCTCTGGTTAAATCTCTTCTCTTATGACATCTCCCAACTCAAGGTGACGAGTTATAATGAGACTATACAAGTTGTATGTTGACCCGTAGTCATTAACGACTGAATTTTAGCTTTTAATTTGAGGGTAGTTTAAACAATTCCCTCATTAACCAATTAAAAATACCACATCCATAAAGTACTTAAGGGGGTTATATTCATCCTTAACTTACTCAAACACTTCCAAAGCTCACTCAAATTCTCTCAAGCAACCATACTTAGGGTTTCCAATAAGTAGGGCTTCCAAGGGCTCAAGGTTGAGTTCTTTCCAAAAAACTTGGTATTTCAGACATGTTACTCTTTGTTCATTGTTAATTTGTTGAAAACATATGTTTTAAGGTATTTTTCATCAGATATTAATGTTGATTTTAAAATAAGGGTTGAGGGTTTTGAATGCTTGTTGTTGAACAATGTTTTCCCATGGTCTACATATGATTATTCATGATTTAAATATGCTTTTGAACTTGTAAGTGTATGATTATGGCGAATGAACTAGGGAATTGTGATTTTCCCTAAATTTGTGATTTTTGAAGTGGTTATGACCCCAACCTTATATTGTTAAATTTGTTTTAATTATGAGAAATACGAAAATTGAACTATCCTTGAACTGTTGCATAATGGTTTTAAGTTTAATCTTGTGGGTTTTATGTTTTCACAAGCTATGGCATAATTGAACTAAGGGGGGTTGTGAATGCTCCAAGTGATATAATTATTTTTACATGTTGTTATTACCTTACTAGTATAGTTGGTATGACGATACCAACAATGTATACCTTAATGTAAAATATGATTCAATAAATGGGAATATGTGATAAATGTTTTTAATTAGGCTTTAATGAGGGCTGTGTAGCTAAGTCATGAAAGTGGAGGCATGTGAGACAAATACTAGAAATTATGGTTACACGCAGGTGTCTATATGCTTAGGTGGCTTGAGTCCCCCTTATTATTATATCATATGATTGGGAGGTTCGAGTCCCCCACATCTTATTACATGATTTGATGCTCATGTCGCCTTGATATATCAGGAGGTATGAGTCCCCAATAGTACATATGTATACTCTCTATTTTATGCGGCCATACACAATAGGGCCCTATCAACTGGGGGAGAGATGGGACCATATAGCCCATGGGTGACTTTGTATGTTATGATAGTTGAGATACATAATCTAGGCTAAAGTTTTAAAGTGTATGTTAAAACTTATCCCTATATATATATATATGCATTTGATAATGTGCATTAGTTTTGACTGATATTGAACTGTTGATCATGGGATTATGTTATCCTTATTCCTGAGTTACATGATAGTGTTCACCACACTAATCATCTTTGGATTTTGTATCCCAATGCAATGCATGCACCGATGCTACTTCTACCTTTATTGCATATATTTAGGTTGATCGACTCAGTTTATTAGTTCGCTGTTCTGTGGTGAAGTGTTGAGCTTCCATTCTGTGGAAGGCTTAGGCATTTCACTAGCTCTCATTCTTAGATTTGAGTTGATAGTTACTTTTATATCACTAACATTATCATTTTCATTCTCATTGTCATCTCTCAGATTAGGGATATGTCCCGACCAAGATTAGTTTTGGTTCTTGGTTTAGAGGGCTTTTTTTTGATTACTGTGGATATTGGGTGATGTTGGTTAGTTGTTTGTCCAGTCACCCATCGTCGGTTATATATGTTTTGAATTTTCTTAAGCTTGATGTATGCTATCAGTTATATGTTTGGAATTCATCCAATATTAGGGGATATTGTATTTGGTTTGGTTAGATCCTGGGGTTAATCTATGGTCCACGTGGAACTTGAGATACCCATCATGGTTAGGCCCTGATTTAGGTCGTGACAAAGATGGTATCAGAGCCTAGGTCTGGTGTCATTAGGTATCCAACAAGGCTATGTCAGGTAGAGTCTCATTTATGGGTGTTTAGCAAGCCATACTTATAAGGGAGAGGCTATGAGACATTTAGGAATGTTTCTCTTTGTTGTTATTCTATTTCAAGCTATAGAGTCTAAGGTCTTGAATCTCCTCTAATTTTTATATGTTCGTTTTTTAGATCATGATGTTTGTGGAAACTCTTTTGTCCCATTTAAGGATAATGTGGATGGAGATCATCCTACTATGGGTTGCTTCTGTTGATCCATCCTCTAAGGCCTCTAAAGTTGGACAATTTATGAGGTTAAGTGCTTCTATTTTCACTAGTTTTAAAGTTGAGGAATATCCTCAAATTTTTATTGAAGAGATAGAAAATATTTTTCGTGTGATGCATGCTCCTGATGTGGAAGGTACAGAGTTTGTAGCTTATCAGTTGAAGGATGTGGCATACCAATGGTATGAAGAGTGGGAACAGACCAGGGGTGACTATGCTGAGTCCACTTTGAGGGATGATTTCTTTAGTGCTTTTTTTGATACTTCTTTTATCAAGAGTTGAGAGAGGTGAAGGCCGAGGAATTCATGAATCTGAAGCAATACAAGATGTCCTTATAGAAGTATGACTTGATGTTTAATCATCCATCGCGTTATGCTCCTGAATCGGTATCTATCATGAGGGCTATAATGAGGAAGTTTTCCTATGGGTTATCCCATGAGTTCATTTTGGAGAGCAAGGTTACCTTGTCGAATAATGATATGAACATCTCTAGACTTGTGGTGCATATGTAACAAGTAGACGAAAAAAAGAAGAAGCAAGTGGAGATGAGTGAAAGGTGGAGGAAGAAGTTTCCCTATTTGGATCAGGGTGTATGTATCAGCTGAAACACCCAAGATCTTGTCCTTGCAAATATTTTTAGTTTTTGAGCATGCTGTCTAAAGTATGATTAGGTAAGCCACTTGTACCTTTTATATATAGTCGTACTCACTACTCCCTTCCCTCTCATACCTTGAGTAGTATAGGAGTGTAGCATTTTGTCCTCTATATAACTTGGCCTCCCTCCCTTGTATACAAGGATATGAGTTGTACCTAGGTAACTCATATGGTGCTTGTCACTTAGTGCAGAGTAGACTATTTTGTGTACGAGTGTTGTGTATGGTTAGGGTGTGAGTCGTATCCTTTGGATATGACTCAAGGGTGTGTAGTCATATCAAGATTAGTAAAGATGACTTAATGGATCCTAGGGTATGAGTCAGGGTACCACTCATACCCTAGGGTACGATTGACCCAAGTGAGTCATATCCACCTGGACGACCAATTTTCAACTTTTAACTAGGGGCCTTGTGGTCATTTACTACACCATAAAACCTAATTCCCTTCACTGTATAAGGGTATATAGCCTCCTTAAACACATTTTGAGTGGATCTAACATCCTAAACTCTCTCTCTCATACACTTTTTGGAAGAATGGAGGCTAGGGTTTGAAGAGTGTTCATCTAATGGCAAGAAATAGTTAAATTTCTTAGTGGATCATCTTTCTTAAGGCATGTAACTTTTCCGTTTGTTAAATAACTCTAAACCCATGTATTTTACACTTGGATTAGTAAGTGTACATGGTTATTTTGAAATCAAATGAAAAGGGTTTTGTGCCTAATGATGAATAATGTTGATTCTTGATTAGACTTGTATTTATACATGTTATTGATAATGATTTGCATATGTGGGTGCTTGTTGTATGTGGTTTAACATGAGGGTATTGAGTAACCCTAATCTTGATGATTTCTACCACGAAAATAGACTTGTTAAAGGTATGCACACAAGGTGTTTGTGAAAATGTCTAAGTGAATTGTCTAGTTATATGTTGGTGATGTTTTTGAATTAGGTCAATGGCCCAATAAGCATGAATGATTGATTATTGATATTATGAAATTATTGAGAGCCATGTATTGTATAATTGATGACCTTGTTGGTTTAATGATGACATGCCCTAAAATAGGGTCATGTCGTATAGGCACCTCAAGCCCACATGAATTGGAGGTCGCCCTGTTAACCTAACCTAATCATCATTATAGCAACCACAACGGTGGTCGGGTGAATACCGACCTTATAATAAGGTAGTAGAAATATAAGGCTAATAGACAGTACTTAGACAATTACTAACAATTCATTAATGCCAATAGTCTAGCCAAAATACCCAAGTCCATAGTTATCCAAAAAACCTCTAACAAACCAAAATCAATAGTATGTCGGGACAAGCCCCCGATAATAGCCAAGTACCAAATCTATACAAGTCTATGACATGGAGTAACGTGACTATGAGAGGTAGGTCTTTTGGAGTATGGAAGCTCACCACTTCAAGGTCAATGTATGAATTTGCTCAAAGACCTGTTCATTGCGTAGGAGAAGAAGATGCTCTAGCCCCTATGTCATGTGGGGACATATTATCTGAAGACGGTTAGCGGTTAGAGCGCTAGCATGTAACTCAAGGATAAGGATAAAATAACATCATCATTCAATATCAAGTCGATATATCATATTGAATCATATTTATACACTTATCCTTATGTATAGATACATATCACATGCCATCAAGATATCAAGACTCGACAGCATTCTCGAACTCTTCAATCATGAGACATAAAGTGGAGGACTCCGGTATTCCACACTTAGGTTTAAACCATTCTTATTAGGCATAGAACTTTAATCATATTCTTAAATGCATACTCATACATATAGACATACATAACATGTTCATATTATGCTTCCAAAGGAAAATCAAGACTTAGAATATATTCTCAATTCATTCATTTATGAGACATGGAGTGAAGAACTTACAACTAATTTAGCTCATTTGACCAATCTCATTTCCATTTCATTTGACTAGGAACTCAAATCACTAGTCGTTTCACCGATCTAGGAACTTGAATCACTAGCTCTTTTATTTCATTGGACTAGGAACTTAAATCACTAGTCTAGGAACTCAAATCACTAGCCTTTTTATTTTATTGGACTAGGAACTTGTATCACTAGTCTAGGAACTCAAATCACTAGCTGTATTATTTAACGAGGTATTCTAACCTCAAGAGATCTCTTCAGACAAGGAACTTAAATCTCTAGTCATATCACCAGTCTAGGAACTTGAATCACTAGCCGTGTCATTAGAAGAGGAACTCGAATCACCCATCTTTTCATGGGACTAGGAACTTGAATTACCCGTCATTTCATGGGACTAAGAACTCGAATCACTAGTCATATCATTAGACGAGGAACTCAAATTGCTCGTCGTAATTAGTCGCCATTTGAACTCTGGACCTATTATTTCATGTATTTACATTCATACAATTTATATCATATTTAAGGGCTTTCATTCATTTAGCCAATTCAACATTATACATGACCATATGGTCCTAGCAGGATCCTTCATTGCTCAACCATCTCAATAGGCCAATGTATTCATTCAATTCATCATACCATATAATTTGTGGTCCTAAAGACCCATACAACTATTCATATCTCACTAACCACAATATATCACATTTTTACCATACTAGGTTCTACACATAATTCAAGTTCATTTTCATGTATAGGGCTTTACCCTCACATTAGCCATCCACCAATAAGGTTATAAAATTCATAATACATGTCTCTTAATACCTTTAAAATATCATTTATCAATTATTCATACTCATTTGGGCCATTGCCCTAGCTCAAAACATTGATAACATGTAACTAGTCATTTGACTTAGACATTTTCACAAACACCTTACGTACATGCCCTTACCTAGGCCATATTCAAAGCAAAAACCATCAATATTAAGGTTTATCAAGACTTATTGGTTAGACTATTAACACAAAGCACTCACATGTGCAAAATATCAACAGTAAAATGTAGAAACACATGTCTAAGCAATAGTCCACCTTATTCATCATCAAGCAACAAAACCCTTTTCATTTGATTTTAAAACCACCATGTACACTTACTAATCCAAGTGTGAAATACATGGGTTTAGATTTATTTATATAGTGTAAGATATACATGCCTTAAACAAGATGATCCACCAAGAAACTTGACTCCTTCTTCCCACTAAATGAGCTCCCTTGAAACCCTAGCATCTAATCTTTCAAAGATAAGCTTGAGAGAGTGTTTAGGAGGCTACACACACTTATATCGTGAGATGGTTTAGGGTTTTATGAATAGGAAATAACCACAAGGCCCTTAGTTAAAATCTAGAAAATAACCTCATCCATAGGTACAACTCCCCCATACGACTCCCTTAGTAATCGTACCCTAGGGTACGAGTGGTACCCTTACTCGTACCCTAGGATCTTTCTAAGTCATATATACTATTTAGGGTATTAGTGGACACCCTTGAATTTTAACCAAAGGGTACGACTCAACCCGTAATTCATAAGATTCATCCATATAGAAAATAATTCACTCAAGTTGAAACTTTACTCCATACGATTGAGTAGTATATGACCCATATACTTAGGATATAATTGATTGGAGGACAAGTAGTATAGGGAATAAAATTCTATATTCCTAAGCTACTTAGGGTATGGTAGGGGAGAGGGATGATAAATACAACCCGTATATAAAACCTTGGTCAGCATTCTCAAAACTCAAAGATTTTTACAAGGATAAGGTCTTGGGTGTTTCAAATGACTAATAAGGGGATTGAAATTCCTAAACATGAAATTGGATTTGAATAGTGAGTTGAACAAAAATGTGGTACAAGTTTTGCGTCTTAATGACTGTAAATATGATTGATTATGAATAGAATCAGGGCTCTTAGTCTATTAAAGTGATTTGTGGTTAAATGGCTTTGCGAAGGTCAAATGTGTATCTATGGTATTGGTTTAGTGGAAATGAATGGTACAAGATGTTGTGAATGAATGTGAGCGCTTGGTAAATAGTTGGTAAAGGCCTTGTTGGCTATGCATTGAGTAAGTGGTTGTCCTTGATAGTTGGTTGGCTAAATGGGTCCTATTCCCTAAAACATAAACTTGAATTATGTTTGAATAAAAGAAGTGTATAAGAATAGTAATGAGGAATGATTGGTTCATAGAGGTCTTGGTGACCATAAATGAACTTGAATTGTATTGTGAACTAAGTCCTTGGGACTATCTAAATGATTAATGGTTAATTTGGGTTGAAAAAGACCATATGATTGTCTATGGTGTTGATATGTAGCGTTTGTGTATAGAACTACTTAAATGGGTTTGAGTCCTTATGTGTTGAATTGTCTAGATGTTGATACCTGAGTAAGTAGGGCTAGAGTCCAAACGTCGATTATTGATTATATAAGACATGTGTTGGTTTGTAGTCTGAGTCCTCATACAACACCATAAGATGTATGCTAGTTTGTGGTCTGAGTCCACTTACTGTAAGAGGTGTGCTGGTTAGTGGTTCGAGTTCACTTACCGTAAGAGGTGTGTTAATTTTTGGTCCAAGTCCACTCATCGAAGGAGTTGGTTCGTGGTATAAGTCCACTTACCATATGAGTTCAGTTGGTTTGTGGTCCAATTCCATTTACCATATAAGGTGTATTGGTTTATGGGCCAAGTTCACTTATCATACAAGACGTGTTGATTTGTGGTCGAAGTCCATTTACCTTATAAGGTATGTCAGTTCATGGTTTGTGTCCACTTACCATATGTGGTATGTTGGTTTATGGTTTGTGTCCACTTATCATATGAGATGTGTTGGTTTGAAGTTCGTGTCCTCTTGCCTATTGTAACATAGAAACCCTATGTGGCTAAAATATAAGGGTGGAAGGTTGGGAAGTCCTTCAGTCCATGTCTCATGAATGAATGATTTGAGAATGGATGTTATGACTTCTTCCATTGTTTGGTACATTGTGTAAATATGTGTACAAGTATATTCATATATGCCTATACTTATGTAAATAGGATCACATATGATGGTTTGACATGGATTTGAACAAATGTACTATTTTATCCTTATCCTTGGGTTAAATACTAGAGCTACAACCACTAACCGTCTCCGGACGCTATGTCCCTACACGATATAGGGGATGGAACTTCATATTCTTTTACTGCACAATGACTAAGTGTTTGAGTAAATCATGTGTGACATTGAAGTGGTGAGCTTCCATTCTTTGAAAGGCACGTATTTCATAGTCTCTTTACCTTATGTTTTAGACTTAATGTTGGCTATTGTCGGTGTCATGTCCCACATATGTTCACATATTTAGACTTTGGATTTGTATAGAGGTATTGTGGATGAATGTGGACTTGTGTATATTGGCTACACTATTTGTAACACGTCGAGAGTGAACCCTGGGCGCTACACAGTGCTTACAGTCCTAAGGGACCACAAGCTAACCCATGAGCTTGTACTTTCTATGAGCACTGAATGATACAATAACATATGCGGAAGAACAACTTATAAGCCATAAGGTTTTAAATACTAAAAACATTTTTGTATCATAAATCTGGGAAAAACAACTGTCTGAAACTGATAAAATAAAGATAAACTGACTGACTGTCTAAAGTGTGCAAAATCCTCTAAACTGAATGAATAAGAGTTAATGGGACAGACCCAAACTAACTCCATCTAACTACTGAACTAAGAACATGAAAAATAAATATAGTCTGTCCTCAAAATATAAGGACTCACCACTGCTACGGCTGAGAATCTGGAAGGTCGATGTGCGATCTGAGAATTGAGCATCTGAAGCTATGATATGATACATCATAGCAAAAGAAAAAAGGATGCGATCAATACTTTGAATGTACTAGTATACTAAATAAGGTAGACACTGACATGCATGGTTTCATGTGCATAAGTTATAGCTGACTGAATGAATAGCATGAGGTACTGAATAGAATGCATGCAATTTGTAAATACTAAGAATGTATGAAATCTGTAGATACTGGTGGATGCCTGACCAAGCATAAAACATATTTTAACTATAATTTGTAAAATAAAATACTGAATTTGATAACCGAATATCTAATATCTATATGCTATGGTCAAGCAAACTGAAACTAAATTACTGAACTGATTATTGGACTGAGACTGTGGGAGCTATCATCTAACTGACATGCCCCAAATAAGAAAATTTAGGGTCCAACCTGTGACCCCAGTTGGATGGGTGTCAGTACCATGCCAGGGTTATAACACTGGCTGTGTGGATCCACTAATATCCTGTCTCGAAGGACTAAGGTTGTCAAGCCTTATCTGATGGGTGACCCTTGCGAGGTATTCAAACCTGAACTGACGGGTGACTCCTCAAATCCTATGCTGTACATGTAGTTCTAGAGTAAAGGAACAACTACTAACAACTCTACCTATCTGACGGGGAAGCCATCATCCCTTCACTCACTCGGTGCTAAATCCTACTCCCAATTAAACTAAATCGGAATACTCAATGGTTCTAAGTTTAATTGATTATGATGACTGACTGAACTGATAATGCTCATAACATATTTTGAAACTATTCTGAAGATATTGAGACTAACTAAACAACTAATTTTTCGAGTATTCACAACCCCCAGGACTCGATAGCAATAATAGTAAAATAGTATTAAACTTAGAGGACATAATATGAAAGCATTTATCCAAAAATTTATTCATGTAGGCATTTTATTAAACACATGATATTTATAGTTCAAACTAAGCATGAGAATAGTTTAAAGCTTGTAGAAATAGCATGATTTCAACATCAACATCACTAAGTATGATTTAAATCAGCGAATAGCATTGTTCAAATGTGTGGGTTTCAATATCAACAAAAATTGCATGTAAACATGGTGTAGAATTACAATTCATGGTTAAAATCACAATTAAAATCATAAAAACTTGTAAAGATCCCAACTTTGAATTTAGAATTGGATATTTGGACTTTATGGGTGAAAGAAACCCATAGATGAACACTTAACATACCTGGGTTGATGAATTTGTAAGAATTGATGGTGAATTCTTGAGATTTGATCTTGAGTCTTAAAGGGCTAGGGTTTGTTCTTGAAAGAGGGCTACTTTAATTTGAGTAAATTGTGAAAATAATGAGCAATTAGTGCTCTTTGGGACTTAAATCCCGTGTTTGGACTGAATGGGGTAAGGAAAAAGTACTTAAATACCCTTGGGAGTTAAAAATGTGGAACTAAACTCAAAATCCTAATTTTGACACCCGGCGCGACGTAGTGCAATCCCGTTGAGCCACTGGAAAAGGGACAACCCCGAATTTTTCCTGCGGTGCGATGTGGTGAAATTGCGTTGAGCCACTGGAAACGGAAAATTCCAAAAATACCTCTTGGTGCGACACAGTGTTTACATGGTGACACACTAAAAAATGATGAACATGAAATTGTCCATCACCGCGACGCGACCTTATCGCGTTGGGCTACTGTTTTCACTAAAAGTGCCATAACTTCTCACTCGAGTATTGAATTTAGGTAAAATTAGCATCATTGGAAAGATAATTCAATTTCCTACAGTTTGGTAGGACTTAAGCTGGAAATTTCTTGGTAGAACAAAAATATGCTCATTTAAAGTAGACTAAAGCAATATCTTTCCCGAAAACTCAATTAGTGAAGAATATTTTGATTCGTCTATTAGAAGGGAGTTATTTTGAGGCCTTAACGTACATCAAACTAACTCATAAAACTATCAAAGAACTATGATGTACTATGCATAGGCTTGAAACATGATTCAAACATAGGTTTGGATTTTCAGGTTTATTACAATATCTCCCTCTTGGAAATATACATTCTCGAATGAGGCTGGCTAAACTGAAAGTACTAAGGAACTGAAGTTACATGCTGAATATACGTGATGAAAACATAATTACATGACTGAGTTTGAAACATGATTCATGACTGAACTTGTTCTGTGAATGTATGACTGTTAGGAGAATGATATGCAACTGAGACTAAGCATAGAAAAGAGAAATTCTAAGAATATTGTTACCTTAAGATGAGTCTGAGTTTGCGAAGAAAAGATGAGGGTACTTGGTTCGCATATCTACTTTTGCTTCCCAAGTGGCTCCTTCAATGGACTGATTCCATCAAAGACCTTTGACTAGGGGAACTTCTTTGTCCCTTAGTCTTCGAATTTGTCAATCAAGGATTTTGATTGGAATTTATTCGTAATAAAGGTTGTTCTGAATATCTACACTTTCTAAGGGAATAACTATAGATGGGTCACCAATACACTTCTTCAGCAAAGAGATATGGAATATTGGGTGCACTGATGCTAAGTCTGCAGGCAACTCGAGAACATAACCCACCCTTCTAAAATGGCTCAAAATCCTATTAGGGCCAACATATTGGGGACTAAGCTTCCCTTTCTTACCAAACCTCTTCACTTCTCTCATGGGAGAGATATTTAGATACACGAAATCACCAAACTCAAACTCAAGATCGTTTCTCCTCACATCTGCATAAGACTTCTGTTGGCTTTGGGCTGCCTTAAGCCTCTCCTTGATTAACTATACTTTCTCCAAAGCATCAATACCAAGTCAGGCCTTATTAAAATAGTTTCACCTATCTCAAACCAGCCAATCAGAGACCTATATCTCCTTCTATATAGATCCTCAAACAGAGAAATCTAAATACTGGGATGGTAGCCATTATAATATGCAAATTCAATCAAAGGCAAATGGTTATCCCAACTGCCTTTAAAGTCAACGACACACACTCTCAACATGTCCTCAAAGGTATGAATGGTCCTGTCTGCCTGACCATCTGTCTGAGGGAAAAAAGCTGTACTGAGGTAAACTTGGGTACCAAGAACCTCTGAAAGGCCTTCCAAAAGTAAGAGGTAAAATGAGTACCTCTATCTGAGATAATAGATAGCAAAACACCATGTAACCTAACTAATTCTATGAGAAAGATTTTTGCATATTCCTCGACTGAATAAGAAGCATTAAATGGTAAGAAATGGGATGATTTAATCATCCTGTCTATGATGACCCAAATCAAATCATGCTGTTGATAATTACGAGGCAAACTTGCCAAAAAATCCATGTTCACTTCCTCCCACTTCCAAGTGGGAGTACTGAACTCCTACATAGACCCACTTGGCTTATGATGTTTAATCTTAACCTGCTGATAAGTAGAGCACTTAGCCACAAACTCTGCAATATCCCTCTTCATTAATAGTTTTCTTGCATATGGTAGTATATTTTTGTGGCCGCTGGATGAATCGAGTAACGCACACCATGCACTTGTACAAGAATTCCCTGTCTCAACTCATCAACACATGACACACATAGTCTACCCTGGCAATGCAACAGAACATCTCCCCCTTGGGATAAAATATCTACTTTCTGATCTCTGGCTGACTCCTTAAACTTCACCAGACTAGGATCCCTATCCCACTTTTCTTCCACTTTGGCAACCAAAGAAGATTTTGAACTATTCTGAACCCAAACACTACCCTTAGCTGAATCAACTAAATGAATACCTAATCTGGCAATCAGATGCATTTCTCTAACTAACTTCTTCTTATCACCCTAAACATGAGCAATACTACCTATAGACAATCTACTTAGGGCATCTTCCACCGCATTAGCCTTGCCTGGGTGATACAAAACACTCATATCATAATCTTTCAACAATTCTAACCATCTCCTCTGGTGCAGATTCAAATACTTTTATAAAAACACACTGCAAGCTTTTGTGATCCGTGAACACATCAACATGCACCCCACACAAATAGGGCCTCCAAATCTTTAAGGCAAACACAACAGATGCTAACTCAAGATCATGGGTAAGGTAATTCTTTTCATGGGGCTTAAGTTGTCTAGAGGCATAGGCCACAACCTTACCCTTCTACATCAAAACACACCCCAAACCAACTCTGGAAGATCACAGTACATAACAAATCTATTTAAACCATCTGGTAACGTCAAAACTGGGGCTGTGGTGAGTCAAGTCTTCAACTCCTGAAAACTCTTCTAACAAGAATCTATCTACTGAAACTTAACTTTCTTCTGAGTCAATCTGGACATGGGGGATGCAATAGATGAAAATCCTTCAACAAACCGCTGGTAATAGCCAGGAAAACCTAAGAAAATCCTAATATCTAATAGAGAAATAGGTCTGGGCCAGTTTCTCATTGCCTTGGTCTTTTGAGGATCAACTCTAATGCCATCACCAAAAACTATGTGACAAAGGAAAGCTATAGACCTTATCCGAAATTCGCACCTACTAAATTTGGTGAACAATTGATGGGCTTTGAGAGTCTGCAATACTATTCTGAGGTGGTTTGCATGATTATTTTTGTTATGAGAGTAGACAAGGATGTCATCTATAAAGAATATGATGAACATATCCAAGTATTTCTTAAACACTCAATTCATCAAGTCCATAAAAGCTGTTGGGGGATTGGTGAGACCAAAGGACATAACTAGAAACTCAAAGTGACCATACCGAGTTTTGAAAGCTATTTTTAGAATGTCATATTCTCTGAATCTGAGATGATAATAGCCAGATCTGAGGTCTATCTTAGAAAAATTACTGGCACCTTGATGTTGGTCAAACAAGTGATCGATTCTGGGAAATGGGTACTTGTTTTTGATTGTGACTTTATTCAACTGACAGTAGTTAATACACATTCTAAGAGAATCATCTTTCTTACACACAAATAGAATTGGTGCACCCCACAGTGAGATGCTAGACTTGATGAATCCCTTATCTAGGAGATCTTTCAACTATTCTTTCACCTCTTTGAGTTCATCTGGAGCTATTCAATATGGCAGAATATAGATAGGTGGTGTATCTAGAAGAAGGTCTATTCTGAAGTTAATTTCCATTTTGGGAGAGACTCCGAGAAGATCTTTAGGGAACACATCTAGAAATTCCCTCACCACTGAAACTGACTCAAGAGTTGGAGCCTCAGAATTAGAGTCCTTGACTCAGACAAGATGATAAATAACCCCTTAGTTATTATTTTCCTCGTTCAAAGGTACAAAATACGTGACCCCTAAGCATTATAGTACTACCCCTCTATTCAAGGACTGGTTCATATGGAAACTGAAAATAAACTACTCTGTTTCTGCAATCTACTGAAGCATAGCATGAGTGGAGATAATCTATGCTGAGAATGATGTCAAAATCCATAATCTCTAACTCCACAATATCAACTAAAGTAATTATTTTAGATACTATAACTGGGAAGTTCCTGTATACCCGCTGAGCTACAATAGAGACACCTACTGGGGTAGACACTGAAAAGGGTTCTGATAGAATTTTAGGACTGACTCCGAAGTTGATGGCTATATAAGGGGTTACAAAGGAAAAAAAAGCTCCAGGGTCTACTAAAGCATAAACATGTAAATAAAAGTCTTACAATGTACCAGTGACCACATCAGGAGAATTTTCCTAATCCGGTCGGGACAGAAGGGCATACAATCTATTTGGACACTGACCATTGGTAGCACTGGAAGCAGCACCCTGCTGAGTCGGACGTCTAGCTGGAACTGATGATTGATGGGACTGGCCTTGTTGGCACAAATCCCTACCTTTTTGAGAAACTACCTTACACTCCCAAATCCAATGGCCTGGCTTGCCACACCCAAAGCATACATCACTGCTAGCTTTATACTCATCCTGATGGTTTCTACCACATTTCTGGCAAAGAAGATTTGTACAACCACTGTTAATATTACCTTGGGACTTAAAGCCCGGCTCCCTAAATTTGGGTACTAGGGTACTAGCTAAAGATGGATCTAGGACTAAAATTTCTGATGGAATTGAGGATGATTACCATGCTCTGACTTTGACTGAATAAAATTAAAGCTACCTATTCTAGCCCTCTTATTCTCCCTCTATTTCTCCTTAGTCTTCTGCTCCTTAATTTATTGAGCATGGACTATAAGCCTAGATAGGTCCATCTCCTTTATTAATATTTGAGTCCTACACTTCTTGACTACACTATCAGATACCCCAGACACGAACTTGATCATCCTAGACCTACTATCAGCTACCACATCTGGAGCATACCTAGCTAGCTGAGTAAACTTGAGGGAATACTCCTTCATATTCAAGTTTCCCTACCTCAACTTGATAAACTCTAACACTTTGACTTCTCTAAATTCTAACAAATAGAACCTATCTAAGAAGGCAGTAGTAAACTCCTCCCATTCTATAGGCCCTGCATCTGTGCCTCTCTCTACCTTTCACTCCTTAAGCTACGTATGAACTAGATCTTATAACTGATAGGTAGCTAACTCAGCACTCTCACTTGCAATGACCCCCATAATGTTTGTTACCTTTTATACCAAGTCAAGAAATTCCTGTGGGTCCTCCTCAGACTTAGACATAAGAAATGAAGGAGGGTTCATTCAAGTGAAGTCCCAAATTCTAGCTGCAGCAGTATTGGACATTGGGTTATCCAGAATAGCAGCTAACTAAGCATTCTAAGATGCTACAGAGTGACCTAGAGTAGTGAATGCATCTCTAAACCCTGCATGAGAAACATGCTCATTCAGGAGATCTTCCTGAACGGGCGAAAGTGCTGGCTGGTTCACATTTCTTCTTCTGTTTATCTTTCTGGAAGTCATGTTCTGTAAATAAAAGAAAGAATAGATTAGAAAGAGATTTTGACATGAGCTTACGCTCAGTCGCATGACATGAACACTAAAAGAAAGGAGCTTTTCCTAAAATGCCTCATAGACTCTTGCCCATAAGTGTGGTACGCTTTACACCCATGCACAAGACTCTACTTGACATGGCTTTTTAACTTCTTAGGACTCTTTAAAAAGTTAGGATCTGATACTAAGTTTGTAACACCCTGAGAGTACACCCTGGGGGTCACACGGAGCTTACAGTCCCAAGGGACCACAAGCTAACCCATGAGCTGGTACCTGCTGTGAGCACTAATGATACAATAACATATATGGAAGAACAAATAATATACCATAAGGTTTTAAATACTAAAAACATTTTTATATCATAAATTTAGGAAAAACAATTGTCTGAAAACAACTCTCTGAAACTGATAAAATAAAGATAAACTAACTGACTGTCTGAAGTGTCCAAAAGACTTTAAACTGACTGAATAAGAGTTGATGGGACAAACCCAACTAACTCCATCTAAATACTAAAGTGAAAACATGAAAAATAAACATAGTCTATCCTCTAAATATGAGGACTCACCACTACTACGACTGATAATCTGGAAGGTCTATGTGCGATCTGGGAACTGAGTGTCCAAACCTATGATATAATACATCATAGAACAACAAAAGAGTATGCGATCAGTACTTTACTGGTAGGCTAAATGAGGTTGAATGACATGCATGGTTTCATGTGCATAAGTAATAACTAATTGAATGAATAGTATGAGGTACTGAATAGAGTGCATGGAATCTGTAAATACTGAGAATGCATGAAATCTGTAGATACTGATGGATATGTGACCAAGCATAAAAAATGTTGTAAATATAATTTGTAAACTAAAATACTAAAATTGGATAACTAAATATCTAATATCTGTATGCTATGGTCAAGCAAACTAAAATTGAATTACCGGATTGAGACTGTGGAAGCTATTATCTAACCGATATGCCCCAAATGAGCAAATTTGGGTCCAACCTGTGACCCCAGTTGGAAGGGTATCAGTACTGTGCCATGGGTACTAACATTGGCTATGTGAATCCACTAATATGCTGTCTTGAAGGACTAAGAGAGTCAAGCCTAATCTAGTGGGTAACCCCTGCGAGGTATTCAAACCTGAACTGACGGGTGACTTCTCAAATCCTATGTTGGACATGTAGTTCTGGAGTAAAGGGACAGCTACTAACAACTCTACCTATCTGACGAGGAATCCATCATCCCTGCACTCGCTCGATGCTAAATCCTACTACCAATTAAACTAAATTGGAATACTCAATTGTTCTAAGTTTAATTGATTATGATGACTGACTGAACTGATAATGCTCATAATATGTTCTGAAATAATTCAGAAGATATTGAGACTAAGTAAACAACTAAGTTTTTGAGTATTTACAACCCCAAGACTCGATAGCAATAATAGTAAAATAGTACTAAACTTGGAGAACATAATATGAAGGCATTTATCAAAAATTTCATTCTTGTAGGTATTTCATCAAACACTTGATATTAATAGTTCAAACTAAGCATGAGAATAGCTTAAAGATTGTAGAAATAGCATGATTTCAACATCAACATCACTAAGTATGATTTAAATAAACGAATAGCATTGTTCAAATGTGTGGGGTTCAATATCAACAACAATTGCATGTAAACATGGTGTAGAATTACAATTTATGGTTAAAATCACAATTAAAATCATGAAAACTTGTAAAGATCCCAACTTTGAATTTAGAATTGGATATTTGGACTCCATGGGTGAAAGAAACCCATAGATAAACACATAAGATAACTGGGTTGATCTATTTGTGAGAATTGATGGTGAATTCTTATGATTTGATCTTGTATCTTAAAGGGCTAGGGTTTGTTCTTGAAAGTGGGATAATTTAATTTGAGTAAATTGTGAAAATAATAAGAAATTAGTGCTCCTTGGGACATAAATCCTGTGTTTGGACTGAATGGGGTAAAGGAAAAGGACATAAATGCCCTTGGGAATTAAAAATGTTGAACTAAACTCAAAATCCCAATTTTGACACCTAGTGCGTGATAATGCTTAACCTACACCACTCATACGGGAATGTAAGCGATTGTTGTCAATATATAACCCAACTAGGTTGAGGTCGAATCCCACAGGGAATATGGTGTGAATTTGAGTTATCTGTGGGTTAAAAACTGATAGTTATCAATTTCCTGTGAATGGGGTTTTTTGGAAAGGTAACAAATAATTACTTCTCAATTCAGTGTTTGAAATCAATATGATAAATAAATCTAGAGTTATGTTCACTATGGGTGTTGGGATTTGACAGACGCTAGTAACGGTTTAAGATTCTTGTGGTGGGTAGGAACAACAGACTATCCTTATCGAAGTTATGTCTAAATATTTCTCAACCTATTTAAACATTTAACCACCTAATTCTACCGAACAGAGGGAATTTATATTTCATAATAGGATGTTATCTCAAGTTAGTTAATTTTGTTACAACATTAATTATTAAATGAAAGTTTGATGCTTCCAAGTCCCTGTTGATAATTCACTTCTTACTAGGGTTGATTTCTTAACTCAAGAAAATCATCAGTAAGCAAGCCCCGTTGTTTGCAACCAATAGTCAGGGTATAAAATAATGGAATTAACAAGAAGTTTCTACCATCGTTAGAATCTTGAACACTTAGTTACGTTACAAACCTAAACCCATAGATCCCTCAACTCTGGTTAAGGGAATTTATCTACTCATAGTAAAATAATCAAGACAACAAGTTGAATTTATAGTTTGATAGATGAACTTATAGCAATATGAATAGCAACAAGTGTTTCTAAGATTTGATTCACAGTAGAAAATCCCAAAACAATTGTAATAATCTCTCCAAAAATAATTGTAAAGTTCAAGTCAAAAAACTAGAGAGAAGATATTCTCAACACGTCCGTTCCCCTCTACATTAAGATTATAAAACCCTAACATATGCTTTAAATACTTCATCCTAATTATGGAAACAAAATCATATATCACAATATTTTCTTGGACAGGCGACAATGTGTGTGATGGCTTATCAGGAGTCTAACGACTTATCAGGAATGTTGTCAGCTCCTCTTCACTTTTGAAATTCTCCACCTTAGGTTGACGATGAGACTTGACGGCTTATCAGACATATGACAGCTTATCAAAATTGTCATCATTTCTTTACTTCAAATCCCATTCCCTGCCTAAGCCTAAGATGATCTTGATGGCTTATCACACTTATGACGGCCTATCACAGATGTCGTCATGAATTCCATATGAAGCCCATTCTCTGTCTAAGTCTAACGATGAGCATAATGGCTTATCACTCTTGTGACGACCTATCATGGATGTCATAATAAATTCCAGCTGAAGCCCATTCTCTGTCTAAGGCTGACGACAACTCTGATAGCTTATCACAAGGCTGATGACTTATCAGACAAGTCGTCAGCTATACTTCCTGCTCTACTTGCTCAGAAAGCAACTCTTTTACTTCCATTATTACTGGTTCTCTTGCATCTTGACTTTTACTACAATATCAAACAAAAAATAATCAAAAATGACAAAAGTTGCTTAAGACTTTAGAATTATTCTTAGTTAAAAGCCTCAAATTTGTTAGGATCTGCTCACACATCAACACCCTCAACTTAAAACAATTGCTTGACCTCAAGCAACTAAAACTCAACCAAGAGGGTATAGAGTACATTCGGCAATCAACCATCCATATTATCTCAAAACATCTTCACCATCTCCAAGGTTAATTTATTTAAAAATAACAACTGTGCATATTATTGAAGAACAACAATGCGACACACAGGAATCAAGATATAACGTCAATTTATCAACAACAACCATGCATGTACCAAGATTATACTATCCAAACAAGTTAGCAACTAGCAACGTAACCAGTGTTCCCTCACTACAAAGAACTCCTACTCCACTTATATCAGACATCACATAGGTAACTATGGGGTCAATCAAAAGACACTCACTCTCAGAATGAAGTTCCAATAAATGTATGCCAAATACTATAGGCTTACCCTTATTTTCATTACCAATATTTTCAGACAGGTCATCTAGGATCACTATAGGTCTTCTCTTTGTCTTGTAATATAGGCTAGGGGATGGTATAATAGTCGATGATATTTAAAGTAACTAAGCCTCTTTGACACTACACCAACTTTTGGGTCTCACTTATTACCCTTTTTTGATTCTTCTCTTTTCTTGATCACAAATATTCAGGATGGGTGCGGTCATTTCTACAATCGCTTTTTTTTTCACAACTTTTCTTTTCTTGTTCTTTTCCACCACACCTATCTTTTTATTCTTTTCTTTCATTCTACCTTTCTTCATACTCATTTTACATCATGTACCCCTATGATAGCCACCCTTAACTTAGGCTATTTTCCTAAGTCAAGGTGCACAATGTCCAAGGAGGACCAGGGCCAAAATAGGGTCATTATGATATAAGTAAGATGGTGATAGGTATCATTGAGAAATAAATAGGCTATTCAGTCTCAAAATAGGGATCAAGGGATATTATGCATACAAGAAAGGTCATTTAGGCTAAAAGTGGCTAATATCAAAATGGCCTGTGATCCTTTGCTAACCCCTATCTTTTGATCAAGGTAATACTAACCGGGCAAGTTCTGGATTCAAAATACAAAGGGAACTAAGTAAGATCTGACACGCATATGGCACACAAGTGTATCACAAGTTACTACTTATCCAGTTCATGCAATTATTTAGCAATGATTATCAAGTCACTAGAACTGATACCATAACAAGATGCACAGTGGTCACAATTAGATACAAATAACACTGTTAAACAATCAGACCATTTAAGAGGTGTTCACAAAATAACAAAATAACGTTAACTGCCTCAGGTACTTGTATTTCTCCTAGTCAAATATAAAATATTACAACAATAACTCACCCTACATCCTAAAGTTAAAATCAAAGAAAAACTAAACTAAGGGTTAGGGTATACCTGGAGTAGATCAAGCACAGGAATCATGGGTCCCTGACCCTGCTGTTGCATCATCATCTGCCTTATCTCCATCATGAGCCTCCCTCCATTTTGACACATCTAGCCCAGTAGTTATTGGAGGCCTACTAGTTAAGGCACTTACGGCTCTCACTCATAGGGCCTCCTTTCATTTATCATTGTCATCTAGGGACTCGATCATCGCCTTCTTCATTTCCTCTTTTTTAGCCTTCTTTCTCGCCCTCTTCTCCATTTTTCTTTCTTCATCACTATTAGGCCTTTTTCTCTTACCCTTACCCTTTTTTTTGACCTTCTTTTTCTTTTTCTTTATTGGTTCCCCTATGAGATCAAGAAATGGGATTTCACCCTCAGACTCATCAACAGCTGGGTCTGCCGACACCATAAGTTGGTGCTGCTGTAATACTCCAACATTTGCCTTTACCTTGTTTAGGGCTGATCTAAATTGTGTAAGGTTTGAGCCCGACATTTGTCTTAACCGTGTATTAAAATGGTTTTGTAACTTATCAATCTAACTGGGAAAGGCTCGAAAGAGCTCAAGTGAGACCTTAATCCTCTTGTTTACTGCAGAGGCAAATTTTTTGGCAAAAAGTTACAGCTGAGCCTCGTACCACTTGGATTGTTTTGGCACTCTCCTTAAATTTATCATGTTGAAGGAAAATTCTATGGTAAACATAGCAGCTGAAGGATTTGTTTTATTTCTAGGAACTGAGTCTGCTAGTGCTGGGGATGTCGGTGATGCAGCTTCAGAATTCGGCACCTCTACATTAGGTGCTGAGCTGGTATCTATAATTGGTGGATCTGTTGCAATCCCTGCTCCGTCGTCAAGTATCAGGATCGACTGATTTTCATCATATCGAATAGGGTTATGGGTCTTCTTAGCAAGAAGTTCACTGTCTATCCCTGCAACCTCAGGTACATTAGCTACCTTACATAACCTCATAATTAGACAAGGGAAAAGATATGCCTTGTTGGGCCTTGAGACTCAAATTCTTATCTCATCAATAATGATTTCATGGTTTCTCCAAATTTCAATTTGAGTTTAGCCATAAGAATTTTAACCACTATTGCTCTATCATCTCTAAGGATGTTGTCTCCCTTAGTAGGCATCAAATGGGTTTGCACTACACCCCACAAGAACCTTGCCTCTTGAGTTAAGGAGGCCTTGAAAATCCTTTCATTCGGGTTGGTTAGCCATTCAGGTTTTCATTCAGCTATGAGGGTGGCTAACTAAGACCGTTGATTTGCACGAAGCTTTAACCAAGCCTATAATGTAGGTAAAGTGGCTGAGGAGTAAATTCAAGGCCATGAAGAAATCTGTTGATTGTTGTTTCTGAGAGATCTACCATCACACCCCGTACTGGAACTTTATCCAACAAAGGCATATCTGCTAATTTCTCCCCTTCTTTGCACATGCCCTCCAATCGAGCCTGATGGTTTGCATTGAACTCCCAAACTAGTGTAGGGAAAAATGAGCTTCCTCTTTTCATGGTCTATTCCAAGTCGTAGTCTCAGAATTTCTGCTCCACTTCAGGATATCCGCTCAACCCAGTAGTGATGATATTTTTTTCTTCAAAGATTGGCTATTTAATGGTACTTCTTTTAGTTCTAAGAAGCCCATCATAGAAGATTTTTTATGCCTTGGGAATTAGCCACCTAGCACTATCTCAGACCCTGAGGTTCTTTCATTTAGCCAGAGTTCCCCAAATCAGAGATTCTTTATCATCTTGTTGCTCAGCAGAAGGGGACACAGATGATGGTCCCTTAGATTCAGGTTGCTCAGATTCACCATGCTCTGACTCAGGCTCCCCAAATTCAGAATGCTTAGACTCAGGCTACTCAGAAGCCATCTGCTCACAAGCTGTACTGTCAGGTGATGTTGTTTCTTTAGGATCACTTTCTTCACTCTCCTCCACCTTAATTGGTGGAGGTGGCGAAGGTTTTTTCGAGCTTTTCTTTTTCCTTTGCTTCTTCAGCAGTGGCTAATCCTTCTCATAATTGGATTTCTCATCGAAGAGTCTCCGAGGTACACTCTCCTTTGTCCTTTTCTTTGTAGGTTTGGGGATTTTTCCTTTTGGTGCAATTATAAGACCTGTAGAAAAATAAAATACTCATTTAGCACTCATGATCATCCAACTTAAGAAGTTTAGTCATTATAATTCCATAACCCTCAAAAGAGGTTCATAATTGTATTAGATCAAAGTTGTGACAACATATTCTGATAAGTTGTCATAACTATGATAACTTATTATTCATGACGTCAGCCTTAAATAGAATATGATTATTTTTCTCAACTTATAATGACAAATTCTGATAAGTCATCATAAATATGACAACTTATCAAACACATCTTCAGCTCAGAATACAACCTCTAGCTCAGTTTTAGTCTTGATTATCAATCCACTTTTTTCTTAGAATTACATGGAGTTATGTTCTTGAGCTAAGCCCTAGGTTTTTACGCACAATGTAGCACTGTACACCCTAGATTCTATTTTTCACACAATGGCAAGTTAAGCTTGCCTCAATATCTTTGAAACTAAGATTTACCTCAGTTGCATCACTTAGCTAATGAAGAGAAGAGTTGAGTTATGAGCATACCTGATAGGCGAATTCACTTGGTTATGTGAGTGAGAGGAAGTAGTAGATGAAAGAAGAGTTCTTGTTCTTGATTTCAAACCCACTTCAAAGGGAAGAATATTTTTCTCATTTTACTTAGGAATTAATTTTGAATAGAGTAAGTAAATAAACTAAATATGGAAAGAAATAAAACTTAAATAAAAGAAAGGAGATACGCGGGTAGGTGAAAAGGTTTGACTGTGGGCCGGGTTAAATTTTTCAGTAGTTGGGCCCAAGATTACCTGACGGCTTATCAGATGTCTGCTAAGTCATTGCAGATGTCGTCAACCTTAGGCAGAGTGTTGCCTTCTTTTGAATTTTCTGATGACATATCTGATGGCTTATAACAATTGTGATAACTTATCACATATATCGTCAGGATCCCTTGGCTGACTTCATCAATTTTTTACCTAGACCCCTGCACATCTCTTCAGTTTATTATGTTTCCTATCTAAATAAATTAAAACACTAATGTTTAAACATAAAAATTTTGGGTTGCCTCCCAATAGTGCCTGATTTAATATCGCTGCACGACTAGGTTATCTTGACTACTTAGACTTTGTCAAGACACCATACTTCTACCTCTTTCCCATCTTCATAAAACATATCCATGATTGAGAAGACAATTATCTCCTTTTGCTGTGTCATGGATGAGTGCATTTTGAATCTTGCTTCTTTGTCATTGAACCTGAACTTTAGCTCATTTAGCTCCATGTCCACTACTACTCTCCTAGTAGCAAGGAATGATCTACCTAAAATGATGGGTACTTTAAAATCCACCTCACAATCTAGGACTACGAAACCAGCAGGAAGTATAAAGTCGGCTACCTTTACCAATACATCATGTAATATTCCCACTGGTCACTTTACAGACCTATCCGCCATCACCAACCTCATGTTTGTTGGGGTAAGATCCCTCAAACCTAGATTTTTATACATGGCTAGCGGCATCAGATTTATGCTCGCCCCCAAATCACATAGGGCCTTAGCAAAATTAAGAGACCCGATTGTATATGGAATAGTGAATGCTCCAGGGTCGGCCTTCTTCTGCACTAAGGATCGTGTAGAAATGACATTACAATGGTGGAGATTATCCTCCAGTTCATAGATCACTACTCTTTTCTTCGTCACAGGGTCCTTTATGAATTTAGCATACCTTGGCATTTGCTCGAGTACCTCCACCAAAGGCACATTTATCATTAACTACTTCAATATTGCCATAAATTTGCTAAATTTCATGTCGTTAACCTTCTTCTTCAATATTTATGGAAAGGAAGGTGGTGGTCTTGGGAGAGTTTTCACCACTACTTTCTTTTCCTTCTCCTTTCCTTGTTCTGGAGCATCATCAGAACTATCCAGCTTCCTAGACTCCACTGGACATTCTTCTTCTGGTTTATCATCTACTTCAGTCACATCTTCAACTCCACCTTTTCCCATAGAAGGGCCAGGTAATATCTTACCACTTCTAGTGGTAATCTCCATACATGAGCCATCATTCTGCAGATTCTAAACTATATCACTAGGTAAACATTTCACTTTTCCTTTGGTTTAGCACTGTGGAGAGTTGGCTCATTTGCTATTCGATCTATTTGATCAAAGTTGAGTATGAGTTTACCAACTGACTCATAGAGGACATATCGGTCTTCATGGTAGTCACCCCTGAGTTGGTAGCATCCACTCTCTTTAATAATTCAGCCATTATGTCCTCCAGGGAAATCTTTTTAGAACTTGTTGTAGCAGCGTCACAATTTCTAAGAGGGACATATAACCCACTCCTATCATTATTACTCTTCCAATTACCTTGCTCCTGGTTCTTATATCCAGCCTTGTCATAATAAGTCCGACCTTGATTTCCTTGGCTATTGCCTTGGAAACCCCCCTGATTATTTATATAGTTCACCTTTTCTTCTGAGTCAGACTCCACTTTGCTCTGTGATCCCACAACCTTCACTTTCTCAGTTTTACCTGATAGTAAATGCTTGGTTAGCAAGTCAATCTACATTTTTAGGTGAACCATGTCTTGATCATGCTCCTCATCTCTTCTACATTTTTCCGCAGTCATACCAATAGAAACAATAGGGCTTGCTACAACGGAGTCCCTAGTATGCCATGCCCAACTATATCTGGTCATTCTCTCAAGAATTTTTGAAACCTATAGGAATGTAAGATCAACAAACAAACCACCACCAACATTATATATAATCGGTTTTTTCACAGAGTTAGAAGCCCTGTACAAAGTCTCTATCAAGTGTATATCTGTCATGTTGTGGTTCGAATACTGCGTCAGCTTCTTTTTGGATCTCTCCCAGGTTTCATGCAAGGATTCAGTTGGGAGATGTCTAAAGTTTCTGATCTCATCCCTCAACTATACCCTCCTAGAAGGTGGAAATAACCTTTTTAGGAAAGATCCTTTCAACTACCTCTAGTTGGTTATAGAATCGGGTGTCAGCTCATTAAACCACAATGTTGCCTTCCCAGACAGAGACAACGGAAACAATCTCAAATGGATAGCATTCTGACCCACTCCTGGGTTATCGAAAGATTTATAAATAATGAAAAAGTTCACCAGAGGCAAGTTTGGATTATCCCTGGGAAGGCCACCAAATAACCCCTTCAGATTAAGAAGTTAGATCATAGTACTTGTAATGTTGAATTTCACCCCAGGTGTTAACGGTGGAAGAATAATTTCACCCGTTGCTTTTGCTCTATCCTTCCATCATCATCATCATTGAGGTCATACTGGACCGGCTGGTGATCTTGCCTTCCTGAAAATGGACGATTCCCTTTAGCATTACGCTGTACTGTTGTAGCTATTTGCTCTGCACGCGTTGGATTACCAGGGTTTAGCAATTCCTCATCTCCCAAGTTTTCTTCTTCAG
This sequence comes from Capsicum baccatum var. pendulum, assembly GCA_030864225.1. Classification (NCBI taxonomy): domain Eukaryota; kingdom Viridiplantae; phylum Streptophyta; class Magnoliopsida; order Solanales; family Solanaceae; genus Capsicum; species Capsicum baccatum. The sequence goes on along the minus strand of CM061560.1, from coordinate 155,302,875 downwards.
GATTTGGATGCTGTACTTGCTGACCATCATTCTACACATTCACCTAAGCTCTAGCTAAGGCTGCTAACCTGTCAGCCTCCTAATGGTCTTCCATTCTGTCGATTAGTTGCGGTTCCAGATTAAATGGTAATAATGGTTCTCCAGAACTTTTGGTTCTTGGCATGCACCACAAATGTCCTACAGCAAACAAAAACAACAAATAAATGTAAAACTAAGAAATTTGATGAACAGACAATTAGCACACACAACTTCAATTTACAACCGTATTCCTTAGCAATGGTGCCAATTTTGATAATTCTCAAATTACACCTCTCTTACGAGAATGTAACTGATCATTGTCAATATATAACCCAACTAGTTTAGGGTCAAATCCCACAGAGAATATGGTGTGAATTTGAGTTATCTGCGGGTTAATTAATTGATAGTTATTAATTTCTTGTGAATGGGGTTTTTTGGAAAGGTCAAAAATAATTACTTCTCAATTCAGTGTTTGAAATCAATATGATAAGGTAAACCAGAGTTATGTTCACTATGGGTGTTGGGATTTGATAGACGCTAGTAACAGTTCAAGATTCTTGTGGTAGGTAGGAACAATAGACTATCCTTGTAGAAGTTATGTCTAAATGTTTCTCAACCTATTTATACATTTAACCACCTAATTCTCTCAAACTTAGGGAATTTATATTTCATAACAGGATGTTATTCAAGTTAATTAATCTTGTTACAACATTAATTATTAAATAGAAGTTTGATGCTTCCAAGTCCCTATTGATAATTCCCTTCTTACTAAGGTTAATTTCTTATCTCAAGCAAATCACCAGTAAGCAATACGTATTGTTTGCAACCAATAGTCAGAGTATAAAATAATGGAATTAACAAGAAGTGTCTACTACCGTTAGAATCTTGAACAATTAGTTACGTTACAAACCCAAACCCATAGACCCCACAACTCGGGTTAAGAGAATTTAGCTACTCATAATAAAATAATCAAGACTACAAGTTGAATTCATAGTTTTATATATGAACTTATAGAAAGATGAATATCAACAAGTGTTTCTCAGATTTGATTCACAGTAGAAAATCCTAAAATAATTGTAATAATCTCTCCAAAAATAACTGTAAAATTCAAGTCAGAAAACTAGAGAGAAGCGGTTCTCAACACATCCGTTCCCCTCATTATTATGATTAGAAAACTCTAACATATGCTTTAAATACTTTAGCCTAATTATGGAAACAAAATCATAGATCACAGTATTTTCTCGAACAGGCGACAACGTCTGTGACGGCTTATTAGGAGTCTGACGAATTATCAGGAATGTCGTCAGCTTCTCTTTACATTAGACAATATCTACCTTAGGTTGACGATGAAATGTGATGGCTTATCAGATATATGATGACTTAGCAGAATTGTCATCGCTTCTTCACTTTAAATCCCATTCCCTGCCTAAGCCTAATGATGAGCCTGATGGCTTATCACACTTTCAATGGCCTATCACAAATGTCTTCATGAATTCCAAATGAAGCCCATTCTCTGTCTAAGCCTAACGATGAGCCTGGCAGCTTATCACACTTTAACGGCCTATCACAGATGTCATCATGAATTCCAGCTGAAGCTCATTCTTTGTCTAAGGTTGATGGAAACTCTGATAGCTTAGCACAAGGCTGACCACTTATCAAATAAGTCATCAGCTATACTTCCCTCTCTACTTGCTCAGAAATCAACTCTTTTACTTCCATTATTGCTGGTTCTCTTGCATCTTGACTTTTACTGCAATATCAAATAAAAAACAATCAAAAACAACAAAAGTTGCTTAAGACTTTGCAATTATTCTTAGTTAAAAGCCTCAAATGTGTTAACATCTACTCACACATCAGCACGATGTGGTGCAATCCCATCGGGCCACAAAAAAGAGATAATATCGAATTTACCCTGTGGCGTGATGCGGTGAAATTGCATTGAGCCACTGGAAATAGAAAATTCCAAAAATGCCTCTGGGTGCAATGAAGTGACACACTGGAAAATGACGAACCTGAAATTGGCCATCATCGTGATGCGGCCTTATCGCGTGGAGCTACTATTTTTTACTAAGAGTGCCATAACTTTTTACTCAAGTATTGGATTTAGGCAAAATTGTTATCGTTGTTAAGATAATTTAATTTCCTATAGTTTGGTGGCCTTAATCTGGAAAATTCTCGGTAGAGCAAAAGATATGCTCATATGAATTTGACTAAAGCAATATTTTTCCCAAAAACTCAATTGGTGAAGAATATTTTGATTTCTCTAATAGCTGGGAGTTATTTTGAGGTCTTAACATACATCAAAATAACTCATAAAACTAGCAAATAACTATCATGTATTATGCATGAGCTTGAAATATGATTCTAACATAGGTTTGGATTTTTGGGGTATTACAATGTTGACATTAATGAAATGTTAGATATTATTTAAGTTTGACTATTAGTTTTATGTTTCTGCTATTTATAATAAGGTTAGGATTCCTCGACCCTTATGATGATTAGGTTGGGTTATCGAGGCGACCTTCAGTTCATGTGGGCTTGAGGTGCCCCTATGACATGGTTGAATTTTAAGGCGTGTCAAGTTGGTTTCAAAGCCTAGGTTCATAGTCAGTTGGGTATCCACAATACCATATCGAGTAAAGTCTCTTTTATGGGTGTAAAGCACACCATACTTATAAAACAGGGGCTATAAGACATTTTAGGAAATATTTCCCTTTCTCTTGTTTCAATCTCAAGCTATAGAGTCTAAGGACTTGGACTCCTCTGATTTCTATTTGATATCTTTCAAATCATGCCTCCAAAGAGATTTGATACTCATGTAAACTCTTCTGTCCCAATTCGGGACAATATGGATGAAGCTTGTCTAACTTCTGGAGTTTAGACCCAAGCAAGGGATGTAGCATCTGACCATTCTCGTGGGGTTCCATCTGTTCCTACCAACCCTGCTTATGAGAATGGCACTCCTCCTTAGTCCCTTCAAGGGGATTCTTGTAATACTGAGTTTCCTCACTCTATCAACCTCTTGAACAAATTAGCAGCTTCTCAATTTGGGCGTGATGCTTCTTTTGCTACTCCTATGAGAGCACAAGGGTTGGCCATTCATAAAGTTGCATCTCATATGTTTACGGGTATGAAAGTTGAGAAAGATCCCCAAAGTTTCATTGATGAAAAGGAGAATATCTTCTAGATTATGCATACATCGGAGGTGGAAGGTTTCAAGTTTACTTCCTACCAATTAAAGAATATAGCATACCAATAGTATGAAGAGTGAGAAATGTCAATAGGTATGGGTGCTAGTTCGGCTGAGTGGGAAAATTTCTATAGTACCTTCCTTGACCGCTTCTTTTCTCAAGAGTTGAGGAAAGCAAAAATGGAAGATTTTGTGAATTGGAGGCAAGGTATGATGTTTGTTAAGGATTATGCCTTGAGATTTCATCAGTTATCAAGGTATGATCCTGAGATGGTTTCTAGTGTGAGAGCTAGGATGCATAAATTCATTTTGAGACTATCTCCTGAATTGGTCCTTAAAAGTAAGGTGACTTTTTTGATCATTAATATGAACATCTATAGGTTGGTTGTGTATATGAAACAAATGAAGAAAGAGAAAAAGAAATAAGGTAAGATTAGCGATAAACAAGGTAAGAGGTCTTAAGAATTTAAGCTAAGTAGGGGCCAACAGTCTAGTGGTAGGTTGTCCAGGAGGAAGAACTGGGTAAGTAGTGATTCTTAGGCCAGTGGGGTCCAATCAAAGCTGACCTATCCCCCTTGTAGATTCTGTGGTCAGCATCACAGTAGTGAGTGCGAGAAGGGGAAGAATAGATATTTTTATTGTGGTAAAATTATGCACGTACAATGAGAATTACCTTATCGAGTAGATACTATGCTAACAGAGCCCCTATTGCTACTTCATCTTCTCCTGTACCAAAAGGTGCTATCTCTGCTGCTGTTTCTGGTACCGGCATTAGAAGAAGTTTCTTTTATGAATTTTTTTTCTCACAAGGAGTCCAAGGCATCCTCAAATTTTTTATGGGTATGTTGAAAAACTCCTTACCCGTGTTATGTATGCATTACTTAGTTGTTTGATTCCATTTGTAATTATGTAACTCAATTTGGTTTTGAGTTATTTTGGCTTCTTTTTTGTTTCTATCCTGGTAAGAGACTCCATGGTTGTAAGGAGTCGATAAGGGGTGTATGATAGCTGTTGGTAGTAGAGAAAGTCTTGTTGATTGATTGAGATGGACATGATTATATTTGATATTATTTGGGAGTGAATTGGTTGCATTCGAAGTGATTAGTGATTAAATGGCTTTATAAAGGTTAAATATGTATCTATGGTATTGTGAGACAAGATGTTGTGAATGAATGTGAATGCTTGGTAAATAGTTGGTAAAGTCCTTATTGGCCATGCAAGGGTAAGTGGTTGTCCTTGATAGTTGGTTTGCTAAATGGGTCTTAGTCCCTAAAATATGAACTTGAATTATGTTTGAATGAAAAAGTTTGTATAAGAATAGTAATGAGGAATGATTAGTTCATAGAGATCTTGGTGACCATAAATGAACTTGCATCATGTTATGATCTAAGGCCAAGGCCTATTTATACGATTAATGGATAATTTAGGTTAGCAAAGAGCATGTGGTTATCTATGGTGTTGATAATGTAGCCTTGGTGGCTAGAACTACTTAAATGGGTTTGAGTCCTTATGTGTTAAATTGTGTGAATGTTGATACGTGAGGAGGGCTAGAGTCCAAACGTCGATTATTGATGGTATAAGACGTGTGTTGGTTTGTGGTCTGAGTCCATATACCATACTATAGGAGGTATGCTGGTTTGTGGTCTGAGTCTACTTACCGTAGAAGATGTGCTAGTTTGTGGTGTAAGTCCACTTACCGTAAGAGGTGTGCTGGTTTTAGTTCGAGTCCACTCACCGTGGGAGTTGGTTCGTGGTCCAAGTCCACTTACTATATGAGTTGAGTTGGTTTATGGTCCAAGTTCACTTACCATATGAGGTGTATTAGTTTGTAGTCCAAGTCCACTTACCATACAGATGTGTTGGTTTGTGGTCCAAGTCCACTTACCATAAGAGGTATATTGGTTTGTGGTTCGTGTCCACTTACTATATGTGGCATATTGGTTTGTGGTTCGTGTCCACCTATCATATAAGATGTGTTGGTTTGAAGTTTGTGTCTCCTTGCCTATTGGAGCGTACAAACCTTATGTGGCTAAAATGTAAGGGTGGAAAGTTGGCAAGTCCTTCACTACATGTCTCATGAATGAATGATTCGAGAATGCATGTTATGACTTGTTCCAAGGTTTGGCACATTGTGTAACTATATGTATATGTATCTTCATATTCGCCTATACTTATTTAAATGTGATTGCATATAGTGGTTTGACATGAATTTGAACAAATATACTATTTTATCCTTATCCTTGGGTTACATGCTAGCGCTCCAACCGCTAACCGTCTTTGGACTCTATGTCCCCATGCGATATTGGGGCCAGAGCTTTATCTTTTTTTCCTTTGCAGTGACCAAGTGTTCGGGTGGATCGTGTATGACATTAAAGTGGTGAACTTCCATTCTTCATAAGCCACATATTTTATTGTCTCTTTACCTTATGTTTTAGACTTGATGTTGGCTATTATCGGGAACATGTCCCGACATACGTTCATATATTTAAACTTCGGATTTGTATAGAGGTATTGTGGATGACTATGGAATTGGGTATATTGGCTAGACTATTGACAATAATAAAGTGTTAGATATTGTTTAACTTTTGACTATTAGCCTTATGTTTCCGCTATCTTATAATAAGGTTGAGATTCCCCGACCCTTGTGGTTGTTGTGTTGATGACTAGGTTAGGTTATCAGGGTGACCTACGGTTCATATAGGATTGAGGTGCCCCTACGACGTGGCCTAATTTTGGGGCATGTCAATAGCAAAGTGGTAGAGATGGTGGAACGTGACTTTAGAAGAAGTGGAAAAATTTGGGTTCCTACTCTACAACTAGCACACCTTATCCAAAGTCATCGGGTGATCATTATTCTCAATATAATAGTGGGTTTATTGAACTAAGAGCCCAACTCAGGCTAGTGGAGCTTATTCAGCTCCCTCGTATCCTCCCTATTGATTTTATGGTCAGGTTCACCATGGTGTTTTTGAAGAAGGGAGGAACAAGTGCTTTAAATATGGTCAGATTGATCCTATACAAAGGGATTGTCCTTCTAAGGTTGCTTCTAAGGACAAAGGGTGCCACTTCTGCTTTTGGTGTCACCACTGATTGGAACCATTTGTACTCTCTAATCACTCACCAAGATTCTGAGGCATCCCTCGATGTTGTTACTAGTATGCTTAAGCTCTTCTCTCATGATGTATTTTGTTTAATTGATCTTGAGTCTACTCTATCTTATGTGACGCCCTTATTTAGTTATCCATTTTAGTTTTGATCTAGAATGTGTTTTGAATCCTTTCTTTATATCTACCCCGGTGGATGACTCCGTTATGGCTAGAAGGGTTTATAGGGGTTGTGTGATGCCGGTCCATATAGGGAGACCTTGGTGAATCTCAAAACGTTAGACATGTTAGACTTTGATGTGATTTTGTAGATGGATTAGTTGCATTCATGCTATGCGTTTTTTGATTGTTAGACTCGAAGGGTCAAATTTCATTTCCCTAATGAGCCGGTGATAGAGTGGGACTTCCCTAGTGCCTATGGAAAGGTTCATCTCGTATCTTAGAAGGGTGCTTCTATCACTTAGTGTATGCTAAGGATTTTAGATCCAAAGGTCCTTCTTTGTAGGCTGTCCCTTTGGTTTGTGAATTTCCTAAGGCATTTCCTGATGATCTTCCTGGTATTCCTCCCGATAAGGAAGTCAATTTTGGGATTGATCTTCTTTCGGACACTCGTCCCATTTTAATCCCTTTTTATAGAATGGATCTAGCTGAGTTGAAAGAACTTAAGGAGCAGTTGAAAGATCTTCTAGATAAGGATTTTATCTATCCTAGTGTGTCTCCGTGGGGTGCACCTATTTTGCACGTGCGTAAGAAGGATGGTTCCCTTTGGATATGTATTGATTACTGCTAATCAAATAAAGTAACCGTGAAGAATAATTATCAACTTATGAGGATTGATGATCTCTTTGATCAGCTTCAGGGTGCTATGTTTTTTTCTAAGATTGATCATCAGTCTGGGTACCATTAGTTGAAGATTAGGGAGACGAATATCACTAAGACTGCTTTCCAAATGTGGTATGGTCACGTTGAGTATTTGGTGATGTTCTTTGGTTTGATTAATTCCTCGACAATATTTACAGACCTTATGAATCAGGTTTTCTATCAATTCTTAGATTTGTTCATGATTGTCTTTATTGATGATATTTTGGTGTACTATAAGAGCAAGGCGAATCATGCCGATCACCTCCACCTTGTGTTGCAAACCTTAAAAGATCAGTGGTTGTATGTAAAATTTTCTATGTGTGAGTTCTTACTAAATACTGTGACTTATCTGGGACATATTATTTCTAGTGAAGGGATCATGGTGGATTAATAGAAAGTTGCGGTGGTTAAGAAGTGTCCTAGACCCCTGACTCCATCTGATATTCGAAGCTTCTTTGCCGGCTACTATAAAAGGTTTGTGGAAAGTTTCTCTTCTATCACTTCCCCATTGACTAAGTTAACTCAAAAGAAGGTGAAGTTCTTGTGGTCTGATTTCTGTGAGAGTAGTTTTAAGAATCTAAAGGATAAGTTGGCTTCATATCTAATCTTAACTCTTCCTGAGGCCACTGATGGTTTTGTTGTCTATTATAATACATCTCTGGTAGGACTGGGTTGAGTGTTGATGCAACATAGAAAAGTGGTTGCTTATGGATCTAGACAATTAAAAGTCCATGAGAAGAATTACCCAAACTATGACTTGGAATTGTTAGCTATGGTGTTTGCATTAAAGATTTGGCGACATTCCATGTCGATATTTATTCTAATGATAAGAGCTTGAAATACATGTTCACTTTGAAAGAGCTAAATCTCAGGCAAAGGAGATGGCTTTAGTTTCTAAAGAACTATGACATGAGTTTTCACTATCATCCTAGTAAAGCTAACATGGTTGTTGATGCTCTTAGCAGGTTATACATGGAAAGATTATCTCATGAGGGTAAAGAGAAGTGGGATTTGGTGAAGGATGTTCACTATTAGGATAATTTTGGAGTTCATCTTTTGTACTCTAAAAATGGTGGTGTGGTTGTTCAAGAGGTGGCAAAGTCATCTCTTGGTGCCGAGGTGAAGGAGAAGCAGGTGCTGGATCCTATCTTGATGCAAATCAAGAATGATATAGGTAGGCAGAAAGTTCGTTTTAGAGATTGATGGTGATGATATCTTAATTGGTAGGTCATGAGGGATAATTTTGGTCGAAGCTCAGGAGTTGTGATATACTATTTATCCTAGTTTGGCAAAGATGTACCTTGATCTTAAGAAGATTTATTGGTGGAATAACATGAAGTGAGATGTGGCCAATTTTATTGCTAAGTGCATGGTGTCTCACCAAGTAAAGGTAGAGCACTTGAGGCTTGGTGGGTTGACTCAAGAGATTAAGCTATCAGTGTAGCAATAGGAGAAATTAATATGGATTTTGTTTCCGGTCTTTCATAGTCTCACTAGTAGTTTGATTCGATTTGGGTCATCATGGATAAGATGACTAAGTCTGCCCACTTCTTGCCAGTGAGGACTAATTTCTCCTTAGAGGACTATGCCAAGTTGTTTATTGAAGAGATCATGAAGTTGCATGGTACTCCAATTCCATCATATTTGATCGAGGTACTCAGTTCTATCTTAATTTTGGAGGTCATTCTAGAGAGGTTTGGGGAATAAGGGAACCTTTAGTCTCACTTTACGCCCGCAGACGGATGGGCAAGTGGAAAGGACAATTCAGGTCTTGGAAAATATACTTTAGGCTTGTGTGTTTGATTAAGGTAGTAGTTGGGTTGACCACTTTCCTCTCATAGAATTTGTTTACAACAATAGTTATCACTCTAGCATTAGTATGACTTCGTTTGAGGCCCTATATGGTAGGAGGTGTAGATCTTGTTTTGGGTGGTTTGAGGTTGGTGAAAATAAATTATTTGGTCCTGATTTGGCTCACCAAGCCACGAAGAAGGTGAAGGTGATTCGAGATAGGCTTAAGGCCGCCCAAAGTCTCCAAAAGACCTATGCGGATGTAAGGCGAAGTAGTTGGAATTCAATGTTGGTAATTGGGTGTTCCTAAAGGTGTCTCCCATGAAGGGAGTGATGTAGTTTGGTAAAAAAGGAAAGCTCAGTCCCCGTTACATCGGTCCGTATTTGGTTTTTGAAGAGGGGTTGGTAATGTTGCATACGAATTGGAGTTGCCTTCTAGTTTGAGCTCTATTCATTCGGTGTTTTATGTTTCGTTGTTAAGAAATTGTGTGGTGATCTTTCGATGGTTGTTCCTTTAGAGGAGGTGGGTATTTTGGATTCCTTGTCTTATGAGGAAGTATCGATTGAAATTTTTGATCGATAAGTCCGTCATTGCAGACCAAGGATGTGGCATTGGTTAAGGTTCTTTGGAGGGACCTAAAGGTTGAAGAATCCACTTGGGAAGCTGAGGAGGACATAAAGTCCAAATGTCCTTTCTTGCTCCCTGTTCCAGATAATCGTACGTGAGGTGTGAATATTCCTTAACATTTTTTTCTCTAACTTTTTTTAAAGGAAATTGTAAATTCCCTGGCATCTTTTTTTTCTGTCTTTGTTAAAGGTAAGTGTGGTTATGTTTGGAGTCAAATTGTGCTACTAAATTTCTTGTCCTACCAATTAAGGATGAATGATCCTAAGAGGGGAGTATGTAACGCTCTGGGTTTTTGGTTCTTGAATTTTTTTTGAAATTTTATCCTCACTATCTTCACTATGACTTACCCCTACGAGTTGTAGGGTGTCTTTATGGGTCATGTTACCCTAGTCGTAAGGTGACTAGTCATCGATACCTGAGTTATTGTCCTAAGTATGACTTAGGGATACAAGTTGTAAGGAGTCTTGAGGGGTCCTAGGGACCCTATCATAACCAAATCAGTAAGAATGTGGCAAAGTTCTGCTCTAAACACAAGTGGTTAACTAAGAGTCATAAGGACTTAATATGAGTTGTTGGGTACAAAGTGTACGATGTGCAGTGTTTACCCAATTGGGTTTCGTGTTGACTAGCACTAGACCCTGTAAGTCATAAGGTCCTATTATGAGTGCTACCAGCTGAGTCATAAGGTCATCAGTGTGTGGGTGTCCTGGGAACTGTCTTGGCTCTGACTCAATTTGACGAGTCGTATGGTGACCCATAGTCATTGACAACTAAATTTCAGATTTTAATTTGAGGCACTTTGAACAATTTCCTTCTTACCTAATTAAAATACCACATCCATAAATAACTTAAGGGGGTTATATTTCATCCTTAATGTACTCAAACACTTCCAAAGCTCTCTCAAATTCTCACAAGCAGCCACACTTAGGGTTTCCAAGAAGTAGGGCATCCAAGGGTTTTAGAGTTGAGTTCTTTTCGTAAAACTTGGTATTTCGGGCATGTTACTCTTCTATTATTATTAATTTGTGAAAAGCATATGTTTTAAAATATTGTTCATGAGATATTGATGTTGGTTTTGGAATAAGGGTTGAGGGTTTTGAGTGATTGTTGTTGAACAATGTTTTCCTATGGTCTACATATGATTATTTATGTTTTAAATATGGTTTTGAACTTGTGGGTACATGTGTACGGTGAATGAATTAGGGTATTATGATTTTACCCAAACTTTTGATTTATGAAGTGGTTATGACCCCAAGCCCATATTGTGAAATTGGTTTTAATTATGAGAAAATGTGGGAATTGAATTATCCTTGAACTATTGCATAATTGTTTTGAATTGAATCTTATGGGTTTTGTGTTTTCACAAGCTATGACATAATTAAACCAAGGGGGTTGTGAATAACCTAAGTGATGTAATTATTTTGACATGTTGTTGTTACCTGGTAAGTGTAGTTGGTACGAAGATACCAACAATGTATGCCTTAACGTGAAATATGGTTCAATAAATGGAAATGTGTGATAAATATTTTTATTTGGGCTTCATGAGGGTTGTGTAGCTGAGTCATAAAAGTGAAGGTCCGCGAGACCAATACAGGAAACCGTGGTGCCGATTTGGGGTCTATATGATCGGGTGGTTTGAGTCCTCCTTATTATTATTATCATATGATTGGGAGGTTTGAGTCCCCCATATCTTATTACTTGATTTGGTGCTCGTGTCACCTTGATATGCCAGGAGGTTTGAGTGCCCCATACTGCATATGTAATCTCTTTGATTCGTGCCACCACATGCATAGGGGACCTACCAGCTGGGGGGAAGCTAGGACCATATATCCTGTGGGTGCCTTTGAATATTATAACGGTTGAGCTACAGAATATAGGATAAAGTTTTACATCACATGTTAAGCCTTGTTCCCCATCCCGGCATGTGATATATATATATATATATATGTATGTATATGGATTTGATTATATGCATTAGTTTTGAATGATTTTGAACTGTTGATCAAAAAATTATGTTGTCCTTATCCTTGAGTCACATGCTAGTGTTTACCCCACTAACTATCTCCGAATGCTGTACCTCTACGTGATGCAACCATTAGTGCTTTTTCTACCTTTCTTGTGTAGAGTTAGGTTGGTTGGATTGGTTTGTTAGTTCATATTGTTGTGGTGAAGTGGTGAGATTCATTCCCCAGAAGGCTTAGGCATTTCACCAGCCCTCATTCTTAGATTTGAGTTGATAGTCACTTTCATTATCACTAACATTATCATTTTCATTCTCATTATCGTCTGTCAGAGTCGGGGATATATCCCGACCAAGATTGGTTTTTGTTCTTGGTTTAGAGGGATTTGTTTATATTACTGTGGATATTGGGTGATGTTGGTTGGTTGTTTGTCCAGTCACCGATCATCGGTTATATACAAGTCTTGAATTTCCTTAAGCTTGAAGCATGCTATCTTGTTATATGTTCAGAATTCATATGACATTAGGAGATGTTGTGTTTGGTTTCGTTAGATACAGGGATGATCTCCAGTCCACGTGGGACCTAAAATACCCATCACAGCTAGGCCCTAGTTTGGGTCGTGACAATTTTGGAGGTAGTTGGGTTGATTATTTTCCACTCATTGAGTTTGTGTACAATAACATTTATCATTCTAGTATTGGGATGGATACTTTTGAGGTTGTTTATAATAGGAGGTGTGGGTCTCCTTTTGGATGGTTTGAAGTTGGTGAGACTAGGTTGTTTGGTCCTGATTTGGTTCACAAGGCTATGGAGAAGGTGAATATGATTAGAGATAGGCTTAAGACCACTCAGAGTTGCCAAAAGTCCTATGAGAATGTGAGGCAAAGAGAGTTAGAGTTTGATATCTGGGATTGGGTGCTCTTGATAGTGTCTCCCATGAAGGACCGATGAGGTTTGGGAAGAAGAGAAAGCTCAATCCTCGTTATATGAGCCCATATTTGATTTTTTGGAGAGTGGATAATTTTCTTACGAGTTGGAATTGCCTTTGATTTCTCTTGGCATTTGATTTATCTATCTTGTTATATGTTTGAAACTCAGTTCTATGTTGTTATATGTTCGGAAATTAGTTCTATCTTGTTATACATTTTGAATTCATTTGCTGCTAGTGGTATTATGTTTTGGTTGGCTAGGTTAATGGGGGTTGTCTCCGATCCTTGACGGACTTGAGATACCCATCACGACTAGGCCCTGGTTTGGTTCGTGACAAGCTAACTATATTTGTCCTAACTAAATAGATCAGTCGACTAATTTTATTTGAAATGCTTCATTAAACCATGATTGATAATAAAAATAGTTATTTATCTATAATTAGCATCTAATTAATAAGTTCAATTATAATGTCAATGAATTTCATATAAATTACATGCTAAACTAAGTGTATTCGTCCTAAATAGAGTGATCAATCGACTAATCTGATGTGAATTGCTTTATTAAATTAGGATTAGTAATAAAAAAGGTAATTTGTCTATAATTAGCCTTCAATTAATAAGCTCAATTACAACTTAATGAATTACATAGTAATTACATGTTCAACTGAGCATGTGATATCTTGCAACAGATTATAACCAGTTGCAACAGATGACCATATTTGTTTGATTATTTCTAATAGATTAAATATTTGTTGCAATAGATTACTCATCTGTTGCAACATATGTGGAGTCAGTTGGAAATGATCAAGCATATTAGAAACATGCTTCATCAAATATGTATATTTGTTGTAACAGATACCTATATCTATTTGATTAGTTCCAATAGATTATTCATCTGTTGCAACAAATTAATCAGTTGTTGCAATATATGTTGAGTTTATTGGAAATGATCAAACATATTAGACACCTATTACAACATATATGTATATCTTTTCCAATAGATGTCTATATCTGTTTGGTTAGTTCCAACAGATTATTATCTGTTGCAACAAATTAATCAATTGTTGCAATGTATGTGGAGTCCATTGAAACTAATCGAACATATTCAAAACCTGTTGCTACATATATGTATATCTGTTGCGACATATGTCTATATCTATTTGATTAGTTTCAACAAATTATTAATTCGTTGCAATAGATTAATCGGTTGTTTCAATATATATAGAGTCTAATGAAAATGATCAAACATATTAGACACTTGATGTAACAGATGTGTATATTTGTTGTAACCGATGTCTATATCTATTTGGTTAGTTCCAACAGATTATTCATCTGTTACAATAGATTAATCAACTATTGCAATATATGTAGTATCTGTTGGCAATCATCTGCAGCAAATATCTATGTTTAATCCAGCATTTCCAATAGCTATACATTTATTGCAGCAGATATAGTAAACTGTTTGAAATAATGCTGTAAATTTATACATTTAAGAAATTAATTCATAAAAAAATAAAATTCATAACAAAAAATAAATTGAACCCATCACAAATTACATAAAATAATTCAACAAAAACATGAAAAAAATATTATGTTGTCAGAACCAATAATTACATAGAAATAAAAGTCATCACAAATTAGAAATTGTTTGAATATGGCTCTGAACTCTTGCATAGTGCACCAACAACCCATACAATTTGCATCCTTTTTAATAGACTTTTCACACAATAAATTGTTTAAAGTTGACACATTGGTCCGGTTGTCAAATTCTCTATGAAGGCAAGTGAATGTGACGTGCACATATTACTAATTTCATTTTTGGCGAGATTTAACATCTTTCTATTAAAACTCTACCATTCATTGAGCAATTTTTCTAGCAAGTGATCAAACATGCCACTTTGCTTTAACACCTTAGGAAACAACTCCAATAGACATCCCATTAGACACAGGAAACCTCCATATTCAAAGACTAGAATATTTTCATCATACACATTCACGACTCCCTCTTCGATGATTATCTCAAGAGTCACGAAGTGTATTTTGTCAAGATTCATCACAACCAAATCCCTCTGAGCACCTTTCTAGGGTAAGACACTTGGGTAGGGTCTCTTACCTCAATAGTAATTGAGCATATTGTTATCCCATTTGAGTTCAACAAGTAATTGGTCAAGTGGTTTTCCACCTTTGCTTGTCGCTTTCTCAGTCAACTCATTATATCTCAATAGGAAGTTATTATAGAAGTTTAGATCCATGATTTTATCTTTTATATCATAGTATTCAGAGTATTTGACAAGTCTCTCAGGCATCAAATAAAGAATTTCATCAACATACTGAAACAAAAAAGAATTTATATAAATATGTACAATTTAAATAAATAAGATGCAATAGATGGATAATCTATTGCAATAAATATGTAATCTGTTACAACAGATGTCCCATTTGTTGTACTTATCTTTGTACTTGTTAGTAGATTACCCCATTTACTACAAGTTATGCAGCAGATGGATAATCTATTGCAACAGATGATCCATCTGTTGCAAAAGATATGTAATCTATTATTACAAATGGGACATCTATTACACTTATCTCTATACTTGTTAAAAAATAATCTCAACTACTATAAGTTATGCAGTAGATTCGTAATCTGTTGCAACAGATAACCTATATGTTGCAACAGCTATGTAATCTATTGCAACAGATAAAAAATATTTATAAGTTTAAAATCTCTAAAAATTAATAAAAACTAAAGGTTAGAAAACTTATACCGTCCACCCACCAAACATCCATATTAGTTATGTTCTTAATTTTTTGTGCACTAAATTTATGCATGGAGTAGACTTCTGGGACCTTTTCTGATTTCATCATACTGTTTAGCTTAGCCTTCTTTTGATCACTCACAATCTTGTAAATATTCACCTTCTTCAGCTTATGCTGCTCTCATACGACCCTTGGAAATTATTTAACAGTGCAAGAAAGAGGAGTTGTAATTTTTCTTGGTTTAATATCTGATAGTACCTTAGAAATTGCTTTCTTTCTCCTGGTAACATCTAATGGAGTGAATAGATCTGAAATTCTCCTTGATTGAATTACACCTCTCTTATATGTCAATTCCTTAACAACACCAATCAATATATTAAAATAATTAATCACTCCATTATATTTTTCCTTGAACTCTTTGAGATGACCCAAACCAGTTCCTCGTCATAATGGGCATCCCAAGTCCAACAAGGACCAAAGACCACCCTAGATACCCAATCCAACCTCCAATGATATACCTTGAGTCGGATGAATTTTGGACATATAACAAGAAAGCGTAACAATCAACTTAAAGAATTTGAGATAAGTCTATGACCATGGCATACCCAAACAAGTCTAACCATCCAATGCCAACCAACGAACATAACCAAAACCGAAATAATAACCGAATCCATAGCCATACCATATTAATCAAATAAAGTCATATGGTATCAGCCCCAATACCAATATCAATACCAAGGCTGACACCATTGCCGACACCGCCCATATCAATCGATAGTAGTTTCACAAAGTCTCTATCCAAAATCAAAACAATATCTGATCGGGACATGCCCTCGACCATAGCCAAAACCATGTCCAAGAATAACCAATCAAAACATAAGAAACTAAAACTAGAAATGAAGCCTTTCGAAGTATGGAAGCTCACGACTTTAAGTCAACATAAGATGATCTTGAGTCCAATCACTGAGTAGGAGGTGTAGTATGACCAACACCTGCATTGCATGGGGATACAACATCGAAGATGGTGCATATACCAATGCGGTACATACGTATATATATATACCATGCCCGGATAGGGAAAAAGAGTAACACGAACTTTGAAATCATTAACCTGGCCTATGTAGCATGACCGTCATAGAGCAAAGCTCCCACGGGCTATATAGGCCCAATTCTCCCCTAACTAGAAGGGCCTCAGTACGTTTAGCTACACGAACTAGAGAATATCCAAATCCGTATATGCCTATAGGGGGACTCAAACCTCCTGGAATAATCAAGGTGACTTAAGCACCATTACATGTATTATAGGGAACTCTAACCTCCCATTTAGATATTCATTTGGGGGATCCAAACCACCCGGTCATAAGACACCCACACCGGCTAGCATAGTTTCTAGTCTTTGTCCTTCAGACTCCACTTTTATGGACCAACTACAACCCTCTTTAAATCCCAATTTAAAATGATCATTCCACATACACAACCATTTAGTCAATTACTTACCAAAGGCACTTCATTGGTAATGTAATACCAATACTACTTCCAAGTATAACACATAACATTACCATTATAAATCAACCATTCATTCAATGGAATTTGAAACTGAAACCCATGGTCTAACAAAGACACTTGTTCAATTCAAACTTTAGGGACTCGAACCCATTGTCTAACAAAGGCATAAATCAAGTTAATATTTAGGGACTCAAGCCCATTTAACAATTTAAACCACCAAGGTTACCATCTAAATCATTACATGGCCAACAAGGCCTTCACAAAACTATTTACCAACCATTCACATTCATTAGGCCAAGCCTTAGTTCAAATAACCATTGTCATGTGACTATTTAATTCTCTTAGACATTTTCAAAAACACTTTGAGGGCATGATATTAACAAGACCAAAATTAAGGTAAAAACCATCAAGTTTAGGGTAACCCATGACCCAATTGTTAAACCAAAATGACCAAGCACCCACATGTGCAAATCATCACTAAAAACCTGTATAAAGAAAAATTAATCCAAGAGTAAACTATACTCAACCATAAGCAACAAAACCCTCAACATTGGTTTTCAAAACCACCATTTATGAATCATAAACAAGCTTTAAAACACATGATATTTATGAACTAACAACGAGGGAAGAGTCACATTCCTTATTTAAGAAGATTCACAGAAGAAACTTGACTCTTGAGCCTCTAGATGATCACCTTTGAAGAATCTTATCTCCAATCTTCAAGAAAGAGTTTAGAGAGTGTTTTTGGTGTGTTTGATCTTTAAATAGTGGGTTATGAGAGGCCACAACATATTTTAAGATGTGGGGACTTAAGGGTTTTAGGATAGAAAATGTCCAAAATACCCCCAACTTAAAAGCCAAAATATACACGCATGAGGGTATGCCTCATCCCTTTTAATCATACCCTAAGGTGTAAGTGGTACCCTTATTTCGTACCTTAGCATCATATTGGACCTTCATACTGACCAACATACGAACATATATGACTAACTCGTATCCTAACATACGAGAAATACCTTATAACCCGTACCCTAGACAAAATACTTTGGACATGGCTTAGGGCACCATACGACTTAGAAACATACCATTCGTACCCCAACAAATAAATAGCAAGGAGTTCAATCATACCTTGGATAAAACCCAACCCAACCACACTGATTTACGTACGAGAGAAGGGACCCTAAACCTTATAACATTATATGAATTTTACCCACAAGTCTTATGATGTCGTGTGAGCTCAACATTAAGAAACTTTCTTAAGGTCCAAAGACAAGGTTTTTCAATTTTTCCCACTTGGATCATTCATCCTTGAATGATGGGAAAGGAAAGCACAAGCACGAGTTAACACACCAACACCTTCACTCTAACCTTTAACTAAGTTAGAAAACAAAGATGTAAGAAAATCAACCTTTCTTTTAACAAAGTTTGAAACCAAAAGTATGATGAAGAACACATATCTTCCGCATGAATTTTGGGAGCATAAAACAAGAACAGATTCTTGGACTTTATGTCCTCTTCCAGTTCGCTTCCCAAGTAGCCTCTTCAACCTTATGGTTCCTCTATGGTTCCTCTAAAGGACCTTTACCAAAGACACATCCTTTGTCCGCAACCGACGAACTTAACGATCCAAGATCTCAATCGGGACTACCTCATAAGACAAGGAATCCGAGATACCCAACCCTTCCAAAGGAACAACCAATGAAGGATAACCTACACACTTTCTCAATGTAAAGACATAGGAAATCGGATGAATGGAGATCAAACTAGAAGGCAACTCCAATTCATATGCAACATTGCCAACCCTCTTCAAAATCAAGTAGGGACTAATATACCAAGGACTTAACTTCCCCTTATTACCAAACCATATCACTCCCTTCATAGGAGATACCTTTAAGAATACCCAATTGGCAACATTAAAATCCAAATCCCTATGCCTTATATCCGCATAGGACTTTTGGCAACTTTGAGTTGCTTTAAATCTATCATGAATTACCTTCACCTTTTCCAAGTCTTGGTAAACCAAATCAGGGCCAAGCAACTTACCCTCATTGATACCAGACAAACAACGGAACACCAAAATCAGTCCAAAAATAGTCCACAAATTAGAAGAAATCCATGAGCCCTTTTGGAACTAGTTTCGACCAACAACAAAAACACAAAAATATAAGATATAATGGTGTATTTATACACCAAAATAGAAACAACATGTGAAGAACAAGATGAACACAAAGGCACAAGATTCAGAGTTAACAATAACAACAAGAACACACGGTTACATCACAAACACCAAACACAATTACAAGAAAAGTAAAAGGATAGATAGATAGACCACATGAAGGTATAATCTTAAGAACCCAAGAATGGACAATCTTGGACCCTTAACAATACACACAACAGCAAACCGATCTCTTACAATGATACAAGTTTGGATTCCACCTCCCAAGCATCAATGTTTCTAAGAAAAGCAAACAACAAAAGAGAATCCTCCCTTTTGATGTACCTAGTTACAATTTTGGGTTTGGGTTCCTCAAAGGAGAGAGGACTTGATGTTCCTTGTGTCTTACAAGAATTACAACATACAAAATCTGCCAATGAAATCCTAGAAATGTTTCTTATATAGTACAATAGAAGTAGAAGTAAAAATGACCAAAAGGGCCCCTCAAGAATGAGCCTCGCCTCTAGTGTATGTAGCGGGATGTTTTGGTGTGTATTTGGGCCCTTAATTACATTTCTCTTGCACACACACTTAGAAAACTTCAATACACACCCACATGAGTCCATCTACGTGATTGCACTCGTATCATCCTCTCCATCTTGAGAGAAATTTGCCCACAAATTCACGGTTTTACCTCGTTCAATTGGCCACTTCATAAGCGATCACTCAAAATAGGCCGCAAAATATGAAGAACCCTAGAGTTCAATAAAACTTGGCACATATAAAAAATGACTCCAAAAATAGTCCACCAACAAGATGGACCCGAGAGCAACACAAACATAATTCGAGGCTAACATCTTTATTTTGAACTTGGGCTTCCTCTCCATCTTGAGTTTTGGCTTCAATCTTGTTTGACTCAAGTCTCCTTCTATCATATAAGAATTATCATAGAATCCATATCCTTCATGTCCCTCTCTACCATGTTCCTCTTCTAGGATATGTAGGCTTTGGTAAAGTGGAGTTTCGATTGAGAGGATTGATTTGGTAAAGTGGACTGTTTTGGTAGTGTGGAGCTTCGGTTGTGGAGCTTGGATGGGAGAAAATTGGCTTACAAGTCCTTCTTGTTGGACTTGATCAACTAGCGGGGGAAGGGGTCTACCTTGTTCTCGGTTTTGTGGGTAATTTGTAGCTTGTCTTATGGCATTTTGTGGTGAACTTGGAGGATTGGATTTTGTAGGTAAAGTTTCGGAAGTAAAAGCATGAGAGTTCCTTCGTGTCTCCATTCGATCCAACCTTTCACTCATAGGTACCACATCCGAGTGAATATTTTTAAGACCCACATTTTCCCTAGAAAAGTCTCGGGACAAAGCATCAAGGAGGGCCAAAATGGTCTCCATTAGGGCCAAAAGTTACCTACAAAGCAATAAACAAGTTAGTTGTACAAGAATGGTCCTCACACTCCCTCTCTATTGTTTTGTCTCCCAGATTTTTCACACTTTGATCTCATAAGTTTAATAACCTCGCTTGTACTCCGTGAGGCATTGAGAGGTCGACCAAGTATCACAACTTGTCAAAAGAATAAGACAAACAAAGGAATGTAGACACGAAGAACGGTTTCAAAACTAACTTACAATCTAGTACTAGCTTGTAAGTTAGTAATGGAATCAACAAACGAAACTAAAGAAACAATAAAATGAAACTAAGAAATCTAAAATTTGAGCCAAAAGTGTTACGTGGACAGTAAAAATGATGATGTGGCAGTCACGTATTGGTTGTGGTTTCTCAATTTTATATTTCAATTTCAAGTCTTGTGACGATTGTAATTTGGAATTGGTTAGAGAGGGAAATAAAAGTCTTTGGAGCTCTTTTTCAATTCAAGTTTCAAGACTTTGGCTTTCTTGTACTCCTCCTTAAAACATGGACCCTTGTATCATGGAAAGTTGTTGGAAAAGGGTTGATAAAGTCTTTGGTGGTTGGGGTTCTTTCAAGACTAACAATTCTTCACCTTTTTCCTTCAACTTATAAGATAAACAACCACCTTTTCTTCAACAACATATAGAGATGGTGAAGAACACCAAGAACACAAACTTTGAGTCTTGAAGTTCTAAGGTTCAAGTTGGACCCTCCATAAAAAAACAACACCACCTTTTCAAGCTTAAAATCCACAACACAATTCCCACAATACAAGTTAAAAACTTGAACCAACAACAACAATCCCAACAACAATCAGCCAAACTTTGGATTCACAACAACAACATCAACTTTTAAAGCTCAAACTTAGATTTAGACTCCTTTAGTGTTAGGGATGAAGAAGATAACACTACTAACAATATAACACACAAAAAGGGCTCTTAGATCTAAGTTTACTAGACACAAATCTCGGCCAAGACATAACAAGACACAATTTTCGGCCAAGAACACACAACATGGACAGATTGCTATTTTCTGGAAATTTCAGTTTTCAGTTTTTTTTTTCTTTTTTACTTTTTTTTGATTTTCAACTAAGAGAGCCCAATATTGGTAGTGTGAGAACACGACCAGCCTTCTCTATGATACCAAATGATACCAGACAAACAACGGAGCACCAAAATCAGTCCAAAAACAGTCCACAAATTAGAAGAAATCTATGAGCCCTTTGGAACTAGTTTCGGCCGACAATAAAAACACAAAAATACAAGATATAATGGTGTTTTTATACTCCAAAACAGAAACAAAATGTGAAGAACAAGATGAACACAAAGGCACAAGATTTTGAGTTAAAAATAACAACAAGAACACAAGGTTACATCACAAACACCAAACACAATTACAAGAAAAGTAAAAGGATAGATAGATAGACCATATGAAGGTATAATCTTAAGAACCCAAGAATGGACAATCTTGAACCCTTAACGCTACACACAAAAATTAACCGATCTCTTACAATGATACAAGTTCGTATTCTACCTCCCAAGCATCAATGTTTCCAAGCAAAGCAAACAACAAAAGAGAATCCACCCTTTTGATGTACCTAGTTACAATTTCGGGTTTGGGTGCCTCAAAGGAGAGAGGACTTGATGTTCCTTGTGTCTTACAAGACTTACAACATACAAAATGTGCCAATGAAACCCTAGAAATTTTTCTTATATATTACAATAGAATTAGAATTTAAAATGACCAAAAGGGCCCTTCAATAATGGGTCTCCCCTTTAGTGTATGTAGCGGGGTGTTTTGGTGTGTATTTGGGCCCTTAATTACATTTCTCTTGCACACACACTTGGAAAACTTCAATACACACCCACATGAGTCCATCTACATGATCGCACTTATATCACTCATCAACTTCATACCATCCAATAGGAGAACCACATCTCCTACCATACAATGCCTTAAAAGAAGCCATACTAATGTTAGAGAGATAACTACTATTATAAGAATATTAATCAAAGGCAGATGGTCAAACCAACTACCACCATAGTTGATCACGAAAGCACGAAACATATCTGCCAATGTCTGAACGGTCCTTTCTGCTTGTCCATCTGACTACAGGTGGAAAATGATACTAAGGAACACCTTAGTTCCCAAACCTTTCCAAAAAGACTTCCAGAAGTGAGATAAAAATAGATTACCATAATCCAAAATGATAGAAACCGGAGAACCATGCAACTTCACAATATCTGCAAGATACAACTTAGCATAATCCTCCACTGAATAACTAGTCCTCCTTGGCAAAATGTGAGCGGACTTGGTCATCCTATCCATAATGACCCAAATTGAATCACATTAATTTCGAGACAGAGGAAGACCGGTAACGAAATCCATGTTAATCAATTCCCACTTCCATTCGGGCAGCTCAATCTCTTAGTACAAACCACCGGGTCTCATGTGCTCAACTTTCACTTGTTGACACACCATACACTTAGCCACATAGCTAGCCATATCTCATTACATATTGTTCCACCAGTAGAACTCCTTGAGATCATGATATACATTCATGAACTAGGATGAATAGCATAACAAGATTCATGAGCTTTGGCTAGAATTCTTTCCTTCAACCCATCAACATCGAGAACACGTAACCTACCTTAGTACCTAAGGATACTATCACCACCAATCACAAAGTCAACAACCTTTTGCTGACCCATATTACTCTTGATCTTGTACTTTACCAACTCCCACTTATCCTTATATACATGAGATAGAATCCCCATGGATAACCTATTAAGAGCATCAACAACAATGTTAGACTTACCTGGATGGTTGTGAAGACTCATATCATAATCCTTCAGCAACTCAAGCCATATTATTTGCTTGAGATTTAGCTCTTTTTGAGTAAACACAAACTGAAAGATTTTATGATCAGAAAAGTTGTCAACATTCTTTGCATGAACTTTCAACTGCCTTGAAGCAGAAGTCACCACCCTACCATGCTGCATTAACACACAACCCATCCCAATACGAGAAACATCATAATACACCACAAAACTATCATTACCCTCAGGCAGGGTCAAAGCTGTAGCTGAAGTCAACTTATCCTTTAACTTTTCTAAACTACCTCCACACATAATTAATCACAAGACAATGACCTTCTTCTGGGTCAACTTAGTCAATGAGGAATCTATAGTCAAAAAACTTTCCACAAATCTCCTATAGTAATCGGCTAAATCCAAGAAACTTTGATATCGATTACAGTTGCAGGTCTAGGACACTTCTTAACCACCATAACCTTTTATAAATCTAGTATGATCCCTTCAATATAGATAACATGACCAAGAAAAGTCACAGCCTTCAACCAAAACTCACACTTAGAGAACTTGGTATACAAACATTGATCCTTTAAGGTCTGCAACACAACACGGAGGTGATCAACATGATCTGCCACACTCTTATAATAAACCAAGATGTCATCAATAAAGGCAATGAAAAGCAAATCCAAAAACTGGCGAAAGACCCTATTCATCAAATCCATAAATACTGCCGGAGCATTGGTCAACCTAAACGACATGATTAGGAACTCATAGTGACCATAATAGGTCCTGAAGGCATTCTTAGGGATATCCACTTCCCTAATCTTAAGCTGATGATAACCTGACTTAAGATCAATCTTAGAGAAATACTTCGCACCTTGAAGCTGATCAAATAAATCATCAATCCTTGGAAGGGAATTCTTATTCCTTATGGTCACCTTATTCTATTGGCGATAGTCAATGCACATCTTAAGGGAACCATCCTTATTACGTACAAATAACATAGGAGTACCCCCAAGGAGACACATTAGGCTGGATAAAACCTTTATCTAAGAGATCCTTCATTTGCTCCTTAAGATCCTTCAACTCTGCTGAAGCCATTCTATAAGGAGGGATAGAAATTGGACGAGTGTCTGGAACAAGATCAATCCCAAAATCAATTTCCCTATCGAGAGAATTACAAGAAAGATCATTAAGGAAAATCTCGATAAACTCATTAACCACTGGAATGAATTCTAGAGAAGGACCTTCTGAGTTAGAATCTTTAATCCTGACCAAATAATGCTAAGACACTTTGGAAATCAACTTTTGGGATCTAAGATATGAGATGAACCTCTCCTAGGCACTAAAGAACCTCCTTCCCATACAATGACCGGCTTATTAGGGAATTTTAATGTGACCTTACAGTTCTAACAATCTAAGAAAGCATAAAACGAATGGAACCAATCCATCCCCAATGTGACATCAAAGTCAACCATATCTAACTTTATTAAATCCATAAGAGTTTCTCTACCACTAACAAATACCACACCCACTATAGACTCTTTTAGTAATCACAGAGTCACCAATTAAGGTAGATATATAAAAAGGATCAAAAATAACTTCAGGATCAAAACATAAATGGACAACCAAAAAAAAGTGTCACATAAGAAAGAGTGAACCCTGGATCAAGTAAATAATACACATCACAGGCAAAAAGTTTTAACATACCCATAACAATATCGAGAGATGCCTCAGAATCCTAGAGAGACGTTAGAGCATACAACCAATTTTGGCCAGTGCCGGTACCAGAAGTAGAAAAAGATACAGAAGTATCACCCTTTGGTGTAGGAGCTGATGAAGAGGCAGCCAAAACTTTGCTAGCCCTCAAAGACATTCTAGCACGATAGGCACACTGTATGTGACCAATCTAATCACAATAAAAACATTTGTTCTTCCCTTTCTCACAAAACCTAAAACAACTTAAAATCATACCATGTTGTATGGGCATCTCAAGCTCACATGAACCAAAGGTTGCCTCGATAACCCAACCAATCATCACATCAATCACAAGAGTCAGATGGATTTTGACCATAAATTAGGATAGTGGAACACATACTACTAGTCGTAGCTTAAATATTTCAAAACATTTCATTTGGTTTAGCAAACTAGACAAGATACCCAAGTCCACAGTCATCCACAAAACCTCTACCAATTCGATGTCTTAGATATGTCAGGACATGCCCCCGACAATAGCTAAATTTCTAAGTATAAATAAGTTTATTAACATAAACAAAGACTTAAAATGTAAGACTTTCGGATGTATGGAAGCTCACCACTTCAATGTCAACACTTGATCCATTAGATCTCCCGATCACTGTGTAGGAAAAAAGAAAGAAGCTTTGGCCCCTATGTCACATAGGGACGTAACGTCTGAAGAAGGTTAGTGATACACCCAAATTATACCTCTCTTACAAGAGAGTAAGCGTTCGTTGTCAAATATAAAACCCAACTAGGTTAGGTGTCGAATCCCACTGGAATACTGTGTTACTAAGTATTGTAGTTGTTACTGGACTGTTGGTCAGAGGTTCCTGAATAGGAGATTTTGGTTTTGATCTGAAGTGATAGTTACAATATAACAATGAAGCAATATGTGTATTAATATTTGATTACAGAGAATGACAGGTTAGGGTTATGTCCACCTTGTAGCTTTTACTTCTCTATTAACTATGAGTATTAAGGATTTATACATGCATGCACTTATAGAGAGATGAATTTGAATTCTAAATCCAAGTGTTTCTCAACCATCAAGGATTAATTCACTTTAGTTCTCTCAAATCCAAAGTGTACAACCTATCATGCGAACTCTCCAAATCATCAATCTTATTAAGGCATTAACGTGTAAAATAGAGGTTGGAAACCTTATTTTCTTGTCACTACTCTCTTTTCCAAACATTAACTTTTCTATCGAACAAGTTATTCCTATAATGGCACATTCCCTATGTTTGAAACCACGGGAATTCAATCATAACGAAGAGAGTAATGATATAAGTAGATAAACACATCATAAATTCAAAAACCCATAACAATAGAGAGTATACTACAAGGTTTCCATAACCCTAAGAAATAAGCTTAGCTACTCATGAACCCAAAGGAAATAACCATAAGAATGTTCATCATACCCAAGATTAGAGGATGATCTTAGTGTCCACAAAATAGAGAAATCAAGAGGAGAAAATGTTTTTCACTCTCACCCTTAGCAAAGTCACTTTTTCTTGTTTCAAAATAATACGATACCCCCCATAAAAATTCAGCCATAAGGCTTTTAATAACATCCTTCTCTAATAAATTGCTACTGAGTCCTCAACTATTTAAAAATGTCAAGTTTGCCCGGGAAAAAGTTCCCACCTATCACATTCAGTCCAAAAGTTGCTTTCCTTTTATGTGAAGTTTCCTCTGCTATCCATAGGTCCCCAAAGTGCAGTAATCTTCCTTATTAGTTCGTGAAAAACATTCTAATCACATAGGTCAGCTCAATTAACTAAAAATAGACTAAAAGTGCAAGAATTATGTATTTTATCCTCAAAACCTATCTAAAACATAGGTAAGTTATGGTGCTTAGACGTATAAGTACGCCCAACATCAGTTAGCGGTTGGAATGCTAGCATGTAACTCAAGGATAAGGATAAAATAGTATTATCATTTAGTCAACAAGTCAATATATCATATTTTTTCACAATCAAACACATTAGCCATGCATATAAGTATAACACATGCCAAACAAGGGAAAATAAGTTTCAACACAACTCATAGAGTAATCATTCAAAGACATAAGGTGAAGGACTCTGATCTCCCACACTAGATTCAAACAATTCTTATTAGGTCAAAGACTTCAGCTACTCTTATTTATGTTAGACAATGGGTTTTAACCACATACTTATTTATTCAAGTCATAAGACCCTAACCACCACTCTTAGGAAAGGAACTGTAACCTCTAGTTTCTTAGGCAAAGGACTTTAGCCTCAAGTCCTGTTCTTAGGCATGGGACTCTAACATAATGAATTCATTAGGCATGGTACTCCAACCACTTGTATTCATTGGGCATGGCACTCTAACCACATGCATTCACTTGGCATGGGAATCCAACCTCATGCTTAACTAGGCATGAAACTCCAACCTCGTGCATTCATTTGGCATGGGACTCCAACCTCTTGCATTCATTAGATATGGGACTCTAACCTCATGCTTTCACTAGGCATAGGAATCTAACATCATGCATTCATTTGAAATGGGACTCCAACCTTATGCATTCATTTGGGAATGGGATTAAAACCTCATGCTTTTACTAGGCATGGGACTCTAACCAAATGCATTCTTGGGACTCTAACCTCAAGTTGCCTTTGTGTTACTAGGCAAGGGAATTTAACCATGAGCCCTCTCATTACCCTTACTAGTGGACCTTTGGTTCGTAACTCTTTTATTCATGAATATACTCCCATACAATTCGTATCAACACTTAAGGACTCTAACCTATTTGATCAATTCAACACCACATATGAACACAGGGTTCTCATGGAACCATTCGTACATCACAAACTTTAATAGGCACATGCCTTAATTTAATACATTATTAAATTAAAGTTTATGGTCATCAAGAACCTTACACACCATTCACCCTTCACTAATAATCTTGCAACACATTCTATACCACCCATTAGTTCAAAGCACAATTTAAGTTCAATTTCATGATTACGGACCTTAACCCCTTATTAATCATCAACTCAAAAAGGTCATCAATTACAAACTCCAAGGATTTTAATACATTCACAATACCATTCATCATCCATTCCTACTTATTGGGCCTTTTCCCTAGTTCAAAGCATGATCAACATGTAACTAGTCATTTCACTTAGTCATTTTCTCAAACACCTTGTGTACATGCCTTTACCAAGGCCATAGTCAAAGCAACAATCATCAATATTAAGGTTTCCTAAGACTTATTTGTTAAGATACAACCAACAATCATCCATATGTACAAATTATCAATAACATCATGTATGAACACAAGTCTAATTAAGAACACACATAACTCATCACTAGGCATTAAACCTTTAATGTTTTGATTTCAAAATCTCCATGTTCACTTACTAATTCAAGTGTAAAATACATGGGTTTAGAGTTATTTAGAAAGGGGAAGAGGTAGATGCCTTAAATAAGTTAATGCAATGAAGAACTTAACACCTCTCTTGCCTCTAGATGAACTCTCTTCAAACCCTAGTCTCCAATCTTGTTTCAAGACCCTTTGAGAGTGTTTAGGATATTTGATCCAGCAGACAAGTGTTATGAGAGGCTAACATGACTTATATAGGGAGAAGACTTAGTGTTTTAATCATGGGAAATGACCATGAGGACCTTGGACAAAAGCTGGAAAATGACCCCATCCAGGGGTACGACTCCCCCTTACGATTCACTAGGGAACCGTACCCTTGGGGACAAGTGGTACCCTAACTCATACTCTAGGCTTCTCCTAGGTCACTCACATTGTTAAGGGTATGAATAGGAACCTTTTAGTCATATCAAAAGGGTTCAACTCACCCCAAACCCATATGGACTAACCATATAGAAAATAGTCCACTCCAAACTAGGTCCTCACTCCATATGGTTGAGTAGTATATAACTCTTATGCATTGGTTATGACCAAGGGAAGACCATATTTTATAGGGGAAAGTGTATTAAACTCCTAGGATGTTCAAGGTCTGAGAGGGAGATGGAATGGTCGGTACGACTAGTATGAAAAGGTACGAGTGACATGCTAAGTCGTATCATGGACAATGTGTCAAAAGTCCCAAAATTTTTGCAAGGCCAAGATCTTGGGTGTTTCATTCTCCCCCACTTAGGTTCATTCATCCTCAAACGAGGGGGTAAGGAAAGCATATACCTAGTTAACACATCAACACACATCAAACAGACCCTTTATCAAGTTAGAACAAAGCATACAACAAGGATATAACATAACCAGGCTCGTAATAACCTTCAAGCAACCATTTTATTTCATTGACCTTAGGATCTAAACCCGCTTCTTATCAACACACTCACTCGATTCCCAAATTAGGGGCTTTAACTTAGTGTGTAAAGAAGGCATAACTCAAGGCAAGAAGATTAACACATACCACAATCACGAGTGTCCAAAATAGTAAACAAATGTGGTTACTCGGACTTCATGTCCTCATCCGCCTTTCAAGTAGCTTCCTCAGACTTTTGGTTCCACCGTGGAACACTCAATGAAGCCACCTCTTTCATTCGCATCCAGTGATCTTGATACTCTAAGATCTCATTGAGACCTCCTTAAAGAACAAAGGATTTGAGATACCAATACCAACCACCTCTACTCAACACATAGAACTTTAAAGGGATGGACTAATGCAAGAGACAAAGTTCCACCTAACTTAGAGTTTACCAAGTCACGTCACTATGAGATTCCGAGTCTATCTATACACTACCTCTTCCATGTATAAGTCTTTTCAAAGAAATAAGGAGTAAACTTAAGCCACCGGGATCTACTCCTCTTATCTATCCCGTGACACCCCTCCGCTTCCATCCCCTATATAATATAGACACCATGAGTAAGGAATAGAGACAAACTATATCCAACAACTATAACCAAAATCCTCAACCTATACTTGAAACCCAAAACCATAAAACTACTATGCCATTAAATAATTCATGACCAAGCCTCATCATCTCTCTTATGTCTTCAATACAACTACGAGTATACCTACCAAATCATAATATTCACGCCTATCATTTGTATACCTGAGGTATAATCTATCTATTAAAAGATTTAACACTCTCTACTATTACTTCAAGGGTTTTTATCACCTACTCCGTTCCTATCTATTTCTCATAGCACAACCGTACCTCACCTTCAAAAACCTTAACCCTAGTAGCTACTCTAGACTCTCCCCTACTTAGGGACTTCTACACTCCCCATTACCACCATATCCATGCTTTCTAAGCCACTACCACCCAAATATAAGGGTAGACATTTAAGGATCCAAAGTACAAGGATTATCCATGCCACCCAAGGCAAGACACACAACCATAAAATGAGACACGACACCATAGGCACGAGGAACTTTTTAACAACTACCTAGACTAATATGGAGAGTCATCCCAAACAAGCCATACTACAAGAGGGGTCCTTAAATTTGGACATCGAATCAAAAACAACCTTATATACCATGACTCATGTGAAATGGGGTCAAGACTCATATACCGAGGATAAAGTGAATACAATAATGCAACCTTTGGGTGTAAGCTCTAAAGGAATACTTGCAATACTAGTAGGGAAACCTCTTAGCTGAGATAGAAGGAAATCACTAGAATATGTCACCTGACTTCTCCTTGAAGTCCTCCACTATAAGAAAATTTAAGATTGACCCACAACTTTCATCACATTACCCCTACAAACATAACACTCCGCCTTAATAGGTATCACCAAGGATATATACTAGGACCAATTGGTTCACCCATACCTAAAACTTTATCAATCTAGATGTTATCTATAGCTTGGTATAGCCATATGAGCTCCATGATCTAACCCATTCAATGACTAGACCTTCAATCGACTAGTCCAACCTAATTCCCAGCCTATATGGCCCAACTTTCCCATTATTGTATCTCCCAAATTATTAATCTTATAAAACCTACTAATTTACCTTCATGATTTCCACATTGCTACCCTCGATCTATCATACTCGCTTAATCAACAACAATGTCTAAGATTCAACCATATGCGCTCATATAAGAAAGTTACCCATAATCACTCATAGTTTTACATTCTTCAAAAATATGGGTATAAGAATCAACTTTCTTGCTCTCACTCTCACAAAGAATTCTTAGATTACAACTGATGACCATATGCTTTCCCTTAGTGTAATGCTCCACTAATATTAGAATGTTAAGGTTAGAATCAAATAGGTCTTTTACGGGTTGTAATGTAGGCTAAAGGGATGGGTAGGACTATTTTGGCCAAAAATAGTGACTATGTTCCCTAAGCGCTTTAATACACTACATTAAGCCATTTAGACCAACTTTTAACAACTAATCTCCCATTTTTAGCCCAGTTGTGTTACAATGAACCTGTTTTGGCCCTGGTCCTTTATGGATATTGTGCACCTCAACTAAGGTAATTGCTTAAGTTGAAGGTGGCTATCATAGGTGTGCATAGCGTATACCTTTATTTCACCTACCAACCTCTTTTATTTTTTCTCCATTTTATTACTCAATCAAAAACACTATGATGGGAGTACACAACTCTTTTTATTTTGCATCAATTTCTTGTTACGCACCCCTATGATAGCCACCCTCAGCTTAGGCTATTTGCCTTAGTGGAGGTGCATAATGTCCAAGAAAGGACCAGGTGTAAAACGGGTTCATTGTAACATGTTTGGCTACAAATTCATCACTTTTAGTGTAGCACCTTGCCACTCCCAATCACAATATTTTGATGTACCAATAACTAAACTTTGGGGCATCACTTTAACATTTTTTTTCTTATTTTGCCAAACTCTTAACTCAACTTGATTCGACAATTTAAAGCGCTTAGGAGCTTTAGATTAAATTATGGTGTTCAAAAAAATGGATTAGGATACATTTGAGGTTTCCAAAGAAAATAGCTAAAGGCTCAATGGGTGTTCAACTAGGACAATGTACAAAGGTAGGTAAAAAGAAGATAAAAATAAGGGCTGCCAAAGAAATGCCTAAATCATCTCCTAAATCCACAATCTTTATTTTGCTTCACACACACACTAGGCAATTTCTAGCGTCAGTCGCAACAAAGAATATACAATAACCTTACACACACATGGCATATGGTCAACTTAATTAGGCGCATTATAGATTTTTGACCCAACAAATAAATGAATTAAGCCACAACCAATTATCATAGCACGAGTTACAACTTAGAGCCTAAATGTTTCAATAGCAGTGATTCAACACAAACTCATGTTATAATGCCATGCCGTCTATAAGAACAATTTCATGCAACAATCTGACTAATTCTCTCTTAAGACGGTCATCATCCATCCATCATTGAGAAAAGTGACTAATAACTACTAACTAACTATGACTAAAACAATTGTAGCAGACAAATAATGCATGCAAGTAGTAGGCAATATAGTAGACAAGTCAATCAAGGCGTACTTGTACCCTCACCCCACACTAAGAAGGAACACACTACCCTTAGTGTAAATAAATAAGCAAAAACCTGGTTAGTCGAACTCTTCCTCTACATTCGGGGTCATACCCCCTCGTCAGAATCATCATCGGAGTCTTCATCACCAGAGTTGTCCTCTATATCAGAGTCTAGCAGTCGGTGATCATCGTCTATCGATACACTATCATCTAGAGGTTTTTCAAAATTTACCCCCACTCCACACATGGCCCGAGCATGATCATTAAGTAGGTAGTCATAGTCAAGCTGCCGAAGCTCTACATCAGTAGGCACCCGACCCCAATTTATCATTGTGAACCTAGTCATGCTATACAGATGGCGGAAAAAACTCTCATCTCAATCATGTCTTTCAGTAGTGGTAAGGTTGATGCCTTGAGTAGTTTCTAGATCTTTGATTTTCATGAGATCCACCTTCTTTGGGTTTTATGGCAACTTATGGTCTGTTGGATCCTCCTCAATGTGCTCTTTCCTTAAAATTGTAGTCAATAAGTTGCCTAAACTAAAGCGGGACTTGTTGTGCACCCTTGCTTTGCGCATCGACATGTGTATAACTGCACCAATGTTGATGGGCACATTCATCATTAGAGAATATACCAAGTAGACTCGATCACGTGTGACCTTAGTGTATTGTATCCTAGGAATGAAGAAGGAATTAACTATTATTAACCATATGTGAGCTTCTCTGTTCAAACAAGCATATGGGTAAGTATTGTGACGACCATTATCCTTAAGATGAGTCCACCGGGTCATGGACCTTGATCCACACAACGCATGTCTGATGGATCTGTAGGGAGGTTTACTGTAAAGCTCCTTGAATGGTGAGTGATCCAAACTTGGAGTACCCAGGAAAGAGTTGAAGAAATCAGTATTCAATTGCAAGACCTGCCCTCGAATCTTTACTTCATTTCCCGTAGTCAGTGGGGACCAGTTGGCATAAAATTCTCGAGTCAAATCAAGATTACACTCGCCCATGTCTCGAAAGATGAAGTCAAGCTTTAGTGCCATAATCTTTGCCAGAATGCGAGGGCAGTTCTTTGCTAAACTTTCCTTTTGCATCACTTCCATATGTACATATTTGTTCGCTTTATTATCTCTGTACCATTCCTTCCCTTCCTCCTCTAGAACCCATTTGATCCCAAAAGTGCATCGAGGCAGTTGAAGAGAGTAGGATTCAACCTGGTCTTTTCTTGCCCTTTTTTGACCTTTTTGTGATATAGATGCTTTCTTTTTTCCCTATCGTCCTTTTGGAGCCATGTTACCTGAGATCATAATAGGGTCATGTTAGTCCCAGTTCATAAACTTCACTATAATTGGAGAAGAAAATACTGATGTCACCACCCCACACTTAATTCGTTTGCACAAACTAATTAAGCGAGTGTTGTCGAGTACTCAGACTTCATCGACATACATTTACATGGTATACAAAAACAATTTCTCAGTTTGATATACAAAAACAGCACACAATGGTTGTGTAATCTTGACTATCATTTCCAATGTCATTTCATTTCAGCAATACAATCTTTGAACAAGACTACCACATAGCAATCTCATCATGCCATAGTATAGAAACAACTTCACATTCTTATGCTTTTGGTTAACCATGCTCAATACATCAATGAAAGAATCACTCACATAATCAAGCTTACAACTCCCAGAATCATGAAGTAAACTTTAATAGTTCAACTTCATAAAAAAATTATAGTGAATACCAATCAATACATTTCGGAGTGAAATGAAGAGTCTCCACAAAAATCCTTTCACTCAATGAGATATGTTTTCCCAAATCATAGCAAACTAACCATAATCTTATCACCAAGCACTATTTCAAAATCCAATTAACCATTATGAGCCTAGCAATGAAACAACTAAGGGACATGAAAGAACAACTTACTTGATGATAAATGCTTGATGAAACGTGAAGGTGAGCCAGAAGATTAGATGAGAAAAGAGAAGGGCTTGGACAGGGAAAAGGTATTTGGGCGGCGCTTAGGTCAAAGAAAAAAATTAGAGTGGGATTTAAGAGTAGAGAATGTGTTTTAAAAGGTGATACATGGGTCGGTTTGACCCATTCAGAAACAAATTATTAGGCTAAACATGCACTGATAGGCGACACCCATGAAATCACCTAAGAATAAGTAGGCGGCGCCTAACGTATCGCATAAGTGAGGCAATGAGCATAGGCAATGGTATAGGCAGTTCCTAACCTATCGCCTATGTTTACATAGGCGGCGCCTAAGCTATCGCCTATGTTGACATAGGCGGCGCCTAACTTATTGCCTAAGTAAGGCAGTGAGCATAGGCGATGGTATAGGCGGCGCCTATATGTACTTATGCGATGCCTTAAAGTTGTAATGCACCCATAACAGTTGCTACATGCCTTCTTTCCCAATTTCCAAGTGAAATCGAATGCTACATTCAGAAATGTGTAGGTCATCAATAGACTTACCACCTTTGATGTAGTTGATTTTCTCACCAAGTTTAAAACCAATTGTCTTCTTAATGCCTGCAGTACCTACACTTATTCAGAACAAACAAATAAGATGATTAGAAGGATGGGTTTCCTCCCACCAAGTACCTTAGTTTTGGTCGTGGCTTGACTCTTTTTTTTGAATTTTCATTTACCAAAAACAAAATCCTAGTAAAACCATGGGTTGCCTCCCATGTAGCGTTGATTTATTGTCGCGGCACGACATAGTTATCTCGATTACTTAGACTTCATCGAGATATATGGTGGCTATTGATGATAGGCAAATTTACACGCCTATATCAATATATTTTGCCCATATTTTAGCCTAGTTTTGAGAACAAATTATATATTTCATGCACTTTTAGTCCTTTTTCCTGTAAATGAGCTAACAAACATGATTAGGAAAGTTTCAGGTATAAATGATGCAAAATACAGCATTTTATGGCTTACTTGATGCAAAAGAAAGCTCACAAACGAAGTAGAAGGGAGCTGGATGCCTAAGGACCAAATCTACTGCATGGAAAATCTGTCCCGGGCTAAAACAGCATTTCTGAAGACTTTGGGGACTTACAGACACAAAGCTGGATTTTTACAAAGATACATTAACCTAATACAATTAGGTTATGTATTTCACTATTCTATTTGGATTATGATATTGTAACCTTACCCTAGTACATTTGGGTCAGGGATTTCATTAGTATAGTAGGATTTGGCTATTTATTTCATTAGCTTAGTAGGAGTAGGATAGGAGTATTATAAATACCCTATCATGTTAGAGATTTTTATTCATTCTTCACTTAATTCAACAATTAATTTTCTTCCATCCCTCCCATCTTCCACCACAAACGCTTCTAATCTACTCTTCTATTCTTAAATTCCACAACAAGAGAATCGTTACTTGCTAGGGAATCACCAAAACCACACGCCTATCACCTACTTCTCACGCCATCAACCATGCAAATCGTGCTATCCTTCGCATTCATGGGTAACTAAACCTCTTAGTTGGGGTTATGGAAGCCGAATGAGTTACTATCTATTGCTGTGAGTTTGTGAGTTCAAGACACCTATATTGCTTATATCATTATTCTCTTCATCTTAATCTACATTCTTTGCGGTTGCAAACACAATAATACGCTAGTCTAACATTTAACTTGTTCGCGAGAAAGGTTATTTGTCTGGAAAAGAGATAATGTCAAGGTAGTAGGACACCCTTTCCTATTAAAAAGCTAGTGCCGTAACTGGACTAACCTCTTGGAGAATTCGTACCGTTAGACACGCTTTAAGCTCGCGAGAGTTAAAGTGAAATAGTCCTTGTTTAGGTCGCGAGACGCTTGGATTTACCATCGACTACAATTCTCTGTAAGCAATTGCATGTCAAGACTCTACACACTCATAGCCAATAGAGACGTATACCTCAGAAGGTGGACATAACCCCAACGCTTCAATTCTCATTGTTTCACAACCTACGAAATACTCTCTTTTTACTTTGCTATTTTCAGCTTTTATTTCATTACTTTGGTTACATATTACAATTCCCCCCTTCTTACGAGACTTGCACCAAAAGTCTATTAATTTTGCTTACTTGTTGACCAAGCTATTCCCTGTGGGATCGACACCCAACCCAGGTTGGGTTCTATATTTGCTAACGACCGCTTTACACTCCCACGAGAGTTGTAGATTGAGCGTTATCAAAAATTGGCGCCGTTGCCGGGGAATACGAGTGTCAATCAAGTTTGTGATAATTACTAGACCCTTTGGTCAAAGATTCTCGTACTTTTACTTTTAGTTTTTGTTTTTGTTTCTTGCAGGTTTTTACTTTAGTGCATGCCCCATACTAGAAGTTCTGGTCAACCGTTATTACCAATCAATCCTGAACCACAACGAATTAGAAGAATGGAAGCATAAGCTGAAATCGACAGGATGGCTGCTCAACACGAGCAAGCAAGATTAGCTGCTCTTGCCGCTGCTCAAGTCCAACAACAAAACATTGATAATCCTGGGCGAGCAACAAATCCTGACGATGAAGATTTAGGTGATGATGAGTTACTAAACCCTAGGCGTGATGCTGAAATTATAACACCTGCCAATTGAAGAGGTCGACAAGCTCGGTATAGGTATGATCGCCAACTTTTGCAACCAACTTTCAACGATGATGATGATGATCTTGATGGTGCCGGAGCCACTGGAGCTATAATTCCACCACCATTAGCGCCCGAAGCCAAATTCAACATCACTAGCACCATGATTCAGTTATTGCAACTCAAGGGGTTATTTGGTGGACTAGCAGGAGATGATCCGAATATGCATCTCATCAACTTTATTTCTACATGCAAGTCTTTTGACAATCCTGGTGTTGGTCAGAATGCTATTCGATTACGTCTATTTCCATTGTCTCTGTCTGGGGAGGCAACACTATGGTTGAATGGGCTGACTCCTGATTCAATTACAAATTGGAGGCAATTGAGAGACACTTTCCTAGAAAGATTCTTTCCGCCATCCAAAAGAGCACAATTGAGAGATGAAATCAGCAACATTCGTCAGCTTCCCTCTGAAGCTCTTCATGAAACATGGGAGAGGTTCAAGACAAAGCTAGGGAGATGCCCAAACCATCACATGACTAATGTTCACCTCATGGAGATCTTGTATAGAGCCTTGAATTCAATAACTAAACCAGTGGTGGACAACGCAGCTGGAGGTTCTTTCATGGACCTCACCTTTGGTCAAGCAAGCAATATGCTAGATCGCATGACAAAGCAAAGTAGAGCTTGGCATACCAGGGATTCTGAGGTAGCAAGCCCCACTTTATCTATTGGCATGTCTACAGACCAAAGAAGAAGAGAAGAAGAACGTGAGCAAGACATGGCGCACATGAAAACACAATTGGATCTTCTGACAAAGCACTTATTATCAGGGAAGACCGAAAAAGTGAAAGCTGTAGCGCTAAAAGGAAGAGACGAATCTGATTCTGAAGAGGAGGCCAACTACTTGAACAATCAGGGGGGTTTCCGTGGGAATGCCCAAGGAAACCAAGGTCGGAACTATTATGATAAATATGGAAGCAAAGACCAAGGTAGTTGGAAGAAAAATAATGAAAAGAGTGGTTTGTACGTTCCCCCTGGTAAACGTGATACCACCACATCTAATTCTATGGAAGACATGATGGTTAAGTTATTGAAAGAAGTGGAAGCAACGAGCGCGGGAGTTAAGGAGGTGATTGATGATTTGTCCTCCATGAAGCAACTAGTTGATTCTCATTCCACTTCTATCAAGCAAATAGAGCAGCAATTGAGCCAACTTTCAGCAGCATTCAATCAAAGAAAGGCTGGCACCTTACCGAGCGATACTGTGCAAAACCCAAGGAATGATGGGTCATGCATGGCCATCACTACCAGAAGTGGTAAGGTGCTGGAAACTTCAGCAAAAGGCAAGCAAGTGGTTGACGTAGCAGCAGACATTGACGCCACACCTAGTGACGTTACAAGAGAAGAAGCCGCAACAACTACTTCAAACGTCAAGAATGTTTTACCTAGTGGCATACAACCTGAAAAAAATAATAAACGGAAGCAAGAGGAGAAGAAAGCCATGGATATAACACTTCCATACCCACCACCACCTTTTGCACAAAGATTGAAGAAGGTGGCCGATGACACTAAGTTCAGCAAATTCATGACTATGTTGAAGCAGCTGACCATCAATGTTCCATTAGTGGAGGCACTTGAACAAATGCCTGGGTATGCAAAGTTTATGAAAGATCTTTTGACTAAAAAGAGGGCAGCAAGTTATGAGCTGAAGGATGATGTGCATCATTGTAGTGCAATTGCTACCCGATCGATAGTTCAGAAGAAGGCCGACCCCGAAGCTTTCACGATTCCTTGCACCGTTGGATCTTTGGACTTTGCTAAAGCATTGTGTGACTTAGGAGCCAGCATCAACTTGATGCCATTATCGATCTACAAGAAGTTGGGGTTAGGAGATCCTACACCAACTAATATGAGGCTTGTGATGGCGGATAGGTCGGTAAAACGACCGGTTGGTATTCTATGCGATGTCTTGGTGAAGGTATCTTCATTCATATTTCCAGCAGACTTTGTCATCTTGGATTGTGAAGCAGATTCAGAGGTTCCCATAATCTTGGGACGCCCTTTCCTTGCTACGGGAAGTGTGCTCATAGATTTGAGAGCTAATGAGCTTTCATTCCGAATAAATGACGAAGTGGTTCGCTTTGATGTTTGCAAATCAATGAAGCAACCCAAATATCTGAGTGTATTTTCTGTGTCTGATGTTGTCGTTCATGACGAGGAAGAACGACTTGAATAAGAACAAATTCTTGATGATCCTTTGGAGGTTTCGCTCATGAAAGGAGAGAATGAGGATGCTGAAATTTCTGAAGAAGCTATTTGTGCTCTATCGGGATTAGGAACATATCGTTATACTCCCAAGAAGCTGGATCTTGATCTCAAGAATCGACCCACACCACCAGCTAAGCCATCTATTGAAGAACCACCCACGTTAGAATTGAAGAAGCTGCCAAGCCATTTGAAGTACGCATTCTTAGGAAGCGGAAATACTCTTCCAGTCATAGTGGCAGCCGATTTGGGAGAGCAACAAGTTGCAGCTCTTATTGCGATCCTACGCAAGTATATTAGAGCTATTGGATGGACCATTGCGGACATTATTGGTATTCCACCTGGGATTTGCACTCATAAAATTCAGCTTCAAGAAAAGTGCACACCCACCATTGAACATCAAAGACGTCTAAACCCACCTATGCAAGAAGTGGTGAAGAAGGAGATTATCAAGTGGTTAGACGCAGGAGTCGTGTATCCTATTTCTGATAGTACATGGGTAAGCCCAGTACAATGTGTTCCCAAGAAAGGAGGCATGACGGTGGTCGCGAATGCAAAGAATGAACTTATTCCACTCAGGCCCGTTACTGGATGGAGAGTATGCATGGACTACCGCAAGCTGAATTCTTCGACACTCAAGGATCACTTCCCCATGCCATTTATGGACCAAATGCTAGATCGATTAGCGGGGAAAGGATGGTTTTGCTTCTTGGATGGTTATTCAGGTTATAATCAGATTTGTATTGCTCCCGAAGACTAAGAGAAGACAACGTTCACATGCCCATATGGTACGTTTGCCTTCAAACGCATGCCATTCGGGTTATGTAACGCTCCAGCCACCTTTCAACGTTGTATGATGTCTATTTTCTCTGATATGGTAGAAGACACTTTGGAGGTATTTATGTATGACTTTTCAGTTGTTGGTGAGTCCTTTGAAGCATGTTTAGCGAACTTGAGCATGGAATTACAAAGATGTGTAGAGTTCAACCTTGTGCTGAATTGGGAGAAGTGCCACTTCATGGTAAAAGAAGGAATCGTTCTTGGGCACAAGATCTCTGAAAGAGGAATAGAGGTTGATCGC
This sequence comes from Capsicum baccatum var. pendulum, assembly GCA_030864225.1. Lineage (NCBI taxonomy): Eukaryota > Viridiplantae > Streptophyta > Magnoliopsida > Solanales > Solanaceae > Capsicum > Capsicum baccatum. The sequence continues at coordinate 155,262,641 of CM061560.1, read as the reverse complement.
GCAAAAATAGAGGTAATCGAGAAGCTACCACCTCCAATTTCGGTGAAGGGAGTTCGTAGTTTTCTTGGCCATGCTGGATTTTATCGTAGATTCATCAAAGACTTCTCCAAAATTTCTAGTCCATTGTGCAAACTACTGGAGAAAGATGCGAAGTTTGTCTTTAATGAAGATTGCTTAAAGGCATTCGAATGCCTTAAAGGAAAACTCATTGAAGCCCCTATCATGGTAGCACCAGATTGGACGCTCCCGTTCGAAGTCATGTGTGATGCTAGTGGTGTAGCCGTTGGTGCTGTTCTTGGACAAAGAAAGGAGAAATTGTTTCATCCTATCTATTATGCAAGTAAGGTCCTAAATAAAGCCCAAAGGAACTACACCGTTACTGAACAAGAGCTCCTAGCAGTTGTGTATGCGTTTGAGAAGTTTCGTGCCTATCTATTGGGTACTAAGGTGATCGTTCATACAGACCATGCAGCTCTTAGGTATCTAATGACGAAGAAGGATGCAAAACCAAGGCTGATTCGATGGGTATTGCTGCTGCAAGAGTTTAATTTCAAAGTCAAAGATAGAAGAGGTTGCGAGAACCAAGTGGTTGATCACCTATCTAGACTTGAGAATGAGTATGTGGCGCAACCAGAAAATCAGATTGATGATGCATTCCCTGACGAGGAGATACTAGCGACCACAATGGAGCAATTACCATGGTATGCTGACTTTGCAAATTTCGTGGTGAGTAGTGTGTTACCTTCCAATTTATCTTACCACCAAAGGAGGAAGTTTATGCATGACGTTCAGCACTACTATTGGGATGAGCCATATTTGTTTCGAAGATGCGCGGATGGTATCATTCGACGATGCATAACCCATGAAGAAGTGCCTACTATATTGGAAGCATGCCACACTTCGCAAGTTGGAGGACATCATGCAGGAAATCGAACGACAAGGAAAGTCTTGCAAAGTGGTTATTATTGGCCTACAATATTCAGAGATGCACAAGACTATGTGAGAAGGTGTAACCAATGCCAACGTCAAGGTACTATTTCAAAACACCATGAAATGCCCATGTCCAAAATTCTGGAGGTAGAACTCTTCGATGTGTGGGGTATTGATTTCATGGGACCATTCGTGAATTCGTTTGGAATGAAGTACATCTTGGTTGCTGTGGATTATGTGTCAAAATGGGTTGAAGCTGTAGCATTGGCCGACAACGAAGGAAAGCGTGATGTAGCGTTTTTAAAGAAGAATATCTTCTCTCGCTTTGGAGTACCTCGTACTATCATAAGTGATGGAGGATCTCACTTTTGCAACAAGCTATTCAAATCTGTATTGGCCAAGTATGGAGTCAAGCAACACAAGGTAGCTACGCCTTATCATCCCCAAACCAGTGGACAAGTTGAGGTTTCCAACCGCGAGATCAAGCAAATCCTTGCCAAGACAGTTAATGCGAATAGGAAGGACTGGTCTCGAAAGCTAGATAATGCACTATGGGCGTATAGTACTGCATTCAAGACACCCATTGGCATGTCACCTTATCAGCTAGTTTATGGGAAGGCTTATCATCTACCCATCGAGCTTGAATACAAGGCATTGTGGGCATTGAAGCACTTGAATCTGAATTGGGATAATGTGAAGAACCTGAGGTTGGAGCAGCTGAACGAACTAGATGAATTTCGTCTCCATGCATATGAAAGATCAGATTTATACAAGGAGCGGATGAAGAAGTATCATGATCAGCGGATTGTTCGACGAAACTTCCAAAAAGGTGACATGGTACTACTCTTTAACTCCAGACTCAAGCTCTTCCCAGGTAAGTTAAAATCAAAGTGGTCTGGTCCATTTAAAGTCATCCAAGTCTACTCGTCTGGAGTAGTCAAATTGTAAGACAATGATGGTGTTGTCTTCAAAGTGAATGGCCAACGTGTTAAGCCATATATTGGTCCTCTTGACTCGATGAATGACAAGACCATCACTTATCTCGACAAAGTCTAAGTAATCGAGATTACTACGTCGAGCCACGACAATAAATAAGGCGCTAGAGGGGAGGCAACCCATTGTTTATCGTTTTTCATTTATCGTTTATCGTTTTCTTTCATTCTAGTACTTGTCTTGTTTTTAATTAATGAAAATCCAAAAATAAGAGTCGTGCCACGGCCAAAACTAAGGCGCTTGGTGGGAGGCAACCCATCGTACTAATCGTTTTCATTTTGAGCAAATATAGGTGCAAGAAGTATGCGACGAGGAGATTGATCTCCATCAACAATTTGGACGCATTGTGTGGTAAAGTCGGTACGTTAGGCATGGTGATGCATAAGGCGATGAATTGAGCCTTTCTCACGTCAAAATAGGCTTCGAGAAAGGCTAGGCCTTGGTAAAAATAGGCCACAAACGATGCACAACCTATTCTATAGCCTAAGGACTCGGAATCTAGTGTGCTATACACTATGCGCCGCCTATACCTAGGTATGCTTTTGACTATGCGCCGCCTATGCTATGGCATTTGGTCTCAGTATCTCATGTGCCATAGACTATGCGGCGCATATGTCTACAAATGCCATAGACTATGCGGCGCATATGTCCCATTATGCCATAGAAAATGCGCCGCATATGTCATTGATATGCCAAGTGATATGCGCCGCATATGTGGTGTTCTTGTCCCCAAATCCGATTGTAAATGGGTCATAACCCGACCCATACTCTTCCTATATAAAGGGGACTTAGTTTTATAACACAACCACAGTAGAAACAACCCTAAAGGCGCCGCATAACCCTCCAAATCTTCTCAAAATTTTCTTCTTTTGCTCTTCCAATTCACAACAACTTCTCCACAAGCTTCAAGCAAGTAAGTACTATCTTATTCTTCATCTAATTATCGTAAGTACTATGTTGCTATGCTAAATCATGTGGGATTGGTAGGTGATGTTCATGTGTTAGGATTGTTGTTGCAAAATCATGTGAGTGAATATATACGTAGGGAATTCTTGACTTGTTTCCGACTTGAATTTTGTTTCGAACGCATTGTTATGATATTTGCTGAATTGATATGGCTATGAATATTGCTTAAGAGTGTTGTTTGGATGCTTACATGATAGACTATCCCGGCCATCGGGATAAGATTATAGTGCCTATCGTCTTAGGAGGTTGTGCTTGTTGTAAGAATAACGATTCTATGTGATAACCCCTATGTCGTAGTGTTGCTATATCTACCATGATAGTAGACCAATGACTGCAAATAAGTGATGCAATGCTGATTTTCTTGTCGGAACACCATCCTAAAACGTATGTCGACGAAATCTGAGTAAATCGACTATGTTCACTTCGCTGATTTGTGCAACAAAACTAAGTGTGGGGTGGTACCCCTAGTGCTTGCATATAGATTGTATCAAGTGAGATTGTGCTGCAACTAACATTATTTCTAGTCTCAGGTACAATGGCACCTAAAGCGAGGCAAGGCAAGGAGAAGGTTACCACGTCCCAAAAGGGCAAGAAGAGAAGTCGAAAAGACCAAGGAGAATCATCCTCAGCGCACCTACCACGCAGAATGTTTGGAATAAAATGGGTTCTTGAGGAAGAAGCCAAAGCATGGTACAGCAGCAACAAAGAAAGAAAATATGTGCACGTCGACTTGATCAACAAGGAGACCTTAGCAAAGAAGGAGCCGCGAATTTTGGCAAAAATAATGGATTTGAAGCTGGATTTCATCTTCCGCGACATGGGAGAGTGCAATCTTGACTTAACAAGAGAGTTTTATGTCAACTGGTCGCCGAACACAACAGGCAATGAATTCAAAATTCGAGGCCAAGTGTTACATCTTACAGCGGATTGGATCAACTATTTTCTTGGCTTACCTTCGGTCGACACTGCACCATTCAAAGAGCTGTACAGCAGGCCTCCTTACAGAGCAATACGACACACGCTTTGTGGAAGTAGATCGATGGCAAGATGGGGCAGACATAAGGAAACAGGCCATCACAATACCTTCCCCTATGCTCCACTAAATAGGGAAGCAAGAATCTGGATGCGCATTGTCAACTCATGCCTTATTCCTGGAACTCAATACACCAAGATATCGAGAGATAGAGTGTGTTTGGTCTATGCTTTGATGACAAATGTCCCTATCAACTTTGGGGCAATCATTCGATCTACCATGAGGAAGGCCAGACTCCACAAAAGGTCCCATTTCACATTCGGCAATTTGTTGACAGCAATGTTGCGGAAGGAGGATGTCGAAGAGGAACCAGCTGACCACAAACTCCCACATAACCCAAAGAAGGTTGACCTCACCAAGGTCAAAGATGCTGAAACAACTCATGGAGTCAACCTTACTACTGCGGAGAGACATGCTCGTGATGAGAGTTTCTTCCGTCATCTCTATGGCATGACACGATTTACTATGATGAGTGGTGGACGTATTCCAACCGCTGAAGAGCTCCAACAGCTGGACCACGACTACCCAATGAACATGCATGCCCGGGAGATGTGTGGAGTGGGCGTATATTTTGAGGAACCTCTAGACGATGACGTGCCGACTGATGATGATCGACGCTTGCCTGATTCTGATGATGAGGAGAACTTTGACGATGACTCTTATGATGATTCCGACGAAGGGGGTATGACCCCCGACATTGATGAAGGGTCCAACTAACCAGGTTCTTCGAATTTATTTTCCACTGAGGGCAGTGTCCCGTTTAAGTGTGGGGTGGCGGTATCGCATGCTATACTTCTCTATTTGCATCTATGTTTGTTTACTTTTTTTTTTTTAAGTTAAGTTTTGTAGGAGTAAATTTTTTTCTAGCTTCGCATGAAATTATTTTGCTAGGCAGCATGAGATTATAACAAGAGTATGTGCTACAATTGTGACTATTGAGACGTTTAGGCTCTAGTTGTGACTCATTATGTGATATTGTGTGATTCAATTCCTTCAATTGTTGGGTCGAGAGTCTATATTACTTCCAATCAAGTCGACCATGTGCCTTGTGTATGTGAGATAATAGTATATTCTATGTTTGTGGCTGATGCTAGAACTTGCCTGGTATGTATGCAAAGCGAAAATAAGGAGTGTAAGTTTAGGATATGATTTAGGCATTTCTTTGGCAACCTATACATGTTTACCTTCAGTTTTACCTACCCATGGACATCATCCTAGTTAAACCCTTTTGAGCCTTTAGCCTATTTCTTTGACAACCTTGTATGAAAGCCTAATCCATTTTTTTCAAGACCGTAATTTGATCCAAATTCCTAAGTGCTTTAAAGTGAAAAAGTCATGTGACAACATAAGAGGAAATTGGGTGAGTATGATGCTATAAATTGTAATGGTGCTTGAATGTTCTATGAAAAAGAAAGTGCTATCATAAGAGGTATGTTGTGAAAAGAAAAAGGAAAAGAAAGCTGAAAAGTGAGTTGTGATTAAAATTGAAAAACAAAAGATGAGAACAAGGGTGGAAGAATAAAATAAAGAAAGGTTGAAAGAAAAAAGTGTCAATGGTACAATGTGATGTATTAAAGTGCTTAGGAACTTAGTCACTATTTCTGGCCAAAATAGCTGATCCTACCCGTCCCTTAGCCTACATTACAACCATCAAAAGACCTACTTGATCCTAATCTTAACATTCCGACATTTAGTAGAGTACTACATTAAAGGCAAGCCTATGGTCATTAGTTTCTACATATGAATTTTTTATGAGAGCGAGAGCAAGGACACTTTGATACCCATGTTTGAAAAATATGCTATACTTGTGAGTGATTATGGGTAATATATGGTGAGACACACATGGTTGATAAGTTTTGGATAGTTGTGTATGATTCTATGCACTTCAACGTTTGCATGCGAGTTGATCACCATCACGAGTCTATACTTGAGGTTAAATTGTTTCTACTTATAATCAGAAAGCTACTCTTTGTTGATAATTGTTGTGCTTGTCTTGATAAATGTTTTGTGTTGTTGCTGTAAAAACCTTAAGTCGATGCTTAGAAGGACATGATATTTTGTTCGAGGACGAACAAAGCTAAAAGTGTGGGGTGTTGATGATAGGCGAATTTACACGCCTATATCAATATATTTTGCCCATATTTTAGCCTAGTTTTGAGAACAAATCATATATTTCATGCACTTTTAGTCCTTTTTCCTGTAAATGAGCTAACAAACATGATTAGGAAAGTTTCAGGTATAAATGATGCAAAATACAGCATTTTATGGCTTACTTGGCGCAAAAGAATGCTCACAAACGAAGTAGAAGGGAGCTGGACGCCTAAGGACCAAATCTGCTGCATGGAAAATCTGTCCCGGGCTAAAACAACATTTCTGAAGACTTTGGGGACTTACAGACACAAAGCTGAATTTTTACAAAGATACATTAACCTAATACAATTAGGTTATGTATTTCACTATTCTATTTGGATTATGATATTGTAACCTTACCCTAGTACATTTGGGTCAGGGATTTCATTTGGCTATTTATTTCATTAGCTTAGTAGGAGTAGGATAGGAGTATTATAAATACCCTATCATGTTAGAGATTTTTATTCATTCTTCACTTAATTCAACAATTAATTTTCTTCCATCCCTCTCATCTTCCACCACAAACGCTTCTAATCTACTCTTCTATTCTTAAATTCCACAACAAGAGAATCGTTACTTGCTAGGGAATCACCAAAACCACACGCCTATCACCTACTTCTCACGCCATCAACCATGCAAATCGTGATATCCTTCGCATTCATGGGTAACTAAACCTCTTAGTTGGGGTTATGGAAGCCGAATGAGTTACTATCTATTGCTGTGAGTTTGTGAGTTCAAGAAACCTATATTGCTTATATCATTATTCTCTTCATCTTAATCTACATTCTTTGCGGTTGCAAACACAATAATACGCTAGTCTAACATTTAACTTGTTCGCGAGAAAGGTTATTTGTCTGGAAAAGAGATAATGTCAAGGTAGTAGGACACCCTTTCCTATTAAAAAGCTAGTGCCGTAACTGGACTAACCTCTTGGAGAATTTGTACCGTTAGACACGCTTTAAGCTCGCGAGAGTTAAAGTGAAATAGTCCTTGTTTAGGTCGCGAGACGCTTGGATTTACCATCGACTACAATTCTCTGTAAGCAATTGCATGTCAAGACTCTACACACTTATAGCCGATAGAGACGTATACCTCAGAAGGTGGACATAACCCCAATGCTTCAATTCTCATTGTTTCACAACCTACGAAATACTCTCTTTTTACTTTGCTATTTTCAGCTTTTATTTCATTACTTTGGTTACATATTACAATTCCCCCCTTCTTACGAGACTTGCACCAAAAGTCTATTAATTTTGCTTACTTGTTGACCAAGCTATTCCCTGTGGGATCGACACCCAACCTAGGTTGGGTTCTATATTTGCTAACGACCGCTTTACACTCCCACGAGAGCTGTAGATTGAGCGTTATCAGCTATATATTTTATCAAGTCAGTTGTACCAATATATAGCTTCACTCTTTGTCCATTCACCTTAAATACACTACCATCATCATTTTCTAACTCTACTACTTCAGATGAGTAGACTTTGCTGATTCTGAATGGACCAGACTATTTAGACTTCAACTTACCTGGAAACAGCTTTAGTCTAGAGTTGAAAAGGAGTACCAAATTGCCTTTCTGAAAGTTCCATTGGATAATTCTCTGATCATGGTAGTTTTTCATCCTTTCCTTGTAAAGATCTGCTCTTTCATATGCATTGAGATGGAATTCATCCATCTCATTCTGCTGTCGTAATCTCATATTTATTACATTATCCCATTTCAATTTAAGCTACTTCAGTGCCTACATTGCTTTATGTTGTAGCTCAATTAGCAAGTGATAAGCTTTGCCATAAACTAGTTGGTATGGTGACATGTCAATTGGTGTCTTGAACGAAGTCCTATATGCCCATAGGGCATCATCCAGCTTCCTGGACCAATCTTTTCTGTTGGCATTCACAGTCTTAGCAAGGATCATCTTGATTTCCCGGTTTGAGACCTCCACCTGCCCACTAGTTTATGGGTGGTACGGTGTAGCTACCTTATGTTGCTTAACCCCATACCTTGCCATACGACTCTGAATAGCTTGTTGTAGAAATGTGATCCTCCATCGCTTATGATGGTATGGGGTACCCCAAAATGAGAGAAGATATTTTTCTTTAAAAATGCCACAACACTCTTACCTTCATTATCAGCTAGAGCGACTGCTTCAGCCCATTTGGATACGTAATCCACAGCAACTAAGATATATTTCATCCTAAATAAGCTCACAAACGGGCCCATGAATTCAATACCCCAGACATCGAATAACTCTACTTCAAGCATTTTGGACATGGGCATGTCATGGTGTTTTGAGATAGAACATTGCTGCTGGCACTGATCACATCTTCTTACGAAATTGTAGGCATCTTTGAATAATGAAGGCCAATAGTAGCCACTTTGCAGTACTTTCTTGGCCGTCTGATCACCTGCATGGTGACCTCCAACTTGGGAAGCATGGCTTGCTTCCAATATGCTAGACACCTCTACTTCTGGGATACACCACCTAATAATACCGTTAGCATATCGTCGAAAACGATACGGCTCATCCCAGAAGTAATGCTTCACATCATGCATGAACTTTTTTCTTTGATGAAATGAGATATTCTTAGGAATCAATTTGCTTACCAAGTAGGTAGTGAAATATGAATACCACGGTAAGTTTTCCACCACAGTTGCTAGAATCTCTTCGTCGGGGAACACATCATCAATCTCCGGGTCGTTCTGTACTGTGTGATCACTCTCAAGTTTGGATAGATGATCAGCTACTTGGTTTTCACAACCTTTTCTATCCTTAACCTCAAAATCAAATTCTTGAAGAAGTTGCACCCAACTGATTAGCCTTGACTTGGCATCCTTCTTTTCCATTAGATATCTCAGAGCCGCATGATCTGTATGAACCACTACCTTGGTTCCTAATAAGTAAGCACGAAACTTCTTAAAAGCATAAACAACCGAGAGAAGCTCTTGTTCAGTAAAGGTATAGTTCATCTGTGCTCCATTCAAGGCCTTGCTCGCATAGTAGATTAGATGAAAGAGATTTTCTCTTTTATGACCAAGTACAGCACCGAAGGCTATACTACTTGTGTCACACATAATTTCAAATGGTAGAGACTAATCGGGTGCTACAATAATAGGGGCTTCAACTAGCTTCTCTTTGAGGCATTCAAACGCCTTCAAGCAATCTTCACCAAAGTAAAACTTTGCCTCCTTCTCTAAAAGTTTGCATAATGGGTTTGCAATCTTGGAGAAGTCTTTAATAAACCTCTGATAAAACCAGCATGACCGAGAAAACTATGAACGCCCTTTACAGAAATTGGTGGTAGTCTCTCGATAACTTTAATCTTGGCTCGATCAACTTCAATTCCTTTTTCAGAAATTTTATGCCCGAGAACAATGCCTTCCTTAACCATAAAATGGAACTTCTCCCAATTTAGCACAAGATTAAATTCCACACATCGCTGCAAAGCCATACTCAGATTTGCCAAGCATGAATTAAATGACTCACCTACAACCGAAAAGTAATCCAAAAACACCTCCAAGGTGTCTTCAACCATATATGAGAAAATGGACATTATGCACCATTGAAAAGTGGAAGGTGCATTACATAGCCTAAATGGCTTCCGTTTGAATGCAAAAGTACCATATGGGCATGTAAAAGTAGTCTTCTCCTGATCTTCAGGAGCAATGCAAATTTGGTTATATTCAAAATAACCATCCAAGAAATAGTACCATCCCTTTCCTACCAATCGATCAAGCATTTGATCCATGAATGGCATTGGGAAATGGTCCTTTAGCATTAACGAGTTTAGCTTTCGGTAATCCATACACACCCTCCACCCTATGACAAGCCTGAGTGGAATTATCTCGTTCTTCTTATTCACCACGACTGTCATGCCCCCTTTCTTGGGCACACATTGTACAGGACTCACCCATTTACTGTCTGAGATTGGGTACACCACCCCTGCATCTAGCCACTTGATGATTTCTTTCTTCACCACCTCTTGCATAGGTGGATTCAGACGACGCTGATGCTCAATAGTGGGTACACAATCTTCCTCTAGCTGAATCTTTTGCATACATATGCCAGAAGGGATACCAATGATATCTGCAATAGTCCAACTAATAGCTCTCTTGTATCTCTTAAGAATAGAGATGAGAGCCTCTACCGGCTGTTCACCTAAATCAGAAGCAATAATAATCGACAGTGTATTTCTACTACCTAAGAACACATACCGCAAATAACTGGGTAGCTCTTTTAAGTCTAACACTGGTGTTTTTTCAATGGATGGCTTCGCTGGTGGTAAAGGTCGATTCTTAAGGTCAAGATCCAGCTTCTTGGGGGCATAAGAATACGACCCCATTCCTTTCAAAGCACAGGCATTCTCTTCATACTCATCAATATCCTCACGATCAAAGTTCATAAGCACAACAACCAATGGCTCAACAGTAAGCTGCTCCTCCAAAGATAATTCCTGCTCATCCTCATAATAAACATCAACTAAAGAGAACACATTCATATCCTTGAGCTTATTCACTAATTTGCATACATCAAAATGTACCACTTCATCATTCATCCAAAATAAAAGCTTATTTTCTCACAAATCAATAAGCACACTACTGGTTGTGAGAAAAGGTCGACCTAAGATTATGGGCACCTTAAAATCCACCTCGCAATCCAAAATAACAAAATCTGAAGGAAAAATGAAAGTAGCCACCTTTACTAATACATTGTACAGAATCCCAACATGTCATTTTACCGACCTATCTGCCATTACAAGCCGCATGTTGGTTGGTGTAGGATCTCCCAACCCCAACTATTTATAAATGGCTAGTGGCATCAAATTAATGCTAGCCCCAAATCACACAAAGCTTTAGAAAAATCTAAAGATCCAACCATGCAAGGAATAGTGAAAGCACCCAGATCTGCCTTCTTCTGTACGAAGGACCTTGTGGCAATTACACTACAATGATGGAAATTATCTGTCAGTTCATAGCTTGTTGCCCTTTCCTTTGTCAAAAGGTCCTTCATAAATTTGGCATACCCTGGTATCTGCTTCAGTGCCTCTACCAAAGGCACATTTATAGTCAGCTGCTTCAGCATGGTCATGAATTTACTGAAGTTAGTATCATCGACCTTCTTCTTCAGTCTCTGAGGAAAAGAGGGTGGTGGTTTTGGAAGAGTTTTCTCCACTACTTCCTTTTCATTGTGCTTCCCATTATCAATCATTTCAGACTGCTAACAGCTAGGTATAGTATCATGAATGACCTCATCCTGATTTTTAACTTCTACAGAATCATCACAATCTGCTTCATCAACATTCTCCTCCATACTATCAACCACAGACTTACCCTTGGATGGATTTTCCAACACCTTACCACTCCTGGTAGTAATGGCCAAACATAATCCATCTTTTCTTAGATTTTACACAGTGTCACTTGGTAAAGTGCCAGCTTTCCTTTGATTGAATGCCACCGGTAGTTGACTCATTTGCTGTTCCAACTATTTTATTAAAGTGGAATACGAGTCAACTAATTGATTCATGGAGGAAAATCTTTTTTTACCTCAGCTACTCTCGTGTTGGTTACCTCCACTTCTTTCAACAGCTTGGCCATCATGTCCTCTATGGACATCTTCCTAGAGCTAGATGTAGCAACATCATGATTTCTAAGAGGGACATACAAAGCGCTCCTGTCATTCTTATTCTTCTAATTCCCTTGGTCTCAGTCCTTGTATCTGGATTTTTCATAATAGTTCCGACCTTAGTTTCCTTGGACACTGCCTCAAAAACCCCTATTATTCAAGTAATTTGCTTTCTCCTCAGAATTGGAGTTAGATCTTCCCTGTGATACAACAGCTTTGACCTTTTCTGTCTTTCCTGATAATAAATGCTTAGTAAGAAGGTCCATCTACATTTTCATGTGAGCCATATCCTGGTCACATTCCTCTTCTCTTCGCCTCTGTTCTGCCGTCATGCCAATAGATACAGTAGAGCTTGCTACCTCAGAGTCCTTAGTATGCCAAGCTCTACTCTGCTTTTTCATACAATCTAGCATGTCAGATGCCTCAAGAAAAGTAAGGTCCATGAATGACCCACCCACAACATTATCTACCACTGGCTTAGTCACCAAGTTCATAGCCCTATATAATAGCTCCATCAAGTGGACATTGGTCATCTGATGATTTGGGCACCGCATAAGCTTCTTCTTGAACCTATCCCAAGTCTCGTGGAGAGCTTCAATTGGAAACTGTCTGAAATTGCTTATCTCATCTCTCAATTGTACCCTCTTGGACGACGGAAAGAATCTTTCTAGAAAAACTTCTTTCAATTGCCTCCAATTGGTAATAGAGTCGGGAGTTAGACTGTTTAACCATAGAGTTGCCTCTCCAGATAGAGACAATAGAAATAAGCGCATCCGAATCACATTCTATCCAACCCCTGGATTGTCAAATAATTTGCATGTTGAGATAACATTAATCAGATGCATATTCAGATCGTCGCCTGCAAGTCCACCAAATAGCCCTTTGAGTTACAATCGCTGGATCATAGTGCTAGTAATATTGAACTTGGCTTCGGGTGCTAAAGGCGGAGGAATAATAGTCCCCATGGCCTTAGCCCCATCCTAGTCATCATCATCATCATCAAAAGAAAACTACACAACTCTGTGTTCGGGTCTTATTCTAGCATGGCGATCTCTGTTGACATTCCTGTTCATAGGTGCAGCCAAATCCTCTGCATGCCTTGGATTTAATAGCTCATCATCACCCAGATTTTCATCATCCAGATTGGGTACCCGACCTGGGTTATCAACATTCTGCTGATTTACTTGCGCAACTGCCAAAGAAGCAAATCTAGCCTGCTCCTGTTGAGAAGCTATCCTTTCTGGGTCTCGCTGCGCATCCATTCTGCCAATAAGATGTGGTTTAAGATTTATAGATAATAATGGTTGACCCGATCTCCGCGTATTTGGCATGCAATCCACTCAACCTGAACAAAATAAAAACAACAAACAAAAAGTAAAATTTTGAGAATCTTTGACCAAAAGGTCGATTAACAAACACAACCTTAGTTGACAACCGTACTCCTCGGAAACGACACCAAAATTTGATTTGCCCAAATTACACCTCTCTTACGAGAGAGTAAGCGGTCGCTGTCAAATATAGAACCCAACTAGGTTGGGTGTCAAAACCCATAGGGAATACTGTGTTACTAAGTATTGTAGTTGTTACTGAACTGTTGGTCAAAGGTTCCTGAATAGGGGGTTTTGGTTTTGATCTGAAGTGATAGTTAGAATATAACAATGAATCAATATGTGTATTAATATTTGATTATAGAGAATGACAAGTCAGGGTTATGCCCACCTTGTAGCTTTTACTTCTCTATTAACTATGAGTATTAAGGATTTATACATGCATGCACTTATAGAGAGATGTATTCTAATTCTAAATCCAAGTATTTCTCAACCATCAAGGATTGATTCACTTTAGTTCTCTCGAATCCAAAGTGTACAATCTATCATACAAAATCTCCTAATCATCAATCCTATTAAGGCATTAACATGTAAAATAGAGGTTGGAAACCCTATTTTATTATCATTACTCTCTTTTCCAAACATTAACTTTTCTATCAAACAAGTTATTGCTATAATGGCACATTCCCTATGTTTGCAACCACGAAAATTTAATCATAATGAAGAGAGTAATGATATAAGTGAATCAACACATCATAAATTCAAAAACCCATAGCAACAGAGAGTATACTATAAGGTTTCCATAACCCTAAAAAATAATATTAGCTACTCATGAACCAAAAGTAAATAACCATAAGAATGTTCATCATTGTAATAACCCAGGAAATGTTTCGTTGAAATTTTGTGCGTAAACGTGTTGGGTTCTATCTTCTGGAATGAATTATAATTTTTTTGTGTGGAATGTCTTAGATTATGATCCACTATTGCATAGAGTATCAAATAAGATTTCTAACTATATGTGGATCATTCAAAATGGACACTTGAGCGACGAGTTATGAACATTCCGATTGAATCGTGAATAGTAGTGGACAGTAAAACGTACAGGAAAAAGTACTGAGGCCTGGCGTATTTTTGATCCAATTTTAAATAATCATAACTCCTTGTACATAATGATCTAGGTGATCTACTATATATCTATAGAAATATCTATGAGTCCTCTTTCCAATGAAATTGGTTTCATCCAATTTGTCTATCGGAGCAAAAAGTTATGATCGATCTACTTCAGGCTATGAAAAGCAAATTTTTGGGTCAATTTCAAATGATCATAACTCCTCGTACACAATGATCTGGGTGAGATATTATATATCAATGGAAATATATGAGAGTCCTCTTTCTAATGAAATTGGTTTCATCCAATTTAAATATCGGAGTAAAACGTTATGGTTGATCTACTTTAGACTATCAAAACAGTCCACCAAAGGACAGATTCGAGAATTATTTGATTTTTAGGGGCGTTTTGGTCATTCTCCCTCAGCCAAAATCCGTTCAAACCCTATATTAAAGCCTATTAGAAGCATTATATGTTATATTTCATCAAATTCTCTCAAAAAGATAACCCTAAGCTCCTATATCCAACTTCAAGAACCTCCAAAGTTCACCATTAATTTTGCAAATTTATTCAAGATTCCAAGTTCCTAGTTCAAGAACTTCAAGAACCTCCAAAGTTCACCATTAATTCTGCAAATTTATTCAAGATTCCAAGTTCCTAGTTCAAGAACTCCAAGAACCATCATTCAAAGGCACGATTAACATCTCAAAAATTAGTATCGATCTAAATTTCATCATTCAAGGTATGTGGAGTTTTTCAACAAGAACTCTCTTTCGTTCTTGTGTTCAAAAGTAATTTTCTTTCCAAAGGCATAATTTTTATTTGATTTTTATGAATTTGAAGCATGAACCCATATCTTATGATGATTATTAAAAAATCTTGATGTTTATGATTTTGAAAGATAAATTTACATGTGTGGAGATATAAAGCATGAATCTTGAATGATATTTATCATGATTTTGATATTTGGGTCGTGAATCCCCATTGAAAATTGTATTTTTTTGAGAAAGTGTGTGTTATAAGCACATTGATGTTGAATATTTGAGATATTTTGAATGATTTGACCTTTTGATCTTATTGGAGTTGTTTTGAACTCGAGTGTGAAAGAAATCCACAACGTGGTTGATTTTGATAGATGGGAAGCATGATTGCTCCCGATATATATTTATATATTACTGAAATTATTTTGTTGTGATTTGTCTTTGAAATGATCTGAGCTAAGTCCAGGAGAAATCTTTAGCACCGAGTGGGAGGTATAAAGAGACCTTACTTTCCTAAAACTACATGCCCCATAGGAGTGAGCCTGAGGCTGATTTATATAGTGATCACTAGTTTGTGTGAATTTGATATCGATAGTCCTAATCCGATGGCAAGGATAGGACGGTTCTCCCCAACGTGGATTGTACGTTGGACTCTATGTAGCTCACATGGTTTATGTCGGTTATAGGATCTCCCAGTGTGTGTGTGTTTCCTTGTGTCTATAGTGAATGGTGAAGTGATTTGAAAGTGGAATTGTGAAAGTTATTCTTTCGAAAGATTTAAATGATATTTACAGTATGAGAATTGATATTCTTGATGAACTGAAAGTGATTGACAAATTATGTGATGACTCACATGCGTTATTGTACTTATTTCATCCTCTCATGATTATGATGATTGTTTTCGGGCTATGTGAGTCTTTCATACATCCTGCATATTTCTTATAAATATTTATAAGGATGATGTTTATACAACTGCATACACCCCCATATACTCGACTCCTTTCCATGGTACTGACCCACATCTTTGGATGTAGGCTGCGTTTTCTCAGAATATAGGTTCAGATGCTCAGTTCCAGGTTCGACAGTGATTCTTCGAGCACGCTATTCTACATCATCTGTTGTGGTAAGTCCTCATGTTCTAAGGATGTGATGTCTGATGCTGGTTTCATGGAATTGTTTACATTTAATAACTGAGTATGAGTCAGTTGGGGTATGTCTCAATGGCTCGCTGGTTTTATTGATTTTCTTAGAGGCTTGTCAGACTAGTATAGATGTTGGGAGTTGACTAATAAGTTGTATTTTGTTGTCTTTCTGAAATTCTTTTATTCTTGGATGATGATTACTCTGTTGATATTTGAGGGTTATTTATGGAAACCCCATTGATTTGTGTTAAACGGAATGAAAATGGCTCAAAGGGTTAGCTTGGGGCTACTCGTAGCCTCAAGCATCGTGTGATGCTCAAGGACCCGTTTTCCGGGGTGTTACAATCATACCCAAGATTAGAGGATGATCTTAGTGTCCACAAAATAGAGAAAGCAAGAGGATAAAACACTTTTTACTCTCACCCTTAGCTAAGCCGCCTTTTCTTGTTTCAAAATAGTACGATCCCCCATTAAAATTCAGCCATAAGGCTTTAAATAACATCCTTCTCTAATAAATTGTTACTGAGTCCTCAACTATTTTAAAATATTGAGTTTGCCTGGGAAAAAGTTCTCATCTATCACATTCAGTCCAAAAGTTGCTTTCCTTTTATGTGACGTTTCCTCTACTATCCACAGGTCCCCAAAGTGCCATAATCTTCCTCATTAGTACCTGAAAAGCATTCTAATCACATAGGTCAGCTCACTTAACTAAAATTAGACTAAAAGTGCAACAATTATGTATTTTATCCTAAAAAATTAGCCAAAACATAGGTAAGTTATGGTGCTTAGACATATAAATATGCCCAACATCAGTTAGAGGTTGGAACGCTAGTATGTAACTCAAGGATAAGGATAAAATAGTATCATCATTTAGTCAACAAGTCAATATATCATATTGTTTCACAATCAAAAACATTAGCCATGCATATAAGTATAACACATGCCAAACAAGGGAAAATAAGTCTCAACACCACTCATAGAGTAATCATTCCAAGACATAAGGTGAAGGACTCTGATCTCCCACACTAGATTCAAATAATTCTTATTAGGTCAAAGAATTTAGCTACTCTCATTTATGTTAGACAACGTGTTTTAACCACGTACTTATTTATTCAGGTCAAAAGACCCTAACCACCACTCTTAGGAAAGGAACTCTAACCTCTAGTTTCTTAAGCAAAGGACTTTAGCCTCAAGTCCTGTTCTTAGGCATGGGACTCGAACATCATGCATTCATTAGACATGGGACTCAAACCACATGTATTCATTGGGCATGGGACTCTAACCACATGAATTCACTTGGCATGGGACTCCAACCTCATGCTTTAACTAGGCATAAAACTCTAACCTCGTGCATTCATTTGGCGTGGGACTCCAACCTCTTGCATTCATTAAACATGGGACTCCAACCTCATGCTTTCACTAGGCATGGGAATCTAACATCATGCATTTATTTGAAATGGGACTCCAACCTTATGCATTCATTTGGGCATGGGATTCGAATCTCATTCTTTTACTAGGCATGGGAATCCAACCAAATGCATTCTTGGGACTCTAACCTCAAGTTGCCTTTGTGTTACTAGGCAAGGGAATTTAACCACGAGCCCTCTCATTACCCTTACTAGTGGACCTTTGGTTCCTAACTCTTTTACTCATGTATCTACTCCCATACAATTCATATCAACACCTAAGGACTCTAACCTATTTGACCAATTCAACACCACATATGAACACAGGGTTCTCATGGAACCATTCGTACATCACAAACTTTAATAGGCACATGCCTTAATTTAATACATTATTAAATTCAAGTTTATGGTCATCAAGAACCTTACACACCATCACCCTTCACTAGTAATCTTGCAACACATTCTACACCACCCATTAGTTCAAAACATAATTTAAGTTCAATTTCATGATTAGGGACCTTAACCCCTTATTAATCATCAACTCAAAAAGGTCATCAATTGCAACCTCCAAGGATTTTAATACATTCACAATACCATTCATCATCCATTCCGACTTATTTGGCCTTTTCCCTAGTTCAAAGCATGATCAACATGTAACTAGTCATTTCACTTAGTCATTTTCACAAACACCTTGTGTACATGCCTTTGCCTAGGCCATATTCAAAGCAACAATCATCAATATTAAGGTTTCTCAAGACTTATTTGTTGAGATACAACCAACAATCATCCATATGTACAAAACATCAACAACATCCTGTATGAGCACAAGTCTAATTAAGAACACACATAACTCATCACTAGGCATCAAACCTTTAATGTTTTGATTTCAAAATTTCCATGTTCACTTACTAATTCAAGTATAAAATACATGGGTTTAGAGTTATTTAGAAAGGGGAAGAGGTAGATGCCTTAAATAAGTTAATGCAATGAAGAACTTAACACCTCTATTGCCTCTAGATGAACTCTCTTCAAACCCTAGCCTCCAATCTTGTTTCAAGACCCTTTGAGAGTGTTTAGGATATTTGATCCACCAGACAAGTGCTATGAGAGGCTACCATGACTTCTATAGGGAGAAGACTTAGAGTTTTAGTCATGGGAAATGACCACGAGGACCTTGGACAAACCCCATCCAGGGGTACGACTTCCCCATACGATTCACTAGGGAACCGTACCCTAGGGGAAAAGTGGTACCCTAACTTATACCCTAGGCTTCTCCTAGGTCACTCACACTGTTAAGGGTACGAATAGGAATCCTTTAGTCATATCAAAAGGGTACAACTCACCCCAAACTCATATGGACCAACCATATAGAAAATAGTCCACTCCAAACTAGGTCCTCACTCCATATGGTTGAGTAGTATATGACTCTTATGCATTGGTTATGACCAAGGGAGGACCATATCTTATAGGGGAAAGTGTATTGAAATCCTAGGATGTTAAAGGTATGAGAGAGAGATGGAAAGGTCAGTACGACTAGTATGAAAAGGTACAAGTGACATGCTAAGTCGTATCATGGACAATGTGTCAAAAGTCCCAAAATTTTTGTAAGACCAAGATCTTGGGTGTTTCATTCTCCCCCGCTTAGGTTCATTCGTCCTCAAACGAGGGGGTAAGGAAAGCATATACCTAGTTAACACATCAACACACATAAAACCGACCCTTCATCAAGTTAGAACAAAGCATACAACAAGGATATAACAGAACCCGCCTCATAATAACCTTCAACCAACCATTTTATTTCATTGACCTTAGGACCTAAACCCGCTTCTTATCAACACACTTACTCGATTCCCAAATTAGGGGCTTTAACTTAGTGTCTAAAAGAGACATAACTCAAGGTAAGAAGATCAACACATACCGTAATCACGAGTGTCCAAAATAGGAAACAAATGTGGTTACTCAGACTTCATGTCCTCATCCGCTTTTCAAGTAGCTTCCTCAGACTTTTGGTTCCTCCGTGGAACACTCAATGAAGCCACATATTTTGTGTTCATCCAGTGAACTTGCCACTCTAAGATATTATTGAGGCCTCCTTATAGAACAAAGCATTCGAGATACCAATACCAACCACCTCTACTCAACACATAGAACTTCAAAGGGATGGACTAATGCAAGAGAGAAAGTTCCACCTTACTTAGAGTTTACCAAGTCACGTCACTATGAGAGTCCGAGTCTATCTATACACTACCTCTTCCATGTATAAGACTTTTCAAAGAAATAAGGAGTAAACTGAAGCCACCGGGCTCTACTCCTCTTATCTATCCCGTGACACCCCTCCGCTTCCATCCCCTATATAATATAGATACCATGACTAAGGGATGGAGACAAACTATATCCAACAACTATAACCAAAATCCTCAACCTATACTTGAAACCCAAAACCATAAAACTACTATTCCATTAAATAATTCGTACGACCAAGCCTCATCATCTCTCTTATGTCTTCAATACAACTACGAGTATACCTACCGAATCATAATATTCAGGCCTATCATTTGTATACCTGAGGTATAATCTATCTATGAAAAGATTTAACACTCTCTACTATTACTTCAAGGGTTTTTATCACCTACTACTTTCCTATCTATTTCTCATGGCACAACTATACCTCACCTTCAAAAACCTTAACCCTAGTAGCTACTCTAGACTCTCCCCTACTTAGGGACTTCTATACTCCCCATTACCACCATAACCATGCTTCCTAAGCCACTACCACCCAAATATAAGGGTAGACATTTAAGGATCCAAAGTACAAGGATTATCCATGCCACTAAAGGCAAGACACACATCCTTAAAATAAGACATGACACCATAGGCACGAGGAACTTTATAAAATCTACCTAGACTAATATGGAGAGTCATCCCAAACAAGCCATACTACAAGAGGGCTCCTTAAAACTAGACATCAAAAGAAACACAAACTTATATACCACGACTCAAGTGAAATGGGGTCAAGACTCATATACCGAGGATAAGACGAATACAATAATGCAAACTTTGGGCGTAAGATCTAAAGGAATACTTGCAATACTAGTAGGGAAATCTCTTAGCCGAGATAGAAGGAAATCACTAGAATATGTCACCGACCTATCCTTGAAGTCCACGACTATAAGAAAATTTAAGATTGACCCACAACTTTCATCACATTACCCCTACAAGCATAACACTCCGCCCTAATAGGTATCACCAAGGATATATACTAGGACCACTTGGTTCACCCATACCCAAAACTTTTTCTATCTAGATGTTATCTATAGCGTGGTATAGCCATACGAGCTCCATGCTCTAACCCATTCAATGACTAGACCTTCAATCGACTAGTCCAACCTAATTCCTAGCCTATATGGCCCAACCTTCCCACTATTGTATCTCCCAAGTCATCAATCTCATAAAACCTACTAATTTACCTTCATGATTTCCACATTGCTACCCTCGATCTGTCATACTCATGCAATCAACATCAATATCTAAGATTCATACTTAGAGTCTATCAACCATCACATGCTACCGATAAAGTATCCCATATAAGGTATGTAGATACATGGTTCACCCCACAAGGTGGACTCTATGAACTCTTTATTAACCAACAGATGACGTAATCACTTACGCGGAAACCACCCCTCGTATGCATAAATACATGAACATTCCTACAAAAAATAAAAATTATTCCATTGCGAAAGCATAGAAATTGGACCAATGTTTGAAATAAGGCCAATTCACAACTCATTCCCCCTCTTATTCTGGGGTACTAGGAAGGTCATCAAGGAGAACCTCAAGACACTCATACTTCATAGGGGTGAATTTTAGAGAAGATCCTATTGAGTTAGAATCATTAACTCAGACCAAAAGACGCACACACTTTTTAGGGGTCAACTTTTCAGGCTTCATAATAGAGACAAGCCTCCTCTTCGTATACAATGACCGACTCATTAGGGAAGCTTAAACATGACCCTATGGGTCCAATAATCTAAAGAAGCATAGCACGAGTGTGACCGACCTATGACCAAGGTATCACGAAGTCCACCAGGTCCAACCCCATCATGTTTACCCTAATTTCTCTACTGCTAATAGACTCTACACAACCCTTGTAGACTCTTTTAACAACCACAAAGTCAACTACTGGGGAAAAGATAGAGAAAAGTGTAAAATAACTTTAGGAAAAATCCAAGATAATCACAAGTGAGGTCTCATAAGAAGAAGTAAACCCTAGGTCAAATAGATAATACACATTATACGAGAAAAGTTTTAACATACTTGTGTCATCATCGAGAGATGTATCAGAATCCTGAGGGTAGTAGGAGCATTCAGATGATCTTGACCAATGTCATATCTAGAAGTAGCAATCATTGGTGAAAGAGCTAGAGAATTGGTGACCGGTACCCTATTTGTCCAGGCAGTGCGGCAATCTTTATAGGACACTCCCATTGCATATAACCTAACTGCCCATAGCTAAAACACTAATTCCTTCCTTCTTTGCAATAACTATGGTACGACCAACCACGAAATTGATAAGAAGGACAGGAGGGTGAAATTTGGGCCACAATGTCATGAAGATAGGCACCTTGTGCTCTTGAAGCATTACCAACTTCAAGAAGCCTGTCTTCCAACGAATTTGGGTAGGGGCAATAGTCATAGAACAAGAGTTAGGACCCACTTAATTCTTCATCTTAGACCACTTACCACTACACTGGTGGCCTCTCTTTTACCCAGAAGATTGAGAACTCTTACCCAACTTCTTTCTCGGTCTTTCCTCATTCCTTCCTGTACCAATGGAACTATACTGGCATGATAGAGTTTCCATTATCTGGGTGAATAGATGAATAGAATATTGAAACTCAGCATTAGTAACCTCTTCATGAGGTAACTGAGCATGAGTGCCACCTTCTAAAGTAGGGTTAGGAAAGATCAATGGTGCTTCGTGAGGAAAATTAGAAATTGTGACCCTTAGATGCGTCTGTACCCCCGTACTTAGACGAGCTCCTCCCATGTTGCCCTTAGTTAAGATAGAAGAGTTTTCCGGAATGTCAGATCTCCTTGGAGGCATGATCTAAAAAATAAGTAAATAGAAATCAGAAAGAATCCAAGACCTTTAACTCTATTGCTTGAGATAAAAACACAAGAAAGGGAATCATTCCTAAGTGTTTTATAGCCTCTCTCTTATAAGTGTGGTGCATCAGACCCATAAAAGAGACTCTACTTGACATGACTTTATGGATGCCCAATTGACCATGAACCTAAGCTCTGATACCAACTTGACACAACCAGAAATTAGGCCATTTCATATGGGTACCTCAACCTCACATGAACCAAAGGTTGCCCCGATAACCCAACCAAACCATTGCATCATTATAAGAGTTGGATGAATTTCGACCATAAAGTAGGATAGTAGAACACATACTACTAGTCGTAACTTAAACATGTCTAAACATTTCATTTGATTTATCAAACTAGACACGATGACTAAGTCCATAGTTATCCATAAAACCTCTACCAAGTCGATGTCTCAGATATGTTGGGACATGCCCCTGACAATAGCCAAAATTCTAAGTCTAAATAAGTCTATTAACATAAGCAAAGACTTGAAATGTAAGACTTCTGGATGTATGGAAGCTCATTACTTCAATGTAAACACTTGATCCACTAGATTGCCCAATCACTGCATGGGAAAGAACAAGAAGCTCTGGCCTCTATGTTGCATGGGGACATAGTATTCGAAGATGGTTAGCATTAGAATAGTAGCATATAACTCAAGGATAAGGATAAAATAGCATTATCATTTAGTCAACAAGTCAATATATCATATTCTTTCACCATCAAACACATTAGCCATGCATATAAGTATAACACATGCCAAATAAGGGAAAATAAATCTTAACACCACTCATGGTGTAATCAATCAAAAACATAAGGTGAAGGACTCCGATCTCCCACACTAGATTCAAAAAATTCTAATTAGGACAAAGACTTTAGATGCTCTCATTTATATTAAACAAGGGTCTTTAACCACGTACTTATTCATTCAAGTAAAGAGACCCTAACCACTACTCTTAGGCAAGGGACTCTAACCTCTAGTTTCTTAGGCAAGGGATTTTAACCACAAGTCATTTTCTTAGGCATGGGACTCTGACATCATGATTTATTAGGCATGGGACTCCAACCACATGCATTCATTGGGCATAGGACTCCAACAACATACATTAACTAGGAATGGGACTCCAACCTCATGCTTTCACTAGGCATGGGGACTCCAACCTCATGCATTCATTTGACATGGGACTCTAACCTCATCCATTCATTTGGCATGGGACTCCAACCTCATGCTTTTACTAGGCATGGGACTCCAACCTCATGCACTCATTTGACATGGGACTCAAAGCTCATGCATTTATTTGGCATGGGACTCCATCCTCATGCTATCACTAGGCATGGAACTCCAACCACATGCATTCTTGGGACTCTAACCTAAAGTTGCCTTGGTGTTAATAGGTAACAGACTTTAACCACAAGCCCTCTCATTACCTTTACTAGTGGACCATTGGTTCCTAACTCTTTTATTTATGCATCTACCCTCATACAATTTATCTCAGCACATAAGGACTCTAACCCATTTGACCAATTCAACACCACATATGACCACGGGGTTTCATCCACCACACCCTTTAATAATATATGTCTTAATTTAATTTATTATTAAATTCAAGTTTATGGTCATCAAGATTCTTACATACCATTCACCCTTCACTAGCAATCTTGCAACATATTCTATACCACCCATTAGTTCAAAACACAATTTAAGTTTAATTTTATGTTAGGGACTATAAACCTTTATTAATCATCAACTGAACAAGGTCATCAATTACAAATTACAAGGCTCACAATACATTAACAATACCATTCATCATCCATTCATACTTATTGAGCCATTTCCCGAGTTCAAAGAATCATCAATATATAACTAGTCATTTCACTTAGTCATTTTAACAAAGACTTTGTGTACATGCCTTTACCTAGGCCATATTCAAAGCAACAATCATCAATATTCTGGTTTCTCAAGACTCATTTGTTAAGATACAACCAAAAAGCATCCACATGTACAAAACATCAACAACATTATGTACGGACATAAGTCTAAGCAACAACACACATAACTCATCACTAGGCATCAAACCCTTAACGTTTAGATTTCAAAATCTCCATATACACTTACTAATTCAAGTGTAAAATACATGGGTTTAGAGTTATTTAGAAAGGGGAAGAGGTACATGCCTTAAACAAGTTGATGCAATGAAGAACTTGGTACCACTCTTGCCTCTAGATGAACTTATTTTAAACCTTAGCCTCCAATCTTATTTCAAGACCCCTTGAGAGTGTTTGGGGTGTTTGATTTACCATACAAGTGCTATGAGAGGATAACATGACTTATATAGGGAGGGGAATTAGGGTTTTAGGCATGATAAATGACCACAAGGCCCTGGGACAAAAGCTGGAAAATGACACCGTCCAAGGGTACGACTCCCCTATACGATTCACTAGGGAACCATACCCTAGGGTACAAGTGGTACCCAAATTATACCATAGGAGTTTACATACTTTTAAGGGTACGACTAGGAACCTTTGAGTTGTAACCAAAGGGTATGACTCACCCCTAACTCGTATGGACCAATCGTATAGAAAATAGTCCACTCCAAAGTAGGTCTTTACTCCATACAGTTGAGTAGTATACGACTTTTATACATTGGTTACGACATAGGGAGGCCATGGCATATAGGGGACAGTGTGTTGACCTTCTAGGATGTTCAAGATATGAGGGGGTAAGGTGGGTACAACTCGTATATAAGGGTATAAGTGACATTCTAAATCATATCATGGATAATGTGTCCAAAGTCCAAAGATTTTTGCAATGCCAAGATCTTGGGTGTTCCAAAACCCACAGTATGACTTCCCATAAAAACTTCAAGGAGGGTGGGATGAAGCCTATTGGGCCCTACTAGCTTGGGATTGGGCACCCTATGCTTGAGACCCACCATCATACTGAGACCGACGATCACTCGACGACTTCGGGTAAGAAATACTTGCTTTAGATTATTAACCAGAACTCGACCACTTGTTCTTTAGCAACTTACCACCATCTCTACCACCTTGCTCAGAAGGCCTAAATTTCTTCCATTGCCTTTCACTGAAATCAACCTGTTTTTTATTCTCCTCCTTCATTTGTTGTTTGTGAACAACCAACCTAGAGATATCCATGTCATTATCAGCAAGGAATCCTTATTTTAAAGGATCAAATCATGAGATAGTCCTAAAGAAAATTTCCTTATCTATGCCCTCATATCAGATACCATCTCTGGAGCATACTGAGACTACTGGTAAAACTTCAAAAAATACTTCTTGACTGACATCCTACCTTGTTACAGATTAACAAAATCCTCCGTTTTTGCTTCCCTCAACTCTCGAGAAAAGAAGCGGTCCAAAAATGCATTAGAGAAATCCTCCCATAGAGATGACTCATTAATGTCACCCTTGCTTAATCCCATTCATTGTACCATTAGTACGCCACATCATTCATCTGGTAGGCAACAAAATCAACCCCTTCCATATTCGTGGCATGCATTACCCAAATAATATTTTGTATCTCATCTAGAAAACCATGAGAATCCTCCTCTCCTTAACACCTGTAAAAGTCAGAGGATTTAACCTCATAAACTGGCCAACCCTTGTGGCCTCAAATGATGGAGTAGATAATGCACTATGTTTAGCCTGAGAAGCTACCTACTGAGTAATCATATGAATCAACTGACAAAACTCAACATTCATCATATTAGCATGAGGAGGACTATAAGGAACAAGTATAACTCCTGAATAATCCAAAACTGGACCCCTATACCGAGTATGGATCCCATGACTAGAGCGTGTTCCATCAACATTGTCCTCAGTTGGAATAGAGGAGTTTCTGTAAACTTCAGATCGTCAAGGCATGATCTGAAAGACAAGCAAATAGAAATTAGAAGAATCCAAGACCTTAGACTCTATAGCTCGAAATAAGACAACAAGAAAGTAAAACATTCCTAAATGCCTTGTAGCCTCTCCCTTATGAGTGTGAAGCACTACACACCCTTAAAAGAGACTCTACTTGACTTGACTTTATGGAATCCTAATTCACTATGAAACTTAGGTTCTGATACCAACTTAACCCGAACCAGGGCCTCATCATAATGGGCATCCCAAGTACAACAAGGACCGGAGATCACCCTAGATACCTAATCCGATCTCCAATCATATAACCTGATTTAGATGAATTTCAAACCTATAACAAGATAGAGTAACTATCAACTCAAAGACTCTGGGATAGGTCCATGACCATGGCCAATCTAAACAAGTCTAACCATCTAATACCAACCAATGACCATAACCAAAACTAAAATAATAATTAAATCCATAGCCATACCATAATAAAATAGAACAATCAAATAAAGTCATAGAGTATCATCCCCAATACCAATACCAATGTCAAGGATGACACCACTGTCGATACCGCCTATACCAACCCATAGTAGTTCCATAACTCCTCTATTCGAAATTAAAACAATATTTGGTTGGGACATGCCCTAGACCATTGCCAAAACCAATGTCCAAGACTAACCAATGAAAACGTAAGAAACTAAAACTTGAAATGGATCCTTCCAAAGTATAAAAGCTCACTACTTTAAGTCAACACAAGCTGATCCCGAGTCCAATCACTGAGTAAGAGGTGTATTATGACTAACACCTACATCATGTGGGGATACAACATCAAGACGGTTAGCAGTTGGAGTACTAGCATGTAACTCAAGGATAAGGATAAAATAGTGCCAACAGTTCAAAACTAATCAATCAATGCATAGACCAATGCCATACATATATGTATATATATATATATATATATTTATATCATGCCAGGATAGGGAACAAGATTAACATAAACTTTGAAATTATTAACATGGTATGTGTAGCATGATCGTCATAGAACAAGGCACCCACGAGCTATATGGGCTGAACTCTCCCTAGAAGAAAGGGCCCCAATACGTGTAGCCATACAAATTAGAGAATATATAAATCTGTATATGCCTATATGAGGGACTCGAACCTCCTGGCATAATCAAGGTGATTTAAGCACTATCACTTGTATTATGAGGGACTCAAACCTACCATTTATATATTCACTTAGCGGATGCAAACCACCCGTCATAAGATACCTGCACTAGCTATTGCAGTTTCTAGTGTTTGCCCTTCCGAGTCCACTTTCATGGCCCAGCTACACATCTCTCTTCAAAGCTTAATTTAAAACCATCATTCCACATACACAACTATTTTGTAAACTACTTACCAAAGGCAGTTTGTTGGTAATGTTATACCAACACTACTTGCAAGTATACCATATGCCATTACCATTATAAATCAACCATTCATTCAATTGATTTGGGGACTCGAACCCATTGTCTAACAAAGACACTTGTTCAATTAAAAGTTTAGGGACTCAAACCCATTGTCTAACAAAGACATAAATCAAGTTAATATTTAGAGATTCAAACCCATTTAATAATTTAAACTACCAAGGTTACCATTTAAATCATTACATGGCCGACAAGGCCTTCACAAAACTATTTACAAACTATTCATATTTATTAGGCAAAACCTTAGTTCAAAACACCATTGTCATGTGACTTTGTTATTCTCTTAAATATTTTTACAATAACTTTGAGGGCATGCTATTATCAAAATCAAAATCAAGGTAAAAAGCATCAAGTTTAGGATAACCCATGACCCAATTCTGAAACCACAATTACCAAGCACCCGCATGTGCAAACAATCGCCAAAAACATGTATAAACTCAAATTAAACAAAGAGTAAAAAATACTCAACCATATGCAACAAAACCCTCAACCATGATTTTTAAAACCATCATTTATGAATCATAAACAAGCTTTAAAACACATGATATTTATGAGCGAACAATGAGGGAAGAGTCACATGCCTTATTCAAGAATGTTCACAGAAGAAACTTGACTCTTGAGCCTCTAGATGATCACCTTTGAAGAACCCTAGCCCTAATCTTCAAAAGAGTGTTTAGAAAGTGTTTGATGTTTCAATAGTAGGTTAGGCGAGGCCACAACATGTTTTAATACACAGGGGCTTAAGGGTTTTGGGTGTGAAATATCCAAAATACCCGTAACTTAAGAGATAAAATATACATGTAGAAGGGTATAACCCATCCCCTATATCGTCCCTTAGGGTACATATGGTATCCTTATCTCGTACTCTAGCATCATCTTGGACCCCTATACTGACCAACATATGACCACACATGACTAACTCGTATCCTAACATACGAGAAGTACCTTATAACCAGTACCCTAGATAGAATACTTTGGAAAATGCTTAGGGTACCATACGACTTAGCAACATACCATTTGTACCCCAACAAATAACTAGTAAGGTGTTCAATCATACCTTAGATAGAAACCATCCCAACCACACTAATTTACATATGAAAGGAGGGACCCTAAATCATAAAACATCATACGACTAGCACCTAGAGGTCGTATGATGTCCTATAATCTGAATATTAAGAGATTTTCTAAGGGTCCAAAGCCAAGGTGTTTCACTCTTGGTATTTGAGAGTACAACATAAACTAAAAGAGGCACCATCTTTATATGTTTTGCTACCCATTTTGTGTGACAAATCTGTAGTATGCACACTTAAAAGGGTATATCCACCACTAAAATCACCAAAACTAGTGTTACCATAATCATGGTCATTTCTTATTTCAAAAACTTCAAGAGGAACATCAACAAGTCTATCAACACCACCAACCCCAATAGCAACACTATCACCACCACCTCCAATAACAACAATAGTAGTATCATCATCACTACCAACACCACCATTAACATCACTACCACCATCAACAACAATATAATAAGACCCAGTAAATTTTCAAATATTTTATTTTTGACTCTCCCACACACGTAATATTGATTTTTAACATGATTATATTTAGGGATATTAGAAGGGTGTTTTGAAAAGTTTTACAATTTTAAAAAAGAGTTTAGGGTTATTTTGGAACCCCGGGGAAGTAAACCTCCACAATAGTAGCGTGCCATGGATGTTAGTCTCTGCAATAAGGGTATGGTATTGAGGCTACCCTCCGTGATTAGGGCGTTCCACGCTCCTATGTTAATTTCATCTAATTTTTTTTCATTTGGGGTGAGGGGCTTTTGGTATTTTTATCCCTTGTATGACTTAAACATACAATTATCCTTTTTCTTTTAGTTTTAAAAGATCAAACACCATTCTTCTTTCTTCTAACTCAAAACACAAGAAAATTCAAGGGTTTCACAAAGGAGTCAGCCTTCAGGATCCAAACTTTGAATTCTCTTAGAATTCTTTGGTATTTCAGGCATGTTGCTCATCCCTAACTCTTATTGTTACATTATGGCATTTATTAAATCAATATTGATGTGCTTTAATTGTTGGGTTTGAAATTGGGTCGAGGGGCTTTGATTGTTATGACTTGAATTACTTGTCCCATGGTTTAAATTTATTATTCATGCTTTAATTGATGATTTTTGGGACTTAATTGGTGTATTATTTTAATAGTTGGAATAGGGGACATGAATTTTTCCAAATTGATGAAATTTTGGTTTGATAATGGCATTAACCTCAATCCACTTGGTAAACTTAGTTTTGAATATGGATAATTTCATGATTTAACTTATCTTTTGAACCCATTTTATTGTATTAAAGGAAAAATGGATAAATATGGTTTTTGGACGGCCATGGGGGCCATGGCTTGGAACTTGGGAGTCAATTTTGTTATTTTAATTGGTTTGACATAATTGAATTAGCTTGAATCATATTGGTATAATCATATCAAGTTAGTAAATTCCGTAATAAATGACTCCTGGGTTAATGGTTGGTTTATGCACAAACTATTTTAATTTGGACTTAAAGAGTATTGAATAGCTCATCGTGAAGGTATAGGTCCTGGGGGGATCAACATTAAAAACCATATTTGCTGGTGTTAGGGGTCCATGTGACTATTTGATGGCGTTAGGGGTCCATATTTTGGGAGGGCTAGATCCTTAATGTCCTTCGCCTTTCCTTGGTTCATGTGGCTAACATGTACTGGGTCCCTTCCAGTAGGGGGATGTGGACCCATATAACCTACGGGTTCCTTTAGGATGAAGCGAGATACTCAATTCACGTTAATATTTTGAACTATCATGTTAATTGAACTTTGTCCCTATCCCGATGTCATTTATTTATATATATATATATACAAATGTTGTACAATGTGGCTTTGATTAGTTTTGGAATTGGCATTATTTTATTTCTTTACCTGACTTACATGCTAGTGCTCACCCCAGTGAGCATTCCTAGATGCTACATCATTTCATGATGTAGGGTCTAATTACTTTTTCATTGTTCCTGTACAATGTTAGGTAGTTCGATACTCTTGTGGTTCAGCTGTGAAGTAGTGATCCTCCATCTTTTTGGAAGGCTAGGTCATTTATTATTTTCAGTATTGTTTAGTATTTCATTTTAGATTTTTTCGGTCATAGTTGGGGGCATGTCCCGACTTCTTTTGGTATTCCTATTTTAGAGGCTTTTGTCGACAAGTGTAGGTTGATTGTTCGTTTTGATTCTCAGAATCTTCATTTAATTTACTATCTTTGTTATTGCTATTTTGGTTGACTTTCATTGTTTATAGTTATGTGCTCTTAAGATAGGGGTACAAGGGTGGTCTCTGACCCACGGTGGGCTTGAGACACCCATCACGCTTAGGCCCGAGTTCAGGTCGTGACAAATATCACAAAAAATATGCTTACCCTTCCCAAGTGATTTTCTTTTGATGGTTGTTGCTCCATCCAATTCCTTGTTTATTCTATAAATTACCTTAGGGTATGATAAATTTTTTGAAGAAAATAAAGTAACAAGAAATGACATCTTCAACTCTCGATTAGTTAAGACAAGCCATTGATGTACAATCTAAAACAAACAAGTACATATATTAGAATGATAGTTAAATTAGTAAAATTAATCATTAATTAAAGAAAGAACTTAATTAAAAGTAGACTCACTGCTTCCTTAGAGGGGGAAAAAGATCAAGAAATTTTACTTTTTTTAAAATCATTTTTTATCAACAATCATGTCAGAATTCTTGGACATGATACCCCTTTTTGGTAGCCGTTCACTTGGTGTCAGAGATAAGAAATGGTTTAAAATGCTCAGGCCTATAAAAATTATGCTAACAAATTAAAATAATTATTTAATAAAAAATAAATAAAACATGAAAAAAATTTATCATGAAAGTTCATGAAAAGCCATATAAGTTAATTGTCCTTGGAGTTATGGAGTCATGAAATATTTGACAGTAATTTTGAAACACTCATGACCTCAACGATAGTTGTTGAATGCCTCCAGATCTTTGGAGAGCTTTATTAGATCAAGTGTTATGTTATTGTTAACGTCTCTCACCCAAAGAATATTATGTACATATCAGATCAAGCACAGTGATTGGTTGTGCTTCATTTAAAGACTTTTACCTTTCAACTCCTTAATCAAATTTGTTTTTTTGAAGCTTGGACCAACAAAAAACACCAAGTCATCACCATCAATTGACTTGCCTTTTTGAATTTTCTTGATAGTCTTAGATCCTTTTTTATTGTTGTTTTTGGTGTATGAGATGCTTTTTTTTTGTTACAACAAGTATAGGTTGAGAAGGAGTATAACATTTTAGTCCAATAACTATGTCAAACTCTTGCTAACCAAAATAAAGTGGCACGCCACAGTAATTTATTCATACCTCATTCATCTTATCTTTATTCTCATACATAAATCTACGTTTGAGAAGATCATACACTATGGTCATTTGAAAACAAGAATTATTGTCCTTCAAATAAATCAAAGATATTGCTCAAAGAAGTTGTCTCTGAAATAAACATTCAATTTTTATTTTTGAAGTATTATTCTGAAGGTGTCAAAAAATTTCATGGCTAACTTTACCACACAACCACCAATAAAATTTGTGGCACCATCACATTGCATTCTCGTAAGAAAATTATCAATACAGAAGGTTTTGACAAACTCTTAAATGGAAGGTCTCTTAGTATCAATATTAACATTTAGATCATGTTGACTTTTTTTAAATCAAAATTCAAGATCTCTTGTGAAGTTTTCCTCTTTCTCATGTTCATTTTCATCATCTTCTCCTTCATCTTATTCTCTTTTATCATTTTTATAATCTTTTTCTACTTCATCAACTTCTCCATCCCCTTATTCATCTACATCTACTTTCTTTTCATTCCCATTACTTTCATCTTCATATTTCTCATCTTCCTCACTTTCCTCATCTCCTTGTTTATCTTTATTTAAATCTCTAGATTCGTCACTTCTTTCTACTCCATGCTCATCCTCTTTTTTCTTTTTTTTTCTATATTTAGAGATAATTGAGAAAGGATTTCTTCTTCTAATTGAGATATTACTTGTACAACAAGCTCATCTAGTGCTGAATATAGCCTAAGTACTTTACTTCTTTTTTTCTTTGGAGTTAATTCACTTCATTTTCTTTTGGGAGCCATTTTATATACAAATAAGAGGAAAATAAAAAAAATTATAATTAATTTGTGCATCATTAAAAAAATGAGTAGTAATGAATTTAACAATTACAACACGGTATAATAATAATTTCAATAGATGAGTGATCTGTTGCAATATAACATAGTAAAATAATTTTTTCAATAGATGAGTGATCTGTTGCAATAGATGAGCGATCCATTTTAACAAATGGTTCATCTGTTGGAAGAAATCAAAATAGTATACCTTACTATTTTATTCCTTCCAACAGATGGGTCATTTGTTGGAAGAAATCAAAATAGTATACCCTACTATTTTTATTTTTTCCAACAAATCACTCATCTGTTGCAACAAATTACCTATCTGTTAGAAACATCATAATAGTAAACCAACATAAGGTATATTCATTCATAACAGATGCGTAATATGTTCCAACAGATTCTTGTTTTGATGCAACATATTACACATTTGTTGGGATATTAACCACAAGTTTAACACAAATATACATGTACCACCAACACCACCAACATACACCAACATTTATATACATATATCAGCAATAACAGCGACAACAAGAACAATAATTTCCAAGAACAATACCAACAGTTACCAATACAAGAACAACAACAACACCTATATTTACCAATACAATAATGCTAATAACACCAACAAAACCAACAAAAGCATCAACAACACCAAGAACACCACCAACACTGACATGACCCGACCCTAGGCCTTGTCGTAATGGGCATCCCAAGTCCAACCAGGACCGAGGACCGCCCCGTGTTACCCAACCCAACCACCTATATCCAGCCTTAGATGGGATGAATTTCGAACATATAATAAGATAACGTTATTATTCTCATGAAGACTCTAGGATAAGGTTAAAACCGTGACCAACCAAACTGAGTCCAATCGCACCTCACTAACTGCCCAACTATACCAAACCAAATATAGACCATAAACCAAAAGGAATACCAAAACATAATATGAAAATGAATCCCAAAATGTAATAGGATGGAAAAACCAACAATATCATCCAAAAATGTCAGCCCACTGGCTTATCCAATGCTAAGGCCGACACTAATACTGATCCCGCCCATACCAAACCACATAAGTACCACAAAACCTCTATCCAAAGGAGTAAAAATATGTGTTTGGAACATACCCCCAACCATGGACAAAACCAATATCCAAAATATAAGAAAAGTGTTTAATGAAATCCATAACATAAAATGATGCCTTTCTAAAGGATGGAAGCCCACCACTTTAGTCCAAATGCTATTATTGAATCTGTGTGATAAACATGAGGAGTAGAATGGCCAGTTCCTGCATTGTGTAGGTATACAACCGCCAGTAGATGGGGTTAGCAAATCACCGCTAGCATGAAACTCAGGATAAGGATAAAATAACGCCAGTTATAAATCCAAGTAAAAACATCCATAATGCATACAACCATATATATATATAAGTGCTGGGAAAAGGTACCAGGTTTAGCATGCACATAAAACCTTTACCTGGGTTGTGTAGCTTTGCCGTCCTAACCACCCACGGGCAATATATGTTAAGCTCTGCCTGCTGAAAGGGCCTCAGTGTGTGTCGCCGCATGACCAGGGAAAATACCATGGGATGACTAGTACATCCCTCCAATATAGAATGTGACACTCTCACGTGGTCATCAAAGACCCCACGTCTCAGTAAATAAGAGTTTTCAGTTTTGGTCCCCCCCAGACTGCCACCTTCCATGGCTTAGATACACACCCCGCCATTAATGCCTAATTAAAACCATGTCCAAACAATCCATTTACAAATTATTAACCAAGGCCAATCATACCACCCCACTACTTGTAAGCAATATCCATAGTCAAATCATTTAGGTTAAGGGGACCTTAGGTGCTCTTCTAATTACCATATTAAATCACATAGGAGACTTCCATGTCCTCCACAAGCATAACCATTTAACCTTTAGCCTTTTTAAACCATTTAAACCATACATAAATCATTTGTCCAATTTAAAACATACAAGAATTCCATTAAAAGAAGTCAATGCAATGAACATATCTTTATAAGCATTTTATCAAACACCTTGGGGGTATAATATTACCAAAACTAATTACAAAGATCATTAAACCATTTATATGAAATCCAATTGTCCAAAACCACCATTAAATCATATAAAAGCATAACTAAAGCCATGTAATCCTTGTTGCCCCAAAGCTCTTGAGAGAATTATTGGATGTTTAGGAATAGTTTCTAAGTGTAATGAATAGAATAATAGGGTAAATAACCTCCTAAGTGTATTAGAAGTCATGTGTTCCTATTAGGTAAGTAGGGAAATATCAAGAATACCCCCACTTAAATTCCTTAAAAACCCATCACAGGGATACGACTGACCCATATGAGTAATACCCTTCTATA
The DNA here is from genome assembly GCA_030864225.1 of Capsicum baccatum var. pendulum. Taxonomy (NCBI): domain Eukaryota; kingdom Viridiplantae; phylum Streptophyta; class Magnoliopsida; order Solanales; family Solanaceae; genus Capsicum; species Capsicum baccatum. The sequence goes on along the minus strand of CM061560.1, from coordinate 155,227,130 downwards.
CAGTCGATATCCACCACTCGTATCCAAGCCTCAACCCTTGGATCAAACACTATCCAGCATACGAATCATCCAACCAAGTTGTAACTATAGTATACGATCCGTACCCATAACCCGTATCACTGGCAGAATGAAATACCTAGAGGATCAAACACTGCCTGCCTTATGAGTCCCTGATATGAGTCGTACCAATCCTTTACAACTCACACCTCTAAGTCGTACCTATTCCAGTGACCATAACCATCCCACTAACTAACAGTGGTTAACATATGACTGGAAGATACCACTTTTACCCCAATATTTGGCTCATATCCATGAGTCGTATTGGGTCTACTGAACAAATTTCCATGAAATTTTCTAAGGGTCAAAATCCATGATATTTCAGTCTCCCCCACTAAGAACATTCATCTCTAAATGATGAACAAAGTAGGGGTAACCACACACAGAGTCATTTGCATTATCAAATATCCCTTTAACAAGGTTTGAAAACAAAGAGGCAAGGATGTTAATGTTTCTTTTAACAAATTCAGAAAATAAAGATGTGTTCAAGACACATACCTTCCGCACGAATTCAACGAGTAGAAAACAAATGTGGATACTTGGACTTTATGTACTATTCTGCTTCCTAATTAGCTTCTTCCACCTTATGGTTCTGCCATAAAACCTTAACAAAAGCCATATCCTTGGTCTGCAATTGGTGAACTTGCTTATCTAATATCTCAATCGGGACCTCTTCATAAGAAAGAGAATCCAAAATACCCCATCCTTCCAATAGAACAACCGAAGAAAGATCACCAAAACGTTTACTTTACATGGAAACATGAAAGACCAGATGAACCAAACTTAAGCTAGATGGCAACTCCAGCTCATAATTAATATTGCCAACTCTGCACAAAATCACATAAGGACCAATAAACCGAGGACTAATTTTCTCCTTTTTTCCAAACTTCACCACTCCTTTTATGGGATTACACCTTGAGGAACACCCTATCCTCGACCTTAAACTCTAAGTCTCTACGCCTAACATCTGCATAAGACTTTTGGCGACTTTGGTAACTTTAAGCCTATCACCAATCACCTTTACCTTCTCCATCGCCTAATAGACCAAATTGGGACCAAACAAATCTGTTTATCCAAGCTCAAACCACCCAATAGGAGATTACACCTCCTACCATACAATGCCTCAAAAGGAGTTATTCCAATACTCGAACGATAGCTATTATTGTAAGCAAACTCCACCAAAGGTAGATGCTCAACCCAATTGCCACAATAGTCAATCACACAGGCCCGAAGCATATCTTCCAATGTCTAAATAATTCTCTCTGCTTGCCCATCCGGCTGTGGATGACAAACAGTACTAAGACTAAACTTAGTCCCCAATACTTTCTAGAACAACTGCCAGAAATGAGATATAAACTGCATACCACGATAAAAAATAATTGAGATAGGTACCCCATGGAGCTTTACAATCTCCTTTAGATACAACCCCAAATAATCCACCACCAAAAAGGTAGTCTCTACTGGAAAGAAATACGCAGACTTGGTCATCCTATCCGTGATGACCCAAATCAAATCATACTAATTTTGAAATTGAGGAAGACCAATAACTAAGTCCATATTGATCATTTCCCACTTGTATTCAAGCAAATTAATTTCTTGATACGATTCTCCTAGCCTTATGTTCTCAACCTTAACCTGTTGACACATCATACACTTGGCCACGAAATCAGCCACATCCCTCTTCATGCCATTCCACCAGTAGATCTTCTTGAGGTCATGATACATCTTAGTCAAGTTAGGATGAATAGCATAGCACGAATCATGCACCTCAACCAAAACCCTTTGCCCAGCCCCTTAACATCAGGACCACACAATCTTCCTTGGTACCGTAAGTACCATCACTACTGATCTCAAACACCACTACCTTTTGCCTACCAACGTCACCCTTGATCTTCATCAAAATAGGATCTAACACTTTTTTGTCTTGAATCTCCGCACCAAGAGATGATCGAACCACATCCTCCACCATCACACCACCATCCTTAGAGTCTAAGAGATGAGCTCCTAGATTAGCCAAGCGATGAATATCCTTCACTAATTCCTGCTTGCCTTTCTCCATATGAGCTAAAATCCCCATGGATAACCTGCTTAGAGCATCAACAACCACATTATCCTTACCTGGGTAGTAGTGAAGACTCATATCATAATCCTTGAGAAGATCAAGCCATCTCATCTACCTGAGATTTAGCTCTTTCTGAGTGAACACGTACTGAAGACTTTTGTGATTAGAAAATATATCCACGTGAACACCATACAAATAATGCTTCCATATTTCAAAGCGACCACAACCGCCAACAACTCTAAATCACGAGTAGGATAATTCCTCTCATGTACATTCAACTACCTGGAAGCATAGGCAATCACTTTCCCATGCTACATCAACATACAACCAAGTCCTACTCGAGTTGCATCACAATAAACCACAAACCCATCATTGCCTTTTGACAAGGTTAGGATTGGAGCCAAAGTCAACTTATCCTTCAAATTCTCAAAACTCCCTTCACAAGCATCCGACAAAGAAAACTTAACCTTCTTTTGAGTCAACTTAGCCAAAGGAGCAACTATCGAAGAAAAGCTTTCCACAAAATGCCTCTAATACCCAGCCAAACCCAAGAAGCTATGAATATTAGATGGAGTTATTAGCCTAGGCCACATTTTTACCACAAAGACCTTCTACGGATCCACCATGATCCCTTCACTAGAAATAACATAACCTAAGAAAGTCATAGCATTCAACCAAAACTCACACTTAGAGAACTTGGCATACAACGGTTGTTCCTTTAGGGTCTACAATGCCAAATGGAGGTGATTAGCATGATCCACCTCACTCTTCGATTAAACCAAAATGTCATTAATAAATAAAATAATCTAAATACTACCTGAACATCCTGTTCATTAAGTCCGTAAATGTTGCCGGGGCATTAGTCAACCCAAATGATATCACCAAGAACTTAAAATGCCCATACCAAGTACGAAGAGCCATCTTAGGGATATCCACCACCCTAATCGTAAGCTGATGGCACCCATATAGAAGATCTATCTTGGAAAAGAACTTGGCACCCTGTAACTAATCAAACAAGTCATCTATCCGATGAAGATGATACTTGTTCTTGTCTGTCACCTTGTTCAACTGCCTGTAGTCAATGCACATCTGAATGGAACCATCCTTCTTGCGCACAAACAACACCGGTGCACCCCACGGATAAATAATAGGATGAATAAACCCCATATCCCAAAGATCCTTAAATTGCTCCTTGAGAGCAAATCAATACCAAACTCTCTTTCCCCATTTAGAAGAACACTAGGAAAATCATACAGAAAGACCTCTACAAACTCATTAACCATAGGGACCAAAGAAAAAAAAGGACCTTCAGATTTAGAATCTTTAACCCGAACCAAGTGATAAACACAACCCTTAGAGATTAACCTTTGATCTCTAAGATAAGAAATAAACCCCCCTGGAGCGAAGGAATTGCCTATCATTTTTATAACCGGTTCACCAGGGAACTTAAAGATAACCCAACGGGTCCGATAATCCACTGATGCATAAAAAAAATGCAACCAATCCATACCTAAGATAATATCAAAATCTACCATATCTAACTCAAATAGATCTACCAAGGTCTGATTTCTACCAACAGATACAACATAACTTCTATAGACTGTCCTAGCAATAACTGAGTCACCTACCGGGGTAGAAATAGAAAAAGAATCCGAGTTAACTTCTGAATCAAAATCAAACAACATAGCCACATATAGAATCATATAAAAAAGAGTGGACCTCGGATTAAGCAAACAATATATGTCACAAGAGAAAAAATGTAACATACTAGTAACGAGATCAGGTGATGCCTCAGATTTCTACTAGGATGCCAAAGCATACAACCTGTTCTGACTAATACTAGAACCAGGAGTAGTAACAGAAGAAGATGCCACACCACAAGGTGCAGGAATAGAAGATGAAGCCACATGAATCTTATTCACCCCCATATTAACCTTATTGACCGAACAATCCCTGAGATAATGGCCTACCTGTCCATATTTAAAGCACTTATCCATTCCTTCCTTGGCATAACCCCGATGTGGATGACCGAAGAACCAATAAGAAAGACATAAAAAACTGACTGACCTCCGCTCACCTGAGATTGTGCAACCTATGCCTGAGAATTGTCACGACCTTGATGATGCTTATCTCTTGACTGATAAGGAGCGCTAGCAAGAAAGGAACCCTAACTCCCCTACTTCTTTATTTTTCACTTGCCACCATCTCTACCACCCTGAGACTGAGCACCTTCCTGATAAAAAAACCTGCTCCACTTTCCCTGCCTTTCCCCAAACTTCACTTGTTTTCTCTTATCCTCCTCAATCTACTACATATGAATAATCAACCTCGAGATGTCCATATCTTTAATTAGAAAGTCAGTTTTACTCTCCAGAATCAAATCTCTATTCAACCTAAAATCAAACTTCCTTATTTTCGACCATATATCAGCCACCAAATAAGGAGCATACCTGATAGCTGCTGGAAATTCAAAGCATATTCCTTTACAGACATCCTTCCCCGCTTGAGGTTCACAAACTTCTCCATCTTTTTTTTTCTTAACTCTTGAGTAATGAAATGATCCATAAAGGCATTAGAAAAAGCCTCCCATAACCTTTCCTATTTTATATCACCTCTATCCCTATCCCACTCCTTATACCACTGATAAGCAACATCCTTGAGTTGATAAGCTATAAATTTAACCCCCTCTACATTAATAGCCTGCATCACCCAAAAGATTTTTTCTATCTCATCTAAGAAGCCCTGTGGATTCTCCTCCATCTTCACCCTAGTAAAAGTTGGAGGACCCATCTTCATAAATTGACAAACCCTTGTGGCCTTAGCAGACAATTCACTAGTCACACCTCGCTCAGCCTGAGCAGCAACGAATTAGGCAATGACATAAATAGACTGATGAAATTCTGCATTCATTATGTTGCCTTGAGAGACCTGAGGAGAACTAGCCAAAATAGGAGAAACTCCAACACTATTAGGAATAGAACTATGAGATAGAAGATGTACTCTATACATAGGACGTACCCCTTTAGCATTATCCCCAGATGGGATGAAAGAATTTCCTTGTGTTCCAGATCTAGGACGCATGATCTAAAAATATGAACAAACAAGGATTAGAGAAGATTCCGAGATTAAGAACTTAATCTTAAAGATAGACTACCAAGAAAGTAAAACATTTCTAAATGTCTTGCAGCCTCTCTCTTATGAGTGTGGCATGGTTCACACCCCTAAAAGAGACTCTACTTGACACGGCTTTATGGACTTCCCAGTTGACCATGAACCTAATGCTCTAATACCAACTTGACATGACCCAACCTCGGGCCTTATTATAATAGGCATCCTAAGTCTAACCAGGATCGGGGATTGCCCCCTATTACCCAACCCAACCACCTATATCTAGCTTTAGGTAGGCTAAATTTCAAATATATAATAAGATAATATTACTGTTCTCATGAAGAATCTAGGATAGGGTCACAACTATGATCAACCAAACCGAGTCCAACCGCACCTCACCAAGCTCCCAATCGTACCAAACCAACTATAGACCATACACCAAAGGGACCACCAAAACATAATATGAAAATTCATCCCAAAATGTAATAGGATAAAAAACCAACAATATCACCCAATGATCTCAGCCTACCGGCTTATTCCAATGCCAAGGATGACACCAATATCGATTCCACCTATACCAACCCGTAGAAGTACCACAAAGCCTCTATCCAAAAGAGTAAGAATATCTGGTTAGGACATGCCCCCAACCATGGCCAAAACCAATATCCAAATAAAAGAAAAGTGTCTAAGGAACTCCATAACATGAAATGATACCTTCCTAACGGATGAAAGCTCACCACTTCAGTTCAAATGCTGATACCAAATCCGCATGCTAAACATAGGGAGTAGAATGGGCGGTTCCTGCATAGCACAGGTATACAGCCGCCAGTAGATGAGGTTAGCAAATGATCTCTAGCATGAAACCAAGATAAGGATAAAATAATGACATTTATAAAACCAAGTAAAACAATCCATAATGGATACAACCATATATTTTTAAGTATCAGGAAAAGGGATCGGGTTTAGCATACACTAAAAACCTTTACCCAGCCTGTGTAGTTTGCCTTCCTAACCACCCACAGGCGATATAGGTTTAGCTTCCCTACTGAAAAGGACCTAGTGCGTATAGATGCACGACCAGAAAATATCCTATAGGATGACTTATACCTCTCTCCAATATAAAATATGACACTCACACATGGTCATCAAAGACCCCTCATATTGGCAAATATAAGTTTTCAATTTTGATCCCCTTGGGACCGCCACCTTCCATGGCTTAGCTACACACCCCGCCATTAATTCCTAATTAAAACCATGTCAAGAAAATCCATTTACCATTTATTAAACAAGACCAATATTAGTGGTATCGTCATACCACCCTATTACTAGCAAGTAATATCCATAGCCAAACCATTTAGGTTAAGGGGACCTTAGGTGCCCTTCTAATTACCATATTAAATCCACTTGGGAGACCTCCATTTTTTCCACAAGAATAACCATTTAACCTTTAGCCTTTTTAAACCATTTAAACATACATAAATCCTTTGTCTAGTTTAAAACAAGCAAGAGTTCCATTAAAAGAAGTCAACGCAATGAACATATCTTTATAAGCATTTTATCAAATACCTTGGGGGTATAATACAACCAAAACCAATTCCAAAGACCAATAAACCATTAATAGGCAATCCAATTTTCCAAAACCACCATTAATACATATAAAAGCATAATTAAAAATATAGGAAACCATAACCAATTATTCAATATCAAAACCCCTAATAATAGTTGAAAACCATAATCATGAAGTAGTAAGACTATGAAATCAATCATATAAACCATGCCTTTAGTTGAAACTACAATGAGGAAAGGGAATCATGCCTTATACCAAAGAATTGATGGAAAGAAATCACCAAAGCAATCCCCAAATCCTCAAGATGAAACCATATCCTTGTTGCCCCAAAGCTCTTAAGGGAATTATTGGATATTTAGGAATAGTTTCTAAGTGTTAATGAATAGAATAATAGGGTAAATAACTTCCTAAGTGTATTAGAAGTTGTGGGCCCTAATTAGGATAAGTAGGGGATATCCAGAATACCCTCACTTAAATCCCTTAAAAATCCATCACAGGGATACGACTGACCCATACGAGTCATAACCTCTTATACGGTCGGTATCCACCACTCGTATCCATGCCTCAACCCTTGGATAAAACACTATCTACCATAAGACTCATCCAACCAAGTCGTAACCATAGTATACAATCCCTATCCATAATCCGTATCCCTAGAAGAATGAAATACTATTCACCATAAGAGTCCTTGATATGACTTGTACCAATCTCTTACGACTCACACCTCTAAGTCGTACTCATTTTAGTGACCAAAACTATCCCATCAACTAACACTGGTCAGCATACGACTAGATCATACCACTCTTACCCCAATATACAGCTCATATTCATAAGTCATATTGGGTTTAGAGAACGGTTTTCCATAAGGGTTAAAATCCAAGATGCTTCAAACACCAGCATATATTAACAATACCAAAAGAATTTAACACACACCAATATTTATTATACAACAACACCAATAACACCAATAAAATCAACAACCCAACAAAAATAACAAAACTAACACCAACAGCACCAAGAACACCAATAACGCCAACAACACCAACAAAAGTTAACACACACTAACATTTATAATACAACAACACAAATGAAAAGACATAAATATAACCACTTGAAAAAATCAAATATTGTTTAAGAACGAAAAAATTTAGTAGAAAATCCTAACATAATAAATCCATTTATGAACACCAAATCTAATCTATGGTACAATCTCAATATTTATTAGATTTGGTCATAACAGATTTGTAATGACCCTCGCAGTTTGTTTGATTTTTAGAGCTAATTTTTTGTTTTGAAGCCTTTGTTGGTTTGAGTTGGCTATTGGGCAAAAACTTTAGCTAAATGACCTTATTTTCAAACTTTGATTATTCCAACAGATCTAGAGCATTGATTTTAGGTTGATTGGACCCTTGGTTCGATCTCGAATCTCCCAAACTCATTTTGTGCTATTAACCAGAAGTTAAGAAAAATGGAAAGTGGATGTGGGCCCATTTTTCATTGAAACAACTCGGATGGAAATTTTGATTGCTCCATTTATTCTAGAATGTCAAATATGATAAGGTAGCATAGTTCATTTGCATATACGGGATTTTGGATAAGTCACGAGGGGTTAGCGGAGACTCAAAATATTCCAAGTCCCCAATGGATGCAAGAAATCTGGTGCAACCTCTAAAGCAACCTTTTGGGTGCTTTAGCGATGCTATGGGTAATTTAGCAGCCCTGAATAACTCAATAAGTGTCTCTTTAGCTATTAATTTTCCACTAAACTGCTAGTTTCATTAATGCCAATTGACTGCTTTAGTGACCTACCATGTCAGTGATGGACCGCTTTAGGGGTCAGTGGGCACTTTAGCAATGACTACTAAAGTGTCTTAATGCCCTCTTTAGCGGTATTCGCATACCTGGAAAGGTTATAAATACCCCACTTTTCCTGATTTTCACTATTCTTCTTCCATCTCTAAGATATTAAACCTTAAAAATGGAAATTCTTGGGAGAAAAAATTATGAGTGATTTTGGAGCTTGGATAACATTAATTTCCATATTTTTTCTTTGAATTTGTGGTAAGCTTCCATTATTTTCATGATTTAACTCTCCATTCTTATAAAAAAAACCCTAGAATCTTGGTTGCTTGATTATAGCACCACTATAGCTTGAAATTCACCCATTTTAAGGGTAAATGTTCATTGAGTGTAGAGGAACGTTGTGTTGGTTTCTAAAGTGCAATTTCATAAATATGCCCCACATGGAATTTTTACGTATTTTTGGATCCAAAGAACAATAGTGAAATATGGGTATCATTTCTCTCGTTGTGATGAGTAGATTGTGATTTTGATAGCGTAGCACCTTGCGGAAGCTTCTCATAAAGGGAACTTAGTAGTTTAGTAAATTCATCAGGCTATTCTTTGGCGTCCAAGTAGGCTAGGTTTACCCTCTTCATAGATTAAGTTATTTCTTAGTATTATTATGATGATATACTATATATGGGATGGGATTTAGGTATTGAAGGTAAGTTTGTCAATATTTGGGTTAGATTAACCATTTAGGCTATCTTAAAACCACTAATTAGATGCAATTAGCTTAGCTACTCATATCTTAGGTAAAGTTGGCTTTGTGGTTCATGTTTATGATGAAAAGGCCTTAATTTCTTAACTTAGGAGAAATTACCTTAGTCACTCATGTTTAAGGTGGAATTTTCCTTAGTTGCTTAAGTTTGGTGAAATTGTCTTAGTTGCTATTACTTTTAGCGGGATTGTCTTAGTTTCTAATAGTTGGGAGGAATTGCTATCCCTGGTCTAATTATGGATTATTTAACATCTATAAATGAACTTAGATACTTTATCCTAGTTCGAGGTAGAATTTACCTACAAAATGGATTTTGGGGATTAGTAGTGGGTCCCTCTGGCTCACCTTAGGCCAAGACTTGTGTTAACTTTGTAGAATTATTTACGCAGGATATACACTTGGTAAAGTTTGGTTTGGGACTTGAGAATAGTGAATACATATATTAAATGAGTATGTTAGTTGAATATTTAAATATTGATGCTAATTCTAGATATGGCTTATATATATATGATTATTGATATGGCTTTTGGATATGATAAATGCTATGACTTATAAATATGACTAATGATATGAATTATATATATATATATATGGCTATTAATATGGCTTTCGAATATGATTAATGATATGACTAATGATATGGCTTATATATATATAGGACTATTGATGTGTCCTATAGATATGATTAATGATATGGCCTATAGATATAATTAATGATATGGCTGATAGATATGATTACTAACATGGCTTAAGGATATGATTGTTGATATAACTTATGATAGGATTATTGACATGGCCCATAGACATGGTTATTGGCATAAATTAATAATATTGTATTGGTATGGTTTATAGATGTGGGTGTTGGTATGACCTATGATTATAATTCTTAGTCTAGTGTATTAACATGAGTAAAGAGATGGTTTATCGATATAGTTGTTTGGAGTAGCTTATCAATATGGCTTATTGGTATGGTATATTTGTATTGTTTATAAATATGAATTTTGGTTTATGTCTGAAAAATGATGACGATATTGATAATATGACTTTCGGTTCAAGTCTGACAAATAATGATAATGTTGATCTTGTTATTGAGTTCTAGTTCAAGTTTAGCACTAGGAGTTATGCATAATATGATATGGTTTGGATAGATTCTTTATGGTATGATAATCAGTAATTCATGGCTAGTGGTTAATTAGTTTCCTTGATTGTACCCTCCAGGTTTATGGAGTCCTACATTGGGTTATTTACTTTTCCGCACTTATTGGCTTATGTGGGTCAATCTTGTAATTATAGTTGTGTTATTTTTATGTTTCTATTAGGTATGCATTTATTTATTTATGTATAGTGGTGTTGGAGCTTATTTCCAAGTTTGCCCTTTTTTCCTTGACACAGTGTATTTTATCTTGTATCTTGTATCTTATCATAGTTATATCATGATTTAGCTAATTCAGCCGATGATGCCTACTGAGTACCCGTGGTTTTGGTACTTATAATATATTTCTATACATTTTTGGTACAGATTTGAGTACTAGTTGGCGCCGCTGATTCGACGCTGGTGCAGAGTTAATTTCGAAGATTGGGTGAGTTCTTAGAGTTGGAGTTATCCTTTTTCCTTCTATTTATCTATGTCTAGTCTTTCATCTTTAAGACAGATTATATTTTACTATTCTTACTCATCATTCATTTGTAGTATCTTTTGTACCGATATTACTAAGTCTTGGGATGGATTTTGATTTCTTATCTATCTATTAGACTATTTGACTATGTTATTTCTATCTAAGTCATTAATTGTTAGTTTTCGGCTTTAGGTCCGTTTTCCACCAAGTTACCTATTGCATCTAGCTATAGGCTATGGTTCGGCTTACCTATTTTCATAACCCAAACCAAGGCCTGGCTGTGAAGGGTATCTCAAGCCCACCGAGGACTGAAGACTACCCCTTTTGCCTAGCAAAACAGAACACAATACAACTAGCAGAGGATGAATTCCGAACATATAACAAGGTAGAACTGAGTTCAAACATATAACAAGATAGGCAACTCAACTAACTCATAAAGAAATCTAAGAACTTTAACATCTATCCTAATACACGGTATTCCACAAAGCCTCTAAAATCCAAGAACAATGTAAGTGGGGTCATGCCCCCGACCATAGCCAAAGTCCAAAAGGAATAGTCCAAAATAAAATGAAACAAAAACATGAAATGAGGATCTTATGAAGTATGAAAGCTCACCACTTCAAGTTGACTCATGATCGATCCAGAAATCACCTAATCACTTTACAAGAAAAGCAGAACTCACCTAATCACTTTGCAAGAAAAGCAGAACTATCTTCGTTTCCTTCACCACGTGGGGATACAACGTCTGAAGACAGTTAGTGGGGTGAGTGCTAGCATATAACTCAGGGTAGGGATAAAATAATGCCTACTCAAAAGCCAGTCAAAACTCAATGTATATGTTCACATACATGCATACATACGTACTTACATATATATATTATATATGTCGGGATAGGGAACAAGGTTTAACATGAGATTTAAAACCATTATCCTGGACTATGTAGATCTAACCGTCCTAAGGGCACCCATAGGCTATATGGGTTCAGCTCCCCCGACTGAAAGGGTCCCAGTGTGTGTTAGCTGCACGAACCAGGAAAATACAAGGATGATCCACGGAATACCTAGACCCCAACCAATACTATATATATATGTGTGTGTGAACCATGAACACGGTCATAAAGACCCCCACACCGATAAATGTGATTTCTAGTATTGATCCTCCCGGGTCCTCCGCCTTCTACGACAAGCTACACAATCGTCTTTAAGCCTAATTAAAAAAAGTTTCACATAACCTATCCATTTAGACAAGGAATTATCCATTAAGGTATCAATTGCAGGTATCATCATACCATTTTGCTTACAATATTGTAATTATGCCATCCCAATTACATCCACTTAGGGAAATGCCATGACCTCCTTTGTTCATTAAATCAAGTTTAAAATAAAAACATGGCCAACAATGCCTTCAAACTCTTTTTATCCATTTAACCATTTATGCAATGCAATATCTTAGGAAAATAAGCCAAATAATAAGAATAACCATATTTTAAATCCAATTATGCAAGTGGGTTGAGGGAACAACCCAAATCAAAATCCATCTTTCAATCCACATGACTAATCATTTAAACACATGCTTTAAGTAAAACAAGTTTAAGGGGAGAGGTACATGCCTCATACTCATAATACAGACTAAGATCTCAAATCAACCATGCTATTAATACAAAATGGATGTTTTAAATCTAATGAAATTAATGAAAATCTCATCTAATGTATGAAACACAATATGTTGATCAAAGTCAATTAGACCACTACAAATAATACTCAAAATTTCAAACTCATATAAATCACTCTCAAATTCTTCAAGGACCATGCCAACCATCCTCATAACTCATAAATGATATAAAGTAACAGCATGGTAGGGAAAAATAGCCAAAATACAAAAAAGGCTAAAAATCATCACAATGGTTGTTACATTATCCACCACTAAGACACGTTCTTACTTAAATGGAAAAGCAAAGAAAGTACATGAATAGGTAAAAAGTTGGGGATATCTACTCCGCATATTGGACTCAACCCCATGTAGCCTTATCGATCAGGCAATATCTCCACTGAACTTTCATAAAATTGATATTTTTAGATATCAACTATGTAGTCTGCCTATCCAAAGTAGCAATAGGCTCCTCCTCAAAGATCAAATCGCAATCTAAGGCAACTAATGCATCACATTCAAATCATTAGGATAGTATCGCTTCAACATTGAAACATGTTGATTTGTCATGGATTTACAACACTTGAGATGCTTAAAAGTATGTATATTTGCAACTACAAAGGTATATTTTTATGGATATAATAGGTTTTTACATAATTTAAGGATAAATAAGTAAGAGAAAGAAATTGCTAAAAAGTGGAATTAAAGAGAATCATATGAAAGAGGTACGATCATGGGATTAGACCACGGCTATACCAAGGGGTCCTCAAGAGATGATCAAAAGAAGATCTCCCACGTCCGTACCATAATTATTCTATCATACCTTTTAGTCATTGGAGGAAGACCTAAAAGTAAGGATGCAAGAGCTAAGCATGAGAATTATTAGACAAGGTCCATTCACGATTGTGTAATTAACATACGATCATACCTTCTGGTTGAAATAAGAAGGACCAAATATAAAGGTAGCAGATGAATGAAGTAAAGATGGATCTGATAAGCACTAGGAATGATCATGCCTAGGAACCAAGATGCCATACTAAGAGGCATACCAACCAATACCTGAAGATGAAAAATCCCCAAGCCAAACCACGAGCACCAAAAGATGATCGTGGGTTCTAACGACAATCATACCTTTCTATCATTCGATGGCACCGACCTAGATATCCTATTTGTATTAGGATAGGTTTTATTTTATCTATATACTCCTATAGGGTTTTTGTCACAACACGATTTACGAGTCATGATAGAACCTACTAAGTCCCATCAGTAGGTAAGCCAAACCCTAACTTAGAACTAATGTAATGGGTTAATTTGGGAGGAAATGCCCAATGTAGGCTAAACTCAATAAACAGTAGTTATACATAAATAGTGTTCTAATGGATAAAATATTCAACACATGAATACCAATCCCACACCTAGTAGAGCAAGTAAAAAAGCATCTAAATAGTAATACAACTTAAATATCTTAGAATAGTCAAATATTTGTCTTAATACAAAAGACTAAATCATAAAGATAGAAGTAAATAGGTGGATCCGACTCTAAGAGCTCACCCTATCTCTCAAAGATCAACTCTACATGAACAATGGTCAACGGTGATAGCTAGTACTCGAATCTACATCAAAAAAGGTACGAAAGTGTAGTATGAGTACCAAAATAATGGGTACTCAGTAGGCATCATCGATCGACTAAGCTAAGTCATGATATAAAGATGATAAAATTTAAGATAACTTAACCAAATCAAGGTACAGAATCAAACCTAAATTATCTTCATCATCACTATGCATAATTAGTACATTAACTAAAATAGTAATGATAACATAACGTAAAGAGTGAAACATATGCCAACATATCTACAAAATTGGCTCCCATATGCCAAATGGTGTAGAAAAGTAATGAACTCATCACAGCCTCCAATATGACTAGAGAATACACCTAAGAGAAGAATAAGGCAATCATTCAGCATTATAACTAACCTTTATCATAAGTTAATCATCTTTCCATAATTCACCATCAGTCAACGCTACACCACAATGTAGTAATTTACCAACATTATTCCATAGTCCACTAGTCAACCATTATCCATCTTTTATTACTAACATTAGCCTTAAACTAGTCAGCACTTATCTGTCATTCACCATTTTATCAACTAGGCATCTTTTATAACTAGCCATCATAGTATTAACTATTCACCACTTTTCATGCCATATTACACCATGGAATATGCATACATACATATATATATCCAGACTCAAACCAATAATAATAATCATAATATGGAATTGGATCGGGAATATGTATCATCAAGACTTGGAATTGAACCGGTCCTAAATATCATCAAGACTTCAAATTAAACTGGTCACAAATATCATCAAGATGCAGAATTGAACTATTCATAAATATCATCATCATCATAATAGTATAATCAATAGCATAAATAACAATATAATCATTCCTCGCATCTACCAAAAATATCATCAAGTACTAAAATTCTCACCTTACCATCAATACCCTTTTTTAAGAGTTTAATAGGCATAAAAGTTCACCAATTCTAACATGCATCATGGCCTAAGGTGGGTTAAAATTCCACTCTAATCCTCGAGTTTCATTTTAGGCAAATTTTTACCCGACTATTCTTAAGGTATCTAAATCCACTTTTAGATGTCAATCAAGCCTTAATTAGACCTAAGGTAGGATATTTACCTAAAACATGAGTAACTAAGTTAACTATGCGTAATTTGAGTAACCTAAGTCATTCTCATGCTAAGCATTAGTGATGAAGTCCAATTTACCTAAAGCATAAGAGGACAAGCTACAGGATTCAAGCTTATGGTGTCAAAATAGCCTAAACAGCTCAACTAACCCCAAATCTTGCAATTCAACAAACCAACACCTAAAACCCATCCCATCCCAATCCAACACAATATAATTATTATACTATGCAGTAGCTCAATCTAACAAGAGTTAAAACTAGCCTACCTCAATGCCGAAGAAAGCTCAACGAATTGCTAAACCTTTGCTTTTACCTTTTAATAAGCCTCCTCAAGATGCCAAGCTATCGAAATTACATTCTACATATCAATACAAGAACAACGATACCCATATTGCACCATTGTGCTTTGGGTTCAAAAAATAACATAAAAAAACCCATGTGGGTCCCACTCATAGAAATCACATTTCTGAATTCAACCCAACATGCATGCATGATCAAGGAATCATAACCCTTAAGAATGGATAAAAACCAAGATAAATTGGGGCTAAAATCAAGCCATCAAGTTATTAGGGTTTTGGATAAGGGTGGAATCTTACCTTAATTTAGATGATGATTGCTAAAATAGATGTTAATCAAGCTCCCAAGTCACCTACAAGTTGCAATTTTGAGTTACCACACTTTTTGGGGCTTTTTTTCTAAGGTATGGATAGGAAATGAGCTAATTAGTGACCTAAGTGGTCCATTTATACCCCTTCTAGGTAATCAGGTGTTGCAATTGCATATACAAGTGTACAATCACACAACCTTGCATCAGAAGTAGGTGTTCCAATCACAACAACCTTAGTGCAATCACATTATCTCCTCTTCACATAGAGGTGTGGTCTCCATTCAAGAGGTGCGACCGCAGAGAGCACCAATTATCAGTTGAATCTTGGAAATTTTCCAAGTTTCTACCAAGGCCTCGAGATCTATTTAGAATCTGATATATTCAAATAAACTTTGTAACCATACTAAATTTGATGTTCAAGACACAATGTAAAAGTCGTATTTTCCTTCTGAGGTTGTTTCAACCAAATATGGGTCCCACACATTATTTCTAATTTTTCAACTTTCTGACCAATAGGTCAAAATGAGCTCGGGGGACTTGGGACTCAAACCAAAGGTTTACCTATCCTAAAATTGATATTTCGGAGCTACTGACATAATAGGAATTTGCATCTGAGATTGTTTTACTGAAGTTTTTGCCCGATGGCCATTTGGAACTAGCAAAGACTTGTAAATAGGGAATTGTCCCTAAAAACCAAACAAATTGCCCGGTAATCAAACTGTCAGTCCCAGCAAGTCATAAATGACTTGGGGTAACTATGGAAAGTCTTTAACAATGAAAATAACCAGAAATATAGAAAATGACCCTTCTCATTACAGTTTTTTGTATGAGTTTACACTCTTTCATATTTTACAACTCTATATTTGAGATTCTAAAGCATTTTTTGGAATTTTTATGAACATCATTTCTAGGGTTTTAATTCAAGTTGAGATTTTAGAGTTTCCTTATTATTGTAAGTTCATACTTGTTTCTTCATATATGAATTCTTGTTGTGTGCTTGCAATTATGAGTAACTGAAAAAATGACTAGGGTCGTGGGAACCATGATTAGTTAACAAAACATGTCAAGTGCAGGGCAAATTCTAGACCGGTGTGCTTGTATGTATTGGTATTTTCTTTGTTATAATTGTTTTGTAATGGTTGTGAACGTTAAGAACTGGTCTGAATTCTACACTTACTAGAAAGAGAAGTAATTATTAGGAAAGGAAAGAACAATAGAGATTTAAAATTACCAACCTTCATCTAATAACTTAAACAATAACAAGGAGAATTAATTTGAAATCTAGAATAAGGGTCTAAAACGCAACACTTTGAGATTGAGAGGAGAAGAGTGAAATTCATCTAACCAAGGTCGAGAGACATTTAGATGAACCGATCTTGTTAGATTTTCATGGAAAACATTAGAATATCTTGCCATGATGAGCAGCCGGTGTAGTTATGAAGTCATGGAGATCACAATCCTAGTGCATTTCTCATATTTGTTACAAATCTAACAATTAACAATTGTTACTACTACTCTTTTTTTTAGAAAATCCCCTTCTATTACTTTTTTGCTAGTTAGACAAATACTTGATTGAAATTCATCATATTCCCTATGGGATCGACCATAATATTGTTAGGTTATATATTGATTCAGCGGCCGCTTTATAGTTTTTAAGAGGTGTAATTTGGGAGACATCACATGGAATACTAGATGCACAACTAACAAGTTTGACGGTAGAGTAAATCTTTAGGACACATCTCTTACTTTCTCAAGAATATCAAAAGGTCTGATAAATCTAAGACTAAGCTTCCCTTTCTTCTCAAATTTCATCACACCCTTTTGGGTAATACCTTCAACAAAATTCTCTCACCAAGCTTGAATTTTATGTCATGAATTGGTTGATTAATGTAGGTTTTTTTTCTACTCTGGGCAGTCAAAAGCCTCTATTGAATTAACCTCACTCAATTCATGGAGTCTCTCAACAAGCCTGTACTCTAAGGCCTAACCTCAAAGAAATCAAACATCCCACAGGGGACCTATACCTTACCCATATAAATCCTTAACAGGCATCATTTGAATGTTGGAATGGTAACTACTATTGTGGGCAAACTATGCTAAGGTCAAGAACTGTTCATAATAAACACTAAAATCCATGACATTCACTCAAAGCATATCTTTTAACACTTAAATGATTTGCTCTGACTGGCTATCCATTTGAGGGTGAAAATTTTGTACTCATCTTAAACTAGGTCCCCAAGCCACTATATATAGAACTTAAAAAATTTAAGGTAAACTGAGTACCCCTATTAGAAATGATATAGATAGACATGGCATATAATGATAGGCATGCCATATAACTAAACAATCTCTCGAATGTAGATTTTAGAAAACTTCTTTGCATTGTAATTCACCTTCACAGGTATGAACTGTGTTGATTTTTCAATCTATCCATAATCACCCAAATGGAATTGAACTTTCCCAAAGTCAAGGGTATACCAACCACAAAGTCAATGGTAATCCACTCCTATTTCTACTCTAAAATAGACAATTATGTATTGCACCACCTAGCTGCAGATGCTCATACTTAACCTGCTAACAATTAAGACACTTGGCCATAAACTCCACAATGTCATTCTTCATCTAACACCATCAATACTATTGCTTAGAGTAATGGTACATCTTAGTTGGTCCTAGATGGATAGATTATCTCAAAGTATGGGCCTCCTCCAAGATTAGTCTAAATAAGTCACCAACCATTGGCACACACACATGACCACCAATCTTCAAAATACCCTCGGGATCAAGAAATGCCTCCTTTATCTTGCCTCTCGGCACTTTATCATGAATCACTCTCAGTTTCCTATTATCAAACTATCAAGGACGAATGTGCTCCATTAATAAAGATCTAGCCTCAACACAAGATAAAAACACGCACAGGAACCAAAATATCAAGTCAAATTAATTGGTTGGCCAAGGTGTCACAACTCAATTTCACAAGTCATAATGACACCAACTTAGACCTTCCAGTGGGTAAGCTAAACCATAGCCTGAAATGACAAAGAATGGGCTAGTTAGTGGAAAATAGGATAAATACCAGAATTATGCTAGTAACTAAAGGTAAATAAGGAAAAAGAATAAGATATCTCATGACCTAGTATTACTTCAAAAGCCTCTAGCCAAAGAATAAGAGTAGTATAAGTATAAAATCATGATAGTCTCAAATAGAAAACCATTCCAAATAGAAGAAGGAGAGAAAGTCAACTCCGACTTTGAAAGCTTACCCTATTTTCAAACTCTGTCCCGCACAAACATAATATCAATGGCAAAATCTAGTACTTGGATCTACATTAGAAAAGGATGCAAAACTATAGTATGAATACCAAAGCAACAGGTACTCGGTAGGCATTATCGACCAACTAAGATAAATCATTATATAACTACAATAAGATGTGAGACAATAAACTAAGTTAGGGAACACAAGGTAAACCTGGAATAATGCTCTAAATACTAAAACTAAACAATCGAATAAACAATATCAAGAGAACATACATAATTATAGGATAACTGAGTCTCCATAAGCCCAGAAGATGCTAAAAGAGAAAATAATCCTCCCGAGCCACCGTAAGCCCAATGGATACAATTAAGAAGGAGTAATGAAAGTAAATATCCCAACTATCCAAATCTCTAAACCATAATCATAGATCTCCTCATACCAAAAACACCAGACTCAAACAAGTTCAATAACCATCACAGTAACCTCTCAATACAAGCTTGAATAAAAAATAGTACCTCACATGCCGAACTCAAACTAGAAATAATATCATGAATACCAAACTCAAACCAAAAGTAATATCATCATAGATGTCAGTATTTAACCGATCTTAGTATCATAATTTATTAGACATAAACAAGTCTTAATATTATAATTTACCAGATTTGAATAGGTCTTAATATCATAATTTGTCGAACTTGAAGCAGTTTTAATATAGCCTAAGTAAGAGCCTACAACAAGTTAGAATATATCTAAATTCTCCTTCAACTTATGAGCTTAAATAGAATGACGTATAAAGGCCTGTTGAGTCTACAAGGAGCTAATAGTAATCTTGGCCTAAGGTAGGCCTATCACGACCGAATTTCTCAGGTCATGATGGTGCCTACCATAACCCTTAGTAGAAAAGTTAACCCGTAGTCTAGAGCAACCAGTAACAGGATACTCAACAATATAAGAAAAAAATGTAGAATATATCAAGTAAAGATCAGTACATAATAGAATCCCAAATCCTAATGATTTCAGTACAAGAGCTTCTAATATATTTAGAGTACCAAAGTGAAATGTCAAGGAGAAATACTCTGATACAACTTACCTCCGAATACAACATGGAGACTAGTATAATACATAAGAGATAATAAGTAATACTCTGAACGTGAGAAGCTCACCCTAAGTCTCCAAACCATGGCTACTCTGCATGATGTACACATGAACGACAATAACCCATGATATGATATGCAGGCTGCAGAAGTGTTATATGAGTACAAAATGAATGGTACTTAGTAGGCAACTACCAACTAAACTCCAAAGATAATGCAGATATATACAACATAAAAACAGAATAGAAACTACACCCAAGAGTCTAGAAATCATATATCAAGTCAATGAGAATAATAAGGGACAACTACCTTGTCCAATTCCAAGAGTCTAACATAATAAGACTAGGGAAGTATCGGTTGAACTATTCTATTCCAGCAACATTCAATAGACAGTAATAGAATATTGTATACCCCAGGCCAATATACGAATAAAGAGCGAAAGAAAGATATATTGCAATATACAAGGCCAAGAAACAAATATATGATATGAACAAATAAAGGAAGGGATATACGATAGTGACATAGCTTCATATATCTATATATATACATATAAACATGAGGTCATCTTAAGCATAACCTAGATCATCATATCCTCATTCTAAGACCTTATTATAATACCACCAGGATCTAAGGCTAGCATGATTAGGGTTATAATCCACATAGCTATACATTATATAATCATGCATAACAATGCAATCAATATATAAAAGAGGCCGAAAGATACATCAAATCTCAATACCAAATCAACACCCAATCTGCCATAAGTTAGCCATAATAATGATCATAATCGTAATAATAACAATATCAATAACAATGCGGATAATTGGCTACTCTAGACAATCATATACCTAACCGAGCCTATGCATACCCCCACCACCCATGACTCAAAAGGTTTAATCAATATACAACAACACAAGGTAAATTCTTTACCTATATCTATGCAATCATTCCATACCAACTAATAGACATAGGTGCATACTGGTGATAGGCGATGCGCATGCAATAATGAATGCAAGGTACACAATCAATATCACAACTCACCATAACTGTCATCAACATGACCATCATCATCATAATCAACCTTCAACCTTGTTGGGTATTAATATATCATCATAGTATCTTCCGACTTCATCGGGTATCAATATATCATCACAATTAACACTACAAAATAACATATACTAATACACTCATGAACATAATTATATCACCACAAAGTATCTATCTAGATAATACATCCCAACTACTCGTTATTAGCTAACTATCGCTATTTATAATGAAACCTCTAGTTTTGCTAGTCATCACATGACCTCTAGTTATTTGTCTAAATATTATCCTTATTCAAGGGATAACAACTAACCATTATTTAGTAGATAGTCGACATCTAACATCTAGCCAAGGTTCATCACTAGACCATAATCGCCATTTATCCACGATTCCATATTATCAACTTATCATCATATAACCGTTAACCATTATTAGACAATACCTAACAACTTATCATCTCACCATCTTTTGTTATTTGACATCATTCATTAACTAACCATTGTTAACTAACTAATACTCATTTGATTATTCATTATCAACCATTTAGCAACTAGTCATCATTATTAACTATCCACCTCTTATTACCAATATCCTTATTATCTAGACTCGTTAATACGTAACTCCTCATTTAACAACTAATAGATATTATAAACATAGACATCAATATCACTAATCTTTTCCTATGCTAAAATCGAAATCATCATTAGTTATATATCAACTATATCTAACTACCATATATCAACCAAGAAAGAGTCATTAACTAATACATTTGATTCCTAGCCACCAAGTGTTATAGTTTCCCAATATACAACAAACTACCACATAACTTAACTGTTAATTAATAAGAACAATCATAAGATCAAATTTCATCTAGAATCACATAAGTTACCAATACAATAATCATAAATGTACCAAATTTATACATGCCATCACCAGTATCCAATCATATAAATTGTAAGCAATATACCATATCTTCCTCCATCCCATATCAGAGAGATGTGTATATAAAATATGTATATAAATCCATAAACTGTAATTGTGTCCTTTACCATGATAAATATTTCTCGGATATCCAAATATTAAAATAACATGGCCCTTCGCTTAATAATATATTTGGAATAATTACAACATCATAATTATGGCCTTAGGCCCACATATGTATCCAAAACTCATATTAATAATTATATTTATAAGTTGTAGCATATCTCTAGTCATCTCACATATAGGAGACATCTCGCATATAAGAGGTATAATATCAATAAGCACGTGGTCATCTCTCACATAGGAAACATCTCACATCTAGGAGGCATAATATCAATAAGCATATAATCATCTCTCACATAGGAGTTATCTCACATCTAGGAGGCATAATATCAATAAGCATATAATAATTTCTTACATTAGAGGTATCTCACATCTAAGAGGCATATTATCAATAAGCATGTAATCATCTCTCACATAGAACGTATCTCTTATCTAGGAGGCATAATATAAATAAACATGTAATTATCTCTCACATAGGAGGTATCTCACCTCAAAGCCAAATTGTAAAACTTCACATCAAGCACCATATGCTCATATCCACTTCACAATTCCCCAAAATATCACCATACTAACAAAAACATAATCTACTCATCATTACAAGTCTAATGATACCCATATTGCCCTATTGTAATTCAGGTCCAAAAATGACATCAAAACCCCTAGGGGATCCCACATATGAAAAATAAGCATCTGACACCAACCCACACTTCAAATACTATTAGGGAGTTATATGCCTCAAGAAATTGGTGCAAATCACCCATATTTGGGGATAAAATCAAGCCTCAAGCCATTAGGGGTTTTGGACCAAGAAATCAAGAACTCAACACTAAAATTGAAGGATTTGTACCTTAGATTCAATATTATTCACGATTAAGCAAGTAATCTAAGATCCTAATCAACTCCTAATACTACCTCTAAGGCCTACACTCTCTGTAGGGTTATGGGTCTCAATACAAAGGAGAAATGACCAATTCCAGTCCAAAATTAGCCTTCTAAAGACCCTTCCCATGATCTCAAGTGGTGTAATCTCTCATCTATGCATTCTGCGATTGCGGTCATTGTGATCACACTAAGGACTTCCATGATCACAGTATCCAACTGCACTTGATGATGGTTGAAAACTTGGAATTTGATTCCATGTTTTGGCAAAGGCCTCGTGATGCATCCAGAATCTAATTTTCATAAATGAGAAATGTAACCCCACTAAATTTGATGTTCTAAATACATTGGCAGCATTAAATTTTCAATCTGATGTTGTTTTACTAAAGTTTTTATCCAATGGCCATTTAGAACCAATAAAGACTTCTAAATAGAGAATTGATTCTAAAAATTGAATGAACTGCCTGAGGACTGAGTCATCGGTCCTAATGAGTCATAAATGACTTAGGAAAGCTATGGATAAGTTCAAATGGTGGTAATAAGCATAAATATGGAAAATAACCTAAATGGTGAGTATAATATCTACTACTTAAAAGACTTTTATCTCCAAAAGTTAATGAATAAAAAGAAACTCAAAATCTCAAAGGAATGAAGTACTGGACCAGCATTAAAATATCTCAAAATTTAGCTCTTGCCAAATTTGATGAGTCTTAAACCTTCTGATCATTATATGACTTGCACCATGACTCATAAATTGGTTAGTGTCATATTAGCCATGTTTTTTTCAAGGTACAATAAGAATCCATACGAGTTATATGTTTATAATACTAGAAGTATAGTGCCCAACCTTATGTTGTCCAATGTCTAGCCTTTAATGTTCTTCTTAGGGTATGACTTAAAGGGTACTAGTAGTCTGATAATGGTACTAGTTAGGCTAAGAAGCCTTATGTTGAACAGAATGTGTTGTCGAACTTTTTGATCAATTTATGAGTTAAGGGTACTACTCGTATGACGTGGATATAAATTGACGATTCCAATCGTACCCTCTTGAATTCTTTTTATAGCTTTTTAGCTGAGGGTATTTTGGATGTTTCCCACCCAATCCCTTAAGATCCTACATATTATAACACTATTTGGTCCCTTATTCTACACTTTTGAAGATTGAAAAACTCTTTAAATACTCTCTAAAAACCTCTCAAGGGGATTGAGATAGGGTTTGCTCAAGGTGGTCGGTCATCTAGAGGCTTAAGGA
The DNA here is from genome assembly GCA_030864225.1 of Capsicum baccatum var. pendulum. Lineage (NCBI taxonomy): Eukaryota > Viridiplantae > Streptophyta > Magnoliopsida > Solanales > Solanaceae > Capsicum > Capsicum baccatum. The sequence goes on along the minus strand of CM061560.1, from coordinate 155,202,622 downwards.
TCAAAATCTCTTCGTGAATCTTTGTAACTCAGGCATGTGACTTTTCCTTCATTGTTAGTTCACAAAAATGATGTATTTTAAACATTGTTCATGGTTCATTAATGGTGGTTTTGAAAGCCATGGTTGAGGGTTTGAATGTATCATGTTGAGTATTGTTTTCTCATGTTTTAAATCAAAATTATACATGTTTTGATAATGGTTTTGCACATGTGGGTGCATGGAAATTATGATTTGAACTAAGGAGTCATCGTTAACCCTAACTCGATGGTTTTGGCTTGAATAATAGTTTGATTAGGGTACATCCTTAACATGTTTGTTAAAATGTCAATGAGAAGAATCTTGTCATATATGAATTGTGTTATGAACTATGGTATTGGCCTATGAATTTTGATAATTGGTAAATAGTTTATGAAGATCTTGATTATCATAAATTGATTTAAATCATAACCTTGGCATTTTAATTGATTAAATAGGTTTGAGTTCCTAAATGTTGAATTGAATTGAGGTCTTTATTTAGACAATGGTTTTGAGTCCCAAAGTTGACTAATAATGATTTTGGCATGTTGTATCCTTGCAAGTAGGGTTGGTATGATGATACCAATACGATGCCTTTGGTAAGTAATTGGATTAATTATTGTGCATATGTGTAATGAATATTCTAAATTAGGCTTTAAAGAGAGATGTGTAGCTAGGCCATAAAAGTGGAGTCCGAAGGATAAGCACTTGAAATTGAACTAGCTGGTGTAGGTGTCTATATGACTGAAAGGTTTGAGTCCCCTAAATAGATATATGAATAGGAGGTTTTAGTCCCCCATATTATATACATTGGTTCTTAAGTCACCTTGATTATGATGGGAGGTTTGAGTCCCCCATAAAGGTATTTATGGTTATGGATATTCTCTGGTTCATACAAATACACTTATAGGTTCCAGCTAGGGGAGAGTTGGGCCTATATAGCTTGTAGGTGTCTTGTTATATGATAGTTATGCTACACAGCCTGAGTTAAGGTTTTTAAAGTTTATGTTAAGCCTTGCTCCCTATTTTGACACTATATATATATATATATGTGATTGTATACGATGATTTAACTTGGTTTTGAATGATGACATTATTTTATTCTTTTATCCTTGAGTTACACACTAGCATTCCAACTGCTAACCATTTCGAATACTGTATCCCCACGTGATACAGGGACCAGAGCTTCTTCTAATTTTCCTATGTATTGATAGATATTTGAGTTGGTTCATGATTTGACATTAAAGTAGTGAGCTTTTATACTTTGAAAGAATTTATTTCATAGTCATTATATCCTATGTTTTAGACTTTGTTTAGACATTATTTGGCTATGGTCGGGGGCATGTCCCAACTCAATACTCTTTGGATTTGATTATAGGCTTTGTTATCCTACTGTTTTTATGGGTGGTGTCGGTAGTGGTATCAAATTGGTATTGTTATTGGTATTGATGCCGATACTTATTTGTATTGGTTATGATTATCCTTTGATTTCTTCATATAATAAACTTGTATCAGGTTATATATTTGGATTACATCCGATTCTGAGATTGTTGTGGTGACTAGGTTAGGTGGAAGGGGTACTCTCTGATCCACATGGGACATAGGATACCCGTCATGGCTAGGCCCTGGTACTGGTCATGATAAAGTTGGTATCAGAGCCTTAGTTTGGTGTCCTTGGGAGTTTGACAAAGCTTTTTCAAGTAGAGTTTCTTTTATAGATGTATAGTGCACCACACTTATAAGAAAGAGGCTATAAAATATTTAGGAATCTTTCCCTTTCTTGTTATCTTAATTTAAAGCTATAGAGTCTAAGGCCTTGGATTCTTCTAATTTTTGTATACTCTTCTTTTAGATCTTACCTCTAAGAAGATATGATGTTCATGAAAACTCTTCTATCCTATCAAAAGACAATATAGATGGATCTCATCTAACTTTGAGGGTCCAAACCCGGTCAAGGGTCGCTATATCTAACTGTCCTCGTGAGGTCCCTCCTATCCCTACTGATCCTACTCTTGAGAGTGAATATCATACTCATTCTTCTCTCGAGGAGGTTACTAATGATGAGTTCTATCGCTCTATTACCCTATTAACTTAGTTTGTGATATCTTAATCACCTCAGTCGAGTTCTGTTGTTGTTATAGGTTCATCTGAGGAGAGTAGGCCAATTCATAAGGTTGCATCCTCTCATATTTACTGGTATAAAGGTTGAGGAGTATCCTCATAGCTTTATTGATGAAATAGAGAAGATATTATGGGTTATGCATGCTTTAGAGGTTGAAGGTGCAGAGTTTGCTGCCTACCAATTGAAAGATGTGACATACCAGTAATACAAAGAGTGGGAATAGTCGAGAGGTAAGGATGTTGGTTCTGCCTTATGGGATAATTTCTCTAGTGAATTTCTGTATTGCTTCTTTCCTTAGGAGTTAAGAGATGAAAAAGTGAAGGAATTTTCTATCTTGAAGTAAGGAAGAATAACAGTCAAAGAGTATTCTTTGAAATTCCATTAACTATCCCAGTATTCTCTAAAATTGATATCTAATATGAGGACCCAAATGGGAAAGTTTTCTTCACAATTATCTCGTGAGTTGATTCTTGAGAGTAAGGTTACCTTATTGATGAAAGGACATGGATATCTGCAGATTGTTGTGTATATGCAATAGGTCTAAGTAGAGAAAAAAAATTAAGCTAAAATTGGTGAGAGGCAAAGTAAGAAATTCTGGTATTCAAAATAGAGTGAGAGCCAACAGCGAAATGGAAAGTGGTCTAAGAATAAAAGTTGGGGGAGTCCAAACTCCTATTATATGGCTAGTGCTCCCTACCCAAAGCCATCTGAAAATTGACGTTTTCAGGGTAGTGATGCTTATAAGGCATAAGGTGCCTAATATTTTGCCAGTGGAACCCATTCAACACCATTCTACCCTCTTTGTAGATTTTGTGGTTAGCTTCACCGTGGTCAGTGTGAGAAAGAAGGCACCGATATTTTAGTTGTAGTCAAATTTGGCATATGCAGTGAGATTGTCCCTCTAGAGTTGCATCTGGGATCAATAGGGTCCCTATTTCTACGTCATCAGCTCCTAACCGAATGGTGCTATTTTTGCTTCTGCTTTTATTTTGGGCTCCAACACAGGCCAAAATTATTTGTATGCACTTGTTACTCATCAGGAGTTTGAGGCATCTCTTGATGTTGTTGCTTATATAATGAAACTCTTTTCTCGTGATGTGTGCTATTTACTTGATCTGGGGTCTACTCTCTCTTATGTGACCCCATTTATGGCTATGTATTTTAGTTTTAGTCCTGAGTTCCTATCAGATCCTTTGTTTGTTTCTACCCATTAGGAGACTCTGTGGTTGTTAGAAGAGTCTATAAGGTGTGTGTGGTATCTGTTGGAAGTAAAAATACTTTGATAGACTTGATAAAGTTAGTCATGTTTAAATTCCCAAGTGATCCCGTTATTATGTGGGAGGGTGGTTCCCTAGATCCTAAGGGCAAATTCATATCATATCTTAAAGCTAGCAGATTAATTTCCAAAGGTTGTCTCTATCATCTGGTCCATTTTAAGGATTCAAACTTAGAAGGTCCTTCTTTTTATTCTATTTCTGTGGTAAATAAGTTCCCTAAGGTCTTTCCTAATGACCTTCTTAGTGTTCCCCCTAATAGGGAGATTAATTTTGGTTTTGATCTTGTTTTGGACACTTATCCAATTTTTATTCCCTCATATTAAATGGCTCTAATTGAGTTAAAGGAACTCAAGGAGCAATTGAAGGATCTTTTAGATAAGGGTTTCATCTGTCCTAGTGTGCCTCTGTGGGGTGCACCGATATTATTCTTACATAAGAAGGATTCCTTTGAATATATATTGATTATCAATAATTGAATAAGGTAACAGTAAAGAATAAGAATAAGTACCCTCTTCTGAGGATAGATGATTTGTTTGATCAACTCTAGGGTGCTAAGTTTTTCTCTAAGATTGATCTTTGGTCTGGGTATCAAAAGTTTAAGATTAGGGGGATCGATATCCCTAAGACAGTTTCCCGTACCCGGTATGGGCAGTTTAAGTTCTTAGTGATGTCTTTTGGTTTGACTAATGCCCCAACGACATTCATGAACTTGATGAATAGGGTTTTCCATTAGTTTCTAGATCTATTTATGATTGTCTTTATTTATTATATTTTGGTGTACGCTAAGAGTGAGGAGGATCATATTGATCACCTCCGTATTATGTTATAGACCTTGAAAGATCATTAGTTGTATGCTAAGTTTTCTAAATATGAATTTTTGGTTGAATGCCGCAACTTTTTGGGTCATGTCGTGTCTAGTGAAAGGATTATGGTAGATCTTCAAAAAGTTGCTTTGGTTAATAAGTGGCCTACACCCATGACTCTAATCGATATTCGAAGCTTCTTAGGTTTAGTTGGTATTATAGGAGGTTTATGGATAGCTTTTTTTCTATTACTGTACCATTGACTAAGTTGACTTAGGAGAAGGTGAACTTCTTATTGTCTGACATTTGTAAGGGTAGTTTTGAGAAGTTAAAAGATAAGTTGACTTCATCTTTGGTCTTGACTCTACCTAAGGGTATTGAGGGTTTTGTGGTCTATTATGATACATCTTGGGTTAGTTTGGGCTGTGATTTGATGCAACATAGTAAGATGGTTGCTTATGCCTCTAGACAGTTAGAGGTTCATGAGAAGAAATATTCATCTCATGACTTAGAGTTGTTATCTGTGGTATTCGCATTAAAAATTTGGTGTCACTATCTGTATGGGGTCCACATTGATATCTTTTCTAAACATAAGAGCCTACAGTATGTGTTCACTCAGAAAGAGCTTAATTTAAGGCAAATAAGGTGGCTTAAGTTGTTGAAGGACTATGATATGAGTCTTCACTACCATTCAGTTAAAGTTAATGAGGTTGTTGTTGCTTTTAGCAGGTTGTCCATAGGTAGTTTATCGTGTATAGATAAGGATAAATGACAATTGGTAAAGGATATTCACCATTTTTCTAACCTTGGAGTTCGTCTCTTGGACTCTGGGGATAGTGGTATGCTGGTGGAATAGGTGTAACAGTCATCTCTTGGTTCAGAAATATAGGAGAAGTAGGTATTAGATCCTTTCTTAATGAAAATCAAGGATGATGTGGGTAAGCAGAAGGTGATGACCTTCAAGATTGGAGGTGATGGTATCTTAAGGTACCAAGAAAGGTTATGTGTTCTCGATATTGATGGATTGCAAGGGAGGATTTTGGCCGAGGCCTATGAATCATGATATATGGTTCATCTCGATTCAACAAAGATGTATCATGACCTTAGGGAGATTTATTGGTGGAACAACATGAAATGGGACGTAGCCAACTTTGTGTCTAAGTGTATGGTGTGTCAATATGTAAAGGTGGAGCACATGAGGCTCGGTGGGCTACTTCAAGAGATTGAACTACTAGTATGGAAATAGGAGATAATTAATATGGATTACATTATCATTCTTCCTTGGTCGTGGAATCAGTATGACTCTATTTGGGTCATCCTAGATAAGATGACTAAGTTCACCCACTTTTTGCCAGTAAGGACTACTTATTCTTCAAAGGATTATGCGAAGTTATTCTTTTAGGAAGTGGTAAAGTTACATGGTGCACCTGTCTTAATTATTTCAGAATATGGTACTCAGCTATCATTGGATTTTCGGCACTTATTTCAGTGTAGTTTGGGGACTAAAATGAGTCTTAATATGGCTTTCCACCCGCAGTCAGATGGGCAAGGCAAAAGGACTGTTCAGACTTTAGAATACATGATGCGATCCTATGTGATTGACTATGGTGGTAGTTGGTTCCGCCATTTTCCATTGATTGAATTTTATAATAATAATATTTACCATGCTAGCATTGGTATAGCCCGGTTTGAGGTTTTATATGGTAGGAGATATAGGTTTCCTATTGGGTGGTTGAAGTTGGTGAAGTGGAAATTTTTGGCCTGAATTTGGTTCACCAAGATATGGAGAAGGTGAAGGTGATTCAAGATTGGCTTAAGACCATCCAAAGTTGCTAAAAGTCCTATACAGACATGAGGCATAGGGAATTGGAGTTTGAAGTTGAAGACTGGGAGTTCTTGAAGGTGTCTCCCATGAAGGGAGTAGTGCAGTTTGGAAAGAAGGGAAAGATTAGTCCCTGATATGTTGGCCCATATATAGTTTTAAGAAGGTTTGTTAATGTTGCATATGAGTTGGATTTTCCCTCTAGCATGAGTTTTGTTCATCTGGTATACCATGTGTCTATGTTGCGAAAATGCGTGGGTGATCTTTCGTCGGTTTTTCCCTTGGAAACCATTGGTATTTCTGATTCTTTGTACTATGAGAAGGTCCCAGTGAGGATCTTAGATTGGAAAGTTTGTCGGTTGTAAACAAAGGATATAGCTTTGGTGAAGGTTCAATGGCAGAACCAAAAGCCCGAGGAAGGTACTTAGAAAGCCGAGGAGGACATGAAGTCCAAGTATCCATTCCTATTTCCGATTATGAAAAATCATACTTGAGGTATCTGTTGTTCTTAATATCTTATTTCTTATCTTTGTTGGTGATAGATTCTGAATTCCTTGGTATTTTTTTTTGTCTTAAAGGTAAGAGTAGAGGCGTTTGAGGTTAAAGCATGCCTGTATTTCCTTGTCCAATCATTCAATGATGAATGATCATAGGTGTATATTGGTCAGTTTCATATTGGCCAAGTTCTTTACAAGGTACGAGAAGACTCCATATGAGTTCTATGTTCATGATACAAGAAGTAAAGTGTCCAAACGTATGTTGTCTAGTGTCTAGCCTTTGATATTCTGATTAGAGTACGACTTGAAGGGTACTAGTCGTATGGTGATGGTACGAGTTAATCTAAGGAGTCGTATGTTGGACAAAATTTGGTGTCTAACTTTCTGATCAAGTTAGGAGTTGAGGGCACTACTCGTATGATATGGATACGAGTTGAGGGGTCCAACCATACCCTCTTGCATTCTTTTTATAGCTTTTTAGCTGACGGTATTTTGGACATTTCCCACCCCACTTCCTTAAGACCCTACGTATTATAACACTATTTGGTCCGTCATTCTATACTTTAGAAGATTGAAACACTCTCTAAACAATCTTTAAAAAATTCTCAAGGAGATTGGGCTAGGGTTTCCTCAAGGTGGTCATCTAGAGGCTTAAGGATCAAAATCTCTCCGTGAATCTTCATAACTCAGGCATATGAATCTTCCTTCAATGTTAATTCACAAAACTCATGTGTTTTAAACATTGTTTATGATTTATTAATGGTAGTTTTGAAAGCCATGGTTGAGGGTTTAAATGCATAATGTTGAGTATTGTTTCCTCATGTCTTAAATCATGATTATACATGTTTTGATAATGGTTTTGCACATGTGGGTGCTTGGAAATTGTGATTTAAACTAAGGAGTCATGGTTAACCTTAACTTGATGGTTTTTGTCTTGAATAATGGTTTGATTAGGGTATGACCTCAACCTGTTTGTAAAAATGTCAATGAAAAGAATCTAGTCACATATGAATTGTGTTTTGAACTATGGCATTGTCCTATGAATGTTGATGATTGGTAAATGATTTATGAATGTCTTGATGATCATAAATTGATTTAAATCATTACCTTGGTGGTTTAATTGATTAAATGGGTTCAAGTCCCTAAATGTTAAATTGAATTGAGGTCTTTGTTTAGACAATGGGTTTGAGTTCCAAAGTTATAATAATGATTGTGGCATGTTGTACGCTTGCAAGTGGGGTTGGTATAACGATACCAAAGGGATGCCTTTGGTAAGTAATTCAATTAATGGTTGCGCATATATTTAATGAATGTTTTAAATTAGGCTATAAAGCGGGATGTGTAGCCGGGCCATGAAAGTGGAGTCTGAAGGACTAACACTGGAAATTGTGCTACCCAGTGCGGGTATCTATATAACCAGTAGGTTTGAGTCCCCCGAATAGATATATGAATGGGAGGTTTGAGTCCCCCATATTATATACATTGGTTCTTAAGTTATCTTGATTGTGCCAGTGGTTCGAGTCCCCCCATAATGGCATATATAGTTATGGATATTCTTTGATTCATGTGGCTACACGCACTGGGGCCCTTGCAGCTAGGATAAAGTTGGGCCCATATAACCCGTGGGTGCCTTGTTATTAGATGATTATGCTACACAACCCAGGTTAAGATTTTAAAAGTTCATGTTAAGCCTTACTCCCCATCCCGTCACTATATATATATATATGTATACATGTGATTCTATACGATGATTTGACTTGGTTTAGAATGATGACATTATTTCATTTCTCTATCCCTGAGTTACATGTTAGCATTCCAACCGCTAACTGTCTTTGAATGTTGTATCCCCACATGATACAGAGATGGAGCTTCTTCTACCTTTCCTGTACAGTGATCAGTTGTTTGAGTTGGTTCGTGAGTTGACATTGAAGTGTTGATCTACCATAATTTGGAAGGATTTATTTCATGGTCTTTATATCCTATGTTTTAGACTTTGTTTAGAATTAGTTTTGGCCATTGTTGAGGGCATGTCCTGATCGGATACTCTTTGTATTTGATTAGAGGCTTTGTCAGACTACTGTTGGTATGGGTGGTCTCGGTAGTGGTATTAGAATTGGAATTGGTATTGGCATTGACGCCGATGCCGTTAGTGTTGATCATTATTATACTTTTATGTCTTTATATAATTAAACTCGTATCAGATTATATGTTCAAATTTCATATAACTCTGTGGTTTTTGTGTTGACTAGGTTAGGTAGAGGGGGTGATCTCCGGTCCACGTGGGACTTGGCATTCCCGTCACGGTCAGGCCCTGGTTTGGGTCATGACATGCATTCTCCGAGCATGACTTCCCAGATAACCTCAGCAGAGAGAAAAATGCTTCTAAGGGATTTTGCCACATGTATCCCTTTTCCAACCAGCACTCTCATTCCACTTCCAAGCAGCCAAACTAAACCTAACAGCTCACTGGCCTCAAACTAAACCAAGAAGACTGATGCACACACATCTGAACCACATCACGCTGATACCATCTCTATATCCACATAAATCAATAAAGTCTCATAAGATCCAAAACCAACCCAAGTCACGAGTTATGCCACCAAATACAAATACAAATATACCTTCCATTTACCATTTAACAAATGCAATCTACTTCAAGCCAGAAGGAAAATCATGTCAGTCTCACCCACGTAGTCTCATCATAGAAGACTCAAATAACTGAAGCTGATCCACTGAAATTCCATACGACAAACATGAGAATAAGCTCAAAAGGCACTGTCTAGGCATACAAATGGATATAATCGAGGAATGCATTCCATGCCATTGCTACAACCAGTCCGGATGAAAATCAAATTGAAATCTCAAAATCTAAGGTATAGCTAATCATCACTGAATATTCCACTCCAAGATGTCTCATCCACCGAGAATGAAGTCATACTGAATCAAACTCGTGTATATTACATCTATTGAGTAAATCATCCAAAATTCCCAAAGAGAACTGGAGACTCAAGGTCAAAGATAAAAGAAACTATATCGGGTCCATAGGCTATCATCTGAATACTTATCAACCATATTCCATCCAAAGTCAAGGAGAGCGAATAGGCAATCCGTGGAGTAGGCTCAACCAGCCTATAAATGAAATTTGAACTAAGACAAGTCTAAAAAGAAAGTTGCACATAAGCTCCACAACACTATGCTAAAATCTCAATACCAAGGTTGAATCGCTCGATCTCAACTACCCAAACCAAACCTGAAATGGGTAGGAATTAATGCTCACAATCTATTGAATCACTCGCTCTCAACTACCCAAACCAAACTTGAAGACGGGTCGGCATTAATGCTCCTAATTTATCGCACTTTCAAATCCCCATTCCAAGGGGTCAAATCAAAAACTGAGCCAATAAGGCTATATCAATGTCAACTACCCCAAAAAAACTCTATTATCCAAATCTGACATATCTGAAATTAATCATACCAAGTAACAATCAAGACATATCTAAAGAACAAAATAACTATAGGGATAACCACTGACTGAAAACATAAGCTACCAACTCTATCTCAGCTAGAGGGTCAAAGATATAGCCACAAAACAGAAATCATGCCAAAGGATGAATCAATGGAAGAAAATGCAAATAACGCACTCCATATCCGCTGGAGGGCATGAACTATCCAAATATACTCAATAACTTCCCAAGGCTGAAAACCTCACCAGTATTGGAAAAAAATCTAACAACTCAGAGAAATACAACTTTAGGGGACAACTAATCAATTTAACACTCCATCTCGATAAGAAATAGCCATAGGTACATGTCACCGAGGAGAAACACTCCTCTAAGCCTCATTAGGCCAAAGAAACTCTGAAATGGAGATTTCCCCGGATCCATCCCATAATCTCATTATCGAAGAAGAGAAATACCAAACTTAAAACCAAGGTCAAAGTCAAAACCACTACCAGAAAATCAACAACTCGAGATAAGGAACTTCCAATTTGCCAACTCAAAAAAAAATCAAAGAAAAGGCCACCTGTCTATAACTTTTTAACTCCATTTAAGGAAAAATCATATCGCAGGAAAAGATCATCCATTCTCCACATCCATGATAAGGGCAAACCATTACAATGGAATGAACCCAACAAATCTGAGAGATGAATCCATGACACCTCAACATCAATATAAAAATCATTATCAGATGAAGAAAGCAGCCACAAATAAAGAATGGACCTTAAACTGGTAAATCTCACAAACAGTTTTTATCGGAAGAGATAGTCAAAACAAAAGCCCTTTCAACCCAGGAGGGAAGTCTAAGGGTCTCAAACTCACTAATAGGTAATATAACTAAATTGTTAACTCTAGGATCATAACAGAGTCACAAAAGGGTAACCTACCTTTCGATATCACAATACATCCCTAAATCAATATAATACAGGTAACCAAGAGGGAACACAGTAAACCTCGCCGCGCTAAGGGGAAGAAATCATCATATCGGGCTATATCTACTCAAGCCACCAAACAACATCACAAAAAAATAAAATTTTAACTAGATAACATTATTCTATACATCTACCCAGCAAGAATCAACTACATCAAGTAATAATATCAAGTAATATTAGTAACCTCGTGCAGTGGTACCAATAGCAATAGCAATATCAATATCATTCATACTAACCATGCAGTACCAAAATGAACATCAATATCATATATCACTCAAGAGCCATAATAGGTCTAATTTGCCATGATAATGAGACTCAAACCCAAACCACCCCCATAGGGGAACAACATTAATATAGGTCTACTCCATCCACTACTAAAAGAAATAAACCACAGAGTAGTAACATAATCATGAATCCAATAACAAGGCACATAATAACCAATATCAATTCATCAAGGCATATAATCACCAATGGGTATAAAAACCCCAATACATATAATAAAAGATAAGGGTGGGAAATAAAATCACACCAATCATGGCGACATCTATAATCATATGTCTGATGGGCATAGGGAGAAATAAATCTAAATGGGTCTAACTCAGACCAACCTGACTGAATCATCAATTGAGGTACCGCACATACTATCTCTAACTAAATATGCCACAACATCACAAGGATGATTTGAATAAGTTGAATGACTAGATATCCCATGTCGAGGACACTTTCTAGATTAGTAAATGGTCTTTCTATAGTCAAAGAAAACTTTTAAAGCACTAACATAAAGAGAATAAAAACTTAGCCCAAATGGCTAGCCAACTAATGCTGAGAAAAATCCACAAAAATATGTTTGTACTTCTTAAATCATGGCCTATCTTAGTAACTCTAGGTTGGCAGAGAATACGCGCTAACTCTAGATGATTATCTATCTCACACCTAGGCATTCTCTAAACCAGTATCTTCTTACAACACCATCAATTTAAGATTCTTGGAATACTTTGAGATACTGCCCCTCATAATCCAAAATGGTCACTATGGCTCGAAGAACCATACCACACTCTGTAGGTCTAATGGGGCCTCTACCCCTTATGATCATCATGACTAATCTAAAAACTACTCATAGTATGGAGTAATGTCTATGTAGAGCTGATAAGCTGCAGGTAAATCTGAACTCTACCAGAGAGATCCTTACTCTCGAATAAAATATCAATAACATTATATTTATGGCATGCCTCTTCCCACCATTTCCATAAGTCTCAATACTTGTGCTCTCTATGGTTCTCTCATAATTAAAACCTTGAGGAAAGGAAGATTCGACTACTATCAAGAGCTTCGACACCAAATAGAGTGACAATGCTAACCCTATAATACATCCATGCACCCATGTCTGGCTATAAAGGATCTAGCATAGGAAAATACCTGGACCATACAAGAAATCTAGTCTTGTACTCAAAACTGATAGACAAACCTGATGAACAATAATAGACCTAACTCTGGTCTGAGAACTACTTGATGAATCAAATGTCCTCCATGGCTGAGAGGAATCTAAAATATGACTTGAGTTTCCAATATTGAACCACAAAGGCTAGAGTAGTCACAAGCTCAACTGGAGCCTAAGATGGCCCAAATTCTTTTTGGCTGCCGCTGAAGATATTCGATATCTATCTCTGACTCTCTAATCTGACACTGTATTGAAACTCTAGGAATGTGTATTGAAGTCTCATCTACATCTATCAACAAGGTCGCATCATTCTTTGGAGATAAAATATAAACAAAGAATGTTTTTGAGGTTTATAATAAATGCAAACACACGATAAGAAGTCAAGAAATGAATTTCCTAAATGTACTAGTAGCCTTTGGAAGATAGGTTAAGGATGTCTTCGAACTAATCTATAAGACTACTAACACCAAGCTCTTGTACTAACACACCGATGAAACCTAGGCTTTAATACCACTTTATCATGACCCAATTTCTCAGGTCATGATGGTGCCTACCATATCCCCCAGTAGGAAAGTCAACCCATAGTCCAGAACAACCAGTAACGGACTACTCAATAATATAAGAAAAAGAATGCAAAATATATCAAGTAAGGATTAGTACATAATAGAATTCAAAAACATGATGGTATTAGTACAAGAGCTTCTAATATATTTAGAGTGCTGATGTTTTGGCTTTTGATGAAATATTTTATACATTTTACAAGGGATAATTATGTGTTTTGAAGAAACTATTGTTTTATTTGATACTGGATTTTAGTGTTTTTAGGACAAGGATTTAGCTGAAGAAGAAACTTGGAAAAGTAGCAAAAAAAGGCCACTGATGGTCAACCTGGTGGACCATCAGCCAAGTGATAGACCGCCAGAGTGATCGTCAAGGTTAAAAAAAATAGACCAAGTGGATGACTCATGTAACGGTCCAAGTAATGGACCGTTGGACCTTTGACAAACCATCAACTTGGCTGTCAGGCTAAAATAGTGAATGAAATCTCAAGTGCTCAATTGACAGTTTACGTGATGGACCTTAAAGCCAGTGACGGCCTGTCAACATGACCATAACCCCATAACCATAAAGTAGCAGTTTGGGACCATCAGTGATAGTTCACATGATGGACCGTCAGGCTTCCGATGAGCCATCAGCATAACCGTCAACTTTGATGCATCTTTAATAAGTTCAAATTTTAAATCCTTAGTACCTAGGAACATATAAATACCCAATTTAGGTTTTATTTAGGTATCCTTTATCATATTTCTATCCTGAAACTCATTGTAATGTATTTTTCTCTGATATTCAAGCTACAATTATGGATCTAGCTATTTTGTTCATTTCACTAAAGAATCAAGAACAATTATTGTAAATTTTGTAAGTAATTCTCTGAATTTATTTATGAAGAACACAATGACTTTTTCATTTTCTCTTGGGATATGTTGCTAATCTCCCATAACTAGGGTTATGGGAGCCTTGATGTGAATAGCTGATTTGGGGTTGTGAAAACACTTAATTTCCATACTTAATTAAGGTTGTATAAATCCTTCTTCATATTAATGACCTTTCTTGGTTACAAACTTGAAGGGTGAGCCCAATAACATCACTTATTTGAGTAGAAAAGTGTGTGTTGGGAAAAGAAGAGGTTTACATGAAATCTAAAGGCTTTAACCTTTGGGTTATGGGTTGATGACTTAATAAGATCAACTTATATGAAAGACTAGTTGAATAAACCAATGTATTCTTTAAGTTTGAAAGAATTGAAGGCTAAATTATCCACTTAGGTTGAGAAACAAATGGGTAAACTTTAGAATTCAACAACTTTTACTATTGAAGTTATAACGTGGAAACTCAAGATAATTCACAACCCCGGCTGCTAGAATATCTCGATGAACATAACTATAGTTTGTCTTCTCTCATTAAATTAACACTTGCAATAGAACACAGTATTTGGAACTTAATTTACTACAAACATTTGGATATTGTTGACAGGTCAAAACCCTCTTTAATCTGGAACCTTTGATTAACAATCAATTAACAACCATAACACTTAGTTTGCACAGTATTCCCTGTGGGATTCGAACCCATCCTAGTTGGGTGCTATATTTGGCGATGACCACTTACACTTTCTAACGAGAGTTGTAATTTAGGCGTATCAAGTTTTGGCACCATTATCGGGGAATATAGTTGTCAGTTAAGTTTGTGATTGTTAGTTGACCTTTGGTCAAGTTTCCTAAATTTCACTTTTATTTGTTATTTTTGGTTCATTATAGGCTCATTGTTGTTTATGACACACACCATAAGTTTAGGAGAACCATTATTACCTTTCAATCCTAAACCACATCTAATCGACAGAATGAAAGAGCAACAATAGCTGAGAGACTAACTGCCTTGGCTAGAGCATAAGTTAATCAACAGAATAATGGTCAACCATCCCGTGTCCAAAATCTTGATGAAGAAGATTTGGGGGATGATGATTTTATCAACCCAATAAATAGAAGGTGTTTTGATAACGTAGTTATGCCAGTGAATAGAAATTAGGCAGCTAGAGGAAGAGAAAACTGACAACCTACTGTGCAGTTTGCACCTGATAAGATATATGAAACCAACTTGGATGAGGTTGGTGCGATCGGAGAAATTATTTCACCACCATTGGCACCAGGGGTGAAGTTCAATATAATAAGTACCATGATACAGCTGCTTAATCTTAAGGGCTTATTTAGAATTCTTCTAGGGGATGACCAAAATATATACTTGGTGAATTTCATCAACATTTGCAAATCCTTTGATAACACTGGTATTGGACAGAATGCAATTCATCTTCGGTTATTCTCGTTGTCACTGTCTGGAAGGCAACAATGAGGTTGAATGAGTTGGCCCCTAAATCTATGACAAACTGGAGGTAATTGAAAGGAGCTTTCCTAGAAAGGTTCTTCCTGCCCTCCATGATGTTACAGTTGAGGGATGAGATTAGCAACTTTAGACAATTACCAAATGAGGCACTACATGAAAATTGAATGAGATTCAAGGAGAATTTGACACAGTGCCCCAACCACAAGATGACCGATGAGCATTTGATGGAAACTTTCTATAGAGCCTTAAACTCCATCACTAAACCAACTGTGGACAAGGCTGTAGTAGGAGCATTGATAGAGCTTACTTTTACTGAGGCTGCAGATATGTTAGAGCGGTTGACTAAGACAAGTATAGCTTGGCATACCAGGGATTCTATGGTAGCAAACCCTACTATGTCTAGTGTTATTTCTTTAGAGCAACTCCAGAAGGAGGAGGAACGTGACTAACAGATAGCACACATGAAACCCAAATAGATCTGCTTACTAAATATCTGTTATCTGAGATGACTGAGAAGGTGAAAGCTATTGGGTCACCAAGTAGAGTTGATTCTAATTTTGAGGAGGCTTACTATCTAAATAATTAGGAGGGTTTTTAAGGTAATAGCCAAGGGAACCAAGGTCAAAACATTTAAGACAAAGTTTGTTACAAAGATAGGGACCGAGGGAGTTGAAAGAATAAGAATGACAGGAGTGGACTGTATATACCTCCTGCAAGTCGTGATAATGCTGCTACCAGTTCAGGTAAGATGTCCATGGAGGACATAATGGAGAAGCTTTTAAAAGGGGATGAAGCAACCAATGCTGGTGTGACAATGATGAAGAGTGACTTATCCTCAATGAGTCAGCTAGTTAATTTGCATTCAACGTCTATCAAACAGTTGGAGCAGAAAATGAGCCAACTCTCAGTGATATTTAATTAGAGGAAAAGCGGTACATTATCGAGTGATAAAGTCCAAAACCCTTGGAATGATGGTTCTTCCATGGCAGTTACCACTCAGAGTGGTAAAGTATTACCAGTCCCTTTTGTGGGCAAAGCTGTGATTATGTTTATGATTAAAGAAGATGCAGAAGATGATGAAAACTATTCAGTAGAGCCTGAGAAGCTGGAGGGTAATGAAACTCCATATAACCATCACTAGGTTGATGAGTTAGAAAAACAAAAGAGAAAGAAGAAGGAAAAAGTGGTTACTACTCTCTCAATACCACCGTCGCCCTTCCCTCATCTATTAAAAAAGAAGGTTGATGACATAAAGTTTAGCAAATTTATGGCAATGCTAAAGCAGCTGATAGTGAATGTGCCTTTGGTAGATGCACTAGAGCAGATGCCTGAATATGCTAAGTTTATGAAGGACCTTGTGACGAAGAAGAGAACAGTTAGCTACGAACCAGTGGATAATCTTCACCATTGTGGCACCATTTTGACAAGATCCTTGGTACAAAATAAAGTAGATCTAGGAGCGTTCACCATCCCTTGTACTATTGGGTCGCTTGATTTTGCTAAGGCCTTTTGTGATCTCGGAGCAAGTATTAACCTGATGTCACTTGTTGTTTATAAGAAGTTGGGTTTGAGGGATCCTACACCCACTAATATGTGACTAGTCATGATAGACAGGTCAGTGAAACAGCCAGTAGGGATATTGTATGATGTGTTAGTAAAGGCATCCAAAGTTATATTTCCTATGGATTTTGTTATTTTGGATTGGGAGGTAGACTTTGAGGTACCCATAATCTTGGTCAGACATTTTCATAATCAAAAGCATGCTTATTGATCTGTGGGCTAATGAGCTCCTATTCAGACTTAAAAATGAGGTAGTTCAGTTTGATGTGTGCTAGTCTATGAAGTATCAGAAGGATATAAGTGTATTCTCTATCATTAACATTTATTATGAAGATGAGCAAGAGGTGCCGATCGAGGAAAAATTTATTGTTAAGACTCTAGCTGCAGTCTTGATGAACTTTGATAATAAAGGTATTGAGGAATATGAGGAGACAGTGTGTGCCCTGATGGGAATGGGATCATATTCATATGCTCACAAGAAACTGGATTTAGATCTAAAAAATCATGCAACACCACCGGCTAATCCATCTATCAAAGAGCCACCGGTATTGGAGTTGAATAACTTGCCAAGACATCTACGGTATTTGTTTCTAGGCAGTGGAAATACTTTACCTGTGATCATTACTGTGGATTTGGGTGAGAAACAGGTTGAGGCACTTATATCTGTGCTTAGAAGGTACAAATAGGCTATAGGCTGGACTATTATTAATATTAATGGTATTCTTCTGGGTATTTTCACTCACAAGATTCAGCTTGAGGAAGATTGCACACCAACCATTGATCACCAACGCCAACTTAACCCACCAATGCAAGAAGTCATTAAGAAGGATATTATTAAATGGTTTGATGTAGGATTTGTATACCTTATTTCTAAAAGTAAGTGGGTAAGCCTCGTCCAATGTGTGCCCAAGAAAAGGGGCATGACTATAGTAATAAATGAGAAAAATGAGTTGATTCCACTCAGGTATGTGATTGGGTGGAGGGTTTTAATGAACTATGGTAAGATCAACTCATGTACTTTGAAGGACTACTTCCCAATGCCATTTACGGATCAAATGCTTGATCAGTTGATGGGAAGAGGTTGGTATAATTTCCTGGATGGGTATTCGGGCTATAACCAGATTTTTATCGCCCAGTGAATCAGGATAAGACGACTTTCACTTACCCATATGGTACTTTTGCTTTCAAGAGGATGCCATTTGGTCTGTGTAATGCACCCACTACCTTTCAACAATGCATAATGTCTATCTTTTTTTATATGGTGGAAGACACCTTGGAGATGTTTATGGATGACTTCTTGGTGGTAGGTGATTTTTTTGTGCTCTATTTGGTAAATTTGAGTAACGTATTATAGCGATGCGAGGAATTCAATCTCGTGCTAAATTGGGAAAAATGCAAATTCATGGTAAAGGAGGGCATTGTCCTTGGTCACAAAATTTCAGCCAAGGGAATTGAAGTGACCGGGCTAGGGTCAAGGTTATTGATAAACTACCTCCCCCCATTTCAGTAAAGGGAGTTCAAAATTTCCTTAGTCATGCGAGATTTTATCGTCGATTTATAAAAGACTTCTCCAAGATTGCAAATCCACTTTGCAAGCTTTTGGAGAAAGAGGCCAAGTTTACCTTTGATGATAATTGGAGGAAGGCATTTGAATGCCTTAAGGAGAAATTAGTTGATGCCCCAATTATTGTTGAGCTAGATTGGCCAAAGACGTTCGAAATCATGTATGATGAAAGAGGAGTGGCACTTGGGGCTGTGCTTGGCCAAAATAAAGAAAAGTTGTTTCATCCCATTTACTATGCAAGCAAGGCATTAATGTCACGACTCAAACCAGGGCCTGGCCATGACGAGCATTTCGAACCATGGAGGCCCAAAACACCCCTATCTGTCTGGTAATCATGCACCTAATTCATATGATCAAAGTAATGCGGAAGAAACACAATAATTTGGAAACATGGTCATAAATATGAAAATAAACAATAACGGGGGAGATAAGGTTCCCCCAACATCAATCAACCTCTAAACAACTTTCTGTGAAAATCTCTAACAAATGACTTAGTCAAGTAACCGTATATAAACTGGGACAAGGCCCCCAGATGAACCCAAAATTGAATATAAGATAAAAAGACTACAGGACATAAGACCTTCCTAAACATAGAAGGCTCACCACTTGTCTCTGCAACTCTGTCTAAATGATCTACTGATCCTCTTGACCCCTAGACTGGGCCTCTGAACCTAAGAGGTTGGAGATGGGAGGGGGTCAACACAAAGTACTGACACGCAGAGATATCAAAACAAAACATAAAATTTTTACAAAATACAGTTGAGAGCCATTAAAAAGCAATTTCGTATCAAATCATTTGAAAACATATGGGCGTAATGCAATAGTTTCTCAACAACAATGAAATGCAACAAAGCTAGGTGGAATACCCTACATAAATTACACCAACTGTCTAACCTCGGTTGCCACCGAGCTTAGAGTATAAGTGAGGGAGACATACACAAGATCACATAGCATGGTGTCTCGACGCAATGGTAGTGCCCAAGATCACTTAGCCCAGGCTCCTACCTATAGTCCCAATTTGGGAATAACATAAAGTCAAGTAAATAAGATCACTTAGCCTGGTACCGAATCTCCGTGTCGGCAAACACGTTTTTCAGCGATGAGCCCTTGCACTCAAATGCCTTCTTCGGGCATCCACCTATCTCATGTAAAATTGATGCATTCATATTTTATTTGATGCCATCGCATATCATGTTCTATAGGGTATCGACATACCCGACTTTCAAGTCCTCAATATCACTTCCACATATGCATAATCATGTAAAAACCAAGGTGCTTTATCATTTACAAGTGGTGAACAATATTTATTTCAAATTCATGCTCTCTTTTGTTGATCACAATATGATATGGGGTATCAAGACATTATCATGGGAATTTGAAAGCAATTTATCATTCATGTTTATCAAACTTCCATGGAAAATCTCAAATCACATATGCATGTTTCAACCATTGAAGTATATAGGCAAACAATTCCATGACATAAAAAAAATGACTTAGAAATCATATTGAAAGCAAGTTATTAGCATTTGATTGAAAACCCCCACTTAAAAGCATGCATGTTCATAAAAACTAACCCATGAGATTTTAGGATAACCCCACGTACCTCTATTTTCAAGGATAATAGATGTTTCTTGAAGCTTGCGGATTGGTGATTCCAAATATGTAATTATCTTTGAAAACCTACGGTAGAATCTTGAACTATTTGGGTTTTTAGTTTTGAAACCCTAAGGAGAATCTTTGAGCACTTTTGATGAATGAAGGTGCATTTTGGGGTCCTTGGAACTAAATTTCGTATTTTAGGGCTAAGTAAGGGTGGAAAAGGACCACATTGTCCCCAAAACGGAGTGTTTAACTCACTCGAATTCTTTACATAGGCGCCGCCCATCCTATTGCCTATGTTTACATAGGCGCCGCCTAGGCTATAGCCTAGGTTTACATAGGCGCCGCCTAGGCTATCTCCTATGTTTACATAGGCACCGCCTAGGTTATCGCTTATGCTTTCCAATGGCCATGGGCGATTGGTTAGGCGGCGCATATCACATTGAAAGGCCATAACTTCTTGCTCGGGTGTTGGATTTTAGAAAAATTGCTATCGTTGGAAATCTAACTCAAATACCTATCCTTTGACATATAGTAGGCTTCCTAATTCGACATATACAGAGAGTTATGGTCGATGGAAGCTGACATACTTTACAACATCCACTAAAACTTAGTAGATTGAAATAGTTTCAACTCGTCCATGAGTTGAAAGACCTCTATGGTCTAAATTCAAGATTGAATGGATTCCCATGCTTCATAAATAATTAAAATGCCGTATTGGCATAGGATTTTATGGCTTTAGGATTATCAACGCATCGAAATCATAGTCTATATTATAGCCCAAAATGCGGGGCATTACATTATCCCCCCTTAGGATCATTCATCCCCATATAATGATGCGGGACATAGACAAACACAATTTCAAGCATAATAAAGGACTAGAAAAGATAAGATGGGAATAGTACCTTCTGTCTCATCCTCCATCGAAGCAAAAAAATTGGGATATCTAATTCTCATGTCATGTTCTGACTCACAAGTTGCTTCTTCGACTTTCTGATTCCTCCACAGTACCTTTACAGAGGCTATCTCTTTGCTCCTTAGCTTTCGAACTTGGCGATCTAAAATTTCAATGGGCTCTTCTTCGTTAGACAAAAAGTCTGTCACTTTGATACCCTCTACTGGAAATACCATAGAATGATCTCCAATGCATTTCTTCAATATGGATATATGGAATACCGGATGAACTGAACCCAAACTTACATGCAATTCTAGCTCATAAGTAACTGTACCAATCTTTCTCAAAATCTGATATGGCCTTACATAGAGAGGGGGGCTCAATTTACCCCTTTTTCCAAATCGCATAACTCCTTTCATAGGAGAAACCTTGAGAAACAGCCAATCACCAATTTCAAACTCTAGTTCTCTTCTCCGAATATCGGCATAGGACTTCTGACGACTCTAAGCAGTCTTGAGTCGTTCTCTAATGATCTTCACTTTGTCCATCACCTGATAAACAAGATTAGGCCCATACAACTGAGTCTCACCCACTTCATACCATCCTATCGAAGACCTACATCTCCTCCCATACAAAGCCTAAAAAGGAGCCATCTTGATGCTGGCATGGTAACTATTATTATAAGCAAATTCAACTAGTGGCAGGTGATCTACCCAACTACCTTTGAAATAAATTACGCATGCCTTTAACATATCTTCGAGGGTCTGAATGGTATGCTCATCTTGCCCATCCGACTAAGGGTGGAAAGATATCCTCAAATTCACTTATGTACCTAAACCCTTCTGAAAAAATCTCCAGAACTGAGATGAAAATTGCATACCTCTATCGGATATAATGGACACTGGTCCCCATACAATCAAACTATCTCCTCAATATAAATCTTAGCATAATCCTCTCCCGAATAATTAGTCCTCACAGGTAGAAAGTGGGCTGACTTTTTCAACCGATCTACAATCACCCATATAGAATCATACTGGTTTTGGGATCTCGGAAGTCCTGTAATGAAGTCCATGTTTATCATCTCCCACTTCCATAAAGGCAGGTCTATCTCTTGGGAAGTACCACCTGGCCTCATGTGTTCTACCTTCACTTGTTTACAATTCAAACACTTGGACACAAAATCAGCTACATCACATTTCATGTTATTCCACCAATACAAGGTTTTCAGATCATGGTACATCTTAGTAGAGCCTGGGTGAATGACATACCTCAAAGTGTGTGCCTCATTAAGGATTCTTTTCCATAGCCTATCAACATTTGGAACGCATAACCTACCCTGAAATCTCAGAATACCATCACTACCAATTTCAAATGACATAACCTTTTGTTGATCCACATCTTTCTTGATTTGCATCAAGATGGGATCTTCAACCTGCTTCTTCTTAACTCCGGCACAAAGGGATAACTTAACTAACTCATGAACAATCACCCCTCCATCTATGGAATCTAAGAGTCACACTCCCATATTTGCAAGGAGGTGAATATCCTTCACTATCTCTTTCTTTCCTTCTTCTACATGAGAAAGGCTACCCATAGACAACCTGTTGATGGCGTCGGCTACAATATTTGCCTTGCCCAGATGGTAATGCAGACTCATATCATAATCTTTCAAAAGCTCCATCAAACGCCTCTGCCTGAGGTTCAATTCTTTTTGTGAGAAAACATACTGCAAACTCTTATGGTCAGTATAAATATCAACATGCACTCCATAGAGATAGTGCCTCCAGATTCTAAGTACAAACACCATGGCTGCTAAATCCAAGTCATGAGTGGGGTAACTGCGCTCATGAACCTTTAACTGCCTACATGCATAAGCTATTACCTTACCACGCTACATCAATACACAACCAAGTCCCACACGGGACACATCATAATAAACCATAAAATCATCTACACCCTCGGGAAGGGTCAAAACAAGAGCAGTAGTCAGCTTGTCCTTCAACTTCTCAAAATTGTTTTCACACAAGTCAGACCACGCAAACTTTATCTTTTTCTGAGTCAGTTTAGTAAGCAGAGCATCTATGGAAGAAAAACTCTCTACGAACCTTTTGTAATACCCCGCCAAACCTAAGAAGCTCCGAATATCGGTTGGAGCCGTGGGTCTGGGCCATTTTCTCACTGCTTCAACTTTCTGGGGATCCACTTTATCCCATCACTGGACACAATATGCCCCTGGAAGGCAATAGCATCTAACAAGAATTCACACTTAGAAAATTTAGGATACAGCTGATGATCCTTAAGGGTCTGAAGAATAATTTTGAGGTGATTGGCGTGATCCTCTTTACTCTTAAAATAGATCAGAATATCATCAATAAATACAATGAAGAACAAGTCAAGAAACTGATGGAACACTCTATTCATAAGATCTATGAAGGCTTCAGGGGCGTTAGTCAACTCGAAAGACATGACTAGAAATTCGTAGTGACCATATTGGGTTCGGAAGGCTGTCTTGGGTATGTCTAACTCCCTAACTTTCAATTGATGATAACCCGAACGAAGGTCTATTTTTGAAAAATACTTGGCACCCTGAAGCTGGTCAAAAAGGTCGTCAATCCTACGAAGAGGATATTTATTTTTAATCGTGACCTTATTCAATTGAAGGTAGTCTATGCACATCTGAAGGGACCCATCCTTCTTTCCTACGAAGAGCACGGGTGCACCCCATGGGGAAACACTAGGAAGAATAAAACCTTTGTCTAGGAGGTCTGCAAGCTATTTCTTTAACTCATTTAGTTCTGCGGGAGCTATTCTATATGGCGGAATAGAAATAGGCCGAGTGTCTGGCAACACATCAATGCCAAAATCTATCTCTCTATCAGGGGGTATCCCTGGGAGATCTTTCGGAAAGACTTCTGGGAATTTATTCACTACAGGGAATACCTGCAGAGGAAGGTTTTCAACTTTTGAATCTTTTACTCGGATTAGATGATACATACAACCTTTGGAGATAAGCTTTCGAGCTCTAAGATAAGAGATAAAGTGACCTATAGGTTCCACAGAACTCCCTGCCCATACAATTGGTGTCTCATTTGGGAAAGAAAAAGTGACCTTCCAGGTTCTACAATCAAGGGTGGCATAACACGAATGGAGCCAGTCCATCCCAAGGATGGCATCAAAATCTATCATATCCAGTTCTATAAGGTCTGCCATAGTTTCCCTACTATGAATAGACACGACACAATTTCTATACTCCCTTGTAAAAACAACAGAATCACCTATAGGAGTAGAAATAGAGAAAGGTTCTACAATAACTTTGGGCTCAAACCCAAAACCAACAGACACATAAGGGGTCACATAAGATAAAGTAGACCCGGGATCAAGAAATATATAAACACCATGAGAAAAGATTCATAACATACCGGTGACAACATCTGGTAAAGCTTCAGCCTCCTAGCGGTTAGTCAAAGAATATAACTGGTTGTGACCACTCCCGACAGCTGAAGGGGCACCCTTAGGAAAAGGAGTTGTGGAGGCGGCTTGGGACTTAGCCCCCCCCCCCTTCCGTATTTCCTCCAGCAGAAGAACAATCTTTCTGAAGGTGACCTACTTTGCCACAAGTATAGCAATTTCTCCCCTCAAACCAGCACTTCCTTAGATGATTCCATCCACAAACCTTGCACCATAGTAAGTACGACACTGCTGGGCCACACTGCCCTGAGAATGTGTACATAGAGCTTTGGATCTATGAGGAATCTGAAAACTCTGAGTTTGTCTTTCTATCGGTGGTCTGGGTGTTGGGGCGCTGGCTGCTGACTGTGCATTATTCCAAAACTTCTTCTTCTTTGACCACTTATTACCCCAGTTACCACTCTGCAGCTGACTCTAGTGCTGGTCCGCAGATCTATCTCTCTTAGCCATTCTATCTTTCTCTCTAGATTTAGTAATCTTTTTCTTCTTCTCTTCCACCTGCTGCATATGAACAGTCAGTCGAGCAAAGTCTAACTCCTTATTCAACATAGCTCCCTGGCACTCAAGTACCAGGTTATTAGCAAGGCCAGATGCAAATTTTCTCATCTGGGATCTCATATTACTAGTCAACTCTGGTGCATAACGGGCTAGTTTATTAAACTTCAAAGTGTACTCCTGGACACTCATACTGTCCTTCTTAAGATTCATAAACTCTTCCACTTTGGTCTCCCTCAACTCCTGAGGAAAGAATCGATCAAGAAAAGCTTCCACAAATTCGCCCCAAACTGTGGGCTCAGCACTTTCACCTTTTGCATCTTCCCATTCAACATATGACTGATTCGCAACGTCCTTGAGATGATAGGTTGCTAGATCCACCCCTTCAACCTCATCCACATGCATCATCGTAAATATCTTTTCTATCTCATCCATGAACACCTGTGGATCCTCCTCCACCTTGGTGTCAGTGAACTTAGGTGGGTTCAGCTTCATGAAATTTTTGACTCCAGTAGCCTCAGACATAACAGATGCATACCCAACATCTTTCGATCGTTGAGCCTAGTTAGCTACCAACTGTGTCAATATATGAATGGACCGTCTGAATTTTGCAATTGAAATATCTCCCTAAGTAGTTGGGGGACGGTTGGCATTATCTGCAGAGCCCGAGGTGGATTGGTCGGGACTGGAGGGACTCTCAGAGCAGGGATAAATTCTATTGTGTGAGCTATGTTATGGGTCCACATCCCATGGGTAGGACGGACCTCATCTGCCTAAGCATTTTGATCGATGATACGACGTGGAGGCATAACTGTGTTTCTGAAACACAGGTGATCATTGATTAGGAGTCAGTTCAGACTCTGAAGCACAAACTAAATCACAAAGAAGGGAAATATTTCCTAAATGCCTAGTATCCCCCTTCTTATAAGTGCGGCACTCTACATACCCATAAATAGGACTCTACCCAATGCAATTTCGCAGACACCTTGGGACAATGAATCATGCTTTGATACCAAGTTTTTCACGACCCAAACTAGGGCCTGGCTATGACTAGCATTTCAAATCATGGAGGCCCAAAATACCCCTATCTGTCTGGTAATCATGCACCTAATTCATATAATCAAAGTAATGCAGAAGAAATACAATAATTTAGAAATATGGTCATAAATATGAAAATAAACCATAACGGGAAGATAAGGTTCCCCCAATATCAATTAACCTCTAAACAACTGTCTAAAAAATCTCTAACAAATGACTGAGTCAAGTAACCGTATATAAACTGGGACAAGGCCCCCAGTTGGCCCCAAAACAGAATATAAGATAAAAGGACTGCAGTACATAAGACCTTCCAAAACATAGAAGGCTCACCATTTGTCTCTGCAACTCTGTCTGAATGATCTACTAATTCTCTTGACCCCTAGACTGGGCCTCTAACCTAAGAGGTTGGAGAGGGGAGGGGGTCATCACAAAAGTACTGGCACGCAGAGATATCAAAACAAAACATAATATTTTTACAAAATATAGTTGAGAGCCATTATAAAGCAATTTCATATCAAATTATTTGAAAATATATGGGCGTAATAAAATAGTTTCTCAACAACAATGAAATACAATTGAGCTAGGTGGAATACCCTACATAATTTACACCAACTTCCTAACCTCGGTTGCCACCAAGATTAGAGTATAAGTAAGAAAGAGACACACAAGATCACATAGCATGGTGTCTCGACCCAATGGTAGTGCCCAAGATCACTTAGCTCGGGCTCTTACCTATAGTCCCAATTTGGGAATGACATAAAGTCAAGTACACAGGATCACTTAGCTTGGTACCAAATCTCTGTGTCGGTAAACACATTTTCTATTGATGAGCCCTTACACTCAAATGCCTTCTTTGGGCATCTACCTATCTCATGTAAAATCGATGCATTCAAATTTCATCTGATGCAATCATATATCATATTTTGTAGGGTATCATCATACCTGACTTGCAAGTCCTCAATATAACTTCCACATATGCATAATCATGTAAAAACCAAGGTGCTTTATCATTTACAAATGGTGAACAATATTTATTTCAAATTCATGCTCTCTTTTGTTGATCACAATATGATATGGGGTATCAAGACATTATCATAGGAATTTGAAAGCAATTTATCAGTCATATTTATCAAACTTCCATGGAAAATCTCAAATCACATATGCATGGTTTAAACCATTGAAGTATATAGGCAAATAATTCCCATGACAAAAAGAAAAATGACTTAGAAATTATACTGAAAGCAAGTTATTAGCATTTGATTGAAAACCCCCATTTAAAAGCATGCATGTTTATAAAAACTACACCCCATGAGATTTTAGGATAACCCCACATACCTCTATTTCCAAGGATAATAGATGTTTGTTGAAGCTTGCGGATTGGTGATTCCAAATATGTAATTATCTTTGGAAACCTACGGTCGAATCTTGAACTATTTGGGTTTTTATTTTTGAAACCCTAAGGAGAATATTTGAGCACTTTTGATGAATGAAGGTGTATTTTGGGATCCTTGGAACTTAATTTCGTGTTTTAGGGCTAAGTAAGGGTGGAAAAGGACCACTTTGTCCCCAAAACGGAGTGCTTAAGTCACTTGAATTCTTTACATAGGTGCCGCCCATCCCATTGCCTATGTTTACATAGGTGCCGCCTAGGCTATCGCCTATGTTTACATAGGCGCCGCGTAGGCTATCACCTATGTTTACATAGGCACCGCCTAGCCTATCGCCTATGCTTTCCAATGGCCATGGGCTATTGGTTAGGCAATGCATATCACTTTGAAAGGTTATAACCTCTTGCTCGAGTGTTGGATTTTATCAAAATTGGTATCGTTGGAAAGCTAACTCGAATAGCTATCATTTGACACATAGTAGGCTTCCTAATTCGACATGTATAGAGATTTATGGTTGATGGAAGCTGACAAACTTTACAATGTCCACTAAATTAAAGCTTGAATGGATTCACATGCTACACAAATAATTAACATGTCATAGTGGCATAGGATTTTACAGCTTTAAGATTATCAACGCATCAAAATCATGGTCTATATTGTAGCCCAAAATGTGGAGCGTTATAATTAAATGGAGCTCAAAAAAATTACACTATTACTGGGTAGGAACTTCTCTCGGTTGTCTATTCTTTTGAGAAGTTTCAAGCATACTTGCTGGGAAATAAGGTGGTTATTCATACAGATCATATTGCATTGAGAAATTTGATGAAAAAAAGGATTCTAAGACAAGGCTAATCAGATGGGTGCTGCTTCTTCAAGAGTTTGACTTTGAAGTCAAAGATCGAAAAGGATGCTTTAATCAAGTTGTAGATCACCTGTCCAGAATTGAGGGATATCAAGCAATCGAGGATGAGCTCAAAATTGATGATACATTTCCAAATGAGAAAATCCTAGCTGCTGCGCTTGTAAGAGTACCTTGGTACGTGGACTTTGGAAATTATGTGGTAAGTGAAATTATCCCAAAGAATCTTTCTTTTTACCAAAGGAAGAAGTTTCTCCTTATTGTTACACATAAATTTTGGTATGAGCTGTAATTAATTTGGTGGTGTATGGATAACATTATTAGGAGGTGTATCCCAGAGGTAGACATGTTGAGTATCCTGGAAGCTTGTCATGCCTCTCCGGTCGGTGGTCACCATGTAGGTGACCGTACTGCGAGGAAAGTGATACAGAGCAGTTATTATTGACCAACCTTATTCAAATATACATAAGAGTTTGTGAGGAGGTGTCACCAATGCCAGAGAAAAGGGTCAATCTCAAAGCACCATGAGATGCCTATGACATAAATGATGGAAATGGAGTTGTTCGATGTCAGGGGCATTGACTTTATAGGGACCTTTGTGAGCTCTTATGGGTTGAAATATATCTTGGTTGCTGTCTATTATGTATCCAAATGGGTTAAGGCTGTTTCCTTGGCCGATAATGAAGGGAAAAGAGTTGTTGCATTCCTTAAAAAGAACATCTTCTCTCGATTGGGTACCACATACCATCATAAGCGATGGTGGATCATATTTTCACAATCGAGTGTTCTGGGCTTCCTTGGAAAAATACGGTGTTAACAAAAACAAAATGGTGACTCCATATCACCCACAGACTAGTGGGTAAGTGGTTATTTCAATTGGGAGATAAAAGCCATTCTTGCTAAGACGGTGAATGCAAGTAGGCAAGATTGGTCTAGAAAGCTGGATGATGCCTTGTGGGCATATAGAACGGCTTTCAAAACACCCATTGGCATGTCACTGTACCAATTGGTCTATGGAAAGGCATGTCACTTGTCAATTGAATTGGAGTACAAGGGACTGTGGGCGCTCAAGAGGCTAAATTTGAATTGAATGAGGCAGCAGAGTTGCGACTAGGGCAGCTGAATGAGATAGATGAGTTCTATCTCGGGGTATATAAAAGATAAAACTTGTACAAAGAAAAGATAATAAAGTACCATGACTGGAGGATTGAAAAATACGACTTTCAGAAGAGTGATTGGGTACTTCTCTTCAATTCCAGGCTGAAGCTCTTTCCAGGTAAACTTAAGTCAAATGGTCTAGCCATTCAAAGTTACCAAGTCTACTCATATGGAGTAGTTGAACATGAAAATAAGGACGGAAGTACTTTCAAGGTTAACGGGTAACTAGTGAAGATGAATATCGGTCCAATGGACTCAGTAAAATGTATAGCTACCATCTATCTTGACTAAGTCTGAGTAATCATGATAACTGAGTTGTACCGCAATAATAAATCAAGCGCTAGTGGGAGGAAACCCACAAAGTGTTGTTATAACCTTAGTTAGAGTTTATTTTTTATATTTGTGTAATTTGATTTTTTTGTGAAGTGTGCAGGACTGAGAATGGAAAAAAAAATATTTACCCCAGTTGAGAGAGGGTGACGGGAAGTTTGACGGACCATCAAGTCCACGATGGACGGTCAAAGCCATAGTCAAAAATGGATATTCTGGATAAAGCTTGATGGCCAAGTTTATAGATCGTCACGTTTCTGACAAACTGTCAATATGAAGCTTAAATATGAAGTCTCTGGATAGGACTGATGGGAGGTTCAATAGACCATCACATCTGTGATGGGCCATTCAGTTGTTCGGCGCACCAAGGCATCATTGATATAGTTCTAGTAAGACACAATGGTTCACCTGATGGATTGTCAGACCCCTGACGGACCATCAAGTCAACCGTCGACTTAACCCTAAGTCTGACGGGTCGGGTTGGCTAAAATTTAATGCTAAATAAATTGTCCTTATCCAACGCAAACGGTTTTAAATCGATAAAACAAATGGTTACATACGTTTCCACCCTTTTAAATCCTTAAAATGTTTAACCTCTTCTATATTCAAAGTACCTAGGATCAGTTATCTCCTCTTAGGACTCTTTTTCTTCTCTTTCTCTCCTATATAAACAACCCAATCCTTCTCTTCCTCACATCAGAAATCAATTTAGCAATAACTGATAAATGCTTTAAGTTTTCTTTTATTCTGAGTTTGTAAGTCCGAATAGTGAAGTTACTGTAAAATCAAGGTATGATCACAACTTACTCTTATTTTTGGATTGGCTAAACATGGATTATGTAAGTTGTTGATTTTTGAAAAAAAGTCCATCTTGTTTATGTTTTTTGTCATTCTGATTCTAAGTCGAACCCTGGCGTGCATTATTCTGGGTGAAGTTTGAGTAACCCATGGACCAAAAGTGGTAAAAATTTGTGCATAAATACTAAACTTATACCATGATTATACACATAATAATGCATGACACACCAGGTGTTCGACAAAATGCTAAAGTGAAGTTTAAAGTTGAAAAGTGAGGCAGATGATTGTCTTAAAGGACCGTCGGACCCCCGACAGACCCTCAAATAGACCGTTACAATTTTGTCAAAACTAGAACTTACTGGTTTAGTCACGATGGATGACTATGAACCGTCAGCACCCTAAGGCTACCTGGTAATGGAGTCACTGGTTAAGGCCCATCATAAGCCCGATGGACTATCAACCCCTCCGTCAAGTCATGTTTGCAGTTGTTTTTCTTTCTGATTTTGATTCAACTATTTCTTGATATGTTATTCAGGCAATATGGCACAGAAACTTACCCTAACCAGAGGCGGTGGAAGAACATAATGGGGAAAGGGCGAACCGGCATTGAGTGAAGAGGCTCTGGCTTTCAACACTAGGCAAAGGGACAGGATGAATCAGGCACTCTTCTAGTTTGAAGAGGAGAATGAGAGTAGTTTTATTAGCACAAGTTCGAGACCTAACAAGGAAGGGGTCAATACATTAAACACTAACCAAGTTGAGGCATTGAAAACTGAGGATGCCAATGTGATCTAGAGCAAAGACCCTTAAACAAGGGAAGCAATAAGGTGGCAAGTTGAAGGAGCAAGGGATAAATACCTTGATGAATTGGAACCAACTACAACCAAGCCAATCAAAAGGCTAATCTTTGAAGAGCACCAGATAGTGACGACTGAGTTACATAAGTATCAAGAGCTTGAGCAGAAATTCCATGAATATGAGTTATCCTGGATGAGCAAACCTCTCAGGGCATACCAACCTAACCTTGTACGAGAGTTTTTTGCTAATTCTTTGGCACTGGAAGAGAAAGACTATCCCAAGGTCTCTAAAATTTTAGATTTTCCCAATAGGGAATTAGTTCTGATCAGAGAGGTTACCATTGATATATCAACCCACATAATAAATAGGATGTTGTTTGGGCCTAACTACGAAGCAACTGTTGAAATTCCAGAGCTTAAGCATCATATGACCGTGATATCCACTCAAAATCCTTGGTTATCAAGGCTTTATACTGATGATAGAAACCCATCCTGGGAACTTAACCTGTGAGAGCACATTACTAAATCATCTCTTAGCTTTCGAGCTAAGTTTTGATGGGCCATTGTTTGATTAAGGTTAATGCCGACAGGGGGAGACACTAATTTAGAGAGTCATAGGGCTGTGTTAGTGGCTAGTCTGATTGCCCGATTAAAGATTGATTTTGGCCAAATTATTGCTGATGAGATATTTGTTCAGGCACACAAAGTGGCAAGCGTATACCATTTCCATATTTGATCACAAAATTATACAGGAAAGCCAAGTGCCTTTAATTCAAGGAGTTAACAATGAGTGCAGGCAACTCACAGGCAGGACATTAAAAAGGCAAAAGATGACTCAAAATATGAAATGCGAGTAAACAGACCTCCTGCTTATCAAATGCAGTCAGCTCCAGCACTTGATACTTTTGAGATTCCTACAGGTATTTCATTGTCTATCACTACTTATGTGTTGCCTAGTACTTCTACAGGATCAGAATCTATGCCACCAATGGTTGGGACTTTAGACACTACATTTGTTCCATCTAGGTATTCAAAGTACAGGTTGACACAAGAAATTTTTTCCAAGTCTGTTAAATAATAGAAAAACTTTCAGAAGCAGCTAGACACATGGGCTACGCAATTCAAGCCTTTTGTTGATCATATTATAGCTGAGGCAATCCATCCTTTTCAAAATATTCAAATTAGGATGGACTATATGAAAGAGTGTGTCAACCAAAGTTTAGATGCGATGTCTATTCTAAATTTTGCAAATTTCATGGCAAAATTTAGGAAAGCACAGACAGACATAGAAGAGCTGAAACAGAAACCACAATGACCTATTTTTGACCCTGTATTGGTTATCAGTGATGAAGATAAGGGCATTATTGACTTGATGGGGATGTTGCTCAAGGATAAAGGCAAGCAGGTGGACAAAAGTGCTAATAGGAAAGCTACCAAAAAAAGAAGGTGAGAAGCGATTATAGCAGAAGAAAAAAAGCCTGAGATATGAGAAAAACTGCAAAAGGTTAGAGAGAGATAAAGAGAAGAGATAGAAAAAGGCTGCAGATGAAGCTGCAGGAGTTTCCACTAATTCTGCCCCACCTAAGGGGCCAATTCCAAATTCGATTTTGATTGATATACCTCTGAGCTAGGAGGACACTGTTTTGAGTACCCCTACCACCATAGGGGTCAACGTTGCTATAGGTGAGTCCAAAGAAGCCTCACCATATTTGACTTATGCCTCATCAGACTGAGAGGCTTTATAAGTATTCTCCTCCTTTGTAATTTATTTTAATGCATTGAGGACAAAGCATTCATTTTTAGTGGGGGTAGGTATACTTGTACCATGGGGGTTTTTGTTGCCTGTATTATTTTCCTCTTATGTGCTCTCTAGTAGAACCAGCATTCTAGGTTGCATATTTACTTTTCCTATGATGTACATATCGTGTTATGATGATAAATATGTTACTTATATTATTTTTCTCCTTTTTAGCACAACTTTGTATGTATGAATGAAAAATGACTATGGCAAAGTACTTTGAGCATGATGGCATAACTATTCTTTCTTATAACCTGGTAAATATATTAAACAACTATTTATGACTCTGTAACTAGAATTAGGATGTAAAGTGTGCATAACCATGTGATCTAAATCCCAAGAGTTGGTAGAATAAGCGTTAACTCATTGCCTGTGTGTGTGAGTGTTTGTTATAGTTCTTGCATAGTGTTACACCTAGAACTTACCTGGTTCATTGATGTTGTTTTGTGGTTGATTTAATATGATAGGATAGTAGGAATCCTTGTAATTTTTAGTCCACTTATCCAAGAAGAATGACCCACCAAAAAGATTTTTCTATTTTTTGAACCCCTTTTGAGCTTATGTTAGTTTTATTCATTCCCAATTACTCTGAGTAACTCTCTTTAGGATGTTATCACCAAAATTTGGCCTGGTTCTAATATAGTACATTATGCACCTTAACCTAGGTAAAACACCTAAGTTGAGGATGGCTATTGTTAGGATGTTAGTAGTTTGATAAGGGTAGTTTAGAGTTTAAATAAAATATCGCATCCGTCCTTGATCTAGTAAGATATTATGCACCTTAACTGACTGCATCAGTATAAGTTAAGGGTGGCTGATGGTGACTATAAAAAAGGTCTATGGCGAATGCGTGAATAAATAATAGAGATTGTAAGTGAGCTAAAAAATAGTAGTATTAGTGAGTAGCAATCAAGGTCAAAGAGAGTAAAAGTCTGAGCTTTAAGTCACTTTTCCAAAACAATTTCCTAACCTAGCCTCAGAACTTCATTACAAGCCTGAGAAAGACCTTTTTTATCTTTGCTAATCAACTAGAAGGGAGCATTAGATGATAAGGGCAAGCCTATGGGTATGTATGCTATGTTTCCAACTTTTTTTATGAGTGTGAGGGTCTTGATTTTTATCCACAATTTAAATTAATAATGAGTGGTGGACTTCATTGGTTGTGAAGGCAACTTGAGTTATGCTTAGTTTTTGTTGATCTCTATAGGATATTGTATCTATATTTGTGTATGTGCTAAATTATAAATAATTCTAGTTATAGATCCTGATGTGTTGAGACCATATAAGTGAGATGACAGTTGAGTGGTTGTGTGAAATCTAGTTCAATAGTTGAATGCCTATTATTGTATTGTTCATGCATGAGATTTGGTGTTGAGTTGCTTGAGGATAAGAAATTGACTTAAATTGAGGGTATTGATGTTCCAGGTTTTGATGGAATATTTTATACCTTTTACAAGGGATAATTATGTGTTTTCAATCAACTATTGTTGGATTTGATACTGGATTTTCAGGTCAAGGATTTAGCTAAAGAAAAAACTTTAAAAAGTAGTAGAAAAAGGCCAAGTCTCTATAGACCCCTCAGTATTAATCCAGAATCTCATGAATGCAAACAAACTTACTATCCTATCAAATTTGATGCTCCAGACTCAATGGTGATATCAGATTTATGAAAACATCATTTTACAAAGTTGACCCTCAAAATTCAATTTTACAACTTTTTTAATCGAGGGTCAAAATGAGATATTAAAGTCATAAAACCATACTATGTTAAATTTGATGTTCTGTATCTACCGGCACAACTCGTTTTGCCATCCGATGCATAGATCAATAAATGTTGACTGAAGTCAATCATAAGGCTTTTTAACCCCTCCAAAAACCACAATATCACCTAAGTCACACTGAAATGCACCAAAAATAGTTCCAATAATCCCCACACTCCAGAAATACAACAAAGCAACCATGGGAAGGGGCAAAATATTCAAATCACATATAAATAAATATTTCACACAAATCAATAAAAGTGAGGTCGTTACATGATGCCTACTTAGTACTTGATGCTTTGGTACTCAAACTAGAATTTTGCACCCTTTTTTTCTGTAGATCTGATTAATAGTTGATGTCGTTAATGTTGTGTTCAAGTGGGTTAGAATTTAAAGATATGGTGAGCTCTCAGAGTCGGAGTTGACCTTCTCTTCTTCCTCTATTTTAGATGGACTTTCTATTCGAGACTATTATATATTTGCTTCTTATAGTAATCTAATTATTTTGCTAGAGACTCTTTTACTGACCTTACTAGGTCATGGGATATCTTACTATTTTTCCTTATTTACCCTTATGCTATCTTTCTTGCATAAATTACTTGCATAATTCTCGTATCCTCGTAATGACCCTTTAGGTCATTTTCTATATTCATAATTATTCTCATTGTTAAAGCTTTCCTATAGTTGTCCCAAGTCATTTATGACTTGCTGGAACTAACAGTTTGATTACCGGGCAGTTTATTTGGTTTTTAGAGAAAATTTCCTAATTAGAAATCTTTATTGGTTCCATATGGCCACTAGAAAAAACTTCAGTTAAATGACCTCAAATGCAAATTTTGACTATTCCAATAGTTCCAGAATATCAATTTTAGTCTAGGAGGACTCTTGGTTTGAGTCCCGAGGCACCTGGGCTCATTTTAACCTTTTGGTTAAAAAGTTAAGCAATAGGAATTTGGGTGTAGGACCCACATTAATCGAAACAACCTCAGATGGAAATTTTGACTACTCCATTGAGTCTATAATATCAAATTTGGTGTGGTTACATAATTTATTTGCGTATACAGGATTCTGAATGAACCTGGAGGGCTTGGTTGTTCCAAGTCTCAGTTTATCTAATATTTCTGGTGCATCGTGATCGCGATGGCTTTGGACACAATTGCGAATCCTTGTGTAGGGTAGCAAGAGCTACAATCACAAAACTTTTAGTCGTGAATGCAACTCGTTGACCAGTCCATCAAACCGCAATCACAATGAGGGAATATCATTATCGCAACTTCTACATCTGATGCCTTATATCACGATCGTGATTGTCGAGTCATGATAGCGACACCTGAATACTTGGGATATGTATAAATCGTCCATTTTCAGCCTGTTTTTCCATTCTTCACCCATTTCTAAGAGAGGTAAAAGCCTAAATAGAGAGATAGCTTAAACTTAGAGCTTGTG
Organism: Capsicum baccatum var. pendulum; assembly: GCA_030864225.1. NCBI lineage: Eukaryota > Viridiplantae > Streptophyta > Magnoliopsida > Solanales > Solanaceae > Capsicum > Capsicum baccatum. The sequence goes on along the minus strand of CM061560.1, from coordinate 155,166,371 downwards.
GGTGACTTGGGAGCTTGGCTAACACTTATTTTCATGATTCTTATTCGATTGGGGTAAGATTTCACCCTTTTCATGGTATATTTTCTCATTTCTTATTCAAAAATCCAAAAACCTTAGAGGCTTGATTTTACCCCCAAATTACCTCAAAATTCACCCATTTTTTGAAAGTAATGATTTCTTGAGCATGTGGGAACGTTGGATTGGTGTTGAAAACATGATTTTTCATAAATAGGACCAACATGAAATTTTGATGTGATTTTTGGATGCAAAGCACAATAGTGCAATATTGGTACCATTATTCTTGTATTAATGAGTAGAATATGATTTTTATAGCTTGGCATCTTGCAAAAGCTAGTAGAAAGGAAAAAATAGTGATTTAGCGGATCTTGTGAGCTTTTTTAGGCATCCAAGTAGGCTAGGTTTTACCCCTTGTTAGATTGAGATAATTCATAGAATGTTTATGATATTGTGTTAGATTTGGGATAGTTGTAAGTGTTGGTGTGCTATATTGTAATATTTTGGTTAGTTAGATCGATTAGGATATTTTGAATACCATTTTGCGTATAATACACCTAGTAAACCATACCTTAGGTGAAGTTGACCTTGTAGGATTATGCTTAGGTTAGAAATGCTTTAGTTACTAGACTAATGGGAAGATTTCCTTAGTCACTTGAGTTTAGGATGAAACTTACCCAAATTCCCAATACCTTAGGTGAAATGGACTTAATTGTTCTATATTAGGAGGAATTATTATCCTAGAGTTAGTGGTGGCTTGTTCAACATCGAATAGTGGATTTAGATACCTGAGCCTAGTCTGGGGTACACATTACTTGGTAAATGATTTCGAGGATTTAGCAGTGGGCTCTTTGACCTACCTTAGCCCAAGACTTGTGATAGTTGTTGAAGACTCTTTGATATATTTGTGTACATCTAGGGAGATGGTTATTTTGGTAATATTTATATGCCTTGGTATTATTGGTTATGATGGATGACATTGAAAGTAATGCTTAACAAGTATGCCATGAATTAGTTATTGATTGAATATTTGTTATTGATGAGATTTTGAATATTCTATTGATTTGGCTATTAATTAGTCTACTGAATATACTATTAAATAAGCCCTTGATTGTAATATTGATTAAGCCATAATTTATACTATTCATTGAGCAAATGAATGAGCCATTAGCTATTCTACGGATCATGCTTATCGATATATTAGCATTTATGCTATTGTGTATGCTAGAGACATACTTATTGACTATATGGGCCATTTTGCCATGGATTATGCTATGAATAGGCTATAGATTATGCTATGGATAAGCCATTAACTAAGCTAATGATAAGTTATCTATAATGCTAAGGATATGCCATTGTCTATGCTATTGATAGGTTATTGTCTATGCTATCGATAATAACCATTGATTATGTTAAAGATCATGATTATTTACTATATTAATGATTATGTCATTGATGATACTAAAGACCATGCTTATGGACTATATTAGCAATTATTCTATTGATTATACTAAGGATCATGCTTATTGATTATATTAGTGAATCATGTTATTAGTTAGGCCAAAGGCCATGCTTATCCACTATTGGTGATCAAGCTATTGATTATGCAAGAGTTGACAAATTCAATTATGATTATTGATCATGTTAATATATTATGTTCATGGTTATGGTATTAAGTACTATATTAATTATGCTATTGGCAATATTACTGATGATATACATATGCCCGGTAAGGTTGGAGGATGATTATGATGGTACGTATATTCTTGACAAGACCGAAGGATATTATGAAGATACATATCTATCTGGCAATATCGAAGGATGATTATGATATGTACCCATGTTTGGAAAGATCGGAATATGATTATGATGATATTTATGAGGATATTGTTGAATATTCATACCGATTTGAGTCCAAATATATATTATACTATAATGATATACTTATTATAATATGATGACATTGGGGTGCGAGGTTGACAATCTAACTAAGTCAAAAATGAGGAAATAGTTATAATGTGGTATGACATAAATGGATTCTAGTGAAATAATGAATAGTTGATAACTATTAGTTAATTGGTAAATAATGAGTAGTTTATAAGTGATGATTATCCACTATATGAAGATTAGTTAATAGGTGATGTTTAGTTGATAAAGGATGATTTATTTATACATGAGCATTAGTTGTTACATGATGGTTGGTTGATAAGTGTTGATTAACCAAAAAACAAGGAATGGATGATCGATGGTTATAGTGTGGCATGACTTGGATGAATTTCAATTGTATTATAAGAGTTAATAAATAATGGTGGTGGGTTACTCTATCTTGATTGTACCTTCCAGGCTTATTGGGACTTGTGATGGGTTAATTACTTTTTTGCACTAATTGGCATATGGGAGCCAATTTTGTGCTTATAATTACTTGTGTTGATGCTTTATGTTACATCATGCTATTATTCTGCTTGATTTACTTATTTATACACAGCGATGTTGAAGTTACTTCAGGTTTTTCTATACCTTGATTTAGTTATGTTTTTGCATTTTATTATATTTATATCATGATTTAGGTTAGTCGATTGATGATTCCTTTTGAGTACCTTTTGTTTTGGTACTCACACTACACATTTGTTTCTTTTTTATGTAGATCTGAGTACTAGTTGCCACTGTTGATCGATATTTGTGCTTTGTTGATATCTAAAGAGAGGGTGAGTTCTTGGAGTAAGAGTCACTTATTTACTTCTATCTTTCTATGTTTAGTTTTTTATTTTAAGATAGATGTTATTGACTATTCTAGATACTTGGGTTGTATTATTATTACTAGATGCTCTCGTACTGGCTCTACCAGGTTATGGGAGGGTATCTATTTTGACTATCTTTATCAATTTTAAATACCTTGTTATTTATAAGTTATGTTGTTAGTTTTCACCTATGTTGGACATTTTTCATTGAGTTAACCCATTGGGTTTAACTCTGGGTTATGATTTGGCTTACTAATTATGGGATAAAGCAGGTTCCATCATGACTAGTAAATTGGATCGTGACAAATTAGTATCAGAGCCTAGGCTTCATTGGTTTTGCTGGTATAAGAGAAAGTGTCTAGTAGAGTCCTACAGATCAGAATGATGACGTCTATTTCCAATCTTTGGGAGGCTATGGCACATTCTTAGGAGTTCTTCATTTTTTTTGCTTATTTATGCTAAGAGTCTGAGTTGGTTTATAGAACATTCCTTTAACTTTAATCTTTTGCCGATAGCTAGGACACATGCTAAATCTACACCTGATGAAGGTCCCAATACCGAGCCTAGGGATCCTTCTTATGTTCATGGACAAACTAATAGTAGTGGAAAACCACAAGATATGTCCCCAGCTAGGGGCTATGATAGGGGTCCTTCGCCATATCCTATTACCGCTCTTGAACTAGAGATTCCTCCGCCTTAGCCAGTAGTGGTCTAGGGACCGGTCCAGACTCCACCAGGGTTTATTTCTTCTTTGCTGGTCAAGGATGCCTTGGTTCAGCTTTAAGGGTTAGTTGGTGGTGCACTATCAGATAGTGCACGGTCTATGAATTAGAGTGGTATAGAGGTGGGGATGCAGCCTGTAGCTACGAATCCCAGAGTTGAGGATCCTACTATGTCAGCGATTGCTCATCTGGTATGTCTATCGAAGAGTAGAAGATATTTGGTAAGATATGTTTCGCTTAGGTTTTTTGGTGCTTCGCGTAAGGATGTATATGAGTTTTTCATTTCGCGTGAGGATAGGCTCCATAATTTAGGCCAATTTGAGACTCGTGGTATGGATTACACCATATTTCAGTTAGAGTTAGTTGCTAGACATTAATGAAGAGCTTATATAGATTCTAGACCAGGTGGATCTTCTCCTTTGGCATGGGCTCAATTTTCTGAGATTTTCCTGGAGAAGTACAAGCCTTACAGCCTTAGAGATTGTTTGAGAGATCAGTTCTCTACATTAGAGTAGTTATCCATAACAGTTGTAAAGGATGAGGCTCTTTTTTATGAGTTAGCTAGTCATGTGACTTCTATTCTTGATACTGAGTATGAAAGAGTTTGTTGCTTTATTAGAGGGTTGAGACTTCCCCTTCATATGTCTACTCAAAGGTTGGTTGTTTCAGGTATATCTTTTGCTGGGTTTCTGCTCATGCTCAACCTATAAAGGAGATACATCACGAGGCTCGTGGGGGCACCAATAAAAGGCCTAGAAATTAGGGTTGTTTTATTAGGATTCATACTAGTTCCCAATTTAGAGGTAGCCATTTTAATGATAAATATCCTCTGCGTCCATCCTATCAGCCTCAAAGTCAGCCTAGTTGACCTATTCAAGCAGTGCTTTAGATTACTGATGAAGGTCAATCTCGTGCTGGTGATCACCCTGGTAAGAGGAGTAGTCAGTCTTTAAGTGGTGCATCTTTTGGTTATTCTAGATGTGGTGGTTATTCTGGGTTAATTAGATTTGTTGGTTCGGGTTTAGTTCAGGTAACATATTATAGTTGTAGAGCTCGTGGTCGCTATTCATGGGATTGCCCTAGTTGTGGGGCAATTATTTCTTCAGCTTAGAGTGTTCCCCCTATTTGAGCAGTTCATCCCTCAATTAGAGGTGGTTATCAAGGTCGTAAGGGTAGTTTCCAAGGTACTTAAGGAGGTTCTCAGGAAGGCATGATACAATGTCGATCAGGCGCCCAACCAAGTGGCAAGCATGGTCAGTTGTATACAGTACCTTCTAGACCCGAGGCTAAGTCTTTGAATGTTGTCATTACAGGTATGATTTTGGAGTGTTTCTAGGTAGTCCTTGCTTTATTTTATCTGTCATCTACTTATTCTTATGTATCTACTTATTATACTCCACAGTTAGAGTTATCTTAGGATTTATTACCTATGCCCTTGTATGTATCTACTCATGTAGGTGATTTATTAGTAGTGAATCGGATGTTTAGATCTTGTGTTGTGACTTTTAAAGATGTTGATACTCATGCAGATCTTATTTTTTTGGATATCATGGATTTTGAAGTGACTCTGGGCATGGACTAGTTATCCCACTATTATGCGGTCATGAATTATTTTACCAAGATCGTTCCCTTAGCCATGTCGGGTATACCCTCAATCATGTGGTAGGGAGTGGTTATACATGAGTCCATGGGGATTATTTCTTATGTTCATGCTAGAAGGCATATTTTAAGGGGTTGGAGTCTCATCTCACTTATATTTGTAATACTAGCATGGAGAGTTTGCCGCTTGACTTTGTTCCTGTAGTTTGTGAGTTTCCTGAAATATTCCTTACCAACCTGCCTGGTATTCACCCTGTCTTTGAGATTGAGTTTGCTATTGATCTTGAGCCTGGTTCCCGACCTATTTTTATAGAACCTTACTATATAGCTCCTGCCAATCTTAAAGATCTAAATTCTCAGCTTCAGGATCTTCTTGGTAAGGGTTTTATTAGAACGAGTGTGTCTCTTTGAGGAGTTATTTGTGAATAAGAAGGATGGATCCATCCATATGTGTATTAATTATAGGCAGCTTAATAAGGCGATATTGAAGAACCGTTATCCTATGCCTTGCATTGATGATTTGTTCGACCAGCTTTAGGGCGCTGCAGTGTTCTCTAAGATTGATTTGAGATTTGGTTACCATCAATTGAGAATATCCCAAAGATAGCTTTTAGGACCTATTATGGTCATTATGAGTTCTTGGTGACGTCATTTTGAAGCCTTGGTATAGTTGGTTATGATGGGCGACGTTGAAAGTAATGTTTAACGAGTATGTCATGAATGAGATATTAAATTTAACTTATATTAATGATGAGCTTTTGAATATACTATTGATTTTTCTATTAATTGGGAAATCAAATATACTATTAAATAAGCCCTTGATTATAATATTGATTAAGCCATAATTTATGTTATTGATTAAGCTAACGAATGAGCTATTAACAACGCTAGTGATCATGCTTATCGATATATTAGCATTTACTCTATAGTTCATGCTAGAGGTCATACTTTTTGCCTACATGGGCCATTATGCCATGGATTATTCTATGAATAGGCTATAGATTATGCTATGGATAAGCCATTAACTAAGCTAATGATAAGTAATCTATTAAGCTAAGGATAAGCCATTGGCTATTCTATTCATAAGTTATTGACTATGCTATCAATAATACCGATATATTATGTTAAAATCATTTGTATTTACTATATTGATGATTATGCCATTGATGATACTAAAGACCATGCTATGGACTATATTTAAATTATGCTATTGATTATACTAAGGATTATGCTTATTGATTATATTAGTGAATCATGCTATTTGTTAGGCTAAAGGTCATGCTTATCCACTATTGGTGATCAAGCTATTTGATTATTCTAGAGTTCATGATTTAAATTTTGATTATTGATCATGTTAATATATTATGTTTGCGGTTATGTTATTAAGTACTCTATGATTATGATATTGGCCATATTGATGATGATATACATATGACCGACAAGGCTGGATGACGATTATGATGGTACACATATGCCCTGCAATATCAAAGGATGATTATGATGATACATATATGCCCGGCAAGACAGAAGGATAATTATGGTGATATATGCATGCTCCGCAAGACTAAAAGATGGTTATGTTTATATTTATGAGGATATTATTTAATATCCATGTTGGTTCGAGTCTGGATATACATATTATATTATGATGATATGCATATTATGATATGATGACATTGGAGCGTGAGATTGACAATCTAGCTAAGTCAAAAATGAGGAAATGATTATAATGTGGTATGACCTAAATGGATTCTAGTCAAATAAGGATTAGTTGTAAATATTTTTTAATTGTTAAATAATGACTAGTTGATAAGTGATGATTAGCCACTATATGAAGATTAATTAATAGTTTATGTTTAGTTGATAAAGGATGGTTTATTGATACATGAGGATTAGTTATTACATGATAGTTAGCTGATAAGTGTTGATTAATTAGAAAATGAGGAATACGGACAATCAATGGTTACAGTGTTGCATGACTTTGATGAATTTCAATTGTATTATGAGAGTTGATAAATAACGGTGGTGGCTTACTCATCTTGTTTGTACCTTCTAGGCTTATGGGGCCTTGTGATGGGATTATTACTTTTCCGCACAAATTGGTGTATGGGAGCCAATTTTGTAGTTATTATTGCTTGTGTTAATGCTTTATGTTATGTTATGCTATTATTCTGGTTTATATACTTGTTTATGCATAACGATGTTGGAGTTACTTCAGGTTTGTATATACCTTGACTTAGTTATGTTATCCTGCATGTTAAAATTGTTTTGAGATAGATTTTATTGACTATTCTAGATACTTGGGATGTATTATTATTACTAGATTCTCTCATACTGGTTCTACTAGGTAGTGGAATGGTAGCTATGTTGACTACTATCATTATCTATTTTAAAAACCTTGTTATTTATAAGTTGTGTTGTTAATTTCTGCCTATGTTGGGCATTTTCCACTGAGTTAACCCATTGTGTGTAACTACGGGTTATTGTTTGGCTTATCTACTGGCGGGATAGACTAGGTGCCATCATGACTCATAAATTAGTTCGTGACAATCCTATTCTCTACCAACTAGCCCATTACTTATCATTCTGGGCAATGATTTGGCTTACCTACTAGCAGGTCAAAGTAGGTGCCATCAAGACTTATGAAATCAAATCATGAAAACTTTGGAAGTATCATGAAATACAATAAAACCTATACCCTCCTAGGGTAAGGTCAAGATAGGAGCTGAAGTCAATAACTCATTGAGCTTCTGAAAGCTCCTCTCACACTCTTTAAACCACTAGAAAACAATCTTCTTCTAAGACAACTTGGTCAAAGGGGTTGCAATAGAAGAAAATCCCTCTAAAAATCATAGATAGTAGCCTGCTACCTAATTAAACTCCGAGTCTCAATAGGAGAATTGGCCTACCCAATCACAAACCACCGCAACCTTGGTTGGATAAACCATAATTCCATCATTCGTCACCACATGACCAAAGTAAGAAATAGAATCTAAGAAAAACTCACACTTGAAGAACTTTGTATACAATCACTCATCTCTCAATCTCTATAGTACAACTCTCAAATATCTCACATGCTCTGCCTTGCCGTTTGAATAAATTTAAGATATCATCGATGAACACAACCAAAAAGGAATCAATATAAGTTTGAAATAGCCTATTTATCAACTCTATACACATTGACGGGGCATTAGTCAGACCAAAAGATGTCGTAGGAATATTGGAAGCTCTAATTTTAGTTGTTGGTAAGCAGACCACAAGTCGATGTTAGAAAACACTAAATGGTCGTTTGTTTGGGAACAGGTTATCTCAGGATTAGCTATCCAAAGACTATTTATCCCATCATGTATATGGATAACCTATACCATCACAATAGTATAAATAGTGGGATAAATAATTCTAAGACAAACTAATACCTCCAATCCAATATAAGATAAAATAATCCTGCATTTTATCCTAATAATATTATACCTTATGCCTCATATCAAATGACCCCTAAAACACTTTGAAGTTGATCAAACAAATCATCAATACATGAAAAAGGATATGTCTTCTTAATAGTCACAGGTGCATGGTACCATTCTTCTTCTTCACAAACAATACAGGAGCACCCCCAAGGTGAAACACTTGGCCTAATGAAACCTTTACTCAATAAATCTTGCAATTGCTTTTTTAATTCTTTCAATTTTATCGAGGCCATTCTATAAAAAGGAATAAAAATGGGATTAGTGCCCAACTCAACATCAATAGAAAAATCAATATCCCTTTAAGAAGAAATACCAGGCAAGTTTGTAAGGAACACATCAATAAACTCTTTAACAACACTCAAAAGAACCAAAGAAGGTGGTAAATCAACATAGGTGTCGCACACATAAGTTGTATAATAAAGACACTTTTTTGTAGATTATAACGAGAACAAAGAAAAGAAATAACCTCTTTTGGACATGAACTAGGAGTACCCTTTCATTGTAACCTCAACATATCATGCATAACTCAGGTAATAGCATGGCGTAATAATCTAGAAATGCACAATAAGGAGATAACCAGTCTATACACAATATAACATCAAAATCAATTGTATCAAGGATGATCAAATCTACCCAAGTCTCACCCTAAGAAGAGCCACCTACGGGGATAGACACACAAATGGATATAGAAAGGGAATCACATATAGCAACAATACCTAAAGTAAAATATGACAACATATATGAGAATGTAGATCCAAGATCAAATAACACTAAAGAAGGAAGATGGAAAATAGAGATGATGCATGTAATCACTACATCAGAGGCCTTTATCTCTGGTCTCCCAATACTTGACTGAGTTACTCCTCGGAAGCCACCATAAGCTCTCTAAGCCCTAATTTAGTACATCGTAATCTACCTATACTACTCTATCCATCCCCTCTATCCAAAATCCCTAGTGCAGGACAAATCTGAAGCTGCCCACTTTCCTCTAAAGAATTTATCATGCAACTGGGCAATCACAATCTAGGTAACAAAACTAATAACAAACATAGCTCTTATGCTAGATGAATCACACTAAGGGGCCTAGTAGAAGTAAATTTGCACTATAATGAGAAGAACCAGAATAAGGCCCTCGACCTACATGACCCAATCTCTGACCACTTAAAGCCTAAGAACCCACAAACCTACTATCAAAAATCTATAATGCTGCCTGAACCAGCCCGCTATGGTAAAACACCATGTTTGCATGTCTTTTTACCACCACCACCTTGAGAATCCATGTCTGCTACTCGATGAACTAATTTCTTTGCCACCACCGCAAGTTACTTAAGCCCTACTCTTAATACCTCGTGATTTACCTCTACTACCTATTGTACACCCTCTGATCGAAAGCGTTAGAGCTGGAAAATATAAAGTAATCCACCCTTTTCTAGAGAATATATCATGTGTATAGGCAATATCTAGCCAAGTGACCAAATTCATCACAAACATAGGATCCTCTATTAGAAGAATCATGCTTAGAGGTCCTAGAAAAAGTAAAACACCCACCATAACTAGAAGAACCAAAATGAGACCCTCAACTTGCATGACCAATCTTTGACCACTTAAATCCTCAAACCCCCATCAACCGACTATAAGACTCTACACTAGTACCTGAACCAATCAGTTATGGTAATTATCGAAGCCTTTTCATGAATAATCCCTACCTCAAGATTAACAATCACTAAAACTCTAAAAAATACCACAACAACCCTAAGCAGACTAAAAAATAGTCTTGATCCTCTTTCCATGATCCACAATACTCTAAAAATATACCCCTGAAGTCACTAACTGTGTTGTTGCTAATTGAAGAGAAAGAGACAAACCCTTCACAAAATTTCTAATCCTCTCGGCCTCTGTAGAACTACTAGTTAGAGCATGCCTAGATAAAGTATGGAAATGGGTCTTGTAATCATCAACAAGCATGGAGACCTACTCCAAGTTACATTACTCATCCCTTTATTTGTCCCTTAAGCTAAAGGGAACATATATCTCAAGGAAAATCTTTACAAACTAGGTCCAAGTCAGCAGAAGGAAACCAACAACAAACAAATAATAACCGCCAATGTTTATCCACATCAGTCAACTAAAAGGTAGTATAATCAATACCATGAGACTCAAGCAAATTAAGGTTATACAACCTCTCCTAAAAATAAACAAGAACTCATATGCATCCTTACCTATAGAACAATTATACTTTGGAGATATCAATCTTATAAATCTCACAAATCTTTTTTTCTCATTAACAGACATCATAAAACTAGGAACCACCGGTAGAACAATAAGTTTAGCAGGTAACATCTCAACAACAAATGCTATAATAGCAGTTAGTTGTGCCACGGGAGTTTGAAAACCCAAAATAGGAACCTACTCTAGAGGTAGCACAACCTCTCTCACCTATGAACCATCCTAAAGAATGCCATCTAATTAGTTCAGAGGATCAATCAAAAGATCTTGTAGTACTGGAATAGTAAAAAAAACCTAAGAGGCATACGTTGGTCCTATATACCCTCTATATGATAAGCTACATAAACATAATCAATCGCTGGATTTGGATAGGCTATTCTAGTGTATCTTTTAGTCAAAGCCTCTCCTCGCACGGTCTTGACTGCAACCACTGCCTCATTCCCTTACTAGGGCTCCCGTACTAGGTGTTATCTCAATATTACCAATATCTCCTGATCAAGTTCTCACAAAAATTGCAGAAAGAATGAGATACAAGTTGAGAACAATAAGTATGAACACTACGCTCGATAAAGAACCAAAATAGAGAAATTTTCTAAGGATATATCAAAGCCTCTCAAAGATAGATACCGATGTCAACAAATCAATCTTTGGGACTCTGAGACATTTTTCTCTTTACTAATAAGACTGATGAACTTAGCACACTCCGATACCAATTTTTCATGATTAAAATATTAGGTCATGCTACCCTAATCCAACCATAGTATGTAAGCCCAACACAAAGAAAGAAAGAAATATGGAAAAAACAATAGTTAAGAGAATAAAATATGTCACTATCATAAAGTCAAACATAATATAATATCAATAAAATCTCATACAAACCTCTCACCATGAGTAATGGGAAACTCTAACAATCATTAGAATATGTAGTACCAAATTTGTATCTCTACTTAAGTTGATGTTTAGATTTCTTAGAGCTTTTTGTGGAAAATAGAATGTGGGTGGATTTTGCATTATGTATTCTTAAATCTTATTCAGTTGATTTATCTATCTTGTTAAATGTCCGAAATTCAGTTCAATCTTATTGTATGTTCAGAATTCGGTTCTACCTTATTATATCTTTTGAATTCATCTACTTTTTGTTATATTATGTTTTGGTAGGTTAGGTTAATGGGGTGGTCTCCAGTCCTTGGCGTACTTGAGATACCCATCACAACTAGGCCCTGGTTTGGCTTGTGACAAGCTTGGTATCAAATCGTAGGTTCAATGTCCATGGATGTCCCCAAAGCCATGTCGAGTAGAGTCTCTTTTATGGGTTTGTAGCACACTACACTTATAAGAAAGAGGCTACGAGGAATTTAGGAATGTTTTCTTTTCTTGAGTTCTATTTCAGGCTATAGAATCTGGTGTTTTGAAATTCCCCTAACTTTCAGTTTTCTCACATTTCAAATTATGCCTCCCCAAAGATCTGATATCCATGGAAACTCTTATGGCACTTCTACCCCACCCGAGGGGAATGTGGAGGGGACTCGCCCCACCTATGAGATACAACCCCAGTTTAGGGTCCCTGTTCCTAATTATGTTGCTCCACCTGGGGTTCCACCGATCCTCACAAATCTTTCTCCAGTTAGAGACACTCATGCTCCGTCACCATAAAGGGACATCTCTAATGCGGAGTTTTGACATTTTATTCATCTGTTGACATAGTTGATAACATCTTAGTCCTTCCATGAAAAACCCCATGTGTTGGTCCCTGGAAAATTTTAAGTTCTGAGCTTACTACCTTGACTACGACTCTCTTTGTGAGTTGTAAGGAGTCATTACGAGTCATAAGACCCAGTAGTAACTTGCCCAGTGAGACTTATCTAAGTCATTATTTCGACTAAGACTACCATGTTACGAGTCATAATCATAAGAAAACCAATGTGATGCCCAAAGTACTCCGTTCTGAGTACAAATAGGGCGTAACAAATCATATGAACTTGCTATGACCTATAAGTTCCTTTTCGTAACTAGACCAGTGTTGGTATTTTGGGACACTATCCATACTATGAATGAGGGGAAACGAGTCATAGGGTGACCCTATGAGTCGTAAGGTCACGCGTAACGACTGGCGACTTATTTTCAAGATTTTTAATGAGGGTATTTTGCATATTTCCCATTTATTCCAACAATAACCCACAACCTATAAACATACTTGGGACCCTATTTTCATCCATAATACACATCAAATACACTCTCTACTCTATCAAATTCTCTCAAGCATCAATACTTAGGGTTTCCAAGAGGTGGGTTAAGTAGAGCTTCAAGGGTTGAATTCTCTCCATAATCTTGGATATTTCAGGCATATGACTATACCCTTAAACACGTTTATGTAATTCATGAATTTACATGGTTAATTATGTGAATTTGAAATAAGGGTTTTGATAAGGTTGAGGGCTTTGATATGAATGGTTCTTAAAATTATTTCCCCTGGTTTATTATGCATTATCCATGCTTTGCTAATGGTTATGAACTTGTAGGGTGCATGGGATTGGTGAATAATCAAAGGGGTTATGTTTTCCCCAAATTATGATGAATTTTTCTTTGACATATGGTTTTGGAAATTGAGTTCCCTCAACCTAAATCTGAAATTCATAATGATATATGGCTTTGTCACATGTTTTGACTTGCTCGCTTGAATTAATGCATTGGTATAAAAGGTTAATGAACCAAGATATGATTTTATTGAACTTTAGGGTATGTAGATTCCCCGTTTGAATGTTAATTGCACCAAATAGGTCATTGACATGAGTCGGACCCTGGGCCATGTCATAATGGGCATCTCAAGTCTGACCGGGATCGGAGACAAACCCCGTTACCCAACCCAACCACCAATGGCATATCTTGAGTCGGCTGAAGTCCAAACATATAACAAGATAGTGGCTTATCCATGTGGTGACTCTGGGATAAGTCTATAACCGATACCAACCCAACTAAGTCTATCCACCCAATGACCAACCAAACCAATGCAGAAACCATAAACAAACCAATGTGGAAACCCTAAACCAAACCAAGTCTAACAATAATCCAAAGCATGCATATATTTGAAAAAACCAATCCATACCGTACCCAAGTCCATAGTTATCCATAAAAAGCCTTTAGACCAACCAAAGATACCTAGTCGAGACATGCCCCCGACCATAGCCAAAAAAACAAAGTCTATGATAGATAAGAAATAGGTAAAGTAAACCATAACATAAAATAGATGGATTTTGAACTATGGAAGCTTACCACTTCAATCCAACATCGAATATACCCGAATCCGATCACTAAGCAAGAAGAGTAGAATGGTCGGTTCCTGCATAGCATGGGTATACAGTCTCCAGTAGATGGGTTAGTGGGTGAACACTAGCATATACTCAAGAAAGGGATAAAATAAGGCCATTTACAAAGCCATGTAAAAACCATCCATAATGCATAAAACCATACATATATATAGCCATGCCAGGAAGGGAACCGGGTTTAGCATTCCTTTAAAACCATTACTTGGGTTATGTAGCTTGGCTGTCCTAAACCACCAACAATCTATCTGGTTTCATCTCCCCCTACTGAAAGAGACCTAGTATGCGTAGCCGTATGACTAGGTAAGTATCCCATGGGATTACTAGTACAACCCCCAATAGTGTGACATCATGCACACTGTCCACTAAGACTAATACTCATATAGTCAAATATGAGTCTCCAGATTTGGTCCCCCCGGGACCTCCACCTTCCATGGGTTTACTACAAATTCTGTCATTATTGCCGAATTAAAACATTTTCCAAATAACCAACCAATTCATTTACCATTTTATTAACCAAGGCCAATATTAGTGGTACCGTCATACCACCCCTTACTTGCAAGTAATGTCCAAAGCCAAACCATTTAGGTTAAGGGGACTTTCAAGTGGCCTTCCATATACCATATTAAGCCATTTGGGAGACTTCCATGTTTCCCACAAATGTTAGCCATTAGCCTTTCCAAACCATTTGATCAAATTTTGTTAATGCATTCACTTGAGGGATTTCTATGTATTCCGCAAGGTTTTCAAAATAGACAAACCATGACCACCAAAACCTTTACCCCTTAAACCATTTTAGACCATGCCAATAATTTAAAGTATTTATATCATTTAAACCACGCAAAACCATCCAAAACCATTTAGAGTTCCATTACCAAACCAAACTATGCAAGACTTCCAATTAAAGTTCAAAAATAGGGTAAAAACATTCTTTGAGGCATTTTATCAAACATGTTGAGGGCATACCTTTACCAAGACCAAAAGCAATTGATAAACCATCATAATTAGGGTTAATCAAGACCCCTTTTGTTAAACTATAACCAACCGAGAACCACATATTCAAATTGTTACCAAAAACATGTAAAATCATAGTTTAAACCAATACCAAACCATATGGATCAAGACCCTCAATAATATTTTGAAATCCACCATTCATGATTCAAAAACCAACATTTAAAACACAATACACATGCATTTATGTTTAAATAACAATGAGAGAAGGAGTACATGCTTCTACAAGATGATTCACGAAATAAATCTTGACCTTTGAGCCCTTTGAAGAACATATAAAGAAACCCTAGCCTCCTATCTTCAATAAAGTGTTTGAGAGAGTATTTGATGTGTTTTAATCCTTTAATAAGTGTTATGGAAGGACATATAGGGTTATATTATGTGAGGACATACGGTTTTAGAATTAGGAAATGTCCAAACTAACCTTGACTTTAAATTTAAAAAAGACACGTCCTAGGGTACGACTCTTCCTTACCATTCATATCCTAGGGTACGTATAGTACCCCAACTCGTACCCAAACCTTTTCATGACCTTACCTACTGGTTTATATATGACTCACACCCCGCTAAGTCGTACCTAAGGGTATGAGTAACACTTACAATCATACCCACCACTTTTATAGTAGACAGATTCCACAAGACAACTCAAACATGCACCATACGACTTGCCTTGCACCACTCGTATGTTCCTATACGACTCTTACCTAGTTGAGTCGTATCTTTGGTAGTAGATAAACTAAACATACTGCCTAGGGTATGAGTAAACCCTCACAATAGCCCATAAGTAGTATCCAAGAGGTACGAGTGACTCCCTTGAGTCGTACCGAGCCAAAAAGGTCCAAAGCCTGAGAAATTTTTCAAGGGTCCTGTTTTTAGGGTATTTCGGTCTCCCCCACTAGGATAATTCATCGTTGAATGAAGGGTAAGGGTAAGGATAAGCACGAGGTAACACATTAACACACATAAAACTTTCCCCCAACCGATATAGAGAACAAGAACAAAAACCACAATGAGAAGATCATCACATACCCCCTAGCACAATTTTCACCCAACAGCTTCATCCCGACCTCTAACTAAGTTACGAAACAAGGATATAAGAGGAACCATTCCTCATCTTTAACCAAGTTAGAAAACAAGGATGTGTTGAATAACACACACCTTACGCACAAATTTTCTAGAAAAAGAAACCAACACGAATCCTTGGACTCCATGTCTGCCTCCGCATCCCAAATGACTTTCTTGGACTTTTAGTTCCCCCATGGAACCTTTACCAAAACCATACCTTTTGTTCGCAACCGGTGAACTTTACCAATCCATGATCCTCATCGGTACCCCCTTAAAAAACAAGGAATTCTTGATACTAAGACATCCTAAGGGAACCTAGCCAACCAAGGACCATCCACAAAACATAGATTACCGGATGAATGGACTAATTCTCGAGAGCAAATCCGAATTGATTTGGAATTTACCAAGACACATCACTACGAGATCTTGAGTCTAGTTGTACACCACCAATTCCATGTTCACGCCTATCCAATGCTAAGAGAAGTTAACTTAGGCCACCAGGCTTTACTTCTTACATTTATCCTGAAACACTATTCCACTTTCATCACCTTTATAATATGGAAATTATGAGTAAAGGACATGAGCAAACCCATATTCAACCATTTATAACCAAAATCCCCAACCTATGATTGAACACCAAAATCATGCAACAATGAAACCATGAAACATTCATAAAATCTGTGCCTTACAAAACCCAACACAGCTATGGGCACATCTACCAACCACAACAATTCAAGCCTACCGCTTACATACCTGCGGTATGATCTATCCATCAAAAGATCTAGCACCCTGTATCATTACACAAGGATTTTAACCACCTATTCCTTTCCTTACCAATTCTCATGACAAAAACCTTACCTTACTTTCAAACCTTAACTCTAGTAGCCACCCTAGACTCTCCTCTACTTAGGGAATTCTATATTTCTCTTTACAAAATGTCACCATTCTCTCCAAAACACTACCATCCTAACATAAGGAGAGTCATTAAGGAATCCAAAGTAGAATAATTATACATGCCTCCTAAGGTAAGACAGAGAGCCCTAAAATAAGAAACGAAACCATAGGCACGATGTACTTTACAACAACCACCTAGACCATAATCAAAAATCATCCCGACCTTACTATACCATGAAAGGAGTCCTTAGACTAGACACCGAAATAAACACAACCACACATATTATGAGTAACTTAACATAAAGTCAAGTCTCAGATTCAGAAAATAAGTCAAATGCAAAATGTGAACCTTAGGAATAGCGCTAATAGAATGTGTACAACATTGGTAGAGCACTCTCTTAACCGTGAGAGAATAATATCACCAGAATATGCAACCCAACCTTCCCTTAAAGTCTACTGCTAGAAGAAAAGTTTTAGATTAACCACCAACCTTCATCCTATTTCACTATAAGCACAACACTTTACTCTAATGTGGATCACCAAAGACATACTCAAGGGGTGCTTGGTTCTCCCACACCTAAAATGTTATTCAACTAAGTTCTACCTAGAGCACAACACAGACACGCAAAAACCATTAGACCAAATTGACTCCAAGGTTTCCAATTAAACCAAAACTATTTCAAAATCAAACCATGGCCACCAAGGCCTTTTCAAAATCATTTAAGTCTAACCAAAACCATTTCATATTCCCTTAAGCATTTATTCAATACAAAGATTTAAGGATAGACAAACCATATGACAAAATTATATTCAATGACAATTTTCACAAATAATTTGAGGACATACAATTTTCAAGACCAAAACTAAGTAATTAGGGGATCCATAGTACCCAAAAATTCATTTACCATTCCCATACTTCCCCACATTATTCATAAACATTAATAAAGCAGGAATAATGCATCATAGTCCCATCAAAAATCAATTAAATGAGTAATCATGTTAGAATCCTCAATTATGCCAAAATCCATATTCAAAACCACAAATTAAGAAATCAATTTTAGGCGACCAATAAGGTACAAGTATAGAGAGCAAGACACATAAAAGCTCCATGATCTAACCTGTCGAATAACTAGATCCCTAGTCCCTTCATTCAACCTAAACATCTGACCTATAAGTCACAACTTTCGCACTATTGTAATCCCCAAGTCATTAAAATTATCCAACCTACCAATTTACCTCCGCAATTTTCGCATTACTATCCCGAGCTATTATACCTCCTTTATCAGAATCAAACATCTAAGATTTACACTTAATGTCTATCAACCACCATGCACTACTAGCAAAGTACCCCCTATAAAATTGAATATATATATAAGGTCCTCCCTCACTAGAACGACACCCTAAATTCCTTAGTCACCCAGCAACAACCTATGCATTTCTAGGGAACCATTCCCCCTATGCATGCAAGAATAAAACATTCCACAGAGAATCATCAAGACTAATGAATCCTTTATCTAAGAGATCCCTTAATTACTCCTTCAGATCCTTTAACACAACAAGAACCTTTTATAAAGAAAGAATTAAAATTGGACAAGTTTTTGAAATGAGACCAATCCCAAATCAACCTCCCCATTAGAAAGACACCATAAGGTTTGTCGAGATGGCTTTTAGAGGTTTATTCACCACCAAAACCAAATACAAGGAAAGACCCCCTGAGTTGGAATCTTTAACCCTGACTAAGTAATTAAGACACCCCTTTTTGGAGACCAATCTCCAAGTCCTAAGACATGATATACCCTTTTCCTTTAATAATTAGGGAATGGTGCCATCCTCTCATTCCATTACTAACTCACCATGGAGCCTAACAAGTCTAATAATATAATTATGAAGAGCACGAGTGCTACCAAATCCATCCCTCAAATGACATTGGAATCCACCATATATGAGTCAAACAATCTCCACCAAGACCTCTTTATTACCAACAGACACCAGAGACCCCTATTGACTCTGTTGATAATTGCAGAGTCACCTATCGGGGTAGAATCTAAAAAAGTAGAAAAGAGTTTGAAATAACCTTAGAACCAAAACCAAAATACACAACTACTAATAGGGTTACATAAAAGAGAGTACCCCAAACCAAATAAACCACAAACACCACCACAATGAAAGAAGTTTTCAATATACCAATGTCGGAGATAGAAGTAGCACCCTAGTATAAGAGCTACAGAAGTAGCAACCAATATCCCATTTTCCAAAGAAGAAATCCTTATAGAACACTCCCATTTAACTCGGAAATCATGACTATTTACCTTGCCTATTTCCAACCTCACCTCATTCCTCTCCATACTAATAGGATAGAGCTGGCATGACAGAGTTGTCACTATTTGGGTCAATAGATTAATAAAATATTGAAACTCAGCATTGGTAACCTCTTATTTAGGTAATCGAGAATAAATTCCACCTTCTGATATAGGGTTAATAGATACCAGTGGGACTCCATGGAGAAAACCAGAAGTTGTGAGCCTTGACTAGGTCTATGCCCCATGAGTTATATTAGATCTATCGATGTTGTCCCCGAGTGGGACAGGTAAGATTCCATGAACTTTAGATCTTTGAGAGGACATAATCTAAAAGATGAACCAATGAATATTTAGAGAAGAGTTCAAGACCTTAGACTCCATAGCCCGAACAGAGAATACCAAGAAAGTGAAACATTCTTATATGCCTCATAGCCTCCAGATTATAAGTGTGGTGCACGATAAACCCATAAGCAAGACACTACTCGACAGGCTTTATGGACACCCCATGACACCAAAACCTAAGGCTCTGATACCAACTTGACATGACCCAGCTCCTGGGCTATGTTGTAATGGGAATCTCAAGTCTGACCGAGATCGAAGACAACCCTCATTACCCAACCTAACCACAAATGGCATACCTTGAGTCGGTTGAAGTCTAAATGTATAACAAGATAGTGCATTATCCATGTGGTGACTCTGGGATAAATCTATAACCAAGACCAATCCAACCAAGTCTATCCATCATATGACCAACCAAACCAATGCAGAAACCATAAACTAAACCAAGTATAACAATAATTTAAAAAGTGTGTATATATTTGACATAACTAATCCATACCATACCCAAGTCTATAGTTGTCCATACAAAGTCTCTAAAATAACCAAAGAGTACCTAACCAGGATATGCCCTCGACCATAGCCAAAAAACCAAAGTCTACAGTAGATAAAAAATAGGTAAAGTAAACTATGACATGAAATAGATGTTTTCCAAACTATAGAATCTCACCACTTCAATCCAATATCTACTGTACCTAAATATGATCACTAAGCAAAAGGAATAGAATGGTCGATTCTTGCATAGTGGGGTATACAGATGCTAGTAGACGGATTAGTGGGTGAACACTAGCATGCTCTCAGGATAGGGATAAAATAATTCCATTTAAAAAGCCTAGTAAAAACCATCCATAATGCATACAACCATACATATATATATAACCATGTCAGGAAAGGAAACTGAGTTTAGAATTTCTTTAAAATAATTACCTAGGTTGTGTAGCTTGGTCATCCAAAACCACCCACAGGCTATATAGGTTTAGCTCCTCCTACTAAAAGGGCATACTACGTGTAGTCGTATGACTAAAGAAATACCCCATGGGATTACTAGTACATCCCCCAATAATATGACATCATGCATATGGTCTACTAAGACCAATCCTCATATCGACAAATATGATTTTCCAATTTTGGTCCCCCTTAAGGCCGCCAACGTCCACGGCCTTGCTACACATCCCGCTATCATTACCCAATTAAAACCTTTTTCCAATAACCAACCAATCTATTTACCATTTTATTAACCAAGGCCAATATTAGTGGTATCTTCATACCATCCTTTACTTGTAAGTAATATCCATAGCCAAACTATTTAGGTTAAGGGGACTTTCAAGTTCCTTCCATATACCATATTAAGCCACTTGGGAGACTTTCATGTTCCCCAAAAGCATAACCATTTATCCTTTAGCCTTTCCAAACCATTTAAACTAATTCCATTAATGTATTCACTTGAGGTATTTCCATATATCCCACAAGGTTTTCAAAATAGACCAACCATGACCAAAACTTTTTCCTCTTAAACCATTTAAAACCATTTTAGACTAGGCCAATAATTTAAAGAATTAATTCATTTAAACCACTTAAACTATACAAAACCATCCAAAACCATTTAGAGTTCCATTACCAAACCAAACTATGCAAGAGTTCCAATGAAAGTTCAACAATAGAGTAAAAACATTTTGTGAGGCATTTTATCAATCATGTTGAGAGCATACCTTTACCAAGACCAAAACCAATGCATAAACCAATATAATTAGGGTTACTCAAGACCAATTTTGTTAATCCATTACCAACCAATAACCACATATGCAAATTGTTATCAAACAATGTAAAAAAATATAGTTTAAACCAATACCAAACCATATGCATCAAGACCCTCGACAATATTTTGAAATCCACCATTCATGATTCATAAACCAATATTTAAAACAAAATACACATGCCTTTATGATTAAATAATAATAATCGAAGGAGTACATAACTTATACAAGATGATTCAAGAGAAAAATCTTGACCTTTGAGCCCTTTGAAGAATACATAAAGAAACCCTAGCCTTCAATCTTCAAAAGAGTGTTTGAGAGAGTATTTGATGTGTTTTAATCCTTTAATAACCATTATAGAAGTCCATATAGGATTATATAATGTGAGTAAATAACATTTTAGAAGTAGGAAATGTCCAAACTAACCTTGACTTAAAATTTAAAACAAGTCACGTCCAGGGGTACGACTCCTCCTTACCATTTATATCCTAGGGTATGACTGGAACCCCATCTCGTACCCAAACCTTTCCATGACCTTACATATTGGTTTATATATGACTCACGCCCCCTAATTCATACCTAAGGGTATGAATGACACCCCCAATCGTACCCACCATTTGTATAATGGACAGATTCTATAAGATAACTCAAACATGCATTATACGACTTGACTTGCACCACGCAAAAGTCCCTATATGACTCTTACCTAGTTGAGCCATATCTTGGGCAGTATTTAATCTCAACATACTGCCTAGGGTACGACTGAACCCTCACGATATCCCACAAGTCATATCCAAAGGATACGAATGACTCTCTCGTATCGTATCGAGCCAAAAAGGTCCAAATCCTAAGAAATTTTACAAAGGCCCTATTACTAGGATGTTCCAATCATGGATTTCCTGTGTGATGGTTGATGGATTATGGGATAATAATGAACTCGCAAGTGGTGTTTCCATGAAGATACCAATAGGGTGCCTAAATGCATAATTGATTTAATAAATTAGAAATATGTGTAAATATTTTAATTAGGCTTAAAATAAGGTTTTGTAGCCGTGTTATGATAGTATAGGTCCCGAGATACCAACACCAGAAACTGCACTATCTGGCTTGGGGTCTAAATAATTGGGAAATTTGAGTCCCCTTTATTATTATTATATAATTAGAAGGTTTGATTCCTCTATGTTACATATATTGGTGCTTAAGTCACATTTCATTTATTTTAGGATGTTTGATTCCCTAATTCGGTATATGACATATGATTATCCTCTAGGTCATGCGACTACATACACTGGGCCCTTCCAGCTGAGGGAGAGATAATCCCATATAGCTCGTGGGTGCCTTAATTATGATGGTTATGCTACAAAATCTAGCATAATATTTTAAAAGTGCATATTAAGCCTTGTTTCCTATCCCAGCGTGTGATATATAAATATATATATATACGTATTTGCATATAATGATATATATTGGATTTGACTAGTTTTAAATTATTACTCATGGAATTATTTTAACCCTTATCCCTGAGTTACATGGTAGCGCTCCAACCACTAACCATCTTTGGATGTTGTATCCCCACACAATGTAGGCACTAAAAATTTTTCTAGCTTTTTGTGCAGTGATTAGGTGTTTGTGGATAGTCCGTAAGTTGACTTGAAGTGGTGAACTTCCATTGTTTGGAAGATTTCACTTTATGTCTAGGTTTTTTATGTCTTAGACTTTGTTTCATACTTGTTTTTTGCTATGGTCGGGGGCATGTCCTGATATTTTAGGTATTCACTTTTGTTATAGGCTTTATGGGTACTGTAGACTTAGGTGTTATGTTGGTAATTAGTATCCGTTGGGGGTTACTGATACAACTTAGGATCTTTGAAATTATGTTACTTTATCTTGTTATATGTCTGGACTTTAATCCATGTTAGTATGTGTGGTGATCTATTGACTAAGAAATAGGGGTGGTCTTAAGTCTTCAGCAGACATGAGATGCCAATCATGGCCAGGCCCTAGTTTGGGTCATGAAAATGTTGGCATCCAAGTCTAGGTTCATGATTAATTGGGTGTCCACAAATTCATGTCAAGTAGAGTCTCTTTTATGGGTATGTAGTGCACCACACTTATAAGAGAGAGGCTACGAGATATTTAGGAATGTTTTCTTTTCTTATTATCTTATTTTTAAGCTTATAGAGTCTAAGGTGTATAATCTCTCTAATTCCCAGTTTCTCACATTTCATAGAATACCTCCAAGAAGATCTGATATTCGTGGAAACTCCTCTATCTGTTTAAGAATAATATGGATAGAGCTTATCCTACTTCTGGGGTATAGACCCAGTCTAAGGTCACTACTTCTAATTGTCCCCATGGAGTCCTATTAATTTTTGTTGATCCTACTCAGAGGGTGATACGTTTTCTCAGTCACCTTAGGTAAATATTATCCATGCTGAGTTTTGTCACTCCATTCATTTATTGACCCAATTAGTTACAACTCAGTCACAACAGTCAAGTCCTGTTGGAATTATTTTGAGTTCTTTTAAGGCCACTAGAGTTGGACAATTTATGAGGTTTCACACTCCAACTTTCACTAGTACTAAGGTTGAGAAAGATCCTTAAGGGTTTATAGATAAAATAGAAAAGATCATTTGAGTGGTCCATGCAGCTGATGTAGAGGGTGTAGATTTTGCCGATAATAAGTTAAAGGATGTAGCATATCAGTAGTATAAGGAGTAGAATTATTCTAGGGGTGATGATACTGAGTCAGCTTTGTGGGATAATTTTTTGGGTGCCTTTCTTGATCGCTTCTTTCCTCAGGAGTTGAGGAAGGCAAAATCTTAGGAGTTCGTAAATCTGAAGTAAGGTAGGATAATGGTAAAGGAGTATGCCTTGAAATTTCATTAGTTGTCATAATATGATCCTAAGTTAGTATCTAGCATAAGGGCTAGAATGATAATATTTACTTATGGGTTGTCTCGTGATTTAATTTTGGAGAGCAAGGCTTCTTTATTGAATAAGGATATGGATATATATAGATTTGTGATGTATATACAATAAGTCAAAGAGGAAAAAAAGAAGCAAGATGTGATAGGGGAAAGATAGAGTAAGAGATTTAGACAATCAGAGCAGGGTGGAGGCCAGTGGCATAGTGGTAAAGATGGTGGGAAATAGTTTTAGAAGAAGAATTTAGGGAGTCCTAACTCTTATTCGGTGGTTAGTGCTCCTTCCCAAAGTTATTCGGTAATCGATATTTTTAGAGTGGTGATAGTTCTATGGAATAGAGTTCCCAATCTCAGGCTAGTGGTGCCTAGAAAGCACCTTCATATCCTTTTTGTAGATTTTGTGACATGCTGCATCGTGGTTAGTGTGAGAAGGGGGAGATCGGTTCTTTAGTTACAGTCAGATGTATCATATGCAGTGGGATTGTCCTTCAAAGGTTACTTCTGAGGCAGTAAGGTTCCATTGCTACTTTATTATCTTCTACACCAAAGGGTCATACTTCTAGATCTAACACTGTTTGGAACCATCTCTATTCTCTTATTACCCATTAGGAGTTTGAGGCATCTCTCGATGTCGTCACTGGTATGTTGAAACTCTTCTCTCGTGATGTGTATTATTTTCTTGATTTGAGGTTTAGTTTATCTTATGTGACCTATTTGTGATACTATATTTCAGTTTTGGTCCAGAGTGTATTTTGGACCTCTTTTCTATTTCTACCCAGGTGGGTGACTCTATGGTTGCTAGAAGAGTGTATAGGAGTTGTGTGGTATCTGTTTGTGGTAGGGAAACATTGGTGGATTTTATTAAATTAGACATTGTTGATTTTGATGTCATCTAGGGAATGGATTGGTTGCACTCGTTCTATGCCTCTTTAGACTTTTGGACCCATAAGGTCATATTCAAACTTCTGAATAAGATGGTTATTGAGTGGGAAGGGAGTTCCCTAGTTCCTAAGAGAAGGTTCATAGCATATCTTAGTGATCGAAAATTAATTTCCAAGGGGTGTCTTTATCATTTGGTCCGGGTTAAAGATTCTAACTCGAAAGGTACTCCTTATAGTCTGTACCCGTGCTTAGAGAATTTCTAAAGTTTTTCCCTGATAATCTTCTTAATATTCCACTTCATAGGGAAATTGATTTTGGGATTGATCTTCTTTCAGACACTAGTCTTATCTTTATCCCTCCCTATTGGATTGCTCCAATCGAGTTTAAAGAACTTAAGGAGCAGTTGAAAGATCTCATTGTTAAGGGTTTCATTCACCCTAGCTTGTCTCTGTGGGGTGCTATTGTTCTTTTTGTGCATAAGAAGGATAGTTCCCTTCGGATATGCATTGATTACTGTCAGTTGAATAAGGTGATAGTGAAGAATAAGTACCCTTTTCCTAGGATAAATGACTTGTTTGATCAACTTCATGGTGCTAAGTATTTCTCTAAGATTGATCTCCGTTAGGACTATCATCAACTAAATATTAGGGAGGAGGATATCTCTAGGACTGCCTTTCGTACCCATTATGGTCATTTTAATTTCTTAGTCATGTATTTTGGGTTGACTAATTCCCTGGTGACAGTTATGGATCTCATGCATTGGTATCAATTTCTAGATTTGTTCATTATTGGTTTTATCGATGATATTCTAGTTTATTCTAAGAGTGAGGTGGATCATGCAGATCAACTCCATATTATGTTGCAGACCCTAAAGGATCAGCGTTTGTATGCTAAGTTTTTGAAGTGTGAATTTTGGTTGAATTTTGTTACTTTTTTGGGTCATTTTATATCTAGTGAAGGGATCATAGTGGATCCACAGAAGGTGGTAGTGGTTAATAAGTCCCCTAGACCTATGACTCCAACTGACATTTGGAGCTTCTTGGGCTTAGCCAACTATTAAGAAGGTTTGTGGAGGTCTTCTCATCTATTGCGGCTCCGTTGACTATGTTGACCTGAAAGAAGATGAAATTTTTATGGTCAAATTCCAGTGAGGGAAGTTTGGAGAAGCTAAAATATGGATTGACTTCTGCTCTGACTTTGACTCTACTCGAGGGTACTGATAGCTTCATTGTCTATTATGATACATCCCGAGTGGTACTTGGTTGTGTCTTAATTCAATATAGTAGGGTGGTGGCATATGTTCCTAGACAGTTAAAGGTTCATGAGAAGAATTATCTAACTCGTGAATTGCAATTATTAGTTGTGTTGTTTGTATTAAAGATCTGGAGACATTACTAGTATGGGATCCATGTTGATATTTATTTTGATCATAAGAACCTGAAATACATGTTAACTCAGAAGGACCAAAATCTTAAGAAAAAGAGGTGTCTTGAGATGCTAAAAGACTATGATATGAGTCTTTATTATCATCCAGGTAAACCTAATATGGTTGCTAATTCTCTTTGCAGGTCATTCATGGGGAGCTTATCTCATGTTAATAAGGAGAAGCAAGGTTTGGTAAAGGATATTCACCGTTTGACTAATCTTATAGTTTATCTCTTATATTCTAAGAATAGTGGTGTGCTGGTTCAAGAGGTGGTAAAATCATCTCTTGGTGCTGAGGTAAAAGAAAAGCAGGTGTTGGACTCTATCTTGATGCAAATCAAGAAGGATGTAGGTAGGCATAAAGTGATGGCTTTTGAGGTTGGTGGTGATGATATCTTGTGATACCAAGGGAGGTTGTGTGTTCTTGATGTTAATGGGTTGCGAGGAATAATTTTCACCAAAGCTCATGAGTCGCATTGTACGGTTCATCCTGGTTCAACAAAGATATATCATGATCTTAAGGAGATATATTTATGGAATAAAGAGGGATGTGGCCCATTTTGTGGCTAATTGTATGGTGTGTCAACAAGTGAAGGTGTAGCACTTGAAGGTTGGTGTGTTGTTACAGTAAATTGAGATACCTGTGTGGAAATAGGAAATAATTAATATGGATTTTGTTACCAGTATTCCACAATCTCGAAATCAGTATGATTCTACTTGGGCTATTGTGGATAGGATGACTAAGTCTTCTCAGTTCTTACCAGTGAGAACTAATTACTCTATTGAGGACTATGCGAAGTTTTTTATTCAAGAGATCATGAAGTTGAGGGCTTTGACATGAATGGTTTTAAAGTGATTTCCCATGGTTTATTATGTATTATTCATGCTTTGATAATGATTTTAAACTTGTGGGGTGCATGGGATTGGTGAATAATCAAAGGGGTTATGTTTTTTCCAAATTATGATGTACTTTCCTTTGACATATGGTTTTGGAAATTGAGTTTCCTCAACCTAAATGTGAAATTGATAATGATACATGGATTTGTCACATGTTTTGACTTGCTCGCTTGAATTAATGCATTGGCATAAAAGGTTAATGAACCATGGTATGATTTTAATGAACTTTGGGGTATGTGGATTCCCCCTGTGAATGTTAATTAAACCTAATAGGTCATCAATTTCCCCTGTGTGATGGTTAATAGATTGTGGGATGATAATTAACATGTAAATGGGGTTGGTATGATAATACCAATGGGATGCCTAAATGCATAATCGATTCAATAAATTGGGAATGTGTGTTAAAATTTTAATTGAGCTTAAAATCAGGTTTTATAGTGGGGTCGTGATAGTAGAGGTCCCGAGGAACCAACACCAAAAATTACGCTAGCCGGCGTGGGGTCTAAATAATCGAAAGATTCGATTCCCTTTTATTATTATTATATGATTGGGTGGTTTGAGTCCTTCATGTTATCTATATTGGTGCTTAAGTCACCTTTGATTTATGCTGGGAGGTTCGAGCCCCCCATCAGGCATATGACATATGATAATCCTCTAGTTCATAAGGCTACATGCACTGGGGCCCTTCCAGCTGGGGGAGATGGGCCCATATAGCCCGTGGGTGCCTTGATTATGACGGTGTGCTACAAAATCCTAGATAAGATTTTAAAAGTTCATGTTAAGCCTTGTTCCCTATCCTGGCATCTGACATATATATGTATTTGCATTTAATGGTGTGCATTGGATTTGACTTGTTTTAAATTATTACTCGTGGTATTATTTTATCCCTTATCCCTGAGTTACATGGTAGCGCTCCAACTGCTAACCATCTCTCGATGTTACATTCCCACGCGATGCAGGCATCATAAATTCTTCTACCTTTCATGTGCAGTGATTAGGTTTTTATGAGTCGTAAGGTCACCCGTAATGACAGGCGGCTTATTTTCCATCTTTTTAGTTAGGGAATTTTAGATATTTCCCTATTATTCATATAATAACCCATGACCTATAAACTTACTTGGGACCCTATTTTCATTCATAATACATATCAAATACACTCTCTTCTCTCTTAAATTCTCTCAAGCATCAATACTTAGGGTTTCCAAGAAGTGGGTTAAGTAGAGCTACAAGGGTTGAATACTCTCCATAGTTTTGGGTATTTCAGACATATGACTCTACCCTGAAACTCGTTTATCTAATACATAAATTTAAATGGTTAATTATGTGGATTTGAAATAAGGGTTTTGATATGGTTGAGGTCTTTGATATGAATGGTTCTTAAATTGATCCCCCTAGTTCATTATGCATTATTCATGCTTTGCTAATGGTTTTAAACTTGTGGGGTACATGGAATTAGTTAATAATCAAAGGGGTTATGTTTTCCCCAAGTTGTGATGAATTTTTCTTTGATATATGGTTTTGAATATTAGTTCTCTCAACCTAAAAAGAAATTGATAATGATACATGGCTTTGTCACATGTTTTGACTTGATCACTTAAATTAATGCATTGGCATAAAAGGTTAATGAACCATGGTATGATTTTATTGAACTTTGGGGTATGTTGATTCCCCGTGTGAATGTTAATTAAACCTAAGGGGTCATGAATTTACCCCGTGTGATAGTTATTGGATTGTGGCATGATAATAAACTTGCAAGTGGGGTTGCTGTGACGATACCAACGGGATGCCTAAATGTGTAATCAGTTCAATAAATTAGGAATATGTGTTAAATATTTTAATTAAGCTTAAAAGCATGTTGTGTAGCTGGACCATAAAATGGAGGTCCAAAGGGACTAACATCAAAAATCATGCTAGCCAATGCGAGGGTCTAAATGATTGGGAATTTTGATTCCCCTTATTAATATTATGTGATAGGGACGTTTGAGTCCATCATGATATATAAATTGGTGCTTAAGTCACTTTGGAATTATGCCGGGCGATTTGAGCTCCCCATCAGGCATATGACATATGATTATCCTCTAGTTCGTGCAGCTACATGTATTGGGACCCTTCCAGCTAGGGGACAAATGGGCTCATATAGCCTGTGGATTCCTTGATTATGATAGTTATGCTACACAATCCAGGTTAAGATTTTAAAAGTTCATGCTTAGCCTTGTTCCTTATCCCGGTATGTGATATATATATATATAT
This sequence comes from Capsicum baccatum var. pendulum, assembly GCA_030864225.1. Taxonomy (NCBI): domain Eukaryota; kingdom Viridiplantae; phylum Streptophyta; class Magnoliopsida; order Solanales; family Solanaceae; genus Capsicum; species Capsicum baccatum. The sequence continues at coordinate 155,136,543 of CM061560.1, read as the reverse complement.
ATATATATATTTATATTGAATAAATGATGTGCATTGGATTTGACTGGTTTTAAGTTATTACTCATGGCGTTCTTTTATCTCTTATCCCTGAGTTATATGCTAGCGCTCCAACCGCTAATCGTCTATGGACATTGTATCCCTACATGATGCAGGCACCAAAAATTCTTCTACCTTTCCTGCACAGTGATCAGGTGTTCATGGATAGTTCGTGATTTGACTTAAAGTGGTGATCTTTCATCCTTTGGAAGACTTCATTTAATGTTTTAGTTTATTATGTCTTAGACTTTATTTTAAACTTATTTTTGGCTATGGTTGGGGGCATGTCGCGATACTTTATTGGTATGCAATTTTGGTAGAGGCTTTGTGGTACTGTGTACTTGTGTGTCATGTTGGTAGTTGGCATTGGTTATCGATATCGGTTGGTGGTAATTGATAAACTTAGAATCTTTGAACTTAAATTACACTATCTTGTTATATGTTCAGACTTTAGTCCATATCAGTGTGTGTTATGTTCTATTGACTAGTAAATGAGGGTGGTCTCCAGTCCTCAGTGCACTTGAGATTCTCATCACAGCCAGGACCTGGTTTGGGTCATGACATGCCAGCCTGATCATGTGGGTTTTGTTGCTTCTTTTTTGGAGGTCACCCAAGTTGGGTAGTTTTTGAGGTTGAGACCTTCGACCTTTACTGGCTCTAAGATTGAGGAGGAACCTCAAGGCTTTGTTGATGAAATAAAGAAGATATTCAAGGTGATATATGCTACTAATTTGTGGAGGGTGTAGAGTTTGCTGCAAATTAGTTGAAGTATATGTCATATCATTAGTATGAGGAGTGGGAGCAGTCAAGGGGTGATGATGCTGAGTAGGTTATAGGGGAGTAGTTTTCTAGTACTTTTCTTGATCATTTCTTTCCTCAGGAGTTGAGGGAGGCTAAAGCTGAGGAGTTTGTGAACTTGGTACATGGAAGGATGATTGTAAAGGAATATTACTTGAAGTTCCATTTGTTGTCTTGCTATGCTCCAGATTTGGTGTCTAGTATGAGGGATAGGATGAGAAAGTTTTCTTTGGGTTTATCTCGAGACTTATTCTAAAGCGTAAGGCGATGTATTGAATAATAACATAGATATCTCTAGACTGGTAGTGTACATGAAGTAGGTTGAGGATGAGAAACAGAACATGCGGTAATAGGAAAAAGGTAAAGTAAGAAGTTTGGGTATTCAGAGGAGGGTGGAGGGCAGTAGAAAAGTGGTAGAGATAGTAGACAGTCATCCAAGAAAAAAAACTAGAGGAGTTCTAATTCCTATTCGACGACTAGTGCCCCTTATCCTAAGTTGTCTGATGATTGTCACTTCTAGACTAACAGTGGGTTTAAGGCACAAGGCGCCCAGTGTCATACTACTGGAGCTCAGTTAGCCTAACCTATCCTCTTTGTTGATTTTGTGTTCCGCTTCACCATGATTATTGTGATGAAGAGAGAAATTAATGTTTCAATTGCGGTCAATATGGGCATATACAAAAGAACTATCCCTATGAGTAGAGTATCCACAGGGTCTAATAAGGTCCTAATAACCACTTCTACAGCTCCTGCACTAAAGGGTGCTGCTTGTAGTGCTGTCCCTAGTCGAAATCATTTTTATCACCTTGCCACCCATCAGGAATCTGAGGTGTCTCTTAATTTTGTCACTGGTATATTAAAGCTCTTCTCTCGTGGTGTATACTATTTGGTTGATCTGGGTTCTACTCTTTCTTATGCAACTCTGTATATGGCTGTTTATTTTAGTTTTGGTTCTGAGTGCATTTTTGATCCCTTATTTGTACCCCGATTGATGATTTTATTATGGCTAAAAAGGTTTGTAAGGGTTGTGTGGTATCCATCTTTCATATGGAGATGTAGGTGGATATAATAGAATTAGATATGGTGGATTTTAACATTAACCTAGGGATGGATTTGATCCATTCGTGCTATGCATCTCTAGATCATCGTACCCATAAGGTCAGCTTCAATTTCCTAGAGAACCGGCAATTGAATGGGAGAGGAGTTCCTTAGTGATAAAAGGGAAATTTATTTCGTATCTTAGAACCTGAAAATTGATTTCTAAGGAGTAACTTTATCATCTAATTTGGGATAGATATTTTAGTTCTGAGGGTCCTACCTAGTAATCCATCTCTATGGTTAATGAGTTTCCGAAAGTATTTCTCAAGGATCTTTCTGGTATTTCTCCTAATAGGGAGATAGACTTTGGTATTGATCTTCTATCAGATACCCATCCTATCTCTATCCCTCCGTATAGAATAGCTCTGGCTAAGTTGAAGAAGCTAAAAAAGTAGTTAAAAGATCTTCTCAATCAGGGTTTCATTTGTCCTAGTGTTTCTCCATAGGGTTCTCGTGTTCTTTTAGTGCATAAGAAAGATGGTTCCCTTCAGATGTGCATAGACTATCATTAGTTAATTAGGGTGACGGTGAAGAATAAGTACCCTCTCTCGAGAATTGATGACCATTTTTACCAATTTTAGGGTGCTAGATATTTCTCTAAAATTGATCTTCGATCAAGTTATCATCGATTGTATATTAGGGAGGTGGATATCCCTAAGACCTCTTTCCATACCCGATATGGTCATTATGAGTTTTTGGTTATGTCATTTGGATTGACTAATACTCCAATGGCATTTATGCATCTTATGAATTGGGTATTCAGGAAGTTCTTAGATTTGTTTATGATAGTGTTTATTGATGATATCTTGGTATATTTTAAGAGTGGGGAGGATTACGCCAATCACCTCCGAGTAATGTTGCAAACTCTTAAGGATCGGCGATTGTATGCCAAGTTTTTGAAGTATAAGTATTGGTTGAATGTTGCGACCTTTCTTGGTCATGTTGTTTCCAATGACGGGATCATGGTAGATCCATAGAATGTTAATGCAGTTAAGAAGTAGCCTAGACCCAAGACTCCAGCTGACATTAGGAGCTTCTTAGTCTTGGTCGGGTATTATAGGAGGTTTTGGGAGAGCGTCTCTTCTATTGCTGCTCCATTGACTAGGTTGACTCGAAAAAAGGAAAAGTTTTTATGGTCAGATACTTTTGAGGGTAGTTTTGGGAAATTGAAAAATAAGTTGACTTACATACTAATTTTGACCCTGCCCAAGGGTACTGATGATTTTGTTATTTACTGTGATGCATCTTGAGTGGGACTAGGTTGTGTCTTGATGTAGCATAGTAAGGTGGTAGTGTATGCTTCTAGACAGCTAAAGGTTCATAAAAAGAATTATCTGACTTATAATCTAGAGTTGTCTATTGTGGTGTTTGCAATGAAAATTTGGTATCACTACTTGTATGGAGTGCATGTTGATATCAATTCAGATCATAAGAGTTTGCAGTATGTGTTCACCCAGGAAGATTTGAATTTAAGGCAAAAGAGATGGCTCAAGTTGCTCAAGGACTATGATATGAGCCTTCACTACTATCTAGGTAAATCTAATGTGGTTGTTGATGCTCTTAGCAGGTTATCTACGGGGAGCCTATCTCATGTAGAAGAGGAGAAGCGAGGGTTGGTGAAGGATATTCATAGGTTGGCTAATTTAGGGGTCCAGTTTTTGGATACTAACGATGGAGTGGTGATTGTTTAAGGAGTGGGTAAGTCATTTTTTAGTGCTGGGGTGAAGGAGAAGCAAGTTTTTTATCCTATCTTGATGCAAATTAAGGTTGATGAAAGTCAGCAAAATATTATGGCTTTTTTAAATTTATGGTGATGGTATTTTGCAATACCGAGAATGTTACGTGTTTTGGATATTGATGGGCTATGAGAAAGGATTTTGAATGAGGAATTGAGGTATATATTTCATCGTGGTTTGACAAAGATGTATCATTATTTGAAGAAGATTTATTGGTGGAACAATATAAAGATGGATGTGGCAAACTTTGTAGCTAAGTGTACGGTGTGTCGCTAAGTATTTGGTGTGTCAGTAAGTGAAAGATGAGCACTTGAGGCCTGGAGGCATGTCTCAAGAGATTAAGTTGCCTATGTGGAAGTGGTAGGTGATAAACATGGATTTTATTACTGGTTTTTTGTGGACTTGGAATTGGATGATTTGATTTGGGTCATCGTGGAGAGGATCACTAAGTCTGCTCACTTTTTGCTTGTGAGGACTACTTACTCTAGAAAGGATTATGCATAGTTGTTTATTCAAGATATCATTAAGTTGCAAGGTACTCTACTTTCCATTATTTCCAATTAAGGTACACATTTTTCTTCTCATTTTTTACGTTCGTTTCAATAAGGCTTGGGCACACGGGCAAACCTTAGCACCGTATTCTACCCTCAAGCGGATGGACAAGCGGAGAGGACCATTCATACTTTGAATGACATGCTAAGGGCTTGTGCATTTGTTTTTTGAGGTAGTTGGGTGGATCATTTGCCTCTTATTAAGTTTGCATATAATAACAGTTATCACTCTAGTACTGAGATGGCCCCTTTCGAGGCTCTTTATGGTAGGAGGTATAGGTCTCCTATTGGATGGTTTGAAGTTAGGGAGACTAGGTTGTTTGGTTCTGGTTTGTTTTATCGAGCTATGGAGAAGGTAAAGGTGATTAGAGATAGGATTAAGATTGCTCAAAGTCGCCAATAGCCCTATGTGAATGTGAGGCAAAGAGAGTGGGGGTTTGATGTTAGCGATTGCGTGTTCTTAAAAGTATCTCCCATGAATGGAGTGATGAGGTTTGGTAAAAAGAGGAAGATCAATCCCCATTATGTGGGGCCATATTTGATTTTGAGGAGAGTGGGTAATGTTGCTTATAAGTTGGAATTTCCTTTGATTTTGGGTTCCGTTCATTCAATTTTTCATGTTTCGATGTTGAAGAAGTATGTGGTTGATCCTTTTTTTATTGTGCCGATTGAGAGTATTAGTATTTTGGATTCCTTATCTCATGATGAAGTCCTGGTGGAGATATTGTATAGAAAAGTTTGTCGTTTGAGGACTAAAAAGTGGCTTCGGTGATGGTTCTATGGAGGAACCAAAAGGTTGAAGAAGCTACTTGGGAGTCTGAAGAGGACATGAAGTCCAAATATCCGTTCTTGTTCCCCGAGTTGAATAATCATTCTTAAGGTACACATTTTCCTAAGTTTTTTGTTTTTTGACTTTATTAAATGAATTGTGGTTGCATTTATGTGTCATAATTGTGCTAATGGATGCCTTAACTCCTTATTTGGGGATGAATGATCCTGGGGGAGGGGGTAATGTAACACCCTAGATTTGTACCCCAGAAATTTCTAAGTTTTGAGCTAACTGCCTAGGGTACGAATTTTTTTAATGAGTCGTGAAGACTCTATACAAGTCGTATAGTACAATCCATAGCTAAACCAGTGTTCATTCCCTAAGTATCTATCCTGATCATGATTGGTACCTAATGATCCATAAGGTGAGGTCACGAGTTGTAGGGTGGGCTCGTGACCAAACCAGTGAGATGGCCCAAGGTTCCTATCTTGGTAATAACTAAGACTCAATAATCCATAAGGTCTGGTCATGAGTCGTAGGGTGTTACTCGTGACCAAGACAGTAAAGATTCCCTGAGTTTTTGTCCAGATCAAGAGTCGTGGTGACTACTCGTAACATGTCCTTACAAGTATAAAGTGACCCATAGTCGCTAATGGTAGTTTTTGCATTTTATTTAAGGGTAGTTTAGTCATTTTCCCCATTCCCCAATTAAGACCCACAATCTAAAATACTCTAAGGGGCCCTATAACACTTCATTACTCTATCATAAACTACTCTCTACTCTCTTAAATTCCCCAAGTCAAGAACAACAAGGGTTTCTCAAGGTTAACCATCTAGGGATCTATGATTGGATTCTTCTCCATAACTCTTGATACATCAGGCATGTATCTCTCCTTAAACTTTTATTTTCATTATGGCATGCAATGGATCGATATTTCCACGATTTTAATGTTTGATATTAAATAGAGGGTTGAGGGTTTTGGACAGTAATTATTTAAATACTTTTTCCATGGTTTTGAATTGGTTATCTATGATTTATCTTGTGGTTTTGAGATGAATATATGCATAGGCATGCGACTTGAAAGGGGAGCATGGGTTTCCCTAACTTTATGGTTTAAATGGTTTGGAATTGGTTTTACCCCCTAACCCAGCTTAGGTAATTGGTTTTGGAAACATAGATGCTTGCATGATTAAACTCACTTTTGAAACTTTACTTTGCATAAAAGGTTAATGAAACTTAAAATGATTTTTGAAAGGCCTCGGTGGCCATGGATTGATTTTCAATTAGAAAAATTTGGAGTCATTTAGGCTATATGGTTTTGGAAATGGCATATTGAAATTGGCATGCATGTTTGATATTTGGTATGGCGATGCCAACGGTAAATTCCTACTGAAACGACTCCTTTGTTAATGGATGGGAATGTATAAATGGTTTAAATTTGAGCTTAAAGGGGGTTGTGTAGCTCGTCATAGAAGAGAAGGTCCCGAGGGGATGATACTGCAAACCAGGTTTGCCGGCGTAGGTTCCTTGGTAGCCGTGTGCCTATTTCACACTTTATATATCTATATATTTGGAATGGTTGGAGCCTCGGTGGTTCTTGCATTTCTACAAATTTCTCCGATTCGTTCGGCTAACTTGTATTAGGGCCCTTTTAGTGAGGGAAGCGGACCCATATAGCCCGTGGTGTATTTAGGACGATTAGAGCTACAGTCCAGGTTTATGGTTTTGAAGTTCATCCTTAAACCTTGTTCCCTATCCCTACACTATATATATATATATATATGCATGTATGTGAACATGTACAGTGAATTTGGATTGATTTTTAAATGGCAATATTTTATCCCTTATCCTAAGTTACCTCTAGTGCTCACCCCGCTAATCTTCCTCAAATGTTATATTCTTTCATAATGTAGGGACAAAGATGCTTCTGTTACCCCTATGTAGCATTAGGTGATACGGTTGGTTCGTCGTGGAGTGGTGAGTTTCCATCCTTCAAAAAGCTTGGTCATTCCATTAGTTTCGTTCCATATCCTAAAATTGAAGGGTTCACATTCTCATTGTCATTGTCATTGTCATTGTCATTGTCATGGTTGGGGGCATGTCCCGACTTTAGTTTATGTTTAGCTTTCTTAGAGGTTTTTTTGGACAACAGGATGTGGGAGGATTTGGTATTGTGGATTCTTAGATCCTCTGCAATTGATTTATCTATCTTATTACATGTTTGGAATTCAGTTCTATCTTATTGTATGTACGGAATTTAGTTCTATCTTGTTATATAATCAGAACATCCGCTACTAGTTATGTAGTGTTCTGTTTGGATAGGCTAATGGGGGTGGTCTCCGGTCCTTGGCGGACTTGAGATACAAGTCACGACTAGTTCCTGGTTCGGTTAGTGACATTCCACTTGTACTCAGTAGGCATCATAGCCAACCAGCAAAGTAGATTACTAAACATATAAAGAAAACTATGAGTAACGCTTCCAACTGCGCACAAAAATGTCCTAATGACTGGAGCTATAAATCTCCTAATAGTATAATGACAATACAATGTCAACAAATAAATATCAACACAACATATAAACAATTCCAATTCATGATATCACTCACATAGAGGAGATAAAAGGTGGTATAACACAATTATATAATATGTATCCAATACTTAAATACACACCCCATATACATCCTCTGCGACTAGACAACAAAGAGAAGACCCATGAGAGTTTGCAATCGGTATACTAATCATAATCTCATCAATCACCTTACAAGAACTTTAATCAGCTAAAGAGCTTGTAAAATGGTATGCCTTGTTTTGTAGAGAAGTCCAAGTATATTCTAATAATATCAATTGCATGAAAATAAGTGATAAGGAGTATGTATGATTGTGGCAACATCTATAAAGTATAATAATCAACTCAATAATGGCATGAATGAACTCAAAATTAGCCAAATCCCAATAATTCGTTGCCTAAGCTCCTCATGGCAATATATTAGCAAAGAATCATAGAAGATATTAAATATATATATTGAAGCTACCACACGGGCATCAAAACAATAATTAAAAACAATCAATACTCAAATAAGATCAAAACTAGCCCATACATGGGTATCTCAACGATAGTGATCTCCCGAATCAGTAATAAGCTTACACAAGCCCACACATGGGTAATACAATAGTTATAGTGATTTCAAAAATTGCACACAGTGATAAAATCCTTACTTTATATGAATGGTAAATTGCCCAACCTATCCTGTAAAAAGATAAGCCATAACCTAACTTGAAAGCCAAAAACTCAAGCACAAAATTTCAACAAGAAGCATTTCCCATCTGTACATCTACAGAATGAATCCAATCTAATAAAAATGGATAGCTCGCCTAATTAGGAGTCTAATTATACCCATATTAGCACACTTTGGTTCTAAATACAAAATTACTTCAAAAATTAACCCCAAAAATAAAAGGGTAAAACTGATTTTTTTATAAACGGCATGTTACCCATACTTTAAGGATTCGAACTATGAAAACTCATCAAAAATTAAGTTGAAATTGAGCTTAAAATCATTAAAAAAGAAAATTCTCACTTTATCGGGTAAAATCCAAAATCTCAAGCTTAGGATCCATGTTTTGAAAAATATTTTAGCAATAAAATCAATAGGAAATAATAGAAAATAGATTTAGAATCTTACCCAAGCAAGTTTGATGAACACTCATCTTGAAATTGCCTAAAATCGAGGTCTCAAAGAGCAAAAAGTAGTTGAAATAGAGTTAAATTGCAAAAATGGTGTTGAAATACTGTTCAAATGAACAAGCATTCTATGCATGCACACCCAGCCTACCGCATGAGCTGAGAAGGACACCCAACCAGGCCCAATATTTGACCTTCATGTGCAATAGCTTGGTTGTGCGGACTGTGACTAGGTGAGGGTGTCACCGCATGCAGGATGAAGGATTACCTGGTACACCAGCACCAACTAAAACTTAAGTCTAAAATTGATTTGAATGAGTTCTCAAAATTCGTTTGAAACCCACCAAAAAAAACAGATAATGCTACAAGGATAAAGTTGACATTTTAAACACAATAGAACCATCAAATTTACTAAAAGAGGTCGTTATCAATAATTTATTCCCTGACCCCTTTGGGAACCCCTTGAGACCAAAATATGTAATTTTTTCTCAAAAGCTCAGAACTTATAATATAGACTTGAAACTCTAACCACCTATGCTACTAATCGAAAATAGAAGATCTAGAACTAACAGAAATGATGAAACTCCATTCAATACTCAAATCATAAAATACTGAGCAAAGTCAACTACACCACTATAAAGGCTACTCAAAATTTCAAACTCATATAAATCACTCCCGAGTGCTTTGGAAACCAAGTCAATAATGCCCACAACTCATAAATGATATAAAGAAACATAAAAAAAGGAAAAATTATCAAAATATAGAAAAATCTATGAATTACCATAAGGATTGTTACAAATTCGAACCATAATCAAAAGCTCTTCGTTTTCATTGACTAGAACTTTATCATTGTTAACGGGAACCTATTCACTGTGAAGAGGAACCAATTAATTATTTAGGTCAACGTTGAACTATTCATCACCTTCATTTTCAACCACTTAGATTTTTCTATTACACAAAGCCTAACAAGTTAGTAAAAAGACAAAAGGACCAAACAACACCAAGGAAATCTGAATACCATAGACACAGAAACACTAGATCACGAAAAGGACCAATCTACTAATGTACTGGCAATACCCAATTTACTGCAAAAACATTTCATGGTGTCATCCCTATTATGCCTTCGCATAATGTTACCAAATATTTTCCCGATATTCAAAAGTGAAAGTTTTTGGAGGACAAAATTTTAAAGAAAGATAGCAAGATCATATTTTCTCTACTCTTGACATATATGGAGTGAAGTCTGCTTAACGGATTCAAAACCTAATGAATTTACTTCTGATCAATTAAATTAGTGGATTTATGCAAACTACGTATGTAAGAAAACAATTTTAGATACTCTTTATAATGAATTGTCTGATACGTATTATTCTAATAAGAAAATAAAAGAGATTTGGGAGTTACTACTTGCTAAATATATGTTGAAGATGCTTCCCAAAAAAATTTTGTTATTGATAACTTTTGTAAATGGGAGATGGTAGAGGAGAAAAATATGAAGGTACAAATCAATGAGTTTCACAAACTAGTTGAAGATCTCAAATCAGAAGAAAATATTTTGGTGGAGCAGTTCGTGGCTGGTATGTTGATTGAAAAACTACCACAATTTTGGAGTGATTACAAACAAAACTTGAAGCACAAATAAAATAAAGTATCCCTTAATGATTTGGTACAACACATCATCATTGAGGATAAGAACAGAAAATAATCAATATCTATAAAAGCAAAGAAAATCGCTATAAAGGTCAATGTTGTGGAAGACGATAAGTCTCCAATAAAGATATCATGTATGAAAAGAAATTTGATTACAAAATTAGAGCCAACAATCAATTTTCATGAAAAAAGATAATTATATTATGTGTGGCAAACCATTCCATCATGTAGCCTAATACTGAAATAAAGTTGTTGGAAAAAATGGAAATCTTGCCAAGCCTAGAGTAAATCTAGCTGAAGTAGATAATATTATTGTGGAGATCATTTTTCAAGTGAACATTGTAGCGAATGTGAGTGACCAGGTGATAGACTTAGATGATGCTAGGAATATTTAAGTTAATAGAACTAATCTCTCAAAGCACAAAACTTACACTTAGAGAATTTGGCATAAAGCCTATGATCTCTCAAAGTCAGGAGCACAATCGCCAAATGTTGCATATGCTCCTCTCTACTCATTGAATACACAAGGATATTGTTGATGAACACTGTCCTAAAGGAATCTAAATAAGGTCTGAACACGCAGTTCATTAAATCCATAAATGTGGTTGGGGCATCAGTCAATCCAAAAGACATCACTAGGAACTCATAATGACCATAATGAATCTAAAATGCTATCTTTGGGATATCCTTAGCCTGAATCCTCAACTGATGGTAACCAGACCTCAAGTCCGTCTTAGAAAACACCGTTGCACCCTAAAGCTAGTCAAAAAAATCATCACTATGAGGCATAGGATACCAATTCTTCACTTTCCCCTTATTAAACTATCTATAATCAATACACATACACATGGCACCATCTTTATTCTTAATGAACAACATAGGATCTCCCCAAAGAGACATACACAATCTAATAAAACCCTTACCTCTAAGATCCTAAACCTAAGAATTTAGCTCCTTAAGATCGGCAGGAGCTATACGATAAGGTTCTATAGTAATTGGTTTGGTGCCCGGATAAAGATTAATAACAAACTCAATATCATGTACATGAGGAAGACCAGATAGATTGATAGAAAAAAATCAAGAAACTTACGAGCTATAAGGATTGTCTCAATCGATGGACTCTCCATACTAACCTCACAAATATAAACAAGATAAGACTCGAAACCCCATAAAATAAGTCTCCTAGCCCGAATATAAGAAATAATCCCCATCCGCTTATAGCTAATAGATCCCTACCACACAATCAAGGGTGTGTCAGGAATGGTTAAGGTAACAGTCTTGATAAAATAATCTAAGGTCGTATGATAGTAGGATGACTAATACATGCCCAGAATCATATCAAAATCCAGCATATCTAACACAATAAGATCAACCTGAATATCAAACTCACAAATAGTCATAACACATGATCTATAAACCCAATCCACTAATAAGGAATCACTTATGGGAGTGGATACACATAATGCAATAGATAATGAATCCCAAGATAACTCTAACCGCGGGTCATAATAAGCAGTGCATAAGAATATGTGGATCCCAGATCAAATAAAGAAAAATTTGACTGACATCACACCAAGATAATACCTGTGATAATAGAATTCAAAGACTCAACCTCAAGTTTAGAAGGTATGACATACAACTGACCACGTCTACTACCTGGTTGGGCTCTTGATCAATCTTTTTTCCTACCTGCCTGAGAACTTCCATGAGCACCCTAGTAACCACCCCTACGATCATGCATATCACCTATAGCTGGGGGATGTACTGTCCTAATCAAAGGAACACTCTGGGATGAAGGACCAACCACTCCACGACTGGAGCACTCTCTCAAGAAATGGCGAAAAGCTCTACAATCATAACAGGCCCTCGGCATTGTACTAAAACCTAAAGATCTAACTGACTCAAAATAACCATCATGACTAGAATAACTAGAAGATGAACCCCTCAAAGGCTGACCACTACCCTACCAAGGATGATCACTAAAACTAGATTAGCCTTCATTGATATTCTCAAGTGTGGCTTGCACGAGCCTATTAGACTGACACTGATGCTGATATGGCTTATGCAAAGGGTACCTACCCTAAGAACCACTACCTTTGAACGACGAGCCATTATGGCTCCCACTAAAACTACCTTAATATTGTGGCTTCATATCGCTGACCTTTTGGGCCTCACGGTGCATATCCTTCATAACCTGAGCATGATCAAAAACCTCAGCAAAAGATCAAGTCATAGAAACTAAACTCTATGAGGGAGATCAAGCTGGCCTAGAATCAAGATGACTTTTCCACTAATGTTGAGTTTCCAAGTCAAGCCAAAAAATAGTGTAATCCATACCACGAGTCTCAACTTGGCCCAAATGATAGAGTCCATCCTTATGAACAATCAAGAACTCATACACATCCTTACCCGGTGTAATAGAAAACCTAGGTAGAACCAATCTCAAGAATATTCCCAACATCTTCTACTCCTTAATAAATATAATAGGTTGGGCAACTATCGACTGAGAAACCACTGATGCAAAAGAGACCTCCACTTTAGGAGCCGCAGCTATAGGATGCACCCCTGCCTTAGTACCACTCTAACCCATAGATTGTGCACCATCAGACAATGCACCACCAATCAATCCTAAAAGTTAAACCAATACATCCCTAAGAACTAAAAGAGAAATAAACCCTGATGAAGCCAAGTCTAGTCCCTACCCCCCTCTAACTAGGGCGAAAGAACCTCTAGTTCAAAAGATAGAATAGGTTCTAGTGAAGGCCCCCTATCCCAGCCCCTAGTTGAGGATATATATCTAGACTATCCATGACATCTAGGTCATCCACCAATAGTGATAGAATTCCTAGGCTCAATCTCCAGATCCTCATCTCATATGTACGTGTCCTAGACATCTATGAAAGAGTAAGACCAAAGGAATTCCTTAGAAACTAACTTAAACTCTTATCACATAATAAGTCAAAGAAGTGAAGAGCTCCTAAGATGTCCTATAGCCTCCTAATATTAAGAAATGGACATCAATTTTTTAATTCATGGGATGCTACTAGACACATTCTCTTATACCAACATTATCGGTGAACCTAGGCTATAATACTAATTTGTCATGATCTAATTTATGCATCATGTTGATACCTACTTTATCTCACCAATAGGTAAGCCAAACCATAGCCCGAAGCTATAATTAAAGGGCTAATTTAGTGAAAAATGGCCTAAAAGGTAGAAATCAACAATTTAAGACTTATAAAAATAATAACGCAATAAAGACAGTTTAACATATAGATAAAGCATCAACAACCATCCCACGACCTAGTAGTGTGGGTACAAGAGCCACTACAAATGGAAAATAAGTACTAAAATAGTCAAATACAATTTGTCTCAAAACATAAAAAACTATATATATATATATATACTAGAATGAAAAGAGGGTATCACCAACTCTAAGAGTTGACCCTGTCTCTGAAATCAACTCAGAACGATCAACATATCAATGGCACCTACTAGTACTCAGATCTGTACTAAAAAGGTACAGAAGTATAATATGAGTACCAAAACCATGGGTACGCAGCAGGCATCATCGGTTGACAAAGCTTAAATCATGCTATAAATACAATAAAATATGAGATAAATAAGCTAAGTCAAGGTAAAAGAAAAATTCTGGAAATAAGCTCCAACACTATTGTGCATGAATAAATAAATAAATTTGAAATAGTAATGTAAAGACTGCACATTTATAACTACTAAAGTTTCCCCCATAAGTTAATAAGTGTGAAAAATTAGATAACTCAAACACAGGCCCCCATAAACCTAGAGGGGACAATCAAAGGAAAGTAAATAACCGAAGATCCGAGAGTTTACCAAATATCAAGCAATAACCATGAAGCCATCCATAACTTATCATATATAAAATCTCAATGCGAAATTCAAATTAAAACTCAATAGGATCAACATCATTTGTCAGACGTGAACCAGAACTCATATCATCATTAATCGTCGGACTTGAACCAAAACTCAATATCAATAAACCACCAGGTTTTACCCAAAATTAATGCCAACTCCCAATTACCAAACCAACATAATAATTAAGTATATAATCTCCTTAAAGTCCCAAAATAATCATTTCAAAGTGTATAACAAGCATATAGAAGTTTACAAGAGCTAACATGAATCTTGGACTAAGTGGGTTGCAGAGGCCCATTTTTAATCCTCAAAATCCCTACGAAGCAAAATTCCATAGCGGACTAGGCTAAGGTATCTAAATTCCCTTCTAGATGTTAAATAAGCCATAAATATCCCTAAGATGGAAATTCCACCTAAAATATAAGAGACTAAGTTAATTATGCATAAATTACAGTCTAGGATAGCCTAAACAGTTCAAATAATCAAAATATTGTCAATCCTACTTCCAATACATAAATTTCATCCCATATTTATCATAATATCATAATTATACTATGAATTAGCTCAATCTATGAGAAAAGTAAACCTAGCCGATCGGGACGGCAAAGAAGAGCCCAAAGAATCCACCAAACTAATTGTTTCACCTTTCTGAGAATCTTCCAAAAGATGCCATGCTATCAAAATCATAATCTACTCATCAAAATGAGGACAATTATATCCATATTGCACTATGGTTCTTCGATAAAGAATATGTAAGAATACCATATGGGTCCCAATTATAGAATCACACTTTCAAAATTAACATAATGTCTCTCTTTACTCAAAGAATATTTATCCTAAAAAATGGGTGAATTTTTAGCTCTAATGGTGATATAATCAACCTACCAATATTTTAGAAATTTTGGAAAAAGATAAAGGATTTTATCAAATAATTGATGGAATCTTACTATAAATTCAAAGAATAAATACATAATCTAAGTCCACAAATGCTCTAAAATCACCCACCAATGATTCTCCTAAGTTTTCACACTTCTTGGAGTTCTATACTCTTTAAAAAAGGGTGGAAATGGGAGAAATCAGGCTAATTAGGGAATATATAATGCCCAGGTACCACTAAAGTGGGTTCGGGGATACTTAAGTAGTTACGCTAAGGCGCCCAGCTACCGCTAAATCAGTACCTGTCTACGTGTGCGAGGCCGCTAAAATGAGCCCTGGGCCACTTTAGTGGTAGGTGCTAAAGCGCACAGGTTACTACTAAAGCAAACATATTGGCCATGCCAGGGCTACAAAAGTGCCCAATACATCACCAAATCTCCCTCCATTGAAGCACCCAATGGGCTACTTTAGTGGTCACACCAGATCTCACTCACCAACTGGAGACTTGGAATTTTTTGAGTCTCTTCCGCCCCCTCGGGATTCATTAGAATCCCATATATGTAAACAAACTATGCTACCCTATCAAATTTGATGTTTCTAACTCAATAGAGTAGTCAAAATTTCTATTCAAGGTTGTTTTGACCAAAAGTGGGTCCCACACCTATGTGCCATTTTTGTTTACTTCTGGTCGAAAGCCCAAAATAAGTTTGGGAGCCTCAGAATGCATACCAAGGGTCCATATAGCCTAAAATTAATGTTTCATAGATTTGATACCAATTTTTCATGACTCGATTTATGAGTCATGATGACACCTGCTTTATCCCATAGTAGGTAAGTCAAATCATAGCCCAAAGCTATAAGCAATTGGATAATTTAGTGGGAACTAGGCTAAAAGCCAAATATCAATAATTTAAGACACATAAAAATAATAAGGCAATAAGAATAGCCTAACATATAGATAAAACCCCAACAACCATACAACGACCAAGTAGTGTCGGTACAAGACCTACCACAAATGGAACATAAGTATTGAAATAATCAAATACAATCTGTCTTAGAAAATTAAAGGCTAGACACAGATAATAGAAGAAAAAAGGGGCAACTCTGAGTCTGAGAGCTTACCCTATCTTCAAAATTAATTCAGCATGATCATCACGTCAACAGCGGCTATTAGTACTCAAATCTGTACTAAAAAGTTATAGAAGTATAGTATGAGTACCAAAACCACGGGTACTCAGTCGACATCATTGACTGACTAAGCTAAATTATGATATAAATATGAAAAAATAGGAGATAAATTAGCTAAGTCAAGTAAAAGGGCAAAGATGGAAATAAGCTCCAACACTTTTTTGCATGAATAAATAAAAATATCAAAAATAGTAACATATAGACCAGACAATTATAACTTCTATATTGGCCCCCATAAGTCAATAAGTGCAGAAAATTAAAGAACCCAATATGGGCAGCCCGGAGGGTACAATCAAAGAAAAGTAAATAACCAAAGATCCAAAATTTATCGAATATCAAGCCATAACCATGAAGTCATCCATACCATTTCATATCATGAATAAACTCTCAATGCTGAACTTGAATTGAAACTCAATAGCTTCAACATCGTAACATCATTTCCTGGACTTGAATCAAAACTCATATCATCAATATCATTATCAATCATCAAACTTGAACCAAAACTCTATATTAATAAACCATTGGGTTTTTTCTGGAATTAGCATCAACTCTTAATTACCAAACCTACATAGTCATTAAGTATCTAATCTTCTCAAAGCCCCAAAATAAGCATTTTGAAGTGTATAACAATCGTACAGAATTTTATAAGAGCTAACACAAATGCTGTCCTAAGGTAGGCCGGATGGCAAAGATAATCCTAGCCTACCTGGATAGAGAAGAAAAGCTGAAAGAATCTGGTAAAGAGGCAATTTCCCCTTTTTGAGAAGCTTCTTGCAACACCCCATATTTTTGGTCTAAAATTTCTAAAATTTTATCCTCACTGTCCTGACTACGACTCCCTTACGAGTTGTAGGGAGTCTTGATGAGTCGTAAGGACCCAAATCATTTCTTGACTTGTATTTGTAGCTTAGTATTTTGTTTTGAGTGCGAGTGGCTCCCAATGAGTCATATGTACTCATTACAAATCATGATGTACCAATCGTAGTTAAACCAATATATGTTCTAAATATTGTTGTCCTGGTGACGACTTGGACCCTATGAGCCATAGAGTCCCCTAATGATTCATATGATGTAATTCATAGGGTCAACAGTAGGTGTGCTTAATGACATTGTCCTAGCTATGACTTGTGGTGATGAGTTGTAACATGTCATTACGAGTCGCAAGGTGACACATAGTCACTGGCAATAACTTTTCATCTTTTAAGTTGAGGGCACTTTGGATATTTCCCACTTTACCAACATAGACCCCACGTCCATAAGACACCTTTTGAGAGTTATTTTAACACTTAAACAAATAAAAAACAAACTCTATATTCTCTCAAATTCCTTGAAGCAAAGAAAGCTAGGGCTTCCTCAAGGTTGAGCACTAGGGGTCAATTCAATGTTTCTTCTCCATAATTGAGAATTTTTCAGGCATGTTACTCTTCTCTAATTGTTACTTTGTTAAAAGAATGTATTTTAAAGTATTATTCATATGGTTTTGATGTTGGTTCTTAAACAAGGGTTGAAGGTTTTGAAAAATTATTGTTTATGTGATGTTTCATGTTTGTATATGAATTGGTTTTATATTAAATGGTGGTTTTGAAACCAATTTGATGCATGGGTATGGTGAATAAAGTAGGTTATTGTGAATTCCCTATTTTTTAGGAATATTGATAATTAGATTAGCAATAACCCCAACCCAATTTCATAAAAGTAGTTTTAAGTATGATTAAAATTGCACTGAATTGTTTTTCAAACAATCTCAGGATATAAAGAGATTATTAAAACATGGTGGTTTGATTTAATTAACAAAGGGAGTTGTTTTCCCAAATTAATGGAATTGAGATGGTGTAATACTCCGTACTTCTAAGTAACTTAAAAATCATCCCAAAAATATTGAAGACTTCCTTTAAAGGATGAATCCATTTTTATAAATATGGAATTTTCAAGATTTTGACTTATTGTTGTGTGGAAAATTGAATAAGCTTTCCATTGATACCAAATTCCTAAATTCGGTATTGCGGTAGACAGTTATGGACGAAATATAGAAAGCAGTCTAAACTGCCCAGGTGCAACAGAAAGGGATGACGGACCATCAATCTAGCGATGGGCCATCACCCAAACTGTTGCAGTGGAGGTAGTGAGTCGACCTTCTGGCTAGGCGTGACGGAAAGGCTGACAGACCATCAATATAGCGATGGATCATCGCCGAAACCATCGCAACCAAGGCAAAAATATCACATTCTGGCCTAGTATGACGGGAAGGTTGACGGGCCGTCGAGCCAGCGACAGAACATCTCAAATCCTGTTCAGCAATTTAAAGCCATTTTTATAAGGGTGTTTGGGTCTTTTCCATCCTTTTTAACACCTAATTATACCAGACCAGGGCTCATAACTTTAATATTCATCTACAACACCAAATTAGGGTTTCTCTCAAAGATCAAAATCCCAACCCTTCTTCAAGAAACTAAGAGATTCAAATTCTTCAAGTCGAACAGCTTCAAGAAACTCATAATCAAGGTATGTCAAGTGTTGATTCATGGGTCCCTTTTACCCATGAATCTCAAGAATCTCTTTTCAAATTCCAAAGATTGTGTATTTATGAATGTTCATGATTTAGTTGAATCAAAATTTATGTCCATGTTGTTGTTGGGTTTTGATTCATCTTTTAAATTACATGTTCCAATAATTGATCCTAGTATATGATGATTTTCATAATATTAATGATAAACCCTTCAAATTATAAATTTATTTATGCAACCATGATAATTAGATGCATTGATGATGGTAAACCAAAGTATGCTCCCCATATGTTTGATTAAATGCCTATGTGAAGGAAAAAGTGCCATTATAGTATGATAGTATGAAATCCCCATTCATGTACAAGTTAATGCATGTCAAGTGTTTGATTAAATGTCTTAGTCAATTAATTATGGATATATGTGTATCCATTGTTGTGCTTTTGAACTTTTTCCATGAATTACTTTTATGCTATCAAGTCCTGGGGGTATTTATACTGACAATTTAGCTGTGTGACTAGAGCTAGTATCAGTTTCATGATAATATCAATCATGCCATGATCAGTAGAATTCAGTCAGTTACATGACTCAGGAAAACTCAGTAATCTCATGAACTCAGTCAGTTAACAGAATTCAGTAACATTTCATCAGTCCACGAAACTCAATAAACTCAGTCCAGTTTGTCTCAGTATAATCAGTTTAGTTTCTACTCAGTTGAGAGTAAGATTTAGCACCGAGTGAATCCAAGGTTGAGGGCACACACTAACAGTAGAGGGTGTGACCCTTAGAAGTAATACTTGCATTCTAGAACTATGTAGTCAACATAGGTTGAGACATCAACACTATCAGTTGAGGGTTGATAAGGTGGATCAACACTGCCAGACGAAGATCCCACCATTCTTCTTTGGGGACACTGCCAGATGAGGGTCACTCACAGCTTGTTCTTACCAGTGGCATGGTATTAACACCCTTCCAATTGAGGTTATGGATTGGACCCCAACTTAGCTATAATAGCTTATTATGGGAATGTCGATTAGATGACTATCTCCCACAGTCATAGTCTCAGTCTCAATAAAAGAACTCAAATAGTTCTTCAGATTTAGGACTGTCAGATACAGTCACCAAGTTTAGCACAAGACTCAGCTAGTTCCATTAGAATTGGGATTGTCAGACACAGTCACTCAATTAATATAAAACTCATGTTATCAGTATTCAGATTCAGTATTATCATAACTTCAGTTACAGTTCACGTATTCATGCATGTATCCTCACGTAGTCATGTTCGTGTTCATGTCAGTCTGTTATAGTTCATACATATGAACCTTTGCATTTAGCTTACGTCACTTGCGTACCAGTATATTCTCACATACTGAACATACTTTTCTTTTGCGTTATGGTGTTTTATACCACAGGTTCAGAAGCATGAGGTCCAGAGCATCCTTAGTAGATTAGTCATTCAGCAGATAGACCAGCAGTGAGTCCTTATCATTCGAGGATGTTATTATTTGACTATTTCATTTTTCAGTACCTAGTTTATTTCAGCAGTTGGAGTTAGTTAGGGACATGTCCCATCAACTCCTTATTCAGACAGTTTAGAGGCTTTCAGACTAGCATGTTTAGACAGTTATTTCATTTGTTTTGGTATTAATATACCATATCTCCAAATGTTATGTTTTATCAGATTTTTGAACCTTATGGCTTTTTAGCCTTTTCTTCCGTATTTATACAGTAAGTTATGTAGTGCTCAATTACAGATATCAATCATAGGTTAGCTTATGGTCTTTCTGGTTCATGAGCACTGTGTGGTGTTTTGGGTACCAGATTCGGGGCATTATAGATGGCATATTGATGTTACCTTGCAAGTGTAATTGGTATAATGATACTAATAGTGTATGCCTAAATGTGTATTATGGATCAATGAATGGGAATGTTTGATAAATAATTTAATTAGGATTTAATAAGGATTGTGTAGTTGATTCATGAAAGTGGAGGTCCTAAGGGACCAATACTGGAAACCGTGGGTACCGACACAGAGGTCTAAATAATAGGGTGGTTTGAGGCCCCCTTATTACTATTATATGATTTGGAGGTTCTAGTCCCCCATGTTATATTACATGATTAGGTACTTAAGTTGCCTTGGTATATTGGGAGGTTCGAGTACCCCATAGTACATATGTATATTCTCTCATTCGTACGGCTACACGCACTGAAGCCTTTATATCTAGGGAAGAGCTGGACACATATAGACTGTGGATGTCTTCTTATGTTATGATGGCTAAGTTACACAATCCAGGCTAAAGTCTTAAAGTTTATGTTATGCCTTGTTCCCTTTCCCAGCATATTATTTATGTAAGTATATGATGATGTTCACATGGATTTGACATGGTTTTATTTTATCCCCTATTTTTAAGTTACATGCTAGTTATCAACCCACTAACCTTCTTCTAACATTGTATTCCCACATGATGCAGGCACCGGAGATACGTCTACTTTTCCTGTGCAGTGCTAGGTGGATCGGCTAGGTTCGTCAACCATCGGTGGTAAAGTGGTGAGCTTTCATTCTCTAGAAGACTTGGTCATTTCATCAATTTCTAGTCTTAGATTATAATTGAGAGTTTACTTTATCATTAACATTGTCATTGTAATTGTCAAGGTCGGGGGCATGTACCGATACTTTATTGATTTTGATTTTGTTAGAAGGCTTTGTAGATTATTGTGGACTTGAGTGATGTTGGTTGGTCATTTTTGGTTGGTTATCGACTATATACATGTATTAAATTCCTTGAGATTATCTTATTCTATCTTGTTATATGTTCAGGATTCATCCAATATTGGTGGTAGTATGTTCTGTTTGGTTAGGTGCAGGGGATATTTTTCGGTCCTCATTGGACTTGAGATACCCATCACGGCCAAGACTAGTTTGGGTCATAACAAAGTTGGTAACAGAGCCTAGGTTTGGTTTCATTGGATGTCCACAAAGTCATGTCAAGTATAGTCTCTTTTATGGGTGTGCTATGCGCCATACTTATAACGGATAGGCAATGAGGCATTTAGGAACGTTTCCCTTTAATGTCATTCTATTTCAGGCTATAGAGTCTAAGATCTTTAAATCTTCTCTAATTTGAATGTTCTCTTTTCAGATCATGTCTCCCAAAAGATTTGATGCTCATGGAAACTCTTCTATCCCATCTGAGGATAATATAGATGAAGCCCGTCCTATGTAAGGAGTTGAAACTCAGTCTAGGGTCTCTACTTTTGATTTCCCAAGTGGAGTTCCACCGGTTCCCCTAGCCCTTGTTGGATACCTTAAGCTAGTGTGTTTAGCGCTAAGTTTTTCCAGTTGATCCATTTGCTTACCCAGTTGGTGGCCTCTCAAACTGAGCGTGTTACTTCTACTGCTCTATCTTCTTAGGTTACTAGAGTTTCTAATTTATGAGGTTGAGTCCTCCAACCTTCACCGGTTATAAAGTTGAGGAAGATCCTCAAAACTTCATTGATAATATGGAAAATATTTTCCATATGATGCATGTTACTGATATGGAGGGTGTGGAGTTCGTTGCATATCAATTGAAGGATGTCATGTATCAGTGGTATGAGGAATGGGACCAATCTAGGGGTGATGATATTGAGTTCGCTTTATGGGATGACTTATCCAGTGTTTTTCCATATCACTTCTTTCCTCAGGAGTTGAGAAAGTGAAGGCTGGGGAATTCGTGAATTTGAAGTAAGGAAGGAAACAATAAAGAAGTATGACTTGAAGTTTCATCAACTATCTTAATATGGAATTAGTCTCTAGCATGAGGGCTAGAATTAGGAAATTTGCTTCTGGGTTGTCCCATAATTTGATCTTGGAAAAAAAGGTTGCCTTGTTAAATAAGGATATGGACATCCCTAGACTTGTGGTGTTTATGCAACAAGAGTAAAAGGAAAAGAAGAATAAAGCAGAGATGAGTGAAAGGAATAACAAGAGAAAGGGAAAAAGAAGAATAAAGCAGATAAGTAAAAGGCATAATAACAAGTTTTGATATTCAAATCAGAATAGAGGTCAGTAGTAGAGAGGTAGAGATAGTGGAAAATGGTATAAGAAGAAGTGTGGTAATTTTGATTCCTACTTTATGGCTATTGTTCCCTATTCGAAGCCATTAGGTGATCATAATTTTTAGAACAGTGTTGGTCCCAGGGCATAGGGTGCCCAGCCTCAGCTAGTAGGGCTCAATCAACTCCATCATATCCCCCTTATAGATTTTATGGTCAGGTGCATCGTGGTGTTTGTGAAGAGGGGAGTAAAAAGTGCTATAAATATGGTTAGATTGGTCATATGCAGAAGGATTTTCCCCTAGGCTTGCTTCTATGAAAAATAAGATTCCTGTTGCTGCTTCACCAGCTCCTGCACCAAAGGGTGCTACTTTTATTTATCTCTGGCATTGGTCGTAACCATCTATATGCTCTTGCCACCCTCTAGGTTCTAATTCATCCCTCTATATTGTTACTAGTGATCTCAAACTTTCTCTTATATTTATGTTGTCTACTTGATACCGGGTCTACCCCTTCTTATGTGACCCCTTATGTGGTTATTCATTTTATTTTTCCCCTTCTTATGTTACCCTTTATGTGGCTATTCATTTTATTTTTTATCCTAAGTGTATTCCGGATCCTTTTTCTATGTATAACTTGGTGAGTGACTCCATTGTAAATATAAGGGTCAATATGGGTTTTGTGACATCAGTTTGTGGTAGGTAAACCTTTGTGAATCAGATAGAGTTGGACATGTTAGATGATATAAGGTGGATTTATGCGCCTTAGTATTGTTATCCTAGCTTATTTAGCCTTTTTTTAGGACTACTTGTGTCTTAATGAGTTAATAATTATATATATGAGCATCTAAGTTCTTAAGTACTTGATAACAATGTTTAAGGTGTATTTCAAAAAAGTTTGGATTCAAATTGGACATTTAGAGTTCATACGAGAAAACTAGTGTTACTAGCTTGAGCTAGGTGTTGTTTTAGTTGATCGGGATGGATTCTAAAGTGTATAATGATTTTATAATGGACTGATTGTGTAATTATGTGTGTAACAACTTTTTTGTAGTGTTTAAAGTGCAATTTAATCAATCCAAGAGTCAAAACTAAGTGAAAGATCAAAAGGGGCAAAATTAGTATTCTTAGCTTAAGTTTCTAGTTCATCATCTTGGATATTGTGTTGTTTTGAGCTCTAATCCTATGTGTTAATACTATATAATTCTTCATTATTTGATTATAATGATATATTAAGGATATACAAGCTTCAAATCAAATGTAAATAGCACAAAAAGCCTTGGAATGGATCAACGAAAGAACAAGACACAATTTGACGTGAATTGGACACCTTGGATGTCAAGGGTGCGTCACAGGCCAAAGAAAAGGTTCTATGGCATTTCCCATACATAGGGATCTTAATAATGGACCAAAAACAGTGTGTCCCTATGATAAGGGCGTGTGGCAGAGGTATACGTAGAGAATTATCCCCGCGATGCGGCCTAGTGCAAAAACTCGGCAGTTTTGTCCTCCTATATATAGGACACTTGTACTTGAAGTTATACACCTTGGACGGCTGTGAAACTTGGAGAGGGGATGGAAAAAACTTAAATTAGGGTTTGTATTCTTTTACTTTAGCTTTTTAATGGCTTATATCATGTATTCAAGAATCTTGATTACAGTTATGTCAATTAGTGGCTAAACGCCCTCTTTTCGGAGTTAAGGCCAAGAACATGTTTACTTTTGCTTTGAATTGATATAGTTTTGATTTCTTATAATATTTGGTTGTTTATTTATCCTTTTTATAACTATTTTAAGGATTATCTACCATTAGGATACATCCATTGTCAAGTTTGTGAGCCCAGGAGGGAGAATAGAAAGATAGAATGTGGGGATAAATAGAGTAAGGTTCTTATTATTTTATAAAATAAGCAATTTGAATTAGCATCTAGGATAGAGATATACCTATAATCCTTGATTGGTGCACATGTAATATGATAGCTTCATGCATCTAATTGGATTATTACATCCCAGCTCAACGATGTAGTTGTAATGTCCAAGTTAGGCAGACGATTAGAGGTCTGATCATCCGATAAACCCTACGAATTAGAAACCAAGATAAGTAATATAATGAATGAATTTAAATAGCATAGTATGATTATTCATAGTTCTTTAACCCCGAGTTTTCATTCATTGATTATCCAAATTCTTTACTTATCCGCATTACTTTAGTTTACTTTTAAATCATGATTTTAAACTCTTTTGCTTACGATTGCACTAATTTAATATCTATAGTTAAACTAGAAGTAAATAGTTGTTAAAAAAAGTCCTTATTGGATTGATATTTGGCTTTATTCAAGGCCACTGTATTACTTGGTGAGACCACATACATTTGCGTGTGCGCTTGGGCACAATAAGTTTTTGGCACCATTGCCGGGGACTTGTAAATATGCAACTATCTTGTTTTTAGTTTAGCTATATTGAGTTGTACATAGTTTAGTAATTTTTCTTTTTAGTTTCTTTTACTTTTTTTCTCACACTTCTTGATATGTCAGCCTGGGATTGATGGTTTTCGAGTGATGATGATTCTTATTATTTTTGTGGGGGACCCTATCAAGAGGCTTTTTGTCCAAATTTTGATAAAATCACATGGACGAGACCTTCACAATATGAGGTGGATACTATCCTATCTATGGATCAGACCATAAGTTGGTTATGGTTTGTGGTAACAGTGGTCATTCTGTAGCTATGTGTGCTATCAAACCCAATGCAGAAATGTTTGTGAGTTATGCTCAAAGGACATATTATATGAATAGCTACAATCAAACATGGCAAACTCATCCACCAATTAAATCATGGAACAACCAGCAATAACAATTTCAACAGGAGTAGGTTCAAGGAAATTAGGCCACGACTTAAACTAGAAATATTGAAGAGATGTTGAAGCAAATTTTAGCATCTTATGCAAAGTTAGCGGCAGACATGAAGAACCAATAGGTGGCTACAAAGTAGTTGGAGAATCAGCTGAGGTAGATACAGCAGGCAGAAAATACCAGGACTCAAGGTGTTTGCCAAGTGATACTAAACCTTCTAACCAAGTAGTGGTAATCACGTTGAGAAATGATAAAGAGCTAAATAAAGAACCTTTAAAGACAACTAGTTAGGTAGATGCAGAGTTGACTCTCCAACAAGATGCAGACAAAGTTACTGATAATTTGAGGAAGTCTGAGTACTCAAAAACTAAAATTGTTGAACAGGTTAAAGAGATACCACCACTACCATCTCCATAGAGGCTGAGTAAAGAAAAGGAGAAATCTATCCAATGTGTGAAACAGACATAAGAATCGCAGCCATTCAGTTGTCATCTTTCTCTTGAGACTGAAATTGAGAAAGTGAATAAGAGTGAGGGTGTTGTGGATTGCATAAATTTTGAAATGGGATTAGTTAGGCCTCACTCAAGGTATTTTTCTACATTATGTTTAGATAATGTCTTGTTTATGGAATCATCTAAAATAGTGGGAGAGTGTGAAAAGGAGAAACATGAATCATATATTCTTAATTTTGCACCAGATAAGCAACATAACAACACACCTCACTTCAAGGCTGAGTGGTTTACTATGAACCAGCCATTACTCGATTCCTTAATATTTATAACACCACCCTATGAGCAAAGCAAAAATATGGATGTAAAGTTGGGGGTGAAATTAATATCCTCAAGGTGGAGGAAAAAGTTGATTGGGTCATGCCGCGACACTAAATCAAGTGCTTCTTGGGAGGCAACCGAAGTAAAGTATGTTTTCTTTTTAGTATTTTTAGTTTTTACTTCCCTAGTTTTTTTTGTTGAGTCACGGGTTGATGGGAAGTCTAAGTACCAAAACCTGAGCTAAGGAGCGTGGCAAAGACTAAGTGTAGGGTCCTCGGACACTCTTGATGTATAAAGATGCTACTAGCTAGGCTTAGATGCCTCAGGGAGTATTTCTATCTCTACTTTAGAGTATACTTTGGGGACAAAGTAGATTTTTAAGTGTGGGGTGGGGAAATTCCTATTTTTAGGGTAAATTTTAAACTTTTTATGATAGGAATAAGTGAGATATTCTTATTGGTGCTATATTTAATTGCATAAAGCAAGTGTTTTGATGATAAAAAGCATGTTGATTATGTGAATTGCTACTGTTGAGACTCCTGGGCTCATGTTTATGACTCTTGTACTTATTGACTTAATTGGAATTCATGTTATTATTTGGTTAAGATTCTATGATGATCCTACTTGAGTTGAGCATATGCCATATAAGTGTAAGGTTTTTGTATATTCCTTGTTGCATGTGATGTCTAGAACTTGCCTGGTATGTGTGCAAAGCAAAATAAAGAGTGTGGGTTTAAGAGATGATATAGGCATTTCTTTAATAGCCATGTTTTATACCTTCATTTTACCTACCCTTATGCATTATCCTAGTTAACCCCATTGAGCCTTTAGCTAATTCTTTGGCATCCTCATTTATAGCCTAATACCCTTCATTGATTGACCTTAATTTGATCCAAAAGCTCCTAAGTACTTTAGGATAAATTAATTAAGTTAAGGAGTTGGAAATTAAATTAGGAGAAAAGTGAAATTGAAGCCCCAAAGTGATAGCTATTGGTGTTGAAAATTGTTAGGTGTTGTGGTTAGGAGTTAAGGAATGAAAAGAACAAAAACATTCAAATTGAATAAGTTGTGGATAGAAAACACTCCCACCATAGTGTTTGTGAATAAGATTAATTAGATGGGGCAAAACAAAAGATGTGGGGAGATAGAAGTTGTGTAAATTAGGTTGTTAGAGATTTGTCTTAATTATATAATTTGATGTATTAAAGCGCTTAGGGAAGATAGACACTATTATTGGCCAAAATAGTTCCTACTTGTCCCTTAGCCTGCATTACAACCATTAAAGACCTATTTGATCCTAAGCTTAACATTCTGGTATTAGTGGAGTACTACACTAACGGCAAGCCTATGGTTCATTATGTCTAACTTGTGAATTCCTTGTGAGAGTGAGCTTAATTTGATTCTTGTACCCAATTTGTTAGAAGTAGCATTTACGTGAGTGATTATGGGTAACTCTGTTTTTGTGAGGGCATATTTTTTATGAATTTTTGGTGAATTATATGATATATTTGATTAAACAAGGTGCATGAGTTTGTGAACTAGGTGAGTCAATTCGTTAGGCTAGGATGTTTTAGAGTAGTATTCTTGAACTGCCAATTATGTAAGTAATATGCTTAGTGCAGAAACTTGCATTCTATGTAGTCATTATAGTAATATCTTGAGTGTCTTGCTTGTAGTAGAAGTGTGGAGTCACCTCATCTTATGATGCTTAGAGTAAAGAGTTGTTCGAGCACAAACAAGGATTTAAGTGTGGGCTGATGATCTGATGTGGATTTATGTGCCTTAGTGTTGATATCCTAGCCTATTTAGCCTTATCGAAATGCAGGGATATTTTTCCATGTCTAGCTCCGCTACGTAGTCTAATCGTGGTACGCCACTGGAATTCCCCCCTTTGGTGCATTCTATCCCCCTTTTTCTTACCTTTTTTTATCCCTCACTTACATGCATCTTATTCAAACCTTATTGCTTCCCTTCACGTGAAATTCTCTTGCTATTAAATTCTTATTATTTTGCCTCAAAGTCTCTCATTCCTTCACACTAAAAAAACAACAAAATAACTTAAGAAAAAGTGGGTTGTCTCCCACTCAGCGTCTTAGTTTTGGTCGTGGAACAACGCATCTTTTTGTATTTTTTGTTTATTTTCTAAAATTTTTTATTTTCTTTCTCTTTCATCAACTAAGAAATAAATGACATTATTACATTACATTTGTAGGTTGCCTCCCACGCAGCGTCTTAGTTAATATCGTGGCACAACCCAACTTAATTCATTCGTCTACAAAAGTGATGGACGTATTGTGCTGATCCCCATGATCTTCCTAATAGTGCTTTACTCTCTGTCCATTCACTATGAATTTTTCAGTCTTCTCCTTTTTCCACATCTCAACCACTCCATGATACTTCATTCTCATAACTTCAAATGGCCCAGACCACTTGGACCTTAGCTTTCCTGGAAACAACTTCAACTTGAATTGAATGGCAAAACAAGTTGTCCAGGTTCAAAAGTTTGATTTAGAATATGCATATCATTCCACTGCTTAGTCTTTTATTTGTACAGTTTAGCATTCTCATAAGCATGGAGATGAAACTCATCGAGTTCAATCAGTTTGAGCAATCTCTTCTCACTAGCCGCCTTTATATCGAGATTTAGTTTCTTAACTGCCCAATATTCTTGATGCACAAGCTCCACGGGAAAGTGGAATGGTTTTCCATATACCAAGCAATATAGAGAAGTCCCAACAAGCATCTTATAGGTTGTCCTTGTCCTATATGTCCACAGTGTATCATCCAGTTTTTCCAACCAATCCTTATGCTAGCCATTAACCATCTTCTGCAATGTCTGCTCGATTTCTCAATTAGAGACCTCTACTTGGCCACTGGTTTGCGGGTGATACGTTATGGCCACCTTGTGCCTAACACCAAATTTAGCCAATAGAATTTTAAACCAAGTGTTAACAAAATGCGTACCTCCATTACTGATAATAGGTTTAGGCATGCAAAAATGAGTGAAAATATGCTTCTTCACAAATCTCATATCATTCGTGGGGAATGTAGTAGCTTCGACCCAATTAGATACACAATTAACTACCACTAAGATGTACAAATTGCCATAAAATGGTGGAAATTGCCCCATAAAGTCTATCCCCCAAACATCAAATACCTCAACCTCAAGAATGTTGTTCAGGGGCATCTCATGGCTCCTTGATATTTTACCTAATCACTGACACTGACCACACTCTCTTAAAAGGTCAATCGCATCTTTATACAATGTTGGCTAAAAGAAGCCTGATTATAACACTTTTCTAGTTGTTTCACCCTCATAATAGCCTATATAAGGAGATGAATGACACTTTTGCAGCACTTATTTAGATTTATCTTCGTACATATATCTGCGCATAATTCTATTAGCACCATTTTTGAAGATATAGGGGTTATCCCATATGTATACACGATAATTATGTAACATCTTCTTCCTCTGTTGATTAGTAAATTCAGGAGGGTAAAACCCACACACTAACAAATTTACAGTGTTTGCATACCAAGGAATCTCACACATATCGAATGCCAACAATTTCTCATTTGGATACAAAGTGTATCATCACTAATGTGATCAAGATTCTTTTATCTCAACAGATCATCCACCACTTGATTTGCAGCTCTTTTTCTATCACCCACTTCAAGATTAAACTCTTAGAGCAATAGAATCCACCTAATCAATCATGGCTTTGCATCTTTTTTGTTTAACAGATGGTAGCATGGTCTGTGTGAACAATTACCTTGATGCCCACCAAGTATGATCTAAATTTATCAAACGCACAGAAAAGGTCTAGCATCTCCTTTTTTGTGACTATGTAATTCATCTGGGGATAATTTAAGACACTGCTTACATAGTAAATAGAATGAAATACCTTGTCTTTTTGCTACCCCAAAACTACTCCAACCGCCACAGCACTAGCATCAGATATCAACTCAAATGGTAATGCCCAATCAAGAGAAATTAAGATGGGTGCTTCTGTTAGTCTTTTCTTCAGGCCCTCAAAAGCTTCCTGACCCTCAGCCCTAAAGTCAAATTTATCTTCTTTTTCTAAAAACTTGCACATAGGACTTGTAATCTTTGAATAGTCTTTAATAAACCACCTATAAAATCCTGTATGCCCGAGAAAACTTCTCACTCCCTTCACTGTCACAGGATACAATAGTTTTTCAATGACTTCAAGTTTGGCTCTATCTACTTCAAGTCCTCTACATAATACCTTATGACCAAGGATTATTCCTTCCTTGACCAAAAAAAAGGCACTTCTCCCAGTTTAGTACAAGGTTTGTCTTCTCACAATGAGCTAAGACTCGATCTACATTCTACAAGAATGTATCAAATGAATTACCATAAATAGAGAATTCATCCATAAATACCTCAACAAATTCTTCCACCATGTCATAGAAAACTGCAATCATGCATCTCTAAAATATTGTGGGTGCATTGCAAAGGCCAAAAGACATCCGTCTGAATGCATGCATGCCATATGGATAGGTAAAGGTGGTCTTTTCTTAATCTTCTGGTGCTATTGTGATCTGATTATACCCTGAGTATCCATCCAAAAAGCAATAGTGTTCCTACCTTGCCAGCCTATCTAGTATTTGGTAAATAAACGGGATAGGATAATGATCTTTCCTAGTGTCGTCATTCAACTTTTGATAATCAATGCAAATCCTCCAACTAGTCACTATACAAGTGGTAATCAGCTCATTAGCTTCCTTGGTCACCATAGTCATCCCACCTTTCTTTGGGATATAGTGCACAGGGCTGACCCTTTTGCTATCGGATATGGGATAGACAATACCAGCATCAAGCCACCTAATGACTTTTTTTCATACCACTTCCTTCATTACAAGATTCAATCTTCGTTATTGTTGCACATTTGCTTTATATCCTTCTTCCATATATATATTGTGCAAATAAAAAGCTGGATCAATCCTTGTGATGCCTGACATCTACAATCTAATTAACTTCTTTTTTCATTTAAGAACTGTCAATTCTTCTTCATTTACATATCAGACAAACCAACAGATAAAATCACAGGCAAAGATCATTGTCACCAAGAAAGACAAATTTTAAATGTGAGGAAGAACCTTGAGTTCTAGTTTTGATGTTTCATCAATAGATGCCTTGGGAAATGGGCCAATCAGTCTATTCAACAGCTTAAAAGAGACCACTCTAGTATCAATTACTACTAAATTCATAACTTAAACCAATTTGAGCGACTCTATATCACCATAGAGATTATGTCCTATCAAAGCTCGCTTGAGTGGATCATCAGACAATAAAAGATAAAGCTCAGACTCAAGGTCTATAACTGTATAGAAGACAATTCTTTATATATAGCAGGCAACTTCATTGCCTTGTACACATCAAAAACCTCAACCTTATCATAAGCCCTCATAGTCATCTTCCCAGCAGCTACATCAATAAGTGACTGCCCTGTTGCTAGGAATGGGCGTCCTAAAATAAATGGAATGATTATATAAGCTTCAAAATCAAGAATAACAAAATCCATTGAGAAGATAAGTCATCCTACTTGTATCAATACATCTTTAATGATCCCATCAGGCCTAGTAAGGGATCTATCAACTAAATGCAAAATAATGGCAGTGGGTTTAGGATTGCCAAGACCCATCTTCTGGAACCAAGATGTGGGCATTAGACTTATGCTCGCTCTTAAGTCACATAACACCCTAGCACTGATGGTTTGTTCGATGGTGATCTATAAAGTAAAACTATCTGGATCTTTCACCTTCATGGGCAACTTATTCTGAATCTTAGATGTGCACTCCTCAATAAGTGTTACTGTAGCATATTCTGTCAAATGATTCTTGTTTTCCACTATGTCTTTCACATACTTTTCATACTTTGGAGCACTCTGCAAAATATCTACTAGAGGGATATTAACATGAACCTACTTCAAAAGCTTAAAAAACTTCTTGTAACTGGTCTCCTATTGGGGCTTTCGAAGCCTTTGAGGGAAGGGTAAAGGTAGATTCTTCTTCTCTACTTTAGTTTCATTACTTGCAGCTTTTTTCCAACCACTTTATCCTCGTTCTTTTTAGTATCATCATCAGTAGTTATTGGACTTGCATGCTCAGGTTCCTGCTCCTTTAACTACAAACCGCACCTAGTAGTGACTGTATTTATCTATTTTGAATTTGCCTCAATATCACTAGGTAGACCTTCCTGAGGTCTAGCGGTTTATGGTCACACAATCTGACCAATTCGCAGTTCTAGATTCTTCGTAATCAAATGTTGATTCTTCATATCTGTTGCCAACTATGCGTGAGAAGCTAGAGGTTGCTTCATTATCTCTTCTAAATTGCTCGTTTGAGTTGTGTCCTGATTACTTTGAACTTGTTATTGATTCTATTTTACCGGCCCCTTATACTGATTATTGTTTTGTGCCTGATTTCCACCCCATGAGAAATTGGGATGATTCCTCCAGTTGGGATTATAAGTGTTACCATAGTTTTGTTGTCCTTGACGATTTGCATTCCCTATATAATTAACAAAATTTGGATTAACTGCATAAGAATCTGATGCATGCTCACTACTACCAAAAACTTCACACCACATATTTAACTGTTGAACTATATTTGTTATTGTTGCCGGTTGTGCAACCCCTAACTTTATGCTGCTGAACTGATTAGTAATCTGATTTTATAGCACAGCAAGTTGAGCTGATAACATAGTGAACTGATCTACTTTGAACAAACTTGCAACCTTCTTAGGATCACTCCTCGAGTCAACATACCATTCAGGATTCCCTTGTGAAATCCAATTCAGCAGGGTATATAATTCATCTTAGGTTTTCTCTAAATCTTGCCCCTCAGTTGCTGAATCTAAGAGAATATTGGTATTTGGCTTCAACACCTCTATGAAAGTATTAACAAGATCATCATTAGACTAATGATGGTAAGAAAAAATTGTGAGCATACCCTTAAACCTTTCCCAAACTTAGTAAAGATTTTCTCCTTCTTTCAGCTTGAAACTCAGAATCATACTTCTTAAATGTACAGTCTTTCCTAATGGAAAGAATCTAATCAGGAACTTCCAAGCCAGATCATCCTAATAAATAATGGCGAGTGGTGGTTCAGCATGTAACTACCTTTTTGCTTCCCCAATTAAAGAAAAGGGGAAGGCCTGACATAATCAGTAGACACCCCTGTAGGAATGTAGGTATTATTAATTTCCAAGAATGTTTGTATGTGTTGTTGTGGGTCTTTATGTAAAAATCCATCAAATTGCCCAACCGAGCACAATAATTGAACCATATTTTGCTTTAATTCAAATTGAACACCCGACTCTAGCTTGCGGATACTATTTATAGCATGGTTTGTAAGTGGGATTGCTACTTCATGAACAAGGCTTTCCACTACTTAAGCAGGAACAACTGGAATTGCTAGAGCTGGTACACGTCCAGTATTTGGATAAACTAGATCAATAAGGTTAGGGTCTCTTTTCTCCACCATTTCAACTTATTGAATTGGATAATGAGCTCTTCACCTCTATTAAAATACCAGTTCTAGTTTCGAATAAGGCTCTACCAACTCTCTGTCTCTTGCCAGTCCTGTATTCTGCTAGTCCTGCAAAAGTCAGCCACTAAGTTCAAGTCGTTAACACTTAAACTAATTATCCAAAACCAAAAATTTATAAAATTACTAATTATAATAGTCCTCAGCAACGGCGCCAAGAAATTGTTGCAGTCTTACGCACACGCAAGAGTACGTGATTTTAAGGGTAATATAGTTACTCGAATAGTCAGATATCGTACCCACGAAGACTATGCAACTATCAATTCAACCAACTTTAGTTTTTGACAAGAATGTAATAAGTGTTTAAAAGTATCAAAATAATTGTGAAGCTTTAACGTAAAATATAAATAATTAATAAATAACAATATGCGACAATAGCAACGTAAGCAGGGGTTGTAAATAATATTAATGAGAATTCTAGGGTTGAGACAGTTTCAACAATCTTACAAATCTCTATTCTTATCATAATTTAGTTGATTATCGAGTCATTGATTCACAGGGTTTATAGTATAATCATGGTCTCCCGACCTCTAATATTCTAACTAAATTGGATATTACAACTACATCATTGAGCAGAGATGCAATAATCCAACTAGATGCATAAAGCTATCTTCCTGCAAATTAACCAAATAAGGTTTCTAGGTATATCCCTATCCTAGATACTAATTCACATCCCTTATATTATAAAAGAATGAGAAACTTGCTCCTTAATATCTTTGTTCTATCTTATGATTCTCCTCCCAAATTCACATAGGAATATAGGTGTATTCGAATGGTGGCCACTCATTAAAATAGTAAGTACAAGAGATTAAGAACAACCCATACAAAAATACAACAATAAACTATGATAAAGAATATCAAAGTGCAATTATGTTCTTGGCCACAACCCTAGAACAAGAGTGTTTAGCCACTCATGTTTGAATTTAACATCAAAAAAGAATAATTAACCCTACCAAGTAGTAATTTCGAAATAACGAAGTTCAAAGAACCCTATGAGAGAAATTGTAGTTTTTTCTGCCTCTACTTACATCTCCAAAAGTGATTCCAATTGAATTGAATTGTTCCTTTTATAGTTGGACTGTATTTCTCAATAATTGTACCTCACCATAATGGGGGGCTAGTTTTCCAAATCTAGCTCAACAATGCAGTCTAATCGCAGTGAGCTACTAGAATTTGCCAATGGAGAATTTCCCTTAACCGCGATGTGGGCTAGTTTTCCGCATCTAGCTCTGCAAAGCGGTCTAATCGCGATGAGTCACTGGATTTGGTTGTCTTGACTTATTCTTCCTTACTTTAATCTCTAGTTTCCAAGCCAACTTTTAGTCTCCTTATCTCAGTAAATTAATCTCATTGCTCCATTCATCATTATATTTTCGTTTATGTGTCCAATTACATCCAATTTTATCAAAATTTAGCCAAGCATAAACTAATCATGTCAATATAAGGAACGCAATTAAATCTCAAATATAATAAAAATAACATAGCTCATAGAACAAGTTCTATTATAGGTAAATATTAGTGATTGGACATATAAATATGCCCAAGTTCTTTAGACTTTGATGTGATTTTAGGGATGGATTGGTTACATTCCTGCTATCTGTATCTTAATTGTCGAACCTGAAGGGTCAATTTTCACTTCCCTAAAAAGTCGATAATCGAATGGGAAGGTAGTTCCCTAGTGCCTAAGGGAAGGTTCATTTTGTATCTTAGAGCCCGAAAATTAATTTCCAAGAGGTGCCTCTACCATCTAGTGCATGCTCAGTATTTTAGATCCAAAGGTCCTTCTTTGCAGTCTATCCCTATGGTTTGTGAATTTCTTGAGGTGTTCCCTAATAATCCTCCTGGTATTCCTCCCAATAGAAAAATTAAATTTGGGACTGATCTTTTTCTAAACACTTGTTATATTTCTATCCCTTTCTATAGAATGGCTCCAACAGAGTTGAAAGAACTCAAGAAACGGTTGAAAAGTCTTCAAGATAAGGATTTTATTCTTCCTAGTGTGTCTCTATGGGGTGCTCCTGTGCTTTTTAAGCGTAAGAAAGATGGGTCCCTTCAGATGTGTATAGATCATCGCAGCTGAATAAGGTAATTGTGAAGAATAAGTATCCGCTTCCTAGGATTAATAATCTCTTTTATCAGCTTCAAGGTGCTTAGTATTTTTCAAAGATTGATCTTGACCGGGTTACTATCAGTTGAAGATTAGAGAAGTGGATATCCCTAAAACTATTTTTCAAAATTGGTATGGTCATTTTGAGTTTTTTATGACATCCTTTGGTTTGACTAATGCCCCGGGTGCATTCATGGATCTTATGAATAGAGTATTTCATCAGTTCTTAGATTTATTCGTAATTATATTTATTAAATATATTTTGGTGTATTCTAAGAGTGAGGTTGATCATGCTGATCATCTCTGCCTAGTGTTGCAGACCCTTAAGGAGCAGCATTTGTATGATAAAGTCTCTAAATATGAGTTCTGGTTGAATATTGTAACTTATCTGGTTCATGTTGTTTCTAGCTAAGGGATCATGGTAGCTCTGTAGAAATTTGTTGTAATTAAGAAGTCGCCTAGACCAATGACTCCAATCGATATTTGGAGCTTCTTCGATTTAGCAAGTTATTATAGGAGGTCTGTGGAAAGGTTCTCTTATATTGTTGCCCCATTGACTAAGTTGACTTAGAAAAAGGTGAAGTTCTTATGGTCGAATGCTTGTGATGGTAGTTTTGAGAAGTTGAAAGATAAATTATCTTTAATTCTGGTTTTAACTCTACGTGAGGATATCGATGGTTTTGTTGTTTATTGTGACGTATCTCAGGTGGGACTGGGTTGTATGTTTATGCAGCATGGTAAGGTGGTTGCATATGCTTCTAGGCAGTTAAAAGTGTATTATAAGAACTATCTGACTCATGATTTGAAATTTTTGGTTGCGTTCTTTGCTTTGAAGATTTGGCATTATTATTTGTATGGAGTCCATGTTGATATCTTCTCAGACCATAAGAGTTTGCAGTATGTATTCATCTAGAAGGAGTTGAATCTCAGGTAGAGTAGTTGGCTTGAGTTGCTTTAAGATTATGACATGAGTCTTCATTATCATCTAGGTAAAGCTAATGTAGTTCCTAATACTCTTAGCAGGTTGTCTATGGGAGGCTTTTCCTATGTAG
Source organism: Capsicum baccatum var. pendulum (assembly GCA_030864225.1). NCBI lineage: Eukaryota > Viridiplantae > Streptophyta > Magnoliopsida > Solanales > Solanaceae > Capsicum > Capsicum baccatum. The sequence goes on along the minus strand of CM061560.1, from coordinate 155,099,370 downwards.
ATAAGAAAAAGTGGGAATTAGTGAAGGATATTCACTATTTAGCTAATCTTACAGCTCGTCTTATATACTATGAGGATGGTGGTGTGATTATGTAAGAGGTGGAAAAGTCATCACTTGGTGTTGAAGTGAATGATAAATAGGTCTTGGACCTTATCTTGATGTAGATCAAAGATGATGTGGATCATAAGAAGGTAATGGATTTTGAGATTGATGGTGATGGTATCTTAAGGTACCAAGGTAGGTTATGTGTTCCAGATGTTGATGGGCTATGAGAGAGGATTTTGGCTGAAGCTCATGAGTCGAGGTACACTGTTCATCCTGGTTCAACAAAGATATACCATGACTTTAGAGAAAATTATTGGTGAAATAACTTGAAGAGGGATGTGGCTAATTTTGTGGCAAAGTGTTTGGTTTGTTAGCAAGTGAAGGTAGATCACTTGAGGCCCAGCAGGTTGTATCAAGAGATTAAATTACTCCTGTGGAAATGGGAAGTGATTAATATAGATTTTGTTACTGGTCTTTTGCAATCTCATCATCAGTTTAATTCTATTTGGATCATTGTGGAAAGGATGACTAAGTCCACTCACTTCTTTCCAGTGTGGACTAATTATTCAGTGGAGGATTATGCTAAGCTCTTCATTGAGGAGATCGTGAAGTTGCAAGGTGCTCCAGTTATCATTATATCTAATATAGGTACTCAATTCTTATCTCACTTTTGGCATTCTTTTTAGCGAGGTTTGGGGACTAAGGTGAAACTTAGCACCGTTTTCCACCTTCATATGGATGGAAAAGTAGAGAGGACGATACAGACTTTGGAAGATATGCTAAGGTCTTATGTGATTTACTGGTGGTAGTTGGTTTGACCATTTGCCTCTCATTAAGTTTGCGTATAATAATATCTATCACTCAAGTATTAGGATGGCTCCATTTAAGGCTTTGTATGGCAGGAGGTGTAGGTATCCTATTGGGTGGTTTGAGGTTGGTGAGAATAAGATGTATGGTCGCGACTTAGTTCACCAATCTATGAAAAAGGTGAAGGTGATAGTCTTAAGACAGCCCAAAGTCGCCAAAAATCTATAGATGTAAGGCAAAGGGACTTAGAATTTGATGTAGATAATTTGGTATTCTTGAAGGTGTCTCCCATGAAGGGAGTGATGCAGTTTGGAAAGAAGGGAAAGCTCAGTTCCCGATATATTGGTCCATATCATATTTTGAGGCGAGTGGGTTATGTGGCTTATGAGTTGGAATTGCATTCAATTTTGGGTTCCATTCATTCGGTCTTCCATGTGTAGATGTTGAAAAAGTACATAGGTGATCCTTCCTTGGTCCTTCCTTTGAAAAGTGTGGTTGTCTCAGATTTTTTGTTCTATAAGGAAGTCCTAGAAGAGATTTAAGATCGTCAAGTCCGACATTGATAACTAAGTATATGGATTCGGTAAAGATTCTATGGAGAAACATAAAAGTTGAAGAGGAAACTTAGGAAGCTGAAAAGAACATGAAGTCCAAGTAGTGTTTACCGCTTCGAATAATCATGCATGAGGTATTTGTTAACCTTAACCTCTTTGTTTTCTGACTTTGTCAAATGGAATTGTGATTTCCTTGATATATTTGTTTTTGCCTTTGTTAAAGGTAAGTGTGGTTATGTTTGGAGTCAAATCATGCTAATAAAGGTCTTGTCCTATTATTCGGGGATGAATACCCCTGATTTTTGGTCTTTGAAAAAATTTTATAATTTTATCCTCACTGTCCTGACTATGACTCCTCTTATGAGTCGTAGGGAGTCTTGATGAGTCGTAAGGACCCAAATGATAGACTGACTAGTGTGTGTCTCTAAGTCTTCTATTCTTAGTATGGTGGCTCCCAATGACTCATATGGACTCATTACGAGTAGTAATGTCCCAATCATAGTCAAATCAGTGTATGTTCCAAATCTTGTTTCTTGGTGATGACTAGGATCCTATGAGTCTTAAAGTCCTCTAACGAGTCGTATGATGTAAGTCATAGGGTCAAAAGTAGGTGTGCCTAGCAATACTGTCTTGTCTTTGACTCGTGTGATGAGTTTTAACGTGTTGTTATGAGTCGTAGGATGACCTGTAGTCACTGGCGACAACTATTTATCTTTTAAGTTGAGGTACTTTGGATATTTCCCTCTTTACCCACATAGACCCCACATCCATAAGACACCTTTGGGGCATTATTTTAATACTTTAACAAATTAAAAAAAACTCTTACTCTCTCAAATTCCTTCAAGCAAAGCAAGATAGGATTTCCTCAAGGTTGAGCATCTAGGAGTCAATTCAAGGTTTCTTATCCATAATTGAGAATCTTTCAGGCATGTTACACTTCCCCACTTGTTACTTTCTTAAAATCATGTGTTTTAAAGTATTATTCATATGGTTTTGATATTGGTTTTTGAACATGGGTTGAGGGTTTTGAAAGATTGTTGTTTATATGATGTTTTGTGATTGTATATGTATTGGTTATGTTTTAAATGGTGGTTTTAAAACCAATTTAATGCATGGGTATGGTGAATAAACTAGGGGATTGTGAATTCCCCAAATTTTGTGAATATTGATAATTAAATAGGCAATAACCCCAACCCCATTTTGTGATAGTGGTTTTGAGTACGAGTAAAATTTCATTAAATTATTTTCCAAACAATCTCAGGATATAAAGAGATTATTAAAACATGGTGGTTTGATTTAATGAACAAAGAGAGTCATTTTCCCAAATTAATAGAATTGTGATGGCATGTTTATGTTACCCTACAGTGTAGTTGGTATTACGATACCAACAGTGTATGCCTAAATGTGTATTATGGATCGATGAGTGAGAATATGTCATAAATGATTTAATAGGGCTTTAGTGAGGGTTGTGTAGCTGAGTCATGAAAGTGGAGGTCCCAAGAGACCAATACTAGAAACTGTGATTGCCGATGCGGGGGTCTAAATGACCGTGTGGTTTGAGTCCCCCTTATTACTATTATATGATTGGGAGGTTCGAGTCCTCCATATTATATTACATGATTTGATGATTAAGTCTCCTTGATATGTCGGGAGGTCCGAGCCCATATGGTGCATATGTACATTCTCTGGTTTATATGGTTACACGTACTGGGGCCCTTCCAGCTAGGGAAGAGCTGGACCCATATAGCCCATGGGTGACTTGTTATGTTATGATGGTTGAGCTACATAATCCAGGATAAAGTTTTAAAGTGTGTGTTAAGCCTTGTTTCCTTTTCTGGCATATTATTTATGTATGTATATGATGATGTTCACATGGATTTGAATTGGATTTGACTTGGTTTCATTTTATCCCCTATCCCTCAGTTACATTCTAGTACTCAACCCACTAACCATCTTCGGATACTGTATCCTCATGCGATCCAGGCACCGAAGATACTCCTACTTTTCCTGCATAATGTTAGATGGATCGGCTAGGTTCGTCGACCGTCAGTATCATGTTTCTGCAGGCATAAGAGTTTTTTCCTTTATGTTCGGTAGAAATCACATGTTATACTCTATTCCAATAAATAGATATCTGTGTTATGATACAAGTCCACATTTTCAAAAAAATGGATGAGATTGGGTCCCAACATATCTAAACAATCTTGTTTTTTTAACATGAATAAATAAAGAAGCCATTGCAATTGCCGAAAAGACTAGGCCTACTAACGGCACAAAAATAGATGAAGTGATGAGCTTTCATTCTCTGGAAGACTTGATCATTTCATCAGTTTATAGTTTTAGATTAAAATTAAGAGTTTACTTTATCATTAACACGCCATTGTCATTATCAAGGTCGGGGGCATGTCCCAACACTTTATTGATTTTGTTTTGGTAGAAGGCTTTGTGGATTACTGTGGACTTGGTGATGTTGGTTGGTTGTTTTGGGTCCATTATTCACTATAGACATGTCTTAAATTCCTTAAGCTTATCTTATGCTATCTTGTTATATGTTCGGGATTTATCTAATGTTGGTGGTAGTGTGTTCTATTTGGTTAGGTGCAGGGGTGGTCTCCAGTTCTCGTAGGACTTGAGATACCTGTCATAGCCAGGCCATGGTTTGGGTCGTGACAGTTGATGCCACACTATCAAAATCACAATCTACTCATCAAAATAAGGACAATGATACCCATATTTCACTATGGTGCTTTGGGTCCAAAATTATGTAAATATCTCATGTAGGGCCTGCTTGCAAAATAGCACTTTTAAAACCAACACAACGTCCCTCTATGCTCAAAGAATATCTACCCTTAAAAATAGGTAAATTTCGAGCTCTAATAGTGCTACAATCAACCCACCAATATTTTAGGCATTTTGGGGGAAAATGAAGGATTTTAACAAGAAATCGATGGAAGCTTACCATGATTTCAAAGAATAAATGCGTAATCTAAGTCCATAAATCCTCTAAAATCACCCACTAATTATTCTCCCAAGTTTTCACACTTTTTAGGGTTCTAACTCTTAAAAGGGGGTGAAAATGAGAGAAATGGGCCCTAGGCCACTTTAGCAATCACCTCTAAAATGACCAGGTATTAGTAAAGAGGTACCTACCTACGTGTGACAGGTCGTAAAGCCCCATTTTAGTGGTAGGCGTTAAACCGTCCAAGTTACTGCTAAAGCGGTACCTATTTGCTGTGACATGGCTGTTAAAGCGCGCAATGGCCGCTTTAGTGGTCACACCAGATTTCATGCTCTAGCTAGAGACTTGATATTTTTTTTACCTCCGCCGGCCCCTAGGCATTTGTCCAAAATCCTATATACGCAAATAAACTATGCAACCCTATACAATTCAATATTTCAGACTCAATAGCGCAGTCAAAATTTCCATCCAAGGTCATTTCGATGAAAAGTGGGTCCCACACTCATGTGCTACTTTTTTTAACTTCTGGCCAATAGCTCAAAATAAGTTTGAAATCCTCGAGAGTCGGACCGAGGGTCCACCCAACCTTAAATCGACGTTTTAGAGCTGTTAGAATAGTCATAATTAGCATATGAGGTTATTTTGCTAAATTTTTTGTCAGGTAGTCAATTTGAACCACTGAAGAATTTAAAATAGGGAATTGGCTCTAGAAATCAAAAGAATTATTCGATAACTGAACTGTCAGTTCCTCCAAGTTATAAATGACTTGGGAAAGCTATAGGAAAGCACTAAATGGCAAAAATGAAGGGAAATATAGAAAATAACCTGAAGGGTCATTATAGGTAACGTTTTTCTTTTGTTTGAATGTAGAATAGCGAAATGAGTTTTGTTTTCTTAACATGTAGCATGCATGAAAAGAGACTAATGAAGTAGTAATTTTTAAAGCAATAGAAGTTGTCAAAGTTTCCTTCTTATAGAATAATAAAATTATACCTCTTCAATTAGTTAAACCATATGTTGTTGTCTCATATATTTTTTGTGTTCAGTGGCATTTACATACTTAATTGGTGGAGTTTGATAACTAAATTGTTATTTATATAATGAATTTTTGTTCTTATGAAAAATTGGTTGAATAAGTTATATGAAAATATTATAACAATAATGTTCAAAATATGGGAGTAGAGTGCCTTATTAAAGATATGTTGCATAATTCTTAAATTGAAAATATTTCACTTGGTCGTATAATTCAAATTCACTATGTGTTTATCCCTTGTGAGAGTGGCTTGAAAATTAGCTAAATATAATATGCTTTGACGTTGGCTCATAATGAGGTTTAGTCAAGTAACTTCTTAGCTAGTATGGTGGTTAAGATAAAATCAACATCATTATATATTGTGGTTGCAAACTTGTCACGATCCGATTTACAAGTAATGATAGCACCTACTTTATCCCCCAAGTAGGTAAGCTAAATCATAACTTGGATCTATAAGCAATGGACTACTTGGGTAGAAAAAGGCGTAAAAGCTAAAAATTTGCAAATAAAGACTTACAATAATAATCAAATAATAATAATAGTTTGAAAGATAGATAAAACATCAATAACCATCCACGGCCTAGAAGTGTCGATACAAGAGTCACTAGCAAAAAGGAACATAAGTATTGTAATAGTCAATATACATCAGCCTCGAATAGTGAAAGACTAGATTTAAATAGTAGAAGGGAGAAAGGCAACTCCAACTTTGAGAGCTCACTCTATCTTCGAACTCAACTCAGCACGATCATCATGTAGACGACGGCCACTAGTACTCGGATCTACACCAAAAAGGTATAAAATTGTAGTAAGTACTAAGATTATGGGTACTCGGTAGGAATAATCGGCCGACTGAGCTAAATCATGACATAGATACAATAAAGATGCAAGATAAATAAGCTAGGTCTAGGTAAAAGGAAATACCTAAAAATAAGATCCAATGTTGTAAATAAATAATCGGAACAAATATAATATGAAAGAGAGCAGAATTAATACTACAAAACTAGCCTTTATAAGACAGTAAGTGCAGGAAAGTAAATAACCCAACGCAAACCCTCATAAGCCCAGAGGGTGTAACCAAGAAGGTAAATAATCAAATTTCCATAAATTTACTAAATATCAAGTCATAATCAAGAATCATCTATACAGTATCATATCATAAATAAACTCTTAATACTGGACTCGAACTAAAACTTAATATCATCATCAATTGTCAAACTTTAATCAGAACACATATCATCAATTGTCGGACATGAACTGAAACTCATATCATCAATTTTTCGATTTAAACCATAACTCAATATCAACAAACCACCGGACTTGGTCCACAATTAGAACCAACTCTCAAGTACCGAACTAGCATAAGTATCATGTATCTAATCTCCTTAAACTCCAAATAAGCATTTTGAAGGGGAATAACATGCGTATAGAAGTCTATAAGAGCTAACACGAATCTTGACAAAAATGGCCTGAAGGCCCACTTCTAATCCCTAAATTTTGTTCTAAGGCAAATTCTATCCCCAAACTAGGCTATATAAATTTACTTCTAGATGTTACACAAGCCACTATTTGCTCTAAGATAATAATTCTATCTAAAACATGAAAAACCAAGTCAACTACACCTAAATTATGATTCCTTAATAGGCTAAACAGTCTAAATAACGCTAATTATACCAATTATACCTTCAAGACTTGATTCTCATCCTATTTCTAGCATAATGTTCTAAATATACTACAAAATAGCTCAATCTATGAGGAACATAAACCTAGCCTACCTGGACGCCGAAGAAAATCCAAAAAAATTATTCTAAACCATCGATTTCCCCTTTCAATAAGATTCCGTAAGATGACATGCTATCCAAATCATAGTCTACTCGTCAAAATGAGAAAAACAATATTCATATTGTTCTCTTGTATTTTGAATTTAATATTACGTAAAAGATTAATGTAGGCTCGCTTGCGGATTCATACTTTTGAAATCAATAAGATGTCCCTCTATGCTTAAGGAACATTTTTCCTAAAGAATGGGTGAATTTCGAGATCAATGGTGCTACAATTAACCCACCAATATTGTAAGGATTTTGGAGAAATTATGAGAAATTAACCATTAATTGATGAAAACTTACCAAGAATTTAGAGAAAAAATGAGTTATTCAAGCATACAAATGCCTCAAAATCATCCACTAATGTTTCTGCTAAATTTTCACATCTGATAGGGTTCTACTCTCTTGGAAATGGGTGAGAAATGGAAGAAAATGGGCTAAGTGGGGAATTTATACGGCTTTAGGTGCCGCTAAAAAGGGCATTGGCCAACTTGAGCGGCCAGCACTAAAGTGCTCAGTTGCCGCTAAAGCAATAACTATCCATGCTTGACAGGCCACTAAAGTGGACAAGCTAGCACTAAAGCGGCTTGCGCTTTAGCGGCCAACTTGACACTAAAGCAGCACACTGAGTTGGCCAGGGCCGCTAAAGTGACCAAAGGATTGTTTTAGCGGTCACACCAGCTGGAGACTTAGTGCTTTATCAAGTTTTTCCCAATCCCTCAAAATTCGATCAAAATCCTGTATATGCAAATAAACTATGCTACCTTATCAAATTCAACATTTCAAACTCAACAGCCCAGTCAAAATTTTCATTTGAGGTTGTTTTGATAAAAAAAATGGGTGCAACACCCACTTGTCATTTTTCTTAACTTTCGTTAGCCCAGAATGAGTCCAAAAGACTTGGGACTTAAACAAGGGTCCTTCTTTCCTAAAATCAATATTTCAAAGTTGTTGGCACTGCTAGAATTGGTATGAGGTCCTTTGACTAAAATTTTTGGTCGGTAGCCAATTTTAACCAGTGAAGACTTCAATACTAGAAATTGGCTCTAAATACCAAACGAATGCCTGGTGACTTAACTTTCAACTTCAGCAAGTCATAAATGACTTGGGCCAGCTATAGGAAAGCTCTAAATGGAGTAAATAAGTGATAATGTAGAAAATAACCTGGAGGGTCATCACACAAGAAACATTATATGTAGTGAAAAATAAATTTATCAATGGCAAGAGAATGTATATGTTAAAAACATAATATGGTAAGTATCTTCTATGATATGAAATTATTTTCATAAATTATGTGAAATAAAAAATAAATTTGGCCAATTATTTGCCTATATCTTTTGGAAAGATTTATAAGAAAAGCTTCAATGAGGTTGGGACTTTTGTCAAGTTGTACCCAATCTATATGATTGGAGATCCCATGAAATAGATTTATAAGAATAATAAAAAGTCATTATTTTATCATGTGCACTATAGAACTTTTCCCTTTTGTGTTCTATTATGGTATGTGTATAGTGCAAAACTTACAAAGAAAGTGAGATTGATTTGTAAACCCTTAATAAATTACCATATCCTTTATAGATTGTGTATTGCACTGCATAATACACATTATGGGTAGACATATATGAGTGTGACGTGGTGCCGCTTCTATGAAATTGTTTCAAATTTCTAAAGCACTCATAAATACTAGGACATGTATATGACCTCTTAGCACAAAACTGTGATAACGACAAAGATTGTGTCAGTATAATGTGATAAAGTAAGACACTGGACTTGAAAAAGAAAATTGGTTCATAGAATTTCTACACTTTACCAATTATTCTTTGGGTTCATTCTTATTTCGTTTAGGTCTGTTTCATAGTCTACGAGACACCAGATTCGATGCATTATGTTCATTTGTGATAATCCAGTAATTTGTTTATATCATTTTATTTATTATTATTATTAATGAGATATATGAAGGATTGATAAATATATATTTTTAATATTTCAAAAAATAAGATATTATTTGTTGAAATTTCCTAAATTGATGAACTTTTATTTTATCCATTATGAGATTATTTTGATTTAAAATATTAAGTTAGATTGACTTACTAAAGCATTCGCTTACAAACCAAAACAAAATATTTTAATTTCCTTCAATATAACCAATTTACTCTCCTTTTGTTATATAATATGAATGTCATGTGACATATGTACGTGTGAAATATCATTCATTAGAGATAATAGTTAGCAGTAAAATTGAATTTGAACAGCAAGAGTTACTTGTTCAATTTGGATTTGAATACCTAAGGTAGTTGGCCAAATTGTCAACTTGAAGTTACTTGTTCAATTGGGATTTAAGTACCTAATAAAGTTGGCCAAGTTGCTAACTTGATATCAAGCTTGGAAACCTTAGGGAGTAAGTTTAGCGGTCTATAAATAGCCACCCTTTTGTAAATTTTCACTGATATATGAAAGTAGTAAAACAAAAGAACTACTAAAAATCCCTAAAGTTCTCTTCTTTCTTTAAGTTTGATATTGGTATTTCATCATTATTTAGATAACACGCTATCATCATGAGACTCTACCATCTCAAAATTTGAAGGCTAAGAAAAGAAAATTAGATTAGAAAGTGGAGAAGGCAAGACCACAAAAACTATGCGATCATCACGATATGGATTTCACCTTTCTACTATTTATGATAAAATAAGTATATTATTAACTCATGCTCTTTAATTAAGTTTGAAAAGAATACAGATAATCACAAAGTGGTAATATTGTTATAGGCTCAAGTTTGAGTTTATTGTACTTTGGCCTAATATATTATTGGTCGAGGGTGTGATGATGGATTTAAGTCTCATGCCATTAAGAGGGTAAGACATCAGAGTCTCAATGCACCGTGATGATAAGATGTTGGGTTTAAGTCTCATTAATTTTTTACCTAAGACGCCTTTATATGGATAAGACATTGAGTTTGAATCTCAATGCACCATATTGATGATATAACTATGACTAAGCTAAAATTTTGGTGAAAGTTCCATTGAATGTGCTCCATTCTCTGAAATAAATATGATAGCAGTACATAATATGTCTGAAAGAAGACAAGTGATTGAATTTATGAATATGAATATAGGCGTAGAAAGGATAAAACTTTTCGTTACATTATATGTACGCCTTGATTTGCTCATGAAGGAGGAATATTTTGAAATAAATTCTAAGCTATCATAATTTCATAGGCTTAAGGCATTATTATATTTCATTCCTAAGGAATTAGAATTTTGATTATCAAAACTACAGGTTCATTCCCTGTGGTGAATGTGATAGGAGTAACACCTCCATAAGAGGTAGAATAATTGAGAAGAAATATTATGAAATATACTCCAAAATAGTAAAATTGTAAGATTATTCATGTTCTAGTAAATTTGGAATTTACAAAATAAAACTCAAATGGCATGGTAAACTTGGAGTTTACTAGTACAAATAAGTTCATAAGTTGGCATGAACTATTTTCCCATCCCGAAGATATGCACATTGAATATTACTCAACATATATATTAAAAAAAATTAGAAGATTCTTCGAAGAACATTATGAGTTCTCGAATGATCCTTCAAAAGGTGAAGATAATTTTTTTACTAATAGGAATGGTTTGAAGGGTCACCGAGAACATGATTGTCGCGTGATCTAATTTGGTATAAGTTTTATAAATCCACCATCAAAATAAAGGAATATAAAGTGATGGTTCACTTCATATTTCAAAGTGATGTTGAGGTATGTCATGTAAATATAATAAATTTTATGACGTGGGAATGAGCTTCTAATAAAAATTTATGAAGCATTACATATGATTATAATTCAATCCTTGAAGAGAATGAGACTTGTGATAAGCATCGTTGATGCTCTATTATTCTTGAAATGAATGTATCAAGATGAGATAAAAACTATGAATAAAGACATGTTTATTCATGGTTGGATAAATATCACATCTCACATCTACGGTTGTTTTAAGAAAAAAAATATTTTGACATAAATGGTCATTGATCGCGTTATTATAGTATGTGATAACGCTCAACTCACTCCCATATTTAAAGGATGAGGCGGTCGTTGTCAAGTAACCCAATGTAAATAGGGTCCGAATCTCAAGGAGTGAATGCTATAGACTTCCAACCTATGGGTGCTCAAGTTACTATAAGGTTACCCAAAATGTTAATGGAAACAACATGTATAAGTAAATTGGGGTAGGGGGGAGTCATCTAAAATTCTTCACACAAACTTTAACTAGTACGGAGTGAATGCTATCTTTGGTCTAAATTCAACGTTTGAAGGAATCTCGGGATTATGTCTCCTTAGAGGTAATGTATGTGGGGTAATGTTGGTTCATCCGGGGATTTATTTGTTAAGTAATGGATAGGCTAGGTAGAATGCCATTGAGATTAATCTTTCAATAAAACCACAACAATTTCATCCATTGGCTCTTTCGAGCACCTAATAAGTGTGGAGTTTATGTAACCACCCAAAACCTTAACCAAGCATCCTAATTTCTAGGATGATGCTCTTGACATGATTTACACTACCTAAACACTTATTTATTATATTGAAAATGGTAGTAAACCATAGACTAAGTTGTTCACCATTGCTTTGTCCCCCGATAACCCTATTTTGAGGATATTATGGGTTACCTAATATTCACCTAAGTCCCTCTTTCGAGGATGACAAGGGGTTTCTAGAGCTTGGAGCTTTCACCCATCAAACCCATTTGGAAATTTGGAGTTTTCACCCATCAAATCCCAACTCATAAGCTCAAGAAATGGTGAAATTCATACTCAACAACTAAAATCCATGCAAACACAACAATATCCATACACATTCACACACTAATTTAACATAATCCCAAGACTAAATTATTTAGCTACTCATGAAGAAAGTAAAGAGAGTATACTATGTGGGTCAACCAAAACATTCATTCTTCAATAAGAAACTAAGAAATTTAAGTCTCCAAAGTTGATTACACACTTGCCTAATTAGGGTTTCAAGCTTAGAATTCAAAACTATACTGTTAGATAAGCAATACCCAAAGAAGAAAGGATTTTTGCGTATATATGATTTAAGATTCGTCCATGACATTTTACAATTTTTCCCTTGGGCCAGTTCTCGTTGATCCGTGGTTGTGTGTATTTGAATGTGACTGTGACCGCGCAATTGCATTGCTCTGACCATCTTAACTATTCGTGACAACAGCTAGAGGACCGCGGTCGCAGTAACCGGGGTTGATCAATCTAGGTCTTCAGCTGCACTCTTCTATGATTCCTTTTTATTATTTTCAACTCCAACCCATATCTTTTGACCTCCTTAGCTTTTTTATCTGCATTGAGTGGATATTAGTGCATCTAACGACAAGTTTGTCTCATTTATGCATTCAAATCATGGTATTGTGCACGAATAATGAGTATGAATGAGTGGTAAAAACAACATTCATCAACACCCCCAACTTAAGACTTTACTTGTCCTCGAGCAACACTATCCCTCTATTATGAACAATGTGTGCCCTCATTTTATCAATCAATGGTTATGATGACTAAACTTGAGTGCCACCACTAAAATCATTTCACATATGGACAAAAAAGTTTCTAACCACTCCCCTCATTATAAAGTGAAATAGCGAAGGATGCAATATACTTTAGTGAGCAACCATGTAACAACTACTAACACTCTAAAAATAACTTGCATGCTATACCCTCATTTAACTCATTGTGCGGTAGATGACAAAATCGCCCACCTCAACTAACTCGCATGCCTCCTCACAAGAAATAAAAATTTCATACACCTGTTACTAATCATGCAACAAGGAACTTTAATTGCAAGCCCTAACAAAAAAGATACGAGCCACTCTCACGGAATTTGTGGGTTGCCACTCACCTAGCGCCTTAGTTATCATTGTGGGATGACATTTTTCTTCTTTCAATCTCACGGGGAGTCCTCAAAACCCTCATCTTTCACTGTCTCATTTTCAACATCCACCATAGATACTACTTGGAGTTCTACGATTTGCTTCTTTGACTTGCAAATTTTGAACGATACCTCATCTTCTAGCACCTGAAATTTCATTTCCCCCAACTCTAGATCTACAATGGCTCTCTCAGTGGCCAATAAAGGATGACCAAGAATTATAGGCACCTCTTGATCCATCTCATAATCCAATACAATGAAATTCGCTAGGAGAATGAATTTGTCCACCTTCACGAGGACATCAAACAATATACCTACCGGAATTTTTATGGATTGGTCCACCATCAAAAGTCGCATTAAGGTTGGTGTAGGAGTGTCCAAACCAAGTTTCTTATAGATGACATATGACATTAGGTTGATGCTTGCACCAAGGTCACAAAGAGCTTTTGCAAACTCATGAGTACCAATGGTGCAAGGGATAATGAAGGCTCCGGTGTTATTTTTCTTTTCCGCAACTTTGCCATACATGATAGCACTACACCCATGAGTAATTTCTATGGTATCACCCTCAATGCACTTCTTCTTGCACATTAACTTCTTCATTAACTTAGCGTATCCCAGAATCTCTTGAATTACCTCAAGTAGTGGGATATTTATGTTAAGATAGCTAAAATTTACCATAAATTTTCTAAATTTGTCACTCTATTCCTTTTTATGCAACCATTGAGGGAATGGAAGAGGAACATGGATGGTTGGCTTTGCTTCTCCTTGCGTCTTTTCAACTTTGACCCCTTTATCATCGCTTTAATCTAGCTCTTTCTCATCATTTGCTTTTTTTCTTTGAGGTGTCACCTCCTTTGCCTTGGCCTTGGGCATATTTTCACTCACTTCTCCTCAAAGAGGCTCTTCAAGTGCTTTCCTACTTCTAGTGACAATTGCTAGGACTTGTGCTTCATTCATTGGGTTAATAATTGTGTCACTCGAAAGTCCACCTCTAGCCTTGTATTTAGTTGTGTGGAGATTTTACCGACTTGGGTCTCCAATTATTTGATGGAGGTGGAGTGACACACCACCGTTTAGGAGGGTACGGAGAAATGATCCTTCAAATCATGGAACATTTTGTCTGTACCTTCAAATCTACTCAAGATTCATTCCAAAACATCTTCGGTTTTGAAATTTTCGGGGTCAATGACATTTGTGACTCCTAGCGGTCATAGTCACATTCCCTATCTCTCCAATCTCTATCTTAGTCTTAATCCATCCAACCTTGATTCCCACCTTGCCTTTTATAGGTGGGGCGGGAACCCACCGAGTAGTTTGCCAAGTACCAAATTTTTTCATCCAACTTCTTTGCCTCATCATCATCTTCTTAAGGCTTTGATGTTACAGCATTCACTGCTTTCACCGGTACTCCTATAATAGTTTTGTTAGAAGCTCAAGATGGGTCATCATCTTGGTCATGTTCTCCTTCTTTTATTCTTGTTTTCCTTGCTTATTTTTCACCACAGAGGTAGTAGAAGGGGTTTAGGAGCATTGGCATCATTGGTATGCCACCCTCGATTTTATTTGGATACTTCACCTATCAATCAAAAAGCTGCAAGATGATGCAATTTGACAATGGAGCAACTCGACGCATTATCCACAATCGTTTTATTCAATGGGTCAAGAGATCAATAGAAAATCTCAAGAAGCATCTTATTTAGGACCTCATGATTAGGGAATTGGGCTAGCTTTACATTAAACCTCTCCTACGCTTAAAACAATGGTTTCTTATTTAATTGCCGAAAGCTTACAATCTCATCCCGCTTTTGAAGAATTTTTTATGGTGGGAAATATCTATCAAGGAACATTATGATGAGCTCCTCCTAAGAGGTGATTGAGCTGGGTGGAACTGAGAGGAGCCATAAAACTGTCTCGACCGTTAGTGAAAATGGGAAGCGTCAAATCCAGATGGATTCTTATATAGTATGCACTATGTTAAATGTCTTACAAACTTCCAAAAAGTTTTTCAAATGAACATTTAGTCCTCATATGCTTGACCCCCATATAATCCTTTCATTTGCAACATGTGAATCATAACGCTAGTCACATGAAAAACACCATTTTGGTTGGTTGGTGGGATGCGGATAGCACTCGTTTGCCCCACTTCATTCAATTGGCCCTCAACATCTAGTGGAGAATCAATGGGACCAAAACTACTTGCATTATCACCCATCACTCCGTTCACACTTTGATCTCCTACAAAATAGTCAAAAATAACAAATAAAGTAAACTACCCTACACCGAGTATTCCCAAGTAAGAATAGCACCACACAAATGAAATCTATATTTCACTCCCCGGCACCGATGCCATTTTGATAATGCTCAGCTCATCCCATATTTGAGGGACGAGGCGGTCGTTGTCAAGTAACTCAATGTAAATTAGGGTCAAATATCAAGGAGTGAATGCTATAGACTTCCAACCTATGGGTGCTCAAGTTACTATAAGGTTACCCGAAATGCTAATAGAAATCAAACTTTAACTAGTATGAAGTGAATGTTATCTTTGGTCTAAATTTAAGGTTTGGAAGAATCTTGGGATTATGCTCCTTAGAGGCAATTTATGTAGGGTAATGTTCATTTATCAAGGTATTTAGTTGTTAAGTAATGGATAGGATAGGTCGAATGTCATTGAGGTCAATCTTTTGATAAAACCATAACAATTTCACCCATTGGCTCTTTCGAGCACCTAATAAGTGTGGAGTTTATGTAACCACCCAAAACCTCAACCAAACATCCCTATTTATAGGATGATTCTCTTGACATAATTTACACTTCCTAAACACTTATTTCTAAGATTGCAAAGGGTAGTAAACCATAGACTAAGTTATTCACCATTGCCTTATCCCCCGATAACCCTCTCTCGAGGATATTATGGGTTACCTAATATTCACCTAAGTCCATATTTTGAGGATGACAAAGGGTTTCTAGATCTTGGAGCTTTCACCCACCAAACCCATATAAAAATTTGGATTTTTCACCCATCAAACCCCAACTCATAAGCTCAAGCAATGGTGAAATCCATACTCAACAACTAAAATCCATGCAAACACAACAATATCCATACACAATTACACACTAATTCAATATAATCCTAAGACTACTCATGAAGAAAGTAAAGAGAGATATACCATGTGGCTCAACCAAAACATGCATTCTTCAAAATGAAACTAAAAAATTTAAGTCTCTAAAGTTGATTACACACTTGCCCAATTAGGGTTTCAAGCTTAGAATTTAAAACTATGTTGTGAGATAAGCAATACCCAAAGAAGAAAGGATTTTTGCTTATATATGATTTGAGATTCATCCATGATATTTTACAATTCTACCCTTGGGCCAATTCCCGTTGATCTATTATCTCGTGTATTTGATTGCAACCATACCCATGCGACCGTTGTTAGATTCTACGACTGTGTTACTCTAACCATCTTGACTGACCATGAACGCAGCTAGAGGACCGCGGTCATGGTAACTGGGGCTAATGAAATTCAGGTCTTCAGCTGCACTCTTTTATGCTTCCTCTTTATCATTTTTATCTCCAATCCATATCTTTTGACCTCCTTAGCTTTTTTACCTGCGTCGAGTGGATATTAGTGCATCTAACCACAAGTTTATCTTATTTATGCATTCAAATCAAGGTATTGTGCATGAATAATAAGTATGAATGAGTGGTAAAAACACCACTCATCAGTGTGCCATAAATATTTTTATATGTATATCTTAGATTAACAAAGGGTAAAAGCAAGAAACAAGTCTTGCCTATATAATGATTTAAGACTGTACTTATATGATTTTCTCCTTAAAGAAGATGTTCACCATATGAATAATGTGTGAAATATGTGATAGTACACGAAATTAATTGAGAGCTGATGACGTCCAAGCAACACCTCCTTTTAGATGATGGCATGGTCATTGTCAAGATATAGTAACCCAACTAAAGTTGGGGTCAAATCCAAAGGGAACACGTGGTTTACAGTTATCAGCAGTTGTAGTCTACAAGCAGTACTGGAAAATAAATAAGGGGATTTATTTGTAGTAGTCTCGATCAAGTAACAATATTAACTCTAGTTGAAGTCAGTTATGGGTGAAAACTAGGATTGTGTTCCCCCAGTATCTCAACTCCATAGGTTTAGCATGCATTGTTGAACCAACCTGATACCTTACATGTAGAACCGACAAGTTATATACCTCCTACAATCTTTTGGATGAGTAAGAGGGTTTTATCCTTTACCTATTGATTCTCAGGATGTCGCGTTACTAACCCTTACCCTAGTCCTTGTTAACTATTAACTTTTGAGTCTCAAGTTAATAGATAAAAATGAATAATCATTCAGATAGACCATTGTGCTACAATGGATCTACTATTAGTTCCCAAATTACTATTGTCTTTATCTTTTCCTAGTCACTACCCTCTTTTTAGGGTAAGTAGCAATATCTAGGCGGGATCCTAACGTTTGAAATCACTAAAACAACTATTATAGTAAATAAAAAGCAATGCATGCCATGGGTATTGGTTTATATCGACAATCGCATTTCCCCTACTTTATCAATTTGCCAAGGTTTCTTCAGCCCTAGCTATAGGTTTTAGACGCTTATGATTGTGAAGAAATAAATAACTTTCATATTGAAAAGAAAAAATGAAATCACAATGATAAGATAAAAGAAAATCCACAACCGTAAACTGAATAATCAATAAAAGTAAATACAATGAAATCCCAAGATCAAAGATAGATCTTAAAATAAAAATATGTTTCTAGGTGTTAAAAGTGTATAACCTCTACTAAAAAGTACATAAAGGGTAATTATAGTACAAGAGAAAACCCTAAAAACTAAGCCTAAATGAAATAGAAGAAAATGGGGTGGGTGGCTACCCGCTTCCTATACTTGCGGTTTCGTCATGGCTGCAGGTTGTACCTGCGGTCTGCCCCAGGCACAGGTACCAACTGTAGGTACAAGATAAGAAAATTCTTGCAAGTCAGCTCTTGGTATTTTGGACTTTTGGTACCCTCTTTGTGTACCTGCGGTTCGTTGGTCAACTTAGTAGGTGCCGAGAGTCAGTTTTTTAGCTCTTCTTCAATTCTCGAACATGATTTGATCACGATCAAGCCAAAAAATATCCCAATCATCCATAATCACTCCAAAATTATCCAAAAACACTTTTTTCACTACTTTTACGAACATATAATCCAAATTATGATTTTCAACAGAACATACCCAAAATGGATCATATCTAACAAAAAGGCCTCAAAAACTTGTATATTTTCCTTATTTTAGGCATTGAAAGTGCTATATTTATATAGCACATCAATACCCTCAACTTAGAATGTTTACATATCCTAAGGCAACAAAACACACAATAAAACAAAACGACGCTTAACTAAGAGAATCTAAGACATTCAAGTCAGTCATCATATTTAGTTCAAATCACAAAATTCTCTCTTATATCTCTTTTCAAAACTAATTGTGTATGAATATGAAGTACAATAATGTGATGCAAAGGGATCAAGTTATGGCAATTACATTTGCAACAGACAACCACTCATATATACAAGTTACACTACCCAAAATAAGCAAATGGCTAGCAATATGACTCTAGTGACTTCACAACAAAAATGTCCCACTCACTTATATGAAATAATGCATGTCAATACAGCGATGGTCAAGAGACACTTATGCTCAGAAGATAAGTTCAAATCAATGCATGCCAAAACCATAGGCTCGCCCTTATTTAGATTCAAATAGTCAAATTAGGATTACTATAGTACTTTCCTCGACTTGTAAGGTAGGCTTGGGGTTGGTATGGTACATATGGACATATAAAGTGAATAAGCCTCCTTGGAACTACACTAACCTTGGGGTCTCACTTACTAGCCAATTTCTTTCTTATTCCACCCTTATTTCTCCCTTTTTTATTCTTTAATGCACATTTAGGTTGGGTGTGGTCTTTTATTCTTTCTTTATCACTTATTTTTTTGTTCACAATTTTTCTTTTCTTTTTTTATTTTTCTACCACACCCAGCTTGACTAACTTTTTCTCTTATTTTACCATTCTTCATACCCATTTTATGTTTGCACCCCTATGTTAGCCACCCTCAACTTAGGCTTTTTGCTTGAGTTAAGGTACACAATGTCCAAGGAGGATTAGGACCAAAATAGGTTCATTGTATTGCAAATGGGAAGGTGAATAGGTGAAATAAGAAAAATAGGCTATAAGGCTCAAAACAGGACCAATGGATATAATGCACACATGGAAGGTCGTTTAGGCTAAAAGTGGACTGAAATAAAAAATAGCCTATGATCCTTTCCTAACCGACTATCCTTTAACCTAGGCAATACTAACCAGGCAAGTTCTAAATTTAACACACAAAGAGAACTACGTAGTATCTCACACACATATGGCACAAAATCAATATTACCAACTACTACCTATCCAGTTCATGAAATTGTTAGCAAGTGATTATCATGTCCCTAATTGTAATGCCATAACAAGATCAACAATGTTCACACATATATACATCCACACATTTCTAAAATACAAAATTTTAGAGGGGTATCAAAAATCAATCAAAACATGACTATTGCCCTAAATGCTTAAAAATCTCCTAATTACACAAAAACAACAATATATGAAGAAAAATACAATATGATACAAAATTAACCTAGACATATCGGTTCTACATCCATAACACGGCCGATAGTAAAAGAAGCATGGCACAAAAACCCACAGCGGCTATGGTAAATCCTACCCCTAACTAAAAACTAAGCATTTTTCTCAATACGCTAAAATAAAGTAAAATAAGGAAAAGTGAGAACATACCTGGGATGCACTAAGCATTTGTGTCATGATCTTCCCCAGATGGGGATATATCCACCGACAGAGGCCATGGTGGTGGCGGTGCACTATAAGAAGATACAACCACAGCTGGCTCGGCGTGTCTCTATCTATTGATAAATGAAATCTCCATCGAATCATGGGTGTCCCTTTTTAGGGCTTGCACATATGGCCTATCTAGATCATATAGGTCCTCCCCTCGTCCTCTCTTGTTCCCAACTAAAGGGACCACCATATCATCCTTCATGAATAAATTAATATGTCTAGAAACACATAAAGGTAATGGTTGAATACTTGGGGATACAATTGGAGGGATGGCTAATATGTGGCTATTAGTGAGAGAGCACACCTCTACTCATAAGATATCCACCTCCTCCCTTATATGTCCTAGATCCAGTGTCTCAATCTCTATAAAGCGGTCTACCACACATCTCTCATCAACACCTAGTGCATTTGGTACACTAGACTCTGCAGCAACATCCTCATCAACAGTCTCTATTATAGACACCAATCACATATGGTCTAGCTACTGTATTGTCATACACATATCAAATACTACTTGTTCATCATTTGATTTGAAGGTGATCTTTCCCAAGTCTGTATTAATCAATGCCCTACCAGTGGATAGGAAGGGTCTACCCAATATAATGAGGGCTTGAGAATTCACCTCATAATTAAGAACCATGAAATCAGTAGGGAACATAAAGGATGCCACCCTTACTTATACGGCACATAAAACACCCATCAATATTTTCATAGATGAGTCAGCCATCAGAAGCTTTATGGATGTAGGTTTGAGTTCCCCCATCCTCAATAGCTTGTACACAGCTCGTGGCATCATATTTACTCTTGATCCTAAGTCATATAAAGCCTGCTTGACATTGAAAGGCCCAATAGAACACGAAATGGTGACTTGCTCTTGGATCCTTCTTATTTTCTACTAACAATAAGGAAGGGGTCACATTATAAGGGTTCACATGATCATTGGCCTCGCTGACCCAATCTTCACCACTATCATACTCAAAATCATCATCACCGCATGTTGACTTCTCAGACTCTGCCTAAGGTATCTGATCGCTCGCTTAACTCCTCAATATTTGGTATAGGGAGATCATCAGTAGTGGTACCACAATTAGTGATGATATCTAGACAATGAATTATAGTTGGTGGAATCTAAACTTTTTCACTCAAAAGAGTAACAGGCTATTTATGCTTAATCATAGCAGACATTTGCCCGAACTGGTGCTCCAACTGCTTGATAGCAGTGGCATGAGACTCCACCTTTTGGGTCAAACCTAAAATATCAGAATTAATCTACTTAAGGTTGTTCTCCTAATTTCTTGACCCTTCACCAGTTTGGTCAGTATTCCCTCCATTCTTGACTCGTCTGCCAGGCAAAATTTTTCTATCTCCCTTCTTCTTGTAATCATATCTCCATATCTAGTTACCATCTTTATCCCTACTGTGGTCTCTATACATGTCATCATAGTAGTTCTAACCTTACTTTCATTTCCCTTGGGCTTAGAAACCCTTCAACTGACGATCTTGATACCTAGTCTCCTCTTCTAATGCAGACTCATAAGCTCTAAAAGTTTCACCCTGTGATCCTACTACATGAACTTTTTTGATATTCACGATCATATGTTGTTTTACAAATATACCAATATCAGTATTCAGTAGCATAATCTCTTATGTTACAAAATCATCAGCTACTCATTGGTCACCAATAGCTCTAATGGTGTAAGTACTAGATCTCTCTCTGCCTCTCGAGTTTGCCACCCTCGTTTAGTGAGAGAGATATGGTCTAGAACATCAGAAGCTACCTCCCAGCGTAATCTCATAAAATCTTCTCCTGAGATAGTATATACCATATCTCTAAAACTATTGGTTAGGGCTTTATAGAATAACTCTATTAAGTTCGTCCCTGAAACTTGATAGTTGGGCACCATAATCAGCTTCTTCTTGAACCAAAATCAAGCCTCATACATGGGCTCAGATTGTAGCTGCCTGAAATTATAGATCTCATCCTTAAGCTGCAACACCCTAGATAGAGAAAAGAACCTATCCAAGAATTATCTGCGCAACTCTTTCTATGTAGTGATAAATTCTCTTGGCAGTTCTCCTAAGTATAAGGATGTTTTTCCTATAAGCAAAAAGGGAAAAACCTTAGTATCAGTGCCTCCTGATCTACCCTGGTATGGTATATGAAATGCATATCCCAATAAAATTTGCCAAGTACATGTTTACGCCATTTGTTGGCAACCCCACAAACACACCCTTCAAGTATAAGAGTTGAATCATAGCACTAGAGATATTGAACTTCATATTCAGAGATAAGGCGGGACAAATAATGGCGCCTGTATCAGCTGACTTATCGTATCCTAACACTTCTTCGTTATCAAATACGGCTGAACAAACTAACATGTCGGGTCGACTTCTATTTTGATCTCCTCTGAGTATTGCAGGGCGGTCTGCTATCTGTCTCTCAATAACATGCCAAACTCCATCTTCAGGGAGATTATCCCCAATTACTTCTGACATCCTACTATGTGATTGTAGGATCTTCTCTGAAATTAGTGGGAGTAAGGGATTGCCTTTACTCCGTGTACTAGGCATACACTGGCGTATGCCCAACTAAGAACAAAAGGAAAACTTGAAAACAACAACAACTTTAATCCATAAATCAATACAATGTTTACCAGCAACGACGCCAATTTCTTGATGACGTTTAAGAAATACCTCATTTTAGATGATGGTATGGTCACTGTCAAGATATAGTAACCCAACTAAGGTTAGGGTCGAATCCTAAGGAAATACGTGGTTTGCAGTTATCAACAGTTATAGTCTACAGATAGTACTGGAAATTAAATGGGAGATTTTTTTATAGTAGTCTCGATCAAGTAACAATATTAACTCTATTTAAAGTTAGTTATGGGTGAACACTAGGATTGTGTTCCCCCTGAAATCTCAAATTCGTGGGTTTATCATGCATTGTTGAACCAACCCAATACCTTACATGCAAAACCAAAAGTTATGTACATCTATAGTCTTTTAGACGAGTAGGAAGATTTCACTCTTTACCTATTAAGTCTCAAGATGTCACGTTATTAATCCATACCCTGCTCCCAGTTAACTATCACCTTTTGAGTCTCAAGTTATTAGATCAAAACTTATAATTATTCATAGATACAGTTGTGTTGCAATGGATCGACTATTAACTCCCAATTTACAATTGTCTCTACCTTTTCCTAGGCACTACCCCTTTTATAAAGTAAGTAACAATATCTAGGCGGTATCCTAACATTTCCAACCACTAAGACAATTATTATAATGAAGATAAAGCAGTCCATGTCATGGGTATTGGTTCTTGTCAACAATCGCACTTCCCCTACTTAGTCAATTTGTTAGGGTTCTCACAACCCTAGCTATGGGTTTTAGCCGCTCATGATTGCGAAGAAATCAATAACATTCATATTGGAAAGCAAATATGAAATCACAATTATAAGATAAAAGAAAACCCATAACTGTAAACTGAATAATCAATCAAAGTCAATACAATAAAATCCCAAGATCAAAGATGGATCTTAAAATCAAAAGATATTTCTAAATACTAAAAGTCTATAACCTCTACTAAAGAGTACATAAAGGGTATTTATAGTACAAGAGAAAACCCTAAAAATTAAGCCCAAATGAAATTGGAGAAAACTGGGCCGGTGGCTACCCATTTTCTGCACCTATGGTTTGGTCAGGGCCGCAGGTTGTACCTGTAGTCTTCTCCGGACGCAGGTACCAACCATAGGAACTGGATGTGAAATTTCCTGTAAGTCAGCTCTCGGGATTTTAGACTTCTGGTACCCGCTGTACTTGTGGTTCGTAGGTCCTACCTGCAGTCTGTGGGTTAACTTAATAGGTGCTAAGAGTCAGTTTTTTAGATCTTCTGCAATTCTCAAATATGTTTTGATCACGATAAAGTTGGAAAACATCTCAATCATCCATAATCACACCGAAAGTAGCCAAAAATACTTTTTTTACCATTTTCACAAAATTATCATCCAAATTATGATTTTCTACAAAAAATGCCCAAAATGGATCATATCTAATAAAAAGGCCTCAGAAACTTTCATTTTTTCCTCATTTTAAGCGTTGAAAGTGTTATATTTATTTAGCACATCAAGAGCTCCAAAATAGCTTAAGGGTTACTATCATGAGGCATGAAATTGTTCATTATATTGGGGTTATAGTAAGACTCAAAAAATCCTTATTAAGTTCCAATGACACTACTAAAAATAAATTATATTGAAACTATAAATAATGGGAAATGTTATATTTTTATATTACTACAATCAATGCAGGCTATAAATATTTACATAAAAGGTTATCTGTGTTTTTTCTCTTATTTATAATACACAAATATGAGCATAATGACAGAATCACATGCAATAGTAAATTAAAAATTTACTGAAATAAATATCAGTTGGCATGACGGTTGACCATCCCGGTTCAAAAGTGATGCAAAAATAACTGAGAATTCATGTGGTTATATATTAAAGAAATAAAAGTTTTTTTACGAATTCTCTTGTGCTTCTTGTTCTCACAATGAATTGATATTGTGCCAGCTAAGGTTGGGATTCTATTCCCTAAATTTTTGGAACATATAAAAAGGTGAATATGGGCCCGTTCACCTATCATGTGGATCAATTACTATTATATAGTTTAATACGTGCATCTATGATATTATCACATGTGCTTTTCTATTAACTTGCGATTTGATTTTTGCAAAGTTGTTTGCTCGAATTGTTAAATTACGAGCATAGTTTAAAACTATAAATTATTTTAATAATTTTGGTTGGTTTAGTAGAAATTGTATGCCTCCAATTCTAGCTAAATAGTTGATTATGAGAACAAATCTCCCAAAAGAAATTTGGTATGAGATGTGTCATTTAAAATATGGCAGCATAACAAGGCTCCCCTATCACTATTAGTTCAAGGTCAAAAATCAAATAATTTTCATCTAAAATTTTAAATGTGTGTTATTGATTCAATCGCTCCACTACAATGCACAAATATGAATTCTAAAATAAGATTGGGATAAATGTTAGATTTTCTAATATTAGGAGAAGAGTTGATTAATAGTTGAAAATTATGTATGAAATAAATTATCTAGATCCTCATAAAAACATGTATGTGAACTTAAAGTTCAAGAGATAATTAATTTGCAAAATGTTGCAAACTAATTGTCAGATGTGCTTGCTGACGCTATATGATAATTCAACTGTAAATACTTCAATGAAAAGTCTGTGACAGGATAGAGTTTATGGAACACCTGAAGTGTGATAGACCAATCGATTTCAAAGGTAAAACTTCTTGAACGAGGAAAAGAGCAAATGATCAAGATAGTCATGATAATGAGGCAAGGGCTTTAAAAGAGAACCGGCATAACACTTCATAAAACCTTGGCAAAGGTTCAGGTACCTGAATAGTAATAAATATGAAGAGATCTACATATCTTATGTCTTATTGAAATCGATATCAAATGACTATTGACGATATCTGATGTAAAATAATGTCAATATTATAAATAGTATCGAGGATCTTAAATGCAAATCTGTCAAAGAGAATGGACAAATAAATAATTGGCCAAATAAAAATGTGTAATTCAAGTAGTTTGTTTCACTTGAAAAGTTAATATTTGAAAATATAAGCCAAAGACCAAAGGTATAATGTCAGTGGGGTACAAAAAAGTTATTATGCGATAACTAAAACTCGTAAGATATAAAGTATGACTTGTTCCTTGGAGTATAAAGGTTTCACAAAGTTCCTAAAATTATTGTAGGAGAAGTGTTCTCCTTTGGTGGATGAAACAAGGTTTGTTTCAGTTTGGCAGTACTTAAAAGCTTGAATATATATAATGAATTATTGTCATGCCTATCTAGATGATAAGGGTTATATGAAAATCGTTGAAGGATTTAAAAGTGATCCACTAAATGCCCCAATGATTATAAGACCGCTTAACTTAAAAATAGATCAACTTTAATTTCATGAAAATAATTAGTAAGTACCATATTTTAGTGAAGTCGTTGCACTTATGAATTGTGGAGCATCATTTATAAGAGTAAAGTGATGTTTTAATTGATATGAGTATAGTAAGAGCTGCATTATTGTTTCCTAAGCCGAGATCCCACAGGATTTTCGTGGTAAGATTTTTAATGAGGCAGCTAAGAATATGTATTACTAGATGTGTACTTAAAGTGTTTGACAAATAAATATTTATCCATCGATGAACATACATTAAAAAAGTATTTATCTGATCCATATAAACTTCATTCTCAAATGGGCTATTTACTTATATATAGAGATATAACTACATCATGGCATTTGGTGAAGTATACAACAGTTGTTACTTCTTTAAATCAGGCTGAGATAATTTTTATTCATAAAGCAAGCTGAGAATGTGTGTGGTTGAGATCCATGATACCTGTCATCCAAGAAAAATATGGTCTGTAGTGTGATATAGTGCCTACAATTTTATATAAAGATAATGCAGCATGCATAGCACAACTAAGGGGAGGATTCATAAAAAGAGAGAAAACAAAACACATTTCACCAAAACTTTTCTACACATGAGTTTCAAAAAATGGTGATATCAATGTGCGATAGATTCGTTCAAGTGACAATATTGTTGATCTATTGACCAAGTCCCTACCAACTACAACTTTCAAGAAAATGGTGCACAAGATTGGGATGCAAAAATTCAAGTCATTAAATTGAAGTTTCTATCCGGGGGAGTAAAGTACGTGTTGTACTATTTTTTTCTTAATCAAGGTTTTGTCCCTTTCAGATTTTCCTGGTAAAGGTTTTAATAAGGCAACATTAAAGGCTTATTACAAGATGTGTGCACTCTTTTTCCTTCACTAGACTTTTTTCCATTGAATTTTCCTAGTAAGATTTTAACGAGACACATTATTTATTAATGGACATCCAAGGGGCAAGGGGGAGTGTTATATAATATGAATGTCATGTGACTATGTATGTGTGAAATGTCATTAATTAGAGATAATAGTTAGTAGTCAAATTGAATTTGAACACCAAGAGTTACTTATTCAATTTGGATTTGAATACCTAAGGTAGTTGGCCAAATTGTCAACTTGAAGTTACTTGTTCAATTTGCATTTGAATACCTAAGAAAGCTGGTCAAGTTGTCCAGGAAATTGATGTCATAGACCCAAATATGGGTGGCTTTAGATATTTGACCCCAAATAAGAATGTCTTTGAAGAATAGCCTTCCTTACTTTTTAATATACTAAAAGTACCATTTTATCCCTCCACACCTCAAATATATTTTTAAGCTTTCCATACTCATTTATCTATCAAATTTTATTTTTTATTATTTTCACTTTTTAATTTTTCCTTTACTTTTATTATTCTACTTTTTTCACTCTTTTTTTTTCCTTTAAATTTATTATTGTGATTTTTATTATTTTAAATTTTTATTTTTTCCTTTAATTTTATTTTCATGTTTTAATTTATTTGTCTCAACCTTTATTTTTTTTCTCCTTTCTTTTTTTCTCAACAATTATCTATTTCTTCATTTTTTTCTCTTTTTAAAATGTATTTGTGTTTAACCTTTATTTAGAGTTTTTTAATTTCTCTTTTTTTTTCTAGAATTTTGGTCAGATATTCATTCTCGTTCACCTCATTTCTCAAAATCCTTTCTCTTGCTCCTCTTTTCCTTCATCCGATTTCTCTCAACTTTGTAAACTCAATTAACAAAAAAAATATGGATGTTGCTTCTGATAAAGAAATAGAGCGCCTCTCATGGGATGTTGCTTCCAATTCTTCAGAACTTTTTCCTTCAAACTTAATTGGCATCAATGTTGATGTAAGTTCCTACTAAATTCAGTTTTTCATTTACATGTATTTTATCTTTTTTGTGTTATTTTTGAATTGGGTATTTGAATCTCTTATTGTTGTTTATGTTTAAGGTCTTAACTCATAACACAAAGTTGTTGTATTTTTAGGAGTTATGTTTAGGGATTTGTCATATTGGTGGTTGTATAGTTAAGAAGTTTTAATTTTGTTAGTTGTGTGTTACTAAGTGAATTTTGAATAATTCCATATTCTTGATTTCATGGAAAAAGTAAATCTTGATTGAAATTAAAAGTTTTATGTTATTAGAAATCTTAGTAGCTCGATTGATTGACTATTTGAACTTTGTGCTATTGAAAAATCTCAGTAGCTTAGTTGGTTTACTTGAATTTTGTGCTAGCAGGAAACCTAGCAGCTCAGTTGGTTGATTGACGAAACTTTCACCTTATTGGTGAGGGTTCGGTTTCCCATCTTGTAATACTCTATCGTCAATTAAACCAAAAAAGTTTTATGCTACTAGATTTGAGATCTTTGATAATTTCTACTAGTACTATGTAATTTCTATTGTGTCAAGTTGGAGGTCTTGTAATAGGCCTTGGCAATGTGGATATCTTTATTTTTCCTCTTAGATGATGGTTCGATTTCTTTTGATGAAATGTATATTTTTATTTCGATTTCCGCACTTGTGGGATTACACTGGATTTTTTGTTGTTGTTGAAATGCAGATTATTGTTTTGATTTGTTATCCCATTGTAGTTTCTTTCGGTAGTTCAGTTTTTAATTAAAGACTTTATGAATTTCTATTAAAGTCAATCATTTGATAGAAAAGACTTAATCGTTTCTACTTATTTAATCCTATGTATAAGTAGTACATGTAATTATCCGGCATATTTAGTACTCCTGCTAGTTTAATACATAGTAATCACGACCTTAACAACAGGAGTCCTATTATTATTCAAATAAGCCTAATTAAGTATTATTCTTATTCTAAAAAATCAAACTTTCAAAAAAAGATAATGTCAGCATTACCAGTGCACCCTACTAAACGACCCATGAGTGTATAATTTTTAAGGAAAAACTTGAATGAGGGAACTTAGAAAAAGAAAAAGAATAATCTTGTAGCTCATGAAGCCAGACTCAAGGAATAGTCTTTCCTATTTTTTCTCAGTTCTCTGTCCCCCCCCCCCCCCCCCGGGCAAGAAGCACCATCATCAGTACATCAAAAAGGAGCTTCACTTCAGTCATGTATGCTTCATCTTCATCTCTATTTAATCCCATGTCAATGATAAGGACATTTCTTTTTCTTCCTTTATCGTTATACGTGCTAGCTTTTCTATATCTCTTTAGTATCTTCACACAATCTTCATCGCTCCAATTATGCATAACTAGCTGCAAAAAGTCATACTTTCTCAAACATCATAATCAGTGACCTGTAGCCTCTACTATACAAACTAGAAATACCCAGCGCTGCAAGTGTTAATTAGAAAATTAGACTATATATACAAGACCAAAATCGTATTTTATTTCTATATAGTAGTATTGAATCGCGTTAGCTTTTTCATGTGTTTAATTTTTATATTTTGTATACCTTTATCATAAAGCAAAATAGAACTTTGAAGTACATTAAGAATAAAACTTTTGTGCATACCTTAAGAAAAATAGCATCAGCATGGGGAATAGACTGAAACATATCCCCTCCTACAAAGCTTAAATTTTTAGTCTGTGGCGTGTTTGCAACAACATGTGAAAGATCAAGAACGGTGCATTCCATATGGAATAGAGGTTGTTGTTGTGTTTGTTTTTAAAGTCTTGTTGTTTGCATGACGATCTCGCCATGTACATTAGTATTTGATCAAGAACACCATCATTGTTTGGTTTCTGAATAATTATAGTTTTGGAGAGTGCTGTTGATGAGTTCTGAGGACTCTCAAGAGCCTTATGGTAATTCTTCTTCTTGAACACATGGCACACCACCCACCCTTCTTCCTGGTTACTTGATTTTGATGCATGGATATTAATGAAATAATATAATTATATATATCGTCAGTACACTATATTATAAGGTCGTCTTACTTATGTATGTACTGTAGCAAGCAGGCTACTGTCTTAGTTTCAAAGATGAAAAAGGCATGCCGTGCAAAATTTGTTTGCACGATTAGGATATTCTTTCTATACACATACATTATCGTAACATGGTATGGGTGCTTACATTAATGTTGAGGAAGGGTGCTTACATTTTTTCTATATCATGTGCTTACATTAATGTTAAGGGCTCAAACTAAACAATCAGACACCGACT
Source organism: Capsicum baccatum var. pendulum (assembly GCA_030864225.1). Taxonomy (NCBI): domain Eukaryota; kingdom Viridiplantae; phylum Streptophyta; class Magnoliopsida; order Solanales; family Solanaceae; genus Capsicum; species Capsicum baccatum. The sequence continues at coordinate 155,069,193 of CM061560.1, read as the reverse complement.
TCACTTACCATACAATACCTAAAATGGGGCCATCTAAATAGTTAAATGAAAGTTGTTATTATGCCCAAAATCCACCAAGGCTAAAAATTTGTCCCCTTAACCTCCAAAATCCAAGACATAAGCACAAACCATATCCTTCAAAACTTTAAAAGTGTGCTCTGACTGCCTATCAATCTGGGGATGAAAGGCGGTGCTAAAGTCAACTTAGGTACCCAACTACTCCTGAAATATCATTTAGAAGCTAGAAGTAAATTGATAACCTCCATCTACAATAACGGACGTGGGCACTCTGTGCAGGTGAACCACCTCTCGAATATAGATATGTTCTAATCTCTCTACAGTGTAAGAAATCTAAATATAAAAAAATAGGCAGATTTGGTGAATTGATCCATGATGATTCAATAGACATCAAAACCATGAAAATTTATTAGTTTACTATTAAATCATAATTCAATGTTGAGTTTGTAACTTACTTTAGTAATCTTTCTTTTTGTTTTTGCAATTTTTATGGAGAGAGTGACATGTTCTATTAAGACTCATCTTGATACTTCTTTAGATGGGATTATGATCCGTATTACGGTACTTTTCACATTAGATTTATTACTCAATAGAAACAATATCATTATATCAATAATTGTGTTGATTGTGTTGTTGACATTATTAATTTTTTTTATATAGTCTCTAGAATCCAAGTGTGATTCTATTTTGGAGCTTATTCAGGGATTAATAAACCATGTGATGGGCGAGGAGTGGGTATTGCGAATTTTAAGGGGGTGAATGAAATGCAGGAACAAAATGTGTCTATTCTTGAAGATGAAGTCAAGTTTGAAACTTGTTCCCAAATTTGTGCCATACTTCAAAGCAGAGAAATTGATATTTCAACACCTCTTGATGACTTGCTTTCTAGGAAAAGAAAGTGGTACGAAGTATCAGATGAAGATTATGGTCCTAGTTTTACTCTAATAAGTCCAACGCCACCCGATGTTTCTGATCATATTTCTATAAAAGAAGAATTTTGTACGGCTGAAGACGTGGAAAATTCTTAAGAGGATTTAAGTTTGTCTTTTGTTTTTTTATAACGTTTAAAGATAGTCACTCAAGTTATAATTGACGGTGTTTACTTTCAACTAATTTTTCACTATTTTTGCATCCTTTTGTAAATTGTTGCATTATTTTTTCTTGTTTTATTTTTCTTATTAGTTTACTACTTGCTCTTTCGAATTTAATATCAAATTTTTGGTCTTGGTATTTCTTACTTGTGAGTTATTTTTGTCAAGTTATATAAAGGTCATGATATATTCTCTTTTTTGAGTTATCAACTTACGTTTGAGTATCTCATTAGTTAGACATAGTGAAATGGTGTAAATTTTTTCACATACATTAATTTTTTGAAAAATTTTGAACTATATTTTCCCCCAAAGGCAATAGTTATATAATACTCAATAAGTTAGATTTTGTGAAATAGCATAAATTATTGCCCAATTAAGTATTTGTCAGTTTTTATAAGCCTTGTGTATGTTTTATATATAAGTCAACAATTACTGCACATTATGCATTTAAGTCGAGAATTGTATAATGTGTCTTTTGAAGTCCTCGAGCTAATGCCTTTCCTTAAGGGCAAGAATTATATATCATCTATCAAATCAAAACAAGCTATGCTAGTGTCAAAACTTGCCCATGGGGCACAACTAGTTCTTTTGTGATCTAAAAGTCTTGCCTCTTGGGCAACAGTTATAGACCATTTACAAAATCATCAAAGACTAAAGTAGTGTTAACTCTTTCTCATGGACTTATTTCTAATCTTGCCTTTATGGTAAGAGTTATAGATCATTCATCAAATCATTACAGACTAAGGCAAAGTCAACTCTTGCCCATGGGGCACAACTCATTCTTTTGTGATTTAAAAGTCTTGCCTCTAGGGCAAGAGTTATTAGATCATTCATCAAATTACTATAGTCTTAAGGCAAAGTCACCTGTTTTCCATGGGGCACAACTTATTCTTTTGTGATTTAAGTCTTACCTCTAGGGCGAGAGTTATAGATCATTCGTCAAATCATTACACACTTAAGGCAAAGTCAACTCTTGCCCATGGGGCACAACTTGTTCTTTTGGGATTTAAGTCTTGCCTCTAGGGCGAGAGTTATAGATCATTCTTCAAATTATTACATACTTTAGTCAAACTCAACTCTTGCCCATGGGGCATAACTTGTTCTTCTGTGATTTAAAAGTCTTGCCTCTAGGGCAAGAGTTATAGATCATCTGCCGAATTATTATAGACGACTTAAGGTAAAGTCAACTCTTGCCCATGGGGCACAACTTTTTCTTTTGTGATTTAAAAATCTTGCCTCTAGGGCAAGAGTTATAGATCATCTACCGAATTATTATAGATGACTTAAGGTAAAGTCAATCTTTCCAATGGGCATAACTCGTTCTTTTGTGATTTAAAAGTCTTGCCTCTAGGGCAAGAGTGATTGATCATTCGTCAAATTATTACAGACTTAAGGCAAAGTCAACTCTTGCCTATGGGGCATAACTTTTATCTGGGTGGACTTTGTGTTAGGACATTATAAAACTAAACATCGTAAGTTAGACATTGTAAAATTATGTCAATACAAACTAACAATGTCTACTCTTACCCGCGTGGCATAACTTATTTTGTTAGGTCTAAGTTGGCCTATTGCAGAACATTAGCTAATTTAATACAAATTAATTATGTTAATGTTTTCCCATGAGGCATAATTTGAAATATATTATTTTATTAATAATCAATTACTTTTTAAGTAACATAATTTTTTGCACCAAGTTTAAGTTAAAAATATATTTTTGTACCAAAAAAGGTTAAAAATACATTTACGGACAAATTTCATCTCAAAGCTACAAAAAATTTCATTTCAAAGCTCAGAAGCCTCGGATTAATATAGTACATTTATTACCAAAAATAAATTTAAAAATATATTTACCCATCGCAATAAGCTCAGGTGACGAGAAATTTTAGAAAGCTACAAAAAAGTTTATCTCAAAGCTTGAGCTTCGAATTTCTCTTTCTGTTTGGTGAAATTGCATTCTAACTTTAGGGCTTTTGATATTTACCCATTGCAATAAGCTCAGGTGATGAGAAATTTCATAAAGCTATAAAAAAAAGTTCATTTCAAAGCTTGAGCTTCGGATTTCTCTCTTTCCTTTTGGTGTAATTGCAATCTAACTTTAGGATTTTTGATTTTTCCATTCATCTCTCTGCACTTTAAGTAATTTCTCTCATCTTATCTTAATCTTATTGCATGCATTTGAAGTATTTGTTACCTAGCAATTTTTTTAGCTGAAAATCACTTTTCTCTTCCGTGAATCAGATTCTATAATGCATAGATTAATTTATAAACTTAATTTTTTTTATATCTATATCACCTTGATGAAAATGCATTTTGGGTGGTTTCTCTACTCACTGGTCTCACTTTTATCCAGTCAATAGGTTGTTTAGATTTGGATTTTGGGTGTTTTGTGTAGCCATTGGGTCAATTTTTTTGTCCAATAAATTTTATTTTACAACTTGATTCTTGTTATTTGTTAATTTTTAATTTGATAGTTGTTTTTATCTTTATGAGTCTGCAAATTTTGTTAATCATGTCTAGAAAGACAAATTGTGTCGAGTACTTTATTGATCCTAATGATTGGTTCAAGTCAGGCCCCCGTTGGAGAGGGGATTCAAATTATCATACAACGATAATGAGCTTTTTGGATGACACACAGTTGTCATTGTTAAAGAAAGGATTTTTTGGAAATTTGATGAAATTAGGTAATCTAAATCCATCGGGTAATCTTTTACATTGCATGATTTTATTGGAAGTAAAATGTAACACGAAGAATTCAATGGCATTTTATGTCAAGGGAAGTTACATTGAGTTTACACTTGATGTATTTGGTCTTGTTACTGGGTTGTCCACTAAAAGTTCAAGTAGTGTATTATCATCAATTAGGGAAAAAGAAGGTGGTAGTCATCTGTTGAACACTTACTTTAATGGTGTTGATAAATTAAAAATAGGGGACTTGAAAAATTTTATGAAAACAAGAAAAGGTGAAGTCCAAAATGATTTAGATGTTGTCAAGCTAGCTGAGATATATATTCTAGGACGCGTGTTGTTAGGGGGAGGCTCACCAAGGTCATCTATGCTGATCTTATTATGATATTGGAGGATGCAAATTTGTGTAGAGAGTATGGATGGGGTGAATTATCTTTTGATGAAACTATAAGTTCATTGAAAAACTCACTGAAACCAACAAAAACTATTCTCGGATCATCGTACCAACTTGTTGGTTTTCCTTATGAATTTATGGTATGGACATGGGATATTTTTCCCAAATCTAGAAAAAAAAATATGCAAATAGTCTCTGTAAAAAAATATCCTCTGATGTTGCGTTATGTGGCATGTACTACACTACAGTACACAACAGTAGTCAAGTTTTTTAAGTCAAAGAAGTCAAAATCTTGTCTAAGTACGTCCTCCTATTTTTTTTTATTTTTTATTTTTTTATAATTAGTGTGTGTGTATTGTAATTTCTGTTATTTATTTTTTTGGTTAATAGAAAGGTGCGGTTGAGGCATTCTCATTAGAGCATGAGCTGCCAAGTAATAATGACAATGAAGAAAATTGATTTAGTTTGCTAAATCAGAAACTTGATGTATGCATCAGTTCTTTTTGTCTAATCCCTATTATAAACTTATCCATTAAAAATATTATTTTTATTTTTTCATATATTGTGTATGCAGAAACTTCAAAGCACGTGTTCAAAGAAGTTTGAAAAGATTTTTGATGAGAACAAATCTTTGAAGTCCGAGTTATCTGAAATCAAGATATTATTGTTGGGAAAGCTTAAAGCAGATGGGGAAATTTTATTCGATAAACAACCGGATAATCTCCAAGGTAAACCAAGTCGTGATCCAATGGTTGGTGATCAATATAATGATCCTACAGAAAAGAGATTTGTAAGTAAATAGTTTCCTGCCTTGCCTTGTGTTTTTATATTCTTGTGGGAATTAGGGAAAAAGCTGTAATTGTGGTGGAGAGGGTCACACTGCATCTAACTGTACTTTAACTAGATGTAATAAACTATGTTTTATTTGTGGGAGTTTCGAATATTATGCTAAACAGTGTGCAAAGGTTAGTGAAGAAAATTGCTTACTCTTCAATTGGTATGTGTGACCTTATATTGGTTGTGCAATCTTGCTTAATTGTCTATGAACATCCATTAAATTGGTCAAGGAGAATCTATCATACTTATATTCTATTATCACATGTAAAAGATATTTCACGTACCTTCTCAATTGTTCTACAATAGTTAAGTCCTCCCACAAGATTTCATAATCCAAACAGTCAGTATCCATGTCCACCTTATTAACAGTATACTATTGGTGCTTCCATAGCTACTAGCACTGCTTGTGTTGTTGGTATTAAATGAAGACCAAGACCTTGGAGCTTCACTAGTTGTTGTCTGGTGAGTTTCAATAACATGATTATATGGTTTAAATGTATTAGAACTGGTGATGTGATTTAACTCATTGTCTTGGTCATGGTTTAACCAAGGCCACACAAATCGTGTAGTTCTTGACTCTGGTGCTTCTCTCTCATTTCTTTTCCATGGCTATGATAATCTATTCTTCGACATCCATGCCTCTACCTTTGAGGTGATAATCTTAGAAATCCCTTGTTTTCCCTCACTCTTATCCCCGGAATCTCTTGAGGATTTCCCTAAGAAGTGATCCACTTTTAAAAGATTAGAGAATAATCCAAATGGAGACGGGTTAAAATATCTCCTAGATGTACTCGCTCCGCTTGAATTCGCATCCTCCTGATGATTTGAGAGAGAAGCATCAAAAAATGCATCGCCAGAATAATCAATGACCTAGGTTCCCAGGAAAAAAGATTTGGTAATACATGCATCTAGCTCCCAATTGTTCTCCTTCAAGTTTACCTTTTTTGGTTGTCTGCTTTATTATGCATGTTTTCTTGTTCTCTTAATCATTATTCTTCCTCATAGGAAATGAAGCAGCGAGATGAAGAAGGGAAGAATACAGAAGGTCATTCAGATGAAAAGAAGAAGTCGTAGAAAAAAGAGTCACTGGTTTGGGGCCTCTAAATATGGAAGAAATGAGACAGGGAAAGAATCAGGTAATCCAGTCCTTATATTGTCAGTCCTTTGAGTATTTTATTACACAAGGATGTTGAACCACATCACAAAGATATTCTTATTCTCATTTGATTGGATCATACGAAGCACTTAGTTCTTTCTTTAGTTTTATTTTGGTTCTTATCTGATCTCATAGCTACTCTACTTTGTTGCAATCAGCTATTCTGCTTTGTTATTAATGACAATATATGGCTAGTCGTAGGATCATGATAGAATCTCAAAGAAAAATAAAAGTTCTGAAAAGAAGTGAGGTTCTAATCCCTGTATTAGTCCAGACTACTCCGTGGCCTGATCTTATGGGGAAAACCCCAAAGTTTCCAGAGAAAAGTCTTATGGAGCTGCAAGAGCAACCTCTTACCTCCACACACAGATAAAGGAGATGGCCAAGAACATGAGTGAAAGAAAAGCTGGGTTCCAACATATATTTAAGGAGCTTATTTATAGATGAAAAATAGCTAAAACCCCCCAAAGGAATTCCTTTCAATTATTTGGACGTCTGGTTTAAAAATTTTGAGATGTTACACTGGCACTTTTGGGCAAATCAATGACCTAGGTTTCTAGGAAGAAAGATTTGGTAATACATGCATCTAGATCCTAATTGTCCTTCTTCAAATTTACCTTATTTTGATTGTCTGTTTTATTATGCATGCTTTTTGTTCTCTTATTGATTCTTCTTCCTCGTAGGAAAAGAATGCGGGAGCTGAAGATCTTCTACCTTTCCCTTTGGTAGAAGAGTTCTCAAAATCTTCTCCCTATTTGGAGTTGCAGGTAATTACACCCTGCAGAATGTGTCTTATTGAATTGTTTGAACACTAGATTGAATTGTTTCTTATTGTTTAATAATGTCATGCACTAACAATATAAAGCATAAGCTTACAAATAAGGTGAGATAAAGTTGTAAACTTAGATTATTAAATATTAAGCAAGGAAGCTAGATGACAAGTTTTTTAAAAAAAAGGTAACAACGCGATTATCAAATCTATTGTTACATATATGATGCTTTTCACCATTGCATAATAAGAAATATTATATTTAAAGTAACAATACGATATTACAATACAATAGCTTCATCAATCAGTATCTGGAGAGCTTAATGAGCAAACTTCTGGTATCATAATATAAAATATCTTCAGGAGAGTATACATATGTCACTATGTGTACTCTCTTTGTGTTGTAACTTTGTACCACTAGTTGGAATGAAATGTAACACTCCCACGTTCACTGGAATTTTTTTTTTTGAAAAATATCATTGTTGTTGTAGTTTCCTCTTATTCGACTTGCCTCAGTGATCTCTATTTTTGTATTCAAACATATTTTATAATCTTTGCATTTTTTTATTCTATTTACTTTGATTGATAATGAAGCAATACTATTTTTTGAATGTTCTTTCCATCTTTAATAGTCTCCCTCCTTTTCAATTCATTTCTCTCTCATTTTGACTTAGCACGAAATTTACGAAAGTAAAAATGACTTTTTATTAGACTCCATCATATATGTTTTCTGCTTGAGGATTAGAACTTAAGTCAAATAACCACAAGTCAGAAGCATATGATATGTTTGATAAAGTCCAATGTGACAGATTGAGTTATGAATTTGGTTGTTTTGGGTAAAGTAGTGCAAAACAAAAGAGCAATGGAAACTGGAAGAACGGTTATGTTACAATCAAGTGCTTACCATTATATGCCAAAATCTATAACTGATAGCAAGGACACAACTTTATTCTTAACTAAGCCCACCAAACAAGCCTCAGGTTCAATCAGCAGGTAAGCCGATCATAATTCTGCTCGACAGAAAATCAAATTTTGAAAAAATATGTCGTGATAAGTCTGCCCAATAGAAAACCATAATTCTGCAACATCATCATAAATTGAAAAGGGTTGTGATATTGATAAATGTTTCCTTAATGTCAAACTATAAATAGGAACCATTAAACACAGTAATATATCTGCAAAATAAATTTCTTTTTAATAAAATTTCATAAGATAAGGCAAGACTTGCTAACAAAGTCATTTGGGCGAGCAACATATCTCCAATGACAGACGATTTCTTATTACCAAGAAAAACTGATAATTGTTCCACTAGTCTATTTGTTAAAACTGATGCACAACTTGTTTATGTTTTCAATAGGACTTTGGTGGTACTGAAGTTGATGAGGACAACATTGATGAAACAAAGAACTGTGTCAATGTTGATTCAATAATCAACAATGTTATTTCTAGTGTGTTTGCAGCCTTTTCTGGTTTGCCAACATCTCCTGATGTCGAAAATACTCAAGCTGAGAGATTGGTAGGTGTCTCAAATTTCAATTTACATGATTGTTTGCTTAAAATAATTCTCTATAATGCTTTTGTGATTTCCAATAGGAGTTTGGTGGTATGAATAATGATACGATGGATGTGATTTCTGATGTTGATGCAACTACGAAGTTTGTGAAAGTTGATTCAACAACTTGTGTTGTTGAGATATCTGTAAGATCTAGCTTTTTGATTTCTTTATTACCTTGTGGTTGTTTTTTTATAAATTTTAATTCTTTTTCTGTTTTCCAGCATGATGAACAAGAAATAACTCGTGTTTCCTCAATGAAAAGTAAAGTCTCTCCACTGAAACCTAAAGGCTCTACAATGAAAAAGCAAACGTATATTAGGAAGAAAAAGGGCAGCAAAGTAGCCATTAGTGATATTGCTTACGAGTTTAATTTTATGGAATCTTCCATGGAAGCTGAAGCAAAAGACACCACTACTAAAAAATCAATTAGACAAAAATTTCTAGGACAGTTACCCAAATCTCCATATGTGGCTGATTTTGATTCGGGTGCTTCCCAATCTAATTTTTATCGATGTAACATCCCGTATCTTTCTTGTACTTATTCTAATTATATGGAACCTAGTATGGTCATATGGCATAGGTAACGGATGAGATTTGTTATGCAATTATTAATGGTGTAGATGGAATTATAGAGGCTGCCCGTATAGTTTAGTGTGATGCGACTAAGTTAACGTTAAGTTAACTATTTAAACTTGGAATCGCAAGCTAGTATTTGAATCTAAAGTTTAAAATAACCAAGTGTGTATAAGTTGAAGGTTAGACTAAATGGGTTAGAAGCTTAAAATGGAGCAAATTATTGAGGTGCTTGCTTGACTTATTTAAGCTAGTAGGTGAGTCACCTACTTAAGTTGTTTGAACCAAATTAATGGACCCATGGCTATGGATCTGATTTGGGTCTATGCTAATATACTCATTTGGGCCAAATTGAACAAAAAAAAGAAAGAAAATGGATAAGTGACCCAACACACCAATCTTCCAAGGCCCAAATATAATTGAGCCCAACAAGAAATTATTCAAGTAGGTGCATCACCTACTTTGAAGTTTTAGCAGCTTGTACCCTTAAGTAGGTGCATCACCTACTTGGACCAATTTGACCAATTTTATGGTCCAAAATGCAGCTAAGGAGGTGGACAAGATAGGGCCTTTAAAAGGCCAGGTTGCTGGTCATTTTACTTCACCTTTAAGTCACAAAAAAGGAGTATATTTCAGCAAATCTCTCTACTCTCTTAAAAACAACAAGAGCAGCAGCCCTATTTTTCCTTCTAGGGTTCTTGAAGAAACCCTCCCCTTTGCAGCCAAAGGTAAGTGAAAAACACTTAAGGTTTTGTTTAATTATCTCATCGGAGATTAGGGAAACAAGTTATAAGTGTTTGACTATAAGTATATGGCTGATTATAGAACAAGCTGTTTGTTTATGTTTCCTTGTTATTGAGGAACCTTTTTTCTTCTTCTTTGGTTTAAGTGTGAAGGAAAGTTCAAGCTCTTGAAGAGTTCAATTAAAAGAATAAGTTGTTGAATTGAGGTACGGTAACTGTCCCATTTTATTTTTATTATATATGAATTTGAGAGGGGATTATGGATGTCTTGTTATTGAGAACTCAAGAAATGAGGAGATCAATAATTGATTGCTACAATAAAAGGGGTTTGGGACTGTTTTGTGGACTGTTTTGTATGTATATGTTATGGGCTGCCAGGTTGAAGTTGGATAAAGGTGTGATGAGTTTGTAATGAATTATAGAAGAAAGATGTAGTGATACACCTCTGAACTAATGCTTGCTGTCCAATCTATTTTGCGTATTGTTTAGAATGTATAATGAAGTCGAGGTGGTTTTGGTGAACCTTATAAGAACCTATCTGGTATGTGGGTGTAATTGGAGGGAAAAAAGGGTTAAAATAACACCCTTGTTTAATAGAGTAATAGTTCCTGCCCGGTTACTGTTTTGGTGAAATTAAGTACCTCAAATGTGTTGAGTGGTTACTAATACTAGTTTACCATATATTCTATTGTAGATAAATAATCTAAAAGGCGAGAAGTCAAGTCGGATTAGTTTCAGAGTCAAATGACCAGGTATGTAAGGCATACTCTATTTCACACTCTTTGGCATGAAATCGTACAATTGTTCCATCAAGCAAGTTTCTGAGGTTATCCTATAACAAAGTGATACATAATGGCCGCACATTACCCTCCATGTATCCAATGACCTTGTTCCCACTCTCTAACACATTAGCACACCTCAATACGTGCTTATTATTAAATATGCGCGTCTATCTTCACTAGAAAATTTTAGGAGTTCTCCGTTGTTCAAATAAGACCCATGTGTTATTTCAGCTCCTAAACACTTTATTTGTGTGCCGACATCTCCCTAGCTCATTGTTGTTGCGTTAAGTGTCTATTTACATGTCTCTTATTAGCGTATTACTGGTTCAAGGTACCATAATGTGATGACCACCAAGGTAACAATTTCAAAGGCTAATAAACTAAGTATTGCAATCTGTAAAATGATGAGTGGCAGCTCAGGGGCACTTGGCATGGGCCGATCTTGATACCTTTATGTGTGGGTGGCAGCTCAGGGGCATAAGCCTAGCATGGGCCGATCCCAATCTTTTTATAGGTGGCAACTCAAGGGTGTAAGCCTAGCATGGGCCGATCCTAATTTATCTTTTTTTTACCACTGATCAGCTGGTCATTTGCATTATATGGATTACAAAGATTATGAAGTAAGAAGGTAAAATGAAGAAAGAATGTAATTTACATTGTCCCACAAGTATTTATAAAGGTGATCTACTAGTACTCCTTATACACTTGTATCGGATTTCTATTGAGCTTTTGTATCAAGTGTGTTGCTACTTTCTGCCTTACATATTCAGTACATATTTTCGTACTGACGTCCCTCACGGGGGACTTGCATTTCATGCTGCAGGCAGAGGCACTTCAGCTCATACAACTCACTAGTAGGAACGTAGGTTGTTCAGGGACTATTTGTGAGCTCCAGGTTGATTCAGGGCTTTCCGAGTCTGCTCTATATATTTTGGTATTGTACAGTAAGTCTAGAGTAGGGTGGAGGTTTGTCCCGACCCTGACTAAGTCTATGTATCTTTTAGAGGCTTTGTAGACTAATGTAAAGTTATGGTAGTGTCCTGATTTTAGACATGGTGGCCCCACCGGCCAAGTGTTGTACATATCAGTTTTGGGAGTGTATGTGTAGTTAATTTCATAGATGCATAATATTATGTCGTCAGAACATTTGGTTGTTACAGTTACATGCATGGGAAGTATAAGGTTATGAATTGGTTCTCTCGGGCCTTTACGGCTACGGGTGCCTGTCCGCCCCAATAGGATTTGAGGCGTGACAATCAGGAGAATCCTTTCATCTATGACATTGAAGTATTTGATAATCTGTTGAGCTTAGGCACTGATTTTTGGGTGTTCATCAAGTGTGGATTGAATACGTCGAAATGGTAGGTTTACTATCTTTAAGCTTTTCATTTTATCATTTTTGTACTTATGGTAACGCATATATTCTGATTGTATTCATTTTTCATGTATTTTAAGTTCCAAAAATATATACACTAAAGGAAAATATGTGTTGCCCAAACATTTAATGTTTGGCTCTTGTGCTGTGGATTCGAAGAAGTTGTTTTATTCACTTACAACCTGTGGCCGACCTTTGAATGACATGTTATTATCACTTGCTATCCTAATCTATATTTGTAATGTACTTTTGACTTATCCTTTGTTTTGTTCATCTCTTTTTTATAGTAGGTAATCTATATTTGCAAGCCAACAGCTTACTCAAGGATATTCAAGACTGCTTGCCCGAAAGCTTACTCATATGCTTACAATGATCCCACTAGTATTGCCATTTACACTAGTAGTATCTACTTGCTTATTTTCTATCATCACCACTAGTCTTGTCACTTTTTCTTTTTACTATCTGTTAGTATTATATGATTAGTAGTATTAAATCAAATCAAATACATAGTAGTCGTGATTTTGGACTTCACCTTATCTCCTCTCAGTTAGATTCCTTGCTATGTCTAGTATATTGTGTTATAATCATCATTAGTAGTATTGTCACTAGTGTTGGACTCTATTTATTTGGCAGCAGTAATCATATTTAGTTATGTATAAGTTGTGATATCATTGGTGCAATTATTCTTGGACCTTTAATTTCAGATTAATATTTGGAACATCAATAGTTTTTAACTCTTGTCACACTAATATAAAATAAAATATCAAATCAAATTAAATCGAGATCAATAGGTAGTTTCTTTACTTGTGCCAAAGATCTTTGTGAACAACTTCTCTACTTCTTAAGATAGGCATAAGATTGCAACATAAACATCTTCTTTAGATATCTCTTGTAGACCTACATTGGATTTGTATCGGTAGTTGTAAAATAATATTAACTGTTCATAGTAATAGTGTGTCTAGATTAGCTACTGTATTTCTTAAAAATCCTCTTTGTTCTATATGTATTGAAGATGATGAAAATTCTGCCTCAACCCATTTGAACGATGTTGTTTCAGTAGTTGATTGGCTAACTGTCTAGCTGCTACTTTGTAACTTTGGTGTAAAGCTGTAAACTTTTCTATATATTCAATTCTTGGAGTTCTATTTCCTCTTGCTTATTTTATGCTCTGGTCAGACTTTTTCTTTTAAATCGTTCAGCTGGGTAAATATATGTATAGAATTGGCTACTCCGAAATATCAAAGGAACTCTGGAAAAGGTTGAATGTTGACTTAGGCAAGGTGTCTATAAATCACAAGTAAATTTGAGTTGTATCATAACATGTCCGAGTGCTTCGCCAACTATATTCCACTATTGGCGATCATCTTACTTTGGTTACTTCTTTATGTAATGAATGTGTTGTAATGCTCTTATTCAGTGCTCTCTTTATTTTGTCGCAGCATTTGCACACAATATTCTACTACATGAGGAAGAAGGCAAAATATGAACCTAATATTGTTGTGAAGTTTACTACAACTGATTTTGTATTTAGAAACAAGATTGATGCTTTTTATCATGATTTTGTGGAAAATGGGAAATATTTTTCTGCCATTCCCGAGAAACAAGAGGTTGAGGAGTATATCAGAGGCTTCTATTGTGATGCAAATGTACCGTGGAACAAGGTTGACTATGTGTTATTTTCAATTTATGTTCCATGGGAAAAATCTAAACTTAGACACTGGATTTTGGGAGTATTTGACTTTACCGAATTGTGCATATATATATACGACTCCAACCGTACCAGGTGCGGTGATAAAGTTGTTAAAAAAGTGATGTTACCTTACCAAACATTGATACTGTATTTTCTGAAAAAGGTCAATTTCTATCTTGAGAAGGGCATTGCCAAATCTGAAAATGACACTTTGCCGATAAAAATGGTTGATGAGCTGCCACAACAAACTCAATGGTATCTCATTACATTTATTTTTTAAATGTTCATTTCACTTCTGTTTTTTGTGGTTTTCCATATATTCACGCAATATATTTCTTTTGTATCACAGTGATTGTGGAGTATTTTTTGTGCATTTACTGAATATGTCATTCATGGTAGAGATATTCCTAAAGAGATTGACATTGGTCATGTTCACATGAGGTATGGAGCTTTGTTATGGGATTATGGAAAGAGAAAACTAGAAGCTGGTATAAAAAACAACACTACAGAAAAAGTTGGCAGATTATTGGGAAAGGAAAAGAGGAAGAGGACGCACCAGGAGTAGTAGTTTAGTTTTGTAGTTATTGAAACTCACTGAACATGAAGTATTTTTAGCTATTTTTATGTGATTATGTAAAGTTTAAACAGTCTTTTCAATTTGAATTGGCTATTTTTTATGTGATAACATAAAGTATACAATGTAGAATCGCTACTGATTCATTTGTTGGTATCTTTGTATATTTATGTTTTATTATCGAAGAATATTTTTTGTCTTTCCTTGTGGCAAGTCTTACCCCTGAGGTAAATGTTATTGAGTATCTTCTAAATTAGTAAACAATGTGGCAGGGTCAATTCATGCCCATGAGGTATAACTTGTTCCTATGGGGGTTGTCTTATCATTAATTATGTGCGACTGCTATATGAGTATTTTGATCATTATCATTAATATGCATCGCTTTATCAATTTAATATTAGTATTTATAACCTAGAGAGAGAATGCATATGCATCACTTCACCTTAACAATTTCTCCTTATTGTTCATCTCCATCTCTCCAATAACATGTATACACCATAATCTCATGCTAAAGAGAAGTTGCTTGTGATCAGCTTGTCAACAAAAATACAAAAATACATATACTTGTTATGTGTAGTTCAAAAACTGCTTGTGATCAGCTAGGCATCAAAAATACATATACTTGTTATGTGTAGTTCAGAAAGTCTTATGCTAAAGAGAAGTTGCTTGTGATCAGCTAGGCACCAAAAATACATATTACTTGTAATCTGTATTTCAGAAGGTACTTGTGATCAGCTAGGCACCAAAAATAAATATAATTATTATACATATACTTGTTATGTGTAGTTCAGAAGGTGCTTATAATCAGCTAGGCACCAAAAATACATATACTTGTTTATGTGTAGTTCAAAAAGTCTTATGCTAAAGAGAAGTTGCTTGTGATCAGCTAGGCACCAAAAATACATATAATTGTTGTGTGTAGTTCAGAAGGGAGATGGAATATATACATTTGTCTTATGAACCAGACGATCTACGATGTTCATTACTGTCAATGCCAGCTCTTCATAGAATTTTTTTAAAAGAAAATCAGCAAAGCTTATTCTGCAAGTTGAAAGAAGCTACGAAGCATAAACCAGTTGAATATATTAAGAAATGGAACCATGCATTGTCATCGTTGAATTTAAAGGTGTCTGCTCTAGCTGCAAGTCTTATCTAAAAGCTCTAGTTGAAAGCGAGAACATTCTCCAAAACTAGCTGTGGCATCTGCAACCATAATAGAAGGATAAAGGTTCACTTATATCAACGTAGATCAAAGCTCAGATAGAGAAATTGTCCCAATTTGATAGTTAGAGTTTTGATAATTAGCTTGGTCAGGGAAAGTGCAGGAGAAGGTTTTTTCATCCAAGGAATGAGCTTTCAAAGTTAAATTCCCTGTATTATATGGAAAAGATAGAACCTTACTCAGGAACAGCAGCTGATTCAATAGTGATGATTCCAACATATGAGCAGGAGAATCAGCTACAAATAAACTGACATAAAACAGATATTGCATCTAACCTAGGAGTAGAATCAACTATGATAGTGAAACATCTAGTATATGAGCAGAATCATCCATACAGAGCAATCAAACATACATAGGGGACGAATTTTAAGGCAACCAAAAATGGCTACAATCAAGCATACAACATCAAATCACAAACGATCATATAGTTATAAGCAGAAGCAACGGAACAGAAGTAATAAAACACATATTTCGCGAGTGAATCTCAAGGAAATAAAAAAACTAGCAATAAATCACAAATAACAATAAAACAACTATGTATAATCTACAATCAAAAAATAGTAATAGTATATTTCCCTATTATCAAAATATAATTCCAATTACTTACTTTCAATTTCAAGGCGACTTGAATCTTGTCAGTCACATCCAGTTCCGCCCAACGTGTGATATCATGAAAGTTGTCTTGCGATTCCATTTTTCTTCCATAAAACCAACTTTGTAACTTATTTTGGATATAATCGATCCATCCTGGTATTGGTAGTTGCCTGGATTTTCTCAGTACCGCATTTATGGACTCCACGTTATTAGTCGTAAGCATATTGTACCTTCTGTTGGTATGAAAAAAACGAGCCCATCTTTCTGGTTCTTCTTCTTTCAAATACTCCACAACAACTTTATTGACTTTTTCTATCTCATCCATAAAAGTATAAAATTCAGTTCATTTGTATATTATTGTTGCATTGTAGATGAGTGATAGAACCACATCTGATAAGTATCTTTTTCTTAAATTCTCCTCCATGTGATAGATGCATATCCCGTGCTGACACTCTAAATAGACATTTGTAATTACATTTGCAATGGCTGGGTGACTATCTGATAGAATAGATAATTGTTCACGTACCCCAATTGCATGTCTTAATTGATTGAAGAACCAGTTATAAGACTCATTATTTTCTGAGTCTGCAATTCCAAAAGCCAAAGAAAATATGTTTTTGTTTCCGTCCTTTAACACTGCTATCATAAGGACACCACGATATTTTGCCTTCAAAAATATTGCATCTATCATTATTATCAGTCTACAGTTGGTCCATCTAATGATTGAAGCGTCATAAGTAAAGAATGCATATTGAAACCTGTGTTGAGCAAAAGAATATTAGTAATAATTTGCATTTGATGTTTAAAATCAGAGAACAACAATTTTCTAAACTAAGTCTTGCCCATGAGGCAAGAGTTGCATATATGTTAATAATCTAATCAGTTCAATTAAAGAATAAACTTTTGCCTCTTGGGCAAAAGTTTTCAACTTCAATAGGATAGCATTTGTACCACAATTTTCTAAACTAAGTCTTGCCTGTGAGGAAAGAGTTCCATCTATGTTACTAATCTAATCAATGCAAATAAAGGATAAACTTTTGCCTCTTAAGCAAAAGTTTTTAATTTCAACAATTTTCTAAACTAAGTTTTGCCCATGAGGCAAGAGTTCCATCTATGTTAATAATCTAATCAATGCAAATAAAGGATAAACTTTTGCCTCTTGGGCAAAAGTTTTTAATTTCAACAATTTTCTAAACTAAGTTTTGCCCATGAGGCAAGAGTTTTATCTATGTTAATAATCTAATCAGTGCAAATAAAGGTTAAATTATTGCCTCTTGGGCAAAAGTTTTTAATTTGAACAATTTTCTAAACTAAGTCTTGCCCATGAGGCAAGAGCTCCATCTATGTTAATAATCTAATCAATACAAATAAAGGATAAACTTTTGCCCTATGGGCAAAAGTTTTCAACTTCAACAGGATAGCATTTGTACAACAATTTTCTAAACTAAGTCTTACCCATGAGGCAAGAGTTCCATCTATGTTAATAATCTAATCAGTGCAAATAAAGTATAAACTTTTGCCTCTTAAGCAAAAGTTTTCAATTTCAACAAATTTCTGAACTAAGTCTTGCCCATAAGGCAAGAGTTGCATCTATATTAATGATCTAATCAGTCCAAATAAAGGATAAACTGTTGCTTTTTGGGAAAAAGTTTTCAATTTCAATAATTTTCTAAACTAAGTCTTACCCATGAGGTAAGAGTTCAATCTATGTTAATAATCTAATCAGTGCAAATAAAGGATAAGCTTTTGCCTCTAGGGCAAAAGTTTTCAACTTCAACAGGATAGTATTTGTACGACAATTTTCTAAACTAAGTCTTGCCCATGAGGCAAGAGTTCCGTCTATGTTAATAATCTAATCAGTCCAAATAAAGGATAAATTGTTGCCTCTTGGGCAAAGGTTTTCAATTTTAACATTTTTCTAAGCTAAGTCTTACTGATAAGGCAAGAGTTGCATCTATGTTAATAATCTAATCAGTGCAAATAAAGGATAAATTGTTGCCTCTTGGGCAAAAGTTTTCAATTTCAACAATTTTCTAAACTAAGTCTTCCCCATGAGGCAAGAGTCCAATCTATGTTAATAATCCAATCATTGCAAATAAAGGATAAATTATTGCCTCTTGGGCAAAAGTTTTCAATTTCAATAATTTTCTAAACTAAGTATTGCCCATGAGGCAAGAGTTTTATCTATGTTAATAATCTAATCAGTGCAAATAAAGAATAAATTGTTGCCTCTTGGGGAAACGTTTTCAATTTCAATAGTGTAGCATTTGTACCTGTTCTCGTCATCCCTCTTTATGTTTGTGTATGTGCCTGGGTTGTTTTGTTTCATCATGTGAAGATACGATGGCAACCTATTGTAGTTCTCTTCTGCAGTTCCTCTTATCACCATATAGGCATGTTGTATTGCTCCCCATTCTTTGTTGTGGGATTTGATGATTCTGTATTTCCTTCTCATTTCATCTACCATGAAGTTTGGTGTGATTATATTACTAGAGTCATGCACGAGCTCTAGTATGTAGTCACATATGACCTTTGATATTACATTCATGTGGTCGGACGTTATAAAATCAACCGAGTAACTGTGAGTTTTTTCATATGTAGTAACCTGAAAGAGCAAGTAATCGGGAATCTTCGAGGTATGAAACCGCCACACATAGATGTCGTCCAAACATCGCAGTGAATATCTTATTGTGCTTGATTTGATAACCTTAAATTGGATGTTGTGTGTAATTGCAATGTTTGACATGCACATCATCATATTTTGTTTGTCAATGAAGATCGACTTGATATTTACCTCATTCAAAGAGGCATTGTTTCTCAAGAGAGTAGTCTCGACATCAAGTATCCTCTTCTTTTTTTGGCTTACCCTCTTAATCTTGGATGGCTCAGCTATTTCAGCCTCCAATATTTGTTCAATAATATGTAACTCATTATTTCTATCAATAATTTCTGTTGATTGTCCCATATTGTATTACTCAATACTCATTGCTTTTCCATCCATTCCAAGCACAACCCTTGTAAAAAAATGAAACAACAAAAGATTAGTAACAAATTAATTTAGAATATATATCTTCAACAAGTAAAATCATTAAAGAGTAAGGCATAGTCAACTATTGCCCATGGGGCATAACTGTCAAAGTCTTGCCTCTAGGGCAAAAGTTATAAGTCATCTGCCAAATCATTACAGACTATGGCAGTGTCAACTCTTGCCCATGGGGCATAACTATCTCAGTTTTGCCTCTGGAGCAAGAGTTATAGGTCATCTGCCAAATTATTACAGACTAAGGAAGTGTCAACTCTTGCCCATGGGGCATAACTTGAAATGTATGGCAAAATCTGAAGATGCTAAAATCGCACTTAAAACTACTGAATAACACATCCTATAGGGGTGATTCAGAGAGTGTTCTTTACTTCAGAGATAGGTTGCAAGTGATACAACATAGTTTATCAACTCAATACTCTGATAGTACGGCCTTGAAAAAGAATGATGTACTGACTATTATTGAGAAGTAGAGCAATATTGAAGAAAGCATGTAACAATAAAAATTCAGGGCTTTGTGTATAAGCTAGGTGATTCAAACCCCATGTATTTTAGTGCATTTATGAAAGAAAAAAAGTAACAAGAATCTTATTTAGCTTTTAAACTAAGAATCTTATTATTTTAGTATTTTCTTTGACTTTCAAGTTTTTGGTTAATGCTTTGTTGAATATATTTTTCACCTCACTGGATACAGCCAGAAAATTTTATTTTGGCTTGTAAAATCTTGTAGATAACCATGGCTACCCCAAACGGGATCATTTATTATTCTGTCAAATCACCTCAACACCCAAAGGTTCATGCCCTTAAGTCAAGGGACTGAATATAGCAAACATAATGGATATTTTTATATGCCATGATTGAAGTTTTCTAATAAGGGGTAATGGGAGGTGTGTGGAAAACTAAGCAGTGGTGTCATCTTCAGGGGATCTCTTGTGTTATGTCACTCAACAGAAACACGTGATACTGAGATAAAAGAAGTTACCAGAAACATTAGAATTATTCTAACATATCTAGGTAAGCATTGTTCAACAACAAATAGTCAATAAATATAAATATGATGCGTGTTCAACAATGAAGGATTTTTTTAACACTGAAAAGTTGTACAATAGCAACCTTGTTACCTAAAGTGCCAAATCCTACTACTATTAGAGAGTTTAAACCTATTGCCTGTTGCTCTATGTTATACAAGCTAATAGCTAAGGTGCTCTCTCTTAGAATCAACAAGTTAGTGCTTCTTTAATCTCTAAAACACAGGTTGGATTCATCCGAGATGGAAACACAGTCTTTCCCTCCAAGACCAAACCCTCGCAACTACTCAAACATAATTATAATCGTAATAACAAAGTCCCCACAACCTGTTCGACATAATTCCTCATCGTCTTCTAATGCTAATTATACCACTAGTTTGAAATACTTGAAACTAATTTCTTGTACCACCTTGACCTTATACATTTAGCCTTCCCAAAATATATTGCGATCAACGTTAACTCCCATATTAACGGCCTTTCCCTCCAAGACCAAGCCCCCACAACTACTCAAACATAATTATAACCACAATAACAAACTACCCATAACCTGTTCGACAAAATTCCTTAATAGTAAATATGTTACTACAACAACAGCATATCCTAAGTTCAGCTTGCGTTCACCTCCCCAAAAATCAAATCAATATGTTAATTATATAACGAGCTAAAATTACTACAATGCATCAATAAGCTAAAATTACCACAATGAATTTTGATGATGAAATTCATACCTGAAGAAACCTTACGGCTAAAGTCGATTTTGCAAATGTTTGAAAGTCGATTCTCGAATTTGAAAGAAAGATTTAATAGCGAGTCGATTCTGGAATTTGAAAGAAACGGGTTATTCTCAAATATAAGCTGAAGTTTGAAGAAAGAGATTTAACAGCAGGAGGGTATTTTTATCCAAGAAAATATGCCTTAACAAGTTAAGGCTATTATAACAAAGTCTTTTTATTTGGGGCTAAAATTTGAAAGTCACCCTAATTTGGATCTATATTTGAGAATAACCTGAAAACAACTTGATGTCAAACTTGGCAACCTTAGGGAGTAAGTTTGGTGGTCCATAGATAGCCATTATTTTGTACATATTTATTGATATATGAAAGTAGTAAAACAAAAGTACTACTAAAAATACCTAAAGTTCTCTTCTTTCTTTAAGTTTGATATTGATATTTTATCGTTATTAATATAATAATTTTGACTTTTTGGCTCATAATGAATAATTATTCTTCTTTATTAAAATTAAATTTCTTTAATTCTTTTATCATCGTTGTAGCATTCATTAGTACATGGTTTTGAGATATATTCTCTCTCTTTCTCTCTCTCTCTCTCTCTATCTATATATATATATATATATATATATATATATTTAGAGAGAGATGTTAGAAGATGGAAGTAACAACAGTGAAAAATAGTTTTTCTATTTTTTTGTTTGTTGGGTTTCATAAACTTAATCTTTGTTAATTTATGGCTTCTAGTTTAAAATCTAGAAGAGCGTGTTGAATACTGAAGAATGCACCCTAACCAGTGAAATGTTCTTAAAGATAGTGACAGAAGCAAAGCTCAAGCTAAAGAATTTTTGTGATTGTTCAATAATTCCAAAACTAACTTCATAACAAACTCTAGTACAATACTAGTGTGAGAATAAAATGCAGATGTCTTCTAACAGGGAAATAAAATCCTATTTATAGTAGGGGTGGGCATATTTTGGTTTAAACCGAAAAAATCAAAAAAACAAATTGAAATTTTAATTTTGGTTTGTTTTTTCAGTTTTTCGAATCAGTTTTGGTTTGTAATTTTTGAAATTCGATTAAAAAGTTTGATTTTCAGTTTTTCAAAAAAATAATTCGGATAAACCGATTAACCGAAATTCTATAAATAATTAATAATATATATATTTTATTATATATATTTATAATATTTAATATATAATAATATAATATAAATATATAATAGCAACCCTAATAACTAATAAGTAATAGCACGCCACATACAACTAACAACATACATCAGTCCAATAGTCAAACAATCGATCGAACCATAGACCGCCGACGAGATCGTCGTCTGTACAACGACACCAGAGTCGGCGACCAGACAACCATTGTGGACTGCAGCCTAAAGTGCCAACTGTGGTCTTTCCGGCAGCGACCATTCTTTCGAATTTCGATTGTTTATGCAAAATTATGCATAATAAAGTTATATATTATGTTAAACTTTTGGTTATATCATTTAGTTTCATCCATGTTGAGTTATTTATATCTGAAAATGAAAAATAGGTTTGAATTATTTTTTAAAAAAATCATTAGTTTTAAATGTCTAGTCATAACAAAGAGAGGTTCACTACTTTAATTTTAAAAACAGAAATAAAAATCCAAAATAACTTAACCGAACCAAATTTATTTTGGTTTGGTTACGGTTGTCATTTTTGTCAATCTGAAAATCAAAAAATCAAACCGATATTAAATTATCAAACCAAATAAATCGAATGCCCAGCCCTAATGTATAGCTAAGTATTAAGGGACAAGATCAACAAAATATGCTCTTCTACTTTGCTCATTATCACCATTAAGTAATGGCTGAAGCAGATCTCAGGATCTTGTACAGTGACCAATTGTTTGAGTAACTTCGATCCAGATTGTTCTTGATATCCGACATTATATCTTCGGAGTTAGATGGGTTTATGTCGTAACACAAGCAACTGATGGTAACACATCAAACCTTTTGTACGAATGAAGTTGTTTCCTATCAGCCTCGTTCATGCCTTTCTCTAGCTCACACTTGTCATTTTCACCATGTATTAGCTCATGACTCAATCATTTATTGAATCCAAATTTTACCCTATGCAAAGTTAGCAATAGCCGGTAGATATACTCATATTGGTAAGGTTATTATTGTTGTGATCAAAGAAGCTTACCAAATATGCCTAGAAAGATCAGAAACTATAATTCAGATCAAACTTATTGTATTGTAACTGAATACGGATTTTTGATAACATTTTCAATTGGATTGGACGGGAATAGAGAAGTGCCCGTGAATTACGGACCAAAGGTATTTAGTGAAATTTAAATCCATGGTTAAAACATGACCACATGGACCAGCTGTGATCTGACAATTTGAACTCAGTAGGTTTGTTCCGTACTCCACTTTTGGAGACAACCGGTGATGCTGCTTGAAATTAAGTGTTGTTGTGACCACAATACCCTCACCTTTGCAAAATACTTTTGTCACACTTGTTTGTCTCTTTTTCGACGTTTGTTTGAAATTTGACTCATCATCCACATACTTTTACCTGTTAGTAAAAGGGAAAATCGCAGTACTCTTTGTTTAAATTTTTAAAATATAAAATAGAAAAGCAATTTGACAACTTGCGGTATAAAAATATATCGTAATAATAATTAGTTTTAATTTAACTTTAAATTTCATTTATATTCTTAATGAAGTTATTTACAACACCACAAATTTCTAAAAGAAATTTTAAATCACAAGTTCTTAATAATTTTAAGAATACTATATTTCATTTGTCTTCTAAAGGAATTGTAAGGGGCCGTTTGATAAGGAAAGAGTTATTGCCGGATAATTAGTTTTGAAATTAGTTATTCCGAAATTATTTAAAATTTGTTATCTTACTATGTATATGAGATAACTTATCTCATCACTATAGTGTAAAGGCTTAAGTCATCGCTAGACACCTAAATTTGTCTCAAAAATTCACTTAGACCCCTCAACTAAGGCCTGTACTTATCAGCCCCTAACCCACCCGAATTTTGATTCAATTAGGCCTTTTTGCCTAATCAGCAAAAAGTATAGAGTGTGTTTAATACACTCGCGTGACATGGCAAAATTGACTAATTAAAAGGTGACACGTGGCATTAAAATTCAATAATTATAAAATTTTAAAAAAAAAATGATTATTAAATAATAATTATAAAAAAAAATTAAAATTAAAAATCAAAATCTGGTCCCCCTTTCCCCAGCCCCCTCCCCCATTCATCTTTTTCTCTATTTCGTCGTCAACCCCCCACCCCCATGTCAGAAATCTCCATTTTTCCCGATATTCTACTTCGACTAAGAAATCAATTACTCTAGATGTGTAACAAAGAAAAAAATCAAGAACATCAAGGACTATAAACACAAAGAAGTTAATGACTTCATTCAATATTTTGCCTGCCCCTCTCGTTCATCTTCTTTTCTATTTCATCGTCAACCCTCCACCCCACGTCAGAAATCTCCATTTTTCTGATGATCAGATTAAGACAACAAATTAAAAACTAAATTATCTTCTCCATTGCCAAATACCATTGAGATTTCAAGATTTCAAGATTTGGACAAGAAATCTTAACAAGCTATAAAACTTGCTCGTTCTATAAACGTTACAGCAAATGTTATCTCAAGTACATAACTTGCCCGTCTGAGTGTCCTAAAATTCACCCGAAAGATCCCTATGCTAAAGAATGTTTTCTTGATTGTTACTCTCCCAAATGTGAAGCAGTATGTAGAAGTAAGTATATTCAAACATTCATTGTAGCTTAGCTTTGTTTTTCGATCGTTTTTAGCAGAAGAAGCACTAATATCTATTACACTATGCTAATGAATTTTCATGTGTATGTTACAGAACGAAAAACAAATTATAATGGTCCTGGTGCTAGGGGTGGTCATGGTACGATACGGTACGGTGTTTTAAAATTCGGTATGGTAACTTTGGTTTTCGGTATCTAAAAGAACAATATCATTACCATACCAAATTAGTTTGGTATGGTTCGGTATTTTTAAATTTGGTTTTGATATTTTACGGTATGGTAATTCGGTAACCATACTTTATTTGATTTCGACTTACATATATTCATATAAAAAAACTATAACTTTAAACTTTAAAAACGTCTCAATCATATAAGACTAACAACTACCTTTGTTAATCAATTACACAAAAAGAACATTTCAATAACGATTGAGTAGTCCAAGATGCAAACTCTAACAACATTACCTAAACTTAAGCATAGTACTCCTAAATAATGAGTTTCCCAAAAAAAATTATTTCTAAATTATTATTATTGGCTAATGGATGATATATAAATATATTTAATAATCTTAAATATAATATACATGAGTTTTATATATTATTAAAAAACTTTGGTGCGGTATACGGTATTTCGATATTTATTGCATAGATACCAAATACCAAAATAATTTAAAACTCTTACCAAATACCATAACAAATATCATAACATCCATACTATGGTATAAAAAAATTTGATTTCGAAATAGTATTCGGCATATACCATACCATGTCCACCCCTACCTGGTGCAGCTTGTTATGATGCTTGTTTTATGGTGGGGTTGGGGGATGACGGGATAGGGGGTTGTGATGACGACGGGACTGGGCTTGGGGTAGGGTGGGGTGGGGGTTGACGATTGGGGTAGGGGTGAGGAAAACGATGAATAGGGGGGCGCTTTTCTTTTTTTTAAAGAAGTTATAACAATTAAAAATTATATTAATAAAATAATTTAAATATAAGTTTTTTAATTAAAAAATTATTTATTCTACTATTAAAAAAATTGGGCCCTCAGTGCCACTTGGCACGTTTTCATTCATTATTTAATCAAAAAATTATGCCTCACGCGCCCTTATTAAGTGGACAACACGCGGAGTGCCACATAGTTAAAAAAGGCCTAATTGGATCAAATTCGGGTGGGTTAGGGGCCTGATAGATACAGGTCTTAGTTGAGGGGCCTAAGTGAAGTTTCGAGAAAAATTTAGGTGTCTGACGATGACTTAAGCCTAGTGTAAATGATGGGATAATAACTTCGGTATTTAATTAATATCTCTAACCAAACATGGGATAAATCAAATCCTTCATTTTATACCAAAATTATTTACTCCTTATACCTCACACCAAACAACCCCTAAAAGTTATGGGAGGATTGAGTTTGAGGTATGGGATACGTTAAATTATTAAATTTTAAATATCAATGTAATAATATAAATGAAAATATAATTATTAATTAAACATTATTTTCAAACTAATGCAATCTTTGAGAATTATTTATTTAATTTCGCTTATATGCACCAATACTTTTTACGCGTATTATACAATAATTTTTGCCAATAAAGAATAGTAAGTGAAAAACAAAACAATTAAATTGTAGTTTATACTCCCTCCATTTAATTTTAAAGAAGATGTATTTATAAAAGTAATTTTATTAAGGAAAAAGGTCAAATATGTCCCTAAACTTTGTGAAATTATCCAGATATACCCTCTGTTTCAAGTTTACCTCACCAATGCCTTTACCGTCCAAATATTGGCTCATATATGCCCTTGTTGCCAAGTGTTGATACATATATGTCACTGTTGTCGTTAATTGTTTTACTGAAATTTTCCAACCTTTTTTTTCCTTTTTACCACATCACTTTTTAATTGTCACATCACATATAATTAAACTCACCCCTTCTTCTACACATTAAACATTTGCCAAATGCTATCATCTATCTTACAATCTCTTTGAATTTTCTCTAATTTGCTGAAACAGTATGTTGTATTTTCAGATTTATCCATAGTCGCTCTTTGCAATTGGTAAGTACTTCAATTCTTGATTTTTTTTCGTGATTGTGCATTGAGTTTTTTGGGGTGTTTCTGAATTTTTTAGTTTTTTACTTGATGATTCTTAAGGTTACCCAATAATATGAAAATACAGCAAAGAGATTTCGATAAATTAGAAAAAATTCAAAGAAATTGTGAGGTAGATAAGAGCATTTTGCAGATGTTTAATGTGTAGAAGTAGGGGTGAGTTTAATTATATGTGATGTGGCAAATATAATTTCTTAAAAAGAAAAAGGGGTTAGGAAATTTCAGGAAAATAATTAACGACGGCAGGGGTATATATAGGTCAAAACTTGGCAACAAAGATATATATGGTCCAAAACTTGAACGACGAGGGCATTAGTGAGCTAAACTTGAAACGAATGATATATCTGGATATTTTCGCAAAGTTTAGGAGCACATTGACCCTTTTTCCTTTTCTTAATGATAATTTAGAACTTTAAATTTAGATATTACAAGTTGATGTAGTTACTCTCTATTTCATTTTACTTGTCCTTCTTACTAAAAATAGTTGTTTCTATTTTATTTTTTAATTTATGATATCAAAAAAGGTTTATCATGTTATTTCAATACTATTTCGATCATTAAATGATTATATAAAGTGTATTATAATACTTAAATTTATATTTTCAATGCATAATTAATAACACTAGTTTAGTAAAATAAATCGAGTATTTATTTGGTGTGAGCCATAAGGTATAATAGTCCTGAGATAAAATGTAGGATTATTTTATCCTGCATTTGGTTGGAGGGATTAGTTAATCCTGAGATTATTTATCCCATCATTTATACTATAGTAATGGGATAAGTTTATCCCATTTAAAGATTGAGATAATTTAACTCGAATAACCTGTTACCAACCAAATGACCCCTAACGATATTATATAAAAAAATAATAAAGCTCTCTTGGTTTAATAAAATTAGATAATTAAATTGCAATACACATTTTTTGTATAGGGATAATCTATATTTATAATCTATAATCTATATCTATATCTATAACATATTAAAAGTGTGGAGCCCCTTAGAAAAGTGATTTGAACTTTTTGCCCTTCATTATAAATCCCCGTAATAGACAAAATTAACTTTTCACTTTTTTACTTTAATTATTATATTATATCTTTATAATATTGAATATTGACTATAATAAATATATTAGTTTGTTAGGTGTAAAATTTGCTAAATTTTTCTATTTTTATGGGAAAAAGTTTGTTTTCTTAATGTTTTGTAGGTGTTTCCTACATTTATGGAAAATATTGATTTTCTAATCTAGGCAAATGGCTGAATTTTGTTAAATCTATGGAAAAGGTTAGTTTTTAAGGTAGAAAAATTATTTTTATGGAAAATAATTATTAAAACATATGAATATATGAAATGCTCTTAAAATATTAATTAGCGTCTTTTTTGATTTATCATTCCTCTACTTTTATATAAAAAGTTTTTAATTTTACATTCTTATTTTTCATGGTTGTTACAGTAATATTTATGATTAAAGAGATAAATTTCTTTATGATTTGAAGTAAATTTTCTAACTTTTAGTATATTTCTGAAGTTTTCAATGATAAATTCTTGATAGACAATTGTTATAGTATCTATGACTAAAAAAATAAATTTGCTTGTGACTTGAGCTAGATTTTCTCAAATTTTAGTATAAACTTGAAATTTACGTAATAATTTTTTAGCTATTCTTGATAGACAATTGCATGTTCAAGTATTTGTGATACATATTAATTTATATGATTTAAATAGATATAAAAAATTTAGCATGGATAATTATTTTTTAATAATTTTATTTTCATGAGACATACATGCAAATTACGTAGACTTGACTAGTAAATAAGATAAACGGATGAAGTATCGATTTTAAATTGACAGTCGTTAATACTCATAATAGCTAATTTACACAACATAAAGAAACTCTTATTTCTAATGTTATCAAAACTTCATGACCTCATAGCATCTCTTATTAGTTACGAGTGGCGATAGCCCGTGTTGAGCACGGGTTCAATATACTAAGATTAAATTTTTAAAATTATTATGAAAGTAGTGAAATAAATCTTCATAATTAAGTATTGATAT
This sequence comes from Capsicum baccatum var. pendulum, assembly GCA_030864225.1. Taxonomy (NCBI): domain Eukaryota; kingdom Viridiplantae; phylum Streptophyta; class Magnoliopsida; order Solanales; family Solanaceae; genus Capsicum; species Capsicum baccatum. The sequence continues at coordinate 155,040,395 of CM061560.1, read as the reverse complement.
ATTTATATATAGTATGAGTGTATTTAGGAATTTAATCACAGTTTCTATTCTCTCGTTAATTTTATGATCTAAAATTTAGATCTTTCATTAAGTGTTAAGAAAATATATTTATACATGAAGTGGCATAAAAAATAAAATAGTTTGAAATAATTAAAGTTTCTAGTTGTTCTGATTTATGATATTTTTTCTTCTATTCCAATTTAAGTTGCACTGATATAACTTTGGGAGGCAAACAAATATCATGATTGAAGTAGCGAAGCAGTTTAAATGACTCATAATAACTAGTTAGAAGTGATATAGCAAAATGATATAAGAAATACTTGTGAAAATAATTTAAGTGGATTTCATATAAAATGTCACGTTAATTTAAAACATCACAAGTTAAATTAGCATTTTATGTCCATTTTACCTTTTTTTATTAAATATTATTAATTTTTTAATACGTAGATGACTTATAATAATTAATTAGAGGTGATATAGTAAATTACGATTGAAGCAGCTGAAACAGACATGTCATAAATGTCTATTTTACTTTTTTTTATTAAATATTATTAATTTTCTAATACGTTAATAATTAATTAGGGGTGATGTAGTAAAATCACGGAGCAAGCAGTGGTCGACAAGCATGTCGACCATCGAAACGAAAAAGTAGTTAAAAAAATTAAAATTTAATTTCCTTATTTACGTAGTTTATGCTTGTACCTAATAAAAATTGAAAGTTTGATCATTCATATCTTAGTTCGTAACTATGTATTTGATTTTTTATTTGAATTCAATCATTTAGATCCATACTCCCCTTTTGACACATATATTACTATTGCAGAGTACTTCATCCAATTATTTTTAATTTATCATTTTGTATCTACTTTATCCCTGTTATTAAATATTATTTATTATTTAATACTTAAATACCTTATAATAACTAATTAATTAGAAGTGATATAGTAAAATTACTATAAAAAGTACTTGAGAAAATAAATTAAGTGAATCCCACATAAGTCGTCAAGTTAATTTAAAACATCAAGAGTTAAATTATTATTTTGTGTCTATTTTAACTTTTTTTTTTTTGAAATATTATCAATTTTCTAATATTTAGATAATCTATAATAATTAATTAGGGGAGATATAATGAAATCACAGTTGAAGCAGCGGAAGCGGACATGTCATAAATATTCATTTACTTTTTTAATTAAATATTATTAATTTTTAATACGTAAATGACTTATAATAATTAATTAGGATTGATATAGTAAAATCAAGATTGAAGCAGCTGAAATAGGTATGTCGTCAACAAACTGCCTGATTCAGCAGCTTCATCCAACTTATAACAACTAATTAAAAGCGATATAGTAAAAATAACTATACAAAATATTTATGAAAAAAATTTAAGTGAACCCCATATAAGTTGTAAAGTTAATTTAAAATATCAAAAGTTAAGTTATTATCTTGTATCTATTTTATCTTTTTTATGAAATATTAGCAATTTTCTAATGCTTAGGTTATCTATAATAATTAATTAAGGATGATATAATAAAAATCATGATTGAAGCAGCTAAAGCAGACATATCATAAATATTTATTGTACTTTTTTTAATTAAATATAATTAATTTTATAAATACGTAAATAACTTATAATAATTAATTAAAAATAATATAATAAATTACGATTGAAGCCGTCAAAATAGTCATGTCATAAATATCTATTTTAATTTTTAATTAAATATTATTAATTTTATAATATATAAATAACTTATAATAATAAATTAAAATAATATAGTAAATTCATGATTAAAACAGCTGATGAGACATATGGTCAGCAAAATGCCCGCTTTATCACACTTCTACATAAGTAATGACGGAACCCCACAGTTAGTTAGACAAAAAGTAAATTAATAAAATAAATTAATCCCTTCTTTTTTATCTTCTTTTTTAAAAAAAAAAAATTGGGGGTAGGGGAAAGAAATTATAATATGGGTAATCAAACTCCACCAATAAGGTGGAAGTTTAGGTAACGAATCAATTAAGCTATTAAGATTCTCTATTGTTCCTTCATTTGTCCTAATTTTTAGTATTCTTTTAAAAATTACATGAGTGATATTATCGACTGCAAAAATTTCTATAAATGGAGAAAAATATTTTTCATTAATTTCATTAATCTAATTAATATTTTTTTGATATTTTCTTCATCTATTTTTACTTATTATCTTTTATTTTAGAATGTCCAATAATTTTATTTAATTTATAAAATATTTATTTATTTTAACCTTAATTTTAAATATGATTAATTTATTTAATATATTTTTTAAATATTAAATTTATTATGTTTAAAAAATAATGTGATAAAATTATTAATATTTTTTTTATTTTTATGTTAATAAAAAATGAATAAGTAAAAATGAACGGATAAATTAGTAGCCAGACGAAAATTAAAGGAAAAAAAGAAGATATTTTTTGATGTGTAAAATTCCAACTACATTTTCAAATTAGAGAAAAGACATGTTTTCTCCTTAACTTGTCCGCTTAATTTACTTTAGCATTTAAACTTAACTTTCATTTATTTACCCCCTTAACATCTTTAAACTGTATTAAAATCCCCCCTTAACTGTCTGCGCGTAAACAATTGTTGTTGGGCGCGTTAATACTCGTTTTTTGTCTATTTAGTTTCTTTTAAATATTCGTTTAAAGAAAAAAAATGTGTATATTTGTAAAAAAAAAAAATCACTAATTTATATTTAAAATATAATAGAATTTCTTTAAAGAAAATTAAAAAATAGGCATCTTTTATTCTTTCTTCTCCAAAACATCAACAACACTCAAATTCATTCATTAACAACCTCAAATTCATTTTCCATCAACACTCTCCTTCAATTTTTTTCATTTTCCTCCATTAACACCACCAAAAAACAACCACAAATACTCTAAATTAATAAAAATCCTCCATTGAACACCATCTCAAACTTCAATCCAACTCCCTCAAAATTTGAACAAAAATTAAATTAAATTGATAATTTTATCTTTAAACCACTTATCATCAATGCAATTTCTATTAATTTCTACTTTTGAACTTTTTTTTAATAAGATAATTTTTGAATTACTTTTTTTAATTCAAAACTTGAACTAGAAATAAGAAAAAAAAATCACAAACCTATTTGTAGGAGTGGGGTTGCAACTGGTGGGAGCTGAAAAAAGGTAGAATATTTGTATGTTAACAATAAAGGAAGGGGGGAGGTGGAGCTGGAAAGGGAGAAAAAGTAGGGGATGGGTAGGCGGTAAGGGTGTTAAGTGGGTCGGGTCAACCCGAAATCGGCCCGTTAAAATTATTCGGGTTGTGGGCAGGGCAGGGCTCAACATTAAACTTTTTAAAAACAACCCTAACCCGACCCACTTAACTCAACCCGGTCAAAAATAAAAATAATTTTTTTTTTCAATATACACTATATATAACCACCTATAAATATTTTAAATAAGTTAAAAAATATATATACACTATATATATAGTATACACTACATTAGAATTTTTAAAACATATACACAATTACACATATATACGCACCATTTAATGTATATTGCTACTTTGAAGTTTAAATAAAATATACTACAATATATATTAATTACAATATATATATATATATATATATATATATATATATAGTTATAGTTATAGTTATAGTTATATACTAATTTATAAAATATATACATATGTATATGTTAAATATACACATCAATAGAAGATATATACACACATATACGCACCATTCAATGTATATGTATTACTTTAAATAAAATATACTACAATATATATACATTACAATATGTATATATATATATATATATAGTTATATACTAATTTATAAAATATATACACATGTATACGTTAAATATACACGTCTATAGAAGATATATACACATATATACGCACTATTTAATATATATGTACTACTTTAAATAAAATATACTACAATATATATACATTACAATATATATATATATATATATATATATATAGTTATATACTATTTTATAAAATATATACACATATATACGTTAAATATACATGTCTATAGAAGATATATACATATATATACGCTCCATTCAACGTATATGTACTACTTTAAATAAAATATACTACAATATATGTACATTACAATATATCTATCTATCTATCTATCTATCTATCTATCTATCTATATATATATATATATATATATATATATATAGTTATAGTTATAGTTATAGTTATAGTTATAGTTATAGTTATAGTTATAGTTATATACTAATTTATAAAACATATACACATGTATACGTTAAATATACACGTCTATAAAAGATATATACACACATATAAGCAACATTCAATGTATATGTACTACTTTAAATAAAATATACTATAATATATATACATTACAATATATATATATATATAGTTATATAGTTATATACTAATTTATAAAACATATAAACATGTGTACGTTAAATATACACGTCTATAGAAGATATATACACACATATACGCACCATTCAATATATATGTACTATTTTAAATAAAATATACTACAATATATATACATTAAAATATATACATACATACATATATATATATACATACATATATATATATATAGAGAGAGAGAGAGAGAGAGAGTTATATACTAATTTTTAAAACATATACACATGTATACTTTAAATATACATGTCTATAGAAGATATATACACACATATACGCACAATTCAATATATATGTACTATTTTAAATAAAATATTCTGCAATATATATACAATACAATATATATATATATATATATATATATTTATATACTAATTTATAAAATATATACACAGTATACGTTAAATATACACATCTATAGAAGATATATACACATATATACGTTTCATTCAATGCATATGTACTACTTTAAATAAAATATACTACAATATATATACATTACAATATAAATATATATAGTTATATACTAATTTATAAAATATATACACATGTATACGTTAAATATACATGTCTATAGATGATATATACACGCATATACGCACCATTCAATGTATATGTACTACTTTAAATAAAATATACTACAATATATATATACATTACAATATAAATATATATATATATATATAGTTATAGTTATAGTTATAGTTATATACTAATTTATAAACATATACTCATGTATACGTTAAATATACATGTCTATAGAAGATATATACACATATATACGCACCAGTCAATATATATGTACTATATTAAATAAAATATACTACAGTATATATACATTACAATATATATATATATATAATTATATACTAATTTATAAAACATATACACATGTATACGTTAAATATACACGTCTATAGAAGATATATACACACATATATGCACCATTCAATATATATGTACTACTTTAAATAAAACATATACTAGAATATATATATATATATATATACACACACACACACTACAATATATATACAATGTATAAAACATATACACATGTATACATTAAATATACACATCTATAGAAGATATATGCACAAATATACAAAACATATGCTACTTAATATAATAAATTAATAATACTTGGTAGTAAATTAATAATATATTAGAAGTATGTTTTTTAATTTAAAGTAGAAATTCAATTTAAATCATTAAATGAAAAAAATTACAAAGTAAGGACTAAGGAGTGAATGGATGTTGAATTTTATTGATTGCGAAATGATCCAAAATTTATAATTTACATGAATAAAAAATCTACAAATTATGCATCATTTTTTCCAACTCATTTATGTTAATATTAATGGGAACTTGCATAGGATAGTCAAAGTCAACGGGGGCAAAATCATGCATTGGACTTGATTCTGCTGAGTTCTCCCGTGAAGTCATAATTTCTTCAAGTTTCAGCTAGTTGTTCGGCTCCGGTTTCATTCCTTGGTTTCTTCTTTCCACTCTAATCCAATATCTGAGGAAAACTAGAACGTTCATTGCATTGCTTCCCAATGAGTGTCGGTTGTCTCCAAGCTGCTGTTAGCACTGACTAAAGGCACTCTCTGATGCAACGGTTGGCATTGGAACATTCAAGATATCTCTAGCTAATCTTGAAAGCACAGGATATTGTGTTTCATTACTCCTCCACCAATCCAACGTGTTGATCCATCGTCTGCGATCCTATGACGGCGACCGAAGATAATATTTTAGCTCTTCCCAATAAGTTGATGTGTAAGCTCTGTCATCAACACTGTTCCAACAAGGTAAATCATAAAAGGAATCAGGAAAAATACTATGTGCCGACCTTTTAGAAGATGATGGCTCCTCGGGAGGATGAGGAGTGACAGTTGGAGTGATATTGTAGGTACGGCTAAATCAAATAAATCAGTATAGTTATTATATAATTTTTCTATGTATTCATTCGCATCACCCATAGCCGTCCACAAATTAGGTTGTACTTGTTCAGAATTATTGTTAGAATTTATTTATAAGTTAGCATAAATAATAGTACTAAAGTGGCACATAGTATTATATTTCATGCACGGATTTAGCATAGCAACAACTAAGTAAATGGGGGGAATCGAAAAAAAATATTTTTTAAATTTAGTAAACATGGCACCAACAACTTCATTATAACTTTCTTTATTTTTATATTCTTTGAGCAAACCAGAAATATCGGCTATATATGCCAAAATGTTACAAACAGTAGGATAATAAGCACCGAAAAATTCAACCGTAGCTAGATAATTTTTTTCTAAAAACTTAACAAGATCATTAATTACAACCCAATCAGAATCATGTAGCATGCAATCAGCAAAATCAGTCAATGAACCGCAGTGTTGGTTAAAAGATAGTATAATAGGAACTCTATATTTATAACAAGTTTTTAAAAAATCATACGTAGAATTCCATCTAATATCAATTTCCTCAGGCATCAATATCGATGCAAGTCCATTTTCTTGACATTTAACTTTAAATTCTCTAATTCTTTGTCTTCAATTATTTCCTTGAATAAAACCAACAACAAGACGGATTCTTTCAATATAAAGGTGAAAAAACTTAAGACCATCTTTTACAATTAAATTATATATATGACATGCACACTTAATATGAAAAATTTCAGGCAATGGCGGAGATAGCTTAGATTTTAATTTTTTTTATAGCAGTCTTGTTGTTAGAAGCATTATCAAAAGCAATACATAAGATTTTATTTTCGATACCATAAAATCCGACAACTTTAACAATAGAATCAACAATAAATTCTCCAGTATGTTTACAATCTTCATCATATAAAAAAGCAAGAATACGTTTTTGCATCACAAAATTACTATCCATCCAGATACAAGTAACGGTTAAATAATTATTTTTATTTACAGCACGACGAAGATCAGAAGTTAGGGACAATCTACATTGAATATTTTTTAACAATGTTGATAAATAAAAATAATATTGTGAATGAAGTCTTAAAAATATCAGATCGACAAGTACTTCTAGGAACACCATTAAACATAGGATTATAAATTGCTTGAATATAATGAATAAAGGCATGTGAAGAAGGAAAACTAAAAGACAAACAACTCACAACTATCATTTTAGCTATTTCTTTCCGGTCCCTCAATTTATTATAATTCTTCGTTACCTGACCGGTTGCTGGGTCCATTCTAGTTTACGTTGGCCCACCAACATCCCCATCACCTCGTGCAATATTTAACTCTCTTTCGTGAGCATCACCTATATGTCTCATTAACGTACCCGTACCCCCTTGATTGCCTCCGCTTTTATGTTTATATATTTGTTGACAAATATTGCATTGCACCTCAATATTTGATATACGTTCAAAAAATTGCCATGCAATACTAGTTGTTTTATGAGCTCTTGGGGCACGGGGAGGAAGGTAAGGGAGATTAACCGATTCAGATCTAACGTTAGTATTTCCTACTGCGGGTGTTTCACCAATATTTTCATCATTTTCGTCTAAATTAACCGCATCTACTTCATTTTCTTCTTCTATACCGTAATTTTTTTGAGCTTCTACATAATCCATATCGTGAGCACCTACACCTAAAGATACACCTACTCCCTCAAAAGGTTGACTAAGAGGTATCGAAGGCACACGGGTATATCTACTACTTGAACTGCCTCTACCGCTAGTAATTCGCTTTTTACTACCACTACTCCTTTCGGGACAAAAAATTTTAACACCTTTAGTAGCGAGGTTTCTTAATTTATCCATAATATAAATTAAACTAAGAAAAATCAAAATACACAAATATAATAAAATTAAATATTCAACAATTAATACACTAAATAAAAATTAAACGTAAGAGAATGAACGACAATACCAAATTTTGAAAGTATCCGAAGGTTGCGACTTTAGAAACTTCCACTCGTACTTTGTAATCGCAAAATTAAAAAATTAAAGTGAGCACTTTAGGAAATTAAATTTATAGAATATTTGAGAATTGAGAATTGAGATTTGAGAGAGAATGAGATTTGAGAAAATTAAAAATTGTGTGAAAAATGATTTGAAGGTATAGGGTATTTATAGAAATTTTTTAGGATTAAAAAATAATTTTAAAAGTAATTTTTTTTTAATTAATGGGCCTAAACTAGCCGTTTGGATCCAAAAACGGCTATATAGCTGTTGGGCCAACGACTAATTTGACCCAAAATTTATTTTTTTAAAAAAAATTAAAATCGGGCCGAACCGATTAACAGGCGAACCCCAATCAGGTTGGGTTCGGGTCGGGTTAACCAGGCCCAAATAAAAAAATCAGCCCGGAACCAGTACCCTAAAACCCTTGGACTTATCGAGCCAGGTCAAATCGGGTCGATTTCATTAAATGGGTCGGTTCAGATCGGGTTGGGCCGGGTCAACCCGTCCTGTTTGACAGGCTTAGTAGGGGGGACCTATTTGCTGGGGAGGGATTGCGGGGGAGGGAGGAGGGGGGGGGGGAGAGGGGTCTGAATAAGAAGGAAAAGGGGAGGGGGAGGACATTTTTATTATATATATAAATAGTATGTGTGTGAAATTATTTTTTTAAAAATAATTATAAATTTTTACGTGACAATGACGTGGCTCTGAGGTGTGGCGAGTGTAATACACTTTTCGTTATGAGAGTGATAATTTATATTAAGGAGTGAAATTAATACACTTTAAAGATATTAAGGGGTTAATAAATGAAAGTTTAATTTAAGTGACTAAGTTGCCCGGACAAGTTAAGGGGAGAAATATCTTTTCTCTTCGAATTACTATGAAGCAGGGGTACAAAAGGAAATCCACATAACTATGACAGGTGTGCTTACCGACAAACTCGGAGGTCGGCAATTGTCGGCCCGGTTAGCCGGGGAGACAACATCGTCATTTAATTTCATTTAAACAAACCCAAAAAAAAATCTTTTTATATATTTATTATTTGGTTAAATAAATAGTAACTGATTAATGATTAACAATTAACTGATTAAGTTCCCACTTTGCAAGTGGGTGTATGTGTTTAGTTTATGGCACACCTCACAATTGAATATTATTTCAAATATTCCCTGACCATCTTTTTCACTATCAATACGTCATGTTTTCTTAGTTATATAGTATATATTTATATTTATAGTAATAAGAAAAGAATGATAATATATGTGTGATTCAATCCATCTAATTTTCAGTCATAGAATTAATCTCTTTCATTTTTAGAAAAACAAAGTTACTCCAATCTATGTAATTTGAAATTGCATTAAAAATATAATATTGAATTTAAGATATATTAAAATAAGAAATTTACCCTTAATATATATATATATATAATAGTACTTGTCACATGCATTCATTCATTTCTACCTACTCATTCTCGCCTCTGGTGTTATAATTTTTGTTTTTAATAAAAAAAGCCCTTTCTTCTCTCTCTCGCTCTCTGTCTATATCTAATATCTTTGAGTTTTTTTCTTCCTCAAAAGCTGCGAATTTTCCGATCTGCAACAATAATAAAGAATTTGTGATTAACAAAATAATCAAATGTATTGTTAAATTCACCAGAACATTTGATGAAGCCTCCTTGGTTCATCTTTTGGTACGTATAAGTTTCTTTCTTGATTCTTTGCAAATATGAACTTTTATGTTAATAGTTGTTGCATATGAAAAGTATTTCTTCTTTTTTTCTTTTCTGTTGTGAAAGGGATTGAATACAGCTCGTTAAAGATTACGGATTTCAGAAAATATTTATGGATCCTTGTTACCTTTGTTTCTTCATTTGCAAATCTAAATTCTCTGTAATTTGATTAGTAAGATTAGTTCATTTGATTGTTTGACCCCCTAAATCATTCAAGTTTTCCAAGTTCTTCTTTGATATTATTATTATTATTGTTACTGTTGTTGTTTGTTGTTGTTGTTGTTGTTGTTATTTATGTATTTAGATAATCCATCATTTGATGAGCTTGCTTTCAGTTCTCTCATCGCAAATCTGGTCTTGCACTTTCCCCTTTTTTCGATGAAATAAAAATGCGTGTGGATCTTTTTATTTATTTTTTGTTCGTGTAATAATAGTAAATCCATTTGCTTACATGCAGGTGATTGAATATTGTATTGGATATTGATAATGGAGAATACTGAGGTTGAGGAAAACTTATTATCTATCGGTGAGCCTAAGGTATGCGCTGTCAACACTTATTATGCAAATGGTTGGTTAATTGTTCTTCTTTTCATTTTCCAATTTATTGGATCAATGTAGACCTACGACTAGGCAAATTCTTGTTGACTTCTTACAACCTGCTGGGGCCATATGACGGTTTCAGTTGTTCTTCTATATCATCTGTGTTTATAGTAGTTTTGGATGTTTATATCGATTTCTCAATGTTCAATTTTCATTCTTCTGCGAGTAATGAAGTTTTATGTGTCAATTTAGTTACATGGAGGAATGTGCAAGAGCTTATCGGCTATATATGCGAAAGTGCTGGGAATATTTCCTGAACTAGAAGCTGCACGACCAAGAAGCACGTCTGGTATTCAAGCATTATGTGCTTTGCACATAGCCCTTGAGAAAACGAAGAATGTTCTTCAGCATTGTGCTGAATGCAGTAAACTTTACCTGGTAATGACCATACTCTTTTAGTTCTGATTGTCAGTATTAAGAAAAGGTTTTCTAGCAATCTTTAAACTTAGTATTTATTCATTAAAAGGGAAACAAATGTGCCTTCGTGTTCCTCTGCTGGTTTTCCTTGGGTTGGGCTCCTACGTAACAAAATTTCCTTTTAATGGTGCCAACTGTTTCTTGAATAAAATGGCTTGCACTTGAAAACCATGTAAAATGTTATTTTGTAAGATATAACTCTAATTTATTTTCTCTCGTGGTATGTTTATTACCAAACAGAAGTAGTAAACAGAGCTACTCCCAATTTTTGCTTAATGATTACAAGGTTCTTGATGGTTCCGTTCCTCCTCTGCCGAAAGTTTCTTTTTTTCACAATTTGTAATTTTTATTGAAATGTGTTTGTTATCAGGCTATAACAGGGGACTCTATAGTTCTAAAGTTTGAGAGAGCAAGATGTGCTCTTGAAGATAGTCTAAAGCGTGTTGAAGATATAGTACCACAATGTATTGGCTGCCAGGTGATATTATCTTATTTCTTTAGTATGCCATGTTAATTCATTTCTTTTTCTAGTAAAATTTATGATCTTGTGCAAATGTGATGTTGGATTGTTTTTTCTTCCAGTTTGTTTTGGGGAGGGGGTTGAAGGGGGACTAGATGTATTTGTATTTGTGCCATTCCTCAATTTGACTCTAAAGTTTTGCTCATAAATCATTTCGTAATGGACATTACCTCTTGGCTGTTTCACATTTTGATTCTGATGGTAACCTCTATTTTTTTCAGATCTCTGAAGTTCTAAATGAACTTCAGGGGATTCAGTTCTCACTTGATCCGCAGGAGAAGCAAGTTGGTGATCAGATAATTACATTGCTTCAGCAGGGGAGAGAATTCAATGGTAATGACAACAATGAACTTGAGTCCTTTCACCAAGCTGCCGCAAAACTTGGTATAACTTCTTCAAGAGCTGCTCTTCGAGAAAGAAGGGCTCTCAAAAAGCTCGTTGAGCGAGCCAGAGCGGAAGAGGATAAAAGGAAAGAGTCAATTGTTGCTTTTCTTTTGCATCTCATTAGAAAATACTCAAAGTTGTTTAGATCTGAATTGTCAGATGACAACGATTCACAGGGTTCAACACCTTGTTCACCCACAGTTCAGGGACACTTTGAGTATGGTATTGGAGCTGGAGGTAGTATTCATGCCTTTGACCGGCAACTCTCGAAGCTTAGTTCTTTTAATTTTAAACCCAACTTTAGCAGGTCAGACCAGGTGCCTGTTCCTCCTGAAGAGTTAAGGTGTCCAATATCGTTACAGTTAATGTATAACCCTGTTATAATCGCTTCTGGGCAAACATATGAAAGCATTTGCATTGAGAAGTGGTTCAGTGATGGACGTAACACATGCCCAAAGACTCAGCAGGAGCTCCCTCATCTTGGTCTGACTCCTAATTATTGTGTGAAGGGTCTAGTTGCTAGTTGGTGCGAACAGAATGGGGTTCCTATTCCAGATGGCCCACCTGAGTCCCTTGATCTCAACTACTGGAGACTGGCTTTGTCTGAAAGTGAGTCCGCGAATTCCAAATCGACGGGAAGTGTTGTTTCTTGCAAGTTTAAAGGTATCAAGGTGGTTCCTTTGGAAGATAGTGGCATCATTGAGGAGGCTGAAGGGAATGAATTAGATGAATCTGCACAGGAAGATGAGCTTCAAGTCAGTTCTTTTGAAAGATATGAGGACTTTTTAGCCATCTTAAATGAAGGGGGAGATTTCAGGAAAAAGTGCAGAGTGGTAGAACAGATCAGGCATCTGCTAAAGGATGATGAAGAAATCAGGATTTACATGGGGGCAAATGGATTAATTGAAGCACTGCTAGGGTTTTTGGAGTGTGCCGTGCAAACCAGGAATGAGATTGCTCAAGAAATCGGAACCATGGCCCTCTTCAACCTTGGTGTGAATAATAACAGGTCTGTTCTCTTGTGTTTTGTTATGGTTGTAGAATAAATCAGTTTCTCTAAGGACCTCTAGCTCAGGAAATAAAGTACTTATTTTGTCCAGCTGTCAAAACAATATATGCCTTTCTAATGAACTTCTTGCATGGGCATCCCACAATTCAAATAACTTTGAATTTCTTAATTTCTGTCATTGGGCCACAAGTTATTTCCTTACTTAACAACCGCAGTTTTTATTGTCGTACTTCTCTAGGTTTCATCTTACAAAACAATTTAAGTACTAATTGTTATGGTACTTTACTTGCTCGCGTTGTTCTTGGACTGTCTTATCATGGTACATGCTTTGGTATTATTCTACTCTTTTGAGTAGTGGGATGTAGGTAGGATGACAATATACATTGACTTTAGTAATTAAGGTGAATTTGCAATTTCATTTTGCTTATGTATAACACAAGTTGTTTCAGACAACTATAATCTTGTTTGTTGAATGAAAATCATTTAAAGGAGATGAAGTTAGGTTAACAAGTAGTTGAAACTAACCCCAAACAAATAAATACAACAACAACAAACCCAGTGTATTCCCACATTGTGGGGTCTGGGGAGGATAAAATGTACGCAGTCCATACCACTACGTCTGGAGAAGTAGAAAGGCTGTTTCCGATAGACCTCCGGCTCAAGACAAAGAATAGTAAACAAATTCGTAATAGAGCATGAAACAAGATGGAATAACAGAAATAAGACACCCACAAAGTAATATCCTGCACTAACGAACCAAAGGCACCCCCTACCCCCATACCCTCCTACTAGCAACTCCAACCTATGGACATAGCTCTAAGACTACCAGCCCAGCTACCCCAAAGCTCTCCTAACTACTGGCTACGACCCACCCACAAGCACTAGCCTTCTAACCTAATTCGTGTCCTTCATACCTTCTCTTCCTATCTAGGGTCATGTCCTCAGTAAGCTGTAACTGCTCCATGTCACGTTTAATCACCTCTCTCCAGTATTTCTTCAGCCTACTCCTACTCCGCCTGAAACCATCCAAAACTAGCCTCTCACACCTACGAATTGGGGCATCCGTGCCCCTCCTCATCACATGCCCGAACCATCTCAACCTAATTTCCCGCATCTTGTCCTCCACCGAAGCCACTCCCACCTTCTCCCGAATAGTCTCATTCCTAACCCTATCACCCCTAGTAAGCCCACACGCCTAACGCAACATCCGCGTCACCTTCAATTTTTGAATGTGAGAGTTCTTGACTGGCCAACACTCCGCTCCATACAACATGTCCGGACGGACATATAAAAAAGAAGTGAACAAGAACTTGATTATATATGTAACTGGATATCTTAAATGGGCTCTGCTTAGCATGGTTTCTTCATATCCTTTAGCGGTTGCCCTCTTCAAGCATCAAAATAGGTGATGAAATATCCATTTCAATAGTTGCCATAGTATTTATTGTCCAGAATCTTGGGACATGTTTAAGCTTGGTATTCAAAAATTTTCCATGTGGTTTCAATTTTTTTATGCTTCGATGAGAAATATCGACATTTCTGACATCTTTCCGACTTGTTCTTCAGGAACAAGGAGTTGATGCTGGCAGCGGGTGTACTTCTTTTGCTGGAAAGGATGGTTGCTACTTCTACTGCCATCAGTGCAGCAACAGCCCTTTACCTGAATCTTTCCTGCCTCGACGAAGCCAAGCCCATTATTGGTTCTGGTGAAGCCATTCCATTCTTGATTGGAGTCCTTCAGCGTGAGACCGATACTCAATGTAAGCTGGACGCCCTCCATGCACTATTCAACCTCTCCAGTAATCCAACAAATACACCCCACCTCTTGTCAGCTGGCATTCTGGATGGCCTGAAAACCCTTATGTCATATACGGATGACCATACGACAGAAAAATGCATAGCAGTTCTTATAAACCTATCTTTGAGTAAATCTGCAAGGGACGCAATTATGTCATCTCCTGGTCTTATCAGTAGCCTTGCAACCGTTTTGGACATTGGGGAGCCCTTAGAACAGGAGCAAGCTGCAGCTTGTATGTTAATATTATGCAATGGAAATGAGAAATGCAGCCAAATGGTCCTTCAAGAAGGAGTGATACCTTCATTGGTGTCACTATCCGTAAATGGGACTATGAGAGGAAAGCAGAAAGCTCAGAAGCTTTTGATGTTATTTCGCGAGCAGAGACAAAGAGAACCCTCACCAGTTCAAACTCAACTACAGATTGAGAAGACAGAGATGTTGGCCATGCCACCTGACGATTCAAAGCCATTGTGCAAGTCAACCTCGCGGAAAAAATTGGGGAAGGCATGGAATTTCTTGTGGAAGAACAAGAGTTTTTCTGTGCACCAGTGCTAAATACTTGTTATTTCACTCGTATGTAAATCTCTTAATTTATCTTCCTTTTCTCATTTTCACTCCTATGCCAATGGGTAAGCTTAGTTTTTTGTGGAAGAGATGTACAGGTCTGGGCACTTTAGGATAGCTAGGGGCTTATCAGTGAGTTAATGCTGTAGCTCCATCCTTCACAGTGAGGAAAAAAAAACAGCTATTGTATGTGAATATAAGCTGTTATTTCTCGAGATGTATGTAGCAATACTATCTCTTATTTCTTGGATGGTTCTTTATCCAGTCCATAACGAGGAGACTGGGATACCAAGTCATGCTCTTATGTTGCACAGTTATCCGGTACCTTTGTTGGTGAGAAGTAACAGGCTCTCTGAGTGGAACAGTCAAGATGCCTTGCGAGTTGGTTTGGCCATCATCATTATGAAACATCAAGGCATATGCATTTTGAGAATGTCTTAAAATCAACAATTAACGAATTGCAGTTTTTGTTTTACCTTTTCCTTGATAATACCGTAATTACCAAAGATGCTGAATATTGAATATACCCAGTGAGAGAGTATTGAACATTTTCAATTTTAGGTACGTGACTAATATTTTATTGGACATATTACAAAAAAAAGTACGAGAATAACAACAATACATAACGCAAGTAATTTTCTAGTGACGAAATTAACTGTAAACCAAGAAATCAAGAACATCAGAAAATTTTACGCCTGCTTCTTCCTCCCCTCCTTGAATTCCCCCTCCAGTTCCTCATATCTTTGGTCTCTGTTTGTTCCCTGTTCATTTCATCTCCTTTCTTATCAGCTTCATTTTCTACTAGTTCATTTTGTCTCCTTTCTTATCAGCTTCATTTTCTACAACAATTTTCTCTTTGGAATCCTCTTTCTTCTTGTTGAACTTAATTAGTCCATCAAGTGCAATGTCTCCATGATCACTTTTCATCAGCTCTTCTGCAATCTCTGCTGGGGTCACATTCACTTCAGTTATAAGCTCTTCTATTTGGCCCAATTTCCAGTGATTTTTAATGCCAAGGTAGTTCGAAGCAAGGATCTTGAATCCACTTGGAGTGCAATAGGACATGTGAATGTGCATGTCCATTCTTCCTGGCCTTATCAATGCAGGGTCTAGTCTTTCTTTAAAGTTGGCAGTGAACACAAATATTCTTTCATCTCCACAACATGACCATAGCCCATCAATGAAGCTTAGCAACCCAGAAAGTGTAACCTGTCATGAAAAAAGAAAAAGTACGTTAACCGTTGAAATGAATACAAACTTTACAAAATCTTAAAAGTGTAAAATGTACTCCCACCGCTTCATTTTATGTAGCAGTGTTTGATTGAGTTTGGTATTTAAGAAAAAGGAAAGAATTTAGATTAATATTAAAGAGTTTCAATATGTTTTTCTTTTTTAAACAAGATTAATAAGCAAAGAATATCACATAGAATGGAACATTAAGTAGAGTAAGTAATATTTTTAGGCACCTGACTGTCACTGTCATTGTAATTATGTGATCCAGCATCTCTGTTCTGTAGCTCAATGGTGCAATCAATATCCTCAATAACAATAATTGATCTATTCTTGGTAGAGGCTAGCATTGTTCTGAAATCAGAGTTAGCACGCAGGCAAGTAAGTGTTGCAATGAGTTGTACAATGTGAGATAATTCAGGAAATAAAATGAGTGAATGGTGGAATTGGAGCCTAAATTGTTATTGTTTTGTTTCCATTAATGTTGATTATCTTTCCATTTAGGTGTCTGTATTGATTATTGTATATTATCTTTCAATTTAGATCTCTTTTCTTTATGTATAAAGTTGAAGCCTTGTAATCATTGAAATATACTGAAGTTAATAGAAAAATAAACTTCTCACTGTGTTCGGTTTTTATCATGGCATCAAAGCATAGTTCGAATATGTGAGAAAGGGCAAGCAATATGGAGGAAGATTGAAAAAAAAGAAGAAGCGAAAACAGGATAAAAGTTAGACTATGGGGGAAACTACTCCAACAATTGGGAGGTCGGGTGTTGGATCTGAGAGTTCCCTGCTCTCTGAACTAACATCCAAATTATAACAATTGATGGGCAGTACATCAACTGCAGCAAGCCATGAAGCTTTTGCGGTTCCGCAAGGTATCAAGCTAGATGGTACTAACTATGCAATTTGGTTCCAAATTGTAGAAATGTACATCTCTGAAAAAGACAAACTGGGATATATTAATCGAGATCTTCAACTACTAGAAGAAATAAATTCCACATTCAGGAAATGGAGAACAGAAAATGAACTGGTGAAGCGTTAGTTAATCAACTCGATGGATCCCAAGTTAATTGGAAATTACATTCGATTTTTGACTGCAAAAGTAGTTTGGGCTGCAATTGCTACGACATATTTTGATGGAGGCGACACTTCTCAAGTTTATGATTTGAAGAGAAAAGTGATGAAGTTGAAGCAAGGAGGGGGATCCACTGAGATGTATTTCAACCATCTTCAAGGCTTGTGGAGAGAAATCGATTTTCATCAACCAAATCCAACGAAATGTCAATCTGACATTGAAAAGTATATTTCTATATTACAAGAAGATAAAGTATATACTTTTCTAGATGGATTGGATGACAGACTTTATAAAATCATAGGCGATGTGTTGCAACTCAAGCTATTTCCTACTGTAGAGGAAGCATATGCACTTGTTTGGCGAGAAGACCTGAGGCAATCTATAATGTTGACTAAAGAGGAGGACATGAGTAGTGCAACTATGATTTCAAGGGTGGGACAAGGATTTCAACGACAAGTCTCTCTTCAACCAATGACCAATGGGAAGAATAACCCACCAAAACAAAAGCAATAAGAAGAAAGAGGTGGTTGCACACACTGTGGAAACCCAAAATATACAATTAAAACATGTTTCCAATTAAATGAGACTCCAAATTGGTGGTATAAACTGAAAAAGAAAAGAAAGTAGGAGGCTGGTAAAACATCATTGGAAAACACTGGGGAGAACTCAAAAAGAGCTGAATCATTGACGCTAGTAACACAACTTGAGAATACTTCACCGGCAAGTGTCAACAACTCTATGGCTCATAATGATTTAGGTAATCATGGTTGGATTAGTGATTCAGGGGCAACTGACCATATGACCTTTACTTCTAGTGATTTAGTAGAATGAACTCAACCTAGACACACATACATAGTTAATGTAAATGGAGTGACATATCCTGTTGAAGGGGCTGGAAAGGTGATACTAGCACCAAATTTCTCTTTACAAAATACTTTAGTTGTCTCCTTTCTCTCCAATAAATTATTATCTATAGGTCAGTTGACGAAGGACTTGAATTTTTATGCACTAATATATCCAAAGTTTTGTCTATTTTAGGATATTCCCATGAATGAGATTATTGGTCATGATACTAAGCGAGGAGGCCTATATTACATGGATGATTACAATTGTGGCTTGAAAAATGCAGCTCAGAGAATGAGTAACAAGGAGAAACAAATATGGTTGTGGCATCGCAGGCTAGGACACCCATTTTTTTCTTATTTAAGACACTTATTGCCAAGTTTGTTCTTAAATTTAGATGAAATAAAGTTCAAATATGAAGATTGTCTTCTTGCTAAGAGTCCTAGTATTTCATATCCAATAAGTTTGAATAAATGTGAAACACCATTTATGTTAATTCATTCTAATGTTTGGGGTCCAATGCCCATCTTAGTTTCTTCGGGTATTAGATAATTTGTGATATTTGTAGATAACTGTACATGTATGACATGACTTTATTTGATGAAAGGTAAAGATGAGGTGTTTAGGATTTTTTGTTCATTTCATAACATGATAAGAACTCAATCTATGTTGTAGTAAAAGTTTTACAATCAGATAATGGTGGAGAATGTGCAAGTAACTAGTTGTTGATTACTTTTGAGAAAATGGAGTATTTCATGAAATGTCTTGCACTCAAACACCTCAACAAAACAGTGTCACAGAATAAAAAATAGGCATATTTTAGAAACTGCTAGATCCCTTTTGATAGCATCTAAAACACCTCAACGTTATTGGATGAATGTAGTCTGTACCAGGGTTTATTTCCTAAATAGGATGCCATCACGAGTATTGAAATTTTACACTCCATTACAGACACTTGCAGATCATTCTTCATTACCGTTGGTACTAATGCTTGAACCCAAAATATTTGGTTGTGTAGACTATGTCCATCTTTATAAAAATCAGTGATCTAAACTAGATCGATGTGCCGTTCGTTGTGTTTTTCTTGGATATGATCATAAAAAAGTCTACCACTATTATGATCCCAGAAGTAGAAAGTTGTATGTCACGTTGGATGTTACTTTCTTAGAATCAGAACTATTTTTTTAGAGATATATGGACTCTTCTCTTTAGGGAGAGAAACTTATTAAAGACCAGAGTACAAATGATTGGAAGAATTAGCCATTTCTTGAAGACAATCTAGTTTCGAATGACATAGTTGGCTTGATGGAAGAATCTAAAAAATATGGTGTGAGTATAAGAGAGGATGTGTAGGAGGGGCTATAATATACACATGAGCAGATGACAGAACAAATTGTCACTCAAATCTTAGTACCACACGAAGACCAATCTCCTGAGGGCATTCCTGAGGTACAATCTCTGAGTTCTACTCCTGATAATGAATTAGATAGTCCTTCCATATATAAACTCCTTTTTAGGCATAATCAAGGGCAACCACCAAATCGATAGTCTCCAGATAATGAATAAAAGAAAGCAAAATACCCAATAGCTGACTATGTTAGCACAAACAATTTGTCAAAATTGCTCAAAGCATTCACCTACAACCTATCCTCTATAAATATTCCAAGCACTGTACAGAAGGCCCTGAGTGACTTAAAGTGGACTCAAGTAATAAAGGAAGAAATAAAAGCGCTGGAAAATATGAATACATACAGACTAGTACCATTACCTAAAGAAAAGAAAGTGGTCGGATGCAGGTGGGTGTTCACTATTAAATATAGTGCTAATGGATCGATTAACCTTTACAAAGCGATACTTGTGGCGAAAGAATACACTCAATCTTATGGTATAGATTATACAGAGACTTCTTTCCTATAGCAAAATTAAATACCATGAGAGTACTACTATCGCTTGCTGCTAATTTGAATTGGCCATTACATCAATATGATGTGAAAAAATCTTTCTTACATGGTGATCTTGAAAAGAAAGTATATATGGAAATCCCACAAGGCTTTGTTACTTCAGAAGCAGGAACTATATGCAAGTTAAACAAAGCATTATATGGATTAAAGCAGTCACTAAGAATGTGGTTTGGATGCTTTATCTTGGCCATGAAGAGACGAGGATACAAGTAAAGTAATGCTGATCATACCTTATTCTTGAATCACCGAAGAGGTATGGTCACAACCTTAATTATCTATGTTGATGATATGATAATTACAGGGGATGAAAAAGAAGAGATTACAAAGTTACAAAGTTATTTAGCTATAAAGTTTGAAATGAAGAACCTTGGAGGGCTTAAGTATTTTCTTGGGATAGAGGTGGCTCGATCAAGCAAAGGAATTTTCCTTTCCTAAAGAAAATATGTGTCTTATTAACAGAAACAGGAATGCTTAATTGTAGACTAGTTGACATTCCTATAGTCCAAAATCATGGACTAAAGGAGCATCCAAATCAGATGCCAATAAAAAAAAAGAGGTATCAATAATTTGTTGGCAAGTTGATTTATTTATCCCATACAAGACTGGGGATAGCATATGCAGTGAGTTTTGTTAGTTAATTCATGCATAATCCTAGTGAAGAGCATTTGGGGGCGGTTACTTGTATTTTGTAATATCTTAAGTCGTCTCCTGGAAGAGGACTTATGTTCAAGAAACATAGTTATTTGAATATTAATGAATATGCAGATGCGGATGGGGTTGGGAGTTCAACAGATAGAAGATCAACATCAAGTTATTTAACCTTTGTTGGAGGAAGCTTAGTTACTTAGAGAAGCAAGAAATAAAAAATGGTGGCTTTATATAGTGCAGAGATAGAATTTAGACGTATGATGAAGGGAATTTATGAACTACTTTGGCTGAAGAGATTATTAACAGAAATAGGTCTTGACTCTAGTTCAATGATAAGATGTTTTGTGATAACAAGTCAGCTATACAAATTGCTCAGAATCCTGTTTAACATGATAGGATAAAACATATTGAAGTAGATCGGCATTTCATTAAAGAGAAACTTGAATAGAAAATGATATGTTTTGCACATGTAAAATTAGAAGACCATCTAGCAGACAAGCTAACAAAAGTTATTCCAAGTATACCATTTAATAGCTCATTGGACAAGTTGGGTATCAAAGACATCTACCAACCAACTTGAGTGGGAGTGTTGCAATGAGCTGTATAGTGTGAGCTAACTCAAGAAATAAAATGAGTGAATGGTGGGACTGGAGCCTAAATTGTTATTATTTTGTTTCTGTTAATGTTGATTATCTTTCCATTTAGGTGTCTATATTGATTATTGTATATTATCTTTCCATTTAGATTTCTTTTCTTTATGTATAAAGTTGAAGCCTTGTAATCATTGAAATATACTAAAGTTAATATAAAAACAAACTTCTCACTGCGTTCGGCTTTTACCATTCCATATTATAGATGTCAAATTTTAGATAATTACCCATAGCTGCAATCAAGCTAGATTTGCCTATTCCTGGTGGTCCATAGAAAAAATATCCCCTTTTCCATGCCTTGCTAACTCCTGTAATAATCTCTTCTCCTAATAAATATTTATAAATCATCCATTAATTTTTGCTTCAGTTGAGGATCCATTGCTAGTGTATCAAAAGTTGATGGATGATCAAGATTCACACTTTGCCAATATAACTCCCAAGTAGGGAGAGTTCTATCACCTTGTTTTCCTCTTTTATGGCTTTTGATCTTTCAAGAATAAACAACAAATATGTTTTTATCACCATTTACCTATTACTCTTAAGGAAACTTAGTTCATACCATATTTGTTCCACTTTTTCTAAAGAGAAGTAGCCATCATCACAATTGGCCTTCTGACTTTCCATAATTTTCAGCTCCTAAATGAGTTTCACTCTTTCAAATGTGTCAATGGGTTTCTCATCTTTTCTAATGTTGACTGAAAATTTCTTTTTTTTTTCGCGCCTTGAAAATTTTGACCCTTTCAACTGAAGGGGACAATATAGTCCTTAAGTATAATTTGTAAGATTTTAAGATTTCATTTGGATTTAAACCATTATTTTCCTCAATGATGAGGGTCATTTGGTAAGAGTAATTTCCCATACAGATTCCAACTTTTGACAAAATTTTGTCTTGGAGACTTTTGGGTATAAACTGGTTTGTTATGTTCTGAACTTCAGAGACTAAAGTTCTAACTAGAACTACTGAAGCAGTCAATGTTGCATATACTAATAAGACTGATATTGTTGAAGACATTTTTAAAAGAGAAAACATGGTTGCAGTATTCAATATTTGTTGGATTTAGGTGTAAAAAGAAGAAGAAAGTCTGTTGTGTTTGAATTGCAGTTTGCCAAGAAAGGCTTTTATAGCATCTAAAAATGGCAAACTTTTAGGTGAAGCTTTTAGAAATATTATTGTTGAGGTTGTTGGGTTATTTGTCTTTTTTCCTTCCTATGTGGATAAATAAAGCCCAATTTGGATCGACCCACTTTTACCCATTGGTACATTAGTATGGAAAATATATATAGATCTTTTTAGGTATTATTTCACTATCACAAAAGAGAGTTTTCAGGAGCCAAAAGAGAGAAACCAATTCAGATTTTCGCACCTAAAATTACAGCCACAACAATCAACTTTGAACTGTAATTCCTGCTTTATTTCTTGTTTGATTGAGCTAATTTTTGTACAGTTTGTTCCTCTCATCTCAATCTTTAATTAGGAATTGGTAGAGTCATATTTGGTGGCCTGTAATTCCTATTTTTCATCCATGAACAGTAACAACATTTTGGTGCTTTCGCTTCTTTATTTCTCTAGTTTTTGGTGTTGTTGTTTATATATTATTGCTCATGTTTCACACTTTTTTTTTGGCAATTTAGAGAAAAATATTGTAGCTCTTGGTGATTATAGTGGAGGTTCTGGTCCCGTGTTTTTTTACTCTTCACATCGAAGGGTTTTTTTACGTAAATTTGGTGTCTTGGTTAGTTTTATTCTTGTCTTACCGTATTTGTGTGGTTGATATATTTAATGCCTATTCTTTGGTTTGTTTGATTTTTATTGTCTCCTCTTAGTTCAAATTGAAAAGAGAAAGTTTAGACTTGGGTATTATTCTGCTGCAACCCTGTAGGACATTTTGATTGTGCCCTTGCCTTTCCCAAAAAAGTGGTATCAGAGCATAAGGTTATTGTTGATTTGAATGATGAAGGCAAATATGAGCAAAATAGTGTGTTTGAATGGTAGTAATTATCATACTTGGAAAGGTAAGATGAAAGATCTTCTCTTTGTCAAGAAAATGCATTTACCTGTGTTTGTGTCTACTAAACCTCAATCCATGATAGACGGGGATTGGGAATTAAGTACCTAGAAGTTTATGTTTATATCAGACAATGGGTCGAAGATAATGTTAGAAACCATATTGTGAATGAGACACATGAAAAAATTTTGTGGGACAAGCTCGAGACACTTTATGCTTCGAAGACTGGCAATAACAAGTTATTCCTACATAAGCAATTGATAAATATTAGGTATAAAGAGAAAAGTCCTATTTCTGATCATATAAATAATTTTCAGGGTGTCCTTGACCAACTGTCCGAAATGGGTGTAAATTTCGATGAAGAAATTTAGGGACTTTGGCTTCTTAATACATTGCCAGACTCTTGGGAAACTGTTTGAGTTTCTTTGACTAATTCTGCTCCCGGTGGTGTTGCAACTATAGAATATTCTAAGAGTGGTGTCTTGAATGAATATATGAGAAGAAGATCTCGGGCCTTATCTTCTTCATCTTCACACTCTGATGTTTTGGTTATTGAAAAGAGGGGGTTAAACAAGTCTAGCTTCTTAATGATAGACATAAAAGTAGAAACAAGTCAAGGTCTAAATTCAAGAATGTTACATATCACTATTGCTACAAAAAGAGGCATATCATGAAATATTATTACAAACATAAGAGAGTATGAGAAACAAAAAAAAGAAGGTGATAATAAATATTGTGTTACTGCTATTGTTAATGATGATCTTTTTATTGCTTGTGGTATGAATGCCATTAATCTTGTTCGTGATAGTCTAGCTGGTTTATGGATTATGGTGCTACTTCTTATGTTACGCCAAAAAAGGAATTATTTTCTTCTTATACCCCAGGTAATTTTGGAATGTTTAAAATGGACAATAACGATGAAGTTAAAGTACTCGTTAGAGATGTCTAAATGATACAAGATAGAGATGTCATAATCCTTAAGCAAATCCATCCATCTACGCTGCCTAGAATTAATCTCTCTCTAGGTCATATGATGCTGAAAACTATGATGATCCATGAATATCTCATAATGCATACTAAAAGATAGTGTCTCCAAATCTTAAGTACCACCGCCAACTCCGAATCATGAGTAGGGTAGTTGCACTCGTACACCTTCAGCTACCTCGATTCATATGTAATAACACAATTTTGCTTCATCAATAATAAGCCAAACTAACTCTAGAAGCATCACAATACACAGTGAATCCCTCACCCTCAATAGGAAGAACCAAAATAGAAGCTAAAGTGAACAATCCCTTTAGCTTTCCAAAGCTCGAGTCATACTCCTCAAACCATCAGAAAAGATCCTTCTTCTGAGTTAATCTGATCATTAGCACTATAATAGTAGCAAAGATCTTAACGAACCGTATATAATAACCAACCAAACCAATAAAGCTATGAACATTAGTCGGAGATGTAAGCCTGGCCCAATCAAAATGGCCTCGATCTTTGCTGGGTCTATTATAATCCCAACCTTAGACACCACATGTCCAAAGAATGTCACCGTCTTAAGCCAAAACTCACACTTAGAGATTTGGCAAAAAACACATGATCTCTCATGTTTTGGAGCATAATCCTTAACTACTACATATGACCCTCTATTATCCTTGAATATACCAAGATGTCATTGATGAACACAATCACAAAGGAATCAAAATAAGGCCTAAACACTCGGTTTATCAAATTCATAAATACGGTTGGGTGTTAGTCAATCCAAAATAATCACTAGAAATTCATAATGGCCATAACGGGTCCTAAAGATTGTATTTGAGATATCCTCAGCCTGAATCCTCAACTGATGGTAACCAAATCTCAAGTTAATCTTAGAGAACATTGCTTCCCCTTAAAGCTGGTCGAATAAATAATCAATACGAGGCATAGGATAATAGTTATTCACCATCACCTTATTAAACTACCTATAATCAATACACATATGCTTGGAGCCATACTTCTTCTTCACAAACAACACAAAAGCTTTTAAGAAGAGACACTCGATCTAATAAAGCCCTTACCAAGAAGATTTTGAAGCTGAAAATTTAGATCCTTAAGCTCGATAAGAACCATATGGTAAGGTTCCATAGAAATAGGTTGGGAAATCGGATCAAGATCAATAACAAACTCAATATCATGCTCAGAAGAAAAACCAGGTAGATCGATTGGAAAAATATCTTGAAACTCACAAATTATAGAAACAAAGTTAAGCAATGTAGTCTCTACACTACATAAATATAAGCTAGATAAGACACACAACCTACCAAAATAAGTCTCCTAGCATGAATATAAAAAATAATCCCCATTGGATTGCGACTAATAGCTCCCTGCCACATGATTGGGGGTATATCGGGTATGGCTAGGGTAATAGTCTTGGCAAAATAATTCAAAAATATATAATAGTAGGATAACCAATTCATGCCTTGAATCACATCAAAATCCATCATATCTAATACAATAAGATCAGCTAGAGTATTAAACATTCTAACAGTCACAACACATGATCTAAAAATCAAATCCATTACTAAAAAAATCACCCATGGGAGTAGATACATGTAATGGCACAAATAATAAATCCTAAGATAACTCTAATCATGGGGCGTAATAAGAAGAAACATAAGAATAAGTTGATCCTATATCGAATAAAGCAAAAGATGCCTGACGTCATGCCATGATTGTATTTGTGACAATATCATCTGAAGACTCAGTCTTGAATCTAGCAGGTACAACCATACAACTAACCACTCCTGCCTTTTGGCTGAGCTATTAATCAACCTTCTGTCCTACCTGCCTGAGAGCCTCCATGAGTACCATGGGTACCATTTCTATAACTATGCATACCACTTTTAAATAGGGGCAGAATTGCCTAAATTAGTGGAACACTCTGAACTGAAGGAATTGTAGCACCACGACTGGGGCACTTTCTTGAAAAATAACTAAAAGCTCCATAATCATAGCATGCAATAGGCATTAGACTAAAATTAGAAGTTTTGAATGATCCAAAATAACCATCACAACTAGAATAGCCAAAAATAAACCCCTCAAAGATTGACTATAACCTTGTTTAGGACAATCACTAAAGCTACACTAGCCTTCATCAGTAATCTAAAGCGCGACTTGAATGGGTCTACTAAATTGACCCTGATGCTGATACAACTAATATAGAGGGTATCTACCCTAAGAACCACTGCCTTTAAACCATGAGCTACTATGGCTACCACTAAACCTACCCTAGTATTATGGATTTTTATCACTGCCTCTTTAGGCCTCGTGATGTATCTCCTTTATAAGTTGAGCATAATTAGAAACCTCAGTAAAAGACCTACCACAACAACCAAACTCTATGTGTACATACAAAGAGAAAGTTTTAATCTTCTGACAAAGCAATAAACTCTCTCATACTTAGTAGTCAGGATAGAAGTATTATTCTTATCCAACTCATAAAATTAAGCCTTATACTCCATAATAAAGATGGAGCCCTGCTCCAACCTCAAGAATTGATCCCTTAAATAATCCCTGAGACTGCGGGCATATACTTCTCCAAAAAGATCTCAGAGAACTAGGTCCGTGAAAAAATGGGAGATCTAGCTAGCATGGAATTAAGATAAAATCTCCACCAATGTCGAGCTGCCAAATCCAAATGAAATATAGTGTAACCCATATGACAAGTCTTATCTAGGCATAAATTATGGAGCTTATCCTTACAAGCAATTAAGAACTCATATGCATCCTCACTCGGTACACTAGAAAACCTAGGTGGAGCTAATATTAAGAATCTACCCAATATATTTTAATCCTCTGAAGACATAGCAGGATGGGAAACTACTGGCATAATAGGAACCTCAACTTTGGGAGCTGCAGCTATAGGATGCGTCCCTGCCTCAGTACCACTCTGATATGTAGATTGTGCATATCTGACGATACATCACCAACCAATCCTAAAAGCTAAACCAAAGCATCCCTAAGTACTGATAAAGAAATAAATCCTTATGGATCCTAGGCTAGTCCCTATCCCACCACTGGCTGGGTTAAAAAAATCTCTTGCTTAGGAGTGGGAATAAGATTTGGTGAAGGCCTCCTTTCTTAGCCTCGAGATGGGGATACATATTTGGGCTTTCCACAACCTCTAGGTCATCTATAAACAATGATAGGATCCCTAGTCTTAGCCTCAGGACCCTCATCTCGGATAACGGTAGCACGTATCGTAGCCATCTACGAAAGAGTGAAACCAAGGAAATGCTTTAGAAACCAACTTTGACTCTTAGCACAAAATAAGTAAAGAACTCCTAAGAACATCCTATAGCCTCCTGAAGTTAAGAAATGAGCATCATCATTTCAATATTTGGGACTCTACTAGACAGTTGCTCTTGTACCAATAATATCAATGAAACCTAGTCTCTAATACCAATTTGTTATGACCTAATTAATAAGTCATGATGATACCTAATTTATCCCGCCAGAGGTATAACATCCTAAATTTTTGCCTCTAAAAATTTCTTAAGTTTAGAGCTCACTGCTCAGGCTACGACTCACCTAATAAGTCATAAGGTCTCTTTACGAGTCACAGAGCTTGAGTCATAGGGTGACCAGTGAGGGTTGCCCATATTTTTTATTATGACTATAACTGGATATAATGAGTTGTAATGACTCTGTATGAGTCGTAGGGTGCTTTTCATAGTCAAACCAATGGAGGTGCCTAGTGTCACTAGTGTGGTTATGACTAGGACCCTAGGAGTCGTAAGGTTCATGTATGAGTCATATGGTATGACTCACGATCAAAAATGGGTATTCCTTAGGAGACTGCCCTAACTACAAGTCTAGGGGATGACTTATAGTCAGTCGTTATGATTTGTAAGGTGACCCATAATAATGGGGTGACAAATCTTTAGTGTTTTATAAGGGTACTTTAGAAATTTCCCCTTTCCCCAATTATTGACCCATGACCTTTAAACACTTGTGGGAACCTATTATCATCCAAAATACATAATCAAATGCACTATTAAACTCTCTCAAATCCCTAAGTCAAGAACAAGCTAGGGTTTTTTAAGGTTGATTATTTAGAGCTTCCAAGTGGTGATTTCTCTCCATAATTGTTATACTTTTAGGCATATACCTCTCCCCTTAAACTTGTTTTACTTAAATCATGTGTTTAAATGGTTACTTATGTGGATTGGAATATGACTTTTGATTTGGGTTGAGGGTTTTGGAAGGATTGTTACTTGATTTGAATTTCCATGGTTTTAATGCAAGCGTTCCTATTTTATTTATGTATTTTAAAACTTGTTGGGGTGCATGGCTATGGTGAAGGGAAATAGGACCAAGTTATTCGCCCAATTTGATAATTTTGGTTTGGAATTTGGTATTGCAAATTGTGTTCCCTCAATCCACCTGCATATTTAGATTTAAAATATGGTTAATCAAATGATTTGTCTTATTTCGTAAACTATTGCATTGCATAAATGTTTAAATGAATGAAAGGGTTTGAAGGCCTTGTTATCCATATTTTCGATTTTAACCTTAATATAATGAACAAAAGGGGTCATGGCATTCCTTCAAGTGGATGGAATTGGTATGGCATAATTGTATGCTTGCAAGTGAAATGGTGTGACAATACCTATGGTTGATGTCTTAATGGATAATTCCTTTGTTAAATGGATGGGTTATATGAATTTTTTTAATTGGGCTTAAAGGAGGTTGTGTAGCTCACTAGGGAAGGTGGAGGTCCTGTGGGGGACCAATACTGAAAACCATTTTGCCAGTGTTGGGGTCTTTATGATAGTGTGCATAGTTTACACTTATATACATATATCTATATCTATATCTATATCTATATCTATATCTATATCTATATCTATATCTATATCTATATCTATATCTATATCTATATCTATATCTATATCTATATCTATATCTATATCTATATCTATATCTATATCTATATCTATATCTATATCTATATCTATATCTATATCTATATCTATATTGGATTGGATGGGGTCGAGGTATTCCTTATCTCATCGTTAGATTTTCTTGCTTCATGTCGCTAACATGCACTAAGACCCTTTCAGCAAGGGGAGCTGAACCCATATAGCACGTGGGTGCCCTTAGGATAGTTAGAGCTACACAATTAAGACTAGTAGTTTTAAATCTAATGTTAAACCTTATTCCCTATCCCAATATCTTATATATATATATATATGTATGAATGTATGTGGACATATTCATTGAGTTTAGACTGGATTTTGAGTTGACATTATTTTATCCCTATTCTGAGTTACATGCTAGCACTCACCCTACTAACCATCTCTAAATGCTGTATCCCCAGGTGATGCAGGGAAATGAGAAAATTCTACTTTTTTGTACAGTGAATGGGTGATTTCAGGATCGATCATGAGTCAGCTTGTAGTGGTAAGCTTCCATACTTCAGAAGACCCTTATTTCGTGTTTTTATTTCATTTTGTTTTGGACTATTTCTTTTGGACTCTTTTTGGCTATGGTCGGGGGCATGTCCCGACTTAGGCTATTCTTTAATTTTAGAGGCTTTGTGGATTACCGTAGATTGGGATGTATGTTAAAGTTCTTATAATTCCTTATGAGTCAGTTGAGTTGTCTATCTTTTTATATGTTCTAAACTCAACTCTATATTGTTATATGCTTAAAATTCATCCACTGCTAGTTGTATTGTGTTCTACTTTCTTAGAAAAATGTGGTGGCCTCTGATCCTTGACTAGCTTGAGATACTCGTCATGGCCAGGACCTGGTTTGGGTTATGACAAGCTTGGTATTAGAGTGTAGGTTCATGATCATTGAGTGTCCCTAAAGTCATGTTAAGTAGAGTCTCTTTTATGTGGGTGTAACACATCACACTTATAAGGAAGATGCTACAGATCATTTAGGAATGCTTTTCTTTTCTTTTGACCTATTTTTGGGCTATAGAGTCTTAAGTTCTTGAAATCTCCCCTAATTCCATTTGTTTGCATTTCGGATCATGCCTCCTCAAAGACCTGATTCTCATGGAAAATCCTCTGTCCCACCTGAGGACAATGTGGATGGAACTCATTCTACTTATAGAGTACAAATACGGTCTAGGGCCTCTGCTCCTGACTGCACATATAGTGTTCCACCGGTCCTTATTATTCCTCCTCAAGCTTTTCAGGATAATAATGTTCATACCCCACCACTCCAATAAGAAATTTCTAATTCTGAATCCATCGATTTATTCATCAGCTGACTCAGTTGGTGGTTTCTTAGTTGTTGGTTCTGTTGCTCCATCTTCTAAGGTCACTAGAGTTGGCTAGTTTATGAGGTTAAATCCCCCAACCTTTATAGGATCTAAGGTTGAGAAGGATCCTCAGAGGTTTTTTGATAAAATAGAGAAGATATTCAGAGTGATGTATGCTACTGATGTGGAGGGTGTGGAGTTTGTCGTATATCAGTTAAAGGATGTAGGATACCAATGGTATGAGGAGTGGTAGCATTCGAGGGGCGACGATACTGAGTAGGCTATATGGGAGGAATTTTCTAGTGCTTTCCTTGATTTCTTCATTCCTTAGGAGTTAAAGGAGGCTAAAGTTGAGGGGTTTGTGAACTTGAAACAGGGAAGGATGACTGTAAAGGAGTATGCTTTGAAGTTCCATAAGTTATCTCGTAATGCTCTTGAGTTGGTGTATAGCATGAGGAAAGGATGAGATAGTTTGCTTCGAGTTTGTCTAGGGATCTGGTACCAGAGTGTAAGGTGAAAATGTTGAATAATAACATGGATATCTCTAGGCTAGTGCTGTATATAAAGAAGGTTGAAGCTGAAAAGAAGAAGCAAGCAAAAATGGGAGATAGGTATAATAAGAAGTTCAGGTATTCAGAGCAGGGTGGAGGCCAGCGGAATAGTGGTAGAGATAGTTGGAAGTGGGGCAAGAAGAAGTCTTCAGGAAATTCTAGTTCCTATTCTACGGCTAGTGCTCCGTATCCTAAGCCATCTGGCGATCACCGCTTTTAGGATGACAATGGGTTTAAGGCCCAGGGGGCACAAACCCAGGCTAGTGAAGATCAGTCAACTCAATCATATCCTCCTTACAAATTCTGTGGACAAATGAATTGTGGTTATTGTGATGAAGAGAGGAATATGTGTTTCAAATGTGGCTAGCCTGTCATTTTTAGAGGAACTGTCCGGTGGCAAATGTCACTACTGGAGTTAATGAGTTTTGATTTCTACTTTTTCATATCCTGCGCCAAAGGGTGCTACTTCTAGTACCGATACTATTGTAACCGTCTTTATGCTTTTGCCACCTGTTAGGAATCTGAGGTATCTCTAGATGTTATCACTAGTATGTTACAACTTTTCTCTTGTGATGTATATTGTCTACTTGATTTGGGGTCTACCCTTTCCTAAGTGACCCTTTATGTGGCTGTTCAATTTGATTTTGGTACTGAGAGTATTCTTGATCCCTTCTTTGTGTCTACCCCGGAGGGTGATTTTGTTGTGGCTAGGAGGGTCTATAAGGATTGTGTGGTATCTGTTGTCACCCAATTTTGACCTCTCGATATGTCTCCTAGACCGCTATTTTACCAAAATTATTTGTTTAGAGTATTCATATTTTTTGCATATTATTTTGATAGCAAATAAATATTGACGTGTCACATTCATGATTTTCATTTATACAATTTATCTTATCATTTAATTTTATAATAATACTAATTTAGATATAATATTTTTTATGTAATTTTATTAATATTTACTAAATTATTTATGCAAATTTTTATCATCTACAAATTCATAATCTTTTATTATTATTATTATTATTGTTATTATTATTATTATTATTTTCATCATCATCATCATCATCATCATCGTCGTCGTCGTCGTCGTCGTCATCATCATCATCATCATCATTATTATTATTTTACATGCACCCACATTCTAAAATTCGGGGGTCTAACAACCTCGCTACTTCATCTGAGGTAGTGGTATGAAGTGCGTACACTTTATCCTCTCCAGACCCCACTTTATGGAAATATACTGGGTATGTTGTTGTTGTTGTTGCTGTTAAATTAAATAGCATTTCATTTTTTCCATGATTTTATATTCTATGTATATTTAACTAAGCTTAAATAACATCTCCATGTGATGTTGTTGTTGTTATTATTGTTAATACACAATTGGTAATTATTATTTATATCACTATATTATATTATAGTACTCCCTCCGTTTAAAAAAGAATGACCTACTTTCCTTTTTAGTCTGTTTAAAAAAGAATGACTCCTTTCTTTTTTGGCAATACTTTAATTTCAACTTTCCACATGACATGTTTAAGACCACAAGATTAAAGGGCATTGTGGTACATTTGACACAACTTTAATTTAAGGCCACAAGATTCAACAGTCATCTTTATTTTCTTAAACTTTGTGCCAAGTCAAAGTAGGTCATACTTTTTAAAACAGAGGGAGTAATAATTATTTTGTGGAAATATAAAAATTCATTCTTCCAGGATTTATCCACCATGTATAGCAATACTACCCATTTTCGAATTTGTATTATTTTACCATGTTCCATATCCCATAAAATCTTCCTACAAAAATTACAAAAGCTTTTCTTTCCTTTTCTTCCGTAACAAGATTATTCTTTTCCTAATTTAACTCGCTCTCCCTCAATGTTTCTTGATCCTCTTCCTATGAGACCCGAATCTCTTAAATCTTTCCATCGTCAATATGCCCCCATATCACTCCGAATTGATATTTTTCTCTTTCTTTTTAAAAACACCACCTCAACGTCTCTTCTTTTGGACCACCATGATATATTGAGAAGTCTAGAGGGTGAGGGAGGAGGATTTCGACACCTCTTTCACTTCTCTTTTCCTTTATTTTGAGACATCATGTTTCCATCACAAGTGCCACACACGTTGTTTTATTTTTCAATAAGATCTTGAGTTCTTAATTAAAGTTGAATACTGGATGTTCCTGTTAAAGTTTTCTTTTGGTTGATAAATTTTAAAGGTGTTCTATCATAAAGGTCCAAATTTTTACTGTGTTCTTGATTAATCCATGAATCTTTTATGCACAACACTATTCGTTTAATAGAAGTTTGGATGAGATTTTGTTGTAGATGATTATGTTAAATTTCTCATGTTCGTATTGTAAGTAGTACTATGTTTATCTTGTACTTCTAAGGTATAGTACTCTTTATATTTTATTTTAATCAAAGTTGCTGCTCACAATATTAATTGCCTTGAGTAGGTAGATCTCTTATTTTGTTGATTGTCTAACTATTGTATGATAGCATGAAAAAAGGTTTTTTTAATTTATTTAAATCCAAATTAGTACTTAGTCATGCTTGGTTTTAATCCAAAATTAAGTTGTCCCTTAAGAATCGTTTGGCTTAGATACTAGGCAGTAAAGCCAATTGGGTATGAAACTTGAAAGTTGCACTAGTTGGAAAGTTAATTAGCTTTAGTACATTAGTTGTCTTAGATCATGAAATTGTCTAATGATATTTTACTCCAGCATATTAGGTTATTTATTTTAATTCAACTCATTTTTAGAAGTTAAATTTATTACTGGTATAAATGTTTATTCAATAAGTTTGCTCGAATGCATGTAACTAGATGAGTTACTTTATCATCGCAGTTTTCATTTACTTATTTCAACATTAAGGATAGACATACTCTAATCCATTTTGAATATTTTATATATGTACACTACAATGAAATGTCATCACTTGGAGTCAACCCACAAGAGCGAAGGAGCCAGCGCTCGAAGAAAAGCTCAAATTGAGTCGTCACCCCATTGGGGGTTAGGTACATTTGGGATATGATGATAAAGACAAGTTATGGCTGACTTCTTGTATGAAGCATACACATAGCTCTATTAAAAATAAAGCAAACTCATTACTCCCGCCGTTTCTAATTTTGTTTGTCACCCTTTTAAAAGTCTCAAAGATTTGACAACCTTTATTACTATACTAAATCAGTGACATGATTCATACAATTTATATATTATACCAACATATTTTTTCTTTACATGACTTTTAAATGATGAAATATTTTATTTAGTACTCATGAATAAGTTTCTTTAAGAATCTCTTTCATTTTGTCTTATGGTGTTTAAAAAAGTTGACATAGAAATTGAAATAGTGGGAGTAACATCACATTGGGCCAGTTTTAGCCTTGTCATACTTGATCCCACTCACATTCTCTTTTATATGTTTACTTTATGTATATGTTATTGAATTACTTATTTACTTTTATTAATCGCTTACATTAAGTCATCACCAAAATTGAGGTGACACACAGATTAATAATGAGTTTTGCATCATTTGTAGTCTGTTCTTACTTCAACATAAGTTCAATTGATAGTTTATCACCTTCCAATACTATCCTCATGCTAAAAAGCAAAGGAGCTCGATAAAGTCTGTTATCTAAGAAAGATGATAAATACATAAATTATGGATCGTCGATCAGTGATGCATTGACAATCACAACCATTCTTTCCTAAAACACCCTTTAGGAAATGCATTATGGATCGTCGATCAACGGTGTATCAACAGTCAGAAGCTTCCCCACTCTCGAGTTGTCCACTTGAGGGAACCATGTCATAAAACCACTTTTTTTCTTAGATCGTGGCTGTGTATTTCCTTTACTAAGGAATATACATATCATTTAACCTAGGATGCCTTGTCACCCTAGATACGTTAAATGTAAATCTAATTCAAAGTCCAAAGGGGTTCACGACCCTAAAAGGACGCATAATATTATTTGCAATGTGTTGCATTTGTATGTATGTATTACCTATATTATTGTTTTCGGTCTTGTCTTAGTCACTTCTTACTCTTAGTGTTCCTCATTTTAGAGTTATTTACTCTTAAAATTATCGTCATGCTTGGACCCTACAATACACTCTTAGGGCCTTTTCAAAAATCTCCAATTCATCCCCCTAACTTAACTTTGTCTTCTAAAATATTTGTTAATATACGAATCATCTCTTGGTTCAACCTTAGCTTTGGTAAGGGTTCTGTTTCTATTTATAATATCGTAGTGAAACTCCTCATTTCAGTACCTTCTCTTCTTAATGCTTTCGACGCTTACATACTATTGTCCTACCATAATACTTGAGCATTGATGTTATCCTATTCATGTCGTATTCTAGCTGTCCTAACCTTTAAGTGACATAGACCTCTCATAACTTGTATGCATATTGAATTACTTTTGATTAATGGAACGTTCATTCTAGACTTTGTTGTGCGTACCTTTTCACTAATTATATGTCCCTTCTTCTAGGGTCGACCAAAGTTGAACACCCAAAATGGCCAGTCAAGCAATGTTTATCAACCTTCTCAATAATGAAGCTGAGCATGAAAGTTTGTGGGGTATAAAAACAAAGTTATTTCAAGCATTAGAACTATAGAAAGACAAAATAGAGGGAATTAAGGGAATAATAATAGATCTTCGAGGTTCAGTTGATATGCCACCAGGTTTTTCACAACCATTATCTGAAACAGACTTCATCATTTCTATCTACACCACGAAGTCTCCTATATTGACAAATTCACCTATGCCTGATTGTGATACACAAGTGTCTCAAAGTCTGTATTCAATTGCACTAAAAAATGCACTTAGTGGATTGATAATCATGAGCAAGGAGAAGAAGATGGAAGGAAAAGATTCTAATCATAAGTCAAGGTCATCTCAACAACCTGAGATGAATAAGTCTTCCAAAGTTGAGGAATAAAATAAGGATAGAATTGGGGACTTGAACTTTCTATTATATGATGGGTCCAAAAACCCTCAATTCCATTTGAAGGATTACCTATACAAGCTATTAGTTATAGGAAAAATAATGGTCTTAAGATGAATCTCTTTGTTAGTTCACTTACGGGTCCAGTATTGATGAGGTATGCTGATAACGCTCAACTCAGTTCCATGATTAGGGGGTGAGATGATCATTGTCAAACAACCCAACTAGAGTTGGGTTAAAATCTACAAGGAGTGAATTATAGGCTTCAAATCTTATGGGTGTTCTAGTTACTACAAGTTTACCCAGAATAATAATAAACAAGGGATGTAAAATAATATAGGGGGAAATTGATTTGGAGAATAACTTATCAACTAACAATGCGCAAGTATACCACTATTGATTTAAGATTAAGATTAGAGAAGAGTCTTGGGATCATGTCTACTTAAAGGTAAAATGTATAGTTTAATGACGGTTTGGCATGAGTTCTAGCTGTTGATCAAAGGATAGGCTAGGTCAAAAGTCATTGTAGTCATTATTTCAATAAAACTACAACGATTTTACACATTGGCTCTTTCGGGCACCTAACAAGTGTGCAATTCATAATCACCCAAAACCTTAATTAAACATCCCTATTTCTAGGATGATGCTCTTGACATAGATTACACTCCAATCATACTTATTTCTAAGATTGTAAAAGGTAGTAGACCATATACTTAATTGTCCACCATTACTTTGTCCCCCTATAACCCTCTTTTAAGGTTGTTATGGGTTACCTCATGTTCACCTTAGTTCCTATTTCAAGGATGACAAAGGATTTCTAGAGTTTGGGGTTTTCATATATCAAACCCATTTGGAGATTTGGGGTTTTCACCCATCAAATTCCAACTAGTAAGCTCAAGAAATAGTGGAATCCATGCTCAACAACTAAAAATCATGCAAACACAACAACACCCACATACAATTACACTTTAGTTCAACATAATCCCAAGACTAAATTACGTAGCTACTCATGAAGAAAATAAAGAGAAATATACCATGGGAATTTCCCAAAACATCCTCTTCACAAAACTACTAAGAAATTAAGCCTCAAAGAGTAGTTACACACTTGCCCAATTAGGGTTTCCTTCTTTCAAATAAAAAATAGTTATGAGGTAAGCAATACCCAAAGAAGGAAAGGGCTTTTGCTTATATATGGTTGGATATTCTTCTTATGTACTTTTACAGATCTTCCCCTGGGCATATTCCCGCTGAACTGTAATCGTGCTTGATTGTCCATGATCGTGTCCATGCGAACGTGGTTGTGTGCTGCGACCACATTATGTTGACTATATTGATTGACCATGACCATAGTCGTAGTAACTGAGGCTGATGTAGTCCAGGTCTTCAGCTATATGCTTATTTGCTCCCTTTTTATCATTTTCAGCTCTAATCTATATCTTTCGATTGCCTCAACTCTATGCCTGGAAAAGAGTGGATATTAGTGCATCTTATCACCAATATCTCTCATTTATTTATTTAAAACAAGGTAATGTGTAAAAATGTTTAGTGAGAATGAGTTGAAAAATCACCCCTCATCAACACCCCCAACTTAAGACCTTTTTTGTCCTCAAGCAGCACTACCTTATTATGAGACAACTCATATGTATGCCCTTATTTTATAAATCAATGATAATGATGACTCAAATTTGATTGCTACCACCAAAAGCTTTTCACATATGGGAAAATAGGCTTTTAATGACTCCCCTCATTATAAGATGAAATAGCAAATGATGCAATAGACTTTGGGAAGCAACCATGTAACTACCACCAACACTTTAGAAATAACTCACATGTTGACTACAATCATGCAATACTTCCATTTATATCATTCTGTGGAAGATGATAAAATCACCCACCTCAACTAGTTCATATCCCTCCTCATAAGAAAGGAAAAATTCACACACCTAGTTACCAGGCATGCAACAAGGAATTTTTAGTGCAGACACTCACTCTCTCAAGAAATTCTCCATGTTAAAAAGTACCATGCCATAGGCTTGCCCCTATTTTTAATCACCACTACTAAGACCATACTTGGTTAGGAATGACAACGGGCTTTTTGTGTTTGTAATGTAGGTTTAGGGTTGGGATAGGATATCATTTGGGAATAACATGGCTACACCCCTCCTTGAATATTCACATCACACTTTTTCAATTCTCCTTTTTGTCTAAAGGCCACTCTTCTTTAATTTCTTTTTTTCCCACACCTACTAATAGCTTTATTTGTGCACCACTTTTATTTTATTTTTTTTCTTGAAACTTATACGTACTTCATTCCTTTGATGGACTCATTCATTTTCTATTTATTTATTTTCATGGTCCTAGATCATGAGGCATTTCACTAACAACTTTGTGGCCTTACACTTTCTTCCATCAACCTTTACTGCCCCCAAATTAGGCTTTTAGCCTCAAGTTACATTTTCAAGTTCAAGGAGGGTTTGGTTCAAGAGAGATAAAAAAGATGGGTAAAGGGTTGTAATGAGTTTGCCAAAGAGAGGTCCAAAGGCTCAAAGTGGGTACTAAAGATAATTATACATGGGTAGACTTTTTAGGCTAGAGTGATCTTCCAAAATCACAAGATGGCATGTGATCATTTTGCCGACCAAGCACAATCAAAATTTAGCTTTAAAACACTAATGAGGCAAGTTCTAGATGGTACAAGTACACATGAGATAAAGACAATTAACCTCACATACATGGAATGCAAATGTTGTCAGGGGGTTCAACTGTTCTACCTACCCGAGATAAAGATGAAGTATTCACTATTTTTCCAAAGTCAACTTTCAGAGTCATAGAAAGAGGGAAAAATTTCATCACAAAGTTTCTCATGTCCATGCCTTTGAATTTTGCAAAAATTTTGGATGGAGGGGTTCTTTTACTTTTTTATTCACACCACACATAATTTTCTCATCGTGGCAACCACCCAAGATATCAACTCATATTTCAAATCATAGTGCGGGTGACCCACCATATGGTTACTCAGACTTCACCAATGGATTAATCCCAGATTATCTATGCTATAGGTACTCAGACTTCCCTTTCATTCTATGGCCTCAGTGCCACAGGTACTCAGGCTTCCCTTACACCCATGGTTAGAAACCCAATCACACAGAACTAAAGTAAAGTAACAAAACCAGAACAAAATAGCTAATCAATGCAAATGCGGGGTCCATCAAAGTGCCCAATTATTACAACCTAAATAAAAATAAAGATAAGAGTTATCCAAAAGAATAGAAAAGTATGCAGAAATATCAATAATACAGGCCCAAATTAAATGAATAAGAATAAGAAGACACCCCCAACTGAAAAGATAACAGTGTCCCCACTGCATAAATAATTAAGGGTAAAAGAGATAAGGGTGCTCCCCAAAACCGCATCAAGGGATGCTATCACTGTTGGACTCTGTATCACCACCTTCTTCCTCAAGATCGAACAACACGGCTGGGGCCTTATCTTCACTATCCACCCAAGAAGAAGAAAGTATATCTTGGGGCCTTAGAACCTTTCATAGACCCTTTACACCCTTCCATATCCTAATAAAGAATTTGTCCCTCATCTTCTACTTTGTAACCATTTTTTCATGCGCGATCCGGAGGTCTCGATGTGACTTCACCAAAGAGGAGTAGGCTTTTTCAAACTTATCAATGGTAGATTCTTGATTATTTTGGTCCTCCTTGTACTTCTCATAATCGGTACTTGACACATAAGAATGATTAGTGGTGGAAGACTCTCCCGGTCCTTGGGGCTAACTAGACACAAGTTCGTTGATTGTTACAATATTTACTCTAATATCCTCAAGAGGTCCCATGGTGGTTCGCCTATGATACTCAGGCTCGCTGCATGTTGGATTTTCTAAGTCAATCTTTCTTTTCTTACTTTTTTCGGGTGCGCCCTCACCTCTAATTCTCAAGGGGTAAGTGGGGGCATTAGGGCACACCTATGTATCACTAGCATACTCATCCACCCTCGGTCTTTTGCAAAGATCTGTAATCAAGAAGGGGAAGACTAGATGCGTACACCTTGGTCCTTGAAATGATCTATCTCATTAACTACGAGTTGACCAACATCTATAGGGATGCCATTGAATACATGCAACCATCCTAGCACGTAATTCTAGAACTGCTGTCATATGGGTGCTAGGAGAAACTCTATTATAGATGATGTGGAAACATATTCGGGCCTCAAAAGTAAAGTTGTTCATAGAAATATTGCTTTTACTCTTGGTCCACAAGACTTTCTTTCTAGGGCATAGTCGCTGTCCAAACAAAATCCATGATTTACACCTCTTTACTTTTAATACACTCATGTCAGTATGCTTGAGCCTATAAACATCATTGATTTGTTTATCCCCAACTTTCATCAGATTTCCCCAAATCTCGAAAGTCACATTGGATGGGTCCAAACAAGAGACTTCACTGATGTTTGCATAAAATTCACGGACCCATTGCTCATTTCCAATGCATGGATTCAGGGTGAAGCACCACCACCCTATGGCTTCAAGTT
Source organism: Capsicum baccatum var. pendulum (assembly GCA_030864225.1). Taxonomy (NCBI): domain Eukaryota; kingdom Viridiplantae; phylum Streptophyta; class Magnoliopsida; order Solanales; family Solanaceae; genus Capsicum; species Capsicum baccatum. The sequence goes on along the minus strand of CM061560.1, from coordinate 154,999,301 downwards.
TCTCATGAAGTGCCAGTAGTTTCTCCGGCATATTTTCCAAGAAAATTCTTGTCTTCGATTGTAGCTTTGACCTCAGAAGATCCCTATAGTAATGAGTGTGGCACTCGGGTGCCATGAATTGGATGTGATCATACTTATCCATGATGTTGTCCTGAAAACACTACGCACACATTATATCTTTTAATGACATTTAAATCATGCAAACTGTGCTATATTGATCACTAGAGTTTATTAGACTAGGTGCTTGGTGTTTCTTGACTAAAAATTGGAAATACAAGATTATTGGCATGGCAAGAAACTGCCCTCAATTACAGCGATCGTGAGCCAGGACCATATTGATATTCCACGATCGCGGTTTGTGACCGCAGTCGTGATACCTGAGGGCGATTCTATTGTTAGCTTGCATGCTTAGATTTTTTCTAATTTTAGGCTAATAGTATGTTCTACAATATGGGTGCATATGAATATCATTTGAACAATGCTAAAAGGTAGATAGATGTGCCCTTTAGAAAACAAACATCATTAGTGAAAGTTCAATTGGGCAAATAATCAAATTCTTAGTGTGCACATCTCATTTGTCTACATTTTTCAAACATCCTTAGGTACTAAAGACTTCCCACTTTTATGCACACCTTGTTCAAGCAGCCAACGTCTCACTAATATAAAGCAACAAAACATGGAAAGCAAAATAATCAAAGCTTTAGGCCCTCTCTTAATTATGCATTCTAGGGCTTATTCTTATAAATAAAAGCACAGATTCATGACACTTACGAGAGTTGTGTAGGAGGTATACAAAGATGCTGTTTGGGATCTCACAAAATTGGCCAAAAATTAGCCTAAATTATAGGGTACAATCTTGAAAGGGAGTGTGAGGGAAATGAGGGAAGCTAGGGGTTAAATGGCAGAAGTGGCCGTGAACGCGGTCAAGGGACTACGATCACAGACACCTGCGTGAACAAAATTGTTCTTGGGGACGGTAATAGCGGTAACTGAGAGCAATTCTGCTCTCATGTTTTCCCCTATTTAACATTTTACTCAATTTTGACATATTTCTCCGCTGTTCAGCTTATCCAATGCACTCTATATTGCCATAAATGCATGGGTTATTCGTATGCAAAAGATAACATCTACCCTTCAGAAACATAACAAAAAAAGATAAGATCCACTCTCATGGCATTTGTGTGTTACCTCCCACTTAGCACCTTAGTTATCGTCATGGCACAACGTCTTCCTTCCTTCATTCTCAAGGTGGGACTTCGAACTCCTCTTCATTTATCTTCTCATTTTCAACATCCACCGTGGATACTACCTGCAACTCCATGGTTTGCTTCTTTGACTTGTAAATTTTGAAAGATACCTCATTCTCTTGCAATCTAAATTTTATCTCCCCCAGCTCTAGATTGATAATGGCTCTTCCAGTGGCCAAGAAAGGACTACCAAGAATGATAGGCACCTTTTCATCAATTTCACAATCTAATACCACAACATCTACCAGGAGAATGAACTTATCCACGTTCACAAGAATGTTAAACAATATACCTACTGGCCTTTTTATAGACCGGTCCGCTATCAAGAGTCGTATAGAGGTTGGGGTTGGGTTATCCAAACCAATTTTCTTTTATATGACAAAAGGCATTAAGTTGATGCTCGCACCAAGGTCACATAGAGTTTTTGCAAATTCATGCATCCCAATTGTGGAAGAATAGGAAATGCTCTGGGGTCATCTTTCAATCTGAAACCTTGCTATCCATGTTAGCACTACACTCATGAGTGACCTCAATAGTATTACCTTCAACAAGTTTCTTCTTGGTTATCAACTTTTTCATCAACTTAGCATATCTCGGGATCTCTTGGATAGCTTCAAGCAATAGGATATTTATCGATATATTACTAAGTTTTGCCATGAAATTCCTTAATTTGTCACCTTCCTTTTTTTTATGCAATCGTTGAGGGAATGGGGGAGGAACTTGTATGGTTTTCCCTGCATCACCTTGTGGTTTCCTAACTTCTACCACTTCTTTATCACTTTCCTCGATCTCTTTCTCATCATTTTTTTCTTTTCTTTGGGGCATAACTTTATTCGCTTTACCTTTGAGTAAATTCTCACTCAAGTGTCCTATAAAGGGATCGTAAAGTACCTTCCCACTCTTTGTGACAATTGCTAGAACTTTTGCATCATTCTTTGGATTAGCAATGTGTCACTAGGGAGTCCACCTCTAGTCCTACCATTTAGTTGTGTAGAGATTTGACCAACTTGGGTCTCCAATTGCTTGATAGAGGCATAGTAAGATACCACTGTTTGAGAGAGTTGGGAAAAATCGGCCTTTAATTCGTGGATCATTTTGTCCGTACCTTCCACTCTACTCAAGATCCTTGACAACAAATCCTCAATCTTGATTTTTTTAGGGTCAATGATATTTGACTCTTTCGTTTTAGCCCAATCATAAGGAGGAACATAATATTCATAGTCACGTTCCGGATATCTCCAATCTCTGTCCCCCTCGCGGTCCATCCAACCTTGATTCCCACCTTGTCTTTGATAGGCTCGGCGGGAACCCACCGAGTAGTTAGCCAAATAACGGATTTCCTCATCCAACTTCTTTGTCTCTTCATTATCTTCATAAGATTTTGATGCTACGGTCTTGACCATTTTTGCTGGTACTCCCATAACATGCTTAGTCAAGAGTTTGAATTGGGTCATCATTTTTGCCATGTTCTCCTCCTTTTCTTCATTCTAGTTTCTTTATTCATTATCGACCATGGAAGTAGTAGAAGAAATATTTGGAGCTTCCGTTTATCGAGTATACCAACCCTAATTTTGTTTTGACACTTCTGTAATCAGTAGAAAGGCCGCGTGGAGGTGCGACTTTACTAGGGAACCTCCCGCTGCATAATCTACCACTGTTTTGTTTAATGGATCAAGGGAATGATAGAAGATGTCGAGAAGTATTTTCTTTGGGACTTCATGGTTTGGGCATTGAGAAAGCTTACTGTTAAACCTCTCCCAATCTTCAAACAATGGTTCTTCATTCATTTATCAAAAATTAACAATCTCATCTTGCTTTTAAAATATTTTTGATGGTGGGAAATATCTATCAAGAAATGCGTTAGTAAGCTTGTCCCAAGATGTCATTGAGTTGGGTGGAAGTGAGTGGAGCTATGAAACCACCTTGCCCGTTAATTAGAACAGGAAAGGCGAAGTCGAATGGACTCTTGAGTAATGTAAGCTATATTGAACGGTGCACATACTTCCACAAAATTCATGAAATGGACATTTTGGTCCTCAAAGGCTTGACCTTTGTATAATCCTTTCATTTGCAATATGTAAAGCATGACGCTAGTCACATGGATGACTCTATTCCTATTAGTTGGTGGGATACGGGTTGCACTTGTTTTCCCCGCTTTATTTAGTGGGACCTTATCATCTAGTGGGGTATAAAAAATGCCCATGTTGCTTGCGCTATCACTCAGTATTCCGTTAACACTCTGATCACCTAAAAAAAGAATGAAAAATAACAAATAAAGTAAATGATATCACTTCAAGTATTCCCAAGTAAGAATCACACAACACAAGTGAAATCTATATTTCACTCCCCAGACACGGCGCCATTTTGATAACACTCAACTCACTCCCATGATTAAGGGGTGAGGTGGTCATTGTCAAAAAACCCAACTAGAGTTGGGGTCAAATCTATAAGGAGCGAATTATAGGCTTCAAATATTACAGTTGTCCTAGTTACTACAAGTTTACCCGGAATGATAATAAACAAGACATGTAAAATAATATAGGTGAAAATTGATTTGGAGAATATCTTATCAACTAACAATGAACGGGTATACCACTTTTGATTTAAGATTAAGATTAGAGAAGGGTCTTGGGATCATGTCTACCTAAAGGTAAAGTGTATAGGTTAATGACAGTTTGGCATGAGTTCAAGTTATTGACCAAAGGATAGGCTAGGTCTAAAGTCATTGTAGTCAATCTTTCAATACAACTATAACGATTTCACCCATTGGCTCTTTCAAGCACCTAATAAGTGTGCAATTAATAATCACCCAAAACCTTAATCAAACATCCCTATTTCTAGGATGATGCTGTTGACATGTCTTACACTCTAATCATACTTATTTCTAAGATTGCAAAATGTAGTAGATCATAGACTTAATTGTCCACCATTACTTTGTCCCCCTTTAACCCTCTTTCAATGATGTTATGGGTTACCTTAAGTTTACCTTAGTCCTCCTTTGAAGGATGACGAAGGATTTTTAGAGTTCGGGATTTTCACCCTTCAAACCCATTTGGAAATTTGGGGTTTTCACCTATCAAATTCCAACTAGTAAGCTCAAGCAATGGTGGAATCCATGCTAACAACTAAAAATCATGAAAACACAACAACACCTACACACAATTATACTTTAGTTCAATATAAACCCATGACTAAATTACTTAGCTACCCATGAAGAAAATAAAGAGAAATATACCTTGGGGATTTCCCAAAACATCCATTCTTCACAAAACTACTAAGAAATTAAGCCTCCATGAGTAGTTACACACTTGCCCAATTAGGGTTTCCTTCTTTCAAATCAAAAATAGTTATGAGGTAAGCAATACCCAAAGAATAAAGGGTTTTTTCTTACATATGATTTGAGATTCTTCTATGTACTTTTATAGATCTGCCTCTGGGTATATTCCCGCTGAACCGTGATCATGCATGACTTTTTGTAACCGCGTCCACACGATTGTGGTTGTGTGTCATGACCACATTGTGTTAAACGTCTTGACTGACTGCGACCATGGATTAAGGACCACGATCGTGGTAATTGAGTCTAATGTAGTCTAGGTCTTCAGCTGTACTCTTCTTTGCTCCCTTTTTATCATTTCCAGCTCCAATCCATATTTTTTGATATCCTCAACTCTATGCCTGCAAAGAGTGGATATTAGTGCATCTTATCACTAATTGGTCTCATTTATTTATTTAAAACAAGGTAATGTGCACAAATGTTTAGTAAGAATGAGTGAAAAAATCACCCCTCATCATATGCTGAAAGGGACACTAGCAAGTGGATCTCTTGGCGTAATTTGACTTTATCGGGCGGTTTGGCTATAAACTAAGGAGGAAGCTCATAGTCAAGATTGAGTTGGTTAAGCCACAATTTAGGGATAATATAAAGACAATCATCCCTGAGACATGAAACCCTCTAAATCATTATGTGAGCAAACCTGAAGCTACAACTCTCTTAGACGAACCACCGTTAGTCACTTTTGAAATATTAAGGTCACATGGTATTCTGCAGCCTAAGCTTGTTGCTTTCTATTCCCCTTCAAGTCCTTTCTTTGATTTAAAAAAGCATTGTGCCTTCCATTCTTCCATGCCTTGTCATCATACTGATGAATTTTGAAAATTGAGGAGAGATATAGAGAAATGGCTAAGCAATAGAAGAATAGTAAAGAACCCCACCCTCAACTGATATGGTATCCTGCTCTAGAAGTCATTCCTACATCCAATTATGTCAAAGCCTATTATCTCCAATCCTTTACAAAGCCTTTTCCATAGACTGTTTTGTACCCACCTCAATTCATTGCTCAAACATCAAACTATATCCCTGTGTCTTACCAAAATCCACCAATAAATCAACAATCAAATCAATCTGCCAGACGTCAATATAAGCTTCAGAAAAAATCCACCAAAATAGTACACTCCTCTAGGTGAACCCATAGATAAACTATATGAAATACTAAAAGAATTGGGCTATATCACAACCATTGCTGCCGTACCTTGTGATATTGAGTGTGTATGGTGTTGACCTGACCAAATTTGTGCCTCTCATTTTGGGATGAAAGGGAATCCTACTAGGGCATGTTTTGCCTTAAAGAACATGATTCAGAAGTTGATTGATACCTAGTTGATAAATTTGACGGGGTCAAATTAGGATACTGATTGATTTTATAAGCTTGACTTGCACTTGTTAACATTGGTGAAGAGGATATCATACCGATTCTCTATTCCAGACTCTCATGCATTTAAAATTCATTTAAGATTTATGATATTTAGTTTTCTTTTATGTTCTCCCTGCTTATATGATTTGAATACTATTCAACCTTATTCCCCTATATGAAGGATACGTAGGTGCTCATTTAATGAGTTCGACCTCATCATAATAAAGCTTTATTTTCTCCTATTTTTTCATTTTTATATGGAGTTGGATGGATTAACAATGTGGTGTGATATCAAAGGATATTTTGAATCAACAGATATGATGTTCAACTAAAGTTAGTCTTGTTCATTTCCTATATTCTTATCTTCTTTACAAACATAGTTTCAAATTCAATATCATGTTCTATCACCATCTGTATCATGCATTAGGAGCTCAAATATTTACACCTAGATCACTTATTAAGTCCTATTCTTCATCCTAGAATGCCTTCTGTTTTATATTTTTTATGGTTTGAACTTATATGTGCTATGTGGTAAGTTTTGTTTGGGCCCTTTTATTGTGTTTAAAGGTTGTCTAGCATTTGAACATCAAATTGTCTAAGAATCTGTGATTTGATAAATATACCTAACCTTTTTGATCCATTTTCTAACAAATTTTCTTCCCCAACATAATATACCTTCTTACCCAAATCTCCTTATTCATTTCCTTAGTACTTTGCAAAACATGGTAACATAAGAGTTTCTCAATTTGAAAAAGAGATTGGATATGTGTTTTTGTTCAAGGGAATTTATGACTTGAGGTATAAGAAGTTCTTACATCCAATAGTTGATTTGCCTTCAGGATACAAAGTTCCAACATTCAATGTGTTTGATGGTTATGGAAACTCGATCACGTATCTAAAGAACTACTGTAGCAGACTAATTGGCATAGGACACAATAAAGCTCTCCTAATGAGATTGTTCATCCAAAGTCTGTCAGAAGTAGTGCTTAATTTGTATGTCAAACAAGACTTTGACATGTGGCATACCTGGAAAGACATGGCCCAGGACTTTATGAGCCAATATAAGTTTAATATCAAGGTCAATCCAATGATGTTGGACTTGTTCGGAATAAGGAGTATGACTCATGAATCTTTTGAGGATTATCTAACACAGTGGAGATCGGAAGAGTCTAAGATATGTCCTCCTATGCCTAAAGAAGAGTTGGTTCAGGCTTTCATTAGGTATCTAGATGGTATCTACTATAAAAAATTATGCTACTTATGCATTCAAAGGTTTGACGATCTGATTTTACTTGGGAAGATGTTAAAATATGCCATTCGAACATGAAAGGTTATTGATGTTTCCGCAATAAAAGCTACATTCCAAGCCCAAAAAGCCTTACCAAAAGTAGAAAAAGAAGAAGATATCTTAACTTTCCCACCTCAAAGAACAACACTATCCAAATACCAAGCATGCATTTGCTGTTTTTGATCCCTATACCCATAAGATTTTCAATACCTAAACTCTTACCGGCCTGATTCCTAATAATAGACTGATCCAATGCCATCCATTTCTCATCAACCAAAAAAATTAAACCTCATACATTTACCCCTCTAATTGAATCTTTGATTGGCATATTTTAAAAATTATTTGCTCAAGGAATTTTGAATCCAAGAAAAGGTTGGATCCCAAAGTACCCACCATCAAAATTTTACTTGTCCAAAAAGTATGTGTATCATTCATATATCCAAGGATATGATACTGAGAAATGTTCAACATTAAGGTACAAGATTTAAGACTTGATTGAGAAAGTCAAGATTATAGTGCGACAAGGGCCGCTAAGCAACATTTATGACACTATCACATACACAGTTATTGCTCCAAGACACCTGACAAGGAAACGTAAAGAACATCAAAGAAACTGAGAAGGAAAACACCATCAAGAAAAGTACCAATTCTTTTTTTCAATAAATAAAATTTCCACCTTTATTTATGTTCCTCTTTGTACTCATGAATTGCGTTTGGCCTGACTTTTATTTGGATACGTAGGTAGCCCACAATTGGGCTCAGTCTTAATCTAGTATTTTTTCCCTCTGTCTTCCCTTCATATTAAAATCATCTTAGCTTTTGAACAGACTCTATTCAATAAATCTAAGCTATTTTAGCCTATTTCATGACTCCAAATAACAAATTACAAATTTAAAGTCGAACCTCGATGTTTGAATACAAGGCAACTATTTTTTTGAACTAATATTTTATTTAAGTATGCAGGGATATAAGACTCCATAGGTATACACTGGGGTAGAACTTTTGAGATTACCTCAAAAGTTCTACCAGTAGATAACATTTTGATTCACAAGAAAGTATGAAAATATTTTAAACTGTGGCAGAAATTTTTGAGGATGCTAAAAAATTTCAATGACAAATAAGGGACATATCAGGTTCATCCACCATAAAAAAAGGATATGTTGGGTTCATCCATCCTAAAATAGGATATGTTTTACATACCGAGTTCATCCACCCTAAAATAAGATATGTTTGAGACATCGGGTTCTTCCTTCAAAAAATAGGATATGTTGGATTCATCCACCCTAATATAGATATGTTAGGTTTATCCACCCTAAAATAGAATTCATTTGACACAACGAGTTCATCCATCCTAAAATAAGATACTCTTGACATATTGGGTTTATTCATCCTAAAATAGGATATGTTTGACATGCCAAGTTCTTCCACCCTAAAATAGGATATGTTTGGCATACCGTATTTCTCTACCCTAAAATAGGATATGTTTGACATATTGGGTGTACCCATCCTAAAATGAGATATGATAAATACATTGGGTTTTTTCGCCCGAAAAGAGGATATTCTTGACATACCCGGTTTCTCAACCCTATATGTTTGACATATTGGGTGTACCTAACCTAAAATGGGATATGTTGGGTTCATCCACCCTAGAATTAGATATGATGAACACATCGGGTTCTTTCGCCCTAAAATAAGATATATTTGGCATAGCGGGTTCATTCACCCTAAAATAGGATATATTTAACATATAGGGTTCCTCCACCCTAAAATAGGACATGTTTGACATGTTAGATGTACCTGACCTAAAATGGGATATGTTGTAACACATCAAGTTCTTCAGCCCTAAAATAGGATATGTTTAGCAATCTGGGTTCATTTACCCTAAAATAAAGTGGGAGTAACATCGCATTAGGACCATTTCAGCCTTGTCAAACCCACATCATTCTTGATCTACATACAATTATGGTCTAATACCTGTTTCTCCTTCACCTCAGCACCTAGAGATGACTTTACCACCTCTTGTACAATCACACCACCATTCTCAAAGTCTAAGAGATGACATCCAAGTTTAGCCAAACAGTGAAATCCTTCACCAAACCTCGTTTCTCGTGATCAACATGATATAAGTTTCCATAAATAACCTGCTAAGAGCATCAACAACCACATTAGCTTTACCTAGATGATATTTGAGGATCATATCGTAGTCCTTGAGTAACTCAAGCCATATCCTTTGCCTGAGATTCAACACCTTCTGGGTGAACACATACTACAATATTTTATGATCGAAATAGAAGTCAACATGAACCCCACATAAATAGTGATGCCAAATCTTCAAATCAAAGACCACAACCAATAACTCCACATCATGAGTTTAATAGTTCTTATCATTCACCATTAACTGCCTAGAAGCATATGCAACCACCTTACCATGCTGCATTAATACCATGCTACATTTACCAAGCATATACAACCTACCTTACCATTCCTAGAAGCATATGCAACAACAAAACCTTTGGTACCCTCGAGTAGAGTTAAAACTAGAGCCAACGTCAACTTATCCTTCAACTTCTCAAAACTACCCTTACAAGAATCAGACCATAGGAACTTTACCTTTTTCTGAGTTAACTTAGTCAATGGGGTAGAAATAGAAGAGAAACTTTCCAAAAAACTCCTATAATAATCATCTAATCCAAGAAGCTTCAAATATCGGTTGGAGTCATGGGTATAGGCCACTTCTTAACAGCCTCAACTTTCTATGGATCCACCATTATCCCTTCACTAGAAACAACATAACCCAGAAAGGTAACAACATTCAACCAGAACTCACACTTGGAAAATTTTGCATACAACTGTTTATCTTTCAATATTTGCAACATAATGTGGAGGTGATCGACATGGTCTGCCTCACTCTTTGAATACATCAAAATATCATCAATAAATACAACTAAAAATAAATCGAAGAACTAGCGAAATACCCAATTCATTAGAACCATGAATGTCGCCGGGGCATTAGTCAAACAAAAGGACAATACCAAAAACTCAAAATAACTATACCGAGTATGAAAAGTAGTCTTAGGAATATCCACTACCGTAATCTTCAACTGATGGTAGCTCGACAGAAGATCAATCTTAGAAAAGTACTTAGATCCCTAAAACTGGTTAAATAGATCATCAATCCTCGAAAGAGGGTACTTATTCTTCACAGTCACCTTATTTAGCTGACGATAACCTATATATATCCGAAGGGATGCATCTTTCTTACACATGAAGAGTATCGGATCATCCTAGAGAGAAACACTAGGGAAGATAAAACCCTTATCAAGAAGATCTTTCAACTGCTCCTTAGGTTCTTTCAACTCAGTCAAAGACATTATATAGGGAGGGGTAAATATAGGATGAATGTCTAGAATAAAGTCAATCCCAAAATCAATTTTCCTATTAGGAGGATCACTAGGAGGATCATTAGGGAAGACTTTGGGAAACTCATAGACCACAGGGATGGATTGTAAAGAAGGACCCTCTGAGTTAGAATTTTTAACCCAGACCAAGCGATAGAGACACCCCTTGGAAATCAGTTTTCAATCTCTAATATAAAAAATGAACCTTTCCTTAGGCTCTAAGGAACTACCTTCCCACTCAATCACCGATTCATTTAGGAATTGGAAACTGACCCTTCGAGTCTGACAATTAAGAGACCCATAGCACAAGTGCACCCAATCCATTTTGAAGATCACATAAAAGTCTAACATATCTAACTTAATCAGATCCACTAACGTCTCCCTACCACAGGTAGATACCATACAACCACTATAGACTCCTCTAGCCACAATTCAGTTGCCTATCGAGCTAGACATAGAAAAAGGATCTGGAATACACTCAGGATGAAAACCAAAATAAATAGCCTCATAAGGGATCACATAAGAATGTGTATACCCGAGATCAAATAGATAATATCCATTACATGAGAAAAGTTTTAGCATACCAGTAATAACATCAGGAGATGCCTCAGAATACTAACAGGTGGTAAGAGCATATAGATGATTTTGACCATGTCGGAGCCAAAAGTAGCACCCTTTGGTACAGAAGCCGAAGAAGCAGCAATCGAGACCTTATTGTCCTAGTAACAACATCACTTGAAGGATAATTCCTCTGAATATGGCCAGGCTGGTTACATCTGAAACACTTATTCCTCCTATTATCAAAAAAGATACGATGCAACTTTCAACAAAATCAACAAGGAGGATGTGATAAAGATCACTGAGCCCCACTAGCCTGAGATTGGGCACCTTGTGCCTTAAATCCATTGTTTCTCTAAAAGTGATGATCACCAGATGGCCTAGGATATAGAGCACTGGCCATACTGTAAGAACCAAAACTCCCCCACTTCTTATTAGATCACTACCTGCCATCTTTACTACTACTTTATTGGCCTCCACCCTGCTCAGAATACCGGGATCTCTTACTTTGCCTCTTCTCTATTTCAACTTGTTTATTTCTTTCATCTTTAACCTACTGCCTATACACTACAAACCTAGATATATCCATGTCACTATTTAGATAGGCGGCCTTGACGTCCAACACCAAGTTTTAAGATAAGCCCAAAGTTAACTTCCCAATCTTAGCCCTCATGCTAGGCACTAGCTCAGGAGCATAATGGGACAACTGATGAAACTTTAAAGCACACTCCTTCACAACCATCTTACCTTGATTTAAATTCATGAACTCCTTAACCTTTGCCTCCCTCAACTCTTAAATAAGTAATCAAGAAAAGCACAAGAGAGATCCTTCCACAATGCTAACTCCGCATCATCACCCCAAGACTGTTCCTATTTCTTATTCTACTGATACTCTACATCCTTCAGCTCATATATAGTGAACTCCACACCCTCATAGTCAGAAGCATGAATAACATTAAAAATCTTATCAATCTCATCTATGAAACTTTAAAGCACACTCCTTCACAACCATCTTGCCTTGCTTTAAATTCATGAACTCCTTAACCTTTGCCTCCCTCAACTCTAAAAGAAGTGATCAAGAAAAGCATAAGACAAATTCGTCCACAATGCTAACTCCGCATCATCACCCCAAGACTGGTTCTATTTCTCATACCACTGATACGCTACATCCTTCAGCTCATATATAGTAAAATCCACACCCTCATAGTCAGAATCATGCATAACATAAAAAATCTTCTCAATCTTATCTATGAACCCTTGAGGATCTTCATCAACCTTAAAGCCAGTAAAGGTTGAAGAATTCAACCTCATAAATTAGCCAACCCCAGTGGCCTTAAAAGAACTCACAACAGCACTAGCAGGACCCAATTGACGTGACTGAGATGTTACCAATTTGGTCAACAGATAAATAGAGAGTTGGAATCAGCATTAGTAATATCTCCCAAAGGTGACTGAGCATGAGTGTCACCAGCAGAAGAAGGATAGGTAAGGACCGGTGGAACTCCATGAGGGCAATCAGAAGCAGGGACCTTAGACCTAGTCTAAACTCTATAAGTAGGATGAGACCGATCCACATTGTCCTCAAGCAAAACAGAGGAGTTTCCAAGCACATCAAATTTTCTGGGAGGCATGATCTGAAAAGCAAACAAGCGAGAATTAGTGGAGATTTTAACATCGTAGATTCTACAACCCAAAAGTAGATCACAAGAAAAGGAAATATTCTTAAATGCCTTGTAGCCTCTCTCTTATAAGTGTAGCATGCTACACACCCATAAAAGAGACTCTACTTGACATGGCTTTGTGGATATCCAATGACACCAAACCTAGGATCTAATACCAACTTTATCTTGACCAAAATAAAGTCCTGGCTATGATGGGTATCTTAAGTTCATCGAGGACTGAAGACCACCCCCATTGCCTAGTCAAATAAATCATAACATACCAAGCAGCGGGTAAATTTTTAATATATAAGTAGATAGAAATAATAATCATAATATCTAAGAGTGTCAACATCAACACAAAATCCACAATAATATCCATAAGGCCTCTACTAATCCAAAAATAATCTAAGTCGTGACATGCTCCCAACCCCAGCAATAAGGGTTATAGTATATGAAAAAACCCTAAAATCAAAGCTCAAACAAAAAAAGATAAAAAAGATCGATGGAAACATATGGTTTTCACATTCAGCCTGGCCTTGGGTGTCTGTGGCACATGTGGCCTGGTACATGCGGCCTGAGGCTAGGCGCATGTAGCACGGCATGTGGTCAGACCAAAATTCCTGTAACTCTGCTCTATGGATTTTGGACTTCTGACATATGGTTTTCCTACATGTAGACCGTATGTGCTACATCTGTTCCGCATGTTGACGTAGGTAGGTGCTAGAAGTCTTTTTTCAGCTCTTCTTCAATTCCAGCTCATTACCCAAGATTGATCAAATAAGTACCCAAAAACACCATTTTCCCTCTTTTTTATGAACTTAGCATTCAAAACCTAGTTTTCTTCAAAACATACCCAAAACCCATCATATCTAATAAAACAACCTAAGAAACTTGCATATTTTCATAGTTTTAAGTGTTGAAAGTACTATATTTCTATAGCACATCAACACCCTCAACTTAGAATGTTTGCATGTTCTTAGGCAACAAAATGTAACAAAATAAAACAAAACATGACACGATGCTTAATTAGGAGAATCTAAGTTATTTAAGGCAGCCAATCAACACTTTAAGCTTAAATGACAACACCCTTTCTTATCTCAACTTTTCAAAACCAACTGTGCATAAACATGAAGCACAACGATGTGACACAATAAGATCAAGGTATGGGATTATATTAGCAATAGAAAACCATGCATATGTAAAAGTTACACTACCCAAACATATAAGCAGCTAGCAATATGACTCATGTACCCTCACAACAAAGATATCCCACTCACTCATATAAAATAATACATATCAATGCAGGGATAATCAAGAGAGACACACACACTCAGAAGAGAAGTTCGAATCAATGTGCATCAAATACCATAAGCTTGCCCTTATTTTTTTACCTTAGTTTTTAGATAGTCAAGTTAGGATCACTATAGGACTTTTCTCGACTTGTAATATAGGCTTGGGGGCTGGTATGGTACATATGGATATATTAAGTGACTAAGCCTCCTTGGAACTACACTAACCTTGGGTTCTCACTTATTAGATAATTTTTCACTTGATTCCACTAACTTTGGGGTCTTACTTATTAGCCAATTTTTCACCTTATTCCACCCTTATTTCTCCCCTTTTATTCTTTATTGCACATTTACGTTAAGTGTGGTCTTTTATTCCCTTTTTAATAATTTTTCTTTTCTTTTGCTACCACACCTAGCCCTATTAATTTTTTCTCTTATTTCACCCTTATACATACCCACTTTATATCACACCCCATATGATAGCCATGCTCAACTTAGGTGATTTTCTTGAGTTGAGGTGTACAATATCTAAGGAGGAGCAGGATCAAAATAGGTTAATACAACACAGATGGAAAGGTGAATGGTAAAATAAGAAAAATAGGCTATAAGGCTCAAAACAAGGATCAAGGGATACTATTTCACGTAGGGAAGGTCATTTAGGCTAACAGTGGACTAAAATAAAAAATGGCGACACGACCCAAACTAGGGCCTTGTTGTAATGGGCATCCCAAGTCCACCCAGGACTGAGGGACCACCCCAATACCCAACCCAACTACCTAATGCATACCTTGAATTGAATAAATTTTGAGCATATAACAAGTGGTATTTTGTACAATTCTAGACTTTTGGATAGGTCCATAACCATGATCAACCCAAGAAAGTCCAACTCTCCAATACCTAACCAATAACCATCCTAAAACCAAAACAATAACCAAGTATAAGTCCATAACCTAATAGGATGGAACAATCATAAATACAGTCAAATAGTATCAACCCCAATACCAATGCCAATACTAAGGCTGACACCAATATCGACACTTCCCATACCAACCTATAATATTCCCATAAAGACTCTAATCGAAAGTAAAATAATATCCAATTGGGATATGCCCCCAACCATAGCCAAAACCAATATCTATGAAATAACCAGAGTATGTAAAGATATCCATGACATAAAATGGAGCCTTCTATATATAGAAGCTCACCACTTCAATCCAACAACCAATCCCGAATAAAATTTCTAAGTGGGAGGAGTAGAATGGCCGATTCCTGGATTGCGTGGGGATACATCGCCTGAAGATGGGTTAGATGGATGAACTCTTGCATGCACCCAGGATAAGAATAAATTAACAATGATCTTTAAAACTAACATCCATATGCATTCACAACCATATATATATATCCATACTGAGAAAGAAATTTGGTTTTAGCATGCATTTATAACCTTTAACCTGGGTATGTGTAGCTTAACCATCCTTGAACAAACCATGATCTGTATGGGTCCAGTGTTACCCTCTGGACTGGCACCGTGCATTTAGCTGCACGAATCAAAGATACCATAAGAGTAAGGGATCCAGTATACCCTTCGCTCCCCATGACATATATATACAAGTGTCACTTAGGGGATTCCCATGTACCCATAAGTACCATATATGGTTTCCATGACCAGTCCTCATGTCGGCAAATATGAGTTTCCAATTTTCATCCATTGGACTCACACCTTCATAGTTAGCTATCACACCCCGCCATTATTGCCCAATTAAAAATATTAGTACATAACCAAACTAGTATTCCATTTATTATTAACCAAGGCTATAAGTAGTGGTATCATTATATCGATTATAAATTGCAAGCAATGTACTTAGCCATCGTTTTTAAGAAGAATTAAAGGTATTCCCATGTACCCATAGATTACATTATTAAGTTGACTTGGGGGGTTCCCTTGTACCCGACAAGAGGTTTGTTATAAGGTTTGCTTAGGGGATTCCCTTGTACTCTAAAAGGCTTTAAATTAGACAAACCATAACCACCAAGGCCTAACCATTTAACTATTCTAAACTATTTAAATCATTTAGAGTCCCGTTACCAAGTTATACCATGCATAGTTTAATGAAATTCTAACAATTTAACCAAAATTATTCTCATAGGCATTTTATCAATCAAGTTGGGGGCATAGTGTTTCCAAAAACAAAACCAAGTACAAATTAACCATTCCAATGCAACCAAATGTTCAAACCACCAGAATAATATGAAAACCAGAAGTAAAAGACATGAGAAAACTATAACCAACCATTATAACCAAAACCACCAACATATATTTAAAAACCCAAAACCATACAATATTTATGCCATGAAAAAAATTCATAAATATGCCCTTAGTTGAAACTAACAATGAGGGAGTACATGCCTTAGATTACGAAGATGATGGAGAGAAATCATCCTTGTATGTCCCAAATTGACCACCTTGAAGGAAACCCTAGCCTTTCTTAACCCAAGAGCCTTAAGAGAATTTGAGAGTTGTAAAGAGAGTTTGATTAATTGAAAATAAGTTAATGAAGCCCTAGAAGGGTGTTTTAAGTGATGGGGTACCAAGGAGTTATAAGGGAAAATGTTCAGAATACCCTCAACTTAAAATATAAATTTTCTCATAGGAAGGTACGACCAACCCCCTCCAATTGTGCCTTACCATATGAGTGGTACCCACCATTCATACCCTAGGCATCCCTTGGGCCCCCAACACTGTCCATTATATAACCACCAAGGACAACTCATACCCAAGCATACGTCTAGTACCCTTGACCCGTACCCTTAACAGAATTATGAGGGGTTGAACACTGTCAAACATACGAGTTGGACTATATGACTTGTACCCTATCCTCACGACTCATAGTGAGCCACTCATACTCAGATCCAAGTTAAGCTACTAAGTTTTAGATTAAGTGAAGGAAAACCCAAACCAATAACCCATCACCAACCTTATGACTTGTTCCCACCTAGTCGTACCCATTCTAGAAACATAACCATCCAACACCCCCAATACTAGACATCATATGATTGGGTAACCTGACCTATACCCTATCATACGACTAGTACCTCCTAGTCATATGTGGTCCAGAAACTAAAAACCTAAGGAAATCTTTTAAGGACCAGAACCCAAGGTGTTTCAAACGACATATGATCTTTTTCAAACTGAATATCCTTCAACCTAGGCAAGACTAACCGAGCAAGTTCTGACTTCAACACACAAAGGGAACTAAGTAGCATCTCACACACACATGGCACAAATTTAATAGTATAAACAACTACTTATCAGATTCATGTAATTGTTAGCAAATAATTATTATGTCCCTAATCCTAATGCCATATTAAGATCCATAATGTTCACATATGTGTACATTCACACAGTTATAAAAGACACTTTTAGAAGGGTATCATTTTTCTCAAAAATCAATCAAAACATAACTACGGCCTTAAATACTTAAAAATCTCTTAATTACACAAAAACATAACACAATATGAAGCAAAACACAATACAACACAAATTTTAATCTAGACATGCCAGTTCTACAACCATACCACAATCAATAGGAAAAGAAGCATAACAACAAAACCCTGTGGCGATTATAGTATACTCTACCCCCAACTAAAAACTGGGAGCTATCCCAAATGCACTACAATAATATAAAACAAAGGGAATGAGGACATACCTGAGACACACTAAGCATTCATGTACCTTGGGTTGCCTCCCAAGCAGAGCCTGATTTACTATCACAACATGACTCAGTTTCCTTGGATACTAAGACTCTGCCAAGGTATATGTCAGCACAAACTTTAACTTTCTCAAGGTTTCCTATGTAGTGATTCACTCGCTGACCATTTATTTTGAACGGGATATTATCATCATGCTTTATTTCTATGGCACCATATGGTAATACCTTAATGTCATGATTCAAACCGGGGCCCTGGCTGTGATGAGCATCCCGAACCATGAAGGCCCAAAACACCCCTATTTATCTGGTAATCATGCACATAATACATATGATAAAATAATTGCAGAAGATACACAATATTATGAAAACATGGTCATAAGTCTAATGAAATAAATTCCCACAACATCTATCAACATCTGAAATCCGTCTGCGAAAATCTCTACTACATGACTAATAGCAACTATCTAAAATCTGGGATAAGGCCCCTAGTAGACCAAAACATGACATAAAGATAAGTATTTGAAAGTAAACAAGCTTTCTGGAATATAGAAGGGTCACCCCTGGACAATCTGCTCTGCGATCCAAAATATCTACTATTTATCTGGACCCCTAGATTATGTCTCAAAACCTGGAAGGAGGGAAGGAATTAGCACAAAAGTACTGGAACACGAAGCAATCCAAAATAGAGTAATTGAACATATATATATATAATATGTGAGAGCAATTTTCATCAAAACATCAGGCATAAAACAGTTTCTGAAAAACACATGGGCACTTTTTGAAAACATGTAACCTGTTTTTAAATTTCAAATTCTGATCTATGTATTACTTCTGAGTTAAGTGGTATCCTCGACAAGTCTGATATTCCACGGGCGATATAGAATCCGCCATTGACTCGGCGGGGAAGCCTCCAACCCGAGTGTGCCGCAAGGGTTGGAGTTCCTGAATCTGATATGCCACATAAAACTTAAGTCAGCTTATAATAATATACCCGGGTCGGCAAACCACATTTTTGGGCAAAGAGTTGTCTGAACTCACGCCTTCTTTGGGGAACCACCTAAGCTCTCTTTATGCCCTATTTTAGCCTTTTCTGAACACGCATCATTCTGAAGTTCTAAAATGCAAATTTAATAAAGTCTGATTTTTGTATTCGTCTGTGTCTATTATGGCATTTTCTGAGTTTGGTATCATCATACCAATACTTGCAAGTCATGGTTTCTGAGCCATAATACATTAAGATAAATCTTTCATTTAAAGCAAAGCTTAGACTACCCAAAAACATGCAACTGATATAGAAGATTTCGTGTTCCAAAACTCAAGTCAAAATCATTCAAAAACTTCATCAAACATATGGTGGTCTAGTGCCTTTAGCAAATATGCACTCTTTTATTATATGCATTATGAACATTAAACATTCATGCTAAATTCCCTCTTTAGTGATTTAAAACCACCTTTAAATCATAACAAGAGTTCAACCATTTTATATAGTGCTTTTCAAGAATGCATTGCAAAACAATTCATATGTTATGAAAAATCTGAAAATTCATAATAAGAGGGAATTCACCAAAAGTCATGCTCTCAACAAGAATTCATTCTTAAATACATGTTTGAATACATACATATTCTCAAATCACTTTGGGGAAGGTCAAAAGACCAAAACAATGATGTTAAAACATCTAATACGTGAATATATACATAGTTTCAAAAATCCCATTCTAAAACATGATTTTTCTATGCCCATGAAAATTTAGGAAAACCCCGCATACCTCGATTATGAAGAATAATGGATGATTCTTAAAGCTTGTGTATTGGGTTTTCCAAATCTCTAATTTGCTTTGAAAACCCATGGTTGAATCTTAAACTACTTGGGTTTCTATTTTGAAACCCTAAGGGGTGTTCTTGAGAGAAAATTTGAGAAAAGGATTATATTTTGATGAATTGGGGGATAAATCTGGTGTTATAGACAAAATATAGGTAAGGTGAAATGACTAAAATGCCCCTAAAAAACAAACAAAGTCGAAACTGTCCCTCAGTTGACAAGCTGACAGGCTGAAGTAAAACGGGTATAACTCATTACTCAGATGTTGGATTTGGATGAAACCAGTTGTATTGGAAAGAAGACTCAAAGATATTTCATTTGATAGGTATCATATCTCCCAGTTTATTATATTCAGAGAGTTATGATTGTTTGAAGTTGACCCTGAAATGCTGAAAATTGGACAATAGGCTATACGTTTTGCTACTGTTTTGAAATTCAAACGTAGCCTTATGCATTCTGAAAAATTCCAAAACTTATCCGAGATGTGCTATGATCTTGAAAGATCATAACACAACTTGAAAATCTAAAAACGGATGTCGGGAAGGTTGAAAAGTTGTATCCCAAAGATTGCCAGCTAAAATGACTCTAAGTCCTAATTAGACTTAGAAAATTTTTCAAGTTTTTAGTCTAAGGGCACTCTATTAAAGGCTAATCCATGCACGACTTTTACGGGGTGTTACATTATCTCCCCCTTGGGATCATTCGTCCTCGAATGATGGGTAGGAACTTGTTGAAGACTTAAAAATATGGAATAACGCAGACATGAATGTCCACAAATAAAGAATACAGTGATCTGAAACATGACCATATGGCTGGAACTACTAATATTCTGAATTCTTATATCGGACATGCATATCTGATGCATGGAATACATGACTGAAGCTATTCATAAGATGAATGCTCATAATGAACATGCATATCTGATGCATGGATCTGTGACTGAGTTGTTCTCATGAACGCAGGACTAAATACACTGATAAGCTGGACTTTTTCTATTGAACATGCATTTCTAATGCACGCATATCTGACTGAACTAATGTATGAATGTATGACTGATTATGCAATGATAATTGGTGCGAGGCTTGTAATAAGAATCTATGCATGCAACTGAATGAGGTATCTCCCCCTTGGGACACTATGTCCCTCTATGATTGCTCAATTCATTAAGATACTCGAAAAAAATTTAGGCGATGCACTAGGCATCTACAAATAGAATCATAACTGAACATCTGGAATCTGAATCAAGTACATGACACATGAACTGAGCTATACTCGCAACTACTAGTATACTCTATCTTGGAATAGTAGCATGTCTGAGATTTTGGGTAGCATAAATAAATGAAAAAATGAGAAAATAAGTCACACAAATCTGCCTGTTAAACTAACTTACTGACTATACAAACTGAATTATGCTGGACCTTTATACTTAACTGGAGTATCTCTTCAACACTCTCTCTAAAGAAGTTCTAACAATAATAGGGAGCCATGAATCTTGGGTATGGATTACACAAGACATCTAACTGAGGAAATCACAACATTGACACTACTCTGCAGTCTGGAATATAGACATATAACTCCTAAATTAGGATGGAATTTTCAGACCTTTGACAATACAACTTATTACTTTCAGGCTTAGCGTACTTCCCGAATATCCCTTAACTATACTATTCCCTATAAATATGATATTCATTTAATTCAGCTTAAATTTGTCATATGAGCATTGACAATTTTTTCTACTAATGTCTAAAATAGCTTAATCCTTACTCCGTGATCAAGCCTAACTCTAAGTCACAAAAATACAATATGCTACACCACGCTATTATACTAAACCATATGATGCCACCTTCTATAACTCTTTTAAAGATCACATTCTAAGCATAACATGCCTTACCACTTTAATGACTACTCTGAATTACTATGAAGTCGCTAATGCATATTGCGACCTTCCACTACAATCCCAAAACATCATTCAAGCCTAATTTATAACCATATGTTAACTTCAAGGCAAACACCCATAAATACATACTTCACATAGTTTCTAAACTATTATCAATATAACTCCCATGCGCTATCCTAAAAACATATACACACAAACTTTTCCACTAACCATCACATGTATCAAAGACTTGGCCCGAAATCTTACTCCATACTTATGGCCTTATCTAAATAAGCATACTATGATCTTCCATCAACAAGAACGTTTACATCATCACCACTATTATTGCATAAGGAGGGTCACTAAAAGGTTAAAATATAAGACCCTGAAGCATGAAAAGATTTTTATACGGGATTGAGCACACTATAAAGAGTGAGTACATGCGTCATGAGTTGCATGACCTTAACTAGAGTTCATAATATAAGAAATGTGATTCTGATTACTTGAATGAACTAGAACTCATTATCTTGGAACTGGAAGAGTACGTGACTCTCTATCATATACAGAAATCATGAACTATGATCACAGAACTAAATCATAAGGCATGAGTAAGCATCCGGATAACTGAAAAAAATACTGAGGTTGGAATGGGTTGAGATTCACCCTCACTTTCTGATGTTCTAAATCATACTGCATCACTACTAGAATCTGAGAGCCTTACTTGGTCATTCGTTCTATCATCTCCCCCTTAGCTTCAAGTCATCATCTAGAGTTTGGGAGATCCTTTACCAGATTCTAACTGAACTACACTTATTGCACTCTAGGGTCTGAAAAAAATGTCAATACATGCATATCATAGAACTCAACCCGAATGACTACCTTTTGGGATACACTCTATCTTTCCATAGCCACCAATAGTCATAGTATAATGCTTGCACACTTATTTCTATCGGTTTCAACCTTCAAAACTCAAACTTGGATTCAAACACTTAATAAGGATATCACCAAGCCCTTGATGAACCATATCACTTTCGACATAGCCTACCACTATTACGACTCTAAATTTATATCCCTCTACTATGAGAATCAAGATCACCGCAAAAGGCCCAACACTATTAATCAAACCACCTTAACATGGCTATTTAGATTACCATATACCATCTAACTAGTCTTTCTCCACTTAACAATTCAATGGTACCATTATCCACGCACAAGTAATAGCCTTAGAAAAAATGCCGTAACCTCATGTCACCTTAGGCATACTTCTACATCATACATACAATATCATACATCACTCTGAATTAAATAAACTTACTCTATTGCATGCATCGTTCATGTCTATTAGATCACTTTTATACAACTAGTATTCATTAACCAAGAAATCTTCACATCCACCTTCATGGACATCAACTGTTCAAACTTAATATCTAGTGCTATGCATGATTTACAACCCAACCTTACACAAAATTTTCACTTGGAAACTATGAAATAAACATCATGAAACTCTAGTGCACTAGAACTTCATAACCACAATAATCAATCATGACCTAATGGTTTTCCTTATCATAATCCATTAGCATGTACTATTTCAGCACATCAAGCCTACTAATTTAATCCCACAAAACATGCATCATCAAACTCTTGCCACTATTTACCACCACACCATTTAAAATTCAAGCCTATAGTTTAGTATCAATCATTTACCACCAATGAAGAATGCAACATAATATAAATATACTAATCCATCAAATTAGGACATTCTACCCAAATATCTAGAAAATCTACTACATACCTTCTCACAAGTAGCACTAGTTTACAACTACCAATGAAAAGAGGGTCAAGGGGGTTAAAGCCTCATAATAGACATGGTCAACCTTATCCTTATATTATAACCCCGTACAATTGTATCTACTTATATTGCTTTCTCACATCACAATTACTTACCCAAGCATACATTTACACTACCTTCAAAGTCCACAACAACCATGAGTTTATACTTATAACCTACTGGCTAATCTGTCCATTTTCATACTTCAAGCAAGGACAATTCACCTCGCCTAATAACTCCTTCTCTATCTTCTACTAATAAACTAACACACAAGGATGAATAGCTTTATTACCAACTCTATCTCATGCAAAAATATTCAGCTATACATATATTCAACCAACACAAGAATAACACATTGAACGATAAATTGCTAGTGAATCGAAATAGGCCTCACATGGCTTTACTAGACTTTGATTTTTTTGTGGTTTGAGCAAGAAAATAAGATGAATGACAAGACAACTATGCTAGTGAATCGAAAGGGCCCCACACGACTTCACTAGACTTTTTTAGTTTCATCAACACAATGATAAAATATTTTCAAGAGATAGAAACTTGTCACACAATATTCCATAATCTGAGAATACACATCTTGCTTTGTATAGATAAAAATCTGAGTCAAATATTTCCCCCACAGATTATCATACAATCCACACACGCTACTAGTTACCAATAGGTCATGACACTGACACTTTAACTTATACTACTATTTAGGTGGAAATACAATTCCAACACTTTTACTACACATCTTTTCCCTTAAGCATGACATTTGCAATATAAATTTCTGAAAAGGGCCGAATATACTCAAGACAGAAGGTTGAAAAGCACGATTTCATCAAGATCAAGGTTCACACTAGAACCCATAACTCTGAAGCAATAACAGACTCTTCTCAAGTCCTTACATAATTTTAAGATCTTATATGATGAGATCCGAAGGGACAATACCATTTAGACTCTAAACTTCTGCACTTGAATCACCCTAGTAATGTGATGGGTCTGAGAACATCAGAGTAAGGAAAGAATTTATGATGATTTTACTTTCGTATAGACGTCACCATAGAACGAATTAGAGTATGAAGGAGGAATATTATGACTCTATTACATGAACTAGAACATGAAGAAAGAGAGACATTCCTAAATTCCTTGTAGCCTCCTGCTTATAAGTGTGGCGCGCTACATACCCATAAATAAGACTCTACTCAACGTGATTTTGTAGACACCCTGGGACCATAAACTGTGCTTTGATACCAAGTTTGTCATGACCTGAACCGAGGCCCTGACCGTGATGAGCATCCCACACCATGAAGGCCCAAAACACCCCTGTTTATGTGGTAATCATGCACATAATTCATATGATAAAAGAATTGCGGAAGATACACAATATTACAAAAACATGGTCATAAGTATAATAAAATTAATAATGGGAAATAAAGTCCCACAACATCTATTAGTATCTGAAATTCGTCTACAAAGCTCTCTACTACATGACCAATAACAACTATCTGAAATCTAGGACAAGGCCCCCAGTAGACCAAAATATGACATAAAGATAAGTATCTGAAAGTTAACAGGACTTCAGGAATATAGAAGGATCACCCTTGCACAATCTGTTCTACGATCTAAAATATCTACTGTTTATCTGGACCCCTAGATTGTGTCTCAAAACCTGGAAGGAGGGAAGGAATTAGCACAAAAGTACTGGCACACGAAGCAATCCAAAATAGAGTAATTGAACACATATATATATATAATACGTGAGAGCAATTTTCATCAAAACATTATGCATAAAAAAATTCTGAAAAGCACATGGGCACTTTCTGAAAACATGTAATCTGTTTGTAAATTTCAAATTCTGATCTATGTATTACTTCTGAGTTAGGTGGTATCCCCTACAAGTCTGATATTCCACGGGCGATATGGAATCATCCATTGACTCGGCGGGGAAGCCTCCAACCCGAGTGTGTCGCAAGGGTTGGAGTTCCTGAATCTGATATGCCACATAAAACTTAAGTCAGCGTATAATAATATACCCTGGTCGGCAAACCACAGTTTTGGGCAAAGAGTTGTCTGAACTCATGCCTTCTTTGGGGAACCACCTAAGCTCTCTTTATGCCGTATTTTAGCCTTTTCTGAACATGCATCATTCTAAAGTTCTAAAATGCAAATCTGATAAAGTCTAAATTCTGTATTCGTCTGTGTCTGTTATGGCATTTTCTGAGTTTGGTATCATCATACCAAGACTTGCAAGTCATGATTTCTGAGCCATAATACATTAAGATAAATCTTTCATTTAAAGCAAAGCTTAGACCACCCAAAAATATGTAACTAATATAGAAGATTTCATGTTTTGAAACTCAAGTCAAAATCATGCAAAAACTTCATCAAACATATGGTGGTCTAGTGCCTTTAGCAAATATGCACTCTTTTATTAAATGCATTATGAACATTAAATATTCATGCTAAATTCCCTCTTTAGTGATTTAAAATCACTTTAAATCATAACAAGAGTTCAACCATTTCATATAGTGCTTTTCAAGAATGCATTGCAAAACAATTCATATGTTATGAAAAATCTAAAAATTCATAATAAGAGAGAATTCACCAAAAGTCATGCTCTCAACAAGAATTCATTCTTAAATACATGTTTTCATACATTCATATTCTCAAATCACTTTGGGGAAGGTCAACAGACCAAAACAATGATGTTAAAACATCTAATACGTGAATATATACATAGTTTCAAAAATCCCATTCTAAAATATGATTTTTCTATGCCCATAAGAATTTAGAAAAACCCCGCGTACCTCGATTACGAAGAATAATGGATGATTCTTGAAGCTTGTAGATTGGGGATTTTGAATCTCTAATTTGTTTTGAAAACCCATGGTTGATCTTGAACTACTTGAGTTTTTATTTTGAAACCCTAAGGGGTGTTGTTGAGAGAAAATTTGAGAAAACGATTATATTTTGATGAATTGGGGGCTAAATCTGGTGTTATAGACGAAACATGGGTGAGGTGAAATGACTAAAATGCCCCTAAAAAATAAAGTCAAAATTGTCCCTCAGTTGACAAGCTGATGTTGGATTTGGATGAAACCAGTTGCATTGGAAAGAAGACTCAAAGAGATTTCATTTGATAGGTATCATCTCTCCCAGTTCATTATATTCAGAGAGTTATGATCGTTTGAAGTTGACCCTGAAATGCTGAAAACTGGGCAATAGGCTATACGTTTTGCTACTGTTTTGAAATCCAAAGGCAGCCTTATGCGTTCCAAAAAATTTTAAAACTTATCCGAGATGTACTATGAGCTTGACCGATCGTAACGCAACTTAAAAATATAAAAGCAAATGTCGAGAAGATTGAAAAGTTGTATCCCGAAAATTGCCAACTAAAATGACTCTAAGTCCTCATCACACTTAGAAAATTTTTCAAGTTTTTAGTCTAAGGGCACTCTATTAAAGGCTAATCCATGCACGACTTTTGTGGGGTGTTACACTTAACGATAGTGAATAGTCCAGTCTACCTAGATTTCAGCTTGACAGGAATCACTTGAACTATACAACAAGGCCAAATCACCGGGTTTAAATACTCTTTTCTCAATTTTCCTATCATGATACAACTTTAGTCTTTCTTTGTATATGGCTGAGCTCTCATAAGCATGGAGTCAGAATTCACCTAACTCATTCACGTTGCTCAACCTCAAGTTTACTGCATCATGCCACTAAAAATTTAGCCTCTTCAATGCCCATAGTGTCTTATGCTCAAGTTCAACCGGTAAATAACATGCCTTACCTTATATAGGGTTATATGGAGAGGCACCTATGAGGGTGTTATAGGTTTTTCGATAGGCCTACAATATATTGTCTAGTTTCCTAGACTAGTTAGTCCTTTTGACATTCACCGTTTTTGCTAAAATGGACTTTATCTCTCTATTGGAGACTTCCATTTGCCCACTTTTTTTTTAGTATGGTAAGGTTTTGCCACCTTATGCCTTACAATCTATCTATCCATTAGGGACTTGAATAAGTAGTTACAGAAGTGAGACCCACCATCACAGATAATTGCACGTGGAGCACCAAATCGAGAAAAAATATTTTTCTTCAAAAAGGCGCTGACACTTCTACCTTCATTATCTGGAAATGAGAATACCTCTACCCATTTTGACACATAGTCAAATGCTAATGTATCTCGTGCCATAAGAGCTCACGAACAGGCCTATAAAATTGATCCCCTACACATCAAACAACTCCAACTCCAGAATAGATGTCATGGGGAGTTCATGGTCCCTTAAAATATTGCCTTGACTTTGACATTGGTCACAAGCTTGTGAAAAATCATGAGTATTCTGATAATTGTAGGCCAGTAAACCCATACTATAGAATTTTTTGGGCTGTGATGTGCCAGTATGGTGACCCCTAATCGGTGACGAAAGATAAGCTTCCAAAATGGTCATTATCTCCACCTTTTGGATGCATCTCTGAATCAAACCATCATCACAAATCCTAAACATATACGGTTTATCCCAAAAGAACTTCCTTACCTCATGCATAATTCTTCTTTGCTACTGGACAAATAGTTCTTCTGGGATACGATCGCTTGTCAAATAGTTGGAAAAATTAACAAACCAGGGAATTAAATCACGAGATTCCTTCAAAACCCTCTAATCTATAAAAACATCATCTATCTTAAGATCATCCCCTTATTTCTACATTATCTCCTCCGTAAGTCTGGACAAGTAATCTGTAACCTAATTTTTAATTCCTTTCAAGTTCTTTACATTAAAATCAAATTCATTAGTTTAGTATCTTTCTTCAACATCAAGTGTGTTAAGGTTGCTTGGTTAGTGTGAACTATGACCTTAGTTGCAATCGAATAAGATACAAAGTTTTTGAAAACAAAAACCACCGCAAGTAGCTCTTGTTCTACAACTGTATAATTTTTCTATGTGGGGTTCAAAGCTTTGCTAGAACAGTAGATAAGATGCAGGATATTTCATCTTTGTGGGCCTAGGACAACAGCCAAGGCCACTCCACTTAAATCACACATTATCTCAAAAGGTGCAAATCAGTCAGAAGACACAACAATTAGTGCCACAATTAACCGCTCTTTTAAGAATTTTAAAGCCTTGTGACATGCATCATCAAACACAAATTTCATATCTTTCTCTAAAATATTTCATAGAGGTTTTTCTATTTTAGATAAGTCCTTGATGAACCTACTATAAAATCCCGCATGACCTAGAAAGCTCTGTATGCCTTTATCTGACACTGGCGGTGACAATTTCTCAATTACCTTGATCTTTACTTTGTACACCCCAATGCCATGTTTATAGATTTTGTGCCCTAGAATGATACCTTCTTTTACTATAAAGTGATATTTTCCTAGTTTAGTACTGTAATATCCCGTATTTCCCTAGCCTAGATTAACCCTTAGTACATGGGTTATCCTAAATAAAATTTTTAAAATACTCAGTAAGTTTCATATTTGAGCCTGCCATTGAGTAAAAAATTCAATTAGCTTTCCACCGATATAAAATTTTCCTAAATCCAACAACCGAGTAAGAAGTTATGGCGATTTTAAGTTTCAGTCATTAAACATCGTCATTTAGGCCAGTAGCGCATCGCGGAGTGTGCTAGAATAGAAATTGTCAATTTTCAGTGTTGCTCCATGATGTTGGCACATCGCTCCATAGACCCAATTCATAATTGTTAATTTTCAGTATACTAACGTGATTTCACTACGTCGCGGTGCACTTCCAGTTTGCAACCAAGGTGGCAATACGATACCACCGCATAGTGCCACTATGTAATTTCCCAGTGGCTTGGTGCTATTGTGGCACATCGCGCCAGGGGTCCAGATCAAAAAAATATCATAAAAAATTAAAGTTGCACCCAGGGTTAAAACAGTCTTTTCCCATGATTTAATTTTGCCCAGATGTGGGATTTAAGCCGTAAAAACATGTAAAACCCTTTATTATTCACTTTTCCCAAAATCAAAAGGTAGCTCTCTCTCAATAAAATAAATCCTAGCTCTCAAGAATCAAGGTCAATCCCAAGAATCTCTCTAAGAACTCCAAGAACTCATCGAATTAAGGTATGTTAGATGTTCATCTATGGGTCCTTTCCACCTATGAAGTCAAAGAATCCATTTTTAAGGCTTCAAGAATTATGATTCATGATTTACATGTATGAAATTGGATTGTGTTCATTTTTTGACATTTATTGAGTTTTAATCCATGATTAATGGTAGATTCCATGAAGTTGTATAGCATGTATATTGAATTGAGTGATCCCCATGTTAAATCCATGAATTTGCAAGTTGATTGTTGTATCCATGTTAACCCCTAAGTGTTTATGATTTAGTGAACCAAGTATGCTTCCCATGTGTTTGATAAATTATCTATGAGAATGAAATAATGCTATTATAGCATGTTAACATGTATTCCCTATTCATGTACAAGTTAATGCATTACATGTGTTTAATGAAATGTCTTTATGAATGAATTCTGACCAAGCGAATATTGTTATGTTATTCAAGATTATGCTTTTCTTTTCTTTCCATGTTTTTAAGTCCTATGGGTATTTAATATCCGATAATTTAGCTATTACTTAGAGCCAGTGTCAATTACAGAATAGTCCCAGTCATATCACGATCAGTAGTACTCTAAGTCCCTTATGAAATTTAGTAGAATTTAGTCAATTATAGAACTTAGAAAAACTTAGTAATCTTAGTATCAGTCTAGTCTAGTTCATTTTACTCAGTTCAGTGTCTTTTAGTTATGAGTAGGATTCAGCACTTAGTGAACCCAAGGATGGGGGCTCACCTGTCAGCAGAGGGTGTGATCCTTAGAAGCAATCCTTGCATTCCAGAACTACGTAGCTAGTGTAGGTTGAGATATCAAACCTGCTAGTTGAGGGTTGATAAGGTGCTCTACCTGCCAGTAGAGGGTACCACCGTTCTCGTTTAGGGAACCTGCTAGTAAAGGGTTACTCTTTAGCTTATCTTTACCCGTGGTATGGTACTAACACCCTTCTAATTAGGGTTACATATTGGACCCCTATTACTTCAGATTGAGGTATGTCAGTTAGATGATTACCTCCCACAGAAACTAGTTTTAATCTCAGTCTTCAGAATAGAGCTCAGTTTAGTTCTATAAAATCAGGACTATCAGTACAGTCACTCAGTTATTAATAATTTAGTTTATCAGTGATCTCAGATTATCAATATATTTAGTTATCAATTATCAGATTCAGTTCCAGTATACTTAGTTACAATATGCACAGTATTTTCAGTAGTTATAGATCCTCTATATATGTAAATCCAGATCTTGTATATCATTTAGTCAGTTATTGTTCATGCATATGAACCCTTGCATTCAGCCTTAGCTCATCTAGCATACCAATATATTCCTATGTACTGATGCATACTTTTTTGTGCTATGCTATTTCATATCATAGGTTTGGACGCTTCGGTTCCTGATCATGCTTAGCCAGATTCAGCCAGCAGTAGCAGATTTAGCAGTGAGTACTCATCTATCAAGGATATACTTTCATTTTAGTACTTCATCTTAGCAGTAATTTAGTAGATGGAGTTAGTTGGGGGATTGTTCCATCAACTCAACTTTCAGACAGTTTCAGTTAGAGGCTTTTTAGATTAGATTTTTAGACAATATTTCAGATTCATATGTTATATTTTATCAGTGTTTAAGATGTTTTGATCCTTATGGTATTTCAGCCTATTTTTCTGCATTAATTTTAGTATTATTATTTAGTGCTTATAACAGATATCATTCATGGGTTAGCTTATGGTCCTTCAAGGTTGCAAGCACCGTGTGTTGACTTAGGGGTAGTCTCGGGTCATTACAAACTTGGTATCAGAGCCTAAGGTTAAAAAGAGTCCTAAGAAGTCTGAAAAGCTGCATTGCGTAGACTCTTGTGCATGGGTGTGAGCGTTCCACACTTATGGAAAAGAGGCTATGAGATGTGTTAGGAAAAAGTTTTCCTTCTTTCATTTCTCAGATTATGCTATAGAAAGGTCCTCTAAGAAAGTTATACAGATTCTTATCTTGGTCTATTCTTGCCAGTCGTGCCTTTTTTTTAAGGTAACATACACATTTAAGATCGATCAATCCTTACAGATAGAGATTTCTTAGGAAGTTCCTTACAAATAATTATGCGATTTTATGCATGCTATAAAGTATCCCATCAGAGCCCTTATGAGTAAGAAAGATATAATTCATTATTCATGAAAACTCATGCATTTAGATAAACTCAGGTATTCTTTTAGATCCCTCCTCAAAATCCTATGATAGCATATGACCTACTATTAAAAGCAAGGATCTAGGGGTTTAGCAGCCATAAAATAGGGCTAGTTGTATGAAAGAAGAATTAGTAGGCTTGAAGTAGTGTATGCAAGAATTTAAGTTTGTTGATTTTAAATATATGTTGTGGATATGATACTTTTAGGCTATGATGAAAGTAGTATTGTTATTAAAGATTTGCAGGTATCCATGATATATGTTAGAATCTACGTTTGAATCTTTAAAGATCGAGCTAGTAGAAAGAAGAGTGAGAATTCTAAAATTTATTGGTGTTGATGTTGCTATATGATAATTGTTGGGGCTATAGAAAGCTAAGAATTATGTATCAATATAAAGTACTTGCAGTGGACCTTACGTAATCAAGAGTAGTCCTTCAGGATGAGTTCAGTGTTTATGAGTATTATTGTATCTCAGACTCTAGAAGTAAAGTGGTGACAATTTAGTTTGGAGTTTATTAAGTGATCTGCGAATTTAGAATGATGACTTTAAGCTAAAGGAGAGATGGTAGTACAGTACATGGTAGAAGACCATGCATGCTTACAGTTCCTAGTATATGGAGTTCCAGTTTACTCTGTAGTACAAATCAGGTTTCATAAGTTAAGAAATTCCAAACTCAGGTCATGCTGTTCATGACACACGTATTCATGTTTCCCAGAATGCTCAGTTCTCATGACTCATGTTACACTCTAAATGGTCCATGAAGTTCCGTCTATGTCATACGTTCCTCATGCCTCAGTAGCATGTTGAAATTATTTAGTTGTCTTTCAGTTAGATGGTGTCTCATACATCATCACAGTTTTTCTTAAACCTACTTAGTCTCATATTCAATACCGTTACAAACTTGTTATCAGTTACCATCTTATATTATTCTCGTGTCAGTCATGTATTTAATAAATTGATTTTTAGCTATGTAATTATGTATCAGATATGCATGTTCAGTATGTAAGTTCAGTATATTAGACCAGTCATGTAATCATGCATCAGTTGTGCATGTCTAGTTTAGTATGTAAACTCAGTCTTCCCGTAGGCCCTCAGCTTAACTAGCCATATTCGAGGACGAATGTTCCCAAGGGGGAGATATTCTAATACCCCATATTTTCCTAGCCTATATTAACTCTCAGTACATGAGTTATCCCAAATAAAAATTTTGAAGTACTCAGTAATTTTTAGATTTGAGCCTGCTATGTAGGAAATTTAATTAGCTTTTCAATGATATAAAATTCGTCTAAATACGATAACTGAGTAAGAAGTTATGGCGATTTTAAGCTTTAGTCCTTAAACATCGTCATTTAGGACAGTAGCGCATCGCGGAGTGTGTTAGAATAGCAATTGTCAATTTCTAGTGTTGCTCTCTGATGTTGGCACATTACGCCATAGACCCAGTTCAGAATTGTCAATTTCTAGTGTACCAACGTATTCCACTGCGTCGCAGTGCACTTCAAGTTCACAACTAAAGTAGCAACGCGATACCACCGCGTTGTGATGCCGTGTAATTTCCCAGTTGTCATTTTCTAGTGGCTTGGCGCGATAGTGGTACATCGCACCAGGTGTCCAGATCGGAAAAATTTCATGAAAAATCAAAGTTGCGCCCAAGGTTAAAATAGTCTTTTTCCATGATTTTATTTTACCCAGGTGTGAGATTTAAGCCCTAAAAATGTGTAAAACCCTTCATTATTCACTTTTCCCTAAATCAAAAGGCAGTTCTCTCTCAAGAAAACAAACCCTAGCTCTTAAGAATCAAGGTTAATCCCAAGAATCTCTCCAATAACTCCAAGAACTCATCAAATTAAGGTATGTTAGATGTTCATCTATGGGTCCTTTCCACCCATGGAGTCAAAGAATCCATTTTTAAAGCTTCAAGAATTATGATTTATGATTTACATGTATGAAATTGGATTGTGTTCATGTTTTGATGTTTATTGAGTTTCAATCCATGATTAATGGTAGATTCCATAAAGTTGTATAGCATGTATGTTGAATTGAGTAATCCCCATGTTTTAATCCATGAATTTACAAGTTGATTGTTGTATCCATGTTAACCCCTAAGTGTTTATGATTCAATGAACCAAGTATGCTTCCCATGTGTTTGATAAATTATCTATGAGAATGAAATAATGCCATTATATCATGCTAGCATGTATTCCCCATTCATGTATAAGTTAATGCATTACATGTGTTTGATGAAACATCTCTATGAATGAATTGTGACCAAGTGAAATTGTTATGTTATTCAAGATTATACTTTTCTTTACTTTTTATGATATTGAGTCTTGGGGGTATTTAATACCTGATAATTTAGCTGTTACTTAGAGCCAATGTCAGTTACAGAATAGTATCAGTAATGTCACGATCAGTAGTACTCTCAGTCCCTTATAAAATTTAGTAGAATTCAGTCAGTTACAGAACTTAGGAAAACTTAGTAATCTCAGTATCAGTCTAGTCTAGTTCAGTATACTTAGTTCAGTGTTTTTCAGTTGGGAGTAGGATTCAACACCGAGTGAGCCCAAGGATGGAGGTTTACCTGCCAGCAGAGGGTATGATCCTTAGAAACAATCCTTGCATTACAGAACTACGTAGCCAGCGTAGGTTGAGACATCAAAACTGCCATTTGAGGGTTGATGAGGTTCTCTACCTACCAGTAGGGGGTACGACCATTCAAATTTAGGGAACCTACAGGTAAAGGGTTAATCTTCAGCTTGTCTTTAATCGACGCATGGTACTGATACCCTTCCAATTAGGGTTACAGAGTGGACCCCTATTTGTTTAGATTAGGCCATATCAGTTAGATGATTACCTCCCATAGTTTCAGTTTCAGTCTCAGTCTTTAGAATAGAACTCAGTTTAGTTCTACAGAATCAGGATTGTTAGATACAATCACTTAATTATCAGTAATTCAGATTATCAGTGATCTAAGATTATCAGTATATTTAGTTATCAGTTATCAGATTCAGTTCCAGTATACTTAGTTATAGTATGCACAGTGTGTTCAGTAATTATAGATCCTCCATGTATGTAAATCCAACTCTTGCATATCATTTAGTTAGTTATTGTTCATGCATATGAACCCTTGTATCTGCTTTATCTCATCTAGCATACCAATACATTCCCATGTACTGACACATACTTTTCTGCGCTATGATGTTTCATATCATAGGTTCGGACACTCAGGTTCCTAATCGCGATTAGCCAGATTCAGCCAACAGTAGCAGATTTAGCAGTGATTCCTCATCAATCAAGGATATAATTTTATTTCAGTACTTCAACTTAGCAGTATTTTAGTAGATGGGGTTAGTTGGGGGATTGTCCCATCAACTCCACTTTCAAAAAGTTTTCGTTAGAGGATTTTTAGACAGTATTTCAGATTTAGATGTTATATTTTATCAGTATTTAAGATGTTTTGAACCTTATGGCATTTCAGCCCATTTTTCTATATTAATTTTAGTGTTATTGATCAGTGCTCACAGCAGGTATCATTCATGGGTTAGCTTATGGTCCTTTGGGGTCACAAGCACCATGTGACGACTAGGGGGTAGTCTCGAGCCGTTACAAGTACCAAATTGCACTCTTTACATCTCTATAGTGAACTTCCCGAATGGGCCAAACAATCATCGAATGAGTCCCCAACTACTAAAAAGACATCCATGAATACTTCGATCCTGTATTCCACTACATCAGAGAATATGGACATCACATATCTTTGAAAAGTGGCAGGCTTATTGCATAATCTGAACATCATCCCATTGAATGCAAAAGTCTCATAGGAGCAAGTAAAATTAGTATTTTCTTGGTCATTGGGAGCAATCATGATTTAATTGTAACCCAAGTACCCATCAAGAAAACAATACCAACCCCTGCCTGCTAGTCTATCTAGAACCTGATCCATGAAAGGCATAGGAAAATGGTCCTTTTTTGTCTGGTTTAGCTTTTTGTAATCCATGCATACTCTCCAACTGGTTACTAGCCTCATTGGTACTAGTTATTTTTTCATTTAGAACCACTATGATTCCCCTATTATTTGGTATGTATTGAACTGGTCTTACCTACTTGCTATCTGTAATGGGAAAAACCACCCAATATCTAACTACTTGATTATCTTCTTTTTAACCATCTCTTGTATAGGAGGGTTCG
Organism: Capsicum baccatum var. pendulum; assembly: GCA_030864225.1. Lineage (NCBI taxonomy): Eukaryota > Viridiplantae > Streptophyta > Magnoliopsida > Solanales > Solanaceae > Capsicum > Capsicum baccatum. Next base: position 154,963,490 of record CM061560.1, on the reverse strand, counting down.
GTCTCATCTGATGCTCAATACTAAGAGTGCTATCTAGCTTAAGCTGTATCATATATGTGCATATACCCAGATGGTTCAGTCACCTCTGATGCTCAATACTGGGAGTGTTATCTGGATCAAGCTGTATCTTGTGTGTGAATATACCTGGTAGAATCCCTACAATGTCTGCAATGGTCTACCCAATAGCTCTCTTGAATTTCTAAAATACTAATGTTAAAGCTTCCTCCTGTGTTCCTATCAAATCTGTCGCATTAATCACTGGTAAGGTATTGTTGGCCCCAAGAATGTATATTACAAATGAGATGGGAGGGCCTTCAATTCCAATACCGGTGGCTCCTCAATAGATGGTTTGGTAGGAGGTGTGGTTCTGTGCTTCAACTCAGGATCCTTATTCTTAAGGGCATATTTGTATAAACCTATGCCATGTAGTGCATTAACCAACTCATCATATTTATCTATCCCACCACTCTCAAAGTTTATAATCACTTTTTCTAATACTTCTACCCCTATTCTTTCCTTTATAGGTACATCCAATACAACTATGTCATTATTCACAACATCTCTCACTGCCACCACTCTCATATCTTATGGCTGTTATACTGTTATGTATACATTTAGTACCATTTGCTCATTGTTCCATTTGAAGGTGATCTCCTCTAAGTCCATATCAATCAACACTCGACTAGTTGATAAGAAGGGTCTACCCAAGATAATCAAAGATCAACACTCGACTAGTTAATAAGAAGGGTCTACCCAAGATAATCAAAGCTTAGGCATCCATTTTATAATCTAAAATTATGAAATCTGTGGGGTAGGTGAATGATGCCACCCTCACTTCTATGTTACACAAAATACCCATTGGATTTTTTACAGATGAATCAGCCATCAATTGCCTTGCAGATGTAGGATTGAGTTCTCCTAACCCCAACACCTTATACATTACTAATGACATTATATTTATTCTTGCTGCTGAATCACATAGAGCCTGATTAATATCAAAAGGCCCAATAAAATATGGGATAATGAGTACACTTGGCCCCCTTCTTTTCTACTGATGGTGCATGAGAAATTGTGCTAAAATGTTGTACTTTATCTTTGGGATCATCTATAATCTAGTCATCACCATAATCACCCTCAAAATCATCATCACTACAAGTCAACCTCTCAAACTCAACTTCAGGTGTCTCACCAGCAATACTATTATCCTTCATCGATGCATTAGTAGTATAAATAATTGTTCACCAGGTGGGGAGCCAATCCTAGTATTAATAGCTATACAATGAACAAGTGTTGGAGGATTCTGTATAGTGTCACTAGGAAGGGCAACTAACTATCTTTGGGCCAAAGTAGTAGAGATTTTCCCATACTGCAGCTCTAACTGCTTGATAGCAATTACATGTGACTCGACCTTTGGGTCAATCCAAAAATATCAGCCTTAATTTCTTTAAGGTAAGTTTGTTGGCTCTCTTGATCCTTCATAAGCTTAGACAATATTTCTTCTATTCTTGATTTCGCATCTCATCTACTAGGTAGAAGGTATTTGTCTCTATCATCATAATAGTTCCGACCTTGGATTCCTTGACCTTGTGCTTGGAAACTCTTTAACTCCCGATCCAAATACTTTGCCTTCTTCTCTAACTCAAACTCATGAATCCTAGAGGCTGCACCTTGTGCCCCTACTGTATTAAACTTAACAGAATTTACTGTTGCAAATTATTTGGCCAACTCACTAATATCAGTCCTTAATAATGAAATATCCTGAGCTATAATATCCTCAGTTACTCTTCGCTCACCTGAAGGTCCAATGGCATATATGTCAGAACCTCTATCAACCTCCTGAGTTTGCCACCCTTGATTAGTTAATGAGATCTGATCGATAATACTGGAAGCTATCTCCCCTCGTAATCTCATAAGGCCTCCTCCAGAGATAGTGTTATCCATGGCTATGGAACTGATAGTCAGGGATTTATAGAATATCTCCAACAATCTTGTCCCTGAAATTCGGTAGTTGGGTAGCATTCTAAGCTTCTTCTTGAACCTGAACTATGCCTCATACATAGATTCTGATTTCAGATGCCTGAAATTATACATCTTGTCCTTCTGCTGCAACACTCTAGATAGAGGAAATAATCTATTCAAGATTTTTTTTGTAACTCGTTCCATTTAGTGATAGATTCTCTTGGATGTTCCCCATCCATAAAGATATTTCTCCAGTAAGCAAGAAGGGAAAAACTCTTAATCTAACTGCCTTCTAATCTACCATAGGTATGGTCTATGAAGTGCAAATCTCCATAAAATTTTCCAGATGCATGTTTATTTTGTTTGTAGGAAACCTCGTAAACATACCCTACAAGTGTAAGAGTTGGATCATAGCACAAAAGATATTAAACTTGACATCGAGGTGTAAGATAGGAGGAATAATAGATCCAGTCTCTGCTGGCTCAATATATCCCAGATCTTCTTCATTATCCTTGTATGGATGCACATACTGATATACTGGGATCACTTGAGAATGGCCTCCTCTAGCTCTATTCTGGTTTACACCACGTGCTTCTCGGTGGTTTGATTCATGTCTCTGCTCAGCTAACTCTACCTTTCTAGCTATCCATTAAGTTTCTTCCACTTCCCTCCTCTTATTTTTAGACTAAGCTAAAAGCTCACCAATCTATCAATTAATAAGATCCTAAAATACTTTGGGAAGAGGGGGAGGCATATCATCATGAACCCTTCAGGAATATCATCTCTTTTTAATTTAGTCATCCTACTAGGTGTTTGTAGGATCCTATTTGATTCAGATTCACTAGGAGTAAGGGAATGCCTCTACTCCGCATGTTAGGAATACACTGGCATATACCTAATAAAGAACAAAAATAAAAATAAAAATCCAAAAACAATAACAACTTCAATTCACAAATCAACACTGTATTTCCTGGCAATAACACCAAAATTTGATAACGTCCAAGCTACACCTTGACTCTGAACATAATGCGATCGCTGTAAAATATAGTAACCCAACAAAGGTTGGGGTTGAATCCTAAGGAAATACATGGAATTTTGTCTCTTAGCTGTTGTAATTAATGGGCAGAATAGTAAAAATAAATAGGGGTTTTTAAATAGCAATATCAAACTAGTGGCGCATATCAACTTTGATTGTAATTAGTCGTAGGTGAACTCTAGGATTGTGTTCCCCATGGATTCTCAACTCCGTAGGCTTATCGTACTTTATTGAACCAACCCGATACCCTGTATGCATAATCAATAAGTTATGTACCATCTACAATCTTTTAGACGAGTAGATAGATTTTACCCTTTACCGTTTGAGTCTCAGGATGTCACATTACTAACCCTTATCTTGATCCTAGTTAACTATTACCTTTTAAGTCTCTAGTTATTAGATGAAAGCTAACCATCTTACTTAGATAATTCCTAGTAGCGTGGATTGACTGCTAACCATCAAATTACTACTGTCATTATCTTTTCCTAGTCACTACTCCTCTTTTGGAGTAAGTAGAAATAATCTAGGAGGGATCCTGACATTTGTAATCGCTAAGATAACTATTAAAGTGAATATTATACAATGTATGTATGGGTATCAATTATGAATAGCAATATAATTTCCCCTACTTCGTTAATCCACCAGTGTTTCCACAACCCTAGCTATGAGTTTTTAGCCGCTCATTCTTGTGAAGTAATCAACAACAATCACGATTGAAAGAATAAGATAAAGTCACAATAATCACAAGTAAAAATAAAAAATCATAACTGAATTAATCAATCAAAATCAATACTTGAGAATTCTAAAACCAAAAACAAATCTCGATATCAAAATATATTTGTAAGTATCAAGTGTGCGTAACTTCTACTAAAAAATACATAAGGGGTATTTATAGTACATGATGAAACACTAAAATCAAAGCCCCAACAAAAAGGGACAAAAAAAGGCCGGTAGCCACATGTGATATCCACATGCCGCTTGGCCTTAGGTGCATGTGGCTTATGCAGCCTGAGACTAGGCACATATAGCCACCGCATATGCTCAGACCAAAATTCCTGCACTCTGCTCTTGGGATTTTGGACTTCTGACACATGCTTTGTCTATATGCGGTCTGCACATATGCTACATGCGGTCTGCATGTTGACATAGATAGGTGCCGAAAGTCTTTTTTCAGCTCTTCTTCAATTCCAGCACATGCTTTGATCATAAACAATCCAAAAAGTATCACAAATACCTAAGATTTATCAAATAAGTATTCAAAACACCTTTTTTCATCTTTTTCATGAACTTAGCATCCAAAATGTAGTTTCCTACAAAACATGCCCAACACGCATCATATCTAACAAAACAAACAAAGAAACTTAAATATTTTCATAGTTTTAAGCATCAAAAGTGCTATATTTCTATAGCACATCATGTGTCATGATAGGGTAACAGGATAAATGTCCAAAGTTCCATTAATTAAAAGCTAGAAGATGGTCGCCAGTGACTATGAGTCACCCTACGACTCGTAAGGACACATTACAACTCATCGCCACAAGTCGTAGTTAAGACAGTAGCTGAAGGAACCTTCTCTTGCGACCCTACGATTCACTCCATATGACTTGTTAAGAGACCTACGACTTGTAGGGTCCAAGTTGTAATCAAGATGGAATATTTTGGGCATCACACTGGTTTGGCTACGGATGAGACTATACGACTTATATAGAGTCTTTACAACTCATAACCATTAGTGATAGTCTTAATAGAAACATCAGGATAGCACACTAGTATTGCTATGATTGGGTCCTTAATACTAGTAACGACACCCTACAACTCACAGAGAGAGTCGTAATTTGGATAGTGAGTTTAAAAAACTCTCTCTATGAGTCATAAGGTCTGTGTATGATTCGTATGGTATGACTGGTATGGTCAACATTAGGGATGCCTTGGGACACTACCCAGACCATGAGTCTTGAGGACGACTCGTAGTCAGTCGTTATAAGTCATAAGGTGACCCTTAATGACTGGGCGACAAATCTTTAGTGTTTAATTAAGGGTACTTTAGACAGTTCCCGTTTTCCCCAATTGCGACCCATGACCTTAAAACCCTTTTGGGACCCTATTATCATCCCAAATACATAATCAATTACACTCTTAAAATCTCTCAAATCCATAAGTCAAGAACAAGCTAGGGTTTCTCAAGGTTGGTCATTTAGAGCTTCTTAGCGGTGATTTCTCTCCATAATTGTTATACCTTTATTTTGAGAAAAACTAGTTATTTTGAGGTAAAGGGGTTTTTAGGAAACAACTTGTTGATAATGAACTTTTTTGATAAATTTGATGATTTTATTGAGTCCAGAATTTCAAAGATAGTCTAGTAGAATTATCAAGTTATTTTTATGGGGTACCAATAAATTTTGCGGACCCATTCAAAGAAATTTTAGACTTGAGCTTTTGTTGGTTTGCCAGGTAATCCTTTATCACACACGTGGCTAGAGACCCATGCATTTGGTGAAGCATTAACCTGGTCACGACTCACATGGCTAAGCTATCATGCATGCGAAGTGGAAATGATGGACTGAGTAGAGTTTTTTGCTTCACGCACGCATTGGGCTGCATGCGCATGCATATAAGGCACTATTCTCAAAACAATATTTAAAGTCCATTTTTGCAATTTGAATCCATTTTTGCTATTTTGTTAGGTTTAACCACTATATCTGTTCAAAACCCCACCATCCCTTTATAATTTTTTTGACTTTGGGACCTCGATTTTAGGATATTTCAAGAACAGTTTTCATGAAAGTTTATGGGGTAAGCCTCTAAACCTATTTTCTATTATTACCCATTGGTTTTATTGCTAAAACATATTCAAAACATGGATTTTACATGTGAGATTTTGAGTATTACCCGATAAAGTGAGAAATTAGTTTTTCAATAATTTCAAGGTCGATTTCAACTCACTTTTTGATGGGTTTCATATTTAGAACCTTTAAAGTATGGGTAACATGACTCTTTATTAAAATTTCTAATGTACCCTTTTATTATTGGAGTTAATTTTTAAAGTAATTTTTGATGTAGAACAAAAGTATGCTAATATGGCTATCATTAGACTCTTAATTATACACAATACCCATTTTTGATAGATTGGGTTCATTATAAAACCGCATTGAAGGGAAAGTCTTCATGTTGAAGGGTTCAATATTAAGCTTTCAACTTTCAAAGTAGGTTATGACTTAACTTTCTTCAGACCGAGGGAGGTAGTTAACCATTAATGCAATGTATGTTATGCGTTGGGGATTTTATCACTACATCCATCTTTCAAAATCATTATTACTATTATGTTACCCATATGGGGGCTTGCCTGAGCATCATTATAGATTTTAGAGATTATTATCATTAAAATTATCATGAAAGGTTGTTTGATCACATTCACCTATACCATTAATTTGGTGTAGAACGATCATTGTCAATATAATAACCCAACTTGAGTTGGGGTTGAATCCTATGTATGTTAAAAGCTTCTAAGTATTTACCCACAATGTAAACATTATGAAGACATAAATTAAAATTTGGGGGTATGGTTTGAAAGGTTGTTTGAACAAATTCTACTTGACTACCAACTTAAAGCAACAATTATAGATAAAATTACAATAGAAGAATAGTCTTGGAGTTATGTTTTCCTAGAGGCAAATAGTGCATGGGTAAATGAAAGTCACATTCAAATTTTAGTCAATGAGTATATGACTAGGCTAGGTTAGGGCTTTTGGTGTTAGTATTTCAACCAAACACCAAAAATATCACCCATGGATTATTTCAAATATTTCATGGGTGTGGCAAACAAATTAACCCAAAACCTCAATTGGGCATCTCTATTTCTAAGAAGATGTTCTAGAGAAAGCAAATTCACAATCGATCCTTATTTCTAAGACAATGTAAAGGAATAAGCTAACATATAATTTTTGTTCACACATACTTATCACCCATATCCATATTTGAAGGATCATATGGGATCTAAAGGAATACCCACATCTCTCATTTAAGGATGATGTGGGATTTAGGAAAATTAGGACTTTCACCCACAAATTCTAATTTAACAATAAAGTATTTGTGAAACTCAACATTATTAACCAAAGAATCTACACTAACAATCAAGACCCACACACATTTGCACCCTATTCTAACATAACCCTAAGATAGTTGTTTAGCAACTCATGAAGTTTGAGAGAATAAATATACCCAAATTGACATTTAAATCTTCCATTGAAGAGGCAAAGCAAGGTTATTCTCATATTCAACTTCAATTACAACTAACATCCTTAGAAAATTAATTACCATAATCTTTCCAAATTTAGTAGGGTTTTCTCTGTACCAAAAATTGAATTTTAGTTGCAACATATGCAAAAATTAAAAGGGTTTTTCCCTTTAGAGTATTTGGGCTCAACTATTTGAAATTATAAAGCTGCCCCTGGGCATTTGGCCGCGCCATCGCGAACACCATTACTTGATCGCGATCACAACTCCTGCGATCACGGTGAGCCTATTACAATCACCAACTTTGATTATTTCTAACTTGTCGAAATCGTGATGCTCAGACCGCAATCATGATAACTAAGGCTCAGTCCTTGCTCTAGATTTTCTAGCTTTTGCACTAACTTTTCCCATTTTATTTTCTTTTTAGCTCACTTCATTTGTTTTCTTTCATTTACTTGTTAACTTGTAAAACATGGGAATTAGTGCATTTAAATGGAAAATGTGCCTCATTTACACGATTTAATTATGGTAGTGTGCACAAATTTGGACATAAATGAGTGGTAAATTAAACCACTCATCAACACCCAACTTAAACCTTTTCTTGTCCTTAAGCAACACTACTTCTTAATAAGGTTATGTAATTTTAATCCCATTTATTTGACCAAATAATCACAATGACTTTGAACTTGATTAACTCCAACAAGTCGATCTCAAGAATGGGTGAAGCTATTCTCACAACTCCCTTCAATGTGAAGCACAATCTCAAAGATGCAAAAGACTTTAAGGAACAACAATGGAACAATCACTAACTCTCTATCGATAGCGACTCAACTATACTTCTTTGCCTCATTTTTGAAAGATGAAAATTTCACCCACCTCGATTAGTCTACATGTCTCCTCACAAAAGAAAATCCCACACACCAAAGTATCTATTATGCAACAAGGGATTAAAATGCAAGCACTACTCTCACAAAGATTCTTTCAATGCAAAGAAGTAGCGTACATATTCTTGCCCTTATTTTCAATCACCACTATTTTGAATATACTTGGTTATCTCGAAGGGCTTTTTTAATCTTGTAATATAGGTTCGGGAAAGGGTATAATATTATATGGGAACAAAGTGACTACACACTTCTTGAAAATCTACATCACACTATTTAATCAAACTTTAGACCATGTGTTGTATCTTATTTTGATGATGAGCAGATGACTACAAGGGACCAGGTCCTAAGATGTACAAGAAAATAGTATAGATAGCATGCATCTTCACAGTTTTGTCCTCTTGTGTAACAAACTAGACAGGTACTGCTTTTACTATTTAGGACACCTGTTTTAATGACATTTCAACCATAATCACCACTCATATATAAAAAAAATGATGCTTCTCTATCAAGTGGGTTTTGCAAATTCAAAAGTGTGCTAAAGATAGAAAAAAGTCAAAAGGTCAATTTTTAACATTGCTCAAGTATTGCTCATGTTCTTATTTTTTTTGTAAGCTAAAAGAGTTAGTGTTATTGAGTGAAGCTTGATTTGTAACTGAATTACTTACTCTATAAGAGTAATTCTCTTTTATTTTCTTTGCTTATAGAGTACTTAGGTAGAGTTGCCTAAGTTAGATTGGTTAGAGTTAATCAGTTTTAAGAGAGTCTTGGTAGAGTTGTCAAGGTGAGCTTGAAGTAGAGGTATTTCAAGATGGAGAAGCCTAGAGTTAGGTTCAAGCCGAGTTTGTAATTAAGAATTTGATTATAGTAGAGTTTTAGGTGCATGTGAAGGCAAGGCATGGTTTTTTCTCCCTTGATCAAGGGGGTTTCCACATTAAATCTTGTGTTCTTTATGTTTCCTGCATTGTGTTGTGTTCCTGGTTAAATTACTTCCTTATTGCCTATGGCTGATTTTGAGGGACCTGGTTCCTCACAGTGTGGTGCAACCTCCAAGGTTTCAATAATTGGTATTAGAGTCATAAAAATCTATCAATTTTATACCTAGAGTGATTTGGTTAGCATGGCTGGTCCACCTAACCTAGAAGAATGGCAATCTACCCCTAGACCACCTAGATTTAATGTGCAATATTATGGGTGGTGGAAAACTAGGATATTTGACATTATTATGGCTGAAGGCAGTGAACTTATGGACATAATTCTTAGTGGTCCTTATGTTCCAGTTAAAGAACTCAAAGAAAGAGAAATAACAAGAATGGTAGTAAAAAGCAGAAGAGAGTTCAATGATGAAGATACAAAGAAAGTTGAAAAGAACTATAAGTCAAAGAAACTACTAGTGTGTGGTATTGGACTGGATAAATATAATTGGATCTTAACATATGAAAATACCATAGAGATCTAGGATTTCTTGAGGACTAATCATGAAGGTACCACTGATGTGGAGGATTCAAAAGTAGACATATTGACTAATCAGTATGAAACCTTCTCCATGAAACAAGGAAAAACTATCCAAGAAATGCATACAAGATTCTTGGTGTTCTTCCTAAGTCCTGGGAAAGCAAAGTAGAAGCCATAACATAAGCAAAAAACCTAAAGACCCTCACTATGGTTGAACTAATTGGAAATATAAGAAACCACGAGCTTAAGTAGTAGCAAGGGTTGGAGAAGAATGAATTAAAAATGAAAAAATCGCTCGCATTGAAGACTTCAAAACATGATTCAATATAAAAGGACACTGATATTGCCTATTTGGCAAAAAGAATTGTCAAAACCAAGAGAAAGAATGGTCAATTCCAAAAAGGAGAAAGCAATAGCAAAGGAGGAAGTTATACTGAAGTGTGTCACAAATGTGGAAGTCCTGAGCATTTCATTAATAACTGTTTAATGCAAAAATTGAATCATTAGGAGTATCTCAAGACTGGAGGTAACAAGGAAAAAAATAGGGACCAGGTCCATGAAAATTTAAGAAGGAAGTGTGCAGCTGATTATGCAGTAAAGCAAGCTTTAAAAACATGGGGAGATTCTTCTAGTGAATCTAATGAAGATTAGAAGTATGGAGATATGTCTATGCTAGCAGTAGAAGGCAATCTAGTTATCTATGATTTCTTATTTATATTCATGGCAAACACAGAAGATGAAGAAAAAAAAGAGGTAACTCTCAAACATTAAGTATAACCTAGATAACTACTCTGCTAAGAAGATAAAGAGGTTTGCGAGTGTGCTGATAAACTCTGTATGTCAATTAACTGCTGAGAAAAATACGTTAGAGGAGAAAGTAGAGAATCAAGAACTTGAACTGATTGCTCTAACTATCCAAATATTTGAAACTGAAGAAATTGTCACTAAAGTAAAATCTAAAAATTTGAGTTGCATGAGTCAGCTAGAGAAGTTGAATGCTTTGGATGGTAAAGGGAAGAAAGAAACTTCAAGGCTTCAGATTGAACTTGAAGAGAAATTGAAGTACTCTCAAAGGCATCTTATGTCTGTACTCCACAAGAATGAAGATTTAGAAAGGGACCTGGTCCATTTAAGAGAAAATCTTAATAAATCTCTTCAATAGACTTCACCATCAAAAATCCTTTCTAACGTAACTAGTAAAGGTGCTAATAATGGAAAAGGTCTTATTTATCAAGAAAAAACTCAACCTACTAGGTCTTATGGAAAGGCTGATTCCGATGATAGTAATAAGGTCTACAAGCCTCTATGTACTCATTGTGAAAGAGATGGACACATAAAGAAAAAATGTCAAAGATGGCTTAGAGCTAAAATAAATAGTTTCAGAGATATTCAACTAGGGAAATCACATCTAAAGGGGTTCAAGCCTCTGGAAATTATGAAGAGGAAGCTATCATTGCCTAAACAAGCAAAGACTTATTTGATCATACCATTTTTCTCCTACTGGAAACTCAAACTCAAATGGATTCCCAAATCCAACAATTGATAATGGTACCAGGTATAAGAAAGGGGATTGCAGTCAGAAATAGCTCATTGATAGGGTATGTTCAAGCCTAACACAGGAAGGTCTGACTGTGCTCTCAAGACACTTTAAGGTGGAAATATATCATTTTAAAATAGATGATCTCAAAGGACCTGGTCCCCAAAACTGCTTTGAGGACTAGTTTTAAAATAAAAAGGGGTGTGTAGGGGATAAAACATGAGTTGATCCAACTAACCTAACATGTGAATCAATGTCTCTACTAAAATTTGGCTATGATAAGGAGTAAGGTATCCTTGGTAGAATAGGTACATGTAAGTCTAACTTAGTAGGATACCTTTATAGGTATACACCCATGGGAACCTTTTAGGAAGTGGACAAATATGACAAGCACAAATTCGAAGATTTACTAAAAAGAGAGAGACCTGGTCCCATCTCAAGTTAGTACCTATACAAGATTCTCAAATAATTCTAAAATGCTGTCTAAAAAAGGCCATGTGTCTTTCTTTCTCTGCAAAAATGGTTAGTTCCTTTACAAAATAAAGAGTCACTCTTATTAAGTTCAGACATGTAATTTCAAAAGAGACCTCTCTTAAATGCATATGTCATTTCTCTAAACTACTAATTGGAATTTCTCTTATTCTTCAACATAAATTTGACCTATCTTCCTAAATCGACAATCATCTCTAAGCCAAACTAGTTTTATTTTCTCTCTTACTCTCAAGGTTAAATGTCTGATAACCTTGGGTCGATAAATCCAGCTAAAGATCCTGAAGTAGACAAAACTCTAGAAAATCAAGATGAACAAACTCAAATCGATTACTCTGATCCCTCAACAATAGAAAATATCATCTTGTGTTTCCAACAAGAACCTGAGTCAAATTTACCCACTGAGTCATCTTCCAAAAGTCTAAAACCCTTAAATGAGTCAGTGCCCACAAAACCTTTCTCAGCCCTATAAATCTATGATTAACCAATCATGGTAGAGGATCTGAATCAGGGGTTTGTGTCATTAATAGAACAAGAAATTTCTCAACCTGAAATTCCCCCTTCTTCAAAAAGTTCAAAATTCCTTATTTCATTTGAAGAACCCCAAAAATCCAAATTCTCTAAAACACAACAAATACTTGGCTCTCCTACTCTCTCAGATTCAAACCCTATTTTTACCTAGTTATTTGGTTAAGAAATTCCAGTAGCAAGGGTTGATCTTTCCTATAGTATAAACTGGGTATCTGAGAGTTTACTATTGCTTGAATATGACACCAAGGAAAGTTTAATTAGTAGAGAAGAACTAGAAGTAAGTGATAAGGGTGAAGTGAATAAAAGTAAAGAAATATTGTTACCTCCAAATGAGAAGGATAAGGAGGATGAGGATAAACTGCCTCTATGATGGTCTATGAAAAAGCAGAGAGGAAGCATAGAAAAGGAAAAAGTGGTGGACTCTAATGTGAAATTGGCTAGATCCTATTCCACAAGAGGATCTAAAAATAAATTATTGGAAGATGCTATAAGGGATAGCAAGTCTTCAACCATAAAATGAAGAAGGCTCAGGAAGAGTGTTATAGTAGAGGAGAAAGAAAACATTAATGTTATTGAAGTTGAAGAAAAATAGGACAGAATTTAGAAGTTGTTGCTGTTATTGATGAAGGAAGAAAGAAAGTACATGTTGCTGAGAGGACCAAATAGTTCAAATCTTGGAAGCACTGCTGGAATAAAATAAAAACATATTACTGTTAAAAAGAAGAAAGTCTTTGAGGGACATGGTCTCAAGAAGAGAAAAACTGTTGAAAAAAAAAGCTAAGTAGTGAGCCCAAAAGAAGGAAAAAGGAGGAGGAAAAGAAAGATATGTCTAGAGAAAGAAGGATTGGAACCTGAGAACACAGAAGGTTTCATCAGAAAGAATTTTTAATCCTAGAATCTATGAGAAACCTGGAATGACATAGTTGGTTAAGTATGTTAGGAACCAAGGATGGCTATACTTATTTGACAATTCAACTCCCATTGTGTTTAAAATGAGTCAGAGAATTTTATTACACCATGGAATTCTTAGAAGATGGGCTAATTTTAAATGCCCAAGCGCAGGAAAAGCTTATCCAACTAGATGAAGAGACATTAGGCAGGATCTTAGACATACTTGTTGTAGGTGTTAGAACTGTGGTAAAGCAACAACCTATAACTGAGTTTATAATCAATGTATTAAAGTGGGAGGGACCTCAACAACTGAAGTGAATTTTTTTTAAATTAGTAAGTTTTATCTATTATTTGAGTTCATCAACAAAGTCATGTTACCAAGGTTTCAGAAAAAAACCATAGCATCAGCTGTTGACCTGTATTTGATTGAATGCCTGAGTAAATATGAACTGATTAGTCTTCCTGCTCTAATGACAAAGCATATGCATAAGGTAATTCATGAAAAGAAAGGGAAGAATTCCATTATTTCTTGAACAAAGTGTTTAAGATTTTTAGTGTGGTTAGAACTAAGGGAACACCAGGCATAGTCTAGAAAATGTTCAGTATGACAACCCTGGTGGAGAATGAATGTATTGAAAGCAAGGCTGGAACAATGTATGAAGTGTATAAGATGTTGGTTGTTCAATAAAGTTGGGAAATGAAATGGAAGAATGAAAGATCAAGTTGGTCGACAAAGGTGCTGAGATAGTGCACCTGAAGTTGCAGAATTAGAATTATCTTCTGAGGGACCAGGTTCTATTGATGAACTTGCAACTAAAAATGCAAAGCTATAGATAAAAGTGGCAGAGATGACTGGTGAAGTTCAAGGATTAAATGATTAAGTAAAGGTCCATACCAAATAGTTTTTGGATTCCTACAGTGTTGAAAATGCAAGAATGGATATGCTGCTTAAGTCCCTTTCCTCCAAACCTTCATCTACCTAAGCCCTATTATCTTTGTCCTCTCATCAATCCCGTGTCAGTCTCACATTTTGGTTATTATGTTGGCTCTTGAAGATAGTTCAATTTATGCATTATTTTGGTATGATTGTACTGGAACTAACTTCTCTATTATGAATGAATGAATCATGGTTTGTATGTTACATTTGTTCCTTCTGTAAACTGTTCTTTATGATAGTGTTTCCCCAGTGGACATGAGCTAACTAACATGTGATTATCCTTACTTCTTGTTTACTATTTTTACTTTTCAATTATTCTGAAATGGATAATATTGATTTCATATTGAAGGGACCAGGTATCAAGTATAAAAATGTTGAATTGCAGATGCTATGGCATAGTGACAGAGGAAGTATGTAAATGCACTAAATGAATAATAGTGCATGATGACCGGGGAAATTAATTAAATCTTGACAGAAATTAACAACAAGGGAACAGGTCCCTAAGTTGAATGATGATGGAAGCATAGTTTAGCATGATAGGGTGGACAGTCTTCTTCAGTAGTGGCAATCAAACTGATTAAATGTGATGAATGTGTATTAATTCTCAAAACTCTATGGTTGGTTTATCATTATCAAAAAGGGGGAAAATTTTTGTATCTTGTTTTGATGATGAGCAGATGATGACAAGGGACCATGTCCCTAGATATTCAAGGCAACAATACAACTGGCATGTGTCTGCACAGTTTTGGCCACTTGTGTAACAAATTGCGTAGGTGCTTCTTGTACTATTTAGGACACCTGGTCCAACGACATTTCAACCCTAATCATAACTTATCTATAAAAATAAAAGGATCCTTCTCAATCAAGTGGTTTTGCAAATTCAAAAGTACGCTAAAGAGAGAAAAAAAGCAAAAACTCAATTTTCAACATTGCTCAAGTATTGCCCATGTTCTTATTTCTTTTGTAATATAAAAGTGTGAGTGTTCTTGAGGGAAGATTAATTTGTAATTGAATTACTCAGTCTATAAAAGTAATGTTCTTTTGTTTTCTTTTCTTAGAGAATGCTTAGGTAGAGTTGCCTAAGTTTGATACTGATTAGAGTTAATCAATTTTGAGGGAGTCTTGGCAGAGTTGTCAAGGTGAGCTTGTAGTATAGTTATTACAAGCCATAGGAGCCTAGAATTATGTTTAAGTTGAGTCTATGGTCAAGAGTGTGATTATAGTAGAGTTTTAGGTGCTTGTAAGGGCAAGCCGTGTTTTTTTCTCCCTTGAGCAAGGGGGTTTCGATGTTAATCTTGTGTTCGTTAATTTTCCTGCATTATATTGTGTTCCTGGTTAAATTACTGCTTCATTGCCTGTGACTAATTTTGAGGGACCTGGTCCCTCACAATATGGTGTAACCTCCAAGGTTTCAACACCATGGGCCACTTCATTTGTTTTCGTTTCACACATATGCCTACTTTCACTACCGTATTCACCTATTTCTTTTGAATGCATTTTCTTCTCATTTATTTCTTTTGTACAATCTATGCTTTTCCTTTTTTTGATGATTTTTTTCTTTTTCACTTCTTCACTTGCACTCTTTTCTTAACTTTTAGGCATCCACTTACAATACCAATTCCCAAGGTGACCTCTTCCAAGATTTAACACCCCCAACTTAGGATTTTGGCCTTATGTTGTATTTTTAAGTTCAAGGAGGGTAGGGTTCACAAGAGGGGTAAAATTAAAATGGTTCAAGGCTTGCAATGTGGTTGCCAAATAAAGGCTTGAAGGCTAAAAATGGGTGACTAGGGATACTATTTTATGTACGGGTAGGCTAGTTAGGCTAAAGTGGGTTCCTATGTTCATAACGAAGGCCTAAGATCATTTCACCAACCAAGAATAATCACAATTAACCTTGAGAGACTAGTGGGGGCAAGTTCTAGATGATACAAGCAAGCATGAAAATTAAACAACTACGCTCACCGCACATGACATGCAAACTTTTCTAGGAGGATCAATTGCATTTTCAAAAGGAGGTATTTACCATGTACTTCTAACTAAGGACTTTGGAATCACAAAAATAGGTAAATCATTGTTACAAAACTATTCACGTCCATGCCCTTGGTTTTCAAAAATATTTGGACGGAGGGGGAGGGGTGCTTGATTCACATTTATACCACATAAAATTTGCTCATTATAGCACCAAACCAAGCCATCGCCTCACATTTTAGATCTCATGAGGGAAAACCATGTGGCTACTCATACTTCACCATAGGTATAAGAGTGATCCCACAACTCCAATGCTATGGGTACTTAGATTTCCATTGCATCTATGGCTCTATATCTAATCACGACTAGTTTCTCTTAAGAATGTCCTCACTCAACATACCGCTAACAGTTAGTCTAAGCAACATAATAATGGCGAGCAGTAGATGACCCTCTTGGCCCCTTAGGCAACCCAGACATAAGCTCCTTGATTGCCCTTATCTCAATCAAGATCTCCTAAAACTGCTCTACTGTGGATGACCTATAAGAGTCTATATCCTTATTTGTCGACTTGCCTAAGTTAATCTTCCTCTTCTTGCTCTTACCAAGTGTGCCTTCAGCTCAAATCTTGAGAGGGTAAATGGGGTTCATTGGATGCACCTAAGTATATCTAGGATACTCTTCAACCCTAGCTATTCTGCAAAGCTCTGTGATCAAAAAAGGAAATTAGAGTAAGAATCCACCTCAATTCTTAAAATACCTCATGTCTAATGCACAAGCTGTCCAATATTCAAAGATATGTTGTGTAAGATACATATGACCATCCACGCTCGAATATCTGGAACATAGGTCATGTGATTTCATGGGGAAACCCGACTACAAATGATGGCTAACGACATCCTTACCTCAACTGTGAAATCATGCAATGATATCCCCATCTCGGTGATAGCCCAAGGGACCTCTCTACCAGTACATAACTTTTTAACCAACCAACTTCCCAGTTCACACTCTTTTTGCCTTAAATTAGTCCATGTCCATATCTGGTAGCCCATATAGGTTGTTTATCTACTCGGCTCCGAAGTGAACATTCTTTTCTTAGATCCTTAGAATTGGTTTAGAGAAAATTACTATGCTGAGGTTAGCATAGAAGTCCCACACCCAAAGTTCATTCACATGACATAGATCTGGGATGAAACATCTCCACCTCGTGGATGCAAGTCTATCATGGAACGCTGGGAGCTTCTTCAACACCTTATACAAATATATGTCTCTCTCCAGAAGTAGCTTTGTCTTGGGGAGGTCACATAGTACAAGGTTTGGCACTCCAGGGCCATGAAATAGGTTTAGTCAAAATCTTCCATCTTTAGTTTAGAAACCCGAGAACAACACAAAAGCATTAATCATCAACATTTATATGTGAAAACTATGCTATGTTATTTAATTAAGCTAATGGGATAGTATCTTGGCAATTTCTGGTTAAGAAATAGACTTGAAGGATTTTTGGTTATTAGTTGAAAACAACCTTAAATACTACGATCGTGGGCCACTGAGCCACGATTGAATTATCGTGATCGCGCCTCTATGACCATGATTGCGGTAACTGAAGCATGCTCTACCAATATTTTCAAAATTCAAAACTTCTAATTTCGATGCCCATTTGTGTTCCAAATCAAAAAATTACATTATGAATATGAAACATAGTCCCTAGATGTTTGATCATGCCCCTAGAGCATGTGAAAATAATTAAGGAATTTGTTTGGGGATTTAATCGAACACTTGGTGTGCACAGGCTATTCATATCATTTTTTGAAAAAATTAGGGTACTCAAGACTTCCCCATCAATGTACACACCATTAACAACAGCTATACACATGAGCAAGCACATTTAAACTAAGAATTTCATATACAAAATATAATTTTAGGACATTACTAAGACATGAGTTCTAAGGCCTATACATAAGTATAAAAGAGATAATTTGAAGCACATACCAGATTAAGAGATGCAGAGAGGATGTTTATGCACTTTTGGATGCCCAAACTATAATTAAAATCAGTTTCGATTTGAGAGAAATTTGAAAAAAGTGTGGGGGAAAATGGAGGGGGTGCCAATTTATTTTTTAAACAGGCTTGATCGCGATCTTGGTTACACGGTTATCATAATCTTGATAGCACGCGTACCGTAATTGCGATAACTGAGGCTAATTTTTGGTCCTCTATTTTCCCTTGTTCAGACCACTACTCAAATGCACCACACTTCCCCTATATCAACCTCATTCAAAACACCTTATACTACCATAATTTCATGGATTAATCAAACACAAAAATGAAACCTACTCTAACAATTAAAATTCAAAGGATATAGGCTACTTTCGTGGCATTGATGGGTTGCCTCCCACCCAGCGCTTAATTTATCATCGCGGAATGATGTTATTCAATATTTAAGTTGTATACTTGAGGGATCCATCATCCACCTCCTTGTCCACCATATCAATGAATGACACCACTTAAAGTTCTAGGTTGTTTTTTAGTTTTACAAACCCAGAAAGACACTTAATCATTTTGGATTCAAAATTTAATTTCTCCTTACTCCATGTCAATAATTGCTATTTAGTTTCTAAAAAGGGTCTCCCAAGGATAATGGATATTTCTTGATCAATTTCACAATCTAGGCATACAAAGTCCATCGGCAAAATGAAATAATCAACCTTGATCAAGACATCATACAAAACTTCAACCAATTTTTTGGTGGAGCGATGAGTCATCAAGAGTCTCATTGTTGAGTGAGTAGTAGGGCCTAAACCAAGTATTCAATAGATTTGATATGACATGAGATTGATGCTTTCACCAAGGTTACAGAAAGCTTTCTTAAATTTATGTGTCCCAATGGTGTAAGGGATTGTGAAGGCTCCTAGGTTTTATTTATTTTCCACTATAACACTAGTCATGATAGCACTAAAACCATAGGTAACTTCAATGGTTTCACCATCCAGAAGATATTTTTTGGACATCAATGTTTTCATTAATTTAGCATATCCTGGAATTCATTAAATGGCTTCTAACAATGAGATATTGATTGAAAGATTGCTAAGATTGATGAGGAACTTCTTAAATTTGACATTCTCCTCCCTTTACTTGAGTATTTGAGGGAAATGAGAAGTGTTTCTCATTGGAGACAAGGTTTCACATTGCGGCTCATCACCCTTAACTACTTTAGGAGCTTTCTCCTCATCAACTACCTTTTCAATTATCATCGGGTCTTCATCATCCCCTTCTTGAGACTTTGGATCCTAATCATTAGACTCACCCACATGCTTCTTATTTTTTTTCATTTACTCATCATGAGACTTTTCTTTGAACTCAACCTATTATGCACCAAGTTCCTTACCGCTTAGGGTGACAATTTCTAAGACTTAAGCATCATTTTTAGGTTTTTCCATCGTTTCACTAGAGAGGCCACTGTTGGACGTAGCATTGAGTGCGGTTGAGATTTGACCAATTTGAGTCTCCAATTTATTTATTGAAGTGGAGTGTGATACAACTATTTGGTTAATTTTAAAAAAGTCTCCTATTAATTCTCAGATAATTTTGTCCGTCCCTTCTACTTTTATCAAGATTCTGGCACGCATATCCTCGACCTTGAACATTTAAAAATCCACAGGATTTGACTCCTTGCCCCTTACTCGGTCATGGGGGGGGGGGGAATAATATATCATACTCCCTTTCCTTCTCCCTCCAATCATGATCTCTATCTCTATCACACCATTCCCATTCTTGATCATAATCGGTCCAACCTTAGTTCCCACTATGCCTTTGATAGGCCGTGTGGGATCCCCTCAAGTAGTTTGCTAAGTATCTAATTTATTTATCAAGACTATTGTATTCTTCTTCATCATATCCTTTGGATACCATGACATTTAACCTTTTTATGGGCTCACCCATCACATGCTTTGCAAGAATGTATAATTATGACATCATTTTCATCATATTTTTCTTCCTCTCTTCTACTTTCTCTCTTTGATATTTATCCACAAAGGAGGTAGTAGGAGAACCTTTAGCTTTCTCAATGTCCTGGGTGTGCCACCCCTATTTTGCTTTATGATTTGCTTAAGAAAAGTTGAAGCCACACTATATAATAATCTCACAAGTAATCCACCGATTGCGTTGTCTACCATGGTTTTGTTGAGTTGGTCCAATGCCCTATAGAATATTTGTAGGAGTATCTTATCGAGTAATTAGTGGTTAGGACATTGTACAAGATTTTAATTAAATATATCCCAAACTTCGTAAAGAGGCTCCCCATTGAGTTGGCAAAAGTTTATGATTTTGTCATGCAATTGCAACATCTTTGATGGTGGGAAGTAACGATCTAAGAAAGCATTGGTAATATCGACCCATGATGTGATGGACCCGGTAGGAAGATACCTCAACCATATCATCACCTTACTAGTTAGAGAGGATGGAAAGAGGCGTAACCATATGGACTCTATGAGCAATGTCAAACGGGGCACACACTTCTACAAAATTCTTCAAGTACAAGTTTGGGTTTTCATGAGATTGATTCCCAGAGAGTCCTTTTATTTGAAGAATGTGTAACATCATACTTGTGATGTGGAAGACCCCATTCCCTTTATTCATTCAGATGCAAATGGAACTAGCACACCCCACATCATGGAGATAGTCTTTATCATCAAGGGGATATCAAAGGTCCTGGCATTGCTTGCCTGATCACTCATTGTGTCATGGACACTATTAAAATCACTTATAGAGAAACAAAAACAACAAACAATGTAAATAAACACCACTAAAGGTAAACCCAACGTTATTATCAATACCACATAGGCGAAAACTAAGCTTCACTCCCCGACAACGGTGCCATTTTAATCACGCTCACCTATACCATTATTTTAGTGTAGGACGATAGTTGTCAATATAATTACCCAACTTGAGTTGGGGTTGAATACATGAGGAATGTAACTAGTATTTGAATCCTATGTATGTTAAAAGCTTCTAAGTATTTACCCGCAATGTAAACAAAATGAAGACATAAATTAAAAATTTAGGGGTATGGTTTGAAAGGTTGTTTGAAAAAATTATACTTGAATACCAACTTCAAGAAAAAATTGTAGATAAAATTCCAATAGAATAATAGTCTTGAAGTAATGTTTTCCTAGGGGCAAAGATTGCATGGGTACATGAGAGTCACATTCAAATTCTAGTCAATGAGTATATGGGTAGGCTAGGTTAGTGGTTTTGGTGTTAGTCTTTCAACCAAACACCAAAAATATCACCAATGTATTCTTTCAAATACTTCACGGGTATGGCAAACAAATCAACCCAAAACCTCAATTGGGCATCCCTATTTCTAGGAAGATGCCAAAGACATAGCAAATTCACAATCCATCCTTATTTCTAAGACAATGTAAATGAATAAGCTAATATCTAATTATTGTTCACACATACTTGTCACCCATATACTTCTTTCAAGGATGATATGGGATCTAAAAGAATACCCATATCCCTCTTTCAAGAATGATGTGGAATTTTGGAAAATTGAGACTTTCACCTACAAATTCTAATTTAACAATCAAGTATTAGAAAGCCAACATCATTAACCAATAATCTACACTAACAATCAAGACCCACACATATTTTTAACTTATTCCAACATAACCCTAAGATAGATGTTTAGCTAATCATGAAGTTAGAGAGAAGAAATATACCTAAATTGATATTCAAAACTTCAATTGAAGAGGAAAAGCAAGGGTATTCTCAAATTCAACTTCAATTACAACTAAAATCCTTGGAAAATTAACTACAATAATCTTTTCCAATTTAGTAGGATTTTCTCCTCACCAAAAATTGAATTCTAGTTGCAAGATATGCAAAAATTGAAAGGTTTTTGTCATTTAGAGTATTTGGGTCCAGCTATTTGAAATTACAAAGCTGCCCCTGGGCATTTGGCTGCACCATCGCGATCACCATTGCTTGATCGCGATCGCGGTGAGCCCATTGCTATTGCTAACTTTTACTTTTTTTTTGACTTGGCATGATCACTACCCTCAGACTGCGATTGCGGTAACTAAGTGTCAGTCCCTGCTTTAAATTTTCTAGATTTTGCACTAAAATTTTCCCTTTTTGTTATCTTTTTAGCTCACTTCACTTGTTTTCATTTATTTACCTTTAAACCTATAAACCATGCAAATTAGTTCATTCAAATGGAAAATTTTCCTTATTTCCATGACTTAATCCTGGTAGTGTGCATAAATTTAAATGTAAATGAGTGGTAAATTTACCACTCATTACTAACTTGGCTTATTTGAGCATTAATTATTCTTTATTACTATTGTGATTCCCACATGGAGAGTTTGATTGATATATTTAATATCTTATATCATTTGTTGCCATTATACAACCATGAGGATTTTATGTTATGAATTTTGGGATTTGGGTGATTTTGAGTTCATTCATGCCATTATTGAGAAGATTATTATACGTTGTTGATGTTACCACAATCATACATACTCCTTATTGTCAAATTTATGCTGAATGCCTCTCAATGTTGAGAATCTCGCCATTAAATAGAAAGTATTCAAAGATTACATCCCCAAAAATCTGCCTTTCCTATCCCTAAGGATCAATTATTCTATCTCTTTGAATCCACTATTGTATCTCTTATAATCGTCTATTCTATTTTTTTGATTACTATATCATATCTCTATAATTACAAATATACAACAATATATAATTACATTAATATATACAATATTCAATATTAATTCATGATCTTTGAGTTGTCCATCAGGCTAACATCCACCCTCAAATTGATGCTGGTGGATCAATAAACATCAATTTGCCTACTAGAAACTAATGATGTTGTCGTGGCATAGATTTTGTAAATACATCAACTATTTGAAGATCACTGGACATATGTAGAAGAATAATAAGTCCTTTATCTACAACTTCTCATATATAATGATATTCCACTTTGATATGTTTGGTCCTCTCATGATAAACCATATTGGTAGCAATCTAAATAATACTTGTATTGTAAGCATGAAGAGGAGTCTGAGTAGATTGAGAAAAGCCAATATCAGTGAGTAATTCACGAATCCATGTAACTTCGGAGCAAGCAGTAGACATAGATCGATATTCAGCCTCTATTGAAGATTTTTAGACAAAAACTTGTTTCTTACTCTTCTAAGATATCAAGGAATCTCTAAGAAACATGCACCAACCAGTAACTGAACGACGGGTATCAGGATATCCCGCCAGTTAGAATCACTAAAACCATTAAGCGAATGGGAGAACCACTAGGAAAGAATAATCCACTATTAGATGTTCCTAGGAGATAGCAAATGATGCGACGTACAACTACTAATGGAGATGATGGGAAGATTGTATAAATTGACTAACTTGTTGAATTTCAAAAAAGATGTCAGTCTGGGTAATAGTAAGGTAATTTAAGCTACCAACTAATTGCCAAAACATAGTTGGATTAGGAAGAAGATTGCCTTCCTCACGATAATTCTTTACATACAATTCTAATGGAGTATCTACAAAGGAGGAATATTGAAGACCAACCAAGGAAATCATATCCTACATATATTTGTGTTGGTTTAGAAACACACCTGAAGAATTACTATAAACTTCCAACCCCCAGAAATATGTAAGTGTACCAAGATCTTTCATATGAAAAGACTCCTTAAGTTGCTGTTGCAGGCTAGTGATTAGTGAAGAATAAGTTCTTGTAATAATAATGTCATCTACATATACCAAAAGAAGAATATAACTTGTAGATAGTTTTTGAAGAAACAAAGATGAGTCATATTTGCTCTGCTCAAAAGAGAATTGTAGTAAAGTAGACCAAAATTTGTCAAACTAAGCTCTGGGGTCTTATTTTAATCCATACAAAGACCTCTTCAACTTGCATACATCTGATGTAGGCAACGAGAACAAACCTAGTGTAGGTATCATAGAAATATCCTCTTTGAGATCACTATGAAGAAAAGCATTTTTGACATCCATTTGATGAAGAGTCCAGTTTTGTGAAGCAACAATGGCAATAATAGTTTGCACCGTCGTCATTTTTTCTACCGGTGCAAAAGTCTCCTCAAAGTACACACCATACTCCTTTCTGTTACCAAGAACAACCAACCGAGCTTTTTACCAATCAAGAGTTTGATCACAGTGAATTTTAATTGAATAAACCCATTTTCATCTAATTGGATGGACATTGGAAGGACATAAAACAATATCCCATATGTCATTTTCTTTAATAGCCAAAAGTTTTTCCTCCATTGCTTTCTGCTAACATTCATGCTTGGAAGTTTATGAGTAATACATTGGAATAGAAATGGTGGATAAAGTAGATGAAAATCCACTCCAATTAAGAGTATGAGATGCTCTGGTAGATGACAGAGTGGGCTCAAGAGGAGTAGGCATTGAAAAATTCTCAGATTCTAGTTGTGGAGCAGTTTCAAGTGGTGGATCAATATTTGAAGGGGGTAAAGTTGGCTGCTGACATTCATACCTAAATCTAGGTTTGAACCTCTTAGAAGAAGATGCCAAATCCTTAAAAGTAGGAAAAAGAAGATAATTAGGATATAACTTAACATGAGTAGGAAAGAAATACCGATTCTCAAAGAAAACAACATTTCTAGAAGCATGAAATTTATTAGAACATGGATCATAACAGAGAAAACCTTTTGGTGAAGTACTATAACCCATAAAACATATTTAGTAGACTGAACAGAAAGATTATTGTGCTGAGAAGGAGGAAGATGCACAATATAAATACAACCAAATGTCTGATAATTATCATTGCTTGGATTTTTGTGATATAGATGAAAATATGAAGATTCAAGATTTAAGACTTTAGATGGTAGTCTATTAATTAAGTAAACAACAGTAGACAAAGCTTCCGCCCAATACTTAGATGGAATAGAGGACTCAATCAATAAAGTATGAAGGATATCTAAAAGATGATGATTTTTACGTTCAACAACCACACTTTGTTGTGGTGTATATGGACAAGAGCATTGTGAGACAATGCCTTTTTCAAGCAAATTTTTTTTGAACTTATAAGACATATTTTTCATAAGAATCAGATCTTAATAATTTGATGCAAGTAGAAAATTGAGTGTCAATATAGGCCAAAAATATCTTGAATATGGAAAATACCTCAGATTTGAAACGAAGAAAATATACCCACGTAAATCAACTATATCCATCTTTAAATATAACAAAGTATTTGAAATGAGCATGAGAAACAATTGGTGAAATACTCCAAACATCACTATGAATGACATCAAAATACTGTAGAATGACTACCAAAATTAGGAAAAGGAAGAATTTTACTTTTGCCCAATTTACAAGTAGAACAATCAAAGAAAACTGTGGAAAATTGATTTTTGTTCCACAATAATCCCAAATTAGATAAATAAGACAACACAATAGAATTTGGATGTCCTAAGTGCTTATGCTATACTCAGTCTTACTAGGTGTAAAAGTACAAACAAATAATAGAACACAGGGAATGTAAAAGTGTATAGAAAATAAGCATCCAACTTTAGGCCCCTTCATAATTATCGTCCCTAACTAACACTTGATCCTGCACAAGACAATCATTAAAAGAAAAATTCACATCACAAATGTTATCTACCAATTGTCCAACTGAAATAAGACTAGTGCAGAGCTTTGGTGACACAAAAATATTGTTGAAAGTTTTAGTAATATCCCAAACCTTGGTAATGGGTAAATTACTACCATTAGCAACTTGAATTTGTGATGGATCATGATATTTATGAATATTTTTTAGCATACTAGATGAGTTAGTCATATGATTGGAAGTGCCAGAATCAACAAGATAAAAATTAGATGCAAGATCATTACCTTGTAGACCCAAAACTGAACAGGCTGATATAATTATTTGTCTTACCAATTTAGAAGTAAGAACTTGTCCTGGAGATGAGTTCTTAGTAGTGAAACCATTTTTCCATATTAAAAAGCATTAACCTTACAGTTTTAAGGGCGTGTGGGACACTCTTTGATAATGTATCCTCGTTGTTTGCAATAATTGCAAAAATTCCTGCCATAATTTCTATCAATATGATCATATTCCTTGCAATTATAGCATTGAGTCTAGTCAAATCCCTACCCTTTCCTTTATCTAGGGCAGCAAATACAACAACAACAATATCAACTTGCTTAAACGCATTTTATGTGACAAAATATTTCTCTTCATGGAGTAATTCACTTAAACAAACATCCAAGGAAGGAGACGGTTCACAATTCATCAAGTGGAAGAACACTCTCAAACTCAAAATG
Source organism: Capsicum baccatum var. pendulum (assembly GCA_030864225.1). Taxonomy (NCBI): domain Eukaryota; kingdom Viridiplantae; phylum Streptophyta; class Magnoliopsida; order Solanales; family Solanaceae; genus Capsicum; species Capsicum baccatum. The sequence goes on along the minus strand of CM061560.1, from coordinate 154,937,247 downwards.
TAACTTCATAAAAAATTGGTCTCTCTTGCTTTACTCATGAACTGCTTGGATTATAAAAAGGTATTCAACAAGTATTTTGGAATAAATAGTATCTATAAATTCAGCCCAAAAATTTTGAAATCTAGAAAAATAATCCTAAACGGATTGATCTCTTTGAGAGTAATTAGAAATTTCATACTCTAACTAAAAATTTATTGCACTATTATCTTGGTACTAAACCTTTTATAAATAATTCCACATGGCCTTAGCAGTCTTGTAAGGCCTGATAATAAGACTAATAAGAAGGTAAATTGACCTTGAAAACTATGTCATCACCCAAGCATCCAGAATCTTCCATTCACCTAACTTTGTAGGATCAATAGGAGCAGGGTCACTTCTATCTATATGCCCCCATAGTTCTTTTTCGATGACAAATAATTGAAATCAAAATTCCTAAGAAGAATAATATTTTCCAATGAAGCAAACATTGAAGGATTTAAATTGATAAAAATCCATGTTCTTGAATAGCTATAAAAACTAAAAACACTATGACTCAAAAAATGACCAGAATGACAAAGATCAAAAGTCTAAGATGTTGACAAATTGTCAACCCAACCAAAATTTTCCAAAAAGAATTGAAATAAACCAAAATAAACTCTATAAAATTAGACAACCAAGAGAAGGCTCAGATACCATGTAAAATTTGTGTTGAATATATCTCAATGTTGAGAGTCTTGTCATTAAATAGAAAGTATTCAAAGATTACTTCCTAAAAAATTCTCTTTTCCTATCCCTAAGGATCAGTTATTTTATACTTTTGAATTCGCTATTGTATACCTTATAATATGTTATTCTATCTTTTTGATTACTACATCATATCTCTATAATTACAAATATACTACAACATATCACATTAATATATATAACATTCACTATTAATTCATGATCTTTGAGTTGTCCATCATGCAGACACTTATTACTTATTTTAATGCAATTGATATTATTATGGGACTTGGAATTATTTATGAAAGAAAGCATACCATATTATAAACTCTTTAGCTGATGGAAGTGCCTGTAAGGTGATTGATGAGATTATGATTAGTATACGGGTTGTGAACCCCCATTGGTCCCCTCCGGAAAGTTTAGGCTCGAAGAGTTTATATGAGATGTTCATTTAAGTATTGCATACATATCATATCATTGTTTTGTATCTCTTCTATATCAATTATATCATGAATTAGAATTCTATCTATGTTATATTGATATTTTTTATACTTTTTTTAACATTGTATTATCATTATTCTATTAGGAGCTATACGACTTAGCCATTGGGACTTTTTTGTGTGTAGGTAGAAGAGTTTCTCGTAGTTCTCTTTATATGTTTAGTTATCATATTTGTTTGGTTGGATTATGTGCCTATTGAGTAAAAGTGGATCATACCCACTCCTACTTTTTGTACCCTTTTGAAGCCAATCCCAGTTCAAGTGCTACACACAGAGCCTGTTTTTGTGCAGAGTAGAAAGCATTTTGAAGCTGTGGTGAGCTCCTTGTCTGAAGTGTATCCCAGACTTCCGCTTTATTATATTGTATTTTTTTCAGTTTTGAGATATACAAATACTTGTACTATGTTTTCTGATTATAGTTAGAGTTGCGCATTACTCGTGAAACTAGTTTTGGGGGGATGTTGAGATGTTTATTATGAGATTTTCTTGATTTCATATTATGTTCAACTTTATTGTAAAGTATCGTATTTTATTCTCTTCACTACTGTGTTTTCCACATTTATTTTTATATTGGTGTTGTGCTTACCTTCCAAGGATGGGTTAGGATAGGCGTCACCATGACCTCGTATTTTGGGTTATGACAAAACTCGTCGCAAGGTAAATGATTGGGCGGCTTGGAGTCAAATTACTGATTACATGGATAATGATGGAGGTAATAGTTATCAAGAAATTTTGAGGATCCTTGAAATGTAGCAAGGTTAAGTAACGAGTCAACTTGTAGAATAAGATTATGAGTCGGTTCAACTCAAGACCTCTAAAGGAAATAAATCCAAAGACCAAAACTGGTAGCCCACTGCGCCAAAGATATTCGCTATAGCCACAGTAGGTGATTGAGCATGACCTCCACTTCCCATCAAATTATTAAGGTTCCAAATTCTGATGGCATAATAAAATAAATCCAAAGACCAAAACTGGTAGCCCACTGCGCTAAAGATATTCGCTATAGCCACAGTAGGTGATTGAGAAGAGAGCATCAACTAGAAATTATATGAATTGACATAACCCTTTATCTTAAATCAAAGGTAGCTAGACCCATGAAAGCTAGAGATAAAGAGGAGTTATTGGAATGACATCAAGTGACCATGTCCTTTAAAGTATCAAAAGAGATCATGCCATAAAGTCAACAATAAAAGAACTCAAGCAAGTCAGTTTTTATCCACATCTCTAAGGAAATGGTATACTTGGGGTACATGATCAAGTCCCGAAATCAGATGCAAATTCATTGATTTTTTTAAATCTAATGCAGATTGCTTTGCTTGATCACATGAAAGGTATACCACCTGAGATTGTGACTCACAAGTTGAACCTAGATTCCATCTTTCCTCTAGTGAAGCAAAAATGAGCTTAATCGTCCCTTTGAATCAAGTTTGTTAAAGAGGATTTAACAAAGTTATTTAATATAAGAGATGTACATGCTGTAACTTGCCAAATTGGTAGCCGATTATTGGTTTTTAGCTTTGAAATTAAGGAAATAACAGAGGAAGAGTTGGAGAAAAAAATACTGTAATTGTATTATCAAAGGCTAGCTAAATTTCTAACTATACTTTAATTTAAATAAGGATAACTAATTTCTAATTCAAATAAAAAAGGGATAACTAATTCGTAAGTCTAAGCCACATAGGATTCTAATAATTTAAAACTACTAAAACTATCTACTCCTACTTTATTTCTGAGACATGTCTTCAACACTCCTCCTTGGATAAGAAATTGTAGATTGGAGTCTCAGCTTTGACTGAATTTGACCTCTTGAATAAATCTGCCAATTCATCTTTGTTCTTGCAAGGCTTGTGTGCATCTTCTGTTGGATTAAGTAAGAAAATTTTGCCTCTCATATCAACTTGTAAAATCTCAAGATTAGTAGAATCAAAGATTATACAATATTTATCTCCAAACAATAGTTTAAATCCTTCTTCCATTAGCTGGCCAACACTTAACAAACTTTTATCAATATCGGGCACATAAAGGACATTTGAAATTATTTTTGTACCTGAAATTATTTTGATTGCAACATTCCCTTTTCCTTCTGCAGGAATATAGTCACCATTCCAATTCTGATTTTCTTATTTTTCAAAGGCAGAAACTCTTTAAAAAGAGTTTTGTCATATGTCATGTGGTTTATACAACCACTGTGAATCATCCAAAAGTCAGATTTCTTGGTTGAAGAATATGGTGTCACAAATAAGTGATCTTCTTCATCTTCTTTGGTGCCTTAGGCATCTTCTTGTATTTTTGAGATTTATTTTTGCAAATCACAGCTTCATGGACAAGTTGATTACATATATTGCATTATGCATCTGGTCTCTTCCAATATTTAAATGAAGGATGACATATTTTGTCACAGTGCTGGCAAGGTGGGCAATTTTTTTTTGAATTATTACCGTTGCTTTGAGTCTTGTGGTTGGCTGCCAAAGCTCCTTCAACCATACCATCCTTCCTTATAAGCCTCCTTTGCTCTTGTGCCTGCAATATATTTAACAATTCTGCCAAGGTAATCTTGGACAGGTCTTTAGGTTTTTTTTCAAGGTTATTATTGATACTTTGTATCTTTCAGGCACTGTAACAAGAATTTTTTTAACAATTCTTGAATCTTTAAATTTTGTGCTAAGTAATCTTACCTTGTTAATAATGCCAAAAAGTCAATTTGAATACTCTTTGACGGTCTCATATTCCTTCATCTTTTGCAATTCGAATTCCCTTATTAGATTCAGCACCCTCATGCCTTGTATTCTTTCATATCCTATATATTCTTCCTTCAGATAATCCCAAATTTCTTTTGTTGATTTAAAGGCCATAATTCTCATGAAAATTATTGGAGAAACACTAGCAAACAAAGTTGCTTTTGCTTTTCTGTTTTTCTTTTCCTTTTGACTTTTGATTTGGGCCACCATGGGATTATCGGGCAGAGGAAGAACATCAAAATCCTCCTCCACGGCCTCCCCAAAATCTAAAGCCTCAAGATAAGTCTCCATTCTTACTTTCCAAAGATGGTAATTCTCACTATCAAAGACAGGAGGAGCTATTTGGGAAAAGTTATTTTCAAAATTCATCTCTCACAGATCCTTTAAGAAATTGGCTCTTGATACCATCTGTTGGTTTTTAGCTTTGAAATTAAGGAAATAACAGAAAAGAGTTGAAGAGAAAAAAATAATGCAATTGTATTGTCAAAGAAAATTATTTTACTAATAACTCAAAACATATATTTATAGCTAAATTTCTAACTACACTTCAATTTAAATAAGAATAACTAATTCCTAATTCAAATAACAAAGGAATAACTAATTCGTAAGCCTAAACCAAATAGAATCTAATAATTTAAAACTACTAAAATTATTAGCTCCTACTTTATTTCTGAGACATGTCTTCAACACCGACGTAGTTGTGGTACCTAAGAAACTTAGTAAATTTAGAATGTGTGTAGATTCTAAAGACTTTAAGGATTGCCTAATGGACTCATTTCTATTGCCACACTTTAACCAAATGATTGATGATATGGTTGGACATGAGATGGTGAGTTTTATTGATGTTTACTAAAAGTATAACCAGATATGGAAGCATCCAAACATCAGAAAAAAATATTGTTCATCACTGGATATGGTAGATTCTGCTATAAAATGATGCTTTTTAAGCTTAAAAGCATCATACCAGAGGCTTGTAAATTAGATGTTCAAAAAATAATTTGGGAAATTAGTGCAAGCTTATATTAATAATATATTGATCAAGTATCTAGATATAGACGGCCATTAGAGTCACTTGTAGGAAGTATTTAACATTTTGTGGAAGTATTTTACCCGATCAATCAGGAGAAATGCGACACATTTTGAGTTGGCTGCATTGATGATGAACATAAGTGAGGTCAGATAGCCCAAATGGAATTGGTTAGATCCTAGACAAAGAGATGTAAGTTTATGATATGAGTTTCACAGTGCACATGGTCATAGGACTGAGAACTATAAGTACCTCTATATAAAGTTACTGTTGAAGTATTGAGTTATTTGCTGTTATCTTTTTTTTTTAGTTTAATAATTTTACTTTTGAAATTCCATTATTTAGTTGAGATAGAATAGGATTTTATTAGTACCCTAGTTGAAATAGAATAGGAGTCATTTTTCTATTTATGTTCTAAGACATGAATGGATAAAATAAGCTGATTATTTTTTTGGCCATCGTCTCTTTTCTTCTTCCCTGTAGTCTGTAGAACAAAAGTTTGTATCAAGAGATATTTTATTCTAAGGTATTGTGAGATAGAGAATACCCCAAAATGAAACCTTGTGTAAAAGCCAATATTTTTATGGCTTCCAATAATTTTTAGTTCCTTCACCCCTAATTTTTTCTGGTGGGAATTATCTAATTTGGGTTGTCAAAATGAGAACCTATTTACGAGCATATGATCTATGGAAAGTGTTAGAGGTTGGGGGAGAGGCAAATACTTTGCAATATAAACCAACTATAATGTAAATTAAGAATCAGAGAGAAGAGGTTTTAAAAAACATCAAAGCTCTCTCTTATATACAATCAACACTTTTGAAAGTAAGTTTCGCAAGAGTTATGGAAAGTGAGACTGCAAAGGAGGCATGGGACAAGTTGAAAGAAGAATTTTAAGGAAGTGACAAGATCAGGCAAATAAAAGTGATAAATCTGAGAAGAAAGTTTGAAATTCTCAGAATGAAGGATTCAGAAACTATTCAAGTATTCTCCAACAAGTTGATGAAGGTTGTAAGCCAGATCAGACTTATGGGAGAAAAAATTACAGATTCAAGAATCGTGGAAAAGGTTATTGTGATTTTGCAAAAAAAATTTAAAGCAAAGATCTCCTCACTCGAAGATTTAAAGGATCTCACAAAAATATCACCTTTAGAACTTATACATGCTCTTTAAGCTCAAGAGAAAAGAAGATCCTTGAGGCTACAAGAAACTACTGAAACTATTATTTAAGCCAAGTTCAAAGGGAAGACACAGATGGAAAAGAAAGGTAAAATCCCAAAAACTTCTACAAATTCTAGTAAAAAAATCAAGGTGATTCTCGCAATGAACTCAAAAAGAAAGAAAACTTTCCTCCATGCAAGTACTGAAGAAAAACCAATCATAAAGAGGATGATTGTTGGTTTAGGGGAAGAAACTACCTCTCCAATGTAGATATTGCAATAATCTTGGTCATATTAAAAGGTTTTGTAGAGTGAAAAAGGAGAACAACCAGCAAACTAAAAAAAGCCAACATTTCAGAAGTTGAAGAACAAGAGGAGTTTGTGTTTACGGCGATTGTAGCGACGAGATTAAGAGATAAAACACATAGTTTCTGGACAGTGGCTTTACTCAACACATGACCAGCAAACGGGAATATTTTAGGAAGATAGAATCTGCCAAAGGTAGTGTCAAGCTGGTCGATAAAACTAAGTTGGAGATTTTCGATAAAGGAACTATGGCAATTGAAGCTCCTAAAGGTACTAAATTTATTCAAGATGTTTTCTTGGTACCTGATCTTGACCAAAATCTATTCAGTGTTGGTCAAATGCTAGAACAAGATTATATGTTACTGTTCAATGACAAAAAATGTGTTGTTTTTGAATCTAGCAGCCAAGAAGTGATTATGGTTGAAATGATAAAAATAATTTTTCTTTTGAATTGGAACTCAAATTCTGAGCAAGTTTGTCGTAGTAGTAGATGTGAGCAGGATTCAAAATTATGGCACAAAAGACTTGGCCATTATAACTTGAAATCAATTTAGTATGCTCAAAAGCATGATTTAGTGAAGGACTTGCCTAAACTTGAGTTATGTTTAGATGTGTGTGAAAGTTGTCAACTAGGAAAGCAATGCAAATTGTCTTTTCAAAAATCAGAAACATGGAGAGCAAGTAAGAAGTTACAACTTGTTCATTCTGACATTTGTGGACCGATGAAAACTCCTTCACGTAATGGCAAAAAGTATTTTATTATTTTATAGACGATTTTACTTGAATGACCTGGGTATATTTTCTTAAGTAAAAGCTTGAAGTATTTGCTATTTTTAAGAAGTTTAAAGCTTTTTGTAAAACTCAAAGTGGATGCTTGTTGAAAACTCTTCAAATAGATAATGAGGAGGAGTATACTTCAAGTGAATTTAATTTGTTTTGTGATTATATGGGAATTGAGCACAAACATTTAGTCACTTACTCACCCCTGAAAAAATGAAGTTTCTGAAAGAAAAATTGGTCTATTCTTGAGATGTTTAGGTGCGTGATTTTTGAGAAAAAGTTTCCAAAATCTTTTTGCTTGGAGGAGGTAAGCACATCAATTTACCTAGAAAATAGACTACTAATAAGGGCTGTGGATGGGATAACACCAGTTGAAGCTTGGAATGACATAAAACCATTAATTAGGTGTCCAAATGTGTTTGGTTCTTTCTGTTTTACTCATATACTAGCTATCAAATGGTGTAAAATTGATGAAAAAGCTAAAAAGGGAATTTTGGTTGGTTATAGCTCTATCTTGAAGGGCTATAAAATCTACAATATTGAATCTGGGAAAGTTTTTGTAAGTCGAAATGTGAAGGTTGATGAAAATGCTTATTGGGATTGGAATATCTCTCAAGTGAGATAGATGGTTGTTAAACCTACTTTTCAAGATTCAAGTGAAGACTTGGAAGAAGAGAATGGTGAACACTTTGCTGTTAAAGGCACTATACCATTGGCTAAAATATATGAAAGATGTAATCTTATTATCCCAGAACCTTTAAACTTTCAAGCTGCCAGCAAGGTTGAAGAATGGTACAAGCGATGGAGGAGGAAATTTCCTTGATTCAGAAAAAAAAGACATGGAAAGTTATCGACAAACCTAAAAATAAGTTATTGGAGTTAAATGGGTGTACAGAGTGAAACTAAATATGGATGGATCTATCAACAAGAACAAATCAAGGTTGGTCGTTAAAGGTTATTCTTAATAGCCTGGAGTTGATTACCTGGATACTTTTCCACCTGTTGTAAGGATGGACACCATAAGAATTTTAATTGCGTTAGCAACATATATGAAGTAGAAAATATGTCATTTAAGTGTCAAATCTGCCTTCTAGTATGGCTTTCTAGAAGAGGAAATTTATGTAGATCTACCAGAAGGTTTTATGGTTCAAGGAAGTGAAGGTAAGGTGTATAAATTTAGGTTTGAAAAATCATTATCTGTATGCAAAGTTCTAAATGTATGTGTTTTGGTTGAAGGCTGTGACTTTCCTAGCTCATGTTATCTTTAGTGAAGGGATTATGGTAGATCCTCAAAAGGTTGCGGTGGTTAAGAAGTGGAATAGACCTGCAACTCCAACAATATTCAGAGCTTCTTGGGTCTAGCCGGTTACTATAGGAGATTTGTGGAGAGTTTGTCGACTATAGATACCCCATTGACTAAGTTGACCCCGAAAAAGGTCAATTTCTTGTGGTCGAATATGTGTGAGGGTAGTTTTGAGTAGTTGAAGGATAAATTTACTTAGGCTCTGATTTTGACTTTGCCTGAGGGTAATGATGATTTCATAGTATATTGTGATGCTTCTGATATTGGGCTTGGTTGTTTATTAATGCAACATGGTAGGCTAGTGGCCTATGCTTCTAGGCAATTGAAGGTTCATGAAAAGAACTACCTTACTCATAACTTAGAATTGTTAGCCATAGTTTTTGATTTGAAGATTTGGCGACATTATCTCTATGGAGTTCATATTGACATATTTTTCGATCATAAGAGTCTTTAGTATGTGTTTATGTAGAAGGAGTTGAATCTCAGACAAAAGAGATGACTCGAGTTGTTGAAGGACTATAATATGAGTGTCCATTACCATCCGGGTAAAGATAATGTAGTTTTCGATGATCTTAGTAGGTTATCCATGGGAAACTTAGCCAATGTAGATGAAAATAAGCGAGAGTTGGTGAAGGACATTCACTGTTTGGATAATCATGGAGTTTGTCTCATAGACTCAGAGGATGGTGCTGTATTTGTGCATTCGATATCACAGTCGTCTTTTTTTGTTGAGATAAAGGAAAAGAAAATATTGGATCCCGATTTGATGAAAATCAAGAGTAATATGGGTCAACAAAAGGTTGTTGACTTTGTGATTGGTGGCAATGGTATCTTAAGGTACCAAGGTAGGCTATGTGTTCCTAATGTCGATGGGTTGAGGGAAAGGATCATGGATAAGGCCCATGGATCTCGTTATGCTACTCATCCTAGTTTTACAAAAATGTATTACGGTCTTAGGGGGTTCTATTGGGGGAGTAATATGAAATGAGATATGGCTAGTTATGTGGCTAAGTGCATGGTGTGTCAACAAGTGAAGCTTGAACACAAAGGCCCGGAGGCTTGTACCAAGAGATTGTATTGCCCAACTGGAAGTGGGAGGTGATTAATATAGATTTCTTTACCGGTCTCCCTCAGTCTTAGAATCAATATGAATCTATTTGGGTCATTGTGGATAGGATGACCAAGTCCGATCACTTTTCGCCGGTGAGAACTAATTACTCGACAGAGAATTATGCTAAGTTATATATTGCGAAGATTGTGAAATTACATGGTTCCCCAGTTTCTATTATTTAAGATCGTGGTACTCCATTCTCATCTCACTTTTGGAAGTTATTTAAAAAAGGTTTAGGAACTAAAGTGTGCCTTAGTACTGCTATTCACCTGCAGACAGATGGATAAGTGGAGAGGACCATCCAAACCTTGGAAGATATGTTGTGTGGTTATGTGATTGATTATGGTGGTAATTGGTATGACAATTTTTCTTTGATTGAAATCGCCTATAACAATAGTTACCATTTTGGTGGGTCATAATCTAAGACATTCCGCATGAAAAATTTATAATTCATTCTAAAAGATAGAACTCAACATGTTTACACACAAAATTTCAACAAAAAATTTCTTGGGGTATTACATATTGGCACAATGAAATATTTTGTTATTTTTAATATGGTCAAGTACTAGAAAATGCCAAGGTATCTTAATCACTTTGGATAAAATACACCTGATACTACTTGATGAGTGGCCAATTGTATTGGAGGTCCTTTTGGATGTTGCCTAAATTACACCTTTAACAAAGTATAAAGAAGTCACTGGTCAAATATAGAACCCAACTAGGTTGGGGTCGATCCCATGAGGAATAGGCCAAAATTTTATCACTATGTCTATCTAAGTAATCAATAAGTAATTGTCTCTAAAGCACTAAATAAGGTAAAACAAGGAAGTTAGGATCATACCTGTGATGAATTAATCGTGCAGATCTGATGTCAAAATAAATAAAAAGAATAAAAAATAAGTACAGAAATAATAAGATACCTTGGGTTGCCTCCCAAGTAGTTCTAGATTTAACATTGCGACACAACTCAGGTGTCTTGTTTACTCAAACTTCATCAAGATATCTCTTGGGTTGGCTTTCGAGGTCATTCAAACTGTAAAACCACTCTCAAGTCCTTTGGATACTTCATAGTGCTACAAACATAGAACATGACTTACTCATTATTTAGCCTAAACTTTTTCTCATCCCACTCAATATCAACTAATGCTCTACCATGGATAAAAATAGTCTCCTCAAAATTATAAGGATCTCAAAATTGACCTTTCAATCCAATATAAAAAAGTTGGAAAGGAAGATAAAGTTTTCTATCTTGACCAAAAAATCAAACAGTATGCGTATAGGCTTCTTAACCATACAATCCACCAACAATAACCATATATTTTATTGGTTCGGGGGATCCGAAGACCAATTGTTTGAACATTGCTAGCGGCATCAAGTTAATGCTTGGACTCAGTTCACACAATGCTTATGGATAGTTAAAGGACGCATTGTGCAAGAAATTATAAAGACACCAAGATCATATGTTTTCATAAGAGAACAGGATGAAATTGCTCTATAATATTGAAAATTACCAACAAACTCAAAACTGAGTTATCTTCTTTGTGACCAGATCTTTCATGAACTTTGCATGTCCAGACATTTGTTCAAGCACTTCCACCAATAGGATGTTTATCAAAATTGGATTTAACATAGACATAAACTTCTAAAATTTTCCATCTTCCCCCCTTTTAAGGCACTAAGGGAATGTAGGTGTAGGCCTAGGATTGGCAGTTAGTACATTTGGGACTTTTTTTCCTTTTCATGTTCAATTTTGCCTCATTTTCGTTAGTTGGAGTCTTTTCAACATCTTTCAGGCTTTCCCCATGAGTAATTTTATTTTCATTGGCCTTTTTCTTTGGGACACTAATGAAAAAGTAGGGGAAGTTTTGGGAATGGAATTTACTTCTTTAACTTTCCTTACCTGGTCGTTGTTTGCTCTTCTAGTGTGGTATGAACATCCTCATTGTTCTCATCAATAACAACTTATTTATAATATACTTCCCACTTTTTGTTGTGATTACCATATAATGAGCATCATTTTTAGGTTCATGACTATGTCACTAGGTAGTGTCCCAGTCTTTCTTGGATTTAGTGCTGCTGAAATCTAGCCGTCTGCTACTCCAACTACCTATTGAATATCTAATGACCATTTACTAGCTCACCCATATTAGAAATATCACTATGTATGACCTTGAGGTTATCATAGTAGATTCTATATTTTTAATGCTTTAGAGAGCAACTCCTCTACTTTAGAACTACTTGAGTTAGCATCACGGCTCCCAAGTTGAATGTATATGCCACTTCTATCTTTATAGTCATCCTTGCTCTTCTAATCACCTTCTCTTCCTTTATTTCTATCTCTATACCCAGACTTATTATAGTTACTTTCTTTGTAGTAGTTTTAACCTTGGTTTTCCTTGACGAGAGCCCCAATTGTATTGATTAGAACATTAGGATTTAGCTTGGAAACTCACCACCCAATCACTTAGATACTTAGCCTCATCCTTAGAATTAGATTCATTGTGTCTAAGAGCCTTACATAGTGAAACCACCATATTTACCTTCTCAACATCAGCTTAACTGTGCTACCTATTGAGTGACTACATTATCTATCACTTGTTGTTCTGCCAATGCACTAATCATATAAGTGCCTGTGGGTAATCTTTCTCTTGAATATGCAAACCCTAGTTGGTTTTAGTAATCTTATCAAGAATCCCAAAAGCCTGTTCCCAAGTAAAGCTCAAAATGTGCCTCCAGTGATAGTATCTACGACAACTTTGTTATTAGCATTAAAACCTCTATAGAAGATCTCAAGTAGACCGTGTGTCCAAATTCAATGATTCAGGACATTTTGCAGATTTTTCTTAAACCTCAACTAGGTCTCATAGAGTACCTCCAAATGTAGATTTCTAAAGTTATAGATCTTGTCATTCAACTATAATATTCTGGATGGTGGAAAAAATCTCTCCAAGAATTGAGTCTTCAATTTTTGTTAATTTGTGATTGATCCCATAGCTTCTTTTGTAAGAGAGAAAGAAAACAACCACAATCTAATACCATTTTGGCTTATACCAGGAATATTGTAGGAATTACAAATACATACAAATTTCATCAAATAGAAGTTTACATGAGCAGTTGCAAGGCCTGTGAATACTCCTTTCAAGTTCAACAACTGTATTAGAACACTAGTAATGTTAAACTTAGCTCTGCTGGTAATGACTATGAAACAATAGCATATATTTCACCCACATCATCTAAACCTATATCATCATCAACATCATCAAACTGAGAAACATAATATTGGGGAGGTTGTTACCCCAAATTCCTTCTTTACACATTCTATTCCCCAAGTGCAACTTCTTGTCTAGCCTATTCTTCCTTGCTTTCTTCCTGATAGCTTCTTATGTTGTATTTTCTTTAGCAACCAGTTGAGCAGTCGCCTACTATACAGTCTCTTATACTCCTAGGTTCTATACCAGTTAGTTTAAAACTCCCTCATCATGAACTCCATCATTAACTATTTTTTTCTAGCTCTCAAATTAATTCAATCTCAAGATGAAGTAGAATTAGGGAATTACCTTAACTCCGAGTATTGGGCATGTCCCAATGTGCGCCCTAGAAATTAAAAAAAGTAAAATAAGGAAACAAAAACCAACTGCCAGATAAATAAAATCTATAAAATCTAACCATATTCCCCGACAATGGGACAAAAATTTCATGTCACTCAAATTATACCTCTAAGAAAGCATAAATTGGTCGCTGGTTAATTATAAAAGTCAAGTAGGTTGGGGTAGATTCCACGAGGAATAGGAAAAAGTTTCTGTCACTGTGTCTATATAAGTAACTAATATATAATCCTGGAAAGGGAGGGTGGTTTGCATTTCTGACTTTAAATCATAACAATCGCTAATTTTATTTGGTTTGTGATCATTATGAGAAAGATACTAGGACTGTGTTCCCCATAACTTCATAACACAACATATTTTTTGTAATCAGATCTCTCCACGTGCTTGGCATGTAGAAGCTATAGGTTATGTTCACTTAAATGACATTCCACACTTGTTTAAATGACTAACCTCAAGTAAGTTTTCTCTTCTCTTAAGTTTTGCACTACTAACACCTCATGGATTCCAATTTAGCTTTGTCAAATTATTGGCTCAAGCTATTAATTAAAGGTTGATAGATCCAAGGGAAATGGCTCAAGCTATTTCCCTTTTCCTTATAAGATCAAAACCAAGCCTTGTATTTTTGTATTGAATATATAAATGTCCTATTTATAGTCCAATCTACGCACCACAGATAGTGTTTGATAATTGAATGAAGAACCAAATAATTAGGATTAAGAAAAGATAAATATTTCAATAGTGGAAATCGAAACTAAATAATATAATTATCAAACTTAAACTTTAGTTTCCAATCACAACCCTAGATACTAAGATTTTAGCTACTCTTGAATTGATTATAGACAAATAATTCATGCATAACTATAGTTTCAATGATTAAAGAAAAAAAAGTAATGTAAAACCTACAAGACTTGTGTTCTTGAATCTCTCTATCAATATTAGGCTTGAATAATACCTAGGATAATATTTAAGGATATATATAGGGTTCCAAAAGGCTCTAGATGAGTTTTCCCTTTAATATTGAACCAAACAAAACATGGCCTGAAATTGGCTAGAGGTGAGGCCCTAGGCCACGCTGTATTCCATTTGGGTAAAATGTTTGCTAGGGTTTGGGAGGTTGCATTTTTCACTAAGGCGATGCCCTAGGAAATTTCTAGCCTTTGCCTTAGTGTAATTTCATGGTTCTTTCACTTTTTCTTTTCATTAATCCATCTATGTTGGTCTTCTACCTTCAAACTTCTTCTCGATCAATTCTTTTAGCTCCTACTCAAACTTTAAATATCATATACATCTAATTTATGACCGAACTCCTTCAATTGCCATCTTGCGCATTAAATAATCAACATAAGTATAATTGATACTACTTAAGCTCAAAATTATACTTTAAAGCGAGATATACAAGGGGAGTAATAGAAAAATGTATAACTTTTAGAATCATATCAACCACCAACTAAAACACTACAAGGATCTCAAAATGAAACTTCGGTGACTAGCAAATCTTGAGTCTCCCCATCAAATAGGTTTCCATAGATAAAATAAATCATTTTTCTTTTCTTATCATTAAAACTTTCATCTATACAAACTATTTATCCAATCTATGCATCTCTTTTACTTTTGTGTTGAACAATGCCTAATTTTATACATTGCCAAATTAGTCTACGATTAGGCGTTAGAGTGTTACATAGCTTCATTTCTTACTCTCTATCTTGCATATATCAGTGCAACTAATACAACCATTCCAAATTTTCAATATAACTTTCCTTTTAACCTTCTCATACAGTTACGATCCAAACTAGGACCTAGTCGTGACAGTTATCTCAAACTCTCCATGGGCTAGAGACCTCCCCTGAGCCTAACCTCCAGAGCATAATAAAATAATACAGTGGAATCCAACTAAATAGTAATAAGAAGAATATATAAGTCAAATAGAAAGTCTAAGAATATAAAGCAAACAACCATCAATATTAATACTTGTCCGCAAAAGCATCTAAAATCAGAAATACCGACTAAGTCAGGACATGCTTCCGACTATGACAAAAGAAAATCAAAATGTGCTAAACATAAGAAAGATAAGTCAAATAATCGGGCCTTTCAAAAGATGGAGGCTCACCATTTAACAGTAGATCTATAAGAGTACCAAATCACTTAATGTTGCATATGATCAAAAGATAAGTCCTCCAAACCTATATCATGAAATGATGTAGCATTCGAGGATGGAAAGTGGGGTGAGCACTTGTATGTAACATAGGGAAAAGGTTTAAAATAATGCCATTGCCAAAAACCTGTCAAAACCACATGCACAATATTTATATATACATATATAGGATTCCGAGATATGGAAAGGGTGCTAAACATGAGAGTTTGAACCATTAGCCTGAACTGTGTAGCTCGCTCTGTCCTAAAGGAACCGCACAAGCTCAATGGGTCCAGATCCCCCTACTTGAAGAGACCAGTGCATGTTAGCCACACGATCTGAGAAAAGGATAAAGACACTAAGGCGATGGCTATCAAAAATATAGTGTGTTTCCAGAAGATTTAACCAAGGAATCTTTATTAAGACATTTTCCAACATACTATCATCATACTAATATTCTTGCAAGCTAATTCAATAATGCCAAACCAGTCCATATAACCATTAGACTCCCACGTTCCGCTTAAAATATAAAACCATGGCCACCAAGGGCATTCCAAATCCATTGTTATCCATTTATTCTTTAATGCAATGCATTATTTCCAAAGAACAAGTTAAACTACGTGAATATTCATATTTAAAATCAAGATTGTAAAGTGGGTTGAGTTTAAGACCATTATCAAGCTAATATTTTATCAATTTGGGGAAACCCACATCCCCCATTCAAAACATTATAATAATGTAGCAATTTAGTACCAAAACCATCAATTTAAAGCATGAATAAGACATTTAAAAATGGGAAAAGTAATTCAAGTAATACATGAAAAATCCATCAACCTAATTTCAAACCTAAAATTTAAACACATGAATATTGAATCAATTTATGCCAAAATGTAAGATACAAGTTACAGAATAAGTAACATGCTTATTTGAAGAGAAATGCTTTGAAAAAAGCAAGCAAAGAATCCCAAAGATTGAGACCTAACTTCACTACTTTTCTACCTTAGTTTTGGAATAAAGAGTGACCCTTTTTGATAAAATACAAAAGTTTTAAAGTTTAGAAATAGGTTATGTAAAATTGGATGGTTTATAGGACGTAAAAAGACAAAATAACCTTAATACACTTTTAAAACAAACTCTCATCGATGAAGCAAGGGAGGTTCACAGTGCAAAGCCTAAGGCGAACCCCCAGCTTTGCGGTGCAAAGCCCATAGAGAAGCACCAGCTTCGTGACGTGAAGGCTGGCATGAAGCCGCGACAGTGAACCCTCACATGCTCATTTACAGTGTGAAGCCAACACCCACCCACCCCTTTACAATGGTTGACCTATTATAGGTCTAAAATATTTCTCCAATGCACCCAAACTCTTTCCAAAGTGTTTTACACTCAAGATAAGGGTTATGTAGGCTTGTTTAAGCTAGTTTTTGGACCCCGTAACACCCGAAGTATTACATTATCCCCCCTAAGGATCATTTATCCCCAAATAAGTGATTAGGATACCCATAGCACGATATAAGAAAAAACACAAAAGAAATCCAAGAACAACTTGAATACAACATGAGGAGAAGTAAGTTTTGTACCTTATGTACTTCTATCTATCACGGGAAACAAGAATGGGTACTTGGATCTCATATCTTTCTCAGCTTCCCAGGTGGCTTCTTCTACCTCTTGATTTCTCCAAAGAACCTACACCTAAGCTATATCCTTCATCCTCAATTAACAAACTTGCCTATCCAATATCTCAATAAAGACTTCCTCATAAGACAAGGAATCCTGAACACCTACATCCTTAATAGAAACTATCAAAGAATGGTCACCCACACACTTTTTCAACATGGACACATGGAAAATGGGATGAATCATAGCCAAACTCGCTGGTAAATATAATTCATAAGTGACATTCCTAATTCTCCTTACAATTTGATATAGAATAATGTAACGGGGACTAAGCTTACCCTTCTTCCCAAACCTCATGACTCCCTTCATAAGAGAAACCTTCAAGAACTCCAAATCGCTCACTTCAAACTCTAACTCCCTTCACTTCACATTTGTATAAGATTTTTGGCAACTTTGAGAAGGATTAAGTCTTTCTATAATCACCTTCACTTTCTCCATGGCTTAGTGAACCAAGTTAGGACCAAACAACCTAGTCTCACCCATCTCAAACCATGTAATAGGAGACATCCACCTTGTACCGTGAAAAGCCTCAAAAGGAGCTATCTGGGTGCTAGAATGATAACTTTTGTAGTAAGAAAACTTAATAAGAGGAAAGTGGTCAACTGAACATACCTTAAAATCAATCAAACAGGCTCTTAGCATATTCTCTAAAATATGAATAGTACACTCCACTTGTCCTTCCATTTGAGGGTGGAAAATGATGCTAAGGTTTACCTGAGTACCCAGACCTTTCTAAAACAAATGCCAGAAGTGAGAAGAAAACTGCGTATCTCAGTTTGAAATGATGGACATTGGTGCCCCATGCTACTTTAATACCTGTTAAATGAATAATTTAGCATAATCCTCTCCTGAGTAGTTAGTCCTCATAGGTAAGAAGTGAGTAGACTTGGTCATTCTATCCACAATGAACCAAATTGATTTCAAGACCAATAACAAAATCCATATTAATCATCTCCCACTTCTACACGGGCTATTCTATTTCTTGAGACCTGCTGCTAGGACTCAAATATTCTACTTTTACTTGCTGACAAACCATACACTTAACAACAAAATTTGCCGCATCTCTCTTTATATTATTTCGCTAGTAGACTTCCTTCAAGTCATGTTACATCTTAGTTGAACCCAAATGCATGGTAGATCAGGACTTAAAGACTCAGCCAAGATTCTTTCCCACAGCCCATCCACATCAGGAACACATAACCTTCCTTGATACCTCAGGATGCTATCTCCTACAATCTCGAAATCCATAACCTTTTGCTAACCCGCATCATCCTTAATATACATCAGTATGGGATCTAAAGTCTGCTTCTTATTTACCTCAACACCAAGAGATAATTTAACCACTTTCTAAATAATCACTCATCCATCCTCAAAGTCTAAGATATGAACTCCCAAGTTAGCCAACTTGTGAATATCCTTTACCAACCATCTTTCTCCCCATCAATGTGAGATAAGCTCCCCATAGACAACCTACTAAGAGCATCAGCTATAATATTAACTTTACCTTGATAGTAGTGAAGGCTTATGTCATAATCCTTAAGCAGTTCAAACCACCACCTCTGGATGAGGTTTAATTCCTTCTGTATAAACACATAGTACAAGCTTTTATGGTCTAAATAAATATCCATATACATCCCATATAGATAATGGCGTTGGATCTTCAAGGAAAAGACCACCACCACTAACTCTAGATTGTAAGTCAATTAATTCCTCTCATGAGCCTTAAGTTGTCTGGAAGCATAGGCTATGACCTTACTATGCAGTATCAAAACACATCTCAGTCCCACACAGGATATATCACAAGCACAACAAACCCATCAGTTCCCTCAAGCAGAGTCAAAACAGGCACAAAAGTCAACTTATCTTTTAAATTCTCAAAACAACCCCCACAAACATCGAACTACAAAAACTTAACCTTTTTCTGAGTCAATTTCATTTGCCGAGCAGCAATTAAAGAATAACTCTCCAAACATTCTATAATACCCAACTAAGCCTAAAAAGCTCCTAATATCGGTTGGAGTTGCGGGGCTAGGCCATTTCTTAATTACTTTAGCTTTTTGTGTATCTACCTTGATCCTCTCACTAGAAAAACACACCCATGAAAGGTCACAACACTAAGCCAAAATTCACTCTTAGAAAATTTTGCATATAACTTTCAGTCCTTAAGAGTTTGCAACACAATTTGGAGGTGATTAGCATGATCCTCCTTACCTTTGGAGTGCATCAGGATGTCATCAATAAAGATTATAACAAATAAGTCTAGAAACTACCTAAACACCCGAGCATAACGAGACAATTACTGAAATTTCACAACATATTCCTTAACACCCATCTTACCCTGCTTCAAGTTCACAAACTCTTCAGCGTTAGCTTCTATCAACTATTGAGGAAATAAATGATCAACAAAAGCACCTAAAAACTCATCCCACATCACCAACTTACTATCATCACCCCTCATTGCTTCCTACTTCTCTTAGAACTAGTAAGACACATATTTCAACTAATAGGCAGAAAACTGCACACCCTCTGAATTAGTAGCATGAATTACCTTGTAAATCTTCACCATATCATCAATAGACCCCTGAGGATCCCCTTCAACCATAGATCCCTTAAAGGTTAGGGATTTAACCTCTTAAACTAGCCAACCCGAGTGAAATCAAATGAACTAATATTAAAACTAACATGATTAGACCGATGAGACTGTGATGCCACCAGTTGAGCAAGCATATGAATAGATTGATAGAAATTCACATTAGATATATCTCCTTAGGGAATCTAGCCATGAGTATCAACAACTTGAGAAATTTGAAGAGAGCAAGTAGGGACTGATGGAACCCACGTAGAGTAGTACAATCAGGAGTAGGGACCTTAGACTAGGCCTGTACTCTATTAACTGGGTAAATTCTCTCCACATCTTCACCAGGTGAGACAGAGATTCCAGCAGAGTTTCTACGATTGTCAGATCTTTCGGGAGGCATAATTTAAAATATGAGTTAGCTAGGAGTTAGAGGCATTTCATGATAACTAGACACTATAGACCAAATAGAGAACAAGAAAGGGAAACATTCATAAATTCCTCATAGCCTCCCCCTTATAAGTGTAGCACGCTACACACCTATAAACGGACTCTACTCAACATGACTTTGTGGACAACTAATGACCTTGAATCACACTCTGATATTAAGATTGTCACAATTAAACCAAGGCCTAGTCGTGATAAGTATCTAAACCCACCATGGGTTGGAGACCACCCCCTAAGCCTAACCTCCAGAGCACGATAAAAGGATATAGTAGCAACCAACTAAATATAATAAGAAGAATAGATAAGTCAAATGGAAATTTTAAGAATCTAAAGAAAACAACCATCAATCCCAATACTTGTCCATAAAAGCTTCTAAAACCAGAAATACCAACTAAATTGGGACATGCCCCCAACTGTTACCAAAGAAAATGCAAATATGCTAAGAAATAAGGAAGACAAGTGAAATAATCGAGCCTTCAAAAAAATAGAGGCTCACCATATCACAGAAGATCCACACGCGTATCAAATCACCTAACGCTGTACACGAGCAATAAAAAGGTCCACCAAACCTACATCATACAATGATATATCATTTGGGGATAGCCAGTGGGGTGAGCATTAGCATGTATTCAGGGGAAAAATGGTAAAATTAAGCCATTGTCTAAAACCAATCAAAACCACACGCACAATATTTATATATACATATATAGGATGTCAAGATAGGGACAAGGGTCCTGAACATAATAGTTTAAACTAATAGCCTGAACTGTGTAGCTCGCTCCATCCTAAAGGCACCTATGGGGTATATGCGATCATTTTCCTATGCTAGAATATCCCCAGTGCGTGTTAGTCATATGAATCGAGGAAAGGCTAAAGACACCAAGGGATAGCTATCCTAAATATCGCATATGTCAAGACACATGGTCATATAGACTCCCACACTGACAAACGTGGTTTCTAGTAGTGGTCCCCTCAGGACTACACCTTTATGGTGAGCTACACAATCTTTTTAAGCCCAAATTAAAATAGTTTGCATATAAACCCCAAATTTAAACAAGGAGTCTTTATTAAGGCATTTTCTAAAATGGTATCGTCATACAAATAGAGTTCTAAGCTAATTCAATTGTTCCAAACCAGTCCATATAACCATTACTCCTAAGTTTTACTTTAAATCTAAAACTATGGCCACCAAGTGCATTCCAAAATGACTGTTATTCATTTATCCTTTAATGCAATGTTTTCAAAGGACAAGTTAAACTATGTGAATATTCATATTTAAAACCAAGATTGTAAAATGGGTTGAGGTTAGAGCCATTATCAAGCCATGATTTCATCAATTAGGGGAAAACTATGTTTCCAATTTTGTCATGACCCAATTTACGTGTCATGATAGAATCTACCCTATTTTGCTTTTAGGCAAGCCAAACCATAACTCGGAGTTAAACATAATTTGTTAACATTATGAAAATACCCTAAAAGGAACTAATAGGAAATCTAATACAATAATTAAGCAAAGACACAGAAAAAGCTTTAAGGTAGTCACTTCATAAATACCATGCCACAACCTGGTAGAACTAGTACAAGAGCATCTAGTATAGTAATATAAACCAAGTATCTAGAATAGTGAATACATCTATATTGAAACTAAAGGCTAGACATAAGTAAGATAAAGGGAAATGGGAGACTTGGACTCCAGGAGTTCACCTTATCTCTGAATATCAACACAACAGGAACACGAATCAATGATGGAAACTAGTACTCAAATCTGCACTAAAAAGGTAGAGAAGTGTAGTATGAGTACAAAAAATAATGTGTACTCAGTAGGCATCATCAGTCGACTAAGCTAAATCATGATATAATTATGATAAAATGTAAGATAGCATAACTATGTCAAGGTATAGAAACGAACATGAAATATCTTAAACATTGCTATATATGAATAAGCAGATAACCATAATATCATCATAACAAAACAATAAGCATCAACACATGTAAACATAACTATGAAATTGGCTCCCATATGCCAATTGGTGCAGAAAACTAAATAAGTGCAAGCACCCATAAGTCTAGAAGGTACAAATAAGATAGAATAACCAACCACTACTATTTATTAACTCTCACCATACAATTGGAATTCATTCAAGTCATGCCTCACAATAAACATCGTTTTACCTTGATCATCATTTTCAAATTAGTCAACACTTATCAACTAGGCATCATGTAACACCAATCCTCATGTATCAATAAATCATCCTGTATCAACTAAACCTCACTCATTAACTAATATTCATATAGAAATTAATCTTCACTTGTCAACTAGTCATTATATACCAATTAACCAATTTGTGTCAATCAACTAATATTTATCAACTACCAATAATTATCAACTAATCATTATATCAATACGGTCTATTCATATTATGCTACATTATAGCTATTTCTATATTTTCAACTTAGCTAGATTGTCAACCTTACACCCCAATGTCATCATATTATAATAAGTATATCATCATAGTATAATACGTATAGTCAAACTCGAAGCAATATGGATATTCATTAATATCCTTATAATATCATCACAATCATCTTCTGGTCTTGACGAGCATATACAAATACATATATATATATATAACATAATCATCCATCGACCTTTTTAAGTATATATTATCATAATCATCCTCTGACCTTGCCGGACATATATTATCATAATCATCCTCCGGCTTTGCCGTGTATATATCATCATAATCATCCTTCCGCCTTTCCAGACATATATTATCATAATTATCCTTCGGCCTTGCTGGGTATATATGATTATCATAATATCATCATCAATATCATCAATATCATAGTCATCCCCTGGATTTCTACCGGGTATGAATAAGCAATATAATCTCAATATGCCCAATAGCATAATCATTAGAGTACTTAACAACATAACCATGAACATATTATATTAACATGATCAATAATCATAATCAAAATTGAGAATTCTAGCATAACCAATAGCATGATGGCCAACATAGTAAAAAAGCATGATCTTTGGCATAATCAGTAGCATTCTAGCTAATATAATCAATAAATATAATCTTTTGCATAATCCATAACGTGTTTGCCTATAGAGTAATTAAACATGACCTCTAACATAATAAATATATACTATCAAGCATAGGCAGTAACTTATCACTAGCCTAATTAATGGCTTATCATTATCATAATAGCAAGCTTATCAATATCTTGATCAATAGTTAATCCATGGAATAATCTATTGCTTATTCATAGCTTAGTCAATAACATAATTTATGGCTTAGAAAATATCATAGTCAAGGGCTCATTCAATAGTATATTTGATAGCCCAATCAATAGCTAAAACAATAATATATTCAACAGTTCATCATAAAGTTAAACAATAATGCATATTTATAGCATAATCATTTAAGAATTACTCGTAATGTCATTCATCATAACCAATAAGTAACAAAGTGTCTAAATATCACCGAATAACCGTCTTCATAGATGTACACAAGCGTATTAAGGGTCTTCAATAACTATTACAAGTCTTGACCTAAGATATCTAAATCCATTTTAGATGTCAAACAACCCACAACTAGTCCTAGGATAGTAATTCCTCCTAATATAGAGCAACTAAGTCCATTTCATGTAATGTAAGGCAACTTAGGTAAGTTTCATCCTAAACTCAAGTAAATAAGGAAATCTCCTCATTAATGGAGTAACTAAGGCATTTTTTATCTAAGCATAAGCCTACAAGTTCAATATTCACCTAAGGTATGGTTAACTAGGCTACTCATACCTAAACGATAGCCAAAATTGCCTAAAAGATCTAACTAATCTAAAGTATTTCAAACTATCACACCAACACCAAAAACCCAATCCTAAATTTAACATAATATCATAAACATACTATGAATTTGCTCAATCTAAAAAAAGGTAAAACCTAGCCTAGATAGGCGCCGAAGAAAGCTCATAAGATCTGCTAAATCACTATTTTTCCCTTTCAAGAAGCTTTCGCAATATGACAAGATATCAAAACCACATTCTACTCATCAATACGAGAATATTGATACCCATATTTCACCATTGTTCTTTGGGTCCAAAAATCATACCAAAATTCCATGTGGGTCCAATTTGTGGAAAATCATATTTTCGAAACCAATCTAGTGTTTTCAAACTCTCAAGAAATCATTGCCCTAATAAATGGGTGAATTTGAGTTAATTTGGTGATAAAATCAAGCCACTAAGGTTTTGGGGTTTAAGAACTAGAAATGGAAAATTTTACCATTAAAAGGGTGAAATCTTACCACAAATCAAAGGGAAAATCACAAAAATAGATGTTAGCCAAGCTCCTAGATCACCCACAAGCCTTAATTCCAAGCTATCTCCTTTTTAGGATTTGGTATCAAGGGAATGGGTGAAGAATGAGCAAAATTAGACTAAAATAGGGTATTTATACCTTTTCTAGCTTCTCGGGTCTTGTGATCGCGACTCGATATTTACAATCGCGGTGTAGGGCATCAGACAGAGAAGTCAAGATCATGAAATTTCCCTTCAGAAATTAGAGAACTAGTGGTCTGTCCAAGGTGTCGCATTAGCGACTTGAAGTGTTACTAACACAAAACTTACTGGTTTTCCCATATCGCAATAGAAATCCAAGGCCTGCATAGTAGCTGCGCCAGATCACAACTAAGATTTAGAATTTTCCAAGTCTACGCCAACCCGCTAGGATTCATCTGAAATCCTATATACATAACCAAACTATATAACCATACGAAATTTGACATTCCAGACTTAATGGCGTAGTCTAAATTTTCATCTGAGGTCATTTCTACAAAATATGGGTCTCATATCTAATTTCTAATTACTTAACTTTTGACCAATAGGGAAAAATAATCGAGGTGCCTCGGGACATGAACCAAGAATTCTCCTTGCCTAAATTAATATTTTGGAGTTGCTGGAATAATCAGAATTTGCATTCGAGGTCGTCTGGCTGAAGATTTTGCTTGATGGGCATTTGGAACTAGCAAATACTTCAAAAGAGGAAAATGGTTCTAAAAATAAAATGAACTGCCTAGTAATTGAACTATCAGTTCCAGGAAGTCATAAATATCTTGGGGAAGCTATAAAGAAGCTCTAAGGCAAAAATAAGCGGAAATATGGAAAATGACCTAAATGGTCATTACAATATTGACTACTAAAAAAACTTTCATCTGCAAAAGTTAAGGATTAAGATGTACCTAAAGCCTCAAACATGTGAGTATATTGGGTCCGTATCTTACTCTCATTCTCCCAAATGGCCTCTTCCACTGGGTGGTGCCTCCGCTGAACCTTAACTAGAGAAATCTCCCTAATGCGAAACCGCCTAAGATGCATCGCTAGCTAAAATTAGCACAGGATCCTCCACAAAGGTCAAACGCTCATCCAACTGGACTAAGTCCCATCAAAGAACATGAGACGGATCAAGAATGTATCGACGCAACATAGAAACATGGAAAAATGGATGGACAATAGTAAAATCTAGAGTAAAGATAACTCATAAGCCACCTCACCAATAGTGCAAAGAATCTCAAAAGGTCCAATATATCTAGGTCTGAGTTTTCCCTTTTTCCCAAACCCAATCACACCCTTTATAGGTGATACTCAAAAAACTACTCAATCACCTACTCCAAATATCAAGGCACGAAGTCTATGGTTTATATTGGCCTTCTGTCTACTCTGAGTAGCTCCCAACCTATGCTGAATCATCCTGACTCTATCCAAAGACTCCTAAAGAAAATTAGTACCACTGGGTTGAACCTCAGAAGTCTCAAACCATCCAATCAGAGAATAATATCTCCTACCATTCAAAGCCTCAAAAGGCTCTATCTCAAGAGTCGAATGATAACTGTTTTTATAATAAAACTCCGCCAAAGCTAAGTGATCCTCTCATTGGCCTCCAAAATCCATAACACAGGCTTGGAGAATATCTTCAAGCACCTGAATAGACCGCTCGAACAGGTCATCAATCTGCGGATGGAAGGATATACCTAGATCCACCTGAGTCCCAAATCCTCCTAAGAAGATCTCCAAAACCTAGAGGTGAGCATAAAACCTCGGTCTGAAATAATGGATATGGGCATACCATGCAAATGGACTATTTGACACATATAAATACGGGATAACCTCTCAGCACTAAAAGACATCTGAATAGGAATAAAATGCACTGACTTGGTCAGTCATTCCATGATGATCCAAATACCATAGGAAGTAAGATACAAATCCCTAAAAAAATCCATGGTAATTTGCTCTTATATCCACTCGGGATTGGGCAATCTCTGAATCAAACCACCTGGGAAGCTTAACCTTTACTTGCTAATGACATAGGCAATGAGTTACAAAATCCACCACATCACTCTTCAACCACTCCACCAATAATGTTGTCTCAAGTTTCTATACATCTTAGCTGTGCCTGGATGAATAGATATCTATAGTTGTGAGCCTCATGCAAAATTAACTAGATCTAGTCATCAATACTCAGAACAAAAATACAACCATCAAATTGCAAAACAGGTTTAGAATCTATAGTGTTCCTTTCGGACTCACCGCTCAACACCTAATCATAAAGGAAGTGAAGCTTACTATCCTCAAATTGGTGATCCTAAATCTGCTCAAAAAGTGCAGACCTCACCTCAACACTACCAAGAATTCTCCCAGGGCCTGAAATATCCAGGCGAACCATAAAGTTGGCTAAGGAACAAATGTCCCATGCCAACGACCTCTGAGAAACTAAAATACAAGCCAAGATACCTTTACTCACTGTCTTTCAACTCAAGGAATTAGCTACCATATTATCCTGTCTCAGATGATATAAGATAAAGATATCATAATCCTTAAGAAACTCCATCAATCTATGTTGCTTAGCATTAAGCTCTCTCTGGGTTAGAAGATCTTAAAGACTGTGATATTCTGTGAAAATCTCACAGCGCACAACATAGAGATAATACCTCAGAATCTTAAGCATGAAAACTATCGTTGCCAATTCCAATTCATGAGTGGATAGTTGTGCTCGTGCACCTTATGCTTTCTTAAAAAATAAGCAATAACACGACCCTACTGCATTAAAACACAACCTAGACTAATACTGAAAACATCACAATACTTGGTGAATCCCTAACCCTTAATAGGAAGAGATAGTATAGGAGTTGAAGTAAGGAAATCCTTGAGCTTTCCAAACCGTGACTCACACTCCTCAGACCATAAAAAAGGAACCTCCTTCTAATCCTATTTGGTCATAGGCACTAAAATAGTAGCAAAACCCTTGACAAATCATATATAATAACCGGCCAAACCAGTGAAGCTGTAAACCTCCATCAAAGATATGGGTCTATCCCAGTCATGAATCATCTAAATCTTAGCTGGGTCTACCATAACACATCCTTAGACACCACATGCCTAAGAAATGTCATCGACTCAAGCCAAAACTCTTAATTAGAGAACTTAGCAAAAAGCACATGACCTCTCAAAGTATGGAGAACAATCCTAAAATGTTGCACATGCTCCTCTCTACTCCTCAAATACACAAGGATGTCATCATTGAACACAATCACAAAGAAATCTAAATAAGTTTTGAATACTCAGTTCATCAAATCCATAAATCCGGTTGGGGCATTAGTCAAACCAAATGAGATTACAAGGAACTTATAATGACCATAATGTGTCTTAAAAGCTATCTCTAAGATATCGTCAGCCCAAATCCTCAACTAATGGTAACTAGATCTCAAATTAATCTTAGAGAACACTGCCGCTCCCTAAAGCTAGTCAAACAAATCATTGACGCGAGGCATAAGATAATGGTTCATTACCGTCACCTTATTAAGATGTCTATAATCAATACACATACGCATGGAGCCATCTTTCTTCTTCACAAACAACAAAGGAGCACCTCAAGAAGACACACATAATATAATGAAACCCTTACAAAGAAGATCCTGAAGTTAAGAATTTAGCACTTTAAGCTTGACAGGGAGCCATACGGTAAGGTGCCATTGAAATAGGTTAGGTTCTAGGCTCGTGATCAATAGAACACTCAATCTCATAGACATGGGAAATACTGGGTAGGTCGGTAGGGAGCACATCTGTAAAATCACAGACAATAAGAACTGAGTCAAGCTACAAACTTTCCTCACTAAAATCACAAATATAAGCAAGATGAAAACTCGTAACCCCTTGAAATCAGCCTCCTAGCATGAACATAAGAAATAATCCCCGTTGGCTCGCAGCTAACCACTCCCTGCCACATAATTGGGGGTAGTCCATGCATGGCTAAGGTAACAATCTTGGCAAAATAGTCCATGACCGAATGATAGTAGGATATCTAATCCATGACAAAAATCACATCAATATCCACTATAGAAAGAATAATAAGGTCAGCATCAGTATCAACATCTTAAACAATCACAACACATGATGAACCCATATCCACTACTAAAGAATCAGCTATAGGAGGAGATACATATAATTGCATGGATAATAAATCCCATAATAACTCTAACCATGAAGCATAATAAGAAGAAACATACGAATAAGTGGATCCCATATGAAATAAAGGGACAACTGACGGCATACCAAAATTATACCTATAACAATAACATTAGAAGACTCAACCTCAAGTCTAGTAGGTACTACATATAACTGACTACGCTCGCCACCTGGCTAGGATCCTAACTAACCTCTTATTCTTCCTACATGAGAACCTCCTCGAGTACCCTAGAAACCACCCCAAAAACCCTAAGAACTCCTTTAACTATGTGATAAACTGCTCTAACAGGCGGAGCACTCTAAGATGAAAAACAATCAGCCCACAACTAGGGCAATCTCATGAATAGTAACTAGGATCTCCACAACTATAACATAAAACTTAAGTTGAACCAGAACCAACAAATCTGGCTGACCCAAAATAGACACCACATCTAGAATGACTAGAAGATGCATCTCTTGAAGACTGACCACTACCTTGAACAGGGCAATCATTAGTACTAGACTAACCTCCGTCAGTAATTTAAAATGTTGGCTGAATAGTCAACTATGACTCTAAGACTGGTAGGATGGATGAAATGATATCTACCATGAAAATGGCTATTTCTAAATTCGAAACTACTATGGCTTATGCTAAAACTGCCTTGATGTCTAGGATCGCTGCCCCTATAAGCCTCATGATGCATCTCCTCTATAAGCTGAGCATGACTAGAAACTTCAGAAAACACCTAACTATAACAACCAACCTCTAAGTAGATATTAAAGGGGAAGTCTCAACCATTTAACAAAATAAGGAACTCTCTCATACTCAGTATCCAGAATAAAAGTCGCATGCCTAGCCAACTTGTGAAAATAAGCCTCATACTCTACAACTATCATAGAGTCCTGCTCCAATCTAGAGAACTGGTCACTTAAATAATCTCTAAGGTTGCGATACATATACTTCTCTAAAAATATCTTAAATATTGATCCCATATCAAAGGAGAAGATCCAGCTGGTCTAGAATCCATATAACCTCTCAACCAATATTAAGCAGCTAAGTCCAACTGAAATATGGTGTAATCAACACCATGAGTCTTAAAAAACCCCAAATTATAGAGCCTGTCCTCACAAGAAATTAGAAACTCATATGTATCCTTGCTCAGAGCACCAGAAAACCTAGGCAGAGCCAATCTCAAGAATCTACCCAATATTTTTTGCTTTTCGACAGACATAGCAGGATGGGAAACCACTAGCTAAGCAACTGCCAACTGAGAAAACATCGACATGGGAAGAAGTCAACTCTAGGAGTCATAGCTTCAACTATGCCCTTACCTCCGTACCACTCTGATTTGAAGATTATGCATCATCGGATGATACACCACCAACTAACCCCAAAAATTGAACTAACATATCTCTTATCACTAAAGAAGAAACATGCCTTGGTGGAGCTTAGGTTGGTTCCTAAACCATCGATGGTAAAGGTAGAAAAATCTTAGGCTCAAGAGCAGGAATAGGGTATGGTGAAGGAGCCCTATCCTGGCCCCTTGTTGGGGACACATCTCGTGTCTGGCCATAAGGGTTATCCACAAATAAGAGTACGATCCCTAAGCTTCATCTCGGGACCCTCATCACGTGTAGTGGTAGCACGTATCCTAGCCATCTGTTAAAGAGTGAAATCAAAGGAATGTTCTATAAACCAACTCAAACTTTTAGCATGAAATAAGTAAAAGAAGTGAAAAACTCCAAAGAATGTCCCATAGACTCCCGAATAAAGGTAACAAACATCATTATTTTGATCCACAGGTCTCTAATAGACACTTTCTCTTATACTAATAATACCGGTATAGCCTAAGCTTTGATACCAATTTGTCACAGCTCGATGTATGAGTCATGATGACACCTACCCTATCCCACTAGTAGGAAAGCCAAACCATAACCTAGAGTTAAGCATAATGGGTTATCTTGGTGGAAATTCCTAAAAAAGGCCTAATAGGCAATACAACACAAAAATAATCAAGGCAATAGAAAGTTTAAAAGGTATCACTATTTAAATACCATCTGATGACTTCGTAGAGACAGTATAAGAGCATCTAGTATAATAATACAACACAAGTATCTAAAATAGTCAATACATCTTTCTCCAGACTAAAGACTAGACATAAGTAAGATAAAAGAAAATAGGTGACTCAAACTCCATGAGTTCGTCGTATCTTTGGATATCAACACAATACGAACACAAATCAATGACAAAAACTAGTACTCAAATCAACATCAAAAAGATATAGAAGTGAAAGATGAGTACCAAAGCAATAGGAACTCAGTAGGCATCATTGACCGACTAAGCTAAATCATAATATAAATATGATAAAAAGCAAGATAGCATAACTAAGTCAAGGTATAGAAAAGAACCTAAAAATCTTCAACATTTCTATACATGAATAAATAGTTAATTAAAATATCATCATAACATAACAATAAGCCTCAACACATGCAATCATAACTACGAAATTAGCTCCCATACGCCAATTAGTGCAGAAAAGTAAAGAACCCATCGCAAGCCCCCATAAGCTTTGAAGGTACAAAAAATATAGAGTAACCCACCATGCCATGTATTAACTCTGAACATACAATTGGAATTCATCTAAGTCATGCCTTACAATACACATAATGTATCATGATCTCTATTTTCTAATTAGTCAACACTTATAAACTAGCCATCATTTAACACTAATCATCACGTATCAATAAATCATCCTTTATCAACTAAACCTCACTTATTAACTAATCTCCATATAGTTTCTAATCATCACTTTCAACTAGTCATTATTTACTAATTAACCAACATTTGTCAATTAGCTAATATTTATCAACTACAAATAATTATCAACTATTCATTATATCCCTAGGGTCTATTTATATCATGCTACATTGTAACTATTTCCTTTTTTTTAACTTAGCTAGATTGTTAACCTCACACCCCAATATCATCATATCATAATAAGTATATCATTATAGCATAATATGCATAGTTGGACTCAAACCAGTACTGATATTCAATAATATCCTCATAATCATCTTCTTATCTTGCTAAGCATATATATATATATATCATCATAATTATCCTTCGTCCTTGTGGATATATATCATCATAATCATCCTCCATCCTTTCCAGGCATATATCATCATTATCATCCTTCGATCTTATCAGGTATATATCATCATAATCATCCTTTAGCCTTACAAGACATATATCATCATAATCATCCTTCGACCTTGCAGGTTATATATTATCATCATCATAATATTATTATCAATATCATCAATACCATAGCCATCTTTTGAATCTCTATCGGGTATGAATAATCAATATCATCATCAATATGGCTAATACCATAATCATTAGAGTATTTAACAACATAACTATGTACTTAATATATTATTATGATCAATAATCATAATCAAAATCGTGAATTCCAGTATAACCAATAACATGATGGGCAAAATAGTAACTAAGTATGATCTTTGGTACTATCAATAGCATTCTCGCTAATATAATCGATAAACATACTCTTTAGCATAATACATAATGTGTTCTCCAATATAGTCACTAAACACGACCACTAACATAATCAATATGTACTATCATGCATAGGCAATAACTTATCAATAGCTTAATTAATTGCTTATCACTATCATAATAGATAGCTTATAAATAGCTTGATCAATAGTTAATCCATAACATAATCTATAGCTTATTCATAGCATAGTCAATAACATAATTTATGGTTTCAAGAATATCATTGTCAAGGGCTCATTCAATAGTGTATTTGGTAGTCCAATCAATAGTCAAAACAATAGCATATTCAATAACTCATCATAAACTTAACCAATAATCCATATATATAGCATAATATTCTAATCATTACTCCTAATGTCATTCATCACAACCAAAAAGAACCAAGGAATCTAAATATCATCGAATAACCATCTACCTAGATGTACAAAAATGTATTGTGGGTCTTTAATAACTACTACAAGTCTTGGCCTAAGGTAGATCAAAGTGCCCACTTCTAAATTCTCTAAAATCATTTACCAAGCAATGTATATCCTGGACTAGGACAAGGTATCTAAATGCACCATTAGATATCAAAAAAGCTACCACTAGTCCTAGGATAACAATTTCTCCTAATATAGAGCAACTAAGTCCATTTAATCTATTGTAAGACAACTTGGGTAAGTTTCATACTAAACTCAAGTAACCAAGGAAATCTCCTTATTAATGGAGTAACTAAGGCATCTCCTACTTAAGCATAAGCCTACAAGTTCAATTTTTACCTAAGGTATGTTTAACTAGGCTAATCATGCCCAAACGATATCCCAAATAACCTAAAAGATCTAACTAATCCCAAGTATTTCAAATTATCATACCAACACCTTAAACACAATCCAAAACCTAACACAATATCATAAACATACTAAGAATTAGCTCAATCTTATAAGGGGTAAAACCTAGCCTACCTATGAACCGAAGAAAGCTCACAAGATTTGCTATATCACTATTTTCTTTTTGAAAAGATTTCATAATATGCCAAGCTATCAAAACCACATTATACTCATCAATATTAGAATAATGATACCTATATTGCACCTTTGTACTTTAGATCCAAAAATCATACCAATATCCCATGTGGTTCCATTTGTAGTAAATCATATTTTCAAAACTAACCCAATATTCCAATATGCTCAAGGAATAATTACCCTAAAAAGTAGGTGGATTCTGAGCTGATTTGGGGCTAAAAGAAGCCACTAAGTTTTTTGGATTTTAGAATATGAAATAGGAAATTTTACCATAAAAGGGTGAAATCTTAAAACAAATCAAAGGAAAATCACAAAAATAGATGTTAGCAAAGATCCTAGATCATCCACAAGCCTCAATTCCAAGCTATTTCCCTTTTAGGGTTTTGGTCGTAAGAGAATGGGTGAAGAATGAGCAAAATTAGGCTAAAATGAGGTATTTATACCCTTTCTAGGTTCTTAGGTCTCGCAATAGCAACCTGAATTTTGTGATCAAGGTATAGGGCATCAGATAGACAAGTTGTAATCGCAATATTATCCTTTAGCGATCGCAAAACTGGTGGTTTACCTAAAGTGTTGCATTTGCAACTTAATTTATTGCGATTACAACACTTATTGGTGCTTCTAGATTGCGATCATCATACAAGGCTCGCGATTGCGGGTGCTCCAAATCACAACCGAGACTTAGAATTTTCTAAGTCTCTAAAAAAACTCAGGATTCATTCAGAATCTCATATATGCAAACAAACTATGTAACCATACTAAATTTTATGTTCTGGACTCAATGACATAGTCAAAATTTCCGTCTGAGTTCATTTCAATGAAATGTGGTTTTCACACCTATTTTCCAATTTCTTAACTCTCTAACTAGTAGGTCAAAATAAGCCTGCGTGACTCAGAACCCAAACCAACAGTCCTCTTAATAAAAACTCGACATTCTAAAACCATTGGAATAGTTAGAATTAGCATTCAAGGTAGTTTAACAAAAGTTTTTTCCCGGTAGCCATTTGGAACAAACAAAGACATTAAAGTAGGAAAATGACTCTAAAAAACAAACAAACAGCCTGGTAACCTAACTGTCAATTCCAACAATTAAACGACTTCGGGAAGCTATAGAGAAGCTCTAATGGAAAAAATATAGAAAAAGACCTGAAGAGTCATTACACATTCCAACCATTATAGTCATGCACCAATTCAATTCAAAAACAATTAATTTAAAGCATGAATAAGACATTTAAAACATGGAAAAAGCAATTCAAGAAATAACAACCAAAATCCCTCAATCCAATTTCAAACTCAATAATTTAAATACAATAATATTGAAGAAATTCATAGAAAAATGTAAAATACAAGCTAAGGAATGAGTAACATGCCTTATTTGAGGAGAAACCCTTTGAAAATAGCAAGAAAAAAAGCCCCAATTTGTGCCCTAACCTTACTACCTTTCAACCTTAGTTTTTGAATGAAAAATAACAATTTTTGGGAGACTGCAGAAGTTTTAAAACTTAGTAATGGGTTATGTAAAGATTGGACGGTTTATAAGTTGTAAAAGAACCAAAATAACCTTAATAAACTTTTAAAATGAACTCCCATCAATGAAGCAAGGGAATTTCATAGCATGAAGCCTAAGGCAAACCCCCATCTCTGTAGCACAAAGCCCATAGCAAAGCACCGGCTTTGCGGTGAGATGGTTGCCGTAAAGACAAGGCAATGAGCCTTTGTGGGCTCGTTGATGGTGCAAATAAAACTCACAGCCACCCCTCCATGATGCATGGCCTCTTTTGGTTCCCAAACTTTCCCGAAAGAACCCAAACTCTTTTCAAAGTATTTTACGCTCAAGATACGGGTCATGTAGGCTTGTTGATGTTAGTTTTGGATCCCATAATACTTGAGGTATTACACATACTCTCTTCCATAGAACTAGGAGATTTTTATTCATATTGGGCATTCCTAGCCACTACATCAGTTCCTGCATATATGACTTGGACAAATAACAATCAAAACACAAGTGATTAAGGTCTTTAGGTGAATTTTCACATAGTAAACAATCTACTTCCTAATCAAATCTCATACTCTACAATTTCTTTTATGTGAATAGTAATAGTAATAGATGATCCCTCAACCATCATAAAAGATGTTCTTTGACATATTAAGATTGTTCCATACCCATCTCCTATGTTTCTAGTTCTCTACTTCCCCTTTGTACTTACATTGCCTTCGTAGTGATTTTTTGAATTTTATGTGTTTTGACTATTTTTCCCATCCCTATAGTTTATTTATATCATTTATGAGTTGTGAGAATCATTTGAACAATTCTTAATGCATTCGAGAGTGACTTATATAAGTTTGTGATTTTGTAATAGCCTTAAAGTGATTAGTTTGACTTTGGTTCACATTTTGTGATATGAGTTCTAGATTGTGATTCTAACATTTTCATTAGATCCAAAATATTAATTTTGGGTTAGGATCATGGTTAGTTTGGGACCCAAGACTTTATTTTATATTTCAACTTCTTAAATAGAAACTATTTAAATTTAACCAAAAAAGTGTCTTAGGGGATAGTTCATAGTAATCACTTTTCAATAATATGATGATTTCCTTGAGTCCAGAACATCAAAATTAGCCTAGTATCATTATCATTTTATTTTTGTAAGGTCCCAAATAAATCTTGAGGGTCCATATGAAGGGTTTTTAGACTTAGAATGTCATTGATGTTGCTATTTTTGGTGCAACTAACTTACCTTCTTTGCAAATATTAGCCTCTAGCCATGTTTAGGTAGAAGGAAAATAGTATTCATCAGATGCAATAGTGGCACTGCACTTACAATGTGTTGCCTTTTTTGTTCCTCACAACTGTAGGGTCTTGATTACATATGAAAGAGGTTTAATGGTTTGGGTTCAGGTCAGTCTTCACCACAATCATGAAGGTCTAACAATGAATGTGAGATCATTTCAAGTTGGCCATCATGATAGCATTCTGGGGATGGAATTCACAAAGGATTTTAATACTCGGATAGATTTAAAACTCTTTATCATCCCAAAATATATGTTCTCCCATTTTTAGACTTTGGGAGCTTGGATTTAGGTAATTTCAAAGGGGTTTTAAAGATTATTCTGTGGGTATATTTCTAGACCTTGAATTCATCTATTCTTATTGATTTTCTTACAAAGTTATCCTTAAATCTTTGTTTTTAATTATTTTATTTTTGGTTGGAATGGGCTTACCCATATTAGAGGGTATGACATGTTCCATCACTTACTCTATATTTGGGTTGTGATAAATTGTTATCAGATCCCCATGTTTATTAGGCTTATTATTATAAGACGAGTCTAGTCAAATATTGTAGAGTGGTGTGGAGATGACTGTTATCTATCTTAAAGAGGCTATATGACTTTGGGAGAAACTCATTTCTTTGTTGTGTGTTATGCTTTCATAGGTTTGTATAACTCAAAAACCTTGTATTTACCCTCTCACAGATGCTGATTATGTATTACTCCTTAGCCAAAGATTTAACGAATGTGTATGGTAGGAGTAGAGGTTGCAACAGAGATCAGATTAGAATATCTAAACTATCTAGGGGTTAGATTGGGATTTCATCTTTAGTTTCTTAAATTGATAATAATATTGGGTCATTTGAAATAGAGAGATTACGTCCGGTGTTGGAAACACTTGTTATAATACCTATGCTTAGGAATCATTTTATATAAGTGTTAGGTTCTCTTTAAGAAGTGACTCCTACTTTGATTTACCATGCCACTTCAGTATTTTAGACTTTAGATGCATACTTGACTAC
The DNA here is from genome assembly GCA_030864225.1 of Capsicum baccatum var. pendulum. Classification (NCBI taxonomy): domain Eukaryota; kingdom Viridiplantae; phylum Streptophyta; class Magnoliopsida; order Solanales; family Solanaceae; genus Capsicum; species Capsicum baccatum. Next base: position 154,900,314 of record CM061560.1, on the reverse strand, counting down.
ATACTCTCTAGTGTTCTGAGATATTGCCACAGATAGCTCTACATACAGTGACCTTAGTTGTACTGTCATAGCGGGGTAGAGTAGGTTTGTAGAGTTCATGATGACAAATCCTATTCAATTTAATAAAAATTCTAGGTTTGATACTTATATGTTCTTGCATGGTTACTGTGAGGGGTTAAACAAATTAAACTTAGTGGATTCTAATAAAGTAGATTTCACTACCTTTTAGTGATTAAGGTATCTAGATAGTGGTGGAGGACTTTAGTAGAGAGTAGAATAGATGGGTCCTTTCTCATTTCATGAGATTAGTTTATTTTAGAGTTTCTAGAGGAGTTTGAGGGGAGCTATGGTAGATCTGTAAGATAGAGACCCCATATACATTTATGGTAGTAGTAATATGCATGGTAGATGCTGGGATCCTCATGGTTATGATTGGAGAAGGTTAGATCATGGTGTTCCTTAGGAATTTTATTCCCAGTTCAACAGTCTTCTACTTTTTTGGGTTGCTTCATATTTGGGTGTCTAGGGCAGTATAGGGCCACAGTGTATATAGAGAGATTCTTCATTATTGGCTCAGGGAGATAACAGGTCTGAATGTTATATTCCTTGGGGTGGACTCGAGGCAACAACTTCTGGTGTAGTAGCCATATATATGGTTTTTGGTACGCCTTTGATCTATCTTAGTTGTGTTTGATTGTGATTCTACATTCTCTGATGTTCTTACTTTTGTAATGTAGAGTTTTCGTAAGATTCATGAGTTTTTTCTTGGTCTATCGATATTGCTACCCTATAGATGATTCTTTAGTAGTGCATCAGGTGTGCCAATCCTATGTTGTGGCTTATTTAGAGTATATCATTGCATTATATTTGGTTTCTATAAGAATTATGGATTTTAGTATATTTGGGTATAATTTTCTCGATGACTATGTATTGGGATAGTGGTGGATCAATGGTAGATATTGGTATATTCAGATTATGAGAAATAATTCAAATGTTTACTTGAGGGTTGTGATGTAAGTGATTCAATTATTGGGATGGAGATTTATGAATAAAGAAAGATTATAACTAGTAGACTAATGTGGGAATATTTGTAAGTATTAGTAGTAGTGTGCGTGCATAAGTTAGTTTATTTTATAGCATCACATTGGTATATTTATAGTTAGGTCAGTGCATTAATAATGAGATAGAATTCGTGGGATGACTTGCGATACTAATTAGATTAGGACAGAAGGCTTTGTGATGTGTCAGACTTATGATACACCTAAGTTGGAAAGATTTTAATTAAAGGACTCAAGTTGGATAAGGGAAGTTTTTCAGGTATTCTTGCCTTGCAGTTGTTTCTTCCCTAGTTATTAGCTTTGCTTGCCTGAAAAGACTTATCGATATTAAAACACTCCTTAGTCAGACTTGAAGGAATTCAACTTATAAGTTTACTTGCTTTTGATTAGGATGAATTTTTAATGGAAAGATACCTAGTTTTCAACATTTAGTACTTTTAAAGTTAATTTTCTTAATGATACTTTTGCTAATGGCATTAATTTAGAGTATATGTTATTGTTCCATGGCTCTGGTGTTAAACAGTACTGAAAAGGAATTGAGTTGGAAAAGAGATAAGGAACTTGTAAATAAGGATTTTGTGATATTTAAAGTTTAGCTTTAGGATCATGTTGGAAATTCAAAATCCTGAAATTGTGATTTATTTATGACTCATGAGTAGTTTAATTGTGACTTTATCAAGATTTTATTTATTTATAAGGCATCTAATAGTGAGATATAACGATTATTGCACTTTTTATGGGTCGATTTCCCCATGATATTTTGGGTTGCTTAGGTGTGTGTGATCAGAGAGGATCACTGATCAGATTGCATGGGCTATGGTGATGTGTTATATAAGGATTTGGTATAATTTAGAGTGTTCAGTAAATGGTATATAGAGTTTTATGAGGATTCTCGATTACCTCAAAGGATTGAGTGTAAGGATGAGATAGTGGATTAGAGCAGTCAGTGAATTTCGGTGTCCTTAAAAGATTTAGATTGGATGAGTATGTTCATAAGTTATAGCATGATAGATTCTGTTTTAGGTATAGAGAAAGTTTAAAATAAAGGAACTCAAATTTATTTTGATTTTGGCCTTTGATGCTAGCGTTGTGGCCTTGTGAGTTATTCTATGAAAAATTTCTGGTTCTATAGCAAGATAGATAGTTTAATAAATGTGACTTCGATAAGGAGTTCTTGCTTGAGGTTTGTGAGGGTATTTTATATCCCTTGTTCATTTTTTCCACTTTTTTTACATGTACGGTCAAGGGTGGATGTGAATTTCAGTGTTCGATAATGTAATGACCCTCATAGTGATATTTAGAAATTTCTATATTTTAACCAGTTTTCCTTCCCCATGAGTTCTTTATATCATTTATGAGTTGTGAGAATGGTCTCCATGGTCCCCAATGTGTTCGGAGTATATGAGTTTATGGTTTTGGAATAGCCTTAAAGTGATTTATTTGACTCAGTCAATATGTTTTTATACTATCTTTGGGTGGTAAATCTGATTGTTCTATTAGACCCGAAATGTTGATTTTGGGATAGGAGCAAGGTTAGTTTAATCCCTTGCCTTTATTTTACATTTCAACCTCTTAAATGAAAACTAGTTAAATTTAGCAAAAAGGGGTCCCAAAGGATAATTCATAGTAAACAATCTCTTTTCAAAAAATACAATGGTTTTATTGTGTTCGAAAAATCAAAATTAGCCTAGTAGAATTATTGAGTTTTTTTTATGGGGTGCCGAACAAATCTCGAGGTTTCGTTCAATTTTTTGGATTAGAATGTAATGATCTAAATTGTGAAATCTTGATTTTTATGTCATTTGATAATTTTTCCCTTCTCCTTAGTTTATACATATTGATTTGGGGTGTTGGGTAAGTTTTCATGGCTCCTAATGCCTTCGGGCGGGTTTTAGGAAAGCTAAAGGTATTTTGGCGCTTTAAAAATTTCATAGTTGGCTTCGATAAACATTTGATATTCTGAGTGCCGAATAGCAATTTGGACAGTTCCATCAGATCCAAAATGTCAAATTTGGGTTAATAGTAGGGTCGGTATGGGTTTGATGCCTTTAGTTTGCATTTCAACTCCACATTTGAAACTAGTGATGATTTCCTTAAAAGGGTCCCAAGGGTTAGTTTGTTGAAAATGGTCTTCTTTTGAAATTTGGCATTCCCATTGAATCCAAAACATCGAAATAGCCTAGTATCATATATGGTTTTTTTTCTGTAGGGACCTGATCAAATCAGGGTCTATTTGGAGCATTGTTGGCTTGCACCAAAATCAGCACTTCCTGAATCTAATGCTGCCACTTAAGCGACCAAGGACCTCTTATGTAGTAAAAACTTTAACAACCCAAGATCTCTTAAGTAGTAGACTCTTTAGGGGCCAAGCATAGCTTACACAATTGCTGTATTAGTGGTCATGTACCAATTGAACAACCATGACTGAAGTTAAAGCCCATTTTATGATTTTTCACCATTTTTAAACTTTGAGCTTCAGATTTAGGCAATTAATATGGTTTTTATAACCATTTGAGCTTGGCCAAGCTCTAAACCCTCATTTGTAATACTTTACATTGAATTATATCAACAAAACACTTTTTAATCTTGTTTTTTAACTTGGGACTTTGAGGATTTTTCCAAAAAAATCTTTAAAATGGTTTTTCTTCAATCCATACCTCATTTTTAACTTGTTTAAATGTGGGGTTTTAACTATGATTGCTTTAACCTCGAGGGATGTATTTCTAATATAAAATATTGATTTTAACCCTCTTGTTTTTTAATCCATTATTGACCCAACTAAAATATGGCAATATAAGTACCATTATCTTTATTTTAGCATGTAGATGTAATATTTGAATATTTTTGTTAATTTAGAGGTCGTTCAAAAGGGGAATGTTCCATTTTAAAGTACCTTAGGCTTGGGTTTCAACACTTTGAGGTAGGTTATGGCTTAAGTTTCTTCAAACTGGCTGGGTAATTAAACAATAAGTAAAGAATGCTATGGGTTGGTAAAAGTAACTATGGGATGTGATTTTTTAGCTATTATATATTGTGTGATTCCCGTGTGGGGGCTTATATTCTGGTTTTGCAGACTTATGATATAATTTATTATGTGTTGCCCGTGAAGGGGTTTTATTTGACATCATTGACCTTATTTGTGCATTTGACTCTCTTATTTATTAGTGTTATGCCTGCGTGGGAGCTTGAATATATATTATAGGCCTTATTGAGCATTATTTTTCTTTATCCTAATATAAATGCCCAAGTTATGGGTCGGTATGAAATTAGTGATGTCTTACATGCATATTATTTGAATGGTGCCCCTCTAGAAGTGATATCATGAAATATTGTCACATTGATTTAATTTTTGACCTCACTTGTATACATATTGAATGGATTGGATATCTTAATACCGATTTTATTGTGGGCATTATATCCTTGTTTCATACATACATATTCAGGAAATATTTGTACCATTAAGAAACATTGATTTTGTAAAGAAAATGAGACACTTTTAAAAATGCCTAGATCGAGGGATGTATCGGTTGGGTATATTCAGATTGGTGCAAATTTGAGATAGTATATGGGTTTTGAAGCCCACTTGGTTCCTATTCTAGAAGTATTGAGGCTTGTTAGGTGTATATAGAGAGTCATGCAATGACTTTCAACCATTTCACTTCATCATACATCACATTGCATTGCATTTATAAATTTTGTGTTTCCTATTATATATTTATTTATCATGTATTTAGCCTCTATTTATACTTTGGTGTATGTTGTCCCTTGATGTTATATATATATATATATAATCATATATATAAGTGAGTGTGTGTATATATATATATGTATTAGAACTATAAGTGGAGATGTTGTGAGCTTTCTTTTGGAAACTTTTCGTCTTGGATGTTTTGTATTTATAGTATTTTCTTTACTTGTATTATCTATGCTTTTCTCAATTGGAATATGATACATATTAAGTATGAGTGGACTATACTTACACCTACTATGCCCTTTTGATGCAGATCCTAATTTGAGTATGATGCGCGATAGCTGAATTCATTCATGAAGATTTGGTATGTAGACATCCGTATCTATCTTTGAGAGGCTATAAGATATCTTTATAAATTTTTTTTCTAATTTGATTCCTTGTCATGTGGGTTTTTCATACCTATTCCAAACATGTAATCCATTCCTTTCTACACAAATAGCGAGGACTAGGTCCAAAGATTATAGAGATGCTGAGCCGATATCCGATATGCGTATCCTGGTTAAAGAATGAGGCAGGGGTCGTGGTTAATCAAAAGGTAGAGATAGGGCATGAGGAGTTGCCCTAGCTCAAGGATAATCTTGGAAGAGCTCTTTTGAGCTTAAGGTTTAGTATCCAGAGATAATTATCAGATAGGGGTGTGGGGCCAGCTCAAATTCATTAGAGTTAGGTTGATACCCTAGTGCTTAAGGAATTGTTAGTTCACCTTTTAGTCACTTAGAGGGTGTTCCATTAAGTGGTGTTCCACTATCTATAGTGGCATCGATTTATGGTATACCTACTTTAGGGGTAAAACCATCATCTGCGATACCCCCACATATGGATTCTGTGATTAAGGACTTAGTTATATTTTTGAAGCAATTTGAAAAAGTTCTCTCTCTTAGTTAAGTCGATGGAATATTCAAGGATTCAAATTTAACATACTCGCCCTCTTCTACCTAATACTTAAATTTGACCACCTTTGTGATAAAAAATAAGTATCTATATTCTGAGAGGTGGAGAATTTTTGTACACTTTGAAGTACTTCTCTTTATCATGCACCCTCAACTTTATCTCACATTAATGTTTACTCCACCAGTGGCTACGAATGGGAACCACAATATAACTAACACCATGTCATGTGCTTCTAAATCTAGAATAATGAAGTTAGAAAGCATTATGAACTTATGAACCTGAATGAACACATCATCAATCAGTTCAAGATACATTATCAACCATCTAATTTTAGAGTGATGATAGTAGGGCATGGATTTCCTAAATCAAGTATAATAAACACTGATTGGATGATCAAATTATACTTTGTCCTAAGTTGCATAATGCATGCCCTACATCACCTTCACTAATTTTTATGGGTATGGTGAAATCCCCTAAATTAGGGTGGAATTAATTCACTATCTTACTGCATAAAACCTAATATCCTGCCTCTAAGTTTGTTTGCTCTTCCTGATGAGGAGAATTTGTTGAGAAACTTTTCAAATAAAGTGTCCCATGTATCAATCCATCCCATAGGCTCATTTTACAACTATTTCTTGGCTTTCTCTAATAACCCAAGTTTAATATATACCCATAAAATATAGGTCATTGAATTATCTTTCCAACGCCATTAGTCTTGCCTTAATTTAATACCATAGTAAGAAGATCTAGCAAAAAATCTTCGGAGGGACTGCCAACTGTCAGTGAAAACGACTCTGGCAATGATCTGTTGTCAAATATAATGAGCCATTGTATGGAGTTGTTGCCAAAGTAGAGAGGGAATCCAAATTTTATCTCAGTGGTGATGAGTCTAGAATATGAATCGTTATCATTCCAAACGAGTCTTTAGGTGGACCCATCATCGCAATAGAAAGAATCCAAGAAATCAAGTTCTTGATAACGACTCATTATTAGTACTAATAAGTTTTAGGTGAGAATACATTGCCATACCACTAAGGTCCCAAGGCTTAGATCCTCTGACAACGGATCTAAGACACAACTCGTAATCAGACCCAACATGTCATTGCCTGAGGCATAATGACTGCTTCCCTAGTAATTTCTTCATAGTTTAATTAGGGTATTTAGGTCTTTTCCCATTCTATTTACCCCAAATCTATGTTACTTTGGTACTCCAGGACCAGTTATTGGGGGTGAAATTTACCCTAACACCTCATAAACTTAAAATCATTCAACACTTAGCAAAAAAGGGTTAATTTGTCTTCTCAAATAGCAAAGTAGGGTTCCTCAACTTTAAGCACCATCTCAAAGGATTTCTTTAAGGTTTCCACCTCCAGGTATGTAGGATTTTATCAATAGGTCCTTTCTACAATAGAGTCCCAAAGATGTCTTCAAACTCTCAAGTTTAATTCACCCTTTATGCCTAGGGTTCCATGATAGTTGTGAGTTTCTTTGGAATCTTAATTCAATGCTTAAATTCAACAATGAGTATATATTTTTCCATAGAGTTTGCATCTTCCCATACTCGCCATCACGAGTTTCCTTATTATTGATAAACTATTGAGTTTGGGATTTACTTTGTAAAATTCTATATTATTGCTAGTTTTAAAATATAATCATGTTCAGTTGCATTAGACAAGCTTCTGGGTTATGAACACCCAATGCCTAGAAATTTATGCATGTATCAGTTGACATATTTTAAGCACTTCAGATTATGCATATGTTACTATTTTCAAGAATACTACTATATTAAGCATATATTAGTTTTAGTATCATTCAGTTGGGAGTGGTATTTAGCACTGAGTGAATGTAGGGATGAAGGCTCACCCGTCAGTTAAGGCTTGAGAACTTTAGTAGAAGTCCTTAAGTTCCAGAACTACCGCATGACCATAGGTTATAAAAAGTCACCCATTAGGACAGGAATGAAACCCTAATCCTTTGAAGCATTAGTTTAGTCGATCCAGGCTAGCTAGTATTGTACACTGGCAAATTACTAGCATCCTTCCTACTGGGGTTATAGGTTGGACCCTAATTTGTTCTGATTGGGGTATGTCAATTATTGTTAGCTCCTATAGTCCTCAGTTTATGTTCAGATTATGGTTCAGTTAAGATATGCATGACTTTGTATTCAGCTATTTAGTTTTATACAGTAAATGTTTATACTTGGTCTTGCATTCAGCTTATCATATTTCATGCATTCATGTATAGACTGACTAGTTAGTTTCCCATCTCACATACTCAGTATATTCTAAGTACTGATCGCATACTTTCCTATGCTATATTATCTCATAATATAGGTTCAGATCGCTCAGTACCCAGATCTCACTTACCTTTTCGCACAACATTGAGCAACAGTTTTTGGTAAGTCCTAATAATCCGAGAACTAGTTATCAGTGTCTATTTTCTACATACATTTAGTTTTAGTTTGTTGGAGTTAGTTGGGGGATTGTACCAATAACTCATTATGGTTTAAAGGCTTTCATACAGATGTTTAGATTTTCAACATGTTGGTTGTCAGACAGTTTTATTTTCAGTGTTAGTTTATATTCAGTATTACATTACTACTATTTCCATTAGTTACTTCTGTTTTTCTTTCTCCCAATATTTTGTTACTTATTTTCAGTATTCTTAGATTTATGCCAAACCATGGGTTAGGTTGGGGTCACTTGTGAGTTGAAGCACCGTGTTACGACTGGGGGCAGTCTCGGGTTTTGACACTTCTCCAATCAATATAAAAGGGAACACTATAAATTTTACGTATTCACCGAATATATTATGCTAGTGAAAGTTATCACTCAACTTAATGAAATCTTTTAGGTATTTGTATGGTCTTTATATGGTTTACCGTTTTACTGATTAGTTTCTTAGACTAGTCTCACTATGCCCTCTTTTATATTGAAGTTCAATGTGATGGTTTGTTGGACTATTGCCTTGGAGGTAAGTTCATGATTCAAACTTGTAGAGTTGAACATAGGACATGGATTGCAGCTATAGCAACTGTCAGTAAAGCAACCATGTTATCAGCTAGATTTATATTATTATTTAGGTTAATGCCTATCACTCTCAACTCTTTGAGAGTTTGTTTAAGTTTTAGATAAACAGGAATCAATGCATTAAGTTTACTCCTGGTGTTGGGAATACATTATCTTGCAACTCATGATGCATAAAACAAATAACCAATCGAAATCAAAATCATTCAATAACAATTCAAAATAGTATTAGTACTTACAAATCCTAGGCAATGACACAAAAACTTATTGCATTCAAACACATATGAAAGTTCACGTGATAATACAAGTAATATAAAATGTAAGTTTAGAGACTCTACCAACAGAGATTTAATGAGTTAAAGTTCTAGTGTGAATTCTTATTTAGCTATTCAATAGGTAACAAGAAATTAAGAGTAATTTTGTGTTTGAATGTAGATTGCTAAAAAATGTAAACAAGCCAGAACTTAGTATTTCATAATTCAAATAAAAGAGATGATCCTAGGTCATAGTAATTTGACAATCCAGATGAGTTATTAAACTGTAAATTTAATTAGTTTCCCATGTTACCAGTTGTAGATTGATTTTAGCTATATTGAGCATTTTTCTGATAACTATAAGCTTACTCGACTACTCCTGATACCTATATTCCTTTAGTCGTGGGTCGATAGTGAAATTTATGTGATTTCTCTTCTATATAAAATGATAAATCTAATAGAGACCTTTCCCTTTTTCTTATAAGATCAAAAACAAGATCTACATTTTCTTATTTCATATATAAATTTCCTAGTTCCAGTCCAATCTATGCACCACAAATAGTGTTTGATAATTGATTAAAGAATCAAATAATTAGGATTAACAAAAGATAAATATTTCAATATTGGAAATCAAAACTAAATAATATAATTATAAAAATTCAACTTTAGTTTCACATCACAACTCTAGATACTAAGAGTTTAGCTACTCTTGAATTGATTATAGACAAATAGTTCACGCATAACTATAGTTTCAATGATTAAAGAGAAAAAAGGTAATGTAAAACCTAGAAGATTTGTGTTCTTGAATCTCACTGTCAATCTTAGGCTTGAATAATACCTAGGATAATATTTAAGGATATATATATATATATTTAGGGTTCTAAAAGGATCAAGATGAGTTTCCCTTTAAAAATTGGACCAAATAAAGCATGGCCTGAAATTAGCTAAAGGGGAGGCCCTGAGCCGTACTGTATGCCATTTGGGTAAAATATTTTATTGGATTTGGGAGGCGATATGTTTCACTAGGGAGTCGCCCTAGGAAATGTTCTAGACTCTGCTTTAGTGTACTTTCACGCCTCATTAACTTTTTCTTTCCATTAAGTGATCTATATTGGTCTTGTACCTTCAAACTTCTTCTCGATCAATGCTTTTAGCTCCTACTCAAACTTTAAAGTTTATATACATCTAATTTATGCTTGGACTTCTTCAATTTTCATGCTACAGATTTAATAATCAACATAAGTATAATTCATACTCATTAAGCTCAAAATTTACTTTAAATTGACATAAACAAGAGGAGTGATAGAAAAAATGTATAACTTTTAGCATCACATCAACCACCAACTAAAATAGTACAAGATATCAAAATGAAACTTCAATGACAAGAAAATCTTAAGTCTCCCCATCAAATAGGTTTCCTTATATCATGTAAGTCATTTTACCTATCCTATCATTACAACACTCATCTATACAAAGAATTAATCCACTCTATGTATATCTTTTACTTTTGTGTTGTATAATGCCTAATTTTATATGCTGCCAAATTAGTCTACTATTATGTTTTAGAGTGTTACGTCACTTAATTTATTTCGCTCTATATTGGATATATCAATGTAACAAATACAACCATTCTAGATTTTCAAGATAACTTTTTAGACTTTTACATACTCTCTTCTATGAACCTAGGTAATTTGTAGTCATACTGGTAATTCATAGCCACTACATTAGCTCCTTCATCATATATGAATTGGACAAATAACAATCAACAATTATGTGATTGAGGTCTTTAGGTGAATTTTCACATAGTAAACAATCTACTTCCTAATCAAATCTTATACTCTACATTCTCTTTTGTGTAAATAGTAATAGTCATAGATGAGTCCTCAGCCATCATAAATAGATATGCTTTGACACATTATGATTTTTCCATACTCAGCTCCAATGTTTCTAGTTCTCTTCTTCCCCTTCTTACCTGTATTTCCCCCTTAGTGATTTTTAGAATTTTATGTTTTTGACAATTTTTTTTCTTTATATTATTTATGGGTTGTGAGTAAATTTTGAACAATCCTTGATGCATTCGAGAGTGATTTATATAAGTTTGTGATTTTGTAATAGCCTTAATATGATTAATTTGACTTTGGTCAACATTTTGTGATACGAGCTTTAGATTGTGATTCTAACATTTTCATTAGATCTAGAATGTTTATTTTGGGTTAGTATCATAGTTAGTTTAGACTCCAAGGATTTTTTTTGATATTTCAACATCTTAAATAGAAACTAGTTATATTTACCTTAAAAAGAGTCCTTGCGGATAATTCATAGTAAACAATCTCTTTTCAACAATATGATTGTTCCATTGAGTTGAGAACATTAAAATTAGCCTAGTATCATTATTAGTTTGTTTTTGTAAGGTCCCAAATTAATCTAGAAGGTCCATTTGGAGGGTTATTAGACATAATTTTACTGATGCTTTTGTTTTTTGTGCAATTAGCTTAATTTCTTTGCAAATAAAGGCCTCTAGTCGTGTTTGTGTAGAAGGAAAATATTAGTCATCAGATGCAACAGTGGGACTGTGTTTGTGACGTCTATCCTTTTTTGTTCTTCATAACCGCAGGGTCTTGATTGCATTTGCAAAAAGTTTAATGGTCTGGGTTCAGGTTGGCCTTCATCACGTTCATTAAGGTCTAACCCTGAATTTGAAATTAGGTTAGGTTGGCCATCATGATAGCATTCTTGGGCTTACATTCACAAAGGGCTTTTTCTACCTAGATAGATTTAAATATCTTTCTTGACCCAAAATATATTTTCCCCTTATTTTAGACCCGGGAGCTCATATTTAGGTGACTTCAAAGGGGTTGCTAAAGATTCCTCTATGGGTGTATTTCTAGACTTTTAATTATATTTTCCTATTAATTTCATTATAAAGTTACCTTCAGATCCTTAATTTTATTTATTCCTTTTTGTGTTGGGATAGTCTTACTCGTACTAGAGGGTGTGACAGGTGTCATCATATTCTTTATTTTTTGGTTATGAAAAATTAGTATCAGATCCTCAGGTTCATTATTTTCATTATTACAGTCCGAGTCTAGTTAAGTCTTGTAGATTGATTTGGAGACATCCATTATCTATCTTAAAAAGGCTACATGACTTTAGGAGAAACTTATTTCTTCATTCTGTCTTATGCGTTCATCGGTTTGTATAACTCAAAAATCTCTTATTTACCTTCTCATAGATGGTGAGTATGTATTATTCCTTAGTTAAATATTTAAGGCAAGCGCATGGTAGGAGTAGAAGTTGAGGCTGAGGTTGGATAAGAAAATCTGAACCAGCTAAAAGTTAGATTGCGATTATAACTTTAGGTTCTCGAATTGATGCTGATGTTGGGTCTATTGAGATGGAGAGATTTTAATAACCCGTATTAAGCTTATCTTAGTTCAGCTCCTAGTGCTTGCATAAGAGGATTGAAGCTTGGAAATTTAACTAAGTGTGAAGACTTAGTCTTATTTTTGACCTCTTAAATTCGAGGATTTTTAAGTTGAACTTTTGAACACCAAGGAAATTTTTTCGAGTTAATTCATATTCAGGGGTGTAAGGAGCATGTCTCGGGGAAGTTTCATATTTTTTGGATGAGGATTGGGTCGAGTTTAGATTTTAATTATAGCAGCTCATCGCGATTGCATCGCTTCGCGCCCTATATAGCGATGAGCATGTCATTGCAACACGCTAGGCCTCCAAACAACATTCTAATTATGAGTTTAATCTTCTAAGGGGTAGTTAGGTCCTTTCCCACTGATTCAATTCATAAAAACATAAGATTAAATGTCGATTAAGACATTATTTTTCTATTCTCTTTCAATTTTCACTCCAATAAACCCTAACCTCCTCTTAAGAACACCAAAAATCCATTACTTTATCTTCACGATAAACAAGAATTTAAGTTTCATAATTTAAAAATTCAACAACCAAGATAAGCAAGTCAACGAATGAAATCCAATAGCATAATATGATTGTTCAGAGTGCTTCAACGCTGGCTTCAACTCTGAATTCAAGAATTTAAGTTTCCTAATCCAAGAATTCAAGAAAATCTTTCAAGATCATCTCAAGGCTTTCAAAGTCAAGGTTTATCCATCAAATCAGGCCTATTAAGGTATGTGGAGTTATGAACAAGGGTATCCTTTAACCCCTGTGCCCAAATTGCATGACCTTAAGATTTGATCTGCTTGTTTTGAAGTAGGGTTTATAACCAAGTTTATATATTCTTGAAGCATGTGATTATCCTAATATTTAAAGCTTTAAGTATATCAAGAAATGCTTATGTTTTTAACTTACAAGATTTATATTATGAATGAGGTTACACTATCTTGACTTGTTATTGTCCAATTATTTCAAGAATTATATTGAGCATAAAGTTTTGGGTATGAATTACCATGAGTTTAAAGCATGAATTTTAAGCCATAAGTTTAAGTGTTGAGATTTCAAGAAGATTATGCTTTTAACCATTCTATGACAAGCTTATCTCAAGATTTAAAACAAGAATTGATATTTTGATCCGAAGCTAAGATATGGAATCCACATTTGTTCATTTTTATTATAGTTTAAAGCAAAGAGAAGCATAGCTTATTTTCATTATAAACCCTTATGCTATTTTTAAGGTGGATTTCCTAAAGTATGAGTATTTAGTAATAAGGGAGTAGTATTTAGCATCGAGTTAGGTATGCATCCAAGGTCATATGCCCCAGAACTACGATCCAATGTAGGCTAAGCTTATCCACAATATTGATGAAATTACTGATAGTGATCACTTAAGTTAAGGTCCTATTCTAATGGCAAGTATAGGACAACTCTTCCTAACATGGGCAGGACTCCATAATAGCTCACATGGTTTATGTTAGTTAGAAAAGCCTACCTAAGATAGAATAAGAGTAAAGCTTGTAGAACTAAATGTTATGGCTCACAAAGTTTAACATTTTTCTTCTTTACTCATGTTTATAATTTTACAGCTTTTGTTTAATTAAAGCCCAAGGTGAGTCATTTACACTTAGCATACATTATTTGAAAATCTAAGTGCATATTGAGTTATTGATTTACTTATGCATCCAATCTCACATGCTCAGTATATTCCAGAAGTATTGATCCACATATATATCTATGTGCTATATTGTTTCATAATATAGGTTCTGGTGCTCTGTTCCAGTAGTGTGATTGATTACGGACATCTCTACCTACATCTGGATGCTTAGTGAGTCCTCATAGTTTGAGGACCCATTTTATCAGACATTATTATTGATGAAGTATTTTAGTCATTTGGCTTCTTGTTAGTTCCAGTCAGCTAGGGCTTGTCCAAGTGGCTCTCTAGTTAGAGGTAGAGGCTTGTCTGACTGTTTTCTTTTTTAGATTCAAAGTGTTGGTTTTATGATTTTCAGTTAAGTCATTAATTCAGTTATTTTGAGATTTCATATGTCAAGTTATCTTTATTATGATCTCCAAAGTATTTAGAAGGTTTAAAGGGCTAGTTTGGGACTACTTGTAGGCTTGAGCACCATGTGATGTCTAGGGTGTATTTTTGGGGTATTACAAACTTGGTATCAGAGCCATGTTTCAAAGAGTCATAGAGGTCAAACAAGCTGCATTATTTAGAGTCTTAATCATAGGTGTGAAGTGCACCATATTTATGAGAAAGAGGCTATACAGTGAGATAGAAATCATTATTTCTTTCATGATATATCGTGCTTATAGTTGTCTCTAAATACTTTAACTCATGATTTAATGTGACAGAATATGCCTCTTTGTTGAGCCAATGCACGTAAAAATAGTGACCAACCACTATTGGTCGCCGACCCTTTGAATGAGAATGTGTCTTATGTTGAATTGGGCTGCCTATCAGGTGTTGGCCCAAACTATGAATACTAATTTTTAGGTTAACCAACAAGTGACAGTCCCACTTCAGCAAAATAGTAATCTAGCAGTACGTAGAATCTGTGACTTCATAAGAATGAATCCACCCAAGTTCTTTGGGTCAAAGGTTGGTGAGGGTCCATAAATTTTAGTTGTAAGGTATGAAAGATCACACCAATTATGCATGTTACTAAAGAGAAAAATGTAGAATTGTCATCCTATAGGCTGAAGGATGTTGCTTATGATTGGGTTGTTATATGGAAGGAATGTAGAGGTGAGAATGCAGCTCCTATGAGTTGGCAGGTATTTAAGGATATATTTCTGGACAAGTTCTTTCCGTGTGAGATCTGGAAAGCTAAGGTTGAGGAGATTATGAACCTGAGGTAGGGCTCTATGATAGTGAAGGAGTACTGCCTTAAGTTCACTCAGTTGTCTAAATAAACTCCTGAGTTGGTTGCTAACATTAGTTCTAGTATGAGTAAGTTTATTATGGGAGTGTCATATTTGGTAGTAAAGGAGTATAGGACTGCCATGCTTATTGCGGATATGGATATCACTAGGTTGATAACTCATGCTCAGCAGACTAAGGCAAAAAACATAAATGAAAGAGAGAAGTAGAATAAAAGTGCTAGAACTGGACAATTTGAGTATGGTCAACCAAAGTCTGGAGGGGGGAAGCCTATTGCAGTTTCAGGGACATTCAGTAGCACCAGCGCCATCTTTAGCCAGTTCCCCTACACCCAGAACCAAGCAGGAGAAGTAGGGTAGGGCTTATATTTCTAGGTCTCAAAATAGTATGGGTAGAAGGCCCAATTATCCAACATATGCAAAGTGTGGTAGAAGCCATCTCAGTGAGTGTTTTATGGGAATAAGGGGTTGTTATGGATATGATAATTTTGGTCACAAAATCAAAAAGTATTTATATGCTAAGAAGGGAAGCAGGGATGATCGTCCCCAGACTTAGGCTACTAGGGTGCTTCATCCAGTACCAGTGGTGGTCAGTTCCATAATCAGTTCTATGCTTTACCATATCAACAGGAGCAAGAGATTTCACTAGATCTTATTACTGGTATGCTTTGTGTCTTTCATCTTGATGTGTATATGTTGTTATACCCAGAGTCAAATCTTTCTTTTGCTACTCCATTGGTTATAGTAAATTTTGGGATAGGTCCTAAAAAGCTCTCCAAGCCCTTCTTAGTATCCACCCAGTGGGTGAGTCGGTTATTGCCAGACGAGTCTATAAGAAGTTTCCTAAAATTATCCTTCATAAGATCATACTAGTAGACCTAATAGAGTTAGAAATGGTAGATTTCAATGTAATTATAGGCAAGGATTGGCTCTATTTATGTTATGCATCAATAGATTGTCGCACTCGTGTGGTAAAGTTTCAGTTTCCTAATGAAGTAGTTTTTGATTGGAAAGGTGGTTCTAAATCTCCCAAAAGTCATTTCATATCTTATCTTAAGGCTAGAAATTTGATATCAAAACGGCGCATTTATCATTTAGTTTGAGTCAAAGATACTTAGTCTGAAGCTTTGACAATTCAGTCAGTCCGAGTAGTCAATGAGTTTCCCAAGTTTTTTCCCAAAGATATATCAGGGGTACCTCCCGATAGAGAAATAGAATTTGGTGTTAATCTTCTCCCTGATACTTAGCCTATCGCCATCCCTCCATATCGTATGGCTCTATCCAAGCTTAAAGAGTTAAAAGAGCAGTTTAAAAACCTCCTAGATAAAGGCTTCATAAGGCCTAATTTCTCTCCATGGAGTTTTCCCATCCTATTTGTGCATAAGAAAGATGGCTCTCTCTAAATATGCATCGACTATCGCTAGTTGAATAAAGTCACAATCAAGAATAGATATCCTCTTCCTAGGATTGATGACTTATTTGATCAGCTTTAAGGTGCAAGAGATAGACCTCAGATCCGGATATCATCAACTTATAGTAAGGGAATGTGACATTCCAAAGACAGCTTTCACAACCCACTATGGTCACTTTGAATTTCTAGTCATATCCTTAGGGCTAATGAATGCCCCAACAACCTTCATGGATTTGATGAACAGAGTGTTCAAGCAGTACTTGGACATGTTCGTCATAGTCTTCATTAATGATATTCTTGTCTATTCCCGTTGCAAAGACGATCATATAGATCATCTTAGAATTGTATTACAGAATTTTATTTTCCATCAGTCATTTGCTAAATTCAGTAAGTGTGAGTTTTGGCTAAGATTAGTAGCTTTTCTTGGCCACATTTTTTCTGATGATGGCATCAGAGTTGATCGTCAACATACTGAAGCAGTGAGAAATTGGCCAAGACCCATCTCTTCTTTTGATATCAGGAGTATCTTGGTTTTGGCTAGCTATTACCGACGATTTATTGAAGGATTTTCTTCATTGCATCCAAATGTCAAGATTGACTCATAATAAAGTCAAGTTTTAGTGGTCAGATTCTTGTGAGAAGATTTTTTAGGAGTTGAAGACTTGACTCACTTGATCCCCAGTTTTGATGCTACCCGATAGTTTAGATGGATTCATTGTTTATGGTGATGCTTCTAGGGTTGGTTTGGGTTATATTTTAATGAAAAGAGGTAATTTCATAGCCTATGCCTTTTGATAGCTTAAACCTCATAAGAAGAAGTTATCCTACCCATGATCTTGAGTTAGCTGTTATTGTTTTGCCTTGAAAATTTGGAGGCATTATCTTTATGGGGTGCATGATGATGTGTTCACGGATCACAAAAGTTTACAGTAAGTATTCT
The DNA here is from genome assembly GCA_030864225.1 of Capsicum baccatum var. pendulum. Lineage (NCBI taxonomy): Eukaryota > Viridiplantae > Streptophyta > Magnoliopsida > Solanales > Solanaceae > Capsicum > Capsicum baccatum. Next base: position 154,882,680 of record CM061560.1, on the reverse strand, counting down.
CGCAGAAAGATTTAAATCTTTGATAAAAAAGGTGGTTAGAGTTGTTGAAAGATTTTGACATAAGTGTTTGGTATCATTCAGGCAAGGCCAATGTAGCAAACGCCCTTAGTAGATTGTCTATGGGTAGTGTTGCTCATGTTGAGAATGATAAGAAGAAGTTAGTACATAAGGTTCATCAGTTGGCTCGATTAGGTGTACAATTATTTGATTCAACTGAAGGCAGTGTTTGGGTTCAAAGTATATGGAATCTTCCTTAGTTTCTAAAGTGAAGGAAAAGCAGGATAGGGATTCCAGTTTGGATAAGTTAAAGAAATCAGCAGAGATCAGAAAGTAGAGGTTTTCTCCCAAGGGGGAGATGGTGTGTTGCGATGCGAAGTTAGACTATGTGTGCCATATCTTAATGGTTTGAGGTAGTGGATTTTGGCGGAAGCACATGGTGCATGTTACTCTATCTACCTAGGAGCCACTAAGATGTACAACGATTTCGGGAAATCAATTATTGGAGTGGCATGTAGAGGGATATTGCAGAGTTTATAGCTAAGTGTGTCAATTGTCAATAGGTTAAGGTTGAACACCAAAGGCCTAGTGGCAGTACATAGAAGTTCAGCATTCCCACTTGGAAGTGGGAAGAGATGAATATGGACTTTGTGATAGGGTTACCCCATTTGTATCATCATCATGATTCAATTTGGGTGACTATAGATAGAATGACCAAATCATCTTATTTTCTATCAGTCCATAGTTCCTATTTAGCCGAGGATTATGCAAAGATCTATATTAGGGAATTGGTCAGATTGCATGGAGTCCCATTGTCTATCATTTTCGATAGAGGAACTCATTTTACCTCTCACTTTTGGAAAGCCTTTAAGAAGGGTCTTCATCTTTGTACAACTTTTCATCCTCAGAAAAATGGTCAGGCAGAGAGGACTATTTAGAACCTAGAGGAAATATTGAAAGCATGTTTTATTGACTTCAAGGGTATTTAGGATGATCACTTGTCATTGATTTATTTTTCCTACAATAAAAGTTATCACTCCAGTTTCCAGATGGCTTTATTTAAGGCACTCTATAGGAGGAGATATAGATCTCCCATCGGTTAGTTTGAGGTAGGTAAGACTACATTGGTAGGTCTAGGTGTGGTGTTTGAACCTATGGAGAAAGTTTAGTTAATTCGAGAGCGGTTAAAAATAGCCCAAAGTTATCAGAAATCCTACGCAGATATAAGGAGAAAGAGTTTGAGGTTGGTGTGTTGGTTTATTTGAAAATCTCTTCTATGAAGAGAGTGAAGATATTTGGAAAGAAAGTGAAGCTTAGTCCCCACTATGTTGGACCTTACAGAATCTTGAGATGTTTTGGGAAGGTAGCATATAAGCTTACGTTGCTTGCGGATTTGGCATCAGTACATCCAGTGTTTCATGTCTCTTTATTAAAAAAGTGTATTGGTGATCCAGCTATTGTAGTTTCTTTAGAAAGTACGGATGTTCTGGATAGCCTTTCCTACGAAGAAATCCTAGTTGAGATCCTTGATCGCCAGATTCGAAGACTAAGTAACAAAGAAGTTCCCTTGGTTAAAGTTCTTTAGCGGAATCAGTCTATTGAGAGAGCCAATTGAGAAGCAGAAGTAGATATGCGAACCAAGTACCCTTATCTTTTCTCTGTAAGTCCAGATTCAGCATAAGGTAACAGTTTTCCTTAGATTATCTCTTTTCCATTCTCAGTTCAAGCTTTTGTAATATCTCGATTTTGTACCTCAGACGCTACATGGTGCTCATAATCCCGGAGGACCACAAGCTAACCCATGTTTTATACCTACTACAATAACTAAATAATAATATTGTAAATATTCAGAAAGTAGGAGGAAACTGGCCATAAGGTTCAACACTATAAATAGAACTGAATATAGTATAACAATACCAAAACTAAAATATCTGTCTGAAAATACTCTAGTCTAAAAAGCCTCTAATATGTCTGAACTATGGAGTTGATGGATCAAGCCCACAACTAACTCCAACTACTAAAAGTGAACTGATAACTAAAATACTAAAAGAAAACTTCAAGTGACCCTGATCATGAATTCATTTAAAAATCGACTAACTAAGGCTGTGAAGGTCGGAAATTAAATCTTCCAAATTTGGAAGGCTAAAATGATTCTAAGTCTTGATACTTAGCTAAAACTTTCTAAGTCTGGGGCCCTCTTAACAAGATTAAAGGACTGAGTTAAGCTAAGAATTTTGCGGGGTTTTGCAATATCTCCACCTTGGGAATATTCATCCTCGAATGAGAATGACTAAGATGGGAGAACTGACAGACTGCAAGTATGTACTGGACATACACAACTGAAACATGCTTTCATGGCCGAGACTACTATTATACTGGAATTTCATACTGAACATGCATATCAGATGCATGATTTCATAACTAATATAACTGATAGCCTGAGTTTATATATATTGAACATGCATGTCTAATGCATGGTTACATGATAGAAAACTATTCATGAATGCATGACTGGATATGTAACGGTAACTGATACCAAGTTCACGAGGAACATTTGAGCATGGAACTGAATAAGTTTTTGAGAAAGACTGTTACCTTGAGCTGAGTTTGAGTTTACAGAGAAGAGGTGAGGATACTTGGTTTGCATATATACTTCTATTTCCCAAGTAACTCCCTCAATTAACTGATTTTGGTAAAGAACTTTGACTAGAGGGACTTCTTTGTTCCTCAGTCTGCGAATCTGATAGTCAAGGATATCTATGCCCTCTATCGGGACTACAGTTTCTGGGTCACCAATGTATTTCTTAGGCAAGGAGATATGTAACACTGGATGCACTAAAGCTAAATCTGAAGTTAACTCAAACTCATAAGATACCCTTCCAAAATAGCTGAGAATTCTGTAAGGACCGACATATCGGGGACTAAGTTTTCCCTTCTTGCCAAACCTCTTCACTTCTTTCATAGAAGATATTTCAAATACACATAATCACTGATCTCAAACTTTAGATCCTTTCTGCGCACATCTACGTACAATTTCAGTTGGCTCTGAGTTGTCTTAAGCCTTTCCCTGATCAACTGAACTTTCTTTAAGGTATCAAATACCAAGTGAGGCCCTACCATTGTGGCCTCACCCACTTCAAACCGACCAATGGGAGATCTACACCTCATCCCATAAAGCACCTCAAACGGATCCATCTAAATACTAGAATGATAGTTGTTATTGTATGCAAATTTGATCAAAGGCAAGTGGTTATCCAATTACCTTTAAAGTCTATTGAACATGCTCGTAGCATATCCTCTAAATTCTGAATGGTCCTTTCTGCTTGAGCATCTTTCTGAGGATGAAAGGTTGTACTGAGGTAAACTCGAGTACCAAGACCCTTTTACAATGCCTTGTATAAATGAGAGGTGAATTGGGTACCTTTATATGAGATAATAGACAATGGAACACTTTGTAATCTGAGTAACTCCTTGTATAGAGTTTGACATAATCCTCGGCTGAACAAGAGGTATGGACTGGTAGGAAATGAGCTGATTTGGTCATCCTGTCTATGATAATCTAAACTGAGTCAAGCTGACGATGAGTATGAGGCAAACCCATCACAAAGTCTATATTCACTTTTTGCCACTTCCACGTGGGAATGCTGAACTCCTGCATGGACCCAGTAGGCTTCTGATGCTCAATCTTAACTAGATGACATGTTGAGAACTTAGCCAAAAACTATGCAATATCTCTCTTTATCCCACTCCACAAATAGATCTCCCACAAATCATGACACATCTTAGTGGTCCCTGGATGAATAGAATAGCGCGCATCATGCACTTCTACAAGAATTTGCTGTCTTAAGTCATCAATACTTGGCACACATAATAATCCCTGACAACACAATACACCATCTCCCCCTTGGGAGAAAACCTCTATCTTCTAATCTCTGACTGGTTCTTTCAACTTGGCTAGACTGGGATCTCTATCCTGCTTTTTCTTCACCTTAGAAACCAGGGATGATTCTGGACTACTCTGCACCCATACACTACCTTTTGCCAAATTGACTAAGCAGATACCTAGTCGGGCAAGCTGATCAACTTCCTGAACTAACTTCTTCTTATTATCTCCCACGTGAACAACACTATCCATATACATTCTACTGAGAGCATCAACCACTACATTGGCCATGCCCGGATAGTACAAAATACTCATGTCATAGTCTTTCAGCAACTCCAGCCACCTTCTCTAATGAAGGTTTAGGTATTTCTAAGAGATCAAATACTTAAGGATCTTATGGTCTATGAACACATCAACATGCACCCCATACAAATAGTTCCTCCAAATATTTAAGGAAAATACTACTGATGCTAACTCAAGATCATGAGTGAGGTAGTTCTTTTCATGAGGCTTAATCTATCTAGAGGTGTAGGATATAACCTTTCCTCTATGCATCAACACACACCCCAAATCAACCCTGGAAGTATCACAATACACAACGAAGCCATATGAACCATCGGGTAAAGTCAACACTAGAGCTGTAGTGAGTCGAGTCTTTAACTCCTGAAAACTCTTATCACAAGAATTTGGCCATTGGAATTTAACTTTCTTCTAAGTCAGTCTAGATATGGGGGATGCAATAGATGAAAATCCCTCAACAAACCATTGGTAATAGACTACCAAACCAAAGAAACTCCTGATATCTGATGGAGAGATGGGTCAGGGCCAGTTTCTTACTGCTTCGATCTTTTGGGGATCAACTCTAATGCCATCATCGGAAACTATATGGATGAGGAAAGCTACTGAACTTAGCCATAATTTGCACTTTCTAAATTTGGTGAATAACTGATGATTTCTGAGGGTCTATATTACTATTCTGAGATAGTTTGCATGGCTGTGCTCACTACAGGAGTAGACAAGAATGTCGTCTATGAAAACTATGATGAACATGTCCAAGTACTACTTAAACACATGATTCATCAAGTCTATAAAAGCTGTTGAGGCATTGGTAAGACCAAAGGACATGGCTATTTTTGGGATGTCACATTCTCTGACTCTGAGATGATGATAGCCTGATCTGAGGTCTATGTTAGAAAAATAACTGGTGCCCTGAAGTTGGTCAAACAAGTCATCGATTCTGGGAAGGGGATACTTGTTCTTGACTGTGACTTTATTTAATTAACGGTAGTCAATACATATTCTGAGAGAACCGTCTTTCTTACACATGAATAGAATTGGTGCACCCTACGGGGACACACTAGGTCTGATGAATCCCTTATCTAGGAGATCCTTCAATTGTTCTTTTAACTCCTTGATTTCTGGTGGAGCCATTCTGTATGGTGGAATAGATATGGGCTGAGTATCTGGAAGGAGATCAATTTTGAAATCAATTTCCCTTTTGGAAGGAACTCCAAGAAGATCTTCGAGAAATATATATCTGAGAATTCACATGCTATTGGATTTGACTCAAGACTGGATGTTTTTTAACTAGAGTCTTTGACTCGTACAAGATGATAGATACATTCCTTATATATCATTTTTCTTGCCCTTAGGTAGGAAATAAGCTGACCCTTATGTGCTGAAGTACTACCCCTCTATTCTAGGACAGGCTCATTCAAAAACTGAAACTGGACAATTCTATTTCTACAATTGACTGAGGCATAGCAGGAATGAAGCCAATCCATGCCGAGAATGACATCAAAATCGGTCATCTCTAATTTGACTAAGTCTACTAAAATAACTTTCTCAGATACCATAACCGAACATTTACTGTATACCCACTGAGCTATAATGGATTTAGCTATTGGGGTATAGACTAAGAAGGGCTCTGCTAGAATTTTAGGACTGACTCAGAAATAAACAGCTATATAAGGAGTAACGAAGGACAAAGAAGCTCCTGGATCTAACAAAGCATAAAGATATGAATGATAAACTTGTAACGTACCAGAAACCACATTAGGAAAACTTTCCTGATCCTATCGGGACTAAAGAGTATAGAGTCTATTTGGGAATTACCCACTGGTGGCACTGGAAGCGGGACCCTACTGATTCGAGCGACTGGACTGAGCTAGGGGACGGTTATACTGACCCTGAGAACCTGATTGGGGATAATATCTAACTCTATGGCCTATCTTACCACACCCAAAACATGCATCATTGTTCGCTCTGCAGATACCCTGGTGGTTTCTACCACATTTTTGACAAAGGGGATTGGTTCGGGCACTGCTGGCACTACCCTGAGGCTTAGGTCTTGGTGCCCTATATTTATTTCCATCTCTAAATTTTGGCACTGGAGCACTGGCTGAGGACGAAGCTGGAACTGAGGATTTTAAGCAAAATTGAGAATGATTCCCATCCTCTGACATAGGCTAAGCGAAGTTGAAACTACCTATCCTCGCTCTCTTGTTCTCCCTCTCCTTCTCCCGATTCTTAGCCTCTTTTATATGCTGAACATAGATAATGAATCTGGATATATCTATCTCCTTAATTAACATTATGGTCCTACACTCCTTGACCACGCTACTAGTCACTCCAGACACAAACTTACTCATCTTAGATTTGCTCTATTCAACCACATGAGGAGCGTATCTAGCTAGCTGAGTAAAATTGAGAGAATACTCTTTCGTGGTCATGTTGCTTTTCCTGAGACTGATAAAATCTAACACCTTGGCCTCTCTCAGCTCTAGGAGAAAGATTTTATCTAGAAAAGAAGTGGATAACTCTTCCCATTCTATAGACCTTGCATGTATAGCTCTCTCCTCTTTCTACTATTTAAATAAAAAATGAGCTATATCCTACAATTGATATGTAGCCAACTCAGCGCTCTCACTAGCAGTCACCCTCATAATGTTTGTAAGCTTTTAAACCTAATTAAGGAATTCTTGTGGGTTCTCATCTTACTTTGACCCAAAAAAAGATGGAGGTTTTATTTGGGTGAAGTCTCGAATCCTGGAAGCAGTGGTATTGGTGACTGGGTTGGCCAGAACAACAGCTGGACGTTCATTCTGGGCTACCACAGAATGAACTAGGGTGGTGAATACTGCTTTGAATTTAGCGTGGGAGACATGTTCATCTAGAGGATATGGCTTGACGGGCTGGGGTTCCATATGGTCTCCCGTTCCACTTCCCTTAGTCCTATTTGGAGGCATATTTTGCAACTATAAGAGAAACTTAGATTAGAAAGATGGTTTAACTGGAGCTCATGCTTAATCGTATGCCATGAATACTGAAAGAAAAGAAACTGTTCCTAAAACATCTCATAGCCTCTTGTCCAGAAGTGTGGTGTAGAACAAACCCATGCACAAGACTTTACTAGATACGGCTATTAGACTTCCTAGGACTCTATTGAACCTTAGGCTCTAATACCAAGTTTGTAACGTCCCGAGTCTGTACCCCGGATGCTAAACGATGCTCATAATCCTGAAGGACCACAAGCTAACCCATGTCTGGTACCTGCTATAATAACTTAAAAATAATACTATAAATATGCAAAAAGTAGGCAGAAACTGTCCATAAGGTTCAACACTGTAAAAAGAACTAAATACGGTATAACAATACCAAAACTAAAATATCTGTCTGAAAATACTCTAGTTGGAAAAGCCTCTAATCTGTCTGAACTGTGGATTTGATGAAATAAGCCCCCAACTAACTCTAACTACTAAAGGTGAACTGATAACTGAAATACTAAAAGAAAATAATCATGTCCTCGAACTATGAGGACTTACCACTAACTCTGACTGCTGAAGTCTAAACTTGTAAGGATGCTCGGGAGCTCGTGCGTCTGTACCTATGATATAAGACATTATCATGCAAAATAAAGGCATCCGTTAGTACTTTGAATATACTGGTATGCTCAGTGAGGTAAGCTGAAATGCATGGGTTCATATGTATGAACAATACTAATTGAACATCATGAATATGACTGAATGAGAGTACATACATAAATATGTATACTGTAACTGAAATCACGATAACACTAGATACTGTGTCTGAATACTAATTAACTGATATCTGAGTATAATAATATTGAATTACTGATAACTGAATGACTATATCTAATAGTCCTAAATCTGTTGAACTATATTGAGTTTTGAACTGAACTGAGTGATTATATCTGACAGTCCTGAATCTGTAGAACTGAACTGAGTTTTATACTGAGACTTAATTTGAGAATGAGACTATAGGAAGTTATCATCTAACCAACATGCCCTTCTCTAACTGATTTGGGGTTTAACCTGTAACCCCAGTTGGAAGGGTGTCAATACCGTGCCACGGGTAAGGACAAGTGTTGAGTCACCCTCATCTGGCAGGTACCCTTAACAAAAATGGTGGTACCCTCAACTGGTAGGTAGATCACCTCATCAGCTCTCAACTTGAAGGTTGATGTCTCAACCTATGATGGCTATGTTATTCTAGAATGCAAGGACTACTTCAAAGGACTACACCCTCTACTAGCAGGTGAGTCCCCATCCTTGGGTTCACTCGGTGCTGAATTCTACACCCAACTGAATAGACACTGGACTGAATTCTAAATTGTACTAGTTTGGACTGAACTATTACTAATCATACTGATTGACTAAACTGAACTGAGTTTACTGAGTTTCATGGACTGATGGAATACTACTGAATTTTGTTAATTGATTGAGTACTACTGAGTTTTGAATAGAGTATTGTGACTGCCATATGAATACTACTGAGATTTTCCTAAATTTTGTAACTGACTGAAGCTTTAGGTAAACAACTAAGTTTTTGGGTATTGAATACCCCCAGGACTCGAGAGCATGCAAGGTGAATCATAGCATAAGCTTGAAAAGCATAATCATGTGCACTTATTCACAATTCATTAATGGAAACATTTTATCAAAAACATGCATGATACAACTTGCACATAAGCTAATATTACATGATCTCTTTCCCTTATTACTTCACATGAGTAATTCATCAAGCACTTGGTGAGCATACATATGCACATAAGACTAAACAATAAGTAGACATCTTAATTCAAATCTCCATTGATAATTTCAAGGGTTTTACATGGATCCTCATGATATTACATATATATCAATTAATCTCACATGAAACATATCATAAAACATAGATTAGAATCCCAATTAATCATTATAATCATGGATATGATCAAACCCAACATGGAATTCATGGTATTTATGAAATCCATAAAGTTGAAGTTTAAAAATAGTTTCTTGGACTTCAAGGGTGGAAAGGACCCTTGTATGAACACTTCAAATACCTTGATTACTAGTTTTGAGAAGATTGAAGTGAGTTTTGAGACTTGAATTGTTGAACTTGATGAGGCTAGGGTTTTCTCTTAAGAGAGTTTATGAGTAAAGAATGAGATTTTTCCCTATAGGCTGATTAATTTCATTTTAAGGCTGAATAATAGTGGGGACAATAACCCATTTGCCCGTACAACCCATATTAAAATAATGTTGAATCGTGTTTACATCACGTCGTAACCCTTTATTGGGTCAAGTAGACATCGCGATGAGATCCCTACTCAGGTCAAGTAGCCATCGAAGCGCAACCCTTACTTGTGTTGACTGGCCCTTGCGACGCGGAGCTATCACGACCTTTAACTATTTTGGGAATCCAAATTTTCCCTTACACAAGTCCAAAAAATCTGAAACTTGCCTGAGATGACCTACAAGTGACCCTGATCAAGAATCAATTTAAAAATCGACTAACTAAGGCCGAGAAAGTTAGAAATAAAATCTTCCAAATTTGAAAGGCTAAAATGATTTTAAGTTTTTATACTTAGCTAAAATTTTCTAAGTCTGGGACCCTCTTAACAAGATTAAAGGACTGAGTTAAGCTAAGAATTTGGTGGGTTCTTACATTTTTATGTAATCATCTTCATGTTATTTCATAAATTCATGAGTCAAGATCAGTCATGTAAACATGTTTTTAGTTATACAAGTTCAGTACATAATTTCTGTCCCTCAGTATTCTAAACTTAATCAGTCTTATTCGACGATGAATGTTCCCAAGGGGGAGATATTGTAATACCCCATATTAAGCTTTGCTTTGTTCAACTCCTAGTTCTTGCATAAGAGGCTTGAAGCCTGGATATTTCACGAAGTGTTGAAAACTCAGCCTTATTTTTGACCTGTTAACTTCAAGGATTTTTAAGTTGAAGTTTCAAACTTTGAGGTGATGGTTTTTGATTTAATTCATGTTCAAGGGTGCAAGGATCATGTCTTGAGGAAGTTTCAGATTTTTCGGACAAGGATTGGGTCGTCTTTTGATTTTGATTCCAGTAGATCATTACGATTGCATCGCGTCACCCCCTATATTGTGATGAGTATTTCATCGCATTGCGCTAGGCCTCCAAACATCATTCCATTTATGAGTTTAATCTTTTGAGGGGCAATTAGGTTATTTTCCACCGACTCAATTCATAAAAGCATAAGATTAAACACGGTTAAGGCATTATTTTCCCATTCTCTTTCAGTTTTTTTTCCAAGAAACCCTAACCTCCTATCAAGAACACCAAAACTCCATTACTTTATCTTCAAGATAAATAAGAATTTAAGTTTCCTAATTTAAGAATTCAAGAAAAGGTTTCTAGATCATCTTCAAGGCTTTCTAAGTCAAGGTTTATCCATCAAATCAATCATATTAAGGGATGTGGGATTATGAATAAGAGTATCCTTTCACCCTTGTGCCCAAATTTTATGATTTTAAGATTCTATTTACATGTTTTAAAGTAGGTTTTATACAAAAGTTCATATATTCTTGAAACATGTAATTATCCTGAGATTTAGAGCTTTAAGTATATCAAGAAGTGCTTATGTTTATGTTTTTAACTTACAAGATTTATATTATGAATGAGATTGCACTATCTTGACTTTTTAATTTTGAAGTATTTCAAGAATTATATTTATCATGAAGTTTTGGGTGTGAATTTCACAACGCCCAAGCGCACACGCAAATGTACGTGGTCTACCAAGTAATATAGTGGCCTTCAAAAAAGCTGAGTTATCGATCCCACAGAGACTAGTTTTGGCAATGATTTGATTTCAATTCACAATTTAGATTCACTTGATGTGAGAGTAACCAAGAGAGAGAATTGAGCTTTTTAAATTTAAAGTAAAGTAAATAAAGCATAAAGTAAAGATCTTATAACAATCAATAGGAGGAAACCAAGGGTTGAAGCACTCTAACCAATCATATTATGCTATTGGATTTCATTCGTTGACTTGCTTAACTTGGTTGTTGATTCGTAGGGTTAATATTACGATTATGGTTTCCCAGCCTTTAATTTATTACCTAAGTTGAACCTTACACCTACATCATTGAGCGGGATTGTAATAATTCACTTAAGTTCTTAACAAATATCATCCTATATATGAATCAAGTAAGGTATCTAAGTAAATCTCTATCCTACATACTAATTAAAGTTTCTTATTTTATAAAGAATCAAGAACCATATTTTGCTTATTCTCATGTTCTATCGCCCTATTCCCTCTCCGGAGTTCACAAGGTTGACAATAGATGTATTTTAAGGGTCGTGAATCCTTAAAATAGTTAAAATGAGAATAAAAAAACAACCAATATTGATAATCAAATAAAACAAACTTAATCCATAACAATAATAATCATGTTCTTGGCTTCAACCCCAGAAAAGGGTGTTTAGCCACGCATAGTCATAATCCTAATCACAAAATAGTAATTAAAAACTAAAAACATGAATGAACTAAATAAAAATAATAAAAAACTAATGAAGAAGTCGTAGCAGTCCTTTGCACTCCAAAATATGCTAAAAAGATTTATAAAAACGTGATACAACATGTATTTATAGTGTAGGAGCAATCCCTTTCCGTGTTGAACAAGAATAGCTTTAGATGTTGAGCCTGGGAGTGGGTGGGGTGGCGCCCTGGGTTCATATGAACAATAGGTGGGGTGGATCCCTGGTTATAGCCCCGCTACAGGTAGGGTAGCACCTCAATATCACTGTACCTCTCTGGAATTTGCTCTCCGAAATTTGGTTAAGTATTGAGTCTCCCCTCTTGATCCTTTGTCTTGTGGAATATTTTCCATGGATTCTAAAATTTTTTACCATAAAAATATCATCATATTAAGATAAAAAAGCCTCCTACATCATTATACCAAACGAATTAAGAGAGAAACACAACATAACACCCATAACGACGAATCAAAACAAGAGCGAAACATAGCTAGTTAGCATTGATCTTTCCCTTATTGTTCCAGCTGTAGACTCATTCAAATTGAACTTTTATAATTACCAACAAGTTATTCCACTCATAATAAAACATAAAAATCATTAGTAACACTTTAAACACAATAGAATCTTCCAGAATCAACTAGACAAGCACCTAGCTCAAGCTAGTACCACTAGTTTTCCAAGTTGAACTCCAAATGAATCTTTTAAGTACAAACTTGTTTTGAACTCACTTTAAACTTAATAAAAACATGATTTAAAACTTCTATGCATATTTATATCATTATCAACCTACATATCACATGAATCGTCCTCAAAATAAGGCTAAAAGGCTAGAATAGTGACGCTAGAATGCATAAATACACCCAACATCACCACCCCACACTTAAAGCCTTGTTAGTCCTCGAACAACTCATTACTATAAACAACATGAGATGGAGATTCTAAACTTATACTAAATGCAAAAAACTCAAGCTAGTGCTACAATGACTACACGGAATGTAAGTTACTATACGAAGCATGTTATAAACACAATTGAAAGCTTATGAACACTACTCCAAAATATCCTCGCCTTAAGAATTGACTCACCAAGTTGGCAAACTCATGAATATCATTCAATAAAGGACATCATACAAGTCAGCCATATTCGTCAAACATGTGCCCCTCACAACAAGAGAGTTACCCATAATCACTCACAATTAAGTAATTCATAACATGATGGGTACAAGAATCAAATTATGCTCACTCTCACAAGGAATTCATAATTTACAACAAATGAACCATAGGCTTGACCTTAGTATAATGCTTCACTAATAGTCAAATGTAAAACTTAAGATCAATTAGGATTTGTTTCGGGTTGTATGTAGGCTAAGGGATGGATAGGAACTATTTGGAAATAGTGACTAACCTCTCTAAGCAATTTAATACACTACATTATACATTTAAAATAACTCTCCAACAACCAAACTACACTTATTCATTTATCCATACCTTTTGTTTTTATCCTATCTCTTTTAAGCATTTTCACAAACACTTGGTGAGCATAATGTTTATTCCTTCAAGATTTAATTTTTTTTATTCTCTACAATCATGAGAATATTTATAACACCATTTATATCAATCCCAACCACCACACATCAATTATAAACACCAATAACTATTACCTTGGTGCATCAATTTCACCTTTTTCTTCTTTAATTTCTCAAACTCCTTTTTCAATTATTACTTTTTTTTCATTAAAGCACTTAGGGGCTTTTTGGATCAACTTATGGTCTATCAAAGAAGGAGATTAGAATACATATAAAGCTACCAAAGAAAAGGCTAAGGGCTCAGTGGGGGTTAAATAGGATAATACACAATGGGTAGGACAAATAGAAGGTTATAGAATAAGGCTATCAAAGAAATGCCTAAATCATCTCCTAAACCCACACTCTTTATTTTGCTTTACACACACACTGGGAAAGTTCTAGACATCACATGCAACAAAGAATATACAAATACCTCTCACACATATGGCACATGCTCAACTAATAGGATCATCATAGACTCCCAAACACATAATAGCATAAATTCAAAATTAAGCCAACAAGTAAACGAGTCATAAATACGATCCTAGGAATCTCAAAAGTAGTAATTCTCATAATTTACATGCTTATACAAGCAAACTCACATGCATCATGCAATCAAAAATAGCACCAACTCAAATATCTCACTTATTCCTATCCTAAAAATTTTAAATTGAGCAAAAATTTGGGAATTTCACCCTACACTTAAAAATCTACTTTGTCCCCAAAGTAAATTTTAAAAATAAGAGATAGAAATAATCCCTGAGGCCTTTAGGACTAGCTAGTAGCATCATCACACATAAAGGAGATCCCTGGGACCCCACACTTTGTCTTTTCCATGCTTTAAGCTCAAGTTTATGGTACTCAGACTTCCCATTAACCTGTGACTCAACAAAAAACAACTATATGAAATAAAAACTAAAAAATTGAAAAGAAAACATACCTAATTAACTTGGGTTGCCTCCCAAGAAGTGTCTGATTTAGTGTCGTGGCATGACGCAACTCAACTCAACCATATTCCTTTACCCTTTTACTCCCTTTTGGGAGCAATTTTTCATTCATTTCAGACCTCTTAAGTTTTCACTCTCAAAGTCACTATATCTCTTCATATCAACCTTTATCATGTGGGACACAGTGATTTCATCTTAGGCCGCTCAATCAGGTAATCTGAAGAGGTCTCTGGTGGACTAACCACCCTACTCTTTTCCCCTTCAATATTATTTATCATACACAAATCTTAAACTTGGGATGTAATTGTGGGTGCTTTGTATACATCAAACACCACCTCTTCATCATTTACCCTCATCTTAAGCATTCCTTCTTTAACATCAATCAAGGCCCCCCCCGGTTGCTAAGAATGAATGCCTCAATATAATTGGTACCTATTCATCTGCCTTAAAATCAAGAATAATAAAGTCATCAAGTATAATGAATTTACCAACCTTTATGAGAAAATCCTTAATTATTCCATCCAGATGTATGAATAACCTGTCTGCCAGCTGCAATACCATGATGGTCGATCTTGGCTCTCCCAAGCCCAATATTTTAAATAGTGATAGGGACATCAAGTTTATGCTCGCCCTTAAGTCACTCAGTGCATGGACCGCTTTACTCTAAACTTGGATTAGGATAGCAAACTTCCCCTGATCTCTTTAATTCTTTGGGATTTTTGTGTTATTACCAAACTACACCCTTCAGTGAGTGTTATCGCCCCTACATTCTAAAATTTTACCTTATTAACCACCATATCCCTTAAATACTTTGCATACTTAGGCATACCCTATAAAATATCTAACAAAGGTAAGTTAATGTAAAGTCCTCTAAATGTATCAAAGAAATTAAACATGGCATCTTCCTTCTCTTTAATTTGCCCTGAGGAAAGGGTAGTGGCAGCATCTTCTTCATCTCTGATCAACAACTTTTTCTTTTAAGTACTTAGACTTCCTTGAATTTTCAGCAATACTGTTATTTACCTGTTAGGTCACCACATCAGCATCTATCTCCTTAGTTGCCTTTAGAGGTTCTCCAGGAAGCTCTTTACCACTCCTCAAGGTGATTGCCATAACTTGCTTTGGATTTTCTGTATCAGGTGGCAAAACACCTTGTGTCCTAGTATTTAATGCTTTTTGTAACTTCCCAACCTACAACTATAAGATCCTCTAGGCCACTTTCTGATTTGGTATTTCTGTCTGTTGATTTTTCATATCCGCCAACAGTTATGCTTACCCAACTATAAGTTGCTTCAATATCTCTTCCATGTTGCTATTTGATTGACTTGGTTGGGCTTGTGACTGTGGGGCATTCCGTGACTGATTTGGTGGTTGATTTTTCCACTTCATGTTGTAGGCATTACCATAATTAGGCCTTTGAGCATTGCTTACATACATCACAGATTTTGGATTTGAAGCACACATGAAAGTCGCATGACCACTATTTTTGCATACTTTATACCAACCTGCAGCTTGTTGGATGGCATTTACTATGGCTGCAGGTTGTTCTGCTCCCAATTTTATGCTACTAAAGTGAGTGTTGTTCAAATTTTGTATTGCAAAAACCTGAGCTGATAGAGTTGTGGATTGGTCCACCTCCAATACACCCGTAATTCTTTTTGTGGAACTTCTAGAATCTAAATGCAACTCTGGATTTCCTTGTGCTATGCGGTTCAGAAATGTGTACAACTGATAAGTTAGTTCCAATGCTTGACCACCTATAGCTGAATCTAGCAAAATCTTTGTATTATGATGAAGAGCTTCTATAAATGTGTGAACAAGTACCTAATTTGACTGTTGGTGATGTAGAAAATCTCGAAGAAGATCCTTAAAGAATTACCAAGCATGATAGAGATTTTCATCAGGATTCTATTTGAAGCTCACTATCTCACTGTGAAGTCTCGCAGTCTTGCCTGATATAAAGAATCTAATGAGGAACTTTTTAGCTAAGTCGTCATAAGATGTGATTGAATTGGCCAGATCCATATTCAACCACCTTTCTACTTCCCCCAAAAGTGAATGGGGAAACAGTGTTAGCCTCACATAATCTGGAGTCACCCCAATCAGAGTGAATGTATCAGTAAGCTTGATAAAAGTCTGCAAGTTGAGTTATGGATCCTCGTGTGAAAGCCCTGCAAAATGTCCACCGCTAATAAGAAGTTGCACCATATTGTGTTTCAACTCAAAATTCCCCCCAGTTGTTGGCCTTTGAATTAGGGAAGTCAAGTTTGTTAGAAGTGGGACTGCCACTTCCCTAACATCCCTACCAGCTGTTTGTTATTCAGCCATAGGAATGGTATTCTCTTTTCCCTCTTGGATTTGTAGAATTTTGGGGAGAAGGATTACTTCTCTCCTGTGTTGATGGTAAAGTTTCTCGGGTTTTGGTCTTGGTTCTACCAATCCTCAATCCCTTGCCAGCTTATAAACATAGAAACCTGTCTCCTACAAACATAAAACCAAGATCAAGCATAAAACACCAAATAAATCTAAAAATAAAACTAAAATAAATAAATTTCCAAATACAAGTCCCCGAAAATGGAACCAAAAACTTTACAACGCCTCCAAAAAATTATCAATTCCCAAGCGCACACCCAAGTGTAGGTGGTTTAACAAGTAATATAGTGTCCTTCAAGAAAGCCGAGTTATTGATCCCACAGAGACTAGATTTGGAAATGATTTGATTTCAGTTCACAATTTCAATTCACTCGATGCGATAGTAACAAAAAAAAAGAGAATTGAGTTTGTAAATTGCAAGAAAAGTAAATAATACGTAAAGTAAAGATCTTGTAACAATCAATAGGAGAAAACGCAGGGTTGAAGCACTCTAAACAATCATATTATGCTATTAGATTTCATTCGTTGACTAGATTATCTTAGTTGTTGATTCGTAGGGTTAATTTTATAATTATGGTTTCCTAACCTCTAATCTATTACCTAACTTGAACCTTGCACCTATATCGTTGAACGGGGATATAATAATTCACTTAAGTTCTTAAAAAATATCATCCTACATATGAATAAAATAAGGTATCTAAGTACATCCCTGTCCTAGATACTAATTGAAGTTTCTTATTTTATAAAGAATCAAGAACTATACTCTGGTTATTATCATATTCTATCGCCCTATTCCCTCTTCCGAGTTCACAAGGCTGATGATGGATGTATTCTAAGTGTCGTGAATCCTTAAAATATTTAAAATGAGAATAAAAAAATAACCAACGATAGCAATAATAATCATGTTCTTGGCTTCAACCCCTGAAAAGAGAGTTTAGCCATGCATAGTCATAATAGTAATCATAAAATAGTAATTAACGACTAAAAATATGAATGAACTAAATAAAATAATAAAAACCTAATAAAGAAGTTGTATCAGACCTTTCTCTCCAAAATATTGTAAAAAGATCTGTAAAAATGTGATACAACATGTATTTATAGTGTTGGAGCATGCCCTTTCCTTGTTGAACAAGAAAAGCTTCAGATGTTGAGCCTGGAAGTGGGTGGGATGGTTCCATGGGTTCATCCCCACTAAAATTTTTGTGGAACCCTAGATATATCCCCGCTATAGGTGGGACGGCACCTCAATATCTCCCTACCTCTCTGAAATTTTCTCTTCAAAATTTGGTTAAGTGCTGAGTCTCCCCTCTTGATCCTTTGTCTTGTGGCATTTTTCCAATGTATTCCAAGCTTATTTAATGTACAAATATCATTATATTCAGCTCCAAATGCCTCCTACAACATCACACCAAAATAATTAAGAGAGAAACTCAACACAACACCTATAACAATGAATCAAAACAAGAGCTAAACACAACTAGTTAGCATTGATCTTTCTCTTATTGTTCCAGCTGTAGACTCATTCAAATTGAATTTTTCTCATTAAAAAAAGTTATTCTGCTCATAATAACACATTAAAATCATTAGGAACACTTTAATCACAATAGAATCCACCAAAATTAACTAGACAAGCACCTAGCTCAAGCTAGTAACACTGGTTTTCCAAGTTGAACTCTAAATAAATCTTTTAAGTACAAACTTGTTTGGAACTCACTTTAAACATAATAAATACATTATTTAACACTTATATGCACATTTATATCATTATCAACCCATATATCACATGAATCATCCTCATAATTAGGCTAAAAGGTTAGAATAGTGACTCTAGATGCATAAATACACCCAACATCACCACCATGAGTTTAAAGCATGAATTTTAAGCCCTAATCTTAAGTGTTGAGATTTAAAGACGATTATTCTTTTAAGCATTCTATTACCATCTTATATCAAGATTTAAAGCAAGAATTGATCTTTTGATCTGAACCTAAGATATGGAATCCACATTTGTTCATTTTGATTATAGTTTAAATAAAAGAGAAGCATAACTAGTTCACATTATAAAACCTTATGCTATTTTTAAGGTGGATTTCCTAAAGTATGAACATTTAGTAATAAAGGAGTAGTATTTTGCATCGAGTTGGGTATACATCCATGGTCACATGCCCCAGAACTACGCGCCGATGTAGGTTAAGCTTATTCCCAATATAGATGAAGTTAAGGATAGTGATCACTTAAGTTATGGTCTTATTCGATGGCAAGGGTAGGAAACCTCCCCTAACGTGTTCAAGACATTGGACTTCATGATAACTCACATGGTTTATGTCAGTTAGAAGAACCTCCCTTGTACACACAAATTACACCTCTCTTACGAGAGAGTAAGTAGTTGCTGTCAAATATAGAACCTAACTAGGTTGGGTGTCAAATACCACAGGGAATATAGTGTTTGCTTAGTATTATGATTGTTATTAGACTACTGATCTAAGGTTCTGAAATAAAGGGGGTTTGAAAATATTAACGGTGTTCTTTTGTATTTGTGTTACACAAAAGTCCAGCTACTGAGAGTAAATATAGATGTAATTTCAATGAGACTGAATTAACTAGAGTTATGCTCACCAAGATGTTCAAACCATTAGGGTTGAGAGTTTTTGTTCGAAATCTAACTTATGTTAATTGCAAGAATTATTGGATTATAAGGATTACCCATGTGTTTCTCAGCCTATTGAGTATTTTACCCTTTACTTCTCTCGAACTTAAAGGATCCATGCATTATTCAATAACACTCTCGTGAGGGTTGATCCTATTAAGGAATCAACCCATTAACCAAAAAGGTAAACCAATGGAGTTCATGTGAATCACTTCTTTTCCAACATCCACTTTCTTGTCAGACAAGTGGAGTTTATGGGCTTACTTCTCAAGTTTGAAACCAAGAGATGTCATTAAGATGAAGAAAGATTTCTGCAATTTCGATAAATGTTAGAAATCAAACCCATTCACAACCCCAAATTAGTTCTCTTCATCAAGGCTCCCATAACCCTAGTTATGGGAGTTTAGCTACTCATATCCATATAAGAAATCAAAGTTATGTTGATGTTCATAAATTACTTCAGAAAAGTACATACAAATGTCACAATATTGTTCTTCTCAATCTTTGATGGAAAATATGAAAACTAATAATCAACTCTCAATCTCTAGATTTAAATCCAAATTAAAATTAGTGCAAAGCTCTCAATAGAGGAGAAAGTAAGAAACTGAAGACAAAAGATACCTACTAAACCCTAATACTTCGTATTTATATGTCCCTAGCTAAAAGGATATAAAATTCAAAATCATAAAATTTGCGTCCAAAGTGAAGGCCAACTTAGTGGTCCATCACAAGGTTGACGGTCCACCATTTGACCCATTGCTACTGATCTTGGAAGGTCACTTTCTGGATAAAACTAACGGACAACTTGGTGTTCCGTCGTAAGACTGGCGGTCCACCACTAGGTTCGTCGCTGAGTGTCCTTTAGGGATCCAGGTTCTGGATGAAACTAACGGCCTACTTGGTGGTCTGTCGTATGACTGACAGTCCGACATTTGGTCCATCTCCATAAGACCTGAAGTCTTGGGATCTGTCTAGGCTTGATGGCTAAGTTGGTGATCCATCGCAAGACTGACGGTCCACCATTTATACCATCACAGGGTCTTCTGAAGAAGTGAGTTCTAGTTAGATCTGACGGTTAACATGGTGGTTCATCGCAACACTGACGGTCCACCATTTTGACCGGCAGAAGTGGTTTTTTGTCATTTTTCTTCAGCTAGATCCTTACCTTGAAACATTAAAAACCAGCATTAAACGCAACCTTCGTTGCTTGAAAACATACAACTTTTCCAAGAAAAAAATGCAAAATGTTCTGTCGAAGGCTGGAACATCAACACCCTCAACTTAAGATTGTTGCTTGTCCTCAAGCAACTCAGCATCCAATTGCAAACATGAACCATACCCTGATAAGTAACCAACTAATAAATCACTTTGACGCAACCATTTACTCATCATTTGACTCACATCAATTTCAACCGGCAAGTTCTACACCCAGCATTGATTATAATTCAACACACACAAACATAGATGTCATGTCCTACAGAGAACAACAGAACTAAGCAAAACTCCTGTTGCCCTCAAAACAATGAAGTCCACCACTCTTTATACTACGTGGACACAATCTAAACTCTCACGCTCATTAAAAAAGTTACAAGTATAGTCGATGTACCCATAGGCTTGCCCTTGCCATTTAGCGCACCCTCAAAGATGATTTGCTAGGATCAAACAGGTCATTTCAAGTCCTGTAATGAGGCTTTAGGCTAGGTGAGGGTACACTTTTGTGTAAAGTGACTCATTAGGACTTAACTCTCCTTACCCTAGCAACTTTTCAGCACCAAGTTGCTATTTTCATCAACTTTCTTATAATCTCCCTTAATCAATTCTACTTAAATCATAACACACTTTTTTAAAAATTTTTAGCATCAACCACCCTCAACTTATGCTGATGCAGTAAGCTAAGATGCACAATATCTTTGAACTGATCAGGGCCAAATGCTTCTAAACTATATTCTAAACCAAATTTCCACTAGGTAGTTATATTTTGACAATAGCCACCCTCAACTTAGGTGTTTTGCTTAAGTTAAGATGCATAATGCCCAATATTGGTCCAGGGCCAAAATTGAATAATAATGCCCTACGGAGAGTTAATTATAGTTATAAGAAATGAAAAAATCTACTAAAAACTCAAAATGGGTTCGAGTGAGGGGGAAATCTTAGAGAGGTTAATTATTTAGGCTAAGTGGACTAAACGTATAAGGAGGCCTTCCATCCTATCCTATTGAACCAGTTAGAGAATTGTATCAATGACTTAGGCAAATTCTAGGCACTACACTATGCAAGAACTCAAGACAAATCCTCACACATATAGAGGCAACTGAGTTGAAATTCTCCTACTACTCTTTAGGATTTCCATCACATGATTCATGCACCTCTTACATGTTAATACCAAATGTTGACTCACTGAAGGTTATGCACACATGTTACATGATTAGAGTAAATAATTACACATACATGCTCATAGTCTTATGCCAACATCATTTATGATTTATATTTACAAAGGGATACTAAAACGGGAAGAAAAAAACATTTTATAAATAATGTTACACAGATATTTATATCACAAGATTAGGAAATTAGAAATGCAAAAGAAGACACCCTAGACATGTCAGTTCTACTAGATAGCATATCGAGGGAAAAGAGATCGGCAACACAAACCACCATGGTACAAGTATACCACCTCCACAAAAAAAATAGATGCATTGTCCTCAAAGCATTGATTTAAAGTACAAGGAGATAGTTTTACTTATTTTGCCTCTTATACGTTTGAGGCATCTGTGAAGTATGGTGAGGATCTTGCATCCTCACTTGGTGCAATGTTGGCCCCTATACTGGTAGGGGAACTCAAAACCTCACCCTCTAAGATTGGAGGAATTATCTCTTGAACTGATCCTGCACTATGCCCCCTTTCTGGGGCAGCACTAGTGGATACCCCTGCTACTTTGTCTTCTTATTTCTTTCTCCTCTTTTTTTCATCCTTCATTGACTTCTTTCAAGATCTCTTAATATCATGTTATTCTCATTGTTCTGGTGTCATTTCTTCTCTTTGCTTCTTTCCTTGTAGCTTTTTCATCCATTTGCTCCTTCTATTTGTCTTTTACTGGTCTGCCCATCAAGTCTGCAATATGCTCATCAACATCACTTTTCACCAAGGTTGGGTCAAAAACAAGCTGTTGTGGCTTCTTACTCCTTAGCTCTGCAATATCCATCTTTTCTTATTCAAATTCAGCCATCATCTTGGCAAGGTCGGGGAGGGACAGTGAATTGAGCCTTTTGTTGATTCAAAGTTCCATGGTGTTCATCCTAGTCTGAATAGTTTGGAATGGATGAACTGCATCATCCACAATTTCATCAACAAAAGGCTTAAAGTTTGTAGCTCACTTATCTACATGTCTCTGAAACCCCTTTTGCATTTTCACTTACCTAGCAAAGTTTTCTGGTGTTAACCTACACTCAGCAAAATCTGCTCCTCCCATAGATTGTGCAGAACCTGACCCTGCATATATTCCTTAGGGTACGTACTCAGGTGGCACATAGGTGGTAACGGGTAAAGGCATACCTGTGGGAATCTCTATAGCATCAGAAGCTGGTGCAGATTGAGTCTGGTAAGCTGGAGGCTTGGTAAAACGCATCTCGAACTTTGAGTCATCTTTCTACTTATCAAGTTCCTGCTTATGTATAGCCTAGATTTCATTGTCTACTCCAGAAATCAAAGGCACACCAGTCTATCTGCATAAAGTCATGATTAAGCATAAAAATGGCAATGAACTGGAGATTTTGTGTGCCCTCATGAACATCTCATCTGTAATTATCTGGCCAAAGTCAATTTAAAGCCCTGAGATCAAGTTTTCCACCAATATGGCTCTGTGTTTATCCATGTTCCCATCTACTTTGGTTGGCATTAACCTCAAACGAACAATAGCCCACCAAAATTTAGCCTTAAAACTAAGGGAATATTTTGCAATACGCTCCCGTGAGTTGGTCAACCAAGAGGGGTTACCATCCTTAGTCAAGAATGAGGCCACCCAAGGTCTTTGAGTGGAAGAATTTCTCAATCTGTACTCAAGATCAGGCACAACAAGTGGGGCCTCATACTCTAGTCCGAATAACATCCTATTGATTGTTCAGGCTGAAATATCAATAATGACTCCTCTGACAGGTCAAGACTCTCTGTTTGGAAATTTTGTAATTGATGTCCCCTTTGAGAAATCCTATTCTACCAGTACAAGATAATTTGCAAATAATTCTCTTACCCAATTTGGTTGATAGGCTCCCGGTGGCTGGCTCATCTATTCTAGTTCATACTCGTTGAACCGACATTCCAACTCAGGTTATTCATTAATTCCTTGGTCATAATCTGATGCTCTTCCGTAAATAACCTTTTGATCCCTCTCACAGTGGTTGTCAACCCATCATAGAACTTCTCATGTACTCCCTCTACCTACTATCTGATCGCCTTTCAAACTTGAGGATCCTTACGTGTGACAATATTAGCATCCTCTGGTTCAGTTTCTACGTTATACGTTTTAGTCTGCCCTTCTACATTGGCATCCTAAGTTTTAACATCAGCCGGATCAGATGGAGTGGCATTAACTATGGCCTCGTCTAGGATCGAACTGATACTTCTAGTACAATCCTCACTCTCCTCTTTAAACTGGGAGTAGGGGAATTTCCCTTCCATGTTGTCTGGTGTTAAATCCTAATACGAGTTCGCTGCCACCCCTTTGAGATCTTCCTCCTCTTTTTACTGTTATTTTGGGAGCCATAACACCTAAAAAAGAGGTAAGAAATTGGTCCAAAGCAAAAATCTATCAAATTAGTGAATTTCATGACTTGACGGTCAAAATGGTGGTTCACCAGTGGTGGGACGGTCCACCATTTTGGCCCTCAAGCCTTATCCATTATCCTGCTAATTCCATTACAAAAAACCATGCCAAACACAACCCACTGTTGAATGCATCCTTTAGACAAAGAAGAATAGAATTATGCGTATACCTTGGTTTTACAGAGAGACAAGCTTGCAACTTTAGAGAACAAGACTATTCAAACAACTCTTCAATTGTGATCTCAACTTGATGGTGATGAAGAGAACAAGAAGAATAGATGTGTTTAAATAGGAGAAAAGGAAGGAGATGTAGAGTTCTAGAGGTAACAATTTCCTTCAAATTCATTCCTTCAGATTCTTTGAATATGAAGGGAGTTGAAAAATTTAAGGATTTGAAGGGGTTACACAGTATGTAACTGCCTTATTTTATCACTTTAAAACCTTTTTGGTAAAAAATGGGTCATTTAACAAGGCTTCAGATTCAACCCGACCCGACCCAGAATTAGGGTTACAGTGACACTAGGACCGACGGACCGTCTAATCTTTGATGGTCCACCAATTAACCGTTGAATCTTACCAAGATCTGAGCAACTCTACTTTATTGCAACGGTTATCGGGATGGTCCACCTCATTTTTTATGTTCCACCAAATTTACCATCGTAACTTACCAGAAACTAGGACATCAAGGTTGATTTTGATGGTCAATTAGATAGTCCACCAACTTTGGGATGGTTCACCACTTTAACCATCAACTTGATCTAGTGAATGAATTTTTCTGCCTATTTGCGACGAAGGAAATGGTGAACCGTCTTGGGAATGGTGGTCCACCGAATCGGCCATCATTTTTGTTCCAGTAGCTTAGATTTTTACCCATGTTTTCAACTGTACCACTCCTATTTTTTGCTGCAATTTTGATCCTGCACACTTCACAAACGTATCAAAAATGCACTAATAACAACAACAACAATAAAAATGCTATACAATAACACATTGTGGGTTGCCTCCCACTAGCGCCTGATTTATTATCGCGGCACGACTTAGTTATCTTGATTACTCAGACTTCATTGAGATAGATGGTAGTAATATTCTGTATCGAGTCCTTTGGACTGATATAAAGTTTGACTCATTGCCCGTTGACTTTGAAAATGCTTCCACCTTTATTTTAAAGTTCGACTACTCTAGATGAGTAGAATTGACTCACTTTAAACGGGCCTGACCACTTGCACTTAAGTTTATCTGGGAACAGTTTGAGTCTGGAGTTGAACAGAAGCACCAAGTTACCTTTCTGGAAATATCATTTTTCAATCCTTCGAACATGATACTTCTTCATCTTCTCCTTGTATAGGTCTGCCCTTTCATAAGCTTCAAAAAGGAACTCATCCATTTCATTAAGCTGCCCCAGTCTCATACTCGTCGCCTCATTCTAGTTCAGATTAAGATGCTTCAGAGCCCACTATACTTTATTCTCTAGCTCAATCGGCAAATAACATGCCTTTCCATAAAACAATTGGTATGGTGACATGCCCATAATGCACCATCCAGCTTCCTAGACCAATATTTTCTGCTTGCATTCACAGTCTTGGCAAGGATAGCCTTAATTTCCCAATTAGAGACTTCCACTTTCCCACTTTTTTGTAGGTGATATGGCTTAGCTACCTTATGCTTATTAACTCCATATTTTGCCAATATGGCTCAGAACATCTTGTTGTAAAAGTGTAATCCTCCATCACTTATGATGGTACATGGTACCCCAAAGTGAGAGAAGATGTTTCTCCTTAAGAATGCAATGACTCACTACCCTTCATTATCTGCTATAGCAACAGCCTCAACCCATTTTGACACGTAGTCAACCACAACTATTATGTACTTCATCCCAAATGAGCTCACAAAAAACCCCATAAAGTCAATGCCCCATACATCAAATAGTTCAACCTCTAACATCTTGGACATTGGCATCTCATGAAACTTTGAGATAGACCCTTTCCTGTGACATTAGTCACATCTCTTTAAGAACTCATAATCATCCTTAAACAAAGTGGGCTAATAGTAACCGCTTTGAGGCACTTTTTTGATAGTACAATTACCAGCATGATGACCTCTAACTGGGGAATAATGAGTTGTTTCTAGTACACTCAACATCTCTACTTCTGGAATACATCTTCTAATAATGCCATCCGCACACCCCCGAAATAGATACGGGTCATCCCAAAAATAGTGTTTCGCATCATGAAGAAACTTTTTCTTCTAATGGAAGGAAATTTTTTTTGGCATTACCTCACTTACCACGTAGTTCTGAAGTCAGCATACCAAGGTACTTTTTTGAGCACTACAGCCAATACTTTCTCATCCGAAAAGGAATCATCAATTTCAAGATTGTCTTTTACTGCCTGCTCGCCTTCAAGTCTGGATAAGTGATCAGCCACCTGATTCTCACATCCCTTGTGATTCTTGACCTCGAAGTCAAATTCCTGAAGTAGCAATACCCATCAGATCAACCTACGTTTAGCATCCTTTTTTTTATTAGGTACCTCAAGGCAGCATGGCCAGTGTGTACCACTACCTTGGTACCTAGCAGATATACTCAAAACTTCTCAAAAGCATACACCACTTCTAGAAGTTCCTACTCTGTCATTGTATAATTCTTCTGAGCCCCATTTAAGGCCTTTCTTTCATAATATATTGGGTGAAAAACCTTCTTTTTCTTTTGTTCGAGAATAGGTCCAAGTACTACTCCACTAGCATCACACATAATATCGAATGGCTTTATCCAATCAGGAGCAACAATAATTGGAGCTTCCACTAGTTTCAACTTAAGGAATTCAAACGCCTTTCTACATTCATCATCAAAAAAAATATGGCTTCTTTCTCCAAGAGTTTGCAAAGTGGGTTCGTAATCTTGGAGAAATCCTTTATGAATCTGCGGTAAAACCCTGCATGGCTAATAAAACTACGTACCTCTTTGACTGTGATAGGAGGTGGTAGTTTCTCAATCACCTCAATCTTTGACTTATCTACCTCAATCCCTTTGGTTGAAATTCAGTGACCGAGCACAATGTCTTCCTTCACCATGAAGTGGCACTTTTCCCTGTTATGAACAAGGTTGAACTCTTGACACCGTTGTAATGACCAACTCAAATTTAGCAAGCATAGTTCAAAGGAATCACCAACAACTGAGAAATCATCCATAAACACCTCTAGGGTGTTGTATGGGCTTGTGAATGTAGTCTTATCCTGATATTCAGGAGCAACTGAAATATGGTTGTAATAGAAATACCCATCTAAGAAGTAGTACCGCCCCCTTCCTTCCAACCGATCAAGTATTTGATCCCTTAAGGACATTGGGAAGTGGTCCTTTAAAGTCCATGATTTTAGTTTGCGATAGTCCATGCAAACTCTCCAATCTGTCACGGGTCTGAGAGGAATCAATTCATTCTTTTCATTTGCAACAACCATTATGCCCCCTTTCTTGGGCACACATTGAACTGGACTTACCCACTTACTGTCTGAAATAGGATAAACCACTCCTGCATCCAACCACTTGATAATATCCTTCTTAACCACCGCTTGCATCGGTGGGTTAATTCAGCATTGATGCTCAATGGTTGGAGTACAGTCACCCTCAAGCTGTATCTTATGAGTGCAGATGCCAGGGGGAATGCCAATAGTATCAGCAATAGTCCAACCTATTGCTCTTTTGTACCTTTGAAGCACCAAAATAAGTGCTTCCACCTGCTGCTCACTTAAATCAGCTGCAATAATAATAGGTAGTATGTGTTTATCTCCCAGAATTACATACCTTAAATTCCCGGGTAGCTCTTTCAATTCCAATACTGGCGGCTCTTCAATGAATGGCTTAGCCGGTATTGTTGGTATAGTCTTCAGATCAAGATCGAGTTTCTTAGGAGCATAAGAGTATGATCCCATTCCTGTCAATGCACAAACCGTCTCTTTGTACTCCTCAGTGCCCTCACGATCAAAATTCATCAAAACTGCAGCTAGGGGCTCAACAACAAATCTTTCCTCTATAGGTACCTCCTTCTCATCCTCATAGTATACATCAATAATTGAGAACACGCTCATTTCTTTCTACTGCTTCATTGATTAGTATACATTAAATCGCACCACTTTATCATTCAAACTAAATAAGAGCTCATTCGCTCGCAGATCAATCAACAAACTTCCAGTTGTGAGAAAAGGTCGACCTAGGATTATGGGCACCTCGAAGTCCACCTCACAATCCAAAATGATGAAATCCTCAAAAAATATGAAACTAGCAACCTTCAACAGCACATCGTATAAAATACAAGCAGGTTATATTACTGACCTATCCGCTATCACAAGTCGTATATTGGTGGGTGTGGGGTCCCCAAACCCAACTTTTTATACACGAATAGCAGCATCAAATTGATTTTAGCTCCAAGTTGCATAGAGCTTTAGCAAAGTCAAGAGGCCCAATAGTGCATGGGATAGTAAATGCTCCCAGATCTGCCTTTTTCTGCACAGAGACCTTGTGAAAATAGCACCACAATGATATAGATTGTCTATCATCTCAAAACTAACTGACCGCTTCTTTGTGACAAGATCTTTTATGAATTTTGCATACCCGGGCATTTGCTCTAATGCCTCCACTAATGGAAGATTAATAGTCAACTGCTTAAGCATGGTCATGAATTTTCTAACCTTTGTGTTGTTGTCCTTCTTCTTCAACTGATGGGTAAATGGAGGCTCTATTTTTGGAAGAGTGGTAACCACTACTTCCGCCTCTTTTCCCTTATTCTTCTCTAACTTGTCAACCATCTGACTGTTGGATAGTGCATTAGCAATAAACTCATTCGATTTCCTAGACTCCACCGGATGATCAATCTCTGATTCTTCACTATCATCTGCTACTATGTTAACCACAAGCTTTCCCAAAGTAGGGATTACCAATACCTCACCACTTTTAGTAGTGATTCCATACATGACCTATCTTTCCTTGGGTTCTGCACTGTGTCACTTGGGATGGTGCCAGTTTTTCTCTAATTAAATATAGTAGATAGTTGATTTATCTATTTCTCCAACTATTTTATAGAAGTAGATTAAGAGTCAACTAACTGGTTTATTGAGGATAAATCATTTTTTATCTCAGTCACCCCGGTACTTGTTGCTTCTACTCCCTTCAATAGCTTGGCTATCATGTCTTCCATAGATATCTTCCTTGAACTAGTTGCGGTGGCTTCACCATTTCCAGAAGGTACATATAAGCTATTACAGTCACTCTTACTCTTTTAATTTCCTTGATCACAATCCTTATATCCAGCTTTGTCATAGTAGTTCCGACCTTGGTTTCCTTGGGAACTTCCTCAGAAACCCCTCTAATTGTTCAAGTAATTGGCTTCCTCCTCAGAATCAGAGTCATCTCTTCCTTGTGATGCTACTTCTTTAACCTTCTCTGTCTTTACTGATAACAAATATTTGGTGAGAAGATCTATCTGTGTCTTTATATGAGTCATGTCTTGGTCACACTCTTCTTCTCTTTGCCTCTATTCTATAGTCATGCCTATAGATACAGTGGATCTTGGTACCTCAGAATCCCTGGTATGCCAAGCTCTACTTTGTTTTGTCATACGGTCAAGCATGTCAGCTACTTTAGGAAAGGTGAGGTCCATGAATGACCCACCTATTATGTTGTCCATCGTTGTCTTAGTTATAGAGTTCAAGGCCCGGTATAATATCTCCATCAGGTGTACATTGGTCATCTGATAATTTGGGCACTACATCAGCTTCTTCTTGAATCTCTCCTAAGTCTCATGAAGAGCTTCATTTGGAAGCTGTTTGAAATTGCTTATTTTGTCTCTCAATTATACCCTTTTGGATGGCGAAAAGAATCTTTCTAGGAAAGCATCTTTCTATTGCCTCCAATTAGTAATAGAGTTGGGAGTTACCCTATTCAACCATAAAGTTACCTCTCCAAATATAGAAAATGGAAATAGCCACAACCAAATAGCATTTTTCCCAACCCCTGGGCTGTTAATTTATTTGCATGTTGAGATGAAATTAACTAAATATATATTCGGATCGTCACCAGAAAGTCCACCAAATAATCTTTTGAGATACAATAGCTAGATCATAGTGCTTGTAATATTAAACTTGGCTCCGAGTGCTAAGGGCAGAGAATAATAGCCCCCATTGTACCAGCTCCATCCAAGTCATCATCATCCATCAGATTAAATTGGGAAGCTTGGTATTCTGGTCTCGCCCTCATAGGATAATTTCTGTTGACATTCCTATTTGCTGGTGCAAGTAAATTATCTGCACGCCTTGGTTTTATTGGAGCTAATAAATCATCATCCCTAGATCCTCATCATCTGGGTTTAGACTCCGGCCTGCATTATATGTAACCTACTGGTTTACTTGTACAGGTACTAAGGTGTCTAGTATGGCTTCTTTTTGCTGAGCAACTACTCTTTCTTGGTCCTGTTGACCATCCATTCTGCCAATAAGTTGAGGTTCTAGATGAATAGTTAATAAAGGTTCACCTGATCTCCGAGTACTTGGCATACAAGATGATCACCATGTGCAAAACAAAAAAACAAATAAAAAGTAAAATTTTTGAGAAATTTTGACCAAACGTCAAGCAACAAACACAAACTTAATTGAGAATCGTATTCCCCGGTAACGGCGCCAAAATTTGATATGCCCAAATTACACATCTCTTATGAGAGAGTAAGCAGTCATTGTCAAATATAGAACCCAACTGGGTTGGGTGTCAAATCCCACAAGGAATATAGTGTTCACTAAGTATTGTGATTATTATTATACTATTGATCTAAGGTTCTGAAATAAAGGGGATCTGGAAATGTTAACAGTGTCCAGCTACCAAGAGTAAATGTAGATGTAATTTTAATGAGACTGAATTAACTAGAGTTATGCTCACCAAGATGTTCAAACCATTAGGGTTGCGAGTTTGTGTTCAAAATCTGACTTATGTATCCAATTGCAAGAATTATTGAATTCTAAGGATTACCATGTGTTTCTCAACCTATTGAGTATTTTACACTTTACTTCTCTTGAACTTAAAGGATTCATGCATTATTCAATAACACTCTCATGAGGGTTGATCTTGTTAAGGCATCAACTCATTAACCCAAAGGGTAAACCTATGGAGTTCATGTGAATCACCTCTTTTCCCAACAGACACTTTCTTGTCAGACAAGTGGAGTTTATGGGCTCACTTCTAAAGTTTGCAACCAAGAGATGCCATTAAGATGAAGAATTATTTATGCAATTTCGATAGATGTTATAAATCAAACCCATTCACAACCTTAAATTAGTTCTCTTCATCAAGGATCCCATAACCCTATGTATGGGAGTTTAACTATTCATCTCCATATAATAAATCAAAGTTATATTGATGTTCATAAATAACTTCAGAAAAGTACTTACAAATGTCAAATATTGTTCTTCTCAATCTTTGATGGAAAATATGAAAACTAATAATCAACTCTCAATCTCTAGATTCAAATCCAAATCAAAATTAGTGCAAAGCTCTCAATAGAGGAGAAAGTATGAAACTGAAGATAAAAGATACCTACTAAACCATAATACTTCATATTTATATGTCCCCAGCTAAAAGGATTTAAAATTTGAAATCATAAAATTTGCGTCCAAAGTGACGGCCAACTTGGTGGTCCATCGCAAGGTTGACGGTCCACTATTTGGCCCGTCGCTGTTGGTTTTGGAAGGTTAATTTCTGGATAAAACATATGGCCAACTTGGTGGTCCATCATAAGACTAACGGTCCACCATTTGGTCCTTCGCTGAGTCCTTCAGGGATCCAAGTTCTGGATGAAACTGATAGCCAACTTGGTAGACCGTCATAAGACTGACGGTCCACCATTTAGTCCATCACCACAAGGCCTGACGGTCAATTTGATGATCTATCACAAAACTGATGGTCCACCATTTCTACCGTTTCAGGGTCTTCTGTAGATGTGAGTTCTGGTTAGATCTGACGGTTAACTTGGTGGTTCATCGCAACACTGACGGTCCATTATTTTGACCATCAGAAGTATTTTTCTATCATTTTTCTGATACTTTTTCTTCATCTAGATCCTTACCCTAAAACATTAAAAACCAGCATTAAACACAATGTTCATTGCTTAAAAACATACAACTTTCCTAAGAAAAATGTAAAATATTCCATCGAAAGTTGGAACATCACTCCCTAAGAAAGAATAAGAGTAAAGTTTTAGAACTAAGTGTTATGGATCACAAAGTTTTATCATTTTTCTTCATTACTCATGTTTATAATTTTATAGCTTTTGTTTAATTCGAGCCCAAGGTGAGTCATTTACACTTAGCATGAATTAATTGAAAATCTAATTGCACATTGAGTTATTGATTTACTTATGCATTCACCCTACATGCTTAGTATATTTCAGAAGTACTGATCCATATATATGTCTATGTGCTACATTGTTTCATAATATAGGTTATGGTGCTCAGTTCTAGCAGTGTGATTAATTACAGACATCTCCACCTATATCCCAATGCTTGGTAAGTCCTCATAGTTTGAGGACCCATTTTATTAAACATTATTATTGATGAAGTATTTTAGTCATTTGGCTTTTGGTTAGTTCGAGTCAGCTGTGGCTTGTCCTAGTGGCTCTCTAGTTAGAGGTAGAGGCTTGTTTGACTGATTTTTATTTTTGATTCAAAGTGTTGGCTTTAAGATTTTCAGTTAAGACATAATTTTAGTTATTTTGAGATTTCATATGTAAAGTTATCTTTATTATGAGCTCTAAAGTATTTATAAGGCTTAAAGGGCTAGCTTGGGACTACTTGTAGTCTTGAGAACTATGTGACATCTAAGGTCTATATCTGGGGAATTACAAACTTGGTATCAAAGCCAGGTTTTAAAGAGTCCTAGGTGGTTAGACAAGCCGCGTTATATAAAGTCTTGATCATGGGTGTCAAGCGTGCCATATTTATAAGAAAGAGGCTACAAAGCGAGTTAGTAATCATTATTTCTTTCATGATATATCATGCTTATAGTCTTCTCTAATTGATTTAATTAGATCTTTAACGTGACATAATATGCCTCTTTACCGAGCCAATGCACACAGAAATGGTAACCAACTACCCTTGGTTGACGACCCTTTGAATGGGAATGTGTCTCATGCTAAATTTTAGGATGTCATTCAGGCATTGTCCCAAGATGTGAATGCTAATGTTTAGAGTAAGAAGCAAGTGGCTTTGCCACTTTAGAAAATTAGTAATCTAGCTATAGCTAGAATACGTGACTTCATGAGAATAAATCCACCTGAGTTTTTTAGGTCAAAGGTTGGTGAGGATCCATAACTTTTTATTAATAAGGTAAGAAAGATCACACAGATTATGCATGTTATTGAGGAGGAAAGTGTAGAATTGACATCCTATAGGCTAAAAGATATTGCTTATAATTGGGTTGTTATGTGGAGGGAATGTTAAGGTGAGAATGCATCTCCTATCAGATGGCAGGTGTTTTAGGATGAATTTTTAGACAATTTCTTTTTGCGTAAGATGAGGAAAGCTAGGGTTAAGAAGTTTATGAACCTGAGGTAGGTCTCTATGACAGTGAAGAAGTAGTGCCTTAAGTCCACTCAGTTGTTTAAGTATGCTCTTGAGTTGGTGTTGACCTTAGGTTAGTATGAGTAAGTTTGTTATAAGTGTCTGATTTGGTAGTCAAGGAGTGTAGGACGTCCATGATTATTGGGGATATGGATATCACTAGGTTGATGACTCTTGCTTAGAAGACTGAGGCAGAAAAGATGAAGTTAAGAAACAAGTAGAATAAAAGGCCTAGAACTGGACTATTTGAGTATGGTCAACCAAGGTTTAGGGGGAAGCCATTTACATTTTTAGGGGGATTCAGTAGCACCGCACCATTTTTATCCAGTTCCCTTGCACCCAAAACCAAGCAAGAGTAGTGGGGCAGGACTTTTGTTTCTAGGTCTTAGAATAGTGTAGGTAGAAGGCCCAGTTATCTAATATATACAAAGTATGGCAGAAACCATCTTATTAAGTGTTTGATGGAAAGAAGTGGCTATTATAGCTGTGGCAAGTAGGGTTATGAAATCAAAAAGTGTTCATATGCTAAGTAGGGAAGCTAGCAGAATCATCCCCAGACATAGGCTACTAGCACACCAGCTCTACTAGGTCGCCCAGTTCCTCCTCAGGGTGCATCATCCAGTACCATAGGCGATTAGTACCAAAATTGGTTCTATGCTTTACCATCCCGATAGTAGCAGGAGAGTTCACCATATGTTGTTACTGATATGCTTTATGTCTTTTATTTTGATGTGTATGTGTTGTTAGAAACAGGGTCAAATCTTTCTTATATGACTCCATGGGTTATGGTGAATTTTGGGATAGGTCCTGAAAAACTATCCAAGCCCTTCTTAGTGGCCACCCCAGTGGGTGAGTCAGTTATTGCCAGGTGAGTCTTTAAGAAGTATCCTATCACTGTCCTCCATAAGATCATACTTGTAGACCTAATAGAGTTAGAAATGATAGATTTTGATGTAATTCTAGTTATGGATTGGATTCATTCATGCTATGCATCAATAGATTGTCGCACCCATCTAGTGAAGTTTTAGTTTCCTGATGAGGCAATCTTTGAGTGGAAAGGTAGTTCTGAATCTCCCAAGTCATTTTATATCCTATCTTAAGGCTAGAAAATTGATATTAAAAGGGTGCATTTATCATTTAGTTTGAGTCAAAGATACTAAGTTTGAAGCTCTGATAGTTCAGTCAGTCTGTGTAGTCAATGATTTTCCTGAGGTTTTTCCTAATAATCTGGCAGGGGTACCTCTTGATAGAGAAATAAAATTCAGTATTAATATTCTCTCTGATACTCAAGCCATATCCATCACTCAATATCGTATGTTTTCAGCCGAGCTTAAAGAGTTAAAAGAGCAGCTCAAAGACCTCCTAGATAAAGGTTTCATAAGGCCTAGTATCTCTCCATGGGGCGCTCTCATCCTATTCATGCATAAGAAAGATGTCTCTCTCCAAATATCCATCGACTACCATTAGTTGAACAAAGTCACAATCAAGAACAAATATCCTATTCCTAGGGTTGATGACTTATTCGACCAGCTTCAAGGTTCAAGTTATTTCTCTAAGATAGACCTCAGATCTAGCTATAGTCAACTTAGAGTAATGGAATATGACATTTTAAAGACAGCCTTCAGAACCCATTATGGTCACTTTGAATTTTTGGTCATGTCATTCGGGCTAAGGACAAATCCTATTTAGTTCAATGGAGATCATAGGTTTGATGTTTATATGTTCTTGCATGGTTTCCATAAGATGTTAAATATGTTGGACTTGGTGGATTCTAATAGATTAGATTTCACTGTCTTTTAGTTATTGAGGCCAGCTAGACAATGTTGAAGAACTTAAGTAGAGAGTAAACTAGTTGGGTCACCTTTTCTTTCAAGGGATCAATTTACTCAAGAGTTTCTAGAGGAGTTTTAGGGTAGATATGATAGATTTGTAGAATAGAGACCTCATAGACTTGATAACAATAGTAATATACGTTGTAGAGTTTGGGATCCTCATGGTTATGCTTGGAGAAGGTTAGATTGTAATGGTCTTTAGGTCCTTTATTCCCAGTTCAGTAGTCTTCTACTTTTTAAGAGTGCTTTATATTTGGGGATCTCAGGCACTATAAGAGAGATAACACATAGTACTTATAGAGAGATGATTCATTAGTTGCTCAGGGAGATGACAGTCTCAATGTTATATTCCTAGGGGTGAACTCGAGGTAGGAGCATCTGGTGAAGTAGCCATATGTATGGTTTTTGTACACCTTTAATCTATCTTTGTTGTATTTGATTGTGGTTCTATATTCTCCTATGTGCTTACTTTTTTATGTTGAGTTTTGGTAAGATTCATGAGTTTTGGCAGGGTCTATTGATTTTGCTACCCAATATATGATTCTTTATCGGTGGATTAGATGTATCGATCCTATGTTATGGATTATTTCAAGTATATGATTGCATTAGATTGGGTTTTTATGAGTATTATGGATTTTTATATATTTGGGTATAATCTTCTTAACGTCTCTATTGTGGGATAGTGGTGGATCAACATTAGATATTTGTATATTCCGATTATAAGAAATAAGTCAAATGTTTTCTTAAGGGTTGTGATATAAGTTAGGATCGAGAAAGTGATTTGATTATTGGGATGGTGATTTATGAATAAAGGAAGCTTACAACTGGTGCACTAATATGGGATTATCTGCAAGTATTAGTAGTAGTGTGCACGCATAAGTTAGTTTGTTTTATAGGATTACATTGGTATAGTTATAGTTAGGCCAGCACATTAATAATAAGAATGACTTCATGGGATGACTAGTGATACTAATCAGATTGGGCAAGAATACTTTGTGATGGATTAGACTTAAGATACGACTAACTTGGAAAGATCGTAATTAAAGGATTCAAGTTGGATAAGGGAAGATTTTTAGGTATGTTTGCCATTCAGTTGTTACTTCCTTCATGATTAGCTTTGTTTACGTGAAAAAACTTATGGATATTAAAACTCTCCTTTGTCAGACTTGAATGAATTCAACTTATAAGTGTACTTTCTTTTGATTAGGATGAATTTTTGAATGGAAAGATGCCTAGTTTTCAGCATTTAATACTTTTGAAGTTAATTGGCTTAATGATACTTCTGCTCATGACTTTGATTTAGAGTATGTGTTATTATTCCAAGACTCTGGTGTTAAAGAGTACTGAAAAGGAATTGAGTTGGGAAAGAGATAAAGAATTTAGAAATAAGGAGTTTTGTTAAATTTAGAGTTTAGCTTTTGGATTGTATTGGAAATTTAATATCCTTACAATGTGATTCAATGGTGTCCTAGGAATAGTTTAATGGTGACTTATAAAGATTTAATTTATTTTTATGGCATTCATTGGCGAGATATAGTGATTATTGTACTTTTTTATGGGCTGATTTCCCTATGATATGATGGGTTACTTAGGTATGTTATCAGACGACTCTTTATTCTACCTGACTATCAAGGACTTTGGGTTAATTAATGTCACTTGGGTATTGCAAATTTCATGGGCTATGGTGATATGTTATATAAGGATTTGATACCATTTAGAATATTCAGTTTATGGTATATAGAGTTTTATGATTATTCTCGATTGCCTCAAAGTGATTGAGTGTAAGGATATGATAGTGGATTAGTAATTTAGGTATACTAAGTGTGACTTTGGGGCTTTATGCTTCCTTGATATTGATTTATGACTTAGTAGATTTAGTGTGAGGATAGGTATTGTCCATTTCAACGAGTATGGTATCAGCCTTGTGGTTGCATAGATTCCTTGGTATTTTGTGGGTCCGAGGATGATTTTTGGTTTTGTGGTGGGGTCTGTGAATTGTGGTGTCCTTGGCAGATTTATATTAGCGGAGTATGTTCAAAACTTCTAGCAAGATCGAATCTATTTTTAGGTATAGAGAAATTTCAAAGTATAGGAACTCAGCTTTATTGTGATTTTGGCCTTTGATGCTAACATTTTGGCCCTGTAAGTCATTCTGTGAAATATTTCTAGTTTTATAGTGAGATAGGTAGTTTTATAAATGTGACTCCACTATAGAGTGCTTGCTTGAGGTTTATGAGGGTATTTTCTATCCCTTGTTCATTTTGCCCTTGTAGTGATATTTGCAAATTCCTATATTTTGACCAGTTTTTCCTTCCCCATGGGTTATTTATATCATTTATGAGTTATGAGAAAGGTTTCTATGGTCCCTGATGCATTCAGAGTGATTTATATGAGTTTGTGGTTTTGGAATAGCCTTAAAGTGATTTATTTAACTTAAGTCAATATTTTATGAAACAGCATATACTTTACCCGGCCCAGACCCTACTTCATGGGAATACACTGGGGATGTTGTTATTGTTGATATTTGGGTGGTGATTCTGACAGTTCCATTTTTTACATTTGAGCCCAAGCCTTTATTTTACATTTCAACCTCTTAAATAGAAACTAGTTAAATTTAGCCAAAAGGGGTTCCCAAGGGCTAATTTGCAGTAAACAATCTCTTTTCGAAAATCAAATGGTTTTATTATGTCCGAAACATCAAAATTAGCCTAGTAAAATTATTGAGTTGTTTTTCTAGGGTGCCGAACAAATCTCAAGCATCTGTTTGAAGAGTTTTTAGACTTAGAATATAATCACATGAATTTTGAAATCTTGCTTTTTATATGATTTGATAATTTTTCCCTTCTCCTTAGTTTATGCATGTTGATTTTGGGGTGTAGGGGTGTTGGCATGGCTCCTAATGCCTTCGGGAGGGTTTTAGGAAAGTTTGAGGTATCTTGGCGCTTTAAAAGTTCCATAGTTGGCTTCGATCAACATTTGATTTTCTGAGTGATGGAAGGCAATTTGGCCACTTCCATTAGATCCAAAATGACAAATTTTGGTCAATAGCATGGCTGGCATGGGTTTGAAGCTTTTAGTTTTCATTTCGACCCCACATTTTAAAAACTACTTAAAATTTCCTTAAATAGCTCCTAGGGTTAATTTTTTGAAAATGATCTTCTTTCGAATTTCGGCATTGCCATTGAATCCAAAACATTGAAATAACATAGTAGCATATATGGTTTGTTTCTGTGGGGACCTAATTAAATGCAGGTTCGTTCAGAGCATTGTTGGCTTGCCCCAAACTCAGCATTTACTGAATCTAGTGCAGCCACCTAAGCAACAAAGGACCTGTTATGCAGTAAACACTTTAACGACCCATACCTATAAAGTAGTAGCCTCTTTAAGGGCTAGGAATTCCTTAATCAGTAGTTGTATTAGCGGTTTGGTACCAATTTAGTAGCCATTGCTGAATCTAAACCCATCTTTGTGATTTTTCACCATTTTTAGACTTTGAGCTTGGGGTTTGGGCAATATTTAGGGTTTCAATCACCATTTGAGCTTGGGTAAGCTCTAAAACCTCATTTTCGTTACTTTACATTGAATTATATCAAAAAAACACTCTTAATCTTTGTTTTTAACTTTGGACTTTGAGGATTCTTCTAGACTAGATTTAAAATGATTTTTCTTCAACCCAGACCTTATTTTTAACTCGTTTACATGTGGATTTTTAACTATAGATTCTTTTAACCTTGTGGGATGTATTTCTAAAATAAAATTTTGGTTTTACCCCTTTTATTTTCAAACTCATTTTTCAAACCCATTTTTGACCCGACTAAAATATGTGCAATATGAGTATTATTAGC
The DNA here is from genome assembly GCA_030864225.1 of Capsicum baccatum var. pendulum. Taxonomy (NCBI): domain Eukaryota; kingdom Viridiplantae; phylum Streptophyta; class Magnoliopsida; order Solanales; family Solanaceae; genus Capsicum; species Capsicum baccatum. The sequence continues at coordinate 154,843,380 of CM061560.1, read as the reverse complement.
TTTTTTTAGCATGTAGTCACAGTATTTGAATGTTGTTGTGGATTTTGAGGTGGTTCGAAAGGGGAAGGCTCCATCTTGAAGTATGTTAGGCTTGGATTTTGACATTTTGAGGTAGGTTATATCTTAACATTCTTCAGATTGGCTGGGTAATTAAAGAATAAGTAAAACATGCTATGGGTTTGGAAAAAATAACTATGGGATATGATTTTTGAGCTATTATATATTGTGTGATGCCCGTGTAGGGGCTTATATTCTGTTGTTGTTGAGTTACAATATCATTTACTATATATTTCCTGTGCAGGGGCTTTATTTGACATCATTGGCCTTATTTGTGCATTTGGCTGCCTTGTTTCTTAATGTTATGCTTATGTGGAGGCTTGAATAGATATTGTATGCCTTATTGAGCATTGTTTGTATTTATCATAATAGAAATGCCATAGGTATGGGTTGGTATGATATTAATGTTGTCTTACATTCATGTTATTCCAACGGTGCCCATCTAGAAGTGATATTATGAAATATTTACACACTGAGTTGATTTTTGACCTTACTTGTATATGTATTAAATGGATTGGATACCTTCATACAGATTTTATTGTGAGCTTTATATCCTCATTGCAAATATACACATTCAGGAAATATCGATGCCATTGAGGAACATTGTTTTTTGAAAAAAAATAAGACACTTTTAAAAATGCCTAGATTGAGGGATGTGTTAATTGGGTACATTGAGATTGGTGGAAATTTGAGATAGGATGTGGGTTGAGAACCCCACATGGTTCCTATTTGGAAGTGTTGAGGCTTAATAGGTGTATACAGAGAGTTATACGATTACTTTCAACCATTTCACTTCATCATACATCACATTGCATTGTATTTATAAATTCTGTGTTTCCTATTATATGTTTACTTATCATGTATTTAGCTTCTATATATACTTTTGTGTATGTTGTCCCTTGATGTTATATAAACATACATGCATACATATATATATATATATATATATATGTATGTATTAGAACTGTAAGTGGAGATGGAGTGAGATTTCTTTTGGAAATTTTTTTTCTTGTAAGTTTTGTGTTTATTGTATTTGATTTACTTGTATTATTATTTCTTTGATCCATTGGCCTATGATACATATCAAGTATTAGTGGACAATACTCACATCTATTATGTCCTTTTGACGTAGATTAGGTATGAGTATGATGCGCGGTGGCTGAGTTCGTGCATGAGGATTTGGTGATTTTGAGGTACTGATACACTTTAGGTTTATCAGAGTTGACATTATCCTTCATCCTATCTATTTTTATGTCTTTATTTTGATTTCATATATTGACTATGTATTTTTAGATTAGGTTTTGTATTAGATTCTCTTTACTAATGACATCAGGTCTCGGGAGCTTTATGATATTTTATTCTGTTTTTTGCTTATATAATGAGGTATTGACTAAACTCAGCTCTTAAAGTCTCGTCTTGATCTTTTATTTCCTTATTAGTTTTATTATTTCCTTTTTGGGTGATTACTTAACGATGGGATAAGTGCCATTATGACCTTGTTTTGGGGTAGTGATAAATCTATGTTAAAGCATTTGATTCATTGGTTTGATAAGTGTAAGAGCAAGATGTCTAGTAGAGTCTCGTAGATTGATATGTGGACCTCCGTATATATCTTTAAGAGGCTATAATATATCTTTAGGAAGAACTTTTCTAATTTGATTCTTTGTCGTCTAGGCTTTTCATATCCAATATTATAAATATGTATTCCATTATTTCCTACACAAATAGGAAGGACTAGGTTTAGAGATGCTAGGGATGTTGAGTTGACATCAAATATGGGAGTCTTGGTTAAAGAACAAGGCAGGGGTTGTGGTCAACCAAAAGGTAGAGGATGGTCATAGGAGCTGCCCTAACTAGAGGACAATTTATGGAGCCCTTTTTTGAGCTTGAGGTTGAGTATCGAGAGATTATTATCAGATAGGGTGTATGGGACCAGCTTAGATTCTATTGAGTTAACTTGACACCCTAGTGCTTAAGGACATATTGATTTGCCTTTTGAGTCACTTGGATGGTGTTCCATTGAGTGTATTGGTGTTCCTTAAGCTTTAAGTGGTGTTCTGCCATCTGTAGTGGCATCCATTTATGGTATTCATACTTTAGGGTTAAAACCATCATTTGCGATACCCCCGCGTATGCATTCAGTGCTTGCCATACTTATAATTTCTCTAATTTCCCTGGGTACAGTGATATCTTCTAATGATCAAAAGAGGTTTGGAAGGTTTATTCATTTTCCTTCCTTTAAGTTTAGTAGGACAATTGACAAATATTCCTTTTAGTTTCTAATTGACTACTAGGAAAAGTTACATAATTTCTTATCCCTTAAGTCTCATGGAGTTGTTTGTACTACATATTAGTTAACAGATATAGCTAGGGATTACTGGAGGTCTTTATCTAGTTGTAGGTGTTTCGATTTTCCTGGTATGAATTGGGCCCAATTTTCTGAGGCTTTCTTAGAGAGGTTTGTGTCATACAACTTGAGAGATTAGATACATGAAAAGTTTGATCACTTGGAGCAAGGCTTTATGTCTATTGCTGAGTATGAGGCATGTTTCTATTCTCTATCAAGGTATTCAACCACCAACATTTCTAATGAGTCGGAGAGGATTCGTAAGTTTGCAAAGGGGTTAGAGGGTCCTTGTTAGTTTGTTACTTCCCAAATAGTTGATTCAAAGGCTTCTTTTTAGAGTATAATTGAGCATGACAAGTTGACTGAGTCTATTACCCATTCTACTCAGGAAGGCACCAAAATGGTAGGCCAATAAGTCTATTTTAGTGGTCTTACTTCCCATAATAGAGATTTCTCAAGTAGATGATGTTAGCCTCCTATTTAATTACTTATGTTTCAATAATTACAAACTAACATAGTAAACATATAGGACTAAATTTGGAAGATCCAAAAGATCTTGAGATAGAGTGCAATCCGTGAAGATCATAGATATATGGAAGGAATTAAACAAACAACAAACAAGATTGAAGGATCCAAAAATATGGAACCAGAAGATACTTATTATAGGAGAAAATCTCAGAGAGCATATCAAAGAAGAGAATCGACATCAACGCAACATGATATGGTGAAAAAATAAGGAAAAGAATCATCTGAATTACGTAGACATATACGATATTGTAATACCCCAGGTTTTGGACCCTAAAATTTCAAAAGTTAGATAATACTGCCATGACTAGGACTCAGGTGATGAGTCATCAACACTCGTCATGAGTCGTAGGATGGGACTTGTGGTCTCTCACCAGTAAGGTAGCCTAAGGTTTCTACTCTAATCATGGCTCCTCATTAATGGTTATTAGGTCAGGTCACGAGTCATAGAGAGTGACTCATGACCATAATAGTAAAGGGCCTGGACCCTTATGTAACGATTTGAGTTGACGACTCATGGTCTGACCTCACGAGTCATTACCAGACCCATGATGACTGGGCTCAATTTTTTTGCACATTTTCATTAAGGAGTTTTTGGTTGTTTCTTTCTTTCACACTTATTTTCGATGACTTAAAACAATAAAAGGACCTTTTTATCCTAAATTTCTCAACTCAGACTTTGCTATTTTCATCTTAAACTCCCCAAAGCAAGAGAAAACTAGGGTTGATAAGGGATTCAATCTTCAAGCTTCAAAATCTAGATTTCTTCTAAATTCTTGTGTGTTTCAGGCGTGTCTCTCATCCCTAACTTATATTTTACATAATGGTATAAATTAATTCAATGTTTATGTGATATAATTAATGGGTTTGAAATTGGGTTGAGGGTTTTTGCATATTTATTATTGGAATTGTTTTCCCCATGGTTTAAATGCATTGTTCATACTATAATTAATAGATTTTGGGGATAAATTGGTAAAATATGATATGGTTTGGAAAGGGGAATAGGTATTCCTCTAAATTGATAAATTTTGGTCTAAAATTAAGATAAACCTCAACCCATTTTGTAAATTAATATTGGAACATGGACAATTGCATGGCTTTACTTGATCTTCTACACTATTGCATTGCATTAATGGTTAAATGGATAAAATTGGCTTCGAAAGGCCTTGGTGTCCATGGTTTTGGATTAAAATGGAACTTAGGAGTCTAATGGTTAAACGGATTGGCTATGGCATAATGAAATTAGCTTGCAAGAATAATTGGTATGATGATACCATAATGATAAATGTCTTAATAAATGGCTCTTGGGTTAACGGTTGGGATTATGTGAAAATATTTTAATTTGGGCTTAAGGGGGGTTATGTAGCTCACCCTAAAGGTGGAGGTCTCGTAGGGATCGATACTAGAAACTACATTTGTCGACATGGAGGTCTATATGATCCTTTGATTGGTTCACACATTATATTTTTGGGATGTCTATATCCTTGGTGTCTTTAGCCCTCCTTCGAATTTCCTCAGTTTATGTGTCTAGCATACACTGGGTTGGGTGCCCTTAGGGCAGATAGAGCTATATAGCTAAGGTTAATGGTTTTAAACTTGCATGTTGATGACCCCCTTTCCTTATCCTGGTGTCTTATATATGTATATTTGAATGTGTGCATGTGGTTTTTGCTGATATTTGACATGACATTATTTTATCACTTTCCCTGAGTTATATTCCAGTGTTTATCCCACTAATTGTCTAAGGACACTACCTCATTTTATGATATAGGGTTCAAAAACTTTTCTATTACCCCTGTGCGGCATTATGTGTTATGGTTTTCCATTGAGTTATTATGAAGTGGTGAGCCTCTATCTTCCAAAAAGCTTTGTCATTTCATTAGGTTTCATTTTGGATTTTTAGAATTGAAGAGTTCCATTGTCATGGTTTGGGGCATATCCCGACCTAATTTGATATTTTGGTTTTAGAGGCTTTGTGGAAAAGTGTGGGGTTATTGGTCATTATGTTTGAATCATATTCTCTCTCTTAGTTTTATATACATATCTTTCATCATGTTTGGTTTTCTTCCACTGTATTTATTTATTGTGTTTTGAATGTTAGGCTAAGGGGGTGGTCTTCGGCACTTGTGGTCTTAAGATACCCATCACGGAGGCCAGGTCTTGGGTTGGGTCGTGATATCTTGGTATCAGAGAACATTTTAGGGTCATTTGGTGTCCAAAAATTTGTGTTGAGGAGAGTCCTTTTTATGGGTATGTAGCGCACCACACTTATAAGGGGAAGGTTATAAGTCATTTACGAATATTTTACTTTTTTGTTTTCTATTTCGGGCTATAAAGTCTAGTGTCATGATCTTCTCTAACTCTTCGCTTACTCAAATTTTAGATTATGTCTGCATGAAGATCTGATGTTTGTAGAAACTCTATTGGACCCTATGTCGTACCTGAGGAAAATATGGAGGGAATTGCCCTATTTATGGAGTACAGACCCGGTCTAGGGTCCCTGCTCCTGATTGTACCACTCCACGTAGAGTTCCACTAGTCCCTACTAGTCCTCCTCGGGCTACCTAGGATGGTGATACTTATGCTCTGTCATCTTAGGGAGATATCTTTAATGCTTAATTCTGTCAGTCTATTTATATGATTTTCTAGTTGGTGGCATCTCAATTTCATCAGTCTGGTCCTTTTGGTTCTGCTGTTGGTTCATATAAGTCACCCAGGTTGGCTAGTTTATGAGACTTGAATTCATTGTAATAGGGACCAAGTGCTATGATGAGATGTTGTGGCTATCTATCTGAAGTAGGGTGAATATTGGCTGTGGGGACACAACAGGAGGGAACATAGTGATAGATGGAACACATATGGACAAGAGTGGGTGATTTGATGAATAAATTTTGATGCTCTAAGGTTATGGTTTGTCATAATCAAATAGGTTCAAAATTAATGTCTCATGTTATGATGAAGATCAGTTTCCTTTAAAGAACTAGATCCATGGCTCATCGGGATGTGGTACAACTATATCATCTCTACAGAGTTTTGCCCGCTAGTGCTAATTATGCAGGAGTATAGTATACCTATTGTGAAACTAGGTCCAATCAAAACTCAAACCTGATTTATAAACTACTATAAATAGAATAGGACTCTTCTCATTCAAGTGGTTTTTGCAAAACTGGTGAATCAAAAAAACAAGAAAAAATCTTTGGCTAAAGTTCAAAATCTGTGTGTTCTTCAAGTTTAATTTTTCTTAAGTCAAGTCTTGCTTTGTAATCGAATTACTAATCTTATAAGAGGAATGTCTTTCTCTTGGCAATAGAGTTATTAGGTAGAGTTACCTAAGGCCAATCAATTAGAGTTAGACAAATGTGAGGCTTTTGAAGTGAGTAGATGTGGTTGTAGTAGATCTATTACAACTAGTATAACTTAAAGTTAAATTTTTTGAGTTTATAATCAATGATATTTAATTATAGTAAAGTTTGAGTGCTTATGAGGGCAAGACATAGTTTTTCCTCCCTTAAGAAAGGAGGTTTCAACGTAAATCACCTTATTCCTTTAATTCCAGCTAGTTTTAGTTCATTACTATTTTATTTATTTTATCATAGTCTCAGGGACTAGGTCCCTAAAATCGTTGTGCGCCCTCACATTTCAATAATTGTTTTTAGAGCGAGGACACCTAAATGGTTCACACCTAATCTAGAAGAAGGGCAATCTACCACTAGACTACCCCGCTTTAATAGGCTACTTTATAGGTGGGGGAAAACCAAGATGTATGATTTTATTATATCTAAGGACAGTGATATGATGAATGTAATACTCGATGGTTCTCATGTGCCAGTTAGAGTGGTCAACAAAGGAGACATAACAATATTGGTTGTCAAAACTAGGAGTGAATTTAATGATAAAGATCACAGAAAGTTGAAAAGAATTACAAGGCCAAGAAATTGCTTGTGTGTGGTATAGGACTAGATGAGTATAGTAGTATGCTTGTGAAAATGCTTAGGAAATCTGGGACTGCCTGAAAACTGCTCATGATGAAACAACTGATGTGAAGGATTCAAAAATTGGCATGCTGACTACTCAGTATGAAACTTTTTCTATGAAGGAAGGAGAAATAATTCATAAATGATTACTAGATTTACTTCAATCACAAATGATCTGCACAGCCTAGGAGAAGTGATTCTTTTTTATAATTAAGTGAGAAAAATTCTAGGATCTCTTCCTAAGTCCTGGGAAATCAAAGTAGATGCTATTACTGAGGCAAGAAACCTAAAGACTCTTACTATGGATGAACTTATTGGTAATCTGAAGACTCATAAGCTTAAGAAACGGCAAGGGCAAGAGAATAAGGAATTAAAAAGGTTTGAAACTGGCCACTTTTCTTCATTGCTCTCATAATCCTTTTGGCCAGGTATGTAACGTCAGTGTCTTCTTTGCTTGATTCAAACTTTGATGCCTTCAATTCCAGAGAGAGTTACCTCATTTTATTCTTCATCATTAGTGTTTTCCATAAGAGTAAACAAGGAATCATAGGTTACTTAACTATCCTCCATAGCTAACATAGATATACTTCAAGCTTTTTAGCTTCATCAAATTCATTAGAGGATTTTCCTAGACTGCCAAAGCTTGTTTCACTGCATAATCAGTTGCATCTTTTCTTCTTGACTTATCAGGAACCCGTTCCTTCTTGTTTCCTTTATTATGTCCAGACTCTAGATATTCTTAATAGTCTATTTGGACAATCCTTGATGAAATTCTTAGGACTTCCACATTTGTGACAAACTTCAACTACTCTGCTAGAAAGATAAAAATATCTTACAAATGTGTTTATTTATTTTGTTTAAGAGCTACCTGCTAAGAAAAATACTCCAGAAGAGAGTAGACAATCAAGAGCTTGAATTAATTGCCTTAACTCTCCAGATATCTGAATAGAAGAACTGTTCACAAAATTGAAATCTAAAAATCTGAATTTAATGAGTCAACTGGAGAAAGTAAATGATTTTGATGGTAAAGGAAAGAAAGAAGCCTCAAGGCTTCAAATTGAGCTTGAATTAAAATTGAGGGATTCGCAAAATCTCCTCATGACTGCACTCCACAAGAATGAATAATTAGAAAGGGACCTGGTCCATATAATAGAAGATCTTAAGAAATCCCTAAAATGGACCACATCCTCACAAATCCTTTCTAATTTATCTAGTTAGGGAGTCAATAATGACAAGGGCCTTGGATATTAGTATAGAACCCACTCACTTGGGTCTCCAGTAAAGGTTGTTCATGGTGTTAAAAGCAAGATCCACAAACCTCTATGTTCTCATTAGGGAATAGATGACCACTTGAAGGAGAATTATCAAAGTTGGCTTAGAGCTAAAATGAATAGTGCTAGGTACATCAAGCAAGAGAAATCTTATCCTAAGGGTTCCAAACCCTTGAGAAATTTAAAGAAGAACCCACTGCTTAGACACGACAAGAAAGATTTAATGACACTTTTATCTCCTTTTTGGGAACTCAAACTCAAGTGGGTTCCCAAATCTAACAAGTGACTCTGTTTGTAGGTAGGAGAAAGAGAATGCAGCTAGAACTGGTTCATGGATATTGGATGTTCAAAGCATATAACTGGGAGGACTGACTGTTTTCTCTCTCTCAAGACACTTCATATAATACCTTGTAATATTGTTATCTTTGTTCATCTCCTAGTTGCATGCATAAGAGGCTTCAAGCCTGAAAATATCATCAAGTGTTAGAGACTGTCATATTTTTGGCCTCTTAACTTTACGGATTTTTAAATTGGTCTTCCCGACCCCTAGGTGTTGGTTTTTTAGTGAACTCATGTTTGGGGATGTAAGGAGCATATCTTGGGGAAGTTTTGAATTTTTTGGATGAGGATTAGTGTAAGACCCCGCAAATTTCTTAAGCTTAATTCAGTCCTTTGAGCTTGTCAAGGGGTCCCATACTTAGAAAATCCTAGCTAAGCTTCTAGACTTTGTTTATTTAAGCTTTCGAAAGTTGTCAATCTTATTATGTGACCTTAACTTCCTTAAAGGGGTCTATATTTTTATAAATCATGATCAGGAAGATCAATAGGTTTTCCCGGACAAGTTTTGGATTTTTTGAAACACATTTAGATCATGTTTGGAGTTCCAAAATAGTGGACCAATGCGATTTTGGTGCACCGCGTTGCCAATCGCGTTGGTCAATATTGATGCAGGCTGCTAGAGCCAAAACTTTTGAGACTCGACGCGATCATGGAGCGATGAATCGAGTATCGCATCGCATCAATCAATGTGCCACATCACTTATAGCATCGGCACCCAGTTTGTTTAGTCATTAAATGACCGCGCCCTCAAGGTAAAAAGGGTAAATTTTCCATTCCTATATAAGTCCAAAAACATGTAATTCAACTATTTTTCACCCAAATTAGAATTTTCTCTCTCAAAATCTATCACGAAAAAGCTTAGGGTTTTTCAATTGAGGATCCAATTTCAACAACTTCATAGTTAATCCTCAAGAATCTTCCATTCAAGGTATGCATAGTGTTCATTCATGGATCCCTTTCATCCATGAAGCCCAAGAATTCAGTTATAAACTATGAATTTGATATTCATGTTATGGGTTGATTATGTTCATGTGGTTGTTGTTGTATGATTCCCAAGTTGGAATTTTTATGTATTTTTATAAAAATATGTTAGCACGTGAGTTGAAAACCATGAATTTTAGATGGTTATGATATGTTAATTTGATGATTATGCCATGAACTAAGTCATCCAACCTAAGTGTTTGATAAAATGCCTAAGAGACTAGAAATTATGTAATATAGTTCAATTGTGACTTAAGTGATGGAGTCATGTTTTACCCTTATGTTCAAATTACTCCCATGCTATTGATGTGCAATGTAGATGTTTGTTGAAATGCTCATGATGCTAGAATATGGAATTATGACATTTATTATATGCATCCCTACTATGTACAAGATTATGATAACCATGTACTTCATGAAATCCCCAACTTATTATATTATGGATTGTTGATGTTGGTCATGTATTCAAGAGTGTCATGCCTAGTTAGTTTCCTTCTATCGAGTCTTGGGGGTACTTGTACCCAAAAAATATAGTTGTGTGCCTAAATCCAGTTTCATGTTTTCAAGATACTCTTAATCAAGCCATGAACCATAGAACTCAGTCAGTCATGTAACTCAGGAAAACTCAGTAACCCCAGTAATATCAGAAAGCTCAGTAATTCAATAAATCTTAGTAGTATTCCATAAGTCACGAAACTCAAGAAACTCAGTCCAGTTCAGTTAATCATGTTTAGTGTCTATTTATATAGGAGTAGGATTCAGCATCGAGTGAGCCCAAGGATTGGAATTCACCTGTTATTTAAGGGTATGATTCGTAAAAGCAGTCCTTGCGCTCTAGAACTACATAGCCAGCGTAGGTTAAGACATCAAACCTGCTATTTTGAGGGTAGATGAGGTAGATTAACCTATTATATGAGGGTCCTACTGTTCTTCTTTCAGTACTTGCTATATGAGGGATCACTCACAGCTTGTCCTTACCAGTGACGCGGTATTGACACCCTTCCAATTGGGGTTACAAATTAGACCCCAACTTAGCTATATTGATTTATTTGGGGCATGTCGGTTAGATGACAACTTCCCACAGTCTTAGTCTCAGTCTTAGTAAAAGAACTCAGATATTTCTTCATATTCCAGGACTGTCAGACATAGTTACTCAGTACAGTACGAAACTCAACTAGTTCCATCAGAACCTAGACTATCAAACACAGTCGCTTAGTATCAGTATCAGTTATATTAGTTATATCAGTTATCAATAACTTATGTTGTCATTATTCAGACTCTGTAGTCAGTATCATCGAAAATTCAGTTACAGTTACTCATCCATGCATATATTCCCACGCTCATGTTATTCAGTCAGTTAGCATAGTTCATACATATGAACCCTTTTGCATTCATCCTACTCACTTGCATACCAGTACATTCAATTGTACTGATAAATTTTTGCTATGGTGTTTACTCTATACCATAGGTTCAGAGACACGAGCTCCAAAGCATCAGTAGCATTTTAGATATTCAGTAGATAGGCTACTAGTGAGTCCTCATCATTCGAGGATGTTCTACCATTATAGAATTTTCAGTACTTAATTTATTTCATCAGTTGGAGTTAGTTGGGGACATGTCCCATCGACTTCCTATTTAGACAGTCAGTTTTAGAGGCTTTTAGACTACAATGTTGTTTAGATAGTTATTTCAATTGTTATGGGTATTTTATACCCCATTCAGATGTTATGTTTTTATCAGTTATTCAATTTTGAAACTTATGGCCTTACAACTTTTATTCTGCATTTATACAATATATTATGCAGTATTCAGGTATAGATATCAGTCATGGGTTATCTTGTGGTCTTTTGGGGTCATGAGTACCATGTAGCATTTCAGGTACCAGATTTGGGGTGTTATAATTTGGTCATGTTTGGTTTTTAATTCTTAGTAGCTCACCGCAATAACATCACATTCCGGTGCTTATAGCGATGGAATCCTCATTACATAGTGGTGACCCATTAAACCGCATTCTAATTATGAATTTAATCTCTTGAGGGGTAGTTATGTCTTTTCCCATCGAATCAATTCTTAAAAACACAAATTAGCACATCAATTAGGGCATTATTTTCCCATCTTCTCCCATCTCCTCTCAAAGCAAACCCTACTCTTTCCCCAAGATCATCAAATTCCATTCCTTCCTCTCCAAGGAAACCAAGAATTCAAGCTTCCAAAATCCAAGAACCTTTAAGAAAACTTCAAGATTGGTATTCTTCTTTCAAGCTTAAGGGTTTAAGCTGTGTGATGTTCATCCATGGTCCCTTTTCACCCGTGGAGTCCAAAAATCCATTTTTATGTTTAAATAATGAATTTTACATATTTGTGATGAATTATCTCCATGAAGTTGTTATTTATTTTGATTATAAGTTATGTTTACAATTATTTTCGATGGAACAAGCCCTTAAATGTTTTGAACGTTGGAATTTTCATGTTAAATCCCTAACTCATGGTTATAGTATTGTAATTATGTTATTATCACATGTTTTACACATTCCCATGTTGGAGTTCATGACTCCCATGTGGTTGATAAAATGCCTAAGTGTTGGATTTTGAACTATGATCCCCTACTATAGTTTCAAAGCTTTTATATGTCCTTATTCTTTTTTATAATTAGTGCTGGTGGGTTATGAACACCCGATACCTAGTTGTTTAAATAATTTCTAAAATTTTAGAATGATTTTAGATAAACTATGAGCATTTTCATTCGGTCAGTTATCATGATCAGTTGTTGGTTCGGTTAAACTTGGTTCATACCAGTAATCAAATTTATTTAGTTGGGAGTATGATTTAGCAGCGAGCGAAACTAGGGATGGGGGCTCACCCGCCAGGTAGGACTGGGTCCTTAGAAGCAGTCCCTAAGTTCAAGAATTACGTAGCCAGCGTAGGATTATAAGATGTCACCCGCCAATTTAGGACTGATATTCTCTGAGATGTCACCCACCAGTTTAGGATTGACATTCTCTTAGGGATCACCCGCCAGTTTAGGACGTACTCCCTATTCCTTTGGGACACCAGTTGAGTGGAACCACACAGCCATGTGTTAGTACCTGTGGCACGATACTGACACCCTTCATATTGGGGTTACAGGTTGGGCTCCGATTACCTCAGATTGGGGAATGTCTATTGAATGATACCTCCTATAGTCTCAATTCAGAATTCAGTTCAGGTATGCTTGACAAAAGAATACAGATTACCAATTATTTAGTTATCAAATTTTAGTATTTCAGCTTACACATTATCTCAGAAATAATGTATGCTTGGACATGTATTCTCAGATTTTAGAACTATTATGCATTTTACTCAGCTATTTCATGCATGCATATTCATTTATTTTATGTTATTCATTCATTCATTATCTCATGCATAGTTAACCCATGCATTTCAGCCTAACCTCATCTCATATACTAGTACATTCAAAGTACTAATCGCGTAGTTTTCTTTACTCTATAAAGTATTATATCATAGGTTCGTATGCTCAATTTCTTGATCGCGCTTAGATAAGTTTAGTATTACAGCAACAGCAACAGTGGTGAGTGCTTATCCTTTGAGGACAAGTTTATCTTTTACTCAATTATTTCAGTATTTCTTTATTATAGTCAGTTGGGGTTAGTGGGGGTTTGTCGCATAAACTCCACAGTCAGTAAGATGGAGGTTTTTCAGACATTTAGACAGTCAGTTAGTTTATTAGACTTATCAGTTGTATTTCAGTATTTTTTGCAGATGTTTTAGACTTGCGAACTCAGTTGTATTTTCAATATTTAAAACCTTATAGACCTATTATTTACTTTTCTACATATTTATTTACTTATCAATTTACTCAGTTCTCACAACAGGTACCAGCTTAAGGGTTAGATTATGGTCACTTATGATCATAAGCACCATTTTTGTGACTAGGGGGTAGCCTCAGGTCATGAAAAAACTTTGTATTAGATCCTAAGGTTTTATAGTGTCCTAGGGAGTCTGAAAATCTACCTTAATTTAAGTATTGTGCATGGGTGTGAAGCGCTCCACACTTATGGACAAGAGGCTACAAGATGATTTAGGAAAAGTTTCCATTCTTTCAGTGTTCATATCATGTGAAAGAGCATGAGTTCTATTTAAACTTTCTTCCTGACTTATTCATTATTTCGTTTATAGGTTATGTCTCACAAAAGAAACAACGAAAGAAGGAACGAGAAGTAGAATCATGAGATGTCATTTGCCAGCTTAGGACTGACATTCTCTGAAATGTCACCTACTATTTTAGGACTGACATTCTCTTAGGGGTCACTCTCCATCTTAGGACTATATTCTTAGTCCTTCGGGACACCAGTTGAGTGGATCCATACAACCATGTGTTAGTACCCATGGCACGATACTGACACCCTTCCAACTAGGGTTATAGGTTTGAACCTGATTAGCTCATATTTGGGCATGTCTGTTAGATGATACCTCACACAGTATCAGTCTATTATTTAGTACAAAATTTAGTTTAGGTTATCTTGATCAAAGCATACAAATCATTAGTTATTCAGTTATCAAATTTCAGTATTTCAGCTTACAGATTTCTCAGAAATAATATATGCTTGGTCATGCATTCTCAGATTTTACAGCTATTATGCACTTTTCTCAGCTATTCAGTTATTTCATGTTATTTAGTCAGTCATTATCTCATGAACAATTAACCTATGTATTTCATCCTAACCTCATCTCATATACCAGTACATTCAAATTACTGATTACATACTTTTCTTCATTCTATGATGTCTTATATCATATGTTTGGACGCTTAGTTTCCTGACCGCACATAGATAAGTTCTGCGTTATAGCAACAACAGCAGTGGTGAGTTCTCATCCTTTGAGGACAAGTTTATATTTCTCTTAGATATTTTAGTATTCCTTTATTACAGTCAGTTGGAGTTAGTTGGGGGTTTTTCCCATCAACTCTACAATCAGTAAGTTAGAGGCTTTTCAGACATTCAGACAATCAATTAGCTTATTCGACTTATCAAGTGGATTTTAATGTTTTTTGCAGATGTTTTAGACTTGCAAACTCAGTTGTATTTTTAGTATTTAAAAACTTATGACCCTATCAATTACTTTTCTGCATATGTTTACTTACTTGTTTACTCAGTGCTCATAGTAGGTACTAGCTCATGGGTTGACTTGTGGTCACTTGTGACCGTAAGCACCATTGTCACGACTAGGAGGTAGCCTTGAGTCGTGATAATTCAATGTAGAGTTGCCTCATTTAGGAATGGTAAAAGGGGTATATTCATGGTGTTAGAAAATTATAAAGTGTTTTGATTAATGTAATAAAAGATGTATATCTTGTAGATGGTCTGAAGTATAGTCTTCAAGTATATCTCAAATCTGTAACAAAGGTATTGAGGTGAAGTTCCTAGATAGAAGTAGTGTGTCAAGCTTGAAGTCTAGAAAAGTTATTCTCATAGTTAAAAGGTGCAAGAACATGCATGTGGCTGATTTAGATTTTGTAGCTGACTATGTGTTAACTTGCTTGAGTGCACAAGGTGAAAATGCTGATCTTTGGCACAGAAGGCTGGGACATTCAAGTTCTTCTTTGTTGAATAAATTGGTTTCAAAGGACTAGGTCCATCGTATGCCAAAGCTACATTTTTTTGCCAACAAAGTTTGTGATGCTTGTGTCAAGGAAAAATAAACCAAATCCTCTTTTAATCATAAAAAGTAGGTTAGTACCTCTAGACCACTTAAATTATTGCATATGGACCTGTGTGGACCTATTAGACTCCAAAGTAGAGGTGGAAATAGGTATGTTCTTGTTATAGTAGATGACTACTCTAGATTTACCTCGATAATGTTAAGAACCAAGGATAAAACCTATAAGGTTCTGGTGACATTTGTCAAGGAAATTCAGAAGAAGCTAAAATGCAAAATTACTAGGCTCAAATCTTATCATAGAACTAAGTTTTAAAATGCCCTAGTTGAAGAATTCTATGCTAAAAATAAAGTTAGTCACAATTTCTCTACTCTTAGGACTCCTCAACAAAATGGTGTTGTTGAAAGAAAGAACATGACCCTCATATAGATTGCCATAAACATGTTCATTGATAGTGGACTTCCAAAAGGCTTTTAGGTTGAAGCTTTTAATACAGCATGTTATGTGACAAATAGATATTTCATAAGATCTCTCTTGAACAAGACCCCATATAAGCTTGTTTTCAACAAAAAGCCTAAGCTTAACTATTTCAAACCATTTGGGTGCAAGTTCTATGTTATGAAGAATGGAAAGAATGACCTTGGAAAGTTTGACTTTAAAAGTGATGAAGCAGCATTTATGGGTTACTCCTCAATAAGCAACCCATACAAAATCTTTAATAAAAAAGCTTTGTGTGTAGAATAAAGTGTACATGTAGTATTTTATGAGTCAGAAAAGCCTAGGAATTCTGGTGGAAAAAATGATTTTGATATAGAAGAACTCATTCCTATTCTAAGAGATGCCATAGCTGAAGATATTGGTTAAGGAAAAGCTGATACAGTTGAGAATAATGAAGGTGCTGGTGAGTCAAGATCTCAGTTATGGCCTCCAACCACTGTTGAAGAACATCAAGAAGGATCTATTACAAATCTCTAAGAACCTGGTCCTAGTAGAACTCAACTCAAAATGACAAATTAGAAGCACAAAGACTCTCACACTCTTAAAAATCTGACATCTCCTTTGGAATCTGGAGTTCAAACAAGAGCTCAAGCCAGAAGTTTCATGGTATTCTCACCCTTCTTATCACAAATTATGCCCAAAACAATGAAAGAAGCTCTTAAATATAATTACTGGATCAATTAATGCAAGAAGAGCTTCAACAATTTTAAAGTAGCAAAGTCTGGCACCTGGTCCCTGGGCTTGTTGATAGAACAATTATTGGAACTAAATAGGTACACTAAAATAAGCTGGATGAATATGGAACTATCAATAGAAATAAAGCAAGGCTGGTTGTTCAAGGTTATAACCAGGAGGAGGGAATTGATTATGGTTAGACATTTGCTCCAGTTATGAGGATAGAAGCTATTAGGTATCTTACTGTATTTGATGCCTATATGGGGTTCAAAATCTTTCACATAGATATCAAAAGTGCCTTTTTGAATGGGAATCTAAAGAAAGAAGTGTTTGTCAAACAACCTCAAGGTTTTGAAGTTCCAAACTATCCACATCATGTGCACAAATTGGATAAATCTCTCAATAAGTTGAGCAAGCACCTATAGCTTGGTATGAGAGACTTTTAAAGTTTCTTCTTCAAAAAGTATTTAAAAGAGGAAAAATTGACAATACTCTATTATTGAATTCAAGAGGTAGCAACTTGCTAATTATCCAAATATATGTTGATGACATAATTTTTGGAACCACCTCTGAATCCCTATGTGAAGAGTTTTCAAAACTAATGGGGAGTGAATTTGAAATGAGCATGATAGGTGAATTGATTTTCTTAATTTATTTTCTTACTAGGCCTAAAGATCAAGCAAACCTCTAAAAGTATAATGATTTATCAAGAAAAGTACATCAAGGAGCTTCTGAAGAAATATAATATGGGAAAAGCCAAGCCAATTGATACTCTAATTAAAACCAGTTCATAGATAGATAATGATGAATTTAGTCCCTCAATAAGTGAGACCATGTATAAATGGATTATTGGATCCTTACTATATCTCACTACAAGTAGGCTAAATACTATATTCAGTGTGGTAATGTGTGCTAGATTCATGGCTTGTCCAAAAGAGTCTTATTTGAAAGTTGTAAAAATAATTCTCTGGTATCTCAAAGGTACAGGGGACCTAGTCCTGTACTATCCATTTGGAGATAGTTTTGGTCTAATAGAAATTGTTGATGCTGACTATACTTGATATTTGGTGGATAGAAAAAGCACCTCAGGAATGGCTCATTTTCTGGGTTCTTCCTAAATATCTTGGGGCTCTAATAAGCAAAACTCAGTAACTCTATCCACTGCTGAAGCTGAATATGTGGTCGCTACCTCATGTTATGGTCAATTACTTTGGATCAAACAGCAAATAACAGACTTTGGTATTATTTTATACCTGGTCCCTTTGATGTGTGACAATACAAGTGCTCTTAACATGGCAAAAAATCTAGTGCAGCATAAGCGGACCAAGCACATAGATGTAAGACATCATTTCTGAGACACAATGTTGAAAAAATATCAATTAGCATAAAGTTTTTCAAGATTAAGGATATGAAAGTAGATATATTTACAAAGGCTTTTCAAAAGGAGCAATTTTTGAAGAACCAGTTAATGTTGGGGCTGATCAAAAGGAACTGACCTACTTAATCGTTCAGTTTTCCTTCACAAATTGGCTATGATCAAGAGACATGTATCCATGATAAGCTATGTACTTGTTGGTCTAACTCAGTACCATACCACTACAGGTATACATACATGGTGAACTACTTTGGAGAAGAGTAGATGAGACATACATAACTCTGAGAATTCACTCAAGAAAGAGAGGGACCTGGTCCCTTCTTAGAGTAAAAGTTGTCAAATCCCTAGAAGGATGAAAGGTTGTACCTATTAGGACAAGACACGTCATTTTCTCTAAAATGTCCCTAAAATGACAATGGTTAGTTCCCTTAAATTCAAAATCAAATCCTTTCTCTCCCATTCTCTCTTAAATTAACTATCAAATCATCTTTTCCAAAGTCCATCCTCTCAAAAATAAGTTTTTTTCATTCATTCTCTCATAAAAACTCCAAATGGCTTAAATTCCTACTCCACCAAAGCCACACCAAGGAATCAAGAAATGTTCAACTCTTGTTACTTCAGTTAGAAAATCCCAAAATCAAAAATCTTGATCTTTTTTATCAAAAATTGTAGAAAATTCATCTAATTCTTGTAAAGAATCTAAGTTCACTCCTTCCCTTGAAATTCTTGATCCTTGAAATAAACTCATCCCAAAAGCAACTCCAAAAACCATGGAAATTCCTGCTAAGTCAGCCTTAGTGGTGGACCAAAATCAAGCTTTTGGTTCAATATTGAACTCAAAATTTCTCAAGTTCCCCTTCCCTATGAAGAACCAGAAACAACATATCCCTCTAAAAGCCTAAACATACCTGGTTCCCTTACTCCTTCAAAATCAAATCCTATATTTTCTCAGATTATTAAGGAAGAAATCCTAATAAAAAGGTCTAATCTCTCTATCATGAGGAATGGGTGGCTAAAAATTTGATTCTACTTGCTAATGATCCTAGAGAAGGTTCATTTGGCTTAGAAAAGCAAATAGCAGGTGAAATAGTTGGAGAATCCTCTCTTAAAGTAGATAATACTAAAAGTGGTGTGTTTGTGCAACCTTCAAATGAGGAGGATGAGGCAAATGATGATGATCCACCACTAAAGTGGTCAGTGTAGAAACAAAGGTAAACTAAAGGTAAAGAGTAGGTTGTGGACACTAGTGGAAAGGTTACTAGGACATACTCAACTAGGGGTTCCGAAAAGAATTTGCCAGAGTATTCCATGAAGGCTAGCAAGTCATCTACTGCTAATAGAAAATGACTAAAGAAAGCCAGTGTAGTGGAAAATAAAAATATGGAAATTGTAGACATTGGAGAGGGTGAAGATATTGATCCTAATATTGCTGTCACAACTAAAAATAGAAGAAAATAAATTCATGTAGAAGGAAGGACCAGGTCCTCCACTTCAAAGTCTAGAAGCCCTGCTAGGATGAAACAAAAACATATTACAGTTAAGAAAAAAAGTATCTAAAGGACCTGACACCAAGATGAGAAAAGCTACGTAATAGAAACTAAGCAGTGGTTTTAAAAGAAGGAAGAAGGATGACAAAGAAAAATATTTGTCTAGAGAGAAAAAGAAATGAAGTGCTCAAAAATCAAAAAGTATTGATTGGAAGGGTTTTTGATTCCAAAATCCTTGAAAAAACTGGAATGGTGGAACTGGTGGAGTATGTTAAATGCCAGGGCTGGTTACATCTCATAAAAGAACCAGTTCCCTTTTGCCTATGAAGCTGAAGTGAGGAAATTCTTTTACACTTTGAATTTTTCTAAAGATAGGCTAATCTTGACTGTTTTAGTCCAAGGAAAAAAGATAAAACTAGATGAAGAGATTCTTGGGAAAATTCTAGATGTTCTTATTCTGGGTGTATGGACTATCTTAAAAAAATATCCCCTAACTGAGTTTATTGTTGATGTTTCAAAAGTGGGAGGAACTTTTATGGCCAGGGTAAGAAAAAAGTTTCTCAAGGGTGAATTTCAACTGGTGTTTGAGTTTGTTAACAAAGTAGTACTGTCAAGATCTGAGAAAAGAACTACTATTTCTGGGGTAGATTTGTATGTGATAGGGTGCCTTAGAAAATTTTTACTAATTAGTCTGCCTTCATTGATGATTCAACATATATTCAAAGTAATCCATGAGAAAGATGGAAGGCATGGTATGCCTTATGGATACTTTTTGAATAGGGTGTTTGATTAGTTTTGGGTAGTTTTTGAAAAGGGAACTCCAAGAACTATGAAGCCAATGTTCACCCTAATTACTCTGGTTAAAAACAAGTGTGTTGAAGGAAAGGTCGGGACCATGTCCCAGATGCCAAAACTATTGGCGGTTCAAGAGAGTTTAAGTAAGGAATTGGAGGAGATGAGAGTTTCTATGGCAACTAAGGATGTAGAAATCCTCACACTAAAATTAAAAAATTAGAAATTGTTCAGAGGGACTAGGTGACAATGAAGCACTTAGTGTAAAGAATGCAAATATGAAGAAAAAGGTATTGACACTTACTAATGAGGTCTAGAGTTTTGAATGCTGAAATAAAGTACCAAACAAAGCAGTTGTTGGATTCTCATGCTTCAGCAAGTTCTAGAGTGGAGATTCTTCTAAAGACCCTCTCCCTAAACCTCCATCTATCTAAGCCCCTTTTATCCTATTCTTAATCTTTCTCTATGTCAGTTTCCTGTCTTTGATTCCAGTGTGGCATTTTGAAGATTTTGATGCTTTATGTTTTTTTTGGTATGGTGTAATGTTACTAATTCTATTCATATGAATGAATTCCTTATTTTTGTTTATCATTTCTCTTCTTTACTAAATTGTTCATTCATGTTAGTATTGCCCCAGTGGCCATAAGTTAACTTATGTGTGCTTATTTTTATTCTTGGTTTACTATTTTTTCTTTTCAATAATGCCAAAATAGGGAATACTTAATTCATTATATAGGGAACAGGTGTTATGATGAGATGTTGTTGTGGCTATCTATCTAAATTAAGAGAAATATTGACAGGGGAACAAAATAGGAAGAATCATGGTGATAGGGGGAACACATATTGACAGTAGTGGGTGCTCTGATGATTAAATGAATTTTAATGCTCTGAGGTTATGGCTTGTCATCATCAAAAAAAAGGAAAACTAATGTCTCATGTTTTAATGATGATCAGTTGCCGTTAAAGGACCAGGTCCCTGGCTCATCATTAAGTGTTACAACTATCAAATATTTGCACATTTTTTCCTCTAGTGCAACTAACTATGAAGGAGTGAAGTGTACCCAATGTGACACTTGGTCCAATTATAATTAAACCCTAATTTATACACTACTATAAATAGAAAAGGATACCTCTCATTTAAGGGGTTTTTGCAAAATTAGTGAATCAATAAAATAGCGAAAACTCTTTATGTCAAGTTCAAAATTTGTGTGTGCTTCAAGTTTAATTATTCTTGAGTCAAGTCTTGCTTTATATTGAATTACTCATCTTATAAGAGTAATGTCTTTCTTTTGTCAGTAAAGTGCTTAGGTAGAGTTACCTAAGGTCAATCGATAAGAGTTAGTCAATTGTGACACTTTTGAAGTGAGTAAATATAGTTGTAGTAGAGCTATTACAACTAGTAAAACTTAAAGTTAAGTTCTTGGAGTCTTTAATCAATGAGTTTTGATTATAGTAAAGTTTGATTGCTTGTGAGGGCAAGCCATAGTTTTTCCTCCCTTGAGAAAGAAAGTTTCTACGTATATCACTATATTTCTTTAATTCCTGCCAGTTTAAATTCATTACTATTTCATTGCCTTTATAATAGTCTTAAGGACCAGGTTCCTAGAATGGTGGTGCACCCTCACATTTCGACAAAGTTGAATCCCTCAAGCTTTACAAGCTCTAAGGTTGAGGAGGACCCTTAGGATTTTATTAATGAGATGGAGAAGATTTTAGGGTAATGCATACTATTGATTCTAAAGGTGTATAGTTTACAATGTATTAGTCGGAAAATGTAGCATACTAGTGCTATGAGGAGTGGAAATAGTTAAGAGGTAATAATGTTAAGCCATCAATATGGGAAGAGTTTCTGGGTGCCTTTATTGATCACTTCTTTCCTCGTGAGTTGAGCAAAGCTAAGGTTGTAGAGTTTGTGAATTTGAAGTAGGGTAAGATGAGTGTGATAAGGTTTGCCCTAAAATTTCTAGAGTTGTGTCGTTATGCTTCAGAATTGATGTCTAGCATGAGATCCAAGATAAGGAAGTTTACTTCTGGTCTATCCTATGACATGGTATTAGAATGTAAGGTTGTGATGTTAAGCAATGACATGGACATATCTAGGCTTATGGTTAATATGAAGCAAGTAGAAGATGAAAAAAAGCAGGCAAACATTGAAGAGAGGCAAAATAAAATGTTCAGGTATTAGAGCAGGTTATAGGGCAGCAGAATAGTAGGATAGATGGTAAGCAGTGGACCAAGAAGAAGACTTAGGGAAATTCCTGTTCATAATAGTTGGCGAGTTCTCCTTATCTTAAGCCATTTGGTGATGATCATTTTTTAGGCTAGCAGCAATCCTAAGGCATAGAGTGCCTAGTATTAGGATAGTGGAGCTCAGTTAACCCGACCTTATTATCCCTGTAATTTTTTGGACATCTTTATCGTGGTCATTATGAGAAGGAGAAAAATTGGTGCTATAATTATGGTCAACTTGGTCAAATACAATAAAATTGTCCTTCAACCAGGGGTTGCCACTAGAGCTAATAAGATTTTGGTAGCCAATTCTTCATCTCCTGTTCCAAAGGGCGCTATCTCAGGTACCAAAAATGGCCAAAATCATATCTATGTACTTGTTACTTATCAGGAATCTAAGGAATTCCTTGATGTTGTTGCGGGTATGTTACAGCTCTTCTCCCATGATGTTTATTATTTGTTTGATCCAAGTTCTACCCTTTCTTATGTGACCTCTTATGTGGTTGTGCACTTTGATTTTGGTCACAAAAATATTTCTGATCCCTTTTTTGTTTCTACTCCGATGGGTGATTCTAAGTTGCTAAAAATATCTATAAGGTTTGTGTGGTCTCTATCTTTAATAGAGAGCCATTGGTAGATCTGATAGAGTTGGATATGGTGGATTTTGATATTATGTTGGGGATAGATTGGCTCTACTGTGCTATGGTTCCTTGGATTATAGGACCTGAAAGGTCAGCTATCATTTTCCTAGTGAACCAGTATTAGAATGGGAGAGGAATTTCTTAGTCCCCAAAGAGAGGTTTATTTCTTATCTTAGAGCTCTGAAATTAATTTCAAAAGATTGTCTATATCATCTAGTTTGGGTTAAGGATTCTTACTCTTAAAGTCCTTCTTTGCATTCTTTAACTGTGGTTAATAAGTTTCCTGATGTGTTTCCTGATGATATTCCTAGAATTCCTCCTATTAGGGAGATACAATTTGGGATTGATCTTCTACCAAATACACATCCTATTTATATTCCTCCTTATAGAATGGCTTCAAATAAATTGAAGGAGATTAAGGAGAAGTTAAAGAATCTTCATAATAAGGGTTTCATTCACCCTAGTGTCTCTCCGTGAGTTTCTCTTATGCTTTTCATGCAATATAAGGATTGGTCTCTTCGGATGTGTATATACTATCGTCAGTTGAATCAAGTGATGGTGAAGAATAACTACCCTCTTCCTAGGATTGATGACCTTTTTTATCATCTAGGGTCTTAGGTGTTTCTTTAGGATTAATCGCTGTTTGGGCTATCATCAATTAAAAATTAGGGGGGTTGATACTCCCAAGACTACTTTCTGAACCCGGTATAGCCACTATGAGTTTTTAGTTATGTCTTTTGGGTTGACTAATGCTCCAGCTGCTTTCATGGATCTTATGTATTAAGTTTGTAGATAGTTTTTGGACTTATTTTTGATAGTCTTCATTGATACATTTTGGTGTACTCTAAGAATGAGTAGGATCAATCCAATCACCACCTAATTGTGTTGTAAACTCTTAAAGATCAAAAGTT
Source organism: Capsicum baccatum var. pendulum (assembly GCA_030864225.1). Lineage (NCBI taxonomy): Eukaryota > Viridiplantae > Streptophyta > Magnoliopsida > Solanales > Solanaceae > Capsicum > Capsicum baccatum. Next base: position 154,819,622 of record CM061560.1, on the reverse strand, counting down.
ATATGTGAAATTTTCTAAATATGAGTTTTGGCTGGATGCTGTGACTTTTCTTGGGTATGTTGTTTCAAGTGAAATGACTAAGGTGGACCCACAAAAGGTTGAGGCAGTTAAGAGATGGCCTAGACCCATGACTCTAATCAACATTAGGAGCATCTTGGGTTTCGCTAGGTATTATAGAAGGTTTATGGAGAGTTTCTCCTTTATTGTTGTTCCATTGATGAAGTTGACTCAGAAGAAGCTTAAGTTCTTATGGTCCGATGCTTGCGAGGATAGCTTTGAGAAGTTAAAGGATAAGTTGACTTCTACGCTAGTTTTTGCCCTGCTCGAGAGTACTGAAGGTCTTGTTGTATTTTATGATACGTCCCACGTAGGACTAAGTTGTATGTCGATGCAGCATGGTAAGGTGGTGGCCTATGTTTCCAGGCAGCTTAAGGTTCATGAAAGGAGTTATCCAACTCACGATTTAGAGTTGGTGGTGGTAGTTTTTGCTTTAAAGATATGGTGCCATCATTTTAATAGGTGCATGTGGAAATTTATTCAGATCATAAGAGCTTGTAGTATGTGTTTACTTAGAAGGAGTTGAATCTCAGGCAAAGGTGGTTTCTTGAATTGCTTAAGGATTATGACATAAGCCTTCACTACCATATAGAAAAATCTAATATTGTTGCTGATGATCTTAGCAAGCTGTCTATGGGAAGCTTATCTCATATGGAAGAAGGGAAGGGAGGATTAGTGAAGGATATTCACAAGTTGGCTAATATGGAAGTTCATCTCTTTGACTCAAAGAATGGGGGAGTAATTATTTAAGAAGTGGTTAAATCGTCTCTGGGTGCTAAGGTGAAGGAGAAGAAGGATTTCTACCCTATACTTATACAGTTTAAGAAAGATGTGGGTCACCAAAAGGTCATGGAATTTGAGATTGGGGAGATGGTATTCTGAGTTATTAAGGTAGGTTGTGTGTTCCTAATATTGATAGGCTATGGGAAAGGATTTTAGATGAGGCTCATGAGTCTAGATATATAGTTTATCCAAGCTCGACTAAGATGTACCATGACTTGAAGGAGATATACTGGTGGAACAATATAAAAAGAGATATGACAAATTTTGTAGCTAAGTGAATGGTCGATCAACAAGTTAAGATAGAGAACTTGATTCCGGTGGCATGTCTCAAGAGATAGAGTTGCCTATGTGGAAGTGGGAGATGCTTATTATAGACTTCTCATGGGTCTTCCATAGTATCACAATTAGTATGATTCCTTTCGAGTCATTATGGATAGAATGACTAAGTCTGCTCATTTCTTGTCGGTGAGAACTAACTACTCAAGAGAGGATAATTCCAGGTTATTCATTCAGGAGATAGTTAAGTTGCATGGTATACTGGTGTCCATTATTTCAGACCAAGGTACATAGTTCTCTTCTCACTTTTGGCATTTGTTTTAGAAAGGTTTGGGTACTCAGGTTAACCTAAGCGCCGGTTTCCACTCTGAAATAGATGGACAAGCTGAGCGTACTATTCAAACTTTAGAGTATATGCTAAGGGCCTGTGTGATTAGCTTTAAGGGTATTTAGGTGGATCATTTTTCTCTTATTGAGTTTGCATAAAACAATAGTTACCATTAAAGTATTCAGATACCCCTTTTTTAGGCTCTCTATGGTAAGAGGTGTAGGTCTCTTATTAGGTGGTTTGAGGTTGGGGAGACTAGGTTGTTTGGTCCTAATTTGGTTTACCAAGACATGGAGAAAGTGAAGGTGATTAGAGAGAGAGTTAAGAATACTTAGAGTCACCAAAAGTTTAATGTTGATGTGAAGCGAAGGAAGTTAGAGTTTAAAGTTAGTGATTGGGTGTTCTTGAAGGTATCTCCTATTAAAGGAGTCATGAGATTTGAAAAGAAGGGGAAGCTCAATCCCTTCTATGTTGTCCCATACCAAATTGTTAGTAGAATTGAAAAGTTACTTATGATTTGGATCTGCCCACGAGTTTGGATTCTATTCATCCTGTTTTCTATGTGTCAATGTTTAAAAAGTGTATGGGTGTTCCTTCTTAGATTGTTCCTGTGGAGAATGTTGGTGTTTTGGAATCATTTTCTTATGAGGAAGTCCTGGTTGAGATATTGGATAGGCAAGTTCTTAAGTTGAGGACTAAGGATGTAGCTTCATTAAAAGTGCTTTGCAGAAACCAAAAGTTGGAAGAAGCTACATGGGAAGCAGAAGAAGACTTGAAAGCCAAATACCCATACTTGTTTTCCAGGTTGGATAAAAATGTTTAAGGTATGATTTTCTTTCTTCCTTATATCTTTGTGAATTTGTTGATTCGCTGGATTCTTTCTCTCTTTTATCGTGCTAAGGGTACCGCTAACATCTCATTCGGGGATGAATGATCCTGGGGAGTTAGTGTAATACCCAAGATTTGGAGAGTGACTTGTGTCTATAACAGTGAAGGACCAGGATTTTGATCCTCAGATAACGAGTCCAGGGATGACTCGTGGTCTTACCTCATGAGTCATTACCTGACCTATGATGATTAGGCACAGTTTTCCTGCACGTTTTCATTGAGGACTTTTTGGTTATTTTTTCATTCACACTTATTTTCCATGACTTAAAACACCAAAGGGACCCTATTATCCTAAATTACTCGACTCAAACTTTCTCTTTTCATCTTAAACTCCCCAAAGAAAGAAAACTAGGGTTCATAAGGGATTCAATCTTCAAGGTTTAAACTCCCCAAAATTCTAAATGGATAAAATGGCTTTGAAATGCCTTGGTGGCTATGGTTTTGGATTAAAATAGAACTTGGGATTCTAATGGTTAAACAGATTTTCTATGGCATAATGAAATTCGCTTGCAAGCTTATTTGGTATGACGATACCATAATGGTAAATTCCTTAATAAATTATTCTTGGGTTAAGGTTGGGATTATGTGCAAATGTTTCAATTTGGTCTTAAAGGGGGTTGTGTAGCTCACCGTAAAGGTGGAGGCCTTGGGGGGCCAATACTGGAAACCACGTTTGTTGGCTTTAGGGTCTATATGACTTTGTGGTTGGTTCACACCTTATATTTTTAGGATGGCTAGAGCCTTGGTGTTTTTAGCCCTCCTTCGTATTTCCTCGGATCATACATCTAATATGCATTGGGGCCCTTTCAGCAGGGAAAAAGCGGACCCATATTTCTTGTGGGTGTCCTTAGGATGGATAGAGCTACACAGTTCAAGTTAATGGTTTGAAAATAGCAAGGTGATGACCCTTTTACCTATCCCTGCATCTTATATATGTATATATGAATGTGTGCATATAGATTTGGCTGATTTTGAACATGATATTATTTATCACCTTCCCTTAGTTAGATGTCAGTGCTTATCCCATTGACCATCCTAGGATGCTACATCATTTTATGATATAGGAGCCGAAGACTTTTTTATTACCCCTATGCAGCGTTAGGTGGTGCAGTTTTCCATTGAGTTGTTGTGAAGTGGTGATCTTCCATCTTCCCAAAAGCTTTTCTATTTTATCTTCCATTTTTTGAGAATTGAAGAGTTCCATTGTCATTGTTGGGGACATGTCCTGACCTAATTTGATATTCTGGTTTTAGAGGCTTCGAGGATAAGTGTGGGGTTATTGATCATTGTGTTTGACTTGTTTATCTCTATTGGTTTTATATACATATATTTCATCATGTTTGGTTTGCTTCCATTGTATTCATTTATTGTGTTCTAAATGTTAGGATAAAGGGGTGGTCTCCGTCCCACGGTGGGCTTGAGATACCCATTAAGGACAGGCCCTGGGTTGGATCATGATAGATATGGAAATGTTTGCATATGAATCCTCACTACGACAAAGGAAATGGCTTATCATAGTTCACAAACATATTTTATATGGACGCGTTAATGATAAGAGCCCTCAATTTAGGAATCCAATCAAATCCTTGATTGAAAGGAATCCCTTCAGTCTTTCTTTCAAAGAAAAGAAACAGCAGGATGATGAAGACCATATAAAGGTGTTAAAAACAAAATACAAAGCACGCAGCTTCACAGGAAACTTCCATGTTGTCTCTACTTTTACTCTTCATAAAGCATTGTAATTCTGTTAGTTTACAATAGTTACAAAAAGATATAGATTGAGTCAGTCCATAGTTATACTAGTCGAGGCTGTGTCACAAGGTCTAATCACTTTAGATTGAGATGCAAAACTTGTTCAACTAACGTTAACCTCTGTAGGAAACCGTTGAAACCCAAGAGGTCTAGAGTAGGAACCTCATTGGTGATCCAAACCAGAATAAATCTTTGAGCTCTTTATTATCTTTCATTTATACTTTAGGTTTAATTTTGTTTTATCAAGTACAGTAACTTGAAGGTTAGTTGACTGACAAAGATAATCAGTCAACTCAAGAAAAAGTTTTCAATTCACCCCCCTCTTAAATTTTAATAGGTATAAGAGCAGATCTCACCATTATGTTCTACTTAACCACACGTGAGTAAAGATCAAATGGCTAATTACAAAATTCCAAGAGAACTATTTCAAGACGAGCACTCATCAACAAGACCACCATACTTCAATGGACAACACTACTTGCATTGGAACAACAAATTCAAAATCTTTGTACAATCAAATGACTTTCAAAATTGAGTGGTCATCAAGAAGGGACCAAAACCTATACCACGGCTCAAGGAAAAGAACAAATAGAAGGAAAAAGAATCGAGTATCCTGGACTTGGACAATTTTGAAAACATTAAAATAACCAAAGAACAAAAAGAGGTAATAAAAACTAATGCTAGATCCATAAGCTTACTTTACAGTGCAATTAACAGAGCAGAGTACGATAAGATATCAACCTACGAAACTACCAAAGAAATATGGGACAAACTGGAAGTAACCTATAAAGGTACTACCAAGGTAAAGGTAGCACGGATTAGTGTTTTAGTCAATTAATGTGAGCTTTTCAAAATGAAAGAAAATGAAGGTGTGGAATAAACGTTTGCATGGTTTAGATAAATTATTTGTGAGTTAAAATATCTGGGGATGATCTACTTGTGAGTTGAAATCTCTGGGGATGATCTACTCAAATAGCCTTCAGGTCAAGAAGTTTGTGAGGAGTCCCCCAAGAGAATGAGAAACCAAAGCCTCCATTTTAGAATATAGGGATCTCCACAACATGACTTATAACAAACTATGAGGTAACCTTAATTCTTATGAAAAAAATCACATACACAAGTATATAAAGGAAGAAAATAAAAAGCATGTAGCTTTTAATATTGTAACCTTGGGAGAATAAGAGTACATGGATAAAGATAACAACAAAGGAATAACCCTTATAAATCATGGAGTGAGACAAAGGCAGCAGAGAGCTCATGGTTACATGAACAATGAATTTACAAGAAACAATGATCATTGCGGTAAATATAAGCTTCAAGGCAATAGGTGAATCTAGTGAGGTAAGACCTTTTAATTGTCATAATTGGAATCTTCTTCAATTAAATCTTGATATGATTACTAATGAACTTCAAAATATTATTGATGAATACAATAAAATTTCTCCAAAAGAGAAAAATTGGCAAGCTCAGTTAAAACAAAAGCTTCAAGAAAAAAGAATGAACTGGCCATTTCAACTTGAAGCAAGTCAAATTGAAATAGATTTGCTTCAAGAGTTACTTGATGGTGTGAAAAATCAATTAAACAGCATTAGAAAATCACCAAGTCATAGATCTATCAAATCAAAATTTTTAAACGCTAAATCAACCTCTTTACAGTTCCGCTAATCATGGACTAATCTGCTACACCTGTGGTAAAAGAGTCACAAATCAAATAACTGTAAACAACAATCTTAAAGAGTGCGGATTTTAAGTCATAAAGGAAGCACATCTAACCCTTAAGGTTTCAGCACCACTTAGGTACCTAAACAAAATTAATTCTCTTATTTTAAAGGAACATGTCCACAAGAACTACAGGAAAGGAATATTGGTAGTAAAATAAGAATGTTTCGGAGCATGATTAGAAAAAAAAAATTTTGCTCTTTAAGAAAATTTGAAGGAGGATCAATTAGATTTGTCGATAATACCAAAGGATAAATCATAGGAGTCAGCTCTATGAAGCTTTGTCCCTCTTGAAAACTCATTGAAGTATATCTTATGGATGGACTCAATAACAATCTATTAAGCATCAGTCAGCTGTGTTATGTAAGATTTGGTGTATCTTCCAAAGTTGATAAATGCTCTATCAAGCACTAAAAAAGGAAAATCATTCTTATTGGTGATTGTTTCAATAATATTTATGTTCTAAATAATCTTGATTTTCCTACTTTGACATGGCTTACTACTTAAACTAGTGAAACCTAGTTATGGCATAGAAAAATTAGGTATGCCAGCATTCATGCCATTGAAAAGCTCTCTAGACTTGAATTGGTGAACGGTCTACCAAAACTAAAATTTGAAAAGGATCATATCTGTGATTCTTTCCAACTTGGTAAACAGACTCGAACCATTGTCTAAGTCAAAGACATTGTCAGTATGCCAAACCCTTTCAAGCAATCCACATGGATCTGTTGGCCCTACCAAAACCGCCAACATTGGTGGAAAAAGATATATATTCGTTTTAGTTAATGATTATTCTCATTTTACCTTGATAATGATTCTTTATCATAAGAATTAATAATTCACTAATTTTGAGATCTTTTGCAGAAAATTATAAAGACAGGCAGGATACTTTATCTAATCATAAAGGAGAACTTGAGAACAAATCTTTTGAAGACTATTATGCTCAAAATGGTTACTTTCAAAACTTCCCTTCTCCATGATCCCCTCAACAAAATGGCATAGTGAAGTAAAAAATATATTCAACTAAGAAACTGCAAGAATTATACTACTCAAACAAAACTTACTTGATCACTTCTCAGAAGAAGCAATGAGCACGGCATGCCATATTCTCAATAGATATCTCATCAGACCAATTCTTAAGAAGACATCCTATGAACTATGGAGAGGAAAGAATCTTAACATTACCTACTCTTATTATTTTAAGTGTAAGTGCTTCATCCACAACATTGGTAAGGATAACTTGCAAAAGTTTGATCCATAAAGCAATGAAGATATTTTTCTTGGTTACTCTCTCACTAGCCATGGCTATATATCTTATAAAAAAGAAAATTACATGTTTAATAATCTATGCATGTAGTTTTTGATGAATCTAATCCCAGTTCTGTGAGCTCTAGTTTTGATAAGGAATAAGTAAATGATACCTAACATAGAGCCTCTCCTAAGAAAATAGCTGATTTAGTCGACTTTGGATCGACTAGAGTTCGCTCCTATTATTGAATATCAAAAACAAATGTTCTAAGGGAATGAAGACATAGTGCAAGCTTTCAAAACAAATTTATCATTAGAAATCTAAATGATCATATGCAAACAAGAGCTTAACTAATAAAACAAGCGTCAGTATCTCTTGTGTCTCATTTTGAACCTAAAATAGTTGATGAGGCCCTCAAATATGAATCTTGGGTAAAAGCTAAGAAAGATGAACTGGATTAGTTGGAATGAAATCAAGTCTATAATCTAGTTGAAAGACCAAAAAATTACTTAGTCATGGAACCAGATGTGTCTACAGAAATAAAGTCAACAAAGAAGGTAAGGCCATCAGAAACAAGGTCAGATTAGTAGCTTAGGCTATTCCCAGCAGGAAAATATTGACTACAATGAAACTTGTGCTTCTGTAGCAAGGTTGGAATTGATTTAAATTCTTTTGGCATTTGTTACTTTTAAACATTTTAAGCTATATCACATGGATGTTAAAAGTGATTTTGTAAATGGTTTCATTAATGAAGAAGTCTTTGTTAAGCAACCTCCTAGTTTTGAAGATCCATCATATCCAAATCATGTTTCAAACACTCGAAAGCACTCTATGGTTAGAAATAATCTTCAAAATCTTGGTATGAGAGATTGAGTACTTTTCTATTAAATAATAATTATCAGAGAGGTAAAATAGATATTTCACTCAAAAATTAAACTCTAGCCTGCTTATCGTACAAATCTATGTGGATGATATTATTTTTGGAAATCCTAACATTTCCTTGTGTGAGAATTTTGCAAATCCTTGAAAGGAGATTTTAAAATGAGCCCCATGAGGGAACTTACATTATTCCTTGGGATAGAGTCAAGAAACTCCAAAGGAAACCTTTATTAGTCAAACCAAATTCATAAAGAAGCTTATTTAAAAATTTAGGATGGAAAAAGAAAAAGCTATCGGAACTTCTATGAGCCCTTGAATGAATCTCGACTCAAATACATCTAGAAAAGATGTTGATGAAAATACATAGAGAGGAATGATTGGGTCACTACTCTACTTGACTGTGATTCGATAAGACATTATGTTCAGTGTTTGCAAATATGAGAGATTTTAGTCAACTTTGAAAAAGTCTCATTTGAATTCTGTCAAAAGGATCATTTGCTATCTTATTGGAACTCAAAATATTGTAATATGGTACCTCCACTCCTCAAACTTTGATTTAATTGTCTATTCAGATACTGAATCTTTAGGGGAAAATAGATCATAAAATCACTAGCGATACCTATCAAATTCTTGGGGATGCATTAATTTCATGGCAAAACAAGAAACAAACATCGGTTGCCTTATCAACCACTGAAGATGAATACATTACTATTGTTAACTGTGGTACACAGATATTACGGATAATTCATCAATTAATTGATTTTGATTTATTATTTGAATCAATGCCTATTATATGTGATAATACTAGTGTCATTATCTTATCTAAATATACGTGCATCATTCTAGGGCTAAGAATATAGACATTAAACATAATTTTATTTGTGATCAGATTGAAAATTGTGACTTTGTGATAAAGTTTGTTGATTCAAAAAATCAACATGCAGATATTTTTACAAAACCTTTACTTGAAGATCATTTTTTCTCTAAGAGAAACAACAAATTATGTGCTTTAATAAAAATTAATTATCGTGTACCTCCTTACCTTTTTTAACAAAAAAATTACCTTATGTACATAGACTCCCTTAATTACTATCCATATCCCTATGTAATATCTCTGCCCCTCCGTATTTTCCTTAGTCACATCCCTTCTTACCTTTTTTTCCAATATCTTAATACACCTTCTTCTGACCCATCCCTTCAACTTCTACCTTTTCACCTCCCCTTCTTTAGTTTTAAAAACCTTCTTTTGCTCTATTTCTCTTACCCTTCTCACTATTCCTAAAACTAGATCAATGGCTAACCCCTCCAAGTTCACCATCAATTGTCCGTATGTCTGTCTGGAAATCAAGAAACTGTCCTCATCAACATCTCCTCCAAAGAAACCTCCTCCCATTCTCTTCATTCTTCTTATCCCAAGAAGCGTGACTCCTCTACTTTTCTTACTTCCCTTAAAATACCTCAATGAAGCTTGTTACCTTTAGGAGTTTCCCCATTATGCCAGGATGAGTTGTTAATCTTTAAGAGTTAAAGAAGTATCAGTGTAATATAAGCCCTCTGCTTAAGGACTATGATTTATTGATGGTATTTGATCTTAGTTGATCAGAAGTTTATAAGGATCTAGTTTAGATGTTTTACGCTAATCTCTATCTCTTACAAGATAGTGGTAAACTCAAAACCCTAGTATTGGGTACTTATATTATTTTGAATGATTTCTTAATTGAAAAGGTGTTTCTCTAGAATAATACCCTTCATGAATAGAACTTGGCTAGAATATTCTAAAGTGAGTTTTGAGGAAGCTAAATCTATCGTTGCTGAACTAGAAGCTAATTTTTCCTATTTTGGACCCCTGTCTTTGTGCTTTAAACATAAAATTATTTCTCACATAATTGCTACTACTCTGATTCCTTGAAAAAGATCATTCAGTAATGTTACTATTTAGGTTATGTTAATTTTGTATTGTTCAGTCAAATGATACAAAATCAACTGGATTATGTGGTTTATTGAGTATATATTGAAGTGTACGGCTGATCCTTATGCTTCATCCAGTTTTCCATATGGTTTGTTACTCACAGTTTACACTATTATTAAATTGATTTTTTATCCCCTGTTGAACTCCCCGCAACCTATGACTCCAAAATATTTGATCACATGGGCTATGCTTTGGTTGGGAGTGAAGGGCGTAAGTAGGACTAGATAAAGGGCAGGTATGATCTCCCTTATGTTAATAAGTCTTTTACTAAACCAAACTCTATAGTGTTAAAGGAAATGGAAGAAGTGAAAAAGCATCTGGATGGTATAGAAGAAAATTTAGTGAGTCTCCAAGAGCCTATCTCTAAATTGGTATAACTCAGGAAGGAAACTAGCATAAAAGTATGGAAAGTACATGTTGTTTTAGATAGTCTAAAGCAGGAATAAGTCAAGATCTTCAACAGAATATCTATTCAAGTTGACTCTATCAAGACTAAAGTAAACTCTTCCTATAATGAGCTCGCTATCTCTGTATAGAACTCCTATTCAAACTTCTCCAAGAATGTGGAATGCTCTTATGAATGTTTCTATCACAACATGCATAATACTCTCACCTATTTCCTCAAGAAACAATAAGATAGTTCTGAACTATTTTTTTATTAAATAGGGGACTATCCTTTTCTTCATTGGGTTTGTATAAGGGGCATACATATTATCGCATCCCTTAACAACTTGACTTATTTTATGTTTTGGCTTACTCCTTCTACCTCTATTAGTTATTCCTACTACCAATTTTTGTTGCTTTGTTCTTTTTTACTATGCCAAAGTGGGAGAGTATCTTCCCATCAGTCTACCAGGTAACACTACAACTGCAAAAGAGTCAACTATAAGTCAGGGGGAGCTTCATATGAAAAGCATCATACTGGGAGCTAGCTACAAGCCAGTGAAGCTTTATGATCTCGAAAGTTAACTGATTTTTATTTTGTCATTATAAAAAAATGAGAGATTGTTAGCCTCTTATATAATTACTTATTATTTCAATAATGACAAACTAACATCGTAAACATGCAGGACTAATTTTGGAATATCTCAATATGGAATGCAATCCACAGAGATCAAGGATATATGTAAAGAATAAAATAAAAGAACAAACAAGATGAAGAAACCCAAAATATGGAACCAAAACATACTCATTAAAGGAGAAAAACTTGGAGAACAATTCAAGGAAGAGAATCGACATCAAGACAAGATGACAAGGTGACAAAATAAGGAAAATAATCATATGAATTACATGGATATGTATGCATATAACTTCTCACTACGACAAAGGAAATGGCATATTATAATGCATGAACATATCTGATACGGGTGTTCTAATTATTAAATCCCTCAATTATGGAATTCTATTAAATACTTGATAGAAATAAATTCCTTGGGTTTTCCTTTTAGAGAAAAGAAGTAGCAGGATAATGAAGACTATGTAAAGGCATAAAAAATATAAAACAAAGCACACAACTTCGCAGGAAACTACCATTCTATCTGAACTTTTAGTTTTCATAAAACTCTGTTATTCTGCCAATTTACAATAGTTATAAAACGATAAAGATTGAGTTAGTCCATTAGTTATACTAGTCAAGGCTATGTCACAAGATCTGATCATGTTAGATTGAGACTCAGAACTTGTTCAACTCTACTTTAACTATCTCTCAAGTTAAGTTCTAAAGAAAACCTTGAAACCCAAGGGGACTAGAGTATCCACCACATTAGTGATCTGAATCAGTATAAATCTTTGAGTTCTTTATTATCTTTTAAGTATACTTTTGGTTTAATTCTATTTTATCAAGTATACTAACTTGTGGGTGGGTTTACTGACAAAGCTAATCAGTTGACTTCAGACAAAGTTTTCAATTCACCCCATCTCTTTAATTTTAGAGCTTATGGTAGGCTAGTTTAGGCTGGTTTGTAGGATCAGGTGGTAGGATTTTAGGTTCTACGATCTAAGGTAGCCAGATATCCGTACATGCTAGTAAGGGTTCTGATTTCAGTTTTGTGGGTGAAGGCAGTCATCTTAGTTTATTTGTGCCTTCTTAAATTGAGTCAGGTCATAGAGGGTATTTTATATATGATGAGGTTGGACACTTATCAAAAAACTATCCTCAGCGTGTGTTAGATCCTACTTAGAAAGGTTCTGAGCTTCTTCTTTGCCTTACTCTAATATCGGCAGTGACAGGTGGTTAACATAGTAGTGAGGGTGGTGCTGGAGGTATTAGAGGTGCTAAAGGTCGAGGTAGGGGAGCTTGAGGTGGAAATGGTGGGGTGACTCGGTCTGGAAGTAGGCATAGAAAGTGTTATGCTATACTTGTGAGACCTGAGGTAGAGGCTTTTCTAATAGCAAATTAAGATAATACCAATAATAAAAAGGGTAGCTCGATGCACTAAAGATCCCTCTATATGCAAGGTCCAGGGAAGTGCTCCACCTTAAGGGTGTATTATACGCAATCTTACCTGGCAGAAATGCAAGATTAATGTAATGATCCATGAGGTCATTTTTTATATTTTCACACACTTTTATCATTTAGAGCTTTTCTATAGTTGTCCCAAATCATTTATGACTTCTTGGGGCTGACAGTTCTGTTACCAAGTAGTTCGCTTTGTCTTTAGAGCCAATTTTCTATTTTAATATCTTTGTTTGTAAGGATTGGTTACTAGGTGAAAACTTTAGTTTAACAACCTCATATGCAAATTATGATAGTTCCATCAGCTCTATAACATTGAATTTAAGCTAGGTAGACATTTTGTTTTGGGTCCCAAGGCTTTTAGACTTATTTTGAGCTATTGGTCGAATTTGAGTAAAATGGCCTTAGGGTATGGGACCACTTTTCATCAAAAAGACCTTGGATAAAAAATTTGACTGCACCATTGAGTTTGAAATATCAAATTTGATAAGGTAGCATAATTTATTTGCATTCATGGTATTCAAAATGAATCTTAAGGGGTCGATAGAGACTTGGAAATTTTCCAAGTCACCTGGTGCACCACTCAGCTGGTGCAACCTCTAGAGTGATACTTGGGTCGCTTTAGTGGTAAATGCTTAAGTGGCTCTTTGTTTGCTTTAGCATAAGGGGCAGGCCATGTGGGTATTCCATAAGCTGTACATAGCCACTTTAGCGGTTAAGTAGCCGCTTAAGCGGCACCTGGGAGGCCCTTAAATTCCTTATTAACCGGATTGTTTCCCATTTTTCTCAAAGGTCTCAGAATTTATAACCATAGAGAGTATAAGAAATCGGGAGAATAATTATTGAGGGATTGTGGGGTAATTGTATGCTTGAATTAAACATTTCTTCATCCAAAATCTCGATAAGTTTCCATTAAATTCATGGTAAATTTCTCATATTTCTATAATATCTAGACTATGATGGGTTAATTTTAGCATCGTTTGAGATTGAAATTTATCCATTCTTATGGGTTAATGTTTCTTAATCAAAAATCGACGTGTTGATGATTTTGAAAAGCGGAACCCACATAAAGTTTTGAGATATTTTAGTCCCGTATCATAAAAATTCAATATGGGTACCATTGTTCTTGTATTGATGAGTAGATTACCATTTTGATATCATGGCATCATTCGGAAGTTTCTCAAAAAGGAAAATTATTTATTTAGCAGATTTTGTTGGGCTTTCTTCGGTGTCAAAGTATGCTAGGTTTACCTTCCTCTTAGATTGAGCTTAATTATAGTATGAATGTGAAATTGTGCTAGTTTTAGGGAGGGTATTATATCTTGAAGGTATGTTTAGTAGCATTTGGAACTTTTAGTCAATTAAGGAATAATAATTTGGCATAGTTAACTTAATTATTCATTTGTTAGGCATAATTTCTATCTTTGGACTAAAATGTGGTTTAATTAATATCTAGTAGTGAAATTAGATACCCTAGCATAGTTTGGGTAGAATTTTCCTTAGCATGAATTTTTGGGAATTAGATGTAGGATCCTCTAACCCATCTTAGGCCAAGACTGTTGTTAGCTCCTTGTAGATTCAAGAGGCATGTTGCATTATCTTAATTTATATTCTTTATCCTGAGGAGGTTAAGATTTATGATGTTTATTTCTTGATTTGTACTTGGGAGATAATACTAGTTTAGGTTCGAGTTTGACAATTTATGATTTTAAGATCAATTTAATTCTAGAATTATTCATGATATGAGTTTAAATTTAAGTCATTAAAAGTTTATTTATACAATTATGGAACCCGTTCAAGTTCGATGTTTGATGGTATGGAAGGTTCCACAGTTATGACTTCAAGAGATAACTAATTAGTTTAATTTTCGATTATTATTTCTCTTGGTTGCACCCTCCATGCTTATGAGGGCTTGTGTTGATTTATTTACTTTATTTCACCTTCTGGCTTATGGGAACAGTTATGTAGAAAGAATTATATGTGTCTGTATATAATTATTTTAGTTATTTACTTTCAGTATTTGGAGTGATATTCTAGGTTTGCCTTTTTTTTCTTGACTTAGTTCTCTATCTCTCATTTTATTATATTTATAATATAATTTAGATCTGTTGAACGATGATGCCTACTGAGTACCCAATGAATTGGTACTCATACTAAACTTTCCTACTTTTTTGGTACAGATTCGAGTACTAATCATTGTCGTTGACATTGAGATTTATGCAGACATAGTTTTGAGATAAGGAGAGCTCTCATAGTTAGAGTTGACCTTTTTTTCTTCTCATGTTTTTCTAGTCTTTTCATTTTTGAGACTATTGTATGTTGACTTGATAGTACTTGTATTCATTTGTATTAGAAGAAGCTTTTGTACCAAAACTACTAGGTTGTGAGATACTGTTATTTCTCTATTTTATATTCTATTTTGTTATCATTCCATGATTTATTACTTGTAATCCTTTTACTTGCATATTTCTGGTATTTATACAATTTTTCAACAAATTAGCCTATTGCTAATAGCTTTAGAATACGATTTGGCTTACCTACTGGAGGGGTAAAGTAGGTGTCATCATGACTCAAAATTCAAGTTGTGAAAAATTGATATCAGAGTGCTAGGTTCACTAGTATTATTGGTACAACAACAAGTGTCGAGTAGAATCTCTTAGATCAGAATGATGATGTCCATTTTTTATTATCAGGAGGTTATAGGATATTCTCAAGATATCTTTACTTCTTTCACTTATTTTATGCCAAGAGTCTAAGTTGGTTTCTAAAGATTTCTTTGGTTTTACTCTTTCGTAAATAGCTAGGAGACGTGCTAGTGCTACATGAGATGAGGATGTCGACCCCGTGACTAGGGATCCTATTAGAGTAAGTGGATAACCTATAGGTTGAGGACAACTGAGAGATGCAATCCCAGCCGGAAACCAAGATAAAGAGCCTTCTCTAAGCCTAATTCTTGCTCCCCCGCAAGAGATTCCTCCACCCTAGTTAGTGGTAGGCCAGGAACCAGCCCAGGAGCCATCAAATTTTATTTCTTTATCACTACTAAGGGATGTATTAGTTTAGATCTTAGGTTTAGTTAGTGGTGCACCATCTTATGGTTCTTATTCTGTGGATCAAAGTGACACTAAGGTAGAAGCGCAGCCTATAGTTGTGTCTTCCAGAGTTGGGATTCCTCTAGTACCACTAGTTTCTCAATTGGTAGTCGCCCATCTTGTTATATCTATTGAGTAATAGAAGATGTTGGGTAGATTTTTAATATTGACTCAACCAAGGTTTTTGGTGCACTGGACGAGGATACTTATGAGTTCTTAGTTGCTTATGAGGATAGGCTTCATAATTTAGGCCTAGTTAAGACTAGTGGTGTGTACTACTCTATTTTCTAATTATATTTGGCATCTCAACATTGGTGGGGAGGTTTATTTTGATTATAGGCTAGCTGGATCTACTCCATTAGCATAGACTCAATTCTCTAAAAGAAGTATATTCCTTAAAGCCTTAGATTTTAGTTGAGGGACCAGTTCTCGAGATTGGAGTAGTGTTCTATTGCCATTGTAGAGTATAAGGATCGATTCCACAAGTTGGCCCAACATGTTAAATTTATCTTTCCAACTGAGTATAAGTGAGTTTGGCATTTTATTTACGGATTGAGACTTTTTATTTGCATGTTTAGTTTGGTTACAGCTGGTTTGTCCTTAGCTGAGGTTTGTAATCATGCTCAAGTTATAGAGAAAATACATCATGAGGCCCTGGGGGATAGTGATAAGACGTCACGTTATCATGGTAGTTTAAGTTGGAGTTGAAATGCCTCATGTTTAGAGGTAGTGGTTCTTGGAGTAGGTACCTCTGCATCTGCCTTATCAATATCAGGGTCAGTCTCGCAGGCTCGTTCATCCCATACTTCAGATCGTTGATGGAGGTCACTCTAGTTATAGTGATCTTACAGGTCAGAAAACTGGTCAGCCTCTAAGAGGTTCATCTTTTGGGTATTCTAGTCGAGGTGGTTATTTTTTGTCAGCCAAATTATCTATTTAGAATACATCGCTCGAAGCATGTTTTGATTGTACGAATTTTGGACATTTCTCTTTAAAGTCTTCCACCATGGGGCATTTGTGCCTACAATACAAAGTGTTCTACCGATTAGGGCAATACCACCCTTAGCTAGAGATGGTATGCATAATTTTGGGATGGTCTCCAGGGTGCTCGTGGAGGTCTTAGGCAAGTAGGACAAGTGTTAGGATCCCAACTTGGTAGACGGGGAGGTTATTTATATGTTGTACCTAGTAGGTCGAACGCAGAGTCATCCGATGTTGTTATTACAGGTATGATCTCATTATTCTATTAGTCGTCCTTACTTTATTTGAATTGGGATCCACTCATTCTTATATGTATGCTATTACACCTCATGTTTAGAATTATCTTGAGATTCATTATCTATGCCATTATGTGTATCTACTCTCGTGGGTGATTCTTTAGTAGTGGATAGGGTTTATAGATCATATTTCATGACTATACTCAGGATGATTTTATTAAGTTAGCTATGCTAGATTTTAATGTATTTCTGGGCATGGACTGGTTATCCCACTATTATGTGGTATTAGATTATTTTATCAAGACCTCTACATTATCCATGCCCGACATACCCCTAATAGTGTGGTAGGGAGCTATTAATAATGAGCCAATAAGGATTATTTCTTATATTCAGTCTAGGAGACTTATTTTGAGGGGTTGTGAGTCTTATCTCACTTATATTCATGATGTTAATATGTAGAGTCCGTCACTTGACTCTGTCCTTGTAGTTCATGTGTTTCTTGACATTTATCGTACCAATCAACTTGTCTCCTCCTACGTGTGATATTGAGTTTGTTGTTGATCTTGAGTTGGGCACCTGACCTATTTCTATAGCACCTTATCATATGGCTCCTTCCAAGCTTAAGAAGCTAAATTCTCATCTTCAAGATCTTCTTGCTAAGGGTTTTATTTGATCAAGAATGTCACCTTAGGGCGCTCCTGTAGAAGAAAGATGGTTCCTTACGTATGTGCATTGACTACAGGCAACTTAATAAGGTGACGGTGAAGAAAAGGTATCCTATGCCTTGTATTGATGATTTATTCTACTAGTTTTAGGGAGAAATGGTGTTCTCTAAGATTGACCTAAGGCCTAATTGCCATCAGTTGAGTACTTAGGCTAAGGACATCCCAAAAATAGCCTTCAGGACTCGTTATGGTCATTATGAATTCCTAGTGATGTCTTTTGGGTTGACCAATGCCCCCAGCTACATTCAAGGATTTGATAATTACATGTTCAGGCCTTATTTGGATTCCTTCATGATTGTATTCATTGACGACATCCTTGTGTACTCGAGGAGTAGGGATGAGCATATACAATATTTGAAGATTATGCACCAAACTTTGAGAGATCATAGGTTTTTTGCCAAATAGTCAAAGTATGAGTTCTGGCTCTAGTCTTTGACATTCCTAGGATATTTGGTGTCTAAGAATGGTGGACCCGATGAAGATTGAGGATATTCCTGATTGGGCTAGGCCTACATCTCTGTCCAAGTTTCGCAACTTCATTCATTTTGTTGGTTATTATAGGAAATTTGTTGAAGGTGTTTACTACTATAGCAGTGACAACGACCAGATTGACCCATGAGGAGGTTCCTTTCTAGTGATCTGAGGAGTGTGAGTTGAAGTTTCCAATGCTCAAAGGATTTTTCACCTCAACTCCTATATTGGATCTTCCTATTGAGGGTGAGGTGTTCACCATATATTATGATGTTTCTAATGTTGGTTTAGGTTGTATATTGATGCAACAACATTGAGTTATTGATTATACATTAAGGTAGCTGAAGGTGCACGATTATAACTACCCCACTCATGATTTGGATTTAGCGATGGTAATTTTCTCTCTTAAGATTTAGTGGCATTATCTATATGGCGTGTATTGTTATCTCTACACCAATCATCGTAGTCTTCAACATCTTATGACTCATAGAAAGCTTAATTATAGGAAGAAAAGATAGATGGAGTTTCTTAGGGATTATGACATCTTTATTCTATTCCATCCGGTCAAGACAAACATGGCATTGGATGTCTTAAGGTGAAAGTTGGTGAGTATGGGTAGCTTGGCTTCTATCTTAGTTTCACAGAGGTTGTTGGTATGAGACATCCAGTCCCTAGCCAACTTGATGGTATGACCTGATATTTTTGAACCAGGAGCATTCTTGATAGTGATGAGGTGAGGTCAACCTTATTTGAGCCGATTTAGAGTCGCCAGTTTAATGATCTGAGACTTTGTATCATCCGTGATCAGGTGTTGAGTGGTGAGTCCAAGAGGGATATCATAGATTCTGAGGGTATTTTGAGGTATGATGACGGCCTTTGTGTTTTTAAGGTTGATGACTTGATTTAGTTGAACTCCATGAGGCTGATAGTTCCAGATATTTTATCCACCCTGGTACAACTAAGATTAATAGAGATTTAATGCAACACTAATGATAGAGTGGCATGAAAAGAGATGTGGCTGACTTTATAGCTCATTGTCTGTGTTGTCAGTAGGTGATGGTCGGGAATCAGAGGCATGGTGGCCAAATTTAGGGATTTTCTCGGGTAGAAATGGGAGTAGATCACCATGGATTTCATTAGTGGGTTGCTTCTTACCTCCTATGGTTCCAATGGTATTTGGGTTATTGTAATCGATAAACCAAATCGGCATATTTTATTCCTATTTAGATGTCCTTCAGTGCCGAGAGGTTAGTTTGTATCTATGTTCATTAGATAGTTCGCCTTCATAGTGTGCCTATATCTATCATTTTATACTAGGTTTCAGTGTTCACTTCTAGCTTCTAGAGAACTTTTCAGGAGGAGATAGGTATTGAGGTGGATCTAAGCATAACTTTTGACCCTTAGACCGACATACAATCAGAGTAGACTATTTAGGTTCTTAAGGATATGCTCTGAGCTTGTGTTATGGATTTTGGACACCAGTGGGAGCAACCTTTAGCTTAGATTTCTCATAATAACAACTGCCATTTGAGTATTGAGATGGCACATTTTCAGGCATTATCTGATAGGCGTTGTTGATCTTTGAGTGGTTGGTTAGTGACCTTTGATATTAGACCCTGTGGTACTGACTTGCTTCAGGAGTCATTGGACAGGGTTAGGGTGATTCCATATCGACTGAGGGAAGCTCAGAGTAGGTAGAAGGCTTATGCAGATAATAGAATTTATGCCTTGACGTTTGGAGTTAGATACAAGGCATTCCTCCGAGGATCGCCCATGAAGGAGGTGATGAGGTTTGGGAAGAAGGTCAAGCTCAACCCCAAGTATATTATACCTCTTGTGCCACGACTCATACCAAGTCCTAGTCGTGAATGGTATCTCAAGCCCACCATAAACTGAAGACCACCCCCTTAGCCTAACATCTAGAATACAATAAAAGAATACAGCGAAAGACAACTAAACATGATGATATAAAGAATAAATAAACCAAATGATAACTAAGAGTCAAAACAACCAACCAACCCACACTTTTCCACAAAATCCTCTAAACCAGAATACCAAACTAGGTCGGTACATGCCCCGACCATGAAAAAAAAGTCACAATTCCCAAAATCTAAAATGAAACCTAATAAAATGGCAAGGCTTTCCAAAAGATGGAGGCTCACAACTTCACAACAACTCAACCAATGTACCACACCACCTAATGCTGTACAATTGTAACAAAAAAACCCTGAGACACTACATCATGAAATAATGCAGCGTCGAGGAATAGGCAGTGAGATAAGAACAAGCATGTAACTCAAGAAAAGTGATAAAGTAATACAATTTTTAAGACCAATCAAAACCACAATCACACAAATATTTATATATATATATATATATACATATATAGGATGTCGAGATTGGGCAGGGGTTATGAACATGAGATTATAAGATATTAACCTGGACAGTGTAGCTTTATCCATCCTAAGGGCACCCAAGGGCTATATGGGTTCAGTTCCTCCTGCTGAAAAGGCCCTGATGCGTGTTAGTTGCACGAACTGAGGAAATCCGAATAAGAGCCAAAGAGACCAAGGCTCCAGCTATCCCAAAAATATAATGTTTGAACCAAGAACATGATCATATAGACCCCCACACTGGCAAATATGGTGTTCAGTATTGGTCCCCCCTAGGACCTTCACCTTCATGATGAGATACACAACCCACTTTAAGCCCAAATTAAAGTCGTTTTCACATAATCCCAACATAAACCAACGATTCTTATATTAAGGCATTTACCACTTGGTATGGTCATACAAATTATGCTTCCAAGATTATATAATCAAGCCAATCTACTCTAATTAACCAATTGACTCCCAAGTTCCTTTAAAAGTTCAAAACCATGTCCACCAAGGCCTTTCAAATCCATTTGTCTGTTAATGTAATGCAATAGTTTTAGAAGTGAGTTAAATCATGCAAATTCCACATTTAAAACCAAAATCATACAGGTGGGTTGAGGTTAATGCCATTAACAAGCCAAAATCCATCAATTTGGGGAAACCCACGTTCAAAATTTCATAATAATTCACCCATTTAGTCCCAACAATCATCAATGTAAGTATACACAAGACATTTAAACCATGGGAAATATAATTCAAGTGATAATCATCAACAGACCTCAACCCAATTTCAAACCCAATAATTAAATCACATGAACAATTATTAAAACACATTCCATGGTATAGAATTAAAGTTAGGGATGAGAGACATGCCTGAAACACCAAAGAATTTGGAAGAAAATCCAAAGTTTGGAGCTTGAAGGATGAATTCCTTATGAACCTTACTTTTCTCTTGATTTGGGGAGTTGAAGATGAAGAGCGTTGGTTTTGATTTGAGTAATTAAGGTTAATAGGGTCCCTTCGTATTTTTAGGTCGTGGGAAATTAGTGTGAAGGAAGGAAAGGACCAAAATAACCTTAATTAAAATATGTAGGAAATGTTGGGCCCAGCGTCATGATTTAGGTAACGACTTATGACGGCTGACCACGGGTCATTACCTAGACTCGTTACCTGAGGGTCCATATCCTGACCCTTCATTGTTAAGATAATGAGTCACTCCCAATGACTCATTACGTGATGTAATAGGTCATACCATGGACTCGTTATCAAGGGACCTCAACCTGAGCCACTCACTAGTAAGACAGCAAATCTCACCTAATGACTCATGATAAGTAATAATGACTCATCCCCTGAGTCATAGCCATGGCAGTGTTGTCAACACTCCAAAATTTTAGAGACTAGGTATTACATTACCTCCCCCTTCCCTTGAGATGAGAGGGAAGGAGAAACTCATACCTCAAGCCTTTTCATCCAAGGTTGGGGACAAGAAAGGATACTTGGCCTTCATATCTTTCTCAGATTCCCATGCAGCTTCTTCCACCTTTTGATTTCTCCGAAGAACCTTCGTTGATGTTACATTCTTAGTCCTCAACCTAAGAACTTGCCTATCTTGTATTTCAACCAGGACCTCCTCATAGGACAACGAATCTGAAACACCAACATCTTCAATAGTCACTATCAAAGAAGGATCACCGACATAATTTTTCAACATAGACACATGGAAAATAAGATGAATAGAACCCAAACTCGCTGGTAAATCCAACTCATAAGCTCCATTCCTAACTCTCCTTACAACCTGGTATGGACCAACATAATAGGGACTAAGATTTCCCCTCTTCCTAAATCTTATAACTTCTTTCATAGAATAAACTTTCAAGAACATCCAATCACTAACCTCAAATTCCAACTCCCTCCGCCTCACATTCGCATAAGACTTTTGGCAACTCGAAGAAGTTTTAAGTCTTTCTCTAATCACCTTCACCTTATCCATGCTTGGTGAATAAAGTCAGAACCGGAAAATCTAGTCTCACCTATCTCACACAACCTAATAGGAGACCTATACCTTATATAATAGAGAGCCTCAACAGGAGCCATCTGAATGCTAGAATGATAATTGTTGTTGTAAGCAAACTCAATGGGAGGCAAATGGTTAACCCAACTGCCTTTAATCTCCATCACATAGGATCTTAGTATATCTTCAAAAGTCTGAATAGTTTTTCCCACTTGTCCATTAATTTGAAGGTGGAAAGCATTGCTAAATTTGGGTTCCCAAACCTTTCTGAAATGAATGCCAGAAGTAAGTAGAAAACTGTGTACCTTGATCTGAAATAATGGACACCATCCCACCATGAAACTTCACAATCTCCTGAATGAACAACTTAGCATAATCTATTTCTGAATAATTAGTCCTCACAAGAAATAAGAGAGTAGACCTAGTAATTCTATCCACAATGACCCAAATAGAATCATACTGACTGCAAGACTGCGGAAGACATGTAATAAAGTCCATATTAATCATCTCCCACTTCTATAAGGGTAACTCTATATCTTAAGACGTGCCACCAGGCCTCAGGTGTTCATCCTTGACTTGCTGACAAACCATACACTTAGCCATAAAATTTTCCATATCCTTCTTCATATTATTCTACTAGTAATTTCCTTTAAGTCATGGTACATCTTAGTCGAACCTAGATGAAGTGTATATCTAGACTTGTGAGCCTCAGTCCAAATTTTTTCCTACAGCCCATAAACATCAGGAACACGCAATCTTCCTTGGTACCTCAAAATACCATCTACACCAATCTCGAATGCCATAACCTTTTGCTGGCCCATATCATCCTTAATTTGCATCAGTATAGGATCCAAAACCTATTTTTCCTTCACCTCAACACTAAGAGATGATTTAACTAGTTCTTGAACAATTACTCCCCTATCCTCAAAGTCCAAGAGATGAACTCGTAAATTAGCCAACATGTGAATATCCTTCACCAAACCTCTTTTCTCCTTATCCACATGAGATAATCATCCCATAGACAACATACTAAGAGCATCAATAACAGCATTAGCTTTACCTAGATGGTAATGAAGGATCATGTCATAATCCTTAAGTAACTCGAGCTACCACCTCTGCCTAATAATTAATTCCTTCTGTGTAAACGTATACTGCAAGCTCTTATGATCTAAATAGATATTCACACACACCCTATATAAATAATGGCACCAATTCTCAAAATTAAAAACCACAGACACCAACTCTACATCGTGATTTGGGTAATTCCTCTCATGAACCTTAAGATGTCTAGAATAATAGGCCACAATCGTACCATGCTAGATCAAAACCCTCACAACAAACCCATCAATACGCTCAGGCAGGGTCAAAACTGGGGTAGAAGTTAACTTATCCTTCAACTTCTCAAAACTACCCTCACAAGCATCAGAACACAAAAGATTTACCTTTTTTTGCGTGACCTTTGTCAATGGAGTAGCAATAGAAGAGAAACTTTCCATAAACCTCCTATAATACTCAGCCAAGCCCAAGATGCTCCTAATATCGATTGGATTCATGGGTCTAGGCTATTTCATAAGTGCCTCAACTTTTGGTGGATCCACCTTGATCCTTTCACTTGAAATAACATGCCAAAGAAAGTTCACAACACTTAGCCAAAACTCGAACTTAAAAAATCTTGCATACAATTTCTGGTCCTTAAGAGTCTATTACATAATTCATGGGTGATTTTCATGATCCTCCTCACTCTTAGAGTATACCAAGATATCATCAATGAAGACTCTAACAAAAAAGTCCAAAACACTTTCTGAAAATACTATTCCTTAGATCCATGAAAGTAGTCAGAGCATTAGTCAACCCAAATAACATAACCAAAACCTAATAATGGTCATACCGAGTTTAGAAATCAGTCTTACAAATATCAACCTCCCTAATTTTCAACTGATGATAGCCCAAATAAAGATCAATCTTAGAGAAATATCTAGCACCCTGAAGCTAATCAAAAATATCACCAATCCTAAAAAGAGGATACTTATTATTTATTGTAACCTTATTCATCTATCAGTAGTCTATACTCATCCGAAGAAACACATCTCTTATTTACATGAAAAGCACAGTCACACCCCATGGATAATACTAGGTGAATGAAACCCTTATTAAAATAATCCTTTAACTGCTCCTTTAGTTTGGCCGGAGCCATCCTATAAGGAGGGATGAAAATAGGATGGGTATCCAGTAAAATATCAATCCCAAAGTGTATTTCCCTATTGGGAGAAATTCCATGAAAATCATTGAGAAAGGCTTAAGGAAATTTATTAACCATAGGAACAGACTGCAAAGAGGGACCCTCATAATTATAATCCTTAATCCAAACTAAAGATACAGACACCCTTTGGAAATCAACTTTTGATCTCTAAAAACGGAAATAAACCTCCCTTTAGGCACTAAGGAACTCCCCTCCTATTTAATCACTGGTTTATTAGGGAAATAGAAATTGACCTTTCGGGTCTTACAATCCATAGAAGCATAGCATAGATGAAGCCAATCCATCCTCAAGATAAAATCAAAATCCACTATATCTAGTTCTATCAAAGCCACCTATATCTTCCTATGAAATATGGACACCACACAACCCTTATAGATTTTTCTAGAAATAATAGAATCACCCATTAGAGTAGACATAGAAAGAGGTCAAAATTATTTTTAGGACCAAAATCAAAGTGTACAACCACATAAAGAGTTGCATAGGATAGGGTAGAACCCAAATAAAGTAAATAATAAATATCATAAAAGAAGAGTTGTAACACACCAGTAATAATATCTGGGATGCCTTGATTACTGATGAGTAAAAAGTGTATAAAGATTGTTCCAACCAGTGTTGGTACCTAAGGTAGTGACCTTTGGTGTGGGAGCTAAAAAAGTGTATATTGGAACCTTATTAGATCCTATGGAAACCCTGTCTAAAGGATAATCTCGCTACATGTGACCAGACCATAATTATAGCACTGATTTCTCCCCTCCTTATAACAACCACAGTGAAGTTGTCCACAAAATTGATAAGGATGATAAGGTGGGGCTAACTGAGCTCTACTTGCCTGATACTAGGCACCTTGTGCCTTAGAGCTACTGCTAGCACGAAAGAAATGATCACCTGAAGGCTTAGATGAATATGAATTAGAACCTCCCCAATTATTATTCTTGGTCCACTACCTACCATCTCTCCCATTGTTCTGCAGACCTATACCCTACTCTAAGTATCTAAACTTCTTGTTCAGCCCCTCTTCTATCTCTACCTACTTCTTATTTTTATCCGCTACTTGATATATATAAACTACTAGCCTAGAGATGTCCATATCATTGTTCAATATCACAGCTTTACACTCTAATACCAAGCCATGGGACAAAATAGAAGGAAACTTTCTCATCTTTGATCTCATATTAGACACCAACTCTGGAGCATAACAAGACAACTGCTGAAATTTTAAGGTGTGCTCCTTCACACTCATCTTTCCTGATGTCAAGTTCACAAACTCTTCAACCTTAGCTTTTCTCAATTCTTGAGGAAAGAAATGATCAAGAAAGGTACCCAAAAACACATTCTATATCGATGACTCATCATTATTACCTCTCGATTGTTCCCACTCCTCGTACCACTGATATGTTATTTTCAATTATAGGAATCAAACTCCACACCCTCTACATCGGTAGCATGCATTACCCTGAAAACCTTCTCCATCTCATTAATAAACTCCTGAGGATCCTACTCAACCTTAAAGCCTGTAAAGGTTAGGGGATTTAAACTCATGAACTGGTAGACACGAGTAATCTTAGATAAACTCACAGCTGAACCAACACAATTAGACTAACGAGACTATGATGCCACCAATTGAGCAAGCATATGAGTAGACTAACAAAACTCGACATTAGAAATATCTCCTTGAGGTAGCTGATCAGAAGTATCACCAGCTTGAGAAGCTCAATAAGGACTTGAAGGGACCGATTGGACCATACAAGGAGAAGTACAGTTAGGAGCATAGACCCTAAATTAGGTTTACACTCCATGAATAGCACAACTACACTCCATATTTTCCTCATGTAGGATAGATAGTGTAACAAAGTTTCTAAAACCGTTAGATCTTTCAGGAGGCATGATCTTAAATGCGGTTAAGCCAGGAGTTAGAAAAGTTTCATAGTACAAGACTCTCTATCCCAAAAATAAAACATAAGAAAATGAAATATTCTAAAATACCGTGTAGCCTCCTTCTTATAAGTGTGGTGTGCTATACCATTATAAAAAAAACTCTACTCTAAATAGCTTTTTGGACACCCAATGACCCCAAACCTGGCTCTAATACCGAGCTTATCATAACCCAAACTAGGGCCTAGTCATAATGGGTATCTCAAGCTTAACATGATCCAAAAACTACCCCCTTAGCCTAACATCTAGAACACAATAAAAGAATTCAGCAGAAGATGACCAAACATGATGATATGAAGAATAAATAAACCAAATAAGGACTGAGAGTCAAAACAACCAACTAACCCACACATGTCCACAAAATCCTTTAAACCAGAATACCAAACTTGGTTGGGACATGCCCCTAACCATGACAAAGAAAAGTCAAAATTTCAAAAATCTAAAAAGAAACCTAATGAAATGGCAAGGCTATTCGTAACATGGAGACTCACAACATCACATCAACTTGACTAATGCAACACACCACCTAATATTGCACAAGAGTAACAAGAAGACCGTAGGACCCTACATCTTGAAATGATACAGCATCCAGGGGTAGTCAGTGGATAAAAACTGGCATGTAACTAAGTGAAAAGTGATTAAGTAAAGCCATTTCCAAAACCAATCAACACCACATGCACATACGCGTTCAAATATACATGTATAGGATACCAGGATAGGTCAAGGTTCATGAATATGATAGTATAAAATATTAAACTAGACTGTATAGCTCTATCCATCAAAAGAGCACCTAGGGGTTATATGGGTTCAGCTCTAACTATTGAAAGGGAGACTTTGAAATTTTTCATGTCCCAGCTGGTGCAACCATTAAAGAGAAACTTGGGTCTCTATAGCAGAGGTTACTTAAGAGACCAGGCTTACCAACTGGGCTACTAAAGCAAAACCCAGTCTGCTAAAGTAGAGGTTGCTTAAGTGTCTCTTTGTCCTCTTTAGCAGAAGTGGTAAGCCATTCGAGTATCGCTTAAGCGATACATGGATACTTTAGCAATGACCACTAAAGAGCTCAAGTGGCCACTTCAGCGGCACTTAAGAGTCCATTAAATGCCTTATTTCCTCAATTTTCTCCTATTTTTCTCACAAGTCTCGAGAATTAGAACCTTAGTGAGTGTGGAAAATTAGAAGAATAATTATTGAGGATTTGTGGGGTAATTGTAAGCTAGGATTAATCATTTATTCATCAAATTCTTGGTAAGTTTTATTTAAATTCATGGTTAATTTCTCAATTTATTTCCCAAATTCCTAGACTATGATGGGCTGATTTTTGCATTGCTTGAGCTCAAAATTTACCCATTATTGAGGATAAATGTTCCTTGATTATAGAAGGATGTGTTGATAATTTTGAAAGTGTGCATCCGCAAGCGAACCCTACATGGGATTTTGTCTTGACTTTGGACCCAAAGAATAAAAATTCTATATGGGCACTGTTGTTATCATATTGGTAAGTATATTACGATTTTTATAGTGTGGCATCGTTTGAAAGATTCTTGAAAAGGGAAATTGTTGATTTAGCAGATTTTACCAAGCTTTGCTCGGCGTCCAGGTAGGCTAGGTTTACATTCCTCTTATATTGAGATTAATATAGTATGAATATGATATTATTCTAGTTTTAAGATGGGCATTATATCTTGAAGGTATGTTTAGTAGTATTTGGAACTTTTAGTCAATTAAGGAATCATAAATATGCATAGTTAACTTAATTACTCTTTCTTTAAATAGATTTGCTATCATGGGACTAAAATGTGTCTTAATTATTATCTAGTAGTGAAATTAGATACCTTATCCTAGTTTGGATAGAATTTGCCTTAGCATGAGTTTTTGGGGATTTAAAGTGGGGACCTTTCTGGCCTACCTTAGGCTAAGCCTACTATTAGCTTCTTGTAGATTCAAGAGGAATATTACATAATCTTCATTTATATTATTGAGCCTGAAGAGGTTTATATTTATGATGCTTTTATCTATATTGGTACTTGGGAGATGATATGATTTTCCATTCGAGTCCGGTGATTTATGTTTTTTCTGACAGGTTCAATTTCGACATTATTCATGATATGAGTTTTGATTTAATTATAAAAAAATGAGGATATGAGTTCTGGTTCAAAGTCCGGAATTAATATCATATTTTTACTCAGTTCGAGTTCGGTGTTTGATGTTATGGAAGGTTCCATGGTTATGACTTCAAGATATGGCTAATTACTTTAATTTCAATTATTATTTCTCTTGATTGAACCATCTGGGCTTATAGGGGTCCACATTGGGTTTTTTACTTTATTGCACCTTCTAGCTTATAGGGTCCAGTTATGTATAATTAGTTATATATTTTCTTTATTATTATCATTTTGGTTATTTACTTTCAGTATTTACAGTGATATTCCAGATTTGCCCTTTTTCTAGACTTAATATTATATTTATATGATGCTTTATCTTAATCAACCGATGAAGCCTACTGAGACTTGTGGCTTTGGTACTCAAAATACACTTCTATACCTTTTTAGTGCAATTTGAGTACTATTTGTTATTGTTGACATCGAGATTTATGTGGATTAAAGTTTAGAGATAAGGTGAGCTCATAGAACTAGAGTTGACCTTTTCTGTTTCTCCTATTTTTGCTAATCTTTCCTTTTTCGATACTATTGTACACTGACTTGATAGTACTTGTATTCTTTTGTATTAGAGGCTCTTGTACCAACATACTTGGTCATGGGATATTTTTATTTCTCTATTTTATATTCCATTTTATTTTTATTCCATGATTTATTGCTTGTAATCCTTTTGTTTGCATGAATCTATCATTTATGCTATTCTCCACCAAATTAGCCCATTGCTAATAGCTCTGGTCTATAGTTTGGCTTACTTACTAGTGGAATAAAGTAGGTTCCATCATGACTCAGAATTTGGGTTGTGACAACTAATATGATTTTGGATGCCTTGATTCGAAAGTCGAATAGTATGGGGAGTTTAGCCCATCTCTTAATTTAGGAATGTTATCTAGCATTAGAGGTATTATTATTAGCTAACTATATGGTTAGGCTTGATATTTTGACACTTGAACTTGTTTTAGCCTTTGTTGATGTTATATCTTCTTCGATGAAGTAGATTTGAACTTACTAGTTTTAGGGTGATTCAAGATAAAACATTGAGTGATGAACCTTTGGTTGCATCACTTGATTTAAATGGTGATTTTAGGATAAGAGGTAGAATTTGTGTGTTAAAAGTTGATGGATGGGTAAGATTGGATATTCTATCCATCTAGGGGTGACCATGATGCATTATCATTTAAAGCAGTATTTCTAGAGGGATGGTATAAACAAATATACATCAAACATTATAGCTCATTGCTTATGTTTTTAATAGGTGAGTCGAGCATATGAGATCGGGTGGTGTGCTTTAGAGGTTACCCATTCCTATGTAAAAGTGGGAGTGGATCATTATGGACTTTATAAGTGGTTGCCTCGTACTTTATATGGTTTTGATAATAATTGAGCTATCATGGATAGATTGACCATATTGTCCCATTTTGTACCTATTCAAATTTCCTTTAGTGCTGAGAGGTTGGCCTGTATCTATGTTCATGAGATAGTTCTTTATCATAGAGTGCTTGTTTCCATTATTTCAGCCAGATGCTCCATGTTCACTTCTAACTTCTTGTAGATATTTAGGGAGGAGTTAGGTATTCAGGTTAAACTTAGTATCGATTTCCACCATAGATCAATGGTTAGTCATAGCATACTATTCAAGTTTTAGATGATATATTTCATGCATGTGTTATGGGCTTCAAAGATTAATAGGATCAATATTTAGCCCTAGCAAAGTTTTACTATAATAATAGCTACCATTAGAGTATTGAAATAAAATGTTTTGAGGCATTATATAGTAGGCGTCGTCAATCTACTATTAGTTGGCTTAAGACTTCAATGGTTCGACCCCATGGTACTAATTTACTTCATGATTCTTTGGACAAAGTTCAGGTGATTCAGGATCGGCTTTAGATAACCTAGAGTAGGTAAAAGAGTTATGAGGACTGTAAGCTCGTGCTTTGAAATTTGGGATTAGTGATCAAATCTTCCTTTGTGTGTCACCCATGAAAGGTGTAATGATGTTTAAAAATAAAGTCAAGCTTATCTTTAGGTACATTGGACCTTTTGAGCTACTTCAGATCATTGGGGAGGTTGCTTATTAGATGGACTTACCTCAATACATTTCAACCATTAATCTAATTTTCTGTTTTTCTATACTTTGTCAATATATTCTTGATGAGTCTCACATGCTTTGTTGGGACTCAGTTCAGTTGGGTGAGAGGTTAACCTTTGTAGAGGAACCATTATTTATTTTACTTAAAGACGTTAAATGGTTGTGTTCAAGAGATATTATTGTGGTTAAGGTTCAATGGAGACACTATCTAATTCAGGAGGCTACTTGGAGGTCATGTTCAATGTGCATAGTAGTTAACATCAGCTCTTTACCATTTTAGGTATTTCTTTTTCTTTTAGTTCAAGGATGAACTAGAGTTTAACGGTGGGTACTGTAATGACCTGAAGTATAGCATCTTGCCTTTTATGTTATTTAACCATTTCTCCCTTACCCATAATTGCTATATGCTAATTTAGGAGAGTGGGAGTGGTTGGCATGATTTACAATGCCTTCAGGAGGATTTTGGGAGAGTTTGAGGTATTTTAGTGCTTTAAAAGTTTCATAGTTGACTTTGGTCAACATTTGATGCTTCGACTGCTGGATATTTATTTGGCCTATTCCATTAGATCAAAAATGTTGAATTTGGGTGAATAGAAAAGTTGGTATAGGTTCGAAGAGTTTAGTATACATTTTGACCCTCCATTTAAAAAACTAGTGAAAATTTCCTTAAATAGGTATCAAGGGTTAATTATTTAAAAATGATCTTTTCTCAGAAATATGATGTCTTCATTAATTCTAGAACATTAAAAATAGACTATTAGCATATATGGTTTGTTTCTGTAGTGACCCAATCAAATATCGAGGTCTGTTTGGAGCATTGTTGGCTTATATCAAAATAACCACTTGCTACTATTGTAATACCCCGCAAAGTTCTCTTCTAGTCTAAGCCTTAGAGCATATCCAGCAAAGCGGAAAATTTGAGTCTAAAAGTTTTAGAAGTATCTTCCCAAGAATGAAACACTTTAAATCGTGTTCAAGATTTGAGTATAAAAGTTTTAGAAGTATCTTCCCAAGTTCTCTTTTAGTCATGTAGAGCATTGAACAACCTTTCCATCGATACCAATTTCATCAAAATCTGACATCAGACAAAGAAGTTATGGCTATTTTACTGAGCGTTGTCAGAATCGCAGGTTTGACGGTCAATCTGACGGACCGCCAAGTCATTGGTGAACCGTCAAGTGTCCCATCAGACCAAGGCAGTGGCTTCCTTTTTTGGTCATCATATGACGGCCAAAGTGGTGAACCGTCAGAAAGTTGACGGACCGTCAAGGGGCCCATCAGACCAAGGCAGAATGTCCCATTCTCGGACCCCGAGTGATGGATGACTTGGTGGATCGTCATTCCCTCTAACGGACCGTCAGGTCGTCCATCACAGACCCCAATCAGAATTTTCTAGACAAATTTTAAAGGGGTATTTTGGTCTTTTCCACATCCTCCCCCAGCTCTATAAATATCGGGCCAAGGGTTTTCAACTTCATTTTTCTCCCTTTCACCCAAAAATTAAGGTTTCCAAAATCAAAATACTCTCTTCTCTTTCATAAAATTCAAGAGAGATCAAAAAGTATCTAGAGAAATCAAGAACTCCTTTCAAGAGCCTTCAAGAAAAGAAATTCCCAAGTATGTAGATGTTAACTCTTGGGTCCCTTTCATCCAAGAAGCTCAAGTACCCCTTTTTTTAAACTAAAGGATTTTATGTTTTGTGATATTCCATGATTTGTATGAGTTGAAGTTGATGTTGCTTGTGTTGTTGAGTTTGGATTCACAATTGTTTGCATGATTTATGGTCTTTGACCCTAGTATGTGGAGTTTATATGATGTTGTGATAAGCCCTTTTGAAGTTGGTGTCTATGTAAGGTGTTCATGACATTAGGGTGTAGAGATGGTTGAATAAGTGGAGTATGCACCCCATAGGTTGGATGAAAGGCTAAGGTGAAGCATAAAGGAGCATTGTAGTATGTTAAAAGGGAAACCCAAAGTTGTGGGTTAGTCCATGCACACCTAGTGTTTGATAAAATGCCTTAGTGAGCGGAATGAGCCATAATAATAATATGGAATCCCTAAGTAGGTGTAGAACCATACATGTCTAGTGGTTGTCGAAAGACCGTAGTAAGTAAGTTGAGACAAAATAGCGGTAAATCTCCCAAGTGAGTACTCTTTGATTTATTTTAAGTTTTGATACATGCTAAGTGGTTAGCAAGAGAGTAATGACATGATAGTGTGAAGTTTTCCCGAAATCTTATGATATCTTGATATATGTCGAGACCGATATAAGTATAAAGTACTTGATGCAAGACTTCATTGAATGGGGTATAATTTAATAGCATGTCTTCCTTAAGGTAGTTTGTAATGATGAATCGATATTGATGACCCCCTAAATGTTGGGAGCGATCCTTTGGTAATCATGATGGTGAATAGAGGTTTATATTTCTTAAATGATAGATGCGATGTTGTAAGGTTTGTGAGGGAGAAAGTATATTATGATTCTGAAATGCTTAGAGTGACCCCTTGGTAGTTGTGATGATGAGTAGATGTTTGTGAATCCTTGGAGGCCTGAGGTTATGTTCTAATGATTGTGAAATTGAATATATGGCATGATTTCTGAGTTTCTTGTGAATATTCCTAAATGATGGTAATGATGCATAAATGTTTGTGATGCTTGAATGAATGATGATGCTTTACTTCTATGTTATCGAGTCCTGGGGGTATTTATACCCAAAAATAGAGTTGTTATCTAGAGCTCGTGTTAGTTTCTCGATAATTCCAATCGAGCCATGATTTTTAGAACTCATTGAACTATAAAACTCTGTATCCTCAGACAAGTGCAAAGCTTAATAAAGCTTATTAATCTCAATTATCTCTGTAATCTCTGTAATCTCTATATCGCTAGTAATCTAGCCTCAGACCTGTACTCAGCCCAGTCCTAATGGAACTCAAGTGATTCAATTCTAATCTCAGAAATGATTCGAATAATCTAATCAAGTTATGTATCATCAGTCAGATATCGTGATTCGATATTTTTTCTGTCAGATGCGGAACCAAGTGATCTCAGTGTATTTCAGCTAGATCATTTGAGAAACATGATTATGTAAATAGATTCAGCTTTATTGTGTTCATTCTAAGGATTCAATGAGAGTCTTTTAGTTAGGAGTAGAAACTAGCACCGAGCGGGGGAAGGGATGGCAATTCCTCCCATCAGAGAGAGAGGCCAGAGTCGTTAGTAGCAATCCTTGAACTCCAGAACTGCATAGACAGCGTAGGATATAGGAGTCGCCATCAGTAGAGGCTATTACCATTAGAGAGGTTAACTATTATATTGCCTCAGGTCGACTTCCTACGAGGGTCATCCCATCAGAGAGACTTGACCCGAGAGTGAGTCTTTACCCATGGCATGGTATTGACTCCTTTCCAGCTGGGGTTATAGGTTGGACCCCACCTATGGTAGGTCGGGGCATTTGGTTAAGTGACTACTTCCCATAGTTGCAGCTTTAGTATCAATCTTTAGAAGTTAAGACCATATGGTACAGTCGT
This sequence comes from Capsicum baccatum var. pendulum, assembly GCA_030864225.1. Classification (NCBI taxonomy): domain Eukaryota; kingdom Viridiplantae; phylum Streptophyta; class Magnoliopsida; order Solanales; family Solanaceae; genus Capsicum; species Capsicum baccatum. Next base: position 154,785,408 of record CM061560.1, on the reverse strand, counting down.
CTATCTCAGTAAGGAACTCAGATAGTTCTATTGATTCATGGACCATCCCGCCAGATAGGCTTGGCCTCATATACAGATGCTTACTATCATATTTAAAGATCTCCCATTAGAGAGGCTTGATCTCAGTCTTAGATCATGTTGGAATATTCTTATTATCATATTTAAAGATCTCCCGTCAGATAGGCTTGGTCTCCTTTTTAGAATTTGTTGAGTATTCTTGTTGTCGGATTTGGATATAATCCTATTTTCTTATCATTAATAAAGCTTCTGAAGTTATCTGTTAGAAAAGTTGAATCTCTAATTCTGTCGGTTAAAAGCGACAATCTCAGAAATCAGTCTTCGATATAACTATACTCAAATCCTCAGTTATTAGTAGCAGATGAGTCAATGGTTCAGTATCTTAGTGATTGTAATGAGTTTAGCTCACAGTAAAGCTGTATCCAAGGTCAAGTCTCTAGAGTTGTGATGATTATGAGTATGATTTATGCATTCTTGTATGTCTGCTTGTTTTCGTGCGGTATTCTCCTGATCATTTATGTTATACAGATTTTGCATGCATGAGCCCTTGCATTTACTCTTACCCCATCTACATACTCGGTACATTTTGTGCTGACGTATTTGTGCTATGGTGTCTCATTTGACACCATAGGTTTAAAGGCACAGGACCCAGAGTATCATTAGCAGATTAGTCCCAGTCAGTAGCAGTAAAAGTGAGTCCTCTTCTTTCGAGGATAACTTTCAATTTTCTATTATTATAATCAAAATTTTATTTACTTTCAATTAACAGAGTTAGTTGGGGACCTGTCCCATCAACTCCACAGTTCAGTCAGATTAGAGGCTATTCAGACGGATGTATTAAATAGTATTCAGTTTTATACTTTGAGTATTTATAGATGTGTTGAACCTTATGGCCAGTGTCTGCATTTATTTTAGATATTATGCAGTGTACAGGTACAGATATCAGTAAAGGGTTAGTTTGTGGTTCTTCGGGGTCACAAGCACCGTATGACATCTTGAAATGAGATCTTGGGGCATTACAACTATCTGGTGAATCCACTTAAGTGTCCAAGGACTGCCTAAGTGGTGGCCGCTTTATTGGCCCAATACCTCTTAGCAGTAACCGCCTTAGCAGACTAGTACTGCTTTAGCGGCTAGTTAGTCGGATAGCGGCCACCGCTGAATATAAATCCTATTTTATAATTTTTACCATTTGTTGACTTTGAGGTTTGGGTTTGGGTTTGGGTGACTTATAGGATTTTCGTCACCATTTGAGCTTGGATAAGCTCCAAAACCTTATTATTATTACTTTACATTAAATTATATCATCAAAACACTCATTAATCTTAGCTTTTAACATGGAATTTTGAGGATTTCTCTGAAAAAGCTTTAAAATAGTTTTTATTTGATTTGGACCTCGTTATTAACTTGTTTCTACATGAGTATTTAACTATAGACTCCATTAACCTTAAGGTATGTATTTCTAAAATAAATTTTTGGTCTTACCACTTTTATTTTTTAACTCATTTTTCAAACATATTTTGGACCCAACAAAAATATGGGCGATATGGTTATCATTAGCTTTCTTATAATGCCTTGATTCTGAATGTCGCAATCGATTTTGAGGTTGTTCGATGGGGGAAGGCTCCATATTAAAGGACCTTAGGATTGGACTTTGATACTTGAAGATAGGTTATGGCTTAATTTTCTTTAGGCTGGTTGGGTAGTTAAAGAATAAGTAAAGCATGTTATGGATTGGGGAAAACTATGGGATGTGATTTTTATGCATTATATATTATGTGATGCCCATATGGAAACTTATATTCTATTACAGTTAACTTATGATATTATTTATTGGGTGTTGCCCATGTGGACGCTTTATTTGACATCATTGGCATTATTTGTTCAACTAAACACCTCATTTCTTAATGTGATAATCGTGCGAGGACTTGAATAGATATCATAGACCTTATTGAGAACTATTTGCCTTTATCATGATAGAAATGCCTATGTTTTGGGTTGAAATGACATGAAATGATGTCTTACATGTATGTTATTCCAATGGTGCTTATCTAAAACTAATATCATGAAATATTGACATACTAAGTTGATTTTTGAGCTCACTTGTATATGTATTAAATATTTTCATACTGATTTGATTGTGAGCATTTTATCCTTATTGCATATATTAACATTCATGATATATTGATACTATTGTGGAACATTAATTTTTAAGAGAAAATTGGACACTTTTGAAAATGGATAAACCTAGGGATGGCCAATCGGATAGATTAAGACAAGTTATAGAGATTGGTAGAAATTTGAGATAGTATATGGGTTGCGAACCCCCCATGTATTCTATATTGGGAGTGTTAATGCTTAATAAGTGTATACAGATTGTCATATGATGGCTTTCCACCATTTCATTTCATTATACATCATACTTCGTTGTATTTGCATATTCTGCCTTTTCCATTATGTGTTTATGTATGTATGTATGTATATATGTATATATTTATAGTGGAGACGGCATGAGCATCTATTTGAGAAATTTTCTGCTAGTAATTTGCGTGGTCATATTATTTTCTTTAGTTTTTATTATTTTTTATTTTTCTCAGTTGGCCTAGAATACCTATTATGTACAAGTAGACCGTACTCACTTCTACTGTTCCCTTTTGATGCAGATCCTAGTGTGAGTAGGACATATAGTGGTTGAGTTCATGCTTTAGAATTTGGTGATTTTGAGGTACGCCATGTTCTAAGCTTATCAGAGTTTACTTCAGGCCTCATCCTATCTATTGTTATATCTTTATTTTAGTTTCAGAGATATACTATGTATTTTTAGATTTGGTTAGTACTTCTTACATTAGATTTTGGGAATTTTTATGACATTTTATTTAGGTTTTTACTTATATTGTGAGGTATTGATTAGACTTCACTCTTGAAATCTTATCTTGATATTTTCTTTTCTTAATAATTTGTTTCTTTTATTTTTGGGTGTTTGGCTTACTTATAAAGGTTGGGTCGCATAAGTTCCATCGTGACCTTATTTTTGGATCATGACATAAAATGATACTGATATTATTATTATGGTGCAGCTAACTTACCTTCATCGCATTTGAAGGACCCTATATATATTCGTGGAGAAGAAAAATATTACTCATTCTGGAAGCCATGGTGGGACCGTGTTTGTTAAGTGTGTCCTTTCTTGTTCATCATGATCATAGGGTCTTGACCACTTTTACAAAGGGTTTAATGGTCTGAGGTTAAGTTGGACTTTAGTGCATTCGCAAAGGTCTGACCGTAAATGTGGGATCGGGTCGTGTTGTCCTTTGTGATTGAACCTGGGGCTATCATTCATAAAGGGATTTTTTCTACCTAGACATATTTAAATCTTTTGTTTTTGATCCAAAAATATCTTCCCCCTATTTTTAGACCTTAAGAGGTTGGAGTTAGGAAAACTCGAAGGGGTTTTTAGAGTTCTTCTATGGGTGTGTTTTTAAACCTTGAATTCATCTTTTTCCATTGATTCCTAACAAATTTAGCTTCAAATTTTTTATTTCAAACAAGATTTTTTTTTTGGGGGGGGGGGGGGCATCTGGTAAAGTATAAAATTAGCTTTTCTTCTAGTTGAGGTCTAATTCTAACTCATATTTAGCTGGGATTTCAGATTTAGATTCCTCTTGATATGAGGACCATTATTCTTAAATAAAATCATATTTCTACCCATGTATTTTTTAAAATAATTATCAAAGTGGGTCTTGGATCCGTAATACATATAGACGATATGGCTATCGGTCTTTTGACTTTTAGATGTCATATTTGAATAGATTGGTCATATTTGAATATGATTCAAAGGAGTTGAGGTTCGGGTTGATTCTTCAAACTGTGTTAGGCTTTGTAGATCTTCTTTTAAGGCAAGTTGAGATATACCTTGACATTTTTCAAAGAGTTATGTGTTGTATATTTGTTTGTATGTGTATTATGACTCTCTTAGGTTTTAAGGGTCCCCCTTAAGTGAAATGACGAGAATTTTCATGGGTATTGGAGTCTTTTGATGGATTATAGTTATATAATTGCTTAGTTTAGTTAGTCTTGCTGCTTGTGATTAGGCTTAGAATACACTTGAAGATAGTTGGCATATTGACTATGAATAATTGATAGTGGGTACCTATTTAATAGCTTAAGTCATGTTTAATGGATCTTATTGTAGTGATCAAGGATTATTAACCTTTTAGGGTATGATTATGTTATTACTGTTATTTTCATGGAATGATTGAGGTTTAAAAAATACTTAAAGTATAAATGATTTTATAGTAGCTAAAGTGATTATCTAGGTTTTGTTTCTCTCATTAGGGCATATTATTAGCTATCTTAATTCTCCTTTTAGATATTTAGTCTAATAATATCATCTTTGGGAAAGATGGGACTGGCCGTATGGAATAAGCTAGGTTCGGCTTTTTTGCTATATTGTGTTGATTGAATTGTTTACTATTTCCATGTTACTTAAGTGGGGATTTATGTGAATATTATTACAGACCTGAGATATTATTATGATTGTGATTCATGTGTGGGGGCTTGAATTGATATTATTGTCCCTATTTGTGCATTAGTTTGGCTTATTATTATTGTGCCACCCAAGTGGGGGTCTGACTTGTTAATATAGGCCTTACTTGAACATTAATTCCCTCTATTATTATAGCATACATGAGGGAGGGGATTAAAATGATATAATTGATGTCTTACGTGACTATTTATACCAGTGGTACCATGTGATGGTTTTATTCAAGAAATATTATCATTTTGAGTTAATTTCAACTAATTCACACCTATATTGAATAAATCATTATCTTCCTATTAGTTGGTTGTGAGCATTATATCCTCATTTCATCTATACATATTCTTGAGATTTGTACCATTGAGAAATACTTTATAAAACCTTTGATGCGTGATCATTAGTCGGAGAGGTGAATGAGATGCTTTATAAAATCCTTGATCCGTGAACATTGGAAGTAGAGGTGAATTAAGATTCAAGATTGAAATATGAGAAAGTATTTGGTTTGTAAACCCCCCATGGGTCCTATCCGAAGTGCTAAGGCTTGGAAGATTTATACAAAAGTCAAGTAATGACTTATATCATCATCATCCCATCTTCTTCATTACATTGCATTGCATCACCTGCATTGCATATATCCTTGATATGTTTAATATTGTGTTTGAATATTTACTTTTGTATTTATGTACCGCGATTGAATCTTGTTTGTGATATTCTATTTTTTGCATTAATCTTATTATATTACACTATACTACACTACCTCTTGGTTGATTTAGGAGTAAAGATATTATGAGACACAGTATGGCTGTATCTTGGTTAGTGAGACTCATAGAATTTCACCTATTGGTAGCATGATATACACATGATTATACATTCTCACCATTGTGTTCCAAATTATTAGTTGAATATTTTGACTTAGTATAATGTACTATATTAGGGAGTCAGCCTCATAAATTAATTTTGTAACTCATTTATTATGGACTGAAAAGTGTTGACTCATCTAGACTAATGTGTCTACTTTGAATTTCAATAATCTTATGACTTTTATATTGGGATACCCTATTAGGTTGAAGTGGCACATTATCAGTTATGTCTAGAATTATGGGAAATGTTGGGTAGTTAAGGTGGTGTTCCTCGTCATCACTTTGGATTAGGATCGGATATCAATGATGCTTGCTAAATACATGAGTTTTGTGCTTACTCTTTCTTTTCTTTCATTTTTTTATTTGTTTCACCCTGTGTAGGTATTGAACCTAGTAGCAGTTTGTACATTACGTTTCTTTTATTTAGTGTTGTAGAGATTGAGGTAGTAGCTGATAGACTTTGGAGCTTACCCAAATCTCTCCTCTGTTATCTTGTGTTTATTTTTTCATTTATGATATTTTAGACAATTTGATATTACTCTATATTAGAGACTTGTACTAGTGACAACTAAACCTGGGATGTATCTTGAATTATTATTTCATTTTTAATGTTTTGGGATTCTTCCTCCTCTTCTTTTGAGTTATTTAATTATTGCATTTTGGGTCATGATAGGCTTACCCATATCGAAGGGTGTGATGGGTTCCATCACGTACTATTAGTTTTGGTTGTGACAACACCACTTATATCCACTTGATATGGTGTATATACTTGTAGTCTTCAACATCCATTCTGTATATATCCCATTTTAAATATTTCCATGATACCACATATATTTTTCCAATTCCAACTGCTACTTATTGTTTCTTACATATTTTCACTAGTCTACTCCCTTAATACAAATTATGATTTACCCATTTCAGTCAAACATTCAGTCACTCCCAGTCCTCCCTTCACTGTCTTTTAGCATAGCAGCTTCCATGCAACTAGAGGGACTTTGGAGGTTTTCACCTTTCCATCTTAGAGAAAATTTCTGTACATTGATGTGATATCTTTAAGCATCTTTTTTGGTACTAGAAAAGTAGGTAACCAATATACATGTAGATGAAGCAATATCACAAGTGATCAACTTTGTTCTTCCTATATACAATAAGTTTTTTATGCTTAATATGTTTACTCTACTATTAATTTAATCTAGCAAAATGTCACAATTAATGAGTGACAATTTCCTTAGAGCTATTGACATTTCAATGTACCTAAAAGATAAAGCACCCTTCTAATACATATAAGTTCACATAGATCTTTAATATTCTTGCATCTTATACACCCTAAACATATGCAATTTTGATGCATTGGTAGTCAAACCTGATACTGTTGAAAGATATTTTGCCCCTTTTAGTAACAACACAACAATTTGGAAATCTTTGTTGTAGAACAAAATTAGATCATCCGCAAAGCATAGACGATTTTTATGTTCTTGCATTTTGTGTTGCACTCGAATCCTTCTTGATTTGTAACCAAATCCCAAATCCTTGATAGATGCTCCATACATATCACAAAAACTAATGGAGACAAAGGATCTTCCTTTAGCAATCATCTCTTGACAACATTATCACCATATTTGTTTCTATTAATAACAATTGAATACCTAGTGGTAGTAATGCACTCCATAATCCAATGGATGAATCTTGATAGGAATTGAAGTGCATAAAACATTTCCTTCATAAACTTCTATTCAATAAATGTATGTTTTCTTGGACCTATTTTCAGTAGACGACTTCTTGTTGATGTTTTCTTGTTGTAAAGCCTTACAAGCTCCTGGTAGATAAGTATGTTTTGAGAAATTATTATCCTTTTAATAAAATCATTTTGATTTGGAAATATAATAAAACATAGATCCATCTTCAATATGTTACAAATAACCTTTGACACACTTTATAGATTATATTACAACATGCTATCAGTTTGTAATCCTCAAGTTATTCAATATTAGAGCTTTAGATATTAGGGCAATAATTGTATTGTTCATATTCCTTACAATATTTTCATTATGAAGAACTCTTGAACTATCCCAACCATATCATCTCCAACTATTTTCTATCCATATGTGAACATTTGGCTGTCATAGCCATTTGGGCCTAGTGATATCTGTCGAGGTATAGACCATACTGTATTTTAATCTTCAGTATTGTCATTAGTTGTAGAAGTAAATCTTTCTACACCTTGGTAGTGGCAATTTGCCACTCATTTATTTCTCATTTTTTGTATACTTTTGTGATTAAATTGATGATATGAGTCTAATTCATAAGTGAAATGCACTAATTTCTAGCATTTATGGTTTATCAGGGAAATCTGGAAAATATGAACAAAGTTGAAGCTACAAAGAAGAAAAGGCGAGTGGAGCAAGACAAAAATGCTGAAGAGGTGTTCCAGGATATGAACCTCAGATATTTTTATCATGATCTAAGGTCGCAATTGTGACTACCGTTTACAACAAAAAGAGTTGTGATCGCTAGCCGATGCCCAGCAATCGTGAGAGTCCATGCACAAAAAGATTTTACAATCACAACAAAAGGCCTACGATCGCGAACGTTGGGAACAATTATAGGGTAAGTGATGAAATTTCACGAGGCTTGATCCCAAGACATAAAAGGGCTAATCCCTAACATTTCTAGCATCCATTTCTCAGTTTTTTAAGAGTTAAGAAAACTATTTTTGAGGGAAAAACAATTTTGTGAGTGATTTTCAAGGGAGATTTTAGCTACTTGGTTGAATTTAATTCTTGGGGAATACATTTATTTTTCCTTCCATGGATGAATTGAATGCTAATTTTGGTATATATCTTTTCTTTATTTCCAAGAATAACTAAATATATTTCTTACGGTTATGCTTGATTAGATGGTGATTAATACAAGGGTGTTGATTATAGGTTCATTTAATTAGTTGTTTATGATGGGTATTGTTTTTCTTTTATGTTTAATTGAGAATTAGGGGTTGCAAACTCCAATTACCTTAGAACCCATATTATCCTTGAAAGAGGGTATATGGGTGAGATAATTGTGAACAATAACTTGGGTTAGCTTATTTAATAGCATCTCTTAGAAATAAGGATGGTAATTGAGGCAATCGATTGGTGAATGTTTTACACCCGTGAGGCATTCAAAAGAACCCACTCATAATATTTAGTGTTTTATTGAAAGATTATCACCAATACCTTTTAAAATAGCTTTCCCAATACTCTTAACAAAACTTGGATGAATTATTGATGACCTATGCATGACTCCCACCTATGATTGTATAACCCCAAGGCTTCTCCCTATTTGAATTCGCTCTTTGATATTTCAATCTCATAATGGTGTTCAAACATTGTTATTACAAAATTACCCAAATTAAACCCCTCATTTACATTTAATTGTTGTTTTATTTTACACTACGGGTTAACATCTAGTTAACTACCAACACTCGTAGGTCTTGAACTATACGTCTTCACTCCTCGTGAATTTGACCCCGGATCTTTGTTGGGTAAATATATTTATGATGATATATTAACACCTAATTTTGAGTGTAAGTTTGAGTGTTATCAAAAATAGCGCCATTATTGAGGAGTGAAACATAGTTTTCACTATTGTAGTGTTGTTAGTGGCCTTAAGTTAGCCGTAGTGTGTTAGTTTACATTATTTGTTATTTTTGTCATTTCTCAAGTGACGATAATAGCATACACGATACCATGAGTCAATATGGTATTAATGTTGGCTCTTTTTATGGACTTGAGGATAGGGATCATCTTGGAGATGCTGACCAAGCTAATGCTATTTGTATTCCACCGACGGAAGAAAATGGAGTGTTTCACAATATTAGTGTGACACTTAATTTGCTTTAAATGAAAGGGTTATTTGGAGGCCAAGCGTATGAGGATGCTAATCTACACTTGAATAATTTTATTAATGTGTGTTCTCCATTTGGCATAGCCTACATTTCTCAAAAATCAATTCGGTTATATCTTTTCCCATTCTTTTTTATGGGAGAAGCATTCTTATGGTTGCGCTGTTTGACTGTGGGATCTATCACTTCATGGGTTAAGCTCACAGAAGCATTCTTGGATAGGTACTTTCCTCCATCTCAGATGTAGCAACTAAGGGACTAGATCACGAACTTTCACCAACTTAAAGGAGAACCATTATATTAAGTTTGACAATGGTTCAATGATAAGATAATGCAATGCCCAAATCATGAGGTTTCGGATAAAATGCTTCCTCAAATTTTCTATAGGGCATTGGATCAATTGAACAAATAGTGGTTGATAATGCAGATGGGGTTTCTCTTGTCAAATTATCTTATGGTGTTGTCGAGGTTTTGTTAGATTATGAGAAATAGAGTTTGGAACATAAGAGATATCAAGGTAGCCTTAGGGGTTTCCTGTGTATCTTTTTCAAGCCAAGAATAAAGAAAAAAGGATGAGGAAAGAGATGAGAACATGGCAAAAGTGATGACTCAGCTTGATCTTCTCACCAACAATGTAATGAGGGTTCCTTCTAAGGTGGTCAACACTGTTGCTTCTAAGAGTGTTAAAGGTTATGATAACACGAAGAAATTTGGTTCTTGTCAAATAAATTGAGGGGTTCCGCCTTACCTATCAAAGGCAAGATGGGAATCAAGATTGGAAGGAAATGGATCGTGATAGAGATTGTGTTAGAGACCGAGATTAGAGGGATAAGGATAGAGACTGTGACTGGTACATACATCCATATGATAGATCCAAGGGTAAAGAGTCAAGCTTTGTTGACCCAGAGAAGTTCAAGAATAAATATGTTCTTGCTCGTATCTTGATGGGTATTTAGGCGATCAATAAGATGGTGAGAGAGATGAAAAGTGATTTCTTACAACTCAACCAAATAGTGATATCTCATTTGGCTTCTATCAAGCAACTTGAGACTCAATTGGGCCAGATTTTGGCACAACTTAATGGAAGGCCAAAAGGTGGATTTCCTAGTGACAAGGTGAACAATTCAAAAAATGATGCTCACATCATGGTTATTGTCACTAGGAGCAGTTGAACTCTCATTAAAGATGTTGTTAATCTTGGAGAAAACCCTAATGAAATGCACAAGAAAATACAAGGAGAAAGAAGCTATAAAACCCAAGTAATGATGTTCTAAATCCAAATAAAAGAAGTGTTGAAAAACCAAAGATAATTGAAGAAAAGAGTGAAAGTTAAGAAGCACCTTACGGTGGTTGATGCTAATGCTCTAAAAGCAGATGAAACTTCAATTGTTCCATTGTCACAAATCAAAATTCCTCCCCCCATTCCTACAAAGTCTCAAGAAGAAAGATGATAATACCAAGTTTAACAAGTTTCATACGAAATTTAGTAAGTTATTGATGAACATTTCTTTTCTATAAGCCTTACATGAAATGCTCGGGTATGCAAAATTTATGAAGGACTTGGTAATGAAGAAGCGAGTCATGGATTTGAAACCATTGAGGTAACCCATAATTGTAGTGCTATAATGTCTAGCTCAATTATGGTAAAGAAAGAAGACCCAAGTGCATTCACTATTCCTTGCACTATCGAGGTGTATAAATTTGCAAAAGCATTATGTGATCTCGAGGCAAGTATTAACTTGATACCGTTTACCGTGTTTTGGAACTTGGGATTAGGTGCTCCTAAGCCTACCACTATGAGGCTTTTAATGGCTGATCGTTTATTAAAAAAGCCTATTGGTGTGTTATATAGTGTGTTGGTGAAAGTTGATCGGTTTATCTTTCAGGCCGACTTTGTTATTCTAGATTGTGAGATTGATCATGAATTCCTAATCATTCTTTGTAGGCCATTCTTGGCTACATATAGGGCTTTAGTCGATGTGGAGTGTGAGGAGATGAAATTTCAAGTGAATAAAGAAAAAGTATCCTTCAATTTATGTAAGTCCATTAAAAAAGCAATGAACTTGCAAGTTGTGTCAGCGATTGATGTGGTAGATGATAAAGTGAGTAAACCTATAGAAGTGGATCTTATGGATTACCCCTTGGTAGGTGTATTATGGAACATTAGGAGTGAGGTGGTAGGATAATATGATTATGTGATTGCTTTATTGATGGGTCTCGGATCTTACACCAAGAATTCAGTCAAATTAGATCTTGATTTGAAGAATCGTGAAAGTCCACCCGCCAAACCATTAATTATTGAACCACATCAGCTTGAACTTAAGTCATTACCTTCTCACCTCCGATATATTTTCTTAGGTGAAAACAATACTTTTCCAATCGTTGTTGTTGGTGTTCTTGAGCCTTGTCAAGCCTTGAAATCTATTGTCACAAAGTTCATCCGGGCTATTGAGTGAACTATAGCGGATATTATCGGCATTGCCCCTAGAATTTTTTTGCATAAAATTAAGTTGGAAATCGATCATGTTCCATGTGTTCCACATCAAAGAAGACTCAACCCAGCAATGAAATATATAGTCAAGAAGAAAATGATAAAACGGTTTGATGTGGCTGTTGTTTGCCAGATTTCTAATAGGACATGGGTGAGCTTGATTCAATATACTCAAAAAAAGGACGGCATGATGGTATTCCTAAATGAAAACAATGACCTTGTGACTATGCATCCGATAATAAGTTAGAGAGTGTGTATTTCATGAACCGAAACTACCCCTAGTCGTAATATGGTTCTTAAGGCCACAGGTGACCCCAAGCTAACCCATGAACTGGCATAAGATGTAAATACTGAGGGAAGGTAATAAAATATTGTGCGAAAGTTATCTATTAAAATATCTGAATATTCAAATCAATAACAGAGAAGTTTGAAACACATCGCTGAAAACATAACTAAATGTCTGACTATCTGAAAGCCTCTAAAAATAACAAGTTGTTGGGACATGTCCCCAACTAACTTTGATTGCTAAAATAACATGAAATAAAGTATTCAAAAACATGATAAATAATCTGACCAGTCCTCAACCGATGAGGACTCACCAGTGCTACAGCTGAGTAATACAGGAATGAACTATTGGCGATCTGGGAACTGAGCATTCGAACCTATGTTATTACACAACATAGTACAAAAGAGAGTATGTGGTCAGTATTTTGAATGTATTGCTATGCGATATAGGTACTAAGTGATTTATTAAACATATAGGTACTGATCATGAATGCATAAACATCTAAAACAAATGCAAGAACAAGCAGGATCATGTACTGAAATAATCTGAATAATTGAACAACTAATATATAGACACTTGGTCATAAAATCCAGAACTGATATAATCTGAGTACTGAATTAAAACTGTGGGAGGTAATGTGTAACCGACATGTCCTAATTTGAGCTAATCGGGGTTCAACCTATCACCCTAGTTGGAATAATGTTAGTACCTTTCCTAGGGTACCAACACAGGCTGTATGGATCTACTAAACTAGTGTAAATTTTGAGGAAAGAAGTGGTTTAAGAAATTCTCGAAGAAGTCCTCCCATATGGAAGGACTAGTATCAATACCTCTAGATAACTCCCACCCCTTGTACCTTTGGTACACTACATCATTTAATTGGTAGGAAGAAAATTCAACACCTCAATCTCTAAAACTTGCATGATTTGGGAGATCTTCTCTATTTCATCAAAAAAGCATTGAAAATCCTCTTCAACCTTAATACTGAAGAACATAAGAGGGCTCAACCACATGAATTGGAAAATTCTTGAGGACTCAAAAGAAATGGTAGACGAAATAACATGCTCCACTTGAGAATCTACTAATTGAGTCAAAAAGTTGATAGAGTGATGAAACTCGACATTAGTAGCATATCTTTAAGGTGACAGAATAGGAGGGTTATACTCAAAGTTGGGATTGGTGGGGATAGGTGTAACCCCATGATGATGGTCGAATGTCGTAGCCCTAGCCCAGGTCAAAACTCCAGAAGTTGGATGAGCTTCATCTATAGGGCCCTCAGAACAATTTTCCTAAATCTCATATCTTCTTGAAGGCATGATCAAAAAGATATAAAATTGAAATTAGTGGATTCCAAGACCTTAGACTCTATATCATGAGATTAAAATACAAGAAAAGGAAACATTTACAAAAATACCTTATAGATCCTCTTTTTTAAGTGTGGCACACTTCACACCGATAAAAAAGACTACTTGAAATGATATTATAGACACCCAACTAACCATTAAACTAGGCTCTAATACCAACTATACATGCATCTAAACTAGGCCATGTCGTATGGGTACATGTAATACCCCATATTTCCCTAGCCTAGATTAACCCTCAGTGCATGGGTTACCCTAAATAAATTTTTGAAATACTGAGTAATTTTCAGATTTGAGCCTTTCATTTCATAGGAAATTCAATTAGCTTTCCAACAATATAATATTCACCTAAATCTGACAACCGGATAAGAAGTTATGACAATTTTAACTTTCAGTCGTTAAACATCATCATTCAGGCCAGGAGCGCATCGCGGAGTGTGTTAGAATAACAATTGTAAATTTCTAGTGTACCAATGCAATTCCATCACTTCACGGTGCCCTTTTAATTCACAAACAAAGTGGCAACGGGTACCACCGCATCGCGCCACCATCTAATTTTCTAATTGTCATTTTCCAGTGGCTTGGCGTGATAGCGGCGCGTCGCGCCAGGGGTCCAGATTGGGAATTACATGAAAAATTAAAGTTGCACCAATGGTTAACATAGTCTTTTCTCATGATTTTATTCTGCCCAGATGTGGGATTTAGGCCCTAAAATGTGTAAAACCCTTCATTATTCACTGTTCCCAAAAATCAAAAGGTAGTTCTCTCTCAAGAAAACAAACCCTAGCTCTTAAGAATTAAGGTCAATCATAAGAATATCACCAAGAACTCCAAGAATCTCACCAATTAAGGTATGTTAGATGTTCATCTATGGATCCCTTTCATCCATAGAGTCAAAGAATCTATTTTTAAAGCTTCAAGAACTATGATTAATGATTTACATGTATAAATTGGATTGTTTTCTTGTTTTGACATTTATGGAGTTTCAATTCATAATTAATGGTAGATTCCATGAAGTTGTATAGCATGTATGTTGAATTGAGTAATCCCCATGTTATAATCCATGAATTTTCAAGTTGATTGTTATATCCATGTTAACCTCTAAGTATTTATGATTTAATGAACCAAGTAGGTTTCCCATGTGTTTGATAAATTGTCTATGAGAATGAAATAATGCCACTATATCATGCTAACATGTATTCCTCATCCATGTACAAGTTAATGAATTACATGTTTTTGATAAATGTCTCTATGAATGAATTGTGACCAAGTGAATATTGTTATGTTATTCAAGATGATGTTTTTCCTTACTTTTCATGCTATCGAGCCCTGGGGGTATTTCATACCCGACAATTTAGTTGTTATATCGAGTCAGTGTCAGTTACAGAATAGTATCATTCATGTTATGAATAGTAGTACTCTTAGTCCCTCACAAAATTCAGTAGAATTCAGTCAGTTATAGAACTTAGGAACACTCAGTAATCTCAATATCAGTCCAGTCTAGTACAGTATACTCAGTTCAGTCTCTTTCAGTTGGGAGTAGGATTCAGCACCAAGTGAACCCAAGGATGGGGGCTCACCTGCCTGTAGGGGATGTGATCCTTAGATGCAATCCTTCCATTCCAGAACTATGTAGCTAGCATAGGTTGAGATACCAAACTTGCCAGTTGAGGGTTCATGAGGTGCTCTACCTACCAGTAGAGGGTACCACCGTTCTCGTTTAGGGAACCTACCATTAAAGGGTTACTCTTCAGCATGTCTTTACCTGTGGCATGGTACTGACACCCTTCTAGTTGGAGTTTTAGATTGGACCCCTATTAGTTCAGATTGGGGGATGTCGGTTAGATGATTACCTCCCACAGTTACAATTTCAGTCTCGGTCTTTAGAATAGAACTCAGTTTAGTTCTATAGAATCAAGACTGTCAAATACAGTCACTCAGTTATCAGTAATTCATATTATCAGTCATCTTAGATTATTAGTATATTAAGTTAATAGTTATCAAATTGAGTTCCAGTATACTCAGTTACAGTATGCACAGTATGTTTAGTAGTTACAGATTCTCCATGTATGTAAATCCATCTCTTGCATATCATATAGTCAGTTATTATTCATGCATATGAACCCTTGCATTCAGCCTTACCTCATCTAGCATACCAGTACATTCCCACGTACTGAAGCATACTTTCCTATGCTATGATGTATCATATCATAGGTTTGGATGCTTAGGTTTTGACCGCGCTTAGCCAGATTCAACTAGAGGTAGCAAATTTAGCAGTGAGTCCTCATCTATCGAGGATATACTTTCATTTTAGTACTTCAGCTTAGCAGTATTTTAGTAGATGAATTTAGTTGGGGGATTGTCCCGTTAACTCCAATTTTAGATAGTTTCAATTAGAGGCTTTTTAGACTATATTTTCAGACAGTATTTTAGATTCCGTTATTATATTTTATAAGTCCTTAGAATGTTTTGAACCTTATAGAATTTTAGCTAATTTTTTCACATTAATTTCAGCATTATTTTTTAGTGCTCATAGCAAATATCATTCATGGGTTAGCTTAAGGTCCTTCGGGGTCGCAAGCACCTTAGACGACTAGGGGGTAGTCTCAGGTTATTACAAATTTAGCATCAGATCCAGGTTTAATAGAGTCCTAGGAAGTCTAAAAAGTCGCATCACATAGAATCTTGTGTGTGGGAATGTAGCGCGCCACACTTATGGATAGGAGGCTATGAGATATTTTAGGAAATATTTCCTTTCTTTCAGTATTCATGTCGGGTGAGTGAGCATGAGCTCAAGTTAATCTCTTAGTATAATCTACTTTTTCCTTTTGTTTACATAACATGCCTCCTAAAAGGACTAATAAAAAAGAACCAGAAACCAATTAGCCACTCAGCCAGTTCAGGCAGATCCCCTGGATTAACATGTCTCTCACATAGAATTTAGAGCTGCATTCACTATTCTAGCCAATTCAGTCATAGCTTAGAATGAACGTCCAACTGCAGTTCTAGCTAACCCAGTGGCCAATACTGCTACAACAAGAATTCGAGACTTTACCCGAATAAATTCTCCTTCCTTTATGGGATTTATGTGTGAAGAGGATCCACTAGAGTTTATCGATCAGGTTCAGAAATTCACAAATATCATGGGAGTGACTTCCAGTGAGATGGCTTAGCTAGCTCCCTATCAGCTACAAGATGTAGCCCATGCGTGTTTTAAAAAGTGGACGGTAGATAGAGGTATAGATGCATAGCCCATTGAGTGAGAAGTGTTTGCTACTACCTTCCTAGACATATTCTTTTCCTTAGAGCTAAGAGAATCCAAAATGTTAGAGTTTATCAATCTCAGACAAGGTAGCATGAGCGTAAAAGAGTATTCTCTAAAGTTTACTGAGTTAACCAGGTATGTTCCTCATGTGATAGCATACAATAGGTCCAAAATGAGAAAGTTCATATCTGGAGTGTCAGATAGTGTGGTTAAAAAGTATAGGACAATAATGTTGATTAAAGAGATGGACATATCTAGGCTTATGGTCTATGCTCAACAGATTGAGGAGCAAAAGTTTAAGGAGAAAGAGAGGGAAAATAAGAGGGTGAGAACAGGTAGCTTTAATTTCAATCAGCCTAAGTCAGATGGGGGAAACCGTTCCTAGTTTTGTCAAAAGTCTTTAGTTCCAGGTGCGTCCTCATCAAGTGTATCGATGACCTAGGATAGCGTAAGCAATGGTCGTACTAATTTATTTTGTAGAGAGTGTGGTAAGAATCAAAAGGGTGTGTGAAAATTTGGTAGTGATATTTGTTTTAAGTGTGGCAAGCCAGGCCACAGAGTTAGAGATTGTCCTCAGTAAGGTTCTCAGGGTCAGTATAGTCGTCTTTCATCTTATTCAGGTCACCCGATCAACAAGGTACCACTTCCAATACCACCAGTGGGCAATACCTAAATAGGCTTTACACACTTCAGTCCAGATAAGATCAAGAAAGTTCTCCTGATATGGTCACTGGTATGTTATAGATCTCCCATTTATATATTTATGCCACATTTTTAGATCCCAGATATTCAGTCATCATTTAGTTTGTGGGTACCCCATGCATCATCTCATGCTTTTCCTTAGTATCTCAGCCAAGTCAGCATTCTCGAGGGACATAGTATCCCATGGGTGAGGTACACTATATCCCCTAGCTATCACGATCTAAACCTTCCATTTTCTCTATACATAGCAAATCCAGTCAAAACTATAGGTCCTCATAATTGACCCTCAAGGCCCTATCTCAGTCGTATGACTATTCCCCTATCATGACACGCATCCAAGGATTCAGTTCAGTTCATGCATTATGATTCACACTTAGTCATGTCCTCGTGTTATCATTCATGCATATTCAGTCACATATTCATTTATCCATTTTGCCATGTACTCATGCATCAGACATGCATATTCAATATTTAAACTCAGCTTATCAGTATTTTCT
Organism: Capsicum baccatum var. pendulum; assembly: GCA_030864225.1. NCBI lineage: Eukaryota > Viridiplantae > Streptophyta > Magnoliopsida > Solanales > Solanaceae > Capsicum > Capsicum baccatum. The sequence goes on along the minus strand of CM061560.1, from coordinate 154,767,511 downwards.
ATTATGTGTCCCGTGCATAAGATATGAATATTTAGGATGTAAGTTCAGTCTATGATACTAGTCACGTAGTCATGCTTCAGTTGTTCAAGTCTAGTTTAGTACATAAACTCAATCTATCCGTGCGCTCTCAGTTTAACTAGCCACATTCGAGGATGAATGTTCCCACAGGGGAGAGATTGTAATACCCCATATTTCGCTAGCCTAGATTAACCCTTAGTTCATGGTTTATCCTAAGTAAACTTATTGAAATACAAAGTAATTTTCATATTTGATCCTTCCACTGCGTAGAAAATCCAATTACCTTTCTAACAATATAAAATTAGCCTAAATCCGACAACCGGGTCAGAAGTTATGAAAATTTTAAGTTTCAGTCATTAAACATCGCCATTCAGGCCAGTAGTGCATCGCAGAGTGTGTTAGAATAGAAATTGTCAATTTTTAATGTTGTTCCGTCATATTGGTGCATCGCGCCATAGAACCAGTTCACAATTGTCAATTTTTAATGTACCAACGCAATCCCACTGCATCGCGGTGCACTTTCAGTTCACAAACAAAATGGCAACGTGATACTATGCCACCATGTAATTTCCCAATTGTCATTTTCCAATGTCTTGGTGTGATAGTGGCACGCGGCGCCAGGGGTCTAGATCGGAAAAATTATACTAAAAATTAATGTTGCACCCAAGGTTAAAATAGTCTATTCCCGTGATTTTATTCCACCCAGATGTGGGATTTAAGCCCTAAAAATAAGTAAAACCCTTCATTATTCACTTTTCCCAAAAATCAAAAGGTAATTCTCTCTCAAGAAAACAAATCCTAGTTCTCAAGAATCAAGGTCAATCCCAAGAATCTCACCAAGAACTCCAAGAATCACACCAATTAAGGTATGTTAGATGTTCATCTATGGGTCCTTTCCACCCATGGATTCAAAGAATCCATTTTTAAATCTTGAAGAATTATGATTCATGATTTACATGTATGAAATTGGATTGTGTTCATGTGTTTAAATTTATTGAGTTTCAATCCATGATTAATGGTAGATTCCATGAAGTTGTATAGCATGTATGTTGAATTGAGTAATCCCCATGTTATAATCCATGAATTTGCAAGTTGATTGATGTATCCATGTTAACCCCTAAGTATTTATGATTTAATGAACCAAGTATGCTTTCCATGTGTTTGATAAATTGTCAATGAGAATGAAATAATTCCATTATAGCATGCTAACATGTATTCCCCATTCATGTACAAATTAATGCATTACATGTGTTGGATGAAATGTCTCTATGAATGAATTGTGACCAAGTGAACATTGTTATGTTATCTAAGATTATTCTTTTCTTTACTTTTCATGCTATCGAGTCCTGGGGGTATTTAGTACCCGATGATTTAGCTATTACTTAGAGCCAATATCAGTTACAGAATAGTATCAGTCATGTAACAATCAGTAGTACTCTTAGTCCCTTATATAATTCAGTAGAATTCAATCAGTTATAGAACTTAGGAAAACTCAGTAATCTTAGTATCAATCCAGTCTAGTTCAGTACACTCAGTTCAGTGTCTTTTAGTTGGGAGTAGAATTCAGCACTGAGTGAACCCAAGGATGGGTGCTCACCTGCTAGCAGAGGGTGTGATCCTTACAAGGAATCCTTGTATTCCAGAACTACATAGACAGCATAAGTTAAGACATCAAACCTTCCCGTTGAGGGTTGATGAGGTGCTCTACCTGCCAATAGAGGTTACACTGTTCTTATTTAGAGAACCTTCCAGTAAAGGGATACTATCAGCTTGTCTTTACCCGTGGCACGGTACTGACATCCTTCTAATTGTGGTTACAGATTTGACCCCTATTACTACAGATTGGGGCATGTCGGTTAGTCTTAGTTTCTGTCCTAGTCTTCAGAATAGAACTCAGTTCATATCTATAGAATCAGGAATGTCAGATATAGTTACTCAGTTATCAGTAATTCAAATTATCAGTGATCACAGATTATCAATATATTTAGTTATCAGTTATCAAAATTAGTTCCAGTATACTCAATTACAGTAGGCACAGTATGTTCAGCAGTTATAAATCCTCCATGTATGCAAACCCATATCTTGCATATCATAGAGTCAGTTATTGTTCATACATATGAACCCTTGCATTCAGCCTTACCTCATATAGCATACCAGTATATTCCACGTACTAACGCATACTTTCTTATGCTATGATGTTTTATATTATAGGCTCGGACACTCATGTAACTGACTACGCTTAGGCAGATTCAGCCAGCAGTAGAAAATTTAGCAGTGAGTCCTCAATTATTGAGGATATACATTCATTTCAGTACTTTATCTTAGCAGTATTTTAGTAGATGGAGTTAGTTGGAGGATTGTCTCATCAACTCCACTTTTAGACAATTTTAGTTTGAGGTTTTTCAGATTAAATTTTCATGCAGTATTTCAGATTTAGATGTTATATTTTATCAGTATTTAAGATGTTTTGAACCTTATGGAATTTCAGCCAATTTTTTCTTATTATTGTCAGTGCTCACAGCAGATATCATTCATGGGTTAGCTTGTAGTCTTTTGGGGTCATAAGCACCATGTGACGACTAGGGGGTAGTCTCGAGTCATTACAAACTTGATAATAGAGCAAGGTTCAATAGATTCCTAAGAAGTCTGAAAAGCAGAATCGCATAGAGTCTTGTGTATGGCTGTGAAGCACACCACACTTATGGACCGGAGGCTATGAGATGTTTTAGGAAATGTTTCCCTTCTTTTAGTATTCATGTTGGGTGAGTGAGCATGAGCTCAAGTTAATCTTTCAGTGTAATTCGCTTCTTTCTTTCATTTATAGAACATGCCTCCCAAAATGATTAACGAAAGAAGAACTGGAAACCAGTTATAACGCTCCGAGAACTTATCCTGAGACATCACATGGTGCTCAAGACAACACGTGACCTAAAGCTAACCCTCTAATCCTGTAATCACCTTCAGAACTCTCTACGAAATGAATCATCATAAAGTAGGAAAGAATAATCATGAAGTGAACATACTGATATACGAAGTAATACGGTTCTATACAAACAAAATACTAAAATCTCTGTACATGCTGGCACACTAGTCTGACAAAGCCTCTACTTCATAGGACTGAGGATCCATTGGGAAAGATCCCCAACTGACTTGTACTGAACTGAAAGTAAACAACCATCTATTAATAAGACAAAATCGAGGACACAGGTCCTCAAAACATGAGGACTCACCAACCACAGAAATGTAGATAAAGGTACTCAAAGATCACTGTCGCTACTGAGACTGAGCACCTGAACCTATATCATGAGGAAATATATAGAATACAAAATAGTGTGGGATTCAGTACTTAGGAATGTACAGAGTATGTGGGGGTGGATGCAATATTTTAAATAATATCATAAATTTATAAGAAAATCATTCATGCTGACAATAATAACTCTCTTTGCTTGAATTATCTAAAACAACATTTCTGTAAGTCATCAGTAATAACATATTCTTCATAAGTCTCATAAATCATTTAACTCAACTCAAACTCTTTGAATCATGACTTAGAGTGACTCGGTATCTCATGGTACTTAGATCATTATGGACGTGGGAGCTTCTTGTAACCGATATAACAACACCATGTGAGCCGTATGGAGTCTAATGTTTTGCCCTCCTAAGGAAAGAACCCTACATTGGCAGGGGTGTCGTACTCTTACCAGGGAGTACAATCTCAATCTCATCATCACAATCTCATACTCGGCCTTTGGCCCACAATTATCAACATCAATCCTACGATGGCACGTAGTTCTGGGGAAATACCAATTTCTTGCTCGGTGCTAAATACTCTTCCCAGACTCAGCTCAGAACGCGTTTGGAAATCCATCTCAATCAATATCAACTCATGGGTCTATCATGATGACCAAAATAGTAGTATATCTCATCAGTAAATCATATACGACTGTGGTTTCCTAACTCGACTCAAAATCAAAATAATCTTTCTCAACATCAAGCACCTTTGCTTATCAAATCATTTAAAATATCAAAAGCTTCAATGAAACATCATAGGACTTATTATCGACTTTCAATCTCAAATATCGATATGTATTCAATTGTCAAATCTTATGTCGGTGGAAATCTTACTCAATGCTCTACATGACAAAAAGTAGAAATTAGAGAAATACAATATGTTTTAAACATCAATCTCTTTGGAAGTCATACATATCCACTCAAAAGACAGATTTATGCTTAAGAAATGATCAGGGTATTACAATATCTCCCCCTTGGACACATTCGTCCTCAAATGTTGCCAAATAGGCCAAGAACAAGAGAAAATGAGGACGTATAGCTAAAATGACTCACATCTAAGAGATCACTTTACTCTAAACTTTTGAGTACTTCACCAAATGCACGAATCGTAGAGGGAATAACCATATAGCTGAATACATTAGATTAGGAGGAAATTGAAAAAAGGGAATAGTACCTTCAGCTTAATTTGAACTCATGGAGAAAAGATGAGGGTAACTGGCTCGCATATCCGCTTCTGCTTCCCAAGTGGCACCCTCTACTGATTGATTTTGCCACAGAACTTTAACTAAGGGAACTTCTTATTCCTCAGTCTACGGACTTGATAATCTAGGATTTCAACTGGGATTTCATCATATAAAAGGCTATCCTGAACATCACAACCTTCCAACGGATCAACAACAACAGAGTCTCCAATGTGCTTCTTGAGCATAGAAACATGAAACACAGGATGGATAGATGACAACTCTGTAGGCAACTCAATCTCATAAGTTGCTTTCCTAACATAATTGAAAACTCTATAAAGTCCAACATATTTGGGACTCAGCTTCCCTTTATTTCCAAATCTTTTCACCCCTTTCATGGGTGAAATTTTCAAATACACCAAATCATTAACTTCAAACTCAAGAGCTCTTCTTCTCACATCTGCATACGACTTCTGACGGCTCTGGGTTGTCTTTAACCTCTCCTGAATTAACTTAAATTTCTCCATAGCCTCAAATACATCATCAAGTATAATCATAGCAGCTTCACCCACTTCGAACCAACCTTTGGGTAATCTACATCTTCTCCCATACAAAGCTTAAAAAGGAGCCATTCCAATGCTGGCATGAAAACTATTATTGTAAGCAAATTCAATCAACGGCAAATTTTCATCCCAACTTCCTTTGAAATCAAGAACACAAGCCCTCAACATATCCTCCAAAGTCTGGATAGTCTCTTAGACTGACCATCTGTCTGCGGATAAAAAGCAGAGCTAAGATAAATTTAGGTGCCAAGATCCTTCTGAAAGGCTCTCCAAAACTGAGAAGTAAACTAAGTACCTCTATCAGAGATGATAGACAGCGAAACTCCATGCAACCTGACTAACTCTCGAATATAAAACTTAGCATAGTCCTCCACGGTGAAAGATGTATGTACTAGCAGAAAATGTGCTGACTTAGTCAACCTGTCTACAACGACCCAAATAGAATCATAATGACGATGAGAGAGAGGTAAACTGGTCACGAAATCTATGTTCACCACTTCCCACTTCCAAGTAGGAATGTTAAATTCTTGTATCACACCACCGGGTCTCTGGTGCTCCATCTTTACCTGCTGGCAAGTTACACACTTTTCTATGAACTTTGCTATATCCTTTTTCATACCATTCCACCATTAAATTCCCTGCAAATCGTGGTACATCTTGGTAGCACCGGGATGAATAGAATACCGCGCACCATGCGTCTCAACCATAATTCTCTACCTTAGATCATCAATATCAGGCACACAGAATCTATTCTGAAATCTCAATACACCATCTCCCCGTTGGGATAAAACCTCTACCTTTTGGTCTTTAATTGATTCTTTCAGTTCGACCAAACGAGAATCTGTATCCTACTTCTTCTTTACTTCAGAAACTAGGGAAGATTCGGAACTACTTTTGACCCAAACATTACCCTCAACTGAGTAAAGCAATCTAACACCTAACCTATCCAAATGATGCAATTCATGGGCTAAGTCCCTCTTATCCTCCATAAAATGTACTACACTACCCATGGATGATTTTCTAAGGGCATTTTCCACTACATTGGCCTTGCTCGGGTGGTACAACATACTCATATCATAGTCCATCAGTAATTCTAACCATCGCCTCTGCCGAAGATTCAATTCTGTCTGAGTGAACACATACTGTAAACTCTTGTGATCCATAAAGATATCAACATGAACACCATACAAATAGTGTCTCCAGATTTTCAAAGCAAAAACCATTATAGCTAACTCGAGGTCATGGGTCGGATAATTCTTTTCATGAGTTTTCAACTGCCTGGAGGAATACGCTATAACCTTACCCTTCTGCATCAACACACAACCCAAACCAATTCTGGAAGCATCACAATATACCATAAAATCATCTACATCATAAGGCAGGGCCATCACAGGGGCTGAAGTGAGTTGAGTTACAACTCCTGAAAACTCTTCTTGCAAGAATCTGACCACTGGAATTTAACCTTCTTTTGGGTCAATCGGGTTAAAGAAATAGCAATGGAAGAGAAACCTTCAACAAAATGATGATAGTAGCCAGCTAGATCCAACAAACTCCTAATATCAGATGGGGAAATACGTCTAGGCCAATTCTTCACACCTTCTACCTTTTGAGGATCAACTCAAACACCATCATAAGAAATAATATGACCCAGAAAGGAAACTGAATGAAGCTAAAACTTGACTACCCACGTACGACAGTCTATAGATGCATAACAAGGGTGTAGCCAATCCATACCCAGAATAATATCAAAATCAACCATTTCTAGCTCAATCAAATTTGCAAACATGACTCTGTTAAGAACAGTGATAGGACACTTCTTATATATTTTCTTAGAAACAACAGATTCACCCACTGGTGTAGAGACTAAAAAAGGCTCAAAAATCTTTTCAGCACTGATTTCAAAATTCACAGCCACCAACGGAGTCACATAAGAAAGACTTGACCCAGGATCCATCAACACATACACATCAAAATGAAATACACGGAGCATACCAGTAATAATATCTGGTGAATCCTTCTGCTCTTGGTGGGGTGGTATAGCATAAAAGTAATTCTGGCGCTGACCACCTGTAATACTAGATGAGGCACCCTGAGGATGAGTAGGATGAACTACAGGGGCTGGAGCACTAATAGTCTGACTCTAAGGACAAACATCGCGACTCCCCTGTCTAGCATAAGGGCAATCCCTGAACTTGTGGCCCAACTTACAACAACCAAAACAACCCCTCTGACTGACTAAGCACTCACTGGGATGGTCTTTACCACACTTCGAACATGGGAGAAGATGAGGTCTGTTACTCACACTATCCTAGGACCTGGACATAACAGGCCTATTACCCTACTCCAGCCTAATTCGGAATGTAGGAGTATTGGCTGATGAAAGCGTTGGCATAAGAGAACGGCTCTAGAACTGAGGGCAGATCCCTCCAAAAAATCTAGCCTGACTATACCCCTGTTTCTCTGATCTAACTCTCTTATTCCCTCTCACTCTCTTTCTCTTTTCTTTACTTTGTATACTTCAATCTGCTGAGCATGAATTTTAGTCTTGAAAGGTCTATGTCCCTATTAAGAATAGCAGATCTACACTTTTTCATAACATAGTCAGATTCACCGGCCAAGAACTTACTTATACTAGTTCTAGAATCAGCCATCATACCGGGAGCATACTTAGATAACTAGTTAAATTTATGGCAATACTCCTTAACTGTCATAGGGCCCTGTCTCAAGTTCATAAATTCTTCTAATTTTGCTTCCCTCAGCTCCGGGGGAAAGAATCTATCTAAGAAGGCATCTTGGAATAATTGCCAAGTCACAGGAGCACTATTATCCCCTCTACTTTTCCTCCACATCTCCACCCAATCATAAGCAACATATTTCATTTGATAGACAGACAATTCAACACTCTCCTCCTCTGTCACGTGCATGATCTGAGTGATCTTTCTCACTTTATCCAAATACATTTGCGGGTCTTCACCTACTTTTGACCAAAAGAACTCAGGTAGATTCATTCGCATAAAGTCACGAACCTAGGCTGCAGTAGAATTATTGCCTTGCAGAGGAGGAACAGTAGCCTGGGTGTTGGCTTAGAAATTGGCGGTAACCGCCTGGGCTAGCGCTTGGAAAGCTGCCAAGAATTTGGCATGAGACACCGTCTCACCTAAAGGATCAACGGGTTCAGGTCGTTCATTATTTCTGTTAACTCTATAAGGAGGCATTTTCTTTCGTAAGAGAGCACGAATTAACAACAGAGAGAAATAGTCATAGGCACAATAAACTCTTGAAAGAAAGATATAACTTTTCTTAATACGTCCTGTAGCCTCTTGCTCATAGATGTGGCATGCTACACATCGATGATTAAGACTCTACATAACATGGCTTGTCAGACTCCCTAGGACTCCTTGAACTTTAGGCGCTTTGATACCAAGCTTTTAATACCCCGAGAACCTATCCTAAGAAATCACATGGTGTTTAAGGCCACACTTGGCCTCAAGCTAACCCTATAAGCCTGTTATCACCTTCAAAACTCTCTATGAAATGAATCATCATAAAGTAGGTAAGAATAACCATTACATGAACATACTGAGATACGAAGTAATACGGTTCTGTACAAACAAAATACTGAAATCTCTATACATGCTGGCACACTAGTCTGACAAAGCCTCTACTTCATAGGACTGAGGATCCATTGGGACAGATCCCCAACTGACTCGTACAAAACTAAAAGTAAACAACCATCTATTAAAAAGACAAAATCGGGGACACAGGTTATCAAACCATGAGGACTCATCAACTGCAGAAATGTAGATGAAGGTACTCAAAGATCAATGTCGCTACTGAGACTGAGCACCTGAACCTATATCATGAGGAAATATATAGAATACAAAAAGTATGGGAGTCAGTACTTGGGAATGTACTGAGTATGTGGGGGTGGATGCAACATTTTCAATAATATCATAAATGTATAAGAAAATCATGCATGCTGACAATAATAACTATCTTCACTTGAATTATCTAAAACATCATTTCCGTAAGTCATCAGTAATAACATATGCTTCATAAATCTCATAAATCATATAACTCAACTCAAACTCTTTGAATCATGACTTAGAGTGACTTGGTATCTCATGGTACTTAGATCATTATGGACGTGGAAGTTTCTTATAACTAACATAACTACACCATGTGAGCCGCATGGAGTCCGACGTTTTGCCCTCCTAAGGAGAGAACCCCATATTGGTGGGGGTGTTGTACTCTTGCCAGGGAGTACAACCTCAATCTCATTATCACAATCCCATACTTGGCCTATGGCCAACAATTATCAACATCAATCCTATGGTGGCACGTAGTTTTGGGAAAATACCATATTTCCCGCTTGGTGCTAAATACTCCTCCTAGACTCAGCTCAAAACGCGTTAGGAAATCAATCTTAATAAATATCAACTCATGGGTCTATTTCAAAGACCAAAACATAAATATATATCTCATTTGTAAATCATAAACATCTTGTGGATTTCTAACCCAACTCAACTCAACACAATCTTTCTCAACATCAAGTACATTTGCTTATCAAATCATTTCAAATATCAAAAGTTTCAAGGAAACATCATAGGATTCATTCTTGGCTCTTAAGTTCAATATCAATATGTATTCAATAATCAACTTCTCATGGAAGTCTTAAATCATGACACTTATCTCAACTAATTCAAAAATCATCAATTCATAATAAGAATATTCAACTCATAGCATAAATCCTCAATCCAAGAAATATGATGGAACATATATCATAATATCAAACTTAATCAACTCAAATCTCATAAATCATTAATAGAGAATTTTGGGTGTAATCCCACTTTGCAAATTCATGTAAATCAATAATAGAAACTAAATCTTTGGGCACAAGAACGAAAGAAGTGTTTTTGTTCAAACCCCATATACCTTGGATTATAATTTTGGAGATGTAGAAACTAGTTTGGAACTTCTTTCTCACACTTTCAGAACAAGATTCTTGATGCCCTTGACTTGGGGAACTTAATTCTCGAACAACTTGGAGAAATTTAAGTAAGATCCTTGAATTTCTTGGAAGAATATTGAATTTTTGGGTTTTGGAAGAAACCCTAATTTCTAGATGTTTATTAGAAGAGGAAAAGAGTAAAAATGAGTGGCTATTCTAAAATGCCCAAAATGCCCTTTTGAAATAGCTAAAATTTACTGATCGGGGCTTGTGACGGTCGATCTGACGGTCCATCACTCGAGTGCCAAAAATGAAATATTCTGCCTCGACGTGACGGTCAAAGTGATGGTCTATCAGGAAACTAGCAGACCACCAAGTCATCCATCACTCAAGGGTCAAAAACAAGACATTCTGTCTTAACCTGACGGACCCCCTGACGGTTCATCAATATTTTGATAGTCCACCAACTTGGCCGTCACACAATGGCCTAAAAAAGGGTCACTGCCTTGGCTTGATGGGGCACTTGACGGTCCACTAGGGACCTGACGGTCCGCCAGGTCGACCGCCAAACCTGGGCGATCTGATGCCATTTAGTAAAATGGCCATAACTCCCTCGTCCAATGTCGGATTTCAATGAAATTGGTATTGATGGAAAGATTATTCAATGCTCTACATGAAAAAAGTAGAAATTAGAGAAATACAATATGGTTTAGACATCAATCACTTTGTAAGTCATATATATCCACACAAAAGATGGATTTAGGCTTAAGAAATGATCGGGGTATTACACCAGTTAGCCCCTCAGCCCATTGAGGCAGATCCCCTGGATGAACATGTCTTTCACAAAGAATTCAGAGTTGCATTCACTACTTTATCCAATTCAGTCGTAGCTCAGAATAAACGTCCAACTACTATTTTGGCCAACCTAGTGGCTATACTGCTGCAACTAGAATTTGGGACATCACCCAAATAAATCCTCTTTTATTTATGGGATCTAAGTATGAAGAGGATCCACAGGAGTTCCTCGATCAGGTTTAGAGTGTCACAAACATCATGGGAGTGACTTCCAGTGAGAGTGCTAAGTTAGCTGCCTATCAGTTATAAGATGTAGCCCATACATCGTTAAGCAGTGGAAGGTAGATAGAGGTATAGATGCATATGCCATAGATTATGAAGAGTTTTCTACTGCATTCCTAGAGAGATTCTTTCCCTTAGAGATGAGCGAAGCAAAAGTGTTAGAGTTCACCAATTACAGATAAGGTAGCATGAGCGTAAAAAAGTATTCCCTCAGGTTTACTTAGTTAGCCAGGTATGCTCCCCATGTAGTAGCAGAAAATAGGTCTAGAATGACAAAGTTCGTATCTGGAGATTTAGATAGTGTGGTTAAGGAGTGCAAGACAGCAATGTTGATTAAAAAGATAGAAATATATAGGCTTATGGTCTATGCTAAGCAGATTGAGTAGTAGAAGCTTAAAAAGGGGGAGAGGGAAAATAATAGGTCAAGAATAGGTAGCTTTAATTTCAATCAACCTAAGTCAGCTTTGGGTAACCATTCCCAGTTTCATCCAAAGTCTTCAATTCTAGCTCCGTCCTCAGCCAATATACCGATGACCCAGGATAGAGTCAGCAATGGTTATACTAATCCATTTTATGGAGAGTGTGATAAGAATCATAAGGGTGTGTGCAGAGCTTGTAGTGATGTTTGTCTTGGGTGTGGCAAGCTAGGCCAAGAGTAAAAGATTATCCTCAGTCAGGTTCTCAAGGTTAGTACAGTCATTCTTTGGCTCATTCAGGTTTCCTGCATCAATAAGGTGCCTCTTCCAATGTCATCAGTTGGCAATACCTCAATAGGTTTTACATACTTCAATTAAGAAAGGATCAGGAAAGTTCTCCTGATATGATCACTGGTATATTATAGATCTCCTATTTATAAATTTATGCCTCAGTTTCAGATCCCATACATTTAGTCATCCCAGATATTCAGTCATGATTTAGTTTGTGGGTGCCCCATGTATTGTCTCATGCTTTTACTTAGTATATTAGCCAAGTCAGCATTCTCGAGGGATGTAGTGTCCCAAGGAGGAGATGCACTATAATCCTCGAGCAATCACGATCTAAACCTTTCATTTTCTCTTCACGTAGCAAATCTAGTTGAAGTAATGGGTCCTCATAGTTGCCCCTAAAGTCCCAATCTCAGTCGTATGACCATTGCCCTATCATGACATGTATCCAAGGAATTAGTTCAGTTTATACATCATGATTCAGACTTAGTCATGTCCTCATATTCCTGTCCATGCATAATCAGTCGCGTATTCATTTATCCATTCAAATATGTACTCATACATTAGACATGCATATTTAATATGTTATCTTGTATATCATGAGATGTTTTAGGAAATGTTTCCCTTATTTTAGTATTCATGTAGAGCGAGTGAGCATGAGCTCAAGTTAATCTCTCAGTCTAATCTTCTTTTTCCTTTCATTTACAGAACATTTCTCCCAAAAGGACTAATGAATGAAGAACCGGAAACCAGTCACCCCCTCAGCCCATTCTGGTAGATTCCCTGGATGAACATATCTCTCACACGGAATTTAGAGTTGTATTCACTACTCTAGCCAATTCATTCGTAGCTCATAATGAACGGCCAGCTATAATTTTGGCCAACCCCAATGGCCAATACTGCTGGAATAAAAATTTAGGACTTCACCCGAATGAATCCTTCTTCCTTTATGGGATCTATGTCAGAAGAGAATCACCAGGAGTTCCTCGATCAGGTTCAAAAAGTCACAAACATCATGGGAATGACTTCTAGTGAGAGTGTTGAGTTAGCTTTCTATCAGCTATAATATGTATCCCACACTTGGTTTAAGGAGTGGAAGGTAGACAGGGGTATAGATGCAGAGCCCATAGAGTGGGAAGAGTTTTCTACTGCCTTCCTAGATAGATTTTTCCCCTTAGAGCTGAGGGAAGCCAAAGTGTTAGAGGTCATCATTCTCAAACAAGAAAGCATGAGCGCAAAAGAGTATTCCCTCAAGTTTACTTAGTTAGTTAGGTATGCTCCCCATGTAGTAGCAGACAATAGGTCTAGAATGAGCAAGTCCATATCTAGAGGGTCAGATAGTGTGGTTAAGGAGTACAGGACAACAACGTTGATTAAAGAGATAGACATATCTAGGCTTATGGTCCATGATCAACCGATTAGGGAGAAGAAGCATAAGTAGAATGAGAGGGAAAATATTAGTGCAAGAATAGGTAGCTTTAATTTTAATCAATAAGGTGTTTCTTTCAGTGCCAACAGTAGGCAACGCCAAAATAGGTTTTACGCACATCAGTCCATATAGAATTAGGAAATTTCTCCTGATGTGGTCTCTAGTATGTTATAGATCTCCCATTTGCATATTTATGCCTCTATTTTAGATCCGAGATATTAAGTCATCCTGGATATTTAGTCATGATTTAGTTCATCAGTGCCCCATGCATTGTCTCATTCTTTTCCTTAGTATCTCAACCAAGTCAGCATTCTTGAGGGACATTAGTGTCCCAAGGGAGAGATGCACTATAATCCTCGAGCTATCACGATCTAAACCTTCCATTTTCTCTTCACATAGAAAATCCAGTCAAAGTAATGGGTCCTTATAGTTTACCCTCAAGTCCGAATCTTAGCCGTATGACCATTCCCCTGTCATGACACGTGTCCAAGTATTCAGTTTAGTTCAGTTCATGCATCAGGATTCAGACTTAGTCATGTCCTCATCCCGTTCATGCATACTCAATCATGTATTCATTAATCCGTTCAGACATGTACTCATGCATCAGAGATGAATGTTCAATATGTAAACTCAGCTTATTAGTTTTTTAAGTCATGTATCCCATGCATCAGATATGCATGTTTAGGATGTAAGTTCAGTATATCATACCAGTCACATAATCATGCTTCAGTTGTGCATGTCTATTTTAGTACAAAAACTTAATCTGTCCGTACTCTCTTAGCTCAACTAGGCATATTCAAGGATGAATGTTCCCAAGGGGAAGATATTATAATATCCTGTATTTCCTAAACCTAGATTAACCCTCAGTACATGGGTTATCCTAAATAAAATTTTTGAAATACTCAGTAATTTTAAAATTTAAGCCTGCCATTGCGTAGGAAATTTAGTTAGCTTTCCAACGATATAAAATTTGACTAAATCTGATAACCAGGTAAGAAGTTATGGTGATTTTAAGTTTCAGTGATTAAACATCGTCATTTAGGCTAGTAGCGCATTACGGTACACTTTCATTTCACAATGTACCAACGTGATTCCACCACGTCGCGGTACACTTTTATTTCACAAACAAAGTGGCAACGTGATACCACCGGGCCGCACCACCATGTAATTTTTTAGTTGTCATTTTCCAGTGGCTTGGCATGATAGTGGCGCATCGTGCCAGGGGTCTAGATCGGGAAAATTACATGAAAAATTAAAGTTATATCTAGGGTTAAAACAGTCTTTTTCATGATTTTATTCCACCCAGATGTGGGATTTAAGCCCTAAAAATCTGTAAAACCCTTCAATATTCACTTTTTTCCAAAATCAAAAAGTAGTTCTCTCTCAACAAAATAAACCCTAGCTCTCAAGAATCAAGCTCAATCCCAAGAATCTCTCCAAGAACTCCAAGAATCTTACCAATTAAGGTATGTTAAATGTTCATCTATGGGTCCTTTCCACCAATTGAGTCAAAGAATCCATTTTTAAAGCTTCAAGAATTATGATTCATGATTTACATGTATGAAATTGAATTGTGTTCATGTTTTGACATTTATTGAGTTTCAATCCATGATTAATGGAAGATTCCATAAAGTTGTATAGCATGTATAATAATTGAGTAATCCCCATGTAATAATCCATGAATTTGCAAGTTGATTGTTGTATCAATGTTAAGCCCTAAGTATTTATGATTTAATGAACCAATTATGCTTCCCATGTGTTTGATAAATTGTCTATGAGAATGAAATAATGTCATTATAGCATGCTAACATGTATTCCCTATTCATGTAAAAGTTAATGCATTACATGTGTTTGATGAAATGTCTCTATGAATGAATTATGACCAAGTGAAAATTGTTACGTTATTCAAGATTATGTTTTTCTTTTCTTTTTATGCTATCGAGTCCTGGGGGTATTTAATACCCGACAATTTAGTTGTTACTTAGAGCCAGTGTTAGTTATAGAATAGTATCAGTCATGTCATGATCAGTAGTACTCTAAGTCCCTTATAGAATTTAGTAGAATTCAGTTAGTTACTAAACTTAGGAAAACTCAGTAATCTCAGTATCAATCTAGACCAGTTCAGTATACTCAGTTCAGTGTCTTTCAGTTGGGAGTAGGATTCAGCACCTAGTGAACCCAAAGATGGGGGCTCACTTGTTAGCAGAGGGTGTGATTCTTAGAAGCAATCCTTGCATTCTAGAACTACTAGCCAGCCAACCCAAATATGGGGGCTCACTTGTTAGCAGAGGTTGTGATTCTTAGAAGCAATCCTTGCATTCTAGAACTACTAGCCAGCGTAGGTTAACACATCAAACCTGCCAGTTGAGGGTTGTTAAGGTGCTCTACCTGCCAGTAGAGGGTACCAGCATTTTCATTTAGGGAACATTCCAGTAAAAGGCTACTCTTTATCTTGTCTTTCCCTATGGCACGGCACTGACACCCTTCCAATTGGGGATACAGATTTGACCCCTATTAGTTCAGATTAGGGCATGCCATTTAGATGATTACCTCCCACAGTTTCAGTTTCAGTCGAAGTTTTTACAATAGAACTCAGTTTTGTTCTACAGAATCAGGATTCTCTCAGTTATTAGTATTTTAGCTTATCAGTGATCTCAGATTATCAGTATAATCAGTTATTAGCTATCAAATTTAGTTTCAGTATACTCAGTTATAGTATGCACAGTATGTTCAGTAGTTACAGATCCTTCACGTATGCAAATCAAGCTCTTGCATATCATTTAGTCAGTTATTGTTCATGCATATGAACCCTTGTATTTAGCCATACCTCATCTAGCATACCAGTATATTCCCATGTACTGATGCATACTTTCCTACACTGTGATGTTTCATATCATTCGGATTCTCAGGTTCCTAACTGCTCTTAGCCAGATTCAGCTAGCAGTAGCAGATTTAGCAGTGAGTCCTCATTTATCGAAGATATACTTTCATTTTCGTACTTTAGCTTAGCAGTATTTTAGTAGATGGAGTTATTTGGGGGATTATCCCATCAACTTCAATTTTAGATTGTTTCAGTTAGGGTCTTTTCAAACTAGATTTTCAGATAGCATTTCATATTCAGATGTTATATTTTATCTGTTTTTAAGATGTTTCAAACCTTATGGCATTTCAGCCCATTTTTTCGCATTAATTTAGTACTAATGTTCAGTGCTCACAGTAGATATCATTCATGGGTTAGCTTGTGGTCCTTCGGGGTCGCAACCATCATGTGACGACTAGGGGTAGTCTTGGGTCGTTAGCAAACCTTAAGCCCACGTGAACCAGAGGTTTCCCCGATAACCAATCATAATCATAACATTAATCACAAGGATTGAGGAAATACCGACCATATAATGAGATAGCTGAAAATATGCTACAAGTCATAACTTAAACATAGCTTATCACTTCATTAGATTTATCACACAAGCCAACATTCCCAAGTCTATAGTCATCCACAATACCCCTATACAAACCAAAGTTTAGTAATGTATATGTCGGGACAAGCCCCCGACAATATCCAAACCAAGTCAAAATAAGACAGTCTAAAGATAGGGGACCAAGAATGAATGTCTTCCGAAATAAGGAAACTCACCACTCCATAGTTAATGCACGAACTACTTCGACCACCTAATCACTGCATAAGAAGAGAAGATGATGCTCCAGCCCCTATGTCGCATAGGGATATAGAGTCTAAAGATGGTTAGCGGTTTGAACAGTAGCATGTAACTCAAAGATAAGGATAAAGTAGAATCATTATTCAACAATAACTCAATATGCATCATATTCAATCAAATTCATAACCTTATCCATACATATAGATATATAACATTCTAACAAAGAGGCAACTCTTATCAACACATTGGAAATACACATTCTTCTTACATGCGTTGCAGGACTCCAACCTTTAAAATTAATAGATTCAAGTATTTATTATTAGACATATGACTCTAACTATATTAACATATCATAAAGTAGGGGATTCTAACCACATACACATATATTTAATTGAGGGACTCTAACCGCTCACACACATTCATTTAAGTAAGGGACTCTAACTACATGCTCAAATATGGGGCAGAGGACTCCAACCTAATGAAATATTAGATCGGGTATTCTAACCCCATGCCAATTCATTTGGTGTGGCACTTCGACCTCATGAGATCTTATTATTCAAGGGACTTTCACCACAGGTAATTCAATTAGGCAAGGGACTTTAACCTCAAGCCATCATAACTATCATTAGTCAACATTGGGACTCTAACCCTTTGTCCATACATTGGCATACATTCAATTCCACACATAAGGACTTTAACCTATTTAGCTAATTCAACACAATACAAGACCACATGGAATTCTTGGTATCCTTCATTTCTCAACCATTTTAATAGGCCAACGCCTTAATTAAACTAATCATAAAATTCAAGTATAGTCCTTAGGATCCATACAAGTCATTCACTTTTCATTAAAAATTCTATACCACATTTTAGTTCAAGTTCATTTTTATGTTAAGGACCTTAACCCCCTTTTTATTCATCAAACCATGCAGGTCATCAATTACATAATACACGGCTTATTTTACCTCCACAATAATATTTATCAAGCATTCATACATATTGAGTCGTTGTCCTAGTTCAAAATAACATCAGCATGTAACTAGGCATCTCACTTAGACATTATCAAAAACACCTTATGTACATGCCTTTACCAAGGCCAGTTTCATAATAGAAATTATCAAGACTAGGGTTAATCAAGACCCACATGTTAGACACATACAAAAAGCATTCATGTGTGCAATCTACCATCAATAACATGTATAAACACAATTCTAAGCATAAATAATCATTATACATCTTTAGGCATCTAAACCTTTTTCATTTGATTTCAAACCTACTATGTACACTTAATAATCCAAGTATAAAGTACATGGTTTTATATTTATTTATCAAGGGGGAAAGTTACATGCCTTATACAACTTTAATAACCAAGAATATTGACTTTATTTTTCCTCTTGAAGATCACCCTAGCCTTCAATCCTTCAAAGATGAGATTGAGAGAATTTTTAGGGTGTTTGATCTATCAAAATAGATTATTATGATGCTACAAGAACTTATATAGTGAGAGAGATTAGGGTTTTAGACATGGGACATAACCACAAGGCCATTAGAAAAAAGATGGAAATTGGACCCGTCCAGGGGTACGACTTGCTTAAGGGATCATACGCTAGGGTACGAATGGTGCCCTGACTCGTACCCCAGGCTTCTCCTTGGTCACACACACTATTAAGGGTACCACATAAACCCTTGAGTGTATCAAAAGGGTATGACACATACCTAAGTCATACATATCATCGGTACAAAAAATTGTTCACTTTTTATCAAGGCATCACTCTATATGATTGATCTTGGTACGACTCATACCTTAAGGTATAATTAGTTGGATCTAACTCATACCTAAGATAGTGAGTGAACCTTAACACACTACCTAGGGTATGATAGGGGGTCACCAACTCGTATCTAAGGGGTATGAGTGGTACCCTTATTCATACCAAGTTCAGAGATATCAAATGAGAGATTTTTTCAATAGTTAAAACTCTAGGTTTTTCATATGGGAGATTTATCAATGACTTCTTTAAAATATCAAATCCATTGTGAAAAATTTTAGAGAAGGAGGTTAAATTTTTGTTTGATGATGCATGTCTCAAGTACTTTAAGTGTCTTAAGGAGCGGCTGGTCTCAACTCCAATTAATGTATCCCCTATTTGGTCCTTACCATTTGAGGTTATGGACGATGCTAGCATAGTGTCCTTAGGAGATATCCTTGTCAAAGGATGTAATAAAATCCTTCATCCAAGATATTATGCTAGCAAGGAATTAAACCCCACACAAAGAACTATACAGTCACTGAGAAATAATTAGTTGTGGTAGTTTTAGCCGTAGAGAAATTTCAATCCTATTTGATAAGGACCAAAGTTATTGTGCATTAAGACCATGCAGCATTTAGGTATCTGATGTAATAGAAATATCAAAAATCGAGGTTGAATTGTTGGGTCCTATTGTTGTAAGAATTTTACTTTGAGGTGAAAGACCAAAAAGGCACTGAGAACCAGGATGTCGATCACTTATCTCGACTCTAGCAGAGACAATATAGATGTTAGGGGATGAGCTTGATATAGATGATACTTTTCTAGAAGAGTGGGTCTTGGCGGCATCTCAAGACTTAATCCCTAGTTTGCTGATTTTGCAAAAAAAATTTCAAGTTATCTTATTCCAAAAGATTGATCATTCCAGCAGCGTAAGTGGTTTATGTATAAGTTGAGAAAATTTTTCTGGGTTAAGCCTTATATCTTTTGGATTTTTATGGATAGAGTTATGTTGATATGTATTCCCATGGTTGAGATTATGAGAATCCTTGAGGCTTGTCATTCATCTCAAGTTTGGAGTCATCGTGGTGGTACTCCCATAGCCCAAAATTCTTTCTGTATGGGTATTATTGGCCAACTATCTACAAGTATGTTCATAATTTTCCTCAATACTACGATCAGTCAAGGCTATATTTTATAGACACGTAAACACTCTATGACAACTATCTTTGAGTTAGAGTTGTTTGATGTTTGGGGGATTGATTTCATGGGTCTGTTTGTGACATTCTATGGCATAAAGTACATTTTTGTTATGGTATACTACATTTCCAAATTGGTGTAGGCCATTTTTATATCTCCAAAAACTATACATCCAAGAAGTATAAAGAAGTAACACAACTAGGTTGGGATCAAAACCAGAGGGAATAGGCTAGAACTATCTCTCAAATATGTTGAAACAACCGGGCAGTGCAGAAAAGTAAATGGAGGGATTTCCTATGATCATTAAAAAATAACAAAACCTTAAATATTTTGTTTATGAACAATCTCAAACAAACACTAGGACTATGTTCCCTAGATTCCTAACTCCGTAAGTTTATCATGCTCCTTTGAAGTAACCTAATATCTTGCATGCATAATATGATAAGTTATGTATCATTAATCATCTTTTGCATGCCTTAGTGAATTTCACTCCTTACCTTTTGAGTTAAGAGTGTCATCTTACTAACCTTTATCCTTGATCCAGGATTAATTATTACCTTTTGGGTATCAAGATAATTAGATGAGATAGCGACATGATTATATAGGGTAATAAATCTAAAATTACTGTCATGATTTTCTTTTCCAAATATCTACTCTTTTGAAGTAAGTAGTGAAAAAAGGTAGATTCTTAATGTTTCCTACCGTTAAGAAAGCAATTAAAGTCAAGGTTTGGAATAATTTTTCACTTCCCCTACTTTGCTATTATGTCAGGGTTTCCATTTCCTTAGCTAAGGGAATTAGACTCCCATAGTTACGAAACAATCCATGGAATTCAATAAGGAAGACAGAATCAATCTCACAATAATAGACGAAGAAAACCCAAAGTCTCAAATTAATAAATCAACTAAAAACCACTAAAAGAGAATTCCAAGATCAAAAGTCAATCGTGGAATTAAAATATGATTTTCAATATTTTGAGTGCGTAAAAATTTATCTATAAAAAGTCAAAAGATTATTAATAGATTACATGTAAACCCTAGGAATTCTTTCCAAAACAAAAGAGGAAAACTTGAGTCTATGGCCCGCTACACTGCATCTTACGGGCCGTAGATGTCACCTACTGGCTGTAGGTGGCCCCACGTAGGTCAAAGGGTCCTCAAATTTGTAGTATTTCCATGAATATTAAACTTATGGCACTTACTCTTGTACCTACGGGCCATAGGTTCCCCATTATAGGGAGTAGAGCCAAAATCTACATTTCTGTTCTCTAAACTTCAACCTTCTGATGACTACTCTGTTACCTACACCACATAGGTGGCACATATTCCACGTAGGTGCTATCATAGGTAGTCAAAAATGGAGTCTTTACTACTTTGGTTCAATTTAGCTCCTAAAACCAGGTTTCCTGCAAAATAAGATACAAAACACATGATATCTAACAAAATGACCTAAGTAACTGCATATTTTATTTATTTTAAGTGTCAAAATTCCTATGAAACCATCGCACATCAACACCCTTAACTTAGAATATTTTCATGTCCTCAAACATTGAAACACAACAAAATAATACAATGATACTTAACCAAAAGAAACCTAAGATATCTATGGTAGTCATTTTCAATTTAAGCTCAAGAACTTTACCTCCTCAAATTTTAACACATTAAAACAAAGTATGTGTATCAATGTAGTGCAACAATGTGACACAATGGAATCAAGATATGACATTACATTAGCACCAAATAATAATGCATATGCACAAGTTACACTACCCGAACAAATAAGAAACTAGCAACACAACCCACGTACCCTCACAGCAAAAAACTCTCAATCACTCAATAGAATCATGCATGTTATTATAGGGATGATCACGAGACACTTACATTCACAAAGAAGTTCCAACAAGGCTCACAGAATACCATAGGCTTGCCCTTATTTTCTTCACCTTAGTTTTCAAAAAATCTGGTTATGATCACTATAGGACTTTACTCAACTTTTATGTATTCTTGGTGGCTGGTATGGTACATGTGTGGATTTAATGACTAAACCTCCTTGGCACTACAATTATTTTAGGGGTCCACTTCTCAACCAACCTTTTCTTTTATTCCACCTATATTTCTCCCTTTTTATTCATCTATAGCTTATTCAGGTTGGGTGTGGTTTCTTTTATTCTTCCATTTCTTTTTCAATCAGTTATTTTTTTGATTTTGTTTTTATTTCTACTTTTCTACCATATCCATCCCTACTTTTTTTCTCTATCTATGCCCTTTTTCATTCCCACTTCATGCACCCTTATGATAGCCACCCTCAACTTAGGCAGTTTGCCTGAGTTGAGGTGCATAATGTCCAAGGAGGACCAAGCACAAAATAGCTTCCTTATAACTAAAATGGGAAGGTTAAAGGTGAAATAAGAAAATATAGTCTATATAGTCTCAAAACTAGGGATCAATGGATACTTATTAATATTTTGATTGTCGATTAAGCTAAAAGTTGACTAATTTCAACAACATCCTATGATCCTTTCCTAAGAGATTATCCTACAACCTAGGAAAGACTAACTGGGAAAGTTCTGGATTCAACAAATAAAGAGAACAAAAGTAAGCATATCACACACACATAGAATAGGGTTTCATCACAAACTACTATCTATTCTGGTTCAGGCAAATATTAGCTATAATTATTATGTTCCTAATACTAATGCCACAATGAGATTCACAATTATCACATATATGTATATCACATAGAATAAAAACAAATTTTTTGGAGGGGCATTATTTTTGCCAATAAATTAAAAAAATACATAAAATGCCCTAGATAATCATTTTTATCCTAGTTAAATAAAAACACAACACAATATGAAAAAAATACAATACGACATGATATTTCCTAGACATGTGGTTCTACAATGATACCACAGTTGATAAAAAAGAAGCACAGCAATAAAAACCCATTGTTGATGTGGTAGAACCCACCACCAACTAAAAGATCACACTCACTATCCCCAGTGTGTGAAAAAATATAAAGCAAGGGGATGAGGACATACCTGGGATACACTAGTCTTCTGATTCATGCTTTTCCCCTTTTGAGGGTATCTCAACTATCGAAAGTGGTGGTAGAGATTGCGGACAACTAGAAGATGCACCCATTGTAATATCATCTCATCATACCGCATCACATACTGTGGATGCCCTAGAATCGTAGGTGGCCCATTTTAGTGCCTGATCAAAAAAAATAGAGGGGTTCTATAGTTCGTCTATCCTATCAGGTAGGACCGTCTCATCCTTACTTGTAAACAAATCAAAACTTCTAGGGCCACGTAGAGGCACTGAATGAGAAAATGAAGGGATAATAGAGGAATGGACAAAATTAGACTCTCAGTAATAGAGTATTTCTCTACTTAAGTAGGGCCACCTCCTCTCAAATCCCACCTAGTTCAGGAGCCTCTATATCACTAAACTGAGCTAACACCATTCATTAAAAGTATTAATGTGAGCGTGCAACTTAATAGTGAACTCGAACATCTCAGCCCATAGTGAATCTTATATTCTTGTCTTAGCAGGCTCCAATATCATTTGAACCTAAGGCATATATACTCATACAAAGATACAAGCTTAGACTCAATGTTATAAAGCTAAGAAGTTGCCTCATTATGGAGTAATACTAAGCACTACAAAACCTCTTGTGGAATGCTATAAAACTTGTGGCAGTGGATGTGGTAGCAGGGCAAGGGGTCACAAAAGATGCCCCTACTAGCTCAAAAGTAGAGGTGGGGCTGCAGTAGAAATAGTTGGGTCTCTCTTCCTATATTATCAATCTGAGGTGCGTCTATATGCTCGCCCATCTTAATATCCATTTTATTACCAAAATACACATCCATCCTATCACCATGCTTTGCCAGAAGTGTAGGCCCCTCGAACTGGGTCAAAATTCATGTTTATGGTTAATGAGGTCTTTAGGCAAGGACTAAATTTGACGAATCCTTGATCATACTTGTCTTTTTAATGATCATCAAATCTAATCTACTATAAACATCTTATATCTCAGGAATTCCATAGTCATGACACAACTATTATATGAAATAAGGAAAGGGCAGAGTGGTAAAATACCCAAATGCTCTCACATGCAACTTGTACCTGATAACGACTGCAAATTCCTTCTAATATCCCACTATCAAACTTGAGATCAAAGAATCTTGGTCCTATGTCAACATATTGTTTGTAGCATCAGACATAACTAGAAATAAACCACGGTCCACCAAAACATTGTAACAAAATTTAGTATCATATTCTTAATTTCTCCCTTTCCCTTGATCCAAGGTGCGGTATCTCCAAAATAAAAAATTAGGTTGCAGATCCATCATACCAAATCTACCCTCTGTCTCCTATAATTTTTATCGATCATTACACTTCTATCCCTCATAAATCTCAATCTATAATCACACTTAGTAGTAGATGCCAAAGCCACAACTCTGGCCTAAAAGGAACCCAGTTGACCACCGCAACTATAATGTCAACTTGCATTACTCTCACCATAGTGAACTTAAGTTGGTACTAATTTGCGCTTCTCTCCAGGAATTCACAAGACGATTGGTGATACCTATATTCTCAGGTTCTGAATGTGTAGCATTGAGATAGTCAAATTGAGAAAAATAAACCTACGAAGTTAAGAAGCCAATGGGAACATAGTCCTAGTGTTTATCTATGATGGATTACAACCAAATGAAATCAAGGCTTGTTACTATTTCTTATTTGCTACAAATCCCCCCCCCCCCCCATTTACGTTTCTACACTTTCGGCTACTTCAATAGGTTTGTGAGATAGATTTAACCTATTCTCTGTGGGTTCGATCCCAACCTTGTTGAGTTACTATAATATGACAATGAACGCATTGTATCTTCTTAAATGGTATACCTTAGGAGACATCAAATTTTTGTGCTATTGCATGGGAATACGGTTATAATTTTTTATTGATAGAGTTTATTGAGGTTGTTGTCTTTTACATTTTTTTATTTTTAAGGTTGTGTAGGTGTATGCCTATTGCTATTGTCAATTTAATCCCTTGATCCTATTTGATCCTGAGCGAGAATGAATCCTACAACAGAATCGTACGATGTCAGAACACGATCATAAAGCTCATCTTAAGCAGCTTTAAGATGATCCACTTGATTTGCCTCCCTCATATTTTCATGGTGTTTAGGAGATAGATGAGAAAAACACTATGCATCCATTAGAATAATAATGAGAGAAGGGATATGAGTCTACCCATCATGCATCTCTAGATTTGAGACAGAGATAAAAAGCTGATCATTGAGTAGAACTCAACCGAGCTATAAGAGATGGAGCTCCCGTGCTCCTTCTTATTAGTACATGCAAGAATATAATGATCCACAGGATGATCTGAGATAATTTGAGCCAGTGTATGTGGTATGGTTTCAATTTAAGAAAAAGTTAATAAATGGTGCCTAACTATAGAATTTCGGGAGAAATTCTCTAGATATTTTCTATTATTCCCTAGATACTAGTTCCAAAGATGATATATACACTATTACAGGTAAAGAATTTATGATCTAGCATTGGGAAGCAACATAAAAAACCATAGATCAAACATCTCTTGCCAATTGAAGGTTGCATACTCAGGAAACAGATAGATGTGCTGGCTCTTATGCTATTAGTGCTTTGATTATGAATTTCAGATGATACAGCGGATCAAGAAGTTACACAGTTAAGGATGAAAATTGGGCTTCTAACCAAGAAATTTACAACCATGAATTCTAAGAAGGTGAATTTGTAGGCACACAGGGTAAATGATCTAAGCTATATGATTCTAATATTTATGAGGAGGTAAAATATCATCTTAATGATTTGGTAGGTTTTTGAGCTAAGGGACAAGTGTCTGCTCAAGACACTTAAAACTCAAAGAAATGAAACCAAGGTTCGAAATATTATAAGGATAAATATAGGGATCAAAGCAGAGAGAGAGATAGTGACTAGGGAAAAGGGATAGTTTTAAGGAGAAGTATGGTGCATATATTCCATTGGTGACCCCTGACTCTAATTCAACGATGGAAGCACTGCTTATAAATCAGGTTAAGGGTTCATAGAATTAGGAGATGTTTCCTTAAGGATATTAAGGTTAATTTTTTAGGTTTGATCTAAAAAGTAAAATCGTATGCTATTGCATTCAAGTAACTTGAATAGCAATTTGGTCAGATGCCAGCAACTTTAAATCAGCATCTGTCGGACACTCTTTTGAGTAATACTGTGTAGAATTCTAATAATAAAAGACACAATTTGGCTATCACCACTTGCATTGGTAAGGAAACCGTTCAT
This sequence comes from Capsicum baccatum var. pendulum, assembly GCA_030864225.1. Classification (NCBI taxonomy): domain Eukaryota; kingdom Viridiplantae; phylum Streptophyta; class Magnoliopsida; order Solanales; family Solanaceae; genus Capsicum; species Capsicum baccatum. The sequence continues at coordinate 154,741,373 of CM061560.1, read as the reverse complement.
CCTCCCACGCCCATATTTTAATAAAGCTATGAATGATGTTGTTGATATTGATAAGGAACTTGGAGTGGAATCAGAATATTGGTGACTAGTCATGAGTCATCACAAAAATCTATGGGTGTTAAATAAAAGTGTTTAGTAGGATAAAGTAAAAGGGAAGGAAGTTGAGCCAATATTGAAGACCATTCCATTTCGTCCCCCTCTTTTTTTATGGAGATTGAATAAGAAGCAAGAGAAAAGAAAGTATCAGAAGTTCATATCGATGTTGAAGGAGCTATCTATAAATATTCCTCTTGTGTAGGCATTAGAGAAGATGCTAGACTATGTAAAGTTAATGAAAGACTTAGGTGCTAAGAAGCAGACAGTGACTTTTGATCCCATGGATAATGTGCACTGTTGTAGTGTAGCCAATTATTAGTAAAGAAAAGAGAGGACCCCAGATCCTTAATAATTGCATATGCTATTGCGTCCTTCAACTTTGTTTGAGCTTTAAGTGATTTGGGAGCTAGTATCAATCTAATTTTGTTAGTGTTGTATATACAATTGGGGTAGAGGTCATCCAAACTGACATCTATGATGCTATTGATGGCCGAATATACTGCGAAGAAACCAATTGGTGTATTATCTGACGTGTTGGTGAAGTTGGCATACTTTATATTTCCAAATGATTTTATGATCCTTGACTGTAAGGTGGACATTGAAGTTACTATTATCTTGGAAAGGTCTTTTCTTGATACAAGCAGGGCCTTGGTTATATGGACATGGGGAAGATGAAGTTTAGACTCAATGATAAACAAGTGAATTTTTAATATTTGTCCATTGATACGGTAACCAAAGGATAAGAGAGTGTTGTCTATGATATAAACTATTGATGATAATGGATTGATTGTGCCTATTAAGAAGAGACATGGGGTTGGGTCACTAAAGAGGGTATGAATTTTGATAGTGATGGTATCAATGCATACGATTAGATGGTGAGTGAATTATATGGTCGAAGCTCTTATTGTTATGCTTCGAAGAAGTTGTAGCTTTACTTAAATAATAGAGCTACTCTACCTGCTTGACTATCTATGGAAGAGTCACTGGTCTTGGAATTGAAGTCCCTCCATCTCATTTATGATATGAATTTTTGGGGGCCGACAATACCTTACTAGTCATTATTGTTGTTGATTTATTATAGACACAGGTTGAAGCATTGATCTTAGTGTTGCAGAGCTTCAAGAGGGCCATTGAATTGACTATTGCAGATATTGTAGGGATTCCATCTAGTATTTTTACTCATACGATATAGCTTGAACTAGATTATATACCCATTATCGAGCACCAATGTAAATTGAATCTCCCTATACAGGAGGTAGTAAAGAATGATATCATCAAGTGGTTAGATAAGAGAGTGGCTTATCCCATTATGGACAACAAGTGGGTCAGCCAGGTTTAATGTGTACCCAAGAAGGGTGGGATCACTATGGTCCCAAATGAGAAGTATGAATTGGTACCCATTAGATCTGTTACTGGATGGAAAATATGCATAGATTACAAAAAGTTGGACACTTGAACTCAAAAGAACCATTTTACTATTCTTTTTATGGATCAAATGCTAGAAATACTTACAAAATCACAAGACACTCACACTCACAAAGAAGTTCCACTCACTCAATAGAATCATACATGTTTGCGGGTTTGCCAACTAATGATGCAAATATGCACATCATAAATTTTGTTGGAATTTTCACTTTATATAATATTCCTGGGGTGAGTTAGGGAGCTTTAAGACTTTAGTTGTTCCTATTCTTGCTAACTGGTAAAGTTATATTATGGTTAGGGAAACTACCTCGTGGGTTGATCACTAATTGGAATGAGTTGTGAAAATAGTTTTTAGACTATTTCTTCAATCCTATCTGAATGCTGCAATTGAAGGATGAGATATATAATTTAAGGAAATTGAATTTTGAACCAATGTATGAGGCATGGTTTTGATTTAACAAGATGTTGATGATGGTTCCTAATTATAGAATTTTACGGAGAAATTTGCTAGAAATTTTCTATCGTGCCAGGAATACTAATTACAAAGCTATTGCAAACACAATTTTACGTGGTGAATTTATTAGAATGCATTGGTAAGCAGCATCAAAAATCTTATATTAGATCTCTCTTATCAACCGTGGTGTCATACTCGGGAGGTGGATAGCACCGCTGACACTTATGCTATTGGTACTTCCACTGAGAAGAGAATTGTAGATGATGTAGTGTCTCAAGAAGATATGCAACTGAGGACAGAGATTGGGCTTCTGCATAACCAATTTATTCTTCTTGTTTGGGACAACAATGATCCCAACCATCTTAGGTACACATTAAATTAGGTTGACCCATTTGCAGTCTGCAATAGAGTAAACCACTCTTGCATCTAACCAGTTGATGTTATCTTTCTTCATAACCTCATACATTAAAAGATTCAACCGACATTGGTGCTCGTGCTGGGAACATAATCTGGTTCAAGCTATATTTTGTGAGTACAAATACCGAGTAGAATCCCCACAATGTATGCAATTATCCATCCAATGGCCCTCTTGAATGTTTATTACACTAAGATGAATGCTTCAACCTATGTCTCTAATAAATCAGCAGCAATAATGGCCGACAAGGTATTTTTGGCCCCCAAAAATTCATATCGCAAGCAAGATGGGAGGGCATTCAATTCGAAGATCGGTGGCTCCTCAGTATATGGTTGAGATGGTGTAGTGGCTTTATTCTTCAAGTTGAGATACAACTTCTTTGGAGCATAAGAATAAGATCCTCGACCATACAATGCAGTCACCATCTCATCATATTCATCAATCATATTTTAGTAAACATTCATAATAATTATCGCTAGTACCTCAACCCCAAGTCTCTCCTCAATAGGGACAGTCAATGCATTATCTATCATAGAAGCCACCATCATATCCTTCAGCAATCATATCAACTGACATATATTAAAGTCACTTTTATTATCATTGAGTTTGAACTTCATCTTCCCCTTCTCAAAACCAACCAATGCACCCATAGATATGAAAGGTCTTCAAAAGATAATAGGGACTTCAAAGTCCACCTCACAGTCAAGTATCACAAAATCAACTAGAATTATGAAGGACACCACTTTCACCACCACATCACATAATACACCAACCTATTTCTTCACAGTGTATTCAGCCATAAATAACCTCATAGATGTCGGTTGCCCCTAACCCCAACTGCTTGTACACGACTTACAACCCAAGGTTAATACTACCTCCCAAATCACATAAAGCTCAAGATAAGTTAAAGGACCCAATAATACATGCAATATTAAAGGCTCCGAGGTCCTTCTTTTCTCTACTAAAGATTAAGAAACAATGACACTATAATGGTGCACATTATCAACGGGCTCAAAAGTATCCAGTTCTTAGTAACCAAATCTTTTATGAGCTTTTTGTCACCTTACATCTGCTCTAATGATTTCACTAGAGGAATATTATTACAAAAGGAGGAGGAGGTGTTGGAATGGTCTCCAATTCATTCTCGACTTCCTTCCCCTTCTCAATACTTTTATCAACGCTCGGTGTTTTATATGATAACTCACCACTAGTCACCAAATTTTCTAGTTCCATCTCTTGTGCCTCATCAATATCAACAACATGAACCCTAGCTTCATCAACTGCAACCATGGGAGGATTAATGGTTTCCTTAGCACTGTGAGTGGCGATGGCTAAATAGTAGCAATAATTCTTAGGATTCTGCACAAAATTACTTGGAAGGATGCCTGACTGATGGTGATTCAAGGTCACTAACATCTGACCAAATTGCTGCTTAAGTTGCTTGATCACAGTTGCATGTAATTCCACTTTCTAGGTCAACCTAAATTTTTTCCTTCAAACTCTCCTAATTCTTTGAACCCTTAACAAACTTTGTAAGTAATGCCTCCATCCTTAAATCAGTATCACTATTCAATGGTGGAACATACATATCACCCTTCTTAATATAACCATCCTCATGCCTCTAGCCAATATCTCTTTCTCTGCATAGATCCCCATAATAGTTCCAACCTTGGTTCACTTGCCTCGAGTTCCAAGTGTCTTGAGTAGACCTTAGGACATTGGCTCAAAAACCTGCCAAATCTCTATATAGAAACTTCACCTCTTCTTTAATATAAGAATCAACATGCCGCTTTGAGATTTTGTGACCAAGAATAATAGCTTCCTTTACCATTAAATGACACTTCTCTTAATTCATTACCAGATTGCACTCCTCTCATCTTTGAAGTATATTGACAAAATGGGAAAGAAAATTATTAAATAAATCTCCAACTACAAGAGTATCTTTCATGAAAACCTGTACAGTGTCCTCCATCGAGTCACAAAATATTGATATCGTATATCACTGAAAGGTGGCAGGAGTGTTGCACTATCTGAACGAAGTCCTCTTAAATGAAAAATTCCCATATGGGAAAGTACAAGCAATTTTTTCGTGGTCTTCAAAGAAAATGTAAATCAAATTGTATCTCGAATACTCATCAAGAAAATAGTACTAACCTCTACCTGACAGTCTGTCTAGCATCTGATCCATAAATGACATTGAAAATGGTGCTATTGAGTCCAAGTGTTCAACTTTCTATAAAACATGCATACTCTCCATAAAGTGGATAGTCCAATGATAAATGTGATTGAAAAATTTACTCCTCCGGTTTCAGTTAAGTGTATCCGAAGCTTCTTGGTTCATGCAAGATTTTGTAGGAGGTTCATCAAGGACTTCTCTAAAATTTCAAATCCAATGTGCAAACGTTTAGAGAAGGAAGTGAAATTTTTATTCGATGATATATGTCTCAAGGCCTTTGAGTGTATTAAGGAGCGACTGGTCTTAGCTTCCATTATTGTGTCCCCTAATTGGTCCTTACCATTTAAGGTCATAACGATACTAGCAGAGTAGTGTTAAGATTTGTCCTTGGCCAAAAACATAATAAAATCCTTCACATAATCTATTACGCCATCAAGGCATTAAACCCCACTCGGAAGAACTATACAAGCACTAAGCAAGAGTTACTTGCGGTGGTTTTTGCATTTTAGAAATTCTGGTCCTATTTGATAGGGACTAAAGTCATCGTTCTTACAGACCATGCAATATTGAGGTATCTGATGTCGAATAAAGATGCAAAACCGAGGTTGATTCATTAGGTCCTCTTATTGTAAGAATTTTACTTTGAGGTGAAAAACTAGAAATGCATTAAGAACCGAGTTGCAGACCATGAAGAGGAGGCAATGTAGAAGTTAGGGAATGAGTTTGATATAGATGATACTTTTCCAAATAAGTAGGTCTTGGCGTCATCTTAATACTTAATATACTAGTTCAATGATTTGGACAACTTTTTTGCAAGTGATCTTATTCCAAAATATTTATAATTGCAGCAACATAAGTAGTTCATGCATGAGGTGAGAAACTTTTTCTAGGATGATCTTTATCTTTTTTGGATTTGTGCTGATGTAGTTATTTGGAGATGTATTCCTAAGGTGGATATGATGAGCATCCTTGAGGCTTGTTATTCATCACAGTTGGGATTCATCATGCTGGTACCTACATAACCCAAAAAATCATATAGTGTGGGTATTATTGGCCAAATATCTACAAGGATGCTCTTGATTCTGCTCAATCCTATGATCAATGTCAACGACAAGGTAATAATTCATGGAGACATAAACTCTCCATGTCACCTATCTTTTAATTTTATTTTTCTTTTCTTTTCTTTTTTTACCACAGCCAACCCTACTTCCTTTTTCTCTTATTTACACCTTTCGTCATACCAACTCTTAATAATGCACCCCTGTGATAGCCACCCTCAACTTAGGCGGTTGCCTGAGTTGTGGTGCACAATGTCCAAGGAGGATAAGGGAAAAAATAGATTCATTGTAATTAAACTAGAAAGGTGAAAGGTAAAAACAAAGAAAATATGTCTATATAGTCTAAAACACGGATCAAGGGATGCTTATTCATATTTGGAAGTTGTTTAGGATAAAAGTGGACTAACTCAAGAATTGCCTATGATCCTTTCCTAACCGACGATCCTACAACCTAGGCAAGACTAACCGAGCAAGTTCTGATTCATCATACACTGGTTACTAAGTATCTCACACACACATGGCATAGGGTTGCATCACAAACTATTACCTATCCATTTCATGCAAATGCTAGCTATGATTGTTATATCCCTAATCCAAATGTAATTACAAGATCCACAGTGTTCACCTGTGTAATCACATTACACTGTTCAAAACTAACTTTTCGGAGGGGTATCATTTTTGAACATATTTAAGAACAATTAAGACAAGAGCACATCAACTTTCTTAGGTACTTATTTTCCTCCCAATTAAATAAAAGCAATGCAAAACATTACAAAATAAAACACATTATGCCCTAGACATACCGGCTCTACTACGAACAAACTCCGGACAAAAGAGGCACAACAAAGAACACCTTGAGAAGATATCTAGACCCATAAGTAGCCCCACCCTATCAAATAGACAAGCATTGTCCCCAATGTATTAGGCTACCACAAAATAAGAGAGTTAGGAATATACATGCGTCATCAAAGGTGCATCGATTTGACATCAATCACACTACACAAATTAACATAAATGCACTAATAACAACATACCTTGGGTTGCCTCCCAAGAAGCACCTAATTTAACATTGACGCACGACACGAGTAACTTGATTACTTAGAATTCATCAAGGTAGTCAAAGGGTTGACCTTTAATCTCATCAATATGACCTATCACTGAAACTACGATCATGTCAGTCGGTTGCTTCATGGTTCTGCAAACATTGAATGTGACCTCCTCATCATCAAGCCTAAACTTAAGCTCCCTATTCTCCATATCTACCAATTCTCTACCTGTAGCAAAAAATGATCTCCCTAAAATTATGGGGATATCCAAATCAACTTCATAATCCAAGAAAACAAAGTCAGTCAAAAAGATAAAGTTGTCTACCTTTACCAAAACATCAAATAATATACCCGCATCCTTTTTCACTATAAGATCTACCATCAACAACCGCATCATCATAGATTTGGGAGGTCTCAATCCCAACTATTTGAACACTATCAGTGGTATCTGATAACGCTCAATATACAGCTCTCGTGGGAGTGTAAAGCGGTCGTTAGCAAATATAGAACCCAACCTGGGTTGGGTGTCGATCCCACAGGGAATAGCTTGGTCAACAAGTAAGCAAAATTAATAGACTTTTGGTGCAAGTCTCGTAAGAAGGGGGATTGTAATAAGTAACCAAAGTAATGAAATAAAAGCTGAAAGTAGCAAAGTAAAAAGAGAGTATTTCGTAGGTTGTGAAACAATGAGAATTGAAGCGTTGGGGTTATGTCCACCTTTTGAGGTATACGTCTCTATTGGCTATGAGTGTGTAGAGTCTTGACATGCAATTGCTTATAGAGAATTGTAGTCGATGGTAAATCCAAGCGTCTCGCGACCTAAACAAGGACTATTTCACTTTAACTCTCGCGAGCTTAAAGCGTGTCTAACGGTACGAATTCTCCAAGAGGTTAGTCCAGTTACGGCACTAGCTTTTTAATAGGAAAGGGTGTCCTACAACCTTGACCTTATCCCTTTTCCAGACAAATAACCTTTCTCGCGAACAAGTTAAATGTTAGACTGGCGTATTCTTGCGTTTGCAACCGCAAAGAATGTAGATTAAGATGAAGAGAATAATGATATAAGCAATATACGTGTCTTGAACTCACAAACTCACAGCAATAGATAGTAACTCATTCGGCTTCCATAACCCCAACTAAGAGGTTTAGTTACCCATGAATGCGAAGGATATCACGATTTGCATGGTTGATGGCGTGAAGATCAAGTGATAAGCGTGTGGTGTGATTCCTTAGCAAGTAACGATTCTCTTGTTGTGGAATTTAAGAATAGAAGAGTAGATTAGAAGTGTTTGTGGTGGAAGATGAGAGGGATGGAAGAAAATTAATTGTTGAATTAAGTGAAGAATAGAATGATTGTTCTCTCCACTAAGGGAGGAACTTAATTAAAATCTCTAGCATGATAGGGTATTTATAATACCCATATCCTAGTTCTACTAAGCTAATGAAATAAATAACCAAATCCTACTATACTAATGAAATCCTTGACCCAAATGTACTAGGGTAAGGTTACAATATCATAATCGAAATAGAATAGTGAAATACATAACCTAATTGTATTAGGTTAATGTATCTTTGTAAAAATCCAGCTTTGTGTCTGTAAGTCCCCAAAGTCTTCAGAAATGCTGTTTTAGCCCGGGACAGATTTTCCATGCAGCAGATTTGGTCCTGCTTCGTTTGTGAGCTTTCTTTTGCGTCAAGTAAGCCGTAAAATGCTGTATTTTGCATCATTTATACCTGAAACTTTCCTAATCATGTTTGTTAGCTCATTTACAGGAAAAAGGACTAAAAGTGCATGAAATAGATAATTAGTTCTCAAAACTAGGCTAAAATATGGGCAAAATATATTGATATAGGCGTGTAAATCCGCCTATCATCAGTATCAAATTAATGGTAGTACCTAAGTCACATAGATCTTTGGCATATCTAGATGTCCTAATGGTGCAAGAAATCATGAAAGCATCAGGATCATCTTTCTTTCATGCTAGAGATCTGGATGTAATCGCACTATAATGATGTAACCCACTAACGTCCTCATAACTGACATCTCTCTTATTAGTTACTAAATCATTCATAAATTTTACATATCCAAGCATCTGCTCAAGAGCTTCAAGAAGAGGGATATTCATGCTCAACTCTTTCAGCATAGTAATAAATGTTTTATACTTTTCTTCTTCTTTCTTCTACTTCAACCTCTAAAGAAAAGGTAGGGGAGATCATGGAATGGTCTTCCCAATAGGCTCGACTTCCTTCCACTTTTCTTTATCCTTCTTACCACTTCTATCAACACCTGTTGATTTTTTTATGACACCAACTAGTTAAAAACTTTTCAGATTCCACTTCAGGTGCCTCATCTACATGAACAACATCATCCGTAGCTTCAAAAACTATAGGAATTGGAGGATCAACAGTGGCCACTACTGGAAATTTCCCCTATGGTGATGGTTGTAAAAACATTACAACATACAGCAAAACCGTTGCCATAGCTCTACCGCAACAGTTCAGCAAGTGTCCTATATTTGGGCATGTAATAGGTCTATAGCAATGGTTTTACGACTGTTGGCTGAAATCGTTGCCATATGTGAAGATATAGCAACGGTTATTTTTTGACTTATTGAGATGCCCCATTTCATCTATTACAATGGTTATTAACCATTGCAATAGATTCTATTTTAACGACACTAAACTGTTGCAATAGCATCTATTGCGATGGTTTTGTTATTCTGTTGCAATGATTTTTGAGTACCTATTACAACTATTTCATTAAACTATTGCAATGATTTTATTGGTCTTTTGCGATGATTTTTTACTATCTATTGCAACAGTTTATTGATCTATTGCAGTGATTGTTGCCACATGTTATTAAATTGAAACGATTTATATAAAATAGTCACTTGTATGAATGTAAATTTTTATTTACCTACATAATAAATTATAACACAATATGTACACATAACAAATTAGAAAGTATACATGAATTCTATGTGCATACAAAATAACATTTGGGGTCCAAACACTTCATATGGACAACAAAGAGCACTGCTCATAAGCATAATGAAGTAAACTTCCTAGCTACTTCTTTAACACATTCTGAACGGCAGATGTGGTCAACCTAAAACAAATGATGTTTCAGAGGAGTTTTACCATACTATTACACTACAAGTCCTTTGAAGATCCGTGACAGTCATCTTTGAAATCTTTTGCAAATGTTGCTGAACCTCCATTTTGTTCACCATTGGCATTTGAAGATCCCTTTAACTGTAGAAACACATCATCATCTTTTGGATGTGTGTGTAAAATGTTATGAGGAATTCAACTTCTAGTATTTTAACTTGTGTTACCAGATATTTGCAGGCTGGTTGAAAGCAACTGCAAAGATATGAAGCAGAGAGGATACTTCTTTTAGTTTAGAAGAAGAAAAAGAATAAGTAGAAGAATATTTCAAACAACTACCAGGATTTATAAAAATAAAGGTGCAAAATGTGAGGACTCTACATGTTTTATATTTTGAGACTGCTGCAACATGGATATATTTTTCCCTGTGGTATTGTATATTTTTTACAATCATAGTTACAAAGAGGCTTTTTATAGATATCAAGATACGATGCAATGTTCCCTTCACAAAAAATAATATTTCATTGATAAGTCTTATTATCTTTACACTGAACATAATCTTGTCTCTAAGTTTGCTAAATTAGTCCTAGTTCATTCTATGTTGACAAAGGGACGCACCATAAGCTCTATTTAATACTCACTTCTCATTCATCCTGTATTCGATAGCTCAACTAATCCAGATTCATTCAACATATGAACGTACATTAAAAAGGGTAACACTCCCTACCATGACTGTATCAATTAAAAAGGTTCAAACACAAGGAAGTTATGACGTAGATTTAAGCTCATAAATCATGATATGTTTATTTTTTGTTGCAACTAACATTACTGTACTGAATGGGTTCATTAACACTCAAACAAGTGGACAAAGTTTTAATAATGAAAAAACTAGAATACGAAGCACACGTTGTAGGATATTAATACAGGAATATATAATAAGAACAATATCAAAGGGTACTAATAGGGTGGTGCGATCTTTTGCTGCCTCTGTTATGAGCTTCAAGATACTCCTCATATGTCTGTAACAAGATAAAGGAAATTTGAAAGATAATGTACAGTAATATGTTACTCATGGAAACACGATTTAATGGTAGATCTAATATCTACACCATGTGTTCCATGATATATTAAAATTATTTCGAATCATTCTTCAAAATAAAATCCAGGGATAGACAGAATATACAGCCAATGAGTTTATAGCTGGGAGCTAGGTGAACTGTCTGACAGTCTCCAAACTATCCATGTTGCAGCAGTCTAAGAGACAATAAGGTAAAAAATCCTTAAACAGCAGTATCCACACGAGAGTCAGAGAAGATGGTTGGGCAGGGAGAGGTGTCGTGGCAACCTGCTAAACAAAGTGCACATCAGTAGTACAACTTAAATCACTAATATGGAGTAAGGTTCAAGGTGAAGATGTATAGTATGAAGGAACAAGGCGTAGAGGATTCCAAGTAAATTTGGTAAATTAAAACAACAATGACATAACCAATATAGAGAACAAGGTGGAGCCTGAGAAGGGTGGTGTATGCAGACTGTAACCCACCCTTGTGGAGGTAGAGAGGCTGTTTTTGAAAAAACCCCAGCTAAAATTTGTAAAATTATATAAATTAAATCTAATAAACCACTTTGCTATGAAGTTTGCTATACACAAACAACCTATACTTAATGATGCTTAAATTTACATAATAAATGGTATATGGTTCACAACTACGCTTTTGTTAAAAGGAATTGCAAGTTCATACCAACGAGTCTTAAGATACAAAGAGTTAATTGAAAGTTCTACTACAGAATGAATCAGATGATGTGCAGTCCAATATCAGGAAATTGATGGAGTCCTTCTAAGTTAATAATTACTGAATTCAGCAGTTTTCTTACATATACCGTATACACTAGAAGACCAAATGTTGTATAGCACAAAATATAAATCTTCATTCATTCACAAAAAGGAGGATGCTAGATATCAAATAGCCTATTACAAACTATAGAGAGATGAAGTTCGCTTGGCTGAAATCATCAGCAAACATTGAGAAAGTACAAAAGAGTTTCATCTTCTTGGAAAATACAAGAATCTTTTTAAACCTATCTGCATCAATAATTAAAATAAAGGGTAAGACAAGAACTTCATCAATAAACAAATAAATAATGGTATGAGAAGAAATACAAACCATTTCAAGAATGTAATCTTCAGTCAAATTACTGGCAAGAGGGCTTCTTTCTGCTGACAAGCCCCACATATTCATTCGAGGACCCACATCTGTGTCTACATGAACATTAGCAAGGCTTTCATTTCTATGTGAGTTCCTCAACTTTCTCGACTTTGATTCCCCTGATACAATGGCTGACCCCTCAGCTGAAATGTGTCATTCATTCTCTAAGGTATTAGCTGGACTCTACTAGCATTAACTTGATGTTGGTAGAGTAAAGAGGGATAAAACATGGAACCATTATGTATCAGAGAAGCATTACAGTCTACATATCAAAGATCCAGTGAAGGCTCTACATATGGCCTTTCAGAAGAGAGATCATTCCTTGCAAATATATCCCTGGATTAGCCAATAACTATTATAAAGAGAAAATCATTTGCACCAATTTTTCCACTACTCTAGTAGAAATATGAGAAAAGGCTCTATGTTTCTAAATAACGGAATGGGATCACTATTTCATGTTTTTGGGGGAAGGTCTACACATTTTCAAATTAATATCCAAAGCATCCTGTCCATTAAGGAGCTCACATAAAGCTTCACCAATAGCTGGAGGGAACTCCTGACAGCAGTACATGTACCAGGGTCATAAAAGCCTCTTTACTAACAATATTACATGGAAAAATTAGTGAAGAGTACTAAGACAAGAATACAATCCATGACTGACAATCTCTACTAATTTTGACTGGTTTGTATTGGTTCCATGGATTCTTAAGGTGAAGAGTTCTTTGGAAAGGCAAATTAGACAATCACAACCAATTAACATCAAATCTTCGAACCAAAGTAGTACGTCCACTATTTCCTTGACTCCAAACTCGGTCTCTTCTCAAACCAACAGGAGAAGTCATTTAGGCGTACCCTTGAAAGTAACCACTCATGTTGACACTAAATATTTGTATCACCTTGCTGGAATTCTACCCACAAATGAACATGAACATTTGTTTGTAATGTTAGATATATACATGGTAGATGTTCATAATATTATATTACTAATGAGGATATAAAAGGAAAAATGACTTACCTAAAATGCTTCACCCAAAATGTCCTCATTCATGGCTTGAGTATCCCAAATACCTTTGTCGACTGATACTTGGATATTTTCATGGTTCAAACACTTGATTACGAAATATTGTATGTCATAGAGTTTACCCTTTTACATTTCTCTTGAAACTCCATTCTGCAAACATGAAATTATGTCCTCCTCTACTGTAGAACAACCGGTATCATCATTTACTCTGAAGCTTGAACTGACTGAGAAAAGAGTTTAATTTTAATTTGAATCATGTTAATATGCCAGTATATAGTAATTCATAAACTAATCATTTAACCAATATTGTCATGTCAAGTACAAGGAATCTACAAGATATCTTCTTCTTTATTTTTTATTTTTTATATCTGTGATCAGGTAACGTGAAACTAGATAAAGGTTACATTCAGGAGATATGAATTTAACAAGAAATTAGACAAAATGGAGTTAGCTCCTGAACACCAATCATCCAGGCAGCTACATAGTATCTACGAGAAGTTGCATATAAAACAGCCCAGGAAACAGTAACAACTTACAGTAAGGAAAAATAAATATTATTCAACCAAAAAACAATATAGCAAGAATAGGAACAAACTCAAACTGTTTGTGCATAAAAATCAATCATCAAGTTCCAACATCTCGAAACATATTTTAGAAGAAAATAAATGTAAATACAGCCTCTTTCTGTGAATTTACTATGTAATAATTACAGATCTAAGATTCAATAAGCAAAATTTTGAAAAAAGTTAGATTGTAGAATTGTTTGTGAATAACAACATAGATAGGATAATCAATTTATGAGCCATAGTATTATAATATACACATATACACGCATGTAGCTCTTAGTAGCACAAAAAGTTGGCCAACGAAACCACCAAGAGGTGTCTATGATGGATGTAATCCCTCCAACTCTCCAATTCTAGTTAAGAAGTTCCAGTAGAGACAACTTCCCAATAATATAGTTGTTGGGCAGCAAATTTTGACATTATAAAAAGCGAAGGGGTAAAACAATGCTTCAAAGATAGCCCCCTTAAGGAGAGGTTTAAGAACTTCAACACAGGTTTTGAAGAAATTTACAGAATCCAATGCATTGCTCAAATTTCCATAATACATCACTTTCCCAAATCTTAACAAGAGAACACATTAACTAAATGTACCAGACAGAAAGAGAAACTTAAATGTAATCAAACCGTGTCAAATTTTATTAACTTCACCAATCATGTCTATAACTACCAAGCAATACATAAATAATCATAAATCATCTTCCACGTCAGACCCCAAAAAGAACACCTAATTTCATTTTCCCTGTTAGTACTCCTCGTTGTCTTATTTAAATTGACATCCTAAGTCAAACCAATAGATGAACTAAAGGTGCATTATCCCCCTACAATAATATCAATAAACTTTTCATGTGTTCCACTCCAGAATTGTAATTTAAATCAATCTAAGAGTGATAGATAAAGGATCACAGGAATAAACTAACAGTACCATAATATCACGGATTAAAGCAACTCTTAGACATTGGCAATCCCCAGTATTCCATGGTAACTTTATACCTGAAATTAAAGAATATGAGCATCTCGATAAAATAAGAACAACTGATTCTTGTCTACTGGATTTGTATCAAGTGTCTCATAAGGCAATAATATGGAAAGCAGAGCATTTACCTGCAATCGGGATCACACAACCTGAAAAGATTTTATTTAAATACATTATTCCCAATAGATTGTATAGTTTGTAAATGTAAAAGCTACTTTGAAAATAAGAAATAGGATCTGAAGTAGTGTATAGTGAAGGAGCATATAATCATACTATATAGAAGTACCAGTGGTAGCTTTAACACATATTAGTTTATTTACTGTTTAACTGATACATAAGGTTAGTGTAATTACAACAATTATATAGGTTAGTGTAATTACAACAATTATATAAAATTAAGTATTTTCTTTTACAACATAATTAATTTTGTACCACGTTAGCGAATTTGTTCTTACATACAGTATTTTGACAATAATTGATTCAAATAATTATGATATGGTTCCTTTGCACAAATTATCAAGCATTGCAAATATATATGGACAACAATCCGACCAAAAAAGACGTTAAAGCAAGATGGTACCATAGGTAATATACAATTTATTCATTCAAGGCTTATCTCACTTTCACACTATACCCAAATTTTATAAGTAAATAAACAACTATTGATATAAAAAATTATACAAAATGAAATAGGATGCTATTACTTGAAATACAGGAACATTAAATTTGCCCTCTTGAGTAAGTTTAGTGCTTTCTTCAGAGCGCTGCAAAAAGAATTTGTCTGAGAAATAGATTTTCGATTTACAATTCATATTACCTAAGAAATGGGTTTTCGATTTTCAATTCGTACTACCTAAGAAATGATGGATTATGAGATTATGGATCTGTTTATTGATAGAATAAGGGAGTTAATGGAAAACACCGCCGGCTTCAAGGATTTTTGGTTTTCCATGCTGTTAGCGGACAACTTCACTGTACTAGTTTAGGGCTTGGTTATCTACTTCTTGAAAGAAATCGAAGCTTGGATTCACCTGAGAAATGGGTTTTCAATGTCGCTATTAATTTGAGAAATGGGTTTGGTATTGGGTTTTTGATTCTTGGTTCTCTGCTTCTTGAAAGAAATTGAAGCTTTGATTTACCAGAGAAATGGGTTTTCAATTTGTTCGATTAATTTGAGAAATGGGTTTGGTATTGAGTTTTTTATATTTTCTATAAAGAAAGAGAAAAATGTTTTATTTTGGCAGACTTATGTATAATATTGTGGAGGGAATTAATAAGTTATGCAATAGATATTGTTCCTTATTAAGTGTTGACATAGATGCTTCTATGGTGACGGTTTAAAAAAGCATTTTTATACATACACCTATTGCAACGGTTTATTTTCA
The DNA here is from genome assembly GCA_030864225.1 of Capsicum baccatum var. pendulum. NCBI lineage: Eukaryota > Viridiplantae > Streptophyta > Magnoliopsida > Solanales > Solanaceae > Capsicum > Capsicum baccatum. Next base: position 154,725,440 of record CM061560.1, on the reverse strand, counting down.
ATAGCAACACTTATAGTGCTAATAGAACTATTATTTTGACAACGATTGAAAACGTTGCTATAGAGTATCTATAGTGATGACTTTAAAACATTCGCCCAAAGGTCCATTGCAATAGGCCTAATTTATGGTATTGGGCATTACCACTTTGGGTGGTGATGGCCAAATAGTGACTATCATTCTTTAGATTTTGCATAGCATTACTTTGAAGAGTGCCCGACTGGCACCGATTCAAGGTTGCCGACATCTAACCAAATTGTTCCTCAAGTTGCTTGATCGCAATATCATATGATTTTACTTTCTAGGCCAAACCTGAAATGTTTCCCTTAATCTCCTTAAGGCAGCTCTCCTAACTTTCCTACCCTTTACCAACTTTAACAACATATCCTCCATCCGTGACTTAGTGTCACGGTTCCTCAGTGGGACATATGGATCACTTTTCTCCTTATAATCATCCTTACATCTCTAGTCATTATCTTTCTCTCTCTCTCTACTATGATCCTCATATCTATCCTCATAATAGTTTTAACCTTAATTCCCTCTCCTTGAATTCAAATTGTCTTGAGTAGATGATTGGACCTTGGCTTGGAAATCCACCAACTCTCTATCTAGGTACTTCGCCACTTCATCCATATCAGAATCTTATGACCTAAAAGCTTTTCCAAGTGTGTCAGGGACATTCACCTTCTCAAAAATCATTGCTGCAAAATGCATAATTAGTAACCCAATATCCGAAACATGTTGAGCCATTGAATCATCTACCACTCTAGGTTTACCAGAAGCACCTATGGCATAAGTGTTGGCACCACTCTCTGCCTCCTGAGTATGCCACTCTCGGTTGGTAAGAGAGATCTGATCTAAGATATCTGATGCTACTTTCTAACGTAGGTTCATGAATGCTTCACTAGTAATAGTATCCACTAAAGTTCTGGAACTGGTATTCAGGGAATGATAGAAAATCTTCAGAATTTATCCTCAAAATTCTTTAATTAGGCACTATCATTAACTTTTTCTTAAACATAAACCATGCCTCATACATCAAGTCATAATGCAATTGCCTAAAATTAGAGATCTAATCTTTCAAGTGTAGCATTCTGGCCAGAGAGAAAAAATGCTCAAGAAACTAATTTCGCAACTCATTCCAAGTTGTAATGGACCCATGAGGTATTGCCACTAACCATAATGTGGCTTCACCAGTCAAAGAGAATGGGAACAACCTGAGTCTCAATGCTTCTTGGTCCACCCCAAGTATTTTATATGAAATTCATATTCCAACAAAATTAATGAGTTGCATAATTGCATCATCAGTCATCAATCCATCAATCACATCTTTCAAATTCGACAACTAGATCATAGTACTAGTAATGTCGAACTTCATACCCTGGGTAATACAGAAGGAATGATGGATCTTGTCAGAACAGGCTCCATATACCCTAAATCTTCAACTAGATCTTGAAATTCTGACAAGTATTAAAAAGTTGGGGGTATTGTAGCTCTATATTTTCTACCTTTATTGAGTTTTGCTCGATGATCAGCTATCTATCTTTGACTCACTTTCTCTGTCTCTTGAGTTACACGCTAGGCAGCCTCATTAGCCCTTCTCATATTAGCCTATTCTAGTATTCTCTTTATGGTTTTCTCTTTTATCTATTGAGAAGGTAGGAGAGGCAAATCATGTCGATCATTTTGAGGCAACCCATGATAATCTTCATGACCGTGTTGTGATATCCTATGATTCTATTACAGGATTCTTTCTGGCTCTGGATCAACTGTAATTAAATAATTGCCTTGACTTCTAGTAATTGGGCATGCATAATTGTATGCCCTTATAAGAACCGAAAAGTAAAAGTAGAAAACCTTAAAACTTCAATTATTGTACTTTAAGACTTATGATAAGCCGTCTGCGCCATATAAGTGTTACATACGCCACATAGATAGCCTCGTAAGTAGTTTTTTTTGTAATCATGGCTCCTTTTCTTCATGTTAAGCTCCAAAACTTAGTTCCCTACAAAATGGATACAAAAACACATTATATCTACCAAAACAAACCTAAGTACTTGCATATTTTCTAGTTTTAAGCATCAAAAGTTTTACGAAACCATGGCACATCACTCCCTCTATTCCAAAACTGTCGTGATATCATTTAAAATATACCCTCAATTCATCCTTAAATATTAAAATGAAATCCCAATCTCTCTAAATTCTCAATTCTCAAGAACGAAGGCACCACTTGAATATTTTAAGGAAACCAAGCAATGTATCCATTAGTTTTCAAGTAAGTGTTGTACTCTAATGTTCTATATTCTAAAATTTATGTGAAATGTTAATAAATAAACTTGGTTTCTACGTTTGATAAGGTGTTTAGGGTTAAAGAATACAAGTATGTTCTTGAGAATTATTGAGAACTCTAAAAATAATGGAGTATAGGAGAAATTGGTTTCAAGAAAATTGATGTACGAAGGAATTAAGAGTGCGAATGAGATGTTCAACTTATGGGGAAGTCTGAGTACCCTTTAGGAAGGTAAAATAAAAAAGAAAACACCCTAAAGAACCCATTTTATAGACCCTATGGGAAGCATAACTATTTGTAGGGTGACCTAATGAGTCTTTACGTGACACGTTATAGGTAGCAAGAGGTGTTTTCTCTCTGGAAAAATTATACACACACTACGAATCATTGTCTCACAATACGACTCATAGTGTCGACTCGTAGTGATTAGGTAGGGAAAGCATTAGGGAATAGTTTCTGGTAAGACTACGAGTATTGGTCATGAGTCATCGTGTAACCTGATGACTCATTAGAAGGACTCATAGTGTTACCAGTGAATGGTTCCCATCCATCCATATACCCTATGAGTTTCAGCATGAGTTGTAGCCTCTATTAATGAGTCTTACCCTGACTTATAGGGTGCAAATCCACTACTATACACTTATTATTGTTACTTTTTTTGTTTCTTTTCGTTGGATTAGCTAACGTGTGTGTCTTAATAGGTAAAAATAGAACCCAAGGTTGATTCAACCAAGCAAACATCAAAGAAGCAAGCCATCCCATACACTTAACATTTCAAAGATAAAGCCACAAATTATGAGTCAAGTGGCTAAATCAAAGAATATCCACTTATGGAGGCGGTACAACCAAGGATGCACTTACCATGGGGCACCAAGGGTTCCCACTTGGGTCAATTACCTCGATAGGATAGGCCCTAGATTAAGAACCTCTGTTATTCACCACCCCCTCTCCTTCCTAGTCTAATGAGAAAGGGGATTTCGAGTTCGGCTATGATGATGAGATGATAAGGCTGAGGATGCATTAGAATATGGGTCCGAGAATGAGAGTCTAAGAATGTCAGCTCAGAAGATGATGAGGGAACTGGGGAGAAGGAGGAGGATTCAATTGATAGCCCAGTTGAGATACCTCCATCCCCACCTGTTGAGCCACTAAAAATTACACCGGCCCTAATGCCCATAGTTAACCAATTGGGGTACCCCATGATGTAGGAATTATATAAAAAAGATAATATTGTTACCTCTGCCACCTAGAGGCCAAAGAAAACATTTAATTTGAAACCCAAAGTGAGTACGGTGGCCATGTCTGAGATGTCAGAGTTTAAGGCTTACTTCCAATAGTACTATTTTGGGTTGATGTATAGGGCTCCAAGGTGATACATCCCGACATTTGCATGGTAATTTTATTCTAGTTACTAAATGGAACTGAAGTGAGTTTATCCATAAGGGGCATTGTGGAATGGTGGTGATACCTTGTTTTTAGTTATTATCTGAGGTGTTTGAGTGAATATTTTGACCCAAATTATTTTCAAATTCCTTCATAGATTGTATTCCAACTACTGGCCAACACTCCTGAGATTGATCACCACATGGATGAAATGCGAAAAGTAAAGACTAAATTGATGAGGTCTAAGGATAAGTTCACCCACTTCAGGTGGATAGATTGTACTATTGCTATGCCATAGAAAGAGGAGCCTTGGGTTGTTGGTCCTTTGATGTAGATCACAAAGGGCATATTAAATTTTATTACAAAGGCTTTGTGGACATTAGTCTATCATAGAATGAGTCCCATAAATAGGGAGAATATGTTTAGTCCTGACTAAGCTTCCCTAGTCACGGGCATCATGGAGGTATACGAGATTAACTTAGACAAGATCATAGCTATAGATATCTATGACTGGGCAGTAAACATAGACACCACCTTAGTCTTGTTATGCATGTTGATATCCATATATTTTTATTAGGGTGTAGCGGAGATCCCAAGTATAGACTAGTTCTTGACAATTCGAAGGACAACATGTTTAGGGTTGATTAGAGACTATACAAAATCCATCTCGAAGACTAATATGGAAACTACACTACTTTAGGAAGCCTTTTAGGATGAAGGAAAGACGCATGTTGATACTCCAATGTCCACCAATCTTTGTGATACCCTCACTGAGAATACCCACTCTGAGCCTCATGACTCTACATATGTTGCTGGATCTTCACAGGCCTAGACTCCAGCTTCTATTGTTAGGTCATTTACACAAGGCCAGCCCACACTGGCTAAGCTCTAGTCCTACAGGCATTCCTGACTGATGTGCTAAAAAGACTGGGCACACTTAACCATAGGGTGACAAACTTTAAATAGGGAGTATAGTCATGGGTAAAGAATGATATCAACAGTGATATTAAAAATATGCAGACCCATTTCGATAGGTTCAAGTGGTGGATTATCTAGAAGTTTATGGGTATTCTAACCCAAATCAGGTGGATGTGCATGAGAAGTTGGTTTCTCTCCAGGCTATGATAGAGGATACGCATTCGAGGCCATTCCCCATATTCCTAATCATTGAGGGGATACCTATTAAGGAAGTTCTAGATATTTGGGGCATAAAAGGAAAGGAAAAAGTTTCTAAGGAAGAATATGATGAAAAATCGAGAAGAATAAAAAGATAAAAAAGTAGAAGAATACTATAGAAGCGGCCAAGACGGACAGTATGTAGAGTGCACAGGACTATCAGATTAGGATCCATAAGTATGGAGGCCAGAGATGGTAGATCCTGAGTGGTTGACATGATAGCTACAGCTGCAGCAGAGTTAAGTAGGGGTACCATTCTACCTTTCCGAATAAACACTTTGTTAAGCACATAATACACCATTGGTGCGACTATTAATATGAGTATCTCGACCACTGCTGGTACCATAACCGATGAGAGTGGAGTCCATTCTAGGGTCCTACCTGCATGAGACTTTGTGAGTTAGTGCCTCGTGCGCATAGGTATGTCTTCATTCCCTATTTTTAAATTTTAGATGTACTAGGGACTGTGTATAAGATTCACTTGGGGTTGGGGTATACCATAACTACCAAGGGTTTTTATTATCTACTATTTTTTCCATCAGCCACGTTATCTTAGTAGAATCGATATGTCTAAGATATACTATTTTTTGTTGTATCTTGTTATATGTTGTATTGATTTAACTGGGAGAAAAATAGGTACCTAAGGGTAGTTAACATATTTTGTGTTTGAGTTTAAAATAATATCCCTCCAAATTGTTTTTTTGAACTGTGTGATGTGCTTTTATGTGTGATCATTGTAAATCTTATTATGGCATTAGGATTAGGGTCATAATAATCATAACTAGAATTTGCATGAACCGATTAGGTAGCAGTTTGTGATGCAACCCTATTTCATGTGTGTGCGAGATACTTACTTATTTCCCATTATGTATTGAATCCAAAACATGCCTGGATAGTCTTGCTTAGGTTGCAGGATAGCCGGTTAGGGAAAGATCATATGTCTTTCTCAAATTAATCTACTTTTAGCCTGAAAAATCTTCTAAATGAGAATTAGTATCCCTTGATCCTTGTGTTGAACCTGTATAGACCTATTTTTTTATTTTCTCCTTTCACCATGCCATTTAATTTCAATTAACCTATTTCAGTCCTAGTCCTCCTTGGACATTATGCACCTCAACTCAGGCAAAGTGCCTAAGTTGAGGGTAGTTATCATATGGGTGGAGTGATTAGAATTAGGTATGATGGAGGAGGTATATATGAGAAAAGAAATTAGGGTTGGGTGTGGAAGGAAAAAAGGTGAAAAAGAGAAAAAAGAAAGAATAAAAGAAACCATAGCCGGCCTGAATAAGCAAATAAAAGTAAAAAGGAGAAATAAGGGGTGAATAAAAGAAACTTTTGTTGAGAAGTAGACTCCAAATGTAATTATTGTGCCAAGGAGGCGTTGTCACTAAATTCTTAAATGTACCATACCTGCCCCAAAGCCTACATTACAAGTTGAATAAAGTTCTATAATGATCCTAATCCGACTGTTTGAAAAACTATGGTAAAGAAAATAAGGGCAAGCATAGGGTATACTATGCACATTGTTGGAACTTCTTTTGAGAGTGTGGGTGTCTTGTTATAGTACCTGCTTTGACATATATGATTCTACAGAGTGAGTGGGACTTCTTTGTTTTGAAGGTATAGGGATTGTGTTGTGAGTTGCTTATCTTTTCATGTAGTGTAATTTGTACTTATGCTTGATTATATTTTGCTAATTTAATGTCATAGGTTGATTCCCCTATGTCACATTGTTTGGCTGTATAGATCCGTACAATTGGTTTTGGAAGGTTCAAAATAGGAGGGGTTGATGTGTTTTGAACTAAAATTGAGATTGACTATCGTTGGTATCTTAGGTTTCTCTTGGATAAGCATCGTGTTTTGTTTTGTTATATTTTTGTTTTCTGAGAACATGCAAACATTATAAGTTGAGGGTGTTGATGTGACATAGTTTCATTGCACTGTCGATGCTTAAAACTTAAAAATACACAAATATTTAGGCTATTTTGTTAAATATGATGTGTGTTTTTGTGGTTGTTGTGGGAAAACTAGGTTGGCAATGAAGTGGACCAAAATATTATGAAAAAGATCTAAAAATTGAAGTTAGTTCCTGGACTATGAGTCATTAGGTAGTAATATGACTCATACCCCAAGTCATCATGAGACGAGTGAGAGTTGTGAGTCAAGGAGTAAAATTAAGGCTGACTATGATTCGTAGGGATTGACTATAAGTCGTAGTCTGAAATAATTCTAAGCATAATTTGACAAATTTTATAATGAAATACATATTGGAGCCCCAGTTGAAATGACAGGTTTCCATAAATCATAAGGTCAGGTCATGACTCGCAGAGAGAAATCGTTTTGAAAACAGTGAGAAAAGTTTTGAAAGGTTAAACTCACTATGAGTCTAGCCAATGAATCATAGGGTATTGTCCTGAGTCATCATCATTGAGTACAAAAGAGAATAATGGACGCTGACAATGAGTCGTCGTCAGTCCAGATGACTCCTTACCTTAGGCATAGCCACTGCTGACCTTATTTTCCTTATTTGATTTGGTTAGGTTTTCTATGTTATTTTGAGAAAATATAAATACCCATTATATACTTTATTAATAGGTTATGGACTCATTATATTCACAAACATATATTAGATTCTAAGATTGACTTTTGATCTTGGATCTCTTTGTTCTTGATTTTTCGTTGATTATTAATTTGAGACTGTGGGTTTTATTCTTCCATTGTTCTGATATTATTTCTATGCTTTATTTTATTAATTCCATGGAGTTTCTTGCAACTATGAGTGGCTAAACCTCTTATCTAGGGTTGTGGAAACCCTGACAGAATAACAACGTTGGGAAGCATCTAGTTCTTCTAAATCATTATTTATGTATGCATTGTGATCTTCTTCTGATTGTTTGCTTTCTTAACTACTACACAAGTTGAGAACTTTCATGTATTCGAGATCAACTTCACAAGGGATTGAGATTGGGTAAAGAAGATTGCAATAGTGATTCAAGGATACAAACCCTAACCTAAATAACTTGACACTCACTAGGTTATAGTTAAATTGGGATCGAATACAAGGGTTTGAAAGAGGACACTCTACGACTCACAAGGTGAATAGTTAAATTTTCCAAGGCATTCATAAGACGGTTGGTAATACCAAACTTGTTAGGTTCGGCATGTGTGGCATTGAGATAGTCGGATTGAGCACGATAAACCTATGGAGTTAGAAAGATAGGGGAAACATAGTCCTATGTTCATGTAAGATTGATTACAACCGAAAGAAATCAAGACTTGTTACTATTTCATGTTTACTACAAATTCCCCCATTTACTTTAATTTTATACACTTTCTGCTGCTTCAACAAGTTTGTGAGATAAATTCGACCTATTCCCTGTGTGGTCGACCCTAACCTAGTTGTTTTAGGTTGGGTTACTATAATTTTACAGTGACCGAATTGTATCTTCTTGGAGGGTATAGTTTTGGTGACATAATTAAACCGGCCAAACCAATGAATCTACAAACCTCAATCAAAGATGTAGGCCTGACCCAATGATATTTGCCTCGAACTTTGTTGGGTCCACCATAATTCCATCCTTAGACACCACATGTCCAATGAATGTCATCGACTTAAGACAAAACTCACACTTAGAGAATTTGGCAAAAAGCACGTGATATCTCAAAGTTTGGAGTACAATCCTCAAATGCTACATATGCTCCTCTCTACTCCTCGAATATAAAAGGATGTCGTCGATGAACACAACCATAAAGGAATCCAAATAAGGCTTGAACACACAGTTCATTAAATCCATAAATTACGTTAGGTGTTAGTCAAGCCAAAAGACATCACTAGAAACACATAATGGGTCTTAAAGGTTGTCTTAAGGATATCATCATCCCGAATCATAAACTGATGGTAATTAGACCTCAAATCAATCTTAGAGAACACCTCTGAACCCTAAAGCTTGTAAAACAAATTATCAATGCAAGCATAGGATAACAATTATTCACTGGAACCTTATTAAGCTGCCTATAATCAATGCAAATACGTATGAAGTCATTTTCTTCTTCACAACAAACACAAGAGCTCCCCATGAGACACACTCGGTCTAATGAAACACTTATCTAGAAGATCCCGAAGCTGAGAATTTAGCTCCTTAAGCTCGACAGGATCTATATGGTAAGGTGCCATAGAAGTAGGTCAGGTTCCTATCCAAGATCAGTAACAAAATAAATATCACGCTCAAGAGGAAGGCCAGGTAGATTAATAGGAAAAACATCAGAAAACTCACAAACTACAGTAATAGAGTAAAGTGACAGACTCTCCACACTAACATTATAAATGTAAGAGAGATAAGACTTTTAGCATGAATATAAGAAATAATCCCCATTGGTTTGCAGCTAACTGCTTCCTGCAACATAAATGAGGGTATGCCAGCCATGGCTAAGGTAACGAGGTTAGCAAAACAATCCAAGAACTCATAATAGTTGAATACCTAGTTTATGCCTAGAATCACATCAAAATACACTGTATCTAACACAACAAGATCGACCTGAGTATCAAGCTCTTAAACAACCACAACACGTAATCTGAAAAACCTGATCCACTACTAAAGAATCACCCATATGAGTAGATAAATGTAATGGCACAAATAATGAAACCCAAGATGACTCTAACCGCGGGGCAAATAAGCAGACACATAAGAATAAGTAGATCCCAAATCAAATAAAGCAAAATTAGATTGAAGGCACACCAAGATCATAGCTATGATAATAACATATGAAGATTCATCCTTGGGTCCAGAAGGTGTGGCATAAAATTGAACATGCCACGACCTAGCTGGGATCTTAACTGTCCTTTTATCCTACATGCCTAAAAATCTCTACGAGTACCTTGGCCGCCACCCCTATAACTATACACACCACCTCTAGTTAGGCGCAAAACTTCCCAAATTAGTGGAACACTCTGAACTAAAGGAACCATCACTCCACGACTGGCTCACTATCTAGAGAAATAACCAAAAGCTCCACAATAATAACATGCCCTAGGCGTTGGGCTAAAACTAGAAGATCCAGCTGACCCAAAATAACCACCACGACTAGAATAGCCAGAAGATGAACCCCTAAAAAATTGACCACGAACCTAGTTAGGATGATTATTAAAGCTAGGTTGGCCTCTTATCGATTATCTGAAGTGCAGACTGAATGGGTCTACTGGAATTACCCTGATGCTCATATAATTGATGTTGAGGGTACCTACTCAGAGAACCATTGCCTCTGAATCGTGAGATACTACAGCTCCCACTAAATCTATCCTGGCATCACGGCCTCTTATTGCTGCCTCTTTGGGTTTCATGATGAATCTATTCCATAAGCTGAGCATGACCAAAAACCTCAACAGAAGATCTACTCGCAGCAACCAAACTTTGTGTTGACATGCAAAGAGGAAGTCTTAATTCTTGGACAAAGAAATGAACCCTCTCATACTCAGTAGTCAAAATAGAAGTGGCATGACTTGACAACTCACAAAATTAAGCCTCATACTTCACAAAAATCATAGAGCCCTACTCCAACCTCGAGAACTGATCCCTTAAGTGATCCCTAAGATTATGAGACATACACTTCTCTAAGAAGATCTTAGAGAATTAAGTTAATGTCAAAAAGGGAGATCAAGCTATCCTAGAATAAAATGACCCCTTAACTAATGTCGATCAGCCATATCCTACTAAAAATTAGTGTAATAAATACAGTAAGTCTCAACTAGTCTAAATAATGAAGCCTATCCTCACAAACAATCAAGAAATCATATGCATAGAAAACCTATGTGGAGCTAATCTCAAGAATTCACCAAACAACTTTTGCTCCTCCGTAGACATAGCAGACTAGGAAACTACCAGATAAGAAACTATCGGTATAGGAGGGACCTGAGCTTTAGGAGTCGTAGCTACTTGATGTGCCCCTACCTCAGTATCGCTCAAATCTGTAGACTATGCTCCATCAAATAGTGCACCAGCAACAAATAATAAAAGTTAAACCGAAGTATCTCTAAGCACTAAAGAAGAAATAAATGTTGATGGAGCATGGGCTAATCCCTGAACCACCACTGGTTGGGGTAGAAGAATCTCTATCTTGAGAATGGGTATAGGGTCTGTTAAATGACCTCTATCTTAGCCCCAATCTAGGACACATCTTTGTGTTATCCACAACTCATAGGTCATCCACGAATAGAGACAAGATCCCTAGGCTCAATCTTAGGACCCTCATCTCGTTTAGCGGTAGCGCTTGTTCTAGCAATTTGGGAAAGAGTGAAAACAAAGGAATGATTTAGAAACTAACTCAAACTTGTAGCACGAAAAGAATGAAAGAAGTAAAGAAATCCGATAATTTTCCTATAGCCTCCCAAAGATAAGAAATGTGCATAATCATTTCGATCAGCGGGACTCTAATAGACACTTGCTCTTGTACCAATAATATCAGTGAAACCTAGTTTGTAATACAAATTTGTTAGGGCCTGATTTACAAGTCATGATTTTGCCTACTTTATTCCGCCAATAAATAAGTCAAACCAAGCCTGAAGCTAGATTTAATAGGCTAACTCAATAAAAAATAGCCTAAAATTTGAAAATTAAGAATTAAAGACCTAAGTAGTAATAAAACAAGTATAATAATCTGATAGATAGATACATCGATAGATAAAAGACCTATAACCATTAGAAGAATCAGTAACTCCAGTACAAGCGCTATTCAAATGAACTATAAGTACTAAATAGTAAAATACAATTCATCTTGAAGATGAAGATTACACATAGATAAATTGAAGAAAAAAGGGTATCTCCGACTCGAAGAGCTCAACTAATATCTAAAATCAACCCTGCAAGAGCAAATCAGTGATGACAACGAGTACTTGGATCTGCACCAAAAATTTATAAAAGTGTATTATGATTACTGAAACCAAAGGTAATCAGTAGACATCATCGACTGACTAAGCTATATCATGATATAAATATGATAAGATACAAGATAAAATGAGCTAAGTTAAGGTAAAAAGAGGCAAACCTAGAATATATATCCAATATTACAGTACATAAATAAATAAATAAATATGAAGTAACAACATAAAGATCACACAACTATAGCTACAAGATTGTCCTTCATAAACCAATAGGTGCATAAAAGTAAATAACCCAATTCAGGCCCCTATAATTCTGAAGGATACAATCAAGGAAGGTACGCAATCAATAGCTATAAATTACAAAATTATCAAACCATAACCAAGAATACATTCAAACCATATCATCTTACATATAACTACCAATGCTAGATGTAAACCAAAACTAATAGTATCATTATCATTATTATCATTTGCGAAACTTAAATCAAAACCCCTATTATTAGTGTAAGCATCAATATTCAAACTTAAATCGGAATTCATGTTTATAAACCATTTTAAAAAGCCATATCGATAACCTGACTCAATAGACTATACCAACAAACTATAACTATGAACCATCCCATTATATATGTCTGAACACAGGACCAAGAATCATATTCATAAGTCATATCGGCACCCACACCCACAAACCAGACATATTGTATCTATTGAGTTATGCCAATAGCCATGTACATAGGCCATGTTAATAGTCATCTCCATAAGTTATATCAATAGTCATACCTATAAGCCATTGATCATATCTCTAAACCATATCAATAATCATATCTATAGGCTATATCTTTCTTCATATCTATAGGCCATATCATTGACATATCTATAGGCCATACCATTAATCATACTTGTAGGCCATTTCAGTAATCTTATCTATAGCCAATACCATTAATCGTAGCTATAAGCCATATCATTAATCATACATTTAGGCCATATCATAAATTATATCTATAGGTAATAATGCTCAACTTACTTATTAATTTAAGTGCAAAGGGTTTGTTGTTAATATATTTACCCAACTAGGAGTCAGGGTTGAATCCATGAGGAACAAAATGAGTGGATATTGAGTAAGTCCAATATAATAGTTACTTGCTAGGGTCAAACCTATGGTACAAAATAGTTTGGGGGTTTTCAAACTTGTTGAATGTAAAGGCAATTCTTGGGCTTCTAAGGGACTAATTTGAAACTAAGAATAATTAGAGTATAATCAATTAAAATGGTTATTGGGACTATGCTTTCCTAGGGGCAAGTTATGCATGGGAACATGATAATTCGATGCAAATTCTAATAGTTGATGATGTGGTAGGCTAGGTTTTATGTCATTGAGGATAGTTCTTCAACAAAACCTCAAAGATGTCACTCATTGACTCTTCCGAGTACCTAACGAGTGTGTCAATTAAAGCCACCCAATACCTCAATTAGGCACCCCTATTACTAGGATAGTACCCAAGAGATAGTAAACCTCATATTTACCCTTATGTCTAAGATGGTGAAAATTAGCAAACTGTGCCCTTAAATTGTCTACTAATGCATTGGTTCCCACATCCCTCTTTCAAGGATGGTAGGGGTTCTAAAAGTTCACCCAAACCCCTCTTTCAAGGATGTTTTAAGCTTTCAAGAGTTTGGAATTTTAACCCATCAAACCCATTTGAGTATTTGGGGATTTCACCAGAAATCCCAACCAATTCAACTAAGCAGTAGTAGAACCCATCATCAACCAACAAGATTCTACACAAATACATCACAACCCATATAAAAATTCACCCTAATCAAGCATAACCCCAAGAGGTAGATCTAGCACAACATAAGGATAATGAAAACAAATATACCAAGATGTCCATCAAAGTTATTCATAAGAAAAATTAAGATAGTACAAACCACACGTTAGACCCAAATAAATCTTCAATAGACAAAGCCAAATCTACACCTTAAAGTTTCTCTAATTAAATCTTGCCTCAAATTAGTGTAAATTAAAGATCCAAGCTCCAATAAATTACAAAAAAACTAAACAAAGGATGAAAAGTAGAGTTGTAGAATGATGGATGATGTTCTAATGAGAGTTTTGACCCCTTTTTGTGAGAGTTGGGATCGGTAGTGTGAAATGACAATAGTTATGAGAGTTCATGAATGTATTGAGTCTATTTATCCCATCACAAATATCCATACAATATAATTATACACATAAATATTTTTATTAACTGCATATACTACCTTCGCAAGGATAAACACTTTCTAAAATCCAATTAATATCATCATCATGACCTTGGTCCCCATGATATATTTGGCATAAATGTAACATCATAATCAAGGAAAAAACCATCACAATCCACTGAGAATTATAGTAACCATATATTAAAGGTTGCCTAGCCTTAACTATACCTAATATAATAGAAATCTAGGGTAATAGGATCAAAAAGGTATAATAAGTATTTCACCTTAACGGTCAATTACCCTTCAAGCCCCCGAATTCATAAATTAAGTCACGGTGTTCTATCCATAATCACATCCTAACATATTTATTTAACATGCACCATATGTAAACATTATCTCAATAATAAGACTAGATAGAGACTTACCTCAATGCTGAATTGCTATTCTTAAATCACCCATTTATTATTTGTCTTCAATCTACGATCCTAATATGTCATCACACTATAAAAATAGTGATTTATGTGTTATTAGGAGTATAATATTACCCATATTACTATAATAAGGTTTGGGTTAAATTTTTGGTCAAGAATATGCCCACAAATAAAATCCAAAAATTGAACTCATCACAAGATCCCTCAAAGGACAAGGAATGTGTGCTCAAACATTGATCACAAATGGAGTACAAATTAGGTCTAGAATCAACCCTTAAAATTTTGGAATTTAAGACCAAATTTGTAAGAATTTTACCAAGAATTAAGATTGATATTAAAGGTAAAATAATGGAAAATGACTAAGAAGAGATAGGTTAGTTGGATTGGGTAGATGGGAGATCGATGGTTCTTGTTGGGTTTGAGATGCCTATTACGGAAAGACCCTAGTTTAGGTCATGTCAAGTTGATATTAGAGGTTAGGTTCATGGTCAATTTGGAGTCAACAAAGCCATATGTAGTAGAGTCACTTTTAGAGATGTGTAATGTTCCACATTCATAAGGGAGAGTCTATGAGGCATTTATCAATGTTTCACTTTCTTGTAGTCTTATGTTAAGCTATAGAGTCTAAGGTCTTGGATTCATCTTATTTCCATTTGCTTGTTTCTTAATCATGCCTTTGAGAAGATTTGATGTTCATCCAAACTCCTCTATCCCAACTGGGGACAATATTGATGGGGCATGCTTTACTCGTGGGATCCATACTCAGTCTAGGGGTCCAGTTTTTTATTAAAATGGATTTCTATTGGTTCTCTCTAGCCCTCCTTGGGCTCATCAAGCTGACATAAAAGAATGCTGAGTTTTGTCATTATATTCATATGATTGCTCAGTTGTAGCTTCGTATGTTGAGTATGGTGCATCTACTACTCCATATTATGAGGCCACAAGGTAGACCATTTCATGAGGTTGAACCCTCCGACCTTTATTTGTGTTAAGGTGGAGAAACATCCTTAGGGTTTTTTGGATGAGATAGAAATAATCTTTCATGTTATGCATACCACGAATACATAAGGGTGGAGTTTTTTGCATACCAGCTAAAGGATATGGTGTAAAAATGGTACAAGGAATTGGATTAGACAAGGGGTAATATTGACAAGTCATCATTGTGGGAGGATTTTTCCAATACTTTTCTGGACCACTTCTTTCTTCAAGAGTTGTGAAAGGTGAAAGTGGTAGAGTTTGTGAATCTGAGATAGGGTAAGATGTCAATCAAGGAGTATGACTTGAAATTTCACAAATTATCATAGTACGCTCCTGAGTTGGTTTCTAGCATGAGGGATCGAATGAGATGTTTGCTTTGGGATTGTCTCATATGTTGATCCTTCAGATAAAGGCTTATTTTTTGGTCAAGGATATGGATATGTCCAGGTTAGTTGTGTAAATTTAACAAGTGAAGAAAGAGAAAAAAAAAGCAGTCTGAGTTTAGTGAGAGATAGGGAAAAAATTTAGGCCTTCTGAGCAAAGTGGTAGAGACGTTGGTAAGTGGCCAAAGAACATATAGGGGAGTTCTTATTCTTTCTCCACAACTAGTACTCTTTTCTCAAACTCTTCGGGTGATCGTCGATCTCTGCATCATGGTGGGTTCTAGGCATAAGGTTCCCAATCTTAGTCTAGTGGAGCTCAGTCTCCATCCTACTATCCTTGTAAATTTTGAAGGTGGTTGCACCATGGGTTCTATGAGGAAGGGAAGAATTGATGATTTTACTTTGGCTAAATTTGTCACATGCAGCGTGACTGTTGTGTTAGAATGGCTGTTGGGGCTTTCAAGGGTCCTGCTGCTTCTTCATCTTCTCCTTCACCAAAAGTTGTTGCTTCTGCATATGTTTCTACTTCTGGCACTGACACTGGCTAAAATTATTTATATGATCATAGATCATACCAGTATTTGAAGGCTCTTTTGATATTGTTATTGGTTTGTTGAAACTTTTCTCCCGTGATGTGTATTATTTACATAATGTAGTGTCCACTCTTTCTTATTTGAATCCATTTATGGTTATGCATTTTGGTTTTAGTCCTGATTTTATTTCTAATCCTTTTTCTGTATCTACCCCGGCTAGTAACTCTATTATTGCTAATAGAGTCTATAGGAGGTTGTGGTATATGTTAGTAATAGAGGAACTCTTGTTGATTTAATAGAGTTAGATATGGTTGACTTTGATGTCATATTGGGGATGAATTAGTTTCACTCGTATAATTTATCCTTAGATTGTCGGACCTGTAAGGTCATGTTTAAATTCCCTAATGAGTCAATGATTATATAGGAAGGGGGTTTAGTTCTTTAGTGCCTAAGAGAAGGTTCATCTCATATCATAGATCCCAAAATTTGATCTCCAAAGGGTGTTTGTATAATTTTTTCCAGGTTAAAGATTCTAACTCAAAAGGTCCTTCTCTAGAATCTGTTTCTATGGTTAATAAGTTTCCCAAGGTTTTCCCTGATGATCTTCTTGGTGTTTCTCCCTATAGGAAAATTTATTTTGGGATTAATATTATTCTGGACACACATCCTATTTCTAATCCCCTCTATTGGATAACTACAGCTAAGTTGAAGGATCTTAAGAAGCAAATAAAAGACCTCCTAGATAAAGGTTTCATCTGTTCTAGTGTGTCTCTTTATGGTGCTTTGGCATTGTTCGTGCGTAAGAAGAATAGCTCCTTTCAGATGTGTATTGATTATCTTTAGTTGAATAAGGTGATCATAAAGAACAAGTATCCTTTTCCTAAGATCAATGACTTATTTGATTAGCTTCAAGGTGCAAAGTGTTATTATAAGATTGATCTTAGGTCGGGTTATCATCAACTTAAGATTAGGGAAGTATATATCCCTAAGACTACCTTCAGGACTCGGTATGGTCACTATGAGTTTCTAGATATATCCTTTGGGTGACAAATACTGCAGCAGTATTTACAGATTTGATGAAAAGGGTCTTCCATTAGTTTTTTAATTTATTCATCATTGTATTCATTAATGACATATTCGTCTATTCTAAGAGTGAGGCAGATCATTCAATCACCTTTGTGTTATATTAAAGACCTTGAAGGATCGGCGTTTGTATGTCAAGCTCTCAAAGTATGATTTTGGTTGAAGGTTGTGACTTTTATTGGTCATATTATCTCTATTAAAGGGATCATGGTGGATCTAGAAAAGGTTGTGGTGGTTAAGAAGTGGACTAGACCTGCGACTCCAATTGATATTTGAAGATTTTTTTGGTTTAGTCGGTTACTATATGAGATTTGTGAAATGTCTTTTGACTATTGATGTTGCATTGACTAAATTGACCCAGAAGAAGGCCAAGTTCTTGTGGTCGGATGCCTATGAGGGTAATTTAGAAAAGTTAAAGAATAAGTTGACTTCAGCTCTGATTTTGACCCTGCTCGAGGATAATGATGTCTTCATAGTGTATTATGATACTTCACATGTTGGGCTTGGTTATGTATTGATGCAACATTATAGGGTGGTATCTTATTCTTCTGGGCAATTGAAAGTCCATTAGAAGAAAAATCCTACTCATGACATGGAGTTGTTAGCTATGGTATTTGTACAAAAGATTTTGCGTCATTATCTCTTTGGGGTTCATATTGACATCTTTTCTGATCATAAGAGCCTAGAGAATGCAGTTTAGTAAGAAGGTGAAGTTAATTCCTTGGTATATTGGCCCATACTTGGTCTTGAAGAAGGTTGGCAGTGTTTCTTATGAGTTGGATCTACCTCCTAGTTTGAGCTCCATTCATCCAGTTTTCCATATTTCTATATTGAGGAAGTCTGTGGGTGATCATTCATTAGTTGTTTCTTTTGAATGGTTGGGTATCTTGGATTACCTATATTATGAGGTAGTTTCAATTAAGATCTTGGATTATCAAGTTTGTCGGTTGCGGACAAAGGATGTGGTTTCAGTAAAAGTTCTTTGGATGAACTATAAGGTTGAAGAAAAGACATAGGAAGGGGAAGAGGACATGAAGTCCAAGTATCCGCAATTGTTACCCGTTCTAGAAATTAGTGCGGAAGGTATGTCTTCTTTATCACATCTTTGTTCTCTAACTTGGTTAAAGGTTAGTTTGATGTGTAGTACTGTGTTAACTCGTGCTTATACTTTCATTACCCATTATTTGAGGATCAATGATCCAAGTGTGGGAGAATTGAAATACCTTGACTTTGGACCCTTAAAAATTTCCCTTCGTTAAGCATTTTGGATATCATATGACTTGTGCATACTAGTCGTATGATATGTTATGATTTAGGTTCCCTCAATACGTATGGAAATCAGTATGGTTTGGTTGGGTTCTTTCTAAGGTACGAAAGGTCATATTATTAAAAGTATGTTAGGGTACCAGTGGTATGTTGATAAATGGTTATGATACCCTAAGTTTAGTATAGAAGGTTTCTGCCTAGGGTATGGGTTAGGGTGCACCAATCGTATGATTGGATACGAGTTAGTCTAAGAACTCATATGTTGGTCAGTGTTGAAGTCTAAGGTGATGCCTAGGGTACAAGTGGTGTGTACCACTCATTTGGTAGGGTACAATTTAGTTAGGGTGGTCATACCCTCCTGCGACCATGTTTTCAGATTTTAAGCTTAGGACATTTTGGACATTTCCCACCCCAAACCCTTAAGTCCCCATGTCTTAAAACATATTGTGTCCTCTCATAACATACTTTGAAAGATCAAAACACATCAAAATCCTATTTAACTCTCTCGAGAAAATTGGGGCTAGGTTTCTTCAAAGTTGTTCGTCTAGAGGCTCAAGAGTCATGTTTCTTCCATGAATCTTTTTGAATAAGGCATGTGACTCTTTCCTCACTGTTAGTTCATAATTATCATGTGCTTTAAAGTGTGATTATGATTCTTAAATGGTGGTTTTGAAAACCAAAATTGAGGGTTTTGTTGCATATGGTTGAGTATTGTTTACTCTGGGTTTAACTTGTGCTTATACATGTTTTTGGTGATGGTTTGCACATGTAGGTGCTTGGTAATTGTGTTTTAACAAATGGTCCATGGGTTACCCTAAAATTTATGGTTTTACTTTTGTTTTGGTCATGATATTGATATACCTTCAAAGTGTGTGAAAATGCCAAAGAGAATAAACTAGTCACGTGTTAAATGGTGTTTTTAACTAAGGCATTGGACTAATGAATATGAATGATTGGTAAATGATTTTGTGAAGTCCTTTGACACAACCTAACCCCGGGCCTTGTCGTAATGGGCATCCTAAGTCCAACCAAAATTGGGGACCGCCCCCCGCTACCCAACCCAACCACTTATGTCCAGCCTTAGATGGGATGAATTTTGAACATATAACAAAATAGCGTTAATGTTATCATCAAGACTCTGGGATAGGGTCACAATCGTGACCGAGTGCAATCATACTACACCAACCGTATGTAATACCCCGCATGTTTCTAAGCTAGGAAGTGAATAAGTATTCCTACGTATGAAATATCTTATCCTGTGATTCATACTTGACTACATGACTTACAATAAATATCCTAGTGATAGGATAGCTTATGATGCATTAAGCATGTTCATATGAGTCACTTAAGGTAATACAAGCTAAGAGTTTTCGAATCCATCAAGTTTTAGTGTTCGATTATGCAAGGGCCATCTTTGAACAAGAATAACTCGATGTTAATGTGGTATTTTGGGCTGATTTAGACCCACCAAATTGTAGAGAATCAAATTAGCTGTCGAATGATCTCAATTTTGCCTTAATCCAATACCCGAATGAAAAGTTATGCCCATTTTCGTGAGAGACTGTAAGGATAGGCGATTGGTTAGGCGCCGCCCAACCAAACATAGGCGATTGGTTAGGCACCGCCCAACCTAGATTAGACAATCACTTGGGCACCGCCTAAGTCAGTTCCAAGTGACAAAAACACTCTGTTTTGAGTTATTTTAAGGGTAATTAAGTCTTTTAACACTCCTTACACGTCCCTAAACTTAACCCTATGAAATATATAGCTTCTAAACATATTACAACCCTATTATCATCTCAAAGCTCATCATCCAAAAGCACTAAAATAGAAAAACAACTAGGGTTGCGTAACTAAGTTTGAAGATCCGATTTCAAGCAAATTCCTCCATTAATCATCAAGAATCTTCCTTCTATGGTATGCGTAAGTTGATTCATGGACTCCTTTCGTCCATGAATATCAAGAACCATCTTCTAAATTTTGTATCATGATGTTTATGTTGTTGGTGGTTGATGTTCATGTGGTTGGTGTTTGATGATGCCTAAGATGGGATCTTTGTATGTTTATTGTGAGGATATGGTGGTATTTAACGTATAAATATGTGAAATTGGTGGTTGAATATTTGTAATCTTGATGAATCCACCTATGCCTAAGATGTGCATGTAAAGTGTTTGTGAAAATACCTAAGGGAATAGAAATCATGCTTTTATGACATAATAAGTCCTAAATGACTATTCCATGTTCTAAGTTTATGTTCAACATGATCCCCATGCTATTGTCTTGAATTGAAGAAGTTGTACGAGATGCTCATGATATTGTTGCGATTTGGAATGACCATGTTATTGAAGCCATCCAAGTATATAGATGTTGTGTGCATTCCCGATCATGTGATAGTTTGTTGAGAATCATTCCTATTATGAAAGCCTTATTTTTGATATTGTAAATTGTGGACTCAAATCTTGTGACCAAGTCATGTCATGCATGTCAGTTTCCTCCTATCGAGTCCTGGGGGTACTTGTACCCGTAAACTATAGTTGTGTGCCTAGAGCGATGTCATGTTTCACGATATCCGAACTCAAGCTATGATTCCATAGACTTCAGTCAGTCATGTGACTCAGGAAAACATCATGATCTTAGTCAGTTGTCAGATATCAGTAAGATTCCGCCAGTCAACGGAATTCAGTAAGATTAAGTCATGCACAGTCAGTTATTCATGTCCAGTCCCTCCAGATGGGAGTAGAGGTTAGCACCGAGTGAACCCAAGGATGAGAACTCAGCCGCCAGTTCAAGGTATGATTCTTAGTAGTCATCCTTGTGTTCCAGAACTACGTAGCCAGCGTAGGTTGAGATATCTTAACCCATCAGATTAGGGTTGATTAGGTGGCTTAACCCGTCAGTTTAGGGTTCCCACCGTTCTCATTGAGTACCCGCCAGATAAGGGTCACTTATAGGCTATCCTTAACCATGGCATGGTTTTGACACCCCTCAAGTCGGGGCAGAGATTAGACCCAAGCTTAACCATAACGGCATACATAGGGCATATCAGTTAAACACTACTTCCCACAGTTTCAGTATCAGTCTCAATAAAAGAACTCAGGGCGTTCTTCAGATTTCAGTATATACAGGACTGTCAGATACAGTCGTCCATGTTATCAGTTGCAGTATCCGTTATAACAGTTATCAGTAAACCATATATTAGCTTACAGGTCATGCTATCACGTATTCATGGTCCCAGTTTCTATATATACGTGTTTGCACTCCCGCGTTCGTATTGGTCAGTCAGTGTTGTTCTTGCATGAAATCCTTTATGTTCAGCCTACCTTACTCGTATACTCAGTACTCCAATTGCACTAACGCATTTGTGCTATGGTGCTTTCTTTTCATGTTAGACCATAGGTTCCGAGACACGAGCTCCTGCCCAGCAGTAGCGGTAGCATTCCAGTCGCAGAGACACAGTGAGTCCTCATTGATTTGAGGATAATATGATTTGATACATTTATTTATTTCTTCAGTTCAGTTTTATGGAGTTAGTTGGAGACATGTTCCTTCAACTCCTTATTCAGATAGTTTGGAGGCTTTTAGATTTACATTCAGACTTAGCTTTTAAATTGACTTGTTTTGGGTATTTTCACCCACATGATTTTATTCAGTTAAACCTTATGGCCTTACAGTTCTATGTATTCCGCATTATTATATCATGATTTGCAGTATACAGGTAAAGATATTAGTCATGGGTTTGTTTGTGGTCCCTCGGGGTCATGAGCACCGTGTAGCATTCCGATTCAGCGAATCGGGGTGTTACAAACTTGTTATCAGAGTCTAAGTTTCAATAGAGTCCTAGGAAGTCTGAAAGCCGCATCTAGTAGAGTCTTGTACATGGGTGTGTTGCGCTCCACATTTATGTGAGGTAGGCTATAATATGTTTTAGGATAAGTCCCCTTTCCTAATTATTCATGTCATGCTAGTAAGCATAATCACAAGTTAAACTCTCAGGCTAATCCATTCTTCTCTTATTCCAGACCATGGCCCCAAAGAGAAGAAACCAGCTAGCTCCTTAGCCCGAAGATCCTTTGGGCGAACATGTTTCCCATGCGGAGTTTAGAGCCGTATTTACCACACTTGCTCAGTCCATAGACGCACAGAATGAACGACCACCAGTTATTCCGGCCAATCCACTGGGTAATCCCAAAGCAACTAGGGTTTGGGACTTTACCCGAATGAACCCTCCATATTTTCATGGGTCTAAGTCTGATGAGGACCCTCAGGACTTCATTGACCAAGTCTAGAAGGTCATTGACATCATGGGTGTTACTTCTATTGAGAGTGCTGAGTTAGCCGCCTACCAGTTACAGGATGTTGCACATGATTGGTACAAACAGTGGAAGTCTGAGAGGTTAGATGATACAGGCCCTATCGAATGGGAGGAATTTGTCATGACTTTCTTCGATAGATTCTTTCCCCAAGAGCTGAGGGAAGCCAAAGTTCTTGAGTTCATCAACCTCAGGAAGGGGAATATGACGGTTAGTGGAGTTAAAGATGACTGATTTTGATGTCATTCTCGGCATGGATTGGCTTTATTCCTGCTATGCCATAGTTTACTATAGAAATAGGATAGTTCAGTTTCAATTCTCGAATGAGCCCGTCCTAGAGTGAAAGGGTAGCATTTCAGCGTTCAGGGGTCAACTTGTTTCCTACCTTCGGGCAAGGAAAATGATTTCTAAGGTGTGTGTGTATCATATTGTGCATGTTAAAGATTCCAGTTCTGAATCTCCCATCCTCAAAACAGTCCTTGTTGTTAATGAATACTCAGATGTCTTTTCCAAAGATCTTCCAGGCATTCCTTTCGAAAGGGAAATAGACTTCGGCATAAACCTTTTTCCGGATACTCAACCTATTTCTATTCCGCCATAAACAATGGCACCAGCAGAACTCAAGGAACTGAAAAATCAGTTGAAGGATCTCTTAGATAAGGGATTCATCAAACCAAGCGTTTCCCCATGGGGTACGCCAGTGTTATTCATGCGCAAGAAAGATGGTTCTCTCAGGATGTGTATTGATTACCGTCAACTCAACAAGGGCACGGTCAAGAACAGATATCCTCTTCCCAGGATTGATGATCTATTCGACCAACTTCAGGGTTCCAGTTACTTCTCCAAGATAGACCTTAGATCAGGCTATCATCAGCTCAGAGTTAGAGAATGTGACATTTTGAAGACAGCTTTCCGTACTTGGTATGGTCACTTTAAATTTTTAGTCATGTCATTTGGTCTTACCAATGCCCCTGCATATTTTATGGATTTGATGAACCATGTGTTCAAGAAGTACTTGGACATGTTTGTCATAGTCTTTATAGATGATATTTTGGTCTATTCTCACACAGAGCGTGATCATGCAGACCATCTCAGGATTGTTCTTCAGACTCTCAGGGATCTCCAGTTATTTCCTAAGTTCAGCAAGTGCGAATTTTGGCTAAGATCAGTAGCATTCCTTGGCCATATTATTTCCGGTGATGGCATTAGAGTAGATCCTCAGAAAACTGAGGATGTAAGAAACTGGCCCAGACCCGTATCTCCATCAGATATTAGGAATTTCTTGGGTTTGATTGGCTATTACAGAAGATTTTTTGAGGGATTTTCTTCTTTTGCATCTCCCATGTCCAGATTGACTTAGAAGAAGATTAAGTTTCAGTGGTCATATTCATGCGAGAAGAGCTTTCAAGAGTTGAAGACTCGACTCACCTCAGCTCCAGTTCTAGCTATTCCAGATGGTTCAAATGGTTTTGTAGTTTAATGTGATGCATCCACAGTGGGTTTAGGTTGTGTCCTCATGCAGCATGGTAAGGTCATAGCCTACGCCTCCAGACAGTTAAAGCCACATGAGAAGAATTATCCTACTCATAATCTTGAGTTAGCAGGGATAGTTTTTTCCTTGAAGATTTGGAGGCATTATCTCTATAGAGTTCATGTAGATGTCTTCATAGACTATAAAAGCCTCGAGTATGTCTTTTCCCAGAAAGATCTCAATCTTTGCAAGAGAAGGTGGTTAGAGCTCTTGAAGGATTACGAAATGAGTGTTCTTTATCATCCGGGCAAGGCTAATGTTGTGGCCGATGCTCTCAGTCGACTCTCCATGGGTAGTATTTCTCACGTTGAGGATAGTAAGAAAAAGATGGCTCAGGAGATTCATCAGCTTGCCAGACTAGGCGTTCGCTTAGTTGATTCTTTAGAGAGTAGTGTATGTGTTCATAGTAGTTCAGAGTCATCTCTAGTTTCTGAGGTGAAAGAGAAACAAGACATGGATCCTAGCCTTGTCAAGCTCAAAGAGTCAATTCAGAATCAGAAAGTAGAGGTTTTCTCCCAAGGGGGAGATAGTGTTCTTCATTGTTAGGGTCGTTTATGTGTTCCAGGTGTAGATGAATTGAGGCAGCAAATTCTTGCAGAAGCGCATGGTGCGCGATACTCTATTGGTGGAGTGGGATAAAGAGAGATATTGCAGAGTTTGTGGCTAAGTGATCTACGTGTTAGCAGGTTAAGATAGAGCATCATAAACCTAGTGGTTCCATGCAAAAGTTCACCATTCCTACTTGGAAGTGGGAAGATGTTAACATGGACTTCGTGATGGGTTTGCCTAGAACTCGTCATCAGCATGATTCAGTCTGGGTCATTATAGATAGAATGACCAAGTCAGCTCATTTCCTTTCTTTCGTACTTCTTATTCCACCGAGTATTATGCCAAACTCTATATCAGGGAGTTAGTCAGGTTACACAGTGTTCCACTATCTATCATCTCAAACAGAGGTACCCAGTTTACTTCTTACTTTTGGAAAGCATTCCAAAAAGGTCTCGGTACCCAAGTCCATCTCAGCAAAGCATTTTATCCTCACACAGATGGTCAAGCAAGAGGACCATTTAGACTCTTGAAGATATGCTAAGTGCAATTGACTTCAAGGAAAGTTGGGACGACCATTTGCCTTTGATTGAGTTTGCATACAACAATAGCTATCATTCTAGTATTCAGATGGCTCCATTCAAATCTCTCTATGGTAGGATGTAGATCTCCGATTGGTTGGTTCGAAGTTAGTGAGGCCTCAATCATAGGTCCTGACTTAGTAGTTGATGCCTTAGAGAAAGTTCAGTTGATCAGAGAGAGACTCTGGGCTGCTCAGAGCCGACAGAAGTCCTATACAGATGTTCGTAGAAAAGATCTCAAGTTTGAGGTCAATGACTATGTCTATCTTAAGATCTCTCCCATAAAAGGAGTGAAGAGGTTCGGTAAGAAAGGGAAACTCAGTCCCCGGTATGTCTGTCCCTTCAGAATTCTTTGTCTCTTTGGAAAGGTATCTTATGAGCTTGAGTTGCCTTCAGATCTAGCCTTAGTCATCCAGTCTTCCATGTCTCTTTGCTAAAGAAGTGCATAGGTGACCCAACAGTTGTTGTCCCTATTCAGAGCATCAATATTCAGAACAGCCTCTCTTATGAAGAGATTCCAGTCAAAATCTTAGATTATCAGACTCGTAGATTGAGGAACAAAGAAGTCCCTCTAGTAAAGGTTCTTTGGCAAAATCAGTCTCATGAGGGAGCTACTTGGGAAGCAGAAGCAGATATGTGTACCAAGTATCCTCACCTCTTCCCCGCTAATTTAGATCAAGCTCAAGGTAACAGTTTTCCTTAATCTTATTCATTTTCATGTTCATGTTTCCAGTATAAACGTGGTACCTATTAACCGTTTCATACTCAGTCATGCATTCATGTGTCAGTTGTCTGTGCATCAGATATACACGAGTTTAGTACATTTAGCAAGTCAGTCATGAGATTAAGTTTCAATTCTTCATGTTCAGTTCAGGCTCTATTGTCTTGTATCCCTTCTCAGTAAATTCTCATTCGAGGACGAATGTTCCCAAGGTGGAGATATTGTAATACCCCGCATGTTTCTAAGCTAGGAAGTGAATAAGTATTCCTACGTATGAAATATCCTATCCTGTGATTCATACTTGAGTACATGACTTACAATGAATATCCTAGTGATAGTATAGCTTATGATGCATTACGTATGTTCATATGAGTCACTTAAGGTAATACAAGCTAAGAGTTTTTGAATCCATCAAGGTTTAGTGTTCGATTGTGCAAGGGTCATCTTTGAATGAGTATAACTCAATTTTAATATGGTATTTTGGCTGATTTAGACCCACCGAATTAGCTTTCCAACGATCCCAGTTTCGCCTTAATATAATACCCGAGCGAAAAGTTATGCCCATTTTCGTGAGAGACAGTAAGGATAGGCGATTGGTTAGGCGCCGCCCAACCTAGCTTAGGCAATAACTTGGGAGCCGCCTAAGTCAGTTCCAAGTGCCAAAAATACTCCGTTTTGAGTTATTTTAAGGGTAATTAAGTCTTTTAACACTCCTTACATGTCTCTAAACTTAACCCTACGAAATATATAGCTTCTAAACATATTACAACCCTATTATCATCTCAAAGCTCATCATCCAGGAGCCCTAAAATAGAAAAACAACTAGGGTTGCGTAACTAAGCTTGAAGATCCGATTTTAAGGAAATTCCTCCGTCAATCATCAAGAATCTTCCTTCTAAGGTATGCGTGAGTTGATTCATGGACTCCTTTCATCCATGAAGATCAAGAACCATCTTCTAAATTTTGTATCATGATGTTTATGTTGTTGGTGGTTGATGTTCATGTGGTTGGAGTTTGATGATGCCTAAGATTGGATCTTTGTATGTTTATAGCGAGGATATGGTGGAATTTAACATATAAATATGTGAAATTAGTGGTTGAATATTTGTAATCTTGATGAATCCACCTATGCCTAAGATGTGCATGTAAGGTGTTTGTGAAAATACCTAAGGGAATAGAAATCATGCTTTTATGACATAATAAGTCCTAAATGACTATTCTATGTTCTAAGTTTATGTTCAACATGATCCCCGTGCTATTGTCTTGAATTGAAGAAGTTGTACGAGATGCTCATTATATTGTTGTGATATGGAATAACCATGTTATTGAAGCCATGCAAGTATATACATGTTGTGTGTATTCCCGATCATGGGATAGTTTTTTGAGAATCATTCCTATTATGAAAGCCTTACTTATGATATTGTGAATTGTGGACTCAAATCTTGTGATCAAGTCATGTCATGTGTGTCAGTTTCCTCCTATCGAGTCTTGGGGGTACTTGTACCCGAAAACTATAGCTGTTGCCTAGAGCCATGTCATGTTTCACGATATCCAAACTCAAGCTCTAATTCCATAGACTTCAGTCAGTCATGTGACTCAGGAAAACCTCATGATCTTAGTCAGTTGTCAGATATCAGTAAGATTCCGCCAGTCAACGGAATTCAGTAAGATTAAGTCATGCACAGTCAGTTATTCATGTCCAGTCCCTCCAGATGGGAGTAGAGGTTAGCACCGTGTGAACCCAAGGATGGGAACTCACCCGCCAGTTCAGGGTGTGATTGTTAGTAGTCAGTCATCCTTGTGTTCCAGAACTACGTAGCTAGCGTAGGTTGAGACATCTTAACCCGTCAGATTAGGGTTGATGAGATTGCTTAACCCGTCAGTTTAGGGTTCCCACCGTTCTCATTGAGTACCCGCCAGATAAGGTTCACTCACAGGCTGTCCTTACCCGTGGCATGGTATTGATACCCCTCCAGTTAGGGCAGAGATTGGACCCCAGCTTAGCCATAACGGCATACATGGGGTAGGTCGGTTAAAGACTACTTTCCACAGTTTTAGTATCAGTCTCAATAAAAGAACTCAGGGCGTTCTTCAGATTTCAGTATATACAGGACTGTCAGATACAGCCGTCCATGTTATCAGTTGCAGTATCAGTCATGACAGTTATCAGTAAATCATATATTAGCTTACAGGTCATGCTATCACGTATTCACGGTCCCAGTTTCTATATATGTGTGTTTGCATTCCCACGTTCATATTATTCAGTCAGTGTTGTTCACGCATGAAACCCTTTATGTTCAGCCTACCTTCCTCGTATACTCAGTACTCCAGGTGTACTGACGCATTTGCGGTATGGTGCTTTCTTTTCATGTTACACCATAGGTTCCGAGACACGAGCTCCTGCCCAGCAGTAGCGGTAGCATTCCAGTTGCAGAGACACAGTGAGTCCTCACTGATTCGAGGATAATATGATTTGATACATTTATTTATTTCTTCAGTTCAGTTTTATGGAGTTAGTCGGAGACATATTCCTTCAAATCCTTATTCAGATAGTTTAGAGGCTTTCAGATTTACGTTCAGACTTAGCTTTCAGATTAAGTTGTTTTGGGTATTTTCACCCACATGATTTTATTCAATTGAACCTTATAGCCTTACAGTTCTATGTATTCCGCATTATTATATCATGATTTGTAGTATACAGGTACAAATATCAGTCATGGGTTAGCTTGTGGTCCCTCCGGTTCAGTGAATCGGGGTGTTACACCGTACCAACCTTACCATAGACCATAAACCAAAGGGAATACCAAAACATAATATGAATATTGATCACAAAATGTAATAGGATGGCATAGTGAGAAATTTTGTCTGATGATGTCAGCCTCAGTATCAATACCAATGCTAAGGCTGACACATCTACTAATCTCACTCATACCAACCCTTGAAGTACCACAAAGACCCTATCCAAAAGAGTAAAGAAATCCAGTTGGGACATTCCCCCAACGATGGCCAAAATTAATATCCAAATTAAAAGAAGAGTGTCAAAAGAAATCTATGACATTAAATTATGACTTCCGAAAGGATAAAAGCTCACCACTTCAGTCCAAATGTTGATACCAAATCCCCGTGCTAAACAGAAAGTGTAGAATGGTCGGTTCCTCCCTAGTGTGGGTATACAGCCACCAGTAGACGGGGTTAGCAAATGATCGCTAGCATAAATATCAGGGTAAGGATAAAATAATGCCAGTCATAAAACCAAGTAAAACAATCAATAATGCATACAACCATACAAATATAAGTCCCGATAAAAAGGACCGGGTTTAGCATGAACTTAAAACCTTTACCTAGGCTGTGTAGCTTTGTTGTCCTAACCACCCATGGGAAATATGGGTTTAGCTCCTTCTGCTAAAAGAGTCCTAGTGCGTGTAGCTGCACTGGGAAATATCACATGGGATGACTAGTACATCTCTCCAATATAAAATGTAACACTCGCACGCGATCATCAAGGACCCCTCATATCGGCAAATATGATTTTTTGATTTTGGTCCCCTGGGGACAGCACATTCCATGACTTTTGTACATACCTCACCATTAATATACAATTAAAATCTTGTCAAAATAATCCATTTACCATTTATTAACTAAGTCCAATATTGGTGGTATCGTCATACCAGCCCTTACTTGCAAGTCATATCCATAGCCAAACCATTTAGGTTGAGGGGACCTTAGGTACCCTTTTCATATACCATATTAAATCCACTTGGGACACAAATATGTTCTCCACAAGCATACTTATTTAGCCTTTTCAAACCATTTAAATCATGTATAAATTCTTTATCTAGTTTAAAACATACAAGAGTTCCATTAAAAGAAGTCAATGCAATGAACATATCTTTATAAGTATTTCATCAAACACCTTAGGGGCATAATATAACTAAAACCAATTCCAAAGAACATTAAACCATTATCATGCAATACAATTGTACAAAACCACCATTAATGCAGATAAAATATAATTAAAACCATAGTAAACCATAACCAACCATTCAATATAAAAAACCCCAATAATAGTTGAAAAGCCATAATTATGAAATAGTAACAACCATGAAATAAATCATATAAACCATGCCATTAGTTGAAATTACAACGAGGGAAGAGAATCATGCCTTATATTGAAGAATTGATGGCAAGAAATCACCAAAGTAAGCCCAAAGTAAGCCCAAAGCAATCCCCTAGTTGAAACCCTAGCTTCCTTGCCAAAAAAGCTCTTGAGAGAATTATGAGATGTTTTGGAATAGTTTTTAAGTGTTAATGAAAAGAATAATAGGGTAAATAACCTCCTAAGTGTATTAAAAGTTGTGGGTCTGAATTACGGTAAGTAGGGATATGTCCAGAATACCCCCACTTAAGTTGCACAAAAATCCCATCACAGGAATACGACTGACCCATACATGTCATACCCTCCTATGTCATTGGTATCCACCATTCATATCTAGACCTCAAATCTTGGATAAAACACTATTCAATGTAAGACTCATCCAACCAAGTTATAACCATAATATACGATCTGTATCCATGACCAGTATCCCTGGAAGAATAAAATACATAGGGAATTAAATATTATTTACCATATGCGTCCCTGATATGCTAGTACCAATCCCTTAAAACTCACACCTCTAAGTCGTACCCATTCCAATGACCAAAACAATCCCACAAACTAACACAGGTCAGCATACGACAAGACCATACCACTCGTACCCTATCATATGGCTCATATCCATAAGTCGTATTGAGTCTGAAGAATGGATTTTTAGGAAATTTTTCTAAGGGTCAAAATTTAGGATGTTTCATACTTGGTGGCCATGTAATGATTTAAAAGGAAACCTTGTCGGTTTAATTGGTTAAATGGGTTTGAGTCCCTAAACACTAACTTAATTTATGTCTTTGTTAGCTAATGGGTTAGAGTCCTTAAAATTTGAATTGAATAAGTGTCTTTGTAGACAATGGGTTTGAGTCCCAAAGTCAAAAGATTGATTGGTTGATTGATAATGGTAATCACATATGGTATACTTGCAAGTAGTGTTGGTATGCCAATAGCAATGAAGTGCCTTTGGTAAGTAATTGTTTAATGGTTGTATATGTGAAAGAATATTTAGATTGGGCTTTAAGAGCGGGATGTGTAGCCGGACCATGAAAGTGAAGTCCAAAGGACTAACACTGGAAACTGTATTAGCCAGTGCGGGTATCTTATGACCGGGTGGTTCGATTCCCTTAAATAAATATATGATACTGAGGTTGAAGCCGCTCTTACTACATGTATAGGTGTTAAAAGTACCTTGATTATGATGGGAGGTTTGAGTCCACCTATAGGCATATATGATTATGGATATTCTATGTTTCGTGCGGCTACACGCGCAGGGTTCTTCCAGCTAGGGGAGAGTTGGGCCCATATAGCCCATAGGTGTCTTATTATATGACGGTCATGCTACATAGCCCAGGTTAGTATTTTTCAAAGTTCATGCTAATCTTATTTCCTATCTGACATGGATTATATATATGTATGTATTGCATTAATATGTACATAGGTTGATTGATTTTGAACTGGTGGCATATTTTATCCTTATCCTTGAGTTACATGCTAGTACTCCAACCGCTAACCATCATTGATGTAGTATCTCCATGTGATACAGGTGTTGGTCATACTACAACTCTTATTCAATGATTGGACTCGATAACAGCTTATGTTAACTTGAAGTGGTGAGCTTTCATACTTTGGAAGGCTCCCTTTCTAGTTTAAGTTTCTTATTTTTTCAATTGTTTAGACTTGGATATTGATTTTGCCTATGGTCAGGGGCATGTTTTGACCGTATGTTCTTGGATTCTCTTTTAGATGCTTTGTATGGACAAATTATGCACTTGGGTATGTTCTGGTGTGGATATGGACTTAGTTCTTATTTTGGTTTTGTTATTATTGTTGGTTGGGCATTGGACGGTTATACTTGTTTTAGTTGGTCATGGTCTTAGACCTATCCCAAACTCTTTGTAATGTTAATCACCTTGTTATATATTTGGAATTCACCCAACTCAGGGTATATGTTGGTTGGTTTGATTGGGTAGTCGGTCTGTCTCCGGTCCTTGTGGGGGTTTGAGATGTCCATTACGACAAGGCCTTAGTTCGGGTCATCTCAATCGCTCAAGTGATCATATGATCCCATATGAGTTCACATCAGTGACCTAATGCACCATATTTTTGTAAGTCCAAAATAGACTTCGACCGGGTGCTTGGGATTCGTTCTAAACCCTGTGCATGCAAATAAAATATGCTTCCATAGTAAATTGGACTTTCTAGACTCAATGGAACCATTAAAACATTCATCTAAGACTGTTTTGACTAAGTGTGAGGCCCGCACCTATTGTTTTAATTTTTGGATGATTTGAGCTATAGCCTAAAATGAGTTAAAGCCCAGGGACCTGAGCCAAGGCTCTTCCTAGCCTAAAATCAACCTTTAAGAGTTTACGGAACTATCACAATTCACATCTGAGGTCGTCTATTAGGAATTTTGGTTTGAGTCCAAATCCTAAATAAAAATATCGCCAAAATAGGGAAATGAGTCTAATATCCAAATGAATTATCTGATAATCATACCGACTATTTTGGCAAGTCATAAAAGACTTGTAGTCGTTGTGGGAAGGCTTAAAATACTGGAAATAAGAGAAAATTAAGGAAATGGCCCGGAGGATCATTACAATATCCACTACTAAAAGGACTTCCATCTGCAAAGTCAATGGATAGAAAGGTTTTAAGAGATTGAAAGGATGAGGTACTGTGTCTACATCCTCCAAACGACTTCCCAGATAACCTCTACGAAGAGAAAACACTTCCAAAGGATTTTTCTACAGGTATATCTTTTTCAACAAACTTTCTTTCTTCACTTCTCAAACAACCAAAACCCAACCTCAACCATCGACTATCAGCAACTAAATCGAGGAAGGTTGAATTATGAAAATCCAAACCACTACATTCTGACACCACAAAAACACCAGCACAATCATGCAAAAATTCATCCAAGACAAAGGAAAACAAGGCATGAGTCATGCAACCAATTCCAATTCCACATATAAACTTCTTTTGCCTTTTTAAACATGTTAACCACTCTAAACCAAGAAGAAAGTATCCCGAGTCTTGTTCATCCAATCTTATTGCACTAATCTTAATGAACTGAAGTTGATCCACTAAAAATCCATAACAAAGAACATGAGAATAAGCCCACAAAGCACTACCTAGGCACGCAAATAAAGATAACCAAGGTCTGCAATCTATGTCAGTGCTACAACTAGCACGAATGACCACTTAACCTGGAAACCATAAACCAGAAGCAAAACCACACACCACTAAATAATCTGCACCAGGATGCTCCATCAACTAAGGATTAAGCCATGTTTTATCAAACTTAAGCATATTACTCTTGTTGGGTAGATAATTAAATTTTTTCATGAAAACTAAAAACTCAAGGTTAACCTGAAGGAAGACATACCGTGTCCATAGATTATCATCTGAACAACCATCAACAATAATCCATCTGAGCTAAAGAAGACCAAATAGGTAACCATGGAGTAGGATTAACAAGTCGATAGATAAAACCCAACTAAGCAAAATCTAAAAATGATGGTTGCACCAAATCTCTACAACTCCAAACTAAATTATCGACACCAAGGCTGAATCGCTCGATCTTATTTACCCTACCCAAACCTTAAGTTGGGTAAGTATCGACACTCCAAATATATCATAACATCCAAATCGTCATTCCAAGGCATCAAATCCAAAATTGAGCTAACAAGCCTTAACTAAGGCCAAATACTCAAATCGACCTTACTATCCAAATCAGACATATCCTTAGCAAATTATATCGAGCCAAAATCAAAACATATCTAAACAACAAAATTATAACAAGGTATAAATTACCGGCTGGAACATAAGTAACCAAATCTATATCAACTAGAGGGCATGAACCACCATAGCATACTCAGGAACTCTCCAAGGCTGTAAGATGTACTAGAGATAACCAAAACTTTAGAAACTCAGGGAAATACAACTTTAGCTAAGAACTAATCAATCCAATACATACCTCAACCACGAATACCTAATTCACCAACATAGAAAGCGGTCACAGAATAGATCACCTATCTCCATCTCTCAAAACCCCACAAAGACAGAAATATCACAAAAAGAACAGAGTATCCAACTCTACACCAATACCAAAAGCAAACCATCATCGATAGACGAACCCAACAAACCATCATCGATAGACGAACCCAACGAACCTTAAATTTAAATACATGACTTCTCAATATCATTGTTAAAACTACTATCGAGAAATGAAGACACATCAGAAGAGTGGAACCCCAAAATTGTCAACCTCAAAAATTAGCCACACAACCCAATTTCCACCTCTAGAACCATAACAAAACTATGAAAGATCAACTTACCTTCGCTTCCATAATTCTCTTCTTAATTGATCTATCATACTCTAATTAAAAGGGGAAAATAACTAATGTTACCTTGTTATAAGAGATAAATTATCCAATCAAGCTAGCCAACTAAGCTAACAAACAAGAACCGCTAGGAAGGAAAATTCAAACTAGATACTACTAGTCTAGTCATCTATCAAGTGAGGATCGATAAACATCAAAAAATGATAACAATAACATCAACAATATAAACATCAATATAAAAATAGGTGCTACAAAAATGAAAACAAAAATAAGTACCACTATAGGGCCATAAAAAGGCCTATATAGCAAGGTAAATAGGACTTAAACCCAAATGTTACACCCATAGAGAAATATCAACACTGATCTACTACATCCACTACTAAAATAAATAATCTACGGGGGTATCCATATAATCATGAACTCAATAACAAGGCACACAACAATTGATATAAATCTATCAAGGCATACAATCATCAATGTGTACGAGAAGCATAATACATATAAATAAAAAGGTAAAGGCGGGAGATAAAAGCACACCTACCATGGTGAAATCCAATATCACATGCCTAATGGGTTCGAGTGAGAATAAATTGGAATGGGTCCAAACATAGATTGAGCATCTGAATCACCAAATGAGGCATTAAAGGCACTCTCCAATAGATAGGCCCACAATATTATTAGACCAGAATAAATGAATCGAATGGCCAATACTCCCATGTTGGATACACTCTTTGGACCAATGACTGATCTCTCTACAATTGTAACAAACCCCTGAATCTCTAATGTAGCAAGAAATATGAGCTGACCCTAATCGGTTGACCACGACACATAGGTCACTCCTTACTAAAATAACCATCTTTCTTCTAATTATAACACACCTCATGGACTTTAAGATGGTGAGAACATATGCTAACCCTGCATGAACAACCAACTCGCATCTTGGGCACTCTCTAGACCAATGTCCCATCTCCCCATAACCAAAATAAAATCCTAGAATACTGTGAGTTGTTTCTCCTTCTAATCCTGAATGGTCGCCATAACCTAAAG
Source organism: Capsicum baccatum var. pendulum (assembly GCA_030864225.1). Taxonomy (NCBI): domain Eukaryota; kingdom Viridiplantae; phylum Streptophyta; class Magnoliopsida; order Solanales; family Solanaceae; genus Capsicum; species Capsicum baccatum. Next base: position 154,689,618 of record CM061560.1, on the reverse strand, counting down.
ACCCATATTGAAAATATCATAAGTTTTGATAAGAAATTTACCCGTTATGATCACCAAGACTAATCTGAGAGCCACCTATAGTCTGAAATGCTACCTACATAGAAATAATAGGCTCTAAATGGAGTTAACCTCCATCGAGAGGATCTTTCATCTTGGATAGAATACCAATAGCACTGTATTGATACTATAGGATCTTACCACCGCCTCTATAAAACTCAATACATATTCTCTCTATAGCTCTTTCATGATCAATAATATAAGAAAAGAAAGACCCAACTGCTTCTAAAACCTTACCAAATGGAATAGTAATGTTAATCATAATAAATCCATACAACATGTCCTGCTCTGAAGGATAGGGCATAGGAATATGTTTGTCTCACTCAAGAAATCTAATCTCATACTCTAAAACTAACAAAGAACATTATTGACCTCCAATAAACCTAACTCGATCCTAAGAACAACTTGATAAATCAGATACCATCTCTAGTTGTAAGGTATCCATAAAAAGACTTATGATCCCCAATGTTTAATCTCAAAAGACTGAAGTGGTCACAAACTCTTCCGGAGACTAGTCTGGCCTTAAATCCTCTAACTGGTGCTAAATATCTTCCATATCCATCCCTAACTCCTTGGTCTAACATTGTACTAAAGCTCTGGAAACAAGTGTCAAAGTCCTGTCCACATCTATTGATAACCTTGCAACATCTATATATGACAAAATAGAGTCAAATATCATACTTGAGGCTCATAGAAATATGAACACATGATAAGGAGTGAAGAATATAAGTTCCTAAGAATGCCCTATAGCCTCCTAAAGATATCATACAAATGTCTCTACCCTAATCTACAGGACTGTACTAGGCACATAGATCTTGTACCAACACATCGATAAAAATAGGTAATGATACTAATTTATCACAACCAAATATCTGAAGTCACAATAACACCTACTATAACCCACTAGTAGGTAAGCCAACCAATAATCCAGACCTAATAGTAACGTACTACCCAAAATAAATAAAGGAAGAATGCAGAATAAATATAGTAAAAGGTTAAAATACATAAGATAGTACCAAAAACTAGTAGAATTAGTATAAGAGATTCTAATAAAATCAAACTACAAAATTAAGTACTAAAATAATATACTGATACAACAGAACTCGGAACACAACGTAGAGACTAGTCTAGTACATAAGAGGGAGAATAGTGAACTCTAAACACTAGGAGCTCATCCTACGTCTACAAACCATAGTTGCTCCTCATGATGCCCACAACACAACATGAACCCCTATTATGATCTACAGGCTGCAGAAGTGTAGTATAAGTACTAAACATGTGGTACTCAGTAGGAAATTTCCAACTGATCTCCAATGATAATACTAATATACAAAACATAACAACAAGGAGTAAGTTATGCTCAATTATCTAGGAGAACGAACATCGTGAATCTAAAGAGATAATACAGATAAACTACCCTATTAGAACCATAATCTAGGTCTTAAGCACTATACTATATATCACTGGATAATAAATAGTAAAAAGTGGTATAAGGATATGCATAGTAATATACAATGCCAAGAATGGATATACGACATAAATACCTAAAAGAAGAAAGAGATATATAATAATACCATATCTATACATAGACAGATATACATATATGTACCATAAAAATGCTAACTCAATGGTATGACTAAAGGAATCACACTAGTATCTCAAGCCTCCTAATAATTATAAGAACTAATGCTAACATATTAAGGGCCTCTAATCCATGGGTCTAACATGAGATAATTATCCATAATAAAATAATCATAGAAGAAAGAAATCAAAATCATACCTCAAATATCAGTACCAATCTATTAACTAACTTTTCATGAAGAAAGCATAATAATAACAATAACAAAGTAAAGTAACAGGCTAGTCCAGACAAAAAATACCTAACCAGGCCTTTCAGAAACCATCGATAACATACACTCGGAAGGTTTAACCAATATATAGCAAATAATAGTTAGATCTTTTACCTATGTAACCCTCTCTCCCCGTAAGTCTAATAAATACAAGCACCATACAATATGATACAAGCAACACTCATACTTGTACCTATTCAACCCTCCAAGGACTGAAATATATAAAACATACTAGTGATAGTCAATGCACATGAAAGAATGAATTCAAATAGAATCCATAATAACATCACCGATCTAATTACCATAACGTAACCTAGTGTATACACCTGCTCCAGCTCGAGGGCTCACAAAGGCAGGACCTACTGCGACCTCTCTTATTCGGTACAATGGCTCATGGATAAAGGGGACCCTTGGGAGTTTGGGAGTACCCATATACACTGAAATAGTTCTAATCTAGTATTTCCTGTAACCTTTATTATCATTAATCCACTCTGTCCAGTATTAAATAAATATATATATATATATATATATATATTCCTATAAAATGCATGAGCAAAAATTATGGCTAAAAGAGTATAAGTTAGTAAATAAGTTGCTCAAGGTAAACTTTGGTACTAAATCATTATAAAAGTGTAGAAAGGGTGGAAATCTCTATCTCGATCGAGGTAAATAATCATAGCAAAACTATGGATTGAAATCTATTACGGCCAAATCTCTAAATTATCATTATTAAGTCTCAAAGGCTCATTAGTTATTCATTAAGATGGTACAATTCTCGTTATGAAGAAGCTTATTTTAAAGGTAAAATATGGGAATAAATCCCTTTTTAGGAAAAGAATAGTAAAACCATAATTTTAGTTGGAATCATATCATTTACTATCTTAGTGATTATGAATGTACCAAGTCTATACATGCTATCACCAGTATCCATACAATATAATTATAAGCAATAATATGCCTACAAACTAAGGCCACTACCTTTACAAGGATAAATATTTCTCAAAATCCAACCAATATCATTGGCACGACCTTAGGATCCAAAATATATTAGACATAACTATAACATCATAATCCGAGGAAAAATCATCACAATCAATCGAGCATTGCAGCAACCTTATACTAACGATTACATAATATTAAAAATACATAATAGATTAGCAATCTAGGTTAATAAGATCAAAGAAGTATAATAAGTATTTCACCTTAAGGGTCAATTACCCTTCTAGCTCCTAAATTTATAAATTAGACTAAGTCACGGTGTTCTACCAATAATCACATCCTAACATCTCTATTTAACATACAACATATATTAAAGACCATCTTACGAAGAAGAGTAGGCAAAGCCTCCCTTGACGTCGAACCACAATTCTTGATTTGTCCATAAATCTTTTGTCTTTACTCCACAATCTCAAAATACATTTACACTATCAAAAATGGTAATCTATGCATCGTTAGGATTAAAATGATACCCATATTACTATAATAAGGATTGGGTTGAATTTTAAGTCAAGAATGGGCCTGCAGGGCGTACAAATGGAATTCAAAAATCAAACCAATAAAGATGTCTCTCAAAGGAAAAGAAATATATGCTCAAAAGTTGAGCAAAAGGAGAACAAATCGGTCTCTAATCAACCATTAAAATTTAGAAATGTAAGATCGAATTTCTATAAATTTTACAAATAATTAGGATAGAAATTTAATTAAAAATTAATAGAAAACAACCAAGAAGAGTAAGGTTAGATTACCTTAACTTATGTTGATGATTTCCCACCTTTTGACCTTTTTGAGTTCTCAACATGGTGGAAAAAGTAATAGAAAATTTGGTAGGGAAAAGGGCTTTTAAAGCTACCAAGTGTCGCTTAAGAGACCACCCAATCACTTAAGTGATTTCTTAAGTGATCTAGCAATGCTGGTGGATACGTTTAAGCAACTATCAGGCCTCTCAAGTGAACACAGTTACCGCTAAAGCGACCATTGACCAAATTGTCAAGGTCACTTAAGAGACACCATATCGCATATGTGATCACCTCTTAAGTGGTTATATGATCACTTAAGAAGTCACATCAATGACCTAATGCAACAAATGTTTTTAAACTCGGGAATGGAATTTGATTGGGTGCTCAAAATTTCTTCGAAACAACGTGCGCGCAAAAATAATATACTATCATACCAAATTTAGCATTCCATACACAATGGAACCATCAAAACATTCATCTGAGATCATTTCAACTAAGTGTAGGGCCCATATCTATAGTTGTGTTTTTCACATAATCTGCCCAATAGCCCAAAATGAGTCTAGAAGCCTCAAAACCTAAACCAAGAGTTCCTTTAGCCTAAAATCAACATTCTAGAGTTAATGGAATTAGTGAAATTTTTATCTGAGATTGTCTACTAGTAGTTTCGGTCCATGAACAAATTTTGAATAATAAAAGATCTAAAATAGGGAAATAAGCCTAAGCCAAACAAACTATCTGATAATCAAATCGACAATTCTGGCAACTCTTAAATTACATGTAGCCACTATGGGAAGGCTCAAAAAATTAAAAATGTAGAAAAATTAAGGAAATAACCTAGAGGGTCATTACACGTTTAGAGTTAGAGATAGGTGTTCCTTCAAGTATCGTTCATTAAAGGTGGAGTTGGAGATGGGTGTTCCATCAAGTATTGTTCTTTGAAGGTGTGATCAAGTTTGGGAAGAAAGGTAAGCTCATCCCCAGATATATTGGACCTTTTGAGATCCTTTGTACAGTTGAAGATTTGGCTTATGAGTTCTCCATGCCCTCATATTTTTTCATTTTTCATCCAGTTTTTCATGTTTTTATGTTGCGGCATTACATTCCCAACGAGTCTAATATGCTTCAGTAAGACTCAGTTTAGTTGGTTGAGAGATTTACCGTTGTGAAGAGCTAGTCTTTATATTAAATAGGGATTTCAGGTGATTACGCTATAAGGAGATTCATGTAGTTAAGGTTCAATAGCTATACGTTGTAGTAGAAGAGGATACCTGGGAGATCGAGAGAAAGATGTGGGCCCAGTATGCCTACTTATTCGAGCCTTCAGGTACATCCTAACCCTTTACTTTTGCAAACAAATGTCCTTCTAGTAGTAGATATAGTAATAACACTAGGTTATTTCTATATTTCCACATATTTTTGACATCAAGAGAATTCCTACAGTTGCCTTAAATCATTGGTGACTTTCTGGAGTTGACAGTTCAGTTACTGGGTAGTTCATTTGGCTACAAGGTTAAAATATTTTGTTAACAACCTCGTATGCCAATTTGACAGTTCCATCAAACATTTATATAATGAACATAATTCTTTTCTATTTATTTTCCATTTTATTTATGTTTCATTAAACGTACCTGAGTAGTATCTACAATGATGTTCTAATTTTTCTTCTTCATATCTATATTTAAGTACCCCTCCATAACTATATTCACTAGCAACTGCTTCTACTATATATATAAAAATTTTATTTTCGTTTCGGAATTATAATATTGGAACTCTTTACAAAGTATTTTTATTTTCTGAACTTATTTTTTATCTTCTTCGTTGTAATTATATTCTGCATCTTTTTTTAATTTTTCTATAATGGCTTTAGGCTTTCTGCTAATTTTGGTATATATTCTCTTACTTGGTTTACTAATCCTTAAAATGATTGTAATTTCTTTTTTATATCTAATTCTTCTTGAATTTATTATTTTTTGTACTATATGTTGTTGCATTTTTACTTCACTTTTATCTATTTGTATTCCTAAAAACTCTATCTGGTTTTTCATAATTTCGGCTTTCTTTTCACTTAAACTTATTTTTGAATTTTCTATTATAGCTGTAAATTGTTCTAATAATTTTAAATGTTCCTCTTTAGTTTTTGTATATAGTAGTATATCATCTATGTATACTATACAATTAGGTAATTGTTTAAAATAACTGTCCATAAAGTGTTGGTATCTACCTGGTGCATTTTTATATCCAAATGGTAATACGTTCCATTCATAAAATCCTTGTGGTACCGTAAATGCAGTTAATTCCTTAGATTTTTTATCTAACTTTAAGTAGTAAAATCCTGATTTACAATCAAATTTACTAAAGTAGTTATATCCCTGTATTTGTCTTATTTTTAATATATTATTTGGTATTGGATAATTGTATGTCATAATTTTTGCATTTAAATTTCTATAGTCAATCACCATTCTACTTTTTCCTCTTTTTTGTTCACTATGTTTATTTACTATAAACACTGGGCTATTATGTTTACTATTGCTTCTTTGTATATACTATTTTTCTAATAATTCATCCATATGCATTTTAAATTCTTTTAAATCGTCAAAATTATATGTTAATGATTTTTGAGTTATTATGCTATTTTTATCTATTAATTCAATTTTTATAGTAGTTTTATGTTTTTTCCATCCTTTTAATGGATCTTCACTGTATAATTGTCTTAATTTTTTCTTTATTATTTCTACCTTATCTATTGAAAATATAGTTATTTATTTTTTATTTATCGAAATACAACTAGTTCTACTGTGTCTTCTGTATCTTTTATATTTTTTAACTTTTGTGTAATTTTTCACTTCTTTTTATCCAATCGATTTTCTTTCTTATTTTATTAATCTCTTTTTTCTCTTACTTTTTGTTTACATGGTGTTGTAAACCACCAATCTATTTTAGTTATTATATGTGGATATAATTTATCTAAAAATGACATTCCTAAAAGCATATCGTTTGATGTTAGTTCATAATTATATATTTCTTCTATTGTTATTATTTTATCCCATATCTATATTTTTACATTTTTAGTTTTATATGTAATTAAACTTCCTTCATTATTAAATCTTTTGACTAATATTGGTGTTTTTAATTTATCTCATTCACTTTCTGGTAAACAGTTGTATATACATAAGTTTGCTTCTGCTCCTGTATCTATCATAGGTGTATAATACCTATTATAATATCCTTCTACTATTATTTTTACAAGTATATATATTTTCATATATATTAAAGCTCTTTTAATGAATAATCTTAATTTATTATATGTTATAGATAATTGTGTATGTTCTATATTGTATAGTTTTACTTGTTCTAACCATTTTATTCCTAATATTATGTCTGCTTTTTTGCATTTCTTTCTTTATTTCAAATTCTATTTTTATTTTTCTGACTCCTATTATTATTTCTTTTTCTGTCGTATCTTTAATGTTTATTAGACTCTTTGGTAGATCTGCGCATATATTACTATTAGATTTTATTTCTTCACTTTTTACTAGATATTTTTCTATATAATTTTCTTCTTTTCCTGTGTTTAAGAGTATTAAATATTCTTTTTCATTTATTGTTTCTGTTATGTAATATTGATTTAAATTAACTGTTGAAGTTGTTTCATAACTTGTTCTTTTTTATGAGCTTGTTGATTCTTGTTTTTCATGAGTTATTCTTTTTGTACTTATTTTATCATTTATTATTTCTAAATCTTCTTCTATATCTATGTCTTTGTAACTATAATCATTATTATCAATTATTGTTACAAATTATTCGAAAGGACTTTCTATTTGTATTTTATTAATTTTATTTTTTCCTATTATTTCATGTTTTGTTGTTAATACATATAGATTTTTATATCTTGCTGTAAATATTTTACTTCCTGGGTTAGTTCTATTCCTGATATTTTCCAATATAATACTAATGATTTATCTATATTTTTATCTGTTATTGCTATTGAATAATTCTCACTTATTATAAACTTAAATTTTTGGTATATTAAATTTCCTTTTATGGCAGTTATTGCACTTTTTTCTATAGGTTTTATAATTCTATCATCTGCTAAATATAATTCTATTAGTGTATCTATTCCTTCTCTAAAACATGTTTTTATCAATTTCTCTGTTCCTCCAAGGTGTACATATTTTATTGGGTCTTTACTTTTTATATCGTTTATTTATTTATTTATTAATTATTCTTTTTGTTACTAGTGGTATACTAGCTCTACCTTTTGCATATCTACAGTCTATTACATGTTCTTTTTGGCTTACCACGTAGTATTCTTCTTTTTTTGTACTAAATATATTTTTTATTGTTGGTATTTTAAATATTTTTTCTACACTTAAGTCTAACTCTTTTCCTTTTATTTCGTCAAATATATTATTATCAAATATTATTTTTTGATCAGTTCCTTCTTCATTTAAATATTTTTCCTTTGTTATTATTTTATATCTTCTTCAGTTATTTGGTTCATTTTTATATCTTCTTCATCCATTTGATTAATCTAAATCACTATCTATTTCATTATCTGTTTCATTCTTCAAAATTTCATATATACTATCTTCACTTTCTAATTCATAATCTATATAATCTAACTGCATATATTCTGTATTTTCTATTTTTATTTCTGATATTTGTTTCTTTTTTGGGTTTTTAGGCATTTTACAATCTCTAGCTAAATATCCTAGTTTCCCACAATTATAACAAGTACATTCTTTTATAGATTTCTTTTTACTATATGGTCTTTTATGTTTATAATTTTTTACATAATATTTTTTTTTGGCTTCTTAAATTTATATTTTGATTTTTTGTATTTCTTATATTTCTTATGTCTTTTTCTTTTCTTATAATATCTTTCTTCACATCCAAATTGAGGTGCTATTTTATCTTTGCAACATGCTAAATTTCTTATTAATGTTTTTTCCATTTTTAATTCTTCTCTATATTTTTCACATATATTTCTACGTCATTGTTGTAAAAATTTTATTCTTGCTCCTAGGGTATCTACTATTTTTGCTTCATCCCAACTCTTTATTATTTTTGAACTAAATAGTTCAGGTAATTTGCTAAAATATACTCTTCTTATTTCTTTACTTTCCTCTATATTATATGTTCTCGTATAGTAGTATTCTTTAAATGCGCACGTATATTTATATATATAACACATATTACATATTTCTAATTTTAACATTAAATTCCTATTCATATCTTTTTCTTTATTTTGTTCTTCTTCTGTTGTTATACTGCTAAATTCATCTCTTATAGCTACTTCATATTTTTTCAATATTTCTGTTGGTGATTTTTTGTAGTTGTTGATGTTCCTTCTGTTTTATTATCAGATCTTAATACTTTTTTACTTGCTTCGGGTAGGTTTAAAAACTATAATTTTACTGTTCCTATTAATGTCCTTTCTATATATTCTGGTGTATTTGTTGTATCTATATTATTATCTAATAATTGTTTTGACATATATCCTGCCTATAATTGTATTGTTTTATTTGTGTCTATTATACAGTCTAAATCTAAAAAGTTATAAATTTTATTAGTTATTTATTTTGGTGTCCATTTGTTGTATTCATTTTTTAGGTTATATTTTTTAAACTTATCTTTATAATAATATGTAGGTTTTCTTATTTCTGATGTACTAGGTATTATGTTTTCATCGTCTTCTTTATTAAGAGTATTTATTTCTGTGTTTGTATTTTTCTAAGTTTTCTTTATTAATTATTTCTTGTTTTACATTAATTTTTAGCTTTCCTATATTCTCTAGAATTTCTGTATATGTTTCACTACCTTCTGAATCATAATTATCTATTTCTTCAACATCTATTGTATTTATTTCTAGTTCACTGGTTTCTGATTCTTTATTTTTTATTTCTAATTTTTCTTTAAATTGATTTATCTTGTTTAATAATTTTTGTTCTTTATCTTTTTCTTCTTTTTCTTTCTATCTTTTTCCTTACAGACCTTTTAGTATTTGTAGTTCTTTTCTAATTCAGCAATCTTACTATTTTTAGTTTCTTTTGTTTTTTGTATTTCTTCTATGGTTTGTTGTTTTATTTTATCTATTTCTTTTTTTCTATCTATTTCTTCGTTTTCTCTTTCTATTCTTACCATGACTGTCAACTTATCTTCTAATTTTAATTCTTCTTTTTCTAACATTAAATATAAATGTTCACCTATTTTCTTATATCTTCTTCCTAAATTAGAGAATACTATTTTTATTTTTAATCCTTCGTGATTTTCATATGTTTTTTCATCTATCATAAATTTTTCTTTGTTCATTTTATTTAAATGTATATAAGTTATGTTGATATATATATTCTAGACTATCTATTGTTGATTCTAAATTTGATATTTTTGCTTTTTGTACATTTATTGAGTTTTTACTAACTCCGACAATTATGTTATACTGTAGTCTATCCGTATTTTTAATTGTTTACGTTTTTGAGATATTATTTGTTTTAGTTTTTTTTTTTTAGTGTAATAAGGTTGTTATTGAGTAAGTCGTGCTTTTTACTCCATTGAGTAAGGATATTTTTCAAAATAAATCTTCATTTAGTTACTTTACAGTGTTTTACTTATGGTTTCAAGAACCTGGTTCTTATTTCGAGTAGTTGATACAAGTTCATTTTAAAGAATATATAAAAATAAAGGAAAACAAAGAAAAAGCGAAATACGTTGTTGGAGATGTTATGGGTCATGCTGTATTTTTCTCTCGTTGATAAACTCAATTATGTGGGTTAATGTCATCAATAACTTATTATGGACATTAGCTTGGAATACACTCAACATGAATTAAAGTCTAGTCATAATTCAATAACAAAAGTCTGTCATTTTCTCGACCACATTATTAACTAGTTTGTCCCCTTTCATTTCCGATTCACAACCCAAATCCAACTTTGCATTTTGCATGTGAGAACACATAATGAGAACTGCTAAAATAACCACAAGAAGATAAACAACGCGATGTTACAATGGGTCCTTGTTGAAGGATCAATGGTTGTATTTATTATAACAACTATTGAGTATTCACATTATGAAAAATTATTATTTTAGGATTAAATATAATTGAATCACAGTTCCACGGTTTTTAATGTTTGAAGTAGTCCTGAATTATTGGCCATGATCATAGCACCCAATTATAGCATTTGCTTTATTTGTCTAGTACTTTGGGCATAAATTTTCTTCTGATTGGCTCACACATTTCAATTATTTCAAAGGACTCCTGTTGCTTCTTGACCCAACAACTACTGGAAAAATAATGGTCGACTTGAACCCACAAGTGTGTGCACTCATCATTTCATTATATATATTCATCGGCTGTAATTAAAAATTACATGACAATTTTCAAGAACTTAAAGATTTTCTTGGACAATCTCCGACCGAACACCAAATCCTATTTTGTGTAATATTTGGTGTTTTGGTTCTCTAGCCCAATACTATTTAGTATATTATTTCTATATGTAAATAGTGTTGCATCAAATTTGATGTAAAAGTATTTATAATCACCATTACTATTCATCAGTATTTTAAAATTATTTTTTATCATATACTAACACTTTTAGTTTAATATATTATGGATTTTATTTTTTTCATTTAGGTCCCTAATATGCCTAATTATTTCTATATAATAAATTTATAATATTAATTTTACATCTTATGTTTGGTGTATAATTTTTATAAATTAATTTTCATTTATATTTTCTTATATGAAGTTCTTAAGATAATTTTATTTTAAATTATAAATTATATAGAAACTATAACCATCACAAAAATAAAAAGTTCAAATATAAAATACAATATGTTGTTAATAAATAACACAATGCTTAGTAAATAACATAAAAATGGTTGTAAAACCCTTTTATATTAAATGGTTATATAAAAAAGGAATCTGAAATATATGGGATGAATATGTTCAAGAAAAAAAGTAAGTATTTGTTTTATGAAATAAAAAACAAAATTTAAATAAACAAAATACTCCCCCGTTTCATTTTAAGTGTCGTCATTTCCTCTTTGATCCATCTCGAAAAGAATGTCATCTCTCCTTATTTGGTAACTATTCAATGGCATCATTCCTGTTTTATCCTGATACCAAATTGGGGGGTTAGAAGGGGGTTAGTTACCTAACGTATAATTTTATGTTTGATTTCATGTTTGATTAAATGCTTTATCATAACATTCCTTTGTTATTTGTTTTAATCTTATTAATTCTTCTATATTATTTTTAAGGTATTCTATATGTTCCATATCTTTTGTTTTCATATATTCAATTAAATTCTTTTTCATTAGTATTTCTATTAATCTTATTTCTTTCATTATTTTTCTCCAATATTCTAAGTATTTGTAGTTTATCATTTTAATCTGAGTAATACCAATCTGAATAATAATGTCTATCATCGTGTAAGTCTATATCTTCTAACTCGTATTCTATCCATTCTAGATTTAATAAATCTTCACCCTCAAGGTCAAATATCTTTTCCCATATAAGTTTCTTTATATCTATTACTTCTATATCCTTAAGTACATACAAAATGAGTATCTTAAATTTATTTATCATCTCATTAGATAAGTAGGTTGTCATTTTCATATGATGCTTAGTTCCAAAGTATTCCTTCCAATCATATATATAATAAAATATGATCATCTTAGATTACTATATACCAGATTATTCTTAAATAACTATGTCCCTCTGTCACTATTAGCTTGGTACGTTTGGATACTTTTTCCCTAAACAACGCCTCAACTCTGGTTACTACCCTATCACGACTTTTCTGCCTTACCGATTTCACCTTTAGGATGACATAGTTCTGGGAACTTTCTCCTTTTCTTCTTTGCTAATAAACTTTGCAACATATTATTCTTTGAATAATTCTACTATATAGTAACTAATATGAATCTATTTATCATATCATGATTGTTAGGAATTAATGGACTTAGCTATTCATAATCATAAATGAAAATACATGTTCATGTAAATTTGATAATTCTGAGCTTTGATCATCCATATCTGAGTATAAAACTGAATATCTTTTTGGATATTTGAGAGAATTTTTAATTGCTTACAAGGAAGGCTTTCTCTCCGTAGAAAGACTTGCCTTACATTACCGAATGGCCTGCCTATTTATAATCTAAAAAGTGTGTAAACTATTCCTACATAAACTATTCCTACTTTACATTTGTCCTCCTTTTACAAAAAGTAAAAATAACTTTACAAAAAGTGCTGAAAAATTAAGCAATAATTAATGTACATGTCTCTTTCGTAACTTTTTATCTTGTCGGGGAATCTTCTTTATTTTCTCATTGAACCGTCCTTTTTTATCTCGCTTTATATCTTCTGTCATTTCATCTTCCAGCTGGATTTTTTCATCCTTATCTTTTTGGTTGATTTTCCTCTGTTTATTGTAGTTGTCTCTATCTTCTTTGTCATTAGTCCTTTTGCTTTGATTGATTCTTTTATTCTAGTTTGACTTCTGGGATAACATTATCTTCTCCATTGCATCTTAAACATAGGTGATTTGGGTATTTGTGTCTTATTAGCTTACAGTATCTGGTCAATAATTCTTCTGAAATAAATCCTTTCTTAATTGCTCTTATAGTTGGTTGTCTTTCTAGATTAAGTAATGTCATTATCCACCTCTGGACTTCTTCCATATCTGGCTGTCTTAGTTCTCTTGAATTTGAATAAATTATTAACTGATCTCTTGAATAATAAGTCTATATCGGGTTTCCATTGAGATAATTATTTGCTAATTCTTGAATAATCGTAGATATTCCAATAATTCGCTTGTTTGCGTCGAAATATGGTATCTCTACTTTAGTTATTTCTGGTTGTTGTCCAATTTCTTCTGGTATGATCATATCTCTAGCCAATTCAATTTTTATAACTTGTATATCTGGTTTGATTTCATCATATAATATTTCTACTGGCGCTGTATAAAACTTTATGAAAAATAAATTTCCTTTGGTTATCTTTTTGTAGGTTATAAATGCTTTATATATTTCTGGTATAGCTGATAATTCACTTCCATCTTGGGTATATACGGTATTAAGTAATCCATAACTGAAATAAGTTTTAACTAGGTTTGCACTGGTCTTTGGGAGTGCAATTAGCTTGTTGTATCCTTGTAACCTTTGGGTTATATAGTCTTGGTTTGGTTCTTGGATATTTGTGGCTCTAGGTTTGAGGTTTAGGTAAGTTTGTATTTTATGGATATATTCTAAATTTGATCTGGTTATAGGCTTTTTTTAATCTTGGTTTAGACTTTCTAAATATGTAGTAGTTTGTGGGGGTACGAATAAAGGATTTTTTTTGTATATTTGGTATAAATAGTTTATCAAATATCTTGTTCAAGTTCAATCCTTGTTTATTAACTCCTTTGCTTGTACCTGCAGCTGTAGATTGATAAAGGTAATGGGTTTTATGGAGTATCCCAACGTCTCCTTTTAGATCTGAATTTTTTATGTCTTTTGATCGACGTAGCTCTGCATTTTAATAGTCATGCTGCTGACTTATAGCTTTAGACTTCAGTTTATCTTCATTAGTCTTTAGCTTTTCTACCTCATTACCCATACTGTCCACTTTTAGTGAAAGTGTAGTTAGGGTTTTGAGTATTTCTTCTAGTGCATTTTTTTCTGTTATATCAGTTTGTGTAGCTTTGTCTTGATATGTAGTCTGCAATAATATTTTTGTTAGTACTAATTATTTCAACTGTAAATGTAAAATTTAATATATTTAATGCCAATCTCCGTATTTCTTTTGTTGTAACTGAATTTTGTATTTTCTTAGTTAGCCACCATCGTACCTGTGTATAATCTGTTCACACAATAAATTTGTTATATACGATATATGGTTCAAATGCTAATAAATATTTATATAATGAACATAATTCTTTCCTATTTATTTTCCATTTGATTTCTGTTTCATTAAATGTTCCTGAATAATACCTACAATGATGTTCTATTTTTTCGTTTTCATATTTGTATTTGAGTACTCCTCCGTAGCTGTACTCACTTGCATCTGCTTCTACTATATATATATATATATATATATATAATTCTTGTTTTCATCTGAAAATTATAATTTAGGTAGATTTTTACAAAGTATTTTTATTTTTTGTACTTGTTTTCTATCTTCTTCATTGTAATTATGTTCTACATCCTTTTTTAACTTTTTCTGTAGTGGTTTTAAATTTTCTGCTAGTTTTGGTATATATTTTCTTACTTGGTTTACTAATCCTAAGAATGATTGTAATTTCTTTTTTGTATCTAACTCTTCTTTTGAATTTATTATCTTTTGTACTATATGTTGTTGCATTTTTACTCCATTTTTATCTATTTGTATTCCTAAGAATTCTATCTGATTTTTTATTATTTCTGCCTTTTTCTCACTTAGGCATATTCCTGAATTTTCTATTATTTTTATACATTGTTCTAATAATTTTAGATGTTCCTCTTTAGTTTTTGAATAAAATAATATATCGTCTATGCATACTATACAATTAGGTAATTGTTTAAAATAGTTATCCATAAAATGTTGATACCTTCCTGGTGCATTTTTATATCCAAATGGTAGTACATTCCATTCATAAAAGCCTTGTGGTACTGTAAATACAGTTAGCTTTTTAGATTCTTCTTCTAGTTTTAAGTGATAAAATCCTGACTTACAATCAAACTTGCTAAAATAGTTATATCCTTGTATTTGTCTTATTTTTAATATCTTGTTTGGTATTGGGTAATTATATGTTATAGTTTTTGCATTTAGGTTTCTATAGTCAATAACTATCCTGCTTTTCCCTCTTTTTTGTTTACTATGTTTATTTACTATAAATGTTGGGTTAGTGTGTTTACTATTACTTTTCTGTATATATTGTTTTTCTAATAGTTCATCTATGTGTATTTTAAATTCCTTTAAATCATCAAAATTATATGTTAATGGTTTTTGAGTTATTATACTATCTTTATTTAGTAGTTCAATTTTTACAGTAGTTTTATGTTTTTTCCATCCTTTTAATGAATTTTCACTATATAGTTCTTTTAATTTATTTTTGATTATTTCTACATTATATATTGAAAATATGGTCATTTCTTCCTTATTTATTGAAAATATTATTAGTTCTATCGTATCTTCAGTGATTTTTATATTTTTTAATTTTTGCGTAATTTTTTCACTTCCTTTTATCCAATCTGTTTTCTTTCTTATTTTATTAGTAACTCTTTTTGCTCTGACCTTTTGTTTACATGGTGTTGTAAACCACCAGTGTGTTTTAGTTATTATGTGCGGGTATAGTTTATCTAAAAATGGCATTCCTAAAAGCATATCTTTTGATGTTAGGTCATAATTATAAATTTCTTCTATTGTTAGTATTTTATCCCATATTTTTATTTTTACATTTCTAGTTTTATATTTAATTAGGCTTCATTCATTATTAAATCCTTTAACTACTATTGGTGTTTTCAACTTATCCCATTTACTTTCTGGTAAACAGTTATATCTACATAGATTGACTTCTGCTCCTGTATCTATCATAGATGTATAATATCTATTATAATATCCTTCTATTATTATTTTCATAAGTACATATATTTTCATATTAAAGATCTTTTTATTAATAATTTTTCCTTATTATATGTTATGGTTATTTGAGTGTGTTCTATATTGTATGGTCTTACTTGTTCTAACCATTTTATTCCTAATATTATATCTGCCTTTTGTGTTTCTTCTTTTACCTCAAATTCGATTTTATCCTCCTGACTCCTATTATAATTTTCTTTTCGATCGTATTTTTAATAATTATTAAGTTTCTTGGTAAATCTGGGCATATATTATTATAGTTTTGATTTCTTCAGTTTTTATTAAATGTCACATCATATAATTTTCTTCATGTCCTGTGTTTATTAATATTAAATATTCCTTCTCATCCATCGTTCCTATTATATAATATGTGTTAGGTTAGGTTTTGGAGTTATCTCATATGCTATTCTTTTTTATGGTTCTGATTTTTCGTAAGATATCCACTTTGATGTTCCTATCCGTTCGCTTACTATTTCTAAATCTCCTTCCATATCTATATCCTGGTAACTGTAATCATTATTATCTATTGTTTTTATGAATTGCTCAAAAGGACTTTTTATTTGTATTATTTTTTTTCCAATTATCTTAGGCTTTGTTGTTAATACATATAAATTTTTATATCTTGCTGTAAATATTTTACTTCCTGGGGTTGACTTTATTCCTGATATTTTCCAATATAGTACTAATAATTTATCTATATTTTTATCTGTTATTGGTACTGAATAGTTTGCACTTATTATAAATTTAAATTTTTAATATATTAGATTTCCTCTTATAGCACTTATTATACATTTTTCTATAGGTTTTATGATCCTATCATCTGCTAAATATAATTCTATTGGTGTATCTATTCCTTTCCTAAAACATGCTTTTATTAATATCTCCGTTCCTCCAAGGTGTACATATTTTATTGGGTCTCTACTCTTTATATCCTATATTTCTTTATTAACTATTATCCTTGTTACGAGTGGTATACTAGCTTTACCTTTCGCGTATCTACAATCTATTATATGTTCTTTTTGGCTTACTACGTAGTATTCTTCTTTTCGTCTATTAAATATATTTCTTATTATTGGTATTTTATATATTTTTTCTACACTTAAATCTAGTTCCTTTCTTTCTATTTCTTCGAATATAACTGTCAAATATAATTTTTTGGTTTGTTCCTTCTTCGTCTAAATATTCTTCTTGTCTTATTATTTGTATGCTTACTTTAGTCATCTAATTCATCTAATTCGCTATCTATTTCATTATCTGTTTTATTTTCTGAGATTTCATATATACTATCTTCACTTTCTAATTCGTAGTCTATATAATCTATTTGCATGTATTCTCTATTTTCTATTTTTATTTTCGATATTTGTTTCTTTTATCTTAGGGTATTTTACAATCTTTTTCTATATGTCCTAGTATTCCACAATTATAACACTTACATTCTTTTATAGATTTCTTTCCTCTATATGGTATTTTATATTTATAATCTTTTACAAAATATCTTTTTCTTGATTTTTTATATTTATATTGGGATTTTCTATATTTATTATACTTCTTATGCCTTTTTCTTTTCTTGTAATATTTTTCTTTACATCCAAATTGGGATGCTATCTTATCTTCACAAAATTTTTTATTAATGTTTTTTCCATTTTTATTTCTTCCCTGTATTTTTCACATATACTCTTATACCATTGTTGTAAAAATTTTATCCTTACTCTTAAAGTTTCTATTACTTTTTTGCTTCATCCCAACTTTTTATTATTTTTGAACTGAATAATTTAGGTAGATTGTTAAAATATAATTTTCTTATTTCCTTACTTTCTTCTATATTATATTTTCCCTTATGATAATATTCTCTAAATGTACATGTATATTCATCTATGTAGCACATATTATATATTGCTAATTTTAATATTAGGTTCCTGTTTGTATCTTTTTCTATATTTTGTGCTTGTTCTTCTTCTTCTTCTGTTGCCATACTACTAAACTCATTTCTTATAACTGTTTCATATTTTTTCAATATTTCTATTGGTGATACTTTAGTTGTTCCTTCTGTGTTTTTGTCAGATCTTAGTACCTTTTTACTTTCCTCAGTTAAATTTGATAGCCATAATTTTACTGTTCCTATTAATGTTCTTTCAATGTATTCTGGTATATCTGTTGTGTCTATACTATTATCTAGTAATTGTTTTGATATATATCCTACCCATAGTTGTATTGTCTTATTTGTATCTATTATACAGTCCAAATCTAAGAAGTTGTAATTTTTATTAACTATTTGTTTTGGTATCCATCTATATTCATTGTTTGGGTTGTACCTTTTTGGCTTATCTTTGTAATTATATATTGGTTTTCTTATTTCTGATGTACTAGGTATTATATTTTTGTCGTCCTTTTTATCAAGAGCATTTACTTCTGTGTTTGTTTCTTCTATTTTTTTATTGACTGCTTCTTCTTTTCCTTAATTTCTAGATCTTCGATTCTTTCTAAAATTTTTGTATATGCGTCACTATCTTCTGAATCATAATAATTTATAATCATTTATTTTTTCAGTGTCTATTGTATTTATTTCTAATTCATTGGCCTTTAATTCTTCATATTTTATTTGTAATTTTTCTTTAAATTGATTTATTTCATCTAATAGTTTTTATTCTTTATCCTTTTCATCTTTTTCTCTTTGTCTTTTTTCATATAAATCTTTTAGCATTTGCAATTCCTTTTCTAACTCTGAAATCCTATTATTTTTTGTTTCTTCTATTTTTCGTATTTCATCCGTAGTTTGTTGTTTTATCTTATCTATTTCTTTTTTTCTGTCTATTTCTTCATTTTCTTTTGCTATCCTTACCATAGCTGTTAACTTATCTTCTAATTTTAATTCTTTTTTTGCTAGCATTAAATATAAATGTCAACTAAAAAGTAAACATTAAAATGACTTTAAGAGGGACAATTTTGTAAATTTTACAAAGTTATCATTTATTTCTTAAATTTTGTGTCTTGTCAAAAGACGACACATAAGATGAGAAGAAAGAGGTAATATAATGTAGAAGAGAGAAGAATATAAAAGGGTTATCCTTTTGGGGCACCTACACAAAATAATCTATATTTCTCTAAAATAAGAGTTTCCTTGGTATAACTTTCAAATTACAATTCATAGCATCTATTTTTGTTTTTTCTTCTCTTCTTTCTTTTTAACTTTTTTTCTCTCTTCTATCTTTAGTCTCTATTTCCTTTTCTTCTTTTTTCGTTTTTCTCTTTCTCTTTTATATCTGTATTTACTTCTCATTATTTTTTTAATCCTATTTTTCTTTCTCATTTTTTCTTTTTAGTTTCCTTTTGTTTCTTTTTTTTTTCGTTCCCATTTTTTCTTCTTTTGCTTGTATATTATATTTTTATTTTCTTATATTTTAAAAGAATATTACTACGTCGGATATAAGTCATGAATGATGACCGAAATATCATAACTGTGCATTGTATTTCTTTTTTCCATCATTTTTTTGGTTATTTCTTTTTACTTTTTTCATTTTTTTACTTTTTTCTTTTTTTGTGTGTGTGTATTTTTGTGTTCTTTTTTATTTTTCGATTCTTTCTTTTCATTTTTTGTCTTCTTACTCTAACTTCTATTTCTCTCTTTTTATTTTCTTTTTTCATTTTCTTGTATTTTTTCTTTTTCATTTTTTTTCCTTTTTTGTGTTTTTTCAATTTTTATTCTATTTCTGTTTTCTATCTCTAGATTCTATTTCTCCTTATTTTTTTTCTTTCTAATTTTTTTATACTTTTTTGTCTCATTTTTTCTATTTTGTATTTTTCATATTTTTGAAATATATGGCTACTCAAGAGTAAGTAATTACTTATCGTATTTGTATTCGTGCTATCCAATTATTTTTTTATATTCATTGATACAATTATATTTGTATTTATAGTTCATGCTTATTTTTGTATTTGTATTTTATAGTTTGCATCTATATTTATATTTTGTAGTTCACATCTATATTTATATTTTGTAGTTCATATCTATATTTGTATTTTATAGATCGCACCATCATTGATATTTTATATACACAGTTGTATTTTAAAGAATTATTTTGTATTTCTGTCTTATAGCTACTGCATTTTGTAATTGTATTTTATGATTTTATTTTGTTTGTATTCGTATTCTATTTTCACCAATGCACTTGTATTTTTAAAGAACTATTTTATATTTGTATTTGTAAGTTGACCATAAAAAGACATAAAATACAAGTCGAGAAAATAATAACCGAGACAAGAAATTAATCGCAACAATAATTTTGTTGATTTCAATGTGTGAGTGTTTAATCTCTATGAATCCTCTGATTCGCCTTATCAAATATAAATTAAAGAGCTTCAAACTTGATCTTGAATTTGAACTTGGCTTGTAAATTTGATGGAATTTATCTTGAGTTATACTTGAATTCAAGGGCATTTGATTAATCTTGAATTATGATGAACTTGAATGCTTGATTTGTAGCTTATAGAGAAATCGGGTGTGTTTGATCCATGAGCTCTCTCTTGCTTCTTGTTAGAGTTATTGGTGACCTTTTCTGACTTATGAGACCTCCTATTTATAGTTATAGGAAGAAAGTAGTCATGATGAAGGTGGATTTCTTTTGACCAATCATATTTAAGTGTTATGACGTATTTTATGGACTTTTAATTTCACTAGGTTTGCTGCATCATTTTGATATGTGGCATGATCCATTGGTCTCTTTCACTTGACTTGGCATGCCACGTCATTTGATACATGACGCCCAGTTGGGTCTCTAGAATATGATGTTATCTTGGGCTTAGCAAATTGGGCTCATCGTTTGTAGCCCAAACTAATTGACTAGTCTAATAAAAATTGGACTCTAATTAAGTTCATATTTATTTGGATTTAAATAGATAATCTAATTATATTAATCCATAATATTATTTGGACTAATATATTTAAAATTTATGTGATCACAAATACCCCACTTCATGACTTATTGAAGTATTTAGATCTTCATAAACTAGACTTGAAATTTAAATGTGATGTCTTAAATGATGTGAAATGCTAAAACCACCATAGATTGGCTCATGTTTATTCAGCAAAACATGTTGAATTTGCACATGAAACTTCTTTGAATCATGTAATATTCTAATAATAGAGTGTGCACAATTATCCATGTTGAAGTTGAAGTTGACCTTGACTCTTTTTGGTCAAGATTCTTGATTTTATGGAAAAAGTTTCAACACCCACAAAGACAAGTATCACTAGGAGTTTCGTAAATTAAATTGGAGGTAGTAACATTAGTTTTGCCGGTTGCAGACAATTACACGATTCACTTTTCCTATTGAAAAATGGACTAAATATACCTGACTAGAAAACAAACCTAACTTTACTCCTACTACAATTAATGCACTTTATTTTAATCCTTCTCGAACTTGGAGCTGAAAAAAAATTTCCATTCTTTTAACCCTATAAATACCCCTTAATTAATCATTGGAATTCACACGTAGTTATCACTGTATACACTCTTCGCTGGTATTATATCATTAGCTGGTTGCTAGCTCACCATCTTAGTATTACAGGTATATGACTTTTAATTCATTTTCATTTGTTATTGACTCTAATTTTTTTTGGGTCTCTTAATATTTTTCGTCCTTTTTCTAGCCCAACATGATGGTGGTAATAAATTCATAACTTATTGTATAAATATCAAAATTAGGAATGGTCTAAAATTTTTAACAGAAGACTTCTTAATTTATATCATATTAGAAATTTAAAATGGAACTCCTTCTAAATAATTCAAGACAAAATTTTTAAGCTAGCTTAAATTCTATCATGCTTAAAATTTTAGATTATGTGTCTTTACTAAAACTTCCATATCTCAAAGAAGGAACGACAAAATCATGAGCTGCTTGATCCTTGTGAAACTAGCCACAATATATCTGGAATTTGAAATTTAATATCTTTGATATCTTTTCAGATGCTATCCCAAAATCAACATTGAATTTTGATGCACCAATAGTTTTAGACTTTCGCAATGAAACCAAAAAGATTATATATCAGTGTGGGAGTATCAAAATCATGATCCGCTTGAGTCTATAGATACCAGAAACATGCATATATACATATCAAAGATTTGGAATTTATGACTTTTGAAATCATTCTAGAAATTTTTTTGAATTTGATCCTAGATTTTGTCCAATAGAGAATTTCAGATTTACGTTGCTTCACTAAATGATTTATGTATTGATGGAGAAACATCATAATGAAAGGGTGTTTTGATTGTTTCATACTCGATTTTAAGGGTATCATTCTCACCAAAACATCATGTCTGGATTCAAGTTGGTTATATTTGGCTTTCGAGTTTGAAAAATTATAACAGGTAACATCTCTTCTATTTGTGTTTTCTTTATATTGTCTTTTCCTCTCCCTTTTGTAGGATTGAAACAAATGAAATTCACAACTAGTTAGCTTAAGGTGTGAGAATTTAACTTCTCTCCATCACCTTGATACCTAACAAGTTTGGTTTTAAGTATGGTTCCTTTTCACCTGTGTACTTATGCAAAGGTTAGCTTTAGGTGCGAAAATTTAACTTCATCTCTCTCACCTTGAGACCTGACAAGTTCAGCTTCAAGTATGGTCCCTTTTCATCGATATAATTATGCAATGATTAGCTTAAGGTGAGACAGTTTAACTTTATCTCCGTCATATTGAGACCTGACAGGTTTGGCTTCAAGTATGGTCCTTTTTCACCGATGTACCTATGCAATGGTCAGCTTATGATACGAGAGTTTAACTTCGTCTTTGACACTATAAAACCTGACAAGTTCGACTGCTTTACATAACAAATCCATCAAAATTCTAGCTTATGGTGCAAAGGGGAAAATATTGTCCACCTTAAGGCATGAAAATTTTGAGATTCTTTTATGTATAAATCCGCTAAAGATAGTAGCTTAAGGTGCAAAGGGACAAATCTTGTTGACCTTAAGGCATGAAAATTTTATGAACTTTATAAGGATAAATTAGTGAAGAGACAAGCTTAAGGTTCAAAGGGACAAATCATGTCCACCTTAAGGCATAAAAATTTTGAGATCCTTTTAAGTGGAAATCCGTGAAACAAACTAGCTTGAGGTGAAAAGGGACAAATCTTGTCAACCTTAAGGCATGAAAATTTTTAGATTTTTTAAGGATGAAGCCGTGAAGAGACCAAGTTAAGGTGCAAAGGACAAATCATGTCCACCTTAAAGCACAAAAATTTAGGAGGCCTCAATTTGAAGACTTGGAGATTTAGTCAACTTCTACTTGCAAATTTGACGATTTTGTTGGTTCAACTTTCAAATTTGGTGAATTTGAAGACTTCAACTTGCAGACATGGAAAATTTAACGAAATCAACTTACAAACCTTGTAGATTTGAAGTCTTTAGCTTACAAGCAGATTTGGAGAATTCAGCTTTTAGACTTGATATATTTTTGACTTCAAATTCGAGGCTTGGTAGATTTTTTCCTTAATTGTAAGGTTGGAGAACTTTAGCATTCCAAATCCCATTGAAGGATCTCTTTTTTTTTTCGATGGTCTGCCTCCATTAAGCAACAAATATATGGTGTAAGTCCAAAAATTAATAAGAATATTACAGACTTAGTATTCATATGGTGAATAAGGCGGGAATATATTTTTATGAAACTCATGAAATTAAACTCAAAATAAAATTCTAAGTGCCTATGCACCTTGGTAATAAGGACCAAGTCACAATGTAGTTCTGGTGAATATTTTTTTGAGCCACACACAGTTTATACTCTTGTGGTCTAAAAGTGAACATGTAGTTTATACTTGTGACTGAAGAAATGTTATCTTCCTTTATGGATAGTATTTATTCAAGAAATTGGCATTGATATGACTAATTTTTACATAATCTGCATTAATAAGCTTGTAAGCATCATTTGAGTATGCCTCTTGTACGACATATGACCCATTATTCTTTGAGGTGAATTTTTCCCCAGACTTATGAGAAGTAATAATGGGTCTTCTTAATCCAAGGACTTGATCTCAAATTTGAAAGCACCTTCAACAAACTTTTTTATTGAAAGGATAAGGTAGACGGGCTTGATAACATGTTTTGATGAGCTTCCAACCTTTTCTCATCAAGAGCTTCTAACTCTGCAATATACAACTTAGCATTTTCTTCTTTGATGAGGCCTTATTTATATCCAGTCTTGTAGAATGTATTTAACGATTAAGTTAAAGGACTAGTTAAACTTCAAAAACAAGTGAGTATGGAGTTACTTGCATCAGAGCATAATAAATCCACAAACTCCCGAGTGTGCTTCATCTATAGATTGTACTATTTCTATATCTCCCAAACATCATGAGAGAATTTTTCAAATGATCTTATAGTTATCGTGTCCTTGTAGTAAAGAAAGTTGAGCAACACAACAACAGATATTAGTCCTTCTCATTTGATCCTTTGGAAGTATCCAATAGAGAAATTAATTAATGACAAGTTATCTCTATCTATCTTTAAAACTTTAGACATAGCAACGAGGTTTTCAATTTTTTTATTTACATATTCACCGATATTCGGTAGTGGTACTACCCATTCTTTACGGATAGTAACTCATTTTTGGTTTTAAAGAGTTATTGTTAAGGACAAAACAACCAAGACATTATCTTACTTGTTTTCTTTTCTTGGAACATGATGAAGGGTCACATTTCAACGCCATCCCATAAAATTTTGAGCATAATTAATATATATACATAGCTCAGGATTTTTAACTTCATATCTTCCCAAGAGTTGCTTGATCACTAATTTAAAGTCACCAAAGGCTTGTAATTGTAGTTGCTTCATCTCATTAACCATTACCATCTTGAGTATTAATGCATGATATTCAATAATATATTGTTGGAGCAATGGTTTGTCAAGGTCTGTATGGGATGACCTCTCCTTAAGGAGTGACAATCACCACACCAGAACTAGCTCTACCTAGATGTGCGACACTATCAAAGTACATCATCCATGGGGATCTAGGTTCAACAATCATTGAATCTTCACCAGAAAGTTCATCATTTAATTTCCAATAATCAAGTATCGGGTGGTCTGTCAAGAAGTTCGTAAATAATTTTCCCTTTACTACCTGTTTGGGAAATATACATGATCTTAAACTGTTGAAATATAAGGTACCACCTTGCAAATCCATGACTATGGACTCGTTTTGACATCATAGACTTGATGGGATTTTCCCTATAAATAATGCTAATGACATGAGTTTGAAAGTAGTGTTTAATCTCTTAGATTGAGAAGGATGATTCCAAATACATATTTTTGATTGGAGAATATTTTAGCTCATTTGGTTTCACCATTCAACTCAAATAGTAAATAGAGTTTTCTTTGCCTTCACTATTTTATTGATCCAGTAGTTCTCCAACTGACCTTTTTTTGCTGTGATACAGAGTATCAATGGTTTTCTAGATATGGGTGCTGCAAGAACCAGAGGCTTCATCATGTATGATTGACACTTTCAAAGGCCTTACTATAATCTTGGTCCCATTTAAAAGGAGCATTCTTCTTCATGCAATTTCTAAATGGTTGATATTTTCTGGCTAGTTTTGGGATGGTCCTCCTTAAATATTCTAGCCTTCCTTGAAGGCTTTCTAACTCGTGAATATTTCTAGGATCAAGAATCTTTAGAATTCCGTTGACCTTGGCTTTGATCAATTTCAATTCTTTGGTGTTGTACAATAATGCCAAGGATCTTTCCAAAAGTAACTTTAAAGGCACATTTCAATGTATTCATGCTAAGTTGATATCTTTAGAGAAACTTGAATAGAATTCTTAGGTCTTTCAAGTGGTCGTCCTTCTTTCTTGACTTCATCACTAAGTCATCCACATAAAAATTAATATATTTATAGAGTAGGCCATCAAATATGTTTTTTATGACCCTTTGATAAATGAAACCAACATTCTTCAAATAAAAAAACATCACTTTATAGCAATAAATACCTTTGTTCATAGGATACACATTGAACTCTTCATTCTTTGGTGCCATGTAGATTTAGTTATAGCTGAATGAGCTATCCATGAAGGACATTACCTTATAACCATTATTAGTATCAATCATCAACTCTGTAATTGGAATTGGAAAATAAACCTTAAGAAAGGCATTGTTGAGATTCCTAAAGTCGACACAAACTCCATTCTTCTTTCTCAAAAGAATAGTACTTGAAATCTCTATGGGGTATTTGATTTTAACATCTCCTTTCATTAAAACACAAGTTCTGATTGTTGCCTCATTCTTGAATGAATCAATCTTTGGAAATCCTTCTGGATCCTAGATGAAGATGCTTTGTTGTTTTTAGACAACTTTTTCGGTGCTTGCTGATTTATATTGTATTTATTATACCCAACCTCTCAAACACAAAAGTTTTATAAGCTTATTCTCCTAGTTGATCAAAGATAGAAGGCCTTTTGTTAGAAGTAGGAGATGCTCTTCTATAGTGATATAGTTACTAATTATACTTCTTATGGATATGAGAACAAGAGGTGGTGGTGTGTAACCTAGGAATTCACGCGTTTTCCTGGTGGAAGCCTTTGATGGGAGTTTTCATAACTTTGATGGCTTATTAGGTTTATATCCATACTTTGCAAATAGATTATATGCATTTGAATTAAATCCTTCTTTTGTACATTTAGTAGGGAGTGTTATAACTTATGGCAGATTTTGAGTCGTAATTTCTCTAAGTAGCCTTGAGTCTAAGTTTATTGTGTTAATTTTCTTGATAGGTAGATTTGTCCCTCCTATTACATTTTATTGGAAATTTGATGAATGATATTTCTCTTTCTTAAGATTTGGTACATAGAGGAGAACATGATTTGACTTTTTTTCGTGGATGCAATGCTTTTTTTATTCAAGGTGGAAGGAGGCTTCTAAGTGGTGACTTTTTTATACCCACTGTAACCTTCTTAGCTACAATATCATTGCACTAGTTATTGTGACATCATCAAATTTTTTCTCATTTACAAAATAATTCTTCAAGTAGAAATTTGCATCCGTAAAGTTTGACTCAGCTTTAGTGAATGGCTTATCATCTGTAACTATATTTCTTTGCACTCTGTGTTCTATATTATTTAAGCATTGATAGTAAGAGGGTGAGATAATTTTATTCTCATATACCAAAGGCCTACTAAATAATATATTGTATGCAGTCATGGCATCAATCACACATATCAACTCATTTGATCGCAAATTATACATATGAATCCCAAACTTGATAGATCCAATGTCCCTCTGATACCCTTAGTTGAACTCTTGGATCATCAAATGGATTTTAGAAAGTTTATCAATAGCAATGCCAAGTTCTTTTTATTGCGGAATAGACAAGATATTGACTCTAGATCTCTCTTCTCTGAATATTATATTTATCTTCTTTCCTAGAACATAACCCCCCATATACAAGGGACAATTGTGTAGGGTTTCACCAAGAATATGATAATTATTTATAAATGTGATTTTTGTATCATATACATGCGCTTCTCGACCACAAGGTTCTATAGTATTTTTATAAGGTGAAGGAACTTACATAGGTAGGATCTCACCCTATGCTCTTTCTTTACTAATATTAAAGCAAGTTGCCTTAAGGTTGACTTGAATATTCTTTGCACGAAAACAACTTGGTAAGAATTCTTTCAAAGTCATAGGACTTCATGGTTTTTGGTGGTGATGCTCCACTACCCTCGTTCTTTTCAAAAGCTTAACCAGTTTTTGTTTCCTTAATTTACTTACCATCCTCCTTCTAGTAGGCTGCTCGGGTGACTCTTTTCATAGAATGATCTTCTTATGTCTATGCCTAGTCACTAGAGTCCAACCTTAATCATCAATTTCAATAAATGAAGACTTATCATGATCTAATCATTCCTCTTTATGGTGTTTAAAATATATTAGGACCGAATCAAGCGAGCCCAAAGTCATAGAAATATTTTGAGAACTAACCTTCTCATCATTAAATAACATCTTCTTCTAATTTTCTAGTTGCATAATTATGTCTTTTAAGGTAAAATATATCTCTAGAGGGTGACCCACAAGCCTGTGATACTTGTAATAGTTTGGGTCATTAGTCTTTTCATCCTCATGGGATCATTTAATCTCTTGTAGATAAATGAGCTTATGCTCGAGAAGTTTATTGAAAATTTTAGCAACATCAGAATTATGGAAGGGGTATTCCTTTTCTTTTATCTCCTTCAATGTCAACTTCATATTTAGACGTGCACGAGAAGTCATCTTCATGCTTTGCTTCTTTCTTACCTTTATGGTGAACCTTATAGGAGACACGTCAACATTCATGGATTCCTTGTTGTCATTTTTTGCTTCATCTTTTGGTTTCCTACTTATCCTTTTCCCTTCGAGGGTCATGGATAGACGCTACTCCCTTTTTGGTTGAAGACATGCTCTACTATATGTCATGAGAATGAGAATCTAACTCTTCAAAGGATTTTAGTTTAACATCTTGCAAGATATAAAGAAGCTCCCAATGCATTCCTTGGATGTACATCTCTATTGTAGAAGTTTCACTGAGCCTATATTACAGTTTAGGCTCATATTTTTCCATCTATTGATAAAGTGAATGACTAAATCATCCTTTATTTGATAAGTATTTTGGAGATCTACCATGCTCACTATACTCCTTGTTCTATAGAAGTTATTTTGGAACTCATGCTCCAATTTCTCCCAACTATTGATGAAATTAGTCTCAAGGTTCATCTACCAATAAAAGGCATCTTCCTTTAGGGAATGCATAAATTTTTTGAAAAGATAGTCACCGTAGGTTCTAGAATTATTACATGCCACAAAATGCGCGACATATTTCTTTGGATTTCCTTTGCCCTCAAATTGTTGAAATTTAGGGGGTTGATAGCTGGCAGGCATTTTGAAGCTATCAATTTTTGCAGTGTAGGTCTTGACATATGTCCAAAAAGACTTGGTGACTACATCATACTTGTCTTTAAGGGTCCCTTCAATGAACTCCTTCAAGTGATCAATCGAGATCATCCCCTCAGAAGAGATGTGTACCTCCTTAGTAGATGGTGTTTGTTTTAGCACTTATGGAGCTTTTCTAGGTTTATGTCTAGAATCCTCGTATATTAATCCATTCATCCTATCCACTAACTTATCAATTTGATTATTTTGAATTTGCACATATTCAGCAAGACCTTTAATTTCCCCTATCAGGCTTGCAAGCGGCACCTCCATAGATGAGGCATCAATTATCATTACTTACATCATTACTGAAGATGTTGGAGAGTAACATGAATTATCACATAAGTTGATCTTTGAAGTGCTCAGCTTATGAACTGTAAGTAGGGATGATGAGTTGGTTGAACGACCACCATTCTTAGTGTCTGAATATTTTAAATCAGATTGCTCAAGTAGAGCTAGAATCTTCTTAAGTGTCTCTGCCACATTACTTACCTCTTCTGAAGCACTTTCATGAAACCTCAATTTTTTAGGCTGAAGATCCAAAATTAAAGATAGTACGGATGATAATTGATGAAATTAGAGATTGTGTGGATGACACTTGATGTATTTTTTGTCCTAACATGTTGGCTTTGCTCCTTGTGACAACTCCAATGCTTCCAAAAGTACCACCAAGGATACATTCGGTTAGCAGAGAATTTGAAATCAATAGTATTAGAGGCAATTGATTAAGAATTAGCCTTCTTGAAAGTCATTTTAGTATTCTTAAACTTTGATGTTAGAAAATTTTAGACGAGAGGCACAAATTATTCCACTATACATAGTAAAATTTGTTTGATAATAAAATTTGTAACTGAAAAAAAAATAATTATAACGACAAAAATATTACAACAATCGTTTTATTAATTTCAATATGTGATTGTTAACAATCTATATGAATCCTCTTCTTTGCCTTTCAAATATAAATTCAAAGGGTTCGAACTTGATCTTGAATTTGATAACTTTATTTGTGAATTTGATGTATTTGATCTTGTCTCATACTTGAATTCAAAGGCTTTTGGTGTTGTTCTTGAATCTTGTGGTCTTGATCTTGAATCTTAAGAAACTTGAATGCTTGATTTTTATCTTGTAGAGAAATTTGGTATGTTTGATACATGATGCTCTCTCTTGATTCTTGTTAGAGTTGTTGGTGTCCTTTCATGAATTATAGGACCCTTATTTATTGTTATAGAAAGGAAAGAGTCATGATGATGGTGAATTTTTTTTGACCAATCAGATTTAAGTGATATGATACCTTTTGTGGGCTTTGGATTTTACTAGGCATACTGCATCATTTTGATATGTGGCATGATCCTATTGGCCCCTTCACTCGACGTGCCATGCCCTTATAACTAGCTATTTCTGAAATACACTATCAAATTATTTCATTTAACAGTTGATATTACACCTATGACGAATTTCTATTTTCTTTTAATAAATGGAAAAGAGATATGTTGGACTTTATTCTCATTGATAGTAAAGAGAATAATTATTTTTCAACTACTAACTATACTTAAACTTTATAAAATAATGATGGCCCCCTATTTATAGTTATAAGAAGAAAAGAGTCATGGTCAAGGTGGATTTCTTTTGACCAATCAGATTTAAGTACCATAACATATTTTATGGGCTTTTGATTTCTCTAGGCTTACTGCATCATTTAGATATGTGACATGATCCTATTGGCCCCGTTCACTTGACGTGGCATGCCTTTATAACTATCTATTTTTAAAATACACTATCTATTTAGTTATGATACACTTTGATAATTTTATAACTTATTAATATTTTAAGCGGAGATAGTGAATCTTGATATATTAAAATATTAATATTATATAACAGAGATTTTATTAGAAATAATTTTCTATTAATTATGGTATATTAAAAATATAATATTTATTTTATCACAAACCTATGAAATACCTGATATATAAGTAATTAGATAAAATTAGGTCAGGCACTAATTGTAACACCCTAGATTTTGGTCCCTAAGAATTTTTGAGTTTTTAAACTCACTGCCCAGAATACGACACTCCTAATGAGTTGTTACGTTTCATTACGGGTCTTTTAGACCAAATCATAGTTTGAACAATATGTTAGCGTAAAGTATCTTTTATGGCCATAACTAAGAGGTTATGAGTCGTAAAGACAAAAAATGAGTCATACAGTCCCATCCGTAACCAAACCAGCATAATGCCCAAAGTATTCTATCTTAACTATGACTTAGATCCTAGGAGTGATAGGTCTCTTAATGAGCCACAATATGGGAGTCTTAGGGTTTCAAAAGTAGGTTCCTTCAGCTATTTTTGAGATAATGACACGTGGTGACAAGCATAGTGAGTCCTTACGAGCCGTATAGTAACCTTTAGTCACTAGCGATAATTTTCCAACTTTGTAGTTGAGTACACTTTAGACATTTCCATCTTCCCTTACTTAATATCTACGACCATAAAAAATCTTTGGGATATTATTTTCAACACTTTAAAACTCAAATCACTCTCTCAAACTCTCTAAATTGTCCAATGTTATGATACTTAGGTTTCTAAGAAGTTGGTTATCTAAGGGCTTAAATGGTTGATTTATCGCCATAAATCATGGTATTTAAGGCATGTTACTCTTCTCCAATTCTTATTTTATGAAAAGCATGTGTTTTACATTATTTTATTTTATGTCTTTAAGTGTTGTTTTTAATGTGGTTGAGAGTTTTGGAATGGTTGATATTTTAATTGCTTTCTCTTGATTTTTATGAGTTGTTCATGGTTTTAATTGAAACTTTTGAAACAATGGGGTGTATGGTTGTAGGATTTGGAATGGGGGTTGCATTTTTCCCCAAATTAATGTTTTGAAATTGGAATTGGTTTTAAATAACTATGTTTCCTCAACCCACTAATGTAAATGCTTTTGAACTGTGAAATTGTCACTTGATTTTACTTACCCACATATATTATTCCATTGCATAAATGGTTAAACAATGAATATGTATTTTGAAGGCCTTTTTGTCTATGATTTGATTTAATGAACAAAAGGGTTGAGGCATTCCCCCGAGTTAATATGATTGTTGTGGTGTAGAGATAAACTTGCAAGTGTAAGGGAATGATGATACCCATGGTGTGTCTTAACGATTGATTGATTAGTTAATAAATGGATTATATGAAACTTGTTTTTAATTAGGTTTAATAGGGTTATGTAGCTAAGTAGTGTAGGTGTGGGTCTTAGATAACTTATATTGGAAACTCATGTTTGCCGACATAAGATTTGGTTTTGGTGACTGTGTGCACAGTTCACACTACTGATATATAATAGTATCTTGGATTGATTTAGGGTCGGGGAATTATCTTTTCTTTCTTGAAACCTCTGGTTCATGTGGCTAATATGCACTGGGACCCTTTCAATAGGTGGAGATAAACCCATATAGCTGATGGGTGCCTATTTATTTAGGTTGAGCTACATAGCCTAGGATAATATTTTACTATTATGCTAAACAACATTCCCTACCCCATCATTTATTATATATATATATATAAATATATTCATGTATATACGTATGTGAACATGTACAGTGGGTATGAAATAGATATGACTTGACATTATATTTTCCACTATCCCTGAGTATTATGCAAGTGCTCAATCTACTAACTATCTACGAAAACTATATCCCCATGCGATACAGGCACCAAAGATACTCTACTTTTTGTGTAGTGTTAGGTAGATCGGCTTGGTTCATCGGTCGTTAGTGGTGAAGTGGTGAGCTTCCATTCTCCAAAAGATTTGATTATTTCATCAACTTCATTTGATAAACTAGAATTGAAGAGTTCATATTAACATTATCATTATCATTGTCATTGTCATTATCAGAGTCAGAGGAATGTAATTGTCATTGTCATTATCAGGCTTTGTGGATATTATTGCTGTTAGCTATTGATGTTGACACTCTTAGTCATCATTGTTTTTTGTCATCTTTCTATCTTGTTATATGTTCGGATTTCAACCACTTCTAGGTGTTCTATTTTTTGTGTGGTTAGGCAAAAGGGGTGGTGTCCGATTCATGATGGACTTGCGATACCCATCATGGTCAGCCCTGGTTTGGGTTGTTAAAAAGTTGGTATTATAGCCTAGGTTTGGTCTCGTGGGGTGTCCATAAAGTTATGTCAAGTGGAGTCTCTTTTATGGGTGTTTAGCATGCCACACTTATAAGAGAGAGGCTATGAGAAATTTAGGAATGTTTAACTTTCTTGAGATCTACTTTCAAGATGTAGAGTCTTGGGTGTTTAAATATCATCTAATTCCCTTTTGTTAACTTTTTAGATTATGCCTCCTAAGAGATTTAATGACCATGGAGACTCCTCTGTCCTGCTTGAGGACTATATGGAGGGGGCTCATCCTACTCATTAAGTTCAGACCCGGTCTAGGGTCACCACTTTTAATTACCCTTGTAGAGTTCCACTGGTCTCCACTGATCATTCTCCTGCTGGTGACACCCCTGCTCAGTCAACTCAGGAGATATTAATAATGCTGATTTTATTCTTTCTATCCTACAAGTGTTGTTGTGAGTTCTTCTAAGGCCACTGGGGTTGGACAATTTATGAGACATAATCCTCCGACCTTTACTGGATCTAAGGTTGAGGAAGATCCTAAAGAGTTCATAGATGAATGCTTTTGACTCCGAGGGTGTAGAATTCCCTGCATACCAAGTAAAGCATATGGCTTATCAGTGGTATGTTAAGTGAGACCAGTCTAGGGGAGATAAAGTAGAGTTGGATTTATAGGAGGATTTTTTTAGGCCTTTTCTTGATTGTTTTTTTCTTAGAAGTGAAGGGAGGCAAAGGCTGAGATGTTTGTTAATTTGAAGCAAGGAAACATGGTTGTGAGGGATTATTCTTTGAAGTTTCATTAATTGTCTCGTTATGCTCCTAAGCTAGTGTCTAGAATGAGGGCTAAGATAAAAAAGTTTGTTTCGTGCTTCTCTCGGGACTTGGTGTTGGAGTGTAAGGCCGCCTTGCTAAACAGTAACATGGATATCTCTAGGTTGTGGTGTATATACAATAGGTAAAAAATAAAAAGAACAAACAAGACAATTTAGGGGAGAGGGCAAATAATAGATCATGGTATTCCAAGCAGGGTGGTGGCCAGTAGAATATTGGTAAAGATGGAATGAAATGGTTTAAGAAGAAGTGGGGGAGTTTATGTTCTTATTCTACAGCTAGTGACCCATATCCTAAGCTGTTCGATGATCACTGCTTCAAGAGCAATAGTGGGTTTAGGTCACTAGGTCCCCAATCTCGTGCCAGTGGGGCCCAATCAGCTTTATGATAACCTCCTTGTAGATTCTATAGATAGTTTGCATCGTGGGCTTTGTGATGAGAGGAGGAATAATTTTTTCAGATGCGGCCATCCTGGACACATTTAGAGGAACTTTCCTTCAGGGAATGTTTCTAGTAGGGCGAGTAAGATCCCGATTTCTGCTTCTTCAACTCCTGCATCAAAGGGTACAACTTCTAGCTTTGACACTGGTAAAAACTGTGTATATTCTCTTTCTACCCATCAAGTTTCTGAGGCATCTCTTGATATTGTTACTCGTAAACTAAAACTCTTCTCCCATGATGTGTATTCTTTACATTATCAAGGATCTTCCTTTTCTTATGTGGCCCCATATATGGAAATTCATTTTGGTTTTGGTCCTGACTGTATTCTTGAACCCTATTCTATGTCCACTCCAATGGGTGACTCTATTATGGCTAGAAGAGTCTTTGGGGGATGCGTGTTATCCGTCTGTGGTAGGTAGACTTTAGTGGATCTAATTGAGTTGGAAATGTTAGACTTTGATATGATCTTGGGGATGGATCAGTCGTACTTGTACTTTGCCTCTCTTGATTGTCAGACCCGAAGGGTTAGTTTCAAACTTTTGAATAAACCCATGATTAAATGGGAAGGAAGTTCCTTAGTGCCTCAGGGAAGATTAATTTCTTATCATATAGCCCCGAGATTGATTTCCAAGGGGTGTATCTACCATTTAGTGCATGTTAAAGACTCTAGTTCTGATGGTTCGTCATTATGATTTGTCCCTGTGGTTTGTGAGTTCCCCGAGGTATTTCCTAATGATCTTCTTGGTGTTCATCCCAATAGAGAAATTGATTTTGGGATTGATATTCTTCTGGACATGATGACGTCAAAGCAACACCTCCGTTTAGATGATGATACGATCACTGTCAAGATATAGTAACCCAACTAAGGCTGTGTTCGAATCCCAAAGGAACACGTGGTTTGACAGATCTCAGTAGTTTTAGTCTATGGGCAAAACAATAAAGTAAATGGGGGATTAGTTTGTATTTTTCTCAAACACAGAACAATATTAAATTTCTTAAAAGTCAACAATGAGTGGACACTAGGATTGTGTTCCCCCTGGCATCTCAACTTTGTAGGTTTCTCGTACATTATTGAACCATCCCAATACCTTGCATGCAGAACTGATAAGTTATGTACCTACTATAGTCTTTTGGATGAGTAGGAGGATTCACCCTTTACCTATTGATTCTCAGGATGTCGTATTACTAACCCTTACCCTGGTCTCAGTTAACTATCATCTTTTGAGAATCAAGTTACTAGATGAAGGCTAATAATCATTCAAATATATAGTTGTGCTGCAACGGATCGACTATTAACTTGCCAAATTACTATTATCTTTATCTTTTCCTAGTTACTACCCCTTTATTAGAGAAAGTAGTAATATCCAGGCAGGATCCTAATATGTTCACCCATTAAGAAATCAATCAAATTGAAGATAAAGAATTACATGGCATGGGTATGGGTTTCCCATCGACAATCATAATTCCCCTATCAATTTGCCAGGGTTTCCACAACTCTAGCTATAGGTTTTCATCACACATGATTATGATGATATCAATAACATTAATTTTGGAAATCAAAGATGAAATCACAATGATAAGATGAAAGAAACCCAAAACTGTAAACTGAATATCAAGCAAAGTCAGTGCAATGAAATCCTAAGATCAAAGATAGATCTTGATATCAAAATATATTTGTAAGTGTTAAAAGTGGCAAACCTATACTAAAAAGTAGATAAATGGTATTGATAGTACAAGAGAAAACTCTAAAAATTAAGCCTTAATGGAATAGGAGAATCAGGGTCTATGGCCACCCGCTCCCTATACATGTGGGTTGGTCCTGATTGCAGGTTGTACTTGCGGTCTTCCCTAGGCACAGGTACCAACTGAATGTACTTTATGGGAATTTTCCTGCAAGTTGACTCTCGGGATTTTGGACTTTCTGGTACCCGTTTTGTCTACCTATGGTCAATAAGTCAACATGTGGTCCGTAGGTTGACTTAGTAGGTTCAAGGAGTCAGTTTTTCAGCTCTACTATGAAATTCGAATATGCATTGATCATGATTAATCCTAGAAAATCCCAGTGATCCATAATTGCTCAAAAAGTGCCAAAAGCACCCATTTCACCATTTTTATGAACTTATCATTCAAATCATAGTTTCTTGCAAAACATACCCACAACAGATCATATCTAACAAAAGGCCTCAGAAACCTACATATTTTCCTCTTTTAAGTATCGAAAGTGCTATATTTCTATAGCACATCAACACCCTCAATTTAGAATATTTGCATGTTCTCAGGAAACAAAAACACAACAAACAAAAATAATGCTTAACTAAGAGAATCTAAGATATTCAAGGCAGTCAGTCATCACATTTATTTCAAATCACAACATCCCCTCCTATATCACTTTTAGAAACCAATTGTGTATGAATATGAAGCACAACAATGTGACACAAAGGAATCAAGGAACAATATTTACATTAGAAATATAAAACCACTCCTATGTACAATTTACACTACCTAGAACAAGCAGATAGCTAGGAACATGACTCAAGTGCCCTCAAAAAAGGAATTTCCCACTCACTCATATGAAATCATGCATGTCAATGAAAGGATGGTTAAGAGTCAATCACACTCAACAAAGAAGATCCAGTCAAAGCATGTTAAATACCATAGGCTTTCCCTTATTTTCTTTAACATAACATTCAGTTAGTCAAGTCAGGATCACTATAGGACTTTACTCAGCTTGTAATGTAGACTTGGGGCTGATGTGATAGATATGGACATTTAAAGTGACTAAGCCTCCTTGTCACTAGACTAACTTTGGGGTCGCGCTTACTAGCCAATTTTCATTTATTCAATCCTTATTTTTCCTTTTTATTCCTTTTTGCACATTCAGGATGGGTGTGGTCTTTTTATTCTTTGTTTTTCACTTTTTCATAATTTTTTTCTTTTTCTTTTTTTTTCTTTTTTTTCCTCACACCTAGCCCTACTAACTTTTTCTCTTATTTTATGCTTCTTCATACCTATTTTACCCTAGCACCCCTATGATAGCCACCCTCAACTTAAGATTTTTGCCTGAGATAAGGTGCACAGTGTCCATGAAGGACCAGAACCAAGATAGGTTCATTGTAACACACATGGGAAGGTGAAAAGTGTAATAAGAAAAATAGATTATAAGGGTCAAAATAAGGATTAAGGGGTACAATTCGCACATAGAAGGTCATTTAGGTAAAAGTGGACTAAAATATAAAAATGGCCTATGATTTTTCATAACCGACTATCCTTCAACCTAGGCAAGACTAACTAGGCAAGTTCTAAATTTAACATACAAAAGGAACTAGGTAGCATCTCACATTCTTATAGCACAAAGTCTATATTACTAACTACTTCTCATTCAATTCATATAATTGTTAGAAAATTATAATCATGTCCCTAATACTAATGCCATAACAAGATCCACAAAGTTTACACCTATAAACATCAACACATAGTTCTAAAACACAGAATTTTGAGGGTTATAAAAATTAGTCAAAATCATACTACTGCCTTAAATACTCAAAATCTCCTAATTACACAAAATATCACAATACAAAAAATAACACAATAAGACCCAAAATTATCCTAGACATGTCAGTTCTAAGATCATACTACTACCGATAGTAAAAGAAGCATGGAAATAAAAACCCACAGAGGTTATTCGTTTGGTTTTGGAATACAATTTAGTTTAGTATTGGTTATTCATTGGTATTGGATAGTTGGGGCCCGTTTGTGTGGTTAGGGTCATAGACCTATCCAGAGTATTGGATTTTACAATAAAGCTATCCTTGTTCAAAATTCATTTGACTCAAGATATGCGTAGTTGGTTAGGTTAGGTAACGAGGATGGTCTCTAGTCCCGATTGGAATTAGGATCCATACTTAGTTTAGGGGTCTAGTCCCTGATATTTTTGGAGTTACACCGGTTTTTACTAGACTTCTTCAAGGTGAGGTGCCGAATATAGAATTTTGTCAATTGATTTATACTATTTCTTAGTTGGTTTTTGCTCAGGCTGAGCGAGATATATCTGGTATTTCATTTACTGATGCCACAAGGGTTGGCCAGTTTATGAAGATAAATCCATCTAATTTTATTGGAGTAAAGAAGGTGGAGGATCCTTAGGGTTTCTTAGGTAAAATAGAGAAAATCTTCAAGGTGATGCAAACCACGAATGTGGAAGGGGTAAATTTTATAGCTTATCAGCTTGAGAATGTATCATACTAATTGTACAAAGAGTGGGATGGGGCAAGAGGTGATGTTGAGAAGTTGTCCTTATACAAGACTTTCTTAAATACTTTTCTTGATTGCTTCTTTCCCTATGAGATGAGATAAGTGAAGATTGAGGAGTTTGTGAATCTTAAGCAGGTAAAGATGAATGTTAAAGAGCATGCCTTGAAGTTTTATCAACTATCAAGGAACGCTCAGGATTTGGTGTTCGATATGAGGGCGAAGATGAAAAAGTTCACTTCTGGGATATCTCGGGATTTGATCCTTGAAAGCAAGACTTTATTGCTATTTAAGGATATGATTATTTTGAGGTTGGTTATCCACATGCAGTAGGTGGAGAAAGAAAAAGGAAACATGTAAAGTTATGGGAAAGACAGGGTAAGAGAAATAGGTTCTCTAAGCAGGGTGGTTGGAATAGAGGTAAATGGTAAAAGAAGAAGTGCATGAGTTTTGGATCCTTCTCTACTAGTAGTGCTTTATTTCCCAAATAGACAACTGATAGAAGTCAGCAATGTGGTGATAATTTTCAGGCATAGGGTGCCCAATCTAAGGCGAGTAAGGCTTAGTCGACATTTTTATGCCTGCCTTGCTTATTTTATGGTTATCTTCATGGGGGATTTTATGATGGAGGGAGGGATAGATGTTTTAACTATGGCCAGCCAGGCCAAATACTCACGAATTGTCTTATTGGTATGGGTACTTTGGGAGCGGTGAAAGATCTGGTTTCTTCATCTTCTGCTCTAGCACCTAGTGGTGTTGCTTCTGCATCTGCTCCTGCTTCTGGTGTTGGAACTTGTCAAAAAATATTATATGCTCTTGCCTCTCGATGGGAGTTTGAGGCATCGCTTGATGTCATTATTGTTATGTTATAACTCTTTTCTCGTGATGTGTATTGTCTACTTGATTCGGGGTCCTCTCTATCTTATATGACCCCATTTATTGCTGTGTGTTTTGTCTTTGATCCTGAGGTTATTTCAGATCTATTTTCTATTTCTACCCCGGTAGGTGACTCGATTATTGCTAAGAGAGTTTATAGGGGGTGTGTGGTATCTGTTTGTATAGTAAAACTTTGGTAAATTTATTTAAACTTAATATGGTGGATTTTGATGTTATTTTGGGTATGGATTGGTTACACTTTTGTTACGCATCCTTAGATTGTGGACATATATTTAGGTTCCATGGTGAATCAGTTATGGAGTGAGAGGGTGGTTCCCTTCCTCCTAGGAGAAGGTTTATTTCTTATCTTAGATAAAGTAGATTAATCTCCAAAGGGTGTCTTTATCACTTGGTCTGGGTTAAATATTCTAACTCAAAAGGTCTTTCTTTTCATTTGGTTCTGGTGGTAAGTGAGTTTCCTGAGGTCTTTCCAAAAGAACTTCCTGGTGTTCCTTTGAATATGGAGATTGAGTTTGGCATTGATTTAGTTTCGAACACTTATCCAATATCTATTCCTCCTTATAGAATAGATCCGGCTGAGTTGAGAGAACTCAAAAATAGCTTAAGGTCTTCTGAATAAGTGGTTTATTCATCCCAGTGTATCCCCGTAGGGTGCATCGGTGTTTTTCATGCGTAAGAAGGATGGTTCCCTTCGGATGTACATAGACTATCAATAGTTAAATAATGTAATGGTTAAGAGTAAGTATCCTCTTCCAAGGACAGATGACTTGTTTGATCAGTTCCAAGGTGCCAAGTTCTTTTTTATAATAGATCTTCGGTGTAGGTATTATCAGCTTAAGAATAGGGAGTTTGATATCCCTATGATGGCATTCCATACTCGGTATGGGCACTTTGAATTCTTGGTGATGTCATTTGGCTTGAATAATTCCATGGCGGTGCTTATGAATTTGATGAACTTTTTTGGAACTTTTTGTCATTGCGTTTATTGATGGCATCTTGGTGTATTCTAAAAGGGAGGTGGATCATGGCAATCACGTCCATATGGTGTTACAGACCGTGAAGGAACAACAATTGTATGCCAAGTTCTCCAAGTGTGTATTTTTGTTTAACGTTGTGACTTTCTTGGGTCATATTATTTCTAGTGAGGTAGTCATGGTGGATCCACAAAAGGTGGTTGTGGTTAAGAAGTGGTCTAGACCTACGACTCCATCTGACTTTCGAAGCTTCTTTGGTTTGGTTGGGTATTATAGGTGGTTTATGGAAAGCTTTTCAACGATAGCTATTCCATTGACTAAGTTGACTCAAAAGAAGGTAAAGATTTCTTGGTCAGATGCTTATGAAGAGAGTTTCGAGAAGCTGAAGGATAAGCTAACTTTGGCTCCAATTTTGACATTACCTAAAGGCAATAAGGGGTTTGTGGTTTATAGTGATGCATCTAGGGTAGGACTTGGTTGTGTTTTGATGTAGCAAAGAAAGGTGATTGCCTTTGCTTCTAGGCTATTCAAGGTACATGAAAGAACTATCGTATTCATGATTTGGAGTTGATGGTGGTGGTTTTTGCTTTGAAAATTTGGCAGCATTATTTATATGGAGTGGACATGGACATCTTTTCTGATCATTAGAGTCTACAGTATATGTTCACTCTAAAGGATCTAAATCTAAGGCAGTGGAGATGGTTGGGGTTTTTCAAGGACTATGATATAAGTCTTCACTACCACCCAGGTAAGGCTAATGTGGTTGCTGATGCTTTTAGCAGGTTGTCCATGGGGAGTTTGGATCATATAGGGAAAGAAAAGAAATAATTGGTGAAGGATATTCATCGTTTGGCCAATCTTGGAGTTTGTCTCTTGGACTCCAAGGATGGTGGGGTAATGGTTCAAGACGTGGTTCGGTCATCTGTTGGTGCACATATCAAAGAAAAACAAGTGTTGGATATTATCATGATGAAAAACAAGGGCGATGTTAGTAGGGAAAAGGTAATGGTATTTAAATTCGGTGGTGATGGTACTTTATGGTACCAAGGATGTTGTGTATTCTTGATGTCGATAATTTGCGACAAAGGATTTAGGATGAGGCACATAAATTGTGCTATGTTGTTCATCCCATTTTGACAAAAATATATCATGATCTCAAGGAGATGTATTGGTGGAATGGTATGAAAAAGGATGTGGAGGATTTTGTAGCCAAGTGTGGTGTGCCAACAAGTCAAAGCTGAGCACATGAGGCCTGGTGGGTTGTATCAAGAAATTTATTTTCTCAAATGGAAATGAGAGGTAATCAATATGGATTTTGTTACTGGTCTTCCTCGATCTCGAAACTAATTTTATTCGATTTAGGTTGTCATGGATAGAATGATGAAGTCTTTTCACTTCTTCCTGGTGAGGACAAACTTTTTGGTGAATGATTATGCGAAGTGGTATCATCAGGAGATTGTGGAGCTGCATGGGGTACTTGTTTTAATTATCTCTGATCATGGTACACAACTTTTATCTCATTTCTTGCGGTCTTTTCAGAATGGATTATTGACTAAGTTTAGTCTGATTAATGCTTTTCATCCTCAGATGGATGGGCAAGTAGAGAGGACTATTCAGATGTTGGTGGATATGCATTAGGCGTGTGTGATTGATT
This sequence comes from Capsicum baccatum var. pendulum, assembly GCA_030864225.1. Classification (NCBI taxonomy): domain Eukaryota; kingdom Viridiplantae; phylum Streptophyta; class Magnoliopsida; order Solanales; family Solanaceae; genus Capsicum; species Capsicum baccatum. The sequence goes on along the minus strand of CM061560.1, from coordinate 154,647,253 downwards.
ATGGTGGCAATTAGGTTGAGCATCTACCTTTTTACAGTTTGCTTACAATAATAGCTAGCATTCTAGCAGTGTTATGGCCCCTTTTGAGGCATTGTATGGTAGGAGGTATAGATCTCATATTGGTTGGTTTGGGCTTGGTGAGGCGGATATGTTTGATCCAAATTTTGTTTATCAAGATAGGCTTAAGGTTGCCCAAAGTCGCCAAAAGTCCTATACGGATGTAAGGCATAGAGACTTGGAGTTTAAGGTTGGGGATAAGGTGATCCTAAAGGTATCTCCTATGAAGAGAGTACTGCAATTTGGTAAAAAAGGGAAGCTCAGTCCCCGATTTGTTGGTCCTTATGCGGTTTTACGGAAGGTTGGTAATGTCGCTTATGAATTAGAGTTGACATCTAGTTTGAGCTACATTTACCCGGTATTTTGATGTTGCCATCTTGAAGAAGTGCATTTGTTATCCTTTTTCGGTTGTTCCTTTGGAAGGATTGGGTTTCACAGATTCTCTGTCTTATAAAGAGGTCCTGGTTGAGATATTGGATAGGCAAGTTCATCGATTACCAACAAAGGATGTGGCCTCAGTTATGGTTCTATGGCGGAACCACAAGATATAAGAGACTACATGAGAATCAGAAAAGGACATGAAGTCCAAGTATTCGCATCTATTTTCTGCTCCTGGTATTCATGCGGAAGGTATGTGTTCTTCAACTAGGGGTGGCAATTTCAGCCCATATTTGTAAAAAGAGTCCATTTAACCCATCTTTAGTGAATTGGATCACTCATATTTCAAAAAGCTAAATATGAACTTCCACTCATTTTAAAAGCTCATACTAATATGGACAAAATGAGTAAAATATGGGTACCTATTTAAATACAGAGATCACCCACCTATGCTTAAAGTTTCATTTTTTTTCTTTTCTAGTTTCTTTTCATCTTCTTTTTTTCATTTTTTTTTCTTTAATTTACTTTTTTTCTTTTTCATTTTTTTACTCATTCCTTATAATTTATTTTTTCTTTCTCATTTTTTCATCTATTTTTTATTTTTTCATTTTTATTTTTTTTTTCTTTGTTTTTTTTTTGCTTTCCCCTTACTCATTCTTATTTCATCATTCGTATTCGTTTGAGACCTACATGGGTTAATAAATGTATGCTTTTAATTATCCCATTTAGCCTATATAATTCATAACATCTCTTATCAATCAAATATAATCCATAGTCTCTCCTTTATTATTATTTTTTTCTATCTTTTGTTTCTTTTTTTTTGTTTTTTTTTTCTTTTTTCCTTTAATCTACTTTTTTTTTTTCATTTTTCCACTTATTTTTTACTTGTTTCTTACACTTTTTTCCTTTCTTCTTTTTCATCATTTTTTTCTTTTTCAATTTTATTTCTTTGCATTCTTTTTTTTTTGTGTTTCCGTTTCCCCTTTTTCATTCTTGGTTCGTCATTTTTGTCATTTTTCTTATTTTTTATATTCTTTTTCTCATCTTGTTTTTGTCATTGCATTTTTTATTTTTTTACTTTAAATTTATTTGTATCATACTATATATTTCAAATAAATTTATTATTTGTATTTGAATAGTTTATTTGTCAATATGTCTAATTTATCATTTGTATTTATATACAAATAAGTATATGAATTAAAATCAATATGGGTTGTGGTGCAGTGGATGGGGCTGCTTTACCCTTAACCAGAGGTCAAGGGTACGACACTGGTTATGGAGAAAACTCTGTTGGGAGCACTGCCACCTTAATGGGCCCTGCAATGCCCGATCCGAATTAGTCGGGGATCCAATATAGGCACCAAACACCGAATAAAAATCAAAAAAAGTTATATAAATTAATTATATTTTTTTGAGACTAAAATATAGACGGCTGATGATCCACATAGCCCTTAAATTATAAATGTTGGGCGAATATAAATCACTATGAGCTTATGGTATTTTCGTTATCATAAAAAAAGAAGGAAACTAAAGATAGAAAAAAAATAAAAAAGTAGAAAGAGAGGTAGAAGTTAGAGATAGAAGAGAGAAAAAAACGTAAAGAAAGAATTGAAGAAAAAAATACAAAAAAAAATCAAAAAGAAAAAATAATGAAAAATAATAAAAGGAAAAAGAAAAAAGATGATGGTGAAAACAAATATACTAAGTGGTTACGATATTTTAGTCATCATCCATAATTTGTACTCGACTTAACCATGTTCTTCGAAAATAACAAAAATATAAAAAATAAAATACAACCAAAAAAGAAAAAAATGAGAAAGAAGTAAAAACCAAAAAATAAAAAATAGAAAAAAAGGAGACTAAAAAGGAAAAGGAAAAAAAAGAAAAAAGAAAGAGAAACAAAGGGTAGAGGGTAGAGATAGAAGAGAGAAAAAAAAGACAAAAAAATGAAAAAAGAAAAAAAAAAAAGAAACTAGAGGCTATATATATAAGAGAGACAAAAAAAACTCTAAAGAAAAAACTAAAAAAAAGAGATGGAAAAGAAGTCAAGTTGATATGATATAGAAGTTTTAAGTTTTTGACTTAGGAGTTAAAGTGGGTTGAAACCATTTTTACTCGATCCATATTTGACCAAATCCATATTTACCCATATTTATATGGGCGGATCGCAATCAAAACCATTTTTGCTTGATCCATATTTAACCCATCCAAATCCAATCCAATCCGCCTATTTGCCACCCCTATGTTCAACATACTTTTATTTTCAAACTTTGTTGAAGAGAAGATTAATATCTTTGCATCTTAATTTTCTAACTTGGTTAAAGGTTGGATTGATATTTGATAATACAAATGAATCATACCTATGGCTACATTACCTTAACCGTCATTCGGGGATGAATGTTCCTATAAAGGGAGACTATAAAACCCTGGGTTTTTGACCCTTAGAAAATTTCCTGGATTTTTGGTTTCTAGACAAGTTATGACTAGGAGGAACGAGTTGTACACTAGGGTATAAGTGGTATGTGTTGGTCATATGCTGACCAGTGTTGGATGGTGGGTTGAATTTTATTCCTAGAATGGATATGACTTGAGTGGTATGAGTCGTATTGGTGGATACTGGTCATTTGGTTTGGGTTTTTCCTTCACTTAATCTTAAACTTTGAAACTTAAGTTGAATCTAAGTACGAGTGTTCCACCATGAGCCGTAAGCTAGGGTATGAGTCGTACCATGGACTCGTATGGTGTACAATGTTCAAATCTCTTGTGATTCTATCTGCTAGGGGCACGGGTCAAGGTTACTTGTCGTATATTTGGGTACGACTTAGTTTTGGTGAGTCGTATCTTGGATAGTGTTGGGTCCAACAGGGAGGTGTTAGGTACGAGTGGTGGGTACAAGTCATATAGGCGAGTATAATTTGTAGGGGGTAGTCGTACCCTATGACGGGATTTTTATGCAGTTTAAGTGAGGACACTCTGGATATTTCCCCACTCAACCTAATAAGGCCCCATGACTTTAACTCACTTATGAGGTTATTTTCCCTATTATTTTATTTATTTACACTTAGAAAACACTCTTTAATCCTCTCTAATGTTCTTGGGAAAAGAAAGCTAGGGTTTCATCTTAAGGATTAATTTGAGGCTTGTATTGGTGATTTCTCTCCATTATCTTCTCAATTAAGGCATGTACTCTACCCTTATTGTTAGTTCCATCAAAATTCATGGTTTTATACTATGTTTTCAGGGTATGGTTTACTGTATAGTTTTGGGGTTTTTAAATATGTGCTGGGGTTTTGGTTATAAATTCTTGGTTATAGTTTCCCCATATTTTAATTTTATTATTACACACTTTAATGGCGGTTTTGGATAATTGGTTGCATGGGAATGGTCACATGGTAATTGGTTTAGGTTTTTTAAATACTATGTCCCCAACATGTTTGATAAAACACCTATGATAATGATTTTACTATATTATTGGATTTTTAATCGAACAATTGGATGGTTTGAACTAGTAGTGGAACTCTAAATGGTTTAAATGGTCTAGAATGGTTAAATGGAAATATTTGGTGGTCATGGTTATGGTTAATTGAACTCTTTGTGGGGTACAATGGAATACCCCAAGTAAACATGTTAATGAACAACTTATGGGGTACATGGGTCTCCCACAAGCTAATATAATAAGGGAAAATTGTAGGGTAAATGGGACCCCCAAGTTAACTTGATAATGTGATTAATGGGTATGTGGGACTCCCTTGATCTCTAAAAGGTTTGTCTAAGGACAATACTTGCAAGTTATAGTCGGTATGACGATACCACTATTAAATAGCCTTGGTTAATAATAAATGGAATAATAGATTGGTTGGTTGGAAATGATTTTAATTGGGCAATAATGGCGGGGTGTGATAGCTAACCGTGAAAGTGGGAGTCCTATGGACAAACACCAGAAACTTATATTTGACAACATTAGCGGTTGGTCATGGCGACCATATATGATACTCATGAGGTACACGGGAATCCTCTAAGTACACTGTACATATGTATCATGGAGAATGAAGGGTAATTGGGAATCCCCTACTCGTATGGTATCTCTAGTTCATGTGGCTACAGGCATCGAGGCTCGTTCAGGGGGTTACACTGGACCCATATATCCTCTGGGTGGTTTTAGGATGGTTAAGCTAAACATACCCAAGTTAATGGTTTTAAATGCATACTAAACCCTCTTTCTTTTCCCGACATGGTTATATATATATGTATGGTTAGTATGCATATGGTTAGTTTACTTGGTTTTACTGAATGGAATTATTTAATCCTTTTCCTGATTTCACACTATCGTTCACCCGCTAACCCATCTTTGGGAAGTTGTATCCCCACCCGATGCAGGAACCAGACATTCTACTCCTCCTGCATAAAGGTTGGATTTCGAGATCAACTTTGTAATTGAAGTAGCGAGCTTCCATCTTTTTGGAAGGCTCTATTTTATGTTATGGACATCTTCATATACTTTGGTTTTTATATGGATATTGGTTTTGGCTATGGTTGGGGACATGTCCCAACCGAATATTAGTTTTCTTTTGGTTAGAGGATTTTATAGAACTACTATGGGTTGGTATGAGCGAGATCGGTATTGATGTCAGCCTTCTGATGTTCCGTCTTTTGACAGAACATTTTTCATCTTTTTCTTGGGAAAATTGCATGTCTTGAAGCAACCAAGGTTGCATTTAATGCTGGGTATTAGTGTTTCAGGGTAAGGCGCTAGCTAAAGTAAAAGACTTAGAAGATTAGCAGAAAACAACTTCTGACGGTCAAAATGGCAGACCACCAATCTCGCGATGGACCATCAACTTAACCATCAGGCCCAAACAGAACCCATGATTTCAGAAGACTCAACGATTGCCCATGTGGTGGACCACCAGTCTTGCAACGACATGTCTTGTTCGTCAGCACTAAGCAGAACCTAGCATCCTAACACATCCAGTGACGGCTCATATGGTGGAACGTCAGTCTTGCAACGGACCACCACTTTGGAGGCCATTGCTAAGCAGAACCTGCCTTTCCAGGATCATAAGCGACGACCCATATAATGGACATTCAGTCTTGCAACGGACCACCACTTTGGCCATTAGTGCTAAACAGAACCTGCCTCTCCAGGATCATAAGCGATAACCCATATGGTAAAAAGTCAGTCTTGCGACAGAATACCACTTTGGCCATCAGTGCTAAGCAGAACTTGACTTTCAAGGATTATCAGTGACCGCTAATATGGTGGACGATCAGAATTCTGACAGACCACAACTTTGGCTGTCACTTTGTATGTGGTTTTTATAATTTCGAATTTTAAATCCTTTTTGGGTGGGAACATATAAATACCCAGTTTCAGGTTTTATCTTTTATCTTTTATCTTTTATCAGAGTTTCCATACTTGAAACGTACTGTACGTATTTTTTCTCTGAGATTCATTCTAGAACTGTGGATGTAGATTCCATTATCATTTTCTCCAATGAAGATTGAAGAACAACAATTTGACTTTTATATGTAAATTTTGAATTAATTTATGAATAATACAATGACTTATTCTCTTTCTATAATGGAGATGTGTGGCTAAGCTCCCATAACTAAGGTTATGGGAGCCCTGATGTGAATAGTAGATTGAGGGTTCTGAATCTATAGATTCCCATGATTAATTGATATTGTATAAACAGTTTTTCACTTTAATGACTTTTCTTGGTTGCAATCTTGAAAAGTGAGCCCAAGTATATCACTTGTTCGAATAGATAAGTGTTTGTTGGGAAAAGAAAGGGTTTACATAAATCTAAAGGCTTTAACCTGTGGATAGAGGGTAGATGTCTTAACCGGATCAACCCATGTGATCATATAGTTGAATAAATAATATGTTCCTTAAATTTGAAAGAATTAAGGGATAAACTACCCATTTAGGTTAAGAAACTAATGGGTAAACCATAGAATTCAATTACTCTTGCAATTAGAATTGTTCATTAGGAAATCAAAATAGTTCACAACCCTAGCTGCTTAAGCATCTTGGTAACCATAACTCTAGTTTGACTACTCATAGTGAATTACTATTTTTAATACAATCGACATTTGGATTACTTTCTGTGATAAACATTTGAATGCGGTTGATAAATCAAAACCCTCACTTTATTCTGGAACCCTTGATCAACAGTCTAATAGCAACCACAATACTTACTGAGCACAGTATTCCCTAAGGGATTCCACACCCAACCCAGTTGGGTTCTATATTTGACGGTGACCGCTTGCACTTTCTAACAGGAGTTGTAATTTGGGCATATAAAATTTGGCATCTTTGTCGGAGAATACAGTTGTTAATTAAGTCTGTGATTGGTAATTGTCCTTCAGTCAAAGTTTCCCAAATTTTACTTTTTGTCTATTGTTTTTGTTTTTCGTAGGTTGATTGTCTTGTATGCCAAGTACACAGAGATCATGTGAACCTTTATTACCTATTCATTCGGAACCTCAACTTATTAGTAGAATATATGTTCAACAGGACCTAGAGAGGGTAGCTGCTTAGTAGGAAGAAGATAGACTAGTTCCCTTAGTAGCTGCACATTTGAATCAGTAGAATGGGATAATACACGCCGGGCACCAAACCCATATGATGATCTGGGTGATGATGATTTATTAAATCCGATCAACCAGAGACATGCAGATAATGTGCCTACACTAGCAAATAGGAATGTCAATAGGAATCTCCTTGCTAGGCCGAGACCAGAGCGCCAGGCCATCCAATTTAATCTTGTAGATGATGATGATGACTTGGATGGAGTTGGTGCAACAAGGGCTGTTATTCCTCCAACCTTAGAGCCCGAAGCTAAATTTAATATTACAAGTACTATGATCCAATTATTGCACCTCAAAGGGTTGTTTGGTGGACTTGCGGATGATGACCTGATTATGTATTTGGTCAACTTTATCTCGACATACAAATCATTTGATAGCCCAGAAGTTGAGCAAAATGTTATTTGGCTGCGGCTTTTCCCGTTGTCTCTATCTGGGGTGGCAACTTTATGGTTGAATAGGCTAACTCCCAACTCTATTACCAATTGGAGGCAACTGAAAGATGTTTTCCTAGAAAGGTTCTTTCCGTCATCCAAGAGGGCACACTTGAGAGATGAAATCAGTAACATTAGATAGCTTCCAACTGAAGCTCTCCATGAGACTTGGGAGAGATTCAAGAAGAATCTTATGCAATGTCCAAATCATAAAATGACCAATGTCCACTTGATGGAGATTTTATATCGGGCCTTGAACTCTGTGACAAAGCTAGTAGTAGATAATGCTTCAGGAGGGTCATTCATAGATGTAAGAACCCACAAAATTATCTCATAGTATAAGCCTTAGAGTATGTCAAGTGAAGTGTAAATCCAGCATCAGACGAGGACATTACGGTCATTTTACAGAAAGCAGTCAAAACTGCCCAGGTGTGACGGATGGTTTGATGGAACATCGAGATTGCGATGGACCATCGCCCAAACCATCGCAACTAAGGTAGTAACTCTTTTTTTAGTCCTAAGTGCAACGGCCAGGACAATGGACCGTCAAGTCTGCTACAGACCGTCGCTAGGACGTTGCCGCTGAGGCAGTATGGCCTCGTCTTGGCCAACGTGCGACAGATGATCCGACGGGCCATTGAGTATGCGACAGACCATCGCTTAGACCATTACATCAAAGCAGTGTATCCTTTTTATGACCGACATACGATGGACGATCTGACGGACCATCAGACTAAGTAACGGACCGTTGCTTCGACCGTCGCAGCCCCCATTCAGTATTTTTAAGTCGATTTTAAAAAGGGTTTTTTGATCCTTTTCCACTCTTTTCAGCCCCTATTTATATTCGATCAAGGCTCACAACTTTATTTTATCTTCAACATCAAAAGTTAGGGTTTCTAGAAAATCAAAACCCTTTTTCAAGAAAAATCAAGAAATCAAGAATCCCTCCAAGAGCCTTCAAGAAAGAGTTTCCTAAGGTATGCAGATGTATATTCTTGGGTCCCTTTCACCCATGAAGCTCAAGAATCCTTTTCAAAATTCAAAGATTCTTATGTTTATGAGTTTTCATGATTCATGTGAATTGAAATTGAAGTTCATGCTATTATTGAGTTTTAATTCATGTTTATTTACAAGGTTTTCAAGCTTTGACCCTAGTAAGTGATATTCATGATAAATCCTCTTCAAGTTGCTTTTTAAGTGATGTGTTCATGTCAATTAAATGTAAAAATTGTTGAATAAGCAAAACAAGTCCCCATATGTTCGATGAAATACTTATATGAAGAAATTAGAGCCATTATTGCGTGATGACTAGAAATCCCCAATTGTGTGCAAGACCACGCATGCCAAGTGTTTGTTGAAAAGCCTTAGTAAATGAATTATGGCAAGATAGAATGAAATCCCTCAATTATGTGTTCTTTAATGCATGCTAAGTTTTTGATGCAAGACCTTGTTGAATGGAGTATAAGTCAATAGCATGTCTCCCTATATTATCATTTGTTTATGATTCGTAAATGCTTGAAGAGATGCTTTAGTTATTATGATGATGAATGAATGTCCATGGTCTTGATTATTCAAGGATGGTTATATTTTACTTTTATGTTATCGAGTCCTGGGGGTATTTATACCTGACAATTTAGATGCAGTCTTGAGCTAGTGTTATTTTTCACGATAATCTCAGTCAAGACATGATTCTCAGAACTCACTGAGTTATAGAACTCTGTACTCTCAGACTGATACAGAACTTAAGAAAGAAATCTCAATAATCTCAGTATCGCTAGTATTCTAGCCTCAGTTCAGTACTCAGCTTAGATCTAGTAGTATTTAAGTGTTCAGTTTTGAATTCAGTATCATGCAATCAGATAACGAGATTTAGTAGTATTCCATCAGATACAAAACCAAGTGAATTCAGTGTAACTCAGTCAGATCATTCTAGAAATATGATCAGTAACAGATTCAACTTAATTTAAGTTTAGTTAAGAATTAGTTTAGAGTCTTTCAGTTGGGAGTAGGAGCTAGCACTGAGCGAGTATAGGGATGGAGGCTTCCCGTTAGAGAGGCAGCGTCATTAGGAGGAATCCCTAAACTCCAGAACTATATAGCCAGCACAGGACCAGGAGTCACCCGTTAGAATAAGGCTTGACTATTATACTGCCTTAGGCTTGACTTCCTGTGAGGGTTACCCGTTAGAGTGGCTTGACCAGAGTAGAGGTATTTACCAGTGGCAAGGTATTGACACCCTTTTAGTTGGGGTTATAGGTTATACCCCACCAGTTCAGATTCAGGGTATGTCGATTAAGTGAGAACTCCCATAGTTGCAGTTTCAGTATCAGTCTTCAGAGTAGAACTCAAAAATTACGACTATCAGATATAGTCACCTATCTCAGTAAAGAACTCAGAGAGTTCCATAGGTTCATGGACCACCCGCTAGATAGGCCTGGTCCCTCATAAAGTTATTTACTATTAGTTTTATCAAATTCAGAGATTACCCGTTAGATAGGCCTGACTTCGTTCTCAAATTTAGTTGAGTAATATCATTATCAGATCTAGAGATCACCCGTTAGATAGGACTGATCTCATTAGCTAGGTCAGATTTAGAGATCTTCTGCCAGATAGGTTAGATCTCAAACATAATCATTTCTTATCATTGATAGTAAATTCGGGGATCATCTATTAGAGATGTTTGATCTCAGATTCAGTTAGTCGAGAGTAACAAGATCAGAGTTCAGTCATTGATATGAGTAGATTCAGTTAATCATCTTTAGTATCATCAGTTTCCGAGATCACTCGCTAGATAGGACTGATCTAACTTCAGTACTTAGTTATCAATATTAGAAGCTTCAGTTATTCAGTATCTCAGTATTAGTAGTGAGTTCAGATGACAGTAAAGTAGTATCTGAGTTTTAGTATTGATAGTCATGATGATTTCAGTTATGGTTTGTGCATTCATGTATATGTCCTCATTCAGTAGTTTCATGATTATTCAGTTAAGTAATTGTTCATACATAAAACCTTGTATTTAGCCTAACCTCATCTTCGTACTCAGTATATTTCCACGTACTGATGCATTTATGCTATGGTGTTTTATTTTACACCGTAGGTTCAGAGGTATGAGATCTAGTGTACCCTTAGCAGCTCAGTCCCAGTCAGCAGTGGTAGATGTAGCAGTGAGTCCTCTTTATTCAAGGATGATCATTATTTTATTATCGCATCAGGTTTAGTTTATTTTCTTTACGTGAAGTTAGTTGGGTGCATGTGCCATAAAATCCATAGTTCAGATAGTTTAGAGGCTTTTCAGACAGATGTATTAGTATTCAGTTTTCAGTTTTGAATATTTTTAGTTGTTTTGAACTGTAACGCCCCAATTTTCTGAATCGAAATGCTACATGGTGCTCATGGCCCCAAGGGACCACAAGATAACCCATGACTGATATCTATACCTGTACACTGCATAATATACATATAATACGCAGAAAACCTAAACATGTAGGCCATAAGGTTCAACTAAAGAGATATAGTAACATCCATGGGGTAATGAATACCCAAAACAACTGAATATAAAACTGAATACTGAATTTGATAGCTAAATTTGACTAAATCTGAAAGCCTCAAAGTACTGTCTGAATAAGAAGTTGAAGGAACATGTCTCCAACTAACTCTATAAAACTGAACTGAAGTAATAAATGAATAAATCAAATAATATTATCGTCAAATAGATAAGGACTCACTGCAACACTGCAACTGGAAAGCTACTGCTGGTCTGGAACTCGTGGCTCTGGACCTATGGTGTAACATGAAAAGAAAGCACCATAGCGTAAATACGTCAGACAACTGAAGTACTGAGTATACGAGTGAGGTAGGCTAATGCAAAGAGTTTACATGCATGAATAATGCTAAATGATATGAACGTAAGAGTACAAATATACATACATAGTAACTAAGATCGTAAGTACGTGGTAGCTAAATCTGTATGCTAATACATAACTGGAACTGTAGTTCTGATAATATGAGCGACTGTGTCTGACAGTCCTGAATCTAGTAAAACTCTTTGAGTCCCATGCTATAACTGAATTTGACTGTATCTAACAGTCCAGGTATACTGATATCTGAAGAACTGTCTGAGTTCTTTAACTGAGACTGATACTGAAACTGTGGGAGGTAGTTGTTTAACCAACATGCCCCATGCATACCATTACGGCTATGTTAGGGTCCAATCTCTTCCCCGACTGGAGGGGTATCAATACCACACCAAAGTAAGAATGGTGGGACCCTAAACTGACAGGTTAAGCCAGCTCATCAACCCTAATCAGATAGGTTAAGATGTCTCAACCTATACTGGCTACGTAGTTCTAGAACACAAGGATGACTGCTAAGAATCACACCTTGAACTGGCAGGTGAGTTCCCATCCTTGGGTTCACTCGGTGCTAACTTCTACTCCCATCTGAAGGGACTAAACATGATTCAACTGGCTGTACATGGACAAAATAATTGACATCTGTTAACTGATGGAGTAGTCTATTATCTGAGAGTTTACTGAGATCATAAGATTTCTGATGTTTCCTGAGTCATATGACTGACTGAGTTCTATAGAGTATACCTTGACAAAGATTTATTGTGGCACACAATATGGCTCTAGGCAAACAACTATATTTTTTTGGTACGAATACCCCTAGGACTCGATAGAAGGAAACTGGCACACATGACATGACTTGATCACAAGATTAGAGACCACAATTCATAATATTATAAGTAGGGGATAGTATACTTCATGTATTTATTCACATCTCAATATGGTAGAGAGAGCATGATACATTTCATGTATTTAATTCATATTTTCACTATCACACATACTTCATGCCACAACAACAACAACACATAAATAGCATGGAAATTCATATGGAAGTGTATAGCTAATATGGACTTGTCACTTAGATATCATGGAATCATGTAATTATGGATTTCTAGCATCCTAGGCATTTTATCAAACACCTTGCATGCATTCTTTAAAGCGTGGGTGGATTTCATACTTGCATCACATCAAACCACCTAAAGTTCATGTTTTTCAACTAACAACCACATATATTTCATGAAAACATCCTTAGATATCATTTTGAAACTTAAACAACAATCATCAACATGTACATGCTTATATCACCACAAAAATTTTACAAAATAACATTTAAAAACATGGTTCTTGAGCTCTATGAACGGATTGGATCCATAGATGAACATTACACATACCTTAGATTAAGAATTCGTGGAATCTACGGTTGAATTTGTTTGAAGCTTGAAACCCCAATGAAACCCTAGACTTGTTCTTGATTGTTCTTGAGTGAATTTTGATAAAATTAATGTAAAGGGCTTCTTTGGGGCTTCAATCCCATGTTTAAATAGTATATATAGGGTTTTGGGAAGTTACCATATTTTCCTTGAGGAGTTTAAAATGAAAACTGAAAACTACACAAAATTTATCCCGATTTAGGGCCCCAGCGCGATGCGGAGCTTGGTAAAATGACAATTATTGCGACCTGGAAACTTCACGCGAAGTGAGCCTATCGCGGAGGCTTTCTGTAAATTGATGAGTGCCATTTTTGCCTCCGGCACAACGCGCCATGCACTGAAAGGGCATTCGTCTTACAAAAAAAATGTAAAATAGCCATAACTTCTTCACCGGGTGTCCGTTTTAGGCAAATTTGGTATAGACGGAAAGCTTATTAAATTATATATCCGTTTGTAGGTCTTGGGATCAAAAATTCATAGTATAATAAGAGATATGATCATTTGAAGTTGATGATACCAATATCCTACTCAAGAATTCAATTGGTAAGGAATGTTTTGATTCGCACAATAGCTAGGACATATTTGAGACCTTAATTCACATCAACCTTGATCATGAAACTAACAAGGAACCATTATGTACTATGCATGCTTGAAACATGGAGGTAATATTGAGTTGGAATTTTTGGGGTATTACAATATCTCCCCCTTGGGAACATTCGTCCTCGAATAAGACTTAACTGTGAGGGAAGAATGAGATAAGCTGAACATGAACTAAACATGAAGGACTGAAACATGATCTCATGACTGACATGCTAAAAATACTGAACTCATGCATATCTGATGCATGGATAATTGGTACATGGATGCGTAACTGATCAATCTGATAAACTGAGCTTCTCAAAATGAGAATACATAGCTGATGCATGACCTTATAATTGAACTGATACATGAATGCATGACTGAGTATGCAACGGTAATAGATACCAAGTTTAAACTGGGGACATGAATATGAGACTGAATAAGCTTAAGGAGAACTATTACCTTGAGCTTGATCTGAATTTGCAGTGAAGAGGTGAGGATACTTGGTACGCATATCAATTTCTATTTCCCAAGTAGCTCCCTTATGAGAGTGATTTTGCCAAAGAACCTTAACTAGAGGGACTTCTTTTTTCCTCAATTGACGAGTCTGATCGTCTAAGATTTCGACTAGATTCTCTTCATAAGAGAGGCTGTTCTGAATGTCAATGCTCTGAATAGGGACTACAACTGTTGGGTCACCTATGTACTTCATAAGAAAAGAGATATAGAAGACTGGATGAACTGAGGCTAGATCTGAAGGCAATTCTAGCTTATAAGCTACCTTGCCAAAGCAACTGAGAATCCTGAAGGGACGACATATCGGGGACTAAGTTTCCCTTTCTTGCTGAACCTCTTCACTCCCTTCATGGGAGATATATTAAGATAGACATAGTCATTGACCTCAAACTTGAGATCCTTCCTACAAACATCTGCATAAGACTTCTGTTGGCTCCAAGCAGTCCGGAGTCTCTCTCTGATCAACTGAACTTTCTCTAAGGCATTGAATACTAAGTCAGTACCTCTAACTGAGGCCTCACTAACTTCGAACCAACTGATCGGAGATCTACATCTCCTACCATAGAGAGCTTCGAATGGAGCCATCTAAATACTGGAATAATAGCTATTATTGTATGCAAACTCAACCAAGTCCAAGTGGTCATCCCAACTTCCCTTGAAATCAATTGCACACGCCCTTAGCATATCTTCAAGAGTCTAAATGGTCCTTTCTACTTGACCATCTGTCTGAGGATGAAATGTTGTACTGAGATGAACTTGGGTACCGAGACCCTTTTGGAATGCTTTCCAGAAGTGAGAGGTAAACTGGGCACCTCTGTCTGAGATGATAGATGAGGGAACACCGTGTAATCTGACCAACTTCCTGATGTAGAGTTTGGTGTAATCCTCAGTTGAATAGGACGTACGAACTAGAAAGAAATGGGCTGACTTGGTCATTTTATCTACAATGACCCAAACTGAATCATGCTGATGATGAGTTCTAGGCAAACCAGTCATGAAGTCCATGTTCACTTCTTCCCACTTCCAAGTAGGAATAGTAAACTCCTGCATAGAACCACTAGGTTTCTGATGCTCTATCTCAACCTGCTGACATGTAGAGCACTTAGCCACAAACTCTGCAACATTACTCTTCATCCCAATCCACCAATAGATCTCTCACAAATTGCGGTACATCTTAGTGGCCCCTGGATGGATGGAGTATCATGCACCATGCACTTTTGAAAGAATTCATTTCTTCAAGTCATCTACACCTGGAACGCACAAACGGCCCTGACAACGAAGAATACCATCTCCCCCTTGGGAGAAAACCTGAACTTTCTGATTCTGAACTGACGCTTTCAGCTTGACAAGGCTAGGATCCATGTCTTTCTTTTATTTTACCTCAGAAATGAGAGATTTCTCTAAACTACTCTGAACACATACACCACCCTCTGAAGAGTCAACTAAGCGAATGCCTAGTCTGGTAAGCTAATGGATTTCCTGAGCTATCTTTTTCTTGCTATCCTTAATGTGAGAAATACTGCCCATGGAGAGTCTACTGAGAGCATCATTCACAACGTTGTCCTTGCCCAGATGATAAAGGACACTCATGTCATAGTCCTTCAAGAGCTCTAACCACCTTCTTTGACAAAGATTGAGATTTTTTTGAGAAAAAACATACTGGAGAATCTTATGATCTGTGAAGACATCTACATAAACTCTGTAAAGATAATGCCTCCAAATATTCAAGGCAAAAAATATGGCTTCTAACTCAAGATCATGAGTAGGATAATTCTTCTTATGGGGCTTTAATTGTCTGGAGGCATAGGCTATGACCTTACCATGCTACATGAGGACACAACCTAAACCCACTCTAGATGCATCATAATATACTACGAACCCATCTGAACCATCTGGAAGAGCTAGAATTGGAGATGTAGTGAGTCGAGTCTTCAATTCCTAAAAACTCTTCTCACATGAATCTGACCAATGAAACTTGACCTTTTTCTGAGTCAATCTGGACATAGGAGATGCAATAGAAGAAAATCCCTCAACAAACCATCTGTAATAGCCATCCATACCCAAGAAACTCCTCATATCTATTGGAGATACGAGTCTGGGCCAGTTTCTTACTGCTTTGGTTTTCTGAGAATCTACTCTAATGCCCTCACCGGAAATAATATGGATAAGGAATGCTACTGATCTTAGCCAAAACTCGCACTTACTAAACTTAGTGAATAACTGATAATTTTTGAGGGTTTGAAGAACAATTCTAAGATGGTCTGAATGATCACGCTCAGTGCGAGGATAGACTAGAATACCATCTATAAAGACTATGAAGAATATGTCCAAGTACTACTTGAACACACGGTTCATCAAGTCCATGAAAGCTGCAGGGGTATTGGTTAGACCAAAGGACATGACTAGAAATTTGTAATGACCATACCGAGTATAGAAAGCTATCTTTGGGATGTCACATTCTCTAACTCTGAGCTGATGATAGCCTGATATGAGGTCTATCTTGGAGAAATAACTGGCACCCTGAAGTCAGTCTAATAGATCATTTATTCTAGGAAGTGGATAGCTATTCTTGACCATAACTTTGCTAAGCTGACGGTAATCTACACATCCTGAGAGAACCATCTTTTTTGCGCACGAGTAAGACTGGCGCACCCTATAGGGATACACTGGGCCTAATGAATCCCTTATCTAAGAGATCCTTCAACTGATCTTTCAGTTTCTTAAGTTCTTCTTGTGCCATTCTATATGGCGGGATAGATATAGGCTGAGTATATGGGAAAAGGTCTATGCCAAAGTCTATTTTCCTTTCGGGAGGAATGCCTGGAAGATATCTGGGAAAGACATCTAAATATTCACTAACAACTGGGACTGATTTGAGATTGGGATATTTTGAACTAGAATCTTTAACATGCACGAGATGATACACACACCCTTAAGAAATTATTTTTCTTGCCTGGAGGTAGGAAATAAGATGACCCCTGAATGCTGAAACACCACCCTTCCACTTTAAGGTAGGATAATTAGGGAACTAAAACTGAACTATCCTATCCTGCAGTCGACTGTGGCATATCAGGAATGAAGACAATCCATGCTGAGAATAAAATCAAAGTCTGTCATGTCTAACTTGACAAAATTTGCTGATGTGGATTTCTGAAATATCATAATCGGGTAGTTCCTGTATACCCGCCGAGCTATGATGATTTTGCCCACTGGGGTAGAGACTAAAAAGGGCTCTACTAAAATCTCGAGACTGATTCTGAAATCGCCTGCTATGTATGGAGTAACAAAAGACAAGTATGCACCTGGGTCTAGCAAAACATAAACAT
The DNA here is from genome assembly GCA_030864225.1 of Capsicum baccatum var. pendulum. Taxonomy (NCBI): domain Eukaryota; kingdom Viridiplantae; phylum Streptophyta; class Magnoliopsida; order Solanales; family Solanaceae; genus Capsicum; species Capsicum baccatum. The sequence goes on along the minus strand of CM061560.1, from coordinate 154,630,094 downwards.
GAACATGGAAAATTTGTAACGTACCAGTAATGACATCAAGAGAATTTTCCTAATCCTGTCGGGTTTGAAGAGCATAGAGTCTATTTGGACGTTGCCCACTAGTAGCACTGGAAGTGGCACCCTACTGGTTCGGGCGACCAAACTGAGCTGCAGAATGAATTTACTGACCCTGAAGACTAATTGTGGAAACTCTCTAATCCTGTGGCCTGGTTTGCGACAATCAAAATAGACATCATTACCGGCTCTGCAAATACCCTTGTAGTTCTTACCACAAGCTTGACAAAGGGGATTTATTCGGGCACTACTAACACTACCATGAGATTTAGAGCCTGGTACATTGTCTCTACTGCCGTCTTTGAATTTCGGCACTAGGGCACTAGCAGAGGAAAGAGCTGGAGCTACTGACTTGGGATGAAACTGCGAATGGTTCCCTCTCTTTGATTTGGGCTTAGCGAATAACTGATGATTTTTGAGGGTTTAAAGAACAATTTTGAGATGGTCTGAATGATCACGCTCAGTGCGAGAATAGCTATGATGAACATGTCCAAGTACTGCTTGAACATACGGTTCATCAAGTCCATGAAAGATGCAGGGGCATTGGTTAGACCAAGGAAAATAATGAGAAATTCAAAGTGACCATACCGAGTATGGAAAGCTGTCTTTGGAATGTCACATTCTCTAACTCTAACCTGATGATAGCCTGATCTGAGGTCTATCTTTGAGAAATAACTGTCACCCTAAAGTCGGTCAAATAGATCATCTATTATGCGAAGTGGATACCTATTCTTGGCCATAACTTTGTTGAGTTGACGGTAATCAATACACATCCCGAGAGAACCATCTTTGTTGCACACGAATAAGACTGGCGCACCCCATGGGGATACACTGGGAATAATGTATCCCTTATCTAAGAGATTCTTCAATTGATCTTTGAGTTCCTTAAGTTCTGCTGGTGCCATTCTATATGGAAGGATAGAGATAGGCTGAGTATCTGGGAGAAGTTCTATGCCGAAGTCTATTTCCCCTTTGGGAGAAATTCCTGGAAGATCCTCGGGAAAGACATCTGAATATTCACTAACCACTGGGACTGATTCGAGGTTGGGAGATTTGGAACTGGAATCTTTAACATGTACAAGATGATACACACACCCCATAGAAATTATTTTCCTTGCCCGGAGGTAGGAAACAAGCTGACCTCTGAACGCTGAAACACTACCCTTCCACTCTAAGGCCGGCTCATTCGAGAAATAAAACTAAACTATCCGGTTCCTGCGGTCGATTGTGGCATAGCAGAAATGAAGCTAATCCATACCGAGAATGACATCAAAGTCTGTTATCTCTAACTCGACTAAATCTGCTGATGTGGATTTCTAAAATATCATAATTGGGCAGTTCCTGTATACCCATCGGACTATGATGGTTTTTCCCACTGGGGTAGAAACTGAAAAGGGCTCTGCTAAAATCTAGGGACTGATTCCAAAATCACCTTCTATCTATGGAGTAACAAAAGACAATGATGTACCTGGGTCTAGCAAAGAATAAACATGAACATAGAAAATTTATAATGTACCAGTAATGACATCAGGAGAATTTTCCTAATCCTGTTGGTTCTGAAGAGCATAGAGTGTATTTGGGTGTTGCCCACGAGTAGCACCCTACTGGTTCAGGCGACTGGACTAAGCTGCGGAATGAATTTGCTAACCCTGAAGACATGACTGCAGACACTCTCTAATCTTGTGGCCTGGCTTTCCACAACCAAAATAGACATCACTACCGGATCTGCAAATACCCTTGTGGTTCTTACCACAAGCTTGACAAAGGGGATTTTTTGGGCACTGCTAACACTACCCTGAGATTTAGAGTTCGGCACTTTGTCTCTGCTGCCGTCTCTGAATTTTGGAACTGGGGAACTAGTGGAGGAAGGAGATAGAGCTACTGACTTAGGATAAAACTACAAATGGTTCCCTTCCCCTAATTTGGGCTGAGCAAAATTGAAACTGCCTGATTTTGCTCTCTTGTTCTGCCTCTCTTTAGTCCTAACCTTCTGCTCCTCTATCTACTGAGCATGGGTCATGAGTCTAGATAAGGTCATATCACTGTTCAGCATCGCAGATCTACACTCATTCACGACGCAATCATTCATCTCCGACATAAACTTACTCATTTTTGCCCTATTGTCTACAACCACATGAGGGGCATACCTGGCTAGCTGGGTAAATCTGAGAGAATACTCCCTAACCGTCATATTTCCTTGCCTGAGGTTGATGAACTCAAGAACTTTGGCTTCCCTCATCTCTTGGGGAAAGAATCTGTCTAAGAAAGCTGTGATAAAATTGAATACTGAATCTGATATAAAACTGATAAATCTAAATATAAAATTGAATACTGAATCTGATAGCTAAATTTGAAAGCCTCTAAATACTGTCTGAATAAGAATTTGAAGGAACATGTCTTCAACTAACTCCGTAAAACTAAACTGAAGTAATAAATTAATAAATCAAATCATATTATCCTTTAATGGATGAGGACTCACTGTAACACTACGACTGGAAAGATACTGCTGGTTTGGAACTCGTGGCTCTGGACCTATGGTGTAACATGAAAAGAAAGCACCATAGCATAAATGCATCAGTACAACTGGAGTACTGAGTATACGAGTGAGGTAGGCTAATGCAAAGGGTTTACATGTATGAATAATGCTAACTGACTAACTGATATGAACGTAAGAGTACAAACATATATGCATAGTAATTGAGATCATGAGTACGTGGTAGCTAAATCTGTATGCTAATACATGACTGGAACTATAGTTTTGATAATATAAGCGACTATGTCTAACAGTACTAAATCTGGTAGAACTCTCTGAGTCCCGTGTTGTAACTGAATTTGACTGTATCTAATAGTCCTGGTATACTGATATTTGAAGAACTATCTGAGTTCTTTTACTGAGACTGATACTGAAACTGTGGGAGGTAGTTGTTTAACCAATATGCCCCATGTATACCATTATGGCTAAGCTGGGGTCCCGATCTCTGCCTCGACTGGGGGGTGTCAATGCCACGCCATTGGTAAGGACAGTTGTGAGTGACCCTTATCTGGTAGGTACACAAAGTGAGAATGGTGAGACCCTAAACTGACAAGTTAAGCCACCGCATCAAGCCTAATCTGACAGGTTAAGATGTCTCAACCTATTCTGGCTACGTAGTTTTGGAACATAAGGATAACTGCTAAGAATCACATCCTGAACTGCCAGGTGAGTTCCTATTCTTGGGTTCACTCGGTCCTACTTTCTACTCCCATTTGAAGGGACTGAACATGACTCAACTAGTTGTACATGGACTGAATAACTAACATACATTGACTGATGGAGTAGTATTATTTGAGAGTTAACTGAGATCATGAGATTTTTGATGTTTCCTGAGTCACATGACTGACTGAGTTCTATAGAGTATACCTTGACTGAGATTTATCGTGGCACATGACATGGATCTAGGCACACAACTATATGTTTTGGGTAGGAATACCCCCAGGACTCGATAGAAGGAAACTGGCACACATAACATGACTTGATCACAAGATTAGAGTCCACAAGTCACAATATTATAAGTAGGGGATAGTATACTTCATGTATTTATTCACATCTCAACATGGTAGGGAGAGCATGAATACATTTTGTGTATATAATTCATATTTCCATTATCGCACATGCTTCACACCATAGCAACAACAACACATAAATAGTATGGAAATTCATATGGAAGTGTATAGCTAATATGGACTTTTCATTTAGATATCATAGAATCATGTAATTATGGGTTTCTAGCATCCTAGGTATTTTATCAAACACCTTGCATGCATTCTTTAAAGCACAGGTGGATTTCATACTTGCATCACATCAAACCACCTAAAGTTTATGTTTTTCAACTAACAACCACACATATTTCATGAGAACATCTTTAGGATATCATTTTGAAACTTGAACAACAATCATCAACATGTACATGCTTATATCACCACAAAAAGATTACAAAATAACATTTAAAAACATGGTTCTTGAGCTCTATGAATGGATTGGATCCATAGATGAACATTACGCATACCTTAGATTAAGAATTCATGGAATCTACGGTTGAATTTGCTTGAAGCTTGAAACCCCAATGGAAACCCTAGACTTGTTCTTAACAGTTCTTGAGTGAATTTTGATAAAATTAATGTAAAGGGCTTCTTTGGGGCTTCAATCCCATGTTTAAATAGTATATATAGGGTTTTGGGAAGTTACCATATTGCCCTTGATGAGTTTAAAATAAAAACTGAAAACTACGCAAAATTTATCCCGATTTAGGGCCCGGCACAATGCGGAGCTTGGTAAAATACCAATTATTATGAACTGGAAGCTTGGCGCGAAGAGGGGCTATCAAAGAGGCTTTCTGGAAAATGACAAGTGCCATTTTGGCCTCCGGCGCGACGTGCCATGCATTGAAATGACATTCGCCTTAAAGCAGAAACTTAAAATAGCCATAACTTCTTCACCGAGTGTTCGTTTTAGGCCAATTTGGTATCAACAGAAATATTATTAAATTATCTATCCGTTGGTAGGTCATGGGATCAAAAATTCGTAGTATAATGAGAGATATTCTCATTTAAAGTTGATGATACCAATATCCTTCTCAAGAATTCAATCGATAAGGAATGTTTTGATTCGCACAATAGCTAGGACATATTTTAGACCTTAATTCACATCAACCTTGATCATGAAACTACCAAGGAACCATGATGTACTATGCATGAGCTTGAAATATGGATCTAATATTGAGTTGGAAATTTTAGGGTATTACATGAACCTTATGGCTAGTTTCCGCATTTATTGACTATACTATGCAATGCTCAAGTAAAGATATTAGTAGAGATTTATCTTGTGTTCCTTCAAGATCACGAGCACCATGTGACATTTCGATTCTAGAAAAATCAGGTCGTTACAATGGACCTAACTTTTCCAGGAGCAGCTGAGATGCTTGATTGTATGACAAAGCAGAATAGAGCTTAGAATACTAGAGATTCTGAGGTAGCAAGGTCTACTATATCTATTAGCATGACTGTAGAGCAGAGGCTCATGGAAGAAGAACGTTACCAATACATGGAACACATGAAGATGCAGATGGATCTTCTCACTAAGCACTTATTATCCAAGAAGATAGAGAAGGTTAAAGCTGTAGTGTCATAGGAAAGGGCTGAATCTAATTCTAAGGAGGAAGAAAATTATTTGAACAATCAGGGAGGTTTCTGATGCAGTGGCCAAGGAAACCAAGGTCCGAACTATTATGAAAAATCAGGCTATAAGGACCGCAATCATGGGAATTGGAAGAATCAAAATGATAGGAGTGGATTGTATGTACCTTCTAGAAACTGTGAGGATGCTATGAGTAGTTCGAGAAAGATTTCTATGGAGGACATTATGGCTAAGTTGTTGAAGGGAGTAGAATCAATAAATACTGGGGTGGCTGAAGTGAAAAGTGATTTGTCCTCGATGAATCAGCTGATTGATTCACACTCTACTTTGATAAAATAGTTGGAGCAGCATATGAACCAACTATTTGCCATATTAAATTAGATAAAAAGTGGTACCTTACCAAGCGACATAGTTTAGAACCCGAGGAAGGATGGTTCATGTATGGCAGTTACCACTAGGAGTGGTAAGTGATTGGCAAGCCCTCTTGTGGGTAAGTATATGGTTGATATTATGGTAAATGATGTTTATGAAGAAGATATTAATCATCCAGTGGCATTTGAGAAACTGGATTAGGTTATTGATAATACATCGTCCAACCATTAGTAGGTTGATAAGTTGGAGAAGAGCAAGGAAAAGGAGGTTGGAGTGGTGGTTACTATTCTCCTAAAACCACCTCCTTCATTTCCCCATCGATTGAAGAAGAAGGCTAATGAAACAAAGTTTGGCAAGTTTATGGCCATGCTTAAGCAGTTGACAATTAATTTGCCATTAGTGGAGGCACTGGAGCAAATGCTCGGGTATGCAAAGTTCATGAAATACCTTGTTGTGAAGAAGCAGATAGTTAGTTTTAAGCTAATGGACAATCTCCATCATTATGGTGCAATTTCCACAAGGTCGTTGATGCAGAAGAAGGCAGACTCGAGAGTATTTACCATCCTGTGTACTATTGGGCCTCTTGATTTAGCAAAAGCTCTATGTGATTTAGGAGCTAGTATAAACTTGATGCTACTTGCTGTATATAATAAATTGAGTTTGGGGGACCCTACTTCCACAGATATGATATTAGTTATGACAGACATGTCTGTGAAGTAGCCCATAGGGATTCTATATGACGTATTAGTTAAGGTGGCTAGTTTTATATTTTTGACTGATTTTGTCATTCTTGATTGTGAGGTGGATTTCGAGGTGCCCATAATCTTGGGTCGACCTTTCCTCGCTATCGGGAGTGTACTAATTGATTTGAGGAAAAATAAGCTACTATTTAGGTTTAATGATGAAGTAGTTCAATTCGATGTATGTCAGTCCATGAAACAATATAAAGATATAAACATATTTTCTATTGTGGATGTTTATTATAAGGAGGAGTAGGAAGTGCCTATAGAATAAAAATTTGTTGTAGAGACTTTAGCTGCTATATTGATGAATTTTGATCATGATGGTGTTGAAGATTATGAGGAGATGGTGTGTGCCTTAACAGGCATGGGGTCTTATTCATATGCACCCAAGAAGTTGGATTTGGACTTGAAAAATCGTCCAAGTACACCTGCTCAGCCTTCTATAGAAGATCCACCTACCTTGGAGCTGAAGGAGTTGCCCGGTTATTTAAGGTACGTGTTCTTAGGCAGTGGGAATAAACTACCTGTGATTATCGCTACTGATATGGGTGAGCAATAGGTAAAAGCTCTCATCTCTATTCTTAAAAGATATAAGAGGGCTATTGGTTGGATGATTGAAGAAATCATCGATATAAGAGGGCTATAAGATTCAGGTAGAGGATGATTGTGTTTCAACTATTGAGCATCAGCGTCATCTAAACCTACCTATGCAAGAGGTGGTAAAGAAAGAAATCATCAAGGGGCTAGATGTAAGAGTAGTATATCGTATTTTAGCTAGTAAGTGGGTGAGTCCTATTTAGTGCATACCCAAGAAAGGGGGCATGCTAGTTGTGGCTAATAAAAAGAATTAGTTGATCCCACTTAGGCATGTTACTGGGTGGAGGGTGTGTATGGATAACAGAAAACTCAACTCCTGGACATTGAAGGACCACTTCCCAATGCGTTTCATGGATTAGATGCTTGATCTTCTATTGGGAAGGGGTTGGTGCTATTTCTTAGTTGGGTATTCTAGTTACAACAAGATTTCTATTGCTCCTGAAGATTAGGAAAAGATGACATTCATGTGCCCATATGGTACATTTTCTTTTAAGTGGATTCCTTTTGGTTTGTGTAATGCACCCGCCACTTTTCAGCGGTGCATAATGTTAATATTTTTTTATATGGTCGAAGAAACCTTGGAGGTGTTTATAGATGATTTCTCAATTGTAGATGATTCATTTGAGCTCTGCTTGCTGAATCTTAGTCGGGCATTACAACGGTGTGAAGAGTTCAACCTTGTCCTTAACTGGGAAAAGTTCCATTTCATAGTGAAGGAAGGCATTATTCTCGGTCAAAAAATTTTAGCTAAAGGTATTGAGAAAGATAAGGCAAAGATTGAACTGAATTAGAAACTACCTCCCCCTATCTCAGTCAAATGAATACAGAGCTTTCTTCGTCATGCATAGTTCTACTGCAGATTCATAAAAGACTTCTCAAAGATTGCAAATCCGCTTTGCAAACTTCTGGACAAGGAGGCTAAGTTCACTTTTAATGATGACTAGAGAAAGGCTTTTGAATGCCTTAAGCTGAAACTAGTGAAGGCTCTAATTATTGTTGCTTCTGAGTGGACGAAACCATTCAAGATTATATGTGATACTAGTGGAGTGGAACTTGGAGCTCTTCTTGGACAAAAGAAAGAGAAGTTGTTCCATTTGATATATTATGCAATCAAGGCTTTGAATAGGGCCCAAAAGAATTATACTATGAATGAGCAGGAACTTCTAGCAGTTGTGTATGCTTTGGAGAATTTTCGAGCATATTTTTAGGTAGCAAGGTAGTGGTGCACACTGACCACGCTGTCTTGAGGTACTTAATGAAGAACAAGGATGCTAAGCCAAGGGTGATCCGGTGGGTATTACAACTTCAAGAATTTGACTTCAAAGTCAAGGATAGAAAGGGATGTAAGAATCATGTAGGAGACCACTTATCTAGAATCGAAGGCAAGTAAGCAGTCAAGGATGAGCTAGATATTGATGATTCTTTTTCGGATAAGAAAATATTTGTTGCAGTGCTTGAAACAGTACCTTGGTATGCTGACTTTGCAAACTATGTTGTAAGTGAAGTGATGTCGAATCTTTCTTTTCATCAAAAGAAAAAGTTTCTCCATGATGCGACACATTATTTTTGGGATGATTCATATCTGTTTCGGTGGTGTACGGATGTCATTATTACGCGGTACAACCTAGAAGTAGATATGTTGAGTATACTGGAGGCGAGTCATGCTTCCCTAGCTGGAGGTCACCATGCAGGTGATCGAACTGTAGGAAAAGTTCTTCAAAGTACTACTATTAGCCCTCCTTGTTCAAAGATGACTACGAGTTCGTGAAGAGATATGACCAATGTCAAAGGTAAGGGTCCATACCAAAGCACCATGAGATGCCAATGTCTAAAATGCTTGAGGTAGAATTATTTTATGTTTGGGGTATTGATTTCATGGGGCCCTTCGTGAGCTCATTCGGGATGAAGTACATATTAGTTTCCGTTGACTACATGTAAAAATGGGTTGAGCAGTGGATCTAGCAGATAATGAAGGAAACCAAGTTGTTGCATTCTTAAGGGGAAATATCTTCTCTCGCTTAGGGGTACCACAAACCATCATAAGTAATGGAGGATCACACTTTTGCAACAAGATGTTCAGAGCCACCTTGGCAACATATGGAGTAAAGCAGCATAAGATGGATACCCCATACCACCCACAGACCAGTGGGCAGGTGGAAATCTCTAATCAGTAGATAAAAACCATCTTTGCCAAGATCGTAAATGCTACTAGAAAAGATTGGTCTAGGAAGATGGATGATGCCTTATGGGCATATAGAACAACTTTCAAGACACCTATTGGCATGTCACCATACCAATTTGTTTAAGGCAAGGCATGCCATTTGCCGATTGAACTGGAGTATAAAGCATTATGGGCATTGAAGTGGATTAATCTGAATTGGAAGGAGATAGTGGATATGAGACTGGGGCAGTTGAATGAGATGGATGAGTTTCGTCTCAGAGCTTATGAAAGAGCTGACTTATACAAAGAAATAATGATGAAGTACCATGACCGTAGAATTGAAAAAAAGGATTTTCAAAAAGGCGACTTGGTGCTCCTCTTCAACTCCAGACTCAAGATTTTTCAGGTAAGCTCAAATCCAAATGGTCTGGCCCATACAAAGTCAATCAATTCTACTCATCTGGAGTAGTGGAACTTGAAAATAAAGATGGAGGTGTCTTTAAGGTTAATGGGAAGTGTGTGAAACTATATATCGGTCCAATAGACTCAATATAGAGTTTTGCTACTATCTATCTCAATGAATTATGAGTAATCTAGATAACGGAGTCGTACCGCAATGATAAATCAGGTGCTAGTTGGAGGCAACCCACAGTGTGTTGATGTAAAGCATTAGCTAAGTTATTTTGTTATTTTAGAGCATTTTTGATGTGTTTGTGAATTGTGCAGGATTTAAAATGCAGCAAACAAAGGAGTAATACAATTGGAAAAAGGGTTGACGACCAAATTAATGGACTACTAGTTACTTGATGGACCACCATTTGCTCCATCAACTAGATGCTAAAAATCTGAGTCACTGGAACAAAAGTGATGGCCGAATTGGTGGACCACCAGTTACCTGACGGACCACCATTTACTCTGTCGCAAAGATGCTGAAAATCTGAATCAGTAGTATAAATGTGACAGTGAAATTGGTGGACCATCACTTATTTGGTGGACCACCATATTGACCGTTGAAATTAAGTTGAGTTGCCCATGTTCTGGTAAGGTCCGACAGCCAAACTGGTGGTCCGTTAAATGTCTGACAGACCGTTGGTACATCCATCGCTATTACCCTAGTACTGGGTCGGGTCGTGTTAAAGTTTTTGCCTATTTAATTGACCCGTACTTGACCCAAATGATTTTAAAGAAGTAAGAAGAGTGATTACATACGTTGTAAACTTTTCAACTTCTTCAACTGACGAAATCCTTTTGGATTCAAAGAATCTAAAGATATTTGCTCTTCCTAGGACTCTCCATCTCCTTCCTTTTTCCCTATTTAAGCAAACCCTCTCTTTTCTTTATTTTCATCACAAACAATCTTGAGAGCAATTACTACAGTTTAAGTTAAGTTTATTTTCATAAAATGCAAGCAAGCAAGAAAGAAGATACTGTAGAACCAAGGTATGAACATAACCATGTACTTCTCTTTTTGAATTGTAAAAGCATGAAATGAATGAGTGGTTCATTGTTGAAATTCCATCTTATGTTTTACTTTTGCTTTTTATTGCTTGGAGTTAATTTAAGTTCCTTTGTGTTTAATAGACAGTGTTGGTTGAAGTATGAGTAACTCATACATTTACAAGTGGAAAAATTTGCACATAAATGTGAACTTGGTGTCAATTGTTGCTAAAAAAATTAGGTTTGTATACTAAATGTTCGACAAAATGCCAAACTTAAAGCTTAATCTGAAGAAGAGGGTCTGACGACAGAAATGGTGGACCATCAATTTTGCGACGAACCACCCTATAGACCATCACTAGGACCTCATAAGTGACACCTACTGGATAAGATGCGATGGGCCAAATGGTGGACCGTCAGTTTTGTGACGGACCACCATATGGACTATCGCAAAGCTCTAAAATCTCAGGTATTCTAGATAGGACCTGACGGCTCACCTAGTGGACGATCAGTCTTGTGACGGATCACCAGTGTGACCGTCAGCTTAAAGTTTTCACTATTTTGGCTATTTTTGTATTGTAAACTGATTTTTTACTTCTTTTTCAGGCATTATGGCTAGCAAACTTCCACTAAATAGAATAGGAAGATCTCAAAGGGGTAGAGCCGAACTTGCACTTGCTAACAACACTACACAATGTGAAAGAGAAACTCCTACACTCTCCCAGTTTGACGAGGAGAGTGATAGTAGTACTAGCAGTACCAGACAAGGCAACGACTTCTATAACCCAACCTGAAATTTTTTAGGTTGAAACTGAGACTGCTAAAATAGGAGAACAAATGGAAGTAACTGATATGGAAACTGAACCTGAGGATGCTAACATTATAAAGTGTAAGGATCCTCAAGTTCGAGATGTAATTGGATGGTAGATAGAGGAGTAAGGATGAAATACTATGACTGATTGACACCTATAGCAAGAGAGATCAAAAGGCTATTTGCTGAGGAACATTCAATAGTGACAACAGTTACACAAATATCCTAAATTGGAACATCATTTTAATAAGTATAAACTAGCATAGATGAGCATGCCACCAAGATTGTATTAAACGAATTAGGTAAGAGAATTCTTTGCTAATTATCTGGTATTAGTAGAGAAGGGCTGCCCAAAAGAGTCGACAGTTGTAAATTTACCTAACAGAGAGTCAGTATCTGTCTGAGGAGTTAATGTCAATATTTCATTCCAAATAATCAATAGGATGTTGTTTGGGCTAGATACAAAGCTCCACCTGCTATACCTGATTTGGAGTATAGGTTAAGATCTATATCTACTTAGACGCCCTGGGTGGCTATTTTGTTGACTGATAATGGTAACCCCTCTTGGGTGACCAATCCATGTGAGTGCATTACAAAATATTCCATTAGCTCTAAGGCTAAGTTCTAGTGGGCTGTTGTTTGCTTAAGGCTGATGCCAACAAAAGGTGATGGGAATTTGGATAAACACAAAGCTGTATTAATGGCCAGTTTGGTTGAGGTCTTCAAATTGACTTCGTATAGATAATTGCAGATGAGATGTTCATAAGGTAACATAAAACCATCAGTGCATTGCAGTTCCCATGCTTGATCATAGAGTTGTGTAGGAAAATAGGTGTGCCTTCGATTCATGGAGTTGACAATGCAGTCCTGGCTACACATAGACAAGATATTTAGAAGTTGAAAGATAACTCAAAATTCGATATGCGTGTCACCAAGCCTCCTGCTTACCAGACTCAATCTGCACCAACTCCTGATGCTATCGAAATTCCTGTAGGTTTGCCTTTGCGCATTATCACTTATATACCACCTGAGTACATGCCTCCAAGTATATCTGTAGGGTTGGGTACTGCACCATCTATGGGTGGAGCAGACTTTGTCGAATACAAGTTAATACAGGAAAATTTGCCAAATTGGTGAAGCTGCAAAAGAGGTTTCAGAAATAATTAGATAAATGGGTGTTCGAATTCAAGACTTTTGTTGATGGAATTGTAGCTTAGGCAATTCATCTATTCCAAACTATTTAGACTAGGATGGACAACATGGAGCACCATATCAATAAAAGGCTCGATGCACTGTCCCTCCCAAATCTTACAAAGCTCATGGCTGGATTTGAGCTGGTGAAGGCTAATATAGCAGAGTAAAAGGGAAGGTAGCCACAACAAATAGTTTTTGACCCAGTATTAGCAATGAGTGATGATGATTAAGGTATTGTGGACCTAATAGAGCAACCTATGAAAGAAAAATAAAAGAATTACATGGATGAGCGAGCTGCAAGGAAAGCTAAAAAGAGGAGAAAGAGAGCAGCAATGACATCAGAGCAACAAGAACAACATGATCTGAAAAGATCTCGAATGAAATCAAAGAAAGATGAAGAAAAAAGAAAAAAGAAAGAAAAAATATAAAGTAGCAGGAGTATCTACTAGTGCTGCCCCATCAAGGGGGTAAAGTTTAGGATCAGTTCGAGAAATGATTCCTCTGATTCTGGAGGGTGAGGTTTAAAGTTCCCCTACCACCATAGGGGCCAACATTGCACCAGGTGAGGACGCAGGAGCCTTACCACACTTCATAGATTCCTTAGATGAATAAGAGGCAAAATAAGTATACCCACTCCTTTGTACTTTAATTTAATGCTTTGAGAATAATGCAAATATTTTTCTGTAGGGGGTGGTGTACTTGTACCATGGGGGGTTGTATTGCTAGAAATATTGAACCTACCATATGCTATCTAGGAGAATCGGAATATCTAGGATCATGTTAAGTTCGTAGTTGTAGTTTTCTTCTCTAGGTTTAACTTTAGGTTCACATTTTTCCTTTTTTTTTAAAGTTTCCTGTTAATGTTAGTCTATAAAATAAAAGAGTTGTTTGTGTTAGTATCTTGTTGTGAATATGGATGATGAATGATGTTGGCATCAAGGTATGACTATTTCTATATGACTGTTTACTTTTGTCTCCTAGATGTTAGTGAACCTATAGATGACATTAACCAGTAAATACACATGACATGTGATGCAAATCTTAAGAATAGTAGAATGAGTTTGACTCAGTTGCCGCTGTGTGTGCGAGTATTTGTATTAGTTCTTGCATAGTATAGTACCTAGATTTGCCTGGTTTAATTGATGATGTTCTGTAGCTGATGAGATAAGAATGGAATACAAGCCACCTTGTGCTTTTAGTCCACTTAGCCAAAGTAATTAACCCTACCAAAAATAATTTTCCATTTTTGAATCCTTCTTTGAGCCTTTGTTAATTTTTCTTTAACACCAAGCATTTTAGTTAACTCTTTTTAAGCTGTGGACACCTAGCTCTGGCCCAGGCCTAATAGTGGGCAATGTGTACCTACACTTAGGCAAAATACCTAAGTTGAGGGTGGCTATTGTACGATTGTTATCCATCTAATGGAAAGTTGGTCTAGAATTTGAATTAGAGCATTTGGCCCTCGTCTATTCAAGACAATGTGCACCTTGACTTTTTGCATTAGCCTACGTTGAGGGTGGATGATTCTTGTATATGTGTATATATATATATATAAATAGAAAAAAGGGGGTTATTATGGTGAAGCATGAATGAGAGAGAAAATGGTAAGTAAGCTAGCAAAGCAACGGCCTTGGTAGGAAGAATTCAAAGGCAAAGAGAGTTAAAGCCTATTATTTAGTCACTTTTGCCAAAAATTCCTTCCTGATCTAGCCTGATACCTCATTACTAGACTAGAACAGACCCGCTTGATCTTGGAACTCAGCTATAGATGAGTGTGTAATGATAAAGTCAAGCTTATGGGTGTATGCATTATGTTTGTAACTTCTTTGATGAGTGAGAGAGTTTTGATCTGTGTCTACAAAATATAATGAGTGGTGGATTTCCTTGATTGTGAGGGCAGCTGATCTTTGTAGATTCTTGTATCTATGTTGTGTAGATGAATTGAATTTGAAACAATACCGATTATGGACTTTGACTTGTTAAACCATATGATTTGGATGACAAGTGAATGGTTGTGTGAATACTGGTTCAGTAGTAAATTCCCATCATTGTATTGTTCATATTTGCTATTTAGTGCTAAGTTGCTTGTGGACAAACAATTATCTTAAGTTGAGGGTGTTGATGTTTCGGCTTTTAACGGAATATTTTGCATCTTTTTCTTGGGAAAATTGCATGTTTTCAAGAAACCAAGGTTGCATTTTATGCTGGGTTTTAGTATTTCAGGGTAAGGCGCTTGTTGAAGGAAAAAACTCAGAAGATTAGCAGAAAAACACTTCTGACGGTCAAAATAGTGGACTACCAGTCTGGTGATGGACCACCAACTTAACCATTAGGCCCAAACAGAACCCATGATTTTAGAAGACTAAGTGACGGCCCATGTGGTGGACCACCATTCTTGCGACGGACCACCACTTTAGCCATCAGTGCTAAGCAGAACATAACATCCTAAAATATCCAGTGACGGCTCATATGGTGGACCACTAGTCTTGTGATGTACCACCACCTTGGCCATCAGTTCCAAGAAGAACCTGCCTCTCTAGGGTCATAAGCGATGGCCTATATGGTGGACCGTCATTCTTACGACGGACCACCACTTGGACATCAATGCTAAGCTGATGCTAAGCAGAACTTGACTTTCAAGGATCATCAACAATGACTAATATGGTGGATCGTAAGAATTCCGATGGACCACCACTTTGGTTATCACTTTGGACACGGTTTTTATAATTGCTATTTTTAAATCCTTTTTGGCTGGGAACATATAAATATCTAGTTTTAGGTTTTATCTTTCATCTTTTATCTTTTATTAGAGTTTCCATACTTGAAACATATTGTATGTAGTTTTTCTCTGAGATTCATTCTAGAATTGTAGATCTAGATTCCATTATCATTTTCTCGATTGAAGATTAAATAATAAAAATTGTGACTTTTGTAAGTAAATTTTGAATTAATTTATGAATAACACAATTATTTATTCTCTTTCTATGATGGAGAAGTGTGGCTAAGCTCCCATAACTATAGTTATGGGAGCCCTGATGTAAATAGCTGATTGAGGGTTGTGAATCTAGTAGATTCTCATGATTAATTGATATTGCATAAACCCTTCTTTACTTTATTGACTTTTATTGGTTGCAAACTTGAAAAGTGAGCCCAAGAACATCAGTTGTTCGAATAGAAAAGTGTTTGTTATGAAAAGGTTTACATAAATCTAAAGGCTTTAACCTATGGATAGAGGGTAGATGCCTTAACTATATCAACCCATGTGATCATATAGTTGAGTAGATAATATGTTCCTTAAGTTTAAAATAATTAAGGGATAAGCTACTCATTTAGGTTGAGAAACTAATGGGTAAACCATAGAATTCAATTACTCTTACAATTAGAATTGTTCACTGGGAAATCAAAATAGTTCACAACCCTATCTTCTTAAGCATCTTGGTAACCATAACTCTAGTTTGACAACTCATACTGAATTACTATTTGCAATACAATCAACATTTGTATTACATTCTATGACAAACATTTGAATACAGTTGATAAATCAAAACCCCCACTTTATTCTGGAACCCTTGATCAACAGTCTAATAACAACGATAATACTTAGTGAGCAAAGTATTTCCTGTGGGATTCAACACCCAACCTAATTGGATTCTATATTTGACAACGTCCGCTTACACTTTCTAATGAGTGTTGTAATTTTGTTGTATCACTTTAGTGCTGGCATTGGCATTAGGGTTGATATTGTTGGAAAACATTTCTCACTATTTAATCTTATTTTATTTTGGAATTTACATAATTATTATGGAACTCATATGGTTATGGTTTTAGAATATAGTTTGGCTTGGTAGTTGTTATTGGTTGGTATTAGATAGTTGGGGCTCATTTAGGTGTTCAGGGTCATACACCTATCCTAGAGTCTTGGATTTTACAATAATGATATCTTATTATATGTTCAAAATTTATCTGACTCGGGATATGTGTAGGTTGGTTTGGTTGGGTAACGAGGGAAACCTCTAGTCTCAGTTAGACTTTGAATGCCCATACAACAAGGACCTAGTTTGGGTCATGTCACAAATGTTGGGACCTCCTTATCATCCTCCGTGAAAAAGTCAAATTATCTCAATATACGCAAATGTCATATCTAGACAATAGGGGTATCATAGAGGGAGTAGCTACTACATGGATCTCTGCAAAAGAGCATACCTATGCATGTATGATATTAAAATCTTCCCTTATTTGAATCAAATATGACATACCTGCCTCTGTATATCTAGATGTAAGCCATATCTCTAGCTCATCAATCTGTGTTTGAAAGTTGACACACAACTATAATAGTGCGGCTCTCTCAGCAGTTTCCAATCTAGCCTTAACCTACTCAAATTTAGTCCTAACACTTGATCTAATCTGCCCAAAGAGTGTAGTTATCTCAGTCTCGATAACCTTCAATCGAACAACTTTAGTTCTCTAGCTATCCATTAGGCTTTGCAAAAACTTATTGGATACAATAATCATACTTGTTGTAGGAGCTGTAATGGATGGGTAAGCAGGCTCTGTAGATGCACCAATCAGCCTTGAGGTAAAACCAAGGTTAAATAAGAAGTGGATTATGTTCTCGTGCCCTGAGTACAAGAATTTGGAGCACCACTCTGCTCCCCTATCTTTATATCTATACCAACACCCATATCATCTCTATGTGCTTTAGGTGCTGCAGAAATTTTTAGGCCCTCAGTCTAGGCATATGGTTCTGCTGTCTGCTGTCTAGGTCTCTTAGAAATGCCTAAATTTTTTAGTCCCTTTAGGTTCCTTATCTGCACAGTAGCAGTAACAGTTACCCTTTCGTCAATACCTAGTAACTCAGGTATAAGTGCCTCATCACATAGCATATAGATCATACAAGGAAATGGAAGGTTAGTTAGCTTTCTAAAAGCTATCTTGTGTAAATCATGCTTGAGGATGGTAGAAAAATCAATATCATAACCAACCATAAAAAAAGCAACCAATCCAGCTCCTTCCCACATTAATGTATTAACTGAAGCCATAGGAATCAGGCCATAACAAACTAGTAACCACCAAAATCGGCCTCTAGTGTTAATAGGCCCTTCTTGATCACATCGAGCCTCTCAATCGATGGGGCCTCCTCACCCTGTGGTGAAATATAACTGGCTATCCACCAAGCCATCTCAAGCCTCTCAGCGCTGTACTCAGCATCCCACATTATATAGTGATCCCATGCAATCCTCAATCTATGGTTGAACTTTTCTATAGTTATGAGTGAAATACAATTTTCTCTAAATATGACTTAGTGGATAGTCTCCTCTCCTCTCTGACATAACTCTGACCCCTCTAAGTAGAGTGTGATAAAGTTATGGCTATTGGGAAAATCTAATAAATCCTAGATTATGGCACATAGGAAGGACTACGTTGGCTCTATAATATGCATAAAACTCATGCACCATAGCTGGGATATAAGAATTAAGTGTCCTAGTCATCTAACCAAGCTGATGTATGTCAAATTCTTCCCTCAACTATAGTAATCTCCAAAGCCTTGATAAGTCGATCCTTTAATCCTCATAGATACATCTGTAGGCCTACCTAGCTCTAAGACAATGTGGTCAAGATCCTTAATGTGTTGCATTTCTTGCACACACCACCTCAGATATCCCTCCTCGGGAGGTGCATCTGGGGAATATGTGGTTATGGGTTCCTACTATGTATTTTGAGGCACTTGTGTTATTCCCTCCTCAGATTGTGTTACCTTCATCAGCTTTGTATGAGTGGCGGTACCCTTCTCATACTTAGGCACTGCTGATGTCTCCTCTTGCTTAACCTCCATAGAAAAAGCCCAGGACCTGTCCTCAGACTGGGGTTCCTTGCATTGAATATTTGTTGTCAATATTTGTATGGGGTTCATGATGACATCTTCTCATATAATAAGAGATTACAGTAGGTGTTCACTTAGAATGAGTGGAATATCAGGCAGAAGAGATGGATTGAGTTGCTCAAAGACTATAACATGAGTCTTTATTATCATCCAGGTGATGATAGGCGATACTACGCGCCTATATCAATATATTTTGCCCATAGTGTGCCACATTTTGAGAACAAATTATATATTTCATGCACTTTTAGTCCTTTTTCCTATTAGTGAGCTAACGAACATGATTAGCAAAGTTACAGGTATAAATGATGCAGAATTCAGCATTTTATGGCTTACTTGACGCCAAAGAAAGCTCACGAAGGAAGGAAAGGGAGCTTGAATGCCTAAAGGACCAAAAGTGATACATGAAAAACCTATCCCGGGCTAAAACAACATTTCTGAAGACTTTGGGGACTTGTAGTAAATTATTTGGATTAGGATAATAATACATTAACCTAGTACAATTGGGTTAAGTATTTCATTAGTTTATTTGGATTTGGATAATGTTACATTAACCTAGTACAATTGGGTTCAGTATTTTATTTGTTTAGTAGGATTTGGTTAGATATTTCATTAGCCTAGTAGGATTAGGATATGAGTATTATAAATACCCTATCATGCTATTCATCTTCATACATTCCTCCCTTAGTGGAGAAATACATTCTACTTCTCAATTCCGAATTCTTTCATTAATTCTATTTTTCTTTTTCTATTCATTTATTCTTAATTTCCGCAACAAGAGAATCATTACTTTGCTAAGGAATTCACGCCTAAACGCCTACCACTTTTGGGCTACACGAAATTCATCATTATTGTGGTATAACAATAATGCCAATTGTGATTTCCTATGCACTCATGGGTAACTAAACCTCTCTGTTGGGGTTATGGAAGCCAACTGAGATACTATCTATTGCTGTGAGTTTGTGAGTTCGTGACACGCATGATGCTTATATCATTATTCTCTTCATCTTAATCTAAATTCTTTGTGGTTGCAAATGCAAGAATACACCAGTATAACATTTAACTTGTTCGAAAGAAAGGTTATTTGTCTGGAAAAGAGATAATGTCAAGGTAGTAGGGTCCCATCCTAAATTCCCTATTAAACAGTTAGTGCCGTAACTGGATTAACCTCTTGGAGAATTCGTACCGTTAGACACGCTTTAAGATCGAAAGAGTTAAAGTGAAATAATCCTCGAATAGGTCGAAAGACGCCTGGATTTACCATCGAATACAATTCTCTATAAGCACATGCATGTCAGAATTCTACACACTCATAGTCAATAGAGACGTATAACTCAGGAGGTGGACATAACCCCAACGCTTCAATTCTCACTGTTTACAACTTACGTAACAATCCTTCTCTTTTTACTTTGCTATTTTTAGCTTTTACTTTATTGTTTTGGTTACACATCACAATCCCCCCTTCTTATGAGACTTGCACTAAAAATTTAGTAATTTTGCTTACTTTTTGGCCAAGCTATTCCCTGTGGGATCGATACCCAACCCAGGTTGGGTTCTATATTTGCTAACGACCGCTTTACACTCTTACGAGAGCTGTAGATTGAGCGTTATCAAAAATTGGCGCCGTTGCCAGGGAATACAAGTGTCAATTAAGTTTGTGATAATTACTAGACCCTTTGGTCAAAGATTTTCGTACTTTTACTTTTAGTTTTTGTTTTTGTTTACTGCAGGTTTTTATTTAGTGCATGCCCCATACTCAAAGTTCTGGTCAACCGTTATTACCTATCAATCCTGAACCACAATGTATTGGCAGAATGGAAGCACAAGCAGAAATCGAAAGGATGGCTGCCCAACAGGAACAGGCAAGATTAGCTGCTCTTGCCACCGCCTAAGTACACCAACAAAACATTGATAACCCTGGGCGAGCAACAAATCCTGACGATGAGGATTTAGGAGATGACGAGTTACTAAACCCAAGGCGTGATGCTGAAATCATAACACCTGCCAATAGAAGAGGTCGTCAAGCTCGGTTTAGGTATGATCGCCAACCCATGCAACCAGATTTTGACGACGATGATGATGATCTTGATGGAGCCGGATCCACTGGAGCCATAAGTCCTCCACCATTAGCGCCCGGAGCCAAGTTCAACATCACAAGCACCATTATTCAGTTATTGCAACTCAAGGGATTATTTGGTGGACTAGCAGGCGATGATCCGAATATGCATCTCATCAACTTTATTTCTACATGCAAGTCGTTTGACAATCCTGGTGTTGGTCAGAATGCAATTCGATTACGCTTATTTCCATTGTCTCTGTTTGGGGAGGCAACACTATGGTTGAATGGGCTGACTCCTGATTCTATTACAAATTGGAGGCAATTGAGAGACACTTTCCTAGAAAGATTCTTTCCGCCATCCAAAAGAGCACAATTGCGAGATGAAATCAGCAACTTTCATCAGCTTCCCACTGAAGCTCTTCATGAAACATGGGAGAGGTTCAAGACAAAGCTAGCGAAATGCCCAAACCATCATATGACTAATGTTCACCTAATGGAGATATTATATAGAGCCTTGAATTCAGTAACTAAGCCAGTGGTGGATAATGCAGCTGGAGGATCCTTTATGGACCTAACCTTTGGTCAAGCAAGCAATATGCTAGATCGTATGACGAAGCAAAGTAGAGCTTCGCATACCAGGGATTCTGAGGTAGCAAGCCCCACTTTATCTATTGGCATGACTGCAGACCAAAGAAGAAGAGAAGAAGAACGTGATCAAGATATGGCGCATATAAAAACACAAATGGATCTTCTTACAAAGCATTTATTATCAGGGAAGACCGAAAAAGTGAAAGCTATTGCGTCAAAAGGAAGAGACGAATCTGATTCGGAAGAGGAGGCCAACTACTTGAACAATCAGGGGGGTTTCCGTGGGAATACCCAAGGAAACCAAGTTCGGAACTATTATGATAAATCTGGAAACAAGGACCAAGGTAGTTGGAAGAACAAGAATGAAAAGAGTGGTTTGTACGTTCCCCCTGGTAGACGTGACACCACCACATCGAATTCTGGAAGTATGGAAGACATGATGGCTAAATTATTGAAAGGAGTGGAAGCAACGAACGCGGGAGTAACAGAGGTAATTAATGATTTGTCCTCCATGAAACAATTAGTTGATTCTCATTCCACTTCAATCAAGCAAATAGAGCAGCAATTGAGCCAACTCTCAGCAGCACTCAATCAAAGAAAGGCTGGCACATTACCTAGCGATACTGTGCAAAATCCAAGGAATGATGGGTCATGCATGGCCATCACTACCAGAAGTGGTAAGGTGCTGGAAACTTCAGCAAAAGGCAAGAAAGTGGCTGACGAAGTTGTGGGCATGGATGACAATGCAAAAGGAAAAGATGCCGCAGCACCTACTCCTGATGACAAGGACGCCTCACCCAGTGCTGTGCAACCTGAAAAAACTGAAAAACGGAAGCAAGAGGAGAAGAAAACCATGGAGAGAACACTACAATACCCACCACCACCTTTTCCCCAAAGATTGAAGAAGGTGGCGGATGATACAAAGTTCAGCAAATTCATGACTATGTTAAAGTAGCTGACCATTAATGTTCCATTGGTGGAGGCACTTGAACAAATGCCTGGGTATGCGAAATTTATGAAGGATCTTTTGACTAAGAAGAGGGCAGCAAGTTATGAGTTGAAAGAAGATGTTCATCATTGCAGTGCGATCGCTACCCGAACGATAGTACAGAAGAAGGCCGACCCCGGAGCTTTCACTATTCCTTGCACCGTTGGATCTTTGAATTTTGCGAAAGCATTATGTGATTTAGGAGCCAGCATCAATTTGATAGCATTATCGATCTATAAGAAGTTGGGGTTGGGTGATCCTACTCCAACCAACATGAGGCTTGTCATGGCGGATAGGTCGGTCAAACGACCTGTTGGTATTCTATGTGATGTATTGGTAAAGGTTTCTTCATTCATCTTTTCGGTAGACTTTGTTATTTTGGATTGTGAGGCAGACTCAGAGGTTCCCATAATCTTGGGGCGCCCTTTCCTTGCTACAGGAAGCGTGCTTATTGATTTGAGAGCTAATGAGCTTTCATTCCGGATAAATGACGAAGTGGTTCGCTTTGATGTGTGCAAATCAATGAAGCAACCCAAAGATCTAAGTGTATTTTCGGTGGCTGATGTTTTCATTGATGATGAGAAAGAATTACTTGAAGAAGAGCAAATCATTGATGACCCTTTGGAGGTTGTGCTTATGAATGGAGAGAATGAGGATGCTGAAAATTGTGAAGAAGCTATTTGTGCTCTATCGAGATTAGGGACATATCGCTATGCTCCCAAGAAGCTGGACCTTGATCTCAAGAATCGACCCACACCACCAGCTAAGCCATCTATTGAAGAGACACCCACGTTAGAATTGAAGGAGCTGCCAAGTCATTTAAAGTACGCATTCTTAGGAAGTGGAAACACACTTCCAGTTATTGTGGCAGCCGATTTGGGTGAGCAACAAGTTGCAGCTCTTATTGCTATTCTACGTAAGTATATACGAGCCATTGGATGGACCATTGCGGATATTATTGGTATTCCACCAGGGATTTGTGCACATAAAATTCAGCTCCAAGAAAATTGCACACCCACCATTGAGCATCAAAGACGTCTAAACCCACCTATGCAAGAAGTGGTGAAGAAAGAAATTATCAAGTGGTTAGACGCAGGAGTTGTATATCCAATCTCTGATAGTACATGGGTAAGCCCGGTACAATGTGTTCCCAAGAAAGGAGGCATGACGGTGGTCGCGAATGCTAAGAATGAGCTTATTCCACTCAGACCCATCACTGGATGGAGAGTATGCATGGACTACCGAAAGCTGAATTCTTGGACACTCAAAGATCATTTCCCAATGCCATTCACGGACCAAATGCTAGATCGATTAGCGGGGAAAGGATGGTTTTGTTTCTTAGACGGTTATTCAGGATACAATCAGATTTGTATTTCCCCCAAAGACCAAGAGAAGACAACGTTTACATGCCCATATGGTACGTTTGCCTTCAAACGTATGCCATTCGGGTTATGTAACGCACCAGCCACCTTTCAACGCTGTATGATGTCTATTTTTTCTGAGATGGTTGAAGACACTTTGGAGGTATTCATGGATGATTTTTCAGTTTTTGGTAAGTCTTTTGAAGCATGCTTAGCGAACCTAAGCATGGCGTTGCAAAGATGTGTAGAATTCAACCTTGTGCTAAATTGGGAGAAGTGCCACTTCAAGGTAAAAGAAGGAATCGTTCTTGGGCACAAAATCTCCAAAAGAGGAATAGAGGTTTATCGAGCAAAAATAGAGGTTATTGAGAAGCTACCGCCTCCAATTTCGGTGAAAGGAGTTCGTAGTTTTCTCGGCCATGCAGGTTTCTATCATCGGTTCATTAAAGACTTCTCCAAAATTGCTAGTCCATTGTGCAAACTATTGGAGAAAGATGTGAAGTTTGACTTTAATGAAGATTGCTTAAAGGCATTCGAATGACTCAAAGCAAAACTCATTGAAGCCTCTATCATGGTAGCACCAGATTGGTCTCTCCCATTCGAAGTCATGTGTGATGCTAGTGGTATAGCCGTTGGTGCTGTTCTTGGTCAGAGAAAGGAGAAATTATTTCATCCTATCTACTATACAAGTAAGGTCCTAAATGAAGCCCAAAGAAACTACACTGTGACAGAACAAGAGCTCCTAGCGGTTGTGTATGCGTTTGAGAAGTTTCGTGCCTATCTATTGGGAACTAAGGTTATCATTCATACAGACCATGCAGCTCTTAGGTATCTAATGACAAAGAAGGATGCAAAACCAAGGCTGATTTGATGGGTATTGCTGCTACAAGAGTTTGATTTCGAAGTCAAAGATAGAAGAGGTTGGGAGAACCAAGTGGTTGATCACCTATCCAGACTCGAGAATGAGCATGTGGCGCAACCTAAAATTCAGATTGATGATGCATTCCCGGACGAAGAGATATTAGCGACAACAATGGAAAAATTACCATGGTATGCCGACTTTGCAAATTTCGTGGTGAGTAATGTGATACCTGCCAATTTATCTTACCACCAAAGGAGGAAGTTTATGCATGACGTACAACACTACTATTGGGATGAGCCATATTTGTTTCGACAATGCGCGGATGGTATTATTCGACAATGTATATCCCATGTAGAGGTGCCTAATATTTTGGAAGCATGCCACACTTCCCAAGTTGGAGGACATCATGCAGGTAATCGGACAGCAAGAAAGGTGTTGCAAAGTGGTTATTATTGGCCTTCGATATTTAGAGATGCCTAAGACTATGTTAGAAGGTGTGACCAATGCTAGCGCCAAGGGGCTATATCAAAACACCATGAGATGCCCATGTCAAAAATTCTTGAGGTAGAACTTTTTGATGTGTGGGGTATTGATTTCATGGGTCCATTCGTGAATTCGTTTGGAATGAAGTACATCTTGGTTGCTGTAGATTATGTTTCGAAATGGGTGGAAGCTGTAGCATTGGCCGACAATGAAGGGAAGCGTGTTGTATCGTTCTTAAAGAAAAATATCTTCTCTCGCTTTGGAGTACCTCGTACTATCATAAGTGAAGGAGGATCTCACTTTTGCAACAAGATATTCAAATCAGTTTTGGCCAAGTATGGTGTCAAGCAACATAAGGTAGCTACGCCTTATCATCCCCAAACTAGTGGACAAGTACAAGTTTCCAATCGCGAGATCAAGCAAATCCTTGCGAAGACGGTTAATGCGAATAGGAAGGATTGGTCTAGGAAGCTTGATGATGTACTATGGGCGTACAGGACTGCATTCAAAACACCCATTGGCATGTCTCTTTATCAACTAGTTTATGGGAAGGCTTGTCACTTACCCATCGAGCTCGAGCATAAGGCATTGTGGGCATTGAAGCAATTGAATTTGAATTGGGATGATGCTAAGAATCTGAGGTTGGAGCAGCTGAACGAATTAGAAGAATTCCGTCTCCATGCATATGAAAGATCAGACCTATACAAGGAGCGGATGAAAAAGTATCATGATCAGCGGATTGTTCGACGAAACTTCCAAAGGGGTGATATGGTACTTCTCTTCAACTCCAGATTGAAGCTCTTCCCAGGTAAGTTAAAGTCTAAGTGGTCTGGTCCATACAAAGTTATCCAAGTCTACTCGTCTGGAGTAGTCGAATTGGAAGGCAATAATGGCGTTGTCTTCAAAGTGAATGGCCAACGTGTTAAACCTTATATCGGTCCTCTTGACTCAATGACTTATGTGGCCATCACTTACCTTGACAAAGTCTAAGTACTCGAGGAAACTATGTCGAGCCATGACAATAAATAAGGCGCTAGATGGGAGGCAACCCATCGTTTTATTGTTTTATCGTTTTTCGTTTATCGTTTTGTCTTTCTTTTGTTCTATTACTTGTTTTGCTTTTGATAAGAGAAAATCCAAAAATAAGAGTCGTGCCACGACCAAAACTAAGGCGCTTGGTGGGAGGCAACCCATCGTACTAATCATTTTCATTGGTTTTGAGCAAATATAGGTGCGAGAAGTATTCAACGAGGAGATTGGTTTCAAATGACGATTTGGACGCATTGTATGGTAAAGGTGGTAAGTTAGGAATAAGGATGCATAAGGCTATGGATTGAGCATTGCTCATGCCAAAATAGGCATCGAGGAAGGCTAGGCCTAGGTAAAACTAGGCCACGAACAATGCAAAACCTATACTATAGCCTAAGGTCTCGGAATCTAGTGTGCAAAGACATAGGCGCCGCCCATGCTTAAGTGTGCTATACACTATGCGCCGCCTATGATATAGCATTAGGTATCAGTATATCAAATGCCATACACTATGCGGTGCATATGTCCCTAAATGCTATACACTATGCGCCGTATATGTCCCTAAATGCACTACACTATGCGCCGCCTATACTATGATTATGCAAAGCACTATGCGCCGCATAGAGGTCATTTTTGTCTCCAAAACCGTTTGTAAATGGGTCAAAACCCGACCCATTCTTTTCCCTTATAAAGGGGACTTGGTCTTGAAACATAACCACATTGGAAATTGACCTAAAGGCGCCGCACATCCACCCAAATCATCTCAAAAGTTTTCTTTTTTGCTCTTCCAATTCACAAGAACATCTCCAAAGGCTTCAATCACGTAAATACTCTTTTATTCTTTATCTATTTCTCGTAAGTACTACGTTACTATGTCTATTATAAATTGCTACATCTTGAAGGCTTATTGGTGATGTTAATGTGTTTGGATTGTTGATACAAAACCATGTGAGTAAACATATACGTTAGGATAATCTTGACTTGTTTCCGACTTGAATTTGGTTTTACTAGCATTGTTCTACTATTTGCGGAATTGCTATGGTTATGAAAATTGCTTCAGCTTGATACTTGAATACTTACATGTTAGACTATCCTGTTCATCGGGATAAGACTTATAGTTGCCTACCGACTTAGGAGGTTGTGATTGTTGACAATAACTATACCATGATGTAACCCCTATGTGGTAGTGTTGTTATACCTAACATGAAAGTAGTGCAATAGCTGCAAGTAGTGATGCATCGCTGATTTTCTTGTCGAAATATAGTTCCTAAAATGTATGTCGACGAAGTTCAAGTAATCGACTACATTCACTTCACTGTTTTGTATTAACGAACCTAAGTGTGGGGTGGTACCCCGACGGCTTGTTTATAGATTGTTTCCTTTGAGTTGATGCTAACATGAATATTATTTTAGTCTCAGGAACAATGGCACCTAAAGCGCGACAAGATAAGGCTACCACTTCCCAAAAGGGCAAGAAGAGAGGTCGCAAGGACCAAGGAGAATCATCCTCAATGAAACTACCCCACCGAATGTTTGGAATAAAATAGGTTCTTGAGGAGGAATCCAAATAATGGTACAAGAACAACAAGGAAAGAAAATATGTTCACGTCGACTTGATCAATAAGGACACCCTAGCGAAGAAGGAGCCGCGTATGTTGGCAAAAATAATGGCGTTGAATCTGGATTTCATATTCCACGACATGGGAGAATGTAATCTCGATTTGACAAGGGAATTCTATGCCAACTGGTTGCCGAAAACCACAGGCAACGAAGTCAAGATTCGGGGCCAAGTGTTACAGCTCAACGCAGATTTGATCAACTCCTTTCTTGGCTTACCTTCGGTCGACCCAGCACCATTCAAAGAGCTGTACAGTAGGCCTCCTTATAGATCAATACGACACACACTTTGTGGAAGTAGATCCATGTCAAGGTGGGGCAGACACCGAGACACAGGACGACACAACACCTTCCCCTATGCTCCATTGAATAGGGAAGCAAGAATCTGGTTGCGTATTGTCAACTCATGCCTTATTCCTGGGACTCAATACACCAAAATATCAAGAGATAGAGTGTGTTTGGTCTATGCTTTAATGACGAATGTCCCTATCAACTTTGGGGCAATCATTCGCTCTACAATGCGGAAGGCCAGACTCCACAAAAGGTCCCACTTAACTTTTGGTAATCTGTTGACATCAATCTTGCTGAAGGAGAATATCGAAGAGGAACCAGCTTATCACAAACTCCCACATAACCCGAAGAAGGTTAACCTCACAAAGGTCAAAGATGCTGAAACAACTCATGGTGTCAACCTTACTACTGCGGAGAGACATGCTCGCGATGAGAGTTTCTTTCGTCATCTTTATGGCATGACACAATTTACTATGAATATAAGAGGAATTGGGTAAGTATGATGCTTTAAATTGTAATGCTGCTTGAATGTGTTATGAAAAAGAAAGTGCTATCATAAGAGGTATGTTGTGAAAAGAAGAAGGAAAAAGAAAGCTGAAAAGTGAGTTATGTTTAAAATTGAAAAACAAAAGAGGAGAACAAAGGTGGTAGAATAAAAGAAAGAAGAAAGGTTGAAAGAAAAAAATTGTCAATGATATAATGTGATGTATTAAAGTGCTTAGGAACTTAGTCACTATTTCTGGCCAAAATAGTCCTACCCGTCCCTTAGCCTACATTACAACCATCAAAAGACCTACTTGATCCTAATCTTAACATTCTGACATTTAGTGGAGTATTACACTAAGGGCAAGCCTATGGTCATCAGTTGCTGCATACGAATTCTTTGTGAGAGCAAGAGCAAGGATATTTTGATACCCATGTTTGAAAAATATTCTATACTTGTGAGTGATTATGGGTACTATATTGTGAGACACACATGGTTTATGAGTTTTGGGTAGTTGTATATGATTCCTTGTGCCTTAACTTGTGAATATGAGTTGATCACTGTCACGAGTCTATGCTAGAGGTTAAACTGTTTCTACTAATGATCGGAAAACTACTCTTTGTTGGTAATTTTTGTGCTTTTCTTGACGAATATTTTGTGTTGTTACTGTGAAACCCTAAGTTGATGTTTAGATGGACATGATATTTTGTTCGAGGACGAACAAAACTTCAAGTGTGGGGTGTTGATGATAGGCGATATTACGCGCCTATATCAATATATTTTTCCCATATTTGTGCCACGTTTTGAGAACAAATTATATATTTCATGCACTTTTAGTCCTTTTTCCTGTTAGTGAGCTAACGAACATGATTAGCAAAGTTTCAGGTATAAATGATGCAGAATTCAGCATTTTATGGCTTACTTGACGCCAAAGAAAGCTCACAAAGGAAGGAAAGGGAGATTGAACGCCTAAAGGACCAAAAGTGATACATGGAAAACCTGTCCCGGGCTATAACAACATTTTTGAAGACTTTGGGGACTTGCAGTAAATTATTTGGATTAGGATAATAATACATTAACTTAGTACAATTGGGTTAAGTATTTCATTAGTTTATTTGGATTTGGATAATGTTACATTAACCTAGTACAATTGGGTTAAGTATTTTATTTATTTAGTAGGATTTGGTTAGATATTTCATTAGCCTAGTAGGATTAGGATATGGGTATTATAAATACCCTATCATGCTATTCATCTTCATACATTCCTCCCTTAGTGGAGAGATACATTCTACTTCTCAATTCCGAATTCTTCCATTAATTCTATTTTTCTTCTTCTATTCATTTATTCTTAATTTCCGCAACAAGAGAATCGATACTTTGCTAAGGAATTCACGCCTAAACGCCTACCACTTTTGGGCTACACGAAATTCATCATTATTGTGGTATAACAACAATGCCAATTGTGATTTCCTACGCACTCATGGGTAACTAAACCTCTCTGTTAGGGTTATGGAAGCCAACTGAGATACTATCTATTGCTGTGAGTTTGTGCGTTCGTGACACGTATGATGCTTATATCATTATTCTCTTCATCTTAATCTAAATTCTTTGTGGTTGCAAACGCAAGAATATGCCAATATAACATTTAACTTGTTCGAAAGAAAGGTTATTTGTCTGGAAAAGAGATAATGTCAAGGTAGTAGGGTCCCATCCTAAATTCCCTATTAAACAGTTAGTGCCGTAGCTGGATTAACCTCTTGGAGAATTCGTACCGTTAGACACGCTTTAAGCTCGAAAGAGTTAAAGTGAAATAATCCTCGAATAGGTCGAAAGACGCCTGGATTTACCATCGAATACAATTCTCTATAAGCACATGCATGTCAGAATTCTACACACTCATAGTCAATAGAGACGTATAACTCAGGAGGTGGACATAACCCCAACGCTTCAATTCTCATTGTTTACAACTTACGTAACAATCCTTCTCTTTTTACTTTTCTATTTTCAGCTTTTACTTTATTGTTTTGGTTACACATCACAATCCCCCCTTCTTACGAGACTTGCACTAAAAGTTTAGTAATTTTGCTTACTTGTTGGCCAAGCTATTCCCTGTGGGATCGATACCCAACCCAGGTTGGGTTCTATATTTGCTAACGACCGCTTTACACTCCTACGAGAGCTGTAGATTGAGCGTTATCACCAGGTAAGGTTAATGTAGTTGCTGATACTTTTAGTAGGTTATATATGGGGATGTAGTCTTGTATTAATGAGGTGAAGCAATTTTGGTTAAGGATTTTACCTATTTGTCTAATCTTAAAGTTCATCTCTTAGACTCTTTAAATAGTAGTGTGTTTATGCAAGAGGTGGTTAAGTTATCTCTTAGGGCTGAGGTGAATGAGAAATAAGTCTTGGACCCTATTTTGGTGTAGATCAAGGATGATATGGGTAACCAGAAAGTGATAGCTTTTGAGATTAGCGGTGATGGTATTTTGCGATACCAAGGTAGACTATTTATTCCCAGTGTAGATGGGCTGCGAAAAAGGATCTAGGCTAAAGCTCATAAGTTGATATATATTGTTTAACCTGGTTCTAAGAACATGTACCTTGCTTTGAAAGAGCTATTTTGGTCGAATAACATAAAGAAAGATGTGTCAAATGCAGTGGCTAAATGCATGGTATGTCAAAAGTGATGGTTTAGAGATTGAGGCCTAGTGGTTTGTATTAAGAAATTGAGTTTCCCTTTTTGAAATGGGATATTATTAATATGGATTAAGTTATTGGTCTTTCGCTATCCCGCCATCAATTTGAATTGATTTGGGTCATTATGGATAGGATGATCAAGCTCGCTCATTTTCAACTAGTAAAGACTAATTATTCAATACAAGATTATTGTAAGCTTCTTTTAGGAGATTCTAAAGTTGCATGGTTCTCTAGTTTCTATCATATCCAATCGAGGTACTCGACTTTTATCTTACTTTTGGCATTCCTTCAAGAGAGGTTTAGGGACTATAGTGAAAGTTAGCACCACTTTCCACCCTCAGACAGATTGACAGACGAAGGGGATGATATAATCTTTGAAGGATATGCCAAGATCTTGTGTGAATAATTTTGGTGGTAGTTTGTTTGATCATTTGACTCTTATAGAGTTTGCGTATAACAATAGTTATCACTCTAGTGTTTTGATGGATCTTTTGAGGCCTTGTATGGTTGGAGGTTTAGGTCTCCTATTGGGTAGTTTGAGGTTGGTGAGAATAGGTTTAATGTTTTCTACATGGTTCACCGGGATATGGAAAAGGTAAAGGCAATTCGGTTGAGGAATAGGACCACCAAAAGATGCCAAAAGTCCTTTATGGATGTAAGTCAAACATATTTAGAGTTTGATGTGGATGATTTGGTGTTCTTGAAGGTGTCTCCCATGGAGAGACTGATTTGGTTTAGAAAGAGTAGAAAGTTCAGTCTCATTATGTTGGTCCATATCGTATTTTGAGGTGAGTGGGCAAAGTGTCTCATGAGTTAGAATTGCCTTCGAGTTTGGGATCTATACATTCAGTCTTTCATGTGTCAATGTTGAAGAAATTGTGAGCGGTCCTTCCTTGGTTGTGTTTTTTGAGATCATTGGTGTTTTGGATAGTTTATCAAATGAGAGGTCTCGATTGAGATTTTGGATCGGCATGTCCGTCAGTTGAGAGCAAAGGATGTGGCTTTGGTAAAGGTTCTATTAAGGAACCAAAAGTATGAAAAAGCTAATTGGGAATCTGAACAAGACACGAAGTCCCAATATCCCTTCTCGTTTCCCACTTTGGGTAATCGTGTGTGAGGTATATGTATTCATCAGCATCTTTGTTTTCTGACTTTATTAAAGAAAACTGTAATTTCCTCTGTATCTTGTTTTTTGTCTTTGTTAAAGGTAAGTGTGGATGATTTCTATGTTAACTCATTCCAATAATTGTGTTATGTCATCATTCAAGGATTAATGATCTTAAGGGGGGAGAATATAACATCCCAAATTTTGTTCCCTGACTATGACTCTCTTAACGAGTCATTATGTGTCATTACGAGTGTTATGGACTGAATTATAGCCTGACCAATATGTTGGCCAAGACTTCCTATTATAGCTATGACTAAGAGGTTACGAGTCATAAAGACTTAAAACGAGTCATATAGTCCCATCCGTAGCCAAACTAGCATGATGCAAAAAGTATATTGTCTTGACTATGACTTGGATGCTATGAGTCGTATAGTCTCTTAACTTGTCCTAGGGTGAGAGTCATAGGGTTACCAGTTTAGGTTCCTTCATCTACTGTCCAGACAATGACTCAGGGTGACGAGGCTTAGTGAGTCCTTACGAGTCGTATAGTGACCCGTAGTCACATGCGATAATTTTCTAGCTTTTTTGTTGAGGGTACTTTGGACATTTATCTCTTCCATAACTTAATACCCATGGCCATAAAATACCCTTGGGACGTTATTTTCAACACTCTAACAGTCAAAGCACTCTCTCCAAATCTCTTAATTCTCCAAGGACAATATACTTTGGGATTCAAGGAAGTTGGTCATCTAAGGGCTTAAGAGTTGAGTTCCCTCCATAAATCTTTGTATTCCATACATGTTACTCTTCCCCAATTCTTATTTCATGAAAAGCATATGTTTTACATGGTTTAATTGTATGGCTTTGAATGTGGGTGTTGATGTGGTTAAGTGTTTTGGAATGATTGATCTTTGAATTTCTTTCCCCTGATTTGTATGAGTTGTTCTTGGTTTTAATAAAATGTTTTGAGCTAATAGGGTGAATGGGTATGGGATTTTGATAGGGGATTATGGTTTTCTGCCATATTGATATTTGAACATGGAATTGGTTTTGAATAACTATATTCCCTCAACCCACTTGTGTAAATGGTTTTAAATTGTGCAAATGTCACTTGGTTTAACTTGCCCACCTATATTATCACATAGCATAAATGGTTAAACAATGAACATGGATTTTAAAGGCCTTATTGGATATGATTTGATTTAATAAACAAAATGGGTCAAGGCATTCCCCAAAGTTAATGTGATTGTTATGGTATAAAGATAATCTTGAAGTATAAGGGTATGACAATACACATAGTGTGCCTTAATAGTTGATTCATTGTTTAAGAAATGGGTTATGCAAAATATTTTTTAAATTTGGATTAACAGGGGTTATGTAGCTAAGCCATAAAGGTATAGGTTTTGGATGACTTATACTAGAAACTCGTGTTAGGCAACATGAGGTTTAGTATTGATGATTGTGTGCACAGTTCAAACTACTGATATTCATTGTATCTTGGATTGACATGGGGTTATGGTATTCCATGGTCTTCCTTGATAGCTCTAGTTCGTATGGCTAACACATACTGAAGCCCTTCCAGCAGGGAGAGCTAAACCCATATAGCTCAAAGGTAACGGTTTATGACAATTGAGCCAGATAGTGTAGGATAATGTTTTATTATAATGCTAAACCATGTTCCTTACCCCAAAATCTATTATATATATATATATATATATATATATATATATATATATATATATGTATGCATGTATGTGAAAAAGTGTAGTGGTTTTGAAATGGATATGAATTGGCATTATATTTTTCCCTATCCTTGAGTTACCTGCTAGTGCTTAACCTACTAACTGTATTAGACGTTGTATCCCCATGCAATATAGGTACCAAAAATACTTCTACTTTTCTTGTGCGGTATTAGGTAGATCTGCTTGATTCATCAGTTCTTGGTGGGGAAGTTGTGGCTTGCATTCTCTGAAACACTTGGTCATTTCATCAGTTTTCTTTCATAGACAAGAATTGAAGAGTTCACATTAACATTATCATTGCCATTGTCAGAGTCGGGGGCATATCCCTATCTAGATTGTCTTATGAATTTATAAAGGCTTTATGGATATTATTGTAGTTGGGTATTTATATCCTTGTAGTTGGGAATTTGGATGGACAGGAAGAGAGGACGATATAGACTTTGGAGGATATGCTAAGATCTTGTGTGATCAATTTTGGTGGTAGTTGGGTTGATCATTTGATTCTAATAGAGTTTGTGTATAATAATAGTTATCACAGTAGTATCGGGATGGCTTTTTTTGAGGCATTATATGGTAGGAGGATGGCTTTTTTTGAGGAATTATATGGTAGGAAGTGTAGATCTCCTATTATGTGGTTCGAGGTTGACGAGAATAGGCTGTATGGTCTTGACTTGGTTCCCCAGGCTATGGAAAAGGTGCAAGTGATATGGGATTTGATTAACATCACCCAAAGTCCCTAAAAGTTTCAAGTGGATTTAAGGTGAAGGGATTTGGAGTTTGATATATATGATTTGGTGTTCTTGAAGGTGTTTGCCATGAAGAGAGTGATATGGCTTGGAATGAAGGGGAAGCTCAGACCCCGTTATGTTGGTCCATATTGCATTTTGAGGTGAAGAGACAAGGTGTCTTAGGATTTGGTATATCCATTGAGTTTGGGATTCATCCATCTTGTCTTTCACATTTCAATGTTGAAAAAATATGTGGGTAATCCTTCCTTAGTTGTTTCTTTAGAGAGCGTTGGTGCTTCAAATTCCAAATCATATGAGGAGGTCCCAATTGATATTTTTGATCGGCAAGTCCATGGACTGAGAGCGATGGATGTGGCTTTGGTTAAGGTTTAATGGAGGAACCAAAAGTGTGAAGAAGCTACTTAGGAAGCTGAAGATGACATAAAGTCCCAACATCTGTTCTTGTTTCACAAGTTGGGTAATAGTGCGTGAGGCATGCGTATTCCTTAACATCTTTGTTTTTTGATTTTATTAATGAAATTTGTGATTTCCTCGATTTCTTATTTTCTATATTTATTAAAGGTAAGTACGGATGTTTTCTGTGTTAAATCGTGCTAAAAATTACTTATCTCATCATTCAGGGACAAATGATCCTAAAGGGGGAGAATGTAACACCCCAGATTTTGGTTCTTGAGAATTTTTCAATTTCTAAGCTCACTCCCCTAACTATACTCTCCTAACGAGCCATTACATCTCATTACGGGTCTTGTGGACCCAATCATAGCCTATCAAGTATGTTGACTTGGATTTTCTTTTATGGCTATCACTAAGAGGTTATGAGTTCTAAAGACTCAAAACGAGTCGTATAGTCCCATCCATAAACAAATCAGCAGGATTCCCAAAGTATTATGTCTTATCTATGACTTGGACCCTACGAGTCGTAGGTTACCAAAGTAGGATCTTTAGCTACTGTCGATACTACGACTTATGGTGATGAGCCGTAGTGAGTCCTTATGAGTCTTATAGTAACCGGTAGTCACTAGTGATAATTTCCACCTTTAAAGTTATGGGCACTTTGGACATTTCCCTTTTAACTAACTTAATACCCACAACCATAAAACACCCTTGGAATGCTATTTTGAACACTTCAACACTAAAAGTACTCTCTCAAACTCTCTAAATTCTCCAAGGTCAAGTTACTTAGGGTTTCAAATAAGTTGGTCATCTAAGGCCTTAAGAGTTGATTTCTCTCCATAAATCTTGGTTATCAGGCATGCTACTCCTCCTCAAGTCATATTTTATAAAAAACATGTGTTTTACATGATTTAATTGTATGGATTTTAATGTGGGTTTTGATGTTGTTGAGGGTTTTGTAATAATTTATCTTTTAATTTATTTCCCATGATTTTTATTAGTTGTTCATGGTTTTAACTAAACGTTTTGAACTAATGGGGTGCATGATATTTGGTATATTTATGCATTCTAGTGTTAGTTTTATAGTCTTTTTTGCCATGATTTGAGGATGATTCTTATGCTCTATGTGTTCATAATGATATAAATATGCAGCTAAGTGTTAAAGTACATGATTACAATGTTCAAAGTGAATTTCAAACAAGTTTGTACTTAAATGGGCCATTTAGAGTTCAATTACAAGCTTGAGATAGGTATGTGTCTAGTTGGTTTTGTATGGATTCTAGTGTGTTAAGTGAGTTCCTTATGCTTTGATTGTGTAATATTATGTGGAAAAACTTATTTGTAAGGTACAAGGTTCAAGTAAGTCAAGACTAAAGTCAAACGATAAGTAATGATTAACATGCACTAGCGTTGTCTTAGCTTTGATTTTTGATTCATCGTTGAGGATATTGTGTTGTGATTGTCTCTAATTTGTGGTTTGTGATTATGTAGGAAGATTTTTGATCTGAATATTATGATATTTTTATGTGGAATAATCTGGAAATTAAAGGGAAACACCACCACAAGGCATGGATAAACAGAGGAGCACTCAAAACATAGTCAAAATTTTGGAAGCAACTTCCAGAGAGGGCATCTAGATAAGCCCACGGTGCCCTGGATGGAGCGGTGCTCTAAAGCAGGATCAGCCTTGGCTGGAGCGGCGTTATAATATAGGCTCAGCCTTGTCTGGAGCAGTGCACCCAGGGCGGCGCCCCCTCCACTCCACTGCTCAATTCTTGGTCGGATCCTACTCCTACACGGGTTTGGCTAGCCCTTGTGCTATAAATACATCATTGTACACATTTTTAATTATCTTTGGATGTCTTGGAACATGAAGGAGCATTTATTACACATTTTATTAGGTTTTACATTATTTATTTAGCTTTTTTAAAGATTATATCATGTATTCAAAATTTTGGATTATGATTATGACTAGGAGTTGCTAGAAACCTCCTTTCCAGGGTTGATGCCATGAACATGAGTACGATTGTTTTGAATTAAGTTTGTTTAATTTTGCCTATCATTATAGGTTTTTTGTTAATCTTTGATTTAACTATTTGATGGATTGATCACAAAGAAAATAAATCAATTGTCAACCTTTTGATCTCGGGAGAGGGAATAGGGAGATAGAACATGGAGATGAACAAAGTATGGTTCTTATTTCTTTATAAATAAGGAATTTGGATTAGTGTCTAGGAAAGGGATGTACTTAGATGCCTTACTTGATTCAAAGGTAGGATGATAGCTTAAAGAACCTAATTGGATTATTACATCCCCGCTCAATGATGTAGTTGTAAGGTTAAAGTTAGGTAAACAGTTAGAGGTTGGGAGACCATGATCATGCAATTAACCCTACGAATCAACAACCAAGATAAGAAAGTTAACGAATGAAATTCAATAACATAGTATTATTGTTTGAATTTCTTTAACCCTAGCTTTAATATATTGATTGTTTCAATAACTTTAATTCTCTCACTCTTTACTTGGAAATTACAATTTCAAACACTCTTTTAGTTACTCTTGCACCAATTGAATCAGAATTGTGGACTAGAATTGAATCATTGTTGTATCAAGTCCCTGTGGGATTGATACTCGGCTTTTAAAGGCAACTTTACTACTTGATAGGCCACGTACACTTGTGTGTGTGCTTTGGAGCAGTCAAGTTTTTGGCGCCATTACTGGGGACTTACAATTTTGCAACTATTTTATTTTTAGTTTTACTTTTAGATTTCTTTGGAGTTTTTACACTTAGTCTTGGTTCTGTTTTTGTAGGAAATAACTTTACAAAGTAATAAGCTAGCAAGGGATCAGGACTTGGTTGAACCAAGCTCCGAACCTGAGCAAATTTTCCATCAACGTAGGAGAGAAGCAATCATTCTCCCCTAAATTCCACAAATCCCAGAAGACCAAGCGAATCCTTCCATCATGGCTGATGAACAAGAAGTCCGCAAGATAGTCAAATAAGTGGCAATCCCACTTCCAACCAATTTAACCTCTCCATGTCAGAAGCCGACAACTGGAGGCAATTTCGAGCGAAAAAGGAATATGGTACAACTTCTAATTAGCAGTGGACAGTTCATAGGACTTTCACATAAAGATCCATAGGTCCACTTTGCAAATTTTTTTGGAAATCAGTGACACATTAATTCCTATGGGTGTGAATGCATATTGTGTGAGGATGGAACTGATTTCATTTTCACTGATTAGGGAAGCAAAATAGTGGTTCAATGCGGAACCAGCAAATTCAACGCATCATGGGATGACATGGCCAAATAATTCCTTATTCGGTTCTTCTCATCTGGTAAGACTGTGAGACTTCGCAGTGAGATTGTATGCTTCAAACAGAAGCCAGACAAGAATCTTTATCATACTTGAGAGCGCTTCAATGCACTTCTTCGGGACTGTCCACACCATCAACAGTCCAATGAGGTACTTGCTCATACTTTTATAGAGGCTCTTGATCATAATACAAAATTTTTTGCTAGATTTAGCTGCAGGTAGTCAGGCTCTTAAGATGACATTTGATGAGCTGTACACTTAATTAAAATCCATAGCCCAAGGAAATCTTGAGTGGCATTAATACTCGAGAAGCACTACAAAAAGAATTGCAGGTGTATTAGAGGTTGACCAATTCACTGCCATATCTACTCAGATCTCCGCATTGCAAAATCAAATTAGCAGTCTAAAGTTGGGAGTAGCACAACCTGCAGCCACAGTTAATGCAATCAAACAAACTAAAAGTTGGTGTGAAGTTTGTGGTAATGGTGGTCATTTAGCAACTATGTGTGCTTTCAATCCGGATTCAGTAATGTTTGTGGGCAATGCTCAAAGGCCAAATTATGGTAATGCCTAAACATGAAGTGGCAAACTCAGCCATGGAACACACAACAACAACAAATTCGGCAACCACATGCTCCATAAAATCAATAAAATAGCAACCTGGAAGAATTGATGAAAAAGATTCTGGATGGTAAAGCATAAATGGCTGAAGACATGAAAAGTAACCAGGTAGAAATAAAAAATCAGCAAGATTCCACAAAAAGTTTAGAGTTGCAGTTGGTTCAGTTACAACAGTCACTGAATACTAGGTCTCAATGTGGATTACTTGAAGATATAGAAAATCCTAAGCAAGTTATGGCAATAACCATGAGGAGTGGTAGAGTGCTTCATGGAGAACCTCTTAAGGAAACTAAGGAGGTAGATGCAAATTTGACTCCCCAATAGGTATTCAAAAAAGTTTCTAAAAATCAAGGAAGTTTGAGTACTAAAAAGAAAAAGCTATTGAAGAGGAGAAGAAGATGTCTCCACTCCCCTTTCCATAAAAGTATATGAAGGCAAAAGAGGAAGCAATGTTCAAGAACTTCTTTAAGATGTTCAGAGAGTTTCACATTAACTTACCTTTGTTAGATAATTTGTAGAGATGCCAAAGTATACTAAGTACATGAGGGATGTGGTTGCTAATACGGTAAAATTGATGAGTGTGGAGGCAAGAACATTCATTGATGAGTGTAGTTTGTTGGTGACACAGAAAATCCCCCTAAAATTTAATAATTCAGGGAAGTTTACTATCTCTATACAAATTGGGAGTAGCGAGGTTGACCGCACATTGAGTGATTTAGGGGCATGCATCAATGTGATGCCCTTATCCTTGTTCGACACATTGGGTTTGGGAAAGCCTAGACCTACCTTTTTGTGACTGTAGTTGGAAGATGGGTCAATTGCCTATCCCGATGGAATTATTGAGGATATTCTCATAATGGTTGGTAAATTTTTTATTCCTGTTTACTTTATTGTTCAAGATTTTGAGGCAGATGAACAATACCAATCATCTTGGGGTGTTCATTCTTAGCAATGGTAGTAGAATTGATTTATGTAAGAGAGGGTATGCTTAACATGAGGTTGGAGGCTGAAGAGGCTATATTTTAGGTTTATAAGCCACTTAACACACTACTAGAAATTACCCCTATTGCAATGAAACTTTTTGCCACGGTTTTAAAAATGTTGCGATAGATGATCTATTGGAACGGTTAGAACCGTTGCAAAAAAAATTATTCTAGTAGTTGTATAAACATTGATTTAGGACATCTTATAGCAATGGTTTCACAAACCATTGCCATAGAGTCACCTATGGCAACGTGTTTTTGGATAAAAAAAGCTATTGCAACAATTATTGTTTCCCTCCCCATTTTACCATATAATCCGCCAAAACTTAATAAAATATATAATAAAAACTACAAAAAATATACAAAAATAACTTTCACATTCACTTTACCATCAGTCCACAAACTTTAGCATTAGCACTTGTACTGCCACTGTGCTCTTCGACTGGTGCTTAAAAGGACCATTGTTGCTCTGATTGTCACTCCGACAGCCCACTACTGGTTTGATTATCACTTTGAAGGGCCACTGCTGCTCTGATTACCACTCCGACGAGCCACTGCTGCTCTGATTATCACTTGGATACTGCTCCGACCTCGGCTCCAATCGTCGCTCAGACCACTACTTTGATTTACAATAGATCTTGTTGCTAAATCCTCATAGTAAGCTTTCTCTTCAAATGCTAACAAAAAAGAGAATTAAATCCCCATGATTCCATTCATTTTATGTTGTAATGGAGTCAAGATCTAGAAATTTGTTGTGTTTGTCATCAATTTTAAGTATTCAGCACAATCTATTCTGATTACTAAAGATTCTTTGTTGGGTTGGATTTTTTATGTTTCTTATGTTTCAACGTGAATTTCGAGGCTTATATATGAATTTACAAACATATGTATTTGTATATTTAATTACTAAATTATAGTAAAATAATGGAGCCTCACACCTTTTGTTGGCTTTCTATTTATATAGTGAATTTCGAGGCTCATATATGAATTTGTAAAGGTATGTATTTGTGTTGATCGAATGAGTTTGTGAATGTTTGTTGACTTGTATGATATGCAATTGCAGAAATTTAACAATTATGAGTTATTGTGTGCTTTTAGGGACCTATATTTTCCAAGCTATACAAAGTTATCAAAGTCTTCCTTTGTTGCAGGACAACACATTCTTGCTTTATTCCTCTGTTTTGCTTCTTTATTCCTCTGTTTTGCTTCTATACTTGGACTTAATGGTTTAATTTTTCTATTACAGACTTTGTTGATCGAACGAGTGTGTGTATTTTTCTATAGGAAACTATCTGACTACGCTATCTTTCTATGAGCTCCTACTCCTAATGTTTTGGTTAATAACAATAAATGATACATATAACAAAAAAATAAAGTGACTACTCTCCTATCTCTGTTGTACAAGTTCGGCATATTTCTACGA
Organism: Capsicum baccatum var. pendulum; assembly: GCA_030864225.1. Lineage (NCBI taxonomy): Eukaryota > Viridiplantae > Streptophyta > Magnoliopsida > Solanales > Solanaceae > Capsicum > Capsicum baccatum. The sequence goes on along the minus strand of CM061560.1, from coordinate 154,588,875 downwards.
AATAGGTACTTGAATAGTCTCGTTAGAAACTCTGAAGGCGGATATCCCAGTTTATTCATGTAAAATAGTCAAGAGAGGAAGCTTTAACAAGTATGGTATAGATGTTTGCATGAACCAGAAAGCTACAATAAATGTAGTTCTTTTTTTGGAAACAGATGGTCTTCTAATGATGGAATAAAGAAGAAAAAAGGTTTCTTTTAATCTAAAGGTGGAGTAAAATAGGTCATGGCTCATGGATAATTAATTATTGGGTCAAATATAATCAAATGGGTTATTCTGTTAAGTTTATAACATTTTTGTTAGTTTTTTGTTCTTTTGGAATTATTATAGAGTTCAGTGATATTATTGTTCAAAAAGAATCATAAGTGAGATTAGTGGGATGTTTGTAAAAGTTCAGTGACATTTTAAGGAATTTATTCAAATATACATCTAGGGACTCTTTGCCTAAAGCTTTAGGCTACTTCTATATCTACTCTTTGTAAAATTGGGAAATGTCTTTGGTTTACTACATATGATTAAAATGATGAATCAGGTAATGTCTCATACCTGGCAATAGTATTTGTTCTCTACATGTTCTAAAGTGTGCTGACGGAACAACCAAATATCCTAGTTGGAGTGAGGTAGAAGGTATAAGTGTACTAGTGGTTGTATTTTGCTAATTTTGTAGCAACGAAGAAAAATAATGATTGTTTAAGATATAATTTTCTAAGTGTGGAGAACCAGTAATTTTTTTCCATTCAAGTATTTACTTAATGGTATGTAAAATGATGATCTGTTAATATATTTCCAAAACAACATAAATTTTTACATCTACTAAATCGGGCAATGCTAATTATATGCATACACATATACACAGATACACTCATTTAGATGATCAACCTACATTTTTGTCTCGTTACTTGCTCTGAAGCTTTGTTGACATGTGAATATAACTGTTCTGAAAAATTTTCCCAGCTCTGGTTCACTTCCACAGATCCTGCACACAAAGCCATGGATCTGTGTTACTGCTTTACAAATGATGCATTAAGATGGTCCAGAAATATATTGTGCTTCTCAGTTGTCCATCCTGTGTACTTTTCCTGAACTCAAAAGTATTAGTATCCAAATATTCTTCCCGGTTATTTGAAAAGAGGCATGTCAATTTTAGTTTTGAGCTTTCTTGTTTTGGTCAGTTCCACACAGCTTGAAGTAAAACTGTTGTAGATGGGTTTAGGATGTTAAAGAACATAGGATTAAACCTTTGAGGGAAAAAATATTGGTTCTCCATATTTTTTTTTATGCTCAACTGTTTCTGCTTCTTGGAGTACTACTCCTAGTTCTCTGTCTTCCAAGATGATTTTTTCTTATTGCAGATTGTTGTTTCTTTATTGTTAGCATTTTACAAAAAGTATGATCAATATGTCTAATACTAATAATTTCAGTAGTATGCTAGTACTTTTAGTAGTATGCTCAACATGTCTAATACTAATACTTTCAGTGGTATGTTAATACTTTCAGTAGTATGCTCAACATGTCTTCCAAGCTTGTTGGAGTACTACTCCGACTTCTCTGTCTTCCAAGTTGATATTTTCTTATTATAGATTGTTGTTTCTTTATTGTAAATTGCATACTAATGAAAGTATTAGTATGTTCTGTTAGCATGTTTTTTCCAAAATAAAATAAAAAATATTGTTCATTGATGGTTGCCCATGTTACATTTTTGAACTTGCAGATTAGAGTTGAACATTCATAAATCACCAGAAAGTTAAGAGCTTTTTTCAGCTAGATCACTAGCAGCATTACGAAATAAACAGATACTAGAATAGAATAAGATAAAGAAAAAGAATACAGGCTATGTAAATGCAAAGGAAAATCATCAAAAGTAGAAGGAGAAGTAAAATGATGTTTCAGTTAGATCCCAAGTACAAGAACAAGTGCAATAGTTGATTCAGGATCCTATCTTACCTGTAGCACCAGTAGAGGAGCAAGTACACTAAGAATTGTCAGATTACACCACTCGTATATCACAACTATCACTCAAACAAGTGCAACAACATTAGTCAAAACTTCCTAATTTTGAAGCAAATGAACAATCTGGAGAAGGAAAGAATACATGAATTTTAGTTCATACTATTTTAAAATTTATTTGCATTCTAGTAATTTTGTTGTTCATATTATTGTAGGCCCTTTAATTAACAAAAGAAAAAGAGGCGCTACACAAATGGCAGAAGTACATGGAAGAACTGATCGTCAACTAATAGTGCTAAATGAGTTGAATCAACCTGTTGGTCCTACTAAAGAAGTGGTCACTGAGTTTAGCAGTTTTCTTGGCACTTTGGCAAGGAATGGGATGTTTTGTCCTTTTAATCTTAGCTGGAAAAAATTGAAGACACATGATGATATGTGGAGCTATATCCAGGTTCAAAGTTATCACTATTTTAATTTGTAGTTCAAATCATTTCACAGTTTTTGCATTAATCAAATTACACAAAATTACAGGAGAAATATGACATTTCTAAAATGGAAAAAAATGGGTTATGAATGCAATTGATTCTGCTTTTAGAGGGTACAATTTCAGGTTTAAGCAAGAACAATGTTATGCCTACCCCAATGATGAAATTCAATGGCAAAGAGACCTAAAACTGTTCCTGAACCTGTCTTTGCAAATTTGTTTCAATATTGGAACTCAAAAGAAGCTAAGGTATGATATGAATATGTACATTTATTATTTTGTTCCATAATCACTACTTTAATTTGTTTTTTAAAATTGATCTCTACCAATTGTCATATAGGATAAGTCCAATGCTAACAAACAGAATCAAAAAATGTGGAAGTATCCTCATACTGTTGGCAAAACAAGTTTTGCTCTAATCTGCGAGATTTGGTGTTCTTGTATATTTGTTACTTGTTGACCTGAATTTTTTTTATGTCGACTTGTGTGTAACTAGGAAAAAAAGAAGGAAAATTCTGGTGCTGTGTCAAACAAAGAATTCTTTATGGATACTAGAAGAAGGAAATCTGGACGAGGGTACAAGGATTCATATGAAGATCTTACAAATCAAATAGTATGAAATTTTCCAATTCAAAATTGATCAAGATCATTTGTTCTTTATTAAATATTAAATCAACTCAATTTACTTACTTGTTTTGGATCTAACTTGTAGGTTAAAATCGAGAGAGTAGAAACTCAACAAAGTGAAGATGCTAGTCAATCAGTTGATGCATTCACAATAGTTATGGGTCCTGATCATCCAGGTCGATTAAGACTATATAGATATGGAGTGGCCAAGTCTCTTTTCAAACAAAAAACAAGTGATTCTGGACCCAGTTCAAATATTGCTATGGATGAATTGGTGGAAAAAAGAATGGATGAACTAGAAGAGAGGATACAACAAAGAATGCAGGCTCAAAGAGATGCCATTGAATGAGATGTTACAATGAACATCATTGCACAATTGCAACGTCAAAATCCAATATTAACATTTGATCCTAATATGCTAAGATTTAATGCTCATTCTTCAAGGGAAGAGGCTGCTATTCAACAAATCAATTATACATTTATTGGGAGTAACAATGAAGGTGTGTCTTTTTTTTCTTCTCCTTCTCGCCCTTTTTTCTTCTTCTCACCATTGCTGTGCTGCCATATAGTTTACTACTATGTTACTCGGACTCTTCAAACATGCCACTTGATGTGTGTTGGGTCCTTCAAAGAAGTACATTTTTGGAGGACACAACATCAGTGCTGCTATAATTTTTAAGAGTCCGAGTAACACAACTTGACTATGTTGTATAAGTTTCTAATTTTCCTTCTGAAGTGCCCTCTCTCTGGTCCAACAGCCATGATTTTACCATCAGTCTTATACTATGTATGGTTCATGTAGTAAGGGGTGAAGGGTGAGCAAAAACTGATATGAGAAAGGACAATATTAATGTTTCTAGTTTAAGGATATACCTTAACCCAGCTCTTAACTGTTACATTAACTACTCTATAGTATTATGTGTATGTTTTTAACTGAAATTTAGAAAAAATGGATGGGTTTCTGCATTTTTTGGTTTTTTTGTGAAACTATGCATAGTCATTGATCTCACTTGTGGAGAGTCCAAGAGTGAGTACAATTTTTGCCTCCATCCTTTAATTTTCCGTACACTATAGTGATTATTCCTTAGTCTTTCTATCCTTATTCCAAAGATGAGTGTTTCTAGGCTGTTTAGATTGCTTATTTAGGTATAGGTGCAGTTTTTGCATCAGTTGGACATAGTTAGGACCAAACTGATAAGACAACCAGTGTATAATATTGTGAATGTAGAAGTTAGCTTGTAAAACAATCCTTCAAGAATAATACCAGCATAAATGGACCTGTTAGTTTTCTCTCAGTAGTAGCACTGGTGGTAGCCTGATGGAGCTTGGAGTTGTTAGTTTTCTACATAAATGGAGCCTTTATAAAGGAGCTATTAGTTCTCATAGTTGGATATTGGTAGTTGGAGCCTGTGAAGGGTATGAGTGTGACACTTAGGAAGCGATCTATTTACACAAGTGGTGTCATGGATGTTACATTCTCATAAATACATAATTCAAGTTTTTCTTATTTCAAGTTTGAGATGTATCCAGTATGGTATCAATCAACATGTTCAACCGTATACGAACTGTTGTAGGAAAGAAAATGCTGTGAACACACCATACGTTATCTTTCTCACTAGTTTGGAGCTTTGATCCATGTAACTCTCTGGTGATTGTCTGAGCATAAGTAACTTAAACAGTAATGAGAAAACAGTTCATCCCTATTCCAGTTGTTTCTATGTGAATATTTGATTAGGCTACATAGCCATCACTGGAAAAAGCTTGTCAAGAAAGGTATAGACACCCCCACCTAGTAATAGCGCACTACTGCAAATTAAATGATTAAGGCAGCAAATATCTGTTGAGTACTTAAACTACTTATAGGAATGTTGTTATGATGTTACTAGAGATAAAGTGACTGAACCAGAAGAGATTTAAGCTTAGTCATCTCTTACTAATAGTGCCATTTTTTTCATAAACAATTACCCAAATTCTGTATATCATGATTAAGAGCATGGCATTTTTTTCTCAACAACTCTTGAAATAGATTTTCTATATCATTTTAAATAAAGAAAAATTCTAGTGTGAATCAACCAAGATTTGGTAGCATTTTTCTAGTTTATGCTCTATTTATAGGAGTTCCTCTATGTTATTAAAAATTAAATGTGTTGTCATTAAGCACTAATTGAGATTATTTTTTCTCTTTTTATAGATGTTCAAAATGAAGGAGGAGATAAAGAAAGTGATGAAGAAATTGACCTTACTTGATAAAATTTTTGAATTATTGATAGATAATTTTGTGAAACTTATTGCCACTCAAACTTGATTTTTTGTGGGAAAACTAATGACGGTTTGACTTTAATATTTTTTTTGATTTAGATTACTAGTTTGTTGGATATTTTAATCTGAATTATTAATGGAAGATTTTGTTGTGATGTGTGTGTGTGTATATATATGTGTGTGTGTATTAATATAGTTCTCTCTCTATATATATGAATTGGTATTTAAACTAGCTGCAATAATATATGGCAAAAAAATATTCCAAAAGATTCAAAAATTGTTGCGATAGCTATGAAAAACCGTTGCAATAGGTAGAGAAAAACCATTGCAAATGATCAATAATTATTCCAATAGGGCTGCTGCAATGCCTTTTGTCGTTGTAATAGAATCTATTACAATGGTTCTTCACCGTTGCAAGAGAGTCTATTGCAACTGTTCTGCATCATTGCAATAGAATCTATTGTAATTGCTCATAGCCAATGCAAAAAAGTCTATTGCAACGGTGAAGAACCGTTACAATAAAATTTATTGCAATGACGAAGAACCGTTGCAATAGATTCTATTGCAATGGTAAATAACCATTGCAATAGATATTTTAAACCGTTGCAATAGGTGTAGAAGAAACCGTTGCAATAGGTACTGTAACCGTTCAAATGTCATTGCAATAGGCCTATCCCAACTCCCACATATACAACACATATAAAACAATTGCAATAGCTCTATGGCAACGATTTTTATACATATAGCAATGAAATTTGAACCGTTGTCATAGCGGTAATTACTGGTAGTGACACACTGTCCCACTATAAAGACTAGTACATAATTTCTGTAATTGAAGGGGATGAGTGTCAGGTGGTTAATCCACTAAGAACCTCTTAGAACTAGCTTATTGAGTTGCCTAAGTCACTACCAGCACAGCCTGACATATTGCAAATTGATGTGGCTGAGAAGGCTAAAGTTTAAAAATCATGCACCTTTGAGAGTTCACACCCAAGAAGGGTGAAAAGAATGAGAAAATAGAGACCAAGTATGAGAAAGAGAAGGAAATAGAATGGCTAAGTCTTTAGTTGGTTCGTGCCGCGACACTATATCAGGTGCTTCTTGGGAAGCAACCAAAGTTAAGTAGGTATATTTTTTTTAGTTTTTAGTTTTTTTTATGTAGTTTTTGGTTTTGATTGAGTCACAGGTTGATGGGAAGTTTGAGTACTAGAAACTTGAGCTAAGGAGCATGGAAAAAATTTTAGTGTGGGGTCCCGCGGATACCATTAGTGCAAGTAATGCTACTAGCTAGGTCTAGAGGCCTCAGAAAGTATTTCAATCTCTTACTTTTAAGTTTAATTTAGGGATAAAGTAGATTTTTAAGTGTGGGGGTGAGAAAATTCCTAATTTTGGGCTCAATTTACAAAATTTTGTGTAAGATATTCTTGTTGGTGCTTTTTTTTTAATTACATGGTGCAAGAATTTTGTTGGCAAAATCATGTTGATTATGTGAATTACTACTTTTGAGACGCCTAGGCTCAAGTTGGTGAATCTGGTACTTTTTGGCTTAAAGTTAAATTCATGTTATTATTGGTTGAGAGTCTATGATGATACTATGTGATTCAAGCATGTACCATGTGCGTGTGAGGTATTTGTATATTCCTTGTTGGATGTGATGTCTAGAACTTTCTATGTGAGTGTATAAATTGAAATAAGGAGTGTGGGTTTAGGAGATGATATAGACATTTCTTTGATAGCCTTGTTTTGTACCTTTTCTTTAACCTATCCTTGAGCATAATCCCAGTAAGCCCTATTGAGCCTTTAGCTTTTTCCTTTGGCATCCTCATGTGTAGCCTAATACCCTTCTTTGATGGACCATAATTTGATCCAAAGCTCCTAGGATCTTCAATGTAAAATTAAGTAAGTAAAGAGTGTGAAATTTAAGAAGCAAAAGGTGAAATTGAAGCCCCAAAAAAGATAGTTATTGGTGCTTAAAATAATTACATTATGTGTTTGGGAATTGGGTAAATAAAAGATTTAAAATTTATTCAAATTGAATGAGTTATGCATAAAATACTCCCACCATAGTTTATGTGAATAAGATTAATAAGATGTGGTGAAAACAAAAGATATGGGTAGGCCAAAATGGTGTAATGTGGTTATTGGAGATTAGTTTTAATTGAACAAAATAATGTATTAAAGCGCTTAGGGAAAATTGTCACTATTGTTCCAAAATAGTTCCTACTTATCCATTAACCTACATTACATCCCGAAAAAGACCTAATTGATCCTAAGTTAATCATTCTAATATTAGTGGAGTACTACAATAAGGGAAATCCTATGGTTCATTAGGCGTAACTTGTGAATTCCTTGTGAGAGTGAGCGTAACTTGATTCTTGTACCTATGGTGTTATAATTCGCATCACTGTAAGTAATTGTGGGTAACTATCTTATTATGAGGGGAACATTTTTGATGAATATGGGTGATTTATGTTATGTCCTTTATTAAATGATAAGCATGAGTTTTCCAACTAGGTGAGTGAATTTTTGTGCCTAGGATGTTTTGAAGTAGTGTTCATGAGCTATTAATTGTGTATATAACATGCTTAGGGTAGACACTTATATTCTGTGTAATCATTGTAGTGCTAACTTGAATGTCTTGCACATAATAGAAGTGTAGAGTCTCCTTAGTTGATGATGCATATATTTAAGAGTTGTTCGAGGATGAACAAGGCTTTAAGTATGGGGTGGTGATGTTGGGTGTAATTATGCATTCTGGTGTCACTATTCTAGTTTTTTTAGCCTTATTTTAAGGATGATTCTTGTGCTATATAAGTTTATAATGAGATAAATATGTATCTAAGTGTTAAAGTAAGTGATTAAAATGTTTAAATTGAATTCCAAACAAGTTTGTACTTAAATAGATCATCTAGGGTTCAATCGTGGAAACTAGCATTAATAGCTTGAGCTAGGTGAGTGTCTAGTTGGTTTTGATGGATTCTAGTGTTTTATATGAGTTTCTTCTGGTTTGAAGGTGTAATATTATGTAGAACAACTTGTATGTAAGGTATAAGGTTCAAGTGAGTCATGTCTAAAGTCAGAACGATAAGTAAAGATTAACATGAACTAGCCTTATCTTAGCTTTGGTTTTTGATTCATCGTTGAGGATATTGTTTTATGATTGTCTCTAATTTATGGTGTGTGATTATTTAGAAAGATTTTTAAGCTGAATATGATGATATTTTTGTGTTGAATAAGCTTTAAATAAAAGGGAAACAAGACCACAAGGCATGGATAAACGGAGGAGCACTCAACACTTACTTAAATTTTGGAAGCAATTTCCAAAGAGGGTATGTAGAAAAGCCCGTGGTGCTCTGGATGGAGCGGGGACTTAAAGCAGGATGGATGGATCACACATAAAATACATCAATTGTCAACTTTTTAATCTCGGGAGAGGGAATAGGGAGATAGAACATGGAGATGAACAAAGTATGGTTCTTATTTCATTATAAAATAAGGAATTTGGATTAGTGTCTAAGAGAGGGATGTGCTTAGATTCCTTACATGATTGAAACATAGGATGATAGCTTAAGAACTAATTGGATTATTACATCCCCGTTCAACAATGTAGTTGTAAGGTTCAAGTTAGGTAAACTATTAGAGTTCGGGAGACCATGATCATGCAATTAACCCTACGAATCAACAACTAATTTAAGCAAGTTAACAAATGAAATTCAATAACATATATGATTGTTTGAAGAACTTTAACCCTGGGCTTTAATACATTGCTTGTTTCAATAACTTTAATTTATGCACTCTTTACTTTACTTGTAAATTACAATTTCAAAACTATCTTCTGGTTATTCTTGCACCAATTGAATCTTAATTGTGGACTAGAATTGAATCATTGTTGGATCAAGTCCTTGTGGGATTGACACTCAGCTTTCTTAAAGGCCAATTTACTACTTTATAGACCTCATACACGTGCGTGTACGCTTAGACGTTGTCAGTGCATGGATGTTGGATTTATAATTGCAGTTTTCCCCTAAATTGATGTTTTAAACATAAAATTGCTATTGAATAATTGTATTCCCTTAACCCACTTGCGTAAATAGTTTTGAATTATGAAATTATCACTTGGTTTGACTTACCCACCTATATTATTGTGTTGTATTAATGGTTAAACAATGAACATGAATTTTGAAGGCATTATTTGGTATGATTTGATTATATGAACAAAGGGGGTCAAGGCATTCCTTCAAGTAAATGTGATTGTTATGGCGTAGAGATAATCTTACAAGTGTAAGGGTATAACGTTAACCATAGTGTGTCTTAACGGTTGATTTATTGGTTAATATCTGATTTATGAGAAACTTGATATAAATTGGGTTTAATGGGGGTTATATAGCTAAACCGTAAAGATATGGGTCTCGGATGACTTATAATGAAAACTCATGATTGCCGACATGAAGTTTGGTCTTAATAGTTGTGTAAATTTTTCACACTATTGATATATAATTTTATCTTTGATTGACGTATAGTTGAGGCATTCCCTGGTCTTCCTTAATACCTTCATTTTGTATGGCTAACACACTCTAGGGCCCTTTTAGTATAGAGCCGAATCCATATAGCCTATTGGAGCCTATTTATGATGATTAAGCTTTATAATCTAGGATAATATTTTACTATCATGCTAAACCTTATTCTCTACCCTAGCATCTATTATATGTGTGTGTGTGTGCACGTATGTGAAAATATACAGTGTGTTTGAAATAGATATGAGTTGCCATTATATTTTCCCTTATCCTTGAGTTTTATGCGAGTTCTCAAACCACTAACCGTGTTTAGATATTAAATCCGCATGCAATTTAGGTATTAGAGATACTTCTACTTTTCCTACACAGTGTTAGGTGGATAGGCTCAGTTCGTTAGTAGTTTGTGATAAAGTAGTGAGATTCTATTCTCTGAAGGACTTGGTTATTTAATTGTTACCTTTAATAAACTAGAATTGAATAATTCACATTAACATTATCATTATCATTGTCAGAATCGGGGGCATGTCCCAACCTAGATTATTTTTCAGATTTGTAGAGGCTTTGTGGATATTACTATGGATGGGATTGATGTTGAAACTCTTAGTCATCCTTGATTTTTATCATCTTTTTATCTTGTTATATGTTCATATTTCAGCCACTACTAGGTGAGCTATATTCTATGTGATTAGGCAAAGGGGGTGGTCTCCGGTTCTAGGTGGACTTATGATACCCGTCACGTCTAGGCCCTGGTCCATGTCATGAAAAAGTTTGTATCTAGGCCTAGGTTTTGTTTCATTGGGTGTCCACAAAGTTGTGTCAAGTAGAATCTATTTTATGAGTGTGTAGTGTGCTACACTTTTAAGGGAGAGGATACGAGATATTTAGAAATATTTCCCTTTCTTGTGATTTAATTCCGGGTTCTAGAGTCTAGGGTTTTGAAATATCCTCTAATTCCCATTTGTTCTCTTTTAAGATCTTGCCTCCCAAAAGATTTGATGCTCGTGGAAACTCCTCTATCCTACATGAGGAAAATGTGGACAGGGCTCATCCTACTCATTGAGTTAAAACCTGATGTAGGGTCGCTGCTTCTGATTTCCCTCTTGTAGTTCCACTAGTCCCTACTAATCTTTCTCTTGCTGGTAACACTCCTGCTCAGTCACCTCTAGGAGATGTTACTAATGTTGAGTTTTATCATTCCATCCATCTATTGACCCAGTTGGTGACATCTTAATCACATATGTTGGGTCTTACTGGTGCTGCTGTGAGTTTTTTTTAGATGACTAGGGTTGGCTAGTTTATGAAAATTAATCCTCCAACCCTTACTGGCTCTATAGTTGAGAAAGATTCCCAAGGGTTCATACATGATATGGAGAAGATTTTCCATATGATGCATGCTTCGACTCTGAGGATGTAGAATTTACCACATACCAGTAAAAGGATGTGGTGTATTAGTGGTATGAGGAGTGAGACCAGTCTTAGGGAGATGGTGTGGAGTTGGATTTATGAGAGGATTTCACTTGTGATTTTCTTGGTCGCTTCATTCCTCAAGAGTTAAGGGAGGTAAAGGATAAGGAGTTCATGAATTTAAAGCAAGGAAAGATAACTGTGAATGAGTATGCTTTAATGCTTCATCAGCTGTCATTATGCTCCTAAGCTAGTGTGCAACATAAGAGCTAAGATAAGGTAGTTTGCTTCATGATTGTCTCGATACTTGGTGTTGGAGATTAAGGACACCTTGATAAACAGTGACATAGATATCTCTAGTCTTGTGGTGTATATGCAGTAGGTAAAAGTTGAAAAAAAGAAACATTTTAAATTAGGGGAGAGGCAAAGTAAAAATCCTAGTATTCTGAATAGTGTGGTGGCCAACAATATAGTGGTAAAGATGGTAGGCATTGGTCTAAAGAGAAGTAGGGGAGTTCTGGTTCTTATTCTACGGCTGGTGCCCTATATACTAAGTTAACATATGATCGCCGCTTCCAGAGCAACAACGGATTTAAGGCACAAGGTGCCCAATCACAAGCTAGTAGGGCCCAGTCAACTCCATCGCATCCTCCTTATAGATTATATGAATAATTGCACCGTGGATTTTCTTATAAGGGGAGGAATAAGTGTTTTAAATGAGTCCATCCAGGCCATATTCAGAGGAACTATCCTTCAGGCAATATTGCTACTGGGGATAATAAGGTCCCAATTGCTACTTCTTCATCTACTGCACCAAATGGGGCTACTTCTGGCTGTGACATTAGTCAGAATTATCTATATGCTCTTACCACCCATCAGGATTCTGAGGCGTCTCCTGGTATTGTTACGGGTATACTTAACTCTTCTCCTATGATGTAGATTATCTACTTGATCCTAAATCTACCCTTTCTTATGTGATCCTTTATGTGGCTATTCATTTTGATTTTGGTCCTGAGTGTATTGTTGAACCCTTTTCTATGTCCACAGTAGTTGGTGACTCTATTATTGCTAGAAAAGTCTATAGGAGTTGTGTGGTATCAGTTTGCGGTAGGGAAACCTTAGTAGATCTGATTGAGTTTGAAATATTAGTCTTCGATCTGATATTTAGGATAGATTAGTCGCTCTCGTGTTATGCCTCTCTTGATTGCCGGGTCCAAAGGGTCAGTTTCAAATTTCTGAATAAACCCACGATTGATTGGGATGGGAGTTCCTTCGTACCTTAGGGAAGATTCATTTTATATCTTATATCCTGTAGGTTGATTTCCAAAGGGTGTCTCTACCATTTAGTGCATGTTCAAGACTCTAGTTTCCAGGGTCCACCATTGCCATCTATCCCTGTGGTTTGTGAGTTCCTCTAGATATTTCTTGATGATCTTTTAGGTGTTCCTCCCAATAGAGAAAATTGATTTTTGTATTGATATTCTTCTGTAAACTCATCCTATCTCTATCTCTCCATACATAATTGCTCTGCTTGAGTTGAAAGAATGTAAGGAGCATTTGAAAAATCTTCTAGATAAGGGTTTTATCCACCCTTTAATTTGAGGTTCTCCGATACTCTTCATGCATAAGAAGGATGGGTCCCTTTGTATGTGTGTAGATAACCACTAATTGAATAGGGTGACCGTGAAGAGCAAATGTTTGCTTCCTAGGATTGATGATCTCGTTGACCAGCTTCAGGATGCTAAGTACTTTCCTAAGAGTGATCTTTGATTTGGGTACCATCATCTGAAGATTAGGGATGATGATAGCCCTAAGATTGTTTTTCGAACCTGGTATGGTCATTTTGAGTTTTAAGTGATGTCCTTTAGTTTGACTAATGCCCCAGCGAGATTCATGGATCTTATGAATCAGTCTTCTACCAATTCTTTGGTTTGTTTATAATTATACTTATTAATGATATTTTGGTGTATTCCCAGAGTAAGGAAGATCATGTCGATCACCTCTGCATAATGTTGCAGAATCATAAGGATCAGCTATTGTATGCAAAAGTTTCAAAGTGTGAGTTTTGGGTTAATGCTTTAACATATCTGGGTCATGTTATTTCAAGTGAAGGGATCATGGTAGATCTACAAAAAGTTGCGGTAGTTAAGAAGTGGCCTAGACCCATAATTACAATAGATATGCAGAACATCTTGGGTTTAACCAGTTATTATAGAAGGTTTTTGAATAGTTTCTCTTCTATTATTGCGCTGTTGAAAAGGTTGACTCAGAAAAGGGTAAAGTTCAAGTATTGGGATGCTTGTGACAGTAGATTCTAGAGTTAAAGGATAAGTTGATTTCCGCTCTGATTTTCACTCTAACCAGTGTACCAATGGTTTTGTTGTCTATTGTCATGCGTCTCGTGTGGGACTAGGTTGTTTGTTGATGCAGAGTTCCAAGGTGGTTGCATATGTGATAATGCTTATCTATACTATCTAAAGTGGTAGAGGGTGGTTGTTGTCAATAGCTCAACTTTTGTTGAGATCGAATCCATGAGGAGCAAGATTTAGATTTCAAGTACTATGGGTGTCAAGATTACTAAAAGATACCCGAAGTGGACACAATGTAAAACACATAAATAAATAAAAGGGGGGGAGGTTGGAATAGTATGTCACCAATATCAAGTCACGCAACACACTACTTTTGAATTCAAATTTAGGAGAAATCTTTGGATTTGACGATTGTCCACTATAGATTTGACCCCCATAGCCCTTCTTCAAGGATGCTATGGGTTCCCCAAGGTTCACTCTCATCCCTCTTTCAAGGATGATGAGAGCTTTCAAGAGTTTGGGGTTTTCTCCTAACAAACCCATCTTGGGTATTTGGGGTTTTAACCCACAAACCCCAACTAATGTAAACCTAACATTAATTGAATCCACAACCAACAGCTAAAAATTACACAAACACATTATTCCCTAAACACAATTGCACATTAACATAATCCCAAGAATAGAGAATTTAGTTACTCATGCAATGAAAGAGAAGAAATATACCAAACAATTCAGTACTGGCATCCATAATAATGGAGAATAAATAAAATCTTCACTTTACATTTCAATTTCACCAATTTTAACTTAAAATTTTAACTACAAAAATGTTTCCCCAAATTCTAGGGTTTGCCAATTTTCTAATGTTTCAATTCTCCACTTTTGTCTAATACCTTGCGGGAAGAAGAATTATGCCTCATATATGGGAAATAGAATTAGTTATGTATTTTGACCAAACTACCCTTATTCATTAAATCCGATAGGCTGCGATCGCAAATGGTTATCTGTGATCATGGATCCGCGACTGTAATCAGCCCTCACGATCGCGGTTTATTCACCTATCTTGACTGACTGCGATTGCGGCTCTCAGACCGCAATTGCAGTAAATGGGGCATGTTTCTTCTCCAGGTCTTCCACTTGAACTTCTTCTCTTATTTTTATTCCTTTTTAACTCATGACCTATATGCTTGCAGAATGTTGAAATTAGTGCATATAATCATACATACGTCTTATTTAAACATTTAAATCATGGTAATGTGTATGAATGTTTAGTGAAAATGAGTGGTAAATTCACCACTCATCAATGCCCCAAACTTAAAGCTTTGCTTGTCCTCAAGAAACACTACCCCTTACCATGAGACTATGCACATTTATTCCCACATTGAATGACCCAAATTATCATAATGACTTCAAGCTTAGTTATTACCACAATTTAGCTATTTAAACATGGGTAAAACTATTTTCACAACACCCCTCAACATAAAATGCAATTTTTCATGGATGTAACAGATATTAAAGAGAAACCATTCAACAATCACTAATACTCTAAAAATGACTTACCTTTGACCTCAACTACACTATACTCCTTTTTGCCTCATTTTTGGAAAATGACAAAATCACCCACCTCGACTTATTTGCAACAAGAAATTTATATGTAAAATACTCTCTCTCTCTCTCAATAATTCTCAATGCTAACAAGTACCATGCCATAGGCTTGCCCCTATTTTCAATTCCCACTACAGTAAAAATACTTGGTTGGAAATCACAAATTGATTTTTGAGCTTGTAACGTAGGTTTGGGGTAGGGTAGGATATCTTTTAGGAACAACATGGATATTCCCTCCTTGAACATCTACATCACACTATTCCATCCAACTTTTGATCATGGGACACTTATTTTGTTTTAACTCTTTACACATGTGCCTACTTTTTATTTCTTTGGTTAACCCATTTTCTTTATTTCTTTTACTTGAAGCCTTTCTGCTTCTCTTTCCTTTGTTAGATCCTTTCCTTTTCTTATTCATTTGCTCTCAATACTTAAGCTCATAGGCACTGACTTACAACTTCATGGCCTAAAGTTAACTCTTTCAATCATCACCACCCCTAACTTAGGATTTTATCCTTAAATTATAATTTTAAGTTTAGGAGGGTAGGGTTCCAAAATGGGATAAGGATTGAAAGGCTCACGGCTTACAATGTGTTTGCCAAAGAAAGGTCTAAAGTCTCAAAGTAAGTGACTAGAGATAATATCTATGCATGGGTAGGCTTTTTAGGCTAAAGTGAACTTCCAATGTCACAAAGATGGACTAAGATCATCTCCCCACCAAGTACAATTAAAATTATCCTTGAGAGACTAATGGGGCATGTTCTAGATGAAACAAGTACACATGAGATTTGAAAAAATGAGCTCACTGCACATGGCATGCAAATTCTCCAAAGAGTCTCAATTGCCCCTCCCGCTTGATACAAAATTAGAGTATCTAGCAATTTTCACATACCAAAATTTTTGGAGTCATAAAAAGAGAAAAATCATTGATACAAGGTTGATCACGTCCATGCCCTTGATTTTCAAAAATTTTTTGGATGGAGGGGGAATTTTACTTTTCATTTGCATCACTCAAAATTTACTAAATATGGCATCAACATAAACCTTTATCTCATATTTTGGCTTTTACATAGTCCAACAATATGGTTCATCAGACTTCGTCATAGGTACAAGTGCGATTCCAACTCCATAATGCCATAGGTTCTCAAATTTCCCTTGCAATAATGACCTTGACGCCATGGGTACTTAGAATTTCCCTGCATCCATAGCTAAAACCCAAACACGATGCTTTTCCCTTAAGAATTTAGTCACCCAGTCCATTATAGGGAAAAGATCATCCAAAGTTACCCTCAAAGAAAACAAGGGTAGTCTCACACACCCCCAACTTAGGGATCGAAAGTGCCCTCGTTGCAGCATAATTAAGAAGAACAAAGGTTAGAAGGGACTCCATTAAGCAGCAAGTAGATTTCTCTTAAAATGGCATAATCGTAACTGAGATATCTGTGATCACATTACCCACAATCGCAACCCTCAGACTGTGATAGCAGTAACTAAAGCTTAAAATCCCCTATTTTTGATCTGTTTTAGTTTCCAGCATAACTGCTATTTTCCAGCTCTATTTTCCCCTATTTTTCTGGACATTATACTCGAGTTAAAACACCTACAAAACATCAAAACAAATAAGAAAAAAGTCAAGGATGGGTTATCTCCCATCAAGTGCCTAATTTATCATGGTAGTAGGACTATCCTTCTTCACCACATAACATCTTTGGACCGAACAAACTCCATTTTGGACACCATGGGGTCTTTCACATTGTATTGCTTTACCCTTTGGCCATTCACTACAAACTTCTTTCTTTCATAATCTTCCAATTCAATTGCACCACTAGGATAAACATTAGAAAACACAAATGGCCCCGACCATTTAGAACGAAGCTTCCCCATAAAGATTTCCAACTGAGATTTATAAAGGAGTACATTTTCACCGATATAGAATTCCTATCTTAATATTCGAGCATCATTCCATTTCTTCAATTTCTCCTTATACAATGTAGAACTCCCATAAGCCTTAAGTTGAAAATCTTCTAACTCATGGAGTTTTATGACCCTTGCCTTGGATGATTCTTCCCAATTCATGTTCAATCTTTTTAAAGACCACAAGGCTTTATGTTCGAGCTCAACGGGAAAATGACATACCTTTCTAAACACGAATTGGTAGGGGGACACGTCAATTGGGGTTTACTAAGCCGTTCGATAAGCCTACAATGCCTCATCGAGCTGCCTTGCCCAATTGGTTCTACCTATATTCACAGTCTTCTCAAGTATTACTTTTATATCCCAGTGTGAAACTTTAACTTAGCCACTTGTTTAGGGATGGTATGGGGAAGACACTTTGTGTTTAACATCATACTTATCAAAAAAGGCCTCAAAAACCAAATTACAAAAGTATAATCCTCTGTCAATAATGATATCCTACAACATTTAGAACCTTGTGAAGATGTATTTCTTTAAAAGTGGGTAACACTTTTTCTCTCATTATTTGGAAGTGCCACGACCTCCACCCATTTAGAAACATATTCAACCACCAACAATATTTATTTGTTTCCAAATAAACATACAAACGGGCCAATAAAGTGAATTCCCCATACATCAAAGAGTTCAACTTTGAGGTTTGGTTTGAGGGGCATTTCATGTCTTCTTGAAATGCCACCTTGAATTTGACATCGGTGACATGATTTTACCCACTCAATGGCATCCCTATGCATGGAGGGCTAATAATAGCCACATTAGAGGATTTTGGTAGCCTCTCAATGAGTTTGCACATTAGGTGAGTTATCTTGGAGAAATTCTTGATAAAGAAATGATAAAACCTGGCAAGTCCAAAAAAACTCTGAACAACCTTTACCAAATGGGGGGACGGGGGTTTAATTTGGCAAGCACCTCTACTTTCACTTGATATACTTATATGCCCTTCCCTGATATTTTGTGACCCAAGATGATGCCTACCTTGACCATAAATTTTTATTTTTCCAATTGAGGACAAGGTTTGTTTTGATACACCTATCAAGAACCTTGCTTAGATGCTCAAGACATGAGTCGAATGAATTCCCCAAGACCGAAAAATCATCCATAAATACCCTAAAATATCATCCAAGAAGAAACACCATCCTTTTTCGACCAACATATCCAACATTTGGTCAATAAAAGGCATTGGAAAATGGTCTTTTTCGATCGACAAGTTCAATTTTTAGTAATCCATGCATACCCGATGACCGGTTGGATGGGAATCAGATCATTCTTTTTATTCTGAACTACCGCAATACTAGCTTTCTTTGGGACACATTGTACCAAAATGGCCCATGTGTTATTTGATATATGAAATATTACTTTCGTATTAAGCTATTTTATGATCTCTTTCTTTACCACTGCTTGCATGTATTGATTTAGCCCTCTTTGATGTTCCATACTTGGTACATAATCATGCTCTATCTTGATTTTATAGGAACAAAAGTGGGGTGCTATCCCAATGATGTCCATAATTGTCTATCCAATGGCTAGAATGAACTTTTTCACCACCAACATCAAAGTTTCCACTTGAGAGGGTTCAAGGTCATTTGTAATGGTGATGGGTAATATGTCTTCGTCTCCCAAAAACACATATTTAAGATGGGGTGGCAAAGGATTTAATTCAATTTTTGGTTGCTCAAGGATGGATGGTTTTTCACGAGGGCTCTCACGGGTTTTTAAGATCAAGGTCCAACTTTGTCGGTCTCTTGGTATACGATCCAAGTCCTATTAAAGATGCAACCACCTCATCAAATTCTTTCACTTTCTTCCTTTCAAAATTCTATAATAACCCTATAAAAGGATAATCCAACAAGCTCACAACAACATGGTTTTTCACCTCCCCATTAACAATCGAGATAACTTGTAAGTCCATTGGTTACTTTATGAACTTACACACATTGACATACACCTCCTCATTATTCAACCGAAACTTTATCTCGCCAGATTCCACATTAACTAAAGACTTTCCAATGGCTAAGAACGTTGTTCCAAGAATTATAGGAACTTCAATGTCCACAGCACAATCCAAGATTAAAATTAGCCAGGAAGATAAACCGTTCAACATTGACTAATACATTATGAAGAACTCCAATCAACTTCTTGATGGAACGGTTGGCCATGAGAAATTTAATCATCGTAGGTTATGGCTTTCTTAATCCAAGCTTACATAATATGGCATATGGCATTAGATTCACACTTGCTCCAAGGTTACACAATGCTTTTGCGAACTTGAACACTCCAATGATACATGGAATTATAAAAGCACTGGGGTCGTTATGCTTTTTCACCCATGTTCTTGACATGATGGAAATATAATGATGTGTTATCTCTATTATTTCTTCACCCACAATACGCTTCTTAGATATTAAATCCATAAAAAATTTAGCATAACCCAGCAAATCTTGCCAAGCCTTAATTTTGAGGAATATTGATGGACAGGGCACTAAATTTATCAAAGAGCTTATTGGAATTTGTATTTTCTCCTTTTTGTGAGAAAACTTTTAGTAAAAGGGAGAGGGATATTGCTTGATGGCGTAGAGACAATTTTCCACTCATTTACCTTTGACTTTTCAAACATAATCCCACTTGGTTTTGGCTCCTCATTGACCTCTTTCTTTTTGCCTTTGTTTGTTTATCTTCCTTTTTTCCATCAGAGTTCTAAAGCTATATAATATTTACAAGACATTTTCCATCTTGTGTGCCCATAGTATTTTTCACCATCCCACTTAGTATTTTTCCTCTTGCTTCCCCATTAGATACACCGATATATGATTTAACCTTGCCTCTTCTAGTTATTGAATGGCAGTTAAATGGGACTCAATCATTTGGTGGAGTATGGAGAAATCTTTTCACATTTCGTGAACTATTTTTTTGATCCCCTCAACACAAATTAAGATCCAAAACAAAATAGTTTCATTGATGCACCCTTCCTTATCGTATTGTATCATGCTATGAATTTCATGGTTCTGACCTTGATTCTTGCCATTCCCTTGAGATCCAAGGTGGAAACCATCCATTTATTTAGGTGACACACTCAATTTGTCATAAACAATCCCTTTCTTCATGTTTTCACACGACATAGCCGCTATTGCATACATCACAATTATGCTTTCAATTGGGGCTCCCAATATATAGTTCATTAGGAGCTGAAGGTGTGGCATTATCTTGGTCATGTTTGTATCTTCTTCCTCCTATTGAATTTTTCCATCTTGGCACATAATCCATTTTGACTCATGGCTATTTGGGAAAAACAGTGATTACCTAATCAAAAATCAAAATCAACAAGGAAATTAAATCCTAATCACCATGAGTATGCCCAAAGTAATATTCAACAACACACTACCAAAATCTAGATTTTTCTCTCTGGAAATGACACTACTTTGATAATTCTCACCTATACCAACTAAAGTGGTAGAGGATGGTCATTGTCAATAGTTCAACTTTTTTTAAAGCCGAATCCACAAGGAGAAAGATTTTGATTTCAAGTTTTATGGGTGTGAAGATTACTAAAAAGATACGCAAAGTGTACATAATGTAAAACACATAAATAAATAATAAAAAGGGGGGTTGGTTTGGAATAGGATTTTACCAATATCAAGTCATGTGACACACTACTTTGAATTTAAATTTAGGTGGAGTCTTGGGATTATGTCTTCCTAAGGAAAAGATGTGCATAGGATTATGATGGTTTGGTATAAATTCAAATTGTTAATAACATATTGGCTAGTTTAAAAGTTCTTGAGACTAGTTTTCCACAAGGAATCAAGAATATTACTCCTTGATTCTTTTTAGTACCTAGAAGGTGCATCAAAATAAGCCACCCAGAGCCTCAATTTGGACGTCCCTATTTCTAGGAAAATGCCCAAGACATAGCCTATTCTTCATCTACCCTTATTTCTATAATGGAAAAAGAAAGTAAGTTATATTCACAATTGTCCATTATTACTTTTACCCCCATAGCTCTTCTTAAATAATGTTATGGGTTCTCGAAGGTTCACACTGATCCCTATTTCAAGGATGATTAGAGCTTTCAAGAGTTTGGAGTTTTCACCCAACAAACACATCTTGGGTAGTTGGGATTTTCATCCACAAATTCCAACTAATGTAAACCTATAAATAATGGAATCCATAACCAACAACTAAAAATTACACAAACACATCATTCTCCAAACGCAATTGCACCTTAATTCAACATAATCCCAAGAATAGAAAATTTAGATACTCATAAAATAAAACAGATGAAATATACCAAAAAATTCATTCATGGCATCCATAATAATGGGGAATAAATAAAATCTTCACTTTACACTTCAATTTCACCAATTTCAACTTAAAATTTTAACTACAAAATTTTTTTCCTAAATTCTATGGTTTGCTAATTTTCTAATTTTTCAATTATCCTATCTTGTCTAATGCCATGAGGAAAAAAGAATTATGCCTTATATAAGGTAATTGGAATCAACTATGTCTTTTCACCATACTTTCCTTGTTCATTAAACCCGCTAGTCTGTGATCACAGATGCTTTTCCATGATATTATGTTCAACACTCACAATCACGGTTCATTGAATAATCTTTTCTGACCCCAATAGTGGCCCTCAGAATGCAATTGTAGTAATTGGGGCTTGCTTCTGCTCCAGGTCTTCAAGTTGCACTTCTTCTCTACTTTTTAATCCTTTTTAGTTCATGACCCATAAATGTGTAAATTAATGAATTTAATCACACATACATCTTATTTAAACATTTAAATCATGGTAATGTGCTTAAATTATTAGTACAAATAAGTTGTAAATTCACAACTCATCAATATGCTTCTAGGTAGTTGAAGATTCATTAAAAGAATTATCCGACTCAGGATTTAGAATTGTTGGCTGTGGTCTTTCCTTGAAGATTTAATATTAATATTTATATGGGTTTCATGTTAACATCTTATTAGGCCATAAAAGTTTGCAGTATGCGTTCACTTAGAAGTAGTTAAATCTAAGGCAGAAGAGATGACTTGAGTTTCTTAAAGACTACAACATGAGTCTTTATTATCATCCAGGTAAGGCTAATATAGTTGTTGATGCTCTTAGTAGGTTATCTATGGAGATCCTGTCTCATGTTGATGAGGAGAAATATGATTTGGTGAAGGATATTCACTATTTAGCTAGTCTTGGATTTTGTATCTTAGACTCTAAGGATGGTGTTGTGATTGAGCATAAGGTGGTGAAGTTATATCTTGGTGTTGAGGCAAAAGAGAAATAGGTCTTTGAACTTATTTTGACATAGATCAAGGATGATATGGGGAACCTAAAGGTGATGGCTTTTGAGATTGATGGTGATGGCATCTTGCAGTACCAAATTAGATTATGTGTTCTCGATATAGATGGGTTACAAGAAAGGATATTGGTTAAAGCTCATGAATTGAGATACATTGTTTATCCTGGTTCGATAAAGATGTACCTTTATTTGAAAGAGATCTATTAGTGAAATAACATGAAGAGGGATGTGGCCAATTTTGTGGCTAAGTGTATGGTATATTAACAAGTGAAGGTTGAGCACTTGAGGCCTGGTGGTTTGTTTCAAGAAATTGAGTTACCCATGTGGAAATGGGAAGTTATTAATATGGATTTCATTATTGGTCTTCCATTGTTTCACCATCAGTTTTATTCGACTTGGGTCATTATGTATATGATGACAAAGTACACTCATTTTCTACCAGTAAATACAAATCATTCGGTAAAGGATTATGTCAAGCTCCCCATTCAGGAGATCATGAAGTTATATAGTTCTCCAGTATCCATCATATCCAATTGAGGTACTTATTTTTCATTTCACTTTTGGTATTCCTTCTAGAAAGGTTTGGGAACTAAGGTGAACCATAGTACCACTTTTCACCGTCAGATGGATGGACAGGTAAAAAAGATGATATAGACTTTAGAGGATATGTTAAGATCTTGTGTTATCGATTTTAGTGGTAGTTGGGTTAATTATTTGACTCTCATAGAGTTTACGTATAATAATAGTTATTACTCTAGTATTGGGATGGATCCTTTTACTTCCTTGTTTGGTAGGAGGTATAGATCTCCTATTGGTTGTTTGAAGATAGTGAAAATAGTTTGTATGGTCCCGACTTGGTTCACCAGTCTATAAAAAAGGTAAAAGTGTTTAAGATAGGCTTAAGACCGCCCAAAGTCGACAAAAGTCATATGCATATGTAAGACAAAGAGATTTTGAGTTTGATGTTGATGATTTGGTGTTCTTGAAGGTGTATTCCTTGAAATAAGTGATGCGGTTTGGAAAGATGGGGAATCTCATTCCCCGTTATATTAGACTATATCGTCTTTTGAGGCAAGTGGGCAAGGTGGCTTATGAGTTGGAATTGCCTTTGAGTTTGGGATTCATCCATCCGGTCTTTCACGTATTAATGTTTAAGAAATATTTAGGCAATACTTCATTGGTTGTTCCTTTGGTGAGCATAAATGTTTTAGATTTCATATCATATGAGAAGGTCCCAATTAAGATTTTGGATCAGCAAGTTCGTCGGTTGAGAGTGAAGGACATGGCTTGGGTTTAGGTTCTATGGAGGAATTAAAAGTGTGAAAATTCTATTTGGGAAGCCGAAGAGGACATGAAGTCCCAATATCCGTTCTTGTTTCCCACTTGGTGTAATCGTGCGTGAGGTATTTATATTCCTTAACATTTTTTTTATAACTGTGTTAAAGGAAATTGTGATTTCCTTAATATCTTTTTCTGTCTTTGTTAAAGGTAAGTGTGTATGTTTTCTGTGTTAAACTCGTGCTAATAAATGTCTTATATCATCATTCGGGGATGAATGATTCTAAGGGGAGAGAATGTAACACCCTGGAATTTTGTTCGAGAGAATTTCTGAATTCTTAAACTCATTGCTCTGACTACGACTCTCCTAATGAGTTGTTACATGTAATTAGGGTTTCGCAGACCCAATCCTAGACTAGCCAGTATGTTAGCCTGGAGATTTTGTTATGGCTATGATTAAGAGTTTATGAGTCGTAAAAACCCAAAATGAGACGTATAGTCACAGCTGCAGACAAACCAGTGTGATGCCCAAAGTATTCTATCTTGACTACAACTTGGACCCTACTAGTCATAGAGTTACTAGAGTAGAGTCCTTCATCTACTGTCCAAACTATGACATACGAGCCGTAATAAGTCTTTATGAGTCGTATAGTGACTCATAGTCACTGGCGATAATTTTCCTACTTTTAAGTTGAGGGTACTTTGGACATTTTTCTCTTTCCTCACTTAATACCCACGACCATAAAACACTCTTGGGGTGTTATTTTCAATACTTTAACACTCAAAGAACTCTTTTAAACTCTCTAAATTCTCCAAGGTCAAGATATATAGGGTTTTTAAGAAGTTTGTCATCTAAGGGATTGAGGGTTAATTTCTATCCATAAATCTTAGTATATCAGGCATGTTACTCTTCCTCCCATTTCTATTTTAATAAAAGAACATTAATTGTATATCTTTGAATATGGGTTTTAATGTGGTTGAGGGTTTTGGAATGATTGATCTTTGAATTTCTTTCCAATGATTTTTATGAGTAATTCATGGTTTTAATTGAACATTTTGAACCAATAGAGTGCATGGGTCTTGGATTTTGGAACGGGGGTTGTGGTTTTCCACAAATTTATATTTTGAACTTGGAATTGGTTTTGAATAATTGTATTTCTTCAATCGACTTGTGTAAATGGCTTTGATTGTGAAATTGTCAGTTGGTTTGACTTACCCACCTATATTATTGCATTGCATAAATGGATAAACAATGAACAAAGATTTTGAAGGCCTTTTTTATCTATGATTTGATTTAATGAACAAAGGGGGTCAAGGCATTCCCCTGAGTTAATATGATTGTTATGTCATAGAGATAAGCTTGCAAGTATAATGGTATGTCGTAGCAGTTCAGTTACTGGTTAATAAATAGTTTATTTGAAACTTATTTTAAATTGTTCTTAATGGGGGTAATGTAGCTAAGTCGTGAAGGTGTGGGTCTTAGAAGACTTATACTGGAAACTCGTGTTTGCATACATGAGGTTTGGTCTTGATGTCCGTATGAGCAATTCTCACTATTGATATATAATTATATCTTGGATTAACTTGGGGTCAGGGTATTACCTGGTTATCCTTGATACCTCCAGTTTATGTGTCTAACATGAACTAGGGCCCATTCAGTAGGGAGAGATGAACTCATATAGCCCGTGGGTACCTGTTTATGATGGTTGAGCTACATAGTCCAAGATAATGTTTAACTATCAAGATAAACCCTGTTTCCTACCCTAGTATCTATTATATATATACACACACACACAAATACACACACATACAAACACACATACATATATATATATATAAAGGTAACCCATGTTTCTACCCCAACATCTATTTTATATATATATATATATATATATATGTGCATGTATGTAAACATGTACAATGGGTTTGAAATGGATATGACTTATCATTATATTTTCCCCTATCCTTGAGTTTCATACTAGTGCTCAACCCACTAATCGTCTTTAGATGTTGTATCCCTATGTGATGCAGACACTTTAGATGCGTCTACTTTTTCTGTACAATTATTTGGATCAACTTAGTTCACCAGTTGTTGTTGGTGAAGTGGTGAGCTTCCATTCTTCGAAAGACTTGGTGATTTCACCAGTTTCCTTTCATAAACTAGAATTGAAGAGTTCACATTAACATTAGCATTGTTATTGTCATTATCATTTCAGAGTCAGGGGCATATCCTGACCTAGATTATTTTTCTAGTTTGTAGAGGCTTTGTGGATATCACTATGATTGGGTATTGATGTTGACACTCTTACTCATCCTTAATTATTATCATCTTTCCATCTTGTTATATGTTCGAATTTTTTCAAATGTTGCTTGGTGTGCTATGTTCTATTTTGTTTGGCAAATAGAGTAGTCTATGATTCTCTGTGGACTTGAGATACCCATCACGACCAGGCCCTGGTTCAGGTCGTGACACTAATAAAGTGACACCATATTTACAGGTGGTGTCTACGGGTCAAGACATATAGTGAATAAGTTATACATGTTTATGATATTATTATTAAGAGTAGTTATATATCCAATAAATAATGAAGAATCCACTTTAATACACACACACATATATATACACACACAACTAATTAAACTCATGAAATTCTTTTCACTATATTTTTCTTTCATTTCAATGCATAGTATTGTGTTCCTACATTTTTGTGCATATTTCTTAAAGGATTTCAAAGGAAAAAGAAGTTGTTGTGGAATTTTACCTAGTCACCCATTGAAATTAATTATCTACATTAAGTTGTTCAAGCTCAAATTATACTTCGACACTATTAGGAGGTTTCTCGGAGATTCTTTTAGTTTTGTCGTCCAGGTAGGCTAGGCTTACCCTTTTTTTTGATTGAGCTTTTATATGGTATTAGTACACTATTGTTCTAGTTTTGGGTAGGTAGTTGTACTTCGGGTAATTGAAATATTTTATGCCTTATTTATTCGGTTAGCACCCCATTTTGGTAGATTTTAGTCTCATTATCCTGTAGAATGGCATAATATTTATGAACTTAGAGCATGGTATTAATCTTGGGAATCTCAAATTCCTCACATTTATCTGAATTATGCTTATGTTTATTTACATGCATTTCAATTATGATTTATAGCCAACATATACTTTATTTCTATTATTTATTATGAGTTTTGGAACCTCTTTGGCATCAGTTACAGTATGATTTGGGTTATAATTTTATAGTTGAGTTTGGTTACTTATGGGTTCACCAAATTTTGATTATGTTATGATTATTATGAGTTTTGATTTGACTTCGGCATCTGATTGTGGTACGATCTAAGAGTTTTGGTACTAGGTACTATTGTTCTGATATTGGGGCTTCCTTCTGTTTTGGATCGAGTCCAATATCTAGTTATGAGATATGTTGTCTATTATCTATGTAAACTCTCATTATTACTCACTATGTCTAGTTCGAATCCAGTGGATGACCTGTTATTATTATCCAGTATCACCTGTGTGAGCCCGATGTTTGGCTTCTCATTACTATCTATTGGTGCTGGTTTAAGCTTAGTGCACATCTAGATGGACATTGTAGTTTTTCGAGCCTAGTTCAGTTATGTATTATATTCTCTTCTTCTTTAATTACTTCTTATGTGTCCCACCGGTTTAGGGGCAATGATTGGGTCATTTGTCTTCTTCAGTGTGCTTGACGAGCTTATGAGAGCCCAGTTAGGCTATGTTTGGCATGCCTTCTCATTACTGCTAATATTTTTACTTATTCCTTGATTGCATTTGCATAGCTCGATTGTAGGTTACCTTTTTATTCTTATTTACAATTGACTTAGACTTCACCCTCATATTTTAGTTATTGTATTGCCATATTGAGATTAGTTGGTTGATGATGCCTTCTGTGTATCCATTGTTTTGGTACTCATACAGTACTTCTATATTTTTTTGATGCAAATTCGAGTATCATTCACTAGAATTGTCATGATCCTTATATCCCAGTACTGATTCAGAGCAGGGCGATCTTGATAGCGTTCGGAGTTGATTCTCCTCTATCTGTTCTAGTATAGCCTTTTGTCTTTGAGACTACTGTGTATATGTTATGTATATTTTGGCTATGGTCTAATACTTTTATTTTGTTTGTTATAGCTCTAGTACTTTCCTTACCAGGTCTTGGAAGGGATTATCTTGTATAGTACATCCTCTTCCTTTCCCCTGATATATTTTATATACATATGTGTGTTTATGTATGTGTGTATATGTTTCCGTTTTTGCTTTTGTCTTTATTGTTGGTGTTCATTTATCCTTCCTTTCCTTGGTTTTCTCCTATTAGTCCATTACTCGTCGTTTTAGGCTATGGGTTAGATAGAGTAGGCGTATCATAACTTGATAAATCATGTCGTGATACTTTTAATTTAAATAAAGAAAGGAGTATAAAAAGGGCCTGACTAGATTAGGCAGCAAACAATAAAATTTAAAGGTAGAAAATCGTGTAAGGTTAAAATTTTAAAGTCAAAAATACTAAGTTACATCCACTTGGGTTCAAACTTGCGGAGTAGCACTATATGAGCAACCCACAATCTCTGTTTTTCCTAGTGGGCCATGACTTCTTTAGTTAATGAGGGTGCACATTTAGTACATACGCCTCGCGCGTGTACCTCATTTTACAGAGTTCAAACATTAGAATATTTGTTTAAATAATAAAGTTGAATACAATAATTAAATTCAATATCTTTTGGAGAATCTATTTAATTAAACCTTACTTTTACCAAAAAAAATTCTCAAAGTCGATCGACATTCATCTACCACCTGTAAATTGCAACAAAACAATACGATGATAGAGACATCAAAACAATATAATTAAATCTTACCTTTAAACAAAAAAAATCTCGAAGTCGTCCGACACTCATCTACCATCTGTAAACTATAACAAAATAATACGAGAATAGAGACATCAAATAATACAGCTAAACTTTACCTTTACACCAAAAAATATCAAATAGAGATATAAAAACAATACAATTAAACATAACCTTTACTTAAAAATTATTCAAAGCCAACCGACATTCATCTACCACTTGTAAATTCATCTACGACCTATAAACTATAATAAAATAATACAATAGTGATCACAAAGCTTCAGTTTTGATGAAATAACTCTTGTCTGAGGAAAAATTTTGACACTAAAGAATGACTTGAGTGAAAATAAGGACGACATATATATATATATACATATACATATATATATACATATAGATATATACATATATATATATAGATAGATAGATATATACATATATATATATATATATACACACACACACACGCGTTGAATTCTATTATGCTGACAAAAATAGTTTAGTCAAAAAAATTACAACAACTAATGTCTTGTTAAAATAGGTAAGGAAAATTAGTTTACCTAAATTGAAGAATATTACATGAGTTTTATACTTAAACTAATTTTATTCGTAATAAATCCTATATTTAAAAGGACTCATAAATTAAATTAGTTAACCTAATAAAATTAAATAATAATTTTAAAAAATAGTGACAAGATAATTTTGTCTATTAACGAGATTTTTTATGAAGGGTAAAAAGTTCAAATCACTTTTCTAACGGTTTTCACATTTTTAATATATTATAGATTATAGATATATATAGATTATAGATTAAAGATATAGATTAATAAAATAGCCTTCCAGTATGTTTAGGATCGATTTTTAATAACGTAATTAAAAAAAATTAATATGGTAGGACTTTATTATTAATCCATATATTATTTATTAATATTAAAATAATATGAGATCCAAATAAACTAAACTTTACTTATATAGGAATTTTAGACTTTTTTCCTTTTCTTTTCTAGATACTAGAGTTCCGTTTTAATTTGGTTCAATTTTTTTATTAAACTTTACTGATTTGAATTTTAGCTTTCTTTTTCCCTTTTAATTTTGGACGTTAAAGTTTGGTTCTATTTTGTCTTTTTTTTTTTTTTTTTAATTTCAATTCAAGTAATGAAAGTTCAAATGACTTTTCTAAGGGGCTTCACACTTTTAATATATCATATAGATTATATAGATATATAGATGTATAGATATATAGATATATTGATTAACCTTATTTAAAATATCTATACATGTTTATACAACAAAATTTTTAAAGTTATCGGGGCCACATTCATTATCAAAGGTCCACAGCTGGGAAAAACTGCCAGTAATTAGTGGATACTAAAGTGTTTTAAAATGCCAAAATTATTATCAACATTTAAAAAATATTGTATCCCAAAGCAAAAACTTATACTTCCTGCAATGAAAAATATTTAATTCTTTAAATGAGGTAAAACCGGAAAATAGCGATAGATAAGTTCTTTTCTGGTAAAATTATAACTTTATACGTAAATGCATGTACAGAGTGAGTTTAACTATTATACACTCTGCCAGTTATTTTAAAAGACTACTTCAAAGGATGACTGTAAGTGTGCAACAATTAAATGCCACTAGTGATGTTTCTCATTATATGATTTAGGTCCGCAAGACTTTAATACATGTCACTAGAATAAAAGATCAGCCTACCATAATAGATCTACATAGCTAGGTTTATTTTCTAATGTCCCAGTATTTCATTCTATTTTGTCGATATAAAATTTACTAAGAGAATCAGAAGAAGTGTGGTAGTATGAATGGAATTTTTCCTCCCTTAAGTATAGGTCTGAGTTCAAAACCCCTAACCCCCCCCCCCCCCCCCTCCTCCCCAATTTGGTTCCAATTGGGCCTTTTTTACCCAATCAGCTAAAAGCTAAAGTGTGTGTTGCGCACACACGCTGACGTGACAAAAATTAACTAATTAAAAAGAAGAACGTGACAAAAAAAATTATAAGTGGAATTTATGATTTTTCCTATTTTTCAATTTAATTATCTATTTAATAATAATTTCTTAATTAAAAAAAATAAAAGAAAAAAACACTCCCACCTCCCGTAGTCGTCTTCTTCACCATACACCCCATGTCATCACCCACCCACCCACAAATGACAATTGATATACCCCACCCCCACCTCCACCCCAACCCCGAACCTCCCTCCTCCATCAACTTCCCTTCGTCATCGTAAATCGCCATTAAAGACGAAATCAATGGTGACCAAAATTTGATTTCTAAAAAAAAGATTGTTTCCACTGCTAAAGTTTTCCACCTAAATCAAAGTGTTGATACATTGTTAATGCTAACCTCGCCAGCCACTCTTCTATGTTAACAAAATTGTTTTCCATCATAGCTAGAACTTTCGCCGGAAAGTTCACGTATTAACAATTTGAAAAAATTTTCACTGCTAAAGTTCATGTCTTCCATTATTTTTCTATTATTTAATTAATTGAAAATTGTTAATTATACTAACAAATTGTTAAGAATTAAAAAAAAAAATAGAGATGAAGAAGATGGCTGGGGGCTGGGGGGGGGGGGGCAATGGAAGGCTGGGGTGTGAGGTGTAGTGAAGATGATGACGCGGGGGGAGGGGGCTGTGAAGACGATGAATGGAAGGGGGGGGGGGGGTTGTTCTTTTCTTTTTCTTTTTTATTTTAAAATTAAAAAAATTATAATAATTAAAATTTTTATTAATAAAATAATTAAAGTATAAGTTTTTTAATAATAAAAATAGTAAAATATTATTTTTTGTTCAACTCACGCTCCCAAGGAGAGTGTAACACACTCTCCTTGCCAAGTCCGCATTTTGTGCCTGATAGGTATCAATTTAAGCAGTTGAGGTGCCTGATAGGTACAAGTCTTAGTTTAGGGATTCAAGTGAATTTTCGGGACAAGTTTGAGGGGCTATCGATGGGTTTGGCCAAAAGTTTAATGCATGGTAGGAAAGCAAACTTTCCTAAGATTTTGTTGGCTTTGGAGTCGAAAAAGCAACAGAAAAAGAAACTTGAGAATCCAGGAGGCGGCCATTGATCGCCCTTATATATGCATCTTGCTCAAGTCTCATCAATCTGGCAGTTATGATCAAAATTTGTGGCACTTGTAAGAACTGATATTTTTCTATATGCACATTTACAACTTATTTTATCTATTGTTCCTTACTTACCAAGCTAAGTGGAAGTTGCTATATTCAGATATTTTCTCCCACCAAACAAAGCTTATCTCTTCAAATGGATGGCTATGCCAACTTGTTCATATTTCGGGACCCAAAATATAAAATATTATCACTCTAAATTAATTACTAGTATGATAATGTAGTGAACAACAAATTTCTTGACTATTGATACTAGTCAAACTTCTGTATTTCCATGCGGCAAATCTTAGGAAAGGATAAAAATAACTAAGTTAGCCATTAATTAGTGGAGTGATGATTCATAGTGATTATTAGGGCTGGACGCATTTTAGTTTAAACTAAAAAAATAAAAAAATCAAATCAAAATTTACTTTTGATTTGGTTTTTTGGTTTTTCGTATTGGTTTTTGGTTTTAAATTTTAGAAATTCAGTTAAACGATTTGGTTTTTTGGATTTTCAAAAAATAAATTTGGATAAATCAAAAAATCAAAATTATATAAATAAAATATTATAATTTATACATACCTACATATATATATATATACATATATATATATATATATATTTATTTATTATATATGTAAATATATACTAAAAATATAATTTTATCTTACATAACATATAAATATATAAATTATAATCATTTAGTAACCCTAAATCCTAATATACAAATTTGCTTTAGACCATAACATTAACATGAGGGCTGCAGCGACGCTTAGACATCCTCGGTTCATTTGAAATTTCACCATCGCCAACGATAGTCGTTTTCTTAGTTCATCATTGCCGAGGGCGACCACTATTTTCATGCCAGCAGCGATGAATCAACGAGGTCAATATTTATATTATTTCATGCGTGTTGAATTAGTTGTATTTGAAAATGAAAAATAGGTTTGAAAAAATATTATTTTTCTAGAAAAATCATCAATTTTAAATACTCACTACTTTAATCTTTTAAATCAAAATAAAAATCTGAAATAACCGAACCAAATTTGTAAAAATCTAACCAAAGCGAAATAATTTTGGATTGGTTATGGTTGTTATTTTCGTGAATTCGAAAATCAAAAAATCGAACCGATATTCAACAATCAACTCAAACAAACCGAATGCCCACCCCCAGTCATTATGGTACTATATTTTGTTTTGGTGATTTGACAGACCTGTTTGAGGGATTAGATACGCAAGTATACATGGTCACTCAAGTAGTAAAGTGATCTTTAAAAACCAAGTATCGATCTCATAAGGACTTTTGTTCAGTAACAATCTAACTCTAGCTTTACTTGTAAGATTAAATAAGTGCAAGTGTAACCAATTAAGAATTTGAGCTTTGTTGATTATAAACTAAATACAAAAAAGAACAACGGTACGAAGTTTGGAGTGTAAATAATATGAAGAGAGTTCAAGAGTTGAAGTATTTACTTCACATTCATGAATAACTATTATTTCTAGCAGGTGTTGCTGTTTATCATGATTGTTGATTTACGGGGTTGATATTATAACTTGAAAATGGTCATCCTCTAAGTCATCTATCCAAATTTATCTCACAATTACATCATTGAGCGGGAATCTGAGTCTTTAACTAGGATGCATTAAACTAACTTCTTGTTTCATTAACAAAGTAGGACATTTAGGTATATCACTATCCTAACTACTAATCATTCTTTAAAATTACTATGTAATGATTAAGGACATGATCCACACTACTTACATTCCTCATTCCATCCGTATACTCCTATTGTCATATCATTTTGGGACTTAGATTTATACTAAAGTGCATGACGCTTTAGAATAGTAAAAAAAGATTATAAGAACAATCACATACAGGATAAACATATAAACCAACAATTGAACCATAATTACACAATAATGTTCATAACCTCAACCTTATAATGATGGTATTTATCCACTCATATTATTACAAAAAATCACCATAGATGAGTTCATAAAGTAAAACAACAAGAAAGTAAGTTAAAAAAGAAAGAACCCTAGTTTGAGCCACTCGGTACCTCTTCTTCTCTCCAATTCGTGTATTTCTCCAAAGATTGGATGAAATTATTACTAAGTGCTCCATTTATAGGGTATGTTGGTCTTTTATTGTTATCCTAACACGAAATACATGCATAGACTACATTGCCCATCACTGAAGAAGCTGAAAAAGTCGCTTTTGACCGTTTTTGACCCTTGGGTGTGGCACACCCTTATTGTGGATTATCAAGAGTGTGTCACGCCCTTAACATGGATGAAAAACTATTTTTGACATTTTTAATTTTTGTATTATGGCGTGTAAAACCCTTATCTTAGAGGTTTGAGGGCGTTGCACACCCTTGTGCTAAAAAATATCATTTTTCATAGTTGTTAACTCTTTTTGTTTGGCTTTGAGTTCCGCGCTTTATGGCTGCATTTACCACTTAACTTTGAACATCTTTAGCTTCCGAAAATTTATTTTAATATCATACATGGGCTCCTGTAACATCACGTAAGATGAATTAGGGTACACAATACAATAGAGTCCACCAAGAAGTACTAGAACAACACATTGCTCAAGCTAGTAATACTAGATTTCTCGACTAAACTCTATGGGACCAATTTGATTCATAACTTATTTTGAACACACATTAAACCCTCTATATAGGTAATTTAACACTTAGTTACTCAATTCAACCATTAACACTCTATTATGCATATAAGAAATGAACACTACTTTGAAACATCTTGGACTAAATAATTGAGTCTACCAAGTTGTCAAACTCATGCATATTAATCAATCATTGAGATTATATAAATCACTTAACTATCATCCCTAAATTCTTTAATACATCACATTATACATTGATCTCCTCTCTAAACAACCAATTTATCACCACTTCTATCCTCCCACTCTCTTTTATTTTGCTTCATCTTGTTAAGCTAGTTCATATATATTAATTACGGAGGACCTTCTTGAACACATGATTCATATTTGATTTATTTCGTTATTTTCATTATATTCCACCCTACCACAACACAAACTTTTTCACCCCACGAGCTGTGGTCATTGGGCTTCACTTTCACCAATTTCCTTCTTAAATTGTTACACTCCTTAAACATATTAAATTTTCAAGTAAAGCTTAGGATCATTGTATAAAATTATGGCCAATCAAATAAGGAGAATAATCTTCACATGAGGCTACCGAAAAATAGGTTAAAGGCTCAAAGGGACTAAGTAAGATCATGAAACAAGGGTAGACAAAGAGAGTACGAATATCGATATCAAAGAAATGTCTATATTATCTCCTAAACCCACATTCTTTATTTCACTTGGTACACATACTAGGCAAGTTCTAGACATCAATATGAAACAAGAAATACAACAAATGACCTCACTTACACATGACACATGATCAAATCAAGTAGGATCATTATAGACTCTTAAAAAAGCAATAGTAACAATACATATTAAGCCAACATTGCATAAGACTCATAAAAATGAGATAGATGTCTAAAAGTAGTCATTCAACTAATTCGACATGTCTTTTTCATTCAAAACCACTTGCATCATGTAATCATAGATGACAACTAGCTAGAACATCTCACTTATTCCAAATACAAAAATTTAAAAATTTACTCCTAAAAGTAAAAAAGGAATACTAGGTTCAAAGGCTCCTTCTCGTAAAAGAAACTAAAGGAAAAAACCAAGGGGTGGGTGAAGTGCACTCCTATGAAACTGACACCAACAAAAGATTAAAAAATAACAGAAAGATCTTTTTGTAATTTTTTCAAATGTAGTAAGAAACTAGAAAAGTAAATAAAAAAAACTCCAATATCATCACTTCACACTAACTAATCAAAAAATTTCCCACCCTACACTTATAATCATACTTTTTCTCTAAGGATATTTCATAAAAAAGGATACAAATACGCTCTAAGGCCTCTAGGCCTAGCTAGCGCATCTTTAATCAACAATGAAGTTTGATGGACCCCACACCCAGTCTTTGCTATGCTCCTTAAATTAGGTCTTTGGTACTCAGATTTTCCATCAACCTATGACTCAACAAAAATAAAAATAAAAGTAATATAAAATAAACATAAGAAAAATAAAACACCTACCTTATCTTGGGTTGCCTCCCAAGTAGCGTCTGATTTAGTGTGGCGGCATGATCTACATCACTACTCTTCATCCATATTCCTTCAATCTTTTTCTCTTACTCGTAGGCCATTTTCTTACTTTTTTTGACCTCTTTAGTGTTTACTCTCTAGTTCTACACTCTTTAGTGTTTACTTTCTAGTTTTACATCTTTTTCAGCACTAACCTTTTAAGGAAACTTCTCATGTTTTTGAACATCAGGCTCAATTTTTTGTTGGGGCACTCTATGAGGCAGTCGAAAGTGGTCATTGGTGACTTGAACCATACTTATCCACTTTTTTGACTGTATTTATGCAAAAATTCTTATAGTGCAAAGGTGGATTGAGTGGTTTGTATACTTTGAAGTACACCTCTCCTCTTTATAGTCAAGTCTTATTATGAGAGTCCTTCTATCACTAAGAATGGGCCACCTTCTCAATTTCACAACTAAACTACACTCCTCAGTAAGGGCCACCTTCTCAATGTCACTAAGATTTTTCTTATTACTCACCATATACTTTAAGTTCTTGGCATACTTAGGCATACCCTATAAAATGTCTAATAATAGGGTTGATATAAAATTATCTAAATGTGTCAAAGATCTTGTTAAAGCATGCATAATCCTTAGCTGTTTTAAAGCTTAGAGGGAATGGTGATGGTGGCCTCTTTTTTACATGATCAACTCTCTTAGCTTTCAGATACTCAGACTTTCCTGAATTTTTAACATCTTTGGTTACAACTTTCTTTTCCTATACCTGTTGTCGGATTAACTCTACTTTTACCTTCCGCTTTTTGTTTGCAGGTCTATCAATAAGGTCTCCTCTGCTCTTTAAGGTAATTTTCATTTCCTGCTATGGATTTTCTTTGTCACTTGGCAAACCCCCTTGAGATCTGGAATTCTATGCCTGAGCTAATTACCCCAACTGTGTATCTAGATTCTTTGGAGCAAGTTGCTTATTTTTAATCTTTACAACCAACTTCTCATTATATATAAGTATGTTTTCAATATTTCCTCAATATTACTAGACTTCATGTTCTGTTGTTGCTAAAATTACCAAGCCTGAGCCTAATTATTTCCCCATGAATAGTTAGGCTGACTCTGCCACTTATGATTGTAGGCATCACCATAATTAAGATTTCCCTTTTCTGTGTTTCCCACAAAGTTCACCAACTATAAATTCACTCCACACTAGAGTGACCACTAATACCATAAATCTCATACCAAGTTGGGGTCTACTAGACTATATTTACTTGGGTGTAAGGTTGGTTCACAGTCAACTTACTAAACTGTGTCATCATTTGTTTTTTAAAGGTTGACAATTAAGCTGCAAAGCTGTAACACGATCCTCCTCAATCGTCCCAATAGGATTTTTTACTATGTTTATGTACATATCCCTTGCCATCTGGGATTACCATATGCAATTTGGTTTAGAAAGTTATATAAAATATCATAAGTTTTCTCCAAAGCTTGACCACCTGCAGCTGAATCTAACAAAACTTTCATAATATGAGCAAGAGCTTCGGCAAAAGTATGATCTAATACCTCATTCATAAGTTGATGGTATGGGAAGTCCTTGAGAAAAAATATGAACCTCTCTCATTCATGATATAAGTTATTATATGGATTTTTCTTAAAACTGAAAATCTCATTGTGTAAACTTGTAGTCTTGCTAGATAGCAGGAATTAGACGAGGAATTTCTACGCTAGATCCTCCCATATAGTAATGGAGTTTGAAGGTTCAACCTTCAACCATATCTTAGTTTCCACCAAAAATTTGAAGAGGAAAAGGGTAAGCATTATATAGCCAGTGGAGATTCTAGTGGGAATAAAGGTATAACTGATCTCCAAGAAGTTTTGTAGATGACCTTGTGTATCCTTGATGTGCTAAAAAATCTAGCACTTTTCAGACTTAAAATAAGGAAAATATGCAAGTTTCTAAGGTTGTTTTGTTAGATATGATGCATTTTGGGTATGCTTTGTAGGAAATCATTTTTTGGATGCTAAGTTAGTGAAAAAGATGAAAAAGGTATTTTTGGATGCTTACTCGTGCAATTATGGATGTTCCGGACACTTTTTGGCTTGTTTGTGATCAAAGCTTGTTTGGGAAGTGAAGAAGAGGTGAAATGATAACTCCCAAAACTTACTCAATAAACATGTTAACCACAAGTAACACTTATTGACCACAAGTGGACGAATCAAGTGCTAGAAGTCAAAAATCACAAAAGCTGACCTACAGGATTCTTAGGTCCTAAAACTTACTCCTACTAGTTGCACCCACCCTGTAGGCTGCAAGTGCTACCTACGCCCAGGGTCAGCGTGCAAGTGTTGACAATAAGTGGCCAATAAACCTTTTTTCTCCTATTTTGTTCTTTCTTTTGTATTAGGGTTTCCTCATGTGCTATAAATACCCTTTATGTGTTTTTTAGTAGGAGTTACCCACTTTAGATATTCACAAATATATTTTTATTCCAAGATTCAATTTTGATCTTAGGATTCTTTTGTATTGACTTTAGTTGACTAATTCAGTTATAGTTGTGGTTTTTCTACTTATTATTTTTGTGATTTCATCTATGCTTTTAACCATGAATGTTGTTGATTTCTTCACAAGCATGAATGGCAAAAACCCATAGCTAGGGTTGTGGAAACCCTGATATATTAATGAAGTAGGGGAAGTGCTATTGGTATTCTAAACCGATACCTATGCATGTATTGCTTTATCTTTATTAGAATATTTTTCTTAACAAGTTCACATGTTAGAATCCTACCTAGATTAATGCTACATACTTCAAAATGGAGTAATAACTAGGAAAAGATAAAGACAAAAGTAATTTTGAATTTAACTGTCGATCCATGCTTCTAGGTTTTATCATAGTAAGATGGTTAGGTTTCATCTAATAACTAGAGACTCAAAAAATAATAGTTAATTGTGATCGTCTAAAAGAATATAAAAGGTACATAACTTATCGATTCTGCATGTAAGGCATTGGGTTGGTCAAACATAGCACGATAAGCCTATAGAGTTTAGAAGCTAGGGGGATCACAATCCTAGTGTTCATTCATGATTGATTACAACCAAATTTTTTATTTGCTAATAGTTTGATACTGATACTCAAAACCCTTCCATTTACTTTTCTAGTTTCGCTCGTTGATTACAAAAACTGAGAGACATGATTCCACGTATTCCTTTAGGATCCAACCATAACATTTGTTGGGTTAATATATTTGGTAGAGACCATATCATCTTGGTGTATCTTGGACATCACCAAATTTTGGCATCATTATCGGGAATACAGTGTTGATTTATGATTTAAAATTGTTGTAGTTTTTGAGTTTTCTTTTTATTTTTGTTGTTAGTTAAGCATACGTCATTGTATGACTAGCACACAAAGTAAAGGCAATACCTTAGTCCTAATAAATCCAAATCAAGAGAGGATTCTACAAACACCTAGTAGGATGGTGGAACAAAAAAGAGATAATAACCTTACAAAGTTTATGATCTTGTACCTCCCCCTCCCCATGAATGAGTATAGGATATTATTGATCATAGACCGATCAAATCTTAGCTCAATTTGAGAATGAGAGGAGGGCAATATAAGAAGCTCAGCGGGAAGCGAAAGAGGTAGAGCTAGCTGAAGAGAGACAAGAAGTAGACAGTTGACCAACACTTGATATAAATTAGAATAGAGCAAGATATGCCCGTGTTCAAGTGATCCTAATATATTAGTATGTTTATCCATATATAGATAATGAAGAAGATTTAGGATAAATTGAGCCAGCAGAGAATGGAGACATTATTTATCCTTTTTTATACGCAGGCATCAAGTTTGACATGACGAGCACATTGATCTAGCTCTTAAATTTGAAGGGTGTGTTTGCAGGTTTTCCTACAGATGATGCAAATTTGCACCTTGCCAATTTCATCCAAATTTGCAGTTCATATACAAATCTAGGGGTGAATCAAGAAACACTTTGATTGAGGTTGTTACCCTTCTCACTTATAGGAAAAACATCTTTATGGTTGGGGGAACTACCAAGAGGCTCTATCACTAAATGGAACAAGTTGAGTAGGCAATTCTTGAATCTATTCTTTCCTCCATCCTAGATGTTGTATCTTAAGGATAAGATATATAATTTTTAGATAGCTTCAGTTAGAACCTATGTATGAGCTTATTAGAGATATTTTACTGAGCATTGACCATCAGTTCCAGAGCCATGGAAAACACTATATCTGGAAGAGATTTTATGAGACTATGCTGGGAGGCAGCTTTGAAGATGTTAGATTAGATCTAACTCACTAACTAAGATAGAAAACTCAGAGGCTGAGAGGTGATCTAGCACATATACTATTGGTCCCTCCTAGACTAGAAAGTAGATGATGATTCTATTGAGCAAGAAATTACGTAGCTAAGAACTGATCTAGGGGGTACTATCAAAGTAGTTTACATTCTAAAAATGTAAATGTAGTAACAACATAGGGTTCAAATTCCAAAGCTTACGATTCAAAATTAAAAGAGGAAACAAATTACCTAGATCATCAGATAGCGGGTTTCTAAGAACAAGGGCAATAAAACCAAGGTTGGAAATATTATGATAAATATAGAGACCATAGTAGAGAGTGATATGGTGACCGGAGGAAGAAGGATGACTACAGAGATAAGGGGGATAGGTACATACCACCTGGCAGATGAGATACAAAATAAAGAATGGAATAGATGCTGACTAAGCTGGTGAAGGGTCAAGAAAGTCAGAAGATTAGCCTTAAGGATATTAAGGCCTATATTTTAAGGTCAACCCAAAAGGTCGAATCTCATACAACTGCTATCAAATAGTTGGAGCACCAGTTCAGAAAGATGTCAACAACTCTGAATTAGAGGTAGCTTGGAATCCTTCTGAGCAATACTGTACAGAATCAAAAAAAATAATGTATATATTCTTTCTATTACCACGAGGAGTGGTATTACAACTATGGTGGATCCCCATTACCAGATACGTAAGCTGATGTTGATGAGAAACGTGTTGCGGAGCCAAAAAATACATTAGGTGGTTATAATGTGGTTGTTAAGGAAAAAGGTAAGATCCAGTTGTTGAGCTGGAAATAAGATAGATTCCAAGACCGCCCCTATCTTTTCCTTAGCGACTGAAGTAGAAAAGAGAGAAAAGAAAGTTCAAGCAATTTATTGAGATGCTGAAAGAATTAATCTTGAATATTTTAATTCTCAATGCATTGTAGCAAATGCGTGGAAATGCAAGGTTTATAATGAAAAATAAAGGAGAGACTATTGAGGATGTTGATGTCTTGCACCACTATAGTGTAGTCACTATGAGATCTTTGGCTCAGAGAAAGGGTGACCTCAGAGAATTTACTATACCATGTACTATTGGGTCATCTCGATTCACCAGAGACTTATATGATATAAGTGCCAGAATAAATTTGATACCACTAGCCGTATTCAAATATTTAGGTCTGAACCCTCCAGAAACGACATCAATGCAACTATTGATTATTGATCGGATGGTGAAAAAAACTGTTGGTATTTTTTTTGATGTGATTGTGAGAGTGGACAATTTCATATTCGTAGCTTATTTTATCATTTTGGACAATAAGGTTGACACCGAGATGCCTATTATATTAAGGAGACCATTTATTGCCATAGGTAGAGTGATGGTTGACATAGAGAAAGAAGAGTTGAAATTTACAGTCAATAGTGACGAGGTCATATTCAAAATACAAAAATCAAAGAAGCAACCTACCTACATGAGAGTGGTATCGGTGATCAATTGTATGACGACCCTAGAGGATACTCTCATTGGTATCTTAATAAATTCTGAGTAATCAAGATACCCACGTCGTGCCGCAATGTTAAATCAAGCACTGAATGAGAGGTAACTCATGGGATTATTGCTGAAGTCAGAGTAACCAGCATAGCCACATCATGCTGCAACGTTAAATCAAGTGCTGAGTGGGAGAAAACCCACTATTTTAGTGTGCACATTTTTATTGTTTTTCTTTTGTAGGTTTTAGTTTATGGACTTGCCCAGAATATGGTTAGACTACCAAATTCATTGATTTCTAGGTAAGGGGACTATGTGATCAATCCATCATAGTCACAAGTCCCATGTGAACCAGGTAAGTTGAAATTGTATGCCTAAAATATGTGACCTAAAATAACCTCTCACCTCTATTTAAACTCATTTAACCTTATTCTAACTCATTCAAATTCTTAAAACTTTACTTTTCTCTATTAATTCAAACTTCCCTCTTTAAACAAAAACTAACCCTACACTTAAGTAAATACTAAATTAACGCTTGTTTGAGATACCAACTTGTCCCAACAAATAAAAAATAAGCTTCAAATTTTGTTTTTCTTGACTTCTTTATTATTCACTTCCTGTTCATCCTAAAAGATGTAACTTTCTCTGCTCCTAATTGTTATATATTGAGTTATTTATGATTTAAATAAGTTGATATGTGTATTCCATTAGAAAATGTATAGAATATATCATGTTTGTATGTCAAAGCCTTGAAATAACCTAAAATCATAATGTAGGGCCTTGTTTTGAATAAAATTCTAAGATTTGTCCCCAACCAGAAGTTAAACTTGAATTAATAGAGTACATCCACAAGTTGAGGATGTTAGTTTTCTTTTAAAATCATGATTCTTGATAGATGTGTGCACGTAGGACTTGTTGGGATTTTAAATCGGTTATAGGGGGTGAAAATTGAGGAAATATTCAAACTTTTTAAATTTTCAGTTTTTCTTCAACTTTTGCGATCCCTTTATTTTGTTGGAAACTAACGACTAGTTTTTTAGGAACACATGGCACCAAAAGGTAA
The DNA here is from genome assembly GCA_030864225.1 of Capsicum baccatum var. pendulum. NCBI lineage: Eukaryota > Viridiplantae > Streptophyta > Magnoliopsida > Solanales > Solanaceae > Capsicum > Capsicum baccatum. The sequence goes on along the minus strand of CM061560.1, from coordinate 154,546,199 downwards.
GGAAAAGAAGGTTGAGACCTTGAGGAGATGGGTCGAGTCCCCCGAGCCTAGTATTTTTGTGGAGGAGTACCCAATTCAACGAAGTAGAGATATTGCAGTTAGGGAGATACATAGAGTGACTAGAGGGAAGAAGTGTCAGGCTACTGCAGCCTGGCCAAGAATGAAGTTAGAATGGATATCACCCCCACACACTCTTCCACGTGATGATGATGATGATGATGAGAAGATGTAGTCTAATTCTAATCTACAGGTTACAGCTCAGGACCCCCAGTCTAAGGAGGGGTCCCAGGACTCATCTGAGGATACTGAGTAGGAGGACTCTTCACTGGTACCCCAGTATAATGAGGGTACCTCCACACAAGTACAACAGTTAGAGTTACCCCAATCTAAGAAGTATACATAGAAGTCTACCTATGATGCAGCAGTACAATAGGGGTAGAGACCCAAACCCACACATTGCTTAGATACACATCCTGAGGAGGGAAATCAAAGGTGATGTGAGGAAGGGATGTGGGAGATATTTGATATATATAGTCTTATTTAGGTTGTAGAAAGGCCTAGAAGGGTTATTTATGAGTAGCATCAGATTGATCTATCGTGTTTGAGTCGAGTACCATAGTTATGAGCTGCGTTCAGTCGATATCAGTTAGAGTTGATGACTAGACAACTCAAATCTTACAGCCTAGCTATAGTATGTGAGTTTTATGTATCCTATCTAGATATAATAGTCCTTCTTATTCATAGAGTTCCATGCCTAGTGAAATTTGTGGAGCATCCACAACTTGATCATACTCTAGTGGGAGGGGTCAGAGTTCACATTTCAGTAGAGACTATCCACCGGGTCATATTTGGTCCTAAATATATTAATCTTACATCTACAGCTGAGTGTGACTATAGATTGAGAGTTAAGAGAAATCGACACATCATATGGAAGGATAAGCACAGATAAGAGATAATTGAAATGGCTAGGTGGATAGCTATAAATATTTCACATTTGGGTGATGTGACCCTATGGATTGAGGGTCATGGTGTGATCAATAAGGTCCTATTAATAGTTGAGACTAAGTTTTTGTGGTTGCTGATTAGATACTGACTATTCCATACTATTTTGGATAATTTATTTACTTGAGAGAGAGTAGCCTTGGTTGCTTGTATGATTTTTGGATATTCTATTGATTTTTCATCTATCCTCCATCATGAAATCCATGACTGAGTATTTGGGGAGTTGACTAGTTTTCCATTTCCTTGCCTGATATAAAGACTATCGATAAGGCTGGTGTACTTTAGATACAAGCCCTAGATGAGAAGGTACATGCTACGGCTATTATGCAGACAAAGAGGATAATAGATCTGGCATACTCAGGCCTTCCCCAGAGATATACAAAGCCAGTTGTAGTACCTTGAGCCTAGAAGTTTTCAAAGAGCCTATTGATAAGGCGATATAGGTATTGTTGTTAAAATGGAGATAACAGAGCAGAGAGAGGCTCTAGATTCAAGTACATAGGGTGAGGGTACACCAATTACTTCTTCATCAACCCCGACTTCAACCTCAGAGCCAGTTGGTATATATTTAGAGCCTACTCTCCTATCTACTACAGCTCCTACCACAGGTATAATCATTATATCTAGAGAGTTTTTATATACTGTAGTGGACGGTTGGGAGGGCCATCAATGCTCGATTAAGGGATTTTAAGATTGAGATGACTACTTTCTATGAGCTAATAAGATCAGGGGTTCAAACTAAATTTTTGCAGGCAGAGGCCTAATGGGTGGCCACATAGAGAGAGGTAATGTATTTTCAATGTATTGACTTCTAGACACATCTTTATGAGTTTGAGAGATGGGTTACAACCCTATTCATAAATACAAATGCATCAGATCTATCCTAGATGATGGAGGATTTTGATATACTATGAGTAGAGGTATGCTTTTCCACAAAGAGTTGTGTAGCAGCCACTCCCTCAATTATACCCTCAATGGTCTAAATATCACCTGCACGCATACCAAGATAGTTTGATTTCTTCATAGAAGATGATGCGGTGATCCCAATAGTTAGGGCCAAGAAAGGTCACATAGGAGACTTGCAGGATCTTGATATACCATACACCAAGTCGTTAAAAGTGTGACACATGGTTTTCTTGATTCTGAAGTCATTGATAGGCATTAGAGTATATATTTAGTAGCGGGTGTATCACCAAGTAGTGCACCACCACCACCACCTCCGCTAACTGATCGACCCTCATCAGGGGATGCTCATGACTTAAGCACCTAGTGCATCCTAGGTGTGTTATTACTTTCCTCTATTTTACTTTATTTTAGCACATTATGGATAATGTTTAGTTTTTAGTTGGGGGTGGTATGTACCATACCCCACTGCAGATTTTTCTTTCTATGCTTCTTTTCCTATCAACCGTGGAATGGTTGTAGAACGGGCATGTCTAGGTTAATTTTTGTGTCGTATTATGTTTTGTTTCATATTTTGTTCTGTTTTTGTGTAATTAGGATATTTTTAAGTATTTAAGTAAGTTGTCATATTTTAATTAATTTTTAAGAAAAATTATATCACTATACAAATATTGTATTTTAGAAGTATATGAATGTATATATGTGTGAACATTGTGGATCTTATATGGAATTGGGGTTAAAGACATGATAATCACTTACTAACAATTGCAGGATATGCATAAGTAGTAGCTTCTAATATTGACTGTGTTATGTGTGTGTGAGATGTTACTTAGTATCCTTTGCATGTTGAATTCAGAGCTTGGCTGATTAGTCTTGTCTATGTTAAATTATAGTTTGTTAGGAAGGGATCATAGGTCATTTTTTATTTTAGTCCACTCTTATCCTAAATTACCTTCCATGTGAGAATTATATCCCTTAATCCCTGTTTTGAGCCTTATAGCCTACTTTCTTTGTTACACCTATTCACTTCTCCATTTATATTATAGTGAACCTATTTTTGCCCTAGTTGTCCTTGGACATTGTGCACTTTAACTCAGGCAAAATGCTTAAGTTAAGGGTGGCTATCATAGGGGTGCATAGTGTAAAATGGGTATGTAGAATGGTGAAATAAGAGAAAAAGTTAGTATTGAAAGAAAGAAAAAAAAGATAAAAGAAAAATTGTGAAAAGGTGAAAAAGAAAGAAAAAAAGACCACACCCAACTTGAATGTGCAATAAAGAATAAAAAAGGAGAAATAAAAGTGGAATAAAGAGAAAATTGGCTAGTAAGTGAGAACCCAAGGTTAGTGTAGTTACAATGAGGCCTATTCACTTGATATGTCCATATATACTATACCAACCTCCAAGCCTGCATTACAAGCTGAGAAAAGTCCTATAGTGTTCTGACTGTCTGAAAACTAAGGTAAAGAAAATAAAGTCAAGCCTATGGTATTTGACATGCAATGATTGGAACTTATTTTTGAGTGTTAGTATGTCTTGATCATCCATACAATGACATGCACTAGTTCATATGAGTTAGTGGGATATCTTTACATGAAGGCACTTGAGTCATATTGCTAGCCAGTTGCTTATTTCGGGTTGTGTAACTTGTACATATGCATGGTCGTCTGTTGCTAATTTAACTGCCATACTTGATCCCTTTGTGTCATATTTTGGTGCTTCATATTCATACAAAGTTAATTTTGAAAAGTGGGATTGGAGAGGGTGTTGTGTTTTAAGCTTAAAGTGTTGAAGGATAGCCTTTAATAGCTTAGAATCTCCTAGTTAATCATATATAATGCCTCGAATCTGGTACCCAAAATGCACACGGTTCTTATGACCCCGAAGGACCACAAACTAACCCATGATTGATATCTGTACCTGAACGCTGCATAATATATTGTATAAATACGAAAATAAAGGATGTAAGGCCATAAGGTTCAAAACTGATAAGATAACTGATAAAACATAACATATGGATTGGGTATCCAAAACAACTGAAATAAACTGTCTAGACATGATAGTCTGAAAAGCCTCTAACTGATGGAATTATCTGAGTAAGGAGTTGATGGGACATGTCCCCAACTAACTCCAACTACTGAAATAAATTAATTAATGAGATAATAAAGTAATGGTCATTTTCTCGAAGGATGAGGACTCATTACTAACTCTGACTACTGAGACTAGAATGCTACTGATGCCCTGGAGCTCGTGCTTCTGAACCTATGGTGTAAAACATAATAGCGCAAATGCGTCAGTACGTTAGAATATACTTGTATGCATGTGAGGTAGGCTGAATGCAAAAGGGTTCACATGCATGAACTATACTAACTGACTGCATAACATAAACATGAGAATACATGCATAACTGCATAATAACTATAACTGAGTTAGTGATAACATGATTATTGAGTCTGAGTACTGATAACATAAGTTATTAATATCTGTATAACTGAAAAACTGATACTGAGTGACTATATCTGACTGTCTAGGTTCTGATAGAACTAGCTGAGTTCCATACTATTCTGAGTTGACTGTATTTGATGGTCCTGAATCCTATAAAACTATCTGAGTTCTATTATTGAGTCTGAATGACTGAATCTGACAGTCCTGGTTCTGTACTAAAACTATGGGAAGTAGTCATCTAACTGATATTCCCTAAATAAAGCAATATAGCTGAGGTGGGGTTTAATCTGTAAACCCAATTGGAAGGGTATCAATACCGCGCCACCGATAAGGATAAGCTGTGGGTGACCCTCATCTGACAGTGTCCCCAAAAGAGAACGGTGGGACCCTCCTCTGACAATATTTATCAACCTCATCAACCCTCATCTGTCAGTGTTGATATCTCAACCTATGTTGGATACATAGTTATGGAATGCAAGGATGACTTCTAAGAATCACACCCTTATCTGATAGTGTGTGTTCCTATCTTTGGGTTCACTCAGGGTTAATTACTACTCCCATCTGAATAGATACTGAACATGGATTACTGAATTAAACTGGACTAAATTAACTGAGTTTCGTTGACTGATGGAATACTACTGAGATTACTGAATTTCTGAGATTTCTCAGATTACTAAGTTTTCCTGAGTCACATGGCTGACTGAATTTATATGAACATGGCTCGACTGAGAGTATCTTGAAAAAATGACACTGGATATAGGAACACAACTAATTGTCGGGTACAAGTACCTCCAAGACTCGATAGCATGAAAATAACAAAGCATGACTTTCTTCAATACATGACCAACATCACAATCCATAATACAATAAGTTGGAGATTTCATGAAGTTGAAGTTCTAAAGAACCACAAGGGTTATACATGTATCCATAATTTAATGACTAAGACATTTCATCAAACATTTGACATGTATAAACTTGTACATGATTGGGGATTTCATATTATCATACTAGTATGAAACTTTTTCTTCACATAGGCATTTAATCGGACACATGGGGAGCATGCTTTGGTTATACCATCATCAACACATCTAATAATCATGGATACATCTATCAACATGTAAATTTAAGGATTTATCATGATTATTATGTAAATCATCACATCCTAGGGTCAATCACTGGAATATATAATTTCAAACATGAATCAAAACCCCACAACGTCATGAACATTAATTTTAATTCAATTTATATCATGAACAATCATAAATACAAAAATCTTGGATTTTAAAAAGATCTTCTTGAGCTTCATGGGTGAAAGGGGCCCATGAATCAATACATGATATACCTGGGTTGTGAGTTTCTTGAAGTTCTTGGACTTGAAGAACTTGAATCTCTGAGTTTATTGAAGAATGATTTGGATCTTGTTCTTGGGGTTATCTTTGAGTGAAAACCTTAATTTGATGTTGTAGATGGATAATTAACTTATGAGCCTTGATCTAATATTATTAGGGGTTAAAAAGGGTGGAAAAAGACCCAAATACCCTTTTAAAAATGACTTTAAAATAACTGAACGAACTATCAACAGTGGGTGCAATGGTCCATTGCTGGGTCGATGGTCTGTTGGTCCTGACCATCGCACTTGGGCAGAATATGGGTTCACTGCCTCTGCTACGACGGCTTAGGTAATAGTCTGTCGCTATCTCGACAGTCCGTTGACCTGAGCCATCACCCTTAGGTAGAAAGTAGTATCACTATCTCCCCTACAACGGCATGGGTGATGGTCCGTCACTATCTCGTTGGTCCATCGACCATCACCATCGCACCTGGGCGGTTTTGACTGCTTCTTGTAAAATGGCCATAACTTTCTACCTCTATACCGGATTTAGACAAAATTGGTATCGTTGGAAAGCTAATTCAATTTTCCACATGAAAAAAAGTAAAAATCTTAAAACTTTTATGTGTACAAAAATAGATTCATCTTTCAAAGTAAGTTTTTAACTTTCTTAAGATGATTTCAAGCTAAGTAGAAGTATAGGGTATTACAATATCTCCCCCTTGTGAACATTCGTCCTCGAATGAGACTGAGTGAGAGGAGAAAAGATAAACTAACGTACATACTGAACATGAACAAATGGAACATGACCTTATGACTGACATTACTGATAATTGAATATATCATACTGAACATACATATCTGATGCATGTGTAACTGATAAATGAAAGCATGACTGAGTGTTCAGATGAATCAAGTTTCTCACAATGAGAATGCATGTCTGATGCATGATTATATAATTGAACTGATACATAAATGCATGAATGACTTTGTAATGGTACTTAATACCAAGTTTATAATGAAAGTCTGAACATGAAATGGATACCAAGCTTGTCACAAAAATCTGAACATGAAACTAAAAAGCTTAAGGAGAACTGTTACCTTGAGCTAGATCTGAGTTTTTGGAGAAGAGGTGAGGATACTTGGTCCGCATGTCTGCTTCTTCTTCCTAAGTAGCTCCCTCAACTGACTGATTTTGACAAAGAACTTTGACTAGAGGGACTTCTTTGTTCCTCACTCTATAAGTCTGATAGTCTAGGATTTCGATTGGAATCTCTTTATAAGAGAGGCTGTTCTGAACATCTATTCTCTGAATAGGGACTACAAATACTGGGTCACCTATGCACTTCTTGAGCAAAGAGACATGGAAGACTGGATGAACTGAGGCTAGAACTGAAGGTAATTCGAGCTCATAAGCTACCTTACCGAAACAACTGAGAATTTTAAAGGGATCGATATATCGGGGACTGAGCTTTCCCTTCTTGCTGAATCTCTTCACTCCCTTAATGGGAGAGATCTTTAGATAGATATAATCACTAATCTTGAACTTAAGATCCTTTATGTGCACATCTACATAAGACTTCTGTCGGCTCTGAGCAACCCAGAGTCTTTCTCTGATCAATTGGACTTTCTCTAAAGCATCTAATACTAAGTCAGACCCTATAACTGAGGCCTCATTAAATTCTAACCAACCGATTGGAGATCTGCATCTTCTACCATAGAGAGCTTCAAATGAAGCCATCCAAATACTGGAATTATAGCAGTTGTTGTATGCAAACTCAATCAAAGGCAAGTGGTCATCCCAACTACCCTTGAAATTAATTTCACATGCCCTTAGTATATCTTTTAAAGTCTGAAAGGTCCTTTTTACTTGACCATCTTTCTGAGGGTGGAAAGCTGTACTCAGATAAACTTGGGTACCAAGACCCTTTTAGAATGCTTTCCAGAAGTGAGAGGTGAACTGGGTACCTTTTTCTAAAGCAATAGACAACGGAACACTGTGCAATCTATCCAACTCCTTGATAGTCTGGCGTAATCCTCAGTTGAATAAGATATATGGACTGGAAGGAAATGAGCTAATTTTGTCATCCTATCTATAATGACCCAAACTGAATCATGTTGGTAATGAGTACGAGGCAAAAACATCACGAAGTCCATGTTCACTTCTTCCCACTTCCAAGTAGGTATACTGAACTCCTACATGGACCTACAAGGCTTCTGATGCTCTATCTTAAACTGCTGACATATAGAGCACTTAGCCACAAACTCTGCAACATCTCTCTTCATCCCACTCCACCAATAGATTTTTCGCAAGTCTTGGTACATCTTTGTGCCCCCTGAATGAATAGAGTAGCATGCACCATGTATTTCTTTAAGAATTCCCTGCATCAAGTCGTCTACACCTGGAACACACAGACAACCCTGACAATGCAATACACCATCTCCCCCTTAGCAGAAAACCTCTACTTTATGATCCTTGATCGTCTCTTTAACTTGACAAGGCTGGGATCTCTATCTTGGTTTTCTTTTACCTCGGAAACTAGAGATGATTCTGAACTACTCTGAACTCATTTGTCACCCTCCTCTGAATTAACTTAGAGAATGCCTAGTTTGGCAAGCTGATGGATTTCCTAAGCTAGCTTTTTCTTACTGTCCTTAACATGAGCAACAATACCCATAGACAGTCTACTGAGAGTGTTGGCCACAACGTTGGCCTTTCCCGAATGATAAAGGATACTCATGTTATAATCTTTTAAAAGTTCTAACCACCTTCTCTGACAAAGATTGAGATCTTTCTGAGGAAAGACATAATGAAGGCTCTTATGACCTGTGAACACATCTACATGTAGATAATGCCTCCAAATCTTTAAGGCAAAAAATATGGTTGCTAACTCAAGATCATGAGCAGGATAATTATTCTCATGGGGTTTAAGCTGTCTAGAGGCGTATGCTATGAACTTACCATGCTGCATGAGGACACAATCCAAACCTACTCTGGATGCATCACAATACACTATGAACCCATCTTAACCCTCTGGAAGAGCCAAAACTAAAGCTGAGGTTAGTCGAGTCTTCAACTCCTGAAAACTCTTCTTGCAAGAATCTGACAACTGAAACATGACCTTCTTCTGAGTCAATTTGGACATAGGGGATGCAATAGAAGAAAATCCCTCAACAAAACGTCTATAATATCTAGCCAAAAATAAGAAACTCCTGATATCTGATGAAGAGACAGGTCTGGGCCAATTTCTTAATGCTTCAGTCTTTTGAGGATTAACCCTAATGCCATCACCAGAAACAATATGACCAAGGAAATCTATGACCTTAGCCAAAATTCTGACTTACTAAATTTGGCGAACAACTAATAATTTATGAGAGTCTGCATTACAATTCTGAGATGGTCTGCATGATCATGTTCACTGTGGGAATAAACTAGAATATCATCTATAAAGACTATGACGAACATATCTAAGAACTGCTTGAACATCCGGTTCATCAAGTCCATGAAAGCTGATGGGGAATTGGTAAGACCAAAGGACATAACTTGGAATTCGTAGTGACCATACTGAGTATGAAAAGCTATTTTTGGGATGTCACTTTCTCTAACTCTGAGTTGATGGTAGCCTGATTAGATGTTTATCTTAGAGAAATAACTGGCACTCTAAATTTGATCGAACATGTCATCGATTATGGGAAGAGAATACTTGTTCTTGCCAGTGACTTTATTGAGCTAACATTAATCAATGCACATTCTGAGAGAACCGTCTTTCTTGTGCATAAATAAGACTGGTGCACCCCACGGGGACACGCTGGGTCTGATGAATCCTTTATCTAAGAGATCCTTCAACTGCTCTTTCAATTCTCTGAGTTTTGATGGTGCCATTATGTATGGAGGAATAGATATAGGCTGAGTATTTGGAAGAAAATCAATGCCAAAGTCTATTTCCCTTTCGGGAGAAATTCCAGGAAGATCTTCGAGAAAGACATCTGAATATTCAATTATGACTGGGACTGATTCGAGATTAGAAGTTTCAGAACTAGTGTCCTTAACTCAAACAAGATAATAGAAACATTCTTTAGATATCATTTTTCGTACCCGAAGATAGGAAACAAGTTTGACCTTTGAACACTGAAGTACTACCCTTCCTCATGCATAAACTTGTGCATGATTGGGGATTCTATATTATCATACTATTATGGCACTTTTCCTTTACATAGGCATTTAATCGAACACATGGGGAGCATGCTTTGGTTATACAATCATCAACACATCTAATAATCATGGATACATCCATCAACGTGTAAATTTAAAGGTTTATCATGATTATTACACAAATGATCACATCCTAGGGTCAATCATTGGAATATGTAATTTAAAACATGAATCAAAATCCCACAACATCATGAACATGAATTTTAATTCAATTTAAATCATGAACAATCATATATATATATAAATCTTCAATTTTGAAAAGAGATTCTTGAGCTTCATGGGTAAATGGACCCATGAATCAACATATGACATACCTGGGTTGTGAGTTTCTTGAAGTTCTTGGACTTGAAGAACTTGAATCTCTTAGTTTCTTGAAGAATGATTTGGATCTTGTTCTTGGGGATTATCTTTGAGAGAAAACCCTAATTTGATATTGTAGATGGATAATGAACTTATGAGCCTTGATCTGATATTATTAGGGGTTAAAACGGGTGGAAAAAGACCCAAATACCCTCTTAAAAATGACTTTAAAATAACTAAACAAACTATGCGATGGTCCATTTCTGGGTCAACGGTTCATCAGTCCTGACCATTGCACCTAGGTAGAATAGAGGTTCACTGTCTCTACTGCGACGGCTTAGGCGACGGTCCGTCGCTAGCTCAACGGTTTGTCAGCCTGAGCTGTCAACCCTAGGAAGAAGGTAGTCTTACTTCCTCCACTGCAATGGCTTGGGTGATGGTCCATTGCTAGATCGATAGTCTGTTGACCCTCACCGTTGCACCTGGGAAGTTTTGACTGCTTTCTGTAAAACGGTCATAACTTTCTACCCCGATATCAAATTTTGACAAAATTGGTATTGTTGGAAAGCTAATTCAATTTTCCACATGATAAAAAGTGGAAATCTTAAAAATTACATATGTACAAAAATGGATTCATCTTTCAAAGTAAGTTTCTAACATTATTGAGATAATTTTAAGATCGGTAGAAGTACGGGGTATTACAATGTCATTTTTGTTTTGATTTTGTTTTCTTATGTTTTGTTTCCCAAAAATATGCAGATGTTATAAGTTTAGGGTGTTTATGTACTATAGAAATATAGCACTTTCAAAGCTTAAAATGAGGAAAATATGCATGTTTCTGAGGTTGTTTTGTTAGATATGATGTGTTTTGGGTATGTTTTGTAGGAAATCATGTTTTGGATGCTAACTTTATGAAAAAGATAAAAAGGTATTTTTGGATAATTATTGGAGGAATTATGTATGTTTGGGACACTTTTATTTGTTCGTGATCGAACTATGTTCGAGAAGGAAAGAAGAGATGAAAAGATGAATCCCGACTCTTACTAAGTCAATAAGGGGACCATAAGTAGCACTTATGGACCAAAATTGGAAAACTCATGTGATAGAAGTCCAAAGTCTCGAGAGATGACATGTACGATTTTTAGGTCCTAGCACTTACTCCCACTAATTGCACCCACCCTGCAGGCAACAAGTGCTACCTTTACCCAAGGTTAAGGTGCAAGTGCAGACCATAAGTAGCCACTGACCCTATTTTTATCTATTTCGTTCGATCTTTGGTTTTAGTGTTTCCTCATGTACTATAAATACTCTTTAAGTGTATTTTTAGTTCGAGCGACACATATTTAATATTCATAATCATCTTTTAATTCCAAGACTAAATTTTGATCTTGGGATTCTCTTGTATTGACCTCAGTTGATTAATTCAGTTATAGTTGTGTGTTCTCTAATTCTTATTATTGTGATTTTATCTATGCTTTCAATTATGAATGTTGTTTATTTCTTCATAAGCATGAGCGGTTAAAACCCATAGCAAGAGTTATGGAAACCTTGGAAGATTAACAAAGTAGGGGAAGTTCTATTGTTCTTCAGAACCGATACCCATGCATGAATTGTTTTATCTTTACTAGAATAGTTTTCATAATGGGTGCACATGCTAGGATACTACTTAGATTATTGCTACTTAGTCCAAATGAGGGGTAGTGACTAGCAAAAGATAAAGACAATAATAATTTGGAGTTTAATTATCGATCCATTCTTTTAGGTTCTATCTTAGCAAAATGGTTAGGTTTCATCTAATAAATAGAGATTCAAAAGGTAATAGTTAAATAGGATCCATATAAGGGTTGGTAAGGTGATATCCTAAGACTTAAAAGGTTAAGGGTGAAATCCTTCTAATCATCCAAAAGACTGTAGAAGGTAAATAAACTATCGATTCTATATGCAACGTATTGGGTTGGTTCAACATAACACAATAATCTTACTGAGTTGAGAATCTAGGGGGAACATAATCCTATCGTTCACTTACGACTGATTACAACTAAAGTTGATATTTGCTACTAGTTCGATTCTGATACTCAACAATCGCCCATTTACTTTTCCAGTTCCACCAGTTTACTACAACAATTAAGAGACATGATTCCACGTAACCCTTTGAGATTCAACCTAAACCTTTGTTGGTTTTTTCTATTTGACAATGACTGTATCATCTTCTGAGAGGAGGTGTATCTTAGAAATAAAAAATCCTCATATAAAAAGCCTATGAATTTCCCATTGTTGTGCATCAACTGTATCATATTTTGTTTGAGCCCGAATCTACCTTCAAGTTTCAATTTGTAGATTGAGGAGGTAGCATTGGTTGTGAGGAAATTACCACTTTGCAAACTATCCTACGGGTTGGTTGATCTTCAGCTATTGGTGCAGGAATAGCTTCTTCCTATTGAATTTACAATATACGGTAGAGAAGTACTTCTTCTCTCCTTAGCTAATTTAAGTATCACTCGGGTTCAAGATATAGGTCAACTAAATCTCTTGCCTTTTCCATATTACTTAAGTTTTAGAACTTTACCTTCAAGTTTAAAAGCTAAGATCAATTTGTTACACTTATGAAAAAATAGCAAAACTAAAACACAAATAGTTGCCAATTATTAAGTCCCCAACAACAACATCAAAACTTGTTGCTTTCTATCACGCATGCAAGTGTATGCAGTTACCCATGTATTAAAGTGGCCTTTAGAATACAAGTATTGATACCATAGAACTTGTGCTCAACAAGAATCCAATTTTAGCTTTACTATTAAGATTAAATAAATGCAAGTGTAACCAATTAAAATTTTGAGCCTTGTTGATTATAAATGAAATAGAAAAATGGAACAACGATATGAAGTTTGGAGCGTAAACTATTTAAAGATTGTTCCAGGGTTGAGGCATTTACTACACATTCATGCATAACTATGATTTCTAGCCTGTGTTGGTGTTTATCATAATTTTGATTAACCAGGTTGATATACTCTAAGTAATCTACATAAATTAATCTCACAACTACATCTTGAGCGGGGATATGACTCTTTAACTTTGATGTGTTAAATTATCTTTACATTTTTTTAACTACGTGGAGTGTTTAGGCTTATTTCTATCCTAACCTCTAATCATCTTTTAACAATTAGTATCTAGTAACTAAAGAAACGATCCACACTCCTTACATTCCTCATTATATCCCTCAACTCCTATGGTCTATTCATTATGGGACTTCAATTTAAAGTTCATTACTCTTTGGAATAGTACAATAACACTGTAAGAACAATCACATTCTTGATAAACATATAAACCAAAAACCAAACCATAATTACACATTTATATTTGTAGCCTCAAACTTAGAATTAAGGTATTTAAACACACATTCTTACAAAATATCATCATATAGGAGTTGATAAAGTAAAGCTACAAGAAAGTAAAATTAAAGAACATAGAACCCTAGTTTGAGCCCCTTGGTTCCTTTTCTTCTTTCCAATTTGTGTATTGTTCCAAAGATAGTATGAAGTTGTTACCAAGTTCTCCTCTTATATTATTTTAGATCATCCATAGGTATCCCAATAGGAAATAGATGCATTGACAACATTTCCCCTTACTTAAGAAGCTGAAAAAAAATCACTTTTGGCCACTTTTCACCTTAGGTGTGGCATACCCTTATAGCAGATGTCCAAGGGTGTGTCACGCCCTTAATATGCATGCACACTATTTTTTACATTTTTAATTTTTTTCTTACGGTGTGTATAACCCTTATTGTCTAGGTTTCAGGGCATGGCATACCCTTGTTCTAAAAAATGTCATTTTTCGTAGTCGTTAATTCCTTTTATTTGCCTTTCAGTTCTGCACTTTATGGGTTCTTTTACCACTAAATTTTGGAATATTTTGGATTCCAAATATTGGTTTTAATATCATACATGGTCACCTATAACATATAAAAAGACTAATTAGTTCACATAAGATAATAGAGTCCAAAGAGATACCCTAGAACAACAAATCGCTCAGGCTAGTAACACTAGTTTTCTCATCTAAACTATATGGGACTAATTTGATTCTTAACGTTTTATGAACACACATTAAACCTTATAAACATGTATTTTAACACTTTGTTACTAAATTTAACCATTAGAACTCCATTATGCACACAAGAAGTTCTCAAAACTAGACTTAACACATGTAGATAATGACACTTATGTGCATAAATACACCTAAGATAAAAGTTTTATAATTCTCATTCAAGAGGAATTTTTTCTCAGAAGGATCTTATTTCATAGGGACAATAATGATGGACCATTTATGTATAATTCCATTCTGTGCCAGTCAATACTCTCTACTATCCATAGTTGTTAAGTTGTTGCCATTATTGCAGATATATACCACTGTAGGCAGCTTTGTAGAAAAGTTGTTGTAGTCTCCCTCTCTTGTCAAATGTAAAATTTTGTACTTGTTCACCCCTTATATATACTAAACAGATCAATACATGAAAACTCAAGCTTTATCCAATCAAAAATTGCCTTCTCTTCAACTGTAATACCACCAAGGTATTCAATGTGAAAAAGCTTCAACAACCACGAAACTAGTTAGCTATAATTGGATATATCTTTAGGTCTAGGTTGTTAAGTCTTTGTCTTTTTCTCTTCATTGTATACCTATTCCTTATTTTTAAAAACTTGTGTATATATTTCATTTCACTCTTATCTTGTATATCTTAGTTGAGGGCTTGAGTTAGCGATTTGAGTTATAAGGTAGAGTTAATACTGATGAAAGTATGGGCTAGAGTTAGCCATAGTTATGTCAACTAGAGTTTGCTGATAGAGTGGGTTAGATTTAGCCTAGAGTTAGTTGATGTATTAGTCTATAATAGAGTTATCATATTGTGGCTTCTGATAAGCTATTACCAAGGGTTAAGGTAAGAGGTTAATCCTTGGATTATTTGAATCTATAATCTGACATCGCTCTTACTTTAATGAATTGCTGGTGAAAATCCTATGAGTTAGGTTTTGGTATTACTCCCTTGATCAAGGAGGTTCCACATAAAAATTGTATGTATTTTACTATTCGCTATTCTTATTGTGTATATTTTACTGTCAGTACTCGATTTCAGTCAAAGGATCTAGTCCCCTGACTAATGGTAGATTTATACAATCCATTAATTGGTATTAGAGAGATTTCCATCTAAAAGGCTTAACGCAAGGAGATATCTTTCTAAAATGACTGCTCTACCAAATCAAAAAGAAGATCAGTCAACTACTAGAGGATTCCAAAAGGTGGTTAGACGAAAAGATGATTTTCCTAGAAAAATTAACATGAGCAAATGTCCAAAAAAAAATGACTACTTCCATAAGTGTGGAAAGATTGGTGGTTTCATCAGTGACTATCCTCTTACTTGGATTTACTACAAGGAATACATCAAGTACAATCCAAAAAATAAAAAGTATTGGGTCCTCTCGAAATTCGACATGATAACTCCTTTTAGAATGGTTTAAAAAAGAAGAGTTACCATCCAACGAATTAAGATGCATTAGCAAACCATTCTAAAATAAATGTGAGTTATTTAATTGTTATTTAGTCTATGTCGTCATAAATTCAAGTAATAGTTCAAGTTACCTTGAAAGGAAGGTGTTAAACACCTCTTGGGTTCCATAAATGTGTGTCCCGAATGAATTAATATATTATGTAATAAGCAAAGGTCAGTTGATTTTAATCATTTACAATTAACCAAGCATTTAAATATGAAATGTTTATTATATAAACTAGGTGTAATCACTGCATAACTGATAATTAACTAAGTGATAATGTAATTAACTATGAAAATATATAAAATCTAAATCAGATAAGCGAGAAATAGAAGGGACACAATGATATTGACGAAATATTTAGCGATTTTTAAACTACACCAAAGCAACGGAGACATGCAAAATTAAAAAAATGTAAAATATAATTAAAGTTAAGAAGGTTTAATCAAAGCTCGATTTATTTACAGATTGAAATATCACATATTGAATTGTTGTATTCTGCTGGGGTAAATTTTCATCATTTCCGTCTATATATCCATCCACCTAATTAGATTGTTAAACTTTAATCGCTCTAAGAAAAATGACAAAACTAGCGTTCCTATAAAATGCCTATCAGTTCTAACTCAATGTATAAGAGGCATTGGACTTACTATTTTAAATTTGGATCTAGACCAAAAAATTGCTTATATTGCTTAATTAGACTCAAAATTTGCATCCAACAAAACAAACATTAGTTGAAAAGTCGAACATATCGATTTCAAGTAAGCCTTTTGATTAATTAGACTTGACTAAGTGATAAGCATGATAAAATAATTAACAAGTCCTATAGGCATGATATCTAGCGTTGTGGACCAGTTAGTATGTTACTAATCTTATAGACAAAATTTCTAGGTGAGGAACATTAATCAACATTCTTGAACTTATTGATTATATTCGACAAATATAATTTCTAAGGGAAAGTTAATCTGCATTCTGGAAATTAGTGACACGTAGACATGCTAAAATAAGTAACTATATCTGATAAGAAAGATAACTTTTGTATCAAAAAATTCTTGAAAGACCTAATCTCTAGTAACTAAACAATACTGAAAATGGTTGAAATGGTTAATTACCATAGACGCATTGAAATTATCACATGGTTGTATCTTATAGTCATTGTTTCTAAAAGTGATAACTAAAATTTCTATGTCCTAACCTGATGTTAATGCGATGCGACAAGTTATTCTTAAACACATCCTATAATCAGGATTATAATATACAAAATACAATAAGTAGCAAGTAATCCTTTTTCCCAGCAGTACCCAATATGTTATTACATATCGGTATTTATATAATAATAATTATAGACCAAATATAAAATAAAAAACCAACAAAGAGAAAATAAATTTTGATTGGACGGTCTTCTAACAACCCCTCTAGACCCTGAAAATGCTTCACAAATCCCCAACATTCAATTTCTAGTAATGAACTGTCAAACATAACCATATGTACAAAAATAGACCAACAAAAACAGAAATAAAACCTTTGTAGTTGCAAAAATTAAACCAATCATGCTTTCTACATTGCCACATTGAATTATGGAGAACATGTTACAAAAAGGAAAGGAAATTACACCATTCCAAGCTAACAGAGCCAAGTAGTAGAGATATGACATCCTAACAGGTTACAGGAAAAAATCAACAAAACATAGAAATAAACTTGAAAGTTCAAGAAAAATACCTTTTAGCAGTAATAAATAGTTAAAAAATCTTGAAATCACCACTTTGAGAATAAGTAAAATGGAAGCTTTACAATATTTGCATAGAGAAAAAGATTGATGCTAGAAAACATGCGAGTGAGAATATAAAAATCTGAGAAAGTCTATGTAAGCTAAAGTAGGAGCGTGAATAATGTCTAAAAATAATAGTGAAGGGAGGTCTTGTTTATAAAGTAAATTATGAGATAATTGAAAAAGGGAAAGACATAATCAAAGAATAAATCATGAAATCCTTTTACTTGCTTGGTCTAACCAAATAAAAATTAGTGCGATCAAAACAAAGTTTGCCATAAATATTAGATCACTCAATTAATTAAATGAAATCTACTATAAACACCTAACTACTAAAGCTATCCATATCAAATTATGAGAAAAAATCTGGCAAGGGAGCAGAGGTATGCTAAAGTTAACAAATAAAATATTTTTTTTGAGAAAAATGGGTATTAAGAGTTTAAGAGAATCAAAATTATTTTAGTTAGTCAAGTACCAAAACTACCATAATGATAAGAAAAAGCAAGTAAATGAGAATATGAACCATAAAGATTCTTCTCAACCAATAATGTATGGAATCAACCAAAAGCTTACCAAATAAATAAGCTAGAGGTTTTCATAATTCAAAATTCAAGAGAGAGTAAAGGAAATAAGTTGATAAAGTTCCCATACACCACCAAAAATAGATAAGAATTAGGAACTATATCATGAAGGTTACACAGGTTAAAAAAATCCAGAAGATGTTACTATGCTCAAACTAGAGAAAAAATGGAGGAAAATTAACCATATAAAAATATATTATTATTTCTATTTAACAATTTTAAAATGAGAAAAGAAATCAAGATGACTATGTAAAAATGAGTTTACAAACCAAAGCATCACAATATGATTTTAAATTATTTTTCATGACCTTTCAAGAAATCTAGTGATTCAAACAAATCAATCAGGTTCCTACAAATTATCAAGTAATGATAAAAATGCAATCAAAGAAATGGAGACGTCCTAAAGTTAATTAATAAGCATATTCAAGTTTACCAAGAAAATAAGTACCAAAGTTGTCCAAAATCAACATTTTCAACATGAGTCATGCTATTAGATTATAATAAAAAAATCTCTATGCAAAATTGGTTTACAACAAAAATAATGGCTAATTCGCAGTACATATATTTGGTGGTTTTCACCTGCTAACACAAATGGGTAATCAAAAAAGAATTCTTAGAAAATTGATAAAAATATCTGGGTAAGGATTATAAATTTCAAACCCGCAGGCATAAATTGGTTAACAATGATAGTAATCAAGTATGACAATGAAAAAAAGGAAATATACGGAGATTGATTGATGAAAATCTGTCATTACAATAACTTTTTAATGCATATCGCGAAGGGAGATTGATGGGTGAACTTTCTTAGTCTTTGAACATCAGATTGATGCCTTGCATAGAGCCTTATTATGCTGGAGCTAGTAAAGAAGGTTGTTGATTAATGGCGGTGGTGTGGTGGTTAGAGGAACAAAATAGGGTAATATAGTTGTGAGGGAGGTGTGGCGGGAACACTGGTGCTTCATTGAGAAGTTGAGGCGGCGACATGATGGGGTTTTACGGCCAAAATTGGTGGTTGGAGAAGGTTAGTTAGAGAAAGTGACACGACGAAGGAGATTTAAGAGGAGAGAGGGAGATGTTACTAGTTTTCACCTGCTAAGGCTAGCTAAGCTGGATAGTGGTGGTCATCAGTCATTTTAAGGGAGGTGATGAATGTGATAAAGGGAGAATATCGTCTGGGCTGAAAAAAATGTAATGGATACAAAAGTTTAGTAGGTTAAATTAGGAATGTAATTTCACCAAATTGTGTGTAATTGTTCAAAATTGATATAAATTGGGTGAAAATACTTATAATTTAAATAGATGTGGGGAAAATTAAATAGAATTAGGATGCTATTTAATAAATATGAAATGAAATATATAAAATTCAACAAATAAATTATGCTATAATTATTAGTAATAATATTAAATAACATATTAATTTGAACTTAATTATAAATAAAGTAGAAAACTTGTAAAAAAGTTACATTTGAAATGAGGCATTATTTAGATATAATATGTATATACATATAATTATGCACATAATTAATAACGATTATTAATAATGCACTCATAAATTTTAAAATGTTTGATTAATTGTTTCAAATCTATACATAATTTAAAAAATAAATATAACATTTTAAAAGGTTCTAATGACATTAATTAGTCAAATAAAAGCCCTAGTTTAATATAGAAAGGTTAAAATTGGGTGTCAACAGTTGTCCTTTCGTTGCTTGGGAATGATGGAAGAATTCTCAAGCAAAGGACGTTGACTTAGCAGCCAATTTTGTCCAATCAATAGAATAGTTCATTGAATATGAAAAGATAAAAGAGAATTGTGCAATGATGATACAAAATCAAACCAACAACACCAAGAGCTTCAAGTAGGCTCGGATTTCAGTCCAACAACACAAGAACAACAAGTTTAAGTTTCGGTTTTTCAGCCCACAACACAAGAACAACAAGATAGATAATAATGCTAGTGAATCGAAAAGAGCCCCACACGGCTTCACTAGACTTTAAGATAACAAAATCAACAACAACAACAAGATAAAGAAAGATAGATAACTTGACATATAACATTCAAGAAACTAAGAACCCTAACATCAAAAGAGGACCCTAAGTCTAATGAATATAAACACCAAATTCTTACGAGGACCAAGAGGCACTCAACGACCTCAAAACCCTTGTTTCTAGCCAAAGAGACAACAGAAGTATCCCTCTACTTGTGAGATAATAGGGGCGGCTTCTATGAGTGGAAGAGAGAGGAAAGGTTTAGTGTTTTAGGTTACAAAAATCAGCATTCAAAAACTAAGGAATAACTCTCTAACATGTTCTATTTATACTACAAACAAAAGGGGTAAAATGACCCATCCGCCCTTGATTCTTGTGCCAACCTTGGAGAGTAGTTTATTACACATTAGGACCTCTCTTCACACATAAAAACGTTTAGGTCCTTGGTTGGTTCAATCACCAACTCACACACGGCCATTTGCATGAACAAAGCTTGGAGTTTTTGTAATTCCCAAGCTTGGCTTCATGTGAAAGGCCGTGTACCTGTGGAGGCTGCCCTAACCGTATCATCCTCTCCATATTGAGAGGAATTTGACCTCAAATTCAGCATTTGGTCATCTTCAGCCGCATCCACGAGGGAGAGATCACCAACGTTGAAAGTGTTGTGCACTTGATATTCCGGTGGAAGGTCAATCTTGTAGGCGTTGTCATTGATTCTCTCAAGTACTTGGAAAGAACCATCACCCCTTGGCAGCAATTTGGACTTCCTTTGAGCTGGAAACCGATCCTTTCGAAGATGCACCCACACCCAATCTCCGGGTTCAAGCACAAGCCTTCTGCTCCCTTTGTTTACCCTTTTTGCAATCTCTTGGTTCTTCTTTTCAAGCTTGATCCGCACCGTCTCATGCATTTTCTTCATTGCCTCGGCTCTTTTATTTCCATCTAAACTGGTCTTGAGGTCACTAGACAAAGGAGTGAGATCTAAAGGGGTAAGGGGATTCAGGCCGTAAACACATTCAAAGGGAGTCATTCCCGTGCTCGAATGTATTACCCGGTTGTATGCAAATTCCACCAAGGGTAGGTGATCTTCCCATAATGTCAGTTTACCTTTAACCATAGAACGTAGCATAGACCCCAAGGTTCTATTTAATACCTCCGTTTGGCCATCGGTTTGTGGGTGACAAGACAATGAGAAAAGTAACTTCGTTCCAAGCCTACTCCACATGGACTTCCAAAAGAGACTTAGGAACTTGGAGTCCCTATCGCTCACAATAGTCCTCGGTACCCCATGAAGCTTTACAACATGTGCAACAAACAGTGAAGCTACACTACGAGCATCCTCGGTTTTAGCACATGGAATAAAATGAGCCATTTTAGAGAATCTATCAACAATAACAAAAATGCTATCTCGGCCCTTTCTAGTCCTTGGCAGCCCCAAAACAAAATCCATCGAAATGTCCAACCAAGGCCTAAGGAGAGTAGGGAGTGGGGTGTATAATCCTTGAGGTAGGAGACGAGATTTCGCACTCCGGTAGGCCACGCATTGACTACAAATTTTAGTGACGTCTTTGCGCATTTTGGGCCAATAGAAGTTCTCCTCTAAGATTCCGAGGGTCTTGTCTACCCCAAAGTGACCCATGAGGCCTCCGTCATGGGCCTCCCTCACAAATAATTCCCTCCAAGAACTAGAAGGAACACACAACCTCCTCCCCTTGAACAAATACCCATCGAACCGAGAGTAGGAGGAATGGTCATTCTCCTTAAGCCAACGGTCCCTTCCACACTCTTCGCATTCCCTAAAAATAGGAGCAAAGGTAGGATCCTCGGGATACAACAACCGAAAGCTCTCAAAACCCATCAATTTTGAAGACAAGGTAGCAAAAAGCACATGCTTCCTAGACAAGGCATCGGCAACGACATTTTCCTTTCCCCTTTTGTAATGAATTACATAAGGGAAAGTCTCGATGAACTCAATCCACTTAGCATGATGCCTATTCAACTTGTCTTGGCTCTTAAGGTGTTTCAACGACTCATGATCCGTTCGTATCACAAACTCCTTAGGCCACAAATAATGTTGCCAATTTCCCAAGGCTCTAACAAGGGCGTAGAACTCCAAATCATAAGTTGAGTAATTAAGAGTTACCCCTTTGAGCTTTTCACTGAAATAAGCAACGGGCTTACCTTCTTGCATCAAAACAGCCCCGATGCCAACCTTACTAGCATCACACTCTACTTCAAACATCTTATCAAAATCGGGCAATTGCAATAAAGGCGCCGAGATGAGCGTAGCTTTCAAGGCCTCAAAAGCCCTAGCCTGCTCATCACCCCATTTAAAGGGTCCGTCCTTTCTGATTGCCTCGGTCAAGGGGGCTGCTATGGAACTAAATCCTTTGACAAACCTCCTATAAAAGCTTGCCAACCCGTGGAAACTTCGGATTTCTCCAATAGTTTTAGGGGTCGGCCAACTTCGAATAGAGTCTATCTTGGAATCGTCCACTTCCACACCCCTTGAGCTCACGACAAAACCCAAGAATATAACTTTATCAACACCAAAATAACACTTCTCCATGTTGTCATACAGCTTCTCCTTTCGGAGCACATCAAACACACATCTCAAATGCATTACATGATCATCAATAGATTTACTATACACCAACACATCATTAAAGTAAACCACCACAAACTTTCCAATATAAGGCTTCATTACATGATTCATTAGCCTCATAAATGTGCTAGGAGCATTGGTAAGGCCGAAGGGCATGACCAGCCACTCATATAGACCGAATTTGGTCTTGAATGCGGTCTTCCACTCATCACCGGGTTGCATGCGAATTTGGTGATAGCCGCTCCTAAGGTCCACTTTAGAAAACAAACAAGAGCCGTGGAGCTCATCTAACATATCATCTAGTCTAGGGATTGGATGACGATACCTTATCGTGATTTTGTTGATGGCTCTACAATCGACGCACATGCGCCAAGTTCCGTCCTTCTTTGGTACCAAAAGCACCGGAACAGCACACGGACTCATGCTTTCCTTGATGTATCCCTTGTTGAGAAGCTCCTCAACTTGTCTTTCAAGCTCCTTAGTGTCCATGGGATTGCTCCTATAGGTCGGTTTGTTTGGAAGTTGTGAACCCGGCACCAAATCAATTTGGTGCTCAATTCCCCGAAGTGGGGGCAATCCTTGCGGAAGTTCTTGAGGAAATACATCTTCATACTCCTGCAACACACAAGAAATCAAAGGGGAAATGGAAGAATTAGTGGGGTTAGTATTAAAACAATGGGCCAAAAGTAACATCGGCTTGTTTTCATCATGGTTCAAGAAGAGTTCTTTCCTCCTAGCCAACATCACTACTTTTTCCATCTCCCTTGTCGTTGGGACAGCCTCGGATGTCCCTACTTCCTCACCTACGACATCCCCCCCTTTTCTCCCTTTTTGGATTCCTTCCCCTTTCCCTTTAACTCTCTCATCTTTTGATGCCACTCATTTACTTGGGAGGGTGAAAGAGGGTGAAGTGTGACCTTTCGGCCATCCTTCTCAAGCGTATACCGGTTGGACCTCCCATCGTGTTTAGTAGACCTATCATATTGCCATAGTCTACCTAACAACAAGTGACATGCTTGCATTGGGATCACGTCACAAAGCACTTCATCGTGGTAGTTTCCCACCTTAAACCGAATCACACATTGCTTTGTGACCTTTAATTCACCACAATCGTTCAACCATTGTGGCTTGTAAGGACTAGTGTGTAGTGTAGTTGGTAGCTTTAAGAAATTTACCATAGCATGGCTCGCAACATTTGTACAACTACCACTATCAATCACCAAGGTGCACACACTCCCCTTTACAAGACACTTAGTATGGAATAGATTTTCCCTTTGACTTGGGTCATCCATCGCCTTACTAATCATGACACGTCTAACCACAAAGTTTGGAACCACACACTCCCCTTCTTGTGGATAGACATCTTCACTACCATCTAATTCATCATCATTCGGCCCATTTTCAGCTCCCTCTCCATCTTGAGGCTCGGACTCATCCTCCCCCCTTTCGGAAACCACCTCCTCACCAAGGTAGTACACTTTCCCTTCTCGTAGGATCACATTGCGCCGGTTCGGACATTCATTGGCCTTATGCCCCGAACCTTGGCACTTGAAGCATTGGAACCCCTTTGGGTTGGGATATTTGTGAGCCTCCGGTTTCGGAGGGAACTTAGGGACTGTTTTGGACTCGGGCAGCTTCGTAGGGGCGGGTTGGTCCTTGTTTTTGGGCCAACCCGAGGGGGTTTGTACCCTTGCCTTGAAGGCTGATCTCTCCTTAAGTTCCCTTTCAATCTCTAGGGCCGCTTGGAATATACCGTCAATGGTTTCAAACCGGTGAAGGGTCAAATGAGTGGAGATCTCTTTGTTCAACCCACACTTGAACCGGAAGATGTCGTGACTGATTTGCTCCCCACGATGATCAAGTTTCAACATAAGTTGTTGGAACTCGTCAAAATAGGCCATCAGACTCTTGCCTCCTTGCCTCAAGCCATATAATCTAGCGAGCAACTCATGACGATATCTCTCGGGAAGGTATCGTTGTCTCATCAAATACCTCAACCGATACCAAGGTGGTGGCTGCCCATCCACTAATTCATTACCAAATCGTTTAACATACTCCCACCAAGTGTTAGCATAGCCCTCGAGGTGAGCTATAGCGTAGCAACTCTTCTTTTCTTCCGAGATGTCATTAACTTGGAAAACTTTGTCACAAGCCGATTCCCAAGTTAAGTAGGTCTCGGGGTCACTTTCACCCTTAAAGATGGGTAGGCTCAACTTGATGGTGGTGATGCCTACGTCTCTCTCTTGGTGTCGGTTTCCCCTATATCCATACCCCCGGTATCTCCTAGGTTCTCCTCGACCCCCTCTTAACTCCTCCTCCCTCATATAAGCATCATCAAAGGCTCCATCTCCTTCATACTCCTCTCCACCGTATCCTTCAAAGTGGGCTGGCCGGCCTTGGCCGTTTTGATTCGGAGGATTTGGAATTTGCGGTCTTTGGGTTAATGGGGCTTGGAATGGAGGGTTCGGAATTAGTGGAGGTACTTGGCGTCCAAATCCCTCTTGTAGAATTGGAGGGGCTTGGAAATGTAGTGGTCTAGTGGAGTCTCGGTTTGGAGGAAAAGAGGTAGTTTGGCTTGCGGTATTTAGTGGAGCTTGGGGTGCATTTAGCATTTGGTGGACTGTTTCGGGGGTGATGGTTGCGGAGGAGGTCCTATCATGACCATTGGTAGATACATGTAGAGGAGTAGAAGGACGAGAGTTCCTTTGACTCTCCACTTGTTCTAATCTCCCACTAATAGTCGACACTTCCCCCTTGATTGCTGCCAAGTCCCCTCTCACGGCCCCAAATTCCGAATTCAACCTTTCAAGTGTCCGGGTAACGGCCTCAAGAGTGACCCTCATAGAATCAAGGGCATTAGTATCCACATTATGAGACGTAGCTCCTTCCATTGTCAAGGTATTATCCGCTTTAATTCACCACAAGTTCGTGTTCCACAAGTGTTGTATAATTGGCTAGTAACCGTGAGATTTTTAAGGTATGAGTAAGCTCTTATCCGGAATGGATTCTTGTTTGAAGACTCAAAGAATTCTTGTCGGACTAGAGTCAAAATCAGCAATTCGTTCAAACGAATAAAAGCACTCAAATAATCGTTGACACGAACAAACGGTTCAAGGAACTAGTTGACAACCTAGTAGGAAGGTACTAGTTTGTTAATTAGTTCTAGGACCAAGTAAGGGAAACCAAGGATCAACAATTAGCAACCAAAGAATATCCTAAGTTGAGCTTATAGCGACGTGGCAGCATGCAATGGTCCCACACGTTCTTCTTCTCTCTCTCTTTTTTTTTTTTTTGTTTTGTGTTAATATTCACACAACTTGTTATAGTTTGCAAAGTGTTTTGGTGGGAAAAATAAAATCTTGTAGTATTTCACCCTTTTCAAACTCAAGAAAGTGGGGTTTGGTTGACTAATCCCACAAAACAAGGCTCCTTGAATTAGGGAAAAGTGATTGACAAGACTAAAAGGTGATGGGTGCAAGTCTTTCACAACAACTTTATAGCTTGTCTTACCACTCGAGCACACAACAAGATGAACAAGGTGAACAAGTTCAAAAGATGAACACCTCAACAAACTTCATCAACTTCTTTAGCACATAAACACACAACCACCGATTTTTTTATTTTTTTTTTTGGTTATCAACAACATACAACTTTCGGCCACTTCAAGTCACTACACAATGTTCAAGTTTTCAAGCTCAACTTTTGGATCTAGACACTTTAGTGTTGGTGAGAAAGAAACCAACACTAGAAACTCACTAAACAAGCAAAATAACACCTAGATCTAAACATACAACATCATTCTTGGTTTCAACTTTTAATGGACAGATTTTCAGAATTTCTTTTTGGTGTAGTTTGTTTAAGCCGTGAACTAGCCCAAGATGGGTTATGTTGGAACACAAACGGTCTCGCTTTGATACCAAATGATACAAAATCAAACCAACAACACCAAGAGCTTCAAGTAGGCTCGGATTTCAGTCCAACAACACAAGAACAACAAGTTTAAGTTTCGGTTTTTCAGCCCACAACACAAGAACAACAAGATAGATAACAATGCTAGTGAATCGAAAAGAGCCCCACACGGCTTCACTAGACTTTAAGATAACAAAATCAACAACAACAACAAGATAAAGAAAGATAGATAACTTGACATATAACATTCAAGAAACTAAGAACCTTAACATCAAGAGAGGACCCTAAGTCTAATGAATATAAACACCAAATTCTTACGAGGACCAAGAGGCACTCAACGACCTCAAAACCCTTGTTTCTAGCCAAAGAGACAACACAAGTATCCCTCTACTTGTGAGATAATAGGGGCGGCTTCTATGAGTGGAAGAGAGAGGAATGGTTTAGTGTTTTAGGTTACAAAAATCAGCATTCAAAAACTAAGGAATAACTCTCTAACATGTTCTATTTATACTACAAACAAAAGGGGTAAAATGACCCATCCGCCCTTGCTTCTTGTGCCCACCTTGGAGAGTAGTTTATTACATATTAGGACCTCTCTTCACACATAAAAACGTTTAGGTCCTTGGTTGGTTCAATCACCAACTCACACACGGCCATTTGCATGAACAAAGCTTGGAGTTTTTGTAATTCCCGAGCTTGGCTTCGTGTGAAAGGCCATGTACCTGTGGAGGCTGCCCTAACCGTATCAAATGATGTGGCCGAGATTTTAGATAAGTCACCTACATATCTCTGTTTTACAAGAATCAAGCATTATGCAGTTATACATTAGATAAAAATGAGATTTCTAAATAAAATAGATGTATTTGAGTAAGGATAACATGAGACGACGAGATTATAATATAAGAGATGGAGTATGAATATGATTTATGCCATGTTGCGAGATATAGGGATAAAGAGTTACATTCCAAAAGCTTAAGAGACAGAATTGTTTAGTCATCTCGTATTTTTTGGGAAACACAATAGTGGCTTACTTTAAGGTTCAATAGGGAACCAAATAGTGTTTATTTTAAAGTACAGTGAGGAAACATGTTTATTTAAGGCTTCATAAGGAACCCATGCTTATTTTAATATTCAATGAGGAACCCATGCATATTTTAAGGTTCAGTGATGAACCCATGCCTATTTTAAGATTCTTTGAGGAACCAATGTCTATTTCAAGATTTGGCAAGAAACCCATTTTTATTTTAATGTTTGCTAAAAAAACCATATTTATTATAAGATTTGGTGAGGAACCCTCCCTATTTTTGAATTTGGTGAGAAATCCTTGAATATTTTAAGTTTCAATGGTGAACCCATTCCTACTTTAAAATTTGACAAGGAACCATGCTTATTTTAAGGTCTGGTAAAGAACCCACACTTCTTTTAAGGTTCGACAAGGAACCCATGTTTATTTTAAGGTTTGACGAGGGACCTAACGCAAAGTTTGATGAAAAATTATTAATGCAATATATTGTCAATTTTGATATCAACAAAGTTAAAGAAATAGAGTAACATAGGCTTTTTCCCCTATTAGGGATTTAGTTTGGGTTTAATTTGATAAGGTTGCAAAGCAGTTTCTATATTTGTACCTACTATCTGCACTCAAAGAAATTGTAAGTCAAAAAGTAAGGATGACTCATACCTTTACTTGTTTTGATTCCTTATCATTTTTTTGATATCTCGAATTGGAGCTTGCACTCCATCATGGTAAAATTTTAAGGAATCCTTAAAATGTCTACCCCAGTTTAGAATGAAAGATGTTTTTCACACGTCCTAAAGGGTTGGCATACTATTTTTGTGTGGAATTTTTGAGACCTTAAAAAATTTTCTTGAGTTTTCACTTAGGCAATCTTATATTCCTTCTTCAATCAAAGAATATTATTACAGAGAAATGACTGCCTCACATTTAATATTATGACTCGAACTAAGGCCTGGCTGTAACAGGTATCTCAAATCCAACGAGAATCGGAGACCACCCACTTTGTCTAGTAAAATAGAGCACCATATAAGTATAGCAATGGAATTCAAAATGTAAAACAAGATTTATAAGTATGACTCAAAAGTAGTCTAAGAATTCAACAACCAATCCTAAGTCCACAATAATCCACAAATCCTTTAATAGAACCAAATCAATCTAAGTCGGGACATGCCCTCGATGATATCCAAAAATAAACCAAAAGGTAGTCTATGACACCAAAGAAACATGAATTTAAAATGATAACCCTTCCGGAGAATGAAAGATGACTACTATAAAGATAATAGATGACAACCCAAAAATATATCACTGTGCAGAAAAAATAGAAGTGCCTACGGAACCTGCATCTCATAGGGATATAAAATTTGAAAATGGTTAGTGGAATGAGTACTAGTATGTAACTTGGGGATGGGATAAACTAATTCCATGATCAAATCAATTCAAAATCATTCAAAAATAGTGCACACAATCATATAAATATATATCAATGACATGCTGGGATAGGGATCAAAGTCTAGCATGAACTTCAAAATAGTAGCCTGAACTGTGTAGCTTAACCATCATAGTAGTACCCATGGGATTGTGGGACCCAGTTCTCACCTAGTGCGTATAGCTGCATGAACTGGAGAAAAATCATAATATATATGCATGGGGGACTCAAACCTCCTAGTTATATAGTATGGTGACTTAAGCACCCGATAATAAGGGGGATTTGAACCACCCGAACATTTAGACTCCCTCATTGGCAAACACGGTTTCCAATATTTATCCCGTTAGGACCTCAACCTTTATGGCCTTGCTACACAATACCTTTTAAGCCCAATTAAAACAATTAGAACATAACCCATTTAATCACTCAAGGAGTCATTCATTAAGGCATTATCAAGTGGTATCATTATACCTACTATAGCTTGTCAATATGTCATTTAACCAAATTCAACCATCGGCCAAAGGGACTCTAACCCAATTAGACAATGGGACTTCAAAATTCAAAATAAGAAGTAAACCATTAAGCCTATAGGAATCTAACCTAGTCAACCAATAGGAATTTAAAGTTCCAAGAAGGAACCAAATTATCTGGCCAATGAGACTCTAACCCAGTCTGCCAATAGGACTTCGAAGTTTTAAATTTAAAATCAATTTAGATTCTATTAACCTTTTATAAAATGAAAGATTTCAAAAACAGTACAACTTATATATACACACTCATAAGAAAAGCTAATTTCACAAGATTAGGTTGACGTTAAAGCCAATTCTAAACTATTAAACAATCAATTTATGGGATCCCATGTTTTCCATTCCAATTTCCATACCCATGCATTTAATTAATTCAAAATCATGAATATAAAGCATAAATAATAAATTCAAAACCATGAAAATACAATTCATGTAATAACCATTCCAAACATCTCAACCCACATTTAAATCCAATAATTAAAGCATATGGATAACAATAAAATACATTCTTTTTACAAAATAAGTTTTGGGGAAGAGTAACATACCATAGACACACAAGAATCTAGAAGAAATTTAGAACTTGGAACCCGGGAGATGAACGTACGAAGAAAACCTTAATCCTTCAAGGGTTTTGCATTTTAGAGCGGAATAATAGCTTTTGTGTAACACCCCGGATTGTTGATCCTTGAAAGTTTTTGAAATTTTATCCTCACCATCCTGAATACGACTTAACCTACGAGTCATATAGAGTCTTGACGAGTTATTGAACCCAAATCATAATTCAACCAGTGTGTGTCAAAGCCTTTTTCTTTGAGTACGAGTGACTTATCAAGAGTAGAGGACTCATTACGTGCCAATTTGTGCAAATAGTAGGGTGTCCATTGTATACCCAAATGGTTTCTATATTGACTACGACTTATAGGGTCCCATTACGAGCCATGGTATACAAGTCGTAAGGTCAATAGTGTGTATGCTTAGTGACACTGTCTTGACAATGAATCATGTAGATGAGTCGTTATGAGACTCGTAACAACTAACGATTTATTTTTCCATCTTTTTAAATGAGGGTATTTTAGATATTTTCCTCTTATCCCAATAATAATCCATGACCTATTAACATACTTGGGGCCTTATTTTCATCAATAAGATACTCTAACCACTTTTTTTCTCTCTCTCAAGTCTCTCAAATATCCATACTTGGGGTTTCCAAAAAGTGGGTCTAGTAGAGAATCAAGGGTTTTATTCTCTCCATAATCTTGAGAATTTAAGGCATGCTACTTTTCCCAAATTATTACTTTGCAAAAAGTATGTGTTCTAAAGTATTATTCATACGGTTTTGATATTGGTTTTAAACATTGGTTGAGGGATTTGAATGATTATTGTTTATATGATATTTCATGTTTCTATATACATTGGTTATGTTTAAATGGTGTTTTTAAACCAATTTGATCTATGGATATAGTTAATAAACCAGGGGATTGTGAATTCCCTAGATTTTGCGAATAATGATAGTTGAATTTTCAATGACCTCAACCTCTATTGTGAAATTTGTTTTGAATATGAAAAGTATGCATATTGAATTACTCTTTAACTATTTCATAGTGTGAATATTTAATAAATCATAACAATTTTGAATTGAGCTTATGAGAGTGTGCAATTACACAAGCTATTTTATAAATTGAACTAAGAAGTTTGCGAATTTCCCCATGTGATGGTAATTATTTTGGCATGTTGATTTTACCTTTCTAGAGTAGTTGGAACAATGATACTAAGAGTGTATGCCAAAATATGTATCATGGTACAATGAATGGGAATGTACGTTAAATATTTAATTATACTTTAATGAGGGTTGTATAGCTGAGTCATACAAGTCGAGGTCCTAATGGAACAATACTGAAAACTAAAGTCGCCTATGCAGAGGTCTACATGATAGAGTGGTTTGAGTTCTCCTTATTATTATCACATGATTGGGATGTTCGAGCCCTCCATATTATATTACATAATTACATGCTTCAATGACCTTAGTATGCTAGGATATTTGAGTTCCCATGGTGCATATGTACATCCTTAGGTTCATGCATCTAGACTAACTAAGGCCTTTCTAGCAAGGAAAGAGCTAGGCCCATATAGCCCGTGGATGCCTTGTTATGATATGACGGTTGAGCTACGTGACCCAAGATAATATTTTAAAGATTCATGATAAGACATTCTCTACCCCGGTATCTAATATTATGTATATATGTATTTTCATATGATTATGTGCTTTGGATTTTAACTAATTTTGAAGTACTAATCATGGATTTATTTTATCACCTATCCATGAGTTACCTATTAGTATTCTACCGACTAACCATCTTCGAATGTTTTATCCTTGCATAATGCAAGCATCGAAGCTACTTCCACTTTTCCTGCGCAATGTTAAGTGAATCAAGTTGGTTCGTCAGTTTGTGTGGTGAAGTAGTGAGCTTCTATTCCTTTGAAGACTTAGACATTTCATCAGTTCCTTTAATACAGTAGAATTGAGAGTTTATATTATCATTAATATTGACATTATCATTGTCAGGGTCGAGGGCATATCCCATTGTTTTATTAATTTTTATTTTATTTAGAAGGCTTTGTTGTATTAAAATAGACTTGGGTGGTGATGTTGGTTGGTTGTGTTTCGTCGGTTACCGTTTATTGTTATAGAATTTTGATCTCAATTTTTGTTATCTTATCATATGTTCAAAGTTTATTCAGTATTGAGGGTGTTGTGTTCTGTTGGTTAGGTGCAGGGGTGGTCTTTGGTCCTCGGTGTACTTGAGATACCCATTATGGATAGGGCCTTGTTCGATCATGAGAAAGTTTATATCTAATACTAGGTTGGGTGTAATTGGGTATCCACAAAGCTGTGTTAAGTAGAGTCTCTTTTCTGGGTGTGTAGCGGGACACACATATAAGGGAAATACTTTGACGCATTTAGGAGTATTTCCCTTTCTTGTCTATCTATGTTAGGCTATAGAGTATATCATATTGAAATCTCATCTAATTATCATATGTTTGCTTTTAAGTTAATTCCTCCTAAAAGATCTAGTGCTCGTGAAAAGTCATCTGTCCTATAAGAGAACAATATTGAGGAAGCTCATCCTACTGAAGGATTTCAAACCCATTCTAGGTTTATTGCTTCTGATTTCCCTAGTGGAGTTCCACCGGATCCCCCTAGCCCTCTTTTGACACCTTAGGCTGGTTTGTATAATGTTAAGTTTTGCCAGTCGATCCATTTGCTGACCCAGTTGGTGGACTCTCAGACTGAGCATGTTGTTTCTATTGCCCCATCTTCTTAGGATACTAGAGTTAGTCAATTTATGAGGTTGACTCCTCTGACTTTCACATGTTCTAAAGTTGGGAAAGATCACTAAAATTTCATTGATGAGATAGAAAATATTTTCAGTGTGATTCGTGCTACTAATATGGAGGGTGTGGAGTTTGTGTCCTATCAGTTGAAGGATGTGCATATCAGTGATATAAGGAATAGGACCACTCTAGGGGCGATAGTGCTGAGTTTGCTTTATAGGATGACTTCACTAGTGCTTTTATTGATCGCTTCTTTCCTCAAGAGTTGAGAGAGGAAAATTCTAAGGAATTCAAGAATTTGAAGCAAGGTAGGATGATATTAAAAGGGTATTCCTTGAACACTACAAGAAAACCAACCTCTAGGGAAGGGAATTCCCATCCCTAAAAGCCCAATTCTGGTCGCAAATAATCTTTTAGGACGAGAAAATACTGGTCGCAGCTCGTCCTTATAGCCTCCTTCACTAAAGGGCTTTTGCGACGACGTACTCTAGCTGGTCATTAATCATTAGAGACCGTAACATATCTGGTCTCAAAAACACTTTTATAGACTATATATCTTGTCCCTTATAGAGGATTTTCATCTTTAAAAAGTAGTTATTTTCTAGTCGCTAAATATTTTTAGTGATGAGTAACTACCTTGTCCTAAATTAATCTATAACGACAAGCATCTAACTCATCCTAGACTAACATTTAGAGAAGAGAGACTACCTCATCTTAAATTAACCTTTAGAGACTAGCAACTAACTCATCCTTGATTAACCTTTAGAGACGAAAAATATAACTCGTCCTAGATTGCTACTAAAATCATAAAATTTATTTATTTCATTGCTAAATAAAAAATAACTACTAAAAAAGTCAAAGAATGGTAAATATAGTTTTAATATTTGATAAACAATAAAAAATTAACAAATAAACATCCCGAGCTATATGATTTCAATAGTTTCAATATTTTCTAAAAAAAAAAAAACTTAACCAATTAACATCCTGACCTAAAATTTGATGTCAAGTTTATATAATGTTCTTTGCAAAATAATAATGAGCCCGTGCATTCTCTGAACTAGCATCTTCACTTGTAACTTCAATCTTCAGAAATCTGTAAGAACAAAATTTTAGAGACACAATTAATAACTATTTATATATAATTTAATATATGTAAGAAGTAATGAATTAGAACACAGTACATCACTAGAGAACTAACTTAGCCAATGGATAAAACAAGTACACAGAGTTTAAAACTAAGTCCAACTATGAGATACATATGAAAAATTACTATGAGATGAATATGAAAAATTACATACTTGCTTCCTTTCAATTTGCAACACCAGACTTGTATTGACTACTTTAAATCTCACATTTATCACTATGCTGACTTACAAGTTTCTGACCATACTAAAAAGACTACTGGCAACTTATATGGGATCCCATATCCACGTTAACACAAGATATATTTCTTGAATTCTATATGTGCTAGTTATGTATTTTCCTTTGATAGGTATGCAGATGCAGGATCTATTAAGATACTAATAAATAAAGTTGGTTTATAAATGGTGAAAAGTAAACTAATAGGACTCAACTGGAAAATAATCTTCAGGGCAACAAAATTTTGATCTTGTCGTAGTTGAATATAAGCATACAAACTTTTAATCTATAGATCATGGAGTTGAAGCCTTATAGTTATTTAGTGGATGTTTTAATACATAAAGTCTACACAAAATCTATTGTTCCAGTGAACTTATAGGTTACACTCACTGTTTGCCACTGTGTATGCGTAGAGATAAATATTACGTAGTAAAATAACAAGGTTTAACAAAATAACAAAGGTTGGTCATAAGATCACCAAAGTTAACTTTTGATCACAACATACCTCCTAAGGTAGCTTGTGTAGTAGTGAACTTTGTGGACATATTGTCATGATTAAATTACAAAGATGAAATATCACTTCTTACAAACTTTCTCTAAAATTTGGGAAAAAGAAAGCATAAATGGAACAAGACATAAATGGTAATTCACCTCATAAAACTTAATAGAATTTCAAGTATCAACATCATCATTTACTTATAGCTTA
Organism: Capsicum baccatum var. pendulum; assembly: GCA_030864225.1. Classification (NCBI taxonomy): domain Eukaryota; kingdom Viridiplantae; phylum Streptophyta; class Magnoliopsida; order Solanales; family Solanaceae; genus Capsicum; species Capsicum baccatum. Next base: position 154,511,247 of record CM061560.1, on the reverse strand, counting down.
TATATTGCCTCCATCTCATAAAGTTTATCCCACTTTATGTCTTTGAACCAGGGGTGAACCTGATTGTATTAATGAATAAAACGTAAGAATATACATTTGATAAAAAAAATAAGACTATCCTTGTAGCACAAACCTTTATTTGCTCTGCTCCTTGACAGCTAAGGCGATTTTCAGCATAACAAAGCAGCCTACATATCAGGTCTTTGGCTTCAGGAGTCAATCTTGCTTCCTCTAGATACTTTATATGATTTCTCCAATGAACAATCTATAGAAACAGAATAAGTGTCAAAGGTATAGACTTTAAATCATGCTATGTAAGAAACCTGACTGAACTACCATAAAACGGGACAGTTGCACAAGCATTTCAAAGTATTCATTATATAATTTGATTGTTAACAAATTTATCAATATTGAACAGGAAAAAGTAGATTTTCTTTCCAAAGATGTAAATTTTGTACTGTCAATGCTTCTTAAAGAATATACAAACACTTTTGCGGACCACTATACCTTTCTATATGTTGTTATTGGGTCTTCAAAGTAGAAAGGGGGATAACCAACGAGCATCTCATACATGATGGCGCCAAGTGACCACCTGAATGAAGCCAAAAAAAGAAGAAGAGGATAATGGATTAGGTCTATGTCCTTTACTTTGTCTAATCAAGGTGATTATACCTAAAAGAAAGAATATAAAGTGAAACATGTGCACTATGTTCAGCAACCAATACATTAAACAGTCATGTTTAAACTTTGAAAAGGAAAAAAATCAAAAGTTTTAAAACATCTGCCAATCAAAATCCACATTAATCACAAATAAGAAAACTAACTAATAATATTCCACTCCATAACCTTTCTTCAGTTAAACCTCAGGAGCAATATAGTCAAGAGTGCGCACTGTCGAAAATGCCTTCTAGAGAAACAGGTAATATTAAAGGTTCTGCAAAAAATGGACTGTCCAGTGCACTAAAGCCACCTCTATGTACAGGGTTCGGGAAAGGGCCCGACCACAAGGTTCTATTAAAGGTTCTGGCAACTAATTAACAAATATGTTATAGAATTAAGGTAGCAACAAAAGGTCATTTCTTGGAATAGTAAATGATTTTTCTAGTTCATTTCCATTACTCATGTGAAGCTAGAATGTGCAAGTCCAGATCCTAAACTTATGGAGAAAAGTATGTTATTATCTTGGAACCAATTGTTCTAGTACTATATATAATTGTTCTGGTACTACATATTACTTTTTTTTTGCAATTTTTAATTTTTATTCTGGACATCTATGATCCTTGAGAAATTAACCAAAACAAGGATTCTAGATTTAATTTTATAATATATAAGTTGTGTTTCTGTTAATACTTACTAATTTTTTCCTATTTATTTACTGATGCTGTTGTTGTTCAAGGGAGCTATTCTAACCAGTTCACTTGTTAGCAGATCCCCTTTTCTCACCATACATAATTTTATTTTCATTTATAGGCAATGAATTCGAATGGTCAAGGGGCTTGCATAGACCAAAATCAGAGAGCATCATATAGACATTTTTGTCCAAAACAAGATTATTAGGTTTCATATCCCAGCAAAAAATCATTATGTAAAAGGCATAACCCATTGAGACAATTTCAAATCTTTTGCAGAGGTTTCCAGTGTATACCATTATTGTTTACCAAGTACAGATTAACTACTTGTGAATGTAGTTATGCTTATGAATAGACTCTATGGACAAAACACTTTAAGTAATGTAAAATCTTGTGAAGTTAATGTATCCTCCCTCATCAGCAGCGTCATCATATAACCACCAGGAAGATATTCTATTACTAGATACAAGTAGTCAAGATCTTGGAAAGAATAAAAAAGTTTTACAATAAAGTGGCTTGCTACTTCAACAAGAAAATTCCTTTTGGCCCCAACATGTTCAACCTGTAATGCAAAGAGATGTTAAGAAATTAGATCACTTCTTAAAATAAAGAGTATAGCTTGTTATTTCATGCACAAAACTAATGTCTAGACAATTGTAGTTGTTCTTGGATGCTTTTTTTGGGTTATGGTGGGGTGAGTTATGAGGAAGGATTATAGAAGATAAGGCTTCAAGTTTTCTCATTGTTCTAGTTTGGAAATTATTTAGATAGAGAAAGAGGTTTAATGTATTACATAAAGGTGTAGAGAAATTAATATTTTGACCTTAATGACTTGAAAGTTGGAGGGGATATACTTAAATTAAAAGCAAAGAGCCATCTACTGAAACGCAGTTGCCCTGCAACATTGGGAGGGTTCAGAGGAATCAGTAGTGTCACATATTCAGTTGGATTTTCACAAGAGAAGTAGAAAGGTATGCTATATTTCCCTGCAAATATTGATATAAGGAGTAGACAAAAGTACTAGGAATAAACTCTTGTTGAGCAAAGTGGTAATTGGCTCCTTAGGAAGGATATGGTGTCACCTGCCACCTACTAAGTATTTTCAACTTCTTCAACTTTTTTATTGCATATATATTTCTAGATACTTTATCGAGGCACAACCTGACCCGTAAAATAGATTTGAATAAGAATTAACAACTTTTATCAGGGCTGGTAAACAGGAAACACATTTTGTGTGACTATGAGGTCGTGGATTTAAAATGTGGAAACAACCTCTTGCAGAAATATAAGGTTAGATTGTTTATAATAGATGAAATATGGTCCATTCCTTCCCCAGAACCAATGCATAACTGGAGTTTAATGTACCACGCTGCCCTTAATGTCCAATAGAAGGACCAAAGGAAATTTATCTTCCAAGAGCAGTAATTTACCTGAATACTACAAAAGCCTTGGGAAGCAATTAAGACTTTCACATTTAGGGCGTCCCAATAACAACAATTATTATAATAACTAGCTACGTAAAAATAGTGACAGATACCAAAAGCAAAGCATCATCAGTGACTCCAATTAAATTATTCATGGTCTAATTATTAAATATTTTTTCTGTTGCATCTTGAGAATGTACAAAATAATTGTAAATTTTGCATGAGAATGGAATGAATTCATCGAACATGATCCTTCTAGTTAAGCATATGAAGCAGTTGATTATTGAAATGTATGGGTGAGAAACCAATTCTATAGTAAGTTCTTATTATTTCATAACATATAATTCAGTCATGAAGGTGGAACAATCCAGCTAACAAAACATAATCCCTAGAGAATGATATTTTTCAATCTAAAGAGAGAATGAATCTCAAACCTCTCCAAAAGCTCCTCTTCCTATGATTGTCAAAATCTCAAAATCGGCAACATATATCTTGTGATGCTTTAGTCGGATATACTCTGTCTTTTTTTTCTCCAATTCCTTTAGAAGGTTCATTTGTTCTTCCTATGGTACACCAGAGCTTTCCAATTTCCTTTCTAGCAGTAATCACATACAGTTCATAGACAATAATACATGAGAGATACATTAAAGAAGTGGCTAGAATTATAATACAGTTATTTTGTTGCACTAGAATTAGTTAAAGCGCTCACCGCAAAAGAAGTGGCTAATGTTAAAAATAATAAAAAAATATAAAACAAAGGTATATCAATGCTATTACTAACTGCACTAGTACTATAGAAAATAGAGACATTCTACAGTGGCACAAACTACACCTGACAGCTAACTTTATTCTTTATTTAACATGTAAATGGCTAAAAGCTAACTTTTGACTATATAAAAAATACACAGCTTCTCTGTATATGTCTTTCAGAACTTACCTTTCATCAATAACTATGGTATATACATTATAGGTGGTCCCTGCAAACAACACTCTATTTTATTTCTATTTTATAGAGTTCCCAAAATTCACCTCCTTACATCCACAAGAAACTCAAAGTTGATGCAAAAGGCTTCAAAAATCGGAAGTTTACATGCACAGAATACAATTAGAGCTATCCTTTTCAGCTTCATCATCAATTTTTCAGAAGGCTACCAGACAAGCTTAAAATGCGCATCTAAATTAACTATCACACCATACTATTTTTTTTGTGTGTGAGTGTATACAATGGTAAGAAAAAAATATACAACTATGATAAACCTCTACCATTAACCTCCATTCTAAGAGAGACCTATATTTCTTAAGCCTACCTTTTCTACAACAAGATTATCTGTCTAAGGACTGGAAATAAGAATCGCGTTTTTTGCTTTTCATAGGAAGTAGATAACTATAGATACAAAGAATGATTTTTCCAACACTAGTAGGGAGCCAACCTTACAAAGGCAAATGAAAACAGAGTTGTTCAGGATCAACAAAATATTAATTATCTCAAATATTAATTATGACCATATTATGCTCAACTTAAATGAGAGTGAACAAGCAACTACTTTCCCAGCCCACGAATTTTAGTCAAAAAGAATTACATGCCAGATATCAGTACTATTCTATGCTCAACCAATCAAGAGAGGAGATACAAAAGCTCATAAGTTCAAATCTGACATTAATTTAACTGATAAGAATAAGATCAACCAGAAAAGTTTCATAACAAATACTCTATTTCCACACAACAATCACAATATATCTACTTATGAGCTAAAATTCCATCAATAATTATAGATATTTTATTGACAGGAAATAACTAACTATAATGCACGAAGGATAAAAAGTTGACAAACAAAAGGCAAGTAAAAATATAATATATAATTTCTTTAATTACCACTCACCAATATCATAACCTGGTGCTATGTTAACAATCCAGATCTTGAAGAAATCGAGAATATGTTTATGGTGTCTTTAATGTTCAAACATTAAAAGTATAATTTTGCAACCATGTTATCTGAACAAGAGGGCAACATATAAAAATCAAACTAGAATCATTTGATAATAGGAAAACTACCAAAGAGAAGAGATACATCCACTAGGAAATCATTCACTCAGAACAAAGAATAAAACATTTTTGTGAACATAGCAGAAACATGAGTTAAGACTTCACCAAAACTAAATTATCACCTGTTCCAACAAATACTGCACTATGTTCACCTGTTTTACTGTTGGTCTGGACAATTACTAAGCAAAAACAAATTAATAATACTCAATACTTCCTTCTTTGGAGATGCTAAGCGTGTTATACTTTTATGCAGAAAGGAGGTCATGCCTAGGAGCAGTTGGACAGTTCTTAATAGAAGTCAATAGGTATAAAAAAACTATCCAAAAAAAGAGGAGAGATAACCGAGTTAGCTATAACCCTATCGAGAATAGTGGAATGAAAAATCCACCCCCATCAGCGAAAAATATAAACATATTTAGCCCCAAAACAACATGTGTAAATCATATTTGCTAGTAGGTTTTTATAAAAGTTATTCACCAGAATAAGATAAAAGCAGCTAGTTACAACTATATTAAAATATAAAGAGGATTTTTTTTCAATCGACCTGCTTTCTAAATCCTTTATGATTGTGTAATAGCAATTGTGTTAGATTTCTCTCTCCCACCGTGTAACAGTAACATTCAAAACACCTTTTTATGGATGTGTACCCTATTTTGGATCCATAACAGGCAAATTATCTTTTATCATAAGCATAAAAGTTGTAAATCCTTATGTTATCTCTTGTTACAATTCATGACCCCAAGATAAGTTTACCATAATGATTTACAGTGACAAATTATAGCGATGAATAAACAACGATGAATAAAATAGAAGGTAATGACTCTTGGTACATATAGAAATGACTCAGCCCCAATCACAGTGACGAATAAATAGAAAACAAATGGTGGTTTTATGCTAGAGCTGCTGACAACATTACAAGTACCAAATTTATTAGAAAGTAATCATAGTATTCAAGAATTATACATACCCAGAACAATATAAATAAAATTGTACCAAATCCAGATAAAAAAGACACTAGATTCATTGAAACTGACGCAAATTAACACCAGATTCATGATAAAACACAAAACAAGTTGGAGTGGAAAAATAGAGTAAAGTAGTGCTCACTGTAGGGAATCGAGTAACAATAAGTTTGCACTCATGAATCCTACTACCAATCAAAGAAAGTAGCTAAGGCGAATTTTACACAGTTAGGAGAGAATTGCGCACACAGTGAGAACAAAAATTGAGAAACGCAAATTAGGGACAAATTCATTAATTCAGTACAGAGAATGTTTGTATCTATTATAATTATATTCTTAAAATAAGAAGGATAATTTTTTAACTTTTATATAAAGAAATATTTTTTATGGATCCTTATTATATGTTTTATTAATTATTAGCTAAAATGAATTTTATTTTTATTAAAAATTTTACTAGAGTTTTGGCAGTATTTCTTTCCCATTTAAGATTCTAAATTATTAATAGGGACCAGTTAAATTTTTTTTAGGACCAGATTTTATATCTTTGCAATAAATTACACAATTAGGGACCAGAATATAATCTCGTCTCAATAAATATACTTTTAGAGATAACATTATATTCCAATCCCTAAATATTCGTCTTAAATAGACCATTTTATTGTAGTGGAAGATTCATCATCTATTGCGTTATGCTTTGGATTTATTGTCTAGCATAAGGGCTAGAATGAGGAAATTTCTTTTGAATTATTTTTGTGATTTGTCTTGGAAAGAAAGGCCCCGTTTTTGAAAAAAAAATTTGGGCATATGAAGGCTTGTGGTTTATATGCAATAAATGGAAGAGGAAGAGAATAAGCAAGCAGAGATGAGTAATAAGCGGTATAATAAGTTTCAATACTTGGATCAGGGTGAAGGTCAGTAGTAGAGCGGTGGAGATGTGGAAAATTATCTAAAATGAAGTGGGGTAATTTTGGTTTCTACTCTATGTCTAGTGCTCCTTATCCAATGTTGTCGGGTGATTGTTAATTTTAGAATAGTGTTGGTCCTAGGGTATAGGGTGCCCAGCCTCAGGCTAGTAGGGCTTAGTCAGCTCTATCATATCCTTCTTGTAGATTTTATGTTTAGGTGCATCATGGTGATTGTGAAGAAGTGTGAAATAAGTATTTTAAATATGGTCACATTAGTCATATACAGAGAGATTGTCCTTCCAGGGTTGGTTTTGAGAAAAATAAGATCACTGTTGATATTTCATTTGCTCCTGTACTAAAGGGTGCTACTTTTGCTTCTGGCTCCAACAATGGTTGGAACCATCTGTGTTCTCTTGCCTCCTGCTAAGATTCTGAGGCATCACTCGATATTGTTACTGGTATTCTCAAATTTTTTTCTCGTGATATATATTGTCTGCTTAATCCTGGGTCTACCCTCTCTTATATGACCCCTTATGTGGCTATTCATTTTGGTTTTGATACTGAGCATATTATGGATCCCTTCTAAGTTTCCACCCCTATGGGTGACTTCATTATGGCTAGAAGGATCTATAGGGCTTGTGTGATATTAGTCTATAGTAGCGAGACTTTGGTGGATCTGATAGAGTTGGATGTGTTAGACTTTGATATGATCTTGCGGATGTATTGGTTGCATTCGTGCTATGCATCTCTTTATTATTAGACCCTACGGGTAAGTTTCTACTTCTTTAATGAGTCGATGATCAGGTGGGAAGATAGTTTCCTAATGACTATAGAAAGGTTCATTTTGTATCATACCACCCATAAATTGATTTATATAGAGTGCCTCTATTAATAATGAATATTAATGATTCTAAATCCAAAGGAGCTTCTTTGTAGGTTGTCTCTATGTCCTGTAAGGTCCCTGAGGTATTCCCTGATGATCTTCCTGGTGTTCCTCCCAATAGGGAAATTGATTTTGAGATTGATCTTCTTTTGAACACTCATCATTTTTCTTTCCCTCCTTATGGAATGGCTCTAGCTGAGTTAAATTAACTGAAAGAGTAGTTGAAAAATATTCTAAATATGGGTTTTATTCCATCTTGTGTTTCTCCTTAGGGTGCTCTAATTCTATTTTTGTGTAAGAAGGATGAGTCCCTTCGAATGTGCATAGACTATTGCAATTGAATAAGGTGATCGTGAAAACTAAGTATCCTCATCAAAGGATTGATGATCTCTTTGATCAGCTTTAGTGTGCTAAGTACTATTCCAAAATTGATCTTTGGTTAAGTTACCATAAGTTGAAGATTAGAGAAGAAGATATCCCTAAGGCTGCTTTCTAAACCCAGCATGGTCATTTTTAGTTTTTGGTGATGGCCTTTGGTTACACTAATGCCCAACAACACTTTTTGATCTTATGAACTGATTATTCCACTAGTTCGTGGATTTATTCATGATTGTATTTATTGATGATATAATCGGTATTTCAAGAGTGAGGCATATCATGCTGATCACCTCCGGCTTGTGTAGCAAACCTTGAAAGATCAGTGGTTGTATGCGAAGTTCTTCAAGTGTGAGTTCTGGTTAAATGTTGTTACTTATCTAGGTCATGTTGTTTATAATGAATGGATCATGGTGGATCTATATTAATTTATAGTGGTTAAGAAGTGTCCAAGACCAACAACTCCAACCGACCTTTAAAGATTCTTGGGTTAAGCCGGTTATTATAGAAGTTTTGTGGAAAGTTTATATTTTATTGCTTCCTAATTTACTAAGTTGACTTAGAAGAATGGGAAGGACATTCCCCATAATGTTGGTCCTTATTTATTTTAAAAGAAGGCTGACAATGTTTGGCATATGAATTGGATTTGCCTTTTTTCTTGAGCTCCATTCATTCGGTCTTTAATATTATGATGTTGAGGAAGTGCATGACTGATCCTTCATTGGTTGTTCCTTTAGAAGGTGAGGGCATTTTGAATTCCTTTCCTTATAAGGAAGTTCTAGTGGAAATATTGGATCGGCAAGTTCATCGATTATGGGTGAAGAACATGGCTTCGGTAAAGGTTCTTTGGAGAAACCAAAAGTATGAGGAAGCTACTTGGGAAACCGAGGAGGACATGAAGTTGAAGTATCCCTTCCTATTCCCTATATTGAAAAATCATGATTAAGGTATGTATATGATCTCAATAACTTTGTTTTTTTTGTCTTTTCTAAAGGTAAGTGAGTGAACTTCTAGGTTAAATCATGTTAAAGTATATCTCAACCAATGATTCGAGGACGAATGATCCTTCCCCGGACTTTTAGTCCTTTAAAATTTCCAAAATTTTATCCTCACTGTCCTGATTATGACTTAGACTACTAGTCATAGGGAGTCTTGATGAGTCATTGGACCCAAATCGTAGCCTAACCAGTGTATGTTGCTATGTCTTTCGCTCTAAGAAAGAGTAGATCACCATGAGAAGTAATGACTAATTACAAGTGATGTCCATTGTATACCCAAATAGTTTATGTGTTTACTAAGGATCTTATGAGTCATAGGGTCCAATTACGAGCCATGGTATACGAGTTATAAGGTGAACAAATGTGTTCCTGTGACATTGTCTTGATAACAACACATGTAGATGAGTTGTGAAGAGTTTTTATGAGACCCGTAGCGACTGGCGATTTATATTTTCAGCTTTTTAAATGGGGGTATTTTAGATTTTTCTCTCTTATCCCAATAATAACCCATGACCTATTAACATACTTGGTTCCCTATTTTCATCGATAACACACTCCAAACACTCTTTCTTCTCTCATAAGTCTCTCAAGAAACCATACTTAGGGTTTCTGAGAAGTGGGTTAAGTAGAGCTTCAAGGGTTGGATTCTCTCCATAATCTTGGGTATTCCAGGCATGTTACTCTTCACAAAATTATTACTTTGCTAAAAACATGTGTTTTAAAGTATTATTCAGCTGATTGTGCTATTACTTTTGAAAATGTGTTAAGGGTTTTGAATGATTGTTGTTTAGGTTACATTTCATGTTTGTAAATGCATTGGTTATGTTTAAATGGTGGTTTTGGAACCAATTTTATGCCCGGCTATGGTTTTGGAACCAACATCCTCAATTTTATTCACCATAGCCGAGCATAAAATTGTGGTTTTAGAACCAACATCCTCAATTTTATTCACATATTATGCCCGGGCATCCTCAATTTCATATTCAAATACATAAACCAATTTCACAAGTTTAACCATAGCTAGTGGGTTCCTTCTTATGATAAAATAGTTGAGCTAAATGTCCCAAGCTAATATTTTAAAGGTTAATTATAAGTGTTGTTTCCTGCTCCGACATGTGATATTATATATATATATATATATATGTATGTATGTATTTGAATATTATTATCTGCATTGGATTTTAACTGATTTTGACATATTGATCATGACTTTATTTTATCATCTATCCCGAGTTACATTCTAGTGCTCAACCATCTTATCATCTTCAAACGTTGTATCCCCACGCGATGCAGGCATCAGAGATAGTTCTACTTTTCCTACGTAGTTTTAGTTGGAACGGCTCAGTTCATCTATTTGTGAGGTGAAATGGTGAGCTTCTATTCTCCGAAAGACTTAGACATTTATTCAGTTCCTTTTAAAGAGTAGGATTGAGAGTTCACATTATCATTAACATAGACATTGTTATTGTTAAGGTCGGGGGCATATCCCAAAGCTTTATTGATTTCAGTTTTATTTAGAAATGCTTTGTTTGATTACTGTGGACTTAGGTGGTGATATTGGTAGGTTGTGTTTGGTCGGTTACCAGTTATCAATTATAAAAATGTATTAAATTTCTTGAGATCATCTTATGCTATTTTGTTATATGTTAAAAATTCATCCAATATTAAGGGTATTGTGTTTTATTGGTTAGGTGTGGGGGTGGTGTCCGGTCCTCGCTGGACTTGAGATACCCGTCATGGACAGGCCCAGGTTCTAGTCATGACATTTTGTACCTTTAAAACTGATAGAAATAAACTCATATAATGACTAAAGGTCATGCATAGTTGAGAAGACTTCATTACCCCTCATCCTAAGGGAAATAAAACAAGGTAGCACGATTTTTACATAGCAGCATGGCACAACCTTATTGCGGAGGCTAACCTCCATGCCACACTACTTATCTTGAAGGCTAACCTCCATGAGATGGCGTTATTGCAAAGGCACACTGCCTCCATGCCACGTTGAGATTACCGAAGCTAACCTCCGTGGCACACTAAAAACACAGAGGCTCACCGCCTCGGAATCCCAAAATGACCTCAAAACTCTTTGGAAAATTCAAAAACTCACCCGAATTACCCTTTCAACATCTCTAAGTACATGTCAAGCCAAAAATTGATGTTTCAAAAATGGGAAAGGCAAAAATAAAATGAATTAAATTTGTATGGTTGTAACATTACCCCCATCCCTAAGGATCATTCATCCCTGGATGATTATCTAGGACACTTATAGAACAAGATATAGCACGAATACACTAGAATCAAACAAAAAACTTGGAAAATAATAAGAGGAAAACAAAACTCATACCTTAAGCACTATTTTTCTAAATGGGGAACCAGAATGGATAGTTGGACTTCCTATCCTCTTCAGCTTCCCAAGTAACTTCCTCAAACTTTTGGTTCCTCCATTGAACCTTCATTGAAGCCACATCCTTAGTCCTTCAATGAAAGAATGCCTATCCAAAATCTCCATCGAGACTTCCTCATAAGACAAAGAATCTAAAATACCCATAATTTTGAAAGGAAAAATTAAGGAAGGGCCGGCTTCACACTTGTTCGACATCGAAACATGGAAGATCGGATGAATGGAACACAAACTAGAAGGAAAATCCACTTCATAGGCCATACTACCCACTTTTTTTAAAATAAAGTATGGACCCATATAATCAGGGTTGAGCTTTCCCTTCTTTACAAATTGTTGTACTCCCTTCATGGAAGACATATTCAATAACACTCAGCCACCAATATCAAATTCCAACTAGCTTTACCTCAAGTCCGCATAGGATGTTTGGTGACTCTGGGTGGTTCAAAGCCTATCCTAAGTCACCTTTACATTATCCATGTCTTTTTGAAAAAGATCCAGGACAAACAATCTAGTCTCACAAACTTCGAACAACCCAACAGGAGAGCAACATCTCCAATTGTACAATGCCATGAGTGAAGCCTTCTGAATACTAAAATATAGTTGTTACTATAAGAAAACATAATGAGAGGCAAGTGATCAATCCATTTACCACCAAAGTCAATAACAAAGGACATTAGCATATCCTCCAAAGTTTGAATTGTCCTCTCTACCTATCCATCTATTTGAGGGTGGAAAGTGGTGCTATGGTTCACCTTAGTCCCCAAACCTCTCTGAAACAATCGCCAAAAGATAGATAAAAATTGTGTACCTCTATCTGAAGTAATAGAAATAGCCATACCATGCTATTTAACAATCTCCTCAATTAACAACTTAGCATAGTCCTCGTAAGAGTAACTAGTCCTCACTGGCAAAAAGTAAGCTGACTTAGTCATCATATCTAAGATAAACCAAATTAAATCAAACTAATTATAAGACCGTGGAAGATTGGTAAAAAATTATATATTAATTATTTCCTACTTCCACAAAGGCAACTCAATCTCTTAATACATACCACCAGTGTAACACCTTAGATTTTGGTCCCTAAGAATTTCTAAATTTTTAAATTCACTTTCCTGACTACGACTCTCCTAATGAGTTGTTACGTGTCATTAAGGGTCTTGTGGAACCAATTATATCTTGGAAAGTTTGTTGGCCTAGAGTTTATGTTATAGCTAAGACTATGAGGTTATGAGTCATAATGACTCAAAATAAGTCATATAGTCCTATCCGTAGCTAAATGTGTGTGATTCCCAAAGTATTCTGTCTTGAATATGAATTGTAACCTATGATTCGTAGGGTCTCTTAATGAGTCATAGGGTGGGAGTCATTGGGTTACCAGAGTAGGGTCATTTAATGAATATCCAAACTATGACTCATGTTGACGAGCTGTAGTGAGTCCTTACAATAGTGACCCAAAATTATGGGCGACATTTTTCCAGCTTTTAAGTTGAGGATCTTTGGACATTTCGCTCTTTCCTCAATACCCAAGATAATAAAACACCCTTGGGATTTTATTTTCAACACTTTAACACTCAAATAACTCTCTCAAACTCTCTAAATACTCCAAGGTCAAGATACTTAGGTATTCCAAGAAGTTGGCCATCTAAGGGCTTAAGGGTTGATTTTTCTTTATAAATATTAGTATTTCATGCATGTTACTCTTCCCCAATTCATTTTTTATGAAAAGCATGAATCTTACATGGTTAAATTGTATGGCTTTCAATATAGGTTTTGATTTGTTTGAGGGTTTTGGAATGATTGATCTTTGAATTGCTTTATCATGATTTTTATGAGTTGTTTATGGTTTTAATTGGACGTATTAAACCAATGGGCTGAATGGGTATGTTATTGGGAATAGGGGTTGTGGTTTAACCCTAAATTGATGTTTTAAATTGGAAAGGGGTTTGAATAACTGCATTCCCTCAACTACTTGTGTAAATGTATTTGAATTATAAAGTGGTCACATCGTTTGACTTACCCACCTATATTATTGCATTGCATAAATGGTTAATTAATGAACATGGATTTTGAAGGACTTGTTGGCTATGACTTTATTTAATGAAAAAAGGGGTTCGAGGCATTCCCCCAAGTTAATTTGATTATTATGGCATATAGGTAAGCTTGAAAGTGTAAGGGTATAATGATACCCATGGTGTGCCTTAACAGTTTATTCATTGGTTAACAAATGGGTTATGTGAAACTTATTTTTTCAATTGGGCTTGATGGGGGTGGTTATGTATCTAATCCATGAAGGTATGGTCCTTGGATGACTTATACTAGAAACTTATATTTTTTTACATGAGGTTTGGTCTTGATGACCGTGTGCACAGTTCACACTATTGATTTATAATTATATATTGGATTGACATTGGGTCGGGGCATTCCCTGGTATTACTTGATACCTCCGGTTCATGCGGCTAACACGCACTAGGGCTTTTTCAGCAGGGGGACCTGAACCTATATAGATCATGGGTGCCTATTTATGATGGTTCTGCTACATAGTCTAGGATAATGATTTACTATCATGATAAACCATGCTCCTTACCCCATTATGTATTATATATACATGTATGCATATATGTGAACTTGTACAGTGGGTTTGAAATTGAACTTTTGGCAGACATTATTTAATCCCTTCCTTGAGTTACATGCTAGTGTGTATCCCACTAACCATCTCCTAATGTTGTATCCCTAGGCAATGTAGGGTGTAAAGGCAATTCTACTTTTCTTGTGCAGTGTTAAGTGGATTGGTTCAGTTAGTCAATCATTTGATGTGAAGTGATGAGCTTTAAGTTTTTGAAGGACTTGATCATTCCATTACTTTTATTTAATAGTCTAGAAGTAAAGAGTTCACATTAACATTGTCATTGTCATTGTCAGAGTCGGGGGCATGTCCTGACATTTGGTTGTTTTTGATTAGTAGAGGTTTTGTGGATATTATTGGGGATTGGGTTTTGATGTTGACACTCTTAGATGTTGAGATTATTATTTTCTATGTTGTTATATATTCAGAATTCAGCCACTGTTAGGTATCTTGTGATTTGTATGAATGGGAAACTGGGGTGGTCACCGATCCTCGGTGAACTGGAGATACCGATCATGTCCAAGACCTATTTTGGATCATGATAAATAGTCTCAAAAATAGAAATAATATGCAAAAACAAAATATGAAGAAATGGTCAACTCCTACTCCAAGAGCTCATATTTTCTCCAAACTCTAACCAGTAAGAACACGATCAACGATGATAGCTAGTACTCGGATCCTTACCAAAAAGCCAAGAAGTATAGAAGGTGCAAGTAAGAAAAATAACCCAACGCGAGCCTCTATAATATTGAAGGGTGCAATCAAGGACAAATAGTAATAGGAATTATACGAATTAACTATATCTTAAAAAAATAATTGTGGATCCTTCCTTACTGTAAACATCATACTTGAATCGACTCTATAACCATCATAAATAGCTTCTCAACACCAGACTTGAACTGGATATACTATCCTATATGTCAGACTTGAACCAGAATTAATATCATCAATATTGGATTTGAAACAAAACTAATATCCTGAATACAAAACTTGAACCGGAACTAATATCATGAATAATGATAGAATCGAATCGATCTTAGTATCATAATTTTTTAAATGTGAATTGAAACACATATCATCAATAATGTTGGAATCAAACTGGTCTTATCACCTACTAAGCATCAATCTAGCTTGAACCATCATATATTTAAAATCTTCCATAAAGCATGTCTATTTAATCTATGAGGAGCTAATAGTAATCATGGCCTACTATTGGTCGTAGAGGCCCATAAATTCTACCCAAACTAGAGTATGTGTCAAATCTCCCTCCAAGATGATAAATAAACCTCCTTGAGTCCTAAGATAGAAATTCTACCTATAAAATATGTGGATAAGTCATTTACACCTAATTTTGGTTTCTAAATCAGCTAAAACATCCATTACATACTAAATGTAACTCCAATTCATACTATCATATCGATACTACAATTAAGCTCAATCTAGGAGAAAAGTAAGCCTAGCCTACCGGGATGCCAAACAAAGCCTAGAGAAGTCTGCTAAATTGATTGTTTCCCCTTTTGAGAAGCTTCTACATGATGCCATACTCTCAATATTGTAATATACTCACCAATATGGAAACAATGGTACCCATATTAAATTTTTATGCTTTGAGCCCAAAATCAGGTCAAAATCCCATTTGGAACTCTCTTGCGGAATTACACTTTCAAAACTATCAACATGCCCCTTTATTCTCAAGAATCATTTACCCTCAAGAAAGGATAAATTATGAGCCTAAATGATACTACAATAAACTCAACAATACCTTAGGAATTTTGGTCTAAATAGAAGAATTAAACAATAATTTGATGGAAATTTACAAAGATTTTGATAAAGAAATAATTATCTAAGCTCACAAACACCCCAAAGTCTCCCAATGAACACTCTGCCAATTTTTTACACACTATCTAGGGCTTCAAGCTATTAAGACATGTGAAATTTAAGGTGAAAATAGGGTAAGAGGTAATTTAATGGGCTCCCAGGTACCGCTTAACAGGCCACATGACCTTTCAATCGGTCACTGATAAAGCATCCTTGTATAATTAAAGCAGTACATGGCTAGCCTACCCTTCTTCTAGAGCAATCAAGTTGCCTCTTATACTAGCATTAATATCGAGTCAAAGAAGATTTAGAAGTTAATAAAGGGGTTGGTTTTTTCTCTTGAGCTAGCTTAGACTTAAATAGTAGTTCATGGAGCACCATTTCAAAGTATAGTGTATCATGCTAGGATGACTGAGACTATTCCATTAGAATTTTATGGATTCACCAAGAGTGTGCGCTATTGGGGCAAGTTTAGATTTCACACTATTCAAGGTAAAGATTCTACAAATTTTTGTAGGTATTATGGTAGACCTGTACAGGTAGTCTTATGAAGTTCAAATAGTGGGTCTTCTAGTTTTGCTACTTTGAGTGGTTGTTCTATCTCGGTCGTACCACTTTCTATTGAGTCTAGCCATAGAATTTTTTTTATATATGATAAGGTTGGCCATTTTGACAAGGACTATACCAGCTATATTCTCACAGCTACTCTTATATTGGCTATGAAAAGTAGAGGTTCTACTATAAGTGCGAGAGGCAGATGTAGTAGTGCTCGTGGTTGTAGCTACAGGACTACTCAGGTAGCTATTCAATACCTGCCAGGTATGATGTAGAGGTTTTCAGTATTGTCGTCACAGGTATCATCCCCACATGTTTCAGATCAACATCTATAATAATTGATCAAAGATCTACTTTGTCCTATGTATCTTCATAGTTTACTTTAGGTTTTTATTTTACTTGTGAGCCTCTTGATGTACCCATCTATGTATCTACCCTCCTAGAAGATTCTTTAGTGGTGGATCGAGTGTATCAATCATGTATTGTGATCTTTGCTAGGCATGAGACTAGAGCAGGTCTACTAGTTTTAGATATGGTAGATTTTGACATCATCTTGGGTATAGATTTGTTGGCTTCTTACCATGTTATCCTAGATCATTATTCTAAGACCATGACTTTAACTCCACCTTGCGTGCCAAGGATAGCTTGGAAGGGTGTATTTCATTTGGGTTCTAAGAGAGTTATATATTTGCTCATTGGTTGGTTGAGAGGGGTGTTTAACTTATTTGGGTCATATTCGTGATACTAGTGTTGCTTCGCCTCTTTTTTTGGATTCTGTTTGTATTATCTGTAAGTTCATGGATATTTTTCCTATGCATTTGCTTGGTATGCCTTTGGATCATGATATTGACTTTTTCATTAATGTTGAGCTATGCACTAGGCCTATTTTTGTTTCTCCTTATAGGATGGACCCAACATAATTAATGAAATGAAAAAATTAGTTGCATGAGTTGTTGGATAAGGGATTTATCTGACCTAGTATATCACCTTGGGTTTCTCCTATCTTATTTGTGAAGAAAAAGGATGGGTCTATGTTATATGTAATGATTATCGACAAATAAAAAAGGGGACGGTTAAGAATAAATATCTTTTTCCTCATATTGATGACTTATTCTTCCTGCTTCAAGGTGATTTTGTGTTTTTAAAGATTAATTTGAGGTCCATATATCACCAATTGAGGATTAAAGGTTTTGATATTCCAAAGATAGCTTTTCAGACTAGGTACAGTCATTATGAGTTCTTGGTCATGTCCTTTGGTTATACCATTGTCCTAACCATGTTCATGGAGTTGATGAACCGGGTATTTTAACCTTATGTTGACTTCTTTGTAATTTTACTTTTAGTTGATATCTTGGTTTATTCCAAGAGTGAGACTGATCATAAAGAGCATTTACAGATTGTATTTTAGAGGTTTAAGGATGAGAAGTTGTATATTAAGTCCTCAAAGCATGAGTTTTTGTTAGAGTTTGTTTCTTATGGTGACCAAGGATAGTATTATGGTTGATTTGACCAAGATTACAGTGGTTCGTGTTGGACTAGGGTTATTTCTCCTAATGGGATTTAGAGTTTTATTGGTTTAGCCGGTTACTCTCAGTGTTTTGTTAAGGGTTTCTTAGTTATTGCAGCCCTATTGACCATGTTGACTTAGAAAAAGCTTTCCTTTCAGTGGTTTAATACTTGTGAGGGGAGCTTTCAAAAACTCAATGTTTTATTGACCTCAACTCCTATCTTGACTTTACCTGAAGAGGGCATGGGTTTTATCTTCTTTGGTGATACTTCTAATGTTGGTTTTGGTTTTGTGTTGATATAGAAGGGTAAAGTGATTGCATATGCTTCTCGTCAGTTGAAGCCTCAAGAGAGGAATTACCCTACCCATGATTTGGACTTATGCGCTATTTTATTTGCATTGTAGTTGGGGTGGAACTATTTGTATGGAGTCTATTGTGAAATTTTCTCAGATCAAAATAGAATTTAGTATTTCTTCACCAAGAAAGATTTTAATATTAGGGATTGTCATTGTCTTAAGTTGCTTAAGAGTTCTGACCTGAATCTTCTCTATCTTTTAAGTAAGTCTAATATATTTATGGATTTCTTGAGTCAGAAGTCGACTAGTATGGGTAGCTTGGTGCATCTTTGGACCCATAAAAGGCCTTTGGACTTAGAGTTTCAGTATTAGGCAAACCAGATGACTAGGCTTAATATTTTGACACATGGGTGTGTTTTTGCATTTGTGATGGCTAGGTCTTCTTTGATGGAGTAGATTTATGCTCAGCAGTTTGATGTGTTAGTTTAAGAGTGATTCAGGATAAAGTGTTAAGTGGTCAGGCTAAGGAAACCTCACTTGATTCAGATAGCGATTTGAGGATTGTAGGTTAATTTTTTGTTTAGATTCTGAGTAATTAGATTAGATTGATTTTGGATGAATCCCAATGTTCCAAGTATTCCATCCATCTTAGAGTGGCTAAGATGTACTATGACTTGAGGCAACATTACTGGTGGGGTGGTATGAGGAAGGATGTATCTAATTTGGTAGCTTGATGCCTATATTTCCAGAAAGTGAAGGCCGAGTATTGATGACCTGATGGTTTTCTCCAGAGGTTACCCATTCCCTAGTGGAAATAGGAAGAATCACTATGGACTTTGTGACTGGGTTTCTTCGTACATCTCATTGTTCCTATAGTGTTTGGATCAGAGTGGATTGATTGACCATATTTACTCATTTCATTCTGGTTTAGGTTTCTTACAGTGTTGAAATTTGGGCTAGTGTCTATATTTATGAAATAGTTCATCTTTATTTTATACTAGTGTCTACCATCTATGATTGAGGTCTAGTGTTTACTTCTCACTTTTAGAAGACTTTTCAGGAGGAGTTCGGTACCTGGGTTGATCTTTGCACAAATTTCTACCCTTAGACTGGTGGTTAGTCAGAGCAGACTATTATGGTTTTGGAGGCTATGCTCTGCGCTTGTGTTAAGGATTTTGGAGGTCAGTGGGAGCAGTATCTTCCTTTTGAAGAGATTGCATATAATAATAGCTACTATTCTAGTATTGAGATTTCTCCTTTAGAGATTTGTATGGTAGACATCATCACTCTCCAGTTGGTTGGTTTGATATTTTTGAGATTATACCTCGAGGTACGGACTTGCTCCGTGAGTCCTTTGATAGAGTTTAGATCATTATAGACTTTGAACGACTTAGAAAAGGGAGAAGTGTTATGCGGATCATAGACTTTGTGTCTTGAGATTTAGTGTTGGTGATCGAGTTTTTCTGTATATGTTGCCTATGAAGGGCATGGTGAGGTTTGCAAAGAGGGGAAAGCTTAGTCCCAGGTATAATGGACCTTTTAAAATTCTTCAAACTATTGGGCAATATGGCTTATGAGTAAGCATTACCCCATGATTGATCAGCTATTCATTCAAATTTTTATGTTTCCATGCTTTTGCATTACATTCTGGATAAGTCTCATCTGATCTGTTGGGATTCAGTCTAGTAATATTAGAGGTTATCTTTTATTGAGGGGCATATCTCTATTTTAGCAAGGAATGTTAGATAGTTGTGTTTTGGATATATTTCGGTGGTTAAGGTCCAGTGGACCCATTGACCAATAGATAAGGCTTCATGGGAGGTCAAGTCTGATATATATGGTAGGTATGCCCTGCTTTTTGCTGATTTAGGTATTTCATTTGTGTTTAGTTTGAGGATGAACTAGATTTTTAGTGATGGATAATATAATGATTTAATTTTGGATGATTTTTGTGAAATATTTACTACTTTGTGGCTTGAATATTTTACCTATCCCTGTGGTTGTTTTGTAGTATTTTTGAAATGGGAATAATTGACTTGATTCCCAATGGATATTTATGTGATTTGTGAGTGTTTGTGGTTTTTCATGGCTTGAAAAAAGCCATATTATTGACTTTGGTCATCATTTATTGATCTGTGAATTAGATGAAAAATTGGACTACGCCAGTAGATCTAGAACATCAATTTTAGTTTGTAACATGGTTGGTGTAGTTTTATTGCTTTTATATATTATTTTGACCCCCGATTCATAAAGTTTTTAAATTAGGTCTTAAGGGTCAATTTTCTGAAACTAACATTTTCTTCAATAATTCGATATCGCCATTGAGTTTGTAAGGTCAAATTTGGGTTAGTATCAGGTTTGGTTCAGTTTTGTGGCCTTTAGATCCCATTTTGACCCTTGGTTCGAAAATAGTGTAAATAGGGTCCCAAGAGCCCATTTTGTGATATTGCCTTTTTTCCCATAAATTTGATGATTTTATTTTCATTTGATCCAGAACATGTTTTACAATAAAATTTCACTATTAGATCATGTTCATAGGGTTCTGAAAGAGTTACGGGGGTGAAAAACATGTTTTTGACATTGCTGAGATGGTGTGTTCACAAAAGCAAAACTTTTACCGTTTGACTGGGTCGCTTGAGTGAAAATTTGGCCAATTAAGTGACATTTTGACCCTTTGACCAGGTCACTTAAGCAATCAAAGTGTCACTTAAGCGACCATCCCTAAGCATAAGACTAAAATTCATATTTTTGACGTTTTGGGAGCTAGAAAACTTCAATTTTGACTATTGTCGATGTGTTTTTCCGTAGAATCATTGTCTATAAATTTAAAACTCGATTTTCCTCATTTTCCAAGAATTTTTATTTTATTTTTCATGATTTCCACAATTTTTGGGGTTTGAGATCTCGAATTTGTACAATTCCAAAGGGGTTTTCTAGATTTCATACATGGATAAGTTTCTAATCATATAACTATTACTTTTCTCTCGATTTTATCTTTAAAACAACATCAAAGTCTTGATTTTTAAAACAAATTTTGGAATTTTTTTTCGGTAAAGCTTGAAAGTTTTTTTTATTGATTTGAACCTCTATTTTAACTCATTTTCGCAAGGGTTTTCAGATGTAGACTCCTATGAGTATGGGAAACATGTTTCTAAAATAAAATTTTGATTTTACCCTTTTTTTTAAAAAAAATTATTTTAGGTGTCTGTTTTGACCCTAATTAAAAAATAGGCTATATGGGTATCATTGACTTTATTTTGATGCGTAGATTTTGTATTTGTATATTTTTGTTGATTCTGAATCTGTTTGTAAGGGGAAAGCTCTAGATTGAAAGGCTTTTTGAACCAATTTTTTACATTCAAGGTAGGTTATGGCTTAACTTTCTTCAGACAGGGTTAGGTAGTCAATAATAATGTGAAAACATGTTATGAGTATGGGGTTGTATCATAAAAAATATGCTTAGGTGATTTATGTGCCTATGTAGGAGCCTATGTGGATAATATTTGGTGGTTTTGAGACATTACTTGCCTTGTATTGTCTTGTAGGGTCTTGTTTTATGTTATTGTCCTGGTATTGATATATGTATGCTTCATTGCACTATTTTGGTGGAAAAACCTAGATTTTTTATTTATGTGGTATCAATAACATTTTTCTTGAATGTTTCGCTTTATGGATTATGAATTATATTGGATCATGGATGGTTGGTTGATTTTAGTGGGATTTTGGCTCACATGTTTGGTATATTGGTTGGATATTGGATATTTTCGTTTTGATTAGTTGTGAGCATTATATCCTCATATCATATTCATTCATAAAACAATGGTACCACTCTGCAAATACTAGAAATACTATTTTTTTGACAGAAAATGTGACATCTTTAAAAATCCTCGACCTATGTATGTATCCTAGAGGAGTTATGGGTATTGGTTATATATGGGTTGATGAACCCCCCATGTGTCCTACCTCAGGACCACATCTTGGTAGGTGTAGACGGAGGTTGTACAACGACCTCATGCATCATTATCATCTTCATTGCATTCCATATATATTGTTCTGATTTTGTGTTTTATTTTTGTTCTTAATGAGAAATCAGTCTATTTGTATTTCTTTCCCCTTCTTGTACCTGGTATATATGTGTATCTATGTTTTCCTTTTGTATTATTATTTGTTATATGTGTATATAGTAAAATTATTAATGGAGACAGTGTGGGCTACTATTTTCCACATTTTCTGATTGCAGGTGACATGCCTTTAGTTTGTGTTTATACGCTTTATTTTATACTTCACCCAGTCGGACTATAATACTTCCTGAGCAAAAGTGGACTAGACTTATCCCTATTGTGCCCTTTCAGTGCAGATCTAGGTACAAGTGCCCGCTCGGATAGCTGATTCAGTTGGCATTTGGAGTATATTCGAGGTAGCAAATGTCAGATGATTTATGAGTTAGCCTACTACCTCTTCCTATCTATTTCATGTCTTATTTAGTATTTGTAGACAGATTTTGATACTTTTTGAACTATTATTGTATCTTTGATGCTTGAGATATATTGTTTAGTTCTTACACTATGACGCCGGGTTTTGGAAATTGGTTTGGTATCTTGATTGTATTTTTTCTATTATTATGTTTTGTGGTTCAGATTCTCTCTAAAAGACTTGCCTTAGATTTTTAATATTGTTTTTCATTGTTATATCAGTTTGGGTGATAGGCTTACTTGTCAAGGCTTGCCACGAAAAGTGCCATCATGACCATTATTTTTTGGCTCGTGACAGTAAAAGTGCCACCTTCTTCTTCTAAAAGAAATGAAGAAAGAATGTGGAATACATATAAACAAAGACTAAATGCATATGATAGTCTCAAAACTTTGCGGAATTAGTACAAGAGCTTAATGTAACAAGATTAGAAAATGAACTACTTAACATAGACACTAGTCTAATACATAAGAGGAAGGAAAGAAATTCTCCAAAAGCTAGGAGCTCAACCTATGTCTCGAAGCCATTGTTGGGCCGCACGACGTACACAACAATGGCAAAAGGTCATGCTATCATCTGTAGGCTACAGAAGCATAGTATGAGTACCAAAAATGGGGTACTCAGTAGGGAACTACCAACTGAACATCAAATATAATGCAAATATAAATAACATGCAAGTAGAAATATACACTACACCCAAATATCCAACAATCTACGTAATAAATATACGAAGACTATAAGGATAACTATCCTATTCATAACCTAGAAACTAATAAAACAAGGTTAAGGAGATAATAAGGATGAACTATCCTATTCTAGCTAAACCCGGGACCCTAAGCACTATACCGTATATCACTCGTTTATATATGAATAAAGAATAGAATAATGATGTATATATATGTATGCAAAGCCATGAAATTGATATATAATATGGATACATGTGATGTAGGGATATATAATAATATCATAACTACTATAGATAGATACATATACACAGGAAAGTTTAACTCAAGGTGCAAACTAAGTAATAACACTAGCATCATAGGCCTCCTAATTAGAGTTGGAACTAGTGCTAACATAATTAGGGTTCAAAACCATAATAGCTAACTATGGTATAATCATGAAAAGTACCTCAAATCTCAGTACCGGTCCAATAATCAACCTATCACGAACTAACCATAATCACAATAACAATAAAAAGTAACCAACTAGTTGGGACAAACTATACCTGATCGGGCATTTTATAAACCACCATCATTATAAACTCGGAAGGTTCAATTAACACTCATAAAATAACAGTTAGATCCTATGCCTATCGAAACCCCTATAATAATATATATACAAGCAATATATAATATACTGCAAACAATACACATACATATACCTATGCAACCCCCAATAAGGATGATAGATATAAGAAATAGTTGTGATAGACAATGCAGATGAAAGAATGAATGCCATGTAAGTCATTAATTCTATAAATAATCCAAGTACCATAATGTAACCTAGTGTATACACTTCCTTCAACCTGACGACTCACTAAGGCAGGACTTACTATAATGCCCCGAATCTGGTACCCAAAATGCTACACGGTGTTTGTGACCCCGAAGGACCACAAGCTAACCCATGACTGATACCTGTACCTGTACGCTGCATAATATACTAAATAAATGTGGAAATAAAGACGGTAAGGAGATAAGGTTTACACTGAATAATAAATGAAACAAGAATATTTGAATAGTGTGGTATATCAATACCAAAACAAAACTGAAAAAAATTGAAGTCTGAATCGAATATGAAAGCCTCTAAGTACTGTCTGAATATGGAGTTGAGGGAACATGTCTTCAAATAACTCCGTCCAGCAAAACTAAGCTGAAATAAATAATAACACAGATTAATGATCATGTTCTCAAAGGATAAGGACTCATTGCTACCTTCTCTTGTGGAAATTGGGATGCTACTGATGCTCTGGATCTCGTGCTTCTAAAACTATGGTATAAGACACCATAGTGCAAATGCGTCAGCACTTTGAATGTACTGGTATACATATGAGGTAGGTTGAATGCCTGGGGTTTATATGCATGAACAATACTAACTGGCTGACTAACATAAACGTGAGAAAGCATACATGAACACATAATACTGTAAATGAGATCATGAAAATATGATTATTGAGTATGAGTACCGATAACATGAGTTTACTGATATATCTGATAACATGGGTGACTGTATCTGATAGTACTGAACCTGATAGAACTAGGTGAGTTCCGTACTATATATGAGTTGACTGTATCTGGCAGTCCTCAAATCTGAAGAACTATCTATGTTCTTTTACTGAGACTAATTCTAATACTGTGGGAGATAGTTATCTAACCTATATGCTGCAAATGCGCTATAATAGCTAAGCTGGGGTCCAATCTGTGCCCTGATTAGTAGGGTGTCAATACCGCATCACTGGTAGAGACAAACTACAGGCAACCCTCATCTAACAGTGTCCCCAAAAGAGAATGGTGGGGCCCTCATATTATAGTGCTTATCCACCTTATCAACCCTCATCTGACAGTGTTGATGTCTAAATCTATGCTAGCTACATAGTTTTGGAATGCAAGGATGACTTCTAATAATCCCACCCTCACCTGACAATGTGTGTTCCTATCCTTGGGTTCACTTGGTGCTAATTCCTACTCCCATCTGAATAGACACTGAACATGAATAACTTGACTAAACTAACTGGATTTAAAAAGTTTCATTGACTGAAGGAATACTATTGAGATTACTGAGTTGCTGAACTCTCCTAAGTTACATGACTGACTGAATTCTACTAAAGATGGCTTGACTGAGAGGATCGTAAAAACATTACACTGGATCTAGGCACACAACTATATTTTTGGGTACAAGTACCTCCAGAACTCGATAGAAGGAAACTGACATAACATGATCACAATTCACAATGCCATAAGTTGGGGATTTCAACTACACACAGTACTAATCATTTTATACATGGAAGGGAATGCATATAACAACATGCCATAAGTCCATCAAATCTAGTTTCATGAACATCCTATCAACAATCATAATGCATACAATATCCTAGAAGTCATTGTTTTCAAAATAGTGTAGCATGCATTTGTCATTTGGTCACAATTGAGCTATAATACATGATTTCTAGTCTCCTAGGAATTTTATCAAACATCTTACATGAACAACTTAGGCATAGGTGTAATCATCAAATTATACATCATGAACAACCAAATTTACATGTTTCCAACTCATATGATATCATAGCTTTATAAAAACACACAAAGAACCTAACTTGGGGATTTTACAACATCAATTACATAAACAAATCAACCCACAACATAATAACATGGTTAATAATTTATAATAGGGTTCTTGAGCTTTATGGATGGAAGGAATCCGTAAATCAACACAACACATATATTAGATGAAAGTTCCTTAACGATCTACGATGAAATCTCTTGGACTTGGGTCTTTAAATTGAAACCCTTGTTCTTGGGAGTGATGAAGTAAGGATACTTTGTATACATGTCTGCTTCTGCTTCCCAAGTATCTCCTCTCAATAGAATGATTTCTCCAAAGAACTTTGTCTAGAGGGACTTCTTTGTTCCTCTGTCTACGAGTCTGATAGTCTACGATTTCGACTGGAATTCCTTTATAAGAGAGGTTGTTCTGAACATCAATGCTCTGAATAGGGACTACAACTGTTGGGTCACCTATGCACTTCTTGAGCAAAGAGACGTAAAAGACTAGATGAACTGAGGCTATATCTAAAGTAAACTCAAGCTCACAAGATACCTTGCCAAAATGACTTAGTATCTTCAAGGGACCGATATATCGGGGACTGAGCTTTCCCTTCTTGCCAAACCATTTCACTCTCTTCATGGAAGAGATCTTTAGATAGACATATTCACCAATCTCAAACTCGAGATCTTTTCTATGAATATCCGCATAAGACTTCTACTGGCTCTGAGCAGCCCAAAGTTTTTCTCTGATCTACTGGACTTTTCTAAGGCATCGAATACTAAGTCAGGCCCTATGACTGAGGCCTCACTAACTTTGAACCACCCGATTGGAGATCTGCATTTCCTACCATAGAGAGCTTCGAATGGAGTCATCTGAATACTGGAATGATAGCTATTATTGTATAAAAAATCAATCAAAGGTAAGAGGTCATCCTAATTTCGCTTGAAATCAATTGCACACACCCTTAGAATATCTTCTAGAGTATGAATGGTCCGTTCTGCCTGACCATCTATCTGAGGATGAAAGGCTATAGTGAGATTGACTTGGGTACTAAGACCCCTTTGGAATGCTTTTCAGACACTATAGGTAATTTGCGTACGTCTGTATGAGATAATAGATAGCGGAACACTGTGCAATTTGACCAACTCTCTGATGTAGAGTTTGGCATAATCCTTGGATGAATACGAGGTATGAACTGGAAGAAAATAAACTGATTTGGTTATCCAGTCCAAAATGACCCAAACTGAATCATGTTGACGATGAGTTCAAGGCAAACCTATCAAAAAGTCCATGTTTACTTCTTTCCGCTTCCAAGAAAGAATAATGAACTCCTGCATAGGACCACTACGCTTCTAATGCACTCTCTTAACCTATTGACATGTACAACACTTAGCCACAAACTCTGCAACATCTCTTTTTATCCCACTCCACTAATAGATTCCCCGCAAGTCGCAGTACATATTAGTGGCCCTTGGATGAGTAGAATAGCACACACCATCTGCTTCTGCAAGAATTCTCTGCCTTAGTCATTTACACCTGGGACACAGAGATGACCATGACAATGCAATACACCATCTCCCCCTTGGGAAAAAACCTCAACTTTTTGATCCTTACTGACTCTTTCAACTTAACAAGGATGGGATCTCTATCTTGCTTTTCTTTTACCTTGGATACTAGAGATAATTCTAAACTACTCTGAACCCATAAATCACCCTCTTCTATATCGTCTAAGTGAACGCCTAGTCTGGAAAGCTTATGCATTTCCTAAGCTAACTTCTTCTTACTGTCCTCAACATAAGCAAAACTACCCATGGATAGTTTACTGAGTGTGTCGGCCACTACATTGGCCTTGATCGAATGATAAAGGACACTTATGTCATAATCTTTACAGAGTTCTAAGCACCTTTTCTGATGAAGATTGAGATCTTTTTGAGAAAAGACATACTGAAGGCTCTTATGATCTGTGAACACATCTACATGAACTTCGTATAGATGATGCCTCCAAATCTTTAGGGCATATACTATGACTGCTAATTTAAAATCATGAGTAGGATAATTTTTCTTATGGGGTTTGAGCTGTTTGGAGGCATAGGTTATGAACTTACCATGCTACATGAGGAAACAACCCAAACCTACTCTGGATACATCACAATACTCTACTAACCCATCTGGACCATCTGGTAATGCTAGAACTGGAGCTGAGGTGAGTCGAGTCTTCAACTCCTAAAAACTCTTCTCGCAAGGATCTGACCACTGAAACTTGACTTTCTTCTGAAGCAATATTTACATAGGGGATGCAATAGGAGAAAATCCCTTAAAAAATCTCCTATAATAGGCAGCCAAACCCATAAAGCTCCTGATATCTGATGGAGAGACGGGTCAAGTCCAGTTTCTAACCACTTTGGCCTTTTTAGGATCTACTCTGATGCCATCACCAGAGATAATATGACCAAGGAATGCTATTGACCTTAGCCAAAACTTTCACTAACTAAATTTGGCAAACAACTGATGTTCTCTAAGAGTCTGAAGTATTATTCTGAGATGTTCTACATGATCACTCTCACTACGGGAATAGACCAGAATATCATCTATGAAGACTATAAAAAACATGTCCAATTACTGCTTGAACACACGGTTCATCAAGTCCATAAAAGCTGTTGGGGCATTGGTAAGACCAAAGGACATGACCAGGAATTCAAAGTTACCATATCGAGTTTGAAAAGCTGTCTTTGAAATATCACATTCTATGACTCTGTGCTGATGATAGCCGGATCTGAGGTCTATTATGGAGAAGTAACTGGCACCCTTAAGTTGGTCAACCAATTCATCAATTCTGGGAAGTGGATACTTGTTCTTGACTGTGACTTTATTGAGTTAATGGTAGTCTATGAATATTCTGAGAGAACCGTGACAAATACTTCCCACTCTATAGGGCCTACATCATCTGACCTATCTGACTTCCACTGTTTGAACCAAGTATGATCCATATCCTGCAACTGATTTACAGCTAGCACAACACTCTCAAAGTAGTCACCCTCATGATTCTGTGACCCTCTGAACCTGATAAATTAATTTGTGAGGGTCCTTATCTGACTTAGACCTGAGAAGGGATGGAGGGTTTATTTGGGTAAAGTCCCAAATCCTGGCTGCAGCTAAATTGGCCACTGAGTTGGCTGGAATGATAGCTAGTCATTCATTCTGAGAAGCAACAGACTGAGAAAGAGTAGTGAATGCGTCCCTGAACTTCGCATGAGAAACATGTTCGTCCAAAAGATCTTCTTAGACAGGCTGGATTCTTCTCCTGGGAGGCATGTTTTGGAATAAAGAGAAGAAACAGATTAGACTGAGCTATTGACTTGAGTTTATGCTCACTAGAACGACATAAATACTGAAAAAAGGGAAACTATTCCTAAAACATCGTATATCTTCACATAAATGTGGCTCACAAGACACCCATGAACAAGACTCTACTAGATGTGGTTTTCAGACTTCCTAGGACTCTATTGAACCTTAGTCTCTGATACAAAGTTTGTAACGCCGTAAATCTGGTACTCGAGATGCTACACGGTGCTCATGACCCCGAAGTACCATATGCTAACCCATGACTGATACCTGTACCTGTACACTGCATAATGTACTAAATAAATGCAGAAATAAATGTTGTAATATGATAAGGTTCACACTGAATCATAAATGAAATAAGAATGTTTGAATAGTATGGTATATCGATACAAAAACAAAACTGAAAACAACTGAAGTATGAATTAAATCTGAAAGCCTTTAAGTACTGTCTGAATATGGAGTTGAAGGAACATGTCTCCAACTAACTCTGTCTAGAAAAACTAAGCTGAAATAAATACTAACATAAACTAATGATCATGTCCTCAAAAGATGAGGACTCACTGCTAACTTCGACTGTGGAAACTGGGATGCTACGATGCTCTGGAGCTCGTGCTTCTGAACCTATGTTATAAGACACCATAGTGCAAATAGGTCAGTACTTTGAATGTACTGGTAGACATGTGAGGTAGGCTGAATGCATAGGGTTCATATGTAAGAACAATATTAACTGTCTGACTAACATGAACGTGAGAAATCATGCATGAACACATAATACTGTAATGAGATCATGAAAACATGATTACTGATCACATGATTTTACTAATATATCTGATAACATGGGTGACTGTATTTAACAGTCTTGAACCTGATGGAACTAGATGAGTTTCGTACTGTATCTGAGTTGACTGTATTTGACAGTCCTGAAATCTAAAGA
Organism: Capsicum baccatum var. pendulum; assembly: GCA_030864225.1. Lineage (NCBI taxonomy): Eukaryota > Viridiplantae > Streptophyta > Magnoliopsida > Solanales > Solanaceae > Capsicum > Capsicum baccatum. Next base: position 154,481,096 of record CM061560.1, on the reverse strand, counting down.
ACTATCTGAGTTATTTTAATATGACTGATTCTGAAAATATTGGAGACAGTTAGCTAACCGAAATAACCCAAATGCACTATAATAGATAAGCTGGGGTCCAATATGTGCCCTGATTGGAAGGGTGTCAATACCGTGCCACTGGTAGAGATAAACTGTGGGTAATCCTCATCTGACAGTGTCCCCAATAGAGAACGGTGGGGCCCTCATCTGACAGGGCTTATCCACCTCATCAACCCTCATCTGACAGTGTTGATGCCTCAACCTATGCTGGCTACATAGTTCTGGAATTCAAGGATGACTTTTATGAATCACATCCTCACCTGACAGTGTGAGTTCCCATCCTTGGGTTCACTCGGTGCTAATTCCTACTCCTATCTGAATAGATACTGAACATGATTAACTGGACTGAATTAACTGGACTCATAAAGTTTCATTGACTGTCGGAATATTACTGAGATTAATGAGTTGCAGAAATTTCTTAAGTCACATGACTGACTGAATTCTACTAAAAATGGCTTGACTGAGAGGATCGTGAAAACATGACACTGGATCTAGGCACAGAACTATCTTTTCGGGTACAAGTACCCCCAGGACTCGATAGAAGGAAAGTGACATAACATAACAATTCTTGATCATAGGAATAATAGCCACAATTCATAATGCCATAAGTTTGAGATTTCATACTACACATAGTTCTCATAATTTTATACATGGAAGGGAATGCATATAACAACATGGCATAAGTCCATCAAATCTAGTTTCATGAACATCCAATCAACAATCATAATGCATACAATATCATAGAAGTCATTGTTTTCATAAGAGTGTAGCATGCATTTCTCATTTAGGTCACAATTGAGCTATAATAAATGATTTGTAGTCTCCTAGGCATTTTATCAATCACCTTACATCCACAACTTAGGCATAGGTGTAATCATCAAATTATTCATCATGAACAACCAAATTTACATGTTTCCAACTCATATGATATCATAGCTTCATAAAAACATACAAAGACACTAACTCAGGGATTTTACAACATCAATTACATAAACAAATCAACCCACCACATAATAACATGGTTCATAATTTAAAAGAGAGTTCTTAAGCTTTATGGATGGAAGGAATCCATAAATTAAAACAACGTATACCGTAGATTAAAGTTCCTTAACGATCTACGGTGAAGTCTCTTGGATTTGTGTCTTCAAATTGAAGCCCTTGTTCTTCTTCTTGAGAGAAATTGATGAAAAGAAGTATATTTTGGTGTTTTGAGGGCTAAATTCCGTGTTTTTGATATATATAGGGGTGGGAAAATGACCAAATTACCCCTCAAAGCACGGAGGTAGAATGCTGAAAAACTGCGCACAAAGGCTATAGCAAGGCGGCGTCTTTGCCAGAGCCTTTTGCAGTTGTGCGACACCTTGCTATTGAGGGAGAGGGCCAAGGCTATAAGCTGGGATGCACCCCCTTATAGCCTTTAGCTACTGGTTTGAAATCTAAACGTACCTTAAACGGATTCCAAAAATTCCAAAACTCACTCGGAATGTATTATGGACTTGCCCCATTACAACACAACTTGGAAATTGGAAAATGGAGGTAGGGAAGGTCGTCAAATAAATCCCCGAAGTTTGAAGGCTTAAAATGAGACTAAGTGTTGAATAGCTAGCTAAAATATTCTAAGTGTTGAACCTTCCAAAGTGCTTTTTGGAGCTAAAAAAGTTGATTATCAATGTAAGATTTTGCGGGGTCTTACACCTACGACGTCCTTTTTTCTCCGACCATACGGTTCATGGATGAAGAAGCCCCTAGAGGGTTTGGGAGTACCCACATACGCCAAACTTGTCCTAATACAGGATTTCTTGTAACAATCATCATCGTTAATCCACTCTATCTAGTACCAGATATATTTATGTACATATAAAATACATAGGCTAGAACCGTGGCTAAAAGAGTTTATGTACGTTACTCTATTGCTCATGGTAAACTCCTAGACTAAATGATCGTAACAATATGAAAAAGGTCAGAATCACTCATGATGGAGGTAAATAGTTATAGTAAAATGATGGACCTAAATCCAACTCTGTCAAATTTCTAAAACATCATTTCCAGTCTCAAGGGCTTATAAATTTTTAGTTAAGATGGTATGATTCCTGTTATGAAAGAATTTGTTTTAAAAGCGAAACGTGGGAATAATCCTTTTTTAGGAAATCAGTAATAAACCATATTTTTAGTTGGAATCGTACTATTTACTATCTAAGTTATCATGAAGGTATCAAATATATGTATGCCATCACCAATATCTAATTAATACGATTATAAGAATCAATATGTCTATAAATTATGACCACTTTCTATATAATGATAAAACACTTTCTGAAATCTAACTAATAACATAAACACGGCCTTGGGCCCAATAATATATTTATACGACATAATAATAACATCATAATCTAGGAAAAATCATCGCAATCTACTAAGTAACGAATTAAACATTAGTCTATAGGCTTATAAGTCTCAAAAATACCTAACATGGTATCATCCTCAAGTTATAAGATCGCAGAAGCATAATAAGTATTTCACTTTAAGGGTAAATTACCTTTTTAGCCCAAAAATTCTTAATTTAGACTAAGTCACAGTATTTTAACATCAATCATATCCTAACATCCCTATTTAACATAGGACATATATATATAACACTTTCTCAAGAATAAGAGTTGACAGAAGCCTACATTGATATCGAACCGCAACCGTTGAATCATCCATCATTTGTCAATAATTACTCCACTATCATGATATGTCATCGTGCTGTCCAAATAGTTATTTACATATCATTTGAAGTATAATGAGACCCATATTTGTATATTAAAGAGGGGTTCATATTTCATGTCAAGAATGACCCTGTGGGGCCTGCAAACAAAATCCAAAACTAAACCCTCATAGGGTACCTCGAAAGAAAAGGAATTTGTGCTCTAATATTGCTTACAAACGGAGCCCAAATTAGGTCTCAAATCAACCCTAAAAATTTAGGAACTTATGACCTAATTTCTAAGGATTTTACCATGAATTGAAATCAAAATAGAAGGGAAAATCAATGGGAAATGACAGAGAAGAGTTAGGTTAGCTTGAATCAACTTATCTTGATGATTTCCAACTTTTTTCTCTCTTTTAGCTCTTAATTAGGTGCAAAAATAGTGGAAGGAATGGTAGAAAATTTGGTTGAGAAAAGGAAATAAAAAGTCTACAGGTGGCACTAAAATGGACACCTGGGTGGTAAAGAGGCAACATAACTGCTAAAGCAGTTTAGCTATAGCAGCAAGTGTCACTAAAGCAGCCCTAAAATCGCTAAAGTAGACACCTCTTTAGCGGTCACTGGGCACTAAAGCACACCACTGGTAGAGGGCCAGGGTCGCTAATTACTCCCATAGGAACTAAAGTAACCCAATAAGTCCCTAAGAGATCCTATCAGGTGCCAGGCACCAGATTTTTCTATATTCATAATGGACTTTGATCGGGTGCGTGAGATTCATTTAAAATACCGTGCATGAAAGTAAACTATGCCACTGTATAAAATTTGACATTCTAGTCTTAATGGAAGTATAAAAACTTTCATCCAAGATTATTTCGACTATGTAGAGCCCACACCTATAAATTTATTTTTCATATAGTCCACCCAATTACACAAAAAATTTTTGAATGACTCAGGACCTAAACCAAGGGATCCCCTATCCTAAAATGAATGTTTTAGTGTTGATAGTGCTTTTGAAATTCTCATATTGATTCATATACGAGTAGTTTAAGACCGAGATGAAATCCTAAACAACAAAAGCTTCAAAATAGGGAAATGAACTAAAAATTTAAACAAACTTTCTCATAATCAAACCGATAGTTTTGGCGAGTCATAAATGATCTGTACTCATTGTAGGAAGGACAAAAATCCCAAAAGTACATAAAAATAGAGGAAATAGCCATGAGGTTCATTACAATATCTACTATGAAAAAGAAATTTCATTGGTAAAAGTCAATGGTTAGAAAGATCTTGGACACTAAAAAAGATGAGGCACTGGGCCCACATGCTTCATGCTCTACTCCCCATATAACCTCCACAAAGAGACAACAGTTCTAAGGGATTTTGCTATAGGTATCCCTTTTAAAACCAACTTGCTATCTTCACTTCTTAAACAATAAGAACACAACCTCAACCATCAACCTACTGTCAACTATACTGAAGAAAGCTAATGTATGATAATCTAAACTATGACAAATTGATACCACACTGATACTAGCACAATCAAATGAAAAACCATTTAAGACAAAGTCAATCCAAGGCATGCCTCATGCCACCAACTCCAAAACCCAAATATAACATTTTTATCTCTTCATAAACCCACTATCAACTCTAAAACAAGAAGAAAGTTCCTCGAGCCCTATCCATGCAATTCCATCATACAAACCTCGAAGAACTGAAGTTGATCCACTGAAAATACATAATGACAAGACTGAGCATAAGCCCTTAACACAAAATAAAAAATATGTAATTCTCAGCAAAGTTGTTTCTTTTTTTTTTTTCAAATCCAAAAAGCCCTTCTTACTTACACTACCTGGGCACATAGATAGAGATATCCAAGGTTTGTAATCTGTATCAATGCTATAACTACTTTGAATAGTCATCAAAACTTGAAATGAGATCTCCAAAGCAAAAATACTCACTATTGAGTGATCTGCTCCAAGATTTCCCATCAATAAAAAAAGAAGCCATGTTGAGTACAACTCAAGGTGAAGGATGAAAATTGGGGTAAAAGCTGAAAGAAGAAATACCATGCCAATGGACTACCATCTAAACAACTATCAACCACAATCCTTTGGAACTAACGAGGACAAAGTAGGCACACATATAGTAGGTTTAGCCAACCTAGATATGGAACACAATAGAATTGAGTCTAAAATGAAGGTCACTCCCAACTCTAGAACTCCGAACTTTAATCTTGACACTAAGGCTGAATCGCCTAATCTCAACTACCTAAACCAAACCTAAAGATAGCAATGCATTCTCATTCCAAATCTATCATAACCTCTAAACCACCATTATATGGTGTTATATCTAAAACCGAGTCGACAAGTCTGAACCAAGGTCAAATACTCACATCAACCTTACTATCTAAATCCGACATATCCTACCAAATCATGCCGAGCCAAAATCAAAATGTAGCTGAAGTATAAAATCAATATGGTAGATAAGTCACTAGTTGAAGATACAGACAACCAAATCTATACCCATAAGAAGGCATGAAAATCCAAAGTGTACTTGAGAACTCACCAAGCCTATAACCCATGCTAGAGATAACCAAAACTCTACAAACTTAGAGAAATATAACTTTTGCGGGAAACTAACAAATCCAATACTCAATAAAGATATAGAATAACCATAGACATCTATCACCAAGGAGAATAACTCCACCAAGTCTTATTTCGCCAAATAATTTTCAAAATAGGGATTTTCTTATTCTACCTAAGTAGGATAACCTTAACCAAAACAACCCATGTATCACATCGCCGAAGAAGAAGGTGATAACCTCAAAATTAATGCCAAGGTCGAGACCACTACTAGAAAGTAAACCAACAAACTTAAGATATAGAATTCCTAATCATCCAACTTAAGAAGTAGTTACAGGAAAATTCACCTATCTCTAACTCTCTATCTCCACATAGAGAAAAATCACATCACGATAAGAATATAGTATCCAAAACTATGCCAATTCTTAGAGCAAGCTATCACTAGGAGACAAACCCAACAAATATGAAAAAGGAATTCAAGAATGCTTGGCATCGATAATAAAAAAATTATTGAGTGACGGACTAGTTAAATTGGAAGAACGAATCCCAACTTGCAAAAACCTAAAGTTACTTATATATAGATGGAAAGCCAACACTAAAATATTCGCAACCCAGAGGCAAGTCCAAAAATCTCAAACCTTGAAATAGACAATATAACCAGATTACCAACTCTAAAACCATAATAGAACGTAAGGCCAACTTACTTTCACAACCATAACCCACTCAATAACTGGTCTAGCCTCGCCAACAAAAGAAGAAAATTACCAACCTTACCTTTATACAAAAAAGAAATCATCAAACCAACCTAGCTGCCCTAGCCAACAAATAAGAACTATGGAAAGGAAATTCTAAGTAAATAATGCTAGTCTTTCTATATACTAAGTGAGGACTGATCAAATCAAACAATGATAATAATAAAAATAGTAGTATAGTCATCAATATAAAAGGTAGGTCATACCTAAAACAAAATTAATGGAAAGTATCACTCTATGGCCACAAGAAGGCCAATGTGCCAAGGTAAATGAGACTCAAACCCAACTGCTACACCTAGGGGAAAATATCAATACTGATATACTCCATCCACTACTAAAATAAAATAATCTATGTGGGTAGACATATAATTATGAACTCTATATGAAGGCATACGATAATCAATAATAACCTACCAAGGCATAAAATCATTGATATGTTTGAGAACCCTAACATACACAAATATAAATGTAAAGGAAAGAAATAAAAGTGCATCTATCATGGTGAAATTTGAGGTCTTATGCCTGGCGAGTCTGGAGGAGTATGGATATGAGCTGGTCTAAACTTGGATTGACTATTTGTACCTCCAACTATGGCAGTAAGCATGTTGCCTCTAACTTATAGTGCCACCAAATTCTGATGGTAATCTAAATGAGCTGAATGACTCATAATCCCACATGAAAGACACTCTCTAAACTAATTATTGATCCTTCAAAAGTTGTAGCAAATTCCTAAAGCCCTAACCTAACTTACAACATGAGCTAATCCCAACTAGCTAACCAAATGACACCAAAGGTACTTTTTATTAAAATGACTATTCTTCCTACACTCATATCACACTACAAAAACTCTAGGTTGGTGTGAAATAATTTCTATCTCTATTTGAATAACTAAATCTTATCTGGGGCACTCTCTAGGCTAATGTCCTATCTCCCCACAACTAAAAAAAGCTCCAGAATACTTTGTGGTACTGCTCTTCTTGATATAGAATGGCTGCCATAGTTTAAAGACATGTACAAAAAAGTCTATATGGTCAGACAAGAACTCTACCTATTATGATTAACAAATCTAATCTAAGAGCTACCCATAGTTTGAAATATATCCTATGTATAGCCAATAGGCTATAAGTGAGGCTAAACTCCACCGAAAGGATCCTCACTCCTAGATGGGACAATAGTAGCACTATACCAATGATATGGTCTCTTACAACTATCTTTATAAGTCTTAATACATGATTTATGTGTGGCCCTAACATGATTAATAACCTAAAAAATGAAGATATAACTTCTATTATGTGCTCTAATAAGAAATGAGGTGGGTATGCAAATGCTTTGGTAAATCCATAAAAGATGTCGTGCTCTAAAGTACATATTTTAAAAATATGACTGGCCCACTCAAGGAAAATAATCTCATACTCTAAACCCATCAAGAAACCATGATGATTACCAACAAGCCCATTTTTGGCCTTAGAATTAGTTAATAAATCGAATACCATCTCTAGCTATAAGGTATCTATAAAAAAACTTGGGATCCCCAATGTTGAATCTCAACAGGTTAAAGCAATCAAAAATTCTATCAAGGCCTCGACTGGCCCTAAATAATTTAATTAATGATGAATATCTTTGACATCCATACCTAAATTCCTGGTTTAACACTGGTGTGCTATAGAAATATAGAATTATTAGGGTTAAAATAAGAAAAAATGCATGTTTGTTAGGTTATTTTGTTATCTATGATGCCATTTAGGTATGTTTTGTAGGAAATCATGTTTTTGAAAATAAGTTCTTGAAAAAGGTGAAAAAAGGTGTTCTTGTCTATTTTTAGAGCGATTATGGATATTTAAGATGTTTTCAAGCTTGATCGTAATAAAAACATATTTTTGGAATCAAAGAAGAGCTGAAAAGATAACTCCCGACAACTACTAAGTCAACATATGGCTACAAGTAGGACCTTCGGATTGCATGTAGGAAAAGCAAGTACTAGAAGTTCAAAATCTCAAAAGCTTAACTTGAAGGATTTTTACTCTTGGTGCATGAGGTTTGCACCTGCACCTAGTGTTAAGACCGCTGCTACTACTTGCATAATATACCAGACTACAGGTAAAAACTAGTCGCTGACCCAATTTTATCTTATTTAATTTGGGCTTTTATTTTTGGGTCTCCTCTCGTACTATAAATACCCTTTATGTACTTTGTAGTTAGAGTTATGCACTTTTGATATTCACAAATATATTTTGTTTCCAAGATTTGCCATAGATCTTGGGATTTTCTTGTATTAACTTTGGTTCATTAATTCAATTACTATTGTGGGTCTTATTACTTCTAATAATTATGATTTCATTCATGCTTTTGAACATACATGTTTTTGATTTCTTCACAAGTATGAGCAACTAAAACTAATAGCTAGAGTTGAGGAAACCCTAGGTGATTAACGAAGTAGTGAAAGGTCTTTCGTTATTTTGAACTGATACTCATTCATGTATTGCTTTGTATTCGTCATGATAGATTTCTTAATGGGTGCACGCATTAGGATCCTGCCTAGATATTATACTTAATCCAAATAAGAGCAGTGACTAGGAAAACATAAAGTCAATAGTAATTGGGAGTTTCACTATCCATCCATGCTACTAGGTTCTATTTTAGTAAGATGGTTAGATTTCATCTAATAACTAGAGACTCAAAAGATAATTGTTAACTAGAATTAACATAAGGATTAGTAAGGCAATATCCTGAGACTAAAAAGGTAAAGGGTAAAATCTTTCTACTTATCCAAAAGACTATAGAAGGTACATAACTTATCAGTTTTGCTTGTAAAGTATCGAGTTTTTTCAATAAAGAATGATAAGACTATGGAGTTGAGAAGATAGGGGGAGAACAATCCTATTTCTCATTTACTCTAATTAAAATCGAGGTTAATATAGTTACTTGCTCGAGATTACTACATAAAACTGCTTATTTACTTTTTTTGGTTCTGCATATGAATTACAACTGCTCAAATCTTCAAAGATATGTGTTCCCTTGGGATTCAACCCCAACCACTGTTCGGTTACTATTTTTTTAACCGATTGTATCATCATCTAATAAGTGGAATTGTATGGACATCATTAAAATATTGGCACCATTGCCAGGAAATATAGTGTTGATTCATGATATGAAGCTGTTACAGTTTTTGGGATTTTCTTTTTATTCTTAGTTGGGCATATGTCGATGACTGCCTAAAATATGGAGTAGAGAAAATACATTACTCCTACTAAATCTGAACCCATAGAGGATCCTACAAAAACCTGGTAGGATATCTGAGCATAAAACAAATAAACCCCCTAAAGGGGTTTATTTTGTTGTACCTCCCCTTCTCCTTAAGGAGAGTAGGATATTATTGAATGATAGAATGATAAGCTATTATCTCAAGCTTAAGACAAAATAAGAGCAAGGGAAGAAAATAAGTAGGTATCTAGAGAGGTAGAGATAGTTGACCAGATACAAGCAGCAGACCGCCGAGCAACACTTGGTAGAAACCAGAACAGAGCATAAGGGGCCTATTTTAAAGTAATCCCAGCATAGTAGTATGTCCAGCCATATATAGATGACTAAGAGGTATTGGGATACTTTGATCTGGCAAAGACTAGAGCCGTAGTTCCTCTTTTTTTTCCCGAGGCATCAAGTTTGATATTACCAGTGTAATGATCCAACTCTTAAATCTAAAGGGTGTACTTGCTGATCTGCCTACAGATGTAAATTGGCACTTTGCTAATTTTCACAGGATTGCAGTTCATATACAAGTCTAGGTTTGAATTAGGAAGCACTTAGACTAAGGATTTTCCCCTTTTTACTTTCAAGTGAAGCATCTTTATAGTTAGGGGAACTGCCAAGAGGCTCTATAACTACATGGAATGAGTTGTGCAAAAAAATTTTTAATAGGTTCTTTCATCCATCTAGTATGTTGAAACTTAAAGATGAGACTTATAATTTCAGGCAGCGGCAGTTAGAGTCTATGTACAAGGCTTAGTTCAGGTTCAAGAAGAAACTGAGTATAGTTCCCAATCATTGGTTGTCGGGGATGAGCTTATTAGAGAAATTCTATGTATGAGGCTTAGTTCAGGTTCAAGAAGAAGCTCAGTATAGTTCCCAATCATTTGTTGTCAGGGATGAGCTTATTAGAGAAATTCTATAAAGCACTGACCATCAGCTCTAGAGCTATGAAAGATACCATATCTAGATGAGTTTATGCAATTATGATGGGAGACAGCTTTAAAGATGTTAGATCAGATCTCGGACAATTACCGAGGGTGGAAAACTCGAAAGGCTAAGAGAGGATCTAGCACATATGCTATTGGTGCTTCTTGTGACAAAAAAAGTAGCTGATGACACAGTAACATAAGAAATTTCTTTATTAAAGACTAATCTTGGGGTACTAGCAAAGTGGCTTGCAACATTAAATTTTGAGAAAGTGAATACAGTAAAAGCACAAGGGTCAGCTTCCAAAGCATATGTAACATGATTAAAAGAAGAAATGAATTATTTGGATCATTAGATAGCGGTTTTCCAAGTCATAAAGCAAGGGAACCAAGTTCAGAACTCTTATGGTAGATATAGACACTGCATCAGAGAGCAAGATAGCGATAGGAGAAAGACAGACTGCAATAGATAGAAGGAGATAGGTAGATTCTATCTAGAAGACAAGATATAGAATCTAGAATGAAAGACATGTTGGCTTAGATAGTGAAGGGTCAGGAAAATCAATAGATCATCCTTAAGAAGATTAAGGCCGATATTTTAGGATAGAAACAGAAGGTTAAGTCACATGCCACTGCTATCAAGTAGTTAGAGAAACAGTTCAGGCATATATCAACAACTCTAAACCAAAGGCAGCCAGGTACCCTTCGAGTAACATGATGTAAAATCCTAAAAATGATGGTCACATACTTAATATTATAATGAGAGGTATTATAATTGCTATAGATCTCCCACTACCTATTGGAGAAACTTTTGATGATAAGACACCGACTGTTGAGTTTGAGATAGTAAGAGGTGATAATGGTAAAGTTGTTGAAGATAAAGGTAAGGGTTTAGTCACTGATACAGAAATCAAATAGATTCCAAAACCACCCCTACCTTATCATAATAAATTAAGGTAGAAAAAAGTAAAGGTAAGTTTAAGCAATTCATTAACATGATAAAAGAATTGATCTTGAATATACATCTCCTAAATACATTGGAGAAGATGCCTAGATACTCAAAGTTCATGAAATAATTGGTAACAAGGAAGAAATAAGATACATTTGATGATGTCAATGATATGCACCACTGCAGTGAAGTAACGCTAGGTTTTCAGTGTCAAAAAAGGGCGATCTTGGTACATTCAATATACCATGTACTATTGTGTCATACCAATTTTCCAGTGACTTATGCAATATAAGGGTCAACATTAATTTGATATTGTTGGCCTTATTCAAGCAGTTGGGTTTGAACCCTCTAAACCGACTTCGATACAGTTGTTGATGGCTAACCGTATAATAAAGAAGCCTGTGGGAATCTATTTTAATGTGATCGCGAGGGTGGATAACTTTATATTTCTGAATATATTTGTTATTCTGGTCTATGAGGTTGACACAGAGATGCCCATTATATTGGAAAGAGCATTTATTTCCATAGGCAGATCTATGGTTGACATAGAAAAATGTGAGATAAAGACCTGAGTCAATGAACATTCACCATTTAAAAATAATTGATTTAGTCAATTTACATTAGGGTAGCAGCGGTGATTAATTATATTAATGACCCTGGAGGATTAGTAAACCCGCGTGGTGCCGCAGTGTTTAATCAAGCGTTGCATCAGATATAACTCATAGGCTTGCTGGTGAAGTTTAAGTATCAAACGTAGATATGTCCTGTCGTGACATTAAATCAAGCACTGAGTAGGAGGCAACCCACAATTTTAGTGTACACAATTTTGTTGTTTTTGTCTTTTTGTAGGTTTTAAGCTTTTTGAACTTACCAGGAATATAGTAAAAATTGCTACATTCATTGATTTCTAGTAAGGGGACTCTGTGATCAGCCCATCATGGTCACAAGTCTCACATGGTAAGTTGAATAATAAGTTGAAAAGTTGTAATTTTGAGGAGTAAAAATGGTAAATTATGGACTTTGGCATCTAATTTTACTTTAGGAACCTAATACTTAGGTTGAGGGAACATAAAATCTATAAAAATATCTAAACACCAAGTCTAGGTTACAGAAAAAGAAAACCAAAATTTTAGGCTCGGCACCTGTGCCCAGGACCTGCTGGTCGTAGGTGATACCTTCACCCAGGGCCAGACCGCAAGTAGCGGCCATAGGTACAAGACGAAACTTGGTCAGTTTTTGGGCCCACTTTTTGAATAAAATTTTTGGCCCACCAGTATTTGTATATGACCTAAAAATATCTCCTCTATGTGAATCAAGACAATTTAATTTTCTCACAAAGGATGATGAGGTGGTCCTAGCAGTTGGGGCAAAGAAAGGTCTCATAAATAACTTGTAGAACCCTAATTTACAATATGACTAGGCCATTAAAAATAATAGGCATGATTTGATGGAGTATGCATTTGTCGATAGGTAGAGGCATGCATCTATAGCTGTGGGTGCATCATCCAGTCGTGCACCGCTACCACCGCTTCCTCCGCTAGCTGATATGCCCCTATTAGAGGAATCTCCTAATTTGGGAACCTAGTGTATCCCAGGTATCTTCTCACTTCTCTCTATTTTATTTTGTTTTAACTTATTGAGGACAGTGTGTAATTTTTCATTAGGTGTGGAAATACCATGCCACCGTGAGTTTTTATTATTATTCTTCTTTTCTTGTCAATCGCAATATGGTTGTATAACTATTATGTCTAAGATAATTGTGTGTCGTATTGTGTTTTTCTTCGTATTGTTTTATTTTTGTTCAATTTGGAAATTTTGATTATTTAGGGCAGCAGTCCTGTTTTGACTGATTTGTGATACCCCTCCAAAAATTTATGTTTTATAACTGTGTGAATGTATATATGTGTGAAATTTTTTGATCTTGTTATGGCATTAGGATTAGGGACATGATAATAACTTTAATAATTGCATGAACCAAATAAGTAGTAGTTGGAAATATTGACTATGTGATATGTATGTGTGAGATACTACCTAGTTCTCTTTTTGTGCGAATTTAGAACTTGTCTCGTTAGTCTTACCTAGGTTGAAGGATAGTCGGTTAGGAAAGGATCACTGGTCAATTTTTATTTCTATCCATTATTATCCTGAATGACCTTTCATTTTTGAATTTTATCCCTTGATCCCTATTTTGATCCTTATAGCTTATTTTTCTTGTTTCACTGTTTACCTTCCCATTTATAGTACAATTAACCTAGTTTGGCCCCGGTCCTATTTGGATATTGCGCACCACAACTCAAGAAAAATGCTTAAGTTGAGGGTGTCTATCATAGGGGTACATAGTGTAAAATAGGTCTGAAAAAGGGTAAAATAAGAGAAAAAAGTTAGTAGGGCTGGGTGTGGTAGAAAAATAAAAAGAAAAAGTAAAAGCAAAGAAAAGAAGTGAGACCCTAAGGTTAGTGTAGTGCCAAGGAGGATTAGTCAGATCATTAGTCCATATGTACCATACCATCCCTAAGACTACATTATAAGATAAGAGAAGTCATGTAGTGATCCTAACTTGACTATCTGAATGCTAAGGTAAAGAAGATAAAGGCAAACCTATGGTATTTAACATGCATTGATTGGAACTTCTTTTTGAGTATGAGTGTCTCTTGAGCATCCCTGCATTGACCTGAATGATTTCATTTGAGAGAGTGGGACATCCTTGTTGTGAGGGCACTTGAGTCATATTGCTAGCTATTTGTTAGTTTCAGGTAGTGTAACTAGTATATATGAGTGGTTGTTTGTTGCAAATGTAACTACTATACCTTTATCCCATTGTGTGATATTGCTTTGCTTTATTTCCCTACACAATTGGTTTTGAGAAATAAGATTGGAGGGGGATGTTGTGTTTTGAGTTTAAGTGTTGACTGACTGCCGTAAATAGCTTAGTTTCTCCAAGTTAAGCGTCATTTTTATTTTTGTTATATTTTGTTGCCTGAAGACATGAAAACATTAAAAGGTTAAGGTGTTGTTCTACTATAGAAATATAGCACTTTCGATGCTTAAAATGATGAAAATATTTAAGTTTCTAAGGTTACTTTGTTAGATATGATGCCTTTTGTGTATGTTATGCAGAAAATCATGTTTTTATGATAAGTTCATGGTAATGGAGATAAAAGCTATTCTTGGCTATTATTGAGCAATTATGGATATTCGGGATGTTTTTCAGCTTGTTCGTGATCACGCATGTTCAGGAATCAAAGGAGAGCTCAATTACTCTTAGCATTAGTAGTGGTGAGTCCTCATCAATCAAGGATAGGTTATTTTTAGTTACTTTAAGTATTTTATTTTATGCTCAATCAGTAGGATTTAGTTGAGGGTTGGTACCATCAACTCTTCATGTCTTAGAGGCTTACAGATATTCAGACTAGATATTCAGATATTAAAATTTGTTTTAGTTTCATTTATTATTAATTCAGACATGCTAGTATTATATTATTCCATCTTCTGTATATTATAATTTATCATTATTTTATTCAGCTCTCACAGTAGGTACCAGATCAGGGGTTAGATGGGGTTAACTTGTAGCCTTAAGCATCATGTTAAGACTAGAGGGTAGCCTTGGGTCATGTTAAAAATTAGTATCAAACCCTATAGTTTTAAAGTGTCTTAGGGTATCTAAAAGTCGGATTGAGTAGAGTCTTGTGCATTGGTGTGAAGCATACCATATTTATGGGCAAGAGGCTAAGAGGTATTTTTGGAAGGTTTCCTTTCTTTCGATATTCATATAGTGCAAAAAAACACAAGATCTATTGATTTTCCTTTTTCAAACTCTCCCTTCATCCATATAGAGATAATGCTTCAAAAAAGAAACAACAGAATAAGAAATGAGGATTAGCCTGCACCACAACCTATTTAGAAAGATCCCCTAAATGAACATGTTTCTCACGCTGAATTTATGTCCACTTTCGTAGCTTTGGCCCATTATGTAGCAACTTAGAATAAACAACAAGCTATTGCCCCATCCAATGTAGTGTTGAATATAGCTACAACTAGTATTAGATACTTCACTCGAATGAATCCCCCATTGTTTTATTAATCCAAGTCTGAGGAGAATCCGCATGAGTTCTGTATGGTGTGTAGAAAGTGAAAGACATTATGGGTGTCACATTAAGTTAGAGTGTGACTTACCTACTTATCAATTGCAGGGAGTATGCCATACTTGGTTTATGTAGTGGAAGGAGGACAAAGGTGTTGAGACAATACATATAGAGTGGGAGGAGTTTGCCACAACCTTCTTATACAGGTTCTTTCCATTAGAGTTGAGAGAAGATAAGGTTTAGGATTTGAAAAATCTGAAGAAAGGTAACATGAGTATCAAGGATTACTCACTCAAGTTTACTTATTAGGCGAGGTACGCTCCAACTATGGTGTCCGATTCTAGGTCCAGGATGAGTAATTTTATGTCAGGTGTTTCTAAGGAAGTATTCAAGTAGTGTAGAACAACCATGTTGATTAAGGAGATAGACCTTTATAGTCTGATGGTTCACGCTCAGCAAATTGAGGAGGAGAATCTCAAAGAGGAGGAAAACAAAAATAAGAAGGACAACATTGATAGCTTTAACTTTTCTCAACAGAGGTCTAATAGAGGGAAATGTTCTCAGTTCCACTAGAATTTTTTAGCTCTGGCCCTATATTGAGATAGTGTGCTTGTGCCTAAGTTCAGGCAGGACAGTTGAGATAGAGCTCTAGGATCTAAGTACTAAGGTAGTGTAAATAGTGGGTGCACCAATTTTCTTTACAGGTAATGTGGAATGAATTATTTGGGAGAGTGTAAGGAAGGTAGTGATGTATTTTTTTTATGTGGCAAGATAGCCCATAGGATCAGGTATTTCCCAGTAGTTGGCAAAAAGGGAAAGGATGTTCGTCAGCAAGGTCAGTCAAACTTTTTGTTAGTTCCAGCAGGTCACCCAACTCAGAAGGGTGCCAACTCCCATTCTACCAATGGTCATCATCAAATATTACTTTATGCTCCCAGTCTTTGCATGATCAGGAGAGAGTTCTCCTAATATGGTTATGGGCACCTTACAAGCCTTTCATCTTCATATTTATGCATTGTTATATTCTAGGGCTTCACTTTTATTTAGGAATCCTTATATAGCCATAGTCTTTGGTGTCAGCCCTAAAATATTAGTCGAGCCTTTCTCAGTGTCTAACCAAGTGGATTATTTTGTTGTAGCTAAACAGGTATGTAAAAATTTTCTGGTCATAGTGTCTTGAAAAGTTACTTCATTTGATCTTGTGGAGTTAGAGATGACTGATTTTTATGTCATTCTTAGCATGGATTGGCTACACTTATTCTATGCTTTAGTTAAATGAAGAAATAAAATTGTCCAGTTCCAATTTCCTAATGCACCCATTATTAAATGTAGGGGTAGTAATACAGTGCCTAAGGGAAATTTTTCTCCTATTTTATGGGAAAAAAATGATATCCAAGGGATGTATCAACCATCTCTTGTGAGTTAAGAATTAAATTTTGTAACTCCAAGATGAGTTATTTCTACTAGTGAATGAGTTTTAAGAAATATTTCTTGAAGATCTTCCCAGAGTCCTTCGTAAATGGGAAATTGACTTTGGAATAGATTGCATCCCAGATACCCAACCTATCATAATTCCACCTTATATAATGGCTCCAGCTGAGCTTAAGGTATTAAAGGAACAGTTGAAAAATCTTTTAGATAAGGGTTTCATTAGGCCTAGTGTTTCTCGATAGGGTTCTCCACTTCTCTTTTGCGTAAGAAAGATGGTTCCCTTAGAATATGCATAGACTACCATCAGTTGAACAGAGTCCCAATTAAGAATATGTATCCTCAACCTAGAATTGATGATTTGTTAGACCAACTTCAGGTTGCAAGCTATTTCTCTATGATAGACCTCAATCTGGCTATCCTCAACATTGAGTTAGAGAATGTGACATCCTAAAGTTAGCCTTCAGAACATGGTATGGTCACTTCAAATTCCTAGTTATGTCTTTTGGACTAATGAATTCTCTTGCAGCTTTTATGGACTTAATGAATAGGGTGTTCAAGTAGTACTTGGACATATTGGTCATAGTCTTCATAGATGACATCCTCATCTATTCCAAGAGTGAAAGTGATCATACAGAACACTTGAGGGTTGTATTTCAAACCTTTAAGGATCATAATTTATTTGTGTAGTTCAACAAGTGAAAATTCTAGTTGAGATTAGTAGCTTTCATTGGTCATATCATTTTTGGTGATGGCATTCAGGTTGATCCTCAAAAGACCGAGGCAGCAAAAAAGTTTCCTAGACCCATCTATCCATCAGACATTAGGAGTTTTTTGGGTTTAGTTGGTTACTACAGATAGTTTATTGAAGAATTTTCTTCTAGTTCTTCTCTCATGTCTCGATTAACCTAAATGAAAGTCAAATTTCAATGGTTAGACTTCTACAAGAAGAGTTTTTAGGATTTTAAGACTCGGCTCACTTTTGATCCTGTCTTGACTTAAACAGATGGTACAATGGGTTTGTAGGTTATAGTGATACTTCTAGAGTTGGTCTTGGTTGTGTGTTAATGCAGCGAGGTAAGGTCGTAGCCTATGCCTCTAGACATCTTAAACCCCATGAGAAAAATTACCCAACCTATGATCTTGAGATGGAGGCAGTTGTCTTTGACTTAAAGATTTTAAGGCATTATCTTATAGGGTTCATGTTGATGTGTTCATGGATCATAAGAGCTTACAGTATATGTTCACGTAGAAAGACATAAAGCTTTATCAAAAATGGTGCCTTGAATTATTGAATAGATATGTATGAGTGTGTTGTGTTACCCATGTAAGGCCAATGTGGTGGCTGATGCCCTTATTAGATTGTATATGGAAAGTGTTGTGCATGTTAAGGATTATAATAAAGAGTTAGACCATGAGGTTCATCAACCTTTTAGGTTAGGTATTTGGTTGGAATATTTAGTCAAAGGTATTATATGGTTTCAGAATGGTTTGGAATCTTTATTTTTTGCTGAGGTGAAGGAAAAACAAGACAGGGATCCTATTATAGTCATGTTGAATAAGGCAATTAGGGATCAAAAGGTTGATATTTTCACCTAAGAGGGAGATGGTGTGCTTCATTGTCAAGGCAGGTTTATGTTTCATGAGTAGATTGTTTGAGACAATGAATATTAGTTGAAGTGCATTGTGTGTGATATTTTATTTACCTAGGAGACACTAAGATGTACTATGATTTTTGGGAAATCTATTGGTGGAGTGGTATGAAGAAAGATTTTGTGGAGTTTATGGCTAAGTGTTTAAATTGTCAGCGGGTAAAAGATAAGAACCAAAGGCCTAGTAGTATGATTGAGGAGTTCAGCATCCCCACATAGAAGTGAAAACCGGTGAAAGATATGTATATCTCCTATTGGTTGGTTTGAAGTAGGTGACGGTACTGTGATAGGTACATATTCAGTGTATGAAGTGATGGAGAGAGTTTAGTTAATTTGAGAAAGGCTAAAGATATCCCAAAGTCGGCATAAATCTTATGTAGATATGAGAAGATGAGATCTTGGGTTTGACATTGGTCACATGGTTTATTTGAAAATTTTTCCTCTGAAAGGGGTGAAGAGATCTAGAAAGAATGTCAAGATCAGTCCCCTCAATGTTGGTCCATATAGCATTTTGAGCTGTTTTGGGAAGGTAGCTTATGAGCTATAGTTGCCTGCAGATTTTGCATAAGTGCATCTATGTTTTATGTCTCTTTGCTAAAGAAATTTATCTGTGACACAACTTTTGTTATTCCTTTAGAGAGTGTGGTTGTGAATGATAGTCTCTCCTATGAAGAAGTCCCAGTTGAGATCTTTAACCTCCAGTGTAACGCCTCGAGTTTGTACCCCAAACCCTACACGGTGCTCATAATCTCCAAGGACCATAAGCTAACACATGATTGGCACTTGCTATAATAACTGTGTAAAAAATATTGTAATAATTGTGGAAATAGGGGGAAACATATTCCATACGATTCAAATTGAAAATAAATCTAAATACGGTATCAAAATACCAAAACTAAATACAAGTACTGAAAAATTGAACAACTATCTGAAAATACTCTAGTCTCAAAATCTTCTAAACTGTCTGAACTGTGGAGTGGATGGGACAAGTCCTTAACTAACCCTAACTGACTATTGGACATCTAAATGGCTAAGGGTGTTCTGGAGCCCGTGCATCTGAACATATGATATAAGACATCATAGCGCAGAAGAAAAGAATGTGTCAGTACTTTTAATGCACTGGTATGCTCAGTGAGGTAGGCTGAAGTGCCTGGGTTCATACTCCTGAACAATACTAGCTGAATATCTTGAGTATGACTGAATGAGAGTACATGCATGAATATGTAAACTATACTGAGATCGTAATAATAGTGAATACTGGATTACTGGTACCTAAATAACTGTATCTGATAGTCTTGATTCTCTGGAACTATACCGAGTCCCATACCGAGCTGAGTGATTGTTCCTGATAGTCCTGAATCTGCAAAACTGAACTGAGTTCTATACTGAGACTGAATCTAAAACTGAGACTGTGGGAAGTAATAATTAAACCAACATGCCCCTCCTCTAACTAATTTGGGGTCCAACCTATAACCCTAGTTGGAAGGGTGTCAATACCGTGCCACGGGTAAGGAAAAGTACTGAGTCACCCTCATCTGATAGGTACTTTGAACGAGAATAGTGGTACCCTTAACTGGTTGATAGATCACCTCATCAAACCTCAACTGGCAGGTTGATGTCTCAACATATGCTAGCTACGTAGTTCTTGAATACAAGGACTGCTCTTAAGGATTTCACCCTCTACTGGCAGGTGAGTCCCCATCCATGGCCCCACTCAGTGCTGAATTCTACTCCCAACTAAATAGACACTGGACTGAATTCTAAACTGTACTAGGCTAGACTGGACTATTACTGATCATACTATATAACTGAACTGAACTTAGTTCATTGAGTTTTGCGGACTGACAGAATACTACTAAATTTTGTTAACTGACTTAATTATTCTGATTAAAATAGGATTGATTCCACTCTGTGACTGACCATGGCTCTAGACAAGAAGCTAAGTTGTCGAGTCTTAAATACCCCCAGGACTCAATAGCATAAACTTGAAAGACATGGCATAATCTTAAGACATGGTAATTACTATTTAGTCATCATTCATTCATTTGGGCTTTCAAGCAAACACTTACATGACATGAACTTGCATACATGCTAACATGATATAATTTCACTATTCAACTCACATAGACAATTCATCAGACACTTGTGGGGCATAATATGTGGACATAATACAAAAAAAAATATGTAGGCATCATTATTCAATTCCAATTACATAATTCCAAGAGTTTCACCATGAATTCACATGATAAAGCACACATATCAATTAAATCTACATGAATCTTTTAATAAATCATGAATACACTTTAATTTAAATCATAGAAATCATGAAATCACTCTACATGAACTTTAAAAGAGTTTCTTGCCTCCAAGGGTGGAAGGAACCCTTGGTTGAATACTTCACAGACCTTAGTTGATGAATTTCTAAAAGTTAATGGTGAGTTATTGAGTTCTTGATTTGAAATTTGAACACCTAGGGTTCTTGTTCTTGAGCAATTTGTGAAAGAATGAATATAGTTGCCTCTAAAAGGATTAATTTCATGTTTTTAGGGGCTGAAGGACGTGGGAAAAGACCCAAATACCCCCAAGGATGTGATCTTTTAATGACTAAAAAACTATGTTACTAAACACGCAGGTAGACGCCTCACGACGTTGGCATCGACGTGATATCCAATACACCACATCATTAGCATCGACGCGATAGCCAACGCGCCACGTTGAGTCCGTGTTGGTTTACTGGAATTTGCACAGAAGCTGGGAAAAACTATCTTATCAATGCGATGGTCAACACGACGCATCGAGATCACATCAACCCACTATTTTGGGCACGCAAACCTGATCTAAATGAGGTTTGAAAAATTTGAAACTTGTCTGGAAACACCTATTGATATTCCTGATCATGAATTAACTCAAATATCGACATTTAATAAACGTAAAGGTCAGGAAATAATATTGCCAACTTTTAGAGGATAAAATAACACGAAGTTTGAATACTTAGCAAAAATTTTCTAAGTTTGGGACCCTTGTCAAGCCTAAAGGACTAATTTAAGCTAAGAATTATACGGGGTCTTACATTATCTCCCTTTTGGGAATATTCATCCTCGAATGAGACTACTGAGACTGAGAATACTGAGAGACTGGACATGCCAAACTAAATCATTGTTTCATAACTGAGATCACGGATACACTGAATTACAATACTGAGCATGCATATCTAATGTATAAATACATAATTGAACTAACTCATGAACATATGATTGAACATTCAGTGGTAATTGATACGAAGTTCATAACTGAAATCTAAACATGAAACTGATTAAACTTAAGGAAAACTATTACATTGAGCTAAATCTGAGTTTACAGAGAAGAGGTGAGGATACTCGGTCCACATATCTACTTATGCTTCCCAAGTATCTCCCTCAACTAACTGATTTTTCCAAAGAACTTTTACTAGAGGGACTTTTTCGTTCCTCAGTCTGCAAATCTAATAATCAAGGATTTCAACTGGAATCTCTTCGTAAGAGAGGCTGTTCAGAACATCTATGCCCTCTATGGGGATTATGGATGATGGGTCACCTATGCATTTCTTTAGCAAGGTTACATGAAACACTGGATGGACTGAAGATACATCTGAAGGCAACTCAAGCTCGGAAGCTACCTTTTTGAAATGGCTGATAATTTGGTAAGGACCGATATATCAGGTACTCAGTTTTCCCTTTTTTCCAAAATGCTTCAATCCTTTCATAGGATAGATCTTCAAGTACAAATAGGCACCAATATTGAACTCGAGATCTCTTCTGTGCACATCTGCTTATGATTTTTGTCGGCTCTGAGCTATTTTAAGTCTTTCCCTGATTAACTAGACTTTATCTAAGGTATCAAATACCATGTCAGGCCCCACAACTGTGGCCTCACCTACTTCAAACCAACCAATGGGAGATCTATACCTCCTATCTTAAAGCACCTCAAATGGAGCTATTTGAATACTAAAATGATAGCTATTGTTGTATGTGAATTTAATCAAAGGCATGTGGTCATGCCAACTAACTTTAAAGTCTATAACACATACTCATAGAATATACTCTAATGTTTGAATAGTCATTTCTCCTTGACCATCTATCTAAGGATGAAAAGCTGTATTGAGGTGAACTCGGGTACCAAGACCCTTTTGGAATACTTTACAAAACTGAGAGGTAAACTAGGTACCTCTATTTGAGATGATGGAAAATGGAGCACCATGAATGTAACATCCCGTATTTTTCTTGTACTTGTACTAATTATATGGAACCTTTTATAGCCTTGTGGTATAGTAAAGGATGAGATTGTTATGCAAGTGTTAACGCTGTAGATAGGATTATAGATGCTACCCTTGAAGTTCTATGTGATATGGCCAAGTTAAGTCGATAACTCTATTTAAACTTGTGATCTTAAGCTAGTATTTAGATCTGAAGTTTAAAGTGACCAAGTGTGTAGCTGAAGGTTAAATTAAAGGGATTAGGAGCTGAAAATTGAAAAAAATATTGAGGTGCTTGCTAGACTTAATTAAGCCAGTAGGTGAGTCACCTACTTGAGATATTTGGAACAAATTAATGGACATATTGCTATGGACCAGATTTGGGCAATATAATGTACTCATTTGGGTCCAAATTAAATAGAAGAGGAAGAAAATGGGTATATGGCCCAACACACGCAATCTGCCAAGGCACAAATATAATTGAGCCAAATAAGAAATTAAGCAAGTAGGTGCATCACCTATTTTGACGTTTCAGCAGCTTGGACCCTTAAGTAGGTGCATCACCTACTTGGACTAATTTGTGGCTGAAAATGAGGTCAATAAGAAAGGTTCTAGATGGCCCAATATAATCAAAATACTGCAGGTAATTCTATTCATTTTAAACACAATTTCACCCTTTTAAACTTTAGTTTTCTCTCTTTCTTAACAAAGGTTAAGAACAACAGGCCTAAAACTCCTTTTAGGGTTCTTGAAGAAACCCTCACTTTTGCAGCCCAAGTTAAGTGAAAACCCTTTAGTTTTTGTTTAATTATATCATGGAAGATTCTGAAATGATGTTATAAGTGCTTAGTTATAAATATATGGCAGAATATAGAACAAGCAATCTGCTTACTTTTCTTTGATAATAAAGAACTTCTCTTTTCTTCTTTGGTTTAAAGTGTGAAGGAAAGTTCAAGATCTTTGAAGAGTTCAATTAAAAGAATAAGTTGCCGAATTGAGGTAAGGTGGCTGGTCCATTTTGTTCTCTTTGTAAATGAATTTGAAAGAGAGTTATTGGTGTGTTGTTATTGAGAACATAAGAGATGATGAGT
The DNA here is from genome assembly GCA_030864225.1 of Capsicum baccatum var. pendulum. Lineage (NCBI taxonomy): Eukaryota > Viridiplantae > Streptophyta > Magnoliopsida > Solanales > Solanaceae > Capsicum > Capsicum baccatum. The sequence goes on along the minus strand of CM061560.1, from coordinate 154,457,408 downwards.
TCAATAACGGGTTGCTATAATAAGAGTGATTTGGGAATATTTTATGGACTGTTTTGTAAGTTCATGTTATCGGTTTTCATGTTGAATTGGAGAAGGGTGTGATTAGTTTGTCATGAAATATAGAAGAAAGGTGTGGTGGTACACCACCGAACTAATTATTGCCCTTGTTTACTGCCCAATATGTTTTTGTGTGTTGTTTAGAGGGTGTAAGGAAGATGAGGTAGTTCTGGTGATCTTATAACGACATGTATGGTATGTGGGTGTAATTGGAGAAGAAAAGGGTTAATATAATGCCCTTGATTGACAGATTATGTGTTTACTGCCCGATTACTATTTTGGTGAAGTTCAGTAGCCTAAATATGTTGGTTGGTTGCTAATACTAGTTTACCATATATTATATTGTAGATAAGTAATTTAAAAGGCGGGAAGTAAAGTCAGGTTAGTTTTTGAGCCATATAACCAGTATGTAAGGCATACTCCATTTTGTACTCTTTGGCATGAAATTGAACATTTTGTTCCACCAAGTAAGTTTCCAAGGTTGTCCTATAACAAGTGACACATAATAGCAATGTATTGTATACCAAGAAGCCAATGACCTTGTTCCTACTCTTTAACATATCAAAATACCTCAATACGTGTTTACTATTAAACCTGCACATCTATCTTTATATGAAACTTTTTGAAGTTCTCCATTTACTCAATTAAGACCCATGTGTTATTTTAAGCTGCTAAACAATTCATTGGTGCGCCAATAGCTCTGTACCTCATTTTTATTGCATTAAGTGCCTATTTACATATCTCTTAGTGATAGGTTATTATTTCAAGGTACCATAATGTTACGACCACCAAAGTAACAATCTCAAAGGCTAAATACACTAAGTAACGTAAATTTGTAAAACGAATGGTAGCTCAGGGGCATAAGCCAAGCATAGGCCGATCTCGATACCTTTTTTTGTGGGGTGCAGCTCAGGGGCGTAAGCCTAGCATAGGCAGATCCTAATTTTTATATGTAGGTGGTAGCTTAGGGGCATAAGCCTATCATGGGCTGATCCCAATTTATCTATTTACCACTAATCAATTGGTTATTTTCATGATATATGGGTTACAAAGATTATGAAGTAAGAAGTTAAAAATGAAGAAAGAAACGTAATATATGTATTCTCCAAAGTATATATAAAGGTGGTCTACTAGTACTACTTATATCTGATTTCTGTTGAGTTTTTGTATCATGTGTTGTTACCTTCAGCCTTGCATACTCAGTACATATTTTCGTACTGACGTCCCTCATGGCGGACCTCTATTTCATGCTGCAGGCATAGGTACTTCAGTTCATACACCTCATTAGTAGGAGCACAGCTTATCGGTGATTATTGGTGAGCTCTTGGTTGATTCACGGCTTTTCGAGTCTGTTCTCTATATTTTGGTATTGTGCAAAAGGTTAAGAGTAGGGTGGGGGTTTTTCCCAACCCTAACTAAGTATTTGTTTCATTTAGAGGCTTTGTAGACTAATGTAAAGTTGTGGTAGTGTTTGTCTTTAGATGTGGTGGCCCCAACGGCCTAGTGTTGTATATATAAGTTTTTGCTTTCCTATGTAATTGTTATCATCGATACATAATATTATGTTGGTTAGAACCTTTGCTTGTCATAGTTACATGCATGAGAAGTACAAGGTTATGAATTGGTTCTCTCGGGCCTTTACTCTACGGGTGCCTGTCTGCCCTAATAAGAGTTAAGGCGTGACAAAAGTAGTATCAGAGCGGTCGTCCTATGGTGTCTACAAAGCTGTGTCTATATAGAGTCATATTTATGGGTGTGTTGTGCACCACATCTATAAACATGAGGCTATGGTATATTTAGGGGTTGTCTCTTTTTCTTCATATCTTAGATCATGCAATATAGCCTATGTTATAGGTTAAGTCATATTTAACCATTGAACCTATTTTTTTCCTTTTCTCTTATTATAGTAGAGATGCCATTTACGAGAAGGAATAAGAATATAGGTAAGAGGATAGACATGGCTGCCATAGAAGGGACCAGCAAATCACTACCTAGACGAGCTAATCAAAGTGAGGCTCAAGCTGAGTTTGTGTCCTAAACTTCTTTTAATCCTCTATCTCCAGAAGAGATAAAAGGAGAAGAACCTCATCCTCAGAACCACCTACGAATGCTACAGACCAAGATCTAAGGAATGCGGTGTAATTATTAGCTCGAATAGTTTCTGTAAAAGCTTAAGGACAAGCCATTTCAACAACAGGTTCTAATAGTACAGATAGGGCAGCTAGCCTGCGAACGTAGGATTTTATTAAAATAGATCCTCCTATATTCACCTGATCAGATCTTAATGAATGCCCATAAGAATTTATTGACAAATCCAAAAGGCTTTATATGTCATGCATGTATCGGGTAAAGAGACAGTTGAGCTACCCGATACATAGATTGAAAGAAGAGGCAATACTTTGGTACGAAGATTGAAAATGATCTAAGGGCATCGATACACTTTCATCTAGTTGGAATGAGTTCAAAGAGGCATTTCATGATCATTACCTTCCATTTGAGATCCGAGAAACCCGTGCAAATCAGTTTCTAAATCTTCACCAAGAAAATATGAGCGTGAGGGAGTACAGCTTCCAGTTTAACTCTTTGGATGGGTATGCTCCTGTTATAGTAGCTACAATGGATGATAGAGTACATCAATATCTGGATAGAGTGGATCTCTATCTCGTTAGAGATTGTACTATTACTGCTTTGATAAAAGACATGGACATAGCAAGGATACAAGTATTTGAACAAAAAATGGAGGACCAGAGGCAAAAAAGAAGAACACAAGAATCGGAAAGAGGGTAGTCCAAGAGGTCTAGATCTATGAGGCAGTTCAAGGCATCCCAAGGAGAGTTTAGGCCTCGGTTTTCTAGTAGACCACCTAGTCTATTATCTTCTTATTCTGTAGCTAGTGCTCCCCCACAGTTTCAAGGGTCCAAAGGCAACAAGTTTGGACAATGAAGTGAGAGTCAGAGTTCACGAACAACGGGGTATCAATAGCAAGGGAGTATGATCCAATTAAGGCATCATCAATAGCCAAGTAAAAAATGTAGAAAGCTTTATTTAGGTGCATGTTGGTTTGGAAACAATGCTTTCCTTTTGTGGGGTACGTCAGGATATATGATGAGAAAATTCCCTCAAAGGGGCATGGTGGTATGACATGACCTAATGGATTAGCCATTGCATCATAATAATTAGTGCCTTATTCAGGTAAAGGTGTACAGCCTATGGGTCATGGTAGAGATGCTAAAGGAAAAGCTAGCTCTAGTGAAGTTAAGAATCGTACATATGCTTTAGCGGATCGACAAAATTCAGAGGCTTCTCCTGATGTGGTTACAGTACATTTTCCATCTTTTCATATGATGTATATGCATTAGTTGATCTGGGTTCTACATTATCATATGTCACTCCATTGATTGCTAGAAAGTTCAAAAGAACACAGAATTGCTAGTTAAGCCACTTGAAGTATCTACGCCGATTTGTGAATCTGTTATAGCTAAGAGAGTGTATCAAAATTGTATAATAACTATTTGAAGTCCTGATACAATGGCTGACCTAGCTGAGTTAGAAATGGTAGATTTTGATGCTATAATGGGTATGGATTGGCTGGCCTCTTGTTATGCCACAGTGGAGTGCCGAACTAAGAAAGTGTATTTCCATTTTCCAAAAAGGAAATCCTTGAATGTAGGGGTAGTATTTGTGCACCAAGAGGTAAATTTATTTCTTATTTTAAGGTAAAAGAGATGATTTCCAAGGGTTATATATGTCATCTAGTTAGAGTAAAGGATACAGATGCAGAGGCACCAATTCTTCAAACCTTTCTAGTGGTAAATGAATTTTCTGATGTATTTCCTGAAGATCTTCTAGGTTTGCCTCTAGAACGAGAAGTGGAGTTTGGTATCAATGTGATCCCAGGTACTAAACCAATCTCAATTCCCCCGTATACAATGGTCCTGATAGAATTATGGGGGTTGAAAAAGCAATTGAAAGACTTGCTAGAAAAAGGAATCATAAGGCCTAGTGTCTCCCCTTAGGGCACACCAGTGTTATTTGTGTGTAAGAAAGATGGCTCATTAAGAATGTGTATTGACTATAGGCAACTAAACAAGGTGACTGTTAAGAACAAATATCCACTTCCAAGAATTGATGACTTATTTGATAAGTTGCAAGGCTCCAAGTGGCTTTCAAAGATTGATTTAAGGTCTGGTTACCACCAAATGAGGGTCAAAGAGAATGAAATACCCAAGACAACATTTCGAACACAGTACGGTCATTTTGAGTTCCGATCACTTACGATAGGTGTTGCAGATTCTTCGTGATCGTAAGCTATATGAAAAGTTTTCCAAATGTGAGTTTTGGTTAAAATCTGTTGGATTCTTAGGTCATATTATATCTGATGAAGGGATAAAGGTTGATACTCAAAAGATAGAATCCGTGAAGAACTGGCCAAGACCTATAACGCCCATGGAAGTTCATAGTTTCCTTGGATTGGCAGGCTATAATAGAAGGTTTGTTGAAGGTTTTTCTTTAATTTCTGCATCTTTAACAAAGTTAACACACAAAGCGTCTAAGTTCCAGTGGAATGATGCATGTGAAAGAAGTTTCCAAGATCTGAAGAGTAAGTTGACTTCAACACCCGTATTGGTACTTCCAGAAGGAACAAAAGCGTATGTAGCATATGGTGATGCTTCAAGAATTGGCTTAGGGTGTGTATTTATGTAGCATGGTAAAGTCATAACATATGCCTCAAGACAATTGCGGCCACATGAGAAGAATTATCCAACACGTGATCTGGAGCTAGCGGCGATTATATTTGCCTCAATGATATGGCGTCACTATTTGTGTGGGATTCATGTTGACATATATATTGACCACAAGAGTTTGGAATATATCTTTAATCAGAAGGACCTAAATTTGAGACAACAAAGATGGCTTGAATTATGAAAAAACTATGATGTTGATATCTTGTATCATCTGGGAAAAGCAAATGTGGTGGCAGATGCATTAAGTTGTAAGTCTATGGAGCCATCTATAGAAACACAAGGGATGACTAAGGATCTACACTAACTAACAAATTTGGGGGTTCTCCTTCTTGAAACTCCAGATGAGGGGCTTATTGTGCATAATTCGGCAGAATCATCATTAGTAACTAAAGTGAAAGAGAAGTAATATGCAGATCCTATTCTGTTATAGCTTACGGAGAATGTGCAATGTGGTATGACAAAGGAATTTAACCTTACTCAAGGGGGTGTACTTCGGTGCTAAAGCAGATTGTGTGTGCCAAATTTAGATGAACTAAGAAAGAGGATTATGAAAGAGGCACATCATTCAAGGTAGTCCATTCATCCAGGGTCAACTAAAATGTATCATGATTTGAAGGGAATGTACTGGTGGGGTGACATGAAGAAGAACATTGCAAAATTTATAGCCGAATGTACAAATTGTCAAAGAGTTAAAGTAGAGCACCAAAAACCCGGGGGTTATATGCAATGTATAGATCTTCCAATATGGAAGTGGGACATGATCAACATGGATTTCATCACTGGTTTTCCTTGTACATCTTGATGGTTTGATTCCATATGGGTGATTATTGATAGGCTTACCAAATCAGTGCACTTTTTACCGGTTAGGACCACTTACACAGTTGAAGAATATGCCAAATTATATATTACGGAGATAGTTCAACTACATGGAGTTCTAATCTCTATTATATCTAATCAAGGAGGTCTATTTACTGCAAATTTTTGGAAGTCTTTTTCAGAGAAATTTGGGGACACAAGTGAATCTAAGTATAGTTTTCACCCTTAAATAGATGGACAAGTAGAACATACCATTCAAACACTTGAAGATATGCTAAGAGCTTATGTATTGGACTTTAAAGGTTGTTGGGATGATGATCTACCTCTTATCGAGTTTGCCTACAATAATAGCTATTATTCGAGTATAAAAATGGTACCATATGAGGCTTAACATGAAAGAAAGTATAGATCACCAATTGGATAGTTTAAAGTGGGTAAAATTACCATGTTCAGGACAGATATGGTTTATCAAGCTATGGAAAAGGTTAAAGTTGTCCAACAGCGACTAGGAATAGCCCAAAGACGACATAAGTCATACGCAGATATTAGCAGAAGGGGTCTAGAGTTTGCTATAGGTGATTGAGTATTCTTGAAGGTGTCACCAATGAAGGGGTTATGAGATTTGGTAAGAAAGGAAAACTAAGTCCACATTATATAGGCCCATACAAGATTACTCGAAGGTTTGGCCAAGTTGGTTATAAATTAGAAACACCCTAAGAGCTCTCAATAGTTCTCAATAAGAGATCCATCTTATATTACTCCTACTGAGGAGGTACAAGTTTTGAAAGATCTCACCTATGAAGAAATACCTATTGCTATCCTAGAACGACAAGTTAAGCAGTTAAGGAATAAAGAAATCGCTTCAGTAAAAGTGATATGGAGAAGCTAACAAGTAAAAGAGATAACATGGGAAGCTGAAGAAGCGATGAAATCCAAGTACCCCCATTTATTCAAATACAAAGAAAAAGTCCAAGATGCTAAATTGGAGCAATAACAAGTAAGTGTAATATATAGGTACTATGTGATAATAGGGATATTAAATTTAGTCTTGAACTTGTTTTGGTTGGACAGTTATGCTAACATTCGAGGACGAATGTTTCTAATGGGGGAAGGATGTAACATCCCGTATTTTGCTTGTACTTGTTCTAATTATATGGAATATTTTGTAGCCTTGTGGTATAGTATAGGATGAGATTGTTATGCAAGTGTTAATGGTGTAGATAGGATTATAGATGCTGCCTGTGCAGTTCTATGTGATGCGACCAAGGTAAGACGATATAACTATTTAAACTTGGGATCTTAAGCTACTATTTGGATCTGAAGTTTAAAGTGACCAAGTATGTAGTTGAAATTTAGATTAAAGGGATTAGGAGCTGAAAATTGAACAAAATATTGAGGTGCTTGCTAGACTTAATTATGCTAGTAGGTGAGTCACCTACTCAAGCTACTTGGACCAAATTAATGGACATATTGCTTGGACCAAATTTGGGCAATGTAATGTACTCATTTGGGCCCAAATTAAATAGAAGAGGAAGAAAATGGGTATATGGACCAACACACACAATTTTCCAAGCCCCAAATAATTGATCCCAACAAGAAATTAAGCAAGTAGGTGCATCAACTACTTTGAAGTTTCAGCAGCTTGGACCCTTAAGTAGGTGCATAACCTACTAGGACTAATCTGTGGCTGAAAATGAGGTCAATAAGAAAGGTTTTAGAGGGCCCAATATAAGCTCAATATTGCTGGCAATTCTATTCATTTTAAACATAATTTCACCCTTTTAAACTTCAGTTTGCTCTCTTTCTTAACAAAGGTTAAGAACAACAGCCCTAAAACTCCTTTTAGGGTTCTTGAAGGAACCCTCACTTTTGCAGTCCAAGGTAAGTGAAAACACTTTAGTTTTTGTTTAATTATCTCATGAAATATTATGAAAAGATGTTATAAGTGCTTAGTTATAAATATATGGTTGAATATAGAACATGAAATCTGCTCACTTTTCTTTGATATTAAAGAACTTCTCTTTTCTTCTTTGGTTTATGGTGTGAAGGAAAGTTCAAGCTCTTGAAGTGTTCAATTAAAGGAATAAGTTGCAAAATTGAGGTAAGGTGACTGCTCCATTTTTTTCTCCTTGTATATGAATTTAAGAGAGAGTTATGGATGTGTTGTTATTGAGAACTCAAGAGATGATGAGTTTAATAATGGGTTGCTATAATAAGAGTTATTTGGGAATGTTTTGTGGAATATTTTGTATATTCATGTTATGGATTTCCATGTTGATATTGGAGAAGGTTGTGATTAGTTTGTAATGAAATATAGAAGAAAGGTGTGGTGTTACACCACTGAACTAATTGTTGCCCTTGTTTACTGCCCAATGTGTTTTTGTGTGTTATTTAGAGGGTGTAAGGAAATTGAGGTGGTTTCGGTGATCTTATAAGGACATGTATGGTATGTGGGTGTAATTGGACAAGAAAAGGGTTAAGATAATGCCCTTGATAGACAGATTACGTGTTTACTGCCTGGTTACTGTCTTGGTGAAGTTAAGTAGCCTAAATGTGTTGGTTGGTTGCTAATACTAGTTTACCATATATTCTATTGCAGATAAGTAATATAAAGGGTGGGAAGTAAAGTCGGGTTAGTTTCGGAGCTATATAACTAGGTATGTAGGCATACTCTATATTGTACTTTTTGGCATGAAATCGAACATTTGTTCCACCAAGTAAGTTTCCAAGGTTGTCCTGTAACAAATTACACATAATACCAGCGTATTGTATACCAATAAGCCAACGACCTTTTACCCACTCTTTAACATATCAAAATACCTCAATACGTATTTATTATTAAACCTGCACATCTATCTTCATTTGAAAATTTCAGAAGTTCTCCATTTGCTCAATTAAGACCCATGTGTTATTTAAAGCTCTTACACAATTCATTGGTGTGCCAACAGCTCTCTACCTCATTTTTGTTGCATTAAGTGCCTATTTACATGTCTCTTAGTGATAGGTTATTATTTCAAGGTACCATAATGTTACTACCCCCAAAGTAACAATCTCAAAGGCTAAGTAAACTAAGTAACGTTAATTTGTAAAATGAGTGGCAGCTCAGGGGCATAAGCCTAGCATGGGCCAATCTCGATACCTTTTTTTGTGGGTGGCAGCTCAGGGGCATAAGCCAAGCATGGGCCGATCCCAATCTTTATATGTAGGTTGCAGCTTAGGGGCGTAAGCCTAGCATGGGCCGATCCTAATTTATCTATTTACCACTGATTAGTTTGTTATTTGCATGATATATGGCTTACAAGGATATATAAAGGTGGTCTACTAGTACTACTTATATCTGATTTCTATTGAGTTTTTGTATCATGTGTTGTTACCTTCAGCCTTGCATACTCAGTATATATTTTTGTAATGACGTCCCTCACGGGAGACTTGTATTTCATGTTTTAGTCATAGGTACTTCAGTTGATACACCTTATTAGTAGGAGCACATCTATTCGGTGACTATTTGTGAGCTCCAGGTTGATTAGGGGCTTTTCAAGTCTGTTCCATATATTTTGGTATTGTACAGAAGGTTAAGAGTAGGGCGGGAGTTTGTCCGGAGCCTAACTAATTATATGTTTCATTTAGAGGATTTGTGGACTAATATAAAGTAATGGTAGTATTTGTCTTTAGATATGGTGGCCACAATGGCCTAGTGTCGTATATATAAGTTTGTGCTTGCCTATGTAATTATTCTCATCGATACATAATATCATGTTGGTTAGAACCTTTGGTTGTCATAGTTACATACATGAGAAGTACAAGGTTATAAATTGGTTCTCTCGGGCCTTTACGGCTATGGGTTCCTGTCCGCCCCAGTAGGAGTTGAGGGATGAAAGTGCAATATAACCAACTCCCTAATATAGAGTTTGACATAATCTTCGGCTGAGGAAGAGGTATGGACTGGTAGGAAATGAGTTTATTTGGTCATCCTGTCTATAATGACCCAAACTGAATCATGCTGATGACGAGTACGAGGTAAACACATCACAAAGTCCATGTTTACTTCTTTCCATTTCTAGGTGGGAATGCTAAACTCCTATTGGACCCACTAGGCTTCTGATGCTCAATCTTAATATGCTGGCATATTGATCAGTTAGCGACAAACTCTACAATATCTCTCTTCATAGCACTCCACTAATAGATCTACCATAAATCACGGTACATCTTAGTTGCTTCTAGATGAATACAGTAGTGCACACCATGTGTTTCTATAAGAATTCGCTGCCTCAAGTCATCTACGCCTAAACACATAGTCGACTGTGACAATGCATAACACCATCTCTCCCTTGGGAAAAAACCTCTACCTTCTGATGTCTAACTGATTCTTTTAACTTGACCAGACTGGGATCTCTATCCTGCTTTTCCTTATCTTTGAAAACTAGGGATGATTCCAAACTACTCTACACCTGTCCACTACCTTCTGCTGAATCGACCAAGCGGACACCTAGTCGGTCGAGTTGATGAACTTCCTGAGCTAACTTCTTCTTACTGTCCTTTACATGAGTAATACTACCCATAGACATTCTACTGAGAGCATCGGCCACAACATTGGCCTTGCCTAGATGATACACAATACTCATATCATAGTCTTTCTATAACTCCAACCACCTTTCCTGGTGAAGGTTTAGATCTTTCTGAGAGAATACATACTGCAGGCTCTGATGGTCAGTGAACACATCAACGTGCACACCATACAAATGGTGCCTCCAAATCTTTAAGGTAAACACTACTACTGCTAACTCAAGATCATGAGTTGGGTAATTCTTCGCATGAGGTTTAAGATGCCTAGAGGGATAGTCTATGACCTTACCTCTCTACATCAGAACACAACCCAAGACAACTTTACAGGCATCGCAATATATAACAAAGCCGTCTGAACCCTCTGGTAAAGTCAAAACTAGAGTTGTAGTTAGTGTAGTCTTCAACTCCTTAAAACTCTTCTCACAAGAATTTGACCACTGGAATTTGACTTTCTTCTAAGTTAATCTAGACATAAGGGATGCAATAGACAAAAATCCCTCAACGAACCATCGTTAATAGCTGGCCAAAACCAAGAAACTCTTGATATCTTATGGAGAGATAGACTTGGGCCAGTTTCTCACTGCTTCGGTCTTTTAGCAAACAACTCTAATGCCATCACCAAAAATTATATGGCCGATGAAAGCTACTAACCTTAGCAAAAATTTGCACTTACTGAATTTCGAGAATAACTGATGATATATAAGAGTCTATAATACTATTTTGAGATGGTCTACATGATCATGTTCACTGCGGGAGTAGACGAGAATGTCGTCTATAAAGACTATGACAAATATATCCAAGTACTGCTCGAACTCATGAGTCATCAAGTCCATAAAAGCTGCTGGGGAATTGGTAAGACCATAGGATATGACTAAGAATTTGAAATGATGATACAGAGTTTTGAAAGCTATTTTTAGGATATCACACACCTTGATTTTGAGCTGATGATAGCCTGAACTGAGGTCTGTCTTAGAGAAATAAATGGCTCCCTAAAGTTGGTCAAACAAGTCATCTATTCTGGGGAGTGGATACTTGTTCTTGACGATGACATTATTAATTGACGATAGTCAATACACATTATGAGAGAACTGTCTTTCTTATGCATGAATAGAACTGGCGCGCCCTACAGGGACATACTGGATCTGATGAATCCCTTATCTAGGAGATCCTTTAACTGTTTTTTCAATTCTCAGAGTTCTGCTGGAGCCATTCTATATTGAGGGATAGATATGGGCTGAGTATCTTTGCAAAGATCTATTGCGAAATCAATGGGAAGATCATCGGGAAACACATCTAGGAATTCACATGCTACTGACACTGACTCAAGAGAAGGGTTTTCTAAAATAGAGTCCTAGACTTACACGAGATAGTAGACACATCCCTTAGATATCATTTTTTAGCCCGAAGGTAAGAAACAAGTTGACCCCTAAGTGCCGAAGTACTACCCCTCCACTCTAGGATGGGTTCATTCAAAAAATAAAATTGGACAATTCTATTTCTACAGTCAACTGAGGCATAGCAGGAATGAAGCCAATCCATGTTGAGAATGACATCAAAATTAGTCATCTCTAATTAAACTAAGTTTGGTGAAGTGGTTTTTTGAGATATCATAAATGGACAGTTCCTATATACCCACTGGAGAGAGAATATTCTTTCACTATCATATTTCCCTGCTTCAGATTAATAAATTCCAGAACCTTCGCTTCCCTCAACTCTAGTAGGAAGAACCTATCCAGAAAAGTAGTAGCAAACTTATTATACTCTATGGGCCCTGCATTTACGACCCTCTCTGCCTTCTACTGTTTAAACCATGAGTGAGCCACATCCTATAACTGATATGTGGTCAACTCAACACTCTCAAAAACAGTCCACCCCATAACATCAGTAAAATTCTGTACCTGATTAAGAAATTCCTAAGGGTCCTCATCTGACTTAGACTTGTTAAATGATGGAGGGTTCATTTGTGTGAAGTCTCGAATCCTGGCAGAAGTAGTATTGGCCATTGGGTTGGATAGAATGACAATTGGTCATTTATTTTGGGCTACCATAGAATGAGCTTAGGTGGCGAAGGCTGCTCTAAACTCATCATGTGAGACGTGTTCGTCCAGTGGATCTAGCTGGACAATCTGGGGTTTTGGCTGGTCTCCTATTCCTCTTTCCTTAGTCCTTTTTGGAGGCATATTTCTATAAACATAAGATAAAGGATTATACTAAGAGTTTAACTGGAGCTCATGCTCACTCATACGACATGAATATTGAAAGAAAGGAAATCTTTCCAAAAATATCTCATAGCCTCCTGTCCAAAAATGTGGAGAGCAACACACCTATGCATAAGACTCTACTAGATACAACTTTTAGAATTCCTAGGACACTATTGAACCTTAGTCTCTAAGACAAGGTTTGTTACGCCCCTAGTTTGTACCCCAGACACTACACGGTGCTCATAATCCCGAAGGACTATAAGCTAACCTATGATTGGTACCTGCTGTAATAACTATTTAATAAATACTATAATAATTGTAGAAATAGACACAAATATATTCCATAAGGTTCAATTTTGTAAAAAATTCTGAATACAATATCAAAATACCAAAACTTAATATAAATACTGAAAAATTGAATAATTCTCTGAAAATACTCTAGTTTGAAAATCCTCTAAACAGTCTCAACTATGAAGTTGATGGGATAAGTCCCTAACTAACTCCAACTATTAAAAATAATACTGCAATATGAAAAGAACTATTTCTTCAAACTATGAGGACTCACCATTACGCTAACAGCTAAAAATCTAAACTACTAAGGGTGCTCTAGAGCTCTTACATCTAAACCTATGATATAAGACATCATAACGCAATAAAAAGCATGTGTCAGTACTTGGAATGTAATGGTATGCTCAATGAGGTAGGCTAAAGTACATGGGTTCATGTGCATGAACAATACTAACTGAATATCATTAGTATGACTGAATGAGAGTACATGCATGAATATGTAATCTGTACTGAGATCGTAATGACATTGAGTATTGGATTACTGGTAACTGAATGACTGTATCTAATAGTATTGATTCTGTGGAACTATACAGAGTTCTGTACTAAGCTGAGTAACTATGCCTAACAGTCCTGAATCTGGGGAACTGAACTGAGTTCCATACTTGGACTGAATCTGAAATGGAGACTGTGGAAAGTAATCATCTAATCGACATGTACTTTCGCTAACTTATTTGGGGTCCAAACTATAACCCCAGTTGAAAGGGTGTCAATACTGTGCCACGAGTAAGGACAAGTGCTGAGTTACCTTCATCGGACAGGTATTCTAAATGAGAACGGTGGTACCCTTAACTTGCAGGTACATCATCTCATCAAACCCCAACTGGCAGGTTGATGTATCAACCTACATTGGCTACGTAGTTCTGGAATGAAAGGACTGCTCCTAAGTATTTCACCCTCTGCTGGCTGGTGAGTCCACATCCTTAGGCTCACTCGGTGCTAATTTCTATTCCTAATTGAATAGACACTGGACTGAATTCTAAACTATACGAGGCTATACTAGACTGTAACTGATCGTACTCTATAACTAAATTGAACTGAGTTCATTGAGTTCCATGGACTGATGGAATACTGCTAAATCCTGTTAACTAACTAAATTCTACTAATTGAGATAGGACTGATTCCACTCTGTGAGTGACCGTGGCACGAAATAAGAAGCTCAGTTTACCGGTATTAAATACCCCCAGGACTCAATAGCATAAACTTAAAAGACATAGCATAATCTTGAGACATGGTAATTACTATTTAGTTATCATTCATGCATTTAGGCATTCAAGCAAACACTTACATGACATGAACTTGCATACATGCTAACATGATATAATTTTACTATTGAACTCACATGAACAATTCATCAAACAATTATGGGGCCTAATATGTGAACATAACACTAAAACAACATCTAGGCATCGTGATTCAATACCAATTAAAGAATTCCAAGAATTTTAACATGAAGTCACATGATAAAGCACACATAGCAATTAACTCTATATGAATCTTGCTATAAATCATGAATGCACTTTAATTCAAATCATAAAAATCATGAAATCACTATACATGATCTTTAAAAGAGTTTATTGGACTCCAAGGGTGGAAGTAACCGTTGGATGAACACTTCACATACCTTACTTGATGAATTTCTTAAAGTTAATGGTAAGTTATTGAGTTCTTGATTTGAAATTTGAACACCTAGGGTTCTTGAGCAATTATTTAAAGAATGAATATAGTTTCTCTCCAAAAGGCTTAATTTTGTATTTTTAGGGGCTGAAGGATGTGGGACAAGACCCAAATACCCCCAAGGACGCGGTCTTTTAATGACTAAAAAACTATGTTACCCGACACAGGACGATGCGCTGCATCATTGGTATCAACTTGATAGAAAATGCGCCATGTTGAGTCTGCATCGGTTCACTGGAGTTTGCACTAAAGTTGGGAAATACTATTTTATCGATGTGATGGTCGACGCGATGCATCGATAGTGCGTCGATCCATTATTTTGGGAACTCAAACATGATCTAAACGAGGTCCAAAAAATTTTAAACTTGTCTGGAAACACCTATATATATATTCCTGATTATGAATTAACTCAAATATCAATATTTAATGGACATAATGGTCACAAAATAATATTGCCAACTTTTGAAGGCTAATATAACACTAAGTCTGAATACTTATCTAAAATATTCTAAGTCTGGGACCCGTTGTCAAGCTTAAAGGACTGATTTAAGCTAAAAATTTTGCGGGGTCTTACATCCTGACTCATAGGTTGAGGAATAAAGAATTCCCCTTGGTTAAGGTGCTAGGGCAAAATCAGTCCGTTGAGGGAGCAATGTGAGAAGCAAAAGTAGATATGCGAGCCATGCATCCCCATCTCTTCTCTACAAATTCAAATCCAACATGAGTTAATGGTTTTCCTAAAGTTATTTATTCATCTACTATCTTAGTTGTATAACCATATCATGTCATAGCATGCATTCAAGAATTTAGTTCAGTCCATATGTCATATTTTAAATTAATTATTTAATCATTATTTTGGTCATAAGTATTTAGTGTATGATCTTAGTTTTCAACATAAAAATCTTTATATGGGGATAAATGAACCTAATAGGAGATGTTATAATACTCTGCAAGATTCTAGACATGTTTCCAACTGCTAGACGCATGTTTGAAGGGCTCAAGGCTTTAATTTCACTCTAAGTACAAAATTTTTAGCCATTTTAAAACCCCAAGAATACGAATATTATATTTTTTGCCTTCCTGATTTATTAACATTAATTTATATGTTGAAATGTGTTTAGGCATAATAAAAGGGTTTTTTAGGAGTGTTTCAAAATTTTTGAAATAAGTTTGGGGTATTTTTAGACCTCAGAGAAAGAATGCCTCCATGATTTAGGCATGTCACAGAAGATGGATTTACATGATCTATGGTGTGTCATGGAGGTTAGCCTCTATAATACCCGTATCACAGAGGTTATTCTCTGCAATGACCTCCAAGGGGGAATTTTGTTATTTCCTCCTCTTCGCAAACACTCAATTCATGAATTAAAACCAAAGAGGGGCATCAATTTCCCTATTCGGCATAAGTTATCATACGTATAACCCATCTCGATTCCCATGAACATAATTTCGAGAATTCTTTCCAAGGATTCAACCATTCAAGGTTTCAATTCGAAGATTATTCTTAAAGGATTCAAGTGATGAAGGTATGTGGGGTATTTATAAATGGGTTTCTTCCGCCCATTGAGTCCCATAATCCCTTTTTGTTCAAGTATGAACTTTTTATCCTCATTTATGAATATCAATATGAATTATGAATTTAATCCATATTTTATTAGTAGTTTTAAATTCAAGCCATCCCATTATGTTTTCCCATGTGAATTATGTTATTACATGCTTTGAATTCCTGTCACCCATATAATATTCAGTTGACACCATGTTAATTTATCAATTTATGAATTAAACCAATTAGTATGTTGTCCTCTAAAGTTTAATACATCCTCATATTTACAATTCATGGATTTTATCATTTTAGTGAGATGTCCTATTTTTTTTATCTATCAATCATGAATTTCCATTATATTTAATGTATCATTTAGTTCTTGTAGGTTACGAACACCCGATACCTATATGTTTACACATGTTTTTTATATTCATGTAATAAGTTAGTCAAATCATGATTCTATTATCATACTCTATTTTCTATGATCATGTTGAGCACTATAAGTTCTGATGTCTAGTTGACCTTAGTCAGAACTAGTGTCAGTTTAATTGGGAGTAGGATTCATCACCGAGTGATACCAGGGATGGAGTTCACCTGCCAGTAGAGGTTGTAACCCTTAGTAGTAATCCCTGAGTTCTAGAACTACGTATCCAACATAAGTGTTGAGAGATCTTCCTACTAATTGAGGATTAAAACTATCTTAGAGCCACCTTCCAATAAAAGGTGACAAACTAATCCTACAAGACATCAGTTAGTGGATGCACATAGCTAATGTTAGTACACGTGGAAAGGTACTAACACGCTTCAAACTAGGGTTACAGGTTTCACCCAAATTAGCTAAAATTGGGGTATGTTAGTTATATTATAGCTCCCACCATTTTACCTCATTACTTAGGTTATATCAGTACATGTTTTCATTACCAAGTGTTCAATTTATCAGCTATTCGGTCAGTTATTATTAAAGATTATTTCAGTACATGTTTTACTTGGTCTTGCATTCATTTAACATGTTCATGCATGCACATTCAGTATCTATATGTATTTCAATTGGTCCTTATCTTACATACCAGTATATTAAAAGTACTGACTGCAAATCTCTTTTCCTCTATATTGATTTTACAATATAGGTTTGGACAAACTATTTCTTAATCGCCCTTAGTCAGCTAATTTCCTCTCAGCAGCAGTAGTGGTAAGTCCTCATCCATCGAGGATGAGATATTTTTAGTTACTTTCAGTATTTAACTTTATGTTCAATCAATTGGAGTTAGTTGGTGGTTTGTCTTATCAACTCCTTATTTCTTAGAGGCTTTCATTTATTCAAACTAGAAATTCAAATATTTAGATTTGTTTTTAGTTTCATTTTTCAGTAATTCAGACATATTGGTATTTTATACGTCCAGCTTCTGCATATGATACTATATCATCATTTTATTCAGTTCTCACCGTAGGTACCAGATCATAGGTTAGCTTGGGGTCACTTGTAATCTTAAGTACCATATTACGACTAGGGGTAGCCTCGGCTAGTTACATCGAGATTCATTTGAGACCCTGTCCGCACAAACAAACTATGCTACCCTATTAAATTTGATGTTTTTGACTAAATTTAAACCATCTAAACTTTTATCAGAGAATGTTTTCACTATGTCTGGGGCCCATACCTATAGTTCCATTTCTCAAATAGTCTGCCCAATAGTAAAAAATAAGTCTGAAATCCTCGGGACCATAACCAACAATCCCTTTATGCTAAAATCAATTTTCCAAATCTTGTAGAGCTAATGGATTTCTCATCCGAAGTCATCTATTAATAGTTTTGGTCCGAGATAAAATCCTAAACAACAAAAGCTTAAAAATAGGGAAATGATCCAAAAATCTAAAAGAACAATTCAATAATCAGACTAATGATTTTGACTATTCATAAATGACCTATAGCCACTGTGGGAAGTCCCAAAATTTCATAAAATAACACTAATTGAAGAAAGGACCTTGAGGGCCATTCCACATTGTGGATCTAAAACTATTTGGCTTTGGCTGCCCATTCTTCTCCTTTTCTCTCTTTTAATTTTGGCCAAAATTAATTAAAGTAGGTTGTAGTGTACTTGGTCAAATTATCTGGTTAAGCGAGTCTTAGTAGGTAACGCACCTACTTAGTTTCTTGGTTGGTCAAAAGGTCAAAGTAGGTGATGCAACTATTTGCTTTATTCAAGTATAAAATGTGTCTTTAACTTATTTCAATTTTGGGATAGATTTTAGTGTTGGACTAACTATTATCTTCTTCATTTATTTTACTTACTTTGGGCATTAAATTAGCCCATTAATATAGGCGTTAAATCTGATCCATTGGCCTTGGCCCCATTATCTTGGTCCATATAGCTCTAGTAGGTGACACATCTACTAACTTAAATAAGTCAAGCAAACACCTTAATATTTTTGTCCCTATTAAGATTTAAATACCTCAAATTAAACATAAAAATTATGTACACTTGGTAACTTTAAACTTTAGACTCAAATACCTACTTGTGATCCCAAATCTAAATACTTTCATCAACGTATCTTGATTGTGGCACGTTTAAATATATGTGAAATTCTTTCAAACCTATTTTACCGTCTCTAAGTACATAGGATACCAAGACCATTACTTATCCCATAAGCCTATATCAATTGCCATATAAGTATAACTAGTACACATATGTGTTACAGAGATAACGGGTTATGCATAATTGATGACTTAGTTTCTCATACATTGTCAGTTCAATGTTTTGTCTCTCAGTTTCACGTTTAATTATGATGCTTTAAGATAAAGTATCTACTATTCAATCACTAACTTAAATATAAATTAAAGTATTATTATAATTTAGTTGGGGTGGTACTTAGCATAGATCGGATGCAAGAATGAAGGTTCACCCATAAGTTAGGTTTAAACCTTTATTTGAAGCACCTAAGTTCAAGAACTACACTGCCACTGTAGGTTCTAATAGGTCACCCATCAAGAAGGTTTGATATCTTAGAGCTTTTGGACATCATTTTAGTTTATCCACATACCATCAGTTATGTATAGAACACCTTTCCTACTGGGGGTTGCAGGTTAGGACCCATTTAGCACAAATTAGAGTGTGTCAACTAACGGTATCTCCCAGAGTTTAGACAAAGATATTGAATGTCCTTGGATTTAGTTTAATCAGCATATTATATAGCTACACGTTTATTTCTTAGTCATTATATCAATTTACATCCTTCAATTCTATATTTAGTTTATCATATCATCTTTAGTGAATTCAATTCATATAGTGCAGTACATATCTCACACTCTACGTAAATTAAAATTACCTAGCATATATTTTTTTTCTGCTATATTATTTTATAATATAGGTTCAAATATTCAACATCCAACTCAGTTTAGCAGAATCCCATAGCTATATGAAAAATAGAGTTTGGTGAGTCTTCATCATCTATGGACTAGCTTCTTGTATCTTTATCATGTTATTAATTTAGTTCAAGATATCTAGAGTTAGCTGGTGTCTTTTCCCAACAATTCGTGTTAGTAGAGTCTTTTAGACAGTTAGATAATAGATTTTTTGCTTATTCTTTTGAACAGATGATTATCATTATCACTATTAAGTTTTTATTTTAGATTTACTTATATTATCCAAATTTAGCTTATACTCAATGAATACTACTTGTATTAAATATTATAGTGTCATGTCAGTCTATGGGTTAGCTTGAGATCACTTGCGACTCTAAGCATGGATTTATGAATAGGGGTAATCTCGGGTCGTGACACTTGCTTCTAATTATACCTACAAAAGTTCAAAAACTAGATAAAGAAAAGTTTCAAGAATTAGGATAAGATTATGACAAATGTAACATATCACACCACACAATATCTGTTTTTCACTCAACAATTATCACTTTTCACAACCTTATTTCTGTCAATGTTTTCTCTCTTAATATTATAAGAGTTAGGACAGGGGCAATGGATTCCTTCTGAAGGATTTTGGGATCCCTTTAACTCTATCTTTCAATTTAATGCATATGTAGTGGTAGTTTTGACTTTCATGGTTAACTTCATAGTACCAGCCTCACCAAAAGTAACTTATTTTCCTTCTAGAAGCAACTCCTTAATTTCATCTTCATCATCAATAGTTAACTATCTTGTATAATAGGCTTGACCTTTTCAATTACTAAAACGAATTATCAATATCTTTCCATAATAAAGTACCATCTTACCTTAAAATAGAAAGGGATTCACTTAAAATTATTTCATGGCTTAGTCTCTCAATACATCTCCTTCTATTATAACCTTCCTCAAAGGACTAATAACACATAATTATAAGCACATTGTGCTTTACATCATCTTCATAACTACGGTTCAAATCATGAGAAATTACATATCTTTTACGTTCACAATATCATTCATTGTATGGTTCTTCTACACCTTCAACATCAGCATAAGATCCATAAGTCCTATTTACTTCATGTTTGTAAGAAAAGTAGTAGTCAAAACCACCATGTCATTCATTATCACTTTGACAATTATTGCTACCATAGAAATTACCATCACAATCAAAAGTCCCATCACTATTCTCACAAAGATATCATCACATTCTTGACCCTTTTAACTATACTCATATCCCATGTTGCTGCAAGTATACACATTATTATCTTCTCCAATATATTATGAAGTTACATATGGTGTTCTTTCTTATTAATTCATTGTACCTACCTACAAAACTTACCAAATAAGTTTGTACAGAAATTTCTCAGGCCTTCTGTATTTGGATCTCTTTAGACACCTTCTAAGAGTGTTTTCTCAAAATTTATAGTGAACAACCACCTAATAAATTCACAAGGTCACTAATTCTTTGTGTAAGAGTAGATTTTTTTTAGTTGAATAATGGATGACATAAAATAAATAGAATTAATCCATAAAAGAATTGCTATGAAAGGAAATATGGACTCAAGAGCGAACAACTAAGTAGATCAATTTCTAGTTGAAAATTGGTTTACAAATTATTAGAAGTAATTAATAATCAAAGAAATGAAACTAAGAAGTTAAAACCTGAGATTCCTTGCATAAAAAAAGTTTGGAATCACCAAACTAGACTATGTCTTGCCCAAGTGTGTTGTAACTAGCCAAAGTGCACCCCTATCTCACCAAAGTTTTGTCCCACCAGCAAAATTTCACCTTTCACTCGCCAAA
Source organism: Capsicum baccatum var. pendulum (assembly GCA_030864225.1). Lineage (NCBI taxonomy): Eukaryota > Viridiplantae > Streptophyta > Magnoliopsida > Solanales > Solanaceae > Capsicum > Capsicum baccatum. The sequence continues at coordinate 154,436,264 of CM061560.1, read as the reverse complement.
GAAGGCTCATAATAACCAAAGTGCATTTTACTTTGCCAATGTCCAAGTTTACTTGCCAATTTGGCATAATAGACTCTAGAGTTTTATGACACCTCTTCTAGTTTAGTATATGACCAAAGTTGAGTTTTATCTTTCCAAAATGGTTATTTTGTAGCAAAAGTACACATTCAGTTTGTCCAAGTGGGTAGTAAGGTCACCTAACATCCAAAACTAGTATTTACCTCTTTTGGTAAATTTTATTTTTGTATAAACAGGTACCCCCTTTTTTCTTTCCCCTTTTTAGATCTAACACCACTTTTTGAATTTTATTATTCATCAAGACATGAGTTTTATGAAGAACAGAAAGAACATCAATGAACTTCTTCATAACTATTTCATTTTAGCTCCAAATCTGATGAAATTTGACATTTAGGCTCTCCTTTATATGGAGAACAAACCATTATATCTATCAAGAGAAATTTAATTTCCAATATATTTTTTATTTCAAACATCTTTTCAAGCAATGAAAAATAGAAAGACCAAGATAAATACCAAAAATCACAACTTTGACAAATCAAATTCATTTTTATGAAATTTTAAATTTATGCTTCTTGTGCTTCAATGAAAAAATACAGTCACAACCTGAACCAAGTCCTAGCTATGGCGGCTGTCTTAAGTCCATAGAGGATCGAAGACAACCTTTATTGCCTAGAAAAATAGAACATAACTCACCTGACAATGGATGAATTTCAAACATATAATAAGATAGAAAGCAATAAGTTCAAAGACATCTAAGAGTGTAAACATCAATACCAAATCAACAATAATATCCAGAAAGCCTCTATACAATAAACCAACTTACGTCAGGATATGCCCCCGACCCTGACAATGATGATGCCAATGACTATGTAAATGAAAAGTCTTCAATTATAATTTATAAAAGGTAAAACCAATCGAATAATCAAATCTTTCAGAGAATGAAAGTGCACCATTTCACTTCAATGACAAAATCTGAGATCACCTATCAATGCATAGGAAAAATAGAAGTGCCTTCAGACCCCGCATCTCGTGGGAATACAACATCCATAGATGAGAAGTGGGAGGAGCACTAGCATGTAACTCTGGAAAAGGGTAGAATAATGCCAGTCAAAAGTTCAATTTAAAACTAACATATATGCTTACATATATATATATATATATATATATATATATATAATAGATGATGGGGTAGGAAATAAGGTTTAGCATGAAAGTAAAACATTATCCTATACTATATAGCTCAACCATCATAAATAGGCACTCATGTGATATATGTGTTCAGCCCCCCTACTAAAAGAGCCTAGTGTGTATTAGTTGTACGAACCAGAGGTATCAAAGAAGACCAAGAAATGACCTGACCCCACATCAATCCTAGATATAAAATATATCAATAGTGTGAACCATGAACATAGTCATCAAGACCAACCCTGCAAATGTGAGTTTCCAGTATTAGTCATTAGAGACCCTCACGGTCACGATTTATTTGCATAACCCCCATTAATCCCAATTAAAATAATTTTCACATAACCTATTCATTAGCAAAGGAATTATACATCAAGTTAGACCATAGGTATTGTCAAACCATTTAGCTTGCAAGCACATAATTATGCAATTACAATTCCATTAACTCGGGCGAATTCCTCGACCCTCTTTGTTCATTAAATCAAAACATAACCAACAAGGATTTCAAAATCCATGCTCATTCTTTAACCATTTATGCAATGAAATAGAATAGGTGAGTAAGTCAAACCATGTGACAATTCCATAATTTTAGCCATTTATACAAGTGGGTTGAGGAAATATAATTATTCAAAACCAAGTTCCAAGATTAAACAGTCAAATTGAGGGGTTTCCTCGACCCAATTCCAATTCCCTCACCCAATCATCCCATTAGTTCAAAAACATTCAATTAAAACCATGAACAACTCATGAAAACCAAGGGAAAACAATTAAAGAATCATCAATTCAAAAACCCTAACCTCATGTCAAATCCCATATTCAAATCCACGCAATTAAACCATTTAAAACACATGTTTTTCATAAAATAATAATTAGGGAAGAGTAACATTAGTAAAAGTAACACAACCATTAAGAGAAATCACCCTTAGGATTCATAATTGACGAACTACTTAGAAACCCTAAGTGTTCTTGACTTTAGGAATTTGAGAGAGTTTGAGAAGTTATTTAGATTTGTTTCCTAATGATAATGATACCATAAAGGAATTTTAGGTCTTGGGTCACAATTAGAGAGGAGGGGAACTATCCAAAGTGCCCTTAATAAAATACTAAAAAATTATCGCCTAGTCGCTACGGGCGACCTTATGACTCATAGGGTTACTTTATGACTTGTGACCTTTAGTCATAGTTTGGAAAGTGTCCATAGGGTACCAACCTTGGTCTAACTACGAGTCACACCCTATGATTTATATTTCATACTTTACGACTCATTAGTCTGGACTATTGTCAAGACAGAATCAATTGATCAGTATACTAGTTATGCTACAAATAAGCACAATACAACTTGAAGTGAGTCTAGATGACTCATTTAGTATAAATAGTGATTAGAATAGGAACCTAGCCTCACAAACTGGTCAAGCTATGATTAGGGTCCTATATAGACACCCTACAACTTGTATAAAAAGTCGTAATTGGGGCAGTGAACTCAAATGTCTAGAATATTTTCAGGGCCTAAAAATCTAGGTGTTACATTATCCCCTTGGGATCATTTGTCATCAAATGATGAAGCAAGGCATCCCTTAGCACGATCGAACACAGAACACAACCACATTTATCCTTTAATAAATAGAAAACAAGGATATTAAGGATTAAACATACCTCAAGAATGAGTATCTAAAGTAGAAAATATGAAGGGATATTTGGACTTTAGTCCTTAGACAATGAACTTGATTATCAAAAATCTTAACCGGGACTTGTAATGATTGGTAATTTTACCACTCATTTGCACTCAACATTCATGCACATTACTATATTTTTAATGAATATATGAAACATAATTATGATTGAATGCACTAATATCCATATTTTATAGGAATATTGTTGATGAGTTTGAAAGATGCATATTGGAGATACGAAGGATCAAAAGAAAGGAAAGAAGTGCCGCTGAAAACTTGGAGCAGGCACAACCTCGGTTACTGCGGTTAGAGTCTTAGGTCCACTATTGCAGTCAGTAAAGAAGGTCAACCAACCAAGAACGTGTGGCTTTGACATCACTCGTGGTCGCTACATTGAGGTGAAGTCTCTATGATCGTGGATTAGCAAAAAAATATAACCCAAGGGCAGAAATATAAATGCACATAGCTGATCCTAAATTTGACAAATTGAGGACTCAAACCCTAATTACATATTCATTAGATATTCCATCTTCCCCGATTATCAAACATTGTTCTAGGGTTATAGCCTCAATTTTTGAAGAAGATAATATTGTATAAAATTTTGGTAAAGAATACTTTGGAGTCACCTCCAAGTGAAGAATTAGTGAAATCCCATTGAAGACTTGTTGGATCTCACAGTTTGAGGTAACGTTCATTTAAGATTTTCTCTAATCAAATCAATAGAGATTTTGGGTAAAATCTTTACATAATTATCTTATGAGTAGCTAGTTTATCCTTTTTGGAGTAATCTAGAATAGGGTGCAATTTCATGTGGGTTGTGATTTATTTGTGCATATGTTAATGTATTGATTGATGGGTTTGATTGTTGCATAATTAAATTTGTTAGGATTTGTGGGTGAAAACCCCAAATACTCAATTGGGTTTGTGGGTGAAAATCACAAGCTCTTCAAAGGTCAATCTATCTTTGAAAGAAGGGTTTGGGTGAATATTAGGAACCAACATCATCCTTGAAAGAGGGATATGGGAACCAAATCAATAGTAGACAATTGTTGGCATAGTTTGCTAAATTTTCTCTATCTTAGAGATAAGAGTGACTGTGAAGTTTACTATTCCTTGGGTATCATCCTAGAAATAGGGATGCCTAATTGAGAAAGTGGGTGGCATTATTTGACACACTCGTTAGGTACTCAAAAAAGTCAATGAGTGGGATGTTTAAGGCTATGTTGAAAAACTAGCCCCAAGGACCTACAACCTAGCCTACCACATCATAATCAATTAGAACATGCACCATACTATCATGTCTCCATGCACATCTTGTCCCTTGGAAAGTATAATCCCAAGATTCATGCCTAATTATTTAGACTCTAAGTATTCGTAGCCCCAAATTTGTACTTGAAAAATCCATGAAAAGAAATATTAAGTGTGATACCTTTCAAACCCTCTATTTTTATCTTTTTGTACTATTGGTTTTAATTTATCTAGTACCTATCATTCCTCATGATTGATTGTGGTTAGAAGGAGTTCCATCCCAATATTTTGGGATTCGACATTCTATAAGAGAACATGGAAATCCCTCCATCAATGGCCAAGGAACACAACTTATAATGTATGAATAGTGGCCTATTGATGTTACCTTTGCCCAAGGAGCCAAACCAGAAATTCAATGTGAAGTTGGGTAAAAGGTTCATGTCTTACAAATGGCAAGATAGAAGCTCCCTTATTATTTCTTCGCATCTTCCAAGTTCCATTTCGGAAGATCTAAATATTATGTCCCTCTTTCCCTCAATGCATCATGATGAATATTGGGATGGAGATTCAAATCTTCTAAGTGAAAGTACAAATGGGAGCTGAGGAGGCATCATGCAAAGATGTTAAACTAAGCAGTCGATGGGAGGAACCCTATCAAACCACTAATAGTGGATGGTATCTTTTAATTTATGCATGATAGAGTAGATATTATTTTTGCTTTTGTTCATGCATAATCCATGAAAAAGGGGTGCTACGAGAAGTGCTGATTGAAATTGAAAAAGCTAACGTGTGAAATTGGCATGTTTGGAATGAACAGGGGAGTTTAAGAGACCTCAACTTTAGTCTTAGTTATTGTGATCATGTACCATGGCACCACGATCATGGATGCCACATGCACACGATCATAGAACTAGGATCGTGTTGTGGTCAAATCTGTTTAAATGACCATCCGAATGCCATTTTCTCCATATGAAGCCCTATTCAAATTCGCTCAAATTCTCTTTATTTTTACCATTGTGTAGAGTATCCAAGTGTTCATCTCAATCCGTTGCATCCTCTAACTTGGTATGTTACCTAAACTCTCTTATTTTTACTATATTTGTATGCTTAGAACTTGTAGTTTAGGGAAAGGCCTAAAATGGTATTTTAAACACAAAATATATGCTTGTTCATAAGTTTGTGGTGGTTAGCTACTGTAGATGGTGTAAACACCCATGGGGAAGTCTTGAGTAACCTTATTTAGGCCTAATATTATCTTAATTAGCATGTTCACCATGTGTTCGGTTCAATGCCCTAACAAGTTTCATTGTAATTTCTTCGAGTTGGGGGTATAATCATGCATTCTAGGCTGAAATTCCTTGATTTTGTTGTTTATGTTCCTAAGTTGGAACACAAATTTGGGGTTAAAATCAAGTTTTTTGAGTAATGTGTAGAACTATCGACCATGGTCTCAGGTACCGCAATCGCAGTCATTGCTCTGTGATTGCCTTGCCTGAGGGCAGTCGTCTGCAACAGCCAAAATATTTGCAGAACTATTTTTCACCTAAGAACCTTCTATAACACCACCGCATGAGTTTATTTGATTAATCTAGAATGATTTAGGTGTGATAATTCTAAATAATGGTCTGGACTATTTTTCTTACATGTACTAAGCTGCAAGGATGAGAGATTTTGACAACACTCAGTTCATGGCTTTCGAATGCCAAAATATTTACTATGGTGATCTTCCAAGGATGAAATTACTCTTGAAAAGGGGTATTAATCTTGATTAAGTTGTGGAGAAGCTCCCAGCATTCCATTCCCGACTCACTGCATCTACGTGGATGTGTTTTTCCCCAGACCCCTGCTATGATAATAAGCATTGGGTACATGAGTTCTATGCAAACGTTAGCTTAGTTTCTCTCACAAACTCAATTATGATGATTCGGATTAAGCAAGTGAACTTAGTAGTAGAATGGATTAATGATATATATGGGCTACCGAATGCTGACACAGAGTAGTTCCATGAAAAAGGATGCAAGCTAGGGACCTAGATGGCAAACATATTATGTCTAAATTAGCAATCGCAGATGGTTTTTTGTATTCTCTCGGGCATTACTCTTAACGTGGGCAATATTATGCTCTTAGAGTGGCATGATTTCATGGACAATTAAGGTACAATTCTTCTCTTTTCTTCCCTTATTACAAAGCTTTGCAAAAGGGTAGAGGTGGAGGAGTATGTTGCAGATACCTGGGTGTACCAAGGCCCCTGTATCTTCCCACTCAAATTTTGGGGTAAGGGTGCCCCTGGTAAGAGCAAGAAAAGAAAGGTGGACTTAGGCAAGTCGACCCAGGAGGACACAAACTCTTGTAAACCTTTGTTATCCAACACCTCCAATGACATCTCAGGTCATACGCGGGTAGTTAGGCAACAATTTTCCAGATTGTCGCAGGGACCGGGAGAGTCCTCCACTGCTCGCCATTCATACATAGCTCAGTCAAATTATGAGATATACCAGGAGTAAAAAAAGAAGAAATAAACCATAGTTTCCATCTTAGAGAGAGCTTATTCAGCCTTGGATACATCACATAGGAAACTCAAGGAGCTACACTCAAAGATAGTAAAGAGAGAGAAGAAGAGAAAAATTCTTTAGAAAGCTATAGAAAGTGGGTAAAGGGCATCTTCAAGGTGCTCAAACCCAAAGATCGACTACCTTCTCCTAGGTTGGATAGTGATGACGAGACCCCTGTTGGTTGGTCAGCTAATGATGAGTGTGGTGATAGTGCAGAGTCAACTGGAGAGAGCAACTTCTGATGCTGATTCAGGGAGGACCCTTACCTTTTTCCTATGCTTTTATTGATTTTGAAATGGGGGCACTGCTAGACTTTTAGTTGGGGGTGTCTTTCCCTATATTTGTATTTTTTGATGTGGTGTTGGATATTTTTTATATGGGTCTGATTACATTCAGGATGTTGTTCTTATTTAGGATTTTGGATTTTACATTTGGGTACTGTGATGGAGCCCACGATTTCATGGATTATCATGTAGTTTTATTTGTTGTTTTACTTTTTACTTTAGTTTTGTTTTGAGTATTGTGATGCGTAACGAGCTTTGCCATATGATAGATTGAGTGATGACATTCTCAAGGCTAAATTATTGTGTTTGGGGTTTGAGCAATAGATGCAGGGGAATTCTGAGTACCCATGGCATCAAATTCATTAATGCAAGGGAAGTCGGAGTACTTATGGCATTTCTATGCAGAATAAGTAATCTTCAATGGCAAGAAGTGAGCAGACTTAGTCATCCTATCGATGATGACCCAAATAGAATCAAATTGTTTTCGAGATTGTGGAAGACTGGTAATGAAATCCATATTGATCACTTCCCACTTCCACACACACAACACAATCGTTTGAGACAAACCGCCAGGCCTTAAGTGGTCAACCATCACTTGTTGACACATCATGCACTTATCCATAAAAGTTTCCACATCCTACTTTATATTATTCCACTAATAGATCTCTTTCAAAGAATGGTACATTATCGTCGAACTCGAATGAACAAGTACCTCGACTCATGGCCCTCAGCTAAGATCCTCTCTCACAGTCCAACAACATCGAGAACACACAATCTACCTTATTAACTAAAGATTTCATCACCACCAATCTCAAAAGCCATCACCTTCTGGTGACCCACATCATCTTTGATTCTTACAAGAATAGGATCCAAGACCTTCTTTCTCTTCACCTCAACACTAAGAGAGGACTTTTTCACCTCTTGAACGATCACACCACCATCCTCAGAGTCTAAAAAACGAACACTAAGATTATCTAAATGGTGAATGTATATCAACAACCCTCACTTTTCCTCATCAATATGAGTCAAACTCCCCATAAATAACCTTCTAAGAATATCAACAACCACATTAGCTTTACCTGGATAATAATAAAGATTCATGTCATAGTCCTTGTGCGTCTCAAGCCATTTTTTCGTATGATTCAACTCTTTTTCGGTTAACACATATTTCAAGCTCTTGTAGTCTGAGAAGATGTCAACATGAACCCCATAAAGGTAATGGCGCCAAATCTTTAAAGCAAAGACTACTGCTAGCAACTACAAGTCAATAGTAGGATAGTTCTTCTCATGTACCCTCAGCTTCCTAGAAGTATATGTCACAACCTTACCTCGTTGCATCAACAAATAACCTAGCCCAATAAGATGCTTTACAATAAATAAAAAAGCCATCAGTACCCACGATTTGGGTTAAAATAAGACATGAAGTAAACATATCCTTCAACTTCTTAAAACATCCCTCACAAGCATTGGACCATAAAAACTTTACTTTTTTCTGACTTAATCTAGTTAATGGTGCAATAATAGAAGAAATACTCTCCAAAAACCTCCAATGATATCCAGCCAAGCCTAAGAAGCTCCAAATGTCGGTTTGAGACGTGGGTCTAGGCCACTTCTTAACCACCCAATTATATGTGGATCCACCATGATTCCTTCAATAGAAACAACATGAACTATAAAAGTAACAACATTCAACCAAATCTCACACTTTAAAAACTTAGCATACAAATGCTAATCCTTAAGGGTCTGCAATACTAAATAGAGGTGATCGGCATGATCTGCCTTATTCTTAGACTAAACTAAGATGTTATCAATAAACACAATGACAAATAAGTTTAGAAACAGACAAAAACCATGTTCATAAGATCCATAAATGTTATCAGGGCATTAATCAATCCAAATGATATCACCAAAAATCGAAATGACCATATCAAGTTTGGAGAGCACTCTTAGGGATATTTATCCCCCTAATATTCTATTGATGATAAAATGAGTGAAGGTTAATCTTAGAAAAGTACTTTTCACCCTCAAGTTGGTTAAATCGGTCATCAATCCTATGAAGTGGATACTTATTCTTCACTGTCACCTAATTTAACTCACGGTAATCTATATACATTCAAAGGGACAAGTCCTTCTTATGAACAAAGACTATCGGTGAGCCCCACGGGGAAACACTAGGGATAATAAAACTCTTTTGAAGAAAATCTTTCAAGTACTCATTGTGTTCATTACACTTTGCTGGACCCATTCAATAAGGAGGGATAGAGATAGGATGAGTTTCCGAAAGAAGATCAATCCCAAAATTAATTTCCCTATTGGGAAGGAAAGAGAAAGATCATCAGGAAACTCATAAATCATAGGGACAGTTAAAAAGGAATGACCTTCCGAGTTAGAATCTTTAGCCCATACCAAGTGACAAAGATACCTTATGGAAATCGACTTTAGGTCTCTTAGATAAGAGATGAACATTTCCTTAGGCACTAGGGAACTCCCTTCCCACTCAATAACCAGTTCATTTAGGAATTTTAAATTGACTCTTTTGATATAACAAACATGAGATACATAAAATGAATGGATATAATACATCCCCAAGATTATATAAAAATCTAACATCTCCAACTTTATCATATCCACAATGTCCTCATATCACAGATAGACACCACAGAACCCCTATAGACTCCCCTAGCCATAATAGAGTCACCTATAGGGCTAGACAACAAAAAAGCATCATGAATACACCTAAGACCAAAACAAAAATGCATAGCCACATAAGGGATCACATAATAAAGAGTAAACCCAAGATCTAGACGATAATACACATCACGGAAGAAAAGTTTTAGCATCAGTGTAACAACATCAGGAGATGCCTCAGAGTCCTAATAGGTGGAAAGATCATACAAATAATCTCGACCATTGCCATTGCTAAAAGTAGCACCCTTTGGTGTAGGAGTTGAAGAAGCTACAATCGGGACCTTACTAACCTAGTAGCAATATCACCAGAGGGATAGTACCTATGAATATAGTCAGGTTGGCCACATCTGAAACACTTATTTCTCATTTATCACTAAAAACACTATAAAACCAACCACAAAATCTACAAGAAGGATACAATAGAGCTAACTGGGCTCCACTAGCCTGAGATTAGGCGCCTTGTGCCTTAAACCTATTATTTCTCTGAAAGCGGTGATCACCGGATGGCTTAGAATATGGAGCACTAGCTGCAAAATATGAATCAGGCTTTCCACACTTCTTCTTAGACAATTTCTTGACATCTCTACCACTATTCTACTAGCCTTTACCTTTCTTAAAACACTTGGACCTCTTTCTTTCCCTTTTCTCTATTTTGACTTATTTCTTCTTTTCATCTTTAACCTGCTTCATATACACCACAAGCTTAGAGATATCCATCTTACGATTCAATGAGGAAGATTTAAACTCTAGCAACAAGTCCTAAGACAAGCCTGAAGCAAAATTCCTCTTTTTAGCCCTTATACGACACTAGCTCAAGAGCAAAATGGGACAAATGATGAAATTTCAAGTCATAATTTTTCACCATCATCCTACGCTATTTCGTATTCATAAATTCATAAATTTTACCCTTACTCAACTCCCTTGGAAAGAAATGATTCAGGAAGGCACCCAAAAACTCATTCTATAGTGCCAATTCCATAACCTTAGCCCTAGGAAGGTCCCACTCCTTACACCACTTATATGCCATATCTTTTAACTGATATGTGGCAAATTCTATGCTCTCAAATTATGAAGCAGGCATAAATTAAAAGATCATCCCCATCTTATCTATCAATCCTTTAGGATCCTCCTCAACATTAGAGCCAGTAAAACGCTGGAGGATTGAGCCTCATAAACTGCCCGACTTGAGTAACCTGAAAATAACTCACAGTAGTACTAGTAGAACCCGACTAATGAGAATGAAATATCACCAACTGTGTCAATAGATGAATAGATCTATGATACTCAGCATTAGAAATGTCTCCTTAGGTTACTAAGGCATAATAATCATCACCTTTGATAGCCTGGGGAGGACTGGTAAGAATTGGGGGAACTCTATATAAGGTAGTATAATCAAGAGTTGGATCCCTAGATCGGGTCCGAACTTTATAAGTAGGATGAGTTCCATCCATATTTTCCTCAGGTGGGATAGAAAAAGTTCCATGAGCATCAGATCTCTGGAGAGGCATGATCGGAAATGTGAATAAATGAAGATTAGAAGAGTTTCAACACCTTAGGCTCTATATACAAAAAGTTGAACACAAGAAATGGAAACATTCCTAAATGTCTCATAGACTCTACCTCATAAGTGTGGTGCTATACACACCCATAAAAAGAGTCTACTTGACATGGCTTTGTTGACCCCCAATTGACCACATCTTTATGTATGCCCAATCGACCATGAACCTAGGCTCTGGTACCAACTTTATCATGACCCAAACCAAGGCTTGTCTGTGATAGGTATCTCAAGTCTATTGAGGACCGAAGACCATCCCCTTTGCCTAGCCATATATAATACAATACAACTGATAAAGGATGAATTCTGAACATATAACAAGATAGAAAGTATAAAATTCAAAGGCATCTAAGATTGGCAACATCAATACCTAATCCACAGTAATATCCTTAAAGACTCTATACTAGAAAAAAACCTATGTCGGGATATGCCACCGACCCTGATAATGATAATGTAAATATGAAATCTTTAATTCCAATTTATGAAAGGTAAAATTAATGTAACGGTCAAGTCTTTTGGAGAATGGAAGCTCACCACTTTAACATAATGACTGACTCTAAGATCTCTAACATTGTGAAGTAAAACTAGGAGTGCCATTGGACCCTACATCACATGGAGATATAGCATCCTAAAAAGGTTAGTAAGGTGCACGTTAACATATAACTCAGGATAAGGGTAAAATAGTATTAGTCAAATATTTAATTTTAAAAATAGTATACATGTTCACATATATACATACATATACATAATAGATACTGGGGTTAGGAAAAAGGTTTATCATGATAGTAAAACATTATCCTAGAATATGTAGCTCAACCGTCATGAAAAGGCACCCACGGGCTATCTTAGTTCAACTCTCTTTGCTGAAAGGGCCATACCGCATGTTAGCCATATGAATAAGAGGTATTAAGAAAGAATAGAGAATACCTGACCCTACATTAATCATAGATACAAAATATGTCAATAGTGTGAACCATGCACACAGTCATCAAGATCAATTCTTACATCATTAAATATGAGTTTCCAATATAAGTCATTCCAAACCCACACTTTTATGAATTTGCTACATAACCGCCATTAATACCAATTAAAACATGTTTTACATAACACATCAATTAACAAGGGAATTATACATCAAGTCACTACAAGTATCGTCATTCTATTTAGCTTGAAAGCTCATAATTATACCATTACAATTACATTATCTTAGGGGAATGCCTCGACCCATTTTGTTCATTAAATAAACACATAGACAACAAATCTTTCAAAATCTATGTTCATTGTTTAACCATTAATGCAATTCAACAGAATAGGTGGGTAAGTCAAAACAAGTGATAATTCCATAATTCAGGCCATTTACATAAGTAGATTGAGGGAATACAATTGTTCAAAACCAATTTCCAAGTTCAAAACATCAAATTTAGGGATTAACTCAACCCCTATTCTAATTCCCATACCCAAGAACCCAATCAGTTCAAAAAATTCAATTCAAAGCATGAACAACTCATTAAAACCATGGGAAAATAATTAAAGAATAATCCATTCCAAAAGCTTCAACCCATGTCAAAACCCACATTGAAATCCATACAATTAAACTATTTAAAACACATGCCTAAAATTATCACTATGGAGATAAATCACCCTTGAGAACCCTAATTTACCAATATATTGGGAGCCCTAAGTGCTCCTGATCTTCCGGATTTGAAATAGTTTAAAAAGTTATTTTGATCTATTTTAGATTAATGATTACACCATAATGAGGTTTTAATTCATGGTTCATGATTGGGGAAGAGGAGAAATGTCCAAATTGCCCTTAAAAAACACTGAAAAATTATCGCCTAATTGATGTGGGCGGCAATATGACTCATAGAGTCACCTTATAACTCGTGACATATAGTCTTAGTCTGTATTGTATCCTTGGGCCACCAACACTTGTTTGACTGTCTATCACACCCTACGACTGATATTCAGACCCTACCACTCGTTAGGTTCAACCATAGTTAAGGAAGAATCAATTAGGCACTATACAGTTAGGTTACGAGTAAACACGATACAACTCATAGTGAGTCTAGATGACTCATATAGTCTCAATCATGATTAGAATAGGAACCTTATGAAATACACTACTCAAACTATGATTAAGGTCCTACGACCTGTATAGACACTCTACGACTCATAGGGAGAGTCCTAATCATGGCAGTAAGCTCAAAGATCAAGAATTTTTTTAGTGACCAAAAATCTGGGGTGTTACGAATGACATATATTTTGATCCTCAATTCACAACAAATTACTTTAGATTTTAAAACCCATTTATAATAATGTAGAACACCATAACAAGGTGATACAATTTTTTTTACCACTTTATGATTTATGAATATATGATTAAGAATTGATGGATCAACTCTTTAGCCTTAGCTCTAATACAAAATATTAATATTTCAATTACGGATGATGTCGATAAAAAGAAAATATGGAAATTAACAACATATAATAAGATAGATAAGAAATTAGGAGTGGGAAGTGAAAAAAAATACTAATTGAATGTACAATTAACCAAGTGTGAGAGGCTTGAATTTCTACAAATTTAGAAACCAATTTGAATCCAAAAATGTGTGACAAAATATGAAAATTAATGTAAAGAAGTTCAAGATAAATCAATTTAAATCCACCCAATTAACTAATCTCACTACACTATAGTTAATCCTAGGCTAAGCCCGAGGAATTCCAACCTCTACACTCTCAAGGAGTTTCTTAAAAACTCAATCTACAAAATCTCTAAAGTAAAAGATTAAGGCATCATTTATAGTGTTGCCTTATATTCATAGCAAAAAATTGTCTATTTAAGAAATAACCACCTAATGACCTAGTCTTGCTGACTAAAGTGAACTTTGCATCATCAAGGTTGTCTCTTGCTCACCAAATTTGTCTTGAGTATGGTATTCACATTGGTGTAGATTCTTGGTTTACCCAACTTGGTTTGAGGAATCTCCAATATTAGCTTGAACTTACTGAACTTGACTACTCTTTGGAAGACAAATTGCCAAACTTTGGGTGATATGGTCATAACTTTAGTAATGATGTTCTACCTAAAATAAGTAGGAACCAATCTCCTTGGTCTGTTTGCTTCTCTTCAACAAACAAAGATTTTTTGTGCTCTAAGTTATTATCAATATATGGAAGTCTTTTCATTGTTATTCAACAAGATCCATCAACGTGCCTCTTTTTGTCCTTATTGTTAATACATAGGGAGCCTCATGATTGATGCTAACCAAGAAGTAGTATAATTAATATTGTGAGACTCAACCAAACTGAAATATAAAACCTTTCCTAACAACTAACTAGAAAATCATACGCATCTTTCTCATGTATACCTCTAAACTTGGGAGGACCCAATATGATGAATATATCAAATATTTTTTACTCATCTAATGTCATCACTATTCATGCACAATAAAGCACTAAGTCTAAATGGTAAATCATCAATATATGGAGACACTACAACAATAAGTTATGCCTTAGAAGTCTAGAAACCATAAATTAGTGCATATCTTAGTAGTTGAACACCCTTTCTAGTTTGATATACATCAATAGTGATTGAAAGAGCTTATGTCTGAGTAGCACCCTTAAAATAACTCAAGAATTGAAACTTAGAATTCCATAACAATGGCCTATCTATAAATCAATGAGAAACCTAGAATGGTTTTATACCTTTAGTTTGAAATAATGAATCACCAAAACCAACCTCTTTCTCAAAACATGTCACCCTGGCATATCCAATAGATAGTGCTACACCATATGTATTACCTTTCCATGGCAGAAATCCCATCCTCAATACCTAATTGGGGGACTAATAGTGGATAAGGTATCATCACCCTCAGTAGCACCTAATAATATTTTCAAATTCTATAGAAAGAGTGAAATACAATGTTTAGAAGTCCATAAATAAATTGATCTACATTATAAAGAATTAAAGAGCAGAATATTTCCTAAGAATGACCAACAACCTCTCAAACATAAGTGTAGATGTCATTGTACTGATCAATGAGACTCTAGTAGACATTTGCATTTGTACTCATGCAGCTGGTGAACCTTACACTTTAATACCAATTTTTCATGATAAAAAATCCTAAGGGTTGTGGTGATATCTTCCCTACCCAGAGTAGTAGTTAAGCTTTAATCAAAACACAAATAAACTAAGATATATGATAAAGAAAAAAATAGCCAAAACATAAGAAAACAACTATGAAAATCATAATTTGATATAAGATAAATGATAGTAGATAAAAAGGAACAAAGTAGAATCCTAAAATATCCTATGACTCAAGTATCATGAGTATACAAAATTGACTTTAAGCCTAACTATAATAAATACATACAATAACATTATTTGTGAAAGTAAAGTAAATAGAAAACAGAAAGGTAGATTGTAAAACCTTCGGTTTTTTGTCCTTGAAAATTTCTTAAATTTTATCTTTACTGTCTTGACTACAACTTACCCTTAGGAGTTTTAGGGTGACTTAACTAGTCTTGTGAACCTAATCATAAGGTGTCCATTGAATGGTTCTTGATTTGTTATCCTTAGTACAAATTAGAACCAATCTTAACCAAATCAGTATGTGGCAAAGTTCTACTTTAATTAATAGTAGATCACTAAGTGTCATAAGGACTTGTTACTAGTTGTTGATGCGAATCGTAAGATGTGGAGTGTTTACCCAATTGAGTTCCGTGCTGACTATGAATGGAACCTATGAGTTATAGGGTCTAATTATTAGTGATACTTCTTGAGTCATAGGTTCAACACTGTGTGGGTTTCTTGGGAACTATCTTGTCTATGAAATAAGGTAATGAGTCAAAATAAGTCTATACGAGTCGTATGGTGACCCATAGTCATTGACGACTAAATTTAAACATTTAATTTGAGGGAACTTTGGAAAATTCCCTTCTCACCAAATTAAAACCCCACATTCACAAAGCACTTCAGGGGGAATTTCTTATTTATCACGTACTCAAACACTTCCAAGCTCTCTCATATTCTTCTAAGCAGTAATACTTATGGTTTCCAAGTAGTAGGTCATCCATGGACTCAAGGGTTTATTTAATTTTATGAAACTTGGTATTTCAGGCTTATTACTCTTCCATATTGTTAATTTGTTAAAAGCATATATTTTAAAGTATTATTCATGATTTATTTATGTATATTTTGAAACAATTGTTGATGGTTTTGAATGCTTATCAAATGAATATTGTTTCCCATAGTTTACAAGTGATTATTTATTCTTTATTTATGATTCTAAAGTTGTGGCTGCATAGGTATGCTGAATAAACTAGGGAATTATGATTTTCCCAAATGCACGACTTATGAAGTTGTTATGACCTCAACCCCATATTGTAAAATTTGTTTGAATATAAAAAGTAAGCATATTGAACTATTCTTGATGTTTTGCATATCATAAAAAGCTAATGAGGCATAAAGGTTTTGACTTTAACATTGTGGGTTTGGTTTTTTTATAAGCTATTGCAGAATAGAGCCAAAGGGATTGTGAATTCGCCTAAGTGATGTAATTATTTTGCCATATTATTGTTACATTGCTAGTGTAGTTGGTGTGGAGATACAAATAATATAAGATTTCACGTGAAATATGGTTCTATGAGTTAGAATATGTGATAAATATTTTAATTAGTCTTTAATAAAGGTTGTATAGCTGAGTCATAAAAGTGGTAGTTCCAGGGGACCCATACTGGAAACTGCATTTGTTGTTGCGAAGGTATATATAAATGGGAGGTTTGAATCCCCCTGAATATTATAATTGTATGATTGGGTGGTTTGAGTCTTCCCTATTATATTACATAATATTATGCTTGTGTCATATTGATATGCAGGGATAGTTGAGTCCCTTATAGTGTATAAATATACCCTATGGTTCGTGCGACCACGCACACTGAGGCCCTACCAACTGGGGGAGTGTTGGGACCAAATATCTCATAAGTGGCTTCTTATGTTATGGAGATTAATCTATACAATCCAATATAAAGTTTAAAGTGCATTTCAAGCCTTGTTCTCTATCTCTGCACGTGATACATATGCATATGCATTTGATTATGTGTATTGGTTTTGAATATTTTAAACTGTTGATCACGATAATATGTTATCCTTATCCCCTAGTTACATGCTAGTATTCACCCTACTAACTATCTCTGGACACTGTATTCCAACGTAATATAGGTAATAGAGATACCTTTATTTTTTCTGTGTAGAGTTAGGTGGATCAACTTGGTTCATCAAATTGTTTTTGTAAAATAGTGAGCTTCAATACCTCAGAAGACATAGACATTTTATCATTCCTTATAATAACCTAGATTTGAGAGTTTTATAATCATTAACATTTTTATTTTTATTGTCACTGTAATCTATCAGAGTCGGGGACATGTCCAAGCATAGAATGGCTTCTAGTTTTTTTGTCTAAAAGGCTTTGTGGGGTATGTGGACTTGGTTGATATTGGTCGATTGTTTTGGCTGGTTGTTCGTTATAGATCATTGAAGTATCTTTTACTCTTTAAATTTATCTTGGTATATCTTTAGAATTCATTAGACATCGGTGATATCATGTTGTTTTATTAGGTGGAAAAGGGGTTGTCACCAATCCATGTGGGACTTGAGATGCCCGTCATGGCAAGACTTTGGTTTGGGTCATGTCAAAGATGGTATTATAGATTAGGTTTGCTGTCATTGGGTATCCACATTGTCGTGGTCATGTAGGTCTCTATTATGGGAATTTAGTGCACCATACTTATACTGGAGAGGATACGAGATATTTAGGAATGTTTCTCTTTTTTTTTATTTCGAGCTAAAAAGTATAATGTCTTGAATCTCTCTAATCCCTATTTGTTCTTCTTTCAGATCATGCCTCCAAGAAGATTTGATATTCGTAGGAACTTTTCTGTCCCATCGGAAGATAATATGGATGGAGCTTGTTCTACTCCAGATGTTCAGACCTGGTCTAGGATCACTGCTCCTAATTGCCCGAATGGCACTCCACCATTTCCTCTTATCCCTACTCAGGCACCTTCAGCTAAGGTTTCTAATTATGTGTATTACTAGTGCATTCATTTGCTTACCCAATCTATGGTCTCCCAGACTGAGCAGGTTGCTTCTGTTGCTCCATCCTCTAAGGGCACTAAAGTTGGAAAATTTATGATGTTGAGTAATTCTACTTGCACTTATTCTAGAGTTGAGAACTATCCTTAAAATTTTATTGATGAGAAGAAAAAAATCTTTTATGTGATACATGCTATTTATGTGGAGGGTGTAAGTTCGCTGCTTATCAATTAAAAGATGTAGCATACCAATGGTATGAGGAGTAGGACATGGCTAGGGGTGATGATGTTAATTCTGCTTTGTTGGATGACTTCTCAAGCACTTTTTTGTGTGATTCTTTCCTTAGGATTTGAGAGATGCAAAGGCTGAGGAATTCATGAATTTGAAGCAAGGCAATATGTCAATAAAGGAGTTTGCCTTGAATTTCTTTTGCTGTCATGTTATGCTCCTAAGTTGGTGTCTAGTATGAGGGGTAGAATGAGGAAGTTTTTTTCTAGGTTGTCTCGTAAGTTGATCTTAGAGAGCAAGGATGCCTTGTCGAACAAAGATAGGTATTTCTTTAGTCTTTTGGGGTATATGTAGCAAGTTACAAAAGAAAAGAAGAAGCAAGCAGAGATGAATGCAAATCAGAATAAGAAGTTTTACTATTCGTATCAGGGTGGAGGTCAATAGTAAAATGGTAGATATAGTGGAAAATGGTCAAAGAAGAAGTGGGGCAATTCTGGTTCCTATTCTATAGCTAGTGCACCTTATTATATTTCATTCGTTTATCATTGTTCTTAGAATAATTGTGGGTTTATAGCACCAGGAGCCCAGTCACAGGATAGTGGGGCTCAATCATCTTCATCATATCCTCCTTGTAGATTTTGTGGTCACGTGCATCATAGTGTTTGCGAAAAAATGAGGAACAATTTCTTTGAATATGGTCAGGATGTTCATATGCATAGGGATTGTCCTTCTAATGTTTCTTCTAGTGCAAATAAGATTCTTGTCGCTACTTCATCCACTTTGACACCAAAGGGTAAGACTTCTCCTTCTTGTTTCGATGTTGTACGAAATTATCTGTATGTTCTTGCCACCACCAGGATTTTGAAGCGTCTACCAATGTTGTTACTAGTGCGCTCAAACTCTTTTGTTATGATGTATATTATTTGTTTGATCCCGAGTCTACCTTCTCTTATGTTACCCCTTAGGTGGATATTCATTTTGTTTTTGATCCTGAGTGTATTCAAGATTCTTTCTCAATGTCTATCTCGGTGGGTGAATCCACTGTGGCTAGAAGGGTCTATAGGGGTTGGCTCCTTACCGAGGCAATTCTGGGCATATGTTCCACTCACTGCGTAGGTGACCTATGTATGTATTAGAACTTAATTTCCAGAGGCTCAGAATAAGGAAAAATAAGACATTATCATTTACTAAGGGCACATATGGTCAATATGCAGAACATCTGGTCTGTATTTGACTAAAGTATGTTACAAAACTCCAAGTTTAAAGAGTTTTAGGAGCTGCACGAAAGTTTTGGCACTTACCTAGGACCATATATGGTCCGTATATGGTACATACATTTCGTATGTGGCCGAAGTAAATGGTTGCCGAACCATAATTTCCACTTTCATTTGGGATTTAATTTGTAGGATTTCCTTGTATCCTATATATATCCTATTGATGTTTTGTAGTTAGGTTACACACTCTTGATATTGAAAAACTTATATTTTATTCGAGGAATCAGATTTTGATCTTGGCATTACTTTGTTCTTGATTTTTGGTTTATAATTTAGTTTTTGGATTTGCGATTTACTTTTTTTATCATTATGATATCATTTTATGTTGTTTATTATGAATTCCATTGATTGTTTCACAAGCATGAATGGCTAAAGCCCTTAGCAGGGATTATGGGAAACCTGGCATATTAACAAACTAGGGAAGTTCTAATTAGTTTTAAATTAGTATCATTCCTTGGGTTGTATTATATTTAATTTGATAGATGTCTTAGTAATTGTAAACATTAGAATGCTGCCAAGATTATCACTACGTAATTCGCAAGAGGAGTAATGACTTGGAAAAGATAATCACAATAGTAATGTAAAGGTTAACTATTGATGTAGGCTAATCACTATTAGCTATGTAAGATGGTTATCTATCATCTAATAACTTAATTCTCAAATAGTAATAGCTAACTAGATTCTAGGATAAGGGTTAGTAATGTGACATCCTAAGACTCAAAAGTTAAGGGATGAAATCTATAAATGAGTCCATCAGACAATTAATGGTACATAACTTAATAGATTATGCATCCAAGGTACTAAGTTCGTTCGATATAGCACAACAGGCCTTCTATGTTTAGAAACTAGGGGGAACACAATCCTTTTGATTTTAACCAACATATTACAACCAAAGTTGAGATTTGCTACTTGCTAGAGATTACAAACAACAAACCACCCATGACTTTATGTTCAGCCCACTGAGTTCAGCAAACTAGAGATATACATTCGCGTCATACCTGTGTCTTCGACCCTAACATATTTGGGTTATTATACTTTATAGCAACTGCTTTATCATAAACTAGTGGTGTTGTTTGGGCGATGATCAAAATTTTGGCGCCATCGCCTGGGAAGATGGTGAGTTCGTGATTGAAGTTTGTTAGAGTTTTTGGGTTAATATTTTTTTCTTAGTTTGGTATATGTCGGTGTATTCCTAAAACCAGGATTCAAGGCAATCCATTACTCCTATTGAATCCTGACCTAAAGAGACTATTACAGTAGAACCATACCATGCTAAACCAATACGAGTAGGCAATTTAGAAGATATTCGGGATGATCCAAATATTGTACGTCCCTCTACTCCAGGTGATCCATATAACATTTTTGATAGACTAATGGAATAGATGTTAGCAGACGTGGCTAAATACAAAAGGGAGGTTGAGGAGGCTCGGTTGGCTCAGCATGCATAGTTATCTGGGAAAAGATTGGTAGTGATATTTGAGCAACACTTGATGAAAATTGAGATAGTGTTCGAGGTTCTCAGGTTTTATTAATCTTAGAACTCTAGTACTTTCAGCCTTATGATAATGAAGAGGATATGGGATACATTGAGCCAACAAAAATAGGAGCCATCATTTCTCTTGCACTGCCCCGCAAGGTAAAATTTGACATTACAAGTGCCATTATCCAACTTTTGAACTTTAAAGATGTAGTTTTAGGCTCGGCTACTAACAATGCTAATATGCACCTTGTTAATTTTATTAATATCTGCACTTCTTATACTATTCTGAGGGTAGACCAGGAGACACTCAGATTGAGGTTGTTCCTTTTCTCGTTGATTGGAGAAGCTTCCTTATGGTTGGGTAACTTCCAAGAGGATCTATCATAATATGGAATAAGTAGTGCAAGGAATTCATAAACTGTTTCTTTGCTCTGGCCAGGTTGTAGATGCTTAAAGATGAGATATACAATTTGAGACTTCTTGATTAGGAGTTGATATATGAGGCTTGGTTCTGGTTTAATAAAAATCTGAGCATGATTCCCAATAATCTTATTTTAGTGATGAGTTTATTAGAGATATTCTATAGGGCCCTGAACATCAGTTCCCGAGGCATGGAAAATAAATTCACTCAAGGAGCATTTTTCAGATTATGTTGGGAAGCATCTTCTAAGGTTCTAGACCCGATCTCTATCACTAACTAGGGATGAATTCTCGGGAGGCTGAGAAGGATGTTGACACTTATGCCATAGGAGATTTCGGCAAAGAAAGAGAAGTTGATGAGTCTGTAGTGAAAGAGATTGAATAGTAGAGAATCAATATTAGGTTGCTTACTAAGTATTTTCAATAGTGAACTCTGAAAAGGTAAATGTGGTAGGTACATAGGGTTCAACCACCAGTTTCAAGATAGAAGGCAACGAAACCAAGGTCAGAATCTGTTATGGTGATACATATATAAATTGCAATAGGGAGCCTGATGCTGACTAGAGATGGAAGGATGACTACAAAGAGAAGATAGACAAGTAAATTCTCTCAGGTAGTCATCATAAAAAATCAAAGATGGAGGCAATGTTGACCAAACTAGTGAAGGGTCAAGATAGTTAGGATGCTAACCATAAGGAGATCTAGGCTGATATTTTAGTTTTGACCCAAAAGGTCGAGTCTCATTCAATTGCTATCAAGAAGTTAGAGCACCAATTCAGACAAATCTCGGCTACATTGAATCAGAGATAGCTAGGTACCCTCTCAAATAATATAATTCAGAATCCAAAAAATATTGTAAATGTCTTGCTATCTATACTCGAGGTGGTTAATCTACTGTCGATCCTCCGTTACTTACTACTAAAGTGCCGAAGAATGATAGTATTGTGGTAGATGGGGAACCTACTGCAGAGTCAGACAAGGAGAAAGGTATTGATGCTAGTGTTTGTAAGGATAAATATAATGGAAGTGTCGATAAGCCTGTAGTGAATTAGATTCCCAACCACCCCCACCATTTACTCAAAAAATGAAATCAAAGAAAGTGGAATGGAAGTACAAAAGATTCATTAAGATGCTAAAAGATCTGATGTTTAGTATCCCCTTTATTAAGGTATTGGAGAAGATGTTGGATACCTAAGGTTCTTGAAGGAATTAGTGACAAAAAATCAAACAGCTAGTTTTGAGGGCATTGGTGGATTGTACCATTGCAATGCAGTTATTTCTAAGTGCCTAAGCCAAAAAGGGTGATCCCAGTTAGTTCACAATCCCATGTACAATTGGACATACAGATTCGCCAGAGCACTATGACTTTGGAGCAAACAATAATTTGATTCAGTTGGCTATATTTAAGCAGTTGGGCGTGATCCTTGCAGATCCAACTACTATGTGGTTGTTGATGGCTAGCTGCACAGTAGAGAAACCCATAGGTATTTCATTTGATTTGTTGGTAAAAGTGGATACCTTTATTTTTTTTATTTTCTCATTCTATATAATTAGTTTGACTTCAAAATGCCCATCATATTGGGAAGTCCATTCATGGACACGGGTGGCGATGGTTGATATTGAAAAGGGGGAGATAAGGTTTATATTCAATAACGAAGAAGTCACCCTCAATGTTTGATAAACTATGAAGCAGCCTACCTACATGAGGTGGTGTCGGTTATCCATTACATAGATAATATTGGATGGTATTACGTTGGGTAACTTGATGAATTCTAACTAGTAGAGGTACCCCATCGTTTCATGATGTTAAACTAACAACTGCATGAGAGGCAACCCATGGTATTACTGGTGAAGTCTGAGTAACCAACATAGCCTTGTCATGTCGTGATGTTAAATCAAGCATTGCTTGGGAGGCAACCGATTATTTTCATTTTCACAATTTTTTTCTTTTTTATAGATAATATTAATGGACTGGCTTAGAATGTAGTTAAAATTGCTTTATTCATAATATTCATGGAAAAGGGACTTGGTGACAAATTCAACAAGTTCATAAGTCCTACGTAGGCAAGGTAAGATCGGTATTAAATGAAAATATGGAATTTTTAGGATTTTTTGAGAAATTTCTAGACTTTGACCTATGAATTTACTTACAGGGTCATAAATACGATTTATAATCTCATAAATAGAAAAGTAACTATCACAATACAAAGTCCAAAGAGGAGGGAATTTGGCCAAAAAATTGGGCATACATATGTTTGTCACATACGTCGATATGTACCATATACGACCTATATCTATGCAGTTCTTGGGACCATTTTTGTTCAATGATTTAGGCCCACCTCTACCTATTTAAAACATAAACCGACCCTCCCATCCTATTAATTCCGTCATAATCCACGATTAACTTACAAATCCTCAAAAATCCCCTCTCCCCTTTAAAAATTCAAACTACTCCACCTCCCTACACTTGAGCAAAGTCTAAAACATCACTTGTTCTTGGTACCAACTTGTCCTAGAGAACTAAATACATATTTAATCTTTGGTTTTGCATCACTTATTCATAGTTCACTTTTGGTTCGTCAATTAAAAGGTAATATTCTTGGCTCCTCGAAGTAGTATTTTATGCTATACTTAAAATAAAAAAGTTGGTATGATCATTTTTGTGCAGAATATGTAAAAACCACCATTCTTTTATCTAGCAACCTTGAATTAGCCTAAAATTCTTAATATGGGGCACTGTCCTCTAATTAAACATTAAAATCATGCCCTAAATGGATTTTGAATTTGTAAGGGCAGAGGAATGACAAAAATTTTAATGCTAGTTTGTATTTAAAATTTTATTCTAGTTTGATGTGTGTATATTGAACTTGTTGGGACTGAGAATAATTTACAAGGATGCCAAAATTGAGGAAAAATTCAAAGTTTTTGAATTTGCATTTTTTCCCTTAAATTTTGCAACCACTCATTATTTGGTTGATACTAACACTTGATTTTTCAGGTACACATGGAACCCAAGGCCTTGATAAAGGCTGCAAATTCTAGGTGATGGGGTTAATCTTATAAGAGAAGTAGCTCAAAGGAAGAGGACTCACCTTTTTGATCCAGAGTAGTCCCGACAAGACTGACAGGGCTAGTGACTAAGGTCTAGAAGCAAGCTATTGTTAAGGCTATTATTATTACAAGATTAGGTGTACAATTTTTTAGAGTATGGCAAAAGACCTGCTTTGACTAGTCCTGGGACTCTGGATGAAGCTATCAGTTCCTAAGTAGTTCAAAGAAGAAGACGACTAGAGGATCACCACCATACACTTCCTATCCTACAGAGGTTGGTAATGATCATAATAAGTGAAAGGATAATGATTAGGAGGATGCAGTGTCTAAGATAGTACCAGAGGTAGATACTTAGGACCTCTAGTCTGAGGAGGGGTCATAGGATGAGGATGAGTCCAAGACATAGGCCCTTGAGCCGCCATCAATTATACCCCAATTTAAGGAGGGTACAAACAAGTATTCACACCAAGTGCTGGTTCTAGCTAAAGAGGCACTAGCTCAACATGATCAGATATTTTACCCTACATATATCTCAGAGGATCCTATTGATGAGGTAAATCCAAATGGTGCGTGGAGGGTCTTCTATCCATTTTTGAGGTGGATATCCATATTACCAAGACCTTACTACCTAAGAGGGATATTTATGAGGAGTGCATGATAGAGTTGTCTGGGTTAAGCAAAGCACCATAGTTGTAGGACAATTTTGAGCATTATTAGTTTGGGTGGATGACTCGACCCCTAAGTTCTTATAGCCCTACATTGGTATGGAAATTGTATGTCTTATAACATGCCATCGTAGCTTTGGCTACACCTAGACATAAGGTTCTTTTAATGTATATTGAGTAGCCCCTGCTTAAGAAAACACTTATGAGAGGGGTTATGACAGACACTTTAGGATAGATATGTTACTCCAGCATCCACAATAGAGAGTGATTCTCAAATTACAGTTTCATGAGACAAATATATTATGCGTTATTTTTATCATCAGAATGAGAGATTTAAGATGGCAAGATGGATCACTAGCTATATTTTATCTCTTAATGATGATACTTCTTGGATCAAGGGGAATGGTATGATTAATAAGGCGGCATTAACTTTTCCACAAAGTTCTAGTGGTGGCTTGTTTGATACAGATAGTAATTGAGTGTTGCGAACACTGTTTTGACTTGGGATAGAGGTTCACTAACAATGACCATGATGGTTTGATACAATATTAACTTAGAAGTTATTATCCATTATGAGCACCATGAGAGAGCTTTTGGTGAGGCTATAAATATGTTATTCCTATGACTTATCCATAGATTATGCTATAAGGCTAGTGTTCCATAGATACCAGACATTGATGAGAGAGTAATGGCAACGGTCGTTCTATAGACAAGGATGATAAAGGATCCCAAGCATCTGGACCTCCCCAAGACACGTCGTGTGGCTAATAAATTTCCTATGGCCCCGTTTGAGGGTACATCAATTCCTACAGAGCCTATTGATAATAATGGAGGTGACATGGCAGCTAGTATAGAGTTTGGGATAGGGGAGTAGAGAGAGGCCCTAGAGTTGAGTACATAGGTTGAGGGGAAACCCTCTACAACTACTTCATCCTTGACTTCTACTTCATATCTAGTGGGTGCATATTAAGTGCCCACTTACCCATCCACTTCAACTGTTTCTTCAGGTATGATGTTAGTATCCTATAAGATTTTTCCGAGTTTGGTGGATATCTAGAGAGTCGATGACACTCGAATATGAAATACTGAGTTTGAGATAGTGACTTTAAATGGACAGATGACCATAAGTTAGGACTACACTAGAGATAGCAGAGGCTAGATTGGAGTCTGCACACTAAGTTGTTATGTCATAGCTATGATCTGAGTTGAATGCACCCGTAGATTCTTTTGAGGGTTAAATATCATCCCAATTTAGTAGCCTTGAGATGCCAGATCTAGAATAAATTATGGAGAAGATGTATGTACTTATACTAGAGGTACACTCTCTCACTAAGAGCTACATGTCAACTATACCTATAATTAAGCCCTCGTATATTCAACTAATATCTCCTTATAGCTAGATGGTTTGACTTATTTATGGAGGATAATAAAATATTCACCATAGTTGGGACTAAGAGAGGCTGAGACGGGGACCTATGGTATCCCAGTATTTTATTGGATTGATGAATAGTAAATTTACCGCTCATTTACATCCAAATTTGTGCACACTATTACGATTTAATGGTGTGAATGAGACAAGTTTGTTAGTTGAATGCACTAATTCCCATATTATGCAGGTATAAAGTTGATAAGAAGAATAAAAGTTAAAGTATGATGAAAAAGGATTAAAAAAAAGGAAGATTATTGCAAAAGTTGGATAAATAATGAGTGGGAAGTGACGCTCAGTTATTGCAATCGCGGTCTGAGGGTCACGATCACAACAAGTCAATAATAGTCAATATGGTGATAGTGATGGGCTTACTACATCACGGGAGACACGATCTAGATCAAACACCGATAACCGCAAAGGAAAAGATTATGGCTCAATGGTAGAAATGTAATTTCGCATAGCTAGTTTCAATTCACAAAAGGGGCAAAAATCCCTTTACTTTTAGATATCAAAAAACTAGAATTCAAAGTTTACATTTTGAAAATCCCACAAATTTCAGGAAGGATTCTTGTGTGTAATTCTTCAAGTTTTTTTAGTTTTAATTAAACTAAAATTGATGAATACTCTTGTGTGCATCTTCAATGGAAGACTTGAATTATCAATTAGGTTTACTCTTCTCCCCTAACTTCACGAGTAGCTAAATATAAATCTTGAAATTTTATTAAAATATAGTGCAAATGTGTGGGGGTTATGATATATTGGTGTAGATGATTGGTTAATGATATTGTATTTTCACTAATGCATTCTTTCTTTTGTTGGAACTTTTGAGTGAAACCCCCAAATTTCCAAAATTTCATATCATCCTTGAAAGAGGAATTCGAGTATACTTTTGGATCCTATATCATCCTTTAAATAGGGATATGGATGGCAAGGCATTGTGAGCACAGGTAGATGTAGCTTCACTTTTAACTATCTTAGAAGTAAGGTTGGATTAAGAATTGGTTAGGTCCTAGGCATTTTCGTTGAAATATGGATCTCCAATTAACACATTAGGTGGATTTGCATGCCATATCCATGAGGTACCCGATAAGGTAAATGGGTGATAATCTTGAAGTTTGGTGGAGAGATTAGCCTCAAGAACTCCTAACCTAGCCTACCGATGTAGTTGTTGACTAGAATTTTCATTCAATTATCATGAACCCATGCACTATTTTCCCCTAGTAAGATGTAATCCCAATACTTGTCTCATATTGAAATCTTGTCCATATTTCTAGCATTGAATCAGTAGTTTGAGTAGAACTTTAATAAAACAATACTTCCAAACCATGCCCTCATAAATTTACTTTATGTTTTTCTTTTGGTTTACACTATGGGTTTATGCTAATAAACTCTCAACACACATAGGATTGGAATACTAGCCTCATTCCTTGATGATTTGACCTCAATGTAAGTTGAGATTTATTGATAGTGATCTTCATATATCAAAACATTGGTATAGGTGAGTGAGCTCAAAATGGCACCGTCGCCGGGGAGTGAGACTAATTTTTCACTTGTGCAGTGTTTATATAGCTTTGGTTGTACCCATGGTTGTTTTTATTTACATTAGTTGTTGTTTTTTATTTTTCTTAGGTGATCATTATTTCATCCGAATAACCATGTGCTAAGAGGGAATCATCAACAATCCATCATATGAATATGTCAAAACTATGGATTATTTTGGCGACAAGGCACATGCAAGTGCTATTCATATTCTCTTTACAGTGTAAACGACGTATTTTATGTCAAATGTGTCATGCTATAATTTCTTCATGTGAAAGGTTTTTTTTGGGTTCAAGCTCATGAAGACCCGAAATTGCACTTGAAAAAATTGTGGAATTATGTGCTCCTTTTGACATTGCTGACATATCACAAGAGTCCATATAATTGTGCCTCTTTTCGTTCTCTCTAATGGGTGAGGAGGTGTTGTGGATAATGTATATACCTGCCGTATCCATCACCGTGTGGGTCAAGCTTATGGTGTCTTTCATGTATCGATACCTCCCACCTCTAAAGATGTCATAATTATGGGTTGAAATCATAAACTTTCATCAATTCCATTGAGAGCTTGGTATGAAGCATGGTGGATATTTCAAGAGAAGATTTTGGAATGCCACAATCATGATATGCCGGAGAATAAGCTTCTCCAAATCTTCTATAGGGCATTGGATTAATCAACAAAACCATAGTGGATAATGTATTCGGTGGATCCCTAATTAAATCATCGTATAGGGTTGCTTCAAAGGTGTTGATTAAGTGGCTAGGTTGGCTAGGGTTTGGTACATGAAGGATACTGAAGTGGTCGTAGTGCCTACCTCCTCTTACTTTGTTTGTAAAGATCAAAGATGTGAAGAGGAGGAAATATATTCAAGCATGATCAAGGTAAGGTCACACCTTGAACTTCTTACTAAACATTTGTTGGGAACCTACATTGAAAAAGTCAATATTATAGATACAAATGATACCAATTCAAATGAAGATGAAGAATAAAAGATACTTTATGGTGGGAGGATATGGTTGCCAAATTATTCGGAGGTTTTCCACATTGCCTCTCAAAGGCAATGTGGGAATCGTGGCCGAAACAATAAAAACTGAGGCATGCATGTCTCACTGAGAAAAGGAGTATATCATTAATGAAGATATTTTGATTCAAATGTTTCTTGTAGTTGAGAGGACCGACAAGCTAGTGAAAGAAATGACGACTAATTTCTCTAAGATACATCAAACGGTTGAGTCTCATTCAATCATTTTCCAATAGCTAGAGAAAAAATTTAATCAAATATTAGTGTACCACATGGAAAGACAAAATAAAGAAATGTTGAGTCGTATGGTAACAAATGCTATTATTACTTGAAGTGGAAAAAGTCTAGTCAAGGACATAGAGCTTGATGATGATCCCAGTGAAAGAGAAAATGATGAGGAAACAAATGTGAAGAGAAAGAGGTCAAACAAGGATGAGTAAAGGCCAAATGAGGTTATACTTGAAATTTCAAAGATGATAGAAAGCCAAATTGTCTCCATGAAACCAATCATAATTCCTCCACCTTTACCTCAACAGTTCATGAAAAAAATGGAAAATGAAAAGTTCAAAAAGTTCCTTGATAAATTTAGCAACTTTTACATCAACATTCCTTTAATACAAGCCTTGCAAGAGATTCCGTGGTATGAAAAATTTATGATGGATTTGGTATCCAAAAAAATGGTTGTGGAGGATAAGACAATAGAAATAACTCATCATTATAGTACAATTATGTTGAGAACCATGGAAAAAAATAAAAAAGAACCTGGTGCTTTAATAATACCACGCACCATCCGAGTGTTCAAGTTTACAAAGGCCTTGTGTGACCTCGAGGCAAGTTTAAATTTGATGTCGTACACCATATTGAACATGCTAGGATTAGGGAAACCTCAACCTACCAAAATGAGATTGCTAATGGATGATCAAACAATTAAGAAACCAATGGGAATATTTTATGATGTACAAGTTAAATTCGACTAGTTCATCTTCCCATCCAACTTTGTAATCCTTGATTATGCTTTGGACAATCAAATTCCTATTATTCTCAAAAGGGCATTCTTAGCCAACAGGAGAGCATTGGTGGGCATAGAGTATGGTGGGATGAAGTTTTGCCTAATTCATAAAGAGGTTTTATTTAATATATGCAATTCTAAGAAGCAACCAATGGACTTAGAAGTAAATTTGGTTATTGATGCCATTGATGGTGAGGTGAAGAATTATGTCAATGTGAGTTTGGTAGAAAATCCATTGATCTGTTTTTGTTTAATTATAAATTAAAGAAAGTTAAAGCTATTGATGAAGTGGTTTAATCTTTAACGGGACATGGATTTTATACCAAGAACTTGGTAAATTTGAACCTTGATCTTAAAAATTGTGAGTGCCCACCCGCAAAGTCATCCATTCATAAGACACCTAGAATTGAATTAAAGTCATTGCCACCCCACCTTAAATATGTGTTCTTGGGGGATGGAGACATTTTTCCTATCATTATTGCAAGTGATCTCCAGTTGTACCAAGTGGAAGATTTAAAGTGGTGTTGGAATAGTTCATTCTAGCCATCGGTTGAAAATTGCAGATATTATAGGCATAGCCCCCAATATTTGTTCCCATAAGATCAAGCTAAAACAAGATCATGTTTCATGTGCGGTGATTCAAAAAAGGCTAAATCAACCCATCTAAGAGGTAGCGAAGAAGGAAAGTATAAAATGGCTTAATACAACAGTCATCTATGCAATCTCCAACAGCACTTGGGTAAGCCTAGTTAAATATGTTCCAAAAAAATGTGGCATTATGGTAGTTGTGAATAAAAATAATGACTTTGTTCCCATCTGACTAGTCATAGTGTGGAGGGTGTGCATGGAATACCACAAAATGAATTCTTTGATTGAAAAGGACCATTTCCCCATGCCCTTAATAGACCAAATGCTAGATAGTTTAGCCGGGCGGGGGTGGTATTTCTCTATAGATTGTTATTCTGGATACAATAAAATTTTTATTTCCCCAAAAGAGAAAGAAGACAACATTCACTTGCCCCTATGGTACATTTGCATTCAAGAGAATGCCCTTTGGTTTGTGCAACGCACCGGCCACATTCTAATGGTATATGTTGTAAATCTTTTTGAATATGGTTGAAGAGTCAATGGATGTCTTCATGGATGATTTCTTGGTGGTGGAAAACTCATTTGAGTAATTCTTTGATCACCTAAGCCAAGTACTTGAGAGGAGTATGGAAACAAACCTTGTCATCAATTGGGAGAAATACCATTTCATGATTAAGAAGGATATTGTTTTGTGCCTTAAAATCTCAACAAAAGGTATACAAGTTGATCAAGCCAAGGTTAACATAATTACCAAGTGTCCCCACCCCAACATCCATAAAGGGTGTTTGAAGTTTTCTTAGGCATGTCGGGTTCTATCAGTGATTTATTAGGGATTTCTCCAAATTATCTCATCCAATGTGGAAGATCCTTGAAAAGGATGAAAAATTCAACTATGATGATGCATGCTTGAAGTCCTTTAATTTTCTCAAGGAGTTGTTTGTATCAGCTCCCATTATGATGGCTTTGGATTGGTCATCCCCATTTTTAAGTGATGTGTGATGCAAGTGGATTTGCATTAGGAGCGGTGTTGGGTCAATGCAAGGAAAAGCTATTTCATCCTATCTATTATGCGAGCAAGTCAATAAATGATATAAACATAACTAAACTATTATTAAGTAAGAAATATTATCGGTGTGATATGCTTTTGAGAAATTTTATGCCTACTTATTAGGCACGAAAGTGGTGGTGCACACGAATCATGCCACCCTTAAATTCCTGATGGCGAAGAAGGAACCTAAGCCATGCCTAATTAGATGGATCTTGCTTTTGCAAGATTTTGATTTTGAGGTAAAGGATCGAAAGGGTTGCAAAAAGTAAGTGGTTGACTATCTTTCGTGTCTTGAGAGTAATCATTAAACGCACAGGGAGATTGAGATTGATGATGAATTTCCCTATGATTTAGTCATGTCAATCCCGGGGAAAGTCACAGTATGGTATGCAAACTATGCTAATTATGTGGCAAGTAGTATTCTTCCCGAGGAGCTTAGCTATCATCAAAGAAAGTGAATTATGTATGTGATAGTGTGTTCCTGACCAAATTTATCTTATGTCATCAGCGCAGTTAGACGATACATGACAAATCCTGGCAAAGAACATTGGAAAGTAGTTCATTACATTTTCAGATACTTGCATGGATTTTTTGATGTTATTTGCAGCTTGGACAAAATAGATATAGAGTAATTGAGTATGTTGATTCTAATTTTGTAGGAGATCATGATTAAAGAAGGCCCCCTTACAGGCTAAGTTTTCACTATTGCTGATTATGCTATTAGTTTGAAAGTGACCATACAGACTACGGTTGCTTTGTCAACTACTGAGGCATAATATATGGCTATTATAGAGGCTTTCAAGGAATCTATTTGGTTGAAGATTCTGTTTGGTAAACTTCGCAAAAACTTACAGATTACTACTATTTTTTGTGACAGTCAGAGTGCTATCTTCCTTATAAAATATTAGATATTTCACGAGTGGAAAAAGCACATCGATGTTCGGTATTATTTTGTGCATGAAATTATTGCTCGTGGTGATATTATGATGAGCAAGTTTAGTACTCATGATAATCTTGATGATATGATGACCAAGACATTACCAAGTACCAAGTTTGATCATTGCTTCGACTTGGTTAGTGTTAGCTGTTAAGATGTGGCCTTAAGGGATTTTGTGGAAAAGGTGAAGAGTTTGTCTTGAAATGGATTTGAGTTCTGAATTAGAATTCATGTCAAGGTGGAGATTGTTAGAGTTATGAACCGAATTTTGGTTGATGGACCAGTATGTTTTTTGGCATAGGACCTATTGGTACACACCTAATATATAAGTGTGACTTAGTGCGTTATTTTATTATTCAGAAAATTTAGTGCAACGCCCCAAATATGGTACCCAGAATGCCAAACAGTGCTCATTACTCCGAAGGACCAAAAGCAAACCCATGACTGATATTTCTAACTGAGCACTTCATAATATATTGTGTGAATGTGGAATAAAAGGCTGAAAGGCCATACCTCTGGAAATAAGATATATCAATACCCAAAACAACTGAAATAACTATCTGAAAATACTAGTTTGAAAGCCTCTGAAGTATCTGAAATAAGGAGTTGATGGTACATGTCCCAACTAACTCTGTCTACCAAAACTAAAATAATGAAGTAATGATCATGTCCTCGAAGGATGAGTACTCACTGCTAGTTTGTCTTCTGAACGTCCGATCTACTAAAGATGCTCTGGAGCTTGTGCTTCTGAACCTATGGTATAAAACACCATAGCACAAATGCATCAGTATGATTGAATGTACCAGTGTTAAAGTGAGGTAGGCTGAATCAAAGGGGTTCAAATGCATGAACAAGGCTAACTAAATGTATACTAGGAATGTGAGAATACATGCATGAATACGTAACTATAAATGAAACTGCGATAACACTAACTAGTGAGTCTGAATATTTATAACAAGAATTATTGATAACTGATATAATTGATATTGAGCGACTATATCTGGCAGTCTAGGTTCTGATGAAACTAGCTACGTTCCTTACTAAGCTGAATGACTGTATCTGGCGGTCTTCAATCTGAAGAACTATCAAAGTTCTTTTACTAAAACTGAGACTAAGACTGTGGGAAAAAGTCATCAAATTGACATGCCCCAAATAAAGCAATATAGCTGAGTTGGGGTTAAATCTGTAACCCCAATTTGAAGGTTGTCAATACCGCACCACTGGCAAAGACAAGCTATGAGAGACCCTCATTTGTAAGTATCCACAAAAGAAAATGGTGGGACCCTTATCTGACAGTGTTAATCCACCTCATCAACCCTCATCTATCAATGTTGATGTCTCAATCTATGCTGGCTACATAGTTATGGAACGCAAGGATTGCTTTTAAGGATCACACCTTCAACTGTTAGTGTGTGTCCTTATCCTTGGGTTCACTAGGTGCTAAATCCTACTCCCATATGAATAAACACTGAACTAATTATACTGAGATGAACTGGATTGATTTCTTTGAGTTTTATGGACTGATGGAATATTACTGAATTCTGTCAACTGATTGAGTTCATGAGATTACTGAGTTTTTCTGTGTCGTGTAACTGACTGAATTCTATTGAGTTTTGAAACTGACTGATAATACTACTAGTCATGGCGTGACTAAAATTATCTTGAAACTGACACTGGCTCTAGGCACACATCTAAATTTTTGGGTATAAATACCCCAAGACTTGATAGCATAATAAGGAAATCATGACACAAGCTTAAAAACTTTATAATGGCTACATGTTCATTATTCATTCATTAAGGCATTTTAAGAAACACTTGGGGTGTATCACTAGTACATGAATGGGGAATAAATAATTGCATACTATATCATGGCATTAATCCATTCTCATTGGCAATTTATCAAACACTTGCACATAAACTAATAATGGCATAGTTTCTTCTCTTATTAGTTCTTATAGGTAATTCATCAAGAACATAATGAATTTAGTATATGTAGACTACACTGCACAACAAGTAAACATCTTGATTCAATTCTAGTTTCACAACTAAAGGGTTTAATCATGGGTTCACATGAATCTACATATATAATAACTAATTCTACATAAAATTTATCACCAAATATGGATTAGAATTCAATTGGTCATTATCAACATGAACAAAATCAAACCTAACATGGGATTCATAAAAATTCATATACTTGAACTTTGAAAAGAGATTCTTGAGCTTCTTGGGTTAAAGGGACCCATGAATCAACACTTGACATACCATGATTGTAACTTTCTTGAAGTTCTTAGCGAGATTCTTGGAATTGGCTTTGATTTCTTGAAAGCTAAGGTTTTGTTTCTTGGGAGAGAATGTTCTTGATTTGGGGAAAAAGTGAATGATAATTATTAAAAACATTTTTAGGTATTAAATCTCGTACTCAGACGTGTTTAAACGTTGAAAAAAGAACAATTTATCCCTGAAAGAAATATTTATTTTTCGTCAAAATTTCCTCATTTGGTAGGCTGGTGCGACGCGGCGCTATCACGCCATGTCACTGGAAATTGACAACTAAAAACCGGACTGATGGCGCGATGCGGTGTGACCTCGCTCCTACACTAGAAATTGACAACTCTGAAATGGAGCCTTGGTGCGATGCGCCATATTCATGGAAGATCACTGGATTTTAACTATTTTCATTTTGGCATGCTCCGCGACGTGTTGATGGCTCAGGTGGCATACTGTCTTACCAAAATGACTCTAACTCTTTGACCGGGTGTCAGATTTGGACAAATTTGGTGTTAATGGAAAGCTTATTCAATTTCCACACATTTAAAGTCAAAATCTTAAAAATTCCACATGTATAAAAGTGGATTCGTCTTATAAAACAAGTCATTAATATTTTTGGGATGAATTTAAGCTAGGTAGAAGTACGGGATATTGGAATATCTCCCCTTTGGGAACATTCTTCCTCGAATGAGACTGAATAATATGACAGAAATGATTAGCTGAAGTACATAATGACCATGAACAACTAAAACATGACTACATGACTGACATTTATGAGATTAATACTGAGCATGCATATCTGATGCATGATTTCATAACTGAACTAACTAATGAATACATGACGGAGATTTCTCATAACCGAGTTTCTCACAAGGAGAATGCATGAATGATGCATGAACACAAGGCTGATCTTATGCATGAACTTATAATTGAATATGAAATGGTAAATGGAAACCAAATTTAAATTGGGAATATGAGCATGAAACTGGTTTGTAACTGGAATTTGAACATGAAACTGAGTAAGCTTTAAGGAAAGCTATTACCTTGGGCTGAGTTTGAGTTTGTAGAGAAGATGTGAGGGTACTTGGTCCGCATGTCTGCTTCTGCTTCCCCAGTAGCTCCCTCAGCGGACTAATTTTTGCAAAGAACTTTGACTAGGGGGGCTTCTTTGTTCCTTAGTCTGGGAGTCTGAAGTCAAGGATTTTGACTGGAATCTCTTCATAAGAGATGTTGTTCTGGATATCTACACCCTCAACAGGTACTACAACTATTGGGTCACCTATGCACTTATTTAGCAGGGAGAAATGAAATATTGAATGAACTGAAGCTAGATATAAAGGTAACTCTAGCTCATAAGCTACTTTGCTGAAATGACTGAGAATTTTGAAGGTACCGGTATATCGGGGACTAAGTTTTCCCTTCTTTCTAAATCTCTTCACTCCCATCATGGTAGATATCTTTATAAAAACATGATTACCAATCTCGAACTCGAGATCCTTCCGGTACACATCTTTGTAAGAATTTTGTCAGCTCTAAGCAGCCCGAAGTCTTTCTCTAATCAACTGGACTTTTTCTAAGGCATCAAATGCTAATTCAAGTACTATAACTAATGCCTCACTAACTTTGAATCAACCAACTGGAGATATGCATCTCCTACCATAGAGAGCTTCGAATGGAGTCATCTAAATACAGGAATGATAGCTGTTGTTGTATACAAACTCCCTAATATATTGTTTGGCATAATCCTCCACTGAATAGGAGGTATGGAATGGAAAGAAGTGAGCTAATTTGGTCATCCTGTCTATCATGTCCCAAACTGAATCATGTTGATGATGAGTATGAGGTACACCCATCACAAAGTCTATGTTCACTTCTTCCCACTTTCAAGTAGGAATATAGAACTCCTGCATGGACCCACTAAAATTCTGGTGCTATATCTTAACTTGATGACATGTAGAGCACTAGCCACAAACTTTGCCACACCTCTCTTCATCCTACTCCACTAATAGATCTTCCACAAGTCACAGTACATCTTTATGGCCCCTGGATGAATAGAGTAGTGTGCACCATATGCTTCTGCAAGAATTTATTGCCTAAAGTCATCTACACCTGGAACACACAGATGACTCTGACAACGCAATACACCATCTCCTCCTTGGGAGAAAAACCTAACCTTCTGATCCTTGACTGACTCTTTCAACTTGACTAGAATGGGATCTCTATCTTGCTTTTCTTTCACCTTGGAAACTAGAGATGATTCTAAACTACTCTAAATCCATATATCACCCTCCTCTAAATAAACTAAGCAAACACCTAGTATGTTAAGCTGATGGACTTCCTGAGAGCGTCGGCCACTATGTTGGCCTTGCTCGGATGATAAAGGACACTCATGTCATAATCTTTCAAGAGCTCTAACCACCTTCTCTTATGAAGTTTGAGATCTTTTTGAGAAAAGACATACTAAAGGCTCTTATGATTAGTGAACACATCTGGATGAATTGCGTATAGATAATACCTATAAATCTTTAAGGTATTACTATGGCTGCTAACGCAAGATCATGAGTCGAATAATTCTTCTCATGAGGTTTAAGGTGTTTGGAGGCGTAGGCTATGACCGTACCATGCTGCATAAGGACACAACCCAAACCTACTCTGGATGTATCACATTACACTATGAACCCATCTGGACCTTCTAGAAGATCCAAAACTAGAGCTGAGATGAGTCGAGTCTTAAACTCCTAAAAACTCTTCTTGCAAGGATCTGACCACTGAAACTTAACTTTTTTTGAGTCAATCTAGACATAGGGGATGCAATAGATGAAAATCCCTCAACATACCATCTATAATAGATATCCAAACCCAAGAAACTCCTGATATCTAATGTAGAGACAAGTCTGGGCTAGTTTCTTTATACTTTGGTCTTTTGAGGATCTACTCTAATGCCATCACCAGAAATGATATAACCAAGGAATGCTACTGACCATAGAAAAAATTCACACTTACTGAATTTGGAGAATAGATGATGATCTCTGAGAGTATGAAGTATGATTCTGAGATGTTCTGCGTGATCATGATGACTACGGGAATAGACAAGATGATCATCTATGTAGACTGTGATGAACATGTCCAAGTACTGCTTCAACACACAGTTCATCAAGTCCATAAAAGCTGCAGGGGTATTAGTAATACCAAAGGACATGAGTAGGTATTCGAAGTGACCATTCCAAGTACATATGGCTATTTTTGGAATGTCACATTCCCTGACTCTAAGATGATGATAGCCTGATCTGAGGTCTATCTTATAGAAATAGCTAGCACCCTGAAGTTGTTCAAATAAGTCATCTATTTGGGGAAGTGGATACTTGTTCTTGACCATGACTTTATTGAGCTGACAGTAATGAATGCACATTCTGAGAGAACCATCTTTCTTGCGCACGAATATGTAATACCTGAGAATCCCAACCAATAGTAGAACTATGCTTCAATATCATGAGAAATAAATTATAGTGCTTTGGTAGTTTTATGATCAATTTAGAGGTATATTAGTTCCTTAAATACGTCTGAGCTATTAGAGGAATCAAAACATCCCTTACCGATTGAATTCTTGAGAAGGATATTATCAAAGTTAAATTCAAACAATTATATATTTTGTTATACTACAAATTTTTTATCTCAAGACCCACCATCAGATATCTAATTGAATTATCTTTCTAATGATACTACTTTTGCCAAAATATAGTATTGGAGTAAAAGGTTATGGCCATTTTACTGAGAACTATCCGAGCTGTCTAGGAGTGATGGGCCAGCTGACAGACCGTCAAGTCATCGACGGACCGACACTTTGGCCATAACAACTGAGGTAGTAAGGCTATTTTCTGGCCCAAAAATGACGTTTGGAGTGACAGTCAGTCACTAGAGTGACGGTCCATTACCCAGAATATTAATTTTGTCTGGAACAGCTCTGAAAAAATATTTTAAAGGGCTTTTTGGGACTTTTTCAACTCTTTTTAACCCCTAATTACATCAAATCAAAGTACATAACTCCTCAATCATCCGTAACATCAAAATTAGGGTTTCTGTGAAGATCAAAAACCAAGAACAAGATTCAAACACTTCTCCAAGAAAACTTAAGAATCAAAACATCACCATTCAAGAACCTTCAGGAAAAGTTAACCTCTTTAAAGATTCAAGATTTTGAGGTATGTAAAGTGTTTATTCATGGATTTATTTCACCCATGAAGCTCAATAATCCCATTTTTAACTCATGAATTGTGATTTCTATGTGGTGGGTTGATTTTAATTATTTTGATGTGGTTGTATAACTCCCAAGTTGGAATCTTTATGTACTTTTTATAAAATTAAGCTAATTTTTGGATTGGAAACTTTTAAATAGAGTTGATTAAAGTAACCATGATGTATGAACTTGTATATATTCCTAATCCTAAGGTTATGCATGCAATATGTTTGATAAAATTCCCAAAGAACAAGAATTATGCTTTAGGACTCAATTATGACCAAATTGATGAACCCATTCTTTACCCTTTCGTTTAAAATGACTTCCATGGTATTTTTATGCTTTGAAATAGTTTGATGGATTGTTCATGAGATTAGCCTATGAAATTTTGACATGTTTATATGCTTTTCTATCCATGTACTAGATTATGATAACCATGTAATTTTTGAAATCCCCAACATATTGTATTATGAATTGTTGATAGTGGTCATGTGTTTAAGATGTGTCAAGTCTTTTTAGTTTCATGCTATCGAGTCCTAGGGGTACTTGCACTTAATAATTAGGTTGTGTGCCTAGAGACAGTGTCATGTTTTCAATATACTCTCAGTCAAGCCATGTTCAGTAGAATTCGGTTAGTCTCATGACTCAAGAAAATACAGTAATCTTAGTAATCTGAGTCATTTATCAGATCTCAATAATATTTTGTCATTCAATAAAACTCAATAAACTCAGTCCAGTCAGTTTTGTTTGATTAATTCCGTGTCTAATCGGATGGGAGTAGGATTCATTATCGAGTGAGCCCAAGGGTAGGAACTCACCTGCAAGTAGAGGGTGTGATTCTTGGAAGCAATCCTTGCCCTCCTGAACTATGTAGCCAGCGCAAGTTGAGAAATCTAACCTGTTATATGTGGGTTGATGAGGTAGATTAACCTGTTAGAGAAGGGTCCCACCATTCTCCTAAGAGTACCTATTAGATGAGAGATCACTCACAGCTTCTCCTTACTAGTGGCCCGGTATTAACACCCTTCCAATTGGGGTTATAGATTGGACCCCAACTCAACTATAATGCTTTATTTGGGGCATATCGGTTAGATGACTACTTCCCATAGTTACAGTCTCAGTCTTTGTCTCTGTAATAGAACTCAGATAGTTCTACAAAATTTAGGACTGTCAGATACAGTCACCCATTTTAACAGAAAACTCATCTAGTTCCATCAGCAATAGGCCCGTCAGATACAATCATTCAGATAATAGTATATCATATATATATAACTTATGTTATCAGTAATTAGATTCAGTGATGTCATGATATCAGTCACAGTTCACGTATTCATGCATGTATTCTCACGTTCATGTTATTCAGTCAGTTAGTATTGTTCATGCATATAAACCCCTTGCATTCATCCTACCTTACTTGCACACTAGTACATTCAATCGTACTAACGCATTTGAACTATGGTATTTTATACTATGGGTTAAGAAGCACGATCTCCAGAGTATCCATAGTAGATCAGTCATTCAGCATACAGACTAGCAGTGAGTCCTCATCATTTGAGGATCTTATTATTTGACTATTTCATTCTTTTAATACTTAGTCTATTTCAGCAGTTAGAGTTAGTTTGGGACATGTCCCATCAACTCCTTATTCAGACTATTTAGAGGTTTTTAGACTAGCATGTTTAGACAGTTATTTCAGTTGTTTTAGTATTGATATGCCATATCTCCAAATGTTATGTTTTATTAGATTTTTTAACCTTACTTTATTTTAAACTTTTATTCCATATTTATATAGTATGTTATGTAGTACACAGTTACAGATATACGTCATGGGTTAGCTTGTGGTCCTTCGGGTTCATAAGCATCATGGGGTATTCCGGGTACCAGAATTGGGGCATTACAAACTTGGTATCAGAGCCTAAGGTTTAATAGTGTCCTAGGAAGTTTGAAAATTCAAATGTAGTAGAGTCTTGTGAATGGGTGTGTTGCGCACCACATTTATCTACAAGAGGCTATAAGATGTTTTAGGAATAGTTTTCCTTCTTTCAGTATTTATGTCCTGCCAGTGAGCATTAACTTAATTGTAACTATCAGTCTAATCTATTTCTTCCTTTTTTATATAGATCATTCCTCTTAAAAGGGCTAACGAATGAAGAGCTGGGAATTAGTCATCACCACAGCCCATCCAGGCAGATTCCCTAGACGAGCATGTTGTTCATGGCGAATTTAGAATCGACTCCCTTACTTTATCTTACTCAATAGTATCTCATAGCAATCAGCAGACTATTTTCCTACCTAGGCATATTATTAACTCTCAGCAGAGTGAGGTGGGGAAACATAGGGAGAAAGAAAGAAAGAGAGAAAATAAAAGAGCTAGAACAGGTAGCTTCACTTTCAATCAGCCTAAGTCAGAGGGGGAAATCATTCTCAGTTTTCCCCAAAGTCCTCATTTCAAACTCTACCCCAAGTCAGTGTTCTAGTACCTAAGTTTAAAAATGGTTACAGTGATAGAGCGTCGGGCTCTAAGTTTCAGGGCAATGTAGAATTTGCTCGAACTAATCCTCTTTGCCAGATTTGTGTTAACAACCACAAGGGTATTTATAGAGCTGGCAATGAGGTAAATTTTAGATATGGAATGACCGGCTACAAAATTAGAGATTGTCCTCATTCTGGATTTCAGGGTCAGCCAAACCGTTCCTTAGTTCAGTCCGATCGCCCAAAACATTAGGGTGCCACTTCCAACACAACCAGTGGGCAGCGCCCAAACTGACTCTATGCTCTTCTGTCCCGGAAAGATCAAGAAAATTCTCCTTATATGGTCACCGGTACATTAAAGATCTTTTATTTGAATATTTACGCTTTGCTAGATCTAGGAGTTTTTTTAATCTTTTGTTACTCCTTATATAACATTTGATCTCGGACTCAGTCTCTAAATTCTAGCAGAGACCTCCTCAGTCTCTACCCTAGTGGGTAAATCCATCATAGCCCAATGGGTATACAAAAAATATCCAATGATGGTATCTCAGAAGGTCACTTCAGCAGACTTAGTGGAATTAGAGATGACTAATTTTAATGTCATTCTTGGCATAGAATGGCTTCATTTCTTACATGCCATAGTTGACTACAAAAATAGAGTTGTCCAGTTTTAGGTCCAAATGGACCTATCCTTGAGTGGA
The DNA here is from genome assembly GCA_030864225.1 of Capsicum baccatum var. pendulum. Lineage (NCBI taxonomy): Eukaryota > Viridiplantae > Streptophyta > Magnoliopsida > Solanales > Solanaceae > Capsicum > Capsicum baccatum. Next base: position 154,393,606 of record CM061560.1, on the reverse strand, counting down.
AGGATAGTATTTCAGCATTCAGAGGTCATCTTATTTCCTACCTACGGGCTTGTAAAATGATATCTAAGGGATGTGTCTATCATCTTGTTCGAGTTAAGGACTCTAGTTCCGAAACTCCTAGGTTCAAATATATTTCCCAAAGATCTTCTTAGAGTTCCTCCTGAGAAGGAAATAGACTTCGTCTTTGACCTTCTTTCAGATACTTAGCCCATATTTATTATGCCATATAGAATGGCATCAGCAGAACTCAATGAATATGATATTCTAAAAATAACTTTCAAAACTCGGTATGGTCATTTTGAATTCTTAGTCATGTCCTTTTATCTTACCAATGCCTCAACAGCTTTCATGGACTTGATGAATTATGTATTCAACCAGTACTTGGACATATTCATCATATTCTTGATAGATGACATTCATGTCTACCACCGCAGTGAGCGTGATCATGCAGACCATCTCAGAAAATTGTTACAGACTTTCAAAACCCATCAGTTATCATGATATCTACTCATGTCCTATATGTCAGCTCTATGATCATCGCTCATATTCGAGCATATTCATAAGAATTGTATACGCTCACAGTTCCTAATATAAGGAGTTTCAGTTTAATCCATGTTATAAATCATGTCCCATGAGTACAGAGACTTCATACTTAAGTAATGAAGCTCATGACTCATGAACTCATGTCATTCTTTACTGTATGCTCAACCTATATGACTCATGCTCCATTTTAAATGATCAGCCAAACTCAGATTATGTCATGTATACCCTTACTTTAGATCCCTCAGTGAAATCTATGGTGTTGATGCTCTATCCCTCAAGCCTCAATTACAACATCAATTCAGTAATCAATATTCAATAAAGGACTCAGATAGTCCTGTAGAACTATGGCTTTCAACTATCAGTTACTTAGCCATTAGAATTCAATATTAGTCTAAACCTCAGTTATTGATATTCGGCTATAATAACCTAATATTTAGTTCCAGTATGGGTCCAGTTGTAGTCTTAGTTATAGTGTCACGCCCAGTTCAGTAATTAGATCAGACACTCAGTCCAGATCCAGGTTTGCTTGACCATAGCATACAATTATTAGCTATTCAGTTATTAGTATTTTAGTACCTCAGTTTACAGAATGTTTTTGAATTATTTTATATGCATGGTCTTGCATCCTTAAGATAATATAGTTTTCACTCATTCATGCTCAGTTAACTCATGTTAACCAGTAAATCATTACCTTCTATGCATAATGCTTTATAGTTTCACTCCAGTTATTCAGACTAAGTACAGTTCAGTCTTACCTGCCTAGTATTCAGCTATCAGCCATGCAGTTAATCAGATAAGTTAGTATATTTATGCATTCGTGCTCAGCACCCATGTGAATATTTTTTGTAGTCTCAACTGATATGTTGTACTAAGGCAGAGAGTATAGTGGAAGGAGTATTTGAGGGATATGTTTAACCCTGAAAATTTTAGATGCAGTGCTTAAGTCTTAGTCACTCTATTTTAGTTGAAGTTTCATAGGCATTGTCTCCTAGTATAAAAATCCTATCCATGTGGTGATCCGTTATTCATATATCCTGCTCAGACTAGGTCAACATTTCTTTTCTCCCTACAGTCACTAAAATACTATAGAAAGAGTGTCATAGAAATACTCTAGTCGAGCATAAGTTTTCAGTTTGAGTTAGTCCGCAAAGCCATCAATTTAGTTTAGCAGTCAGAAGAACAAGTTTGTATGGTGTGGCTTCCCATTTTTCCATTTAGTCGCATTATCTGAAGTGTTATGAATGTATCAATTCAAAGATGGATCAACTAGGTAGTTGCGTGTCTAGCTCAATTTATGTATCATGCCTTAGTTTCAGAATCCGGATATTCAGTCACAGTTCAATTCGTAGTTGCCTTGTGCACCACCTCAATTTCCTCATACCTTTAAAAAAAGGGGAAAATCAGCCCAATATTCATCTAGGGACATAGTGTCACAATGGGGAGATACACTATAATCCCCCCAACTTTTATGAAATAAACATGCCACTTTCTCTTCACGTAATGAACTCATTTTGGAGTAGTAGGTACCCATAGGTTTACCCTCTATCTCTAATCTCAGTTGTAAGCCATGTACTCAATAGCTCAGTTCAGTTCACCATAGTCGGTCCATGTCACACATTACAGACTTAGTCATGTTCTTGTATTCCTATTTATGTGTGTTCAGTAAAGGATCTCGGGTTGAGATCAAATAAAATTTAGTTTTTTGAAAATATCTCCCATGAAGGAAGTGAAAAGATTCGACAAAAAGGGAAAGCTCAATCCCTGATATGTCGGTCCCTTTAAAATTCTCAATCGCTTAGGCAAAGTAGCTTATGAGATCGAATTGCCTTCATATCTAGATTTTGTTCATTCAGTCTTTCATATTCCCTTGATAAAGAAGTGCATAGGTGATCCAGCAGTTGTAGTCCCTATTAAGGCCGTAGATATTAAAAATAGTCTCTCGTATGAGAAAATTCCAGTTGAAATTTTTGACTATCAAATTCGCAGACTGAGGAACAAAAAAGTCCCTCTAGTTAAAGTTCTTTGGGGAAATCAGTCCATTGAGGGAGCTACTTGGGATGTAGATGCAGATATGCAGACCAAGTATCCTCACCTCTTCTTTGCTAATTCAGACCCAGCCCAAGGTAATAGCTTTTCTTAAGTTTATTCAGCTTATGGTTCAAATTTTAGTTACAAACTATGCTCAGTTTTCATTTCAAACTTGGTATATTTACCTTTACAAGTAATCAGTTTTGTCATGTATTCACGTATCAGATAAGTGTGATCAGCTTATCAGTACTATCTGTCATGCATTCATGTATCAGCTCAGTCATAAAACCAAGAATCAGATATGCATGATTAGTATGAATCTAGTTAATGTTAGTCATATATACATGTTTTAGATGTTCACATCCTTGAAGTAAAGTTCATTCTATCAGAAATCTCAGCATAGTCAGTCCCATTCGAGGATAAATATTCTCAAGAGGGAGATATTGTAATACCCCGAGAATCCCAACCACTAGTAGAACCATGCTTCAAAATGATGAGAAATAAATTAGAGTGATTTGGTAGTTTTATGATCAATTTAGATGTATATTAAGGCCTAAAATACATCCTAGCTATTAGATGAATCAAAATATCCCTTACCGATTGAATTCTAGAGAAGGATATTGTCATAGTCAAATTCAAATGAGCATATATTTTGTTATACTAAGAATTTTTGATCTTATAATCAACCAACAGATAGATAATTGAATTATCTTTCCAATAATACTAAATTTTCCAAAATCCGGTATCAGAGTAAAAAGTTATGGCCATTTTACTGAGAGCTATCAGAGCTACCCATGAGCGACGGGCAAGCTGACAGACCATCAAGTTAGCGATGGAACATTGCTTTGGCTGTCCCAACTGAGGAATTAAGGTCGTTTTCTGGCCCAAAACTGATGGTTGGAGTTATGGTCAGTCACCAAAGTGACGGTCCATCACCAAGACCATCAATTTTGTCCGAAACAGCGCTGAAACAATGTTTTAAAGGGCTTTTCGGGTCTTTTTCCACACTTTTGAAACCCTAACTTCATCAAATCAAAGCACATAAATCCTCATTCGTCCATAACATCAAAATTAGGGTTTCTTTCAAGATCAAAACCCAAGAACAAGATTCAGACCCTTATCTAAGAAAGCTCAAGAATTAAAATGTCACCATTCAAGAACCTTTAAGAAAAGTTAACCTCCTTCAAGATTCAAGCTTTTAGGTTTATAAAGTGTTGATTCATGTGTTTATTTCACCTATGAAGCTCAAGAATCCCATTGTCAAACTCATGAATTGTGATTTTCATGTGGTGGGTTAATTTTAATTATGTTGATGTGGTTGTATGAATTCTAAGTTGGAGTCTTTATGTACTTTTCATAAAATTATGCTAGTATGTGGGTTGGAAGCCTTTAAATTGATTTGATTAAAGTAACCATGATGTATGAACTAGTATATATGCCTAAGCCTAAGGTTATGCATGCAATGTGTTTGATAAAATGCCCAAAGAACAAGAATCATGCTTTAGGACTCAATTATGACCAAATTAATGAACCCATGCTTTAACCTTATGTTCAAATTGTTATGTAATGAAATTGTTTGATGGACTCAAGTCTTTTCAGTTTCATTCTATCGAGTCCTTGGGATACTTGTACCCAATAATTTAGCTGTGTGCCTAGAGCCAGTGTCATGTTTTCAAGATACTCGCAATCAAGCCATGTTCAGTAGAATTCAGTCAATCTCATGACTCTCGAAAACACAGTAATCTCTATAATCTCAGTAATCTCAGTCAGTTATCAGATCTCAGAAATATTTTATTAGTCAACGGAACTCACTAAACTCAGTCCAGTCAGTTTAGTATAATTAATTCAGTGTCTAATCAGATAGGAGTAGGATTCAGCACTGAGTAACCCCAAGAATGGGAAATCACTTGTGAGTAGAGGGTGTGATTCTTAGAAGCAATCCTTATGCACCAGAACTACTTAGCCAACATAGGTTGAGACACATTACCTATTAGACGAGGTTTGATGAGGTGGCTTAACTTGTTAGATAAGGGTCCCATCATTCTTCTAAGAGTACCTAGTAGATGAGGGACCACTAGCAGTTTGTCCTTACCAGTGGAACGGTATTGACACCCTTCCAATTAGGGTTACAGATTGGATACTAACTCACCAATAATGCTTTATTTGGGCCATGTTGGTTAGATGTCTACTTCAAATAGTTACAGTATCAGTCTCAGTCTCTGTAAGAGAACTCAGATTGTTCTATAGAATTTAAGAATGTCATATATAGTCACCCAGTTCAGCATGAAACTCAACTAGTTCTATCCGCAACAATACTGTCAGATCAAGGAATTCCTGAGGGTCCTCGTCTCTCTTAGACCCCAAAAGGGATGGAGAATTCATCCGGTGGAAGTCCTGAATCCTAGCTGCTGTAGTATTAGCTACTGGGCTAGCCAGAACAACAACTGACCATTTATTATGAACAACAACTAAATTGAGAAGAGTAGTGAATGCAGCTATCAACTTTATATGAGAGATGTGTTCATCCAAGGAATTTGCTTGGATGGGCTAAGGGGCTGACTGATTTCTATTTCTTGTTCTGGAAAGCATGTTCTAAAGAAAGGGAGAAATAGATTAGAATAAGAGTTACATTTAATCTCACACTCACTGGCACAACATGAATACTAAAATAAGGGAAACTATTCCTAAAACAACTCATAGCCTCCTAAACAGAAATGTGGCGCACAATACACCCATGTACAAAACTCTGCTAGATGCAGCTTCCGGACTCCCTAGAACTCTATTTAACCCTAGGTTATGATACCAAGTGTGTGACACCCCAAATCTAGTACCTGGAATGCCACATGGTACTCATGACCTCGCAGGACCACAAGCTAACCCATGACTGATATCTGTAATTGAGCACCGCATAATATACTGCGTGAATATAGAATATAAGGCTGAAAGTCCATAAGGTTCGACTATTTGCTAAAACATATCCTTTGGAAATACTGTATATTAATACCTAAAACAACTGAAATAACTATCTAAACATAAATGTCTGAAAGCCTTTAAACGGTCTGAAATTAGAAGTTGATGGGACATGTCCCCAACTAACTCCGCCTACCAAAACTTAAATAATAAAGTAATGATCATGTCCTCGAACAATGAGGACTTACTACTAGTTTGTCCTTTGTACGTCTGATCAACTAAGGCTGCTCTGAACCTCATGCTTCTGAACCTATGGTATAAAACACCATAGCACAAATCTGTCAGTACGATTGAATTTATTGGTATGCAAGTGAGGTAGGATAAATACAAAGAGGTTCAAATGCATGAACAAGGCTAACTGGCTGTATAATATGAATGTGAGAATACATGCATGAATACAAAAAGCTCAAAGGTCAAAATAAAGAAAAATAATAAAAAATGAACCATATATATTTTCTTATGTTTACCGCTAAAGTGGCTAAATGACTTCTAAAGTGGTTGGTGGCTGCTAAAGCAGCCTGGCACTGTGGCTAGCTCCGCTATAGTGGCCCACCATGGATAAAACTACTCCCACTAGAGCATTAAAGTGCCCACATTAGTTATGGGGTGACTAGTCAAGTGAACACTAAAGCGGTGCATTGCCACTTAAGAAGCTAAAGCTAAAGAAATCTTTTAGCTGCTAAAGTTTCTACAACAAAAACTTTGATCATTGTAAAGTAGCTGATCGACACCTCAAGATTCATTTGAAATCCTGTGAGCACTAACAAACTATGCTGCTAGACTAAATTTTATGTTTCAAACTCAACGACAACGTCAAAATTTGAAAAATAATTATTTTTAACAAGTTATTCCTCTAGCCCTCTCTAACATAAATTTCCCTAGTTTCCAAATGGAGGGTAGAAATGGAAACTAAAGGTTTAAAACCAAACCAACCCATCTACTAACCCTAATTTATAGGATGGATCTAAATAAACTATTTAAATGTCCATCCAACACATGGAATATCAGTTGTTGACCAAAGTTATCAATAAGGCTTTTAAGAATCTTAACACCTTAAACTCTCCTAAAAGCCTCCCAAAGGCATTAGGAATTTCCAACCATCCCACACTCCAGAACCAACATATAGAAATAATGGGGAAAACAAAATGGTCAAATCATAAAGTAAAATTTCACAAATTAGGTCATTACAATTTCTCTATAATAGTAATTATGTCCCATAATTTTTTACACTCATTATTATATGCAACTTTAATGGTTATAAAAATTTTTGGATTCCATTTTCTTTAATGAGATATGCTACTATTGTATTATTCCTTTTATGTACCTAGTATAGTTTCTTTCCTCGTTCATCAACGGTCATTCTCACTTGCATTGCTTTAGCTCAATTTTATTGAATAACATAGTTCTCCTATGACTTGTCGATCACCGACATACATCTTAGAAGGCATCATAAAGTTAGTTAACTTATCATTCCTTAAACAAAAGTTAAAATGAATAACCAATGCTAATATGATTTAGATGGTAGCTAACATGAATATTGGGTAGAGTTCTTCATAAGTGTCGTATCACTCCGAATGATCAACGTCTTTGAAAACCAAATGAGTCATGTTTGACAACTATAATTGAGTTTCATTTGATGAAAAATCCCATATATAATCTATAATGTTCATAGAGGATTAAGAAGGAAGGAGAACCAAGTTTAGTTTTTAAGTAGAGTTGTCATTTTATTTAACATGGCCCTACATGATTCATAATATTTTGATTCCACCATAATACAAGGTGTCTAAGTAAGGAAAAAAGGCAAAGATGAGATTGTGGATGTAAATAGCTTATAAGTTGTCAGTATTCTATTTATTAAGGTGATTCGGTAGTTGCTATATGATTGCGATAGGGGTGTAAACTAGTAAGCAACATATATTGGAAGAGGACAATGAATAGTCATAAAGGTTTATTAGGGTATATTTATATTAGAGTTTGTGAAATAGTAGGAGATATTAACACATTAGAGAACAATGAAAGGAAGGAACTTATCACGACTCAGCCTTTATAAGTTAGCAAATCATTGAAATTTATAAAAGAAAATAAGATAGATAATAACCTACACCAAGAAGAGAGTTCTAGAACAATGTCAAACCCTAATTATAATTAAAAAAAGAAACCCAAAAGAAATCTGATTAATCAAATCACAAAATCTAGTGTCATAGTGTAAGAACATATAATACAATTTCCTAAAACTGAAAGAAGAACATATATGTGTCTCTAATAACCAAAATAAAAACAAATACGGGAAGATGAGGTCTGATTCAGTGCCAAACTCTGGAGTGGATCAGTACCCCAAACTCTGGAAGTATTTATACGAACTTAGCTTTTATAGAAGGTACTCGTTCAAGGATCTGCACTGAAAGGGCACTTTAGGGGTGAGTATGGCCCACTTTTACTCAGTAGCTATTAAACGAAGACTAAGAATTATAGAGAATAAAATAGGTGAAATACAGTATGAGCACGTCACGTGCAATCCAAAAAAGTCCGAAATGATAGCTCACATCATCTTCACTAACAGTTCTAATATATATATATACATACATATATATATATATATATATATATATATATATATATATATATATATAAATTACACAAAAAGAGGAACAACATAGTTATAAAGGAAAAATACACAAAAAATAAACAGACACAAGGAAACAACAGAAAATTACCCTGATGCATATTTAAATGTAATGCAATACAATGAGGAAGGGATGAACGATTAAATCAATTGCATAACTTTTTGTATACACCTGCCTAACTCAAAGTTACAAGGTAGGACCCTTGGGGGTTTGCAACCCATATACTAATACTGATTTCTTAAGCCAACTTTGCTGAAAAATTACCTTAGCCAAGGGTTTTCAAAATATCATAACCAACCTTGCCAATAGATAACCTTGGCCAAAGGAATTCATGAGTAATTTTTTGGAACAGTGTTCCTCAATGTTATCAAAATCTCATGAATATATATGTATGGAATGTGGATGTAATGCTCACAATTAATTCAATATGATGATATCCAATCCATCCAACACATACATGTTTGTGGGTGGGTGGGTGCATATATACATATATAGTGAGCCTAGAAAATCAAATTAATATGTCAATATTTCATGTTTATCAACTCCCCTTAAGAAAGATCATAATAAATATAAATACAAGACATCTTTAATATAAAATTAATCCTTAACTTTAGCATTTTTTTCATTTCAAAAGCAACATATACTAAAATAAGGCATATATTATTGAAATCAGACCCTGCACGAGCATCATATACAGATTAAAGGAATTCTAATGCAAGGATATGGACAATGATGAAAAATAAATCCCCCATATGGGCAACACAAAATATCATATATCACAAACCAATAACAAAAGAACACTACCAGAAAATAGTAAAATTGTAATAGACATATTAGTCACAAATCTGTCACAAATCATAACTTGTGATGGATTTAGGATGAAAAAATGTGCATCTCAAAATCGGGGGTCATAAATTCATTTTGATAGATTTAAATTCCGTCACAACATTATTGTGATGGAACTCATACAGATCGTCTGTCATAATTTAAATACTTATAGTTGACTTAAATTCTGTGATAAATTTGAAATCGATTTTTGACAAAATATTATGTCAAAAAATTATGATAGAATAGTTTCTGTTACAAATTTCTAAATCTAGTAACAACTGTTGTGACAATATATTTCATTACAAATTATTTGTGACAAACTAATTTAGTCACAATGTGACTTTCTTACCTATATTAGTAACAATTTTAGGACAGTTTGTGACAAATTAAATCTGTCACAAATTTTATTTGAATTTTTAGTTTTAATAAATAATAATTATGAAATAATATATATATATATATATATATATAGTGAGAGAGAGAGTGTAACGCCCTGCATTTCTGGATATAATATAGACCATGATTCCGATGTGTTGATAAATCCCAAAGCCACAAAATCCTATGCCAATACGACATGTTAAGTATTTGTGTAGCATGTGAATCAATTCAAGCTTGAATTTATACTATAGAGGTCCTTTAACTCAAGGACGAGTTAAAACTATTTTGATCAACTAAACTTTAGTGGATGTTGTAAATTGTGTCAGCTTCCATCAACCATAACTCTCTATATCTATTGAATTAGGGAGCCGAATATGTGTCAAATGATAATTCTTCAAGTTAGCTTTCCAAATATACCAATTTCTCAAATCCAACACCCGAGCAAGAAGTTAAGGCCTTTCAAAGTGATATGCATCGCCTAACATATCGCCCATGGCCACAAAAAAACATTGGCGATAGCCTAGGCGGTGCCTATGTAAACATAGGCGATAGCCTAGGCGGCTCTTATGTAAACATAGGCAATGGAATGGGCGCGCCTATGTAAAGAATTCAAGTGACTTAAACACTCCGTTTTTTGCGAGAAAATGGTCCTTTTCCACCTTTACTTAGCCCTAAAACACGAAATTCAGTTCCAAGGACCCCAAAGTACACCTTCATTTATCATAAGTGCTTAAGGATTATCCTTACGTTTTCAAAATAAAAAACCAATTAATTCAATATTTAGCCGTGGGCTTTTGAAACCAATTACATATTTGGAATCCCTAGAACGTAGGCATCAAGAAGCACCTATCATATTCTCATATAGACATACGTGGGGTTATCTAAAAAATCTCATGGGCTTTAAAATTCTTGTTTTCAAAATGGTAGTTTTGAAATTATGAATATGATTATGTTTTAAATGTTTTATGATATTGATTTGGTCTTTAGGCCTAATTCTAATGTGATTTGACATATTATATATAGATATCCATTTGTTTCATAATGATGATAAATTGAGAGCAGGATTTACACGGAACCCCTCTTTTGATATGATATTGTTTTAAGTTTTCACATGATATGAATCATTTGAAATCATCTTGAAATGCATGTCATGAAATGTTTTGAAAATGTCATGATTTGGATATGGTTTTTGACTTTCAAAGAGAGGGTTGTTTTGTTCATGTTGAAATATGTTTTATATGATGATTGAATGGAGAGAATGATATAATACTGATGACTTTCAATTCAGGTATGATGATACCCAATAGAGTATGACATGTGATTGATTTGAACAAAGTTTGAATGCATTGAGTTTCATGAGAAAGGTGGATGCCTAAAGAAGGCATTTGAGTGAAAGGGCTCATCGCTGGAAATCGTAGTTGCCGATATGGGTCATATTATATTGTATCCTAAATGGGAGGATAAAAAAATAATTGGGACATCTCACATTAAGGGATTCCCTGTGGTGTACTCATATGGGGGGGTATATCGGCTCTAACTCCTTGCGGCTACTTGGATTGGAGGCTTGGCCGACGAGCACCAGAGGCGGATTCTACATAACCGTGGAATTACAATTGTAAGGTATTCCACCTATCTCAATCGCATTACATTGTTAATGAAAACTATTACATTATGCCCATGTGTTTTCAAATAATTTGATATGAAACTACTTTATAATGGCTCTGACCTTTATTATGTAAGAAAAATATTATATTTCTATTTTGATTTCTCTGCATACCAGTACTTTTGTATTAACCCTCTCTTCTCCCAGGTTCAGAGGCATAGTCTAGGGGTCTAGACAACCAGTAGATTCCTTCTGACAGATCTAAGAATCAAATGGTGAGCCTTCTAAATTTTGGAAGGCCTGATGTTTGTAGTTTAATTTATTATTTATTAATTTTGGGTCTACTGGGGGCCTTGTCCGGGTTTTCAGATAGATATTTATTTTAGTCATGTAGTAGAGATTTCATAGACGTTATAGAGATGTTATGTTGAAATTGTGGGACATTATTCCCCATTATTACTTTCTCATGATTCTTGACCATGTTTCCGTTATATTATGTATGTTCTGTATTTCTTTTATCATATGAATTATGTGCGTGATTACCAGATAGATTGAGGTGTTTTTGGCCATATGGTTCGGCATACACGTCATGGCCAGGGCCCGGTTTGGGTCATGACAAACTTCGCATCAAAGCATGGTTCATGGTCCCAGGGTGTCTGCGAAATTGCATCGGGTAGAGACCTGTTTATGGGTGTGTAGCGCGCCACACTTATAAGCTCGAGGCTTTTAGGCATTTAGGAAATGTTTCCCTTCTTTGTGATTTAGTTCGTGCTTTAAAGTCTGAATTGTCCCCTAATCAATGATCATTTGTATTTCAGAAAACACAGTTATGCCTCCACGTTGTATCATCGATCAGAATGCTCAGGAAGATGAGGTCCGTCCCACCCATGGGATACAGACCCATAAAAGGGCTCACACTCTAGAATTTTTCTCTACTCCAAGAGTCCCTCCAGTCCCGACCAGTCCACCTCGAGATCTGCGAACTAATGCCAGCCATCCCCCAACTGCTCAGGGAGATATTTCTAATGCAAAATTCAGGCGCTCTATTCATATTTTGACATAGTTAGTAGCTTACCAAGCTCAACGATTGAAAGACATTGGGTCTACATCTGTTACGTCTGAGGCTACTAGTGTCGAAGATTTCATGAAGATAAGCCCATCTAAGTTCACTGGCATCAAGGTGGAGGAAGATCAACAAGAGTTCGTTGATGAGATAGAAAAGATCTTTAAGGTAATACATGTGGATGAGGTTGAAGGGGTGGAACTGGCAACTTACCAGCTCAAGGATGTTGCAAATCAGTGGTATGCTGACTGGGAGGATGCAAAAGGTGAGAGAGCTGAGGTTTGGGGGAAATTTGTGGAAGCTCCTTGATTAATTTTTTACTCTAGAGTTGAGAGAGGCTAAAGCAGAAGAGTTTATGAATCTAAAGTAGGGCAGTATGAGTGTCCAGGAGTACACTTTGAAGTTTAATAAACTAGCCCGCTATGCACCAGAGTTGACTAGTAACATGAGAGCCTGGATGAGGAAATTTGCATCCGGCCTTGCTGATAACCAGGTACTTGAGTGCCAGGGGGCTATGTTGAACAATGTGTTAGACTTTTCTCGACTGACCGTTCATATACAGCAGATAGAAGAGAAGAAAAAGAAAATTTCAAAAACAAGAGATAAAGACAGGTAAGCAGAGTGAGCTAGAACCGCGGATTAGAATCACAGCCAGCCATAGAGCGTCAACTGGGGAAATAGATGGAAAAAGAAGAAGTCATGGAGTAATGCACAGTCTGTTTGCAATGCCCTAGTGCCTGGACCACCAGTAAACAGACGATCTTAGAGTTTCCCGACTCATCATAGATCGAGAGCCTTAGATACTCAGTTATAGGGGAGTATGGACTAACAACGTTGTACTTATCCACGGTGTGAGATTTGTGGGAGGAATCACCCAGGAAAGTGTTTTTTTGAGGGGAAAGATTATTATACTTGTGGAAAAGTAGGACATCTTCAAAAAGACTGCCCTTCTTCTGGAGGAAATGTGGGGGGTCTAAGCCCCAAGCCACGTTCACAGCTCCTCCTCATAAGGGTGCCCCTTCAGCTACCGGGAACAGTCGCAACTGGTTATATGCTTTGACCACCCGCCAGGAGGCAGAAGTTTCCCCATATGTTGGTATTGGTACGTTACAAATCTTTTCCCTTGATGTTTATGTGTTACTTGATCCCGGGTCTACTTTATCTTATGTGACCCCCTATGTGGCTGTTGGTTTTGGGTTTAAGCTCGAAGTTATTGAATAACCCTCACTATTTCCACTCCTGTAGGTGATTCTATTATTGGTAGAAGGGTTTATAGAAATTGTGTTGTGTCTATTCTTAGTAGGGATTTTATGGCTGACCTTATAGAAGTTGATATGGTAGATTTTGATGCTATCCTTGGGATAGACTGGCTCCATTCGTATTATGTCACATTTGATTGCAGAACCCGAAAGGTCACTTTTTCTTTTCCAACTAAGACACCAATTGTATGGGAAGGGAGTTCTGTGGAACCTAGAGGTCACTTTATGTCTTATGTTAGAGCCCAAAAGCTTATCTCCAAAGGTTGTATGTACCATCTAATCTGAGTAAAAGATTAAAAATTTGAAAATCTTCCTTTTCAGTCAGTCTCTGTAGTTAATGAGTTTCTAGAAGTCATTCCCGAAGATATCCCAGGGATACCACCTGATAGGGAAATAGATTTTGGCATTAATGTGTTGCCAGACACCCATCCTATTTCTATTCCGCCATATAGACTGGTTCCCGCGGAACTGAAACAATTAATAGAACAGCTGGCAGACCTTCTAGATAAGGGTTTTATTCGCCCACTGTGTCCCTTTAGGGTGCACCTATACTTTTCATGCGATAGAAAGACGGTTCCCTTCGTATGTGCATAGACTATCGTCAGTTGAATAAGGTCGCGATTTAAAACAAGTATCCTCTTCCTAGGATTGATGATCTTTTTGAACAACTTTAGGGTGCTAAGTGTTTTTTGAAAATAGATCTTCATTTGATTTATCATCAGTTGAAAGTTAGGGAGTCAGACATTCCCAAGACAGCCTTCTGAACCCGATATGGTCACTATGAATTTCTAGTCATGTCCTTCGGGTTGACTAACATCCCTGCAGCCTTCATGGATTTTATGAATAGAGTGTTTCATCAGTTTCTTGACTTGTTCGTCATTGTATTTATTGATGATATTCTGATCTATTCTAAGAGTAAAGAGGATCACACCAATCACCTTCTAATTATTCTTTAGACCCTTAAGGATCATCAGTTGTATGCCATATTTTCTAAGTGTGTATTATGGTTAGATGTTATTCCCTTCCTAGGGCATATTGTGTCCAGTAACGGGATAAGAGTGGATCCCTAAAAAGTTAAAACAGTGAGAAAATGGCCCAGACCCACGACTCCAACTGATATTCATAGCTTCTTAGGTCTGGTGGGGTATTACAGAAGGTTCATAGAGAGTTTTTCTCCCATATCTGCTCCGCTTACTGAAATAACTTAGAAAAAGATAAAGTTTTTGTGGTCTGACTTGTGTGAAAATAGTTTTGAGAAGTTGAAGGACAAGCCGACTACTGCTCCTGTTTTGACCCTTCCCGAGGGTGTAGATGACTTTGTGGTTTATTGTGATGCATCCCATATGGGACTTAATTATGTATTAATCCAGCGTGGTAAGGTGATAGCTAATGCATCTAGGAAGTAAAAAGTGTATGAGCGCAATGACCCCACTCATGACTTGGAGTTAGCAACCGTGGTGTTTGCACTTAGAATCTGGAGGCACTATCTTTATAGAGTTCATGTTGATATTTATACTGACCATAAGAGTTTGCAGTAGGTATTCTCACAGAAAGAATTAAACCTCCGGCAGAAGCATTGGATGGAGCTTTTGAAAGTCTATGATATAAGTCTGCATTACCATCTGGGCAAGGGAAATATTGTAACCAACACCCTCAGCAGGTTGTCTATGGATAGCCTTTCTCATGTAGAAGAAGGAAAGAAAGAAAAGGTGAAGGATATTTACCACCTTACAAATCTTGGAGTGCGACTCTTAGATTCCGAAGATGGAGGGGTGATTGTTCATGAGTTAGCTTAGTCATCCGTTTATGCTAAAGTTAAGGAGAAGCAGGTTGAAGATCCTATCTTTACGCAAATCAAGAAAGATGTGGGTCAACAAAAGGTTATGTAATTTGAAATTGGTGGTGATGGTATTTTTAGATTTCAAGGTAGTTTGTGTATTCTGAATGTTGATGGGCTATGGGAAAGAATCCTTAATGAGGCGCACACTTTGAGGTATGCCGTTCACCCAGGCTCTACTAAGATGTACTATGATCTAAAAACCTTGTATTGGTGAAATAACATGAAACATGATATAGCTGATTTTGTGTCCAAGTGTTTGAACTGTCAACAAGTGAAGGTAGAACACATGAGGCCAAGTGGTACTTTCCAAGAGATAACCCTCCCTTTATGGAAGTGGGAGATGATAAACATGGACTTTATTACAGAACTTCCAAGATCCCAAAACCAGTATGATTCTATATAGGTGATTGTAGATCGGTTGATAAAGTCAGCCCACTTTTTGCCTATAAGGACTAATTATTTGGGAGAGGGTTATGCTAAGATTTACATTGAGGAGATAGTTCGGTTACATGGGGCACCAGTTTCCATTAAATTCGATAGAGGTACGCAGTTTTCATCTCAGTTCTGGAGAACTTTTCAGAAGGATTTAGGTACACAAATGAATTTGAGCACAACTTTCCACCCTCAGACGGATGGGAAAGCTGAGCATACCATTCAGACTCTCGAGGATATGTTGAGGGCATGCGTCATTGATTTTAAAGGTAGTTGGGTAGATCACCTGCCACTGGTTGAATTCGCTTAAAATAATAGTTACCATGCCAGCATTAAGATGGCTCCTTTTGAGGCTCTGTTTTGGAGGAGATGTAGGTCTCTGATAGGATGGTATGAAGTGGGTGAGACCCAGTTATATGGGCCTAATCTTGTTCATCAGGCGGTGGAGAAAGTGAAGATCATTAGAGAATGACTCAAGAATTCTCAGAGTCGTCAGAAGTCCTATGCCGATGTTTGGAGAAGAGAACTAGAGTTTGAAGTTGGTTATTTGGTGTTTCTTATGGTTTCTCCTATGAAAGGAGTTATGTGGTTCAGAAAAAGGGGAAAATTGAGCCCTCGCTATATAAGGCCATATCAGATTTTGAGAAAGATTGGGCAGTTGCTTATGAGCTAGAATTTCCTGCAAGTTTGGGTTTTGTTCATCCGGTATTCCATGTATCCATGTTAAAAAAATACATTGGAGATCATTTTTTGGTATTGCTAGTAGAGGGTGTCAACGTGACAGATTTCTTGTCTTACAAAGAAGATCCTGTTGAAATTTTAGATCGCCAAGTTCGAAAGCTGAGGAGTAAAGAGATAGCCTCAGTAAAGGTACTGTGGACAAATCCGAAAGTTGAAGAATCAACTTGGGAGTCAGAAGATGACATGAGAATTAGATATCCTAATTTGTTTGCTTCGATGGAGAATGAGACAGAAGGTACTACTCCTATCTTATCTTTCCTAGTCCTTTATTATGCTTGAAATCGTGTCTGTCTGTGTCCCGCATCATCATTTGGGGATGAATAATCCTAAGGGGGGATAATGTAATGCCCCACATTTTTGGCTACAATATAGACCATGATTCCGATGTGTTGATAAATCCTGAAGATAGAAAATCCTATGCCAAAATGGCATGTTAATTATTTTTGTAGTATGTGAATCCATTCAAGCTTGAATTTAGACCATAGAGGTCCGTCAACTCAAGGACGAGTTGAAACTATTTTGATCGACTAAGCTTTAGGAGACGTTGTAAATGTGTCAGTTTCCATCAACCATAACTCTCTGTATATGTCGAATTAGGGAGCCTACTATGTTTCAAATAATAGGTCTTCAATTTAGCTTTCCAACGATACCAATTTTGCTCAAATCCGACACCTGACCAAGAAGTTATGGCCTTTCAAAGTGATATGCGTCGCCTAACCAATCGCCCATGGCCACTGGAAAGCATAGGCGATGGCCTAGGCGGCGCCTATGTAAACATAAGCAATGGAATGGGCGGCGCCTTTGTAAACATAGGCGATGGAATGGGTGGCACCTATGTAAACATAGGCGATGGAATGGGCGGTGCCTATGTAAAGGATTCACGTGACTTAAACACTCCGTTTTTGGGGCAAAATGGTCCTTTTCCGCCCTTACTTAGCCCTAAAACACGAAATTCAGTTCCAAGGACCCCAAAATACACCTTCATTCATCAAACGTTCTAAAGGATTCTCCTTAGACTTTCAAAATAAAAACCCAATTAACTCAAGATTTAGACATGGGTTTTTTAAACCAATTACATATTTGGAATCCCCAGAACGTAGGCATCAAGAAGCACCTATCATATTTGCATATAAAGGTATGTGGGGTTATCTCAAATCTCATGGGCTTTAAAAATTCATGTTTTCAAAATGGGGGTTTTGAAATTATGAATATGATTATGTTTTAAATGTTTTATGATATTTATTAGGTATTTAGGCCTAATTCTAATGTGATTTGACATATTATATATGGATATGCATGTGTTTCATAATGATGATTAATTCAGAGCATGATTTACACAGAACCCCTCTCTTGATATGATATTGTTTTAAGTTTTCACATGATATGAATCATTTGAAATCATCTTGAAATGCATGTCATGAAATGTCTTGAAAATGTCATGATTTGGATATGGTTTTTGACTTCCAAAGAGAGGGTTGTTTTGTTCATGTTGAAATATGTTGCATATGATGATTGAATGAATAGAATGATATGATACTAATGACTTGTAAATTGGGTATGACGATACCCTACAGAGTATGACATGTGATTGATTTGAACAAAGTTTGAATGCATTGATTTTCATGAGGAACGTGGATGCCTAAAAAGGCGTTTGAGTGAAAGGGCTTATCATTGCAAACCATAGTTACCGATGTGGGTCATATGATATTGTATCCTACATGGGAGGCTAATAAAATAATTGGGACATCTCACATGGGGGGATTCCCTGCGGTGTACTCACATGGCGGGTATACCGGCTCCAACTCCTGGCAGCTACTTGGATTGAAGGCTTGGCTGTCGAGCACCAGAGGCGGATTCCACATAACCATGGAATTACAATTGTAGGGTATTCTACCTAGCTCAATCGCATTACATTGGTATTAAAAACTATTACATTATACCTATGTGTTTTCAAATAATTTGATTTGAAACTTCTTTATAATGTCTCTCAACTATATTGTGTAAAAGAATGTTATATTTTTATTTTGATTTCTCTGTATACCAGTACTTTTGTATTGACCCTCTCTCCTCCCAGGTTCGGAGGCACAGTCTAGGGGTCTAGAAAACAAGTACATTCCTTCTGACAGATCATAGAATCAAGTGGTGAGCCTTCTATATTTCAGAAGGCCTGATGTCTGCAGTTTAATTTATCATTTACTAGTTTTAGGTCTACTGGGGGCCTTGTCCCAATTTTCAGATAGATATTTATTTCAGTCATGTAGTAGAGATTTCGCAGACGTTAAAGAGATGTTATGTTGAGATTGTGGGACATTATTCCCCATTATTACTTTCGGATGATTCTTGACCATGTTTCCATTATATTGTGTATCTTCCGCATTTCTTTTATCATATGAATTGTGTGCGTGATTACCAGACAGATAGGGGTGTTTTGGGCCTCATGGTTCGAAATACTCATCACTGCCAGGGCTCGGTTTCGGTTGTCATAGAGAGAGAGTGATTAATTAAAAAAAATTAACCGTCATATAAAAACAAAAATAATACACGATTTACAATAAAAAAAAGTCTGAAGTTAATTAGACATGCAAAATCACAACTTCAATAAGCAAAATTCTACCAATATTTAAAATTCAAAGCATATAACTACCCAAAAAAATGTGACAATGTTAAGGTTAACCCTTCAAGTAACTAAAGACTCATAATATCAAACACTTAAGTCTTTCCTAAGTCTATTAGGATGAGCAGGTTTAGTAAATGAGCAAACAGATAATGCCATATCGCTCATCATGCAAGACCATTGCTCCTCTATAGATTTTAATCGATCATCGCTTTGTTGCCTCAAATGGAAAATCTGTTGCTCTAATCGTTGTTGCACCTCCGCCTATACACTCTTGAAGAACTCTCTCTTGATTTTCTCTCATTTTTGACACCTCTTTCTCAAGTACTTTGATGCGCTCTTCGGCAACACGATCGGTTACTAGATTTGTCAAATTGACAGAATTTTTATTTTTATACAAGGTTGAAGCTTGAGAGCCCAATCCATACACACATTATTTTTTTGCTCCACCCACAACATTAAAGTACATTCGATTTATATCGAGTTCTTGATCTTTTGATGAATCATCTAATGAGCCCAAAAGAGCAATAGCTATGATGACCTCCATTTTATCTTAAAAATTACGAATAATTAGTCACCAAATATTTACTAGAGCAATGCAGTAAAAAAAAGCAAGAAATTTAATAAGGTTTTCCCATAACAGAACACGCAACAAAGCTTGAGCCCTTCCTTAAAATTAAAGACAACGTAGGACAACAAAACAATACCAGAATATGATATTAAGTCAACAAAAAAGGTACTATCCATATTGTGACCAAGGAATATTATAAAGGTAAGTTTTTTTCTTTTTTGCTGGAAAAAATTAACTGGAGAGGATCTCAAAATGTATGTAATGGGAATAAAAATGAGATCTGGATTACAACTGATAAGTAATTGACACACAAACCACTACTCGAGTACAACAAACCAAAGTAAGTATGCAACTCTTTTTCGCAAACAAAACAAAAGAGAAAGATCCAAGAAAACCTATTTTACATGAATAAAGCTCCCTAACAATGCAGTAACTAATCAAAAGATCTTTCAGTTTCACTGAGAAATACAAAAAATAGTGATAGCTACATACTTAACACTGCCTAAAAAATGTAAATTACTCACTACGAAACTGGACAATCTGAACAAGTTAAAAAATAAAGAAAAATTGTAATGATATTACTTACACTACACAAATTACCTACGGCTGTTGTAACGCACCAAAATATGGTACCCAAAATGCTACACGGTGCTTACGACCCCGAAGGACCACAAGCTAACCCATGACTGATATTTTTACCTGTATAATACATAAAATACTTTATAATGCGGAAACATAAACTGAAAGGCCATAAGATTCAAAACTGAGACATAGTATCTGATAAAAATATAACATTAGGAGGGGTATGAAATACCCAAAACAACTAAAATAAGCTATCTAAACATACTATAGTCTAGAAAACCTCTAAAATATGACTGTCTAAATAAGGAGTTGATGGGACATGTCCCCAACTAACGCAAACTAATAAACTAATTACTGAGATAGTAAAATGATGATCATGTCCTCGAAAGATGAGGATGCATTGCTAACTCTGACAGCTGAGACTAGAATCTATTGATGCTTTGGAGCTCGTGTCTCTGAACCTATGCTATAACACACCATAGTGCAAATGCAACAGTACTTTGAATGTACTAGTATGCATGTGAGGTAGGCTGAATGCATGGTGTTCATATGCATGAATAATAACAATAGCAGACTGACTATCATGAGCGTGTGAATACATGCATGAGACATAATAACAAACAATGATACCATGATAGCATGATTACTGAATCTGAATACTCATAACATAATATACTAATAACTGATATAAATGAGAACATGAGTGACTGTATCTGACAGTCCTGAATCAAATGGAACTAGCTGAGTTCCATATTATATCTAAGTTGACTATATCTGATAGTCCTGAAATCTAATGAACTATCTGAGTTCTATTATTGATACTGATTAATTATGTCTGATAGTCCTGATTCTATAACATGAATCTCTGGGAAGTAGTTATCTGACCGATATGCCCCTAATATGTTATTATGGCTGAGTTGGGGTCCAATCTATAACCCTAATTAGAAGAGTATCAATACTGCACCACTGGTAAGGACAAGTTGTGGGTGACCCTCATCTAATAGGGTCCCAAAAAGAGAATGGTGGGGCCCTTATCTGACAGTGCTTATCCAACTGATCAACCCTCATCGAACAGTGTTGATTTCTCAACCTATGCGGGTTACACAGTTTTGGAATGCAAGGATGACTTCTAAGAATTACACCTTCATATGATAGTGTGTGTTCCCGTCCTTAGGTTCACTCGGTGCTATTTCCTAGTCCTATATGAATAGACTTTGAACATTATTTACTGAACTAAATATGGGTTGAGTTACTAAATTTCATTGATTGATGGAATACTATTAATATCTAACAACTGACCAAGTTCCTGAGATCATGGAGATTTTTTGAGTCATAAGACTGTCTGAAGTTTAAGGATTCATAGCTTGAGTGAGAGTATCATGAAAACATGACATAGCTCTAGGTACACAGCTACTATTTTGGGTACGAGTACCCTTAGGACTGGATGGAATGAAACTGACCAAGCATAACTTACTTGAACATATAATTAACATCATAATACATAATACATTTATAGAAGCATTTCATCAAAACATGTGATAGGAATAACTTATAGATACATGGGGATTTCATGATAACATGCTAGTTAGGAACTTTTCCTTCATCTAGGCATTTAATCAAACATATTGTTGGCATGGTACATGTAAACATCATTGTACAATAATTAAACATCATGGTTCAATTATAATTTCATCATTCAAGGGTTTAGTGATAGGTTTTCATGAATCTATATTTATAATAATTTAACCCATATAGAATTTATCACCCAACTTGGAGTAGAATTCAATTTATCACTATCCACATGAACAAAAGCAGCCCAATCATGAAATTCATAAGAAAATCCTTAAACTTTAATTTAGAAAAGGGATTCTTGGGCTTCATGGAACAAACAAGTCTATGAATGAACACTATGCATACCTTTGTTCATAAATATACAAAGATTGATGGAGGAAATTGTTGATTTTGAATCTTGTATAAAAAGCCCTAGGTTGTTCTTAAGAGGTATTTGAGAAAAGAGAGTGTATTTTGGGTGAAAACTGGCTGAATCACGTGTTAAAAGGCTAAATTAGGGATAGGAAATTGACCCTTTTAACCCTGAACCTGTCTTATAATTTTAGTAAAAATTTTCCAAATTGGACCCCTAGCGCGACGCGGCGCTATCGCGCCATATGACAATTGGAAAACTGAGGGATGGCGCGACGCGGAGCTATCGCATTGCCCCTATTTTTTAACCTGGAACTTTGGCGCAACACGAAGAAAATTACACTGAGACATTGGAAAAGGATAATTACCATTTTATCTTGTGGCGCGGCGCGTCACTGACCAATATGGTGCTGTTTTACGATGGGAAATTAAAATAGTCATAACTTCTTACCTGGTTATCCAATTTAGGCAAATTTTATATCGAGGGAAAGATTATTGAATTTCCCATATGAAAAAGAGGTGAAAATATTAAAAATATCACTTGTACAAAAGTGGAATAGTCATTTAAAAAAAATTCTAATATTTTTAGATGATTTCAAGCTAGGAAAAGGTACAGGGTATTACAATATCTCCCCCTTGAGAAAATTTGTCCTTGAATGAAACTGAGAGTTAGGGGAAGAACATAAATTGACTTACCAATTTAATAGGAATAACTGAAACATGATCTCATGACTGATATGACTGATAAGACTGATAACTAAATATATTATACTGAACATGCATATCTGATGCATGTGTAACTGATTCATGAATGCATGACTGAGTATTTTGAGGAACTAAGTTTCTCACAATGAGAATACATGTCATGATGCATAATTATATAACTGAACTAATACATCCATGCATGACTGAATATGAAATGGTACTTGATACCAAGTTTGTGATGAACACTGAACATGAAACTGAGTAAGCTTAAGGAGGACTGTTACCTTGAGCTTGATCTGATTTGGCGGAGAAGAGGTGAGGATACTTGGTACACATGTTTTCTTCTACTTCCCAAGTAGCTCCCTCAACAGATTGATTTCGCCAAAGAACTTTAACTAAAAGGACTTCTTTATTTCTCAGTATACGAGTCTAATAGTCTAGGATTTCGACTGTATTCTCTTCATAAGTGAGACTGTTCAATGCTCTGAGGAGAAAACCTCTACTTTCAAATCCTGAACAAACTCTTTCAACTTGACAAGGATGGGAACTCTATCTTGCTTTTCTTTCACCTCTGAAACTAGAGATGAATCTGAACAACTCGGAACCCATATATCACCCTCATCTATATCAACTAAGTGAACACTTAGTCTTGCAAGATAATGTATTTCTTGAGCTAAATTCTTCTTACTGTCATCCACATGTGCAACACTACCCATAGTCAGTCTATTGAGAGTGTCGGCCACTATATTCGCCTTGATCAGATGATAAAGGACACTCATGTCATAATCTGTCAAGATCTCTAAACACCTTCTCTGATGAAGATTAAGATCTTTCTAAGAAAAGAAATACAGAAGACTTATGATCTGTGAAGAGATCTACATGAACTCCATAGAGATAATGGCTCTGAATCTTCAAGGCAAAGACTACGACTTCTAACTGATGATCATGAGTAGGATAATTCTTCTCATGGGGTTTATGTTGTCTGGAGGCATAGACTATGATCATTCCATGAATCTTGAGGGAACAACCTAAACCCATTCTGGATGAATCAAAGTATACTACAAACCCATCTGGACCATCTGGAAGAGCTAAAACTGGATCTGAGGTTAGTTGAGTCTTTAACTTCTGAAAAATCTTCTTGCAAAGATTTGACCACTGAAACTTGACTTTCTTTTGAGTCAATCTAGACATAGGGGATGCAATATAAGAAAATCCCTCAACAAACCGTTTGTAATAGCACGCCAAACCTAAGAAACTCCTAATATCTGATGGAGAGACAGGTCTGGGCCAGTTTCTTACTGCTTCAGTCTTTTGAGGATCTACTCTTGTTCCATCACCCAAAATGATATGAACAAGGAATGCTACCGACCTTATCCAAAATTTTCACTTACTAAATTTGGCGAATAGTTGATGATCATTGAGAGTCCAAAGTACTATTCTAAGATGTTCTCCATGATCTCGCTCACTACAGGAATAGCCCAGAATATCATCTATGAAGACTATGACTAACATGTCTAAGTACTAGTTGAACACATGGTTCATCAAGTCTATGAAAAATCCTAGGGCAATGGTAAGACCAAATGACATGACTAGGAATTCAACGGGACCATAAAGAGTACGAAAAGTTGTTTTTAGAATGTCACATTCTCTAACTCTGCACTGATGATAGCTAGATTTGATGTCTATCTTAGAGAAATAACTAGTACCCTGAAGTTGATCAAACAAGTCATTAATTTTGGGAAGAGGATATTTCTTCTTTATGGTGACCTTTTAAGTTGACGATAGTCTATGCACATTCTGAGAGAACCATCTTAATTGAGCATGAATAATACTGGTGCACACTACGAGGAAATATTGGGCCTGATGAATCCCTTTCTAGGAGATCTGTAATACCCTAAGAAATTTTTTGTTGAAATTTTATGCGTAAATGTATTGGGTTTTATTTTTTAGAATGAATTATAAATTTTTCCTTGTAGAATATCTTAGATTATGACCCACCATTGCGTAGAGTATCAAATAATATTTCCAACGATATGTGGAACATCCAAAATAGACACCCGAGCGACGAGTTATGAACATTATGATTGAACCGTGAATAGTAGTGAATAGTAAAGCATGCAGGAAAAAGTACTGAGGCCTGGCATATTTTTTCTCCTACTTTAAATAATCATAACTCCTTATACATAATAATCTGGGTGATCTACTATAGATCAATGGAAAGCTCTACGAGTCCTCTTTCCAATGAAATTAGTTTCATCCAATTTGTCTATCAGAGCAAAAAGTTATGGTCGATGTACTTCAGCCTATCAATAGTGAATTTTTGGATCAATTTCAAATGATCATAACTCCTCATACACAATGATCTGGGTGAGATACTATATACCAACGGAAAGATATGAGAGTCTTTTTTCTAATAACATTAGTTTCATCCAATTTGGATATCAGCATAAAACGTTATGGTTCTTCTACTTTAGACTATCAAAAAAGTCCACAAAAGGACAGATTCAAGAATTATTTGATTTTTAGGGGCATTTTGGTCATCCCCCCTTACCCAAAATCTATCCAAACCCTATATTAAATCCTATTAAAAGCATTATATATATATACATTATATTTAATTAAATTACCTCAAAAAGAAAATCCTAAGCTCCTACATCCAACTTTAAGAACCTCCAAAGTTCACCATTAATTCTGCAAATTTATTCAAGATTCCAAGTTCCTAGTTCAATAACTCCAACAACCATCATACAAAGGAACGATTAACATCTCAGAAATGAGTATCGACCTAAAGTTCATCATTCAAGGTATGTGGGGTTTTTCAATAAGAACTCTTTTTCGTTCTTGTGCCCAAAAGTAATTTTCTTTTCAAAGGCATGATTTTTCTTTGATTTTTACAAATTTGAAGCATGAACCCATATCTTATGATGATTATTATGAAATATTGATATTTATGATTTTGAAAGATGAATTTACATGTGTGGAGATATAAAGCATGAATCTTGAACGATATTTATCATGATTTTGATATTTGGGTCATGAATCCCCATTGGGAATTGTGCTTGTTTGAGAAAGTGTGTATTATAAGCACGTTGATGTTGAATATTTGAGATATTTTGAATGATTTGACCTTTTGGTCTTAATAGAGTTGTTTTGAACTTGTGTGTGAAAGAAATCTACAATGTGGTTGAGTTTGATAGATGGGAAGCATAATGGCTCCCGATGTATATTTACATATTACTGAAATTGTTTTGTTGTGAACTATATTTTAAATAATCTGAGCTAAGTCCGGGAGAAATATTTTGCATCGAGTGGGTGGTATAAAGCGACATTACTTTCCTAGAACTATGTGCCCCCATAGGAGTGAGCCTGAGGCTGATTTATATAGTGATCACTAGTTTGTGTGGATTTGATATCGATAGTCCTATTCCGATGGCAAGGATAGGATGGATCTCCCCAACATGAGTTGTATGTTAGACTCCATGTAGCTTACATGGTTTATGTCAATTATAGGATCTCCCAATGTATGTCTGTTTCGTTGTGTCTATGGTGAATGGTGAAGTAATTTGAAAGTTGAATTGTGAAAGTTATTCTATTAAAAGATTTAAATGATATTAACATTATGAGAATTGATATTCTTGATAAACTGAAGGTGATTGACAAATTATATGATGACTCACATGTGTTATTGTACTTATTTCATCCTCTCATGATTATGATGATTTTCTTCAGGCTATGTGATCCTTTCATATATCCTGCATATTTTTTATAAATATTTATGATGATGATGTTTATAAAACTTCATACACCCCCATATACTCAGTTTCTTTCCATGGTACTAACCCACATCTTCGGATGTGGGCTACATTTTCTCTAAATATAGGTTCAGGTGCTCAGTTCTAGGTTCGACAATGATTCTTTAGGCATGTTGTTCTACATCCTCTGTTGTGGTGAGTCCTTATGTTCCGAGGACGTGATGTCTGATATTGGTTTCACGAAAGTGTTTACATTTTATAACTGAGTATGAGTCAGTTGGGGCATGTCTCAATTGCTCACTGGTTTTATTTATTTTCTTAGAGGTTTGTCAGACTAGTATAGATATTGGGAGTTGACTAATAAGTCCTATTGTGTTATCTTTCTAAAATTCTTTTATTCTTGGATGATGATTACTCTGTTGATATTTGAGGGTTATTTATGGAAACCCCATTGATTTGTGTTGAACTGAATAAAAATGGCTCAAAGGGTTAGCTTGGGGCTACTCATAGCCTCAAGCATCGTGTGACGCTCCAAGAACCATTTTTCGGGGCATTACAAACTTGGTATCAGAGCCCAAGGTTTTAAGGTATCTTAGGGAGTCTGACAAGACGCGTTAAGTAGAGTCTTAATCATTGTCGTGTATCACACCACATCTATGAGAAAGAGGCTACAAGACGTTTTAGGAAAAAGTGTGATTCTTTCTTTCAAAAGTATATTGTGCTTAAAGTGTCTCTCACTACTATTGATTCGTGCTCTCCCCTTTCAGAAATATGCCTCTATTAATTGTCTTACCCGAATGGTCAAGTTTCAGTTTCTGGGTACATCCGTGTTTGAGTGGTATGGGAATTCTGTGTTACCCAAAAGTCATTTTATATCTTACCTCAAAGATAGAAAGCTTATTTCCAAGGGTTGTATATACAATTTCGTTAGAGTCAAAGATACTAAGTCTGAAACTCTAACTCTCCAATCTGTTAACATTGTCAATGAGTTTTCTAATGTCATTTTGGATGAGCTCCCAGGGATACCTCCTAATGGAGAGATAGAGTTCGAGTTTCATCTTCTTCCCTATACTTAGCCCATTTCTAATCCTTCTTACCATATGGCCCCTGCAGAACTTAAGGAGTTGAAAGAGCAACTCAAAGATCTACTAGGTAAGGGTTTCATAAAGCCTAGTGTGTCTCTTTGGGGTGCTCCTGTGTTGTTTGTGAGAAAGAAAGATGGCTCTTTGCGTATGTCCATTGATTACCACCAACTGAATAAAGTCACCGTAAAAAATAAGTAACCCCTTCCGAGAATAGATGATTTGTTTGACCAATTGCAAGGTGCAAGTTATTTCTCAAAGATAGACCTTCATTTCGGCTATCATCAACTAAAATTTAGGGAGTGTGACATCATGAAAAATTCTTTTCGAACTCGTTATGGATATTTTGATTTTCTTGTTATGTCTTTCAGGTTAACTAATGCCCCAACTGCTTTCATGGACCTCATGAATCGAGTGTTCAGACCATATCTGGATATGTTTTTCATAGTTTTCATCGATGATATACTGGTGTACTCCCATAGCGAGGATGAACATTTTGATCATCTCCGAATTGTCTTGCAAACCCTTAGAGATCACAAGTTGTTTGCCAAGTTTAGTAAGTGTGCGTTTTGGCTAAGGTCAGTTGCTTTTATGGGTTATATTATTTCTTTTGAGGGTATTAAAGTTAATCCCCAAAAGACCGAAGATGTTAAGAATTGGCCTAGACCAATTTCTCTGACTGATATCCAAAGTTTCTTGGGTTTAGCTGGATATTACCGCTGTTTTGTCGAGGGTTTCTCCTCTATAGAATCTCTTATGACTCGGTTGATCCAAAAGAAAGTGAAGTTCTTGTGGTCCGAATCTTGTGAGAAGAGTTTTCAGGAGTTGAAGACCCGACTAACTTTAGCCCCTGTTTTGACTTTTCCTGATGGTGTTGATGGTTTTGTGGTGTACTATGATGCTTTGAGAGTTGGGTTGGGTTGTGTATTTATGCATAAGGGTAAGGTGATAGCTTATGCTTCTAGACAGTTGAAACCCCATGAGAAAAATTACCCAACCTATGACCTTGAGTTGGCTGCTATTGTGTTTGTTTTGAAAATCTGGAGACACTATTTGTATGGTGTCCATATTAATGTTTTCACAGATCATAAGAGTCTGCAGTATGTGTTTACCCTGAGAGAATTGAATCTTAGGAAAAAACGATGGTTAGAATTGTTAAAGGACTATGATATGAGTGTGCTGTACCATCCGATCAAGGCCAATCTTATGGCGGATACCCTAAGTAGAGTGTCCATGAGTAGTGTTTCGCATGTGGTAGAACGTAAGAAAGAGTTGACTCATGATGTACATTATTTGGCTAGATTGGGGGTTAAGTTGTTGGCTCTGTTGAAGGTAGTATAAGGGTTTAGAGTAGTTCCAAATCCTCCTTGGTTTCGAAAGTGAAGGAAAAGCAATATTTAGATGCTAGTTTGGTCAGACTGAAGGAGTCAGTCAAGGACCAAAAAGTAGAGGTTTTCTTCCAAGGGGGAGATGGTGTGTTGAGATTACAGAGTAGATTATATGTACCGAATGTTGATGATCTGAGATAGAGGATTATGGATGAAGCACACAGGGCATGGTATTCTATTCATCCTGGTGCCAACAAGATGTACTAAGACTTGCGGGAAATCTATTGGTGGAGTGGCATGAAGAAATATATAGCAGCATTTGTAGCTAAGTGTGCAACATGCCAACAGGTTAAGGTTGAACACCAAAGACCTGGTGGTATGATGCAAGAGTTTAGTATTCCCACCTGGAAGTGGGAAGATATAAATATGGACTTTGTGATTGGTTTACCTCCTTCCCGATGCCATCATGATTCCACTTGGGTTGTGGTTGATAGATTGACTAAGTATGCTCATTTCTTGCCTGTTCATACTTCATATACTGTTGAGGATTATGCTAGATTGTATATCAGAGAGCTATTCAGACTGCATGGAGTTCCCTTGTCTATCATTTTGGATAGGGGTACTCAGTTCACTTCGCAATTTTGGAAAGCTTTTCAGAAGGGTCTTGGTACCTAAGTTCTTTTGAGTTCTTTTTTTCATCCGCAGACCGATGGTCAGGCTGAGTGGACTACCAGACCTTAGAGAATATGTTGAGAGCTTGTACACTTGACTTTAAGGGAAGTTAGGATAATCACTTACCGTTGATAGAGTTTGCTTACAATAACAGTTTCCACTCTAGTATTGGCATGGCTCTATTTGAAGTCTTATATGGAAGGAAGTGTAGATCACTCATAGGTTGGTTCGAGGTGGGTGAAGCGGCTGTGAGTTGTCCTTATTTGGTATTTGAGGTTATGGAAAAAGTTAAGTTGATTAGGGAAAGGTTGAAAATTGCGCAGAGTCGTCAGAAGTCATATGCGGATGTAAGAAGGAGAGACCTTGAGTTTGAAGTTGGTGACCTAGTGTATCTAAAAATTTCACCCATAAGGGGGGTGAAGAGATTCGAAAAGAAGGGGAAGCTTAGTCCCCATTATGTTGGTCCTTACAAAATTCTTAGTCGTATTGGTAAGGTAGCTTATGAGATCGAGTTTCCTTCCGAGTTGTCCTATGTTCATCCAATATTCCATGTCTCCATGCTTAGAAAGCATATTAGCGATGATGTGGTAGTGGATTCCTCTATGAGTACTGACATTCAAGAAAATCTTTCTTTTGATGAGATTCCTATTAAGATTCTTGATTTCAGTATTTGAAGACTAAGGAATAAAGAAGTTCCCTTGGTCATGGTGTTATGGCGAAACCAATCTGTTGAGGGTGCAACTTGGGAAGATGAGGCAGATATGCAATCCAGTTCAACTATCATTTATTATGTGTTCAGCTGTAGTTTCTTGAATTTATGCATTCTATGTTGCATTCGGAGTGAGAAACAATGTGGTGCTGAGTCTAACGAATGGTTTCAGCTATATGCTCTATTCCCTATCCAATCATGGCATGTCTAGCATCATTCGAGGATGAATGTTTCTAAGGGGGGCATAAAGTAATACCCCGGGTTGTTTTTCGTTGAAATTTTGTGTGTAAACATATTGGGTTCTATCTTCTAGAATGAATTATAAATTTTTCCGTGCAGAATTTCTTAGATTATGACCCACCATTGCGTAGAGTACCAAATAAGATTTCGAACGATATGTGGATCATCCAAAACAGACACCCGAGCGACGAGTTATGAACATTTCGATCGAAAAGTGAATAGTAGTGAACAGTAAAACGTGCAAGAAAAATTACTGAGGCCTGGCGTATTTTTGTCTAACTTTAAACGATCATAACTCCTTGTACATAATGATTTGGGTGATCTAATATATATCAATGGAAAGATATACGAGTCCTCTTTCCAATGAAATTGGTTTCATCTAATTTTTTTATCAGACCAAAAAGTTATGGCCGATGTACTTCAGCCTATCAAAAGTGAATTTTTTGACCAACTTCGAATAATCATCACTCCTCGTACACAATGAGCTAGGTGAGTTACTATATATCAACGGAAAGATATCAGAGTTCTCTTTCTAATGAAATTAGTTTCATCTAAGTTGGATATCGGAGTAAAACATTATGATTGATCTAATCAGACTATCAAAACAGTCCACCAAAGAACAAATTTGAGAATTATTTAATTTTTAGAGGCGTTTTGGTCATTCCCCCTCACCCGAAATCCGTCCAAACCCTATATTAAATCCTATTAGAAGCATTATATGTTATATTTCATGAAATTCCCTCAGAAAAAAAAAACCCTAAGTTCATACATCCAACTTTATTCTATAAATTTATTCAAGATTCCAAGTTCCTAGTTCAAGACTCCAAGAACAACCATTCAAAGGCACGATTAACATCTCAAAAATGAGTATCGATCTAAAGTTCATCATTCAAGGTATGTGGGGTTTTTCAATAAGAACTCTCTTTTGTTCTTGTGCCAAAAAGTAATTTTCCTTACAAAGGCATGATTTTTATTTGATTTTTATGAATTTGAAGCATGAACCCATATCTTATGATGATTCTTATGAAATCTTGATGTTTATGATTTTGAAAGATGAATTTACATGTGTAGAGATATAAAACATAAATCTTGAACGATATTTATCATGATTTTGATATTCGGGTCGTGAATCCTCATTCAAAATTGTATTTTTTTGAGAAAGTGTGTGTTATAAGAACATTGATGTTGAATATTTGAGATATTTTTAATGATTTGACATTTTTGTCTTAATGGAGTTGTTTTGAACTCGAGTGTGAAAGAAATCCACACTGTGATTGATTTTGATAGATGGGAAGCATGATGGCTCCTGATGTATATTTATATATTACTGAAATTGTTTTGTTCTAGAATGTCTTTGAAATAATCTAAGCTAAGTCCGAGATAAATCTTTAGCACCGAGTGGGAGGTATAAAGCGACCTTACTTCCCTAGAACTACGTGCCCCCGTAGAAGTGATCCTGAGGCTGATTCATATACTGATCACTAGTTTGTGTGTATTTGATATCGATTGTCCTACTTCGATGACAAGGATAGGACAGATCTCCCCAACGTGGTTTGTACGTTGGACTCCATGTAGCTCACATGGTTTATGTCGATTATAGGATCTCCCAGTGTGTGTCTGTTTCCTTGTGTCTATGGTTAATGGTGAAGTGATTTGAAAGTGGAATTGTGAAAGTTATTCTTTTGGAAGATTTAAATGATATTTACATTATGAGAATTGATATTCTTGATGAACTGAAAGTGATTGACAAATTATATAATGACTCACATGTGTTATTGTACTTATTTCATTTTCTCATGATTATGATGATTTTCTTTGGGCTATGTGAGTCTTTCATAAATCCTGCATATTTCTTATAAATATTTATGATGATGATGTTTATAAAACTGCATACACACCCATATACTCGGTTCCTTTCCATTATACTGACCTACATCTTTGGATGTGGACTACATTTTCTAAGAATGTAGGATTGGGTGCTCAGTTCCAGGTTCGACAGTGATTCCTCAGGCACGCTGTTCTACATCCTCTGTTGTGGTGAGTCCTCATGTTCCGAGGACGTGATATCTGATGTTGGTTTCACAGAATTGTTTACATTTGATAAATGAGTATGAGTTAGTTGGGGCATGTCTCAATGGCTCGCTGGTTTTATTTATTTTCTTAGAGGTTTGTCAGACTACTATAGATGTTGGGAGTTGACTAATAAGTCATATTTTTTTATCTTTCTAAAATTCTTTTATTCCTGGATGATGATTACTCTGTTGATATTTGAGTGTTATTTATGGAAACCCCATTGATTTGTGTTGAACTGAATAAAAATGGCTCAAAGGGTTATCTTTGGGCTACTCGTAGCCTCAAACACCATGTGACGCTTCAGAACCCGTTTTCCGAGGTGTTAAAAGATCCTTTTACTATTGTTTCAATTTTCTGATTTCTGCTGGTGCCATTCTGTATGGAGGAATAGGGATAGGCTTAGTATCATGAAGAAGATCAATGTCGAAGTCTATTTCCCTTTCGAGAGAAATTCCATCTTCGGGAAAGACATCTGAATATTCATTCACAACGGGAATGGATTGAAGACTGGGAGTTTCAAAACTAGAATCATTAACATGAACAAGATGATAGACACACCCCTTAGATATCATTTTCCTTTCCCAAAGGTAGGAAATAAGATGAACCCTAAAAGTGGATATACCACCCTTCTACTCAAGGACGAGTTTATTTGGGAACTGAAATAGGACTATCTTGTTTCTACAGTCGACTGTGGCATAGTAGGAATGAAGCCAATCCATGCCGACAATGGAATCAAAATTAGTTATCTCTAATTCGACTAGATCTACTGAAGTGACTTTCTGAAATCATAATCGGGTAGTTCCTTGATACCCGCTGGGCTATGATAGCTTTACCCATTAGGGTAGAGACTAAAAAGGGCTCTGCTAAAATTTTAGGACTGACACCGAAATTAACTTCTATATAGGGAGTAGCAAAAGACAAGGAACACATGGATCTGGCAAAGCATAAACCTGTACATGAAAGATCTGTAACGTACCAGTAACCATAACAAGAAAATTTTCCTGATCTTGCTGGGCCATGAGAGCATAGAGTCTGTTAGGGCATTACCCACTAGTAGCACTGGAGGTGTCACCCTATTGATATGGGTGACCAGATTGAGCTGAGGAGTGGAGATGACTCTAATAACCTGACTAAGGGTAGTCTCTGAGTTTGTCGCCCAGCTTGCCACAACCGAAACAGACATGCTACCAGTTCTGCATACACCCTTGTGGTTCTTACAACAAGTATGACAAAGGGGATTAGTTTGGGCACTGCTAACACTACCCTACAACTTAGAGCCTAGTGCTCTATCATTGTTACCCTCTCTAAACTTAGGAGTTGGAGCACTGGCTTACGAAGGAGCTGGAACTGATGACTTAGGATGAATCTGAGAATGATTTCCTCCCTTCAACTTAGGCTAACTAAAATTAAAGCTACCTGTCCAAGCTCTCTTATTCTACTTCTCGCTATGCTTAATCTTATGCTCCTCCATCTGGTGAGCATGAGTTATAATCCTGGATAAAGTCATGTCAATATTTAGCGTGGCGGATCTGCAATCATTTACCATGCTATCATTCACCTCTGAAATGAACTTACTCATCTTGGCCCTGCTATCTGCAACCACATAAGGGGCATATCTGGCTAATTGAGTAAACTTAAGAGAATACTCTTTCACCATCATATTGTCCTACCTGATTTTGTTGAATTCTAACACATTATCTTTTATAAGCTTTAGGTGAAAGAATCTATCAAGGAAAGTAGAAGCAAACTCCTCCCACTCAACAAGCCCTGCATCATCTGGCCTTTCTGACTTCCACTATTTAAACCAAGTGTGAGAAACATCTTGAAACTTATATGTAGCTAGCTCAGTACTCTCACTAGAAGTATCCCCTATTAAGTCTGTAACCTTCTGCACCTGATCTACGAATTCCTTAGGTTCCTCATATGACTTAGACCCGAGAAACGATGTAGGATTCATTTGGGTGAAATCCCGAATCCTGGCTGCGACTGAATTGGCCACTGGATTGGCCAGAACGATAGCTGGTCGTTCATTCTAAGCGGCAACTGAGTTAGAAAGAGTAGTGAATACAGGTCAGAACACTACATGAGAAAGTTGTTCTCCCAAAGATTCCTTGGGCTGAGGGGCTGGCTTATTTCCATTTCTTCTTTAAGAAGGTATGTTCTATAAAAGAAAGAGAGAAATGTATTAGACTGAGAGATTGACTTGAGATTATGCTCACTGGCACGACATGAATACTTAAAGAGGGGAAAATGTTCCTAAAACATCTTATGGCCTCATGTGTATAATGTGATGCGTAACACACTCATGTATAATACTCTACTAGATGCAGCTTTCAGAACTCCTAGGACTATATTGAACCTTAATCTCTGATACCAAGTTTGTAACACCCCAAAATCTGGTACCCGAAATGCTACACGGTGCTTATGACCCCGAATGACCATAAGCTAACCCATGACTGATATTTGTACCTATATACTGCATAAAATACTTTATAATGCGGAAACATGAACTAAAAGGCCATAAGGTTCAAAATTGATACATAGTATCTGATAAAAATAGAACATCAGGGAGAGGTATGAACTACCCAAAACAATTGATATAAGTTATCTGAACATAATGTAGTCTGGAAAGCCTCTAAAATGTGACTGTCTGAATAAGGAGTTGATGGGACATGTCCCTAACTAACTACAACTAATAAACTAATTACTGAGATAATAAAATGATGATTATGTCCTCAAAAGATGAGAAATCAGTGCTAACTCTGACAGCTGAGACTAGAATCTACTTATGCTCTGGAGCTGAACCTATTGTATAAGACAGCATAGCGCAAATCCGTTAGTACTTTGAATGTATTGGTATGCATGTGAGGTAGGATAAATGTATAGGGTTCATATGCATGAACAATAACAATAGCAGACTGACTATCATGAGCATGAGAATACAAGCATGAGACATAATAGCTGACACTGATACCGTGATAACATGATTACTAAATTTGAATATTGATAACATAACTACTGATAACTAATATAACTGATAAAACTGATAACATAAGTTATTGTATCTGACAATCCTGAATCTGATGAAACTAGCTGAGTTTCGTATAGTACCTGAGTTGATTGTATCTAACAGTCCTAAAATATGAAGAACTATCTGAGTTCTATTACTGAGACTGATTGACTGTGTCTGACAGTCCTGATTCTATAACATGAAACTGTGGGAAGTAGTTACCTAACTGACATGCCCCTAATATGCCCCTATCGCTGAGTTGGGGTCCAATCTGTAACCCCAATTAGAAGGGCGTCAATACCGCGCCACTGGTAAGGAAAAGTTGTGGGTGGCCCTTATCTGATAGTGTCCCCAAAAGAGAATGGTAGGGCCCTTATCTGATAGTGCTTATCCACCTCATCAACCTTTATTTGACAATGTTGATGTCTCAACCTATGCTGGCTACAAAGTTCTGGAATTCAAGGATGACTTCTAAGAATCACACCCTCATCTGATAGTGTGTGTTATCATCCTTGGGTTCACTCGGTGCTAATTCCTACCCCCATCTAAATAGGCTTTGAACATGATCTACTGAACTGAACATGGGATGAGTTACTGAATTCCATTGACTAATGGAATACTACTAATATCTGTAAACTAACTAAGTTCATGAGATCATGGATAATTCCTGAGTCATACGGCTATCTGAAGTCTAAGTATTCATAGCTTGACTGAGAGTATCATGAAAACATAACATGGCTCTAGGTACATAGCTAATGTTTCGGGTACGACTACCCCCAGGATTCGGTGGAAGGAAACTTACCAAGCATAACTTACTTGAATATATAATTAACATTTTAATCTATAATACATTTACAGAAGCATTTCATCAAAACAAGTGATAGGCATAACTTGTACATACATGGGGATTTCATGGTATCATGCTAGTTAGGCACTTTTCCTTCATCTAGGAATTTAATCAAACATATTGTAGGCATGGTATCTGTAAACATCATTGTACAATAATTAAACATCATGGTTTAATACTAATTTCATCATTCAAGGTTTTAGTTATAGGTTTGCATGAATCTATATCTATAATAAATTAACCGACATAGAATTTATCACCCAACATGGAGTAGAATTCAATTTCTCATTATCCACATAAACAAGAGCAGCCCAATCATGAAATTCATAAGAAAACCAATAAACTTGAATTTAGAAATGGGATTCTTGGGCTCTATGGATGAAAGAAATCCATGAATGAACACTATGCATACCTTTGTTCATAAATATACGAAGATTGATGGAGGAAATTCTTGATTTTGAATCTTCTATGAACAACCCTAGGTTGTTCCTGAGAGGTTTTTGAGAAAAGACAGTGTATTTTGGGTGAAAAATAGCTAAATCACGTATTAAAGGGCTTTAATAGGGGTGGAAAATTGACCCTTTTAACCATGGACGTGTCCTGTAATTTCAGAACAAATTTCCCGAATTGGACCCCTAGCGCGACGCGACATTATCGTGTCACTAGAATTTGACAATTGGGAAACTAAGGGATGACACGATACGGAGCCATCGCATTGCCCTTTCTTTTGCGACCTAGAACTTTCACGCGACGTGGAGGAAATCACGCTGAGACTCTAAAGAAGGACAATTGGCATTTTAGCTTGTGGCGCGACGCGCCACTGACCAATATGACATTGTATTACGATGGAAACTTGAAATAGTTATAACGTTTTACCTGTTTATCAGATTTTGGTGAATTTTAAAGTAGAGATCAGGTGAAAGGTAAAATCGTTAAGATTTAAGAAACCAAACAAATTCAACATCTACTATATATATGTATTGGTTGTTAGCTATCACCGAAAGACATAAAGGCAAGCAATGATTATTGGTCAAATGCTCTCATAGCATATGTATTGGGTGCTTCTCCATATGAGAAGTCAATGGATAACTTTGTCACTACGCTATGGAATTTTGCAAAAATAACCCAAATACTCTATCATGCTGAGGGGTATTATGTGTATCTATTTGAGTTGCAAAAGGACAGAACAGAGGTGCTGCATGTAGGACCATACACATATGATAATAAACCTTTTGTACCGAAGCGATAGACAACAAATTTTGTGTTCGATAAGGTAGCAATCATGACTTTACCATTATAGCCAAACTTTCTGGGATTACAAATAGGATATCAGTCTATTGAGGATATGAGTAAAGTAGCAAGTGTAAAAGGTAAACCACTGTACACGGATATGTACACAATAGATATGAATTGTATATCATATGGAAGAGTGTTGTTAGAGGTTGATATCTCCCAACCTCTGACTGAATCCATAGAAATTAAAGCGTTGTATGGTATAATCCATTAAAAGGAGGACTATGATTGGATACCTAAATTTTGCATTGAGTGTACTCGATATAGGTACTACCACGATATAGTGCCATTGAATCTATTATATGACAAGTTCAAACTGGTAAGTTTTTTTTGACACCAGAAATAACCCCACCCAGAAGCATAAAGCTGTTGGTCGGATTTGGATCCTCTTTTATTTTACCATCATAAGAAGGCCCAACAACATCAAAAACCATAGCTCGGAATTCTTTATGAGATTTAGAATTCACAGTTTCACCTGAAGCTGAAGCTTTCTCTTGATGAATATCAAGCACATTTGGATTTAGCATGTAACTTTCTCCATGATGATGCCAACGATAATAATTTGGTAACAACCCATTATTTTCAAGATATGTCAAAACTTTAACTCATCCAAAATATTTTTATTTCGACACTTATGATGATTACAAGGACATCTTAATTTTTCACCATCCATATATTTTGGATGACTTTTAGCAAATTCAATAAAGCTTTCAACCCCATCAATAAACCTAGGCTTTATGAATCAATTTTACAACAACCTATCATACATCCACTCGCGGTCAGAATTATTTATATCATGCACTCTGAAACCAGATAAATATGTTAAAACTTATGTGTTGAAAAGTTATTTTCATCTAACAGTACAACATAAATATAATTTGAGCCTATAAATAATGCTACCATAGAAATACTAAAATTTTAAGAAGTGTTCAAACTTCTAGGCTTACATCGATAGTTTCTTTTGGGAATTTGATTCCTCATTATTTATACTGTGTAGAATTCAAACTTAACAGATAAACTATACATATAGGCCAAATTAAATGGTAAATAAACATATTAGTACGATAGCTTCATAAAGGATGAAATGATATTATCACTTTCAACCTCATGGTAGCAATTATAAAATGAACATTCTCATCAAAATAAGAGAAACAAATAAGTTTAGTTGTTGATTATAAGCTAAAAACCAAACTACAATCACACTTTTTGTATAATCAGCTATATTTGTCCCTTTTATATTAGATCACTAGTGGAAATATGCCTAGCTCGAAAAATAACATCTATATAAGATACCCCGCAGTAATTACCTAGTGAATATTGTTGTTAGGACTAGCAAGTATTCCATGATATAAGTCGTGGGAGATAGCAAGTATCATATGAAATAAGTTGAGGTGTATATAACTTGACCCAAACGCCACAATTATCAATAAAAAGTGGAATATATTTAATATGGCAAGGTAGTCAACAAATAATACTATAATGAAGGTAGAGAAAATTTATTGAAAGTATTTCCTGCATACTTTGACAAAGGCAATATTTCAAAAGGTCAACAAAATTGATAGACTTTGTAAGAACATAGTTAAAATAATCTATACAAAAATTTCATACTAGAATAATAGTTTTTTAATGGCATGGCTAAAAATCCTACTATTTTTCATCTTCGTCAACCTTACTTATTCCCAAACAGATACTATTTTCCAAGGCCAACTCTTTATTGTTGGAGAAAATTGGAATCACAAAACAAAGAATTTAGGCATAAGTTTTTCAGCCTTGTTGCCAATATGACACATTACATAGGCATATTCTACAATTTACCCTCTAACTCGATGTTATACCTCAATGATC
Source organism: Capsicum baccatum var. pendulum (assembly GCA_030864225.1). Lineage (NCBI taxonomy): Eukaryota > Viridiplantae > Streptophyta > Magnoliopsida > Solanales > Solanaceae > Capsicum > Capsicum baccatum. The sequence continues at coordinate 154,354,051 of CM061560.1, read as the reverse complement.
ATCGCCCAGTATGGGTTGCTAATCGTGATAATCTTATACCATATGCATTAAGTAACAATCTCACATTGGATGATTATAGAAAGCTGGAAATTTTCTATGGAAGGGAATGTTTTGTTTTGTTAAGTACTTATAATTCAAAAACAAGAAATGCAAGTGTTACACTATTTGACAATGAAAATTTTGTGTTGGTGGAATTGAATACTAATGTTTCTGTGAGTAGTACATTGTGGCAAAGCTTTGATTATCTTACTGATACATTTTTAGCATGGATGAAACTTGGGAGAAATATTAAAACAGGAGAGGTATGGTCACTGAATTCTTGGATACACGAAGATGTACCGGCGATAGGGTATTTTACTATTTGTATAGACACGAATGACATTAACCAATGGATAACATAGTGGCTAGAAAGTGTGTTTTGGAATAGTAGACATTAGTGAAATGGGACGTTTGGCAATGTATTGCGAGATGTACTTGTCAAAAGAATAATTGCAAAATGGCAGATGTGCAAGATGTTCAGTTAGCAATAGGTCTGAAGTTGTTTGCACTAAAAACAATTTCTAGGATACACTATAGAATTTTTTTTCAGAAAACATGAATACTGCAGCTCCCAAACAACTCTTGATACTGACCATGTGAGTGTGTTATCTAATTGAGCATCTAATGTAGGGATTGTGCAGAAAAGGTTTCCACCTCAATTATGCCATTCTTAAATATCATATCGAGTCTTATTTTCATCTAATCTAGGGATTCTGTAGAAAAGGTTTCCACCACAGTTATTCAATTAAAAAATTCAATATCATATCATTAAATAATAATTGATTCGTGCCTCTTAGTGTTCACAATCGTATTCTTTGTTACCTGCAACGACTCTCATTTCAACAACACTACTTTCTTCTATTTACATCTACTTCTAAGTTCCATTATCCATCTTTCAATTACTCAAATATGAATTTAAAAATGAGTTCTAAAATGATAAAGGGCCCAAAATTATTACTTTAAATCATAATTGAGAAAGAACGAAGAAGAATTTGAGAAAATTCAAAAGACCCAATAAATATTTTCTCTTCAAATAATTCAAAAAAATGATCCATTCCATATATATGTAAAAATTGAAATTAAAAAAAAAAAAAAAATTAGCTTCTGGGACTTTTGAAATTGAAATAAAAACAAAAATTTGAGATAAATTACCTAAACAAGTTAAGAAGAAGAATAGAAATTGAGATGAAATCACTTCTACACTTGTTTAAATTACCTAAACTTGAACGTACCTCAAATAGAAATACCTCAATTCTGTGACTACTGAATGCAACGGCTGTTGTTTTAAGAGAAAACTGTTGTTTTGAGAGAAAACTTTGGCAAAACGGATCTTAACCATCGGCAAAATTTAAAGTGAACATTGTTGTTTTGAGTGTAAATAAAGTCTTTCGATATTTTGAGGTAAAATGAAAAGTTGTAAAAAAAATCGAGGGAAAATGACACATAGAAAAATTTTAAAGGGAAAATGCGCCCAAATCTGACGGAAATAAATCCATCAAAAATATTTTTTTAAACATTTTATTGTGACGAAATAAATTTGTCACAAATTTTTATTATGTTAATTTTTTTTTTAAAAAAATTAGTTGTGATGGAATGGTCAATCTGTCACAAATTTAGTAATGGATTTGTGACAGAAAGTAATTATTTTCTCTCATAAGCTTTAATTTATGACAAAAATATGTCTGTCGCAAAAATTATATTTAACTATGTTAAAAATTTGTCACAAATATGTTACTATTTGATTTTTTATGTGAAAAAATAAAATAAAATTTATATGTATACAAAAATAATCCATCATATATTCGTCAAAATTCTGTCACAAATTGTGGCAGAAGTTTTTCGTCTCAAATATTCCATCACAATTTTACCATTTTCTTGTAGTGGAATACAATCCCTTAATCAAGCACACCACAAAAAAAATAATCTCAAAATTTAAACCCCATAGTTATTTTCCCTAATCTATAGCATGCTTTACTTATTCATTAACTAACCAACACAAATTGAACGTGGTTAAGTCATAAGCTACCTCGAGCACCCAATCTATAGTGCTTTAAATTAGAGCCTTCCCCTTGCGAATTGCCTCAGAATCAACTACACCATTAAAATATAGCATCCACACAACAAAAGAAAGATAACAATACTCATATTTCTCATAATGGGATGGAGCCAAATAGGGTTCAAAAAAAAGATTATGAATACGATAGGGGTAAAATCAAATTTTTATTTTAAAATAACATTTCCCAAGGTTATAAGAGTTTACAAAAGAAAACCCATACAAAAATAGAATAAAATAGAGGTCCTAAACAAAGAAAACACCTTTTTATACTTTACCAATAAAAACCTCAATTTTTCTTTTGAAAATCCTAATTTAAAGGTGTTTCGATGATATAATTAATGGGGATAGTGAGATTATTAGGTTAGAAGTTACCCACCTGAAATTCAACATTGAAACCCTTAACAATTGCCTTATCCAATGCTTGGAGGTCCAAAAATAGAGTAAAACTAAAAAATTATGTATTTATATTTTTAATTAAACAATAGCTCATGATCGCGAAGCCCACCTTTTGATCATAAGGGTCAAAGTTTAATCGGCCATTAAGTTGGTTTTCACGTTCATAGTCAAGACCTCGTATTCGCAAAGGCTGGTGAATCAAACCTTTAAGATCGCAATGAAAGACTCTACTGCCTTACTTGATAGCATCTACCACCTTGCAATGATGATGAAAGGTTATTTCTTTCTCTATATTCGCAGCTAGGGGATTGAATTTCAGAAGAAATATTCATACATGAGATATCAGTTATGCACGAGCTAATTTTGCATGGTTTCAAATTGGTATATGGACCCTTGAGATTCTTTCGGCACCTAAAAGAAGTAATTTATATCTGCTACTAGGCTAATTTTGATCTTCTGGACTCCATTAGGGTGTCAGATTTTCAAAAAAGTATTATTTTTAAAAAATTAACCCCAAAACTTCTTTATACTATTTTCCAAATGAAGGGTCGATACAAATTATAAAGGACTCAAAATCAATCCAACCCCACCGTTAATAAAAATTCGATATTCCAAATCTATAGGGCACAAACGATTTTTCCACCCGACACTCAAAACAATAAATGTTGACCAAAGTCTACTATATGGATGCTCAAGCCTCTAAATATCACAAACTCAAATAAATTGTTTCCAATCACTTAGGAACCATGCCAACCATTTCTCATCCTCAAAATCTACATATAGCAACTATGGGTAAGGGAAAATTTTCAAATCATATAGAAATGAAAGATATAAAAATTTGAGCCATTATAATATCTACCACTTAAATTGTAGTTCATCCTGGAACTAAAAGGTAAAGAAATACATAAATTTGTAAAAAACTAAGGATAACTACTATGCATGTCAGATCGGCCTCCCAAATATCCTCCTCAATAGGGTGGTGTCTCCACTAAATCTTAATCATAAGAATACCTCTAGTATACAACCATATAACATCTCTAGATAAAATGGAACTGGCTTCTCAACAAAGTTAAACATCTCATTAAGACAAACTGATTCCCAAAGAAGCACATGAGACATTTAAATTACACCATCGAAGCATATATACATGACAAATTAGATAAACTATTGAAAAGTCTAGAGTTAAGTCCAAAAAATAACCAACCTGTCTAACTATTGGAAGAATCTCAATGGTCAATCATCCCTCAGCTAAGTTTTCTCTTCTCCCCAAACCTTATCACACCCTTCATGGGAAACACATGAATGAAGACTTGATCACTAATCCCAAACTCTAAGGCAAAAAGGCTACAATCCACATAACTCTTTTACCTACTCTAGGCGTCTCGAAGCCTTTCCTATATCATCCAAACCATGTTAAAAGACTCATAAAGAAAGTTGGTAATATGAGGTCTATCCTTTTAAATCTCAAACCAACCAATAGGAGATTGAAAATGCCTTGAGAACGACTATCTCAATACTCAAATAGTTGTTATTATTAAAAAAAAAATCCACCAAAACAAAATATTAATCCCACTAACCTCTGAAGTCCATAACACATGAGTGAAGCATATCCTTCAAAACATGAATAATCTACTTTGAACGACCATCAGTCTTGAGTGAAAAGCTCTGCTAAGATCTACCCGAGTACCTAACTCCTCCTAAAAGGTCTTTTAGAAAGGTAGAAGTGACCACTCCGCCTTTGTCTTAAATAGTAGACACATGTACTCTATGAGGACAAACTATCTCACAAACATAGATATAGGCCAACCTTTTGACACTGAAGGATATTTTAATAGGGATAAAATAGGTTGATTTAGTCAACCGATCAAAGATGACCCAAATATTATCAAACCTTGGGAATAACAAGGAAAACCAGTCACAAATCCCATAGTGATCCATTCCTAGTTCAACTTAGGACTGGGTATTCACTAAACCAAACCACCTGGTCTCTCATATATGATCTGCACCTGCACATAACATAGCAATGGTCTATAAAATTCTTTATATTTGTATGACTCTACAAAATTTCAAACAATTCTTTTTGACCATCTCGTGTTCCTAATGTCTATTTTTTACTTGAATTACATTTAGGGATGTGAAAAAGATGTTTTGGCAAAGTTTCAAAAAAATTTAAAGGGTTTTGGGGCTAGTTTGGGATCCACGACAGTAAGCCTATTTAATAGTGGCATGCCAAGCCAGTTAGCCTCTATAATAAGGGCGTGGCATGGAGGCTAAGCTCCACGATGGTGGTGTGCTATGTCGTTATGTAAAAATTGTCAAGTTTAGTTTTATTTACTTAAGGTGAGGGATTTTTTGTCGTTTTACCCCTTGCAAGACTTTTAAACAACAAATAAACCCCTTTTCTTTGGTTTTCAAAAATCAAACACTATTATTATCTTTTTTTAACTCTCTAATAGAAAAACTTCAAGGGTATCATTGAGAATTCACCATTGATGCTCCAAACAATGATTTCTCATCAAATTTTTAGTAATTTAGGCATGTTTCTCTTTTCGTAACATGATTTTATATTCTGGCATTTATTGAATCATTAATAATGTGTTTTTAATTGATTTATTCTGAAACAACTAGAATTTGAGACAATGAGAAACAACAACTTTTGGTTTCTTTGAGTTGTGTAGGACTTGGAGCTTGAGTCGTACCCTTGGTCACGATTTGCGCCCTTCTCCCCCTTCCCTTTCTTACATTGAGAATGTGTTAAGGTAGCATACGAGTCATATACTACAAGGTCATATAGAGTGATAACTTAGCATAGGGTGGACTATTTTTGTTATGGGTAAAGCTCATAATTTGAAGGTGATTCATACCCTTTGGCTATGACTCAATGGTACTCTCTCGTATAGACAATAGTTTGGTTCACCTTGGAGAATCATAGGGTAAAAATTAGGGTACCACTAATACCCTAGGTCACAATTTTCATAGGAACCATAAGGGGGAGGCGTACCCTTACACGAGTGGACTTTTCAGCTTTTAACTAAGGACCATTTGGTAATTTTTCTTGCCTAAAACCCTATGTTTTATCACTGTATAAGGAATTTTAGTCTCCTAAGTCTTCATTTTACAAAACTTAAACATTACAAAACACTCAAAAGGATTCTTAAAGAAAGATTGGAGGGTAGGGTTTGGAGGTGTTCATCTAGTTGCAAAAAAGAGTCAAGATTGTTGGTGTGTTATCTTGTTCATGGCATGTATCTCTCCCCCTGCTTAAATAAGTCTAAATACATGTATTTAATGCTTGTATTAGTAAGTTTACATGGTTGTTTTTAATCAAATGAAAAGGGTTTTGTTACCTAATTATGAATAATGATAATTTTTCCTTATATTTGTATTGATACATGTTATTGATGATAGATTTTATACATGGGTTCTTGTTATATGTTTTTAAAATAAGGGTCTTGAGTAACCCTACTATTGATGATACCTACCATGAAAATACCCTTATTAAAGGTACACACATAAGGTGTTTATTGAAATATCTATATGAGTTGTCTAGTAATACATTGTTCATGTGTTGAAATAGAGCAATGGCCTATTGAGTATAAATAATTTATAATGATGTTTTTAAAGGTATTGTTAGCCATGTAAGGTATGATGACAACCTTGTTAAGATAATTACCAATACAAGGTTAAAGTCCCTCAACATGAAATATGAACTTGAATGGTGTATTGAACTAAAGTATGGTATAAGAATGCTAGTAAAATATGAATGTATTGTGAGGGCCTTGATGACCATAGAATGAATTGTTAGATGATTTTAATAATGGCATTGGCCTATTGAAATGGTTAAACAATAAAGGTTGTCATAAAGAACTGGTGGTCATGAATAATATTGAATTGGTTAAAATAGATACAGTCCTTAAAAGGTTTTATTGAATGAACGATGATGCATGGGCTTAGGGTAAAGTCCCAAATGTCAAAAAGTAATGGTTGTGATATCTTGAGGTCAAAGTCCCTTGCCTTATAAATGGCTTGAGGTCAAAGTCCTGTGCCTTATAAAGAGGCTTAGAGGCCAAAGTTCCCTGCCCAATAAAAATGCTTAAGGTTAAAGTCTCTTGCTTAAAGAGATCTCTTGAGGTTATAGAACCTCATCGATTGGAACGGATTGTGGTTAAAGTCCAAGTATGCCATGAGGTTGGAGTTCTTTGCCTAATGTAGGAGCATGAGGAAAAAGTACCATGCCCATTTGAATGTGTGGACATGTGGTGTCTTATTGGATATATATATGGCTAAAGCAATTTCGTTTGAAGAATTTTAATATGGTTAAAGTACTTTGTTAATTAATAACTAAGTATGGTTGAATTCCTTTATCTAAGTGTATGTTATTGTGGTTGGAGTCCTATGCGTAGTGTGAAATGTTGAACCTATAAATGTAGAGGGTCAGAGTCCCCCATCTCATGCCTAAATAATGAATGTTTGAGACCTAAAATAAGGTCAAGTTCTTATGGTCTGATGCACGTAAGGGTAGTTTTTAAAAATTGAAAGCTAAATTAACTTCGACTCTAGTTTTGACCTTGCTCAAAGGTAATGATGGTTTTGTGGTATATTATGATGCATCTTAAGTTTATCTCGATTGTGTGTTAATGAAAAATGGTAGGGTGGTGGCCTATTCTTCTAGGGAATTAAATGTTCATGAGAAGAACTATCCCAATCATGACTTAGAGCTGTCAGCTGTGGTTTTTGCTTTAAAGATCTTGCGGCATTATCCCTATGGGGTTCATGTGGTTTCTTTTCCGATCATAAGATTTTCAAATATGTGTTTACCCAAAAGGAGTTAAGTCTCTAAAAAAAAGTGGCTCGAGTTGTTGAAAGACTATGATATGAATCTTCATTACCATCCTAGTAAGGCGAATATAGTCATCGATGCTCATAGTAGGTTGTCCTTGGGAAGTTTGGCCTGTGTATATGAGAACAAACGGGTATTAGTGAAGGACATTCACTATTTGGATAATCTTTGAGTTTGACTTGCGAACTCTGAGTACAGCAGTGTATTTTTGCTTCAGATATCTCAGTCGTCTCTTGTTGTTCAGATAAAGAAGAAGCAAGCCTTGACTCCAATTTGATGAAAATCAAGAGTAATGTGGGTCAGCATAAGGTGTGGACTTTGTTATTAGTGGTGATGGTATCTTGAGATACCAAGGTAGGGTATGTGTTCCCGAAATCGATCGATTGAGGGAAAGGGTCCTGGCCGAGGCTCATGAATCTCGGTATGCTATAAATCTCGGTCCCAACAAGTTGTATCGTGATCTTAAGGAGTTATATTGATGGGAAAATATGAAACATATTGTGTCTAGGTTTGTGGCCAAGTCTATGATCTGTCAATAAGTGAAAGTTGAGCACATGAGGCTCAGTGGGTTGTACCAAGAAATTGTGTTGCCTGAATGGAAGTGGGAGGCAATTAATATGGATTTCATTATGGGTCTTCCTAAATCTAAGAATCAATGTGATTCTATTTTGGTCATTATTGATAGAATGACCAATTTCACTGACTTTTTAACCTTGAGGATTAATTACTCGATGAAAGATTATGCTAAATCGTATCTTGCGGAGATTGTGATGTTGCATGATGCTCCAATTTCAATCATCTTGTATCACGGTCCTCCATTTTTATCCCACTTTTTAAAGTCCTTCCAAAAGGGTTTGGGTACTAGTTTATGACTTAGTACTTCTTTCCACCCACAAACGTATGGGCAAGCGAAAATGACCATTTAAACAATGGAGGAGATGTTACGGGCTTGTGTGATTGATTATGGTGGCTGTTGGTATGACCACTTTCCTTTGATTGAATTTACCAATAATAATAGTTACCACTCTAGTATTGGCATGACCCTTTTTAAGACATAGTATGGTAGGAGATGTCGATCTCCCATTGGGTCGTACGAAGTTGGCGAGGGTAACTTGCTTGGGCCCAATTTAGTTCACCAATCCTTAAAGGAGGTGAAGACGATTTGTGAAAGGTTGAAAACCATTCAAAGTCGCCAAAAGTCCTATGTGGATGTGAGGAGTATGGACTTAGAGTTTAGAGATGGCGATTCGGTATTCTTAAAAGTATGTCCCATGAAAGGAGTGATTCGGTTTTGTAAGAAACGGAAGCTTAGTCCCTGGTATGTTGGTCCCCACTTGATAGTAAAGATGGTTGGCAATGTTGCCTATTAGTTGGAGTTGCCTTCTAGTATGAACTCTATTTACCCAGTTTTCCATGTCTCTATGTTGCGGAAATATGTGGGTGACCCTTCATTGGTTGTTCCTTTAGAGAATGTTAGTATTTCAGGATATTTGTCCTATGAGGAGATCCCGATGGGTATCTTGGGTCTGCAAGTTTGTCAGATGCTAATAAAAGAGGTGGCTTCAGTGAAGGATGTTTGGAGGAACCAAAAGTCTAAGGAAGCTACTTGGGAAGAAAGAGAGGAAATAAAGTCCAAGTATCCGCATTTGTTTCCTATTCCAAAATCTTGGGATGGAAGTATGTAATGATCTCCTTAATTTGATTTATGTCTTTGTTAGACGATGTGTTAAAGTCCACAATGTGTTGGGTGATTTTCTTGTGTATGACCATGGGTTCAAGTCCCTAATGTTTTAAGATTATGTGTGTTTTGTTGTGATGGGTTTAAGTCCCTAGTATCTTGAGTTTATTGTGTTTGGTAAATGATGGGTTCAAGTCCCTAATCTTTGAATTGAGTTAGTATCCTTGATAAGTTGATGGTTTAAAGTCCCCAAGTTATAAAATTAGTATGTTTTGATAAGTAAGGGATTTAAGTCCCCAAGATTCTAGATGAACAAGTGTCATTGATAAATAATTGGTTTTATTACCGAAGACGATGAAGAGAATGATTGATTGATAATGAGCATGATGTGTGCTATATCGTTGTTGTATAGTTTTTCTAATATGTTTAAAGGTTCTTTTAATGTGTGATGGTATGCTAGCTTTGATTTATTACTTGCCTTACCTATCATTCGTGGACGAATGATCTAAGTAGTGGAGAATTGCAACACCTAGACTTTGAACCATTGAATAATTCCCTTATTTGATATCTCTGGACTTAATACGACTAAGGGTACCATTCGTACCCATTTATATGAGTTTGTAACCCCCTATCATACCCTAGGAAGTGTGGTTAGGGTCACTCTCTAACGTAGGTATGAGTGAGGATCTAACCAATTATACCTAAAGGTATGAGTCATACCAAGACCAATCATATAGAGTGATGCCTCGATCAAAAGTAGACTTTTTTTTGTATGGGTGAAGTGTACGAGTTAGGGGTGAGTCCTATAATTTGGATATGACTCAAGGGTGTATGGTGGTACCTTTAAAAGTATGTATAACCTAGTAGAATCCTAGTGTATGAGTATGGGTACCACATGTACCCTAGGGTAGGAGTCCCTTAAGTGAGTTTTACCCCTGGACGAGTCCAAATTCCAACTTTATCTAAGGGACTTGTGATCATGTCCCATGTCTAAAACCCTTAGTACTCTTACTGTATAAGTTCCTAAAAGTCCATTTGATTAATCAAACACCCTAAATACACTCTCCATCTCATCTTTGCAGGTTTGGAGCCTAGGGTTTCAAGGGTGATCTTCAAGAGGCAAAGTGAAGTTAATATTCTTGGTTATTCAAGTTGTCTAAGGCATGTAACTTTTCCCCTTGTTAAATAACTCTAAAACCATGTATTTCACACTTGGATTAGTAAGTGTACGTGGTGGTTTTGAAATCTAATAAAAAGGGTTTTGATGCCTAATGATATATAATAATGATTTATTCTTAAACTTATGTTTAAAAATATTATTGAAGGTAGTTTGCACACGTTAATACTTGTTGCATGTGGTCTAACATGTGAGTCTTGAGTAACCCTAGTCTTGATGATTTCTACCTTGTAACTTGCCTTGGTAAAGGCATGTACACAACGTGTTTGTGAAAATGTCTAAGTGAGATGCCTAGTTAGTTACATGATGATGACATTTTGAACTAGGACAATGTATCAATATTTATTAATACTTAATAAATTATAATGTTAAGGTAAAATGAGCCATGAATTGTGTAATTGATGACCTTGAAGGCTTGATGAATAAGACGGGGGTTAAGTTCCCTAACATTAAAGTGAACTTGAATTGTGTGTTGAACTAAAATTTGGTATAAATCGCTAATGAAGGTTTAATGGCTCGTAAAATTCTTGAGGACCATAGTTTAATTGTATGTTGAGTTTAATTAAGGCACTGGCCTGTTGAAATGGTTGAGCAATAAAGGATCCTATGAAGACCATATAGTTATGTATGGTTCTTAATTTGCTAAATGGGTTAAAGTCATTATATGTGGAATTAAATGTATGTGGATACATGGACAAAGGTTTAGAGTTCCAATGTCGACTAACTATAGTCGTGATGGTATGAGGTTAAATTCCCTTGCCTAATGGAATCGTTTTTGGTTAAAGTACCTTGCAAATTGAGATCTCATGATGTCAAAGTGCCCCACCAAATGAATTATCTTAGGGTTAGAGTCCCCTATCTAATATGGCATGCGGTTAGAGTCCTTTTCATAATGTGTGAGCATATAGTTAGAGTCCCTCACTTGAATGAATGTGTGTGAGCGGTTAGAGTCCCTTACTTAAATAGATGTGTATGTGGTTAGAATCCCTTACTTTATGCTATGTGAATATGGTTAAAGTACTATGTCTAATACGAAATGATTTAATATATTAGTGTGTAATGTTGGAGTCCTCCAATGCATGTATGATAAACGAGTGTCTCCAAAGTGTTGATAAGACTTGCACCTTTGTTAGTCTGTGATATGTCTATATGTATAGATATGTTTATGAATGTGATTGAATATGATGCGTATTTACTGGTTGTTTAATGATGATGCTATTTTATCCTTATCCTTGAGTTACATGCTAGCGTTCCAACCGCTAATCGTCTCCAGACGCTATGTCCCCATGGGACATAGGGGATGGAACATCATCTTATCTTTTTGCGTAATGATTAGGAGATCAAAGCAGTTTATGAATTGACTTCGAAGTAGTGATCTTTCTTATTTCGGAAGTCATTCATTCTCGGTCCCCTATCTTTAGACTTAGTCTTATTTTGACTTTGTTTGGCTATTGTCGGAGACTTTTCCTGACATATATATTTCTAAACTTCAGTTTTATAGGGGTTTTGTGGATGAATGTCAGTTTGGGAATGTTGGTTAGTATGATGAATCTAATAAAGTTATTAGCCATGTTTAAGTTATGACTTGTAGCATGTTTTTTGCTATCATATTATATGGTCGAGATTCACCCGACCCTTGTGATTGATGTGGTGATCATGATGGATTATTGGGGCGACATCTGATTTATCTGGTCTTGTGGTTCCAATACAACATGGCACGATTTTGGGGTGTGTAACTATAAAGGATAGCATGAGCGAAGAAGCTTTGGATACCCTTAATTGTGACCAGAGGATGCAATTTCTCAATCACCTCTATCTTTACTTTATAAGACCCAATACCCCGCTTTATGATTTTGTGACCGAGAATAGTACCATCCTTCACCATAAAATGGTACTTCTCCTAATTCAATAGCAGATTGCAATTTTCACGTGTTTGAAGTGCATTGGCCAAATGGGCCAGAAAATTATCAAATGAGTCCCCAACTACCAAAAAGTCATTAATGAAAACATCTATAGTGTCCTCTACAATGCCAGAGAATATTGACCACATATATCGCTGAAAAGTGATAAGAGATGAACACTTCAAACCACATCCACTTAAATGCAAAAGTCCCACATCGGCAAGTAATAGTTGTCTTTTCTGGGTCTTCAGGGGTGATGGAAATCTAATTTCACCCTGAATGTCCATTAAGAACGTAGTACCAACCCCTTCCTGCAAGTCTGTCTAGCATCTTAGTCATACATAATATGGGAAAATGTTTTTTTGAGTCCTAGTATCGAAATGCGCTTCAATTCATTCTCTCATTTGGGACCATAGTTATCCTACCTTTATTAAGTGTACATTGGACTGGAATGACCCACTTGCTACCCACAATGGGGTAAACCACTCCTATATCAAACCACTTGATAATCTCTTTCATTACTAACTTTGGTATAGAAGGATTCAACAGACATTGATGTTCAATATTGGGTACATAATTTGGTTCAAGTTATACCTTATGAGTAAAAATACTGGGTAAAATAACCATAATATCTACAATAGTCCATATAATAGCCCTCTTGAACCTCTATAACACTAAGATTAATGCTACATCCCGTGTCTCAAATAAATCAACAACAATAATGACTAGCAAGGCATTGTCGGCCCCTAAAAATACATATCACAAAAGAGATGGGAGGGACTTAAATTCCAAAACTGGTGGTTCCTCAATAGATCGTCAAGCTGGTGAAGTGGCTCTATTCTTTAAGTAAACATCTAACGTATTCAAAGCATAATAATTAAAGCCATAACCATAAAATACATTCACAATCTCATCGTATTCATTGATACCATAACTATCAAATTTCAAAATAGCTGCCTCTAATGCCTCAACCCCAAGTCTTATCTCAATAGGCAAAGTTAATGCTTCTTAATTAATAGTGTCTATCACAGACAACCACCCTCATTTTCTTTGGTTGTTGTATCCATAGACACACATGAAAAGTCACTTGTTCTTCATTAATTCTGAACTTTATTTGCCCCATTTCCAAATAAATCAATGCCCTAACCATAGCTAAAAAATGTCTTCCCATGATAATAGGGACTTTAAAGTCCACCTCACAGTGAGGGATTATAAAATTATTTAAAAATATAAAGTACTCCACCTTCACTAACATATTAGATAATACACCAACCAATTTCTTCACATTATAGTCAGCCATCAATAACCTCATAGATGTCGGTTTAGGTGACCACAACCCCAACTACTTGTACACCGCCAATGACATCAGATTGATACAAGCTCCTAAATCACATAAAGCTTAAGAGAATTTAAAGGAACTAATAGTAAATGCGATAGTAAAGTTCTTAGTGTCCTATTTTTCTCTACTATAGATCGGGAAGTGCATTTTATCAGGACGCTCAAAATTCATAGTCTACTTCTTAGTAACCAAATATTTCATGAACTTCACATATCCTGGTATCTATGCTAATGCTTTTACAAGAGGAATATTAATAGACAACTCCTTTAACATCAACATAAACTACTATAACTTTATTTTCTCTTGCTTCTTCTTCAATCTCTATAGAAAAGGAGAGAGAGGTCATGGAATGGGCTTCAATATAGGCTCTACATATTTTCCCTTTTCTTTATCCTTCTCAACACTTTTATAAACACTCATAGTTTTTTGTTATGACTCACAACTAGTCACCAAATTTTTTGATTCCACTTAAGGTGTGTCATCAATATCAACAACATCATCCCTATCTTAATAGACTACAAGAATGGGAGGATCAATGGTTGCCTTACCACTATATGTGGTGATGGTAAAAAGGTGAATGTTATTCTTAGGATTCTACACAGTATTACTTACAAGGGTGCTCGAAAGAGTCTAATTTAAGGTTGCTGACACCTAATCAAATTTCTGCTTAAGTTGCTTGAGCATAGTAGCATATGATTCTAGTTTCTAGGTCAAATCTAAAATACCTGCTTTAATATCCTTAAGGTAACTCTCTTCATTCTATTAACCAATAACCAGATTTGTATGTGATGTTGGGTGTATTTATGCATTCTAGTCTCACTATTCTAGTCTTTTTATCCTTGTTCTGGAGATGATTCTTAGATATATGGGTTGATAATGATATAAATATGCATCTAAGTGTTAAAGTACTTGATTATGATTTCCAAAGTTAATTCCAAATAAGTTTGTACTTAAATGGGTCATTTAGAGTTCAATCGTCGAAACTAGCATTACTAGGTTGAGCTAGGTATGTGTCTGATTATTTTTGATGGATTCTAGTGTTTTAAATGAGTTCTTTATGGTTTGAATGTGTAAAATTATGTGGAACAACATGTTTTTAAGGTAAAATGTTCAATTGTGTCAAGTCTAAAGTCAAAACAATAATTAAAGATTTATATGAACTAGTCTTATCATAACTTTGATTTTTGATTCATTGTGGAGGATATTGTGTTGTGATTGTCTCTAATTTTTGGTGTGTGATTATTTAGGAAGATTTGTGAGATGAATATGATGATATTTTGATGTGTAATTAGCTGGAAATTAAAGGGAAATAAAACTACAAGGCATGGATAAACGGAGGATCACTCAACACTAAGTCAAAATTTCAGAAGCAACTTCCAGAGAGGGCATGTAGATAAGCCCGTGGTTCCCTGGATAGAGTAGGGATATAAATAAGGCTCAACCTTGGATGGAGAATTTCTCTTATCATGCTAAGCCTTGGCTTGAGCGGTGCTCTACCCATGGCGGCGCCCCCTCCATTCCACTGCTCAATTCTTGGTCGGATCCTATCCTACACGACTTTGGCTTGCTCTTGTGCTATAGATACATAATTGTACACATTTTTTATTATATATGAAAATCTTGGAGGATTAAGGGGCTTCTAAAACTTGAAATTTTAGTTTTTTATTATTTTAATTTAGTTCATTCATGTTCTTAGTTGTTAATTACAACCTTGTGATTACAATTATGAAAATGTGTGGCTAAATGCCCTCTTTTCGAGGTTAAATCTAAAAACATGAGTACTATTGTTTTGAATTAAGTTCGTTTAGTTTTGAAAATCATTATTGGTTGTGCGTTCATCTATGATTTAACTATTTGATGGATTGATCACCCAAAAAATATATCAATTATCTACCTTTTGATCTCGGGAGAGAGATTAGGGAGATAGAATATGGAGATGAACAAAGAATGGTTCTTATTTACTTATAAAATATAGATTGAATTAGTGTCTAGGACAGGTATGTAATTAGATGCCATAATTAATTCATACGTAGGATGATAACATAAAGAACTTAATTAGATTATCATATCCCCGCTCGATGATGTAGTTGTGAGGTCCAAATTAGGTAAATGATTTGGGGTTGGGAGACCATGATCATACAATTAACCCTACGAATCAACAACCAAGATAAGAAAGTTAACAAATGAAGCTCAATAACATAGTATGATTGTTCAAAGTTCTTTAACCATGGGCTCCATCGATTGTTTAAAGATTTTCTTTATGCGTTTGTTACTTTAATTTCAGTTCCAATTTCCAAATTCTCTTTTTGGTTACTCTTGCACTAAATTAAATTAAAATGCAAACTAGAATTAAATCATTGTTTAACCAAGTCCCTGTGGGATAGATACTTGGATTTTATTAGGCCACTTTACTACTTGATAGACCACGTACACTTGTGTGTGCGCTTAGGCACTATCGGTATGAAAAACATCCATCCTTGACTCAGTAACACGGTTCACCGATGGAAAATATTCACCACCCTTCTCCTTGTAATCATCGTTTTGCCTCTAGTCACTCTCTCTCTCTACTCTGATCCCTATATCTATCTCTATAATAGTTCTGACCTTGGTTCCCTTGACTCAAGTTCTAAGTGTCTTAAGTAGAATCTTGGCCCTTGGCCCAAAAAGACACCAAATGTATATCTAGATACTTCACCTCCTTGTTAATATAAAAATCATATAGCTTAGGTGATTTACCCTATGCGCCCACAACATTCACCTTATAAGAGTTCATGGTTGGTTGCTGCTTAGTCAGAAGCCCAGTTTTTGTCCTTATTTGCCCAACTTATTGAGCTACAGTATCATGCACGATTCACTTTTCAATGGAAGCACCAATAGCATTATTGCTAACACCTCTATCTGCCTCCTGAGTATTCGACCCTCAGTTGGAAAGGGAGATCTAATCTTAGATTTTTTACGCTACTTCTCAATGTAGTCTTATAAATCCTCCACCTATAGTAGTGTTCATAATAGATTTAGAACTAGTATTCAGGGCACAATAGAAAATATCTAGCAACTTTATCCCTAAATCATGTGGTTAGGTAGACTCATCAACTTCTTTTGAAACTACAACCAAACCTCATACTTGGTACAGAATGTAATTACTTGAAATTATATATCTCATCTTTCAATTGTAGAATTATTATAGGAGGGAAGAAATAGTATAATAACTACTTCTACAACTTATTCTAAGTACTGATAGACCTATGAGGTAGTTCCCTAACCATAATTTCTTTTCACCAGTCTGAGATAATTGGAAGCACCTGAGTCCCAAAGCTTTTGGACTCACTCCAAGAATATTATATGAAGTGCAATTTCAAAAAAATTTATGATGTGTATATTTGTGTCATTGGTTAGCAAACTCGCAAAAAAATCTCTCAAATTCAACAGCTGAATGATAACACTTGTGATATTAAACTTTGTGCCTTGGGGCATATTAGGAGGAATGATAATTCCAATATTTTTAGGCTTAACATTTACCAAGCCATCCTCTAAATTATTATATGCATGCATGTACTAATATTTTGGGACTACGAGAGATTAATCTTTTATAGCTTAGTCGAGATCTACTAAATGATCAGCTTTCTATCACTGTCTTGCCTCTAGAGCTGCATGATGGGTAGCCTTAATCCCTCCTCTAATTTAATTCAGATAATAACCATACAGTGGTTTACTTGATTTTGTCCTAAACACCATGAGAATATGGGGGAGACAAATCAAGTGCATCATCTCTAAACTCCTCATGATGAGATTCAAAATCGTGTTCTGACATCCTAAGATTTTGTTATAGGATTCTTTATTGCACTAGATAAAATGGAATTAGGGGATTTCCTTTACTCTTAGTACTAGGCATACACTGATATATGCCTTAAGAAGAACAAAATCGTTAAAGCCAAAAACCTTAACAATCTCTATCAATCACAATCCATAACCATATTCCCTGGAAATGGTGCAAAAGTTTGATGTCATCCAATATATATTCTCTAAAAGATACAATGCGGTAGATGTCAAATTATTGTATGCTAGAAATATTGGGATTACACCTATATGGAATAGGTCGAATTTGTCTCACAAACTTAATAAGTAGCCGAAAGTGCAGAAAAGTAAATGGGGTGAATTTGCATTAAATAGGAAATAGTAATAAGTCTTGATTGCTTTCTGTTAGAGTCAACCTAAGATAAACTCTAGGATAGTGTTCTCCTTGGCTTCCTAACTCTGTAGGTTTATCATGCTCGATACAACTATCTTAATACCACACATGTAAAATTTGACAAGATAGGTACCACCAACCTTCTTATAAATGACTTGGTAAATTTCACTCCTTGCCGTGTGAGTCTCAGAGTGTCACCTTTCCAACCCTTGTCTTCAATCCCAATAAGATTACCTTCTAAGTATCAAGTTTAATTATATGAGTGTTAGTAGCCTAGAATCACTATTGTAGTCATTTTTTCCCAATATCGATCTCCCCTGTGAAGGTGATCTCGAATACAGGTAAGCCCTTAACTTTTGAAGTAGTTAAGGAAGCAAAAAATCTAAAAAGGATAACAATGCATGCATAAATAATAATCTAGAAGAACCTCATACTTACCTTACTTATTTATTCTGGCAAGGTTCCCATAACCTTAGCTAAGAGGTTTAGCCACTCAGAGTTTCAAGAAACTACATGGAATTTGAAAAAGAAAGCATAAAAATAATTTCAGAACAATGGAAGAATAAAATCCACAGTCTAAAATTAATAATCAACTAAAAACCACGAATAAAGAGATTCAAAGATCAAAAGACAAGCTTAGAATATAATATATGTTTTTGAATATAATGATCTGTAACATATTACAAAAGTATCTAGTAGGTAATTATAGTTTACAAAATAACATAGAAAACCTAACCAAATCAAACTAGGAAAAGAAGGTTGCAGTGGCTATGCCTTAGGAAATGAGGTGTATTGAGTGACAATGAATCATTGTCAGCATCCATTGTTCTTTTCTGTACCTAGTAATAAAGACTCGTCATGTGACCTTATGAGTCATTGGATATAATCATTGTCACTCCAGTGAATTTTTACCTTTTAGAACTTTCTCATTGTTATCAAAATAAGTCCTCCCTATGAGTCGTGACCTGACCTTATGACTCATTATCGCCTGTCATTTTCTCTGGGCTCTAACTTGTATCTCTATATAACATTGGCCAATTATACTTAGAATGACTTTATGTTACGACTTGTAGTCAATCCCTATGAGTTGTAGTCAACCTTAATTTTACTCCTTGACTCAGTAGCTTTAACTGGTCTCATAATGACTTGGGATATGAGTCCTGTAGTGACCCAATTACTCATAGACTAGGCATTAACGTCAATTTTTAAAACTTTTTATTCTTATTTTGGTCAACTTTACTCCCAACCTAGTTTACCCGCAACACCCTCAAATACATACAACATATATAACAAAATAACATAAGTATTTGAATATTTTCATAATTTTAATAATCGAGAGTTCCATGAAACCATGTCATATAAGTTATTATAGATTGATCATTAAGACATTTTCTACTATGGCGGCAATAATGACAAGACTGGCTAGGAAAGAGGTCATTTTTTAATTGTTCAAGGATTTTGAGTCAAGTTTGGAAACCTCAAAGAATTTATTAGATCATCTCCTATTTTAGCCCTTTCTAATAAGGGTGAGGAGTTCACCATTTATTCTTATGCTTTAGGTTTTGGGTTGGGTTGTGTTTTGATGTAGTAATGTCATGTTATTAATCACGAGTCAAGGAAGTTAAATGTGTATAAGCATAACTACCCCACTTATGAATAGAAGTTGGCAGTGGTAACTTTCATTCTGAAGATTTTGCGGAGTTATCTTTATGGTTTGCATGGTGAGATATTCATGGATCATCATAGTCTTCAACATCTTATAACCTAAATAGAGTTTATTTCTAGATAGCATAAATAGATGGAGTTGCTAAAGGGTTATGATATCTTCATCTTGTATCAGAAGGACATAGTGAATTTGGTAGCAGATGCCTTGAGGCAAAAAGCTATGAGTATGGGTAGCTCAGCTTGTATTTTAGTTTCTCAAGGGATGTTGGAATGGGACATTAAGTCCATAGCGAACTTAATTGTATATCTTTATATTGCAGACCCTAGGAGGATTCTTGCTAGTGTTAATGCAAAGTCATTGCTATTTGAGCAGATTCAGAGTCATTATAAAAGATATTCCATCATCCATCACCAGTTTTTGAGTGGTGAGTCCATGAGGGCTATGATAGATTCTAAGGGAGTATTGAGATTTGATAGTTGTATATGTGTTCCAAAGGTTCATGACTTAATTTAGTTGATTTTGCATGAGCCTCAAAGCTCCAATTATGTTATTCACCTAAGTACAACTAAGATATATATAGAGATTTTAGGTAGCATTATTTTTCGAGTGGTATAAAGAGAAATTTGTTGCCCTTATACATTGTTGCCTCTGTTGGCAAAATGCAAAGGCCGAGCAATAGAGACCTAATGGTTGGATTCAAAAATTGCACATCCTCGAATAGAAATGGTAGAAAATTATCATAGACTTTGTTAGTTGGTTACCACATACTTCCCATGGTTTTGATGGTATTTGGATCATTGAGAATTAGTTTACCAAGTCAGCATATTTAATTCTTATCCAGATATCCTTATGTGTGGAGAGGTTAGACCATATCTATGTTAGTGGGATAGTACGTTTGTATGGTGTGCTAATATCTATCATTTTAGACTGGTGTTCCATGTTCACTTTTAGATTTTCAAGAAATTTTAACGAGGAGTTAGGTACTCAGGTAGATCTTAGTATATCCTTCCATACGCAGATCGGCGTATAGTTAAAGAAGGCTATAAGGTTCTCGAGGATATGCTCCTCGTTTGTCATATGTTTATGAGGTCAATGGGAGCAACACTTAGCCTTGGCAAAGTTCATGTATCTTAATAACTACTATTCAACTATTGAGATAGGACTTTTTGAGGTTTTACATGGTAATAGATGCCACTCTTTGATTGGATGATTTGAGTCCTCTGAGATTAGGCCCTGTGGTACAGACATACTTTAGGAGTCATTAGATAGAGTCTGGGTGATTAAGGATAGGTTGAGGGTAGATTAGAGTAGGTAGAAGGCTTATGCATATCATAGATTTTATGCCCTTATATTTGGAGTTGGTGACTAAGTTTACCTCCGTGTATCACCCATGAATGGTGTGATGAGTCTCATAAGGAAAGACTATCTCACCCGCTCAATCACAGATATATTGAACCCTTTTGAAATTTTTTGCTTAGTTGGTGTGGTGGCTTATGAGTTAGCCTTGCCTCAAAATTTGTTTTTGTCCTTCCAATTTTTTGTGTTTTTATGTTGGGGTGATATATTTTTGAAACTATCTTATGTGCTTAGATGGGACTCAGTTAAGTTAGATGAGTGATTGACCTTTGTGGAGAATCATGTACTTACACTGGTTAGTGATATTAAGAGGTTCCGCTCTAGGGAGATTTTGTTAGTTGAGGTTCAGTGGAGGTTCCGCCCCTTAGAGGAGGCTACTTAGGAGATCGAGAGTGATATGTGGGTATAGTATACTAACTGGTTTAAGGATTTAGGTACATTTTAGTCCTATACTTTTGCAGATGAAAGTTCTTTTAGTAATGGATATTGTAATGACCCTCTACGTCATTTCTGTATTTCCACTCATTTTTGCTATTTAGATCTTTCCTATAGCTTCCCTATGTCATTTATTACTGGCTGGAACTAATAATTTGTTTATCAGCGAGTTTGTTTGGTTATTAGAGCAAATTCCTTATTTTAAAGCCTTTCTAGTTCAAATTGGGTATCAGGAAAAGACTTTAGCTGAATGAACTCGTATGCCAATTCTGACTATTCCAAAAACTCTAGATCATAAATTTTAGATTAGGTGGGTTTACACTATGGGCATATACTTTGACACACTAAACACCAATAGAATTACAGTACTAGCCTTACTCTTTAAGGATTTGACCTCAACGTAAGTTGAGCTTTATTGACAATGATAGTCTTATATCAAATCTATGGTATAGGTGAGCATGATCATCGATCAGGCCCTAAAATGGGATATAAAAAATTTATAAGAGACTGTAGTGAATGATAGGCAATAGCGTGTTGAGATCGCAATAGTGTAACACCCTAATTTTCTAAAACGGAATGCTACATGGTGCTCATGACCCCAAAGGACCACAAGCTAATCCATGACTGATATTTGTACCTGTATACTGCATACTATATAACAAAATATAGAAACATGAAAATAAAAGGCCATAAGGTTCAAAATGAATAAACGCCTGTTAACAAAATGTCTAAAAAAGGTATAACAATACAAAAACAAGTCATAAATACTGAAAATAATGAGATCTGAATATCTAAACTGACATCTTGTCTGAAATCCTCTAACTGAACTAAATTAGGAGTTGAAGAAACATGTCTCTAACTAACTCCATCTAGCAATTGAATAGTAAATGTTAAAATAATCATATCGACCTCAAATAAAAAGGACTCACTGCAAACTCTGAACACTGGAATGCTACTGTTGATCTGGAGTTTATGCCTCTAAACTAATGGTGTAACATAAGAGAAAGCACCATAGCGTAAATGCATTAGTACGTTCGAATGTACTGAGTATACGAGTGAGGTAGGCTCAATGCAAAGGGTTATATGTATGAACAATGCTAACTAATACGAACGTGAGAATATATACATGCATAAACAACTGTAACTGAACTAGTGATGATGCTGACTACTGAGTCTGAATGCCGACGACATGACTTTACTGTTACTGAGGTACTGAATAGATTATTTACTATTTCTGACAGTTCAAATTATGAAGAATTGGTTTGAAATACTGTGTCTAACAGTCCTGAAACTGAATACTAGTAACGTGAGCTATGACAACTGATATAGCTAATATAACTGTACTAATCAAACTAATTGATATAACTGATACTGAGTGACTGTATCTGATAGTCTAAGTTCTGATGGAACTATATGAGTTCCGTTTTACTTGGAGTAACTAAATTTGAGATCAGTCCTATCTAGCAGATGATCATGAGTATACTAATAATAAGGATGATTTGACTTAGTCTGAGATCAGTCCTATCGAGCAGGTGATCTTTAAATCTAATGATTCTGATACTGAGTAATCATAGTTGAGATTAGTCCTAGCTAATAGGTGATGTTAAAGTCTATTTACAATGATAAGCATTGATTGTATCTAACAGTACTAAATATGTACTACTAAGCTGAGTTGACTGTGTCTGAAAGCCCTGATTCTGTAACTGAAACTGTGGGATGCGTTCATCTAACCGACATGCCCCAAGCTAAGCTGACTGGGGTCCAATCTCTGCCCTGACTAGAAGGGTATCAGTACCGCACCACTAGTAGAGACATTTACTATGGAGTTAGTCCTAATCTAGCGAGTAGGATCAGTCCTATACATATAAATGCGCTAACGGGTGACCCCTGAGTATGTCAGTCCTATCTAATGGGTGAAATCTCATACCTACGCTGGCAACATAGTTCTGGAACTTAGGGATTGATTCTAGGGTACTCAGTCCTATTCAAGCATGTGAGCCCCCATCCCTAGGTTTCCTCGGTGCTGAATCCTACTCCCTTCTGAAAGACACTGAACTGAATAATTGGGATGAACTAAGTAACTTAACTGAACTTATTTGCTGAACTGATACTGATTAACTAAATTGATACTAGTGGTATTGTTTAGCTGAGTTAAAATTGAGTTTACTGGATTCCGATGACGGATGGAATATAATGAGTTCCGAGGACTGGCTAAGAGTACCGAAGTTACTGAGATTTACTGTGATTATTGAGGTTACTGAGCACTGAGATTACTGAGAATACTAAACTACTGAGATTACTGAGTTTTCCTGAGGCACATAACTGACTGATTTCTATAGATCATGGCTAGACTGAGAGTATCGTGAAAACATGACATGGCTCTAGGCACACAACTATATTCTTTAGGTACAAGTACCCCCAGGACTCAATGGATGTAAACTGACACACATGACTGACTTGATCATAAAAGTAGAGTCCATAATCCACAATATCATAAATAAGGGATTTCATACTAAGCATGGTTCTCAACAATCTATTTCATGTAAGGGAATTTCATACGACATGTATATACTTGTATAGCTTTCAATATCATGCTCATTACATATTACAACCACAATCCATAATATCATAACTTGGGGAATTTCATGAAGTACATGGGTATTCTACATCTTGTACATGTTTGAAAGTAAGCATAACATAATTCCATAAGACTAGTTCATGAGTAATCCAACAGTGTTCAAAAGACACATTATCAACATGGATGACATTGAATCACAGAGGCCTATCATGAATCCTTCACTTAGTGACAATTTAGCTATAATGCATGATTTCTAGTCTCTTAAGTATTTTATCAAACAACTTACATGCACAACTTAGGCATAGGTGTAAATTATACAATTACTCATCATAAATAATAAAACTTACATATTTTCAACTCATATGATATCATAGATTCATAATAACACATACAGATTCTATAGTTTTATCAACAATCCATTTTTAACTTGAAAACCATAATATATATTTTTAGAAAAAAAAAGGGTTCTTGAACTTCATTGACGAAAGGAGTCCATGAATGAACATACGCATACCTTAGAAAGGAAACCTTGATGATTTCCTTCAGAGTTCTTGGATTAGGAAACTTAATTCTTGATTATCTTGGAAAAAGGCTTGAATCTTGCTTTTGAGAGATGAGTTTGATGGAAACCCTACTCTTTTGGTTAAGAGTGTAAGAGAGTGTTTTTAAGAAGCTTACCTGAAGAAAAATGGGAAAAATTATGCCTCTTTAGGGTTATAAGTCATGGAAGGTGAAGGAAATGATCAAAATACCCTTGCAAAAATGCCCTTGAATTACTGAAAAAATATACTTGACGCCATCCCTGACAGGCCGTCAGGTCCGTGATAGGTCGTCACAAATAGTCATCATAAAAGGGGTCCAAATACTTGATTTCCTGCCCAGAGCTGATGACGTCATCAGAAATGTTGTCAGAATATGACAAAGTCATCAAAAAGGTCGTCAGAAACATGATATCCCGTCAGAAACGTCGTCACCGTTTTCTAGCTTTACATGATAGAATAAAATGGGGATAACTCTTTACTCCAATACCGTATTTAGGAGAAAGTTTTATTGTTGGAAAGATAATTCAATTATATATATGTTGATAGTTCATGAGCTCAAAAATTCCAATTATAATGAGAGATATGCTCGTTTGAAGTTGACTATACAAATATCCTTCTCAAGAATTCAATCGGTAAGGAATGTTTTTATTCGTGTTATAGCTGGGAGTTATTTGAAGCATTAATATGCATCCTAATTACTCATACAACTATAAAAGAACCATGATGTACTATGCATCATCTTGGTACATCGCTATGATATTGGTTTATATTTTTTTTTGGGTATTACAATATCTCCCCCTTGGAAACATTCATCCTCGAATGATGACTTCTTGAGAGGGGAAGAAAGATAAAACGACGCATACAGTGATCATGCTTAAATGGAACATGATTTTAGGACTGAATTGAATTATAAACTGAACATAGCCCAGTTGAACATGCATATCTAATGGATGACTGATAAGCTGAACTCATGAATGCATGATAAGCTATGCATTAATACTTGATAACAATTTTATATATGGAATTCTGAACATGTAACTAAATAAGCTTAAGGAAAATGGTTACCTCAAGCTAAGTCTGAATTAGTGGAGAAAAGATAAGGGTGCTTGGTTCACATGTGTGCTTCTGCTTCCCAGGTAGCTCCCTCTATGGACTGATTCTGCGAAAGAACCTTGCTAGAGGGACTTCTTTGTTCCTCAGCCTACGAGTCTGTTAGTCGAGGATTTTGACTGGAATCTCTTCATAAAAGAGGATATACTGAATTTTAAAGCTCTGAATAGGGACTACAACTACTGGGTCACCTATGAACTTGTTGAACAAAGAGACATGGAAAACTGGATGAACTGGGGCTAGATCTGAAGGCAATTTGAGCTCATAGTCTACCTTGCCGAAGCGATCTAGAATCTTGAAGAGACTAACATATCAGGGACTGAACTTTCCCTTCTTGCCAAATCTCTTCAATCCCTTCATGGGAGAGATCTTGAGATAGACATAGTGATTGTCCTTGAATTCGAGATCCTTTCTACAAACATCCACATAAGAATTCTATCAGCTCTAAGCAACCCGGAGTCTTTCTCTAATAAAAAGAACTTTCTCTAAGGCATCGAATACTAAGTCAGGCCCTATGACTGTGGCCTTACTAACTTCGAACCAACCGATCGGAGACCTACATCTCCTACCATAGAGAGCTTCGAATGGAGCTATCTGAATACTGGAGTGATAGTTGTTGTTGTATGCAAACTCAATAAAAGGCAAGTGGTCATCCCAACTTCCCTTGAAATCAATTGTACACGCCCTTAGCATTTCTTCTAGAGTTTGAATAGTCCTTTCTGCTTGACTATCTTTCTGAGGATGAAATGTTGTACTGAAATGAACTTGGGTACCAAGACCCTTTTGGAATTCTTTCCAGAAGTGAGAGGTAAAATAGGTACCTCTGTCTGAGATGATAGATAGTGGAACACTGTGGAATCTAAAAAACTCCCTGATATAGAGTTTGGCATAATCTTTGGCTCAGTAATAGGTACGAACTGGAAGGAAATGAGCTGACTTGGTCATTCTGTCTATAATGACCCAAACTGAATCATGTTGATGACGTGTTCTAGGAAAACCCATCACAAATTCCATGTTCACTTTTTCCTACTTCGAAGTAGGAATAGTTAACTCCTACATGGATCCACTAGATTTCTGATGAGCTATCTTAACCTGCTGACATATAGAGCACTTAGCCATAAACTCTGCAACGTCCCTCTTAATCCCACTCCACTAATAGATCTCTCGCAAATTGCGGTACATCTCAGTGGCCCCTGGATGAATAGAGTATCGCACACCATGTGCTTCTGTAAGAATTTACTGCCTCAAGTCATCTACACTGGGAATAGATAGAAGACCCTAACAACGAAAAACACCATCTCCCCCTTGGGAGAAAAACTCTACTTCCTGACTTTGAACTGACTTTTTTAGGTTGATAAGGATAGGATCCCTGTCTTTCTTCTCTTTCACCTTGGAATCTAAAGATGACTCTGAACTACTCTGAACACATACACTACCCTCAGAAGAGTCGACTAAGAGAACGCCTAGTCTGGCAAGCTGATGAATCTACTGAGCTAATTTATTCTTAATTTCCTTAACATGGGAAACACTACCCATGGAAAGTCTATTGAGTGCGTCGGCCACTACATTAGACTTGCCAGGATGATAAAGGACACTCATGTCATAATCCTTTAAGAGCTCTAACCACCTTCTCTGATGAAATGTGAGATCTTTCTGGGAAAAGACATACTGAAGTCTCTTATGATCTGTGAAGACGTCTACATGAACACCATATAGATAATGCCTCCAAATCTTTAAGGAAAAGATAACTGCTGCTAACTCAAGGTCATGAGTAGGATAATTCTTCTCACAGAACTTTAACTGTCTGGAGGCGTAGGGTTTGACTCTACCATACTGCAACCACATAAGGGGCATATCTGGCTAATTAAGTAACCTTTAGAGAATACTTCATTACCGTTATACTGCACTTCCTGAGGTTAATGAACTCTAGTACCTCAGCTTCTCTAAACATTAGCGGAAATAATCTATCAAGCAAAGCAGAGGCAAACTCCTCCCACTCTATAGGGCCTACATCATCTAACCTTTCTGACTTCCACTGCTTGTACTAAGTATGAGCGACATCCTGTAATTGGTATACGTCTAACTCAGCAACACCTATAACATCTATCACCTTCTGAACCTAATCTAGGAATTCCTATGGGTCCTCATCTGACTTAGACCCTGTGAAGGAAGAAGGATTCATTCGGGTGAAGTCCCAAATTCTAGCTGCAGCTGAATTGGCCACTGGGTTGGCTAGAATGATAGCTGGTTATTCATTCTAGGCAGCATCTGACTGAGAAAGAGTGGTGAATGCAGCCTTAAACTCCACATGAGAAACATGATCACCCAAAGGGTCTTCGGGCTAAGGTGACGATAGATTCCCATTTCTTCTTTTAGGAGGCATGTCTGTAGAAGAAAAGAAAGAAATGTATTAGACTGAGATTATGCTCACTAGCACGACATAATTATTGAAAGAAGGGTAACTATTCCTAAAACATCTCATAGCCTCCTACACATAAGTGTGGTTCACAATACACGCATTTACAAGACTCTACTAGATGCGGCTTCCAGACTTCTTAGGACTC
This sequence comes from Capsicum baccatum var. pendulum, assembly GCA_030864225.1. Taxonomy (NCBI): domain Eukaryota; kingdom Viridiplantae; phylum Streptophyta; class Magnoliopsida; order Solanales; family Solanaceae; genus Capsicum; species Capsicum baccatum. Next base: position 154,326,185 of record CM061560.1, on the reverse strand, counting down.
TATTGAACCTTAGGCTCTAATACCAAGTTTGTAACACCCCGATTTTCTGAATCGAAATGCTACACGATGCTCATGACCCGAAAGGACCACAAGCTAACCCATGACTGATATTTATACCTGTATACTACATATTATATCATAAAATGCAAAAACATGAACATGAAAGGCCATAAGGTTTGAACTAATAAATGTCTGATAACAAAATGTCTGAAAAAGGTATAACAATAACAAAACAAGTCATAAATAATAAAAATAATGAGATCTGAATATCTAATATGACATCTCGTTGGAAAGCCTCTAATTGAACTAAATAAGGATTTAAAGGAACATGTCTTCAACTAACTTCATCTAGCAACTGAATAGTAAATGTTGCAATAATCATATCATCCTCAAATAAGAAGGACTCACGTCGAACTTTGAACACTAAAATGCTATTGCTGATCTGGAGTATGTCCCTCTAAACCTATGGTGTAAAATAAGAGAAAGCATCATAGCACAAATGCGTCAGTACATCTGAATGTATTGACTATACGAGTGAGGTAGGCGAAATGCAAAGGATTATATGCATGAACAACGCTAACTATTATGAACATGAGAATACATACATGTATAAAAAAGTATAACTGTACTAGTGATGATGCTGACTACTGAGTTTGAATGATGACGACATAAATTTACTGTTACTGAGGACTAAATAGATTATTGACAATTTCTGATAATTCAAATTATGAAGAACTGGTTTGAATGACTGTGTCTAACAGTCCTAAAACTGAATACTGGTAACATGAGCTATGACAACTAATATAGATGATATAACTGTAATGATCGAACTAATCTATATAACTAATACTGAGTGATTGTATCTGACAGTCTAAGTTCTAATGGAACTATCTAAGTTTCATTCTACTTGGAGTAACTAAATCTGAGATCAGTCCTATCTAGCGGGTGATCATGTGTGTACTAGTAATAAGGATGATTTAAGTTAGTCTGAGATCAGTCCTATCTAGTGGGTGATCTTTAAACTAATGATTCTGATATTGATTAATCATGGTTGAGATCAGTCTTAGCTAATGGGTGATCTTGAAGTATATTTATAATGATAAGCATTGACTGTATCAAACAGTACTGAATTTGCACTACTAAGCTGAGTTGACTGTGTCTGAAAGCCCTGGTTCTGTAACTAAAACTGTGTAATGTGTTCATTTATCTAACATGCCCCAAGCTAAGCTGACTGGGTTCCAATCTCTTCCCTGACTGGAAGGGTGTCAGTAGTGCGCAACCAATAAAGACATCTACTGTGGAGTCAATCCTAATTTAGCGGGTGACTCCTGGGATCAGTCCTATACTTATAAATGTGCTAATGGGTGACCCCTGAGTATGTCAGTCCTATTAAATGGGTGACATATCATACTTACATTGGTAAGATAGTTTTCGAACTTAGGGATTGATTCTAAGGATCTCAGTCCTATTCAAGTGGGTGAGCCCCCATCCCTAGGTTCGCTCGATACTGAATCCTACTCCTATCTGAAAGACACCGAACTGAATAACTGGGCTAAAAGAAAAAATTTAACTGAACTCATTTTCAGAACTAATACTGATAACTGAACTGATACTAGTGGTATTATTTAGCGGAGCTAAAATTGAGTTTACTGGATTCCGATGATGGACGGAATATAATGAGTTCCGAGGACTGATTAAAAGTACTAAAGTTACTGAGATTTAATGTGATTATTAAGGTTACTGAGCACTAAGATTACTGAGCTACTGAGATTACTAAGTTTTTCTTAGTCACATGACTGACTGATTTCTATAGATCTTGGCTTGACTGAGAGTATCTTGAAAACATAACATGGCTCTAGGCACAGAACTATATTTTTTAGGTACAAGTACCCCCAGGACTCAATGGAAGAAAACTGACACACATGACTAACTTGATCATAAGAGTAGAGTCCATAATCCATAATATCATAAATAAGGGATTTCATACTAAGCATGGTTCTCAACAATCTATTTCATGGAAGGGAATGTCATACGACATGTATATACTTGCATAGATTTCAATATCATGATCATTTCATATTACAACCACAATACATAATATCATAAATCGGGGAAATTCATGAACTACATAGGTATTCTACATGTTGTACATGAGTGGGTTTTGCAAGTAAGCATAGCATAATTCCATAAGACCAGTTCATGAGTAATCCAACAGTGTTCACAAGACACATTATCAACATGGATGAAATTGAATCATAGAGGCCTATAATGAATCCTTCACTTAGTCACAATTTAGCTATAATGCATAATTTCTAGTCTCTTAGGTATTTTATCAAACACCTTACATGCACAACTTAGGAATATCTGTCAATCATACAATTACTCATCATAAATAATCAAACTTACATGTTTTAAACTCATATGATGTCATAGATTCATAATAACACATAAAGACTCTATCTTGGCATCATTAAACACATAAACATGATCAACAATCCATTCATAACATGAAAACCATAATATATAGTTTTAGAAAAATAAAGGTTCTTGAACTTCATGGATGAAAGGAGTTCATGAATAAACATAATTCTTGATTATCTTGAAAAAAGGCTTGAATCTTGCTTTTGAGAGATGAGTTTGATGGAAACCCTAATCTTGTGGTTGAGAGTGTAAGAGAGGGTTTTTGAGATGCTTAACTGAAGAAAAATGGAAAAAATTATGCCTCTTTAGGGTTATAAGTCATGGAAGGTGAAGGAAATAACCAAAATACACTTGCAAAAATGCCCTTGAATTGTTGGAAAAATATACTTGACGCCATCCATGACAGGCCGTCATTAATGGTCATCACAAAAGGGGTCCAAATCCTTGATTTTCTTCCTAGGGCTGAAGACGTCATCATAAATGTCATCAAAATGTGACGACGTCATCAAAAAGGTCGTCAAAAATGTGATAGCCCATCAGAAACGTCGTCACCATTTTCCAGCTTAACATGCTGGAGTAAAATGGAGATAACTCTTTGCTACGATATGGGATTTAGGAGAAATTGATATATTTGGAAATATAATTCAATTATCTATCTATTGATAGGTCATGAGTTCAAAAATTCCATTTATAATGAGAGATATGATCATTTGAAGTTGACTATACCAATATCCTTCTCAAGAATTCAATCGGTAAGGAATATTTTGATTTGTCTGATAGCTGGAAGTTATTTGAAGCTTTAATATACATCTAACTTACTCATAAAACTATAAAATAACCATTATTTACTATTCATGAGCTTGGTACATGGCTCTAATATTGGTTTATATTTTTTTGGGGGTATTACAAATAGGTGCATCTTCTAGTAGTGGAATTCCATGACCACCGTCTTTCCCACTCCAGATACCCTCACCTGAGGGAGATCATAACACAGATTCCTAATGTTTCCCCAATATGCCCTCATTTCTTTGATTTATATTTTTAGCACGTTAGGTTCAGTGTGTAGAATTCAATTGGGGAGGGGTATATCATAGTCGCCGCGGGTTTTTGTTGTCATTCTTCTTTTCCTATTGGCCATGGTATGGTTGTATAATTAGAATTTTTGGGTTACAAAATTTCTGTCGTAATATGTTTTATTTTGTATTATGTTTCTTTTTATGTAATTAGGATATTTTAAGTACTAACGGTAGTTGTCATGATTTTTTGTTGATTTTGACAAAAATGATTCCTCTCTAAATTTGTGTTTTTAAAATTGTGTGTGTATAAATATGTGCGACCTTTGTGGATCTTATTATGGTATTAGATTAGGGATATGATAATCATAGCAAACTTGACCACAAACCAGATATATAACAGGTTGTGATGTGACTCTATGCCATGTGTGTGTGAGGTAATAATGTGTTTACTTTGTGCGTTAAATCCATAACTTGTCCGGTTAGTCTTTTCTAGGTTGTAGGATAGTCAGTTAGGAATAGATCATAGGACATTTTTTATATTAGTCCACTTTTTGCCTAAATGACCTTCGTAATATGAAATTGTATCCCTTAATCCCATTTTTGAGCCTTGTAGAATATTCTTTGTTTATACCTTTCACCTTGCCATTTGTGCTGCAATGAACCTATTTTAGCCCTGTTCCTCCTTGGAAATTGTGCACCTTAACTCGGGTAAATTACCTAAGTTGAGGGTGGCTATCATAGGGGTTTGTAACATATAGTTGGTATTAAAAAGGGTAAAATAAAAGAAAAGAGAGAAGGTATGGGCTACCTCTCTAAATTTGTGTTTTTAAAACTGTGTGAGTATAAATATGTGCAACCTTTGTGGATCTTATTATGGTATTAGATTAGGGACATGATAATCATAGCAAACTTGAGCATAAACCAGATAGATAACAGGTTGTGATGTGACTCTATGCCATGTGTGTGTGAGGTAATAATATGTTTACTTTGTTTGTTAAATCCATAACTTGTCCGGTTAGTCTTTTCTAGGTTGTAGGATAGTTAGTTAGGAATAGATCATAGGACATTTTTTATATTAGTCCACTTTTAGCCTAAATGACCTTCGCAATGTGAAATTGTATCCCTTAATCCCATTTTTGAGCCTTGTAGCATATTCTTTGTTTTTACTTTTCACCTTGCCATTTGTGCTACAATGAACCTATTTTAGCCCTGTTCCTCCTTGGACATTGTGCACCTTAACTCAAGTAAATTACCTAAGTTGACGGTGGCTATCATAGGGGTTTTGTAACATATAGTTGTTATTAAAAAGGATAAAATAAAAGAAAAGAGAGAAGGTATGGGCTGGTAGACAAAGAAAATAACAAAATACAAAAAAAAGAAAAAAAGAAAAAGAAGTAATAAAAGAAACTACACCCAACCTGAATATGCATAAAAGAATAAAAAGTAAAAATAAGGGTAGAATAGAAGGAATTTAGCTTAAAGTGTAAACCCTAAAGTTAGTGTAGTCCCAAGAAGTATTAGTCACTTGATATCCATATGTACCATACCATCCCACCAAGCCTACATTACAAGCCGAATATTCCTAAAGTGATCGTAACTTGATTATCTGAAAAACTAAGGTAAAGAAAATAAGGGAAAACCTATGGTATTTGATGGGCATTGGTAGAACATCTGTTATGAGTGTGAATTTATTGACCATCCCCACTTTGACACGATTATTTTATGAGTAAATAGGACTTCTTTTTTGTGAGGGCACGTGGGTTGTATGGCTAGTTTTATGCTTTTCTGGGTAGTGTAACTTGCATATATGCATGTTTGTCAATTGCTAATGTAATTACCATATCTTGATCCCATTGTGTCATACTTTTGTGCTTCATGTTTACACACTGTTGGTTTTGAATTGTTTATATAGAAGGGGATATAGTGTTTGAGCTTAAAGTGATGATTGGCTTCCTTAGATTGCTTAGATTCTCCTAGTTAAGCATCATGTTTTTGTTTTGTTTTGTTGTTTTACCGAAGCACATTCAAACATTCCAGGGTGAGGGTGTTGATGTGAAATGGATTTATAGAACTTTTGACGCTTAAAACTATAAAAATATGCAAGTTTCTTAGTTTTTTTTTGTGAGATATGATGTGTTTTGGGTAAGTTTTGTGGGAAATTAGGTTTCGAATGCAAATCGGATGAAAAATATGAAAATTGTAGTTTTTGGCTACTTATCAAGGAAATCTTGGGCATACGTTACACTTATCGGGATTAGGTTACAAAAGTGTGTATCAGAACTTAAAGTCCAGATGCTTAGAAGCAGGAAAAATAGACTCTGTCACTTTCTAATGGCACATACGGTGCGTATGTGACCAAAGTATGTTATAGAAGTACAACTCTAGATAGTTTTTGGATCTACACAAACGTTATGGAATATACCTAGGACCACATATGGTCCTTATGTGATACATATGGTCCGTATATGGTACATTCCATCCATATGTGGCCTAAGAAAGTGGCAACATGCCTATATTTTCCTTTTTCTATTGGGATTTGATTTTTAAGGATTCCTTGTATCATATATATATATATATATACCCTTTTGATGATTTATAGTTAGGTTACACTCTCTTGATATTCACAAACTTAGATTTCGAATCCAAGATTCAAGTATTGATTATTGGATTACTTTGTTCTTGATTTTTGTTAATAATCTATTTGTTGGCTCTGGGTTTTACTTGTTTATCATTTTGATATCGTTTAATGTTGTTCATTATGAATTCTGTTGATTGTTTCACAAGAATGAGCGGCTAACACTACTAGCTAGGGTTGTGGGAACCATGGAAGATTCGCAAAGTAAGGGAAGAGCTAAGTAGTTCTGAACCAGTTTCGTTGCATGTATTATATTATCTTTCGTTTTATAGATGTTTTAGCGGTTTAAAATGTCAGGACCCCGCCTGGATTATCACTACCTACTCTTTAAAAGGAGTAGTGACTATGGAAATATAATGTTAATAGTTATTTGAAGATTAACTATCGACTTAGGCTAATCAGTATCATCTATGTAAAATGGTTATCCATCATATAATAACTTAAGAATACATAAGTAATAGTTATCTGTAATCTAAGATAAGGGTTACTAATACGATATCCTGAGTCTTAAAAGGTAAAGGATGAAATCCATCAATGAGTCCACAAGACAGTTGATTATACATAACTTTTTAGATTCTACATGTAAAGTACTAGGTTGTGTTTAACAAAGCACGATAAACCTACTAAGTTTAGTAGCCAAGAGGAACACAATCCCTGTGTTTGTCACAGATTAATTAAAACCAAAGTTGAGATTTGCTACTTGTTCAAGATTACAAACAACAAACCGTCTTTTTAATTATTGTTCAGCCTGTTGGGTTCATCAAACTAAAGATATACATACGTTCCTTCCTTGGGGGTTCTATCCTAACCTAGTTGGGTTATTAAATGACAGTGACCATTTTATCCTTAATTTGAGGCATAGTTTGGGCATTGATCAGTGCATTTCCTATGTGTCCATCGATTGTTTTACGCGATGGTCTCTTAAGTGACTAGACTATTGCCTTAAGGACCTGGCATTGCATAGAAGGTATCGCTAAATCAAGACCTTTGGCTTTTAAGAGATAGCTCTTAAGGGGCCAAAGGTCATTTATGAGATAATATTTAGATTAGCGAGTGTCTCTAAAGCAACACGTGATCACCTAAGCAACCTAGTGTCCTCTTAAGAGACATTTGCAGAATTGGAAACACTATAAATTCTCCACTTAGACTGATTATCCCGTTCTTCACCCATTATCAAGAGTGTCGAATCATAAAAAGTTTGAAAACTTGGGTGAACTGTTACTGGGTAATTTCAGAGTGTTTATAAGCTCGAGTAATTCGCGAATTAAATTCTCATAATTTCCTTAAAATCCTTAAAATATAGGTGTGTTTGTTGTAACACCATTAGAACTCAGAATTCACCCATTCTTAAGGATAAATATTTCTTAAGCATAGAGAAACATATTGCCAATTTCAAAAGTGCAATTCTAAAAGTGGGCCACAATTAGTTTTTTACATAATTTTTTACTTGAAGCATAATTGTAAAATATGGGCATCATTTTCTCATTTTTGTGAATAGATTGTGATTTGATAGCATGACATCTTGCGGAAGCTTCTCAGAAAGGGAAATAATTTGTTTAGTGGATTTTCCATGAATTTCTTCTCAATACAATTTAACTCGGATTACCTTTTTATAGATTGAGTTAATTCTTAGTATGATGATGATACAATGCTAGAGACAGGATAGGATTTGGGTATTGGATTTATAATTGATATAATTAGTGTTATTTGGACTATTTAGCCTATTAAGAAATAGTAACTTTAGAAAAATGGACTTAGTTCCACATGGTTTTGGTAGAATTGCTATAATGGGGCTAATTATGGCTTATTAAATATTGATAAGTGAATTTAGATACCTTAGAATAGTATAGGTAGAATTTACCATGGAAAGGATTTAGAGTATTAGAAGAGGGGCCCTTTGGACCTCCTTAGGACGATTCATGTTACCTCTTGCAAACTTCTATACACATGTTATACCCTTTGAAATCCTTATTTTGGGACATTAAGGAGATTAGATACTTAATGATTATGCTAGTTTGGTACTTGGGTGATGGTGATCATCTTGGGATGAAAACAGTGGTTTAGTTATATTAAGTTTCAATTCGAGTGCAACAATTGATGTTGATATTGATGACATGAGTTCTGGTTCAAGTCTGACAAATGATTATAATAATTATGATGCTATTGAGATGTCATTCGAGTATGGCATTGACAGTTTATCTAAGACATGACATAGTATGAATGGATTTATGGTTTTGTCTTGATATTCTATAAATTTATGCATTTTTGATTATTTACTTTTCTTTGAGTGCACCATCCGATGTTATGGGTTCCCGCGTTAGGTAATTTGTGTTTTGATACTTACTATCTTATGGGGCCAATCTTATAGTATTAATTATGCTTTTTTCATATTATGCCCATTCTGGTTATTTATTTATATTGTTGGAGCATATTTCTAGGTTTGCATTTTCACCTTGACTTAGCTTATTTATCTCACATCTTTATAGTAATTATGTCATTGATTAGCTTAGTCAGCTAATGATGCCTACTATCACGAGCCAATTTACAAGTCAAGATGAAAAATACTAAATCCCACCACTAGGTAAGCCAATACCATAATCGCGAGCTATTGCAATGGCTTAATTCGATAAGAAATGACAACATAGGCTAAATTTAACAAACACAAGTTAAAATACAAACATATTGTTCTAATAATATAGTTAAAATACCAATCCCACGACCTAGTAAAGTCAGTACAAGAAAATCTAATACAACCATATTTAACACTATTATCCTTATTAGCCATGTGTTATAGTGAATATATCTATCTCAAATACTAAAGACTAAATGTAAAAGATAGAGGGACAATGGGTGAGTCGAACTCCATGAGCTCACCCTATCCCCAAAATATCAACCCCGCATGAACTCGAATTAACAACGACAAATAATACTCGGATATACACTAAAAAAGTACAGAAATATAGTATAAGTACCAACACAATAGGTACTCAGTAGGCATCATTGGCTGATTAAGCTAAGTCATGAAATAAAAATGATACAATGCAAGCTAAACATATCTAAGTCAAGGTACAAAATCGAACCTGAATCTTCTCTACCATCACTATATATAGTAATACATTAATACAGTCCAATAATATATCTTAGAGTATCATCACATGCCCATACTGTAGTACATAAGAAATAACTATTTAGAATCATAACGTACTATAAAGTACAACCACCGCACTAGTACAAAGTTGGCGCCCATACATCAACTACTTCATAAAGTAAAGAACTAATCACGGAATCCCATACTACCAGAGATTTCACCCAAGAGAAATAATAATAAGGAATTTAACCAACCACCTATCCAAATCTCATCTCTTCCCAAGTTTATTCCACATCTATCATCAATTGGGCATGTTACCAAACTTTCATTAGTTACAAACATTGACCATACAACCATATTTAACACTATTATCCTTATTAGCCACGTGTTACCAACACTCATTAGCCACTTGTTATTAGTTAAACAGGAAACATAAACAAGTCCATTTGTTTTCTAAAAATCATATGCTATAACCATTCATTAGACATCTAGGCATCACATCACTAATTTGATAGCCAACATTCATCAATTAATTATTATTTTACACTAACATTACTCTCCAGGTGAACCTTCATTATTCAACTAGTTTCTCGCTTACCCACTAGGCTTGGATAAACATTAAACAATATTCATTAAAAATCCTTATTTATTATTGATCATTAACTACACCTCCTTTTAGGTAATTAACACTAGTTAACTATAACTGGAACCCAAGGTCAACATCACGCCCTCATTGCACACATGGATGTATGTGTCTATATTTATATAGAAGCATGTATGTATTTTCCATACATATTTCTAGCCGGACTCGAACCGATAAATGTACACATAGGCACATCAATAATCATCTTCCTGCCTTGCCGAGTAAATCACATAATCAACATAATCCTCCAGACTTGTCGAGAATCATCATATCATCAACATATACATCTGGCCTTGCTGGACATAATTATATTATCAACATAATCCATCGGTCTTGCCGGGCTTCATCATTACACATAATTCATGAAAATAATAAAGAAAAAGCCCCAAACGGGACAAAGTAAATGACAAGACCCATGAGGGATAAAGTAAATGATGAGCCCCACGAGGCATAAAGTAAATGACAAGCCTCGTGAGGGCTAAAGTAAATGAACATATAGGAAAAGTAAAAAAGATTATAACTCAAATACCCATCATTCATCTTTAGTAAATTTATCAATGGACATATGCATGTAACACGAGTTTATAATTTTCATCAGAGTTCAAGAATAATTAGCGACATAATATCCCAAGAAGTCAATAAGCATGCCATCTAGAGCAATAATTATCATAACTCACAATATTAGAAATTTGAGGGATTTTTAGCATGGTTACTAGTTTTGTTACTAAACAACAGTACAATATGAGTAATAGCATAGCCTATGCTTAATCATATGCCAGACACTATAACATTAACACATGCTTAATTGATAGGATAACCCATAATTACTCATAGCATTTACAGTAATTTATCCAACTAACCATATTCATCACTTTTAAGATCATGACTATAATATAATTACTCAATTTAGACAACATATTTTCAAGAAAGCATTTTTTTTATATATTTTGCAAGATTCTAAGATGTTGAAGAGACCTATATAAATTAAAGATTAAGGTGGGTTAAGAACCTACTTCTACTTTCGCAAAATACATTCAAGTCTAAGGTAAAGGTTTTTCTCAAGAACTACTACTAACTCATCCTTGGAAACTAATGTAATCACACCAATATAAAACTAGGGTCAACTTACCCCTAACATGTGATCGTGGTAAGTCAAGAAGGTCAATATACCACGATCGCATGGACCTAAGCATCCAAATATGGGCAAGCTCTTGTGATCGTGTCTTAACAGAAAAACAACCAAGCAAAAAGATGTAAATACACATACCTATACCTAAATTTTCCCTTGAGAGACTCAAACCCTATCTCTTTGGGGATCATCCATCAATCCCCAATTATTGAAACTTTGTCTACTTCTTAGTTTCCAATTTTGCAAGACATTTTTTGTACTAATTTTTTGTAATGAATATATTGGTGTATCTTCCAAGTAGAGGATTAGCAAACTTCCCTTGAAGATTTATTGAAGTTAAAAGTTTGAAGTAGCATCCTCTTAGTCTTTCTTAAAATAAATCAACGGAAATTTTTGGGTATATCTTATTTATTATACTTATGTTTAGCTAGTTCTTCCTCTTGGGATTATGCTAGAATAGGGTGCAAATTGTATATGGGTTGTGATTTATTTGTGCATATGATAACTTGTTGATGATGGGTTCTACTATTGCTTGATAAAATTTGTTAGGATTGGTGGGTGAAAGCCCTAAACCCCCAAATCAGTTTGTGGGTGAAAACGCCAAGATCTTGCAAGCTCAAACCATCCCTAAAAACTGGGATTGGGTGAAATTTAGGAACCCTCATCATCCTTGAAAAGAGATGTGGGAACCAAGGCATTGTAGACAATTATTTGGTTTAATTTGCTAACTTTCATGATCTTAGACATATGGTGATTATAAAAATTACTATATATTAGGTATCATCCTCAAAATAGGGGTGCGTAATTGAGGTTTTGAATTACTTTAATTGACACACTCATGAGGTACAAAAAAGGGTCTATAAGTGAAATCCTTGAGATTATGTTGAGAAACTAGTACCAAGGAATTTCAACATATCCTACCACATCATCAACCAGTAGAATTTGTATCGAATTACCATATTACCATGCATAATTATCCCGTAGCAAAGAATAATCCCAAGATCCATGCGTAGTTGGTTATAGTCTAATTATTCATAGATCCAAATTAGTCCTTTAAAAGTCAATTAATATTCACTAGCTTTTAAACTTACTCAAAACCCACAACTTCTACATATTTGTATTCTTGGATTAAATTTTATCAAGTTTCTTTTATTTTGAGCTAATTCGATAGCCACTCCCATTGTTCCTCATGGATTTGACCCCACCTTAAAGTTAGATAAATATATTGACGAAGATATCCTTGTAATTAAATAGACGTGTAAATAGCATTATAAAAATAGCGCCATTTCCAAAGAACAATATGGCGTATTGAGTTAGTTTTGAATTCTAGCTTACTTGCTTAAATTCAAACTTGTAAATAAGTGTTTGTGATTTTCTTTTTTTCTTGTGTTAGGTGGATTTTTGTTTTTGTTTACTTTACTCCATGGAATCTTGGGATAAATATGATTTTGGTAATTGGAAATCCTATATTTAATATCCATGTCCACATAGCGATAGACTCCACTTTTAGAGAGATTATAGATATGCCCCCCCAGAGAGAGATAAAAGCACCATCTCAATCCTATGACGAGTGTGATTGTTGTTTCTGTGTTTGATAGGTCTCATTATCAAATCAATGATGAACAACATGCTAGGTGAAATAATTTATAAGCAACGCTTCAAACTATTTTAGATTAGGTAAGTACAATAGAGGAGAATGCACACGACATGCATCAATCCAACAAGGCATAAAAAAGGAAGATTAGCAAGATAGAGGAAATGGTCAAGGAAACAAATCTTTTAAATACCATCACCTTTCCCACATCCCAAGAATAGATTAATCAAGTAAAGAAACCAAGCTATTTGGCCAATGATGAGCTTGGTTGATACGGTTAGGGCAGCCTCCACAGGTACACGACCTTTCACACGAAGCCAAGCTCGGGAATTACAAAAACTCCAAGCTTTGTTCATGAAAATGGCCGTGTGTGAGTTGGTGATTGAACCAACCAAGGACCTAAACGTTTTTATGTGTGAAGAGAGGTCCTAATGTGTAATAAACTACTCTACAAGGTGGGCACAAGAAGCAAGGGCGGATGGGTCATTTTACCCCTTTTGTTTGTAGTATAAATAGAACATGTTAGAGAGTTATTCCTTAGTTTTTGAATGCTGATTTTTGTAACCTAAAACACTAAACCTTTCCTCTCTCTTCCACTCATAGAAGCCGCCCCTATTATCTCACAAGTAGAGGGATACTTGTGTTGTCTCTTTGGCTAGAAACAAGGGTTTAGTGGTCGTTGAGTGCCTCTTGGTCCTCATAAGAATTTGGTGTTTATATTCATTAGACTTAGGGTCCTCTCTTGATGTTAGGGTTCTTAGTTTCTTGAATGTTATATGTCAAGTTATCTATCTTTCTTTATCTTGTTGTTGTTGTTGATTTTGTTATCTTAAAGTCTAGTGAAGCCGTGTGGGGCTCTTTTCGATTCACTAGCATTGTTATCTATCTTGTTGTTCTTGTGTTGTGGGCTGAAAAACCGAAACTTAAACTTGTTGTTCTTGTGTTGTTGGACTGAAATCCGAGCCTACTTGAAGCTCTTGGTGTTGTTGGTTTGATTTTGTATCATTTGGTATCAAAGCGAGACTGGTTGTGTTCCAACATAACCCATCTTGGGCTAGTTCACGGCTTAAACAAACTACACCAAAAAGAAATTCTGAAAATCTGTCCATTAAAAGTTGAAACCAAGAATGATGTTGTATGTTTAGATCTAGGTGTTATTTTGCTTGTTTAGTGAGTTTCTAGTGTTGGTTTCTTTCTCACCAACACTAAAGCGTCTAGATCCAAAAGTTGAGCTTGAAAACTTGAACATTGTGTAGTGACTTGAAGTGGCCGAAAGTTGTATGTTGTTGATAACCAAAAAAAAAAAAAATCGGTGGTTGTGTGTTTATGTGCTAAAGAAGTTGATGAAGTTTGTTGAGGTGTTCATCTTTTGAACTTGTTCACCTTGTTCAACTTGTTCATCTTGTTGTGTGCTCAAGTAGTAAGACAAGCTATAAAGTTGTTGTAAAAGACTTGCACCCATCACCTTTTAGTCTTGTCAATCACTTTTCCCTAATTCAAGGAGCCTTGTTTTGTGGGATTAGTCAACCAAACCCCACTTTCTTGAGTTTGAAAAGGGTGAAATACTACAAGATTTTATTTTTCCCACCAAAACACTTTGCAAACTATAACAAGTTGTGTGAATATTAACACAAAACAAAAAAAAAAAAAAAGGAGAGAGAAGAAGAACGTGTGGGACCATTGCATGCTGCCACGTCGCTATAAGCTCAACTTAGGATATTCTTTGGTTGCTAATTGTTGATCCTTCGTTTCCCTTACTTGGTACTAGAACTAATTAACAAACTAGTACCTTCCTACTAGGTTGTCAACTAGTTCCTTGAACCGTTTGTTCGTGTCAACGATTATTTGAGTGCTTTTATTCGTTTGAACGAATTGCTGATTTTGACTCTAGTCCGACAAGAATTCTTTGAGTCTTCAAACAATAATCCATTCCGGATAAGAGCTTACTCATACCTTAAAAATCTCACGGTTACTAGCCAATTATACAACACTTGTGGAACACGAACTTGTGGTGAACTAAAGCGGATAATACCTTGACAATGGAAGGAGCTACGTCTCATAATGTGTATACTAATGCCCTTGATTCTATGAGGGTCACTCTTGAGGCCGTTACCCGGACACTTGAAAGGTTGAATTCGGAATTTGGGGCCGTGAGAGGGGACTTGGCAGCAATCAAGGGGGAAGTGTCGACTATTAGTGGGAGATTAGAAAAAGTGGAGAGTCAAAGGAACTCTCGTCCTTTTACTCCTCTACATGTATCTACCAATGGTCATGATAGGACCTCCTCCGCAACCATCACCCCCGAAACAGTCCACCAAATGCTAAATGCACCCCAAGCTCCACTAAATACCGCAAGCCAAACTACCTCTTTTCCTCCAAACCGAGACTCCACTAGACCACTACATTTCCAAGCCCCTCCAATTCCACAAGAGGGATTTGGACGCCATGTACCTCCACTAATTCCGAACCCTCCATTCCAAGCTCCATTAACCCAAAGACCGCAAATTCCAAATCCTCCGAATCAAAACGGCCAAGGCCGGCCAGCCCACTTTGAAGGATACGGTAGAGAGGAGTATGAAGGAGATGGAGCCTTTGATGATGCTTATATGAGGGAGGAGGAGTTAAGAGGGCGTCGAGGAGAACCTAGGAGATACCGGGGGTATGGAGATAGGGGAAACCGACACCAAGAGAGAGACGTAGGCATCAACACCATCAAGTTGAGCCTACCCATCTTTAAGGGTGAAAGTGACCCCGAGACCTACTTAACTTGGGAATCGGCTTGTGACAAAGTTTTCCAAGTTAATGACATCTCGGAAGAAAAGAAGAGTTGCTACGCTATAGCTCACCTCGAGGGCTATGCTAACACTTGGTGGGAGTATGTTAAACGATTTGGTAATGAATTAGTGGATGGGCAGCCACCACCTTGGTATCGGTTGAGGTATTTGATGAGACAACGATACCTTCCCGAGAGATATCGTCATGAGTTGCTCGCTAGATTATATGGCTTGCGGCAAGGAGGCAAGAGTGTGATGGCCTATTTTGACGAGTTCCAACAACTCATGTTGAAACTTGATCATCGTGGGGAGCAAATCAGTCACGACATCATACGGTTCAAGTGTGGGTTGAACAAAGAGATCTCCACTCATTTGACCCTTCACCGGTTTGAAACCATTGACGGTATATTCCAAGCGGCCCTAGAGATTGAAAGGGACCTTAAGGAGAGATCAGCCTTCAAGGCAAGGGTACAAACCCCCTTGGGTTGGCCCAAAAACAAGGACCAACCCGCCCCTACGAAGCTGCCCGAGTCCAAAACAGTCCCTAAGTTCCCTCCGAAACCGGAGGCTCACAAATATCCCAACCCAAAGGGGTTCCAATGCTTCAAGTGCCAAGGTTGGGGGCATAAGTCCAATGAATGTCCGAACCGGCGCAATGTGATCCTATGAGAAGGGAAAGTGTACTACCTTGGTGAGGAGGTGGTTTCCGAAAGGGGGGAGGATGAGGCCGAGCCTCAAGATGGAGAGGGAGATGAAAATGTGCAGAATGATGATGAATTAGATGGTACTGAAGATGTCTATCCACAAGAAGGGGAATGTGTGGTTCCAAACTTTGTGGTTAGACGTGTCATGATTAGTAAGGCAATGGATGACCCGAGTCAAAGGGAAAATCTATTCCATACTAAGTGTCTTGTAAAGGGGAGTGTGTGCACCTTGGTGATTGATAGTGGTAGTTGTACAAATGTTGCGAGCCATGCTATGGTAAATTTCTTGAAGCTACCAACTACACTACACACTAGTCCTTACAAGCTACAATGGTTGAACGATTGTGGTGAATTAAAGGTCACAAGGCAATGTGTGATTCGGTTTAAGGTGGGAAACTACCACGATGAAGTGCTTTGTGACGTGATCCCAATGCAAGCATGTCACTTGTTGTTAGGTAGACCATGGCAATATGATAGGTCTACTAAACACGATGGGAGGTCCAACCGGTATACGCTTGAGAAGGATGGCCGAAAGGTCACACTTCACCCTCTTTCACCCTCCCAAGTAAATGAGTGGCATCAAAAGATGAGAGAGTTAAAGGGAAAGGGTAAGGAATCCGGAAAGGGAGAAAAGGGAGGGGATGCCGTAGGTGAGGAAGTAGGGACATCCGAGGCTGTCCGAACGACAAGGGAGATGGAAAACGTAGTGATGTTGGCTATGAGGAAAGAACTTTTCTTGGACCATGATGAAAACAAGCCGATGTTACTTTTGGCCCATTGTTTTAATACTAACCCCACTAATTCATCGATTTCCCCTTTGATTTCTTGTGTGTTGCAGGAGTATGAAGATGTATTTCCTCAAGAACTTCCGCAAGGATTGCCCCCACTTCGGGGAATTGAGCACCAAATTGATTTGGTGCCGGGTTCACAACTTCCAAACAAACCGGCCTATAGGAGCAATCCCATGGACACTAAGGAGCTTGAAAGACAAGTTGAGGAGCTTCTCAACAAGGGATAAATCAAGGAAAGCATGAGTCCGTGTGCTGTTCCGGTGCTTTTGGTACCAAAGAAGGACGGAACTTGGCGCATGTGCGTCGATTGTAGAGCCATCAACAAAATCACGATAAGGTATCGTCATCCAATCCCTAGACTAGATGATATGTTAGATGAGCTCCACGGCTCTTGTTTGTTTTCTAAAGTGGACCTTAGGAGCGGCTATCACCAAATTCGCATGCAACCCGGTGATGAGTGGAAGACCGCATTCAAGAACAAATTCGGTCTATATGAGTGGCTGGTCATGCCCTTCGGCCTTACCAATGCTCCTAGCACATTTATGAGGCTAATGAATCATGTAATGAAGCCTTATATTGGAAAGTTTGTGGTGGTTTACTTTGATGATGTGTTGGTGTATAGTAAATCTATTGATGATCATGTAATACATTTGAGATGTGTGTTTGATGTGCTCCGAAAGGAGAAGCTGTATGCCAACATGGAGAAGTGTTCTTTTGGTGTTGATAAAGTTATATTCTTGGGTTTTGTCGTGAGCTCAAGGGGTGTGTAAGTGGACGATTCCAAGATAGACTCTATTCGAAGTTGGCCGACCCCTAAAACTATTGGAGAAATCCAAAGTTTCCACGGGTTGGCAAGCTTTTATAGGAGGTTTGTCAAAGGATTTAGTTCCATAGCCGCCCCCTTGACCGAGGCAATTAGAAAGGACGGGCCCTTTAAATGGGGTGATGAGCAGGCTAGGGCTTTTGAGGCCTTGAAAGCTATGCTCATCTCGGCGCCTTTATTGCAATTGCCCGATTTTGATAAGATATTTGAAGTAGAGTGTGATGCTAGTAAGGTTGGAATCGGGGCTGTTTTGATGAAAGAAGGTAAGCCCGTTGCTTATTTCAGTGAAAAGCTCAAAGGGGCAACTCTTAATTACTCAACTTATGATTTGGAGTTGTACGCCCTTGTTAGAGCCTTGGGAAATTGGCAACATTATTTGTGGCCTAAGGAGTTTGTGATACGAACGGATCATGAGTCGTTGAAACACCTTAAGAGCGAAGACAAGTTGAATAGGCGTCATGCTAAGTGGATTGAGTTCATCGAGACTTTCCCTTATGTAATTCATTACAAAAGGGGAAAGGAAAATGTCGTTGCCGATGCCTTGTCTAGGAAGCATGTGCTTGTTGCTACCTTGTCTTAGAAATTGATGGGTTTTGAGAGCTTGCGGTTGTTGTATCCCGAGGATCCTACCTTTGCTCCTATTTTTAGGGAATGCGAAGAGTGGGGAAGGGACCGTTGGCTTAAGGAGAATGACCATTCCTCCTACTCTCGGTTCGATGGTTATTTGTTCAAGGGGCGGAGGTTGTGTGTTCCTTCTAGTTCTTGGAGGGAATTATTTGTGAGGGAGGCCCATGACGGAGGCCTCATGGGTCACTTTGGGGTAGACAAGACCCTCGGAATCTTAGAGGAGAACTTCTATTGGCCCAAAATGCGCAAAGACGTCACTAAAATTTGTAGTCATTGCGTGGCCTGCCGGAGTGCGAAATCTCGTCTCCTACCTCAAGGATTATACACCCCACTCCCTACTCCCCTTAGGCCTTGGTTGGACATTTCGATGGATTTTGTTTTGGGGCTGCCAAGGACTAGAAGGGGCCGAGATAGCATTTTTGTTATTGTTGATAGATTCTCTAAAATGGCTCATTTTATTCCATGTGCTAAAACTGAGGATGCTCGTAGTGTACCTTCATTGTTTGTTACACATGTTGTAAAGCTTCACGGGGTACCGAGGACTATTGTGAGCAATAGGGACTCCAAGTTCCTAAGTCTCTTTTGGAAGTCCATGTGGAGTAGGCTTGGAAGGAAGTTACTTTTCTCCACGTCTGGTCACCCACAAACCGATGGCCAAACGGAGGTAGTAAATAGAACCTTGGGGTCTATGCTACGTTCTATGGTTAAAGGTAAACTGACATCATGGGAAGATCACCTACCCTTGGTGGAATTTGCATACAACCGGTTAATACATTCGAGCACGGGAATGTCTCCCTTTGAATGTGTTTACGACCTGAATCCCCTTACCCCTTTAGATCTCACTCCTTTGTCTAGTGATCTCATGACCAGCTTAGATGGAAATAAAAGAGCCGAGGCAATGAATAAAATGCATGAGACGGTGCGGATCAAGCTTGAAAAGAAGAACCAAGAGATTTCAAAAAGGGTAAACAAAGGGAGATTAAGGCTTGTGCTTGAACCCGGATCTCCCCCACATCCATTCCTCCCCCACATCTCTTTTCAAGTTCTCTCAAATTTCTCTAAGGATTAATCACTTCTTGAGTGTCCAAGTTGTGTATTTCATTTCATTATTATCTTGTAACTTGATAAGTAGTCTAACTCCTAATTTTAATGTTTGTTTTAAATGTGGAACTTGAATTTTAGGAGTACACCTGAAATAGTGTTCCTAATGCTAAATCTATGCATATATATGGTTATTTTTATGGGTAGCTATTGTAGTTGGTATACACTCAGCAAGGAAGTCTTGAACACCCAAATTTTGGTCTAAATAGTGTATGATTAGTTGTACATAATGTGTTCGATTGAATGCTTGAATGAATCCATTATTAATCTATTCACTTGTCAAGAGCATTATTAAGAAATTAGGTGTAAGTCTCTTGAGCATGTTAGTCTATTGGTTGATTGGGACTCACTTTGGGGTTAAAATCTGTTGCTTTGGTGATGTTGTCAAAACTATCAAAAAAGGGTCTTAAATACCACAATCACGGTGGATGTTCTATGATCACAGAACAATGATCGCGGTGAATAGTCCATTATTTCCATAATTGAGACAAGATATTAGCTGAGACCAAAAATTCTGCATGCCCATTTCTTACCCAAAAACCCACTATAACATTGCCATATAAGTTTATCTGATTAATCTAGCATTGTCTTGGTGTGAGAATGATAATGATGGTCTGGATTATGCTGCTTATAGGTAATCAGCCATAAAAATGAAAGACTATGACCAGATACCCTTCATGGAACTAGAGTGTTAAAACCTCTAGTACTCTAACCTCCAAAGGGCTAAACTACTCCCTTAAAGAGTCATCTGCATAGACAAGGTGCCATAGAAATATCCAAAATTCTTCAATAGGCTTGCTGCCACCTGGTGGATATGTTTTTACCTAGACCCCTATCTTGCCAATGTGCATTGGGTGAGTGAGTTCTATATGAATCTTAGCATTGTATCTCTCTCAAACCCAGTGATGAAGATTTGGGCTATGGATGTACATTTTGGAGTGGAGCAGGTAAATGAGGTATATGTGATCCCAAATGCAGACATGGTCAAGTTCCAGGAGAAGGGTTATGAACCAAGGACCTAAATGGGTAGCATATTTTTCCATAAAAATGATATTTCCTGGGCTGCCACCAAAAGAGAAATATCCTACACAGCTTGAAAGTAGAGGCCAGAATTTAGTTGAACATTATCCACAACAGGGTTTTGGATTGTGCATATATGAATTCTATAACAAATTTTTTAGCTCACATGGTGGCCTATCGCTTGTCTGGTCTTAATCTGAATATGGGCCAGATTATGCTTTAAGAGTGGAGGCATTTGAAGATTCAGGGTGCTACACTTGCTTCCTTTTCTTCCCTTAATTTTCAATTCTGCAAGAGGGATGAAGTAGAGGAGTGTCCCAAAGATACCTGGGTGAAACCAAACCCTTGCATCTGTCTACTCAAAATCTAGGGTAAGGGTGCACCTGGCCAAAGTAAAAATAGAAAAGTCGACTTAGGCTATTCAATAACTGAGGAGCCCAAATCTTGTAGACCATCCACCGAGGGCCATTGGAGGACATTTCTATGGACATTAAGGTCATTAGGGAGTTGGTTTTAGGATTTCCGCAGGGGCAATGAGATTCCTCTACCAGGCCTCACTCATATATGTCTCGAGCAGACTATGAAAAGTATAAAGAGGAGTTAGAGAATAATAAATCCATAGTTAATAGGCTTGAAAAGGCATACTTAGCATTGGCAGTGAAATGCTTTAAAACCCCGTGACAGATTGCCTTTTCCTAGAGTTGACTATGATGATGGGGCACCTACTGATTAGTCAGATACTGATGCTAGTAGAGATGTTACAGAGTCTTAGAGATAGTAGCCTGGGAGGCAGATTGAGTGAGCATCCTTTACTCTTATTTTATTTCTTATACACTAAGGACACTGCTAGTTTTTTTGTTGGGGGAGTTAGTCCATGGATTTGTATTGTTTTGATATTTTTTTGGATTTTTTAAATTTTTTTTAATGACATTACGTATGATTTTTATTTTATTTTTGGGTTGCTACATTTGGGCACTCTTATGGTTCCCACATTTCATTGTTTGGTTATTTTGTTTTTACATTTAGATTTCTGTTTGACTTTAGTTTTATTTTTATTATGGTGATGTCCGATGATATTTTCCCTATGATAGATTGGTTGAACACATTCTTAACGAATAAACATCGTGATTGGTATTTAATCCATGGATGCAGGGGAAGTCTGAGTACCCGTAGCATCGAGATCACAATTACAAAGGAAGTCTGAGTAGATGTGGTATTGTACATGTTGGATTACATGTATTCCATTGGAGAAGTTTGAGTAGACATATGGTTGGTTTGCCCATATTAAGAAGAAATGTGAGACAAAGGCTTGAGTTGTTACCATAGTTAATGAATTGTGCATGGTGCAAATGCAAATAAAACATCCCCCCTCCTCCTTTTAAATTTTTTCAAAAATCAAGGGCATGGATGTTAGCAACACCTTGTAACAGAACTTTTTCTCTTTTTGTGACTCCAAAATATTCAACTTGTAAATATTGCTAGATACTCCAGTTTTATCTCTAATGTGAGTGGCAATTAGGCCTCGTTTGCGAGTCCACATGCCATGTACGGTGAGTTTATTTATCAAAATATCATGTATACTTGTGTCATCTAGAACTTTCCCCATTAGTCTTTCAAGTCTAAATTTTGATTGTATTTGGTTGGGGACATCATCTTAGGCTATCTTTGTGACAGTACAAGCCCACTTAGCCTTAAAAGCCTACCCGTGCATAGATGTTATCCCTAGTAATCCACTTTGAGACTTGGGACCTTTTATTATCAAACATATTACAATCTGTAAGCCTTTCAATCTTTATCCCACTTTTGAACTCTACCTTCCGTGAACTTAAAATAGAAAATTAAGGCTAAAAGCCTAAGTTGTTGGTGGTGATGATTGAAAGAGGTAACTTTGGTCCAAAAACTTGTAAGTGAATGCCTATGTTCTTATGTTTTGAGAACAAATGAATAAAGAAATCGGGGAAAGTATGAACAAAGGAAAGAGAAGCACAAAGGGTGCAGGGAAAAATAATGATAAGAAAATGGGTGAACCAAGTAAATAAAAAGTAGGCACATGTGTAAAGAGTGAAAACAAAAGAAGTGACCCATGATCAGTAGTTTGATGGAATAGTGTGCTGTAGATGTTCAAGGAGGGTATAAACCATGTTGACGCTAAATGATATCTTGCACTACCCTGAACCTACGTTTCAAGCTCTAAATGCCCTTCAAGATCTCCAACCATTTACTTTCATTGTAGTGGAGATTGAAAATAGGGGCAAGCCTATGGCATGATACTTTTCAGCATGGAGAGTTCTTGTAAGGGAGAGATAGTTTTGCACTTTAATTCCTTTTTGCATATTTGGTAGCTTGGTGTGTTAAATTTTCCTTCTTGTGAGGAGGCATGTGAACAAGTTGAGGCAGGTGATTTTGTCATCTTTTGAGAAAAAAGGCAAAAAGAGTATAGTGTAGTTGAGTTTAAAAAGTGAGTCACTTTAAGAGTATATGTGATTGTTGAATTGTTGCTCTTAAAAGTCTTTAGCATCCCTACTTATTGTATTTTATGTTTAAGGGTGTCGGGAGAATAGCTTTTCCCATGTTTGAAGAACTACTTGAGGTAGTAACTTAGCTTGACATCATTGAGATCATTACATCATGTTATATGGGCATAATTACACATTGTCTCTTGGTGAGAGGTAGTGTTGCTTGAGTATAAGCAAAGCTTTAAGTTGGGGGTGTTGATGAGTGGCGAATTTACCACTCATTCACACTCATCATTTGTGTAAATTACCATGTTTGGAATGAATAAGTTAGACATATTTTTGATTGAATGCACTAAATTAATATTTTGCATGCACATAGGCAATGAGATGAAAATATATGGATGTGAGCTGAAAAAGATCAAAAGATGGAAAGAAGTGCAGTTTGAAGGCCTAGAGTAAAATATAGCCTCAGTTGCTGCAATCACGGTCTGAGGTTCGTGATCACAGTTAGTCAAGAAGGACAACATACTGAAATCGCATGGCTTTGAGCATAGTTGTGATGGCT
This sequence comes from Capsicum baccatum var. pendulum, assembly GCA_030864225.1. Classification (NCBI taxonomy): domain Eukaryota; kingdom Viridiplantae; phylum Streptophyta; class Magnoliopsida; order Solanales; family Solanaceae; genus Capsicum; species Capsicum baccatum. Next base: position 154,302,798 of record CM061560.1, on the reverse strand, counting down.
GCGAACGTGGGCAAGCTCCTATAATCGCCGCAAAGCAGAAAAACAGCCAAGGTTAAAGATGTAAATGGCCACTACTATACCCAAATTTTCCCTTTAGAGACTTAAACCCTATCTCTTTGGGGATCACCAATCAATCCCCAATTATTGAAGCTTTGTCTACTTCCTAGTTTCCATTTTTGGAGCAAATTTATTGTATTAGTTTTGGGTGAAGAATACATTGGAGTATCTTCCATTTGGTGGATTAGTAAACTCCTATTGAAGATTTGTTGAAGTTCAAAGTTTGAAGTAACATTCATTTAGTTTTTCACAAATCAAATCAATGTAGATTTTTGGGAATATCTTGTTTATTATTCTTATGTGTAACTAGTTCTTCCTCTTGGGATTATGCTAGAATAGGGTGCAAATTGTATATGCGTTGTGATTTATTTTTTCATATGATAGCTTGTTGATGATGGGTTCTATTATTGCTTGACTAAATTGGTTAGGATTGGTGGGTGAAAGCCCCATATAACCAAATGGATTTGTAGGTGTAAACCCTAAGATTTTGAAAGATCAAGCCATTCTTGAAATAGGAATTTGGGTGAACTTTAGGAACCCTCATCTTCCTTGAAAGAGGGATATAGGAACCAAGGTAATAGTAGACAATTATTGGGTTTATTTTCTAATTTTCACTATCTTAGACATATGGGTGATTATGAAGTTGACTGTATCTTAGGTATCACCCTAGAAATAGGTATGCCTCATTGAGGCTTTTGGTTGATTTAATTGATGCACACGTGAGGTACTCAAAAGAATCCATGAGTGACATCCTTGAGATTATGTTTACAAACTAGTACCAAGGACTTTCGACCTAGCCTACGAAATCATCAACGAGTAGAATTTGTATCAAACCGTCATATTTCCAGGCATAAGTTTCCCCTAGGAAAGAATACCCAAGATCTGTACCTAATTGATTATACTCTAATTATCGTAGCCCTAAATTAGTCAGTTAAAAGTCCATTAATAAACACTTGCTTTGATACTCACTCAAACCCCCAACTTCTACATATTTGTATACTTGGTTTGAATTTAGCAAGTTTATATTATTTAAATCTAATTTATTTCCACTCACATTGTTCCACATGGATTCGACCCAGAGTCAAAGTTGGGTAAACATATTGACGATGACCGCCTTGCACTTAAATTAATGTGTAAGTTGAGAGTTATCATCGACTTACTTTTCCTATTCCATTTTTATTAGAATGTCCTTATTATTTTAAGACATTATAAATACCATAGGGTTATTTCTTTTACAGGTTACACATTATTACACACTACTACTTACTTTTACATTACTTTAAATAATTTTATAATTGAGATTTTTAATTTTTATTCAATTGAAGACTTCAAATTTTCTTCTTATTAATATTGTGAAATTAATTTCTTGTATTCTTTATCGATTATATTAGATTTTTGGATGAACATGAGCAACAAATTTCCTTGACTAGGGTTGTACGAACTCTGGTGGATTAACTACGTAGAGAAAGTTAGAGATTCATCTATTTTATTGTGATTGAATGTATCTTAATATTGTTCAAATTAATTGACCTTAGTACTACTACATAATCTTAAGGACTTCCTGTAATCGAGAACGTACTCACAAGGGAATTTGAGATTAGGAAAAGGGGATTAAGACATTAATTTAAGATTCACGTCCATCTTATAATTCTGCCATATCATCTAATCAACTTGAGACTAAAAATGTGAAAGTTGAACAAAGGTTATGGGCAAGGGTCAATAAGGTAACACCCTGAGACCCACAAAGTAAAGGGGGAGATTTATCAACGCATCCTCAAGACATTTGATAATACATAGATTGTCGACTTTACATGCAAAACCACAGGATAGGTGAGTTGAATATGAAAAGTTTACGGTGTTGAGAATCCATGGGGAACAAAGCCCTAATGTTCATCTTCTACAATTTATAAACCCAAGCATTAATATTCGGTTACTACTTACTATTGACTTCAAATTTCCATCATTTACTTTTCCACATTGCTCATTAGTTTTGTCAAGTTTAACAGTAAGTCTGTTCAATGTTTTCCCTGTGGGTTTGACCCCATCCTGGTTTGGGTTAGTATACTTGACATTAACCATATCATGCTTCTTTGGAGGATAGTTTTTGGATAACATCAAATTTGACGTCAGTTTTGGGGAAGACAGTGTGATTTATTACTTGAAGTTGGTTAAGTTTGTGGGGTTTACTTTTTGTTCTTGATTTATTATATGCCGGTGTATGCCAAACACTAGGAGTTGAGGTAATACCTTGCTCCTATTAGATCAAGAGTCTAAAAGAATCCTTCAAACACCATAAAGGATGGAAGAAATTGTATGATATATTCCATTTGAAGAGGTTCGGGATGATCGCAATGCAGTACCTCCTCATGTTCCAGGGGATTCACAAAATATTGCAGATAGGCAGACTGGGTACTTATTAGCAGCAACAGCTGAAGAGACTTGATTAGTCGAGGAGGCCTGGTTTAGCTGATGAGGCTAGGCTAGCACACCAAGCAGAACTAGCCAGGACAATAAAAATGTCTGAGCAACGAGATAGAGTTCAAAGAGGCAGACCTCTAATGATTCCTGCATGTCAGCATCTTTAGCCATATCATAAATACGAGGACATGGGATATGTTGATCCTACTGAGATAGTAGAAATCATTCCTCTTGATCTACCCACAATGTTAATTTTTACATTACCTGTGCAATAATTCAATTGTTAAACTTTAAGGGTGAGTTTTCAGGATCAGCGACAGATGATGCAAACATGCATCTTGCTAATTTTACTAGGATCTATATGTTGTACAGTATTTTAGGAGTGAACCAGGGATCTTTGGGTTAAGGTTGTTCCTGTTTTCTATAACTGGAGAAGCATCACTATGGTTAGGGTAACTTCTAAGAAGTTCAATAACTATTCGACATGAGTTACATAGATAAGTTTTGAATAGATTCTTTCCTCCTGCAAGGATGCTTCAGTTGAAGGATGAAATTTACAATTTTAGATCGCTACCAGCAAAATGTATGTATGAGCCATGGTTTAGGATCAATAAAAAATCTAAGCATGGTACCTAATCACAAAATTATAGGGTTTAATTTGTTGGAAATCTTCTATAGATCCCGAAATGTAACTTCTAGAGAAATGGTAGAAACGGTTTCAGGAGGTTCATTTGTGCATCTTTGGTGGGATGTTACGCTATGCTAGATGATATTTCTGTGACTAATCAAGGATGGTAGACTAGAGATGTTGAGAGAGGTTCAGGTATATATGCTATTGGAGAAACTAATGACTATGGAGTTTGTTATATTTGGTAGAAAAAGAGGTTTCCCAGCTTTGAAGAGACATTTGACTTCTTAAAAAACAATTCACAACAATGAATGTTGAGAAAATGAATGCAGTAGGGGCACAGAGTTGAACACGATCGGAACTGGGGCCTTATCGTAATGGGCGATCTCAAGTCTAACTTAGACTAGAGACCACCCCCGATACACAACCCAATCGAACCAACATAAGCCTTGATTCGGATGAATTTCTAACATATAGCAAGACAACATATTATCAATGAATTTTCATGACTTTGGGATAATCCTATATCCGAGGCCAACCCAACCAAGTCAACCTATCCAATATCCAACCAATGTCCATGTTAAAACCACTATCAAAAATAAAAATGATAACCCAACGTACATTAATATATATAACATGATTAATCCATACCCAAGTCCACAGTTGTCCATACAAAACCTCTAAGCCAAACCAAGGAGCACTAAGTCAGGACATGCCCCCGATCATAGCCAAAAATCAAAGTTTATGACAGATGACTGTATGTAAAATAATCTATGACATGAAATTGATTCCTTGCGAAATATGAAAGCTTAATACTTTAATACAATACTGATTATTCCCGAATCCAATCAATTAGTAGGAGGAGAAGTACGACCGGTTCCTACATTATGTGGGGATACAGTCGTCAATAGATGGATTTGCAGGTGACAACTAGCACGCACTCAGGATAAGGATAAAATAATGCTGTCCTTGAAAACCAAGTAAGCCATCGATATGCATTCACAACCATACATATATATATACATATATATTATATAATCCAAACAAGTACAGGGAACTTGGTTTAAGATGCCTTTAAAATCAGTAACCTAGGTATGTGCATCATAATCAACCCATGGGGTATATGGGTCCATTTTACCCCCTTAAACGGTCCTTGATATGTGTAGCTGCATAAATCAAAGATACCATAAGAGTAGGGGATTCCCAAGTACCCTTTGCTCTACATGATACATATGTACAAATGTATATTGGGGATTTCTATGTACCCCATAAGTATTATATATAAGGTCATCATGACCTATCCTCATATCAGCAAACATGAGTTTCCAGTGTTCGTACCTTGGACTCCCACCTTTATGGTTAGTTAACACAATCCGCTATTATTGCCCAATTAAAATAATTGCCATCCAATTAAACCATTATTCCATTTATTATCAATGCAGGCTATTACAAGTGTTATCATCATACAAACTATAGCTTGCAAGCAATGTTTTCAGCTAACCATAAGGGATTACCAAGTACCCCATAGGTGACATTATTTAGTTTACTTGGGGGATTCCCATGTACCCCAGAAGTACATCATTATTAAGTTTACATAGGGGATTCCCATGTACCCCATAAGTATTTCATTATTAAGCTTTGTTTGGGGGATTCCCTTGTTCCCCACAAGACATTCAACATTAAAACCAATTCCATCATTTTATTCTCATGGGGTATTCCCATGTGCCCCACAAGGTTTTCATTCCATTAGATTTCATAACAACCATGGTTTTATTATTTACCCTTTCCAAACCATTCTTACCATTCAAACCAGTTGAAAATCATTCCAAATAATTTAAAATATTTTTACCATTTAAACCAGTGTAAAACCATCCAAATCCATTTAGTGTTTCTTTACCAAACCATACCATGCAATAGTTCCAAAAAAGTCCAACAATAGAGTAAGAATATTCTCTTAGGCATTTTATCAAACATATTGAGGGCATACCTTTTCTAAGACCAAAACCAAAGCATAAACCATCAAAATAAGAGTTACCCATGACCAATTTGTTAAACCACAACCAACAAGCACCCGCATGTGAAAACTATCACCAATAATATGTGAAAACACAATTTAAACCAGCATTTAAGAATATGCATCAAAACCCTCCACATATATTTTCAAAACCACCTTTCATTATTCATAATCAATGTTTAAAACACATTAAAACATGGCTTTCTTTGGAACTAACAATAGGGGAAGATTAGATGCCCTATACAAGAAGATTCATGAAAGAAAACTTGACTCTTAAGCCCTTTGCAGAATATTTGTATAAACCACAACATCCCATCTTCAAGAGAGTGTTCTAGCGCATGAGACCTCTGAATTAAGCCCAACTCAGTGCTAAATACTACTCCCATACTTAGCTTTGAACTTTAGCAAATCTACCTTAAAGCAATTCAGTAATATATATATATATATATATATATATATATAATGGGAGCCAAAATGCATCCCCTTTACTTCAAACTCAAGAATGTGGATTTGTATCTTAACTTACAATCAAAACTCACTTCTTGATATTCTTTAAAAATTGCTAACATGACATTCTCAAACTCATGCTTTAACCATAAGGTTCAATTCACAACAATGGGACTAGAAATTATAAAAAACATGATATAGACGTTGAATTATGCAACTTAAACCATAAATTGACAATTTAAAATATTAATATGCATAGTAATATTACAACTCAAAGCTTGGGTTAGACATAGTTCATAAAACTCACAATATAATAACATGATAGGAATTCTCCATGAATTTACGAAATACTTTACAAAAATATATAAATTTTGGTTACAAGAATAAAATGGTGTTCTGGTTCATAACACCTTAAACTTAGAGCTTTTGGATGACTTCAAAAATTTCAGAAGGTTATTCACAAACTATTGGGTGTCCCTTGTAGCCCTCTTAACGAGGAAATTAAATATGTAAGAATTATTGAATTCTCACGGTTGAATCTTTTGATAATTGGGTTTTTATGTTGAAAGCCTAACCTTGTGGTTGAAGGTGTGCAGAGAATTTTGAGATGTTTAACTAAAGAGAAATATAAGAAAATACGTTCTCTGAGGGTTATAAGTCGTGGGAAGTGCAGGAAAAAGACCAAAATACCCTTGCAAAAATGTCATTAAATTGCTGAAACAAAATAGCTGATGACATTCGTGACAAGTCGTCACGAAATGTCGTCACAAAAGGGTGGATTTTATGATTTTTGGCTTAAGGTTGACGACATTGGTGATAAGTCGTCACACTTATGAGAACTTGTCACAAATGTCATCACTGGGGGTGGAAATATGCCTAAGGCTGACGACATTTATGACAAGTCATCACACTTGTGACGGCTTATCACCAAATGTCGTCACTCAGTTTTTCTAGCCTTACATACTGTAGTAAAATGGGTATAACTGTTGGTTCCGATATCGGATTTAGGTGAAAGTGGTATCGTTGTAAAGATAATTTAACTATCTATCTTTTAGTGGATCATGAGCTCAGAAATTTATAGTATAAAGAGAGATATTATCATTTGAAGTTTACCATACAAATATCCATCTCAAGAATTCAATCGACAATGAATGTTTTGATTCGTCTAATAGATAGGACACTTTTGAGGCCCTAATACTCAACAAGCTAGATCATGTAGCTACCAAATCACTAACTTTATTTCTAACGAGCCTGAAACAGGGCTCTACAATTAGTTGAAATTTTTGGGGTATTACAATATCTTCCCCTTGGAAACATTCGTCCTCGAATGTCACGAGATAAGCTGGGAATGCAAAGAAATTGAGGATGCACAGGTAGAATAGTTCTCTGAATTGAATCTATGTAATTCTAAACTTTCAAGTATTTCTGATAGTGCATAAATTTTCAACAAAATAGCTATATAGCTGAATCTTTGGTTAGATAAAGGCTGAATTAAGAAAAAGTAATACCTCCGGCTTGGTCTGAATTTGTTAAGAAGAGGTGTGGGTACTTGGATCGCATATATTCTTGGGCTTCCCAAGTAGCACCCTCAACTGAATGGTTCCACCATAATATGTTAACCAATAAAGCTTCTTTGTTCCTTAGTGTACGGACTTGGTAATCTAGGATCTCAATTGGAACCTCATCAAACGAAATGTTATTATAAATATCTAAGATATCTGAAGAATCAACAATGATAGAATCACCAATATGCTTCATAAGCATGGAAATATGGAAATATGGAAAATAGGATAAACAACTGAAAACTCTGCAGGCAGCTCAACTTCATAGGCTACGTTCACAACATGGCTGTGAATTCTATAAGGGCCAACGTAACAGGGACTAAGTTTCTCCTTTTCCCCAAATCTTTTCACCCCTTTCATGGGTGAAATTTTCAGATACACCAAATCATTAACTTCGAACTCAAGGTCTTTTCATCTCACATCTGCATATGACTTTTGATGACTCTGAGTTGTCTTTAACCTTTCTATAATCTACTTCACCTTCTCCATCGCCTTAAATACTGCATCAGGTCTAATAAAAGTAACTTCACCCACTTCGAACCTACCATATAATTCCTCGAATGGTGCCATCTTGATACTAGAATGGTAACTATTGTTGTAAGCAAACACTATCAATAGCAAATGCTCATTCCAACCACCTTTAAAATCAAGGGCACACGTCCTCAACATATTCTTCAAAGTTAGGATAGTCCTTTCAGGCTGGACATCTGTCTACGGATGAAAAGCAGAACTCATATGAACATGGGTGCCAAGACCCTTTTGAAATGCTCTCCAGAATTGATAAGTGAATTGAGAAGTGAACTGAGTACCCCTATCCAAAATGATAGACAAGGGAACTCCTTGTAGCCTGACCAACTCTCGAATATACAATCTAGCATAGTCCTCAGCTATATAAGAGGTGTGCACAGGCAATAAATGTGGTGACTTAGTCAGCCTGTCGACAACAACCTAGATAGAATCATGATGGCATCGGGAAAGAGGTAAGCTAGCCATAAAATCCATATTTCTCTCTTCCCACTTCCAAGTTAGGATACTAAAATCTTGTATCACACCACTTGGTCTTTGGTGCTCAACCTTAACCTATTGACATGTTGCATACTTCGCCACAAAATTAGCTATATTCTTCTTCATACCACACCACCAATAGATTTGCCGCAAGTCGCGGCATCTTGGTAGTTCCGGGATGAATAGAATACCGCGTACCATACACTTCAACCATAATTCTCTTCCTTAGATCACCAACATCAAGTACACATAATCTACCCTACAACCTCAACACCCCATCTCCCCTTTGAGAGAAAACCTCTACCCTTTGGTCCTTGACTGACTCCTTCAGTCTGACCAAGCCAGCATCTAAGTTTTGCTTCTCCTTCACTTCCGAAACCCAAGAGGATTTAGAACTACTCTACACCAAAATATTTCCCTTAGTAGAATCAAGCAACTTAACTCCCAGTCTAGCCAAATGATGCACTTCACGAGCCAACTCTTTCTTACCTTCCTTCACATACGAAATACTACCCATAGACATCCTACTAAGGCCATCTGCCACAATATTGGCCTTGCCCAGATGATACAAAATGCTTATATCATAGTCTTTTAACAATTCTAACCACTTCCGTTGCCTAAGATTCAACTCTTTCTGAGTCAACACATACTACAGGCATTTGTGATCAGTAAAAACATCGACATGCACACCATACAAATAATGTTTCAAGATTTTCCGACCAAACACTACAACAGCTAACTCTAAGTCATGGGTTGGGTAATTCTTCTCATGAGGTTTTAACTATTTAGAAGCATAGGCTATAAATTTAACCCTCTGCATCAACACACAACCCAAACCAACACTCGAAGCATCACAGTATACGACAAAACCATCTACACCAGCAGGCAAAGTCATCACAAGGGTAGAAGTGAGTCGAGTCTTAAATTCCTAAAAACTCTTCTTGTAGGAATCCAACCAGAGGAACTTAACTTTCTTTTAGGTAAACCGAGTCATAGGAGACGCCATATAAGAGAAACCTTTAACAAAATGGTGGTAATAGCTACCTAGACCCAAGAAACTTCTAATATTAGATAGAGAGATAAGCCTAGGATAATTTCTTACAGCCTCTGTCTTTTGAGGATCAACTCTAATACCTTCAGCTGAAATAATATGAACAAGAAATTCTATGGACCTTAGCCAAAACTCACAGTTACAGAATTTGGCAAAAAACCTATGATCTCTAAGAGTTTGCAAGATGATTCTAAGATGGTCTGCTTGATCACCCTCACTTTGGGAATACACAAGGATGTCATCAATAAACACAATGATGAACATATCAATATATGGCTTAAACACTCGATTCATGAGGTCCATGAAAGTTGTTAAGGTGTTAGTTAGCCCAAAAGACATGACAAGAAGCTCAAAATAACCATAGTGGGTTTGGAAGGCTATCTTCGGGATATCATACCCCCTTACTTTAAGTTGGTGATAGCCAGATCTAAGGTCTATCTTGGAGAAATAACTCTCACCTTACAACTGATCAAAAAAATAATCTATTCTCGGAAGAGGGTACTTGTTCTTGACTGTGACATTATTAAGATGACGATAGTTAATGCACATACGCAAAGAACCATCTTTCTTTTGCACAAAAAGGATAGGTGCACCCGAAGGAGATACACTGTGCCTTATAAAACCTTTGTCTAAGATATCTTTGAGTTGTTCTTTCAACTCCTTAAGTTCTGCAGGTGCCATATGGTAGGGAGGAATGGAAATAGGCTGAGTGTTGGGAAGAAGATCGATCCCGAATTCTATCTCCGTATCGGGAGGTACCTTTGGGAGATCTTTCGGAAAGACATTAGGAAACTTATTGACAATGTTGACTAAATAGATACTTGGGCTTTTAGACATAGTGTCCTTAACTCTAACCAAGTGATAAAAGCAACCCTTAGATATAAGCTTCCTGGATTTGAGATAAGAAATAATGACTCTTGGGAGGTACTTAACTCCCTGACCACTCAAAAACTGGTTCATCAGGAGACTAAAATTTGACTACACGAGTATGATGATCTATGTATGCATAGCAAGAGTGAAGTCCGTCCATACCCAGGATAACATCAAAATCAACAATATCTAATTCTATCAAACCAATAAGTGTGACTCTATGATGGACTATAATAGGACACTTCTTGTATACGTCGTTAGCAACAACAGACTCCCATACTAGGGTAGAAACTAGAATAGGCTTAGAAATACTTTTGGGTCTCTTCTCAAACTTCACAGCAACAAGTGGGGTCACATAAGAAAACCTTGACCCGGGGTCCAATAACACATATACATCAAATGAAATACACGGAGCATACCAGTAACGGCATCGGGAGAGTCCTTCAACTCATGAAGGAAAGGTAGGGCATAGAACCTATTTTGGCACTAATCACCAGCAATACTAGAAGAAGTGCCTTGAGTAGGAGCTGGACGGGTTGCGGAAGCTGATGCACTAGTGGGCTGGGTCTGGGGTTGGGTATTTCTGCTTCCCTGCCTGGAATATGAGGGCTCTAAGCTTATGTCCTATGTTTCCACAGCCGAAATAACCACGCTATTCAGACAAACACTTACTCGAATGGGTCCTACAACACTTGGAATAAGGAGAGAAGTTGGGCTTACTGCTCACACTCAGCTGAGGCATGGACATAGAAGACCTATTTCCCTACTCTGGTATACTTCTATGTGTTGGGACACTAGCGGATAAGGGTGCCGGCATAGAAGAACGACTCTGGAATTGAGGGTTGTTTTCTTCATGAGATCTAGCCTGACCGTACTCGTGTTGTTCAGACCTGGCTCTATTGTTACCTCTTGCGCTATCTCTTTCCCTTATCTTATCCTCCTCTATTTGCTGCGCATAGCTCATCAGCCTAGACAAATCCATCTCTTTGTTTAACATAGTAGTGCGGTATTCTTTCAGTACTAAGCCTGACACACCTGTCACAAACTTTCTCATACCAGTTCGAGCATCAAAGATCAGGTCATCCACATATTTTGCTAGCTGATTGTACTTTAAGAAGTACATCTTGATAGTCATAGAGACCTATCTTAAGTTCATAAACTCTTCAATCTTCGCATCTCTTAACTCCAAAGAAAAGAACCTATCCAAGAATGAATCTTGGAACATCTTCCAGGTAATGGGAGCATTATCCTTCCCTCTACGCTTCCTCCAAGAAACCACCCAGTCATACGCAATGTCCTTTAACCTAAAAGATGCTAACTACACACACTCTTCTTCAAACATAAGAAATACCTATGTGATCTTCCTTATCTCCTTAAGATATAACTACGGGTCTTCCCCTGTCTTTGACCCATAAAAATATGGCGAAATCATCCGCATAAAGTCATGAATTCTGGAAGCAACTAAGTCACCTCCCTACTGCTGAGGAGCTGCGGCCTGATTGGCATAGACAGTGACAACTTGGGCCAGTGCCTGAAAGGCTGCCCTAAACTCGGCGTGGGATACATTTTCATGAAGAGCATCAGTGGGCTTAGCTTGCTGATCGTTGTTATTTCTTTGAACTCGGTGGAGAGGCATATTCTGAAATAAGAGAGAACAAATTAATAGCTAAGAGAGACAACTTGAGCATAATGGACTTGAGAGAAAGAAAGGACTTGTTCCTAAAACATTTTGTAGCCTCTTGCTTTATAGATGTGGTATGTTACACACTGATGGTCAAGACTCTACTTAACGTGGCTTGTCAAACTCTGTAGGCCTCTCTAAATCTTATGCTCTGATACCAAGTTTGTAACACCCCGTAACAGGGTCCCAGAACGTCACACGGTACTTAAGGCTACAAGTATCCCTAAGCTAACCCTTTGAGCCTTCTACTTCATATATTAGCTTACTGAAATATAAAAAGCATGAACTCAACACTATAACATCATAAAATGAGAAATATGAATGAAATACTTAGTGTGAACAAACTACAACTTAAAGAAAATCTCAAAGTGTTGATAATCTGATGACTAGTCTAACAAACCTCTACTACTTCAAACTAGAGAGCCATTGGGACAGGTCCCCAACTGACTCATACTCAACTGGTGAGGCTGAGAATGAGCACCTGAACCTACATTATGAGAATATATGGCACGCAGACAAAATATATGGGCTAGTACTTTGGGAGTGTACTTAGCATATGGGGGAGTGTGCAATTAACATACTCAGTATCATAAGCTTTTATAGAAAACCTGCATGGTGTAAAACATACTCACATAGCTTGAAATAAATATATGCCACAAGACTCAAAAATCATCATGCTTTTACTTAAAACCTCAAATTATCATGACAACTGAAATTATTAGGACCATAGCTCTGAAAAACACTTATACTTTCAAAACTTTGTAACTTTAAGACTAAAACTCTTTTAAACTTGGAAGACTTTAGGACTTAGAGAACTTTAGGAACTTAGGGAGTTTCTCTTAAGCGACATAAGCCATGTGAGCTACATGGAGTCAAACGTCTTACCCACGTTGGGGAAAGATATTCTATCCTTGCCATCAGATAGAACCTTAACTTTAGTGATAACTATCTTAACCCATTTGGGGTATATCAAGAACCTATGGGGGCACGTAGTTCTGAGGCATGAGACCTCGGAATCAAGCCCAACTCAGTGCTAAATACTAATCCCTTACTTAGCTCAGAACTTTTGAAAATCCACCTTAAAATAATTCAACAATATATATATATATATAATGGGAGCCAAAATGCATCCCCTTTAGTTCAAACTCAAGAATGTGGATTTGTATCTTAACTTACAATCAAAGCTCACTTCTTCTTATTCTTTACAAATTGCTAACATCTCATTCTCAAACTCATGCTTTAACCATAAGGTTCAATTTACAATAATAGGACTTGAAATTCTCAAAACACGATATAGACATTGAATTATGCAACCTAAACCATAAATTGACAATTTAAAACATTAATATGCATAATAATAGTACAACTCAAAGCTTGGGTCAGACATGGTTTCATAAAACTCACAATATAATAACATGATAGGAATTGTCCATAAATTTATGAAATATTTTACGAAAATATGTAACTTTTTGGCAAAAGAACAATAGGTTGTTCTTGTTCAAAACCACATACCTTAAACTTAGATCTTTTGGATAACTTCAAAAATTTGAAAGGTTATTCACGAACTATTGGGTGTCCCTCGTAGACGTCTTAACAAAGAATCCAAATATGCAAGAATTATTGAGTTCTCATAGTTGAATCTGTAGATAATTGAGTTTTTATGTTGAAACCCTAACCTTGTGGTTGAAGGTGTGCAGAGAATTTTGAGATGTTTAACTAAAGAGAAATAAAAGAAAATACATTCTCTGAGGGTTATAAGTCATGGGAAGTGCAGGAAAAAGACCAAAATATCCTTGCAAAATCGTCAATAAATTGCTGAAAAAATAGCTGGCGACATTCATGGCAAGTCATCACAAAATGTCGTCACAAAAGGGTGGATTTTATGATTTTCGGCTTAAGGTTGACGACATTGGTGATAAGTCATCACACTTGTGATGACTTGTCACAAATGTTGTCACTGGGGGTGGAAATCTGCCTAAGGCTGACGACATTGGTGACAAGTGGTCACACTTGTGACGGCTTATCACCAAATGTTGGCACTCAGTTTTTCTAGCCTCTCATGCTTAGGGAAAATGCGTATAACTCTTGGCTCTGATACCGGATTTGGGTGATATCAGTATTGTTGAAAATCTAATTCAATTATCTATCTTTTGGTGGGTCATGAGCTTAGAAATTCATAGTATAATGAGAGATATGCTCGTTTGAATTTGACCATACGAATATTCATCTAAAGAATTCAATCGGCAAGGAATATTTTGATTTGCCTAATATCTAGAACACTTTTGAGGCCCTAATACTCATCAATTCATCTAAAGAATGGTTTGATTTGTCCATAACCCATGAATTTTTGCATGGGCCATGGTTTAGGGAGTTTAGAGTTCTACTTTTAAAACATATTAGATTGAGTTTTAAGAGAAAGCAAAGTATCCTGATCATCAATTGGCATATTTTTGAGCCTAAGGGTAAGAGAATAAAGGTTGAAAATATTACAATAATAGATATCAAGACATAAGAAGAGATCGATATGGTGATTAAAGACCCAAAAACACTGCAAAGAGAAGTTTCATAGATATGTTTCACTAGGTAGTCGAGATTCAGAATCTAGAATAGAAATAATTTTTTCAAAACTCGTCAAAGGCCAAGAAATTTATAAGAGTTATTTGAAGGAGATTAAGGCTGACCTATCAAAGATAAATTAGAAGGTGGAGTCACATGATACCATAATCAAACAACTAGAGCAACAGTATGGATAGGTGTCATCCACACTGAATCAAAGGAAAATTGACGCTCTTCTAAGTTATATGTTGTAGAACCTAAAGAATGATAGTCATTGCCATGCCATTACACCCAGAGTGGTAAAACTACCATGGATCCTCCTACACCTACCTTGAACAGTTCAACTAATGGAGATGATCATGTTGATATTGATAATAGTTATAGTCAAACCAAAGAAAAGGATAAGGTTGAGCAGCCTGCTTTGAGGACTATCCCAAGACCTCATTCTTATTTTTCTTGGAGAATAAAAAAAAAGCTAGAAGAGGGTATATATTATAAATTTTTGTCTATGTTAAAGGAGCTATCTATTAAAATTCATCTTCTAGAGGCCTTGGAGAAAATTCCTAGCTACACAAAATTCATGAGGGATTTAGTCACCAAGAAAAGAAAAGTCAATTATGAGCCAACTAACAATAGTTCTCAGTGTAGTGTTGTTTCTACTAGATCGTCGGTAGAGAAAAAGATGATGCTAGTGCTTTTGCAATTCCTTGGACCATTGGATCATCTAACTTTGCTTGGGCACTATGTTATTTTGGAGCTAACATAAATCTTATGCCACTAGTGTTGTTTAAGTAGTTGGGGTTGGGGAACCCAAACCCATATATATGTGACTAATGATAGTATACCAAATAGTGAAAAAAATTATTCGTATTCTATTTAATGTATTGGTAAAGGTGGATTTTTTCATCTTTCCTGCTAATTTTGAGTTATTAGATTATGAAGTAGACTTTCAAGTACTGTTTATCTTAGGTAGGACATTCCTAGCTACAAGAAAAACTTTCACTGATATGGAGTTAGGATATATGATATTTAGACTCAACAATGAGATGGTGGTATTAAATATATGTTAGTCCAAGTGACAACCAGATGAATTAAAAGTATTATATATGATTGATATTTTTTATGAGGAGATGGTATCATACTATGATCTTGATGCCGAAATAAATTTGGGTGATATGCCTATAGTTGTTCCTATTGAAGAAAGAATGGGGGTTGAATCCAAAGAAGCAGTAATTATGAACTTTGATAGCGATATTATTAGCGACTATGATAACATGGTATGTATACTTTATAGGAGTCGTTCTTATAATATTGCACCAAAGAAGGTCGATTTGGATCAAAAAAATAGAACCACGCGACCTGCTTACTCGTCTATTGAGGATCCACTTTTCTTAGAGTTGAAGGCCCTCTTACCTCATTTGTGATACATATTTTTAGGGGATGATAATACCTTTTTGGTAATCATTGTAGCTGAGTTGATACAGATAGAAGTGGAAGCTTTATTATCAGTGCTATAGAGATTCTAGAGGGACATTACTTGGTCCATTACAGATATTATGGGTATCTCGTCTGTTCTTTGTACTCATATGATCAAACTTAAATTACATTATGTCAAAATTATAGAACATTAGCATTGGCTAATTCGTTCTATGCATGAGATAGTGAATTAAGAGATAATCAAGTAAATAGATACTTGTGTAGTGTATCCCATTCCTGATAGCATGTTGGTAAGTCTGATTTAATGTGTTCTGATAAAGGGTAGTATTACTATTATTCCTAAAAAGAAGAATGATTTAGCGCTAATAAGACCAGTTGCAGGATAGAGAGTGTGCTTGGGTTATAGAAAACTGAATGTATAGATCCAGAAGAATCACTTCCCCAGGTTCTTTATGTACCAAATACTTTACAAACTTATGGGAAAAGGGTGGTATTTTTTTTGGATGGGTATTTGGGATACAACCAAAACACTATTGTGCCCGAAAACCAAAAGAAGACAACCTTGAGTTATCCTTATGGGTTCTTTGAATTTAGACATATGGCATTTGGGTTATGTAACGCTCCAGCCATATTTTAGAGATTTATGATGTAAATTTTCTTTGAAATAGCAGAAGAGACCATTGAAGTATTCATGTATTATTTTTTGGTTGTTGGTGACTCTTTTGATGACTATCTGTTTCATTTGGAAAATGCTCTTCATAGATGTGAGGAATGAAACTTGGTACTTAATTAGAAAAAATTCCATTTAATATTTAAAGAAGGTATTGTACTTGGGCACAAGATTTCAAAAAGGGGTATAGAGGTAGATAGATCTAATATTGGAATGATCGAAAAATTATCTACACCAATTTTTGTGACGGGTATTCGAAGATTTTTAGGAAATGTTGGTTTCTATAGATTACTCATCAAGGATTTCTCGAAGATTACCAATCCTCTCTGTATGCATTTTCAGAAAGAGGTGAAATTTGATTTCAATGAATCATGCTTGAAGGCCTTTAAATGTGTAAAATAGAAGTTGATGATGACTCCTATAATCATATCTCCTTATTGGTCCTTGACATTTGAGATTATGTGTGACGCAAGGGGAGTGGACTTAGTTATTCTTCTAGGATAACAAAAATAAGAGATCCTTCATCCCATCTACTATGCTAGCCACTAAACCGTGTTCAAAAGAACTACACAGTTACTAAAAAATAGTTGTTAGCATTGGTTTTTGACTTTTTGAAATTTTGGTCTTATTTGATTGGAACAATGGTAGTTGTACACACAAATCATGCAGAATTGAGGTATGTAATAGCAAAAGAAGATGCAAAGACTAACTGATTAGTTGGGTTTGCTTGCTGAAAGAGTTTGGTTTTGAGGTCAAGGATAGAAAAGGCACTGAGTATCAAATTACAAATAACTTATCTAAACTAAAGTAGGAAGCTATGCGGAAGATAGAAGATGGGATCAAAATTGATGTTAGTTTTCCAGACAAGTAGATATTGGAAACCTCCCAAGATCTAATACCATGGTTTACTGACTATGCAAATTACCTATAATGTGATCTAGTCATAGAATATCTTTCCTTCCAGTAGATAAAGAAATTTGTGCATGAGGTAAGGAAATTTTTCTGAGATGAGACTTACTTATTCTGAATCTGCGTAGATAGGGTTATTCATATATGTATAACCCAAGTATAGATGATTAACATTGTTGAGGCTAGTCATGCTTCACCATATGGGGGTCAGCATAGAGGAACCCGCATAGCTCATAAGATCTTTCAATGTGGGTAATACTAGCCTACAATCTACAAGGATGCTCATGATTTTGCTTTAGCTTATGACCAATGTCAATGCAAAGGTAACAATTCTAGATGACATGAACTTTCTATGACCTCTATTTTAGAATTAGAATTTTTGGTGTGTGGGGTGTGTAATTCATCGGTCCTTTTATGAGCTCATATGGTATGAAGTACATTCTTGTGGAAGTGGATTATGTGTCAAAATAAGTTGAAGCGGTTGCGCTCCCCAACAATTAAGGAAAAAGTGTCATGACCTTTTTGAAGAAGTATATCTTTTCTTAATTTGGCACACCACGTGAATTCATTAGTGATGGTGGGTCACAATTTTGTAATCATTTATTTAAAAGACTTATTTAAAAGTATGAAGTGACTAATAAGGTGGCAAAACCTTACCATCCGCTAACTAGTTGTTAGATTGAGGCATCAAATAGAGAAATTAAGTCAATTTTGGCAAAAACAGTGAGTGTCACTAGGACTGATTGTTCAAGAAAGCTAGATGATGCATTATGGGTTTACCACACAAATTTCAAGACTACCATAGGTGCTTATCCTGATTAGTTGATGTATGGAAAGGAATTCCACTTATCTTTTGAACTTGAGCATAAAACACTATGAGCATTGAAGAAGTTGAATTTTGAGTGGCAGGTTGCAGCAAAAACAAGAATGGGTAAGATGAATGAGTTGGATGAATTTTGAATCCTGGCTTATGAAAGTTCTGCACTTTACATGGAGAATATGAAGTTACATCATAATCATAAAATTGAGAAGAGAATATTTGAGCAGGGTCAACAGGTATTGCTATATGACTCAAGACTTTGCTTGTTCCCAGGTAAGTTGAAGTCTTGGTGGTACGGTATATTTGTTGTGAGAAGTGTGTTTCCATATGATGATTTGGAATTGAAGCATGATATAGAAGCCCTATTCAAAGAAAATGGGAAATGGCTAAAGCACTATATAGGTAACATTGAGGAAATTAAGTTGATTTTTGAGATGGACCTTGGTGATGTTTGAATAATTGAGGCAATTGAGTCGTCCCGTGACATTAAATCAAGTTCTTCATGGGAGGAAACCCATGAGGCTATCTGATAATTCTGATTAACCAACATATCCACGTCGTTCTATGACATTAAATAAAGTCCTACATAGGAGGCAACCCATATTTTTAACATAATAATTTATAGGGTAATATGTGTGTTCAGTGTACAAGTTAAAGATTGCAGAAGAGAGCCAGAAATTCTAGAATTCAGGTCATACGAATTCTTCACAAGTCGTAAATTAACATTACAACTAGTGAGAAGGAGTTTTAAGAATCTAAGACCTAAATCGGATCTTGGTAAGTGGTCACTAGATGCTTTACAACTCTAAGAATGAGTTGTAACATCTGCTGATAACTCATCACATTGAGTCATAACTACTTCAGAACCCAGGTAATGTTCCAGGTCATTACGGAGGGAGTAAGAGACGCATAAGCATTGGTTATGATTTGTTCACATGACTCATACAAGACTTACCTAGATTTGCGTGTAAAATAAAATAGGAGGCTCGAATTGGGTACCCGATAATTCAAACGAGAAATCCCTATATTGTTGCCGATTTCTAAGGTTGAAAAATACAAAATCTCTCCAAAACATAACTCAATCATTTGGTTCCTCCCAAACATAGAAAAATCATCATGTATTTGGGTCAAAAGGTTGTTAAACTTAAGAAACCTAAAACCTCAACAAATCAAGTGAGTATTTGAACTTAAAAAGCATTATGTTTCAAGTTAATTTTGAAAATGGTTTAAGGTTTTAGAATTTCTTGATGCTAAATATGTGTGTATGTGAAAAATTGAACACTATTGCTTGAAATCTGACTTCGAATTGTACTAACGGGAGTGAAACTTAATTTTGTAATTTGATTGTATGCCATTTGGATAAATGTAATGTTGTAATAAAGTCTATTGTGGATAAATAATACGAGGT
Source organism: Capsicum baccatum var. pendulum (assembly GCA_030864225.1). Lineage (NCBI taxonomy): Eukaryota > Viridiplantae > Streptophyta > Magnoliopsida > Solanales > Solanaceae > Capsicum > Capsicum baccatum. Next base: position 154,283,265 of record CM061560.1, on the reverse strand, counting down.
TTGAATGATAGAACCAACTCAAGGCTAAACACTTATGTTATAGTGGATACGAGGATCCTTACGACTCGTACCTACAGGTAACGAGTCATCAAACTTATAACCACTGACGACATAAAGGATTAGATGGGTATGGGTTCTAGTATGGTTATGACTTTACTATATGATTTGTATCCAGCCCCTACGCCTCATAACCAGAAGATATAATGACTGGGGATATATGCATAGAATAAATTGGTTTGGTTAGCTTATGAGTATTGTTAATGAGTTATAAGTTAATTGTACGGCTCTCTAGGAGGACTTGTAACCTAACTAGTAAACATTGATCTACTTTTTTCTATCTTACAACTCAGTTGTATGAGTCGTTACCAGTGTGTACGACTTATAACCCCTAGTTGTTACATGAACAGAACATGCATACTGACACCAATGTTCCTTGTTTTCCTTTTTATTTCTATTTTGCACATATAACTAAATAATTGCGTGCAATAGTGTCACGACCCGAACTAGGGCCTGGCCGTGATGAACATCCCAAACCCTAATGGAACGTCCCTCTCTATCTGGTAAGCATGCACACATTCATATAAATAAAGAAGATATGGAAATATAAGCTTCTAAGGAAACATGGTCAATTCGGAATTCGGCATAAATATGTAAATTGAAAATCAACTACATGTAATAACATCTGACTCAGTCTATGAAATCTCTACTACAGGAAAATCTGACAACTGTTTGAAAACTAGGACAAGGACCCCAATAGATCAAAATGAGAATAAGAGACATAATGTAAAAGACGAGCCTTCTGAAATAGAGAAGGCTCACCAACTGAACATTGCAACTCTGTCTGATGAATCTACTGCCTTTTTGGACCCCTAGATTGAGCCTCAGAACCTAGAGGGTGGAGGGGGGAGGGGTCAATACAGATGTACTGGTACGCAAAGTATTCCAAAATAAAGCTTTTATAAAAATAAAATTGTTGAGAGCAACTTCACAAAACATTATACATCAAGTGGTTTTCAAAACCCATAGGCGTATTTCTAAAAAACATATAACCTGCCTGTCAATGCAAGTTTTGATCTGCATATTACTTATGAGTTAGGTGGCACTCCCCTACAATTCTGATATTCCACGGGCGGTATGGAATCTGCCATTGACTTGGCAGGAAAGCCTCCAACCTAAGTGTGCCGCAAGGGTTGAAGTTCCTAAATCTGATAAGCCACAGGGCTCTAGGCCAGCATAATAAATAAACCAAGATCGGAAAATCACGGTTTTGGGTGATGAGTTATTTAATACTCACGCCTTCTTCGGGGAACCACCTAAACTCTCTTAATGCCGAATTTTATCCTGTTCTAAAGCATGCATGTTTCTAGTTTCAACATCTGAAAAGTCTGATTTTAAACATGCATTATATCTGTTCTGAATTATCATGGCATAATCTGAATTGGTGTCATCACACCAAGACTTGCAAGTCCTATTTTTGAGCCATAATGCATCATGCATAATTCTTTTATTAAAACACAGTTTAGACCACCCAAACATGCAAACAATATAAAAGATTTCATGTTCCGAGAACACAAGTCAAAACTGTGCTGAGATTGTTCAAACATATGGTGGTCATGTGCTTTTGGCAAAATCATGCACTCTTTAATTATATGAATATTTTCAACATTTATCAATATGCACAACCCTCTCTTTCAAATTCAAAACCGTAAATCAATTTGTAGCTTTAATCAAGATATTTCATATCATGCTTTTCAATATCCATTCAAAACAATCCATATCATAAGAAAATTGGGAAAATCATAACAAGAGAGGGATTCATGGGCATCATGATCTCAATTCATTCATAAATCATAAAATATATGCATAAATATATATAATTTCAAATAAATTTGGGGAAGGTCAAAAGACCAAAACTATACCGTCAAGATTTCTAAAATATGAATGTATACATAAATCTAAAAACCCCTTTCTTAAAATTATGATTTCTATGCCCATGAGATTATTAGAAAAACCCCGCGTACCTTAATTTCGGAAGATAATAGGTACTTCTTGAAGCTTACCGATTGGGGATTCAAAATCTTCAATCTCTTTTGAAAACCCACGGTTGAATCTTGAGATATTTGGATTTTGAATTTGAAACACTAGGGTGAGTTCTTGATTAATTTTGGTGAAAGTGTATGTATTTAGATGTATTGGGGATTAAATCTCGTGTTTGGATGGGTTTGGGGCCATGGAAAATGACTAATTTGTGCTTAGAATTTAAAATCTAGGACTGGAACGCCGTATAAAGCTTCACCATAATGCGTTGGAAATTGCGGTGAGCTACTGGAATTGACAATTGTCAATTTAAGGCTCATCGTGACGCGGTGGCCAGTCAATCGAAAATACTGATACTAAAAATACTCTAACTTCTTCACCGAGTGTCCGTTTTAGGAAAATTTGGTATCGATGGAAAGATAATTCGAAGATCTTTCATTTGATATATAGTAGGCCACCCAGTCCGATATATCCAAGGTGCTATGGTCGAGTGAAGTTGACTGAAGTTTTGACGCTCACTAAAACTCGAATGATAGGAAAACTTTCAACTTGACCTTGAGCTAGGGGACCTTTATGAGCTCAGTTCTTGATTAAATGGTTAGCACACTACATACTTGATTAACATGAACAATTTGCGTAGGATTTATGGCTTTTGGATCATCTACGCATAGAAACTATAGTTTTCATTCTAGTCCGAAACACGGGGTGTAATAATATCTCCCCCTTGAGATCATTCATCCCCGAATGATGGGTAGGAACGTTGAATCTTAAAGGTATGGAATAACGCATACCTGATGTGTTTTCTAAAAAAGGATATAACTTATCTGAAACATTTAAATTTCTATTATGAAACTGAATTTTGAGCTGACTTGACTTCACTTACTTCAAGGGGTTGATTCATGCTGATAGTTTAAGATCCCCTTGAGGTGTTCATGATCAAATCATACATATTGAATTGAGAATTGATAACTTATGCAAGTACAAATCATGAGAAAACATTTTTAAGATCTCACCAGGTTACTGTATTGCCTGAGCTAAAATACTTGGAAATATTTGAAATTATTCTCTGCATTCTTATATACCGAGTCATGACTAAGTAGCTGAATCGGAAACATGATGCTTTGACTGAACTGAATTTACAACTTACATAGATAAAATAGATTCTCTCTTGGGATGGTCATACGCTTGAGGCTTCGGATAGTAGGTCTGGGTGAAAAGTTGGAAGACCACAGTAACTTGTCTATCTGGCTGTTCAAATGAATTACTGGCTATACAGACTGAATTATGCTGGACCCTCATACTTAACTGGAGTATCTCATTTAACACTCTTTCTAAAGAAGTCATAGTAGCGTTAGGGAGCAAAGATTCTTGGGCACTAGTTACACAAGATATCCAACTAAGGAATCACAATAATGACACTATCTATAGCATGGAATATAGATATATATAACTCATAAACTAGGATAGAATTACCAGGCCTTAGACAATGCAACTTCTTACTTTCAAGCTTAGCGCACTTCTCGAATACTTCCTTAACTATATTATTCTCTTTAAATACCATACTCGTTGATTCAAATTGTAATCCTCATATGGGCATACTTCACATATTCTTTAATACACTATCAATATAACTCCCACGTGCTACCCCAAGAACATACACACACCACTAACCATCACATCTATCAAAGACTTGGCCCCAGACCTTATTTCACACTTATGGCCTTATCTAAAACAAGCATTCTATGATCTTTCATTGACAAGAATATTTACTCATCACCACTATCATCACATAAGAAAGAGTCACAAAAAGGTTAGAACATAGGACCTTGGAGCTTGGAAGGATATTATATGAAACTTGACACTGAATTGAGGTCGAAGAAATTGCAAATCAACATCAGGGATTCATCAAAGTGATCTGAATTGGGGCATACATAACTATAACCTGAATCTCATCAATCATAAAGAGTATTACAGGAATTATGGGAACTGAGCACACTCTAAAGAGTGAGTACATGAGTCATGAGCTGCATGACCTCAATTTGGAGTCCATAACTTATAGAGTGTTATCCTGACTATTGAATGAACTGGAATTCCTCATTTAGGAACTGGAAGAGCACGTGATTCTATATCATAGGCATGAACATGAACTATGATCATGGGTTACTAAAAAACACTGATATAAGAATGGGTTGAGTCTCGCCCTCACTTTCTGATGTTTTATATCATACTAGCATCACTACTAGAATTTGGGAGCCCGACCTGGTTACTGATTCTATCATCTCCCCCTAGATTCAAGCCATAATCTAATGTTTGAGAGATCCCTTACTAGACTCTAAACTGAACTATTCTTACTGCACTCTAGCATATGGAATACGACAATACATGCATATCATAGAACTTAATCCGATTGACTACACCTGGAAGTGGAAAACCCAATTTTAGTACTATCTTCCAAGATACACTCTATCTTTCTATAGTCATCATATAATACTGGAACACTTTCTTACTTCGGATCTTCATAAGTATCCCTATAGTTGGAGTGTACACCCTCTAGTGCTTCAACTCTTAATTCTGTTAGATCAATCTTCAACAACTCAAACTTAGATTCTAACACTTAGAATGGATACCACCAAGCCTCTGATGAACCCTACTTTCGTCATAGCGTACCAATATCGCAACTCCAAACTTATGTCTCATTACAATGAGAATCAAGATCATATAAAAAGGCTCAACACTATCAATCAAAACTCTCTAACTTGGCTATTTAGAGCCCATATAATATCTACTAGCCTTTCTCCATCTAGCAGCTCAACGGTACTGCTAGCTACACGCAACATGTAATAGTCTTAGAGAAATGCCACAACTCCATATCACCTTGGGCATACTTACACACCATACCTACAACATTATACTTCATTATGAATCAACTTAAACTTAGGCCATTTCATACACCGTTCAAGCCTATTAGATTACTTCCATATAACTAGCATCATTAACCAAGAAATCATCACATCCACCTTCATGGATTTCAACTGTTCAAAACTTAATTTCAAGTGGTAAACATGATTTGGCAATCCAACCTTACGCATGATTCTCACTTGGAAACCATGAAATAAACATCAAGAAACACTAGTACACTAGAACTTTCTAACAACAATAATTGATCTTGACTGTACGGTCTTCCTTATCGTAACTCATTAGCACATACTATTTGAACACATCAAGCCTACTAATATATTCCACAAAACATACAGCAGACATCTCATGCCACTATTTTACCACCATATTCTACACTTAAATTCAAGTCTACAGTTTAGTATCAATCATTTACCACCAATGACGAATGCAACATAATATACTAATCCATCAAATTAGAATATTCTATCCCAATACCCCAAAATCTGCGACATACCTTCGCATAAGTAGTACTAGTTTACAACTACCAATTAAAAAGGGTCAAGAGGTAAGGTAACATAATAGATAGATCAACCTTAATATGATATTATAACCACCCCATATAATCTTATCTACTTATACGGATTTCTCAGCTCATACTTACTTACTAAATCATACATTTAGACTAACCTCAATTTCCACAACAACCATAGGCCTATAATTATAACTTACTAGCTAATATAGCCATTTTCACACTTCAAGAAACCGATAATTCACCCTGACTAACAACTCCTTCTCTACCTTCTACTAAACTAACACACAAGGATGGATCACCTCTTTACCAACTCAATCTTATGCAAACAGATTCAGCTATATAGATATTAAACCACACAAGAACAAAAATTGAACAATAAGTTGGTAGTGAATCGAAATAGGCCTCACATGGCTTCACTAGACTTTGATTTTTTTGTGTTTTGAACAAGAAAATGAAATGAATAACAAATAAACTATGCTAGTGAATCAAAAGATCCCCACAGACTACCATACAATCCATACATGCTACTAGCTACCACCTTAGCCTATCACTATAAAGTGGTAAATCATCTTCAAACATTGGTTATTCCACTAAAATATTTATTTATCTAGAAGTCACCCTCACTCTAACTTCTAAATTTTGACTTCGCATCACCAACTTCTTGGTCCAACATCACTACCAATAGGTCATAACACTGACACTTAACTTATACTACTACTCGGGTGGAAATACAGTTCCATCATTCTACTACACATTGTTCCCTCTTAAGCATGACATTTGTAATATAAATTCTGAAAAGAGATGGAATACTCTTAATACCGTAGGATGAAAAATAGGATTTCATTAGAATCAAAGTTCACACCAAAATCAATACACTCTGAGGAACTAACGGACTCTTCTCAAGTTCTTGCACAAATTTTAAACTCTTATATGGCTCAACCAGAAAGAACAATACCATTAAGACTATAAACTTCTGCACTTGAATCACCCCAATAATGAGACATATCTGGGCACATTAAAGTAAGGAAAGAATTGGGATAACTTTACCTTCATATGGGCGACACCATAGCACGAATTAGAGTATGGAAGAGGAACATTCTGGCTTAATAGCACCAACTAGAATATGAAGAAAGGGAAATAATCCTAAACACCGAGTAGCCTTCTACTTATAAGTGTGGAGCGCTAAACACCAATAAAAAAGACTCCATCCAACGCGATTTCACAAACACCCTGGGACCATGAACTGTGCTTTGATATCATATTTGTCACGACCTAAACTAGGGCATGGTCGTAACGGACATCCTGAACCCCGAGGGCATGGAACATCCCTCTCTATCTAGTAAGCATGCAAACATTCATATAAATAAAGAAGATGCGAAAACATAATTTGCTACAAAAACATGATCAATTCTAAATTCAACATAAGTATGAAAATTGAAAGTCAACTACATCTAATAACATCTGACTCAGTCTACAAAATATCTACTACAGGAAAATCTGACAACTGTTTGAAAACTGGGACAAGGCCCCCAGTAGACCAAAATGATAATAAGATACATAATCTAAAAGATGGGCCATCTGAAATAGAGAAGGCTCACCAACTGAACACTGCAACTCTGTCTGACGAATCTACTGCCTTTCTGGACTCCTAGACTGAGCCTCAAAACCTGGAGGGAGGAGGAAGGGGTGAATACAGATGTACTGGTATGCAAAGTATTCCAAAATAAAGCTTTTATATAATAAAGTAGTTGAGAGAAACTTGGCAAAACATTATACATCAAGTGGTTTTCAAAACCCATGGGCATATTTCTGAAAAACATGTAACCTGCCTGTCAATGCAAGTTCTAATCTGTACACTACTTTTGAGTTAGGTGGCACTCTCCTACAATTCTAATATTCCACGGGTGGTATGGAATCCGCCATTGACTCGGCGCGGAAGCCCCCAACCTAAGTGTGCCGAAAGGGTTAGAGTTCCTGAATCAGATACACCACAGGGCTCTAGGCCAGTGTATTAAATAAACTCGGATCGGCAAATCATGGTTTTGGGCGATGAGTTGTTTAATTCATGCCTTCTTCGGGGAACCACCTAAACTCTCTATGCCTAATTTTATCTTATTCTAAATCATGCATGTTTCTTGTTTCAACATCTGAAAAGTTTGATTTCAAACATGCATTAAATCTTTTAAGAATTATCATGGCATAATCTGAATTGGTTTCATCATACCAAGACTTCTAAGTCCTATTTCTGAGCCGTAATGCATCATGCATTATTCTTTCATTAAAACATAGTTCAGACCACCCAAATATGCAAACAATATAAAAGATTTCATGTTTCGAGAACACAAGTCAAAAGTATGCTGAGATTGTTCAAACATATAGTGGTCATGTGCTTTTGGCAAAATCAAGCACTCTTTTATTATATGAATATTTTTAATATTTATCAATATGCACAACCCTCTACTTCAAATTCAAAATCATAAATGAATTTGTAGCATTAATCAAGATATTTCATATCTTTCTTTTCAAGATATATTCAAAACAATCCATATCATAAGAAAATTGAGAAAATAAAACTAAGACAGGGATTCATGTACGTTATGCTCTCAATTCATTCATAAATCATAAAATATATGCATAAATATATATAATTTTAAATCATTTTGGGAAAGGTCAAAAGACCAAATCAATACCGTCAAGATTTCTAAAATATAAATGTATTCATAAATCTGAAAACTCCTTTCTTAAAATCATGATTTCTATGCCCACGAGATTCTTAGAAAAAACCCCCACGTACCTTAATTCCAAAAGATAATAGGTAATTCTTGAAGCTTACAGATTGGAGATTCCAAATCTTCAATCGCTTTTAAAAACCCACAGTTGAATCTTGAGATATTCGGGTTTTGGATTTGCAACCCCAGGGTCAGTTCTTGATGAATTTTTGTGAAAGTGTATGTATTTAGGTGTATTGGGGATTAAATCTCGTGTTTGGATGGGTTTGGGGCCATGGGAAATGTTTAATTTGGCCTTTGAATGTAAAATTTAGGACTGGAATGCCGTATAAAGCTTCATTGCAACAAGCTAGAAATCGCAGTAAGCTACTGGAATTGACAATTGTCAATTTAAGGCTTATCGCGACGCGGTGGATAGTCAATCGAGAATACTGACACTAAAAATGCTCTAACTTCTTCGCCGAGTGTCCATTTTAGGCGAATTTAGTATCGATGGAAAGATAATTTGATGATCTTTCATTTGATATATAGTAGGACAGCCAGTTCAATATATCCAAGGATATATAGTCAATTGAAGTTGACTTATGTTTTGACGCTAACTAAAACTCGAACGATAGGAAAGCTTTCAACTTTACCTTGAGCTAGGGGACCTTTATGATCTCAATTCATTCTTAAATGGTTACCACACTACATACTTGATTAACATGAAAAAGTTGCATAATATTTATGGCATTTTGATCATCTACGCATATAAATGATGGCTTTAATTTTAGTCCAAAACACGGTATGTTACAAATAGTTACAAATGGATACTAAAGGTGACTCACCAAGGACGAACATTAAGAAGAAGCTAACTCCTAAGGCTGAATAACATCTGATAAATGAGGAAGCATTTGAATAAAATGGTGAACTCATATAAAACCTAGAAAAAGGGAAAGAAGGTCCAAGGAAATATTAACTCAAGGAAAGAAAGTTGCCTCTCCAGAAGACAAACTTTTAAGTATGCACAGAATAAAAAATCCAAGCATATCCCCTCCGTACCCTCCATTATTTTCTGAAGATGATATTAAAGTGGAAGAAGTATAAGATGATGGTGATGCAAGTGCTGAAGTCTCAATTTCCTAGGAGATAGAATCTGAAAATAATAGTAAGATTGAGGAGGATGTGACCCAAATCGGCGTGTAGGATCCACCTGGAATCTATTTATCTCTCACACCTGCTATGGTGCCCATCATTGAATGGTTAGGGTACCCCATAATGTAGAGGACTTACAATGATTGGATAAGCATAAACCCTTCTACTGGAACAATGAAGAGGGGTATCTATCTAGAAAAGTGGTTAACCACAATAGGTATGTCAGAGTTACCTGGATTTGAGGCCATATATCAGTAGTACGAGTTCTAGTGGATGACTATAGCACCAGGAAAGTTCATTCCTGCACTAGTGAGGGAATTTTATATTGCATATATGGGTGAGCTGAAGAGATAACACCCTCAAGAAAACTTATGGAGTTAAAATGCCCAAGCGCATACACAAGTGTATGTGGTGTACAAAGTAATATAGTGGTCATCAAGAAAGCCGAATATCGGTCCCACAGGGACTTGTTCTAACAACTATTCAATTTAAGTTGACAATTCATCTTTAATTTATGCAAGGGAAACCAAAATAGAGTTTTAAAGTTATAACTAAATGTAAAGTAAAAGTGCGTAAATTAAAACACTTGCGACAATCAATGGGTTAAATCCAAGGGTTAAAACACTTCAAACAATAATACTATGTTATTGAACTTCATTCATTAACTTGGTTATCTTCTTTGTTGATTCGTAGAGTTAATCCCATGATCATGGTCTCCCGACCTCTAATCATTTACCTAACTTGGACATTACAACTACATCATTGAACGAGGATGCAATAATCCATTTAAGTGCTAAACATTATCATACTGCATGTGAATCAAGTAAGGCTTCTAGGTACATCCCTGTCCTAGATGCTAATTCAAATTACTTATTTCATAAAGAATAAGAAACCCAATTAGTTCATCTGTATGTTCTATCTCCTTATTCCCCCTACCGAGATCACAAGGTTTACAATATATGTATTCTAAGGGTGATCAATCCTTAACATAATTAAATCAATGATAAACAAGCAACCAAATATGATAAGCAAATCAAACAAATTCAATTCAAATCAATAGTCTTCATCTTCTTAGCTTTAACCCAGAAAGGGAGTGTTTGGCCACTCATAGTCATAATCGTCATCCAAATAATTGTATGACTGATCAAAAACATAAAGAAGCTAAATTAAAGAATGAAAAACCTATAAAATAAAGTTGCAGCAGCCTCCGCAGATATCCAAGATGTACAATATGATTATAAAAGATAACAAGACTTGTATTTATAGTAGAACTAATCCAAACCCAAGCCATGTAGGAGTAAATTTGCATTTGGCCATGTAGGAAATAGGCGTTTCAACGCATTTCATGCTCAACCCAAGTGGCCATTGCATTACGTTGGCAGCCTTGGTCATATAGGGGCCATGATGCATTGCTTCTTCATGTCAAAAAGGGGTCTCGATGCACCCCTATCGCGATACCTCACAGGATATTGCATCCAAAACTTAGGTTAAGTGTTTTATCATCCTTCCTTCTATCCAAGCCTTGTGGTGTGTTTCCAATGGATTTACAAGCTTTATATCTTTAATATATCACAATAATAAGATCACAAAATATACTACATCATAAATAAACCAAGGATTATAGATCAACACAACATAATATTAAGAACTACAAACTCAAAACAGGAGCTAAGACTAGTCTAGTTCAGATTTATCCTCAACTTATTATTCCGACGCTTGAATTAATCAAATTAAATAGTGCACATTCTAAACAAGTTGTTCTTCATATAATTAAACGTTTAAACCATTCTGAACTCATTTTACACATTAGAATCCATCGAGATAGAATAGACAAGCACTTAGCTTAAGCTAGTAACACTAGTTTCCTATATTGAACTCTAAGTGATTCGATTAAGTACCAGCTTGATTGAAAACACTTATAACCATTGTAATCACATACTTTAACACTTATATGCTTATTTATGTCATATTTGGTTCATTAGGAACACGAATCATCCATAAAACCAGACCAAATAGGCTAGGGTAGTGACACTTGAGTGCATAAATAACAACCAACATCACCACCCCACACTTAAAGAATTGTTCATCCTCGAACAAATCATCACTATAAGCGGCATCAGTTAAGGATACTCTACACTAATACTACATGCAAGTTGCTTAAGCTAGTACTATAGTGAATACACAGAATGTAAGTTTCTACAATAAGCATGTTATATACACAATTGAAAGCTCATGAGCACTACTTCAAAACATCCTAGCCTCAAGAATTGACATACCAAGTTTCTAAACTATGCGGATTGCTCAAAATAAGAAATCATACAAATTATCCATAATCATGAAATATGTTCCCTCACAACAAGAGAGTTACCCACATTAACTCATATAAAAGAATTTTATAACTTAATGGTTACAAGAATAAAATTTTGCTCACTCTCACAAGGAAATCACAAGTGACAAAAAATAAACCATAGCCTTGCCCTTAGTGTAGTGCTCCACTAATATAAGAATGTTGAAGCTTAACATCAAATAGGTATTTTTCGGGTTGTAATATAGGCTAAGGGGAGTGTCGGAAATATTTTGGACAAGAATAGTAACTATCTTCCCTAAGTGCTTTAATACACTACATTATATAGTTAAAACCAATCTCTAACACTAAAATTACACCATTTCTGTTTACCCATTCTTTCATTTTCACCCTATCTCATTAAGTTCATTTGCATACACTATGGTGGGAAGATTTTATGCACAACTTATTCAATTTGAACAAATCTATATTCTCTTCATTACTCACCCCACCACAACACATACAAATTCATTTGAACACCAATAACTATCACTTTCGGGATTCAATTTAAACGTTTAGTTCGTCAATTGCTCACTCCTTAACTCACTAAATTTACCCTAAATTGCTTTGGAGTTTTGGATCAAATTAAGATTTATCAAAGAAGGGATTAAGCTACATATGCGGATGCCAAAGAAAAAGTTAAAGGATCAATGGAGCTTACTAGGATTATGCACAAAGGTAGGTCAAAAAAAGTTATAAAATAAGGCTATCAAAGAAATGCCTCTATCATCTCCTAGACCCACACTATTTTTTTTACTTTGCACACACCAGGAAAGTTCATGACATCACATGCAACCTAGAATATACAATTACCTTATATGGACATGGCATATGCTCAACTTATGTAGGATTATCATAGACTCTCATCTAAATAATAGCATGAATTTAAAATTAAGCCAACAAGTACAAGAGTCATAATCATGAACCTAAGAGTCTAAAAAGTAGTCATTCACACAATCAACATGCTTTTGACAATCAATCCACTTACTTCATACAATCATATAAACATATTCTTCTAATGTAGATAAACATTTATCATAAGATATCAATCCCATAACTTGGTAAAGTCAGAACGAGACCATCTAATGTCAATAATAAAACATTAAAGACTTAAAGTATAGTCAATATATTTGTCTCTAATACTAAAGATTGAATGTAAAGGATAGAGGGAAAATGGGCTACTCAAACACCATGAGCTCACCCTATCTATGAAAGATCAACCCTGTATGAACCGGAATCAATAGTGGTAACTAGTACTCAGATCTGCACCAAAATGGTACAAAAAAGTATAGTATGAGTACCAACACAACAGGTACTCAGTAGGCATCATCAGCTGACTAAGCTAAGTCATGATATATAAATGATATAATGTGAGATAATAATATATAAGTCAATGTACAGAATCAAACCTGAATCATCTCCATCATAACTATATACAATAAGACATTAATACGGCATAATTATATATCATACAGTATCATCACATAGTAATACCATCTTATATAAGAATAAACAATTCAGAATCGTAAAACATTCTAAAGTACTGCCAAAAGCAAAGACTATTATAAAGTTGGAGCCTATACACCAACTAGTGCATAAAGTAAAAAAATTATCATGTCATCCCATACTACTGGAGAGTACACCTAAGAGAAATAATAATAATAAGGCATATAGCAAACCACCTATCCAAATCTATACTCTTTCTAAGTTTATTCCATGTTTATAATCAGTCAGGCATTTTACCAAACTTTTATTAGTTACCAACATTGACCATACAACCATATTTAACACTATTATCCTCATTATCCACGTGTTATCTACACTCATTGGCAACTGGTTATTATCTAAACAAAGAACATAAACTAATACATTTAGTTCCTAACCTTTAAATAATATAGCCATTCATTAGACATCTAGGCATCACATCAATATTTTGATAGCTGACATTACTTAATTAACCATAATTTAACATTAACATTACTCACTAGGTAAACCTTCAATATTCAACTAGTTTTTCTCTTACCAACTAGTTTTGGCTAAATGTTAAACAATATTCATTACAAATCCCTAGTTATCATTGAACATTAACTATACCTCCTCATAGGTATTTAACACTAGTGATCTATAATTGCCACTCTAAGGTCAACATCACACCCTCATTATACACATGGATATATGTATATTTATATAAGCTTGTATGCATTTGCATACATAGGACTAGCCGGACTCAGACCGGTAGATATATACATAGGCCCATCAATAATTATCTTCCAGCCTTACTAGGTAAATCACATCACAAACATAATCTCCTGGCCTTGTCAAGCATCATCATATCATTAGCATAATCTTGTGGCCTTGCCGGGCATCAACATAATCATTTGGATTTGCTGGGCATCATCATATCATCAACATAACACTACAGCCTTGCTAGGCATCATCATATCATAAACATAATCTATAAACCTTTTCTGGCATCGTCATAACATAAACATAATTTTCCAACCTTGCCGGACGTAAATATAAAAACTAATCCATGACAATATTGAAGGACAAGCACCATAAGGGCTAAAGTAAATGACAACGTCCACGAGGGCTAAACTAAATGAACATAAAATATAAGTAAAGAAGATCATACCTCCAATACTCATCATGCATCTTCACTTTAAATTTATCAAAGGACATATACATGTAATGTGATTATTACAATTATCATCGGGTTTCATGCATAATTAGAAAATAACATCTCGTGTAGTCAATAAGAATGCCTTCTACAGCCAATATTATAATGACCCATTATATTAGAAATTTTAGGGCTTTCAAGCATGGTTACTAATTTGGTTACTAAACATGAGTACAACATGAGTAATAGCATAGCCGAAGACCGAAACAATAGCTTAGTCAAATGCTACACATGTTAACATAGACATGAGCTTAATTGATAGAATAAACCATAGTCACTCATAGTATTTATGGTAATTTAGCCATACAACCGTATACATCTATTCTAAGATAATCACCATGATATAATTACTCAATTTAGACAATATATTTTCAAAGGAGCATTTTCTAGATATTTAGAAAGCGACTAAGGTCTTTAAGAGAACAAAATAAATCCAAGCTTAATGTGGGTTAAGAACCCACTTATAGTTTTACAAAATACATTTCAAGTCTAACTTCTACCCGAGACTAGGCTAAGGTATCTAAGTCAAGTTTTAGATGTCTAACAAACCATGGTAGTCCTAAGATAAAGGTCTTTGTCAGGTACTACTACTAACTCATCCATGGCAACTAATGTACCTTCACTAATGTAAGCAACTAGGATCAACTTACCCCTAACATAAGTGACAAGGTTTCCCACTTACAACAACTAGAGCATCCTTATGATATCCATGAGACACAAAGTCTAGTTTCGCAAAGTTCAAGCCTACAAGTCAAGCATTTCATCGTATGAGTCCCAAATAACCTAAATAATTAACCTGATATCAAGTGTTGCCATTTATCAATCCAACACAAAGAACCCCTCCCAACCTAACAAGATATAACAATTATACTGTAATAGAGCTTAACTTTATAAGAAGTAAGACTTGCCTACCTCGAATAAAATGTAAGCTCACGAACTGCAAAACCTTTATTTCCTTCATAAAAAGCTTTTTCAAGGTGCCAATCTATCAAATACATAATTTACACATTATGATGTTCAAATTAATACCCATATTGCTATATTGTGCTTCAAGTCCAAAAATAACACCAAAAATCACCAAGTGGATCCCACTTATGAAAAATACATTTTGGAGGTCAACCCTATATTCATAGACCATTGAGGAGTCATAACCCTCAATAAGTAGGTATGGGTTAAGATTATTTGGGGCTTAATCAAGCCTCTAAGCTAGTTGGAGTTTTGGCAAAGAATTCAAGAAATCTAAACATGAAATCGAAGTATTCATACCTCAAATTTGTTGTTAATCATGAAAATATAAGTTATCTAAGATCCCAAGATGTACCCAAGAGTAAATGTTAGTTTAGCATATCATTTTAGGGTTCCTTGGTCTCCAAGACTAGAAAAGTGTGTTCAAAACGCGGCCTAAAGGCCTTTTAAATACCCATCCCAGGCCCTCAGCTATGCTGATCTCCATCCAGGGATGGTGATCACATAAGGGTGATCACGGCCACTTACATGGTGATCGTACAAGGGAAAATATGATGCCCTTTATGCAATTGTACCCACCTCAGCACCACCTACTTAGGAAACCTTCAAACTTTCCAATGACTCCCAAGGTTTTATTTGAAAATCTAATTTTGGCAAATAAACTAGGTAATAACACTAATTTTGACGTTTCAAATGCATTACGATAGTTGATTTTCCATTTAAGGTCATTTCAATCAAATGTGGGTCCACACCTAAACTCCTAATTTTTCAACTTTTCAACCAATAGGTGGAAATGACATCGGGCTCATTGGGACACAAATGAAAGGTGTAATTGGACCAAAATTGATATTCAGGAGCTGCTGGAATAGTCAAAATTCTAATTTGAGATCGTTCATCTAAAATTTTTGTTCCGTGGATATGTCAAACCAGAGAAGACTTCAAAACATGAAATTGACTCTAAAAACCAAATAAACATCTTAGTAATCAAGGTTTTTATTACATCAAGTCATAAATGAATTAGGAAAGTTATGGAAAATCTCTAATGATGAAAATACGGAAAATAACCTGAAGAGTCATTACAATATCCATTACTAAAGAAATTTCTATCCCAAAAAGTTGTAGATGGGAAAATACCTGAAGGCTTGCATAGGAGGGGATACTGCACTAGCATCTCACTCTCTATCTCCCAAGTGGCCACATCCACTTGATGGTTCCCCCACTGAACATTATCTACAAGAATCATCCAAGTATGCAACCGCCTCACATCACTATCAAAAATAAGCAAAGACTCCTCCACAAAGTGCAAATGCTCATCTAACTTTACTGAGTCCCATGTATGCACATGGGATGAATCAGGAATATATTGCCCCAACAAACAGAAATGGAAAACCTGATTGACAATGGAAAAATTTAGAGACAAAGCTACCTCACCAACTATGTGGAGAATCTTAATAGGATTAA
Organism: Capsicum baccatum var. pendulum; assembly: GCA_030864225.1. Classification (NCBI taxonomy): domain Eukaryota; kingdom Viridiplantae; phylum Streptophyta; class Magnoliopsida; order Solanales; family Solanaceae; genus Capsicum; species Capsicum baccatum. The sequence continues at coordinate 154,266,484 of CM061560.1, read as the reverse complement.
TATATCAAAAATTGAGCTTACCCTTCCTCAAAAATCTCAACGCACCATTCATGGGAGATACATAGAGGAATACACAATCGCCAACTCCAAATCAAAATGCACGAAGCCTATGATTGGTGTAGGCCTTCTGTCTTCTCTACGCTGTACTTAGCCTATCCTGAATTACCCTGAGTCTATCCAACGAGTACTAAAGATAATCTGTACCGAGAGGCCTCACCTCTAATGTCTTAAACCACCCAACCTGGAAAAGAAATCTCCTTCCATATGAAGCTTCAAAAGGCGCCATCTCAATAATTGAATAATAATTATTGTTATATTCGAACTCTGCCAAGGCTAAGTACTAATACACTAACCCCCAAAATTGATAGAAAGGTTCAAAGCATATCCTCAACTACCTGGATGGTATGATCAGACTGATTATTGTTCTTCAGATGAACGGTTGTACACAAATACACTTGAGCACCCAACTCCTCCAGAAATGCTCTCCAAAACCTTAAAGTGAACAGATAGCCACTATTTGAAATGATAGAAACAGGCACCCAATGCAAATAGACTATCTCACGCAGATAGATATAGGATAAACTCACATCAATGAACCTCACTTGAATAGGAATGAAATGTTCTAACTTGGTCAAATAATCCACAATAATGTAAATATCATTGAATCCATGGGAAGTACGAGGCAAACCACTAATGAAGTCCATAGTAATCAGCTCCCATATCCACTAGAGATTAGGCATCTTATGTGTCAAACCACCAAGACTCTGATGCTTGGCCTTTATATGATGACAACATAGGTGACAAGCTATAACACCTACAATATCTCTCTTCATTCCACTCCACTAATAGTGCTTCCTTAAATCTCTATAAATATTTGTTGTACAAAGATTAATTGAATATCTAGGGCTATGAGTCTTATGCAAAATTGACTTAATAAAATCACTAATCTGATGAACACAAATACGGACAAAAAACCTCAAAATACCCTCAAAATTAGTAGTGTACCTCCCAGACGCACTGCTCAACACCTAATCATGAAGGGAAAAAAACTTGTCATCCTTATACAAATGATCATGAATCTGCTCAGGTGGTGAGGAATTCATATCCAAATAGGTCAAAATCCTCCTAGGATTACAAAAATTATGGCAGACCATCAAATTGGTTATAGACTGAATGTCCTATTCCAAAGTCCTCTAAGAAGCTAATATACAAGAAAAACAACCTACACTTACCTCCTTGTGACTCAAAGCATCAACTACTATATTCGCCTTACATAGATGATACAAGATAGAAATATCATAGTCCTTAAAAAATTCATCCATCTACAATGTCGAGCATTAAGCTCTCACTGGGTCATAAGATGCTTATGGCTACGATAAGCGGTGAAAATGTCATAGTAAACCCCATACATAATGCCTCCAAATCTTTTGCATAAAAACTACCGAAGCCAACTCCCAATTATTAATGGGGTAGTTGTGCTTGTGGGCCATAAGATTTCTAGAGGCATAGGCAATGACACAACCATATTGCATCAATACACAACTAAGACCAACATCAAAAGCATCATAGAGCATGGTGAATCCCTCATCCTTAACAATACGAGCTCACACATGAGCTGAAGTAAGGAAATCTATGATCTTTCTAAAGCAAAAATCACACTCCTTGGACTATCAGAGAGGAACCTCCTTATCAGTCTATCTGGTCATAGGGGTTAAAATATTTACAAGGCCCTAGACGTAGTATCTATAATAAGCGGCCAAACCAATAAAATTATGAACCTCATTTAGATATGTAGGCCAATCACAATGACAAATTTCCTCTATCTTGGCTTGGTCTACTATAATAGCATCCTTAGACACTAGATGACAAAGTAATGTCATTGACTCAAGCCAAAACTCACACTTGGAGAACTTGGAGAAAAGTAAATGATCTCTCAAAGTTTGTAGCATGATCTTCAAATATTGTGCATGCTCCTCACTACTCCTCAAATACACAAGAAGGTCATCAAATAACATAATCACGAACGAATCCAAATAAGGCATAAATACTCGATTCATTAAATCCATGGATGCGTCCGGACACTAGTCAACCCAAAGGACATCAATAAGAACTCATAATGACCATATTGGGTCCTAAATGCTATCTTCAGGATAAACTCATCTTGAATTGTCAATTGATTGTAATCAGACCTCAAATAAATTTTACAAATTATAGCGACATCTTAAAGCTCTTTGAAAAAATCATCAATGCGAGGCATAGCATAACAGTTCTTCACCATAACCATATGAACCTGCCTATAATAACACATAGAATAATCTTTGTTCCTTACAAATAATAAAGGGTCAAACCAAGGGAACACACTTGGTCTAATAGAACCCTTAACAATTTGATTTTGAAGTTGAAATTTTTGCCCTTTAAGCTCTATAGGTGTAACACCCCAAATATGGGTCCCAATACGTCACACAGTGCTAAAGATTATGAGTAGCCTTAAGATAACCATATCTGCCTTCTACTAAATTTGAAACTCATAATAGGGAAGTATAGATATAAAATAAAGTTAAAATGCAGAATTTTGTATGAGCTAAGATGAAAAATGTATGAAAATAATAAACTCAAGAGTCTAATCAGTCACTACTGAAAGTATGAATCATATCTAGCTATCTGACAAGCCTCTACTACTAAAGCTAGAGAGTCACTGGGATATATTCCCAGCCGACTAGAACTATCTGAATACTAAATCATCTATACTAATAAGCTATGAAACAAACTAAATGACTAAGTCCCCAAACTATGAGGACTCACCAACTGTCGAGATGCAGATGGAGATGCTCAAAATCACTCACATTGCTGAAACTAAGCATCAGAACCTACATTATAAGACAATGTAGCACATTGACATGCATATGGATTGTTATTTCTCGATTATACTGAGTATAAAGGGGTGAATAAACAAGTAAATCAATATCTCAATATTATTATAAATTTGTAAAAGAATGCATGCTAAATATAGATGACTCACATAATCTGGAATATTTATAAGCTGAAAATCATAACCATGAATAGCAAAACATATTTCATCGATCTAGTGAGTCATAACGTTTAATTTCTAAAAGTTATACTTGTATTATATCTTTAAACCATGTTGTCTAAGTGTAAAAAAGGATTCACTTTTATATCTGAAATTTGAAAACTGACATCTCTAACTAATGCCTCATATTATGTAATATCTGAATAAAATTTGTGAGCCCTTACACTTAATTTCTAAAAGTTTTTCTGCTATTCTTTACTCGTTTATGTAAACTATAGAGAAATGCTTTTAAAAACTATTCTAAAAGTCTTTATTGATAGGAAGATTCTTCTAACTAACATACACTATGTGAGCTATCACAGTGTCCAACATCTAGTTCCCTTATTGGAAAACTTCACATTTGGGAGAGGTGTCATACTCTTGCCAAGGAGTATAACCTAATCTAAGTGATCACATCAGTATCTGTCATCCATATAGAAATGGAAATAATATAATAATCTAAACCTATATTGGATTGTATTTCTATGGCATGTGAACATAACTAACTCAATTCTAAATACTACACCCTTTACTCTATATGCTCATTCTGTTGGAAATCCACTTTTAAAAACTAATATAAGGGTTTATGATGAAAACCTCTTGTAAATTTGTTACTGTAAACTATAGCTAAATCTATAAAGTGGATTCCAAATCTAAACTGAAATCAAAAGATCAAATCTTCATTAATAATCTTAAAATAACTAGTCATGGGATGCATTAAGCATACTCATTCTTGAAATATCAATATTCCAACTAGGGCTAGTAACCCATGCATAAAATTCATGTCAAATCATCATAAAGTGCATGCTTGATAATGAAAATATTGGTAAGTCAATTGTAAATCTAGAAATTACTGCAGTACGTATGAAAATACAAAAGTAGACATGCAATTTAACATGTATTTCACTTGAAATCTCATAATATTGCAAATAGCAATATTGGGTATGAACCGTAATTAAAAACTCATGTAAACTCATGTAAAATTATCTTTAAGAACTAATTTTGGGCACATGGATGAAAGAATTATCCTTGTTGAAAATCCCACATATCTTAATTGATTCAATCAAAGAGAACACTTGATTTAGGATTCCTATTTGTGACCTCGAAGATGGATTCTTGATTATCTTGTATTGGAAACCCTGAATTTTGAGTTTATTTGGAGAAAGAATGGCGAATTTTGGATTTCTTAGGAATTAAGTTTTGATATTCTAGGTTTTCATTGAGAGAAAGTTGATGAAAAGTGCGCATATAATGGTTGGAATAAAATTAATTCAGTGTTATTCATGGATTGGGGGATGAGGAAAAGCCTAGATTGCACTTTAAAACTTAAGTTCAAAAATTGATATCCCAATTTTGGGCCCCACAGCGACTCGGGGCTATCGCGGAGGCTCACTGGAAATGGGACCATTGCTATTTTGGGTTGTGGCGCGACACAGCGTCATCGTGTTGTTCCTCTGGAAAAAGGACGAGTGCTATTTTGTCCTTTGTCACGATGAGGTATAAGAACGTTGCGCCACTGGAAAAGAAAGAGTGCCATTTTGCACTCCTTCTCGATACGGTATCAGTCCATTTGGAAATTTTAATGCGATATAGGTAAATCACAATGAGATACTGGAAAAAAGGATGAACGGGAAGTGGATTTTCACTGCAACGCTTTGAAATCATAGTGCTCTACTGGAAATTGGACAATTGCAATTTTGTCCTTCACCGTGACGTGGTGCTTATCAAAATGCCATAGTGTTTTCACTAGAATCACTGTAACTTCTCAACCGAGTATCGAATTAAGGTAAAATAGGTATTTTTGGAAAGCTAATTCAATTATCTACACACTGAAGGGTATAAATCTAGAAATTTCCACATGCATCCAGTATTATACACTTTCAAAGCTAACCCTTGCAACACTAGAAGCTAAACTGAGCTAGAAAAAAGTATGGGGTATTACAATATCTCTCCCTTTGGAACATTTGTCCTCGAATAATAGTAATAAAACTAAAGAAACCGAGGAACTGAGGCTATATGCAATGGACAACTTGAAAAAAATTGCATGACTGAATCTAAAACTTACTGTGCAACTAAACTAATCTACGAGTGCATTAATTTAAAAGAAGATAGCTATATAGCTGAATCTGGGACTGGAAAAGAACTGAATTAAGGAGTACTGTTACCTTCGGATGAATCTGAGTTCGTGGAAAAGAGATAAGGATACTTGACTCGCTTGCCTGCTTCTGCTTCCCAACATGACTTAAAATATAATAGAGGCCTACATATCGGGGACTAAGCATACCCATTTTCCCAAATCTCTTAACCCTCTTCATTGGTGAAACCTTTAAATACACAAGATCATCTATACAAACTCAAGATCTCTTCTTCTTACATTTGTATAAGATTTCTGATGACTTTAAACTACTTTCAATCTCTCTCGAATAAACTAAAATTTCTCCATTGCTTCAAGCACCATATCTTGCCCAATCAAAGCGACCTCACTCACTTTAAACCTACCTATTGGTGTTCTATTCCTCCACCCATAAAGAGCTTCAAAGAGGGAAATTTGAATACTAGAATGTTAACTATTATTGTAGGCAAACTCAATCAAAGACAAATGGTTATCCCAACTGCCTTTTAAATCAAGAACACATGACCTCAATATACCTTCTAAGTTATAAATGGTCCTCTCTGCCTAACAATCTATCTAAGGATGTTAAGCAGAATTGAGATGAACTTGGATACAAAGACCCTTATGAAAGGCATTCTAAAATTAAGAGGTAAACTGAGTACCCCTATCTAAGATGATGGACAAAGTAACTCTATGCAGTCTAACCTACTCTCTAATATACAACTTAGCATAATCTTCAGCTATGTAGGATGTGTGAACTGGCAAAAAATGGGCTAATTTTATCAATCTTTCTACAATCAGCCAAATTGAATCATGCCGACGATGTGAATGTGGTAATCTAGTCACAAAGTCTATATTCACCTTTTCCCACTTCCAAGTGGGGATACAAAACTCCTGCAAAGTTCCACCAAGTCTATGGTTCTAAGCCTTAACCTGTTTACAAGTCTCACACTTGGCTACAAATTTTGCGATACGTTTCTTCATACCTCTCCACCAATAGAATTCTCGCATATCACGGTACAACTTGATGTCTCCCGAATGAATGGAATAATGCTCACCATGTGCTTCTGCAATAATTCGCTACCTCAAGTCATTAACACATGGCATACACAATCTAATCTGGTATCTCAATACACTATCTCCTCATTGGGAGTAAACCTCTATCTTTTGCTCTTTAACTGAACCCTTCAGTTTGACCAAATTACAATTCTTATCCTGCTTCTCTTTAACTCCAGAAACTAAAGAAGATTTTGAACTATTTTGAACCTAAATATTTCCCTCAGACGAATCAACCAACCTCACACTCAATCTAGCTAACCGGTGAATTTCTCAAACTAATTCTCTCTTATCATTCTCCACATAAGCAACACTGCCCATAAACAATCAACTATGGGCGTTTGTCACTACATTGACTTTGCTCGGATGGTACAACCCACTCATGTCATAATCCTTCAACAATTCTAGCCACCTTCTCTTACGAAGATTTAAATCTCTCTGAGTAAGCACATATTGCAAGGTTTTATAATCCATAAACACATTAACTTATACCCCGTAAAGATAGTCCCTCCAAATTTTCAATGCAAATACAACAGCTAACTCAAGAACATGGGTAGGGTAGTTCTCTTCTTGAGGCTTAAGCTATCTATAGACATATGCTATAAACTTACCCCTTTACATAAGAATACAACCCAGACCAATTCTGGAAGCATCACAATATACAATAAACCCATCTGTACCATCAAGCAGTGCTAAAACTGCGGCTGAAGTGAGTCGAGTCTTCAACTTCAAAAAACTCTTCTTATAGAAATTTGACCACTGGAACTTAACTTTCTTTTGAGATAATCTAGGCGTAAGAGATGCAATAGATGAAAAACCCTTAACAAAGCATCTATAATAGCCAGCTAAACCCAAGAAACTTTGGATGTCTGATGGAGAAATAGGTCTAGCCCAGTTTCTTACTGCTTCTTTCTTTTGGCGATCAACTCTAATACCATCACTAGAAATAATATGTTCTAGAAAAGCTACTGATCTTAGCCAAAATTTACATTTACTAAATTTGGTGAACAACTGGTGATCCCTAACAGTTTATAACACAATTCTAAGGTGATCTGCATGATCATCCTCACTACGAGAATTGACAAGCATATTATTGATAAAGACATTGACAAACATGTCCAAATAGTGTTTGAACACTCAGTTCATCAAGTCCATGAATGCTTTTGGGGATTTGTTATCTGAAAGGACATGACTAGAAACTCAAAATGACCATAATGAGTTCTGAAAGCTATCTTTGGAATATCATATTCCTTTATCTAAGCTGATGATAGTTGGATCTAAGTCTATCTTTGAGAAGTAACTTGCACCATGGAGTTAGTCAAATAAGTCATCAATCCTAGTAAGAGGATATTTGTTTTTTATTGTGACTTTATTCAGTTGACGATAGTCATTACACAGTCACAAAGAACCATCTTATTTTTGCACAATAGGATTCGAGCACCCCATGGAGAGATACTAGACCTTATGAAACCTTTATATAAGCAGTCTTTAAGCTACTCTTTTAACTCTTTAGGCTTGGCTGGATCCATATGATATGGAGGAATAAAGATAAGCTTAGTATCGGGAAGAAGATCAATACCGAATTCTATTTCCCTATAGGGAGGTATCCCTAGCAAATCTTTAAGAAAGATATCTGAAACACACTGACTACACAAACTGGCTGAACTTTTTGAGTTTCAAACTTAGTGTATTTGACTCGAACTAGATGATAGAAACACCCTTTTGATATAAACTTTCTGGATTTAAGATAGGATATGAAATGACTCTTGGGAGACACTGAATTACCTTCCCACTCAAAGACTGGCTCATCTAGAAACTAAAACTTCACCGCTCGAGTGTGACAATCTATAGACGCATAACAAGAATGGAGACAATCCATGATAAGAATTAGGTCAAAGTTGACCATATCTAACTTTATTAAGTCTGCTAACATAGTTTTATGAATAATAATAATAGGACACTTTGTATAGATCTATTTGGCAACAACTGACTTACCCACTAAGGTAGAAACTAAGAAGGGCTAAGGTATCTTCTCAGGACCTATTTCAAAATTTACTACAACTAATAGGGTCATATAAGAAAAAATCAACCCAGGGTCTAACAACACATAAACATCATTATAAAATACCCGAACCATACCAGTAATAACATTTAGTAAATCCTCCTACCCCCAATGGTATGGTAAAGCATAAAACTAATTCTTGCGCTGACAACCATTGGTACAAGATGATGTGCCTTGAGGAGGAACTGGGTTACCTAGAGGAGCTGGTGCGCTAGTAGCCTGAGTCTAGGGGAAAATATCTCTATTTCCGTGCTTAGCATGCGGATACTCTTTGACTCTGTAACCCAACTTAGCACAACCATAATAAACCTTTTGGTCCCAAAAATCACTCACCAAGATGATTCTTACCATATTTAGCACATGGAGGATAACTGGGCTTTCCACTTTTAGTATCCTGAGATATAAACATAGAAGTCTTACCCCACTATTTCTATCTAGCTTTAGGGGCGGGAGAATTGGCTGGAGATGGAACTGGCATAGGTGAATAATTCTAAAACTATGAACGATTTCCCCCTCCAAACTTTGTTAGGCTATACCTAAACTATCCTATTATAGCCTTCTTATTTTCTCTGTCTCTTTTTTAACTTTCAAGACTTAATCCGGTGGGCATGAATCATCAGCCTAATAAGATCCATGTCCCCAATAAGTATGGCAGTCCTATACTCCTTGACTACCAGACCAGATACTCTTCAGCTATTATAATAGGGCATACTTAGACAATTGGTTGAATTTAAGGCAATAATTGATCACTATCATCGAGCCCTACCTCAGGGTCATAAAATCTTCTACATTAGCATCTCCTATTTCATAATGAAAGAACCTGTCTAGAAACACATCCTAAAATACCTGACAACTTATAGGAGCTATATTCTCACCACTACCATTCTTCCTCATAACCACCCAACATATGCTACATCCTTCAATCTATAAGATGCCAACTCTACATTCTTCTCTTCAGAAATGTGCATAATCTGTGTGATCTTCTTCACCTCATCTAAATAAAGATATGGGTCCTCACCTGCTTTTGACCTAAAGAACTCTGGTGGATTCATTGTCGTGAAGTCTTGGATTCTGGCAGCTGCTAAATTCCTATTCTGCTTAACTGGGATTACCGCCTAATTGTTGCCCTTAACATTGGCAGTCACAGCTTAGGTCAATACCTTAAAGGCAGCCCAAAATTCAGCATGAGATACATTCTCATTTAGAGGGTCAGTAGGTTGGGGTGGCTAGTTATCATATCTGCAGGCATTAGCTCATCGATGAGGCATATTGAACTATCACATACAAGAATGAGTTAAAAGAAGATAGAGATACTATAAGAATGATAGATCATGAAAAAAAGAAATAATTTTCTAAAAACGTCCCATAGCCTCTTGCTCATAAATTTCATGCGCTTCACTCCCATGATCAAGCCTCTACGTAACATAGCTTGTCTGATTCCCTAAGACTCTTCTAACCTTAAGATCTGATGCCAAGTTTGTAATGCCCCAAAAATGGGTCCTGAGCATCACATGGTGCTCAAAACTATGAGTAGCTTTAAGCTAACCTCGTCTTCCTTTTACTAAATCTGAATCTCATAATAGGGAAGTATGCATATAATAAAGCTAAAATATAGAATTCTGTATGAACTAAGTAAAAATGTCTCAATATTATATTTGAAAATACTAAACTCAAGAGTCTGATCAATCAATACTGAATATCTGAATCATATCTAGCAGTCTGAAAAGCCTCTACTTCTAATGCTAGAGAGTCACATGGACAAACCCCCAGCTGACTTTAACTCTCTGAAAATACTGAATCATCTATACTAATAGATACAAAAAACTGAATAACTAAGTCCCTGAACTATGAGGACTCACCAATTGTCAAGATATAGATGGAGATCAGTACTTATGAGACAATGTAACACATAGATGTATATGAAGATCAGTACTTCTGGATTGTACTGAGTATATGGGGGTGAATGAACAAGAACATCAATATCTCAATAATATTATAAATTTGTAAAAGAATACATGCTAAATGTAGATGACTCACATAAGCTGGAATATCTGAAAACTAAAAATCATAACCATGAATAGCAAAACATGTTTCATAGTTCTAGTGAGTCATAATAGTTATTTTCTAAAAGTTGTACCTGTATTCTATCATTAAATCATGTTCTCTAAGTGTAAAAATGGACTCACTTTTTAATATGAAATTTTAAAGCTGACATCTATAACTAATGCCTTATATAATACAATATGTGAATAAAATTTGTGAGCCCTTACACTTAGTTTCTAAAAACTTTTCTCTTCTTGTTTACTCGTTTCTGTAAACTATAGGGAAATACTTTTAAAAACTATTCTAAAAGTCTTTACTAATGGAGAGGCTTTTTTAACTGACATACACAATGTAAGCTATCACAGTGTCCAACATCTAGTTCCCTTAGGGTAAATCCTCGCATTAGGAAGAGGTTTCATACTCTTTCCAAGGAGTATAACCTAATCTAAGTGATCATATCTCTATCTATCATCAATATAAAAATAGGAATAATCTGACAATCTGAACCTACATTGGCTCATCGTTCTGGGGAATGTGAACATACCCAAATCGGTGCTAAATTCTACTCCCTTTACTCTATAGGCTCATTCTATTGGAAATCTACTTTTAAAAACTAATATAAGGGTTTACGATGAAAACCACTTTTAAATTTGTTACTGTAAACTGTAGCTAAATCTGTGAAGTGGATTCCAAATCAAAACTGAGATCAAAAGATCAAATATTTATTAATAATATGAAAATAAGAGTCATGGGATACATTAAGCATAGTCATTCTTGAAATATCAACATTCAAAATAGGGCTAATAACCTACTAATAAATTCATTTCAAATCATCATAAAGTTCATCCTTGATAATGAAAATATGGATAATTAAATTCTAAATCTTGAAATTTCTGTAATACACATGAAAATACGAAAGTAGACATGCAATTTAACATCTAATTCACTTGAAATCTCATAATATTTCAAATAACAATATTAGGTATGAATCCTAAATCAAATTTTGGGCATAAGGATGAAAGAATTATCCTTATTAAACACCGCACATACCTTGATTGATGCAATTGATGAGACCACTTACTTTGGATTCCTATTTGTGCTCATGAAGATGGATTCTTGATTAACTTTAATTGGAAACCTTGAATTTTGAGTTTTCTTTGAGAAAGAATAGTGGAATTTGGATTTCTTGGGAATTAAGTTTTGATGTTCTAGGGTTTCTTTTGGAGGAAGTTGATGAAAAGTGAGCAATTAATGGTTGGAATAGGATTAATTCAGTGTTACTCATGAATTGGGGGATGAGGAAAAGATTAGATTGCCCTTAAAAAATTATTTTTGGAAACTAAAATCCCAATTATGGGCCCCACCACAATATGAGGCTATTGCGGTGGCTCACTAGATAAGGAACCATTGCCATTTTGGGTTGTGGCGCGATGCAGCATAATTGTGTTGCACCACAAGAAAAAGGATAAGTGCTCTTTTGGCTTTTGGTGAGAAGCGGCATAATCGCGTTGCGCCACTGAAAAAGGACTAGTGCTATTTTTCACTACTCTGAGATATGGTATCTATCCATGTAGAAATTTTGATGCGATACAGGAAAATCACGCTGAGATACTAGAAAAAGGTCGAACGAGAACTATAGTTTCACCGCGACACGATGAAATTGCGGTGCTCCACTAAAAATTGGACTATTGTGATTTTTTCCTTCACCGCGCTGCGGTGCCTATCAAAATGCCCTACAATTTTCACTAGAATTGCCATAACTTCTAAACTGAGTATCAAATTAAGGAAAAATTGGTATCATTGGAAAGCTAATTCAATTATCTACACATTGACAGGTCTAAAGAAGAAAAATTCCATATGTATCAAGAGTTATACACTTTTAAAGCTAACTCTTATCACACTAGAAGCTAACTGAGCTAGAAAAAAGTATGGGGTATTACAATATCTTCCCCTTGGGAACATTCGTCCTCGAATGAGACTAATTAAAATAAAGATGCTGAGGAACTTAGGATATATGCTAGAATGTACAACTTGAAACAAACAACAAGACTTAATTTAAAACATACTGAGCGACTGAACTAATCTGCTAGTGCATGAATTTACAAGAAGATAGTTATATGTCTGAATCTGGGACTTAAAAAGAACTAAATTAAGGAGGACTTCGACTGAATTTGAGTTCGTGGAGAAGAGATATGGATACTTAGCTCTCATGTCTTCTTCTACTTTCCAACACGACTCAAAATTTGGTAGGGGCCTATATATTGGGGAATAAACTTCCACTTTTTGCCAAATCTCTTCACCTCCTTCATGGGTGTAACCTTCAAATACATAAGATCATCTACTTCAAACTCAAGATCTCCCCTTCTTATGACTACATAAGATTTCTAATGACTCTGAGTTGCTTTCAATCTCTCTTGAATCAACTAAACTTTCTCCATTGCTTCAAATACCATATCTGGCCCAATCAAAGCGGCCTTCCCCAAATCAAACAAACCTACTGGTGATCTACACCTTTGCCCATAAAGAATTTCAAATGGGGCTATCTGAATACTAGAATGGTAACTATTATTGTAGGCAAACTTGATCAACGACAAGTTGTCATCCTAACTACCTTTGAAATCGAGAACATATGCCCTCAACACATTTTTTAAGGTCTTAATGGTTCTCTCTGCCGTACCATCTTTCTAAGGATAAAAAGCTAAACTGAGATGAAATTGGGTGCAAGACCCTTCTGAAAGGATTTCCAAAACTAAGAGGTAAACTGAGTACCCCTGTCTGAGATGATAGAAAAAGAACTCCATAAAATCTAACCAACTCTTTGATAACGACATAAAATAATCTTCAGCTATGTAGGACGTGTGAACTGGAAAGAAATGGGCTGATTTGGTCAATCTATCAACAATCACCTAAATCAAATCAAGCCGATGATGCAAATGGGGTAATCTAGTCACAAAGTCCATATTCACCTCTTCCTACTTCCTAGTGGGGATACCAAACTCTTGTAAAGTGCCACCAATTCTTTGTTTCTCAACCTTTACCTATTGAGAAGTTGCACACTTGGCTACAAATTCTGAGATATCTTTTTCATACTAAACCAACTAATAGAATTCACGCAAATCATGGTACATCTTGGTAGCTCCCGAATGAATGGAATAATGTGCAGTACGCACTTCTACCATGATCCACTGCCACAAATCATCAACACATGGCACACATAATCTAATCTAATATCTCAATACATAATCTCCCTCTTAGGAGAAAACCTTTACCTTTTGTCCTTTAACAGAATACTTTAGTTTGACCTAACTAGAATCCTTATCATGCTTCTCTTTCACTTCAGAAACTAAAGAAAATTCAGAACTATTTTAAACCCAAATATTTCCCTCGACTGAATCAACCAATATCAAATGCAATCTAGCTAATCGGTGAGCTTCTCTTACTAATTCTCTCTTATCACTCTCCATATGAGCAACACTTTCCATAGACAATCTACTAAGGGCATTTGCCACTACATTGGCCTTGCCCAGACTATACAACATAGTCGTATTATAATCCTTAAACAATTCTAACCACATTCCCTAGTAAGTATTTAAATCCCTCTAAGTAAATACATATTGCAAGATTTTGTGATCCGTAAACACATTAACATGTACCCCATAAAGATAGTGCCTCTAGATTCTTAATGAAAAATAACAACAGCTACTCAAGATCATGGGTAGGGTAGTTCTTTTTGTGAGGCTTAAGTCATCTAGAGGCAAAGGCTATAACCTAAACCCTCTACATAAGAACACAACCCAGACTGATTATAGAAGAATCATAATATACAACTAACCCATATGTACCATCAGGCAGTGCTAAAACTGAGGCTGAAGTGAGTTGAGTCTTCAACTTTTAAAAAATCTTCTCACATGAATCTGACAAATAAAACTTAACTTTTTTTAAGTCAATCTATATATAGGAGATATAATAGACAAAAACCTTCAACAAAGCATCTATAATAGCTAGCTAACCCCAAGAAACTTTAGATATCTAATGGAGAAATAGGTCTAGGACAGTTTCTTAATGCTTCTGCCTTTTGGGAATCAAATCTAATACCATCATTTGAAATAATATAACTAAAGAAAGATACCATCTTTCCCAAAATTAACATTTACTAAATTTGGTAAACAACTAGTGATCCCTAAGAGTTTGAACACAATTCTAAGTTGATTTGCATGATCATTCTTACTACGAGAATAGACAAGAATATTATTGATAAAGACTATGACAAACATGTTCAAATATAATTTGAACACTCGGTTCATCAAGTTCATGAAGGTTGATGGGGCATTGTTAGACCGAAGGACATGACTAGAAACAAAAAATGACCATAACGAGTTCTGAAATATTTCTTTGGAATATCACATTCCCGTACTCTAACCTAATGATAGCCGGATCTAAGGTCTATCTTTGAGAAGTAACTTGAACCTTGGAGTTGGTCTAATAAGTCATCAATCATAGAAAGAGGAATTTTATTTTTAATTGTGACTTTATTCAATGCACATTCGCAAAGAGCCATCTTTCTTTTGTATGAATAGGATGGGAGTGCCCCATGGAGAGACACTAGGCCTTATGAAACCATTATGTAAGAGGTCTTTAAGTTGCTATTTTAACTCTTTATGTTTGGCTGGACCTATACGATATGGAGGAATAGAGATAGGTTGAGAATCTAGAAGAAGGTAATACCGAATTCTATTTCTCTATTCGGAGGTACCCCTGTCAAATCTTTAGGAAAGATATCAGGAAAATTAGTGACTACACTGACTGACTGAACTGTTAGAGTCTCAGACTTTGTATCTTTGACTCAAACTAGATGATAGATACACCCTTTGGAGATTAACTTTCTGGCTTCAAAATAGGATATGAAATGACTCTTGGGAGATACCGAATTACTTTCCCACTCAAATAATGGCTCATCTAGAAACTAAAACTTCACCACTAAGGTGTGATACTCTATAGATTCATAACAAGAATGGTGCCAATCCATGCCAATAATAATGTCTAAGTAGACCATATCTAACTTTATTAAATCTGTTAACATAATTTTATGAAGGATAGTGATAGGACACTTTCTATAGATCTATTTGTCAATGACTGACTTACCCACTTGAATAGTATCTAAGAACGGCTCAAGGATCATTTCAGGACCTATTTCAAAATTACTGCAACTAGTGGGGTCATATAAGAGAAATTCTGCCAAGGGTCTAACAACACCTAAGAATCAAGATGAAAGACACGAAGCGTACTAGTAACAACCTCTGGTGAATCCTCCTACTCCTGATGGGATGATAATGATAAAACCAATTCTGGCGCTGACTGCCACAAGTACTGGATAATGTACCCTAGGAGAGACTGGGCGACCTATAGGATCTGGTGCACTAGTAGCCTAAGTATGGAGGAGAACATCCTTGTTTCTCTACTTAGCATGCAAACAACCTTTGATTTCATGAACCAACCTACCATAACCATAATAACCTTTCTGCCCTAATAAGCACTCACCAGGATGATTCTTATAAAATTTAGCACTTGGAGGATAACTGGGCTTTCAACCCATACTATTCTGAGATCTGTAGATAGATGCCTTACCCCACTGTTCCTATGTAGCTCTGGGGGTGAGAGAATTGGCTAAAGATGGTGTTGGCATAGATGAATGACTCTAATACTGCGAATGATATCCCCCTCCAAACATTGTCTAGCCATACTCAAACAGCCTGATTCTAGCCTTCTTATTTCCCCTCTCTATTCCTTTCAAAATTTCTACCTCAACAGGCTGGGCATGAATCATAGACCTAGCAAGATCTATGTCTCCAAAAAATATGGCAGTCCAACACTTATTAACTACCAAACCAGATACTCCAGTAATAAAATTACTCAAACTCTCCTTAGGGTCAGCCATTGTATCAGGGACATACTTAGACAACTGGTTGAACATAAAGCAATACTCTTTCATAATCATTGACCTTTGCCTCAGGGTCACAAACCCTTCTACCTTAGCTTCTCTAATTTCAAGCGAAAAAACCTTTCTAGAAATGCATTCAGAAACACCTGCCAACTCATAGAAGATGCATTCTTACCTCTACCATTCTTCTTCATAACCACCTAACCATACTATAATGCCCCGGGTCTGCACCCTAGATGCCGCACGGTGCTCACAATCCTAAAGGATCACAAATTAACCCATGATTTAATACCTACTATGAGCATTAAATAATAATACTATCAAAATGTGAAATATAGGATGAAATGCCATATGGTTCACAATCTGAATATGAATAAATAATAATATCCAATAAACATCTGAATCTGAAATACAGTATAAACTAGTCTAATCTGAAAAGCCTCTAACTAAACTACCTAAATGTGGGGTCGATGGGATAAGCCTCCAACTAACTCCGACTACAAAAATTCTGAAGCTACTAAAGATAATAAAATAAATTCATATCCTCGATAGATGAGGACTCACTACTAAATCTACGACTACTTGCTAAATCTATCTTCCTACAGTCAGGAACCTAAGCATCCAAACCTATGATATGAGATATGATAGCATAAAAAAATAGTATGTGTCAGTATGTGGAATGTACTGGTATGCTAGATGAGGTAAGGATGAATGCAAGGGTTCATATTCATGAACTGTAACTGACTGAATGATACAGAGTAACCAAATATGAGAGTACATGCATAACTAAACTACTGTAAATACTGAGTATGCAATACTGTTCATATACATGTATGTATACTATATCAGATCTTTTACTGAAGCTGAGTACTGAGTTTAGACACTACATAACTGATAATTTGAGATTTACTAATAACTAAATTACAGATAGTTGAGTGGCTGCATCTGACAATCCTATATTCTTAGAACTAAACTGAGTTCTGTTTATAGACTGAAACTGAGACTGTGGTAAGAAATAGTCTAACCAACATGCCCCTAATAAGATAATTGGGGTCTAACTTGTAACCCCAGTTGGAAGGGTGCTATTATCGTACCACGAGTAAATACAAGCTAAAAAGTCACCCTCATCGAGCAGGTGCCCTGAACGATAATGGTGGTACCCTAAACTAGTAGGTACAGAAACCCCATCAAACCTCAACTGACAAGTTAATATCTCAAGCTACGTTGGCTACGTAGTTCTGGAATTCAAGGACTACTTCTAAAGATCACACCCTATACTGGCAGGCGAGCCCCCATTCTTGGGTTCACTCGATGCTAAATCCTACTGCCAACTGAATAGACCATGGACTGATTACTAGATTATACTAGATTTGACTAAACTATTATTGATCGTGTTGACTAACTGGAACTAGACTGAGTTCACTAATTTCTAGAATTTACTAAGTACTACTGATCATGACATTACTAAGACTATTTTGTAAATACTGTAGCTCTTGGTAAACAGCTAAGATTTTCTGGTATTAGATACCCATTGGACTCGGTAGCATGAAAAGTAATGCATAACATGATCTTGAAAAGAATAACAATGTCAACTTGTTCATAATTCATTCATAGAGATATTTTATCAAATATTTGTAGGGCATAAACTTGTATATATGCTAGCATGTCATGATTTAACAATGTTATTATCATGGACATTCCATCTAACACATAGGGAGCACAACTTAATACATATAATCATGAACAACATATACAAATTGTAACTATAACACCCAAACTTTCTCATTCAAGGATTATAACATGGTAATTACACAATTCAATATACATGCTATTTCAATTTCATAGGACCTACAATTAAACATGGATTAAAACTCAATTAATGTCATCAATATGAATACAATCCAATTTCAAGCATGTAAATCATGAAACAAAGTCTTGTTCTTTCAAAAATGGATTCTTGAACTCTATGGGTGAAAGGAACCCATAGATGAACACCAAACATACCTAAGATGATTAATTCTTGAAGGTTCTTCGAGGAATTCTTCAGATTCTTTCTTGATTCTTGAAGCTAGGGTTTTTCCCTTTTGCTAGAGAATGTTTTAATCTTGAGAGAAAGTGAGTAAATAATGGTATAATAGGTTATTTAGGGGTTTAATATCATGTTTAGACTGATTAGGTCCGTGGAATAAAAACCAAATCACCCCTGGGAATATTTAAAAATTTCGTCATGGGATGCCCAAATTTGACAACTACTGCGATGCGGTGGCATCGCAATGAGCCACTAGAATGTGGTTAGCACTGTGTAAAAATGAACGACTGGGAAATTTGATTTTGGTGCGACGCAGCACCATCACAGACCTCACTGGAACTTGACCATTGGGAAAATATCCCTTGGTGCGGGGTAGTGGAATCACGATAGCTCATTGGAAAGCTGCCTGAATTTCCTACACAATGTTGATCTCTAAATTAATCTTAGGAAATATGGGGTATTACAATATCTCTCCCTTAGGAATATTCATCCTCGAGTGATACTGGTCAAGCTGAGCAAAACATTATAGACTTAGTTTGCACAGTGAACATGCACATCTGATGCATGGAATCCATGACTGAAGCTAATGATAAGCTCAGTTTTCATACTGAACATGCATATCTGATGCATGAGTGCATGACTCAACTGATTCATGAATGCATGACTGCCATGAATATAATATGCAACAATAATGAATATCAAATTTGTAACTGTAACTAAATGTGGAACTAGTAATTCTAAGGAAGATTGTTACCTTAAGATATGCTTGAGTTTGCGGAGAAGAGGTGAGAATAATTGGTCCGCATGTCTTCTTCTGCTTCCCAGGTATCTCACTCAATGGACTGATTCTGCCAAAGAACTTTGCTCAAGGAAACTTCTTTGTTGCTCAGTCTTTTAATCTGACAATCGAAGATTTGGAATGGAACCTCTTTGAAAGATAGATCATTCTTAATATCTACACCCTCTAAGAGAACTACGACTGCTGGGTCACTAATGTATTTCTTTTACAAGGAGACATGGAATACTTGGTGTACTGAATCTAGATCTAAAGGAAACTCAAGTTCGTAAAGTACCTTTTAAAAAAAATTAAGAATTCTATAAGCACCGACGTATCAGGGACTAAGTTTTGCCTTCTTCTCGAACCTCTTCACCCCCTTCGTAGGAGAGATTTTCAAGTACACAAAATCACCGACCTCAAACTTGAGATCCTTTCTCCTTACATCTGCATATGATTTCTGTCATCTCTGAACAGTCCAAAGCCTTTCGCTGAGCATCTTAACCTTCTCTAAGGCATCAAACACTAAATTAGCCCCTACTACTGCGGTCTCACCTACCTCAAACCAACAAATTAGAGATATACATCAATTACCCTAAATAACCTCAAATAGAGCCATCTGAATACTCGAATGATAGATGTTATTATACATAAATTCGATCAAAGGCAAGTGGTCATCCCAACTACCTTTAAAATGAACAATACATGCTCTTAACATATCTGCTAGATTTTGAATGGTCCTTTTTGATTGTCCATCTATCAGTTGGTGAAAAGCTATACTGAGGTGAACTTAGGTGCCAAGACCCTTTTGGAATGCTTTCCAGAAGTGAGAGGTAAAGTAGGTACCTCTATCTGAGATAATAGATTCTGGGACTCTGTGTAACCTGACCAATTCTCTAATATAGAGTTTGGCATGGTCCTTGGTTGAATAGGAAGTATGAACTTTCAAGAAATGAATGAATTTTGTCATCCTGTCTACCATAACCCAAATCAAATTATGTTGATGATGAGCACGAGGAAAACCTATCACAAAGTTTATGTTCACTTTGTCCTATTTCTTTGTAAGAATATTCAACTCCTATATGGACACACTAGGTTTATGGTGCTCAATCTTAACCTACTGACATGTAAAACACTAAAATACAAACTCTGCAATGTGTCTCTTTATCCTACTACACCAATAGATCTCCCATAAATTACGGTACAACTTATTATCCCCTGGATGAATCAAGTAACGCATACTATGTGCTTTTGTAAGAATTCGTTTCCTCTAGTCATCTACACCTGGCACACAAAGCCGACCCTGGCAATGCACCAAACCATCTCCCCCTTGAGATAAAACCTCTAATTTTTAATCACTGACTGACTCTTTAAACATAACAAGGCTAGGATGTCTATCTTGCTTTTCCTTAACTTCAGTAACTAGACATGATTCTGAACTATTTTTAACCAACATACAACGCTAGTTGGGGAAGATGATGAAATTATTGAGCTAACTTCCTCTTAACATTCCCAACATGAGTAACACTACCCATAGACAACCTACTGAGAGCATCTGCCACTATACTGGCCTTGCCTGGATGATATAGAACACTCATGTCGTAATCTTTCAACAATTCTAACCATCTTCTCTGATACAAATTCAAATCTTAGTGAGAGAACACATACTGAAAGGTTTTGTGATCTGTGAACACATCAACTACACCCCATACAACTAGTGCCTCCAAATTTATAAGGCAAACACTACAGCTACTAAATCAAGATCATAGGTATGGTAATTCTCTTTATGGGGTTTAAGATCTCCATAGGCATAGGTAGTTACCTTAACACTATGCGTAAGGAAATAAGCCAAACCTACTCAGGATGTATCACAGTACACAGCAAACCCTCTAGACAATCTAGTAAAGTTTGAACTGGATTGTAGTGAGTCAATTCTTCAACTCCTGAAAACTCTTTTCACATGAATATAACCACTAAAACTTGACTTCCGCCTTTGTCAATCTGGATATAGGGTATGAATAGATGAAAACCCTTCAACAATCCAATGGTAAAAGCCCACAAAGCCTAAGAAACTTCTAATATCTGATAGAGAAATTGGTCTAGGCCAGTTTGTCACCACCTCAGTCTTTTGAGGATCAAATATAATGCCATCACCGGAAATAATATGACCAAGGAATACTACCGACCTTAGACAAAATTCACACTTGCAGAATTTCGCGAACTACTGATGGGTTTTGAGAGTCTGATGTACGATTCTGAGGTGATCTGCGTGATCATTTTCATAATGGGAATACACAAGAATGTCATCGATGAAGACTATAATGAACATGTCCAAGTACTAATTGAACATACAATTCATTAAGTCCAAGAAAGATTCTGGGGCATTAGTTTTCTAAATATCACATTCTTTGACTCTCATCTGATAATAGCCTAATTTGAGGTCTATCTTAGAAAAATACTTGGCTCCCTAAAGTTGATCAAATAAGTCACCAATTCTAGGAAGTGGGTATTTATTCTTGATTGTGACTTTGTTCATCTGACAGTAGTGTATACACATTCAAAGAGAACTGTCTTTCTTACACACAAATAAGACTAGTGCACCCCATGGGGAAATGTTGGGTCTTATGAACCCCTTTTCTAAAATGTCCTTTAACTGTTCTTTCAATTTCTTGAGTTCTACTTATTCTATGCTATGTGGTGGAATAGATATAGGTTGAGTGTCTAGAGGAAGGTCTATTCCGAATCAATTTCTCTTATGGGAGGAACTACGGGAAGATCTTCGAGAAACACATCTGTAAATTCATTTACTACTAGGACTGACTTAAGACTAGGAGTCTCTGAACTAGAGTGTTTAACTCACATAAGATGATTGACACATCCCTTGGATATTATTTTTCTTGATCTAAGGTATGAAATCAGTTGTCCCTTATGCATTGTGGTACTACCTCTCCATTCAAGAATTAGTTCATTTGGAAAGTAAAAATGAACAATTTTGTTTCTACAATCAACCTAGGCATAGCATGAATGGAGCCAATTCATGCCAAAAATAGCATCAAAATCCATCATATTTAATTCAACTAAGTCTGCTGAAGTGACTTTCTACGATATCTTAATCGGACAATTTCTGTATACCTATCGGGCTATGATGGACTGACCCATTGAGGTAGAGAATGAGAAAGGTTCTATTAATAATTCTAGTTTGACCTTGAAGTTGACTGCTATGTAATGGCTTAAAAAAGACAAAGAAACTCCAAGATCTAATAAGACATAAGCATCTAAATGGAAGATTTGTAATGTAGCAGTGAGCACATCAGGAGAACTTTCCTGATCTCGTCAGGAATGAAGTGCATAGAGCCTATTTGGGTGTTGCCCACTGGTGGAACAGGAATCAACACCCTACTGATTTAAGCTATCAGACTAAGATGAAGGATAATTATACTGACACTATGAACCTCACTAAGGACAATCTATAATTTTATGGCCTGGTTTGCCAAACCCAAAACAGACATCACTGCCAGCTCTAAAGACACCCTTGCAGTTTCTGCTATATTTCTGGCAAAGAGGATTTCTTCGAGCACTGGTGATATGACCCTAATATTTAGAGCCTAGCGCCCTATGTTTGTTACTTATTTCTGAATTTAGGCATTGGAGCATTGGATGAGGACGGAGCTGGAACTGAAGATTTTGGAAAAAAATAGAAATGGTTATCACTCTCTGACATAGGCTGAGTGAAATTGAAGAAACCTGTACTAGCTCTCTTTATTTCACTCTCTTTATCTTTCTTAATTCTTACCCTCTTCTATGTCCTAAGCATGGACCATTAGCCTAGATATATCAATATCCTTAATCAATATCACAGTTTGGCACTTCTTAACCATACTCTCTGATAACCCAGATACGAACTTACTCATTCTTGACCTACTGTCTATAACTACATGGGGAGAATATTGGGCTAACTGAGTAAACATGAGGGAATACTTTTTCAAACTCGTGCGAACTTACCTGAGATTGATAAACTATAACACCTTGTCTTCTCTCAGCTCTAAGGGAAAAAATCTATCTAGAAAAACATGTATGAGATACATCTTGAAGCATATAGGTAGCTAACTCAATACTCTCACTGGAATTCACTCCTATAATATCTGTGACTTTCTGAACCTAATCGAAAAACTCCTGTGTATCCTGTTCTGAATTGGATCATGAGAATAGGGGAGGATTCATCCAAGTACCGAATCCTTGATGCAATAATATTGTACATTGGTTTGGCCTGAACAGCAGCTGGCAGATCACTCTGAGCTACTACAGAATGGGCTAGAGTAGTGAAAGTAGCACTAAATTCTGAATGAGAGACATGCTCGTTCGGGGAAACTGCCTGAACATGCTGAGGTGTTGATTGGTTTTCATTCCTTCCCCTATTAGCTTTTCCTGGAGGCATGTTCTGTAAACATATGGAAAAAAAGGATTAGACTTGAGCTCATGCTCTCTCCCACGACATGAACACTGAACGAAGGGAAAATTTTCCTAAAAACCTCTCATAGCATCTTGCCCATAAGTGTGGCACACTACAAAGCTAAACATAAGACACTACTTAACACAACTTTCAAAATCTCTAGGACTAAATTCAATCGTATGCTCTAATACCAAGTTTTTAATGCTCCAAGTCTACACCCTAGATGCCACATGGTGCTAATGATCGGAAGGGACCACAAGCTAACCCATGAGCTGGTGCCTACTGTGAGAACTAAATAATAATACTGTAAAAATGTAGAATATACGCTAAAATGCCATTTGCTTCACAATCTGAATACTGATAAATAATTAAATCTATTCAACATCTTAATCTGAAATACTGTCTGAACTAGTCTAGTCTGAATAGCCTCTAACTGAATAGCCTGAATATAGAGTTGATGGTACAAGCCCCCAACTAACATCGACTACTAAAATGTTGAAGCTACTGAAAATACTAAAATAAATGCTTGTCCTTGATAGATGAGGACTAACTACTAAATCTGTGATTGCTGACTGAACCTATATAAGTACGGTCTGGAACATGAGCATTCGAACCGATAATATGAGACATCATAGCATAAATAAAGAGTATACATTAGTACATGGAATGTACTGGTATGCTAGATAAGGTAAAGCTGAATGCAAGGGTTCATATGCATGAATAGAAACTTACTGTATGATATAGAGTAACTAAATATGATTGTACATGGATAATTGAACTACTATAAATACTGAGTATGCAATACTGTGCATATACATGTATGTATACTCTAATTGAGGTTTTACTGAAGCTGAGTACTAAGTTCTTGCACTGAGTAACTGATACTCTAAGATTTACTGATAACTGAATTACTGATAGATGAATGACAATATGTGACAGTCCTAAATTCTGTAGAACTAAACTGAGTTCTATACTTAGATTGAAACTGAGACTGTGGGAAGTAATCATCTAACCGACATGCCCCAAAAAATATAACTGGGGTCCAACATGTAATCATAGTTGGAAGGGTTTCAGTACCATGTTACGGGTAAAGACAAGCTAAAGTGTCACCCTCATTTGGTAGGTGCCCAGAACAAGAATGGTGGTACCCCTAACTGACAGGTTAAAACAACTCATCAACCCTCAACTGGCAGGTTGATTCCTCATCCTATGTTGGGTATGTAGTTCTGGAACACAAGGACTGCTTCAAAGGATCACACCCTCTACTGGCAAGTGAACACCCATCCTTTGGTTCACTCAATGTTGAATTCTACTCCTAACTAAATGGACTCTGGACTGATTACTAAACTGTACTGGATTTGACTGAACTATTTCTATTCGTGTTGACTGACTAAACTGGACTAAGTTCTGTAACTAACTAAGTACTACTGATCATGACATTAGTGAGACTATTCTGTAACTACTGTAGTTCTAGGTAAATAACAAGAATATTGGGTATTAGATACCCCGAGGACTAGATAGAATGAAAAGTAAAGCATAACAAAAAGCATAACAATGTCCACTTGTACATTATTATTTCATAGAGACAATTTATCAAACCATTGCAGGGCATTAGCTTGTATATGTGCTAGCATGTCATGATTTCACCATTTAATTCACATGGACATTCCATTAAACACATGGGGAGCACAAATTAATGCATATAATCATGAACAACATGTAAACATTGTAACTACAACACCCAAACTTTCTAATTCAAGGATTATAACATGGGAATTACATAATTCAATATACATGCTATTTTAATTTCATGGGACCTATAATTAATCATGGATTGATAATCAATTAATTGTATGAACATGAATACAATCCAATTTCAAGCATGTAAATCGTGAATCAAAATCTTTTAGTTATAAAAATAGATTCTTGGACTCTATGGGTGAAAGGAGCCCATAGATGAACACCTAACATACCTGAGAAGATTAATTATTAATGGTTCTTGGAGGAATTATTGGGATTTGTTTTTGATTCTTGAAGCTAGGGTTTTGCCCATTTGAGAGAGAATGTTTTAATCTTTAGAGAAAGTGAGTAAATAATGGGATAATAGGTTATTTAGGGGTTTGATTTCGTGTTTAGACTAATTATGGCTTGGAAAAAAAATACCAAATTACCTCAGAAATAATTAAAAATTTCATCAATGGATGCCCGAATTTGGCCACCACCACCACGCAGTGGCATCGCAGTGAGCTACTAGAATGTGGCTAGCACTGTGTAAAAATGGACGACCGGGAAATTTTCTCTTGGAGCGAGCGGCACAATCGCAGAGCCTAACAAAAAATTAACATCTAGGAAAATGACCCTTGGCTCTGTATGGTGGGATCATGATGGCTCACTAGATTTTGACAATTACCATTTGCACTCTCTCCACGACGCATTGAAGTACCAAATGATACAGTGTCTTACAAAAATTACTCTAACTCTTAGCCCGGGTATCGAATTTGGGAGAACTTTATATCATTGTAAAGCTGACGCAATTTATTATGCAATGGTAAGTTATAAACTAAAAAAAATACCAAGTATTTAAATAATTTTAAATCAGAACACTCATGTACTGAGAGTTAAAGTAATATTTGGAAATATGGGGTATTACACATATATTTCATCCTTTAATCTACAGGATGCCAACTCTATACTCTAGTCTTCAGAAACATGCTTAATCTGGGTGATATAATTCACCTCATCTAAATAAAGCTATGGGTCTCCACATTATTTTGACCCAAATAACTCTAGTGGATTCATTCTCATGAAGTCTCAAATTTTGGTTGCTTCTAAATCCTCATTCTACAAAAGTGGGACTACCACTTCATGGTTGCACTAAATATTGGCAGTCACAGCTCTGGACAAAGACTAAAGGCATCCAAAAATTCAGTATGGGATATATTCTCATTTAGAGGATCACCGACTGGGGTGGCTGGTTATCATTTCTACGGGCATTAGCTTGGTGAGGAGGCATATTCAACTATCACATAAGATCACGAGTTAAAAGTAAATAGAGATACTATAAAAATTATAGATCATGAAAGAAAAAGATGATTTTCTAAAAACGTCCCGTAGCCTCTTGCTTAAAAATGTGAAGTGCTTCACACCCATGATGAATACTCTACGTAATGTGGCTTGTCTCACTCCTGAGGACTCTTATAACCTTAATCTCTAATACTAAGTTTTTAGTGGCCCAAAAATAGGTGCGAGATGTCACATGCTGCTCAAAACTATGAGTAGTCTTAAGCTAACCCTGTCTACCTTCTACTAAATCTGAAGCTTATATTAGGGAAGTATAGATATATTATCAAGCTAAAATACAGAATTCTATATGAGCAATCTCTAAGTGTCTGAATCTTATATTTGAAAATACTAAACTCAAAAGTTTGATCAATAATCCTGAAATTTTGAATCATATCTGGTAGTTTAATAAGCCACTACTACTAATGCTAGAGATTCATTGGGACAAACCCCCAGCTGACTTAAACTTTATGAAAATACTGAATTATCTATACTAGTAAGTTGAAAAATAAACTGAATGATTAAGTCTCCAAACTATTAGGACTCACCAATTATTGAGATATAGATGGAGATGCTCGAAATCACTCAAGATGCCAAAACTGAGCACCTGAACCTACATTATGAGACTATGTAGCACATAGACGTATATGCGCATCAATACTTTTGGATTTTACTGAGTATATAAGGGTGAATGCCCAAGAAAATCAATATCAAACTATTATCATAATTTGTAAAAAGAATGCATTCTAAATGTAGATGACTCACATAAGTTGAAATATCTTAAAACTGAAAATCATAACCATGAATAGTAAAACATATTTCATGGATCTAGTAAGTCATAATATTTAGTTTCTAAAAGTTTTACTTGTATTCTATTTTTAAATCATGTTATCTAGGTGTACAAAAGGACTAACTTTTATATCTGAAATTTGAAAGTTGACATCTATAACTAATGCCTCATATAAAGCAATATCTGAATAAAATTTGTGAGCCCTTACACTTAGTTTCTAAAAGCTTTTTTGTTATTCTTTACTCATTTCAATAAACTGTAGGTAAATACTTTCAAAATCTATTCTGAAGGTCTTTATTTTTTGGGAGGTTCTTCTAATCAACATACACTATGTGACCTGCATAGTATGCAACGTCTAGTTCCCATATGGGAAAACCTCACATTGGGGAGAGGTGTCATACTCTTGCCAAGGAGTATAACCTAATCTAAGTGAATACATATTTATATGTCATCCATCTAGAAATAGGAATAATTTGTCATGTGAACATACCCAACTCAGTGCTAAATACTACTCCCTTTACTCTATAGGGTCATTCTTTTGGAAATCCACTTTTAAAAACTAATATAAGGGTTTACGATGAAAACCTCTTGTAAATCTATTACTCTGAACTGTATCTAAATCTGTGAAGTGGATTCTAAATTTAAACTAAGATCAAAAGATTAAATCTTTATTAATAATCTAAAAATAACAAGTCATGGGATGCATTAGGCATAGTCAATCTTGAAATATCAATATTCAAACTAGGGCTAATAACCCATGCATCAAATTCATGTCAAATCATCATAAAGTTTATGCTTGATAATTCAATTCTAAATATGGAAGTTACTAAAATACTCATGAAAATACGAAAGTAGACATGCAATTTAACATCTAGTTCCCTTGGAATCTCATAATCTTGCAAATAACGATATTGGGTATGAATCCTAATTCAAAACTCTTGTAAACTAATGTAAAATTATCTTAAAAAACTAATTTTGGGCAAAAGGATGAAAGATTTATCCTTGTTAAAAACCCCACATACCTTAATTGATGCAATTGATGAGAACACTTGATTTTGGATTCTTATTTATGCTCTTGAAGATGGATTCTTGATTATCTTGAATTGGAAACCTTGAATTTTGAGTTTCCTTGGAGAAAGAGTGGTGGAAGATAGATTTCTTGGGACTTAAGTTGTGATGCTCTAGGGTTTATTTGAGAGGAAGTTGAAAAAAAGTGAGCATATAATGGTTGTAATAGGATTAATTCAGTGTTATTCATGGATTGGGGCGGAGGAAAACACTGGATTGCCCTTTAAAAATTATGTTTGGAAACTGAAATCCCAATTTTGGGCCTGAACACGACTGGGGGATATTGCGGTGGCTTAGTAGATTAGGGTCCATTGCCATTTTGGGTTATGGAGTGAGGCGTCATACATGCGTTGCACCACTGGAAAAAGGACGACTACAATTTTGGCTTTTGGTGTGATGTGGCGTAATCGCGTTGCGCCAATGGAAAAGAAGTAGTGCTATTTTTCACTTCTCTACAACGTGGTAGCAATCCATTTTGAAATTTTGATGCGATACAGGAAAATTGCAATGAGCTACAAGAAAAAGGATGAATGGTAAATGGAATTTCACTATGACACGATAAAATTATGGTGCTCCACTAGATATTGAACAATTGTGATTTTGTCATTCATTGTGACACAGTGCCTATAGAAATGCCATACTGTTTTCACTAGAATCATCATAACTTCTGAATTGAGTATCGAATTAAGGCAAAATTGTTATCATTCAAAAGCTAATTTAATTATCTACACATTGAAGGGCATAAATTTTGAATGAGACTGGTTAAGCTGAGAAAAACACTGATAGACTAAGTTTACATAGTGAACATGCATATTTGATGCATGGAATACACGACTGAAGCTACTGATAAGCTAAGGTTTCATACAGAACATGCATATATGATGCATGGGTACATGACTTAACTGCTTCATGAATGTATGACTTTAATGAAGATGATATGCAACTGCAATGAATACCAAATTTATAACTGTAACTAAACATGAAATTGTGTAAGTCTAAGAAAGACTGTTACCTTAAGATAAGTCTGAGTTTGCGGAGAAGAGGTGAGGATACTTGGTCTGCATATCTACTTTTTCTTCCTATGTAGCTCCTTCAATGGACTGATTTCACCAAAGAACTTTGACTAAGGTAGCTTCTTTGTTCCTCAGTCTAGAATCTGATGATCGAGGATTTGGAATGGAACCTCTTCAAAAGATAGATCATTCCTAATATCTACTTCTTCTAAGGGAACAACGACTACTAGATCACCAATGGATTTCTTTAGCAATGAGACGTGGAATACTGGGTGTAATGAAGCTAGATTTGAAGGCAAGTCAAGCTCGTAAGCTACATTTTAAAAATGACTAACAATTCTATAAGGACCAGCATATCGGGAACAGTGTTTTTCCTTCTTGCCAAATCTCTTCACCCCGTTCATGGGAGAGATTTTCAAGTACACAAAATCACCGACCTCAAACTCGAGATCTTTTCTCCTTAAATCTACATATGATTTCTGTCATCTTTGGGCTTCCTTACTCCTTTCTCTCATCTACTTAACCTTCTCTATGGCATCAAACACTAAATCAGCTCCTACTACTATTGCCTCACCTACCTCAAACCAACCAATTGATGATCTATATCTCCTACCATTAAGAGCCTCAACTGGAGCCATCTAAATACTAGAATGATAGTTGTTATTATATGTGAATTTGATCAAATTCAAGTATTTATCCAAACTATATTTAAAATAAAAAATGCAAGATCTTAACATTTCTTCTATAGTTTGAATGGTGCTTTCTACTTAACTATGCATGTAACCTGACCAACTCTCTGATATAGATTTTGGCGTAGTCCTCGGTTGAATAAAAAGTATGAAATAAAAAGAAATGAGTGAATTTGGTCCTCATGTCTATGATAAGCTAAATCAAATAATATTGATGATGAGTATGAGGCAAACCTATCACAAAGTCAATGTTTACTTCTTCCCATTTCCGTGTTGGAATACTGAACTCGTTCATATACCTACCAGGTTTCTCGTGCTCAATCTTAACCTTCTGATATAAATAACACTTAACTACAAACTTCGCAATGTTTCTCTTTATCCCACTCCACCAATAGATCTCCCAAAAATCATGGTACATTTTAGTGACCCCTAGATGAATTGAGTAATACGTGCCATATAGTTCTGCAAGAATTTGTTGCCTCAAGTCATATACGCCTGTCACACATAACTAACCTTCGTAACGTTACACACTATCTACCCCTTGGGAGGAAACCTCTACTTTCTGATCTCATACTGACTCTTTCAACTTAAGAAGATAGGGATCTCTATCAAACATTTCCTTTACTTTGGAAACTAGAGATGATTCTGAACTATTCTGAACCCACACACTACCCTCTGTTAAATCCAGTAAGTGAACACCAAATTGGGAAAGCTAATGAACTTCCTGAGCTAACTTTCCCCACCACTCTCAACATGAGTAATGCTACCCATAGACAACCTAGTAAGAGCATCTTCCATAACATTGGCCTTACCTGGATGATATAGCATACTCATGTCATAATCTTTCAAAAATTCTAACCATCTTTTCTGACACAAATTCAAATCTTTCTGAGAGAATAGATACTGCAAGATTTTGTGATCCGTGAACAAACCAACATGCACTTATAAAAATAGTGCCTCCAAATTATTAAGGCAAACACTACAGTGGCTAACTCAAGATCATGGGTATGGTATTTCTTTTCATGGGGTTTAAGCTGCCTAGAGGAATAGGCAATGACCTTACCTCTCTACATGATGACAGAACCCAAACCTACTCTAGATGCATCAAAGTACACAACAAACCCATCTGGACCATCTGGTAATGTTAGAATTGGGGTTGTAGTGAGTCGAGTCTTCAACTTCTAAAAACTTTTTTTACAAGAATTTGACCACTAAAACATGACTTTCTTCTGAGTCAATCTAGACATGGGGGATGCAATAGATGAAAACCCTTTAAAAACAGACAATAATAACCAGCTAAGTCCAAGGAACTCCTGATATCTGACGGCAAAATAGGTCTAGTCTAGTTTCTCACAGCTTTAATCTTTTGAGGTTCAATTTTAATGTCATCAATATGTTGAATGAATGCTACCAACCTTAGCCAAAATTTGTACCTACAAAATTTGGTGAACAACAGATGGGTTCTGAGATTTTGAAATATGATTTTGAGGTGATCTACATAATCATTCTCGTTATGTGAAGAGATAATGTCATCAATGGAGACTATAACGAACATGCCCAAGTACTGCTTGAACACGTGATTCATTAAGTACATGAAAGCTTCTTCTATTTGTTGAGCATTGAACATAAACCTAGATATGTCAATTTCCTTAATTATTATTGCAGTTCTGCACTCCTTAACCACACTCTCTAACACCACAGATATGAACTTTCTCATTCTGGACCTACTGTCTACTACTACTTGGGGTGAATACCTGTCTAAATGAGTAAAATTAAGGGAATACTCTTTCACACTCATGCTACCTTGCTTGATATTGATGAACTCTAATACCTTGGTCTCTTTCCCCTCTAAGGAAAATAATCTATCTAGAAAAGCGGTAGCTAACTCTTCCCACTCTATAGGCTCTGCATCTATGCCCTTGTCTACCTTCCAATGCTTAAAACACATATTAGATACATCTTGTAGATGATAAAAAGCTAACTCATCACTCTCATTAGAAGTCACTCCCATAATATCTGTGATTTCTGAACCTAATCGAGGAACTCCCGTAGATCCTCTCATGACTTAGATATACAGAATAGGGGAGGATTCATTTGGGTGAAGTCCCAAATCTTGGCTGTAGTAGTATTGGATAATAGTTTTGCCTAAATAGAAGCTGGTCATTTATTCTAAGCTACTACAAAATGGGCTAAAGTAGTGTATGCAACTCAAATTCTTTATGGGAGACATGCTCGTCCAGGCGATCTGCCTGAACAGGTTGAGATGCTGACTGGTTTTCATTCCATCCTTCGTTAGTTTTTCGAGGAGGCATGATCTGTAAACAAACAAAAGAAAAGGATTAGACTTGGGCTGCTCACTCGCACGATATGAACACTGAAAAAAGGGAAATTTTACCTAAAAATGTCTCATAGTCTCTTGCCCATAAGTGTGGCCCGCTACATACCTATGCATAATACACTACTTGATGTAGGTTTCAGACTCCCTAGGACTCAGTTAAAACTTAGGCTCTGATACTAAGTTTGAAATTCCCAAAGTCTGTACCCTGGATGCCACATGGTACTTGCAATCCTGAGGGAACACAAGCCAGCCCATGAGTTGGTACCTGCTGTAAGCACTGAATAATAATACTATAAAAATGCAAAATATTGCCTCAAAGGTCATAAGGTTTACAATGTAAATACTGATAATAATAATATCTTATAAATATCTAAATCTAAAATACTATCTGAACTAGTCTAGTCTAAGGAGCCTATAACTGAAGTGTCTAAATGTAGAGTTAATGGGACAAGCCCCCAACTAACTCCAACTACTGGAATGCTGAAACTATTGAAACTACTATAGTAAATAAATATCCTCGATAGATGAGGACTGACTAATAAATCTACAACTGCTGGCTGAATTTGTCTAAGCACGGTTAGGAACCTGAGCATCCGTACCTACGATATGAAACATCATAGCAGAAAGAAAGAGTATGCATTAGTACATGGAATGTATTGGTATGATAAATGAGGTAAGGCTGAATGCAAGGATTCATATGCATGAACAGTAACTAAATAAATGATGTAGAGTAACTGAATGTGAGATTACATGGATAACTAAACTGTTATAAGTACTAATTATATAATACTGTGCATAATTATGTATGCATAATGTATCTGAGCTTTTACTGAAGCTGAGTACTGAGTTTTGAAACTGAGTAATTGATAATCTAAGATTTACAGATAAGTAAATTACTGATAGATGAGTGACTGTATCTAAAAGTCCTAAATTCTGTAGAACTAAACTAAGTTCTATACTGAGACTAAAACTAGGACTGTTGGAAGTAATCATCTAACCGACATACTCCAAATAAGATAACTAGGGTCCAACATGTAACCCAGTTGCAAGGGTGTCAATACCATGCCACGGGGAAAGACAATCTGAAAAATCACCCTTATCTAGAAGCTTCCTTGAACGATAATCGTGGTACCTTCAACTGGCAGGTAGAAACACCTCCTCCACCCTCAACTGGCAGGTTGATGTCTCAGACTACGCTGGGTATGTAGTTCTAGAACGCAAGGATTTCTTTAAAGGATCACACCCTCAACTGGTAGGTGAGCCCCCATCCTTGGGTTCACTCGGTGCGGAATCTACTCCCAACTAAATAGGTCATGGACTAATTACTAGACTATACTGGATTTGACTGAATTATTGTTGATTGTTTTGACTGACTAAATAGGACTGAGTTCACTGAGTTCTGTAGCTGACTATGAATTACTGATCGTGACATTACTGAGTCTATTTTGTAACTACTGTAGCTCTAAGTAATTCGCTAGTTTTTTGGGTATAAGATACCCCCTGGACTCGATAGCATGAAAGTTAAATCATAGCATGATCTTGAAAAGCATAGAAATGTCCACTTGTTCATAATTAATTCAGAGAGATATTTTATCAAACACTTGTAGGGCATAGGATTTTATATATGCTAGTATGTCATGATTACAATATATAATTCACATGTACATTCCATCAAACACGTGTGGAGTACAACTTTATGCATATAATCATAAACAACATGTAAACATTGCAACTACAACACCCAAACTTGATAATTTAAGGATTATAACGTAGGAATTACACAATTCAATATACATGCTATTTCAATTTCATGGGACATAAAATTAATCAAGGATTGAAACTCAATTAATGTCATGAACATGAATACAATCTAATTTCAAGCATGGAAATCATGAATCAAAATCTTGTTGTTTTAAAAACTGATTCTTGGACTCTATGGGTGAAAGGAACATATACATGAACACCTAACATACCTAAGAAGATTAAATCTTGAAGGTTTTTGGAGGAATTCTTGGGATTTGTTCTTGATTCTTAAAGTTAGGGTTTTTCCCTTTTGAGAAAGAAGTTTTAATCTTGAGAGAAAGCGAGTAAATAATGGGATAATAGGTTATTTAGGGGTTTAATCTCGTGTTTAGACTAATTAGGGACGTGGCAAAAAATACCAAACTACCCCTGGAATAATTAAAATTTTTGTCAATGGATGCCCTAATTTGGCCACCACCACCATGCGGTGGCATCGCGGTGAGAGTTATGCGTAGGATGCCAACTCTACACTCACCGCAGTGAGAGTTATTCCCGAAAACTCATGCATTGAGAGTTAAATTAAGCTTGGGAAATATGGGGTATTATTCATACACTTCATCTTTTAATCTATAGGATTCCAACTCTACACTCTCCTCTTTATAAACATTCATAACATAGGTGATCTTCTTCACCTCATCTAAATAAAGATATTGGTCTTCACCTATGTTTGACCCAAAAAACTCTGGTGGATTCATTCTAATGATGTCTAAGATTTTGGATGCGGCTAAATCCCCATTCTACTAAAGTGGGACTGTCATCTGATGGTTTCTCTAAACATTGGCAGTCACAGTTTTGGCCAACGCCTGAAAGGCAGCCCAAAATTCAGCATAGAAAACATTCTTATTTATATTGTCAGCGGCTGGGGTAGTTGGTTATCATTTTTCTCGGAATTAGCTTTACGAGGACGCATATTCAATAGTCACATAAGATCATGAACGAAAGAGATAATTTCCTAAAAATGTCCCATAGCCTCTTGCTCATAAATGTTGCGCTCTTTACACCCATATCAATACTCTATGTAATACGGCTTGTCTGACTCCATAGGACTCTTATAACCTTAACCTCTAATACCAAGTTTGTAATGCCTCAAAAATGGGTCCCGAGACGTCATATGGTACTCAAGACTATGAGTAGTTGTAAGCTAACCCTATCTACCTTCTACTAAATCTGAAACTCATAATAGGGAAGTATAGATATATAATCAACAAAAAAATACAAAATTCTGTATGTGCAAGCTAAAAATGTCTAAACATTATATCTAAATATACAAAAATCAAGAGTCTGATCAATCAATACTTAAAGTATAAATCATATTTAGAAGTCTAATAAGCCTTTACTACTAATGCTAGAGATTTAGAGGAAAAACCGCCAGCTGACTCAAACTGCCTGAAAATATTGAATCATCTATACTAATAAGCTGAAAATAAACAGAATGATTAAGTCTCAAAACTATGAGGACACACCAACTATCGGGATGTAGATGGAGATTCTTAAAATCACTTATGCTGCTAAAACTGAGCACCTAAACCAACATTATGAGACTATGTACCACATAGACTTACAAGTGGATCAGTACTTATTGATTGTATTGAGTATATGGAGATGTATGCACAAGTAAATTAATATCTCAATATTATTATAAATTTGTAAAAGAATGCATTCTAAATGTAGATGACTCACATCAGCTAGAATATCTTAAAACTGAAAATCATAACCATGAATAGAAATATATGTTGCGTGGATCTATTCACTCGTAACAGTTAGTTTCTAAAAGTTGTACTTGTATTCTATCTTTAAATCATGTTCTCTAGGTTTAAAAGAGGACTAAATGTTATAGATGAAATCTTAAAGTTGACATATGTAAATAATGCCTCATATAAAGAAATATCTGAATAAAATTTTTGAGCCCCTACACTTAGTTTCTAAAATCTTTTCTGTTATTCTTTATTCGTTTTTATAAATTGTTGGGAAAGACTTTCAAAAACTATTCTGAAAGTCTTTACTGTTAGGGAGGTTCTTCTAACCGATATATACTATGTGAGCTATCATAGTATCGAACGTCTAGTTCCCTTATGGAAAAACGTCACGTTGGGTAGATATGTCATACTCTTGCCAAGGAGTATAACCTAATCTAAGTGATCACATCTATATCTGCAATCCATATAGAAATGGAAATAATCTGATAAACTAAATATACGTTGGCTCATAGTTTTGGGGCATGTGAACATACCTAACTCAGTTGTAAATACTACTCCCTTTACTCTATATGCTCATTCTGTTGGAAATCCACTTTTAACAACTAATATAAGGATTTATGATGAAAACCTCTTGTAAATTCGTTACTGTAAACTATAGCTAAATCTGTGAAGTGGACTCCAAATCGAAACTAACATCAAAAGATTAAATCTTTATTAATAATCTAAAAGTAATGAGTCATGGGATGCATTAGGCATAGTCAATCTTGAAATATCAACATTCAAACTAGGGCTACTAACCCATGCATCAAATTCATGTCAAATAATCATAAAGTTCATGCTTGATAATGAAAATATTGATAATTCAATTATAAACCTTGAAATTATGGCAATACGCATGAAGTTACGAAAGTAGACATGCAATTTAACATCTAATTCACTTGCAATATCATAATCTGGCAAATAACAATATCAAAACTCTTGTAAACTAATGTAAAATTATCTTCGAAAACTAATTTTAGGCACAAGGATGGAAGAATTATCCTTGTTGAAAACGCCACATACCTAAGTTGATACAATTGATGAGAACACTTTATTTTGGATTCCTATTTGTTCTCTTGAAGATGGATTCTTGATTATCTTGAATTGAAAACCTTGAATTTTGAGTTTCCTTGGAGAAAGAATGGTGGAATTTGGATAGCTTGGGATGTAAGTTTTGATGTTCTAGGGTTTTTTTGAGAGGAAGTTGACGAAAAGTGAGCATATAATGGTTGGAAAAGGATTAATTTAGTGTTATTCATGGATTGTAGGCTGAGGAAAACATTAGATTGCCCTTTTAAAATTAAGTTCGGAAACGAAAATCCCAATTTTGGGTCCCACCGCGATATGGGGCTATCGCGGTGGCTCACTGGATAAGGGACCATTGCCATTTTTTACTGTGGCGCATCGCGTTGCGCCACTAGAAAAAAAATGAGTGCCATTTTGGCTTTAGGCGCGATGCGGCATAATCGTGTTGCACCACTGGAAAAGGATGAGTGCCATTTTGCACTCCGCCATGATATGGTATCAGTCCATTTAGAAATTTTAACTCAATAAAGGTAAATCGCGATGAGCTACTAGAAAAAGAATGAATGGTAACTCGAGTTTTACCACAATGTGATGAAATCGCAGTGCTCTACTAGAAATTAAAAAATTATGCTTTTATCCTTCATTGCAACGCGGTGTTTGTAGAAATGCCCTACAATTTTAACTAGAATCACCATAACGTCTCAACTGTGTATCTGATTAAGGCAAAATCGGTATTGTTGGAAAGCTAACTGAATTATCTACCCATTGAAGGGTCTAAGGCTTGAAAATTTTACATGCTTCAAGAGTTATACTCTTTCAAAGCCAATCCTTGACACACTAAAAGCTAAACAGAGCTAGGAAAAAGTATGGAGTAGTACAGTAGGAGCCATATGTTAGGTGCCATAGAATAGGTCAGGTGCCAGGCTCTAGGTTAATAGAAAACTCATATCATGGATGGGAGAATACTGGGCAGGTCCTTAGGGAACACATCACGAAACTCACAAACAAAATTCATTGAGTCAAGAGGTGGACTTCCCATATGAGTTTCAAAAAAATAAGCAAGATAAGACACAAAACCCATTAAAATAAGTCTCCTAACATACACGGGGAATGGCTAAGTTAACGGTCTTGGAAAAACAATCCATAACCGCATGATACATGGATAACTAGTCCATGCCTAGAATCATATCAAAGTAAAGCATATCAATAATAAGCAGATCTGTAAAAGTATTAACATTACTAACTATCACAAAACAGGATCTGAATACTCGATCCACTACTAAAAAATCACCCAAAGGAGTAGATACGTACAAAGGCATAGATAATAAATCACTTGTCAACTCGAACCCAGGTGCATATTATGTAGATACATAAGAATAAAAGGATCTCAGATCAAATAAAGAAAGAGACGACTTATGAAACACAAAAATATGCCTATAAGAACAACATCTGAAATCTCACCCACGGGACTAGTAGGTATTGAATATAATTGACCACGCCTTTAACCTAGCTAGGCACTTGACCGACTTCCTATCCTGCTTGCCTGAGAACCAGCTCGAGCACCCTAATAACTACCCTGGCAACCATAAGAACCACCTTTGGTCAAGGGATGAACTACTCTAATAGTGGTAGCACCATACTCTAAAACAATTATTGCCCTATGAAAAGGACAATCACGTGAATAATTACTGGGAAGTTCATAAGTAAAATAGGAAATCGGAGCAGAACCCAAACAAATAGATCTGGCTGACCAATAATAACCAACCACAATTAGACTGGCCCATAGATAAAAATCTCAAATACTGGTCACCTCCTTTACCAGGGTGACAATTAGCACCAGACTCATCTCCATCAGTAATCAATAGAGCTACCAAAATAGGTCGAATAGGTAGACTCAAAGGATGAGAGGGTGATGTGGAGAATACCCAACATAAGAACTACAACATCTGAATTAGGAACAAGTACGGTTCCCATTATACCTTCCCTGAATTCTAGGCCTCTTATCACAACCCTCATAGTGAATCTCCTCCATCACCCTCTAACAAAGCAATGAAACCTCTCATACTTCATGTCCATAATAAAAGTTGCATGCCTGGCCAACTCATGGAAACAATCCTCAAACTTAGCAACTATCATAGAACCCTACTCCAATCAGGAGAACTGATCCCTCAATCAATCTCTAAGTCTACGTGGCATATACTTCTATAAAAATATCTCAAAGAACTGAGTAAAAGAAAAAGTATAAGATCCAGCTGGTCTAGAATCCATAAAGCCTCTCCACCAATAACGAGCAGACAAATCCAAATAAAACACAACTTGCTAAAAAGCTACTGATTGAATGACTATAGATGTAGAGGGAACCTCAACTCTTGGAGCTACAGCAACATGCTGCACCCTCGCCTTAGTGGCACTCTGATTAATAGACTATGCATCATCAGATGATATACCATAAACAATACCAAAGAGTTGAATCAATAAATCTCTGAGCAGTGAGAAATGAATAAAACCTGGTAGAGCCTGGGCTGGTCCTTGGCCCACTGCTGGTTGTGGCAGAAGAATCTCTAACTAGGGTGCAGGAATAGGGTCTGGGCAAGGCAACCTATCCTAGTACCTAACTGGGGACATATTAATAGGTTGTCGTCAAACTCTACGTCATTCATGAGCTGGAGTAGGATCCCTAGGCTCAATCTCAAGACCCTATTCTCATGTAGAGGCACCACGTGTTGAAGCTATCTGCCAAAGAGTAAAGTCAAGGGAATATTCTACAAATAAACTCAGACTGTTACCACAATTTAAGTGAAATAAGTGAAAATATATAAAGATTTTCCCCATAGTCTCTCAAGGATAAATAATGCATGTAAACATTTTGATCCCCCAGATTTTACTAGACACTTGCTCTTGTACTAATAATACCGGTGAAGCCGAGGATCTGATACTAATTTGTAATGATCCTATTTATAAGTTGTGATGGCACCTACTATATCCCATTCGTAGGTAAACCAATACCATAACCTAGAGCTACCACAATGGGCTAATTCAGTAAAAAATGCTAACATATGCCAAATTTAATGAACACAAGTTAAAATATAAGCATATTGTTCTAATATAGATAAAAAGTAATCATAAGATACCAAAACAACGGCATGGTAAAGACAGTACAAGAGCATCGAATGTCAGTAATACAACCCAAAAAACTTAAAAGTATAGTCAATACATATATCTCAAATACTAAAGACTGAATGTAAAAGATAGAGGGAAAATAGATGACTCAAACACCATGAGCTCACCTTATCTCAAACATATCAACCCCATACAAACTCAAATCAACGGTGGCAACTAGTACTTGAATCTGTCCCAAAAAGGTATAGAAGTGTATTATAAGTGCCAACACAATAGGTACATAGTAGGAATAATTGGTTGACTGAGCTAAGTCATGATATAAAAATGATATAAGGCAAGATAAACATATCTAAGTCAAGGTACATAATTGAACCTAAATCGTATCCGCTATAACTATGTACCATTAGACATTAATATGATATAATAATATATCATAGATTCTAATCACATACCAACACCGCCGTATAATAAGAAATAATAGTACAAAATTGTGATGCATTCTAAATTACAACAACAAGAAAACACAAGTACATAGTTGGCACCCATACACCAACTAGTGCATAAAGTATAGAACTTATCACAGCATCCCATACTACAAGAGAGTACACCAAAGAGAAATAATAATACGGAATTTAGTTAATCACTTATCAAAATCTCAGCTCTGTAAAAGTTAATTCAACATTTATAAATAATCGGTCATGTTACAAAACTTTTATTAGTTACCAAATTTTACTATAAAATGATATTTCACACTATCGACCTCATTAGACACGTGCTATCCACGCTCATTAGCCAATGATTATTAGCTAAAAAGTGAACATATACTAGTTTATCTGATTCTTAATGATTATTCAATATAGATATTCAATAGACATCTAAGCATCATATCACTACATTGATTATCAACATTTCTCAGTTAACCATTATTTAACACAAAAATTACACACTAGATGAAACTTTATTATTCAAAGTTTCTCGTTTACCTACTAGTGTTGGCTAAACATTAAACAATATTCATTACAAATCTATATTTATTATGGATCATTAACTACACCTCCCAATAGGGCATTTTAAAACAGTGAACTATAACTGGCACACTAAGGTCAACATAACACCCTCATAATACACATGAGTGTATATATATATTTATAAACATGTATGTATTTTCCATACATTGGCCTTGCCGAACTCGAACTGGTAGAGGTAAACATAAGCACATCAATAATCATCTTTTTGACTTGATAGGTAAATCACCTTATTTACATAATCCTTCGGCATTGCCGGACTTGATCATATCATCCACATAATCTCAGGCCTTGTCGGGCATCATCATATCATCAACATAATCCTCCAATATTGTCTAGCATCATCATATCATCAATGTAATCCTCTAGCCTTGCCAGGTATCATCATTTCTTCAACATTATTCTCTAGCCTTGGCGAGTATCATGATATCATCAACATAATACTCTGACCTTTCTGGGCATCATCATAACAAATAATTCATGATAATAATAAAGGACAAGCCCTGAAAGAGCTAAATTAAATGAAAAGCCCCAAGAGGTCTAAAGTAAAAATGATCCCTACGAGGGATAAAGTAAATAACCAGCCCAACGAGGGCTAAAGTAAATTAACATAAATGAGAATTAAATAAAATCATGACTCTAATACTCATTATTCCTATTCAATGTAAATTTATCAGAGGACATATACATGTAACATGAGTATTATAATTATCATTGAGTTTCAAGCATAATTACAAACATAACATCCAATGTAGTCAATAAGCATGCCTTCTAGAACCATCATTATTATGACTCACTATATTAGTAATTTGAGAGCTTTGTAGAATGGTTAATAGTTTAGTTACTAAATAAGAGCACAACATGAGTAATAGCATAGCCCAACATTATAACATAGACATAGGCTGAATTGATAGAAAAAACTATTATTATACATAGAATTAATAGTAATTTAGCCAACCAACAATATACATCACTTCTAAGATCATCAACATAATATAATTACTCAATTTAGCCAACATGTTTTCAAGGGAGAATATTCTCGATATTTATCAAACATCAAAGATCTTCAAGTAAACTGTATAAATCAAAGCTTAAGGTGGGTTAAGAACCCACTTGTAGTCCCCCAAAATAAATTTCAAGTCTATCTTTTACATGGGACTATGCTAAGGTATCTAAGTTAGTATTTATATGTTCAATATTTGATACCCATATTGCACTATTGTACTTCAGGTCCAAATATGACACTAAAAACTGCCAAGTAGGTCCCTCTTATGAAAAATATGTTTTTGAGGTCAACCCGATGTTCATACACCATAAAGTAGTCATAGCCCTCAATAAATTGGTAAGGGTTACGCTTATTTGGTGTTAAATCAATGCTCTAAATTAATTGTTGTTTTGTCCACGAATTCAAGCAATATAAACATAAAATTAAAGTATTCATACCTCAAATTGTTGTTAATCATGAAATTATACATTATCTAAGATCCCAAGAGGTACCCAAGACTTAATTTGAGTTTAGAACACTATTTTAGGGTTCTTTGGTCTTTAAGATGAGAGAAGAGTGTTCAAAATGCGGCCTAAAGGCCTTGAAATACCCATCCCTTGACCTCAGCTATGGAGATCACCATCAAGGGATTGCAATCGAGCAAGGATGATCATGACTACATACATGGTGATTGCACAAGGGCGATAACGATGCCCTTTGTCCATTCACACCTACCTCAGCACCAGCTACTTCAAAAAACTTTAAATTTTCCAATGACTCTCAGGGATTCATTTAGAATTTGATATATGCAAATAAACTATGTAATCAAACTAATTTTGATGTTTCAAATGCTTTATGAAGGTTGATTTTCTATTTGAGATTGTTTTGACCAAATGTGGGTCCTATACCTAAACTCCCAATCTTTTTACTTTTCGACCAATAAGTGGAAATGAGATTGAGTACATTGGGACCCAAACCAAAGGTCTAACTGGACCAGAATTTATATTCAGGAGTTGTTGGCTTAGTCAAAATTTATATTTGAGATCGTATGTTTGAAGTTTTTTACCAGTGGCCATGTGGAACCAAAGAAGACTTCTAAATAGGAAATTGATGCTCAAAACCAAATGATCTACCTGGTAATCAGGTTATCTATCCCAACAAGTCATAAATTACTTAGGGAAGCTATGGAAAAGCTCTAGCGGCAAAAGTATGCAGAAATATGGAAAATGATATAAAGAGTCATTACAATATCCATTACTAAAGAAACTTTTGTCCAAAAAAGTTGAAGATAAGAAAATACCTAAAGTCTGGAACGGGAGGGGATACTGCGGTCTCATCTTACTCTAGATCTCCCTAGTGGCCTCATCTGCTTGGTGGTTCCTCCACTGAACCTTATCTACAAGACTCTTCCTAGTATGTAACTGCCTCACATCACTAGCTAAAATAAGCAAAGGCTCATCCACAAAGGTCAAATGCTCATCTAACTTGATTGGGTCCTATCTAAGGACATGGGATGGATTAGGAATATACATTCGTAACATATAGACATGGAAAACTGTATGGACAGCCGCAAAATTTAGAGATAAGTCTACCTCACTAATTGCGTGGAGAATCTCAAAAGGACCAATATATTAAGGATTAAGCTTACCCTTCTTTTTGAATCTTATCACACTATTTATGTTAGACACACAGATAAATACACAGTTGCCAACTCAAAATCTCAATGCACAAACCCTATGATTGGCGTAGGTCTTCTTCTTACACTGGGATGC
Source organism: Capsicum baccatum var. pendulum (assembly GCA_030864225.1). Taxonomy (NCBI): domain Eukaryota; kingdom Viridiplantae; phylum Streptophyta; class Magnoliopsida; order Solanales; family Solanaceae; genus Capsicum; species Capsicum baccatum. The sequence goes on along the minus strand of CM061560.1, from coordinate 154,222,526 downwards.
ACTCATCCTATCATGAATTACTATGACTATATCTAACGAGTGCAAAAGCAAATCCATACCGTGGGGCCTCACCTCATTATCTAAAATCACCCAAACTAGAAAGGACATCTCCTACCATAAAAAATCCTCAATAAGCTCCATCTAAATAATTGAATGACAATTGTTGTTATATGCAAACTCTCCCAAGGCGAAGTACTTATCCACTTAACCCTAAAATCCATAGCACTAGCTCGAAGCATATCCTCAACTACATGAATGGTCTGCTCAGACTACCCATTGGTCTATGGATGAAAGGCTGTACTAAAATCCACCCAAGTGCCCAACTCTTCCTGAAATGCTCTCCAAAACATCGAAGTGAACACATAGCCATAGTCTAAAATGATAGAAACACATACCCTATGCAAATGGACTATCTCTCGCAGATAAAAATGGGTTAACCTCACATCAATGAAGCTTACTTAACTAGGAATGAAATATGATGACTTGGTCAAATGATCCACAATAACCCAAATGTCATCAGATCCATGGGAAGTACAAGGCAAACTACTAAGAAAGTCTATAGTAATTCGCTCTCATTTCCACTCGAGAATGGGCAACCTCTGCATCTAACCACTAAGACTCTCATGATCATACTTTACATGCTAAAAACATAGGTAACAAGTTACACAGCCAATAATATCTCTCTTTATTCCAGTCCACCAATAATGCTTCCTCAAGTCTCTATACATATTGTCAATATAAGGGTTAATTGAAGATCTACAGATTTGTGCCTCATGCAAAATTGACTTAATAAAATCACAAATTTTAGGAACAAAAATATGAACATAAAACCTCAAAATGCCCTCAGAATTAGTAGTGTACCTCTAGGACTGACCGCTTAACACGTAACATGAAGGGAACAAAGTTTGTTATCCTCATACAGACGATCAGAAATCTGCTCAAATGGTGAGGATCTCATATCTAAACTGGCCAAAATCCTCCTAGGATCTAAATTATCAAGGAGGACATCAAATGGCAATGGACTAAATGTCCTATGCCAAAGGCCTCTAAGAAGATGATATGTAAGCAAAAATACCTATACTTACCTTCTTCCAACTCAAGGCATCAACTACCTCATTTGCCTTACCCAAATGATACAAGATTGAAATATCATAGTCCTTAAGAAACTCCATTCATCTACACTATCGAGAGTTAAGCTCATGATGGGTCATAAGATACTGATGGCTACGATGATCAGTGAAAATCTCACAATTCACCCCATAGAGGTAATGCCTCAAAATCTTGTAAGTGAAAACTACAGCCACCAACTCAAAATTATGAATGAGGTAGTAACACTCATTCACCTTAAGATTTCTAGAGGTATACACAATGTCACGGACCTACGACATCAATACACAACAAAGACCAATATCAAAACCACCGCAGAGCATGGTAAATCCCTCACCCTTAATAGGAAGAGCTCACACAGGAGATAAAGTAAGGAAATCCTTGAGCTTTCCAAAGCTCGACTCACATTCCTCAGACCATCAGAGAGGAACCTACTTCTAAGTCAATCTGGTTATAGGGGCTACAATAGTAGCAAATCCCTAGACAAAGCATCTACAATAAGTGGCTAAATAAATAAAACTATATACCTCTGGTAGTGACGTAGGTTTAGCCCAATCAGAAATTTCCTATATCTTGGCTTGGTCTACTATAATACCATCCATAGACACCAGATGACCAAGGAAAGTCACCAACTTAAGCCAAAACTCATGCTTGGTGAACTTGAAGAAAAGTAAATGATCCCTTAAAGTCTGGAGCACGATCCTCAAATAATGTGAATACTCCTCACTACTCCTCAAATACACTAGAATGTCATCAGTGAACATCATCACGAAGTATACCAAATAAGGCATGAATACTCGTTTCATCAAATACATGGATACAATCAGGCATTAGTCAACCCAAATGACATCACTAAGAACTCATAATGACCATAAGAGGTCCTAAAAGTTATCTTCGACTCTTAGGGATATCCTTAGTCCGAATCCTTAACTAATGGTAACCGGACCTCAAATAAATATTACAAAATATGATGGCACCTTTAAGCTATTTGAAAAAATTAGAAATGCGAGGCATAGGATAACAGTTATTCACCATCACCATATGAAGCTTCCTATAATCAATGCACAAACACATTGAACAAATATTCTTCTTTACAAACAATAAAGGGGCACCCTAAGGGGACACACTCAATCAAATAAAACCCTTAACAATTTGATCCTAAAGCTGAAATTTTAGCCCTTTAAGCTCAGTACGAGCCATATGTAAAGTTTCAGGCTCAAGGTCAATAGGAAACTCCATCTCATGGATAGGGGGAATACTATGCAGGTCCTTAGGGAACACATCAGGAAACTCAAAAACAACATTCACTGAGTCAAGTGATGGACTCTCCACATAAGTATCAAAATATAAGAAAGATAAGACACACAACCTTTAAAAAAAGTATCCTAGCACAAACATAAGAAATAATCCCCATCAGCTCATGGGTAACCACTACCTGCCACACCACTACAGGTATACTGGGAATGGCTAAGGTAACAGTCTTGGAAAAATAATCTATGACCGCATGATAGTGGGATAGCCAGTCCATTCCTAGTATCACATCAAAGTATATCATATTAAGAATAATAAGATTAGCACAAGTATGAACATCACTAACTATTATAAAATATGATCTTAATACTCAATCCACTACTGAAGAATCACCGATAGGAGTCGATACACATAAAGGCACAAATAATAAATCACTAGTCAACTCGAACCATGGTGTATAATAAGTAGATAAATAAGAATAAGTGGATCCCAGAGTAAATAAATCTAGACACGACTTGCAAAACACAAAAATATACCTATAAGAACAACATCTGAAATTGCAGCATTAGGTCTAGTAGGTACTACATATAATTGACCATACCTTTTACCATGCTGGGCACTTAATAGAACTCCTATCTTGCCAACCTAAGAACCACCTTGAGCACCCTAGTAACCACCCTTGAAACCATAAGAAATACCTCTACTCAAGGGATAAACTACTCTAATAGTGGTCGTACCCTACTCTACAACAACCATCTCCCCACAACTAGGACAATTACATAAATAATAACCAGGAAATCACCAAGAAAAATTGGAAATCTGAGCAGAACCCAAGCCAATAGATCTGGCTAACCTAGAATAACCAACAACATTGACACTAGCCCATGGATAAACCTCTCAAAGACTGGTCAACGCCCTTACTAAGGTGAACACAAATACCAGGATGATGTTCTTTAGTAATTGGAAAAGCTGCCTAAATGTTGACAAGGCTTACTCTGAAGCTGATTAGTGGGATACAAAGAATACCCAACATAAGAACTACAACCTCTAAATTAGGAACCACTATGGTTCTCTCTATTCCCGCCTTGAAATCTAGGCCTCTTATCATAATCCTCATGACCCTCATGGTGCAGCTCCTCCATCACCCTAGTATAATCTAAAATATCAATAAAACTCCTACCCATAATAGCTAAACTCTATGTAGCCACATGAGTAGGGGTTCTTAACCCTCTAACAAAGCAATGAACCCTCTCATACTTTATGTACAAAATAAAGTTGCATGCCTAGCCAACCCATGGAAAAAAGCCTCATACTTAGAAACTATCATATAGCCATGGTCCAATTTAGAGAACTGATTCCTTAATCAATCTCTAAGGCTACGCATCATATACTTCTATAAGAATATCTCGGAGAACTAGGTATAAGAAAAGGAAGAAGATCTTGCTGGTCTTGAATCCATAAAACCTCTCCACAAATGATGAGCAGACAAATACAACTGAAACATAACTTGTTTAGCATCTACTGATGGAATAACTACAGATGCAAGGGGAACCTCAACTCTTGGATCCGTAGCTATAGGTTGCACCCTCTCTTTAGTGTCACTCTGATTATTAGGCTATGGATTATTCGACAACATAGAACAAACAATACAAAATATCTAAATCAATGTATCTCTAAGTAGTAACGAAGGAATAAAATTTGGTGGAGCCTAGGCTAGTCCCTGGCCCACCACTGGCTGTGGAAACAAAATGTCTTACTCTAGTGCAGGAATAGGGTCTTGGGAAGTTGATGTATCTTTTTACCTAATTAGGGACACATCAAAAGGTTGTCCTCAAACCTTAAGTCATTCACAAGAGGGAGTAGAATCATTTAGCTTAATCTTAGGTCGCTCATCTCGTGTAGAGGTAGCATATGTCCTAGCCATCTATAAAAGAGTAAAATCAATGGAATATTCTACAAACAAACTCATACTCTTAACATTACTTTAGTGAAAGAAGTGAAAAAATCCAAAAAAATTGCAATTGTCTCTCACAGATACAAAATCGACGCAACATTTTGATCCTCAAAATTTTACTATACTTGCTCTTGTACTCTCTAATTCCAATTTGTCAAGATTTGATTTAATAGTCACGATGGCATCTTCTAAATACCGCCAATTAGTAAACCAATACCTAAAACCTAGAACTATCACAATGGGATAATTCGGTAAAAATGCTAACATAAGCCAAATTTAATAAACACAAGTTAAAATATAAACATAGTGTTCTGGTATAGACAAAAAGTCATCATAAGATACAAAAAAAACATCATAGTAAGGACATTACAAAAGCATCCAATGTCAATAACACAACTTGAAAAACTTAAAGTATAGTCAATACATATATCTCAAATACTAAAGACTGAATGTAAAAGATAGAGGGAAAATACGCGACTCTAACTCTACGAGCTCACCATATCTAAAATAGATCAACCCCATATAAACTAAAATGAATGGGGGAAACTAATAGTCAAACTGGCACCAAAAAGGTACAGAAGTGTAGTATGAGTACCAACATAATAGGTAATTAGTAGGCATGATCGGTCGACAGGGCTAAGTTAATATATAAAAATAATATAATGCAATATAAAAATATCTAGTCAAGGTACATAATGGAACCTGAATCATATCTTTCATCACTATATACAATAAGATATTAATGCGTTATAATAATATATCATAGAGTCTAATCACGTTCAACACCGTCATACATAAGAAATAACAATTTAAGATTGTAATGCATTCTAAAGTACAACCATAAGCAAACACAGGTACAAAGTTGGAACCCATACATCAACTAGTGCATAACTATAGAACTCATCATGACACCCCAAACTACAAGATAGTACACCAAAGAACAATAATAATAATAATGCATTTAACTAATCATTTATCAAAATCACAGCTCTTTCAAAGTTTATTTCACATTTATCATCAATCAGGCATGTTACCAAACTTTTCTTAGTTACCAACTTTTACCATACAATGATATTTCACACTATTATCCTCATTAGCCTCGTGTTATCCACACTCATTGGCCACTGGCTATTAACTAAACAAGGAACATAAACTAGTCTATTTGATTCTTAATAATTATTTAATATAGCTATTCATTAGATATCTAAACATCACATCACTACTTTGATAGACAACATTCCTCAATTAACAATCATTTAACACTAACATCATACACTAGATGAAACTTTAATATTCAAATGGTTTCTCGCTTTGCAACTACTCTTTGCTAAACATTGAACAACATTCATTATAAATCCATATTTATTATGGATCATTAACTTCACCTCCCTATAAGACATTTATGACTAGTGAACAATAACTAGCACACTAAGGTCAACATCATACCTTTATAATACACATGGATATGTATATATATATATATAAGTATGTATTTATTTTCCATACATAGGGCTAGTTGGACTCAAACTGGTAGAGGTAAACATAGGCACATCAATAATCATCTTCTAGACTTCATGGTTAAATCACATCATCAACATAATCCTACGACATTATCGAACATCATCATATCATCAACATAATCCTCTGGCCTTGTCGAGCATCATTATATCATTAACATAATCTTATATCCTTGTCTGGCAACATCATAACATCACCATAATCCTATGGCCTTCCCAGGCATCATAATTCTCTAGCCTTTTCTAGGATCATTATATCATCAACTGAATACACTGATATTCTTGGGCACCATCATCACATACAATTCATGACAATAATAAAGGAAAAGCCTACAAGGGCTAAAGACAATGAAAATCCGCAAGAGGGCTAAAGTAAGTAACTAGCCCCACGAGGGCTAAAGTAAATAACCAGACCCACAAGGGCTAAAGTAGTGAACATAAATGTGATGTAAAGAAGTGCATACCTCCAATACTTAATATTCATTTTCAATGTGAATTTATCAATGGACGTAAACATGTAACATAAGTATTACAATTATCAATAGGTTTCAAGCATAATTAGAAATATAACATCTGATATGGTGAATAGGCATGCCATCTAGAACCATTATTATCATGACTCACTGTATTAGAAATGTGAGAGCTTTGTAGAATATTTAATAGATTAGTTACTAAAAAAGAGTACAACATAAGTAATAGCATAGGCTAATCCTGAATAATAACTTAGTCAAATAGCACATATTGATAACATAGACACATGCTTAATTGATAGCATAAACCATAGTTACCTATAGAATTTATGGTAATTTAGCCATAAAACAATGTACATCACTTCTAAGATCATTACCATAATATAAATACTCAATTTAGCCAACATATTTTCAACGAAGAATATTTTAAATATTTTGCAAGTGGTTATGATCTTCAATAGAACTATAAAAATCAAAGCTTAAGGTAGGTTAAGAACCCATTTCTAGTCCCTAAAAATACATTTCAAGTCTAACTTCTACGTGGGACAAGGATAAGGTATCTATGTTAATATTTAGATGTTGAATAAGCCACAATAGTCCTAAGGAAAAAAGGTCATTCTCAAGCGCTACTAATAACTAATCCATGGAAACTAATGTACTTTCACCAATTTAAGGAACTAGGGTCAACTTACCCCTAACATGAGTGACAAGGTCACTCCTTTCTAATTAATGCAACAAGAGCACCCTTATGCTATCCATGAGACATGAAGTCTAATTTACCAAGGTTCTAGACTACAAGTCAAATATTTCAACCTATGTGTTCCTAGAAACCTAAATGATACAACTAATCCCAAGTGTTACATTTTATCAATTCAACAACTAGAACCCTTCCCCATCTAACAAGATACCACAATTATTCAATAGCATAGCTTAGTCTAATAAGAAGTAAGCCTTGCCTACCTCAAATCCAAAAAAATCTCATGAATTTCTAAACCTTTGCTTTTCCTTGTTGAGAAGTTTCTTCAAGGTGCCAAGCTATCAAAAATATAATCTACACATTATAACAAGAATAATGACACTCATATTGCAATATTGTGATTCGACTCTAAAAACGACACGAATATCCCCCCAACTAGGTTTCACTTAAAAAACATGTCTTCAAGGTCAATCGATATTCATACACCATCAAGGAGTCATAACCCTTAAGACATAGGCGAGGGTTAAATTTATTTTGAGCTAAATCAAGCCTTAAGTTAATTGGGGTTTAGGCTAAGAAGTCAAGAAATCTAAGCATGATATGGAAGGGTGCATTCCTAAAATTCTTTTTTATTCATGAAAATGTCTGTTATCTAAGCTCCCGGGAGATACCCAAGACTCAATTTGAGTTTAGCATACCATTATAGGGTTCCTTGGTCTCTAAGATAAGAGAAGAGTGCTCAAAAAGTGCCCTAGAGGCCATTAGATACCAATCTGAGGTCCTCAACTATGGATATAACCATATAGGGATGGACATCATGCAAGGGAAGTTATGGCCACATTCATGGTGATTGCGATGACCTTTCTGGGATAGCACACACCTCAGCACCAACTACTTAGGAAATTTTTATATTTTCCGACGATACGTCAGGATTCACTAAGAATCTAATTTATGCAAATAAACAGTGTAAAAACACTTATTTTAATGTCCTGAACACATTAGAGAAGTCAGATTTTCCATCTGAAGTCATTTTGAGAAAATGTGGGTCCTATGCCTAGACTCCTAATATTTTAACTTTTCAAACAATAGGTGAAAATGAATTTGGGTGAATTGGGACCTGAAACAAAAGTCTACCCATACTAAAACCAATATCTTAGAGGTACTAGAAAAGTTGAAATTTGCATCCGATATCATTTATCTATAGCTTTTATCCAATAGACATTTGGAATTAATAAGACATCCAAATAGGGAATTGACTCTAAAACCCTAATGAATTGTCTGGTAACAGTGATTTCACTCCAATAAAGTCATAAATAATGGGGGAAGGTATAGAAAATCTTTTACAATGAAATTAAGTGGAAATATGGAAAATGACCTTAAGGGTCATTACACCTGTTGAGTACCAGTGGTTTTGGTAATGATACTACACTAATGTACCTTTTTGTGTACAAATATGAGTACTAGTGGCCACCAGTGATGTGACAATTATGCTCTATTTATTAGAGATAGGGTGATATCTTAGAGTTAGAGTTTCCTTTTTTTCCTTTCTATTATTTATGTCTAGTCTTTCAGTATTCGAGATAGATTGTATTTGACTATTTCAGTACTTGTGTTCCATTAGTAGTAGCTCTAGTACCAATACTAATAGGTCGTAGAAATATTTTTGATGTTTTATTTATCTTTTAGACTATCATTACGATCTTATTATTATTATAAGCCTTTAATTGTTGATTCACATCTTTTTGGCCTTTTTACGCCATATTATCCAATTACTTATAGTTCTAGGATATAGTTTGGCTTACCTACTAGTAGGACAAAGTAGGTTCCATCATGACTAGTAAATCAGGTTGTGAAATTTTTTTTATCAAAGTCTAGGTTTGATACAAAATCAAACCAACAACACCAAGAGCTTCAAGTAGGCTCGGATTTCAGTCCAACAACACAAGAACAACAAGTTTAAGTTTCGGTTTTTCAGCCCACAACACAAGAACAACAAGATAGATAACAATGCTAGTGAATTGAAAAGAGCCCCACACGGCTTCAGTAGACTTTAAGATAACAAAATCAACAACAGCAACAAGATAAAGAAAGATAGATAACTTGACATATAACATTCAAGAAACTAAGAACCCTAACATCAAGAGAGGACCCTATGTCTAATGAATATAAACACCAAATTCTTACGAGGACCAAGAGGCACTCAACGACCTCAAAACCCTTGTTTCTAGCCAAAGAGACAACACAAGTATCCCTCTACTTGTGAGATAATAGGGGCGGCTTCTATGAGTGGAAGAGAGAGGAAAGGTTTAGTGTTTTAGGTTACAAAAATCAGCATTCAAAAACTAAGGAATAACTCTCTAAAATGTTCTATTTATACTACAAACAAAAGGGGTAAAATGACCCATCCGCCCTTGCTTCTTGTGCCAACCTTGGAGAGTAGTTTATTACACATTAGGACCTCTCTTCACACATAAAAACGTTTAGGTCCTTGGTTGGTTCAATCACCAACTCACACACGGCCATTTGCATGAACAAAGCTTGGAGTTTTTGTAATTCCCGAGCTTGGCTTCGTGTGAAAGGCCGTGTACCTGTGGAGGCTGCCCTAACCGTATCATCCTCTCCATCTTGAGAGGAATTTGACCTCTAATTCAGCATTTGGTCATCTTCAGCCGCATCCACGAGGGAGAGATCACCAACGTTGAAAGTGTTGTGCACTTGATATTCCGGTGGAAGGTCAATCTTGTAGGCGTTGTCATTGATTCTCTCAAGTACTTGGAAAGGACCATAACCCCTTGGCAGCAATTTGGACTTCCTTTGAGCTGGAAACCGATCCTTTCGAAGATGCACCCACACCCAATCTCCGGGTTCAAGCACAAGCCTTCTTCTCCCTTTGTTTACCCTTTTTGCAATCTCTTGGTTCTTCTTTTCAAGCTTGATCCGCACCTTCTCATGCATTTTCTTCATTGCCTCGGCTCTTTTATTTCCATCTAAGCTGGTCATGAGATCACTAGACAAAGGAGTGAGATCTAAAGGGGTAAGGGGATTCAGGCCGTAAACACATTCAAAGGGAGTCATTCCCGTGCTCGAATGTATTACCCGGTTGTATGCAAATTCCACCAAGGGTAGGTGATCTTCCCATGACGTCAGTTTACCTTTAACCATAGAACATAGCATAGACCCCATGGTTCTATTTACTACCTCCGTTTGGCCATCGGTTTGTGGGTGACAAGACGTGGAGAAAAGTAACTTCGTTCCAAGCCTACTCCACATGGACTTCCAAAAGAGACTTAGGAACTTGGAGTCCCTATCGCTCACAATAGTCCTCGGTACCCCCGTGAAGCTTTACAACATGTGCAACAAACAATGAAGCTACACTACGAGCATCCTCGGTTTTAGCATATGGAATAAAATGAGCCATTTTAGAGAATCTATCAACAATAACAAAAATGCTATCTCGGCCCTTTCTAGTCCTTGGCAGCCCCAAAACAAAATCCATCGAAATGTCCAACCAAGGCCTAAGGGGAGTAGGGAGTGGGGTGTATAATCCTTGAGGTAGGAGACGAGATTTCGCACTCCGGCAGGCCACGCATTGACTACAAATTTTAGTGACGTCTTTGCGCATTTTGGGCCAATAGAAGTTCTCCTCTAAGATTCCGAGGGTCTTGTCTACCCCAAAGTGACCCATGAGGCCTCCGTCATGGGCCTCCCTCACAAATAATTCCCTCCAAGAACTAGAAGGAACACACAACCTCCTCCCCTTGAACAAATACCCATCGAACCGAGAGTAGGAGGAATGGTCATTCTCCTTAAGCCAACGGTCCCTTCCCCACTCTTCGCATTCCCTAAAAATAGGAGCAAAGGTAGGATCCTCGGGATACAACAACCGCAAGCTCTCAAAACCCATCAATTTCGAAGACAAGGTAGCAACAAGCACATGCTTCCTAGACAAGGCATCGGCAACGACATTTTCCTTTCCCCTTTTGTAATGAATTACATAAGGGAAAGTCTCGATGAACTCAATCCACTTAGCATGACGCCTATTCAACTTGTCTTGGCTCTTAAGGTGTTTCAACGTCTCATGATCCGTTCGTATCACAAACTCCTTAGGCCACAAATAATGTTGCCAATTTCCCAAGGCTCTAACAAGGGCGTACAACTCCAAATCATAAGTTGAGTAATTAAGAGTTGCCCCTTTGAGCTTTTCACTGAAATAAGCAACGGGCTTACCTTCTTGAATCAAAACAGCCCCGATGCCAACCTTACTAGCATCACACTCTACTTCAAACATCTTATCAAAATTGGGCAATTGCAATAAAGGCGCCGAGAGGAGCGTAGCTTTCAAGGCCTCAAAAGCCCTAGCCTGCTCATCACCCCATTTAAAGGGTCCGTCCTTTCTGATTGCCTCGGTCAAGGGGGCTTCTATGGAACTAAATCCTTTGAAAAACCTCCTATAAAAGCTTGCCAACCCGTGCAAACTTCGGATTTCTCCAATAGTTTTAGGGGTCGGCCAACTTCGAATAGAGTCTATCTTGGAATCGTCCACTTCCACACCCCTTGAGATCACGACAAAACCCAAGAATATAACTTTATCAACACCAAAAGAACACTTCTCCATGTTGGCATACAGCTTCTCCTTTCGGAGCACATCAAACACACATCTCAAATGCATTACATGATCATCAATAGATTTACTATACACCAACACATCATCAAAGTAAACCACCACAAACTTTCCAATATAAGGCTTCATTACATGATTCATTAGCCTCATAAATGTGCTAGGAGCATTGGTAAGGCCGAAGGGCATGACCAGCCACTCATATAGACCGAATTTGGTCTTGAATGCGGTCTTCCACTCATCACCGGGTTGCATGCGAATTTGGTGATAGCCGCTCCTAAGGTCCACTTTAGAAAACAAACAAGAGTCGTGGAGCTCATCTAACATATCATCTAGTCTAGGGATTGGATGAAGATACCTTATCGTGATTTTGTTGATGGCTCTACAATCGACGCACATGCGCCAAGTTTCGTCCTTCTTTGGTACCAAAAGCACCGGAACAGCACACGGACTCATGCTTTCCTTGATGTATCCCTTGTTGAGAAGCTCCTGAACTTGTCTTTCAAGCTCCTTAGTGTCCATGGGATTGCTCCTATAGGCCGGTTTGTTTGGAAGTTGTGAACCCCGCACCAAATCAATTTGGTGCTCAATTCCCCGAAGTGGGGGCAATCCTTGCGGAAGTTCTTGAGGAAATACATCTTCATACTCCTGCAACACACAAGAAATCAAAGGGGAAATGGAAGAATTAGTGGGGTTATTATTAAAACAATGGGCCAAAAGTAACATCGGCTTGTTTTCATCATGGTCCTAGAAGAGTTCTTTCCTCCTAGACAACATCACTACGTTTTCCATCTCCCTTGTCATTGGGACAGCCTCGGATGTCCTTACTTCCTCACCTACGGCATCCCCCCCCTTTTCTCCCTTTCCGGATTCCTTCCCCTTTCCCTTTAACTCTCTCATCTTTTGATGCCACTCATTTACTTGGGAGGGTGAAAGAGGGTGAAGTGTGACCTTTCGGCCATCCTTCTCAAGCGTATACCGGTTGGACCTCCCATCGTGTTTAGTAGACCTATCATATTTCCATGGTCTATCTAACAACAAGTGACATGCTTGCATTGGGATCACGTCACAAAGCACTTCATCGTGGTAGTTTCCCACCTTAAACCGAATCACACATTGCCTTGTGACCTTTAATTCACCACAATCGTTCAACCATTGTAGCTTGTAAGGACTAGTGTGTAGTGTAGTTGGTAGCTTCAAGAAATTTACCATAGCATGGCTCGCAACATTTGTACAACTACCACTATCAATCACCAAGGTGCACACACTCCCCTTTACAAGACACTTAGTATGGAATAGATTTTCCCTTTGACTCGGGTCATCCATCGCCTTACTAATCATGACACGTCTAACCACAAAGTTTGGAACCACACACTCCCCTTCTTGTGGATAGAAATCTTCAATACCATCTAATTCATAATCATTCGGCCCATTTTCAGCTCCCTCTCCATCTTGAGGCTCGGCCTCATCCTCCCCCCTTTCGGAAACCACCTCCTCACCAAGGTAGTACACTTTCCCTTCTCGTAGGATCACATTGCGCCGGTTCGGACATTCATTGGGCTTATGCCCCCAACCTTGGCACTTGAAGCATTGGAACCCCTTTGGGTTGGGATATTTGTGAGCCTCCGGTTTCGGAGGGAACTTAGGGACTGTTTTGGACTCGGGCAGCTTCATAGGGGCGCGTTGGTCCTTGTTTTTGGGCCAACCCAAGGGGGTTTGTACCCTTGCCTTGAAGGCTGATCTCTCCTTAAGTTCCCTTTCAACCTCTAAGGCCACTTGGAATATACCGTCAATGGTTTCAAACCGGTGAAGGGTCAAATTAGTGGAGATCTCTTTGTTCAACCCACACTTGAACCGGATGATGTCGTGACTGATTTTCTCCCCACGATGATCAAGTTTCAACATGAGTTGTTGGAACTCGTCAAAATAGGCCATCACACTCTTGCCTCCTTGCCGCAATCCATATAATCTAGCGAGCAACTCATGACGATATCTCTCGGGAAGGTATCGTTGTCGCATCAAATACCTCAACCGATACCAAGGTGGTGGCTGCCCATCCACTAATTCATTACCAAATCGTTTAACATACTCCCACCAAGTGTTAGCATAGCCCTCGAGGTGAGCTATAGCGTAGCAACTCTTCTTTTCTTCCGAGATGTCATTAACTTAGAAAACTTTGTCACAAGCCGATTCCCAAGTTAAGTAGGTCTCGGGGTCACTTTCACCCTTAAAGATGGGTAGGCTCAACTTGATGGTGTTGATGCCTACGTCTCTCTGTTGGTGTCGGTTTCCCCTATCTCCATACCCCCGGTATCTCCTAGGTTCTCCTCGACCCCCTCTTAACTCCTCCTCCCTCATATAAGCATCATCAAAGGCTCCATCTCCTTCATACTCCTCTCCACCGTATCCTTCAAAGTGGGCTGGCCGGCCTTGGCCGTTTTGATTCGGAGGATTTGGAATTTGCGGTCTTTGGGTTAATGGAGCTTGGAATGGAGGGTTCGGAATTAGTGGAGGTACTTGGCATCCAAATCCCTCTTGTGGAATTGGAGGGGCTTGGAAATTTAGTGGTCTAGTGGAGTCTCGGTTTGGAGGAAAAGAGGTAGTTTGGCTTGCGGTATTTAGTGGAGCTTGGGGTGCATTTAGCATTTGGTGGACTGTTTCGGGGGTGATGGTTGCGGAGGAGGTCCTATCATGACCATTGGTAGATACATGTAGAGGAGTAGAAGGACGAGAGTTCCTTTGACTCTCCACTTGTTCTAATCTCCCACTAATAGTCGACACTTCCCCCTTGATTGCTGCCAAGTCCCCTCTCACAGCCCCAAATTCCGAATTCAACCTTTCAAGTGTCCGGGTAACGGCCTCAAGAGTGACCCTCATAGAATCAAGGGCATTAGTATCCACATTATGAGACGTAGCTCATTCCATTGTCAAGGTATTATCCGCTTTAGTTCACCACAAGTTCGTGTTCCACAAGTGTTGTATAATTGGCTAGTAACCGTGAGATTTTTAAGGTATGAGTAAGCTCTTATCCGGAATGGATTCTTGTTTGAAGACTCAAAGAATTCTTGTCGGACTAGAGTCAAAATCAGCAATTCGTTCAAACGAATAAAAGCACTCAAATAATCGTTGACACGAACAAACGGTTCAAGGAACTAGTTGCCAACCTAGTAGGAAGGTACTAGTTTGTTAATTAGTTCTAGGACCAAGTAAGGGAAACCAAGGATCAACAATTAGCAACCAAAGAATACCTAAGTTGAGCTTATAGCGATGTGGCAGCATGCAATGGTCCCACACGTTCTTCTTCTCTCTCTTTTTTTTTTTTTGTTTTGTGTTAATATTCACACAACTTGTTATAGTTTGCAAAGTGTTTTGGTGGGAAAAATAAAATCTTGTAGTATTTCACCCTTTTCAAACTCAAGAAAGTGGGGTTTGGTTGACTAATCCCACAAAACAAGGCTCCTTGAATTAGGGAAAAGTGATTGACAAGACTAAAAGGTGATGGGTGCAAGTCTTTCACAACAACTTTATAGCTTGTCTTACCACTTGAGCACACAACAAGATGAACAAGGTGAACAAGTTCAAAAGAAACCAACACTAGAAACTCACTAAACAAGCAAAATAACACCTAGATCTAAACATACAACATCATTCTTGGTTTCAACTTTTAATGGACAGATTTTCAGAATTTCTTTTTGGTGTAGTTTGTTTAAGCCGTGAACTAGCCCAAGATGGGTTATGTTGGAACACAACCGGTCTCGCTTTGATACCAAATGAAACAAAATCAAACCAACAACACCAAGAGCTTCAAGTAGGCTCGGATTTCAGTCCAACAACACAAGAACAACAAGTTTAAGTTTCGGTTTTTCATCCCGCAACACAAGAACAACAAGATAGATAACAATGCTAGTGAATCGAAAAGAGCCCCACACGGCTTCACTAGACTTTAAGATAACAAAATCAACAACAACAACAAGATAAAGAAAGATAGATAACTTGACATATAACATTCAAGAAACTAAGAACCCTAACATCAAGAGAGGACCCTAAGTCTAATGAATATAAACACCAAATTCTTACGAGGACCAAGAGGCACTCAACGACCTCAAAACCCTTGTTTCTAGCCAAAGAGACAACACAAGTATCCCTCTACTTGTGAGATAATAGGGGCGGCTTCTATGAGTGGAAGAGAGAGGAAAGGTTTAGTATTTTAGGTTACAAAAATCAGCATTCAAAAACTAAGGAATAACTCTCTAACATGTTCTATTTATACAACAAACAAAAGGGGTAAAATGACCCATCCGCCCTTGCTTCTTGTGCCAACCTTGGAGAGTAGTTTATTACACATTAGGACCTCTCTTCACACATAAAAACTTTTATGTCCTTGGTTGGTTCAATCACCAACTCACACACGGCTATTTGCATGAACAAAGCTTGGAGTTTTTGTAATTCCCGAGCTTGGCTTCGTGTGAAAGGCCGTGTACCTGTGGAGGCTACCCTAACCGTATCAAGGTTCACTATTATTGTTTGTATAAGAGCAAGTTTCTAGTATAGTATCATAAATCAAAATGTTGACATTCGTTTCTTATCTTTTGAAGGATATAGGTAAATACTCTGAGTTTTGCACATATTTCATTCCTTTCATACCAAGATTCTAATTTGGTTCCAAAAGATTTCCTTTGGTTTCACTCTTTAACAGATGGCTAGGACACATGCTATCGCTACACAAGATGAGGATCTCAATATAAGGCCTAAGGATCTTTTCACTGTTTATGGGAAACATTGAGGTAATGGATAGCCTAGGGATGTATCCCTAGGTAGGGGAAAGGATAGATTTCCTTCACCATATCCTGTTTCTACTCTTGAGCAACAGATTCTTAAATCCCAACTAGCAGTGAGTTTGGGAGCATTATAGGCTCCTCTAGGGTTCACTTGTTCTTCTATTCCTAAGAATGCTTTCGTTAAGATTTTGGGATTGGTTTGTGGTCCCTTTTACATTGGTGGTTGCTCAGTTGTTTGTTTCCCAACCAATAGTTTTTGTTGTAGAGTATAAGATATTTGATAGATTCTTTAGATTAGTTCCATCTAGGTTTTTTGGTGCATCGAGTAAGAATACAGATGAGTTCTTGATTGCTTCTGAGGATAGGCTTTATAATTTAGGCATAGTTGTGACTCGTGGTCTGGATTACACTACTTTTTAGTTGGACTTGGAATCTCAACATTTGCGGAGAGGTCATCTTTATTCTAGGCGAACTGTATCACCCCCGTTGACATGGACTAAATTCTCTAAGATCTTCTTGGAGAATTATATGCCTCACAGTCTTAGGGATGTTTGAGGGATCAATTCTCGAGCTTGGAGTATGGATCCATGACTATGGGAGAGTGTAAGGATCGATTTTATAAGTTGGTTAGGCATTGTAGTTGTATTTTTACAATTGAGTATGAGAGGGTTCATTCCTTTGTTAGGGGATTAAAAGTTTCTCTTTGTATGTCTACACATAGTTTGGTCGATGCGGGTAGATCTTTTGCTAAGGTTTTTGATCATGCTTAGGTTTTGAAGGAGATTCATAACAAGTCTCAAGAGGGAAGCAATAACAGGCCGTAATATTAGGGTAGTTACAATGGGATTAATAGTTGCTCATAGTTTAGAGTTAATGGTTCTAAAAGTAGGTACCTTCGTTTCAAACATACTAATATCAGGGTAAGTCAAGTAGGCTCGTTCAGGCCACACTTCAAATCATCGATATAAGATAATATTGTTTTAGTATGGCCATAGTAGTGATCAACCTTTGAGGCTTTTATCTTTATGTTATTCTATCCATGGTAGTTATTTCAGGTTAGTAGGATATTTTGGTTTCAATATAGCACTAGGGTCATGTTATGGTTATAGGTATTTTTCCATTTATCAGGAGAGTTCCCTAGTTGTGGAGTGGTGTTTCTTTTGTCCCAGAGTGTTCCACAAATTTATTTAGTTTTATCCAAGTTAAACGGGTATGCATGGTCGTCGAAATGGTACATAGGGTACTCTTGGAGATTGTAAGGAAATTAGGATGGGAGATTAGTTAGGAGACTAGCCACTTGGTGGGCGTGGTTAGTTGTATGCCATACTTTCTGCACCGAGGGCTGAGTCTTTGGATATTATTATCACAAGTATGATCTTAGAGTGCCATCAGTCAACTTTTTCTTTATTTTATTTGGGATCCACTTATTCTTATATTTTTACTTATCATGCCCCATGGTTAGAGTTATCTTGGGATATATTATCTATTCCAATATGTGTATCTACTAATATAGGTGATTCTTTAGTAGTGGATAACACTTATAGATCATGTGTTGTAATTGTTTTGGAGTGTGATATTTAGATTGTTTTCTTATGTTATAAATGGCAATTTTGCTGTAATTTTGGGCATCGACTAGTTTTCCTACCATCATGTGGTCTTAGATTTTTTTGCCAAAACTGTTACCTTAGTCAGTCATGGCACAACTTCAATTGTGTGATAGAGAGCTATATGCCATAAGCCAATGAGGTTTATTTCTTATATTCAGTCTTGGAAAACTTATTTCTAGGGGTTACGAATGTTATCTCAACTATATTTGTGATGTTAATATGGATAGTTCATCACTTGACTCTTTTCTTATAGTTCATGTGTTGCCTAATGTTTTCCCTACCGATCTAACTAGTCTTCCTTCTGAGCGTGATATTGCGTTTGTTATTAATATTAAGTGGGCCACCCAATCTATTTCTATATAACACTAACATATGGCTCCTGCCGAGCTTAAGGAGGTAAATTCTCAAAATTAGGATCTTCTTGTAAGGATTTTATTAGACTGGGTGTGTCACTTTGGGGAGCTCTTGTATTGTTCGTAAAGAAGAAGGATAGTTCCATGTGTATGTGTATTGATTATATTCAATTTAACAAGGTGACGATGAAGAACCGATATCTTATACCTTGTATCATTATTTATTTGACCAACTTTAGGGTGCAATAGTTTTTTCTATTATTGAATTGAGGATGAGTTACCATTAGTTGATGATTTGGGCTTAGGATATCCCAAATATAGCCTTCAGGAAACAATAAGGTCATTACAAGTTCTTAGGGATGTCTTTTGGGTTGACCAATGACCTAGCCACATTTATTGATTTGATGAACCATATGTTTGCACATTATTTGGATTCCTTTTTTATTGTGTGCATCCACAACATCCTTATATATTAAAGGATTAGAGAGGAGCATATGCAGTATTTGAGGATTGTGCTCCAGACATTAAGAGATCATAGGATTTTCGCTAAATTCTCTAGGTATGAGTTTTGGATTGAATTGGTGACATTCCTTTGACTGACTATCTGATTATCTGAAATACTATAAACTAACTAAGGAGGTGATGGAATAGTCCACCAACTAATTCTAACTAACTGAAATAAGTAAGTACTGAAATAACTTAAATAAATAAATCATGTCCTCGATATATGAGGACTCACCACTACTGTTGCTGACTATGTTGAGCTGTCTAAGAGCGGTCAGGAAGCTGATCATCTGAACCTATGTTATAAGACAAGATATCTCAAAGAAAAGTATGTGATATGTACTTTTAATATACTGGTACATGGGGTAAGGACTGACGTAATGAATGAGATAAGTGGGAATAAATGCATGAACATGTAAAAGTTAATCTATACTTAGTATACCTCAGGTCTGGGAATAGATGATTTCTTGAGCTTGAAGCTTGAATTCTTGTGAAAAATTTTGGACTTGTTCTTGGTGAAACGGAGGGTTTCTTGAGAGCAATTTATGAATAAAAAGGAAATTAATGCTCTTTGGAAGCCCCAAATTAGTGTGTTAGATGGATTAAGGGAATGGAAATGACTCCAATAACCGTAAATTCCAAGAATAAAATTGGATGGAAAAAGGAGGGGATGGAGCGGGCTCTGAATTGGTGGACTAGGCGGGGCGGTGCCCGCCTTAGTGCTGTGGACTAGAACAGGCGGTGCCCTTTTTATCCCAATGGACTGGAGAGGGTGGAGGCACCCTTTTATCCCAATAGTGCTAATGGTTTGGTTTTCCAAACATACCCTTACGTGTATCTTAAAATTCCAAAACATACCATAGATATACTTCTAACAACATCGATCATGAATTGACTCAAAAATTGACATCCTGAGGTCGAGAATGTAAAAATAATATTATCGAAGTTTACGGGTCTTTAAAATGACTAAGTCTTCGACACTTAGTTAAAATTTCAAATCTTGGACCCCTTAAACATGTTATTGTGAGATGAATTGATCTTGGGATCTTATAGGGTATTATAATATCTCCCCCTTGGGACATTCGTCCTCAAATAATACTTGTTATATTGATAGCACTAAGGCAACTAATATAACATACTTAACATGTATCACTAGGAACAATATTATATAAATGAGTATGAAACGTAATATATTAACTCAACTTATTTTTGTGAATGAATGCACAGATAGTAGATTGATTACATAGCTGAAACTAATAATCGAAAAGAGTCAATCTAAGGAGAATCATTACCACAGGCTGAATCTGGGTTTGTGAAGAAGAGGTGAGATACCTGGTTCACATATCTGCTTATGCTTCCCAAGTATCTCCCTCAACAGAATGATTCCACCAAAGGACCATAACCAAAGGATCTTCTTTATTCCTTAGCCTAAGATCTAACGATCAAGGATCTTCACTGGGACTTCATCAAAGGAAAGGCTATCCTTAACACCCATATCTTATAAATATATAACTATAGTTGGATCAACAATACACATCTATAACAAAGAAACATGGTACACTATATGTACGGATGCCAAATCTACACTCAAATCTAGCTCCTAAGACACATTCCCAAAATAGTTCAAGACTATTTAAGGGCCAACATATCAGGGATTTACCTTCCCCTTCTATACAAATCTCTGGACTTCTTTCATTGATGAATTTTTCATATAGACCAAATCACCAACCTCAAACTCAATATCTCTTCTCCACACATCTGCATAGGATTTTTGACGGCTTTGGGATATCCTCTGCCTCTCCCAAATCAACTAAACTTTCCCAATTACCTCAAACACTGAATCTGGCCCTATCAAAGTAGTTTGACCTTCCTTAAACCAACCAATAGGAGATCTACATCTCCTTCCATAGTGAGCCTCAAATGGAGCCATCTGAATATTGGAGTGATAACTGTTGTAATAGGCAAACTCAATCAAAGGTAAGTGGTCATCCCAAATTCCTTTAAAGTCCATAAAACCTGACCTTAAAAAATCCTCTAAAGTTTGAATAGTCTTCTCTACCTGACCATTTGTCCGAGGATGAAAAGCTGTATTGAGATTGTAATGACTCGATTTTTCTGAACCGGAATGCTACATGGTGCTCACGACCCAAAAGGGCCACAAGATAACCCATGGCTGATATCTATACCTATATACTGCATAAAAGACTAAAAACTATGGAAACATAAACTAAAAGGCCATAAGGTACAAACAGGATAAACATCTGATAAGAGAAATGTCTGAAAGCGGTATAGCAATACCAAATTAAATATGAAATAACTGTTTGACATGCTATGGTCTGAAAACCTCTAAACTTTCTGAATAAAGAGTTGATGGGACATGTCCCCAACTAACTTTGACTGCTGAAATAAACTGAAAATTTAAATAGTAATGTGATCATCATGTCCTCAAAGAATGAGGACTCACTGCTAACTCTAATCACTTAACTAGGATGCTACTGGTTCTCTGGAGCTCATGCTTCTAAACCTATGGTATAAGACACCATAGCGCAAATGTGTTAGTACTTAAAATGTACTGCTATGCAAGTGAGGTAGGCTGAATGCAAATGGTTCATATGCATGAACAATACCAACTAACTGACTAACATGAACGTGAGAATACATACATGACTATGTAACTGTAACTGATATCGTGATAGGACTGAATACTGAGTTTTGACTATTGATTTTATTGATATAGACATATAAGTCACTGATGAGTAAGAAAGACTGATACTATATTACTGAATACTGAGGGACTAATACTATGTTACTGATACATGAATAAATATGTTTGATAGTTCTAATTATAAAGAACTAGTCTGGTTGACTATATCAAACAGTCTTGAAGCTGAATACTGATAACATGATTTTTGAGAACTGATATAACTAATAATATGATTGACTATATCTAACAGTCCTGAATCTGGTGGAACTATCTGAGTTCGGTACTGTATCTGAATTGGCTATATCTGACAGTCCTAAAATCTGAAGAACTATCTGAGTTCTTTTACTGAGACTGAGACTGTAACTGAGTCTATGGGAAGTATACATCTAACGAACATACCCTAATTATGCTATACTAGCAGAGCTGTGGTCCAATCTGTTCCCTAATTTGAAGGGTATCAATACCGCACCACTGGTAAGTAAAACAAGTGAGTACCCTTATATAACAAGTAACTCTAATGAGAATAGGTTCCCCTCATATAATAGGTTAATCCAAATCATCTACCCTCTTATCCCAGGCTATGGTATCTCAACCTAAGATGGCTTCATAGTTCTGGAATGCAAGGATTTCTTCTATGAATCGCACCCTCAAATAATAGGTGAGTTCCCATCCTTAAGTTCACTCGGTGCTAATTCCTACTCTCATTTGAGTAGACACTGAACTGATTAATTGTACTCAACTGATTAACTGAACTAAACTGAACTAATTAGCTGAACTAAACTGCTTAGCTAAACTAAATCGATACTAGTTGTATTGTTTAGCATAGTTAAATGGAATTTACTGAGTTCCATTGACTGACTAAATGTACTCAGATCTAAGGACTGGCTAAGAGTAATGAGGTTACTGAGACTTACTGGGAATACTGAGATTACTGAGATTACTGAGTCCTGAGATCACTAAGACTCGATGAGAAAAAACTGACATAGAATGGCTTACTTGAACACATGACCAACAACACAATGCATAATTCATATACTAAAGCACTTCATCAAACATGTGATATGCATAATCTTGTACATACATGGCGATTTCATGATATCATACTAGTAGGGCATTGTTCCTTCATCTAGGAATTTATTCAAACACATGGTAGGAATAGCACATGTAGACAACATTACACAATAATTAATCATCATGATTCATCTCTCATTTCATCATCTAGGGTTTATTCATAGTTTTACATGATTATACATCTATACAAACCAATTACACATATATTGGTCACCCAACATGGATTTGAATTCAATTGATCATTCTCAACATAAACAGAACAAACCCAACATGAAATTCATAAAGAAATCCATAAACTTAAACTTAGAAAAGATATTCTTGGGCTTCATGGACGAGAGGAGTCCATGAATGAACACTATGCATACCTTAGTTCATGATTATACGAGGATTAATCGAGAAATTCTAGAAATTTGATGGTGAATTCCCTTGGAATTGAACCTTCTATGAACACCCTAGGGCTTGTTATCGAATGTTTTTGAGAGTAATTGAGTATAAGTAGCTGAATTATGGCCAAATCTCGTGTTATAAGGATTATATAAGGTGGAAAATTGACCCTTTTAATCCTAGGAAATGTATTTAATTTCTGATAAAATTCCCAATATTCATCCTTGGTACGACGCACCACTATCACGCCAAGTCACTGGAACTAGACAATTGGGAATCTACATGGTGGCGCGATGTGGAGCTATCACGTTTCCACCTTATTTAAGACCTGGAAGTTTTACGTGATGCACCAATATAGAGGATCAACACTAGAAATTGACAATTTCCATTTCAGCTATCTCTGTGATGCGCTGAAGGCTCAGGTGAAATAGTATCTCACTAAAAAGGCTCTAACTATTTCCTCGGGTGTCGGGTTTGGGCGAATTATATATCAATGGAAAGCTTATTCAACTTTCCACATGATAAGATGTGAAAATTATCGAAATACCACATGTATATGAATAAATTATTATTTCAAAGCTAGTTCTAACATCCTTGAGATGTTTTTCATTCAAAAAAAACATGGGCATTACAATATCTCCCCCTTGAGAACATTCATCCTTGAATGAGACTAACTGAGAGGGGAAACAATAAACTGAACATTAAATGAATATGAGTAAATGGAACATGATCTCATAAAGGACATGACTGACAAGCTGAACATAACATACTGAACATGCATATCTGATGCATGCGTAGCTGATTCATAAATGCATAACTGAAAGTTTTGAAGAACTAAGTTGTCTCACAATGAGAATACATGTCTGATGTATAACTATATAACTGATCTGATACATGAATGCATGATTGAATATGCGGTGGTACTTGATACCATGATTATCATGTGATACTAAGTTAGTGATGCACACTAAAAATGAAACTAAGTAAGATTAACGAGAACTATTACCTTGAGCTTGATCTGAGTTGGTGGGGAAGAGGTGTGGATACTTGGTTTGCATATTTTCTTCTGCTTCCCAAGTAGCTCTCTGGATGGACTAATTTTTCCAAAGAACTTTAACTAGAGGGACTTTTTTGTTCATTAATCTACGAGTATGATAGTCTAGGATTTTGACTGGAATCTCTTCATAAGAGAGGTTGTTCTGAATATCGATGCTCTGAATAGAGACTATGATTGATGGGTCACCTATGCAGTTCTTGAGCAGAGAGACATGAAAGACTGGATGAACTAAGGCTAGATCTGAAGGCAATTCAAGCTCATCAGCTACCTTGCTGAAACGACTGAGAATCTCGAAGGGACCGACATATGAGGGACTAAGAACATAAATGAGCCGGGTCTAATATGTGACATACGAATTGAAAATCATTAACATAACTCAGCCTCTAAATACTCAGCTGAAAGCTGAGGTTGTGACTTTAAGGGTTAACTTATGAATACCCTCTACTCTAAACTGGATTCTTTTCGAGAAAAATCAATGAGATGTTTTTCTCATGAAAGTTTTGCGGATTATTGAGTATCTTTCCCTTGGGACACTAGGTTCCTTCAGAAATACTGGTTCGGGTAAGATGCTAAGGAAAATTGAGGCAATTCACAAAGCACCTAGAATTTTTTCGTAACTAATTATTTAAGATCTATGAATGAGGCATAATACATGAACTCAGCTAAGCTTCCACCTATCTGATAGGTTCATCTTACCATAATTATATCATTTTATAAGATTTTGGCTAGAGCACATAGCTGGGGATATAGAAACCAAACTATATTAATTTATCTATTTAAGATAGCTGAGTAAGAAGATCATAACTTGATTGAGATTTGGTAAGATGAGTTGAGGCGTACTAACACCATTTAAGATGAAATGACTAAGCGTCTTGCACTACAACTAAGACTACTGAAAAAATTCATGAGGTGTTGAGCACAAATGTATAAACATACTGACTTATCTGATTAACTGGATAACTGATAGCTGAATACTGGGTATGAGAGATAGGTCTATACTTAGTCTGAATAACTGTATATAGATTGTAAAACATTGTTCATAGGAGATAATGATTGACTGGATAACATGAGGTAACTGGGCATGGATTTATGAAAAACTGTATTACCTCAAAAATGCTAGGCTAAGCATCTAATATGATTGGGAACATTTTGTAAACTGAGGTATTGAGGTATTACTGACTGAGTAATCGATAACTATAGAATTGTCAAGCTATCCTGAAACTAGACTAAATTTTTGATAACTGACGTTTAGACTGGTGCTGAAGTATTTAATTATGGGACTGAATGCTAATTGCTGAAACTGAACACTAAAATTTCAACTGAGATAGTAACTAAATTTGGATAGATGCATGATGAGGACTGATATAGATCAAGGATCTGAACGTATACTCGAACTCTATACTTTTCCCGAACTTATAAATTCAACCTCTTGCTAGCCACTTACTTGCACGCTACTACAGCATTCAAGCCTGTCATCATAACTGCACCTTCATGTAAAGTAAGCATGCGAAAATCCCCTCTTAACATGAATCATTTACTCTCTATCTTCTAAGCAACTACTAATTACTACACTATTTTCACAGAGAGAGCTCATTGAAGGGTTAAATCTAAAGGACCTGAAGCATGAATGGATACTGACTGAACTTGTCACTTGAACTGAAGACTAAGGAATAGAATAACAATAACATGGATTTACCAAAATGGTTTGAACTGAGGATAAAGTTGACATATCTAAGTTTGGCTGGTCACTAGAATTGAAGAATGAGTCATGTGGACTGAGCATACTGTAAAGCATGACATGACTATGTGGGTCCCGAGATACATGACCTGAGTCTAGGATTTTTGAATTTGTGAGACATGATTCGTAACACTGAGGAAGCTAGAATTGAACTCCTTATGCTGCGAACTAAAAGCGCATACATTACGTGGAAAGTGTGTGAAAGTAGGCTATGTTCATAGAACTAATTCATACTGCGGGGTAAACTGGGATCGCTTATACAAGGAAAGAAAATCGTGCATAATTTATGGAAAAATGCATGAGCATGATTCGTGACCATAGAGTTGACACACAAGGCCTGAGTGGGTTTCATGATAGCTGAAGTGGAAAACTTTACACTTAGATAAGGATGGGTTGGGAATCGTCTTCCCTTACTACTTTCAATACATACTGGTATTACTACTGGAATCTGGAAGCCTAAGATGTGTTACTCGATCTACCATCTCCCCCTTAGCTTTAAGCCATCAACATATGTCTATAAATACTTTAGTAAAATCTGAACTGAACCACAATCATTATCACATACTTACACTATGTTCGACATATGCTTGCCTTACTAAACACATCATCTGGTTCTATTTTTTCACATACTACTAATATCACATCCACACCTTCAAGCCTAATGTCATGTCAATAAACTTAAATTTTTACTCGCACTGTTCAAGCCTAATGATTCACTTTGGTCATAATATCCCCATGAATACATAATTTGTTAAACTTGGATCATGTTATCCCAACTCTACTACTACTAAACTCCTGAGTTCATGCTTCTATCTCTAGGTCATATGGTATCATAGAATTCAGAGAATGGATCTGATGAAGTATGAGTTTTGAGGATTATGAATAAGAGTTGTACAACTCTCTAGACATAACTGAACTGATGGGATACTTTTGAGCTTGTGGGCAATCCCATAACTGTTCTAGAGTCTGTCTGAAAAAGCCCTATCTTTAAAACTCGAGCTTCACTATTTCTTTTACCTTGAAAGTAATGAAAAGTTGACATGCATGAAGCATGATGAGAATCTACAAATGTTTCTTAAAAAAACTTTCTATAACACGAACTGAAACATGAAAGAAGGGAAACTATTTCTAAAACATCTTATAGCCTCCTGCACATAAATGTGGTGCACAACACAGGCATGTACAAGACTTTACTAGATTCGGCTTTAGACTTCCTAGGATACTATTGATCCTGTGTCTCTGATACCAAGTTTGTAATGACCTAATTTTTCTGAACCGGAATGCTACACGATGCTCAAGACCCCGAAGGACCGCAAGCTAGCCTATGACTGATATCTGTACCTGTATACTGCATAAAAGATTGGAAAATATGGAAAATAAACTAAAAGGTCTTAAGGTTCAAAATGGATAAACATCTGATAAGAGTAATGTCTGAAAGCGATATAGCAATACCAAAATAAATATGAAATAACTGTCTGACATGCTATAGTCTGAAAGCCTCTAAACTTTCTGTGTATGGAGTTGATGGGACACGTACCCAACTAACTTAGACTACTGAAATAAACTGAAAACTAAAATAGTAGTGTGATCATCATGTCCTCGAAGGATGAGGACTCACTGCAAACTCTGATCACTGAACTGGGAAGTAGTCATCTAACCGACATGTCCTAATTGTGCTATAATAGTTGAGTTGGGGTCTAATCTATGCCCTAATTGGAAGGGTGTCAATACCGCACCACTGGTAAGGGCAGCATGTGCGTAACCCTTATATAACAGGTAACTCTAATAAGAACGGTGGGAGCCATCATATAACAGGTTGAGCCACCTCATCTACCCTCATAAATTAGGCAACGATGTCTCAACCTATGCTGGCTACATAGTTGTAGAATGCAAGGATTGCTTCTAAGAATCACACCCTAAAATAATAGGTGAGTTCCCATACTTAGGTTCACTCGGTGCTAATTCCTACTCCCATATGCATAGACACTGAACTGATTAATTATGCTGAACTGATTAACTTAATTGAACTTATTAGCTGAACTGAACTGATACTAGTTGTATTATTTAGCAGAGCTAAACAGAATTTATTGAGTTTTGTTGACTGACCAAATGTATTGAGATCTGAGGATAGATGGAGAGTACTGAGGTTTCTGAGACTTACTTGGAATACTAATATTACTGAGATTACTGAGTACTGAAATTACTGATATTACTGAACTACTGAGATTACTGAGATTTCTGAGTTATGACTGAGACTACTGTGAAACTATGACTGTCTGTAGGCACACAACTAAATGTTCGAGTACAAGTACCCCTAGGACTCGATGAGAAGAACTGACATAGCATGGCTTACATGAATACATAACCATCCACACAATTCATAATTCATATATTGAAGCACCTCATCAAATATCTGATTTGCATAAGCTTGTACATATATGCGGATATAATGATATCATACTAGTTGGGCACTGTTCCTTCATATATAGGTATTTAATCAAACACATGGTAGGCGTAGCACATGTAGATAACATTATATATTAATTAATCATCATGATTTATCTCTAATTTCGTCATCTAGGGTTTATCATAGGTTCACATGAATATACATCTATACAAATCAATTCCACATAAATTGATCAATGAACATGGATTTGAATTCAATTGATCATTCTGAACATGAACAAAACATCCCAACATGAAATACAAAAAGAAATCCATAAACTTAAACTTAGAAAAGAGATTCTTGGGCTTCATGGACGAAAGAAGTCCATGAATGAAGATTATGCATACCTTAGTTCGTGATTATATGAAGATTGACAGAGAAGTTTTTTAAATTTGATGGTGAATTCCCTTTGAATTGAACCTTCTATGAAAACCCTAGGGCTTGTTCTTGAGAGTTTTTTAGAGTAATTGAGTATAAGCTGCTGAATTATGGCCAAATCTCATGTTATAAGGCTTATATAGGGTGGAAAAATTGACCCTTTTATCCCTAGGACAGATATTTAATTTCTGAAAAAAATCCCGATTTCCATCATTAGCGCAACGCGCCACTATTGCGCCAAGACACTAGAATTGGACAATTGGGAATATGCATGGTGGCACGACGCGGAGCTATTTCATTGCCACCTTGTTTGAGACTTGGAAGTTTCGCGCGACATGACACTATAGTGGAGAAACACTAAAAATTGACTATTTCCATTTGGGCTATCTCTGCGATACACTGAAGGCTCATGTGATACACTATCTCAGTAAAAAGGCTCTAACTCTTTGCTCGGGTGCCAGATTTGGAGAAATTTTATATCGATGGAAAGCTGATTCTATTTTCCACGTGATAGAAAGTGACAATTATGGAAATACATGTGTATATGAATAAATTCTTATTTCAAAGAAAATTTTACCATCCTTGAGATGATTTTCAAGCTAAGTAAAAGCACGGGTATTATAATATCTCCACCTTGAGAATATTTGTCCTTGAATGAGACTGATTGAGACAGAAAATAATAAAATGAACATAAACTGAATATGAGTAACTAGAACATGATCTCATGACGGACGGGACTGACAATCTGAACATAGCATACTGAACATGCATATTTGATGCATGCATAACTGATTCCTTAATGCATAACAAAAAGTTCTAAAGAAATAAGTTTTCTAACAATGAGAATACATTTCTGATGCATAACTATATAACTGATCTAATATATGAATGCATGACTGAATATGCAGTGGATCTTGATACGAAGATTATCATGGTATACTAAGTTAGTGATGCATACTAATCATGAAACTGAGTAAGATTAAGAAGAACTATTACCTTGAGCTTGATCTGAGTTGGCAGGGAAGAGGTGAGGATACTTGGAATTCATATCTACTTCTGCTTCACAAGTAGCTTCCTCGATAGACTTATTTAACCAAATAACTTTAAATAGAAGGACTTCTTTGTTCCTCAATCTACGAGTATGATAGTCTAGGATTTAGACTCGAATCTCTTCATAAAAGAGGCTATTTTGAACATCGATGCTCTGAATATGGACTACTACTGATGGGCCACCTATGAGATTTGAGAGCAAAGAGACATGAAAGACTAGATGAAATGAGGCTAGATCTGAACGCAATTAAAGCTCATAAGCTGCCTTGCTGAAATGACTGAGAATCTTAAAGGGACCAACATATCGGGGACTGATAATATAACTAAGTCTAGTTTGATACGTGACATACGAACTGAACATCATGAACGAAACTGAGCCTCTGAATACCTGGCCCAAAGATGAGGTTGGGACTTTGAGGGTTAACTTATGAGTACCCTCTACTCTAAGATAGTTTCTTTTTTAGAAGAACGAATGAGATGTTCTTCTCATGAAAGGTTTAGGGTTTATAGAAAATCTCCCCCTTGGGACACTAGGTTCCTTGAGAAATACTGGGTTGGCTGAGCTACTGAGGAAAACTGAGCTGATGCACATAGAACCTAGAAACTTTGTTGTAACTAATTATCTAAGATCAATGATTGAGGTATGATACATGAAATGAGATGATCTTGCACCTATCTGATTGGTTCATCTTAGAATGATTACATACTTTTATAAGATTTAGGCTAGAGCACATAGTTAGGGATATGGAAACTAAACTGTATGAATTTGTTTGTATAAAACAGCTGAGTAAGAAGATCATAACTTGATTGAGATTCAGTAAGATGAGTTGAGGCCTACCAACACCATTTAAGATGAAATGACTAAGAATCTTGCACTACAACTAACACTAATGAAAAGATTCATGAGGTGCTGAGCACGAATGCGTAAACATACTAACTTATCTAATTAACTGGATAAATGATAGCTAAATATTAGGTATGAGAGACAGTTCTGTACTTTGTCTAAATAACTGGATTAAGGCTGTAAAACATTATACATGGGAGATAATGATTGACTAGATAACATGAGGTAACTAGGCATAGATTTATGAAAACTGTATTACCTCAAGAATGCTAGGCTAAGCGTTAATGTGATTAGGAAAATTTTGTAAACTAAGGTATTGAGGTACTACTGACTGAGTAATCGATAACTATAACATTGTCATACTATCATAAAACTGGACTGAATTTCTGATAACTAATGTTTAGACTGGTGCTGAAGTATTTAATTCTAGGACTGAATGCTGATTACTGAAATTGAACACTGAAACTATAATTGAGATGGTAACTAAATTTGGATAGATGCATGATGAGGACTGATTATCAATGATCTGAACGTATACTCACACTCTATACGTTTTCCCAACTTATAAATGCAATCTCTTGCTAGCTACTTACTTGCACGCTACTACAACATTCAAGCCTATCATCTTAAATGCACATTTATGTAAACTAAGCAAACAAAAATCCCCTCTTAACATGAATTATTTACCCTCTATCTTCTAAGCAACTACAAATTACTACACTATTTTCACAGGGAGAGCTCATTGAAGGGTTAAATAAGGAGGACCTGAAGCATAAATGAATACAGACTAAACTTGACACTTAATATGAAGCCTGAGGAATAGAATATCAATAACATGGATTTAACAAAATAGTTTGAATTAAGGATATAGAATATCTTTGTTTGGCTGTTCACTAGAATTGGAGCATGAGTCATGTAGAGTGAGCATACTGTAAAGCATGACAGGCGTATGTGGGTCACGAGCTGCATGACCTAAGTCTGATATTTCTGAATTTGTGAGACATGATTCATAACATTGAAGGAGACGAAACTGAACTCATAATACTAGGAACTAAAAGCACACACAATACATGGAAAGTGCGTGAAAGTAGGTTGTGTTCATGGAACTAATTCATACTGTAGGGTAAAATGGGACTAATTATACTGGGAAAAGAAACCGTACATAATTTATGGAAAAATGCATGAGCATGATTCATGACTATAGAGTTGACACACAAGGCGTGGGTGGATTTTGTGATAGATGAATTGCAAAACTCTACACTTAAATAAGGATGGGTCGAGAATCATCTTCCCTTACTAGTTTCTATAGATACTGGTATTACAACTAGAGTTTGGGAGCCTGAAATGGGTCACTCGATTTATCATCTCCCTATTGGTTATAAGTCATCAACATAAGTCTAGAAATACTTTACTAAACTCTGAACTGAACTGCAATCATCATCACATACTTACACTTTGTTCGACACATGCGTACCTTACTAAAAACATCATCTGGTTCTATTTTTTCCTATACTACTAATATCACATTCACACCTTCAAGCCTAATGTTATGTCAATAAACTTAAATTCTTACTAAATCTTTTTAAGCCCACTGATTCATATTACTTTAAGAATCTCAATGAATACATAATTTATTCAACCTGGATCATGTCATCCCAACTCTACACCTGCTAAACTCCTGAGTTCATGCTTCTAACTCTATCTCATATTCTATTATAGAATTTAAGGAAGGGACTTGATGAAATATAAGTTCTCATGATCATGAATAAAAGCAATACAACTCAGGAACATAACTGAACTAATGGGATACTTTTGAGGTGACGGGCAATCCCATAACTGTTTGTAGGGTTTCTCTTAGAAAGCCCTATCTTTAGGACTCGAGCTTCACTCCTTCTGTTACCTTAAAAGTAAGGTAAAGTTGACATGCGTTAAGAATGATGAGAATCTACAAGAGTTTCTTAAAGATTCTCTCTATAATACGAACAGAGACATGAAAGAAGGGAAATTATTTCTAAACCATCTCATAGCATCCTACATGTGTGGTGCACAACACATGCATGTACAAAACTCTATTAAATGCATTTTTAGACTTCCTAGGATACTACTGAACCTTAGGCTCTGATACCATGTTTGTAATGACCCAATTTTTTTTAACCGAAATGCTACACGGTGCTTCTGACCCCGAAGGACCACAAGTTAGCCCATGACTGATATCTCTACCTATATAAAACTTAAAAGACTAAAAAATTCTGAAACGTGAACTAAAAGTCCATAAGGTTCAAAATGGATAAACATCTGAAAAGAGCATTGTCTGAAAGCGGTATAGAAATACCAAAATAAATCTGAAATAACTGTCTGACAAGCTATAGTCTGAAAGCCTCTATAATGTCTGAATAAGGAGTTGATGGGACATGTCCCCAACTCACACCGACTACTGAAATAAACTGAAATCTAAAATAGTAATGTGATCGTCATGTCCTCAAAGGATGAGGACTCACTTCTAACTCTGACCACTGAACAGGGATGCTACTGGTTCTCTAGAGCTCATGCTTATAAACCTATGATATAAGACACCATAGCACAAATGCATTAGTACTTTGAATATACTGATATGCAAGTGTCGTAGGCTGAATGTAAATGGGATATGTAGGAACAATTCTAATAATCTGACTAACATGAATGTTACATACTTGACTATGTAACTGTAACTGAGATCGCAATGGGAATAAATACAAAGTTCTTACTACTAAGTTTACTGATATAGACATCTGAGTCACTGATGAATGAGAAAGACCGATACTGTATTATTGAATACTATGGGATTGATACTATGTTACTGATACATGAATAACTATGTCTAACAGTTATGATTATGAAGAACTAGTCCAGTTGACTGTATCAAATAGTCCTAAAGTTGAATATTGATAATATGAGTTTTGAGAATTGATATAATTGATAACATGAGTGACTGTATCTGTCAGCCTAGAATTTGATAAAACTATCTGTGTTCCATACTATATCTGAATTGACTATATCTGACAGTCCTAAAATCTAAAGAACTATCTAACATCTTTTACTGAGACTAAAACTATAACTGAGACCATAGGAAGTAGTTACTAACCAACATGCCTCAATTCTGCTATAACAGCTGAGCTGGGGTCCAATAGGTGCCCTGATTGGAAGGGTGTCAATATAGCGCCACTTGTAAGGACAACATGCGAGTAACTCTTATATAATCGGTAACTCTAATGAGAACAATGGGAACCCTCATATAATAGGTTATGCCATCTCATCTACCCTCTTACAGAAGCCTGTGATGTCTCAACCTATTCTGGCTTTATAGTTTCGGAATGCAAGGATTACTTTAAAGAATCGCACCCTCAAATAACAGGCGAGTTCCTATCCTTAGGTTCACTCGATGCTAATTCCTACTCCTATCTGAATAGACACTAAACTGATTAATTGTGCTAAACTGATTAACTGAACTAAACTGATTAGCTAAACTGAACTGATTAGCTGAACTGAACTGATACTAGTGGTATTTTTTAGCAGAGCTAAACTGAATTTACTTAGTTCCCTTGAATAACAGAATGTACTGAGACCTAAAGACTGACTGAGAGTACTGAGGTTACTGAGACTTACTGGGAATACTGATATTATTAAGATTACTGAATACTGAGATCACTGAGATTACTGAACTACTAAGATTACTGAGATTTCTGAGTCACATAATTGACTGAGTTCTATGGATAATAGCTTGACTGAGACTATTGTGAAAATATAACATGGATCTAGGCACACAGCTAATACTACCAGAAAAATGGCTATTAACGAAGGGAAATTTGGTCCCTAAAATCCTATTTCTGGTCCTTAAAAGTCAATAGCGACCAGAAAAATTCGGTTGCCACCCGTCCTTATAGGCTTCGTCGATAAAAGTTAATAGTGACGAGATTTTTTTGCTGGTCCATAAAGGTTTTCAGTGACCAACACAAATCTAATCCCTAAAAATGTTTTGGTGACCAATTTTCTAGTCCTTAATTAAGTATTACATGTATGTTCTTTTGGTCCCTATTGACCTTTAGCGAGATACTCGTCCTAAGAAATACATAATCCCTGGACTATGTTTTATAGACCATAAATTATGGTATCTAACTAATATATAATTTTCTTTGTCCGGTTTCTTAAGATTATTATAAAATACAATATAGAGAACGAGATGCAAATACAAATATATAAAGAAAACTTTGTATATATTACAAATAAATATATTTGCACTTCAATTATCGTCTAGCCATGATATAAATATCATAGAACTGGTTACATAATCCCAAATCTAACATTCCTAGCTTGTATTGTAAAGTCTCAGCAATGACAAGCCAGTATGAAATCTTCAAAACTTGTATCTGTAAAGCATCAAAACCTGTAATTGAGAGAGTTTTCACAAGTACTTAGCATATGGAATGATCTAGTTTACTACTTTAGAACAATTCATCACTATAAAGAGGACCTCTCCTAGAAAAAAACATCATAAACATCACACACACAAAGAAGTATACAATATCATACGAACTTGAATACATTCACCTACTCAGAGCAGAACTCCAGTTCAACAAGTCACAAAGTACTTACTATGGCTGGATTATACTCGTTCTTGCAACTACAATGATGCCAAATAACAAACTAGAATCCATTCTTCCAGACATGAATAACTAATGGCTAAGAATAAAATAATTTAGTTTGTTAGACAAGCTGGCACACGAAGTACATGCATGGTAAAGAAGAGAAATCTTGAAATGCATTTACCTGGGATGAGCTATCTGACCCAGCTAAAAAGATCAAAATAACATCCACGAGACGTTCATCATGTAATGGAAACTTAAAAGTCACAGCCTTTTAAAATAGACTAACACGCTTCAAATCAATTCTAGCTTTTGTGCTAAAGTCTCTACCATAAAGGGTGTCTCTCCAATAAAAACAACTAGTTCCAGTGCATAAAGGGCCTCCATAACCATAAGCACTATGGAATTCCACCCTAAGTTGACGTAAAAGTAATGGTAGAAAATAACAATGCATATTCATCAACACCAAATTGAATGATTCCAGAACTAAAAAAAACTAGAGATGTACTAACCTCGTCAATTACTCTTAGAAAACCATAAACTTTGTTTTTAGTAGCATTTTTGAAAGATTGTGGAAATTGCACAAAAACAATTTCATGACTTTTTTCTTCATCCATAAAGAAGAAAAGAGCATCTTGAATCGAGTTTGAGTTGTCTAGTACATATCACAATCTATATTCAGAAGTACTGGCCCATTGTTGATCTCCGAGGACACTCTAATTTGAATATTTTAAATAATAAAATCATCCAAATGTTTATGCAAGATTTCATAAAGTAACAAAAACATCTTGCTCACATATGTGATGATCAAATGGCACTACCATTTACCAATGCATTCATTGCCCCAGTTTTGAAATTAAGGAAGTTTTCAGGTTGCTTCTCCTGAGACAAATATACCAAAGTTGGTACTTTTACCCCATCAATGTCCTTTGTCCATTCATCTCTGTTGTCGGTTAGTATCCAGTACGCGAATAAAAGCAGATGTAAATAAGATCAGAAATGTAAAGTTACAGTTATTCTGCCCATATGCGATAGTAAGCAGCGAATCGAATCCCATTCATTGGAGAATTGCACTATACAGAAAAGGGTGAAAAGTGAAAACATATGTTTTGTGCATACATAAATTGTTGAATCAACATAAGAAACCAGTACTTGGCACAACATGCTTTTATATACCCGCAAGATAGCAGCATGGGTTTTTTTGGATAAATATGAATCCCATTTAGAAAATCCTTTGTATTCTAATTTTGTTTGATATGAGGTTGTTCCAGCCTTGCACGCAACAGCAAATTTGTTTGCCATGTCCTCGTATACTCTTTGCAGCATTAAGAAGAGACGTTGCCTATCAAATTATATATATACCTCAGCATTTTATCAATTTGACCTACTATTAGCTAGTCGTATGATTTATCCTTGAAAGTCAATAGTTTTGGATCAAAAATGTTATCAAAATGTTTTTTTTTTGTTTAAAGAACAGGCAAATACTGAAACAAGAGTATTTGATTGGACACGAAATTGAAGAAAGTGAAACGGACTCTTCGCACATACCAAAAGCATCTTCAGAATTTAAGGTCTTAAATATGTCATGACATTTCTATGATTACAAGAGTATGTAAGTAGGAATGAACCATTAAGTTCCAATTTGAAGAGTTTCCAAGAACATAAACGTGTTATTCTTTCTAAAATAGATTGAAATGAAGTTAATGTCATATAAATTGGATAAGAGGGAGCACCTTTATTTTAGAAAAATCTGCACCAAATTGATGTAAGAACCCTAAGAATGATCACACCCCCTTCTACAACAGGTTATATCTGATAATTAGTCCACATACAAGAATATGTAAAATCTTTATATTTGCTACACTTCACAAAAAAAGAAAAATCTTATTACATTTAAGATTAAGTACCTTATATTTCTTGCACTTCACAAAAAAAGTTACAATTTTTACTGACTATTGGTAGATTTTCTTTTTATGCCCATAAGTTAATGACCTTGTTAAGCTACATTTTGTACTCTTTATGATATAGTTGTTGGTTAGCCTATGATCCTTTATGAGTACAGATGTCCTCATACTTACACTACACTTGACGGATCAAAAGATACAAATCCTAGTTCTAGCAAGTTCAGAGCCGCACCTAAACTAATTCCATAGGTACCAACTAGGCTGCTAACTCGGTACCGATAACTCTATACACCGTCTATACGAATCTTTAACTTTTATATTTGCTCCAAATGTAATAAAAATATTAAACCAACAAGATTTATAGTAAGACGTGAATAAAAATAAAGGAAATATTATCGGTTGGAATGAAAGAGTGCAACAAGACCAAGATCAGAGTCAGGATTCCACCAGTAGCTAGGACAAGATGTGCTGCAGCAAGCACAGAGAATACACTCATACATCGAATACAATTTATCCCCATCACTGTTGCTCTGCGATATCTCCTTCCCAGGAGTTGGTGCAAGTGTCTTCCTTTTAAGAAAAGGCTCATATCAACCACCATATACTTAATCACAAACATATGTGGCAACGGCGTAATCGTCGATGTAGAATTTGATGATATCTTTGTCAAACAAGTAAGTCTATTACAACTATTGATGTTCATTGCACAGGAACCACAAATCCCTTCTCTGAAAGATCTCCTAAATGTAAGCAAAGTATCTATTTCATTTTCTATTTTGATTAAAGCTTCTAGAACTATTGGACTGCATTCCTTCAGTTCCATTTTGTATTCCTGGAGTTACAGTTTCCCTGGGTTGTCCAGATTCCATCATAAAATTTAAAATAACTTCAAATTTGGATTTGATTCTATCGGCTATGCTTTGGCTTTAGAAGCATGAGATCGGCCGACGTCTAAGATCAATGTTTCTTCGGCCTGAGCCAGAAAATTGTCCGTTGACAGTGCGAATCATCTTGGATTGACAAAGCTTCTTGAAGAAAAGAATTAGGGCTTTTGAGAGGGATGTTATCTCTCTATTACGATAAAAGAGGGTTTTGAGGTGGAAAAATAATAAATCTAATAGGTCAAAAAACTTCAACTAATTCTTCAATCTATCTAAAAAATCTAAATAGAGAAAAAACTACATTAAATTAAACACACAACTTTTTAGTTACATAAGTCTCCAAAGAACATTTTCAATTCAACACAATAGGGAAAAAAGTCACAATAAACCCTCAAATACCTGCACAGGTAATCTCAACATCCTAATAAACCAAATTGAATTCTAAAGAGGAGCATAAACTAAACTCTTCTTAAGCTACAAATGGCATCGAACCTTACAATAAATATGAACATAAATAGATAATAGTTCAAAAAATAGAGAAACAAATTATAATAACATTTAGCAAGTGTTTTGTTGTCGTCTAGAAAAAATAAGGATTACATGAGGAAAAAAAAGCTTAATTTGATGTTTCTAGAGTAAAAAAATCTGAAGTATAGAATCAAACAGGCAAAAAAATTTCAACTAATTCTTCAATCCATATGAAAAATCTGAACAGAGACAAACCCATATTAAATTAAACACCTAACTTTTTAGTTCTACTACAAGTCTCCAAAGAACTTTTTCAATTCAACTTATTAGGGAACAAAGCCATGATACACAGTCAAATACCTGCTCAATCTTTAACCTACAACCCAATATTATTAATTTTAAACTTCACACAACAATTATTAGTATTCCAATGCTTTGCATATGCTTCGATTTACAACAAAGAGAGAACTGAAGTAAAAAACATTATCAAGAAAAATGATTAAAAATTCGACCTAACTTACTCTTAATTTTACTTGATAATGTACTTGATATCAAAATCTAATAGTAATTTAGTCTACTAACGTACGGGAGAATTAGATCTTGCAATTTATGAGATCGAGACGTTGCAATTTTTAGAGAAGCAGCTGAAATTCTTGGATTTTGCCACTTAGAATGAGAGAAAATTTTCTAACCTAATATAAGTGGCGCCCTTTTTGCTGAAATATGTTATGACCCGCTGAAATTTTAGCCTTTAGAGACCAGGTCTTTTTATAATTTTAACTTTTTAAAAATGAAAATATGTATTAGGGACTAAAAAATAATTTCATCCCTGTATGTATGTTATTAGGGACCATATTTTATACTCGCCGCTAGAACTTGGTCTCTAATAAACCTTTATCTTGTAGTGTAAATGTTCGGGTGCAAGTACCCCCAGAACTCGATGAGATGAAACTGAGCAAGAAGAAACTAACATAGCGTGGCTTACTTGGACACATGACCAACAACACAATTCATAATTCATGTATTGAAGGACTTCATCAAATATGTTATATGCATAAGCTTGTACATATATGGGGATTTCATGATATCATACTAGTTGGGCACTTTTCCTTCATCTAGGCATTTAATCAAACACATGGTAGGCATAGCACATGTAGACAATATTATACTATAATTAATCATCATGATTCATCTCTAATTTCATCATCTAAGGTTTATTCATAGGTGCACACGGATATACATCTATACAAATCAAATCCACATAAATTGATTACCTAACATGGATTTGAATTCAATTGATCATTCTCAACATAATAAAAAACAAACCCAACATGAAATTCATAAAGAAATCCATAAACTTAAATTTAAAAAAGAGATTCTTGGGCTTCATGGACGAAAGGAGTCCATGAATGAACACTACGCATACCTTAGTTTATGATTCTACTAAGATTGAAGGAGAAATTCTTGAAATATGATGGTGAATTCCCTTGGAATTGAACCTTCTATGAAAAACCTAGGGTTGTTCTTCAGAATTTTTGAGAGTAATTGAGTATGAGCTGCTGAATTATTACCAAATCTCGTGTTATAAGGCTTATAGGGTGGAAAATTGAACCTTTTAACCCTAGGACACGTATTTAATTTTTGAGAAAGTTCTCAATTTCCATCTTTGGCGCGACGTGACACTATTGTGCCAAGTCACTAGAACTGAACAATTAGGAATCTGCATGGGGGGCACGATGCGGAGCTATCGCGTTGCCAACTTGTTTGAGACCTGGAAATTTGGCGCGACGCGCTACTATAGCAAAGTAACACTGGAAATCCACAATTGCTATTTGAGCTTTATTCGCAATGTGCTGAAGGCTCAAGTGATACGCTGTCTTACTAAAAAGGCTCTAACTCTTCGTTCGGGTGTGGAATTTGGGCGAGTTATATATAAATGGAAAGATTATTCAATTTTCCACATGATAGGAATTAAAAATTATGGAAAAACCATGTGTATATGAATAAATTCTTATTTCAAAGCAAGTTATAACTTCCTTGAGATGATTTTCAAGGTAAGAAAAAGAACGGATATTACAATACCTCCCCGAGAACATTCATCCTCGAATAAGATTGATTGAGAAAGGAAACAATAAATTGAACATGAACTGAATATAAGTAACTACAACATGATCTCATGACAGACGTGAATGACAAGCTAAACATAACATACTGCACATACATATCTGATACATGCATAACTGATTCATAAATGCATAATTAAAAGTTCTGAAGAGCTAAGTTTTCTTACAATGAGAATGCATGTTTGATACATAACTATATAACTGATCTGATACATAAATGCATGACTGAATATGTGGTGGTACTTGAT
Source organism: Capsicum baccatum var. pendulum (assembly GCA_030864225.1). Classification (NCBI taxonomy): domain Eukaryota; kingdom Viridiplantae; phylum Streptophyta; class Magnoliopsida; order Solanales; family Solanaceae; genus Capsicum; species Capsicum baccatum. The sequence continues at coordinate 154,181,755 of CM061560.1, read as the reverse complement.
ACAAATATTAGCATAATATATTTAGTGAGTGGTGCACACTAATCTTGAAACTGAGTAATATTACGAAGAACTATTACTTTAAGCTTGATCTGAGTTAGCGAGGAAGAGGTTAGGATACTTGGTACACATATCTGCTTCTACTTCCCAAGTATCTCCCTCAACGGACTGATTTCTCTAAAGAACTTTAACTAGAGGGAATTATTTGTTACTTAATCTACAAGAATAATAGTGTAGGATTTCGATTGGAATCTCTTTATATGAGAGGCTTTCTAAACATCGATGCTCTGAATAGGGACAACGACTGATTGGTCACCAATGCACTTCTTAATCAAAGAGACATAAAAGACTGGGTGAACTGAGGCTAGATCTGAAGGCAATTCAAGCTAATAAGCTACCTCTCCGAAATAACTGAGAATCTTAAAGGGACCACTATATCGTAGACTGAGAACATAACTGAGTCGGGTCTGATACGTGGCATACGAACTGAACATCATGAATGGAACTGAGCCTTTAAATACTTGGCCTAAAGCTAAGGTTGGGACTTTAAGGTTCAGCATGTGAGTACCCTCTACTCTAAACTAGATTATTTTCGAGAAGAACGAATAAGATGTTCTTGTCATGAAAGTTTTGGGGCTTATAACGTATCTCCCCTTTAAGATACTAGGTTCCTTGAGGAATATTGGCTCGGCTGAGCCACTGAGGAAAACTGAGGTGATGCACAAGGCACCTAGGAACTTTGTCATAACTAATTATCTGAGATTTATGCCTGAGGCATGATACATGAACTGAGCTGAGCTTGCACCTATCTGATTGGTTCATCATAGAATGAATACATCCTTTCATAAGATTTTAGCTACAACACATAGCTGGGGCTATGGAAACCAAATTATATGAATTTGTCTATATAAGGCAGCTGATTAAGAAGATCATAACTTGATTATGATTCGGTAAGATCAGTTGAGGCCTACGAAAACCATTTAAGATTAAATAACTAAGTGTCTTGCACTACAACTAAGACTACTGAAAAGATTCACAAGGTGCTGAGCACAAATGCATAAATATACTGACTTATCTGATTAACTGGATAACTGATAGCTAAATACTGGGTATGGGAGAAAGGTCTGTACTTAGTTCGAATAACTTGATTATGGTTGTAAAACGTTATGCATCGGAGATAATGATTGACTGGATAACATGAGGTAACTGGGCATGGATTTATGAAAACTGTACTACCTGAAGAATGCTAGACTAAGCGTCTAATGTTATTGGGAACATTTTGTAAACTAAGGTATTGAGGTACTACTAAATAAGTAATCGATAACTATAATATTGTCAAGCTATCCTAAAACTAGAATGAATTTTTGATAACTGACGTTTAGACTGGTGATGAAGTATTTGATTCTGGGACTGAATGTTGATTACTGAAATAGAACACTGAAACTATAACTGAGATGGTAACTGAATTTGGATAGATGCATAATGAGGACTAATATAGATCAAGGATATGAACATATACTCTCACTCAATACTTTTCCCCAACTTATAAATGCAACCTCTTTCTAACCACTTACTTATATGCTACTACAACATTCAAGCGTATCGTCATAACTGCACCTTCGTGTAAACTAAGAATGAAAATATCCTTTCTTAACATGAATCACTTACTGTTTATCTTTAAATCAACTGCTAATTACTACACTATTTTCAGAAGAGGGCGTATTGAAGGATTAAATCAGGAGGACCTGAAGTATCAATGGATACTGACTGAATTTGACACTTGAACTGAAGCCTGAGGAATAGAATTTCAATAAACATGGATTTACCAAAATGGTTTCAACTAAACATATATATCACATATTTGAGTTTGTCTGCTCACTAGAATTGGAGCATGAGTAATGTGGACTGAGCATACTGTAAAGCATGACATGAGTATGTGGGTCATGAGCTGCATGACCTGAGTCAGAAATTTTTTAATTTGTGAGACATGATTTGTAACACTGGGGGAGCTGGAACTGAACTCCTTATGCTGGGAACTGAGAGCACACATAATACCTGAAAAGTTCATGAAAGTAGGTTGTGTTCATGGAATTAATTCACACTGCGGGGTAAACTAGGTCTGCTTATAATGGCAAAAGAAATTGTACATAATTTATGGAAAAATGCATGAGCATGATTCGTGACCATAGAGTTGACACATAAGGCCATAGTGGATTTCTTGAGAGCTGAAATGCAAAACTTTGCACTGAGATAAGGATGGGTTGGGAATCTTCTTCCCTTACTGCTTTCTATAGATACTGGCATTACCACTAGAATCTGGGAGCCTGAAATGGGTCACTCAATCTATTATCTTCCCCTTGGCTTTAAGTCTTCATCATAAGTCAGTAAATACTTTACTAAACTCTGAACTAAACTGCAATAATCACCACATACTTACACTCTGATCGATACAGGCTTGCCTTACTAAACACATCACCTGGTTCTATTTCTTCATATACTACTAATATCACATCCACACCTTCAAGCCTAATGTCATGTCAATAAACTTAAATTCTTACTCGCACTGTTCAAGACTACTGATTCACTTTGGTACAACTTTCCCTATAAATACATAATTTGTTCAACCTGGATCATGTTATCCCAACTCTACTACTGCTAAACTCCTAAGTTCATGCTTTTAACTCTAGGTCCTATGCTATCATAGAATTCGGAGTAGGGATCTGATGAAATATGAGTTCTCATGATCATGAATAAAAGCTTTACAACTATGGAACATAACTAAACTGATGGGATACTTTTGAGCTTGTGGTTAGTCCCATAACTATTTGTAGGGTCTATCTGAGAAATCCCTATCTCTAAGACTTGAGCTTCACTCCTTCTATTACCTTTAAAGTAAGGTAACGTTAACGTGCATAAAGAATGGTGAGAATGTACAAGAGTTTCTTAAAGACCCTTTATATAGCACGAACTAAGACATAAAGGAAGGGAAACTATTTCTAAAACATCTAATAGCCTCCTGCACATAAGTGTGGTGCACAACACACGCATGTACAAGACTCTATTAGATATGGCTTTCAGATTTCCTAGGATACTTTTGAACCTTAGGCTCTGATACCAAATTTGTAACAACCCTATTTGTCTGAACCGGATTGCTACACGATGCTGATGACCCCGAAGGACCTCAAGCTAACCCATGATTGATATCTGTACCTATATACTACATAAATGACTGAAAAATGAGAAAACATGAACTAAAAGGCAATAAGGGTCAAGATGGATAAACATTTGATAAGACCTATGTTTGAAGCGGTATAGAAATACCAAAAGAAATCTGAAATAACTTTCTGACATGCTACAGTCTAAAAGCCTCTACACTGTCTGAATAAGGAGTTGATGGTACATGTCCCCAAGTAACTCTGAATACTAAAATAAACTAAAAACTCAAATAGTAATGTGATCATCATATCCTCGAATGATGAGGACTCATTACTAATTCTGATCGTTGAACTAGGATACTACTGGTTCTCTAGAGCTTGTACTTCTAAACATATGGTATAAGACACCATAGTGCAAATGCATCAGTACTTTGAATGTGATAGTATATAAGTGAGGTAGGATGAATGCAAATGGTTCATATGCATGAACAATACTAACTGACTCATATGAATGTGAGAATACATACATGACTACTTAACTATTACTGAGATCGTGATAGGACTGAATACTGAGTTCTTACTACAGTGTTTACTGATTTAGACATCTGAGTCACTGATGAATGAGAAATACTGATATTATATTACTAAATACTGAGGGACTGATACTATGTTACTGATACATGAATAACTGTGTCTGACAGTTCTGATTATGAAGAACTTGTCTGATTGACTATATCTAGCAGTGTTGAAGCTGGATACTGATAACATGAGTTTTGAGAAATGATATAACTATTAACATGAGTGACTATATCAGGCATTACTGTATCTAATGGATCTATTTGAATTTCGTACTGTATCTAAATTGACTGTAGGTGATAGTCATGAAATATAAAGAACTATCTGAGTTCATTTACTAAGACTGAGACTGTAACTAAGACTATGGGAAGTATTCATCTAACCGATATGCCCCAATTTTCTTATAACAGTTGAGCTGGGGTCCTATCTGTTCCCTGATTAGAAGGGTGTCTATACCGCACCACTGGTAAGGACAACATGTGAGTAACCCATATATAACAGGTAACTCTAAGAAGAATGGTGGGAACCCTCATATAATACGTTAAACCACCTCATCTACCCTCTTATAGCAGGCCACAATGTCTCAAACTATGCTGGCTATATAGTTCTAGAACGCAAGGTTGCTTCTAAGAATCGCACCCTCAAATAACAAGTGAATTAATTAATTCTGTTGAACTGATTAATTGAACTAAATTGATTAGCTAAACAGAACTGATTAGCTGAACTAAACTGATACCGAGTTCTGTTGACTGATGGAATGTACTGAGATCTGAGGACTGAATGAGAGTACTGAGGTTACTAAGACTTACTCAGAATATTGAGATTACTGAGTACTGAGATTACTGAACTACTAAGATTGCTGAGATTTCTGAGTCACATGACTGACTGAGTTCTATGCATCATATCTTGACTGAGACTATCATGAAAACATGACATAGCTCTAGGCATACAGCTAAACTTTTGGTACAAGTACCCCCAGGACTCGATGAGTAGAAACTGACATAGAGTGGCTTACTTGAATACATGACCTACAACATAATTCATAATCCATGTATTGATGAACTTCATCATACATGTGATATGCATAAGATTGTACATACATTGGGATTTCATGATATCATACTAGTTGGGCATTGTTCCTTCACCTAGGCATTTAATCAAACACATGGTAGGCAAAGCACATGTAGACAACACTATACAATAATTAATCATCTTGATTCATCTCTAATTTCATCATCTAGGGTTTATTCATAGGTTCAAATGAATATAAATCTATACAAATCAATTCCATATAAATTGATCATCCAACATGGATTTGAATTCAATTGATCATTCTCAACCTAAACAAAACAAATCCAACATGAAATTCATAAAGAAATCCAAAAACATAAACTTAGAAAAGAGACTCTTGGGCTTCATGGGCGAAAGGAGTCCATGAATAAAAACTACGCTACCTTAGTTCGTGATTCTACGAAGATTGACATGACATTCTTGAAATTTGATGATGAATTCCGTTGAAATTGAACCTTCTATGAAAACCCTAGGGCTTGTTCTTGAGAATTTTTTAGAGTAATTTAGTATAAGTTGCTGAATTATGGCCAAATCTCGTGTTATTAGGCTTATATAGGGTGGAAAATTGACACTTTTAGCCCTAGGAAATGTATTTAATTTATGAGAAAATTCCCGATTTTGATCTTTAGCGTGATGCGCTGCTATTGCGCTAAGTCACCGGAACTGGACAATTGGGAATCTGCGTGGTGGCCATTGCGGACCTATCACGTTGCCACCTTATTTAAGTCCTGTTAGTTTGCATGACGTGCCACTATAGTGGATCAACATTGGAAATTGACAATTTCCATTTGAGCTATCTCCGCGATATGCTGAAGGATCAGGTGGTACACTGTCTCACTAAAACGACTCTAACTCTTCGCTCGGGTATCGGATTTGGGCGAATAATATATCGATTGAAAGCTTATTCAATTTCCCATGCGATAGGAAGTGAAAAAAATCGAAAAACCATATTTATAAGAATAAATTCTTATTTTAAAGCAAGTTATGATATCCTTGAGATGATTTTTAAGCTAATAAAAAAAACGAGTATTACAATATCTCCCGCTTGAGAACATTCATCCTTGAATAAGACTGACTGAGAGGAGAAACAACAAAATGAACATGAACTAAATATGAGTAACTATAACATGATCTCATAACAGATGTGACTGACAAGATGAAAATAACATACTGAACATGCATATCTGATGAATGCGTAACTGATTCATAAATGCATAACTGAAAGTTTTGAAGAACTAAGTTTTCTCACAATGAGAATGCATGTCTGATGCATATCTATATAACTGATCTGATACATGAATGCATGATTGAATATGCAGTGGTACTTGACACCAAGATTATCATGTGATACTAAGTTAGTGATGCACACTAATCATGAAACTGATTAAGATTAAGGAGAACTATTACCTTGATCTTGATTTGAGTTGGCGGGGAAGAGGTGAGGAAACTTGGTACACATATCTTATTATGCTTCCCATATAGGTCCCTCGATGGACTAATTTTGCTAAAGAACTTTAACTAGAGGGACTTCTTTGTTCCTTAATCTACAAGTATGATAGTCTAGAATTTTTACTAGAATCTCTTCATAAGAGAGGATGTTTCGAACATCAATGCTCTAAATAGGGACTACGACTGATTGGTCACCTATACACTTCTTGAGAAAAGAGACATGAAAGACTGGATGAACTGAGGCTAGATCTTAAGGCAATTTGAGCTCATAAGCTACTTTTCCAACACTATTGAGAATCGTGAAGGGATCGACATATCGGGGACTAAGAACATAACTGAGTCTGGTATGATACGTCACATACGAGCTAAACATCATGAATGAAACTGAGCCTCTGAATACTTGGCCTAAATTTGAGGTTGGAACTTTGAGTTTTTACTTATGAATACCCTCTACTCTAAAATGGATTCTTTTTTAGAAGAACAAAAGAGATGTTCTTGTCATGAAAGTTTTGGGGTTTATAGCATATTTTCCCCTTGGGACACTAGGTTCCTTAAGGAATACTGGCTCGACTGAGCTACTGAGAAAAATTGAGGTGATCCACAAGGCACCTAGGAACTTTGTTGTAACTAATTATCTGAGGTCTAAGACTGAGGCATGATACATGAACTGGGCTGAGCTTGCACCTATCTGATTGGTTCATGTTAGCATGATTACATCCTTTCATAAGATTTTGGCTAGAGCACATAGTTGGGGATATGAAAACCAAACTGTACGAATTTCTCTGTATAAGACAGCTGAGTAAGAAGATCATAACTTGATTGATATTTGGTAAGAAGAGTGGAGGCCTACTAACACTATTTAAGATGAAATGATTAAGCGTCTTGCACTGCAACTAAGACTACTAAACAAGATTCATAAGGTGTTGAGCATGAATGTGTAAACATACTGACTTATCTTATTAACATGATAACTGATAGCTGAATACTTGGTATAAGACACAGGTCGGTACTTAGTCAGAATAACTGGACTAAGGCTGTGAAACGTTATGCGTAGGAGATAATGATTGACTGGATAACATGAGGTAAATGGGCATGGATTTATGAAAACTGTATTACCTCAAGAATACAAGGCTAAACGTCTAATATGAATGGGAATATTTTGTAAATTGATGCATTGAGGTACTACTGAGTAATTGATAACTATAATACTGTCAAGTTAGCTTGAAACTAGACTAAATTTTGTATAACTGACATTTAGACTGGTGCTGAAGTATTTGATTCTGGGACTGAATGTTGATTACTGAAACTGAACACTGAAAATATAACTAAGATGGTAACTAAATTTAGATAGATGCATGATGAGGACTAATATAGATCAAGGATCTGAACGTACATTCGCACTCTATACTTTTCCCCAACTTATAAATGCAACCACTTGCTAGCCACTTACTTGTACGCTACTACAATATTCAATCCTATCATCATAACTGCACCTTCGTGTAAAGTAAGTATGCAAAAATCCCTTCTTAAAATGAATCATTTACTCTCTATCTTCTAAGCAACTGCTAATTTCTTCCCTATTTTCAAAGAGAGAGATCATTGAAGGGTGAAATCAGGAGGACCTGAAGCATGAATGGATACTGACTGAACTTGACACTTGAACTAAATTCTGGGGAATAGAAATCAATAACATGGATTTACCAAAATGGTTTGAACTGAGGATATAGATGACATATTTGAGTTTTGATGCTCACTAGAATTTAAGCATGAGTCATGTGGAATGAGAATATTGTAAAGCATGACATGAGTATGTGTGTCACGAGCTGCATGACCTTAGTCTGAAATTTCTAAATTTGTGAGACATGATTCTTAACACTGAGGGAGCTGGAACTACACTCCTTATGCTGGGAACTAAAAGAGCACACAATACGTGGAAAGTGTGTGAAAGTAGGTTGTGTTCATGGAACTAATTCATACTACGAGGTAAACTGGGACCGCTTGTACTGGTAAAGGAAACCATAAATAATTTACAAAAAAATACATGAGAATGATTCATGACCATAGAGTTGACACGTAAGGCCTGAGTGGATTTTGTGATAGCTGAAGTGCAAAACTCTACACTGAGATAAGGATGGGTTGGGAATCATCCTCCCTTATAGCACTCTATAAAACTGATGTTACCACTAGAATCTGGGAGCCAGAAATGAATCACTCGATCTATCATCTCCCCTTTAGCTTTAAACCATCATTATAAGTCTGTAAACACTTTACTAAACTCTTAACTGAATAGCAATCATCGTCATATACTTACACATTGTTCGATACATTCTTGTCTAACCAAACACATCAACTGGTTCTATTTCTTTATATACTACTAATATCACATCCACACCTTCAATCCTAATGTCATGTCAATAAACTTAAATTCTTAAATGCACTGTTCAGGCCTACTGATTGACTTTGGTATAACTATCCCCACGAATACATAATCTATTCAACCTGGATCATGTTATCCCAACTTTTCTACTACTAAACTCCTAAGTTCATGCTTCTAACTCTAGGTCATATGCTATGATAGTATTTGGAGAAGGGATCTAATGAAATATGAGTTCTCATGATCATGAATAAGAGCTATAAAACTATGCAACATAACTGAACTAATGGAATACTTTTTAGCTTGTGGGAAATCCCATAACTAACTGTAGCGTCTATCTGAGAAAGCCCTATCTTTAGTACTCGAGCTTCACTGCTTCTGTTACCTTGAAAGTAAGGTAAGGTTTTCATGTGTGAACCATGATGAGAATCTATAACAGTTTCTTAAAGAACCTTTCTATAGAACGAATTGAGACATGAAAGAAGGGAAACTATTTCTAAAACATCTCATAGATTCCTGCACATAAGTGTGGTGCACAACACACGCATATACAAGACTCTACTAGATGCATCTTTCAGACTACCTAGGATACTATTGAACCTTAGTCTCTAGTACTAAGTTTGTAACAACCCCATTTTTTTGAACGGAAATGTTACACGATGCTCATGACCTCGATGACCCCAAGCTAAGCCATGACTGATATTTGTACCTGTATACTGCATAAAATACTGAAATACAAAAACATAAACTAAAAGGACATAAGGTTCAAAATGGATAAACATCTGATAAGAAAAATGTCTGGAAGCGGTATAGCAATACCAAAATAAATCTAAAATAACTATCTGACATGCTATAGTCTAAAATCCTCTAAACTGGCTGAATAAGGAGTTGATGGGACATGTCTGCAACTAACTCCAACTACTAAAATAAATTGAAAGCTAAAATAGTAATGTGATCATCATGTCCTCGAAGGATGAGGACTCACTGCTAACTCTGATCACTGAACTGGGATTCTACTGGTTCTCTGGAGCTCGTGCTTCTAAACCTATGGTATAAGACATCATAGCGCAAATGCATCAATACTTTAATGTACTGGTATACAAGTGAGGTAGGCTAAATACAAATGGTTCATATGCATGAATAATACAAACTAACTGACTAACATAAACGTGAGAATGATATATGACTACGTAACTATAACTGAGATCGTGATGGGACTGAATACTGAGTTTTGACTTTTGATTTTACTGATATAGACATCTGAGTCACTGATGAGTGATAAATACTGATACTATATTACCGATTACTGAGAGACTGATACTATGTTACTGATACATGAATAACTTGTCTAACAGTTTTGATTACGAATAACTGGTCTGGTTGATTGTATCTAATAGTCCTGAAACTGAATACTGATAACATGAGTTCTAAGAACCGATATAACTGATAACACGAGTGACTATATCTGACAGTCCTAAATATGATGGAACTATCTAAGTTCTATACTATATTTCAATTAACTATATCTGACAGTCCTGAAATCTGAAGAACTATGTGTGTTCTTTTTCCAAGACTGAGATTGTAACTGAGACTGTGGGAAGTATTCATCTAACCGAAATTCCCCAATTGTGCTATAATAGTAGAGCTGGGGTCCAATCTGTTCCCTAATTGGAAGGGTGTCAATACCACACAACTAGTAAGGACAATATGTGAGTAACCGTTATATAATAGGTAACTCTAATGAGAACGGTGGAAACCTCATATAACAGGTTAAACCATCTCATCTACCCTCATATAGCAGGCTATGATGTCTCAACCTATGTTGGCTACATAGTTTTGGAATGGAAGGATTGCTTCTAAGAATCGCACCCTCAAATAACAGGCGAGTTCCCATCCTTAGGTTCACTCGGTGCTAATTCCCACTCTCTTCTGAATAGAACTGAACTGATTAATTTTGTTGAACTTATTAACTGAACTAAACTGATTAGCTGAACGAAACTGATTAGCTGAAAAAAACTTATTAGCTAAACTGACCTAATACTAGTGATTTGTTTAGCTGAGTTAAATTGAATTTACTAAGTTTTATTGACTCGTGGAATGTACTGAGATCTGAGGACTGAATGAGATAACTGAGGTTACTGAGACTTACTAGGAATACTGATTTTACTAAGTACTGAGATCACTAAGATTACTGAACTACTAAGATTACTGAGATTTCTGAGTCACATGACTGACTGAGTTGTATGGATCATATTTTGACTAAGACTATCGTGAAAACATGACATGGCTCTAGGGACACAGCTAAATGTTCGGCTACAAGTACCCCCAGGACTCGATGGGTAGAAACTGACATAGCATTGTTTACTTGAACACATGACCAACAACACAATTCATAATTCATATATTGAAGCACTTCATTAAACATGTGATATACATAAGCTTGTACATACGTGGGGATTTAATAATATCATACTAGTTGGGTACTGTTCCTTAATCTAGGTATTTAATCAATCACATGGTAGGCATAGCACATGTAGACAACATTATACAACAATTAATCATCATGATTCATATCTAATTTCATCATCTAGTGTTAATCATAGGTTCACATGAATATACATCTATACAAATCAATTCCACATAAATTGGTCACCCAACATGGATTTGAATTCAATTGATCATTCTCAACATAAATAAAAAAATCCAACATGAAATTCATAAAGAAATCCATAAACTTAAACTTAGAAAAGAAATTATTAGGCTTAATGGACGAAAGGAGTCCATGAATGAATACTACGCATACCTTAGTTCATGATTCTACGAAGATTGATGGAGAAATTCTTGAAATTTGACGTTGAATTCCCTTGGAATTGAACCTTCGATGAAAATCCTACGGCTTGTTATTGAGAAATTTTGAGAGTAATTGAGTATAATATGCTGAATTATGGCCAAATCTCGTGTTATAAGGCTTATATAGGGTATAAAATTAACCCTTTTAACCCCAAAACATGTATTTAATTTATGAGAAAATTCTCGATTTTCATATTTGGCGCGACGTGCCACTATCACAACAAGTTACTAGAACTGGACAATTGTGAATCTGCATGGTGGCGTGACGCGGAGCTATCGCGTTGCCAGCTTGTTTGAGGCCTGGAAGTTTGGTACGACGCTTCACTATAGTGGAGCAACACTGGAAATTGACAATTGTCATTTCATCTTTCTCTGCAACGTGTTGAAGGCTCTGGTGATACACTATCTCACTAAAAAGGCTCTAACTCTTTGCTCGGGTGTCAGATTTTGGCGAATTATATATCGATGGAAAGCTTATTCAATTTCCCAAGTGATAGGAACTGAATATTATGGAAATACCACGTTTATGAGATTAAATTATTATTTCAAAGAAATTTCTAACACCCTTGATATGATTTTTAAGCTAAGAAAAAGCACGGGTATTACAGAGATGAACTTGGGTACCAAGACCCTTATGAAAATCCTTCAAAAAGTTAGAGGTAAAATAAGTACCTCTATCTAAAATTATAGACCATGGAATCCCATTAAACTTAACATACTCCTTAATATATATCCTGGCATAATCCTCAGCTGAGTACATAGTATGAACTAGCAAGAAAGCTAATTTGGTCATTCTATTGACAATGACTAATTGCTGATGACGCCTGTCACAAAATCCATGTTCACCACTTTCCACTTCTTTGTAGGGATACTAAACTCCTGCAATGTACCACTAGGACTTTGGTGCTTAACCTTAACCAACTAATAATTTGGGCACTTAGCCATAAACTCAAAAATATCCCTCTTCATATGACTCCACTAATAGATTTCCCTCAAATTATGGTACATCTTAGTGGCCCCTATATGGATCGAGTATCGTGCACTATCAACTTCCACAAGTATTTTCTATCTCAAACCATCAACACACGAAACACACAACCTTCCCTGACAACTAAGTACACCATCTCCCCCTTGGGAGAAAACCTCTACTTTCTGATCTCTAGCTGTCTCCTTTAACTTAACAAAACTAGGATCCCTATATTTCTTTTCTTTCACTTTTTCAACCAATGAAGATTCTAAACCATTCTAAACTCATATACTAACTTCAGCTAAATAAACCAATTGAACACCCAATCTGGAAAGTTGATGAACCTCATGGACTAACTTCTTCTTATTATCCTCTAAATGGGAAACACTACCTATAGACAATCTGGGAATGGCATTTACCATTACATTGGCCTTGCTTAGATGATACAACAGACTTATATGAGTATCTTTTAACAATTCCAACCACCTTATCTAACAAAGGTTTATGTCTTTCTATGCGAATATGTATTGTAAACTCTTATGATCAGTGAATATATAAATGTAAACCACATAAAGATAATGTCTCTAAATTTTCAAGGAAAAAACAACAGCTGCCAACTCAAGATCATAGGTAGGATAATTCTTTTCATAAGTTTTAAGCAGTCTAAAGGTATAGGCTATGACCTTACTTCTCTGCATCAAAACTACAAACCCATCTAAGCCATCTAGGAAATCAAGACTAGGGAAAAAGTGAGTCGACTCTTCAACTCCTAAAAACTCTTCTTGCAAGAATCTGACCACGGAAATTTGACTTTATTCAAAGTCAATCGAGACATAAGGGATGCAATGAAGAAAACCCTTTGACAAACCGTCCGTGCTAGCCAGGAAAACTAAAGAAACTCCTAATATCTGATTGAGAGATAGGTCTGGGACAGTTTCTCACTACTTTGTTCTTTTGAGGGTCAACACTAATGCCATCACAAGAAATGATATGGCCAAGAAAAGCTATTGACCTTAGCCAAAATACGCACTTACTTAATTTGGTGAACAATTGATGAGCTCTAAGGGTCTTCAACACAATTCTCAAATGGTTTGCATGATCTTTCTCACTACGGGAATAGACAATGATTTCATCAATAAAGACTATAATAAACATATCCAAATACTGTTTGAGCACTCTGTTCATGAAGTCCATGAAGGCTGAAGGGAAATTTGTTAGTCCAAAAGACATAACTAGGAATTCAAAGTAACCATACCAAGTTATAAAAGATGTCTTTGGGAATGTCACATTCTCTAACTCTATGATGATGATAGACGGATCTGAGGTCTATCTTAGAGAAATAAATGGCACCCTAAAGTTGGTCAAAAAAGTCATCAATTCAAGGGAGTGGATACTTATTCTTGATTGTGACTTTGTTCAACGGACTGTAGTCATTGCACCTTCTGAGAGAACCATTTTTCTTATGCACGAACAAGATCGTAGAATCCTATGTAAAAATACTAGTACAAATGAAACCCTTTTATAAGAGATTTTTAACTGTTTTATCAACTCTTTAAGCTTAGCTGGAGCGATTCTATAAGGTGGAATAGAGATATGCTGGGTATCTAGAAATAGATCTATTTTGAAGTCAATTTCACTTTTTGGAGAAACTCTGGGAATATCTTTCAAGAACATATATGGAAATTCCCTTACTACTTAAATTGACTCGAGACTAGGACTCTTTGACCAAGAGTCCTTGAGTAGAAAATGATGGTAAACGCACCCTATAGATATAATCTTTCTTGCTTTAAGATAAGAAATGATCTAATCCCTAAGTATAGAGGTATTACCCCTCTATTCAATAAATGGTTCATTGGGAAAATTAAACCAAATGACTCTATTTATACAGCCAACTAAGGCATAGAATCAGTGGAGTCAATCCATGTCAAGAATGACATCAAAATTAGTCATCTCTAAATTGAGAAGATCAATTGGGGCGATTTTTTGAGATACCATCACCGGGCAATTTCTGTATACCCGTCTAGCTATAATAAATTTAGCCACTTGGGTCAGTAATGAGAAAAGATCTGCTAACATTTTGAGACTAACACCGAAATTGAAAGCTACATAAGGAGTTACCAAAGAAAGTAAAGCCCCGAATCTAACAATGCATAAACGTGAAGATGGAAAACCTATGACAAACCCATAACCATATCAGTAGAACTTTCTTGATTATATTGAGTTTGGAGTGCATACAACCTATTCTGGTGCTGCTAACTGGTGGCATTGAAAGCAGCAACCTTCTGGGTTGAGCCACCTACTAGAACTGAAGAACGACTAAACTGACCCTGCTAACCGGCCGTTGGGAAATCCCTGACCGTGTGTCTTAGTTTGCGACAACCAAAACACACATCACTAAAAGCTTTACACTCACCATGATTATTCCTACTGCATTTCTTGTTGTGCAGATTGGTAAAACCATTGTTCACACTACCCTAAGACTTAGACCCCCGCATTTATCCCGACTGTCTTGCTTGTACTTAGGCACTGGTATACTAGCTAAAGATGGATTTAGGGCTAAAAATTTCTGATGGAATTGAGAACGGTTACCACTTTCTGATCTTAGTTAATTAAGTTAGAACTACCTATTATGGACCTCTTATTCTCTCTCTCCCTAGCCTTGCACTTCTTCTCCACAATCTGCTGAACATGAATCATAAGCCTAGATAGGTCTATCTCCTTAATCAACGTGGTAGTCTTACACTCTTTAACTATACTATTATTTACACCAGATATAAACTTTCTAATTCTATAATTATTATCATCCACCATCGAAGGAGCATACCTCACTAACTGAGTGAAATTAAGAGAGCATTATTTATGCTAATATTACCTTACTTTAAATTGATAAACTCCTAAACCTTAGATTTCCTAAAATCTAAGGGATAGAACCTGTCCTAGAAAGCTATGGCAAACTGCTCCTACTCTACTGGCCTTACATCAACACCATGGTCTCTTTCCACTACTTAAACTAATTATGTGGAACTTTCTACAACTGATATGCAACCAACTATGCACTCTCACTCGAAGTAATGCCTATGATATCATTCACCTTCTGTATCATATACAAAAACTCCTGTGTATCTTCCTTACACTTGAATCCCCAAAAAATAAAGGGATTTATTCGAGTGAAATCCTGAATCCTAAATGCAGCTATATTTGCATAGGATTGGCTAAGGAAATAGCCTTCTGGTTATTCTAGGCATCTACTAAATGGGATAAAGTCGTGAAAGAAGCCCTAAACTCATCATGAGAGACATGCTCATTTAGGGGATCTTCTTGAACAGGTAGTGGTGTAGGCTGATTCTCGTTCCTTCTTCTGTTATTTCTTTAAAGAGGCATTGTATATAAATAGAATAAAGGAAAGTTTGGAAAGAGTCTTTAAATAGAGCTCACGCTTTTGCGCACGACATGAACACTAAAAGAAGGAAAACTTTCTTATGATATTTTATAACCTCTTGGCTATAAGTGTTGCATGCTTCACACTCATACATAAGACTCTACTCAACGCGGCTTTCAGACGCACTAGGAAATTTTAAGACCTTAGGCTCTGATACCAAGTATTGTAATAACTCGAAGCTACCTCCTAGTCATAACAATAGTACTAACGGTCATAAGTAACCATAAGCTAAGCCAAGAGTTGGTACCTGCTGTGAGTACTAAATAAAATAATGATAAAAAATGTATGTGTAAGATAAACTGCTGAAGTATTACAAATATAAATCCTTAGGTGTGATTATATCACAAGTCTAAAACATTTGATAAATGCTAAAAACTAACCATCTATCCGAAATAATGAAAAAGTACTAAAAGAAATGGTAATTGATTATCTGATTGTATGAAAACCTCTTAACTGAATGAGAGGAGTTGATGGGACAGACACCCAACTAACTCAAACTAACAGAACATAATGTAGTACTAAAATAAACAAATTATGGCATCGATAGACGAGGACTCATGATTAGTGCTGCAAAGAATGATGAGTTGCCTAAGAGCAATGATGAAACTGAGCATTCAAACTTATGTTATAAGAAAACATAGCATAAAGAAAAGTATGTAATTAGTACTTTAAATATACTGGTATATGAGATAAGTACTAACTAAGATGTATGAGATAACTGAGCACAAATACATGAACATGTAAAACATAAGAATGCAAGAACAAGCATAAACATATTTCTAAGATAATCTATAAATAACTAAATAACTAAAAATTTGTATGCTTTAGTCAAGCAAACCTAAGATGAAATATACTAAATACTGATTAACTGGTGTCTGTATACTAATTAACGATGTATGTATAGTGATTAACTGATATTTGAATAATGATCATGTAATATTAAACTGTACTTAGTCTAAATAGTAGGACTTAAACTGTGGGCGGTATCATCTCACCAACATGCCCCAATTTAAGCTAATCAGGGTCCAACCTATAACCCCAATTGGAAGGGTTTTAGTGTCATGCCATGGGTACTAACATTGGCTGTGTGGATCCACTAAACAGGTGTCCAAAGGGAATAAGGAGTCACGCTCTACTAGCATGTGCTCTCATGAGATTTGTGTCAACCCTCAACTAGTAAGTAAACATCTCAAACCTACATTGGCTATTTATTTTTGGAACTCATGGATTACAATGAAGGATCACACCCTTTACTGGTAGGTGAGCCTCTATCCCTAGGTTTTCTTGGTAATAAATCATACTCCCAAATGAGCTGACAGTATTACTTAACTAAACTATGTTTAACTAAATAGTACTTCCGATAATTGAGAATGCTTATCATGATCATAAGTATCTGGGTAAATAACATGAATCATAGTTTCACTAGTTATTAGTGGAATGATCTTAAAAAATGTAAAAAAATATAGGTATCGGGTGTTCATAACATGCCAGCACTGATTGATTCTAAGAAAAATACGATATCATAATAGAACTACTGTAGTATACAAACATGTTTCAAACACCCAAAATATAGACATTTCATCAAACAGGAAGGAATCATAAGATTGAATATGGAAATGTCTAAACATGAAGAAATAAAACTATTACATGGCTAAATTCATAATTTGGGGATTTATTCTCAAATCAGCTGAACAAAACAAAGGAATTCACAATACTTAGAACAGGATATGACTCATTCCACTTTAAAACACTTGTAACAATAACTTGACATTGAATTAACAAGTGATTCATGGACTTATTTCTTCTTAAACATATATACACTCATAAATTTAACCAAATAAGGGTTTTTGGGTAGTATTGATGAAAGGGAACCATGGATGCACATCCCCCATATCTTAATATATTAATTCTTATAGATACCTTGAGGATTTCTTGAGAATGAAGTTTGAATTCCTTGATTTCTTATAAAAAAAGTTTGTACTTGTTCTTTGGGAAAGAAAGGGTTTCTTGAGACCAACTTGTCAATATAAGGGAAAATTATGCTCTTTGGAAGCCCCTAATTCGTGTTATGGATTGATTAGGTTATCGGAAATGACTCAAATACACTTGAAATGCCAAGGAATAAGACTTGACAAAATATGTAGGGGTGGCGCGGGCTTTGAAGTGGTGGACTAAGAGGGCAACACTCGCCTTAGAGCAGTGGACTGGATCATGCAATGTACGCATTACCCTACTAGACTGGAGGAGGAGTCACCTACTTATCTCAAAGGTGCTACTATTTTGGTTTTCCAAACACGCCCCTACAATCGTTTGAAAATTTTGAAACTCACCCGAGATATACTTTGAACAACCCCAATGAAGAATCAACTCAAAAATTGATATACTGAGGTTGGAAAGGTTAAAATAAGTCCATCAAAGAATAGGGGTCTTGAAAATGACTAAGTCCTCAACACTTAGTGAAAATTTCATGTCTTGGACCCCTTAAACATGCAACTATGAGCTGAATTAAGCTTGGGATCTTTCAGGGTATTACAAAAAAACTTCTAGTTGATGAGTTCGAATGAGAATTCCGACAATTCCATCATCTTCGAAACATCAATTTTAGGCTAAGGGAACCCTTGGTTTAGGTTTCAAGGATTTTGGACTTATTTTGGGATATTGGGCGAGTTATGTGAAAAATGAAACTACAGTTATGGGCACTATATAGTTGAAATTACCTTGGATGAAAGTTTTGATGATTTTATTGAGTCTGGAATATCGAATTTTGTATGGAATCATATTTTATTTGCACGCACCTATTTCCAAATAGATCTTGAACACTCGATCAAATTCCATTCTAGACTTAAGAGAAAATCTAGTACATCATGCCTGGTGTGACCGCGATCGCGATGGATAAATCATGATTTCCAATTGAGTTTTATGAATAATCATGGTCATGAAGGGAAGACGTGATTGCCGAATGTGATTTGCTTTCTATTTGACTGAACTAAAAATGCAAAAGATAAATCACAATCGTGACTCCCTTGTGCAGTCCCTAAATGTTGCGATAGTGATGCTCAAGTCACGATAGCCACACCCTAGCACCTAAAATAGGTATAAATACCCCTTCTCATCTTTGTTTTTCATTTTCTCATATATTTCTATGAGAACTAAACCCTATACATTGAGAGAGATTAGGACTAAAGTTTGTTGATGATTAGGGCAGCTTGCTTAATGAATATTCCATGATTTCCCTTTGAATTCAAGGTAAGATTCATTGAATTTCTTGATCAATTAATAAAAATAAGAGATCTAAATTATTACAATTTAAAGGTTTATTTTATACCTGATTTGTGCTTCGTTTATACTAAACTTTTGAACACAACTTCCTTGCCCTTCCAAGAACCTCATGACGGGTTCAATTATGGATTTCGTTGACGGCCATCGCAGGTCCATTCTAGAACCGAAACTTGACCCAATCCAAAATATGACAATATGGGTCTCATTTGGCTCCTAATGATGCATAGATTATGATTTTGATAGCATAGCGCCATTTCAAGATTGTGGAGTAAAGACGGAAATTTTGTGGATGATTCAAGGATTTCAAGTTTGACTTTAAGGTAGGCTTCTGTCTTTTCTTATTCACAAGATGATGTGTTATATATTTTGTATGGTAATGTTAATGTTAAGATTCAATATGAGTAAAACACAATGTCTTAGTCTTGATTATTGAAGTCTGGGGATTAGATAGGAGAATTAACTCATAAGGTGAAATACTTACTATACTCCTATGAACCTACCGGCTCATTCTTGGTTATATTTGGCATCCATAGTATGATTATGGTATTATGCTAGATTTGGGATGTGGGGTAGGTGTTGGAAGAATGATTAGTATGATTAGCCTTTTTTAGACTATTTAGCTCTCTTGAAACTGTAATTTAGGTAGAGTTGATTTATTTGTCCATGTTCTAGGTGGAATTCCTATCTTAGGGATAGTTATGGTTTATGTACCATCCATAAGATAATTTAAATACCCTAGGGTAGTCTGGGGTAGAAATTGCTTAAATATTGAATTTGAGGATTAGAAGTGGATTCCTCTACTCCACCTTAGGAAAAGAATTATGTTAGCCCTTGTGGACTTATTTATGCGTGTTAGACATATTCAAGACTATTGATCCTTAAAAATAAGATTACTTCATGACAAGGTGAATGATGATGGTTATCTCGTATTATGATTGCCTCATAGTTATGATATATGGCCTATGAATATAAGGTTCCTTATAGATATAATATGTCTTATATTTATGATATAAGTACTATAAATATAAGATGCCTTATAGATATGATATTCCTCATACTTATAAGATATGGCCTATAGATATGTAATGCTTTATAGAGGTGATATGCCCCATAGATATGATTTATGGCTTATATATATGATATACCCTATAGATATGCTTTATGTCTTATAGATATGATATGCTTTATGGATACGATATGGTTTATTGTTATAATATGCCTCATAGATATAATTTCTAGCCTATAGTTATGATATGCCTTATGAATATGATATGACTTATAGATATGATATGCCTATAGATATGTTATGGCTTATAGATTTGAGATAACTTAAGGATATGATTATTGATATTAGTTTTGGATATGTATATGGGCCTAAGGCCATGATTATGATGTTGTATTTATTCCAAACATATGCCCAAGGTTGTGTTTATGATATTAGATGGATTTTGGTAAATGGTTTATTCTTGTAAAGGACATGGCTATAGTTTGTAGATAGATGAATATTTATAGTTACATTGTTTGAATATCGGTGATAGAATGCATACATATGGTACATTCATGACATCTAAATATGGTAAAGGGTAGGATTCCAACTAAAATATAATTTTACTATTATTTTCTATAAAGGTATTAAATGGCACTTTTCATCTTAAAATGGATTTATTCAAAATAGGAATCGTACTATCTAAATGGATGAATTATGTGTATTGAGATTGAAAATGTTGTTTTATATAATTTATTGAGATAGCTTCTAGTCTATGATTTGGTTATTACTATTCACTCTAATTGAGAAAGATTTAAATTCATTTCGACACCTTTATGATAATTTAGTCCCGAAGTTTCATGGTTCAAAGACCATGTATTTATTATTTATATATATATAGTTACTTTAATTCAATATGAAGGATAATTATGATTACAATGATATATATATTTATACCGAACAAGGCTGGAGGATGATTATAATGATATGCTTAAATACTCAGCAACGCCGTAGGATAATTATGATGATATGCTTATATACTCAAAAAGGTCGGAGGATGATTATTATGATATAGTTATACACTCAAAAAGGTCAGAGGGTAATTTTAATGACATGTTTAATACCCAAAAGGATGGTGGATGATGATTATGATGACACACTTATATACCCAGCAAGGTCGGAGGATGATTAAGTTGATATGTTTATATACCTAGCAATACTGGAGGATGATTATGATGATATACTTATATTCTCGAGAAGACTAGGGGATGATTATGATGATAAACATTTATGCCTAGCAAGGCCGAAGGATGATTATGGTGATGTACATACTTGTAAATTTACCGATTCGAGTCTAACTTCTTAATATGATATTTAAATTAGCTATGGTATTACATATAATGTCTATTCATACTTTCATACATATTTTCTATCACATATATGCCTCTATATCTGTACTACCCCCGGAAATTTTTCGTTGAAATTTTGTGTGTAAACTTGTTAAGTTCTATCTTCTAGAATAAATTATAAATTTTTTGTGTAGAATATCTTAGATTATGACCCACCATTGCGTAGAGTATCAAATAAGATTTCCAATGATATGTTGATCATCCAAAACGGACACCTGAGGGACAAGTTAGGAACATTCCAATCGAACTGTGAATAGTAGTGAACAGTAAAACGTGCAGGAAAAAGTACTGAGGCCTGGCGTATTTTTGCTCCACCTTTAAATGATCATAATTCCATATACATAATGATCAGGGTGATTTACTATACATCAACGAAAATCTCTACGAGCCCTCTTTCCAACGAAATTAGTTTCATCCAATTTGTCTATCGGAGAAAAAAGTTACGGTCGATCTACTTCAGCCGATCAAAAGTGAATTTTTGGGTCAAATTTAAATGATCATTACTCCTTGTACACAATGATCTGGGTGAGATACTATATATCAGTGAAAAGATATGAGAGTCCTCTTTCTAATGAAATTAGTTTCATCCAATTTGAATATTGAAGTAAAACATTATGGTTGATCTACTTTAGACTATCAAAATAGTCCACCAAAGGACAGGTTTGAGAATTATTTGATTTTTTTAAGGGTGTTTTGGTCATTATGCCTTCACTTCGTGGACGAAAATTGTCCATTTATACCTATATTAAGCCATAAAATTCATGTTCTTCCATTAAAAACATTTATAAAAATAAACCCTAGGTCCATTTTGAGCTCCAAATATCTTCCAATTTCACTGTAGAAATTCTAATTTGATCCGATAATCGAACTCATCATCCTGAGAACTTCGAGGAGCACCCCTTATTTTATGAACATGATTCCATAATCAAGAGGTCAATTTCAAG
Organism: Capsicum baccatum var. pendulum; assembly: GCA_030864225.1. NCBI lineage: Eukaryota > Viridiplantae > Streptophyta > Magnoliopsida > Solanales > Solanaceae > Capsicum > Capsicum baccatum. The sequence continues at coordinate 154,159,260 of CM061560.1, read as the reverse complement.
GTATGTGGGTTTTTGAATAATATTATCCTTTCGATCTTGTGCCCAAAATTTTATTTACTTATGTTGATATAAGATTTTACATGTTTTTCCAAGGATTGGAAATATGATTTTATAGCTCATATTGTTATCCATGAAATATGGAATTTTATAAATTGGTACATATATGATTTTGAAATGGAATTGTGTCCAAAATTACTTGGTTATTAATATAAGATGATTTGAATTATTGAACCTTTATTTACACAATTATACCATTACTTTCTTATTATGACTTGATAATTATTATCGAGAATTATGTATCCCTACTATTGATTATTGTTTCAAGTGTCTTTAAAATGTGAGTTGGATTGTGAATTGAGGTGTGTTGATGTTGAAGTTGTAGGGCTATGATGAGCCTTGGCATTTTTTTGGTGTTATTGATGTTGTGGTGGTTTAAAAAGGTGATACATTTTGATATTGGAAAATATTCTTGATTTGAGTCGAGTTAGGGATCCACAAATGATTATTTAATAATTTGAGAAAGATACATGATTTTGGTCATCATTGTTGACCCTTGAGATGTTTTGAAGTGCAATCCCTAACGCATTTTGAGCTTATTGGGGAGTAATACTTAGCACCGAGAGGGAAATTTGGTATTTCCCCAAACCAATTTGCCACCGTAGGGTTGTTTGATGATGATATTATTGGCCAGAGAGCCCAATTATAATTATTGTAGTTTTAAGGTCGTACTCCCTAGCAAAAAGTATGACGCTCCTGCCAACGGAGGTTTCAAACGTTGGTATTCCACGTAGCTCACATGGGGTTGCCAGTTATAGGAAACTCCCCTATCCATAAGAATCATGTTTATTGAAATACCGAGTCACTCCGAGTTTTGATGTGGTAAGTCAAGTTGCCTATGATGATCTGTAATGATTTGTGAGGTTTTTCTTCTACATTTCCTATCTAAGGTGTTATGAGTTGCATGACTCAATGTCACTCAAGCTAGGGGTGTCATTATGGTCCGTATGTATGTTTTTATGAAATTTATGATATTATTTATATTTTTCATGCACCCCCACATACTCAGTACGTATCTTGTGCTAACCCACATATTTCTCTATGGGCTATATTCTTACCATAATATAGGTTCAGGAACTCAGCCGCAGCCATGACAGTTATATCCGAGTGCCGTATCTACGTTCCTTCAATGTTGAGTCCTCATGGTTTGAGGACCAAGTTGCTAGTTTTGGTGCTGTTGTTTTGGGATCCCTTTGACCTATTAAGTCAGTTGGGCATTTGTCCCAAAGGCTCGTTGATTTTGCTATGTAGAGTCTATGTCAGACTAGTGTATTATTGGTTTAGTTTGTGTATAAACATTCCATATATGTACAGTCTAACGATATTCGGTGCCATGTGCGATGTGATATGATATGTACGTATATACATATCCTTAGCGTAGTGTGTATGTTTTTATGCTGGAACCCAAGGGTAGTGTTTTGGCTTAAAGGGTTAGCTTGAGGCTATGTTTAGCTTTGGCCACCGTGTAGCAACTCAAGATGATATTTTGGGGCGTTACATTCTTGGTATCAAAACCTAAGTTTAAAGAGTCCTAGGAAGTCTGACAAGACGCGTTATGTAGAGTCTTTATCATTGGTGTGCAGCGCACCATGTCTATGAACAAGAGGCTATGGGATGTTTTAGGAAAAGTCATTTCTTTCATTCTAAAAGTGTTTATCGTGCTTACAACTGTTTCTTTCTGCTGTTAACTCATGTGCTCTTATGATAGAAAATACCTCCACGTAGAGCTTGCGAAAACAACAACCAACCTCAACCCGTTGATCCGTTACATTAGATGGTATCCCATGCCAAACTTCGGGCTGCTTTTTAGACACTAGCCTAGGTAGTTACCGCACATACTCAGGCCAATGCTCCACCTCCGTAGGAAAAATAATTTAGCAGCAGCATGAACTTGTGACTTTATGCGGTTGAATCTGCCAGAGTGTCATGGGTCGAGAGCAGGTAAGGACCCGCAGATGTATGTTGATAAAATGAAGAAAATTACACAGATTATGCATGTGACCAAGGAAGAAAGTATGGAGCTGGCTTCTTATAGGTTGAAGGATGTTGCCTATGACTGGGTGCAGATATGGAATAAAGGTAGAGAGGAACATACCGCTCCGGTGACTTGGCAATTGTTCTTAGATGCTTTCTTGGATAGATTATTTCCTCTTGAGTTGCGGAAAGCTAAGATAGAGGAGTTCATGAATTTGAGAGAAGGCTCCATGTCGGTTATGGAGTATTGTCTTAAGTTTAATCAGCTATCGAAGTACGCTCACAATATGATGGCTGACTCGAGGTCTAGTATGAGCAAGTTTATAACTGGGGTGTCGAGTTATGTGGTGAAAAAATATAGATCTGGTATGATTAACAGGGAGATTGATCTTCCTAGTTTAATGATTCACACCCAACAGATTGAGTCAGACAAGATAAAGGAAAGAGAAAGAGTCAGAGGGATTAAGAGAGTCAGATCGGAGCAACAAGGGTCTGGTCAGACTAGATTATCCGGAGGGAGTTGCCCTCAATTTCAGAGATGTCCATTTATACCTGCGCCTTCCTCAGCTAGTGCTCTCGTATATTGGGGCAGGCAGGAGCTTGAGAATAGGTTAGTACCTTCCAGGTCTCAGGACAGTGTAAGCAACCAGCCTCATCCTCCTTCGTGTGCTAAGTGTGGTAAAGACCATTTTAGAGAGTGTTATATAGGGCATCCGGGCTGTTTTGGTTGTGGCAAGTTAGGCGACATACTTAGAGACTGCTCGTATGCTAGACAACGGAGTCGTGATGCACGTCCCCAAAGTCAGTCTACCAGTGTTCTGCTTCCCGCAGCCGGTCCTGTTCCTCCTCAGGGTGCTTTATCTAGTACTGCTGGCGGTCAATGCCAAAATCATTTCTATGCTATACCACCTTGTCAGGAGCAAGAGGACTCTCCCAATATTGTCACTGGTATGCTTTGTGTTTTCCATTTTGATGTCTATGTATTGATGGATCCTGGTTCAAGTTTTTCTTATGTGACACCTTTGGTTGCTGTAAACTTTGAACTAATTTCTGAACCTATTTTGGTTTCTACGCCAGTAGGCAAATCTGTTATTGCTATGCGAGTGTATAAGAAGTGTCCCATCACTATCCTTTATCAGGTTACGTATGTTGATTTAATGGAGCTAGATATGGTTGAGTTTTAGTTTCCTAATAAGCCTATTTTTGAATGGTCCAAGAGTTTTGTGACTCCTAAAGGATATTTTATGTCTTATCTCAAAGCTAGGAAGTTGATTTCCAAGGGTTGGTTTTATCATCTAGTTCGGGTTAAAGACACCAAGTCTGAAACCTTGACCCTTCATTTGATTAGTGTTGTTAACGAGTTTCTTGATGTTTTGCCAGAAGATGTTCCTGGAGTACCTCCCGATAGAGAGATAGAATATGGGATTGACCTTTTTCCCGATACTCAGCCTATTTTTATTCCTCCATATCATATGGCTCCTGCTAAACTTAAAGAGTTGAAAGAACAACTCAAAGAACTCCTAGATAAGGATTTCATAAGGCCCAATGCATCTCCTTGGGGTGTACCTGTTCTATTTATGTGGAAGAAAGATGGTATTTTGCGTATGTGCGTTGATTACCATCAACTTAACAAGGTAACTATCAAGAACAAGTACCCCTTTCCTTTAATTGATGACTTGTTTGATTAGCTGCAAGGTGCTAGCTATTTTTCAAAAATAGACCTTAGATCTGGTTATCACCAACTCAAGGTTAGGGAATGTGATATTCCTAAGACAGCCTTCCAAACTTATTATGGTCATTTTGTATTCCTAGTGATGTCTTTCGAGTTAACCCTGCGGCTTTCATGGATCTTATGAATCGAGTATTTAAGTAGTATCTGGATTTGTTTTTTATCGTGTTCATAGATGACATTCTTGTTTACTCCCGAAGTGAGGTTGATCATGCAGACCATCTCTGAATTGTGCTGGAAACCCTTAGGGCTCATCAATTGTTTGCCAAGTTTAGCAAATGTTAGTTTTGGCTAAGGTCCATAGGTTTCTTGGGTCATGTTATTTCTTCTGAAGGTATTACAGTTGATCCTCAAAAGATAGAGGCTATAAAGAGTTGGCCTTGACCTATTTCTCCCTTTGATATTCGAAGTTTCTTGGGTATAGGTGGTTATTATCATCATTTTGTTGAAGGGTTTTCTTCTATTGCTTCTCCTATGACCCGTTTGACCTAAAAGAAAGTGAAGTTTCTGTGGTTATAATCTTGTGAGAAGAGTTTTCAGGAGTTGAAGACTCGACTCACTTCAGCCTCTGTGTTGACATTGCCGGATGGTGTTGATGGTTTTATGGTTTATTGTGATGCTTCCAGAGTGGTTTTGGGTTGTATTTTAATGCAAAAAGGTAAGGTTATAGCCTATTCTTCTAGACAGTTAAAGCTTCATGAGAAGAATTATCCTACTCAAGACCTTGAATTAGCTGTTGTGGTCTTTGCTTTGAAAATTTGGAGACTTCATTTGTATGGTGTGCACGTAGATATCTTCACAGATCATAAAATCTTGCAATATGTATTCACCCAGAAAGAGTTGAACCTTAGGCAGAGATGGTAGTTAGAGCTATTGAAGGATTATGATATGAGTGTCTTGTATCTTTAGGGCAAGCCAATGTAGTGGCGGATGTCTTTAGTCGGAAGTCTATGGGTAGTGTAGCGCATGTAGAAAATGATAAGAAAGATTTAGCCCGTGAGGTGCATCACTTGGATAGTTTGGGAGTAAGGTTGTTTGGTGATGCTAAGGGCAGCATAGGAGTTCAAAGTGGTTTTGAGTCCCCTTTAGATTCGGAAGTGAAGGAGAAGCAAGACAAGAATCCTACCTTGGTTAGTTTAAAAGAATCCGTTAAAGACCAAAGGGTAGAGGTTTTCTCCCAAGGGGGAGATGGCATGTTGAGATTTCAAGATAGACTTTGTGTTCCGAATATTGATAACTTAAGGCAGAGAATTATGGCGGAAGCACATGGCACGTGATATTTCATTCGTCTCGGTGCTACTAAGATGTATCATGATTTGCTGGAAATTTATTAGTGGAACGGTATGAAGAGGAACATAGAAGAATTTGTGTCAAAATGTTCTACGTGTCAACAAGTTACGATAGAACATGAAAGCCCAGTGGTGTGATGCAAGAGTTTAGCATTCCTACTTTGAAGTGGGAAGAAGTGAATATGGATTTTGTGGTTAGTTTACCTTCTTCTCGTCTCCATCATGATTCGATTTTGGTTGTAGTAAATCTGTTAACAAAATCAGCTCATTTCTTGTCAGTGCATTCATCTTTTACAGCTGAAGACTATGCTAGACTGTATATTCGGGAACTCGTCAGACTTCATGGTGTCCCTTTGGCTATTATTTCTGATAGGGGTACTCAGTTTACCTCTCAGTTTTGGAAATCTTTTCAGAAGGATCTTGGTACCCAAGTTTTTTAAGTTTGGCTTTCCATCCTCAAACCAATGGTCAAGCCGAACGAACCATTCATACTTTAGAAGATATGTTGAGAGCTTTTGTGCTTGACTTTAAAGGTAGTTGGGATGAGAACTTGCCATTAGTTGAGTTTGCATCCAATAACAACTTCCATGCTATTATTGGAGTGGCCCCGTTTGAAGCTCTTTATGAGAGGAGGTGTAGATCTCCCATAGGTTGGTTTGAAGTTGGTAAAGCTGCTGTGACTAGACTTGAGGTTGTGTTTGAAGCTATGGAAAAAGTTAGGTTGAATCGAGAATGATTAAAGACCACTCAAAGTCGTCAGAAGTCGTATGCGAATGTGAGGAGAAAAGATCTTGAGTTTAATATTGACGATTTGGTATATCTAAAGGTTTCACCCATGAAAGGGGTGAAAAATTTTGGTAAGAAAGGGAAACTTAGTCCCCGTTAGGTTGGCCCTTGTAGGATTCTAAGTCGTGTTGGGAAGGTAGCTTATGAGGTTTATTTGCCTACGGAGTTGTCTAATGTTCACCCAGTTTTCCATGTATCCATGCTTAAGCGATGTATTGGTAACTCATTTGTAATTGAACCTTCTGAGGATTTGGATATCCAGAATAATCTTTCATTTGAGGAATTTCCAGTTGAGATTCTAGATTTTCAACTTTGGACGCTAAGAAATAAGGAAGTTCCTTTAGTTAAAGTGTTTTGGCGAAATCAATCCGTTGAGGGTGCGAAATGGGAGGTAGAAGCAGAAATGCATACCAAATACCCTCATCTTTTCTCTACGAATCCGAAACGCGTCGAAGGTATCATTCTCTTTTGATTTGATCCTTATTACTATACTTATCTTAGCTTGTGTGTTTTCTTAAATATCGGAAATCTATTGTGAAACATATGTTTTACGAAAGGTAGTTTTGCTCGATATCCTTATTTCCATAGTATTCCTGACTTACTCATCGACATTCGAGAATGAATTTTTCCAAGGGGGGATGATGTAATACCCCGAGAAATTTTTCATCAAAATTTTGTGCATAAACGTGTTGGGTTTTATCTTCTAGAATGAATTATAAATTTTTCGTGTGGAATGTCTTAGATTATGACCCACCATTAGGTAGAGTATCAAATAAACTTTCCAACGATATATGGATCATCCAAAACGAACACCCGAGCGACAAGTTATGAACATTCCGATCAAACCGTGAATAGTAGTGAACAGTAAAACATGCAAGAAAAAGTACTGAGGCCTGGCGTATTTTTGATCCAAATTTAAATGATCATAACTCCTTGTACATAATGATCTGGATGATCTACTATATATCAACGGAAAGCTCTGCGAGTCCTCTTTCCAATGAAATTGGTTTCATCCAATTTGTCTATCGGAGAAAAAGATTATGGTCGATCTACTTCAACCTATCAAAAGTGTATTTTTGGGTCAACTCCAAACGATCATAACACCTTTTACACAATGATCTGGGTGAGATACTATATATCAACGGAAAGATATGAGAGTCCTCTTTCTAATGAAATTGGTTTTATCCAATTAGGATATCGAAGTAAAACATTATGGTTGATGTACTTCAAACTATCAAAACAGTCCACTAAAGGATAAATTATAGAATTATTTGATTTTTTAAGGGCATTTTGGTCATTATGTCATCACTTCATGTACGAAAATTGTCCATTTATACCTATATTGAGCCATAAAATTCATGTTCTTCCATCAAAATCATTGAGAGAACTAAACCCTAGGTCTATTTTGAGCTCCAAATATCTTCCAATTTCACCGTAGAAATTCATATTTGATCCGATAATCGAACTCATCATCTGGAGACCTTCGAGAAGTACCCCTTATTTGTGTGAACAGGATTCCATAATCAAGAGGTCAATTTCAAGGTATGTGGGTTTTTGAACAAGATTATCCTTTCGAACTTGTGCTCGGAATTTTATTTACTTATGTTGATATAAGATTTTACATGTTTTTCCATGGATTTGAAATATGATTTTATAGCTCAGATTGTTATCCATGGAACATGAAATTTGGTAAATTGGTACATATATGATTTTGAAATGGAATTGTGTCAAAAATTAATTGGTTATGAATATACGATGATTTGAATTATTAAACCTTGATTTATACAATTATACCATTACTTCCTTATTATGACTTGATAATTGTTATCGAGAATTATGTATCCCTACTATTGATTATTGTTTCAAGTGTCTTTAAAATATGAGTTGGATTGTGAATTGAGGTGTGTTGATGTTGAAGTTGAAGAGCTATGATGAGCCTTGGCATTGTTTTGGTGTTATTGATGTTGTGGTGGTTTAAAAAAGTGATAAATTTTGATGTTGGAAAATATTCTTGATTTGAGTCGAGTTAGGGATCCACAAATGATTATTTACTAATTTGAGAAAGATACATGATTTTGGTCATCACTGTTGACCCTTGAGATGTTCTGAAGTGGAATCCCTAATGCGTTTTGGGCTTGTCAGGGAGTAGTACTTAGCATTGAAAGGGAAATTTTGTATTTCCCTAAACTTATGTGCCACCGCAGGGCTGTTTGATAATGATATTATTGGCCAGAGAGCTCGATTGTGATTATTGCAGTTTTAAGGTAGTAATCCCTGGCAAAGAGTATGACGTTCCCGCCAATTGGTGTTTCAAACATTGGTATTCCACGTAGCTCACGTGGGGTTGTTGGTTATAGGAAACTGCCCTGTCCATAAGAATCATGTTTATTGAAATACCGAGTCACTCCAAGTTTTGATGTGGTAAGTCAAGTTGCCTATGATGATCTATAATGATTTATGAGGTTTTTCTCCTACATTTCCTATCTAACGTGTTATGAGTTGCATAACTCAATGTTACTCAATCCAGGGGTGTCATTATGGTCTGTATGTATGTTTTTACGAAATTTATGATATTATTTATATTTTGCATGCGCCCTCACATACTCAGTATATATCTTGTGTTGACCCACATATTTCTCTATGGGCTACATTCTTACCATAATTTAGGTTCAGGAACTCAGCCGCAGTCGCGACAGTGATATTCGAGTGCCGCATCTACATTCCTTCAGTGGTGAGTCCTCATAGTTCGATGACCAAGTTTCTAGTTTTGGTGTTGTTGTTTTGTGATCCCTTTGGTCTGTTGAGTCAGTTGGGGGTATGTCCCAAAGGATCGTTGATTTTTCTGCGTAGAGGATATATCAGACTAGTGTATTGTTGGGTTGGTTTGTGTATAGACATTCCATATATGTAAAGTCTAACGATATTCCATGGCATGTGTGATGTGATATGATATATACTTATATACATATCCTTAGCGTAGCGTGTATGTTGTTTTGTTGGAACCCAAGGGTAGTGTTTTGGATTAAAGGGTTAGCTTGAGGCTACGTGTAGCATCTCGAGATGATATTTCGGGGCATTACAATATCTATAAAATTTGTTGTGGTTTCATAGGTATAGGTGATGAGTATGGCTTGTGGTGTGTTGTATACTGATTAAACCTTCTAAGCATAGGGCGATGGGAGTTCATAAAAGGCTCGATTATACGTTATTTATCTAGAATAGCCGGTTACTCATGTTGTCATTGCTATTGTTATTATTATTGTTATGAAAATTAGTATGAATAGTTTGTAGTAGCTTTGTTAATGATCTGTTATTGAGATTTCAGTATGATTCTTGTTTTTTCATCTGAAGATTATTTTATTATCTCATGATTAGATGTTTGGATTAGAAAACCTAAGTATACTAGAACTAGTTACTACTATGATTAGGAGGTCTTAAGATGCTACTCTGATAACTTAAGTTATACCTTGAATTTACATCATTTACAATATATATATATATAAACCTATTTATATGTAGCTATGGTATTACCGTGTATCGCTTCCTTCCTTTATATGCTCAGATATTTATTCATTGGCCTTCTATACTATTGTATATCTTTCTTTCACCTTTTTTCAAATATTGGGTAGTGATATATGATATATTATTGAGATTATTAAGCATGGCATGAATAGGATAGTTAATCCTTAATACTTTCGTATCCTTATTATGAGTATGATAGTTTTCCCTTACTATCTCACTAACTATTTTGTTATTGTTGGATATTTGGGTTTAGACTCTATTTGTGTTTATATGTTGTATATATCTGTAGAATCTTTGGAGCTAAGTCAACAGTTACCCAACAACTACCATGGGTTTGGTACTCACACAAGAATTTTGCAGCCTATATATCATAGTACGGGTTATTGCTAGTGTTTTATGTGTTGTGTGAACCATAGAAGGTTTGGAGACAACGAGTGAGCTCCTGACATTTTGAGTATTACTTTTGTCCCTCTTATGTACTAGATTTGTCCCTACGCGGTATTCGGAGATGAGTTGTATTAGTGTAGTTCCCTTCGTAGTTCATTTTGTAATGTTATTATTGATACGGAAAAGAGAAGGGAACACAAAACAAACACCAAATCAGTCCACTAATCTTAAGGATTCCAGGACCAAGATGGAGACCACACTCGGATTCACTACTAACAACAAGAATACAAGATACAAGAGTGTATATTAACACCAAAACAGCTATGAAACGTGATCAACAAGATGAACAACAATAATACAAGTTTTGGATTCAACGAAGACCCCAAAACAGTCCACTACACAACACATACACGATATGCAAGAAAATAAAGATAGATAGTGAGACCAAGATTATTACAAGATTAAGAACCAAGTGTATTTCAAAACTAACCCCTAATGAATGTAACAATCAAAACCACACTCTTACGGTGACCACCAAGGGAATGAACTAACCTTAAGATCTACCGTTTCCAAGCAAAGATCAATATTGGCTTTTCCAAGCCCTACAACTAAGGGTGTTACACTCTCAAAAGAGAGAAAATATGTCTTTCAATTCTTCATCTTTCCAAATCTGCCAAGAAATGAGCTAAAATGACCTATTTATAGTGTAATACAAAAGAATACAAAAAGACCACTTTGCCCTTAATGATAGGTGCGGCCATGGTGTGTAAATACACCATGTGTAATGTCCAAAATGCCCTTAATTAAGGTCCAAAACCGTGAGTCCTCACTCTTAAATGCTCCAAGCAATCTTCCATACGCGAGATTGCTTTAAGTTACGCTCAAAATGGGTCCTCCATGCATGTTCTTGTATTATCGAGGTGACCAAGTCTTGAGCCTCTATGTGTTGGCCTCCAAAGATGTCATCGAAAGATAAGATGGCCATTTGTCCCGTATCATCCTCCCCTTCTTGAAAAGGATTCGACCTCGAATCCAAACCTTGCAAAACCGAAGAGAGGACAAACAAATACAAACTCCTCATGGCATGAGGGTTAGGGTTAGCATAACAAATCATCTCAACATGCCAAGGTTGCACATATTTGCAATATAACCAAGAATCCTTTGCAAGGAATATTAAAAACTCAATAAAAGATGTACAAAGGATTTGGTTATTGGATACATCAAGAGTGACACTTTGCTTGTCATGTAGACCAAGCAACAAGTTTGGTGCACCAACATCACCATTTCTAAATTTGGCACCGGGTTCAAATGGGAAAAGTAGCCATAGACACGGGTCTCGACAACACTTCCCTTTCCCGTGGTCTACACCCAAACTAAATGACATACTCTCTACAATAACATACATATGATCCAAAGCAAATAGAGAGTAGAGAAAAGTATCACTCAAATCGACTTCTACTAAGGTGCTCTCATGTGTGTACTCACTACTAGTTTCCCAATAATCACCATGAGTACTCTCAACAATGAAATCACACAAAGTAGAAGAAGAAGTAGCTTTCGCAACTACACATTCCTTACCCTTAAGAGGACTCTCATCTTCCAAGAAGAGATTTCCCTCTTTAGGAGGAATATTGTCACACCATAGTGGGTTAGCATATAGGCTATAGCTTCCAAGGCAAGCTATACCATCATTTTCACCACTAGGTTCATTAGGAGTGTTTAAATCATCTTCAAACAAGACATTGTACCTAAAAAGAGTGTGATCTACCTCACGGACAGATTTGGAACAAGCAAGTTCCTCACTCTCTAAATGATCAATATCAAGTTTCAAGGATGTTTCAAACACAATATTACCCCAAGAAGAGCTCTCGGGTTTATTCTCACTTTGATCAACATTTTCAACATCATTACACACTTGAGGTTCATTAATTACATCATACACATCCTCAAGTGGTGGGTAATTTTCACACATAAGTTGATCAACACAAATTTCAGAAGATAATGTACTTTCATTCAACATAATGGTTTCAACACTAGGTGGACATAAATCGATCTTACAAGAAGAGTCTATTCGGTCATCAATAGGATCAACTAGTGTATCCATACTCACAACATGTACATCATCATCAAGTGGCAAAGAAATAATACACTCACATATAGGCAAGCTACAACTCACACTCAATGGGCTACTAGCCACACAATTATCATTCACATGTACAAAAGTGTAAGAGTTTGCCATTTTACCTTGAAGTCCTTGAGTAGATTCTTCTTTGTCATGGTGTGAAGGTCCTCCAAAAGTTTGGGCAGCAACTTTCTTTTGGCACTGTTCTTCTTCGCTTTCCATGTTGCTACCTACACAAATGTCCTTAGAAATAGAAGGACAAACAATGTTAGCATGGTTTGGTGGTAATCCTCTTACTTTGCTCCACACAACCTCTCCTTTTTCCACTCTCGGATTACCACCTTTCACTCCCTTACTCCTCTTAATCTTTTGTCTCTCATAATAATTTAAATTGGAGTAGGTAGGAACTTCTTTTTCCGGCCCGGGCAGAATGTACGTCTCGAGGCAATTTCCCCATCGGTCTCTTACAATATTAGGCCAATTTTGCATATTTGGAACTTTATGTTGTGCAAACCAATCGGCGCCTAAGTTCACATGACCATAGGTTATGGGAAAAACATCACACCACACCTCCTCATGGTAATTAAATTGGGAGAAGACAACTTTTGCCCTCTCGGTAACCTTAAACCTGTCCAAGAAGTATGGAACAAGTAAAGGCTCACAAAATAACCCCAAGTAATCAACCATGGATGGAACAATGTAGTTTCTATAGTACCTATCATTTAACACAATGAGGAAGCCCGGTATCCCACAAATGGTCACCTTTCCGGAGTGTACACTCCTTCTCGGATCAACATTGTAAAGCACATGAGTACCCCTCGATTTTGGAGATGTATATCCTCTTCGTCCCATTGGACAACCTACACTATAGCTAGTATAACCATTCACACTATATCGACCTTGATAAGAAGTACTACAAGGTGGAGAATATGAATCTTCACACTCCTCACGTGTACTCTCATCATAGCTCTCATAAGATTTACGAATGACAGGGTTATACCTAACACCAAATCTAGGTTCGGAGTGGGGAGTGCAAGACTCCTCACATGTCCCAACTTCATCATAAGATCCATCAAGAGGTCCTACATCATCTCCAAAGTCACCATAAGCACTAGGCACTTCATTCACCTCATTTTCTCCCTCAAAACAGTAATTTTCAAATCTGCCTATGTTTTGACCATGGCTATTTTCATAGCCTCCGCAATCTTCCTCAACTTCGTAGCCATAAAAACCCTCACTACAATCATAGTCTCCCATATTGTAGTCACAATAATCCCCGGCTATCAAAGTCATGTTCCTCTTATATCACCCTTTAAACCTACAAAATGAACAAACAAGATTAGTAGTAAAGCTCCTCACCAACACTCGTATACACTCACCTTTGTGATTCTCACAATTGGAGCGGCGAATATTGAAAGCTGCTTATACTATGTTAGTCAATAGGTTGTCAATTCTACTTGGTGGCCGGAATAGATTCGTGTTTGATCGACTCAAGACACAAAATAAAATTTCCTTACGAACTTGAAATAAAGAAGTTACAACGAATTAAAAATAAGAAAAGCTCACAAATAACGAAGACACGAAAGAAACGGATTCAACAATTAATCTACAACTAAGTAGGTGATTACTAGTTGTTAATTAATTGGAAGCAATAAAATTGAAACTAAGGAACAACAAAAGGAAACTACTAAAATCTGAAATTTGAGCTTATTAATGACGTGAACAGTAGCAAATGGATGACGTGGCAGCATGCAATTGGTTTTGGTCCCACTCAATTTAAGCACCAATTCTGAAATTTAAATCTATACATAATTTGGAAAGGATAACAATTTGTCTTTGGAGGGAAAACATAAATCTTGAAATAAGAAAAATACCTTGTCCCACAACACTAGGTTCTTGAAACAAGAAAAAGTACTTGTCCCATAACACAAGGTTCTTGAAATAAGAAAAAGTACTTGTCCCACAACACAAGGTTCTTGAAACAAGAAAAAGTGCTTTGTCCCACAAAACAAAGTTCTTGAAACAAGAAAAAGTAGTCCCACAAAACAAGGTCTTTGAAATGAGGGAAAGCTGAAAAAGTAGAAGTCTAGTCTAGGAAGTGTTGGGTTCAAGGTTTCTCACAACAAGCTTTACATCTTTTCATCTTCACCTTTTTGAATCTATATTGCCCTTTTGATTGTCTTAAGTTGTAAGAAAAGATGAAGAACTAGATGAACACCACAACAACCTTCAAGAACACAACAACAACTTCTTCAAGAACACCAACAATTCCAACGGCCAACTCCAACCCACAACAACAAACAACCAAGTCTCTTTAGTGTTGTGTCTTCGGTTTTAACAAGAGATGAAGGTTGTGAAGAGCTTCAAGAAAAACAATATTCACCAAGAATAACAACAACACTCCTTTCAACAACAACAACAACCAAATACAAGGCCAATCAGGTTTCTCAACAACAATGTCTACCACAACAATGTTCAACAATAATGGGCCAAGCTTATGTTCACAATAACAACATCAAAATACAAGCTCAAATCAAGATATAGACTCAATGTGTTAGTGAGGAACAAAACTAACACCTAGAGACAACAAAGACAAATAAAAATCTCGGCCAAGACACAACAAGAACACAATTTTCGGCCAAGAACACAAAGTGGACAGATTGCTATTTTCTAGAATTTCCAGATTTCATTTTTTTTTTTTTTTTTTGTAGTTTTCAAGTCTCAAGCCCAATATTGATCTTTTAGGAACAAGATCAAGCCATGATTTGATACCAAATGATACGGAAAAGAGAAGGGAACACAAAACAAACACCAAATCAGTCCACTAATCTTAAGGATTCGAGGACCAAGATGGAGACCACACTCGGATTCACTACTAACAACAAGAATACAAGATACAAGAGTGTATATTAACACCAAAACAGCTATGAAACGTGATCAACAAGATGAACAACAATAATACAAGTTTTGGATTCAACGAAGACCCCAAAACAGTCCACTACACAACACATACACGATATGCAAGAAAATAAAGATAGATAGTGAGACCAAGATTATTACAAGATTAAGAACCAAGTGTATTTCAACACTAACCCCTAATGAATGTAACAATCAAAACCACACTCTTACGGTGACCACCAAGGGAATGAACTAACCTTAAGATCTACCGTTTCCAAGCAAAGATCAATATTGGCTTTTCCAAGCCCTACAACTAAGGGTGTTACACTCTCAAAAGAGAGAAAATATGTCTTTCAATTCTTCATCTTTCCAAATCTGCCAAGAAATGAGCTAAAATGACCTATTTATAGTGTAATACAAAAGAATACAAAAAGACCACTTTGCCCTTAATGATAGGTGCGGCCATGGTGTGTAAATACACCATGTGTAATGTCCAAAATGCCCTTAATTAAGGTCCAAAACCGTGAGTCCTCACTCTTAAATGCTCCAAGCAATCTTCCATACGCGAGATTGCTTTAAGTTACGCTCAAAACGGGTCCTCCATGCATGTTCTTGTATTATCGAGGTGACCAAGTATTGAGCCTCTATGTGTTGGCCTCCAAAGATGTCATCAAAAGATAAGATGGCCATTTGTCCCGTATCAATTATACTAGAAGATCGTATACTAATTTCACCAAGATTTGGGATTATCTTATGTATGTTAGTCTTTTATTACATCTACTCTGCATTCTCTCTTTCATTCTCTTGGTAGTCCATTATAAATATTTTTAGAATACGGTGTTGGCTTACCTACTATTGGGTTATATTAGGAGCTATCATGACCTAAGAAATTGGGTCGTGATAAATTTGTCTAAGATCCTACGTTAACCGATGTATTGGCACAAAATCTAAGAGTTTAGTAGAGTCCTACAAATTGGTGCAGAGATGTCTATAACATATCATTGGTAGACTATACGTCATTCTTAGAAAATTAATTTTATGAGTCATTTTCATGTGTTCATATTGATGTAAGCCTTAAGAATTTTCTTTGACTCTATTTTGTCTCAAATGTATGATGTACAATTATTTTTAGATGCAGACATGACTTCAACACGTATTTTTAGAGTTTTAGTGCAACATCAGACCAGAGAGTTAGGGATGGATGTTGAAGATCTTTATTGTCGACCAAAATATTTAGGGCCAGCTCAAGCTCAAGTATGGGTCAAGATACTTCTTCCCATCGAGGTTAAGCGTTGGGGATCCTGAGTCATTATTGTAGATCCTTCACAGCCAGGGATGACATTTGGTTCATCAATAATGTTCTCTTGCTAGAGTTGGATTTGATGGTGTTCATCAGTGTTCTTCATCAGTTATTGAGTACAATATTGGGTTTCTTGAGTGGGCCAACCATATTCCTATGCTATATCCTTCTGAGCCAGATATGGTGTGTGGATTTATTAGAGAGCTAGCATCACCACTATGCTTTGCTTTGGAGAACTTAATACTAAGTAGGTCTTACATCTCTCAGGTTGTTAATCATTCGAGGGGAATGGAGAGATCGGGTATTTATACTTATAGAGATGATGGTATGAGGCCATAAAATTAGTTTAGTACTATTCTTATTTTATTCGGGAGTGAGGATCCTCCTAATAGAGGTTACCTTTACTGGCAGCCTATCATCTTTGTCTGGATAGTATTTTAGACTATGGGTGGATCTTAGGTTAGTAATCGTGGTCTTTGCGGGAAAACTTCTCATCAAACCTTGCAGAGATTTTGGTATTTTTCTTTAAGTCGTAGGGACCATTTAGTATTAGGATAAGGAATAACTTGGCATATTCCAAAAGTATGTTTTCATTGTAGAAATATGGTAGATTAGCTTAGAGAGCACCCACATGCGTGTTAGTTGAACAAACATAGTCAACATATATTCCCTACTAACCTAGAGTTCTTGAGGAAGGCTATGACTGTAGGAAGGATGATCATGGTAGTAGAGAGTGCTCTCAATGTTAGTTTGTTAGCCACTTTGGTTTAATTTAGGTCTCTCACCAGGTTAGAGCTTTAGGAGTTTGCTATAGACTATAAAAAAATTATTCAGTGGTCTAGAAAGCCTGCCCGACTAGGTTTACTAGTCATTTAGCTCCTTTAAATCAGCCTGATGATATTGTGGAACCTTTATTTTAAGATAGTGCTATTGGTGCTTCAATAAAAGATTGAATCGGTCAGTCCGAGTTTGGACCCATTAATATTTCTTCTCCGTTAGGCCCATCAGGCATGTGATTGCAAATTTCACAAGGATAGGTGTGCTTTTTTCCTGCATTTACCTTTTAATTTGTGTGTATTAGGATTTTTTTACCCATTGATGATTATATGCCTTTATAATTTTATATTGGTTGTTTTGTGAATTTTTATTAAATTCATAATTATATGACTACCCCCGCTGGTTATTATTTTTAGTAGTGGATGGAGTAAAACTATATAGATATTTTCTCCCTATGGGTGTAGCATTTGGGTTCAAGTTTCATTTATATTGACATATTAACCTTATTATGGAACTTGAGTGGTACTTCTATTGATTTTTATTTTGGTATTGCCTACTCATTTCGTTAATGTTTATATTGCTATTGTTATTGCCTTCATTTCTTGATATTATCGATCCTTGCTGGGTAGTTGTTTAGACTAGTGTTATATCTTTAGATTCCTCTCTTTGTACTTGTTATTTGTTGTCCTGATTAGATATCGCCCAATTGGATAATTTTTTTCTATAGTTTGGAGAGGATGGTTGTTCTCCTCTTTTTTTTGCTAAGATAGATATATTATGGAGTGGATTATGGTATTGAATGTAAACTCGCCTTTTGTTGTTCGGTTATGGTTCTAGATATGGAAAGTTAGTTATATCACCCATTTAAGAGAACTACGATAAGGGTATCATAATCACGATGGACAAATCAAGATCGACAATTGAGTTTTAGGCAGAATCTCAATCGCGAAGGGTAAATTGCAATTGCCGAATGTGATTTACTCTCTATTTGCAAGAACCATGATTGTGAATGTTAAATCACGATCTCAACTACCTTGTACAGTCTTTAGATATTGCAATAGGAACACACGAGCACCTGGAATAGGTATAATTACCCTTTTTTCAATTCATTTTTCAATTTTCTCACACATTTCAAAAAGAACTAATCATTAGAAGTTGAGAGAGCTTAGGATTGAAGTTTGTATATGATTTTTGAAGCTTGGCTAGTGATTATTCGGTGATTTCCCTTGAATTCATGGTAAGATTCCTCGATTTCTTGATATTATTAGAAATTAGGGCTTTGAATTCTTAAACTTTAAGGATTGATTTAATACCTGATTGTGCTATGTGTTTGCTCAATTTTTTAACATATCTTCCTTGTCCTTAGAGGCACCTCGTGATAGGTTTAATTTTTTTATTCTGTTTATGGGCCCCGCGGGCTTGTTCTTGACCCCAAATTAGACTTGACCAGTTATATGGCATTATAGGTCTTATTTGTCTCCTAATTACATGTAGATTATTATTTTGATAGTGTGGTGGTACATTAATAGAGTGGAGTAAAGGTGAAAATTTTGTGGATGATTCAAGGATTTGTGGTTCGGCTTTCAGGTGGGATCTGTCTACATATTTTCACAAGATGATGTTTTTAATATATTACATGTGAATTTTAATGTTAAGATTGATTATGGGTAGAACACAGTGACTTGGTCTTGATTATTGAACTTTGGGAATTAGATGAGTGAATTGAATTAGTCTTGATTATTAAAGTTTGGGGATTAGATGGATGAATTGACCGGTGAGGTGAAATGCTTAATATAATACTATGAACCTATTGCCTTCTTCTTTTTTAGATATGGGATTGATTGTATGAATATGGTATTGTGCTAGATTTGGGATGTGGGTTAGGTCTTGGAAGGGTGATTAGTATGATTATCCTTGTTTGGACAATTTAGTTATCTTAAGATTATAATTTAGGTGGAGTTAACTTAATTGATCATGTTATAGGTAGAATTCCTATCATGGGGCTAATTATTTCGTATGTACCATATAGAAGTCAATTTTGATACCCTTGTCTTGTCCGGGGTAGAAATTTCCTAAATAGTGAATTCGAGGATTAGAAGTCGGTTCCCACGGCCCACCCTAGGCCAAGACTTGTGTTAGCCCGTGTTGACTTATATACGCATGTTAGACAAAGTCCAGACTCTTAAGCCTTTAGTATAAGTTTTGTTAATGACTTATGAATCGTAATGCTTTTATCGAATTATGATATGCCTTATGTGATACAATAAGACAAAGGAACACACGGAATTGGTTCAAAACAGTCCAAACACACTGCAAAAAAACAGTCCACTAATTCAAAAAATCGAGGACCCTTTTGAAGACCACTCTCGGATTCAAGAATGAAACTCAAGAAGGACAATATAACTAGTTGTTTCACACCTTTTTCAGCTAAAAAAAAACTAAGTTAACAACAAATGATGAAACAACAATGAGAAGAACAATAACAACAATAAAAACTGTTTCACAATACAAGATACAAAACGGATACAAGATTACAAAAGAAAAAGGATAGATATATATACCACATGAAGGTATAATGTTAAGAACCAAAGAATGGTAGCTATTTTACCCCCAACACTACACACAACAATAAACCAATCTCTTACAAAGACACAATATCGAAATCAACCTCCCAAGCACCAATGTTTCCAACCAAATCCAAACACAAGTGATTCTACACTTGTCTAAGCCCTAATTTTGGTTTTGGGTGCCTCAAGGAAAGAGGACTTGTTTTTATTTGTCTTGTAAGACCTAAAACTTCATTCATAAACTAAAATAAAAACCCTAAAACGTTCGTTTTATAGCTATAACAAAATATAAGTTAAAATAACCAAAAGGCCCTTCAAAGAGTGGGCACCCATCTAGTGTAATTTATGAGCTGATTTGGCTGCATTTTGGGCCTCTTTTACAATTCAATTGCACATGCCAAGTCTCAGGTCCAACATTCACTATCCTAAGTCCATATTCGTGATTATTCATGTATCATCCTCTCAATCTTGAGAGGAATTTGTCCACAAATTCATGTCTTCACCTCAGTCAATTGGTCACTTCAAAGGAAACCTACTCAAAA
Source organism: Capsicum baccatum var. pendulum (assembly GCA_030864225.1). Lineage (NCBI taxonomy): Eukaryota > Viridiplantae > Streptophyta > Magnoliopsida > Solanales > Solanaceae > Capsicum > Capsicum baccatum. The sequence continues at coordinate 154,139,310 of CM061560.1, read as the reverse complement.
ACAGTCTGCTAAAAATGAAGAGCCTGAGAGCTCAATAATGAAAAGGGACGTATCAAAAAACAAGATAAAAACAGCCCTCAAGAAATACACAAAAATAGTCCACAAGCTAGCAAAACTCAGAGCATAATGAAAATAAGTCTGGGATCCAACATTTTCATTTTGACCCTCGGCTTCCTCTCCCTCTTGAGATTGGCCTTCAATATCATCCAACTGAAGTCTCCTTCTATCATATAAGCATCGTTGTAGACTAAATATCCTTCATGTCTATCTCTACCATGTTCCTCTTCTTGGATGTGTTGGTTTTTGGAAAGGGAAGTTTTGGTTTAGAGGCTGGATTTGGTAACGTGGAGTTTTGGTTGTGGAGCTTGGATGGGAGAAAATTGGCTTCCAAGTCCTCATTGTTGTACTTGATCAACATGTGGTGGAAGTGATCTATCTTGTTCTCAATTTTGAGGGCTATTTGGAGCTTGGCTTGGGTATTATGTGGGTGTCTTGGAGGATTGGTTATTGGAAGTAAAGTTTCGGCAGTCAAAGCACGAGAGTTCCTTCGACTCTCCATTCGATCCAACCTCTCATGCATAGTTACCACATCCGAGTCAATTTTTTTAAGACCCGCATTTGGCCTAGAAAGTTCTCGGGACAAAGCATCAAGGAGGGTCAAAATTGTTTCCATTACGGGCAAGAAGTTACCTACAAAACAACAAACAAGTTAGTTGTACAAAAATGGTCCTCACACTCCCTCTCTATTGTTTTGGCTCTCAAATTTTTTTCTCACTTTGATCTCACAAGTGTCATAACCTTGCTTGTACACCGTGAGGCAGTAAGAGGTGAACTAAGTATTACAACGACTCAAAAGGATAAGACACACAAAGGAACGTATACACGAATGACGGTTTCAAAATTAACTTACAATCTAAAACTAGCTTGTAAGTTAGTAATGGAATCAAAAAACGAAACTAAAGGAACAACACAATGAAACTAGAAGATCAAATTTTCAGCCTAAAATTTTCATGTGAACGGTAACTTGGGTGACATAGCAGCATACCATTGGTCACGGCCCCACAATTAGTCACTAGTTGAAGTTTACAAACTTTAGTTACAATGTAATAGAAACAATTGGTTTTTGAGGGAAAGTATATGTCTTAAATCTCCTTTAAGTCTAATCTTAAAATGGCAAGACTTGACTTTGTACAATTACCACAAAACAAGGTCCCTTGAAATAACAAAGGTGGTTGAAAAGGAGATGTTAAGTCAAGAAAGTGATGGCTCAAGTCTTCTCACAAACAACTTTACAACTTATAGGTTTACCTTTTCGATTCTATGTTACACTTTGATTGTCTTAAGTTGTAAGGTGAGATGAAGAACAATATGAACACCACAAAAAACTTCAAGAACATATCAACGACACAACAACAATTTCCACCCCACAGCAAATATCAACACACATCACGGCCAATTTTAGTGTCAACGCACGACCAAGGTTCTTTTTGGTGTTGTATTTCGGTTTTAGCAAGGGTGAAGATTGTGATGAATGTCAAGAACTCAACAATAACTATATCAAGAGCAACAAAAACACCAACATCATCCAACCAAGACTATAACAACAAGTCCACACAACCAAAGACATCCAACCAAGACTATAACAACAAGTCCACACGTCCAAGAACACCAACTTCAACACATGGCCATAGTCTTGTTCAACAACATCAATTTTTTTAAAGCTCAAATCTTGGTCGAATCAAAGTGTTAATTGACAAGAATACTAACACTTAAAATAATAACACAAGAAAAATACATCCTAGACCTAGACACACAACATTCAGCCAAGATAAAACAACAATAAGTTCAACTTCTCGGCCAAGATCTCAAGCTCAAGAACACGTATTTCTTTCTTTTTTAAAAATTTTTTATTTTCTTAGCAAGAAAGACAAAGATTTGTATTTTAAGAATAAAAACAAATATGTCTTTGATACCAAATGATACAAGAAAACCAAGGAACACACGGAATTGGCTCAAAACTGTCCAAACACACTCCAAAAATAGTCCACTAATTAAAATAATCGAGGACCCTTTTGAAGGACACTCTCGGATTCAAGAATGAAATACAAGAAGGACAATATAAATAGGTGTTTGACACCTTTTTCAGTCAACAACAAACTATGTTAACAACACAAGATGAAACAACAATGAGAACAACAACAACAACAACAAAAACGGCTTCACAATAGAAGATACAAAATAGATACAAGATTAGAAACGAAAAAGGATAGATAGATAGACCACATGACGGTATAATGTTAAGAATATAAGAATGGTAACTCTTGGACCCCTAAAACTACATACAATAATAAAACAATCTCTTACAAAGAAACAAGATCATAATCCACCTCCGAAGCATCAGTATTTCCAAGAAAATGCAAACACAAATGATTACACACTTGTCTAAGCCCTAATTTCGGTTTTGGGAGCCTCAAGCAAAGAGGACTTGTGTTTTTTTGTCTTGTAAGACTTACAACATCATTGATAAACTAAACTAAAAACCCTACAATGTTCCTTTTATAGATATAATGAAATATAAGTTAAAATAACCAAAAGTTCGTTCAAAGAGTGGGCACCCATCTAGTGTAATTTATGGGCTGATTTGGGTGCATTTTAGGCCTCTTTTACACTTCAATTGCACGTGCCAAGGCTCGGGTCCAACATGCACTCTCCTAAGTCCATATCCGTGATTATTCTCGTATCATTATGTATGGCCTATAGATATGATATGCCTTATAGATATGATCTGCCTCAAAGTTATGATATATGGCCTATAGATATGTGTTTCCATATAGATGTTATCTACCACATAGATATGAGTTACGACGTATAACTATGGTATGTATCATAGATATAATTTATAGCTTATAGATATGATATTCCTTATGGATATGATATCTCTTATAGATATGATATGCCTCATTGATATGATTTATAACTTATAGATATGATATACCCTAGAGATATGATATGGAATAAACATTGGATATATCTCATAGGTATATATGGCTTATAGATGTGAGATAGATTACGGATATAATTATTGATATGGTTTCAAGATATAAGGCCATGATTATGATGTTGTAGTTGTTCTTAACACATTATTGGGACCAAGGTTGTGTTTATGATATTGGTTTAATTTCGATAAATGGTTTATCCTTGTAAGGACGGGGTTGTAGCTTGTAGACATATTAATTTTTATGATGACGTTATTTGAATACTAGTGATGGTATTCATAGATTTGGTACAATCGTGATCAATAAAAAGGTAAAGGATATGATTCCAACTAAATTATGATTTTACTACTATTTTCCTAAAATAGATTAATGTCCACTTTTTACCTTAAAAGGGATTTATTCATAACAGGAATAGTACCATCTAAATGGATGATTTATGTGTAATGCGATTGAAAATGATATTTTAATGATTCGATAAAGGCAAATTCTAGTCTATGATTTTGATATTACTATTCACTCTAGTCATGACAAATTTTGACAACTTTCTACACCTTTATGATAATTTAGTCCCAAAGTTTACCTCTGGCAATGAATATATTGATTGACACTCTTTTTAACCATATTTTAAAATCCATGCATTTATTATTACTATATATAAAATTACTCGAATTGAGTCTGAAGGATGAGTATGATTATAATGATATGCATTTATACCCCACAAGGTCGAAGGATGATTATGATAATATTCTTATATACCTAGCAAGGACAAAGGATGTTATGATGATATTCTTATATACCCGAAAAGGATAGAAGATGATTATGATTATACATATATATACCCGACAAGGTTGGAGAATGATTATGATGATATCTTATATACTCGCCAAGGATGAAGGATGATTATGATGATATGTTTATAGATATTTCAAGGGTGAAGGATAATTATAATTATATGCCTTTATGTCTGGCATGGTCGGGGGATGATTATGATGATATACATTTATGCCCAGCAAGGCTGGAGGATGATTATGATGATGGATGTATTTGTAATTTTACCGGTCCGAGTCTGGCTACTTCTTATGATATATTGATTGGTTATAGTGTTACGGATTATATCTTGTCATTCATTCTTGCATGCACATTGCCTATCACCAATATATGCCTATATCTATCATCCTTTTAGGGGATTGCATAGACGTGGATGGTAAGTATGGCTTGTGGTTTATTGTATATTGATTGAACCTTCTGAGCATAGGGTGATGGGGTTTCATGAAAGGTTTAGTTAGATGTTATTTTATGGGCTAGTTTGTTACTCTAGTTGTCAGTGCTATTGTTTTTATTATTGTTTTATGATCATTATTATGACTAGTTCGTGGAAGCTTTGTTAATGATCCAGTATAGATATTTGAGGTATGATTCTAACTATTTCATCTTATGATTATATTATTATACATAATTAGACGTATAGATTAGAAGGCCTAAGTATACTAGCACTAGTTCCTTTTATGATTATGAGGATAATATGCTAATCTGATGACTTCAGTTATACCTTGAATTGATCTCTTTTATATAAATATATATATATATATACCTATTTATATTATGCTATGGTATTACCGTATATCCCTTCCTTCCTTCATTTATTCAAATTGTACATTTGTTCCTTGGCCTTCTATCTTGTTAGATATCATTCTTTCTCCCATTTTTGTTTTTTCGTAAAGTGTTGAGATTCTTGAGTATGTCTAGAATAGGATAGTTAATCTTTAATACTTTCTTAGCCTTATTATATTATATTATTGGGTATGATTATGATAGTTTACACTTACTATCTGACTAGATTTACTATGCTGTTGTTGGACATTTGGGTTTAGACTTTAATTTTTTTTATATGTTTTATATATCTGCAATATCTTTGGAGCTTAGTCAGACATTGCCTATATAGTATCACGTGTTTGGTACTCATACTATGCTTTTGCAACCTGTAGATCATCGTACAAATTACCACTAGTGTTATGTGTGTTATGCTGAGCAACCATGGTCTAAAGAATTAGAGTGAGCTCCTGACGTTTGGAGTATTACTTTCTACCCACTTATGTACTAGAATAGTCTCTATGTTGTATTTGGAAATTAGTTGTATTAGTGTAATTCTGTTGGTACATCATTTTGTATTCTTATTATACTAGAAGATTTTGTATTGATTTCATAAGGTTTTTGGATTATCTTATGTATGTTAGTCCGTATTACATCTATTTGGTATTTTCTCCTTCAGTCTCTTCGTAGTTCGTTACTAATAGTTCTGGACTAAGGGATTGGCTTACCTACAGGTGGGTTATATGGGCTCCATCATGACATGAGAAGTTGGGTCATGACAGAATTAAGGTTCAGTGGAGGCACCAACCAATAGAAGGGCTATATAGGAGATCCTGAGTTAGATATGAACCCAGTACCCTCACTTGTTTGAGTCTTCAGGTATATCATATCCCTTAACTTTTGTGGATGAAAGTTCTTTTAGTAGTAGCTATTGTAATAATCCTTTAGGTAATTTTCTATGTTTCTGCACATTTTCACTATTAAGATCTTTATTACAACTACCCATGTCATTATGAATTATTGGAGATGAAATTTTACCTATCGGGTAGTTCATCTTATTTTTGGAGCCAATTACCTATTTTTAAGTATTTACTAGCTAAAATTGGCTCCCGGGGAAAAACTTCAGTTAAACGACCTCAAATGCTAATTATGATAGTTCTAGTAACTCCTGAACATCAATGTTAGGATAGGAAGACACTTGTTCTAGGTCTCGAGTCTTTCTAACTCATTTTAGGCTATTAGCCGAAAGTTAAGAAAAATAGAACATGGGTGTGGGACCCACTTTTAATCAAAACGATATCATATTGAAATTTAGACTACGTGATTGTGTTTGAAATGTAAAATTTGATAGGGTAAAATAGTTCATTTGCTTATAGGGGATTCCAGATGAATCCCGAGATATGAAAGTAGACTTGGAAATTTCCAAGTCTAAGCTGGTGATGGTGTATTACTTAAGCGCCCATTGCATCGAATAAGTGATGGCTACTTACGCGACATGCTAGTTGCTTAAGCTATATGACATTGTCCATTAGGTATTGCCTAAGTGATGCCTTTGGTGTGTAAGAAATGGCTGCTTAAGCAGCCAAAGATCGCTTAACCGACAATGATCCAATTAGGCAAATATCACTAAACAAACACTTGGTCGCTTTTGTGACTAGCGCATAAGCGAGTTAGTGTCCGCTTAAGAAAAACTTGTACACATGGCAATACTATAAATTTAAAACTTACCTCAATTTCTCCAATTTTTCACCCATTTTCAAGAGTATAGAATCCTAAAAAGTGTAAAACCTTGGGAGAACTATTAGTGGGTGATTTGGAGTATTCATAAGCTCCAGTTACATGTTTCTTTTTGGAATTCGTGGTAAGATTCTACCAATTTAGTGGATTATATTCTAATAATTTTCTTAAAAATCCCTAGAATATATATGGGTTAATTATAGCACCATTAGAGCTCAGATTCACCAATTCTTGAAGGTAAATATTCTTTGAGCATAGAGGAACGTATTATGGGTTTCAAAAGTACTATTCAGCAAGCAGGATCCACATGGGATTTTTATGTATTTTTAGACTCTAAGCATAATAGTGCAATATCGACATCATTGTTCTCGTTCTGCTGAATAGATTGTAATTTTGATAGCGTGGCATCCTGAGAAAACTTCTCGAAAAGGGAAATCATCAATTTAGAGAATTCTGTAGGTTTTTCTTCACCCTACAGGTAGGCTAGGTATAGCTTCTTCATGGATTATGTTGATCATAGCATTTGTAACACCCCGAAAACTGGTCCCAAAGCTTCCCACGGTGCTTAAGGCTACAAGTAGCCCAAAGCTAACCCTTTGAGCCATTTTCATACCATTCAACACTCATTGACAGGATTACTATAATCAAACATCAAGATATTCTCCATAATATCATAATTCAAGATGAAAGAGATGCGGAAAGTTACAAAATACGACCTCTCCACAAGACTGATCAATCTAACCATTTAGTTTGACAAACCTCTACTGAACTGTATAAGACTAAACCATTGGGACAGACCCCAAATGACTCTAACATTAGGGAATAAAATGATAACTCAAAATAAATGAGTGAAATCTGAAATAACCAGTCCTCGAACAAAGAGGACTCACCACTGTAGAAAATGTAGACCAATGTGCTTGGAGAATCACGTCAAGCCTGAGAATGAGCGCTTGGACTTACATTATAGGGAAAATATAGCCCACGTATGAATACATGGGTCAGTACCATGGAATATGGACCGATTATATGAGGGTGTATCAAGTTTTCATAAAAGTCCTATATCACAAATGACATAGGAAAATATGCATGCTGTAATAAGAGACTCACATAACTAGAAATAAAATCATAATAATCACCATAGAGTAAAACACATTGGTGAAAATAATTGAGTCATCATAGTAAATCCCAATCACTTTCATAATCATTTTTAACTCATCAAAACGAGTAGCTTTCATAACAATTCTCTTTAAGATATAGAAATATTCATCAAATTCTTTAAAATCGATAACTTTCTCAACTCACACTTTCAAACTATTACATTTTTCATCTCAATCAGAAAAATACATACACACACTGGGAGTCTCTAACAACGGACATAAACCATGTGAGATACATGGAGTCCAACGTCAAACCCACGTTGGGGAGAGCTGTCCTATCCTTGCCATCGGAGTAGGACCTTAATCTTTTGTTCATTAGTGATCACTATATCAATCAGCCTTAGGCTCACATCCTACAGGGGCACATAGTTCTAGGGAAGTACCAATCATAGTTATACCTGCCACTCGGTGCTAAAGACTACTCTCGGATTGAGCTTAGATCATTTCAAGAGAAAATCCACAACAACGCAATTCAACAATTCATATCAGGAGCATCATGCTACCCCTTTTTCATAAGAAATAAACATGTGGATTTCTTTTCTTACTCGAGTTAAAAAACAACTCTTTCAATACCAAAAGGTAAAATCATTCAAATATCAAGGTATGTATAAGACATTTCAAGATTCATACTTTGTATAGAAAAAAAGTATAAATCATATGAAAATCTGGAAATTCAACTTGAAACATGATATTAACATCAAAACTCAAGGAATTTATCTTTAAGACATCACAAAAATATCATTGTTTCTTGAACAAGAATATAGGATAATAGTTTCCATCTTAAATTCATAATTAAACAAGTAAAATCATGTTTCTTCGCGAAATAATACAAATTTTTTGGCACAAGAACGAAAGGATGTTCTTGTTGAAAACTCCACATACCTTTATGGTAATGGATTCGTTAAAAGATTGGACCCTCAATGTTGATTGTGCAACCCTAGTTGTTTTTCTCCTTTAGTGCTCTTGGATGATGAACTTAGATTGATAATAGGGTTATGATGTGTTTAGATTCTGTTAAATTCATAAGGTTAAGTTTAGGGGTGTGTAAGGAGTACCAAAAGACTTAATTTCCATCAAAATAACTTAAAACGGAGTGATTTTACTATCTGAAACACCAAGTGTGCTCCGTATTTCTTATTGCATACATTTATGTATGCGCCGCATTGCTTATCACACACATTTAAATATGCACCACATTGCTTATCACACACATATAGGTATGAGCTGTATTGCTTATCGCACACATTTAGGTATGCGCCGCATTGCTTATCGCACACCTATTCTAGTAACTTTGTGCGATTGGTTAGTCAATGCACTCTACTTTACAAAGCCATAACTCCTTGATCGGGTGTCTGATTTTGATGAAATTGGTATCGTTGGAAAGCTACTTCGATTCTCTATAAGTTGGTAGGTATAAATATTCAGAAATACCACATATTTATGAAGTTATGATCAATCAAAGAATACCCTTGCAAATTCAAACACTAAAACTTGATGGATTTCGAAACTCTTAGCTTGTAATACCTTAAGTGACTTATATAACCACACTTAACACATCATAGGCTCTCTTATAAACAGGGTACTCTTGGTAATTAATGTGCCCAAATATGGCTTACAAAATTGGGGGTTTCATATGTATGAACAATGGTTCGCTTTCTAGCTTAGGAAAGTGCGGGGCATTACAATATCTCCCCCTTGGGGACATTCGTCCTTGAATGACGCTGGGTATACTAAGAGTAAAGAGAAAGTGAAGGGTACACAGCTGAAGCAACTTGCTAATCCTTCCTCTACTTCATTCTACATTTTGGACACAACAAGGAGTGCATGACTCATGAAATCATAGCAGAATAGTATAAAATAACTGCTGAACTACTGCAACTCTGCATAGAAAAGGAATGATTTAGAGTTGAATGGTACCTTCGACTTAATCATGGCTTGCAGAGAATAGGTGTGGATACTTGAATCGCATATCCATCTTGGTTTTCCAAGTTGCACCTTCAACAGATTGGTTTTGCCACAACACCTTGACCAAGGGAACTTCTTTGTTCCTTAGTCTTCAGACTTGGTGATCTAAAATCTCAACAGGAACTTCTTCAAAATAAAGACTATCTTGCACATCAGGGTTTTCTAAATGATCTACAACAACACAATCACCAACAGGTTTCCTAAGCATAGAGACATGGAAGACAGAGTGAACAGAAGATAACTCTAAAGGCAACTCAACCTCATACACTACCTTACCAACATGGCTAAGAACTATGTAGGGGCCAATATAACGGGGACTAAGTTTCCCCTTCTTGCCGAATCTCTTCACTCCCTTCATGGTGAAATCTTCAAATACACCAAGTCACCAACTTCAAATTCAAGGTCTCTTCTCATCACATCAACATACGACTTTTGACGACTCTGTGCGGTTTTGAATCATTCTTTAATCACTTTAAATTTTTCCATAGCCTTAAAGACCAAATCAGGACCACTCATGGAAGCAACCTATGGGTGACCTATATTTCCTCCCATACAAAGCCTCAAATGGAGACATGCTAATGTTAGAGTGAAAACTATTATTGTAAGCAAACTCTATCAACGGTAAATGCGTATCCCAACTAACCTTAAAGTCAAGAGCATATGCTCTCAATATATTTTCTAAGGTGTGGATGGTACTCTCAGCTGACCATCTATCTGCGGATGGAAAGCAGAACTCAAATGCACTTGGGTACCAAACCTTTCTGAAAAGCTCTCCAAAACTGTGAAGTGAACTGAGTACCCCTATCTGAAATGATGAGCAAGGGAACTCCATGCAATCTGACAAATTCCCAGATGTACAATCTAGCATAATCCTCAACAGTATAAGAAGTATGCACAAGCAAGAAGATTTCACACTTAGTCAATCTATCCATAACAACCCAAATTTAATCATGATGGCATTGGGAAGGAGGTAAACAAGTCACAAAATCCATGTTTATCTCTTCCCACTTCCAAGTGGGAATACTGAACTCCTGCAATATACCATCAGGTCTTTGCTGTTCTACCTTAACTTATTGGCACGTCGCACACTTAGCCACAAATGCTGCTATATCCTTCTTCATGACACTCCACCAATAGATTTCCCGCAAGTCGCGGTACATCATGGTGGCACCAGGATGAATAGAATATTGCGCACCGTGCGCTTCAGCCATAATTCTCTGTCTCAGATCATCAACATTTAGAACACATAATCTATACTGTAGTCTCAACACACTATCTCCCCCTTGGGATAAAACCTCTACCTTTTGGTCCTTGACTGATTATTTTAGTCTGACCAAACTAGCATCTATGTTCTGCTACTCCCTTACTTCCAAAATCAAGGAGGATTCAGAATTACTCTGTATCCCTATACTACCTTTAGCAGAGTCAAACAACCTAACCCCCAATCTAGCCAAATGGTGCACATCAGAGCCAACTCTTTCTTATGCTCTTCAATAAGAGAAACACTACCCATAGACACCCTGCTTAGGGCATTAGCCACTACATTGTCCTTACCTGGATGGTACAACACACTCATATCATAATCTTTTAACAGCTCTAACCACCTTCTTTGTCTAAAGTTCAACTCCCTCTAGGTAAATACATATTGCAAACTCTTATTATCAGTGAAAAAAACAACGTGAACACCATACTAGTAGTGTCTCCAAATTTTTAGAGCGAACACAACAATAGATAACTCAAGATCATGGGTGGGGTAATTTTTCTAATGGGGTTTCAACTGTCTAGATGAATAAGCTATCACCTTACCCTTCCTCATCAATACACAACCCAAACCAACTCTAGAAGTATCACAATATATTACAAAACCTACAACACTATCAGGCAAAGTCAAAACAAGGGCTGAAGTGAGTCGAGTCTTCAACTCCTGAAAACTCTTCTCACAAGAATCGAACCATAAGAACATCACTTTCTGTTGGGTCAACCGGGTCATAGGCGACGCTATAGAGGAGAAACCTTCAACAAAATGGTGGTATTAGCCAGCTAGACCAAAGAAACTTCGGATGTCAATTGGAAAGATAGGTCTAGGCCAGTTTCTAACAGCTTCTATCTTTTAGGGATCAACTCTAATACCATAGACAATAATGATATGACCCAGAAAAGCAACTGACCTCAACTAAAACACACACTTGCGGAATTTGGCAAACAATTAATGGTTTCTAAGAGTTTGCAAGACAATTCGGAGATGATCTGCATGTTCATTCTCACTACAGAAGTACACCTCAATATATCATCTATAAATACTATAAAAAACATGTCAAGATATGGTCTGAACACTCGATTCATGAGGTCCATGAAAGCTACCGGGCCATTAGTTAACCCGAATGACATAACAAGAAACTCAAAATGACCATAGTGAGTTCGGAAAAATGTTTTTGGGGTATCGCACTCTCTAACTTTGAGTTGATAATAGCCGAATCGAAGGTCTATCTTTGAGAAGTAACTTGCACCTTGCAATTGGTCAAACAAATCATCTATTCTAGGAAGAGGATACTTATTTTTGATAGTTACTTTAATCAACTGGAGATGGTCAATACATATATGCAGGGAACCATCTTTCTTTCTCACAAATTGTCACAACCCAAACCAGGGCTTGGCCGTGATGAGCATTTCAAACCATGGAGGCCCAAAACACCCCTATCTTTCTGATAATCATGCACATAATTCATATGATCTAAGTAATGCATAAGAAACATAATATAACAGAAACATGGTAAAGAATCATATGAAAACGACAATGGGGAAAAGCATCCCACAATCTAAATCAACATCTTTAAAACCGTTTGCGAAATCTCTAATACATAACTGAAACAATGCCAATTTGAAAACTAGGACAAGGCCCCCAGCAGACCCAAAACTAATTTAAGATAAAAGGACTGCAGGACATAAGACCTTCCGAAACATAGAAGGCTCACCACTTGTCTCTACAGCTCTGTCTGAAAGTTCTACTGATTCTCTTGACCCCTAGACTGGGTCTCTGAAACTGAGAGGTTAGAGAGGGGAGAGGGGGACAACACAAAAGTACTGGCACACAGAGATATCAAAGCAAAATAATTTATTTTTATAAAATATTGTTGAGAGACATTATAAAGCAATTTCGAATCAAATGATTTGGAAACCCATAGGTGTAATGCAATAGTATTTCGCAACAATAATGAAATGCAACTGAGCTAGATGGAATACCCTACATAATTTACAATAGCTGTCAAACCTCGGTTGCCGCCGAGATTAGAGTATAAGTGAGGAACAGACACACAAGACCACAAACCATGGTTTCTCGACCCAAATCAAATATGGTAGTGCATAAGACCACAAAGCATGGCTCCAAACCATACTCCCAATTTGGGATAATATAATATCAGGTACGTAAGACCACAAAGCATGGTACCGGTATTCTATGTCGGAAAACACTTTCTTCCAGCGATGAGCCACTTGTGTCTCAAACGCCTTCTTCGGGCATCCACCTTTCTCATGTAAAATCAATGCATTCAAATTTCATCTTATTCAATTGCATATCGTATACTGTAGGGTATCGTCATACCCGACTTGCAAGTCATCAATATCACATCCACATATGCATAATCATGTAAAAACCAAGGTGCTTAATCATTTACAAGTGGTGAACAATATTTATTTCAAATTCATACTCTCTTTTGTTGATCACAATATAATATGGAGTATCGAAACATTATCATGGGAATTTGAAACAATTTATCATTCATATTTATCAACTTCCATGGAAAATCTCAACTCACATATGCATGGTTTCAACCATTGAAGTATACAGGCAAACAATTCCTATGACATAAAGAAAAAAATGACTTAGAAATCATATTGAAAGCAAGATATTAGCAGTTGATTGAAAACCCCCATTTAAAAGCATGCATGTTCATAAAGACTACACCTATGAGATTTTTGGATAACACCACGTACCTCTATTTCCAAAGATAATAGATGTTTCTTGAAGCTTGCGGATTGGTGATTCCAAATATGTAATTATCATTAAAAACCTACTGTCAAATCTTGAACTATTTGAGTTTTTATTTTGAAACCCTAAGGAGAATCTTGAGCACTTTTGATGAAAGAAGATGTATTTTGGGGTCCTTGGAACTAAATCTCGTGTTTTAGGGCTAAGTAAGGGTGGAAAAGGACCACTTTGTCCACAACACAGAGTGTTTAAATTTCCAGAATTCCTTACATAGGCTCCGCCCATCCCATCACCTATATTCATATAGGCGCCCCCTAGGTTGTCGCCTATGATTACATAGGTTCCGCTTAGGCTGTCATCTATGTTTACATAGACGCCGCCTAGGCTATTACCTATGTTCACCTAGGCACCGCCTAGGCTATCGCCTATGCTTTCCAGTGGCCATGGGCGATTGGTTAGGCGTCGCTTATCACTTTGAAAGGTCATAACTTCTTGCTCGGGTGTTGGATTTTAGACAAATTTGTATCGGTTGAAAGATAACTCGAATACCTATCATTTGACACATAGTAGGATTCCTAATTCGACATATACAGAGAATTATGGTTGATGGAAGCTGACACACTTTACAACGTCCACTAAAACTTATGGGGCAAAATATGGTTTTTTTTTAGCACAAAATATGGGGCATTACATTATCCCCCCCTAAGGATCATTCGTCCCCGAATAATGATGCGGGACACAGACAGACACGATTTGAAGCATAATAACAGACTAGGAAAGATAAGATAGGAATTGTACCTTCTGTCTCCTCCTCTATCGAAGTAAATAAATTAGGATATCTAATTCTCATGTCATCTTCTGACTCCCAAGTTGCTTCTTCGACTTTCTGATTTCTCCACAGTACCTTTACTGAGGCTATCTCTTTGCTCCTCAGCTTTCGAACTTGGCGATCTAAAATTTCAACGGGCTCTTCTTCGTAAGACAAGGAGTCTATCACTTTGATACCCTCTATTGGCAATACCATAGAATGATCTGCAATGCATTTCTTCAACATTGATACACGGAATACCGGAAGAGCGGAACCCAAACTTACAGGCAATTCTAACTCATATGCAACTGTACAATCCTCTTCAAAATCTGATATGGCCCTACATAAAGAGAGCTTAATTTACCCCTTTTTCCAAACTGCATAACTTCTTTCATAGGAGAAACCTTGAGAAACACCCAATCACTAATTTCAAATTCTAGTTCTCTTCTCCGAACATCAGCATAGGACTTCTGACTACTCTAAGCAGTCTTGAGTCATTCTCTAATGATTTTCACTTTCTCCATCGCCTAATGATCAAGATCAGGCCCATAAAACTTAGTCTCACCTACTTGAAACCATCCTATCGGAGACCTACATCTTCTCCCATACAAAGCCTCAAAAGGAGCCATCTTGATGCTAGCATGGTAGCTATTATTGAAAGCAAATTCAACCAGTGCCAGGTGATCTACCCAACCACGTTTGAAATCAATGATGTATGCCCTCAACATATCTTCAATGGTATGAATGGTACGCTCAGCTTGCCCATCCATCTAAGGATGGAAAGTTATGCTCAAATTTACTTATGTACCTAAACCTTTCTGAAAGGATCTCCAAAACTGATATGAAAACTGCGTACTTCTATCGGATATAATGGACACTGGTGCCCCATGCAATCGAACTATCTTCTCAATGTAAATCTTAGCATAATCCTCTCCCGAATAATTAGTCCTCACAGGCAAAAAGTGGGCTGACTTGGTCAACCGATCTACAATCACCCATATAGAATTATACTGGTTTCGGGATCTCGAAAGTCCTGTAATAAAGTCCATGTTTATCATCTTCCACTTCCATAAAAGCAGGGCTATCTCTTGGGAAGTATTACCCGGCCTCATTTGTTCTACCTTCACTTGTTGAGAGTTCAAACACTTTGACACAATATCAGCTACATCACGTTTCATGTTATTCTACCAATACAAGGTTTTTAGATCATGGTACATCTTAGTAGAGCCTGGGTGAATGACATACCTCGAAGTATGTGCCTCATTAAGGATTATTTCCCGTAGCCCATCGACATTTGAAATGCACAACCTACCCAAAAATCTCAGAATACCATCGCCACCAATTTCAAACGACATAACCTTTTGTTGACCCACATCTTTCTTGATTTGCATCAAGATGGGGTCTCCGACCTGCTTCTCCTTAACTTCAGCACAAAGGGAAGACTTAGCTAACTCGTGAACAATCACCCCTCCATCTTCGGAATCTAAGAGTCACACTCCCAGATTTCCAAGGCGGTGAATATCCTTCACCATCTCTTTTTTTCCTTCTTTTACATGAGAAAGGCTGCCTATAAACAACCTGCTGAGGGCGCCGGCTACAACATTTACCTTGCCTGGATGGTAATGCAGACTTATATCATAGTCTTTCAAGAGCTCCATCGAACGCCTCTGCCTTAGGGTCAATTCTTTCTGTGAGAAAACATACTATAAACTCTTATGGTCAGTATAAATATCAACATGCACTCCAAAGAGATAGTGCCTCTAGAATCTAAGTACAAACACCATGGCTGCTAACTCCAAGTCATGAATGGGGTAATTATGCTCATGCACCTTTAACTGCCTAGATTCATAAACTATCACCTTACCACGCTGCATCAATACACAACTAAGTCCCATACGGGACACATCACAATAAACCATAAAATCATCTACACCCTCGGGAAGGGTCAAAACAGGAGCAGTAGTAATCTTCTCCTTCAATTTTTCAAAACTGTTTTCACACAAGTTAGACAACACAAATTTCATCTTTTTTTGAGCCATTTTAGTAAGCAGAGCAGCTACGAAAGAAAAACTCTCTACGAACCTTCTGTAATTCCCCTCCAAACACAAGAAGCTCTGAATATCGATTGGAGTCGTGGGTATGGGCCATTTTATCACTGCTTCAAATTTCTGGGAATCCACTCTTATCCCGTCACTGGATGCAATATGCCCCAAGAAGGCAATAGCGCCTAGCCAAAATTCACACATAGAAAATTTGGCATACAGCTGATGATTCTTAAGGGTCTGAAGGATAATTCAGAGATGATTGGCATGATCCTCTCTACTCTTACAATAGATCAGAATATCATCAATAAATACAATGATGAACAAGTCAAGAAACTGATGGAACACTCTATTCATAAGATCCATGAAGGCTGCAAGAGCGTTAGTCAACCCGAAGGACATGACTAGAAATTCGTAGTGACCATATTGGGTTCGGAAGGCTGTCTTGGGTATGTCTGACTCCCTAACTTTCAACTAATGACAACCCAAATGAAGGTCTATTTTTTAAAAGCATTTGGCACCCTGAAGCTGGTAAAAAAGGTCGTCAATCCTAGGAAGAGGATATTTATTTTTAATCGTGACCTTATTCAACTGATGGTAGTCTATGCACATCCAAAGGGCTCCATCCTACTTTCGCACGAAGAGTACAGGTGCACCCCATGGGGAAACACTAGGACGAATAAAGCCTTTGTCTAGGAGGTCTACAAGTTGTTCCTTTAACTTCTTTTGTTCCGCAAGAGCTATTCTAGATGGTGGAATAGAAATAGGACGAGTGTCTAGCAACACATCAATGCCAAAATCTATCTCCGTATAAGGGGGTATCCTTGGGAGATATTTGGGAAAGACTTCTGGGAATTCAGTCACTACAGGGACTGACTGCAGAGGAAGGTTTCCAACTTTTGAATCTTTTACTCAGATTAGATGATGCATATACCCTTTGGAGATAAGCTTTTGGGCTCTAAGATAAGAGATAAAGTGACCTCTATGTTCCACAAAACTCCCTGCCCATATAACTGGTGTCTCATTCGGGAAAGAAAAAGTGACCATTTGGGTTCTACAATCAAGGGTGGCATGACACGAATGGAGCAAGTCCATCCCAAGGATGGCATCAAAATCTATCATATCAAGTTCTATAAGGTCTGCCACAGTTTTCGTACTATGAATAGACACGACACAATTTCTATATACCCTTCTAGCAACAATAGAATTACCTACAGGAGTAGAAACAGAGAATGGTTCTACAATAACTTTGGGCTCAAATCCAAAACCAACAGCCACATAAGGGGTCACATAGGATAAAGTAGACCCGGGATCAAGCATTACATAAGCATCACGAGAAAAGATTCATAACATACCGGTGACAATATCTGGTGAAACTTCTGCCTCCTGGTGGTTAGTCAAATAATATAACCGGTTACGACCGCTTCCGGCAGTTGAAGGGGCACCCTTAGGAAAAAGAGCTGTAGAGGCGGCTTGGGACTTAGCCCCCCTCGTATTTACTCCAGCAGATGGACAATCTCTCTGAAGGTGACCCACTTTGCCATAAGTATAGCAGTTTCTCCCCTCAAAACAGCACTTTCCTAGATGATTCCTTTGGCAAACCTCACACTACAGACGAGTACGCCATTACTGGGCCACACTGCCCTTAGACTGTATACCTAGATCTTTGGACCCATAAGGAGTCTAAAAACTCTAAGTTTGTTATCTGTTGGTGGTCTGGGTGCTGGAGCGCTGGCTGCTGATTGTGTATTATTCAAACACTTCTTCTTCTTCGACCACTTATTACCCCAGTTACCACTCTGCGGATGACTCTGGTGTTGATCCGCATATCTATCTTTTAGCCTGTCTGTCTTTCTCTTTAGATTCAGTAATCTTTTTTTTCTTCTTTTCCACTTGATGCATATGAATAGTCAGTTGAGCAAAGTCTTACTCCTTATTCAACATAGCACCCTGGCACTCAAGTACTAGGTCATCGGTAAGGCCGAATGCAAATTTCCTCATCCGGGCCCTCATATTACTAGTCAACTCTGGTGCTTAGCGGGATAGTTTATTAAACTTCAAAGTGTACTCCCAAACACTCATACTGCCCTACTTTAGATACATAAACTCTTCCGTTTTGGCCTCCCTCCACTCCAGAGGAAAGAATCGATCAAGGAAAGCTTTCACAAATTCATCCCAAACTGTGGGCTCAACACTTACACCTTTTTCATCTTCCCAGTCGGCATACAACTGATTCGCAATGTCCTTGAGCTGATAGGTTGCTAGCTCCACCCCTTCAACCTCATCCACATGCATCACCTTAAAGATCTTTTCCATCTCATCCACGAACTCCTGTGGATCTTTCTCCACCTTGGTTACAGTGAACTTAGGTGGATTTATTTTCATGAAATATCCGACTCTAGTAGCCTTAGATGTAATAGATATAGACCCAACATCTTTTGATTGTTGATCCTTGTTAGCTACCAACTGTGTCAGCATATGAATAGACCATCTGAATTATGTATTTGAAATATCTCCCTGAGCAGTTAGGGGACAGCTGGCATTAGTCTGCGGAGCTCGGGGTGGACTGGTCGGGACTGGAAGGACTCTCGGAGAAGGGACAAATTCTAGAGTGTGAGCCCTATTATAGGTTCGCATCCCATAGGTGGGATGGACCTTATCTGCCTGAGCATTCTGATCGATGATACGACGTGGAGGCATAACTGTGTTTTCTAAAACACAAGTGATCATTAACTAGGGGACATTTCAGACTCTGAAGCACGAACTAAATCACAAAGAAGCGAAATATTTCCTAAACGCCAAGCATCCTGCTGCTTATAAGTGTGGTGTGCTACATACCCATTAACAAGACTCTACCTGATGCAATTTTGTAGAAACCCTGGGACCATGAACCGTGCTTTGATACCAAGTTTGTCACGACCCAAACCAGGGCCTAGCCGTGACGAGCATTTCAAACCATGAAGGCCCAAAACACCATTATCTATCTGATAATCATGCACATAATTCATATGATCAATGTAATGCGGAAGAAACACAATATAACAAAAACATGGTTAAGAATCATATGAAAACGATAATGGGGAATAGTGTCCCACAATCTAAATCAACATCTCTAAAACCCTCTGCGAAATTTGTACTACATGACAGAAACAATGTCTATCTGAAAACTGGGACAAGGCCCCCAACAGACCCAAAACTAATATAAGATAAAAGGACTACAGGATATAAGGAATTTCGAAACATAGAAGGCTCACCACTTGTCTCTACAGCTCTGTCTAAAAGTTTTACTGATTCTCTTGACCCCTAGACTGGGCCTCTAAACCTGAGAGGTTGGAGAGGGGAGAGGGTCTAGCACAAAAGTACTGGCACATAGAGATATCATAGCAAAACATAATATTTTTACAAAATATAGTTGAGAACCATTATAAAGCAATTTCGTATCAAATCATTTGAAAACACATGGGTGTAATGCAATACTTTTTCTCAACAATAATAAAATGCAACTGAGCTAGGTGGAATACCCTACATAATTTACACCAAGTGTCAAACCTTGGTTTCCGCTTAGATTAGAGTATAAGTGAGGGAGAGACACACAAGACGACAAAGCATGGTGTCTCGACCCAAATCAAATATGGTAGTGCACAAGAACACAAAGCATGGCTCCTAACCAAAATCCAATTTGAAATAATATAATATCAAGTATGAAAGATCACAAAGCATGGTACCGATATTCCATGTCGGGAAACATATTCTTCCAGCGATGAGACGCTTGTGTCTCAAATGCCTTCTTTGGGTATCCACCTTTATTATGTAAAATTAATGCATTCAAATTTCATCTTATTCAATTGCATATCGTATTCCGTAGGGTATCATCATACCCGACTTGTAAGCCATCAATATCACATCCACATATGCATAATCATGTAAAAACTAAGGTGCTTCATCATTTACAAATGGTGAACAATATTTATTTCACATTCATGCTCTCTTTTGTTGATCACAATATAATATGGAGTATAAAAACATTATCATGGGAATTTGAAACAATTTATCATTCATATTTATCAACTTCTATGGAAAATCTCAAATCACATATGCATGGTTTCAATCATTGAAGTATATAGGCAAATAATTCCCATGACATAAAGAAAATGACTTAGAAATTATATTGAAAGCAAGATATTAGAATTTGATTGAAAACCCCCATTTAAAAGCATGCATGTTCATAATGACTACACCCATGAGATTTTTGGATAACCCCGCGTACCTCTATTTCCAAAGATAATAGATGTTTCTTGAAGCTTGCGGATTGGTGATTCCAAATATGTAATTATCTTTGAAAACCTACTATCAAATATTGAACTATTTGGGTTTTTATTTTGAAACCCTAAGGAGAATCTTGAGCACTTTTTATGACAGAATATGTATTTTGGGGTCCTTGGAACTAAATCTCGTGTTTCAGGGCTAGGTAAGGGTGGAAAAGGACCACTTTGTCCTCAACATGGAGTGTTTAAATTTCTAGAATTCCTTACATAGGCGCCGCCCATCTCATCACCTATCTTCACATAGGCCCTGCCTAAGCTACCACCTATGTTCACATAAGCGCTGCCTAGGCTGTCGCCTATGCTTTCCAGTGGCCATGGGTGATTGGTTAGGTGTTGCTTATCACTTTGAAAGGTTATAAGTTCTTGCTCGGGTGTTGGATTTTAGCCAAAATGGTATCATTGGAAATCTAACTCGAATACCTATCATTTGACACATAGTAGGCTTCCTAATTCAACATATACAATGAATTATTGTTGATGAAAGCTGACACACTTTACAACATCCACTAAAAATTAGTCGACCAAAATAGTTTCAACTCGTCCTTGAGTTGAAGGACCTCTATGGTCTAAATTCAAGCTTGAGCGGATTCACATGCTACACAATAATCAACATGGTGTATTGGCATAGGATTTTATGGCTTCGGGATTAGCAACACATCGAAATCATGGTTTTATTTTCTAGCCCAAAATATAGGGTGTTACACAAGTAACACAGGAGTACCCTAAGAAGAAACACTGGGCCTTATGAAACCCTTATCTAATAGATCTTTGAGTTTCTCTTTCAACTCCTTAAGTTCTGCAGGTGCCATATGATAAGAAGTTATAGAAATGGCCTGAGTATCAGGAAACAGAATGATCTTGAACTCTATCTCTCTATCAAGAGGTATCCCTAGGAGATCTTCCAAAAAGACATCAGAAAACTCACTGAAAATGCTAACTGACTAGAGTGTTGGAGCCTCAGACTTAGTGTCCTTGACTCTAACCAGATAAGAAATGCACCCCTTGGAAACAAGTTTTCTAGATTTAATATAAGAGATAAAATAACTCTTGATACAGAACTCCTAGACCACTCAAACACAACTTCATCAGGAAACTAAAACTTGACCACTCGGGTACGACAATCTATTGAGGCATAATAAGAATGAAGCTAGTCCATACCCAGAATAACATCAAAATCCACCATGTCTCACTCAATCGGTTTAGCTAACATGACTCTATGAAGGACTGTAACAAGACACTTTCTATACACTTTCTGGGCAATAATTGAATCACCCACTGGGGTAGAAACTAAGATAGGATTAGGAATATTTTCAGGACTCATTTCAAAATTCAAAGCAAACAGAGGTGTACAATTTGAAAAATTGGACCTCGGGTCCAACAAAACATAGACATCAAACTGAAGTATATAGAGCATACCAGTAATAACATCGGGAGAGTCCTCCTGCTCCTGGAGAGATGGCAAAGTATAGAACCTATTCTAGCGCTGACCACCAGTAGTGCTAGAAGAGGCACCCTGAGCTGGGGCTGGGCGAGTCACCTGAACTGGAGCACGAGCAGTCTGAGTCTGAGTCTGAGGGCAATTATCACGATGACCTTGCCTAGCATGTGGGCACTCTTTAAGTTTTTGACCCAAGTCACCACACCCGAAACAACCTTTTTTCTCACCTAAACACTCACCTAGGTAGTTCCTACCATACTTAGGACATGGACGATAATTGGTCTTACTGCCAACACTGTACTGGGACCTGGCTGTATATCACCTACGATGTTTCTCCTACCTACCCCTAGGTACGGGAGCACTAGCTGACGATGGTGCTGGTTTAGATGAATAGTTCTGAAACTGAGGGTGATTCCCTCTCTGCTATCTAGTCTGACCCTATCCATACTGCTCGGACCCAACTCTCTTATTCCCTCTCATTCTATCCCTCTCCTTGATCTTGTCTTCTTCAATCTGTTGAGCATAAGTCATCAGCATAGAAATATTCATCTCACCATTTAACATAGCAGACTTGCACTCTTTAGCAACATAGCTAGACATTCTTGTCACAAATTTACTCATACTGGCCCGATTATCAGCTACTAAGTTAGGAGCATATTTTACCAACTAATTGAACTTCAGACAATACTCTTTAATAGTCAGAGAGACCTATCGCAAGTTCATGAACTTCTCTACCTTTGCCTCTCTTATTTTTAAAGGGAAAAACTTTTCCAGGAATGTATTCTAGAACTCCTGCGAAGATGTAGGGGCGGTACCCTCACCTCTACCCTTTCGTCAAGCAACTACCCAATCATAAGCAAGGTCTTTCAACCGATATGCTGCAAAATCCACACTATGCTCCTCACGGATATGCATCACTTGAGTAATCTTTTGCACCTCCTCCAAGTACATCTGTGGATCCTCATCTGGCTTGGACCTATAAAATTTTCGTGGATTCATCCGCATAAAGTCATGGATCCTTCCAGCATCTTATTCACCTCCCTGTTGCTATGGATCTAGGGCCAGATTGGCCTGAATATTCACAGTGATAGCTTGGTCCAGAGCCTGAAAGGCTGCCCAAAATTTGGCATTGGATACGTTTTTATTCCACGGGTCAGCAGGCTGGTGTTGTTGACCATCATTATTTCTTCTAGCTAGGCGAGGTGGCATACTCTGAAATAGAGGAGGACGAATTAATAGCTGAAATGAAATAACTATAAGAACGATGGACTTCTAAAAGAAAGAAATATCCATTTTTCCTAAAATGTCTTATAGATGTGGCGCGCTACACACCGATGATCAAGACTCTACCTAACACGGCTTGTCAGACTCCCTAGGACTCCAATAACTTTAGGCTCTGCTACCAAGTTTATAATGCCCCAAAAATGGGTCCCGCAGCATCACACGGTGCCTAAAGTTACAAGTAGCCCCAAGCTAACCCTTTGAGTCATTTTCATACCAGTCAACACTCATCGACAGGATTACTATAGTCAAACATCAAGATATTCTCCATAATATCATAATTCAAGATGAAAGAGATGTGGAAAGTAGTAAAATATGACCTTTCCACAAGACTGATCAATCTAACCATCTAGTTTAACAAGTCTCTACTAAACTGTATAACACTGAGACATTGGGACAAACCCCAACAGACCCTAACATCAAGGAATAAAATGATAACTCAAAATAAAAGAGTGAAATCTAAAATAACTAGTCGTCGAACCATGAGGACTCACCACTGCAGAAAATGTAGACCAATGTGCTCGGAGAATCACGTTAAGCATGGGAATAAGCACCTGGACCTATTTTATAGGGAAAATATAGCCTACGTACGAATACATTGGTTAGTACCGTAGAATATGGACCTAGTATATGAGGGTGTATGCAAGTTTTCATACAATTCTTATATAACAAATAGTCATAGGAAAATATGTGTGCTGTAATAAGAGACTCACATAGCTCAAAATAAAACCATTGTAATCACCATAGAGTAAAACACATTGGTGAAAACATGTGAGTCATCATAGTAAATACCAAACACTTTAATAATCAGTTTCAATTAATCAAAATGAGTAGCTTTCATAACAATTCTCTTTAAGATATAGAAATATTCATCAAATTCTTCAAAATCGATAACTTTCTCAACTCACACTTTAAAACTACTGCATTTTTCATCTCAATCAGAAGAATGCACACACACACATACTAGGAGTCTCTTACAACTGACATAAACCATGTGAGCTACATGGTGTCCAACGTCTAGCCCACATTGGGGAGAGCTATCCTATCCTTGCCATCAGAGTAGGACCTTAATCTTTTGTTCACTAGTGATCACTATATCAATAACCTTAGTCTTACATCCTATGGGGGCATGTAGTTCTAGGGAAGTACCAATCACAGCTATACCTCCCACTCAGTGCTAAACACTACTCCAAGACTGAGCTTAGATCATTTCAAGAGAAAATCCACAACAATACAATTCAATAATTCATATCGGGAGCCATCATGCTACCCCTTTTTCATAATAAATCAACATGTGGATTTCTTTTCTCATTCGAGTTCAAAAATAACTCTTTCAATACCAAATGGTCAAATAATTAAAATATCAAGGTGTGTATAAGACATTACTTCACCAAAGATCATAATCTCAAAGAGGGTTTAAATTTCATATATCAACACTTGAGCAAAACATTTCAAGATACATACTTTGTATAGCAAACAAGTATAACTCATATAAAAATCAGGAAATTCAACTTGAAACATGGTATTAATATCAAAACTCAAGTAATTTATCGTTAAGACATCACAAAAATATCATAGTTTCTTGAACAAGAATATAGGATAATAGTTTCCATTTCAAATTCATAATTAAACAAGTAAAATCATGTATCTTTGTGAAATAATATAATTTTTTGGGCACAAGAACGAAAAGATGTTCTTGTTGAAAACCCCACATACCTTTATGGTAACGGATTCATTGAAAGATTTGACCCTCAATATTGATTGTACAACCCTAGTTGTTTTTCTCCTTTAGTGCTCTTGGATGGTGAACTTAGATTGATAATAGGGTTATGATATGTTTAGATTCTATTAAATTCATAATTCTAAGTTTAGGGGTGTGAAAGGAGTGCCGAAAGACTTAATTTCCCTCAAAATAACTCAAAACAGAGTGTTATTACTACCTGAAAGACCAAGTGTGTGTCCCATTTCTTATTGCATACATTTACGTATGCGCTACATTGCTTATTGCACACAATTAAGTATACGCCGCATTGCTTATCGCATATATTTAGGATGCACCACATTGATTATCACACATATTTAGGTATGCACCATATTGCTTATTGCACACCTATTCTAGTAGCCATGTGCGATGGGTTAGGCAACGCACTCTACTTTGCAAAGCTATAACTCCTTACTCGGGTATCAGATTTTGATGGAATTAGTATTGTTGGAAAGATAATTCTATTCTCTATAAGTTCTAGGGTAGAAATATGCATAAATACCACATATTTATCAAGTTATGCTCATTCAAAGATGACCCTTGTGAATTCAAACACTAAAACTTGATGGATTTCGAAATTCTTAGCTTGTACTACGTTAAGTGACTCATATAACAACACTTAACACATAATAAGCTCTATTATAACTAGGGTACTATTGGTAGTTCATGTTTTCAAATATGGATTATAGAATTGGGGGTTTCACATGTACAAAAAATGGTTCACTTTCTAGCTTAGGAAAGTGCGGGGCATTACAACATGATTATGATATTATGATAGATATGGGAAATAATTTAGGTATTGTGGGGAATGACTGGTATAATTCATGTTATTTAGACTATTTAGCCTATTAAGGAACCATAATATAAGCAGAAATGACTTAGTTGCACTTGATTTAGGTAGAATTGCAATCTTAGGTATAATTAAGTCTTATTTAACATCTAGAAGTGAATATAAATACCTTATCCTAGTCCAAGGTAGAATTTTCTATAGAATAAATTTCGAGGATTAGAAGTGGGCCCCTCCAGACCACCTTAGGACAAGATTTGTGTAGCTCTTGTAAACTTCTAAACACATATTATACCCTTTATATGAGTATATTGGGACTTTTAGGAGATTATACACTTAATATTATGCTAGTTTGGTACTTGGGTATTGGTTCTAATTCAGGGCCATTTTGCTGGTTAATAATATTAAGTTTTAGTTCAAGTCCAACAATTGATAATTATATAGACGACATGACTTTCGGTTCATTTCTGACAAATAATGAAATTGATGATGATGCCAGTAAGTTTTGTTCGAGTCTGGCATTGAAAGTTTATTTATGATATGACACAATATAGATTGATTCATGGTTTTTACTTGACATTCGATAAATTTAGGGATCTTTTGTTATTTACTTTCCTTTGATTGCACCCTCCGGTCTTATGGGAATTGTGTTGGGTTATTAATTTTTCCTTACTCTCTGGATTATAGGGGCCAATATTGTATTAATATTTGTGCTTTTATTTATATTAACTCGATTTTTTCTATTTATTAACAATGTTGGAGCATATTTGTAGTTTTTCCCATCACCTTGACTTAGTTAATTTATCTTGCATGTTTATCATATTTATATCATGATTTCTCAATCGATTGATGATGACTACAGAGTACCTATGGCTTTGATACTCACACTACACTTTTGTATCTTTTAAATTAGATTCGAGTACAAGTGGTTGCCAATAAAGTAACAATCAAGCTTAGTTAATTTTGGAGATAAGGTAAGCTCTTAGAGTTAGATTGGCCCCTTATTCCTTCTATTATCTATGACTAGTCTTTCATTATTCGAGATGGATTATATTTGACTATTTTAGCACTTATGTTCCTTTTAGTGGCTCTTATACTAGCACTACTAGTTAGTAGGATGGTTGTTGATGTTTTATTTATCTTTTATACTATCATTATTGTATTATTGTTATTATAAGTCTATAATTATTGATTTACGGCTTTTAGGCATTTTTTTACTAGATTCAGCCGCATGGGGTAAAATTTAGAGATAGCTTATGATGAGTAATATATTATTCTAAATTGTATTGCACAAGGTAATCCCGAATGGAAAAGTAATGTTTCCAGAAATGTAGTGAAGAAGCCTTGATATGTAATTAGGGAGGATAGTGTCACAACATTTGTTTCCTAATTGGCCACCTTTCAAAACAATATGATGACAAAGTTTATTAAGTTGAGTATGCCGAAACCATAAGCCAAAGTAAATGCAATTCTGCAGGCTCAAACTTGGTGTAAAATTTGTGGAGAAAGTGGTCACTCTGTAGACTTATGTTGAGAAAATTAGAAGTCAGTAAATTTTGTGTGCAATTCACAAAAGGGGGATCATACTTATGAAAAATCCTACAACCGCAATTGGTAGATTTATCCCAATTACTTATAGGGGAATAATCAGGCTGAAACTTATCAATTTCAAAAGAAGTAGGCCATTTAGAATAAGATTCAAGCTAGTAATATTAAAGAGACTTCGAAAAAGATCCTGGCCAACCATGAAAAAATGGATGCAAATATCTAATACAGCTACTAGCTTAGAAGAATTTGGAGACATGGTTAGGCTAGTTGGTTCGGGCAAAAACCATAAGACCTCAAGGGGGTTTGACTTGTGATACTAAAGATCCAAACCAAGTGATGGAAATAACCATAAATGTGTCATTTAACCGCTTAAGATAGTATAATTTCCATCTTTATTTATGGATAATTTCATGTTTTCAAGTAACTAGTAATGTTTTTAATGTATTTTATTCTTGTTCTCTAGAATCAAACTCACAAACATGAAAAACGGAAACATAGATTTATTGATGTCTATGACATTGTACCTAATGTACCATCAGTACACTAATGTACCATCATCCTTTCTGTTAATTTTATGGTAGTTAGTTAAGTTTATGTGTTTTAACTAACTTTTAGTCTCATTTCCTAATTTTACTTTTATTTGTTTTCTTTGTATTTGCTTTCCATGAACTCTTTCTATAGGTAAATGTCTACTACTTTTTGATCCTGAACACGCTAGAACACTGTGGAGAAACATGGAAGCATAACAGGAGGCAAAACTATTGCTTGTTCTTGTCGATTCCTAGTTGAACCAATAAAATATTGATGCACCAGGTCATGTGAAGAATGATGATAATAAAGACGTGGGAGATGATGAGTTGGTTGACCCTTTGAATAGGTGATGTTCAAATACTGTCACACTAGCCAATCAAAATCAACAATTACAAGGCAGATAATGCCAATAACCTACGGCCCAGTTTGCCTTAAATGATGATGATGATGTTTGTTTTGATTGAGCTTGTGCTACGGAATAAATTGTATTACCTTTATTAGCTCCGGTGGTGAAATTAAATACCACAATGAAAATGATACAATTACTCAATCTGAAAGGATATTTTGGTGGATTACCTAGTGATTATCCCAACATTTACTTGGTAAATTTTGTCAGTATTTGAAAATCCTTTAACTATCTAGAGTTGGGAAAAATGCTTTCCAATTTAGGTTATTCCTATTGTCTTTGTTTGGGGAGGAAACTTTTTTGTTAACTGAGCTAGCGCTTAATTCTATAATAAATTGGATGTAACTAAAGCAGTTTTCTTAGAAAAGTTCTTTCCACCTTTTAGAACGTTAAAGTTGAGGGACGAGTTTAGCAATTTTAGGCAATTGCCCAATAAAATTCATAAAACTTTGTTAAGCTTCAAAAATAAGCTAATTCAGTGTCCTAATCATAAGATGACTATTGAACACTTAATGGAGACATTTTATAGAGCACTAAATTCAAACCCAAATCCAACCATTGATAATGCTGCAGGTGGTACTTTTATGGTTCTTACTTTTATTGAGATGACTATGATATTTGAAGTCTGATAAAAATTATAGAGATCAGCATATTAGGAATTCTGAGGTAGTAAGCAACACATATTCAGTTGGCATATCGGCAGAGTAATGCTGAATAGAAGAATAGAATGACCAATACATGGTTCATATAAAGACATAGTGTATTTACTTACCAAACTCTTATTTTGTAGAAGTGTTGAGAAAGTAAAGGTAGTTAGGTCTCATAATAGAGTAATCGAATCCAATTCTAAGGAAAAAGATAACTACTTGAATAGCCAGGTGGTTTTTGGGCCAGTAACAATGGAAATCAAGGTCGTAACTATGAAAGGGATAACAATTATGACAAGGCAGGTTATAGAGACTATGAGAAAGGGAATTGTATGAGTAAAGGTAATCACAGTAGGTTGTATGTTCCACCTGGGAGTGGTGAA
The DNA here is from genome assembly GCA_030864225.1 of Capsicum baccatum var. pendulum. Classification (NCBI taxonomy): domain Eukaryota; kingdom Viridiplantae; phylum Streptophyta; class Magnoliopsida; order Solanales; family Solanaceae; genus Capsicum; species Capsicum baccatum. The sequence goes on along the minus strand of CM061560.1, from coordinate 154,109,922 downwards.
AATGCTGCCAATAATTTAGGGAAGATTTATTTTGAACCACTAATGGATAAATTTCTAAAAAGAATGGAATTGACCAACGCAAGTGTTAAGGATATGAGAAGCAACTTACCAACTTTATGTCAATTGGTGGATTACCATTCCACATTCATTAAACAGATGGAGATCAAAATGATTGAATTATCCATAGCTTTCAATCATCAGAATAGTTGTACGTTATTTAGTGATGTGGTGTAAAGCCCAAGAAATGATCGGTTTATCCCAACAATTACCATAAAAAGTGGTAAAATGATACCCCAATCACATCTAGTGGTTTAGTCATATGTGGATGATGTTCCATCTGAAGATTAGGTCATTGTTAGAGATGCGAGTTAAAAAGTGGTCCAGCTGAATAAGTAAATGTTCTATTGATTGAGGATTTAGAATAAATGCCATGAAATGTGATGTTCTTGAAACACCTTGTTACTAAGAATAGAACAGTATGCTATAAGCCAGTAGATAACCTTTATCAATTAGTTCTAGTGACACAAGATCACTAGTTCTAAAGAAATTTGATTCGGGTGCATTCCATATTCCATGTACAATTAGGGCCTTCGGATTTTCTAAGGAACTTTGTGATCTTATTGTGAGTATTAACTTGATTTCATTAGTTATCTATTAGAAGTTAGATTTTGGAAATCCCAAATCAACAACACTGTAGCTATTGATGGTTGTCCATTTGATCAAGTCACATGTAGGTATTCTCTATGATGTGTTGGTAAATGTGGTAAATTTTATGTTTCAAAATTTGTAATTCTTGATTGTGAAGTCTATTTCAATATTCCCTTAATATTGGGTAGACCATTTATGGCCACTTGAAGAATGGGTTGATAAAAGTAAAACAAGCTTACATTTAGGCTTAATGATGAAGACGTGAACTTTGATGTGTGTCAATCAATTAAGCAACCCAAACAAATGCATGTCGTGTCATTTATTGATATGGTAAAGAAAAGTGAAATAGTGGTGATTGTTGAAGAGATATTCATTGTTGAGACTTTGGCAATAGTGTTGATGAATTTTGACAGACATGGAATTGAGGAGTATGATGAATATGTTTGTAAATTAACCAGGATAGGTTTGCATTCATATTTCAAAGAAATTGGGCTTCGATTTGAAAAATAGATCAACATCGCTAGAAAAGTAATCAATCAAATATCCACCCCTATTAGAGTTTAAATAGTTACCAGGTTATCAAGAATACATGTTTTAGGCAAAAAGAATACATTTCCTATAATCAATGAAACAGACTTGGTGTACTAGCATTTTATGGCTCTTATTTATGTGTTGAGAAGGTACAAGAGAGGTATTCGATGGACTATTGCATATATTATTAGTATCCAACCAGGAATTTGCACCCATAAAATCCAATTTTAGAAGGATTGAATGCCTACTACTGAACATCAATGTAGACTTAATCCACCTTTGTAAGAGGTGGTAAATGAGGAGATAATAAAGTATCTTTATGCAGATTTGTGTAACCAATTTTAGTTAGAAAGTAGGTAAACCCTTTACCATGTGTACAAAATAAGAGAGGCATGACTGTGATTACCAATGAGAAAATTGAATTCATTCCTCTTAGGAAAGTCATGGGTTGGAGAGTGTATAGATTACAGGATATTAAACTCATGGGCACTATGATATCACTTTCTAATGCCTTTTCTGGATCAAATATTTAATAGGCTAGCTCGAAGAGGTTGGTATTGCTTTTTGGATGGGTACTCTGGATTCAACTAAATATCCATTGCACTAGAGGCCGAGGAAGAGTCAACATTTACATGTCCCTAAGGTACTTTTGCATTCAAATTGATGCTTTTTGAGTTTTGTAATGGTCTAGCTAGTTTAAAAAGATGCAGGATGTTGATTTTCTTATATATGGTAGAGGATACCTTAGAAGTTTTTATGGATAACTTATCAGCAGTGTGATATTCATTTGATGATTTGTTGATGAATTTGAGCAACATATTATTGTGTTATGAAGAGTCTAATTTTGTTCGTAACTGGGAAAAGTGTCACTTCATAGTGAAGGAGGGCATAGTATTAGGCCACAAGATCTTAGAAATAGGATTGAAGTGTCCAGATTCAAATTTAGTTGATTGAAAGCTACCTCCACCAATCTCGGTAAAGTATGTGTAGAGTTTTTTAGGCCATGCAGGATTGTATAGGAGGTTTATCAAAGGCGTCTCAAATATTTCCAACCCTTTGTGCAAATTCTTAGATAAGGAGGTAAAATATTAGTGGAATTATGAACGTTTGATGACTTTTCAATTTCTTAAGGAGAAATTAGTATTTACACCCGTTATGATCATGCCAAATTAGTCTAAACCATTTGAATTAATATGTGATGCAAGAAGAGTGGCACTTAGGTTTGTTCAAGGGAAAAAAGGAAAATTTCTTACACCAAATTTACCATATAACAAGGCATTGAATGAGGTTCAAAGAACTATATTGTTACAGAGCTAGAGCTTCTTGTCATTGCATATCCCGTGGAGAAATTTATGGTATATTTGTTGGGAAATAAAGAGGATGTCTACACATATTATTCGACGCTATAGTACTTAATAGCAAAAAAAAATACCAAACCTCATTTGATCAGGTGGGTGTTATTGCTATAGGAATTTGACTTTGATGTCAAAGAAAGAAAAGTTGTTAAAATCAAGTAGTTGACCACTTATCCAGATTGGAGAATGAAGGGATCATATTGGATGGGTTGGAGTATTATGATTAATTACCAAAATAATAGATACTTGTAGCAACTCTTGACATTATTCCTTAGAATGAAGAATTTGCCAGTTATTTTGTAAGTGAGATTATTTCAAAAGATCTAAAATTTTAGCAATAAAAAAAGTTTATCCATGATGCAAATAGGTATTTCTCGGATGATCCTTAATTAGGTTATGTGTGAATAATATTATTTAAACATGCATACCAAAAGAGGAAATATTAAATATCTAGCAAAGCTATCATTCTTCCATCATCGGTGGGCATCATGAGGGTGATCCCACAACTAGAATGATTCTACATTATGGGTACACTGGCCTACAATTCCTAGGTATGCATATGAATTTTTTATAACATGTAATCAATGTAAATATAAAAGATTTATTTCTAGGCATTAAAAGATTCCTATGACCAGTATCTTTGAGGTTAAACAATTTGGTGTGTGGGCTATTAATTTTATGGGTACCTTTATGAGTTCTTATAGCCATAAGTATATCTTTGTTACTATGGACTATGTATCCAAATGGGTGGATGCAATTGTATTTGTAGACAATAAAGGAAAGAGTCTGGTATCATTCTTAAAGAAGAATATATTCTAGTGTTTTGGTATTCCAAACACAATTATAAGTGATGGGGTTCCAATTTATGTAACGAGGTGTTTAAGATGCCTTAGGAAAATATGGTGTGAATCAACATAAGGTTGATACTCTTTAACACCCCCAAATAAGTGGGCAAGTGGAAGTATCAAACAAGGATATTAAGACAATTTTGGCCAAGTAAGTGAATGCAAATAAAAGTCGTTTGCCAAAGAAACAAGATCATGCACTTTAGGCCTACCGTACTGATTTTAAAACACGAATATGTATGTCCATGTCCTAGCTACTTTTCAGCAAGTACCAATGGAGCTTGAGCATAAATCATTGTGGGCGCTCAAAAAGTTGGGGAGATGCAACTGATTTGTGATTGGACTAACTGAATGAGTTTGATGAATTTTATCTCCATGCAAAAGAAAAGTGTAACCTCTATAAGAAAAGAACAAATTTCTATCATGACTGATAGATCAAACAGACAGAGTTTGAAATAGGTGATTTGTTCTTGTTGTTTAACTCGAGGTTTAAATTATTTCTAGGAAAGCTGAAGTCCAGATGGTTCAATCCTTTCAGGGTGACTCAAATTTTTGCATCCGGTGTGGTAGAGATAGAAAACAAGCACAGAAATATGTTCAAAGTTAATAGACAACGTACTAAGCATTATTTTAGTCTACAAGAATTGGTGAAATTTGTAACATTGGTGTATAATGATGTAGTCCGAGTTATCAAGATAATCGAGTCATGTCACGATATAAATCATGTACTAGAGGGAGGCAACCAATACTGTATTGTAAAATCATGTAGTTTAGATCTTCATTGTCATGTATGTCAAATCTATCTGTTAAGTGTGTAGGACTGAGGATAAAAAAATAGATGGACACTGGTAATCCTTGAAAACTTGATTGATGGACCATTATAAGGCTGATGGGTCATCAAATAAGAAATGTCATCACAAGTTTGAAATTCCAACATTAAGAATAAAGCATGACGTCCACAACGATGGGCTATGTTTAATGGGAGGTCAACCTAAATGTCTCTAAAAGGCTTAACTTTTTCCACTTTGGATAACATATGATGAGAAATACGATAGACCATAGGGTGGTTGACGTACCATTAACCAAACTATTAAAAGTATGATTTGAAAGAACCATTTTAGAATAATGTGATGGCCCAATCGATGGACCATCAACCTACTGATGGATCATCACTTGAACTGTTATAGGTAAGTCAACTTTTAATTATAAATTTACAAGTCCCATGTTACACAATTGCCTAAATTGTATAAAAATGAGCCCAAATACACGATCCAAATTGTACCATGTGAGAATATAATTAATGTCTATGCCCTCCACTACCCGTTTTCGTTCATATTTCTCAATTATTGAAACTCTCATCTTTCGAAATATTAAATTACATTTATCACCCATTACCTAATCTTTTCATTTTCAATCCACATTTATACTATCTCATACAACAACACAATCCATCAATAAAACTATATCACTACTAACTTCTCCTGCTCTGAACCTCTTTATTTTATAGCAATTCGTCTCTACACAAGTTTAGTTTTCAACTTTATTCACATTCATGTATGTTCAATTCTTCATGAGTTTATACAATAACATGTTAGTTATTTTTTATTTTGTTATTTATGTGTTCTTCATCTCTTTTATTTTCTTATTTGGTATTGAAAATTTATACTTCATACACCATGGTAGGGTAAACTTAGGGGTGAAGTTTTAGTAACCCCAATATTGGTGATTACTTAAGTAAGCTTGATAGAAGTTTAGTACATAATATTTTTCATTCAGTTAAGAAAAGGTTTATGCACCATGGGTTTGATGAAATATAACAGAGAAGGTTGTGCAACCTAGTACTCTAAATGGACAGACCGATGGACTGTTACAATAGTGACGGCCCATCATCTAAATCATCACACAAATTTGTTGCGCCCAAGTGCATACACAAGTGTACATAATCTCACCAAGTAATATAATGTCCTTTTACAAGCGAAGCATTAATATCTAAGATACTTGTGTTAACAATTATCCCAGTCTAGTTCAACTATTAAGATTAATTTAGTTATAAAGAAACCAAAAGTAATTACAAGTTAAAACTAAGAATAAGCTAAACAATGCAATAAAGTAAAGTTTGAACAATCAAAGGGGATAAACGAAGGGCTAAGGAAATTTGAAAAATCATACTACATATAGAATTTCATTTGTTAGGTTACTTATCTTGGTTGTTGATTCATGGGTTCAATACTATGACTATAGACTTCCGTACCTCTAATCAATTATCTAACTTAGCCCCCACAACTACATTGTTGAAAGGGGATGTGATAACTAAGTTAAATATGTCCATATATCATCCCTTACATTAACCAAATAGATCACATTGGTATATTCCTATCCTAAATGCAATTTATATCTCTATTGAATTAGAAGATTACAATTCTATTTTATCTATCCCAAGGTCTATCCTCTTGTTCCTACTACCGGGTTCACAAGATGATTATAAATGTATTATAAGGGTAGAAAATCCATTGAATACTGATCACAATGATAAATAAACAACCAATAATAATAAAAAATAAAAACTAAGTGAAGTCATAACATTAATCCTCATTTTGTTTGCCTTAACCCCTAAAAAGGGTTTTTAGTCGATCGTGGATATAACCATAATCTCAATGAATGAATGAATGTTAAAATAAAAAAAATAAAAGTATTGGAATTAAAAAACTAACTGAAGTTTTATCCATAATCCCTTCAAATCACAAGGTTGTCCAAGGTCTGAAAAATAATAACAAATAGTGTTATTTTTACTTAGACACAAGCTGCCAATTTTGACATAGGGGAGTGCCACACAATTATTTCGGTGACTATGGTCCGTGGAATTTCTTAATAAAGGTAATATACTGCTATTGGTCATTTAGGATTCTCCCAATGGAGTGGAACCACCATAACATGGTATCTAAAGTCTGTGGCTCACCAATGACTCCAAAACGCTATTTTTGGTCAAGTCATGTGACAAGTGTTTGTCTATGCTTTCCAAACTTGTGGTATTGTTTACACTTGATTTAAATATTATAAATAAAATATAAATAATCATATAAAATAACCACGAATCCTATATTATCAAAAACCAAATATTAGATCTCAAAATTGCATACAATCCAAGATGATGAACAAGTAACTTAATCAAAGAGTATTAGCTTTGTCCTTTTGATCTTTAACTTAGTGTTTTGTCTCTTCGCTTGTTTAAATTGAACCATAAACTATATAAACAGGTTTTTCCTCTCATAATTTCATAATTTTACCTTTATCAACCCATTACACATACCATAATCCATCGAGATAAACTAAAACAACTCACCGCTCAAACTAGTAACACTAGTTTTGTTGTCTAAACTCTAAGTGTACAAATTGATTCCAAACTTGTTTGAAACACACATTAAACATTATAATCAAGTAGTTTTAAAAATTTATTCTCAATAATAAGAATATTTATTCATTAAGCATAAGAGAAGCTTCAAAACATGATAATTAAGGCCAAATAACCACAATTTGGTGCATACATCCACCAAAGATCATCACCCCACACTTGTAACCTTGTTCGTCCTCGAACAAATCTTTACTCTAAGCATCATAATCAAAGAAGACTCCACACTCCTTCCAGAAGTAAGATATTGAAGATAGTACTACAATGACTACACACATATCAAGTTTTTACACTAAGTGTGTTATACACATAATTGAAAACTCAAGAATACTAATCCAAAACACCCTATCCTCAAGAATTGACTCACCATGTTGGAAAACTCATGCATCTTACTCAACAATAGAGATCATACAGATCACCCAGCTACCATTAAACATATTCCCTCACAATAAAATAGTTAACCATAATCACTCATGCAGATGGAATCATTACAATAATAGGTAAAAGAATTAATTTGCGCTCACTCTCACAAAGAATTCACAAGTTACATATGATGAACCATAAGCTTTCCCTTAGTGTAGTACTCTACTAATATCAGAATATTAAGGCTTAGGATTAAATAGGTCTTTGAGGTTTCTAATGTAGGCTAAGGGATGAGTAGGAACTATTCTAGCAAGTAATAGTGACTATTTCCCTAAGTGCTTTAATACATTGCACGAACATTAAGATCTCTCTATTAACCATTAATTTCAACCACATTCATCTACACACTTAACTTATTTTTTCCCATATCATAAAGTTGATTAACAAGTATCATAGAAAGAGTATTCTTTCTCAACTGACGATCAAATTTAGCAAAATTTCTCTCTCTTTGTATTACACAACTTCCAATCATAACACATATCAGTTTTATAGCACCAATAGCTATTTTTGGGGACCTTACTTTCACCTTTTTACTTTTATTTTCACGCTCCTTTACTTCCTTAATTTTTACTTAATGCACATAGGAGCTTTGGATTAAATTAAGGTCAACCAAAGAGTGGGAACAGGCTTCATACGAGGCTACCAACAAATTACGCTAAAGGCTCAATGAGGATAACTAGGATTACGCACAAGGGTAGATAAAAGAGGGTATGAATCATGGCTATCAAATAAACTCCTATATCATCTCCTAAAACCACACTTTTTATTTCATTTTGAACATACACCAGGCATGTTCTAAACATCAAATGCAATAAGAAATACACAATGTCACACACACATAGCCCATGCTCAAATAAAGTAGGATCTTCATAGACTCTAAAACAAGCAACAACATGAATTCAACATTTTGCCAACAATATACCTGACTTGAGTCATAAACTTGAGCCTAGGAGTCTTAAAAGTAGTAATTCATATAATTAACAAGCTTTAAGACACAAAACCTACCTGCATTATGCAATCTAACATAGAACCAACAAGGACATCTCACTTAGTCTAAAAACTAAGAATTAAAATTTATTCTTAAATAGAAAAAGTACATTATGTTTAAATGGCGCACCCATGGAAAATAATCTAATAGAACAACCACGGGGTGGGGTGAAGTGTGCACCTAGACTGATCCAACTAACTAAAACCTAAAATGAAAAATAATTTTTTTGTAATTTTTCAAAATTTTCAAATTTAACCCAAAACAAACAAATAAAAAAACTAACACTAAAACCATACAACAATACTTCACCCAAAACCATTCCCCACACCATACTTAAAACTTAATTTGTTCCTAAAGTGAACTTAAAATTAGAGGTCAAAATAATACTTAGGGCCTCTAGGCCTAGTGAAATACCTTGGGTTTTGGAACCTTAGAAAATTTACTATATTTTTGTCTTCTTATCAAGATACGACTAGGGGTGTACAGGTTGTATGATGAGGTACATTTGGTAAGGATTAGTGATACACTAACAAGTGTTGGATGGTGGGTTAGATTGGTTTTTGGAATGGGTGCAACTTGGTGGTATGAGTTGTATGGTTGGATATGAGTCACATAGTTTAGGTTTTTTCTTTTATTAAGTTGAGACTTAGTAACTTAACTTGGATCTAAGTATGAGTGGCTTACCATGAGCCATAAGATAGGGTATAAGTTGTACTATTAACTCGTATGGTAGAGAGTGATCAAACCTCTTTTGATTTTATTCTTCTAGGGATACAGTTTAGGTGTACTAATCATATGGTTGGGTATGACTTGAGTTGGGTAAGTCGTATATTGGAAAGTGTTGTGTCCAAGGGGGAGGCCTTGGGTATGAATGGCGGGTACCACTCGTCTGAGAGGGTACAAATGGTATAGGTGATTTGTACCATCTAGCAAGACTTTTAAGCAGTTCAAGTTTGGGCTAATCTGGTAGTTTGCCCACTTAAACTCTTAAGACCCCAAAACATATATCACATTTGGGAGGTTATTTACCCTATTATTCTAATCTTAAACACTTAGAAAATCTCTCCAAATTTCTCTATGGATCTTGGGTAAAGAAAGGTGATCTAAAGGAGCAATTTTGGTGCTTGTTTGGTTGATTTATCTACATCATCTTCGTAATATAAGGCATCTACTCTTCCCTCATTGTTAGTTCAAACTAAAGACAAATTTTTTACGATGTTTTCATGGAATGATTATTGTATGGTTTTGTGTTTTTCAAATATATGTTGGGGGTTTTGGTATTAAATGCTTGGTTAAGGTTTTTCCATGTTTTAATTATGTTTTTAGATGCTTTAATAGTGGTTTGGACAATTGGTTTCATGGTAACAGTTAATTAGCAATTGGAATTGTCTTTGGAAACACTATGTGCCCAATATGTTTGATAAAATTCCTATGATAAAACTTTTACTATATTATGGGACTTTTAATGGAACTATTACATGGTATAGATTGGTAATGAAATCATAAATGGTATAATTGGTTAGGAATGTTTAAATGGAATGGTTTGGTGGTCATGGTTATGGTTAATTAAACTTTCCTATGGGGTACAATGAAATACCCTAAGTATATATAATAATAAACAACTTGTGGGGTACATGGGATTCCTGATCTTGTGCACATTTATAAGTCATATTACCAATATTCACCCATAATAGGACTTTTTATACTAGATAAATATATTAACCTAGTTGTGTTTGATACATAATTGCATAATTGGAGCTAATGGATATGATTAGAAATGTAGGATGCATTGTTGATGAGTTTTGACTCAATTGAACGCATGATAGGAAGCAAGTGATGATTACTACTGAAGGTTGATTTATGTAGTGGAAATGACACTAGAAATGATCTTTGAGAGCATGGTTGGAAGGATGTAGCACATAAAGGGGCAACTAGTGGAAGAGCATATTTTGACTGAGTAAAAATTTTGAGCAAACATTCCAATAAGGGTCTGCAAAATAGGTGTGGCGCGGGCCTCTTTCCATGACAAATGCAGTACGGCGTGGACCTCTTCCCATGTAAAATGATACACGACATGCGGCATTCTCTACTGGCATAACCAATGAAGTGTGGAGGTAGCTCTCAATTAGGCCATGTTCGTCTGACTATAAAAGCAATACTTTCAGACAAGTAGAATATTTTTTAGATGTACAATAGAGGCTAAAATAGTTTTAATACTTTTCTGGGGAATCCTTTTTCTTCATTGTTCGTATATTACTTTTGGGTATGTTTAATTATTTGTTTTTTATGTTGAATTTGAACACAAGCAGCTAAACACAATTATTCTCAGGTTGAGGATAAAGACATGATTGTAATTTTGTATTATTTATCATAGTTTATTATTGAATTATCGTATGGTTGTTCTTAATATCTTATGAATACTATTTTGATGAGTGGCTACCATTAGATTAAACCGATATTGCTATGCGAATCTGGGAGGACAATTATTAAATAGAATGAAGAGATTAAGGATCAAGGCTCTCAGCCTTTTATAAGATAAGGAATATGAATTAGCATCTAGGATAGAGATATACCTAGAACCATTAGTTGGTTCACTTACTGGAAAATAGCTTTAGGCATCTAGTTTGATTATTGTATCCCCACAAAATGATATAGTTGTGATGTCCAATTTAGGTAGAAAATTAGAGGTAAGGAGACCATGATCATACTTTAAACCCTGTGAATCAACAACCTGATAATCATCTAAACTACTATAGGAATATAGATTTGTAAGATTGTCAAAAAGTGTCTCAACTCTGGAATTCTCATCAATACTATTTACAACCCCTACTTATGTTTCTATCGTTGCTTATTGTTATTTCTTAATTATTTATATTTTACATTGAATATTTACAGTCATCTTGATACCTTTAAACACTTAATACATTCATGGAAAAAACTAAAATTGGTTTAACTGCTAGTTGCATAGTCCTCGAGGGTACAATATCTAACTATTCTAGTAACTATACTATTTGCACGATTGCGTGCACTTGCATGTGCATTAGAATGCAAAAAGTTTTTGGAACCTTTGTATGGGACTATTATAATTAGTAATTTTAGCAATTTTAGGTTTTTGATAATAAGGATTAGCTAAATATAGGACTGGCGAGAAATAGAGAGCTGGTAGAGCCTTATTTGAACCAAAACTCATATTTCAATTAGGAAAAGAGATCATTATCCAATTCAACAGGTTTAGATAGCGGATCAAAAAGATCCTAATCTTGTCGATCCAATTAATCTAGTTAATCCAAAAGTCAGACGTGTTCCAGCTTCGGCGATTCTAGTTATTTCTACTCAAGCAACTATAAGACCTATTCGTGAAGTGGCAATAATACTCATGAACCATGCTACTAACATGAACAAGCTAGAGCCTAGTGGTCGATTAAATTAAAGAGAAATATGGTGCAGTTGATGAATTCGGCCGGGCAATTTGCTGGATTTTCACCTGAAGACCCATAGGGGAACATATCAACCTTCCTTGAAATCAGTGATAATAACATTCCTACAGGGGTAAATACTGACTATGACTGACTCTCTTCCCCTTTTCTTTAATCGATAAAGCAAAGAGGTGGTTACATGCTAAATCAGCACTCTCTATGACTTCTTAGGAAGATGTGGTTTGAAAGCTCCATATTCGATTCTTTTATCAATGAAGACTGTATGTTTGAGAAGCGAGATTACGAGTTTCAGGCCAAAAGAAGGAGAAAATCTCTACAAAGCTTGGGAGAGATTCAAGGGTATGCTTAGAAATTGCCCTCACCATCATCAGTCTAATGATGTTCTTGTTCATACTTTAATTGAGGGATTGGATCCAAATACCAAGATTCTCTTGGATTCAACATCTATGGGGCAAGCTCTTGAGAATATGATAAATTATATACACTACTAAATCATTTTTCATAATGGAATCCAAAATAGCATGGTGACTCAAGGAATGCTACTAGAAGGTTGTCAGTGTATTAGAAGTATATCTATTGACTGCATTATCAGCTCAAATTATTGCACTACAAACTTAGATTACCAATAAGTTCAGCAACATGAAATTTGTGGTTGCACAGTAGGAAACAACAATAAATATAGTTCAACAGGCAAATGTGTGGTGTGAAGTTTGTGGTAGTAGAAAGCATGCAACAGATTCATGTGCGGTTAATCTAGATTGTATTAATTATATGGGGAATGATAAAAGTCAGAGACAACAGAAATTTTGTAACACTTATAATCCAAACTGGAGGAACCATCCTAATTTCTCATGGTGTGGAAATAAGGCACAAAACACCAATTAGTATAAAGCGCTCGTATAAAAAAAACCACAGCAAGTTGAAAGTAATCAGACCACAACTCAAATGAACATCTTAGAAAAGATAATGAAGCAACTTCTAGCTTCTCACGCACAGTTAGCAGCAAAAATGAAGAATCAATAGTTGATTTCGAAGAATTTGGAGCTAAAAATTGGTCAAATTGTAGGAGCTTAGAACAATGGGCCTTAGGGAGGTCTACTTAGAGATACTGAGGCAAATTTGAAAAGGGTAAATACAGTTACTATTAGGAGTGGTTTGCAGCTAAAGAAGAAGGAACAAAATCATGTAAGTCCTGTAGCTACTTGTAACACCCTAATTTTCTGAACTGAAATACTACACTGTGCTTATGACCCCAAAGGTCTATAAGGTAACCCATGACTGATATCTGTACCTGTACACTACAATATATGTTGTACTAATGTGGAAAACATGAGCAATAGGCCATAAGGTTCAACTGAATAAAATATCTAACAAACGTAATATCCATATGGGTGGAAAATACCCAAAAAATAACTGAAGTCTGAATCAAATCTGAACTAAATATGAAAGCCTCTAAATATTATTTGAGTAAGAAGTTAAAGGAACATGTCTCCAACTAACTCCTTCTAGCAAAACTGAACTGAAATAATAAATGAAATAAAATAATATCATCCTCGAATAGATGAGGACTTACTAAAACTCTGCTACTAGAATGCTACAGTTAAGCTGGAACACGTGCCTCTGAACCTATGGTGTAACATAAGATAAAGCACTATAAGGAAAATGCATCAGTATGTCTGAATATACTGAGTATACGAGTAAGGTAGGCTAAATTCTAAGGGTTATATGCATGAACAATGCTGACTAATATGAACGTGAGAATACATATATACATAAGAAACTATAACTGAACTCGTTGTAATACTGACTAGTGAGTCTAAATACAGATGATATGACTTTACTGATACTGAGATACTGAATAGATGAATGACTATTTCTGACAGTTTGAATTAAGAAGAACAGGTCTTATTGATTGTGTCTTACAGTCTTAAAACTGAATACTGATAACATAAACTACGACAACTGGCATAACTTATATAACTGTGATGATCGACAAGATCGATATAACTAATACTAAGCACCTGTATTTAACAGTCTGAGTTCTATTAGATGATGATAGGCGTATTTACACGCCTAAAGTACTTTAATTTACCTATATTTTAGCTAAGTTTTAAGGACAAAATATATAATTCATGCACTTTTAGTCCTTTTTCTTGTAAGTGAGCTAACAAACGCGATTAGCAAGTTTTCAGGTATAAATGATGTAGATTTCAGCATTTTATGGATAAACTTGACGCCAAAGGAAGCTTCACGAAAGAAGGGAAGGAGACCTTGGACGCCTAGGACTAAAAGTGACGCATGGAAAATCTGTCTCGGGCAAAAACAGCAATTCTAAAGACTTTAGCGATCAGCAGTAACTTAGTAGGATTAGGATAATGATGCAGTAACCTAGTAGGATTAGGTTAAGTAATGCAGTAACTTAGTAGGAATAGGATATGGGTATTATAAATACCCTATTTTGCTGGATCTTTTCATCATTCTTATTCCATCAATCATTCAACAATTAAAACAATTCTCTTTCAATTAATTCTTATTACTTTCTCTTCATCTATTCAATTTTAAATTTTCACAACAAGAGAAATACTACTTTGAAAGAAAATCACGCCACAAGCCCTACCAACATATACAACACGTTCTATCCTTATATTGGTATGATGATAATGACTATTGTAATTTCCATTGCACTCATGAGTAGCTAAACTTCTCTGTTGGGGTTATGGAAGCCTTATGAGATACTATCTATTTCTATGAGTTTGTGAATTCTTGACACGTATGCTGCTTATATCATTATTCTCTTCATCTTCATGCAAATTCTTGTGGTTTCAAACACATAGAATACACTAGTATAGCATTAACTTGTTCGAAAGAAAAGTTATATGTCTGGAAAAGAGATAATGTCAAGGTAATAGGGCACCAACCCCTGTTAAAAAGTTAGTGCCGTAACTGGATTAACCTCTTGGAGAATTTGTACCGTTAGATACGCTTTAAGCTCGAAAGAGTTACAGTGAAATAATCCTTGATGGTCAAAAGACACCTGGATTTACCATAGAATACAACTCTCTATAAGCACATGCATGTCTGAATACCGCATAAATCATAGCCAATAGAGACGTATAACTCATAAGGTGGACATAACCCCAACTCTCAATTCTCATTGGTTAAACATCTAAACATTCTTTCTTTTTACTTTGCTATTTTCCGTTTTTCACTTTGTTACATTATAGCACGCTACAATCCCCCCTTTTTACGAAACTTTCACCAAAAGTCTAATAATCTTTTCTTACTTAGTGACCAAGTATTCTCTGTGGGATTCGACACCCAACCTAGTTGGGTTCTATATTTGACAACGACCGGTTACACTCTTACGAGAGCTGTAGTTTGAGCGTTATCAAATTTTGGCGTCGTTGCCGGGGAATACGGTTGTCTACTAAGTTTGTGATAGTTACTAGACCCTTTGGTCAAAGATTCTCATACTTTACCTTTAGTTGTTGTTTTTGTTTTCTACAGGTTTTTATCCAGTGCATGCCCCATACTCGAAGTTCTGGTCAACCTTTCAATCCTGAACCACATCGTATTGGCAGAATGGAGGCTCAACAGGAAATTGAAAGAAGGGCTACTCAACAGGAACATGCTAGACTAGCTGCTCTGGCCGCCGCTCAAGTGCATCAACAGAATATTGATAATCCTGGGCGAGCAACAAATCCTGATGATAAGGATCTAGGTGATGATGAGTTACTAAACCGTAGGCGTGATGCTGAGATGGCGACACCAACCAACAGAAGAGATCATCAAGCTAGGTTCAGGACTGAACGTCGAGCCATACCATTCGATGATGATGATGATGATCTTGATGGAGCTGGTGCCACAGGAGCCATTATTCCTCCGCCATTGGCACCCGGAGCCAAGTTCAACATCACGATCACCATGATTTAGTTATTGCAACTCAAGGGATTATTCGGTGGACAAGCAGGCGATGTTTCGAATATGCATCTGATCAACTTTATTTCTATATGCAAGTCACTCGACAATCCTGGCGTTGGACAGAATGCAATTCGGTTGCGCCTATTTCCATTTTTTTTATCTGGGGAGGCAACTTTATAGTTGAACGGGCTGACTCCTAATTCTATCACTAATTGGAGGCAATTGAAAGACGCTTTCCTAGAAAGATTCTTTCTGCCATCCAAGAGAGCACAATTGAGAGATGAAATTAGCAATTTTTGACAGCTTCCAACTGAAGCCCTCCACGAAACATGGGAGAGATTCAAGAAGAAGCTTATGAGGTTCCTAAACCATCACATGACCAATGTTCACTTGATGGAGATAATATATAGATCCTTGAATTCAGTAACTAAACCTGTGGTGGATAATGTAGCTGGAGGATCATTTATGGACCTTACCTTTGTTCAGGCAAGTGATATGCTAGACCGGATGACGAAGCAAAGTAGGGTGTGGCATACCAGAGATTCTGAGGTAGCAAGCCGCACTTTTTCTATAGGCATGACTGCAGAACAAAAGAGAAGAGAAGAAGAACATGATCAAGATTTGGCACACATGAAAACACAAGTGGATCTTCTTACAAAGCATCTACTATCAGGGAAGACCGAAAAAGTCAAAGCAGTTGCATCAAAAGGAAGAGAGGAATCCGATTCTGAGGAAGAAGCCAACTATGTGAACAATCAGGGGGGTTTTCGAGGCAATGCCCAAGGAAACCTAGGTCGGAACTATTACGATAATTCTTGAAACAAGGACCAGGATCAAGGTAGTTGGAAGAACAAGACTGACAGTAGTGGCGTGTATATTCCTCCTAGACAACGAGAGGACACTGCATCTGGTTCGGGAAATATGTCAATGGAAGATATGATGGCTAAGCTGTTGAAAGGGGTGGAAGCAACCATCACGGGAGTAATTGAGGTAATAAATGACTTGGCCTCAATGAAGCAATTGGTTGACTCACATTCCACTTCAATAACACAGCTGGAACAACAATTGAGTCAAATTTCAGCCACATTAAATCAAAGAAAAGCTGGCACCCTACCGAGCGACACAGTGCAAAACCCAAGAAATGATGGAACATGCATGGTTGTTACTACCAGAAGTGGTAAGGTGCTGGAAAATTCATCCGAAAGAAAGCAAGTGGCCGAAGATATCGTAGGAGATAACGCCGTCAAAACTGATGAAGACGTTCATGACGTCAGTCCTCGACGTCCACAGCCTGAAAAGATCTCCGAACCTAAGCATGAAGAAAAGAAAGTCGTGGAGAAAACAATTCCCCTTCCACCACCTCCTTTTCCGCAAAGTTAAAGAAGAGAGCTGATGATACCAAGTTCAATAAATTCATGTCAATGTTAAAACAGCTGACCATTAATGTTCCCTTGGTTGAGGCACTAGAACAAATGCCAGGCTACGCAAAATTTATGAAGGATCTTTTAACAAAAAAGCGAGCATCAAGTGGTGAGTTGACAGATGTTGTTCATCATTGTAGTGCAATTGCTACCAGATCACTAGTTCAGAAGAAGGCAGACCCAGGAGCCTTCACTATTCCTTGCACTGTCGGATCTTTGAATTTTGCCAAGGCATTATGCGATTTAGGAGCCAGCATCAATTTGATGCCATTATCCATTTACGAAAAGTTGGGGTTGGGTGATCCTACCCCAACTAATATGAGGCTTGTGATGGCTGATAGGTCGGTAAAACGACCTGTTGGTATTTTATGTGATGTATTTGTGAAGGTTTCTTCATTCATCTTTTCGGCAGAGTTCGTTATTTTTGATTGTGAGGTAGACTCTGAAGTTCCCGTAATCTTGGGGCGCCCTTTCCTTGCAACAGGAAGTGTGCTTATTAATTTAAGAGCTAATAAGCTTCTATTCCGAATGAATGACGAAGTAGTCTGCTTTGATGTATGTAAATCAATGAAGCAACCCAAAGATCTGAACGTGTTCTTGGTAGCTGATGTTTATATTGATGATGGGAAAGAATTACCCGTAGTGGAGCAATTTGTTGATGACCCATTAGTGGTTGTGCTTATGAATGTTTAGCATAAGGATGCTGAAAATTATGAAGAAACTATTTGTGCTCTAACAGGATTAGGGTCATATCCTCATGCTCCCAAGAAGCTGGACCTTGATCTCAAAAACCGACCAACACCACCAGCTAAACCATATATTGAGGAACGACCCACGTTAGAATTGAAAGAGCTGCCTAGTCATCTAAGGTATGCATTCTTAGGAAGCGGTAACACACTTCCAGTTAATGTGGCAGCAGATTTGGGTGAGCAGCAAGTGCCAGCTCTCATCACGATTCTACCAAAGTACATGAGAGCCATCGGTTGGGCCATCGCTGATATCATTGGTATTCCTCCTGGGATTTGTACACACAAGATTCATCTTGAAGAAAATTGCTTACCCACTATTGAGCATCAAAGACGTCTGAATCCACCTATGCAAGAGGTAGTGAAGAAATAAATTATTAAATGGTTAGATGCAGGGGTTGTGTATCCAATCTCCGACAGTAAATGGGTAAGCCCGGTACAATGTGTACCAAAGAAAGGTGGCATGACGGTAGTTGCGAATGAAAAAAATGAGTTAATTCCACTCAAACCTGTCACAGGGTGGAGAGTATGCATGGACTACCGTAAGCTAAATTCATGGACCCTTAAAGATCACTTTCCAATGCCCTTTATTGACCAAATGCTTGATCGATTAGCAGGGAAAGGATGGTTTTGTTTCTTAGACGGTTATTCTGGCTATAATCAGATATGTATCGCTCCCGAAGATCAAGAGAAGACAACGTTTACATGCCCCTATGGTACGTTTGCCTTCAAATGTATGCCATTTGGGCTATGCAATGCACCCGCCACTTTTCAGCATTGTATGATATCCATTTTTTTTTATATGGTGGAAGACATGCTGGAGGTATTCATGGATGATTTTTCAGTTGTGGGTGAGTCGTTTGAATCATGCTTGACAAATCTAAGTATGGCGGTGGAGAGATATGTTAAATTCACCCTAGTGCTGAATTGGGAGAAGTGCCACTTTATGGTGAAAGAAGGTATTGTTCTTGGGCATAAAATCTCCAAAAGAAGAATTGAAGTGGATCGAGCTAAAATCGAAGTTATCGAGAAACTACCACCCCCAATTTCGGTCAAAGGAGTTCGTAGTATCCTCGGTCATGCAGGTTTCTACCGAAGGTTTATCAAAGACTTCTCCAAAATTGCTAGTCCATTAGGCAAACTTTTGGAGAAAGATGCAAAGTTTGACTTCAGTGAGGATTGTATAAAGGCATTTGAATGCCTCAAAGAGAAGCTAATTGAAGCTCCTATCATGGTAGCACCAGATTGGTCTTTACCATTTGAAGTCATGTGTGATGCTAGCGGGGTAGCTTTGGGTGCTGTACTTGGCCAGAGAAGAGAAAAGTTATTCCATCCAATCTACTATGCGAGTAAGGTCTTGAACGAAGCCTAGAAAAACTATACTGTCACAGAACAAGAGCTTCTAGCAGTTGTGTATGCCTTCGAAAAGTTCTGTGCTTATTTGTTGGGAACCAAAGTGATAGTTCATACAGACCATGCAGCCGTTAGATATCTGATGACAAAGAAAGATGGAAAACCAAGGCTAATTCGATGGGTATTGTTGCTGCAAGAATTTGATTTCGAGGTAAAAGATAGAAGAGGTTGCAAAAACCAAGTGGCTGATCATCTATCTAGACTCGAGAATGAGCATATAGCATAGCAAGATCGTGATATTAACGATGCGTTCCCTGATGAAGAGATTTTAGCCACAATGATGGAGGAGTTACCATGGTATGCAGATTTTGCAAACTTCGTGGTGAGTAATGTGATGCCTACGAATCTATCATTTCATCAAAAGAGGAAGTTCATGGATGACGTGAGACACTATTTCTGGGATGAACCATATTTGTTTAGACGATGCGCGGATGGTGTTATCAGGCGATGCATATCCCATGTTGAGGTGCCAAATATATTGGAAGCATGTCACACATCCCAAGTTGGGGGACATCACGCAGGTAATCGGACAGCAAGGAAGGTATTGCAAAGTGGCTATTATTGGCCTTCAATATTTAAAGATGCCTACGACTTTGTGAGAAGATGCGACCAATGTCAGAGACAAGGTGCGATTTCAAAACACCATGAGATGCCCATGTCGAAAATCCTTGAAGTAGAGCTCTTTGATGTCTGGGGTATTGATTTTATGGGACCATTCATGAATTCGTTTGGAATGAAATATATCTTAGTTGTTGTAGATTATGTTTCAAAATGGGTTGAAGCAGTAGAATTGGCTGATAATGAAGGAAAACGTGTTGTTGCATTCTTGAAGAAAAAGATCTTCTCTCGTTTTGGGGTACCACGTACTATCATAAGCGATGGAGGATCTCACTTTTCCAATAAACTATTCAAATCCGTGTTGGCAAAATACGGTGTCAAGCAACATAAGGTAGCCACGCCTTATCACCCACAAACTAGTGGACAAGTAGAGGTTTCCAATCGAGAGATTAAGCAAATCCTTGCTGAGACTGTAAATGCGAATAGGAAAGATTGGTCTCGGAACCTGGACGGTGCACTATGGGCTTATAGGACTGCATTCAAAACGCCAATTGGCATGTCCCCGTACCAACTAGTTTATGGGAAAGCTTGTCATTTACCCATTGAGCTAGAGCACAAAGCATTGTGGGCGTTGAAACAACTGAATTTGAATTGGGATTATGCTATGAACTTGAGGTTGGAGCAGTTGAATGAGATGGATGAATTCCGTCTACATGCATATGAAAGATCAGACCTCTACAAGGAGCGGATAAAAAAGTATCATGATCAGTGGATTTTTCAATGAAACTTCCAAAAGGTTGATATGGTACTTCTTTTCAATTCCAGACTAAAGCTATTCCCAGGTAAGTTAAGGTCCAAATGGACTGGTCCGTACAAGATTAGCCAAGTCTACTCGTCTGGAATAGTTGAGCTAGAAGATAATAATGGTGTTGTCTTTAAGGTGAATGGCCAACGAGTAAAACCATATATCGGGCCCCTTGACTCAACGAACTATATGGCCACCATCTATCTCGACGAAGTCTAAGTAATCGAGATAGCTATGTCGTGCCGCGACAATAAATCAAGCGCTTGATGGGAGGCAACCCATCATTTTAATCGTTTTTATTGTTTTTGAGTGAATGTAGGTGCAAGAGGTGTAAAGGAGGAGATTGGTTTCAAATTTCGATTTGGAAGTATTGCATGGTGAAGGTGGTAAGTTAGGAATGAAGAAGAGAAAGGCTATGGGTTAGGCATTGCTTATGAAAATATAGGCTAAGAACAAGGCAAGGCCTATGTAAATCTAGGCCACGAACAAGGCAAGGCCTATGCTATGGCCTAAGCTCTCGGATTCTAGAGTGCCATAGCATAGGCGGCGCCTATGCAAAAGCATTTTGTCTCTGAATCTCATATGCCATGGCATAGGCGCCGCCTATGCCTAACAATGCCATAGCATAGGCGCCGCCTATGCTCAACAATGCTTTGCAAAAGGCGCCGCCTATGCCAAGCATAGGAAAAGCATTAGGCGCCGCCTATGGTCACTTTTGGTCTCCAAATCCGATTCCAAATGGGTCAAAACTCGACCCAAGCTTGTCCTATAAATAAAACCTTAGTCTTAAATCAAAAACACATTTCAATTCACCCTAAAGCGCCGCCTACCTCTCCAAATTCTCCCAAAAAATTTCCCTTTGCTCTTTTACTTTGCAAGAACATCTTCCGAGGCCATCAACCAAGTAAGTACTTCTTTGTTCTTCTTTTACGTTCCGTAAGTACTACACTACTACGTCTATAATGAATTGTTTAATCTTGAAGTAGTATTGATGATTTGAATATGGTTGATTTGTTGTGGTGAAACTACGTGAGTGAAAGAATACGTAAGGATGCTCTTGACTTGTTTCCAACTTGTATTTGATTTTGATACACTGTCATACTTTTGCGGAATTGACATAGTATAGAACATTGCATAACCTTGTAACTTGTAAGCTTGCTTGAATGACTTGTTTATTGCGATGAAAATTAAGGTTAACTCCAAATATAAGATGTTGTGATAAATTGATACAATATTCATGTAGTAGTTGTATTTAAAGTGATGCATTAGTTCAAAACATGAAAGCATTGCAAAGATTACATGATCTAGAATTGAGAAAGGATAGTTAAGATGATACGAAAAGTATGACTGCACTGATTATATTGTTGGAACATACCACCTAAACTTATATCGATGAAATCTGAGTAATCGACATCGATCACTTCGCTAGTTCGTACAAACAAACTAAGTGTGGGGTGGTGCCACTACTGCTTGTTTATTTATTGTATCCACCAAGATGAAGCTAACATGACTATTATTTTAATCTCAGGTACAATGGCACCATAACCAAGACAAGGGAAAGAAAAGGCTACCACTTCACAAAAAGGCCAAAAAAGGGGACGAAAAGAGCAAGGAGAATCCTCCTCGCTGCAAATACCTCGCCGCATGTTTGGAATTAAATGGGTCCTAGAGGAGGAAGGAAAGGAGTGGTATAGGAACAATAAAGAAAAAAAAATATGTTCATGTGGAGTTGATACACAAGGAAAGCCTAGCAAAGAAAGACCCTCGCATGTTGGCCAAGATCATGGCGTTACATCTTGATTTCATCTTCCGAGACATGGGAGAATGCAATCTCGATCTAACACGAGAATTCTATGCCAACTGGTCACCAAAAACTACAGGGAGTGAAGTAAAGATTGGGGGCCAAGTTCTGCAACTAAATGCGGAGTTCTTCAACTCCTTTCAAGGTTTGCCATCTGTTGATCCATCACCACTCAAAGAGGTGTATAATAGACCTCCGTACAGGCAAATTAGACACACATTATGCGGAACCAGATCTATGGCACGATGGAGCAGACACAAGGACACCGGTCGGCACAACACCTTTCCATATGCTTCCTTCAATAGAGAAGCTCGGATATGGATGCGAATAGTCAACTCTTGTCTGATTCCAGGGACCCAGTCACGAAGATTACACGAGATAGAGTGTGCTTGGTGTACTCGTTGATGACGAATGTTCCTATCAATATTGGGGCAATTATTCGATCTACAATGCGAAAGGCGAGGCTACACAAGATGTCCGACTTCAGCTTTGGCAATCTGTTGAGCGTAATATTGAGGAAGGAGGATATCGAAGAGGAACCGGCTAATCATAAGCTTCCACACAACCCAAAGAAGGTGGACCTCACAAAGGTTAAAATGCTGAATCCACACATGGCATCAACCTTACCACTGCGGAAAGGCATGCTCGGGATGAGAGTTTCTTTCGCCATCTTTATGGTATGACTCGGTTTACAATGATGAGCGGAGGTCATGTTTCAAATGCTGCAGAGCTCCAACAGCTGGATTATGACTACCCAATGAATGAGCATGCAAGACAAATGTGAGGAGTAGGTGTATACTTTGAGGAACCTCTTGATGACGATGTGCCAAGCGATGATGATCGTCGAATGCCAGACTCCGACGTGGAGGAGAACTCTGATGGTGACGACTCTGATGATGATTCTGACGAAGGGGGTATGACCCCAGACATAGAGGAGGAGTCCGACTAACCAGGTTCTTCTTATTTATTTTCCACTGAGGGCAGTGTGTCCCGTTTAAGTGTGGGGTGCTGGTATTTGCATGCTAACCTTCTTTATCTGCATTTGCATTCATTTATGTTTGTTTGTTTTGTTTTTTTTAGTAGTTTTTTTTTTGCATAAAATTGTTCTGATAGGCAGCATGGTATTACGACAAGAGTCTGTGATAAAATCATTACTATTAAGACGTTTAGGCTCTACTAATGACTCATTATGTAATAATTGTGTGGTTCAATTCCTTCATCTGTTGGGTCGTGAGTCTATACTGCTCCCAATAAAGTCGACCATATGCTTTGTGTGGGTGAGATGAGAGTATATTCTATGTTTGTGGCTGATGCTAGAACTTGCCTGGTATGTATGTAAAGCGAAATAAAGAGTGTGAGTTTAGGAGATGATTTAGGCATTTCTTTGGCAATCTATGATTGTTTGCCTTCATTTTATCTACCCATGGACATCATCCTAGATAACCCTCTTTGAGCCTTAAGCCTATTTTCTTTGACAGCCTCATATGTAAGCCTAGTCTATTTTTTTTCAAGACCATAATTTGATCAAAATTCCTAAGTTCTTTAAAATTGTAAAGTAATGTGACAAAATAAGAGGAAATTGGGTGAGAATAGTGCCTCAGATTGTATTGGTGCTTGAATTTGTTATGAAAAATAATTGCTATCATAAGAGGTATGTTATGAAAGAAAAAAGAAAAAGAAAAATAAAAAGTTAATTCTGTACAAAATTGAAAAACAAAAGAGGTGAGAAAGGGTGGTAGATTAAAAGAATGAAGAAAGGTTGTTTGAAAGAAAGCATAAATGGCATAATGTGATGTATTAAAGCGCTTAGGAACATAGTCACTATTTCTGGCCAAAATAGTCCTACCCGTCCCTTAGCCTACATTACAACCTATAAAAGACCTATTTGATCCTAAGCTTAGCATTCTGATATTTAGTGGAGCATTACACTAAGGGCAAGCCTATGGTCATCAATTGCAACATACGAATTCTTTGTGAGAGTGACAGCAAGGATAATCTTATACCCATATTCGAAATATATACTATACTTGTGAGTGATTATGGGTTATATTTTGTGAGACACATATGGTTGATGAGTTTTGGGTGGTTGTGTATGATTCTCTGTGCCTTAACTTTTGAATACGAATTAACCATCATCACGAGTCTATATTAGAGGTTGAATTGTTTCTAGTAATGATCAGAAAACTACTCTTTGTAATAAGTGTCATGCCTTTCTTGATGAATATTTTGTGTTGTTACTGTGGAACGCTAAGTGGGTGTTTAGAAGGACATGATATTTTGTTCGAGGACGCATAAAGCTTTAAGTGTGGGGTGTTGATGATAGGGCGTATTTACAAGCCTAAAGTACTTTAATTTACCCATATTTTAGCTAAGTTTTAAGGACAAAATATATAATTCATGCACTTTTAGTCCTTTTTCTTATAAGTGAGCTAAAAAACGTGATTACCAAGTTTTCAGGTATAAATGATGTAGATTTCAGCATTTTATGGATAAACTTGACGCCAAAGGAATCTTCACGAAAGAAGGGAAGGAGACCTTGGACGCCTAGGACTAAAAGTGACGCATGGAAAATCTATCCCGGGCAAAAACAGCAATTCTAAAGACTTTAGCGATCAGCAGTAACTTAGTAGGATTAGGATAATGATGCAGTAACCTTGTAGGATTAGGTTAAGTAATGCAGTAGCTTAGTAGGAATAGGATATGGGTATTATAAATACCCTATTTCGCTGGAGCTTTTGATCATTCTTATTCCATCAATCATTCAACAATTACAACAATTCTCTTTCAATTAATTCTTATTACTTTCTCTTCATCTATTCGATTTTAAATTTTCACAATAAGAGAAATACTACTTTGAAAGGAAATCACGCCACAAGCCCTACCAACATATACTACACGTTCTATCCTTATATTGGTATGATGATAATGACTATTGTAATTTCCATTGCACTCATGAGTAGCTAAACTTCTCTGTTGGGGTTATGGAAGCCTTATGACATACTATCTATTGCTATGAGTTTGTGAATTCTTGACACGTATGCTGCTTATATCATTATTCCCTTCATCTTCATGCAAATTCTTGTGGTTGCCAACACATAGAATACGCCAGTATAGCATTTACTTGTTCGAAAGAAAATTTATATGTCTGGAAAAGAGATAATGTCAAGGTAATGGGGCACCAACCCCTATTAAAAAGTTAGTGCCGTAATTGGATTAACCTCTTGGAGAATTTGTACCGTTAGATACGCTTTAAGCTCGAAAGAGTTAAAGTGACATAATCCTTGATGGTCGAAAGACGCCTGGATTTACCATAGAATACAATTCTCTATAAGCACATGTATGTCTGAATACCGCATAACTCATAGCCAATAGAGACGTATAACTTATAAGGTGGACATAACCCCAACTCTCAATTCTCATTGGTTAAACATCTAAACATTCTTTCTTTTTACTTTGCTATTTTCCATTTTTCACTTTCTTACATTATTGCACGTTACAATCCCCCCTTTTTACGAAACTTTCACCAAAAGTATAATAATTTTTGTTTACTTAGTGACCAAGTATTCTCTGTGGGATTCGACACCCAACCCAGTTGGGTTCTATATTTGACAACGACCGCTTACACTCTTACGAGAGCTATAGTTTGAGCGTTATCAGTAGAACTATCTGAGTTTCGTTCTATATAGAGTTACTGAATTTGAGGTAAGTCCTATCTAGCGGATGATCTTTAAATCTGATGATTCTGATACTGATTAACTATAGTTGAGATCAGTCCTGTCTAATAGGTGATCTTAAAGTCTTTTTATAATGATAAGGATTAACTCTCTCTCTAATAGTACTGAATCAGTACTACTGAACTGAGTTGACTGTGTCTGACAGCCCTAAATCTGTAATTGAAACCATGGGATGTATCTATCTAACCGATATTCCCCATGATAAGCTAATTGGGGTCTAATATGTGCCCTAACTGGAGGGGTGTCAGTACCGTGCTACCAGTAAAGACAACTATTATGGAGTCACTCCTAATCTAGCGGGTGACTCCTGGGATTAGCCCTATACATATAAATATGCTAACGGGTGACCCCTAAGTATGCCAATCATATCTAACGGAATTACTTCTAAGGATCTTTGTCCTTTTTAGCGGGTGAGTCCCCATCCCTAAGCTCACTCGGTGCGGAATCCTACGCCCATCTAAAAGACACTGAACTGGATAACTAAGATAAAATGAATAACTGAACTGAACTAATTAGCTGAGCTGATACTGATTAACTGAACTGATACTAGTGGTATTATTTAGTGGAGCTAAACTAAGTTTACTGAGTTCCCTTGACTGAAGGAACGCACTAAGTTCTAAGGACTGACTGGGAGTACTGAAATTACTGAGATCGCTAGGAATACTGTTGTTACATAGATCACTGAGATTACTGAGTACTGAGGTTACTGAACCACTGAGACTGCTGAGATTTTTAAGTTTTCCTGAGTCACATGAGTAACTGAATTCTATAGACCATGGCTTGACTGAGAATATCGTGATAACATGACATGGAACTAGGCACACAATTATATTATTTTAGGTACAAGTACCCCCAGGACTCGATAGAAGGAAACTAAAACACATTACTGACTTGATCATAAGAATAGAGTCCATAATTCACAATATCATAAGTAGGGGATTTCATACTTCACTTGATCTCAACATCTTATACATGGAAGAGGATGCGTACAACATGTATATACTCGTGTTTCTTCAATATCATGCTCATTCCATATCATAACAATAACACACAACAATAACATAAAGTTCATATGGAATCATAAAGAATAGAACATGGGATTCTCATTTAAGCACTATTAAGTCATAAAAAAACATAGATTCTATCAGTCTTAGCATTTTATAAAACACCTTACATGCACAACTTTGGGCATAGGTGTACTTATCAATTTGAAAATCTTAATCCATCCAAAATTTATAAGTTTCAACTAACCTACTCACATGCTTCGGGAAAAACACATCAAGATACAACCTTGAGTCCAAACAACAATCATCAATATGATATAGTCATAACAGAACAAAAAAATCACAATTTATAATTTAAAATGTGATTCTTGAGCTCCATGGATGAAAGGTACCCATGGATGAACACTACGCATACCTTAAAGCTTGATCTTAAAAGAGATCTAATATTTCTGAAGTTTTTTGAAGAAATCCTTAGGCTTGCTCTTGATGAGATGATCTTGAGAGAAAACCCTAATCTTGTGGTTGAGATTGTATGAGAGAGCTTTTTCATATGTTTAACTAAAGAGAATGGAAGATAATACGCTCGAGTGTTATAAGTCATGGGAAGTGAAGAAAAAAGACCAAAATATTTACCTTTACTAAAATATCCCTCAATTATTGGAAAAAAATAGCTGACGGCATTCAGGACAAGCCGTTATACTCGTGATAGGCCGTCATGAATTATCGTCACAAAACAGTGAAATCTTGGTTTTCTGGTTAAATTTGATGAAATTGGTAATAGGCCATCACGAGCATGACGGCTTGTCAAAAATATCATCACGGGGGGTAAAAATCTATCCAGGACTGATGACATTGGTGATAGGCCGTCACGGACATGCTAGCTTATCACGAATGTCGTCAGTCAATTTCCCAGCCTTACATGCTGGAGTAAAATGGGCATAACTCTTTGCTCCGATATTGGATTTGGGTGAAATTAGTATCTGGGGGTGAAAGTCTGCCCAAGGCTGACGACATTGGTGATAGGCCGTTACGGGCATGACAAGTTATCATGAATGTCATCACACTGTTTCCTAGCCTGACATGCTGGAGTAAAATGGGCATAACTCCTTGCTCCGATATTGAATTTGGGTGTAATTGGTATCGTTGTATAGATAATTAAAATATATTATTTTTAATTTATAGTAAACCACCCTTTTCGTCATATACAATGATTTATGGTCGATTGAACTTGACCCAAGTTTTGACGCTCACTGAAACTTGAACGATAGGAATGATTTCAACTTGTACTTGATTTAGGGGACCTCTATGGTCCAAATTCATGCTAAAATAGTTCCCATACTACATAATTGATTAACATACTAAATTTAAATAGGATTCAAGGCTTTTGAAATATCTACACATAGGAATGATGGATTTTCAATCTAGTCCAAAATATGGGGTAGTACACTACAGATGATGATACCAAAAATAATGAGGAGAAAGTGGTAGAAGAAAAATCTTCAAGTAAGGAAACACATTTGGTGAAGAAGACTCTACCTCTACCCTTCCCTCAAAGGCTTAGAAATCACCAAGAGAAGACCAGTTACAAGTAATTTTTGGAGCTTTTAAATTAGGTTCATATCAATCTCCCTCATCTTGATATTTTACAGAGTTTTTTGAAGTATGAAAAGTATGTGAAACACATAGTGTCAAACAAGAATTATTTGACACAGTATGCTACAGTTGCACTTACTTAGGAGTGCACATCTAAGATTCAAAATAAATTTCCTATAAAGCTAAAAGATCCAGGTAGTTTTACTCTACAGATCATCATCAGGAAAGCCCCTAGTGCTCGGGGGTAATGTGACTTATGGGTGAGCATCAATCTCATGCCCACACCTTGGTATCATAATATGGGTCTTCTATGTCCCAAACCGACTATAATTATCTTACAATTAGTTGATAGGTCCTTTGCTAGGCCTGACACAATTATTGAAGACATATTGGTGCAAGTGGGATCACTAATTTTCTCAGTCGACTGTTATTCTTGATTTTGATGATGACCCAACCATTTTATTTATTTTGAGACATCCATTCTTAGCAACTGGGCAATCCCTTATTCATATAACTACAGGGAAGATGACTATGAAAGTGCATGACAAGGTGAAGGTTTTCAATATGTAGAAACCAATGAAGTTTTCTACCATGTATAATGGATTATCTTTTATATCAGTTATAGACCTTGATTTTGAGCTCCATATCTTATTGTCTGATGACCCACTGGAGCGATCTTTAAAGGAACATTATCTCTATGGTAATGTAGAGGCACTTGAATTTGTTCAAGTAATGGATTTGGCAATAATTAATATGAGAGTGCTGCCTTTTGAGCCATTTAATCGATCGATTGACCCATCTCCTAAGGCATGTATTGATGAAGTGCCAAAACATGAGCTCAAGGTTCTTTCTTCTCATTTAAAATATGTCTTCCTTGGTGACAGTGATACTTTGTTTATGATTTTATCTGCGTGTTTTTGTATTGTGGAGGTGAGAGAAGCATTGGCAATTTTAAAAAGAAGAAAGAATGTAATTCGATGGTAGATGTCAAACATTATAAGGATCAATCCATATTTTTGTATGCACAATATATATATGGAAGAGGGATACAAATTAGGTGTGCAGCAACAACAAAGTTTGAATCCTATGATAAAGGAGGTGGTATGAAAAAAAGTCATCAAGTGGCTTCATGCACGGATTGTCTATTCCATATCTGACAACAAATGGGTTAGCCTAGTAAACTACGTCCCAAAGAAAGGTGGGATTACTGTGGTGACCAACAAAGCTAACGAGTTGATTCCCACTCACAAGGTGACTGGTTGAAGGATATGCATTGATTACCAAAACCTGAATGAAGCAACTATTAAAGATCATTATCCTATCCCATTCATTGATTAAATGCTAGACAGATTTGTATGTTAGGAATACTATTTCTTTCATGATAGATACTCAGGGTATAATTAGATCACAATAGCACAAAAAGATCAGGAAATACTACCTTTACCTGTCTATATGGTACATATGTATTCAGATGGATGCCTTTTGGACCTTGAAATACACCCTCAATGTTGCAGAGATGAATGATGGAAATTTTCTATGACATTGTTGAAGAATTAGTTGAGGTATTTTTGGATGACTTCTCTATTTTTTGTAACTCTTTTGATTTGTGCCTGCAGAATCTAGATTGAGCCTTAGCTTATTGTGAGGACACAAACCATGTACTGAACTGGAAAAAATGCAAACTTTTGGTCAAGAAAAGAATAGTATTTGGTCATAAGGTGTCACATAGAGGACTTAAAGTGGATAGAATCAAAGTTGAAGTCATTGAAAAGCTACCATATCCTGTGACAATGAAGGGAGTAAGAAGTTTTTTGGGGCATGCGAGATTTTACATGTAGTTTATCCCAGATCTATAAAAGATTGAAAGTCCTATGGGTATGTCTGAGAACGAAGCTAAGTTTGATTTTGGGGCTGACTTTCATGAAGATTTTAAGAGGCTAAAAAAGAAACTGACAGAAGCATCTATCCTAATATCTTCAAACTGGTGTTACCATACTAGTTGATGTATGATGCTAGTGATGTGGCTGTTGAAAATTTTTAGGGAAGCTAAAATAAAAGGTATTTCATTCTATTTATTATACCAGTAAAGTCTTAAATAATGACTAGATGAATAACACAATCACAAAAAAAAAAGACTAGCACTCATGTATGCATTTGACAAATTTATATCATACTTGGTGGGCACCAAGGTAATTGTTCTCATAGACTATGCTGCTATTAGGTATCTATTAAACTAAAAAGATGCAAAGACACAGTTAATTTGGTAGATTGTACTACTTCAAGAATTTAATCTAGAAGTGTGTGATTGAAAAAAAGAAGAGAATAAAGTTGAAAATCATCTATCCAGGAAAGAGAATCATAATCACATTACTAATGATACACATTTCATCTGGGAAGAGTTTCTAGATGAGAAATTATTGGCACTAATGTATGTGTGTTTCCTGGGTATACAAGCATTATAAAATTATTAGTGTGTGGGTTTTAACCTCCTGAAGCTACCAGCCAATAGAGGAAGAAGTTATATAATTCTAGTGCATACATATAGGATGACCCATATCTCATCAAATAGGGTGCTAATGGAATTATGCGCAGATATATGCCTAAAGTTGAATCAAAAGAAGTGTTGCAAAAGTGTAATTTATCTCCTTATGGAGGCCATCTTGGGGGTGAGCGAAAAGCTAGAAAGGTGTTACAATTAGTTTTTTTTTGGCAAATATTTTTCAAAGATGCAGTTGCCTTTTTAAGAGGGTTGATCAGTGTCAGCAATTAGGTGTAATATCAAGGCACCATGAGATACCCTTAAAACTATTCTTGAGGTTAAGGTATTTGATGCTTGGGGGATAGATTTTATAGGTCCATTTCTACCACATTATGTCAATTTATATATCCTAGTGGTGGTTGATTATGTATCTAAGTGGGTAGAAGTTATTGCCTTTCCTATGAATGACACGAGAGTTGTGATGAAGTATGTGAAAAAACATATCTTCTCTTATTTTGGAATACCCAGAGCTATTATCAGTGATGGAAGTACGCATTTTATTAATACTTAGTTTAATAATATGTTGGTTAAATATGTCATAAGGCACAAGGTGTTCAAAGCGTACCACCCACAAACTAGTGTCCAAGTAGAAGTCTCTAATTGGGAAATTAAGCAGATATTGCAAAAAATTATTAATGGAAAATGTAAGGATTAGTCGAAAAAGCTAGATGATAGACTATAAGATGCCCATTGATAACACTCTGTATCACTTGGTTTATGGGAAAGTGTGCCACTTGCCGGTAGAGCTTAAGCGTCAAACTTACTAGGTCATAGAGAAATTGAATCTCAATATGAAGGCCGCTGGTGAGAAGAGGTTGTTGAAACTACATAAACTCTATGAGTTTAGTCTCCATTCATTTGAGAATGCTAAATTTTACAAAGAAAAGACCAAGCAGTGGCATGATAAGAAAATTCTAATGCGAGCTTTTGAACATAGACAACTTATTTTGCTATTTAATTGGATATTGAAGTTATTTTTAGGAAAGCTGAGGTCCAAGTGGTCAAGGCCATTTGAAGAAGTGCTAATGACGTCTCATGGAGCTGTTGAGCTATGGAAAATGGAGAAGACTGAGAAATTCTTGGTGAATGGTCAGAGAGTGAAGCACTATTAGGCTAATCATGGCGATTGGCACAATATATCCATCACCTTTTAAAATAAATAAAGATTGAGTTAGGTTGTGCCACGACATTAACTAAGGTGTTGCATGCGAGGCAACCCAAGAATGTAATGTGATAGTGTTGATTAATTCTTAGTTGTTAAAAAAAAGAAAAAAAAATGAAAAATACAAAAAGAGGTGTCGTGCCACGAGCAAAACTAACATGTTGTATGGGAGGCAACCCACTTTTTCTTATGTTATTTTTGTGTTTTTATTGAGTATGTAGGAATGATAAACTTTATGGCATAAGGGAAACGAGAATTAAGTGACATATTATAAAAGTGAAGCATGTAGGTAAGTAAAAATTGCACTACAGAGAGGTATAGAGTGAAAAAGAAAAGAGGGAATGAAATATTCCCCAAGATGAGTGAAATTTTGCCTTTGTGGAATATTTCAGTGCAAATTCTAATAGCTCAACATGAATTGGCCACGGTGCACTACTTTCTAAACGCGATTTGAAATGTAGCACACTACTCTATTCATGCAATATTCCTCGTGAGGCACTGCTCTTCCCACGCATTATGAAATGCAGTGCGAACCCAATGCTAAACCATGTAAAAACAAACAATCAGCCCGATCACTCCTCTTTCTCTTTATATATTCCAGGAGGTTCCTAATTCTCTTAATTTTAGAAGCCTTAACTGCCCACTCATTCCCAAATAAAATTTTCCCCTCTCTTTTTTTTTATATCTAAAAATAAGTTTTCCACTCATTTCATTCAGGACTCTTAAATTTTGTTCTCATATTTTACTTTCTTTAAATCATGTAAGAGTAAGAATGAATTGATTCTTAGGCATATATGAAGTATACACTTTTCTTGATTGATTCTAACTGAAATTTATTGAGTTCATCAATAATGTTCATGATTCCAACTAATTTTATAATTCTACTTGAGTTTTATTTGTTCCATTGTTGTGAAAATACATTAAAGCCATGGTTATAGTGGAATAAACAATCTATGGATAGCATTCATGTGTGAACTCTGTCTAGTAAAGGATAAGTTGAGTAGTGGCACTTATTTGAAAAAAGTGGCTAGTAAATGTTACACTACAAGATAGGAACTTGGTGTGGGGTGGACGCCAATCTCACACTACCTTAGTGGTAGCTACAACATGCTTAATTACATTCACATGATGTGCAATTATGCTTTAAATGATGAACACTTATGTAAAATAATTAAACTGAGGATATGTATGAGTGTATATTTATGTGGTTCTAGTGAGACAATAAATTTGCTATTCCTTAAGTTTTTTTAAAGAGTTCTTTGAATTATCACTGCCATGAGAGAAATGATGGATTGAATGAATGTGTGTTTTATATTAGAGAAGGTGTGTTTATTATAATTGTATATTAAACAGGGGAAGTCTGAGTACCCTAGTTAACTTTGTTATGCACCTGTGCTAGTAAATGTTA
The DNA here is from genome assembly GCA_030864225.1 of Capsicum baccatum var. pendulum. Classification (NCBI taxonomy): domain Eukaryota; kingdom Viridiplantae; phylum Streptophyta; class Magnoliopsida; order Solanales; family Solanaceae; genus Capsicum; species Capsicum baccatum. The sequence continues at coordinate 154,076,184 of CM061560.1, read as the reverse complement.
CACTACAAGATAGGAACTTGGTGTGGGGTGGACGCTAATCTCACACTACCTTAGTGGTAGCTACAACATGCTTAATTACATTCACATGATGTGCAATTATGCTTTAAATGATGAACACTTATGTAAAATTATTAAACTGAGGATATGTATGAGTGTATATTTATGTGGTTCTGGTGAGACAATAAATTTGCTATTCCTTAAGCTTTTTTAAAGAGTTCTTTGAATTATCACTGCCATGAGAGAAATGATGGATTGAATGAATCTATGTTTTATATTAGAGAAGGTGTGTTTATTATAATTGTATATTAAATAGGGGAAGTCTGAGTACCCTGGTTAACTTAGTTATGCACTTGTGCTAGAAACTAAGTGTTGGTTCGATTCAACACTTTATCATACTTAGTGTTTGCTAGTTCAACCAAGGTATCGTATTTGATATGTTTGTTGAATATTATGATTACAAGGTAAGATTTCTAGTCATTAGAAAAAGGGTAAGACTATAGCTAGAACTTCTGAGCTAAGACACAAAATAAATAGACAAGTTGATGGTGTTCCTTAACCTTCACCTATCCTACATGGGCAATCTAGGAGGTATGGCACAAGATGCGTCATGGATGTGGGATAAAAGTGGTATGCAAATCAGAAAGAGTCAAAATATTCTGCAGACCAGTTCATTGACTGATCTAGCTTATTGAGGGAATTCCCTAGTATGGTGTGACCCATTGAGGAGTTAAACATTCAATTCTTGTTCGAGCTTCCTGGTGAATTTAACTTGAGCCTTGTGCGAGAATGTTATGCAAACTGGGACACACGGGAGAGGGAAGTGGAAGTCAAGATACTCAACCACTAAAGTTGATAAACATTGAGCTACCTTATTCTGACATTTGACATCTACTATGTGGAAACCACTCAACGGCTAGGTTGATACATCACAAAGAAAGCGGCATTCACTTGACCTTTCCCTATAGTCAGATGAATAAAGAGGCCCAACTATAGGTCAGGATTGTCTATGCTATCCTCATATATGGGTTGCACTTGATTGAGTTAACACGTGATAGGGTATGTCTTATTTGTGCCTTAATACATGATGATATGGATTTTAATGTTGGTGCTATCATCTTCTCAACTATGAGGAAATCAAGGTTCAATATGTGGCAGAAGTATGGTTTTGGTGGATTTTTGATATGGTTTCTGAGGGAGCATGGTGTAGAGGAAGTGGACCTTAATAATAGGTATGCAGTGAACACTTGACCGGTAGATATATCCCATACTAAGGGGAAATGCGACTCATAGTGCAATTTTTACTATGCTCAAGCATCATGCTTTGAATGACGAGATCACAGCCCAGATGTATAGGCTACAGATTCTCCAGTTGAGAATAAGTGGATGCCCATTGACCCCATAGCTGATTAGAATTGTTGATCTTTAATATCTACTTAGGCATCATTCCAGGACTATGCTACCGATTAGTCTAGACTTCTTAGAGCCGATGGACTATAATGTGCCCACAGACGTAGAGTAGAGGCTATGTGATTTAGAGGGAGAGTCATAGGAGAAAAAGGGTTGTGATTATGAACCATATTCAGGATCTGAGGCATATGGTCCAGATTCTAGCAATGACATAGACGATATATGATCAGGGAGTTGCTCCTCACCTCATACTCGACTTATTTTTCAAGCACTGGGATAGTACTTCATTTCAAGTATAGGGTGGTGGAATTTCATTACTTGTACTCTTATTGTTTTATTTACGTTAGATATTTATTTATGTTGGATATTTTTATTCTTCTTTTGATTCTTTTTTGGTATGCTAAATTGATTCATTCTAGCTATTCAGAACTATATGGTCTGTAATAGTTAGTATTGATGAAGTTTGTTTTGTAGTAATTTGCTTTTCACTCTGTTACTTAATAGTAGGAGTAGAAATTCTAGTTTTCCTTTGAGGCAATTCATTTTATTAGTTATGTTGCAGGATAGTTACCCTCGAGGCATTTCTCAATAAGTTGTCATAGTTAGGTTCCCTTCCTATGATTGATGGATGACAACCATCTAAAGGGGAGTTAGTCATAGGTAGTTCGAAGTGATGAGGACCACATCACAACTTAAGGAAAAATCCTTTATATTGGGCCAAAAGGTTCTGTGACTTGAAACTTACTAGATTTAAAAAAGAAGTGTGTCATAAATTATAAAGAGGGAGATATTAGTGGACACTTAATCTCAATAGGAATGATCTTCGGTTTGTTGGCCTAAACTTAAATTTGGCATGTACTAGATCGGAAACCAATGGGGAGCCACTTTGAATATAGCATGCACCAAGATTGAGAGAGGTTTTTTGTTAATCTACATGCATAATGATGTCTAGAACTTACCCGGTGTGTTTATTAAGAGAAATAAAGAATGTTTGATGTAGGAAATAATGTTTGCATTTTTATTGAAGACATATTTTTAGACCTCATTTGCGTACCCTTGTGTATATTCCAGGATAGCCCTCTTAACCCTATAGCCTAATTTCTTTGGTAGCTTCATAAGTAGCTTATTCTATTTTTGTTCTTTAACCGTAATTTTATCCAAATAATCCAAAGCGCTTTAGTGAAAATGATTAAAATAAGGAGTAGAAAGTTGAATAAGGAGTATGGAAAAATTGAAAGACCTTAAGAGATTGCTATGTAAATAGAAAGTGACTTATGTGATGACTAAGAGTTTGAAAAAATGAAAAGAAATAATTGTTGGAACAAAAAAGTAAAAGAAAAAATCTGTAGAAAAAAAAGGAAACAAATGGTGAGTGAATTACAATCCAACATAGTGTGTGTGTAACACATATTATAAGAAAGGTCTAAATAAAAAATGGAAGAGAAGCATCTGAAGAAAGAATTTGGTTGTTAATTTGATTATTTAAGATTGTAGGTGATGTACTAAAGCACTTAGGAAGATTTTTCACTATTTACCCAAATAGTGCCTAACCATCCCTTATCTTACATTACAACCCTAAAAATCCAAGTTGATCCTTCATACCAATATTTGACTATTAGTCGAGTTGTACATTAACAGTAAGCTTATGGTTAATTAACTACGTGTATGAATTTGTGCTGAGAGTGAGAGGTTTGTTTTGTTAAAATTCCCATTCAATTATATATTATACGATTGAGAGTGAAAGTGGGAAACATTCTCCTTTTGAGGGTGCATGTGGATAACAATTAGGTGACGTATAATGTCCTCAATCGAACAACTTTGTTGAGTTTGCCAACAAACACAAATTTTCCTTTTGAGGTAAGGGTGTTAAAAAAAAGTGATCCCATGTTTTTTTTAGAAGTGAATTGACATGTTTTAAGCAAATATTCCTTGTTGGGTCTATGAAGGCCCATTACAAGTATTTCTCCTTGACTGTGATGATTAAACTTAATTTAATGTAGTGTTGTTTGAAGTGTTTGAGGACGAACAAAGTTCTAAGTGTAGGTTGGTGATCTTTGGGATATTTATATGTATAATTACAAATATTCACCCATAATATGACTTGATATACTAGCTTAATGTGTTAATATAGTTTTTTTTGAAGTGTAATTACCTATGAGCTAATGGATTTGACTAGTAATGCAGGATGGATTGTTGATGAGTTTGGATCAATTGATTACATGAGGGGAAACAAATAATAATTGATGCTGAAGATTGATTTTATGGAGTGGAAATGACACTGGAAATGAGCTTTGAGAGCATGTTTGGAAGGATGAATCACGTAGACGAGCAACTATTTGAAGATACTATTTTTCTTTAGTCAAAATTCTAAGCAATAATTCCAGTGAGGGTCCACAAAACAAGTGTGGTGTGGACCTCTTCCCATGAAAAATACAGTGTTGTGCAAACCTCTTCTCGTGATAAATTCTACACGACAAAGGATATTCTCTACTAGAAAAACCAACGCAACATTGAGGAGGCTCTTAGCTAGGCCAAGCTCATCTAACAATAAAAGAAACACATAGAGACAAGTGTGATACTTTTGAGATGTACAACAGAGGCTAAAACACTTTTAATATTTTTTTTAGGGTTCCTTGAACTTCATTATTGGGTATGTTTAATTATTTATTTTTTATGTTTAATTCGAACAATAGTGGCTAAACACCCTTGTTCTAGGGTTGAGGCCAAAGAAATGATTGGAACTTGATATTCTTTATCATAGTTTATTATTATATTATCATATGGTTGTTCTAAATCTCTTGTGCTAACTATTTTGATGAGTGGCCACCATTAGAATAAACTTATAGTTCTATATGAATCTGGGAGGAGGATAATAGAATAGAATAAGGAGATTAAGGATCATGGTTCTCATCCTTTAATGAAATAAGGGATGTGAATTAGAATGTAGGATAGGGATATACCTAGATGCCTTTTTTGGTTCACTTGCAAAAAGATAGGTTTAGGAATCTAGTTGGATTATTTCATCCTCGCTCCAAGATATAGTTGTGATGTTTAATTTAGGTAGAATATTAGTGGTTGGGAGACCGTGATCATACTATAAACTCTACAAATCAACAGCCTTATAATCATCTAAAGTATGATAGGAATAGAAATTTGTAATGTTGTTAAAAGGTGTCTCAACGTAGGAATTCACATTAAGATTATTTAGAACCTATGCTTATGTTGCTATTGTCTCATATTGTTATTTCTTAATTACTTAAATTTTACTTTGAATCTTCACAATCATCTTGATACTTTTAAACACTTAATACATTCTTGTGAAAAACTAAAGTTGGTTGAACTGCTAGTTGCATAGTCCTCATGGGTAATATATCTAACTATTCTACTACCTATATTACTTGTACGATCGCGTGCACTTGTGTGCATGCTAGCACATAACAATTTCCCCAAGAAAACTTAATAATGAAACACTTATGGGTACATGAGAATCCTCGAAGTTAACTTGATAATGTAATCTTTGGGTACATGGGAATCCCTTTACATAAAAAGGTTGGCTAATGAAATTTCATGCAAGCTATAGTCGGTATAACAATACCATTACTTATAGACTTGGTTAATAATAATGAAATAAATATTTGGTTGGTTGGAAATGGTTTTAATTAGGTAATAATGGCGAGGCATGATAGCTAACTGTGAGGGTATGAGTCTAGTGGATGAAAACTAGAAACTTATGATTACCAATATGAGTGGTAGTCATAGTGACCTTATATGATACTATGAGGTACATAGGAATCCACTAGATATATTATACATATGTATTATAGAGAGCGAAGGGTACTTATGAATCCACGACTCTTTTGGTATCTTCAATTTCCGAGGATACATGTATTAGGGACCAATTAGTAGGTTACACTAGACCTATATAGACTGTGGGTGGTTCTAGTATGGTTAAGCTACACATACCAAGGTTAAATAATTTTAGAGGCATGCTAAACCTGGTTCCCTTTCTCGGCATGGTTATATATAAATGTATGATTTATGTATACATATGGTTGTTTTACTTGGTTTACTGGATGACATTATTTTATTCTTATCATGTGTTTATGCTAGCGTTCATCCGCTAACCCATCTTCGGGCAGTGGTATCCCACGCGATGCAGGAACTGGTCGTTCTACTCCTCCTTCTTAGTGATTGGATTTTGTATTAGCTATTGGTTTGAAGTGGTGAGCTTCCATATTCTGGAAGAATCCATTTCATATCATGGATATCTTTACATACTTGGGTTTATTTATGGATATTGGTTTTATCTTTAGTTGGGGGGATGTCCCAATAGGATATTGTTCTTCTTTTGGTTAAAGAATTGTGTGAATACTATGGGTTGGAATGGGAAGGATCGGTATTGTTGTAAGCCTTAGTAACGGCAATGGTATTTGGGCTGATACCATTGGACTGAATTTATGATTGCTCCATTTTTTGATGAAATGTTATGGACTGAAACTTTATTTTTATATTGGTTTGGTTATGGTTGTTGGTTGGTAATAGAAGGTTGGACTTGTTTTGGTTGGTCACAATTATACACCTATCCCAGAGGCTTAGGTTATGCTTACACGCAATCTTATTATATATTTCAGATTCATCTAACTCAAGATATGTGTAGGTTGGTTGGTTGGGTAATGAGGGTGTCTCCTATCCTAGTTGGACTTGGGTTTCCCATTATCATATGGACCTGGTTCTAGTCGTGTTAAGTTGGTATCAGAGTTTTAGGCTCATGGTCGATTGGGATCCATAAGCCATGTCGAGTAGAGTCTGTTTTTAGGGTGTGTAGCACACCACACACATAAGGGAGAGGCTACAAGGCATTTAGAAATATTTCACTTTCTTAATATTTTATTTTCAAGCTTGTAGTATGTGTCCTGGAATCTTTTCTAACCCTCGTTTATTTTCTTTTCAGGTCATGACTCGATGATCTAATTCACAAGGTAACTCTTCTATCCTAATTGGGGATAATATAGAAAGGACACAGGGGATCAATACTCGGTCTAGGGGTTCAGTCCTAATATTTTTAGAGTTCTACTGATTGCTACTTGTCCTTCTAGAGATATGGTGACTAGTAAAGAATTTTGCCAATCGATTCATGTTGTTGCTCAATTGGTTATGCTAGGGCAGAATGGGGTAAATCTGCCATTTTAACTTTTGAGGCTATAAGGGTTAGCTAATTTATGAAGGTGAATCCTTTTACTTTTACTGGTGTGAAGGTTAAAGAGGAACCTCAGGGTTTCTTGGATGAAATGGACAATATTTTTAGGGTAATATAGGTTAAGAATGTTGAAGGGGTGAATCTTACTGCTTACCAGCCTAAGGATATGGTGTACCAATGACACGAGGAGTGGGATAGGGTAAAAGGTGAAGTTAAGGAGTCGACTTTATGGGAGATTTTCTTCAATTCTTTTTTGGATCACTTCTTTCGTCAGGAATTAAAGGAAGAAAAGGCAGAGAATTTGTCAATATAAGACAAGGGAAAATGTCTGTGAAGGAATATTCTTGGAAATTTCATCAGCTGTCAAGGTACACCCCAGAATTGGTGTCTAATATGAGAGCAAGGATGATGAAGTTCACTTCTAGACTATCTCAGGATTTGATGCTTAAAAGCAAGATAACATCGTTGATCTAGGATATGGATATTTCTAGGTTAGTGGTCCATCTACAGTAAGTGGAGGAAGAAAAGAAGAAATAGGCAGAGTTTAGGGAAAGTCAGGGTAAGAAGTTCAGATCTTCTGAACAATGTAGTGGGCATAAACAAGGTGGTCAGGATAGTGGTAAGTGGATACAGAAGAACTGGGGAAGTTCTAGTTCCTTCTTTACAGGTAGTGCTCGTTACCTAAAATAGTTTGGTGATGGACGTCAACAGGCTAGTGATAATTTTTGAGTACAATGTTCCCAATCTTAGAAATTGTTGCTCATTCGGCTTCATCATGCCCTCCTTGTCAGTTCTGTGGTAGCTTACATAGGGGTTTTTGGGATGAGAGGAGGGAAAAGTGTTTCAAATGTGGTCATCTAGTCCATATGCTCAAAAATTATCTGGTTGGTAAGGGTGCTTTGAGAGCGAGTAAGGCTCTGGTTTCTTCATCTTCTACTCTAGTATCAAAGGGTGCTACTTCTACATCTGTTTTTGCTTCTGGTACCAACGCTGGTAGGAATAAGTTATATGTTTTTGCTACTCGTCAGAAATCTGATGTCATGACTTGTAAGTTATAACTCATTTCTCGGGGCATAAATGGCTTGCTTGATTCAACGTCCACCCCATTTTTGGCTATGTATTTTGGTTTTAATCTCGAGGTTATTTCAAATCCTATTCTATTTCTACCTCGCTAGATGACTCTGTTGTTGCTGAGAGAGTCTATAGGGGCTGTTTGGTATCTATTGGTAGTGGCAGGATGTGGTAGATTTTTTGGAACTTTATATGTTACATTTTGATGTCATTTGGGTATGGATTAGTTACTCTCTTGTTACACATCCTTAGATTGTCAGACCCGTAAGGTTGCCCTTAGGTTCCCTTGCAAACTTGTTATTGAGTGGGACGTTGGTTCCCTAGTTACTAGGGGAGTTTTATTTGGTATCTTAGAGCTCAGATATTAATCTCAAAAGGGTGTCTCTGTTATTTGGTCTGGGTTAAAGATTCTAACTCGGAATGTCCTCTTTTACAGTCGGTTTGGTGCTAAATAAGTTTCTTGAGGTTTTTTGGCTGATCTTCTAAGTGTTACTCGAGATAGAGAGATTTAGTTTGGTATTGATTAGATGTCAAAAACTCATCTAATATTTATTCCTCTTTATATAATGGCTCCGACTGAGTTGAGAGACCTCAAGGAGCAATTTAAGGATCTTTTTGATAAGGATTTCATACATCTTAGTTTATCCCCTTGGGGTTACTGGTATTATTCATGCAAAAAAATGGTTCCTTCGGATATGCATTAACTATCACCATTTGCAAGGTGCCAAATTCTTCTTTAAGATAGATCTTTGATCTAGGTATTATCAGCTTAAGACTAGGGATGTGGATATCCCTATGTTGGCTTTTGATTCTCTGTATGGGCACTTTGAGTTCCTGGTTATGTCATTTTATTTAACTAATACCCCGACGATATTTATGGACATCATGAATAGATTTTCAGGCTGTTTCTGGATATTTTTTTAATTGTGTTCATTGATGACATCTTGGTGTATTCTAAGAGTCAGGTGGATCATGCTAATCACCTGTGTCTGGTGTTGTAGAACTTTAAGAAGTAGCAATTGTATGCTAACTTCTCAATGAGTGAGTTTTGGTTTAACATTGTATGTTTTATTGGTCATATTATTTTGAGTGAGGGGATCATAGTGGACCCACAAAAGGTGGCAGTGGTTAAAAGGTGGCATAGGCATACAACTCCAAATAACATTTAGAGATTTTTGGGTTTGGATTAGTATTATAGGTAGTTTATGCAAAGTTTACCCATAATAGCTACCCCATTGATAATTGACTCAAAAAAAGGTAAAGTTTTCTTGGTTGGATACTTGAGAACGGAGTTTCAAGAAGCTAAAGTAGAACCTAACTTTGACTCTAGTTTTTATATTACCTGAATGTAATGAGGGTTTTTTGGTTTATTATTATGCATCCTAGGTGGTTCTTGATTTCATTTTAATAAAACATGGGAGGTGATTGCCTATGCTTCTAGGCAGTTGGAAGTACATGAGAGAAATTATCCTACTCACAATTTGGAGCTTGTAGCGATGGTTTTTTCTTTGAAAATATGGTGGCATTTTTTGAATGGAGTGCATGTGGATATCTTTTTTTGACATATGAGTCTGCAGTATGTGTTCACTCAGAAGGAGCGGAATCTCAAGCAAAGGATAGAGTTGGAGCTTCTTAAGGACTATGATATGAGTCTTCATTACCACCTAGGTAAAGTTGATATAGATGCTGATGCTCTTAGCAGGTTATCCATGGGGAGTTTGGTTCATGTGTATAAGAAGAAGTAGGAATTAGTGAGGACATTCACAACTTGGTTAATATTGGATTTTATCTCTTGGACTCCTATGTTGGTGGTGTGATGGTAAAGAAAGTGGTTCGATCGTCTCTTCGTGCAGAGATCAAGGAAAATCAAATGTTAGATCATATCTTGATTAAAATCAAGAGTGATATTGGTGGGCAAAAGGTAATGGTATTTGAGATCAGTGGTGATAGTACTTTTAGGTACCAAGGAGGTGATGTGTTCCTGACATCGATGGTTTGAGACAAAGGGTTTTGGGTGAGGTGCGTGAATCACACTACATTGTTCATCTCGGTTCTACAAAAATGTATCATGATCTAAAGGTTGGATTGATCCTTGCATCTTTGTTTTCTAACTTAGTTAAGGGTTAGAATAGATCCTTGCATTTTTGTTTTCTAACATAGTTAAAGGTTGGATTGATATTTAATAATGGAAACTAATTATGATTGTGTTTGACGTATTTCGTTCGTACTTCAGGGATGAATGATCATTGTGGGGGAAACTGAAACTCCCTAGGTTTTGGAACCTTAGATATTTTCCTGTATTTTTGGTCAAGATATGACTAGGGGTTACAGGTTTTAAGCTGGGATATGGTTGGTAAGGTTTGGTCGTACACTAACCAGTGTTGGTTGGTGGGTTGGATTGGTTTCTTAAATAGGTATTACTTGTTGGTATGAGTCGTATGGTTATATACGGGTTGTATGGTTAGATACGGGTCGTATGTTTTGGTCTTTCACTTAATCTAAGACTTAGTAACTTAACTTGGATCTAAATAAGCATGGATCACGATAAGCCATAAGACAAAGTATGAGTCATACCATTGACTAGTATTGTAGACAATGATCAAACCACTTTTGATTCTATTCTACTAGGGGTACAGTTTAGGGGTACTGATTATATGGTTGGATATGACTTGGGTTACGTAATCGTATGTTTGACTGTGTTTATTCCAAGGGAGAGGCCTTGGGTATGAGTGGCGTATACCACTCGTATTGGAGGGTACTAATTGGTATGGGTGATTGGTACCATCTGATAGGACTTTTAAGCAATTTAAGTTGGGGGTAATCTGGACATTTTCTAACTTAACCTCTTAAATCCCCATGACTTCTATAATATTTGGTAGCTTATTTACCATATTATTCTAATCATAAACACTTAGAAACTCTCTTGAAATCACTCAAAGACTCTTGGGTAAAGAAAGACTAGGGTTACATCTAGAGGAGCAATTTCGGGCTTGTTTAGGTGATTTCTCTCAATCATCTTTGTAGTCTAATTCATGTACTCCTCCCTCATTTTTATTTCCAACTAAATGCATGTTTTATACAATGTTTTCTTGGCATGATTATTATTTGGTTTTGGGGTTTTCAAATATATGTTGGAGTTTGGTATTAAATGCTTGGTTATGGTTTTATCATGTTTTAACTGTGTTCTTAAATGCTTTAATGGTGGTTTGGACAATTGGTTCCATGGTAATGGTTAATTGGTAATTGGAATTGGTTTTGGAAACACTATGCCCCTAATGTGTTTGATAAAATGCCTATTCTAATGTTTTTACTATATTATGGGAATTCTAAGGGAACTATTGCATGATATGGTTTGGTAATTGAGACCTAAATGATATACATGGTTTAAATTGTTTGAAATCGTTTGGTGGTCATAGTTATGGTTAATTAAACTTCCTTGGGGTTACAATTGATTCCCCCACATATACATGATAATGAACAACTTGTGGGGTACGTGGGATTTCCCTAAGCAAACTTAATAATGGAACACTTATGAGATACATAGGAATCCCCCAATTTAACTTGATAATTTAATCTGAAAGTACATGAGAATCCCTTTACATAAAAAGGCTTTCTAAGGACATTGCGTGCAAGCAACAGTCGGTATTACAATACTAATACTTAAAGCCTTATTTAATAATAATGGAATAAGCATTTGGTTGGTTGGATATGGTTTTGATTGTACAATAATGGAGAGGTATGATAGATAATTGTAAAGGTGTGAGTCTAATGGACGGACAATGGAAACTTATGTTTTTCGACATTAGAAGTGGTCCTAGTGACCTTATATGATCCTTTGATGTAAAAGGGAATCCTCTAAGTACACTATACATATGTATCATAGAAAACGAAGTGTACTTGGGAATCCTCTACTCTTATGGTATATTTGGTTCATGTAGCTACATGCATCGGGGCCCATTCAAGGGGTTACACTGGACCCATATATCCCGTGGTTTGTTCTAGGGTGGTTAAGCTATGCATACCCAGGTTAATGATTTTAAAGGAATGCTAAATCCAATTCCTTTTCCCATATGCATATGGTTGGTTTACTTTGTTTAATGGAAGGCATTAATTTATCCTTATCCCTAGTTCATGCTAGAATTCATCCGCTAACCCGTCTTTAGGCGGTTGTACCCCCACACGATATAGGAATCGTCCGTTCTACTCCTCCTACATAGTTATCAGATTCGGGATCAACTATTGTATTAAGGTGGTGAGCTTACATATTTTGGAAGACTCCATTTCTTATCAAGGATATCTTAACATACTTTTGTTTATTAATGGATATTGGTTTTGGCTATGGTTGGGGGCATGTACCAACCAGATATTGTTTTTATTTTGGTTAGAGGCTTGTGTAAGTACTATGGGTTGGAATGGGTGGGAACAGTATTGGTTTCAGCCATAGTTTTTACATTTGTATTGGGGTTGTTACCGTTGGACTAAATTTATGATTTTTCCATCCTTTTATGTTAGGCTACATACAGAACTTGGTTTTTATATTGGTTTGGTTATGGTTGTTAGTTGGTTATTGAAGGTTGGACTTGTTTTGGTTGGTCACGGTTATAGGACTTTCCTAGAGTCTTAGGTTATGCTTAGATGCTATCTTGTTATATGTTCGAGATTTATTCGACTCAGGATATGAATCGGTTGGCTGTGTTGGATAACAGGAGTGGCCTTCAGTCCTGGTTGGACTTGGATACCTATTACGACAAGGCCCTTGTTTGAGTTGTGTCACCTAGCTAGTAGCACCTTTTAACAAGAAGAGGGTCTGGGGACCCCACTCTTACTCTCTGTCATACTCTTTAGCTCAGGTTTTCGGTCCTCAGACATCCCATCAACCTGTGACACTACCAAAACAAACACTATGTGAAGTAAAATATTAAAATACTTAAAATTAAATACCTACCTTAACTTGGGTTGCATCCTAAGAAGTGCGTGATTCAGTGTCGCAGCACAACCGAACATCATTACTCAGTCGAATTCCTTCATCCGCTTTCTCCTACTTGGAGGACATCATCGTATTAATTTATGACCCTTGAGTTTGTAATCTTAAGGTTAACATCTTTCTCAACACTATCCTTTCCATTCATGTTAATCATCATCATTTTGGGATTAGGTGGTGGTTTGGGCAACACAATCCGACTGTCCAATAGGTTCTTGGTGATTTGGCTTCTACCACCCCATACTTATCCACTTCCATCACTTTAATCATAGACAAATATTTGTAGTACGACCAATATCATCGTGAGATTCCCCTCTCTCATATCTATTAACACTTCTCATGCGGCTAAGAATGGACTTCACAAAATATCGGCATCCTGCTATCTACATCAAAGTCCATAAGAATAAAATAGGCTAGAATTACAAACTTACTAACCTTTATTAGGTAATTCTCAATAATTCCTTCGGGCTTTACTATGGTCCTATCTTCCAACTAGAGCATTAAAGGGCACAGCCTTGGCTAACCCAATCCAAGAGTGTTAAACATGGATAGAGGCATAAAATTTATACTTGAAGCCTTCGACCACTTTACCGTCACCAATCAGTAAGGGGAGGGTAAAACACCCTGGGTCCTTATGTTTCTTGAGCATCTTCTTTATTACCATAGATCTTTACTCCTCTGCCAATGCCACCATCTCAATATACTACAACTTTACCTTATTAGACACCAGATCCTTTAGGTACTTGGCATACTTGGGCATTCCCTTAAAAATATGTAAAAGAGGTGAATTAATTTGAAGTATTTGAATGTGTCAGAGAACTTCTTGAAACAAGAATCCTCTTGGGACTTTTTGAACCATTAAGGGAATGGTGGCAGTAGACTATCATTCACTTGTTCTTCACCCTTTGTTTTTAGGTACTTAGACTTCCACAAATTATCAGCATCTTTGTACTTAACCTGTTGTGGAACCAACTCTGCATCTACCTCTAATTTTTTACAGGAGGTTTATCACTAAGCTTATTATCACTCCTCAAAGTGATTTCCATAGATTTCTTTAGAGGTTCATTATAACTTGGAAAACCACCTTGAGACCTGGTATTCTGTGCCTGCTGTAATTGGTCCAACTGTTTCTCTAACTGCTTTTGAGCTACTTGCAAATTTTTTATTTCAGCAACAATATGTTCTTTGTTTGCAAAAATCCTTTTAAAGCCCCATCAATGTTACTGGCCTGAGTATTATGTTGCTGCTGGTGGAACGATTACTGTTGGTTGTTACCCTATGGATAATTGGTTGAGTCTGCCACTTTTTCTTGTAGGCATTACCATAATTTGGCTTTTAAGCTTTTTTCACAAAATTAACAGATTCAGGATTGGGTCCACACAAGTCTTCTGAGTGGCCACCGTTGCCACAAATCTCACACCATACTGGAGCCTATTGCACCGTATTAACCTGATCCTTAGATTGTTGCACACCAACTTCCAAAATTGATGCATATTATAACTATGCTAACTGAAAGTTCAGCGGCTAATGATATTATACTAATAATTTCTATCATACCTGCAGCCTTTATCACTAAGCTACAGGATTGAATGACGATGTTTAACGACTTAAAACCTAAAATCGCCATAACTTCTTACCTGGTTGTAAGATTTTGGCAAATTTCATATCGTTGGAAAGCTAATTGAATTTTCTACGCAATGGCTTGATTAAATCTAAAAATTACTGAGTATATCCAAAAATTTTATTTAGGAATATCTCTCACTTGGGAACATTCATCCTCGAATGCGGATAGTTAAGTTAAGAGAGTACGAACATACTGAGTTTACGTACTAAACTAGACATGGACAACTATAGCATGATTATGTGACTGGTATGATAAACTGAACTTACATACTGAACATGCATATCTGATGCATGATTTTATGGCAAAAATCAGTTTATGACATACATTATTGACATGAGGATGATATTAGATGGTAACTAATGCCATGTTTGTAATGTTACTGAATATAGGAGTAAGTAGGTTTAAGGAAAACTGTGATGATTTACGAGACACCATCTAACTAAGAGCTGACTGAATGACTTCAACACCCTACTGTGGCCTGAGGAACACATGGCATAGACTGAACTTTACGGACTATTTAGTGTGTAACATGAGTCATGACAACTAAGGATACTTGGAAACATGAATACGTGTGTCATGAACTGCATGACCTGAATTTGGAATTTCTGAACTTATTGAACCTGATTTGTACTACAGAGTGAACTAGAACTCCTTATACTAAGAACTGTAAGCATCCATGGTTTTCAATAATGCACACTAGTATGATCTATTATCATAATGCTGACATGTAAGGCACGAGTACTGACATTACTACTAAAATCTGAAAGCCTAAATTGGTTATTTGTTCTACCATCTCCCATTTATCTTAAAGCCATTATTCTAAATATGTGGATCAGTTAATAAACTCTAAACTAAAATGTCCCCACTTCACTTCTAGAGTCTGAGATACAATAATACTCATAAACACTGAACTTATCCTGAAAGACTACTCTTGATAATGTAAGGTCCACTGTTAGTAATTTCTTTTGATACACAATTGTTAGCTTTCTATATCCCCAACGATCATCATATAGTAACACCAACACAGACAAATCTTATCACTCTTCTTTCTACTAGCTCAATCTTCAAAGATTCAAACTTAGATTCTAACACACAATATGGATATCTACAAATCTTTAATAACCATACTACTTTTATCATAGCCTGCAAATACCACATCCACAATATATATTTCAAATCAACAAACATATGTTTTTGCATACACTCCTTCAAGCCTACTAATTCACTTTTTCTAAAACTAGCCCCGTGAAATATAATCTACTCATCATATAGTACTATCCCCATTTTACTTTTGCTAAAGCTTTAGGTCCCTGCTTTTAACTCTAGGTTATAGGTTATCACAGGATTCTGAGGAGGAATCTAAAAGAACACCTGAGTTTTGATAAATGCACGATTTTTCATGAATCATGAATGAAATCTTTCTTACTCAAAAGGGCACTAATGGGATAATTTCAAGCCTGCATAAAATCCCATAATTGTCTATAAGGAACTGCTTGAGAAATCTCTATCTATAATGATTGATAGATCTTGATTTTTTCTGTTACCTTGAAAAACAAGGTAGGGTTGGTAAGAATAAAGCAAGATGAGAATTTTTCTAACTTTCTTAGAGGACCTTTCTATAGCACGATCTGAGACATCAAAGAAGGGAAATTTTTCCTAAAACATCTCTTAGACTCTTGTCCATAAGTGTGGCATTCTACACACCCATTCAGAAGACTCTACGTGATGCAGCTTTAAGACTCCCTAATACTCTATTGAACCTTAGGCTCTGATACCAAGTTTGTAATTACCTGTTACTACCCCCTAGTCATCATACGGTGCTTGCGACCCTGAAGGACCATAAGCTAACCCATGAATGATATCTGCTGTGAGCACTGAACAATAATATTAAAATAATTGCGGAAAGATATATTGAAATTCCATAAGGTTCAAAATATCTAAAATACTAATAATGAATAATAACATCTGAATCTGAAACACTATCTGAAAATTTAGTCTGAAAAGCCTCTAACTGAATTTTTTTGAAAGTGGAGTTGATGGGACAATCCCTAACTTACTCCATCTACTAAAATACTGCTAAGATGAAGTACTAAAATAAAAGAATATCCTCAATAGATGAGGACTCACTACTAAAGCTGCTACTTCTGGCTGAATTTGGCTAAGCACAGTCAGGAAACTTAGCATCTGAACCTGTTATTTGAAACAACGTAGTGCAATAAAGTATGCATCGGGAAGTGGGAATATACTATTGTGCTAGATGAGTTATGGCTAAATACAAGGGTTCATATGCATGAAAAATAACTAACTAAATGATATAGGGTAACTAAACATAAGATTACGTTTATACTATAACTAAGCTTTTCAGAAGCTAAGTAGTGAGTTCTGCTAAATTTATAACTGAATTACTGATAATGATTGACTGTGTTTGAGAGTCCTGATTCTATAAAACTGAGTTGAGTTCTGAACTAAAGAGTAAAACTCAAACTGAAACTGTGGGATGTAATCATCTAACCAACATGCCCCAATTAGAACTAATAGGTGTCCAATTTGTCACCTCAATTGGAATGGTGTCAGTACCGTGCCACGAGTACTATCATTGGCTGTGAGTTAACCCTAAGTAGATGGTAGACAATTTTTCAACCCTCACTGACAAGAAAAATCATGAGAGATTTGTCAACCCTTATCTAGAATGAAGTTATCTCAACCTACGCTGGCTGCGTAATTTGTAACTCAAGGATTGCTACTAAGGGTCAAACCCTACACTAACAAGAATGCCCCCATTCCTGGGTTTGCTCAGTGCTGAATCCTACTCCCAACTGAAAGACACTGAACTGAGTATACTATAATGGACTAGACTGAGACTGAGCTTACTGAGTTTTCCTAAGTTCTGTAATTGAATGAGTTCTAGTTAGTTCTGTGATGGAGTGAGATTACAGATCGTGACATGATTGATACTATAATGGTAACTGACACTAGCTATAGGTAAACAGCTAAATTGTCGAGTACTAAATATCCCCAGGACTCGGTAGCATGAAAAGTCCCCAGGACTCGATAGCATGAAAAGTAAAGAAAAGCATAATCTTGAATAACATAAGAATGTTCACAAGGGTATAATTTACTCACAGAGACATTTCATCAAACACTTGTAAGGCATAAGCTTGTT
Source organism: Capsicum baccatum var. pendulum (assembly GCA_030864225.1). NCBI lineage: Eukaryota > Viridiplantae > Streptophyta > Magnoliopsida > Solanales > Solanaceae > Capsicum > Capsicum baccatum. Next base: position 154,058,741 of record CM061560.1, on the reverse strand, counting down.
CATATACTAACATGTCATGATTTCATCACTTTATTCATGTGGATATTCTATCAAACTCTTGGGGAGCATAACTTCATGAACATAGTCATGAATAACATATAAACATGGAAACTACAATGGCCAAATTATAATTCCGTAGGTTTAGCATACAATTCATATAATTCCCTGTAAAAGTACTAATCTAATTTCATAAATCATATAATCATCATGGATTAAAACCCAATTAACATCATAGACATATTAATCACTTTGTAAATTCAAGATTTTGTCACGATAATCACATATTCACCACACATGCTACTCAATTTCATGAAACTTGCACTTAAATCAAGGATTTAAACCTAGCTACTATCATGAACATGAATTCAATTTAATTCAAACATGGAAATCATAAATCTGAGATCTTGTATATTTAAAGAGGGATTCTTGGAATTTATGGGTGAAAGGGACCCATAGATGAAAACCTAACATACCTGAGAAGAAGAGTTCTTGAAGGTTCTTGGATATATTCTTGAGGATTGACCTTGATTCTTGAACTAGGTTTTTTGCCTCTTGAGAGAGAATGATTTAATTTGAGGAAAAACAGAATGAATAATGGTGTAACTAGGTTTATTAGGGTTGATTTTCGTGTTAAAGGCTAACTAGGGTCGTGAAAAAAAGACTCAAATACCCCTGGAATTATTTAAAAGGTCCTAGTTTAAAATTAGAAATTAACTGAAAAATCCCAATCTGGGCCCTTGGCGCGATGTGGGAAATTGCCTGGCGGCGCGATGTGTTGGTATCGCGTTGCCACTTTGTTTCTGAATTGGAAGTGCACCACAATGCGGTGGAATCACGTTGGTACAGTGGAAATCGACATTTGCGAATTGGGTCTGTGGTGCGATGTGCCAATATCGTGGAGCAACACTAGAAATGGAAAACTGCTTTTTTGACACACTCTGTGATGCGCTACAAGCCTGAATGATGATGTTTAACGATTGAAACTTAAAATCACCATAACTTCTTACCTGGTTCTCAGTTTTAGGCAAATTTTATATTCTTGGAAAGCTAATTGAATTACCTATGCAATGGCCAGCTCAAAATCTAAAAATTACTGAGTATATCAAAAAATTATTTAGGATAACCCACGTATTGAGGGTTAATCTAGGCTAGGGAAATATAGGGTATTATAGTATAGCTCATCATAAGTCTTTTCCAAAGCCTGACCACCTATAGCTGAATATGTGCCATGACCCAAACCCGAACCAGGCCATGATGGGTATCTCAAGCCTACCGTGGGCCGAAGGCCACCCCTATAGCCTTACCTCAATAGCACAATACTAATAAACAACGAAAGAAAACCAAAATATATAAGAAAGATAGATAAGTCCAATCAAGATCTTAGAGTCAAAACATACAATCATTCACCACTTGACAATAAAAGCCTCTAAACCAGAATATCAATTATGTTGGGACATGCCCCCGACTATGACCAAAAGTATCCAAAATAAAATACAAAAAATAGTAAAAATAATAAGAAACAAGAAAAATGACGGGTCCTTCCAAAAGGAAGCTCGCCACTTTATAGAAAATCCACAAGAATACTGAATCATCTAACATTGCATAGGAGAAATAGAAAACCCTTCAGACCCTAAATCTTAAAATAATATAGCATCCAAAAACGGTTAGTAGGGTGAGCACTAGCATGTAACTAAGGTAAAGGGATAAAATAATGCCATTTACCAAAATCAGTAAAAACCATATGTACAATATTCAATATACATATAGGATGCAGAAATAGGGACAAGGGTCTAGAACAGGGGAGTTTAAGTATTAGCCTGAACTATGTAGCTCGCTCTTTACTAATGGTACCCATGGGCTATATAGGTAAAACTCCCCATGATGGAAGGGCCATAGTGTGTGTTATCCGCATGAACCGAGGAAAGGTTTAAGACTCTAAGGCCATTGCCCTCCCAATATATATATATATATATATATATATATATATATATATATATATATATATGTATTGTGTGTACCAAGCACACAGTCACGTGAACCCCAATACCGTCAAACGTGGTTAATTGTGTCGATCCCTGAAGGATCTACACCTTCCCAATGAGCTATATAATTTCATTTAAGCCCAAATTAAAACACTTTACACATAAACCAACCCTTAACTCAGGAGTCATTTATGAAGGCATTTATCAACATGGTATCGTTATTCCGGTATACATGCAACATAATGTAATTATGCCAACCAAACTATATAACCAAATTGACTCCCTAGTTCTACGTAAAACAAAAATCAAAGGCTACCAACGCCATCCAAAACCATATTCATTCATTAATCCTTTAATGCAATATCAAAAGACAAGTTAAACCACACAGTTATCCATATTCAAAACCAAGTTTACAATGTGGGTTTAGGTTAACGTTAATATCAAGCCAAAGTTTACTCAATATGGGGAAATCCATGTCCCCCATTCCAACCATTAAATGAATGCACCAATTAAGTCCCCATAACCATTAATTAAAGCGTGAATAAATAGATTAATGCTTGGGGAAAGCAATTCAAGTAAACCCAATCAAAATCCCTCAACTCAATTTTAAACCCACAATATAAATCACATGAATAATGATTCAATATATTCCATAATTTAAAATTACAAGTTAGGGATGAGCAACATGTCTAAAAGGTAGAACAATTTGAAGAAAAATTGAAGTTTGGGTCTTGAACAGTGAATTTCTTGTAAAACCTTTGAGCTTTCTTGGATTTTTAGTTAAAGAGGAGAATATGGGAGTTTGATCTTTGAAAACTGAAAGAAAGGGGTTAGTTTTATGTTTATAAGTAGTACAAGGGGTAAAAAGACCAAAAGCCACTCCCCCCAAGTAAAAAAATCAAAACTAAATCAATTTAACATACGAGTGTGGCACACTCTTATTGCGGAGTGTAGCCTCCGTGCCACGCCGTTATCACGGAGGCCAACCTCCATGCCGCACCACTATTGCCGAGGCACACTACCTCTAGCAATAATTACGCAAACGTAGTCATCCTATCAATAACAACCCAAATAGAATCTTACTGATTATGAGACTACAGAAGACCCGTAATGAAATATACGTTGTTCATCTCCCACTTCCACATAGACAATTCAATCTCATGAGATATGCCACCTGACCTTAATTGTTCATCCTAGACTTGTTAACAAACCATACACTTAGCCACAAAGGTCTCCACATCCTTCTTTACATTATTCCACTAGTATAGTTCCTTCATGTCATAGTACATTTTAGTCCAACATGGATGAACTGTATTTCTACACTCATGAGCCTCAGTCAAAATCCATTCTCGTAACCAATCAATATCTAGGATGCACAATCTTTCTTAATACCTCAAGATACCATTTACCCAATCTCCAGGCCATAACCTTTAATTGACCAACATTATCCTTAATCTGAATAAGTATGGTATCCAAAGTTTACTTCTCCTTAACCTCAACACAAACAAATAATTTAACTACTTCCTCAACAATTACTTCTCCATCCTTAGAGTCCAAAAGACAAACTCCCAAATTGTCCAACCTATGAATATCCTTAACTGATCTTCTTTTCTCCTTATGAACATGGGATAAGCTCCCATTAGACAACCTGCAATGAGCATCAACACCAACATTAGCTTTATTTGGATGGTAATGGAAACTCATGTCGTAATCCTTATGTACTTCAAGTTACTGCCTCTTCCTGTGATTTATTTCCTTCTGCGTAGACACAAACTACAATCTCTTATTGTCTCAATAAATGTCACATGAAATGTATACAAATAATGGAACAAAATCTTCAACGCAAACACCACAACCACCAACTCTTGATCATGAGTCGAGTAATTCCTCTTATGAACCTTAAGCTTTTTGGAAGCATATGCTATAACTTTACTATGCTACATCAAAAGACAACCCAGTCTTACACGGTATGTATCACAATACACTACAAATCCATTAGTACCCTTGAGAAAGGTCAACACTAGTACAGAAGTCAACTCATTCTTCAACATCTCAAAACTACCTCATTAGCATTGGACCACAAAAACTTAACCTTCTTCTGAGTCAACCTTATCAACAAAGTAGCAATAGATGAGAAACTCTCTACAAACCTTTTATAATACCCAGCCAAGCCCAAGAAGCTCCTAATTTTAGTTGGATTTCGTGGGTCAAGGCCATCTATTAATTACCTCAACTTTCTATTAATCCACCTTTACCCCTTCACTTGACACAGTATAGCGAAGAAAGGTCACAACACTTAGCCAAAATTCACTCTTAGAAAATTTTGCATACAACCTTTGGTCTTTATGAGTTTGAAATATAATTTAGAGGTGATTGGAATTATCCTCCTCACTCTTAGAGTATACCAAGATGTCATCAATAAAGTCTATACAAAACAAATCCCAAAACTGCTTGAACATCCAATTTATAATATCCATGAAAGTAGTAGGAGCATCAGTCAACCCAAATGACATAATCAAGAACTCATAATGTCCATACCTTGTTTGAAAAATAGTCTTAAGAATATAAACCTCCTTATTTTTAACTGGTGATAACCCAAAAAAAGATCAATATTAGAGAAACACCTCGTACCTTGAAGCTAGTCAAAAAGATCATCAATCCTAGGAAGAGGGTACTTATTTTTCACTATAAGCTTATTCTACTGACGATAGTCTATACACATCCAAAGAGACCCATTTTTCTCTTGCAAAAAAAGTGCAGAAGCACCCTACGGAGAAATTCTTGGACACATAAAGCCCTCACACAAGAATCTTATACACAAAAGTAAAAGCTCAAGAGTACTACTCCAAAATACCATATCTTCAAGAATTGACTCACCATGTTGGAAAGATAATGCATCTTACTCAGTCATAGATATCATACAGATTAACCAAATACCATTAAACATGTACCCTTACAATAAGAGATTTACCCATAATCACTAATGCAGATGAAATTATTACAAGAATGGGTATAAGAATCAATATACGTTAACTCTCACAAAGAATTCACAAGTTACACATGATGAAGAATAACCTTTCCCTTAGTGTAGTACTCTACTAATATCAGAATATTAAGGCTTCGGATAAAATAGGTCTTTAAGGTTATTTATGTAGGCTAAGGGATTGGTAGGAACTATTCTAGCCAGTAAAAGCTACTATGTCCCTTTAAACTTTAATAAATAACATGAACATTAAGATCAGTCTATTAATAACCAATTTCATCAACATTCATCTACATACTTCTCTTATTTTGCCCGATGTCATTAAGATAATTCAAAAGTATCACAGAGGGAGTATTATTTCCCAACTCAGGAGCAAATTTAGCACAATGTTCCTCTCTTTTTATTACACGACTTTGAATCGCAACAGATATCAATTTTACAACCCCAATAGCTTTTTTTTTTGGGGGGGGGGGCTTACTTTCACCTCTTTTCTTATTATTTTCACACTCCTTTACTTCATTAATTTTCACTTAACGCATTTAGTAGCTTGGATCAAATTAAGGTAAACCAAAGGGGAACAGGCTACATACGAGGTTACCAACAAATTAGGCTGAAGGCTCAGTGGGGAAAACTAGGATTATGTAGAAGGGTAGATAAAAAAGAGTATGAATCATGGATATCAAAGAAACTCCTATATCATCTCCTAAATCCACACTCTTTATATTATTTTGCACACAAACCAGGCAAGTTCTAGACATAAAATGCAACAAAAAATACACAATGCCACACACACAGAGGGCACATGCTTAAATCAAGTAAGATCAGCATAAACTCTCAACCAAGCAAAACCATGAATTGAACATTAATCCAACAACATACATGAATAATAAATTGGATCCTAGGAGTCTCAAAAGTAGTATTCACATAATTAACATGCTTTTACACACAAAATCCACTTCCATCATGCAATCAAACATTGAACCAAGAAGAACATCACATTTATCCTAATAAAAAAATTAAAATTTACTCCTAAAAATTAAAAAATTATTAGGTCCAAATCGCTCCCCTATGAAAAAAAACTTAAAAGAACAACTATGTGGTGGGGTGAAGGGTGCACCTAGATTGACCCAACTAATGAAAACCTAAAAACTAAAAAGAAATACATTTTGTAATTTTTTAAAATTTTCATATTTAACCCAAAGCAAACTAACAAAACAACTAACCCTATAACCCTACAGCATCACCTCACCCAAAACCATTGGAATTTCCTCACCCCACATTTAAAACTTACTTTGTCCCCAAAGTAAACTTAAAATTACAGATTAAAATACTCCTTGGGGCCTCTAGGCCTAGCTAGTAGCCTCTTTTAACATCAAAAGGGTCTAAGGACTCCACACTTATTCTCTGCCATACTCCTTAGCTACGGTTTTTGGTACTCAAACATCTCTTAAACATAAGACACAAAAAAATTCACTATGTGAACTAAAATTATAATACTGAAAATAAAATACCTACCTTAACCTGGATTGCCTCCTAAAAGTGCCAAATTTATTATTGCGGCCAACCCAACATCATTATTAGTCGAATTCCTTTATATTTTTCCTCCTATATTGATGATATCTTCGTATTCATTTATGACCTCTTGAGAGTATAATTTTAAGGTCAACATCTTTCTCAACACTAGCCTTTTAAGGATTATCAATAATTAATATTTTAGGCTTAGGTAGTGCTTAAGGAAACTCAATGTAACTAGCCAAAGAGATTCTTGGTGATTTGGATTCTACTACCCCATGCTTATCCACTTTATCACTGTACGTATACAGAAATATTTATAGTGGGAAGCTAAATTAAGTGGCTTATAAGCTCTGAAAACCACCTCTTCATTATCAGATCTCATTGGTAAAGTGTTCTCTAACATCTATAAACTCTTCTCTTGTGGCTAAGAATGGACTTCCAAAAATTTTCGCATCTTGCTATCTTTATCAAAATTCATAACAATAAAATCAGTGAGAATTAAGAACTTACCAACCTTTATTATGACATCCTTAATTATTCCTTCGGGCTTCAATATGGTCTTATCCCCAAATTAGAGCATTAAAGGGCATGGACTCAGCTAACCCGACCCAAGAATATTGAACATGGATAGAGGCATAAAATTTATACTTACCCCCAAAACACTCAAGTCATGGACCACTTCATTGTCACCAATCTGTATGGGAAGGGTGAAACTCCCTACGTCCTTATGTTTCTTGGGCATATTCTTCATTACTATAGAGTTTCACTCCTCTTGCAATGCCATCATCTTAATATCCTACAACTTTACCTTATTACTCACCACATTCTTCAAGTATTTAGAATACATGGGTGTTCCCTGTGAAACATTTAAATGACGTTAATTAATGTGAAGTTCTCTGAATATGTCAGAGAATATATTAAAAAAAGAATCCTCTTTGGCCATTTTGAACTATTTAGGGAATGGTGGTGGTGGTCTATTATTCACTTGTTCAGCGACCTTTGTTTTGGGGTACTCTAACTTCCCTAAATTATCAATAACTTTATAGGTAACCTGTTGTGGAACCAAATCTGTATCTACCTCCTTATTTTTCATTGAGGGTTTAATAAAAATCTCCTTGACACTCTTTAAAGTGATTTTTTTAACTTGCTTTGGAGGTTCATTTTAACTTGACAAACTAGCTTGAGGCTTGGTATTATGTTCCTGCTGTAATTGCCCCACCTATTACTCTAACTTCTTTTGAGCTACTTGCTAATTTTTTATTTCATCAGCCATTTATTATGGGTTTGCCAAAATCTTTTCTAGAGTCATTTCAATGTTACTGGCATGAGTATTATGCTGCTGTTGTTGGATCTATTACTGCTGGTTATTTCCCCAAGGATATATTTGTTGAGTCTGCCACTAGTGGTGTTAGGCATTACTATAATTTGGATTTTGAGCATTTCCCATAAAATTAATGGATTCAGGATTGGGTCCACACAAGTCTATAAAGTGGCCACTATTACCACAAATCTCACACCATACTTGATCCTGTTACACCGCATTAACTTGACCATGAGACTCTTGCATGCTCAACTTGCTAAATTGATTCATATTTTAACTATGCATAACTAGAAGTTGGGCGGCTAAGGCTATTATGCTATTAATTTTGATCATACACATAGCTTTTTTACTAAGATCCTTGAGGTATCAATATTCCAATCTAGATTTCCTTGTGCAATCTGATTTAACAAAGTGTATAGCTCATCATAAGTCTTTTCTAAATCCTGACCACCTACAGCTGAATCTATGTCATGACCGAAACTCAGGTCCGACCGTGGTGTGTATCTCAAGCCCACCGTGGGCTGAAGACCACCCCCCTTAAACTTACCTCAATACCACAATACTAATAAACAATGAAAGACAACTAAAATATATAATAAAGATAGATAAGTCTAATCAAGCTCTAAGATTAAAAACACACAATCATCCCACGCATGTCCATACAATCCTTTAAACTAGAATACCAATCAAGTCGAAACATAACCCCAACTATGACCAAAAGAATCCAAAATAAAATACTAAAAATAATAAAAAAACTAGTGAAACGACATGTCCTTCCAAAAAAAGAAGGTTCGCCACTTTACAGAAGATCCACAGGAATGCCGAATCATTTATTATTGTGTTAGACTAACAAAAAACCTTTTGAACCCTAAATCATGAAATAGTGTAGCATCCAAGGACAGTCAGTGGGGCAAGTCTAAAATGTAATTTAGTGAAAGGGGTAAAATAATGATATTTACAAAAACTAGTTAAAACTACATATTTAATATTTGTATACACTTATATAGGATGTCGATATAGGGCCAAGGGTCATAAACATGGGAGCTTAAAGTATTAGCCAGAACTATGTAGCTCACTCCATACTAAATGCACCCATGTACTATAGTATGTGTTAGCTACATGAACCAAGGATAAATTGAGGAAATGTTTAAGAGACCAATTTCATAGCCCTTCTTATATATATATATATATATAGAGAGAGAGAGAGAGAGAGATATAATGTGTGCACCAAGCACACAATCACGTGGACTCCTAATGTCGTCAAACATGGTTACCAGTGTTGATCCCTCTGGGATCTACATCTTCAAGGTGAGCTACATAATTTCCTTTAATACCAAATTTAAATGCTTTACACATAAACCAACCATTAACTCAAGAGTCATCTATGAAGGCATTTATCACCATGGAATCGTCATACTAGTATGGTTGCAACACAATATAATTATGCCAACAAAACCATATATCAAATTGACTCCCAAGTTCCGTTTAAAATCAAAATCCAAGTCCATACAAAACCATATTAATTCATTTATCCTTTATTGCAATGTGTTGGGTTCAAATGACAAGTTAAACCACACAATTATACATATTCGAAACCATGTTTAAAGTGTGGGTTGAGGTTAATGTCGTTATCAAGCCAAAGTTTCATAATTTTGGGGAAACCCATGTTCCCTAGTCCAACCGTTAAAATAATGCACCAATTCAGTACTCGTAACAAATAATTAATTCATGAATAAATAGTTTAAACCTTGAGAAAAGAAATTCAAGAAACCCCAATCAAAATCACTCAACTAAATTTTAAACCCACAATATAAATCATATGAATAATGATTAAATATATGCGATAATGTAAAATTACAAGTTACAGATGAGTGACATTCCTGAAATATTGAACAATTTAAAGAAAATTTGAAGTTTGAAGCTCAAACAGTTAATTTCTTGTTAAACCCTTAAGCTTTCTTGGGTTTAGAGTTAGTGGTGTGGCACGAAAGTTTGCCAAAATGACCCAAACCCCTTCAAAAAATTCTAAAGCTTTCCCAAAAGATGCTTTTAACATCCCTAAACTTAAATCAAGTCAAAAATTGACATTATGCGTGCAAGAGAGTAAACTATTAATGTTGTTGAAATTTTGTGGGGTTTCACATTAACCCCCTCCCCTAGGATAATTCATCCCAAAATGATGAGTTAGCACACTTTTAACACAAGAATGGCAATACTGTAGTAAAAACCAAGGAAAATTCAAAAGGCGACAAGAGGGAAATGAAACCAATACCTTAACCACTTTCATCTAACATGGGGAACAAGAATGGGTACTTGGTTTTCATATCTTATTCATCTTTCCATGTAGCTTCTTTTACCTTTTTATTTCTCCAAATAGCCTTCACTGAAGTTATGTCCTTTGTCCTTAATATATGGACTTGTCTATCCAATATCTCAACCCTCAACAGGCACTATCAATAAAGAGTCATGCACAATCTGTTTCAGCATAGTCACTTTGAAAATATGATAAATTAAATCAAAACTAGCTAGTAAATCTAACTCATAAGAGATATTACTAATTCTCCTTACAATCTGATATGCACAAAAATAACAAGGCGACCTTCCCCTTCATTCCAAATCTCAAGACTCTTTTAACAGGAGACACCTTCAAGAACACCCAATCGCTAACTTCCAACTCCAACTCTCTTTTTATCATATCCTCATAAGACTTTTGGCAACTCTAACCAGTCTTATGTCTTTCTCTAATCACTTTCACCTTCTCCATGGCCTGGGGAACCAAATTAGGGCCAAAAAACCTAGTCTTACTGATAACGTTCAACTTAAAGATCAATTTAGTGCAAGACGGTCATCATTACTATATTTACCCAACTTTTAGAGTCGGGGTTGAATCCACAGGGAATAATGTGAATTGCGATTAAATTAATTTGAGACTATAGCTACAAGTTGAATTCAAATAGATGATACGAAAAGATAAAATAGGGTTTTTTTATGATTAGCAAATAATTTTTGGTGACTTTAGTTTCAGTGTTTGTAAATCAAGAGTTTATGGAATAACCAGAATTATGTTCACTAGGGCTTTCGGTACATGACAGATGCTAAAAGTGGTTTAAGATTCTCATAGTGGTTAGGATAACAAGCTATCTTTATCGATGATATGCTCAAATGTTTCTTGACCTATTTGAGTGTCTAATTTCGTAATCCTCTCGAACATAGGAAATTGATATTCACTGCCCAGCTTTTACCTCAGGTTAATCAACCTTGTTAAAATGTTGATTATTAAAAGAATTATTTTCAAGTCCCTGTTGATAATTCACTTCCTACTGTATATGATTTCCTTCTCAAGAAAATCAAAGTAGGTGTGTCTACTGTTTGCAACCAACAGACGTTAATTAAAATCTCAGAATTATCAGAAAATCCTAACACCTATTAAATCTTGAGTGTTTAGCACATCATCATGACCTAACCCTGGATCCCATAATTTAGGTTAACGAAGTTTAGCCACTCATGATGCAAAGAGAGAAACACATAATTGAATTCATAATTGAGAAGTTTAACTTTTAGTGTTGAATAATAATTAGTGAATCGTAGATTAGATCATAAGAAAAATCCCCAAAATAATTGTATTATTCGAATCCAAAAAGATAAAGAAAGAAATATCGAAAAATATTATCCAAGACTCAAAGTATCGAACTCTCTTTAGCATAATGATGATGATGAATGAATGCCTCCTAGAAAAAACTAAAACAAAGCTTTAAATAGTTCAACCTAAATAAGGAAATTAAATCAAAGTTGTAGCTTTTACTCGAAATAGACGACAACATCCGTGATAGCTTTTCAGGAGTCGATGGCTTATCACGGATGTTGTCAGTTCCTCTGCACTTTTGGCTTCTACTGTCAAAGGCTGATGACAACGGTGATGCCTTATCATCAACCTGATGGCTTATCACAAACGTCGTCATAAAAATATCTTTAACTCCTATTCTCTATTTAAGGATGATGACATTCATGATGGCGTACCACACTTTTGACGTCATATCACCAGATGTTGTCATCAGATTCAAATCATGCTTAAGTCTGACGACAACTGTGATAGCCTATGACAGGGCTGACGACTTATCACAGATGTCGACAGCCACACTTCTCTTGAAATTTCTCCAGATTTTAACTTCTTTTCTTCCATTCTTGTTGGTTCTTTATCCCATCAAGTTAAACCGTAAAATTAGACATAAACAAATCAAAATCGACAAAAGTTCCTTTAGATTTCACAATTATTCTAGGTTAAAGGTCTGAAATGTGTTAGCAATTACTGGCACATCAACACCCTCAACTTAAAACAATTGCTTGTCCTCAAGCAACTAAAACACAGCACTACAATGTTTAACCAAGAGACACATAAGATACCTATGAAAGTTGATCATCAATTTTAGTTCAAAACATATTACTCTCGCTATTTTCAATCTCTTTAAACCCAGTTGCGTATATCCATGAAGATCAACAATGTGATGGAAAGGAATCAAGATATGGCATCAACATAGCAACAATAACTATGCATATGTACAATTTACACTACCTAAACTAGTAGGCAACTAGCAATGCAACGCTTGCAATAATGAAGTCCCTCCTCGCTCATATATGAAATCAAGTATGTAAATGCAGGGGCGGTCAGGAGACACTCACTCTCAGAAAGAAATTTCAATCAATGAATGTCAAATACCATATGCTTTCCCTTATTTTCATTGCCTAAGTTTTCAGATAATTAAGTTAGGACCACTATAGGTCTTTTCTTTGGCTTTGTAACATAGGCTTGGGGCTTGTATGATACACAAGGATATTTAAATTAACTAAGCCTCCTTGGCACTACACTATTTTTGGGGTGTCACTTATCAACGTTTACTGAATTCTCTCCTTTCTTGATCACACATACTCCTTTACTTAATTTTTTTTTTCACAACTTTTCTTTTCTTATTCTTTTTCCACCGCTCCCAGCTTTTTATTCTTTTCTTTTATTCTACCTTTTTTCATACTTATTTTACGTCACGCACTCCTATGGTAGCCACCCTCAACTTAGGCAATTTGCCTCAGTCAAAGTGCACAATATCCAAGGAGGACCAGGGCCAAAATAGGTTCATTGTGATACAAATGGGAAAGTGATAGATATAATAAAAAGAATAGGAATTCAAGCTCAAAATCAGGATCAAGGGATATTATTCACACATGGAAGGTCACTTAGGCTAAAAGTGGACTAATATCAATAACGGCCTATTATCCTTTCCTAACAGCTATCCTATAACCAAGGCAAGACCAATCGGGCAAGTTCTAGATTTAACACACAATGGGAACTAGCTAGCATCTCACAAACACATGGCCCAAAGGTACATCACAAGTTACTACCCATTGGGTTCATGCAATTGTTAGTAGTGATTATCGTGTCCCTAATACTAATGCCATAAAAAAATTCACAATAGTCACATATAGATGCTTATCACACAATTACAAGATACATAATTGGAGAGGTATTTATCTTTCTAAGAAAAATCAACAAAAATATGTCAACTGTCCTAGATACTTATTTTTTCCCCAATTAACCACAACACATCACAAAACAAACAGCATATGCCTAAACATGTTGGCCCTACTAGGAACAAGACTCCGGGGAAAAGAGGCACGTAACAAAAAACCACGGAGGACATCAAAAACCACAAGTGCACCCTTAACTTAAAATATTACAATGTCCCCAATGCATCAAACCAAAACAAGAGAGTTAGAAACATACCTGTGGCACCATGGGTGCGAAGATCTAATGTCAATTATATAATACGAATACAAATAACAAAATACCTTGGGTTGCCTCCCAAAAAGTGCCTAATTTAGTGTCGCAGCATGACTCAGTTATCTTGACTACTCAGACTTCATTAAGATACCTTTTTGATAATTATTTATGTCTCCACTTGGAGGATTTGAAACGTCGACCCAACTTTTGATCAATATATCTTCAGGGTGTGTTGGACAAATATGAGGGCATGATGAGGAATGTTCTATCATGCCACTTCGAAGACTTGAACTACTTGCCTAATTTTGCATCGAACTTTCATCTGGGCTTATTTGGCAACGGTGAGAATCTTAAGCAACCACTAAATGGACATCGATCTTTAAGCTTCTTGGCCTTCAAGATTGGGGTTGTAGTATACCCTTTTGGAAGGAACAACTCCAAAATGTAAGAATCTTCCTCCAAATTTTCAAAATTCATCATTTGCTTGGGTGATTCGACTTTTATCACATCCACCAAGCATAATGTTGAAAAGTGATTCAAATGAGGACTAACTCTCAATTTTGGAGTAGCATCCCTATTAGTATTTCTACCCTGAAATGGACTAGCGTTTTCACAAGGATTATGCTTGATTTCTTCTTTTGCTCTAGTACCATCTCCTCATCTTTGGCATCTTAATTCAAAAATGGTTCGGTTTGTTGGAAAATCAACGAAGGTTGATCAACATCAAGCTCATCATCAACATCGGATTCTTGCTCCTCATCTTCACACTCGTCCATTAAGTTAAATTATTACACAAACATGATATCATCTAAACATAATGTGGAAAAGTTCTTTGAATAGTTGACCTCTATATCCATATCCTCTATCATTCTTCTTCCCTCATTATTTACCCTTATGTCTTGATGTATATCATGTATGATATCATTCATCATGTCCACACACTCCAACATTAGTTGAGGCATAGCTTCAATACCACTCTTTCCGGCATTTCATTTTTCCTGTTCTTGACCATAAGACCTATCAAAATCATAGGAAGAACTAGTATTTGGGTTAGCATACTGGGGAGGGGGCATTTGAGCAATCACTACAATGTCCATCTTAACCAGCACATAAAGAACAATCATACACCTAGTAGGATGGAGATGGTTCACACATCTCTCCACGGGAAGCATATCTATAATATTGCAAAAAGAAAGGTCCATCACAATATGGACAAGGATCATCAAGATACTATTTACAACCACCAAGCTCATGTTCATTCCAAGACGCCATAGTAATAAGTAAACTAAAAGAAAAATCTACCTAACACCAGAAATAAAAGAAAACTATAATCAAATATTTACAAGTTTGAATTCAAGCAAGTAGGCTAAAATTCTAAACCAACTCAATCCACAAAATTATTCCCCGGAAATGGCACTATTTTTATAACGCTCAACTTACACATCAATTTAGTGCAAGACGGTCGTTGTCAATATATTTAGCCAACTATTAGAGTCGGGGTCAAATCCACAGGGAACAATTGAGTGGCAATTAAATTTATTCCAGACTATAGCTACAAATTGAATTCAAATAGATGATACAAAAAGATATAATGGGGTGTTTTATGATCAGCAAATAATTATTGGTCACTTTAGTTTCAGTGTTTGCAAATCAAGAGTTTACGAAATAACTAGAATTATGTTCACTAGGTCTTCCGATACATGACAGATGCTAAAAGTGGTTCAAGATTCTCACGGTGGTTAGGATAACAAGCTATCTTTATTGTGATATGCTCAAATGTCCCTCGACCTATTTAAGCGTCTAATTTCCTAATCCTCTAGGACTTAGGAAATTGCTATTCACTACCCAGATTTTACCTCAAGTCAATCGACCTTGTTACAGCACTGATTATTAAACGAAGTATTTCTGAGTCCCTGTGGATAATTCACTTCCTACTTTATATGATTTCTTTCTCAAGCAAATAAAAGTAGGTGTGTCTACTGTTTGCAACCAACAGACGTTAATTAAAATTTCAGAATTATAAAGAAATGCTAATAACTATTAAATCATGAGTGTTTAGCAAATCATCATAACCTAACCCTAGATCCCATAATTCAGGTTAACAAAGTTTAGCCACTCATGATGCAAAGAACGAAACAAATAATTGAATTCATAATTGAGAAGATTAACTTACAGAGATGAATAATAATTAGTGAATTATAGATTAGATCACAAAGGAAAATCCCCAAAATAGTTGTATTGTTCGAATAAAAAAAGATAGAGAAAGAAATATCAAAAAATATTCTCCAAGACTCAAAGTATCAAACTCTCTTTAGAATAATAATGATGATGAATGATTGCCTCTAAAACAAAGCTTTAAATAGTTCAAGATAAATAAGGAAATAAAATTAGAGTTGCAGCTTTTTCTTGGAATAGACGACGACATCTATCGCTTATCAGGAGTCTGATAGCTTATCATAGATGTCGTCATCTCCTCTGCACTTTTGGCTTCTACTGTCTAAGGCTAACGACAACGTTGATGCCTTATAACCAACCTGACGGCTTATCACGAACGTCATCACAAAAATGTCTTCAACTCTCATTCTCTATTTAAGGATGACAACATTCATAATAGTGTATCACACTTTTGATGTCATATCACCAGATGTCTCATAGGATTCAACTCATGCTTAAGTCAGACAACAACTGTGATAGCCTATCATAGGGCTGACGACTTATCAAAGATGTCATCAGCCATACTTCTCTTCAGATTCCTCAAGATTTCAACTTCTTTGCTTCCATTCTTGTTGGTTCTCTATCCCATCAGCTTAAACTATAAAATCAAACATAAAAAAATCTAAAACAACAAAAGTTCCTTAAGACTTCGCAATTATTCTTAGTTAAAGGTATTAAATGTGTTAGCAATTGCTCACATATCACTTATGTATCTGAAACTACCTAATAGGAGACCTATATCTGCTACTATAATGAACCTCAAAAACATTTATTTGGAAGGTACAATGAAAACTATTATCGTAAGTGAACTCAATAATAGTTAAATAGTAAACCCAACTCCCTTTAAAATCAATCACACTGTCCCTTGGCATATCTTTTAAATTTTTAATAGTCTATTTTGTTTGTCCATATGATTTAGGGTGGAAAATAGTGCTAAGGTTCACCTGAGTGCCCAAACCATTCTGAAATGAAAGCCAAAATCAAGATGAAAACTCATACCTCAGTCTAAAATGATAGACACCGATGCACCATACAACTTTACTATCTCCTGAATGAACCACTATGTGTAATCCTTTCCTGAGTAGTTAATCCTCATAGGCAAGAATTGAGTAGGCTTAGTCATCCTATCAAGAATTACTCAAATAGAATCCAAATTGTTCATCTCCCACTTACACATAGGCAACTATATCTCTTTAGACATTCCATAATGCGTCAAATGTTTGACCTTGACTAATTGATAAACCATACACTTATCCACAAAGCTCTCCACATCCCTCTTCACATTATTCCACTAGTAGAGTTCCTTCAAGTCATGGTACATTTTATTCATATTTGAGTGAACTGCATATCAAGACTCATAAGCCTAAGTTAAAATAATTTCTCATAACCCATCAACATCAAGGACGCATAATCTACCATAATAACTCAAGATGCCATGTACCTAATCTCAAAAACCAGAACCTTTTACTGAACAACATTATCCTTAATCTGCATAAGTATGGTATCCAAAGACTTCCTCTTCTCTACCTCAACACCAAGAGAAGATTTAACCACTTCATGAACAATCACTCTTCCATCCTTAATGTCCAAAAGACAAACTCGTAAATTGGTCAACCTATGAATATCCTTTACTAATCCTATTTTCTCCTCACTAATAGGTGATAATCTATCTGTAGACAACCTACTAAGAGTATCGGCAACAGTATTAGCTTATCTGTATCATAGTGTAAACGCATGTCGTAATCTTTAAGCAATTCAAGCTATCACCCCTACCTGTGATTTAGTTCCTTTTATGTAAACACATACTGCAAACTCTTATCTTCTGAATAAATTTCAGCCTACACCCCATGCAAATAATGGATCCAAATCTTCAATGCAAAGAACGCAACCATAAAATCTAGATCATGAGTCAGGTAATTCCTCTGATGAACCTTAAACTCCCTGGAAGCATAGGTTATAAGCTTACCAAGCTACATCAAAACAAAACCCCGTCCTTGACAAAATCCATCACAGTACACTACAAATCTATCAATACCCTCGTGCAGGGTAAACACTAGTGCAAAAGTCAACTCGTTCTTCAACTTCTCAAAACTATCCTCTCAAGTATTGGACGAGAAAACTTATCCTTTTTCTTAGTCAACCTTGTCAGCAGAGAAGCAATAGATGAGAAACTCTTTACAGACCTCCTATAATACCCAGCCAAGCTCAAAAAGCTCCTAATGTCTGCTGGAGTCATCGATCTAGGCCAACTCTTAATTGGCTCAACTTTCTGTAGATCCACCTTTATCCCTTCTCTTGGCATATCATGCTAAAGAAAGATCACAACACTTAGCAAAAATTCACATAAAAAAATTTTCATACAACCTCTAGTGTTTAAGAGTTTTCAACATAATTAGAGGTGATTAACATGATCCTCCTCACTCTTAGAGTACACAAAGATGTCATCAATGAAGACTATACCCAACATATCAGACATTGCTTGGAAACCCAATTCATAAGATCCATGAAAGTAATTAGAGCATTTATCAAAACAAATAACATAGCCAAAAACTCATAATGTCCATACCAGGTTCAGAAAGGAGTCTTAAGAATATCAACCTCCCTAATTTTAACTAAGGATACCCTGAACGCAAATCAATCTTAGTGAAACACCTCACACCTTGAAGCTTATCAAAAAGATCATCAATCTTAGGAAGTGGCTACTTATTTTACACTGTAAGTTTATTCAACTAATGATAGTCAATCAACATCCAAAGATACCCATCTTTCTTTTGCACATAAAGTACAGAAGTGCCCCATGGAGAAATACTAGGACGAATAAAGCCCTTATCAAAAAAATCCTTTAACTACTCCATGAGCTCTTGAAATTTAGTCAGAGCCATCCATAATGAGAAATAAAAATAAGATATGTATCTGATAGAAAATCAATACAAAATTTTATTTCCCTATCCAGAGGAATTCCAGGAATATCATTGCAAAAACTTAAGGAAATTCATTAACAACAGGGATAATTGCAAAGAAGGACTTTTAGTGTTAGAATTTTTAGCCTGAAATAGATGATATAATACCCCTTCAAAATTAACTTTTGAGCTCTAAGATAGGATATAAACATCCCTATGGGTAATAAGGCACTCCCCCCACAATCAATCATCGGTTCATTAGGAAAATGAAAACTGACCTTTTGGGTCCTACAATTCAGAGAAGCATAACACAAATAGAGCAAATTCATACCCAAGATTACATCAAAGTCTACCATGTCAAGTTCTATCAAATCTGCCAATATCTCCCAATAAAAGACAGACACCATAACCCCTATATATTTTTCTAGCAGCAATAGACTCATACAATGGAGTAGAAATAGAGAAGGGGTAAGATATACTTTTAGGACCAAAATCAAAATGTATGGCCGTATAAGGGGTCACATAATATAGGGTAGAACACGGATCAAGTAATCAATAAACATCATGAAAGAAGATTTGGAACGTACTAGTGAAAACATCAGGGGTTGCCTTGGATTCCTGATGAGTAGTAAGAGAATAGTGATAATTTCATCCAATTCTGATACTTAAAGTGGCAATCTTATGCGAAAGAGTTGAACAAATGGTGACTAGGACCTTATTAGCACAAGTGAAAACTCTAGCCTAAGGATAATATCATTGTATATAACCAAGTTGACCATAATTATTGCATTGATTTCTCCTTTTCTCATAATATCAACGATTATGCAATCCATAAAAATGGAAAGGAGGATAAGGTGGGGCTTACTAAGATCCACTATCCTTAGACTAGGCATCTTCTGATTTAGGATGACTAATATCTTAAAAATGATGATCATCTGAAGACTTAGGATAGGGAGCACTAGCTCTCGAATAAAGAATTTCCCTAATTCTTTTTCATAAACCCTACCTACTATCTCTCCTACTAGTCTACTAATTCATATCTTGCTTTAATCATCTAAACTTCTTATTCTAACTCTCTCCTATCTCTACCTGCTTCTTTCTCTCATTCCCTACCTGCTGCATATAAACCACCATCCTAGATATGTCCATATCATTATTCAAAATAGAAAACTTACACTCTAACACCAAAAAATAGGAAAACCTAGAAGCAAACTTCCTCATTCTAGACGTCATATTAGACACCTTTTTGGGGAATAACGATCTAACTGCTAAAACTTCAAATCATACTCCTTAACATTCATCTTACCCTGCTTTAAGTTCATAAATTTTTAGTCTTAGCTTTACTCAACTCCCAAGGAAAGAAGTGGTCAAGAAAAGCACCTAAAAAGTTATCCCACCCTTGCCTATTTAACATCATCACCCCTCATTGTCTCCTACTCCTCATACAACTGAGAATCCTTATCTTTCAACTAATATGCAGCAAAATCCACACCTTCTAAATCATTAGTATACATCACCCTAAAGATTTTATCTATCTCATCAATAAACCCCTAAGAATCATCCTAAACCTTAGAGTCTGTAAAGGTTAAGGGATTTAATTTCATAAACTGGCAAACCCGAGTGATCTCAGATGAACTAACAATAGGACCAATATGATTAGACCGATGAGACTACTATGCCACCAACTGAGTAAGCATATGAATAGAATAAAAAAACTCTACATTAAAGATATCACTCTGAGAGCGAGCATATGAATAGATTGATGAAACTCCACATTAGAGATATCTCTCTGAAGTGACAAAGAATAAGAGTCACTAACCCATGAAGCTTGGGGAGGACTTGTAGGGACCGATGGAAACCCACATAGAGTAGTACAGACTGGAAAAGACACCCTAGACTGGGTTTGAACTCCGAAAATAGAGTGAGTTCCATCAATATCTACCTTAGGCAGGATAGAGGCTACAATAGAGTTTCTACGGTCATCAGATCTTCAGGGACACATGATCTAAAATGTGAATAAGCCAAGAGTTACAGAAGTTTCATATATCTAGATTGTATAGCCCAAAAATAGAACAAAAGAATGGGAAACATTCCTAAATTCCTTGCAGCTTCCCCCTTATAAGTGTGACGCATACAAACCTCTAAAAAGGACTCCACTCAACACGAATTTATGGACACCTAATGACCTTGAGCATTCTCGAATACCAAGTTTGGCATAACCTGAACTATGGCCTGGCTATGACTGTTATCTCAAGCCCATCGTAGGCCAGAGACCACCCCTAAGACTTATCTCAAAAGCACATTACTAATAAATAATGAAAACAATCATAATATATAATAAATATTGATAAGTGTAATCAAACTCTAAGAATGAAAACACATAATCATCCCACATTATCCCTCAAAAGACTAATCTAATATACCAATTAAGTCAGGATATTCCCCCGACTATGACCAATAGAATCCAAAATAGAATAGTAAAAAATATTTAAAACAATAAAGAAACTAGCAATGTAATAGGTCCTTCTAAAAAAAGAAGGCTCACCACTTCATAGGTAATCCATAGGAATACGGAATCATCAACACTGCATAGGAGCAATAGAAAAACCTTTGAACCCTACAACATGAAACATAGTTTCCAAAGAAGGTGGGTGGGTGAGCGCTGGCATGTAACATAGGGACATGGATAAAATAATGGCATTTACAAAAGCCAATCAATACCATATGCCCAACATTCATATATACATATATACGATGAAGAGATAGAGAAAAGGGTCATGAATATGGAAGTTCAAAGTATTATCCTATACTATGTAGCTCGCTCCATCCTAAAGGCACCCATGGACTATATGGGTCAAGCTACCCATGTTATAAGGGCCCTAGTATGCAATCACTGGATGAATCAAGGATAAACAGAGGAAAATATTAATACACCAAGGCCATATCCCTCCTAATAAACATACACACACACACTTATATATATATAATGTGTGCACCAAGCCCATGGTCCTATAGATCCCTAATATTGGCAAAGGTGCTTTCAAGTGTTGTTCCCCCTGGGATCTATGCCTTCATGGTGAACTACATAATTTTATTTAATCCAAATTGAAACATTTATACATAAACCAATCATTAACTCAAGAATTATTTATTAAGGTCCTTACCAAAATGGTACCATCATATCAATACACTTGCAAGCTAATATAATTAAGCCAAAAAATCCATATAACCAAATTGACTCCCAAGTTCCATTTAAAGTTTAAAAAGAAAGGCCACTAAGTCCATCAAAAATCATATTCATTGATTTATGCATTAATGCAATGTAATGGGTTCAAAAGAAATGTTAAACCATTCAATTGCCCATATTCAAAACCAATATTACAAAGTTGGTTGAGGTTAATGCCATTATCAAGCTAAAATTTCATCAATTTAGGGAAAACCATGTCCCCCATTCCAACCATTAAAACAATGCACCAATTAAGTCCTCATAGCCATTAATTAAAGAATGAATAAATAGTTTACACTATGGGGAAAGCAATTCAGCTATACCCAATCAAAATACCTAAAGTCATGTTAATACACACAGTGTAAGTCACAGAAATAATTTTTAAATATATGCCATAATTTAAAATTATAAGTTAGGAATGAGAAACATGCATGAAATATAGACCTATGTGAAGAGAATTTGATGTTTTGATCTCAAACAGTGAAATCCTTGTAAAACCCGTGAGCTTTCTTGGTTTTTCAGTTAGAAAGGAGAATATTGGAGTTTGGTCTTTGAAAACTAATGAAAAAGGGTCGCTTTTATGTTTATAATTTGAACAAGTGGTAAAAAGATAAAAAGTCACTTACCCCAAGTGAAAAAAAACTTGATGAATTAAACACCAAAGCATGACACGCCCTTATCGCAGAGAGTATCCTCTGACACACCCTTATCACAGTGGCTAACCTCCATACCATGCTGCTATCATGGAGGTACACTACATTGATTGATATTCCAAAATAACCCGAAAGCCCTTCCAAAAATTCTAAAACTTTCCCAAAACACCCTTTTAACATCCCTAAACATAATTCAAATCAAAAATTTATATTACACATGAGAAAAGGTGAAAATTAACGTTGTTAAAATTTTGCAAGGTCTCATAATCTTAAAAAAAAATATGGGTTATTATCAAGTGCCTCAAAAAATATGTGAGCTAGTACCTCATTGGACTGCTGGTGATATGGAAAGTCCTGAAGAAGATCTTTAAACCTCTTCCAAGCATAATAAAGGTACTAATTTGGGCTTTGTTTGTGTTTAAAATCTTTTCATAAAGTCTTCCAGTTTTGCCAAATAGGAAGAAGAAGATGAGGAATTTCTAGGCTAAGTGATCCCAAGTTATGATTGAACTTGTTAGATCATCATTCAACAACTTTTTTGCTTCCCCTAAAAGTGGAAAGGGGAAAGTGTCAGGCTCATATAATCAGTTGGCATACCCGTCGAAATGAATGTTTCACTAATCTTTAGAAAATTTTGTAGGTGGACTTATGAATGTTTATGTGATAGCTCGATGAATTGTCCACTGTTGTGCAAGAGCTACACTATGTTCTACTTTAATTATAATCAACCTCTAGGAGCTGGTCTTCAAATAGCGAAGGTCATATTAGCCGCAAGTAGAATTACCACTTTTCAAACTATCCTGTAGGATGGTGGATCCTTAGCCATAGGAGTAGGAATGTCTTGGTCCTTATCAATATATGGGTTAGGTAAAGAATGACTGTTTTTCCCCTCCATTGATATAAGCATTACATGGGCTTGAAGTATGGCTCAACCAATTTTTGGTCCCTTGCTATCTAACTAACTTATTAACCTTTTGCCTACAAATTTAGAAACTAAGACGGAGTTAAAAACACAAAAGAAATCAAAAAGGAAAACTAAACTAAGACAGTTTCCAATTGACTAGTCCATGACAATGACACTAAAAACTTATTGCGCCTAAGAGAACAACAAATGTATGTGGTCTCACCTAGTAAGATAGTGTCCTTTTACAAGCAAGGTATCAATCCCTCAGAGACTTGTGTTAACAACTATCCCTGATTACTTCAACTATTAAGATTAATTCAATGCTAAAATAACCAAAAAAAAATTACAATTTAAAATAAAGAATAAACTAAATAATATGATAGAGTAAAGGTTTAAGAACAATCAATGGGGAGAAAATATGGTCTAAGTCACTGCAAACAATCATACTAGGGTATATAATTTCATTGGTTAGGTTACTTATCTTGGTTGTTGATTTACAGGGTCTATACTCTCACTATGGCCTTCTGAACCTCTAATTAATTATCTAACTTAGCCCTATCACTACATCGTTGAGTGGGGATGTGAGAACTATGTTAAATACATTCATATATCATCTCTTACTTAAAACAAATAGAGAACATAGGTATATTCCTATCCAAAATTCAAATTATATCTCTATTCAATTAGAATATTACACTTCTATTGTATCTATCCCATGTTTTTTCCTCTTGTCCTTCCTCTCGAGTTCACAAGATTATTATACATGAATTCAAAGAATTATAAATCCTTAAAATAGTAATAAAAAGGATAAATAAACAACCAATAATTATTAATAACCAAAACCAAGTTAAGTAATAACAATAATACTAATGTTCATGGCCTTAACCCAGGAAAAGGGTATTTAGCCGATCAAGGACATAGTTGTAATCACAATAAATGAATACATGTTAAAATCCATAAAATAAACAATGTTATGGAATAAAATGCTAATTGAATTGTTTTCCATCCTCCCTTCATGTGTCAAGGTTGTCTAAGGTGTGAAACATAACAACTAAGTGTCCTATTTATAATTGGACACAAGCTGCCAATTTTGACATAAGGGCGTGCCACGCTCTTATCGCAGTGCCTAGGGTCCATGGCATGCCTTAGTAATGGTGATATACATGAATTATCCATTTAGGATACTCCCAAGTGAGTTTCACATCCATACAGTTCCTAAGGTCCGTGGCACGCCAATGACTCAAAAATATCTATTTTTGGTCAAGTCTTGTCCTAAGTGTTTATCCATCCTTTACAAGCCTTGTGATTTCTTTAACACTTGATTTACTACTTTTAAATAAACTTTATATCATAATGATCAACTAATAAAGCATCCTATATCATCAAACACCACATATTAGATCTCAAAATAACATACAATCCAAGATAATGAACTAGTAACTTAAGCTAAGAGTACTAGCTTTGTCATTTTGATCTTTAACTTAATGTTTTATTTCTTGGCTCGTTTCAATTGAACCTTAAACACTATAAACAAGTTAATCCACTCATTATTACACAATTATACCATTATTAACCGATTACACACACTAGAATCCATGAAGATTAACTAGAACTACACATAGCTTAAGCCAGTAACACTAGTTTTCTCGTTTAAACTCTAAGTAACCAAATTGATTCTAAACTTATTTGACACACACTTCTAACAGTATAATCAAGTAGTTGAAAATTATATGTTCAATTATACAAAGGTATCCACATTAATCACAAGAGAAATTATCAAAACAAGGCTAATTAATGTCGAATAACCAAACTTAGGTGCATAAATCCACCTAAGACCAAACTTCTCAACTCGTAAAAATCAAGTTAACGATTGATTGATTTGGTGACAGATCATCGCTTATGTGAAAATCCATCATAACAACTATCACCCATCTCACGAATCACATGTTCTAATCTTATTAAGACTAACAATTGACCTGGTGAACCATCAGTCCTGCAATGACCCATCACTGGAAGATTGCACCAATCCTAAATTTGATAAGTAAACTGCCTAAGAGCTATTGTTTGGGGCGACAAACCATTGTTCAAGGACGAACTATAACCTAACCTATTACACCTTAAATAATTTTGAATATTATTTTATTTTTAAATCCTATATTTTGTAATGTATTTGGTTACTTTATACATCAGGTACTATGACATAAAAGATAATACCAAGAAGAGATAGGGAATAGAATAAGGTAAAACCAAGAAGCTAAGACATTAAGACTTTGGGTTGAATAGAAAAGCGATACTAAGTCACAAACCTATAACACGAGGAAAAGTGAAAAAAATGTTGATGATCCTCTCAATCTGAAGAGAAGGATGAGTCATCGAGTGTTAAGGTAAGTGATGGGTAGAGATATGGGAGTTGTATCTCTAGCCGAAGCATGAAAAATGATAAATGAGAAATCACCAGGTCCAAAAAAGGACCTCGATACAAAAAAAATGATGTAATCTGCAGTAAAGATATAGAAGTAGTAGTATCAATTAGGTAGAAGGTTAACGGAGCAAAGAACATTATTATGATGGTTTTCAACCTACCCAAAATAGGAGCATGAAAAGACCTATTGCTGAAGAGTGGCATATTTTTTTACTGTAGAACGATCAAAATATCAAAACATAAAGGAAAGGTCAATGAATATGGTATAAGTTGTTTTAGCACACAACCAAAGTCATACTAACCCACTATTGGTAGGGAGTTCTTTACTAATTACTTGGAAATACTAGAGAAATATTGTCGAAAGCGAAAAAATGGCATCCATGTAGAATAGAATAAGAATTTGAGTTAGGAGAATGGAAGGGGACATCTCAGATCACACTATCAATAGGATTCTTTTTGGTTATCTACAAATTACTCCTACCATCAGTCTAGAACATGAGCATAGGATGACCACTGCATCCACCCAAAGACCATAATTAGAATGAGTGTTGGCAGACAATGGTGAGTCATCTTGGTTGGGAAATAGAGAAAGTATTTCCAAATCCTCATTGAGATTCAAGGTGAAAAACAATTGGTCCATGGTTAGACACAGATTATGCCGATTACTGGTGACATGAACTTGAATCCATAGGGAGTCATCTTGGTTGGAAGTTTACTAAAGGAGATAAAGATAAATTTGGCTAGCTTATTGCTTATAAACTATTTTTGTCACATAAAAGACTGCTCATGCCTTGCCTTTTCCTTGTCTCAACACAAAAATCTATAAGTTGGCAAAGGTTTTAATCATTAATAAGGTGGACAAAAAAGTTAGACAGTTGAAAAGGTATGATTTTGAGAGTACAATGAACGAGATAAAATTTGAAATAAGGGCACACAAGCAAAAATCTTTTGGTCCTCAATATCTAGCTACTCCAAAAGAAACAAAGATCTCTTCAGGTTTGTCGTTACATATTGTTACTAAAAATCCAAAAGGCACTTCTGTAGTATTTGGGTCTATATCTATACCTCCCCCTTTTGAGTCAATCGATACAACATCTATGCCATAAATCTCCTCGAACTATAGGTTATAATAAGAGAATTTCTTTGAATATCATGAAAGATCAAAAAATATGAATTATAACTAAATACATGGGCCAACGAGTTCAAACTATTTATGGATAAGATAGTGGCGAAAACTTTCAAGCCACATAAGAATCTTTATGCTTAAAAAGATGACATAAAAGAAAGAGAGAACAACAGGTTGTAGGAACTTTCATTTCCATATCTAGATAAGTTCATATATAAATTGAAGAAAGCACAACTAGACATAGAAAATTTGAAAGGTCACCCTAACTCAGGTGCATTTGATCTATGTATAGTAGCATTGGAGGAGAAAGTGGATTACATCATAGATTTAATGGGGTTACTATTAACGTACATGGTCATAGATGTGAGTGAAAGTGGAAATAGATAAGTTTGAAAGAAGGAACCACATAAATAAGACCAACAAGGTGAAAGTTGTCAAAAAGGCATTAAAGCATTCAAAGAAAGATGAAGAAGTTAGAATTAAGAGAGCAAAGGATGAGGAAGTAGTTTTTTCCACTAGTTCAACATATGAAGGTAGGCCAAGACAATCAGTAATACCGATGCTCATCCTGATTCATAAGGATATTACGGACTTGAGCACTGCGATCAATAATGAGGTCACTGTACAAAATATTGAGTCCAGTTAGACCTCCCAATATTTGGTAGACTCCCAAGCCTAAGGGCTTTCCAAGTACTCCATCCCTTATACTTTTACTATTAATGCATTACGAACAAATATTTTTATTTTGGTGGAGTTGAATACTTGAACTTGTGATTATGTGTATGTCTCCATAGGGTTTTTTTTCCTGTGTTATTTTCCCTCATATGTTATCTAGGAGAACTAGTATGTTTAAGAATTTTATTTATATTTTGTTATTAGGATGTTTATTTCTATTTTTATTATTGTGCCCATATATATAGGTCCTAAACAAAGAAAATAATGAATATATAGTTTTTATGTTGGAATATTCTAAAATGATGACCCACCAAAAAATTATGATGATACAAGTAGTTGTGTTTTAATAATTAAAAATTATGGATCTGCACTTGGCATTTGTATACTCTAAATAAAGTGAATCGGTCTAAATCTTGAGCATGGATATGATAATAGGTATCCTGGGTATTATTTTATTGCAAGGTGTGTGTGAGGAATTTGTTTAAATTCTTACTTTATAAATGCAGCTAGAACTTTCCCAGTATATTTTGTTAGGTAATTGTTTGTTGTCTAGTATAGGATCACAATCCTTATTTCAATTTAGTTTAGGTAGCCTTAAATAACTATCCAAATAATGTGTATAAACTCCCTTGATCTCCATTTCGAGATGATAACCTTTTTATTCAACAGCTTCTAGGCTCCCCTTCTTTACTATTAAACCACTATATTTCCCTGTTTCCTCCTTTAATATCGTATATCTCAACTCAGACAAATTTTCAAAGTTAAGGGTCGCTACTACAAAATGGTTTGAGGTGAGAAAAAGGGTATGAAGAGAGTGAGAGTTGAATAAAAAACATCTTTAAGAGTGTGCACAACTGAGAAAGGTTCAAATAAATAAATAAATAAGAATGTATATATTGATTTCCATAGATATATTATTTCTCACTCACTTAGAAGGTTTGATTAAGTAAATAAGGTGAACAAGAGTTATTCCTTAAAACAAGACAAAGATTTAATAGTATATGTCAGGTAGGGTTGAGTCACTATCTCAAAATTATGCCACATCGACACCTAAGCCTTCAATACAAGCAAAATAAAGCCATATAGTAATCCTTGTCAACTATTTGTAGAATTTAGTAGAACGGTAAAGGAAAGCTTATGGTATTGTCTATGTATTGTTTGAAGTTTTTGTGAGTGTGAGAGATTTAAATTTCAGTCCTAGAATCTAACTCTATCAGTGTGAAAAGTACTTCTTGTGGTGAGAGAATGTGAATGATAATTATAGTTGTTGATTATTTGATTAGGTGCCTTAAGTGTATTTTATGTAATTTATTTAGAGTGTAGTACAAAGTGTAAATCACTACTAGTAGATTGATAAAGAACAAATGTTTTTATTTTTAATGTAAGTGAGGGTCTATGCTATATCCAATGACTGCTTATTCTTTTTAAAATCTGGATTCTGGTATGATATCATGTTATGTTGCGTGAGGTGAAGCAATCATTCAAAGTTTAGGGTGTTGATCTACCGGCTTATGACAATATAGTTTGCATCTTTTGTTTTGGATAATTCAATGTTTTCTAGGAATCGTTGATGTTTTTAATGTCTTTTGTGACTCTTCATAGGGATCAAACTCATGAATAGAAACAACGGAAACTTGTAGATATTGATGTCTATGATATTGTACTTGACAGGTCGTTAGTGCTTTGATAGACCATCATTTCTTCAGCAAACAAAAAAAGAAAAAGGAGTGGAAAAACTAAAGTTGGATGAAGGTCCAACTAATGGGTCGTTAAGGCTACGATGGACCATCACCCAAGATGCCACTATAATAATGAATCCATGGAGAAGGCTATCCAAGTGATGCTTAGACTAATGGGTCATCAGACAAGCAATGGACCATCATTAAGCTATCATGATAGTAACAATAGATCTAAACTTGTAATAGGTGATGATTCATCTGATGAATCATTATCCACCTGACCGACCATCACTTAGGCTATCAACAATGATCAGCAACCCTGACTTGAAATTAAAATTCTCTATTTAATAGATCTAAATTTACCTACTCTAGTGTTTAGAATAGACATATTTTACTTTAAGTTGATTTTATAACGTACTTAGCTTGGGAGAAACTAGCTTTTAGAGTTTGAAACACAACATTCTTGGTTTGATCATAGATTTGAGCTATTAATTTGTATCTTCTAAGTTCCATTTCTTATTCTATGAAATTAAGCTTTTTCATCTATTTTCTTATCATGCATGGCTAAAACCCATAACTAGGATTATGGGATCCTTGGTGGAAATTCACTACTAGGGTTATAGGTTATTGAAATTGTATTATTTATTATAATTTCATTGATTTTCTCTTCAATTTTATGAGTTTACTTATTGCAAACTTTATAACAAGCCCTAAAACTTAACTTGCATGAGTACTAAATTAATTGTTGGGAAAAGGGATTTGTAACAAAAGTTTACTAGTTTCAACCACCAAATAAAGATTAATTCTTTAACCAGATTAATATCTAAGGGAGTACACTGAATTACTATGTCATCATTCAAGTTCAAGTGAATTATAGTAAAAATTATCTTAGAAGGTTGGGAAACACTTAGATGGAAAATTGACCCTAATTTCCTTATAATTGCTTACATTGGTACAAATTCATATGTCCCATAATTCAGAAGTGATCAGTGTTGTTATTGAACACTGAAGTGAGCATAATCCTAGTTTTCCCTTTCTCAATTGTTGATACGTTATAGAGTTATGTTTGTATTTTTGCACAAACATGATTAATTATTCGTTTCATAATTCATCCCCCTTATTTCATGGAAATGGATGACTAATTGTTAACTAACTACATATAATTTGATTAATACCATATTCCATATATGATTCAACCCCAACCTTGTTAGGTTATAGATTTGACAGTGGCCACTTATACTTCCTAAAAGGGAGTTGTATTTTAGGCGTATCATAGTTGTAAAGACCTCACTGATAGACTCCCAAATAAAAATCATAATGCAAAGGTTGAATTGGTCAAGCGAAAAGTTGTTGAGAAGAAAGTGGAAACCAAAGAACCTGAAAATTTAGGGAAGTCTTATTATCCAAAAGTAAACATAGTAAATCAAACACTAGAGAGACCACTACTACCATTCCCTTAGATTTTTAAAAAGGATAAAGAGGATATGTGTATAAAGAAGTTCTTTTAAATATTTAGAGAACTTCACATTAGGATTCCTTTGTTAGATTTCTACAGTGAATACTTAAGTATGCAAAGCACTTGAAAGATGTGGTGTCAAACAAGAAGAAGTTTGGTATCATTGAGGTGATAGCACTTGCCGAGGAGTAAAGTTATGTGGTGCTGAGCAAGATTCCCAAAAATCTCAAGGACCATAGGATTTTCACCCTACCCATACAAATTAGGGAAAGTGATATGGTCTATGCTTTTTGTAATTCAGAGGCAAGCATAAATTTGATGCCCCTATCTGTGTTTAAAACTCTAGGATTGGGAAAAACAAGGCCATGTTCAGTTATGCTCCAAATGGTGGACAAAACAAAAGTGATCCCCTAAGGAATCATAGAGGATGTTCTTATTAAGGTTGGTAAGTTAATTATTCCTACTGACTTTATTATTTTTTACTATGATACAGATGACAGGATACAAATAATACTATGATGACTATTCTCAACAACTTAAATTGCACTGGTAGATGTGAGAGAGGGTACGCTAAAAATAAAATTAAATAATAAAGAGAGGGTCTTCAGAGTGTACAAAGAACTTAATACACCCTCATACTAACTTAATTATTGGTTTATTTTACGCATGGAAAACTGGGTATTGGAATGTTCTCATCTCCTAAATATTCAGACAATGAAAAGAAAAATGGTATAGTCAAATTTGGACACCCATTTAGGAGGTTCCAAACTGACCCCATCATTGATTTGAGATTTGATAAGGTGAATACCCAGTCTACTCAATGCTAGGCATAATTAGTAAAGTACCTCAAAAAATCTTTTTAGAAAGACTTATAAAATCAATATGAAATTGACTCCTATATAGATCTACACATCATTCCTTAGAAAAGAGGTAGTTATGGAGGGATTCATCCTTAAAAGAAGAGGCTAGGGGTCTAATATATAATAATATGACATATATTTTACTAGAGGTAGCGCTCATCTTGTCCGCAACAGGACTTATTTAGGGTTTTAAGGTAGACCAAGACCTAGAAGGGCACGCAAAATAGAAAAGTACTTATTAGGCTAGGGTAGTAATTGTCTCATCTTTCCTTTATTTTACTTTACAATAAAGTCTTCATGGCATTGTAGGCACCAGAATGGAGGTATTCCTTTATTTTTTCAAAAGATTTCTCCTATTTTCCTACAAAATTTAGATTTCAAAATTTGTCCATCGACTCACAAGTGGTTATAAAATAAAAAGTCAAATTCTTATGGGAATATTGATCACTAGAAGGCTCGCATGACATGGTATACTAACTTAAAATTTGATGTCATATATTGGTACAATGAATATCAATCCACTATCTAGCTCTAAATTATCCTAAAAAACTACTAATAATTCTACTTACTTTGTATCTTAGTGGTTGTTTCCCATGGAGCAACCATGAGTCAAGATCGGGTAGGATATAGTCTCTTTCAATCCTTTACATGTATTCATAGTATTGGATATTTTCCTTTTATATAAATCCGTATCAAAATTATCCATGCTAGTAAATACCTACTGAAGGACAGGCAGCCCTATAAATTTCTATTCGATCGGGTTTTTCCATAGAACTATGCCTAATAGTAGAGGAGTGGTAATGGATCTGACTCGATGCAAGAGGGAAAAAGTGATTGGAAGTGTATTTTTGTATCCACTGGATCTGTTCCTGGGTGTACCCCAAAAAAAACCATTCATCTCCCCATCCATTTTAGGTTAAAAAGATGTGGAAACATGTTTATCTCTATAAGAAGGGTGCATTTTAAGGTATGAAGTGGGATAAAAGGTATCTCACAATTAGGTCTTTGAATAAAATGATATTTTAATTTTTCTTCAAAACCCATTGTAAAGTCCAGTGTAAGAGAAATCATACAAAAATGATTGAATCTTCAAATGCCCAAAAAAGATATAAGGTGCATGAAAATGGTCGGAGACTCCAAAGAAGATGAATCTTTTTCACGCTGAGGGTTAGGGGATAGGGTTGGCGAGAATTTTATTTCCTTCCAATAATGTATTTATATTTGAAATTTTGAGGCAATTATAGATCCTTGAAGGTAATTCTGATTGGTCAATAGAAATTCTATGGCTCAGATCTTTAGTATTCTCTTAGTTATTACCTATGTCTACTATTTAGGGATAATGAACTCGATATCTCATTCCTGCCTAATCGTGAACAGAGTTAAGAGTGGGCCAAGAGATTTTTATGAGCGGTCTTTTGTAAACAATATTCCCTGGGCTCACTCCTAAATTGCATTGATTTATCCTAAATATTTTATTTTAATTGGAATTCGGTTTTCACCATGTATGAAGATACCTCAAGCGACAGCAGCAGAAAGATAGTCTAGGAAGCCAGCTGCATGATAGATTACTAATGAAAGGAAAAGTACTAAGAAAGCGCAACTCTATTAGACCTTTATCTGGAAGGGTAGAGAAAATGCCTCGAGCCAATATTTTAATACCCTACGGTGATGAAGTAACCTATGTCATACTCCCAGGAAAGCTCAAAAGACTTTGAGTAAGAGTGAAAGAACCTCTTGGTGGAGTCTAGTTCATCGGAGGATAGAATAGCACTTCTTAGTGACTAGGAGTGAAGATCCTGCCTATTTTCTTTATATACACGATAAAAGAGTTTGCTTCGCTCCATAATTTCTTGAATCAAAATCAACCACAACTACCATTTGCAGTCTATTTTTCATTCTTTTCCCCGCCTTGGTAAAGGGATCAAAAAAGTTAGTTTGCTTCTTTACTAGGTGAAATAAGTATTTTAGGGTAGGGCGTGATCTAAAATCTCTCCAATGTGTTGCATGGCCTTCAAACCTAAGAGGGTGGATGTAATAGCAGCCCCATTTGGCTTTACGAAGCTTAGCTGCTAAACTTCAAAAGAAAATATACTGAGAATTCTATGAAGTTTGGGGTCGAGATCTTATTAGCCGAAAAAGACCCTGGCCAATCCACATGCCCTGCTTGATGGACGTTAGTGATGGAGACATCTTAAATTGGTCCACAGGCATTGCGTTAATTCCTCTATGCTACTAAAAGTGCTATGACAATCTTTACTAAGTCTGAAAGATTGTCGACCACCCAATTTGCTCGTCTGTAATATTAACCCCGAACAACAAACATAAATCCTCGGCGTTGAATATATTCATAGAAGACTTATTAGACCATACATCTTTCTTGGTATATCTAGATAATAGATAGGAGCATAAACTGTAACATTTTAGGGCTATAAATATTGCTATCCCTTCCAACTATGGTATGGGGAAGGGGAGGTGAGATCTACTCATTGATTTTATATTAGATGAGCGGCCGTAATTCGGGCATTATAGTCAGACTCTATTATGGATTTCTAACAACATTCTCCATAGAAAGTTCATATTCTTCGATCATTGGTAAATAATTTAGTTGGCAATACCTAATGTTATTAGCATACAATATACAGATTCCAAAATTAAAATTTTAATTAATCAATCGTTTCTTTCAAATATCAGTGTCGCCCTAGTACACGCTCATTCATCAGTTGCAGAGAGACTTTTGAATTACGAGATACCATTATGAGGACAAAGCACTCCTATTATATTACATGAACAACTAATTCAATTGCAGCACTAACTGTAACAAAAATATCTTGAACTCATTCTCAAGAAATTAATAGTAAGAGGAAAATCCATAAACTTTTAAAATCATGAGGGTTCAAGTCCCTCTATCCCCAAAAAGACTATTTCAACCCCTAACTATTTCTTCGACCCCCTTTCCATAGCAGTTCCAAATAAAGATTTATGCTTGATCACAGCTATAAATGAAGATAAATGTGAGTGGAGGAATTCAAACATCCAATGACCTCTTGGGACTCTCTCGTGGAGTTGTCTATAGTAAAAGTAAAGCATAAAATTGAGAAAATATAAAGGGAGTACGAAAAAAGTAAATGTAGAAAGATTTGCATTACTTGAAAGAAAGCACACAAATAGTCAAATAAGAATCAGATGATGGTCTTAGAGTATAAGGAAAAGGATAAGAGATTGTGGTTAAGAGTTGTTAATTGAGTCATGCCGTGATAATAAATCAGGCATTGCTTGTGAGGCAACCCATATTAAACTTGTTATTTAAGTTTTTCTTAATATTTAGTTTGTATTACTTCTAGTTTTATTTTTATTATATGGTAACAGGTTAAAGGGATGTTTTAGTACCATAGATCTAAGCTAAGGTGCATAGCAAAGGCTAAGTGTGGATCCTTTAGACCATCTTTGATGATCATAATGGTACTGACAATGCCTAGAGGCCTCAACTAGTGTTATGCTTACTTTTGGTCTACATTTTAGGGACAAAGTTAGACATAAAGTGTGGGTTACAAAATCTTTTAATTGTTTACATTGAAATATTATGTAGAACCCTTGGGAGTTGCATCACACAATGAGGGACTAGGTCCTTTAGAGTCAATCACAAGAAAAATACTGCAAAGTGACCAGGAATCAAAAGACAATGCAGGAAGAGTAAGAACACAAGATTTTAACTTGGAAACCCTCTAACTCAAAGGAGGAAAATCCACGTCTTTCCTCCACAATAACCTCAAAATCCACTATAATCAAAATCTTGATTACCATCTTCAATGAACCTAACTCTAGCTTCTTTTCACTTGTAATAACTCTATTACAAGTTCATCTTGGAAACTCTGCCAAGGACCCTCTAAACTGATTAACTTTAATCAGTATCACACTTAGGAAACTCTACCTAAACACAGTATACTCAAAGAGAAAAAGTCATTACTCTTATATCACAAGTAATTCTTTTACAAATCATAACTCACTCAAGAACAATTTCTATTTAAGCTCACATAAATAACTAAGAACTTGATCAGTGCTAAAATGGGATTTTTGTTAACTCTCTTCACTCTTTGTATTTTCAAAAAATTATTTTATGAAGAAGAATCATTTTTCTTTTATAGTTGGGTGATTGATTGGGGCTGAAATATCATTAGACCAGCTGTCCTATTTAGTATAAGAAGTACCTACAATTTTGTTACACAAGAGGATAAAATTATTCAGATACGCGTGCCATCTGTACTGTACCTTGAACATTCATGGGCCTGATCCCTTGCAGTTAGCTTCTCATCATCAAAACTACAAATAGCAATATTCCCCTATTTTGATGATGACAAACCAACCTTACAGCTTTAAGCACATCTATTTTATTTAATCAGTGTGATTACAACTTTGAAGATGAATGTTCTCCCTACCAACATGCTTCTATCATCATACAACACAGCGACCTGGTCCATTGTTGATGTTTTCCGAAAAATTCCAAGCATATGTTTGATTCCCACTATCACTGTTCCTTACCATACTTTCCCCTATCAGCATGCAGCATACTTTAGCACATATATACCTTGGTCATACATATGAAGTTAGGATTCCCCCTTTTAGCATCATTAAAAATGATCAATAGTAAATCAAGAGTAAAGATAAGTACAAATTAGTTAACTCATGGCCACTAGGGCAACATTAACAAAAAGAACAACTTCAAACTGAAGGAGAAAAATAAAGCAAAAAAAAACACTTTCATTCGTACAAGTTAGCACCAGTGAAGCAAGATAAAATAATAAATATAAAATAACTTTATTTTAAGGACAATATTAGAATCAATATAAGAAATTGACACAGGGTTGATAAGGGAGAAAGGATAACAAGGCTTAGGTAGAGGGAGCTTTAGGGGAAAAAGACCTAATCAACATTTCCATGCATGCATTTTCAGCAATGTGGGCATCCAAGAACTGTTTGGTGAGAATATTAACTTCAGTATTTCCTTCCTGAAGTTCACCAATCAGTTGTGCTTCTTTTTCTTTAAACTTAGCATTTTCAATTGTAAGTTTATTCCTAGAACCTGGTCCCTCAGAATACAACTTTAGGGGCACTATTTCAGCATCTTTCACACTTAATTTGATCCTTAACATCTCGATGTCCATTCCCAACTTTTCTTGAATAGCTAGCAACTCAAACACTTAAGACACAAATTCAGCTTTGCCCTTTATGCATTCATTCTCCAAAAAAATTATCAGGTTGATCATCTGTTTAGCTATTCTAAGTGTTCCCTTAGTTCCATACTCACCATAATCTTCAAACACCTTATTCAAGAGATATCTGCATTGCATTCCATTTCTACCTTCCATTCCATGAATCACTTTATGCGTATGCTTTATCATTAAAGCAGGAAAACTTATCAATTTTAACTTACTCAAACATTTAATAAAGAATAGGTCAACACTTAAAGGAAATTATTCTTTTTTCAAACCTTGGAATAGGAACTTGTTGATGAACTCAAATGCTACCTGATAATTACTTTTAGAAACTTCCTTTTCACTACAATTGTTGAGGTTCCTCCTTCCTTTGATACTTCAATCATAAATTCAATAGTGGGTTGTTGATATACTATAATTCTTACCCCTACAATAGGTGCATCCAGAATTCTTCCTAGTATTTCTTCATCCAGCTAAAGAACCTTTCCCTGCACTTGTATAGTCAAACTCAAACCATCATCTAAGAATTCCATAAAATTCTCCCACCACACCTTTAAAGACAATAGGAGTTTGTTCTTCTAGTAGGTGCAACTTGATTCCTCACATCCTCCACCCATTCTACCATCTCTAGTTTTTCATAAATCTTTGGAACAAACACTTTCCCAGATAGAACCTTTTGTGTTCTCAGGTTCCCAATCCTCCTTTTTTAGATATTTCTTCCTTTTTCCCATCCTTTTTCTTTCATTTGGGATCACTACTTGGCATTTCTTTTTCATCATCTTTATGTTTCTTGAGACTAGGTGTCTCAAAGTCTTTTCTTTTTTTGACAGCTTTATGTTTCTTCCTTATTCAATTAGACCTAGCATTTGTCGACTTAGAGAACTTGGTCCTCCCATCATCTATAATTTATATTCTTCTTTCTTTAGTAGAAGTATCAACTACTACACTCATGTCCTCCCCTCCATCAAACTCCATAACTTCAATATCTTATTTCTCCTGTATTGCCCTAGTTTTCATGACCCTTCTTTTTTTAATAGGGGAAGTCTTACTCTTCTTTATTAAATTTTCTAGATATTTCATCTTAGACCCTCTAGTGTTGTAAGATCTAGATAACTTTACCTCAGAGTCCACTACTTTCTCATTTCCTGTACTTCCCCTTAGCTTATTCATAAACCATCTCAGAGGCAGTTCATCCTTATTTTTCTCATCTTTATCACTTAATTCCTATTCTTTTTCATTTCCAAAGCTTTCCTTTGTATCATGTTCAAGTAAGAGAAAACTTTCATCTACCCAGTTCTTATTGTAGGAAATATCAACTCATTTTACAAGCATTTGTTTACCAAATAACCGATAAAAGATAAGGTTTGAGTCTATGGGAGTAGGAGATGCTGGTTCTTACAATATTTGAGAAGTTTAATCCCTTTTGAGTTTTTATGACAAGTTAGTGATCTAAGTATTTTTAGGCACTTTTGAGATTTTAGAGAAGTAAGAAATCCTAGTTTGAAAGTTTTCCTATATGATTGGTGACCCAAAGACTTGATTGGAGTCCTCTACGATGATTGGTTGAACACAACACTCTAGGATTGAGGAGGGTTGACTGATAACTGAATTATTTAGTGGGTTCAAATCTTTAAAGATGACTCAGTGGGTGAGGTTGACCTAGTTTATAGTGAAAGACTCAAGTTGGTGCATTCTATAACTTTTGTCATTAAAGGATCAGAATAGTGGGAATGTTCAGCCTAATTTTTTAGAGTGTTGTCTACCTCAGAACCTTTAGCTAGGTTTGAGGAGGTAGCATCATTAGCCATTTTAATTCTGAGGCTAAGAGACATGAAATGAGACCAATATGGTTTGAGAAAAAAGTTATTTGGGATAATAAGTTAAAACTATTTAAGGAAGATGAGTAAAGATATAATTGGTGGTTTTGTGAGTTGTTAGCTGTTAAAAATAGGTCACTTTTGAAATGACATGTCTAAACTTATGAACTGTGACCCTTAATTTTGTAAAATGGAATTGACTACTTTTGTAGAGGATAAAAATACACAAGGACAATTTAGACAACATTTTATGATTATTATTAGAGCATCCTCTATAGGTACAAACATGAGAGATGGGACTAGGTCCCTCATCTTTGGGTGAATTTTCAAATTTGAGCTTATCACATTTGTCCACTTTTAAAGATTTTCCCTTGAGTGTGTGCCTACAAAGATATAGTATTGAGTTAGACCAACATGCACCTATTTTACCAAGGATACCTATCTCCTAAACATAACCAATTTCTTGAAGTGATAATGATTCCCATGTTATTCATTCTGTTGAAGGTTCTTCTTCTAGGATGGATTTTCTAGGGACCAAGTCCTTTTAAATCATCTACCTCAAAA
This sequence comes from Capsicum baccatum var. pendulum, assembly GCA_030864225.1. Taxonomy (NCBI): domain Eukaryota; kingdom Viridiplantae; phylum Streptophyta; class Magnoliopsida; order Solanales; family Solanaceae; genus Capsicum; species Capsicum baccatum. The sequence continues at coordinate 154,019,464 of CM061560.1, read as the reverse complement.
TGAGACACCTCCATCTTAAAGTGTCTTAATAGGGAGAACACAATCAGAACTTCCATCATTAGGAATTGAACCCCTTTAATCAACAAGTTATTCCTTACTACAATCCATTTCCCATGCCTGGAATCATGAACAAAAGTTAGATTTTGGAACCCACTTAAGGTTTACTTCCTAGTAGGAGAATAATGGTGTGATCAACTTCTTCTTATTCCATCTATGCAGTGATAGTTTCCTCTTCACCCTCTTTAGATACTTGATGCCTTTAGGATATGCATTTTCCTACTGAATAAATTTAGAGTTTTCCAATTTATCCTTAAGCCGCTGCTGACATCTCTTCTACAGTGAGTTCGTAAGAGTCGGTTCCCTTTGCTTCAATCATCATGAATAGCTTTTACTGTAGACATAACAGGGTGGAATTCTCCTTGATAGCCCAAACCGCTATCATCATTAACACCTTGGATAGTCAAGTCAAAAAGGATTACTGAGAAAGTAGTCCATGTATGAGTCTTGCTCAACTCTACTTTTAAGCCAACCAAGTTCCTATCTAACTCTTTATTCATGTGAAGTGCTGCCATAAGGGGTCTTTGTGAAGCTTCCAATTTCTCCTCAAGATCAATATGAAACATTAAGGCTTCCTTCTTCCCTTTACCATCTACACCATTTACCTTCTTTAGTATACATTTCATATTTTTAGACTTGACTTTAGTTACCATCTCTTCAATGTTAGATATCTAAAGAGTTAAGGAAATCAATTCACATTTTTTATTTTATACTTTCTCTCTTCTAAAGCATTTTTCTCAGCAGCAAGTTTAAATACAGTGTAAATCAAGACACTAGCAAGCCTTTTTATCTTTTTATCAATGTATTTATCTAAATTCTCCTTAATAACATAAAGAGTTACCTTATTTTCTTTTTCATATTTTGTGTTTGCTATAAATGCAAATAAGGAATCATAGATAACTAGATTATCTTCCACTGCTAGAATAGAAACAACTCCAGTCTTCTTATCATTGCCTAAATCACTGAAAGGTCTCCCCATGCTGCTAGAGCTTACATTACTGCATAATCAGCTGTAGCCATCCTTCTTGAATTATCAGGGACTTAGTCGTTGATCTTTCCTTTGTCACATCCAGTCTTGAGTTACTCCTGATAATAAAATTTGTGCACTATATAGTCTTTGATAAAGTGCTCAGGACTTCTGCATTTGTGACAAAACTCAACATTGTTTCTGTTTTTACTACTGCTTTTTTTTCATTCAAACTGACCACTCTTCATTATGTCTTTAAAAATCCTATTTGCAAAATAGGAAACATCAGTATCATATTCACTTGAATCATATTTTGAAGCCTTCAGTGCTAGAGAATTTTCCTTTTAAACTTTCTTCTTCTCTAGCTCTCGCTGCTTCTTAAGCTCATGAGTTTTAGGTTTTAATCAATTCATTAATAGTGAGGGTATTCAGGTTCTTCTCTTCAGTTATGGCATCTACTTTTCTCTCCAATGTCTTAGGAAGAACCCCAAGAATCTTCCTCACTTAATTGTATACTGGAAATACTTCCCCAATCAATGAAGCTCATCAGTGATAAAAGTGAATCTTGTATGCATTTCTTAGATTATTTCTTTTTATTTCATTGTAAAGGTTTCATACTATGTAATCAATATGTCTATTTTAGAATATTTCACATTAGTAGTACCATCATGTGTAGTCCTCAATCAATCCTTAATTTCCTTGGCATTTTCACAAGCTGAGATCCTATTATATTTATTAGGTCGTATATCACAAACTAGCAATTTCTTAGCCTTGTAATTCTTCTCAATTTTCTTTGTCTTCATCATCATACTCTCTCCTGCTTTTAATAACCATTCTAGTTATTACTACCTTTTTAACAGGAACATGAGGTCCATCAAGGATTATGTCCATTAGTTTATATCTTCAACCATTATTAAGTCAAATATCCTGGTTTGAACCACCATAATATTGTTATTAATCTAGTGGTAGATTTCCCTTCTTCTAGATTAGGTGGAGCATCCATTGTAACCAAAACACTATAGATGTGAGCCTTTTAGAGTATCCTTGCTCTGACACCAATTGTAGAACCCTTCACAGTTGCACTACACAACAGAGTTAGTCACAGGCAAAATACAACAAAGTGACTAGGAGTCAAAAAATAATGTACAAAAAGTAAAAACATACAATTTTAACGTGGAAACCCCCTTACTTAAGGAGCAAAAAACCATAGCTTGCCCTCATAAGCACCTCAGAATCCACTATAATTTAACTCTTGATTATAGTCTTTAATGAACCTAAGTCTATGTTCCTTTCGCTTCTAATAACTCTACTACAACCTCATCTTCGCAACTCTACTAAGGACCCTCTAAACTGGTTAACTCTAATCAGTATCATACTTAGGAAACTCTACCCAAGAACTCTCTACTCAAAGAGAAAAATTCGTTACTCTTATATCATGATTAATTCTTTTACAAATCATAACTCACTCAAGAATAATTTATCTTTCACCACACATAAACAACTAAGAACTTGAGCATTGTTGAAATGGGGTTTTTTCTGCCACTCCTCACTCTTTGTATTTGCCAAAAACCATTTGATGAAAAAGCCTCATTTTCATTTTATAACTGGGTGATGATTAGAGCTATAATCTCATTATTGTAGATTTCATATTCTTTATAAACATCACTTATAAGTTACATAAGAAGACAAAACTGTGAAGACATGTGTGCCAACTATATTGTACCATGAACATCCAAGGACCTAGTACATTGTATTTAGATACTCATCATAAAAACTACATATAACATGTTGCTATAGGATTTATATTTTTATTTGTTCTCTAGTTAATTATTAAATTTAAAAAATTATAAAAATGATTTTATCATTGTTAGTTTTCAATTTTTGTTAATGTTAGTCTAGTAGGAGGACACTTCAATCACCCCTTGGTTTTTTTGTGGTTATTTTCCAAGGGGAGCCTTTTGAAATTTGTATCCCTTTTTATTTTTAGGAGTAATTTTAAATTGTTTTAGTAGAAATTGATGAGATGTTCTTGATAAGTACTATGTATGATTACTTGATGCAAGTTAGTTTCGAATCTCACAACATTTGGAAAGAGCTGAATGACTATTTTTGAGATACCTAGGCTCTTTTATATGACTCTTGTGTTATGTTTGTCTTAATTTTAAGTTATTGTTATTGCTTGGTTGCGATTCTATAGAGGTCCTTCTTTAATTGAGCATGTTCCATGTGTGAGTAAGGTTTTTTTTTTTAATATTCCATATTGCATATTAACATCTAGAACTTTCCGGTGTGTTTGGAAGCTAAACAAAAAATGTTGGGTTTAGGAAAAGATATATGCATTTCCTTGATTGCCATGTTTTATACCATATTTATCTACCATTATTTCGTGATAATAGTTATCCCTATGGATCCTTTAAGCTATTCTTTGGTAGCATCTTATATAGCTTATTCATTTTTTTTTTATTGATCGTACTTTGATCCAAAATTCCTAAGCTCTTTAGTTCATGGATTGAAATGTTATGGAGTGTGGAACCAAATAAGGAAAAAGTAATAATAATGACCTAGTAAAAATATAGCTACTGATATATTCGAAGGTTTATGTATTGTTAGTGCAGAGTATTATAATTAATGTACAGTGTGATGTATTAAAGCGCTCAGGAAAGATAGTCACTATTATTGGATAGAATAATTTCCACCCATCCCTTAGCCTACATTACTTTCCTTAAATTCCTACTTGATCTTGAACATTGATATTCTAATATTATTGGATTACTACACTAAGAGAAAGCTTATGGTTCATCTTCTGTGACATGTTAATTCCTTGTGAGAGTTAGCAAAATTTGATACTTACACATATTCTTTTAAAAAAAAATGCATATTAATGAATGTGGGTGACTCTCTTGTGGTGAGGGCGTATGTTTAATGATGGTTTGGTGACTTTTATGATCTCTTCGCTAAGTAATATGCATGATTTTGCAAACTTAGTTGATTCAATTCTTGAGGTTAGGATGTTTTGAAGTACTGCTCATTAGTTTTTAATTGTAATATGGCATGCTTAATGTGGAACTTGCAATTAATGTAGTCATTATAGTTATAGCTTGAATATCTTACTTGTAGTAGTGATATTAAATCCTTTATGGTTCTTAATGTGAAGAGTTGTTTGAGGAAGAACAAATAAATTAAGTGTGGGATTATGAATTTAGGCATATTTATACATCTATGTGCCATTATATTTGTGCATTTATCTTAGTTTGAGGACGTTTTTATATGTAAATGAGGTATTAATGGTGTAATTTATTATTTATATGTTCATTTAAATTTTTATAGTGTTTAAGGTGAATTTGAAACTAGTCAAGAGTCAAAACTATGCAATAGAGTTCAGAAGAGAAAACTACTATTGCTAACCTAAGTTATGCGTGTTCTAGTGTACTTTGATGAGCACTGTTATGTTGTATGAACTAATGTTTGTTATATGATGTTTTATGAGACCATCATAGGATTTTTATAAGTTAATTGAATCCTACAAATAAGTCATAATAAAGGGGGAAGAAGGATCAAACATATCAGAAGATTTGAGCAAAAAGGGAGTGAATCCTCCTCTTTGAGGAGGTTCTTTGTGCCGCACCCCACAAAGAATGGTATTGGGTATGCAATTCACACTCTAGGGAAATATAAATATTCCTCACCTTGTCTTTAGGTAGGTGATGCATCCCTAAATTCCATCTTTTTTCCTTACAGTGTGAGCCCTCTCCCACGACTTCCAAAAGTAGATTTATATGACTTTTGAGGGATAATGTTGTAAATGAAATCATTTAGTGTTGAGATGCCCATTAACTACCTAAATCACTATATAAGGATTACTTATTGATTATTACATGATGCTTTTTTAAGAATATAAGATTGGACAGAAGAGAAGGCATCCAAGGACTCTACGGTAGGGTTCTTTCTTCTTTACTATAGTTTTTCTTTTAGTTTTTACTTATGAATTCCATTATTATGGTTCTTTGTTAAACTATGAGTGTCTAAGAATCCTTTTATAAGGTTGAGGATGCAAATATGATTCTGGAATTTTTGTTTGAATGTTGATTTATATGTTTACCAAGTCACGTGGTTGTTCTTGCATTACTGTTTTACTATTCCAAAGTGTCATGAAGTTAAGGATAAATATGAGTCCCAAAAAAAATTGACCATAGGAGTGGAAGGAAAGAGTGAAGAATGTAAGGAGTGTATATTATTTCTTTAATGTTTAGATACTAGTTGTTAAAAGACGATTTGATGTTAGGATAGAGATATACCTAAACCCCCAATTAGTAAATTAAATGGAAATATAGCTTAATGCATCCAAATAAAAGACTCACATCATCACTCAACGATGTAGTTGTGAGATTAATTTGGTTTTATGACTTAGAAAATGACCATTCTCAAGTTATAATATCAACCTCGTAGATCAGTAATCGCAATAAACACTAACACGATCTAGAAAACATAGTTGTGCATTCATGTGCAGTAATTCTCAACCCTAAAAGCTCTCCATATATTGTTTACAACCCAAGTTTCATACCATTGTTACTTTCTGTTACTTAGTTATTACAAAGCTAAAACTCTGGTTATAAACTTTCACTTGTTTAATATCATTAGTAATATTGGATTTAGATTGCCATCTAAACACCAAGTCCAAGTGGTGTAAATATTAAACTCGGGTGGTCTAATTTATTGCTTGTATGACCACGTACACATGTATGTATAGTATAATACAACACTACTCTATTCAGTCAGCATTGCCAGCTTTTAGTATAGGACTATCCAACGCCTTTTCTCAGTCAAAGGTTACAAAAGCCCAGGGGATTCTAACTCTTTTACCAATAGGCCTTCTTTCAAGTGATATAATACCGCCAATTTTTCAAGATCTAGACCCCTAAAAAATAGGCCAATAATTTTTTTTTCCAATGCTGAAAGTCTCGCCATAATCCGATATCGTGGAAAAAGTTATACAAATTTTTTCTTTAGTATCAGTCAGTTGCCAATGGCTACGACTCATGTGATGACCTACTACCATACATAATTATTTGTTATAAGGAGTCACTGTAACAACAGTAAGGTTCCTCGTTTCTAAGCCCAATGATAATAACCCAACCCCATGACTCATTACTAATGGAATCGAGTCATTAGGAGGGACTCATTATCACAACTCTGTATATCCAAAGACCTAATCATAGACTATGAATTTACCTAACAACTCATAATCAGTCATGATGAGTCGTTAGGTGAGGAGTTACAGTAATAAAAGAAACGATCCAAGACCTCAAGATTTCAGGTTACGACTCATGACTTGTCATAATGAGTTGTGGGGTGAGTCATAATGACTGGAGTGGAATTTCCAACATGATTTTTCAAGGACTTTTAAGTCTTTTCCCACTCTCTTAAAATCCAAACCCACACCATTTAGGCTTCCCAAAGACTGGTATAAAAGACTTAAATCCCCTAAATCCATGATTTTATCCTATTTCAACTTAGCGGCATTAAAAGTGGCAATTTTCTCTTATCCCAAAAGGCAGCTAAGAATCTTCAAGTTCAAGTTCAAACCCTAGAATTTCCTCCATCAGGTATGAGGGATTTCATCACTAGGTCCCTTCCAACTATTGAGTCCCAAGAACTTATTAACTTTACAAGTACAAACCATTTTCTCCTTTTAATTGGGTTCCAAGTCAAATATGAGATTTATCAACTTCATCTTAGTTGTTGTAGCTATGGACCATGAGAATATGCTTTCCTATTAGAATTATGTTTCCATATTTTTGATAATTTCACGTGTCCATGACATGATTAGTTATTGAAATATAGAGCACTATTTATGATTATCCATATGATGGTCAGTTTTATCGTTATCATATACCATTGTAGTAGTATGTGATGGTGGGTTATGAATACATAATACCAAGGAACACATGCATATATCAGCTTAAATGTTAGTAAGAAGTTTATATTTTATATAAATTAATAATTTTAGAATACCATGACTTGAGCATATCAATTATCAATTAATATTTTAGTTTATACTTTAGTGTTATTTAGTTGGGAGCCATACTTAGCACCGAGTGACCATATGGATGACATATACCCATTCAGTTATGCATGAGACCATTAGTAGTGATCCCTAAGTTCTAGAACTACGACACTACCATAGTTTAGAAGGGGGTCACCGTCAGTAGAGGCATGACCCTAGTCCTTCAGGACATCAGTGTAGTCGATCCATGCCAACAAGTGTTGGTATCATTGGCATGATAGTAGCACCCTTCCATCTAAGGTTATAGGTTAGACCTTAATTAACTTTTATTGGAGCATATCAGTTATTATTAGCTCCTATAGTCCTTAGTTTATGTTCTTTTTATGTTTTAGCTCGATATGTATGACCTTATATCTAGTTATTGAGTTATTCATCTTATTCAATACATGCTTATACTTGGTTTTCCATTTAATTTACATGTTCATGGACTCGTGCTCATTATACCATTTATCCTTTCCATCCTGTATACTGAGTACATTTAAAGTACTAATAGCATACTCTCGTTTGTACTATATTATCTATAATATAGGTTTAGGCGCTCAGTTCTTGAATTGTGCCTAATCATTTTTTGTGCCACTGGGCAATAATCGTAGTGATTACTCATCCTATGAGGATGAGTTATCAGTTGTCTTTTTCAATATTTTATTTATTTCAGTCAGTTGGAGTTAGTTGGGGTTCATCCTATCAACTACCCATGTTTTAGAGGCTTTCAGACAGTCAAACTTATTTTCAATTTCATCTAATAATAAAGCATGATTGATATTATTTCCATTACTACTTATTATCAGGTTTTCTAGTTTAGATTTCCTCTAGTATTTTTTATTTTCTCCAGTGTTCATAGTGCATACCTTACCATGGGTTAGCTTGGGGTCACTTATCACTCTATCCACCAAGTTACAACTATGGGGTAGTCTTGGATCATGAAAAACTTGGTATCAAAGCCAGTGATAAAGTGTTCTTGGATGTCTAAAAGTTGTATTAAGTATAATCTAGTTCATGGGTGTGAAGCGCACCATAATTATGAGCGAGAGGCTATGAAATATTTTAGCAAAATTTCATTTCTTACATTCTTCATGTCATGTGAGGGAGTGTGAGATCCCTTATGTTTCATCTTCAAACTCGTATTTTACCTTTTTATAGAAAATTACTACTAGAAGGGCTAAAGAAGGGAGAAAAGTGGACCAGCCAGCACTACCACCTATCTCAAAATACACTCTGAATGAGAAGGTCTCCTATGTTGAATTCAGGGCTCCCATTATAGTGTTAGACCAATCTATCCCAAAATAACCAGCAGGTTGTTGGCCCAGCCAACCCGGTGTTCTCTTTATCTAAATCTTAGAGGATTCATAAGAGTTTCTAGATTTTGTGCATAAAGTGACTGATATTATGGGTTTTACCCCACATGAAAGTTCTAACTTAGCTGCTACCAATTGCATAAGGTGGCTCACACCAGGGTTAAGTAGTGGAAGGAGAATAGAGGTGTCGTTGTAAAGTCTATTGAGTAGGATGAATTTGTTGTTGTATTTCTAGATAAGGTTTTCCCAGTTGAGCTGAGGTAAACCAAGATGTAGGATTTATTAACCTAAATTAATGTGGTATGAGTGTTAAGGAATATTTCCTTAAGTTTACTCAGTTGAAAAGGTGTGCTCCTAATATGGTGGCCAATTCCAAGGGTTTAATGAGAAAGTTTGCATCTTGTGTGTAGGACAATGTAATCAAGGAGTGTAAGATGATGATTTTTATTAAGGAGTTATACCTCTCCAAGTTTATGGTTAATTCTATACAAATTGAGGAGGAGAAGATAAAAGAAATAGAAAGAGAGAATAAGAGGGCCAGGACTGGTAGTTTTAATTTCTCTTATCCAAGGTCAGAGGGTGGGAATAATTCTTAATTTTTCTTAAAATAATTTTCCCTAGCCCATCTTTTGCCCGTTACCCAATGCCTAAGTTTTGATAGGATACTCGTGGCAGATCACCAGGATATAAGTCCCAGATAGTGTGAATAGTAGTCGCACCAACCCAATCTTTAAGAGATATGGTAAGAACAATAAGGGTAAGTGCATGGCCAGCAGTGATGTCTTTTTTGGGTGTCGAAAGTCAGGCCATAGGATAAGGGAATGGCTATCAGTTGTGTGGAAGGCCAGGAATGATTGTCAAGAGGGCTAGACTAACTCCTCATCAACTCTAACATATCGCCCAACTCAGTAAGGCACCAACTTTAGTGCCACTAGTGGACTGCGTCAGAATTGACTCTATGCCCTTCATATACGTCAGGATCAAGAAGGTTCTCCTGATGTGGTTACTGGTATATTACAAGTTTTGCACATTCATGCATGAATTATTAGAACGTAAATCCATACTTTCCTTTATGACTCCCTATATAGCAGTGGATTTGGGTGTTAGTACCAAAATTCTCATATAATCTTTCTCAATGTACACTCCAGTTGGTATTTCTATTATAGCTAGATGGATATACAGAAATTTCCCAGTTACCATATCCTAAGTAGTCACCTCGGTAGATCTTGCAGAATTAGAAATAACTAATTTCAATGTTATTCTTGGTACGGATTGGCTCCACTCCTGCTATGCCTTAATTGACTGTAGAAACAGAATAGTTCAATTTTAATTTCCAAATGATATAGTTATAGAATGTAAGAGTAGTACCTCAGTACCTATGGGTCAGTTTGTCTCTTTCCTTAAGGTGAGGAAAAATATTTCCAAGGAGTGTGTCTATCATCTCATTTTAGTCATTGACTCAGGTTTCGAAATCCTGAGTCTTAAGTAATTCCCAGAGTGAATTAATTTCCAAAGGTGTTTCCTAAAGATCTTCCAAGATTTCCTCAAGTGTAGGAAATCAACTTCGAAATAGATCTCCTTACAGATACCCAGCCTATTTCAATAACACCTTACAGAATAGCGCCAGTTGAGCTTAAGGAATTGAATGAAAAGTTGAAGATCTCTTAGTATGGATTTTGTCAGACTTAGTATCTCTTCATAAGGTGCTCTAGTTCTATTTATGCATAAGAAAGATGGTTCTGTCAAAATGTGCATCGACTATTATCGGTTGAACATAGTCACAATAAAAAAAAAGTATTCTATCCCCAAGATTGATGACTTATTCGACTAGCTACAGGGTGTAAATTATTTCCCTAACAGATCCAGCTATCATCAACTCAGAGTTAGAGAAAGTAACATTCTGAAGATGTCCTTCAGAACGAGGTATGGTCATTTTGAGTTTGTACTTATGTATTTTGGACTAAAAATGCTACTAAAGCTTTTATGGACTTGATGAATAGAGTGTTCAAACTGTACTTGGACATGTTTGTCATATCCTTTATAGATAGAATCCTCATCTATTCTCGTAGCGAAGGTGAGCATGTAGAACATTTGAGAGTTGTTCTGTAGACCCTTAAGGATCATCAATTATTGCCTATGTTCAGAAAGTATGAATTATAATTGAAATAAATAACTTTCCTTGGTCATATTATTTTCATTGAAGGAATTTGATTTGATCCTCAAATGAATGAAGCAGTAAGGAACTGGCCTACACCCATCTCTTAATTAGATATTAGGAGTTTCTTAGGTTTAGCCAGTTACTAAAGATGGTTTGTTGAAGGATTTTCCTCTATTGCCTTAATGTCAAGACTGAATCAAAAGAAATTCAAATTTCACTTGTTTAATTCTTGCAAGAAGAGTTTCCAGGAGTTGAAGAATCGACTCACTTCTGCCCTAGTTTTGACTCTACCAGAGGGTTCATATGGATTTGTGGTATATAGTGATACTTCAAGAGTTGGTCTTGGTTGTGCACTAATGTAGTAAGGAAACTTTATAGATTAAGCCTCTATATAGCTCAAACCCCATGAGAAGAACTACCCAACTCATGATCAAGAGTTTGCAGAAGTTGTTTTTTTCCTAAAGATTTATAGACATTATCTTTATGGGGTTCACGTGGAAGTGTTTACTAATCACAAGAGTCTTTGGTATGAGTTCACTCAGAAAGACTTAATCTATATCAATGAAGGTGGTCTGAACTATTGAAATATTATGATATTAGGGTCTTGTATCACCCAAGAAAGGCCAATGTAGTGGATTCCCTTAGCAGATTATCTATGGGAAGTGTTGCCCATGTTGGGGATGATAAGACGAAATTAGTTTGCCAGGTTCATCAGCTTGCAAGATTGGGGTTTCGGTTGGTTGATATGTCCGAAGTTAGTATATGGGTTTAGAATGATTTTAAATCTTCATTGGTTGCCGAAGTAAAGGAAAATTAAGATAGAGATACTATTATTCTTAAGTTTAAGGAGGTAGTTCAAAATATAAAAGTTGAGGTTTTCTCCGTAGGAGATATTGTGTTATTTGTTGTTAGCGCAAGTTATGTGTTCTAGACGTGGATTATTTGAAAAAACTGATGCTAGCAGAGGCTCACAATTCTTTATACTCTATTCACCCAAGAGCCACTAGGATGTACCGTGACTTGCAGACTATTGGTGGAATGTTATGAAGAAGGATATTTTAGAATTTGGGGATAAGTTTTCTAACTATCTGCAGGTTAAGGTTGAGCACCATAGATCTAGTGGTAAACCTCAAGAATTTAGTATCCTCATATGGAAGTAGGAAGTGGTGAATATGGACTTCATTACAGGGTTTCCCTATATGCATTATCAACATGATTTTATTTTGGTTGTTGTATATAGAATGACTGAGTGTACCTATTTCTTCCGAGTTAATACTTAATATTCAATTGAGGATTATACTGTACTCTATCTCAGGGAGTTGGTGAAGTTACATTGAGTCCCATTGACCATCATATTTCATAGGGGTTCCTAGTTTACCTCTAATTTTTGGAAGTCATTTCAGAAAGGTCTTGGTACCCAAGTTTATCTCCGTACAGCCTCCCACCCACAGACAGATGGTCGAGCAGAGAGGACCATTCTTACTTTGGAGGATATGTGAGGGTGTTTGCACTTGATTTCAAGGGTAGTTGGGATTACCACTTGTCTTTGATTGAGTTTTCTTATAATAACAATTATCACTTTAAAATTCAGATGGCTCTGTTTGAAGCTATTTATGGAAGGATATGTGGATCTCCTATTGGTCGGTTTGAGCTTCGTGAGGCTGCCTTGATAAGGCCATATTCAGTGCAAGAGGCAATCGAGAAGGTTCAACTGATTTGGGATAAATTGAAAATGACCTAGACTCATCAAAAATCCTATGCAAATGTTAGGAAGAGCGAACTTTAATTTGATATTAGGGATTTGTTTTAACTAGAAAATTTCTCCTATGAAGGGGGTGAAGAGGTTCGGTAAGAAAACAAAACTCAGTCCCCGTTATATAGGCCTATATAGAATTTTGTTCCAGTTTTGTAAAGTAGTGTATGAGTTGGACTTTCCTGCAGATTTATCATAAGTGCATCCGATTTTCCATTGTTCCATGTTGAAGAAATCCATTGGTGATCCAACATCAGTAGTTTCCTTAGAAAGTATAGGCGTGGAAGATAGACACTCTTATGAGTAAGTCCTAGATAGACTCCTTGATTTTTAGACTTGTAGATTGAGAAATAAAGCGGTCACCTTAGTAAAGGTCTTGTGGAAGAATCAGTTCGTCTACGGAGCTACTTGGGAAGCAGAGTATGATATGCGAGCCAAGTACCCCCTAACTTTTCTCTTTGAACACAATTTCAACTTGAGGTAATAGTTTCCTTAGCTAATTAATAAATACTTTCATTTCAATACCGGTCGATCCAACTTTATCCTCATGATAGAGAGAGCTACTTGGGAAGCAAAGGTTGATATGAGAGCCAAGTACCCCCTAACTTTTCTGTTTTAACACAGTTTCAGCTTGAGGTAATAGTTTTCTTAATTAATTAATAAATACTTTCATTTCTATCCTGGTCCATCCAACTTTATCCTCGTGTCATAGAATGCATTCATGCATTCAATTCAATCCATGAATTAGTCTTAGATCTAGATATTTGTTCCTATTTCATCTTAATCAGTTTCATTTGGGGAAGAATGACCCCAAGCGGGAGATATTGTAATACCCCTAAGTTTTCAAGCCCTAGACATCTTAAAAGATAGGCCAGTAATTTGGTTTTCCAATGCTACAAGTCTTTTCTTAATCTGATACCGTGGCAAAAAGTTATGCAAATTTTTCCTTAAGTATCAGTCAGCTACCAATGTCGTCTTCACAACAGTAAGGATCCTTATTTCTAAGCCCAGCAATAATGACCTTACCATAGGACCCATCATTTCACGACCCAAACCAGGGTCGGGCCGTGATTGGTATCCCAAGTCCCACATGGATCAGAGATTACCCACTACATCTAGCCTAATAAGTACAGTAACCACAAGTGTCGGATCAATTTCAAACATATATCCAGATAGCGAAGAATAAGACTAAAACCAATTCAATGATAAGTCTATACCAACCAACGGTAACCGGACAACTATCCATCGCTAAACACAATTCATAGGACAATCCCTTCGATCAAAACACAATTCAGCATGTGACAAGATCATTCGAAATGACATTTTCACAAACAGGTGGAGGGCATACCATTATTCAAGCCAAAAAACATCAAGTTAGGGTTAACAAAGACCCCTTAGCTTAAATCACAATTCCTAAGCACCCACACGTGCAAGACCATTATCAAAACATAAATAATCACAATCTAAACCAAGAGAAAACAACATTCAACATTATGCATTCAAACCATCAACCATGGTTTTCAAAACCACCATTAACGATTGATGAACAATGTTTAAAACACATGATTTTTGAGAATTAACAATGAAGGAAGATTCACATGATTGAATTACGAAGATTCACGGAGAGAATTTGATACTTAAGCCCCTAGATGACTACCTTGAAGAAACCCTAACCTAATTATTCTTGAGGAGTTTTTGAGAGACTTTAGAGAGTCTTTTAATCATAATAAGTGTATAATGAATGCCCAATAAGTGTTATAAGACGTGGGTATTAAGGGATTGGGGAGGGAAATTCCGAAATACCATCAGCTTAAAAGTTGTGGAAAACTCATAGGTGTGTACAAGTTAACCCACCAACTCGTCACCATATCATACGACTGTTATCATCAAGTCTTCAGCAGAACAGAAAGTTGAATACCACATTATGTCCAAGTTACGAATCTATTGCCCAACTCATCACTAGATCATATGACTAGTAAAATCTAGTAGTATCCAAGGCAGATAATAAGGGCTAGACACTGGACCACATATGATTGGACATTACCCTCTCGTTACATACGATACAACTCATATGGATTCTTTCATAGCCAGGACAAAATTTCACTAACAACACACTGACCAACACTTGACTAGGGTCCCTAAACCTGTCACCACACCATATGACTTATGGTATGATTTGTATGATAAACAAAAATTTAAAAACTCTAGAAATTTGTAAGGGCCAAAGTTTGAGGCCTTTCAGTCTCCCTCACTTAGGACCATTCGTCCTCGAATTATGGGATAAAGCAATATAAGCATGATTTGGACACTACACGCCACTACTCTAACCTTTAACAAAGTTAGAAAACAAAGATGCCAAGGAAATAAATCTTTTATTTAACAAAGCCAGAAAACAAAGATGTTAAGTTCAACACATACCCCTAGCATAAATTTCTGAAATCGTCAGTAGGAATGATACTTAGACTTCATGTCCTCCTCGACTTCCCAAGTAGCTACCTCAGAATTTTGGTTCCGCCATAGAACCTTCACCAAAGCCATGTCTTTCATTCACAACCGAAAAACTTTCCAATCTAAGATCCTAACTAGGACCTCCTCATAAGACAAAGAATCTGAAATACCAATGTTCTGTAAGGAAACAATGAATGAAGGATCACCCACACATATTTGTAACATGGACATATGGAATACCGGATGAATGGAACTCAAGCTAGAGGGAAAATCCAACTAATATGCAATGCTACCAACCTTTCTCAAAACCAAGTACGAGCCATCATACCAAAGACTGAGCTTCCCCTTCTTCCCGAACTACATTACTCCCTTCATGGGAGACATATTTAAGAATACCCAATCTCCAACCTCAAACTCCAAGTTCGTTCTCCTTACATCTGCATAGGACTTTTGGAAACTTTGGGAACTCACAAGCCTATCTCAAATAGCCTTCACCTTCTCCAGAGCTTGGGGAACCAAATATGAGACAAATATCTCTACTTCACCAATCTAAACCAACCCAATAGGATATCTACACCTCCTATTATACAAACCTCAAATGGGGCCATACCAATGCTAGAATGGTAACAATTGTTATAGGCAAATTCAATGAGAAGAAAGTGGTCAAACCAACTACCACCAAAGTCAATCACACAGTCTTGACAAATATCTTCTTAGGTCTGAAGAGTCCTTTTGGCTTTCCCATCCGATTTTGGGTGAAAAGTTATACTAGGACTCACGATAGTCCCCAAACAATGCTGAAACGGGTGCCAAAAATATGATGAGAACTGAATAGCACGATCCCAAATAATCGACATAGGTGCACCATGCAACTTTTCCACTTTTTGAAGGAACAACTTTGCATAATCCTCGGTAAAATAATTAGTCTCATTGGTAGAATTGAGCGAAGTTAGACATTCTATCCACAATGACCCAAATAGAATCACATTCATTTTCCGACTGTGAAAGGCCAATAGAAAAATCCACATTAATCACCTCCCATTTCCTCACCGGAAATTCAATCTCTTGAAGTAGCCACCGGGCCTCATGTGCTCCACCTTTACTTATTGGCAAAGAATACACTTAGCCATAAAGTTGGCTACATCCAACTTCATGTTATTCCACTAATACATATCCTTGAGATCATGATATATCTTTGTAGAATCAAGATGAACTGTGTACTGTGATTCATGGGCCTCATCAAAAATCTTTGCTTGCAACACCTTAATGTTGGGAACACACAATCTCCCTTGGTAACTCAAGATACTATCACATTTAATCTCAAAAGACGTCATCTTCTGCTTACCCATAGCATCCTTGATTTTTATCAAAAGAGGGTCTAAGACCTGTTTCTCCTTTATTTCTGAACCAAGGGATAATTGCGCCACTTGTAGCACAAATACAACACCATCCTCAGAGTCCAACAAATGACTACAAATTTAGCAAAACGGTGAATATCCTTCGCCAACTCCTGCTTATCATCTACATGAGCTAGACTTCCTACGGATAACCTTCTAGAAGTGTTAGCAACTACATTAGGTTTACCTAGATGGTAATGAAGACTCATATAGTAGTCCTTCGGCAATTTAAGCTATCTCTTTTTCCTAAGATTAATCTCTTTCTGAGTGAATACATACTGCAAGCTCTTATGATCAGAAAAGATATCAACATTCAACCCGTACAAATAATGCTGCAAAATTTTCAACGCTAACACCACAACTATTAATTCAAAGTTTTGAGTCAGATAGTTTTTCACAAAAACCTTTAACTGCCTAGAGGCATAAGCAACCACCTTGCCATGCTACATCAGCACACAACCCAATCAAACCTGGGATGACTCATAATAGACAATGAAACCCTCAGTACCCTCAGGTAGCATCCAGACAGTAGTTAAAGTCAACTTATCTTTCAAAAACTTTACCTATTCCTAAATAAACTTAGTCAACGGAGCAGCAATAAAGGAAAAACTTTCTACGAGCTTCCTATAATAACTAGCCAAACACAAAAAACACTGAATATCAATTAGAGTAGTGGGTATAGGCCATTTTTTTACCATAAAAACTTTTTGAGGATCCACCATGTTTCCCTCACTATAAATAATATAACCTAGAAATGTAACAACATTTAACCAGAATTCACACTTGGAGATTTTAGAATACAAATTCTAATCTTTCAAGGTATGCAACACAATGCGGAGGTGATTGGCATAATCCTCCTCACTCTTAGGGTATACCAAAATATTATCAATGAAGACATTACAAACAAATCTAAAAATTAAAAAAATACCTTATTAATCAAGTCTATGAATTCCTCAGGGGCATTAATCAAGCCAAACGTCATCACCAAGAACTCAAAATTCCCACACTGGGTACGGAAAACTATCTAGGATATCCACCTCCCCAATATTTAACTGATGATACCCAAATAAAAGATCAATCTTGGAGAAGAACTTAGCAATCTAGAGCTGACCAAACAAATCATCTAACCTTGGAAGAGTGTACTTATTCTTTATTATTACCTTATTTAGCTGCTAGTAAACAATACATATATGAAGGGAACTATCCTTCATACACATGAATAATATTGGTGCACCCTACGGAGACACACTAGAACGGATACGACCATTGTCTAAAAGATTACTTAATTAATCCTTAAGTTTTTTTAACTCAGTTGAAGCCCTTTTATATGGGGGAATAGATATAAGATGAGTGTCTGGGACAAGATCTATCGCAAAATCAATCTCTCTATCAAGAGAAATACCAAGAAGGTCATCAGGGAAGTCCTTTAGAAATTCATTCACCAATGAGATAAAATGAAATAAAGGAACCTCAGAGTTAGAATCTCCAACCCAAACCAGATGATAGAGACACCTCTTGGTTATCAATCTCCTTTCTCTAAGATATGATATAAACCACCCCTTATGGCATAGCAAACCACCGTTCTATTAAATAACTGGCTTACTAGGGAATCTATAGATGATCCGACAGTCTAAAGAGGCATAGCACAAGGGCAGTCAATCCATCCCTAATATGACATGGAAAGTAACCATATCTAATTAAAATATATCCACCAAAGTTTCCCAACTACCAAAAGATACAACACAACTCCTATAGACTCTTCTACCAACCATAGATTCACCCACTAGGGTAGACCTAAAAAAGGGGTTTTAAATAGACTCAAGGCCAAAACATAAATTCATA
Source organism: Capsicum baccatum var. pendulum (assembly GCA_030864225.1). Taxonomy (NCBI): domain Eukaryota; kingdom Viridiplantae; phylum Streptophyta; class Magnoliopsida; order Solanales; family Solanaceae; genus Capsicum; species Capsicum baccatum. The sequence goes on along the minus strand of CM061560.1, from coordinate 154,001,483 downwards.
GCCATAAATAGGGTCATACAAGAGAGAGTAGACCCTGAATCAAGTAGCTATTACATATCATGAGAAAAGAGTTTCAACATACTAATAACGACATCAGGAGATGCCTCGTAGTCCTAATGAGAAGCAAAAGAGTATAAGAAATTCTGGCCAGTGCCGGTACCAGAATTAAAAGCAGCACACATTAGTGCAGGAGCTAATAAAAAGGAAACATGAACCTTATTGGAGCCAGAAGCAACCCTAGAAGGACAATCACGATGCCTATGGCCAATCTGACCATCATTAAAATATTGGTTTCTCCCCTTCTCACATTGTCCATGGTTTGACTGATTACAAAATATGCAAGAAGGATATGATGGAGTGGATTGAGACCCACCATCCTAAGATTGGGCACTCTATCCCTTGTATCCTCCACTATGTTGAGAGAAATGGTTACCTAATGGCTTTAAGAAAGGAGTACAAGCCAAAGAGAAGGAATCAAAACTATCTACTTCTTCTTAGGCCACTTTCCCTATCTCTACCACTCTGTTGCTGGCTTCCTACCTAATCAAAAAATCTAAATTTCTTACTCATCCTCTCACCAGCCTCAGCCTACTTTTTTTTTTCTTTCTCAATATATTGCATACAGACCAAATGCCAAGAAATATCGATATCCTTGTTCAATAAGGCATCCTTACTCTCAAGAATGAATTCACAGGTTTACCCAAAAGCAAACTTATGCATTTTAACTTTCATTCTAGACACTAACTCACGAGCTTACTAGAATAACTAATGGAATTTCAAATCATACATCTTAACCGATATCATACCTTGTCTCAAATTCATAAATTCCTTTATTTTCGCCTCCCTCAACTCTTGAGAAAAGAAGCAATCAAAAAAGGAACTAAAAAATTCATCCCACAATATAGAGTTAGCATCACTTCCCTTGGATTGTTCCCACTCTTTGTACCACTGGTTCACCATATCCTTAAATTAGTTGGTAGCAAACTCCACACCATCAACATCTAAAGCATGCATAATCCATTGAATCTTATCCATCTCATAAAAAATCATAAGGATCCTTCCCAATCGTAACACAAATAAAAATTAAAGGAACAAACCTTATGAATTGGCCAACGCTTGAGGCCTCAGAAAATAGAGTAACAAAAGCACCATACTCAAACTGAGAAGCTACCCACTGAGCCAACATATGAAGAGACTAACAAAACTTTGTGTTTGTTACATCTACCAAAGGAGCTTAAGAGGGATAGAGGTAATTGGTGGAACTCCGGAAGGGCAATCAGGGACTGGACCTCTAGACCAGGTATAACCCCATAAGCTGGGTGTTTCCTATCAACAGTGTCCTTAGGGGAAATAAACGAGTTCCCATAAGCTTCAGATCATCTGGGAGGCATGATCAGAAAAAGCGATCAAGCAAAAATTAGAGAAATCCAAGACTTTATACTCAATAGCTCAAAGTAAGACAACAAGAAAAGTAAATATTCCTAAATGTCTCGTAGGCTCTCTCTTATAAGTGTGGCGCACTACTCACCCATAAAAGAGAATATTCTTTACATGACTTTGTGTACACTTAATTGACCATGAACTTAGGATCTGATAGCAACTTTGTCATAACCCGTACTAGGGCCTAGCTATGATGGGTATCCCAAGTCCAATGTGGATTGAAGATCACCCCTTTAATCTAGCCTAACTAGTAGAACAACCACAAGTGTCACATGAATTTTAAACATATAACAAGATAGCAATGTATAAAACTAATAATAATTTAATAAAAAGTTTATGCCAACCACCGGCAACCAGACAATGGTCCATCACCAAACAACCAACTAAATAACCTAAGTCCATAGTAATCTGACAATGCCTCTACATATACGAAATTAATAAAATGTTAGGACATGCCCCCGATTGCAGCCAAATAAAGTATAAAAAAAATTGAAGACATAGGAAATAAGGAAAATGAAATAAAGCCTTCAAAAGTATGAAAGTTCACCACTTCAATGTCAACTCATGAACCACTCGAACACCTGATTACTGCATAAAAAAAGTAGACAAAGTTTTGATGCCTGCATTGCATAGGGAAACAGTATTTGAAGAATGTTAGCGGTTGGAGAGAAAGCATGTAAGTAAGTGATGGATAAATAAAATAATACCATTATTCAAAACCAAGTCAAATTATCATATGCAATTATATATATACATATATATTAATCATGCTAGGATAGGGAACAAAGTGTAGCATGCATTTAAGAACCTTAACTTGGGCTATGTAGCATAAATGTCATATAACAAGGCACCAACAGGATATATGGGCCTAGATCTCCCCTAGATGGAAGGGCTCCAGTGCATGTAGCTACATGAATAAGAGAATAACCATATCGATATATTTATTTATAAAGGACTCTAACCTCCCAACATAATCAAGGTTATTTAAGGACCAATGTATACAATACAGAGGACTCAAACCTCCCATTTATATATTCATTTAGGAGACTCGAACCTATCGATTACATACACACCCAAACCATCTAGCGCGATTTTTAGTGTTAGTCCTTTGGACTCCACATTCATGGACTAGCTATACATCTGGCTTTAAATACTAATTAAAATAATCATTACACATATGCAACCCTTAATCCAATTAATACATCCTGTTGGTATCATTGTACCAACCCCACTTGTAAGCGTACAACATGCCATAAGCATTATTAACAAACTTCGGGACTCGAACACATTGTATAAACAAAGATATCAATTCAATTCAACATTTAGGGATTCAAACCCATTTAGCCAATTATACCGCCAAGGTTATAATTCAAATCAATTTATGGCCAACAAGGCCTTCATGAAACCATTTATAAATCATCAACAATCATTGGCTAATGCGTTAGTTTAAAACATAATTTAAAATGCGACAAGATTATTCTCATTGATATTTTCACAAACAGCTTAAGGGCATACCATTATCAAACCATATTATAAGCCAAAAACCATTAAACCCATGACCCCTTAGATTAAATCACAATTCCCAAGCACCCACATGTTCAAAACCATTATCAAAACATGTGTAATCATAATTTAAACCATGAGAAAACAATACTCAACAATATTCATTCAAACCCTCAACCATGGTTTTCAAAACCACCATTAATGATTCATGAACAATGTTTAAAACAAGTGATTTTTTTGAAGTAACAATGAAGGAAAAGTCACATGCCTGAGTTATGAAGATTTATTAAGAGATTTTGGTCCTTTAGAACCTAGATGACTACCGTGAAGAAACCCTTGCCTAATTTTTCATGAGAAGTTTTTGACAGAGTTTAGTGAGTGTTTTAATCTTGCTAAGTGTACAATAAATTCCTAATAAGTGTTATAAGACTGGGGTTTTAAGGGCTTTGGGAGGGAAATATCCAAAATACCCTAAGTATAGAAGTTATGGAAAACTCGCAAGTGTGTATAAATTGACCCTCCATCTCATCACCGCACCATACGCTAGTATCATTAAGTTGTGACTAGAACAGAAAGTTGGACACCATATTCTATCCAACCTATGACTCCCTTTCCCAACTTGTCACTAAACCATATGACTTGTAAGATCTAGTCATATCCAATGCAAATCCTCAAGTGTTAGACACTGGACAAGATACGATTAGAACATATCCTCTTGTCATATAACTATATGACTCGTATGGAGTCACTCTTAGAAAGGACAAAATTTAGCCAACAACACACTGACCAACATAATACTGGGGTCCCTAAACCCATCATCACACCATATGACCAATGGTAGGAGTCGTATGATAAACAAAATTTTCAAAAATCAAGTAATTCTCAAGGGCTAAAGTTTGGGGCATTTCACATCCCCAGTGGCAATGAGTCATTAAGAGGGACTCGTTATCACAATAGTATATAGCCAAAAACCCAATCTTAGACTACGACTTTACCTATCAAATCATAATTAGATGTGATAAGTCATTAGGAGGGGAGTCATAGTTATACCAAAAATTACCCAAGACATCAATATTTCATGTTACGACTCAGACTAGGACTAGTGGCTAGTTATAACAATTTATGGGGGAAGTCATAACGATTGGGAGCAAAATTTTTCAAGGACTTTCAATCCTTTTCCTACTCTCTTAAAATCCAAACCAATATTATTTGGGCATTTCAAACCATAGTTAGTGCCAAAAATATCCTTACTTTACAAGTACAAACCCTTTTCTCCTTTTAATTGGGTTCCAAGTACAATATGAGATTTATCAACTTTATTTCAGTTCTTGTGGTTATGAACCATAAAAATATGCTTCCTCATAAGAATTGTGTTTCCATATGTTTAATAATTTCACTTGTCCTTAACATGATCAATTTTTGAAATATTGAGTACTATTTATGATTCTCCATACCATGGTTCGTTGTATCCTTATAATGTTTCATTGTATTATTCTATGCTGGTGGGTTATGAAAATCTGGTACCTAGGAACTCATGCATATATTGCTTCATGTTATTGATAAGTTTATATTGTACATGTATTATAAATTTTAGAATACCATGACTTAAGCATATTATTTATCAATTCATGTTTCAGTTTATACTTTAGTGTCATTCATTTTGGAGTAATACTTACCACAAGTTAAAGTAAGGCATAATAACATTATTAGAAACCCCTAAGATCTATAACTATGACACCACCATAGGTTATAAAAGGTCCCTCGTCAGTAGAGGTATGACACCCTAGTCGTTAGGGATATCAATTTAATGGATCTACACCAGAGAGTATTGATACCCTTAGAAAGATAGTAGCACCCTTCCATCTAGGGTTATAGGTTAGACCCTAATTTTATCATATTGGGTCATGTCAGTTATTGATAGCTCCCATAGTCCTCAATTTATATTTTAGATCAGGTATGTATGACCCTATATTCAGTTATCTAGTTATTCAACTTATTTAGTACATGCTTATACTTCATCTTGCATTAAATTTAAATGTTAATGCACTCATACTATTTATACTAGTTAGCCTTCCTATCCTACATACATAGTATATTCAATGTATTGATATCATATTCTCTTTTGTTTTTTATTTTTTTATAATATAGGTTCGAACGCTTAGTTCTTGCATCGCACCTAGTCAGTTTCGGTGCCACTCAACAGTAGTTATGGTAAATCCTTATCCTTCAAGTGCAAGTTATTAGTTATCGCCTTCAATACTTTATTTTAACTCAGTTAGTTGGAGTTAGTTAGTGGTTTTTCCATTAACTGTCCATGTTTTAGTGGCTTTCAGATAGTCAAAGTTAGTTTCACTAAATAATAAGGCATAACTAATATTATTTCCATTACTACTTATTATCAGGTTTTCCAGTTTAGCTTCAACCTAATATTTTGTTATGTTCTATAGTCTTCTTAGTGGGTTCCAAACCAAGGGTTAGCTTGAGGTCACTTGTGACTCTAACGATCATGTTATAACTAGGGGTTAGTCTTGAGTAGTGACAAGTGGAGTTACTATTATTATGGTCTTTTGGGTTATTTTAAGAGGGAGTTCCCATTGAGATTGCCAGGTAGTCATATGCTACAACAAACTTGGGATATAATTCTAATAAGGAGAGGCGGAAGAAAGAACGGCATGGTTCAACCAGAAGGTGGACAAAGGAATCAAGAAGGTGGTCAGGGTAGTTGGGAAAATGGTAGTGTTGAGGGATAAGAATAGCTCAATAGGGAGTTAGCTCAGGTTGATGATTGGCTTACTATTATGACTTCTTAAGGGAGATTCATGTTGAGGCTTCTAAGGCAGTTATCAAAGCTACCATTTAAGCTTGTGATTAGATGGATCCTATTTTATTTTATTTGGGATCTACCTATTTTTGTCTATCTATCAAGTTTTATATGAGTCTAAAATTTGTTTGTAGTATTTTTCACTATCTCATATATGTGTCTACCTAAATTGATGAGTCTGTGGTAGTAATCTATCTTTATTTTTCTTGTTCTATATTGTTTTGGGGGTTTTTAGACTTGGGTAGATTAGATTTATTATGACCCTCAAGGTTATTTACTCAATCTACATGCATTTCTGACATCTCGAGCATTTTTATGGTGGCTACAAGTCATTTATGACTTTCCATAACTCTTAATTCAACTATTGGACAATTCTTTTAGATTTTAGGCTCATTTCTCAATTTTTGGAGTTTTCATTATTTATGGATGGTCTTGGACAAAAGCTCCTAGTAGCGGACCTTGGATGAAAATTTTGATGATAAAATCAGCTCTGGAATGTTGATTTTAGGTAGGGGCCTTTGTTCAGGTCCCGAGGCTTCTAGACTCATTTAACACTATTGGTTGGATTATGTGAAATGTAGAATCATAGGTGCGGGACCCACACTTACTCAAAATGATCTTGGATGAAATTCTAAGGGTTCATTGAGTCTAAAATATTAAATTTTGTATCGTAGCATACTTTTTTCTTACACGGGGTTCCAAACTAATTTCGAGCACCCAATCAAAGTTTATTTGGAAATAGAAGAATCAGGTGCACCAGGTTGCTGAGGTAACTTCTTAAGTAATTACTTGACCTCTCAAGCGCTAATCAGGTATACGACATAGTGTCTCTTAACATACATTGACCATTTGGTACTGGCCACTTAAAAGATTTTGTGTCATGATAAACAAGCATCGCTTAAAGAGCCTAGGAGTTGCTTAAGTGGTACCCATTCCAAATTACTAGAATGCTTTAACGGTAGAGATTTGCTTTAGTCATGGGTGTTTTAGCACCAAGGTATCCACTTTAGCTACAGTTGGGGGCATTTTAATCCCCTTTTCCCCTACTGGATTCTTTATTATTTCTTTCACCATTTTTCACACCAATTTAAGAGCTTAAAAAGAGGAAAGATAGGGAATCATTCATTGAAGCTAAGGTGAGATAGCCTAATATTCCTTGGTCATTTCCCATTAATTTTTTCATTAATTTTCTCATATTTCATGGTAAATTCTTAGAAATTAGATTTTTGAATTCCTAAACTTTAGGGGCTGATTTTGGCATAGATTCATGCACAAATTATGCTCAACTTAAATCATACATTTCTTTCCCTTTGAGTGACCTCATGACATTTTCAATATTTCATCCCACTTATGGGCCTTACAGGCCCATTCTTGACCTGAATTTTAACCCAACCCTTAATATAGCAATATGGCCCTTGTTTTGCTCCTTATGAAATGTAGATTACTATTGTGATAGCATATGGACATTTTAGGATAGTAGAGCAAAGGTGGACAATTTTTGGGTGATTCAAAGATATGTAGTTTGGCATTGAAGTAGACTTCTCTCTACTGTTCTGCATAAGATGGTGAATTGCATATTGAATGGTAGGTAAAAATATTAGGTTATAATTATGGGTAGATTACAATGACTTGCCTAAATTATGAGTTTGGGGGATAAAAGGGTGAATCAACCCTTAAGATAAAAAATTTATTATGCTTATAACATCCTATCTTCCTAGGTTACTAGCATCTTTGATATAATTGGGGCTAGTATCCCTTTTAGTATAAGGTTTAGTACTTAACTCGATGGATTATTATGATTTCCTAGTTTATGATATTATGGTTATACCAGATATATAATATTGGACTTACGGTCATGATTATTATATAAATTGGATTTTGAGTTAGTGATCTATCCTTGGAAAGGTAGTAACCATAGTATGAGGATGTTTAGGTGTATATAAATGTATTGTTTGGATATTGGTGATGAAATTACAAGGATTCCGCACCTTCATACTCACTTAATAGTAGAATTCCAACTAAATCTTAGTTTTACTACTACTTTTCTAGAAATGGATTTATATCCACTTTTCACTCTTAAATTAGATCCTTTCATATCAGTAACCACACCACCTTAAAGGATGAATTACAAGATTTTGAAATAAAAATGATATTTTAGTGATTTGACCAAGATATATTTTGCTCCATGGTTTTGCCACTACATTTACTTTGATCGAGAGAGATTCCAGCCCCTACTTTACTTTTTTGATGATCTAGTTCTAGAATTTACCACGGGCAACAAATTTATGGACTTACACTCTTTTACCTATGTTTTGATTTTATGCATTTATTATATATATATATATATATATATATATATATATATGTATGTATGTATACACCTCTCTTAAATAGGTTGGCATAGAGTAAGGAAGATGATTGGAAATTCTAGATCGTGACAAGGTTAGTGTATATGGGTACTCTCGGACCCCCTAGGGGTTTCTTCATCCAGGATTCATCATATCATAGAAGTGAGGTCACTCTATGTCCTGCCTTTGCAAGGCACCAAGATGGAGGAGGTGTATACACTGTGTTATATTATAGCACTTCAATCAGTTAAGCTATTATAGTTTTACTTTGCATTCATTTTTGTATTATAGTGCCTATCACCAGTATGGTGTTTGATTAATATATCTATCAGCCTTACAGGGGGTTGTATTATTAAGGGTTAGGTGTGTCATTTGTTATGTGTTAGGTGTTGATTGATCCTTTAGGGTTATGGTACCCAATTTAGGTATTGTTTTTTTGGACTAGTTAAATACTTTATTATTACTGTTATCATAATTACTTCATGGAAGGTTGGTTATATATTGGAACAAAGATTGATTTTGATTTTGATTCTTTCTCTTTTGTTATTTTATTGTAGATAATTAGCTCATGTTAGATATTTGCCTTAGCGACCCTAATTGTGCCGACATTAATTCCTACTATTAGTTGGAGGATTAAGAAACCAGTATGACTACCTTTGGTTGGACCTTTAAGTTAGTCTTATATGTTTACATACATACATACGTATATATATAGATAGATCGAGAGAGAGAGAGAGAGACATGATTAATGTAACGGTACAATATAAGGTAGTCTAGTATTACTTTATATCCCTCTTTTATTTTGTTGATTCATATTGTATATCCATTTTTGTCCATGTATACTACTATATATCCTTCATCTACCCCTATTTTTCCTATTAGCCAGTGATATAAAGTGTAGTGCTTAGGTTCTTGAGTACGGATAGAATAGAATATTTTATCCTTATTGCCTTCTTAGTTTTATTATGATAGATTCCTTAATATTTGGTTATAGTTTACATTCATTCTTGTATGTTACCTATATATATGCATTATATTTTGAGCTCAGTCAGCAATTACCTACTGAGTAACACATGTTTGGTACTTATACTACACTTCTATAGCCTGTAGTTCATAGTACGGATTTGCATCATTATTGTGTATATTGTGAGGAGAAGCTATAGATTGGAGATTAAGGGTGAGCTCCTAGCATTCAGAGTATTACTATTGTCCCTTTTAAAGATTAGACTGATCTTTATATTGTATTTATTAATGGTTATATCAACATATTTATTTAGTATTTCATCTATTTTCTTATTATATTGGAAGCTCTTGTACTAATTCCACTAGGTTATTGGGTTGTCTTATATATATATATATATTTTAATAATTATTCCATATTTTCCCTTAATTTTTCTAAAAATCTATTACTAGTTGTTTCAAACTATGGGTTGCTTACCTACTAGTGGGTTATAGTAGGTGCTATGTTGACTTGAGAAATTAGGTGATGACAAATTGGCATCAGAGTGTAGGCTTACCATTGTGTTGGTACAAGAAGTAAGGGTCTAATTGAGTCTTATGGATCGGTGCAAAGATGTCTGTAATCAATCCTTGAGAGGCTATAGAGCATTTTTAAGAAATTTCTTTCTTGGCATCTTTTCATGTGTATGTATCCCTATGAGCCTCAAGTACTTCATTAACTCTATTCTATCCAAGATGGATGATATAAGGTTATTTATAGATAAGGAAGGAACTTTGGCACATATTTCCAGAGCTTTAGCACAATATCAAACTAGGGTCAGGGATGGATATTGAAGATCTTCAATGTCAACTTAAGGATTTGGTGTCAAATCGGGCTTCGATAGTATCTGCGACCGTTTCAGTCTTTTGAGATTTAGTATTAAGGATTCTGAGTTTTTTACGAATACCAACAGCTAGAGGTGAGGTGAGGTTCATCCAGCAGCTCTCGGTCTAAAGTTAGGTTTATTGGTGTTCAATTGGGTTCTGTATTAGTTCCATAGTATGATATTGGGTTTCTTTAGTAGGATATACATACTACTATGTTATATTCTTCAGAGCTTAAGATGGTGTGTGGATTTATTAGAAGATTAGCTTTGCCACTTTATTTAACATAAGAGCATTTTATTGATATATGGTTTTTATTTTCTCAGGTTGAGGGATTCATAAAGAGAATATATTTATATGTATAAAGGTACCGGCTAGAGTCTATGTCATCAGTATACTACTAATAGTTTTCCATCTAGGATTTGAGATCCTCTCAGAGGAGGTTAGCTTTACTTATATCTTAACGGTTCTACATAGATTGCAACTCATAATATGGGTGGACCTTAGATCTTTTATGGTGATCATAATGGATAGAGCTCTTATCATATCTTGTAGAGTATTTTCCATAGATCTGTACGTCATGGAGGTCATTCTAGATTAGTAGGTGCGATACACAGGTATTTTAGGAGCTTTTCTTAGTTATGGAAAGATTGGTCAATGTTCTCGAGAGTGAACCAGACATGAGTTAGGTACTCAAATATAGTTAGCATATGTTCCTCGCCGGCCTATAGCTCCTGAGGTTTGTTATGATTGTGAAGAGGATAGTCATTTTAGTAGGGTATGCCCCTGATGTTATTTGGTAAGCCAGTTGGGGTCAGCTCATGTTTTTCGATATCTTAGAGCTTTATAGATTTACTACGACTATAGAGATATCGAGCATTTGTCTATAGTGACTCCCCAATGTGGGACTGTTAGTCAGTCATCTTATCTAGATCAATCTTATAGTGTTGTTACATATTCAGTTAGAGGTAGTGCACTTAGCACCTTAGATAATAATTTAGATATTCAAATTGAGTTTGGACCCTTTTAGATTAGTAGTCTCTCCAGACGAGGTAGTGCACTTAGCGCCTCGGTTAATGATTCAGATGCTTAGTCTGAGTTTGGACCCTTTTAAATTTGTACTGCCTCGAGCATGTCAGGCATGTGACTTTGGATTCCACCGTGATAGATATGATTTTTATTTCCTGCCTTTACCTTTTTACTAAAGTGCATTGGGTTTTTATACCCATCATTTATTATGTATCGTGGTAGGATTATATTGCTTTATATGCATTTGTGTGGAGTTCATGATTTTATGACTAATCTAACAGATGATTTCTTTTAGTAGTGGATGGAGTAGAATAGTATTGATATTTGCCTTGGGGTTATAGAATTCGGATAAAGTCCTACTTACCTTGGCATATTGGTCTTTTTATGGCCCTACAGGGGCACTTATTGCTGATTTTATTTAATTTGTAAGACCTACTCCTTATAATAGTATTTCTATTTCTATTATTATTTCCATTATTTGATATTGATCATCCTTGTTGGATAAAAAGCTAGACTAGAATTATCTCGTTAGAATTTCTTTTTTTGTGGTTCTTCTTCATGGTCATAGGCAGCTATCTTAGTTAGATGATTTCTCTTTTCTAGTAAGGTAAAGTTGGTCATTTGCTTTATTTATTGTGAATGGTAGATCGTGTTTAATGGGTTATGGTAGTAAAGAAAAGTTGTTATTTCGTGGTTCTATTATGGTTCTATAGTTGACAATTAGGTTGTATTGTCTATTTGGAGTTAGAAGGTCATAGATTTGACTTTCAGGCTTCTTAGGGTAACTTTGATATTAGTATCAATATGGAGTTAGGTGCTCTATTCTTGCTATGATATAGTTCTCTTCTAGTAGAGTTAACAGAGGTGGAGATAGGTGAGTTTTCTTATATCGCTTCTTATGTTGGCAATTTGGGTACTCATTGCTGAGATGGAATATTAGATTACCTAGTTCTTATCTAAGGTTATAGTTCCCTGAGTTGCTAGAGTTTTGGCTATTACTAGTACGGTTTGTAGTCGTAGTGAGTTCTCGGGTATGCTTTGGTGGTTCATAACCTCCAGCAGATTTGGAGTTGATTACTTGTGCTTTCAACTAGTGATTATTCTCTGATTTTTTTCTTTTGCTATATTTTGGTTTCAGCTCTGACATAATCCAATAAGGATATGTTTGATTTATATGGTAAAGTCGATTTAGGTATTTGGCCTAAATTAAAACTTTTTGACTCAATTTTAAATTTATGCCTTAGAATGGCGACTTGGATGTTATGATAAATTCAGAGTGTAGATGTTTGCCTATCTAGCGGGTAGTTTTTGATAGTTGAGATTAGGCAGTTCAACCTTGTTGCTAATATTCATCTTGAAGTTATAGAGCTTGGGTGCAACCTTTGTTTCTATATTCATCTCTTTTGGGATTTTATTTTATTGCTAGCTAAGCCTACTCCTAGTTATTATATTTGTTCTTCATTAGTTCAGATGAATTATGGTTGATATTAGTTCAAATAATAGTCCATTGTCACGATGTTGGTTTCTTTCGTCTTGACCTTGATTTTTATTTATTACTGGGATTTTGAATTATATACTCACCTTTAGTGGTATGCTTGAGTTGGATTCAACATAGCTTATTCCTCAGTTGGTAGGACATCTTAGAGTAGATTATTTTGTGGTGAGTGTATGTGCTTTGTACTCCTGGCTATCAGTTTCAAGGGTTATTTGGGCTGACTGTAGCATTGGCAGTGGGCTGCAGACATTGTTCATCTCTATTTTTTTTGCCTACGTAGCACCTTATATGTTTATTCCCATGCTTGACAATATGCATTTTAAGTGGATCAACTTTACTTTTTTAGGGTTAGTATGGTGGAGGTGCATGAATAGGACTCAGGTTACTTTCTACTTGGTTTGGAGTTGATAGCAGGTTTGGAAAGGCAAAAAGATGTTATATTTGTATATTAAATATGGTCGCATGACTCGTGCCTTTGTTTTTCTTTGGCTTGGATGCGTCTTTGCTTGGTTGTGCATTTATCAGTGTGGTATCAATGTGTTGTGGTTTGGATTTGCATGCATTAGCCTTCCTTAATTTGGTTGGAGACCGGTTAGTGGTTGAGGTTGAGTTTTTGTTGTTTGAGAAGTGAAGTAAGAAAAAATGCTGAGAAAAGATGCAGATGGCAAAATCCCATGGAAGCATTGTTCCTTCTTAGAGGTTAGTTGTGGAGTCTTACTCGGAACATATAAACCTAGTACCTTATCCCTTCAAGCTTTTATGCTCTGTCTATCCCTTGAGTTTCACAAATGAAAGTCCTTTCAGTAATGGATATTATAATGACCTTCTAAATTATTATCTTTATTTATATACATTTTCAGCATTTCGAGCTTTCGCATAGCACCTATAGGTCATTTATGACTTGGCATAACTATCGATTTGGTTATCAGATAGTTCATTGGGTTTTAGGCTCATTTACCTATTTTGGATTTCTCGTTGTTTATGATTTGGTCTTGGACCAAAAATCCTAGTAGATGGCCTCGAATGAGAATTTCGACAGTGCTATCAACTTTGAAACACTAAATTTAGGCTTGGAGGACCTTAATTCAGGTCCCGAGGCTTCCAAATTCATTTTGGGATATTAGGCAGATTTCATGAAAAATAGAACTATGGTGTGGGCTCTACATTTAGTCAAAAGGTTCTCGGATGAATGTTTTGATAGTTTCATTAAGTTCAAAACAATGAATATGGTAGCATAGTTCATTTGTAGGCATAGGGTCCCAAATGAATCTCGAGCACCCGATCGAAGTCTATTTTTCAACTTAGAAAAATTGGCTATTTAGTACCTGATGCGCCCGCTTAAGTTCTTAGGGAGCCACTTTAGTGGCATGCGCATTAGAACTCCTTGAGCCATTTAAGTGGCCTTGGGCATTTGACTAGGCCCGCTTTAGTGGCATAGGTTCCCTTAAGTAAACCCCGCTGTAGCACCATTGGGGCAACTTTAGTAGTACCGGTGCAAAGCTGCCAGGTTGTTATAGCGGTAGGCACTTTAGCACCAAGGTGTCCACTTTAGTGGCACCTAGGGGATTTTTAATCCCCTTTCCCTACCCAATTCTCCACAATTTTCACACAAATTTGAGAGCTCAAAGATAGGAAAAAGTGGATAATCACCCATTGAAGCTAAGACAAGCTAGACTAGCACTCCTTTGTCATTTATAATAATTTTCCCACAAATATCCATCCTATTTCATGGTAAATTCTTAGAAATTAGATATTTAAATTCCTAAAAATTAGGAGCCTAGTTGGTCTCTGGTTCATGCACCATTGTGGTCAACTTTTGAGCAGATATTTCTTGTCCTTTAAGGGACCTCGTGGAGAATTCCATTTTGGATCCCATTTGTGTGCTCCATGGGCCCTTTCTTGACCCAAATTTCAACTCGACCCATACTCAATATTTGCATCATTTTACTCCTTATGATGTATAGATTACTATTATGATAGCCTAACATTATTTCATGATCATGGAGCATAGATGGGTGATTCAAGGATTTGCAATTTGACAACAAGATAGGCTTTCATCTACTCTTCTTCATGAGATATTGGATTACATATATTGCATGGTAGGGAAGAATATTAGGGTATGATTATGGGTAGATTACAATAACTTAGCTTAAATTATTAGTTCAGGGGATAGAAGGGTAAATCAACCCTTAAGATGAAAGATATGTTATGCTTATGGGATACTATTATCGTTGGTTACTATCATGTTAGATATAGTTGGGGCTAATAACCCTTTTAGTATAAATTTTACTACTTGAGTCAGTGCATTATTATGATTTCCCAAATTATGTTATTATGGTTATGCTGGATATATATTATTAATCCCAAGGCCATAATTATGATATTAGATGAATTTGAGAATAATGATAGTTCTTTGTAAAGGGCGTAGCCATAACCTATGGAAGTTTAGGTATTTTAAAATATATTATTTGGATTCTAGTGATGGCATTGCATAGATTAAGTACCTTTATGTTCACTTAATGATATTTTCCAACTAAATCTTGGTTTTACTACTTTTTTCCTATAAGTGGATTTATTCCCACTTTTCATTCTTAAAATGGATACTTTCATAATAGGAATGTGCCACCTTAATAATGGATGAATTATGAGCTTTTGAACTAAAAATGATATTTTAAAGATTTGACTGAGATTTTGGACCACGGTTTTACCCCTACTATTTACTTCGGTCGAGAGAGATTTTGTCCCTTTCTACACTTTTATGATGATTTAGCCTCAAATTTTAACCTGGGCAACGGATACAGACTGATACTTCTTTAGCCACGGTTTGAGTTTGTCCATTTATTATATTTATATATATACATCTCTCTAGTACTAGATATAGTACAGTGAGGATGATGATAAGGATTGAAATTCCTGAACTCAGACTAGGTCGGTGTATATGAGTACTCCTCAATCCTCTAGGAGGACCTTCACTTATGAGTCATCATGCCAAAGAAGATAGTTTGTTGTAGGTCATGCCCTCGTGAGTCATCTAGCTAGAAGAGATGTATACATTGTGTGACATTATGGAACTTGGATAAGTTCTGGTATTATGGATTTGCTTTGTATTCATTCTTGCATTCACATTGCCTATCACCAGTATGTTGTTTGATTCCTATATCTATCAGCCTTATGGGGGTTGCATAGGTATGGATTAAGAGTGTTTTTTGTTGTTTGATATGTGCTAATCAAGACTTTTGAGTTATGGGGCACATTTTAGGTATTATTTGTCCAGACTATTCGGTTACTTTATTGTTATTATTAGTATAGTTAGTTCACGGCAGGTTTGTTATGGAATGGTACAAAGATTTGAGGTATGATTTTGATTTCTCTCTCTTATGGTAATTTTATTTTGGATAATTATCTCATGTTTAGATATCTGGATAAAGGACCCTGGTTATACCAGCACCATTGTCTACTATGATTAGGAGGCTTAAACATACCAGTATAATACCTTAGCTTATACCTTTAAGTTAATCTTTCTTATATATATATATAGTTATAGGTATAGTTATAGTACTACCATATATCCCTCTCTTCCTTCATTTATTCATATTGTATATCCATTTTTTGGACTTGTATACTACTATATATCCTTCTTCTAACCCTTAGTTGTATATTGGACAGTGATATATAGTGTAGTGCTTAGGTTCCTATGTAGGCTAGATTAGGAAAGTTTATTCTTATTGCATCCTTTGTTTTATTATGATAGCTTCCTAAAAAATTTATTATAGTTTACATTCTTGTTTGTATGTTATCTCAATATTATACATTTTCTTGGGAGCTCACTCAGCATTTTCCTACTAAGTACTATGTGTTTCGTACTCATACTACCCTTCTATAAACTGTAGATCATAGTATGGGTTCTTATCGTTATTATGTGTAATGTGCGGAGTAGCTATGGATCTGAGAATTTAGGTGAGCTCTAGGCATTAAGAGTATTACTATTCTCCCTTTTATAGATTAGACTAATCTCTATGTTGTATTCAGAGATGGGTTGTATCAGTGTATTCATTTAATACTTCATTTTGTATTTTTATTATATCGGAAGCTCTTTTACTAGTTTCACTAGGTTTTCGGTTTGTGTTATACATATTGGTCGTTCATTATAACTATTTCACTTTTTCCCATTATTTCTCTTGGTAGTCCATTACTAGCAGTTTTAGACTATAAGTTAGCTTACCTACTGATGGGTTATATTAGGTGACATCATGACCTGAGAAATTGGTTTGTGAGATTAGTGGTTAGGATTCAGTTAAAATTCTGAACATGGTAGGTAATTACAGTGATTATGCTTTTTGTATGTATTTATAGACCAAATGCAAGCAGAAATTACATGATAATGCAATGCTCCAGCTTAGTTTAGTTGTGTGTGTTTTGATTGAGGTATGTGATGGTTACGTAGATTAATCAAAATTTTAGTTTATATGCATATTAATTATTTCTTAGTATTTCTTGTTGATGCATGTTGTTGGGTGTGATCACATTTCACTGAACTTACATATAAAGCTTCTGAATTTTACAAATGTTGGTTGTTGTCATTGTGATATATGATTTCCTATATCTATATACCATCATTTATTATGGAATGTTCCTAAATTGGACATTCTTATGGGATTTCGGTGGAACAAGGTTGGTAGAAATTTGTGTCTATGAGTTTTAGTACATGAAAAGGTTTTTTTCCATACAGGTCATGACAAGTGGCCTATTGTTAGACCCTTGGAATGTCCGTCCAAGGTAGAGGTGAATTTGACATATCCTTGAGCAACCTAAGGAAATATCTATATTGTTGTTGTACTTTGATGATTGACTTGACTTGACTTGACTTGACTGGCATATCTATTGATCTATTTTGAATTATTGCTAAGGTGACTGAAAGTCCTCTAACTATTATTTGGTTCATTAAGGTATAATAGAGGTAAGCATGTATTAACTTGTCAAACGGTGTTATGTTTACGTTTTTATATTTCTCATCTTGGGTTAGCCAAATGACCCTAATAGTACACCATTATTTTCTTGTGTATTGCTACTACACCTGCTCTTACTTTTATTGAATGCAGCAAATATACCAACGGATCCTGCAAGACCTGCTCTAGCCTATAATTTGGATTCAATGGTGGAGGGCATCTTTTAGTCTACCATGGATCCTTTTTTGATAATGTTGTCCTTTGTCCTAGACTCATGTACTTCCTTTTCATTTTTAGGGTTGCATCCACTTCTTTATCATATTTAGTATTTTTGGTACATCGAGTTTTAGATCATTAGGATGGGTATTGATTATGTTTCTCATTACTTTCCTGTTTGTGTTAGACATTTAACCTCTTTTCGAATTAATATTTATAGTTCCTGTATTTTCTCTATGTTTTGGTTAATGTTTATGGGGTAATTAGTTCTTCTATTTGAGAATGGAGTGGGTGCCACTCTCATCAAATTGGGAAGTAATATCTTCACACCTCATGGTGCTTACACATATTTCCTCTTTACTTAGATCTTATTGATCTAGTTTTCTGAAATATATATCAGCAATTTGATTTTTTTCAAAGATGAGGTTGATGGGCCTCTATTAAAATTCATTCCTCATATCATCTAGGAATGAATAGGGCCCGTCTTTCATGTTTCTATTTTCGTGGAATTTAAAAAGGCAAGAGACAAAACTTTTAGAACATAATTCCAGGGAAGATTCCTATTACGAATGGCTTCCTTTCAGGTTGTGTTGTTACAACATAGAAATTAAACTTAATTCCATCGAAATCCCTATTTTGAATTCTTGATTTATGAATTTTTGTGGGATTATTTGAGGACCTTTTGGGGATCCATTTATTCTCACTTATTGATCATGTATTCCTTATCATTTGAGGAACCTAGTTTTAGGTTTATTTTTTGAATTTAGTTGGTCCCACTTGTCAATTTTTTACACTATTTTTTGGCTTGTGTGTTAATTCGCAATATGGATCTTGATTTACTTATGTTGACCTGTTGGAAGATTATAATTTTGAAGTTGCTTTTTGAGGATGAGTAGAGAGGATGAGCAATTAGTGAACAATTTGAGGTTGTTGTTAGGCTCTGAGGTAGGCTATGGTCAACTTTCTTATTTACTTTGCTCTGCGAGATTATGTAAGGTATAAATTCCATGAGGAGGAAGGGTTTATTGGGTAAATTTAACATTATCCTATATTATTCGCCGTTCTTGGGATTTATTAGAGATCTTAAAGAAGAATATTAACTTGAACCATAAGTTTAGAATACTTGTGGTAGTGTTAGGATTAAGTGATAAATTCTTGTATGCTTGCTATAACTTTAGGATTAGATTAAAATCCTCATTATGGGTTTGGGTTAGTATCTCATGACATGGTTTTCCTCGATCGATTATTAATAATATCATATCTTTCTAAGGGTTCCTTGCATGGTTGTCTACTCATATGATAGCCAAACAACCATCATTCCTCTACCCCAAGTTATCCAATTAGGTACTCGATCTACTTTTCAAAGCATGCTTTAAAAACTTAGATTAGAGCGACACCAAATCCATCGATTAAGCATATCAACCTAAGTTGACCCAATATCTAAGACCTATTGACCCTATAGGAAGATCACCTTTTATCTAAAGTATGCCACGATCTAAAAAAGAATTATCCCTATATGTTTCAATTGAAGAATGTATACACTAATTTAGAAACTATTGTTCCTACGGTGGGGAGAGGGTAGGGGGATCCCTAATCTTCCTTTGTTTAGTAGGGTGAGGGTGACTCAAAATTTTTTAAAATTTAGCATGGTTACCAGGATCCAAAAAATAATCATGTTATTCTAGAACAACTTTGATGATAGAAAGAAAAGAAAGGGTATAAACAACATAGGCTATTTTTCTAACTGAAATCAAGCCTTGGCCGAGTATAATTAATGTCATTACATGGTATTGTGATAAAATACCAAAATAATGGTGTTCAAGATTAAAAATATGGAGATGACCCCTAACACCGAGGAAATTCATGATTATTTAGATACTAAAAATTGTGTCAAAAGAAAGCATAAACCCAATATTAAAATTTATGTTACTCGCAGTCTATCTCATTAAAAAGTGCTAGCGATTTTGCTTATTATAAAAGGAGATTAGTTTGAAAACTTAAAACATACAACCTGAAGAGTTTTATAATCATTTTGGTCAATTGAGGCGGTTTGAATACTTTCAAGAAGATATCACGATTTTTTTCTACACACTGGATGAGACACAATGCTAGTAACTACAAGTGATTCCAAGCTAATTCTTGATATAGCATATCTAATCATAATAATAACATAAACTGGAAGTTTTTACTGAGATCATAACTGAATCTATTGATAAACCAACTAATAAGTCTGAACGGCCAACATAAACTATACTCTAATGTCTATCAAGCATCTAAATCTAAGTAAAATAATATGTCCGGACAAGGGCCCCATCTACTCATAAACAATGTCTGAAATGAATAAAAGTACAGCTAAACTAGGTCCTCAAATTACGAGGACTCGCCACTGCTAGAATCTAGACTGCTAATATCTAGCTCGGATTTTGAGATGGTCACTCGTATCTACATTACTGAAAATATGGGCAGAAGAGGTATGCGATCAGTAAAAGGATATAGAGGTGGGCATGGTATGGTATATACCGAATTATCATACCGAATCAAAATTTTTGAAATTGTTGTTTTGATATTATAGTATTTGGTATGGTATATGATATAGATTAAAAAAAAATCAATATTCGATACGGTATTTGGTATTTATAACAACCAAATCAAAATATTGAATACCATACCGAAGTGTAATTATATACATAATTTGTATATATTATCAAAATACTAACAAATATACAACCTAGAATTAAAATAAAACTAAATGTTTACATGATGAAACTTTGTCAACTTTATCTTGATGAAATGTCTTTTTTATGTATTTAAGTAACAAAGATTTGTATATGTATAATGTGTTAATATGATACAATTGAAATAGTTTCTTAAGTTTCAAAGTCATTATAGTCTATTATATGAGTATATATTGTTGAAGTTGAACAAACTATAGTAACCAATTTACCATACTGAAAAATACAAAACCAAACATCAAAACATTGTACCAAACTTCAAAATACCAATTCGAATGGAATTAATTTGGTATGGTTGTAGTATATTATTTTTGAAAACTAAATATCAGAGGTATCCTACAAAATTTTCAAATAGCGTACCATACCGTACCATGCCTCCCCCATAGGAATGTAATTTAGTTTGTAGGAACAAAACTAAACAACTGAAAACTTAATTCTTGCTTTATTGAAAGCAAAAACTTAAAATGTCAATTTCATAAATGTAAATATAAACTGAGAGTAAATGTATTTAATGACTATAAATGACAATTTTCTATATACAATACATAATAGAAATCATGTTATACAAAGTCACATAAGGATCATATCATGTAAATTATTAAAATGGAGTTATGTGAATTAGGTGAGAGTTTCTTACAACCGAAATAAATCATGTGAGCATCATCGAGTCCAATGGCATACAGACAAACATTAAAAAAGATTGTTCTAACAGGCTAAAATTAGAAGCATATACGTAAGGATCCTAAATTTGTGCCTAAAAAGGGACCGGAACCTACACTGGCATTGTAGAGATGGAACTTGGATTTATTTAAATCCTTATTCTCTCCGTGATAAACAATACTTCCAAAGCAGTGATATATTCATATGTTCATATCATACTTCAATCATATGTATCTGTATTTAAATATTGCTTCATTGCTAACATTCATATTTCAAAGCTATTATGGAATCACCCTAATTTGAGTTCATTCTAATTTCTTAAAAGTTCATAATGCCATACAGATTTTAAAATCATTCTTGATATATAAATTTCAAGAAACTAATATTTTAAAATTGCGTTGAGAATAATAATGGAAAACCAAGAAACCTTTCTAAGCCTAAAAGTTAATGCAATATTCATAAAAGTCATAATTATAGATGTAGACTTTAATAACTCATTCAATTTGATAAATAAAAGGGAAAGTTGGAAAGTGGGTTTATAAAGTATAAACCCTGACTATGAACTTGAATTCGTGAAATTGACATAGTTTTGGACATGAGGAATTAAAGAAAATCCTCATTGAACTCCTACATACCTCTATTGTTTTCCAAGAAATAAGGAGCAACCCTAACTTGAGAAAACTTTTCAAGAATTCATTTTTTGAGGTCTTGGTTGAGTTTCTCTTGAAAATTCTAGGTTATGGTATTGGACTTCATTAATAATTCAAAAAAAAGAATGATTAAAATACCTAAAATCACTTAGAATTTAATAGAAGAAACTTATCTTAGGGAGTGAGGATGAGGAGTGGAGAAGAAAACAACTTGGAGCTGATGGAAAAGAGAAACAAAGTGGAAAAAATCAAAAAAATCAAATTTTAATGAATTCCGTCGGCCACTTTGGTGAGTTGGAGGTGACCATGCATAAATATCGATTGATTTACTGAAATGGAGCTTTAGATCACAAAAATGAAGAGTTTTTAAAATTCTTAGGACGAGTTAGGATAGCTATTTAGGTGATAGGCCAAACAATTTGGAGAGTCGCCAAACTTTTCAGCACTGACATGTTTTATTAAAACAATCATAACTTTCTAATCCAGAATCATATTAACAAAGAGTCAGAGACATTGGAAAGAAAACTCGAAAATCATAATTTGGTGGATTGGGTCACAAAATTCTTCATATTTTAGTAGTAATGCTTGTTTGATGTTGGCCCTAGTAAAATAGTATAGAAAAACTTATCCGTAAAGAAACTTTCAACTCGATCTTGAGCTAGAGTTCCTTAAGACTTAAATTCATATCCAAATCTCTTCCCACACAAAGGAATTGATCTTAAAAACTATGTAAAATTAGGAATCATCGTATTTGGGTCTATAAATATTCTATGACTGATTCGGATCTTGGATCCAAAGTATGACGTGCTATAGAAGAGTTCCATGATTATCAAAATAAAGATGATGCTGAATCTTTGGCTTTATCTATTCTTTTTCATGAACAATAGAGATTCACAAAGATCAAGAGATAGGATTGTCAAGATCACCTATGCAATCTTCTATAGCATTGGTTGTAGGGCAGTGAAGTAGTATTTCTATTTGGCTCCAATCATTATGGCTAATATTTATTGATCTCTTGATAGGTATAAAAATGGACACCAAATCTTTTAGGGTTGCAACTTGCTATTGAAATGGTGAATGATAAAACACCTTATTGAACATGAAGAGGATCAACAAGACTTATACACTCAATAGGGGTAAAATAGAATTCCTTTAAATAAGAATAAGAAAGACTAAGACAATTTTGTTTAATGAAAAACAAAGAACAATGGACATAAATTTTCTCTAGGTTAAGAGAGAAAGTTGTCCAATGGATGTTCAAAAGCCTCAAGTCCAAAAATGATTTCACTAAAGAAAGAAGGTTCATTTTCTTGATACTTACGGGTATTAGGGGAATTCACATTTATTCAATAAAAAAGTGTTAAAACTATTAAGAAGGAACGCATCATACCCTAAAAAAAGATATTTCTTAATACGTGTTTGATAATGAAGGATGTGATATAGGACCTAAACTAGAGAGATCCTATGGGATGGTGATGATGTGTAACTTCAAAGAAGAAAGATTAGGCATTAAACAAGCTTCAATCCAAATATGAAAAACGTACTAAGAATGGTTAGATGAAGACTTTCTGGGAACAATCACATTGGGTAAAAATATGTATTAATGGGTAGAAGACGTAGATTCAAAAGTTCAAGTACAAATGTGACTATTTCAAAAATAATAGAAGGAAAGACAATGGGAGTATTGACATAACAAAGAAGAAAATGAGAAAGATATGTCCCTAATGACATAGGAATTAGCCTAGGCAGGGAGTGCTTAGTGATGTTAGATAATACATGGAACAATAACTCACATCTATTCAAGTGACCTCGTTTAAAGAGAGGTCATTTCTACTAGATTCACAATAGCTGATACATAGATATTCTATTAAGGAAGTAGTAAGGAAGGAAACTAATGACAAAGAATTCTCTATATCATAGTAAGGAGATTATCTATATATTTTTCCAACGTGGGATTGAAGTTCTATAATTTCCCTTCTCTTAAAAGTGTATCACAATTGTTATATTTTGTAAGAACTCTATGGTTTATCATTATTATTGATGAAAATGTATTAGGGGACAGCTGAATATTTCTAAATAATATATACATCCTTCATTTTGTTAGTCCATCCCTTGGCACAAAAAGATAACCAAGCTTAGGACGTGCAAACTTTTGTATTTATTTTATAGAATAATTATTTTTGTGTTATTATGTGTTAATCTTGTTAAAAGAGAATTAATACACTCTAATCAAACATCATTTTAGATCCTCATAAGTAGAAGTATAATCTTATAACACAAAGTCTGACCAAACTATTCTTCAAGTTATCCACGTTTCCCAGAAAACCCAAAACTACTTTTCTTATAAACTATGTAAAAATTTAACTCCTCTCTCACTCTCTTAGAAAAGGTTGATTAATGACCCCAGACTACCCCTAGTTATAACACGGTGCTTGGAACCACAGGTGATCCTAACCTAATCCATGAACTGGCATAGTGCCTGAACAACTAATTTAAATTGAATAAAAAAATTATTGAGCAGAAATATAATCATGACATAATCTGAATAAATATAATACTGATTAAGTTTACAATGAGATAAAACTAACTAAAGAACTTGAATTGCATATCATGACTCTGACTAACTATCTATAAAGCCTCTACTATACTAACTATAGATAGCGAAGACATACCTCCAACTTCCACTAATTAATACAAATGGATAATCAAAATACAACACATGAACTGCAATGAACTGGAGTCCCAAAATTAAAAGGACTTATCACCTTCTGGCTGAAACCTATGAACTGTCTGTCCTTATTATGTAGAATATATCTGGCACCTACATTATAAAGCAATGTAGCGATAAAAATATATATATGATCAGTACTTTGGAATGAACTAAGTATATGTGGACATGAACTGAATAATGGAAATAATGAACGTATATTTTAAATCTGAGAACATAGGGTATATTTTAAATTTGAGAACATAGGGTATTTGCTGAAACATGCATTTAACACATGGTTGTACAAAAAAAATGATAAGTCATAGTGAGATTTATAAATCATGATATGAAAACAACTCTGTAAGTTGGGAAGCGGTACAAATATTAATATTGTATATAAATCCCATGTAAAGGTGAACATGCTGTGAAACTAAACTAAGGATCATGTATGGATACAGATTATGAAAATATGAACATGTAAAATTGAGAATGCAAGACCAAGAATAAACATGTATTGACATGAGTTGATTAACAAAATAACTGAAAAACTGAAATCTGAATAACTGAATAACTGAATAACTGATGTCCTAATACTAGGTCATGCAAATATGAATTGACACACTCTGAATAATATAATGAGAATATACGAGCTACCTATAATTGACATTCCCTAATTTAAGCTATCGGGGTCCAACCTATAACCCAAGTTAGAAGGGTGTTGGTACTTTGTTAGGGGTATTAACACATGATTGATGATGTGGATCCATAAGGTTGATGTCTGAAGGATGAGGGAATCATGCCTTTATTGATGAGGGACCCTTCATATTCAAAGGTGGCACCGCAGGTCCAGAACTTAGGGACTGCTACTAATGACTCATGTCTAACTAACGGGGGAGCCGCCATCCTTAAGTTCACTCAATGCTAAGTGTTACTTACAGCTGAATGACACTAGTGTTATTATTGATTTAACATGACATGGTATTGTACTTATAATTTCTCAGAATAAACATTATAATAAAACCATGATCTGATTGACTTATTACTTGAGAATGGAATCATGTAAAAACACATGGGTATTGGGTGTTCATATCCCTCCAACATTGAATTATCACAAAAAAATGATAAAAACACTTAAAATAGTGGTATTAAATCATAGTTCAAAGACCCAAAACATAAGAAATTTCAATAAAGAAGTGAGAAACATAAATTTGAACATGGGAATGTGTTAAACTTTAGAAGAAAACATATTTACATAGTTTAATACATAACTTGATGATTTAATATGAAATCACTAGGATATGACATGGGTAATTGAAATTTATAACATCAAATAACTTAATTTACATAGAAAAAATATTGATATGGCTTGAATTCAAATTCCTAAGAAGGCATGGATTAAATTCATGATTTACATGGATAATTTCACAAATGAAGATTAAAAATCCATACTTGAACAAAAAGGAGATTTTGGGACTCATAGATGGAAATGATGAATACCCCACATACCTCAATCACTTGAATCGTTGAAGAAAATTCTAATCCGCATTGTGGAGCTATTGTGAACCCTTACTATTTCTCATGAAAGTGGTAATAATTTTTATTTGGGTGTTGGATTAGGCAAAATTGGATGCATTGGAAAGAGAACTCAATTATATATAATTTGGTGGGTCTTGATCTAAAAATTTCAATATATTTAAAAAGTTATACACATTAAAAGTTGACCCTTGTAGGATCAAACACTAAAATTTTGCCGAATCAAAGGCTCTTAACTCAACTTTGTTCTAAGTATTTCCTATGAACATTTTTTACCTCGTAAGAACTGTTAACTCTAGGATAATGATCATTTAACTTATATTTACATGGGAATCATTGGTTTAAATATTATACACAAAGTAACGACGGTTCAAATTCTAGCCCAAAAATGTGGGGTGTTATAATTTCGTGAAATGAGCTTGCTCACATCTGCTTTTATTCTCTTTCTACAAACTCTTTGTTAGCATGCACACCATGTGTTTTTTTTAATGACATTAAGAAAGGAATTCCTTGAATTCTTATAATGGTTAATGTGACCTTCCTTAGGGTATAATATGATCATTGATGACGCATAATTTGGAGTCTAATTAATCCTAAATATTGAATAATTTTTAGTTATTGGTTGAAGGATTTTGTAAAGAAATATTGCATCCATGATTTTGTTGGTTAATATGCTTAATATGGGACCCACGGGTGATGTCAAAGTAACTCGGGAGACTTAAATCTTTGCCTTACCCTATGATAGATTGGGTGATGCCATTCTTAAGTGCATTGGGTCATTTTTGTCCACTGGGCATTATCGATGTGCTATGTGCTTGAACGGTGATACATGAAAAATATGTGATAATGTAAAGTCCAAATGGTTAAGGGTTATGGTGAAATAACCTCATGAGTTGTAATAATGAACTTACCTTGCATCCACCTTAGTTTTTCCCATTAACTTTATTTCATTCTTAATAGATGAAAAATCCATAACCATGTTTTACCTTTTATCATTTGTTTTGGTTTTGTTCTTTTCTTTTTTCATAGGTATGTCTCCAAGGAAGAATTTGCCACAATATGATAAGAAGGGTAATTCCTAGGATAAGGGCAAGGCAAAATATACTTCCACAAAAAGCAAAGAACCGTCCTCCAGAGGTGTCCAACAAATTACAAAACTTTAATCCATCATAGAACGTACAAAAGGGGTTTGAAAAAAAGTGAATCAAATTTGTTTAGAGTAAAAGGTGGGAGGAGTTGTTTGATGATTGGGTCAAAACTCAGGGCTTTAATCCCAAGAAGTTTTTTGGTATGAAGGGAGTTGATACCCATTCCCTAAAATGATTATAGAAGTTAATGACAAGGTATGGGATCTCTTTATAAATATGGAACCTCCTTATCATCCACTATGCTACATCCCAGAACTTGTCCAGGAATTTTATGCTTTATATATTATTTGGCACAATGAACAAAAATACATAATGTCAATTGCCAAACAAATTTGTCTCTCAAGTGTACTAGTTTGGGGTATGGAAGTCCTTTGCATGGCCACAGATATTAATGAATTTTATTTTGCTTATGACTTGGATTCTATAGTGGAATGCAAAAAGATATTATTTAGCGGGTGTCAAAGTGTTCCTTAGCTTGCTTGTGTAATTACTAAGCGCCTTCCTCTATTGGATAATGGTGTGGGTCGAATCAAGAGAAGGGACTTTTCAGTTCAAGCCAAATATTGGCTTGGCTTTATTGGTAACGCCTACTTCCTTCAATAAATGATCAATGATAACGCTCAACGTACTCCCAAGTTAAAGGTGTACGACGGTTGATGTCAATATCTCAACTTGCGTTGGGGTCGAATCCACAAAGATTGAAAAACAAATTTTAGGTTTTATGGGTGCTCTAATTACTAAAAAGATACCCATAATGAAAATAAAAACAACTTTTAAAGTAAAATGGGGGGTTTGGTTTAAAGTTGTTTGTAACAATCTTTAGTTATACAACGTACTAGTAGACTAGTTTTGATTTAAAATCAAGTTTTGAGTTAATCATGGGATTATGCCTACCTAAAAGTAATGAGTATTTTGGTTAATGATGGTTTAAGATGAATCTTAGTGGTTGAGTGAGAGATAGGCTAAGTCGAAGGTCTTTGTGGTTAGTCTTTCAACAAAACAACAAAGATATCACCCATTCCATCTTTCAAGTACCTAACAAGTGTGTCATTTATAATCCTAAAACGTCAATAAAACATCCCAATTTCTAGGAAAATGCCCATAATATGACTTACACTTATGTTTAAGATTGTAAAAAGTAGTAAACCACATACTTAAATTTCCACCATTGCCTTGTCCCCCTGTAACCCTCTTCAAGGATGATATCAGTTCAAATATGTTCATCTTTATCCTTATTTCAAGGATAATAAAGAGTTTTTAGAGTTTGGGGATTTCACCCATCTAACCCATTTGGAGATTTAAGGTTTTCACCTACAAATTCCAACTATTAAACTCAAGCAATGGTGAAATCCATACATAACAACTAAAAATAATGCAAACACAACGACACCTACACTCAATTACACTTTAGTTCAACATAATCACAAGACTAAATTACTTATCTACTCATGAGGAATGTAGAGAAAGATATACCATAAGGATTATACAAAATATTCATCCTTCACAAAACACTAAGAATTTACATCTCAAAAATTAGTTACAATCTTTCCCTATTAGGATTCTTGTTTCAAATTCCAAAGTGAGTATGAGGTAAGTAATACCCAAAGAAGAAAGGGTTTTTGCCTATATAAAGTTTGTGATTCAGCCAAGTGAAATTACAAAACTACCCTAGGCATCATTCCTACTTAGCCGCGATCGCATGAGGTTGTCAGCAACTGTGTTATGGTTTCATGATCATATTCTATTTACCATCTTTATTGACTTCGATCGAGGACTTTGGCTCGCGATCGCAATAACTGGGGTTGATGACTGCTCCAGGTCTTCTGCTACACTTCTTTTCTTCCACTTGATCTCTTTTAGCTTCAATCCACATATTTTTGTCTCACCAACTTTATGTCTGCGAAATATGGATCTTAGTGTATTAAATTACAATTATGACTCATTTATTTATGAAAAAATTGGTAGTGTGAACGTTGAGTGCCAATGAGTGGTAAAATCACCACTCATCAATAACTATGTCATGATTGATAAGGCCATTCTTTTTGGGTGCATCATAGATAAGGTCTCGATTAATTTAAGAGAGTTGATAGTAGAGATAATGAAATGAAGGTCATGGAAACAGGGAACTTTATTGCCTTTCTTGGCATTCATCACCCGACTTTCCCATAAGTACAAAGTCTTTCTATTCTCTAAGATTGACCGAAGAGTATTATGCATTGGAATCATTGACCTCACACTTTCCAAGAATGATAATAATCCCATGGGGATTAAGAGAAAATCTTTGATTTTGGTAGATTTGGGAAAAAAGATTTGTTAAGGTTAAAGAGAGTGGAGCTCCCTCTAGATCCTACACTTGATTTTTAGACTCATCATGATTGTATTGATACTCCTGCATTATCAAGAACTACACCACTATCTCAGCCCATACAACCGACACTGTCTTCTACAGTGATGTTTGCCAAAGTTTCTTCCATGGCTTTGGCAAATAATTCTACTCATACACAGTTGGTGGCAGGTATCCCTCGATTTATTTAGGCTGATTTGGCACCACTACATGCCCGCATAACAAATTTAGTGTAGAAAGTGGCAATGTTAAAGGCAAAAGTGGATTGTGAGGGGATGGAATCTTTGAGGGTAGACCTTAATAGTTTGTGAGTGGAGTTTCACTCCGAGCATCCATCTTTTTGTATTGGTGAGACATACGTAGCCTTTCCTCTAGAGATTTTTAGCCCAATACTTCATTTGAGGAATTTTTTAGAGAGAATTTTGAGCACATTGATGATGAGGTCGATGTTTATCTTATAGAGAGCTTTTGTGAGGCTCAATAGGTTGAGCTTGCCAAGAACTATCTAAGGATGATGAGCATGCATGGATGGTTGGGGCCACTTTTAGCTTGTGACATGATGAAGAGTTACCCTTCATAGCAATTCCAGTAAGAAGAGCCTTGTCTAATGAGTCTGCTAATGAGATAACATGACTATCCATTAAAATTAAATCAAGCACCTAGTATACCACAAGGAGTCTTTACCCTCCTCTACTCATTTTTAGTTTTTACATTGCAGATAATATAATTATTTTTAGTGAGGAGTGGAGAATTCTTATAATTAATTTAATGGTTTGTACATACTGTCTCATGTGATGGCATTTGGTTAGATAATTGTATAGACATACTCTATTTTATCACTTTGAGTTTTATGTACAATTTTCATTTTGTGATGTTATTTACTTTATCCCTCATGGGGCTTGTTCATTGATATTTATTTATTTTATCCCTCGTAGGCTTGTTCTTTATTACTGACATTAATTTGGGTTGGCCCTTATTAGGAATTAGGATAACGATGTCAAATATTGCCCTTTTCGGGCTTGTGTCTGTGTTTAATATTACTATGATATCTGATTTTTTGTTATTTGTTATTGTCCCCTTTGTATATATCTGTCCAATAAACTCGAAGTGTTTTCTTAAAAACTTAGTTCTTCCCTAAGGAGCAAAAATTTTGTTATCTTTTTCTGTTGATCTTTTGGTTTTATTTTAGTTCAGTTTCATTGACGAACTGAGTAATAGTTCACCCATGATGGATGATAAGGAGACATCCTTAGGTGAGGTATATAGTCATTTGAATTGATTAGGAATAGGCAAAATTTCAAAAATACTTTTAAAATGTCATTGGGAAGGAATGAAATGATTTTGAGAAAAACCAAAAATATAGTTTTCTTTAATATAGTTTTCTTTTTAAAGAAGAACAAGGATTTTTATGAGCTTTCTCATGAGTGAGACCATTAAATTCAATTTTCGGCTCTCTCCTTAAAAGGATGAGTACTTGACTTAGAGTAATTTATTAATCTTAAATTGCTCAAATTGGTTGGGAGACTATTTACTTTATGAGTACGATGCGATGTGTGGTGAAATTTTTGAACAATTCTTATATGTATGTGTAGTTTAGAACTTTCCCTGAGTGTATTCAAAGAAAAATCCTAGGAAATCTTGGTCTGGAAAATGACCCGAGGCCATTTTTGACACATCACATACCCAAATTCCCACCTTAACATTGTTCCCTAGTTAACTTTTTTGAGACTTCTGCGTATTTTTATTTCTCCTTGTACTTATAACCATGCTAAAATACGTAAACCCTTTTGAAATTATTTTTTTTCGCATTTAACCTCCTTTGATGCATTGCAGGAGTCTAAAAAATTGACTATAGGCAAAAGCCTAAGATTGGGGGTTATGTATTTAGTAGAATAATGTAAGAATGGTTCAAACTCAAGTTTGGGGGAAGAATGTAGCTTGCAAAGATGATCCAAGAAAGATGTATGTAAGATTGTCAAATTATGCACATAAGAGACAAGAGATATGCTTGATGATAAAGTTGTATGTACTATCTCATAGAATGTGAAGAGAAATGAGACAAATAAGGTGCTAACAAGAGCTCAAAGTTGAAAATATTTTTAAAAAGTCAAAAAAGTGAAGAAATAAAATAAAGGGTTGGATTGGTTTGGTAAATGCTAAGTTATAGGTTAGGAGAAGCGAGAAAATTGATTTAAGGGTGAATAAGGTGGATAACTTGAAAATATTGGGGTAGAAGGGGATGCTAGTGCTCACCCCACTAACCGTCTCTAGACATTGTATCCCCATGCAATGCAGGGTCTGAAGGCACCTCTATTTTTCCTGCACAGTGATAGGTGATCTCAAAGTCGATAATTTGTATGAAGTGGTGAGCTTCTATTCACTAGAATATTTGATCATTCCATTAGTTTTTCTTCTATAAATTAGAATTGAAAACTTTATATTTACATTGTCATTGTCAAGGTCGGAGGCATGTCCCGGTGTAGATTATTTTCAAATCAGTAGAGGTTTTGTGGATATTACTGTGGATTGGATATCTATGTTGACACTCTTAGATGTCTTTGAGCTTATTATAATTTCTATCTTTTAATATGTTTGAAATTCAACCACTGTTAGGTGAGTTATGTTTTATTTGTCTAGGCCAAGAGAGTGGTCTCTGGTCCTCGATGGACTAGAGATACCCATCATGGCCAGGTCTTGGTTTTGGTTGTGACACCTATAGCCTCCCAAAGATAGGTTATAAACATTTCTGCACTGATCCGTAGGATTCTACTATAGACTTAGATCTTATACCAACACATCAATAAACCTAGGCTCTGATATAAATTTGTTACCACCCAATTTATCATGTCATGATTACACATACCATAATCCACCAGTAGGTAAGCCAACTTATAGCCCAATACTACTACTAATGGACTACCAAGAGAAATAAAGGAAGAATGTGGAATACATATTGTAAAATGGCTAAAATTATAATGATCCTCTAGGTAATTTTCTTGATTTCCATGCCTTTTCGATGTTTTAAACCATCCCATAGTGGGTACAGGTAATTTATGAATTATTGTAATTATTGGTTTGGTTATCAGACTGTTCGTATGGATTTTAGGATCATTTTCCTGTTCTGGAGCTTTCATTGTTTCGGATATGGTATCAAACCAAAGATCCCAGTAGATAACCTTAGATAAGAATTCTGAAAGCGCCATCAACTCCAGAATGTTGATTTTAGGCTAAGGGGACTTCTGGTTCAGGTCTCGATGCTTTTAGATACGTTTTAGGCTGTTGGGTGGATTATAAGAATAATGAAACTATAGGTGTGGGCCATACATTTAGTTGAAATGATCTTAGAGGAACGTTTTGATGGCTCTATTGAGTTTGTAATGTCAAATTAGAATGGTAGCATGTTTTGTTTGTGCGCACATGGTTCCAAACGAATCTTAAGATCCCGTCGAAATCCATTCTATACTTAGGAGAATCTAGTGCTTCAGGGTACTGATGCATCTTCTTAGGAAATCATATGACCACTTAAGATCATCACGGATGCATCGTTGTGTTGCTTAAGTGACATTACTATTTGGTCAATGGCTCCTTAAGTGCATTATATACTTAAGAAAGTATCTCTTAAGCATTCTAGGAGTTGTGTAAGCCATATTCGGCCATGCTTGCCAGATCGTTTAAGCGATGCTAGATCTACTTAAGTAACGCTTGGTAGATTTAAATGCCATTCTCCTAACCCGATTTTGTCAATCTTCCACCATTTATGCACTAAGTTGAGATTGTAAAGAGAGAAAAAAGTGAGAAATCATCCACATAAGTTAAGGTAATCTAACCTAATTCTTCTTGGTTATTTCCCATTAATTTTTCATTCAATTTCCATCCTAATTCATTGTAAAATTCTTACAAATTATGTCTTAAATTCCAAAATTTCTAGGGTTGATTTGAGACCCAATTTGTGCTCCATTTGTGCTCAACGTTTGAGCACATATTTCTTGTCCTTCGGTAGACCTCATGACGAGTTCAATTTTGGATTCCATTTGTGGGCTCCACATGCCCGTTCTTGACCTAAAATTTGACTTGACCCCTATTATAGCAATATGGGCCTCATTTTACTCCTAATGATATATAGATTTCTATTTTGATATCATGATGACACTTTAGGATTGTACAATGAAGACAGATGATTCATGGACCATTCAAGGACTATGGTTTGGCATTAAGGTAGGCTTTTGCCTATTCTTATTGGGCCTAAGGCCGTGATTATAATGTTGGTTGTTGTGGAAAGTGTTTTATCCTTATAAGGGAAGTGGCCATAGTTTATGGACATATTGATGCTTATAATCATTTTGTTTAGATAATGGTAATGGACTATATAGATTCAATACATTCATGATCACTTACATAGTAAATGGTGTACGATTCCAACTAAAAATTTGGTTTTATTACTTTTTTCCTAAAAAGAGAATTAATTTCACTTCTTACTTTTAAAATAGATCTTTTTGTATCAAGAATTGTACCATCTTAATGATTAACTTATGTTCCTTTGAGACTAAAAATGATATTCTTGATATTTGAACGAGATATATTCTAGTCCACTATTTTGTTACTTCTATTTACCTTGGTCATGAGAGATTCTGAACTTTTCCATACTTTTGTAATGATTTAGTCCAAAAGTTTACCCTAGGCAATAGATTTACAGACTTACACTCTTTTAGCCATGATTCCAGCAAGTGCATCTTATATGTATATGTATATGTGTGTATGTATATATATATGGTACTAGACAGAGTTGATTTATGTGATAGTGGTTATTAGAAAATCCTGGATCGGGACCAGGTTAGTGTATATGGGTACCCCCAAAACTCCTAGGGTCCCTTTCATCTGTGAGCCATCGTACTAAAGAAGAGAGGTCACCATAGGTCCTGTATTTGCGAATTGTTGATCTTGAGAAAGTGTATACACTGGGTTACTTTATGGTACTTGTATCAGTTATGGTATTATGGACTTACTTGGAATGAATTCTTGCATTCACATTGCCTATCACTAGTATGCCTATAGCTATCATCCTTATGGGGGGTTTCATAGGTATGCGTATGAGTTCTTCTTATAGCATATTATGTAGTGCTTGTTTTTATCAGCCCTATTGGGTGTTGCATACGTATAGGCTTTACCTGTTGTTCCTGAAAGATAATTGAACCTTCCGAGCCTATGTCGGTATGGGTTTATAAAAGGCCCGGTTAGGTATTCTTTGTTTGGGCTAGACGGTTACTTTATATTGTTATTATTATTATGGTTAGTTCATGACAGATTGATTATTCGACATGTATTGAGACATGAGGTATGTTTTTTATTCCTTTCTTGCATGGTTATTTTGTTATGGATAATTATCTCATGTTAGACATATGGATTAGAGGAACTGAATAAGTTAGCATTCGTTTCTACTATGATTAGAAGGCCTTGAGAAGCTAGTGTGATTATTATGTTGTATCTTTGAGTTATACTTTTTATGGTATAAATATACACACACATATTTCTATCTATGTATAGTTATGGTATTACTGTATATCCCTTCCTTCCTTAATGTATTTATTTTGTATATCCATCCCTTGGCCTTGTATATTACTATGTCTATCTTTCTTTTTCTCTTTATTGTATAATATCTAGTGATATATGGTATTGTGCTAAAGACCTGGATTATTGTTGGAATAGGCTAGTTTATCCTTATTGTCTCTTTAGGTTACGATGTTAGTTCTCCTAGATATTTAAGCATAGTTTAGATTCTTGTCGGCATGTTATGTATATTTGCATTATCTTTGGAGCTCAGTTGGTAGTTTCCTACTAATTAACACGTGCTTGGTACTCAAACTACACTTCTACAGCATATATATCTATCACAACCCAAACCAGGCCTTGGCCGTGATGGGTATCTCAAGCCCCACATGGACCGGAGACCTCCCCTGCATCTAACCAATTAAACATTACCTTCCCAATATCAGATGAATTCTGAACATATAACAAGATGAATTCAAGAATAAATAATATTTTTATGATCAATGTTTGATAACCCGACCGAAATAACTGACCAACACCACCCAAGAACCAAAATAGAGTATCAATAAAGTGTCAGGACATTCCTCTGACAATAGCCAAAAATGAGTCTAAAATGTCTAAATTATAAGAGATCAAAACATGAAATGTAGTCTTCCAATGTGTGGAGGCTCACCACTTCAATGTCAACTCACGTACTGATCCCGAATCCTAATCACTGAGTAGGAGACTAGAAGTATGGATGATTCCTTCATTGCATGGGGATACGTGAGTAATGCATAATAAAACCATGGGAAAATAATTAATTAACCATTCATGTCAAAACCCCCAAACATGTCAAAACCCTTACTTTTAATCATGTAAATAACTATGTACTTTCAGGCAATAGAGATATTAAGTTTAAGGGTAAAGTCACATGTCTATAATATCAAGTTTCACGGAAGGAATTTAACTCTAGAGCCTTAAGATAACCAACTTGATGAAAACCTAGCTTGACTTTCTTGAGGGAATTCAACAGCCTTTTGGAGTGTTTGAGAAGTTATATGGATTAGTTTTTGAGTGTTACTGACACCCTAAAGAGGTTATAAGCCCTGAGTTTCAATTTGGTTAGGAGGAAAAATATACAGAATGCCCATAACTTAGAAACTGAAAAA
The DNA here is from genome assembly GCA_030864225.1 of Capsicum baccatum var. pendulum. Taxonomy (NCBI): domain Eukaryota; kingdom Viridiplantae; phylum Streptophyta; class Magnoliopsida; order Solanales; family Solanaceae; genus Capsicum; species Capsicum baccatum. The sequence continues at coordinate 153,965,392 of CM061560.1, read as the reverse complement.
GTGTTGCCTTTGACTATGGGTCAACCCTTATCTCGCAGCAAATCCTTATGACTCGTCACCATGAGTCATAACCAAGGAAGTAACACCAAGTCACCATACACTATTGACCTTATGACTCAACCATAGGAACCGCAATGGGATCTACTACTCGCACGGTCTAGTCATAGTCAACATAGAACCCAAATTACGGTATACACTGGACACCCTACGATTACACCTAACGACTCGTAACATATCCTTACGGCTCTTCATGAGCCACTCGTACTCAGAGAACAATCTAGTAATAAACTTATTGATTTGGTTACGACTTATCCCAATGACTTGTCAATACACCTTACAACTCATAGGGTCCAGTCGTAACTAGGGAAGTGAGTACAAAATTCCAGGAAATTTCCAAGGACCAAAATCCTGGGGCGTTACATACTCCCCCCTTAGGATCATTCATCCTCAAAAAATAGGACAAGGCATTTACTAGCATGATTAGACTACATATACCTATACTCTTACCTTTAATAAAGACAATAAACAAAGATGCCAAGGAAATCACTCTTTTATTTAATAAAGTTAGAAAACAAAGATATTAAGGAGTATTTTTTCCTTCAACACGATTATCCATAAAGGGAAACAAGAATGGGTACTTGGACTTCATGTCCTCCCAGGATTCCCAAGTAGCTTCCTCAACCTTTATGTTCCTCAAAAGAACCTTTATCGATGCCACATTTTTAGTCTTCAACTGACGGACTTGCTGATCAAAAATTTCCACCAGAACTTCCTCATAATAAAAAGAAACCAAAATATCCACCTTTTCCAAAAGGAAAACCATCGAAGGATCACCTATGCACTTTCTCAACATCGATACATAAAACACCAGGTGAATGGAGTCCAAATTAGAAGCAACTCCTGTTCATAAGAATAATTACTAACTTTTTCCAAAACCAAGTATGGATTGATGGGGACTGAGCTTCTCCTTCTTCTCAAACTGCATCACTCCCTTCATGGGATACACCTTTAGGAAAACCTAATCTTCCACCTTAAATTCAAATTCTCTTCACCTCACATCTACATATGACTTTTGGCGACTTTGGGTGGTCTTAAACCTATCCTAAATCATCCTCACCTTCTTCATCGCTTAGTAAACCAAATTCTGGCCAAATATCTCAACCTCACCAACTTCAAACCACCTGATGGGAGATCTACATATCCTACTATACAAGGCCTCAAAAGGAGCCATATTGATGCTAGATTGATTGTTATTGTTGTAAGAAAATCAATGAGTGGCAAGCGGTTAACCCAACTACAGCCATAGTCAATTATACAAGCCTGAAGGATATCTTCCAAAACCTGAACCATCCTTTTCTCTTGCCCATCTGTCTGTGGGTGGAAAGCAATGTTAAGGGTTACCAAGGTCCCTAAACCCCTCTAAAATAATCTCCAAAAGTGAGATAAGAACTGAGTACCCCAATAAGAAATGATGGAAACTAGAGCACCATGAAACTTCATAATCTCCTCAATGAACAACTTTGCATAGTCCTCAAAAGATAATTAGAACTCACTAGAAATAAGTGAGAAGACTTAGTCATCCTATCCACGATGACCCAGATCGAATCAAACTGTCGGAATGAATATGGAAGACCGGTAAAAAAATCCATATTAATCCTCTCCCATTTTAATATTGGCATCTAAATCTCTTGAGACAACCCTTCGGGCCTTAAGTGTTCTACTTTCATCAAGAGTTCTACTTTTACTTGCTGACATACCGTGCACTTAGCCATAAAATTGGTTACATCTTGCTTCATATTATTCCACTAATAAACTTCATAAGGTAATGATACATCTTTATTAACCCAGGATGAACCGTATACCTTGACTAATGGGCCTAGGCAAAAATCCTACCTCACAATCCATCAATATCGGGAACATATAGCCTTTCTTGGTACCACAAGATACCATCACTGCCAGTCTCAAAAACTACTACCGTCTACTTGCCTACATCATTCTTGATTTGTATCAAGATAGGATCTAACACTTCCTTATCTTTTACTTCTGAACCAAGGGACGACTACACCACCTTTTGCACAAACACACCACCATTCTCAGAGTCCAAGAGACAAACTCCATGTTTAGCCAAATGGTGAATGTCCCTTACCAATTCCTTCTTCTCCTTATCTATGTGAGATAAACTACCCATGGATAACCTACTAAGAGCATCAGCAACTACGCTAGCTTTACCTAGGTGGTAATAAAGACTCATGTCATAATCCTTGAGCAACTCATGCTACTTTCTCTACCTGAAATTTAGCTCATTTTGAGTTAATATGTACTGCTATCTCCTATGATCAGAATAAATATCAACATAAACCCCATACAAATAATGTTGTTAGATCTTTAATGCAAACACCACAACTAGAGATCCCAAATGATTGGTTAGATAATTCTTCTCATAAAATTTTAACTATCTAGAAGCATAAGCAGCCACCTTGCCATGTTGCATTAATACACAACCAAGTCCCATCTTGGACGCATCATAAAATACCACAAAACCATTAGTACCTTTGAGAAAGGTCAAGACCAGAGCTGAAGTCAACTTATTCTTTAAATTATTTAATTCTCCCTCACAAGCATCCAACCATAAGAACTTCACCTTCTTCTGAGTCAACTTGGTCACAGAGGTAGCAATAGAAGAGAAGCTCTCCACAAACCTTCTATAATAACCGGCTAAATCCAAAAAGTTCTGAATATTGGTTGGATTCGTGGATCTAGGACACTTCTTAACCACTGCGACCTTTTGGTGGATCCACTATGATCCCTTCATTAGAAACAGCATGACCCAGATAAGTCATAACATTTAATAAGAACTCATACTTAGGAAACTTAGCATACAAAAATACTGATAATTTAGGGTCTGTAACACAATACGGAGGTGATCAACATGATCTACCTTACTCTTGGAATAAATAAGGATATCATCAAGAAAGACAATGTCAAATAAATTGAGAAACCAATGGAAAACCCAATTCATGAGATCCATAAATGCTGCCAGAGCATTGATCAAGCCAAAGGACATTACCAAGAACTCAAATTGACCGTATCTATTTTAGAAAGAAGTCTTAGGGAAATCTATCTCCCCAATGTTTAATTGATAGTGCCCAGACGAAAGATCATTCTTAGAAAAGTATTTATCACCCTAAAGCTGATCAAAGAGATCATCAATCCTAAAAAATGGATACTTATTCTCTATCATCACCTTATTCAATTACTAGTAATTAATACACATTCAAAGGGAATGATCCTTCTTATGCACGAACAAAATAGGTGCACCCCTGGGGACACACTAGGACAAATAAAACCTTTTTCTATAAGATCCTTTAACTACTTCTTGAATTACTTCAACTCAGCTAAAGCCATTCTTTAATGAAGGATGGAGATAGGACAACTGTCTAGAACAAGATAAATCCCAAAATTAATCTCCCTATCATGAGGAACACTAGAAAGATCATAAGGGAAGACTTCAGGAAATTCATTTACCATGGGGACAGAATGTAAGAAAGGACACCCTAAGATAGAATATTTAACTCAAGATAAATGATAGATACACCCCTTATAAATTAATTTTTGGGCTCTAAGATAGGATATGAACCTTACCTTAGGAACTAGGGAACTACCTTCTCATTTAATTACTGGTTCAGTAGAAAAATTGAAGATAACCTTATGGGTCCGACAATCTAAAGAAGCAAAGAATGAATGCAACTAATCCATCCCCAAAATGACATCAAAATCAACTATGTCTAACTCTATTAGATCTACCAGAGTTCCACACCACCAATAGACACCATACAACCCTTATAGACAATTCTAGTAATCAAAGAGTCACATACTGAGGTAAAAATAGAAAAAGAGTCTGAAATACACTCAGGACCAAAGCCAAAATTCATTGCCCCAAATGGGGTCACATAAGAAAGAGTAGACCCAAAATGAATCAAGTAATACAAATCATGAATGAAGAGTTTTAACACGCCAGCAACAACATCAGGAGATGCCTCAGACTTCTAACGAGTAGTAAGAGTATAAAGATGGTTTCGACCAGTGCCGGAGAAAAAAGAAGAATTAGCCCCCTTTTAGTGTAGGAGCTGATATAGTAGTAACAGGAATTTTATTTGCCCTAGAAGGATATTCTCTCTTCATATGTCAAATCTGACCATATTTAAAGCACTTGTTCCTCTCTTTATTGTAAACACCATGATGCACCTGACCGTAGAATCAACAAGGAGGATATGATAGACCTGAATGGTCCCCACTAACCTAAGATTAGACACCCTACGCCCTAAAAAAATACCACTCTATATATGGAGATCACCCGATGACTTTGGGTAGAGAGTACTAACTGCAAAGTAGGAACCAGAGTTACCCAACATCTTTTTGGACCATTTTTCTCCATCTCTACCACGTTGGTACTATACTCTGCCCTGGTTTGAGTAGCAAAACTTGTTATGCTACCTCTCTATAATTTTAGCCTTCTTTTTCTTCTCTTCCTTGACTTGCTGCATATAAACCACAAGCCAAGAAATATCTATGTCCTTATTTAACAAGGCAGCCTTACTTTCCAAAATCGAGTATCGAGACAACCCAAAAGCGAACTTACTCACCATAGCCCTCATGTAAGTCATCAACTCTGGAGCATACTAAGATAATAGGTAGAACTTTACTTGACTAACACCTTTCATTGCTTCAGGTTAACAAATTTCTTTTCTTTTACCTCTCTCAACTCCTCAAGAAAAAAGCCGTCTAGAAAAGTACTAGAGAAATTGTCCCATAAAGTGAACTTAACATTATCACCCCTAAACTTCTATCACTCTTCATACCATTAGTAAGTGACATCCTTTAACTGATAAGCTATAAATTGAACACCCTCCACCTCAGTAGCATACATCACATGGAAGATATTTTCCATTTCATTAATAAAATATTGAGGATCTTTCACAACTTTAGATCTAGTGAAAATAAGAGGATTAAATCTAATGAATTGGCCAACTCTAGTGGCCTCAGGGGATGAAGAAATATACATCACATAGAAGATATTTTCCATTTCATCAATAAAATACTGAGGATCTTTCTCAACTTTAGATTTAGTGAAAATAGGAGGATTAAATCTAATGAATTGGCCAACTCTACTGGCCTCAGAGGATGAAGAAACAGAAGTAACCCGCTCTATCTGAGAGGCCACTAATTGGGCAAACAAATAGATAAACTGGTGAAACTTAGAATTAGACACACCAGCCTGGGGTGCCTAAAGAGAGATAGGAGAAACTAGTGGATCTCTATCAGGGAAATTAGAAATAGCGATCCTAGATTAGGTCTAAACTTCTAGAGTAAGATGAGCTCCATCCACATTATCCTTAAATGGGATAGAAGAGTTTCCATGGTTATTAGATCTTTTTGGAGGCATGATCTATAGGGAAAACACACATGGATTAGAGAGATCCAAGACCTTAGACTCTATATCTTGAAAATTAACAACAAGTGTAGACACTTGTAACTGTGAAGTTCTACACACCCATAAACAAAACTCTACTTAACATGCCATTATTGGACACCTAATGCCACTAAACCTGGGCCTTGATACCGTCTTTTTCACAACCCAAACCAAGGGCTGGCCATGATAGGTATCTCAAGTCCCATGTGGATCGAAGACCACCCCTATATCTAACCAAGAAAATACTACCTTTCCAATGTCGGATGAATTCTGAATATATAACAAGATAAATTCAAGAATAAATAAAATTTTTATGATTAACATCCAGTAAAATGGCCCAAACAACCAACCAACACCACCTAAGTCTACAGTAATCTAACAAAGCCTTAACCAAAACTGAGTATCTATAAAGTGTCAGGATATTCCCTCAATTATAGCTAAAGTATAATAGACCAAAACATAAAATCTGGTATTTTGATGTATGAAAGCTTACCAGTTCAATGTCAACTCACGTGTTGATCCCAAAGCCTAATCACTAAGTAGGAGAAGTAGAACTATGGCTTGTTCCAGTATTTTATTAAGATACAGCATCCAAAGACATTAGCAGTAGGAGAGATATCATGTAACTCAAGGATACGGGATAACATAATGCCATGATTAACAGTTTAAAATCATTCAATGTATATACATATACATACAACATAGGCTAGGAAAGGGAAAAATCCTTAACATGTATTTTAAAATATTAGTCTGTATTGTGTAGATCAACCATCATAACATACAAGGCACCCATGGGCTATATGGGCCCAGCTCTCCCCAGCTAGTAGGGCCCAGTGTATATGGTTGCATGAACTAGAGGGTATACATATGAAATATGGGGGACTCAAACCTTCCTGCATATTAAGGTGACACAAGTAACAAATTATGTAACAAGATATAGGGGACTCGAATCCTCCCAATCATATGAGAATAATAATAATACTAATAATAAGAGAAACTCTAACTATAAAGTCATATAGACCCCCACACCAACAACTATGGTCTCTATTGATGGTCTCTTAGACCTCCACTTTCATGAGTCAACTAGAAAACCCTCTTTAAAAACTAAATTAAACAATTACTACATAATCCCATTCATTGAACCACAATACACATTTAGGCATACATTATTGGTATCACCATACCAACAACACTTGCAAAGTAACATCAACATGCCAAAATAATTTCATTACTTGGGTAATTCACAATCTCTCTTGGTTCAATTATACAATATCTTTTGAAAACACGGCCCCACAAGGTTCAATTCAACATCATAATGTAATAGTTAAAAATAGTTAAATTCCTATATTTCTCATATTTAAAAATAACCTCACATTATGCGGTTGGGACCATAATCACTTCAAAAGTTACAAGTTTGGGGAAATCATAATTTCCAAGTTCATTCATCATACCCATACAACAACAAGTTCAGAAACATATTTAAAACATAAGTTATGCATGATAAGACCATGGGAAAATAATTAATAGACCATTCATGTCAAAACCCTCAATCATGTCAAAACCCTTACTTTTAATCTTGTAAATAACCATGTACTTTCATGCAATAGAGATATTAAGTTTAAAGGTAGAGTGATCTAGCTGCAATATCAAGTTTCACAAAGAGAATTTAACTATAGAGCCCTTAGATGAACAACTTGATGAAGCCCTAGAAGGACTTGCTTGAGGGAATTTAGAGAGCCTTTTAGATTATCAAAGAATTTACTTGGATTATTTTTTGAGTGATAATGACACCCTATAGAGGTTATAAGTCATGGTTTTCAATTTGGTTAAGAGGGGAAATATTTAGAATGCCCTTAACTTAAAAGCTTAAAAAGTGCCTCCTTTGAGTATGGGTCAACCCTTGACTCATAGCCACTCCTTATGAATCATCACCACCAGTTGTAACTAAGGTAGTACAACCAAGTCACCCAATACTATTCACCTTACAACTCGGCCTCAGGAATCGTAATAGGACCCTACGACTCGTAGGGTCCAGTTGTAGTCAACATAGAACCCAAATTGGGGTATACACTGGACACCCTACAATTACACCTAATAACTTGTAACATATCCTTATGTATCTTAATGAGCCACTCATATTCATAGAAGAACCTAGCCATAAATTTACTAATTTGGTTATGAATCATCCCTGTGACTCATCAGGACACTCTACGACTCATAGGGTCCAGTCATAACTAGGAAAGTGTGTTCAAAATTCTAGGAAATTTCCAAGCACCAAAATCCTGGAGTATTTCAAGATCATATTATAGGTTCTCAGCATTAGTGTGTGTGTCTTGAGGAGTAGCTATGGTTATGAAACATAGGGTGACCTATTATTTAGGGTATTGTTATTCTCCTTCTTATGTACTAGACTAGTATCTATGTTGTATTCAGAGATGGGTTGTATCAACATATATTTATTTATTACTTTATTATGTAATCTTATTATATTGGAAGCTCTTGTACTAATTTCATCAGATTTTGGGAGTATCTTTTGTATTTAAGCCTTTTTACTAAATTTATTCTATATTCTTTCTTTATTTCTCTTGGTAGTCCATTACTAGTAACTTCGGACAATGGGTTGGCTTACCTACGGGTGGGTTATGTTAGGTGCCATCATAACCTAAGAAATTGGATCATGAAAATAAGACACAATATAGTCCCAAAATTTGGTAGAATCAATAAAAGAGTTTCTAATAAAATAAGATTACAAAATGAAGTACTAAATAAATATACTCAAACAACCTATCTCCTAATAAAATAGATTAATCTAGTACATAGGAGGGATAATAGGAATACTTTAAAGGTCAGTCTCTCACCTTATGTATGTGAGCCATAGCTACTCTACACAACACACACAACAACAAAAAGAACCTATATTATGATCTACAGATTGCAGAAGTGTATTATGAGTACCAAGCATGTGGTACTCAGTAAGCAACTGCTGACTAAGCTCCAAAGATAATGAAAATATATATAACATGTAAACAATAATATGAACTATGCTAAAATATCTAGGGAACTAACATGGTAAAGCTAAGGAGGCAATAAGGATAAATTATCGTATTCTATCCATACTCAGCAACCTAAGCACTATACTGCATATCACTGGCCTATATACAAATAAAGATAAGATGAAGAGGTGGTGATCGTATATAATTATAGCCTTGTCTAACCAATTTGTTTGACTTAATAATTTTACTCTCGAGTAAGTTTTAGCCTTTGTTAAGGCTAGCTCTTCTTTGATGAAGTAGATTAGAGCTCATCAGCTTGATAATGAGAAGTTAAGGGTGATTCATGATAAAGTATTGAATGGTGAAGCAAAAACTGCATTTGTTAATTAGATAGTCTTTCGATGATTTGTGGTCATTTTTGTGTGTCGAGAGTTGGTGATGATTTAGATAGATCTTCGATGAGGTTCATTGTTTCAAGTATTCTATTCATTTAGGAGCAACCGAAATATACCATGACTTGAAACTACATTATTTTTGGTATGGTAAAAAAGGACATTGTTGAGTTTAATGTCAAGTTTTTGAATTGCCATCAAGTGAAGTATGAGAATCAATGACTGGGTGGTACTAAGTAAGGGATACTTGTTCCTAAATGAAAGTGGGAGTGGATCACAGTGGATTTTGTTGTTGGCATACCCCTGGCCTTGGGGAAGTTTGGTGCTATTTAGGTAATTGTGGATAGCTTGACTAAGTTTGTGCATTTTATACTTGTGAGGGTAAGCTATAATGTAGAGAAGTTTTCTATGATCTACATTTGAGAGATTGTTTGGTTGCATGGCATACTTATCTCTATTATTTTTTATAGGGGTATATACTTTGGAGTTCTACGCAAAGTGAGTTGGGTACTCACCTTGATATGAGAAAAACTTTTCACCCTTAGATAGATGTCTATTCAACGGGGACTATTTAGGTATGAGATAACATGTTTGGATTTTGGTGGTCATTGGGACAAGTATTAGCCCTTAGGAGAGTTCACCAACAATAATAGTTACCATTCCAACATTCAGTTAGAACATTTTAAGGCTTTGTATGGTAGGAGGTGTAGATCCCTTATGTTATGGATTAATTCATTCAAGGTTACATTTGGGGAACCAACTTTTTGAGACACTCGACAGATCAAGTCAAACATGGATACTCAGAGTAGGCATAAAAGTTTATGTCGATCGTTAAGTTTATGATGTACCATTCATGCTTGGTGAATAGGTTTAGTTAAAGGTATCACCCATAAAGGATGTGATAAGATTTTGGATGAAAGGGAAATGTAGATTGAGATTTATTAGGACTCTTGATATTCTCAATAAGTTCAGAGATGTGGAGTATATGCTATCAATGCCTCCATATTTGCTAGTTACTCGTTCAGAATTCCATGTTTCTGGGTTGAAGAAATACCGCCTAGATGATTTGTATGTGATTCGATAGAACTCAGTTGTATTAGATCATGATTTTCCCTATAAGAAGAAGGTCGTTGCTATCCTAGATTGGAGCATATGATATTAAGGTCTAATTGTATTGATTATATGAAAGTCTAGTAGAGACATCTTCCAATTGAGGAGGCAACACCGATATGTGTAGTAGATACCCCTCTATTTTTATAGATTCAGGTACATTATTTTCTTTTCATTCAAGGATGAACTTATGTCTTAATGGTGGATAATGTATCAATCCTTAGTATGATTTTTATCTTTTATTGTCTTTGACTATTTTTCCCTTTCTTGTAGTTGTTATATACTATTTATGAGTTGTGGGGTAGGTTGGCAGAGTCATTGAAGCATTTGGGAGTGATTTCAGTAATTTTAGCCTTTCAGAGGCTTGAAAGTTTTTAGTTTGACTTTCGTCAGTACTTTGTGATCAGAATGTCGGATGGTGATTCTACTAGCTCCATCAGATCTGGAATGTTGATTTTAAGGTAGGTAGAGTTATTGTTTTAGATTTCAAGTCTTTATACTTAGTTTTGACATCTTAGACAAGAAGCCACTACTAAAGAATGCAAAAAATAATGGAAAAAAAAGCAACGGATAGCGTTGCTCCAGAAAAGAGATGGAAAAATTGACGTTGTTTGTCAATTTTTTCATTTATTTTAGTTTTTATTTATTTTTTATTAAAATTGATGGACAACATCTCAATTTCCATTAGTCTTTTCACAAAATATTGTGCCAAATAATTAATAAATAATTTATAATTTTTTAGATAAATTGATGGGCAGCATCGTTATATGTTTTAAAAAATAAAAAATAATTTTGTAAAAGCGACGCTGGCTGACAGTGTTTTAATTTTATTTTTATTTACTTTTACTAAAATCGACGAACAATATCCCTATAATTTTTGTTTTTGAAAAACGTTGATTTTAGAAAAGTGACGTTGTCTGTTGTATTTTTTAATTATTTTTATTTTTCTTTATTTCTTACTAAAAGCAGGAGACAATTCTAGTGACCCAACTCTACCCGCTGATGCCACATAATGCTTAGGACTACAAGTAGCATCAAGCTAACCAGTGATATCTACTCAACACTAAATCATGAATAATATACTTAAAATATGAATGGAAATTGGAATTAATAAGTCAATTTCAAAAGGAGTGAACAATCCCAAGTAAATACAGTGAACTATAATCATCTTAAGCTCATGAAAATCTAAAGGAAAATCAAGTCAACTGACTAGTCTTGAAAAGCCTCTAAGTCAACTGAAGAGCCACTAGGACGGACCCCACTGGATCCAGACTGAAGGCATAACATCTAAACTTAATAATAGCTGAAAATTTGAGAGTAACCATAGACTTGGCCCTCATAATAGGAGGACTCACCAACTAATGGGGTATAGGAGGTAGTGATGGTAGCTAATTATACTGTTGAGGACGAACACCATAGCATACATTATGAGATAATGTAACCACACAAATATAAATGTGGTCAGTGCTTCTACAATATACTGAGTATTTAGGGGTGAATGCAAAAAAGTAAAAACTAATATAGATCATAATCTTAAACATGCAGGCTAAGTGTAAATAGAGTCATCATGATCATGAACAAAATTAAAACTAGGGTATAAAGGCTAACTAGGGTGATCACCTATACATAACCGCTTGGGCAAGCTGAATAATGTTTGTACATGCACATTTGAGCAAGTTGATTTATAACCTACTATGAAACGTAGTTTATTTAACTAGGGTATGTTAAACCCTCGCTCCTCAGTGCTATGTACTACTTCAAATCATATTATTCCTTGTAATATATATGAAATTTACCTTAACATAAGCATATGAGATGATAAGTCTGAAAACACAATATGCTTCGATTTCTATCTCATAATTATAATTATTTATATGAATTCATATCTTGTCTAGGATCATAAGATCAAATCTATAATCTAAATCATGTTGTAATAGCCTGAAATCTGAAATTGTATGTCTGAGCTTTTTGTAAACTGAGTAAATCATGTTAAAATCACATAGTATTACCAAATTATGGTACTTTTGTCATGAACATTAAAATTTACTTCATGAGAACTACTAGTGGTGTAAAAATGTAAGCAAGCCATGAATTTTCATGATAAATGTACTTTAAGTCATAGAGGAACTTTATAACACCAAAATAATGTAAAGTGGGTATGAAACCTAATTCAAAATTTGATAAATTCAATTGTAAAATAGAGTTTACCACTACTAAAAAGGGAAAAGGGGATGGATAAAAAAGCTACAAACAACATCGCTCCAGAAGTGTTATGAAAAAATATAAATTGTCCATTGATATTTTCATTTATTTTTATTTTTTATGTCTTTTCATTAAAATCAACGGACAGTGTCTCAATGTCCATCATTTTGTTTGCGGATTATTGTGAAAAATAATTTATAAATTTCCTTTTAATAAATTCCACGGACACTGTCTCTATTTATTCAAAAAATATAAATTAAATCTACAGAAGCGACGTTGTCCGTCAATTTTTAATTTAATAGTTATTTATATTATTTTAATAAAATTGACGGACAGCATCAAAATAAATTTTGTTTTATAAAAATTTTTTCAAAAGGCAAAAATGTGCATCATATTTTTTAATTACGTTTTAGATTTTACTAAAAGTGCCAAACAATGTCAATTTTATTTAAAATAACTAAAAATTATTTTTATGAAAATGACATTGTCCATCGATTTTTGATATTTTTAATATATTAGTATATAAATATTTTTATATTTTAAAAATTAAATATATATAATTTTTTTAAAAGTGACGAGCAAGGTCGATTTCGTTTGTCGCTTTTTTAGTTAAATTTTTAGTCAACAACTTGTTAGGACAACACCCTATTTTCTTTTCCTTTCTTTCTTTTTTTCTTTTTGTTGTTTCTCTCTCTCTCTCTTCCTTTCTCCTCTCTTCTCCACTCTCTTATATTTTCGTTGCTCCCACTGGGGACACTGATCTTTCCATCATAATTATTTTGAATTTTTATCTTTATCAAAAAAGTTCAATCAAAAGACGAAATCTTCATGACAACATTGTATAATTATAGTATTAGTCATATTATTTTTGTTTTCTTACAAGATGTTATTTATTTGTATTGATACATTATTGGACGACAAGTCAGGGTTTATACATCGGCCTAAGTTGTAAAATTGTGAATCCTAGTAATATAAAGTCTTATCAAATGAGAAGTTAGCTCTTTTTTTCTTTCTTTAAAAAGAATAGTATGTTTACTTGATGTTGAAATTTTTCTATATTAGTACATCATCTTGACTTGCATAATTATAGTTTCATTTTATAGTTTTGGAGGTTTGATTTTCTTTTCTTCTTTTTGGTCACCACTCTTTAGGGTTGAGATCTCCAGTGTTGAATTGGAACACAAATTTTTCTTCTCAGTCTCTTTAACTTCAGCTAAAAAAAGGTAAGTTGATTTTCCTCTAATTTATTATATTTCACCATGGATTACAAACGTACATTGTAGTATAAAAATTATGTGAATCCCACTTGAGTGTGGTCTTGTTTAAATTATATGGCGTGAGAGGGACATGTGACGCCTCTACTTATTTTATTGAACTGTTTGACACTATAAATGAATAATCGAAATACATGTTTGACTTTTAAATTAGTGAATAATAGAAATTTTTATTATGACTATTTGTTGTGAGAGGGACATGCGATGGCTCTACTAATTTAACTGAATTTTTTGACTTGTACTAAAAATGAATAGTCAGAATACTTGTTTGACCTATGAAATAGGAAAAAATAAAAATATTATAATTTTTACTGTCATTATTGGTGTGAGAGAGACATGTGACGCCTCTACTTATTTGATTGAATTTTTTGGCTTGTAGTAGAAATGAATAATTGGAATACTTTTTTGACTTATGGAATAGTGACTAATCAAAATTTTGCAACTGTTATTGTAATTATTTGATGTGAGAAGGACATGTGATGCCTCTACTTATTTGATTGCTTTAATTGTACTAGAATTTAATTAGTGAAAAAATCATCACTTTTTATTGACTTGGAATTAGTAAAGTAGTGACTTAAAAATGAAAGTGTTTAGTGAGTTGAAATAGTGAAGAAACGACTTAATATTGACTTTGAATTAGTGAAGTAATGACTTAAAATTGTGAAGTATTTAGTGAATTACGAATGTGAACTACTGACCTAAAATCGTGGATTAAAAAATATGATGTGTTTAGTGAAAAAATGTTTTGGACTAGTAACTTGAAAATATTAACTAGCAAAGTAAAATTATGAACTAGTGACTTAAAAAATGTGAATTATTTAGTGAATTGAGAATGTTAAGTAGTGACTTGTAATTGTTAAGTGTTTAGTGAATTGATGTTGTGGACTAATGATTGTGAAAATCTTATGTAGTGACTTGAAAATGTTAACTAGTGACATAAAAAGTGTTAGTGTTTAGTGAATTGAAATTGTGAACTAGTGACTTAAAAAATTGAAGTGTTTAGTGACTAGAAATAGTGAAGTGTTTAAGATACTAGCGACTTAAATTGTGGACTAGTATCTTAATAAATATGATGTGTTTAGTGAAATAAATTTTTGAACTAGCAACATGAAAATATGAGCTAGTGAATTAAAATTGTGTACTAGTGATTTAAAAAATATGAAATGTTTAGTGAATTGAGAATGTTAAGTAGTGATTAAAAATTTAAAGTGTCTGGTGAATTGAAGTTGTGAACTAATGATTATGGAAAATCTTAAGTAATGACTTGAAAATATTAACGAGTGACTTAAAAAGTGTTAAGTGTTTAGTGAATGAAAATTGTGAACTAGTTACTTAACAAACAAAAATGTTTAGTGACTTGAAAGAGTGAAGAAGTGACTTTGTATTGACTTGAAATTAGTGAAGTGGTGACTTAAAGTTGTGAAGTGTTTAGTAAATTTAAATTGTGAACTATTGACTTGAAATGTTAACTATTAACATAAAATCGTGGACTAGTGTCTTAATAAATATGATGTGTCTAGTGAAATAAATTTGTGAGCTAGTAACTTGAATATTAACTAGTGAAATAAAATTGTGAACCAATGACTTAAAAAATGTAAAATGTTTAGTGAATTAAGAATGTTAAGTAGTGACTTGACAATCAGAAATGTTTAGTGAATTGATGTCGTGAACTAATGATTTGGAAAAATCTTAAGTAGTGACTTGAAAATGTTAACTAGTGACCTAAAAAATACTAAGTGTTTAGTGAATCAAAATTGTGAACTAGTGACTTAAATAATGGAAGTGTTAGTGACATAAAATAGTGAAGAAGTGACATGTATTGACCTAAAATTAGTGTGGTCGTGACTTACAATTGTGAAGTGCTTAGCGAATTAAAATTGTAAGCTATTGACTTGAATAGTTTTACTAATGACTTAAAATTGTGGACTGGTGTCTTAATAAATATGAAGTGCTTAGTGAAATAAAGTTGTGGACTAGTGACTTGAAAATATTAACTAGAAAATTAAAATTGTGAACTGGTAACTTCAAAAATGTAAATGTTTAGTGAATTTAGAATGTTAATTTCACGATCCAATTTCTCAGGTCATGATGGCATCTACAATAACCCTCCAGTAGGTAAGTCAATCCATAGTCTAGAACTACTAGTAATGGACTATTAAGAGAAACGAAAGGAGAAAAGTTGAATGATGTAATAAAAGGCATATGTATATAAGACGGTCTCAAAACCTAGTGGAATCAATACAAGATCTTCTAATATAAAAAGAATACATACGAGATACTTTATGATTATACTGATACAACCCCTCTCCGAATACAACATACAGATCAGTCTAATTTATAGAAGAGAATTGTAATACTTCAAATGCAAGGAACTCACCCTAAATCTATGATCCAAAACTACGCCACACGGTGTGCACAACAACGGCAAGAACCCATACTATGATCTGTAGGTTGTAAAACTATAGTATGAGTACCAAACATATGGTACTTAGTAGGCAACTGTCAACTGAGATACAAAGATAATACAAATATAAATAACATCCAAACAGAAATGTAACTATAGCCAAGTATCTGGGAAACTAATATACTAAAACTAGGCAGGCAAAAATGATAAACTAGTCTGTTCTAGTTGTACTCAGGCACTAAAATGCCCTTTTGTATATCATTAGATAATATACAATATGGTCTAGAAGAGAGATATATCGTAATACACAAGTCCAAGGAATAGATATACAACATGAACAATGAAGCAAGGGAGGGATGTATGGTAATACTATAGCTCTATAACTATAACTCAAGGTACAACCTAAGACAGTCATACTAATATCTTAAGGCATCCAAACCAAATCAAAAACTAATCCTAGAATAATCATGTCCTATAACCATAATATCTAACAATGAGATAATTACCTATAATTAGAACCATGGGAGAAAGGGATTAGAATCATACCTCGAATCTCATCTCCACTCCTTCATCAACCTATTACAAATTAACCATAATGATAATAAGAAAAAAGTAACAAGCTAGTCTAGACAAATAATACCTAAACTGGAACCATAACCCAGAAGGTTCAATCAGTACACACCACACAACATGTAGCACTTATTAACCCATATCTATGTAACCCTTATAAGGCTGATAGATAGAGAAATCAAACAACATACTGGTGATACATAATGCACATACAATAATGAATGGAAATTAAGTTCATATTACCATAACCAATCCAAGTTTAATATAACCTAGTGTATACACCTCCTCTAGCTCAATAGCTTGCAAAGATAGGACCTATAGAAACCTCTCTTCTCTGGTATGATGGCTCACAGATAAAAGGGGTTCTAGAGTACCCATATACACTGACCTGGTCCCGATCTAAGATTTAAAATCATCATCATCATCAACCTACTTTGTCCAGTATTGGAGATATGTATACATAATAAATGCATGGTGAAACATCCTGGGTTTGACCCATAGAAAATTTCCTTAAATTCCATTCTCTGGACATAATACAACTCATGGGTACAAGTCATATGAAAGAAGTGAAGCTTGCTATCCTTAAACTAATAATCCCAAATCTGCTCAAATAATGAGGATCTTGCCTCCATACTAGCCAAAATCCTCCAAGGATCCAAAATATAAAGGCGGACTATCAAGTTGGCTAAGGACTGAATTTCTCATACCAATGGACTCTAAGAAACTAAAATACAAGCCAAGATACCCATATTCACTGCCTTCTTACTCAAGGCATCTGCACCACATTTGCCTTGCCTAAATGATACAAGATGGAAATATCATAATCCTTAAGAAACTCCATCCATCTATGATGTCTAGAATTAAGCTCCCTCTCGATACTAAAATGCTAAAGACTGTGATGATCGGTGAACATCTTGAAATGCACACCATACAGATAATTCTTCCAAAGCTTAAGCGCAAAAACTATAGTTTCCAACTACAAATCATGAGTGGGGTGGCTGTGCTAAGGAACCTTAAGATATCTTGAAGCATAAGCAATAACACAACCCTGTTGCATTAATACACAATAGAGACCAACACTAAAAGAATCACAAAACGTGGTGAATGCCTCACCCTCAACAAAAGATCTAAAATAGGAGTTGAAGTGAGAAAATCCTTGAGCTTTCCATCGCTCAAACCTCACTCCTTACACCATCAACAAAGAACCTTCTTTTGAGTCACTCTGGTCATAGGGGCTGAAATAGTATCAAAACCCTCGATGAAATGTCTACAATAATAGGCTAACCGAATAAAGGTATGAACCTCAATCAGAGATGTAGGTCTAGCTCAATCAAAAATTGACTCAATCTTAGTCGGATCTACCATAATCCCATCCTTGGACACCACATGTCCAAGAAATATCACCTACTCAAGACAAAACACACACTTAGAGAACTTGGAAAAATACGCATGATCTCTTTAAGTTTGGAGAACGATCCTTACATACTGTGCATGCTCCTCTCTACTCTTCGAATATACAAGGATGTCATTGATCAACAGAATCAGAAAAGAGTTCAAATAAGGCCTAAATTCTCACTTCATTAAGTCCATGAACATGGATGGGGCATAAGTTAACCCAAATGACATCATTAAAAACTCATAATACCCATAATAAGTCCTAAATGTCATCTTTGTGATATCCTCGACTCGAATCCTCAACTGATGGTAAACAAATCTCAAATCAATCTTAGAAAACACTACTGCACCCTAAAACTGCTCAAACAAATCATTATTTTTAGGCATAGGATAATGGTTCTCCACCGTCACCTTATTAAGCTGCCTATAATTAATACACATATGCATAGAGACAACTTTCTTCCTTACAAACAAGATAGAATCTCCCCAAGGAGACATACTCGATCTATTAAAATTCTTACCAAAAAGATCTTGAAGCTAAGAATTCTGCTCCTTAAGCTAAGCAAAAGCCATACAGTAAGATGCCATAGAAATAGGTTGAGTGGCAGGCTTGAGATCAATAGCAAACTCAATCTTACGGATATGGGGAAACCAAGTAGGTCGGTAGGGAACACATCAGGAAACTCACACGCAATAGGAACAAAGTCAAGTGATGGAATCTCTACACTAGTATCACAAATATAAGAGAGATAAGACTCACAACCCATTGAAATAAGCCTCCTAGCACAAACATAAGATATAATCCCTATCGACTCACGGCTAACCTCTCCTTTTAATATGATTGGGGGTACTCCGACCAAGTCTAAGGTAATGATCTTGGCAATACAATCCATAACCGCATGATAGTAGGATAATCAATCCATGCTCAGAATCACATCAAAATCCATCATATCCAGAATAATAAGGTCAGCAAAAGTATCAACATCATAAATAGTCACAACACATGATCTGAACACCCAATCCACAACTAAAGAATCACCCACAAGAGTCGATACACATAATGTCATATATAATAAATCACAAGACAACACCAATCTTGGTGCATAATAAGCAGAAAGATAAGAATAAGTAGATCCCAAATCAAATAAAGTAAAGGATGACTGGCGGCGTACTAAAATCATGCCATTACCTACAACATCCAAATTCTTGGCCTTGGGTTTAGCAGGTACTGCATACAATTGACCTTTCCCGCCACCTAGCTGGCTAACTGACCGACCTTCTGTCCTACCTGCCTGAGAACCTGCTTGATTACCCTGGAAAACACCCTTGCAACCATAAAAACCACCTCTAGCTGAGGGATAAATTTCTATAATAGGAGGAAAACTCTAAGCTAAAGAAACAATCGCACCGCGACTCAAGAAATTTTGTGATTAATGACCAGGAAGTCCCCAAGTAAAATAGGAAACATGAGCTGAAGCAGAACCAATAGATTTGATTGATCCAAAGTAACCATCATGACAAGTATAACTAGAAGATGATCATCTCTAAGATTGACCACTGCTTTTATAAGGGCCATCACTAGCACTAGACCGAACTCCATCAGTAATCTAAAGTACTACCTAAATAGGTTGACTAGGTTGACTCTATGATTTATAGGATAGAAGCAGAGTATATCTACTCTGAGAAATACTATCTTTGGGTCAAAAACTTTGACAGCTCCTACTGAATATGTATTGAAACCTAGGCCTCTTATTACGGCCCTTGCAGTGCATCTCCTCCATCACCCTAGCATGATTTGATACTCAGCAAAAATCCTACCCGTAGAAACTAAACCCTGAGTAGCCATACAAATAGGAAATCTCAACCCTCTAATAAAGTTGTGAAACCTCTCATACTCAACATACATAATAGAAGTCACATGCCTAGCCAACTCATTAAAATGATCCTCATACTCTGCAACTTTCATAAAGCCCTACTTCAATCTAGAGAACTAATCCCTTAAATGATATCTAAGGCTGTAAGGCAAACACTTCTCCACGAACATATTGGAGAACTAAGTCTATGATAACGAAGAAGATCTAGCTAGCCTAGAATCCATATAACCTCTCCATTAATGTCGAGCATCCAAATCAAATTTAAATATGGTGTAATCCACACTATGAGTCTCAACAAGGAACAAATTACGAAGCCTAACCTCAAAAGAAATCATAAACACAAATGCATCTTTGCCCAAAGCACTAGAAAATTTGGGCGAAGCTAATCTTAATAATCTACCTAACATCTTTTACTCCTCAAAATACATAGCAGGTTGGGAAACCGCTGGCTGAGCAACCGTAGGTACAAGAGGAACCTCAACTCTATGAGTCATAGCTATAGGTTGCGCCACCACCCTAGTACCACTCTGATCTGTAGACTTTTCACATTTATAAGGTGCACAACCAACTAAACATAAAATCTAAACCAATGCAAATCTAAGCACTAAAGAGGAAATAAACCCTAGTGGAGCCTGGTTTATCCCTGACCCATCATTGGTTGGGGCGTAGAACCTCTGGCTCAGAAGTAGGCTTCATAAGACATGGGAATTTAGCCTATCCTAGCCCCTAGCTGGTAATGCATCATGCAGCTATCCATGACATATCAGTCATTCATGAATAGTAGAAGGAATGATAGGCCGATCTCAGGACCCTCATCTCATGTAGTGGTAGCATATATCCTGGCCATCGGCGAAAGAATAAAGTCAAGGAAATACTTTTACAAACCAATTTAAACTCTTAAAAAGATATGAGTGAAAGAAGTGAAGAACTCCTATAAAACTTCCATTGCCTTTCAAATATTGGAAACAGATGTAATTATTTTGATCTGTAGGATTTTACTAGATACTTGCTCTTGTACCAATAATAACGATGAAACCTGGATCTGATAACAATTTGTCATGACCCGATTTATGAGTCATGATGTCACCTACAAAACCTCACCAGTAGGTAAGCCAAAACCATAACCCGAAGCTAATAAAATGGGTTAATTTAATAGAAAATGCAAATTATAGGCAAAATTCAAGAACACAATTCATAAATAAGCAAAGAGTTCAAGATAAATAAAATAGTCAATAAAATATACCAATTCTATGGCTAAGTAGAGGTAGTACACAAGCATTTATACTATAAACATAACTCAAAGTCTAGAATAGTCAATACATCTATCCTGAAATAAAAGACTGAATATAAAGATTGAACGAAAATGAGTGACTCAAACTCCAAAACCTCACCCTATCTCCAAAAATCAGTCACCACACAAACAATAATAAACAGCAATAGCTAGTACTCAAATCTGCACCAAAAAGGTATAGAATTATTGTCTGAGTACCAAAACAATGGGTACTCAGTAGGCATTATCATCAGACTGAACTAAATCATGATATAAGGATGATAAAATGCAAGATAACTAAACTAAATCAAGGTATAGAATCGAATCTCAATCATCTCCAAGATAGATGTACATATTAACTAACTAAATAAGAATAACAACATAACATAAGGTACCAACACATGGAAATATCACCGTGCAAATATACAGACGTGATTCGGAATAATAACTCATCAGAAAGCATCATGACAAATAAATATAACTACAAAATTGACTCCCATACGCCGATTGATGCAAAAAAGTAAATAATTCATCACAGCCTCCCATACGACTAAATAGTACACTCAAGAGAAGAATAAAGCCATCATCTAATATTATAGCTAACTTTCATTGTCATATAACTCTCATTCCACTATTATCATCAACTAATCATTTACCAATATTTAACAATTCACCAATATTGGACAATGTATTCACATTCCATAATATTATCATCATTTAACAATATTAGCCTTAATATACAATAGTCACTATTTTCTAGACAACCATCTCTTGTTACTAGTCCATTTGATTACTAGTCATCATAAAACCTCTAATCATCCTTCAACAACTATTTATCACATAGCCACTAATTATCAATTGTTACATAACCATCAATTATCTCAGCATCCTCTATTACCAATCATCATTTATCACTACTCATCATTACTAACTAAACCTCATTTATCAACTAGTCATTATTAGCCATTTACACAAATATCCACTACTAATCCTCATTTACTATATATCATCAACGATACCACATTATAAATATATATCACTTCCAAACTACACCGACAACCCTAATATCAACATCACCCAAATTAAACAAAAGTATATATATACATATATATATATATATATATATATTTAAGCATATATGTTGTCATACATAGGGCTAGCCAGAATCGAACTGGTAGATTTACACATAGGCACATCAATATAATAATCTTTCAACCTTGCCTGGTACCAATGCATTATCATAATCATTCCCTATCCTTGTCGGGTATCAATATCATCACAATGTCTTCCGCCCTTGCCAGGTATTAATGTCATCACAATGTCCTCCAACCATGTCGGTTATCAATATCATCATAGTATCTTGTAGCCTTGTAGGGTATCATAGCATCATCATCATATCCTACGGCCTTTTCGAGTATCATCATCTTATCATAATATCTTCCATCCTTGACACAGGTATTATCATATCATCTTAATATCCTCCGGCCTTGCCTTGTATCATCAAATCATCATAATATTCTCCAGCCTTTCTAGGTATAATCATATCAATAAAATATTCTCCGGCCTTGCCAGGTATAATGAAATCATCATAATATCATTTGACCTTGTAGGGTATCAATGCCTATATAATCATAATTGGTGGCAAAATCAGCAGTATACACAATTATATCATAAATATCATGATTTTAAACATAATTAATGTCATAACTTACCAATATAATCAATAAGCAGGACTTCTAACATAATTCATCGAACAATTGATAATATCATCATTAGAAATGCTTCCAAGAATGATTTCTAGAATGTTCATAATCATAAGCAATATCATGAGCAGTGACTTATTTATAGCCTATTCAATAGTGTATCATTAGCATAATGATAGTTTATTAACATCTTGAGTAATATCTAATCGATGGCATAATCTATCTCTTATTCGTAGCATAGTCAATAATATAATGTATGGCTTAGGCAATGGCATAGTCAAGGACTCATTCAATAGTGTATTCGTGGCCAATCAATAACCATAATAATAGCATATTAAATAGCTTGTCATAAGCTTAACCAATGAATCATACATATAGTATAATAATTGTGCATTACTTTTAACGTCAATCATCATGAACAACAAATACAAAGGTTCCTCAATATTTTCTAAAAAGGGCATTGTCTAGGCATTTAATAAGCGTACAAAGGGTTTTAAGAGGACTATCTTCAATCTTGACTGATGGTGGGTCAAAGGCTCAATTCTAAATCCTCAAAATACATTCTAAGTAGATTTCTACCCCACACTGGGCTAAGGTAGCTAACTCTACTCTTAGATTTATAATAACCCATAATTGATCCTAAAGTAAAGGTCCCTCTCAAACAAAACAACTAAATCAATATAGCAACTAAGGCAACTTCCATTAGTATAAGCAACTAAGGCCAAGTTACCCTAACCATAATTAATTAGAGCTTGATATTTAATCTTGAGAAATCTAAGGCATTATTAAGTGAAGCATGAGTAATGAAGTCTAATGTACTAAGGTTCAAGGAAATAAGCTAAGTATTTAACTCTGTGATTTCAATTTAGCCTAAACTATCCAACAAAACCCAAGTCTTACATTTTATAAATCCAACACCTAAAACCCATCTTAAATGCAACATAATATCATAAGAATACTATGACATAGCTCAATCTAATAAGGGATAAACCTAGCCTACCTCAACATCGAAGAAAGCTCAACGAATTGCTAAACTTTTATTTTTTCTTTCGAGAAGCCTCCTCAAGATACCATGGTATAAAAAACACATTATACTTATTAAAATAAGAATACCGATACCCATATTACACCATGGTGGTTCGGATCCAAAAACTCCTTAAATAACCCCCATTTGGATCCTATTTATGAAAATCACATGTTTGAAACCAATCCAACATAATATTAGGGTTAAGGAATCATTACCCTCATAAATGGGTGACTACTAAGATAATTTGGGGCTTAAATTAAGCCCTAAAGGTTTTAGGGTTTTGAGAATCAAATCAAGCAATTTCACCAAGAAAAGGGTGAATTCTTACTTTAAATCAGATGATAATCATGAAAATAGAGGTTAATCTAGATTCCTAAGATCCCACAAGCTTCAGTTTTAAGCTAAAACACTAATTAAGGTTTAGGTCTCAAGAGGAAAGATGGAAAATAAGCTAAAATTGTTAAAAGAAGGCTTTATACACCCAGTCCAGGTGCTCGAGTCCCACTATTGCAGACCCACAACATGCGATTGCATTATCTTGGTGATATCAAAAGCAGTCACGATAGCCACCACCCTACCATGATTGTATCACTTTGACTTCCAAATGTACCGTGATTGTGCCTCTTAGCTAGCGATCACCAGCACACCAGATAACAACTGATACTTGCAAATTTTTTAAGTTTCCATCATGCCCTCGGGATTCATTTAAAATCCCCTATACTCAAATGAACAATGTAACCATACTAAATATTATGTTTTGAACTCAATCGCACAAATTAGATTTTCTATCTAAGGTCTTTTGGCCAAATAGGGGTCCCACAGCCATATTTTATTTTCTCAACTTTCTGACTAATAGGTTGAAATGAGCTTGGGTGCCTCAAGACCCAAACCAAAGGTCTACCCAGCCTAAAATCTATATTTTGAAGCTACTGGCATAGTCAAAATTTGCATTTGAGATTATTTTACTAAAGTTTATGCTCGATGGACATTTGGAACCAAGAAAACTTCAAAATAGGAAACTGGCTCTAAAATTCAAACGAACTATCCGATAACCAAACTGTCAGTTATAGAAGTCATAAATGACCTGGGGCATTAGTGAAGTAGTGACTTTAAATATTGATGTATTTAGTGAATTTAAATTGTTAGATATTGAATTTGAAATGTTATGTGGCAACTTAAAATTGTAGACTAGTGTCATAATAAATATAATGTGTTCAATGAAATTATAATGTCTCTTTCAATCATTTTTTGTATTTTCGCTCATTTTTGCAAATTAGACCTTTCTTATACCCACCCCAAGGTTATTTATAACTTGGTATAACGAAAAGTTTGATTACCGAGCAGTTCGTTTGGTTTGTAGAGCCAATTCTCTACTTTGAAGCCTTCGTTGGTCTAGACTTGCTACCGGGCAAAAAACTTTAGCTAAACAACCATGTATCCTAATTCTGAGAGTTACAATAGGTCCAAACATCGATTTTAGGATAGGTGGACACTTGGTTCATTTCTCGAGGAATTTGGGCTTATTTCGAGCTATTGGCTAGAATTTAAGAAAATGGCAAATGGGTATGGGACCCACTTTTCATTGAAACAACCTCAGATGGAAATTTCAATATCTACATTGAGTTTGAAATGTCAAATATGTGTAACGCCCTGAGATCCCATACCTAGACATCACACGGTGCTTATGGACCCAAAGAACCACAAGCTAACCCTTTACTGATATATGTACCTGTACACTGCATAATATCTAAAATAAATGCGAAAACTGGCCAAAGGTTCAATACATCTGCACATACTCAAAACTGAAAACTAAATACTAATACATCAACTTCCTTCTAAAAAGCCTCTAAACTGTCTGAACTGTGGAGTTGATGGGATATGTCCCCAACTAACTCCGTCAACTGACAATATAAACATAATCTGATACAATAATAGTAAATTGAAATTCATCCTCGAAGAAAGAGGACTCACTGCAACTGCTGCTAACTGGGACTGAACTGCTGAGGAAACTCTGAATCCTGTGCCTCTGAAACTATGGTGTCAAATAAAACACCATAGCGCAAATGCTTCTGTACAAAATGTACCGAGTATGTAGATGAGGTAAGGCTAAATGCAAGGGCTCATGCATGCACAATGTGTAAACTGAATAATCATGAAAACTTCGAACGAGAACACATACATGAATGCACTGGTCATAATCACAATCATAACAACTCTAGGGACTATAACTCAGATACCACTTTTCTGCAAACTGAACTCACTATTGACACTAAGATACTAAAACATTGACTCATCTGATATTGATAATTGGGAAATATGGATGCACTTTCATCAAGGAGTGAGTTCTGAAATCTCTGAAATATACTGAGATTACGGGTATCTGAAGCTTCTGAAATGGATAGCAACCCTATATAACAGGTTGTCCTTGAGTCTGTGGATAACAATACTTCTTCATAAATGATTATGAAATTGGCCTATCTAGCAGCGGATCTTTGAATTATTAAGTAATCATACTTAATAGCCTGTATCTAATATCCAGAAAGTTTGTACACTGAACTGAGCACTTTCTTGAAGTCTGAAATTAATTCTAAAACTAAGATCGTGGGAAGTAGGAGGTTGTCAATACCATGCCACGAGTAAAGATATTATATTTATATGACCCTCATCTATTAGGTCCTCATATGAGAACGGTGGAGCTCTTGTCTAACAGTTCAAGCCAGCTCATCTACCCTCATCTAGCAGGTATGATGTCTCTTATCCACCCTCATCTAACAGGTGTGATATCTTAACCTACGCTGGCTACGTAGTTCTGGAGAATAAGGATCGCATCTAAGGGTCATACCCTCCACTAGTAGGTGAGTCCCCATCGTTGAGCTTGCTCGGTGCTAGTTTCTACTTCCAACTAAAAGACACTGATTTGATTCTTAACTGAACTTAGACTGAGCTGAATCTGATACTGATTATATTTCTCAAGAGATCAGACTGAGTTACGCTGAGATTACTTAGTTCCATATCTGACGAAAAGGTATCAAATTATAGCATCTGACTGATGATGCAGAGCTTGAATAGATTATTCAAAGCGCTTCTGAGATTAGAATTGAATCACTTGAATACTATTATATCAGAGTTGATTACAGGACGAAGGATAGATTACTAGCGATACAGAGATTACAGAGATAACTGAGATTACAGAGCCTGATTAAGCTCCTCACTTATTTGAAGATACATAGTTCTATAGTTCACTGAGTTCTAAGAATCCTAGTATTATCACAAAACTGACACGGGCCCTAGACAATAGCTCTACTGTCGGGTATAAATACCCCCAGGACTCGATAACATAAAAGTAAAACATAATCATTCTCACATCATCATGATCATCCATTCACCATCACAATCATTCATCTATTATCGCAATCATACCTTAATCGTCACCATCATTAATGCATCATCACAATTATTAAAGCACCTCTCCAAGTAAATAAAAATCATAACATACTTTTCCCCCTCAAAAATCCTTAAAGTATCGCATCAAGCATTTTGAAAACATAAACCTCTATTTATCATCATAATCACAAAAAGGTCACTTTAAGCATCTTGGGATAATAATCATATAATAACATAGGGGAAACATGCTATTAGATTGAAATCCATTCAACAAGGTTTTACCTCAACCATTTCATCATACCTATATCAGTCTTAATGTGTTTGGGGGTCACATCGCTTAGGAGACTTCACACTATCATGTCATATTTTATTTTTGAATCACTTGACATGTGTTAAGAACTTAGCATATAACAAAGAGCCCACGATTGGGGGATTTACAACCATCACATCTCCACTGACTCACTAGGGTCCTTCAATAAACACTAGACATGCACGGGTTTGCACTTATTAAGGGATTCCCTACTAGCATGGAATAATTCATTCACTTAGGCATTTTATCAAACACTAGGCATGCATAGACTAGCTCATAATTTGGGGCTTCCTATTCAACATACGATCATGGACCAAATGCTTCTCCTAAGCTTTTATCAAAACTATGGGAGACATGCTCCGCTTAATCAACCAATTCTACACCCAAAAGTGATGAACACATCAATGACCATGAAACATAACCGTATTTTAGAAGTCATTAGATCACTATTTAACTACAATGCTTGATTTCTAGTCTCAAAGACATTTTATCAAACACCTCGCATGCACAACTTAGGCATAGGAATAATAACCCAACTACTCATCATGAAAATCCAAATTTACATGCTTCCAACCCGTAATATCTCATAGATTGATACAAACCACATAAACATTCCATCTTGGAAACAATCATCATCATCAATGAGTACATAATCCATTTACCACTCAAATACCACATACTAAGGCCAAGGATTTATAATCTTGTACTCGAACATAAATCACAACTCAAACATAGAAGGCACATATATTTTAACTCATAGGAATCATTAGGAATTCATAAACTTGAAATTTTTAAGATTTAGAAAAGGGTTACTTGAGCTTCTTGGATGAAAGGGGCCCAAGAATCAATATCTACATACCTTGGGGGAAATCTTTCTAGAAATCCTTCGGAAGAATTCTTGATTTTTGCTCTTGATTGTCACTTAATTTGCTTGAAAGAAGAAAAAGGGGATCTTGATTTGGAAACCCTAATTTTTATTTTTGGAGTGGAAGAAGAGAGAAAATGAGGCCCTTAACCCTTAAGGGGGTATTTATAGAAGTTGGGGAAAGTGTCAAAAAGACCAAAATGTCATTTAAAGAAAAAGAGTTGAAAACTACTGATCGGGGTCTGTGACGATCGAAGTGATGGTCCATCAGAGGGACTAACGGTCCACCAAGTCGTCGGTCACTCGAGTGCAAAAAGTGGGGCATTCTACCTCGATGTGATGAATGAAGTGACGGTCCATCAGGAATCTGATGGTCCACCAGATCGTCCGTCACTTGAGGGTCAAGAATGGGCCATTCTATGTCGACCTGACGAACCCCTTGATGGTCCGTCAACATTTTGATGGTCCACCACTTTGGCCGTCATTCGGGGGCCAGAAACGGGATGTTCTGTCTTGGCCTGACGGGACACTTGATGGTCCACCAAGGACTTGGCGGTCCTCTAGGTCGACCGTCAAACCTGGGTGATTCTGATACCGTTTAGTAAATCAGCTTTGACTCCCTCGTCCAATGTCGTATTTTGATGAAATTGGTATCAATGGAAAGCTTATTCAATGCTCTACATGACAAAAGGTTGAAATTATAGAAATACAACACAATTCAAATTTTTTCATACTTGGGAATATATTTCTGAAAGTTTTAGACTCAGATTTTCATTTTTTTGAAAATGCTCTAAGGCTCAGACTAGGGGAGAACTGTATGGGGTATTAAATTATCTCCCACTTGAGAACATTCATCCTTGAATGTCTCTTTGATAGAATGAGAATACGGATCAATAGAACTTACTCAAGACACAGAAACATCTCAAGGTATGACTACGCAATTGGAACAACTGATATATGGAGTTCTCACACTGGGCATGCATATTAATGCTCGACTGAATCTACTCATTGTTGAATTCTCGTAACACATATTCATATCTGATGCATGGACTCGTAACTGGAATGATATCATGAATACATGACTGAACACACACTAACTAGCTGAACTCTTTCTACTAAATGTGCACATCTCATACATGAATGTCCGGCTAAGCTAATGACTAATGCTAAATTTATAAAGGAAATTGAATCATGCATCGGTATGAATCTATTGGCATGAAACATCATGATACTATGGGGTATCTCCCCCCTGGGACTCTATGTCCTTCTAAACACACTTTACTGAAATACTAGAGCGGTGCGTGGGCACCTATGATTGAGTCATAATTAATCGACTGAGACCTAAAACTCAGGTATGACTCACACTAGCATATAAGCTCATAATGAAAGCAAAAGATCTAATAATGCATATTATAAAGATAAAGGGATCATAACTTACCCGAGTCTATTTTAGGGGATCTTTCCCAATCAAGGAGAGCTTGAAGGATGACTATGCTGACTTCGGGGACCTGGCTTAGGACAGTCTCAAACTTTATGATCGGTCTCTTCACATCCAAAGCACACATCGCTACCGGCTCTATATACACCCTTATGATTCTTACTGCATTCTTCACACAATGGGTAGGTACGAACACCACTAGTACTACTCCGAGCTTTGGAGCTTGGTGTTCTCTCAACTCTGACACCCCCAAACACAGGTGCGAGTACACTAGCTGAAGATGGAACTGGAACTAAAAATCTCTGACCATACTGAGAACTACTACCACCTTGAGACCCCAACTGCGATAGACCACAACTACCTATCTTGGCTCTTTTACTCCCTCTCCCACTCTTATTCATCTTATCTACCTCAATTTGTTGCACATGAATCATTAGCCTAGAAAGGTCCATATCTCTATTGAGCATGGCAGCTCTACACTCTTTCAACACATAACTCGATACACCAGGCAAAAACTTACTCATACTTGCTCTAGGGTTAGCTACCAAGTCAGGAGCATACATAGCTAATTGGTTAAACTTAAGAAAATACTCTTTCACGGTCATGGAACCTTGCCTTCGGTTCATGAACTCCTCTACCTTAGCCTCTCTTATCTCTAAAGGGAAAAATGTATCTAGAAAGGCACTCTGAAACTCTGACCAAGTCACAGGAGTTGCATTCTCTCCTATACTCTCCTACCACATCACTACCCAGTCAAGAGCAATATCTTTCAATCTATAAGATGCTAACTCAGCACTTTCCTCCTCTGACACATGCATAATATGGGTGATCTTCTTCACCTCCTCAAGAAACAACTGCGGATCCTCACCTACTATTGACCCAAAGAATTCAGGTGAGTTCATTCTCATGAAGCTTCTAATCCTGGCTATGGCAGAATCCCCATCTTGCTGAGGTAGACTGCATCCTGATGGTTCCCATAAACATTAGTCATAACCTGGGCTAGCGCCTGGAAATCTACTAGAAACTCTACATGTGACGCGCTTTAATTTTCATGTTCTACTGGATGAAGGGGATGGTCATCAACCCCATGGACAAAATCTCTGCAAGGAGGCATACTCTGTAATTGAAAAAAGCAAATAGATTAGATTAAGGATCAACTTAAGCTCATGCTCACTCACACGATCTGAATATGAAGGAAAGGAAATTACTCTTAAGTACATATTGTATCCTCTTGTACATAAATGTGGCGCGCTACACACCCATGCATAAGACTCTACTAGATACGTCTTTTCAGAATCCCTAGGACACTATTGAACCTTAGGCTCAGATACCAAGTTCGTAATGCCCTAAGATCCTATCCCAAGATGTCACACGGTGCTTATGGACCCGAAGGACTACAAGCTAACCATTTACTGATATCTATACCTGTACACTACATAATATCTGAAATAAATGTGTAAACTGGCCATAAGGTTCAATACATCTGCACATACTCAAAATTGAAAACTGAATACTAAGACATCAACTTCTGTCTGAAAAGCCTCTAAACTGTCTGAATTGTGGATTTGATGGGACATGTCCCTAACTAACTCCGTCAACTGATAATATAAATAAAATCTAATGCAATAATAGTAAACTGAGATTTGTCCTTGAAGAAAGAGGACTCACTGCTACTGCTGCTAACTGGGACTGAACTGCTGACGAAAATTTGAATCCTATGCCTATGAAACTATGGTGTCAAATAAAACACCATAGCACAAATGCGTCAGTACAAAATGTACCGAGTATGTAGATGAGGTAAGGCTAAATGCAAGGGCTCATGCATGCACAATGTGCAAACTGAATAATCATGAAAATGTTGCACGAGAACAGATACAGGAATGCACATGTCATAATCACAATCATCTCAACTCTAGGGACTAGAACTTAGATACCACTTTCCTGCAAACTGAACTCACTATTGACACTGAGATACTGAATCATTGACTTATCTGATATTGATAATTGGGAAATATGGATGCACTTTCATCAAGGAGTGGGTTTTGAAAGCTCTGAAAATACTAAGATTATGAGTATCTGAAGCTTTTGAAATGGATAGCAACCCTATCTAATAGGTTGCCCTTGAGTCTGTGTATAACAATACTTCTTCATAAGTGATTTTGAGATCTTCCTATCTAGCAGCGGATCTTCTAATTAGCAAGTAATCATACATAATGGCCTGTATCTAACAGCCTTAAATGTTGTACACTGAACGGAGCTCTTTATTGAAGTCTGAGACTGATTCTGAAACTGAGACCATAGGAAGTAGTTACTTAACTGACATGCCCCTACTATCTCTTAGGGGTGCAACCTCTAACCTAGTTGGGAGGCTGTTAATACCGTGCCACGGGTAAAGACATTATATTTATATAACCCTCATCTATCATATCCTCATACAAGAATGGTGGAGCCCTCATCAATAGGTCAAGCCACCTCATCTACCCTCATCTAGTAGGTATGATGTCTCTCATCCACCCTCATCTAACAGGTGTGATGTCTCAACCTACGTTGGCTACGTAGTTATGGAGCACAAGGATCACATCTAAGGTTCACACTCTCCACTAGTAGGTGAGTCCCCATCGTTGAGCTCGCTCGGTGCTAGTTTCTACTCCCAACTGAAAGACACTAATTTGATTCTTAACTGAACTTAGACTGAGCTGAACCTGATACTGATTATACTTCTCAAGAGATCTGACTGAGTTATTCTGAGATTACTTAGTTCCATATCTGACGAAAAGGTATCGAATTATAGCATCTGACTAATGATGCAGAGGTTGAATAGATTATTCAAATCGCTTCTAAGATTAGAATTAAAAAACTTGAATACTATTAGATATGAGTTGATTACAGGATGGATGCTAGATTACTAGAGATACAGAGATTACAGGGATAACTGAGATTACAGAGCCTGTTTTGCTCTGTACTTGTCTGAAGATACACAGTTCTATAGTTCACTGAGTTTTGAGAATCGTAGCTCCATTGGAATTATCGCAAAACTGACACGGGCCCTAGACTACAGCTCTATTGTTGGGTATAAATACCCTTAGGACTCAATAATATAAAAGTAAAACATAATCATCCCCACATCATCACGATCATCCATTCACCATCACAATCATTCATGTATTATCGCAATCATACCTTAATTGTCACCATCATTAATGCATCATCACAATTATTAAAGCACCTCTCCAAGTAATTAAAAATCATAACATGCTTTTCCTCCTCAAAAATCCTTAAAGTATCGCATCAAGCATTTTGGAAACATAAACCTCAATTTATCATCATAATCACAAAAGGGTTACTTAAAGACTCTTAGGATAATAATCACATAATAACATAGGGGAAACAAGCTATTAGATTGAACTCCATTCAACAAGGTTTTACCTCAACCATTTCATCATACCTATATCAGTCTTAACATATGTTTGGGTATCACATCGCTTAGGAGACTTCATACTATCATGTAATAGCTTATTTGCTAATCACTAGACATGTGTTAAAAACTTTGCATCTAACAAAGATCCCATAATTAGGGGATTTACAACCATCACATCTCCACTCACTCACTAGGGTCCTTCAACAAACACTAGACATGCACGGGTTCGCACTTATTTGGGGATTCCCTACTAGTATGGAATAATTCCTTCACTTAATTCTTTCACTTAGGCATTTTATCAAACACTAGGCATGCATAGACTAGCTCATAATTTGGGAATTTCTATACAACATACTATCATGACCCAAATGCTTCTCCTAAGATTTTATCAAAACTATGGGAGACATACTCTGCTTAATCAACCAATTCTACACCTAAAATTCATGAACACATCAACGACCATGACACATAACCGTATTTTAGAAGTCATTTGATCACTATTTAACTACAATTCTTGATTTATAGTCTCATAGATAATTTATCGAACACCTCACATACACTACTTAGGCACAGGAATAATAACCCAACTACTCATCATGAACAACCAAATTTACATGCTTCCAACCTATAATATCTCATAGATTCATACAAACCACATAAACATTCCATCTTGGAAATCAATCAATATCATCAACGAGTACATAATCCATTTACCACTCAAATACCACATACTAATGTCAAGGATTTATAATCTTGTACACGAACATAAATCATAACTCAATCATAGAAGGAACATATATTTTAACTCACAGGAATCATTAGAAATTTATAAACATGAAATCTTTAAGATTTAGAAAAGGATTACTTGAGCTTCTTGGACGAAAGGGGCCCAAGAATCAACATCTACATACCTTGGGGAAACTCTTTCTTGAAAGCCTTTGGAAGAATTCTTTATTTTTGCTCTTGATTCTCTCTTAATTTGCTTGGAAGAAGAAAAAGGGGATCTTGATTTGGAAACCTTAATTTTTATTTTTGGAGTGGAAGAAGAGAGAAAATGAGGCCCTTAACCCTTAAGGGGGTATTTATTAGAAGTTGGGGAAAGAGTCAAAAAGACCAAAATGCCCTTTCAAGAAAAAAGTTGAAAACTGCTGATCGGGGTCTGTGACGTTCGTAGTGATAGTCCGACAGAGGGACGGACGGTCCACTAAGTCGTCCGTCACTCGAGTACAAAAACTGAGGCATTCTGCCTCAACGTGATGGTGGAAGTGATGGTCCATTGGGAATCTGACAGTCCACTAAATCGTCTGTCACTCGAGGGTCAGGAATGGGCCATTCTGTTTCGACCTGACGGACCCCTTGATGGTCCGTCAAATTTTTGATGGTCCATCACTCGGGGGCCAAAAATAGAATATTCTATCTTGGTCTGACGGTACAATTGATGGTCCACCAAGGACTTGGCGGTCTTCCAGGTCGACCGTCAAACTTGGGTGATTTCGATACCATTTAGTAAATCAGCCATAACTCCCTCGTCCAATGTCAGATTTTGATGAAATTTGTATCGATGGAAATCTTATTCAATTCTCTACATGATAAAAAGTTTAAATGGTATAAATACAACACGATTTAAAGTGTTTCATACTTGGGAAGATATTTCTAAAATTTTTAGACTCGGATTTTCATTTTTTTGAAAACTCTCTAAGGCTCAGACTAAGAGAGAACTTTATGGGGTATTACAATATGATAGGGTAGCATAGTTTGGTTTTGCATGTGATATTTTAAATAAATCTCAAGGGGTTTATAGTGACATGAAAAAATTCTATATCTATATTTATTGCCTGGTACTTGATGTGCCCACTAAAGCGTCCCTTTGGGCGCTTTAGCAAAGGGAGCTTAAGAGGCCAATTGGGCATTTTAGTGGCCCTACTCAGCTAGAACGTATGATTTTTGCATCATTTGAGTGCTTTAGTTAGCGCTAATGCAGCCCATAGTCTGCTTTAGTGTCTTAGCTTGTGGGATCGAGTACCGCTTTTGTAGTACCAAGTACTTTGTCCATCACTCACTCATGTTATATGGTTTCATAGAACTTTAAAAGCTTAAAACAACAAAAATATGTAGTTACATAGGCCATTTTGTTAGATATGATATGTTATGTGTCTTGTGTTACAAAAAACCAAGTTTCTAGAGCTAAACAGAAGAAAATAAGTTGAAGCCTGCTTTTTATAACACCTATGCACCTACGTGGCTTAGGTAACAGACTAGGTGTCATAAGGGTGAAGTTTAGAGAATCAAAAAAGGAGATTTTAGCCTGCTACCTACGGTGGGGTAGCTACGGCCTATAGAAAACACCTATGGCCTGTAGGTGCCAGAGTAAGTTCTAGTAGTTGAAGATTAAGAGAGATACTACAAAGTTGAGGACCCTATCACCTATGTAGGGCCACCTACATCATATAAGTTGCACCGTAGATTTCCACCGAATCAAATTTTCTTTTTCTGTCTTAGAAAGACTTCCTAGAGTGTCCATGTAATCTATAAATACACTTTTGACATTTTTGGGTTAAGTTTATGCACTTATACTATTGAAAAACATATTTGGAGTCTAAGATTGACTTTTGATTATGGGATTCTCTTGTTCTTTGTTTTTGGTTGATTTATTGATTTAAGACTTTGGGTTTTCTTCGTCTATTTTTGTGAAATTTATTCTATGACTTCTTCATTTAATTCCATGGATTGTTTCACAACTATGAGCAGCTAATTCCCTTACCAAGGGTTTTCGAAACCCTGGTAGAATAACAAAGTTGGGGAAGTGCAACGTTGTTCCAAACTGATATTATTGCATATATTATGGTTTCCTTTACTTTACTTGCCATCTTAACGGTTGCAAACATTAAGAACCCACTTGTATTCACTACTTACTTCAAAAGAGAGGTAGTGATTAGGAAAAGAGATCATGACAGTAATTTGAGATTCACCACCCCATCTCATCATTCTGCCATCTTATCTGATTAACTTGACACTCAAAAAGTACTAGATAATATGCGATTTAGAATAAGGGTTAGTAAGGCGATAATCTAGGACTCAAAAGCTAAAGAACAAAATTCACAAAACTGTTCACCGGATGGTTAGTGATACATATCTTATCAGATCCTGCATGCAAGATATTGGATTAGTTCAACGGATTAATATAAATCTACAGAGTTAGGAAGCAGGGGGGAACACCGTCCCAGTATTTATTTCAGATTGTTCACAACCAAAAGCATCCATGTTTTGTTACTTTTTACTAATCAAATAAAATCCCTCTATTCACTTTTATGCACTGCCAAATTATTTCAACAAGTTCGAGATCTAGTTCTAACCTCTTCCCTATGGGTTCAACCCCAACCTTGTTGAGTTACTATATTTTGACATCAACCACATTATACTTATTTGAGGTATAGTTTTTGGAGATATCATAATTTTTGTGTCGTTACCAGGAAATACGACTCTGAGTTATTGATTAAAGTTATGAAGTTTTTAGGTTGTATTTTTATATTTTTCTTAGGGCATGCGTTGGTGTATGCCTAGCTTGAGAAGTCAAGGAAATCTTTTAATCCAACTTGATCCTATACCAAAATTAATCTTATAGTAGAATCATATGATGTCACAGCACGGTAGCGAAGCTCATCAAGATCTTTCTTAAGATTATCCACAGAACTTGCCTTCCTCTTATCCTCAGAAAAGAGAAGATAAAACCACTATGTCGTAACTAGTAAAGAAACAATAGCGGAGATATAATAAGGCTTACTAGCATGTATCTCAAGAGGTAGAGAGAGTGAGGAAAAGATCATTAGCAGATCATAGAGCAAAACTCAATAGAAATCAAGAAATATGTATAAGGGGTAGAGCTCAAGTACTCCTAGTCAACTAGTACTTGCCACCTTATGATGATCCAGAGTAGGATTTAGGATACATTGAGCCTACATAGATAGGATCTATTTTCTCCTGCATTACAACCAGAATGTTAAGTTCGTTGTTACTAGTTATATGATTTAACTATTGAATTTGAAAGGTATGCTTGCGGATTTGCGGCCGGTTTATGAAAACATGCACCTCATTAATTTTATTAGAATTTGCATGTCATACTCTATACCTAGGAAAGATTAAGAAACTCTTAGAATCAGGTTGTTCCCTTTCTCTCTATCTGGTGAAACTACAATATGGTTAGGGGAGCTTTCTTGTCGGTTCATTACTACTTGAAATGAGTTGGGGAGATAATTTTAGATCTTTTCTTCCCTCCGTCCAAAATGCTATAATTATAGGATGAGATATATAACTTCAGTTAGCTTCATTAAGAATCAATGTATGAGGCATGGTTTTGGTTTAAAAAGAAGTTGATGATGGAGCCAAATCATAGAATTTTAGGAAGCAACTTGCTTGAAATATTCTACCAAGCCCTTAACACCAGTTCAAAAGCTATGCCAGACACTATTATTGTTGGATAATTCATGTGCCTACATAGGGAGCCAGCATAAAAATATTACATCAAATCTATATTACTAACCGAGGGTGGCATACTCGAGAGGCAGAGAGAGGCATTGGAACTTATTCTATTTGGGATTCAAGTGAGCATAGAGTTGGTGATAACATAATGGCATAAGAGGTTGCTCGGCTAAGGACGGAGTTTGGGTGGCTGACAAAGAAGTTCACAGTGATAAATTTTGAGAAGGTGAATGCAATAGGTACTCAAGGTAGGGCTTCTAGATCATATAATTCAGATGTAAATGTAGATGAAGAGGCAAAATACCTAGATAGAGAGTTGACAACTTTTCAAGCCAAGGGACAATCATCTACTCAAGATAATTGGAACACTGGCCAAGGGAACCAAGGTGAGAACTACTATAAGGATAGGTATAAAGAGAATAGTATAGAGAGGGATGGTGACTGGAGATACAAGGATGATTACAAGAGAAGGGTGGTGCATATGTTCCACCAGGCAGCCATGATAGTGAATCAAGGATGGAGGCTATGTTGTCCAAAGTAGTAAAGGGTCAGGAAAGTTAGGAAAATTGCCTTAATGAGATTAGGAAAGATATTTCAAGATTGAATCAAAAGGCAGAATTGCATGATAGACCAATCAAGGAATTGGAGCAATAGTTTGGACAAATGTCATCCACCTTAAATCGGCAGCAATCGGGAACCCTTCTGAGCAACACAATAAAAAAATTATAAAACAACGATCACTATTTTGACATCACCACTTGAAGTGGTAATTCTACCATTGATCCCCATATGGCCGCAGTTGATAAGTCAAGGAATGATAGTGTTGGTGTTAATAAGGCACCTGAAGCAGAGTTAGAGAAATTAGTGACTAATGTTGAGTCATCACAACCATCAACAAGTGTTGATCATAGTGCTAAGAAGGGTAAAGGTAAGGGAAAGGTTGATGAACCGCTAGTGACTACTATTTTATGACCTCCCCCACCTTATCCTTAGAGGTTGAAGTAGAAGAAAGAAGAAGGAAAGTTCAATAAGTTCATTTCTATGCTAAAAACAATTGAGTTTGAATATCCCTCTTCTTGAAGCTCTCGAGAAGATTCTTATGTATACGAAATTTATGAAATATTTGATAACAAAGAATAGAGTCATTAGTTTTAAGGACATCGGTGGGTTGTATAATTATAGTGCGGCAAATTTCAAGCCCTCTGAAATTCATATTTTGATACCAAAGAAACCACTTACGAGTTCATAGATGGTACATACGAACCCATAGGTAGGTTCGTAAGTAAAAATTTAGAGACCCTAAAATCCTTCAAATTTTCCTCAAACATTTATTTCACAACTTACCTAGCCTGAATGGGACTTATGACCCCCATAGGTGGGTCAGTAAGTCTCCTTAACTTGAATTTTTCTGAACTTACCAATATTATACCATGCTCCAAGTGGTTCCTCATGCTATGCACCTACAAAAAAAAAACAACATAAACACTACAATAGTAGGTTGCCTCCCACCCAACACTTGATTTAATGTTGCAAAACGATATGGCTATGTAGGTTACTCAGACTTCACCAACAAACCCATGGGTTTTCTCTCACACAGTACTTGATTTAACATCGCATAATGACATGAGTACCTTAATTACTCAGACTTCATCATGGTAACCATAGAAGTGGCCTCCAGGGTCATCAACATAGTTTATTACTAAGACCTCCCTCATGTTAGTCAGCTTTTTCATAGTTCTACAAACATTGAATGTTACCTCCTCATTATTCATTCTAAACTTAAACTCTCTCTTCTCCATATTCATTAATGCTCTACTCATGGACAAAATGATCTCCCCAAGATTATGGGCATCTCAAAGTTAACTTCACAATCCCAAACAGCAAAGCCATCCAAAAACATGAAGTTTTATACCTTGACAAAATCAGCAAATGATATGTCCACTGCTTCTTCACCGTATAATTTGATTTTAATAAATGCCTTGATGTTGGGTCGGAAGGCCTTGATCCCAACTATTTTAACACTACTAGCAACATCAAGCTAATGCTGGCACCCAAGTCACACAGTTCTTTGGTAAACTTAGATGTCCCAATGGTGCAAGGAATCATAAATTCTTTGGGATTACCTATCTTTTATGTTACGTACAGGTTGTAGGTAGCACCTAAGGGATGTAAGTAGCTTTGTAGGTGGCAGTTTTCTGGGACCAAAATTTTTTAAAATTTTTGGGTTGGACCAACAAGGACCCAACCTAAATCGGCCTCCCCGTGCGTATAAGAGCTTACAAAGCATTTTAAAGGCCCCATTAACTAAAAAATTATAACTCCCTCTCAAGTTTAAATCCTCTAACTCCCTCTGGACTTTATATAAGGCAAGAACTCTCTCTATTCTCAGTACCAACAAGTCCAATTGCATGATTTACACATTCAGACTAGGGTTTCTCAGCAGTTTTTCCACTTTCACTTTTATTCCTTTAAAATAAAAGGTAACTTTTATAGCTCCTACTAGTATTGTCTTGTTCTTAAAGCAAATTAAGTGAGTTGTATGCATAGTTACTTGCAAATAATATACAAAAATCAACAATCTTATACGTAGGAGCCTAGGATAATCTACTATCAAAATTAATGCATTATTCTTGAATAAATAACATATAATTATGCCCTAAAAGGAAATAGAAGGTTAAAAGGTTAATGAAACCCAAAATTCTTATGTGTCTTACCTATGTTTTGAAAATTGATACAAGTTCTGTGTGCAAAACTAGACTTGAATTGGTTGATTAACTGTATAGGGATGCAAAATTTGGGAAAAATTAATTTGCGAAAAATTTGAAGTTTGATCATTTTTTTATTTTTCTTCCCAAACAATCGCAGTCATAAAAGTTCCTAAGATAAAGATAAAATCAATCCAAGACCTCTCTCAGAGTTTCCTCAGCCTGAGTAGGGATAGGAGCCTTTAGAGGAGGAGGATACATAGGACCAACAGTCTGCAGAGGGGTAATAGGATGATTTCGTAGCAACAGCTACTAAGTTGGCATCAACAGTACCCTAGTCTGAGGAAGGTATGACTCAGGTATCATATCAGGTGTCATCATATTTAGTACCAACGAGATAACCCCCTACACAGAACCCTTAGCCTCCCATTTCACCATAGGCTAACCCAGCTTCCCAGTCTATATATACCTTAGTTATGCCGATAGTTAAGGTAAACCTAAGGTGGTGCGTAATAA
Organism: Capsicum baccatum var. pendulum; assembly: GCA_030864225.1. Lineage (NCBI taxonomy): Eukaryota > Viridiplantae > Streptophyta > Magnoliopsida > Solanales > Solanaceae > Capsicum > Capsicum baccatum. The sequence continues at coordinate 153,924,596 of CM061560.1, read as the reverse complement.
GGATACAAGTGATTTATGAGTGGAACAAATTTATTAATAAAGAGGGTTGACCTATGACGTCTATTCAGGAAGAAAGGAGGTTTGCGTTAGCTGGGATTAAGGGCACCAAATCTACGGGCCATATTTGATTGATACAAGTAGGGAAGGATGACTAGACCTTAATGTTCTTATAGCCAAACTTTAATCTGCTATTTTGACCCATCTTATAATGCCACGGTGTCTTTGACCATACCTAGAGGTAGAGTCCACATTGGTTAAAGAAGTACAGGTTGACATTTTTGTGGCAGCCATCCGTCGAGTTCCTTTTGGGTTAAAGTATGTGGCTCTGACATCTACTGCTAAGTGTAATTATAGATTGAGATTTATGCAAGATAAATGGGTAATGAGGGATATAAATCATAGGAGATAGAGGATAGATTTGGTGAGATGGATTACCAACTTAAATTTTGATTTAGGATATGACACCCCCTAGATCAAAGAAAAGTATGGATTAAGAAGGTTGCATTTAATTTTTGGTAGACCCTGGTCCATTTTTGATAGTGTTAGACTGCTGCGAACAATCTATTGATATGGGACTAAGCTTCATTGATTTTGAGTTTGATAGCTGGATATGAGATCTACTTTGTAAACACTATTATGTATGAGTTTTATGAGAGAGCATTCGAGGACTTAACCATTTTTCCCTTCCCTTGCCTCATTCAGCAGTTGTGTGATGAGGTGAGAGTTCCTGTATTCTCAAATGTTGGTCAGGGAGTAGAAAGGACAATAATTGCATAGATGAGTTTGATTAAAGATCTGGCCAACTTGATCCTTAACCATAGATGAGTATGATTAAAGATCTAAAAAACCTAATCCTTGACCAAAGAACTCTTACACCTCCAACAGTTATTTTGGCCCAGTCGAGGGGCTCTCAGTTTTGGCAGAGCAAGGTGATAGGTTGGTTGTGTTTTTTGAGATGGGCGAGCATAGAGATGCATTGGAGATAATTACTTAGAGAGAGAGAGGCCCAGCTACTTCTACTCTAGCCCCGGCCTTCACTTTTGAGCAACTTGAGGCATTTACTCTTCTTCTTTGTCCCATTGCCACTACCACAGCTACAACTATGGGGTTCATTATAGTACCCTTTAAGTTCTTATAGATACTAGTAGAGAGGCATGATACCACTACCTCCTACCACACTAATGTTAAGTCTGAGGTGGCATCACCAAATGCACAGATTTAGCCTGAGGTCCAAGGAACATTAGGGACTCCTGAGACTAGGATATGGGATGCATACCGAGCTGACATATTGGAGTTCACTGTTGATTAGCATGCCTACATTAATGACTTTAAGGGATGGGTGTCGGCTCGATTTAGTGATATAGAGACTCTTGACCAAGGTGGAATTTGGGAGGAGGTGGCCACATTATGAGCAGAGGTATGGTCTCTTACTGGGAGCCAGATTCCAACCATTCCTCCAGTTATCCCTTCATTTTCTTAGTCGGTGCCTTTGTGTGTCCTGAGATATTTTTATATATTTATGAAGAATGAGGAAATGCTCCTAGTTGTTGGGACCAAAAGAGCTAGGATGGAGGATTGATAACGCTCAAACTACATCTCTCGTAAGAGTGTAAGCGGTCGTTGGCAAATATAGAACCCAACAGGGTTGGGTGTTGAATCCCACAGGGAATACTTGGTCACTAAGTAAGCAACGATTATTAGACTTTTGATGAAAGTTCTGCGAATAAAGGGGGGATTTGATCCGTGCAAATGATGTAAACAAAATAGTAGAGTAAAAACAGAAAATAGAAGAGTAAAACGGAGTACTTGGTAGGTTTTAATCAATGAGAATTGAGAGTTAGGGTTATGTCCACCTTATGAGTTATACGTATCTATTGACTATGAGTTATGCGAAATTCAGACATGCATGCGCTTATAGAGATTCGTATTCTATGGTAAATCCAGGCGTCTTTCGACCACCAAGGATTATTTCACTTTAACTCTTTCAAGCGTAAAGCGTATCTACTGGTATGAAGTCTCCAAGAGGTTAATCCAGTTACGGCACTAACTTTTAAACAGGGGTTGGTGCCCTATTTCCTTGACATTCTCTCTTTTCCAGACATGTAACTTTTCTTTCAAACAAGTTAATGCTATACTGGCGGATTCTATATGTTTACAACCACAAGAATTTAAATTAAGATGAAGAGAAGAATGATATAAGCAGCATACGTATCAAGAATTCACACACTCATAGCAATAGATAGTATCTCATAAGGCTTTCATAACCCTAATAGAGAAGTTTAGCTATTCATGAGTGCAATGGAAATCACAATAGACATTATCATCATACCAAAATAAAAATCTAACGTGAAGTATGTTTTGGTATTGCTTGTGGCATGAATTCCTTGCAAAATAGTGTTTCTCTTGTTATGAAAATTAAAAGTCGAATAGATGAAGAGAAGGGAAGAAGAATTAATTGAAAGAGAATGAATGCTGAAAAGTTCAGCAAAATAGGGTTTTTATAACACCCATATCCTATTCCTACTAAGCTACTGCATACTTATCCTAATCCTACTAGGTTACTGAATTCTTTTCCTAATCCTACTAAGTTACTGCTGGTCCCTAAGTCCTTGGAAATGCTTTTTTTGCGTGGGACAAGTTTTCCATGCGTCACTTTCAGTCCATAGGCTTCCAAACGCTGCTTTCCTTCTTTCGTGAAGCTTCCTTTGGCGTTAAGTTATCCATAAAATGCTGAAATCTTCATCATTTATACCTGAAAACTTGCTAATCACGTTGGTTAGCTCACTTACAGGAAAAAGGACTAAAAGTGCATGAATTATATATATTGTCCTCCAAACATAGCTAAAATATGGGTAAATTAAGGTACTTTAGGCGTGTAAATACGCCTAACATCAACACCCCACACTTAAAGCTTTGTTCATCCTCGAACAAAATATTATGTCCATATAAACATCTACTTAGGGTTTCACAGTAACAACACAAAATATTCATCAAGATAGGCACGACAATTATTAACAAAGAGTAGTTTTCTGATCACTACTAGAAACAATTCAACCTCCAACCTAGACTCGTGATGATGGTTAATTAGTATTCAAAATTTAAGTCACAAAGAATCATACACGACTACCCAAAAATCATCAACCATGTGTGTCTCACAATATATCACCCATAATCACTCACAAGTATTTTATTTTTCGAAACATGGGTATAATATTTTTCTTGCTCTCACGCTCACAAAGAATTCATATGCTGCAACTGATGACCATAGGCTTTCCCTTAGTGCAATGATGTACTAATATTAGAATGCTAAGCTCAGGATCAAATAGGTCTTTTACAGGTTGTAATGTAGGCTAAGGGACGGGTAGGACTATTTTGGCCAGAAATAGTGACTATGTTCCTAAGCACTTTAATACGTCACATTATGCTATTAACACTCTCTTTAAAACAACCTTTCTACCTTTATTTCATCTACCACCCCTTTTCACCTATTTTGTTATTCAATGATAAACACAAAGATCTTTTTATCTTTTTCTTTTTTTCTTTTTATAACATACCTCTATGATAGCCACTTTTTTTATAACAAATTCAAGTACCAATACACTCTAAGGCGTCACTCTTACCCAATTTCCTCTTACTTTGTCACATGACTTTACAATTTAAAGCACTTAGGAATTTGGATCAAATTATGGTCTTGAAAAAAAATGAATTAGGCTTACATATGAGGCTATCAAAGAAAATAACTAAAGGCTCAAAGGGGTTGACTAGGATAATGTCCACGGGTAGGTAAAAAGAAGGTAAAAAAGTACAGGTTGCCAAATAAATGCCTAAATCATCTCCTAAACCCACACTCTTTATTTCACTTTACACACACACCAGGCAAGTTCTAGCATCAGTCACCAACACAGAATATACTATTATCTCACACACACAAGGCACATGGTCGACTTTATTGGGAGTAGTATAGACTCTTGACCCAACAAATGAAGGAATTGAACCACACACTTATCACATAATGAGTCACATTTAGAGCCTAAACGTCTCAATAGTAATGATTTTATCACAGAATCTTGTCGCAATACCATGCTGCCTATCATAACAAGTTAAAAAAAATTGAATAACAATTTAAAAAAAATTTGACTACTAAACAAATAAAACAAATAAACAAATAAACATAAATAAGCAAATGCAGAGAAAGAAGTATAGCCTACAAATACCAGCACCCCACACTTAGACGGGACACACTGTCCTCAGTGGAAAATAAATAAGAAGAACCTGGATTAGGCGGACTCCTCCTCTATGTCTGGGGTCATACCCCCTTCATCAAAATCATCATAGGAGTCGTCGTCATCCGAATTCTCCTCCACGTCGGAGTCTGGCATTCGGCGATCATTATCGGTTAGTACATCGTCATCAAGAGGTTCCTCAAAGTACACACCTACTTCACACATAGACCTTGCGTGCTCATTCATTGGGTAGTCATAATCCAACTGTTGGAGCTCTGCAGCAGTTGGAACACGACCTCCGCTCATCATGGTAAACCTCGTCATGCCATATAAATAGTGGAAGAAGCTTTCGTCGCGAGCATGTCTTTTTGCAGTGGTAAGGTTGACGCCATGCGTGGATTCAGCATCTTTAACCTTTGTGAGGTCAACCTTCTTCAGGTTGTGTGGAAGCTTATGATCATCAGGTTCCTCTTCGATGTCCTCCTTCCTTAATATTGCAGTCAATAGATTGCCAAAGCTAAAGTGGGACCTCTTGTGCAGCCTAGCCTTATGCATTATAGATCGAATAATTTCCCCAATGTTGATAGGGACATTCGTCATCAATACGTACACCAAGCACACTCTATCTTGTGTTATCGTTGTGTACTGTGTCCCTAGAATCAGGCAAGAGTTCACTATTCGCAACCATATCCTAGCTTCCCTATTTAAGGAAGCATATGGGAAGGTGTTGTGCCGACCAGTGTCCTTGTGTCTACTCCATCGTGCCATAGATCTTGTTCCACACAATGTGTGTCTAATGTCCCTGTAAGGAGGTCTGTTATATATCTCTTTGAGTGGTGATGGATCAACAGATGGCAAACCCAGAAAAGAGTTGAAGAACTCCGCATTTAGTTGTAGGACTTGGCCCCGAATCTTTACTTCACTCCCTATAATTTTTGGTGACCAGTTGGCATAGAATTCTCGTGTTAGATCGAGATTGCAATCTCCCATATTTCGGAAGATGAAATCAAGATGTAACGCTATTATCTTGGCCAACATGCGGGGTTCTTTCTTTGCTAGGCTTTCCTTGTGTATCAACTCCACATGAACATATTTTTTTTCTTTATTGTTCCTATACCACTATTTTCCTTCCTCCTCTAGGACCCATTTGATTCCAAATATGCGATGAGTTATTTGCAACAAGGAGGATTCACCTTGCTCTTTTCGTCCCCTTTTCTGGCCTTTTTATGAGGTGGTCGCTTTATCCTTTCCTTGTCATGCTTTTGGTGCCATTGTACCTGAGATTAAAATGACAGTCATGTTAGCTTCAGCTTGGTAGATACAATCGACAAACAAGATGCAGTGGCACTGCCCCACACTTAATTTGTTGGCATAAACTAGTGAAGTGAACGATGTCGATTACTCAGACTTCGTCGATATACGTTTAGGTGTTATGTTCCAACAATATAATCAGTGCAGTCATACTTTTCTTGTCATCTTAACTATCTTTTTCCGATTCTAGTTCATGTAATCTTGACAATGCTTTCATGTTTTGGACTAATGCATTACTTTGAATAAAACTACTACATAGATATTGTATCAATTTATGGCTTGAAATAATCACAACATCGTATGTTTGTAGTCAACCATGATTTTCATCTCGATGAACAAGTCATTCCAACATGTAAGCTTTCTAGTTACAAGATTATGCAATTTTCTTGACCATGTCAATTCCGCAAAAGTATGACAGTGTATCAAAATCAAATACAAGTTGGAAATAAGTCAAGAGCATCCTTACGTATTCTTTCACTCGCTTAGTTGTATCACAACAAATCAACCACATTCAAATCACCAACACTACTTTAAGATTTAACAATTTATTATTGGCGTAGTAGTGTAGTACTTACGGAATATAAGAGAAGAACAAAGAAGTACTTACTTGGTTGATGGCCTTGGAAGATGTTCTTGCAAAGTTAAAAGAGCAAAAGGAAAATTTTTGAGAGAATTTGGAGAGGTAGGCGGCTCCTAGGGTGAAGTTGCAATGCAATTTTATTTTAAGACTAAGGTTCTATTTATAGGAAAAGCTTGGGTCAGGTTTTGACCCATTTGGAATCGGATTAGAAGACCTAAAATGAGCATAGGCGGCGCCTAGTGCTTTGCCTATGCTTGGCATAGGCGGCGCCTTTTGCAAAGCCTAGTTGGACATAGACTTTGGCATAGGCGGCGCCTATCCTATGGCATACTAGAATCCGAGACCAAAGGCTTTTGCATAGGCGGCGCCTATGCTATAGCATTGTTGGGCATAGGCGGCGCCTATGCTATGGCATTCTAGATTCTGAGAGCTTAGGCCATAGCATAGGCCATGCCTTGTTCGTTGCCTAAATTTTCATAGGTAATGCCTAACCCATAGCCTTTTCTTCTTCATTCCTAACTTACCACCTTCAACATGAACCGCTTCCAAATCAAAATTTGAAACCAATCTCCTCCTTTACACCTCTTGTACCTACACTTACTCAAAAACAACAAAAACGATTAGAAAGATGAGTTGCCTCCCATCAAGCGCCTTAGTTTTGGTCGTGGCTTGACAAAATCCTAGAAAAACAAAAACAACTAAAACAATTAAAAATGATGGGTTGCCTCCCATCAAGCGCTTGATTTATTGTCGCGGCACGACATAGCTATCTCAATTACTTAGACTTCATCGAGATAGATGATGGATCGTTTTCTGAATGGATTCAGACAACAATGAGGCTTACTTGTAGGCATGCAATCTTCTTCGAGATGACCCTTGTGCATATATATCCCAGGCGAGATACCAATTACATCATCAATAGTCCAACCCATAGCTCTCTTGTATCTATTCAGAGCAGAGATGAGAGCCTCTACGTGTTGTTCACTTAAATTATCCGCCACACTCACAGGAAGTGTATCTCCACTTCCCAAGAACGCATACCTTAGATAATTTGGAAGCTCTTTCGATTCTAGCACTGGGGGCTCTTCAATGGAAGTCTTTGTTGTTGGTGACGGTTGATTCTTAAGATCAAGGTCCGGCTGCTTAGGAGTATGAGATAGAACCCTATTTCTGTTAGAGCTCACATAGTTTCTTCATGTTCTTGAGCCTCCTCACGCTCAAAATTCAGTAGCTCATCAGATAGTGACTCATCAGTAAGCTGCTTTTCTACAGATAATTCTTTGTCATCCTTATAATTAACTTCAGCTACAGAGAACACATCCATATCTTTCGGTTGCTTCATGGCTTTACATACATCAAAATGGACCACTTCATCATTCAACCGAAATAAAAGTTCATTAGCTCTCATGTTAATAAGCACACTTCCAGTTGCGAGGAAAGGGCGTCCCAAGATTATGGGAACTTCAGAATCCACCTCACAATCCAAAATAACAAAGTCTGCAGGAAAGATGAAGGTGGAAACCTTCACCAACACATCATTTAAGATACCAAAAGGTCATTTTATTGACCTATCTGCCATCACGATCCGCATATTGGTTGGTGTAGGGTCGCCTAACCCCAACTTTCTGTAGACGGATAGTGGCATCAAATTGATGCTTGCTCCCAAATCGCACAATGCCTTAGCAAAATTCATAGATCCAACCGTGCAAGGAATAGTGAAAGCACCAGGGTCTGCCTTTTTCCGTACTAAGGACCTTGTGGCAATTGCACTGCAATGATGAATATTATCTGCCGGTTCATAGCTTACTGCCCGTTTTTTGGTTAAATGGTCCTTCATGAATTTAGCGTACCCAGGCATCTGTTCCAGCGCCTCAACCAATGGAACATTAATGGTCAGCTGTTTTAACATTGACATGAATTTATTGAACTTGGTATCATCAGCTCTCTTCTTTAATCTTTGAGGAAAAGGTGGTGGTGGAAAGGGAATAGTTTTCTCCACGACTTTCTTTTCCTCTTGCTTTGGATTGGTGATCTTTTCGGGATGTGGACGTTGGGGGGTGATGTCATTGACGCCTTATTCAGCTTCTTCGGCATCCTCTGGTTCGGCAACATCTACTACATCGTCGGCCACTTGCCTACCTTTGGCTGGATTTTCCAACACCTTACCACTCCTGGTAGTAATAGCCATACATGTTCCATCGTTCCTTGGGTTTTGCACTGTGTCGCTAGGTAAGGTTCCAACTTTTCTTTGATTTAATGTAGCTGAAATTTGACTCAATTGTTGCTCCAACTGTCTTATTGAAGTGGAATGCGAGTCAACCAATTGCTTCATTGAGGCCAAATCTTTTATTAACTCAGTTACTCCCGTGCTGGTTGCCTCCACTCCTTTCAACAGCTTAGCCATCATATCTTCCATGGACATATTTCCAGAACCAGATGTAGTGGTGTCACGTCTTCCAGGAGGAATATACACGCCACTTCTGTCTGTCTTGTTCTTCCAACTACCTTGATCACGATCCTTATTTCCAGAATTATCATAATAGTTCCGACCTTGGTTTCCTTGGGCATTGCCTCGGAAACCCCCTGATTATTCAAGTAGTTAGTGTCTTCTTCAAAATAGGATTCATCTCTTCCTTTTGACACAACTGCTTTGACTTTTTCGGTCTTCCCTGATAATAAGTGCTTGGTGAGAAGATCCATCTGTGTTTTCATGTGAGCCATATCTTGGTCACGTTCCTCTTGCCTACGCCTCTGTTTTTCAGTCATGCCAATAGATATAGTAGAGCTTCCTACCTCAGAATCCCTGATATGCCAAGCTCTACTTTGCTTTTTCGTACGATCTAGCATATCACTTGCCTGAATAAAAGTAAGGTCCATGAATGACCCTCCTGCAGCATTATCAACCACTGGCTTAGTCACCGAATTCAAAGATCTGTATAATATCTCCATCAAGTGGACATTTGTCATATGATAGTTTGGGCACCGCATAAGCTTCGTCTTGAACCTCTCCCATGTTTCGTGGAGAGCTTCAGTTGGAAGCTGTCGAAAATTGCTGATTTCATCTCTCAACTATGCTCTCTTGGATGGCGGAAAGAATCTTTCTTGGAAAGCGTCTTTCAATTGCCTCCAATTCATAATAGAATCAGGAGTTAGCCCATTCAACCATAGAGTTGCCTCCCCAGATAGAGACAATGGAAATAAACGCAGCTGAATTACATTCTGTCCAATGCCTGGGTTGTCGAATGACTTGCATGTAGAGATAAAGTTGATCAGATGCATATTCGGATCATCGCCTGCTAGTCAACCAAATAATCCCTTGAGTTGCAAAAGCTGAATCATGGTGCTAGTGATATTGAACTTGGCTCCGGGTGCCAATGGCGTAGGAATAATAGCTTCTGTGGCACCAGCTCCATCCAGATCGTCATCATCATCATCGAAAGGCATCTGCATAGCGCGGCGTTCAGGCCTAAATCTAGCTGGACGATCTCTTCTATTTGCAGGTGTTGCCACCTTAGCATCACGCCTAGGGTTTAGTAGCTCGTCATCACCTAGGTCCTCATCGTCAGGATTTGTTGCCCATCCAGGGTTATCAATATTCTGTTGATGCACTTAAGCAGCGGCCAACGCAGCTAATCTAGCCTGCTCCTGTTGAGCAGCCCTTCTATCAATTTCTCGTTGCGCCTCCATTCTGTTAACAGAACCTAAATAAAACAAAAACAACAACTAAAAGTAAAGTACGAGAATCTTTGACCAAAGGGTCTAGTAACTATCACAAACTTAGTTGACAACCGTATTCCCCGACAACGGCACCAAAATTTGATAACGCTCAAACTACAGCTTTCGTAAGAGTCTAAGCAGTCGTTGTCAAATATAGAACCCAACTAGGTTGGGTGTCGAATCCCATAGGGAATACTTGGTCACTAAGTAAGCAACGATTATTAGACTTTTGATGAAAGTTCTGCGAATAAAGGGGGGATTTTGTGCGTGCAAATAATGTAAACAAAATAGTAGAGTAAAAACGGAAAATAGAAAAGTAAAACGGAGTACTTGGTAGGTTTTAATCAATGAGAATTGAGAGTTAGGGTTATGTCCACCTTATGAGTTATACGTATCTATTGACTATGAGTTATGTGGAATTCAGACATGCATGCGCTTATAGAGCTTCGTATTCTATGGTAAATCCAGGCGTCTTTCGACCATCAAGGATTATTTCACTTTAACTCTTTCGAGCTTAAAGCGTATCTACTGTTACGAAGTCTCCAAGAGGTTAATCCAGTTACGGCACTAACTTTTAAACAGGGGTTGGTGCCCTATTTCCTTGACATTCTCTCTTTTCCAGACATGTAACTTTTCTTTCGAACAAGTTAATGCTATACTGGCGTATTCTATATGTTTGCAACCACAAGAATTTAAATTAAGATGAAGGGAAGAATGATATAAGCAGCATACGTATCAAGAATTTACACACTCATAGCAATAGATAGTATCTCATAAGGCTTCCATAACCCTAACAGAGAAGTTTAGCTATTCATGAATGCAATTGAAATCACAATAGACATTATCATCATACCAAAATACAAATCTAACGTGAAGTATGTTTTGGTAGTGCTTGTGGCGTGAATTCCTTGCAAAATAGCGTTTCTCTTGTTATGAAAATTAAAAGTCGAATAGATGAAGAGAAGGGAAGAAGAATTAATTGAAAGAGAATGAATGCTGAAAAGTTCAGCAAAATAGGGCTTTTATAACACCCATATCCTATTCCTACTAAGCTATTGCATACTTATCCTAATCCTACTAGGTTACTGAATTCTTTTCCTAATCCTACTAAGTTACTGCTGGTCCCCAAGTCTTTGGAAATGCTGTTTTTGCGCGGGACAATTTTTCCATGCGTCACTTTCAGTCCATAGGCATCCAAACGCTGCTTTCCTTCTTTCGTGAAGCTTCCTTTGGCGTCAAGTTATCCATAAAATGCCGAAATCTTCATCATTTATACCTGAAAACTTGCTAATCATGTTGGTTAGCTCACTTACAGGAAAAAGGACTAAAACTGCATGAATTATATATTTTGTCCTTCAAACTTAGCTAAAATATGGGTAAATTAAGGTACTTTAGGCGTGTAAATACGCCTAACATCAAGGATCTACAAGACCCTTCTATTATACTTGATTAGGCCCTGAAATGGGCCATTTATGATTCTAGGGCACCCAAAATAAATGATGTTGTGAGATGAGCTGAGATTACAGCGGGTGCATCTTCTAGTAGTGCTCCACCCCCTCCCACCCCGATGTAAGTTGAGAGACACCCGAATGGGGATGAGTATCACATAGATACCTAGTGCATCCCAGGTATGTTCTTATTCCCTTACTTTATATTATTGTCACTCACTAGGGAAAGTGTGTAGTCTTTTAGTTAAGGGTGGAGTATACCACAGTAGCTGCGGGTTTTTGTAGCCCTACTTATTTTTCTATCGGTCATCATATGATTTTCGAATCGGCATGTCCTGGAAATATCATTTAGTATTGTGTTTTATTTTTTATTGTATTGTGTTTTTGTTTAACGAGGAGAAAAATGAGTATCTAAAGCCATTGATACACTTTGTTTGATTTTTGAGAAAAATGATACCCCTCCGAATGATACTGCCATGACCCAAGGCTACCCTCTAGACGCGACACGGTGCTTACAGCCATAAGTGACCATAAGTTAACCATGAGTTGATACTTGCTGTGAGCAGTGAGTAAATGCTAATAATACAACATGTGTGAATGATGAATCGATATGATAATATCAACTGAAATACTAAATATGTAATTTATCTGTCTGAAAATACTAAGAGTTGAATGACTGTCTAACTGTCTAACTGACTATCTGTCTGAAAGCCTCTAAACACCTTGAGGAGCTGAAAGGACAAACCCCCAATTAGCCCCAATTTACTAAATCGTAATGAAATATGGAAATGAAATAAATAACATAATACGTCCTCGGTGAATGAGGACTCACCAATACTGTTGCAGACTTTACTAAGTTGTATAAGGATGGTCGAGAAACTATGCGTTCAGACCTATGTTATAAAACCACATAGCTCAAGATAAAAGTATTTGATTAGTACTTTGAATGTACTAGTACGTGAGTCAAGGACTAACTGAAACACATGAAGTATCTTAACATGAATACATAACATGTAAACTAAGAATGCAAGACTAGGCATAAACTTGTACTGAAATAATTTAAAATTTTTATGATTGAATCTGAACATCTGAAATCTATACACCTGATCATGCAAACCTAAACTAATATTCCCTAAAGACTACACTGAGACTATGGGAGCTAGGTATAACCGTCATGCTCCAATCTAAGTTATTGGGGTCCAACTTGTAACCCCAATTAAAAAGGTGTTGGTACCTTTCTAGGGGTACCAACACATGACTGAAAATGTGGATCCACAAGGTTGATGTCCTAAGAACGAGGGTGTCATCCTAACTGACAAGGGATCCCTCATAATCTATAGTAGTGTCATAGGTCTGGAACTTTGGGAATGCTATTATCATCTCATGACCAACTGACGGGGGAGACGCCATCCATACATTCACTCGGTGCTAAGTGTTACTCCCAACTGAATAACACTAGTGTTATTAGTCGTTTAACATGACATGGTACTGTGCTTGTAAGTGCTCAACATGAACATGAGATTCTGAATATGATATTAAAACCATGGTCTGACTGACTTGTTACTTGAAAACAAAGACATTTAAAACACATAGGTATCAGGTGTCCATAACCCGCCAACACTAAATGATTATAAAATATGAAAATAATATTTAAACGATAATAGAAATTCATAACTCAGAGACCCAAAGGTAGTAAATTTCAATACACACTGAAGTACATAATATTTGAACATGGGAGGGTGTAAATCATGGGAAACCAATATGCTTACATATTTTAAATTCATAAATACTTGGATTCAATAAAAAATATGCTTAAGGACCTGAAATCCAAAGCATTACGTGACCTAATTTGCATGGGACCATATGAGGACATGAATTTCGTTTAATTTACTACGAAAAACATGGATTGAACTCATCTTGAATATGTGAAATCTCATAATGATGAAAAAACTCATACTTAGATCAAGAAGAGGGTTTTTTGGGATCAATGGGTGAAAGAGACCCATTGATGAATTTCCCACATACATCTTTAGTTAGATTCTTGAGGAATGGTTGAACTAGAAAGCTTGAACTCTTGGGTTCTTAGAAGGAGAAGCTTAAATTTCTTCATTCTTGGGATGGAGGAGGGTTTCTACGTGATTTATTTTGAAGTTAATGGGGAAAGGTCCAAAAATACCCCTTGACCCCTTAAATAATGAAGCTGAAAATACACACTCCCACAACGCAAACCCAATCCCGGTGGTATAGACCTCGCAATGCAGGCCCTATCTCGGTGGACTAGCCCTCATGGTGTGGGCCTATCTCAAAGGGGTCACTGCCTCCGTGGTCCAAACACGTCCCGAACCCCGTAAAAATTTCTTGAAACTCTCCCGTGACATACCTTTAACAACCCTGAACATGAATCAACTCAAAAACCAATGTCTCGAGGTCGGGTGGCCAAAATAAAAGTCATCAAACTTTAGGGGACTTGAAAATGACTAAGTCCTTAATACTTAGTGAAAAATTAAAGCCTTAGACCCTCAAACAGGCAACTATGACTGATCTTTTAGGATCCTACGAAGTATTACAATATCTAACTATTAGGACCATTCTCATCAAATGAGACTGGTTAGATCATGAAAATTTACTAAACATGCATGGATCGAAATATGATTATATAATTGAGTCTAAATCATGATACATGAATTGAACTGATTTCATGAATATATACAATAACATGAGAAGATTACATAGTTGAAAGAAAGAATGGAAAAGAGTTAATATAAGGGAACATAATTACCTCAAGCTGAATCTGATTTCGCAGAGAAAAAATGAGGGTACTTGCCCTGAATATGTGCTTCTGCTTCCCAAGTAGCTCCCTCAACGGACTGGTTTCACCATAGAACTTTAACTAAGGGGACTTATTTGTTCCTTAGCCTATGAATTTGACAGTCAAGGATCTCAACTGGAACTTCTTCATCAGAAAGGCTATCCTTAACTTCCATACTTTCTAATTATCAATATAAACTGGATCACTAATGCAGTTCTTTAACAAAGAAACATGGAACACTAGATGCACTGATGCCAAATCTGTAGGCAACTCAAGTTCATAAGCTGCTTTTCTAAAATGGTTCAAGATTTTATATAGGCCAATATATAGGGGACTAAGCTTCTCATTCTTACCAAATATCTTTACTCCTTTCATAGGAAAAATTTTTAAATATACCAAGTCACCAACCTCAGAGTCAAGATCCCTTCTCCTCACATTTGTATAAGATTTTTGACGTCTTTGAGTTGTCTTCAGCCTCTCTTGAATTAACTGAACTTTCTCCACCACCTCAAACACTGAATCTGCCTCTATCAAAACAGCCTTACCTACTTAAAACCAACCAATAGGAGACCTATATCTCCTCCCATAGAGATCTTTAAATGGCAACATCTGAATACTGGAGTGATAACTATTGTTGTAACCAAACTCAATCAAAGGTAAGTGTTCATCCCAACTACCTTTAAAGTAAATAATACACGCCCTCAACATGTCCTATAGAGTTTGAATGGTCCTCTTTTCCTGACCATCTATCTAAGAATGAAAAGCAGTACTGAGATGAACTTGGGTTTTGAAAAGCTTTCCAAAAATGAGAGGTAAACTGATACCCTTATCTGACATGATAGACAACGGAATCCCATGCAACTTAACCAATTCTCTATGGTAGATTCTAGCATAATCCTCAGCTGAATACAAAGTATAAAATAGCAAGAAATAAGCTGATTTGGTCATTCTATCTATAATATCATATTGAACCGTGCTGACATCAAGTATGAGGCATCCAGTCATAAAATCCATATTCACCACCTTCTACTTCCAAATGGGAATGCTAAATTCATGGAATGCATCACTAGGTCTTTGGTGCTCAACCTTAATCTGCTGACAGTTCAAACATTTAGCCACAAACTCTATAACAATTTCTTTATACCACTCCACCAATAAATTTCTCGCATGTCACGATATAACTGAATAGCTCCAGTGTGAATAAAATGCCACACACCATGCGCTTCTACCAAAATTCGCTATATCAAACCATCAACATATGGAACACACAACTTGCCCTGATAATGAAGCACACCATCTCCCCCTTGGGGGAAAACCTCTACTTTTTTCTCTCTAACTGCCTCCTTCAACCTAACCAAACTAGGATCCCAAATTTTGTTTTTCCTTTACTTCGGCCATCAAAAAAGACTCTGAACCAATTTAAACCCACATACTACCTTCATCTAAATCAAATAACCAAATACCTAATCTATCAAGCTGATGAACTTCTTGGACTAACTCCATCTTACCCTCTTCAACATGAGCAACACTGCCCATAGAAAACCTACTAAGGGCATCTACCAAATATTGACCTTACTCGGATGATACAAAAAACTCATATCATAAACTTTCAACAACTCAAGTTATCTTCTCTGGCGAAGATTTAGATTTTTTTGTGGGAACACATACTGCAAACTCTTGTGATCCATGAAAACATCATTATAAAGATAGTGCCTCTAAATTTTCAAAGCAAAAACAATAGCTGCCAACTCAAGATCATGCGTTAGGTGATTCTTCTCATAGGGTTTAAGTTGCTTTGAGGTATAGTCTATGACCTTTCCCCTCTACATAAAAACACAACCACTACCAACTCTGGAAGCATCAAAATAAACTATAAATCTATATGAACCATCTGGCAAAGTCAAGATTGGGGTAAAAGTGAGTCGAGTCTTCAACTTCTAAAAACTCTTCTCATAGAAATTTGACCTCTAAAACTTAACATTTTTTTAGTCAATCGAGACATAGGGAAGTAATAGAAGAAAACCCTCCAACAAATCTTTTGTAGTAAAAAATTAATCCTAAGAAACTCCTGATATTTAATGGAGATATGGGTATAGGCCAGTTTCTCACTACTTCTATCTTTTGAGGGTCAACTCAGATGCCATCACTGGAAACTATATGACCAAGGAAATCTACTAGATTTTTACAAAATTTTCAGTTGCTGAACTTGGCAAACTACTATTGATCTCTAAGGGTCTGTAACACATCTCTCAGATGGTCTCCGTGATCTTTCTCACCACGGGAATAAATAAGGATGTCATCGAAGAAGATAATGACAAATATGTCCAAATACTACTTGAACACTTTGTTCATCAAGTCCATGAAATATGTAGGGGAATTTGTTAGTCCAAAAGACATAACAAGAAATTCAAAGTAACTGTACTGGGTTCTGAAGGTTGTCTTTAGAATGTCACATTCTCTAACTCTAAGCTGATGATAGCCGGATCTAAGGTCTATCATAGAGAAATAACTTTGCCCTGAAGTTGGTCAAATAAGTCATCAATTTTGGGGAGGGTTAATTATTCTTGATGGTGACTTTGTTGAACTGATGGTAGTTAATGCACATTCTGAGAGATCTATCTTTCTTGCACAGGAATAGCACTAGAGAACTATATTGGGACATACTAGGCCTAATAAAACCCTTATCTAATTGGTCTTTTAACTTCTCTTTTATCTCCTTAATCTCAGCTAGACCCATTCCATAAGGTGGAATAAATATAGGATGGGTGTCTGGAAGAAGATCTATTCTGAAGTCAATCTCTCTTTCAAGAGAAATTCTGGGAAGATCCTCGAGAAAAACTTTTAGAAATTCCCTTATCACATAAACTAACTCGAGACTTGGGGTATCATAATTTGAGTCCTTGACCCATACAACATGGTAAACACACCCCTTAGATATCATCTTTCTTTGCTTAAGATAGGAAATAGTTTGAACACTAAACACTGAAGTATTATCCCTCCATTCGATAACTGGCTCATTAGGAAACTAAAATTGAACAATTCTATATCTGCAATTGACTAAAGCATAACATTAATGGATCCAATCTATGCCAAGAATCGCATCAAACTTAGTCATTTCTAACTCTATAAGATCAACTAAAGTAAATTTTTAAGATATGGTGATAGGGCAATTTCTGTATACTCTTCTGGATAAAATAGACTTACGCACTTGGGTAGATACTGAAAAAGGCTTTATTAATGTTTTAGGACTGACACAAAAGTCTACAACTATGTAAGAAGTCACCAAGGAAATTGAAGCTACGGGATCTAATACTGTATACATAGGAAGATGGAAGGCTTGCAACAAACCTGTAACCACGTCAGGAGAACTTTCCTGATCATGTCAAGTTTGGATAGCATATAGACTCTTCTGGCATTGCCTACTGGTTGTAATATAAGTGGCACCCTACTAAGTTAGGCGACCTACTGTTGCTGCTAAAGAATTAGTTTGGCCCTGCTGGCGATCATTTCTACCCTTCCACATACCTATTGGTAATCGTTAATCGTGTGGCTTGGTTTTACATATCCAAAACACACATCAGTTCATGCCCTACATTCACCCATATGATTCTTACCATATTTCCTGTAGAGCAAATTGGCATAACCACTATCACGCTACCTTGGGACATAGAGAGTGGCACTCTATCCCGACTGTCCTTCCAAAACTTTGGAATTGGTGCTCTAGCAAAAGATGGTTTTCGGGCTAAAAATTTTTGGTGGATCTAAGAATGTTCACCAACTT
Organism: Capsicum baccatum var. pendulum; assembly: GCA_030864225.1. Classification (NCBI taxonomy): domain Eukaryota; kingdom Viridiplantae; phylum Streptophyta; class Magnoliopsida; order Solanales; family Solanaceae; genus Capsicum; species Capsicum baccatum. The sequence continues at coordinate 153,906,727 of CM061560.1, read as the reverse complement.
CTGACCTTAGCTAAGAAAAGTTAAAACTACCTGTTCTGGCCCTTTTATTCTCTCTTGATTTCTCTTTAAACTTCTCCTCCTCAATCTGTTGAGCATGCACCATGAGTCTAGACAGATCTATATCCTTAATCAACATGGTGGTATAACACTTCTTAACCAAACCATCAGATACACCAGATACAAACTTACTCATCCTAGACAAATTATCAGTCACTATCGAAGGAGCATACCTCTCCAACTGAGTGAACTTGAGTGAGTACTCCTTCACATTCATACTTCTGTGCTTTAATTTTATGAAGTCCCAGACCTTATATTAACTCAACTCTAGAGGAAATAACCTCTCTAAAAATTTCATAGCAAACTCTTCATACTTCATAGGCTCTACTTCCATACCCCTATCTTTCTTTCACTACTTAAACCAGTTATGTGGTACACTCTGTAACTTATATACAGCCAATTCTGCACTCACATTTGAATTGACAACTATGATGTCAGTCACCTTCTGCACCCCAATCAGAAACTCCTGTGGATTCTTCTATCCAAAAAACAAAGGGGGATTCATCCGAGTGAAATCTGAATCCTAGCTACAGCTGTATTTTCCACTAGATTGGATGGGTAAATATCCTACTGGTTTTTTTGAGCTACTAAATAATGGGCTAAGGCCATAAAAGCACCCCTGAAATCAGCATAAGAAAAAGGGTCATTCAAGGGATCTTCTTGAACAAGTGGTGGTACAGGATGATCCCAATTCCTTCTTTTGTTGTTTCTTATTGGAGGCAATGTTTGTAAATAGAATGAAGGATGAATAATAAAGGGAAATCAACTAGAACTAATTCTATTTTGCAAGACGGGAATATTGAAAGAAGGTAAACTTTCCTAAAAATGTCTAATATCCTCTTGTCCAAAAGTATGGTGTGCTTCACACCCATGCATAAGAATTTACTCAACGAGATTTTTAGACACTGATATGAGGTGGTTTTATGCACTTCGGTATCATTATTCTAGCTTATTTCACCTTGTTTTAAGGATAATTCGTGTGCTTAAAGTGTTAATATTGATATAAATAAGTATTTAAGTGTCCAAGTGTATGATTATAATTTTCAAATTTTTCAAATAAGGTTGTGCTTAATTGAGTCATTTAGAGCTCAACCTGAAAAATTAATTTTACTAGCTTGAGCTAGTTGTGTTTCTAGTTGATTTCGTTGGATTCTAATGTGTTTAATATGTTCTAAATGGTTTAAATGTGTAATTATGAGTAGAATAACTTGTTTTTAATGTGCAAACTTCAATTTGATTAAGTCAAGAGTCAAAATAATAAGTGAAAGATCATTGAAAATTTGCCTTATCTTAGCCCGTGTTGTGATTCGTCGCTGAGAATATTATATTGTTTTGATATCTAAGATGTGGTTGTGATATTATAGGAGGCTTTGTGAGCTAAAAATAGTGATATATTGATGATTTAAAGGTCGAAAATTCAGTAGAAATACACTACAAAAGGCATGGGCAAAGGAAAAGAAATTCAACACTTAACCAAAATTTTGGAAGCAAATTCCAGTGAGTCAATGCGTCGCGTAGCGTCGACATTCCCAGTTCTAACTAGTATTGCAACATGAACTCGATTCGTTGTGTCGGTATGTTCAACCACAGCAAAACAGTAAAAAATAGAAAAGGCATTTGGTAGGGAATTTATGGGATAACGTGCAAAGCTGTAAAATCCCACTTGGAATATTATATAATATTTATACACGGTACACAACAACTTAATCCCACAAGAATTTGGAATTGAAATTAACTGGACATGTTTACAGTTGGGAAAAATTGAGAAATTTTATTAAAGGGGACAATTCGATGAAACGCTTGGACACCTAGCAATATTTTGGAGAAAAACGGAGGGTGCCACACGTATTTTTTAGGTTTTATCATTTTTTATTTAGTCTTTAATTATCATATCATGTATTCAATAATTTTGATCATGATTATGAATATTATTGGCTAAAAATCCTCTTTTCGAGGTTTAAGTCATGAACATGAGTACTATTGTTTTGGATTAATTTCGTTGGATTTGCTTATCATATTTGGTTGTTTGTTTATTCTTGATTTAATTATTTTATGGATTAATCACCCATAATATATATATATATTATCGATCTTTTGATCTCAGGAGAGGGAATACGGAGATAGAACATGAGAATAAACAAAGTTTGGGTTTTTATTATTTTATAAAATAAAGAATTACACTTAGCATCTAGGACAAGGATGTACTTAGATTCCTTACTTGATTCAAACGTAGGATGATAGCTTTAATTCACTTAATTGGATTATTACATCCCCGCTCAACGATGTTGTTGTAATGTCCATATTATGTAAAAGATTAGAGGTTGGGAAACCATGATCATGCAATTAACCTTATGAATCAACAATCAAGATACACAAATTAACAAATAAAATTCAACAACATAGTATGATTGTTCGGAGTGCTTTAACCCTAGGTTTTTCTCCATTGATTGTCTCAAGTACTTTTATTTACGCATTATTACTTTAGTTTTAATTTAAAATATTCCAAACACTTTTTGGTTACTCTTGCAATGAATTAATCTTAAAAGTTAAACTAGAATTGTATCATTGTCAAATGAAGTCTCTGTGGGATCGATATTTGGATTTCTTGAAGGCCACTATATTACTTGATAAGACCACATGCACTTATTGTGCACTTAGTTATTGTTAAGTTTTTGGCGTAGTTGCTAGGGACTTGTAATTTAGCTATTTTTTATTTTAGTTTTACTTTTAGATTAATTTGGTGTTTTTATGCTTGGTCTTGGTTTTGTTATTGCAGGAAATAATTTTTTGGATTAATAAGTGGAAAAGGCTCAAGAATTGGATGAATTAGACCCCAAACCTGAGCAAATTTTCTATCAACGAAGAAGAGACGCAATCCATCTCCCCTAAATTCCTAAAATCACAGAAGACCAAAAGAATCCTACGATAATGGCTGCAGAACAACAAGCACACGGAACAGTGAGAGAGATAGCAGTCCCACTTTCGATGAACTTGACTTCCCCAATTGAAAGATCAGCTGGTGGAGAAATTTTAAGTTAAAGAACAATATGGTGCAGCTTCTTATCAGTAGTGTACAATTTGCCGGGCTTTCACACGAGGATCTATAAGTCCACTTGCAGAATTTCATTAAGATTACAAACACATTCATTCTAATTGGGGTGTGTACAAATTATGTGAGGCTTGTACTTTTTCCCCATTCATTCTCGGGGGAAGCTAAAAGGTGGTTGAATGCAGATCCATAAAATTCAATCACATCATGGGACGGTTTAGCTAGAAAATTCCTCATCAGGTTCTTCCCATCATGCAAGACTACAAGGCTTCACAGTGAGATAGTGAGTTTCAAGCAAAGGCCAGACGAAAATATTTATCTTGCTTTGGAACACTTCAAGGAACTTCTTTGGGACTGTCCACATCACCAACAATACAATAGGGTATTTTCTTATACTTTTGTAGAAGCATTTGATCACAATACAAAGATTTTGCTAGATTCAATCGCAGGTGGACAAACATTGGAGTTAACTTATGATGAGATGTACACCTTATTGAACCACATTGTGCAAGGAAATCTTGAATGGTAGTCAGATTCTTAAAGAGCCATGAAAAGAATTATGGGTGTACTAGAGGTTGACCAATTCACAGCCTTATCATCATAGGTTTCTGCATTAAAGAATTTGATCAACACTCAGTTTAGTAGCATGAAATTAGAAGCAGCACAACCTGCAGCCATAATTAATGCCATCCATAAGCTGCAGGTTGGTGTAAAGTATGTGAAAATAATGGCCATTTGGCAGTCATGGGTGCTTTAAATCTTGAATCTATAATGTATGTAGGCAATGCTCAATGGCCAAATAATGGTAATGCCTACAATATGAAGTGGCAGACTCAGCCATTGAATCAACCATGGAATGCCCCACAGCCATAGGCCCAATCAAATCAGTCAACGATCAACATGGAAGATACATTGAAACAACTCTTAGCTGGTCAAGCACAAATAGCTACTGATATGAAAAGTCAACAGACAAAATTACAGAATTAGAAAGTTGCCCAGAGAAGCTTAGAGTTGAAAATTGGGCAGTTACAGCAAGAATTAAATACTAGGCCACAAGTTGGTTTTGATGTTGGGCGTATTTACACGCCTAAACATCATGATTTACCTATGTTTTAGCTAAGTTTTGAGGATAAAATATATAATTCTTGCACTTTTAGCCTATTTTCCGTTAAGTGAGCAGACCTAAGTGATTAGCATGTTTTTCAGGTATTAATGATGAAGATTTCAGCACTTTGTGGACCTTTGGGCAGCAAAGGAAAACTTCACATAAGAGGGAAGGCAGCTTTTGGAAGCTTGTGGACTGAATGTGACGCATGGAGAATTTGTCTCGGGCAAAAGCAGTATTTTTAAATACTTAGGGGTGCAGCAGAACTTAGTAGGACAAGCATGTTATAAAAACCTTATTTACTGAATTTTTTAGCATTCATTCAATCATTATTCATTCGACACTTTGGACAATTCACGTTATATATTCTGTAAGTCTAACACAGAGAAACACGCTACACTTGGGAATGAAAAGAGAAGAAAACGTCAATCACCTCTTTGACGTTAGAATCATCCCATCGCAAAGATTATTCTATGTTGTGGCATGATGATTATGTCTATTGTGATTTCCGTTGTAATCATGAGTAGCTAAACTTCTCTGTTAGGGTTATGGAAACCTTGTGAGATACTATTTATTGCTATGAGTTTGTGAATTCTTGATATGTATGCTACTTATATCATTACTCTCTTCGTTTTAATTAAATTCTCATGGTTGTAAACATAGGGAATATGCCAGTATAACATTAACTTGTTCGAGAGAAAAGTTACATGTCTGGAAAATAGAGTATGACAAGGAAATAGGGATACCAACCCCTATTTACACGTTAATGCCTTAACCGGATTAACTTCTTGGAGAATTTGTACCGTTAGTTATACACTTTAGGCTTGAGAGAGTTAAAGTGAAATAATCCTTGATGGTTGAGAAACACTAGGATTTACCATTAGAACACGAATCTCTATAAGTGCATGCATGTCTAAATTCCGCATTACTCATAGTTAATAGATACGTAGAACTCATAAGGTGGACATAACCCTAACTTATTATTCTCTGTGATTAAATCTTACTAAACAAAGCATTCTGTTGTTACTTTAATATTATTAGTTCACGCCATCATCAAATCCCCCCTTTTCATGGAATTTTCGACCAACAGTCTACTAATAGTTGCAACACTTAGTGACCAAGTATTCCCTGTGGGATTCGACACCCAACCCAGTTGGATTCTATATTTGACATCGACCTCTTACACTTTCTAACGAGAGCTGTAGTTTGGGCGTTATCAAATTTTAGCGTTGTTGCCGGGGAATACAGTTGTCAACTAAGTTTGTGATAGTTAATAGACCCTTTGGTCAAAGATTATATAATTTTACTTTTTGTATTTTGTTTTTGTTTTGTTCAGGTTTGGTAGAGTGCATGCCAAATACACAAAGTTTTGGTCAGCCATTATTACCTCTAAACCCTGAACCACATCTTATTGGCAGAATGGATTCACAACGAGACATTGAAAGAAGGGTTGCTCAACAGGAGCAGGCTAGATTAGCTGCATTGGCAGCCGCTCAAGTACATCAACAGAATATTGATAACCCAGGTCGGGCAACAAATCTTGATGAAGAGGACCTGAGTGATGATGAGTTACTAAATCCAAGGCGTGCAGATGATGTGGCTGGACCAGTGAACAGGAATGTCAACAGAGATCGTCAAGCTAGAATGAGACCTGAACAACGAGTTGTGCAGTCTCTGTTTGATGATGATGATGACGATCTGGATGGAGCTGATGCCACTAGGGCTATTATTCCTCTTCCCTTGGCACCCTGAGCCAAGTTCAATATTACTAGCACCATGATCCAGCTATTGCAACTCAAAGGGTTATTTGGTGGACTTGCAGGCGATGATCCGAATATGCATCTGATAAACTTTATCTCAATATGCAAAGCATTTGACAATCCAGGGGTTGGACAAAATGCTATCCGGCTATGCTTATTCTCATTGTCTCTATCTGGAGAGGAAACTTTATGGTTGAACGGGCTAACTCCTGACTCTATTACTAATTAGAGGCAACTGAAAGACGCTTTCCTAGAAAGATTCTTTCCGCTATCCAAGAGAGCACAATTAAGAGATGAGATCCGCAATTTCAGGCAGCTTCCAACTGAAGCTCTATATGAAACATGGGAGAGGTTCAAGAAGAAGCTTATGTGATGCCCAAACCATCAGATGACCAATATCCACTTGATGGAAATATTATATAGGGCTTTGAACTCGGTGACAAAGCCAGTGGTTGATAATGCTGCAGGTGGGTCATTCATGGACCTTACTTTCATTGAGGCAAGTGATATGTTGGATCGTATGACAAAGCAAAGTAGAGCTTGGCATACCAGGGATTCTGAGGTAGCAAGCTCTACTATATCTAATGGCATGACAGCAGAACAGAGGCGAAGAGAAAAGGAATGTGACCAAGATATGGCTAACATAAAAACACAGATGGACCTTCTTACCAAGCATTTATTATCAGGGAAGACCAAAAAGGTTAAGGCAGTTGTATCACAGGGAAGAGATGAATTCGACTCTGAAGAGGAAGCAAACTACTTGAATAATCAGGGGAGTTTCTGAGGCAATGCCCAAGGAAACTAAGGTCGTAACTATTATGATAAATTAGGATACAAGGACCATGATCAAGGTAGTTGGAAGAATAAGACTGACAGAAGTGGTTTGTATGTTCCTCCTGAAAGTCGTGAAGCCGCTGCATCTGGTTCTGGAAAGATGTCCATGGAAGATATGATGGCTAAGCTGTTGAAAGGAGTGGAGGAAACCAATATGGGAGTAAATGAGGTAAAGAATGATTTGTCATCAATAAATCAATTGGTTGACTAGCATTCTACTGCAATAAAACAGCTGGAGCAATAATTGAGTCAACTATCAGCGGCATTCAATCAAAGAAAAGTTGGCACCTTACCTAGCGACACTATGCAAAATCCAAGGAACAATGGATCATGTATGGCTATTACTACTCGGAGTGGTAAAGTGTTGGAACATCCATCCAAAGGTAAGCAGGTAGTTGATAATACAGAAGAGAATTTTATTGAAGCAGATTATGATGATTCTATAGAAGCTCAAAATCAGAATGAGAACGTTCATGACACTACACCGAGACGTCACCAGCCTGAAAAGATTGATAATCAAAAGCAAGATAAAAAGGAAGTGGTGAAGAAAACTATTCCCCTTCCACCACCACCTTTTCCATAGAGACTGAAGAAGAAAGCTGATGACACCAGATTCAGTAAATTTATGACTATGTTGAAGTAGCTAACTATTAATATTCCTTTGGTGGAGGCGCTGGAATAGATGCCTGGATACGCGAAATTCATGAAGGACCTTTTGACAAAGAAGCGGGCAGCAAGCTATGAGCTGGAAGATAATGTTCACCATTGCAGTGCCATAGCTACAAGATCGCTAGTTCAGAAGAAGGCAAATCTTGGTGCTTTTACTATTCCTTGCACTGTTGGATCTTTGGATTTTGCTAAGGCACTGTGCGATTTGGGAGCTAGCATCAATTTTATGCCGTTATCTATTTATAGAAAGTTGGGGTTGGGTGATCCTACACCAACCAATATGCGAGCTAGCATCAAATTGATGCCGCTATCTATTTACAGAAAGTTGGGGTTGGGTGATCCTACACCAACCAATATGCAGCTTGTGATGGCAGATAGGTTGGTAAAATGACCTGTTGGTATCTTATATGATGTACTGGCGAAGGTTTCTACCTTCATCTTTCCTGCAGACTTTGTTATTCTAGACTGTGAGGCGGATTTTGAAGTTCCCATAATCTTGGGGCGTCCTTTCCTAGCAACAGGAAGTGTGCTTATTGACTTAAGAGCTAATGATCTTTTATTTCGGATGAATGACGAAGTGGTCAATTTTGATGTATGCAAATCAATGAAGCATCCTAAAGATATGAATGTGTTCTCTGTAGCTGATGTTTATTATGAAGATGAGAAAGAATTATCTGTAGAGAAGCAGCTTATTGTTGAGTCATTGGCTGCTGTGCTTATGAATTTTGAGCGTGAAGACGTTGAAGATTATGAAGAAACTATTTGTCCTCTAACAGGAATAGGGTCATATTCTCATGCTCCATTGAAGAGCCACCAATGCTCGAATTGAAGGAGCTGCCCAGTCATCTAATGTATGCATTCTTGGGAAGTGGGAATACACTTTCGGTTATTGTTGCGGCTGATTTGGGTGAGCAGAAAGTAGCGGCTCTCATCTCTGTTCTAAAGAGGTACAAGAGAGCCATCAGTTGGACTATTGCTGATATAATTGGTATCCCTCCTGGGATATGTATGCACAAGATTCATCTTGAGGAAGATTGCGTGCCCACCATTGAGCATCAACATTGTTTGAATCCACCTATGCAAGAGGTGGTGAAGAAGGAAATTATTAAGTGGTTAGATGCAGGGGTGGTGTACCCAATCTCAGACAGTGAACTGGTGAGCCCAGTGCAATGTGTGCCTAAGAAAGGGGGCATGACGATAGTCGTAAACGAAAAGAATAAGCTAATTCCACTTAGACCTGTGCATGGACTACCGAAAGCTGAATTTGTGGACACTAAAGGATCACTTCCCAATGCCATTCATGGACCAAATGCTTGATCGATTGGCAGGGAAGGGATGGTTTTGTTTCTTAGATGGTTATTCTGGCTATAATCAGATTTGCATTGCTCCTGAAGATCAGGAGAAGACCACTTTTACATGTCTGTATGGTACGTTTACCTTCAAACGAATGCCATTTGAGCTATGTAACACACCTGCCACTTTTCAGCGTTGTATGATGTCCATTTTTTCTGATATGGTTGAAGACACCTTGGAGGTGTTCATGGACAATTTTTCAGTTGTAGGTGAGTCATTTGAATTATGCTTGGCGAATTTGAGTATGGCGTTGCAGATATGTGTTGAGTTCAACTTGGTGCTAAACTGGGAGAAGTACCATTTTATGGTTAAGGAAGGTATTGTTCTTGGGCACAAAGTCTCTGATAGAGGAATTGAGGTTGATCGAGCCAAGATTGAAGTTATCGAGAAACTACCACCTCCAATTTTTGTAAAGGGAGTTCGTAGTTTCCTCGATCATGCAGGTTTTTATCGGAGGTTTATTAAATACTTCTCCAAAATTTCTAGTCCATTATGCAAACTCTTAGAGAAAGACACAAAGTTCGACTTCGGTGAAGATTGCTTGAAGGCATTTGAATGCCTCAAAGGGAAGCTAGTTGAAGCTCCTATTATTATAGCACCCGATTAGTCTCTACTGTTTGAAGTCATGTGTGATGCAAGTGGGGTACCTTTGGGTGTTGTACTTGGTCAAAAAAGAGAAAGGTTATTTCATCCAAAATAATATACGAGTAAGGCCTTGAATGGAGCCCAGAAGAACTATACCATCACGGAACAAGAGCTTCTAGCAGTTGTTTATGCTTTTGAAAGGTTTCGTGCTTACTTGTTGGGAACCAAAGTGGTGGTTCATACAGATCATGCTGCTCTGAGATATTAAATGGCAAAGAAGGATGCTAAGCCAAGACTAATTCGGTGGGTGTTCTTGCTTCAAGAATTTGATTTCGAGGTAAAGGATAGAAAAGGTTGCAAAAACCAAGTAGCTGATCATCTATCTAGACTTGAGAGCGAGCATATAGCGCAACCTGACCTTGAGATTGATGATGCATTTCCCGACGAAGAGATCCTCGCCTCTATGGTGGAAGACTTACCGTGGTATGCAGATTTTGTAAACTACGTAGTAAGTAAAGTGATGCCTGAGAATCTCTCCTTTCATCAAAAGAGAAAGTTTATGCATGATGTGAAACACTACGTCTGGGATAAACCATATCTGTTTTGATGATGTGCTGATGGTGTTATTAGGCGTTGCATCTCTGATGTGGAGGTGCCTAGCATATTGGAAGCAAGTCATGCTTCCCAAGTTGGGGGTCATCACACAGGTGATCGAACAGCCAGGAAGGTATTGCAAAGCGGCTATTATTGGCCTTCATTATTCAAGGATGCCTACGATTTTGTGAGGGGATGTGACCAGTATCAGAGGCAAGGTGCGATTTCAAAGAACCATGAGATGCCTATGTCTAAAATTCTTGAAGTAGAGCTATTTGATGTATGGGGTATTGATTACATGGGCCCATTTGTGAGTTCATTTGGGATTAAATATATCCTAGTTGTTGTAGATTATGTATCCAAATGGGACAAAGCAGTAGCACTGGCTGATAATGAAGGTAAGCGTGTTGTAGCATTCTTAAAGAGAAATATCTCCTCTCGTTTTGGGGTACCACGTACCATCATAAGCGATGGAGGATCACACTTTTGCAACAAGCTGTTCAGAGCTGTGTTGGTGAAATATGGGGTCAAGTAACATAAGGTAGATACACCTTACCACCCACAAACTAGTGGGCAGGTAGAGGTTTCTAATCGGGAGATCAAGCTGATCCTTGCTAAGACTGTAAATGCTAGTAGGAAAGATTGGTCTCGGAAGCTGGACGATGCCTTATGGGCTTATAGGACTGCGTTCAAGACACCAATTGGCATGTCCCCGTACCAACTAGTTTATGGGAAGGCTTATCACTTGCCGATTGAGCTCGAATATAAAGCATTGTGGGCGTTGAAGAGGCTTAACCTGAATTGGGATGATGCTATTAATCTGAGATTGGAACATCTGAATGAGATGGATGAATTCCGTCTACATGCATATGAAAGGGCAGACCTCTACAAGGAACGTATGAAAAAGTACCATGATCGGCGGATTATCCAATGAAACTTCCAGAAAGGTGATATGGTACTTCTTTTCAACTCCAGACTGAAGCTATTTCCAGGTAAGTTGAAATCTAAATGGTTTGGTCCGTTCAAAATTAGCCAAGTCTACTCGTCTGGAGTAGTAGAGTTAGAAGACAATAGTGGTGGTGTCTTTAAGGTGAATGGCCAACGAGTGAAGCCATATATCGGTCCTCTTGACTCGATAAAATGCATGACCACCATCTATCTCGACGATTTCTAAGTAATCGAGATAACTATGTCGTTCCGCGACAATAAATCAAGCGCTACATGGGAGGCAACCCATCATTTTTACTTGTTTTGTTTTACTAGGAGTTTGTTTTTGTTAAATAAAAAGCCAAAAAAGTCAAGCCACGACCAAAACTAAGGCGCTTGATGGGAGGCAACCCATCCTTCTAATCATTTTTGTTGTTTTTGAGTAAGTGTAGGTGCAACACGTATAAAGGAGGAGATTGGTCCCAAATAGTAATTTGAAAGTAAGCCATGATAAAGGTGGTAAGTTAGGAATGAAGGAGCAAAGGCTATCGGTTAGGCAATGCCTATGTGAATCTAGGCAACGAACAAGGCAAGGCCTATGCTCATTGCCTCAATTAGGCAATGGACAAGGCAAGGCCTATACAAATCTAGGCAATGGACAAGGCAAGGCCTATACCATTGCCTATGCTCACTTCCTCAACTAGGCAACGGACAAGGCAATGCCTATGTAAATTTAGGCACTAACATAGGCGCCGCCTATGCAAATCTAGGCAAAGCTAAAGGCGCCGCCTATGCCATTGCCTATGCTCACTATTTCAACAAGGCAATAGCATAGGCGCCGCCTATGCCAAACTAGGCAAAGAAAAAGGCACCGCCTATGCTAAGCATAGGCAAAGCATTAGGCGCCGCCTACTTATTATTTTTGTCTCCTAACTCGATTTTTCATAGATCAAAACCGACCCAAGCCTTGGTCTATAAATAGAAATTCAACCTTAGAACAAAATCCCATTGTTGGCTCAAGATAGGCGCCGCCCAACCTTCCAATTTCTCTCAAAATTTTTCTTTTTGCTCATCTAATCTTGCAAACTCATCTTCCGGAATCCATCACCAAGTAAGTTATTCTTTTATATTCCATAGTTGTTGAAATGCTACGTTTATAATGGTTTGTTAGATCTTGAAGTGGTGTTGGTGATTTGAATGTGGTTGGTTTGTTATGATACATCTAGTTGAGTGAAAGAATACGTGTAGGTGTTCTTGACTTTGTTCTGACTTGTATTTGATTGTTATACACTGTCATAGTTTTATGAAGTCGAAATTGTGAATTTAATACATAATCTTGTAAGTTGAAAGCTTGAATGTTTGAATGACGCGTTCATCGAGATACCGATTATGATTGACCACAAGCATAAGATGGTGTGATTATGCCTATGCAATAACTTATTTCTATTTTTGGTATGATCCTTATGTGGTAGTCTTGTTCAAAAAGTGCATTCATCCAAACATGAAAGTATAGACAAGATTACATGAAATATAATTGGAAAGGCTAGTTAAGATGACATGAACGTATGACTGTGCTGAACATGTTGTTGGAACATATCGCCTAAATATATGTCGATGAAGTCTGAGTAATCGACATCATTCACTTAAGTAGTATGTTCCGACAAATTAAGTGTGGGGTGGCGCCACTACTGTTTGTTTTTCGATTGAATCTTCCGAGATGAAGCTAACATGACTCTATTTTAATCTCAGGTAGAATGGCACCAAAAGGACGGTAAGGAAAAGAAAAAGTGTCCACCTCGCAGAAAGGTCAGAAAAGGGGCAAAAAAGATCAAGCTGAGTCCTCCTCACTACAAATACCTCGACGCACTTTCGGGATAAAGTGGGTCCTAGAGGAGGAAGAAAAGGAGTGGTATAAGAACAAAAAGTGAAGAAATATGTTCACGTGGATTTGATGCAGAAGGAGAGTCTAGAAAAGAGAGAGCCCCGTATGTTGGCTAAAATCATGGCGCTAAATCTTGATTTCATTTTCTGAGATATGGGGGAATGCAATCTTGATCTAACGCGAGAGTTCTATGCCAATTGGACCCCAAAGACTACCGGAAGTGAAGTGAAGATTCAGGGCCAAGTCTTGCAACATAAGAATTCTTTGTGAGAGTGAGAGCAAGGAGAATCTTATACCCATGTTTTAAAAAATACAAACTTATGAGTGATTATGGGTGATATCTTGTGTGAGACACACATGGTTGATGATTTTTGGATAGTGTTATATGATTCTTTGTGGCTTAACTTGTGGATACAAATTAACCATCATCACGAGTCTATGTTGGAGGTTGAATTGTTTCTAGTAGTGATCAAGAAATCTACTCTTTGTTAATAATTGTTGTGCATGTCTTGAGGATAAATTTTGTGTTGCTATTGAAATTCTGGTTGGGGATAAATTTTGTGTTGCTATTGTTAAATTCTAGTTAGGTGTTTGCATGGATGTTATATTTTGTTCGAGGACGAACAAAGCTTTAAGTGTGGGGTGTTGATGTTGGGCGTATTTACACGCCTAAACACCATGATTTACCCATGTTTTAGCTAAGTTTTGAGGATAAAATATATAATTCTTGTACTTTTAGTCCATTTTCCGTTAAGTGAGCTGACCTACGTGATTAGCATGTTTTTCAGGTATTAATGATGAAGATTTCAGCACTTTGTGGACCTTTGGGCAGCAAAGGAAAACTTCACATAAGAGGGAAGGCAGTTTTTGGAAGCTTGTGGATTGAATGTGACGCATGGAGAATTTGTCCCGGGCAAAAGCAGTATTTTTAAATACTTAGGGGTGCAGCAGTAACTTAGTAGGACAAAGATGTTATAAAAACCTTATTTGCTGAATTTTTCAGCATTCATTCAATCATTATTCATTCGACACTTTGGACAATTCACGTTGCAGATTCTGTAAGTCTAACATAGAGAAACATGCTACACTTGGGAACGGAAAAAGAAGAAAACGTCAATCTCCTCTTTGACATTAGAATCATCCCATCGCGAAGATTATTCTAGGTTGTTGTATGATGATTATGTCTATTGTGATTTCCATTGTAATCATGAGTAGCTAAACTTCTCTTTTAGGGTTATGGAAACCTTGTGAGATACTATCTATTGCTATGAGTTTGTGAATTCTTGATGTGTATGCTACTTATATCATTACTCTCTTCGTTTTAATTAAATTCTCATGGTTGTAAACATAGGGAATATGCCAGTATAACATTAACTTGTTCGAGAGAAAAGTTACATGTCTGGAAAATAGAGTATGACAAGGAAATAGGGCAATCAACCCCTATTTACATGTTAATGCCTTAACCGGATTAACTTCTTGGAGAATTTGTACCGTTAGTTATACACTTTAGGCTTGAGAGAGTTAAAGTGAAATAATCTTTGATGGTGGAGAAACACTAGGATTTACCATTAGAATACGAATCTCTATAAGTGCATGCATGTCTAAATTCTGCATTACTCATAGTTAATAGATACGTAGAACTCATAAGGTGGACATAACCCTAACTTATTATTCTCTGTGATTAAATCATACTAAACAAAGCATTCCGTTGTTACTTTAATATTATTAGTTCACGCCATCATCCAATCCCCCCTTTCCGTGGAATTTTCAACCAACAGTCTACTAATAGTTGCAACACTTAGTGACCAAGTATTCCCAGTAGGATTCGACACACAACCCAGTTGGGTTCTATATTTGACATCGACCGCTTACACTTTCTAACAAGAGTTGTAGTTTGGGCGTTATCAGGTTTGCCAGCAGATACAGAAAATCCAAAGCAGGTTATGGCAATCACCATGACAAGTGGTATAGAGCTACAAGGAAAACCTCCCAAGACAATCAAAGAGGTAGATGATGATGTTGTGACCCAATAGGTAAATGATAAAGTTGCTAAAAATTCAAGGAAGTCTAAGTGCTTGAAAGAAAAAGTTACTGTAGAAGAAGTGAAGAAGATGGCACCACTTCCCTTCTCTTAAAGGAACATGAAAGTGAAAGAGGATGCTATGTTCAAAAATATCTTTAATACATTCAGAGAGCTTCATATTAATTTACCTCTTTTAGATGTTTTGAAGGGCATGCCCAAGAACGCAAAGTACTTGAGGGATGTGGTTGCTAATAAGGTAAAATAGTAAGATGTGGGAACGATAACACTCACTGAAGAGTGTAGTGCTGTTATGAAATAGAAAATGCCCAAGAATCTGAAAGACCCAGGAAAGCTCACTCCCCCATTCAGATTGGTAATAGCAAAGTGGTCAACGTTATGAGTGACCTAAGGGCAAGTATCAATTTGATGGTCCTATCTCTATTTAACTAATTAGGCTTGGGTGAGCCAAGATCATGCACTGTCAGAATTGCCTAATCGAAAGGATTCATTGAGGATGTCCTCATAAAGGTTGGTAAATTTGTTATTCCTGCTGACTTTATTGTTCTAAACTTTCAGAAAGACGAACAGACAACAATCATCTTGGGGCATCCATTTTTAGCAACTGGAGGAGCATTGATTAATGTTAGAGAAGAGACACTCAAAATAAGAGTAGAGGATGAAGATGAAAAATTTAAAGTTTACACTTCGCTCAACATATTATCCTAGTATAAAGATTTATGCATGATCAATATTATCGCTCAACAAGTGTGGGGTAATGAGTCTGCCAAAGGCCTCTTTGTACTACCTAATTGAGCGGCCAAAAATAATGAAGGTTGATGTTGAGAGAGAAGTTGACCTTGAGAGTGCAAACTCAAAAGGTCAAAAACGAATGAAAAAATGACTCCCAAAAGAGAATAATAGGGTGAAGGAATATGGTTGAGTTTAGTTAAGTCGTGTTGCAACACTAAATAAGGTGCTGCTTGGGAGGCAACTAAAGTTAATGAGGTATGTTTTCTTTTTAGTTTTTAGTTTTTATTTCATGAAGTTTTTGTTTTTAATTGAGTCGTAGGTTAATAGAAAGTCTGAGTACCAAAAACCTGAACTGAAAAGCATGGAAAAACTAAGTGTAAGGTTTCTTAGATACTGTAAATAAAAAAGATGATACTAGCTAGGGCTAAAGGCCTCAGAGAGTATTTGTATCTCTTACCATTAAATTAACTTTGGGGATAAAGTAAATTTTTAAGTAAGGGGTGGGGAAATTCAAGTTGTTGGCTCAATTTAAAATGTTTTATGTAAGATGTTCTTGTTGGTGCTTTTTGTATTACATGGTCTAAGTGTTTTGTATTGTAAAATCATGTGGAATATGTAAATTACATTTTTTGAGTCTTCTAGGCTCATGATTAGGACTCTTGTACATTTTGGCTTAAAATTTGAATTCATGCTATTATTTGGTTGGGAGTCTATGATAATCCTATTGAGTTGAGCATGTGTTATGTGCATGTGAGGTTTTGTAAATTCGTTGTTTCATGTAATGTCTAGAACTTTCCTGGTGTGTGTGCAAAGTGAAATAAAGAGTGTGAGTTTAGGAGATGATTTAGGTATTTCTTTGATATCCTTTTTATACCTTCTATTTGTCCTATCCCTTGTGCATAACACTAGTTAAACCATATTGAGACTTTATCTTATTTTTCTTTGGCAGATTCATATGTAGCCTAATCCCCTTTCTTTGATGGACTAATTGATCCAAAAATCTCCTAAGTGCTTAATTGTAAAAATTAATGTAGTAAGGAGTTTGAGAAATTAAAGTAGAAAAAGGTGAAATTGATGCCCCAAGGTAAGAGTTATTGGTGTTTATATTTGATGTGTGGAGGTTGGGAGTGATATAAATGGTTTTATAAATATTCTCATGATTGTAAAAAAATTAGAAAATTTAAATTTTGAAGGAATAAACAATACGTCCACCATGTGCTTGTGAAAATGCTTAAAAGAGATAGGGCAAACTAAAAGAATGGGGTAGACAAAAATGGTGTAATTTCATTGTTGGAGGTTGGTTTTAAGTGGATAATGTAGTGTATTAAAGCTCTTAGAGAGGTTATTCACTATTCCCAAATTGTTCCTACCTATCCCTTAGCCTACATTACAACCCGAAAAAGTCTTATTTGATCCTAAGTTCAGCATTCTGATATTAATAGAGCATTACACTAAGGGAAATCCTATGGTTCATTGTGTGTAACTTGTGAATTCTTTGTGAGAGTGAGCGTAATTTGATTCTTTTACCCATTATGTTATAAATTGCATTATTGTGAGTAATTATGGGTATCTCTCTGATTGTGAGAGGCACATATTTGATGAATATGGGTGATTTGTATGATATCTTTGATTGATAAATATGCATGAATTTGCCACTTGTGGAGTCAAATCTTAAGGATAGGATGGTTCGAAGTAGAATTATTGAGCTTTCAATTAAATAAATAACGTGCTTTGTGTAAAACTTGTATTTCGTGTAGTCATTGTAGTACTAGCTTGAGTATTTTTATTTTAGTTGAAGTGTAGAATCACCTTAGATTTTTGCATCTTAGAATAAAGAGTTGTTCATGGAGTAACAAGCATTTAAGTGTGGGGTGATGATCTGAGGTGATTTTATACACTTCGGTATCATTATTCTAGCTTATTTTGCCTTATTTTGAGGATAATCGTGTGCTGAACGTGTTAATATTGATATAAATAAGCATTTAAGTGTCCAAGTATGTGATTATAATTATCAAAATATTTTTCAAATAAGTTTGCACTTAATTGAGTCATTTAGAGTTCAACCCGGAAAACTAGTTTTACTAGCTTGAGCTAGTTGTGTGTCTAGTTGGTGTCGTTGGATTCTAATGAGTTTAATTTATTACAAATGGTTTAAATGTGTAATTATAAGTAGAATAACTTGTTTGTAAAGTGCAAAGTTCAATTTGATTAAGTCAAGAGTCAGAATAATAAGTGGAAGATCATTGCGAATTTGCCTTATCTTAGCTCGTGTTTTGATTCGTCGTTGAGAATATTGTTTTGTTTTGATCTCTAAGATGTGGTGTGTGATATTGTAGGAGGATTTGTGAGCTAAATATGGTGATATATTGATGATTTAAAGATCAAAAATTCATTGAAAATACACTACGAAAAGGCATAGGCAAAGGATAGGACATTCAACACTTAACAAAAATTTTGAAAGCAAATTTCAATGAGTCGACGCGAAGTTGATGCGTTGCATCAACATTCCTAGTTCTAACCAGTCCAGTAACGTGAAGTCGATGCATTACGTCAGTATGTTCAACCACGACAAAATAGTGTAAAATGAAAAGGCGGCTGGTGGGGAATTTATGGAATAACGTGCAAGGCTGCAAAGTCCCACTAAGAATATTATATAATATATATACACGGTACAGAACAACTTAATCTCACGAGAATTTGGAATTGAAATTATCTAGACAATAGGATAGCTGGGAACAATACGAGAATTTGGAATTGAAATTACTTGGACAATAGGATAGCTGGGAACAATTGAAAAATTTTACTAAAGGGGAAATTCGGTGAAAGGCTTGGACACCTGGGCAATATTTTTGAGAAAAAATGGAGGTTGCCACGTGTATTTTTTTTGGTTTTATCATTTTTTACTTAGTCTTTAATTATCATATCAAGTATACAATAATTTGAATCGTGATTATGAATATTATCGGTTAAAAACTCTCTTTTCAGGATTAAAGTCAAGAACATGAGTACTATTATTTTGGATTAATTTCGTTGGATTTTACTTATCATATTTAGTTGTTTGTTTATGTAACGACCCGAATCTGGTAGTTAGAATGCTACACGGTGCTCACGACCCCGAAGGACACAAGCTAACCCATGACTAATATTTGTACCTGTACACTGTATAACATACTAAATATAATGCAGAAATAGAGGCTCAAAGGCCATAAGGTACAAAACTGCATGACTAATAAAATGTAACATCTGAGTGGGGTAATAGAATACCCAAAACTGAAATACTTTCTGAACCTATTGTATTCTGAAAAACCTGTAAAACATAAATGTCCGAATAAGGAGTTGATGGGATATATCCCCAACTAACTCCAACATATAAATTAATTAATGAGATAATAAATAAATGATCATGTCCTCGAAAGATGAGGACTCACTACTAACTCTAACTGCTGAGACTGGAATGCAACTGATACTCTGGAGCTCGTGCTTCTGAACCTATGGTATAACACACCATAGCTCAATTGTATCAGTACTTTTAATATACTGGTATGCATGAAAGGTAGGATGAATGTATGGGGTTCATATGCATGAACAATACTAGCTAACTGACTAATATGAATGTGAGAATACCTGCATGAAAATGTCCTAACTATATCTGAGATCGTTATAACATTAAATTATTGATAACTAACATTACTGATAACTGAATTCTAATGACTGATATAACTGATGACATGAGTGACTACATCTGATAGTCTTGAATCTGATGGAACTAGCTGAGTTCCATACTATTTTGAGTTGATTGTATTTGACAGTCCTCAATCCTATAGAACTATCTGAGTTCTATTACTGAGACTGAATAACTGTATCTGACAGTCTTGATTCTGTATCTGAAACTGTGGGAAGTAGTTGTCTAACCGACATGCCCCTAATATGCCATTATGGCTGAGTTGGGGACCAATCTGTAACCCAAATTAGAAGGGTATCAATACCACGCCACTGGTAAGGACAAGTTGTGAGTGACCCTCATCTGAAAGTGTCGCCAAAAGAGAATGGTGGGGCCGTCATCTGACGGGGCTTATCCACCTCATCAACCCTCATCTAACAGTGTTGATGTCTCAACCTATGTTGGCTACATAGTTCTGGAATGCAAGGATGACTTCTAAGAATCATACCCTCATCTGACAATGTGTGTTCCTATCCTTGGGTTCACTCGGTGCTAATTCCTACTCATATCTGAATAGACACTGATCATGGATTACTGAACTGAACTGGACTGAATTAACTAAGTTCCGTTGACTGATGGAATAGTACTGAGATTACTGTATTACTGAGCTTTCCTGAGTCATATGACTGACTGAGTTCTATGGATCATGGCTTGACTGAGGATATCGTGAAAACATGACACGGACTCTAGGGACACAACTATATTTTTTGGGTACAAGTACCCCTAGGATTCGATAGAAGGAAACTGACAAAGCATGACTTTCTTGAGTATAGGACCAACATCAACAATACATAATCCATTGGCTAAGATATTTCATCAAACACTTGACATAACAACTTGTACATGAATGGAGATTTCATATTATCATACTAGTACGGCACTTTTCCTTCACATAGGCATTTAATCAAACATGGGGGAGCATGCTATGGTTATACAATCATCAACACATCTAATAATCAAGGATACATCAATCAAATTGTGAATTAAAGGTTTTATCATGAATACCGTGTCATTCCTCACATACTAAAATCAATTCTTGTAATTAATAGTCTATAACATGGAATGAAACCAAACAACAACATGAACATCACTTTTCAATTCAATCAAATCATGAACATTAGTAAATATACAAATCTTTGATTTTGAATAAAAATTCTTAAACTTCATGGGTGAAAGAGACCCATGAATCAACACATGACAAACCTTAGTTCTTGATTTAGCAAAGATTGACGGAGAGACTTTCTTGAAATTAAATCCCCAATTGAAACTCTAGTTTGTTCTTGAGAGCAAATTGAGAGAAACTAGTATATTTTGGGTTCCATCTAGTTGAATCTCATGTTAAAGGGATTAAATAGGGATGAAAAATTGACCCTTTTAACCCTGGACGCGTCTTTTAAATAAGTGAATTTCCCGACCTGGACACCTGGCGCGATGTGGCGCTATCGCGCCATGTCACTGTAATTTGACATTTGGGAAGTAGAGAAATGACGTGACTCAGAGCCATCGCGTTGCCACTTCATTTGTTCCCTGAAATTTTTGAAATTGTGCTGGAATACTAGAAAAAGGAAAATTTCCATTTTATCTTATGGCGTGGCTCGCCACTGACCAATATGGCGCTGTTTTACGATGGAGACTTCAAATAGTCATGACTTCTTACCCGGTTATCGGATTTTGGCAAATTTTTATACCGATAGAAAGCTTATTGAATTTCCCATATGAGAAAAAGTAAAAATATTGAAAATCCCCATGGAATAAACATCATTCAATTAAAATCTAATACTTGACATTTCTAAGACAAAATTAGTTAGGAAACTTTGGGGTATTACAATTATCTCCCACTTAGGAACATTCATCCTCGAATGAGACTGACTGAGAGGGGATAAATGATAAGTCGAAGTGCATAGTGAACATGTTCATAGAAACATGACTACATAACTGACATTTCTAAGATTCATACAGAGCATGCATATCTGATGCATGATTTCATGACTGAACTGATACATGAATGCATGACTGAGAGTACTGATAAGTTGATCACACATGTTTGATACGTGAATACATGATGGAACTAATTACACGACTGAGATTTCTAATAACTGAGTCATCTCACATGTAGAATCCATGTTTGATGTATAAACACATGACTAATATAATGCATGAACATATAATTGGATATGCAATGGTACTTAGTACCAAGTTTAAAAATGGAATCCTGAACATAAGGCTGATACCAAGTTGTAACTGGAATCTGGACATGAAAACTAACAAGCTTAAGGAGAACTGTTACCTTAAGCTTGATCTGAGTCAGCGGAGAAGAGGTGAGGGTACTTGGTATGCATGTATGCTTCTACTTCCCAGTAGCTCCCTCAACGGACTAATTCCGCCAAAGAACTTTGACTAGAGGGACTTTTTTGTTCCTTAATCTACGAGTCTGGTAGTCTAGAATTTTGACTGTAATTATCTCATAAAATAGGTTGTTCATAACATCTATGCTCTGAATAGGGACTATAACTACTGGGTCACCTATGCACTTCTTGAGAAAAGAGACATGGAAAACTAGATGAACTGAGGCTAGATCTAAAGGTAATTCGAGCTCATAAGCTACCTTATCTAAGCGACTGAGAATTTTAAAGGGACCGAAATATCAGGGATCGAGCTTTCCCTTCTTTCTGAACCTCTTTACTCCCTTCATGGGATAGATCTTTAGATAGACATATTCACCAACCTTGAACTCGAGATCCTTTCTATACACATCTATATAAGAATTTCGTCGTCTCTGAGCATCTTGGAGTCTTTCACTGATCAACTGGACTTTCTCTAAGGCATCGAATACCTAGTCAAGTCCTATCATCGAGGCCTCACTAACTTCAAACCAACCTACTGGAGATCTGTATCTCTTACTGTAGAGATCTTTGAATGGATCCATCTAAATACTAGAATGATAGCTATTATTGTATGCAAACTCAATCAAAGAAAAGTGGTAATCCCAACTACCCTTGAAATCAATTACACACACCCTTAGTATATCTTCTAGGGTCTGAATGGTCCTTTCTGCTTGACCATCTATCTGATGATGAAAGGATATACTGAGATGAACTTGGGTACTAAGGCCCTTTTGGAACTCCTTCCCAAAATAAGAGGTGAACTAGGTACCTATATCTAAAATAATGGTTAATGGAATACCGTGTAAATAGACCAACTCCATGATGTAGATTTTGGCGTAATCCTTGGCTGAATAGGAGGTATGAACTGGAAGAAAATAGGATGATTTGGTCATTCTATCTATAATGACCCAAACTAAATTATGCTGGCGACTAGTATGAGGCAAACCCATCACAAAGTCCATGTTCACTTCTTCCC
Organism: Capsicum baccatum var. pendulum; assembly: GCA_030864225.1. Taxonomy (NCBI): domain Eukaryota; kingdom Viridiplantae; phylum Streptophyta; class Magnoliopsida; order Solanales; family Solanaceae; genus Capsicum; species Capsicum baccatum. Next base: position 153,884,058 of record CM061560.1, on the reverse strand, counting down.
ACTTCCAAGTAGGAATATTGAACTCCTGCATGGACCCAATAGGATTTTGATGCTCTATCTTAACCTGCTGAAATGTAGAGCACTTAGAGCCATAAACTCTGCAATAGCTCTCTTCATCCCACTCCACCAATAGATCTCCTACAAGTAGCAGTACATCTTTATGGCCCCTGGATGAATAGAGTATCATGCATCATCCGTTTCTACAAGAATTTGTTGCCTTAAGTCATCTACACCTGGAACAAAGAGATGACCCTGATAACGCAATACACCATCTCCTCTTTGGGATAAAATCACTACTTTATGGTCCTAAATTGACTCTTTCAACTTGACTAAACTGGGTATCTATCTTGTTTTTCTTTCACCTCAGAAACTAAAGATGATTCTGAACTACTCTGAACCCATATGTCACCCTCCTCTAAATCGACTAATAGAATTTTTAGTCTGGAAAGATGATGGAATTCCTGATCTAACTTCTTATTACTATCCTCGACATGAGTAACACTACCCATAGATAGTCTACTAAGAGCGTCAGCCACTATAGTGGCCTTGATCGGATGATAAAGGACACTCATGTCATAATCTTTCAAGAGCTCTAACCACCTTCTCCGATGAAGATTGAGATCTTTTTAAGAAAAGACCTACTAAAGGTTATTATGATCGGTGAACACATCTATATGAACTCTGCCAAATCTTTACGACAAAAACCGTGGCTGCTAACTCAAGATAATAAGTAGGATAATTCTTCTTGTGGGGTTTAAGTTGTCTAGAGGCGTAGTCTATGAACTTACTGTACTACATAAGGACACAACCCAAACCTACTCTGGATGCATCACAATACACTACAAACCCATCTGAACTGTCTGGAAGATCTAAGACTGGGGTTGAGGTAATTCGAGTCTTCAACTCCTGAAAGCTCTTCTTCCAAGGATTTGACCACTAAAACTTGACTTTCTTCTAAGTCAAACTAGACATAGGGGATACAATAGATGAAAATCCTTCAACAAACTGCCTGTAATAGCCAGCCAAACCCAAGAAACTCCTGATGTCTGATGGAGAGATAGGTCTGGGCCAATTTCTTACCACTTTGGTCTTTTGAGGATCTACTCTAATGCCATCACGAAAAATAATATGGCCAATGAATGCTATTGACCTTAGACAATATTTGCACTTACTGAATTTGGCAAACAACTGATGATTTTTGAGAGTCTAAACTACAAGTCTGAGATGGTCTGCATGATTACGCTCACTGTAGGAATATACCAGAATATCATCTGTAAAGACTATGACGAACATGTCCAAGGACTGCTTGAACACATGGTTTATCAAGTCCATGAAAGCTACTGGTGCATTGGTGAGACAAAAGGACATGAATAGGAATTCGAAGTGACCATACCGAGTACGGAAGGTTATTTTCATAATGTCACATTCTCTGACTTTGAGCTTATTATAACCGGATCTGAGGTCTATCATAGAGAAATAACTGGAATCCTGAAGTTGGTTAGATAAGTTATCAATTTTGAGGAAAGGATACTTATTCTTGACCGTGACTTTATTGAGTTGACGGTTGATGTGTGAGCTAATGCTAACATATTTGAGGCTTTTAACTAAGAATAATTGCAAATTCTTAAGCAACTTATGTCATTTTTGGTTGCTTTATGTTTGATTTTACAATAGAAGCTAGGATGCTAGAGAACCAACAAGAATGGAAGAAAATGAGCTGAAATCTGAAGTAAATAAAGGAGAAGTATGGCTGACGACATTTGTGATAAGTCGTCAGCCCTATGATAAACTATCAGCTTCATCATCAGTAGTAGATAGATAATTGGCCTAAGTTAAAATCTTTGATGACATTTTGCAATAGGACGTCAAAGAGCTGATAAGTCATCAAGATTGTCGTCAGCCTAAGGTAGAACATGAGAGCTGAGCAAAAGCCTTGATGACATTTTTGATAAGTCGTCAAGGAGATGATAGGGCATCACCATTTTTCATTAGCATTAGGCAACGAGTACCAAAATTATAAAGGAAACTGATGATATTTGTGATAAGTCATCAGCCTCCTGATAGGCTATCATAAGTGGCGTCACCTAATCCGAGGAATTTCAGAATTTTATTATTTTGTTTCCATAATTAGGGTGAACTATTTAAAGCCTTATTTAGGGTTTTTGAAGGGTTCTGAACCTGAGTTTTGAGACACATATTTTTGTTATTTTCTCTCTCTAGTTTCTTGGCTTGAAAAAAATAATTACTTTGAAGAGATTTTAATCATTACTTTAGGATTTATACTTTGATATAATCTGAGAAACACTCATTGCTATTCATCTTGATGTAAGTTCATCTTTCAAATTATGAATTCAACTTGTTGTATCAATTATTACATTATGTGTGGTTAAATTCCTTTAACCCAAATTATGGGATCTATGGGTTAGGTCTTGGTATGTTGCTAAGTGTTCAAGATTCTAAAGGTAAAATGACTCTTTGATAATTTTAAGGTTTTACTTATTGTCTATTGGTTACAAATGATAGATAGCGCCTGCTTTGATTTTCTTGAGATAAGAAATCAACTATAGTAGAAAGTGAATTATTGATAGGGACTTGGAAGCTACCAACCTTCCATTTAATAATTGATGTTGTAACAAGGTTAATTAACCTGAGGTGAAGTCTGTTCAGTGAATATAAATTCCCTACGTCTGAGAGTATTAGGTAATTAAAAGCTTAAGTAGGTCGAGAGACATTTAGGCATAACTTCGATAAAGACAACTTATTTTTCCTACCTATTGTGAGAATCTTGAATCACTATTAGCATCTATCAAGTATCAAAACCCATAGTGAACATAATTCTGGTTTTCCATAAACTCTTGATTACAAACACTAAAACTAAAGTGACCAACAATTATTTGCTGATCATAAAAAAAAACCCATTTTATCTTTTCATATCATTTGTTTGAATTTAACTTGTAGCTTTAGTTTCAAACTAGTTTAATCACCACTCACATTATTCCCTGTGGATTCAACCTTGACTCCAAAGTTGGGTAATATACTGACGATGACCCCGACACTGTAAGTTGAGCATTATCAATGGTAATCAATGCACATTCTGAGAGAACTGTCTTTCTTGCGCCCGAATAAGACTGTTGTACCCCCACGGGGATACACTGGATCTGATGAATCCCTTATCTAATAGATCTGTCAACTTCTCTTTTAGTTATTTGAGTTATGTAGGTTCCATTCTATATGGCAAAATAGATATAGGTTGAGTCTCTGGAAAAAGATCAATCACTAAGTCTATTTCCTTTTGGGAGGAATTCCTGAAAGATCTTTAGGAAAGACATCTGAATATTCATTCACTACTGGGATTAATTCAAGACTGGGAGTTTCGGAACTAGTGTCTTTAACTCGAACAATATGATAGACACATCCTTTAGATATCATTTACCATTCTCGAAGGTAGGAAATAAGCTGACCTCTGAAAGTTGAAGTACTACCCCACCACTCTAGGAAGGGTTCATTCGAAAACTAAAACTGGACTATTTTGTTTCTGCAGTCGACTATGGAATAGCAGGAATGAAGCCAATCCATGCCAAGAATGATATCAAAATCAGTCATCTCTAATTTGACTAAATCTGCTGAAGTGACTTTCTGAAATATCATAACCGGCCATTTCCTGTATACCCATCGGGCTATAATGGTTTTACCCACTTGGGTAGAGATTGAAAAAGGCTCTGCTAGAATTTTGGGACTGATTCTGAAATCAATTGCTATATAGGGAGTGATAAAAAACAAGGAAGCTCTTGGATCTAGCAAAGCGTAAACATGCACATGAAAGATCTGTAATGTACCAGTAACTACATCAGGAGAATTTTCCAGATCTTACCGGGATTGGAAAGCATAGAGTCTATTTAGGAGTTGCCCACTAGTAGCATTGGAAGTGGCACCCTACTGATTTGGGCAACTAGACTGACCTAAGGAATGATTTTGCTAACCCTGATAACCTGACTGGGGACAATCCCTGACTCTTTGGCCTGTCTTGCCACATCTGAAATAGACATCGCTACCAGCTCTGTAAATACCTATGTGGTTCTTACCATAATTCTGACAAAGCGGATTAGTTTGGGCATTGTTGACATTACCCTAAGACTTAGAGCCTGGTGCCCTATCTTTATTTCTATCCCTGAACTTAGAAGCTGGAGCACTGGCTGAAGAAGGAGTTGGAACTGATGACTTACGATGAAACTGAGAGCGGATTGCTCCTTCTGATTTGGGCTGAGAAAAGTTGAAACTACCTGTCTTTGCTCTCTTATTCTGTTTCTCCCTTATCTTAACCTTTTGATCTTCTATCTGCTGAGCATAAGTCATAAGCCTGGCTAAAGTCATATCACTATTTAACATTGCAGACCTACACTCATTGACCATACTATCATTCACCCCAGAAATAAACTTACTTATCTTAGCTCATCTATCTGCAACTACATGAGAAGCATATCTAGATAATTGAGTAAACTTAAGAGAATACTCTTTCACCATTATGTTTCCCTTCCTGAGATTGATGAATTCTAACACCTTATACTTTCTTAGCTCTTGGGGAAAGAATCTATCTAAGAATGCAGTGATAAACTCCTCCCGCTCAATAGGCCCTGCATCATTTGACCTTTCTGACTTCCACTATGTAAACCAAGTGTGGGAAATATCCAGCAACTGGTATGCAGCAAGATCAACACTCTCGACAGGAGTAACCTTTATGATGTCTGTAACCTTCTAAACCTGATCGATGAATTCCTGAAGGTCCTCATCTCACTTAAACTCGAGAAAGGATGGAAGATTCATTTAGGGGTAGTCCCAAATCCTAGATGCAGCAGAATTGGCAACTGGGTTAGCCAGAACAATGGCTGGTCATTCATTCTGAGCAGCAACTGAAAGCAAGAGTAGTGAATACAACTCTAAACTCTGCATGAGAAACATATTCGCCCAAAGGTTCTTCGAGCAGAGGGGCTGACTGATTTCTATTTCCTCTTTTATGAGGCATGTTCTATAGAAGAAAGGGAGAAATGGCTTAGACTGAGAGATTGACTTTAGATTATGCTCACTAGCACGACATGAATGCTGAAAGAAGGGAAAGCTATTCCTAAAACATCTTATAGCCTCCTATAAATAAATATGGTGTGCAACACACCTATGTACAAGACTCTACTAGATGCGGCTTTTAGACTTCCTAGGACCCTATTGAACCTTAGGACCTGATACCAAGTTTGTAACACCCCGAATTTGGTACTCAAAATGCTACACGGTGATCATGACCCCGAAGGACCACAAGCTAACCCATAATTAATATTTGTACCTGTACACTATATAGCATACTAAATATAATGTGGAATTGGAGGTTGGAAGGCCATAAGGTTCAAACTGCATGAATGATAAAATATAATATCTGAGTAGGGTAATAGAATACCCAAAACTGAAATATGGTTTGAACATACTATAGTCTAAAAAACCTCTAAAACATAACTGTCTAGATACGGAGTTGATGGGACATATCCCCAACTAACTCCAACTTATAAATTAATTAATGAGATAATAAATAAATGATCATATCCTCAAAAGATAAGGACTCAATGCTAACTCTGACTGTTGAGACTGGAATGTTACTGATGCTCTGGAGCTCGTGCTTCTAAACCAATGGTATAAGACACCATAGCGCAATTAAATATGTACTTTGAATGTTCTAGTATGAATGAAAGGCAGGCTGAATGCATGGGGTTCATATGCAAGAACAATACTGGCTAACTGAATAATATAAATGTGAGAATACATGCATGAATACGTGCATCATAAATCTGAGATCATGATAACATGACTTTACTAATAACTAACATGGCTGATAACTGAATTCTAATGACTGATATAACTGATAATATGAGTGACTGTATCTGACAGTCCTAAATCTGATGGAACTAGCTGAGTTTTGTACTATTCTGAGTTGATAATATTTGACAGTCCTGAATCCTATAGAACTATCTGAGTTCTATTACTGAGACTGAATTATTATATCTTACAGTCCTGGTTCTGTAACTGAAACTGTGGGAAGTAGTTATCTAACCGATATGCCCCTAATACGCCATTATGGCTGAGTTGGGGTCCAATCTGTAACCCCAATTAGAAGGGTGTCAATACCGCGCCATTAGTAAGGACAAGCTGTAAGTGACCCTCATCTGAAAGTGTCCCAAAAATAGAACGGTGGGGCCCTCATTTGACAGTGCTTATCCACTTCATCAACCCTCGTCTAACAATGTTGATGTCTCAACCTATGCTGGATACATAGGTCTGGAATACAAGGATGATTTCTAAGAATCACACCCTTATCTGAGAGTATGTATTCCTATCCTTGGGTTCACTCAAAGCTAATTCCTACTCCCATCTGAATAGACATTGATCATGGATAACTGAACTGAAATGGATTGAATTAACTAAGTTTCGTTGGCTGACAGAATACTACTGAGATTACTATATTACTGAACTTTCCTGAGACACATGACTGACTAAGTTCTATGGATTATGGCTTGACTGAGGATATCGTGAAAACATAACACGGACTCTAGGAATACAACTATATTTTTTGCGTACAAGTACCCCCAGGACTCAATAGAAGGAAACTGGCAAAGCATGACTTTCATGAGTATAGGACCAATATCAACAATACATAATCCATTGGCTAAGACATTTCATCAAACACTTGACATACATAACTTGTACATGAATGGAGATTTAATATTATGATACTAGTGTGGCACTTTTCCTTCACATAGGCATTTAATAAAACATAGGGGGAGCATGTTATGGTTATACAGTCATCAACACATCAAATAATCAAGGATACATCAATAAACTTGTGAATTGAAGGGTTTATCATGAATACCCTATAATTCCTCACATACTAGAAGCAATTCTTGTAATTAGTAGTCTATAACATGGAATGAAACCAAACAACAACATGAACATCAATTTTCAATTCAATCAAATCATGAACATTCGTAAATATACAAATCTTTGATTTTGAAAAGAGATTCTTGAGCTTCAAGGGTGAAATAGACCCATAAATCAACAAATGACATACCTTAGTTCTTAATTTAGCAAAGATTGATGGAGAGACTTTCTATAAATTGAATCCCAAATTGAAACCCTAGTTTTTTCTCGAGAGAAAATTGAGAGAAACTAGTATATTTTGGGTTCCAAATAGCTGAATCTCGTGTTAAAGGGCTTAAATAGGGGTGGAAAATTGACCCTTTTAAACCCAGATAAGTATTTTAAATTGGTGAAAATTTCTTTACAAGGACGACTGGCGCGATGCGGTGCTATCACGCCATGTCACTGGAATTTAACAATTAGGATAAAGGAAAACGGCGCGACGCGGATCCAACGTGTTGCCACTTCATTTGTGACCTGGAAGTTTGGTGTGACACAGAGAAATCGTGCTGGGACACAGGAAAAAGGACCATTGCCATTTTATCTTGTGGCGTAGGATGCCACTGACGAATATGGTGTTGCGTTACGATGGGGACTTGAAATAGTCATAACTTTTTACCCGATTTTTGCATTTAGGCCAATTTTTATATAGATGGAAATATTATTGAATTTTTCACATTATAAAAAGTAAAAATGTTGAAAATTTCCATTGAATAAACATCATTCAATTTAGAAGCTAATACTTAACATTCTTGAGACAAAATTAGTTAGGAAACTTTGGGATATTACTGTTTATTCTTGAATTAATTATTTTATGGATTGATCACCCATAAAATACATATGTTGTCGACCTTTTGATCTTGGGAGAGGGAATAGGGAGATAGATTATGGGAATAAACAAAGTGTGAGTTTTTATTCTTTTATAAAATAAAGAATTAAACTTAGCGTCTTGGACAGGATATACTTAGATGCCTTACTTGATTCAAATGTAGGATGATAGCTTTAATTCACTTAATTGGATTATTAAATCCCCGCTCAACGATGTTGTTGAAATGTCCATATTAAGTAAAAGATTACAAATTAGTAAACCATGATCATGCAATTAACCCTACGGATCAACAACCAGGATAAGCAAATTAACGAATGAAATACAACAACATAGTATGATTGTTCGGAGTGCTTTAACCCTAGGTTTTTTCATTTATTATTCCAAGTACTTTTATTTTGCATTATTACTTTGGTTTTAATTTATAATATTCCAAACTCTTTTTGGTTACTCTTGCACTAAATTAATCTTAAAAGTTAAATTAGAATTGAATCATTGTTAAATTAAGTCTTTATGGGATCGATATTTGGCTTTCTTGAAGGCCATTATATTACTTGATAAGACCACGTATACTTGTGTGTGCACTTGGGTGCTGTTAGACACCATAGGAAACTTTAAAACCTTATGCTCTAATATCAAGTTTTGTCACGAGCCGAGGCTACCCCATGGTCGCAACACGATGCTTACAGCCACAAGTGACCACAAGCTAACCCATGAGCTGGTACCTTTTGTGAGCACTGAGTAAATAATAATAATACAACATATGTGAATGACAAACTAATATTTGTTAATCTTAACTAAAAAACTAAAATGAATATGTAAATGATCTATCTAAAATTAAAGAAAAGTACTAAAAGTTGAACGACTGTCTAACTGTATGTATGATAGCCACCAAAAACCCTAAGGAGCTGATGGGAAAAACCCCTAACTATCCCGAACTGACTAAATCATAATAAAATATAGAAATCAAAGAAATAACATAACACGTCCTTGATGGATGAGGACTCAGCAATACTTCATTGAAAATTACTGAGTTGTATAAGGATTGATAGGAAACTTTGTGTATGAACCTATGATATAAAAAAACATAACGCAAAAGATAAGTATGCGATCAGTTCTTTGAATGTACTGGTATGTGAGAAAAGTACTATCTAAAACACATATAGTATCTGAACATAAATATATATCATATAAATAGAGAAATGAAGACCAGGACTAAACTTGAACTAAAATAATTTGAAATCTGTATGACTGAATCTGTACATTTGAACATCTGAAATCTATACACTTGATCATGTAGACCTGAAAACATTTTCCCTTAAGACTACATCGAGACTGTGGGAGCTAGCTAAAATTGGCATGCCCCAATCTGAGCTATTGGGGTCCAACTTATAACCTTAGTTGGAAGGGTGTTGGCACCTTGCCAAGGGTACCAATAAATGACTGACCATGTGTATCCATGAGGCTGATGTCTCAAAGTACGGGGGCGTCATGCCTAAATGATGAGGGACCCCCTCATAATTTACAGTGGCTCCATAGGTCTGGAACTTTGAGATTTCTACTAACGTCTAATGCCTAAATGATAGGGGAGACATCATCCCTACATTCACTCGATGCTAAGTGTTTCTCCTAACTGAATAGCACTGGTGTTACTAATCATTTAACATGACATGGTACTATACTTGTAAGTTCTCAGCATGAACATGGCATTTTGAATATGATATCAAAACCATTGTCTGACTAACTTGTTACTTTAAAATAGAGATATGTAATACACATAGGTATTAGGTGTTCATAACGTGCCAGCACTGAATAATTATAAAAATATGAAAACTGTATTTAAACGGTAAGAGGAAATCATAATTCAAAGACCCAAAGGTAGTAAATTTCAACAACCACTTAACTACATAAATTTAAACATGGGAGAGGGTAAATAATAAGAAAACAACATGCTTACATGTTTTAAATTCATAAATACATGGATTCAATAAAAATATGCATAAGAACATGAAATCCAAAGCGTTACATAACCTAATTTACATGGGACCATATGAGAAAATTAATTTAGTTCAATCTACTAGGGAAAAACATGGATTGAACTCATCTTGAACATGTGAAATCTCATAAAGAAGGTAAACCTCATACTTTAATCAAGAAATAGGTTTTTTTGGGCTCAATAGGTGAAAGGGACCCATTGATGAATACCCCACATACCTCTATAGTTAGATTCTTGAGGAATGGTTCAACTAGAAAGCTTGAACTCTTAGGTTCTTATAAGGAGAAGCTTGAATTCCTTTATTTTCGGGATGGATGAAGGAGAAGCTTGAATTCCTTTATTTTTGGGATGGATGATGGTTTCTACATGATTGATTTAGAAGTTAATGGTTAAACAATGCCTTTTTGACAGTCATGAGTCATGTTTTAGACGACTGGGGTTGAGGGGAAAAATCCATACTACCCCTTGTCCCCTTAAATAATGAAGCCGAAAATACGCACCCCAGCGACACAGACCCTATCCCGGTGGAATGGACCTTACAATACGGACCATTTATAGCATGGGCCTATCTCAGGAGGTCAATGCCTATGTGGTCCAAACATGTCTTGAACCCTATCTAAAAATCCCAAAACTCTCCCGAGATACTCCTTTAACAACCCTGAATATGAATCAACTTAAAAACTAACGTCTCAAGGTTAGGAAGGCCAAAATTAAAGTCACCAAAGTTTAGGGGCCTTAAAAATGACTAAGTCCTTAAAACTTAGTTAAATTTTCAAACCTTGGACCCCTTAAAAAGGAAACTACGACTGAATCAAGCTTAGAATCTTACGGGGTATTATAGATACCCCTCCAAAAAAATTATTTTTAAATTATCTGATGTGTTTATATATGACCATTGTTAATCTCATTATGGCATTAGTATAAGGGACTTAATAATCATAGCTAGCATTTGCATGAACTGAATAGGTTGTGGTTTGTGATGAAACCCTGTGCTATGTTTTTGTGAGTTCCTTACTTTGTTTTTTTGTGTTTTGAATCCAGAAATTGCCTGGTTAGTCTTGCCTACATTGTAGGATAGTAGGTTAGGGAAGGATCATAGTCCCTTCTTGAAATTAGTCCAATTATATCCCAAACGATCTTCCAAGCATGAATAAATGTCCTTTAATACCTATTTTGAGCTTGATAGACTATTTTTCTTATTTTACCTTTCACCTTTCTATTTTAGTTACAATGAACCTATTTCAGCCTTGGTCCTCTTTGGACATTGTGCACATCAAGTGACGCAAATCTCCTAAGTTAAGGGTGGCTATGTAGGGGTGTGTGATTAAAATTGGGTATGAGGAAGAGTGTAGATAAGAGAAAAAAAAAATTAAGTCTAGGTGTGGTAGAAAAATAGAAAAAAAGTAAAAGAAAAAAAATAAAGAGAATAAAAAAATAAAATAAACCACACCCAACCGGAATGAGTTTTAAAATATAAAAAGGGTAAAATAAGGGTGGAATAAAAGAAAAATTTTGTTAATAAGTGGCCCCCCTCACATAATTTTAGTGCAGGAGGCTTAGTCACTAAATTACAAAATGTACCACACCAGCCCCCAAGCCTACATTACAAGCAGAGTAAAGTCCTGTAGTGATCCTAACCTGAATGTCCGAAAACTAAGGTAAAGAAAATAAGGTCAAGCCTATGGTATTCTGTGAATATTTTTGGAACTTCTTTATGAGTGTGAGTGTGAGTGTCTCGTGATCTCCCATTTATTACCATGAATTACACTATAAAGTGAATGAGACTTCTTTGTTATGATAGTACATGGGTTGTATTGCTAGCTGCTAATTTGATTAGGCACTGTAACTTATACATATGCATGATTGTTTATTACAAATGTAATGCCATATGAAATATCATATCTTGATTCACTTGTGTCAGAATATTGTGTTGTATTGATATACACAGTTGGTTGTGAACCATTAAAATTAGAGGGGGTAATGTTCTTGAGCTTAAATAAGATGATTGAGTGTCGTAGATATCTTAGGTTTCTCTTGGTTAAGCGTCATTGTGTTATTTTTTTTTGTATTACTGCCTAAGGATATAAAAATATTCTAAGTTGAGCGTGTTGATGTGCTACGATTTCATAGTACTTTAGATGCTTAAAATTTTGAAAATATGTAGTTACTTAGGCCATTTTATTAGTTATAATGTGTTTTGTGTCTTGTTTTATAGGAAACCAGGTTTTGTGAGCTAAACAGAAGAAAAGACGTTAAAGACTACATTTTAGACCACCTACAATGGTTCCTATGTGGCATAGGTGCCACCTACATAGTATAGGAAATAGATTTGGTTTCAGAAGAGTGATGTTTAGATAATCAGAAGTGGAAATTCTTGCACTGCTACCAATGATGGAGCACCTACGGCCTGTAGGTACCACCTACGGCCAGTAGGTGCTAGAGTAAGTACCACAAGTTGAAGATTCAGAGAGATACTACAGATTTGAGGACCTTGGTACCTATATGGGGCCACCTACGGCCCGTAGGTGCCACTTATGGCCCATAAATGGCACTGTAGGTGGCCACCAACTCAAGTTTTCCTATTTATTTCGAAATGGATTCCTAGGGTTTCTATGTAATCTATAAATACTCTTTTGACATTTTTTTAATTAAGTTTATGCATTTATACTATTCACAAAAATATTTTGATTCCAAGATTGACATTTGGTTCTCTTGTTCTTGGTTTTTAGTTGATTTATTGATTTGTGACTTTGGGTTTTCTTCATCTATTATTGTGAGATTGATTTTATGTTTTATTCATTGGATTCTATGGATTGTTTTAAAACTATGAGTGGCTAATTTCCTTACCTAGGGTTGTGGGAAACCTGGAAGAATAACAAAGCAGGGGAAGTGCAACGTGGTTCTATTCTTGCACATATTATGGGTTTTTTTACTTTAATTGCCTTCTTAACAGTCACAATCGTTAAGAACCCATTTGTATTCACTACTTACTTCAAAAAAGAGGTAAAGATTAGGAAAAGAGATCATGAAAGCAATTTGAGATTCATCACCCTATCTTATCATTCTGGCATCTCATCTAGTTAACTTGAAACTAAAAATGTAACAGTTAATCTGGGATCTAAGATAACAGTTAGTAAGGTAACACTCTGAAACATTAAAGATAAAGAGTGAAATTCACTAAAGGCATCCACAAGATGGTTAGTGATATATGATTTATCAAATCCTCCATACAAAATATTGGGTTAGTTCAACCGAGCATGATAAACCTCAGAAGTTAGGAAGTAGGGGAAACACAGTCCTAGTTTTTATTTCAGATCATTTATAACAGAATCCATTGAAGTTTTGTTACTTTTTACTAATCAAAGCAAATCCCTCCATTTACTTTTCTACACTGCCAAATTGTTTCAATAAGTTAGAGAGATAGTTCTAAGCTATTCCCTGCAGGATCGACCCCAACCTAGTTGGGTTACTATATTTTGACATCGACCACTTTATACTTCTTGGAGGTGTAGTTTTGGACGAAATCACTCGCATGCATGGGAAGGGTATAAATACCCACTTAGCCCAATTATTCACAATTTCATCTATTCTCTAGAATCTTAAATCCTTAAAATTGGGAGTTCATGGGAGAACCAATTGTGGGTGATTGTGGAGCTTTAGTATAATTAATTTACATGATTACCAATAGAATTTACGGTAGTATTCCATTATGTTCATGGTTGATTTCTACATTATTATCTAGAATAGCTAAAGCTTGGTGAATTAATTTTAGCACCACTAAAATCCACCCATTTTTTAGGGTAAATATTCCTTGAGCAAAGAGGGATGTTGCATTGGTGTCAAATATGTGATTTCGTAAATGGGCTCCACATAGGATTTTTACGTATTTTTGAACCCGAAGCATGTACTACTATATGGGTATCACTGTTTGCTTATTTATGAGTAGATTTTGATTTTTATGGAGTGTCACCTTGTGGGAGCATCTCAGAAGGGAAAATTGGTGACTTAGTGTATTCTTCAAGCTTTTCATTGGTGCCCAAGTAGGCTAGGTTACCTTCTTCATATAATGAGTTATATCATATTATAATTATGATATCATGCTAGATATGGGGAAGTATTTAGATGTTGGAAGTATGAATAAGGATATTTTGAGTAATTGGACCATCTAGGCTGTCTTGAAACTGTAATTGAGGGTGAAATTAGCTTACCTACTTATGTCTAAAGTGATTTTGGTGTCATATTTATATTTAGAATGAAAATTCCTTAATTACACACGCTAGGAGAAATTTTCCTTAGTCATTCATGTTTATAGTGGAATTGTCCTTAGATTCTTAAGTTAGGCTAAAATTTCCCTAATTGATATTGTTTTAGTTAGAATTACCTTAGTTAATCATTTTTGGGAAGGAGTACTGTCTTGGGGCTATTTATGGATTACTTGATATCTAGAAATGAAGTTACATGCCTTAGCCTAGTTCGGGGTAGAAATTGCCTAAAAAATAGATATCGGGGATTAGAGTGGGCCTCTCTAGCCCATCCACCAAGACTTGTGTTACCCTTATAGTCTTAGTTACGCATGATATACTTTTATTAATGGTTGGATTCACATTTGAGGAGATCAAATATATTTATTGAGTATGTTAGTTGGATATTGAAGGATTGATGCTAATTTTAGGTGTTGATATGCTATAGAAATATAGCACTTTCGATGCTTAAAACTATGAAAATATGCATGATTCTTAGGTTATTTTGTTAGATATGATGTGTTATCGGTATGTTTTGCAGGAAACTAGGTTTTGGAGGCTAAGTTCAATAAAAACATGAAAAATGGTGTTTTTGACTACTTACTTGAGCATTTTTGGTTATTTGTGGCATTTACCGGGTGTATGTGACCAAAGCATGTATCAGAATTCGAAGTCCAGAAGCCTGGTTGTAGGAATTTGAAGACATATCACTTGCCTATGTCCACTTGTAGACCGTATGTAACACTTTATGTCTGTATGTGGCTACGGTAAGTGCCAAACTTGAAAATCCAGAGAATGCAAAAGTTGATGGAAAATTTCTGGCACTTACCTGTGCCTACTTAAGGACTTTATGTAGTACTAGTAGACCATAGGTGGTTAAGGTAAGTGCCAAAATTCCAAACTCTAGTGAGTGAATAGTGTAGGAAAATTTTCTATAACTTACCTGGATCCACATGAGGATCGTATGTGGTACATACGGGTCGTATGTGGCCCAAGTAAGTGGCCACCAACTCCGTTTGTCCATTTTCATCTGTGCTTTGATATTTAGGGTTTCCTCATGTACTATGAATACCTTTTATGTGCTTTTAGTAGAGGTTATGTATTCCTTATACTCACTAACATATATTGTGATTCTGTGATCCAAATTTGGTTTTAGAAGTATTTTGTGTTAATTTTGGTTGCTAATTCAATTGAGATTTTAGGTTTTTAGTTGTGATTATTGTGATTTCATCTAATTCTTTCAATTATGAATATTGTTGATTATTTCACAAGCATGAGCAACTAAAACCGTTATCTAGGGTTATAGAAACCTCAGTAGATTGATGAAGTAGGGGAAGTACTATGTTGTTCTAAAATGATACCCATGCGTGTATTGTATTATCTTTAGTTTAATAGATATCTTAGTGGTTGAAAATGTTATGATCCCGCCTAGATTATTGCTACTTACTCCAAAAGAGGATTAGTGACTAGGAAAAGACAATTACAACAGTAATTAGAAAATTAACCATTGGTCAACGCTAATGAGTATTATCTAAGTAATATCGTTAACTATCATCTAATAACTACAGACCTAAAAGGTAATAGTTAACTATGATCAAGGATAAGGTTCAATAAGGCCACATCCTGAGACTCAAAAGGCAAAGGGTGAAATGCATCAACTAGTCCAAAAGACAATTGAAGGTGCATAACTTATTAGATTCTACATACAAGGTGTTGAGTTTGTTCAATAATTCACTATAAGCCTATTGAATTAAGAATCCAGGGGCAACATAATCCTAGTATTCATCTATGACTAAGTACAACTAGAGTTGCTATTTGTTACTTTTTCGATACTGCCACTACAATCCCCCTATTTATTTTTTCAGTTCTGTCCATTGATTATAGAAGTTAAGAGACATAATTCCATGTATTCCCTTGAATTTGACTGTAACCTTTGTTTCGTTTCTATATTTGACATCGACCATATTAGATTTAGATTGAAGGAGTAGCTTGTGCGTTATAAAAATTTTAGCATCATTATCAGGGAATACATTATTTAATTATGAATTAAGGTTGTTGTAGTTGGCGAGTATTTGTGTTCTTATTCTTAGTTGGGTATATGTCGATGTATTCCTATCACACGGAGTAGAGGCAATCCCTTACTCCCATTGAATCCAAATCCAAAAAGGATCCTACAAACACCTAGTAAGATGACAAAGCCTAGGAGAGTGGTATTCCTGAAGAGGTTTGTGATAGAGCACACCATGTGCCTCCCACTTCTCCTAAAGGAGTTTAGGATATTGTTAACTATCAAACTAAGGTGTTTTTAGCATAATTTTCTAATCAGAGGAAGGAAAAAGATGCTCAGCATATAGCTTGGGAGATAGAGAAAGCAGAGTAGATACAGGAAGTAAACCGCCAAGCAGCACTCGGTGGTAATCAGAATAGAGTTAGGGGTGGCCATTCTTAAGTGATCCCAGCATACCATATTTATAGCCATATAAGGATGATGAAGAGTATCTGGGGTACGTTGAGTCGACATAGATAGGAGCTATCATTCCTCCTGTATGATCTAGAGATAGCGGCGGTTATATTTGCCTTAAAGATATGACGTCACTATTTGTATAGGATTCATGTTGACATATATAATAACCACAAGAGTTTGTAATATATCTTTAATCAGAAGGACCTAAATTAGACACAACAAAGATGGCTTGAATTATTAAAAGACTATGATGTTGATATCTTGTATCATCCAAGAAAACCAAATGTGGTGGCAGATGCATTAAGTCGTAAGGCTATGGAGGTTCTCCTTCTTAAAACTCTAGATGAGGGACTTATTATGCATAATACGGCAGAATCTTCATTAGTAACTGAAGTAAAAGAGAAGCCCTATGCAGATCCTATTTTGTTACAACTTAAAAAGAATGTGCAATATGGTATGACAAAGGCATTTGATCTTACGCAAGAAGGAGTACTCCGGTACCAAAACAGATTGTGTGTGCCGAATGTATATGGACTAACAAAGAGGATTATGATAGAAGCACATCATTTAAGGTACTCTATCCATCCAGGGTCAACAAAAATGTATCATGATTTAAAAGGGATGTATTGGTGGGGTGACAAGAAGAAGAACATTGCTAAATTTGTAGTCGAATGTCCAAATTGTCAAAGAGTTAAAGTAGAGCACCAAAATCCCCGGGGTTACATGCAATGTACAAATCTTCCAATCTGGAAGTGGGACATGATCAACATAGATTTCATCACTGGTTTGCCTCGTACATCTCGAAGGTTTGATTTCATATAGGTGATCGTTGATAGTCTTACCAAATCAGCGCACTTTTTACCAGTTAGGACCACTTACACAGTTGAAAAATATGCCAAATTATATATTAAGGAGATAGTTCAACTACATGGAGTTCCAATCTCTATTATATCGGATCGAGGAGCTTAATTTACTGCAAATTTTTGGAAGTCTTTCCAGAGAAATTTGGGAACACAACTGAATCTAAGTACAGCTTTTCACCCTCAAACGGATGGACAAGCAGAACGTACCATTCAAACACTTGAAGATATGCTGCGAGCTTATGTATTAGACTTTAAAGGTAGTTGGGATGATCATTTACTTCTCATCGTGTTCACCTACAATAATATTTATCATTCAAGTATCAAAATGTCACTATATGAAGCTTTGTATGGAAGAAAGTGTAGATCACCAATTGGATGGTTTTAAGCGGGTGAAACTTCCTTATTCGGGCTAGATCTTGTTCATCAAGCTATGAAAAAGGTTAAAGTGATCCAACAACGGCTAAAAATAGCCCAAATTCGACCCAAGTCATATGCATATATTAGAAGGAGGGGGCTAGCATTTTTTATTGGCGATTGGGTATTCTTGAAGTTGTCACCAATGAAGGGGGTTATGACATTTGGTAAGAAAGGAAAACTAAGTCCACGTTATATAGGCCCATATAAGATTACTCAGAGGTTTGGCCATGTCGCTTATGAATTAAAGGTAACACAAGAGCTCTCAATAGTTCATCTAGTATTTCACATCTCAATGCTTCGAAAGTGCATTGGAGATCCATCTCATATTACCCCTACTGAAGATGTACAAATTGCAGAAGATCTCACCTATGAGGAAATACCTATTGCAATTCTAGATCGACAGTTTAAAAAGTTGAGGAATAAGGAAATAGCTTCTGTAAAAAAGTGCTTTGGAGGAATCAGCAACTAGAAGAGATCACATGGGAAGCTGAAGAAGCAATGAAATCCAAGTACCCCCATTTATTCAAATACAAAGAAAAATTTCAAGATATTTAATTTGACCAATAACAATTAAGAGTAATATATAGGTACTATGTGATAATAGGGATGTTAAATTTAGGCTTTAACTTGTTTTGGTTGGACAGTTATGCTAACATTCGAGGACGAATTTTTCTAAGGGGGAAGGATGTAACATCCCGTATTTTGCCTGTACTTGTTCTAATTATATGGAACCTTTTATAGCCTTGTGGTATAGTAACGGATGAGATTGTTATGCAAGTGTTAATGGTGTAGATAGGATTATATATGCTATCCGTGCAGTTTTTATGTGATGAGACCAAGTTAACATCGATACAACTATTTAAACTTGGGATCATAATCTAGTATTTGAATTTGAAGTTTAAAGTGACCAAGTGTGTATAAGTTTAAGGTTAGATTAAAGGGATTAGGGTTTAAGGTTAGATTAAAGGGATTAGGATCTGAAAATGGAACAAAATATTGAGGTGCTTGCTTGACTTAATTAAGCTAGTAGGTGAGTCACCTACTTGAGTTATTTGGACTAAATTAATTGACATATTGCTATGGACCAGATTTGGGAAATGTAATGTACTCATTTGGGCCCAAATTAAATAGAAGAGGAAGAAAATGGGTAAAAAAGGCCCAATACTCAAACCTACCAAGGCCCAAGTTAAAGAGAAGAAAAGAAGGGAAAATGGGTGGCTAAGGCCCAATAACTTTGGAACCACAAAATCCCAATATATTGTGCAAGTAGATACATTAGTCACATGATAAAATATGGGCCAAAAAGGGTCAATAAAGTCGGCTAAAGATCAGCTCCTTTATATAGATTGAAATCAGCAATGTTTGCTCATTTTTAACTTAGACAAAAATTTCAGCTTCTAGGTTTTTCTCTCTTGTTTTCTCTTGGCTATGAAGTAACCCTATATTTCCACAAGGGTTCTTGGAATATACCTTCCTCCTAAGATAAATTTAAGTGAATAATTCATGAGCTTGTACTAAGGAAACTATGTGTTCTTCAAGACTAATTTCTGGACAGCCCTCTCTATAAGTTGGACAGTCCATTGCTCTTAGTTATTAAGGGATTTATTTCTTTCTACTTTGGTGTATGTGTGAAGGGATTAAGCTATTAAAGAGATACAAATTAAGGGGCTAAACTAACAAGGAAATCAAGGAATGTTTGCTGTCCATTTTTATCTTTTTTTATATACATGTGTTGGTAGAGGATTGCACATATTGGGTTGTTATTAAAGGATGATTGGGTGTTGTTTGCGGACTGTTTTGTGTGTTTGTGTTATGGGCTGCCAGGTTGATGTTTGAGAAAGGTGTGGTTAGTTTGTAATGAAATATACAAGAAAGGTGTGGTGGTACACCACCAAACTAATTGTTGCATTTATTACTGCCCAATTTATTTTGTGTGTTGGTTGGAGGGTGTAACGAAGATGATGTGGTTTTGGTTGTCCTATAACAAGTGACACATAATAGCAGCGTATTGTATACCAAGAAGCCAACGACCTTGTTCCCACTCTTTAATATGTCAAAACACCTCAATACGTGTTTATTATTAAACCTGCACATCTATCTTTATTTGAAAATTTTAGAAGTTCTCCATTTACTCAATTAAGACCCATGAGTTATTTTAAGCTCCTAAACAATTCATTGGTGTGCCAATAGCTATCTACCTCATTTTTGTAGTATTAAGTGCCTATTTACATGTCTCTTAGTGACAGGTTATTATTTCAAGGTATCATAATGTTATGACCACTAAAGTAACAATCTCAAAGGCTAAATAAACTAAGTAGCATAAATCTGTAAAACGAGTGGCAGCTCAGAGGCATAATCCTAGCATGGTCCAATATCGATACCTTTATATGTTGGTGGCAGCTCAGGGGCATAAGCCTAGCATGGGCCAATCCCAATCTTTATATGTAGGTGGCAGCTCAGGGGCGTAAGCCTAGCATGGGCCGATCCTAATTTATCTATTTACTATTGATCAGCTGGTCATTTGCATGATATATAGCTTACAAAGATTATGAATTAAGAAGGTAAAAGTGAAGAAAGGAACGTAATGTATGTATTCTCATAAGTATATATAAAGGTTTGTCTACTAGTAATACTTATATCTAATTTCTATTAAGTTTTTGTATCATGTGTTGTTAGCTTCAGCCTTGTATACTCAGTACATATTTTTGTATTGACGTACCTCACGAGGGACCTGTATTTCATGCTGTAGGCACAGGTACTTCAGTTCATACACCTCATTAGTAGGAGCACAGCTATTCGATGACTATTGGTGAGCTTCAAGTTAATTCGGGGATTTTCGAGTCTGTTCCATATATTTTGGTATTGTGCAGAAGGCTAAGAGTAGGGCGGGGGTTTGTCCTGACCCTAAATAAGTATATTTTTCTTTTAGAGGCTTTGTAGACTACTGTAAAGTTATGGTAGTGTCTTGCCTTTAGACATGGTGGCCCCAACGGCCAAGTGTTGTATATATCAGTTTGTGCTTGCATGTGTAATTATTCTTATCGATACATAATATCAGGTTGGTTAGAACCTTTGGTTGTCATAGTTACATGCATGAGAAGTACAAGGTTATGAATTGGTTCTCTCGGGCCTTCACAGCTACGGGTGCCTATCCACCCCAATAGGAGTTGAGGCATGACACTAGGTTAGGTTCAACCAAGTCCCGATCCCTTGCCAGCTTACTACTTTGAAAATCTATTTTTTTAAAAACAAAACCAAGACCAAGCATAAAAAACACCAAATAAATCTAAAAGTAAAACTAAAATAAACAATTGCTAAATTACAAGTCCCCGACAACGGCGCCAAAAACTTGACAGCACCAAAGTGCACACGCAAGTGTACGTGGTCTTATCAAGTAGTAAAGTGGCTTGAAGGAAGCCCAAGTATTGATCTCTTACAGACTTGCATTCGCTGACTATCTAATTCTACTTTAACCAATTGAGGAGAGTAGCAAAAAAAGTTATAGAATTGTAAATTAAAAATAAAATAAACAATGTATAAAAATAAAGTACTTGGAACAATTATTGGACAAAAAGCCTAGGGTTAAAGCACTCTGAACTATCATACTATGTTATTGAAATTAATTCATCAATTTACTTATCTTGGTTGTCTACATCATGCCCCTCTTTGAATGTAAACACAAAGTATTTTCAGACAAAAAAGTAAACAATGAGATAGATTTTTGACCTGACCATTATCCAAAGAAAGAAACAAAAGGAAGAAGCGCAACCGAGTCTTGATGGCATTCTACCTTTCTCAAGTTATATAGGAGTCAAAACACATATAGTTCTAGGATTGACAAGAAAGAGGACTGTACCAAGTTGAACAGTCAGGTAAGGCCCTATCGAGGTTTCGGTCTACGGCTCTGTTATTATATCAAAAATAAAAATTATAAGTTAAAAGATAAAAGAAATTACAAAAGTCCTATCTATACAACTTCTTTTGGACTCTTGACTTGAGTTTCTGATGCTTACAAAATTGACAAAAGATGTGATATTCTTTTGGTTGAACTTGATAAAAGATTTTTTCTCCATACAAAATTTAATGTTGGAGATGAACTCATAAATTAACCATGTTCTATATTTGGTACTT
The DNA here is from genome assembly GCA_030864225.1 of Capsicum baccatum var. pendulum. Lineage (NCBI taxonomy): Eukaryota > Viridiplantae > Streptophyta > Magnoliopsida > Solanales > Solanaceae > Capsicum > Capsicum baccatum. Next base: position 153,862,166 of record CM061560.1, on the reverse strand, counting down.
TTGAACCTTAATCCCTAATTTGAAAATCTCCATCCTATTCCTTAGGCGGGCTCCAGACTTAGAATTTCTTCACCTTATTTCTTGACTAGTTATTTTATCACCCTGTTCTCTAGGAGGGCTCCTGTTTTTCTATTTTTTAATCTTTTGATTTTCAATTTCATTATCCTGTTCTTTGGCCGAGCTCCTGACATGTAATTTCCTTACTTTATTGACTTTCAATTGCTTCACATTATTGCTTGTCTTTCAATCTCTTAACCTTGTTGCTTCACTTTTAAAATCTTTACCCTATTATTTAGGTGGGCTCCCAACTTGCAATTTCATCACCCAGTTCTTTTAGGCGGGCTCCTGACTTGCCATTTTATCATCCTATTCTGCAGGCGGGCTCCTAACTTGCAATTTCATCACCCTGTTCTTCAAGCGGGCTTCTAACTTTCAATTTCATCACTCTGTTCTTCAGTTGGGATCTTGACTTTCAATTTTATCACTTTGTTCTTCAGGCGGGCTCCTGACTTTGAATTTTATCACCTTGTTCTTCAGGTGGGCTCCTGACTTTTAATTTTCATCGCTCTACTCTTCAGGTGGGCTCCTGACTTGCAATTTCATTACCCTGTTCTTTATGAGGGATCATGACTTTTAATCTTGTTCTTTAAGCGGACTCCTGACTTTTTATTTCATCACCCTATTTTTCAAGTAGGCTCCTAACTTGAATTTTTATCACCTTGTTCTTCAGGCAGGCTGCTAACTTACAATTTCATCACCCTATTCTCCAGGCGGTCTCTTGACTTTCAACTTCATCACCCTATTCTTCAGGCGGGTCCTGACTTTTAATTTCATTACCCTGTTCTCCAGACAGGCTCCTGACTTGCCATTCTATTACCCTGTTCTCCAAGAAGGCTCCTGACTTTCCATTTCATCACCCTATTCTTAAGGCGAGCTCTTGACTTTCAATTTCATCACCCTGTTCTCCAGGCAAGCTCTTAACTTTTAATTTCATCACCCTTTTTTCCAGGTGGGCTCTTGACTTTCAATTTCATCACCCTATTCACCAGGTGGGCTCCTGACTTTTATTTCATCACCCTGTTAAGGCGGGCTCTTGAAATCAAAATAAAAACTTGAATGAAAATTATCCCACATGAAGATTATGATAAAGAAAGATTCCATTTTCCAAAAATAAAGTCGTATTTTCTAGGAGGGTCCTAAAGTAAAGTTCCATATAACAGGAATTAAATTTTCTTTTTACACTAGTTTATCCTCAAAAGCTTTTGTAAGTGTCAAAGCCAATCACAACTACTTGTAATAATGCATAATGCAAAGATTAATCTGAATTCTGATCAACAAATGCACCTTTTGAGTGTAAAATTGAATGATTGAGACCAATAAGTCCCTTTCTTAAGAGTGATAGTGGAAGATTCTTACTAAAAGGGCATCTTTTAAGATTAACAGCTCAAATTAGGAAGTGCACCTCCTAACTATGAGATATAAAAGATGCAAAATAAAGAATATGTCTCTTAGGGGTATAAGATGATGAGTTTTACCATAATTATAATTATAAAACTTGAATGATGATGTTGAATCCCACACTGTGGGATGATTTCTCTAGTACTTTCTTGGACTGCTTCTTTCCTTAGAAGTTGAGAGAGGCAAAAGGGAAAGAATTTGTAAATCTAAAGCAAGGTAGGATGACGATCAAGGAGTATACCTTGAAATTCCATCATTTGTCCTGATATGTTCCCGAGTTAGTGTCTAGCATGAGGTCTAAATGAGAAATTTTACTTAGGGATTGTCCCATGATTTTATTCTAGAGAGTAAAGCTACCTTGTTGAACAAGAAAATAGACATCTCCAGGTTGGTTATGTATATGAAGCAGGTTGAGAAACAAAACAAGAAATAGGCAGAGATAGGGGAAAGATAGAATAAGAAGTTTAGATTTTTTTATTAAGGTGGAGGTCAGCAGCAGAGTTGTAAAAATAGTAGAAATAAGTCTAAAAAAATAGGAAAGTTCTGGTTCCTACTCTATAGCTTGTGCTCCTTATTTGAAGCCGTCAGGTAATTGTCGCTCTCAGCATAATAGTGGTTTAAGGGTAGATGGTGCTCAATCTCAGGATGGATTAGCTCAGTCCACTCTATCATATCCTCATTATAGATTTTGCGGGCAGGTGAATTGTGGGTTTTATGAAGAAGGAAGGAAAAAGTGTTTTAAATACGATCAGTTTTGTCACTTGTAGAGGGATTGTCCTTCTAAGGATGCTTAGGGGGAAATAAGATTACTTTTGCCACTTTATTAACCCCTGCACCAAAGGGTGCTACTTCTGTTTCTAGTACCGGTATTGGCTAAAATACCTTGTATGCTCTTACTACCTGTCAGGACTCTGAGGTATCCCCCAATATTATTATTGGTATGTTACGACTTTTTTCTTATGATGTGTATTACTTTATTAATCCGTGATCCACTATTTATTATGTCACCCCATTTTTGGTTGTACATTTTGGTTTTGGTCTCAAGTGCATCGCTTATCCCTTTTCTATCTCAACCCTGGTGGGTGACTCTTTGGTTGCTAAAAGAGTCCATAGGGGTTGTGTGGTATCTGTTGGTGGTAGATACAGTCTTGTAGATCTGATAGAGTTAGACATGGTCGATTTTGATGTCATATTAGGGATAAATTGGTTGCATCCGTGCTATGCCTCCTTAGATTATTGGACATATAAGGTTATGGTTAAATTCCCTAATGAGTTAGTCATTGAGTGGTAGGGGGTTCTCTAGTTCCTAGGGAGAGGTTTATATCACATCTTAGAGCTTAAAAGTTTATTTTTAAGGAGTGTTTCTATAATTTGGTTCGGGTAAAAGATTCAAACTCATATGGTCCTTCATTGACTAACGTTCCTGTGGTTAATGAATTTCATGAGGTTTTTCTCGATGATTTTCCTGGTGTCCCTCCCGATAGGAAGATTTATTTTGGGATTGACCTTGTTCCAAACACCCATACTATCTTTATCCCTCCTTATAGAATGGCTCCAACTATGTTAAATGAGCTTATGGAGCAGTTGAAAGACTTCTTTGACAAGGTTTTTATCCATGCTAGTGTGTCTCCATAGGGTGCCTTTATTTTGTTCGTACATAACAAGGATAGTTTCCTTCGAATGTGCATTGATTATCGTCAGTTAAATAAGGTCACAATGTTGAATAAGTATACTCAGTCTTGGATTAATGATTTGTTTGACTAGCTTCAAGGTTCTAGGTCTTTCTCTATGATTGATGTTAGGTCCGGTTACCATCAGTTAAAGATAGGGAAGTAGATATCCCTTAGACTACCTTTTGAACGTAGTATGGTTATTATGAGTTCTTAGTCATGTTTTTTGGTATGACTAATGCCCTGGCAACATTCATGGACTTTATGAATAGGGTCTTTCGTCAGTTTCTAGATTTATTCATCATCAGGTTTATAGATGATATTATGGTGTATACAAAGAATGAGGCAGATTATGTTGTTAACCTCCATATTATGTTGCAAACCTTGAAATATCAACATTTGAATGCTAAGTTTTCAAAGTTCGAGTTTTGGTTGTAATTTGTTATTTATCTGGGTTATATTATTTCTAGTGAAAGGATCATGGTAGATCCACAGGAAGTTACAGTGGTTAAGAAGTGGCCTAGGCCCATAACTCCAGTTGATATTTAGAGTTTATTGGGTTTAGACAATTACTGTAGGAGATTTATGAAAAGTTTCTCAACTATAGCTGCCCCACTGACTAGGTTGACCCAGAAAAAAGTGAAGTTTTGTTGGCCTGATGCTTGTGAGGGTAGTTTTGAGAAGCTGCAATATAAGTTAACTTCAACTCCAGTTTTGACTCTTTCTTAAGGCACTGGTGGTTTTGTTGTCTATTGATATTTGTCCCATATGGGACTTAGTTGTGTGTTGATGCAGCATGGTAGGGTGGTGGACTATGCTTATAGGCAGTTGAAAGTTCATGAGAAGAATTACCCAACTCATGACTTAGAGTTGTTGGTTGTGGTGTTTGTATTGAAGATCTGGTGTCACTATTTATATGGAGTCCATGTAGATATCTTTTTTATCATAACATTCTACAATGTGTATTCACTCAGAAAGAGTTAAATCTCAGGTAGAGAAGGTGGCTTGAGTTGCTAAAAGACTATGACATGAGTTTCCACTCTTACCCAAGTAAAGCTAATATGGTTGTTGATGCTCTTAGCAGGTTATCCATGGAGAGTCTAGCTTATTTGGATAAGGATAAGCTGGAGTTGGTGAAAGATATTCATTGTTTGGCTAACCTTGGAGTTTATCTCTTAGACTCTGAGTATGGCAGTATGTTTGTACAAAAGGTGGTAAAATCATCCCTTATTACTAAAATAAAGAAGAAATAGGATTGGATCCTGCCTTAGTAAAGATCAACGGAGATGTGGGTCAGCAAAATAAAGTGGCTTTTAAGATTGGTAGCGATGGTATCTTGAGGTACCAAGGCAGATTATATGTTCTCAATATAGATGGGTTGAGAGAGAGAATCTTGGTTGAGGCTCATGAGTCATGTTACGTCATTCATCCTAGTTCGATAAAGATGTATCATGAATTTAAGAAGATTTATTAGTGGAACAATATGAAGCGAGATATGGCTACTTTTGTGGCCAAATGCATGGTGTGTCAATAAGTGAAGTTTGAGCACATGAGGCCCAGTGGGTTAACTCTAAATATTGAGTTGCCTGTGTAGAAGTGGGAAGTGATTAATATGGATTTTTTTGCCAGTATACCTTGGTCTCAAAATTAGTTTGATTTGATTTGGGTTATTGTGGATAGGATGACAAAATCTGCTCAGTTCTTGCGAGTGAGGACTAATTATTTGGCATAAGATTATGTGAAGATTTCATCTTAGAGATTGTAAAGTTGCATGGGGAGCCTGTTTCTATCATGTCAAATTGTGGTACTCAATTCTCAGCGTTTTTTTTGTGTTCATTTTAGAGAGGATTACAAACTAAGGTGAGCCTTAGTACTGCTTTCCGCCCATAGTTGGATGGTCAAGCAGAAAAGACTATTCAAACATTGGAAGATATACTTTAGGTTTGTGTGATTGACTATGGTGGTAGTTGAGTTGATCATTTGCCTCTTATAAAGTTTGAGTATAATAAGAGAGACCACTCTAGTATTGGGATGGCTCCGTTTGAGCCATTATATGGTAGGAGGTGTAGGTCTCCTATTGGGTGGTTCGAGGTTGGTGAAGTGGAGATATTTGGCACAGATTTGGTTCACCAAGTAATGGAGAAGGTGAAGGTGATTCGAGATAGACTAAAAATTGCCCAAATTCACCAAAAGTCCTACGCAAATGTGAGGCATGGGGATTTAGAATTTGAGGTTGGCAATTGGGTGTTCTTAAAAGCATCTCCCATAAAGGGAGTAATGTATTTTTGGAAGAAGGGGAAGCTCAATCCCTGATTATGTTCTGTGTTGACTATGAATTGAACCTATGAGTGTAGGGTCTCATTATGATTGGTCCCATTGAGTTGTAAGGATAATAGTGTAGGGTGACTTGGTGGTACTGCCTTGGTTACGACTCATGGTGACGAGTCGTATGGTGTGGTTACGAGTCAAGGGGTTGACTCGTAAACAAAGGCAGAACTTTTCATCTTTTAAGTTGAGGGCATTTTGGATATTTTCCCTCTAGGCCAAATAGAAACCCACAATTTATAACCTCTTTTAGGGTGTCATTATGTCTATGAAATATCTAAGTAACTCCTCAAATACTCCTAAATCCCCAAGGTCAAAAACACTTAGGGTTTCTAAAAGGTTGATCATTTAGGGCTCTCAAGGGTGGTTTCTCTCCGTACATCTTACTATTTTAGGCATGTTACTCTTCCTTAATTGTTAATTTTGCAAAATTATGTGATTAATGTATTGTTCATAAGATTATTGTTTTGGTTTTGAAAACAAAGGTTAGGGGTTTTGAATGTTATGAATTGAACAATGTGTCTCATGGTTTATATATATATTTTTATGTTTTTAATATGGTTTTGAACTTGTGGGTGCATACGTATGGTGAATGAACTAGGGAATTGTGATCTTCCCCAACTTATGGCTTTGAAGTGGTTATAACCCCAACTTCATAATGTGAAATTGGTTTTAGTTATGAGAACTGTGGGAATTTGTAAAGTTGAACTAGTCTTGAACTATTGCATGATATAAAAAAGTATTTAAAATACAACGGTATAATTTAATGAACAAAGGGAGTCGGTGTTCCCCAATGTGTATTAATGAACATAGGGAATTGTTCTCCCTAAGTTAATGAAAATTGTTTTGGCATGATGTATTACCTTACAAGTGTAGTTGGTATAATGAGGCTAACAATGTATGCCTAAAAGTGTAATACGGTTCATTGAATAGGAATGTGTGATAATGGTTTTAATTGGGCTTTAATAAGGGTTGTGTAGCTGATTCATGAAAGTGAAAGTCCGAGTGACCAATACTGGAAACGCATTTGCCTATGTGGGGTCAAAATGACTGAGAGGGTTGAGTTCCCCTAATTATTATTTCTTAATTAGAGAGGTTTGATTCTCCCATAAATTATTATATGATCGGGTACTTAAGTCACCTTCGTATATATTAGGAGGCTCGAGTCCCTCATGTGCGTATATATGAGATTATTCTCCAATTTGTGTAGCTACACGCACTGGGGCCCAACAAGGGGGTGAGAGTTGGGGCTTATATAGCCCCTGGGTACTATTATATGGTGGTTGAGTTACACAATCCAGGCTAAAGTTTTGAAATGCATGTTAAACCTTATTCCCTATCCCAACATATGATATATATATATGTACATATGTTTACGTATTTGATTTCGTGTACTTCTTTGAATAATTTTAAACTATTGATCATATCATTATGTTATCTTTATTTCTGAGTTACATGCTAGCGTTCACCCCACTAATTGTCTTTGGAAGTTGTATCCCCACGCGATGCATGAACTAGTCATACTTCTACTCCTCCTGCTCAGTGACTTAGATTCAAGATGAGCTAGCAAGTCAGATTGAAGTGGTGAGCTTCCATGCTTTGAAAGACCCCATTTTATGATTATGGTTTGCTTTACATTTTGACTATTCCTTTGGACTTGATCTTTTTCTATGGTCGGGGGTAGGTCCTAACTGGATATTCTTTGTCTTTGATTAGAGGATTTGTCGGATTACAGTTGGCATGGGTGGTGTTGGTATCGGTATTGGTATTGGTATTAGTATTAGCTTTTATACCGGTATCGGCTTGTTTTGGTTGTAGACATATTTTAACATCTTTAAGTTAATATTCTCTTATATTGTTATATGTTTGAAATTCAGCCTACCTTGGGGTATGGTCTGTTTGGTTTTGGTAGGTACAGGGGGTTATCTTTGGTCCAAATAAAACTTGAGATACCCATCACGATCAGGCCCTGGTTCAGGTAGTGACAGAGACGTGTAGAAGACATGTTCACAGTGATTAAGACACCGGCTCTAGGAGGTATTAGAGAGGAGATAGACACTTTGAGAGCAGAGGTGTGCTCTCTCACATAGAGTTATATGATTTTCATCCCTCCAATCATACCCTCAGTTGTTTAGTTGTCATCTCCGCCTGGACTTAGATATTTTGACCTTATGTGGAGGATGATGAGGTGGTCCCAATTATTGGGACCAAGAGTGGCGAAGAAGGGGACTTGTAGGATCCATATATGCCATACGAGAAGGCCCTGAAAAGGGAGATGAGACAAGATAGCAGCGGGTGCCTCCTTTAGTAGTGCACCACCACCACCACCTCCGCCAGTAGATATACCTCTATGTGGGGATGTCGATGACACTGATGCAAAAGGCATCCCAGGTATGTTCTCACTTCTCTCTGTTGTACTTTATTTTTATGCATTAGGGACAGTCCGCAGTCTTTTAGTTGAGGTGGGAAAAAATCTTAACAGTCGTGGGTTTTTGTTGTGCTTTTTTTCTTGTCGGCCATAATATGATTACAGAACCAACATGTCTAGGTTTAAATTTGTTTCGTGATGTGTTTTTATTTTATGTTGTGATGTGGTTTGTTGTGCAACTAGGTGAATTTTGTGTGTTTAAGGCAGTTGATATGTTTTGATTTTGATTTTTGAGAAAAATGATACCCCTCTAAACTTTAATTTTTGAACTGTGTGTAATGTATATATGTGTTAACTTTGTGAATCTGATTATGGAGGGACACGGTAATCATAGCTAATAATTGCTTGAACTGGATAGGTGTGGTAACTGTGATATAGTCTTGTGCCATGTGAGTGTGAGATACTATCTTAGTACCCTTTGGGTGCTAAATCTAGAACTTGCCCTATTGGTCTTGCCTAGGTCGTAGGATAGTTGGTTAGGAAAGGATCATAGGCCATTTTTATTGTAGTCCACTTTTAGCCTAAATGGCCTTCCCTTTATAAAATAGTATCCCTTGACCCATGTTTTAAGCCTTACAACCTATTTTTTTGTTTTGACATTTCACCTTCCCATTTGTGTTACAGTGAACTTGTTTTGGCCTTCGTCCTCTTAAACATTATGCACCTCAACTTAAGCAAATTGCCTAAGTTGAGGTGGTTATTATAGGGGTGCATGATGTAAAGTAGGTATGAAGAAGAGTAAAATAAGAGAAAAAAATAGTAAGGCTGGGTGTGGTAGAAAAGAAAAATGCGCAAAAGAAAAGAAAAAAAAGAAAATGTGAAGAAGTTGAAAAAGAAAAAAATAAAGAAACCACACCCTACCTGAATGTGCTTTAAATTAACAAGGGAGAAATAAGGGCGGAAATAAAGTGAAAAGTGGTTAATAAGTGAGACCCCAAAGTTAGTGTAGTGCCAAGGAGGCTTAGTCACTTGATATCCATATGCACCATACCATCCCTTCAATCCTACAGTACAAGTCGAGGAAACTCCCATAGTGATCCTGACTTGATTGTCCGAAAGCTTAGGTGTAGAAAATAGGGGTAAGCCTATGGTATTTGACTTGCACTAACTGGAACTTTATTCGAAGTGTGAGTGTCTCTTGATCATCCCCCTATTCACATGCTTGAATTCATAAATGAGTGAGTGGAACTTCTTTTGATATGAGGGCACATGGACTGTATTGCTAAGTTACATACCTGTTTGGGTAAGTGTGACTATTATATATGCATGGTTGTTTGTTGCTAATGTAAATGCCATAACTTGATCGCTTTGTGTCTTATTATTGTACTTTGTATATACATGCAATTCATTTTCACTTATGGTATAGGAGGGGATAATGAATTTGACGTAAGATGATGATTGACTGCCCTGGATATCTTAGTTTCTCCTAGTCAAATATCTTTGTTTGTCTTTATATTAGTTTTGTTGCCTGAGTACATACAACGTTCTAAGTTGAGAGTGTTATATGTTATAGAAATATAGCACTTTTGATGCTTAAAACTATGAAAATATGCATGATTCATAGGTTGTTTTGTTAGATATGATGTGTTTTAGGTATGTTTTACAGGAAACTAGGTTTGTGAGGATAAGTTGAAGAAAAATATGAAAAATGGAGTTCTTGGCTACTTACTTGAGAATTTTTTAGCATTTGTGGCATTTACTGGGCCTAGGTGACCAAAGCATATACTAGAACTTGAAGTCCAGAAACTTAGATATAGGAATTTGAAGACCTAGCACTTACCTATTTCCACTTGCATACAATATGTAGCCTTTTAGGTCAGTATGTGGCTAAGGTAAGTACAAGAGTTGAAGATCCAGAGACTGCAAAAGCCGAAGAAAATTTTTTGGCACTTACCTGTTCCTACTTGCGGACCGTATATGTTACTTGCAGATCGCAAGTGGGTAAGGTAAGTTCTAGTAGTCCAAAATCTAGAGAGTAAATAGTGAAGGAAGATTTTCTGGCACTTACATGGGTCCACATAAGACCATATGTGGTACATATGGGTCATATGTGGCCCAAGTAAGTGGCCACCGACTCCGTTTGTCCTTTTTCATCCAAGCTTTGATTTTTAGGATTTCATTATGTACTATAAATTCCCTTTATGTGTTTTTTAGTAGAGGTTATGCTTTGTTTATACTCATAAACATATACTATAATTCTGAGATCCATATTTGGTCTTGGAATTATTTTGGATTAATTTTAGTTGTTAATTCAGTAAAAAATTTGGGTTTTCAATTGTGATTATTGTGATTTCATCTAATTCTTTCAATTATGAATATTATTGATTATTTCACAAGTATGAGTGACTAAAACCCTTAGTTAAGGTTGTGGAAACCCTGGCGAATTGATGAAGTAGGAGAAGTGTTATGTTGTTAGGAACTAATACCCATGAATGTATTGAATTATCTTTAGTTTAATATTTGTCTTAGTAGTTGCAAATGTTAGGATCCCGCCTAGATTATTGCTACTTACTCCAAAAGAGGGGTAGTGACTAGAGAAAAGATAATAAAAATAGTAATTTGAATATTATCTATCGATCCACGCTAATAGGTATTATCTAAGTAAGATCATTAACTATCATCTAATAAATAAAGATCCAAAAGGCAATAGTTAACTGGGAACAAGGATAAAAATTAGTTAGGCGACATGCTGAGGCTCAGAAGGTAAAGGGTGAAACCCATCAACTAGTCCAGAAAATAGATGATGGTACATAACTTATTAGATTTTGCATCCAAGGTATCGAGTTGGTTCAATAAAGCACAATAAGCCAACTGAATTGAGAAGCCACGGGGAACTCCATCCTAGTGTTCATCTATGAATGAGTACAACCAGAGTTGATATTTGTTATTTGTTTAATCTACCACTATAATCCCCCCCCCCCATTTACTTTTCTAATTCTGTCTGTTGATTACAATAGTTAAGAGCCACAATTCCACTTATTCCCTTGAGATTTGACCTCAACCTTTGTTGGGTTACTATATTTAAAGCACCCGCATTATCTTCAAATTAAAGGTATAGCTTGGGCATTATCAAATGTCCCTAGTGATATTGCTTAAATAAGTGATTAAGGAAATGATTTAAATATGGCTAATTAAGTGGCTTTTTTATACATAATTATTGAGATGGCTTTCGGATATGATCAATGACTTATATATCTGATTATTAATATGGCTTATGGATATGATTAATGACTTGTATATGTGATTATTAATATAGCTTCCGAATATGATTAATGACTTATACAGGTGATTATTGATATGTCTTTCAGATATTATTACTGACTTATATATGTGATTATTGGTATGGCTTTATGATATGATTAATAATATGGTTTATAGATATGCTTTGATATAGATATCAACGCAGTTAACAATATGGCTTATGGATATAATATGGCATATAGATAGGATATAGCTTAGAGATATGATATGGCTTACAGATATGATATGGCTTATATATATATTTATATATATATATATATATGGCTTATAGTTATGATATGGCTTATAGATATGATATGGCTTATATATTTAAGTAATGAATTATAGATATGATGTGGCTCATAGATATGATGTGTCTTATGGATACGATTAATGGCTTATAGATATGATTAGTGGATTATTGATAATATTATTGAAATAACTTATAAGTATGACTATGGACATGGCTTATGAGCTTGGTTATTGGCATGAATTAATAGATGTGGTATTGGTATAGTCAATTAGGTTAGTTTAGCGGTATGGTTTTGTGATATAGTTCATTGATAAGTTTATAAATATGAGTTTTGATTTGAGGTAGTTGATAATGATCTTGATAATATAGGTTCTCAAGTCTGGCAAACGGTGATAATGATAATGATGATAATAAGTTCTGGTTTAAGATTGGCACTGGGAACTATGCATGAGATAATACTGTTTGGATGGTTTCTTAGTTATGGCATGGTATATTTGTGATTTAAGACTATTCCCTTGCTTAGTTTCCTTGATTATACCCACTAGGCTTATGGGGGTCTAGGTTGAGTTATTTATTTTTCTGCACTTATAGTCTTATGGGAGCCAGTCTCATAGTTTTAATTGTGTGATCTTTATGTTATTATCTTGTATTTATTTATTTATTCAAATATTGTGGTGTCAGAGCGTGTTTCCAAATTTGCCTCTTTTATCTTGACTTGGCTTGTTATATCTTGTATCTTATCATATTTATATCATGATTTAGTTCAGTCGATCAATGATGCCTATTAAGTACCCATTGTTTTAGTACTCAAACTACACTTCTATACCTTTTTGGTGTAGATCTGAGTAGTAGTTGACATTGTTTAATCGACGTTCGTGAAGGATTGATTTCAGAGATTGGATGAGCCCTTGGAGTCAGAGTTACCCTTTTCCATTCTATTTATTTATGTATAGTCTTTTATCTTCGTGATGGATTGTAGTTGACTATTTAGTACTCATAGTTTATTTATAGTAGCTCTTGTACTAACATTACTGATTCTTGGGGTGGTTATTGTTCTCCTATCTATCTATTAGACCTTATGACTGTGTTATTTCTATTTAGGTCTTTAATTTTTAATTTCTGACTTATAAGCCATTTTCCATCAAGTTAGCCCATTTTATCTAGCTCTGAGATATGGTTTGGCTTACCTACAGGTGAGATATAGTAGGTGCCACCATGACTCGTAAATCAGGTCGTGACAAATAGTATCAAAGCCTAGGTTTCACTAGTATTGTTGGTAAAAGAGGAAGTCTCTAGTAGTCCTGCAAATTAGAATGATGATGACTGTTTCTTATCTTTGGGAGGCTATAGGACATTCTTAGGAGTTTTTACTTCTTTCACTCATTTTGTGCTAAGAGTTTGAGTTAATTTCTAAATCATTCCTTTGGTGTCATTCTTTTGTAGATGGCTAGGACACATGTTACCACTGCACAAGACAAGGGTTCTGAGTTCGATCCTATGGATCCTATCACAATTCATGGATGACCTAGAGGATATGAAAAGCCTTGAGATGTGTCCCCAGCTAAAGGCCATGATAAAGGGCCATCCCCAGACCTTATTCCTGTTTTCAAGCTAGATATTCTTGTGCCATAGATAATGGTGGGCCAGAGACTAGCCCAAGATCTACCAACATTTATTTCTTTTTCAGTTCTCAAGGAAGCTTTAGTTCAGATTTTGGGATTGGTTGGTTGTGCACCGTCTAATGGTGCACAATCTATAACTTAGAATGGTATTGAGCCCAGGGCGCAGCCTGTAGCTGTAGTTTCCAGAGTTGAGGTCCCTTCTGCACCGGTAATTGCTCAACCAGTAGTTACCCATCCTACTATGTCTTCTGAGGAGTAGAAGATGTAGGGTAGATTCTTGAGATTGGCTCCTCCTAGGTTTTTTGGTGTACCCAGTGAGGATGCGTATGAGTTCTTGATTGCTAGTGAGATAAGCTTCATAATTTGGGCCTAGTCGAGATTCATAGTGTGGATTACACTACTTTTCAATTGGACTTGGCAGCTCAACATTAGTGGAGAGTTCATCTTGATCCCTTGCCAGCTGGATCTTCCCCTTTGACATAGACCCAATTCTCTGGTATCTTCTTGGAGATGTATATGCCTCCCAGTCTTAGGGATTATTTAAGACATCAGTTTTCAAGGTTGGAGCAGGGCTCTATTTACTAGCATGGAATATGAGTCTCGATTTTATGAGTTGTCTAGGCATGCTTCTATTCAGACTACTTAGTATAAAAGGGTTCATTGCCTTATTCGAGGATTAATACTTTTTCTATTCATATCTACTCAGATTTTGGTTATTGTGAGGAGGTCTTTTTTTGAGGTTTTTGATTATGCTCAGCTTATAAAGGAGATACATCATGAGGCCCATAGGGGTGGCAATTAGAGGTTGCGATATCTGGGTAGGTTTAGTGGGAGCTGTAGTAGCTCCCAGTTCAAAGGCAGTGGTTCTCATGGTAGGTACCCTCCGCGTCAGATGTATCAGCATCAGGGTCAGTGTAGTAGACTTGTTCAGACTGCACTTCAGATTATTTATGGAGGGCAGTCTAGCTCCAGTGATCGTTCAGGAGAAGTTCATGGTTTGTCTTTAAGGTATTTATATTCTAGCTATTTTAGTTGTTGTCTATCTTTGAGGCATTCATCTTCTAGATATTCTAGTCTCGTTTGTTATTTTGGGTTAGCCCGATCTTCTGGTTTCAGTCAAGCACCAGAGGCATGTTATGGTTGTGGAGCTTTCCGTCATTTCTTGAGGGAGTGCCCTAGTCGTGGAGCAATTGTTCCTTCATCTCAAAGTGTTTCATTCTTCAGCTCAAAGTATTCCACCTATCAAGGTAGTTTATCCCCCAGCTAAAAGTTATATACATGGTCATAGATGTGGTCTTCAGGGTGTATGTCGTGGTTCTCAAGTATGTAGGATAAGGGATCGGCCAGGATCCTAGCCAGGTGGCAGGCGTGGTCAGTTGTATCTAGTACCTGCTAGACTGTAATGATCCAATTTGCTGAACCGGAACGCTACACGGTGATCATGACCTCGAAGGACCACAAGCTAACCCATGACTGATATCTGTACTTGTATACTGTATAAGATAACATAATAATGCAGAAACATGCACTAAAATGCCATAAGGTTCGATCATAAACATAACTGAATAACGTAACATCTATGTGGGGTAATAGAATACCAAAAAAAAATCTGAAGTCAAAAACATGATAGTCTCTATCTAGTCTGTATCTAGTCTGCATCTAGTCTGAAAGCCTCTACTGTCTGAAGAATCTGAATAAGGAGTTGATGGGATATGTCCCCAACTAACTCCAAATAATAAGCTAATCAATGAGATACTAGAAAATCATTATGTCCTCAAAGGATGAGGACTCACTTCTACTCTAACTGCTGAATCTGGAATCTACTGCTGATCTGGAACTCGTGTCTCTGAACCTATGGTATAACATAAAAAGAAAGCACCATATCATAAATGCGTCAGTACATATGTAACGAGTATACATGTGAGGTAGGCTATATGCGATGGTTCACATGCATGAAGAGTATACATGTGAGGTAGGTTATATGCGATGGTCCACATGTATGAATAATGCTAACTAACAGTCTAACATGAACATGAGAATACATGTATAAATACGTAATTATAACTGACAACATGATTTCGTGCTTTATGAGTCAGTATATAGATAATGTGATATGCTAGTAACTGATATAACTGATAACATGAAGGACTAAATCTGAATAATGCTAATAACATGGGTGGCTGTAGCTGACAGTCCTGAATCTGATGGAACTATCTGAGTTTCGTACTGTATCTGAGTTGACTATATCTGACAGTCATAAAATCTGAAAAACTATCTGAGTTCTATTACTGAGACTGATTAACTGTATCTGATAGTCCTGAATCTATAGCATAAAACTGTGGAAAGTAGTATCTAACCGACATGCCCCAAAGGTGTTATAATAGTTGAGCTGGGGTCCAATCTATGCCCTGATTAGAAGGGTTTCAATACCATGCCACTGGTAAGGACGACATATGAGTAACCCTCATATAATAGATAACTCTAGCGAGAATTGTGGGAGCCCTCACATAACAGGTTAATCCACCTCATCTACCCTTATATAGCATGCTACAATATCTCAATCTATGCTGGCTATGTAGTTCTAGAACACAAGGATTGCTTCTAGGAATCACACCCTCGTATAACAAGTGAGTCCCTATCCTTGGATTCAATCGGTGCTAATTTCTACTCCTATCTGAATGGACACTGAACATGATTTACTGAACTGAACTGAGCATGGACTGAGTTACTGAATTTCCATAGTTGACGAAATACTACTGATATCTGACAATTAACTGAGTCATAAGATCATGGAGATTTTTCCAGGGTCATAAGACTATCTGAAGTCTAAGAGTTCATAGCTTGACTGAGAGTATCACAAAAACATGACATGGATCTAGGCACATAGCTAATATTTCGGGTACAAGTACCCCCAGGACTCGATGGAAGGAAACTGACATGACTTCTAATATTCTTGAACACATGATAATCACCATAATACATTTATTGAAATATTTCATCAAACGTCTAATAGGAATAAGTTTGTATATTTATGGGGATTTTCATGATATCATGCTAGTTAGGCAAATTTCCTTCATCTAGGCATTTTATAAAACATATGGTAGGCATAGTACATGTAAACATCATGGTATAGCAATTAAACATCATGGTTCACTTCCAATTTCATCATACAAGGTTTTAGTCATGAGATTTCATAAATCTTTATCTATACTAATCAACCCACATGGAATTTATCATCAAATCATGGAATAGAAATCAATTCCTCATTTATCAATATGAAAGAGAACATACAAAGCATGAACATGTGAAGAAAATCCATAACTTGTAGTTGAAAAGGGATTCTTGGACTTCATGGATAAAAGGAGCCCATGACTGAACACTATGCATATCTTAGTTTGTGATTTTGTGAAGATTGATGGTGAAACCCTTCTTGAAATTGGACCTCCTATGAAAACCCTAGCTTGAGTTCTTGAGAGTATTTTAGAAAAACATCAATATTTTGGATGAATAAGGGATAAATCCCATGTTTGGAAGCTTATATAGGGGAGAAAATTGACCCTTTTAACCCTGGACACGTAATTTAATTTTCAATAAAATTTCCCGAATTGGGCCCTTGGCACGACGCGGCATTACCACGTCGTGTCACAATAAATTGACAATTGGGAAACTATACGATGGCGTGATATGGAGCTATCGTGTTTCCACCTTTTCTACGACCTAGAAGTTTGGCGCGACGTGTCAGTATCACAGAAAAACATTGGAATTTGACAACTTCCATTTGAGCTTTCTCCACAACGCGCTGAAGACTCAGGTCAGACACTGTCTCACTAAAAATTCTCTAACTCTTTATCGGGTATCAGATTTGAGCTATCTTCACAATGCGCTGAAGGCCTGAAATTTTAAGAACTATCAGAGTTCTATTACTGAGATTGATTGACTGTATCTAAAAGTGTTGAATCTATAACATGAAACTATGGGAAGTAGTATCTAACCGGCATGCCCCAAAGGTGCTATAATAGTTTAGTTGGGGTCCAATCTATGCCCTGATTAGAAGGGTGTCAATACCGTGCCACTTATAAGAAAAACATGTGAGTAACCCTCATATAATAGATAACTCTATCAAGAACAGTGGGAACCCTCACATAATAGGTTAAGCTACCTCATCTACCCTCATATAGTAGGCTATGATGTCTTAACCTATGTTGGCTATATAGTTCTGGAATACAAGAATTACTTCTAGGAATCACACCCTCGTATAACAGGTGAGTCCCCATCCTTGGGTTCACTCGGTGATAATTCCTACTCTCATCTGAATGGACACTGAACATGATTTACTGAACTGAACTGAGCATGGACTGAGTTATTAAATTTCTGTGGCTGACGGAATACTACTGGTATCTGACAACTGACTGAGTCATGATATCATGGAGATTTTTCCTAAGTCATAAGACTATCTAAAGTGTAAGAGTTCATAGCTTCACTTAGAGTATCGTGAAAACATGACATGGATCTAGGCACACAGCTAATATTTCGAGTACAAGTACCCCAGGACTCGATGGAAGGAAACTGACATGACTTCTAATATTGTTGAACACATGATAATCACCACAATACGTTTATTGAAGAATTTCATCAAACGTCTAATAGGCATAAGCTTGTACATTTATAGGGATTTTTATGATATCATGCTAGTTAGGCAAATTTTCTTCATCTAGGCATTTTATCAAACATATGGCAGGCATAGTACATGTAAACATCATGGTATAGCAATTAAACATCATGGTTCACTTCCAATTTTATCATACAAGGTTTTAGTCATGAGATTTCATAAATCTTTATCTATACTAATCAACCCATATGGAATTTATCATCAAATCATGGAATAGAAATCTATTCCTCATTTATCAACATGAAAGAGAACATATAAAGCATGAACACGTGAAGAAAATCCATAACTTGTAGTTGAAAAGGGATTCTTGGACTTCATGGATGAAAGGATCCCATGAATAAACACTATGCATACCTTAGTTCGTGATTTCATAAATATTGATGGTGAAACATTCTTGAAATTAGACCTTCTATGAAAACCCTAGCTTGAGTTCTTGAGAGTATTTGAGAAAAACATCAATATTTTGGATGAATAAGGGCTAAATCCCATGTTTGGAAGCTTATATAGGGGGGAAATTGACCCTTTTAACCCTAGACATGTAATTTAATTTTCAGTAAAATTTCTCGAATTGGGCCCTTGGCGCGACGTGGCGTTATCGCGTCGTGTCACTGGAAATTGACAATTGGGAAACTGCACAGTGGCGCAATGTAGAGCTATCGTGTTTCCACCTTGTCTATGACCTAGAATTTTGGTGCGACGCTCAGTATCACAGAGCAACACTGGAATTTGACAATTTCGATTTGAGTTATCTCCGTGATGCGCTGAAGTCTCAGGTCAAACACTGTTTCACTAAAAAGGCTCTAACTCTTTGCTTGGTCTTGGATTTGGGCGAATTATGTATCGATGGAAAGATTATTCAATTTCTCACGTGATAGGAAGTGAAAATTATGGAAACACCTCATGTATAAGAATGAATTCTTATTTCAAAGCAAGTTCTAACATCCTTGAGATGATTTTCAAGCTAAAAAAAGCACAGGTATTACATAGACCAAAGGTTGAGTCTTCGAATGTTGTTATTATAGGTATAATTTTGGTCTGTCATTAGTCAGCTTTTTCTTTATTTGATCTGAGATCCATTTATTCTTATGTGTCTTCTTATTGTGCTCCATAGTTAGAGGTATCTTTGGATTCATTATCTATGACATTACATATATCTACTCCCATGGGTTATTCTTTAGTAGGTGATTGGGTTTTCAGATCATGTGTTGTGACTGTTTGAGAGCTTGATACTTATGCTGAACTTATTATTTTAGACATCATGGATTTTGATGTGATTTTTAGCATGGACTGGTTATCCCACTATTATGAGGTCCTGGATTTTTATGCTAAGATTGTTACCTTATATATACCTGATATACCCCTGATCATGTGGAAATAAGTTGTTAGCCATAAGATGATCAGGATTATTTCTTAAATGTGTGCTAGGAGGCTTATTTTGAGGGATTGTAAGTCTTATCTCGCTTATGTTTGTGATGTTAGTATGGAGAGTCCATCACTTGACTCTATTCTTGTAGATTATGAGTTTACCAACGGTTTCCCTATTGATCTACCTGACCTCCTTCCGATCATAATATTGAGTTTGTTATTGATTTGGAGTTATGCATCGGACCTATTTCAATAGCACCTTACTGTATGGCTCCTACTGAGCTTAAGGAGCTAAATTCTCAGCTTTAGGATATTATTGGTAAGGGTTTTATTAGACCGAGTTTGTCTACATAGGGATCTCCTATGTTGTTTGTGAAGAAGAAAGATAGCTCCATTTGGATGTGTATTGATTATAGGTAGCTGAATAATGTAATGGTGAAGAATCATTATCCTGTGCCTCATATTGATGATTTGTTTGACCATCTTCAGGGAGCAGCGGTGTTTCTTAATATTGACTTGAGGTTTGATTACCATCAGTTGAGGATTCGGGTTGAGGATATCTCAAAGATAGCCTTTAGGACCCGTTATAGTCATTATAAGCTCCTAGTAATGTCTTTTGGGTTGACTAATGCCTAGCCACATTTACGAATTTGATGAACTATGTGTTCAGGCCTTATTTAGAGCCTTTTATGATTGTATTCATCGACAATATCTTTGTATATTCGAAGAGTAGGGAGAAGCATATGCAGCATTTGAGAATAGTACTCCAGACTCTGAAGGATCATATATTTTTTGCCAAACTCATTAAGTGTGAGTTTTGTCTTGAGTTGGTGACATTTCATGGGCATGTGGTGTCTAAAGATGGTATTATTGTAGACCCAATGAATATTGAGTCCATTCATGAGTGGACAGGACCTACATCTCCAATTGAGGTTCGTAGCTTCATCGATTTGGTTGGTTATTAAGATGATTCATTGAGAGTTTTTCTACTATTATAGCACCGATGACCGAATTGACTCAAAATAAGGTTCCTTTTTATAGTCCGAGGAGTGTGATTCAAGCTTTGGAAAGCTCAAGGGGTTTCTCAATTTAGCTCCTATATTAGCTCTTCCTGTTGAGGGCGAGGGATTCACCATGTATGTGATGTTTCTGGGGTTGGTTTGGGTTGTATATCGATGCAGTAAGGTCGTATTATTGCTTAGGCATCGTGGGAGCTGAAGGTTCATGAGCACAACTTCCCCACTCATGATTTGGAGTTGGTGGTGGTAGTTTTTGCGCTTAAGATTTGGAGGTATTATCTTTATGGTGTGCATTATGAGATCTTCATGGATCATTGTAGTCTCAGCATCTTATAACCCAGAGAGGGCTTAATGCTAGGCAGCATAGATGGATGGAGTTGCTTAAGGATTATGATATCTCTATCATGTATCATTCGGGCAAGGCAAATATAGTAGCAGACCCCATAAGCTAGAAGGCGGTGAGTATGGGTATCTTGGTTTGTACTTTATTTTCTCATAGGTTGTTGGCACGGGAGATTCAGTGCTTATCCATCTTGATGGTACGACTTGATATTTTAGACCCTAGGAGAATTATTGCTAGTGTTAGGGAAAGATCCTCGCTATTTGAGAAGATTTGGGATCGCCAGTTTGAGGATAAGAGACTTTGCATCATCCATGATCAGGTGTTGAGTAGTGTTTAAGAGGAATACCATAGATTCTAAGGGCATTTTGAGATTCGATAGTCACATTTGTGTTTCGAGAGTTGATACTTGATTCAATCAATTTTGTATGAGGCTCACAGCTCCATATATTTTATTCACCCGGGTACAACTAATATGTATAGAGATTTGAGATAGCCTTTTTGATGGAGTAGTATGAAGAGAGATATGGTGGACTTTGTAGCTTTTTTCCTATGTTGTCAGCAGGTGAAGGCCGAGCATCAGAGCCTGGTGGTTTGATTCAGAGATTGCCCATAACCGAGTGGAAATAGGAGTGGATTACCATGGACATTGTTAGTGGTTTGCTTCGTACTTCCCATGGTTCTGATGGCATTTGGGTCATTATGGATTGATTGACCCAAATGCCAATCAGATGAAATAATGACCCAAATGCCAGTGAAATAGGCGCACTATGCAAACAAACTATTTCACTTCCTCTACATCTGAACTAATGACCCATTTCATTTCTATTCAGATGCCCTTTAGTTTTGAAAGGTTAGCCCGTATCTATGTTAGTAAAATAGTCTGTTTGCGTGGTGTGCCTATATCTATCATTTCATACTGGGTTTCAGTGTTCACTTCTTGCTATTGGAGAGAATATCGGGAGGATTTAGGTACTCATGTAGATCTTAGTACAACCTTCCATCCCCATATTGAGGGACCATCGAAGCAAGATATTTTAGGTTCTCAAAGATATGCTCCAAGCGTGTGTTATAGATTTTGGAGGTTAGTGGGAGAAGCACTTAGCCTTGGCAGAGTTTGCTTATAATAATATATACCATTCGAGCATTAAGATTGAACATTTTGAGGCCTTATATGGTTAGATATTTTGTTCTCCGATTGTATGGTTTGAGACTTCCAAGATTAAA
Source organism: Capsicum baccatum var. pendulum (assembly GCA_030864225.1). Taxonomy (NCBI): domain Eukaryota; kingdom Viridiplantae; phylum Streptophyta; class Magnoliopsida; order Solanales; family Solanaceae; genus Capsicum; species Capsicum baccatum. The sequence goes on along the minus strand of CM061560.1, from coordinate 153,840,550 downwards.
CCCTGTGGTACTGACTTGCTTTAGTAGTTGTTGGAAAGAGTCAAGGTAATTTAGGATAGGTTGAGGGAAGATCAAAGTAGGCAGAAGGCTTATGGATACAGTAGACTTCATTCCTTAAGATTTGGAGTTGGTGACTGAGTATTCCTCTGTATATCACACATGAAGGGTGTGATGAGGTTTGGGAGGAAAGGCAAACTCAGTCCCAGATATATTGGACCCTTTGAGATTCTTCGCACAGTTAGTGAGGTGGCTTATGAGTTAGACATACCCCCAGATTTTGTTAGGTGGCCTATGAGTTACACTTACCCCCAGATTTTGTTGTTGTCCATCTGGTTTTGCATGTTTCTATGTTATGGTAATACATTCCCGACCCATCCCATGTAATTATATGGAACTCAATTTAGTTAGATACACGTTTGTCCCTTGTAGAGGAGCCTGTGCTCATTTGGCTAGTAACATCATGTGATTCCGCACTTGAGCAATTCCAGTAGTTAAGATTCAGTGGAAGCACCACCCAGTATAGGAGGCTAATTAGGAGATATAGAGCGAGATACAGACCCAATATCCGTACCAGTTTGAGACTTAGGTACATCTTAATCCTTTACTTTTGCGGATGAAAGTTCATTTATTAGTGGATATTGTAATGACCCTTCAGGTCATTTTCTATATTTTTTCTCAGTTTTTCCGAATACAACTTTCTCATAGCTAACCCAATTCATTTTTGATTTCTTGGAACTGATAGTTTGGTTACCAGATAGTTCATTTAGTTTTTAGAGCTAATTTCCCTATTTTGAAGCTTTCATTGGTTCAAATTGGCTATCGGGCAAAATGTTCATCTAAACGACCTCATATATCAATTTTGATAGTTCAAACAGATCTAGAATGTTGATATTAGGTTTGGTGGACCCTTGGTTTGGGTCCCGAGGCACCCGAACTCATTTTAAGTTATTTGCCAAAAGTTAAGAAAATAACAAGTGGGTGTAGGACCCACTTTTTCATCAAAACAGCCTCAAATGGAAATTTCAACTTCTTCATTTATTCTGGAACATCGAATTTGAATGGGTATCATAGTTCATTTGCACATACGGGATACCAAATAAATCCTGAGGCATTGGCGAGGACTCAAAAAAAATCTATGTCTCCAGCTGGTGCCTAGTATCTTGTGTGACCGCTAAAGCGGCTCTTTGGGTGCTTTAGCAGCCCATTAGGCACTTTCGACCCTGCTAATCCAGCAGGTACCACTTCAGAGTACCTGGGTGCTTTAGCGGCTAGCGCTAAAGCCCATGGTCCACATTAACAGCCTAGCTTATGGGGTCGGGTACCACTTTAACGAGAACTGCTAAAGCGTCCAAGTGTTTTCTTTAGTGGCACCTGATATGTTATAGAAATACAGCACTTTCAACACTTAAAACTATGAAAATATGCAAGTTCTTGAGGTTTCTTTGTTAGCTATGATGCGTTTTTGGTATATTTTGTATAAAATCATATTTTGGATGTTAAGTTTGTGAAAAGGATGAAAAAGGTGTTTCTGGCTACTTAATGGAGCAATTATGAAGGTTCGGAACACCTTTTGACTTGTTCATGATCAAAGCATTTTTGGGAATTAAAGAAGAGCTAAAAATATGACTCTCGGCACTTTCTAAGTCAACATGTGGACTGCATGTGGGCAAAGCAAGTGCCAGAAGTCCAAAATCCCGAGAGCTAACCTACGAGATTTTTTTGGTCTTGGAACTTGTGGTCACCACTTGCGCCCACCCTACAGGCCGCAAGTACTACTTGTGCCCAGGGTCAGGGTGCAAGTAGTGACCATAAGTAGCCACCGACCCTTTTTTTCTCCTATTTCATTCGGGCTTTGATTTTAGGGTTTTCTCATGTACTATAAATACCCCTTATGTGTGTTTTAGTATAAGTGATGCACTCTTGATACTTACAAATATATTTTGATTCCGAGATCCGACTTTGTTCTTGGAATTCTCTTGTATTGATTTCAGTTGACTAATTCAGTTATAGTTTTGGGTTTTTCTACTTCATATTATTGTGATTTTAGCTATGCTTTCAATTATGAATCTTATTGATCATTTCACAAGCATGAGCGGCGAAAAACCTATAGTTATGGGAGTGGAATCCCTGGTGGATTGAAGAAGTAAGGGAAGTGCTATTGTTGTTTTAAATCGATACCCATACATGCATTGCATTATCTTCTCTTTAATAGTTATTTTAGCGGTGGCCAACGTTAAGATCCCACCTAGATTATTGCTACTTACTCCAAAAGAGGAGTAGTGACTAGGAAAAGACAATTACAATAGTAATTTGATGTTTAACTTGCGATCCATGAAACTAGGTATTATCTAAGTAAGATGGTTCGTGGTCATCTAATAACTAGAGACTCAAAAGGTAATAGTTAACTGGGATCAAGATAAAGGTTAGTAAGGCGATATCCTAAGACTCAAAAGGTAAAGAGTAAAATCCATCTGCTCGTCCAAAAGACTGTAGATGGTACATAACTTATCAGATTATGCATGTAAGGTATTGGGTTGGTTCAACAAAGAACGATAAGTCTACGAAGTTAAAAAGCCAGGGGGATACAATCCTAGTCATACCACTGAAATGACTGACTACACATGAACCTTATAGCTTAAACTGATATGAGTAAGGACGTCAATGAGTAGAATAGATCAAAGGGATATCTTACCTTATCTGACTTAGTGTTAGGAGAAAATAGGTGAGGATATAGACTCATCATGTTTGCTTCTACTTCCCTCATTTCTCTCTTAACTGACTGAGTTCTCCATAGAACTTTCACTGAAGCCACTTCATTATTCCTTAACCTTCGAACTTGGCAATCAAAAGCCTTAACTAGGATCTCTTCATAAGATAAACTATCTTTCACTCCAATACTTTCTATCGGTACTACCAAGGATGGGTCTCCAATGAATTTCTTCAATATAGACACATGAAAAACTAGATGAACAACAGTTGATTCTAACGGAAGATCTAGGTCACAAGCGACATCTCCCACACAGTTTAAGATCTCATTCGGACCAATATACCATGAACTGAGTTTTTTCTTCCTTCCAAAGCTCATTACTCCCTTCATGGGTGACACCTTCAAAAACAGTCAACCACCATATGGAACTTCAATTCTCTCCTCCTAACATCTGCATACGATTTTCGAGGACTTTGAGCGGTTTTCAACCTATCACGAATCAACTGAACCCTCTCCATAGCCTCAAGTAAAGAATCTGTCCCAATCAAAGCAGTCTCACTAACTTCAAACCACCCAATAGATAATCTACACCCACACCCATATAAGGCCTCGAATGAATACTAGCATGGTAACTGTTATTATAAGCAAACACAATCAAAGGTAGATGACCAACCCAATTTCCCTTGAAGTCAATCACATAAGCTCTCAACATGTCTTCTAGAGTTTGGATAGTATTCTCGATCTGACCATTTGTCTGCGGGTATATAGCAGTACTAAGCTTGACGATTTTGAAATAAAGTACGTAGTAAAATAAATTGAACAATTCTCACGGCCACATAGCTCCTTAGTCACGTACCAGCATAACAAAATTCATACAACATAATTTCATGCGTGTGCAAACATCAATTCATTAAAACAAGGCAAGACGAGTTACAACCAAAAGCTACAAATTAAACCAAAACTAAGCAGATCAAAAGGAGTAATCTAGTTCCTTTTCCTCTAGTTAAATCAAAATACTAGTAGCTTCCTAGGAATTACAGCTAAAAAGATCGCTACAAGTGCAGCAGCCACAACTGTTCCGACAACCGAAAGCTGGGGTCCGTTCTTGAATCCGCTGGAGACGTCTTTTGTAGTATCCGGTGACGATGAAGATGATGATGATGATGATGAAGCTCCCCCAGGTGTGGATACATGGGATTTGGTCACATTGGTGAAGATGGCATAATCAGGAGAATTTGGAGGAATTTTGAGTAGCTCTGCGCTCATCAACAAGGAAATTAATGTATTTTAATTTAGAAGAGAACTATAATTAAGTAGCTAGAAACATGGTAAAATGAATCCGACATAAGTATGCATATAACGAGAGTAAATTTGAAGATAAAAATAAATCTAGCACCATCATCCACAGAGAATATCTTCCTAATACAACCAAATAATATGATAATTTTATATGAAGCAATGTGAACAATGATAAAATCTCATACAACCGATCAGATGGTTGGCATTGAGACATAAGTATTACTCCGTCTATGTAAAGGTATTTGATTGAGCATGTAATTTAAGCAAAGGCCAATGCATAGTTAAATATCAGGTTCTTTTGAATCCACTACTTTCAACATGAAATATGAAGAAGTGTGTAAATATCAACTAAAACTACAACAAACGGTAGGTATGAATCCATAATCGGTCAATGTTAAAATATTTAGTGATTGAATACGCTGAATTTAAATCCTAGATCGTGCATCTTTGAGTTTAAGAATAATAGAAATACTTTTGAAACTTATGATCTAAAACAAACCACAAGTAGTTGTAGAATTTAAGTTTTGTGCACCGTCGGTGTGCCAAAAAAATTTGCACCATAGGTAAATGTCCGTGCTATTGCAGGTTACCAATTCTTTTAACTATTTTTCCTTTTCTCTAAAAAATTAAATGAAAAAAAAAACATTACTGCAGCATCTCCTCTAAATCTTCTAACTTAAATCTCTCCTCCAAACCCTCCTTCCTTGTTTATTTACTTGGCTTGCTGTCCAACCCCATATGTTTGTCATCACTTTAATATGATTGAAGCACTTAATATAGTTTAAGATTTTGATGCAAATTCTTATAAGATATTATGCTTACCAAATGTAAAGAAAAAGAAAAAGACTAAAGTGTGCTTATATAGTAGGCTAAAAAAATAACAGTTATGTACTTGTGCTAGCCCTTAATTAAGCAAAAGAAACTCTTCTGGTCGAGGGTGGTATAATCACTGAGAAACTATTGTCTTCTCGCAATGTTCAAAATATCTGAGATATGGATAGATTAATTGTTGATAATGACGATCTTGTTTAAGATTAAATTATGAAACCATCGGAATTTAATCTATATATAACAAAGGAGAATAGTCTAACTTATAATTAAGTCAAGCAACATCTTGAAAACTAGTCACTTGTATTTTACAACAAAAAATAATTTTATAGATTATTTAATTATTTCATATTTATTGAATATTTATTTCATATTGTGGTAAAAAAAAAAAAAACTATGTTTGACTCATATTGAATGAAAACTATTAAGATTGACTCCTATTAGATGAAAATAACTAAAATTTCTCTAAGAAACATCGTCCTCTTGAATTATGTATAAATTCTATCAAAAAAAATTCTTTAATTTTCATGTTTCATATCTTGAAATATTACATATCTATTTCATTATAGTAAAAAAATAACTAAATTTGATTTCTATTGGATGAAAACTATTAAATTGACTCCAATAGGACGAAGACGATTGGGATTTTTTTTTATTATTATTGTGGTTTGAAATCAATGGGAGTGTAAATAATCAATTAACTAATTTTATTTAATCCATTGTGATCTTTTTATTGGTTTGGAAATTAGTTTTACTAATAAGTATTGTTTTTGTGTAATAGTAAATTTGCTATAATCAAATTAATTAAATTTAATTAAGTAACAATAATTTACTATAATTAAATTTATTAGATTATATTGAGGTAAAAATCAGTTAATCATAACAACTATTTTATTAGTAAACAAATTCCAAAATTCATAATCAAATTTAACTAACAATAGATTAGGATGATATCTAAAATCAAGCCACTTGAATTATACTTTACATAAATTCAAATAATAATATTTCAAATTTTAGTAATATAAAATATAGATTTAATTAATAATTATATCCTTGAAATAAATGAGATTGCAACTAATGAATTTGCTGGTTTAATGCAACCAATTGTGATAGTATTGTAATATTTTGAAAGTAGCATTGCCTACAGAAAGTAGTACATGCAAAAATAGAATCGATAAAATTATTGTGGATTTATTCTTATTGGGATTAATGGTTTTATAAACTTTTTTATTGGGTTATTGGTTTGAATTGATTTTTTCTTATTGGGTTATTGAGTAAATCGATAACCCAATAAAAATATACTAAATTACTACTTTATATATATATATATATATATATATATATATATATATATATATATATATATATATATATATATATATATATATATATATATATATATATATATATATATATATATATATATATATATATATATATATATTTCTCTAATTTCCACAAACCTATTCAATTCCTGAAAATCTATAACTCGATAAAGTTAAACATTTTCAATTTCCTCTTTGATAAATCAACGGTGAGGGTTTGCAACGACAACAGCTGCATAGTTTGTGGACAGGATAATGGACTTCTTATTTGTGGAATTTAACACTGGAAGGTATATGCCATGTTAGCTGCTATTGTTCTTATTTTGTGAGCATTCCTATTGATGTCATGTTAGTTGCTACTGTTACACAGAATTAAAAATCAGTGTGTCAAATTGATATTTATTTTGTGAATATTTTTTATTGGTTAAATCGGAAATCGAACTGTTAAGGATCAAAAATTGATAAAATGAAAATCGATAAAAAAAAAATATCTTATTGATTGGTTATTGATTTAGCATATTTAAAAAAAAAAATCAATAAGCCGAGATGGTAAGAACAAGGTTAATGACGCAAAGGTCATGTCACAGACCTCCGCACTCAAGGATGAAATCTTTTTCATAAGATTTCATGAAAGTGGATAATATAATTTGTTCATTTAAATTTTGATCAAATTATGTGTTCCCTGGCAGTTTGTTTTTAATTCATTATAATAGGGGTGGTGTTACTATATTTTTCCGGTCTCTGTATTTGTAAAGGAACATGGTAGAAGCATGCTTACTTTTTAGACATGATATCATGACATATAACAAATAATAAATTTGGTATATGCATCTCTATAAGTGCATGCAACCAAGCAAAACAATTTCACTAAGATATATGATCAAGATCTTACGTCCTTAATTATTATTATTAATATATTTGTCTAGACTTTATATTTTTGCAGATCTTGGTGGAATTCTCGTGGAAGACAAATTTCCAGTTTGATAATTTATTTTATCAAGTTTTGATAATTCCAAAAATTTGTATTAATGTGAGTCCTCTAATTATAGTTGAAACTCAAGTTGATTGTGCAGTTTGACATATTATGTTATTGATTAAGAATACAATATTGGGTTCAAGTCTCATCGATTTATGCCTAAGACACCTTTATATGGATAAGATGTTAATTTTAAATCTCAATGCACCATACTGATGATATTATGATGGCTAAGGCAAAATAATGTGTATTTGATGAAAAGTATGTGATGTGCTCCATTCCATGAAGTGAATGAGAAAGCAATATATGATAAGTCTGAAGATGACAAATTGTTCCATTCCATGAAGTGAATGTGGTAGCAATATATGATAAGTCTGAAAGATTACAATTTGTTCCATTCTTGAAGTGAATGTGGCAGCTATATATGATATACATTGAAAGATACGTATGCCTCAATGTGATCTTGAAGCAACAATATCATAAAAGAGGTTATAAGCTATCAGAATTTGATAGGCTTAAGGCACGATTATATTTTATTCCTGAAAAATGAGAAGTTTATTAATGTAAACGTGCATTTGATTGTGATGGTATCACAACTCACCTCCGAAAGAGGCTGAATAGTTGAGAAGAGTTATTTTGAAATCTACTTGTAAAGTAGTAAAGCTGAAATTTATTCATGTAATAGTAAATCTGAATTTATTAAAGTAAAAGGTACATATCATGGTAAACTTGGAGTTTTTTAGAATAAAAGTTCATAAATTGACCTGAACGATTGCGACATCCCAAGGATATGCATACTAAATATTGAACAAATATAGAAGAATTAGAAAATTCTTCATTACTTTTAATGTTGCTTGTTCTTATGAAAAGTTGGTTGGACCAACTAATTTGGGGATTGGATCCCTTAAAATCCGGAAAGTATAAAAGGTGAATAAGGGTCCGTTTACCTATCATGTGATATTTTGAAAAGATGCATCAATAAGATGATCACATATACATTCATTGTCAACCTGCTTTGTCATTCATAAAGTTGCTTGCTCAATAAAATTGAGTTAAGAGCATGACTTTCAGACTGTGTAATAAAGACAATTCATCTTGATGATGATGGTTTAGCATTGAATGCCTTCGATAAATAGTTAAACCATTACTAATGAGAACAAAGCTTCACGTGTTGGTCTGAAATATGATATGTTGCATACAATAGCACTTGTATGCATTAGACCAATAAATTATGATATTTCTTTTCTCACAATTGGTTCAAGGTTAGGAACCAACTATTCCATCTAATAATTTTGATGTGCGCTATACGATTAAGATGCACAAAGATGGATTTTTCAAAGAAGATGGAGGATTTATGTTAGTTTTTCTAACATAAGGGAGAGATTATAAGCGGCTATGAAATATGTTAGGGATTATCACCGGATTCGTATTCAAAAGATAATTCAAGTTAAATGCCGAAAATATCCTATATTTAAGCTGCAAGTGCTCCTATTTTGTGTGCATGAAGGACAAAGTCTATCCATGCGTGAAGCGTGGTAGACCAATTGGTTCTAAATAAAATAATCCTTTAAAAGGATAAGGAGCAAATAATCATAATAAGAAGACAATGTACTCTTGAAGAGCCTACGATATAACACTTCATGAAACCTTATGAGAGGTTCAGGTACCTACAAATAATGAAGTGATGAGATCTCAAAATGTTATGTCACATTGTGAACCGATATAAAATGATATATCATCGATGATATCTTTGATATAATATTGGCACAATAATGTAAAAGGTTACGAAGATCTAAATTCTACGTTTATTTAAGCATGCTGACGTAGAAACATGTATCAAGTAATATGAAACGATGCATCTTGATAGCATAAAGATTATTTGACTTAGAGTCCAGATACTTGAAGATGTCACTCATGAAATATTGAATATTGTCACTTGATAAAATTTACATGAAAACGTGTTTAAGGATTAAAAATGTTTGAAGCACATAAAAGTTTCTGGAAAACTTATTTATAATCCTTATATCACGTAAATTTATTAAAACTCTTGAAATGTTTTCAAAAGTAATAGATTGTTTGCTGATATAAGAAATATACCAAATTGAATTGGTTTTGAAGTACCATATCTTAGTGCAAGTGGTGCACTAGTATATCTTGCAAATATTACAAGGATATAGCATTTTCATTTAATTCGTTAGTAGGTATATTTCTAATCCTACTAGGAGACATCAAAATGGGATAAAATACATAAGTTTATTTTATTCTAAAGCTTGCAGTCCTGATCTTATCAGTCATACTGATGTTGGGTACTTATTTGATCCACATAAATCTCGGTCTTGTACATGTAATGTGTTCACATATGGGAATACTTCCATATCTTGGAGATATACAAAGCAGTTTATTGTAGCCACCTCATCGAACATGCTAAGATAATAGTTATTCATGAAGCAAGCCGAGAATATGTATTATTGATATCCATGATACATCTCATTTGAGAAAAATGTGGTTTGAAATGTGACAAAGTACCCATGATTTTATATGAAGATAATGCAGCATGCATAGCACATCTTAATGGAGGATTCATAAAAGGAGATAGAATGAAGTACACTTCATCAAAGCTTTTCTACATACATAAGCTACAAAAAAATGGTGATGTTAACGTGCAACAGATTCGTTCAAGTGACAATATGGCTGATTTATTCATCGCGTCTCCTCCAATTGAAACTTTCAAGAAGATGGTTGGCATGCCTAAATTACAACTCTCGTTAGAGAGTGCAAGCGGTCGCTGTCAAATATAGAACCCAACTGGGTTGGGTGTCGAATCCCATATGGAATACTGTATTCACTAAGTATTGTGGTTGTTACTAGATTGTTGATCGAAGGTTCTAGAATAAAGGGGGCTTTTGATTTATCAATTATATTCAAATATTTGTCACAGAAAGTAATCCAAATGTAGGTTATATTGTTAATAGTAATTCAGTAAGAGAAGTCAAACTAGAGTTATGGTTACCAAGATGCTTAGGCAACTAGTGTTGTGAACTATATTGGGTTCCCAATGAGTAATTCTTATTGCAAAAGTAATTGGATTCTATGGTTTACCCATTAGTTTCTCAACCTAAATGAGTAACGTATCCCTTAATTCTTTTAAACTTAAGGAACATAGTATTAATTCAACTATTATCTCACATGGGTTGATCCGGTGATGGCATCTACCCTCTACCAAAGGTTAAGGCCTTTAGATTTATGTAAACATTTTCTTTTCCTAACAAGCACTTTTCTATTTGAACAAGTATTGTTCTTGGGCTCAGTTTTTAAGTTTGCAACCAAGAAAAGTCATTAAAGTGAAGAAGAGTTTATACAATAACAATTACTCATGGAAATCTACAAGATTCATAATCCAAAATCAGTTTTTAACATCAAGGCTCCCATAAACCTAGTTATGGGGGCTTAGCCACACATTTCCACCCAAGAAAGAGAAGTAACCATTGTATTATTCATAAATTAATTCAAAGTTTACTTACAAAAGTCACAATTGTTGTTCTTCAATCTTTAATAGAAAATATGATAAAGGAATCTAGATCCACAAATCTCCAATGAATCTTAGAGAAAAATTATGTAATAATGCATTTTCAGTATGGAAAACCTAATAAAAGATACGAGATCCCTAATAAAACCTAAAACTGGGTATTTATATGTTCCCAGCCAAAAGGAATTTAAAATTCAAACTTAAAATCCCTCGTCCAAAGTGACGGACAAAGTGGTGGTCTGTCGCAAGGCTGATGGTCCTCCATTTGGTCCATCCCTGCTGATCCTAGAGAGCCACTTTCTTGATAAGACTGACGGTTAAAGTGGTGGTCCATCGCAAGACTGATGGTCCACTATTTTGACCATCGCTGATGATCCTTGAGAGCCAAGTTCTGGATGGTATTGACGTCCAAAGTGATGGTCCATCGTAAGACCAACGGTCCACTATGTTGGTTGTCGCTAAGCATTTCAGGATGCCTGGTTCTGTTTAGCGCTGACAGCCAAAGTGGTGGTTCGTCGCAAGACTGACGGTCCACCACATGGGCCTTCGCTGGGTCTTCTGAAGTTATGGCTTCTGTTTGGACCTGACGGTTGAGTTGGTGGTCCGTCGCAAGACTGACAGTCCACCATTTTGACCATCAGAAGTGTTTTTTTTGCTAATTTTCTGAGTCTTTTCCTTCAGCTAGCTCCTTACCCCAAAACACTAAAAAACAGCCTTAAATGCAACCTTGGTTGCTTGAAAACATGCAATTTTTCCTAGAAAAAGGTAAAAAATATTACATCAAAAGATGGAATATCAACACCCTCAACTTAAGATAATTGCTTGTTCTCGAGCAACTCAGCACAAAATTGTAAATATGAATAATACAATGACGGTCATTTACTACTGAACCAATTCTCACATAACCATGCACTTGTCATCCAAATCATATGGCTTAACATGTCAGAGTCTATAATCAGCATTGTTTTAAATTCAATTCATCTACACAATATGGATACAAGAATCTACAGAGATCATCCAAATTAAGTATGACTCATGTTTCCCTCACAGAGAAGGGGATCCACCACTCAGTATATTTTGTAGATACAAATCAAAATCCTCTCACTTATCAAAGAAGTAACCAACATAGCACATACACCCATAAACTTGCCTTTATAATCTAATGCCTCCCTTATAGCTGAGTTCCAAGATCAAGCATGTCTTTTCTAGGCTAGTAATAAGGTATCAGGCTAGGTTAGGAAGGAATTTTGGGCAAAAGTGACTTAAGAACAAAGCTTTAACTCTCTTTGCCTTCAAATTCTTCTTGCCAAGGCTATTTCTTTGCTAGCTCACTTACCCTTTTCTCAGTCATTCATGCTTTACCACAATAAACCCCCTTTTTATATTATATACAAGCATCAGCCACCCTCAACTTAAGCTGATGCCATAAGTCAAAGTGCACATTGTCTTAACTAGACCAGGGCCAATACTCAAATTTAAATTCTAGACCAACTTTCCGTTAGGCAGTTAATAGTCCTACAATAGCCACCCTCAACTTAGGTGTTTTGCCTATGTTTAGGTACACATTGCCCATTACTAGGCCAAGGCCAGAGCTAGGAGTCCACAGCTGAAAGAGAGTTAACTAGAATGCTTGGTGGTGAAGAAAAATTAACAAAGCCTCAAATAAGGGTTCAAAAATGGAAAAATATTTTTAGTAGGGTTAATTACTTTGGAAAAGTGGACTAAAAGCACAAGGTAGCCTACCATCCCTTCTTATCTCATTAACTACAGAATAGTGTCAATTGAACCAAGCAAGTTTTAGGTACTATACTATGTAAGAACTAATACAAATACTCTCACACACAGTGGCACTGAGTAACACTCATTCTACTGTTCTTAAGATTTGCATCACATGTCATGTATATTTACAGGTTAATGCCAACTACAGATTCACTAATAGTTGAGCACATATCCTAGGGGACAAATAAACAGTCATATGGAAATAGTCCTAGCTTGGTGAAAGCATCATTCATCATCCGCATTTACAACAAGATACTAACATAAACAGCACTATTATTCCATGGACCAACATTGACAACATAACAAGACTTAAAAAGAAAAATGTGAATCTGAAGTTAAAACTAGGAAAAGAAAAATGCCAACTTAACATGATCCTAGATATGTCGATTCTCCTAGATAGCACATGGTAGGATTCAGAATAACGGAAACACCACCCCCATGATATAAGTACACCATCCCCACATAAAAAACATATGCATTGTCCTTAAAGCATTAAATTGAAGTACAAAGAAATAGGTATACTTGTTTTTCCTCTTATTCATCTGAGTCATCTGTTAAGTGTGGTGAGGCTCCTGTGTCCTCACCTGGAGCAATTTTAGCCCCTGTGGTGGTAGGGGTACTCAAAAATTCACCCTCCTAGATCGGAGGAATCATCTCTCGGACTGATGCTGAATGTTGTCCCCTTGCTGGGGCGGCACTTGTAGATATTCCTGTTGCTTCATGTTCCTCTTTCTTCTTTCTCTTTCTTATCTTTCTTTGATTTCTCAAGATCTTTTTAGATCATGTTATTCCTGTTCCTCCAGTGTCATTTATGCTCTCTTTCTTCTTATTTTAGCTCTCCTTGCAGCTCATTTATCCATGTGTTACTTTTATTTGTCTTTCACAGGTCTTCCCATTAGGTCCACAATGCCTTCATCATCGTCACTCACTACTAAGGCTGGGTTAAAAATAGTCTATTGTGGCTGCCTTTCTTTTAACTCTGCTTATCAGCCTTCACCTGCTCAAATTCAACCATGAGCTTGGCAAGATCAGGGAGAGACAGAGCATCTAGCCTTTTGTTGATGCAGTGTTCCATGTTCTCCATCCTAGCCTGAATAGTTTGGAATATACGGATTGCCTCAGCTATAATTTCGTCAACAAAAGTCTTGAATTCTTACGCCCATTTATCTAACTATTTCTAAAACCTCTTTTGGAGCTTCACCGATTTGCAAAATTTTCCTGCGTTAACCTATATTCGGCAAAGTGTGTTTCACCCATAGATGATGTAGAACCTGACCCTGCAGATGTACTTGGAGGCACATACTCAGGTGTCACATAAGTGGTGATGGGCAAAGGCGTACCTACAGGAATTTTAGTAGCATCGGGAGTTGGTGTAGATTGAGTCTGGTAAGCAGGAGACTTCGTGACACGCATCACAAATTTTGAGTCATCTTTCAACTTCTCAATGTATTGTCTATGTGTATCCTAGACTGGATTGTTAACTCCCCGAATCAGAGGCACACCTGATTGCCTACACAACTCTGTGATCAAGCATGGAAACGGCAATGCACTGGCGGTTTTATTTGCCCTTACATATATCTCATCTGCAATAATCTAGCCGAAGTTAACTTGCAACACTGAAACCAAGCTGGCCACCAATACGGCTCTGTGTTTATCAAAGTTTCCATCACCTTTTGTTGGCATCATCCTTAAGCGAACAACAGCCCACCAGAACTTAGCCTTGAAGCTAATGGACTATTTTGCAATACGCTCTCGTGGATTGGTCAACCATAAGGGTTACCGTCATTAGTCAATAATGAAGCCACCCAAGGCCTTTGAGTCAATTCAGTCCTCAACCAATACTCAAGATCAGGTATAGCATATGGATCCTCGTACTCTGGCCCAAACAGCATCCTATTAATTATTTGGGATGAAATATCGATAGTGACTCCTCAGACAAGTACTGACTCTCTATTCAGCAAGCTTGCAACTAGCATCCCTTTGGATAGTCCTTTTCTACTAATCCAAGATAATTGGCAAAGAATTCTCTTACCCAATTCAGTTGATACGCTCATGGTGGCCTGGTCATCCATGCTAGTTCATACTCGTTGAAACGACGTTCCAACTCAGGATATTCATGTAACTCCGTTGTCACAATCTGATGTTCCTCCACAAATAGCCTTTATATCCCTCTTGTTGTAGGTGCCAATCCATCGTAGAATTTTTCTCTTGGTCCCTCTATCTTCCATCTAATCGCCTCTTGAACTTAATGATCCTTACACTTGATAACGTTAGCATCCTCAGGTTCAATATGCATATCAGTTGTTTCTATTTGTTCTCTCATGTTAGTAGCCTCAGTTCCACCCTCAATAGGCTCGGGTTGATTTATAGAAACCGTTGCCTCGTATGGGCTTGAGCTGGTACTGTTTGTACTACTATTGCTCTTTTCTTCAGACTGGGAGAGCGTCGGATTTTCGCTTTCATATTGCCTAGTGTTGTACGCGAGTGCAGATTCTCCTCTACCCTTTTGGGATCTTCCTCCTCTATTTGGTGGAAGTTTATGAGCCATAACACTTAAGAAAGAAGTAAGGAATTAGTTCACAACACAAAAAAAGCCTATCAGTGAAAACTAAGAGTTGACAGCCACACTGGTGGTTCGTCGGGCAACTGGTGGTCCACCAGGTGGGCCGTCAGGTCCTATCCAAAAGACCTAAAAATTCAAAGAGTTACGACGGTCCATATGGTGGTTCGTCGCAAAGTTGAAGGTCCATATGGTGGTCCGTCGCAAAGTTGACGGTCCACCACTTTGGCTGTCGCATCTTAACTAGTGGGTGTCATTTTTGGGGTTCTTGCAATGGTCCATTTGGTGGTCTGTCGCATAGCTAACGGTCTACTATTTTAACTATCGCACACCCTTCTTAAGATTCAGGATTCAATTCGGCATTTTGTCAAACATTTAGCATACAATCCCGACTTTTTTAGCAAAAATTGACACCAACTTTACATTTATGCACACAATGTCACACTTTTGAGATATGGGTTACTCAGACTTCACCCACATAATGTATATTATCATTCCATACTCAAAACAAGTTAACACAAAAGAAGAAAAACAAGATGAACTTCTATCAATTAACCAATTATTCATTTCATATTATAGCAGTTCAAAAAAAAAGACATAGAGGTGCTCATACCTTGGTTTTGCAGAAGTTTCTTTTTTACTTGCTTGCAAATACTGAAAAACAAACTTAACTTAAAACTCTATAATTTCTTTCAAGAATGTTTGAGATAGAGATAAAGAAAAGAAAAGGGTTTGCTTAAATAGAGCAAAAAGAAGTAGATGGAGAGTCCTAGGAAGATTAAATGCCCTCAGATTCTTTGAATCTAATGGAATTTGATCAGTTGAAGAAGTTAAAAAGGGTACAACGTATGGAACCACTCTTTTACCTCTTTAAAATAAATTAGCCAAATATGGGTTACTTAAATAAATCTCAATTTTAACCTGACCCAACCCAGTGCTAGGGTAACAGCGACGGCTGCTACGACGGTCCATCGAAAATATGACGGACCACCATTTGGGCCATTACTCCTTACCAGAACATAGTCACTTCAGTTTAATTTTGAAGGTCCAAGTGGCGGTCCACTAAATTTGTGACGGTCCACCACTTTAGCCTCGTACCTTACCAGAGCATGGTCACTTCAATTTAATTTTGACGGTCCAAGTGGCAGTCCACCAAATTTATAACGGTCCACCACTTTGGCCGTCGCACCTTACCAGAACCTAATCAACTCAGCTTGATTTTGACGGTCAGTGTGGTGGTCCACCAATTTAGTGATGGTCCACCACTTTTGTCCATCAACTTTCTCTAGTGAATAAATTTTTCAGCTTCTTTGCGACGGTTGAAATAGTGGTCCATCAGGTGACTGGTGGTCCACCAATTCGGCCATCACTTTTGTTCCAGTAACTTATATTTTCAACCCTTTTTCCAATTATATTACTCATCTTTGCTGCATTTTAAATTTTGTACACTTCACAAACACACAAAAATGCACTATAACAACAATATAATTTAACTAATGCTTTACAACAACACACTGTGGGTTGCCTCCCACCAGCGCCTGATTTATCATCGCGGCATGGCTCAATTATCTCAATTACTCAGAATTCATTGAGATAGATAGTATCTATACTTCTTATCGAGTCTATTGGACCGATATACAGTTTCACACACTGCCCATTTACCTTGTATACTCTTCTATCTTCATTCTCAAGTTTCACTACTCCAGATGAGTAGACTTGACTTACTTTAAATGGGCCAGACTATTTGGATTTGAGCTTACCTGGAAACATTTTGAGTCTGGAGTTGAACAAAAGCACCAAGTAACTTTTTTAGAAATCCTGTTTTTCAATCCTGTGGTCGTGGTACTTCTTCATTCTTCCTTGTATAGATCATCCCATTCATAAGCTCCAAGGCGGAACTCGTCCTTCTCATTCAGCTGCCCCAGTCTCATATACGATGTTTTATGTCAATTCAAGTTAAGCCGCTTTAGTGCCCACAACATTTTATGCTCTTTCTCAATTGGCAAATGACACGCCTTGCCATAAACCAATTGGTATGGCGACATGCCAATAGGTGTCTTGAAAGTTGTTCGATATTCCCATAAGGCATCGTCCAGCTTCCTAGACCAATCCTTCCAGCTAGTATTTACAGTCTTGGCAAGGATAGCTTTAATTTCCCAATTAGTGATTTCTACCTTCTCTCTAGTTTGCGGGTGGTATGGTGCATCCACTTTATGCTGCTTGACTCCATATTTTGCCAAGGTATCTCTGAATATCTTGTTACAAAAGTGTGATCCTTCATCGCTGATCATGGCACATGGTACCCCGAAGCGAGAGAAGATATTTCTCCTCAAGTATGCAATAACTCTATTTTTTTCATTATCTGCTAGAGCCACTGACTCAACCCATTTTGACACGTAGTCAACGGAAACTAATATGTACTTCATCCCAAATGAGCTCACAAAGGGCCCCATGAAATCAATGCCCCAAACATCAAATAATTCTACCTCTAGCATTTTGGACATTGGCATCTCATGGTGATTTGAGATGGAACCTTGCTTTTGACATTGGTCACACCTCTTCACAAACTCATAGGCATCTTTGAACAAAGAGTGACAATAGTAGCCACTCTGAAGCACTTTCCTTGTAGTTTGATCACCTGCATAGTGACCTCCAACTGGGGAAGCATGACTCCCTTCCAGTATACTCAACATATCTACTTCTGGAACACATCTCCTTATGATATTGTCAGCACATCACCGAAATAGATACGGCTCGTCCCAAAAATAATGTGTCACATCATGAAGAAATTTCTTTCTTTTATGAAAAAAAAAAGATTTTTCGGAAAGACCTCACTACATAGTTTGCGAAATCAGTGTACCAAGGTATTTTCTCCATAACAGCAACCAAGATTTCCTCATCTGGAAATGCATCATTGATCTCAAATTTATCTCTAACTACTTGTTCATTTTCCAGCCTAGACAGATAATCCGCAACTTGGTTTTTACAACCCTTCCTATCTTTGACTTCAAAGTTAAATTCTTGAAGCAACAGCACCCATCTAATTAACCTTGGTTTTGTATCCTTTTTCACCATCAAATATCTCAAGGCTGCGTGGTCAGTATGGACCACCACCTTGGTACCTAACAAATATGCCCAGAACTTCTCAAAAGCATACACAACTGCTAGAAATTCCTTCTCAGTCGCTGTATAATTCTTTTGGGACCCATTCAAGGTCTTGCTAACATAATATATAGAATGAAACAACTTCTCTTTTTTTGTCCAAGAACAACTCCAAGTGCCCCTTCACTAGCATCACACATAATCTCGAATAGTTTCATTCAGTCAGGAGCAACAATAATTGGAGCCTCTACTAGTTTCAGCTTAAGGCATTCAAAAGCCTTTTTGTAGTCATCATCAAAAGTGAACTTAGCCTCCTTTTCTAGAAGTTTGCAAAGCGGGTTTGCAATCTTTGAGAAGTCTTTTATGAATCTGCGGTAGAAACCCGCATGACTAAGAAAGCTACGTACCCCTTTGACTGAGATAGGGGGAGGTAGTTTCTCAATCACTTCAGCCTTTGCCTTATCTACCTCAATGCCTTTAGCAAAAATTTTGTGACTGAGAACAATGCCTTCCTTCACCATGAAGTAGCACTTTTCCCAGTTAAGGAAAAGGTTGAACTCTTCACACCACTACAACGCCTGACTAATATTCAGCAAGCAGATCTTAAAAGAATCACCGACAACTGAGAAATCATCCATAAATAACTCCAAGGTTTCTTCAACCATATCAGAAAATATCAAGATCATGTATCATTAAAAAGTGGCGGGTGCATTACACAAATTGAAAGCCATCCTCTTAAAAGCAAATGTGCCATATGGGCACATGAATGTCGTCTTCTCCTGATCTTCACGAGTAATAGAAATCTGGTTGTAACCAGAATACCCATCTAAAAAATAATACCAACCCCTTCCCGCTAGCCGATCAAGCATCTGATCCATAAAAGACATTGGGAAGTGGTCCTTCAATGTCTACGAATTGAGTTATTTGTAATCCATACACACCCTCCACCCAGCAATAGGCCTGAGTGGGATCAACTCATTCTTCTCGTTAGCCATAACTATCATGCCCTCTTTCTTGGGCACGCACTAAATAGGACTTACCCACTTACTATCTGAAATGGGATATACTACTCCTGCGTCTAGCCACTTGATGATTTTTTTCTTTACCACCTCTTACATAGGTGGGTTTAGATGATGTTAGTGCTCAATATTCAGTATACAATCCTCCTACAGTTGAATCTTATATAAATATACCAGGAGGGATACTAATAATGTATGTAATTGTCCAACCTATAGCCCTCTTGTATCTTTTAAGAACAGAGATGAGAGCTTCCACCTATTGCTTACCTAGATCAGCAGCAATAATCACAGGTAGTGTATTCCTACTACCTAGGAACACATACCTTAGATAACCAGGAAACTCTTTCAGCTCCAAAGTAGATGGCTCTTCGATAGAAGGCTTAGCAGGTAGACTTAGATGACTTTTTAAGTCCAAATCCAACTTCTTGGGTGCATATGAATAAGACCCCAAGCCTGTTAAGGCACACACCATCTCCTCATAATCTTCAATATCGTCATGATCAAAATTTATCAATACAGCAGCTAAAGTCTCCACCATAAATTTTTCTTCCATAGGTACTTCTTGCTCCTCCTCATAATAAACATCCACAATAGAAAATACGCTCATATCTTTATGCTATTTCATGGACTGACATAAATCAAAATGAACTACTTCATTATTCAACCTGAATAGTAGCTCATTTGCCCTCAAATCAATAAGAACACTCCCAATTGTGAGGAAAGGTGGACCCAATATTATGGGCACCTTGAAATCTACCTCGCAATCAAGAATAACAAAATTAGCCAAAAATATGAAACTAGCCACCTTAACTAATACGTCATAAAGAATCCCCACGGGCCGCTTCACAGATTTGTCCGCCATAACTAATCTCATGTTTGTGGGAGTAGGATCCCCCAAACCTAATTTCTTATGCACATCAAGCGGCATCAAGTTTATACTAGCTCCCAAGTGACATAGAGCTTTTGCGAAATCAAGAGGCCCAATAGTGCACGGGATGGTAAATTCTCCCGAGTCTGCCGTCTTCTTCACCAAAGACCTTATAGAGATAGCACCACAATGATGGATATTATCCATCGGTTCATATCTAGCTATCAGTTTCTTCGTGACAAGGTCTTTCATGAACTTTGCATACCCGAGAACCTGCTCTAATACTTCCATAATGGGAAATTAATCATTAACTGCTTAAGCATGGCCATAAACTTGCCAAACTTTGTGTCGTGGGCCTTATTTTTCAACCGATAGGTAAATGGAGGAGGTGGTTTTGGGAGCGTAGTAACCACCACTTCAATCTCATATCCCTTGCTCTTCTCTAACTCATCAACCTGCTGGTGGTTAGATGGTGTATTATCAATAACTTCATCCAGTTTCTCAGACCCCACTGGATAACTTTCTTCATGCTTAATCTCCTTTCGAATCACATCTTCAATCACTGATTTTCCCAAAGACGATCCTGGTAATAACTTACCACTCCATGTGGTGATTGCCATGCAAGAGCCATTATTTTGAGGGTTTTGAACTGTATCACTTATCAATGTCCCGCTCCTCTTCTAATTCAATGCCGCTAAGAGTTGGCTCATTTGCTCTTCAAACTGTTTGATAGAAGTAGAGTGTGAGTTTACCAACTGACTCATGGTATACAAATCACTCTTCATAATAGTCACCCCAGAATTGGTAGCCTTAACTCCCTTTAATAATTTCTCCATCATGTCCTTCATGGACGTCTTACAAGAACTAGTTACAACATTATCTCTGCTTCCAGGAAGTATATATAGTCCACTCATATCATTCTTGCTCTTCTAGTTTCCTTGATCTCTATCCTTGTACCCAGCGTTGTGGTAGTATTTTTGACCTTGATTTCCTTGGATATTTCCTCAGAAACCCCTCTAGTTATTTAAATAGTTTGCCTCTTCTTTTGAATCAGAGTTAGATCTTCCCTGGGATGTAACAGCTTTCACCTTCTCTATTTTTCCAGACAATAGATGCTTAGTCAGTAAATCTATCTGTGTCTTCAAGTATATCATATCCTGGTCACGTTCTTTCTCTATTTTATGTTGCTCTGTAGTCATACTACTAGACACAGTAGGGCTTTCTACCACATAATCCCTGATATGCCAACTCTACTCTATTTGGCCATCCGATCAAGCATCTTCGAAGCCTCTACAAAAGTAAGGTCAACAAACGACCCTTCTACAACATTATCCATGACTGGCTTTGTAATAGAGTTCAAAGCTCGGTAAAGAGTCTCCATCAAATGAATATCAGTCATATTATGGTTCGGGCATTGCATGAGCTTCTTTTTAAACCTCTCCCAGGTCTCATGAAGAGCTTCAGTGGGAAGCTGTCAGAAGATACTGATTTCATCCCTCAAAAGTACCCTCCTAGAGGGTGGAAAGAACTTTTCTAGGAAAGCCTCTTTCAACTGCCTCCAATTGGTTATAAAGTTGGGAGTAAGTCCATTTAGCTATAGTGTTGCCTCCCCAGATAGAAAGAGCAAAAAAAATGCAGGCGGATAGCATTCTGACTCACTCCTGGATTATTAAAAAACTTGAAAATGGTGACAAAGTTGACCAAATGCATATTTGGATCATCTCCGAGAAGACCACCGAACAACCTCTTAAGATGAAGGAGTTGAATCATCATACTGGTAATATTAAATCAAGCTCCAGGTTCTAGAGGTAAAGGAATGACAGCTCCAGTTGCACCTACTCTATCCATTCTATCTTCATCGTCATTCAGATCAAACTGCACTGGTTGACGTTCTTGCCTTGCCCTAAAGGGTCGATTTCTATTTACATTACGGTTTACTGGTGCAGCCACATTTCCTGCACACCTTGGGTTTACAGAATCTAACAAATCATCATCCCCCAAATCATCATCATCATGATTAGGATGACGCATCTGTTGGCCATCATTCTGCTGATTTAGTTGAGCTCTATCCAGAGCAGCTAGTCTTTCAGCATCCTGGGGTCTGTCATTCTACAAATTAACTATGGTTTCGGATGTATTAGAAATAATAGTACACCCGATCTCCATGTCCTTGTCATACACAATAACTACCCTACACAGAACAAAAACAACAAACAAAAGTAAAATTTAGGAAACTTGACCAAAGGTCAATTAACAAACACAAACTTAATTGACAAATGTATTCCCCGCAATGGCACCAAAATTTGATGTGCCCAAATTACAACTCTCGTTAGAGAGTGCAAGTGATCGCTGTCAAATATAGAACCCAACTGGGTTGGGTGTCGAATCCCACAGGAAATACTGTGTTCACTAAGTATTGTGGTCGTTACTAGACTGTTGATCAAAGGTTCCAGAAAAGAGGGGGTTTTTGATTTATCAATTATATTCAAATGTTTTTCACAAAAATTAATCCAACTATAGGTTATATTGCTAATAGTAATTCAGTAAGAGAAGTCAAACTAGAGTTATGGTTACCAAGATGCTTAGGCAGCTAAGGTTGTGAACTATGTTGGGTTCCCAATGAACAATTCTTATTGCAAGAGTAATTGGATTCTATGGTTTACCCATTAGTTTCTCTACTTAAATGAGTAATTTATTCCTTAATTCTTTTAAACTTAAGGAAATAGTATTAATTCAACTATAAGGCATCTACCCTTTATCCAAAGGTTAAAGCCTTTAGATTTATGTAAATCTTTTCTTTTCCCAACAAGAACTTTTCTATTTGAACAAGAGTTATTCTTGGGCTCACTTCTCAGTTTGCAACCAAGAAAAACATTAAAGTGAAGAAGAGTTTATACAATAACAATTACTCATGGGAATCTACTAGATTCACAACCCAAAATCATCTTTTCATATCAAGGCTCCCATAACCCTAGTTATAGGGTCTTAGCCACACATTTCCACCCAAGAAAGAGAAGTAACCATTGTGTTATTCATAAATTAATTCAAAGTTTACTTACAAAAGTCACAATTGTTGTTCTTCAATAGAAAATATGATAAAGGAATCTAGATCCACAAATCTCCAATGAATCTTAGAGAAAAACTATGTGACAATGTATTTTTAGTATGGAAAATCTAATAAAAGATAAGAGATCCCTAATAAAACCTAAAACTAGGTATTTATATGTTCCCAGCCAAAAGAAATTTAAAATTTGAACTTAAAATCCCGCTTCCAAAGTGACGGACAAAGTGGTGGTCTTTCGTAAGGCTGATGATCCTCTATTTAGTTCATCGTCGTTGATCCTGGAGATTCATTTTCTGGATAAGACTGACGTTAAAGTGGTGGTCCATCGCAAGACTGACTGTCCACCATTTTGACCGTCACTGATGATCCTTGAGAGCCAAGTTCTGGATAGTCCTGACGACCAAAGTGGTGATCCGTTGCAAGACTGATGGTCCACCATGTTGGTGGTCACTGAGCATTTCAGGATGCTTGGTTCTGTTTAGCGCTGACGGCCAAAGTGGTGGTCCATGGCAAGACTGACGGTCCACCACATAGGTCATCGTTGGGTCTTCTGATGTCATAGTTTCTGTTTGGACCTGACGGTTGAGTTGGTGGTCCATCGCAAGACTGACGGTCCACCATTTTGACCATCAGAAGTATTTTTTTCTGCTAATTTTCTGAGTCTGTTCCTTCAGTTAGCTCCTTACCCTAAAACACTAAAAACTAAACATGTAATTTTTCCAAGAAAAAGATGAAAAATATTTCGTCAAAATCCGAAACATCAATAGTGCACAAGATCGGGATGCAAAGGTTCAAGAATGTTCTTATTAGAGGGAGTTAATATGCGTTGTACTCTTTTTTTCTTATGAGGTTTTTTCCCACTGGATTTTCCTTGTAAGGCTTTTAATGAGGCAGCCGAAATGCGTATTGTTAGAGATGTGTACTCTTTTTCCTTCCCAAAAAATTTTTTCCACTGGGTTTTTTTTCTAATAAGATTTTAACGAGGCATATTATCTATCAATTAGACATTCGAGGGGGAGTGTTATAAATGTATGTACATTATAGTGAATATCTATCAATAATATAGATAAGATCTATCAAGATCTAATAAGATCTAGTTGATATCTTTCCTAATTGATACCTATCAGGATTTGAAGTATCTGTCTTTTAGTCAGAAACTAGAATTGTTTTTCCCTATAAATAGAGGGGTTTTGTTCATTGTATGCTCAATCAGACCTCTCATCTCTCAAGAGAAATAAAGAAGTCGTCTCCCTTCTCTCTCTATTTATTTTTGTTCTTACTTTATATTTTATAACAAATATGTTAATTCAAATACTATTAAATAAGTAGTGTTCTGCTATGAAATTGAAATATAATTTTACTATTTAATAAGAATTAATTATATTATTATATTACAATAAATATTCATGATTTCATCACAAATCAGTAAGTAAATCAAGAAATCATTACAAAGATATTTAGTTAAGAAAATAATCAATTAGCACATAAAATGATACTTATGAAAAAAAATATAATCAAAGAGTCATTCCAAATATAAAGAAAAAGAACTCCTATGAAGAGTATATTATGTATGGAATATGAATCTTTGAATCCTATTTAAATATAAATTAATTTTCTTAATAAGATGATATAATTGTTGAATATGAAATAAAATAAAAATTTGACTTCTTTTATACGCCTCTTCAATAACTCATAAATGTTATTACACTATCTTCTCCTTTATATTTTTGTTATCGATTATTAGCTCTATTTTTGTTTTTCAAGTTGTTTATTATGAACATATAAAAATAAAATTTTCGATATTTTTCTAAATATTAACTTTGATTTCTTCATGAATTTCAAGTTTTAAATATCAAAATTTTGCAGGTTAAGATATCAAACATATTGATGGAATGTCATCATTAATTTTAACCTACGAGGAGGTTGAGCGATGTATTCACAATATAATATAGGTTTGAACAAAAAAAATATTTTTTGATAATTATTTGAAATATTCAATATTTTTCTTTCTTGAGAAAAATAAGTTTGGTCTAACTATTTTTTATTTTTTAATATTTTTTAAAAAAAATTATCCATGCATCAAGTCAGTACTAATACTAGTTCAACATTAAAAAAGAAAATAATTTTGATTTATACATGAAAAGGAAATAACAAATTTGATTAGAGTACAAAATTAGGACTCTAGTGATTTTTAATATCTTTAATTCCTGAAAATTTATAATTGAAGTTGACATGAAAATCCTTTGATTTATCTGATGGTGCAAATTTTTTTGATACACTAACTGTGCATAAAATTTACTTTAGTTTCAATTTAATACTCTTTCTTTACCACATCAATTTTTCTCAGTTCTTATTAGCATAAGGGTAAAGATGAAAAAATAATTAATTCCATTTTGATTTAGTTAGAGAAATAATATTTTTTTAGCCGCCCATAAAATTAAGGGGATCTTTCAAAAATAGCTACATTTTCCTGAAAAACTCACCTTTCATAGTTATATTTTACATAATTACCATTTATAGTTGTTGTATTCAATTTACACCCGTTGTATTTGATTTTATCAATAGTCTGTATTCATATAAAATATAAATACAATACCATTTAGCTGTTATATTCGATTTACAGTCGTTGTATTCACTTTTACTTAGTGGTCTGTATTCATAAAAACATAAATACACTACATATTTAGTCTTGCCAAAAACACTACCATTTTTTTACTTTTTATTTTTTTTATCTTTCTTCTTTTTCGTGTTATCCTCGTTTTTTCTTCTTTTTCTAATTTTTCCGATTTTTATTTTTTTTTGTTTTTTATATTTTTTTTCTCTCTTTCTTTTTTTTTCTTTTTTTTTTGTTTTCTTTTTTATACTTATTTTCTTTATCATTTTTTTGTTCTATTTTATATTTTTTGTATTTTTTAAAATATAACTACTCAAGCACAAGTCATTGATGATAACGTAAATACCATAATTATTTATCTATTTGTAGTCACACCGTCATTTGTATTTTTGTATTCATTGATACAACTATATTTGTATTTGTATTTCAAAGTTCGCACTTGTATTTGTATTTTGTAGTTCGCGTTTATATTTATATTTTATAGTTCGACTTGTATTTGTATTTGTTAGTTCGCATCATCATTTATATTTTATATAATTCGCACTTGTATTTTAAAGAACTGTTTTGTATTTGTATTTTATATTTGACTGTATATTATATTGGATTATATTTGTATTGTGATATTATTGTGTTTGTATATTTAGATTATATTTGTATTTGTATTCTATTTTCGTCGATGTCATTTTATTTTTAAAGAATTATTTTGTATTTGTATTTGTAAGTTGATTGCATATTGTATTTAGTCGTGATTATGTACAATTTATCATTTGTATTTGTATACAAATAAGTAAATGCATTAATTGTATTTTCTTGATTCTAAAATATATAAATATGCAGTGTATCATTTGATACAATTGTACCGTTTTGTATTTGTATGTCAAAATTATTATTCATATTTGTAAATAAATATATATCACTTGATACAAATACAATTACAAACAAATGAAACCAACGATTTTAAAAATACAATACATATTGTATTTTTATAAAAATTTGAATTGTATTTATTTTATCAATAAATATAACTCGTATAAATAAATACAAATAAATATTCATAAAAAAAAATCAATTGTTCCTTTTCAATAATTAAAAAATACGAATGATAGTTCACACTTGTATCTATATGTTATAGTTCGCATTTGTATTTGTATTTTATAGTTCTCACTTATATTTGTATGTCATAATTCGCCTTTGTATTTATATTTTATAGTTAGCACTTGTATTTATGTTTGCTAGTTCGCACAAATGAAAAGAAGAAAAAAAAAGAAAAAAAAAAAAAAAATACAAAAAAAAAAAAGAAGAGTAATAGAAAATAGGGAAAAAATAAAAAAAGAAAATAGAAGGAAAAAAAATAAAAAAGGAAAAGAAGAAAAAGAAAAAGAAAAAAAAAAGACAAAATGAAAAAAAAGACAACAAAAAAAAAATTGAAAAGAGAAAGAAGAAAGAGAAAACAAAAAAGGAAAAGAAAAAATGAAAAAAGAAAAAAAAGAGTAATAGAAAATGGAGAAAAAAAAAAGAAAAAAAATGAAAAAATTGAAAAAAAGAAAAGAAAGAGAAAATGAAAAAAAAGGAAAAGAAAAAAAAAGGAAAAAACTGAAAAAGAAAAAGAAAGAAAGACAAAATGAAAAAAAGACAACGAAAAAGAAAAAATTGAAAAAAGAAAGAAGAAAGAGAAAACAAAAAAAGAAAAAAAATGAAGAAACAAACTGAAAAAAACTAAAAAAAATAATAGAAAATAGAGAAAAAAAAACAAGAAAAATAAAAAGGAAAAAAAGAAAAAAAATACAAAAGAAAAAGAAAAAATTGAAAAAAGATAGAAGGAAACTTGAGTCGGATGAGATTGAAGGCCAATCTCAAGAGGGAGAGGAAGCCGAGGGTCAAAATGAAGATATTGGATCCAAGACTTTTTGTCATTATGCTCTCGGGTTTGGCTAGCTTATGGACTGTTTTTTGTGCATCTTGTGTGGGATGTTTTTAGCTCATTTTTTATACATCGCTTTTTATTATTGAGCTTTTGGGCTCTTTATGTTTTGCAGACTGTTTTGAGTGGTTTCTTTTGAAATGGCAAATTGAACGAGATGGAGCCGTAAATTTGTGGGCAAATTCTTCTCAAGATGGAGAGGATGATACAAGAATAATCACGGATATGGACTTATAAAAGTGCGCGTTGGTCTAGAGACTTGGTGTGTGCAATTTAAGTGTAAAAGAGGCCCAAAACACACCAAAATCAGCCCATAACTTACACTTGATGGGCAGCCCACTCTTTGAAGATCCTTTTGGTCATTTTAACTTATATCTTGTAATAGTTATATAAAGAACAATGTAGGGTTTTATTTACTTAGATTATTATGGATGTTGAAGTGAGAAACACTTGAAAAATAAAAAGTCCTCTCTTCTCTTGAGGAGGTAAAATCGAAACTAGGAGACAACAGTAGAGTGGATTCTCTTTGTTGTTGATTGCTTGGAAACATTGATGCTAGAGAGGTGGATTCCGATCTTATGTCTTTATAAGAGATAGGTTTATTGTTGTATGTAGTGTTAAGGGTCCAAGAGTTACCATTCTTGGGTTCTTAACATTATACCTTCATGTGGTCTATCTATCTATCCTTTTCCTTTTGTAATCTTGTATCCGTTTTGTATCTTGTATTGTGAAACCCTTTTTTTTGTTGTTGTTGTTGTTCTCATTGTGGTTTAATCTTGTGTTGTTAACTTATTTTGTTGTTGGCTGCAAAGGTGTCAAACACCTTGTAACATTGTCCTTCTTGTATTGCATTCTTGAATCCGAGAGTGGTCTCCAAAAGGGTCCTCGGTACTTTGAATTAATGGACTATTTTTAGAGTGTGTTTGGACTGTTTTAAGCCAATTTCGTATCTTTCAAGTTCTTACTGTATCAAACCCCCAACCTCTTGATTAAGGGGTGAGATGCTGAACTACCACACCAATCCTTGTGGTTATCAGACTTTAGAGTTAAAATTGTTCAATGTATACAAGCTTTGCACCATCAAGTTTTATGTAATAATCTAGTTTCTGAAATTTTATCTTTAATGTGTTTTGATTATTTTATCCTTTTTCGTATTTGCTACATGTGTTGATTTTGGGGTGTGGAATGATAGACATAATTTTTTATGCGATCGGGAATGATTTTGGTGAATTTGTGATTTTTAGAAGTTTTAAAAGTCATAGTTGACTTCGGTCCATATTTACTATTCTGAGTGTCGGATGATAATTTGGACAGGCCATTAGATCCAGAATGTCAAATTCAAGTTGGTAACGGAGTTGGTTCAGGTTCGGAACCTTTATTTAGCATTTCGACCCTTTGTTTGAGAAATTACCAAAAAAGAATCCCGCAGGTTAGGTTATTGAAAACAATCGTTTTTCAAATTTGACGTTGCAATTTAGTCTGGAACGATAAAAATAACCTGGTAGCATAAATGGTTTGTTTTTGTTGGATTTTGAACGAATCTCGAGGGTCCGTTCGGAGGATTCCAAGGCAAACAAAATCAACATTTTTGTTGATATCTGATACAAGCTAGATTTTTCTTTGCAAACGCAGGCCTTTGACCTCGAATACGGAGAAAGATATTTTCCTTCATCGTGAAAGGTTGTCGTGAAATTCATGGGTCGGGTCATTAAAATTTGAGATATGAGTTATAGTATACGGGTTGCAAATCGCCATGGGTCTTATCTTAAAAGTTGTGAGCTCCATAGGTGTATACAGAAAGTCATATAATAATTTTCACTATTCATCCTATCATTAATACATTGCATTATATATGCATCCTTCATGGTTCTTTTACTTGTCTTGATGCGTAATTAGTTTTTCATATATTTTTTGCGTGTATCTGTGTTGTTTTGTTTCAGTAATTCGATTAAAACTGTTAGTGGAGACTATGAGAACTTCTATTTGGAAACTTTTCTACTTGCAGGTACTTGATCATAGTATTATTTTATATATATTATTTTTTATTTTTCTCAGTTGAACTATGATAACTACTGAGTACAAGTGAATCGTACTCATTTCTATAGTTTCTTTTTGATACATATCTGAGTATGACACAGAATGCGATAACTGATTATGTGCTTATCTGAGTGGTGATCGAGGTACTGGTGTGCTCTAGGGCTTCAGAGCTGACTTCGGACCTCCTCCTACCTGTTTTAGATGTTTTTACTTGTTTCAAAGACAGATATTTATATTTTAGTATTTCTGAGTTGTATTTAGATTCTCTACACTTGCGACACCAGATATTGGGTTTTATGGTACTTATTTCAGACTTTTGTTATATTTTGTGTATGTGTTGACCTTACTTTATTCTACAAATCTCATTTTATCTTTTGTTAGTTGATATTCAATTTTCTTCTTTCTTTGGGTGTTTGGCTTATCAACCAAGGTCGGGTCAGGTAGATGTCATAACTATTAAAGATAGGGATCAGAAGCAGTGTTTAATTAGAAGTATGAGCAGCCATGAATCAGTTACATAATTGAGCAGTAACTGTACAAGTTTAGCGCTTGTAAGAGTCTAAGTCTAAGCATATGTATAGCTAGAATAGAAATCTCATCATACTGGTATTAGGCTGCTAACTCTCTCCTATAAATAGGAGCATATATAATCTCGATTATTACAATAAAACAATCAGTTCTCCTCCAAAATAGTTTGAGTTTTCCACATGGTAACAGAGCAATAGAACTTTTCTTGCTGCGTTAAAGTGTTGGGAACTGAAAACTATTTTTTTCCCTTCCAAAAATAGAAGCAATGGCTATTTCGATCAATACTCTCTCTACTTCCTCACTTCACCATCTTATGGCCTCATGTCCCATCAACCTTAAGCCAACTAACTATCTGATCTAGAGGACAAAAGTTATGCAGTTGATTCAGATTTTAAAACTAACCTATCTCATCAAGGAGGCAATAACTGCATCACCATCACCATCTTCTAAACCTACCGTAAAGGTTGCTGAAACTAACACCGGAAAGGATGTTAAAGATAGTAGCAGTGAAGATGATTGGGAGGAGAAGAATGTCTTACTCAGAAGTTGGTTCTCAGGCGCACTATCTGAGGAGAGCATGTACTTGATATTAGGACGCTTAACTGCCAAGAAAGTGTGGAAGTGTTTAGAGGAGGCCTACCTTCAAGCTATAAAGGACAAGGAGTTTCAACTTAAACAACTACAAAATGTTAAGTTAGGAAGCAAGAAGATTGATGAATATATCAAAGAGTTCAAAGGCATTTGTGATGGACTTGCAGCCATACATAAGCCTGTTGATGAGGATAGCAAAGTTATCAACTTTGCTAGAGACTTGGGTCTCAAATAAAAAACATCCAGGACTGTCATGCTAGGTAAGGCACCCTCCAAGTCAGTTTTTCAATGCTCTCAGGGGACATGACATGAGAGAGGAAGAAGAACAAGTGCCACAAAAACAATAAAATTTTAATATGGCATTCTCTGCTCAAAAGGAAAGGGGAAGAGAAAATTTCTACCGAGGTCGAGGTAACAATAACTTCAGCTCCAAGGAAAGAGGTTTCAGACCTTATGGACAAGGAAACAGTGTCGGACAAGGAAACAATAATCAGAGTAATCAAAATACTCAAAGTAGAAATCAAAACAAAGGGAAACACACCTCTGAGGCATGTCAGATTTAAGGTAGGCATAAATACTTTGCTCTAAAGTTTTTCTATAGGTGGGATTATTCATATCAGGCTGCGGATAAATTACCACAAGCACTAAATACTTTGAATCTACATAATACTTCAACAGAAGATGACAACAAGTAGTAGAATCGGGAGCCAGCAATCACATGACAAACAACTTAGGTAATCTAACTAACCTTAAAGACTATAATGGATTTGATAAGATCACTGTCAGAAATGGCTCAAAGTTAGATATTACTCATATTGGGAATACAACTAAATCAGGTTTGAAATTAAAGAAAGTTCTTATTGTTCCCAAGATTACTAAGAATTTGTTTTCTGTTCATAAGATTGCAACGGATAACTCATGTACTCTGGAATTGGATCAATCAAACTTTGTTGTAAAGGACAAGAAGACAAGGACACTACTAGCTAAGGGATGTACGAAAGATGGACTCTATGCAACGGAGGATAAAAACCATTATGCCTTAACTGCATCACAAGACTGGAAGAGCTCAGACAACATATGACATTCTAGATTAGGATATCCTAGTTTAAAGTATTTAAAAATTTTGTAGTTGCATTGACATTAGTAGTTGGAATAAAGTTCCTACTGTTTGTTTTAGTTGTCAGTTGGGAAAAGGATGTAAATTGCCATTGGCTTGAGAAATAAAATTTTGAAAGAACCATTGTTGAAAATACATTGTGATCTTTGGGGACCTGCTCCTGTTGAATCTTCTCAAAAAAAGAGGTACTATGTCATGTTTGTATATGATAACACAAGGTTTACATGGATCTATCTATTGAAAAAAAATCAGAATTCTTGAAGTATTTCTCAAATTTTAGAAAATGATGGAAAAATAATTCTCAAAAACTATTAAAATATTTTAGTGTGATGGAGGTGGTGAATTCATCAACACAAAATTTATTAAGCACTTGGAAGACTGTGGAATTATTAGTCAACTTTCATTTCCTAAT
The DNA here is from genome assembly GCA_030864225.1 of Capsicum baccatum var. pendulum. NCBI lineage: Eukaryota > Viridiplantae > Streptophyta > Magnoliopsida > Solanales > Solanaceae > Capsicum > Capsicum baccatum. The sequence continues at coordinate 153,808,277 of CM061560.1, read as the reverse complement.
ACACCAGAACAAAATGTTATCGCTAAAAGAAAGCACAAGCATATAGTTGAGACTGGTTTGACCTTGCGGTTTCATGCCACACTACCATTGTTTCTATAGGTAGAATTTTTCTTAACTGTTGTATTTCTCATAAATAAGCTTCTCTCCATAGTGCTAAAAATGAAAAGTCCTTTTGCTAATTTGTATGGTGCATAACCTAACTACAACAGTCTCAAAGTGTTTGGATGCAGGTATTTTCCCTATTTGAAAGGTAGCACAAAGTTCAATCCCAAAACTTATCCTTGTGTGTCTATTGGATATAGTAATCTATATAAGGGATATAGGTGTTATCACCCTCCAACAAGAAGAGTGTATGTGTCTAGACATATGGTGTTTGATGAAGGCACATTGCCTTATGCACATTCAGATCAATCTCAGGAAAAATTTGATGTACCTACTCACTTAGCTACTTTTATAGAATTTTTCTCCAAGTTGCAGTTCCAAACATTACCAGCTCTACTTCAGGGAAAGTTTTATCTAGCAGTTCTCATAGTGTTAAAAAGAGCTACAGTAGCAATGCATCTGGTGATGAAGCAGTTCATGTATCTTTTAACCTAGATGATAAGAGCACCAATGATGAAAAAAATACAAGAAGTTATTTTCGATCCTTATTCCCCAGTACATAATTAAACAGCTATGAAAATAAAATTATAAGAGGATGTCATTAGTATTCAATCAAATAATGAGTACACTAAACCAACAACAAGTTCAAAAACAAGATATTCCAGTTCACCACAGCCTAATGTCCTCTCTATGCATGACTCTCAATACATCCAGTTTGACGTTGATTTTTCAAAGAGGTTTAACACTAACACTCAACAAGCAGGAGCAGTGACAAGTGTTGAAGGTGACTTTGGTAATAGTTCTATAGCTCAAGCAGTTCCTCAAGGACATCACATGGTAACAAGAAACAAAGCAAGGTTAGCTAACACCACTCATAAGGCTCTTGTTTCAACCAGAAAAAAGTCATACACAAAACCAAAAACTATCAAGGAGGCGCTAAAGTCTCCACTTTGGCTTGCAGCAATGCAACAGGAGATTGATGCACTACACTACAACCAAAGTTGGACTTTGGTTCCTAGGACTGCAGAAATGAACATAGTGTGATCAAAATGGGTGTTTACAACCAATTTGAAGGAAAATAGAACCATTGATAGGTACAAATCGAGACTCGTTGTCTAAGGTTTCTCTCAGTTTGAAGGGATTGATTTTGAGAAGACCTTTAGTCTTGTGGATAAGTCTACAACTATAAGAGTAGTCCTTTCAGTGGTTGTGCATTCCAAGTGGAAAATCAGACAGTTAGATGTCAAAAATGCTTTTCTAAATGGTCATCTATTGGAAGATGTACACATGACCCAGCCCTCTGGGTTTACTGATCACAGGTATTCAGATCATGTGTGTTTACTAAAAAAGGCTTTGTATGGTCTTAAACAGGCACCAAGAGCCTGGTTTGACAGGTTTAGTTTGCATTTTCTTTACCTTGGTTTTCTATGCAGTACAACTAATCCTTCTTTGTTCACACTTTACTATCGGTAACAATTCTTCTTCTTTTGTATGTAAGTGACATTATAGTGACAGGAAATAATCCAGAACATGCCTCAGAAATTGTTACAAAGCTTGAGAAAGAATTTGTGATGAAAGATCTTGGACCTCTTCATTTTTTCTTAGGAATTGAGGTCAAATACTTCTCCAGAGGAATCTACTTAAGTCAAGGGAAGTATGTTGCTGAACTCTTGCACAAGATAGACATGACACGATCAAAGGCAATGGATACTTCTCTAGCTCAGAAACATGGATTGTATGAAGCTACTGAAAGTGTTATGGATGTCTCTCTTTATAAAAGCATTGTAGGTAGTTTGAAATATGTAACCCTTACTCGACCAGATATTACTCATGCAGTTAATCTAGCTAGTCAGTTTATGCAAAGATCTAATAGTGAACACTTTCGAGGAGTCAAAAGAATACTCAGGTATATAAAAAAAACTCTACATCACAGACTCAGGATAATCTCATAATCTCTTTGTCGATTGTATGGCTACTCAGATATTTACTAAGGGGGTTGTCCTACTATAAGGAGGTCGACTACAAGCTATAGCATCTATCTTGGTGCAAATTGTAACTCGTGGGCATCAAATAAGTAATCTACAGTAGCTAGGTCTAGTGTTGAAGCTGAATATAGAGGTTTGGCAGCAATTGTAACTAAAATAACCTGGATCACCTACATTCTCCATGACATTAGAGTCTATCTGAAGATAGTACCTACACTTTTTATGATAATTTGAGTGCTCTCTACATGACAAAAAATCCAGTCATGCATGCTATGACCAAACATGTGGAAATGGATTATCATTTTGTTCATGAAAAGGTAGCCAAAGGACAACTAATTACATAATTTGTATGGTTTGAGGATCAAGTATCTGACATCCACAAGAAGGCTTTGACAAAGCAGATGTTTGTTGGTTTTTGAAGCAAGCTAGGAGTGAATGTTTTACCTCTCACTAGCTTGAGGAGAAGTATTAAATATAGATATCAAAAGTGGTGTTTAATTAGGAGTGTGAGTAACCATGAATCAGTTACATAACTGTGCAGTAACTGTACTAGTTTAGTTCTTATAGTAGTCTAAGTCTAAGCATATGTATAGCTAGAATAGAACTCTTGTCGTACTTGTATTACTTGTAATAGGCTGCTAACTCTCTCCTATAAATACGAGCATATGTAATCTTAATTTTTAATCAATAAAACAAACAGTTCTCTTCCAAAATAGCTTGAGTTTTCCACAATAACGACTAGCATGGGCGGATGTATATATATATATATATAAAATAAATGAAATTCCACATTTTAATATGATGTTAATAAATCCCCTTTGAATAATCTAATAAAAATTATTCACACTTATTGGATACAAAAACTCCTTTTTAATACAATCCAACACAACATGTTTTTTCAAAGCTTATATCTACTAGCATGGGCGGATCAATGTGTTGAGGTAAGGATGCCATGGCACCCAGGCATTTCGATTAAAATTTATCATATATATATGTAGAATCTGTAAAAATTGGCTACATGGAAAGTTTGGCACCAATATGACACTAATGACATTCGGGTGCCTTGGTTTTGTGATGATTTGAAGTCTTTGTTTTGCTTTGTGGATCTGAGATTCAATCCTTGCGGGAGCACTATTTTTCCTCACAATCTCCTCCTTTTTTTGGACTATCATCATCTCCTTTATTTTTGTTTACTTTCACCCCCACTGTTTTTTCTCCGTTTTATTTGCGAAATCTAGCTCGTCTTATTTATTAAATTTATTTATATATCAGTTTTTGTTGGTCTAGTTTATTTCTAGTTATATCATAATTTATGAGGAACTTCTCGGATAAATAATTTAAAATTGATTTTAGTTAATATACAATCTATTAATGACAGGTTATTAATTTATATTACAATAACAACATACCTAGTGTATTTCCATAAAGTGGGGTGTGAAGAGGATAAAGTGTATGCAGTCCATACCACTACCTCAGATGAAGTAAAGAGGTTTCTGATAGACCTCCGACTAAAGAAAAATAACAGTATAACAAGCAAAAAACATAAAAAACAAATAACAAAATAGAATAACACACCACTAACTAATAAAAAAACAAGACACCCACAGAGAAATACTATGAACTATCTATCAAAAATTACAAACATCACTGAAATACCACAAACAAGAACTACAAGACACATGCATAACACTGTGACTTCAGGTACATAGAAAAACACAACACTCCTCCCTAGCTACTAGTAAGGGCGCACTCCCACCCACTAACACTCTATCCTGATCTGCATCCTCCACACCTTCTTATCAAGAATCATGTCCTCTATAAGTTATAACTACTCCATGTCATGCCTAATCACTTCCTTTCAATATTTTTTCGACCTCTTCTACCCCTTCTGGAATCATCCATAGCGAGCCTCTCACACTTTCATACTGGGGCATTCATGCACCAACTCATCACATGTCCAAACCATCACAACCTCACTTTTAGCATCTTGTATTCCATCGAATTCACTCTCACCTTCTCTCAAATAATCTAATTTCTAACCCTTGATAGGAAGGTGTGAAGGAAATCACTCCCACCTTCACCACCTAGTAAGTCTGCACATCCATCTCAATATTCTCATCTCCGTCACCTTCTACTTTTGGATGTGGGAGTTCTTCACTGGCCAACACTCTGCTCCATACAACATAGCTGGTCGGACTGCCACTCTATTGAACTTACATTTAGCTTAAGAGACACCTTCTTATCAGAAAAGACTCCCAAAGCGAGCCTCCATTTCAACTACTCCGTTTCTATATGGTGTATGACATCCTAGTCAATCTCTCTATTCCCTTAAATTATAGACCCAAGAAACTTGAAACCATGTCTCATTTAAATGGCTTGAGAATCCAGCTTCACTATCACCCAACCTTATGCGTCAAATCATTGAACTTACACTCTAAATACTCTATCTTGGTCCTATTGAACCTAAATTCTTTTGACTCTAAGATCTGTCCCCAAACCTCTAATTTATCATTAACTCCTTCTCAGGTCTTGTTAATATGCACTACATTATCATCCAATAACATATATTAAGGCATCTTTCCTTGAATATGTCGCGTCAATACATCCATCACCAAGGCAAATAAAAATGAACTAAGAGTCAATCCCTGATGCAACCCAGTCAAAATAGGAAAGTGCTCTAAATCTCCTCCTGTCGCCGTCACACGAGTCTTCACTCTGTCGTACATTTCCTGTATCGGCCTAGTGTATGCCACAAACACACCTCTAACCTCCAAGCACCTCCCCAGAACCTCTCTTCAAACTTTGTCGTACGTCTTCTCTAGACTGATGAACATCGTGTGTAAGTCCTTCTTCCTCTCCCTAAACTGCTCTACTAATATCCTCACAAAATGAATGGCTTTGGTAGTCAAGCTACCTGGCATGAAAACCAAATTGATTCTCGAAAATAGACACGATCCTCATCAGCCTCAACTCTACCACTCTTATCAAAACCTTTATAGTATGACTCAACAACTTGATACCCCTATATAGTTGTTGCAACTCTAAATGTTCCTCTTGTTCTTGTATAAAGGAATTATCATACTTCATCTCCAAGATTTTGCCATCTTTGCCATTCAAAAAATAATATTGAATAACCTTATCAGCCACTCCATACCTGCCCTACCAGTCTTTTCCAAAAATTCATCAGAATCTCATTAGGTCCAATTGCCCTACTCCTAAGCATCCTACTAATAACATCCTTAACCTCTTCAACCTTAATACGCCTACATTAACAGTAATCGTGACACCTCTCTGAGTGCTCCAAGTCCCCCAACACTAACCCTTCAACCCCCTCATTATTCAAAAATCTCTGAAAATAAGACTGTCACTCCACCTAATGAGGGTGTCATCCACCAATACTTTGTCATCCTCACCTTTGATGCACTTCACTTTGTCTTAGGTCACAGGTCCTCTTCTCCCTAGCCTTGGCAAGACGATACAACTTCTTATCCCTATATTTCTCCTCTAAAGCTACATACAAGCTATCAAAAGTTGTTGTCTTAGCCACTGTAACCGCTAACTTAGCCTCTTTCTTTGCTAACTTATACTCCTCTTTATTCATCTATTTCTTCTCATCATCCTTGCTCTCCACCAACTTCGCATAAGCCACTTTCTTAGTCTCCATCTTCCTCTTAACTTCTTCGTTTCACCATCAGTTTCCCTGGTGCTTGCCAGATCGGCCTTTTGAGACACCCTACACTCCTCTAGTTGTCTATCTGATGCAACTAACAGTCGTATGCCACATACTATCCACATTCCCTTTACTCTCCCAAGCCTACGTAATCATCAACTTTTCCCTTGTCTCCATAGCACTGGCCAAAGTTACGCTACCTGCTTGACTTTTGAAATTATGAAGTATAATTTCATCTGTATTTTTATTGATGTCTGAAAAAAATGAATAGGTGATTATAAGAGATGCTTTGAATTAGTCTTATATATTATAAATTGAACATTTTTCTTTGAAAATAATTATAAGATAACTCGATAATTGATATGAAAAAACTAATCTAAGAACAATAAAAATAAATTATTGTAGTCAAATAAAATATGTGTAGTAATTAAGCTGTTGTTTAATCAAATTTTTTTTGTTTATTTTTTATTTATAACATTGGGGTGCTCTTGGAGGGATTGCTTTTTTTTTTTTTTTTTTTGGAATTTTATTCTATACATAATTTAAATCAAGAGTGAAAAGCTGAACTACAAACAGACTTATTTGTTAATTAAAGGCCTAATTGAATTAACTAATCAAATCATCGTTTCTATTCAACCTTTATCTCCAATGATAAATATAATTTATACATAAAATTATGACACTCATAAACTTTAAATTCTGAATCGCTATCTACTAGTTATCACGTAATGATTTTAACATAATTATTTGCTCGGTTGAAAATAGTTACGATCGCTAGCTAAGTATGTTAAATGTGTATAAAATAATGACGGCTATAAATTACTATTTTAGTGATGCTATTTATGTCAAATTTTCAACTGTATATTAAGAGCTGTACCGTTGAAAACATTATGAGATGGTCCATATTTTTAATAAATAGAAGCTAGGTTGTGACCAGACATGTAGATACAAGTCATTTTCGGGTACCTCTAGTCAATCATCTCATTCATGGATATTTTCTTGGGTTAAACTCATACTTGTATCCAAGTTACATTAAACTGTGTCCTTGTCATCACAATTAGGAGTGACAATTTCAGTCCATATTTATGAAAAGAATTCATTCAATCCATATTTATTGAATTGAATCACTCATATTTCAAATAGATAAATATGGGTACCCATTTAAACACAAAGATTACCCACCTATGTTTTGAATTTCATTTTTTTTCTTCTTTTCTAATTTTTTTTCTTCTTTTTTTTGTCTTTTCTTTCTTTTTTCCTTTAATTTACTTTTTTATTTTGCATTTTATTTTTTTATTATTTTACTCGTTTCTTATAATTTCTTTTTTTCTTTTTCATCTATTTTTTATTTCTTTTTCTTTGTATTTTTTTTTCATTTTCTCCTTTTTCATTCTTATTTCATCATTCGTATTCGCTTGAGACCTACATTAGTTAATAAATATAAACTTCTAATTATCCCATTTAGCCTATACAATTCATAGCATCTCTTATCAATTAAATATAATCTATATATAGTCTCTCCCCTTTATTATTATTTTTTTATATCTTTTATTTCTCTTTCTTTTCTTTCATTTTTCCTTTAATTTACTATTTTTTTCTTTCTTTCTTTCTTTAGTTTACTTTTTTTTCTTTTTCACTTTTTTTTACTCGTTTCTTACACTTTTTTTCTTTCTTATTTTTCATCAAATTTTTTTCTTTTTCTATTTTATTTATTTTTTCTTCGCATTCTTTTTTTTTTTGTATTTTCATTTCCTCCTTTTCATTCTTGCTTCGTCATTTTTGTCATTTTTCTTCTTTTTTTATATTTATTTCCTCATCTTTTTTTGTCATTGCATTTTATATTTTATATATATTTTTTACTTTAAATTTATTTGTATCATACTATATATTTAAAATAAATTTATTATTTGTATTGTTCAATTTATATCAAAAAAATATAATTTGTATCAATATATATAAAATATAAGTGTGAATTATATAAAATATATATGACGGTGCAAATTATAAAATACAAATATGAGCTTGAAGTCTAGAAAATAAATACAAATATACAATTGTATTAAGTAAGCTCGGTCCATCTTTATTCCATTTCATATATGGCTGAGGATCCACATAGTCTTCGATTTATGGGAAAATCCAACTTCAAATCTGACTTCTAACTTCCTCATCTTAGAGTTCTCGTTAGAGCAGAAGTAAGGCACGAAGCGAGGAGCTCAAGGTAAGGCAAGGCAGGAAGTACGTAGAAACCTTGATTTGTGTACTTCTTGCGACTGCTAAAGATATTTGGTTTGACGAATGTAATTCCAAGATCTTTCTGGATACCATATCTGTATCTGTTCATTAGGTAGAATCCACTTGAGTGTACTTACAAAAATTATAAATGGTGGGAAAATATAAATCAATATGTGCTTATGGTATTTTCGTTATCATAAAAAAAACCAAAAAAATAATAATAAAGAAAAAAGAAGAAGAAAGAGAGGTAGAAGTTAGAGATAGAAGACAGAGAAAAATCGTAAAGAAAGAATCGAAAAAAAATACAAAAAAAATCAGAAAGAAAAAAATAATGAAAAAAGAGAAAAGAAAAAAGAAAAAAATGATGATGAATATAAATATTCTGAATGGTTATGATATCTAAGTCATTATTCATAATTTGTACTCGACTTAATCATATTTTTCAAAAAAAAAAATATATAAAATATAAAATAAAAGAAAAAAAGAAAAAAAAGAGAAAGAAGTAAAAAAAATAGAAAAAAAGGAGACTAAAAAGAAAAAAAGAAAGAGAAGCAAAGGGTAGAAATAGAAGAGAAAAAAAAAAGAAAATGAAAAAAAAAAACTAGAGGCTATATATAGAAGAGAGAGAGAAAAAAACTAAAAAGAAAAAACTTAAAAAAAAAACTAGAAAAAAGTCAAATTGATATGATATAGAAGTTTTAAATTTTTTATTTTAGGAGATAAAGTGGATTGAAACCAGTTTTACCCAATTCATATTTGATCAAATCCATATTTATTCATATTTATATGGGAGGATTGCAATCCAAACTATTTTTGCTCGATCCATATTTAATCCGTCCAAATTCAATTCAATCCGCCCGTTTGTCACCCCTAATCACAACCTTAAAAAAAATGAAGACCCAAAGTGACCAACGGTTACTTAAATTTGATCCCTGTTGAAATGAATATACTCCACTATCGATTAATGCTAGAAAATTCAAACAATTGGATTTTGAACAAGCTGATTTAAAATAGAGAATGAACGCAAAATAATTAGCACTAGTTTTTTTGACAAGTGATGCTCTTTGTCCCAATTAATTATGTATATCTTTTACTTTTTAAGAGTTAATTATGTATATCAACATTTTAAAATGTTTGATAAAACTTTTAAACATGATGCTTCTAAGTTAATCTTTACAAGGTGCCAAGCCCAATTAGTTCCTTTTAATTTTGAAATACAGTATAAGAAAGGGAGTGAAAATTTTTTACCCAATTTCTTGTCTAGAGAATATTTAAATGATTAAATGAATTTTTATACATATTTTCTTTCTGAAAAAAATAATAATTACTATTATCAAATACATTCCTCTAAATGAAGATATTCATTTTATTATATTAGAAAAAATCATTATGACATGATAGAAGAAGACTCATTTCTTCCTAATTTTGAAGATATACGTGATGAAATTGATTGGTATGATATTGATTTGTATGACTAATCTTTTTATGCAGTATGGCTACAAATCCACCTTGGCAAATAGCCAGAGGTCGAGGCAGAGGCAGAAACCAAGGAGGAAGATACTCCTCCTCTGGGGGAAGATACTCCTCCTCTGGGGGAAGATACTCTCTTTCATCATCTTACACCTCATCTTCGTCTAATTTTTCAGTATTACAAAGGGGAAATATGAGCTTGATAAATGCAAGGATTTCGCAGATTGCAGAATCTTCTTCGAAAAATGAAAAAACTCAGCATATAAGCACTTTGATCCATCTAGAAAATATTTCGGAGGATCATCCTTTATGTAAGCAATTACAATCTTTTATAAATACAAAGCAAACGGATTCGTTTGCTTCAATTGCTAAAGAAAATTCTGATGATAGGCAACAATATGAAAAACTAGACAATTGAGAGCTAATAGTTTTCGTAGAAAACTCTGAAATATGCAAATAAAATGATCCCTGGAAACTTCTCCATAAATATTTATTGGCTATCCTTTATTTTACAGGGAAGTCATTCAAAACAAGAGCATTTTATGAAATGATATTGCAGTCCACTAGGAGTGTGAAGTTAGAATATCACCAAATGGGTGATTCAACCCCAGATGTACACCAATATTCAAAGATTGTTATTAAAAAAATTAATTTCAATAGATGACTGGGGCACAATTTCTATAACCGAAAAGGCTATGATGATGAAATGATCAAAAATCTCTTTTACATATTGAGATTATATTAAGGCTTTTACCAATACCTTATATTATAATAATATCAAGCATAAGCATACTTGGTTCTTGAAGATTTGTTCTAAAGTATTTGAAGAACCAATTCCTAACTGGTTTATACAATGGTGGTCATATCATCGCCCTACCATTCAAATCTGCTAGAAGAATATCTACAACTTTATAAAAAAAAATGGATCAAGGTATCACCGTTTTTAACGAAATTATATCATTCAGATCATGTTTGTAACCTTGACAAAATTGATCAGATGTATTTCTTTATAGAATTCTTCATTCCATGAGTACATAAATGGAGTGTTGAATTTGAATACACAAAGAAACAAATATTCGGTCTTTATAGAATATTTTATAACAATTTTTAAGAAAAACTGACAAGAAAAGACCCATTCACTAAATTATCATATGGTAGAGATCTGGTAGAGTCCATTAATAAAGAGATCCATGAATACTCTAATACTCCTCAAAAGAAAGTCATTGAAGATAAAAATCTCAACTACATTTCCAGACGAATTTCTGTTCATGAAGGAGATAAAATAGAAATGATTGAACAATATTTGAAAGAGGTTCGCAGAAATTTAATGGAAACTGTCGAACAACACTCAGATGCTTCCATGAAAAGCATTACAAGTGAAAAAACGGCCGAAGATATTCCAGAGTTTCAGCCACTTACTTAAGAAAATATTCTAAATAAAGAAGAAATTAAAAAAACGAAAAAATTGCTTTGACAACTCAAAAAAGGAGAAGACAAGATATGACCTAAAGGACCCAGATACTGTCTTTACTATGTTTGTCTTATATATGTGGGACCTTTTAGAATAGTAAAAATACTATGTACAGGGACCCGGATGTGGGACCCTTAAGTACTGTGTACAGATGGTTTCTCTTCTATATATAAGTACCTCATTTGTTAGGGAGGTACAAGTTAGAAATTTTCATTTTTCCTTTCTCTCTGTAAGCCCAGTGTTCCACCATCTCTCTCTTTTTTTCTCTTGTATATGATTTGAAGGTTTAAATAAGAGAAGGCAAATAGTCCCCGTTAATCACTATTTCGGCCTTGCATCCGGCCAAATTTAAGGTACTTATTCGCTCTCTTTTGACGTACTTTTAATACTTCTTCTTCCCTTCCAGCCGTGACTTTGTCCGGCTAAAAGGCTTCTCATACCTATGTTGAAGATCTAACTTTGTTTACAAGGTAACTATGAAAGATCCAGACTATATCAAAATATGAAAGAATTTTTCTATAGTTTCTTGACTTGGTTCCGAAATGGTGGTATAGTCGAGTTTAATATTGCTTATGTTGGCTTTGTCTTAGTGACTACGTCTAGTAAGTTGTGCTTCTTTAGCCAGTGTGAAATGAAGAAAAATAGGGCGACCTTTTGCACAATCAGAACTTCTAGACAAATGGGTTCAATATGAGTATATTAAATATCTGACAGGCCCCTTGTTTGGATAAAACGAGTAATTCTTCCATACAGTCATTAAGTTATTCGAAAATTCTTTTATATTTCGATTAGTGCTTTAGTTCGGTATTTCGACTATGAATTAATATGATATCTGAAAGTTAGAGTCTGACAGGCACCACGATTTACCCCCGCTACCTGCCTGATAATCAATTTGATTTTTAGGAAATAACTGTTAAGAGGGAGTCATTTTTATGTTCTTCGTATTTAGTGTATGCTCTCCCTTTTTTTAGGGGGACTTTTCCCACAAGTAATTCTTTTATTCTTCTAATTGTATCAAATTAACATATATTAATATTCTCTCTAATATGTTTGTTTTCATTACATAACTACATAAAGTACTGATAATCAAAATTTAATTTCTAAAATATAATTTGTAAAGATAATTTAATGAAACAAACCTCTAACATAAATATCCTTTTCGTCCATGTTTACTTGTGTATGTTTAACTAATACACTTCTTACTTACCAATAAATAAAAGGACAATTTTATTATATCACCTGAAATATTATATGTTGAGAAATGACTTGAAAATAAATATAGTGCTTAAAAATAAAAATAAAAATAAAAATAAAATAGGTATGAAATAATTATTATTCCCTCTGTTTTAATTTGTTTGATCTACTTTTATTTTTAATCGATTTTTTTAAAAAATGACTATTTTTCTTTTTTATCAACTCTTTAATTTCGACTTTTTACATAGTATGTTGATATCACAAAATTAAATGACATTTTAGAACATTTGACATCTTTAATTTAAGACTACAACATTCAATTTTATTTTGCTATTTTCTTAAATTTCACGATAAATTCAAACGATCAATCAATTTGAAACAAGAAGTATCTCTTAATTATTAAATTGAACAAATAAAAACAAGGAGATTAATTTTCCAACGAGAATTTCAAGTCAACAAACAAGAGCATCTAAAAAGAAAGGATCACAGGGCGTACATAGTCTACAAGTTACAAACAATTCACTGCATCAGGTACACCTTAAAAAGTCAAATATTGACTATAGTCTATAGTATGGCTTAAACAAGAACTCAAATAGACAAAACAGGAAAATGAAAATATATGCATGTAGTATAAGAAAGTTTACACTGTTAAGAGTATATAACATGCAGCTCATTTGTTTTTATATGAAGTGTTTAGTGATTAGTGTATATATAGTATAAGAAGCTTACTAGGGCAGTTAGAGATGCTGGCGTTAGTGAGCTTGCATGCTGAAGGAAGCTGAAGTAATTTATCTTCTTGAATGCCCATGCTCTTCAACTGAGGGCTTGCTCCTTTATGGATCTGTTCTATTATGTAGCATAGGCAAACCGGATTATTTTCTTTTATCTCCTCCGCCGCATCGCAGCACTCCTTCGACGGAGACGGTGCCTTCCCCGTCGCGTATGTTAAACACGCCGCTACCTTTTGAAATTCCGCACCGCACTTTTCACCGAGGCTGTTATTATTATCTTCCCCATTAGCTAATAATCCAGCACAAACGGTCAGTAAAACTACAAATTTATATGCACTTGCCATTTTTTTCAGGAGAGGAATGAAAGTTTGTATAGTAATTAAATGTAGATGTTTTTGTCCTTTGATATTTATGGACTAAACTCTAAGGTTTTCGTGGCTTATAAGTAGGAATTAATGGGCTGATGAATAATAAAGGTGGGTAGTTGGGGGCGTAATGAATGACGGGCTGGTTGTCAACATGTGAAGCGCGATGGTCTTAAATGAAGTTAGATGTCGTATCTGTATCTGATTCATTTCCGCTCATTCGTGATTATATTGGGGGTTTTCATCCGTTGATTACTAAGCAATGAGGCTTTTTCGCCAAATCTCAAATTACTTGTTTTAGTAGGTTTTTAATTAAATCACAATTCATCTCATGATTTCTTATCATAATATGAAATTTCAATTGTTTTAAAAAAAATATAATTTAAGCATTTTAAATTATGATTTAAATTTTTTTAACATAAAAATTAACTTCCAAATTTATATTTTGTAAAAAACAGTGGTGGACTTAGGATTGTGGTGCTTACAAAATTAAAAAGCTGAAAAAAATAAAAAAGCACCTCATCAAGGTTTGAACACAAGACGTCTCATCAACGGAGAACCTTAAATCAACTTAAATGTCAGTGCATCTAACCAACTTTTTGTTTTAGTATAGTGGGTGCTTTTATATGTTTTATACCAATTCTCGTATATTTTCTATGTAATTATACATATTCCGCATCGATTTAATGGGTGTCGAGCACCCCAAAAATATACATAGGTCCGCCCCTGGTAAAAAGAATCCCAACATTTATATTTACCAATCATAAAATTTATAGTTCATATTATTACGTTTATCAATCTTTAAACTATTTATATCTCATTTAATTATTACTCTCATCAACATATAGTCCCATTTGGTCATGAGAAATATTACCTTTTTTTTTTTGAAAAATATTTTCTTATTTGTGTTTGGCCATAAAACTCCAAATACAACTTGAAGTTCTATTTAAAAAGTGAAAAAAAGTCTAATTTATTTTCATTTTTTTTTTCTAATTTCAGCTTCTTATTATAGTTAAAAAATCTCTCAAAAAAATATGATCAAACACAATTTCAACTCTAAATTTTTTTGATTTTCATGATCGAATGCCTACAGAATTTATCATTACTTCAAATTAACTCCTACTTTATTATTTATTGTTCATCAAATTTATCATTTGATCAATATATGTTGCACTTTTTTAGAATAGTTTTGTGATAGTGTATTATTATGCTTTTGTTATGAACTATTGCTTATTTGAAAGATTGTATAACGAATTAAGATAACTTTTTTTTTTATATAATTTTCACAACTTTTGAATTTTTTATTTATAAAAAAAATACAACTTAAAATTTTAAATTACATATTCAAACAAAATTTTAACTTCATCTCATAGAATTTCATATCATAATTTAATCATGAGTTTATTCCACATGACCCGACGTACCCTTAGTTAGTGACATTGTTACAATACTAGCTCACATGATGGAAAATGAATACTTTGAGAGCTCCTAAATTATGCGGTTCAAATATGACCACGGATATAAAAATAAAAAAACCATATTACTTTTTTCCTCTAAAAAAAAAAGAGAAAATACATCATTTCACCCCTGAACTTATTTCTATAACTTACTTTAGATCCTAAACTACACGGACAATTATATACCCCCTTAATAATTTTCAAGTGAATTAAATACCTCCCTAAAGATATATTACCACTCTCACAAAGGGAAGTGCACTACACACGCGCCCACGTCACTGCCATATCACTGCTACATATATATTTATTTTAAAATGGTGCCACATATATATATAAAATAAAAATAATAAAAACAAAAGATAAATTCACTTTCTTCTTCACACCCTCCACCCTCACCCCACCCCCATTGCCACCCATAGCACACCAGTCCATCACTCCAACAAGACAAATTTTTTTTACCATTAATACAAGATTCTCACTCTTCACCCACTCCACAAAAACAACAATCACACATGCACATTTATAAATTCATTTTGATTTTTTTTTCATGAGCGATAATTGATATAGAAAAGAAATACCCTGTTACTTTTCCTCTATTTTCGAAACAACAATCATCCCTTTCATTGATTTTTAAAATCAGTAAAATACTTTAATGGGCATCAACTCAATCAACAACGACATCAATTTCTCTTTAACAACAAACAAATCTACCAACCCATTCACCCGATTATACGAAATTGAATTCATAAAATTTGATGAATTTCTGATAAGGGCAAGACGCGAAAAACAGAGAAAAATTAACAATGAGTTGACGATGACCTTGTTCGATAAAAAAATACCAATCGAATTTTCAGTTAATGAAAACCAACATTATTGCAATTTGCGGAGGTTTTGAACAATAGGAGATTCAAGAACAGTGATACGGAGTTGAGAAGCATTGAAGTAATGAAAATCAAGTAAAGGATTGAAAATTGTGAAGAAGAACAACAAAATAAGTTTAGTAAAGGATTTGAAATAAAGAAGACGGGCGGGGTTACGAAGAAACGGGGTGGGGGGTACGAATAAGATAAAGAAACGGGGTGTTGGGAGGTGGGGGTAGGTGGAAGGGGGTGTTGCGAAGAAGATAAAAGTTGGATTTCTTATTTATTTTTTAATTTATATATATAAAGTGGGCTCTTTTTTAAAAAAAATAAAACACACATTTTTTTGCCATGTCAGCTGTAGGAGTTGAATTTAATTTACTTGAAAGTTATTAAGGAGAAATGTAATTGTCCGTGTAGTTTAGGGTCTAAAGTAAGTTATGGAGACAAGTTTAGGAGGGAAATGATGTATTTTCTCCAAAATAAATAAATAAATAAACTATTAGGAATTATTTGATGTGATAGATAAAAACAAATAGTTCTAGATAAAATTTTGGTGTCTCTTAATTTTTTATTCGATTGTCAAGTTTGAAATAATTTTTTTCGAAATTAACAATTAATGTTGAAATAAGTTATTTTCTTTATAGATAGTATAATTATATCAAGATAATTTATCTTGAGATAAAATAATTAGAATAACAAAATTATCCCTCAAATCTTTGCGTAATCACTTTTCTCATCTATATTTATAAGGAATAACTACATAACTTAGCAAACATAGACTCTTAATTACCTTATTTAGCCTAAGTTTTAATTAATTATAATTCATAGTCTCCTCTTGCCTATTAATTATTCCTAATTACAATTCTTAGTCTCACTCATGTATTTTCTCTTTTTCTCTATTTTCTATTATTCTCCTTTTTTTCCCTTTTCAATTTTTTTCTTCATTTTTTCTTTTTTTTTTGTTTTCTCTTTCTTTTTTATTTTTTTCTTTTTTTCTTTTTTCATTTTTTTCTTTTTCATTTTTTCTCCTTTTTTTATTTTTTCTCTATTTCTATTACTCTTCTTTTTTTTTCTCCTTCTTTTTCTCTCATTTTTTCTCCCTTTTTTTTTTTTCTTTCTTCTCCTTTTTATTTTTTCTCCTTCTTTTCATTTGTGTGAACTAGAAAACACAAATACAAGTACGAACTATAAAATACAAATATAAATGTGAATTATAAAACATAAATACAAGTGCGAACTATAAAATACAAATACAAATGTGAACTATAACATATAGATACAAGTGTGAACTATAAAATACAAGTACAAATGCGAACTATAACATACAAATACAAATGCGAACTATAACATACAAATATAAGTGCGAACTATAAAATACAAATATAAATACAAATTCGAACTATAACATACAAATACAAGTGTGAACTATAAAATACAAATACAAATACGAACTATCATTTGTATTTTTTAATTATTGAAAAGGAATGGTTGATTTTCTTTCTATGAATACTTATTTGTATTTATTGATAAAAATAAATATAATTTAATTTTTTATACAAATACAATATATGCAAATACATATTGTATTTGTATTTATAAAATTGTTTATTTCATTTATTTGTAATTGTACTTGTATCAAGTGATATTTATTTATTTACAAATACGAATGATAATTTTGACAATACCAAATGGTACATTCGTATCAAATGATACGTTACATATTTATACATTTTAAAATCAAGAAAATACAATTAATTCATTTACTTGTTTGTTTACAAATACAAATGATAAATTATACATAATCATGGCTAAATACAATATGCAATCAACTTACAAGTACAAATACAAATACAAATATAAAATAATTCTTTAAAAATAAAAAGGCATCAACGAAAATAGAATACAAATACAATTATAATCTAAATATACAAACACAATAAAACCACAATACAAATATAATCCAATATAATATACAATCAATTATAAAATACAAATACAAAACAGTTCTTTAAAATACAAGTGCGAATTATATAAAATATAAATGATGGTGCGAACTAACAAATACAAATACAAGTGCGAACTATAAAATACAAATATAAATGCGAACTACAAAATACAAATACAAGCGCGAAGTTTAAATTACAAATGCAGTTGTATCAATGAATATAATAATATAAATAACGGTGTGACTACAAATATGATAAACAATTATGGAATTTACGTTATCATCCATGACTTGTGTTCGAGTAGTCATATTTTTTGAAAATACAAAAAATATAAAATGGAATAAAAAATAATAAAGAAAATAAGTACAAAAAAGAAAACAAAAAAATCAATGAGAAAAAGAAAATAAGAAAGATAATAGAAGTTAAGAGATAGAAGAAACAAATAAAATAAAAAGAGAAAAACAAAAAAAATAGAAAAAAGAAGAAGAATAAACGAGGAAAACACACAAAAAAAATATAAAAATAAAAAATATGATAGTGTTTTTGGTAAGACTAAATATGTAGTGCATTTATATATTTTTTTATGAATACAGACCATTGAGTACAAGTGAATACAACGGCTGTGAATTGAATACATTGGCTAACTAGGTATTGTATTTATATTTTATATGAATACGGACGATTGATTAAATCGAATACAGTGAACGTATATTGAATACAACGGCTATAAATGATAATTATGTAAAATATAACTATGCAAGGTGAGTTTTACATTAAAGTGTAGCTATTTCTGAAAGATGCCTATTTGTAAAGGGCCACTTGTTATAATGAGCATATTGAACTAGAATTGCTCCATCCTCTAAACCAGGATCCACCGGTCAACCACACATATTATCATATAAAAACTAACTATAAATAATTATGTTTAAGCCCTATTAAAACTATATATAAAAAACCTCCATCTTAGCTTCCGTATCTTACTAACTAGGATTGGTAAATAATTATACATAATTATGATGCTTTTAATATTTATATCTTACTGACGTTTTTATAAATCAACCTGTTCTACATACACATATCTATCTATAATCTATATCTATAATCTATCTATAATCAATAATCTATATCTATGATCTATAATATATTAAAATTGTGAAAACCCTTAAAAAAGTTATTTAAACTTTTTACCCTTAATTAAAAATCTCCACAATAGACAAAATAATCTTTACACTTATTCTCTCAAATTATTAATTAATTATTATTATTATTTACAATTAAGGAGTCCTAAAATATATGATCAAAAAAATATACAGTAAGAGAACTAATAATTAAGAAATTCTAAAATACAAATATATATATGGTTAGAATTAAGATTCTTTTAATCAATTGATAATATAAAAGCTACATTTTGGTTAAATTTTACATAAAATTATATGGCCTAACAACATTTTGGGAAAAATAAAAAACTGACATGGAAATCTTATTTAGTTATCATGTAGTAATCCTTTGGCCAAACCCATCGACAACTCCCTGGACTTGACACGATCTTTCACTTTAACACCTCAAGTGGACGTTGTTCACTTTTGACACCTCAAGTAGATATAAAGTATGTTATTTTGGCACTTTTTTGCCCAATATGAAAAATATATGATGTGTGTGTAGTACACGCGCGCTGATGTGTAAAACGACCAATAATAATAGGACATTTGACATTTTAATAAATTAATTTATTTAAATTAAAAAAATATAAATTAAATAATTAATTTAATTTAAATAAATTGATATTTCCACCACCCCCATCATTTTCTCCACCCCTACCCCCTCCACTCCCCACCCCACCGTAAATTGTCTTCTCTCCCTCCCCTCCCCCCACTGACCCCTCCCCCCCCCACCCCAATCGTCTTCTTTAGCCCCTCAACACTTAATTAAAAAACAGAACAAGGTACATCAATTTTTCTTTCATGGCCAAAACCATCGACACCATTAATCAATAATGTGTTTGGGCTTTGCATTTTTTTCCATGTTTAGCTTTTTAGATAGAGTCAAGGTTAAATCCATTCTATTCTTCAAAGGTAGTTATGTTCTTTGTTTTATTTCTCAAAATATTCTAGCTTTTTATACCTCACAGAACAAGGTAGTAGCATCGGGATTGATTTATGGAAATTCAAGAAGTTCTGTAATTTGTCACTGTGTTGGAGAAGATGATATTTGGGGGTGAGGGTAGGGCGGGGCTATTTGGATTTAGGGAGGGATGTTTCAAATTCAGCAGGTAATTTAGGGTCTGTTTAATTAAGTATTGACATTTTTTTTGGGTGTTAATGATGTTGTTGATTAATGGAAGGAGTATTATTTGGTGTTTATGGTGTGTATTATTGTTGTGGGTATGTTAATGGAGTGAATATTTTGTTAATGGAGTAAAATTTTGTTATCATTCTTGAAAAATTCAACCTCCATTAATGGAGGATAAATAAAGTTGTGTGGAGAAGACAACTCCAAAATTACGAAAATATCCCTAAAAAATTATGAAAATACCCCTGAAACGTGCTTAAGAGCGAGTGTAATACACTCTCTTTGCTGAATCAATAAAAGGTGTCAAAGTGATACACTTTATGGCTACTTGAGGTGTCAAAAGTGAACAACGTCCAGTTAAGGTGCCTAAATAAAAGTTCGTGCCAAGTTTAGGGGGCCACCGATGAATTTGGCCTAATCCTTTTAAGGAGTTGGTGGACTGGACCTTCACTATTCTCCTTGACTCTCAGATAGATTGTTGTAACTTATAGTTGTGTTGTTACATTAACTTTTTTTCCCCTTTTATTCTTTGTTTATTACAAGCATTTATTTATCTATGGATCGAACATCTGAACGTCACATTACGACAAGTTCATATATATATATATATATATATATATTAAAAGTGTGAAAAATCTTAGAAAAGTTACTTGAACTTTTTACCCTTTATTTGTTGTTTTTTCAAGTGATAGATTAACGTTTGGTAAAGCATTAAGGATTTTTCTTAAGGTTTAATTGCATTGTTATGATATCTCGATTATTGTATTGATTTGTTGAGTTTACAGTGGTAGATGAACATTCGGTCAAGCTTTGAGGAATTTTTGTGTAAAGGTTAGGTTTAATCAATTTGTTTGGTTGTAATTTCTGATCTATTACTATCTATTATTTTTGTTATTATCCGTGATGTGATAATCACATCGTAGGAGACGATCAAGATATTACTTCACATATCACTTGACATAAAGCACACGTGCAAAGTGCGTACATTTGACTAATATATATATATATATATATATATATATATATATATATATATATATATATATATATATATAAGTGGCCTTCATAGTGGGTGATTTTGCTTTTTTGCCCCCATAAGAAATGTCCTACAAAACTAGTCTCTCTTCTTTTTTATATATAGTACAATTACCTATTTGTCCCTCTATATCTCAAATATTTCTAAACAACTTCATACTTACTTATTTTTCAACATCTATTTTTTTCCTTTTTATTTTACTTTGATTTTTGTTTCTTCTTTTATCTCTTTTTTCTTTTTAGTTTTTTGCAACGCTTACATTTTTTTCTTTTCTCCGTTCAACTTCTATTTTTTTTCTATTCTTTATTTTACTTTGATTTTTATTTTTTTTATCTTTTTTTTTAGTTTTTCTCAACCATGATTTTTCTTCCTTTTCTCCTCTCGACTTCTTATTTTTTACAAAAACTTTCTCTTTCTTTGTTATTTGGTTTTTATGTTCTTTTCTCTCTATTTTTTTTTTAAACTTTTCCCAGCCTTTATTTTTTTCTTTATTTTTTTCTTTACTTTTTTCCTTTTCTCTTATCCTCTCAACTTCTATATTTTTTTCTTTAATTTTTTTTCTTTTTAAATATCTTTCTTCAATTTTTCTTTTTTCACAACTTTTATTATTTTTCTTTTCTTCGATTCCTTCAAAACAATAAGCTACGCCCTATGGGTAAGAGTTAAAACTATCATATTGTATCTTAATTTATTATATGTGCTATAAATCTTATCTTAGAGACAAGACTTAGGATTTTCAAACAACAAGTTGTTGTTTTCGGGTACACAAAAATCTGTATTTTGGCCAACTTCAATACAAGTTCAAGAATAAATCAAAAACACTTATGAAGTTTTCAACACCTTCAACACAAGATAAAAAATGACCTTTCAAAGAAGTGTGTTTTCAATATTTTAAAGAAAATTAGATGAAGCAGAAAAAGCCAAGTCCTCTGAATTCACGGAGTGTCCTTAAGGAAATAATTCCCCTCAAGTACCCGAAGTTGTGGAATTTTTCTCCCAGGATAAAATGGCTTAATGATCCGACTGTATTGGTACCTCAAACGATCGAATTCTCTTCGAACTCACTCAACAATTATATGATCACACAAAGTATTTTAGAAGACAAAAAATGTTTTCAAGTGTAGAAAAATTCATACAAAACATATAGAAAAATGCAAGTTTATAAGCCATTAAGTGCCCCTTCCGAAAGGTGGTAATGGTTCATCAGAAAGGTGATAATGGTTCACCGGAAAGGTGTATCCTTTTTGAGTAATCATGTCTGTCCATTCGAAAGATTGTGTATTTTTCGACCAACCACATCCATCCAAACAGTCATACCTTTTTCCGAAATAGTATGTTTTTTATTTGAAGAGTTGTGTCCCTTCCAAGCAAATTTTCATTTTCCATTTAAACCAATTGAATCCAACAATCCCCCACATGAATGGGAATGACTAATCTTTAAAAATTTATGGACAAGTATGTGATCATCAAGAAAAGATTGATTGCATTTGGATAAGTGGGTTTCCCTTTGAACTTTCCGTAGTAAACATGCATCGAATGCACTCGGTCAATCGGTATATTTGATATCTTTGAACCGTCGAGCTTTAACATACACCTAGATAACAAATGTCACACAACCAATCTTTTACCATTTATGGTTCTCATGGTTGTGTTCGTTTCAGCCATGAACACGTCCTGGTCTCATGAGAGCTTAGAGAATAGGCCTTTACTAACATTCTCCTTGAAGCGGCTTCTACTTTGCCCTCACATAGGTGATTTCTAAATCTTCAGTCCTATATATTAAACTATTTGTTCAAATCTGCCAAATTTAGATAATCATTAAAAGACTTCACTCCATAAGTCTTATCCTTGTTTACTAAATATTGTCTACTTCATTAGAATGAGTTGGGTATATTGACATTGTTGAACCTGTTAGACACAACTTTGTTTGATCTCCTTGAACCTAGCTCTTGGGATCTCCAGTCTGCTAGGTAGAGTTACCGCCATGTTGACTTGTACTAGGACATAAACTCATTCCCTTGGATGTCCTCTCAACTCCTTCTCTAGATAGACCTTTTGTAAGTGGATCCGACACATTATCCTTTGACTTCACATAGTCAGTAGTGATAATTACACTAGACAGAAGTTCTCTAATGGTATTATGTCTCCATCTTATGTGACGAGATTTACCGTTGTACATCATGCTCCCTGCTACCTATTGTAGCTTGACTATCATAGTGTATACATACTGGTGCCAATGGTTTGCGCCAATAAGAAATATCTTCTAATAAATTTCAGAGCCATTCTGCTTCTTCACCGGCTTTATCCAATGCGATAAACTCCGATTCCATTATAGAGTAAGCAATACATGTCTGTTTGGATGCTTTTCAAGAGACCGCTCCTCTACCGATAGAAAATACATATCCACCCATGGATTTTACTTAGTTCGATTCGGTGATCCAATTTACATCACTATATCCTTCAAGTACCGCAGAATATTTATTATAGTGCAAAGCATAGTCTTGAGTGTATTTAAGATACCCCCAAAACTTTTTTCATTGTCATCCAATGAGTTTTATTGGGATTACTCGTGTACCAACTCAACTTACTAATAGCACATGCTATGTCTGGTCATGTACAATTCATTATATACATTAAATATTCCAACACTCTTGCATACTCCAACTGTGAGTCATTTTTACCTTTATTCTTTTGAAGTGCAAAGCTCACGTCCAATGGAGTTTTGGCGATACCAAATTCTAGATACTTGAATTTGTCAAGTACCTTTTCGATGTAATGAGAATGTGACAACGCTAACCCTTGTGGAGTTCTATGGATTCTTATTCCCAAGATCACATCCACAACTCCAAGGTCTTTCATATCAAACTTGCTCTCGAGCATTCGTTTCGTAGCATTTATGTTAGAAATTTCTCTACTGATGATCAACATATCATCCACATACAAACAAACAATGACTTGGTAATTTGGAGTGTCTTTAATGTAAACACATTTATCACATTCATTTATCTTGAACCCATTTGCCAACATGGTTTGGTCAAACTTTGCATGCCACTTTTTAGGTGCTTGTTTTAGTCCATAAAGTGACTTAACAAGTTTGCACACCTTATTTTATTTTTCTGGAACCACAAAACCCTCAGGCTGTTCCATGTAAATTTATTTCTCTAATTCTCCATTTAGGAAGCTGTTTTCACATCCATTTGATGGATTTCAAGATCATATACCGCCGCCAAGGTAATTAACATCTGAATGGATGTTATCCTCATTACAGGAAAATATGTATCAAAGTAATCAAGGCCTTCCTTTTGTTTAAAGACTTTTACTACAAGTGTTGTCTTATATTTGTCAATAGCACTATCCACTTTCATTTTTCTTTTGAAGATCCATTTAGAACCTAAAGATTTATTTCCTGGAGGAAGATTTATTTCCTGGAGGAAGATCAACCAGTTCCCATGAATGGTTGCTTAAGATTGAATCAATCTCACTATTGACTGCCTCTTTCCAAAAAAATGAGTTTGACGACGACATCACTTCTTTAAACGTTTGAGGCTCATTTTCTAAGAGAAATATTACAAAATCCAATCCAAACGAAGTTAACGTTCTTTGATGTGTACTATGTCTTGGATTTTCATCATTATGTACATCCTCACTTCATTTATCTCGATGTCTTTAGACCCCCCACTTGACTGTACATGTCTAGTTTTATACAGATAAATGTGTTCAAAGAATTCAACATTATCTGATTCAATTTCCATATTTTTATTAATATCCAGATGTTCGGATTTATGAACCAAACACTGACATGCTTTACTACTTTTATCATATCTTGTGAACACGCAGTCCATTGTCTTCGGTCCTATCCTTACTCTTTTAGGTATAGGAACTTAGACCTTCGCTAGACACCCTCACACTTTAAAATATTTCAAGTTGGGTTTTATTCCTTTTTATTTTTCATATAGAATTGATTGTATCTTACTATGGGGCACTTTATTGAGTATTCGGTTAGTTGTAAGGATAGCTTCCCCCACAAGTTTTGCGGTAAATTTGAACTTATTAGTAGGATATTCATCATTTCCTTTAAGGTTTGATTTTTTCTTTCCGCAATTTCATTTGATTGAGGTAAATACGGGGCCGTAGTTTTATGAACAATTCCATTCTCTACACATATTTGCACAAAGGGAGATTCATATTCTTCGCCTCTATCACTTCTTATCATTTTGATCTTTTTCTCTAACTGATTTTCAACTTCTGTTTTATATTTCCTAAACACATCTATTGTTTCATCCTTACTATTTAGCAAATAGACATAGCAGTATCTAGTGCAATCATCAATAAAAGTTATAAAATACTTTTTTCTACCACAAGATGGTGTTGACTTTATATCACAAATGTCAATGTGGATTAAGTCTAAGGGATTGGAATTCCTTTCAATGGACTTATACGGATGCTTAGCATACTTTGATTTCACACAGGTTTGACATTTTGATTTATTGCTCTCAAAGTTTGGCAAAACTTCTAAGTTAATCAGTTGTTGCAATGTTTTGTAATTGACATGTCCTAATCGTTCATGCCACAAATCATTAGACTCAATCAAGTAAGAAGAAACTAAACTTTTATTAATTTCAACATTTATTACATTCATTTTGAATAGGACCTCATTGAGGTAGCCTTTTCCTACGTACACTTCTCCTTTATTAAGTACAATTTTTCCAGAAATAAATACACATTTGAATCCATTTTTGTCAAGAAGTGATATAGAAATTAAATTCTTCCATAACTCCGGTACATACAGGACATTGTTCTAAGTCAACACTTTGCCTGATATAATTTTTAGGCAGACTTTTCTTGTTCCTTCAACCTTTGCAATTGTGGAGTTAGCTATATATATCTTCTCTTTACCTTGATCCGGAGCAAAAGCAACAAACAACTCCTTATTTGTGCAAATGCGGCGGGTGGCACCAGAATCCATCCACCACTCTCGAGGATTTCCCACCAAGTTATATGCTTTCAGATAGCATGGCACATAAATCATCCACTTCTTTCTTAGATTCATCCATATTTGCTTGGTCCTTATTTTTGCCTTTCTTTAGGGCACGATAATCCGTTGACTTGTGACCAATCTTTCCACAGTTAAAGCATTTTTCCTTGAATTTTTTTTAGGTTTATTACTTTTATGTCCAACTTTCTTTCACTTTTTGGAGTTGTTGTGGTCGTCTTTTACAATATTTTCTCCACTTATTACAGAATTTCCTTTTGACCTTCTTTCTGCGGTTTTGTTGTTTTCTTAAATGCACAGTCTTACTATAAGATCTTCGTCTGTCATCTCCTTTCGCTTATGTTTCAAGTAGTTCTTGAAGTCATTCTACATAGGTGGTAACTTCTCTATTATTGCTGCGACTTGAAATGCCTCGTTCATAATCAAACCTACAATTAAGTTCATGTGAACATTAAGAAGATTTTTTAAAATATTCAACAAAGGTAAGATTTTTTAAAATATTCAACAAAGGTATTCATCAAACTCATACCTTCTGCGAGGAAATCGTGGATGATAACTTGCAGTTCCTGGACTTGAGATATAACAAACTTGCTATCAGTAATTTCAAACTCAAGGAATCTTGCAATGAAGAACTTTTTGGTTCCAGCATCCTCAGTCTTGTATTTTCTTTCACGCGCCCCCACAACTCTTTTGCCTTTTTCATTCCAATATGCACATTGTATAGTTCATCTTGGAGGCCATTTAGAATGTAATTCCTGCATAGGAAATTAAAGTGTTTCCATCCTTCATAACGACAAATTTATCCTGTTCCAAAGTTTTCTCGGGCACCTCTGGAGCTTCTTCAGATGTTAATCTTTGAATCATAAAGTTTTAAGGTAGAAGAACATCTTCTGTTGCCACCTTTTGAAGTTAACACCTGTGAATTTAAGTGGGTTTCTCTACTGGTGCCATTGCCTGCGGAGAACTCGTACGACTTGTTATGGCAATATTAGTTTCTGCCATAGTCATTGCAGTATCATTCACATGACTGTCCATAGTCATTTTCCTATCACAACACGACAACAAATTTTTAGTAGATCGAAATACTACTTATAAAGTTATAGCAACTTTAAATACCCCTTATTTCTAGTTTAATGGTGAAGTTTTTATGAATTCCATTCGTCAACCGAATGATCTCTAACCTGTGATGAAGATTTTATTTCTTTAAATCACTTGTTAAATTCAAACGGAGTAGAAATCTTAAAGCTTTAATCTCCAGAAACCAAACAATACAGATTATGAAAAAAAATTAGTAAAAAGACAATTTCACCAAACAAGCAAAAAAAATTTTTTTTTTCAAAAATTATTTCCTCAAGATTGTTGTTTTCGAGTAGAAAAAATCTATATTTTGGCCTACTTCAACTCAAGTTCAAGAATAAATCAAGAACACTTATGAGGTTTCCAACACCTTCAACACAAGATAAAAAATGACCTTTCAAAGAAGTGTGTTTTTAATATTTTAACGAAATTAGATAAAGCAGAAAAAGCGAAGTCCTCCGAATACATAGAGCGTCCTTAGGGAAATAATTCCCCTCAAGTATCCGAGGTAGTGGAGTTTTTCTCCTAGGATAAATTGGCTTAACGATCCAACTGTAGTGGTACCTCAAACGATCGGATTCTCTTCGAACTCACTCAAGAGTTAGATGATCACACAACGTATTTTAGAAGACAAGAAATGTTTTCAAGTGCAAAAATATTCATACAAAACCTTTGAAAAAATACAGGTTTATATAACCACTAAATGCCCCTTCTGAAAGGTGGCAATGATTTACTGAAATGGTGGCAATGGTTCACCGAAAAGGTTTATCCTTTATGAATAGTCATGTCTATCAATTCGAAAGAGTGTGTCTTTTTCGAACAGCCACAACCATCCAAACAATCATACCTTTTCTTGAAATAGTGTGTCTTTTACTCGAAGAGTTGTGTCCCTTCCAAGCAACTTTTCATTTTTCATTCACACCAATTGAACCCAATACAAGTTACATTGTATGGACAATAGTTAACACTACCACATTATATTTTGAGTTATGAGATGTTCTATAACTCTTACCTTAGAGGAAAGAATTAGCTCAAAAGACTTTCAAACAATAAGTTATGCCCCACGAGCAAGAATTTACACTACCATGTTATGTCTTGATTTAAGAGAAGTTCTACAACTCCTGCCTTAGTGCATGACTTATCCCAAAGATTTTCAAACAATAAGTTGGGTACATTGGGCAAGAGAAAACATTACCTCATTGTGGTTTTTTACTTATGAAATAATCTACAACTGTTACCTTAGAGTTAATACTTAGACCAAAGGCTTTCAAGTAATAAGTTATGTCCCATGGGCAAGATCTGGCACTACCAAAGTATGTTTTAATTTATGAGATGTTCTATAACTCTTGCCTTAGAGGCAAAACTTCACGCAAAAACTTTCAAACAACAAGTTATGCCCCATAGGTTGGAGTTGACACTACCACATTATGTTTTTAATTATGAGATGCTCTATAAGACTTAATCCAAAGACTTTCAAACAATAAGTTACGCACAATGGGTAAGCGTTGACACTTTTAGATTATGCTTTGATTTATGATATTCTCTATAACTCTTGCCTTAGATGCCATACTTAGCCCAAGGACTTTCAAACAACAAGTTATGCCTCATGGGCAAAAGTTGACATTACCATATTATGTATTGAATTATGCGATGTTTTACAAATCAAGAACTTTCAAATAACAAGTTATGTCCTATGGGTAAGAGTTGATACTGCCACATTCTATCTTAATTTATGAGATGTTCTATAACTCTTTCCTTAGAGGCACGACTTAGTCTAAGGACTTTCAAATAACAAGTTACACCCTATAGGCAAGATTTGACACGACCACATTGTGTCTTAATTTATGAGATGTTCTATAAATCTTGCCTTAAAGGCAAGACTTAGCCCACAAGTTACATCCCATGGACAAAATTTTACCATATTGTGTCTTGATTTATGTGATGCTCTATTAGTTTTGCCTCTAAGACAAGACTTAGCCCAAAAACCTCTCAAAAAAATAAGTTACACCTAATGGGCTAGTGTTGACACTACCAAATTGTGTCTTAATTTATGAGATGTTCTATAACTCCTACCTTAGTGGCAAGATTGTGTCTTAATTTACTAGATGCTCTATAACTCCTACCTTAGTGGCAAGACTTAACTCAAGAATTTTAAACAACAAGTTATGTCCCATGAGTAAGACTTAAAACTACCACATTTTGTCTAATTTATGAGCTGTGTCTATAACTTTTGCTTAGAGGAAAGACTTATTCCAAAGAACTTCCAAATAACAAGTCACGCCCTTAAATTTACTTTGATGTCAAAGAAAGAAGATTCCTTTGCGGTTTATCCAACTTTCTATTTACTAGTAAAATATAATAGAAGTTGAGAAAAAAAAGAAAAAAGAGGAACAAATAAGAGAAAATAAAAAAAAGAAGAAAAAAAGTAAAGGTTAAGAAAAAACAGAAGAATAAAAAAAGATTGACAAAAAAATGAGAAGAAAAAAATTAAAAATAAATTTTGAGAAAAAAAAGGGAACAATGAGAAATGATAAAATTTAAAAAGAAAAGAAAAATAAAGATTGAGACAACTAAATTAAAAAAAGAAAAAAAGAGAAAAAATAGATAATGTTTGAGAAAAAAAGAAAAAAGAGAAAAAAAGTAAAAGAAAATAAAGATTGAGACAAATGAATTAAAATAAGAAAAAATAAAAATTAAGAAAAAATAAAAAAAATAAAATAGAAGGTGAGAGACAAATGAGCAAGGAAAGTTTAAAACTATTTGAGATGTAGAGGGGCCAAAATGTCTTATTCTATACATAAAAAGAAAGAAAGGTTAGACTTTAAAGACTTTTCTCATGGGGCGATAACAATTCAAAACCACCTACTATGGGGGCCGTCCTATGTAATTTCCTGTATAGATAAAGCCCTTGATGTCTTTTAGATATGCTCATTATTACCAACAGCTAAATTATGAGAATTCACACATAAAAATAATTAAGCTAAATAATATGGAGGATTTATTTTTAAGAATAACTAACTAAAGTTCTACAAAAAATAATATATACAAAAACATAAATAAGGTGGAGGATATAGTGTCAGTGGTCGATTGAAAATTATGTGAGTTTACCATTTTGGAAAGTTTAAAGGTCGGTATGATTGACTTTGGTAAATATTTGGTTATAATAAGATCGTATCAAAATTCTATCATTATTTTAAAGTATTTAGGCGGAGACATGGTTCTTAAGGTGGTTGGTCGAGAATTATGTGAGTTTTTTTATTTTTAAAGGTTTAAAAGTTTGTATGATTGACTTTGGTCAGCATTTGGTGATACCAAAGTTGTATGAAAATTCTGACATTCTTTTTTTGGGTTAATAGGACCATTGATTCATATCCCGAAGCATTCAGATGATTTCGAGTAGTTGATTGATAAGTGAAAGTTTAATGCATATGATTGACTTTGGTCAAATTTTTAAGACGGTTTCTTTTTGATGATTTGACAATTTCACTGATTCCAAAATCTTTTTTTAGTCTGATAGCATGATTGATTTGTGTTCATGAGTTTGGATAAGTATTAGGGGTTCGTTTGATCTTAAGTGTATTTATACGTCTAAGTACCAACATTTATCCATATTTAGACTTGTTCTATGAGCTAAAACATGTTAATTATATTGTGTTTGAGCTATAATTGTATTCACTATCTAATGGATATGATTAGTTATTAAAGGTCTCGATTGTGATAAAATTGGATGTGCTTTGATGCACTAATAAGGAGATTTATGATTACGGAGGAACTTGGAGTGACATGCTGAACACGAAGACACTTGGAAAAGGTTCGGAAATAATGGAATGCAGTGGGGAAAATTATGAGTCAGATGGCAATTTCCAGTAAGGTTCTGGAATAGCCCCGCGCCACAGACCCTAATTTCCGCTATGACCTCTGCGTCATGGAGTATGACTGATTTATAAAGCCAATTTCCAGTGAAGGTCTGTGATGGGCCCGAGCCGCGGACCCTAGTGTCCATAATGAACTTCGTAGTGTAGTGAAGATGAATTTTTGAGTAGATTGTGCCTCACTATACAAGGAAGACTTAAACATAAATTGGATCATCTTTGCATACGGATCTCAAAGGCAAAAACAAATACGAGAGTTCTATTCGGGTTCTTTGAATTTTCATATTTCAACAATTAACTTTAGTTTGATTAATTACATTTTGTTGATGTTGATTTGGAACATGAGTGGCTAAAAACCCTTGTTCTGGGATTGAGGCCAAGGACATGTTATATTTTGTTATTCTTAGAGTGGTTAACATTGATTTATCGTATGGATTATTCTTATTCTCTTGTTTCTATTATTTTAATGAATGGCCATCGTTAGAATACATCTATAATCCCTTTGTGAACCCAAAAGAAGAATCATAGGGAGAGATCGAAGAGTTTAAAGAGAAAGTTTGTATTCTTCTATAGAATGAAGAATGTGAAGTAGCCGCTAGGATAGGAATATACCTAGAAGCCATGTTTAGTTCAATTGCAGGAAGATAACTTAAAGCATCCTAATAAATTATTGCATCCCCACTTAACGGTGTAGTTACAATGTCCTTTTATGCAACAAATTAAAAGTTAGGAAGGCCATGATAATAATCTAAACCCTGCGAATCAATAACTGGATAATAAACATGACCACAATAAGGATAGAGACTTATAGGATTTCTCAAAGTGCCTCAACCCTGGAATTTTCTCGGGTATTGTTTACAACCTAGCTTACGTTGGGATTGTCATTACTATGTTATTGACTTAGTTTTTAAATTATTCATTAAATTGTTTAACCTATTTTGATACTCTGAAACACTTGAATACATTATTGTCGAAACTGAAATTAATTAAATTACTAATCAAGTAGTCCTCTTGGGTACGATATCTGATTCTTTGAGTCACTATATTACTTGTACGATCACGTGCACTTGCGTGTACGATAAATTGCAATAAGTTTTTGGCGCAATTATTGGTGACTCAAATAATTAGTAATTTTATAAATTTCTACTTTTGATAATAAATTTATGATGCAATCCGCCTTGAGGCCTTGTCGTAATGGGCGTCCCAAGTTCGACCAGGACCAAAGACCGCCCTCGTTACCCAACCTAACCTCCAGCCGCCTGCCCTGAGTTGGCTGAATTTCAAGCATATGACAAGATAGTATAACAAGTCATATAAAGACTCTGGGATAAGATCACAACTGTGACCAACCCAACTGAGTTTAACCATCCTATACCAAACCATACAAAAACAAGGGCCATAAATCGGGCCATAACCAAGATTGTTCTAAAACATAATATAATTAATCCCAAAATAAAATATGATGGAACAACCAATAATCTCGTCCAGTGATGTCAGATCTTCAGCTTATTCCAATGCTATGGTCAACACCAACACCGATCCCGCCTATTCCAACCCATAGAAGTACCACAAAGCCTCTAACCAAAAGAGTAATGAAATTCGGTTGGGATACGCCCCCAACCATAGCCAAAACCAATATCCAAAATAAAACCATAGTGTCTAGAAATATCCATTACATGAAATAGAGCCTCCCGAAGGATGGAAGCTCAACACTTCAATCCAAATTTTGATCCCTAATCAATCACTATGTAGGAGGATTCGAACGGACGGTTCCTACATAGCATGGGTATACAACCACAGTAGACGAGGTTAGCGAGTGACTGCCAGCATGATCTCAGGGTACGGATAAAAATAATGCTATTTATAAAACAAAGTAAAACCATCCATATGCATACAACCATACATATATATATAACTATGCCATGAACTAGGATCGACTTTAGCATGCCTTTAAAATATTTACCTCGGCTATGTAGCTTTGCCGTACTAAACCACCCACGGGCTATATGGGTTTAGCTCTCCCTGCTGAAATGGCCCCAGTGCGTGTAGCCACACGACTAGGGAACAAACCCTTGGGATGACTAGTATATCCCCCAAATATAGTGTGACATCATGTACACAATCACCAAGACCAACCTTATGTTGGTAAATATGAGTTTCTAATTTTGGTCCCCCCGAGACCACCTTACAAGTTTAGCTACACCTCCCACCATTATTGCCCAATTAAAACCAATTTCCAAATAACCAAACCATTATCCATTTATTAACCAAGGCCATTGATATTGGTATTGTTATACCAACCCTTACTTGCAAGTATCTTCCATAGCCAACCATTTATAGGTTTAAGGGGACTTTCACGTGCCTTTCTATTTACCATAGTAAACCACTTAGGGGATTCCATGTACCCCGCAAGCATAACCATTTAGCTATTTACCTTCCAAGCTATTTAAACCATGCATAATCCCTTTACCAAGTTTTAAAACATGAAAGAGTTCCATTAAAATAGCCAATGCAATGAACATATCTTATAAGGTTTTTGTCAAAGACATTGGGGACATAATATGACCAAAACCAATTCCAATTTTCATCAAACCATTCCTATAATATACAATTATCCAAAACTACCATTAATGCATACAAAGCATAACAAAAACCATGGGAAACCATAACCAACTGATAAAGCTAAACTTACATGTCAATTTGAGTGCAAGGCGGTCGTCGTCAATATATTTACCCAACTTTGGAGTGGGGTCCGAATCCACGAGGAACAATGTGATTGGCGATAAAAGAAATTTGAAATTCTAGTTACAAGTTAAATTCAATCAAATGGTACAAAAAATAAAATAGAGGGAGGTGAGTTCCTACACTAATGTTTCTTTTTAGGATTTTCTAGTATAAATTCGAGGCTAAAATAATTAGAGTTGTAACAATTATGCACAGATCTTGGGATTATGCACTACTAAAGGAGTGACATGTGGGAGTTAGTCATCAACATCGATTTATTAAGTCAAATATCTGTAGATTTGGTTATAGATATTGATGCTAGTCATTCAATAAAACCCTAAATTTTCACCCATTGATCCTTTCGAATACCTAATGGATGTGTTCAACAATTAGTAACCATAGCCTCAATCATGGCATCCCTATTTCTAGGATGACACCCAATGCATAGTCAACCTCACTTAAACCCTTATTTCTAAGATAGTGAGAATTTAGCAAACTACACACATAATTGTCTATCATTTCTTTGGTCTCCACATCCCTCTTTTGAGGATGATATAGATTCCTAAACTTCACTCAAAACCTTTCTTTTGAAGATAGCCTTAGGTTTTATAGAGCTTCGAGCTTTCACCCATAAAGCCCATGTGGATATTTGAGGTTTTCACCCATCAAATCCCAACCAAAATGGCATAGCAATAATAGAACCCTTAAACATGAACTACCAAATAGATGCGAACAATCATAACCCACACATACTTTGATCCTTATTCACACATAACCCCAAGAGGGAGATTTAGCAACACATAAGATAAATAAACATAGATATACCCATAATCTCCATTGAATTAATTTGTGGTAAATCTAAGCGAATGTTACTTTAAACTTGGCTCCTTCACAATATCAACAATGGAAATGAGCAAATCTTCCATTTGGAAAGACTCTAATGTATTCTTCACCCAAAATTTATACAATATTTACGTCTCCCAAAAAATGGAGGCTACAAAGTCTCAAGCTAATCCTAGAAAAATTATTGAAGAAGAAATGTGACGGAATAAATCCCCCCAAATTAGGGTTTGAGTCTTTTTGTTCAAATTGGGATCAGCATGTGCAATGACAATTTTACCCTAGGGCTGAATATTTTTGCCAAGCTGCGATCGCACAAGTCTGGCTGTGACCGCAACTATGCAATCGCGATTGACTTCAGCGATCGCAGTTTATTAACCGTCTTGACTGACCGCGATCGCAACCTATGGACCGCGACCACAGTAACTGAGGCTAGTTCACTACAGGTCTTCAGCTGTACTTTTTCTGCTCCATTTTGATCATTTCAAGCTCTAATCCACATCTCTTTGTTTTTTTAACCCCTATACCTACAATGAGTGGATATTAGTGCATTAAATCATAATTATGACTTATTTACTCATTTGAGACAAGGTAATGTGCACGAAAAATAAGTGCGAGTGCGAGGTAAAATCACCACTCATCAACACCCCCAACTTAAGACCTTGCTTTTCCTCAAGCAACACTACTTCTTTGCCATGAGCCATAATCATTTATACCCAAATTTCATGCCTAAAGGGCCATAACAACTTCAACTTGAATGGTAACCACAAATAGCTAATTGCACATGTATTAGACTAGTTTTACAACACCTCTCATTATAGAATGAAATATTTAAAGAATGCATTAGACTTTAAAGAGCAATCAAACAAAAAAGACCAAAACTCTAGAAGTGGCTCATCTTTGACTAGAACTAACCCATACTCCACTTGCCTCATTATCTGGGAGGTGACAAAAATAAGTCACCTCAACTTGTTTGCATGCCCATCTCACAAGAAAGAAAAGTTCCACACACCAAACTACCGAACAAGTAACAAGGAATTTTAAGTGCAAAATTCTCCCCTCAATAAAGAAATCTCAATGCAACAAGTTTTATGCCATAGGCTAGCCCCTATATTCAATCTCCGCTACAAAGAAAGTAAATGGTTGGAGATATCAAAGGACTTTCTAAGCTTGTAATGTAGCTTTGAGTTAGGGTAGGATATCATTTAGGGAACCAGGTTACACCCTACCTTGAACATCTACATCACACTTTACAACACTCCTCCTTTCGACTAAGGGCTACTCTACTTTGTTTTCTCTCTTTTCTTATGCCTACTTTTTGTTTCCTTTGTTTACCACTTTTCTTTCATTTCATTTTCTTGCAATTTTTATGAAAAAAATTCCTTTGTTGGGTCTTTTCCCTTTTCTAAACATTTGTTTTCCACACTTAGGCATATTTGGAATTTTCACTAATACTTCATGGTCCCAAACTTACTTCTGTCGATCTTTACCACCCCCAACTTAGGATTTTAGCCTCACATTATATTTTTAAGTTCAAGGAGGGTATGGTTCCAAAAGGGATAAAAAGAAAGGTTCACGACTTGTAATGAGTTTGCCAAAGAAAGGTTTAAAGGCTCAAAGCGGGTATTAGGGATTATAATTATACATGGGTAGGCTTTTAAGGCCAGAGTAGGTTCCAAAGGGCCTAAGATCATTTCTCCGACCAAATACAATCAAAATTAGTTTAGTAAGAATAAAAGGGCAAGTTCTAGATAACACAAGTGTACAAGATATGAATATTAATTTTCTTACCACACATGGCATGCAAAATTTGTTAAGGGAGATTAAATGTCCCTCCCGATGAAAACAATCATGGAGAATTTATCACTTACTCACAAGTCAAAAATTTATGGAACCAAAAAAAGAGAAAAGGATTTTTTACAACATTTCTCACGTCCATGCCCTTGATTTTTTAAAAATTTTGGATGGAGAAGGTTTCTTTATTTGCCATAGCACCATGCACAAATTGCTAACATATGGCAGTGGCTACAACCAAAGCCTTAATCTCAAATCTTGGCTTAATCATTGGCGAGCTAACCATATGGCTACTCAGACTTAACCAATGGTGTACAATCTGATCCCAACCTTATAAAGCAAACTAAAATGCCATTGGTACTCAGGGTTCCCTTGCATTTTTCGATATTTATGCTATGGGTACTCAGAATTCCCCTGAATACTTGTCCCAACATCACTAAGATCCATAAAAAAATTTAAAACACGTATAGAAAACTAAAACTATAAATAAAAGGAATGCATGATAATCCATAAAGCGTGGGCATCATCAAAGTACCAAAAAATATAGCATCTCAAAACACAATAAAAACAATGTCCAGAGTGTCATCCAAAACACTACCCAGGGACATCCAAGCAGTACAAATATAGGGACAGGCACCCCCAACTGCCTAGTTAGAAAGGTAAAAGTAAAGGATTCTCCCTTAATCAGCTTTTTCATATCTGGTATACCCTGTATTGTCTCCACCGTCATTAGCTCCAGACCTCTCAGAATCGGCTCCATCATCGCTGTCGCTCCTTGCAAAGGTAGTTGTTCTGTAGGTTTAAGCACCTTGAAGATGCCCTTTACCTATTTCCACAGCTTGGTGAAGAATTTTTCTTTTTTCTTTTCCCTCTTCAACAACTTTTCCTGTGACTCCCAGAGGGTTCTGTGTGATATTGCCAAGGTTGAACATGCCCTTTCCAATCTGGAAACTCTAGCACCTTTCTTCGTCATCTCCTCCTAATATATTTCATAGCCGTACTGAGCTGCATATGAATGGTGAGTAGTGGAGGATTCTCCTGGCCCCTGGGGTAGTCCTGGACCATGTTTCATGGTAGCAGAAATTTTGTGAAAGAATTCTAGGAACTTCACTGGGGCTTTGTCCATAGTAATACTCCGTTCTAGGTATAACTTGGACCTTGGGAGGTTCTTGTAATATTGGTAGTGTCTTTCCAGAATCCAGGCCCCAGATTCATTTAAGTCTCTCATTCGATAGCTGAGTGCCTATATATAGGATACTTCAGACCATTTTTAGTATTTTCAAAGCAAAACATATGCTAGATTAACAAGGAAAGAACATGTGTCACTGTTATAGGAGATTATGTGGTGAAAAATTGATGTGAAGAAAGTTAGGTTTTGCTAGGCAGCTGTCCTCAGGTATGGCGATCACAAAGCATTTACAGTGATCGCGCTATTGCGGTCACAGTCATCAGGACCGCGGTTGTGATACCTAAGATAGCAGCTAACAGCTCTGCCATTGCTCAATAGACATGTGCTTAACACCAATTTTCTTCCAATTAGGTGTACAACATCATGAGCAGATAAAATAACCCTAGATAGCAAGATTGGAACCTCAAATTCGAAGGAATTCATTTTGAACTCATTTGGGAAATGAATGGACACCTATTGTACGCATCAATTTTAACAAGTCCAGATTTGAATATGGGTACTCAAAACTTCCCTAAATGATGTGTGGACACCCTACAACAGCTAACCACAATCATAATTACAATAAGCACAATTTTGCAATTATAACACTATTGCAAGTTCATTCCTAGCTAAATGTCCTAAGCCTACAATAACAATGAATGTAAGAGAGTATACGACTGGACCATACCATCCATACCCCAACATACAGGTCGTACCCAAGAGTTGTATTTGGTTAAGAGATCAGAATTCCAGGAAATTTTCTAAGGTCCAAAAACCAAGGTATTTCAGTCTCCCCACTAGGAACATTCACACCCGAATGACGGATAAGGTACAGGTAACCATACACATGAGTAATTTGCATTATCAAATATATTACCAATCTCTAACAAAGTTTGAAAACAAAGAGGCATAGATATTAACCTTTCCTTTATACACTTTGAAAATAAAGATGTGTTAAAGACACATACCTTCTGCACGAATCCTAGGAGCAAAAAACAAATGCAGATATTTAGACTTCATGTACTCTTCCCCTTCCCATGTAGCTTTTTCCACCTTGTGGTTTCGCCAAAGAACCTTAACCGAAGCCACATCCTTGGTCCACAAACGACGAACCTGACTATCCAAGATCTGAACTGAGACTTTTTCATAAAACAAAGAATCAGTGATACCCAGTCCTTCCAAAGGAACAACTGAAGTAGGGTCACTAATAGAATTCCTCAATGTGGAAACATGAAAGACCGGATGAACCAAGCTCAAGCTAGAAGTTACCTCCAGCTCATATGCAACATTACCAATTCTTCATAAAATTTCATAAGGACACACACACCGGGGACTGAGCTTCATCTTCTTTCCAAATCGCACTATTCCCTTCACGTGAGATACCTTGAGGAAAACCTTATCCCCAACTTCAAACTCCAAGTCTCTATGCCTAATATTCGCATAGGACTTTTGGCTACTTTGGGCAGCCTTAATATTTTCCCAAATCACCGTCACCTTCTCCATAGCCTAGTAAACTAAGTCGGGACCATACATATCTGCCTCACTAAACTTGAACCAACTAATAAGAGATCTAACCTCCTGCCATACAATGCCTCAAAAGGGGCCATATCAATACTAGAGTGATAGCTATTGCTGTATGCAAACTCCACCAAAGGTAAATGCTTAACCCAATTGCCACCATAATCAATCACACAGGCCTGAAGCATTTGGGTAAATCAATTTCTTGATATAACTCTCCTGGCCTCATGTTCTCAACCTTAACCTGTTGACACACCATGCAGTTGGCCACAAACTCATCCACACCCCTCTTCATGCCATTCCACCAATAGATATCCTTAAGATCATAATATATCTTAGTAAAGCCGAGATGAATAACATAGAGTGACTCGCGCACCTCAGCCAAAATCCTTTGCCGTAACCCATCGGCATCAAGAACACATAACCTCCCTTGGTACCATAAAGTACCATCACTACCTATCTTAAACACCACTACATTTTTCCCATCAACTCCACTCTTGATTTTCATTAAGATAGGATCTTGAACTTGCTTCTCCTTAATCTACACACCAAGAGATAGTCAAACCACTTATTGCACCACCACACCACCATTTTTAGAGTCCAAGAGGTGAACTCTAAGATTAGCTAAGCGGTTAATATCCTTACCAATTCCCACTTTCCTTCCTCCACATGAGCCAAACTCCCCATGTATAACCTGCTAAGAGAATCAGCAGCCACATTAGCCTTACCTGGGTGATATTGAAGACTCATATCATAATACTTGAGAAGCTCAAGCCATTTTCTCTGCCTAAGATTAAGCTCTTTCTGAGTGAACACATAATTTAAACTCTTATGATAAGAAAATATATCCACGTAAACACCATACAAATAACGCTGCCATATTTTCAAAGAAAGCACAATCACCAACAGCTTCAAATCATGAGTAGGATAATTCTTCTCATGCACCTTCAGTTTCCTTGAAGTATAGGCAATCACTTTCCCATACTGCATCAACACACATCCAAGACCTACCCAAGATGCATCACAATAAACCACGAACCCATCATTACCTTCTAGCAAAGTTAGAATTGGAGCCGAAGTTAACTTGTCCTTCAACTTCTCTAAACTCCCTTCACAAGTATCTGACCAAGAAAACTTGACCTTCTTCTGAGTTAACTTAATCAAAGGAGTAACTATCAATGAAAAGATTTCCAAAAATCACCTATAATACCCTACTAAACCCTAGAAGCTTCGAATATCGAATGGAGTCATGGGTTTAGGCCACTTCTACACCATAAAGCCCTTTTTTGGATCAACCAAGATCCCTTCACTAGAAATAATATGACCTAAGAAAGTTACAACGTTCAACCAAAACTCACACATGGAGAACTTGGCATACAACTCCTATTCCCTTAAGGTTTGCAACACCACACGAAGGTAATTAGCATGATCTACCTCGTTCTTCGAATAGACCAGGATGTCATCAATAAACACAATGATGAAGAGATCCAAATACTAATAAAAAACCATGTTCATCAGATCCATAAATGCCATCGGGGCATTAGTCAATCTAAATGATATCTCCAAAAACTCAAAGTGCCCATACTGAGTATGAAAAGCTATCTTAGGAATATCCACCTCCCTAATCTTTAGCTGATGGTACTCAGATCAAAGATCTATTATAGAAAAAATTTGGCACCTTGCAACTAGTCAAACAGATCATCTATCATAGGAAGAGGATACTTGCTCTTGACCGTCACCTTGTTCAACTGCCTATAGTCAATGCACATCCAAAGGGAACCATCCCTTTTGCGCATAAACAACACCGATACACTCCAAGGATATACACTAGGATGAATAAACCCTTTATCCAGAAGTTTCTTAAGTTGCTCCTTGAGTTCCCTTAACTCAACCAGAGCCATCTATACGGAGGAATAGAAATTGGATAAGTGTCTAGAAATAGATCAATACCAAACTCTTTTCCCTATCCTAAGGAACACTAGGAAAATCATTCGAAAAGACCTCAAGAAATTCATTAACCACTGAAACTGATAGAAAAGTAGGACCTTCTAAGTTAGAATCTTTAAATCGAACCATATGATAAATACAACCTTTAGAGATTAACCTCTGAGCTCTAAGATAAGAAATAAATCTCTTCCTAAGAGCTAGAGAAACACCCTCCCACTCTATAATCAGTTCACTGGTAACCTAAAGATAACCTTATAGGCCCGATAATCCAAGGATGCATAACATGAGTGAAACCAATCCATACCCAAAATGATATCAAAATTCACCATATCCAACTAAGATCGATCCACCAAGCTATGCTTTCCACCAACAGATACCACACCCCCTATAGATTCTTTTAGAAATAACCGAGTCACCTATTGGGGTAGAAATAAAAAAAGATCTAAATAACTTTCGGATAAAAACCAAAAGATACAACCATATAAAGAGTCACATAGGAGAGAGTGGACCCTGAATCAGGAAAACAATATACATCATGAGCGAAAAGATGTAACGTACCAGTAACGACAACAAGTGATGCCTTAGATTCCTATTGGGATGCCAAAGGATACATCCTATTCCAACCAACACTAGAACCAGAAGTAGTAACACAAGTAGATGCCACACTACCAGGTGTAGGAGTGGACGATGAAGCAACATGAATCTTATTCGCCCCATAGCAACTTTATTAATTAAACAATCCCTATAACGATGGCCTACCTAGCCATACTTGAAGCATTTATGCCTTGCTTTATCGCAATAACCCTAATAAGGACGACTACAAAACCAACGAGAAGGGCATGAAAAAATAGACTAATCTCCACTTGCCTGAGATTAGGAACCCTATGTTTGGAAATTGTCACCACCATGATGACGCCAATCGCTTGACTGGTAAGGAGCACTAGTATAAAAGTAGGAACAAGAACTCCCCCCACTTATTTTTCTGCAACTTGCCACCATCTCGACCACCCTAAGACTGAGCACCTCCCTGGTAAAAAAACCTACTCCTAGTACCCTGCCTATCAAATTTTGCCTATTTCTTCTTTTCATCCTCTAGTTGCTGCATATGAATGGTCAACCTAGAGATGTCCTTATCCTTAATCAGAAACAAGTTTTGCTCTCCAAAATCAAATCCTAATTCAACTTAAAATCAAATTTCTTCATTCTAGCCCGTATGTCAGCCTCTAAATCAGGAGCATACCTTGACAATTGATGAAAGTTTAAGGAATATTCCTTGACAGATATCTCCCTTTCTTGAGGTTTTGCAAAATCCTCCATCTATGCTTCCCTCAAATCTTGGGGAAAGAAATAATCCAGAAAAGCTCCAAAGAAGGCATCCCATAAGGATGACTCCTCTACATCTCCTCTATCCTATCCTACTCTTCATACCACTAATATGGAACCTCTTTGAAAGGATAAGTTTTAAAGTTTACCCCCCTCCATATTGGTAGCCTGCATCACTTGAAATGTCTTTTCTATTTCATCCAAGAAGCCCAATGGATCCTTCTACATATTTACTCTAGAAAAAGTAGGAGGAATCATCTTTATAAATTAGACAACCCTTGTGGCCTCAACAGACAAAGCACCAGACATATCTCGCTCAGTCTAAGCAAAAACCAATTTAGCAATAGCATAAACAGACTGATAAAATTATGCATTAGTCACCTCACCTTTAGGAGGACTAGTAGCAACCGATAGAACTCTAAAACTATCACGGATAGGATTGTGAGATCAAAGATGAACCCCAAAAGTAGGATGCAACCCTTCAGCATTACCCCTTGATGGATAGAAGAATTTTTTTATGTTCCAGATCTACGAGGCATGATCTGAAAGACGAACAAACAAGGATTAGAGAAGATTCCAAGACTAAAACTTCAATCTTGAAAATAGAATACCAAGAAAGTGAAATATTTCTAAATGCCTTTTAGCCTCTCCCTTATGAGCGTGACATGCTACACACCCTAAAAAAGACTCTACTCGACACAACTTTATGGACTCCCAATTGACCATGAACCTAGGATCTGATACCAACTTGACCCGCCCCACCCTAGGGTCTTATTATAATGTGTGTCCCAAGTCTGACCAGGCCCAAAGACCACCCCCATTACCCATCCCAACCTCCAGCCGCTTGCCCTTAGTTGGCTGAATTTCGAGCATGTGACAAGATAGTGTAACAACTCACATAAAGACTCTGGGATAAGATCACAACTGTGACCAACCCAACCATCCCTTACCAATAATCCTACCATACAAAAATAAGGGCCATAAACCAATCCATAACTAAGGATGTTCCAAAATATAATATAATTAATCCCAAAATGAAATAGGATGGAATAACCAACAATCTCATCTAATGATGTCAGCCCTTCATCTTATACCAATGCCAAGGTTGACATCAATACCGATCCCACCCCTTCCAACCCATGGAAGTACCCCAAATTCTTTAACCAAAAGAGTAATGAAATTCAGTTGGGACATGCCCCCAACTATAGCAAAAACCAATATCCAAAATATAACTAAATTGTCTAGAAATATCATTAACATAAAATGGATCTTCCAAAAGAATGGAAGCTCATCAATTCAGTCAGAATTCTAATCCCGAGTCAATCACTATGTAGGAAGAGTCGAATAGCCAATTCCTACATAGCGTGGCCATAAAACCGCTAGTAGATAGGGTAGCAAGTGATCGCCAGCATGATCTCAGGGTAAGGATAAAATAATGCCATTTATGAAACCAAGTAAAACTATCCATATGCATACAACCATAAATATATATATATATATATATATATAATTATGTCGGGGAAAGGGACTGGGTTTAGTATACCCTTACAACCTTTACCTAGCTGAGTAGCTTTGCCATCCTAAACCATCCATGGGCTATATAGGTTCATCTCCCCTTACTGAAAAGGCCCATTGCGTATAGTCGCATGACCAGGGAAGAAGCCTTTGGGATGACTAGTACATCCCTCAAATATAGTATGACATCATGAACACGATCACCAAGACCAACCTCATATCAATAAATATAAGTTTCCAGTTTTGGTCCCTTCGAGACCTCCACCTTTCACAGCTTAGCTACACCTTCTGCCATTATTGCCCAATTAAAACCAATTTCCAAATAACCAAACCATTATCCATTTATTCA
This sequence comes from Capsicum baccatum var. pendulum, assembly GCA_030864225.1. Lineage (NCBI taxonomy): Eukaryota > Viridiplantae > Streptophyta > Magnoliopsida > Solanales > Solanaceae > Capsicum > Capsicum baccatum. Next base: position 153,764,346 of record CM061560.1, on the reverse strand, counting down.
CCAAGGACATTTGTATTGGTATCATTATACCAACCCTTACTTGCAAGTATCATCTATAGCCAGCCATTTATAAGTTTAAGGGAACTTTTAAATGCCCTTTCATTTACCATATTAAACCACTTGGGGGATTTTATGTACCCCACAAGCATAACCATTTATCCATTTACCTTTATAAGATATTTAAACCATGCATAATCCTTATTCCAAGTTTTAAAATATAAAAGAGTTTCATTAAAATAGCCAATGCAATGAACATATCTTTATAAGTATTTTGTCAAACACATTGGGGGCATAATATGACCAAAACCAATTCCGACTGCCATTAAACCATTTCCATGAAATACAATTATCCAAAACTACCATTGATGCATATAAAAGCATAGTTAAAACCATGAGAAACCATAACCAACCATTTAACATCAAAACCCCCAATTCATATTTGAAAATAAAAATCATACAATTAATGAAATCTTGAAAACATTCATAAAACCATGCATTTAAATAAAATTAATAACAAGGGAAGAGAACATGCCTTAAACAAAGATGATGATGGAAACAAATCACCAAGACTAGTCCCAAATCAATCCTCTGGTTGAAACCCTAACTTCCCTTGCCCAAAAGCTTTTAGACTGTTTAAAAGAGTTTATAAGTGTTAATGAATAGAATAATAGGGTAAATAACCTTACAAGTAGATTAGATGCCGTGGGGCCTTATTAGAATAAGTGAAAAAATGTCTAGAATACCCCCACTTAAGTTGCACAAAAATCTAGTCACAGGGATACGGCTGACCCATACGAGTCGTACCCTCCAATACGATAAGTATCCTCTATTTATATTATGGCCTCAACTCTTGGATCCAACACTATCCATCGTATGACTCATCCATTCAAGTTGTATCCAAATCATATGATCCATACCTTTTAACTGTACCCTTGGCAAATTTAAATGCAAGGAAGATTTAGACACTGTCTACTATACGAGTCTAGGGTATGACTTGTACCCTGGCTTACGGTTCATGGTGTGCCACTTGTACTCAGATCAAATCTATGTAACCAAGTCTAAGATTACGTTAAGAAATCAAAGGATTCGTGACCTCTAATACGACTTGTACCCCTAAGTCATACCCATTCCAGTAACCAAAATTCATACCATAACCAATACTAGTCAGTATACGATTGGACCATACCACCCATACCCTAACATATAGCTCATACCCATGAGTCGTATTGGGTCCAAAGATTAGAATTCCAAGAAATTTTCTAAGGTCTAGAAACCAAGGTATTTTAGTTTAAGTGTGAACAACTTGATCTTAGTGGTTGACTTTTGCAAGAAAGTAAAGTATCGGTCTGGCAAGAGAAAAAGAATTTTTTGAGCCTCATTCAGAACTAGAATAGGTATTTCATCAAAATCAAAGAGCAGGAACACTTCATTACCCAATTTAATAAATTCAAATGGAAGATCAGGTGAATCCCAATCCTATTGCTCAGTTGCCCCAGATCTGGTAGCTCCAACTGCTCCTGCTAAAGTAGAAGCTAGAACCATTTGTAAATTGGTAATCCCATTTACTAATAATGCTACTAAAAGAATATGTAAGCCAAATGCGGGTGGTCAATTTGAATTAAAGTAGAATATGATGCAACTCTTGTATCGAGTGTGCAATTCTCAAGTTTATCTTACGAGGACCCATAACAGCACATAAAAAAACTTTCTTGAGATTAGTGATACCTACATTCCAGCACGGGTATCTACTGATTATTCTAGATTGACTCTCTTTCTATTTTCTCTACTGGGGAAGTAAAGAGGCAGTTATATGCTGCACCACTAAGCTCCATCACTTCCTGGGATGATCTAGCTCTGAAATTCCTTATTTGATTTTTTCCATCTGGGAAAATATCATATTTGAAAAGTGAGATTTTATGTTTCTGTAGAAAGATGGATAAAATCTTTACCAATCTTGGGAAAGATTCTAGACTATGCTCAAAAATTGCCCTCACCATCATCAGTCTAATGAAGCGTTGATACACACTTTCATTGAGGGTCTTGAGCTAAAAACCAAGACTCTCCTAGATTTAGAAGCAGGTGGACAGGCTGTAGAAAAGACGTATGATGAATTATATAAATGGCCAAATTAGATTTCACAAGGGAATATTAAGTGGCATACTAACGTAAAAAATGCTTTAAAGAAGGTTGCACTGTGTTGAAGGTTGATCAATTTACGACTATATCAGCCCATATTGCTGCAATACAGAATCAACTAACTAGACAGCTTAGTTATATGAATCTGGGAGTCACACAGTCCACACTAGCAATAATAAATGTAGTTTATCAAGCTTAGACTTTGTGCAAGGTTTGTGGAAGCAGTGATCATACAACTGATGCTTGTGCAACTAATCCAAAGTCTAGTAACTATGTGGGAAATTATAATCGGCAAAGACAATAGAACTTTGGTAGTACTTACAATCCTATCTGGCAGAATCATCCTAATTTCTTATAGGGTGGAAATCAAACACATAATATAAATCAATACCGTGGGCCAATAGGTCAAAATCAGTAGCAACATGCTATAGAGAATCAAGCCACATCTCAAACAAGAAATATTGAAAAGATGTTGAAGTAGATGATGGATACTCAAGCACAGTTGGTAGTAGATATGAAGAACCAATAGATGATTACAAAAAACTTAGAGGTTCAAATGGGTCAGATTATAGGAGCACAGAACACTAAGCCTCAAGGAGGTTTACCTAGTGATACTGATCCAAATCAAAAATAGATGAATGCAGTCACTACTTGGAGTGGGCTACAGCTGAAGGAGTTAGAACCTAAGAATGTGATTCATAAGGCTACTAATAGTGAAACAACAATCGATAATAAGAAAGCTGTAGAAGGCAAAGCTAAAAGCAAGGGAACCAAGGTGGACAGTATGATGACTTCTCCACCTTTCCTACAAAGGCTCTTGAAACACTAAGAGAATACTTATTATAAGAAGTTTATTGATGTATTGAAATAGGTTCACATTAACTTGCCCCTCGTTGATGTTTTGTAGAATGTTCCAAAGTATGCTAAGTACATAAAGGATATCGTGGCCAACAAGAACCACCTAAATTAATATGCTACTGTGGTACTTACTAAGGAGTGCATATCACAAATCCAGAATAGGTTGCGAATAAAGCTGAAAGATCCAGGGAATTTCACCATTCAGATTACAATCAGGCAATTAATAAGTGCTCGGGGTCTATGAGATCTTGAGGAAAGCATAAATATTATGCCCATATCAATATTCAAAAATATGGGTCTAGGAATCCCAAGACCCACCACAGTTGTTTTGTAGTTAGCTGACCATTCGCTTGTCAAAATAGATGGAATTGTTGAAGATGTATTGGTGCAAGTGGGGTTACTCATCTTCCTGGTGGATTTCATTATTCTTGATTTTGATGTTGATTCAAAATTCCCATTTATTTTGGGATGCCTATTTTTAGAAACCATGTGTTCATTGATTGATGTAGCTGTAGGATAATTGACCATGCATGCTCATGATAAGGTTGAGGTGTTTGATGTGTATAAGGCAATGAAGTTGCCTGCAGTATATGAAGAACTTTCTACTATCATAGTCTTGGATCTTGAGTTTGACTTTCACCTTATTACATCCAAGGATCCTTTAGAGCAAGGATTGGGGGGATATGATTTCTTTGGTGATGTTGAAGTAGTTTAAATGGTAATAATTTGGATGTGGCATGCATATTACCAAATGAACGAATTTAAGTCATTGAATAGACCAATTGGTCCCTCTCCCAAGGCATCTATTGATGAAACATTAAAGCTAGAGCTTATAGCTCTACTCTCTCATTTGAAATATCCTTTCTTTGGTGAGGATAATTCTTTGCCTGTGATTTTGTCTATATATTTATTTGATGTGCAGGTGAGAGAGGCATTGAAAGTCCCAAAGAGAAGAAAGAAGGCAATCGATTAGCAAATATCAGATGTCATATAAATCAATCCTACTTTTTGTATACATAAAATATTGATAGAGGAGGGATATAAAGCAAGTATGCAACATTAGTGAAGATTGAATCGTGTGATGAAAGTAGTCAGAAAAAAAGTCATTAAGTGGATTGATGCTGGGATAGTTTATACCATCTCGTATAGTAAATGGTTCAGCCCTTGCAATGTGTTCCAAAGAAAAAGGGGATGACTGTTGTGACCAATAATAATAATAAGTTGATTCCAACTCATACAGTGACTAGGTGGAGGATCAATATAGATTACAGTAAGTTGAATGATGTTACTCAGAAGGATCAGTATCCCATTTCTTTTATTGATTAAATACTGGACAAGTTGGCGGGAAAAGAATATTACTAATTTTTGGATGGGTATTCAGGCTATAATCAGATAGCCATAACACCAGAAGATCAGAAAAAGGCCACCTTCACCTGTCTTTATGGCACTTATGCATTCAAACGTATGCATTTTGGTCTTTGTAATGTACCAACAACTTTCTAGATATGAATGATGCCTATTTTCTATGATATGGTGGAGGATTTGGTTGAGGTATTTATGGACTATTTTTCCATTTTTGGTAATTCATTTGATGTGTGCTTGTAGAACTTATATAGGGTCTTGGCTTGTTGTGAAGAACTAACCTAGTATTTAACTGGGAGAAATGCCATCTTTTGGTTAAGCAAGGTGTCATCCTCAGCCATAAGGTGTTACACAAAGGGCTTGAGGTAGAAAAAGATAAAGTAAAGGTCATTGAAAAGCTACCACTTTTGGTGACATTGAAAGGTGTAAGAAACTTTCTGTGGAATGAAGGGTTTTACAAATTCTTTATCAAAGATTTCTCAAAGATAGAAAATTCGATATGCAAGCTACTGGAGATAGAGGTAAAGTTTGACTTTGGGGTTGAGTGTCAGAAAGCATTTGAGAACTTGAAAAGAAGATTGATAGAAGTACTCATTTTGATTGATCCTAATTAGGCATTACCGTTTGAGCTGATGTCTGATGCAAGTGATGTGGATGTTGGAGTAGTATTGGGGAAGCACAAATATAAGGTATTTTACTCTATCTATTATGTAAGTAAAACCTTAGATGTGACCCAGGTCAATTATATAATCACAGAGAAAGAGATGTTGGCACTCGTCAATGTATTTGATAAGTTCAGAGATTACTTGGTTGTCACGAAGGTAATTGTATATACAAATCATGGTACCATATGGTATTTGTTCAATAACAAAGATGAAAAGCCAAAGTTAATTAGATGGATTCTTCTACTCCAAGAATTGGATTTGGAAGTTTGTGTCAGAAAAAAAGCTAAAAATTAAGTGACTGACCATTTATTGAGGCTGAGAGTCATGATCATGTTGCTAATGCTACAATATATATTCAGGAGGAGTTTTTGGATGAGCAGGTAATGCAACTGGTTGTAGTAGAGGTTCCTTGGTATGCTGATATAGTAAATTTGCTGGTTAGTGGTATTTATCCTACAGATACCACATTCTATGATTCCCACTCATTCATATGGGATGAACCTTATATGTTCAAATAAAGTGTTGATAAAGTTGTGAGAAGATGTATTTCAAAAGATGAATCCAAACAGGTGCTGGAAAGTTGCCATTTATCACCTTGTGGAGGTCATCATGGAGGTAAATGGAGAGCAAAAAAGGTATTACAGTCTATTTTTTTTGTCCTACATTGTTTAGAGATGCTATAACTTATGAAAGGAAATGTGATCAATTCCAGAGAATGGGCACTATCTCAAGGTGCATGAAATTCCCAGAATAATATTCTTGAAGTTGAAATTTTTGATGTTTGGGGGATTGATTTCATGGACTCATTTCCAACATTAAATGGTAATCTGTTTATTTGATGGCTGTAGATTATGTGTCCAAGTCGGTAGATGCAGTAGCACTCTCTACTAATGATGCTAGGGTGGTGATGAAATTTGTCAAGAAGAATATATTTTCTCATTTTGGCACACCCAGGGCAATCATTAGTGATAGAGGAACACATTTTGTAAATCATTGGTTCAAGAACTTATTTGTAAAATATAGAGTGAGACATAAGGTGGCCACTACGTATCATCCATAAATGGGTAGCCAAGTGGAAGTATCTAATGAAGAGATCATGCAAATTCTGCAAAAGACTGTTAATAGTTTGCTTAAGGATTAGTCGATTTGGTTGGATGATCCAGTATAGGTGTATAGAACAGCCTATAAAATGCCTATTAGGACCTCTCCTTATCATTTAGTGTTTGAAAAAGCATGTCACTTGCCTGCAGTGAAGAAATTGAATCTTGATTTGAAGATGTTATAAGAGAAGAGATTGTTACAATTGAGTGAGCTCGATGAGTTTTGCTTACATGCCTATAAAAATGTGAAATGGTATAAAGAAAAGACCAAAAGATGGCATGATAAGTAAATTATGACTTGAGTCTTTGAGCCTGTCCACCAAGTGTTGCTATTCAATTTGAGGTTGGAGCTGTTTTTAGGTAAATTGAGGTCCAAGTGATCTGGACCCTTTAAAGTTGTGAAAATAACTCCTCAAGGGGCCGTTGAACTTTGGTATGAGGACAAAAGTTCTAATTTCTTGGTAATTAGACAGAGAGTCAAGAATTATTGGGTGGATCTTGTTAACAGGCACAAGACGTCCATATATTTGAAGATAAATGGAGCTGAGCTGGTTGTGCCTCAATATTAAATAAGGCGCTGCGTGGGAGGCAACCCATAAATGTAATTTAATATCTAGGTTTACTTTGTTATTTGAAAAAATAAAATAAAAATAAAAGAAGAAGAAGTCAAAAATACAAGATGTGTCAAGCCACGACCAAAACTAAGGCATTAGATAGGAGGAAACCCACTTTTTATTATGTATTTCTATTGTATTTGTTGAGAGTGAAGGAATGACAAAATTCATGGAATGGCGAAGAAAAAGTGAGTAAATTTTATGTTTTGGGAGGCTATCAGGTACGTAAAATATGTATTCAGATGATGAAAAAGGATGGCAAGAAAATGGAGGACGAAATTCCCCCAAGTACACAAAACAGTGGCCTTCCGTGATAGCCCCGCGTCGTGGAGCTATCGTCCGTGATAAGGTCTGCATCATGCTAAAGGGAAAAATTGTGGAGGCAAATTGCAGTAAGCCTCCATGATGGCCCTACGTCGTAGAGCCAATCATAGATACCAACCTTCGTAACACGAATGGGTGTCTTTCTACGGTTTTTATTTTAAAAAGTTGGGATTTGACCCGACCTAATGCCTTTTAACCCAAAACATCTCTTAAAACACCCCTTAAATCCCCAATTCTCCCCATTTCTTTTAGACCTAGCATAACACCTCTCCAAATTCTCTCAATTTTAAACTAGGTCACGCCAAGCATCATTTTTCTTACCTCTCAAAATTTTTAATTCAAGTATGTACTCGAGTTTCTTAAAATTCATTTGTGATTGCATAGAGTAGTTGAGGAACTATTACTTAGAATTAGATGAGATTATTTGTTAAAGCTATTATAATGTTGAATGACGGTGCACAAGTAAAACACCAAAATGTAAGTCTTTGTGAGCCTTAAATTAGTATGATGGTCATGAATAGTAACAATGGTGTGAGAACTAACACATGAAATATCATGCATAAATTGATTATTTTTCATGTTTGGTGAGTACACTAAGTGTGATGCTGAAAGGATTTTGATTTAACACGTTAAAATTTGTAATTAGATGTGGAGTCTGGTTATGCACTGTTTATCCTTCTAGAAAATTTTGTTGAAACCCTGGGGGTTGCACCATACTGTAAGGGACCAGGTCCCTCAAATTAAATCACAGGAAAAACACAATAAAGCAACTAGAAATACATTACAGTGCAAAAAGAATAAAGTACACAAGATTTAACGAGGAAACCCCTTTCTCAAGGGAGGAAAAACCACAGCTTGCCCTCACAAGCACCCAAATAGTATACTATAATAAAACTCTTGATTATAGACTCTAATAAACCTAACTCTAGGTTCCTCATGCTTGTTATAACTCTACTACAAGCTCAACTTGACAATTCTGCCAAGACTCCTCCACACTGATTAACTCTAATCAGTATCAAACTCAGGAAACTCTACCTAAGCATTCTCTAAGCAAAGAAAACAAAAGAACATTACTCTATAGACTAAGTAATTCAGTTACAAATCAAGCTTCACTTAAGAACACTTTCTATTTCAGGACACATATATACTAAGAGCTTGAGCAATATAGCAAGTTGAGTTTTTGCCTTTTCTTCTCTCTTCAACACTCTTTTGAATTTCCAAAAACTACTAGATGAAGAATTATCCTATTACTTTTATAGATGAGTGATGATTAGGGTTGAAATTCCATTGGACTAGGTGTCTGAAATAGTACAAGCAACACCTGCGCAATTTGTTACACAAGAGGACAAAACTGTATTGATGCGTGCCAGCTGTACTATTGCCTTAAACATCCATCGACCTTTTCCCTTATAGTCATCTGCTCACCATCAAAACAAGATAAAAGAATTTCCCCCTTTTTGATGCTAACAAACCATCCACATAGTTTAGAGCATTAATACACATTCATCATATTTAATCAGTGTGATTACCACTACTAAAGATGAATGTCCACCCTATTATGCAACACCATGCTTCCATAACTTACGGACCTGGTACCTTGTTGTCAATTTATATAAAGCTTGAATTATTTCCCCCTTTCATCATGTACTATTGGCCATTTAGTGTAGTTACATACTTTCCCCTGTCACTTTGCCTCCAGACTCAAATACATCATCACATATGTGCTCTACTTGGTACCTGGTCCCTAACTTCATTAGTACCTTCCTTACATAAACATACATATTCCTTTATACATGAAGTCAATATTCTTCCTTTTGGCATCATTGAAAAGGAATAATAGTAAATCAAGAGTAAAGATAAGCACAATTTAGTTCACAAATAGCCGCTGGGGCAACACTAACATGAAGAACAACTTTAAAATAAAGGAAACAAATGAGGCACACCGCCAGAAATTCATTCATTATTATCACTATTATATACCAAAAAAACATCAAATAATTGTTTGCAAAGTCCACCACAAAGACTGACATAGGAAACTGACGCACTAGGACTCAGGTAGAAGGGGGATTAGGGGAGAGTGATTTTAGCAGTATGTCTATTCTAGCAGCCTCAGCAGCATGAGCACCCAACAAATGTTTAGTAAAGGTTTTACTTCAGCATTCAACCCTTTAACCTCAATAGTTAATTCTGCAACCTTGCCCTTGAGCTTTGAATTTTTTGCTGCAACTTATTCAGGGGCGCCAGGTCCCTCTGAGGACAACTTCTGATTCTTTATTTAGGTGAACTATTTTAGTGTCTTTTGCTGCTAATAAAATCCTCAAATCCTCCAATTCTTTGGTTTAGATTTCTTGAGAAGCCAAAAGTTCTGATACTTTGGATACAATACCCACTTTCCATTTAATGCATTCATTCTCCACCAAGGCTATCATGCTGAACTTTTGTTTGACTATTCGAGGAGTTACCTTTGTCCTAATTACTCCAAAATGATTAAACACTATGTTTATAAAGTACCCATATGGCATTTTATGTATTCCTTCTCTCTCATAAATCACTTTTCTCATGTGCTCAATTATAAGAGCAGGTAAGCTTATCAATTCAAACTTACTCAAACATTCTATTAAGAACAAATCGTCACCAGATGTAATAGTTCACTTTTATGATCTAGGCAAGAGAACCTTGTTCACAAATTTAAATACCAACTGGAACTCACTTGCGAGAAATTTCTTTTTAATCCCAGCTATCAAAGTCCCACCTACTTTTGAGGCTTCAATCATGAACTCAGTTATGGGCTGTTGCTTTACAATAGTCCTTATTCCCATAATAGGTACATTAAAAAATCCTCCCAAGGTTTCTTTATCTAGTCTTATTTCTTTTCCTTGTAACTGTGCAAATAAACTCAATCTATCTTTTGAAAAATCTTTTAAGTAATAGAATTCTCTAACTTTATTTTCAAAAAATAGTGGTTATGCTTTCTCAAATAGATATAGCCATCCTTGGTTCCTAACATACTCTACCAACTCCAACATCTTAGTTTTCTCAGGGATCTTGGGATCAAACACTCTTCCTAACAAGACCTTTTGTGTTTTCAGGCTTCAAACCCTTCTTTCTTTAGATATGTCTTTCTTTTCTTCCCCCTTTTTATTATTTTGGGCTCATTACTTGGCTCTTCCTTTTCATCAGTTTTTCTTTTCTTGGAACCAGGTCCCTTAGAGGCTTTCTTTCTTTTCACAATAATATGCTTCTTCTCATTTCCTGCATGGCTCTAGGACTTTGAGCTGGAGGACCTGGTCTATTTATCAACTCATAATTCCTTTTCTCTTTCCTTAGTTACAACAACAATATTTTAATCAATGTCCTATCCTTCTTTAAGCTCTATAATATTAATATTTTCTTTCTCCTTTACTGCAACAATTTTTTAAAGCCTTTTACTTTTTATAATTGAAGACTTATTTTCGTTCATAGCATCTGCTAGAAATTTAATTTTAGCCCCCTAGTAGAATATGGTCTTGTAGCTTATATACCAGTGTCAATCATTTTACCTTTTCCTTTACTGTCCTTTAGTTTATTCATTTTCAAACTAAGAGGTTGTTTATCCTTATCCTATTCATCTTCCTCACTTAGAGGTAATATAGACTCCCTATCCTTTGTTAAATAATTCTTTTCTCCTCCCATTTGCTCCTTTGCACATACTAAACTTTTTATGGATTCATTTGCAAGGAAGAGTAAATTCTCAGCTACCCAGTTTTCTTTTGACCTCTTTTGACCTACCCTTTCAATTATCCTTAGTTAGCCTATTGAACATATAGCCTATTTTCTTTGGCAGCCTCACATGTCGTTTATACCCTTTCTTTGTTTGACCTTAATTTGATCCAAAGTTCCTAGGTGCTTTATTGAAGAAAAATTAGTCGAGCAAGGAGTTGAAGAACAATTAGGAAAAAGTCGACAGTAAAGCCCCAAAATATAGATATGGGTGAAAGAATGGAGGTACAATAAGGTTGAGAGTTAGGTAATGAAAAGAACAAAGAATATTCAAGGAAAAAATTGAATTATGTGTTGAAAAAGTAGACTCCCTTCCATAGTGTATCCGAATTATCTTAATGAGATGGGACAAAAATGAAAGAAACAGGGAAGATAGATGAGGTGAAGAACTAGTTGTTATTTGAGTGTTTGTAGAGTTTTTGTGATGCATTAAAGCGCTTGGGGAGTTTATTCACTATCTTTACCCAGATAGTTCCTAATCATCCCTAAGCTTACATTACAACTTTTAAAGACCTATTTGATCCTTAATCTTAATATTCGACTATTAGTGGAGTAGTACACTAAGGTCAAGCCTATGGTATATCACATATCATGTGTGAATTCCTTGTTAGATTAGGCTAAAATTATTCTCTAACTGCCCATGCTTGTTAGAGATTGCAAAATTGTAAATGTATAGGGTAACATCTTGTTGTGAGGGTGCATGTGGAGGATAGTTAGGTGACCTATATAATTTCCTGATTGAATAATGTGCATAAGTTTGCCAGCATGCTAGAGTCCACTTGTGAGATTAGGGAGTTTGAAAATTGTGATCTTGTGCTTTCATATGAGAGATGACATATTTGAGGTGAAAAGTAATGAGTCATGTGTTGCCAATGTGTGCCCAACAAAAGTGTCTTATTTAGATTGTGATATGAAGCCTATTTGTGTTATAATGATTACTTGGGATTGTTCTAGGACGAATATAATTCTAAGTGTGGGGTGGTGATCTTAGGCGTATTTATATGTCCAAGTACCAATATTTATACATATTTAAACTTATTTTATGAGCTAAAATATGTTAATTGTATTGTGTTTGAGCTATAATTGTATTCTCTAGCTAATAGACATGATTAATTATTATAGGGCTCGATTATGATAAAATTGGATGTGTTTTGATATAATAATAAGGATATTTTTGATTATGGAAGCACTTGGAGTGACATGCTGAACATGAGGACACTAGAAAAAGGTTCAAAAGGCATGGAATGCAGTGGTGAAGAATAAGAATCAGATGGTAATTTCCAGTAAGGGTCCATGATAGCCTCGCTCTACGGACCGTGATATCTGCTGTGACCTCCGCGTCATGAAGTGTGACTGATTTAGCAAGCTAATTTCTAGTGAGGGCCTGTGATGGCCCCATGCCACAGACCCTAATGTCTGCAATGACCTCTGCGGCACAGTGAAAAGGAATTTTCATGCAGATTGTGCCCCAGTATAAAAGGAAGACCTAAACACAAATTGGATCATCCTGGCATACAAATTACAAAGGTAAAAATAACAACGAGAGTTCTCTTAGGGTTCTTTGAATTTTCATATTTTAACTATTAACTTTGGTATGATTAATTTCATTTCGTTGATGTTGATTTCAAACATGAGTTGCTAAAAACCCTTGTTCTAGGGTTGAGATTGAGGACATGATTATATTTTGATATTGTTAGAGTGGTTAACATTGATTTATTGTATGAGTTATTCTTATTGTCTTGTTTCTATCATTTTAATGAATAGCCACCATTATAATACATCTATAATCCATTTGTGAACTCGAAAGGAGAATCATAGGGAGAGATCAAAGAGTTTAAGGAACAATTTCACATTCTCCTATATAACAAAGAATGTGAAGTAGCCGCTAAGATAGAATATACCTAGAAGCCTTGTTTGGTTCAATTGCAGGAAGATAACTTAAAAAATCTAAATGGATTATTGCATCCCTGCTCAGATGTAGTTGCAATGTCCTTTTAGTTAAAAGATTAGAGGTTTGGAAGACCATGATCATAATATAAACCCCGTGAATCAATAACCCGATAATCAACATGACCACAATAAGGATCGAGACTTATAGGATTGCTCAGAGTGCCACAACCCTAGAATTTTCAATCGTATTAGTTACAATCTAGCTTATGTCGCGATTGTTATTACTTTGTTATTAACTTAGTTGTTAAATTATTCATTAAATTGTTTAACCTATTTTAATTCTCTGAAACACTTGAATACATTATTGTCGATACTAAAATTAAGTAAATTACTAATCAAGTAGTCCTCGCGGGTATGATATCCGATTCTTTGAGTCAATATATTCCTTGAACGATTATGTGCACTTGCTTATGCGATAGACTACAACATCATTCAAGGATTTTTGGGACCATTGGAATTGCTGGTATACCAGGTCTAGTGTAGCCAAAAATCCTTCACCGTGTTTGCAAAAAAAAGGTCTTTGGACTTTAGGTTCGCATGGTGGGCACTGCATTCACAAAGGGTTATGTGGGGGTGGGGTCAGGTGTGACACATCACGTTTGCAATGGGCTGACTCTGTTTGTGACTAATGGGCCGGGTCGCTGGGATGAGTTTGCAGTGTGCTCTTCATATTCACGAAGAAGAAAATTGTTCTGGACAATCTAAAATTGCTTTTCAAACATAAACACGATTGCATGATTTTTGAAGTGTAAGGACTCAATTTTGGGGGATTCAAAAGATGTTTCAAAGATTCTTCTTTGGGCATGATTTTTATCCTATATTTCCACATTCTCCAATAATTTATTTATGATTTCATCTTCAAATCTTGGATTAGCAATTGAAAAATTTAGGAATTTTGACGTAAAGTTAAAAACTATATTTTGATGATTTGAAAGTTGATTTTAACTCCTTTTTTGATGAAATTTCATATTTGAACTTTTTATGTTTTGAGTAATGTGGTTTTCAAATAAAATTTTAATTTTAACCTTGTGGGATCGGAGTTGAATTTTTAGACCTGAAATTTAAGTATAGAAATATAGGTATTTATGATTTCATTTTTTAAGTAGAATACATATTTGATCATATTTGGCTCATTTGGAGGCTCTTTGAAATGGTAAAATGTTGATTTGACTTTTTGAACTCCCTTTAAAGCAGTTTAAAACTTTCTTTGACTCTTTTTCTAAGTGTTTATGTGCTAGTTACTTGCGTTTCTATATATATATATATATATATATATATATGAGATGACGTGCATCAATATAGGTATTAATGTATTTTGAAAGGGTAAAAGAAACTAATTGATTATTTACACTAAATATATAAGATTTTATCTTTTGTGTTGTGTTTGGTTGATAATTGAGTTCATAGTACCTTTATCTTATTTATTAGAATGTTGAGAGCGTAAAATATATGATTGAAGATTAGTTTGGATTCCTGTGAAATGAACATACTATTTTCTGATATTCATAGAGTTTTGTTGGTTTTGATACACATGTGTAATTTAATCTTCCCCGTGTGTGTATTATAATGGGATCATTGATTCTTCTCTGTGAGTCTGATGGGCAGACTCAAAGGTTGTAATTCATTTGAGGCCACAACAATTTTGGAATACTCTTTGAGGGCTTGCGGACAAATGAACATAACTATGTCTTTCAAATATTAGTCTCCAAAGTCTATCTAGAGAATTCTTTCTTTTTTCATAGTTTTCACGCATTAGTTCTGACTTGGTTTATCTCATTTAGGAAGTCTGGGAGTACTGGGACCCAAGCTTCTTCCATAAGCTATTGATATTTTTATATATCCACTTTGTATAGATTGATTTTAATATTTAATCGCAATGTTTCATTACTGTTATCTGTATTATTAAATATTTTAGTCCATAGCCCAAGTTTGTCCATGTAAATGTTTGTTTATTTATGTGTGTTTAAATTTGCTTCATGCAATGAGGCTACATAAATTCCATTTTCATTGTTATAAATATTCAAAAAATCTAAACTTTTTCTATGGTTTTATTTGTGGTTTTCTATCTTTGTTTTTGTTTCTCTTAATTTCTTTAACTCTTCTGCTTTTCTTTGACACTTTAGTTATTCTACTTTCCAGATTTTCTGTTCTGTTTTTGTTTTTTTGAGATTCTTCTTAATCTACTTCATCGACATTCTAAATTTGTGTATGCACTTGTAAAAGTAACAAAGTCTGTGGTAGAAAGCTATAAGGAGAAAAGACTACTCTGAAGAACAAAACAAAAGTTAAAGGAGAGATGCCCTTGACTTACAGGAAGAGAACTGCTAACATGCAATTTTGAGGGTGATATGAGGTTAATTTTTGAGATTATTGACCTGCTATATTAATGTACAATCCTTTTTAATTGGAGAAATATTATTAAATAGACAATCCAAACAAATGGGGTTTTGTGTCTTGAGCCGGGGGTCTATCGGAAACAGCCTTTCTACTTCTTTAGAGGTAGAGGTATGGACTGCGTACATCTTACCCCCCCAGACCCCACCAGGTGGGAATACACTGGGTTTGTTGTTATACAATCCAAACAAAACTTGTACCATATCCTCAAATGTGATTCACGTTTTCATCATATGCACCTTATATTTAGAAATTTGAAGAGCTTGTGCTTCAAGAATGATGAGCAAGTTGAAGCAATTGAAAATTTTAAAAGTACATGTTCAAGTATAAAGCAAAATCTGTTTTCTGTTTTTGAGGGCTAATTTTTAAGTTGCTTTTTATGACCATGTTATAATTCTATTTCCTCTTTTGTTAGTAGACAAATGTAGTATAATTTAGAGGGATATATTTGTTTTCTAATGTTATGCTTTAGTTTATTGTAATTAACTATTAAATTTTAATGGAATGATAATTGTTTTGTATTTCTTCGAGAGTTTCTGTGTGCTTGAATCACGTGTGTCAATTATTAAAAAATAGCCACACACGTTACAAATTTTATATCTATTTAAATCATATAAATTAGTGTGTACCTCGAATATTTGAACATGCAATTGTCTATAAAGAATTGATGATAATTTATGATTCTAAACTTCAAGTTTATACTAAAATTTGAGAAAACTTACCTCAACTCATAAGCAAATTTATCTCTTTAATCATAGATACTATAACAATTGTTTATCAAGAATTTATCATTGAAAACTTCAGGAATATGCTAAAATTTTAGAAATCTTACCGCAAATCATAAATAAATTTATCTCTTTAATTTTAAATATTATTGTGACAACCGCAACAAAATAAAAACATAAAATTAAAAGACTTTTTATATAGAAGTAGAAGATTCATAAACCAAAAAGAACACTAATTAATATTTTAGGAGTATATATATATATATATATATATATATATTTTTTTTTTTAATAGTTATTTTCCATAAAAATATTTTTCTTACCTTAAAAAACTAACCTTTCCTATAGTTTAAGAAAATTTAGTCGTTTGCCTACATTAGAAAACCAATATTTTCCATAAATGTGTGAAAACACGTAGAAAAAAACAAACCTTTTCACATGAAAATAAAAAAATCCAGCAAATTTTAAGCCTAACAAACTTCTTCTCTATTTATTTTTAATATATTTATTATAATCAATGTTCAATATTATAAAAATATAATAATATAATAATTAAAGTAAAAAGGTAAAACAAAAATTTTGTCTATTACATAAACTTTTAATAAAGAGCAAAAAATTCAAATCACTTTTCTAAGGATCTTCACACTTTTAATATATTATAAATTATAAATTATAGATACAAATAAATAAAAATTTCCAAAAATAAAAACCTTTTATACTATGGAATTTTTTTTCAATTGAGTTCCTTTCTAGTTCTTCTATTTTACTAGATAAGTAAAGCTGTGCACGACCCAACATATTCAATTAAATTTCTTTTTTTTAATAACTTGTTTTGTAGAAGCAACTTTCATATTTTAGCACAAACTTTTGTTAATTTTGTTACTTATCTTGAGGCAATATAGCTACAAATATTTTAATTCAAATAGTACCTTTAAAAGTACCAAATAAAATTTCAGGAACTCACTACTTCTTAAATGAAAAGGTTTCAAAAATGACAATTCCTGTCATAAAAACGAACCAAAATATGTATACACCATTATTCTTATTACTCTATACAATTTAATTTGACAAATATAAAATTAGGCAAAAAAGAATGCATAAGAATCAAATACCACTTACACCAATACTCAATACATGTATTTAATTGGATATTTTCATTTAACATGAACCAACAGTTTGACCTTTTGAATTAAACAATGAAAAACATATGTCTACAATGTTTATGAAAATTCATCCAGCTCCTTCGGATTCTTCGAGGATGAGGTCATAAGAAGAAAAACTTTTGTAATAGTTGTGAAAGCATGAGTCTTCACTCCAAATAGTATTTCCTGAAGCCTACACTGTGACACCTGTTGATGGCTTTAAAATCATGCTGAAGGAAATGGCATGACATTACCTCAATTCTATAGGTGAAGGAAGGAAGACATAATTGATCACAAAATCAGGATAATTACAGTCAGAAGTGTCAGGCAATTAATAGACAAAACAATATAAAGAAACCTTTCAAGGCAAAAAAATGGAAGTAAGCAAGAGCTATCAGGAGTTAGCTCTTCAGATCCATATATGCCAAGCAGAAATCAGACTTGACCTCATTACTTCTAACTGAAATGAAGTTACAAGTTGCAGCTTGGGAATGTAAAAAAAACTCTAAAATAAATGACATAATTAATACCAAGAATCATTTTCATTACAAAACAGATAACCTACAACTACTGTGTGAAAAATATGTACCACTCAGTATAGACTTGCTATGAGCCTACATGTGTACAATATAGAGCGTGTTAATTATTTCAAATGCATATTGTCATCAACAAACGAGAAACAACATCCTAGCAATTTTTCATATCACAAAAGTCAATGCAATAAAGTCTTAAATTGAGAGACTATCTGAAACAACCTCTCTATCTTACCTCTAAGGTAGTGACATGGATTGTGTACGCTTGCCCTGCCCAGACCCCACTTTGTAGGAGTATATTGGATATGTTATTGTAAAATTCATTGCAGTAAAATAAGTAAACATTAATCTTAGTTAACTAACCATGAGATCTATAGAATAATATAATAATCAAAATATGTTAGTTGTATGTGTATATATTTACCTTTCCGGTTGAATGAACTTTAGTAGATGGATGGATATAAACATCACTGCTAATGGTTGGAGTCTTTGAGCTATCCCTACTTGGAAAAATGTTTGGTGAGGTGAATCTATGCTGATCCAGGTAGAGACCCGAGCATTTCAAAGACATTCTGAAAAAAAATAAAAATAAACTCACCCATCAACTCAAATCTTGACATTTGAAATGGAAAGTCTGGGATGATAAGAACCTTATGTGATTGGCTTACCCTGGTGTTTGAATTTGTTGCTAGAAATCCATGGTTTCAAAGGTATATGGTTGCTTCTTTCTTGCAAGAGGTGTCAAAATATCTTGATCCAACCATACAAAGTCTGTTGGAAGACTCCTGCCAAATACGCTCGTATCAAGAAAGAAAAAGAAGGAACCAGACATCCCTTTTTTCAGGTGCACCGTTACTTGTAAACTCTTTTCTCCTATTCAAGGTATTATTTAGTAAAAAGATTAAATTTGCTGATCATATTTAAGAATCATAAACCTTGTTCATTTAGTCTAAATAATAAGGTTGTGACTGGGAGGACCCATAATTCAGCTCTAGTAACAGTAGTTCCAACCCCTACTTAACCAACTTTTGCCAAGGTATCACCTAGAGCGGGTGATTTATTCATACAATTCTTTCACATGAAGCTTCGTTCACGAGGGACGCCTATTTAATTAATCAACCAGAAGTTCACCAGTTTTCTGAATAAAAATGGAAACATGCGTGTTAAGCAACTTAACTTAACACACGCTAAGCTATTAGATATTACAATTATATTAGTAAACGCATATAGTTGGCAACTTTTCTCTATCTTCCAACTTTTTTAAAAACCTTTGGAATTATTTCAACCAGACTATTCCCCCTGTGTCGAAAAATAATATCCAGTGAACAGACACACATTTGAGCCTTACATATAGTCCAACCTTAAAGTTCGCTGCCGGTACAGTGCCTTGAGATAACTTTTTAATTTTTCTTGCTTCAGACATGTATTTCAAGAAGCTACACATTAATTCATTTGGTGCTAAACTTATCTTGTTTCCATATATAAAAAATATGAGTCAATTAAATTTGAAAGGTTTAACTTCTTTCCACGAAATAAATTATCTAAGAACTCTACATGTAGCTCAAAAGACTTGACGATTCAGATATCTAAACCTAAAAAGCAGAATAAAGTTCACACTTTCAAAATCCGAATAACAAAATTTGGTAGAATTTTGAAAAAATAGCTAACTTGTAAATTGAACCAACAATTCAAGAAAAGCAAATATGAGAAGGTGGAAAAAACAACAGCATAGACTGTAGAAGAAAAGATAAAAAAAAATTAATGAAAAACTATGCGTTGAAGTTAAGATAGACTGTAGAAGAAAACATAAAAAAAATTAATGAAAAACTATGCGTTGAAGTTAAGATATTCATTGTAGAAATTTAACACTAATGATAATCTTCACCCATACAAAAAATTATACTTGCTTATTTCAAATAAGCTGGTGGTTAAGAAATCTAGATAAGAAGTGCAAAAAGCTGAGCTGGAGAAATATAGATCCTAAAATTTTTCCTTGGGATATTAATTTATGTACATTTACAGAAATCTTACTCATAAAAGAATTGAACAAATAGTTGCAACAAGCATACCTCGATGAGTGGCTTTGAACCAACGCAATTCCTCATGTAATATAATACACAGTCACACCACCAAGAGATTAAATAAGAATACGCTATAAAGAATCAGTCAGATCTTAAATCTAGATTGTGTTTATAGAGATCAGAGGCAGTTTGTGTGCTTGATAGCCAACTGAGCCTGATTACTTGACGCGCTTTAATTTTGTCTCTCTCGTTGGAAATCTTTCAAGGATTTAACTCTTAAATCATCAGTATACATACTTACTTCTGGGATATCATTAGGAATATCTTGTTTTCCTTCAATCATACGTACAACCTCAGAAATTACAGGCTTGAGTAATGGCATTGCAATGGTGCATAATAGTGTTACTTTTACTACCCTTTTTGCTTCTTCTTTGTTGAATTGCAAACCCAATTTATCATAGATGATTTCCTCTATTTTCCTATTTCGTAGCAAGTGACAGGCCTGCAATGAAGTTTTATAAGTAGCAACTTCAAATAGAGACGAAAAAGTTCATGGTTAAAAAAGTTAAAGGATTCTTGATGTTAAAACTTAGAAGAATGGCCTGGCTTTGTTGAAGTGCATTAACAGAAAAGGTAAAGAAATATACTCAATCTAAAAGACAAATGAAATTATCGAAAGATGCATAGTTATAGTTTTTCTTCCCACTAACAGTTTCCAGGAGGACAATTCCAAAGTTGTAGACATTTGCTTTGAAGGTCAAATAATCTCATAGGGCATACTCTGGTGCCATATATCCTCTGCTGTTATTAACATACAATTATGCTACAAATTTTATCCAACCATACTGCTGATAACATAACGACACAAAAGTCGATCTAGTTTGAATTTTATGTTAAAACTTACATTATTCCAGCAACTCGATTGCTAATATGGGTATTATCATCTTAGTAAGTCTAGACAACCCGAAGTTTGAAATTTTGGGATTTAGATCTCTATCTAGAAGTACATTAGTCGCTTTAATTTCTCTGTGTGAAACTTTAAGGCTTGATTACTCATGAATGAAGGCCAGACCTTTAGAAATTCCAACAAATATTGAACCTTGTCGGCCAATCAACTATCAATTGACTTTTGTCTAAATCTAAAGTGGTCCAACATACTAAAATGTTAATGGACATTTCAGAGCTAGTAGTAGTTTTGAAACTTTTTTTAAAAGAGAGTGAATAACTTACAAAATAATGCATGAGCGAGGCTATTGTTAAGAGAATGAATAACTTACTAAATAAGGTGTGAGCGAGTCTATTGTTTTCCAAGTATTCATATACGACCAGTAATTCAGTCCTTTTAATGCATCAACTATGTATCTTAACAAGACTTATGTGATGCAAACAAGAAATCATGCCAATATCATTTAAAAATTCATGGTTCCCCTATCTTGATTAACGCGAGAGAGGCTTTACCGCAACTGAAGTACTATCAGATAACCAACCATACATCAAATATTTGGTCAGAGTTCACAAAACAATAATGATAAAAAAGAAACTATATTACTTCTGTTACCAGAATGATACCTTGAAAACTGAGCTAAAACCACCTTTTCCTATCTTGTTATAAGCATCAAAGTTATTAGTGGCAGCCTTTATTTTCTTTAAAGTAAAAAAATAGTCTGTAGTTCCATGTCCTCTAAATCTATCAGGTAAATAAAGAGACTTTATCGGTTAGTCATCTATGCAGTGATGACAAAATATAATAGAAGACTATATGAACTTCTCAGGTTAAAAAACAACTCTATAAGACAAACAAACACCTTTCCATAACTCTATATGCTACAATTACTGTTATAAATATCTTTGTCAATATAACTAACCTATATCTTTATTAACAATTCTCTTAATTTATGGTAAATGAAGAAGAGAAATCAAGTATCATCTACTGTGACAAATTATGAAATGTTTGTTAGTATTACCCAAACGTACGAGCAGAAGAAAAAATGACCTTTAGAGAAAACCTATTGAAAGCTACTGATAGTCTAAAGATGAATTTTTATGGTTCATTGAAGACTTCTCCCAATCAAATACAAAATAAAAAAGCCACAAAAATACATTATAAATATAATTGTAAGATGAATTTACTTAAATTTTTGCTATGCTACTCAAAGGTATGAGAGAAGCAACAAATTAACAAAAAAAATAAGTAATGGAAATCTAATGAAAACCCTAATTTGTTGAGGAATTTTCTCAAATACATGAAGGCAAAAATCCCATATTTTTGGGTCAATAAAGTTGCTATTCTCAAGCGAGTATAAGAAAAAAATAAATGAAATCAACGTAAAACAGATAAAGACAAGATAAGAAGAAGAAAATCTACCAGAAAACAGGGACAACAAATATAGAAAATAGATTCAAAAATCTATTTTTCATCCTTATATACCTCAATTTCACAACTACATTCATGTATAACAAACTTTTTGAAGCTCTTCACTTCTCTATATGTAGAGAAATTAGAAAAAAAATGGAAGAAGATTAAAGCAAAGATCGAGAGAAAACTTACCTGGATTTGGAAGAGAAGAGCAAGTTGATACAAAAAACGTAGTGGAAAGTGGGAAGAAAGTAGGTTGAAAAGCAGATGGAGTATGTCGGTGAAGCTGCTTCTAATCTATTCTAGAATTATATGTGTAAAATGATCGTTATACCCCTGGTTGTTCCTCCACTCATGTTTCTATATAGTAGAAAAGAGTTTTTTTATAATAGAAAAATATTATTTGATTCTTCTTCCTATATACTTTAGGAGTTTAGTCAATATTATAAAAATAATTATATAATATTAGATGAAAAAAGTGAAAAAATAGTTTTGTCTAAAGTAAAGACTTCTAATGAAGGACAAAAAGTTCAAATCACTTTTTTAATGGTCTTCATACTTTTAATATATTATAGATTATAAATATGGAAAAATAACTTTTGTTATCTTAATATTAAAAATAAACAAGCAATTAGATAAGGTAAAACTCAGCTGCTAAAAGCACTGATAATGGTCAACATTGTAATTACCATTAATGAATTTTAACTACTGGAATAATAATTAGCAAAGGGAAATTTGGTTGTTAAAAAGAAATATAACGACTAGAATCTATGTAGTCGCTAAAGATGTTTTAACAATCGGATTTCTAAGCTAGTCATTAACTTTTAATGTCAAAGCTTTTAGTGACCAATGACGACAAAATTTATTCTGGTCCTTATAAACTTATATCAACTGGATTTATACTTATAACATCCAAATATTGCATTGCTAAAAGTTTTTTTTTCTTATAGTGAGATATTCACTTTATAGAAGGTGAGCAAATATTGCTCAAGGTTTCACCTATGAA
This sequence comes from Capsicum baccatum var. pendulum, assembly GCA_030864225.1. Classification (NCBI taxonomy): domain Eukaryota; kingdom Viridiplantae; phylum Streptophyta; class Magnoliopsida; order Solanales; family Solanaceae; genus Capsicum; species Capsicum baccatum. The sequence goes on along the minus strand of CM061560.1, from coordinate 153,741,401 downwards.
GGGTGTTATGCTTTTTTGGAAGTGAGGTAAGTCGAGTGCAAGATAAATTGAACCATTTGATATGCTTAAGCGTGTGGGGCCGATGACCTATATATTTTCTCTACCTCTATATTTTTTGAGAGTTCACCCCACGTTTCAAGTTTCTATGATGAAGAAGTTTCATACTGATGGTAGTTACATCATTTTATGTGATTTGGTCTTGTTAGATGAAAATGTCTATTATTAGGAGGAATTTATGATGTCCAAAAGTTGAGGATAAATGAGATTTCATCTGTGAAGGTCAAACTTCTCTTATCTTTCTTATTACAATTTGGGGATGAAGAATTGCTTAATTAGTATTTTACAATGACCCGTCCCATCGTTATAGCATTATATCAGGCATAAGTACAAGAGTTGAGTTTTCACTAGGATGAGAATTGATAAAATCTCCGACTAGGGTGGTTTCTATAGGAATCTAGAGTTGTATAGTGTAGAGAGGATTTGTGTCTCTTGGTGGATATGTGCTCTTTATATGATAATTGAAGGGCATAATAGTCCATAGGAACTTTTGAAATGAGAAATAGCTTCAAAGAACTTAAATTATGACATTCTTGGCATTTTATCAAACACCTTACATGCACAACTTTGGGAATAGGTGTACTAATCAATTTGACACTCTTAATCCATCCAAAATTCATGGGTTTCAACTAACCTAATAACATGCTTCATGAAAAACACATCAAGATACAACCTTGAATCCAAACAACAATCATCAACATGAATATAGTCATAACACAACAAGGAAATCACAATTTATAATTTAAAACATGATTCTTAAGCTCCATGGATGAAAGGGATCCATGGATGAACACTACGCATACCTTAGTGATTAAATCTTGAAAGAGATCTAATGTTTCTGAAAGTTCTTGAAGAAATCCTTAGGCTTTCTCTTGATTTTTCTTGACTAGGGTTTAACCCCTTTGGGAGAGAATGTTCTTGTTCTGGAGGAGATGATCTTGAGAGGAAATCCAAATCTTGTGGTTGAGAGTGTATGAGAGAGTTTTTTGAGATGTTTAACTAAATAGAATTGAAGATAATACGCTTCTTGAGGGTTATAAGTTCTAGGAAGTGAAGTAAAAGAACAAAATTCCTTTGAAAAAACGTCCCTCAATTGCTGAAAAAACGTAGCTGATGACATTCATGACAAGTCGTCAAGCTGGTGATAAGTCATCATGAAATGTCTTTACAAAAAGGTTAAATCATGATTTTCTAGTTAAAGTTGACGACATTGGTGATAGACCATCACGGGCATGACGAATTATCACAAAATATCATCACTAGGGGTTGGAAATCTGCCCAGGGTAGATGACATTGGTGATAAGTCATCACGCTTGTGGCAGTTTATCACAAATGTCGTCACTCAGTTTCCCAGCCTGACATGCTGGAGTAAAATGGGCATAACTCCTTGCACCAATATCAGATTTAGGCAAAATTGGTATAATTGGTAAGCTAATTCAATTATATATCTGTTTGTGGGGCATGAGCTCAAAAATTCATAGCATAACGAGAGATATGCTCGTTTGAAGTTAACTATAACAATATCCTTCTTAATAATTCAATCGATAAGGAAATTTTTTGATTCCTCTATTAGCTAGGACAGTTTTGAGGCCTTAATACGCATCAACCTTGATCATAGCACTACCAAAGCACTAAAATTTATTACTCATAAATTCGAAGGATGATCCTAAAAATGTCTGAACTTTTGATATATTACAATATCACCCCTTGGGAACATTTGTCCTCGAATGAGACTGACTAAGCTGAGATTAGTAATGTATTGGCCTTACTTAAGGGATGCAATATCTGAAACATGATGACATGACTGACCTGAATGATAAGCTGAATATATTTGAGCATACTGAACATGCATATCTATGCATAAATTACAATCTAAGCTCATGCATATCTGATGCATGATTACATGATTAAACTGTTATATGTATGCATGACCGAATGTAATGATATTTAGTACCAAATTCCTAAATGGAATTATCAACATAAAACTAAATAATCTTAAGGAGAACTATTACCTTGAGCTTGATCTGAATTGGCGGAGAAGAGGTGAGGGTACTTGATACGCATATCTACTTCTGTTTCGCAAGTAGCTCCCTCAATGGACTGGTTTCGCCAAAGAAGTTTGACTAGAGGGACTTCTTTATTCCTTAGTCTAAGAGTCTGATAGTCTAGAATTTCGACCGGAATCTCTTCATAAGAGAGGTTGTTCTGGATATCCATGCTCTGAGTAGGGACTACAACTGAAGGGTCACCCATGCACTTCTTGAGCAAAGAGACATGGAAGACTAGATGAATTGAAGCTAGATCTGGAGGCAATTCAAGCTAATAGGCTACCTTGCCCAAGCGACTGAGAATTTTGAAAGGACCGATATATCGGGGACTGAGCTTTCCCTTCTTGCCAAATCTCTTCACCCCCTTTATAGGAGAGATCTTGAGATAGAAAAAATCATCAACTTCGAATTCTAGATCCTTTCTACGAACATCTAGATAAGACTTCTATCGGCTCTGAGCAACCCTAAGTCTTTCTTTGATTAACTAAACCTTCTCCAAGGCATTAAACACTAAGTCAGGCCCTATGATTGGGGCCTCACTAACTTCAAACCAACAGATTGGAGATCTGCACCTCCTACCATAGAGAGCTTCGAACCGAGCAATTTGAACACTGGAATGATAGCTATTATTGTATGCAAACTCAATCAAAGGCAAGTGGTCATCCCAACTTCCATTTAAATCAATTTCACACTCCCTTAGCATATCTTCTAGTGTTTGAATGGTATTTTCTGCTAGACCATCTGTCTGAGGATGAAAAATTGTACTAAGATGAACTTGGGTACCAAGACCCTTTTGGAATGCTTTCTAGAAGTGAGAGGTAAAATGGGTACCTCTGTTTGATATAATAGATAGTAGAACATTATGTAATCTGACCAACTTCCTAATGTAGAGTTTGGCATAATCCTCGGCTGAATAAGAGGTATGGACTGGAAGAAAATGAGCTGACCTGGTCATCATGTCTACAATGACACAAACTAAATCGTGCTGATGAAGAGTTCGAGAAAAACCTATCACGAAGTCCATATTCAATTCTTCCCACTTCCAAGTAGGAATAGTGAACTCTTGCATGGAACCACTAGGATTTTGATGCTCTATCTTAACCTACTAACATATAGAGCACTTAGACACAAAAGATGCAATATCTCTCTTCATCCCACTCCACCAATAGATCTCCCACAAGTCATGATATATCTTAGTGGCCCCTAGATAAATAGAGTATCGCACACCATGTGCCTCTGTAAGAACCCGATGCCTCAAGTCATCCACATCTAGAATATAGAGACGACCCTGACAACGAATGACACCATCTCCCCTTTGGGAGAAAACCTCAACCTTCTTATCTCTGATTGACTCTTTTAGATTGACAAGGCTAAGATCCCTATCTTCCTTTTCTTTCACCTCAAAAACTAGAGATGATTCTGAACTACTTTGAACACATACACCACCCTTTGAAGAATCGACTAAGCGAACACCTAGTATGGCAAACTGATGGATTTCCTGAACTATCTTCTTTTTGCTATCCTCAACGTGAGAAACACTACCCATGGAGAGTCTACTAAGAGCGTCGACCATAATGTTGGCCTTGCCCGGATGGTAAAGGACATCATAGCATAATTCTTTAAGAGCTCTAACCACCTTCTGTGACAAATATTGAGATCTTTCTGGGAAAAGACATACTGAAGAATCTTATGATCTGTGAATAAATCTACATGAACTTCGTATAGATAATGCCTCCAAATCTTCAAGGCAAATACTATGGATGCTAACTCAAGATCATGAGTAGGATAATTCTTATCATAGGGCTTTAACTGTCAGGAGGCGTAGGCTATGACCTTACCATGCTGCATGAGGACACAATCTAGACCCACTCTGGATACATCATAATACACTATGAACCCCTCTGAACCATTTGGAAGAGCTAGAACTGGAGCTGAGGTGAGTCGAGTCTTCAACTTCTGAAAACTCTTTTTGCAAGAATTTGACCACTGAAACTTGACCTTCTTTTGAGTCAGTATGGACATAGGGGATGCAATAGAAGAAAATCTCTCAGCAAACCATTTGTAACAGCCAGCCAAACCCAAGAAACTTCTGATAACTAATAGAGAGATAGGGCGAGGCTAGTTTCTTACTGCTTCGGCCTTCTAAGGATCTACTCTAATGACATCACCGGAAATAATATGGCCAAGGAATGCTACCGAACTTTGCCAAAACTCGCACTTACTGAATTTGGTTAATAGCTGGTGATCTCTGAGTGTCCGAAGAACAATTCTGAGATGGTCTGCATGATCGCACTCTATGCGGGAATAGACCAGGATATTATCTATAAAGACTATGATAAACATGTCCAAGTACTGCTCAAACACATGATTCATCAAGTCTATGAAAGTGGTTGGGGTATTGGTAAGACCAAAGAACATAACTAGAAACTCGAAGTAACCATACCGAGTATAGAAAGCTGTCTTTGAGATGTCACATTCTCTAACTCTGAGCTGATGATAGCCTGATCTGAGGTCTATTTTAGAGAAATAACTGGCACCCTAAAGTTGGTCAAACAAGTCATCTATCCTAGGAAGAGAATACTTGTTCTTGACCGTGAATTTATTGAGCTGATGGTAATCAATGCATATCCTGAGAGAACCGTCTTTCTTACGCATGAATAAGATTGGTGTGCCCCACGGGGAAACACTTGGTCTAATGAATCCCTTATCTAAGAGATCCTTCAACTATTTTTTTAGTTCTTTGAGTTCTGCTAGTGGCATTCTATATAGCAAAATTGAAATAGGCTGAGTATCTGGAATAAGGTTAATGCCGAAGTCTATTTCCCTTTTGGAAGGAATACATGGAAGATTTTCGGGAAACATGTCTAAATACTTATTTTCAACTGGGACTGATTTGATACTGGGAGATTTGAAACTAGAGTCTTTAATATGAACGAGATGATAAACACATCCCTTAGATATCATTTTCTTTGCTTGAAGGTTGGAAATAAGATAACCCCTGAAAGATAAAGTATTACCCTTCCACTCTAGGACGGACTCATTCGAGAATTGAAATTGAACTGTCTTGTTTCTACAGTCGACTGTGGCATAGTAGGAATAAAGCCAATCCATGCCGAGAATGACATCAAAATTAGTCATCTCTAGCTTGACCAAATCTACTGATGTGGCTTTCTAAATATCATAACCAGGCAGTTCCTATATACCCACCGAGCTATGTTGGTTTTACCCACTGGTCTAGAGACTGAAAAGGGCTCTGCTAAAATTTCAAGACTGATTCCAAAATTGCCTGCTATATAAGGAGTAACAAAAGACAAGGCTGTACCTAGATCTAGAAAAGCATAAACATGAACATGAAAAATATGCAACATACAAGTAAGGATATCAAGAGAAATTTCCTAATACTGTTGGGTCTGAAGAGCATAGAGTCTGTTTGGGCGTTGCCCACTAGTAGTACTAGAAGTGGCACCCTGCTGATTTGGGCAACCGAATGTGGTTGTGGAGCGATTCTTCTTACCCTGAAAAACTGACTGCAGACACTCTCTAACCCTGTGTCCTAGCTTGGCCCAACCGAAGTAAACATCGCTACCAGCTCTACAAGTACCCTTGTGGTTCTTACCCCAAGTCTCGCACAGAGGGTTAGTTCTGGCACTGCTAACACTGCCTTGAAACTTAGAGCCTGGTGCTCGATCTCGGTTGCCGTCTCTAAATTTTGGCCCTGGGGCACTGGCGGAAGAAGGAGATAGAACTACTATCTTAGGACGAAACTGCAAATGGTTTCCTCCTTCTGATTAGGGTTAAGCAAAACTGAAATTGCCTGACCTTGCTCTCTTGTTCTGCCTCTCCCTAGTATAAATCTTCTGCTCCTCTATTTTCTGAGCATGGGTCATGAGCCTGGCTAAAGTCATATCAATGTTCAGCATCGCAGACCTATACTCATTTACCATACTATGATTCACCCTTGACACGAACTTGCTCATCTTAGCCTTGTCGTCTACAACTATATAAGGGGCATATTTGTCTAGCTGAGTAAATCTGAGAAAGTACTCTTTAATAGTCATATTTCCCTGCTTGATGTTTATGAACTCTAGAACTTTTGCCTCCCCCAGCTCTTGGGGAAAGAATTTGTCTAAGAAAGCCATGACAAATTCCTCCCACTCTATAGGACCTGCATCCTCTAACCTCTCAGACTTCCACTGTTTGTCTAAGAAAGCCGCGACAAGACTCTACTAGATGCGGCTTTCAGACTTCCTAGGACTCTATTAAACTTTAGGCTTTGATACCAAGTTTGTAACACCCTGATTTTCTAAACCGGAATGCTACATGGTACTTATGACCCCGAAGGACCACAAGCTAACCCATGACTGATATCTGTACCTGTACACTGCATAATATACATGTAAAATACAGAAAACATGAACAATAGGCCTTAAGGTTCAACTAAATAAAATATCTGACAAATCATAACATCCATATGAGGTAATAAAACCCAAAACAACTGAAGTCTGACATAAATCTGAACTAAATCTGAAAGCCTCTAAATATTGTCTGAGTAAGGAGTTGAAGGAACATGTCTCCAACTAACTCCTTAAACTGAAAGATAATTGAAGGAGATAAAAGAAGTCAAATTATATTGTCCTCGAATGAAGAGGACTCACTGTAAATCTTTGTACTGAAATGGGACTGCTACTACTGATCTAGAACTCATGGCTAAGAACCTATGGTGTAACATAAAATAAAGCACTATAGCTCGAATGCATCAGTATAGCAAAAGTACTGAGTATACTAGTTAGGTACGCTATATGCAAAAGGGCTTACATGCATGAGAAGTGTTGACTGAATGACTAATATGAATGTGAGTGTACAAACATACATACATAGTAACTGAGATCGTGAATACATGATATCTAGATCTGTATGCTAATACATGGTTTATTGATATATAACATGACTAATACTGGGATTTGTGATAACATGGATGACTGTGTCTGACAGTCCTGAATTTGATGAAACTATCTAAGTTCCGTACTGTAATTGAATTGTCTATATCTGACAGTCCTGGTATACTGAAATAAGAAGAACTATCTAAGTTCTTTTACTGAGACTGATACTGAAACTATGAGAGGTAGTTGTTTAACTGACATGCCCCCAATGCGCCTAATACCTGAGCTGGGGTCCAATCTGTGCCCTGATTGGAGAGTGTCAATACCGCGCCACTGGTAAGGATAGTTGTGAGTGACCCTTATCTGCCAGGTTACTCTAATGAGAATGGTGGGACCCTTGTATAATAGGTCAAATCACCTTATCAACCCTAATCTGATAGGTTAAAATGTCTCAACCTATGCTGGCTACGTAGTTATGGAACACAAGGATGATTGCTAAGAATCACACCCTTATTTGGCAGGTGAGTTCCTATCCTTGGGTTTACTCGGTGCTAACTTCTACTTCTATCTGAAGAGATTGAACATGATTAACTGACTGTACATGGACTAAGTAACTGACTTCTGTTGACTGACAAAATAGTACTATTATCTGAGAATTAACTAAGATCATGAGATTTCTGAGATTTCCTGAGTCACATGACTATCTGAGTTCTATAGATCATGGCTTGACTGAGAGTATCGTGAGAACATGACATGGATCTAGGAACACAACTATATTTTTTGGTACAAGTACCCTCAGGACTTGATGGAAGGAAACTGACACACATAACTGACTTGATCATAAGAATAGAGTCCACAATTCACAATATCATAAGTAGGGGATTTCATACTACACTTGGTTCTCAACATCTTATACATGGAAGGGGATGCGCACAACATGTATATAGTCGTGTTACTTCAATATCATGCTCATTATATATCACAACAATAACACACAACAAAACGTGTAGTTCATGTAGAGTCATAAAGAATTGAACATGGGCTAGTCATTTAAGCACTATTAAGTCATAAAAACATGGATTCCATCATTCTTGGCATTTTATCATACACCTTTTATGCACAACTTTGGGCATAGGTGTACTTATCAATTTGATAATCTTATTCCATCCTAAATTCATGGGTTTCAACTAACCTAATCATATGCTTCATGAAAAACACATCAAGATACAACCTTGAATCCAAACAACAATCATCAACATGAATATAGTCATAACACAACAAGGAAATCACAATTTATAGTTTAAAACATGATTCTTGAGCTCCATGGATGAAACGGATCCATGGATGAACACTACGCATACCTTAGTGATTGAATCTTAAAAGAGATCTAATGTTTCTGAAGGTTCTTAAAGAAATCCTTAGGCTTGCTCTTGTTTTTTTTTAACTAGGGTTTAAAACCATTGGGAGAGAATGTTCTTGTTCTTGAGGAGATGATCTTGAGAGAAAACCCTAATCTCGTGGTTAAGAGTGTATGAGAGAGCTTTTTGAGATATTTAACTAAGAAGAATGGAAGATAATACGCTTCTTGAGGGTTATAAGTCATGGGAAGTAAACAAAAAGACCAAAATACCCTTGCAAAAAAATCCCTCAATTGCTGGAAAAAAATAGCTGACGACATTCGTGACAAGTCGTCAAGCTGGTGATAAGTCATCACGAAATGTCATAACAAAAAGGTAAAATCTTGATTTTCTAGTTAAAGTTGATGACATTGGTGATAGACGTCATGGACGTGACAACTTATCACAAAATGTCGTCACTGGGGGTGGAAATATGCCTAGGGCTGACGACATTGGTGATAAGTCGTCACACTTGTGACAGCTTATCACGAATGTCGTCACTCAGTTTCCCAGCCTGACATTCTAGAGTAAAATGGGAATAACTCCCTGCTATGATATCGAATTTAGGCGAAATTGGTATCGTTGTAAAGATAATTCAATTATATATCTGTTGGTGGGTCATAAGCTTAAAAAATCATAGCATAATGAGAGATATTCTTGTTTGAAGTTGACTGCACCAATATCCTTCTTAAGAATTCAATCAGTAAGGAAATATTTTGATTCGTCTATTAGCTAGGACACTTTTGAGGCCTTAATATGCATCAACCTTGATCATAGCACTACTAAAACACTAAAATTTGTTATTCATGAGTTCAAAGCATGATCCTAAAAATGTCTGAACTTTTGGGGTATTACATCTGTCCATACCAAACTAACCATCCACACCATACCAAACCAAAGAGAATATCGAAATATAATATGAAAGTCAAATCCAAAATGTAATATAATGGAATAGTAAGAAATTATATCCAATAATGCCAGCCTCCCAGCTTATTCCAATGCCAAGGCTGGCACCAATACCGATCCCGCCAATTCCAACTCCCAGAAGTACCACTAAGCCTTAATCCAAAAGAATACAAATATCCAATTGGAACATTCCCCCAACCATGACCAAAACTAATATCCGATAAGAAAATAAGAAGTCTAAGAATGTCAAAAATTAAATGATATCTTTTGAAAGGATGGAGGATCGCCACTATAGTCCAATAAGCTATCCCTGAATCAAGTACTATAAATGAGGAGTCAAACATCCAATTCTTGCATAGCATGGGTATACAGCCGCCAGTAGATGGGTTAGTGGGTGAGCACTAGCATGAATCTCAGGATAAGGATAAAGTAATGCCGTTTATTAAAACTAAATGAAAACCATTCAATGCAACCAACTATACATATATTTAAGTGCTGGGATTAGGGAACGGGTTTTACATGCCTTTTAAATACCTTACCCTAGGTCATGTAGCTTAGTTGTCCTACCTTTCACGAGCTATATGGGTTCAGTTCCCCCTATTAAAAGGGTCTCGGTGCATATAGCCGCATGACCAGGCAATAACCCTGGGATGACTAGTACATCCCTCCAATATAAATATGAAACTTGCATGTGGCATCGAAGACCCCTCATATAGGCAATTATGAGTTTTCAGTTTTGATCCTCCCAGGATCACCACCTTCCATGGCTTAGCTTACACTTCCTGCCATTAATTCCCAATTAAAAACAAAGTCCAACCAATCCAATTATCGATTTATTAACCAAGGATATTTGATAAACCCGTGGTATCGTCATACGAATATACTTACAAGCATTATCCATAGCCAAACTATTTTAGATTAAGGGGTCTCTCGGTGCCCTTTCCATTTACCATATTACCCTCTTGGGAGATTATCATGTTCTCCACAAGCATTACCAATTAACCATTAACCTTTGTAAGCCATTGAAAAACATTTAAGGTTTCATATATAAGCGGAAAACAAGCAAGAGTTCCATTAACATAAGTCAATGCAATGAACATATTTTTATAAGCATTTTATCAAACACCTTGGGGGCATAGTACAACCAAAACCAAATTCCATTAGCATTAAACCATTACCATAAAATTCCATTATCCAAAACCACCATTATTGCATAAAAAACATAATTAAACCATAAGAAATCATAACCAAGCCTTTTAACATCAAAACCCCCAAATCAATGATTGAAAACCAAAACCATGCAAAAGTAAAAACCATGAAATCAACCATATAACCATGCTTTTAATTGAAATTACAAGTAAGGAAGAGATCATGACTTAAACCAAGAAGATTGATGAAAAGAATTAACCAAGACAAGACCCAAAGTAATCCCTTAGCTGAAACCCTAGCTCTTTCCCCAAAAAGCTCTTGAGAGAATTATGATATGTTTTGGAAGAGTTTCTAAGTATTTGATAATAAAATAATCGGGTAAATAACCTTCTAAGTGTATTAGAAGTCATGGGTCCTTATTAGGGAAAGTATAGAAATAACCAGAATACCCCTACTTAAATCTCATAAAAACCCGATACAGGGTTATGACTTACCTCCTTATGAGTCGTAACCTAGCTTACGATTGATACCCACCCAATCATAACCAATCTTCAACCATGGATCATAAACTGTCCAGTATACAAATCATCAACCAAGTCGTAACCTCAGAACACGATCCATATCCATGATCCGTATCTCTGGCTGATTGTAACACTAGAAGGATCAAACACTAACCACCTTACGATTAATCTATAGGACTCGTACCTATGCCTTACAACTCATACCCTTAAGTTATATCCATCCCAGTGTCCAAGAACATCCTACCATTTAACACTGGTCAGCTTATGACAGGTCTTCCCCACTCATACCCCAGCTTACGTATTATACATGAGTTGTAATGTGTTGGAAGAATGAGATTCCTGGAAATTTTCTAAGGGTCAAAACTTGGGATACTTCAGTCTCCCCCACTAGGAACATTCATTCCCGAATAATGGATAAGGTAGGGGTAACAACATACAGAGTCATCTGCTTTTTCAAACATCCTTTTAACAAAGTTTGAAAACAAAGAGGCAAAGATATTAATCTTTCCTTTAACAAACTTAGAAAAGAAAGAGGAATCCCACGTACTTTCACAATCTTTTGAAGATAAAGCTTCGCATAATCCTCCGCCGAAAATATAGTTCACATAGGCAAGAAATGCGTAGACTTTATCATCCTATCCACGATAACCAAATCAAATCACATTAGTTTTGAGACCAAGGAAGACCATTAACAAAATCCATATTAATCTCCTCCTACTTCTATTCAGGTAACTTAATCTCCTAATAAAACCTACCAGGACTCATGTGCTCAACCTTAATTTGATGACACACAAAGCACTTGGACATAAAATCAACCACGACCTTCTTCATCCCACTCCACCAATATATCTCTTTAAGATCATGGTACATCTTAGTAGAACCAGGATGAATAATATAGTGCAACTCGTGCGCCTCAGCCAAGATCCTTTTCCACGAACCATCTATATTGGGAACACACAACCTCCCTTGGTACCGCAAAGTACCATCACCACTAATCTCAAAGTCCGCTACCTTTTCTCACCAATGCTACCCTTAATTTTTATTAAGGCAGAATCCAACACTTAATTCTCCTTAATCTCCACACCAAGAGATGTTCTATCCACTTCTTGCACCATCATACCACTATCTTTGAAGTCTAAGAGATGAACCTCAAGATTTTCCAAGTGGTGAATATCCTTCACCCATTCTCTCTTTCCATCTTCCATATAAGCCAAACTACCTATGGAAAACCTGCTAAGAGCATCAATAACTATGTTAGCTTTAAATGGATGGTAGTGAAGACTCATATCATAGTTCTTGAGAAACTGACATTTTCTCTGCATTAGATTAAGCTCTTTCTATGAGAAAACATATTGCAAACTGTTGTGAGTAGAAAAGATATCCACATGGATCCCATATGAATAATACCGCCATATTTTTAAATAAAACACAATGGCCAACAGCTCTAAATCATGAGTAGGGTAGTTCCTCTCATGCACCTTCAACTGACTGGAAGCATAGGCTATCACCTTTCCAAGCTGCATCAACACACAACCAAAACCAACCCAAGATGCATCACCATAATCCATGAACCCATCCTTTTGGCAAACTCAAAATTGGAGTAGAAGTCAACTTATCCTTCAAATTCTCAAAACTTCCTTCACATTCATCCGACCAAGAAAACTTAACCTTCTTTTGACTCAACTTAGTCAAATGAGAAGATATTGATGAGAAGCTCTCCACAAACCAACTATAATACCCAGCTAAACCGAAGAAATAGTATCACCCAAAAAAGTTACAATATTCAACTAAAACTCTCACTTAAAGAACTTAGCAAGTAACCTCTTTTCTCTTAAGGTCTACAACAACACACAGAGGTGATAAGCATGATCCTCCTCACTCTTTGAATAAATATAATGATGAAGAAATCTAAATACTATCAAAACACTGTAATACCTCGGGAAATTTTTCATTGAAATTTTATGCGTAAATGTGTTGGGTTCTATCTTCTAGAATAAATTATAATTTTTTCATGTTGAATGTCTTAGATTATAAACCACCATTATGTAGAGTATCGAATAAGATTTCCAATGATATGTCGATCAGCCAAAATGGATACTCGAGCGACGAGTTATGAACATTCCGATCAAACCGTGAATAGTAGTGAACAGTAAAACTGCAGGAAAAAAGTACTGAGGCCTGACGTATTTCTTCACCAACTTTAAATGATCATAACTACTTGTACATAATGATCTGGGTGATTTAATATATATCAATGAAAAGCTCTGTGAGTCCTCTTTCCAATGAAATTAGTTTCATCCAATTTATCTATCGGAGCAAAAAGTTATGGTCGATCTACTTCAGCCTATCAAAAGTGAATTTTTGGGTGAACTTCAAACGATCATAATTCCTCGTACATAATAATCTAGGTGAGATACTATATATTAACATAAACATATGAGAGTGCTCTTTCTAATGAAATTGGTTTCATCCAATTTGGATATCGAAGTAAAACGTTATGGTTGATCTACTTCAAACTATCAAAATAGTCTATCAAAGGATAGATTTGAGAATTTTTTAATTGTTAGGGGCATTTTGGTCATTCTCCCTCACCCAAAATCCATCCAAACCATATATTAAAGCCTATTAGAAGCATTATATGTTATATTTCATCAAATTCCCTCAAAAAGAAAACCCTAAGCTCCTACATCCAACTTCAAGAACCTCCAAAGTTCACCATTAATTCTGCAAATTTATTCAAGATTCCAAGTTCCTAGTTCAAGAACTCCAAGAACCATCATTTAAAAGCACGATTAACATCTCAAAAATGAGTATCAATCTAAAGTTTATCATTCAAGGTATGTGGGATTTTTCAACAAAAACTCTCTTTCGTTCTTGTGCCCAAAAGTAATTTTCTTTACAAAGGCATGGTTTTTATTTGATTTTCATGAATTTAAAGCATGAACCCATATCTTATGATGATTATTATAAAATCTTGATATTTATGATTTTGAAAGATAAATTTACATATGTGGAGATATAAAGCATGAATCTTGAACGATATTTATCATGATTTTGATATTTGGGTCGTGAATCCCCATTGGAAATTGTGTTTTTTTGAGAAAGTGTGTTATAAGAACGTTGATGTTGAATATTTGAGATATTTTGAATGATTTGACCTTTTGGTCTTAATGGAGTTGTTTTGAACTCGAGTGTGAAAGAAATCCACAACGTGGTTGATTTTGATAGATGGAAAGAATGATGGCTCCCGATGTATATTTATATATTACTAAAATTGTTTTGTTGTGGATTCTCTTTGTAATGATCTGAGCTAAGTCCGAGAAAAATCTTTAGCACTGAGTGGAAGGTATAAAGCAACCTTACTTCCCTAGAACTATGTGCTTTCGTAGAAGTGAGCCTGAGGCTGATTTATATAGTGATCACTAGTTTGTGTGGAATTGATATCGATAGTCCTACTTTGATGGCAAGGATAGGACGGCTCTCCCCAACGTGGGTTGTACGTTGGACTCCATATAGCTCACACGATTTATGTCAGTTATAGGATCTTCCAGTGTGTGTGTGTTTTTTTGTGGCTATGGTGAATGGTGAAGTGATTTGAAAGTGGAATTATGAAAGTTATTCTTTTGAAAGATTTAAATGATATATACGTTATGAGAATTGATATTCTTAATGAGCTGAAAGTGATTGACAAATTATATGATGACTCATATGTGTTATTGTACTTATTTCATCTTCTCATAATTATGATGATTTTCTTTGGGCTATGTGAGTCTTTCATACATCCTGCATATTTCTTATAAATATTTATGATGATGATGTTTATACAACTGCATACACCCCCATATACTCAGTTCTTTTCCATGGTACTGACCCACATCTTTGAATGTGGGCTTCAATTTCTCGGAATGTAGATTCAGGTGCTCAGTTCCAGGTTTGATAGTAATTCTTTGGGCATGCAGTTCTACATTCTCTGTTGTGGTGAGTCCTCATGTTCCATGGACGTGATGTCTGATGTTAGTTTCATGGAATTTTTTACATTTGATAACTGAGTATGAGTCAGTTGGGGCATGTCTCAATGGCTCGCTAGTTTTATTAATTTTCTTAGATGCTTGTCAGACTAGTATAGATGTTGGGAGTTGACTAATAAGTCGTACTTTGTTATCTTTCTGAAATTCTTTTATTCTTGGATGATGATTACTCTGTTGATATTTGAGGGTTATTTATGGAAAGCCCGTTGATTTGTATTGAACTGAATGAAAATGACTCAAAGGGTTAGCTTGGGGCTACTCGTAGCCTCAAGCACCATGTGACGCTCTGGGACCTATTTTTCAGGGCGTTACAAACTTGGTATTAGAGCCTAAGGTTTTAAGGTGTCCTAGGGAGTCTGACAAGCCACGTTAAGTAGAGTCTTGATCATTGGTGTGTAGCGTTCCACATTTATGAGCAAGAGGCTTCAAGACGTTTTAGGAAAAAGTGTGGTTATTTATTTCAGAAGTCTATCATGCTTAAAGTGTCTCTCTATGCTATTGATTCTTGCTCTCCTCTTTCAGAAATATACCTTCACATTGAGCGAGAAGAAATAATGATGGTCAACAACCTCAACCCGCTGTCCCATTGAATGAAAATATGTCTCATACTGAATTTTGGGCAGCCTTTTAGGCATTGGCCTAAGCTGTTATTCCAAATGTTTAGGCCAACCCGGCTCCATAGCAGCTGGGAGGTGATTTAGCTGCTGCTAGGAATCATGACTTCATGCAGATGAATCTGCCAAAATTTTATGGGTCCAAGTCTGATAAGGATCCATGGTTATTTTTAGAGGAGGTACAGAAGATTACTCAGGTGATGCATATATATGAGGAACATAGTGTAGAGTTGGCTGTGTATAGGTTGAAAGACCTTGCTTATGACTGGGTTGTTGCTTGGAGGAAAGGTAGAGGTAAGGGAGCTGTCCCTACAACTTGGTAAGAGTTCCAGGATGTATTCCTGGATAAGTTTTTCCCTTTGGAGATGAGGGAGGCGAAGGTGGAAGAGTTTATGAACCTGCGATAAGGCTCTATGACTGTTAGGAAGTACTGTCTAAAGTTCAATCAGTTGGCCAAGTATGCTCCTGACTTAGTGGCTGATAATCGAGCTAGTATGAGTAAGTTTGTGACTGGAGTATCTAGTTATGTGGTTAAGGAGTGTAGGTCTGTAATGTTGAATAGTGAGATGAATCTTTCTAGGCTGATGACTCATGTCCAACAGATTGAGGCAGACAAGATTAAGGAGAGAGATAGAATGATAGAGAATAAGAGAGCTAGGATGAGCAGCACAGACAGGGTCAGACTAGATCACAAGGAGGGAGTCTCTCTCAGTATCAGTATTATTCGTCTATGCTAGAATCATCATCTGCTAGTGCTCCCGTGATTATAGGTAGGCAGGATCAAGGTAGCAGGTCATATGCATCCAAGTCCCAGTACAGTGCTGGCAGTAAGCCAAATTGTCCCCTGTATCTTAAGTGTGGTAGGGCTCATTCGGGTGAGTGTTGGGGTGAGAAGAGGGGTTGTTTTTGGTGTGGTGACATGGGTCACAGAGTTAGAGATTGTCCATAGGATGAACATGGGCATCATGACTATCGCCCTCAAACCCAAACTCAGACTGTTAGTGCTCCAGTTTCAGCGACTCGCTCAGCCCAGATCAGGGCGCCTCTTTTAGTAATGCTGGCGGGCAGCGCCAAAATAGATTCTATGCTTTACCGTCCTGCCAGGAATAGGAGGACTCTCCTAATGTTGTTACTAGTATGCTTCGTATATTTCAGTTTGGTATGTATGCTTTGTTGGATCCTGGATCTAGTTTCTCATATGTTACACCTTTGATTGCTGTGAATTTTGAAATGAGTCCTGAGATTATTACTGAGACTATCCTAGTTTCTACCCCAGTGGGTTATTCGATTGTTGCCCAAAAAGTGTATAAAAAGTGTCCTATTACCGTTCTTCATAGAGTCTTATTGGCTGATCTGATTGAGTTAGACATGGTAGATTTTCATGTGATTCTGGGTATGGACTGCTGTATTTTTCTTATGCCTCTATTGATTGTCGGACTCGAGTGGTCAAGTTTCAGTTTTTGGGTGCATCTGTGTTTGAGTGGTCTGGGAATTTTGTGTCACCCAAGAGTCATTTTATCTCTTACCTCAAAGCTAGAAAGCTTATTTCCAAGGGGTGTACTTACCATTTGGTTAGAGTCAAAGACCCTAAGTCTGAGACTCCAACTCTCTAGTCTGTTAACGCCGTTAATGAGTTTTCTGATGTCTTTTCAGATGATCTCCCACGGATACCTCCTGATAGAGAGATAGAGTTCGGGATTGATCTTCTTCTCGATACTCAGCCCATTTCTATTCCTCCTTACCGTATGGCCCCTGCAGAACTTAAGGAGTTGAAAGAGCAACTCAAAAATCTACTAGATAACGGTTTCATAAGGCCCAGTGTTTCTCCTTGGGGTGCTCCTGTGTTGTTTGTAAGAAAGAAAGATGGCTCATTGCATATGTGCATTGATTACTGCCAACTAAATAAAGTCACCATAAAAAATAAGTACCTCCTTCCGAGAATAGATGATTTGTTTGACCAATTTCAAGGTGCAAGTTATTTCTTAAAGATAGACCTTCGTTCCGACTATCATCAACTCAAAGTTAGGGAGTGTGACATCCCAAAAACTGCTTTCAAAACCCCTTATGGCCATTTTGAGTTTCTTGTTATGTCTTTCGGGTTCACTAATGCCCCAAAAACTTTCATGGACCTCATGAATCGAGTGTTCAGACCATATCTGAATATGTTTATCATAGTGTTCATCGATGATATACTGGTGTAGTCCCGTAGTGAGGATGAATATTCTGATCATCTTCAAACTGTCTTGCGAACCCTAAGAGATCATAAGTTGTTTGCCAAGTTCAGTAAGTGTGAGTTTTGGCTAAGGTCAGTTGCTTTTCTGGGTCATATCATTTCTTCGAGGGTATTAGAGTCGATCCCCAAAAGACCGAAGCTGTTAGAAATTGGCCTAGACCTATTTCTCCGACTAATATCTGAAGTTTCTTGGGTTTAGCTGGCTATTACAACCATTTTATTTAGGGTTTCTCCTCTATAGCGTCTCCTATGACTCGGTTGACCCAAAAGAAAGTGAAGTTCTTGTGGTCCGAATCTTTTGAGAAGAGTTTTCAGGAGTTGAAGACTCAACTCACTTCAGCCCCTATTTTGACTTTACCTGATGGTGTTGATGGTTTTGTGGTGTACTGTGATGCTTCGAGAGTTGGGTTGGGTTGCGTATTGATGTAGAAGGGTAAAGTGATAGCTTATGCTTCTAGACAGTTAAAACCCAATAAGAAAAATTACCCCACCCATGACCTTGAGTTGGCTGCTGTTGTGTTTGCTTTGAAAATCTGGAGACACTAATTGTATGGTGTCCATGTTGATGTTTTCACTGATCATAAGAGTCTGCAGTATGTGTTTACCCAGATAGAATTAAATCATAGGCAGAGACAATGGTTAGAATTATTAAAGGACTATGATATGAGTGTGCTGTACCATCCGAGCAAGGCTAATGTTGTGGTGGATGCCCTAAGTAGAGTGTCCATGGGTAGTGTTTCGCAAGTGGTAGAAGGTGAGAAAGAGTTGGCTCGTGATGTACATCGTTTGGCTAGATTGGGGGTTAGGTTGTTTGACTCTTCTGAAGGTAGTATAGGGGTTCAGAGTAGTTCTGAATCCTCCTTGGTTTCGAAAGTGAAGGAAAAGTAATACTTAAATGCTAGTTTGGTCAGACTGAAGGAGTCAGTCAAGGACTAAATAGTAGAGATTTTCTCCCAAGGGGGAGATGGTATGTTGAGATTGCAGGGTAGATTGTGTGTCTCGAATGTTGATGATCTGAGATAGAGGATTATGGCTGAAGCGCATGGGGCGCAATATTTTATTCATCCTGGTGCCACCAAGATGTACCGAGACTTGTGGGAAATCTATTGGTGGAGTGGCATGAAGAAAGATATAGCAGTGTTTGTAGCTAAGTGTGCAACATACCAATAGGTTAAGGTTGAACACCAAAGACCTGATGGTATGATGCAAGAGTTTAGTATTCCCACCTGGAAGTGGGAAGAGATAAATAAGGAATTCGTGATTGGTTTACCTCCTTCGCGACGCCATCATGATTCCATTTAGGTTGTGGTTGATAGGTTGACTAAGTCTGCTCATTTCTTGCCTGTTCATACTTCATATACTACTGAGTATTACACTAGATTGTATATCCGAGAGCTAGTTAGACTGCATGGAGTTTCTTTGTCTATCATTTCGGATAGGGGTACTCAGTTCACTTCGCAATTTTGGAAAGCTTTTCAGAAGGGTCTTGGTACCCAAGTGCTTTTGAGTTCTGCTTTTCATCCGCAGACCGATGGTTAGGCTAAGCGGACCATGCAGACCTTAGAGGATATGTTGAGAGCTTGTGCATTTGACTTTAAGGGAAGTTGGGATGATCACATACCGTTGATAGAGTTTGCTTACAATAACAGTTTCCACTCTAGTATTGACATAGATCCATTTGAAGCCTTATATGGGACGAAGTGTAGATCATCCATAGGTTGGTTTGAGATGGGTGAAGCGGCTGTGAGTGGTCCTAATTTGGTATTTGAGGCTATGGAAAAATTTAAGTTGATTAGGGAAAGGTTGAAAACTGCGCAGAGTCGTCAGAAGTCATATGCAGATGTTAGAAGGAGAGACCTTTAGTTTGAAGTTGGTGACCTAGTGTATCAAAATATTTCACCCATGAGGGGGGTGAAGAGATTCGGAAAGAAGGGGAAGCTTAGTCCCCGTTATGTTGGTCCTTACAAAATTCTTAGCCGTGTTGGTAAGGTAGCTTATGAGGTCGAGTTGCCTTCCAAGTTGTCCTCTGTTCATACAATATTCCATGTCTTCATTCTTTGAAAGCATATTAGCGATGCTGTGGTAGTGGATTCCTCTATGAGTGCTGACATTCAATAAAATCTTTCTTTTGATGAGATTCCTGTTGAGATTCTTGATTTCAATGACCGAAGACTAAGGAACAAAGAAGTTCCCTTGGTCAAGGTGTTGTGGCGAAACCAATCTGTTGAGGGTGCAACTTGGAAAACTGAGGCGGATATGCGATCCAACTACCCGTACTTATTTTCCGTGAACTCCGATCAAGCCGAAGGTACCGTTCTTTCCTAAATCATGCACTTTTGATAAAAGTTGTAGCAGTTCAGCTGTCATTTATTATGTGTTCAGCTGTAGTTTCTTGAATTTATGCATTCTATGTTGCATTCGGAGTGAGAAACGATGTGGTGATGAGTCTAACGAATGGTTTCAGCTGTATGCTCTATTCCCTATCTAATCTTGGCATGTCTAGCGTCATTCAAGGATGAATGTTTCCAAGGGGGGGATGATGTAATACCTCGGGAAATTTTTCATTGAAATTTTGTGCGAAAACGTATTGGTTTCTATCTTCTAGAATGAATTATAAATTTTCCGTGTAGAATGTCTTGGATTATGACCCACCATTGCGTAGAGTATCAAATAATCTTTCCAACTATATGTGGATCATCCAAAACGGACACCCGAGCAACGAGTTATGAACATTCCGATCGAACCGTGAATAGTAGTGAAAAGTAAAACGTGCAGGAAAAAAGTACTGAGGCCTGGCGTATTTTTTCTCCAACTTTAAATAATCATAACTCCTTGTACATAATGATCTGGGTGATCTACTATATATCAATGGAAAAATCTGTGAGTCCTTTTTCCAATGAAATTGGTTTCATCCAATTTGTCTATCGGAGCAAAACGTTTTGGTCGATCTACTTCAGCCTATAATAAGCAAATTTTTGGGTCAACTTCAAACGATCATAACTCCTCGTACACAATGATCTGGGTGATATACTATATATCAACGGAAATATATGAGAGTCCTCTTTCTAATGAAATTGGTTTCATCTAATTTGAATATCGGAGTAAAGTGTTATGGTTGATCTACTTCAGACTATCAAAACAGTCCACCAAAGGACAAATTCGAGAATTTTTTGATTTTTTGGCGTTTTGGTCATTCTCCCTCACCTAAAATCCATCCAAACCCTATATTAAAGCCTATTAGAAGTATTATATGTTATATTTCATCAAATTCCCTCAAAAAGAAAACCCTAAGCTCTTACATCCAACTTCAAGAACCTCCAAAGTTTACCATTACTTCTGCAAATTTATTCTAGATTCCAAGTTCCTAGTTCAAGAACTCCAAGAACCATCATTCAAAGGAACAATTAACATCTCAAAAACGTATCGATCTAAAGTTCATCATTCAAGGTATGTGGGGTTTTTCAACAAGAACTCTCTTTCGTTCTTGTGCCCAAAAGTAATTTTCTTTTCAAAGGCATGATTTTTATTTGATTTTTATGAATTTGAAGCATGAACCCATATATTATAATGATTATTATAAAATCTTGAAGTTTATGATTTTGAAAGATGAATTTACATGTGTGGAGATATAAAGCATGCATCTTGAACGATATTTATCATGATTTTGATATTTGGGTCGTGAATCCCCCTTGGAAATTGTGTTTTTTTGAGAAAGTGTGTGTTATAAGCATGTTGATGTTGAATATTTGAGATATTTTGAATGATTTGACCTTTTGGTCTTAATGGAGTTTTTTTGAACTCGAGTGTGAAAGAAATCCACGACATGGTTGATTTTGATAGATGGGAAGCACGATGGCTCCCGATGTATATTTATATATTACTGAAATTGTTTTGTTGTGGATTGTCTTTGAAATGATCTAAACTAAGTATGGGAGAAATCTTTAGCACCGAGTGGGAGGTATAAAGCGACCTTACCTTCCTATAACTACGTGCCCCCGTAGGAGTGAGCCTGAGGCTGATTTATATAATGATCACTAGTTTGTGTGGATTTGATATCGATAGTCCTACTCCGATGGCAAGGATAGGACCGCTCTCCCCAACGTGGGTTGTACATTGGACTCCATATAGCTCATATGGTTTATGTCGGTTATAGGATCTCCCAGTGTGTGTGTGTTTCCTTGTGTCTATGGTGAATGGTGAAGTGATTTGAAAGTGGAATTGTGGAAGTTATTCTTTTGAAAGATTTAAATGATATTTACATTATGAGAATTGATATTCATGATGAACTGAAAGTGATTGACAAATTATATGATGACTCACATGTGTTATTGTACTTATTTCATCCTCTCATGATTATGATGATTTTCTTTGGGCTATGTGAGTCTTTCATACATCCTGCATATTTCTTATAAATATTTATGATGATGATGTTTATAAAACTGCATACACCCCCATATACTCGGTTCCTTTCCATGGTACTGACCCAGATCTTTGTATGTGGGCTACATTTTCTCTGAATGTAGGTTCAGGTGCTCAGTTCTAGGTTCGACAGTGATTCTCTCTATTATGGTGAGTCCTTATGTTCCGAGGACGTGATGTCTGATGTTGGTTTCATGAAATTGTTTACATTTGATAACTGAGTATGAGTCAGTTGGGGCATGTCTCAATGGCTCACTGGTTTTATTGATTTTCTTAGAGGCTTGTCAGACTAGTATAGATGTTGGGAGTTGACTAATAAGTCGTACTTTGTTATCTTTCTAAAATTCTTTTATTCTTGGATGATGATTACTCTGTTGATATTTAAGGGTTATTTATGGAAACCCCGTTGATTTGTGTTGAACTAAATGAAAATGGTTCAAAGGGTTAGCTTGGGGCTACTCGTAGCCTCAAGCACTGTGTGACGCTTCAGGACCCATTTTTCGGGGCGTTACAAACAGCCTGTTCATCAGATCCATAATCACTGTCGGGGCATTTGTCAATCCAAATGACATCACCAAAAACTCATAATGCCCATACCTAATTGTGAAAAGCTGTCTTAGGGATATCCACCTCCCTAATCTTAAGCTGATGTTACTAAGATTGAAGATAGAGAAGAACTTTGCACCTTGCAACTGGTAAAATAGATCATCTATCCGAGGGAGAGAATAGCTGTTCTTGACCGTCACCTTATTCAACTGCCTGTAGTTGATGCACATACGAAGAGAACCATCCTTCTTATGCACGAACAACACCGGTGCACCCCAAGGGGAAATACTAGGATGAATAAACCTTTTATCAAGAGGATCCTTAATTTGCTTCTTATGTTCCCTTAACTCAGCCGGAGCCATTCTATACGGAGGAATAGAAATTGGACGAGTGTCCGAAAGCAAATCAATACCAAACTCTATTTCCCTATCTAGAGGAACACTTAGAAGATCATCCAGAAAGACCTTTAGAAACTCATTAACCATTGGGACTGAAGACAAAGGAGGACCTTCCGAATTAGAATCTTTTACTCGGACCAAGTGATAAAGAAAACCTTTAGAGATTAACCTTCGGGCTCTAAGATAAGAAATAAACTTCCCCTTAGGCACTAAGAAACAATATTCTCATTTTATTCTTGGTTCACCAGAGAGCCTAAAGATGACCTTACGGGTTCAACAGTCCAAATTTGAATAAAATTAATACTACCAATCCATGCCCAAGATTACATTGAGATCTACCATACACAACTTAAATTGATCCACCAAAGTCTACCTACCACTTACAGATACCAGACACCCCCTATAGACCCATAGCAATGAACGGATCTCCTATCGGGGTAGAAATAAAAAATGGATCCATAATAATTTCTAGATCAAAACTAAAAGACACAACTACATAAAGAGTCACTTAGGAAAGAGTAGAACCTGGATAAAACAAATAATACACATCATGAGAGAAAAGCTGTGATGTACCGATAACAATATCAGGCGATGCCACAGATTCCCGAGGGACGCCAGAGTATATAACCTATTTTGACCAGCACTAGAACTAGGAGCGGTAACAGAAGCAGATACCATAACACCGGGTGTAAGAACAAAAGATGAAGCCACCAGAATCTTATTCGCCCCTATAGCAACCTTGTTAGTTAGATAATACCTGAGCCAATGTCCTACCTGGCCATACTTGAAGCACTTATCCCTACCTTCCTCATATAATCCGTGATGAGGACGGCCACAAAACCAATAAGGACGACACAAAAAAATAGACTGACCTCTGCTTTCTTGAGATTGGGCTCCCTATGTCCAAGAATTATCACCACCATGATGATGCCTACGCCCGATTGGAAAACCTACCCCACTTACCCTGCTTCTCTTCATATTTTTTCTCCTTTCTCTTCTCATCCTCAACCTATTTCATATGAACTATTAGCCTCAATATGTCCATATCTTTCATGAGCAAAATAGTCTTCCATTCGAGAATAAAATCTCTATTCAGTTCGAAAGCGAACTTCCTTATTCTCAACCTCATATCAGCCACCAAATCAGGAGCATACTTGGACAACTGATGAAACTTTAAAGCGTACTCATTCATAGACATTCTCCTTTGCCTGAGGTTCACAAACTCCTCCTTCTTGGCTTTCCTTAACTCTTAAGGAAAGAACCGATCCATAAAATATCAGAAAAGTTCTCCCACAAATCGTCCTCTTCTGCATCGCCTTTATCTCTGTCCCACTCCTCATACCATAGATACATAACCTCTTTGATTACTCAAACTATTTTCTCCATCTCATCAAGAAAGACCTATGGGTATTCCTCCATCTTCAGTCCCATAAAAGTTGGAGGAACCTTCTTCATAAATGTGTAAGTCTAGTGGCCTCAGCAGATACAACATTGGATGTACCCTATTCGATCTAAGTAGCAACCAGTTAGGAAATAACATGCATACACTGATGAAAATCTGCATTCATTACATTGCCCCGAGGAACTTGAAGAGCAGTAGAAGGAATAGGAGAAACTTTTGTACAATTAGGAATAGGACCATGAGATCGAAGATGTATTCCAGATGTGGGAGGTATTCCGTCAACATTATCCCCATATGGGACAGAAGAATTTCCTTGTGTTCCAGATCTAGGAAGCATAATATGAAAGATGAACAAACAAGGATTGGAGGATATTCCAGGACTGAGAAGACAAACTTAAAGAAAGTATACAAAGAAAGTGAATTATTCCTAGATGTCTTGCAGCCTCTCCTTTATGAGTGTGGCGCGCTACACACCCCTAAAATAGACTCTACTCAACACGGCTTTGTGGACTCCAAATTTACCATGAACCTAGTCTCTGATACCAACTTGACGCAGCCCAGACCAGGGCCTTGTCATAATAGGCATCCCAAATCCACCTAGGACTGGGGACCATACCCTTAACCCAACCCAACTACCTTATACAACTTTAGATGAGCTAAATTTCAAGCATTTAAAAAAATTGCACGATGTTCCTATGGAGACTTTGAATTAGGGTCACAACCATGACCGACCTAACTAAGTCTATCCATACCAAATCAGCCATCACACCATACAAAGCCAAAGAGAATATTGAAACATAATATGAAAGTCAAATCCAAAATGTAACATGATGGAATAGTGAGAAATTATGTCTGATGATGACAACCTCCTAGCTTATTCCAATACCAAGGATGACACCAATATTGATCTCGCTCATTCCAACCCCCAGAAGTTCCACAAAGCCTCTATCCAAAAGATACAAATATCTAGTTGGGATACGCCCCCAACTATGGCAAAAACTAATATCCAATAAGAAAATAAGAAGTTTAAGAATGTCCAACATGAAATGATGTCTTTCAAAAGGATGGAAGCTCACCACTTCAGTCTAATAAGATATCGCTGAATCAAGTACTATAAGTGAGGAGTCAAACATCCAATTCCTACATAGCATAGGTATACAGCCGCCAGTAGATGGGTTAGTGGGTGAACAATAGCATGAATCTCAGGATAAGGATAAAGTAATGCCATTTATCAAAGCCAAGTGAAAACCAACCAATGCAATCAACCATACATATATATAAGTGCTTGTATAAGGGGCCGAGCTTATCATGCCTTTAAAAACCTTAACCTGAGTCATGTAGCTTAGCCGTCCTACAACCTATAGGCCATATGGGTTCATATCCCCTAGCTGAAAGGGTCCCAGTATGTATAGCCACATGACTAGGAAATAACCCTGGGATGACTAGTACATCCCTCCAATATAAATGTGATATTCGTACATGGTTATCAAAAACCTCTCATATCAGTAAATATGAGTTTTCAATTTTGATCCTCTTGGGATCGCCACCTTCCACGACTTAGTTTACACTTACCGCCATTAATGCCCAATTAAAAACCAAGTCCAACCAATCCAGTTATCTATTTATTAACCAAGGCTATTTGATAAACCAGTGGTATCATCATGCTAACATACTTGCAAGCGTTATCCATAGCCAAACTATTTTAGATTAAGGGGACTCTCGGTGCCCTTTCTATTTACCATATTACCCTCTTAGAAGACTACCATATTCTATAAAAGCATTACCAATTAACCATTAACCTTTGTAAACCTTTGAAAAACATTTAAGGTTTTATATATAAGCTGAAAACAAGAAAGAATTTCATTAACATAAGTCAATGCAATGAACATATCTTTATCAATATTTTATCAAACGCCTTGGAGGCATAGTACAACCAAAACGAAATTTCATTACCATTAAATAATTACCATGTAATTCCATTATCCAAAACCACCATAAATTCATAGAAAACATAATTAAACCATAAGAAATCATAACCAAGCCTTTTAACATCAAAAATCCTAAATCAATGATTGAAAACCAAAACTATGCTAAAGTAAAAACCATGAAATCAACCATATAACCCTGCTTTTTATTGAAATTGCAAGTAGAAACATATCCAGAATATCCCCACTTAAATCACATAAAAATCCAACACAGGGTTATGACTAACCTCCTTGTGAGTCGTAACCTTACTTAGGGTTGATACCCACCCAATCATAACCAATCCTCAACCATGGATTAAACACTATTTAGTATACGACTCATTCAACTAAGTCATAACCTTAACATACGGTCCATACCCATGATCCATATCCAGGCAGAATATAACACTAGAAGGATCAAACTCTGACCAACTTATGAGTTATCTAGAAAACTCATACCCATGCCTTACGACTCATACCAACAAGTCTTATCCATCCCAGTATCCAAGAATATCCCACCAACTAACACTGGTCAGCTGACAACGAGTCTTTACCACTCATACCCCAAGTTACAGCTCGTACTATAAGTCATAATGGTTCCAAAGAATGAGATTCCTAAAAATTTTCTAAGGGTCAAAACCTAGGATGCTTCAATTTCCTTAAGCTACAATCTAAGGTCCACTGCAATGGTCAAATTAATAATGTTATAAGCCTATTGTGGTAGTCAATCAATTGCTACAGCGGTAGGTGATGGTCTATGAACTACCATAGAAGGACACTTGACCTTTATAGCGGGATCAATAGAGTAGTCAAGGGATCACTTCAATGATCATCAAGCAGATTAAATGTCTAATTTTGAAAGATAGAGTTTATTTCCCACAAAATATAAAGGTTCATGCTTAGGTTTAAGAGAGGTAATTTTTTCACCAACTTGGGTAATTTTCATCATTGAGGAAAGATTATTTCTTCATTCTAACAATGTTTTATCCATTCAATTCATAAAATCATTAGAACAAGGGTTTATGGTGTGTTTCTTGAGTTTAGGCCCTAAGTTCATGAATTGGTGAAAAAACCTATGGGTAGTCCTAAACCTACCTAATAATGATTTTATGTTGTTAATTTGTACTTTCTAGTAGATAATTACTCACCTTGAACATGAATTGCGGTGATTTGAGGCAAATTAATTATTAAAAACCCCATATACTATGATTTTAGGCTATATAAAGGGTAAAATCAATGGTGTTTAATCCCCATGACCTAGAATTGGATAGTATGGATTATTTTTTCTTTCATTACTTGTTTTTAGACAATTAATTATTTGACTCTTCGAGAAAAGACAAGACTCTTGCAGATTAGAACACATTCGAATTCTTTGGTCGAGGTTGATTTATGTTAAATTGGATTTAAGAATTGATTTGATTGTATTTGTACTCCTACATTAAATAATAGTTGATTGGTCTTCATATATACTTGTTATTGATATTTTTTTTAGTAATACTTGAATGAATAAGTTATTGAACAACGAAAAAATTTAAATACATTATGATTCTAAGTGTACTCATTAAATTGGTACATAGTGTTGTATCCTAAGTGATACTAAAATTGAATCTTCTGTTATTATATTATAGAGAGGTGGATACCATGCTGGTATAGCACATAAAAGCTGGTCCCCGATAGGTCATGGCTAAATTGGAATAAATAAGTGCCTTAGAATATGCATACATACTAGAGTTTGATACGTGAGTTAGAGACTATATTGTGATAATAATGAGACTAATAAGATTACTCTTCTAAGGTTGAGGTGGACATGAACTTCTATTTTGTTGTGTTGTTCAACTCATGATTATTTTGATATTTATATTGGATGGTTGTGTAACTTAGTCATGGATATTGACTAGCCTATCAGTGGTGGAGCCAAGAATTTAGCAAAAGATGGGCAAATTTTCTTCCCAGTTATGTTAAGGGTGTGTAAAATTAAATATTTACTCATAATAGCTAATATTTAACCTTTTTAGACCACGTAATTACTTGATGAAGGGTGTTCATCTGACCACCCTTCGTTTAAGATGGCTCAACCCATGTAGCCTGTTGTGGATATATTATTGGCCTATATGAGTATACTTGTTGATTATTGTAAATTACTTGCTATATGTTTAACATACTATATACTTTCTATATGATTTATGTGTATACTTGTATTCCTAAGTTTTGATGATGCCTACTAGTACATTGTAGTTTGTTTGATAATAACATGTGTTGTTATTTTATTGAGTGCATGCTTTAGCTTAGAGACTCCGGTGCAACCTCATCTCTATCATATGGCAGCTAACTTTGATCCAAGGGTAAGCACTCGATCTTTTGGTTGCCATGAGTCATTATATTGGTTCTTGTCCTTCTTCCAGATAAAGAGATAATTTTTAAACAATTTTTTAGTTTTTGGATATTTCTATCAATATAGTTATTTTAGAGTTCTTGAATGTTAACTTTGGGTCTTGGATAATGTAAATAGATAGTTGAATTATTCCACACTTATTTCTTTGTTAGTTTTCGAGATATTAATGATTGAGTTGAGTTTTGACTATACTTCTTTCTTAAAATTGGTTAATGAATTAGGTTAAGTCTTGCTTTATATACTTTACCCATCGGAGGGTCAGCATGGGTGCCACTCACAATCATTTAGGTCATGACATTATGAAAGGAATGTTTATATGAAGTCGCTGGGAGATCAACAAACTTCCTAAAGTATGTATCTTTTTTGTTTTTCTTAACTTCCTGAAGTACGTATCTTCTTTTCTTTTCTCAAACATCTGTAGAAATGGTGGTAGTGCTATCTCAAGTTAAAGTTTAGGATGCTTAGCGACCTCCATCTCAACCTTCATATCTTACACAAACTTTGTCTCTAGAACTGGTATTGGAATAATTTTTTATGGAAAAAGAGATGGATGATTATATTGACTCTAGTCTACTAATTATTTTCTTTGGAGGCTCTGAGTTTGTCAAATATCCATA
This sequence comes from Capsicum baccatum var. pendulum, assembly GCA_030864225.1. NCBI lineage: Eukaryota > Viridiplantae > Streptophyta > Magnoliopsida > Solanales > Solanaceae > Capsicum > Capsicum baccatum. Next base: position 153,711,830 of record CM061560.1, on the reverse strand, counting down.
ACCTATTTGGGTATGGTAGTATAACTTAGTAAAGAATCTCAAAGCCTATTGTGAAGTAATTCAACAAGTTGCCCTATCTGAATATGTAATTCCATTATAGCCTACTTGGTATAATATTTAAAATGTATTTGTTCCTACTAAGCCTAGTATTGATGGGTCATAAGCTAATTTAGAGTTTCCTCTATAGAAATACTCCCCTATTAACACTACTGTACATACTGCTTCTTACCACCCCAAAAGAAATATGAGTGGTTTTTATGATTCGGGTAAAATATGTTGCTTTGATAACCATGACCCTTATTCTACTACACCATATATAAGATAAGCTCTAGATTCAAAGCACATCCTAATATAACATAGTTTTCACCATACTTGTCACAAAATAATGCAACCGTTTGAACCTACTGAATAATCTCAATAATTAAAGTTGTCAAAGTTGGTCTTACTAAGGTACACCACTGACCAATATCAGCTCAGAAGGATTGTTCATCATCTAACTCTACCTTCTTAATATTTTTAGATCAACTATAAAAATTTTGTTGGGTTTTTTATAATCTATATTTCTCACAGACATTAGTTAAGTAGAGAAATCATAACATTTGGATAAAATTTACTCTTGAGTTGTAGTATTTAGAAGATATTTCAAGTTTGGCTTAACCCATTTTATGAAATTATGCCTGATGATCTCCTTAGGCTGTTGATGATACAGAAACTCTCGCAAATACCCCTTGTATCATTTCAAAGCATATGGTAGTGATTGATTTTCTTTTGTACAAACCCAGAAATTTTGCCTTTGAGGTCTTTTTTTCTTCTAAAGAGAATAATATGTTGAGGGAAAAAATATCCTATGATGTAATTGAACCTCTGGGATCACTTTGAAACCGTATCTTTGCTTTTGCAATTAATAAGATTGGAAATAAGATCAGTTGATATATTCTGTAATACCCTACAAATTCTAAGCTAAGATCCAAACCATTCTTCGAATGTGTATAGACCCAAATTTGATGATTTTTAATTATAAATCGGTGTTAAGATTAAATATTTAGTATGAAAAAAAGATTTTGATTTGAATTATGGTTATAAGGAACCTTTAACACAAAATTGAGTAGAAAGCTTCTATCGATTGAGTTTTGATAGAAGATTTCACTAGGGTCAAGTTCAAACGAACATTAATCATAGAATATGATGTGTTATGTGACCCATAATGCACCAAATTAAAGTTTTTGAGTCTTATTTCTAATGCCACCAATCATTCATCAATCCAAATTTGTAGAAAAAATTTATAGGCATTTTAGTGAGGCAATATCCCAAATGTATGTTTGGGCAGTATAACACACCAAATTACAATTTTTGATTGTTATTTCCAATGACACCAATCATTCATAAATAAAAATTTGAGGAAAAATTTTATAGGCATTTTTGTAAGGCAATATCCCAAGTGTACGTTGGGAAGTGTGCCACAGAGCATATGTTAGGAGGCTACTGGTTAGCCTCCGCATTGGGGTGTGTGGAGCAGAACACCTTTCAAGCCATAAAGATCTATTTTTCTTATATTAAATTAGGGTCAATTAATCCTTTCAGCCCATATAACTTCTCCAACTTTTTTTAAACACCCTAAATCATCCTAAACTATTAGAATTATTCCCTCATTCCTTCTTTAAAAAGGTTTCCAAATCACAAAGATCCAAAACACCCAAGTTCAAGATCTTCTCTAAGAGTCTTCCTAATTTAGATATGAAGGACTTCATTAGGGGGATTTTATTTCCTCTCAAGTCCAAAACTATATAAATTTGATAAATTAAGGTTTATGGTTAGTGTTTATGAACCCACTTTCAGTTCCCCCCTTTATTTCAGTAAATTTTATAAATTTCTGAGGTTTCTAGGTATGGTTATTTTTTTTGGTAATCTTTTAGGTATGATTATGGTTTCAATGGATTTTGCATTTACTTATATGCACAACAAGGTGTTGTCTTGTTGCAGTTTTATTATTGACACGATTTTGTAGATTGTTTTTGAATTTATATCTACAACCTGAAATTTAAAATTTTATTATATTATGAACGTGTTTTTCACGTGAACTTATGATTTCTATCTAAAATAGGATTTATGCATCAAAATACATGCTTTAAGGTTTATTACTATGAACTCTATATCAAAAATATATGATTTTAAATACATAATTTCTTTCATATGGTTTATGACATGATATAGAGATTAGGCTCACAAAAGTAAGATTTATGAACATTATGACATCTATATATGTCCATAATGATTAATGAAAAGTTTTGACATCCAGATGTCACATAATATGATAGGAACACTAGAATAGTTTAGGAGGATTATTTAGCACCGAGGGGATAAAGGTTTAGACAATCCAAGTACGATAACTTATTTCCACCATAGGTTTTTCAAAGAGACATGATTTTAGGATCCTTATGTATATGATTCTAACTTTGGTAGGTTAGAACAACCTTTTCTAGTGTAGGTGTATGACACTAGACTCCATCATTCTCACATTGTTTATGTCGGTTATAAGAAATTCCCACCTACAGACTCTACTATATTTTGATAGCTTACACATTGTTATTGTATGATTTTAGATAGCATGATTTAAGATATGCATTTTTCTAGAAATTCTTGTTAATGATTTTTAACTATAATTACTCTCAGTTGGATATTCACATCTATGAAGTCTAATTTTAGACCTTTTTTTAAAATTATGATAAAAATATTATTTTATTTATTAGTAATTGAGTTTCTTAACTATTCGATTCAGTTTCAGTATGTATATTAGTTATTAGTTGCTTAGTCCTTATCTTACATAATCAGTACCTTTCCTATACTAACATATACTTTTGTTGTGCTACATTATTTTAAAATGTATCTTATAGTATGCAGGTACGTAATCAAATTTCACAGTAGCCTTCAACTCTTTAACTATTAATGATGCTTCTTAGTCTTTCCGAAAGGCATAGTTTAGAATTTATGTTGGTAGCAAATTATGTAAGTTTGATTAGTATATGATTCATAGATAGGTATTCAGTTGAGTCAGTTGTGGTCTATTTTAAAATAATTTATGTATTAAACTTGTAGTAATTAAGTTATTTTGAGTCTGCATATTTTATTATGATTAAGATTCCTCCCAGTCGTTATTAAATGTATTATCTTAGTATGGTGCCAGATCCAAGGGTTTGCTTGGGATCACTTGTGGTTCTAAGCATCGTGCTCGTCCAGGGTGTAAAATTAGGGCGTGACATATTTGTCAAATATATTTTGGTAGTGAAAGTTATAAATCAAGTTGAAAAACTTTTGTAGGTGGTTGTGTGACTCTTAATAATATTTACCCTCACACTAGAGATTGTTCTGAACTAGCTGCACTAGCTGCACCATACCTTCTCTAAATTTACAAAAAGTTGATGAACATGTGGTGTAATAGCAGGCTGATCTACAACCCTGTCCACCAAATCATTTGGATTGTTTGGAATGTTTGGATTGATTTTCTATAACCCAAATATCATATACCTCTTAAAGTACATTCAGGCTCGTGATCAGTGGAATTAAGGGATTGTCTTGACTTTAGGTGTTTAGCATCAATTAACTTGTCTACTAAAAAGAACAAAAACAATATAGATAAGTGAAGTCTAAATAGTTCAATAGGAATTAAATATGTTATCAACTTCAAATCAAATCCTTGACAATGGAATCAAAACTTTTTTCATACATACACACACTTAAGTATACACAGTCATACCAATAATATCAGATTTTAATTTTTATATCGTACCCAAGGGATTTGACAAATTGATTAACTAGTTTTGAATTCTTATATTGCTATCAGTAAGAAATAAGTAATAATGTTTGTACTTTGATTATAAATAAAAGTATATTAAGGCAAGTCGTAGATGATTTATTCAAAACTCAAATTAGAGAGATGATCTAGGGTTATGATATTTTGACAATCTTGTTAAGATTTCAAACCCTATGTTTAATTGGTTTCATGTTACTAGTTGTGGGTTGATTTTAAACTTTTTGAACATTTCACTAACAAATGTAGGTCTCCTTGACTATTCTTAACACCTATATTCCTATGGTCTTTGGAATATAGTAAAGGGAATGCGATTTCTCATACGTATCAACTAGGCAAGGGTAACGGGTATATTTCTATCCATGTTAGAGAATTGTTACCCCATTCCTATAGAATTCACAATCAAGATCTATCTTCTTTTATTGCTATTTACTTTACCTATTTCTAGTAAAAAATATGCACCGTATAGTTTTTAGTAGTCTGGTCACAAAAGAATTAATATCAAGAGAAGATAAGTAACATAATAATTGGAAATAAAACCAAACAATATACATGTTTCTACTCATTTCAATGTTAAGATACTAGTTTGGTGGTTTGTCCTACACCCCTACCATGATGGTTCACTAAATAATTTTCATCGCAGTCTCAAGCCATTGATGGATAACCAATACAACCCTCTCAAAACTCCCTAAAATAGCTTAGCCATCCGTTCAACAGCTATGGTGGCAGCTTCCACTAGGGGGCCACCCTCACTAGATATCTTGCAACCTCCCCAAAATACAATTAACCAACCAATAAACCCTTAACAAGAATCAACGATCCATCTATATCCCAATACATTAAAACCTGCTACTACTATTAATACCTTACCCAAAGTTACACCCAAACTTGTAATAATACCACATAGATCACCATACATTACATGGAAAGTCTTTGAAGTCAGAAAGAACTCTGATCATTCAAGAAAACCTACAGTATGCCTTCACTATGAAATGTTTGTATGGAAAGCTTAATGTGAAAGTTTCACACCTTGAGATACACATAACATCATAATACTAGTTTGAACCATGAATTCAACACCCTATGTGTGTTTCACAACTCTTCATCTCAAGAATAATTCTTCTTACCAGTTCAATAACTAAATTCAACCTCTTACTAGGAATTTATTAGGGCATAATACACCCATCCACTTATACACTAACATGACATTCTAGCCTATCTTCATAGCCACATATGAAATTCTAGGCAACCAACCATAAAAACATCTTTCTCATTTTCTCTAAATCTTTATCAATAACAACTTCCATGCACAATCCCCAAGAAAGCACACACAAAATTTCAACTAACCATGACATATATCAAAAGCTCTACCATAATATTTATTCAAATTTATATCCTTATACAAAACAAGTATACAACAATCTTTCCCCAATATGAAATATTTACTATCTCCCATCTAAACAATTGTTCGTCACCACTATCAATTCATAAGGAGAGATCACTTGTAAGGTTAGGACATGAGGACCTAAAGCATGAAAGAATACTGTGCATAACTTGGACACTTAACCGAGGCCTAAGGAATAGAGTACCAATGCTATGAATTCATTGTAGAGATAAAGACTGAGGACATACATAACTTAATCTGAATTTTGTTGGCCATTAAGAGTACATCATGAGTTATGGGAACGGAGCATACCGTAAAGTATAAGTACATGAGTCATGAGATGCATGACCTGAGTTTGTAGTTTATAATTTCAGGGAATATGATTCATACTACTGAGTGAACTGGAACTCCTTATACTAGGAACTGGAAGCGTACATAATTCTATAGAAATTGCACGAATATGAGCTATGATCATGGAACTAACATGTAAGGCATGAGTAGATATTATGATGACTGAAGTACAAAAATTTGCACTGAGATAAGAATAGTTTGGGCATCATCCTTCCTTGCTGGTGTTCTATAGCATACTGGCATCACTACTAGAATCTGAGAGCCTGGCTCAATTTCTTGTTTTATCATCTCCCCCTTAGATTTAAGCTATCATTCTAATTCTGTGGACCCATTTAATAAACTCTAAATTGAACTGCAACTTATTTACTCTAGAGTCCTAGATATAACAATACACATAAATAATAAACTCACTTTGAAAGACTATACCTTAAAGTTAGACTGCTAGTACTTTCTTCTAAGATAGAACTCTTAACTTTCTATATCCCCAAAGTCATCATATAACAACTTAAACACTTGCTAACTTAGAATCTTTATGATTATCAACCATACAATGAGTTCACACCATCTAGAATTTAAACTCTTTCTTTTATTAGCTCAATCATCTAAGATTCAAGCTTAGACTCTAACACTTAACATGAATATCCCCAAACCTTTAATGAACCATACTCACTTCCTTCATAGCCTACTAATATCACATCTCTAAGCTTATATTTTTCCCTAAACCATAAGAATTACCATTACACTATATACCTTACATCAACAACATATAATTTTGAATCAACATACTTAAATTCTTGCATACAATATTTCAAGCCTACTAGCTCACCTTTCATACAATTATCCCCACGGATACCTAATCTACTAAATTCATATAAAACTATCCCCACTTTACGACTGCTAAACTTCTAGGTTCATGCTTCTAATTCTAGACCATATGCTATCATAGGATTTCGAGGGATCTGAGGGCAAATTTCACTTTGTCTCAATGCACAATTTTCATAAACATGAATAAAATCTTTCAAACTTGAAACTTAAAAGCACTGGTGGGATACTTTTAAACCTGTGTGCAATCCTGTAACTATCTGTAGGGACTATCTGAAAAAACTCTTTCTGTTAGGATTTAAGCTTGGCTATTTTTGTTGCCTCAAGAATAAGGAAGAGTTGGGATGAATGGATTAACATAAGAATCTACCTAAGTTTCTTAGAAACGCTTCTACTGCATGATTTGAGACATAAAAGAAAGAAAATATTTCTTAAATACCCTGTAGCCTCTCAAAGAAAAGTATAGGCATCTCTGTATTATTTCGTAAGAGTCTACTAGACACAGCTTCATACAAAACCCTAGGACACTTGAAATCTGTGCTCTGATACCAAGTTTTTCACGACCTAAGACTACCGCCTAGTCGTAACATGGTGCTCGGAACCATAGGTGATCCTAAGATAACCCATGAACTAGCATACTGCTTGAGCAACTGATTTAAATTGTATAAAAACTAAATTTGCTGAGCAAAAACATGATCATAAGGAAATCTGAATAAGTATAATATTGATAAATTTTACATTATGATAAAACTAAAGAAAGTGACTTGAATTACATGAATGACTCTTAATGACCATCAATGAAGCCTCTACTATACAAACTATAGATAGCTGGGACTTACTTCTAACTACCACTAATCAATACATATGAATAATCAAGATAAAGTACATGAACTACAACTGACTGAAGTCTCTAAAATAAAAGAACCCATCACCTGCTGGCTGGAAGCTATAAACTATCTGATTAAGATATGTGGTCTACAATTGGTACCTACATTATGAGACAATGTAGCACATAGACATATATGTGGATCAGTACTTTAGAATGTACTGAGTAAGTAGGGGTGAATGCAATAAGTAAAACTAAGTAGCTAGATAATCTTAAAATATGCATGCTAAGTGCAAGTAGACTCACCAAGAGACTAAAATCAACTAAAATCTAAGTATCTTAAAACATATGATAAGCTGGTATATTAAGACACTTAGTTTCTTAAATCTTTACTTTTGTAGGACAAGTAGAACTAAAGCTGGGAAGCGGTAGAACATGAATCTGTATGTAAATCTCATCAAAAGTTGAACATATTGTAAAACTAAACTAAAGATCATTTATGGATACTGAGAATAAAAATATGAACATGTAAAATTGAGAATGCATGAGCAAGTAAAGCAAATATGAACTTTTATAGAATGAGTGATGATTGAAATTATGGGAGCTATCATGTGACCGACATGCCCAATCTTAGCTAATTGGGGTCCAACCTATAATCCCAGTTGGAAGGGTGTCAGTACCTTACCACGGGTACTAACACATGGCTGTATGGATCCAATAATAATGAGTCTCGAAGGACTAGGGAGTTATTCCTAAACTTACGGGAGACCCCTAAGAGTGTGTCGGTCCTAAACTGGTGGGTGACATCTCATAATGCCGTGCTGGCTATGTAGTTCTAGAACTTAGGGACTACTACTAAGGACTAGTCCTAATTAGCGGGTGAGCCCGTATCCCTAGGTTCACTCGGTGCTTAATCATACTCCCAACTAAATGACACTAGTATTATTATGAGTCTAACATATCATGGTACTGTACTGATAAGTGCTCAACATGAACATAGTTATCTGAATATAGTAATAAAAACATGGTCTGATTGACTTATAGCTTAAAAATAGAAACATGTTGAAACCATATAGGTATCGGGTGTTCAAAACCCTCTAGCACTGAATGATCATAAAATACAATAACAATGTTTAAAATAGTGATATAAAATCATTTTTCAAAGACCAAAAACATAAGACATTTCAATAATTGAGTGAAATACATGAACTTGAACACGGGGATGAGTTAAACTTGAGAAAACAACCTATTCACATGTGTTACTACATGAATTTGATAGTTAGCATGAAATCGATTGAGTATAGCATAGATTCTTGAAAGTTTAGAACATGATATAGTTTAGTTTACATGGGAACACATATGGACATGGCTTGAATTAAAATTACAAATAAAATCATGGGTTAAATTCATCTTGAACATGTATAAATGTATACTTTAAACAAAAGAGGATTTTTTTGGCTTAATGGGTGAAAGGAACCCATTGATGAATACCCCACATACCTTAATTTAATGAATTATTGAAGAAATAATAAAATTGAAGCTTGAATCCTTGTTTTGTTGAGAGAAGAAGCTTGAATTATTGTTCTTGGGAAAGGGGAGGGTTTCTACATGAGTTATTTGTTGGATGATGGGCAAATAATGCCCTTTTTGGTGTTATAAATCGTGTTTTGGATGATTTGGGTTTAGGTGAAAGGACCAAATTACCCCTTAGCCCTTAGAAAACTGAAATAGTATGGGAATAACATCTACATCTCATCCATTATTCTAGGGGATATACCAATGTTCCATGCACCTTATTTTGGACGAGAGACCAATGCGGCACAAGCTTATCATAGAGGCTTTCTGTTTCTCACAAAAATGATCATAACTTTTTATGGGCATCGAATTAAGGCAAAATTGGTATTGTTGAAAAGCTAATTAAATTATATATCATTTGGTGGGTCCTGAGATGAAAAATTCCATATATATAAAATGTTATATATGTTCAAAGTTGACCCTAGAAGAATCGAATACAAATATTTGGTCGATTCAAAGGATCTTAGCTCAACTTTGATTAAACTGATTTTTATGAATAATTTTCACCTCATAAACACTTCTTACTTTAGGATAGAGATCATGAAATCTGTCTTCAAATACAAATCATGAGATTAGAGTTTACAAACGTAGGAACGACGGTTCAATGTCTAGCCCAAAAATGTGGGGTGTTACATCTCGACGCTAAATAATACTTCTAAAACTACATATAGTAATAATATATCATGAATAATTTAACTAAAATCATACTATGAGCCTTTACTCAAAATTTATAAAATTGTACTACTGGTGAGCCTACCCTAACAACTATCTAGAATATATTGTTGTTATGAGTTTTCATGATGAAACATAACCTTCTTTAAAAAACATGTCTGTGTTTGTAATAATAATATTCTTAATTATTTTTTAAGTAATATTTCAAGTGATAGAACCTTCTTTAAAATACACTCTGTATAACATGTATAAAGACGTTCTATGAAAACATAACATTGGCTTTGAAGAAATCAAGAGTAAAGCTACACTGTTCAAAAATTGTTTAAAATATTGATTAAATTATCCAGGATTTGAGTAATGGACTACAACTTCACAATATTATATAATTCTTCATAGCTAAATAACAATTAAATCAACCCTAGAGGTAAGAGAAATCAATTTGAAGAAATGAAATTAAAACCCAAACTTGAACTCATCTATCATAACTTTTTTAAAAAATATGGCCTGAGGATGAAAGGATTATCCTCAATGAATTCTTACATACCTTTAGTCAATCCAAGTATCCTAGAAGAATTCAATCTTGGAAGAAAAATGACCATATGAAGCTTTCTTAAACCCTAGAGATGAGTTCTTATTCTAACTTGAGATAAGAGAATTAGTTGATGTTAGAATCATCAAGAAATTCTTAGATTTATTTTATAAGACTATGGAGAATACTTACCTAGACATAGAAGGAGTAATGAGGTCTCTTGGAACTGACCAAAGCGAGAAAAGTTTAAAAAAAAACTCAAAATCATGTTTTGTAATAATTCAAAATTTTTAATTGTTTATACAAATTAATATACGATCGTATACATGATGTGGATCGTGTATCTGATAAAAGGTCTATAATTTGAGCCATTCTACCCCTAGGAAACTTTTCTCACACTTTCCAAGAACTATTGTCAATGACTCATGGGACCCAACCAAGATTTGTTATTTGGGTTGTTGATGGTCACTATTTGACAACACTTTAGTAAAATGCTTATATCATTTTGTGTAGATATAGATTTACAAATGGTCTATGGTTGAAAAAAAATTCTAAAAGTTTTAAAATGATAGGTATTAGACTGCAAGTCTTTATACTCTAGGAGAAATGATTGATTAAAGTTGACACAAGTAGAATCTTATATGAGAACTTCATTGGTAGAGGAGTTTCCAACTCAACTTTGTATTAGGGGTTTATTATAACCTTAAATAACATCCAATACTCTTACCAAACTTAAAAGTTGACCTTAACACCTATGTATAATGAAAAATCAATTAGTTCAGGTCTAACTACATACTTAAAATAGTTAGAGTTTTATCCTAAACGCTTAGGGTGTTATAAAATATTCCTCTTGTGATCATTAGTCCATCGAATGAATATTATGGACTAGAAGACAATGTATGGATTTAACTAATCGTGGTTTACATAGGTTGTCTACACTTATACTCATCAACGAGGGTTTGGCAACCAACTACTAAGAAATGCATAAGCATGAGTCATGAGTGTATATAATATATGCTGCCTAATGTAATACTAACATTCATAGGATCATAGAGACATATATTTATTCTTGAAGATATTACTTGCCATACTAGAGAGTGGGAATTGTCTTGGATCTATATAAAGTGAATTGACCTGAGTTATGGGCATAACGCTGATATGCAAGACATGAGTAGACAATCGTAATGACTAAAATCCAAGGAATATGCTACAGTGAGAATGTATTGTTTTCTTATCATAACTCTTTTCTGGAATTCATTTCTATATATATCTCAAAAACCAACTTGGTGCTTCACCCAACCATCTCCTTCTCAGGTCAAAAGCCAATATTTTAAGTTTATACGCCATTTCTATAAAATAATTTATACTCACTTTATTTTGCATGGTTGGGGTACCACTATCCATATTAGGATCTCACTAGTATACTATATCTATATATACAAAACTCTTGCTAGGAATTTCTTCTAAGATACTTCTCTTAACTTTCTCTAACCTCTCAAGTCATCATTCTATAGTTTCTACTTTTATTGGTGTATATAAACACTTTCTCTAACACTTAATATTCAGACCTTCTCTTTTTAGTCTACTAAAATGATATGTCTAAATTCACATCTTCTCTAGTTATTGAAACTAAAACTATACTTAGAGCCTTAACATCGATTATTGATAATGTAAGAACTCTCATGGTAATTTATAGCTTTTGTGTAATTTAAAACTTTTGGACTTCCTTGTTGTTTATTTTTATCATTTATGAGTTATGGGGATGGTTGGCATGGTCTCCAAAGTGTTCGGGAGTGATTTATTTGAATTTAGGATTTTGAATAGCCTTTGAACTGATATAGTTGTCTTTGGTCAACATTCTGTGATCAAAGCATCATATGGTGGTTGTATGAGTTCTATTAGATTCAAAATATCATTCTTGGGTTTGCATCATGGTAATTCGGGTTTTGAGGCTCAATAATAATTTTTTAGTGTTTGAGAAAAAATCTAGTTTATTTTGTCTGAAGGGGTTCTCAGGGTGAAACTTATTGATTACGACCTCTGTTTGTTGATTTGCAAATTCTATTAAGTTTTGAACATTAAAGTAAACCTAATGAAATACCATAGTTTTCAATCTCTAAAACCCATAAAAGGATAGAACATTATATTAGCTATCCAATGCCACTAGTCTCACCTTAATCGATATCGTGGCAAAAAGATATGAAAATTTCCTTAAGGGCCTGTCAAACTTCTAGTGACAATGACATAGGCAATGAGTAGTTACCAGATGTAACACGTTGTTACATATGAGTTATTTTCACTCTAGTGAGGGTCTCAAATTTTGTTCCAGCGACAAGGAGTCCAACTCACGACTTGTTATGAGATATAATGAGTCATTGCATGGACCTACTTCCACAAAAGTAAGAATTCTAGAATCCAGTGTTAGACTACGACTAAGCCTAATGACTTGTGATCAGACCTAATAAGTTGTTAGGAGGGAGAGTGACTGTCTTAATAGTGAAATCTCAAAACTCAGGACATTAGGTCACAACTCAAACAATGACTCCTGACCAGTTGTAATGAGTCATTGGGTGAGTCGTGATGACTAGAGCCAAAAATCTCTACACAATTTTAAAAGGGGATTTTTAGTAAATTCCTGTATGTTAACCCCAAACCTATGTCATTTGGTACTCCATTAAAATTACCCTAACACATCATAAATCCCAAAATCATTACTTTTTGTAAAAACAATTCTCTTTTTCTCTAAGGAAACTAGGGTTCTCTAAGTTCAAGAATAAGTCCCAAGCAATTCCCCAAGGAATTCACTTCCGGTATGTAGGATTTTATCAATAGGTAACTTCCTCCAATTGTCTCCCACAAAATTTTTCATTCTCAAGCAATATTCTTTTCCCCTTTGAATTGGGTTCTAGATCAAATATGAGATTCATTTCTCTCATCAATTTATGTGTGTAATCGAACCATGAATATGTTCTTTCCTCAAGATTAGTGATTTCTCATGTTCAAAATCATGAATTTTCCCCATCATAACAAGAAGTTGACTTTGTTATCATGCTCTGAGATTGTTAGCATATTTATTTGTAGTAGTCAAAGATGGTGGGTTATGAACTCCCGATACTTAGATAGACATGCATATATCAATTAAAATGTTATGGACCATTCAAATCATTTTTATGTTGTGAAATTCAGAATATTATCATATTGAGCATATATCAGTTATTTGATCATGTTGGGCACATATCAGTTTATTATATCAGTTCAGTTAAGAGTAGTACTTATAGCTAAGTGAATGCGGGTATGAAGGTTCACCTGCCAATTGAGGATTGAGACCTTTAGTAGAAGTCCCTAAGTTATTGAACTATGGTGCCATCATAGGTTATGAGGGGTCACCCGCCAGTAGAGGACTGACACCCTAGTCCTTCAGGTAATTAGTTTAGTGGATCTATGATAGCCAGTATTGCTACCCTTGGCAAGGTACTAGAACCCTTACCACTGGAGTTATAGGTTAGACCCCGATTAGCTTATATTAGGGCACGCCAGATATATTTATCTCCCATTGTACTCAACTTAGTTTTCAATTTATGTTCAATTTAAGTTTGCTTGACCAACTGTTCATTATTTAGTTATTCAGTTTATTCAACATATGTTTATAGTTGGTTTTGCATTTAGGTTACATGTTTATGTATTCATGTTCAGTTTACATATACTATTTAGCATCCTATCTCACTTACTCAGTACATTCAATGTACCGATTGCATACATCTTTGCTCTATATTATCTTATAATATAGGTTTGGATGCTCAGTACCCCAGCTTCTTTTTGTATATCCACACACTACTTAGTTGTAGTCTTGATGAGTCCTTATTAGTCGAGGACTAGTTATTAGTTTCTTATCTTCTGTATTTCACTTACTTTGGTCTGTCGGAGTTAGTTGGGGGTTTGACCCATTAACTCTTTATTAGTAGAGGCTTTTATATAGTCAAACAAATGTTTAGATTTTTAGTATGGTTTTAGTTAGACACTTCTATTTCTAGTTTTGGTTAATGTTTAGTATTTTATTATGACTATTTTATCAGTTGTTTATTTCTGTTCAGCTTCCGTCTAAAATGTTATTAATATCTTCTAGTATTCATAGTGTTTGATAGACCATGGGTTAGCTTGGGGTCACTTGTGACTCTACGCACTGTGTCATTACTAAGGGGTAGTCTTAGGTTATAAAAAACTTGGTATCAGATCACAAGGTTTAAAGTGTCCTAGGGTGTTTGAAAGACATGTTGAGTAGATTCTTGTTCACATGTGTGAAACACGCCACACTTATAGGCAAGAGGCTACGAAACATTTTAGATAAGTCTCACCTCTTTAATGATTCATGTCTGGGATAGAGTGTGAACTCTATTATGTTTCGTCATCTAAATCATCCTCTATTCATTAATTGAAATGTCTCCCAAAAGGGCTAATAGTAGAAGGTATAGGGACCAGTCCATACAATTACCTATTGTTGAAGACACTTTAAATGAGTCGGCCTCTAATGCTAAATACAGGGCTTCTTTCATAGAATTGGCCCATTCAAAGGATTCTCAGAGTAATTAGCAAGTTTTTGCCCCAGCCAACCAAACAGTGAATACGACAACAACTAGGATCTAGGACTTCACTCGAATGAATCCCCTGGTGTTCTTTTGATCCAAGCCTGAGGAGGATCCTATGGAATTTTTGAATAGTGAAAAGAAGGTGACTGAGGTCATGGGTGTTACCTCGAGTAACAGTTCTGATTTAGCTGCTTACTAATTATAAGGGTGGCTCACACCTGTCTTAAGCAATGGAATGAGGATAGAGGTATCGATGCAGGGCCTGTAGAGTGGGATAAGTTTGATACCACTTTTCTAGATAGGTTCTTCCCACTTGAACCAAGGAAAGAAAAAGTGCAAGAGTTTATCAACTTGAAGCAAGGTAAAACGAGTGTGAATTAGTATTCACTCAAGTTTACTTAGTTAGCGATGTACGCGCTGAATATGGTTGCTAATTCTAGGTCCCAAATAAGCAAATTTATATCTGGTATTTTAACGAGGTAGTTACGGAGTATAGGATGGCTATTTTTATCTAGGAGATGAACCTATTAAGATTGATGATTCATGATTAGTAAATTGAAAAAGAGATGATCAAGAGAAGGAGAGGGATAATAAGAAGTCCAGTAATGGAAATTTCAATTTCTCTTAGCAAAAATGAAAAGATGGGAATATTTCTCTTTTCCACCAGAAATCTATGAACTTAGCACCATCGTCTGCTAGTACATTAGTGCCTAAGTTCAAACAAGAAACTCATGATAGAGCACCGGGCTCTAAGTATAAGGGTAGAATGAATAATGGTTGCACTAACCTAGTTTATAGAAGATGTGGTAAAATCCATAAGGGTTAGTCATGACCGGTATTGATGCTTGTTTTGGGTATGGTAAGTCAGGCCACAAAATAAGGGATTGCCAAAAGGTCACACAGAGCGGTAAGGATTTTCAATATCAAGGTCAGGATAACTCCTTATCAGTTATAACATGTCGCCCAACAAAGTAGGGTGCCACTTCTAGTACAACCAGTGGACAACATCAGACTCAGCTTTATGCCCTTTGGACTCGACATGATCAAGAGGGTTCTCCGGGTGTAGTTATTGGTATATTGCAATTCTTTCACTTTTATATGTATGTAATATTAAATCCCAAGGTCACACTTTCTTTCATGACTACTTATATAATAGAATATTTTGGCGTTAGTCTTGAAATTCTTGCAGAAACCTTCTAAATTTCTACCCAGTCAAAAGTTTAGTCATAGCCAGACGAGAATACAGAAATTTCCCAATCACAGTATCCCTAAAAGTCACCTTAGTTAACCTTATTGAGTTATAAATGACTAATTTTTATGTTATTATTGACATAGATTGGCTCCACTCTTGCTATGCCTTAGTTGATTATAGAAATATATTAGTCCAGTTTCAGTTTCCTAATGAGCTAGTCTTAGAATGGAGGGGTAGCACCCGGTGCCTATAGGTTAATTTATCTCCATCCTTATTATGAGGAAAATAAATTCCAAAGGATGTATCTATCACCTTGTTTGAGTTAAAGAATTGAGTTTTGAGATCTCGAGTCTTCAGTCAGTTCTAGTTATGAATGAGTTTCTAGAAGTATATCCTAAAGATTTTCCTGAAGTTTCTCCCGAGAGGAAAATTGACTTTGGAATAAATCTTCTTCTATATAAACAACCTATTTTCATTCAACCTTATAGAATGGCTCCATCCAAGATGAAAGAATTGAAAGAACAGTTGAAGGATATCCAAGATAAGGGTTCCATTAGAGATAGTGTCTCTCCATGGGGTGCTGTAGTTATATTCGTGCTTGAGAAAGATGGTTCTCTTAGAATGTGCATCGATTATCGTCAGTTGAACAAAGTCACAATCAAGAATAAGTATCCTATCCCCAGGATTGATGACTTATTCGACTAATTTCAGGGTGCAAATTGTTTCTCTAAGATAGATCTCAGATCTGGTTATCATCAGCTCAGAATTAGAGAACGTAAATTTCCGAAGACAACCTTCAGAATTTGGTATGATACTTTGAATTTGTTGTTATGACTTTTGGAATAACAAATGCTCCTACAACTATAATAGACCTAATAAACAGAGCGTTCAACCAGTACTAGGACATGTTAATCATAGTCTTTATAGATTTCATTCTCATTTATTCCCGTAGTGAGGTTGAGCATACAGACCATTTATGAATCATTTTGCTAGCCCTCAAAGATCGCTTGTTATTCAATAAGTTTAATAAGTGTGAATTCTATTTAAAATCAATAGCTTTTATTAGTCACATTATTTTAGGTGAAGGTATTCAAGTTGATCCTTTAAAGACCAAAGTAGTAAAGAAATAGACTAGACCCATCTCTCCATAAGATATCAAGAGTTTCTTGGGTTTATCCAGTTACTACAATTGGTTTATTGAAGAGGTTTCCTCTATTGCTTCTCTCATGTCCAAAATGACTTAGAAGAAGGTCAAATTCTAGTGGTTTTATTCTTTCGAGAAGACTCACCTCCACCCCAGTTTTGACTCTACCAGAGGGTTCAAATATTTTTATGGTATATCTTTCTGCCCAAAATGTTATTTATATCTTTCAGTATTCATAGTGTTTGCCAGTCCATGGATTGTCTTTGGGTCACTTGTGACTCTAAGCACTGTGTTATGACTTGGGATGGTCTCGGGTCATAACACCGAATAGTATTATTGGTTTATTTTTATGAGGACCAAAAAAATATTTGTGGGTTCACTAGGAGAGATTTGTTTGCTGCAAACCATTGTTAGTGCAAAGCATCTGGTACAAGACTCAGGCCTTCTTCGTATTTGCGGTCATGTTCTCATTTTCATAAAGAAGGAATTTATACTCCTTTGTGAATGTGATAGTGGAACAATATTTGCAAATAGCGATAAGGTCTAGGTCAGGTTTTCTTTTTTTGTACATTCACAATCGATCCACCACATATGTAGTTTGTTTAAGTCAAAATACTTCATGTACCTAAGGGGTTTACTGGATACACAAAGAACTTACTATTCACTCAAACATTATTAAACCCTCATGTCATGATTTAACTCCATTTTCCCTATTTTTAAGCTTGGGGAATACAATTTTGGGAGAATCTAAGTGGGGTGGGTTTCTTCACTTTTATTTGGGTAAGCTTATAAATATTTAAATCCATTACCTATTTATTATATTGCAAAATCATCTTCAAAACTTGGACCGTAAACTTAAAATTTTGGGTTTTACCCGATGAAGTGAAAAATAAGTATATTGATGAATTCTTATCTAATTTAACTCAATTTTTACGGAATTTCATATTTAGAACCCTTAAAGTGTGGGTAACGTAATTTCTTATTAGAATTCTAATTTTATACTTTTTTTGGGGATCAATTTACAATGTGGTTTTAGACACATAACCAAAGTAAGATAATATGAATATCAATAGACTCCTAATTTGTTTTGAAACTTTTTTTTACATTTTGAGAACATTTTGAAGTTGTTCATAAGGTAAAGGCTTCTTGTTGAGGAGCTCAAGTTTGTATTTTTAGATTTTGAGTTAGGTTATAGCTTAACTTTCTTAAGACTTGGTTGGGTAGATAACTCATCAAGTAAAGCAAGCTATGGTTGGGGAATTTGTCATTATTTTCATCTTTTTAAGTCATTACTACTACCATGTTGCCCGTGTAAGGGCTTGTGTAAATCTTATTATTGAATTGATAGATTATAGTCCATGAAATATGCGTGCAGGGGCTCGTGTTGGTCTTGTTTTAGAATTACTTGTTCTTTATTATTATTATGATGCTTATATGTGGGATTGGATTGATATTATTTTGTTTCTTATATGGTACTTTGGTAACCTATTGCCACGATGGGCTTAAATCATGACTTATAGAGATTTGGGAGATGTAAGTACATTTATGCCATTGTTGAGCTGATTACTGCATGTTGTTGATTTTGGTATGATCAAACATACTCATTACTCATTTGTATGAAACTAATATACCTATGGAACTTGGATTTCCTTCCCAAAGAAAATATATCTTTTTCTAAAACAGCTTAGTTGAGGGGAGTGCCAATGAGGTTGATTGTTGAGATTGTGATTAGTATAGGTATTGTAAAACCCCCCATGGAACTCATTCTAGAAGCTTAAGATCAGACGTTTATACAAGGTGAACATAATAGAATTATGTACATGCCATATTATTCTGTTGCACTATTTTTCATCCTTTTATATGATTAATAATATGCATTGGACTTCTTTATATGTGGTTTTGATATCCCTACATTTTGTTTCAGATTGTACTACTATACTATTAGGAGCTATACAACTTGAGCCATTCAGACTTTTCTATTTACAGGGTAGATGTATTGCTCATCGTTTACATTAACTTTTTAATTATTTAGTTTTCTTGGTCACCTATGATGCCTACTAAGTACAAGTGGACCTTACTAACTCCTACTTTTCTATATCCTTTGTGTGTAGATCCTAGTTCGAGTGCTACTCATGGGTTGTGATTTCCTGTAGCTTTAGGATTTGAAGTCAGCTTGAGCTCCCTATCCAGATCCTATTTCTAGATTTCATCATGTTCTCTTATGTATTTACTTTCTATGAGTGATAGATGTTATGCATTCATAGTTTATGTAAGTTTTAGAATTTCTCTTATGTATGACACTAAATCTTTGGGGGTTTGAGTTGTACTATTCAGATATTTGTTATCATATTTGCTTGGCTTTATTCTAAAGTCTTATGTGTTGCTTATTATTTACCTTCTTTTCGTTATTTGTTTCTCTCTAGTGTTGCACTTATATACCCAGGTTAGGTATGACAGGCATCATCATGACCTTGGTTTTTGGGAAATAAAAAATTGTTATCAAAGAGTTTGCTTCATGACGTGCGATAGAATTAAGACACTTTCAATTCTTAAGACAAGGAAAATTTCTAGTTTAAAGGCATGTTTTTGTCGGTATGATGAGTTTTATTAAAATCTTATAGGAGAATAGGATTTCTGAGGAAAAACAGAAGAAAAAGACTCAAAACCATTTATGAGAAAAATCGTGGATAACATCCAGAAGTTGAGGAACCACCCATGACTTATCAACCTTGGCCGTAAAGCAAAGTACTGATGAAAAATAACAATTTTGATTTCCACAAATTGAATTCACGAATTGCACTCTTGGTCTACAATTGGTATACTTTATCCATGAAAGGATGCTAAAGAAGTGTAACTTGATCCATGAATGGATGTTGAAGAAGTGTAAGAGAAGTCTTATTTCCATGACTTGGTTTATGATTGGTAGACTTGTTCACAACTTAGTTCACAATTAATGAAAACGTGCTAACTTTATTTTCCTACTCGGCTTAGGATAGGATTCCTTTTATATCTATAAATAATCATATTGGGTTTTATGTTGTAGTTGACATTCTATTGATACTTTTGAGACATTATATTGTCCTTGCAAGTACTAGCTTCAATTTTGAGGGTTTTAATTCAAAGTGAGATTTGTGGTTTTTCATCTAATTCCTTGTAAGTGCATAATTATGATTTCTCTTCAGAATTACTATCGTGTTCTTACAATTATGTATAGCTAATCACCACAACTAGGGTTGTAGGAACCATGACGAATTAATAAAGTAGTGTTCATAGTGTGAAGTGATTCTCAAGGGGTTGTTGGGCATGAATTGTTGTTCTCTTGGTTTTATTGATTTTGTAGTGTACAATAGTAAAACTCTCCTAATATTTACTTGTGATACATAAGGGGTAATAGATTGGAAATGAGAATAAATAACAGAGACTTGGAGCTATCAATCTTCAATTAATATCCCTGGGGGTTAGTAGTTTAAAACTTAGGAGAAGAGAAAACTTAATTGGGGATAGTCATCTAACAAGTACAAAAAACAATTTAGGTGAGAATAATCTATTGATTCTATATGCTAGCACTGAGAGAGATCATGAGTACAAAGAACTAATGGAGTTATATAATTTTATTATATATTTAACTAGCTGTCGCTTTATACTTAGTTAGAGGCGTAAATTAGGTGGCATCAAATTTTGGCACAGTTGATGGGGAATACATTTAAGGAGTTAATTGATTGTATTTTTCTGGCTATTGGTTTCTATTTCCTAATTTTTTATTTTTTGTTATTCTTAAGATGCACATCAGTGCATGACCAACACTCAGCATCAATCCAATCCCTTGATTCCACTCGATCCTTAGATGGAAAGAAATTTGAGAGCTAAAAGAAGAATGGTTAACGGAGGAGTTCATGATAAGGAAGGTCTGAACCATGGGGTGTACAAAATAGGACTTCAGGAGACTATAGATAAAACCACTGCTCAAATGGTTACTGAATAGAATCCAAGAGAAGAGGCTTATAGGTAGGAAACAAGGGAAGACAAGGCTAAACAAGAGAAATCAACCCATCTGGATGCCCTTGAGGAATAGAATAGGTAAAGAAGGAATAAGGGAAATTTCCCCTAACATTATATTCCTCAACTAATGAGGACAGTGGTTTGGATAATGCAGAAAAAATAGGAGCTGTTTTTCCATCGCCACTACCATGGAGAGCAAAGTTTGACATCATCAATGCTAAGATGTAGTTGTTTAAATTTAAAGGAGTATTTGTAGGGCTTGGAACTACTGATGCAAACTTACAACTGATGAACTTTAGGAATTTGTAATACTTTCAAATTGTGGTTGTTTACTTTCTCTCTTTCAAGAGATGCTACATTATGGTTGACTGAGTTACCACAAGGATCAATCACAAATTTCCAGGAATTAAAGGACCATTTCTTGAGATATTTTTCCCACCATGTAAATTATTATAGTTGAAAGATCAGATTTATAACTATAGCTAGTTACATTTGCAGGTGTTGTACTAGATCTGGTTAGGGTGTAAGAAAAAGCTACCAAATGTCCCAAATCATATTACTTTTGAGTGACATTGAATATAAGATCTTCTATAGAGGTTTGAATGCTAATAACAAGGCTGTATTATACACTTTCACTAGAGGTATATTTATAAGCTTAATTTGGGAACAACTTCTACTATTCTTGATAAGATTACTAAAACCCACAGGGTTGGTATACTCAAGAGTTAGATGTGCCCAAAGGAACTTATAATTGATGCAATGGATGAAAAACAAGTGGTAGATAATGCAGTCTCTCAAGAGATGGCACAGTTGAGGAGTGTGCTTAGCTTGTTCACAAAACTGTTTGCAGCAGTGGGAGCATAAACAATGAATTCAGTCGAATCACAAGGAAAAACACTTATACTTGCTGACTCCAATTCTAGTAAGGAGGCTAAATATCTAGAAGATTAGGTGGATAGTTTCTGAGCCAAAGGTCAAATAAAGAGAATTAGGGCTCTTGTCAAGGAAATCAATGTTGGAACTATTATAAGGATAACAACTATATCCGATTTGGGTATTGAGATATAAGCAGAGGAAGAGATATTTATTGGAAGAGAAAGGAAGACTATGAGGACAAATTTACCCTATATGTCTCACCTGGGATCCACGATGCTGATTAGAGCAATTCTTAACTAGAAGACACACTTGCTAAAGTGTTGGAAAAGGTAGAATCTACTAAAGATAAGCTTAAGAGTGGTTTGCTGAGCTGGAGCAAAAGAAGTAAGGTACCTACCAAAATATTAAAAAGGTTTATTGGCCCATGATGGACCCTCCAATCACACCCATATAGTTGAATGAATAGGGTGCAGAGTATTGTCACAACCCAAAACACGGGATTGTGCCTACACATATTATATCTAAACTAGATAGGAGAACCCTTACCACCTAATTAATTATTACATAGAAGTCAATTGACCACCCTATTATAGTTAAAGAGCTTAAATGTATAAATTGAAAAAAATCATAAAATGACATTCCTTACAAGCATTTGTATACATTACAAACAAATTAAAAAATTACACAAGACTTGGTCTAGATATTTACAAGAGTTACTTAATCTAGACGTTTACAAGTGCTTCTATAAGAGATAGAACAATAAAAGATACAATTTCATCCTAAAGGAGTGATAATAAAGTTAATGATAAGAACACACGATAGACACAAGAAAATGCTAGTCAACTTACAACACAATCTACTTCCCCAAAAGGATACAGCAAGAGTAATATGATACACCATATGTATTGGTAGCCATTATTGATCGACCAAGGATAGAATCATGTAACAACATATAGAACTCAAGAAAATAAACTTACCTAACTTCAATAATAAGAAACTAAATCACATAACCCAAAGATACAAATTGTTTCCTTTAAGTCCTTTCAATGGTCCCACTAATCTTACTATTTATTACATTCATCTTCTTATCTACATACGTACATAGAAAAATTGATACTAAACACATAATATGCAATCTCAATCAATGAATGCTAACCACAATGTACCATGTAAGACCATTAAAATACTAATCTAATTATACAAGTGGAAAAATTAACACATTATCATCAATATAATTAAGCATCTCACAAGTGTAGTCTAAGTGCTACCTCAATAACCACAATGTCTAAATACAAACTCGATAACCATAATACGTTATGAATGTTATATGAACAAGAAATTTTCAAATATATGTAAGTAAATATACATCAATTACCAAACCAAGTGTGTACATATACACTAAGGGAACTTAAGCTTGCTTAATAGTCATGACCTATAGGGGACCGACTTCGTCCATGAACCATATTGGTGTGGTAATCAACCCTCAAAAATCATGACTTATTAATTCATGTTAGTGTGGTACCCAACCTTTTGAATATCATAATATCATTAAATAAAAACAATACCCCTCAAATATATCACAATGCATTGATATTTCAAGTACAAAAGATATTATCATAAATGACTTAGTCTATTTCATACTATTATTTCACGCGTACAATAATCTCAACCAAACAGACTAATACAAGTATGCCCTAAGGCCAATTCTTGAATAGTCAACTTTTGAATAGACAAGAAGTCTAAAATAAGTCTATAACTATGAATCAACCATAACCTAAATCTATTAACTAGCCAATATTGTTTAATACAAACCAAATTCAATATGACTCATTAATATCAAATAATTCTCATGTGTAACAACATTATAGTGTTCATAGTTATCACTTTTCGAGCCATTTTATTGCACCTTTATTATTATGAAACATGAAAGTTAGCCTTATGTACTCACCTCAACCTCAGTTTGTTCTCACACTTTTAGATGGCTATTTTAAACTCTGCAAATTATGACACCTCATCCCCTTGTTATGAATCTACCTTAACAAGCTACGTCATAGTAAGAAATCATAAAATCCTAACACTCAACTATTCCAATCCATATCTCTTCAAGTTAATTAGGTCATTCTCAAAACTATACAATCACACACTTACTGAATCATCGCCCTAAGAGATTCTTTAATACGGAAATTCGTCAAGTTTATTAAAAAAATATGTAAACCCTTTAATGAAACTCACATGTATCTAGGTATCACCAAACTCGATAAATTCAAATGGAAATTTATTTTGACTATCATACAATTATGTAAACCTTTCAATAAAACTCACATACAACACATTAAAATAGTAAAAAACTTTTTCTATGCAATTTTCATAATATTATCCATCCAAAGTCTATGCTCATAGGCCTAGGAATGCTTTCTCTTGAAAAACTATATTCCATGCATTTTAACTAACCATAATCTTTTACTCGTAAGCTATAGCCAACATCCACATTGAGATGCTACAACAGGACATGTGAGCTATGTTCATTAGTCGCAATGAACAAATTTGATGGAAGAATCACAAGAAACAGACGAAAATTATGTCCTTTAAGTGATTTGCCTCTTTGTAATAGTAGTGTTAGGATTATATTTTGTCGTAGAGCATTTTTAAGAGGAGGTAATTAGGTTTAAACTAAAACTAAAAAAGGTAAAAAACCACATAAGCTACTACCTAGGGTCCACTACAATAGCCGAAGCCCCACTGTAGCTATACCACTATAGCGGCTTGAGGACCACTTTAGCAGCCCTTATGTAGTAAGCCTAACCTAATTTTGTTCTGTTCCACAAAAGTTTGCAAAGCACATAACAAAGTTCCCCAACTCAACCTTGACTTGATATAATATTTGTATTTGTATTTGTACTTGTGTATTTGTAATCATGAAATTATTAATAATGATGAAATGGGATACTGCAATAGCTACCAATTATACAGTTGTTCATCCACAATCAAGACCTGAGGATTGAAATAGGAGGTAAAATTATTCCAAAGAAAATATACTAATGAATAAACACTTGCAATAGTAACCCTTAATAATATTAATGTCGCCCACCTATCAAGGCTCTTTAAAAACTACCTTTGTACCATGTTAATCTTGTAACTAATTAAATTTTTTTGAACTTACAAAATAGTCATGTAATGCCCCGCAAAATTCTCTTCCAGTCTGAGCCTTAGAGCGTATTCAGTAAAGCGGGAATCCGAGTCTAAAAGTTTCAAAAATATCTTCCAAAGTATGAAATACTTTGAATCATGTGGAATTTCCCAAATATCGACTTCTTTTCATGTAGAGCATTGATTGAGCTTTCCATTGATATAAAATTTGCCCAAATAGGACACTTAGGTGAAGAGCGAGAGCCATTTTAGTGTGACAGTGTGCCACCTGGCATTTTAGCGCGTCACGGAGCCAGCTAAAATGGCAATCGTCAAAATCCAATGAGCCTCCGCAATTATGGCGCATCGCGGCAAGACTTAATTTCAGAATTTATCAATTTCCAGGGAGCCTCCGCTATTCCACCACGTCGCGGTATAGTTCCAGTTCACAACCAAGATGGAAACGTAATTTCCACTGCATCGAGCCATCATGCAGTTTCTTAATTGTCCAATGTCCTGTGAACTAGCACAATTATGGTGCGTCGCGCCAGTATGTAAAATCAAAGATTTTTTCAGTTTAATTCCAAGGGTTTTTTGGTCTTTTCCCCTTTTCCCCAGCCTCTATAAATATCCAGTTGAGGGCCTTCAGCCTTATTTTTTCTTTCACCCATAAATTAGGGTTTCCGAAATCAAATCCTCTCTTCTACTTCAGTCAAAAATCAAGAAGAGTCAAGAGAGAGTCAAGAGAAGACAAGAAATCTCTCCAAAGGCCTTCAAGAAAAGAGGTTTCCCCAAGTATGTAGATGTCGATTCTTGGGTCCCCTTCATCCATGAAGTTCAAGTACCCTTTTCTAAAACTCAAAGATTTTATGTTTATGAGTTGTTAATGATTCATGTGAGCTGAAATTGATGTTCCAGCTATTGTTGAGTTTTGATTCATGTTGGCTTACAAGATTTATGAGCTTTGACCCTAGTATGTGGAATTTATTTAATATTTGTGAAAGTGGTTTCCTATGTGATGTGTCCATGTCATTTGGGTGTAAAAATAGTTGAATAAGTAAAGAATGTTCCCCATAAGTTTGATAAAAAGATTAGGTGAAGCATAAGGGTCACTATAGTATGTTGATTTGGAAACCCCAAAGTATAAGCAAGTCTGTGCATGCCTAGTGTTTGATAAAATGCCCATGTGAATGAATTATTCTATGATAGTAGGAAATCAACAAATAAGTGAAAACCCATGCATGCCTAGTGTTTATTGAAAGACCTCAGTGAACAAGTTAAGATATGATGGTTGTAAATTCCCCAATTATGTGCTCTATGATATATGCTAAGCTTTTAATATATTCCAAGTGGTTAACAGGTAAGTTGAGACATAATAGTATGAAGTTTTTCCCATATCATGTGATGTCCAAATACATGTCAAGACTGATTTAGGTGTGAAGTACTTGAGGTAAGACCTTGTTAAAGGAAGTATAATCTAGTAGCATATTTCCCTATGCTAGTATATATTGATGTTTCCTAAATACTTGATGCGATGCCTTAATGATTGTAAAGGTGAAGGTATGTTATGTTTCCTAAATACTTGAAGAGATGCTTTAATTATAATGATGATGAATGAATGACTGTGATGATGAATGAATGATTGTGATGATGATGATGAATGAATGGTTGTGATAATGGAGGAATTATTATGCTTTATTTTATGTTATTGAGTCCTGGGGGTATTTATACTCGATAATCTAGCTGCTGTCTAGAGCTCATGTTAGTTTCATAATAATTCCAGTTGAGCCATAATTTTTAGAACTCAGTGAGCTATAGAACTCTGTATCCTTAGACAATTGCAGAACGTAACAAAGCTCAGAAATCTTAGTAATCTCAGTAATCTCTGTAATCTCTGTATCTCTAGTAATATAGCCTCAGGTCTGTACTCATCTCAGAACTATTACTATGCAAGTGTTCAATTCTAATCTCGATACTGACTGAATTAGCTATTCAAGCTCTATATCATTAATCAAATACTTTGATTCAATACCATTTCCATTTGACACAGAATTAAGTGATCTTAGCATAATTCAATATGATCTTTTAAGAAACATGATCAGTTATCAGTATCAGATTTAGTTTAGTTGTGTTCAGTTGAAAATTCAGTTCAGAGTCTTTTAGTTGGGAGTAGAAACTAGCACCGAGTGAGGGAAAGGATGGCATCTTCTCTCGTTTAGCGAGAGAGAGGATGGAGTCATTAGTACTAATTCCTGACCACCAAAGCTGCGTAGCCAGCGTAGGATGTAGGGTCTCCATCAGTAAAGGTTGTCACCTCTAGAGAGAGAGTATTTGACTATGATATTACCTTAGGTTAACTTTCTATTGAGGGTCATCCTTCAGAGAGGATTAACCAGAGAGAGGTCTATACCCGTGGCACGGTATTGACACCCTTCCAACTAGGGTTATAGGTTGGACCCCTCCTGTGTAGGTTGGGGCATGTCGGTTAAGTAATTACTTCCCAGAGTTTTAGTTTCAATTTTAGATTCAGTCTCAGTCTTAGTATCAATCTTCCGAAATTAGGACTATCAGATACAATCATCTATCTCTATAAGGAACTCAGATAGTTCTATTGATTCATGGACCATCCGTCAGATAGGCTTGGTCTCATATACAGTTATTTGATATCATATTTATAAATATGCTGCCAGACAGGCGTGATCACGGTGTCAGATTCTATTGAGTATCCTTGTTGTCAGATTCAGATATAATCATATTTCTTATCATTAATAATAGCTTCCGGAATCATCTGTTAGAGAAGTTCATCTCTAATCCTATCAGTTGAGAGAATTAAGCTTAGAATTTAGTCATCGATGTAAGTACATCTAGTTTCTCAGTCATCAGTATGAGATGATTTAGTGTCTCAGTATCTCAGTGTCAGTAGTGAGTTCAGTCTGCAGTAAGGTAGTATTCGAGTTTCAGTCTCTAGAGTTTTGATGATTGTGACTATGGTCGATACATTCATATATGTGTATGTGTCTCGTTCGACATTTTCATGATTATTCAGTTTAGGTATTATGCATGCATGAGTCCCTGTATTTAGCCTTACCCCGTCTACTTACTTAGTACATCCTTGTACTGACACATTTGCGCTATGGTGTTTTATTTTACACCATAGGTTCAGAGGCACAGGATCCAGAGTTTCCTTAGCAGTTCAGTCCCAGCCAACAGCAGTAGCCGTAGTCGTGAGTCCTCTTCTTTCAATTACAAATATTAATTTACTATTATTGCATGAAATTTTGTTTACTTTCAGTTGATGAAGTTAGTTAGGGACATGTCCTATCAACTCCACAGTTCAGACAGTTTAGAGGCTTTTCAGATGGATGTATTAGTGTTAAGTATTCAGTTTTGCGTATTCATAGATGTGTTGAACCTTATGGCTAGTTTCTGCATTTATTTAAGATATTATGTAGTGCATAGGTACAAATATCAGTAAAGGGTTAACTTGTGGTCCTTCGGGGTGATAAGCACTGTGTGACAT
Source organism: Capsicum baccatum var. pendulum (assembly GCA_030864225.1). Classification (NCBI taxonomy): domain Eukaryota; kingdom Viridiplantae; phylum Streptophyta; class Magnoliopsida; order Solanales; family Solanaceae; genus Capsicum; species Capsicum baccatum. Next base: position 153,683,426 of record CM061560.1, on the reverse strand, counting down.
CTCGGGATGGGATCTCAGGGCGTTACTAACTTGGTATCATAGCCTAAGGTTCAAGAGTGTCCTACGAAGTCTAAAAATCCATATCTAATAGAGTCTTGTGCATGGGTGTATTACATGCCACATTTTTGTACAAGAGACTACGAGATGTTTTAGGAGTAGTTTCCCTTGTTTCAGTATTTAGATCGTGCGAGTGAGCATGAGCTCAAGTTGATTCTCAGTCTAATCTACTTCTTCCTTCCATTTGCAGAGTATGCCTCCTCGCAAAGATTTTGTCCATAGGTTTGATAACCAGCCCCCTCAGCTAGTAGATCCCGAGAATAAGAATATCTCACATACAGAGTTTTGGGAAGCTTTCCAGGTGCTAGCCCAAGCTGTGACTAATGTTTCGGGTAACTTTCAGGCTGTAGTCCTACATCAGCATGATGGGAATTCTGCCGCAGCCAGGGTTAGAAATTTCATGAAAATGAACCCGCCAGAATTCTTTGGGTCAATGGTAGGTGAGGATCCGCAACTTTATTTAGAAGAGGTAAAGAAGATTTCCTAGATTATGTATGTTTTTAAGGTGGAGAGTGTTGAAGTAGCATCTTATAGGTTGAAGGATGTTTCTCATGATTGGGTAGTGATACGGGAGAAGAGTAGAGGGGAGGATAAAGCTCCCATGACTTGGCTAGAGTTTCAGAGTGCCTTTCTATATAGATTCTTTCCGCTAGAGATGAGAGAGGCTAGGTTAGAAGAGTTCATGAACCTAAGGCAAGGTTCTATGATAGTGAAAGAGTATTGTCTTAAGTTTAACCAATTAGCAAAGTATGCTCCAGACCTACTAGTTGACCCTAGAGCAAGTATGAGTAGGTTTTTGTCTGGGGTATCGAGTTATGTGTTGAAAAAGTTTAGAGATACTAAGATCAATAGAGATATGGATCTTTCTAGGATAATGACGCATGCACAACAAATTAAGGTAGATAAGATGAAGGAGAGAGAAAGTGAGCAAGAGAGCCAAGACAAGTAGTTGAGGTTTCTCTTAGGCAAGGTCCCAGAGTGGTAGTCATTCTCAGCATGGTCGAATATTAATAGTCCCAGCTTCATCTTCATCTAGTGTGACCACGCCTATGTTCGGGTGTTTCAGATCTGAGGAAGTTTTAGGCTCTAAAGTCCCTAGAAGTGCTCGTGGTATTTGTACCTATCCGCATTGTGGAGAGTGTGGCAAGTGCCACAAAGGTGGTTGTAGAGCCGGTAGTGATGTGTTATGAAGGTGTGGTAGGACAGGCCATAGAATTCGAGAGTGTAAAGTGCTAACTCAAATGGGTAGACTCCATGCACTTCAAGCTCGCCTTGATCGGGAAGGATTCCCTGATATAGACCTGAGTATGTTATGAGCCCTTCATATTTATGATATGCATTTTTAGATTCTTTTCTTTCATTTTGAGCTTATATGCTAGCATGAGTCATGCATGAGTTTCAGATCTCAGTCGGTCAATTATGACCCAGTCTGTAGGTGCCCTATGCACCGCCCTAGTATTTCAGCGAAGTATGTTTAGAGGGGCATAGAGTCTAAAGGGCGAGATAACCCATAGTATGACAATGTTTGCATGTCATTAGATTCATCCAGATGTATGTTCAGATTTTCTTTATGAAGTTAGCATCAGTTGTTATTGCATTGTCAGTTGTGCTTTCGAAAGTCAGCTTATCCAGAACTTCATGCATTAGATATTTACATTTAGTAGAAATAAGTTCAGCTTGTCAGTGTGTGTTCAGTCATGTATTCATGAAATCATCCCGTTATGATTCCATCCATCAGATATGCGTGTGTGTTATGAGAATTCAGCAAAGAGTAGATTCAGTAGAGGTTTCCATGTATCAGATATGCATGCCAAGTATGTGAACTCTATATGTCAGTTGTTCTAGTTGCGTAGTCATGTTCTGAGATGTTCCCGTTCCCTGAGTAAGTTCAGTTGATCCATGTTCTCAGTCTATCAAGTGACATTCGAGGACGAATGTTCCCAAGGGGTAGATAATGTAATGCCCCAAAAAATCCTCTTCCAGTCAGAGCCTTAAATCTTATTCAGTAAAGCTGGAATCCGAGTCTAAAAGTTTCATAAATATCTTCCAAGGAATTAAATACTTTGAATCATGTGGAATTTACCTAATATCGACTTCTTGTCATGCAGAGCATCGAATAAGCTTTCCATCAATAAAGAATTCACCCAAATCAGACACTCAGGTGAAGAGTTAGAGCCATTTTAGTGTGACAGTGTGCTACCTGGCACTTTAGCGCATCGTGGAGCCTGCCAAAAAGGAAATTGTCAAAATCCAGTGAGCCTTCGCGACAATGGCGCATCGCTCTAAGGCTTAATTTCAGAATTTTTCGATTTCCAAGGAGCCTCCGCGATTCCACCACATCGCGGTATAGTTCCAGTTCACAACCAAGATGACAATACGATTTCCACCGCGTCGCGCCATCATGCAGTTTCTCAATTGTCCAATGTCCTGTGAACTCGCGCAATTATGGCACATCGCACCAGCATGTAAAATCGGAGATTTTTTAGTTTAATTCCAAGGGATTTTTTGGCTTTTTCCCCTTTTCCCCAGCCTCTACAAATATTCGGTTGAGGGTCTTCAACCTCATTTTCTCTTCTTTCACCCAAAAATTAGGATTTCCAAAATCAAATCCTCTCTTCTACTTCAATCAAAAATCAAGAAGAGTCAAGAGAGAGTTAAGAGAAGACAAGAAATCTCTCCAAAGGCCTTCAAGAAAAGAGTTTTCCCCAAGTATTTAGATGTCGATTCTTGGGTCCCTTTCATCCAAGAAGCTCAAGTACCCTTTTCTAAAATAAAGATTTTATGTTTATGTGTTGTTAATGATTCATGTGAGATGAAATTGATGTTCCAGCTGTTGTTGAGTTTTGATTCATGTTGGTTTACAAGATTTATGAGCTTTGACCCTAGTATGTGGAATTTATATAATGTTTGTGATGAGCCCTCTTGAAGTGGTTTCCTATGTGATGTATCCATGTCATTTGGGTGTAGAAATGGTTGAATAAGTAAAGCATGTTCCCCATAAGTTTGATAAAAAGCTTAGGTGAAGCATAAGGGACACTATAGTATGTTGATTCAAAAAGTCCAAAGTATAAGCAAGTCTATGCATAGCTAGTGTTTGATAAAATGCCCAAGTGAATGAATTATTCCATGATAGTAGGAAATCACCAAATAAGTGTAAACCCATGCATGCCTAGTGTTTTTTGAAAGACCTTAGTGAACAAGTCGAGATATGATGGTTGTAAATTTCCCAATTATGTATTCTCTGATATATGCTACTCTTTTAATACATGCCAAGTGGTTAGCAAGTAAGTTGATACATGATAGTATGAAGTTTTTCCCAAATCATGTGATGTCCAAATACAAGTCAAGACTGATTTAGGTGTGAAGTACTTGAGGTACGACCTCGTTGAAGGAAGTAAATCTAGTAGCATGTTTCCGTATGCTAGTATATGTTGATGTTTCCTAAATGCTTGACACGATGGGTGAAGATATGTTATTTTTCCTAAATACTTGAAGAGATGCTTTAATGATAATGATGATGAATTAATGACTGTGAGGATGAATGAATGATTGTGATGATGATGATGATGAAGGTTTGTGATGATGGAGGAATGATTATGCTTTATTTTATGTTATCGAGTCCTGGGGGTATTTATACCCGACAATTTAGCTGCTGTCTAGAGCCCATGTCAGTTTCATGAAAATTTCAATCGAGATATGATTCTTAGAAATCAATAAGTTATAGAACTCTATACCCTCAGACAATTGAAGAACGTAAGAAAGCTCAGAAATCTCAATAATCTTAGTAATCTCTGTATCTCTAGTAATCTAGCCTCTTCTAACAGTATGCGAGTGTTCAATTCTAATATCGGTAATGACCGAATAATCTATTGAATCTCTGTATCGTCAGTCAGATATCGTGATTCAATACCATTTCTGTCAGATACAGAACTTAGTGATCTCAGCATAACTCAATTAGATCTTTTGAGAAATATGATCAGTTATCAGTAAAGATTTAGTTCAGTTGTGTTCATTTGAGAATTCAGTTCAGAGTCTTTCAATTAGGAGTAGAAACTAGCATCGAGCGATGGAAGGGATGGAAGCTCCTCCCGTTCAATGAGAGAGAGGATGGAGTCGTTAGTAGCAATCCCTGACCTCCATAACAAAGAAGCCAGTGTTGGATGTAGGAAAATCCGTTAGTAAAGGCTGTCACCTCCGGAGAGAGTATTTGACTATGATATTGCCTTAGGTCAACTTCTTGTTGAGGGTCATCCATCAGAGAGGATTTGATGAATCGTATTTTACTATTATTGCATAAGATTTTGTTTACTTTCAGTTTACAGAGTTAGTTGGGGATATGTCCCATACATTCCACAGTTCAGACAGTTTAGAGGATTTTCAGACGGATGTATTAGTGTTCAGTTTTCAGTTTTGAGTATTCATATTTGTGTTGAACCTTATGGCTACTTTTCACATTTATTTCAGATATTTTGCAGTGCACAGGTCCAGATATCAGTAAAGGGTTAATTTGTGGTCCTTCGAGGTCATAAGCACCGTGTGACGTCTTGGGATGGGATCTCGGGGCGTTACAGGTCGTAAAAGAGACGTCATGCAATGATCCTCTAGTTCATTTTCTATATTCCCACTCATTTTACTAATTTAAAGCTTTCCTATAGCTGCCCTAATTTATTTATGACTTACTGGAATTGACAATTTGGTTACCAGGTAGTTTATTTGGTTTCAAGAGATAATTTCTTACTTTGAAGCCTTCGTTGGTTCAAACTAGCTACCGGGAAAAAACATCCATCAAATAACCTTGTATGCCAATTCTGACTGTCCCAATAGCTTCATAACATCAATTTTATATTGGGTGGACCCTTGGTTTGGGTTTCGAGGCTCCCAAACTCATTCTAGGCTATTGGTCAGAAGTTAAGAAAAATGGTAAGTGGGTGTGTGTCACGACTCAATTTATGAGTCATGACATAAATAACCTTGTATGCCAATTCTAATTATTCCAATAGCTTCATAACATCAATCCTAACTAAACCATAACTACTTGAATCTCTTTAGTGCACAACCGACTGACATCACTAGCCAAAATGAGAACAGGTTCCTCCACAAAGGTCAGTCGCTCATCCAACTAAACAGAGTCTTATATAAGCACATGAGATGGGTTAGGAATGTATCACTGCAACATAGAAACATGGAAAACTAGATATACAATAGCAAAATCTTAGAGTAATGCTAACTCATAAGCCACCTCACCAGCTGTAAGAAGAATCTCAAAGGGTCCAATATATCTAGGGTTGAGCTGGCCTTTCCTCCCAAACCTCATTACACCCTTCATGAGTGATACATGGAGGAATATTTGGTCACCAACTCCAAATCCCAAGGCATGAAGTATACTATCTGTATAAAACTTATGCCTACTCTAAGCTGCCTCAATATATCCTAAATTACACCGACACTATCTAATGACTGTTGAAGTAAGTCAGTACCACAAGGCCTAATCTCAAAAGTTTCAAACCATCCAATCATAGAATGACATCGCCTACCATATAAGGCCTCAAAAGAAGACATATCAAAACTTAAATGATAACTGTTATTATATGGGAACTCTGCCAAGGCTAAGTTCTTATCCCACGAAAATTTAAAATTCATAACACATGATCGACGCATATCCTCGAGAATATGAATAATCTGATCTGACTGGCCGTCTGTTTGAGGATAAAAGGCTGTAATAATATCCAATAAGTACCTAACTCCTCCTAAAAAACGTTCCTAAAGATAGAAGTGAACAGTGAACCCTAATTTGATATGATAGATATAGGCATACCATGAAAATAGACTATCATACTAACATAGATACGAGCTAGCAACTCGGTGCTGAACGACATCTGAATAATAATGAAGTATTCCGACTTGGTCAATCAATCCACAATGACCCAAATACTATCTAAACCATGGGAAGTATGAGGAAAACATCTAACAATGCATATGGTAATCCTCTCCTATTGCCACTTGGGAATGGGCATCCTCTAAATCAAAGCACCTGGTTGCAGATGCTCGGCTATCACCTACAGATAACATAGGCCATGAGATATAAAATCTACCTCATCTCTTTTCATACCACTCCACTATAATTTTGTCTCAAATCTTTATCCCTCTTACTTACACCCGGGTGTCACAACCCAAACTAGGGCCTGGCCATGATGGACATCCCGAACCCTGAGGTCCTGGAATGTCCCTCTCTATCTAGTAAGCATGCACACATTCATATGAATAAAGAAAATGCAAAAACATAATCTGCTATGGAAACATGAGCAATTCTGAATTCAACATAAGTTTGAAAATTGAAAATCAACTACATCTAATAACATTTGACTCAGTCTGTGAAATCTCTACTACAGGAAAACCTGACAACTGTCTAAAAACTGGGACAAGGCCCCTAGTAGAACAAAACGATAATAAGGAACATAATTTGAAGGACGGGCCTTCAGGAATAGAGAAGGCTCACCAACTAATCACTGCAACTCTGTCTGACGAATCTATTGCCTTTTTGGATCCCTAGACTGAGCCTCAGAACCTGGAGGGAGGAGGGGGGGTCAATATAGATGTACTGGTATGCAAAGAAATCCAAAATAAAGATTATATGTAAATAAAATAGTTTGGGAAACAACTTGGTCAAAGCATTATTCATCAAGTGGCTTTTGAAACACGGACGCATTTCTGAAAAACATATAACCTGCCTGTCAATGCAAGTTCTGATCTGTATATTACTTCTGAGTTAGGTGACACTCCCCTACAATTTTGATACTCCACGGGCATTATGGAATCCTCCATTGACTCAGCGAGGAAGCCCCCAACCCATATGTGCGGCAAGGGTTGGAGTTACTAAATCTGATACGCCATAGGGCTCTAGGCCAACATAATAAATAAACCCAAATGGATAAATCACAGTTTTAGGCGATGAGTTGTTTAATACTCATGCCTTCTTCGGGGAACCACCTAAACTGTCTTTATGCCCAATTTTATCCTATTCTAAATCATGCATGTTTCTAGTTTCAACTCTGAAAGGTCTGATATCAAACACGCAGTAAATCTATTTTGAATTATCATGGCATAATCTGAATTGGTGTCGTCATACAAAGACTTGCAAGTCCTAATTCTGAGCCATAATGCATCATGCATAATTATTTTATTAAAACACAGTTCGGACCACCCAAACATGCAAACAATATAAAAGATTTTATGTTCCGAGAACACAAGTCAAAACTATGCTAAGATTGTTCAAACATATGGTGGTCATGTGCTTTTGGAAAAATCATGCACTTTTTCATTATATGAATATTTTCAACAAGTATCAATATGAACAACCCACTCTTTCAAATTCAAAACCATAAATCAATTTGTAGCATTAATCAAGATGCTTCATATCATGCTTTTCAAGATACATTCAAAACAATCTATATCATAAGAAAATTGGAAAAATCATACCAAGAGAGGGATTCATATGCGTCATGTTGTCAATTCATTCATAAATCATAAAACATATGCATACGTATATATAATTTCAAATCAATTTGGGGAAGGTCAAAAGACCAAAACAATACCGTCAAGATTTCTAAAATATGAATGTATTCATAAATCTGAAAACCCCTTTCCTAAAATCATGATTTCTATGCCCATGAGATTTTTAGAAAAATCCCACGTACCTCAAAATAGGAAAACAATGGGTGTTTCTTGAAGCCTATGCTCCGAGGATTTTGAATCTTCAATTGATTTTGAAAACCCTCGGTTGAATCTTGAGTTTCTTGAAGTTCTTGTTTGATGCTCTAGAGAGGATTCTTGATCATTTTAATGAAAGTAGGGTTAAGTTGCTCAAACATACCCTAAATCCTTTGTTTGGACGGTTTTAAAGGATAGGGAAAAGTAAAAATTACCCTTAATAACTCCTAAACAGAACTGGAAATTTGACCTTAAAAACCCAATTTCGGGTGCCACCGGGACGCGCTACAATCGCGATGGTCCACTAGAATTCGATGACTAGGAAATTGAGTGCCTCTGTGATGCGCCACCATCACGGAGCCCCACTGGAATTTGACTATTGTCAATTTGACCCTCTCCGCGATGCGCTAGTCACCAAAATGACGATGTTTACGATTGGAACTTTAAATTATTCATAACTTCTTCACCGAGGGTCTATTTTGGATGAATCTTATATCATTGGAAAGCTAATTTAGTTATCTACATAAGAAAAAGGTTGAAATATGGTTAATTCTACATGAAAATTAATTTATATCATTCTAAATGATAATGCTTAGACTTTCTATAGACGAAATTTAGCTAAGAAGATGTCGGGGTGTTACAATATCCCCCTTGGGATCATTCGTCCCCGAATGATGATGCAAAAAATAGACAAGCACGATTCCAAGCATACTAAATCATAGAAAGATTAAGGTATGGATTGTACCTTTAAATCCATCATCTACTGGATCAAAAAAGGTGTGGTTATCTTGGTATTATGTCATCCTCTGATTCCCAAGTGGCTTCTTCAACTTTCTGATTTCTCCACAACACCTTAAAAGAAACTATTTCTTTACTTCTCAACTTCCGTACCTGACGATCTAGGATTGCAGTAGGTTCCTCTTCATATGATAAGGAGGCTGTCACCTTGATCTCTTCTACAGGCAACACCTTTGCAATGCATTTCTTCAACATGGATATGTGAAATACCGGATGGACAGAACCCAAACTGGTAGGCAATTCTAACTCATACGCAACACCACCTATTCTCCTCAAAATCTGATATGGTCCTATATTGAGAGGACTCAATTTACCTTTCTTCCCGAATCGCATGACTCCCTTCATAGGAGAAACTTTTAGAAATACCCAATCACCGACCTCAAACTCTAAATCTCTTCTCCTAACATCAGCATAAGATTTCTGATTACTCTGAGCCATCTTAAGTCGTTCTTTGATGACTTTCAGATCTTGCATTGCCTAATGAACAAGATCGGGCCCAAATATTTGCATCTCACCTACTTCATACCATCCTATAGGATACCTATATCTTCTCCCATATAGTGCCTCAAATGGTGCCATCTTAATACGGTAATGGAAACTGTTATAGTACGCGAACTCTATCAATGGAAAATGTTCTACCCAACTACCTTTAAAATCAATCACACAGGCCCTCAATATGTTCTTAAGGGTCTGAATGGTGCGTTTGGCCTACCCATCGGTCTGAGTGTGAAAAACAGTGCTTAGGTTCACTTGGGTGCCTAATACTTTCTAGAAAATTCTCGAAAACTGAGAAAAGAACTGTGCACCTCGATAGGACATAATGGACACAGGCGCACCATGCAAACAAATTATTTCTGCAATGAACAACTTGGCATAATTCTTTCCCGAATAGTTAGTCATGACAGGCAAAAAATGGGCTGACTTTGTCAGTCTATCTATAATCACCCAAATAGAATCATACTGGTTTCGGGACTTCGGGAACCCTATAATGAAGTCCATATTAATCATCTTCAACTTCCACAAGGGCAAAGCTATCTCTTGGGAAGAACCATGTGGCCTCATGTGTTTCACTTTAACTTGTTGAAAATTCAAACACTTGGAAACAAAGTTAGCCACATCACACTTCATATTATTCCACCAATTCAAAGATTTCAGATCTTGGTACATCTTAGTAGAGCCTGGGTGAACAATATACCTCGAAGTGTGAGCTTCATTAAGGATTCTATTCCGCAAATCATCCACATCTAGTACACATAATCTTCCCTGGTATCTCAAAATACCATCACCACCAATCTCAAATGATATTACCTTCTGCTTACCCACTTCATTCTTAATTTGCATCAAGATGGGATCTTCAACCAGCTTCTTCTTAACTTCCGTACAAAGGGAAGACGTAGATATCTCATGAATAACCATTTCCCCATCTTCAAAATCCAAGAGTCGCACTCTTAGATTTGCAAGTCGGTGAATATATTTCACTATCTCTCTCATCCCTTCCTCAATATGAGAAAGACGACCCATAGACAATATGATGAGGGCATCGGCTACTACATTTGCCTTACCCGAATGATAGTGAAGGCTCATGTCATAGTCTTTCAAAAGATCCATCCAATGTCTTTGCCTGAGATTTAGTTCTTTCTATGAGAAAACATACTGCAAACTCTTATGGTCAGTGAAAATATCAACATGCACACCATAAAGATAATGCCTTCAAATTCTAAGCGCAAACACCACAACTGCTAATTCCAAAACATGAGTAGGGTAGTTCCTCTCATGCACCTTTAACTACCTAGATGCATAAGTCACCACCTTTTTGTGTTGCATAAGTACACACCCAAGTCCCACACGGAATACATCATAGTACATAACAAAACCCTCTATAACTTTTGGAAGAGTCAAAACAGGAGTTGTAGTCAACTTATCTTTCAACTTCTCAAACTATTCTCGTAAGCGTCGGACCATAAAAACTTCATCTTTTTCTGAGTCAACTTAGTAAGTGGAGCATCTATAGAAGAGAGAAACTCTCTACAAACCTTCGGTAATACCCTGCCAAGCCTAAGAAATTCTAAATGTCGGTTGGAGTCGTGGGTCTGGGCCATTTCTTTACTGCCTCAATATTTTAGGGATCAACCTTAATCCCTTCACTACACATAATATGCCCCAAGAAAGCAATAATATTCAGCCAGAATACACACTTGGAGAATTTCATATACAACTTATGATCTTTAAGGGTCTGAAGAACAGTTCGAAGGTGGTTGGCATGATCCTCCTCACTATTAGAGTAAACCAAGATGTCATCAATAAAAACTATGACAAATAGGTATAGGAATTGAAGGAACACCCTAGTCATTAGGTCCGTGAAAGTTGCAGGGGCATTGGTCAACCCAAAGGACATGACTAAGAATTCATAGTGACCATATCTGGTTCGGAAGGCTATTTTAGGAATGTCTGACTCCCTAACTATCAATTGATGATATCCCGAACGAAGGTCTATTTTTGAAAAACACTTAGCACCCTGAAGCTGATAAAAAAGGTTATCGATTCTAGAAAGAGGATATTTATTTTACACTATGACCTTATTCAACTAGCGGTAATCTATGCACATATGCAGGGAACCATCTTTCTTTTGCACAAAGAGTACAAGTGCACCCGAAGTAGAAATACTAGGTTTGATAAAACTCTTATATAAGAGATCTGCTAGCTGTTCTTCCAACTTTTTTAACTCTGTAAGAGTCATTCTATATAGAAGAAAAGAAATAGGATGGATATCTGGCAACACATCAATGCAAAAATCTATCTCCCTATCAGGTGGAATTCCTGGGAGATCATCTGGAAAAACTTCTGGGAATTCATTTACTACTGGGATAGACTGAAGGGGGAGACTTTCAACATTAGAATCTTTAACCTGAATAAGATGGTACAAGTAACCCTTGAAAATAAGTTTATGGGATTTGGGATAAGATATGAATTGCCTTATTGGTGCTAAGAAATGCCTCTCCCACTCTATTGCTGGCTCATTCGGAAAAGAAAAGGTAACCTTTCGAGTCCTGCAATCTAGTATGGCATAACACCGATAGAGCCAGTCCATCCCTAGGACAGCCTAAAAAACAACCATATCAAGTTCTATCAGGTCTGCTACAGTATCCTTACTAAGAATAGACACAACATAATTTTTGTACACCCTTCTAGCCATAATCGAATCTCCACCAGAGTGGAAACAGAGAAAGGTTCAGCAATTACATCAGGTTCAAACCCAAAACCAACAGCCACATACGGGGTCACATAAGATAAGGTAGACCTGGGATCAAGCAATACATATACCTCATGGGAAAAGATTTGTAACATACCAGTGACTACGTGTAGTGAGGCTTGCTTCTCCTGGCGATTTGTCAAAGCATACAGCCGATTGCGACCGCTCCCGGCAGCTGAATTAGTGCCCTTTTGAGGTGGTGGTTTTGCAAAAGAGCTTACCTAAGACTTAGCTCCACTAACATTCCTCCTAGTAGAGGGACATTCTCTCTGGAAGTGGCCTATCTGACTGCGTGAATAACACACCGACGACTCTAAATGACACTTTTCTGGAATATTCTTACCATAGACACACATCGCGGATAAGAATGGTACTACTGAGCCACACTATCATGCGACTGAGTATCCTAAACTCTGGGTCCCTGGATGGCCTAAAAAATCTGAGATCGCTATCAACTATAGGTCTAGGCACTGCGGCGCTAGCTGCAGACTGTGCCTTGCCCTAAAACTTCTTCTTTTGCCATTTGTTACCCCAATTACCACCATGCTACGGACTGGGGTTCTGATCTGCTGATCTAGCTCTCTTCGTCTACCTTTCCTTATATCTGGAATCGGCTATTTTCTTTTTTTTTCTCCTCAACCTGCTGCATGTGGATTGTCAGCCTAGCAAAGTCCAATTCCCTATTTAGCATCGCCCCTTGTCATTCAATCACAAGATTATCTGAAGGCCAGAAGCAAACTTCCTTATTCAGGTCCTCAAACTGTTTATCACCTTAGGAGCATAACGGGCTAGCTGATTAAACTTTAAAGTATACTCCTGAGCACTCATCTTATCCTGCTTAAGGTTTATGAACTCCTCCGCTTTGTCTTTCCTCAACTCTAGAGGAAAGAACCGGTTAATAAAAGCTTTCACAAACTCATCCCACACTGTGGGCTCAGTACTGTCATCCTTCACCTTTTCTCACTCATTATACCATTGGTTCGCTACATCCTTTAGCTGGTATGCCGTTAGATCAACACATTCCACCTGATCCATATGCATCACTATGAAAATCTTCTCCATTTCGTCTATGGACTCTTGCTGATCCTCTTCTACCTTAGTGCCATTAAACTTAGGTGGGTTCATTCTCATGAACTGACCCACCCTAGTAGCTTTAGATATAACAGGTGCAGACCCAACATCTTCTGATCATTGGGACTGATTAGCCACCAACTGTGTCAGCATATGAATAGATTGTCTGAATTCTGCATTCAAAATATCCCTCTAAGTAGTCGGGGGACGGTTAACATTAGTCTGAGGAGCCCTAGGTGGACTGGTTAGGACTGGATGGACTCCTAGAGTAGGGACAGGTTCTAGAGTGTGAGCTCTATTATGTGTCCTTATCCCACGAGTGGGACAGAATTCATCCTCTTGAGCATTAACGTTGGTGCGACGGGGAGGCATAACTAGTTTTTCTAAAAAGCAAGAGATCATTGATTAGGGGACAGATTAGACTCTGAAGCACGAACTAAATCACAAAGAAGAGAAACATTCCTAAACGCCTAGTAGCCTCCTGCTTTTAAGTGTGGCGCACTACACACTAATAAATAAGACTCTACCCGACGCGATTTCGCAGACACCCTGGGACCATGAACCATGATTTGATACCAAGTTTGTCATGACCCAAACTAGGGCCTGGCCATGATGGACATCCCGAACCCTGAGGGCCTAGAACGTCTCTCTTTATCTGGTAAGCATGCACATGTTCATATAAATAAAGAAGATACAGAAATATAATCTTCTATGGAAGTATGATCAATTCTGAATTCAGCATAAGCATGAAAATTGAAAATCAGCTACATCTAATAACATCTGACTCAGTTTGCAAAATCTCTACTACAGAAAAACCTGACAACTGTCTGAAAACTGGGACAAGGCACCCGTAGACCAAAATGATAATAAGGGACATAATCTAAAAGACGAGCCTTCTGGAATAGAGAAGGCTCACCAACTATTCACTGTAACTCTATCTGATGAATATATTGCTTTTCTGGACCCCTAGACTAAGCCTCAGATTCTGGAGGGAAGAGGGGGGTCAATACAGATGTACTGGAATGCAAAGAAATCCAAAATAAAGCTTATATGTAAATAAAATAGTTTTGGAAACAACTTTGTCAAATCATTATTCATCAAGTGGCTTTCGAAACACATGGGCGCATTTCTGAAAACATGTAACCTGCTTGTCAATGCAAGTTTTGATCTGTATATTACTTCTGAGTTAGGTGGCACTCCCCTACAATTTTGATACTTTACTGGCGGTATGGAATCTACCATTGGCTCAGCGAGGAAGCCCCCAACCCAAGTGTGCCACAACGGTCGGAGTTTTTGAATCTGATATGCCACAGAGCTCTAGGCCAGCATAATAAATAAACCTAAATTGGCAAATCACGGTTTTAGGCGATGAGTTGTTTAATACTCACTCCTTCTTCGGGGAATCACCTAAACTCTCTTTGTGCCCAATTTTATCCTATTTTAAAGCATGCATGTTTCTAGTTTCAACATCTGAAAATTCTGATATCAAACACGCAGTAAATCTGTTTTGAATTATCATGGCATAATCTGAATTGGTGTCGTCATACAAAGACTTGCAAGTCCTAATTCTGAGCTATAATGCATCATGCATAATTATTTTATTAAAACACAGTTCGGACCACCCAAACATGCAAACAATATAAAAGATTTTATGTTCCGAGAACACAAGTCAAAACTATGCTAAGATTGTTCAAACATATGGTGGTCATGTGCTTTTGGAAAAATCATGCACTTTTTCATTATATGAATATTTTCAACAAGTATCAATATGAACAACCCACTCTTTCAAATTCAAAACCATAAATCAATTTGTAGCATTAATCAAGATGCTTCATATCATGCTTTTCAAGATACATTCAAAACAATCTATATCATAAGAAAATTGGAAAAATCATACCAAGAGAGGGATTCATATGCGTCATGTTGTCAATTCATTCATAAATCATAAAACATATGCATACGTATATATAATTTCAAATCAATTTGGGGAAGGTCAAAAGACCAAAACAATACCGTCAAGATTTCTAAAATATGAATGTATTCATAAATCTGAAAACCCCTTTCTTAAAATCATGATTTCTCTCCCCATGAGATTTTTAGAAAAACTCCGTGTACCTCAAAATAGGAAAACAATGGGTGTTTCTTGAAGCCTATGATCCAGGGATTTCAAATCATCAATCGATTTTGAAAACCCACGGTTGAATCTTGAGTTTCTTGAAGTTCTTGTTTGAAGCTCTAGAGAGGATTCTTGATGATTTTGACGATTTTCAATTTGACCCTCTCCGCGACGCGCTACACACAAAAATGACTATGTTTATGATTGAAACTTTAGATTATTCATAACTTCTTCACTGAGAGTCCGTTTTTGATGAATGTTATATTATTGGAAAGCTAATTCAGTCATCTACATAATGAAAGGTTGAAATCTAGGAAATTCCACATGAAAATTAATTTAGCTTATACTAAAAGCTAATGCTTAGACTTTCCATGGGTAGAATTTAGCTAAGAAGACGTCGGAGTGTTACACCGGGAGAATATAATACCTAGAAATGTGAGCCTTACATAAATTTCACTCAATCAAGTCATCAACTCTTGAAACACAAATGTGGCAATAAAATCTCAAAATTCCCTTAAAATATATGGTATCCCTCTTGGAATCACCACTCAAAACCTGATCATGGATGATGCAAAGTCTTTTTATCCTTAAACTAGTGATCTCAAATCTGCTCAAATAGTGAGGACCTTACTCAACACTTGCAAGAATCCTCCTACGGTATGAAATATAGAGTCGGACCATCATGTTAGCTAAGGATTGAACGTCCTGTGCCAACAACAGAAACTAAAATATAAGCCAAGATATCCATACTCATTATCTCCCGGCTCAAGGTATTCGCTACCACATTTTCCTTGTCGGATTATACAAGATAGAGATATCATAATCCTTAAACAAATCCATCCATATACGCTACCTAGAATTAAGCTCTCTCTGGGTCATAAGATGCTAAAGACTATGATAATTCGTGAAGATTTCACAATTCATACCATAGAGATAATGCCTCCAAATCTTAAGCACAAAAACTACCACCGTCCACTCTAAATCATGAGTGAGGTAGTTGCACTCATGCACCTTCAGTCGGTCTAGGTATCAATGTTGTCAAGGAAATCAATGTTGGAACTATTATAAGGATAACAACTGTATCTGGTCTGGGTATTGAGATATAAGTCTAGGAAGTGATAGTGATTGAAATAGAGAGGATGACAAGAAGGATAAAATTTCCTTATATGTCTCACCTGGGAGCCATGGTGCTGATTAGAGAAATTCCCAATTGGAAGACATTCTTGCTAAAGTGTTAGAAATCGTAGAATCTACTGAAGAGAAGCTCAATGGTGGTTAGTTGAGGTAGAGAACAAGAAGAAAGGTAACCACCAAAATTTTAAGAAGGTTGACTGGCCCATGATGGACCCTCTAATCGACATTGAATGAATAGGGTGTAAAGTACTATCACGACCCAAAATACGAGATTATACCTACACATATTCTATTTAAACTAGATAAGAGAACCCTTACTACCTAGTTAATTATTACATAAAAGTCAATTGACAACCCTATTATAGTTAAGGAGCATTAAATGTATAAATTGACAAAAATCACTAAATGAAATTTCTTACAAGCATTTTTATACAGTATAAACAACTTAAAAAATTGCACAAGACTTAGTCAAGACATTTATAAGAGCTTCTATAAGGGACATAACAATAAAAGAGACAACTTCCACCTGAAGGAGTGATACCAAAGTTGATGATAAGCACTCACCATTGACACAAGAAACTGCTTGTCAAGGTTAGAATCATGTAAAAACATATAAAACTCAAGAAAATAAAATTATCCAATATCAATAAAAAGTAACTAAATCACTTAACCTATACGACATAAATTGTTTCCTTTAAGTCCCTTCAATAGATCCACTAACTTTACTAGTTATTACATTCATCTTCTTATCTACATATGAACATAGAAAACCTTATACTAAGCACATAATATGTAATCTAAATCAATGAACAATAAGCACAATGTACTATGTAAGACCACAAAAATACTAATCAATGTATGCACGTGGAAAAATTAACACATGATCATCGATACGATTAAGCATCTCACAAGAGTAGTCTAAGTTCTACCTTAATAACCACAGTTTCTAAGTCAAACCTCGATAACCACAATACATTATTCATGTTATATGAACAAGTAAACATTCGAATATACGCAAATAAATGGATATCAATTACCAAATCAAGTGTGTACATATATACTATGAGGACTTATGCTTGCTTAATAGTCTTGACCTACAGGGGACCAGCTTCATCCATGCACCATATTGGCATGGTAATTAACCCTCTAAAGTATCACTACTTATTAATTTATGCTATTGTGTTACTCAACCCTTTGAATATCATAATATCATGAAACACAAATAATACCACTGAAATGTATCCTAATGCATTGATATTTTAAGTACAAAAGCTATTATCATAAAAGACTTAGTCCATTTCATACTGTTATTGCATGCGTACAACAGTCTTAACCAAATAGACTAATACAAGTAAGCCCAAAGGCCAATTCTCGAATATTCAATTTTTGAATAGGCAAGAAGTCTAAAATAAGTCTATAACTACGAAAAACCATAACCTAAATATATTAACTAGCCAATATGGTTTAATACAAACCAAATTTGATATGACTCATTAATATCAAATAATTCTCATGTATAGTAACATTACATAGTAACATTACAGTCTTCATGATTATCACTTTCCAACATGATTTATCGCACCTTCATTATTAGTAAACATAAAAGTTAATCTTATCTACTCACTTCAACCTCAATTTTTTCCCACACTTTTAGATGTCTATCTTTAAACTCTACAAATTATGACAACTCATCTCCTTGTTATGAATCTTCCTTAACAAGCTTCGTCGCAATGGGAAATCACAAAATCTTAGCACTCTTCCATTCCAATCCATACCTCAGCAAGTTAATTAGGTCATTAACAAAAATATACAATTACACTCTAACCAAATTGTCACCCTAAAAGCTTATTTAACATGACTATTAGTTAGGTTTATTTAAAAATTATGTGAACCCTTTAACGAAACTCTCATAAACCTAGGTGTCACCGAACTAGCTAAATTCACATGGCAATTTACAATGAGAATTACCAAATTATGTAAATCCTTCAAAAAACCTCACATACAACTCATTAAAATAGTAAAGGTTTTTTTCTATGTAATTTTCATATAACTATCCATCCAAACTCTATGCTCATAGGCCTGGGAATGCTTTCTCCTAAAAAACTATATTCTATACATATTAACTAACCATAATATTTTACTCATAAGCTATAACCTACATCAACGTTGAGATGCTACATGCCAGACATGTGAGACATGTTCATTAGTCTCAACGAATTAATTTGATGGAAGAATCATAAGGAAAAGATGAAAATTGAGTCCATTAAGAGCTTTGCATCTCAGTAATAGTAGTGTTAAGCTTATACTTTGTCTAGAGCATTTTTAAGAGGAGGTAATTAGGTTTAAACTAAAACCTTAAAAAGGTATAAACCCACATAAGCTACTACCTAGACTCCGCTACAACAACCCAAGGCCCGTTACAGCTATACTGCTATAGCAGCTAGAGGACCACTTTACTAGCCCTTAGGCAGTAAGCCTGACCAATTTTTGTTCCTCTCCAAATTTTGCAATGCACAGTACAAATTGCTCATGTTCAACCTTGACTTGATATAATATTTGTATTTTTGTAATTTTAATCAAGAAATTATTAATAATGATGAAACAGGGTATTATAATAGATACCACTTAATCAGTCCTTCATTATCGAAGAAGCATCGAGGATTAAAGTAGGAGGTCAAATATTCAAAAGAATATATACTAATGAACAAACACTTACTATACTAACCCTTATTAATATTAATGTTTCCCACCTATCAAGGCCCTGTAAAAACTACCGTCTTATGATATTAACCTTGAAACTAATAAATATTTTAAGAACTTAAGCCAATAGTCACAAAAAAGACCTCATATAATGACCCCCAAGTCATATTCTATATTTCTGCTCATTTTTACCATTTAGAGATTTTCTACAGATAGTTTGGTTATCAGGCAGTTCGTTGGTTTCTAAGGATAATTCCCGATTTTGAAGCATTCGCTAGTTCAATCTAGATATTGAGCAAAAACATATATCAAATAACTTTGTATGCCTATTATGTCTATTCTAACATCTCTGGATCATTGATTATATGTTGTGTGGACCCTTGGTTTGATTCTTAGGATCCCAAACTCATTTTGGGCTATCTGTCGAAAGTTAACAAATATGGTAAGTGGGTGTGTCTCATGACTTGATTTATGAGTCATGATGGGACCTATTCTATACCGCTTGTAGGTAAGCCGAACAATAATCCAAAGCTAGATGCAACGGGCCAACTTGTTAGGAAACAACTTAAAAGCCAAAAATTAACAATTGAAGACTTAAGTTGAAATAAAATAGTCAAAATAGTCTAATAATTAGATAGAAAATCAACAACCATTCCATGTCTCATAATGTTTGTACAATAGCTACTACCAATGAACTATGAGTACTAAATAGTCAAATATATTATGCCTCAAAGATAAAAGACTAGACATAGATAAATAGAAGAAAAAAAAGTAACTCCAATTCCAAGAGCTCACCCAATCTAAAAAATAAACTCTACATGAATATTAAATCAGTGGCGGAAACTAGTACTTAGATCTGCACCAAAAAGGTACGAAAATGTAGTATAAATACAAAAACCATGGATACTCAGTAGGCATCTTTGGACGACTGAGCTAAATCATGATATAGACATAATAAGATACCAGATAAAATAATCTAAGCCAAAGTAAAAGGGGCAAACCTGGAAATAAGATACAACAACATTGTATATAAGTAATTAAATACATACGAAATGGTATCACAAAGATCATATGACTATAAATACATGATTCTCCCTCATAAGCCAATAAGTGTAGAAAAGTAAATAACCCAACGTGGGCCACATAATATTGGAGGGTACAATCAAGGAAACTAAGTAACTGAATAGCCATAGGTTACCAATTATCATGCCATAACCAAGAATCCATCAAAACTGTACCTTATCATAATAACTCCCAATGATAGATTTGCAATAGAACTCAATAACATCATCATCATTATCATCAAATGCTAGACTTGAATAAGAACTCATCTCTCTCTCTCTCTCTCTATACCATATCATCAAACCTTATCAATAAGGAATATTAATAAACTAACTTACTAAACTATAACGGTGAGCTACAACTATAGACCATCCCTTTTACTCATATCTATACACTGGACCAAGAATCATAACCATAAGTCATATCGAAACCCTCACCCAATAACCATATCAATGCCGTATATATTAAGTCATACCATTAACCAAGCCCTTAGGTTATGTCAATAGTCATATCCATAAATTATGCCAATGATCATGTCTATAATCATATCGTTAATCATATCCATAGGTTATATCACCTATCATACTCTCTCTCTCACACACACACATATTTAAATAAGCCATATCATTAGTCATATCTATAAATCATATCATTAGTCATATCCGAAAGCCATATCTATAATCATATATATATATATATATTTATAAGCCATATCGTTAATCGTATCTATAAAATCATTTCATTAATCATATACAGAAGCCATATCTCTAATCATATATGTATAAGCCATATATGAATCATATCTATAAATCATATCATTAATCTTATTCAAAAGCCATATCGATAATCATTTAGATACAAAACATATCATGAAACATATCACTAATCATACCTGAAAGCCATATCCATAATCATTCATATATATATAAGGCAAATCATTAGTCATATCTATAAATTATACCATTAACCATATACGAAAGCCATATCATTAATCCATATATATATATATATAAGCCAAATCATTTGTCATATATCTGGAAGCCACGTCAATCATCATATATATATATAAGCAATATCATTAGTCATATCTATAAATCATATAAAAATTAGAATAAATCTATCAATAACCAACTATATAATCATGAAATATATTCAATATCCTCAGGATTTGAACCAAACATTAATAAGGATATATTATACATAAATAAGTCTACAAAGATAACATAGGTCTTGGCCTAATGTGGGCTAGAGGGATCCACTTCTAATCCCCAAAATTCATTTTAGGCAACTTATACACAGGACTTGGATAACGTATCTAAGTCCATATCTAGATTTTGAATAAGCCATTAACAGTCCTAATATAGTAATTCTTCCCAACCATGAAAAATAAGTCAATCCCACCTAAAATAACAGCAACTAAGACAATTTCCCCTAACTTAAGCAATTGAGGCCAATTCCACCCTAATCATGAATGAATAAGAAAATATTATCTATGTTTAGTAACTAATGCATTTCCATTCTAAACATAAGCCACAAAGAAAAATTAATCTAACACATGAGTAACTAAGCTAATAACTCCTAATTTACTATTTCAAGATAGCCTAAAAGTTTAAGTAATCCAAATATTCTCATTCATACTTCCAACACCTAAATCCCACCCCATAACTAGCATAATATCAAAATCATACAATGAGATAGCCCTATCTATGAAGAAGGTAAACCTAGCCTACATGGATGCTAAAAAAAACCCTGAAGAATTTCCTAAACCACTGATTTTCCTTCCAGAGAAGCTTTCACAAGGTGCCACACTATCAATATCACAATCTACTCATCAAAATGAGAACAATGATACCCATATTGCACTATTATTCTTTAGGTCCAAATTTATGGAAAAATCCATGTGGGGCCCGCTTGTGGAAATCATATTTTCAAAACCAACACAGCGTCCTTCAATGCTCAATGAATTTTTACCCTAAAAATATGTGGATATCGAGCTATAATGATTCTATGATCAAGACACCAAACTTTTAGGGATTTTAAATAATAATGGAGAATCAAATCATGAAAATAATAGAAGCTTACCATAAGTTGGAGGGAGAAAAACGTAAATTAACTTTACTTAAGTTCCAAAATCACCCACAATTATTTTTCCTAAGAGTTCCCAATTTTAGGGTTTAGTATTCTAAAAAATGGGATAAGAATGGTAAAAATTAGGCCAAGTGGGTATATTTATACCTTCTCAAGTATGTGGATGCTATTAAAGTGCGTGGGTGCAGCGAAAGTGGTGCCCGTCCCCAAGAGCCAGGCCTCTAAAGTAGACCATGGGCCACTTTAGCGCTAGCTGCTAAAGCACCTAGATGCCACTAAAGCTGTACCTATTGGTTGATCTGTGGTCCATAAAGAGTCCAATGGGCTACAAAAATGCTCTCCACCAAAGCATCCAAAGGGACGCTTTAATGGTCACACCAGATATCAGGCACCAGCTGAAGACTTTGAATTTTTTTTAGTCTCCATCAACACATCGGGATTCATCCAGAATCTTGTATGCATAAATGAACTATGCTACCCTATCAAATTTGACATTATAGACTTAATGGTACAGTCAAAATTTCCATCCAAGGTTGTTTTGATGAAAACTGGGCCCCACACCTACTTGCTAGTTTTCTTAACTTTTTGCCAATATCCCAAAATATGTCTGAGAGCCTCAGGACCCAAACCAACCATCCACACAACCTAAAATCAATGTTCTAGAGATGTTGGAACTATTAAAATTGGCATACAAGGTTGTTTAACTAAAGTTTCCACCCGATAGCCAATTTGAACCAACGAAGGCTTCATAATAGGGAATTGGCTCTAAAAATCAAATGAACTACCCGGTAACTAAACTGTCAGTTGCAGCAAGTCATAAATGACTATGATCCACCTGAGTACCCAATATCAATACTCCAATAAAAAATATTATAATATGCAAACTCTGCCATGGCCGAGTGCTGCTCTCATTGACCTCTAAAATCCATAACGTAGGCTCGGAGCATATCCTCGAGAACCTAAATAGTCTGCCCTAACTACTCATTTTTCTGAGGATAGAAGGCTATACAATGATCCACCTGAGTACCCAAATCCTGATGAAAAGCTCTATAAAAGCTAGAATTGAACACTAAACACCAGTATGATATGATAGATATAGGAACTATATCCTAACAGACTATCTCACTAATATAGATATAGGCTAGCCACTCAATGCTGAAGGACATCTGAATAGGAATGAAGTATGCCGACTTTGTCACTCGATCTATAATGATCCAAATACCATTCCAACTACATGGAGTATGAGGAAAACCACTAACAATGTCTATTTATAATTTGCTCCCATTTCCAATCAAGAATGAGCAACCTCTAAATCAAACCTCCTACTTGCTGATGCTCGTCCTTCACCAACTGATAACATAGGCTACAAGCTACAAGGTCAACCATATCTCTCTTTATACTACTCCACCAACAATGTTGTCCCAAATATCTATACATCTTAGCTGCACCTAGGTGAATAGAATACCTGGAGCTATGAGCCTCACGCAAAATTAACTGAATCAAGTCATAAACTCTTGAAACACAAATATGGCTATCAAATCTCAAAATATCCTCAGAATCTATGGTATCCTTCTTGGAATCACCACTCAACACCTAATCACAGATGATGCAAAGTCTCTTATCCTCAAACTGGTGATCCAAAATATGTTCAAATAGTGATGACCTCAGCTCAACACTAGAAAGAATCCTCCTAGGGTATAAAATATCAAGACACACCATTAAGTTGGATAAGAACTAAATATGCCATTCCAACGGCCTCTGAGAAATTAAAATAGAAGCTAAGCTACCCATACTCACTGCCTTTTGGCTCAAGGTATTCGTTACCATATTTGCCTTGCCTGGATGATACAAGATAGATATATTATAATCCTTAAAAAAATCCATCCATGTATGCTACCTAGTATTAAGTACTCTCTGGGTCATAAGATGTTGAAGACTACGATGATCCATAATAATCTCACAATGCATACCATAACAATAAGGCCTCTAAATCTTAAGCGCAAAAACTAACACCATCAAATCCAAATCATGAGTGAGGTAGTTGAGGTTATGCACCTTCAGCCACCTCAATGCATAAGTAATAACATGACCCTACTAAATTAATACACTACCCAAACCAATGCTAGAAGAATCACAATATATGGTAAATCTCTCACCCTCAACAAAAGGATCTAAAATAAGAGATGAAGTCAGAAATCCCTTGAGATTATAAAAGCTTGACTCATACTCCTCTGACCATAAAAAGGTACCTTTTTTGGAGTCAATATAGTCATCAACACTGCAATAGTAGCAAAACTCTCAACTAATCATCTATAATAATCAATGAAACTAATGAAGTTACGAACCTTAGTATGAGAAGTAGGCTTGGCCTATCATAAATAGACTAAATATTCACTGGGTCTACCATAATCCCATCCTAAGTACCTACATGTCTAAGGAATATCACCAACTTGAACCAAACATCACACTTAGAAAACTTTGCAAAAGCGTATGATCTCTCAAAGTCTGGAGCACCATCCTCAAATAATGAATATGCTCCTATCTACTTAAGGAGTTCAAATAAGGCTTGAACACGCGGTTTATCAAATCCATAAATGTAGCTGGGGCATTAGTCAACTTAAAAGACACCACTAATAAATCATAATGATCATATTGGGCCCTAACGACTGTCTTCAGGATTTTCTCAGCCTAAATCATTAAATGATGATAACCAAATCTCAAATCAGTATTAGAGAACACCGCTGCTCCCTAAAGATGGTTAAACAAATCATCAATATGAGGCATAGTATAATAGTTCTTCACCATCTCCTAATTAATCTTCTTATAATGAATGTATATATGAATAGATCCATCCTTCTACTTCACAAACAATTTAGGAGTTCCCCAAGGAGACATACTTGGTTTAATGAAACCCTTACCAAAAAGATCCTAAATCTTAGAATTCAGCTCCTTAAGCTCTGCAGGAGCTATACAGTAAGGTGCCATAAAAATAGGTTGAGTGGCCGGCTCAAGATCAATAATAAACTCAATACTATGCTCAGGAGGAAGGCTTGGTAGATCGGTAGGGAAACCATCAAGAAAATTTACAAACTATAAGAACAAAGTCAAGTGATGGTCTCTCCACATTAACAACATGAGTATAAGTAAGATAAGACTCACATTCATTCAAAATAATCCTTCTAATACTATTATATGAAATAATCCCCATCGGCATACAGCTTATAACTCCCTTTCACAAGATCGAGGATATACTAGGTATGGCTAAGGTAGCGCTCTTGGAGAAACAATCAATGACCGTATGATAGTGCAATAATAGTCCATGCCCAGAATCATATTAAAATCCATCATATCTAACACAATAAGATCATCTGAGTATCAAGCACTCTAACACTCACAACACATTATCTATAAACCTGATCTACTATAAAAAAAATCACCCACGAGAGTAGATACATGTAATGATATATATGATAAATCCTAAGACACTCTAACCATGGGGCATACTATCCAGACACATAAGAATAAGTGGATCCAAGATTAAGAAAATACAAAGCCAACTGACGGCATAAAAAATTATACCTGGGATAACAATATCTAAAGACTTAACCTTGGGTCTAGCAGGTATTACATATAATTGACCATGCTCACCTCTTGGATGGGATTCTGACTAACCTCCTATCCTACCTGTATGAGA
Source organism: Capsicum baccatum var. pendulum (assembly GCA_030864225.1). NCBI lineage: Eukaryota > Viridiplantae > Streptophyta > Magnoliopsida > Solanales > Solanaceae > Capsicum > Capsicum baccatum. The sequence goes on along the minus strand of CM061560.1, from coordinate 153,657,749 downwards.
ACCTTCATAAACACCCTAGGGCTAGCACTATGACCTGCATACCACCTCTAGCTGGGGACAATACTACTTGACTTGTTGGAATGCTCTAATTTAAAGGAGCTATTGCTTTACAACCAGTTACTTTCTCAAGAAATGACCAAATGCTCTATAACCATAACATGCCCCAAGCCTGGATCCAATGCTTGAAGATTAAGCTCACCGAAAGAACCATCATGACTAGAATAGCCAAAAGATTAACCTCTTAAAAACCAACCACAACCCTATCTAAGACGATCAATGCAACAAGACTAGCCTCCATTAGTAATCTAAAACATGATCTGAATGGGTCTACTCAACTACCCTTGATGCTAATATGGATGATATGAATGGTACCTACCCGTTAACCACTGCCTCTGAACTATGAGCTACTATGACTCCTCCTGAACCTACCCTAATATCACCAACTCTTTTTATTGCCTTCTAAATCCTTAAAGGCATCTTCACCATAAGCTGAGCATGATTAGAAATCTCAAAAAAATACCTACTCATAACAACCAAACTCTGAGTAGACATACGAAGAAGAAGTCTAAATCATTAGACAAATAAACAAACTTTCTCATACTCAATATTCAGAATAGAACTAAAATGCCAGGACAACTGATGAAAATAATCCTCAAACATATACCAATCATGGATCCCTACTCTAACATTAAGAAATCACCCATCCAGTGATCTTTAAGGCTTTGAGGAATTTACTTCTTCAAAAATATCTTATAGAGTTAGGTCTATATAAAAAGGAGAGATCCAAATCGCCTAGAATCTAGATGATATCTCCACCAATGTTAAGCTGCCAATTCCATCTAAAAAGTAGTGTAATCTACACAACAAGTCTCAACTAGGCCCAAATTATGGAGCCTATTCTCACAAGGTATAAGGACCTCATATGCATCCTTTCTCGGTGCACAAGAAAACCTAGGCAAAGCCAATCTTAAGAATATGCCCAACATTTTTTTCTCCTTAATTGAAATAGTAGGCTAGGAAAGTACTAGCTAAGAAACTATCAGTATATAAAGAACCTCAACTCTAGAGCCATAACTACATGATATGGCCCTACCTTAGTACCACTCTAATTTATAGTTTGTGCACCACCAGATGGTGCACCACTAACCAATCCTAAAAGTTAAACCAAAAAGCATCTCAGATTACTGAACAAGAAATAAATCTCGATATAGCTGGGGTTGGTCCCTAGACCACCACTGGCTGAGATGGAAGAATCTCTAGATCGAGAGCAGGAATGGGATTTGTCAAAGGCCTCCTATCCTGGACCCTATTTGGGGATAAATCCCTGGTCTATCCATAACCTCTAGGTCAACTACAAACAATAAAAGGATCCCTAGGATCAGTCTCAAGGCTCTTGTCTCATATAGCGGAAAAAGAAAGCTTTTGAACCAACTGAGATCTTTAGCATAAACTGAGCAAAAGAAGTTAGTAACTCCTAAGAATATTATATATCCTCCCAAAGATAAGAAACGAATGTTATTGTTCCAATCTGCAGGATTCTACTAGATACTTGCGCTTGTACTAATAAGACCGGTGAAACCTAAGCTATGATACCAATTTGTCATGGCTCAAGTTATGAGTCATGATGAGACCTACTTATCTTACTAGTAGGTAAGGAGAACCATTCCCTGAAGCTAGATGCAATGGGCTAACTTGGTGGAAAATGGACTAAATACTGAAAATTAACAATTCAAGACTTTAACAATTCAAGACTTAAGTAGAAATAAAATAGTCAAAATAGTCTAATAAATAGATTGAAAATCAAAAACCATCCTAAGACTCAGTAATGCTGGTACAAGAGATTCTACAAATGAACTATGAGTACTAAATGTTCAAATAAAATTCATCTCAAAGATGAAAGACCATACATTGTTAAATATAAGGAAAAGTGGTAACTACGACTCTAATAGGTTATTTAATATCTAAAACCAACGCTACATGAGCATACTAAGATCTAAATTGAAAGGTATAGAAGTGTAGTATGAGTACCAAAATCATGGGTACTCAGTAGGCATCATAAATGACTGAGCTAAATTATGATACAGACATGATAAGGTACCAGATAAAATAAGTTAAGTCAAAGTAAAAGGGGAAAACCTAGAAATAAGCTCCAACACCACTGTATATAAATACTTAAATAAATATAAAATAGTAGCATAAAGATAATACTACTATAACAATAGGATTATCCCCTATAAGGCAATAAGTGCGGATAATTAAATAACCCAACGTAGATCCCTATAATCCTTGAGGGTACAATCAAGGGAATTTAGAAACCAAATAACCATATATTATCAATTATTATGCCATAACTAAGAATTTATCCAAACCATACCTTATCATAATAACTCACAGCACCGAACTTGAATTGAAACTCAATAGCATCATCATCATCATTATTATGAATTGTCGGACTTGAACCAATACTCATATATATATGTATATAAACTGTATCAATGAACCATATGAAGAAGCCATATCGATAATCTAACTCACTAAACTATACCGATGGGCTATAACTATAGACTATCCCTTTTACTCATATATATACATCAAACCAAAAATCACAACCATAAGTCATATCGATACCTACACCTATGAATTGTATTAATATCACATCTATTAAGTTATACCAATAACCATGCAATTAGGCCATGTCAATAGTCATATCCAAAAATTATACCAATAATTATGTCTATAAACCATTAATAATATATATAAGCCATATCATTTATAAAATCTATAACTATATCATTAGGCATGTTGATAGGCCATATCATTAATCATATCCAGAGACCTTATAAATAATTATTTATGTGTAAGCCATATCATTAATCATATCTATAACTCATATCATTAATCATATTTGAAAGCCATATCAATAATCACACACACACAAACACATATATTACATACCATTAGTCATATCGATAAATCATATCATTAATTATGTATGGAAAACATTTCAATAATCATATATATATATATAAGCTATATCATTAATCTTATCTATAAATCATATCATCAATCATATCTAGAAGCTATATCCATATATATATATATATAAGCCATATCATTAATCATATCTATAAATCATATCATTAATCATATCCGAAAGCCATATCCATAATCATCTTTAAATATAAGCCATATCATTAACCATATTTTTAAATAAAATTATTAGTCATATCCGAAAGCCATATCAATAATCATATATATATATAAGCTATGTCTTTAGTCATATCTATTAATCACATCATTAATCATATCCGTAAGCCACATAAGTAATTATATATATAAGCCATATCATTAGTATTATCTGTAAATCATATCATTAATCATATCTGGAATTAGCATCAATATTTTAATATTCGACAAACATACTCATTAAATATATTCAATTTTCTTAATTCCAAAATAAAACATTAATACGAGTATATCATATATTAGTAAGTCTACAAAGCTAACACAAGTCTTAGACTAAGGTGGGCCAGAGGGTGTAAGATACCTCAAATTTCAATCATTTTATTTTTGACCCTCATGCGTGCATAACACTGAATTTTGACTTGAATTATGTGTAGGGATGTTAAAAGGGAGCTTGGGGAAAGTTTTAAAATTTTTAAAAGGGGTTCAGTATTATTTTTGGACCCTGAGGCAATGAGAACAGATAAGATATCCAGACATACCGACGTTTTGATACCATCAGGAACAAGAAAAAAAATTCTAAGAAATCTAAAAAAGTGAAAAATTAGGTCTATGTCCAATGGATTATGCCTAGTAAGAAAAGGTTTTTTGTTTTAGTTTGACCTGTCGTCACATATGAAATAATGAACGGTATAAAATTTTGCAACCCTTTTTCCACTGGATCTATTACAGGATAGGGATAATGTGCACCAGCCATAGATCGAGCACTGGAGTTCCTCTCCTCAGTACCTTGGGACCAACAAGGAGTAGTACTGGAATATTGAACTGTTGTCCATCGACTAGCTGAGATATTAATGTTTCACAGAGAATAACCTCCACAATATTAGTGTGGCATGGAGGATAGCCTCTGCAATATTGGCATGCCATACTGCTGTGTTAAAAATACCCAGTTTTATTTTTTCACTTTGGGTAAGGAGCTTTTGGTCTTTTTACCACTTCTACGACCATTAAACATAAAATAACCCTATTCTCTTAAGTTTTTAAGGATAAAATCATTCTTTTTCTCTCTCAAACTCAAAATCCATGAACCTTCAAGGGTTTTTAAAGGATTGACCATCCAAGCTCTAAACACCAAATTGTTTCAATTTCTTGTGTATTTTAGGCATGTACCTCATTTCCTAACTTTAGATTTACATCGTGGAACATATTTACTCATTATCCATGTGATTTAAATTGATGGGTTTGAAATTGGGTTGAGGGTTTTTGAATGGTGATGTGTTATGGTTTCATAGAACTTTCAATGCTTCTAATGATGAAAATATACATATTACTTAGGACTTTTGGTTAGATATGATGTGTTTTGTGTTTTGTGTTGCATGAAATCAGGTTTTGGAACTATTCTAGAGAAAAATAGTGAAAGTTAAAGTTTTGGACTACTAAAGTGGGAACCTATGGCCTATATGTACTACCTACGGGGCATAGCTGACAGAGTATGTCTCAGAAAGTGAAGTCTAGAGACTCAGAATCTTAGAAGAAGACTATTCTACTTATGAAGGGTACCTATAATCTGTAGGTGCTACCTATGGTCTGTAGGTGATAGAATAAGTGTCAGAGAAGCAGAATACAAAGAGTTTTCAGGAGATATAGAGGAGGGGCACCAACGTGGGATGACCTAAGATCCGTAGGTTCCACCTATATCCTGTAGATTATTTAGTAAGTGTCCACCAATCTTGATTTTCCTGTTTTGTTTGGGAATGGTTTCCTATGGTTTCCTAGTACTCTATATATACCCTTTTGATATTTTTTAGTTAGTTTACTCATTCTTGATACTTACAAACATATACATGATTCTTAGATTCAATTTTGATCTTGGGATTATTTTGTATTGATTTTTGTTGATTATTCAGTTGAATACTTTGGATTTTACTCATTTATTATAGCGATATTTTTTTGAATGCTTCCAATTATGAATTCTTTATATCATTTCCAATAATGAGAGGCTAATTCTCTTAGCTAGGGTTGTGGGAACCATGGCTAAATAATGAAGTAGAAGAAGTGTTCAATCCTTCTAGAATATTGTTGCTACATTAATTTTGGTTTTCTTAGAGTTTATTACTTTTATAATTGTTTAAAATGTTAGGATCCAGCCTATATTCACTATAAAGATGAGAGAGAGGTAGAGATTGGGCAAAAGAGATCATAATAGTGATTTGGGGTTAGTTGCCAAAATAAGCTTACATATATTATCTACTTAACATGATTAACTTACATATAATCAACTTCAAATAGAGAGAAGATAGTTAAAACTGAGGTCCCAGGTAAGGGTTAGTAAGGTGATGCTCTAAGAACGATAGGATATGAGTAAAATTCACCAAATAGCATTGAGAGGTGGTTGGTGATACCTAACTTACCATATTCTACATGTGTTGCAACTTGGTAGTTGGATTGAGCATGAGAAGCCTACTAAGTTAGAAGATAGCAGAACACAAGCCAAGTGTTAGTTTATAACTATTTACAACCAAAGCTTTTGAGTTTGGTTACTATTTACAACCCCCCATTTACTTCAGTACTGCTTATTGATTCTAGAAAACAAGAGATATATTTTCATGTATCACCTTTGGATTCAATCCATACCTTGATGGGTTACTAAATTTTTTTCAAACCTTTTTATCCTTATTTAGAGGCGTAGATTTGAGCGGCATCAAAATTTTGGCACCGTTCGGGGAATATGGTGTTGAGTTATTAATTAAAATTGCAGAAGTTTTTGGGTTTTTATTTTTTTTTATTAGTTAAGTGCATGCTGGTGTATTCCTAACTCAAAGAATCAAGGAAATCACTTGCCCTTACTATATCTGAACCAAAAGATAATTCTATATCCAAATCATACGATGATAGAACACATATGTGATGGCCAGCTTGAAGGAGTTTAAATGATCCTAATGTTGTGCCTCCTCTAGCTGGAACTGTTTAAAACATTGTTCATGAGAGAGTTGAGTAGTTATCAGCAGAAGCAGATAAGACCCAGAAGAGAGAAGCTGAGCCCTGTCGTATAGCTTAGGAGAAAGAACTGGCAAAGCAGAGACCAATAGTTAATCATTAAGCAGTACTCGATGGTAATTGAGTTAGAGTTAAAGGTGGTAGAGCTCAAGTTATCCTAGCATACCAGTACCTACCACCATATGATGAAGAGAAAGATATGGGATACGTTAAGCTGATCGAGAGATGAGCCATCATTCCTTCTATTTTGCCACCAAGTGTTAAGTTCAACATTACTAGTCCTATGATCCAACTCTTGAACTTAGTGTTATTGCAGATTTTGCTACGAACAATGCAAATATGAATCTAGCTAATATCATTGGGATCTGTACTTCTTATACTATACCTGGGGTAGATCAGGAGGCACTCAAACTTAGGCTGTTCCCTTTTCATTGACTGAAGAAGCTTAATTATGGTCGGGGGAACTTTCTCGAGGATTGATTAGTACTTGGAATGAGTTGAACAAGGAATTCTTGAATCATTTATTCCCTCTACCAAGAATGTTTAAATTACTAGATGAGATATGGAACTTCAGTCTGTTACATTCTGAGTCGATGTATGATTTTTGGTTTTAATGTAAGAAGAATTGAGCATGGTACCCAATTATTGAATTTTAAGGAAAACTTGATGGAGCTATTTTATAGATCCTTGAACATTAATTCCAGAGCTATGGTAGATACAATCATTAAAAGAACATTCCTACATTTATGTTGGAAAGTAGCATTTGATATTCTAGACAAGATCTTTCTTACCAACTGAGGGTAGTATACTCGGGAGGCAGAGCGGGGTGCGAGAACTTATGCCCTTGGGGCTTCCAATGACCACATCACGGTGGATGATTCTATAGAATAAAAGATTATGTAGCATTGGATTGATATTGGGTTGCTGACAAAGTAGTTTGCTAGAGTGAATTATGAGAATATTAATATAGTAAGTTCATAGGGTAAGGCCTCTAAGTCTTATGATTATTATTTAGAATAAGAGTCCAAGTAATTAGATAATGATTTGGTTTATTTTTAAGCCAAAGGGGAAATAAAACCATGATCAAAACTATTACAGAGATCGTTACAGAGATCAAAGTAGAGAGCGTGATGGTAATTAGAGAAGAAAGGATGACTACAAAGAGAAGGGAGACAAGTATGTTTCATCGGGCAGTCGATATACTAAGTAAAGGATTGAAGTGATTTTTTCCAAGTTTGTTAAGGGTTAATAATGTTAGGAAACTTACCTGAAGGAGATTAGGATAGATATCTCAAGATTGACCCAAAAGGTTGAATCATATACGACTGTGATAAAATAATTAGAAAAGCAGTTTGGGTCGACGTCTACAACTTCAAATTAGAGGCAACCAGGTACCCTTCGAAGATATACAACATAAAATCCCCAAAATGATGGTTATTTTCTAACTATTACTACTCTGAATGGTAAATCTACTGTTGATCCCTCATTGCCTATTGTTGTTGATTCTATGAATTATTGTATTGTGGTTGATGAGAAACCTACCATTAAGTTAGATAAGGAAATAATTATTGATGGTAATGTTGATCAGGATAAAGGTATGGGCATGGTCGATAAGTCTGTAATACAGTTAATTCTATAGCCTCCCAACTTTTTTCTCAAAGATTAAAATAAAAGAAATAAGAAGGGAAATTCAAGGAGTTTATTTATATGATGAAGTAGTTAAGCTTGAACATCCCTTTTCTTGAGGCTCTTAAGTAGTGCTTGGATATATGAATTTCATAACAGAATTAGTCACAATAAATCAGAAGGAAAGTTTTGATCCCATTGGTAATATGTACCATTTTAGTGCTATCACTTCTAAATACTTAGTTGATAAAAAAAGGACCTGAGGCTTTCACTATTCCATGTGCTATTGTGCCCTTTCACCTTAAATGAGATTTATATGACTTAGGAGCCAGTATCAATCTAATGCCGCTGGTGGTGTACAAGAAATTGGTGCTAGGGGCACCCAAACCTACATATATAAAGTTATTAATGGTCGACCAATCTATGAAGAAGCCGATGGGTATATTGTATGATGTATTGGTGAAGGTGGCATCCTTCATATTTCTAGCTGACTTCATTATCCTTAACTATGAAGTGGACTTCTAAGCTCCTATTATATTAGGTAGACCCCTCCTATCCACAAGTGGGATACTGATTGACATGGAGTTGGGGTAGATAAAGTTTTGCCTTAACATTGAGTAGGCAAACTTTGATGCGTATCAATTAGCAAAAACCAGATAATATATGAGTTTTGTCTTTCATAGACACTATCAATAATGATATTGATATAGACGTTGTGCCTATTAAAGAAAAACATGGGGTTGAGGCATTAGCAGTAGTAATCTTAAATTTAAAGTGTGACAATATTAAAGAATATAAGGAGATGGTTAAAGCATTGTATGGTAGAGGTTCTTACAATTATAATCCAAACACTATGGATCTTGAAATTAAGAATAGAACCACTCCCCTAGTGCGACCATTTATTATGGAGCAGTCAGTTTTGGAAATAAAATCTCTCCTATCTTATTTATGGTCTGCATTCTTGGGGATGAAAATACCTTACCAGTGATTATTGTTGTAGATTTATTAGAATCATAGGTTGAAGCATTAATATCAGTACTATAGAGGTTCACGAGAGCTATTGGGTTGACCATAACTGATATTATAAGGATTCTACCTGGTGTATGCACTCATAAGATAAAGCTTGAGCCAAAATGTATTCTTAACATTGAGCATCGGCAACAATTAAATCCTTTTATGCTGGGGGTTGTAAAGAAAAAATTATCAAGTGTTTAAATACTAGTGTAGTTTACCCTATTATGGATAACAAGTGGGTCAACTCGGTTTAATATGTGCTGAGAAAGGGTAGAATCAGTGTTGTTCCTAATGAAAATAATAAACTTGTGCCTATGTGAAACATGTGTCTTTAGAACCTTAGAAAATTGCCTATGTTGGAGTTTCTGGACCACATACGACTAGGAGGTTCTACCCACATGATAGGGTATGGGTCAAGTGACCAGTCGTATGTTGTACAGTGTTGGGTGGTTGAGTTTCTAGAATCGGTAAGACTAGGTGGGTATGAGTGGTATGGTTGGTGATGGGTTGTTGGGTTGGGTTGGATTTTCCTACACTTAATTTGAATCTTAGTAACTTAACTTGGATCTAAGTATGAGTAGCTCACCATGAGTTGTGAGGATAGGGTACGAGTCATCTAGGCCAACTCGTATTGTGGACAGTGTTCAACCACTCATAATTCTGATGTATAAACGTTTTGTGGGTACTAGTCATATACTTGGGTACGAGTTTTCCTAGGAGGTCATATATTGGAAAATTTTAGGAGTCCAAGAGATTCCTCGGATATGAGTGGGGGGTACCACTCGTATGGTAGGGTATGATTAGAAAGAGTTATTTGTACCTACCTGCGAGAAAATTTTACAGTTTAAGTTGGGGGTATTCTGGACATTTTCCCTTATAAATCCTTGGGACCACGACTTCAAACACCATTTTGGGGATTCTAACCTATTAGCAATCAATCAAACACTCTAAACTCTCTCCAATCTCTCTCAAGTATTTTGGGTCAAGGAAGGCTAGGTTTTTTTCAAAACAATAAATTTAGTTCTTAAAAGGGTGGTTTCTTTTCACCCTCATCACTATCTAATGCATGTTACTCATTGATCATTGTTAGTTCCAATTAAAGGCATGTTTTATGAATTTTTCTCTTGGAATAAATTGTGATTATGTTTGGGGTTTGAATTATACTTTGGGGGTTTTTGTTATAATGGTTGGTTATGGTTTTCCTATGTCTTTTACTTGTGGTTTTCATGACATAATGGTGGTTTAAATATGTGGTTTCATGGGAATGGTTAATTCGTTCTTGGTTTTGGATTTGGAAACTATATCTCCCCAATGTGTTTGATATAATGCCTATGAGAATGCTTTCGCTACACAGTTGAACATTTAATGAAACTATTGCATAGAACTTGGTAATGGAACTTAACTTGTTTTGGATGATTTTAAATGGTTTAATGGTAAGGGTTTGGTGGTCATGGTTTGGTTTAATTGAAAGCCTTGTAGGGTACAGGGGAATCCCCCAAGAAAACATTATGATAAACTACTTGTGGGGTACATGGGAATCCCCTTAGTAAACTTAATAATATTTTAATCTATGGGTACATGGGAATCCCTTTGTTTCTTTAAAAGGTTAGCTAAGGATATTTCTTGAAAGCTATAGTCAGTATGACAATACCACTACTTATAGACTTAGTTAATAATAAATAGAATGGTGGTTTGGTTGTGTGCTAATGGTTTTAATTAGGCAATAATGGTTTGGTTTGGTTGTGTGCTAATGGTTTTAATTGGGAAATAATGGCTAAGTGTGATAGCTAATCGTGAAGGAGTGAGTCCAATAAGTAAACACTAGAAACTCATTTTTGCTGACATTAGGATTGGTCATGGTGACCATATATGATACTTATGTGATACGTGGGAATCCCCAAAGTTACACTTGTATATATGTATCATGGAGAGAGAAGGGTACATGGGTAACACAACCCATCCTGGGGCCTTATTGTAATGGGCATCCCAAGACCACCCTATTATCCAACCCATCCTCCAGCTGCTTACCCTGAGTTGGTTGAATTTCGAGTATGTAAGAAAATAGTGTAAAAGCTTACACAAAGACTCTGGGATGAGATCACAACCATGACCAACTCAATAGAGTCCATCCATACTATACCAATAATCCAACCATACCCAACCATACCAGAACAAGGGCCAAAAACCACGCCATAACCAAGGATGTTCCAAAACAAAGATATAATCAATCCCAAAATAAAATATGATGGAATAGTAAGAAATTATGTCCAATTATGCCATCCTCCCAGCTTATTCCAATACCAAGGCAGACACCTATGCCGATCCCGCCCATTCAAACACATAGAAGTACCATAAAGGCTCTAACCAAAAGAGAAAGGAAATCCATTTGGCACATGCCCCCAATCATAGACTAAACCAATATCCAAAATAAAACTAAAATGACATGGAATATCCATAACATGATATGGAGCTATCCAAAAGGATGGAAGCTCACCACTTCAGTCCAAATGCTGTCGTCGAGTTAGTCACTGTATGGAGGAGTAGAATATTCGATTCCTGCATAGGATGGGTATGCAGCCACCCATAAATAGGGTTAGCGAGTGATCACTACCATGATATCAGGGTAAGGATAAAATAAGTCCATTTATAAAATCAAGTAAAACCATCCATAATGCATACAACCATATAACAATACATGCATACATTTATATATAACTATGCCGGGAAAGGGGATGTATGTGTGTGTATATATATATATATATATACAACCATGCCAAGAAAGGGGATCAAGTTTAGCATGCCTTTAAAACCTTTACATGGGTTGTATAGCTTTGCCGTCCTAAACCACCCATGGGCTATATGGGTTCACCTCCCCATTCTAAAAGGGCCGCAGTGTATGTAGCTACACAAGCAGGGAAGAAACCTTGGGATGACTATTAAATCCCCCAAATATATTGTGGCATCATGCACACGTTCACCAACACCAACCTCATATAGGCAACTATAAGTTTCCAGTTTTGGTCTCCCCGGGACCTCCACCTTCCATGGCTTAGCTACTCTTCCCACCATTATTTCCCAATTAAAACTAATTTCCAAATAACCAAACCATTATCCATATATTAGCCAAGGCCATTGATATTGGTATCGTCATATGAACCCTTACTTGGAAGCATCATCCATAGCCAACCAATTATAGGTTTAAAGGGACTTTCAAGTGCCCTTTCATTTAACATATTAAACCACTTAGGGGATTCCATGTACCCCTCAAGCATAACAATTATCCCTTTACCATTTAAATCCATTTAAACTATGCATAATTCCTTTACCAAGTTTTAAAACATGCAAAAGTTCCATTAAAATGGCCAATGCAATGAACATATCCTTATAAGCATTTTGTCAAACACATTGGGGGCATAATATGACCAAAACCAATTCCAATAACTATTAAACCATTTCCATTCAATCAAATTATCCAAAGACATCATCAATGCATATAAAATCATAATTAAAACCATGGAAAACCATAACCAACTATTTCATATCAAAACCCCTAATCAAATTTGAAAACCATAATCATACAATTAATGAAATCATAGAAAGATTCATAAAACCCTGGATTTAGCAAAAATTAACAATGAGGGAATAGAACATGCCTTAAACAACGATGATAATGGAAAGAAATCACCAAAACAAGCCCCAAATTGATCCTTTAGTTGAAACCCTAGCTTTTCTTTCCCAAAATCCCTTAAGAGAATTATGAAATGTTTAGAAGAGTTTCTATGTATTAATGAATGCAATAATAGGGTTAATAACCTCTCAAGTAGGTTAGAAGACATGGTACCCTATTAGGATAAGTGGGGAAATATCCAAAATACCCTTACTTAAGTTGCACCAAAATTCCATCACAGGGATACAACTGACGCACACGAGTCGTACCCTCTGAAAAAATTAGCATTCTCCACTCGTATCCTATCATCAAACCATGGAGCCAACACTTTATAGCATATGAATCATCACACGAAGTTGTATTGACAACATACAATCTATACCCTTCATCCGTACACCTGGCAGATTTATACCCAAGGAATATTTAGACACTGTCCACCATAAGAGTCCTGGTTATGACTCGTACCCTGTCTTACAGCTCATGGTGATCCACTCGTACTAAGATCCAACTTAAGTATCCAAGTCAAAGATTAAGTTAAGGAACTAAATGATCCGTAACCACCAATACAACTTGTACCCCTAAGTAGTATCCATTACAGTAACCAAAATCCATCTTACCAACCAATAATGGTCAGTATACGATAGGACCTTACCATCTATACCTAACCATACTACTCTTACCTATGAGTTGTATTGGGTCTAGAGATTTGAATTTCACAAAATTTTCTAAGGTCCAAAAACCAAGGTATTTCAATAGGAATCTCCTATTGTTGTGGTATCTCTGGTTTATGTGGCATGAGCTGAGGGTAGCATGAGGTATAGGAACTTATCGTATTATAAAACATAACATGAGTACATGAGCAATGAGCTATATAACCTAAGTCTGGAGGTTTTGTATTTGTGGAACATGGTTTGTAATACCATGTGAACTGGAATTCCTTATACCAGGAACTTTAAGTGTACATGACTTTTGCTAGCATGCTCAAATATGAGCTATGATCATAGAGATGACATGTAAGCTATGAATATATATCATGATAATTGATGGGTTTTGAAAGTATGAAATACGATTCTGAGATGAGTTACGTGATCATGCCCACTGCGGGAGTAGACAAGAATGTCATCTATAAAGACTATGACGAACATGTCCAAGTACTATTCGAACACACGGTTCATCAAGTCCATGAAAGCTGCTGAAGCATTGGTAAGACCAAAGGAAATGACTAAGAGTTTGTAGTAACCATATTGAGTATTGAAGGCTGTCTTCGGGATGTCACATTCCCTGACCCTAAGCTGATGAAAGCCTGATCTAAGGTATATCTTGGAGAAATAGCTGTCACCCTAAAGTTGGTCAAACAAGTCATCACTTTTGGGAAGTGGATACTTGTTCTTGACCATGACTTGATTTAGCAATCGGTAGTTTATACACATTCTAAGAGAACCATTTTTCTTATGTACAAATAAAATTGGTACGCCCCACGGGGACATACTGGGTCTGATGAATCCCTTATCGAGGAGATCCTTTAACTATTCTCTTAATTCTTTGACTTTTGCTGGAGCCATTCTGTATGGCAGAATAGAAATGGGCTGAGTATCTGGGAGAAGATTGATTTCAAAATCAATTTCCTTTTCGGGAGGAACTCCAGGAATGTTTTCGGGAAACACATCTGGGAATTCACAAGCTACTAATACTAATTCAAGAAAAGGGGTTTCTGGACTAGAGTCTTGGACTCGAACAAGATGGTAGACAGATCCCTTTGATATCATTTTTCTAGCCCGAAGGTAAGTAACAAGCTGACCCCTAAGTGCTGAAGTACTACCCCTCCACTCTAGGATGGGTTTATTCAGAAACTGAAACAGGAAAATTTTCTTTCTGCAGTCAACTGAGGCATAGTAGAAATAAAGCCAATGCATGCCAAAAATGACATCAAAATCATTCATCTCTAATTTGACTAAGTCTGCTGACGTGACTTTTTGAGATACCATAACTGGATAGTTCATGCATACCCATCAGGCTATGATGGATTCACCCACTAGGGTAGAGATTGAGAAAGGCTTTGCTAGAATTTTAGGACTAACTCTGAAATCTACTGCTATATAAGGAGTAACAAAGGATGAAGAAGCTCCTAGATCTAGTAAAGCATAAACATGCAAATGATAAACTTATAACATACCAGTGACCAAATCAGGAGAAATTTCCTGATCCTATCGAGATTGAAAAAATATTGTCTATTTAGGTGCTGTCCACTGGTGGCACTGGATGAGGCATCCTACTGATTTCGGTGATTGGATTGAGCTAGGGGATGGCTGTGATAACTCTATGAACCCACCTGAGGACACTGTCTAAATCTGTAGCCTGGCTTGCCACATCCAAAACACACATCGTTGCTAGCTCTGCAGATACCTTGGTGGTTTCTGTCACACTACTGGCTGAGATGATTTGTTCAACCACTTTTTGGCCTAGATATTCTGGCACTCTTATTCTTCATCCCTTCTTTCCTATGCCTCTTCTCCCACTTTACAGAGCATGAGCCATAAGCCTTACTAGTATAATGGCCAGCTAATTATTTTGAGCAGTTACTGAATAAGCTGAGGCAATGAAAGTATTTCTAAATTTAGAGTGGGAGACACACTCATTTAGGGGATCTGCCTGAACGGTAGAGACGCTGACTCCTTTTCAATATTTCTCTTGTTATCTTCTTTGGAAGGAATATTCTGGAAGTATATGAAAGAGAGAAATTAGATTGAGAGTTTAACTTGAGATTGTGCTCACTCGCACAACATGAATACTGAAAGAAGGGAAACTTTTCCTAAAACATCTCGTAGCCTCTTGTCCATAAGTGTCGCGCTCAACACACCCATGCACAAGACTCTACTAAATGCGTCTTTCAAACTTCCTAGGACTCTATTGAACTTTAGGCTCTGATACAAAGTTTTTAATGCTCAGAGTTTGTACCCCAGACACTACACGGTGCTCATAATCCTAAAGGACTACAAGCTAACCCATGACTCGTACCTACTGCAATAACTATAAAAAAATACTGTAATGATTGCAGAAATAGGTGAAAACATATGCCATAAGGTTCGAATCAATAAATATATCTGAATGCAGTATCAAAATACCAAAACTGAATAAAGTACCAAAAAACTAAACAACTATCTGAGAATACTCTAGTCTGAAAAGCCTCTAAACTGTCTGAACTGTGGAGATGATGGAACAAGTCCCTAACTAACTCCGACTACTAAAAATAATATTGAAATACTAAAATAATAAGAATGTCCTTGAACTATGAGGACACACCACTACTCTGAAAGATAAAGATCAGAACTGCTAAGGGTGCTGTGGAGCCCATGCATCTGAACCTGTGATATAAGACATCATAGCGCAAAAAGCATGTGTCAGTACTTTGAATGTACTGGTATTCTAGTAAGGTAGGCTGAAATATATGGGTTCATATGCATGTACAATAATAACTGAATAACATGAGTATGACTGAGTAAGAGTAGATGCATGAATACATAAACTGTAACTGAGATTGTGATAATACTGAGTACTGAATCTGAATACTGATAACTGATATCTGAGTTTATGCATATTGTATTAATAATTATTTGAATGACTGTATCTGATAGTTTTGACTACTGTGGAACCATACTGAGTTTCGTATTGAGCTTAGTGACTATGTCTGATAGTCCTGAATATGTAGAACTAAACTGAGTTCTATTATGATACTGAGAATGGAACTGAGACTATAGGAGGTAATTATGAAATCAATATACCCCTCTCTAATCTGATTGGGGTCCTACCTGTAACCCTAATTGGAAGGGTGTTAGTATCGTGCCACGGGCAAGGACAAGCTATGAAACCCTCTCTGATAGAAAGCTCTTCTGTCAACCCTCACTGGTAGGATAACTCGAATAAGATATATCAAACCTCATGATATCTGGCAGAAAGATATCTCAACCAATACTGCCTATGTATTTTTGTAATGCAGGGATTGGTACTAAGGATCAAACCCTCTACTGCCAGGAATACCCCCATCCCTAGTCTTACTCGATGCTGAATCCTATACCTAACTGAATGGACATTGAACTTATGTCTAGTCTATACTAGGATGGACTGAACTATTATTGATAATACTATTTAACTGAACTGAACTAGATTCACTAAGTCTCGTGGACTGACAAAAACTACTAAATTCTATTAACTGACTGGGTTTACTGAGGTCTGAACTGAGTACTGAACTAGACTGGAAGAATACTAGTGTATTAAGTTTTCCAGAGTTTTGTAACTGACTAAGAGTATTAATGATAGTGATGTAACTGTTACTGTTCTATGACTTATTATGGCTCTAAATAATCAGCTAAATTGTCGAGTACAAGTACCCTCAGGACTCGATAGCATAAAATAAGAGACATGGTATAAACTTGAAACTTGTAAACTAAGCATTTGATCATTCTTAATTCATTGGGGCATTTTAACAAACACTTGCATGTCATGAATGTGAATACATGCTAACATGATATACTTTCACTATTCAACTCACATGCTTAATTCATCAATCACAAAAAATACGCACATAATACTAATTAACATGTGAGCATATGATTCCAAATACCAAATTTATAATTTGAAAGCCTTAGCATGATTTCATATGATAACACATATAGATCAATTAAACCCACATGAAACTTATCATAAAACATGGATTTGAAACCCAATTATTTATTCTAAACAATAAATATTATCAAACCCCACATGGAAATTGTGAAATCAATCATACTTAAAGTTTAAAAGATTTATTGAACTCCAAGGGTGGAAGGGATCCTTTGATGAACACTTCACATACCTTAGTGCCTGCATTCTGAGAGATTGATGGTGAGTTCTTGATTTGAAATTAAATATCCTAGGGTTCTTGTTCTTAAGTATTTTGAGAAAAGATGGGTTTGATTACTTTTTAATGTGATAAATTTTGTGTTTTGGGGGATGAAGGTTGAGGGAAAAAGACCTAAATACCCTTAAGGATGCATTTTTTAATGACTGAAAATCTAAACCATCGACGCGCAGACCGACGTGCTGCATCATTGGCATCAATTTGATAACCAATGCATCGCATTGTGTCTATGTCTACTCACTAGAAATTGACACTGGGAGCTGGGAAAAACATTTTTCAATGCGATAGTCGATGCAGAGCGCTAAGATCATATTTATTCACTGTTTTAGGATTCCAAAGGAGCTTCAAACGAAGTCCAAAAAATCTAAAACTTGTCCAAAAACACCCATGGAAATTACTGATCATGAATCAACCTAAATATCCATCTATAATGGATGTAAAGGCTATGAAATAGGATCACCGACTTTCAAAGGCTAGAACGACACTATGTCTGAAAACTTAACTAGAATATTTTAAGTCTGGGACCCCTTAACAAGCTTAGAGGATTAAATTAAGCTAAGAATTTTGTGGGGTCTTACAAAGGATATAGGGAATTAATAGGAGTTCTTAAATTCATTTACTTACATTATGATAAGAATCTGAGTTAGCTTCTAAAGCATTTTTTTGGTTTTACTCTTTACAGATAACTAGGACATCTGTTATCACAACATGAGATGAGGGTTCGAAGACTGATCCTAGGGATCCTATCACCTTTCATGTATAAAATATAGTTCATGGATGGATTAGTGATATATCCCTAGATAGGGGCAAGGATAGAGGGCCTTCAACAGACCCTATTCCTACCTCCAAGCTAGAGATTCTTTCTCCCCAGCCAATGATGAGCCAGGGACCTTCAAAGCTCCATCTGGTTTTATTTCATATTTAGTTCTTAGGGATGATTTGGTTCAGGTTTTGGAATTGGTTAGTGGTGCATCGTATGATCGTGCACAGTTTACTAGTTAGAGTGGTATTGAGGCAGGGGCACATCCTCTAGCTACGAATCCCAGATTTAAGGTCCCTCCTGAACCAGTACTTTCTTATCTAGTAGTTGCCCAACCTATTATGTCTGTGGAGGAGAAGAAGACATTGGGTTGATCCTTGAGATTGGCTCAACCTAGTTTTTTTTGTAAACCAGACGAGGATGCATATGAGTTCTTACTTGCTTGTAAGGTTAGGATCTATAATTTAGGACAAGTTAAGACTTGTGGTGAGGATTACACTACTTTTAGTTAGACTTGGTAGCTCGACATTGGAAGAGAGGCCATCTTAATTCTAAGCCAGCGGGATCTTCCCTATTGACATAGACTCAGTTCTCTTAGATCTTCTTGGAGAAGTAAATACCACCCAAACTTAAGGATCATACGAGGGATCAATTCTCAAGGTTGGAGCAAGAATCCATGACTATTTTAGAGTATGAGGCTCAATTTCATAAAATGGATAGGCATGCTACTTGTATCTTGACTACTGAGTGTAAGAGAGATTATTACTTTGTTTCAGGACTGAGACTTCCTCTTCTTATGTCTATAAAGAATTTTATTTCTATCGGTAGGTCTTTTTCTATGATTTTTTATCATTCTCAAGTTATAGAGGGGATGCATTGCGAGGCCCAAGGGGGAAGCAATAAAAGGTTATGACATCAGGGTTGTAACTTTAGGAGTCATAGTGATTCGAAATTCAGTCGTAGTGGTTCATAGGGTAGGCATCCTCGGTGTCACTCGTATTAGTACTAGGGTCAATTTAGTAGGCCCTTTCAAGCCGCTCTTTTGATTATAGATAGAACCTAGTCTAGTTTTAGTAATTTTCTTGGAAAGTGTAGTGGTCTGACTTTGAGGTATTTATCTCCTATTTATTCTAGTCGTGGTAGTTATTTTGGGTCAGCCAAATCTTCTAGTTTCAGTACTGTTCTTGGAATATATTATGGTTGTAGGGCTTTTTTCATTTTTAGAGGAAGTGTCGCATTCGTGGAGTGATGGTTCCTTAAGTTCAGAGTGTTCTAATGATTTGAGAAGTTCTTCCTCTAAATAGAGGTAGTTTGCCTTCTCGTAGAGGTAGTCCCCAGGGTGATCGTGGAGGATCTCAATCAGTTAGGATAGGAGATTGTTCAGTAGCCCGCCAGATGGTAGGCGTGGTAAGTTGTATGCAGTTGCTGCTAGACCCAAAGTTGAGTTATTTTCTATTATTACCAGTACTATCGTGGTGTGACATCGATTAGATTTTTCATTATTTGATGTGGGATACACTTATTCTCAAGTGTTTTCTTATTATGATCCATTGTAACCTTCGCCATGCATGACGTACCCCTGATAATTAGGCAGGAAGTAGTTAGCCTCGAGATAACAATGATTATTTCTTATATTCTTGCTAGGAGTCTGATTTTGAAGTGTTGTGAGTCTTATCTCACTTATAATCATGAAGTTAGTGTAGAGAGTTTGTCACTTGACTCTATTCTTATAGTTTGTGAGTTTCCTAATATTTTTCCTATCGATCTACCTGCTCTTCCTCCTAAGTATGATTTTTAGTTTGTTATTGATATTGAGTAGCGTACTCGACCAATTTCTATGTTAAATTACCACATGCATCTTGCCAAGCTTAAGAATCTAAATTATCAACTTTAGGATCTTCGTGGTAAAGGTTTTATTAGACCGTGTGTTTCTCCTTAGGAAGCTCCTGTGTTGTTTGTGAAGAAGAGATATGGTTCTGTGCATAAATATATTGACTATAGTTAGAATAATAAGGTTACAATAAAGAGTCAATATACTATGCCTCCCATTCATGATTTGTTTGACCAACTTTAAGGAGTAACGATGTTCTCTAAGATTGATTTGAGGTTCAGTTACTAATGTTCCATGGTTTCATGGAACTTTCAATTCTTAAAACCGAGAAATATGCAAGTTACTTAGTCTGTTTTGTTTGATGTGATGTGTTTTGTGTCTCATTTTGCAGGAAACCAGGTTTTGGGAGCTAAATAGAAGAAAAGAAGTTTAAATTTGAGCTTTGACCAACCTACGTTGTCACCTACTTGGCGTAGGTTCTACTTACGTGGTGTAAGTAATAGAGTAGGTGTTAGAAGGTTGGAGTTAATAGAAAAACAAAAGTTGAGAATTTTTCCCTGCTACCTATGATGGGAAATCTATGACCTATAGGTACCTCCTACGGCCCATAGGTTCCAGATTAAGTGTAAAAAATTTAAGATTCAGAGATATACGTAGATATGAAGACCCTGTCACCTATGTGAGGCCACCTATGGCCTGTAAGTGGCACCGTAGGTGTTGGAAAGGATTCCTAGGGTTTGTATATAATCTATAAATACTCTTTCGACATTTTATAGTTAGTTTATGCACTTTGACGCACCTTATACCCTTATAAACATATTTTGATTCCAAGATTGACTTTTGATCATGAGATTCTTGTGTTCTTGGTTTTTAGTTGATTAATTAATTTAAGAATTTGGGTTTTCTTTGTCTATTAATATGATATTATTTCTATTCTATATTTATCGAATTCAATTGATAATTTTGTAACTATGAGTAGCTAATTCCCTTAGCTATGGTTATGGGAACCTTGGTGGGTTAACAAAGTAAGGGAAGTGTGAGGTTTAACTTAACCATTGTTGCTTCATGTATTGTGATATTTTTCTTATTTTTTGCTTCCTGGGTAATGCAGAAGCTAAGGACTCGCCTGAATTCGCGATTATCTTCACAAAATTGTTTAAGATTGGGAAAAGAAGGTTGCAACAGTGATTTGATGCTATCAACCCTCATCTAATAACTTGAGACCCACAAGATGATAGTTAAACTGGGGTCCATAAAAGGGTTAGTAAGGCGACACCATGAGACTCACAAGGTAAAGGGTGAGATTCATCAAAGGCTTTTACAAGCCGATTAGTGATACAATGCTTTTTAGATTTTGAATATGTGACCTTGAGATAGTCGGATTGAACACGATAAACCTACAAAGTTAGAAGCCATGGGGGAGGAAGGACTAGTGTTCGCTTTAGATTGTTTTCAACCAAAAACATTCAAATCGTGTTAATTTCACTATTTGATACAAAATCCCCTATTTACTTTCTTGTGCTTCGACTACTCACCAAGTTTGAGAGATGAGTTTGAACTATTCCCTGTGGGATCGTCCCCAACTCAATGGGGTTACTATATTTTGACATCGATATCCTTAAATGTTTTGGAGGGTATAGTTTTGGTGACATTAAATTTTGGCATTGTTATCGGGGAATATGGTTGCGGAGTTGTTGATTGAAGTTCTAGAAATTTTTGGGTTTTATTTTTTCTATTCTTCTTGCAGCATACACCAGTGTATGTCTATCACTAGGAGCCAAGGTAATCCCTTACTCCATCTTAATCCTAAGACAGAGAGAATCCTATAAATGAATCATAGGATGATAGAACACGTATGTGAAGGTCATCTTGAGGGGATTTAGGACAATCCTATTGTCTTGCCTCCTCCTTCTCCTTGTACAGTTCAGGAGTCTATTTATCAAACCACTGATTAATTATTAGCATAAGAAAATGCTGCTAATGCAAAGAAAGAAATAAATACCCATTGTATAACTTAGGAGGCAGAGCTGGCAAGGCAGAGACAAGTAGAAGATTGTCGAGAAAAACTCAATGAAAACAAAGATAGAGGTCGAAGGGGTAGAGCTCAACTACTCCCATCCTATCAATACTTTCAGGCATATATTTATTTGAAAAAGGACTTAGGATATGTTAAGCCTATCGATATAGGATCTATCATTCCTCCAACATTTATACGGGGTCTAAAGTTCTACACTACTAGTGCTATGATCCAGTTGTTGAATCTTAAAGGCGTGTTTGTGGCATTTCCAAATGGATGCAAACATGCACCTCATTAATTTTATTGGAATTTGCACTTCATACACAAAACTAGGGGTGGATCAGTAATTTCTTAAGCTTAGGTTGTTACCTTTCTTTCTTATTGGTGAAACAACATTGTGGTTAGGAGAACTTCTGCATAGGTCCATTTCTATTTGGAATGAGCTGCGAAGGTAGTTTTAATATTGTTTCTTCCCTCTATCAAGAATTCTATAGTTGTAGGAAGAGATATATAATTTTAAGCTATTGTATTCAGAATCAATGTACGAAGCATGGTTTTGGTTTAAAAAGAAATTGATGATGGTTCCAAATCATAGAATTATGGGAAGCAACTTGCTTGAAATATTCTATCAAGTCCTAAATACTAGTTCAAAAGCTATGGAGGACACCATTAATAGTGGAGCATTCATGCACCTGCATTAGGAGTTTGCATTAGAGATAATAGATTAGATCTCTCTCACCAGCCGAGGTGGCATACTCGGGAGGCAGAGAGAGGCGTTAAAACTTATGCTATTGGGGCTTCCAACGACCATAGAATTGTTGATGACACAGTGGTGCAAAAGGTTGCTCAGCTAAAGATGGAGGTTAGGTTATTGATAAAGCAGTTCATGATGATGAATTATGAGATGGTGAATGTAGTGGGAATGTAAGGAAGGACCTCATAATCATATGAGTCAGATATGGATGAAGAGGCTAAATATCTAGATAGAGAGTTGGTGGGTTTCTGAGCCAAGGGCTAATCATTTGCTCAAGACAATTGGAACTGTAGGCAAGGGAATTATGGTTGGGACTACCATGGGGATAAATATAGAGATCAAAGTAGAGAGAGATGGGGACTAAAGAAACAATGATGGTTACAAAGAAATGAGTAGTACATATGTTCCACCATAAAACCATGACACTGAGTCAGGGATAGAGGTTATGTTGTCCAAGTTAGTAAAGGGTCATGAAATTTAGGAGAGTAGTCTTAAGAAGATTAAGATAGATATTTTTGGTTTGACCCAAAAAGTTGAATCGCATGCTTCTGCGATCAAGCAACTAGAGCAATAATTTAAAATAATGTTAACAACCTTGAATCAATATCAAACAAGCACTTTTTTGAGTAATATAGTGCTGAATGATGAAGCTAAGAATGATGTTGTTGATGTAGGTGAGGCACCTTAAGTAAAATCTAAAATATTTGTGAATAGTAGTGAGTCATCAAAGAAAATTGATAGGCATTGGTAAAAGTGTTAGGAAGTTAAATGAAAGGGGAAGGTAGCCGATCCTATATTGAAGACCATTCCATGAACCCCCTCCTTTTCCTTAGAGATTAAAGAAGAAAATGGAGGAATAAAAGTATCAAAAGTTTTTTTCTATGTTTAAAAAACTATCTGTTAACATTTCTCTTTTTGAATCTTTGGATAAAATTTGTGGATATGCTAAATTAATGAAGTATTTGGTCACTAAGAAATAGACGGTAAGTTTCAATCCCGTTGATAATGTACATCATTGTAGTGCTGTTGCTTCTAGATTGTTAGTAGAGAACAACAAGGACCCTATATCATTTAATATTTAATGTACTATTGTGTCCTTCAACTTCACTCGAGATCTATGTGACTTAGAAACCAACATAAATCTGATGCCATTGGTAGTGTATAAGCAGCTAGGGTTGGGGTCACCCAACCAACATCCATGAGGTTATTGATGGATGACCGGACTATGAAGAAACTAATTGGTATTTTGTGTGATGTTTTGGTGAAAGTTACATCCTTCATATTTCCAGTGGACTACATGATCCTTGACTGTTAGGTGGACTTAAAATTCCCTATTATCTTGGCTAGAACCTTCCAAGATATGGGTAAGGCTCTGGTCAATTTAGATTTTGGGAACATGAAGTTTAGACTAAATAATGAGTATGTAATCTTTAATGTATATCAGTTGATGAGGCAACCAAAGGATATGATGGTGGTATCTATGATAGCACTATTAATGATTATGATGCATTGACCATACCTATTATGGAGAGACTTGGTGTTGAGACACTAGCAACGACCATCATGAAATTTGATAGCGATGGCATTGATAAGCACAGCGAGATGGTGAACACATTGTATGGCAGAGATTCTTATATTTATGCTCCAAAGAAGCTTGACCTTGATCTGAAAAATAAAAGCAGTTCTCTAGCTCGACTATCTATTGAGGAGCCACTGGCCTTTGAATTGAAGGCCCTCTTATTTCACCTGTGATATGCATTTTTGGGGCCAATAATACCTTGTTGGTCATTATTGTTGCTAACTTATTAGAGACACGGGTTGAGGTGTTGATATCAGCTTTGCAGAGATTCAAGAGATCCATTGGATGTACCATTGTGGACATTATAGAGATTTCACCCGATATTTACACTAATAAAATACAACCTTACCTAGAGTTACACCCAAAATCAAGCCCTATAAAATGCTAAATTTTTCAATATATTAGGTAGTGAAGAAATAAATTATCATTTGGTTAGATGCTGGAGTAGTTTACCCTATTATAGTTAGAAAGTATGTTAGCCTAATTTAATTCATATCGAATAAGGGTGGGATCATTGTGGTCCCTAATGTGAAGAATGAATCGGTTCCCATGAGACCAGTTACTGGATAGAGAGTATCCATGGATTACAGAAAGCTGAATACTTTGACTCAAAAGGACCATTTCGCAATACCTTTCATGGATCAGATGCTTGGCCAACTAGCAGGAAGGGGTTGGTATTGGTTTCTTGATGGGTACTCAGATATATTCAGATATCTATTATTCCTGAGGACTGAGAAAATCTATGTTTACTTGCCCTTATGGGACTTTTGCATGGAAGAGGATGTTTTTCAGATTATGCAATGCTTTCGCCACCTTTTAGAGATATATGATGTCTATATTTTTTGACAAGGTGAAAGACACTATAGAGTTAGTCATGGACAACTTTTTGTTGCTTTGATGATTGTTTGGCCCATTTGGCCAACGTACTCCAAAGATGTGAGGAGTGCAATCTAGTGCTGAATTGGAAGAAGTGCCATTTTATGATGAATGAAGATATTGTCCTTGATCGCAAAATCTCAAAATGGGGTATTGAATAGATAATGTAATATTGAGGTGATTAAAAAATTTCCTCCACCAGTGTCAATCAAAGGTATCCTAAGTTTTTTGGGTCATGCTGGCTTTTATAAGAGGTTCATCAAGGACTTTTCTTAAATTTCTTATACTCTATGCAAGCTTTTATATAAGGAGGTGGAATTTGTATTTGATTATGCATGTCTAGAGGCCTTTGATTTCCATAAGAAGTGGCTGATCTCGGCTTATATGATCGTATCCCCTAATTGGTCTTTACCATTTGAGGTTGTGTGTGATGCAAGTGGAGTGGCCATGGGTGCTGTCCTAGGCCAAAGACATGAGAAAATATTTCACCCAATCTATTATGCTAGAAAGATATTAACTCTACATATAAGAAATATACAGTCACTGAGTGGGAGCTTCTTGTGGTGGTTTTTTCCTTTCAGAAGTTCCGATCTTATTTGATTGGGAACAATGTCATAGTTCACAAAGAATATGTTTATTTTAGGTATCTAATGTCGAACAAGGATGCTAAACCAAGGTCAATACGCTGGGTCCTCTTGCTTCACGAATTTGAATTTGAGGTGAAAGATAAAAAAGGTACTGAGAACCAGGTTGCTGATCACTTATATTTCCTTGAGGAGGAGGCAATGCAGAATTTAGGGGGTAAACTTGACAAAGATGATACTTTCAAAAATTAGAAGGTCTTGGTAGCATCAGAAGACTTAATTCCCTAGTTTGTTGATTTTACCAATATTATTGCATGTGATCTTGTTCAACATGATTTGTCATACCAATAGAGAAAGTGGATCATGCATGAGGTGAGAAAATTTTTCTTGGATGAGCCATATATGTTTTGGATTTGTGTGGATGGTGTAATTCGTAGGTGTATTCCTAAAGTGGAGATGATGGGAATCTTTTAGGTATGTCACTCCTCACTAATTGGAGGTCATCATGGTGGTACCCACATAGCCCACAATATTTTGCAGTATGGGTATTATTAGCCAACAGTTTTCAAGGATGTTCATGACTGTGCACAAGATTGTGACCAGTGTCAACGTCAAGGAAATATTTCACGAAGTCATGAACTCTCCATGACACCTATCCTTAAGTTGGAGTTTTTAGATATAT
Organism: Capsicum baccatum var. pendulum; assembly: GCA_030864225.1. Classification (NCBI taxonomy): domain Eukaryota; kingdom Viridiplantae; phylum Streptophyta; class Magnoliopsida; order Solanales; family Solanaceae; genus Capsicum; species Capsicum baccatum. The sequence goes on along the minus strand of CM061560.1, from coordinate 153,631,285 downwards.
GGGAATTGAATTTATGAGTCCATTTATAAGATCTTATGGGAGTACAACCTAGTGGTAGTGGATTAAGTTTCAAAGTTTGTGGAGGTGGTTGCGCTTCCCAATAATAAGAGTCAAAGTGTCCATGCATTCTTCAAAAAAGTACATATTTTCTCAATTTTGCACTCCATGTGCTATTATAAGTGATGGTGGGCCTCACTTTTGCAATTGTCTTTTTAAGGACATGCTAAAACAATATGGTTAAAGCATAAGGTGGCAACACCTTACCATCCTCAGACGAGTGGGTAGGTTAAGGTCCCCAATAGAGAGATCAAGTCCATATTGGCAAAAACTGTAAATTCCAATAGGAAAGACTGGTATAGGAAGTTAGATGATGTATTGTAGGCCTACCAAATTGACATGACCCAAACTAGGACCTTTTTGTAATAGGAATCTCAAGCCTAATAAGGAGTGGAGATCACCCTGCTACCTAATCCACCTAACCAATATATACCCTGAGTCGAGTGAATTCCGGAGATATAACAAGATAAGGTGATTTGCAACACAAGTACTTTGGGATATGTCCAAGGCCATTACCAACCCAAACAAGTTTAACTATCCAATGACCATCAAACAGCCATAACAACACCAAAGTAACAAACCAAGTCCATATCCATAACGTACCCAAGTCCACAATTCTTTTATACAAAGCCTTTAAAAAAATCCAAGAATATCCGATCGGGACATATCCCTGATCTTAGCAAAATCCAATGTCAAAGTCTAAACAAATAGAGACATAAGAAAACTCAAAGCCAGGAATGGAGTCTTCCAAAGTATGGAAGCTCACTACTTCAAGTCAATATATGTTGTTCTCGAGTCCAATCACTAAGTAGGAGGTGTAAGAATATGACCAACACCTGCATCGCATAGGGATACAACATTGAAAATAGTTAGTGGTGGAGCGCTAGAATGTAACTTAAGGATAAGGATAAAATAATGCCAATAGTTCAAATCAAATCAACTAATGATTATAACCAATCTAATATATGCATATACATATATACCATGCTGGGGTAGAGAACAAGATAAGGATGAACTTTGAAACCCTTAACTATGGTTGTATAGCATGACCATAATAGAACAAGGTACCTATGGGCTATATAGGCCCATCTCCTCCTAGCTGGAAGGTCCCCAGTGCATGTAGCTACATTAATTAGAGAATATCCAAAATCGAATATGCCTATATAGGGAACTCGAACCTCCTGGCATAATCAAGGTAACTTAAGAACCAATAGATGTTTTATGGGGGACTCGAACCTCCCATTTACATATTCATTAGGGGGACTAAAACCACCTGGTCATAAAGACACCTACACCAACTAGCGTGGTTTCATCTGTTAGTCTTTTAGACTCCACTTTCACAGCCTGACAACACATCCCGCTTTTAAAGTCCTATTTAAGACCATCATTTCACATACACAATCATTAAGCCAATTACTTACCAAAGGCACTTTGTTGGAATCATCATACAAACACCACTTGTAAGCATACAACATGCAATTACCATTGTCAATCAACTAATCATTCATTTGACATTGGGACTCAAACTCATTGTCTAACAAAGACACTTGTTAATTCAAAGTTGAGGGACTCAAAACTGTTGTCTAGTAAGGACAGTGATAAATTTAATGTTTTAAGGACTCAAACTATTTTAAGCGAATTAAACCACCAAGGTTACCATTTAAATCATTGCATCGCCAACAAGGACTTTACAAACCATACATATTGTTAGGCTAATGTCTTAGTCCAAAACACCATTAATATGTGACTAGTTTATTCTCTTAGGCATTTTCACAAACACTTTGATGGCATACCATTACTAAGACCAGCACAAAAATAGAAACCATCAAGTTTAGGTTACCCATAACCCATTTGTTAAGCCATAATTACCAAACACCCACATGTTAAAACCATCACCAAAAATATGTATAAACATAATTTAAACCAAGAGTAAGCTATACTCAACAATATGTATCAAAACCTTCAACATTGGTTTTCAAAACCACCATTTATGAATCATAATCAATGTTTAAAACACATGATATTTGAGAAATAACATTGAGGTAAGAGTCACATGCCTTATTCATGAAGATTCATGGAAGAAACTTGACTCTTGAGCCTCTAGATGAACACCTTTGAAGAACCCTAGCCCCAATTTTCTTGAGAGAGTTTAGAGAGGATTTTGATGTGTTTTGATCTTTCAAAGTATGTTATGAGTGGACACAATAAGTTTAAAGTTTTTGGGACTTAAGGGTTTCGTGATGGGAAATATCTAATATGTCCTTAGCTTAAAAGCTGTAAAATGTGCACAAAAGTGTATGACTCCCCCCTTAACACGTACATAAATATACGAGTGGTACACACAACTCGTACCTGAGGAATCAATTTGGACTCCAACACTTTCCAACATACAAGTCCCTAGACCAAATCGTACCTAATCATATGATTAGTACCCCCTAACCCATACAGTAGACAAAATCCTCTAGGATAGACATATGACATCATATGGTTAGGTACCATACTACTCGTACCCTAACAAATGACTAGTAAGATGCCTAATCATACCTTAGAAAGAATGCAACTAAATCACACTAATTTTTATATGAGTTGATAACCCTAAATCGTACCCACAGTGTACGACTAGTACCAACATCTAATATGTTGTCCAGTGAGCTCAAAATCAAGGTTTTTCTAACAGTCAAAACTAGGGTGTTTCAATTCTCCCCCACTTGGATCACTAGCCATCATATGACGGGTAAAGGCAAGAACAAGCATGAGTTAACACATTTTATACATCTAACTAACCTTTAAGCAAGTTATAAAATAAAGTCAAAAAACAAGGATATTAATAACAACACATACCCCAAGCACAAATTTCTAGAACGAGGAACAAATGCGGATACTTGGACTTCATGTACTCTTCTGCTTCCCAAGTAGCATCCTCAACCTTATGGTTCCAACAAACAACCTTTCCAAAGCCACACCTTTTGTTTGTAACCGACGGACTTGACAATCCAAGATTTCAACCAAGACTACCTCATAAGATAAGGAATTTGAGATACCCATCCTTTCTAAAGGGAAAATCGATGAAGGATCAGCTACACATTTTTTCAACATAGAGACATGGACAACCAAATGAACAGAGCTCAAACAAGGAGACAACTCCAACTTATAAGCAACATTGAAAACCATCTTCACAACAAAATAGGGACCAATATACTAAGGACTTAAATTCCCCTTCTTACCAAACTGCATCACTCTATTCATGGGAGACACCTTCAAGAATATCGAATCACTAACCTTGAACTCCAACTACCTACACCTCATATCCGTATAGGACCGTTTGTGACTTTGAGCGATATTCAATCTATCATGAATCACCTTCACCTTCTCCAAGGCCTGGTGAACCAAATCAGCGCCAAACAACTTACCTTCACCAACTTTATATCACCCAATAGAAGAACGACATCTCCTACCATACAATGTCTAAAAAGAAGCCATACCAAAGCTAGAGTGGTAACTATTATTATAAGAAAACTCAATCAAACGAAACTGGTTGAACCAATTACCACCATGGTAAATCATGCAAGCATGAAGCATATCTTCAAATGTCTAAATGGTCCTCTCTACTTGTCCATCCAACTGTTGGTGGAAAGCAGTACTAAGGTACATCTTAGTTCACTAGCCTTTCTGAAATGAGTTCCAAAAATACAATGAGAATGAATTACCATGATCTAAAATAATAGAAACAATAGCAACATGAAACTTGACAATCTTCGAAAGATACAACTTAGCATAATCCTCTGCTGAATAACTAGTCTTCCATGGTAAAATTCATATTAATCACCTCCCACTTTTATTTAGGAAGCTCAAACTCTTGATACAACCCCTCCGAGTCTTTATGCTCAACCTTAACTTTTTTACACTCCTACACTTACACACATTGTTAGCCACACCTCGATTAATATTGTTCCACCAATAGAACTCCTTAAGTTCATGATACTTTTTCGTAGAACTAGGATGAATAGCATAACTAGATACATGTTGTTTGACCAAAATCCTTTTCTTCAATCCATCGACATCAGGAACACATAACCTACCCTGGTACCTCAAGATACCATCACCACTTATCGCAATGTCAACAACCTTTTGCTGACCCATATTCCTCTTAATCTTTATTAAATCATGATCCAATATTTGCTTTTCCTTTATCTCAACAACAAGAGATAGTTGTGATACCAGATGCACTAATACACCACTATTCTAGGAGTTTGTGAGATGAACTCCAAGTCTAGCCAAATGGTGAATATCCTTCACCAACTCTCGCTTATCCTCATCCCCATGAGCTAAACTCCCCATGGATAACCTGCTAAGAGCATCAACAACTATATTAGCTTTTCCTAAATGGTACTAAAGACTCATATCATAGTCTTTCAGTAACTTATGCCACCTTATTTTCTTGAGATTTAACGTTTTGAGAAAACACACACTATATGCTCTTATGATGAAAAAAGATATTAACATGAACCCCATAAAGATAGTGATGACAAATCTTCAATGCAAATACCACAGCTAACAACTCCAAATCATGGGTAGGATACTTCTTCTCATGAAATTTCAATTGCCTAGAAGCATGGCCACCACCCTGCTATGCTGCATCAAAACACAACCAATCCCAAAATGAGAAGCATCACAATAAACTACAGAGCCCTTATTTCCTTTAGGCATGGTCAAAACTGAAGTTGAAGTCAACTTATCATTTAATATCTTAAAACTACCCTCACATACATCCGACCATAAAAAGTTGACCTTTCTCTAGGTTAACTTAGTCAATAGGGTAGCTATAGTAAAAGAACTTTCCACAATTCTCTTATAGTAACTGGCTAAACCAAAGAAGCTTCGAATATTGATTCATGTCGTAGGTCTAGGCCACTTCTTAACCACTGCAACCTGTAGTACATATACCATGATCCACTCACTGGAGATAACATGGCCAAGAAAAATCACATCCTTTGATACGGAAAAGAGAAGGGAACACAAAACAAACACCAAATCAGTCCACTAATCTTAAGGATTCGAGGACCAAGATGGAGACCACACTCGAATTCGCTACTAACAATAAGAATACAAGATACAAGAGTGTATATTAACACCAAAACAGCTATGAAATGTGATGAACAAGATGAACAACAATAATACAAGTTTTGGATTCAACGAAGACCCCAAAACAGTCCACTACACAACAGATACACGATTTGCAAGAAAATAAAGATAGATAGTGAGACCAAGATTATTACAAGATTAAGAACCAAGTGTATTTCAACACTAACCCCTAATGAATGTAACAATCAAAACCACACTCTTACGGTGACCACCAAGGGAATGAACTAACCTTAAGATCTACCGTTTCCAAGCAAAAATCAATATTGGCTTTTCCAAGCCCTATGCTAAGGATGGCTTTTCCAAGCCCTACAACTAAGGGTGTTACACTCTCAAAAGAGAGAAAATATGTCTTTCAATTCTTCATCCTTCAAGATCTGCCAAGAAATGAGCTAAAATGACCTATTTATAGTGTAATACAAAAGAATACAAAAAGACCACTTTGCCCTTAATGATAGGTGCGGCCATGGTGTGTAAATACACCATGTGTAATGTCCAAAATGCCCTTAATTAAGGTCCAAATCCGTGAGTCCTCACTCTTAAATGCTCCAAGCAATCTTCCATACGCGAGATTGCTTTAAGTTACGCTCAAAATGGGTCCTCCATGCATGTTCTTGTATTCTCGAGGTGACCAAGTCTTGAGCCTCTATGTATTGGCCTCCAAAGATGTCATCAAAAGATAAGATGGCCATTTGTCCCGTATCATCCTCCCCTTCTTGAAAAGGATTCGACCTCGAATCCAAACCTTGCAAAACCGAAGAGAGGACAAACAAATACAAACTCCTCATGGCATGAGGGTTAGGGTTAGCATAACAAATCATCTCAACATGCCAAGGTTGCACATATTTGCAATATAACCAAGAATCCTTTGCAAGGAATATTAAAAACTCAATAAAAGATGTACAACGGATTTGGTTATAGGATACATCAAGAGTGACACTTTGCTTGTCATGTAGACCAAGAAACAAGTTTGGTGCACCAACATCACCATTTCTAAATTTGGCACCGGGTTCAAATGGGAAAAGTGGCCATAGACACGGGTCTCGACAACACTTCCCTTTCCCGTGGTCTACACCCAAACTAAATGACATACTCTCTACAATAACATAGATATGATCCAAAGCAAATAGAGAGTAGAGAAAAGTATCACTCAAATCGACTTCTACTAAGGTGCTCTCATGTGTGTACTCACTACTAGTTTCCCAATAATCACCATGAGTACTCTCAACAATGAAATCACACAAAGTAGAAGAAGAAGTAGCTTTCGCAACTACACATTCCTTACCCTTAAGAGGACTCTCATCTTCCAAGAAGAGATTTCCCTCTTTAGGAGGAATATTGCCACACCATAGTGGATTAGCATATAGGCTATAGCTTCCAAGGCAAGCTATACCATCATTTTCACCACTAGGTTCATTAGGAGTGTTTAAATCATCTTCAAACAAGACATTGTACTTAAAAAGAGTGTGATCTACCTCACGGACAGATTTGGAACAAGCAAGTTCCTCACTCTCTAAATGATCAATATCAAGTTTCAAGGATGTTTCAAACACAATATTACCCCAAGAAGAGCTCTCGGGTTCATTCTCACTTTGATCAACATTATCAACATCATCACACACTTGAGGTTCATTAATTACATCATACACATCCTCAAGTGGTGGGTAATTTTCACACATAAGTTGATCAACACAAATTTCAGAAGATAATGTACTTTCATTCAACATAATGGTTTCAACACTAGGTGGACATAAATCGATCTTACAAGAAGAGTCTATTCGGTCATCAATAGGATCAACTAGTGTATCCACACTTACAACATGTACATCATCATCAAGTGGCAAAGAAATAATACACTCACATATAGGCAAGCTACAACTCACACTCAATGGGCTACTAGCCACACAATTATCATTCACATGTACAAAAGTGTAAGAGTTTGCCATTTTACCTTGATGTCCTTGAGTAGATTCTTCTTTGTCATGGTGTGAAGGTCCTCCAAAAGTTTGGGAAGCAACTTTCTTTTGGCATTGTTCTTCTTCGCTTTCCATGTTGCTACCTACACAAATGTCCTTAGAAATAGAAGGACAAACAATGTTAGCATGGTTTGGTGGTAATCCTTTTACTTTGCTCCACACAACCTCTCCTTTTTCCACTCTCGGATTACCACCTTTCACTCCCTTACTCCTCTCAATCTTTTGTCTCTCATAATAATTCGAATTGGAGTAGGTAGGAACTTCTTTTTGCGGCCCGGGCAGAATGTACGTCTCGAGGCAATTTCCCCATCGGTCTCTTACAATATTAGGCCAATTTTGCATATTTGGAACTTTATGTTGTGCAAACCAATCGGCGCCTAAGCTCAAATGACCATAGTTTATGGGAAAAACATCACACCACATCTCCTCATGGTAATTAAATTGGGAGAAGACAACTTTTACCCTCTCGGTAACCTTAAACTTGTCCAAGAAGTATGGAACAAGTAAAGGCTCACAAAATAACCCCAAGTAATCAACCATGGATGGAACAATGTAGTTTCTATAGTACCTATCATTTAACACAACGAGGCAGCCCGTTATCCCACAAATGGTCACCTTTCCGGAGTGTACACTCCTTCTCGGATCAACATTGTAAAGCACATGAGTACCCCTCGGTTTTCGAGATGCATACCTTCTTCTTCCCATTGGACAACCTACACTATAGCTAGTATAACCATTCACGCTATATCGACCTTGATAAGAAGTACTACAAGGTGGAGAATATGACTCTTCACACTCCTCACGTGTACTCTCATCATAGCTCTCATAAGGTTTACGAATTAAAGGGTTATACCTAACACCAAATCTAGGTTCGGAGTGGGGAGTGCAAGACTCCTCACATGTCCCAACTTCATCATAAGATCCATCACGAGGTCCTACATCCTCTCCAAAGTCACCATAAGCACTAGGCACTTCATTCACCTCATTTTCTCCCTCAAAACAGTAATTTTCAAATCTGCCTATGTTTTGATCATGGCTATTTTCATAGCCTTCGCAATCTCCCTCAACTTCGTAGCCATAAAAACCCTCACTACAATTATAGTCTCCCATATTGTAGTCACAATAATCCCCGGCTATCAAAGTCATGTTCCCCTTATATCACCCTTTAAACCTACAAAATGAACAAACAAGATTAGTAGTAAAGCTCCTCACCAACACTCGTATACACTCACCTTTGTGATTCTCACAATTGGAGCGACGAATATTGAAAGTTGCTTATACTCCGGTAGTCAATAGGATGTCAATTCTACTTGGTGGCCGGAATAGATTCTTGTTTGATTGACTCAAGACACAAAATAAAATTTCCTTACGAACTTGAAATAAATAAGTTAAAACGAATTAAAAATGAGAAAAGCTCACAAATAACGAATACATGAAAGAAACGAATTCAACAATTAATCTACAACTAAGTAGGTGATTACTAGTTGTTAATTAATTGGAACCAATAAAATTGAAACTAAGGAACAATAAAAGGAAACTACTAAAATCTGAAATTTGAGCTTATTAATGATGTGAACAGTAGACAATGGGTGATGTGGCAGCATGCAATTGGTTTTGGTCCCACCCATTATAATCACAAATTCTGAAATTTTAAATCTTCACACTATTTGGAAAAGGTGACAATTTGTTTTTTGGTAGGGAAAACATAAGTCTTGAAATAAGGAAAAAGTATTTTGTCCCACAACACAAGGTTCTTGAAACAAGAAAAAAAGTGGTTTGTCCCACAAAATAAAGTTCTTGAAACAAGAAAAAGTAGTCCCACAAAACAAGGTCTTTGAAATAAGGAAAAGCTGAAAAAGTAGAAGTCTAGTCTAGGAAGTGTTGGGTTCAAGGTTTCTCACAACAAGCTTTACATCTTTTCATCATCACCTTTTGAATCTATATTGTCCTTTTGATTGTCTTAAGTTGTAAGAAAATATGAAGCACTAGATGAACACCACAACAACCTTCAAGAACACAACAACAACTTCTTCAAGAACACAACAACAACTTCTTCAAGAACACAACACAATACCACCAATTGTCAACAACAAGAACACAAGGCCAAGTACTACACCTTGAAACTTGGATCTATGTCTTGCAAGACTAACACAATACACACTCTTTTTTCTTCAACTTCAAAAATCAACAACCACTTTTTTTTTTCAACAATATATGGAGATGGTGAAGAACACCAAGAACACAAAGTTTGAGTCTTGAAGTTCTAAGGTTCAAGTTGGACCCCCCAAACAACAACAACAACTTTCCAAGCTTAAATTCCACAACACAATCTCCACAATACACGTTCAAAACTTGAACCAATCAACACATCACACGTTCAAGTCTTGAACCCGCAACAACAATACCAACAACTATCGGCCAAGTCCAAGTTCACAATAACAACATCAACAACAAAGGCTCAAATCAAGATATAGACTCAAAGTGTTAGTGAAGAACAATACTAACACTTAAGACAAGTAAAAATCTCGGCCAAGATACAACAAGAACACAATTTTCGGCCAAGAACACAAAGTGGACAGATTGCTATTTTTCTAAAAATTTCAGTTTTCAGTTTTTTTTTTTTTTTTTTATTTTCTAACAAGCAAACCCAAGATTGATCTTGTAGGAACAAGATCAATCCATGCTTTGATACCAAATGATACGGAAAAGAGAAGGGAACACAAAACAAACACAAAATCAGTCCACTAATCTTAAGGATTCGAGGACAGAGATGGAGACCACACTCGGATTCGCTACTAACAACAAGAATACAAGATACAAGAGTGTATATTAACACCAAAACAGCTATGAAATGTGATGAACAACAATAATACAAGTTTTGGATTCAACGAAGACCCCAAAACAGTCCACTACACAATAGATACACGATTTGCAAGAAAATAAAGATAGATAGTGAGACCAAGATTATTACAAGATTAAGAACCAAGTGTATTTCAACACTAACCCCTAATGAATGTAACAATCAAAACCACACTCTTACGGTGACCACCAAGGGAATGAACTAACCTTAAGATCTACCGTTTCCAAGCAAAGATCAATATTGGCTTTTCCAAGCCCTATGCTAAGGATGGCTTTTCCAAGCCCTACAACTAAGGGTGTTACACTCTCAAAAGAGAGAAAATATGTCTTTCAATTCTTCATCCTTCAAAATCTACCAAGAAATGAGCTAAAATGACCTATTTACAGTGTAATACAAAAGAATACAAAAAGACCACTTTGCCCTTAATGATAGGTGCGGCCATGGTGTGTAAATACACCATGTGTAATGTCCAAAATGCCCTTAATTAAGGTCCAAAACCGTGATTCCTCACTCTTAAATGCTCCAAGCAATCTTTCATACGCGAGATTGCTTTAAGTTACGCTCAAAACGGGTCCTCCATGCATGTTCTTGTATTCTCGAGGTGACCAAGTCTTGAGCCTCTATGTATTGGCCTCCAAAGATGTCATCAAAAGATAAGATGGCCATTTGTCCCGTATCATCCTTCAACCAAAACTCACACAGCGAGAACTTAGGATATAAATGCTAATCCTTGAAGGTCTGCAACACAGCACGAAGGTGTTTGACATGATCCACCTTATTGTTAGAGTATAGCAGAATATCATCAATGAAGATGATGGCAAGAAAATCTAGAAACTGATAGAAGACCTATTCACAAAATTTTTGAATGCCGCTAGGGCATCGATCAACCTAAAAAACATAACTAAGAACTCATAGTGACCATACTGGGTCCTGAAGGTAGTCTTCAAGATATCCACTTCCCTAATCTAAAGCTGATGATAACCCGACCTAAGGTCAATCTTCGAGAAATACTTCATATATTGGAGTTTATCGAACAAGTCATTGATACTAGGAAAAGGATATTTATTCCTTATAGTCACCTTATTCAGCAGATAATAATCAATACACATTAGAATAGAACCATCCGTCTTGTGCACAAAAAACAAAGGAGAACCTTAAGGAAACACACTAGGATGAATGAAACCTTTATCTATGAGATCCTATAATTCCTCCTTAAGCTCCTTCAACTCAGCCAGAGCCATCCTATAAGGAGGGATATAAATAAGTGTGTGTTTGAAATAAGATCAATCGCAAAATCAATTACCCTATTGGGAGGAATACCAGGAAGATCATTAGGGAAAACCTCGTGAAAGTCATTTTCCATAGGAAAGGACTCTTAAGAAGGACCATTCAAGTTAGAATGTTTAACCTAGTCAAAATAATACAAACACCCTTTGGAAATCAACTTTTGGGCTTTAAGATATGAAATGAATCTGTCTTTAGACACTAAAGAACCCCATTCCCATACAATGACTGGATCATTAGGGATTTTAAATATGACCTTATGGTTCAAAAAATCTAAGAAAAGAATAACACGAACGCATCTAATCTATTCCCAATATGATATCAAAGTCAACTATATCTAACTCTATCAAATCATAAGAGTTTCTCTACCACTAATGGATATCATACCCCCTCTATAGACTCTTTTATTAAACACAAATTTACTATCTAGGGTAGATACATGAAAAATATTATAAATAGACTCAGGAAAATCTTAAATGGGATCATATAAAAAAGAGTGGACCCAAGATCAAGTAGATAATACACATCATGAGAAAAATATTTCAACACACCATTAACAACATCGAGATATGACTCAAAATCCTGGTGAGATACAAGAGCATATAACCGATTCTAGCCAATGCCGGTACCAGAAGCAGAAACAAATACTGAAGCAGCACCCTTTGGTGCAGGAGTAGATGAAGAGGCAACCAAAACCTGGTTAGACCCAGAAGCTATTCTAACATAACAGTCGTGGTACATATGACCAATCTGACTATAATTAAAATATATGTTCTTCCCTTCCTCATAAAACCCACGGTGCGACCACCCATAAAATCTATAAGGAGAAAGGGTGGACCCGACTGATCCCCAATAGATTGAGATTAGGAATTGTGTGACCAGGACCCACTATCATGCTGGGACCAAGGATCACCTAACGGCTTTAGGTAAGGATCACTAGATGTGGAAAAAGAACTAGAAATCCCCCACTTCTTCTTTGGCCACTTACCACCATCTCTACCACTCTACTCAAAAAGCCTTTATTTCTTCTCCTACGTTTCACTAAACTCAACCTGCTTTCTTTTCTCTTCCTCCACTTACTATATGTACACTACTAACTTAGAGATGTCTATGTCTTGGATAAAAAAGAAGCCTTACTTTCAAGGATCATCTCACAAGATAGTCCCAAAGTAATCTTACACATTCTAGCCCTAATGTTAGAGACCAGCTCAGGAGCATACCTAGATAGATGATGAAATTTTAATGCGTACTCCTTGAAAGACATTCTACCTTTCCTAGAATTCATAAACTCTTATGTTTTTTCCTTCCTCAACTCTTGAGGAAAAAAGATATATAAGAAGGCACTAAAGAAATCCTCCCATAAGGTAGAACTAGCATCTTCACCCCTTGACTATTCCCATACTTCATACCACTGGTACTCTACATCTTTCAATTGATAGGAAGAAAACTCAACATCTTCAACCTACAAAGCATGCATAATCCAAAATATCTTCTCTATTTCATCTATGAAACTTCTAGGATCCTCCACAACCTTTATACCAGTAAATATATGAGGATGCAACCTTATAAATTGGCCAACCCGTGTGGCCTCAGAAGATGAAGTAACAAAAATACTACACTCAAATGGAGAAGCTACAAGTTGAGTCAACAAGTTAATGGAGCAACAAAATTTGACATTAGTAGCCTTTCTTTGTGGCGACTGAGTATGAGTATCACCCTAAGGAGTAGGATCAGTGGGGACAGGTAGAACCCTACAAGAATAGTTAGATGTAGCAACCCTTCACTGGGTTTAGACTCAAGAGGTAAAGCATGTCCAATGAACATTGTCCCAGTAGGGATAGAGGTATTTGCATGAACATTAGATCTTCTTGTAGGAAGGATCTAAAAGAAAAGCAAACAAAAATCAAAAGAATCCAAGACCTTAGACTCTATAGCTCAAAATAAGAAAATAAAAAAGTAAAGCATTCCTAAATGTCTCATAGCCTCTCTCTTATAAGTGTGGCACGCTACACACCCATAAAAGAGACTCTACTCCACACAACTTTGTGGATTCCCAATTGACCATGAACCTAGGCCTAATACCAACTTCAGAGGACTCAGACTAGGGACTTACCTTAATAGGCATCTCAAGCCAAACTAGGATCAGAGATCACCCTGCTACCCAATCCAACAGACCAACATATATCCTGAGTTAGATGAATTATAAACTTATAACAAGATAAGGTGATTAACAACACAAAGAATTTAGGATAGGTCCCAGACAATAACTAACCTAAACAAGTCTAACCATCCAATGTCGAACAAACAACCATAAAAAAACAAAATTAATAACTAAGTCCATATCCATAACATACAGTTTATCCATACAAAGCCTCTAAAAGAAATCCAAAAATTTACAGTAGGGATATGCCTCCAAACATAGACAAAACCAATTTCCAAGTCTAAGCCAATAAAGACATAAGAAAACTCAAAGACAAAAAAGGAGAATTTTAAAGCATGGAAGCTCACCACTTTAAGTCAACACAAGCTATTCCTGAGTCCAATAATTGCAAATGAGGTGTAATAATATGACCAATACTTGCATTGCGTGGGGATACAATATTGATGATGGTTACCGATTGGATTCCTAACATGTAACTCAAGGATAAGTATAAAATAATGCCAATCATTCAAATCTAATCAACCAATGCATATAACTAATATAATATGTACATATACATATATACCATTCCGGGGTAGGGAGCAAGAGTAGCATGAACTTTGAAAACGGTAACTTGGGTTGTGTGGCATAACCAACTAGAATAAGGTTCCAATGGGCTATATGGGCCCAGCTCTCCCCTAGCTGGAAGGGCCCCATTGCGTTTAGCCACATGAGCTAGAGAATATAAAAAATTGGATATTCCTATATGGGGGACTCGAACCTCCTAGCATAATCAAGGAGACTTAAGCACTAAATAATTTATTATAGAGGATTCCAACCTCCCATTCCCATATTTTTTTAGGGGACTTAAACCACCCAGTCACAATTAAACCAGTACTGGCTAGCGTAGCTTCAAGTGTTAGTCCTTTAGAATCCACTTTTATAGTCGAACTATATATCCACCTTTTAATACCCAATTCAAAACCATTATTTCACATACACAATCATTAAGGCAATTAATTAACAATGTCACTTTGTTGGTATCATCATGCCAACACCACTTGAAAGCGTACAATATGCCATTGCCATTACCAATCAAACAATCATTCTTTTTATTTTGGGAGTCGAATACATTATCTAACAAAGACACTTATTCAATTCAAAGTTTAGGGACTCAAACCCATTGTCTAGTAAAGACAATAATCAATTTAATATTTTAGGGACTCTAACCCCTTTATCCAATTAAACCACCAAGGTTACCATTGAAATCATTACTTGGTCAAGAAGGCCTTTACAAAACCATTTACAAACTATAAATATTCACTAGGCTAATGCCTTAGTTCAAAACAACATGAACATGTAACTAGTTTATTCTCTTAGGCATTTTCACAAATACTTTTATGGCATACCATTACTAAGACCAAAACCAAAGTAAAAACCATCATGTTTAGGGTTACCCATGACCCATTGGTTAATCCACAAGTACCAATCACACACAGGTGCAAGCCATCACCAAAAACATGTATAAATATAATTTAAACTAAGAGTAAGCAATACTTAACAATATGTATCAAAATTCTCATTATTGGTTTTCAAAACCACTATTTATGAATCATAATGTATGTTTAAAACACATGATATTCAATAAATAACAATGAGGGAAGAGTCACATGCCTTATTCATGAATATTGTCAAAAGAAACTTGACACTTGAGCCTCGAGATGAACACCTTTGAAGAACCCTAGCCCCAATTTTTTTAAGAGAGTTTAGACAGGATTTTTATGTGTTTTGATCTTTCAAAGTATGTTATGAGAGGCCACAATAAGTTCAAAGTTGTTGGGACTTAAGGGTTTTGTGATGGAAAATGTCTAAAATATCCTCAACTTAAAAGATGTAAAACATTCATGGGAGGGTTTGACTCCCCTCTCCCTTTAACTTATACATAAACATACGAGTGGTACACTCCACTCATATCCTAAGAATCAAATTAGACTACAACATATATGTCCCTAGACAAAATCTTACCAAATCATATAATTAGTACCCCCTAAACTATACCCTAGACAGAATCTTATAGGTTAGATATAAGAAATTATACGGTTAGGTACCATACTACTCGTACCCTAATGTATGACAAGTAAGATGCCTAATCATATGTTGGACAAAATATAACTAATCCACACTAATTTTCATATTAGTTAAGGACCCTGAACCATACCCATAAGTCATATGATGTCAAGTGAGATTAAAATTATGAATTTTCTAAGGGTCAAATCTAGGGTGTTTCACGAATTGCTTTTAAGACACTCATAGGTTCCTTCCCTTATTAGCTTGTGTATAAAAAGACATGTCACTTGTTGGTTGAATATGAGAACAATGCATTATGGGCATTGAATAAGCTCAATTTGGAGTGGCATGATGCAACTACGTTAAGGTTGGGAAAGGTGAATGAGTTGAATAAATTTTAGGTCTGTGCTTATAGGAGTTTTTTTATGTATCAAGAATGAATAAATCCATATCATGACAAGAAAATTGATAAAAGAGTATTTGAGCCCGGTGATTTAGTCTTGTTGCATACTTGAAGACTTTACTTGTTTTCTAGCAAGTTGAAGTCTAGGTAGTATGGACCATTAACAATGGTTAGGGAATTCCAATATGGTAATATTTAGTGAGAATATGATGGTATATCCCTATTCAAGGTGAATGGGTAATAATGCTCAACTTACACATCAATTTAGTGCAAGGCGATCGTCGTCAATATATTTACTCAATGTTGGAGTCGAGGTCGAATCCACAGGGAATAATCTAAGTGACGATTAAACTAGTTTGAAACTAAACCTACAAGTTAAATTCAAAAAACTGGCATGAAAATATAAAATAGGGGTTTTCAATGATCAAACAGATGTTAAAGTTTTTATTTGCTTCAGAACTCAAAGCCAAAAGTTCAATAGTTTAAAGTAATGATAAAGAATAACCTAGGGTTGTGATCACTATGATTACTAATCCCCATTAAATAATAGTTGTGGCATCGGGTTCTCATGACTTACGGGAAACACCAGTTTAGTAGTTTTGACAGTCCATCTGAGTATTTCTCAAACTACCTAGATGTTGAACTCCCTAATTATCTCGAGCTTAAGAAGTCATTCTATTCATACTTATTTTATCTCACGTTGATTAATCTGTTTACAGCATTAATCATTAGATTAGAACTTAACCTTCCCGAATCCTCGTTAATAATTCACTTCTTACTCGGGTTGATTTCTTACCTAAAGAAAATCAACAGTAAGCAAAGCCTATTATTTGCAACCAACATAAAATAATTAATACAAAAGAATTATCAAGATGTTCCCATAATCACTCAAACCCTAACCAACTACTAAATCAATGAAAAAATAGTCATAGATCCCATAACCCTAGTTGTGGGTTTTAGTTTCTCATAAGATAGAAAGAGATAACAATGATTGGATTCATAATTTAAAGCAATTAAACTTAAAAAGGATGAAATCCAAAGTTGATTCCCCTCCAAGTACAATAAGAATTTCCCACAACTAAATCAAAGGGTTGTAAAATTGAATTACAAGCTTAGAAACTAAAGGGAAGTAAAATAGGCTTTGGAATGAGTTCGCAATAGTTCCCCATGATGAATGAACCATACAAGATGCTATTTATAGCCGTAACTTAAGAAAAGTTAAATTTAAAAATTCAGATTTTTGCCCCTTAGGTGACGACATTTATGAGAGCTTATCACAAATCTGACGACATTTGTGATGTCTTATCACAAATCTGATAACTTATCACAAAATGTCTTCAGACCTTCTGCCCATGTGTGACAACATTTCTGATGACTTATCACAAATATGACAACATTTGTGACGACATTTATGATGACTTCTCAAAATATTTGTGACTACATTTGTGTTGGCTTATCACAAATATGCCGACTTATCACAAAATGTCATCAGAAATGCTTCACCTTTCTTGTTCTCTGCCTATATGTGATGACATATTCTGATAGCTTATCACAGATCTAATAGCTTATCAGACCAAGTCATCAGATAAATCTTCAGAACTTAATTTCTTGCATCTTTCACCAAAAATCATCTTTCTTGATGCAACTTTGATGAGTTTTCATCCATCTTGACTTTCCTATAAAATGATAAGAAATAAAATAAAAAACAATAGTAGTCACTTAAGAACTTATAATTATTCTGAGTTAAAAGTCCTAAATGTGCTAAAAGAGTGCTAGCACATCAATACCCTCAACTTAAAACAATTCCTTGTCCTCAAGCAACTACATAACACAACACTACGATGCTTAATCAAAAGAAACATAAGATACCTAGCATAAAACTCATCACTCGCTCCAAGTTCAATCACTTTAACTAAACTGTGTATATTAATAAAAAACAACAGTGTGACACACAGGAATCAAGATATGGTATCAATTTAGCAACAACAACCATGCATATACCAATATTACACTATCCAAACAAGTTAGCAACTAGCAACATAACTAGTGTACCCTCACAACAAAGAAGTCCCTCCTCACTCATATATGAAATCAATCATGTAAATGCAAGGACAATCAAGAAACACTCACTCTCAGAAAGAAGTTCCAGTCAATGTATGCCAAATACCATAAGTTTGCACTTATTTTCATTACCGAAGCTTTCAAACAGTTAAGTTAGGATCACTATAGGACTTTTCTTCAGCTTGTAATGTTGTCTCAGGGCTAGTATGATACACAAGGATATTTAAAGTAACTAAGATTCCTTGGTACTACCTATTTTTGGGGTCTCACTTATCAACCTTTACCTTATTTCTCTCTTTCTTGATTAAAGCATATTCAAGATGGGTGCAGTTTTTATTCATTCCTCATTTTTTTAGAACTTTTCTTTTCTAACTCTTTTCCTACCACACCCTTCCTTGTATTTTTTTTACGTTTACCATTCGTCATACTCACTTTATATCACACCCCCCTATGATATCCACCCTCAACATAGGCTATTTGCCTTTGTCAAAGTGCAAAATATCCATAGAGGACCAGGGCCAAAATAGGTTCATTGTGATATAAATGGGAAAGTGATAGGTATAATAAAAAGAATAGACATTCAGGCTCAAAATTAGGATCAAGGGATATTATTCACACATGAAAGATCATTTAGGATAAAAGTGGACTAATATCAACAACGACCTATGATCCTTTCCTAACCGATATCCTACAACTAAGGCAAGACCAATCGGGTAAGTTTTGGATTTAACACACAAGGGGAACTAGGTAGTATCTGACACACACATGGCACAAAGTTACATCACACGCTACAACCCATTTGGTTCATGCAATTATTAGCGGTGATTATCATATCCCTAGTACTAATGCCATAAAAAAATTCACAATAATCACATATAGATTCACATCACACAGTTACCAGATAGACAATTGCAGAGGTATTTATCATTCAAAGAAAAATAAACAAAAATATGTCAACTATCCTAGATACTTATTTCCCCCAGTTAACCACAACACATCATAAAACAAATACAATACGCCTAAATATGCCAGATCTACTAGGAACAAGACTCTGGGGAAAAGAGGCAAAGAAACTAAAAACCCAAGAGGACATCAACTCCCATAAGTAGCGCCACCCATAACGTAAAATCATGTAATGTCCCCAATACGTCAAACCAATACAAAAGAGTTAGAAACATACCTGTGGTACCATGGGTGCAAAGATTTGATGTTAATCGTATAATACAAATACAAACAAATAAATACCTTGGGTTTCCTCCCAAGAAGTGCCTAATTTAGTATCGTGGCATGACCTGACTCAACTTTTTCCTCCACCTTGAGGATATGAATTTCACCCCCAACTTAGAGTCCATCTTCTTGCCTCGATCATAGGGCAGTGGTACAAATATTAAGAAGTCGAGTAATGGATGATGCATGGTAAACAACTCAATCTTAAAGTGAGGTGTGTTTTTATGTTGCTTGTCTAATGTAAAATCAAGAATATAGGATTCTTGTTCCTCATCTTTACACTCTTCTAGTATTTTAAATAATTCCACAGACAAGATATCATCTAAACATAATGTATAAAAGTTCTTTGATTGAGGCCCAATCAATCCTACTTCAAAATTTAAACTATCTACTGCACACTCACTTTTATTCACCTTCTCAATGTCAGTCTCAAGATCAAGATGACAATCGAATGGTTGCGATTCTTGAGTTTTTCCTCAAATTGGCAAACTTCCTCCTCATATTCTGCTTTGTTTAGCCACTGTAAATATGGTGGGAGTGGTAACTCCTTTAGCTCTTCCCACAGCTGTTCTTGATTCTCTAAAATTTATTTCATCAATTTGTTTGCTTGAATCATGACAACACACATATCTTCAGTATCATCACTTTGACCACAAGACAAACACCAAGTTATAATAAGTAGGACAATATCCACATCATATTGTGAAGGTCCAGTCCATATACTTCCAGGTAAATCTGGACAGCAAACCTCAAAATATGGTTCCCCATAATAATAACAAGAATTGTTACTAAAATTGTCATCACTCAAAAAACTATCTATCTAGGCTGACATCTCAAGAAAAGTGTGAGAAAAATAAAAATAAAAGAAAATTAAACATAAACTAAATAAATATTTAAAAGTTTGAATTCAAGCAATTAAACTAAAATTCCTAACCAACTCAATACGACAAATTATTCCCCGGCAATGGTGCCATTTTTGATAACGCTCAACTTACATGTCAATTTAGTGTAAGGCGATCGTCGCCAATATATTTACCTAACTTTGGAGCCAGGTTCGAATCCACAGGGAACAATGTGAGTGGCGATTAAACTAGTTTGAAACTAAACCTACAAGTTAAATTCTAATAACTAGCACAAAAAGATAAAATGGAGGTTTTCAATGATCAAACAGATGTTAAAGTTGTAACTTGCTTCAGAACTCAAAGCCAAAAGTTCAATAATTCAAATCAATGATAAAGAATAAAGTAGGGTTGTGATCACTATGATTACTAATCCCTATTAAATAATAGCTGTGGCATCGGGTTCTTATGACTTGCGGGAAACACCAGATTATCAGTTTTGATAGTCCATTTAAGTGTTTCTCAACCTACCTAGATATTGAACTCCCTAATTCTCTCAAACATAGGAAGGAATTCTATTCATACTGATTTTATCTCAAGTTAATCAATCTTGTTATAGCATTAATAATTATATGAGAACTTAACCTTTCCAAATCCTTATTGATAATTCACTTCTTACTTGGGTTGATTTCTTATATCAAGAAAATCAAAAGTAAGCAAAGCCTATTGTTTACATCCAATAGAAAATAATTAATACAAAAGAATTATCAAGATGCTCCCATAATCACTCGAACTCTAACCAACTACTAAATCAATGAAAGAATAGTCATAGATCCCACCATTGTGGGTTTTATTTTCTCATAAGAGAAAAAGAGATAACAATGATTGGATTCATAATTTAAAGCAATTAAACTTACAAAAGATGAAATCCAAAGTTGATTGCCCTCGAAGTAAAATAAGAATTTCCCACAACTAAATCAAAGGATTGAAAAATTGAATTACAAGCTTAGAGACTAAAGGGAAGTAAAATATCTTTTCGAATGAGTTCACGATAGTTCCCCATGATGAATGAACCCTAAAAGCTGCTATTTATAGCTGTAACTTAAGAAAAAGTCAAATTAAAAATTTAGATTTTCGCTCCTTAGGTGAGACATTTGTGATAACTTATCACAAATCTGACGACATTTATGATGACTTATCATAAATCTTATAACTTATCACAAAATATCTTCAGAGCTTCTACCCATGTGTGATGATATTTCTGATGACTTATCACAAATCTGATGATATTTGAGATGACTCATTACAATATTTTTAATGACTTATCACAAATCTAACGACTTATCATAAAATGTCATCAGAAATGCTTTACCTTTCTAGTTCTCAGCCTATATATGATGGCATATTCTGATAGCTTATCACAGATCTAATAGCTTATCAGACCATGTCATCAGATGAAATCTCCAAAACTTAACTTCTTGAATCTTTCACCAAAAATTATCCTTCTTGACGTAGCTTTCATGAGTTTTCATCCATCTTGAGTTTCCTACAAAATCAGAAGAAATAAAATAAAAGCAACAGTAGTTACTTAAGGACTTATAATTATTCTGAGTTAAAAGTCCTAAATGTTCTAACAGAATGCTAGCACATCAATGGGCAATGAGTGAAAAACTATATAGGTAACCCTAATAAGGTGACAATGTATGTTGACATAGACCTTGGCAAAGTATAAGTAGCCAAGGCAACCGAGTCACTCCACAATGGTAAATTTGGAACTTCTTGTGTGGCAAACCAAGGTATCTTGTTATTTTTTGCATTTGTGTTACTTTGTGTAGTGTAATTGACGCCGGATCTGTGAACCTAACATTCCCTAGGTATGTATTCACTCCCTTTCTTTGTATTATAGTCCCACACTTGGTGCAGTTCATCATCTTTTAGTTGGGGGTGGGGTGTACCTTAGCCACAATATGTTTTTGTTATCATGTTTATTTTATTGTTAGCTGTGGTATAATTGTAGAACCGACATTCCTAGGAAATATTATGTACTATTATGTTTTGTTTCATATTGCATTATTTTTATTTAACTTGGCGAAAAATTGGTACCTAAGGTAGTTGATGTGTTTTTTTTATTTGAGCTTAAAGTGCTTTTGAGAAAAATGATATGCCTTCAAATTTTTTTTTGAACTTTTTGATGTTCATATATATGTGATTATTGTGAATTTCATTATGGCCTTAGAATTAGAGGCATAATAATCATAGTAAAAATTTGTATGAATCAGATAGGTGGTAGTTTGTGATGCAACCCTGTGCCAAGTGTGTGTGAGATGCTTACTTTGTTCCCATTATGTGTTTAATTTAGAACTTGCTTGGTTAGTCTTGCCTAAGTTGTAGGTTAGTATATTAAGAAAGGATCAGAAACCATTCTTTAAATTTGTCCACTTTTAGCCTAAATGACTGTTCAAATATGAGTAAGTATCCCTTTATCCTAATTTTGAGCTTGATAGACTACTTTTCTTGTTTAACCCTTCACCTTCCTATTTTAGTTATAATGAACCTATTTTTTCCCCAATCTTCCTTGGACATTATGCACCTCAACTCAGGCAAATCTTCTAAGCTGAGGGTTGCTATCATATGGGTGCGTGATTAGAAATGCATATGAAAAAAGGTATATATAAGAGAAAAGAAAGTAGGGATGGGTGTGGTAGTGAAAAATAAAAGTAAAAAGAAAAAATAAATAATTGAAAAAATAGAAAAAACAACTAATTGAAATAAGAAAAAAGAATTAATGTAGCCATACAGAACCTGAATGAGATACACGAGAATAAAATGGATGAAATAAGGGTGGAATAAAAGAAAAAGTGGTTGATAAGTAGACAAGAAAAAAGTAAGTATAGTTTCAAGGAAACTTAGTCACTAAATTCTCATATGTACCATACTATCCCAAAGCCTACATGACAAGTCGAGTAAAGTCCTATAGTGATCCTAAACTAATTGTCTGAAAACTAATGTAAAGAAAATAAGGTCAAGCCAATGGTATACTATGCATAATGTTGGAACTTCTTTGTGAGTGTGGGTGTCTTATGATTTTCCCTGCATTAACATGCATGATTCTATTGAGTGATTAGGACTTCTTTGTTATGAGGGTACATGGATTATGTTGCTAACTACTTATTTGTTTAGGTAGTGTAACTTGTATGCGTGATTATTTGTTGCTAATGTAATGCCATATCTTTATTCCTTTTTGTCACATTCCTGTGCTACATCGATATCCACATAGTTGGTTTTGAAGTATTAAAGTTATAAGAGGGGTAATATTCTTGATCTTAAATTGAAATTGACTGCCGTAGGTATCTTAGGTTTCTCTTGGTTCAGCATCGCCGTGTTGTTTTGTTGTATATTTTTGCCTAAGGACATGCAAACATCTAAGTTAAGAGTGCTAATTCTCCATGGTTCCATGGCATATTTGATGCTTAAAATCGAGAAATGTGCATGTTTCTTAGGGTATTTTTTAGATATGATGTGTTTTGTCTCTTATTTTGTTGGCAACAAGGTTTTGGGAGCTAAATACAAGAAAAGAAGTTAAAAGCTGAGTTTTGACCACATACATTGGCAGGTACTTAGCATAGGTGCCACCTTCCTGGTGTAGGCAACAAAGTATGCATTAGAAAGTTGAAGTTTAAAGAATCAGAAGTTGAGAAATGGCCCAGCTACCTACGATGGGGCACCTACGACTCGTATGTACCACATACAAGTCATAGCTGCCAGAGTATGTCTCAGAAATTAAAGATACAGAGAGATACTTTAGAGTTTAAGATTTTGTCACCAATATAAGACAACGTACGACCCGTAGATGCCACATATAACCCGTAAGTTGCACGATAGGTCACTGTCGACACAGTTTTCCTCTTTTGTTTGAAAAGGATTTCAAGGGTTTCTTTTTAATCTATAAATATTCTTTTGACATTTTTTAGATTTTATATGCACTTTGACACATCTTATACTCTTACAAACATATTTTGATTACAAGATTGACTTTTGATCTTGGGATTCTTGTGTTTTTTTTGTTGATTAACTAATTTGCGACTTTGGATTTTATTCATCAATTATTGTGAGATTTATTCTATGTTTTCTTCAACAAATGCAAGAATTATTTCATAACTATGAGTGGCTAATTCCCTCAGCTAGGGTTGTGGGAACACTAGTGGGTTAACAAAGTAGGGAAAGTGTGAGGTTTGACTAAACCATTTTTGCTACATATATTGTGATATGATTCTTATGGTTTGCTTCCTAGGCTATGATTGAAGCTAAGGAATCACCTGTATTCACGATTATCTTCTCAAGATAGGTCAAGATTGGAAAAAAAGTTTCCAACAGTGGTTCGAGGCTATCAACCTTTATATAAACTGGGATGCATAATAAGGGTCAGTAAGGCGACACCCTGAGACTCTAAAGGTAAAGGGTGAGATTCACAAAAGTCATTCATAAGACGGTTAGTGATACATAGCTAGTCAGATTTTGCATGTGTGACTTTGAGATAGTTAAATTAACCATGATAAACCTATGGAATTAAAAGCCCTAGGGAACACATGCATAGTGTTTGTTTCAGATTATTTACAACCAAAATCATTCAAATTATGTTACTTTAAATGTTTAATATAAAATTCCCCATTTACTTTCCTGCAGTTTCGGCTACTTTAGCATGTTTAAGAGATAAGTTTGACCTATTTCCTATAGGATCGACTATAACCTAGCTGGTTTACTATAATTTTACATTAACTTCTTTATTCTTTTAAGAGGGTATAGTTTTGAAGATATAAATTACTATCAGTTGCAGATTCAAGTTGAGAATATGGAAAAGAAAACCTTTAGGACTCGTTATGGTCATTATAAGTTCTTGATGATGTCTTTCAGGTTAACTAATGTCGTAGTTTCATTAATAGATTTTATGAACCATATGTTCAGCCCTTATTTGGATTCATTTGTAAGTGTGTTTATCGATGTTATCTTGTCTATTCAGGGAGTAGTCATATGCAAAATATAAGGATTATGCTCTAAACCTTGAGAGATCATATGCATATTTCCAAATTATTTAAGTGTGAGTTTTGGCTTAAGTTGTTGACATTCCTTGGGAATGTGGTGTCCAAGGATGAGATTATGGTAGATCCGACAAAGATTGAGGCTATTTGTGATTAGGCTAGAATATCTCTTTTGGAGGTTCGTAGCTTCATTAGTTTGGCTGGTTACTATAGGCGGTTCATTGTGAGTTTTTCTACTATTGTAGCACTACTAACTAGATTTACTTGGATGACTATTTCTTTTTGATTCTTTGAAAAGAGTGAGTCTAGCTTTGGAAAGCTCAAGGGGTTTATTACTTCAACTCTTCTCTTGGCTCTTTCTATTGACGGTGAGGATTCACCATGTATTGTGATGCTTCTGGTGTTAATTTAGGTGATGTATTGATACAATAGGGTCATGTTATTTTTTATGCATTGAAAAAACTAAAGGTGCATGATTGAAACTAACCTACTCATGATTTGGAGTTGGCGGCGGTAGTTGTTTCACTACCGATTTTTAGATATTATCTTTATGGTGGGCATTTTAATATTTTCATAGATCATCAACGTCCTCAATATCTTATTACCCAAAGAAAGCTTAATTTTATAAAGAGTAGATGGACAAAGTTGCTTAAGGATTATGACAACTCTATTTTGTATAATTTGAGTAAGGCAAATGATACCTTGAGCTAGAAGGTGGTAAGTATGGGTAGCTTGGCATGTAATTTAGTTTCTCAAAGGCCATTGGCATAGGAAATTTAGTCCCTATCCAACTTGATATTGCAACTAGATGTTTCAGACCCTAGGAAGATCATTGCTAGTGTTGTGGTAAGGTCTTTGCTATTTCAATGAATTTTGAGTTGTTAGTCTAAGGATAAGAGGCTTTATATCATCCATGATCAGGTGTTGAGTGGTAAATACAAGAGAGATACTATAGATTATGAGTGTATCTTGAGATTTGATAGCTAAATTTGTGTTTCAAGGGTTGATGACTTGATTCAATTGATCTTGCATGGGGCTCACTGCTCAGGATATTCTAATCACCCGATTACAACTAAGATGTATAGAGATTTAAGGTAGCATTATTGGATGGGTGGTATGAAGAGAGATATGGTAGATATCCTTACTTCTTATCTATATTATTAATCGGTTAAGGCTAAACATTTGAGACCTGGTGGCTTGATTCAGAGATTTCCCATTCCCAAATGGAAGTGGGAGCAAATTACAATGGACTTAATTAGTGGTTTGGCTCGTACTTCCTATGGTTTTGATAGTATTTAGGTCATTGTGGATCGATTGATCAAGTCGGCATATTTAATTCCTATTCAGATGTCCTTCAGTTCTGAGAGGTTAGCTCGTATCTATGCTAGTGAGATATTCCAGTTGTATGGTGTGCTTGTATCTATCATTTCTTACTGACATTCAGTGTTTTCATCTAGATTTTAGAGAGCTTTTTCAGGAGGACTTGGGTACTATGGTGGATCTTAGTACCACCTTCCATCCCTAGACCGATGGAAATTTAGAGTTGACTATTCAAGTTCTTAAGAATATGTGCTAGGCTTGTGTTATAGATTTCCAAGGTTAGTGGGAGAAATATTTATCCTTGGAAGAGTTTGCATATAATAATGGTTATCATTCGAGTATTGAGATGGCACCTTTTGAGGATTTGCATGTTAGGCGATGTTGTTCTTCAATTAGATGGGTTGACACTTCTGAGATATTACCTCATGGTATTGACTTGCTTCAAGGGTCATTGGATAGAACAAAGGTGATTTAGGATAGATTGAATGCAACTTAGAGTATCACTCATAAAGGGTGTGATGAGCCAGTATTGCCCAAAGGATTCTAAGATTAGACTTCATAGATTTTGTTCCTTGATATTTGGAGTTGGAGATCGGGTATTCCTCCGTGTATTTCTCTTGACGGGCATGATGAGGTTTAGGAGGAAAGGCAAGCTCAAGCCTTGACATATGGGATCCTTTGAGATTCTTTGCACAGTTTGTGAGGTTGCCTATGAGTTAGCCTTACCCCTCGATTATTCTACTATCCATCTAATTGTCCATATTTATATGATTTAATGATACATTTCCAACCATTCTCATGGTCTTATTTGGGAGTCATTTCAGCTGGATAAGCGGTTCAGCTTTGTGGAGGAGTTCTGCTAATATTGGCCAGTGATGTCATCAATTATGCACTAGAAAGATTCTCGTAGTTAAGCATTAGTAGAGGCACTACCTAGTAGAGTAGGCTATTTGGGAGATTGAGAGAGATGTGGATTCAATATCCTCACATGTTCAAATCTTTAGGTTTATTCTAATCCTTTATTTTTTTGGATGAAAGTTATTTTAGTAGTGGATATTGAAATGACCCTCCGTGCTATTTTCTATATTCCCACTCATTTTTTATTTTAAGGGCTTTCCTATAGCTACATTGGAAATAATGGTTTGCGTAATGGGCAGTTCATTTGGTTTCTGGATCTAATTCCTTGTTTTAAAGCATTTACTAGTTTAATTTGGCTACAAGGTGAAAACTTCAGTCAATCAACTTCGTATGCCAATTCTTACTATTCTAATAGCTTTAAAAAATTAATTTTAGGTTATGTGGACCCTTGGTTTGGGTCCTGGGCTCCAGACATATTTAGTGCTATTGGGCAAAAATTAATAAAAATGGTAAGTGGGTGAGGGAGCCATTTTTCATCAAAATGACCCCGGATGGAAATTTTGACTGCCATTGAATTTTGAACATTGAAATTGATAGGGTAGCATTGTTTATTTGCGTATATGGGATTGAAGATAAATTCAAAGGGGTTAGCAGAGACTTAGAAAAATCCTAGACTTAGGGTATCTGGGGCATCACGTACGTGATGAGTTGGTCTTTTAAGCAACCTGGTTTGGCCCACTGGTATTGTGTAAGCAAAGAGTGTGTCACATAAGCAAACGCTCTTAAGAGATATTGATGTCACTTATGTGATATATACTGAGGCTGATAGTGTCGTGAATGCAACTCCTGGTCACTTAAGCTATAATTGCTTGAGCGACCGAATGTTCTCTTAAGTGACATCTATGGGCCTTGATATGCTTATCATTGTATTCATAGATGATATTCTTGTATATTCCTGAAGTGAGGATGATTTTACCGACCATTTTAGAATTGTCTTGCAAACTCGTAGAGATCATCAATTATTTGCTAAATTTAGACAGTGTGAATTTTGGCTAAGGTCAGTTGCTTTTTTGGGTTACATTGTTTCCACCAATGGTATTAGAGTTGATCCCCAAAAGATAGAAGATGTAAAGAATTGGCCAAGACCTACCTCCCTATCGACATTAGGTATTTCTTAGGTCTAGCTGGTTACTACCATCATTTTGTTGATGGCTTCTCTTCCATTGCGTCTCCCATGACCCGATTGACCCAAAAGAAAGTGAAGTTCCTGTGGTTGGAACTTAGCGAGAAGAGTTTTTAGGAGTTAAAGACTCGACTCACTTCAACCCCAGTGTAAGGTTTACTCATTGGTACTGATGGTTTTGTGGTGTATTGTGACACTTCTAGAGTTGGTTTAGGTTGTGTGTTGATGCAGAGGAGTAAAGTTATAGCTTATTCCTCTAGACAGTTGAAGCCTCATGAGACGAATTAGCCAACCCATGATCTTGAATTAGCAGCTATAGTTTTTTCTTTGAAAATTTAGAGACATTATTTGTATGGTGTTTATGTTGAAGTGTTTACTGATCACAAAAGCCTACGGCATGTGTTTACTCAGATGGAGTTGAATTTTAGAAAAAGAAGATGATTAGATTTTCTAAATGACTACGATATAAATGTGTTGTATCTTTCAGCAAAGCCAATGTTGTGGTAGATTCTCTTAGCAGGTTATCTATGGGTAGTGTAGCTCATATAGAGAATGATAAGAAAGAATTAGCTCGTGATGTGCATCGTTTGGCTAGGTTGGGTGTTAGATTACTTGATTCCGATAGAAGGAGTATGTTAGTTCAGAGTAGTTCTGAGTCCTCTTTGGTCTCGGAGGTATAGGAGAAGCAAGAAAGGGATCCTCATTTGGTCAGACTGAAGGAGTCAGTTAAGTACCAAAAGGTAGAGGTGTTCTCCCAAGGGGGAGATGGTGTGTTAAGATTGCAGGGTAGATTGTGTGTTCCCGATGTTGATGATCTAAGGCAGAGAATTATGGCTGAAGCGCATGGCGCACGATATTCTATTCATTCTGGTGCTACCAAGATGTACTGCGATTTGTGGGAAATCTATTGGTGGAATGGTATAAAGAAAGATATAGAAGGATTTGTGGCAAAGTGTTCTACTTGTCAACAGGTTAAGGTAGAACACCAAAGGCCCAATAGTGTAATGCAAGAGTTTAGCATTCCTACTTCGATGTGGGAAGAAGTTAATATGGATTTCATAATTGGTTTTCCTCCTTGTTGTCATCATGATTCAATTTGGGTTGTTGTAGATCGGTTGACTAAATCAGCTCATTTTTTTCCAGTGAATTCATCTTATACAGCTGAGGATTATGCTAGATTGTATATTGGAGAATTCGTTAGACTTCATGGAGTTCCTTTGGCTATTATCTCTGATAGGGGTACTCAGTTTACTTCCTAATTTTGGAGATCTTTTTAGAAGGGTCTCGGTACCCAAGTTCATCTGAATTCTGCTTTCCATCCACAAAAATATGGTCCGGCTGAGGGGACCATTCAGACATTAGAAGATATGTTGAGGGCATGTACTCTTGATTTTAAAGGTAGTTGAGATGAGCACTTGATATTGATCGAATATGTGTATAACAATAGTTTCCATGATAGTATTCAGATGGCCCCATTCGAAGCTTTGTATGGAAGAAGATGCAAATCACTTATAGGTTGGTTTGAAGTAGATGAAGCAGCTGTGATTGGGCCTAATGTTGTGTTTGAGGCTAGGGAAAAAGTTTATTGGATCCAAGAAAGATTGAAGACCGCTCAAAGTCTTCAAATGTCGAATGCAGATGTGAGAAAAAAAGATGTTGAGTTTAATGTTGATGATTTGGTGTACTTAAAGGTTTCACCCATGAAAAGGGTGAAGAGATTTGGGAAGAAGGGAAAGCTTAGTCCCCGTTTTATTAGTCTATACAAGATTCTAAGCTGGGTTGGGAAAGTAGCATATGAGGGGGATTTACCTGCAAAGTTGCCTAGCGTTCTTCCGGTATGTCATGTTTTCACGCTTAAGAAGTATATTGGTGATTTAGTTGTGGTTGATTCTTCCAAAAGCTTAGACATTCAGGATAGCCTTTCATTTGAGGAGATTCCGAGTGAGATTTTGGATTTTCAAATTCGTAAACTAAGGAACAAAGAAGTTCCTTTGGTTAAAATGCTTTGGCGAAATCAATCTGTTGAGAGTGGTACTTGGGAAGCCAAAGCTGATATGCGACCAAGTATCCTCACCTCATAAGAAGTAAGTATAGTGCTTTGGTTGTTTTCTGATCATGGATGATGTGTATTAAAGCCTCAAAGATGTCCTAGTGATTAGGTGAATCAAAACATTCCTTACCGATTGAATTCTTGGGAAGGATATTTCCATATTCAACTTCAAATGATAATATCTCTCGATATACTATGAATTATTGAGCTCATGACCTACCAAAACATAGATAATTGAATTATCTTTCCAACGATATCAATTTCACCTAAATCCGGTATTGGATCCAAGAGTTATATCCATTTTACTCCAGCATGTCAAGCTGGAAAACTGAGTGACGACATTTTGTGATAAGCTGTCACAAGTGTGACGACTTATCACCAATGTCGTCAGCCGTAGAAAGATTTCCACCCTAGGTGACGGCATTTTGTGATAAGTTATCACAAGTGTGATGACTTATCACTAATGTCATCAACCTTAAGCAGAAAATCATAAAATCCACCCTTTTGTGATGACATTTCATGATGACTTGCACAAGTCTGATAACTTGTCACGAATGTCGTCAGCTATTTTTTCAGCAATTAAAGGACATTTTCGCAAGGTTATTTTCATCTTTTCCAATCATTTGGAGGCCCCTATATATATATGAAAATTCCCATCTAAACCCTAATTTCTTCATTCTCTCTTCCAATTCTCTTAAGAAATATATCTATGGTTTTTATTTAAGTACATTAATCTTCAAAAAATCATCCAGAAATCTTCAAGAAGAATCAAGTTCCTCATAGTGTGGGCTTCGAGAATCATTTATTACAAGTGAGGATAGAGTATCAAGAACTAGAATTCATCCAATTTCAAAGATTAAGGTATGTGGGGTTTTGAACAAAAGCAATTTTTTCGTTCTTGTGCCGAAAGCATTGCTTTCTATCATGGATTTATATGATTTTGCTAGTGGGTTTATACCCAAATTACTTCATCATAAGATTATGAGAATATAAATTGTTCAAGCTTTCTAACATGAGTTGATATTTCAGGTGCTTTTAAGATATGTGTCAAGCTTTAAGCTTCCTTATGAAAAACTGGATTATTGAGTATATTGATTCATGAGATTGCGTTGTTACAATGAGTCTTGATATTTCCTCAAAGTTATTGATGTTGTCATGATTTTATGAATTGATACATTCTGATATTGAGAACGATTGATTTGATTTGAATCGAGTTAGGAATCAACAAATTGATTATGATTTGATAAATGAGAATGAGATTTGATTTGGTCTTCATGATAAAACTTTGTCATGTTTGTGATGGATTTCCTAACGCGTTATAAGCTTGTGTCTGGGAGTACTATTTAGCACCAAGCGGAAAATGTGGTATTTCCTTGAAACCACGTGCCGCCGTAGGATTGATATTGATAATTGTGGGCTAGAGGCCGAGTATGAGATTGTGATCACTAAATTTAGGTTTTACTCCCTGGCAAGAGTATGATGCTTCTGCCAATGTGGGGTTTTCTCCTTAGGAGGGCAAAACATTGGACTCCATGTAGCTCACATGGTTTATGTAGGTTATAAGAACCGCCTAGTCCATAAGAGTTAAGTTTCTTGAATTACCGAGTCACTCCGAGTCTTGAGTTGAAGAGTTGAGTAATTTATGGTGATTTATGAGTTTTTTATCATCTGATTTATTTACTATGAGATCATGAAAAGTATAGAACTCAAGCCAAGTGAGCCATCATTGTACATATGCATATTTTTATGAAATTGATGATGATATTTGCATTGTTGCATGCACCTCCAAATACTCAGTACATTCCAAAGTGCTGACCCACATATTTTCCTATGGTCTACATTTTCTTGTAATGTAGGTTCAGGTACTGAGCCGCATCTGCATTAGAGATATTCAAGTGCCTCAACTGCGTTCCCTTAGTGGTAAGTCCTTATGGTTCGAGGACCGTGTCTATATTTTTTGTGATACATTCTGTTGTTATGGCTTTCAGTACAGTTTGAGTCAGTTAGGGGTTTATCCCAATGGCTCCTTGATTTTGATATTTAGAGGCTTTGTCAGACTAGAGGGTTGGTATGTACAGATATTCAATATATTTTAGTTTTACAGTCTAGTATTCTCCAGTATTTCTTTTGAACCCGATGTATTATATCTCTTTATTGTGCATGACCATAGTTGAATTGAATTCCTTGAGGTAGTATTTGGCTCCGAGGGTTAGCTTACGGATATGTGTAGCCCTAAGCACCGTGTGTCATGTCAGGATGAAATTTTGGGGCGTTACAAAGCTTGGTATTAGAGCCTAAGGTTTAAGGAGTCCTAGGGAGTCTGACAAGCCGCGTTATGTAGAGTTTTGATCATCGGTGTATAGCGCACCACATATATGAGCAAGAGGCTACAGAACATTTTAGGAATATTCATTTCTTTCTTTCTAAATTTTATCGTGCCTATAACTGTCTCTTTATCTACGATTAACTCGTGCTCTCTTATAATAGAAAATGCCTCCTCGTCGAGCTTGTAGAAACAATGAGCAACCTCAACCCGTTGATCCCTTGAACGATCATGTGTCTCATGCGAAATTTCGGGCAGCTTTTCAGGCACTAGCCTAGGCAGATACCGCCAATGCTCAAGTAACACCTAGGCTACTGTTCCGCCTCCGCAAAAGAATAATTCTAATACAGCTCAAGTTCGTGACTTTATACGGATGAATCCACCTAATTTCTATGGGTCGAAGGTAGGTGAAGACCCACAAATGTACTTGGATGAAGTAAGAAAGATCACCCAGATTATGCATGTGACTGAGGAGAAGAGTGTTGAATTCGTTGTCTATCAAATAAAAGATGTTGCATAAGATTGGATGAAGATGTGGAGAATGAGTAGAGGGGAGGATGCCGCTCCCATGACTTGGCAGTTATCCCAGGATGCGTTCTTGGACAGATTCTTTCCTCTTGAGAGAAGAGATGCAAAGATAGAGGAATTTATGAATTTGAGACAAGGATCTATGACTGTTAAGGAGTATTGTCTTAGATTCAATCAGTTATCCAAATATGCTCCTAGTATGATGGCTGACTCTAGGGCCATCATGGGCAAGTTTGTGACCGATATATCGAGTTACGTTGTGAAAGAGTGTAGACCTGCTATGATTATTAGTAAGATGAACCTTTCTCAGTTAATGATAAAGTGAAAGAGAGGGAGAGACAAAGAGGGAATAAAAGAGCTAGATAAGAGCAACAAGGATTCAGTCAGTCCAGATTCCATAGAGGGAACCGCCTTCAATTTCAGGGACATTTATTTATGCCCGTGCCTTTCTCAATTAGTGCTCCTTCCCTAAAAGTAGGCAAGAGCAGGGGAACAGGTCTATCCCTTCTAGGTCTCAGGAATGTGTAAGTAATAGACCTCATCATTCTTCATGTGCCAAGTGTGGTAGAGATCATTTTGGTTAGTATTTTGTTTATCAGAGGGGTTACTTTGGTTATGGCAAGTTGGGCCACCAACTTAGATATTGTTCGTATGCTAGACAGGAGAGTCGAGATGCTCATCCCTAGAGTCAGGCTACCAGTGCTCCCTCTCTCGTAGTCTTCCTAGTTCCTCCTCAGGGTGCCTCTTCTAGTACTGCTAGCAGTTCGCGCTAGAATTGCTTCTATGCTATACCACCTCTCCAGGAGTAGGAGTACTCCCTAGATGTTGTTACTGGTATGATCCGTATCTTTCATTTCGATGTGTATGTATTGATGGACCCTGATTCTAGTTTCTCTTATGTGACACCTCTAGTTTTTGTAAATTTTAAGATGGACCCTGAATGGATTCTTAAGCCTATTCTGCTTTCTACCCCGGTAGGAGAATCTGTTATTGCTAAGCAAGTGTATAAGAAGTGTCCTATCACTATCCTTCATCGGGTCATATATGTTGATTTGATTGAGCTAGATATGGTTGATTTAGACGTCATTCTAGGTATGGATTGGCTTCACTCATGCTATACATTTATAGATTGTCGTACCTGAGTGGTCAAGTTTTAGTTTCCTAACGAGCCCATTTTTGAGTGGTTCAGGAGTTCTGTAACTCTGAAGAGCCATTTTATATCCTACCTCAAAGCTAGGAAGTTGATTTACAAAGGTTGTATCTATCACCTAGTTCGAGTTAAATACCTCAAGTTCGAGACTCCGACTATTCAGTCAGTTATCATTGTTAATGAGTTTACTGATATTTTCCCAGAAGATCTCCCAGGGGTCCCACCTAATAGAGAAATAGAATTCAGGATTGATCTCCTTCCCAGCACTCAGCCTATTTCCATTCCTCCATATCATATGGCTCCCGCAAAACTTAAAGAGTTGAAGGAGCAACTCAAAGATCTCTTAGAAAAGGCTTTATCAGACCCAATGTTTCCCCGTGGGGTACACCTGTTCTATTCGTGCATAAGAAAGATGGTACATTGCATATGTGCATTAATTTCCATCAAATCAACAAGGTAACTATCAATAATAAGTACCCTCTTTCTTGAATTGATGACTTTTTTGATCAGTTGCCAAGTGTGAGCTACTTCTCAAAAATAGACCTTAGATCCGTCTATCATCAGCTTAAAGTGAGAGAGTGTGATATATCAAAGACAGCCTTTCAAAATTGTTATGGTAACTTTGAGTTTCTTGTCATGCCCTTTGGGTTAACCAACACTCCAGAAGCCTTCATGGACCTTACGAATCAAGTGTTCAAGCAATATCTTGATATGTTTGTGATTGTATTCATAGACAATATTCTTGTATATTTCTAAAGTGAGGATGATCATGCCGACCATCTTAGAATTGTCTTGCAAACTCTTAGAGATCATCAATTATTCGCTAAATTTAGCAAGTGTGAATTTTGGCTAAGGTCAGTTGCTTTTCTGGGTCACATTGTTTCCACCGAAAGCATTATAGTCTATCCCTAAAAGATAGAACCTGTAAAGATTTGGCCTAGACCTACCTCCCCATCTGGCATTAGGAGTTTCTTGGGTCTAGCTGGTTACTACCATTATTTTGTTAAGTGATTCTCTTCCATTGCGTCTCCCATGACCCGGTTGACCTAAAAGAAAGTGAAGTTCCTGTGGTCGGAACCTTGCAAGAAGAGTTTTCAGGAGTTAAAGAATCGACTTACTTCATCCCCAATGTTTGCTTTACCCGTTGGTACTGATGGTTTTGTGGTGTATTGTGATGCTTCTAGAGTTGATTTGGGTTGTGTGTTGATGTAGAAGGGTAAAGTTATAGCTTATACCTCTAAACAGTTGAAGCCTCATGAGAAGAATTACCCATCCTATGATCTTGAATTAGTAGCTATAGTTTTTGCTTTGAAAAGCTGGAGACATTATTTGAATGGTGTTCATGTTGATGTGTTTACTGATCACAAAAACCTGCAACATGTATTTACTCAGAGGGAGTTGAATCTTACACAAAGAAGATAGTTAGAGTTGCTAAAAGACTATGATATGAGTGTGTTGTATCACCTGGGCAAGGCCAATGTAGTGGAAGATGCTCTTAGCAGGTTGTTTATGGGTAGTGTAGCTCATGCAGAGAATGATAAGAAAGAATTATCTCGTGATGTACATCATTTGGCTAGGTTGGATGTTAGATTACTTTATTCCGCTGAAGGAAGTATGTTAGTTCAGAGTAGTTTCGAGTCCTCTTTGGTCTAGGAGGTAAAGAAGAAGCAAGACAAGGATCCTAGTTTGGTCAGACTGAAGGAGTCAGTTAAGGACCAATTAGTAGAAGTTTTCTCCTAAGGGGGAGATAGTGTGTGGAGATTGCAGGGTAGATTGTGTGTTCCCGATGTTGATGATCGAAGGTAGTAAATTATGGTTGAAGCGCATGGAGCACGATATTCTATTCATCTCGGTGCTACCAAGACGTACCACAATTTATAGGAAATCTATTAGTGGAATGGTATAAAGAAAGACATAGAAGGATTTATGGCAAAGTCTTCTACTTGTCAATTGGTTAAGGTAGAGCACCAAAGGGACGGTGGTGTAATCCCAGAGTTTAGCATTCCTACTTTGAAGTAAGAAGAAGTGAATATAGATTTCATAATTGGTTTGCCTCCTTCTCGTCGTCATCATGATTCTATTTGGGTTGTTGAAGACCGGTTGACTAAGTCAGACCATTTCTTTCCAGTGCATTCGTCTTTTACAATTGAGGATTATGCTAGATTGTATATTAGAGAATTCATTAAACTTTATGGAGTTTCTTTTGCTATTATCTCTGATAGAGGTACTCAGTTTACTTCCCAATTTTAGAGAGATTTTCAGAAGGGTCTCGGTACCCAAGTTCATCTAAGTTCTGCATTTCATCTGCAAACAGATGGTCAGGATGAGCAGACCATTTAGACTTTAGAAGATATGTTGAGGGCTTGTGTGCTTGATTTTAAAGGTAGTTGGGATGAGCACTTGACATTGATTGTATTTGCGTATAACAATAGTTTCCATGCTAGTATTCAGATGGCCCCATTCGAAGCTTTGTATGGGAGAAGATGTAGATCACCTATAGGTTAGTTTGAAGTAGGAGAAGCAGCTGTGATTGGTCCTGATGCTGTGTTCGAGGCTGTGGAAAAAGTTAAGTTGATCCGAGAAGGATTGAAGGCCGCTCAAATTCGTCAGAAGTCTTATACAGATGTAAAAAGTAATAATGTTGATGATTTTAGTGTACTTAAAGGTTTCACCCATTAAAGGGCTGAAGATATTTGGGAAAAAGAGAAAGCTTTGTCCCCGTTATGTTGGTCTGTACAGGATTCTTAGCCGTGTTGTGAATGTATCATATGAGGTGGAGTTACCCACAGAGTTGTCTAGCATTCATCCGGTACTTCATGTTTCCATTCTTAAGAAGTGTATTGGTGTTTCTGTCATGATTGATTCTTCCAAAAGCTTAGATATTCAGGATAGCCTGTTATTTGAGTAGATTCTGGTTGAGATTATATATTTTCAAATCCGCAGGCTAAGGAACAAATAAGTTCCTTTGGTTAAAGTGCTTTGGCAAAATCAATCTATTGAGAGTGCTACTTTGAAGCCGAAGCATATATGCGAGCCGAGTTCCCTCAGCTCTTTTCTGTGAGTTCGGAGCATGCAGAAGATACCATCTTTCTTAATTCCTCCCTCTTCTTATTAAAGATTTAGCTGTGTGTCTACTTCCATCATGAATTCGTGTATTTTTTAAGGTATCCGAAGGTATAGAGTGAAGTAATCCCTTTGAGTGACTCGTTCCAGCTATACATCCTCATTTTTTCTTGTTCCTGGCCTATATGGCAACATTAGAGAACAAAAATTTCTCAAGGGGGAGATATTGTAATACCCCGAAACTTTAACCAATAGTGCAACCATGACTCAAGATCATGAGAAGTAAATTATAGTGATTTGGTTGTTTTCTGATCAAGGGTAATGTGTATTAAGGTCTCAAAGATGTCCTAGTGATTAGGTGAATCAAAACATTCCTTACCGATTGAATTCGTGGGAAGGATATTGTCATATTCACTTTCAAAATATTAAGATCATGACCTACCAAAACATATATAATTGAATTATCTTTCCAACGATACCAATTTCAC
This sequence comes from Capsicum baccatum var. pendulum, assembly GCA_030864225.1. NCBI lineage: Eukaryota > Viridiplantae > Streptophyta > Magnoliopsida > Solanales > Solanaceae > Capsicum > Capsicum baccatum. Next base: position 153,593,233 of record CM061560.1, on the reverse strand, counting down.
CCAAATCCGGTATCGGAGCCTAGAGTTATACCCATTTTAGTCCATCATGTCAGGCTGGAAAACTGAGTGATGAAATTTTGTGATAAGCTATCACAAATGTGATGACTTATCACCAATGTCGTCAGCCTTAGGCAGATTTCCACCCCAGTGACGACATTTTGTGATAAGTTGTCACAAGTGTGACGACTTATCACTAATGTCGTCAACCTTAAGCAGAAAATCATAAAATCCACCCTTTTATGACGACTTTTCACAAATGTCGTCAACTATTTTTTTTAACAATTGAAGGACATTTTTTCAAGGGTATTTTGGTCTTTTCTCATCTTTTGAATGTCCATATATATATGAGAATTCCCATGTAAACCCTAATTTCTTCATTCTTTCTTCCAATTCTCGTAAGAATTATATCTAGGATTTTTATTTAAAGACATTAATCTTTAAGAAATCATCCATAAATCTTCAAGATTTCTTCAAGAATCAAGTTCCTCATAGTGTGGGCTTCGAGAATCATTTATTACAAGTTTGGATAGAGTCTCAAGCACTAAAATTCATCCAATTTCAAGATTAAGGTATGTGGGGTTTTTCGTTCTTGTTCCCAAAGCTTTGAATTCTATCATGGAATTATATGATTTTTCAAGTGAGTGTATACGTAAATAATTTCGTCATGAGATTATGAGAATATAAATTGTTCAAGCTTTTTTATACATGATTATTTTGCTATTCTCAAGTTATGACATGATTTTAATATTGCAAATTTCATATTTCGACAATGAGTTGATATTTCAAGTGTTTTCAAGGTATGTGTCAAGCTTTAAGATTCCTTATGACAAACTGGATTATTGAGTATATTGATTCATGAGATTGAGTTATTACAAATAGTCTTGATATTTCCTCAAAGTTATTGATGTTGTCATGATTTAATGAATTGATACATTTTGACATTGAGAATGATTTATTTGATTTTAGTCAAGATAGGAATCCACAAATTTGTTATGATTTGATAAATGAGAAAGATATTTGATTTGGTCTTCATGATAGACTCTTGCAATTTTTTTGGTGGATTTCCTAACACGCTCTGAGCTTGTGTCTGGGAGTTGTATTTACCACTGAGTGGGAAATGTGGTATTTCCCTGAAACTGCATGCCACCATAGGATTGATATTGATAATTATGGGCCAGAGGCCGAGTATGAGATTGTGATCACTAAATATAGGTTGTACTCCCCAGCAATAGTACGACGCTTCCGCCAATGTGGGGTTCTCTCCTTAGGAGGTCAAAACATTGGACTCCATGTAGCTTATATGGTTTATGTTGGTTATAAGAACCTCCCATGTCCATAAGAGTTGAGTTTCTTGAATTACCAAGTCACTCCGAGTCCTAAGTTGAAAAGTTGAGTTATTTATGATGATTTATGAGGTTTTTATCATATGATTTATTTACTATGAGATTATGAAAAGTATGTTCCAATCTAACTCAAGCCAAGTGAGCCATTATTGTACATATGCATATTTTTATAAAATTGATGATGATATTTGCATTATTTCATACACCCCCACATACTCATACATTCCAAAATGCTGTCACACATATTTTCCTATGGGCTACATTTTCTCATAATGTAGGTTCAGGTTCTTAGCTACAACTACGTTAGCGATATTCGAGTACCTCAAATAAGTTCCCTCAGTGGTGAGTCCTCATGGTTCGAGGACCGTGTCTACATTTTTGGTAATATTGTTCTGTTGTTATGGATTTCAGTATACTTTGAGTCAGTTGGGTATTTGTCCTAATGGCCCCTTGATTTTGATGTATAGAGGCTTTGTCAGACTAGAGGGTTGGTATGTACAGACATTCAATACATTTTGGTTGTATAGTCTAGTATTCTCCAGTATTTATCTTGAACCCGATGTCGTATATCTATTTGTTGTGCATGAATAATGTTGAATTGAATTCCTTGAGGTAGTGTCTGTCTTCAAGGGTTAGCTTGGGGCTACGTGTCGCCCGAAGCACCATGTGGCATCTCGGGATAAAATTTTAGGGCGTTACATTTGAGTTATTCTTTTGCTATGCGACACAGTTTGAGATATTTTCACATACCTTGACATCGTTGATACTCTTATTATTGTTTTTTGGTTTCATAATTAATCAAAACTTTGGATTTCATTCTTTCATGTTTGTACAATTAACCCTATGTTTTCTCTATTGAACTCCATGTGTTGTTGCATAACAATGAAAAACTAATTTTCTTGACTAGGGTTTTGAGGAACCTTAGCAAACTAACGAAGTAAGGGGAGTGCAAGATTCAACTAGACCTATGTTTAAATGTGCATTGTGATTTCCTTCAACTTAATTAATTTCATAGTGGTGGCTAACTCTAAGAATCAACCTGTATTCGATATGATCTTTACAAGAGAGGTCAAGAGTTGGAAAAGGGAATTATAATAGTGATTTAAGGCTATCAACTCTCGTCTAATAACTTGAGATCCACAAGGTGATAGTTAAATAGGAATTGGAGATAAGGGATAGTAAGGAGATACCCTAAGACTTACAAGGTGAAGGGTGATATTTAACTACTAATCCATAAAATAATTGGTAATATCCAACTTGTTAGATTCTGCTCGTGTGGTGATTTTATAGTTGGGTTGAACACGAGAATCATATGGAGTTAGGAGGTCAGGGGAAACACCGTTCTAGTGTTTGTTTTTATTGATTACAACTAAAATATCAAAGTTATGTCACTACTTATTACCTTCAACAATATTTCCCCTATTTACTTTTTTGCATTACCCATTGGTTTCATCAAGATTGAGAGATAATTTTGCGCATTGATGATGGGTTAAAACCCAACCTGGTTGCGTTACTATATTTGACATCAGCCCTATCATATTTTTTTAGAGATGTAATTTTGGGCTACATCAAATTTCGGCATCATTGTCAGGGAGAATACAATGTTGATTATTGTTTGAAGTATGTTGAAGTTTTTGTGCTTTAATTTTCTATTCTTTGTTTGGTGTGCACCGTTTTATCCCCAATACTAGGAGTTAAGGAAACCCCTTACGGCATCCAATTTATGACCTAATTTACCTTCAACATACAACAACGCACATTTTTAAGATGTTTTGGGAGCTATCATAAATCTAATATTGCCGGTGGTGTATAACTAGTTGGGGTTGGATTGAACAAAATCAATATTAATGAGACTGTTGATGGATGGCCATACTGTTAAGAGGCCAGTTAGTATTATTTGTGATGTGTTGATGATGGTGTCATCTATCATCACCCCAACTTATTTTGTCATTCTTGAGTGTGATGTGGACTTCTAAGTCCCAATATTCCTCAGTAGGACCTTCCTAGATATGGATAGAGCATTGGTTGATATGGAGTTGGGACAGATAAAGTTCGGGATCAATGATGAGAAAGTGATCATCAATGTTTGTGAGTTAATACCATAGACTAATGATATGCAGGTGGTGTTTATGATAGATACTATTGATGATGATGTTGCTGAAGTGACTTTTCCAGTTAAAAAGAGACTTGGGGTTTAGGCATTGGCAACAGTAATCATGAACTTAGATAATAATGGCATTAATAAATATGAGGAGATGGTGAGTGCATTGCATGGCAGATGTTCTTACGCATACCTAAAGAATCTTGACCTGGATTAAAAGAATAGAACCACTCTTACAGCCTGACCATCTATAGAAAAGCCACCGATCATAGAGTTAAAGGCTCTTCTATCTCACTTGCGATAGCATTCTTGAGGGCCGACAATACCTTGCAGGTATTTATTGTCATTGTCTTAGTGGAGACAGAGGTAGAGGCATTAATCTTTGTTTTATAGAGATTCAAGAGAGCTATCGGATAGACTATTGCAGATATTGTGGGTATTCCACTAGGTATTTGTACTCACAAAATACAAATTAAGCCTGACAATATTACCATCATTGAGCATCAGCGAAGATTGAATCCTCCTATGCATGAGGTTGTAAAGAAAGAAATTATCAAATGGTTTGATGCTGGAGTGGTTTACCACTTTACTCATAGCAAGTGGGTTAGCCCTTGATTTTAATGTATAGAGGCTTTGTTAGACTACAGGGTTGGTATGTACAGATATTTAATACATTTTGGCTGTACAATCTAGTATTCTCCAGTATTTATCTTGAACCCGATATGGTATATCTCGTTGTTGTGCATGAATATTGTTGAATTGAATTACTTGAGGTAGTGTCTGGCTTAGAGGGTTAGCTTGGGGCTACATGTAGCCCAAAGAACCGCATGGCATCTCAGGATGAAATTTTGGGGTGTTACACTTGAGTTATTCTTTCGCTATTCTACATAGTTTGAGATATTTTCACCTACCTTTACATCGTTGATACTCTTGTTATTGTTTTTTGGTTTCGTAATTAATCAAATTTTGATTTTATTCTTTCATCTTTGTGCAATTAACTCTATGTTTTCTCTATTGAACTCCATGTGTTGTTGCATAACAATGACCAACTAATTTTCTTAACTAGGGTTTTGAGGAACCCTAGCAACTAGCGAAGTAAGGGAAGTACAAGATTCAACTAGACCCATGTTTAAATATGCATTGTTATTTCCTTTAACTTAATTGATTTCATAGTGGTGGCCAACTCTAAGAATCAACTTATATTCGATATGATCTTTACAAGAGAGTTCAAGAGTGGGAAAAGGGAATTACAATAGTGATTTAAGGCTATCAACTCTCATCTAATAACTTGAGATCTACAAGGTGATAGTTAAACAGGGATTGCAGATAAGGGATAGTAAGGAGGCACCCTGAGACTCACAAGGTGAAGGGTGATATTTACATACTAATCCATAAAATAATTTGTAATATCCAACTTGTTAGATTCTGCAAATGTGGTGATGGTATAGTTGGGTTGAACACGAGAATCTTATGGAGTTAGGAGGTCAGGGAAAACACAGTTCTAGTATTTGTTTTTATTAATTACAACCAAAATATCAAAGTTCTGTCACTACTTATTATCTTCAACAATATTTCCCCTATTTTCTCTTTTGCACTACCCATTGGTTTCATCAATATTGAGAGATAATTTTAAGCATTAATGATGGGTTCGATCCCAACCTGGTTGGTTTACTATATTTGACAGTGGCCCCTTCATAATTTTTTAGATATTTCATTTTGGGCTGCATCAAAATTTGGCATCATTGTTAGGGAGAATACAATGTCTATTATTGTTTGAAGTCTGTTGAAGTTTTTGTTCTTTTATTTTCTATTCTTTGTTTGGTGTGCCCCGTTTTATCCCCAATACTAGGAGTTGAGGCAACCCCTTGCGACATCCAATTTATGATCTAATTTACCTTCAACATACAACAACACACATTTTTCAGATATGTTGGGAGCCATCATAAATCTAATATCACCTGTGGTGTATAATGAGTTGAGGTTGGCAAAAACAAAATCAATATTGATGAGACTGTTGATGGATGATCGCACTGTTAAGAGGATATTTAGTATTATTTGTGATGTGTTGAGGATGTTGTCATCCATCAACACCCCAACTTATTTTGTCAATCTTGACAGTGATATGGACTTCTAAGTCCTTATATTCTTCGATAGACCCTTCCTAGATATAGGTAGGGCATTGGGTGATATAGAGTTGGGACAGCTAAAGTTTGGGATCAATAATGAGAAAGTGATCATCAATTTGTGTGAGTTAATACCGTAGACGAATGATATACGAGTGGTGTTTGTGATAGACACTATTGATGATGATGTTGCTGAAGTGACTATTCCAATTAAAAAGAGACTTGGGGTTTAGGCATTGGCAACGGTAATCATGAACTTAGATAGTGATGGCATTTATGAATATGAGGAGATAGTGAATGCATTGCATGGTAGAGGTTCTTACGCATTCCTAAAGAAACTTGACCTGGATCAAAAGAATAGAACCACTCTTTTGGCTCGACCATCTTTAGAAAAGCCACCGATTATAGAGTTAAAGGCCCTTCTATCTCACTTGTGATAGAATTCTTAAGGGCCGATAATACCTTACAGGTGTTTATAGTCATTGTCATAGTGGAGACAGAGGTAGAGGCATTGATCTTAGTTTAATAGAGATTCAAGAGAGCTATCTGATGGACTATTGCAGATATTGTGGGTATTCCACTAGGTATTTGTACTCACAAAATACAAATTAAGCCAGACAATATTACCATCATTAAGCATCAGCAAAGATTGAATCCTCTTATGCATGAGGTTGTAAGGAAAGAAATTATCAAATGGTTTGATGCTGGAGTGGTTTACTAGTTTACTCATAGCAAGAGGGTTAGCGCAGTTCAGTACATTTCTAAAAGGGGTAGAATCATAGTGTTGCCCAATAAGAAGAACGAACTTGCCCTCATGAGGCCAATTACAGGATGGCGAGTATGAAAGGACCAAAAAATTCAAAATGCTAGGACTTATAAGGTACATTTTCCCTTGTTGTTTATAGATCAGATACTGGATAGGTTATAAGGAAGGGGTTGGTATTATTTTCTTAAGGGGTATTCGGGATACAATTAAATTACTATTTCTCTTGAAGACCAAGAAAAGATGACCTTTACTTACCCTAATGGGACTTTTGCACTAAAAAGGATGCAGTTTGAATTGTGCAATGCTCCCGCCATATTTTAGAGATGCATGATGTCAATATTCTATTATATGTTAGAGGTACTATTGAGGTCTTCATGGATGATTTTTCTATAGCTGGGGACTCTTCTGATGACTGTTTAGCCCATTTGACCAATGCTCTCGATAGATGCGAGGAATACAACTTGGTTCTAAATTTGAAGAAGTGCCATTTCATGGTATAGAAGTTATTGTACTCAGACACAATATCTCAAAAAAGGGTATTGAGGTAGATAAAGTAACAGTTAAAGTAATATAAAAGTTTCCTCTACCAGTCTCGGTGAAGGGTATTTAGAGTTTTTGGGGTCATCCAGGATTTTATCGGCGTTTCATCAAGGATTTCTCAAATATTTCACATTCGCTATGCAAACTTCTTGAGAAATAAGTGAAATTTATATTTGATGATACATGCCTTAAGGAATTTGAGTTCCTGTAGGTACAGTTGGTAATACCCTCTTTCACTGTGTCTCCAAATTGGTCTGTACCTTTTGAGGTCATGTATAATGCAGTGTATTGGCTCTAGGTTATGTTCAAAGAGAAAATATGCCACACCCAATTTACTATCCCAGCAAGGCACTAAACCCCACACAAAAGAACTATACAGTTACTGAGCAGGAGTTGTTTGAAGTGGGTTTTGCCTTTTGAGAAATTTTGGTCTTATTTTCTTTTGACTAAAGTCATTGTTCATATTGCCCAAGCACATTGAGATACATAATGCCTAAAAAAGATACAAAGTTAGGATTGGTTCTTTGGGTGCTCTTACTGTAAGAATTTGAATTCGAGGTGAAGGATCACTAATGCACAAAAATATCAAGTTGCAGATCACTTGCCTAGGCTTGAGGAGGAGGAAATTCAGAAACAAGGGGATGGACTTGACATAGATGATACTTTTCCAGATGACCAGGTCTTGGCAACATCTCAAGACTTAATCCTTTGGTTTGTTGATTTTACCAACTATTTGTCAAGTTATCTTATTCCAACACATTTATCCTTCCAATAGCATAAGAGGTTTATTCATGAGGTGAGAAAGTTCTTCTGCGATGAGCCGTATCTCTTTCGTATCTGTACAAATTGTGTAATTTGCAGATGTATTCATGAGGTGGAGATAATAAGCATCTTTAAAGCTTGTTATTCATCACCAATTACGGATCATCATAGTAGAACCGGTGCAACCCACAAAATTCTGCAATGTGGGTACTATTACCCTATGATCTTAAAGGATGCCCATGATTATGCATAACTTGTGACCAATGTCAGCGTCAAGGGAATATTTCATGACTCCATGAACACCTCATGACACCTATCTCAGAGTTAGAGTTGTTTGATGTGTGAAGGATTAATTTTATGGTTCAGTTAGTGAGCTCCCACAGTATGAAGTATATTTTATTGGTGATTGACTATGTTTCAAAATGGGTGGAGGTGGTAGAACTTCCAAATAATGAAGGTAGAAATGTCATTGACTTTCTAAAGAAAAATATCTTTTTTTAATTTGGCACTCATTGTGCGATCATTAGTGATGGTGGGTCTCATTTCTAAAAATGGCCTTTTAAGTACCTATTTGAAAAATATGGTGTGAAACATAAGATGGTGACACCTTATTGTCATCAGAAGAGTGAGTAGCTTGAGATATCCAATAGATAGATAAAGTCTATATTGGCAAAGATTGTGAATGCCAAAAGGACTGATTCATAACGAAAGCTAGATGATTCTTTGTAGGACTATCAAACAACTTTCAAGAGCCTCATAGTTTTCTCCCATATCAGTTTGTGTATAGCAAAGCATGCCACTTGCCGGTTGAAATTGAGCACAAGACACAATGTGCATTGAAAAAACTGAATTTAGAGTGGAATAAAGCAACTACATTAAGGTTGAAAAAGGTGAATAAGTTGGATGAATTCTGACTCTGTGTTTCTGAGTGTTCATTTATATAAAAAGAAAGGATGATGTTTTACCATGACCAAAAAATCAAGAAAAGGGTGGTTGATCCCAGAGATCTTATCTTGTTGTGTAATTCAAGACATAACTTGTTTCCTGGAAAATTGAAGTCTAGGTGTATGGACAATTCACCGTGGTTTGGCTATTTCCACATGGTGCTATTGAGCTGGAGAATGATGGTGAATCCCCGTTCAAAGTGAATGGGTAACGGGTGAAGCACTACTTGGGAAACTCTATGAAAGTAAAAGTTGTTGATGATATGGACCTTGGTGACGTCTGAGTAACAAAGGTAATTGCGTCATTCCACGATGTTAAATTAGGCGCTGCATGTGAGGTAACTAATGAGGATTTTTGGTGAAGTGTTAGTATCAAACCTAGCCATGTTGTGCTGCGACGTTAAATCAAGCGCTGTGTGGGGGAAACCTATGTTATGTACTTATTTGATTATAGAGTAACTTGTGTGTTCAATGTGCAGGGCTGGAGTTGCATAAAAAACAAGAAAATTTTTTTAGTGCCAGTCCTCACAACATACCTAACGAGTTGTGATCAGTCTTCATGAGTTATTATCTGAGTCAGAGTAAATTGGAGCTCAGACATATCCTAGGTATTTGGTCTCTGGATTTATCATGACTCTTAGAATGAGTCATATTCAATACTATTACTCGTCGCCTTGATTTTTGATGACTAGAGATCCAGGTAAGGTTTCTGTAATACCCATGCTTTTTCTTATCTTGAAAATCATCTCAAAGATGTTAGAACTTGATTTGAAATAAGAATTCATTCTTATACACATGGTATTTCCATAATTTTCACTTCCTATCATATGAAAAATTGAATAATATTTCCACTGATATATAATTCGCCCAAATCTGACACCCGGGCGAAGAGTTAAAGCCTTTTTAGTGAGACAGTGTTTCACTTGAGCCTTTAGTGCATCACGGAGATAGGTCAAATAGAAATTGTTAATTTCCAGTGTTTCTCCATGATACTGGCATGTCACGCAAAAATTCCAGGTCATAGATAAGGTGGTAACGCGATAGCTCTGCATTGCGCCACCGTGCAGTTTCTCAATTGTCAATTTCCAGTGACATGGTGCGATAACACCGCGTCGCGCTAAAGGCCCAATTCAGGAAATTTTACTGAAAATTTAATTATGTGTTCAAGGTTAAAGGGGTTAATTCTCCCCCCCCCATATAAGCTTCCCAACTGGGATTTAGCCCTTATTCATCCAAAATATTAATGTTTTTCTCAAATATTCTCAAGAACTCAAGCTAGGGTTTTCATAGAAGGTCCAATTTCAAGAAGGTTTCAAGATCAATCTTCACGACATCACAAACTAAGGTATGAATAGTGTTCATTCATGGGATCCTTTCGTCCATGAAGTCCAAGAATCCCTTTTCAACTACAAGTTATGGATTTTCTTCATGTGTTCATGCTTTGTATGTTCTCTTTCATGTTGATAAATGAGGAATTGATTTCTATTCCATGATTTGATGATAAATTCCATGTGGGTTGATTAGTATAGATAAAGATTTATGAAATCTCATGACTAAAACCTTGTATGATGAAATTGGCAGTGAACCATGATGTTTAATTGCTATACCCTGAGGTTTAAATGTACTATGTCTGCCATATGCTTGATAAAACACCAAGATGAAGGAAATTTACCTAACTAGAATGATATCATGTAAATCCCCATAAATGTACAAGCTTATGACTATTAGAAGTTTGATGAAATGCTTCAATAAACGTATTGTGGTCATTATCATGTGTTCAAGAATATCAATTCATGTCAGTTTCCTTCCATCGAGTCCTGGGGGTACTTGTACTGGAAATATTAGCAGTGTGCCTAGAGCCATGTCATGTTTTTCACGATACTCTCAGTTAAGATATGAACTCTTAGACTTCAGATAGCCTTATGACTTAGGAAAAATCTCCATGATCTCATCGCTCAGTCAGTTGTCAGATATCAGTAGCATTCCATTAGCCACAGAAATTCAGTAACTTAGTCCATGCTCAGTTCAGTTCAGTATATCATGTTCAGTTTCCATTCATATGGGAGTAGGAATTAGCACCGAGTGAACCCAAGGATGGGGACTCACCTGTTATACGAGAATGTGATTCCTAGAAGCAATCCTTGCATTTCAGAACTATGTAGCCAGCATAGGTTAAGACATCGTAGCCTGCTATATGAGGGTAGATGAGGTGGATTAACATGTTATGTAAGGGTTCCCACCATTCTCGCTAGAGTTATCGGTTATATAAGGGTTACTCACATATTGTCCTTACCAGTGGAGCAGTATTGACACCCTCCAATCAGGGCATAGATTGGACCCCAACTCAGCTATTATATCACCTTTGGGGCATGTTGGTTAGATAATACTTCCCATGGTTTCATGTTATAGAATCAGGACTGTCAGATATAGTCAATTAGTATCAGTAATAGAACTCAGATAGTACTTCAGATATTAGGACTGTCAGACACAGTCAACTCAGACATAATACGGAACTCAGATAGTTCTATTAGATTCAGGATTGTTAGCTACAATCACTCATGTTATCAGTTATACTCATATACAGTCATTCATGTTATCAGTTATGTCATGTTATTAGTATTCAGATTCAACAATCATGATATCACGTTGTCAGTTATAGTTACGTAATTATGTATGCATTCTCACGTTCATGTTAGACAGTCAGCTAGCATTATCATGCATGTGAACCCTTGTATTTAGCCTACCTCACATGTATACTCGGTACATATGTATTGATGCATTCGTGATATGGTTCTTTCTTTTTATGTTACACCATAGGTTCAGAGACACGAGTTCCAGATTAGCAGTAGATTCCAGATTCAGCAGTCAAAGTAGAAGTGAGTCTTCATCCTTCGAGGACATAATGATTTTCTAGTATTTAATTGATAAACTTATTAGTTGGAGTTAGTTGGGGACATGTCCTATCAACTCCTTATTTAGATTCTTTAGACAGTAGAGGCTTTCAGACTAGATGCAGACTAGATACAATCTAATATGTTTTAGACTTCAGTTTTGTTTTGAGTATTCTATAACCCCACACAGATGTTACGTTATTAAGTTATGTTCATGATCAAACCTTATGGCTTTTCAGTGCATGTTTCCACATTATTATATTATCTTATACAGTATACAGGTACAAATATTAGTCATAGGTTAGCTTGTGGTCCTTTGGGGTCATGAGAATCGTGTAGGATTTCGGTTCAGCAAATCGGCTTGTTACAATTTCAGTCATTATGCATGGGGAGGGGGAGTGTACAATCCGTAACCTGAGGTAATGATAACACCCAAACTACAGCTCTCATAAGAGTGTAAGCAGTCGCTGTCAAATATAAAACCCAGCTGGGTTGGGTGTCGAACCCCACAGGGAATACTTGGTCACTAAGTATGCAACTATTAGTAGACTGTAGGTCGAAAAATCTACGGAAAGGAGGGATTTAATTTATGCATGCAATAAGTTTAACAAAGTAACGAATGAAGGCTGGGTTTAGTAAGATTTAATCACAGAGAATAATAAGTTAGAGTTATGTCCACCTTATGATTTCTATGTATCTATTAACTATGAGTAATGCGAAATTTAGACATGCATGCACTTATAGAGGTTTGTATTCTAATGGTAAATCCTAGTGTTTCTCAACCATCAAGGATTATTTATCTTTACCTCTCTCGAGCCTAAAGTGTATAACTAATGGTACAAACTCTCAAAGAAATTAGTCCGGTTAAGGCATTAATGTGTAAATAGAGGTTGCTAGCCCTATTTCCTTGTCACACTCTCTTTTCTAAACATGTAACTTTTCTCTCGAACAAGTTAATGCTATAATGGCATATTCTATATGTTTGCAACCACAAGAATTTAATTAAAACGAAGAGAGTAATGATATAAGCAGCATACACATCAAGAATTCACAAACTCATAGTAATAGATAGTATATCAAAAGGCTTCCATAACCCTAACAGAGCAGTTTAGCTACTCATGAGTGCAACGGAGATCACAATAGACATCATCATCATACCAAAGCTAGAATAATCTTGGCGATGGAAGCGATTTGGCGTCAACAAGGGATGACGTTTTTCCCTTGTGTCGTTTCTCAAGAAAGCCGAGTTCTCTGTGTTAGAGTCTTACAGAATCTGTAACGTGAATTAAGTGCAAAAAGTCGAATGAAAGAAAATAATGACAATGCTGAAAAATTCAGCAAATAAGGTTTTTATAACATCTTTGTCCTAGTCCTACTAGGTTACTACTGCACCCCTAAGTATTAAGAAATACTGATTTTGCCCGGGACAGATTCTCCATGCATCACTTTCAGTCCACAATCTTCATCATTAATACCTGAAAACATGCTAATCACATTGGTTAGCTCACTTACAGGAAAATGGACTAAAAGTGCAGGAATTATATATTTTATCCTCCAAACTTAGCCTAAAATATGGGTAAATTATGGTATTTAGGCATGTAAATACGCCCAACATCACCACCCCACACTTAAAGCTTTGTTCGTCCTCGAACAAAATATTACGTCCATGCAAACATCTACTTAGGATTTCACAGTAACAGCACAAAATGTTCAACAAGACATGCACGACAATCATTAACAAAGTGTAGTTTTCTTGATCACTAATAGAAACAATTCAACCTCCAACCTAGACTCGTGATGATGGTTAATTCGTATCCACAAGTTAAGGCAAAAAGAATCATACACAACTACCCAAAACTCATCAACCATGTGTGTCTCACACAAGATATTACCCATAATCACTCACAAGTTTTGCATTTTTCGAAACATGGGTACAATATTCTCCTTGCTCTCACTCTCACCAAGAATTCATATGTTGCAACTATAACCATAGCCTTGCCCTTAGTGTAATGCTCTACTAATATCAGAATGCTAAGCTTTGGATCAAATAGGTCTTTTACAGGTTGTAATGTAGGCTAAGGGATAGGTAGGACTAATCTGGCTAGAAATAGTGACTATGTTTCCTAAGCGCTTTAATACATCACATTATGCCATTAACACTCTCTTTTAAACAACTCTGCTACCTTTCTTTCATATACCACCCCTTTTTACCTTATTTTGTTATTCAACCATAAACACAATTATCTTTTTAGTTTTCTATTTCTTTTTCTTTTCTTTCTCTTTTTTTTTTCATATTATAAGGCACCTCTATGATAGCACTTCTATGATAGCCACTCTTTTTTACAACAATTTCAAGTACCAATATGCTCTGAGGCATCACTCTCACCAAATTTCCTCTTATTTTTTCACATGACTCTACCATTTAAAGTGCTTAGGAATTTGGATCAAATTATGGTCTTGAAAAAAAAATGGATTAGGCTACATATGAGGTTGTCAAGGAAAATAGCTAAAGGCTCAAAGGGGGTTAACTAGGATAATGTACACAGGTAGGTAAAAAGAAGGTAAACAATTACAGGTTGCCAAAGAAATGCCTAAATCATCTCCTAAACTTCACACTCTTTATTTTGCTTTACACACACACCAGGCAAGTTCTAGCATCAGTCACAACACAGAATATACTATAATCTCACACACACAAGACACATGGTCAACTTTATTGGGAGCAGTATAGACTCTTGACCCAATAGATGAAGGAATTAAACCACACACTTATCACACAGTGAGTCACACTTAGAGCCTAAACGTCTCAATAGTAATGATTTTAGCACAAACTCTTGTCATAATACCATGCCGCTTATCAGAACAATTTCATGCACTTCATGCAAAATCACAAAAACAATTCAAAAATTTAACTACTACTAACTAATTACGACTAATTAAAACAAACAAACATAAATAAATATAGGCAAAGAAGTACAGCAGACCAGCACCTCACATTTAGACGGGATACACTGTCCTCAGTGGAAAATAAATAAGGAAAACTTGATTAGTCGGACTCCTCCTCTATGTCTGGGGTCATGCCCCCTGCATCGGAATCATCATCAGAGTTTTCCTCCACATCTGAATCTGGCATTCAGCGATCATCATCAGTCGACACGTCATCATCGAGAGGTTCCTCAAAATGTACCCCTACTCCGTACATAGCCCGCGCATGCTCATTCATCGGGTAGTCGTAATCCAACTGCTGGAGCTCTGCATCAGTCAAAATTCGATCCCCACTCATCATGGTAAACCTCGTCATGCCATATAAATAGCGGAAGAAGCTTTCATCCCGAGCATGTCTTTCTGCAGTTGTCAGGTTGATGCCATGCATAGTTTCAGAATCTATAACCTTTGTCAAATCAACCTTCTTCGGGTTGTGCGGAAGCTTATAATTTGTAGGTTCTTCTTCAATGTCTTCCTTCCTTAATATCGCAGTCAACAGTTTGCCAAAGCTGAAGTGGGACCTTTTGTGTAACCTATCCTTACGCATTGACGATCGTATAACCTCACCAATGTTGATGGGAATATTAGTCATCAGAGCGTACACCAAGCATACTCTATCATGTGTGATCTTTATGTACTGTGTCCCAGGAATGACGCAAGAGTTGACTATCCTCAACCATATCTGAGCTTCTCTGTTTAGGGAAGCATACGGGAAAGTCTTATGCCGACCGGTATCCTTATGATGATTCCAGCGTGCCATTGATCTTGTTCCGCACAATGTGTGTCTGATTACCCTGTATGGAGGTCTGTGATAAAGCTCCTTGAGAGGTGATGGATCGAAAGATGGAAAACCTAGAAAAGTGTTGAAGAACTCCGCATTCAGTTCCAAGATTTGGCCCCTAATCTTCACTTCACTTCCAGTAGTCTTTGGGGACCAATTTGCATAAAACTCTCGTTTTAGATCAAGGTTGCATTCTCCCATATCTTGGAAAATGAAATAAAGATGTAGCGTCATGATTTTAGCCAAAATGCAAGGTTCTCTCTTTGCTAGACTCTCCTTTTGTATCAACTCTACGTGGACATACTTTTTCACTTCGTTGTTCTTGTACCACTCATTTCCTTCCTCCTCTAAGACCCACTTTATCCCGAATATGCGTCGCGGTATTTGCAGCGAGGAGGATTCAGCTTTCTCTTTTCTTCCCCTTTTCTTACCTTTCTGTGAGGTGGACGTTTTTTCTTTCCCTTGTTGTCCTTTTGGTGCCATTCTTCTTGGTGATGGACTTGGAATATGATCTTGCAAGGTTGGATGAGCAAAAAGAAAAGTTTTGAGAGATTTGGGAAGTAAAGGCGGCGCCTAGGTTGAGAAAATAAGTGTGTTTTGTTCTAATGTTGAATCTATTAATAGAACAAGCTATGGATCGGGTTTGACCCATGTAAAATCAGGTTAGGAGACCAAAAAGCATAAGTAGGTGGCCCCTAATGCTTTGCCTATCCTTGGCATAGGCGGCGCCTAATGCTTTGCTTAGTTGGGCATAGGCGGTGCCTATGCTATGACATTGTAGATTCAGAGAGCAAAGGCAATGGCATAGGCAGCGCCTTTAGATTTTCCTAGTTGAGCATAGGCGGCGCCTATGCTATGGCATTGTAGATTCAGAGAGCTTAGGCCATAGCATAGGCCTTGCCTTGTTCGTTGCCTAGATTTACATAGGCCTTGCCTTGTTCATTGCCTAGATTTGCATAGGCAATGCCCAACCAATAGCCTTTGCTTCTTCATTCCTAACTTACCACCTTCAATCATGACACACTTCCAAATCAAAATTTTGGGCTAGATCTCTTCCTTTATACGTCTTGCACCTACACTTACTCAAAAACAACAAAAAAGATTAGAAAGATGGGATGCCTCCCACCAAGCGCCTTAGTTTTGGTCGTGGCTCAACTCTTCTTTTTGGACTTTTATTAAACAAAAACAAACTCCTAGTAAAATAAAATGATTAAAAGCGATGGGTTGACTCCTACGTAGCGCTTGATTTATTGTCACGGCCATACATTTTATCGAGTCACGAGGACCGATATATGGCTTCACTCGTTGGCCATTAACCTTAAAGACACCTCCATTATTGTATTCTAACTCTACTACTCCAGACGAGTAGACTTGGCTAATTCTGAATAGACCAGACCATTCAGACTTCAACTTACTTGGAAATAGCTTCAGTCTGGAGTTGAAAAGAAGTACCATATTACCCTTCTGAAAGTTTCGTTGCATAATCCGCCGATCATGATACGTTTTCATCCGTTCCTTATAGAGGTCTGACCTTTCATATGCATGTAGACGGAATTCAACCATCTCATTCAGCTACTCCAATCTCAGATTAGTAGCATCATCCCAATTCAAATTGAGCCGCTTCAACGCCCATAACGCTTTATGTTCGAGCTCAATTGGCAAGTGACAAACTTACCCATAAACTAGTTGGTATGGGGACATGCCAATTGGTGTCTTGAATGTAGTCCTATAAGCCCATAAGGCATCATCCAGCTTCCGAGACCAATCTTTCCTACTAGCATTTACAGTCTTAGCAAGGATCAGCTTGATCTCCCGATTAGAAACCTCTACCTGCCCACTAGTTTATGGGTGATAAGGTGTATCTACCTTATATTGCTTGACCCCATATTTCACCAACACGGGTCTGAACATCTTCTTGCAAAACTGTGATCCTCCATTGCTTATGATGGTACGTGGTACCCCAAAACGAGAGAAGATGTTTTCCTTCAAGAATGCTACAACACGCTTGCCTTCATTATCAGCCAGCGCTACTGTTTTGACCCATTTGGATACATAATCCATAGCAACTAGGATATATTTCATCTCAAGCGAACTCACAAATGGGCCCATGAAATCAATACCCCACACATCAAATAGCTCTACTTCAAGGACCTTAGACATGGGCATCTCATGATGCTTTGAAATCGTGCCTTGCCTCTGACACTGATTGCATCTTCTCACAAAATCATAGGCATCCTTAAATACTGAAGGCCAATAATATCCGCTTTGCAATACCTTCCTGGCTATCCGATCACCTGCATGGTTACCCCCAACTTGGGAAGCATGACTTGCTTCCAATATACTAGGCACCTCCATATGAGATATGCATCACCTAATAACACCATCCGCACATCTTCGAAAAAGATATGGTTCATCCCAGAAGTAGTGTTGCACATCATGCATGAACTTTCTCTTTTGATGAAACAAGAGATTCTTAGGCATCACATTACTTACCACGTAGTTCGCAAAGTCTGCGTACCATGGTAACTCTTCCACTATCGTGGCTAGGATCTCTTCGTCGAGAAATGCATCATCAATCTCAAGATCGGGATGCGCTATGTGCTTATTCTCAAGTCTAGATAGATGATCAGCTACTTGGTTTTCGCAACCTTTTCTATCTTTTACCTCGAAATCAAATTCTTGCAGTAATAACACCCATCGAATTAGCCTTGGCTTCGCATCCTTCATTGCCATTAAATAACTCAGAGCTGCATGATCTGTATGAACCACCACTTTGGTTCCTAACAAGTAAGCGGAACTTTTCAAAAGCATTAATAATTGCTAGAAGTTCTTGTTCCGTGACAATGTAGTTCTTTTGAGCTGTATTCAAGGCCTTGATCGCATAGTAGATTGCATGAAATAACCTTTCTCTTCTCTGACGAAGTACAATACCCAAAGCTACCCCTCTTGCATCACACATAACTTCAAACGGTAGAGACCAATAAGGTACTACAATGATAGGAGCTTCAACTAGCTTCTCTTTGAGGCATTCAAATGGTTTCAAGAAATCTTCACCGAAGTCGAACTTAGCATCCTTCTCCAAAAGTTTGCATAACGGACTAGCAATATTGGAGAAGTCTTTAATAAACCTTCGATAAAAACCTGCATGACCGAGGAAACTATGAACTCCCTTTACAGAAATTGGAGGTGGTAGTTTCTCGATAACTTGAATTTTAGATCGATCAACCTCAATTCCTCTTTCGGAGATTTTGTGCCAAAGACAATACCTTCCTTAACCATAAAGTGGCACTTCTCCCAGTTTAGTGCCAAGTTGAATTCAACACATCTCTGCAATGCCATACTTAGATTTGCCAAGCATGCTTCAAATGACTCACCTACAACTGAAAACTCATCCATGAACGCATCCAAGGTGTCTTCAACCATATCAGAAAAAATGGACATCATACAACGCTGAAAAGTGGCGGGTGCATTATATAGCCCAAATGGCATACGTTTGAAGGCAAATGTACCATACGGGCATGTAAAAGTCATCTTCTCTTGATCTTCGGGAGCAATACAAATCTGATTATAGCCAGAATAACCATCTATGAAACAAAACCATCTTCTCCCTGTCAATCGATCAAGCATTTGGTCCATGAATGGCATTGGGAAGTGATCCTTAAGCATCCACGAATTTAGCTTCCGGTAGTCCATGCACACTCTCCACCCTGTGACAGGTCTGAGTGGAATTAGCTCATTCTTTTCGTTCGCAACTACCGTCATGCCCCCTTTCTTGGGCACATACTGAACCGGACTCACCCATTTACTGTCGAAAATTGGATACACTACCCCTACATCTAACCACTTAATAATTTCTTTCTTCACCATCTCTTGTATTGGTGGATTCAAACGCCTTTGATGCTCAATAGTGGGTATGAACTTTTCTTCAAGCTGAATCTTATGCATACATATCCCAGGCGGGATACCAATAATATCAGCGATAGTCCAACCGATGGCCCTTCTGTATTTCCTCAGAACAGAGATGAGAGCTGCAACATGCTGCTCACCCAAATCAACTGCCACAATAACCGGAAGTGTGTTTCCACTTCCCAAGAATGCATACTTTAGATGACTGGGCAGCTCCTTCAACTCTAACATTGGTGGCTCTTCAATGGATGGTTTTGCTGGTGGTGTAGGTTGATTTTTGAGATCAAGGTCTAGCTTCTTGGGAGCATGAGAATACGACCCTATTCCTGTTAGAGTACAAATAGTTTCTTCATAATCTTCAACATCCTCACGCTCAACATTCATAAGCACAACCGCCAACGGATCAATAATAAGCTGCTTCTCTACAGATAATTCTTTCTCATCATCATAATAAACATCAGCTACAGAGAACACATTCATATCTTTGGGTTGCCTCATTGATTTGCATACATCAAAATGGACCACTTCGTCATTCATCCGGAATAAAATCTCATTAGCTCTCAGATCAATAAGCACACTTCCTGTTGCAAGGAAGGGATGCCCCAACATTATGGGAACTTCAAAGTCCACCTCACAATCCAAAATAACAAAGTCTGCAGGAAAAATAAAGGAAGAAACCTTCACCAACACATCATATAAGATACCAACAGGTCGTTTTACCGACCTATCTGCCATCACGAGCCGCATATTGGTTGGTGTAGGATCGCCCAACCCCAACTTCCTGTAGACGGATAGCGGCATCAAATTGATGCTAGCCCCCAAGTCGCATAATGCCTTAGCAAAATCCATAGATCCAACAGTGTAAGGAATAGTGAAGGCACCAGGATATGCCTTCTTCTGAACTAACGATCTTGTGGCGATTGCACTGCAATGATGAACATTATCTACCAGCTCATAACTTGTTGCCCGCTTCTTTGTCAAAAGATCCTTCATGAATTTTGCATACCCAGTCATCTGTTCCAGCGCCTCTACCAAAGGAACATTAATAGTCAGCTGCTTCAACATAGTCATAAATTTATTGAACCTGGTATCATCAGCTTTCTTCTTCAGTCTTTGAGGAAAAAGTGGTAGTGGAAGGGGTATAGTTTTCTCCACTGCTTTCTTTGTATCTTGCTTCCTATTATCTATCTTTTCAGGTTGTAGAAGTCTAGAGGTGACGTCATGCAAACTTACCTCATCTTCCTCGGCATCAACAACATCATCTGCTATATCATCAACCACCTGCTTGTCTTTGGAAGGATTCTCCAACACCTTACCACTTTTGGTAGTAATAGCCATACATGATCCGTCATTCCTTGGATTTTGCACAGTGTCACTAGGTAAAGTGCAAGCTTTTCTTTGATTAAATGCCGCTGAAAGTTGACTCAATTGTTGATCCAGCTATTTTATTGAAGTGGAATGTGAGTCAACCAATTGATTTATTGATGACAAATCCTTCTTTACCTCATTTACTCCCGTATTGGTTGCCTCCACTCCTTTCAACAGCTTAGCCATTATATCTTCCATGGACATCTTCCCAGAGCCAGACGCCATGGCCTCACAATTTCCAGGAGGAACATACAAACCACTCCTGTCAGTCTTATTCTTCCAACTACCTTGATCACAGTCCTTGTTTCCAGATTTATCATAATAGTTCCGACCTTGGTTTCCTTGGACAATGCCTCAGAAAACCCCCTGATTATTCAAGTAGTTCACCTCTTCCTTAGAATCAGATTCATCTCTTCCCTGTGATACGACAGCTTTGACTTTTCGGTCTTCCCTGATAATAAATGCTTGGTAAGAAGATCCATCTGCGTTTTCATGTGCGCTATATCTTGATCACGTTCCTTCTCTCTTCGCCTTTGTTCTGCAGTCATACCAATGGATACAGTAGAGCTTGCTACCTCAGAATCCCTGGTATGCCAAGCTCTACTCTGCTTTGTCATACTATCTAACATATCACTTGCCTGAATAAAAGTAAGGTCCATGAATGACCCTCCTGCAGCATTATCAACCACGGGCTTAGTCACCAAATTCAAAGACCTGTAATATCTCCACCAAGTGGACATTGGTCATATGATGATTTGGGCACCGCATAAGCTTCGCCTTGAACCTCTCCCATGTTTTGTGGAGAGCTTCAGTTGGAAGCTGTCGAAAATTGCTTATCTCATCTCTCAACTGCCCTCTCTTGGATGGCTGAAAGAATCTTTCTAGGAAAGCATCTTTCAATTGCCTCCAACTAGTAATAGAATCAGGAGTTAGCCCATTCAACCATAGAGTTGCCTCTCCAGATAGAGACAATGGAAATAAGCGCAGCTGAATTGCATTCTGTCCAATTCCTGGATTGTCAAATGACTTACATATTGAGATAAAATTAATCAGATGCACATTCGGATCATCACCTACAAGTCCACCAAATAATCCCTTGAGCTGTAATAGCTGAATCATGGTGCTAGTGATATTGAAATTGGCTCAAGGTGCCAAGGGCGGAGGAATAATAGCCCCTATGGCACCAACCCCATCTAGGTCATCATTATCATCATCAAAAGGAATCTGCACAGCTCGGCGTTCAAGTCTAAATCTAGCTTGACGATCTCTTCTATTCATAGGTGCCGCCACTTCTTCAGCATACCTCGGGTTTAGTAACTCCTCATCACCCAGGTCCTCATCATCTGGATTTGTTGCGTGCCCTGGGTTATCAATATTCTGTTGATGCACTTAAGTAGTAGCCAATGCAGCTAATCTAGCCTGCACCTGTTGAGCAGCCCTTCTGTCAATGTCTCGTTGCGCCTCCATCCTGCCAATAAGTTGCGGTTCAAGGTTTATGGGTAATAATGGCTGACCCGAACTTCGAGTATTTAGCATGCACTGAACAAAACCTGAATAAAACAAAAACAATAGACGAAAAGCAAAATTCGAGAATCTTTGACCAAAGGGTCTAGTAACTATCACAAACTTAGTTGACAACCGTATTCCCCGGCAACGGCTCCAAAATTTGATAACGCCCAAACTACAGCTCTCGTAAAAGTGTAAGCGGTCGCTATCAAATATAGAACCCAACTGGGTTGGGTGTTGAATCCCACAGGGAATACTTGCTCACTAAGTGTGCAACTATTAGTAGACAGTTGGTCGAAAATTCTACGGAAAGGGGGATTTAATTTATGCGTGCAATAAGGTTAACAAAGTAATGAATGAATGCTGGGTTTAGTAAGATTTAATCACAGAGAATAATAAGTTAGGGTTATGTCTACCTTATGAGTTCTACGTATCTATTAACTATGAGTAATGCGAAATTCAGACATGCATGCACTTATAGAGGTTTGTATTCTAATGGTAAATCCTAGTGTTTCTCAACCATCAAGGATTATTTCACTTGACCTCTCTCGAGCCTAAAGTGTATAACTAATGGTACAAACTCTCCAAGAAATTAATCCGGTTAAGACATTAATGTGTAAATAGAGGTTGGTAGCCCTATTTCCTTGTCACACTCTTTTTTCCAAACATGTAACTTTTCTCTCGAACAAGTTAATGCTATAATGGCATATTCTATATGTATGCAACCACAAGAATTTAATTAAAATGAAGAGAGTAATGATATAAGCAGCATACACATCAAGAATTCACAAACTCATAGTAATAGATAGTATATCAAAAGGCTTCCATAACCCTAACAGAGAAGTTTAGCTACTCATGAGTGCAACGGAGATCACAATAGACATCATCATCATACCAAACCTAGAATAATCTTGGCGATGGAAGAGATTTGGCGTCAACAAGGGATGACGTTTTTCCCCTATTCCATTTCTCAAGAAAGCCGAGTTCTCTGTGTTAGAGTCTTACAGAATCTGTAACGTGAATTAAGTGCAAAAAGTCGAATGAAAGAAAATAATGACAATGCTGAAAAATTCAGCAAATAAGGTTTTTATAACATCTTTGTCCTAGTCCTACTAGGTTACTGCTTCATCCCTAAGTATTAAGAAATACTGATTTTGCCTAGGACAGATTCTCCATGCATCACTTTCAGTCCACAATCTTCCAAAAGCTTCCTTCCTTCTTACGTGAAGTTTTCCTTTGCTGCCCAAAGGTTCACAAAGTGCTTAAATATTCATCATTAATACCTGAAAACATGCTAATCACATTGGTTAGCTCACTTACAGGAAAATGGACTAAAAGTGCAGGAATTATATATTTTATCCTCTAAACTTAGCCTAAAATATGGGTAAATTATGGTGTTTAGGCGTGTAAATACGCCCAACATCAGGTAACAAGTCATAGTATTACCATGCCTGGCATTGTGGGGGTAGTGGATCTACCAGTCCAATCCATATAGTTTAAAAAAGGAAATTCAATTCAAATGATTGATATTCCTAATTTTGACGTCGGTGACTACTTTCATTCTCATTAACCACTCCTTAAACGACAAAATACACTGCAAAGTCACCGCAATCATCAAAGCTTAAGACCTTTAAGAGCCTAAACAAAGTTGTCTCTTAAAGAATTAGGGTTCAGTTTACAATAGTTTTCTTTTCAATGATCCAAAGCACTAAGTCAAGTAAGTATGTGGTTCAATTGCATTATGTCTTAAGTTTATGATACATATGCTTAAGAATGACATAGATTCCTTGTTAAGTTGTATGTGCCTAAAGATCAAACCATAGTGTTTTTGAAAATAGAAATACAAATTGGGTATAGCGTAAAGTTTTGTGCCTTAAAATTTAATGTTGTGATCTACTAGGAGTTGTATGAATTTAGCATAATCAAGAGAATGCATATTGTTGTGTTTGGAATGTGAAATAGGAAATAGGAATCCAATCCCTTGAACAACTATAGCTCAGTGGTCACGGGGCTCATAATGACTCGTAGGGTGACCCAACTAGTTGTTACATGACTTGTAACCACTAGGAAATTTGATGAGAAAGGGAGTTGATATTTCTCTCAGATTACGCCTCATGCTATGATTTGTAGTCACACAATATGACTCATAGTGAGGAATTGAAATGATTAGAAAGGGTAAAATATGAAGGGAAAAGTTTTGGTAAGACAATGAGTGTTTGATAATGAGACATTTTATAATATAAAGACTTATTAGGAGGACTCATTACCTGAATAGTGACTATTCCTGATGCACAGTCTTACCCTATGAGTCTCACAATGACTCATAACTAGAGATCACGACTCGTACCCTGAGTCATAGCTTGCCTAGTTCTTGAAGCACTGATACCAATTTTCTTTGCATTTTTTCATTTTATTAGGACTTACTAACTGATATTTTTCAACATGTACCAATGGATCAAAAAACAGACTCAATAAAGAAAAACACCCCAAAGAAGAAAACCCCAAAGATGAATAAGTTAAGCAACTCCGTCGACGAATATCCATTGGTGCGGTAGGTGAAGACAAGTAAGCAATTTCCTCAAGGTGCCAAAGAAACCTCGGAGGATGTCACACCACCTAGTACAAATCTTAGAAGGAAGAATCCTAGAACATCAACACCCCACTTACCATCCATTTTGTGGTGGATGATGAAGATAATGATGATGTTGAAGGTGATGATGATGATGGGGGGGGGGGGGATCTAGCTCTAAGAAGGATAATGCTGAGGGTAATGATGGCTTCAAATTTGAAGAAGAGGGTAAGAGTAAAGAGAGTTATACCCAGTCAAAATTTACCCACCACTACCACTACCTCCTCCTAGACCAACACCGCTGTCCCTTGAGCCTACTCTGGTGTCAATCATTGAACGATGGGCGTACCCCAAAATGCAGGCCTTATATAACAAGCGAATTCCAATAAACCCTTCCATGGGAATTCCACAAAAAGGGATTTATTTGGAGAGAAAGCTGAGTACCATAAGTATATTCGAGATACCTAGTTTTAATGCCCAATTTAAATACTACCACTTTTAGTAGATGACCATAGTTCTTGGCTAATTTTTTTCTACTTTAGTATGCGAGTTTTATGCAGCATATCAGACAGAGATCAAGAGGATATATCCACAGAAGAAACTCTGGAAGGGTGGTGACCCATTGATAGATGTGATGATCAAAGGTGTTTAGGTAAACATCTTTATCTGGACCATTACTTGAGTTATCCATGGACATGACCTCCTACCACCAGCAATACTTCAGAGATTGATTTTTTCATATATGAAATGCATAAAACTAAGAGAAGGTAAATCAATACTGAGAAAAAATTAATTCACTTCCGATGGATGGCCAGGCTGATTGCAGTTGAAGGAGAAGAGGTTACTTGTGCAGTAGAAAGAGTAGGCCTGAGTTCACAAAAAGATACAAAGGGTAGCCTAAATTTTGGCTAAGGCATTATAGATGCTTGTGCGTCATAGGATATGTCCCAAATATGGGGATAATGTACTTAGTTCAGACCATGCAAACTTGATAGCCGATACTATGGTAGGCTATGATATTGATATAGCCTAGTTGATTGTGAGGGACATTCATGATTGGGTAGTCGGCACTGACACAGTACTAGCATTCCCATGCTTATTGATACAAATATGTTTAGACAAGGGAGTGCCTGAGATTTCATATGTTGATCAGTTCATCCGACAATAGAGCATTACAGATTTGGGTTTAATTTAAGATGAGTTTAACCCTATCTCTAAGGCAGTCAAGATGTGGGCTACTATGATTAAAGAGGCATTTATGTCTGGAGGGAACATGATTTATTTTATAGGTTCACCTGTATGGGTGAGACCCTTATTGAGATTTCCCAGTCTGAACGTCAAATTGGGCACTCTTGAGGCGAAGGTAAAATTGATTATTCTAAGCAGTAGATCAGCCAGTGGCTAGAGGGTATCCAATTCCCAGATTTTGAAGATGTACGAGCTAACTTAGCCGAGCTCTAAGAGGTGATTGAGTATCTTTATGCTAGACCATTCCCTTTCATTCTTATTATTGAAGAGATTTTTGAGAAGGAGGTTCCCAACATATAGAGAGTTGATAGATTGAATAATGTGGCTAATGTTGATGATGGTAAAAGAGAAACAAAGAGGAAAAAGAGGAAGAGAACTAAGAAGAAGAACAGTGAGGCTGCAAAACAATCCAACATATAGGATGAGTTGGACCACTATACTATGGTTTGTGAGGTTGCAGAGGGAGCTGGCAGTTCTAAATTATAAATACTATTGATCTGAGCAGTCATACCACTCCACTTCTAGATCAACCATTGAGTGCACCTATCATAATTGGTTCCACTATTGATGAGAGCATTCTGACTAATTCTGGTACCACTGTGCTGGGGGCCATCTTGAGCCCCCCCACACTAACAATGTTCGATCTGTCACCTAGTCACTTAGGTATGTTTTTGCCCCTATTTTTACTCTATACTTGTACTATGGATAGTGCATATGTATTCATTTCAGGGTGGGGGTATACCACATAACCATCGTAGATTGTTTTCATCGTGATTCTTTTCTCGTTAGCTGTGGTTTGAATGAGGAACCAGAATGTCTAGTTTAAAAATGTGTTATGTTCTATGTTGTTTTGTAAGTTTTGTGTTTGTGTTTAATTAAGAAGAATATTTGTACCAAAGGCTATGGATAGATTTTTTTGTGACTATGCTAAATCTGTTTATGAAAATAAGACCCCTTCTAAAAATTTTGGATACAACTATGTGATGTGTGCATAAATGTGACCGATGTGAATCTAGTAATGGAATTAGGATTGGAAACATAATAACTATGGTAAATAAAGGCACATATATAGTAACTTGAAATTTGACCGTACACCATATGTGTGTGAGGCATACCTAGTTCCCTCATTGTGTTGAATCTAAAACTTGACCGGTTAGTCTTGTCTAGGTTGTAGAATATTTAGTTAAGAAAGGATCATAGGTTGTTCTTAAAAATAGTCCACTTTCGCCTAAATAACAAACCAAATGTAATAATAATACCTTGATCCTAATTTTGAACCATAATATACCTAATTTTTTGTTTACACCAACTCACCTTCCTTTTTCAATTGCAATGAACCTATTTTCGCCCTAGTTCTCCTTGGACATTGTGCACCTCAACTAAGGAAAATCACCTAAGTTAAGGGTGAATATCATAGGGCTGTGAATAAGAAAATAAAGTAGGTTTGGTGTGGTCAAAAAAGAAAAAAAAAAAGAAAAATTAAAAAGAAAATGAATATTGCAAAAGAAGAAAAAGTAAAGGGTAAAAGATAGCACATCCATCCTGAATAAGCAGAAAAATAATAAATAGGGAGAAATAAGGACGAATTGATAGAAAAGTTGGTTATATGAGTGGACTCCAAAGTATCCCTAGTACCAAGGAGGATAAAACATTAAAAATTCCCAAATATATCATACTATACCCTAATCCTACGTTATAAGACAAATAAAGCCCTATAGTGATCCTAACCCAAATATATGAAAGCTGAGGTCAAGAAAATAAGGTCAAGCCTAAGGCATTCTATGCATACTGCTAGAACGTCTTTTTGAGTGATAGTCTCTCGATTGTCCCAACATTAATATGTTGATATAGAGGAGTGATTAGGACCTGTTTAATTGTGAGGGTGCATGAGTTCCATTGTTAGATTACTTATGTGTTTGGGTAGTGTAACTTGGATATTCACAGTTTTTTGTTACTAATGTGATGCCATCACTAGAATCCCTTATGTCATGTAGTTGTACTTTATTGGTATACACAGTTGGGTTTTGAAAAGTACAAAGTAGGAGGGGGTAATGTGTTTTGAGCCAAAATTTCTAATTGACTGCCAGAGGTAATATAGGATCTTCGTGTTTAAGCATCGTGTTTGTTTTTATTTTGTTATTGTAGCTTGAGGACATGCAAACATTCTAAGCTTAGGGTTTTGATATGTCTTGGTTTCATAGCACATATGATACTTAAAATGGTGAAAATATGCATTTACTTAGGTTGTTTTAATTGATACGATATGTGTTATATGTATTTGCAGGTAAATTAGGTCAGAAGGAGGTGTTGACTAAAGAAAAAGGAGAAAGCTCTAGTCACATTACAACTCATAGCCAGAATTATGAGAATAATAGTGGCAAAAGCTGAGTTTCAAGAGTAAAGTAATAAATGACCATGACTTGTTATGTGTGACTATGAGTTGTGGTGTAAATTCATTCTTAGCACAGTGACTAAATTTCATGAGCATTGAAAAGTGAGGCCCTAGTGGTATCGAGTAAAGACCACAAGTCATAAGGCTTGACTAGGACTCGTGGAGAGAAGTTGTCCTAACAACAAACTAAAAGCTTCTGAAAGTCAAATTCTACTGGAGTGACTATGACTAGAAGTCTATGACTCGTGAAGTCATCTAACAGTCCTGATCAATAAGAGAAAAAAAGAGCTAAGACAGAAGGAAACAGGTTATAATAAGCCTTAACAACTCATTGCCAGAGGTCTGATGACTGCCGACATAATTCTCCTATTTTGTTTTAATTATGTTTCCTTTATTATTTTGGGATACTATAAATACCCTAGGGTTATTCTTTTATTATGTTACACACTTTGAGATACTTTCACGTACTTTAACATCTTTGATATTCTTGTGCATAGTTTTTGGTTTCGTAATTAATCAAGACTTTGGCTTTTATTCTTTCATCTTTATGCAATTAAATGTATTTTTTATTCATTGAACTCCATGGGTCATTACATAACCATAAGTGGCTAATTTCCCTAACTAGGGTTGTAGGAACCCTGGTGGTCTAATGAAGTGAGGGAAGTGCGAGATTCAACTAGACCCACGTTTATACGTATATTGTGATTTCCTTCAAATTAATTGATTTTTTAGTAGTGGCCAACTCTAAAAACCAGCCTACATTAGAGACCATCTTCATAAGGAAGGACAAGATTGGGAAAACAGAATTACTACTGTGATTTGAGGCTATCAACCCTCGTCTAATAATTTGAAACACACAAGGTGATATTTATGTGCCTATTGATTTGATTTTTTAGAAGTTTTCCCCTTCTACTTCACCCTTGTTTTAAAACATTATTTTTCAGACATTAAATTATGGCGACATCGCATAATGGAATTTTTGTTTCTTTACTCAGGTACTAATGCAATAATCGATATGGATGATAATGTTTTTCCTTGTTGCAAATTTTGTCATTGCCCATTGTAGGTTATGCTTCTTGGATTTACGAAGGGGCTCACACATGAATTCTCATGTATAGTGGATATACACCTGAGTTTCATGCTCTGTTGTAGGAGCTTAGGTAGGTATAGTTGCTGTAGACAACTTACTTTTACAAATAAGGGTTAGGTGAGGGAGTTCTATGCTAATCTCCTAATAGTTAATTGGAACACTCCAAAGCCCACCCACTACATGTAGGGTATAGATGTATCCATTATGTCAAATGTTATAAATGATACACTGGGTGGAACTAAGTCTCTCAAATAAGCCTTATCTGGCTAAGGAGATAGAGAGTGACACTGACTAGATGGTTTGATATTACTAATTTCGAAAAAGATTTTTTCATCTGACTGGGTCCACCCTTCTAAATCCATCACGAGTATCTATTTACACACTGAGGATAGATAGTAATTGAACTTATTTTCTCTAAATTTTAATCTTCCATCAAATTTGATTGATGAGACCTTTCAATGGGTCCTTGTGATTTTTTATGTTCTAGACTGCTTGAGACTGAATGTGGATACAAAATAGTGTAGAAGTGGAGGGCCTTTTGCAACTTGTTAAAGAATGTGTTTCTCATACCACGGATCACAAATATGTGTCATCATATTCATGTGTCCAAGGAGAAGAGGATAATTAGACTTAGTGTAATCAAGTCTTTGACTTGTTAAGAGTAAAGAGGCCTCCGTCGAGGATCAAGAAGAAAATAAAGTTTAATGTGGATGGGGAGAGAGTAATGGGTCTTAAGAAGGTGGAGGATTATTGTCATGCCTCAAATCCTATTGGGGTGGTTAGGCACCCATAGCCGTAAAGGCCTGAGAGCATAAATCCATAACCTTGTACTTCTCATACATGTAATTATAATATCTAAAGGCTCTTCCATACATGGATGTAATGCATCGATGAGAAATAAACATCAATCCCAAAACTATATATACAAGTCTTGGCCGTTAGGGACATAACATCTAAAAGATAAGACACTATTATGATTAACTTTATATTTGTCTATAAAGCCTCTAAAAGATACATAGACTTAGATAAGGTTGGTACAAACCCCCACTCTACTCTTAACTACTATACTATACTAAAACATATATAATAGACTAGGAAATCCTCGAATAAATATGGAGCTCACCAATAGCTGCTGAATATCCTGAGCTTTTAATAAGAAGATGCATTAGATGAAGCACCTATTCCTGCAGTATGAAATATAGGTGCCCCGTAATTAGCGTCACTACAAATATATGTACTGAGTATGTAAGGCTAAATGTAACCACACATGATATAGAAGCTTAATGTAAATCAAATACAAGTGTACAAATAGTGCTAGTAGACCACCTTTATATATATTTGTAGGGTCAGGTACATTACATTATTTTGTTCATTTTACCTTTCATACTTTATAATATTTGTAAGCGATATGATACAAATGACCAGCTGATCAGTGGTAAATAGACCAATCAGGACCGACCTATGCAAAGCTTACGCCCCTGAGCTTCCACCTGTAAAAAACATTGGATCAAACCATGGTAGGCTTTTTCCCCTGAGCTTCCACCCATATATAAAGGTATTGGGATCAGCCTATGCTAGGCTTATGCCCCTGAGCTACCACCCATTCAATTCAGATTTCATTACTTGGTTTATTTATCCTTTGAGATTGTTACTTTGGTGGTAATAACATTATGGTACTTTGGAACAATAATCTAGTAGTAAAAAAATATGAATAAGCACTTAATACAATAATAATGAGGTAGGAAGCTGTTGGTATATGAATGAAATATTTAGGAGATAAAATTAACACATGGGTTTTATTTGACTAAACGAAGAACTCCTGAAACTTTCTAGTTAAAATAAATTGCAGTATTGATAATAAGCATATATTGAGATATGTTAACACATTAGAGAGTGGGAATGAGGTCGTTACCTACATGGTAGATCATATGCTACCATTATGCATTATTTTCTATTGGAGAACTTTGGAAGCATACATGGTTGGACATATGCTCGATTTCATGCCAAAGAGTGGGAAACGGAGTTTGCCTTACATACCTGGTCGTATAACTCATATGATAACTCAATTAACTTCCTTCCTTTAGGATTATATATCTCCAATAAAGTATATGGTAAAACTAGTATTAGTAACTAACAGACAGATTTGGGCTACTTAACTTTACCTAAAACAGTAGCTGGGCAGTAAGCCCTTAATTTGTCAATCAAGTGTTTGATTTTAACCCTTTTCTCCTTCAATTACATCCACATACTATATATATTCTTATAAGATCATCCAAAACAACTTTTACTTTATTGTACCCTCCAAACAATACACTAAATACGCACACCACTCCCCAACATCAACCCTACAGTCTTCAACATACTCACATAAAACAATCCACAAAATATCCCTAACATACATTTGTCATAACAACCAAATACTGTACTCATTATCCCTTGAGTTCTCAATAACAACACATCTATAATTCTTTCCCAAATTCGTATATAAGGACGACAAAATGGAGTAGTGATCTTACCTTAAATTTCTGCAATTTATCCTTTTAATTTGAACTTATCAAGAACTTTAACATTCCTTTACTCTTTAATTCAGAGAAGAAAAGAGATGTCTCTTAATAACAAAGAAATGTGAGTAGGTAGCTTGTTTTATATTCTGCCATGTATTTATAATTTTGCACTTATAGCTTGGTTTCCTAATCTTCCATAAGAGAATTAATCTAAACCTTACGTGTTTTCATTTACCTTGGCTTGCAAAGGTAAGGGTCACTTCAAGAACCCAAGAAGGAATTGTAGGGCCACTTTTCTTATCCTTGACAGAAAAGGAAGAAATCTGAAGTTAAAAGGGTGGATATTGTGTTTAAAATGAGTAAAAAGACCAGCTACATTGGTCTTATATTGATCCCTCTAAAATCTCCTTTATTGACACAATTTTCATCCATGATTTTGTCTAAGTAGGTGATGCACCTACTTAAGGGTTCACGCTACTCAAAATTTCAAAGTAGGTGATGCACCTACTTGCTTAATTCATAGTTGGGCACAATTAAATTGGGCCTTGGTAGATTTAAGTGTTGGGCTTCTTCTTATTTTTCTTCCTCTTTTACTTAATTTGGGCCCAAATGAGTACATAAATATAGGCCCAAATCTTATCCATAGACTTGGGTCCATTAACTTGGTCCAAATAGCTCAAGTAGTGAATCACATACTAGCTTAATTAAGTAAAGGAAGAACCTCAATATTTTATTCCATTATAAATCCTTAATCATTTTAATCTAACTTACAACTTGTATACACTTGGTCACTTTAAATTTTAGATTCAAATAGTAGCATACGATCCAAATTTTAAATATTTGTTTCGATGTTAACTTGGTTGCATCACATTAAAACGTACGTGCAATATCTAAAACTCCATTTACACTATTAATACCTGCATAACAAATCTCGTCCATTACCTATACCAAAAGGATATATCAAGTTCCATATAAATAGCATAAGAACATGCAAAATACAAGGTGTTACAACTATGGACTATTTCCCCATAATCATTAGGGCCTTTTGAGCAACTGGAGTATGACCTAGTTATAGGGTAGGAAATATTATTGAGAAAGCACATGACTACCTAAAGTCCACCCCTCTTAGTTTTACAGTATTCTCCTCTAACTGATGATTCCTATTGGGGAAGGGTGTAAATATTTTTGCGAAGATATTCATTCCTGATAAGAAGGCTTCCAAGGTAGAGACATATTATGAACATGAGTTCTTCCTTTTGAGAATACTAGATGAGGATGGTTTCGACGCATCGAGTAACAAAGATGACATAGGGAACTAGGCCCCAACATGGCATTCCCCACTCCCCTTTATCCCCTAATGCATAAGCATTTTGTAGACATTATTTATTTTATCATATTTTCAAATAATTATCACTATTTTTATGTTTTTGTTATTGTTTGTAGCATCTTAGAACAATGACCTTGTTTGTAGGACCACCGTATAAAAAATTACCTCAAAATTGTGGAATCTATAAAAAATAATTTTTTTCAAAAAGGCTACCTGTTTAAAGACATAGCTACTGCAATGGTCTTGACCTTTAGGTAAAGTCTCATTGTGGCGGGCTGTGGACTGCTGTAGTGGTCCCACTGGAATGATACCCTCTCTACTGTATCTACCCTTAAACAGTAACTTGGGGAATTCTTTGTCACTTCCATCTTAATTCGAACAATAATACTAAATAGAGGTTATGGATCCAACTTTACCCGCAACAAATATAACTACCCATCTATCATTATTAAATTACCAAACTTATGATTTTTAATATGGCTAAAATTAAGGAATATAGTTCTAACAAAAAATTAAAGTTCAATGCTCTACACATTGATTTCCCAACACACTAGCATTAACATACAATCAATGTACTAAAATTATCATGTATCAAGTATTTTGACTTTTTCATCCCAGACCTATAAAAATAGAAACTCAAATGGTTTTGCACAATCATATCATGAATAACATTATATCTCTTTTTAACAAAAATCAATTAGAAATGACTAGATTTAACTTTTTTTTATGTTGTCAAGAAACGAATTGGGACCAACTAGGTTCCAATTATGGTTATGGAGATACCAATTGGAGTCTACTAGATACAAATTGGACTTAACCCAAATAAACAACAAACTGAGGTAGCACCATAGGAAATAAGAAAGAGATTGATAACTCAAGCCTCATAGCTTCTTGAGGATTTGATGTTGGCATCAATACACCAACTTACAGGACTCTACTAGACTTACCCTTGTACTTGTAAGACTGGTAACTTAGAACACAGATACCAACTGTCACAACCTAAAATACGAGATCGTGCGGGCACCTATTTATTCTAACAAGATAGGATAACCCTTCCTACGCAATCAATTATTAGATGGAAGTCAATTAACAACTTAATTATAGTTAAGTAACATAAATGTATAAATTGACAAAACCTGTAAAATGGAATTACTTACAAACATTTCTATACATGATCAAAAATTTACAAATTAAACAGAACCTAGTCTAGACATTTACAAGAGCTTCTATTAGAGATAGGAAAAATAAAAGACACAACTTCCACCTTAAGGAGTGGTGCCAAAGTTGATGTGGTGCATGCACCACTGACATAAGAAATTCCTATTCAACCTACAACACAATCTACATTCTAGAAAGGATATAACAAGAGCAGTATTAGTACACCACACATACTAGTAGTCATCATCGATCGACAAAGGTTAGAATCATGTAACAACATATGGAACTCTATAAAATAAACTCATCCAACATCAATAGGAAGCAACTAAACTACCTAACCACATGACACAAACTATTTCCTTTATGTCCATTCAATAGTTCCACTAACTTTACTATTTGATACAATCATCTTCATATCTATGTAAGTACATATGAAATAGTTATAATGGAACTAATACTCAACACATAACATGTAATCTCAATTAATACACAATAACGATGATGTACCATCCATGACCACCAAAATATTCATTAAATTATGCAAGTAGAAAAATCAACACATAATCATCAATATTATTTACCATCCACAAGAGTAGTCTAAGTGTTTCCTAGATAACAACAATATCGAAATACTACCTCAACCCATAATACATTATACGTGTTATATGAACAAGTATTCAAATATATATAAATAAATACACATCAATTGCCAAATCTAGTGGGCACATACGTACTTATGCTTGCCCAATAGTCATAACTTATAGGGGACCAACTTCTTCCATGTACCATATTGGTGTGGCACTCAACCCTTTTAAACATTATTAGTTTGTAACTCAAGCTGGCAAGGTTACTAACCCTTTGAGTATAATAATATCATTAAGTACATATGAATACCACTCAAATGTATCACAATGCATCTATCTTTAGAGTACATAAGCTATCATTATTAAAAATTTAGTCCATTTCATACAATTATTTCATGTGTACTACAATCTCATCCAAACAAACCAACTACAAGAGTTCCTAAATACCGATTATTGAATATTCGACATACAAATAGGCACAAAGTGTAAGTGAAGTCTACAACAACAAATC
Organism: Capsicum baccatum var. pendulum; assembly: GCA_030864225.1. Lineage (NCBI taxonomy): Eukaryota > Viridiplantae > Streptophyta > Magnoliopsida > Solanales > Solanaceae > Capsicum > Capsicum baccatum. The sequence goes on along the minus strand of CM061560.1, from coordinate 153,557,834 downwards.
AGCCATACCCTAAATCCATTACCTAGTCAATCTGGTTTAATACATACCAAATTCAAAATGCCTCATAATATCAAATGATTCTCACCTATAATAACATTACATTGTTCATGGTTATAACTTTCTATAAAATTTATCGGACCATCATTATTATGAAACATGTAAGTTAACCTTATATACTCACCTTACCCTTAGTTTGTTCTAACACTTTTAGATGAATATCTTATAAGCTCTTTAGATTCTGAAACCTCCTTCCCTTGTTATGACTCAACCTTAATAAGAACCATTAGTGAAAAATCACATAATCTCGATACTCTCCCATCAAGTCCATCCCTCTTCCAGGTAATTAGGCCATTCTCGTAACGACACAATTACACACTAACCTAATTGTCACTAAACTAGCTTAATTCTGATGACAATTTATCATGCTTATTAAATAAATATGTGAACCTTTTAATTAAACTCACATATAACCAGTCGTCACCCTACTAGTTAAATTCACATGGTAGTTTATTATGATTATTAAAAAATTATATAAATACTTCAAAGAAACTTACATACAATACATAAAAGAGTAAGAGTCCTTTATTTAAGAAATTCTCATATTATTATCCATCGAAACAACATCCACATAGGCTTAGGCGTGCTTTCTGTGGTCAAACTATATTTCTACACATTAACTAACCATAGTAAACTACTCATAAGCCATAAATTAACTGTTTATCGACTTAAATACCAATCATACAGTTATAAAAGTCTATTTAACAAATAAAGATTCAACAATAATTCCAAGACTCAATAATGTTGGTACAAGAGCTTCTACAAATAAACTATGAGTACTAAATAGAAAAATACAATCCATCTCGAAGATGAAAGATAAGATATATATAAATAGAAGGGAAAAGGGTAACTCTAACTAAGAGAGAACACCTAATCTCTGAAATCAACCCTACTTGAGCGTTGAATCAGATGAGATAACTTGTACTCAGATCTGTACCCAAAAGGTACAAAAATGTAGTATGAGTACCAAAACCATGGGTAATCAGTAGGCATTATCGACCGACAAGATAAATCATGATATAGATATGATAAAACATTAGATAAACTAAGCAAAGTCAAAGTAAAAGGTGAAAACTTGGAGATAAGCTCCAATACTGCAATACATAAATAATTAAATAGACACAAAATAAAAGCTTCATGATGTTACAACTATAACTACAAGATTGTCCCATACAATCAAACAAATGCATAAAGTAAATTACCTAATGCAGGCCATCATCATCCAGAAGGGTGCAATCAAGGAATCGAAGAAACAAAATAGACATAAATTACTAATTATTATGCCATAACTAAGAATCCATCCAAACCGTATCATCTCATACATATTTTCCAGTGTCATACTTGAATTGAAATTCAGTAGTATCATCATCATTGTCATCATTGGTCAATCTTGAACCGAAACTCAATAGTACCATCATCATTATCCTCTCGATCACCAAAGTAGCCTCCTCTACTTGGTGGTACCTCTACTAAACCATAAGTATTGGAATCTCTCTAGTGTGTAACCACCTAACATCACTAGCCAAAATAAGAACATGCTTCTCCACAAAGGTCAACTGCTCATCCTACTAAGATGAGCCCTATTTAAGAACATGAGATGTGTTTGAATGTATAACTACATAACAAAAGCATAAAAAACCCGATGGACAACCATAAAATTGGTGGTAAGGCTAACTCATAAGCTATCTCACTAACTGTGTAAAAAACCTTAAAGGGTCCAATATATCTGGGTTGAGCTTTGTTTTCTTCCCAAAGATCATCACACTCTCCATCGGCGATACAAAAAGGAATAACCAGTCAACAAATCAAAATCTTAAGGCATGAAGTCTACAATCTGCATAAACCTTCTATTTATTATGAGCTACCTTCAACCTGTCCTTAATAACCCTGAATCTATCCAATGACTCCTGAATCAAGTGGATGACATGGGGCCAAATCTCGATAGACTCCAACCATCCAAACAGAGAACTATATCGCCTACCATATAAAGCCTCTAAAGGCACAATATCAAAACTTGAATGGTAACTATTATTATATGCAAAATCTGCCATGGCTAAGTACAGCTCCCACTAACCTCCAACATCCATAACATAGGCTCAAAGCATATGCTCAAGAACCTGAATAGTTTTGTCTAATTACCCGCCGGTCAAAGGATAAAAAGCTATACTACGATATACTTGAGTACCCAACTCCTATTGAAAAAACTATCCAAAAGCTAGAAGTGAACACTAAACCCTAGTCTTAAATGATAAATATAGGCACACGATGCAATCAAATAATCTCACTAACATATATATGCGCTAACCTCTTCACACTGAAGGACATTCAAATAGGAATGAAATGTGCTAACTTGCTCAACAGATCCACAATGACTGAAATACCATCGGAACCACAGGATGTACGAGGCAACTTAATGACAAATTTCATAGTAATTTGCTCCTATTTTTACTTAAGAATTGGAAATATCTAAATCCAATAACCAGGTCATTGGTCTCACCTTTTACATGATGATAACATAGGCAACGAGCTATAAAGTCTACCGCATCTCTCTTCATACCACACCACTAATAATGATATCTTAAATCCTTATACATATTAGTTGTACCTAAATAAATAGAATACCTAAAGCTGTGATCCTCATGCAAAATTAATAAAATTAAGTCATCAACTCTCAGAAAATATATACGGCTATCGAATTTCAAAACGTCCTTAGAATCTATAGAAGCGTTGTTGGACTCACCACTCAACATCTGATCACGAATGATGCAAAGTTTCTTATCCTCAAATTAGTTATCCCAAATCTGCTCAAATAGTGAGGATCATGCCAAAACACTAGAAATAATCCTCCTAGGGCCTGAAATATCAAGTAGTACTATCATGTGGGATAAGGACTAAAGTCTAATGCCAACATCCTCTGAGAGACTAAAATACGAGTGAAGCTGCCCATACCTACCGACTTTTGGTTTAAAGTGTCTGCTATCATATTCACCTTGCCTGGATTATACAAGATAGAGATATCATAATCCTTAAGTAACTCCATCCATCTACGTTGCCAAGAATTAAGATCTCTCTAGATCATAAGATGCTGAAGACTATGATGATCCATGAAGATCGCATAATGCATACTATAAAGATAATGCCTCCAAATCTTAATCGAAAAAACCACTTTTGTGAAATCTAAATGTGTTTTTCTACCTTCAGCTACCTCGATGCATAAGAAATAACATGATACTACTACATAAATACACAATCCAAACCAACACAAGAAGAATCACAATATACGGTGAATCCCTCATCCTTAATAAAGCTAAAATAAGAGTTGAAGTGAGAAATTATTTGAGCTTTCCAAAACTCGATTGACACATCTCAGACCAGTGGAAAAAGAAACTCCTTTTGCTTTAATATACTCATCGGCACCATAATAGTACCTAAACTCTCAAACAACTGTCTACAGTAACTGACCAAACCAATAATGCTGCGAACCTCAGTCAGAGATATAGTCCTAGCCCAATCATGAATGGCCTAGATATTTATTGGGTCCCATAATCCCATACCTAGACACCACATGCCTTTGAAATTTCACCAACTTAAGACAACACTCATACCATGAGAATTTGGTAAAAAGCACATGATCTATCAAAGTCTGGAGGATAATCCTAAACTAATGCATATGCTCCTCTCTACTCTTTGAATATAGAAGGTTGTTGTCAATGAAAAAAATCACAAAAGAATCCAAATAAGGCCTAAACACGTAATTCATAAAATCCATAAATGTGGCTAGGATGTTGGTCGAACCAAAAAACATCACTAGGGACTCATAATGACAGTAATGGATCCTAAACATTGTCTTTGGGATATCCTCAGCCGAAATCCTTAACTGATGGTAACTAGATCTCAAATCAATCTTAGGAAACACAGTCGTACTTTGAAGATGGTGAGCTAAATCATTAATACGATGCATAGTATAATGGTTCTTCAGCGTCACCTTATTAAAGTACCTATATTCCATACATATGTGCATGTACCCATCTTTCTTCTTCACAAACAACATAGGATCTTCCAATGAGACTTAATTCATCTAATAATACCTTTACTAATAAGATCCTAAAATTGAGAACTCAGCTTCACAAGCTCGATAGGAGCCACACGATAAGATTACATAGAAATAGGTCGAGTGCCCAACTCAAGATCAATAACTAACCCAATAGTATGGTCAGGAGGAATTACAGGTAGATCAGTAGGAAAAAAATAAAAAAACTCTTGAATAACAAAAAAAGTCAAGTAATGGACTCTCTACAGTATTATCATGAATATAAGCAAGATAAGCCTTACAACCACTCAAAATAAGACTCCTAGCACAAATATAAGAAATAATCCCTACTGGATCGAGGCTAACAACTTCGTTCCACACAATAGGGGATATGCTAGGCATGTCTAAGGTAACAGTCATGGCAAAACAATCCTGGACCGCATGAGTAGGATAATCAGTCTATGCCAAAAATCACATCAAAATCTACTAACTCTAAAAAAATAAATCAATAGAGTATCAAGATCTCAAACAATCACAACACATGATCTAGAAACCCGGTCTACTACTAAAGAATCACCCATAAAAGTAGATACACATAACGACAAAGATAATGAATCTTATGATAACTCTAACTGTGGAGCATAATAAGAACACATAAGAATTAGTGGATCCCAGATTACATATAGCAAAATAAGATAAACAACACACAAAAATTGTATATGTGTGAACAACATTTAAAGAATCAGCCTCGAATATAGAAGGTACTGCATAAAACTTACCACGCCTGCCACTTTGCTGAATTCTTAACTAACCTCTTAGCCTTCCTACCTGATAACATCAATGATTACCTCGGGGACCACCCTAACTCTATCTTTTGGATGAATTTCCCTAATAGGTGGAACACTCTGAGCTAAAGGAACAATCGCTCCATGAATGGGACACTCTCTCAAAAATGACTAAAAGCTTCACAATAATAACATACCCCAGACACTAGACTAAAACAAGAAGATCCAACTGAACTAAAATAATCACCAAGAAAAAAATAGCTAGAAGCGAACCCCTCGAAGACTTACCACGCCCCTAGATAAGAATATTACTGAGGCCAGGCTGGCCTCCATCAATAAACTTAAGTATGGCCCAAATGGGTCTACAAGACTAACCCTGATGCTAATAAGGCTGACGTATAGGGTATCTACCTTGAAAATCACTACCCCAAAATAAGCGGCTACTACAACTCCCACTAAACCTACCCTTGTATCTAGGCATTTTATCGCTGCCCCCTTAGGCCTTATAATGAATCTCCTCCATGAGTTGTGCATGATCAGAAACCTCAACAAAAAACCTACCCATAATAGCCAAACTCTATGTAGATATACAATGAGAAAGACTCAATCAATGAACAAAGCAGCGAACCCTTTCATACTCAATAGTCAGAATAGAAGTAGCATTTCTAGCCAAATCACGAATCTAGCTTCATACAATATAACAATCATAGGGCCATACTCCAACCTCGAGAACTAATCTCTCAAAAGATCCTTAAGACTGTGAGGCATGTACTTCTCTTAAAAGATATCAAATAACTAAGTCCATGTCAAAGAGGAAGATCCAATGGGCCTATAAAAAGGATAACCTCCCCACCAATGTTGAGCTGCAAGTCTATCTAAAACGTAGTGTAATCTACACCATAAGGCTCAACTAGGCAAAAATTATGGAGCCTATCCTCACTAGTAATAAGGAACTCATATGCATCCTCGCCTGGTGCACTAAAAAACCTAGGAAGAGGTAATCTCAAGAATCTACCTAATAACTTTTGCTCCTTAACAAATATAGGATGCTCCATAACTAACGAATGAGTGACTATTGATTTAGGAGGTACCTTAAATTTGGGAACTACAGCTATAGACTGCGCTTTCGTAATAGTACTACTCTTATTTGTTAATTGTGCACCACTAACAAATCCCAAAAGATGAACCAAATCATCCCTTATCACTAACAGCCTATTTGGATGGTGGTTTCCCAAGGTATGGTATGGTATGGTTACCATAGGAACCACTTTTGTTTTGATTGTAAACTAAATGGCATGGTATGGTATGGTAGTATTTCATTATTTGGGAACCACCAATTTGTTGGTTTTGCATGGTTTTCTTATTTATTTTTTTAACTATGCCCTCATATAGTATTTTCTATTTTTATTTTACCCTTTACCCCATATTACTTACCACCTTAATATGCTAAAATATTTATGCACAAACCAAATCAAATAAAAAAATATTATTAAACAGTAGTAAACGATACAGTCTATCCAAAATAGTACTGTACCATACCATATTGTACCATACCAGACCATATTGTACCATACATTATAAAACCATGAAAAACCACCATCCAAACATAATGTAAGGAAAAAATAAATCCTAGTGGTGCTTGGGCTGGTCCCTAGCCCACCACTAGCTGGGGTGGAAGAATCTCTAGCTCATGAGCGATAATAGGGTTTAGCAAAGGCCTCATATGATGGCCACAAGCAGAAGACATATCCCAGGGCTATCCAATACTTTAGGTCATCCACGAACATCAAGAGGATCCTAGGCTCATTCTCGGGTTGAAGTAACACATGTCCTAGCAATCTGTGAAAGAGTAAAACCAAAGGAATTCCTTAAAATCTAACTCAAAGTCTTTGCACCAAATCAGTGAAAGAAGTGAAGAACTCCTATGAATGTCCTATAGCCTATTGAAGAGAAGAAACGAACATCATCATTCTAGTTTGCAGTACTCTACTAGAAACTTGTTATTGTACCCATAATATTAGTGAATCCTAGGCTTTAATAAAAAAATTTCATCACCCAATTTATGAGCCATGATGTCATCTACTCTATCCCTCTAGTAGGTAAGATGAACCATAATCCAAAGCTTGATGCAATGTGCAAACTTGGTGAAAAATGGTCTAAACGCTAGAAATTAACAATTTAAAGACTTAAATATCAATAATACGTTATAAAGGTCTAATAGATAGATAGAAAATCAACAACCATCCTAAGACTTAGTAATTTTGGTGCGAGAGCTACTATAAATAAACTAAGAGTACTAACTAATAGAATCTATATAGAAGATGAAACACTAGACATTGACAAATAGAAGGAAAAAGGGTAACTAAAGCTCTAAGAGCTCACCCAATCTCAAAAATCAACCCTCCATGATCATCGAATCACTTATGGCACCTAGTACTCGGATCTACACCAAAAGCTACAAAAGTGTAGTATATGTACCAAAACCACGAGTACTCAGTAGGAATCATCGATCGATTGAGCTAAATTATGATATATATATATACGATATGATACTAGATAAAATAAGTTAAGTCAAAGTAAAATGGTTTATCCTGGAGATAAGCTCTCACATCACTGTATGTAAATAGTTAAATACATTTGAAATAGTATTGTAAAGATCATACAACTCTAACTACAAGATTTCCCCCCATAAGCCAATATGTATAAAAAGTAAATAACCCAATGTAGGCTCCCATAATCCCGGAGGGTACAATTAAGGAAACTACACAACCAAATAGCCATAAATTACCAATTATCTTGAAATAACAAAGAAACTATCCGAATCGTATCATCTCATATATAATTCCAAATGTCGGGCTTGAATCAGAACGCAATAGTATCATAATCATAATCATTATTTGTTAGGATTGAATCAAAACTCATATTATCAAGATCATTAGGATTGAATCAAAACTCATATTATCAAGATCATTATCAACTACCAAACTCAAATCGGAACTCATATTTATAAGTCGTATCAATGAACTATACAACAAGCCATGTTGATAAACTAACCCAATAGACTATACCAATACTGCATCTATTATATCATTTCAATAACTATGTCCATAAGTTGTGTCAATTGTCATAATCATAAATTATTTTAAGATTCATATCTATAAGTCATTAAGTATATATATAAGCCATCAATTGTCACGGCCCGAACCAGGTCCTAGTTGTCATAGGTATATCAAGCCCACCCTAAGCGGGAGACCACACCCTATTCCTAATATTTAAAACACAATAAAAGAATACAACAAAAGAAAACCAAATGGTAATCCAATGAATAGATAATCAAATATAAAATCTATGAATTAAAACAAAAATTCAACCAACACTTGTTCCCAAAAGCCTCTAAAACCAGAAATGCCATATAGGTAAGGACATGCCCCCAACCATGACAAAAAAAATCCAAAATAAAATGCTATGAAATAAATAAAATAGATGAACTGACTGAGCCTTTCAAAAGATAGAGACTCACCACTTCACAACAACTCAACAAATCTACCGAACCACCTAATGCTGCACAGGAGTAACAAAACTCCCTTTGAACACTACATCATGAAATAATGAAGTGTCCAGGGATGGTCCGTGGGATAAGCTCTGTCATGCAAATCAAAGTTAGTAAGAAAATAATGTCATGTCAAAAATCAATCAAAACCACATGAACATATTCACTAATACACATATAGGATGCTGGCATAAGATAAAGGGTCATGAACATGAGAGTTTAAACCATTAACCTAAACTGTATAGCTTGTTCTGTCCTAACGGCACAAATGAGCTATTTTGGTTCAGCTCCCCATTCTGAAAGGGCCCTAGTATGTGTTAGCCGCACGAATCAAGGAATCTGAAGGGAGGGTTAAAGACACCAAGTCTCTAGCCATTCCAAAATATAATGTGTGAACCAATACATGATCATATAGACCCTCATGCTGGCAAACATGGTTTCCAGTGTTAAGCCCCCCCCCCCCCCCATGATTACACCTTTGCTGTGAACTACATAATTTCTTTTAAGCTCAACTTTAAATAGTTTGCACATAAACCCAACCATAATCCAGGAGTCTTATATTAAGGAATTTACCACTTGGCATCATCACACAAATTATGTTTGCAAGCTCATATAGTTGATGATAGGCAAATTTACACACCTATAGCACTAGATTTTGCCCATATTTAAGCCAAGTTTTGAGAACAAATTATATATTTCATGCACTTTTAGTCCTTTTTCCTGTAAGTGAGCTAACAAACATAATTAGCAAGTTTTCAAGTATAAATGATGCAGATTTCAGCATTTTATGGATAACTTGACGCCAAAGGAAGCTTCACGAAAGAAGGAGTGCAGCGTTTGGGCGCCTATGGACTAAAAGTGATGCATGGAAAACCTGTCCCGGGCAAAAACAACATTTTTGAAGACTTTGGGGACCAGCAGTAACATATTAGGAGTAGGATAATAATGCAATAATTCATTAGGATTAGGATAATGATACATTAACCTAGTAGGATTAGGTTAAGTAATGCATTAGCTTAGTAGGAATAGGATATGGGTATTATAAATACCCTATTTTGCTAGAGATTTTATATCACCTTTCAATTTTCTACTATTCAATCTTCGACTTCTAAGACATTCTTCTATAACTCTACAACTCTTCTAATCCTTCCATTAATTTTACTTTTTATTCATCTATTCAATTCTGAATTTCCGCAACAAGAGAACCATTACTTGCAAAGAAAGTCACGCCTAAAACGCCTACCACACTTTTCTACACGAAACCTTTATTGTGGTATAATAATAATGTCGATTGTGATTTCCTTTGCACTCATGGGTAACTAAACTTCTCTGTTGGGGTTATGGAAGCCTTATGAGTTACTATCTAAGGCTATGAGTTTGTGAATTCGTGACACGTGCGTTGCTTATATCATTATTCTCTTCATCTTAATGCAAATTCTTGTGGTTGCAAACGCATAGAATACACCAGTATAGCATTAACTTGTTCGAAAGAAAAGTTATATGTCTGGAAAAGAGATAATGTCAAGGTAATAGGGTCCCATCCCCTATTAAAAAGTTAGTGCCGTAACTGGATTAACCTGTTGGAGAATTTGTACCGTTAGATACGCTTTAAGCTAGAAAGAGTTAAAGTGAAATAGTCCTTGTTGAGGTCGAAAGACGCTTGGATTTACCATCGAATACAATTCTCTATAAGCACATGCATGTCTGAATTCCGCATAACTCATAGCCAATAGAGACGTATAACTCATAAGGTGGACATAACCCCAACTTCTTAATTCTCATTGTTTTACATCGTACTAAACATTCTTTCTTTTTACTTTGATATTTTCTGTTTTTACTTTACTATTTTGATTATATTATTTGCACATTAAAATCCCCCCTTTCACGAGACTTGCACCAAAAGTCTAATAATCTTTGCTTACTTATTGACTAGCTATTCCCTGTGGGATCGATACCCAACCCAGTTGGGTTATTTATTTGACAACGACCGCTTTACACTCTTACAAGAGCTGTAGATTGAGCGTTATCAAAAATTGGCGCCATTATCGGGGATTACGAGTGTCAATTAAGTTTGTGATAATTACTAGACCCTTTGGTCAAAGATTCTCGTACTTTTACTTTTAGTTTTTGTTTTTGTTTTCTGCAGGTTTTTATTTAGTACATGCCCCATACTCGAAGTTCTGGTCAACCGTTATTACCTATCAATCCTGAACCACAACGTATTGGCAGAATGGAGGCACAACACGAAATTGAAAGGATGGCTGCTGAACAGGAACAGGCGAGATTAGCTGCTCTTGCCGCCGCTCAAGTGCATCAACAAAATATTGATAACCCTGGGCGAGCAATAAATCCTGACGACGAGGACCTAGGTGATGCCGAGTTACTAAACCCTAGGCATGCTGCTGAGATCGCAACACCTGCCAACAGAAGAGATCATCAAGCAAGGTTTAGGCCTGAACGCCGAGTTATGCAACCAACTTTTAACAATGATGATGATGATCTTGATGGAGCCGAAGCCATAGAAGCCATTATTCCTCCCCCATTAGCACCCGGAGCCAAGTTCAACATCACAAGCACCATGATTCAGTTATTGCAACTCAAGGGATTATTTGGTGGACTAGTAGGTGATGACCCGAATATGCATCTGATCAACTTTATTTCTATATGCAAGTCGTTTGACAATCCAGGCGTTGGTCAGAATGCAATTCGATTACGCCTATTTCCATTGTCTCTGTCTGGGGAGGCAACTCTATGGTTGAATGGGCTGACTCTTGACTCTATTACAAATTGGAGGCAATTGAGAGACGCTTTCCTAGAAAGATTCTTTCCGCCATCCAAAAGAGCACAATTGAGAAATGAAATCAGCAACTTTCGGCATCTTCCAACCGAAGCTCTTCATGAAACATGGGAGAGGTTCAAGATGAAGCCAATGCATTGCCCAAACCACCATATGGCCAATGTTCACCTAATGGAGATACTATACAGATCCTTGAATTCAATAACTAAACCAGTGGTGGACAATGCTGCTGTTGGATCTTTTATGGACCTCACCTTTGGTCAAGCAAGAAATATGCTAGATCGTATGACAAAGCAAAGTAGAGCTTGGCATACCAGGGATTCTAAGGTAGCAAGCCCCACTTTATCTATTGCCATGACTGCAGACCAAAGGAGAAGAGAAGAAGAATGTGATCAAGATATGACGCACATGAAAACACAAGTGGATCTTCTTACAAAGCATTTATTATCAGGGAAGACCGAAAAAGTCAAAGCTATTGCATCGAAAGGAAGAGACAAATCTGATTCGGAAGAAGAGGCCAACTACTTAAACAATCAGGGGGGTTTCCGAGGGAATACCCAAGGAAACCAAGGTCAGAACTATTATGATAAATTTGGAAATAAGGACCAAGGTAGTTGGAAGAACAAGAATGAAAAGAGTGGTTTGTATGTTCCCCAAGGAAGACGTGACACCACCACATCTATTTCAGGAAATATGGAAGAGATGATGGCTAAACTATTGAAAGGAGTGGAAGCAACGAACGCTGGAGTAACGGAGGTAATAAATGATTTATCCTCTATGAAGCAATTAGTTGATTCTCATTCCACTTCAATCAAGCAAATAGAGCAGCAATTGAGCCAACTTTCAGCAGCACTCAATCAAAGAAAGGCTGGCACTTTACCTAGCGACACTATGCAAAACCCAAGGAATGATGGGTCAGGCATGGCTATTACTACCCGAAGTGGTAAGGTGCTGGAAACTTCATCAAAAGGCAAGCAAGTGGTTGATGAAGTAGCGGACATTGATGATAGCGCAAAAGGAGAGGAATCCGCAGAAGCCACCCACGACGTCCATGACGTCACACCGAGTATGTTGCAGCCTGAAAAGGCTGAAATACGGAAGCAAGAGGAGAAGAAATCCGTGGAGAGAACAATTATCTATCCACCACCACCTTTTCCTCAAATATTGAAGAAGGTGGTGGATGATACAAAGTTCAGCAAATTCATGACTATGTTAAAGCAGCTGACCATTAATGTTCCATTGGTAGAGGCACTTGAACAAATGCCTGGGTATTCAAAATTTATGAAGGAACTTTTGACAAAGAAGCGGGCAGCCAGCTATGAGTTGAAAGATGACGTTCATCACTGCAGCGCAATCGCTACCCGATCATTAGTTCAGAAGAAGGCTGACCCCGGTGCTTTCACTATTCCTTGCACCGTTGGATCTTTGAATTTTGCCAAGGAATTATGTGATTTAGGAGCCAACATCATTTTGATGCCATTATCTATCTATAAAAAGTTGGGGCTGGGAGATCCTACTCCAACCAATATGAGGCTCGTAATGGCGGATAGGTCGATAAAATGACCTGTTGGTGTTCTATGTGATGTATTGGTAAAGGTTTCTTCATTCATCTTTCCAGCAGACTTTGTTATTTTAGATTGTGAGGCAAACTCAGAAGTCCCCATAATCATGGGGCACCCTTTCCTTGCTACGGGAAGTGTGCTTATTGATTTGAGAGCTAATGAACTTTCATTCTGAATAAATGACGAAGTAGTTCGCTTTGATGTGTACAAAGCAATAAAGCAACCCAAAGAGCTGAACGTATTCTCGGTGGCTGATGTTTACTTTGATGATGAGTAAGAATCACTTGAAGAAGAATAAATTATTGAAGACCCATTGGCGATAGTGCTCATGAAAGGAGAGAGTAAGGATGCTGAAAATTGCGAAGAAGCTATTTGTGCTCTATCAGGATTAGGGACATATCGCCATGTTCCCAAAAATCTGGACCTTGATCTCAAAAATCGACCCACACCACCAGCTAAGTCATCTATTGAAGAGCCACCCACGTTAGAATTGAAGGAGCTGCCTAGTCATTTAAAGTATGCATTCTTAGGAAACGAAAACACACTTCCAGTCATTGTGGCAGCAGATTTGGGTGAGCAACAAGTTGCAGCTCTCATTGCTATTGTACGGAAGTATATAAGAGCTATTGGTTGGACCATTGCTGATATTATTGGTATTCCACCTGGTATTTGTACACACAAAATTCAGCTTGAAGAAAAAAGCACACCCACCATTGAGCATCAAAGACATATCAATCCACCTATGCAAGAAGTGGTAAAGAAAGAAATTATTAAGTGGTTAGACACAGGAGTTGTGTATCCAATCTCAGACAGTACGTGGGTAAGCCCGGTACAATGTGTTCCCAAGAAAGGAGGCATGACGGTGGTCGCGAATGAAAAGAATGAGCTTATTCCACTCAGACCCATCACTGGATGGAGAGTATGTATGGACTACCGAAAGCTGAATTCATGGACGCTCAAAGATCACTTTCCAATGCCATTTATGGACCAAAAGCTAGATCGATTAGCGAGGAAATGATGGTTTTGTTTCTTAGACGGTTATTCAGGCTATAATCAGATTTGCATTGCCCCCGAAGACCAAGACAAGACAACATTCACATGTCCATATGGCACGTTTCCCTTCAAACGTATGCCATTCGGGCTATGTAACACACCAGCCACCTTTCAGCGTTGTATGATGTCCATTTTTTTTGATATGGTTGAAGATACTTTTGAGGTATTCATGGACGACTTTTCAGTTGTTGGCAAATCATTTGAAGCGTGCTTGGCAAACCTAAGTATGGCATTGCAAAGATGTGTAGAATTCAACCTAGTGCTGAATTGGGAAAAGTGCCACTTCATGGTAAAAGAAGGAATTGTTCTTGGGCATAAAATCTCCGAAAGAGGAATTGAGGTTGATCGAGCAAAAATTGAAGTCATCGAGAGGCTACCGCCCCTAATTTCAGTGAAGGGAGTTCGTAGTTTCCTCGGTCATGCAGGTTTCTATCGGCGGTTCATCAAAGACTTCTCCAAAATTGCGAGTCCATTGTGCAAAATCTTGGAGAAAGATGCAAAGTATGACTTCAATGAAGATTGTTTGAATGCATTCGAATGCCTCAAAAGAAAACTCATTGAAGCCCGTATCATGGTAGCACCAGATTTGGATCTACCGTTCGAAGTCATGTGTGATGCTAGTGGGGTTGCTGTGGGCGCTGTACTTGGCCAGAGGAAGAAGAAATTATTTCATCCTATCTACTATGCTAGCAAGGTCCTAAACGAAGCCCAAAAGAACTATACTGTCACAGAACAAGAGCTCCTAGCAGTTGTGTATGCTTTTGCGAAGTTCCGGGCGTATCTGTTGGGAACCAAAGTAATCGTTCATACAGGCCATGCAGCTCTGAGGTATCTAATGACAAAGAAAGATGCAAAACCAAGACTAATTCAATGGGTTTTGTTGCTGCAAGAATTTGATTTCGAGGTTAAAGATAGAAGAGGTTGCGAGAACCAAGTGGCTGATCATCTATCTAAACTCGAGAACGAGCATGTGGCGCAGCCTGAAAATGAGATTGATGATGCATTCCCTGACGAGATCTTAGCGACAATAATAGAAGGACTACCATGGTATGCCGACTTTGCAAATTTTGTGGTGAGTAATGTGATACCTGCAAACTTATCTTACCATCAAAAGAGGAAGTTTATGCATGATGTAAAACACTACTTTTGGGATGAGCCATATTTGTTTCGACAATGCGCGAATGGTGTTATCCGACGATGTATATCCCTGGTAGAGGTACCTGATATATTGGAAGCATGCCACACTTCCCAAGTTGGGGGACATCACGCAGGTAATCGGACAACAAGAAAGGTATTGCAAAGTGGATATTATTGGCCTTCGATATTCAGAGATGCCTACGACTTTGTGAGAAGATGCAACCAGTGTCAGCGACAAGGTGCTATTTCAAAACACCATGAGATGCCCATGTCGAAAATCCTTGAAGTAGAGCTCTTTGACGTATGGGGTATTGATTTCATGGGTCCATTCATAAATTCGTTTGGAATGAAGTACATCCTAGTTGCTGTAGATTCTGTCTCAAAATGGGTTGAAGCTGTAGTGTTGGCCGACAATGAGGGAAAGCGTGTTGTAGCATTCTTAAAGAGAAATATCTTCTCTCGCTTTGGAGTACCACGTACTATCATAAGCGATGGAGGATCTCACTTCTGTAATAAGCTATTCAAATCCGTGTTGGCAAAATATGGTGTCAAGCAACATAAGGTAGCCACGCCTTATCACCCACAAACTAGTGGCCAGGTAGAGGTTTCCAACCGAGAGATAAAGCAAATCCTTGCTAAAACATTAAATGCTAATAGGACAGATTGGTCTCAGAAGTTGGACGATGCACTATGGGCTTATAGGACTGCATTCAAAACACCAATTGGCATGTCCCCGTACCAACTAGTTTATGGGAAGGCCTATCACTTGCCCATTGAGCTTGAGCATAAGGCATTGTGGGCTTTGAAATGATTAAATTTGAACTGGGATGATGCAATGAATCTGAGATTGGAGCAACTGAACGAGATGGATGAATTCCATCTACATGCATCTCTACAAGGAGCGGATGAAAAAGTATCATGATCAGCGGATTGTTCGACGAAACTTTCAAAAGGATGATACGATACTTCTCTTCAATTCCAGACTGAAGTTAATCCCAGGTAAGTTAAAGTCCAAGTGGTCTAGTCCATACAAAGTTAACCAAGTCTACTCGTCTGGAGTAGTTGAGTTGGAAGACACTAATGGTGTTGTCTTCAAGGTGAATGGCCAACGAGTAAAAGCATATATCGGTCCTCTTGATTCGATAAATTATATGGCCATCACTTATCTCGACGAAGTCTAAGTACTCGAGATAGCCATGTCGTGCCGCGACTATAAATCAAGCGCTAGATGGGAGGCAACCCATCATTTTTCATTTTTTGTCTTATTACGTGTTTTCTTTTGATAAATAAAAATCCAAAAAGAAGAGTCGTGCCACGACAAAAACTAAGGCGCTTGATGGGAGGCAACCCATCGTTCTAATCGTCTTTGTTGTTTTTGAGTAAATGTAGGTGCAAAGAGGTGTAAAACGAGGATGTCGGTTTCAAATTTTGATTTGGACGTATTGCATACTAAAGGTGGTAAGTTAGGAATGAAGAAGCTAAAGGCTATGGATTGAGCATTGCTCATGAAAATATAGACATCGAACAAGGCTAGGCCTAGGTAAAACTAGGCTACGAACAAGGCAAAGCCTATACTATGGCCTAAGGTCTCGGAATCTAGTGTGCCATAGCATAGGTGCCGCCCATGCCCAAGTATGCCATAGCATAGGCGCCGCCTATGCTAATGCCTTTTGTCTCTGAATCTCATATGCAAAGTGAAAGGCGCCGGCTATGCCTAGGAATGCCATGGCATAGGCATCGGCTATGCTAGACAATGCTTTGCAAAAGGCGCCGACTATGCCATGCATAGGCAAAGCAAAAGGCGCCGCCTATGGTCACTTCTTGTCTCCAAATCCGATTTTAAATGGGCCAAAACCCGACCCAACCTTTTCCTATAAATATGAGACTTAGTCTTGAACCAAAAACACATTGGAAACCTAGCTTATGCACCTCCTATAGCCTCCAAATCCTCTCAAAAATTTTCTTTTTACTCTTTTTCTTCACAAGAACATCATCCAAAGGCATCAATCAAGTAAGTACTACTTTGTTCTTCATTTATATTCCGTAAGTACTACACTACTACGCCCATTATGAATTGTTGAAACTTGAAAGTAGTATTGATGATTTGAATGTGATTGAATTATTGTGATACAACGAAGTGGGTGAGTGAATACGTAAGGATGATCTTAACTTATTTCCAACTTGAATTTGATTTTGATTCACTATCATACTTCTATGGAATTGATTTGGTCACAAAAATTGCATAATCTTGTCACTTGAACACTTACATGTTGGAATGACTTGTTCATCAGAATAAGAATTATAGTTGCCTACCGACATAGGAGGTTGTGAGTATTGTTAGATGCTATACCTTGATTCAATCCCTATGTAGTAGTCTTGATATATCAAACATGAAAGTATTGCCAAGATTACAAAAAGTATGACTGCTCTGATTTTATTATTGGAATATAGCACCTAAAACGTATGAAGTCTGAATAATTGACCACTTTCACTTCACTAGTGTGTACCAACAAACTAAGTGTGGGGTGGTTCCCCTATTGCTTGTTTATAGATTGTATCTATCGAGATGATGCTAACATGAACATTGTTTTAGTCTCAGATCCAATGGCACCCAAAGCAAGACATGGCAAAGATAAGGCTATCACTTCCCAAAAAGGCAAGAAAAGAGGCAAAAAAGAGCAAGGAGAATCATCCTCAATGCAAGTACCATGCCTTATGTTTGGAATTAAATGGGTTCTCGAGGAGGAATCGAAGGAATGGTATAGGAACAACAAGGAAAGAAAATTTGTTCATGTGGACTTGATAAACAAGGAAAGCCTAGCAAAGAAGGAGCCACTCATGTTGGCCAAGATCATGGAATTACATCTTGATTTCATCTTTTGAGACATGGGCAAATGTAATCTCGATTTAACAAGAGAATTCTATGCCAACTGGTCACCGAAAACCACAGGAAGTGAGGCCAAGATTCGGAGCCAAGTTCTGCAACTAAATACGGAGTTCTTCAACTCCTTTCTTCGCTTGCCTGCTGTTGATCCATCATCATTCAAAGAGCTGTACAGTAGACCTCCATATAGAGCAATTAGACACACAGTTTGTGGAACTAGATACATGGCAAGGTGGAGCAGACATAAAGACACCGGATGACACAACACCTTTCCATATGCTCCTTTGAATAGGAAAGCAAGGATATAGATGCGTATAGTCAACTCTTGCCTTATTCCAGGGATGCAATACACCAAAATAACAAGAGATAGAGTGTGCTTGGTATAGGCATTGATGACGAATTTCCCTATCAACATTGGGGCAATCATTCGATCTACAATGCGGAAGGCTAGGCTACACAAGCGGTCCCATTTCAGCTTCAGCAATCTTTTGACTGCAATCTTGAGGAAGGAGGACATCGAAGAGGAGCCTGCTGATCATAAACTCCCACACAATCCGAAGAAGGTTGACCTCACAAAGGTCAAAGATGCTGAATCAACACATGGCGTCAACCTTACTATGGCAGAGAGACATGCTCGGGATGAGAGTTTCTTTCGCCATCTTTATGGAATGAATCGATTTACAATGATGAGTGGAGGTCGTGTTCCAACTACTGCAGAGCTTCAACAGCTGGATCATGACTATCCAATGAATGTGCATGCAAGGGAGAGATGTGTGGAGTAGGTATATACTTTGAGGAACCTCTTGATGATGATGTGACAACCGATGGTGATCGATGAATGCCAGACTCTGACGTGGAGGAGAATTCTGATGACAACGGCTCCTATGATGATTCCGACGAAGGGGGTATGACCCCCGACATAGAGGAGGAGTCCGACTGACCAGGTTCTTCATATTTATTTTCCATTGAGGGCAGTGTGTCCCGTCTAAGTGTGGGGTGGTGGTATTTGCATACTATACTTCTTGATCCGCATTTACATCTATCTATTTTTGTTTGTTTTTTTTTAGTAGTTAATCATTTTTTTTGTAGTAAAAAATTTTTTTAACTTAGCTTTGCATGAAATTATTCTAATAGGCAGCATGAGATTATAACAAGAGTTTGTGCTAAAATCATGACTATTGAGATGTTTAGGCTCTAATTGTGACTCACTATGTGATATTGTGTGGTTCAATTCCTTCATCTTTTGGGTCGAGAGTCTATACTACTTCCAATAAAGTCGACCATGTGCCTTGTGTGTGTTAGATAATAGTATATTCTGTGCTTGTGGCTGATGCTAGAACTTGCCTGGTATGTATGTAAAGCAAAAATAAAGAGTGTAAGTTTAGGAGATGATTTAGGCATTTCTTTGGCAACCTATACTTGTTTACCTTCTTTTTACCTACCCGGGGACATTATCCTAGTTAAACCCTTTTGAGCCTTTAGCCTATTTTCTTTGACAACCTCATATGTAAGCCTAATCCATTTTTTTAAGACCATAATTTGATCCAAATTCTTAAGTGCTTTAAAGTGTAAAGTCATGTGACAAAATAAGAGGAAATTGGGTAAGTATGATGCTTTAGAATGTATTGGTGCTTGAAGTCGTTATGAAAAAGAATTGCTATCATAAGAGGTATGTTATGAAAAGAAAAAGGAAAAGAAAACTAAAAAGTTAGTTATGTTCAAAAATTGAAAAACAAAAGAGGTGACAAAGGGAGGTAGATTAAAACAAAGCAAAAAGGCTGTTTGAAAGAAAGCATAAATGGCATATTGTGATGTATTAAAGCACTTAAGGAACTTAGTCACTATTTCTGGCCAAAATAGTCCTACCCGTCCCTTAGCCTACATTACAACCTGTAAAAAGACCTATTTGACCCTAAGCTTGACATTCTGATATTTAGTGGAGCATTACACTAAGGGCAAGCCTATGGTCATCAGTTGCAACATATGAATTCTTTGTGAGAGTGAGAGAAAGGAAAATCTTATACCCATGTTTGAAATATAGACAATACTTGTGAGTGATTATGAGTAATATATTGTGAGACGCACATGGTTGATGAGTTTTGGGTAGTCGTGTATGATTCTTTGTGCCTTAAATTTTGAATATGAGTTGACCACCATCACCAGTCTATGTTGGAGGTTGAATTGTTTCTACTAATGATTGGAAAACTACTCTTTGTTGATAATTGTTGTGCTTGTCTTGATGAATATTTTGTGTTGATACTGTGAAACCTTAAGTTGATGTTTAGATGGACATGATAGTTTGTTCGAAGACGAACAAAGCTTTAAGTGTGGGGTGTTGATGATAGGCGAATTTACACGCCTATAGCACTAGATTTTGCCCATATTTTAGCCAAGTTTTGAGAACAAATTATATAGTTCATGCACTTTTAGTCCTTTTTCCTGTAAGTGAGCTAACGAACATGATTAGCAAGTTTTCAGGTATAAATGATGCAGATTTCAGCATTTTATGGATAACTTGACGCCAAAGGAAGCTTCACGAAAGAAGGAGAGCAGTGTTTGGGCGCCTATGGACTGAAAGTGACGCATGGAAAACCTGTCCCGGGCAAAAACAGCATTTCTGAAGACTTTGGGAACTAGCAGTAACATATTAGGAGTAGGATAATAATGCAGTAATTCATTAGGACTAGGATAATGATACATTAACCTAGTAGGATTGGGTTAAGTAATGCATTAGCTTAGTAGGAATAGGATATGGGTATTATAAATACCCTATTTTGCTAGAGATTTTATATCACCTTTCAATCTTTCTACTATTCAATCTTCTACTTCTAAGACATTCTTCTATAATTCTACAACTCTTCTAATCCTTCCATTAATTTCACTTTTTATTCATCTATTCAATTCTTAATTTCCGCAACAAGAGAACCGTTACTTGCAAAGAAAGTCATGCCTAAAACGCCTACCACAATTTGCTACACGAAACCTTTATTGTGGTATAATAATAATGTCGATTGTGATTTCCTTTGCTCTCATGGGTAACTAAACTTCTCTGTTGGGGTTATGGAAGCCTTATGATTTACTGTCTAAGGCTATGAGTTTGTGAATTCGTGACACGTGCGTTGCTTATATCATTATTCTCTTCATCTAAATGCAAATTCTTGTGGTTGCAAACGCATAAAATACGCTAGTATAGCATTAACTTGTTCGAAAGAAAAGTTATATGTCTGGAAAAGAGATAATGTCAAGGTAATAGGGTCACATCCCCTATTAAAAAGTTAGTGTCGTAACTGGATTAACCTCTTGGAGAATTTGTACCGTTAGATACGCTTTAAGCTCAAAAGAGTTAAAGTGAAATAGTCCTTCCTGAGGTCGAAAGACGCTTGGATTTACCATCGAATACAATTCTCTATAAGCACATGCATGTCTGAATTCCGCATAACTCATAGCCAATAGAGACGTACAACTCATAGGGTGGACATAACCCCAACTTCTCAATTCTCATTGTTTTACATCGTACTAAACATTCTTTCTTTTTACTTTGCTATTTTCTGTTTTTACTTTACTATTTTGATTACATTATTTGCACATTAAAATCCCCCCTTTCACGAGACTTGCACCAAAAGTCTAATAATCTTTGCTTACTTATTGACCGGCTATTCCCTGTGGGATCGATACCCAACCCAGTTGGGTTATTTATTTGACAACGACCGCTTTACACTCTTACAAGAGCTGTAGATTGAGCGTTATCAATAGTCATTCAAAAAAATTCCATGTATCTATTTGAATCCTAAGTTCCATTTTAAAATCTAAATTATGGCCACCGAGGAACTCTCAAATTCATTTTAACCAATTATCCATTAATGAAATGCAATGGGTTCATACATAAGTTAAATTATGCAAGTATCCATGTTCAAAACCCAAACACACAAAATGCATTGAGGTTAATGCAATTACCAAGCCAAGAAATCAACAATTTGGGGAAACCCATGTTTCCTATTACAATTCCCATAACAATACACCCATTCAGTCCAAAAACCATAAATTTAAAGCATAAATTATCAATTTAAAACTTAGGAAAAGTAATTCAAGTGGTATAGTTCAAAACCCCTCAACCCAGTTTCAAACCCATTATTTTAAACCATATGTATAATGAGTAAATCAATGCCATAATGTAAAATTAAAGTTAGGGAATGAGATATACGCCTAAAATACACAAAGGATTGAAAACAATTAAAAATTTGGAGCCCAGATGATGAATTTACTGTAAAACACTTGAATGTTTTTGGGATTTGAGTTTTAGAGAGAAAGATAATGATTTTGATCTTTGAAAACTAAAGGGAATAGGGTTATTTTATGTTTGAAGGTCGTACAAGGGGTAAAAAGAAGAAAATCCCCTCATCCCAAGTAAGTAAAAAAAACAAGGAATTTTTAACGCAACAACGTGGTGCGCCAATATCGCAGAGGATAGCCTATGTGGCGTACTGCTATTGCGGAGATTATCCTATGTGACACGCCAATATCACAGACCCTTACTACCTCAAGGTCCAAAAATGACCCCGAACCCCTTCCAAAAATTCTAAAACATTTCCAAAACACCCTTTTAACATCCTTAAACATAATTAAGGATAAAAATCGATGTTACACATATGGGAGGGTAAAAAATAAAATGGTTGAAATTTTGAGGGGTCTTACATTAACCATATCTATAATCCATATCATATCTATATACCATTAATCATGTCTATAAGCCATATAATTAATCACGTCGATAACTATATTAATAAGAATATTGATAGGCCCTTTAATTAATCATATTCAGAAGCCATATCAATAAATATATATATAACCCATGACATAAGTCATATCTATAAGTCATTAATCCTTAATCATGTATATAAGTAATATCATTAGCAATACAAAAAAAATGCATCAATCTTTATATATCAAACTAACATATTTAATAAATATTCAATCTCCTCAAATCCCAAACAAAACATTAATAAGGGTATAACATGCACAAATAAATCTATACATTATCACAATTCATGGCCTAAGGTTTGTTGGACGGGCCTAATTCTAATCCTTGAAATCCATTTTGGGCAACTTCTACCTTGGACTACGCTAAGGTATCTAAGTTCATTTATTGATGTCGAATAAGCCACAAATAGCTCTAAGATAGTAGTTCTCCCAAATAATGAACAACTAAGTTAATCCTACCCGAAATAGTAGAAACTAAAGTAATTTCCCCTAAATTATAAAACTAAGACCAATTTTACCTAGCTTAAGCACTAAGTCATTTCCAATCCAAACATGAGCCATGAAGTAAAATTCACCTAAGACATGACTAACTAAGCTAATTACTCCTAATTTATGGTTAAAAGATAGCCTAAATGGTTCAATATATAAAACTTTCTCATTCATACCTCCAAAACAACGTCCCTGTATTCTCAAGGAACCTTTACCCTAAAAAATGGGTGAATTTTGAGCTATAATTGTGCAAAAATTAAGCTACCAAGTTTATAGTATATTAGATACAAATGGATAATTTAAGCAATAAATAGATGGAAGCTCACCACAAATTTAATGAAGAATCATGTAAATAAACTTTACCCAAGATCTAAAATTACCCAAAATGTTTCTTTGAAGTCTCCACACTTTTAAGGGTTTTACACTCTTGGGAATAGGAGAAGCATTGTGAAAATTGGGCTAAGTGGGGTATTTATGCCCTTCCCAAGTCCATGGATGCTACTAAAGTGGATAGTGGGCCTCTCTACCAGTCACCGCTAAAGCGCCTGGGTGTTTCTAAAGCAATACGCACCTCCAGAAGCCAGGTCACTAAAGAGGACTATGGCTTCGTTAGCGCAAGCTGCTAAATCACCCAAGTGTTGCTATAGTTGTATCGGTTGGCTGAGCTAGGGAAATTAAACCAACCAATGGGCTGCTAAAGTTCCCAGAGGGACGCTTTTATGTCACTCTAGATATCCGGCATCAACAGGAGACTTAGAATTTTTTTAAATCTTTGCCAACCCCTCGAGATACATCCAGAATTCCGTATGCACAAATGAACTATGCTAGCCTATCAAATTTGATATTCAAGAATCAATAACACTGTCAAAATTTCAATCTGACGTCTTTTTGAGGAATATTGAGTCCCACACCCACTTTCCATAATTGTTAACTTCAAGCAATTAGCTTAATATGATTTTGGGAGACTCAGGACCTGAACTAAGGATCCTTTAACCAAAAATTAGCGTTCAAGAGCTATTGGAATGACCAAAATATTCATACGAGGTAGTTTAACTAAAATTTTAGCTTGGTAGCCAATTTGAATTAGTGAAGGCTTCAAAATATGGAATTTGATCTTAAAACAAATGAACTACCCAATAATAGAACTTTTAGTTCCAGCAAGTCATAAATGACTTGGGAAAGTTATACAATAGCTCAAAATAGCAAATAATTATCATGATCATAGAATATGACTTAAAGGCTCATTATAATAACATTGGATTATGCCTTGCCAACTAAAGAAATCTAATATCAAGCTACAAAATCAGTAGAAAACCTTCATGAACACCAACAAACCTACCTCTACCCTGAGAATTTCTCAAAGAACTTGAAGTTGTCCCTGGATGTAAGGTATTTGCAGAAAGACTC
Source organism: Capsicum baccatum var. pendulum (assembly GCA_030864225.1). Classification (NCBI taxonomy): domain Eukaryota; kingdom Viridiplantae; phylum Streptophyta; class Magnoliopsida; order Solanales; family Solanaceae; genus Capsicum; species Capsicum baccatum. The sequence continues at coordinate 153,533,325 of CM061560.1, read as the reverse complement.
AACATCCCCAATATTGAATCTTAAAAGGCTAAAGTTGACACAAACTCTACTAAAGCCTATGATGGGCCCTAAATCCTCTTACTGATGCTGAATTTCTTCAACATCTATCCATAATTCCCTTGTCTAACACTGCACTGAAGCTCTAGAAATGCATGCTTAAGTCGTATATTTATCTCTCAACAAGCTCACAACATTTATCTGGGTTAGAAGAGAGTCAAAGAAAATACTTTAGGCTCATAGAAATATGGTCACGCCACAGGAAGTCAAGAATAGAATTTCCTAAGAATGCCCTATAGCCATCCGAAGGTATGTTACAAACCTCTCTATGCCGATCCACAGAACTCTACTAGACGCAAATCACTTGTACTAAGACATCGGTAAACATAGTCTTTAATCTAATTTATCACAACCCAATTTCTCAGGTCATGATGGAACCTACTATAAGCCACTAGTACATAAGCTAGCCCGTAGTCTAGAATTACTAGTAATGGACTATCAAGAGAAATAAAGGGAAAAATAAGGACTAATTATGATAAGAGAATAATATATGTAAGATATCCCCAAAACCTGGGGGAATTAGTACAAGAGCTTCTAATATATTACGAATACAAAATGAATTACTAACTGATTTTACTGATACAACCTATCTCTGAATACAAGAGGATATTAGTCTAATTTATATAAGGGAGAATAGTAATACTTCAAACACTAGGAGAACACCCTAAGTCTCCAAATAATAGCTGCTCCCCATGATATACATAACAACATTGAGAAATCATACTATGATCTGCAGGCTATAAAAGTGCAGTATGAGTACCAAACATGTGGTATTTAGTATGTAATTGCTGACTGAGCTCTAAAAATAATGCAAATATAAATTACATGCAAGCAAGAATTTAAAATACACCTTAATATCCAGGAAAATAACATAATAAACTAAAGAGTAAATAAGAATAAACTATACTATCCTAGCAATATTCAGGAGCCAAAGCACTATAAAGTGTATTACTGGCAAATATACTAATAAAGTGTAGAAAAAGGATGTATAGTAGTATAAAAGGACAACAAATGGAATACAACATGAAAAATTAATGAAAGATAGGGATATATAAACACATTCATATACATAAATGAGACTAAAACAAAGGTGCAACATAAAGTAGTCATACTAGTATTTTAAGGACTCGTAATCATAGTAGAGACTAGGGATAACATAATCAAGATCCCTAATCCATGTATAAATATAGAAGATAATTATGCATAGTAAAATAATCATAAAGAAGGAAATCAAAATCATATCTCGAAACTCAGTACCAAACCAATAATCAACTTGTCGCAAACTAAGCATAATAATAATATAATAATAATTGGCTAGCATGGACATATAATACCTAAATCAAGACCCATAATTAAGAAGGTCCAATCAACACATAACACAACAAGAAATACTCATTACCTACACTTGTGCAACCACCCATAAGGCTGGTAGATATATGGCATACTTGTGAGAGGCAATGTACATGCAAGGATAAATGCAAAGTAAAATCGATAGTACCAAAACCGATACAAATACCATAAATTAATCAAGTGTATACAACTCCTCTAACTCAATAACTTATGAAGGAATAACCTACGACGATCTCTCTTCTCAGTCACAATAGCTTATGGATCAAAGAGACCCTAGGGGGTTTGGGAGTGCCAATATACACTGACCTAGTCCCAATCCAGAATTTCTAATAATCATCATCATCCTTGCTCTACTCCATCCAGAACTAGGGAATATATATATATGTGTGTGTATTTATATAAGTGTACAGACTCAAACCATGGATAAAGTAGTGTAAATGTAATGATCTAATTTTTTGGAACCAGAATGTCACACGGAGCTCATGATCTCGATGGATCACAAGACAACCCTCTGCTAATATCTATACCTGAACAATGCATAATATAGATAATAAATGCAAAAACTTTCCATAAGGTTCAAAACATCTAAGAATACTCAAAATTTAAAACTGAATACTGATACATCCGTTCGAAAAGCCTTTAAACTGTCTAAACTGTGGAGTTGATGGGACATATCCCCAAAAAACTTCGTATGCTGAAAATAAACTAAGTCTGATATGATAATTATAAAATAATGATCATCCTCGACTGAATAGGACTCACTGCTATGTCTACCACTGCTGACTGGGACTGAGCTACTAAGGGTACTCTAGGTGTCGTGCCTTTGAACCTATGGTGACAAATAAAACACCATAGCACAAATGCATCAGTATGGGAATGTACTGAGTATGCCAAGGTGGTAAGTGTAATTTCAAGGCCTCATGCATAAACAATTACTTAACTAAATAATTATGAGAGTACTAAAGGAGAACACATGTATGAACCATACCTGAAATCATTGTGACTTGGAATACTGAAACTCATTAACTAAATCTACTCATATCAATGAATAAATTCAGATATTTCTACTCTCGACTGACTACATCAAATATCAAACCTCTCTAACGGATGATTTCAGAATGTACTACTAATATAAGAAATGATCATGTCCAAATCTAACAACAAGAATACTCAACTGAATTTGAGACTGAGATTAAGACTGTCTGATGAGTGATCTCTAGATCTGATAACAAGAATACTCATCTGAATCTGAGATTGAGATCAATACTATTTGATGGGTGATCTCAAGATCTGATAATGAGATTACTCAACTGAATATAAGACTGAGATCAAGCCTATCTAATAGGAGACTTCTATATCTAATAACAAGAATACTAAACTAAATATGAGTCTGAGATCAAGCCTATTTGATGGGTGATCTCGGGATCTGATAATGAGATTACTCAACTGAATTTGAGACTGAGATCATGCCTATTTGATGGGTGATCTAGAGATCTGATAATGAGATTACTCAACTAAATATGAGACTAAGATCAAGCCTATCTGATGGGTGATCTCGGGATTTGATAATGAGATTAGTCAACTGAATATGAGACTGAGATCAACCCTATAGATGGGTGATCTTGGGAGATAATAATAAGATTACTCAACTAAATATGAGATTGAGATCAAGCCTATCTGATGGATGACCTTTAGATTTAATAACAAGAATACTCAAAATCTGAGACTGAGATCAAGCCTATCTGATGGGTGATCTTAGGATGTGATAATGAGATTACTCAACTGAATATGAGAATGACATTAAGCCTATCTGACGGGTGTCCTCTAGATCTGATACTGAATAACTTTATATGGTACCAAGACTATTTGATGGGTGGTCCATGAATCAATAGAACTATCTGAGTTCCTAGGTTAGATAGATAATTGTATCTGACAGTCCTGATTTTTGAAGATTAATAGTGAAACTCCAACTGTAGCAAGTAGTTACTTAACCAAATGCCCCGAATCTCAACTGGTGGGGTCCAAACTGTAACCCTATCTAGAAGGGTGTCAATACCGTGCCACTAGGGACCTTTGTAGGAAGTCTAGCCTAAGGCAATTTAATAGTAAAGCCTATTTAATGAGTGACCAGCCTTTCCTGATGGGTGAGTCCTGCATCCTGCGCTGGCTACGCAGTTTTGGAGTTTAGGGATTGCTCCTAATGACTTTGCCTCTCTAACGGGGATCCACTATCCCTGCCCTCGCTCAGTGCTAGCTTCTACTCCCAATAGAAAGACTCTGAACTAATTCTTAATTGAACATAAACTAAGCTGAATCTAATACTGATCATGTATCTTGAATGTTCTGACTGACTTAAGCTGAATTCACTTGGTTTTGTATCTGACGAAATACTACTAAATCTCATTATCTAATTGAATAATATTGATCTTTCAATAGTGTACTCGATTACTATAGAGGTCCGAAATGAATTCTTAAATAATACTAAATCTGAGTTGGGTATAGAACTGAGGCTAGATTACTAGCAATATAGAGATTATGGTGATTACAGAGATTACTGAGATTTCTTAAGTTCTGTATCTATTTGAGAATATAGAGTTCTGTAACTCGTTGAGTTTTGAGAATCATTGTTCGACTTGAATTATCATGAAAAATGACACGGGCTCTAGACAATAGTTGAATTGTCGGGTATAAATACCCCCAAGACTCGATAACATAAAAATAAAACATAACCATTCTTGAATAATCAAGACTATGGACAATTATTCATCATCCCAATCACTAAGGCATCAGTTCAAGCATTTAGGAATCCTAAACATGTAATAGCATAGGGGGACATGCTATTGGATCATACTCCATTCAACAAGGCCTTGCATCAAGCACTTCGCATATATTTAAGTCTTGGCATGTACCGGAGAACACATAATTGGGGAACTTCATGCTATTATGTTACAATTCATTCATCAAAGACTTAGTATGTATTAAAATCTTAGCATGTATCAAAGATCACAAAAATAGGGAATTTTATTCTATCATGCAACAATTCATTCACTAAGGCTTTTCAACAAACATTTGGCATGCATGGGCTTACACACAACTGGGGATTTCTAGTCAACATGCTATAATGGCTCTAATTAATTCACATAAGCATTTTATCAAGCATATAGGGAGCATGCTTTGCTTATTCAAAAATTTCTACACCTAAGAGACATGAACACATCACTTAACAAGCAACTTGAAGAGGGTTTATCATGAACATCACATGAATATCACATACTAGGATCAAAGCTTGAAAACCTTGCAAATAAACATGAATCACAACTTAATAATAGCATGAAAATCAATTTCAACTCACATGAATTATGAAAACTCATAAGCATAAAGGCTTCGAAATTTAGAAAAGGGTTCTTGAGCGTCTTGGATGAAAAGGACCCAAGAACCAATATCTACATACCTTAGATAAACTCTTTCTTGAAAGCTCTGGGAGAGATTCTTGATTTCTTGATTTCTGTTGAAGAAGAAGGAAGGGTTTTGATTTTGGTAGAAACCCTAGATCTTGTTTTTGAACAACTTTGAGATAAAACAATGATACTTTAGGTGAAATGAGGCCATATCCCGTGTTAAGGAGTATATATAGGGGTTGGAAAAAAACCCTTTTAACCCCTGGAATTAAGCAAAAAAATCCTAATTTTAGATGCTGCTACGACGCACCATAATCGTGCCAGTTCACTAGCAATTGGACAATTGGGAAACTGCGTGATGGAGCGATGTGGTGGAATCGCATTGCCACCTTGGTTGCGAAACCGCGATGCGGTAGAATCACATTGGTGCACTGGAAATTGACAATTCTAAAATTAAGCCTTAGCGCAATGCGCCATAGTCATGGAGGCTTACTGGATTTTGACGATTGCCATTTTGGCTGGCTCCTCAACGCTTTAAAGTGCTAGGTGGCACACTGTCTCACTAAAAGGGCTCTAACTCTTTGCCCAAGCGTCGGATTTGGGAGAATTTGGTATCAACGGAATGCTTATTCAATTCTCTACATGTCAAAAAGTTAATATTGGGGAAATTCTACATGGTTCAAAATACTTCTCACTTGGGAAGACATTTCTCAATCTTTGAAGGTTGGATTTATGCTTCACTTGACACGCTCTAAGGCTCGGATATGAAAAAAATTTGTGGGGTCTTACAGTAAATCTTTAAATCCATGGCCTGGAGTAAATTTTGGGACTAAATCATCATAAAATCATAAAAGGCATCAGAGTCCCTCCCTATTAAAATAAATAGTAGTAGTAAAATAATGGTCTAAAATTTATCTCGGTCAAATCACTAAAACATCATTTTTAGTCAATAAATCTCACAAATCATTCATTAAGGTGGTATGACTCCCATTATGAAAGGATACATATAAAAGTGAAAAGTGGGAATAAATCCCTTTTAGCAAGATTGTAGTAAAACAATGTTATTAGAAGGTCGTACCATTATGTCAACATGAATGTACAGAATCTATGTTTGCCACCAACAGTATCTAAACAAAACAATTATAAGCATCTAAATATCAATAATCTAAACCACATCCTTCACAAGGATAAATCACTTTCTTGTAATCCAACTAATATCCTAATCACTACCTTGGATATGTAACAGATATAACCTTTTCATCATTAGAGAATCCATTATTATCGACTATGTAAACTAGTAAAGAATATGCCAATGGGTTTTAACAACAACTATTTCTAACATGCTAGTAACCTATGAAAATAGAATCCTAGAAGCATATTAAGTATTTCACCTTAAGGGTTAATTCATTCTTCTATTTCCCGAACCCATAATTTAGGCTAAGATATGGTGTTTTACACAAAATCACATCCTAGTATCCCAATCTAGTATTCATCACATATAATATACTATCTCATAAAGAAGAGTAGATAGAACCCTACCTCGATGCCAAATAGAAAATTCTTAAAACACCTATAAATCCTCCGATTTTGCTCCACGATCTTTAAATACAATCATGCTATAAAAGTAGTAATCTACATGTTTTTTTGGAGTAAAATAAAATCCATATTTTTATACTACAGGTTCGGTTAAATTTTAGGTCAAGAATAGGCCCGCGGGGTCGATAAATAGAATCCAAAATTGAATTCATCATAAGGTCCCTCGAGGGACAAGGAAAGTGTGGTCAAAAATTGAGCACAACCAAAGCACAAATTGGGTATGAAATCAACCCTTACAGTTTAAGAATTATATGAAATAAATCTAAGAATGTACCATGAACTAGGACCGAAATAGATAGGAAAATTAATGGAAATTAACCAAGGAATATTAGGCTAGCTTACCTTATTTTCAATGGATGATTTCCTACTTTTCCTCTGTCTGAGATCTCTAATTAGTATGAAAATGCTAGAAGAAATGGTGGAAAATTTGTTGGGGAAAAGAATATAAAAAGCTCCCAGGTGTCGCTAAAGCGACATCTAGACTAATTTAGCAGTCTGGTAGCTTGACGCAGGTACCACTTAAACATCCCCCTTAGAGATAAAGAGAGTCTTCTAAAGTGTCCTATGACGCTAAATTTCCCAAGACAACTACCCAAGGCTGCTTATGCAACTCAAGGGACACTAAAGCTCACACAACTAAAGACGCTCCCTTAGAACTTAAGCAGTTGCACCAGCTACCAGATATATGATATTTCTAATTCCAAAATAGACTTCACCAGGTGCTCGTAATTTATTTGGAACCACTTGCAAACAAATTAACTATCCTACCATATCAAATTTTATGCTCCAGACTCAATAGAGCTATCAAAAAATTCATTCGAGACTGTCTCATCTAAATATGAGACCCATACCTATAGTTACATTTTTCATATAATCAATCCAATAGCCCAAAACGAGTTTGGAAGACTTGGGAACTGAATTTAGGGCCCCTTAGACTTAGGTGATAATTTAATCTAAAGTTCTGATAAGTCATAAATGACTTGAAGCCACTGTGAGAAAGCTCAAATGTAGGAAATGCTTGTAAATCAATGGAACGACCCGTATAGTCATTACACATACAATAATATCTACCAAAAGGGCTAATAAAAGTATGCCCAAAGGTCAATTCTAGGAAATCTAGTTATTCGTACTAAATTCAAGGTCGACATATGAATAGGCACAGAGATAAAATCAAGTTTACAACTACAAATACACCATAACCTAGATCTATTAACTAGCAAATCTAGGTATTCATACTAAATTTAATATGGCTTATCAATATTAAATAATTTTTAGATATAATAACATTATGTTGTTCATGGTTATCACTTTCCTAGCCAGTTTATGCACCTTCATTATTTTGAAACATGTAAGTTAGCCTCATCTAGTCACCTTACCCTCAGTTCATTCTAACACTTTTAGAAGACTATCTTTTAAACTCTTAATATTATGAACCCTCTTTCTATTGTTATGACTAAACACTAAAAAGGACTATTGCAGTAGAAAATCATAAAATCCTAGAACTCTCCCATCAAATGCACCCATCTTTATGGTAATTAGGCCATTTTTTCTATATAATTACAAACTTACACAATCTTCATCCAACTAGAAAAAAATCACAAGGAAATTCATTAGGATTATTAAAAAATTATATACACCCTTTAAAGGAACTCTTATTGAACACATTAAAATAGTAAAATCCCTTTTTATGTAGTTTTCATATTATTATCTATCTAAACTCCATGCTCATAGTTCTAGGCATTCTTTTCTCCAGTAAAAATATATTTAATACCTGTTAACTAACCATATTTTACTACTCATAAGCCATATTTTAGTAACCATATAGGTCATTTCCTTGATCCACACACATTTCTAGCATTTTAAGCCTTCCCAGCTATATGTCATTAGTCAATTGCTGGAACTGTCGATTTAGTAATTGAAAAACTTATTTGGGTTTTAGACTTATTTGCCTGTTTACGATCTTTTATACTAAAGGAATTAGTCCTGTAGCAAAACTCCTTATATATGACTTCAAGTTAGAATTCAAAAAGGACATCAACTTTGAACCACTGTTTTAGGCTAGAAAAATCCTTGGTTTAGGTCTCAAGGCTTTGAAACTCATTTTGGGATATTGGGAGAATTATATGAAAAGTAGAACTATAGGTATGGGCCTCAGATTTTGTCAAAATTATCTCGGATGAAATCTGACTGTGATAGATTCTTGTAACACCCTGAATCTGGTTCCCAATATGCTACACCATGCTCATGACCCCGAAGGACCACAAGCTAACCCATGACTGATATTTGGAACTGGGCACTGAATAATGCATTGTAAATATGCAGAATATAAGTTGTAAGGCCATAAGGTTCAAAACTGAACTAATACTGAATAGCATACAATGTCTGTAGTGGGGTATGACAATACCCAAAACTGAAATAAACTATTTAAAATATGTTGAAGTCCAAAAGCCTCTAAATTATCTGACAAACTGTGGAGTTGATGGGACATGTCCGCAACTAACTTTGAACTGCTAAAATAATTATGTAATAAAATAATCATGTTATCCTTGAATAACGAGGGCTCACTGCTAGTCTAGCTGCTGAATGTCTGATCTACTAGGATACTCAGTAGCTCGTGCTTCTAAACCTATGGTATAAAACACCATAGCACAAATGCGTTAGTACGTTAAATGTACTAGTATGCAAGTGAGGTAGGCTAAATTCAAGGGTTCATATGCATGAACAATAATAACTATCAGTATAACATGAATGTGAATACATGTATGAATATGTAACTGTAATTGCGATTGTGATAATGCTGACTCATGAATTCTGATAATGTGGATTTACTGATATTTGAGTGCTGCTACTGGGATACTGAATGACTGAGTCTACTAAATACTGAGGAACTAATGCCATATTACTAATAAAGGAATGACTATTTTTGATAGTTCTGATTATGAAGAACTGGTCTAATTGACCGTATCTAACCATCTTGAAACTGAATACTAATAACATGGGTTTTATGTAATTAATATACTATTAATTGAGTTCGTTATAATATAATTACTGAGTCTGAATACTTATAACATGGGTGACTATATCTGATAGTCCTGATACTGATGGAACTAGCTTGGTTTTGCAGTATACTTATTTAACTATATCTGACAGTCCTATATTTTTGTAGAACTGAACTGAGTTCTATTACTGAAACTGGATCTAAAACTGAGATTGTGGGAGGTAATCATCTAACCGACATGCTCTGAAACTTTACTGGTGGGGTTCAAACTGTAACCCCATCTGGAAGGGTATTAGTACCATTTCACGGGTAAAGATAAGCTATGAATATACCCTCTCTAACAGGGAGCTCTTCCATCAACTCCTCCAAGTAGAAAACTCAAATGAGATCTATAAATCCCTAAACTCATAGGGTTACATCTCAACCTATGTTGGATACGTAGTTCTGAAACACAGGGATTGTTACTAAGGATCACACCCTCTACTGGTTGACAGTGGGTGTCCTCATCCCTGGGTTCACAAGGTGCTGAATCCTACTCCTAACTGAATAGACACTAAACTGATTAACTAAACTGAACTGATACTAATGGTATTGTTTCAAAGAGCTAAACGGAGTTCACTGAGTTCCGTTGATTGATGGAATACTACTGAGATCTGACTGATGGAGAGTATTGAAGTTATTGAGATTTTTGGGAATACTGAGGTTACCGAGATTACTGAGTACTGATGGTACTGAGACTACTGAGATTAATGAGTAGGACTAGACCAATACTGAATTTATTGAGTTTTTCTGAGTCATGAGATTGACTAAATTCCAAGGATCATGTCTTGACTTAGAGTATCATGAAAACATGACACTATCTCTAGGCACACAACTAAATTGTTAGGTACAAGTACCCCTAGGACTCGATAGCATGAAACTGACAGGACATGACACTACTTGAACATATGACCAATGTCAACAATTCATAATACATTAATTTGGGGATTTCATAAAGCACATGGTTATCATAGTCCTGTACATGAATGGAATTGCGTATAAACATATCATAATTTCATCAACCTAATACCATGGACATTCCCTCAACAATTCATATTGCACACAATATCATGGAAGTCATTCTTAGTCATAGGGTAAAGCAAACACTTATCACTTAGGTCATAATTAAGCTATAATGCATAGTATTTATTCTCTTAGGTAATTTATCAAACACCTAGGATGCATGACTTAGGGAATCGGCATGACCATCAAATTAATACAATAAAACTCCACATTTCAACCCAATTTCACATGCTTTAGACCACATACTAGCACAGGGTCATGAACAACACATAAAGATTCCAACTTGGGAATCATACTACCATAATCATATAAACATAATCAACCCACAACAAAATATTCAAAATAGAAGATTTAAAAATTGATTCTTGGGCTTCATGGATGAAAGGAATCTATGAATGAACACTGTGCATACCTTAGTTCTTGATTCTATAAAGATTGACAGAGAGATTCTTTAATTTGAGCCTTGGATTTGAATCCACAATTAATAACCCTAGCATGTTCTTAAGAGAAACAATATATTTTGGGTGAATTATTGCTGAATCACATGTTATTAGGTATATATAGGGGTGAGAAATTGACCTTTTTAACCCTTGGACTCGTATTTTAATTCTGTGAAAATTTCCCAACTTGGACCCCTGGCGCGACATGGTGCTATCGTGCAGTGTCACTGGAATTTGACTACTCTAAATTTGAGCCTTGGATTGACATTCTATAATTATGGAGGCTCACTAGATGTTGACGATTTCTATTTTGGCTGGCTCCGCGACACGTTGATGGCTTAAGTGGCACACTATCTTACTAAAATTGCTCTAACTCTTTGCTCGGGTGTTAGATTTGGGTTAATTTGGTATTGATGGAAATATTATTCAATTTTACACATGATAAAAAGTGAAAATACTGAAATTAACACAGGAATAAAAGTGGATTCATCTTTGAAACAAGTCTTTAACATTTCTAGGATGATTTTAAGCTAGGTAGAAGTACGGCGTATTACAATTCTAATAGATGGTTTTACCACTACTATAAACTTTGGTCGAGAGAGAGACTCTGACCCTTTTTACACTTTTATGATGATTTAGTTTTAGAGTTTACCCTAGGCAATAAATTTACAGACTCAAACTCTTTTAGCCACAATTTGAGTCCATGCATTTATTATATATATATATATTTGGTATTGTATAGAGTAGATTATTAATAATGATTGGAAATCAAAGATTTGGACTAGGTCGATGTAAATAGGTACTCCCAAACCCTCTAGGGGCCTCTTAATTTATGAACTATTATGTAGGAGAAGAGAGGTCACCGTAGGTTCTGCTTTTGTAAGACCTTGAGTTAGAAGAGATGTATACACTTAATTACATTATGGCATTTGGATCAGATATGGTACTATGGATTTACCTTACATTCATTCTTACATGCACATTGCCTATCACTAGTATATTTTCTAGCCCCTATAACAAACAACCTTATAAAAGGTTGTATAGGTACCGATTATGAGTGCTCTTTATTGTGTACTGATTGAACCTTCTAGGTTATGGGGCTTAGTTATGGTGTTGTTTGTCCAAATTAGCTAGTTACTTTATTGTTATTATTATAGTGAGTTTTGTGGAAGGTTGATTATGGAATGAGACTAAAATTTGAGGTATAATTCTGATCCTTTCTATTTTATGGTTGTTATGTTATAGAATTATCTCATGGTTAGACATTGTGAACTATAGGCCTAAATCATGTTAGCATTAACTTACCTGCTTAGTTGGGATTCCTTAAAAGGGTTAGGATAGATACCTTAAGTTTTCACCTCTGAGTTAGTCTTGTATACTCATATATATACATATATAATTATTTAGGTACAATATTATCGTATATCCCTCGGTTCCTTCATTTATTCTTACTACATATCCATTCCTTGGAATTGTATACTAGTATATATATATATATATATATATATATATATATATCATTCTTTTAACTCTTTTATTATTATATTGGCTAGTGATATGTGATATAGTGCTTTATTGCCTTAGTATGACTTGAAAAGAATAGTTCATTCTTATTTCCTCTCTAGATCTACTATGTTAGTTTCTCAGATATTTGACTATAGTTTACATTTCCACTTGCATGTTATTTATATTTGCATTATCTTTGGAGCTCAATCAGCAATTCTCAACAGAGTACCACATGTTATGTACTCATACTAAACTTCTGCAGCCTACAAATCATAGTACGAGTTCTCACCCTTATTGTGTAAATAGTGTAGAACAAATATGGATCAAAGATTTGAGGTGAGATCTTAACACTTGGAGTATTAGTATTCTCCATCCTATAGATTAGACTAATCTTTATGTCGTATTCAGATAAGGGTTGTACATATGTATTCATTTAGTATTTATTTTGTATTCATAATATATTAAAAGCTTTTGTACTATCATCACTAGGTTTTATCCCTTATATCATATATGTTTTACATTTTCCTTTAATTTATTTAGATAGTCTATTACTCACAGTTTTAGACTGTAGGTTGTATTACCTACTTATGGGTTATAGTAGGTACCATTAGGATCTAATAAGTTGGGCCGCAACTGATTAATTTCATAGCTAGATTTACTAGTATGACGGTATAAGAGTTTGGTGTCAGTAGAGTCCTAGGGATTAGTGCAGAGAAGTCTGTGTCCTGTCTTTGGGAGGCTATAAGGCATTCTTTGGAAATTTTATTCTTGATTCCTTATAGTGAGTCCATAATTCTATGAGTCTCTAGTACATTATTTTACTTTATTATATCCTTGATGGATGATACGAGGTTATTGATAGATGTAGATAGCATTTCAACACGTGTTTCTAGAGATTCAGTGCAACATTGGTATATGGAGTTAGAAGTTAACATCAAAGATCACTAACATCTATCAGATGATTTGGGGGTAGCCCATGATCTGTATGAGTTGTGAGTATTTCAACCTTTCAAGATTCAACATTTGGGATTCAGAGGCTTTTTATGGATACCTTAGAGAAAGAGATGAGGCCCAATTTGCCTAGCAGTTCGCAAGCCAAATTTGGGTTTGTTAGTATTTAGCAGGGTTCCTTGTCAGTTCCAGAGTATAAGATTGGGTTTCTAGAGTAGGTATGGCATATTCCTATGCTATATCCTTTAGAGCACGAGATAGTGCATGTATTTATTGAAGGATTATCCTTGCCATTCTATTTGGCATCAGAGCTAGGTCTCACTTCTCTTAGGTTGTTGTTCATGTAAGGGCCTCAAAGAGAAAATGTATTTGTTAGATTTTGATAATCATATGTTTAATAATGACAAACTAACAAAATAAACATGAAGGATAGATTGGAGTGACTAAAGATGGGAAGCAATAAATGAAGATCTCAGACTAAGATGGAAAGAATCAAATAAAAGATTATAAGACCTTTAAGGAACTTAAAACGTGGAATCAAAAGATACTCACACAAGGAGTAATTATAGAAGATTTTAAATCAATATGTCAAAGATCAATCAAAAGAGAAAATCATTATGAGGCAAGATTCCATAAATACAAAATAAGGAAAAAGATTGTATTCCTTACACAGATATATATGATATATATATGTGTGTATGAATATGACCTACTAATCCAGAAAAGGAAATAACATATCACACACACAACCCTATCTAATATGTACATGCTAACAGTATGAGTCCTCAATAAAGAAACTCATACAAATCCATGACTGAACAAAAATAACTTTGGATTCTCTTTTTGATCAAAGAAGCAATATAAGATGAATACTATATAAAGGCAATGGAGATAGAAAAATTGTCACACAACTTCACATAAAACTATCATATTGGCTCACCATTAGTATTATCAAAGGTTTGTAATTATCTTAGTGTACAATAATTAAAAAAAAGGAAAAGATTGAGTTTGTCCATTAGTTTTACTGTGTCAAAAGATCTGGACAAAGAAATATTCAGATCCAAGACATGCTCATTTATGTTGTAAACCAAAGTTCACATCATGATCTAAAGGAAACTCACATCATGCTCTAAAGGAAACCCTTACAATCCAAGGGGATTGAACAAGGTACCCCACTGATGATCCTAACCAACATAAGAAATCTTTGTATTTCGGCATACTTTATTTCCTACTTTTAAGTTATTTTAGATTTACAATTTGTACTAACTTGTAAGTGAGTCCACTATCCAATTTGGTGATTTGACTAAAAAAATATTTCAATTCACCCCAATTTCAATTGGTATTAGAGTAGGTGTCACTCTAAAGAGTTGCTTAACTGCAAATGTGTATAGATCAAATAGAAAACTATAAAATTCCAATAGCACCCCTTTAAGATTGGTATTCCTCAACTAGACTACCTTACTTCAATAGACAACACTACTCGTACTGGAAAAACAAGTTCAGAATCTTTGTGTAGTTAATTGACTTCTAGGCTTGTATAGTTTGAAATCACCGAGGAATAATAGGAGGTAATTGGACATAATGCTAGAGCTATAAGTTTGCTCTACTATGTAGTTAGTAGAGTAGAATATGACAAGATATCAACTGGCCAAGTGACCAAAGAAATATGGGACAAACTTGAAGTAACTTATGAAGGTAGTAGAAAAGTAAAGGAAAATAGGATCAATGCTCTAGTCATAAGTATGAGCATTTCAAATGGAGGAGAATAAGGGAGTGTAGTCAATATTTGCACGCTTCAACAGAATTATCTATGAACTAAAGTCTGTAGGGATGATCTACTCTAACAATCTTGTCAATAAACTAATAAAGAGTTTTGCAAAAGCATGGGAAACCAACTTAGCTATCCTAGAGGATGGAGATCTCCATAACATAACATTTGATGAGCTGTGAGGTAATTTTTTTTCTTATAAACAAAATCATATAAATAGGTACAAAAAGAAGGAGAAAAAGAAAACTATAGCTTTCAGTGTTGTTAGCCAGGGAGAGACAAAACCATAGACACAAATAACAATAAAGAAATCTCCCTTATAAATTTAGGAGTCTGGAAAATTTTAAGGAAAAGGCAACAAAGACCTCAACAAGTCTTGAAAAATGCAAATTTACAAGAAATGATGAATATCATTGCAGCAAATCGGGCCATTTCAAACAAAATTGTTTAAAATAAGGAGAAGATCATCCAAGAAAACATAAAATTTGCTGCCTAGAGTGAAGAACATAAAACTAAAGATGACGTAGAAATTACCAATATGTATTTTATGGCAATAGGTGAATCCAGTAAGTAAAATGTTCATATAAACTACAAAAAGTAAATATGGGTAATAGACAATGGACGTCCTACACGTATGACTAGAAGAAAAGAAAAATTCAGCACCATAAACAAAATTGATGGTTGATTTGTTAGAGTTGGACATAACATTAGAGGATAAGTCAAAAGAGTCGGCTCAGTAAAATCAGCTCTTCTTATGAGCTGATTAAAGTTTACCTTGATGATGTTCTCAGAATTATTGAGAATTAGTCAAATTTGTGATGCAGGATTTGGTGTATCTTTCTATGCTAAAAATTGCTCCATCAAACATGAGAAAAGGAGAATCACTCTCATTAAGATTGCATTGATAACATTTATGTTTTTAAAAATAATGATTTGGCTACTGTAATATGTCTCACTACTCAAACAAATGATCCCTAGTTCTGGCATAGACATCTTAGACATGCCAGCAAGTATGCCATTGAAATTTTCCATAGACATGAATTGGTGAACGGTATACAAAAGATAAAGTTTGAGAAAGATCACATCTGTGATGCTTGTTAGTTTAGTAAAAAGACTCAGACATCCTTTAAAGTCAAAGACATTTTCTGCATTACCAAACATCTTCAAACAAATCATATGAATCTGCTTGGCAACACAAAAATAGCTAGCATTGGTAGAAAAATATATGTGCCTTTTAATAGTTGATGACTTCTCTTGATTTATGTGGGTAATGTTTTACTGTCATAAACATGAAAATTTTGTTAATTTAGAAATTTTATATAGAAAATATCAAAGAGAAGCAGGGTATTTCATTACTTATGTTTACAACAATCATATAGGAGAATTTCAAAAAAAGGCTTTTGAAGACTACTGTGCTAAAATGGTTACTCTAGAAACTCCTCTCCTCAATCTCCTCAACATAATGTTTTGGCCGAACAAAATAATAAATCCCTTAACAAAACTATGCTAACCATGATACTTGAGAAAAATTTACCCGATCACTTCTAGGAAGAAGCGATAAGCACGACATATCACATTCTTAACAGATGCCCTATCAGGCCTATCATAAAGAAGATCCCCTACGAGTTGCAGAGAGAAAAGAAGCTAAAAATTAGTTATTTGTATCCTTTTGTATGCAAATATTTCATTCGTGTTGTTGAAATTCACCAATGTGGTTAGTTTTTTGAAAACAAAGGACTAGGTCTCTATGCCGAAGGGAAACAAAGTGCAAACTGATAGTGGGAACATTTACTAACAGTATTGGCAATCACTCCAACTACAAAAGATGAACAAAATTGATGCTTTAAAGATCTATTTTCATGTTATGAGGTTTGTCATCATCAAATAGGAGGAAATTGCTATATCTTGTATTGATGATAAGCAACTAATAGCAAGGGACAAGGTCCCAGGGTCGGCATGGAAAAATATAGTTTTCATAAGGTCTGTGTGGTTTTGTCTTCTAATGTAACAATCTACGCGGGTGAGATTTGTACCTTTCAAGTATACTTGGCCCAATAAGATTTCTACCCCAATCATTATTCCACAATAATAGGAAAAAAATGTATTACAACGAATCCGTTTTTGCAAAAATAAGAATTGAAGATATTGAGAGAGACAAAAATTCAATCCAGCTTCATTGCTTAAGTTTTGCTCAAGTTCTTATTTATTATGTAATGAAAGAGTGAGTTTTCTTTAGTTGAGTGCTCAATTGTAATTAAGAGAAATGTTTTCTTATGTTCTTAAGAGTTCTTAAGTAGAGTTATCTGAGTTCAATATTTGTTAGAGTTAATTAGTATTGACAAGTTTACTTGCCAGATTTGTCGAGGTAGGCTTGTATTAGAGTTATTACAAGTAAAATAAGCCTAGAGTTAGGCGTGTTCTTGGTAGAGTTGTCAATGTTAGCTTGTAGTAGATTTATTACAAAAAGGTGGAGCCAAGATTTAGGTTCAAATCAAATCTGTAATCAAGAGGTTTATTATAGTACATTGTTAAAATACTTGTTAGGGCCGGCCATTATTTTCCTTCCCTTGAGCAAGTAGGTTTCTGCGTTAAATCCTAGAGTATTTAATTTCCTACAAAGTTTTAGCTTTCTTATATCTGTATGTGTAATTGCCTGTAACTGACTCTAAGAGACCTGGTCCCTCATATTGTGGTGCTAGGACAATGGGTCATCATGATCCACGATGACCCAAACACTATTAGAACCATGGGAAGTACAAGGTAACTCAATCACAAAGTCTATAGTGATCCATTTCCTTTTCTACTTGAGAATGAGTAACCTCTAAAGCAAACCACCAGATTTTTTATCAGCCTTCACCCATTGGCAACATAGGCATCGATCTACAAAGTCCCACTTCATCCTTTCTCATACGACCCCACCAGTAATACTATTTAAATCATGATTCATTTAAGTCACTCTGTGATGGATGGAATATCTAGAATAATGAGCCTCTTCAAAAATTAGTCTAATACAATTACTACTCTGTACACACAAACTTTACCACCAATACTCAAGACACGATCTTGTTCAAGTGAGGCTTCCCCAGCCTCACTACTTTGTATCTTATCCGGAATCACTCTCAACAAAACATCATCAAACTAATAAGATTGATTCTTCTCCATCAAGAAAGATCTGTCCTCCACGAATGCCAAAATAGATCCAGGTGTTAAAACATCAAGCCTAACCATCTTATTAGCCACTGACCAATGCTTTAAGGAGAAAGGCCACTCCTGGGTCAAAAGATGCACCAAGCTAGCATGCTAATCTACTTTCAACTAAAGACATCCACAACCACTACCACATTAGTCAGGCTCGAATAATAGAGTATAGTAAATTCATAATACTTAAGTAACTCAGGCTAATGAGACTGCCTCATATTAAGATCTTGCTGGGTGAAAAAATATTAAAGTCTATGATAATCAATAATAATCTCACAAGAAACTCCATACAAGAGGTGCCTCCACAACTTTAAAGAAAATGATGATAAAACCCACACCCTTCTTGGAAAAGTCAAGCTAGGAGCTGAAGTCAACAAATCTTTGAGATTTTGAAATCTTGTCTCACAAGCATTAGAGCACTCAATTGAAATCTAATTCTGAATCAACGTGGTGAATGGAGCCGCGATAGATGAAAAGCCCTTAATAAAATACTAATAGTAGCATTCTAAACCAATAAAAATCTGAATTTTAGTAGAAGAAGTATATCTAGCCCAATCAAAAACCACAACAATCTTTGTTGGACGAACCATAATACCATCCATAGTTACCACATTGCCCAAGAAAGAGACAAACTCTAACAAAAACTCACATTTAGAGAACTTTGCATACAACTTCTCTTCTCACAGTCTCTGGAGCACAATTAATAAATACTCTTGATTATTAGCCTCACTCTTGGAATATTTTAAGATATCATCTATAAATACCATAACAAAAGAGTTGAGATACGGTTAAAATACTCAACTCATCAATTCCAGAATGCAGTTGGGGAATTGATCAACCCAAAAGACATGACTAAGAAATCATAATGACTGTACCAAGTTTGAAAAGCTATCTTCAGAATATTCAAAGCTCTAATCCTTAATTTGTTATACTCGAATGCCAAATCAATCTTTGAAATCATGGAAGTATCTTGAAGTTAATTAAATATATATCAATATGATGAAAATGATACTTTTTCTTAACCATAACCTTTTTTAACTAATGATAATTGATACAGATGTGCGTAGAACCATCCTTTTTCTTCACAAACCAGATAGGCACACCCAGGGTGATGCAGTATGTCGGATAAATCCCTTATCCAATAACTCATGCAACTGATCCTTTAATTCCTTAAACTTGACTGGGGTCATCCTATAAGGAGGGATATAAATGGGCTTACTGACCGTCTTAACATAAATAAAAAAGTCAATATCATGATCCAGAGGCATATCAGGAAAATCTGTAGGGAAGACATTCACTAACTCACGAACAACACAAATAGAATCTAAAAAAGGAGGTGAAGAAACCTAGAATCATAAATATGAGCCAAATAAGACAAAAATACCTCTCGAACAAATGACAAGCCTGAAAGAATTATATAACTCTCTTAGGTCCCGAATAAAGCACACTCTTTAAAGCTGTACTTGGAACAACCGATGGCGATAAAGTAATGATCTTAGCATAATAATCTAGGACACATTGATAAGTATTTAACCGGTCCATACCCATGATGACATTAAAATCTACTATGTATAGTATAATCTGATCTACCCAGGTCTCACACCCAGCCAAAAGTCACAACACAAGATCGGTACACACAATCCACCACTAAAAGTCTCCTATGGAAGTAGATACACAAATAGGTACATCAAGAGGATCACAAGAAAAATCAAAACCCAAACTAATGCATGTAGATACAAAGGAGAAAGTTGATTATAATTCAAATAACACAAATATAAATACGGAACAAAAAGGGATAATACTTGTAATGACAACATTTGAGGCATCTATATCTAGTATGGTAGAAATAGAATAACACTATCCACATCCATAAACTGGTTGAGTAGCCTCACGACCACCACCACGGGCACCACTATATCTACCTCTCACACCTCTAGTAGGACCTCTACCTCTCATAACCGATATAGGATTATCTTTGAAAACACAATGAGGATAGTCTTTCGACATATAGCCCTTCTTATCATACAAATAAAAAACCCTGTGGCCTAGCTTAACGGGAAGAGGTACGTTTAAACTAGTAAAACCACGTGAAGATTCCAAACTAGAAGGAATGCTACCTGAACTCTATAAGGCTACCTACACCGGTTAATTGTAATACTCGTGGAAGCCTCTAAAATCTCTACCTCAAGCAATGTGACCTTTGAACTTACCCAAATAATGCATCTTATTAGTTACTCCTTGAGATGCTCGAAGAATAGACTCGGTCATCTTAGCATGATCCATAATACTATAAAATGATTCCCCATACTCAACCATGTGAGTCACAGCAAGCTGAGGGGAAACATTAAGCCCCTTTACAAACTTCTAAATCTTCTTAGACTCTGTAATAATACTGGTATAAGAATATCTAAACAAGGCTTAGAATCATGTATCACACTCCATAATAGTCATAGACACCTACTCTAATTAATCAAAATTATCTTTCATCTGATCCCTCAAATTGAAGGCACAAATTTGTCTAAAATGCCTCTATGAACTGATCTTAATTTATCTCTTGGAAACTAAGACAACGATAAACAATAAGTTACCTCCACCAATCAATGCGTGTATCTCTCAACTATTAAGTAGTATAAGTGTAATACCCCAAGAAATTTTTCATTGAAATTTTGTGCATAAACGTGTTGGGTTCTATCTTCTAGAATGAATTATAAATTTTCCATGCAGAATGTCTTAGATTATAACCTGCTATTGCATAGAGTATCGAATAATCTTTCCAACAATAGGTGAATCATCCAAAACGGACACCCGAGCGATGAGTTATGAACATTCTGATTGAACCATGAATAGTAGTAAACAGTAAAATGTGCAGGAACAAGTACTGAGGCCTGGCATATTTTTGCTCTAACTTTAAATGATCATAACTCTTTGTACATAATGATCTGGGTGATCTACTATATATCAATAGAAAGCTCTGCGATTCCTCTTTCCAATGAAATTGGTTTCATCCAATTTGTCTATCGAATCAAAAGTTATGGTCGATCTACTTCAGCCTATCAAAAGCAGATTTTTGGGTCAACTTCAAACAATCATAACTCCTCATAAACAATCATCTAGGTGAGATAATATATATCAATGGAAAGATAAGAGAGTCCTCTTTCTAGTGAAATTGATTTCGTCCAATTTGGATATCAGAGTAAAACGTTATGGTTGATCTACTTTAGACTATCAAAACAGTCCTCCAAAGGACAGATTCGAGAATTATTTGATTTTAGGGGCATTTTGGTCATTCCCCCTCACCCAAAATCCGTCCAAACCCTGTATTAAAGCCTATTAGAATCATTATATGTTATATTTCATCAAATTCCCTCAAAAATAAAACCCTAAGCTCCCACATCCAACTTCAAGAACCTCAAAAGTCCACCATTAATTCTGCAAATTTATTCAAGATCCCAAGTTCCTAGTTCAAGAACTCCAAGAACCATCATTCAAAGGTACGATTAACATCTCAAAAATGAGTTTTGATCTAAAGTTCATCATACGAGGTATGTGGGGTTTTTCAACAAGAACTCTCTTTCGTTCTTATGCCCAAAAGTAATTTTCTTTACAAAGGCATGATTTTTATTTGATTTTTTATGAATTTAAAACATGAACCCATATCTTATGATGACTATTATGAAATCTTAATGTTTATGAATTTGAAAGATGAATTTACATGTGTGAAGATATAAAGCATGAATCTTGAATGATATTTATCATGATTTTGATATTTGGGTCATGAATCCCCATTAGAAATTATGTTTTGTTAGAAAGTGTGTGTTATAAGCACGTTGATGTTGAATATTTGAGATATTTTGAATGATTTGACCTTTTGATCTTAATGGAGTTGTTTTGAACTCGTGTGAAGGAAATCCACAACGTGGTTTATTTTGATAGATGGGAAGCATGATGGCTCCCGATGTATATTTATATATTATTGAAATTATTTTGTTATGGATTATCTTTGAAATGATCTGAGCTATGTCCAGGAGAAATCTTTAGCACTGAGTGGGAGGTATAAAGAGACTTTACTTCCCTAGAACTACGTGCCCCTATAGGAGTGAGCCTAAGGCTGATTTATCTAGTGATCACTAGTTTGTGTGGATTTGATATCGATAGTCCTACTCTAATGGCAAGGATAGGACGACTCTCCCCAACGTGGGTTGTACATTGGACTCCATGTAGCTCACATAGTTTATGTCGGTTATTGGATCTCCCAGTGTGTGTGTGTTTCCTTATGTCTACAGTGAATGGTGAAGTGATTTGAAAGTGGAATTGTAAAAGTTATTCTTTTGAAAGATTTAAATGATATTTACATTATGAGAATTGATATTCTTGATGAACTGAAAGTGATTGACAAATTATATGATGACTCACATGTGTTATTGTACTTATTTCATCCTCTCATGATTATGATGATTTTCTTTGGGCTATGTGAGTCTTTCATACATCCTGAATATTTCTTATAAATATTTGTGATGATGATGTTTATAAAACTGTATACACCCCTATATACTTGGTTCCTTTCCATGGTACTGACCTACATCTTCGGATGTGGGCTGTATTTTCTCGGAATGTAGGTTCAGGTGCTCAGCTCCACGTTTGACAGTGATTCTTTAGGCATGCTGTTCTACATCCTCTATCGTGGTGAGTCCTAATGTTCTAAGGATGTGATGTCTGATGTTGGTTTCACAGAATTGTTGATAGTTGATAACTTAGTATGATTCAATTGCGGCATATGTCAATGGCTCACTGGTTTTATTGATTTTCTTAAAAGCTTGTCAAACTAATATAGATGTTGGGAGTTAACTAATAAGTCGTATTTTATTATCTTTCTGAAATTCTTTTATTCTTGGATAATGATTACTTTGTTGATATTTGAGGGTTATTTATGGAAACCCTATTGATTTGTGTTGAACTAGATGAAAATGGCTCAAAGGGTTAGCTTGGGGCTACTCGTAGCCTCAAGCATCGTGCGATGCTCCGGGACCCATTTTTTGGGGTGTTACAAACTTAGTATCAGTGCCAAAGGTTTTAAGGTGTCCTAGGGAGTCTGACAATCTGCTTTAAGTACAGCCTTGATCATCGGTGCGTAGCGTACAACATCTATTTAAAAGAGGCTACAAGACATTTTAGGAAAAATATTTAATTCTTTCTTTCAGAAATCTATCGTGCTTAAAGTGTCTCTCTCTGCTATTGATTCGTGCTCTCCTCTTTTAGAAATATGCCTCCACGTCGAGCAAGAAGAAATAATGATGGTCAACAACCTCAACCCGCTGACCCATTAAATAAAAATGTTTCACATGCTAAATTTCAGGCAGCCTTTCAGGCCTTAGCCCAAACTGTTATTGCAAATGCTCAGGCCAACCCGGCCCCAGCTCCACAGTAGCAGGGAGGTGATTCAACTTCTTCCAGGATCTGTGACTTCATGCGGATAAATCCATTGGAATTCTATATGTCAAAGTCTGATGAGGATCCATGATTATTTTTAGAGAACGTGTGGAAGATTGCTAAGGTGATGCATGCATCTGAGGAACATAGTATGGAGTTGGTTACGTATAGGTTAAAAGACCTTATTTATGACTGGGTTGTTGCTTGGAGGAAAGGTAGAGGTGAGAGAGCTGTCCTTACAACTTGGCAACAGTTCCAAGATGCATTCTTGGATAAGTTTTTCCCTTTGAAGATGAGGGAGGCGAATGTGGAAGAGTTTATGAACCTATGGCAGGGCTCTATGACTGTTAGGGAGTACTGTCTAAAGTTTAATCAGTTGGCCAAGTATCCTTCTGACTTAGTGGTTGATAATCGGGCTAGTATGAGTAAGTTTGTGACTGGAGTATCTAGTTATATGGTTAAGGAGTATAGGTTTGCTATGCTGAATAGTGAGATAAATCTTTCTAGGATGATGACTCATGCCTAACATATTGAGGCAGACAAGATTAAGGAGAGAGATAGAATGAGAGGGAATAAGAGAGCTAGGCATGAGCAGTACAGAAAGAGTCAAACTAGATTGCAGGGAGGGAGTCACCCTTAGTATCAAGATTATTCATCTATGCCAGCACCATTATCTGCTAGTGCTCCCATTCCTAGAGGTAGGTAGGAGCAAGGTAGCAAGTCATATGCATCTAGGTATCAGTATAGTCCTGGCAGTAAGCTAAATCGTCCCTTGTGTCCTAAGTGTGGTAGGGCTTATTCGGGTAAGTGTTGGGGTAAGAAGAGGGGTTGTTTCTGGTGTGGTGACATGGGTCACAGAGTTAGAGATTGTCCATAGGATGGACATGCGTGTCGTGACTATCACCCTTAAACCAAGACTCAGACTGTTAGTGCTCTAGTTCTAGTGACTCACCCATCCCCAACTCAGGGCACCTCTTCTAGAAATGCTGGCAGGCAGCTCCAGAATAGATTCTATGCTTTACTGTCCCACCATGAATAGGAGGACTCTTCCGTTGTTGTTACTGGTATGCTGCGTATATTTCAGTTTGATATGTATGCTTTGTTGCATCATGGATCCAGTATCTCATATGTTACACCTTTGATTGCTGTATATTTTGAAATAAGTCCTGAGATTATTCCTGAGCCTATCCTAGTTTCTACCCCAGTGGGTGAATCGATTGTTGCCCAGACAGTGTATAAAAAGTATCCTACTAACGTTCTTCATAGAGTCTTGTTGGCTGATATGATTGAGTTAGACATGATAGATTTTGATGTGATTCTGGGTGTGGACTAGCTATATTCTTCTTATGCCTCTATTGATTGTCGAACCTGAGTGGTCAAGTTTCAGTTTCCGGGTGCATCCGTGTTTGAGTAGTCTGGGAATTCTGTGTCACCTAAGAGTCATTTTATCTCTTACTTGAAAGCTAGAAAGCTTATTTCCAAAGGGTGTATTTACCATTTGGTTAGAGTCAAAAACACTACATTTGAGACTCCAACTCTCCAGTCTGTTAACGTCATTAATGAGTTTTCTGATGTCTTTCCAGATGATCTCCCAGGGATACCTCCAGATAGAGAGATAGAGTTCGGGATTGATCTTCTTCCCATAATCAGCCCATTTCTATTCCTCCTTACTATATGGCCCCTGCAGAACTTAAGGATTTGAAAGAGCAACTCATAGATCTACTAGATAAGGGTATCATAAAACCCAGTGTTTCTCCTTAGGGTACTCCTGGTGTTGTTTGTAAGAAAGAAAGATGGCTCTTTGCATATGTGGATTGATTACCGCCAACTGAATAAAGTCACCGTAAAAAATAAGTACCCCCTTCCGAGAATAGATGATTTGTTTGAAAATTTCAAGGTGCAAGTCATTTCTCAAAGATAGACCTTTATTCCGGCTATCATCAACTCAAAGTTAGGGAGTGTGACATCCCGAAAACTGCTTTTCAAGCTCGTTATTGCCATTTTGAGTTTCTTGTTATGTCTTTCGGGTTAACTAATGCCTCAGCAACTTTCATCTCCAAACTTTCTTGTAAACCCTTAGAGATCACAAGTTGTTTGCCAAGTTCAGTAAGTATGAGTTTTGGCTAAGGTCAGTTGCTTTTTTGGGTCATATCATTTCTTTCGATGGTATTAGAGTTGTTCCCCAAAAGACTGAAGCTGTTAGAAATTGGCCTAGACCTATTTCTCCGACTGATATCTAAAGTTTTTTGGGTTTAGCTGGCTATTACCGCTGGTTTGTTGAGTGTTTCTCCTCTATAGCGTCTCCTATGACTCGGTTGACCCAAAAAAAAGTGAAGTTCTTGTGGTCCGAATCTTGTGAGAAGAGTTTTCAGGAGTTGAAGACTCAACTCACTTCAGCCCCTGTTTTGACTTTGCCTGATGGTGTTGATGGTTTTGTGGTGTACTGTGATGCTTCGAGAGTTGGGTTGGGTTACGTATTGATGTAGAAGGGTAAGGTGATAGCTTATACTTCTAGACAGTTGAAACCCCATGAGAAAATTACCCCACCCATGACCTTGAGTTGGCTGCTATTATGTTTGCTTTGAAAATTTGGAGACATTATTTGCATGGTGTCCATGTTGATGTTTTCACTGATTATAAGAGTCTGCAGTATGTGTTTAACCAGAGAGAATTGAATCTTAGGTAGAGACGATGGTTACAATTGTTAAAGGACTACGATATGAGTGTGTCGTACCATCCGAGAAAGGCCAATATTGTGGCAGATGCCCTATGTAGAGTGTCCATAGGTAGTGTTTCGCATATGGTAGAAGATAAGAAAGAGTTGTCTTGTGATGTACATCATTTGGCTAGATTGGGGGTTAGGTTGTTTGACTCTGCTGAAGGTAAGATAGGGGTTTAGAGTAGTTCCGAATCCACCTTGGTTTCGAAAGTGAAGGAAAAGCAATACTTAGATACTAGTTTTGTCAGACTGAAAGAGTCAGTCAATGACCAAAAAGTAGATGTTTTATCCCAAGAGGGAGATGGTGTGTTGATATTGTAGGGTAGATTGTATGTCCCAAATGTTGATGATCTAAGATAGAGGATTATGGCTGAAGCATGCGGGGCGCGATATTCTATTCATCCGGGTGCCACCAAGATATACCGAGACTTGCGGGAAATCTATTGGTGGAGTGGCATGAAGAAAGATATAGCAGCGTTTGTATCTAAGTGTGAAACATGCCAACAAGTTAAGGTTGAACACCAAAGACCTGGTGGTATAATGCAAGAGTTTAGTATTCCCACCTAGAAGTGGGAAGAGATAAATATGGACTTCGTGATTGGTTTACCTCCTTCCCGATGCCATAATGATTCCATTTGGGTTGCGGTTGATAGATTGACTAAGTCTGCTCATTTCTTGCCTGTTCATACTTCATATATTGCTGAGGATTATGCTAGATTGTATATCCGAGAGCTAGTCAGACTGCATGGAGTTCCCTTGTCTATCATTTTGGTTAGGGGTATTCAGTTCACTTTGTAATTTTGGAAAGATATTCAGAAGGGTCTTGGTACCCAAGTGCTTTTGAGTTTTGCTTTTTATCCGCAGACCAATGGTCTGGTTGAGCGGACCATCCAGACCTTAGAGGATATGTTGAGTGCTGGTGCACTTGACTTTAAGGGAAGTTGGGATGATCACTTACCGTTGATATAGTTTTCTTACAATAACAGTTTCCACTCTAGTATTGGCATGGCTCCATTTGAAGCCTTCTATGGGAGGAAGTGTAGATCACCTATAGGTTGGTTCGAGGTGGATGAAACGGCTGTGAGTGGTTCTAATTCGGTATTTGAGGCTATGGAAAAAGTTAAGTTGATTAGGGAAAGGTTGAAAACTGTGCAGAGTCGTCACAAGTCATATGAGGATGTTAGAAGGAGAGACCTTGAGTTTGAAGTTGGTGACCTAGTCTATCTGAAAATTTCACCCATGAGAGGGATGAAGAGATTCGAAAAGAAAGGGAAGCTTAGTCCCCGTTATGTTGGTCCTTACAAAATTCTTAGCCGTGTTGGTAAGGTAGCTTATGAGGTCGAGTTGCCTTCCGAGTTGTCCTCTGTTCATCCAATATTCCATGTCTCCATGCTTAGAAATCATATTAGCGATGTTGTGGTAGTGAATTCTTCTGTGAGTGCTGACATTCAAGAAAATCTTTCTTTTGATGAGATTCCTATTGAGATTCTTGTTTTCAGTGTCCGAAGACTAAGGAACAAAGAAGTTCCCTTGGTCAAGGTGTGGTGGCGAAACCAATATATTAAGGGTGCAACTTGGGAAGCTGAGGAGGATATGCGATCCAAGTACCCACACCTATTTTCTGCGAACTCCGATCAAGTCGAAGGTACCGTTCTTTCCTAAATCATTCACTTTTGATAAAAGTTGCAGCAGTTCCACTGTCATTTATTATGTGTTTAGCTATAGTTTCTTGAATTTATGCATTCTATGTTGCATTTGGAGTGAGAAACGATGTGGTGATGAGTCTAACGAATGGTTTCAGCAGTATGCTCTATTCCCTATCTAATCTTGGCATGTCTATCATCATTTGAGGATGAATGTTTCCAGGGGGGATGATGTAATACCCCAAAAAAATTTTTGTTGAAATTTTGTGCGTAAACGTGTTAGGTTCTATCTTCTAGAATGAATTATAAATTTTCCGTGTGGAATGTCTAAGATTATGACCTACCATTGCGTAGAGTATTGAATAAGCTTTGCAAAGATATGTGGATCATCCAAAACAGACACCCGAGCAACGAGTTATGACGTACTGACGCCTGGCGTATTTTTGCTCCAAATTTAAACGATCATAACTCGTTGTACTTAATGATCTGGCTGATCTACAATATATCAACGGAAAGCTCTGCAAGTTCTCTTTCCAATGAAATTAGTTTCATCCAATTTACATGTGTGGAGATATAAAGCATGATCTCGAACGATATTTATCATGATTTTGATATTTGGGTTGTGAATCCCCACTGGAAATTGTGTTTTTTTGAGAAACTGTGTTTTATAAGAACGTTGATGTCATATTTGAGATATTTTGAATGATTTGACCTTTTGGTCTTAATGGAGTTGTTTTGAACTCGAGTGTGAAAGAAATCCACAACGTGGTTGATTTTGATAGATGGGAAGCATGATGGCTCCCGATGTATATTTATATATTACTAAAATTGTTTTGTTGTGGATTGTCTTTGAAATGACGTGAGCTAAGTCCAAGATAAATCTTTAGCACCGAGTGGGAGATATAAAGCGACCTTACTTTCCTAGAACTACGTGCCACATAGGAGTGAGCCTGAGGCTGATTAATATAGTGATTACTAGTTTGTGTGGATTTGATATCGATTGTCCTACTCCGATGGCAAGGATAGGATGGCTCTCCCCAATGTGGGTTGTACGTTTGACTCCATGTAGTTCACATGGTTTATGTCGGTTATAGGATCTCCCAATGTGTGTGTGTTTCCTTGTGTTTATGGTGAAAGGTGAAGTGATTTGAAAGTGGAATTGTGAAAGTTATTCTTTCGAAAGATTTAAATGATATTTACATTATGAGAATTGATATTCTTGATGAACTGAAAGTGATTGACAAATTATATGATGACTCACATGTGTTATTGTACTTATTTCATCCTCTCATGATTATGATGATTTTCTTTGGGCTATGTGAGTCTTTCATACATCCTGCATATTTCTTATAAATATTTATGATGATGATGTTTATAAAACAACACACACCCCCATATACTCGGTTCCTTTCCATGGTACTGACCCACATCTTCGGATATGGGCTGCATTTTCTTGGAATATAGGTTCAGGTTCTCCGTTCCAGGTTCGACAGTGATTCTTCGGGCATGCTGTTCTACATCCTCTGTCGTGGTAAGTCCTAATGTTCTGAGGACGTGATGTCTGATTTTGGTTTTACAGAATTGTTTACATTTGATACCTGAGTATAAGTCAGGTTGGGTATATCTCAATGGCTCACTGGTTTTATTGATTTTCTTAGAGGCTTGTCAGATTAATATAGATGTTGGGAGTTGACTAATAAGTTGTATTTTGTTATCTTTCTGAAATTCTTTTATTCTTGGATGATGATTACTCTATTGATATTTGAGGGTTATTTATGGAAAGCCCATTGATTTGTGTTGAACTAGATGAAAATTGCTCAAAGGGTTAGCTTGGGGCTACTCGTAGCCTCAAGCACCGTGTGATGCTCCAGGACCCATTTTCTAAGGCGTTACAATAAGTAACCCGATTTGACTCAATCAAACTATGCTTATGCAACTTCTCTCGACAATTTATTAATAACTCATAGGCATTCTTTTCTACAGCACCACTAAACCTAGAAGGACCTAAATGAGTATATCTATCAAACCTCTTTTAATTCTCAAAAGGCTTAGTTGTACTTGTAAGAATATGAGGCTTAGTTAATTTGGTTGGTTGAGCAACCATCTGAGGAGGCATAATAAAAGAAGGCTAAACTCCAGATCTTAGAACGCCATGCTTTAATATAGGTTCTAAAGGAGGAACTACACTCAAGAGTTTGTGGAGTACCACAAGCAGAGGTCAGTACAGTAAGAGGATCCATACTCGGGAATAAAGGGAAACCATAAGCATACTCTGGCATGGACAAGGGTACAACACTTAGAGCTGGAGGAACACTAACTGCACTCAAAGGAGCACTCTCAAAATGGGTTAGCAAATGAACCAATAATACCTCAAGAATGAGTAGAAGAACTTGGTAGAGCCAAAGTACGAACCACATCTCTAACATGATCATCTCATGGCTGAGGGAAAAGTTTCTAGTGCTATTTATAAAAGGGGCAAATCTCATGCCCATAATCCACGTTGATCTCGACCACGGCTGGCAACTGGCTATTGAGACAGGGCTCTCTCGCTCTTTCCTTAAATAAGAGATCCAAATCTCTAGCCTTACTGGATCTAGTCCTTAATATCTAAGAAAAAAAGTGAAATATGACTTAGAACACAAGGTGTTAAAGATCCATATGAAATATGATGAAATAAGGAAAGCATTCCTAAAGTCATCATATAGCCTCTACAAGATTAATACGAACGTCTACGTACCAATATGTAAGAATCTATTAGATACCTTATTCTTACACTATTTACACCAATTAACCTAGTGTCTCTGATAACGATTCATCATGGTTTCAATAAAACCAAGGGCCATGGTGGCACTTGTCACGGCAAGCCTTGACGAGTAAGCCTGAAACACCCTGAATTTTTGTCCATTGGAAATTTTTTGTTTTCTGATCTCACTTTCTTGGTAATGACTCACCCTATAAGTAATAGGATGTCTTGACGAGTCGTTGGGATGAGTCGTAACCAAATTCATAAGTTTGTGACTTGATTTCACTTTTAGTATGAGTGGCTAACTAATAGTCTAAAGATATTTCATAATTCATTAGGTGTAATTGTAAGGTGTCCAGTGTAAGTCAGAATTTTTTTCTATGTCGACTACGACTGGACCCTAGGAGTTGTAGGGTCCTATTATGAGTGGTTCCATTGAGTTGTAAAGATAACAATTTAGGGTGAT
Source organism: Capsicum baccatum var. pendulum (assembly GCA_030864225.1). Classification (NCBI taxonomy): domain Eukaryota; kingdom Viridiplantae; phylum Streptophyta; class Magnoliopsida; order Solanales; family Solanaceae; genus Capsicum; species Capsicum baccatum. The sequence continues at coordinate 153,502,003 of CM061560.1, read as the reverse complement.
TTGGAGGTACTACCTTGATTATGACTCATGGTGATGATTCATAAGGAGTGTCTACGAGTGATGTATTGACTCATAGTCAAAGAAGACCCTTTCTTAGATTTTAAGTTAAGGGCATTCTAAACATTTCCCATCTTACCAAACTTGAAACCCATGTCTTATAAACTTATTAGGGTGTTATTAGCACTCAAAAACATATCAATTTAACTTCTTAACACTCTCAAATTCTGCAAGGTCAAGAACACTTAGGGTTTTCAGGGGTTGATCAAATAGGCTTTCAAGGGTGATTTATCTTCGCACATCTTACTATCTTAGGCATGTCACTCTTACCTCATTGTTAATTTTTTAAAAATCCCATGTATTAAAGTGTTATTCATATGGAATTAGTTTAGTTCTAAAAATAAGGGTTGTCGGTTTTGAATGCTTATTATTTAACAATGTTTTTTCGTGATTTAATTATGATAATTCATGCTTTAAATATGGTTTTGAACTTATGGGTGTATGGGTATGGTAAATGAACTCGAGAATTGTAATGTTCCCAAAAATTATTGCTTTTGAAGTGGTTATTAATCCAATCCAATGGTGTGAAATTGGTTTGAGTTATGAGAAAGGTGAGAATTTACAAAATTGAACTATTCTTGAACTACTGCATGATATAAAGAGGTATTTGAAACACAATGGTATGAATTAATGAACTAAGATAGTCAATGTCCCACACCTTCTATTAAAGAACAAAGGGAGTTGATTTCCCTAAGTACATGGAAAATTGTTTTTGCCTATTTTTATTACCTAGAAAGTGTAGTTTATATGATGATACCAATAATGTAGGCCTTAATATTAAATGTGGTTCATTATTGGGATTGTGTGATAAATGTTTTAATTAGGATCTAATAAGGTTTGTGTATGAGTCATGAAAGTGGAGTTTCAATTGACCGATACTTAAAGTAGAATTTGATGACGCCGGGGTCAAAGTGACCACGGAGGTTCTAGTTCCCCTCTTTATTTTTATTTCATGATTAGGGAGGTTCGAGTGCCCTATACATCATTACATGATCGAGTGCTTAAGTCACCTTTGTATATATTTGGAAATTCGAGTTCCTCGCGTGCATATATGTGAGATTATTCTCTGGTTTGCATGACAACACGCACTGGGGCCCAACAATGGGTGAGAGCTGGGGCTTATATAGATTATGGGTACTATTATATAATGGTTGAGCTACACAATCCAGGTTAAGGTTATAAGTACATGATAAACCTTTTTCCCTATCCCGGCATAGAATATATATGTATATATATGCATTTGTATATGGTTATGTTCATTGGATAACTTGGTTTGAATTGACGACATTATTTTATATTTATCCCTAAGTTAGATGCTAGTGTTCATCCCACTATACTTCTCCAGACACTGTAACCCCATGCAATAAAGGATTTGACCATATTTTTTCTTCTCCTGCTCAGTGATTATGGATTGTTCGAGAGTAAACTCAAAATGGTGAGCTTCCATGCTTCGGAAGGCTCAATTTCTATATTATGTTTTTCTTTTGCGTTATAGACTAATGTATACTATTTTTGGCTATAGTCGAGGGCATGTCCCCATACTTTATCGATATTTTACTACGTAGATGCTCTGTCGGACTACTATGGTCTTGAGTTGTTTTTCTTGTTGGTTGTTTATTTACATATATCATAACATCTATAATTTCAAGTTCTCTTATGTAATACCCCAAACTTTTCTTAAGACTAATTTTATCTCTATAAAATTGAGAAATGACTTTGAAAGTGAGTAATGTTTAAATCATATAGAATTTTACTAATTTTGACTTTTTGTCGTATGGTAAATTGAATGAGCATTCCAACGATATAAGATTCTCCCAAATAAGATAACCAAGAAAGAAGTTATGGCTAATTAAAGTTCGTAAAACACCGTCATTCAGACCCTTAGCGCATCACGGAGAGGAGTAATATCCTAATTGTCAGTTTTCAGTAGCCTAGCACGATATTGGTGCCTCGCACTAGCTACCAAAATGGCATTCCAAAGGGGTACCGCGATGGCTCTACGTCGTGGAGTCTGCCCAGTTCCCAATGGTAGATTTCTAGTGAGCCACCACGATAGTGGCATGTCGCGTTGGCCACTTAGTTCGCAAATATTTCATTTTTCAAGTTCCTTAAGAGTTAAAGGGGGTATTTTGGTCAATTACCCTACCCCTAATCCATCCAAAACCATAACAAAGTACTTTATGCCCTAATCCTCATTCTCTTCAAAATAAAAACCCTAGTTCATCATACTTCTCCTCCAAGAAACTGAAGATTTCTCTATTCATTTTCCAAATTGAGCCAAGATTCCAAGTTCTTAGTGCAAGAATTCCAAGAACCCTTATTCAAGGGTACAAGTAGGACCTCAAAAGCAAGCTTATTCATTAATTCACGATTCAAGGTATGCGTGGTTTGAAAAAGAACAATCCTTGCGTTCTTGTACTTATACCCCAGAACTACGTTCCACCGTAGGATTGATATTTATGGGCCTAAGGCAGAGATAGTGATCACTGAGTTGAGGTTATACTCCCTGGCAAGAGTATGACGCCTCTCCCCAACGTGAGGTTTTTTCCTTAGGAGGACAAAACGTTGGACTTCATGTAGCTCACATAGTTTATGTCAGTTAGAAGAACCTCCCAAAGATGTCCCCCACTCATGAAACAGTTTTATGGATTTAAAGTACTAAGCTAAAGAGTTTACTATACAGAATGAGTGTCAGATTTCATCTAGCTTACAAGTTGTGAGAATAAGAATAGAATACAGATTTTAGAAGCAAGTGAAATTACTCACGAGATTTATACTACGTGTTTCATTATTCATGTCTTATTAGATTTATATTTCAGATTTTTATTCAAGTTATGTGAGTCATTTATTTCAGCATGCATGATTTTATAAAGTGTAATGGTATTGTTTATGTAAATGCATACATCTCCATATACTCAGTACATCCTCAAAGTACTGATCTACGTATATGTCTATGTGCTACATTGTCTCATAATGAAGATACAAATTGTAGTGTATATACCATATTCAGTCAGTTCGTAACTTACAGTCAGCAGGTGATGAGTCATTTTGATTCAAGGGTATGAGTCAGTCATATAGTTCGAGAAGTATTGTATTTTCTTTATTCAGTCGTATTGAGTTGGGATAGTTGGAAGTTATGACACGGATACCTATAGTCAGTACTAGTAGAGGCTTCAGAGACAGTCAACAGTGTTAATGAATTTAATTTTAGTTTTGTTTGCAAAAGCAGAGTTGGAATCTTGTAAATTCAGATTTGTATTGATCAAGTTCAGAAAAGTTTTATGTTTTCGCCGACTTTTTTTTCATATTTATGTAATTTATTCAGTTGCTTATTACTATGCCAGTAGAAGGGTTATCTTGGGATCACTTAAGACACTAAGCACCGTGTGAAGTCTCGGGACCCGTTTTTGGGGAGTTACATCTTATCTTATTATATGTTAGGAATCCATCCGACATGGTGTAAGGTGGTCTATAGTTTGGTTGTTGGGGGTGGTCTCTAGTCCTTGTTAGACTTGAGATACCCATCACGACCAAGCTCTAGTTTAGGTCATTTCAAAGCCTATCACCCAAACTAATATAAAATGAGAAATCAACACCAAAACCAAGGAAAGACCCCTTGAACTGAGTCGAACAACACACACACACACATATATATAGTACAAGTGGAAACATAATCGAGATACCAACCAAATCCAAAAACCTTGTGTCACAGTGTAAGAACTATCTAGTACAACTTGAGGTAAAAAATACATATGATATCTAAACAGGAGAAAAACACTATCTTTAAATAAAAATTTATCATGACCCCAAGAAAATTGAGGGTCATGATGGCACTTGTTGTGGCAAGCCATGAAAAGTAAATCCTAACACCTAAAGTAATATAAAATAAAAAAATCAATACCAAAATTAAGGTAGGACCCCTAGAATATAGTCGAACCACACACATATATATAGTAAAATCAAAAATATGACTGAGATACTAACAAAATCCCAAAACCTGGTGTCATAGTGTCAGAACTAACTAGTACAACTCTAGTTCAAAAATACATTGACGTAAAAACAGGAGCAAAACTCTATCTATAAATACAAGTGAGACATGATCTATATAAGAAAAAGGTAAATGTGAACTCCAGATGCATAGATAAATTGCTATATTAGATGAGTTCTAGATATCACCTGAATCCTCTATCCGCGTGTTGCACTCATACTTGGATCTTCATCGAAAGGGCACAGTAGGAATGTGTATGGTCCACTTGTACTTAGTAGGAATTATAAGATGACTAAGTAAAGTAGAAAAATAAAGCATATAAGTACAAACTATAAGCATATCACTTGTAATAAGAAAATATCCTAGACGATAACCAACACCATCTCTACAAATAGTTCTAATCTATACACGTATAAGAAATATATGTAGAGAAAAGGAGAACAAATATACACATACATCTAATACAAGTTTAGAGAGATTTAAAAAAAGGATAATATCTACTAAAATATAGAAATACAATCACAACATAAGCTAAATATAGAAGAAAAATAAAGATTATCATGATCATGATGCGATGCATAATTTGTCGCATAACCTCAGTATATAGCTACAGAACTAAAGCTTTCTAATGTAAGACCCATGGAGGGTTCGTTAACCACTATAAAACCAATTTTCAATACCAATATTCATATCTCTTATTCAGCACATACATCAGTACAAGCTTTTTAAGATGTCATATTTTCTGTCAAAATAGTAAGTGTTTCAAATATTTCCAGTATTTCAAAAGTGGTACCAATGTTTCATGAATGAATATGATTTGAGCATGTAATGCTCACAATGAACAAAAATGGGAATATCCAATATCCAACAAATATACCAACCATATAAGCCAAAAATACACTCAAATAAACCAACCATCCATAATCCATTATAATGCAGAAAACCATTAGGTGAGACATGCAAGAAAATGTAATTAATACCATATAAATCCCCTAATTCTAGGATTTTCCCACCAAAAGAGTGTTACCAAACATACATATCCATTACCAGGCAATAATATAATATAATAGCATACATGGTCGAACATAACAAATAATGTTTCAAAACCTCTAAATATTATCCATATAGGCCCTCACATAAGCACATAAATCACCTAACATATTTTCCATGATACAACCCCATACCCATGACATGCCCTTACAATATTATTAACTACCCAACATAATTTGAAGAAAATTAATCAATGACCTACCTCGAATGCCAAAACTAGAATGATTAAGCCCTTATCGTCGAGCTTTTACCTTATGTATGCACCAAAAATTAGCTAAAACATGGAAATATAAAATCTATGTCAAAGAAAGACATTGATAGCCATATTGTGCATTTTTGAATTGGGGACAAAATGGACCCCTAAAATAGGTTATCAAGAAAAAGGGGCAAAACTAAATTTTTTGTTCATAAATTTATTTTCCAAGGTTAGAGGAACTCATATAAGAAAACCCAAGTGAAAATGGTTTGAAATTAAGGTTTAAGATAAAGAAATACTATTTTCACCTTTAAAATTTAGCAAAGTTTAGAAGATAAAAGTAAAAGAAAAGTAATGGAAATACGAATTTATTGCGTACTCAATATTAAAAATGGAAGAAATAGCTCAAAACCACAAACCCCAATCTCCATGTCTCAAAAATGGTAAAGGAATTGCAAAAATATGTATTAAGATATACCAGGTACTACTAATGCGGACCATGATCCATATTAGTGTTCGGTGATAAAGCATCTATGTGCTACTAAGGAGGTACCTAAGATTAGTGACATTCCTCTAAAACGGACCTTGGGTTTTCCTTTTAGAGCAACGAAGTAGCATAAGATGAAGACTATATGAAGTCCTTACAGATACAAGAATACTTATTAAACTTCACAATAAACTATCATTTTGTCTCACATTTATTCTTTACAAAGACTTGTAATTCTCTCAATTTACAATAGTTACAAAAACAAATAAGTTTAAGCGAGTACGTCAGTAATACTAGTTGAGGCTGCGTCATAATATATGGATAAAGAATAATTAAGATCTCACACTTATTTATTTATGTTGTAACTCAAAGCTCACATCAAGATCTAAAGAAAACTCTTAAAACCTAAGGGGAATAGAATAGGCACCACACTAGTGATCTATACCAGTATAAAAACTCTTTGTCTTCTCACATAATTTATTTCCTATACTTAAGTCATTTTAGATTTATAGTTTATAATAACTTACAGGTTATTCGACAGAACTAATTAATAATTTGACTCAATAAAGAATTAAATTCACTCCTCTCTCTCATAAATTTTAGTATTTAGACTTATAGAGGTAGTGGTAAATAACTATGTCTTCGGTACAAATCTATTGGTGTTCCATTTTTGAGTGAGTATCCTCCAAGAAGAGACTAGCTTTTTTGGTAGCCTATTAGTTCTAAGTAGGCATTATTTCAGACTATATGTGGATCTTAAATCAGTCGTGATGATCACAGGAGGTAGAGTTCTTATCGGACCTTGCATAATTTTCAATAAGGGTCTTTAGACCATGAAAGCCATTTTGGAACAATGGTTTCAAAATCTTAGTGTTTTACAAGAGATTAATTTTATGTTTGTGATAAGATTGGTCCTTAGGTTTGCAAGTTCCACAGGGTGAGTTGGCTAATCAGAAAAACATAGCATATGTTATTCACCGGCCTAGAATTTTGGAGGCATATTATGAGTAAGAGAAGGATGGTCATTTCAGTAGGTATGGCCCATAGTGTTGGTTTAATAAATATTGTATATTACTAGTCCAAAGCCTGTAATTATGATTTTAGTTAGATTTCGGGTGATTTATCTATCATCATAAAGGACATGGTTTGTCTATCGATGCTTAGATGCATATAATTGTATTGTTTGGATATTGGTGATTGAGTGCATAGATTTGGTACATTCAAGCACTCTTAATAGTATGATTCCAACTAAAAATATAGTGTTACTACTTTTTTCCAAAAGGAATTTATTCGCACCATACACTTTTAAATGGATTCTTTCATAATGGGAATCATACCACCTTAATTTATGATTTAGGAAATTTTGGAACTAAGAATGACTTTTAAAAAATTCGGCCAAGATAGATTCCCGTCCATGGTTATAACGGTACTCATATCTTTGGTCAAGAGCGAGACTCCAATCCTTTCTAAACTTTTATGATGATTTATGTAACACCCCAAATCTGGTACCCGAAATGCTACACGTTTCTCATGACCCCAAAAGACCACAAGCTAACCCGTGACTAATATCTATACATGTACACTGCATAATATAACATAATAACGTGGAAACATGCAGTGAAAGGCCATAAGGTTCAATACTAAATAAAATCTGAATAATAAAACATCCGAGTAGGGTAATAAAATACCAAAAACAAAACTAAAAATACTGAGGTCTGAAACATGATAGTCTGCATCTAGTCTAAAATCCTCTAATGTATGAATAAATCTGAATAAGGAGTTGATGAGGCATGTCCTCAACTAACTCCACCTAATAAGATAATCAATGAGATAGTAAAGAAATAATCATGCCCTCGAAGGATAAGGACTCACTTCAGACTCTGACTGCTGATCTGGAACTCGTGTCTTTGAACCTATGGTGAAACATAAAAATAAAGAACCATATCAAAAATGTATCAGTACAATGGAATGTAGTGAGCATACATGTGAGGTAGGTTATATGCAAGGGTTCACATGCATGATTTTCGCTAACTGACTATCTAACATGAACGTGAGAATGCATGCACAAATAAATAACTGTAACTGACAACGTGATAACATGATTACTAAGTATGAATACTAATAACCTAACATGTTAATAATTGATATGACTGATAGCATGAGTTACTGTATCTGACAATCCTGAATCTGTTGGAACTATCTTAGTTCAAAACTGTATCTGAGTTGACTGTATCTGACAGTCTTAAATTCTGAAGAACTATCTGAGTTCTATTACTGAGGATGATTGACATTATTTGATAGTCCTAATTTTGTACCATAAAACTATGGGAAGTAGTTATCTAACTTACATGCCCATGATACGCCATTATGGCTGAGTTATAGTCCATTCTGTAACCCCAATTGGAAAGGTGTCAATACCGCACCACTGGTAAGGATAAGCTATAGGTGATCCTTATCTGATAGTATCCCTTGTATGAGAACGGTGAGGCCCTTATCTAACAGGGCATATCCACCTCATTAGCCCTCATCGACAGTGTTAATGTCTAAACCTGTGCTGGCTACATAGTTCTGGAACACAAGAATGGCTGCTAAGGATCACACTCTCATCTGATGGTGTGTGTCACTATCCTTGGGTTCACTTAGTGCTAATTTCTACTCCGATCTAAATGAACATGATTTACTGAACTGAACATGAGCTGAATTACTAAATTTCATTGACTGGCGGAATACTACTAGTATCTGACAACTGACTGAGTTCATAAGATCATGAACATTTTCCTGAGTCATAAGATTTTATGAAGTCTAAGGATTCCTAGCTTGACTGAGAGTATCATGAAAACATGACATGGGTCTAGGCACACAGCTAATGCTTCAGGTACAAGTACCCCCAGGACTCGATAGAAGGAAATGGACAAAGCATGACTTGCTTGAATAAATAATAATCATCATAATACATTTACTGAAGCATTTCATCCAACATTTGATAGGCATAAGCTTGTAAATACATGGGGATTTCATGATATCATGCTAATAAGACACTTTTCCTTCATCTAGGCATTTAATTAGACATAGTAGGCTTAGAATGTGTAAATAACATCATACAACAATTAGCTATGAATATTTAATACTAATTTAATCATTCAGGGGTTTAGTCATAGGATTTCATGAATCTATAACTGTACAAATCAACCCATATGGAATTTAGCTCATTCATGGAATACAATTCAATTACTCATTATCAACATGAACAAGAGCAGCCAAATCATTAAATTCATAAGAAAAATTCATAACTTAAATTTAGAAAAGGGATTCTTGGGCTTCAAGGACGAAAGGAGTGCATGAATGAACACTATGCATACCTGGGTTAAGGTTCTTCATATTCTTGAACTTGAAGAATTAGAAATCCCTTAGTTATTGAAGAATATTAGATTTTGTTCTTGGATATTAAGGTCAGAGAGAAACCTTAATATTTGTTGTGAAATTATAATGAGAATGTAATTTCTGACTTGATTTAACTAGGTATAAAAATGGGTGGCAAAAGACCCAAAACCCCTTTAAAACGACTTGAAAATTCACTGAACGAAACCTGTGATGGCTCATGTGATGATCCATCTCTAGGTCGATGGTCCATTATTTTGACTGTTGTAGGTGGACTAAAATAGGGTCTCACTGCCTAGGTAGCGATGGTTCATGCGATGGTCCATCACTCGATCGATGGTCTGTTGACCTGTCTGTCGCACCTCATCTAGAAGGTTGACCCACTGCCTTGGTTGCGACGGTACGTCTCTAGATCAATGGTTCGTCAACCTAGCCGTCGCACCTGGAGAATTCTGATAACTGTAAGTAAAACATCCATAACTTCTTCCTCTGATATCGGATTTTGATGAAATTGGTATCGATGGAAAGCTTATTAAATTTCCCATGTGATGGAAAGTGAAAATCTTAAAAAAATACCTCATGTAAAATATGGGTTCATATTTCAATGCATGTTCTAACATCCTTGAGTGATTTCAAGTTAAGAAAAAAGGCACGTGTATTACAATATCTCCCCGTTGAGAATGTTCATCCTCGAATGAGAATAACTGAGAGGGGAAGCACTAGACTAAACATAATAAACTGGAATATGATCTCATGACTGACCTGACTGATCGACTGAATATAACATACTAAACATGCATATCTGATCCATGTATAACTTATTCATGACTGCATAAATAAGTGTTCTAAAGAACTAAGTTTCTCACAAATAGAATGCATGTCTAATGCATAAATGCATGACTAAACTGATACATGATTGCATGACTAGATATGCAATTGTACTTGATACCAAGTTTATGATGGGAACATGAACATGAAATTTAATACCAAGTTCGTGACGAACACAGAACATGAAAATGAGTAAGCTTAAGGGAACTCTTACCTTGATCTTGGTCTGAGTTGAAGAAAAGGAGGTGAGGATACTTGGTGCGTATGTCTGCTTCTGCTTCCTAAGTAGCTCCCTTGGCGGACTGATTTCACCAAAAAACCTTAACTTGAGCGACCTCTTTGTTCCTCAATCTATGAGTCTAATAGTCTAAGATTTCGACTGGAATCTCTTCATAAGAGAGGTTGTTCTGAACATCAATGCCCTGAATGGGGACTACTACTGATGGGTCACCTATACACTTCTTGAGAAAAGAGACATGGATGACTTGATGAACTGAGGCTAGATCTAAAGGCAATTCAAGCTCATAAGCTACCTTACCAAAACAACTGAGAAGCTTAAAAGGACCGACATATCGGGGACTGAGCTTTCCCTATTTGCTGAACCTCTTCACTCCCTTCATGGGAAAGATCTTTAGATAAACAAGATCACCAATATCGAACTCGAGATCCTTTTTATAAACATCTTCATAGGACTTTTGTCGGCTCCGAGCAGCCCGAACTCTTTCTGTGATCAACTGGAATTTCTTTAAGGTGTCGAATACTAAGTAAGGACCTATGACTGATGCCTCACTAACTTTGAACCAACCATTTGGAGATCTATATCTCCTACTATAGAGAGCTTCGAATGGATCCATTTGAATACTAGAATGATAATTGTTGTTTTATGCAAATTCAATAAAAGGTAAGTGGTCATCCCAATTACCCTTAAAATCAATTGCACAGCTCATAGCATATCTTCTAGAGTCTTAATGGTCATCTCTGCTTGACCATATGGATGAGGATGGAAGGTTGTACTGAGATGAAAATGGGTACCAAGACCCTTTCAGGATGCTTTCCAGAAATAAGAGGTGAATTGTGTACCTCTATCTGAGATAATAAATAGCGGAACACCGTGCAATATGACCAACTCCTTAATGTAGAGTTTGGCATAATCCTTGGCTGAATAAGAGGTATGAACTGGAAGGAAATGGGATAATTTGGTCATTCTATCTACAATGACCCAAACTGAATTATGTTGATGTTAGTTTTGAGGCAAACCCATCACGAAGTCTATGTTCACTTTTTACTACTTCCAAGTACGAATACTGAACTCCTACATGGACCCACTAGGAATTTCATCCTCTATCTTAACTTGCTGATATGTAGAGCACTTATCCACAAACTCTGCAATATTTCTCTTTATCCCACGCCACTAATAGATCTCCCGTAAGTCGCGGTAAATCTTTGTGGACCCTGGATGAATAGAGTAACACGCACATGCGCTTTTGTAAGAATTTTCTGCCTTATTTCATCTATGTCTGGAACACAGAGACAACTCTAAAAATGAAGAACACCATCTCCCCTTTTGGAGAAAACCTTTATCTTCTGATCCTGAACTGATTCTTTCAACTTGACAAGGTTGGGATCTCTATCTTGCTTTTCTTTCTCCTCGAAAACTAGAGATGATTGTGAACTACTTTGAATATATACACCACACTCTGAAGAATCGACTAAGCGAACACCTAGTGTGGAATGATGATGTACTTTTTGAGCTAACTTATTCTTACTATCCGCAACATGAGAAACACTACCCATTGACAATCTACTAAGAGCGTCGGCCACTACATTAGCCTTGCCCGAATGATAAAGGACACTCATGTTATAATCTTTCAAGAAATCTAACCAATTTCTCTGACAAAGATTGAGATCTTTCTAAGAAAAGACATACTGAAGACTCTTTTGATCCGTGAACACATCTACATGAACACCGTATAGATAATGCCTCTAGAGTTTTAAGGCAAAAACTATGGCCTCTTACTCGAGATCATGAGTAGGATAACTCTTCTCATGGGGTTTAAGATATATGGAGTCATAGGCTATGACCTTACCATGCTGTATGAGGACACAATCTAAACCTACTCTGGATGCATCATAATACACTATGAACCCATCTAAACCATCTAGAGGAGATAATACTAGAGCTGAGGTGAGTCGAGTCTTCAACTCTTGAAAACTCTTCTCGCAAGGATCTGACCACTAAAAATTGACCTTCTTCTGAGTCAATCTGGACATAGGGGATGCAATAGAAAAAAATCCCTCAACAAACCATTTGTAATAGCTAGCCAAACCCAAGAAACTCCTAATATCTGATGGAGAGACAGAACCTAAGAAACTCTTAATATCCGATGGAGAGAAAGGCGAGACCAGTTTATTACTTCTTTGGTTTTTTGAGAATCCACTCTAATGCCATCATCAAAAACAATATGACCAAGGAATGCTACTGACCTTAGCCAAAATTTGCACTTACTAAATTTGGTAAATAACTAATAATCTCTGAGAGTCTGAAGTACTGTCCTGAGATGGTCTGCATAATCTCGCTCACTACGGAAATAGACCAGGATATTATCTATGAAGACTATGATGAACATGTCCATGTATTTCTTGAACACATAGTTCATCAAATCTATGAAAGCGGATGGGGCATAAGTAAGACCAAATGACATGACTAAGAATTCAATGTGACCATACCGAGTATGAAAAGCTATTCTCGGGATGTCATATTCTTGAACTCTAAGCTGATGATAGCAAAATCCGATATCTATCTTAAAACAATAAATGACACCCTAAAGTTGGTCAAATAAGTCATTGATTCTGGGAAGAGAATACTTATTCTTGACAGTGACCTTGTTGAATTAATGGTAATCAATGAACATTCTGAGTGAACCATATTTCTTGAGCACGAATAATACTGGGGCGCCCCACGGGGAATATTGGGTCTGAAGAATCCCTTATCTAAGAGATCTTTCAATTGTTTTTTTAGTTCTTTGAGTTTTGTTGGTGCCATTCTATATGGAAAAATAAATATGGTCTGAGTATCTGGAAAGAGATCAATGCTGAATTCTATTTCCCTTTTGAGAGGAATTCCTGGAAGATCTTTGGGAAAGACATCTGAATATTCATTAGCAACTAAAACTGATTCAAGACTGGGAGTTTCAAAACTGGAATCCTTAACATGAACAAGATGATAGACACATCCCTTAGATATCCATTTCCTTACCTAAAGGTAGGAAATAATCTTACCTCTAAAAGTTGAAGTACTACCCTTTTACTCTAGAACGGGTTCATTAGGAAACTGAAACTCAACTATTTTATTTCTGTAGTCAACTATGGAATAAAAGGAATGAATCCAATCTATGTTGAGAATGACATCAAAATCAATCATCTCTAATTCGACTAAGTCTGCTGAAGTGACTTTCTAAATTATCATAATTAGGCAGTTCGTGTATACCTGTCGATCTTAAAGGGCTCTACTAGAATTTCGGGATTGATTCCAAAATCAACTACTATATAAGGAGTAACAAAATACAAAGAGGCTCCTGGATCTAGGAAAGCATAAACATGCACATAAAAGATCTGTAAAATACTGATAACTACATCAGGATAACATTTCTAATCTTGTCAAGTCTGAAGAGCATAAAGGCAATTTGGGCGTTGCCCATAAGTAGCACTGTGTGGCACCCTGCTGATTCAGGTGACCAAAATGATCTGAGGAGCAGAGATGACTCTGATAACCTGACTGAGAGCAGTCTCTAACTATGTGGTATGGCTTTCCTCATCGAAAATAGACATCACTGCCAACTTTACAAGCACCTTGTAGTTCTTACCACAAGTATGACAAAGGGGATAAGTTCAGGGATTTCTGAACTGGGACTTAAATCTTGGCACCCTATCTCTGAACTTAGGACCTGGAGCACTGGATGAAGAAGGAGCTAGAAATGATGACTTAGGGAGAAACTGAGAATGATTGCCTCCCTTTGACTTAGGCTGTCTAAAATTGAAGCTACTTGTCCTAGATTTCTTATTCTATTTTCCCCTCTACTTAATTTTTTGCTCCTCTATCTGCTGAGCATCAAAAGCCTGGATAAAGTGATGTCATTATTCAGCATGGTAGATCTGCACTCATTTACCATGCTATCATTTACCCCTGAAGCGAACTTACTCATTTTTACCCTACTGTCATAACCATATGAGGGGCATATTTAGCTAATTGAGTAACTTAAGAGAATACTCTTTTATAGTCATACTGCTCTACTTGAGGTTGATGAATTCTAGCACCTTAGACTTTCTAAGCTCTTGGGGAAAGAATCCGTCTAAGAATGCAGTGACAAACTCCTTCCATGCTATAGGACCTAGATAAGATGACCTCTCTGACTTCCACTATTTGAACCAAGCATGAGCCATATCCTGCAACTGATATGCAGCTAGCTCAGCACTCTCAACATTATTCATCCCCATGATTGTTGTCACCTTCAAAACCTGATGAATAAATTCCTGAGGGTCTTTATCTACTTTAGACCCGAGAAAGGTTGGAGTATTTATTCGGGTGAAGTCTTAAATTCTTGTTTCGACTGAGTTGGCCACTGGATTGGTTGAAATAACTGTTGTCCATTCATTTTGAGCGGCGACTGATTGAGCAAGAGTGGTGAATGTGACCCTGAACTCCTCATGAGAAACATGATTGCCCAAAGGCTCTTTGGGCTGTGGGGCTGACTAATTTTTGTTTCTTCTTTTACGAGGCATGTTTAGTTGAAGAAAGGGAAAAAAAGATTAGATTGAGAGATTGACCTGAGATTATGCTAACTGGAACAACATGAATTCTGAAAGAAGGGAAACTATTCTTAAAATACCATATAGCCTCTTGCACATAAATGTGGCTTTCAAAATTCCTAGGACTCAGTTGAACCTTAGGCCCTGATACCAAGTTTTTAACACCCCATATCTGGTACCCAAAATGCTATACAGTGCTCATGACCCCGAAGGACCACAAGCTAACCCATGACTTATATCTATACCCATACAGTGCATTATATAACATAATAATGCAAAAACATGCACTGAAAGGCCATAAGGTTCAATACTGAATAGAATCTGAATAATAAAATATCTGAGTGGGGTAGTAGAATAGCCAAAAAAAGATTGAAAATACTAAAGTATGAAACATGATAATCTTTATCTAGTCTGAAAGCCTCTATTGTCTGAATAATCTGAATAAGGGGTTGTTGGGATATGTCCCCAACTAACTCCAACTAATAAGCTAATCAATGAGATAGTAAAGAAATAATTATGCCCTTGAAGGATGAGGACTCATTTCAGACTCTGACTGCTGAAACTGGAATCTACTGCTGATCTAGAACTCGTGGCTCTGAACCTATGGTGTAACATAAAAAGAAAGCACCATAGCTCAAATGCGTTAGTAAAATGAATGTACTGAGTATACATGTGCGGTAGGCTATATGCAAGGGTTCACATACATGATTATTGCTAACTGACTGTCTAACATGAACGTGAGAATGCATGCACAAATACGTAACTATAACTAACAACGTGATAACATGATTACTGAGTCTGAATACTGATAACCAACATATTTATAACTGATATGGATGATAAAATGAGTGACTGTATCTGACAGTCCTAAATCTGATAAAACTATCTAAGTTCTAAACTATATCTGAGTTGATTATATCTGACAGTCCTAAATTTTAAAAACTATCTGAGTTCTATTACTAAGACTTATTGATTGTATCTGATAGTCCTGATTTTGTAGCATAAAACTTTGGAAAGTAGTTATCTAATCGACATGCCCATGATATGCCATTATGGCAGAGTTACGGTCCATTCTGTAACACCAATTAGAAGGGTGTTAATAGCGCAGCACTGGTAAGGATAAGCTATGGGTGATCCTTATCTGATAGTGTCCCCTATATGAGAATGGTGGGGCCCTATTTGACAGTGCTTATCCATCTCATCAGCCCTCATTAACAATTTTAATGTCTGAACCTATGCTGGCTACATAGTTCTAGAAGACAAGCATGAATGATAAGGATCACACTCTCATCTGATGGTGTGTGTTCCCATCATTGGGTTCACATGGTGCTAATTTCTACTCCCATCTGAATGGACAATGAACATGATTTACTAAACTGAACATGAGCTAAATTACTAAATTCTGTTGACTGGCAGAATACCACTGATATCTAACAATTGACTAAGTTTATGAGATCATGGAGATTTTCCTGATTCATAAGACTGTCTAAAGATTAAGGATTCATAGCTTGACTGAGAGTATCATGAAAACATGACATGACTCTAGGCACACAGCTAATATTTTGGGTGAAAGTACTCCCAGGACTAAATAGAAAGACGGACAAAGCATGACTTACTTGAATACATAATAATCATCATAATACATTTACTGAAACATTTCATAAAACATGTGATAGGCATAAGCTTGTACATACATGGGGATTTCATGATATCATGCTAATTCAACAGTTTTCCTTCATCTAGGCATTTAATCAAACATATGGTAGGCTTAGAATGTGTAAACAACATCATACAATAGTTAACTGTCATGATTCAATTCGTATTTAATCAGTCAGGGGTTTAGTCATATGATTTTATGAAGCTATACCTATACAAATCAACCCATATAGAATTTAGTGCTCATTTATGGAATACAATTCAATTACTTATTATTTACATGAATAAGAGCAGCCAAATCATGAAATTCATAATAAAATCCATAACTTGAATTTAGAAAAGGGATTCTTGGGCTTCATCGACGAAAAGAGTCCATGAATGAACACTATGCATACCAGGGTTAAGGTTGTTGATGTTGTTGAACATGAAGAATTGGAAATCCATCAGTTCTTGAAGAATATTGGATTTTGTTCGTGGAGATTAAGGTTAAATAAAAACCCTAATATTTGTTGTGAAATTATAATGAGAATGTGATTTCTTGCAAAATTTAACTAGGTATATAAATGGGTAGAAAAAGACCAAAATGCCCCTTTAAAATGACATGAAAATTTACTGAATGGATCCTGCGATAGCTCGTGTGATGGTCCATCACTGAGTTGACGGTCGGTCATTTCGACTATTTTAGGTAGACCAGAATAGAGTTCACGGACGGTCCGTCATTTGGTCCATTTTAGCTGGACCAGAATAGAGTTCACTATTGCTGTTGTTGGATCAACGGTCCGTCAACTTGTTTGTCATACCTTATCCAGAAGGTTTACCCACTTCCTTAGCTATGATAGTCTAAGCGATGGTCTGTTGCTAGATCAACGTTTTGTCAACCTGGTCGTTGCACCTTGGTGATTCTGACATCTCTAAGTAAAATGTCCATAACTTCATTCCCCAATATCAAATTTTGATAAAATTAGTATCGATGGAAAGCTTATTCAATTTCCCACATGATGGAAAATGAAAATCATGAAAAATACCACGTGTAAACAAATGGTTTCATTTTTCAAAGCAAGTTCTAACATACTTTAGATGATTTTAAGCTAAGAAAAAAGGCATGCATATAACAATTTAGTCGCAGAGTTAACCCTGAGCAATGGATTTATAAACTCACACTCTTTTTTCTATGATTTGAGTCCAAACATTTATTATATATACATATCTTTGGAACATGATAGAGAAGATTGATGATAATGATAATGATGATTGGAAATTTTGGATTGGGATGAAGTTGGTGTATACTGCTACTCCTAAACCTCTAGGAGCACCTTTATCTATGAGTTATCATGCCAGAGAATATAGGTCAGCATAGGTCCTAATTTTTAGGGTTGTCAAACTCAGAAGGTGTATACACTAGATTAGGTTATGATGCTTTGACTAATTATGGTATTATTGAATTACCATGTATTCATTTTTCTATGTGTATTGTATATCACCAGTATATTATTTGGTCCCTTTATCTATCATCCATTTTGGGAGTTACATAGATGTAGGTTATGAGTGTTGTTTACTGTGTGTTGTGTACTTATTGAACCATCCGGGTAATGGGGCCTAATAAGGGTATTGCTTCTCCATACTAGCCTATTACTTTATAATATTGCTATGGTTAGTTCGTGGAAGGTTGATTATGGACTAATACAGAGATTTAAGGTAAGATTATGATCCATTCTCTTTTATAGTTATAATGTGATGGAAAATTATCTCATGGTTAGACATTGTGAACTATAGGACTAGATCATGCCTGCATTAGCTTTCCTAGTTGGATAGGATTCTCTATAGGGGTTAGGTTGGCTACTTTAGGTTGTTTACCTTTAAGTTAGTCATATATATCTTTTTGTATATACATATATATATATATATATGTATGTATATACATTTATATATATATATATATGTATGTATGTATCTAGATGTAGTGTTATCGTATTTTTCTCACTTACTTTGTTTATTTATGTTGTATATCCATTACTTCGCCTTGTATTCTACAATATATATACATATACATGAATCCTTTTCCTACCTCTTTTATTTGTATATTGTCCAGTAATATGCAATATAGTGCTTTATTGCCTGAGTACAACAACAATAGAATAGTTCATCCTTATTGTCTCTCAAGTTCTACTATGTTAGTTTCCTAGATATTTGAATGTATTTTACATTCCGGCTTTCATGTAATCTATATTCACATTAATTTATGATCTTAGTCAGCAATTTCCTACTTAGTACTACGTGTTTGGTACTCATATTCATTTATGCATCTTTTAGACTATAGTATGAGTTCTTGCCATTGTTATGCGTATTATGAAGAGAAACTATGGATTAGACATTTCGGGTTTGCTCCTGGCATTTGCAGTATGACTATCCTCCCACTTATGGATTAGACTAATCTTTATATTGTATTCAAAGATTGGTAGTACCTACATATTTATTTATTACATTATTTTTTATTGTTAATATATTAGAAGGTCTTGTACTAACTTCACTAGGTTTGGGGACTACTATATATATATTAGAGATTATATCATATTTATTTTGTATTTTCTATTCATTCCTTTGTATTTTCTATCACTCGTAGTTCCAGACTACATGTTGGCTTACCTACTAGTTGGTTATCGTAGGTGCCATCATTATCTGAGAAGTTTGGTCCTGACACATATCCTACCTCAATGTTGAGTTGCGATATATATGACTTGTGAACCAATGTTCATTAGTCTCTATGATTTAACTTGAAGGAAGAATAACATAGAGGAGATGGAACTTAAGTCCATTGAGATATTTGCCTATCTTTTATAGTAGTCCTAAGTTTATATCTATCAGCCTTATAAGGGGCTGCATAGGTATAGGTATGAGTGATTCTTGTAGTACTGATAGTTGTCTGCTGAATGTTTGTTGAACCTTCCAAGCCTATGTCGGTGGTAGGTTATGAAAGTCTCGGTTAGCTATTATTTGTCTAGACTAGCCGGTTATGCATAGTGTTGTTGTTTTTACTATCATTATGGTTTTTTTTGAAAGATTTATCAATGATTCGATTATGAGATTCAAGGTACGATTCTAACTTTTTTCTCTTACATTAAAATTTTAAGCATGATTATCCCATGGTTAGGTATTATGGCTTTAGATCCTTAATTTGTTAGTACTGGTTCATACTATGATTAGGAGGCCTTAAGATGTTAGTATGAATCCTTTGGGTTGTATCTTAGGTTAGCCTTGTTTATATATATAAACTTATATATGTAGTTATAGTACTACCATATATCCCTTTCTTTCTTCCTTCATCTTATAAATCCATTCCTTGCCCTTTTATACTATTATATATCCTGTTTGGTACTCATGCTACACTTCTGCAAACTATAGATCATAATACGAGCTCTTACTATTAGTGTGTGCAGTGTTAAGAGCAGCTATTGTTTAGACACATAATGTGAGCTCCTATCATTCTTAGCATTGCTATTCTCCCTCCTATGTATTAGAGTAATCTCTATGTTGAATTCAGAGATAGGTTGTCTCAGTATATTTATATTTGGTACTTTATTTTGTTGTATTATGTCACGACCAAATTTCTCAGTTCATGATGGCGCCTACTATAACCCACCAATAGACAAGCCAAACCTGTAGTCTTGAAAAACTAGTTATGGACTAGTCCAATAGATAAAGGAAAGAATGTAGAATATCTGAAGTACAAGATCAATTACAAAATATAATCCCAAGAACTAGTGGTATCACTACAAGAGCTGCTAATATAAAAATCATACAAAGTAAACTACAAATGAATACACTGATATAACTAATCTATGAATAAAAAATAGACTAGTCCAATACATAAGAGAGATATAAGTAATACCCCGAAATTCAGGAGGTCACACTAAGTCTCCGAACCATGGCTACTTCACATGAAACACAAATTAAGGGTGATAACCTATACTATGATCTATAGGCTATAGAAGTGTAGTATGGGTACCAAATATGTCGTACTTAGTAGGAAACTGTAGACTGAGCTCCAAAGAAAATGCAAATATACATAAAATATAAATAGAATGGAAACAACACTCAAATGTCTAGCATCCATATAAGACATCCAATGAGATAATAAGGATAAACTATCATATTCATGTCCAATAGACTTAAAATATTAAGGCTAAAGAAGTAGTAAGAATGCACTATCTATCCATACTTAGGAATCTAAACACTATATCGTATATCACTGGCCAATCTACAAAGTAAAGGCGGAGGGAAGATATATAAAAGTATACAAAGCAAAAGATTGATTATACAATTTGAATCAATGAAAGGAAGGGACATACAGTAAGAACAAAGCTACACATAGCTACGTATGCATATACATATATATATATTTATAATTAAGGTCTACTCGAATCACAAACTAGATCATCAAACTAGCTATTTCAGACCTCATAATCATAGCGGGAGCTAGTGCTAGAATACTCAGGGCTCTAATCCATATATCACGTCATCAAACGATCATGCATAATCATGTAATCATAAGGTAAAGAGGTCAAAATTGTACCTCAAGTCTCAATACCAAATCAATGACCAATCTGTCATAAACTAGCCATAACAAAGACAATAATAATAATAATAAAAATGTTAATAACAACGTAAGTAACCGTTAGTCCAGATAACCAAATACCTAACTATACCTATGCGTACTGCCACCACCCAAGGCTTAGAAAGTTCATTCAGCATATAAGAACATAAGTCATAGTCAGCACTCATATCTATGAAACCCTCCCACACGAGCTAATAGATACATAAACATACTGGTCATAAACTAGGCACATGCATGAATTAATGCAATAGAATCCAAATTATAATAATACCAACGCGTAACCATTACTATCATAACCATCATCATCATAACCATCATTATCATAATTATCCTCTAGTCTTTTTGGGTATATATATATAAATTCAATACATAGGGCTATTTGAACTCGAATCGGTAGATGTACATATAGGCATATTAATATAGTCATCCTCCGATCTTGTCAGGTATCAATATTATCATCACAACATTCTACGGTGTTATGGGGTATATCACATCATAATAATATCCACCTGCTTTGTTGGGTATGATTATATCATCATAATATCCTCTAGCCTTGTCAGGAATCATCACATCATCATAATATCCTCCAGTCTTGTCAGATATCATCATGTCATCATAATATCCAAATCAATGACAATAATAGAGAGAGAGCCCTTTGAGGGATAAAGTAAAGTGCAAAACCCACAAGAGCTAGAGTAAATAAACATAAACAAGGAGTAAGGGTAGAGTATACTTCCACAATTAATTTCTCATCATCAATATCACGTTATCAATAAACATATACACATAACAAGATTGTTGTAAATTCTTCAGGTTTTACCCAAAATTTATAGTATAAATCGGGCATCTTCCTCTGTCCCACTTTGAATAGATCTATAGCTGGATATTATTAGTGCATGGGCATAAGTTATGGCTAAAAGAGTGTAAATTCATAAATTTTTGTCCCGGAGTGATCTTTGGAACTAAATCACTATAAAATCTTAGAAAGGGTTAGAATCTCTCACGACTGGAAAATTAATAGTATCAAATCATCAACCAAAACTTATCACGGTCAAGTCTATAAAACATTATTATTAACCTCTTTTACGTGTATGTTATTTATTAAAATAGACACTTATTGTTATGGTGAAATCCATTTTAAGGTAGAATGTGGGCTTTAGCTGTTAGTTGTTCTCAACAATAATAACATTATCATCGAATCAGAGTCTAATAATCATCGATGCATCGATCATGAATGTACAAATCTATGCATTCCATCACCAGTATTCATACGATAAAATCATAAGTATTAATATATCAATAAACTACAATCATATCTTTTACAAGGATTGATAGTTCCTTGATGGTCAACTCATATCATATCACGACTTTTGGCCCAACACATATTCGAAACCTATCTCAAAACAATATTTTATAAATCATCTTATTTTAAATAATCCATAGTGTATTTATGATTCATAACATCTCTATAAGGCATAAGGCATATCTATAATCATCTTACATATAAGAGGCATCTCATACCTAGGAGGCGTAATACAATAATATGCATCTCACATCTTGGAGGTATAATGCATCAATAAAGCATAACTCATAACTATGAGGAATATCATTACTATAGGTGAAATATCATGTCTACGAGGAAATAACATCTTTAAAGGCCACTAATCATAATTTGGGAAATGTCATCACACTTTACCAAGCCATGAAAAAAATTTATTCTAAAGGATCAATAGTCTCAACTAGGCATAACATCTGCAACTAAGTCCAAAAAGGCTAACATAATTCTTAGCCTAAGGTGTGTTTGATGAACCCACTTGTAATCCTAAATGTCCATTTTTAGGATATTTATACACCAAATTAGGCTAAAGAATGTAGTTCAACATCTAGATGTCAATTAAGTCATAACCAAACAAATGACATGATCTTTATTTTGAAACATGGCCATTTAATTCAACTCCGACTAAATTACAATCTTAAGATCACCACAATTGCCCAAACTAGGCTAAATATACTAATCATACTTCCAATGCTAAAACTATATCCCAAACCTACGATTATATCATATCCATGCTACAAATTAGTTCAATCTAGGGAGAAGGCAATAGGATTTTAAAGGGTTATTAGGCACTTCAACTTATGGATCAAAACCCTCATCTAATTCCCAAACTTTAATATTAAATACTAAGTCAATCTATCCATAATAAAACTTAACTTTCAAATTCACATGCAATATAACATGCATCATCTTCTGAAGAAGAGTAGATAGAAGCCTACCTCAAAGACGAACCACAAATCCTTACATCATTTCCTAAAAGTTCATCATCATTTCACAATCTCATAATGCCATAATAATATCAAAATCATAATCTACTTATCAATATGAGAATAATGATACCCATATTGCACCATTGTGCTTCATGAATAAAAATGAAACCCAAAACCATAAATGGGTCACACTTATGGAAAAATATGTTTTTGAGGCCATCCCAACATGGTATCAAGCTCATGAAATCAAAACCCTCAAAATGTGGAAAAACCAAGCAAACTTTGGGCTAAAATCAAGCCCTAAATGATATAGTGTTTTGGAAAAAAAATTCAGCAAATCTACTAAGGATTTGAGGGATTCTTAACTTAAATCCAAAGATATTAACGATAAAAGATGTTAATCAAGATCCCAAGTCACCCCAAAGACTCAATTTAAAGTCATCAAACCCATTTAGGATTTTTAGGTGTCAAGGATAAGGATAAAATGGCCAAAATCATGATATTGGGTTCTATTTATACCCCTAAAGGTGAAGAGATTTCACTATTGCCATCCTTTTCACTGTAATAACTCATGTGTACTTCCTTAGGCCTCTTGCGATCACCATAATCACGATCACAAGCACCAACAAACATTGAAAATTTTCTAAGTTTCTAACAATGCCTCGGGACTCGTTTCGAGTTCAATATTCACAAATTAACTATGTAACCACACTAAATTCAATGTTCCTAATGAAATGGCAGTCATATTTTTAAACCGAGGTTATTTTGATCAAATATGGGTCTCACCCCAGAATTATAGATTTTTCAACTTTTTGACTAGTAGGTTGATATGAGCTTGGCTGCATGGTGACCCAAACCAAAGGTCTACTTAGCCTAATATTTATATTCCAAAGCTGCTGGAGTGGTTAGAAGTTGCATCGAAGATCATTTTACTAAAGATTTTGACCAATGGCCACTGAGAACAAATAAAGACTTCCAAAATGGGAATTGTTTCTGAGAACCAAATTAACTTCCCGTTAACTAAATTGTCAGTCCCAGCAAGTCATAAATGACTTGGAAAATTTATGGGAAATCCCTAATGAAGAAAATAAGCAAAAATATAGAAAATGACCTGAAGGGTCATTACAATATCCAGTACTAAAAAAGGCATTCATTCTCAAAAGTTAATTGATATAGAGATCTAAAATGTTTGAAAAGATGAGGTACTGGGTTTTCATGCTCCAAGCATGATTTTCTAGAAGACCTCCACGAAGAAAAAACAATTTTAAGGGAATTTTCCACAGGTGTCACTTTTTCAACCAGTTTTTTTACAAAGTCAAAGAATGAATATACAATCTAATTCAATGAAAGGAAGGGACATATGGTAACACCATAGGTACATATAGCTAGGTATGTTTATAAATATAAGTATTTAACCAAGGTCTACTCAAATAACAACCTAGATAATTAGACTAGCTATTCAAGACCTTAGCAAGATATAGTGCAAAATACTCAAGGCCCTAATCCATATATCATTTATCATACAGTCATGCATAATTATGTATTCATAAGGTCAAGAGTTAGAATCACACATGCTAAGTGTAAAAGGACTCACCTCTGTATCTGTAAACTGAAAGCTGAAATCTAGTAGCAAATGACTTATATAAAACAATATATGAACAAAATTGTGAGCCTTTACAGTTAGTTTCTAAAAGATTTTCTATTATTCTTTACCCTTTTTTGTAGGCTTTAGGGAGGTTCTTCTAACCGACATACACTATGTGAGATATCATTGTGTCCAACGTTTAGTTCCCTTATGGGAAAACCTCACATTGGGGAGAGGTCTCAAACTCTTGCCAAGGAGTATAACCTAAGCTAAGTGATTATACCTGTAACTGTCATCCATATTGAAATGGTAATAATTTGATAATCTGTACCTACATTTTCTCATGGTTCTAAGGCATGTAAACATATCAAACTTGGTGCTAAATACTACTCAATTTAATCTATATGTTCATTCCTTAGGAAATCAACTTTTAAAACTAGTATAAGGGTTTATAATGAAAACCTCTCATGAATCTGTTTTCTATAAACTATAGTTAAGTCTGTTAAGTGGATTCCATATCCAAGCTGAGGTCAAAAGATCAAATCTTTTTTTAAAATTTGAATACAACTAATTATGGGATGCTTAAACGCATATTCTTTCTGAAATATCAATGTTCAAACTAGGGCTAATAACCCATGCATCTATTTCATATCAAATCATCATAAAGTTCATGCTAAATAATGAAAATATTTATATTTAAATTCTAAATTTGGGAATTAATGACATACGCATAAAGATATGAAAATAGACACGCAGTTTAACATCTAAATCAATTGTAATCTAATAATCTTGAAATAGTAAAGAGTGGGTATAAACCCTAGACTGAACTTCATATAATTTCATATAAAATTCAACTTTACAACTAATTTTGGGCACAAGGATGAAAGAATTATCCTTGTTCATAACCCCATGTACCTTAATTGATAAAATTGATATATAAGCTTTAACTTGACTTCGTATTAGTGCTTTTGAAGATGATTTATTAAATATCATGAATTTTGGATTATCTTGAAAAAAGAATGGTGGAGTTCAGACTTCTTAAGGTTTAAGATTTGAGTTCTAGGGTTTTCTTGGAAAGTAATTTTGATGAAAGTGAGCGTACAATGCTTAGAATAGGTTTAATCTAGTATTTTTCATGATTTGGGGGCTTGGAAAAAGACTAGGTAACCTTTTGTGCAACACCGTCATGTGGTGCTTATCACAATGGCTTACTGGAAAAGAATGAGTGTAATTTTGGCCTCTGGCATAACACGGCGTAATCACGTTGCATCACTAGAAAAGGATGAATGCTATTTTGCACTCCACTGTGATGCGGAGTCTGTCCCATTGAGATTTTTAGCGCGATACCGGCAAATCGCGGTGAGCTACTGAAAATGGATGAACGAGAATTTTGGCTTCACCGTGATATGTTCTAATCGCGGTGCCTCACTGGAAATCGGACAATTGCAATTATGCACCTTACCGCGATGTGGTGCTATTGCAGTGCTATACTTTTTGTCACTAAAAAGGCCATAGCTTCTTAATCAAGTATCGAATTAAGGAAAAATTAGTATTGTTGGAAAGCCGATTCAGTTATTTGTACTTTGGTGAGTCTAAAGAATGAAAATTTCACATGTATGAAGAGTTATTCATTTTTAAAGTTAACCCTTTACACACTAGGAGACAAACTGAGCTAGGAAAGGTACGGGGTATCATAATATCTTCCCCTTGGGAATATTTATCCTCAAATGAAACTAGTAAAACTAAATATATTGAGGAACAAAGACTATATGATGGCATGCACAACTGAAACTAACTACATGACTAAATATAACTTATTCTAATCGACAGAACTAATCTGCGAATGCATGAATTTACATGAACATAACTATATGGCTGAATCTAAGATTGGAAAAGAACTAAATTAAAAAAAACTGCTACCTCTGGCTAAATCTGAGTTAGTGGTGGAAAGGTGAGGATATTTGGTACGCATGTCTGCTTTTGCATCCCAAGTAGCACTCTCAATGGACTGATTTCACCATAGAACTTTAACTAAGGAAACTTCTTTGTTCCTTAGTCTACGGATCTGACGATCAAGAATCTCAACTTGAAGTTCTTCGTATAAAAGTCTATACTGAATATCTGTGCTTTCTAGACCGACAATAATAGATGAATCGTCTATACACTTCTTCAATAAAGATACATAGAACACTGGATGAACTGACGACAAGTCTGCAGGTAGCTCAAGCTCATACGCTACCTTTTCCAAACGACTCAAAATACTGTAGGGACCCACATATCAGGGACTAATCTCCCCATTTTTGCAAAACTTCTTCACCCCTTTCATGGTTTAAAACTTTAAATAAATAGGATCATCTACTTCAAAATCAAGATCTCTCCTTCTTACGTCTACATATAATTTCTGACAACTCTGAGCTGAGTATAATCTCTCCCAAATCAACTAAACATGTTCTATGGTTTCCAACACCATATTTGGCCTAATCCAAGCGGCCTCACCCACTTTGAACAAACCGACTGGTGATCTATGTCTCTTTCCATACATAGCCTCAAACAGGGCCATATGAATACTAGAATGGTAACTATTATTTTAGGCAAACTCGATCAACGACAAGTGGTCATCCCAACTGCCTTTGAAATCAAGAAAATATGCCCTCAACATATCCTCTAGAGTCTAAATGGTCCTCTTTGCCTGACCATCTATCTATAGATAAAAAGCTGAACTAAAATGAACTTGGGTACCAAGACCTTTCTGAAAGTCTTTCAAAAACTGAGTACCCCTATATGAGATAATGGATAAGGGAACTCCATGCAATCTAACAAACTCTATGATATATATTTAGCATAATCTTCAGAGATGTAAGACGTGTGAACTGGAAAGAAATGGGCTGATTTGGTCAATCTGTCTACAATATCTCAAATCGAATCATACTGACAATGAGAATAAGGTAACCTAATCGCAAAGTTCATATTCACCTCTTCCCACTTCTAAGTGGAAATACCAAACTACTACAAAGTTACCCCAGGTCTTTGGTTCTCTACCTTAACCTGTTGACTAGTTGCACACCTGGTTACAAATTTTGCTATATCTCTCTTCATACCACTCCATCAATAGACTTCTCTAAAATTATGGTACATGTTGGTGGCTCCTGGATGAATGGAGTAACGAGGACCATGCACTTCTGCCATAATCTGCTGCCTCAAATCGTCAATACATGAAACACATAATCTATTATAGCATCTCAACACACCATCTCCCCCTTGGGAGAAAACCTCTACCTTTTGGTCTTTAACTAACCCTTCAGTTTTGACCAAACTAGAATTCTTATCCTGCTTCTCCTTCACATCAGAGACTAGAAAAGATTCTGAACTACTCGGAACCAAAACATTCCCTTCAGCTGAGTCAACCAACCTCAAAATAAATCTACCTAATCAGTGCACTTCTTAAACTAATTCCCTATTATTATTCTCTACATGAGCAATGATGCCCATAAACAGTCTACTAAGGGTGTCTGCCTCTATATTGGCCTTACCTAGATGATACAACACACTCATATCCTAATCCTTCAAGAATTCTAACAATTTTCTTTGACAAAGTTCAACTCTCTCTGTGTGAATACACTTTGCAAGCTTTTGTGGTCCGTGAATACATCAACATACACCCTGAAAAGATAGTGCCTCTAGATTTTCAATGTAAATACAACAACAACTAACTCAAGATCGTGGGTAGGGTAGTTCTTTTCATGAGGCTTAATCTCTCTGGAGGCATAGGCTTTAACCTTACCTCTCTGCATCAATACACAACCCAGACTGATTCTAGTGCATCAAAATAGACAATGAACCCATCTGTACCATCTGGTAGCGCTAAAACCGGGGCTGAAGTGAGTCTAGTTTTCAACTACTGAAAACTCTTCTCACAGGAATCTAACCACTAAAACTTAACTTTTCTATGAGTTAATCTAGACATAGGGGATGTAATAAAGGAAAAACCATCAATAAAACATCTTTAATATCCAGTTAAACCCAAGAAACTTCTGATGTCTAACAGAGAGATAGGTCTAGGACAGTTTCTTACTGCGTCTATCTTTTGGGGATCAACTGTAATCCCATCACTTGAAATGATGCGATCGAGGAAAGCTATTGATCTTAGCCAAAATTCCCATTTGCTGAATTTGGCTAACAACTGGTGATCCTTAAAAGTTTGAAACACAATTCTAAGATGGTCTGCATGATCATCCTCACTACGAGAATGGACAAGAATATCATAGATACAGACTATGACAAACATGGCCAAACACTATTTTAACACTTGGTTCATCAAGTCCATGAAGGCCACTGGGGGCATTTGTCAACCCAAAGGACATGACTAGAAACTTGAAATGACAGTAACTGGTTCTGAAAGTTTGCAACACAGTTCTAAGATGGTCTGCATGATAATCCTCACTACGAGAATAGACAAGAATATCTTCAATAAAGACTATGACAAAAATTTCCAAATACTATTTGAACACTCGGTTCATCAAGTCCTTGAAGGTTGCTAGGGTATTTTTTAACCTGAAGGATATGACTAGATGCTCGAACTCACTCACGCTGCTGAAACTAAGCAACATAACCTACATTGTGAGATAATGTAGCACATAGATGTATATATGGATCAGTACTTCTGGAATGTACTTAGTATATGGGGTTTAATGCGAGAGTAAAATAATATGTCAATATTCGTATAAATTTGTCAAATAAAGCGTGCTAAGTATAAATCACTCACATTGGCTGGAATAATTGAAAGATAAAAAAATCATGAATCATGATTGATAAAACATATTGTATAAATCTTGTGAGTCATAACACATAGTTCTAAAAGTTGTACTGGTATTCTATCTTTATTATCATACATGCTTAATGTAAAAGGATTCACCTCTGTATCTGTAAACTAAAAGTTGAAATCTAGTAGCCAATGACTTCTATAAAACAATATTTGAACAAAATTATGAGCCTCTACATTTAGTTTCTAAAAGATTTTTTGTTGTTCTTATTTTATTTTCTGTAGGATTTAGGGAGGTTCCTCTAACCGATATACACTATATGAGCATCATAATGTACAACGTCTAGTTCCTTTAAGGGAAAACCTCTCATTGGGGAGAGGAGTCATACTCCTGCCAAAGAGTGTAACCTAAGCTAAGTGATCACATCGGTAACTGTCATCCATATAGAAATAGGAATAATCTGATAATCTGTACCTAAATTGGCTGGTCGTTCTAGGGCATGTAAACATATCCAACTCAATGATAAATACTACTCTCTTTAATCTATAAGCTCATTTTGTAGGAAATCCAATTTTAAAACTAGTATAGTGGTTTACAATAAAAACCTCTTGTGAATTTGTTTACTCTAAATTGTGGTTAAATCTATAAAGTGGATTCCATATCTAAGATGAGATCAAAACATCAAATCTTTGTTCAAAATTTGAATATATCTAATCATAGGATGCTTAAAAACATAATCTTCTTTAAATATCAACATTCAAACTAGGGCTAATAACCTATGCATGTATTTCATGTCAAATCATCATAAAGTTCATGCTAAATAATAAAAATCTTGATAATTAAATTCTAAATTTGGGAATCAGTATCATACGCATAAAAATACGAAAGTAGACATCCAATTCAACTTCTAAATTAATGGTAAACGAATAATCTTAACATAGTAAAGAGTGGGTATAAACCCTAGACTTAAATTCATATAATTTCATATAAAATTCAACTTTAAAACTAATTTTGGGCACAACGATTAAAGAATTATCCTTGTTCATAACCCCACAAATATCAATTGATGAAATTGATTAAAAAAAAGCTTGAACTTGAATTCCTATTTGCCCTTTTGAAGATGATTTCTTGAAAATCTTGAATTTTGGATTATCTTTGAAAAAAGAAAGGTGGAATTTGGATTTCTTATGGTTTAAGATTTGAGTTCTAGGGTTTTCTTGGTGAGTAATTTTGATAAAAGTGAGCGTACAATGCTTATAATAGGTTTAATCTAGTGTTTTTCATTATTTGGTGACTTGGGAAAAGATTAGATTTCCCTTTGGAAAAATTAACTTAGAACTTGAATCCCGAAGTTGGGCCCTATAGCGACGCGATGCTTAACGACTTAGCTTACTAGAAAAGGACGAGTGCCATTTTGGCCTCTAGCGCGACGCAGTGTAATCACATTGCGCCACTGGAAAAGGACGAATGCCATTTTGCACCCCACCCTAATGCGGAGTCTATCCCATTGATATTTCTGGCATGGAATCTACAAATTGTTGTGAGCTACTGGATAGGGACAAATAGGAATTTAGGATTTACCACGATATGGGCTAATCTCGTTGCCTCACTAGAAATTGGACAATTGTGATTATGCTCTTTACCGCGATGCAGTTCTATACTTTTTGTCTCTAAAAATGACATAGCTTCTCGACAGAGTATCGGATTACGGCAAAATTGGTATCGTTGGAAAGCTGATCCAATTATCTACACTTTGGTGGGTCTAGAGCTGACAAATTCCAAATTTATGAAGAGTTATTCATTTTTAAAGTTAACCCTTGACACACTAGGATCTAAACTGAGCTATGAAAAGTATAGGGTATCACAACTTTCCACAATGACCCAAATCGAATCACATTAATTCTGAGATCAGGGAAGATAAGTGACAAAATCTATATTAATCACTTCCCATTTCGATTCGGGAAACTCTACCTCTTGATACAAAAATCCAGGTCTCAAGTGCCCGACATTCACTTGTTTGCACACCAGACACTTAGCCACATGGCTAGCCATATCTTGTTTGATATTATTCCACCAATATAACTCCCTAAGATTATGATACATTTTCATAGAACCAGGATAAATAGCATACCAAGACCCATGCACCTCGACCGTATTGTTTTACCTCAATCCATCAATATTGGAAACACATAGCCCACCTTGGTACCATAAGATACCATTACCACCAATCACAAAGTCAACAATCGTTTGTTGACCAACATTACTCTTAATCTTCACCAAATCGGGATCCAATATTTTATTTTCCTTTATCTCAACCACAAGAGATGACTATGATACCGGATGCATGAATACACCACCACTCTCCGAGTCCATGAGATCAATTCCAGGACTAGATAATCGGTGAATATCCTTTACCAATTCTATCTTATCGTCATCAATATGAGCCAAACTTTTCATGGATAACCTACTAAGAGCATCAACAATAATGTTAGTTTTACCTGGATTGTAGTGGAGACTCATGTCGGAGTCCTTCAATAACTCATGCCATCTTCTTTTCCTGTGATTCAGCTCCCTCAGAGTAAACACATACAAAAGACTCTTATGATTGGAAAATATGTCCACATAAACACCGTAGAAATAGTGATGCCAGATCTTCAATGCAAATACAACCGCTAATAATTCCGAGTAATGAGTAGGGTAATTCTTCTCTGGAACCTTCAATTTCCTTGAAGCATAGGCCACCACCCTACTATGCTGCATCAACACACAACAAAGAACAATATTAGAAGCGTCACAATAAACTACAAAACCATCATTACCCTCGGGCAAGGTCAAAACCAAAGCTAGACTTAATTTATCCTTCAACTTTCAAAGACTACCATCGTACGCATCCGACCACAAGAACTTGACCTTCTTCTGGGTCAACTTAGTCACTGGGCATCTATCGTTAAAAACCTTTTTGACAAATCTCCTATAGTAACTGACTAGACCCAAGAAGCTTTGAATATTGGTTGTAGTCGCAGTTCTAGGAAACTTCTTAATCGCCGTAACCTTTGACGGATCTACCATGATAATTTTACTAGGGATAACATGATGAAGAAAAGTCACAACCTTCAACCAAAATTAAAACTTAGAGAACTTTGCATACAAATAATGATCCTTCAAAGTTTCCATCCCAACCCAGAGGTGATCGACATGATCAACTTCACACTTAGAATAAACTAAGATCTCATCAATGAAGACAATAACAAATAAGTCCATGAACGAACGAAAGAACCTAGTTATCAAATCCATGAATATCGCAGAAGCGTTGGTCAACCCGAAAGAAATAACTAGGAACTCATAGTGACCATATCGGGACCTAAAAGCAGTCTTAGGGATATCTACTTCCCTAATCTTAATCTGATGATAACCTGACCTAAGATCAATCTTGGAGAAACACTTTGCACCATGAAGTTGGTCAAAAAAATCATCGATCCTAGGAAGAGAATATTTAATCTTAATGGTCAATTTGTTCAACTGACGATAATTGATGAACATATGAAGTGAACAATCCTTCTTGCGCACAAAAAACATAGGAGAGCCCCAAGAAGACACACTAAGACCAATAAAACCTTTATCTAAAAGATCCTTCAATTGGTCCTTAAGCTCATTCAACTCTATCAGAGCCATTCTATAAGGAGGGATAGAAATTTGAAGAATGTCTGGATCAAGATCAATTCCAAAATCAATTTCCCTATAAGGAAGAATACCGAGAAGGTCACTAGGAAAAACCTCCAGAAACTCATTAACCATGAGAACAAATTCTAGATAAGGACCTTCTGAGTTTGAATCTTTACTCGGACCAAATGATACAAACACCCTTTAGAGATCAACTTTCGTGATCTAATATATGAGATGAACATAACCTTAGCCACCAAAGAACCCCCTTTCCATACAATGACTGGCTCATTAGGAAATTTAAATGTGACCTTATGGGTCTGATAATCTAAGGAAGCATAAAACAAATGGAACCAATCTATCCCCAGAATAATGTCAAAATTGACCATGTGTAACTCTATCAGGTCTACCAGAGTTTTTTTTACTACCATAAGCTACCACACACCCCTTATAGAACCTTTCAATACCCACAAAGTCTCCTACTATGATATATATGAAAATATGAATGAACAAACACTCAGGACCAAACTAAAAATGCAAAGCCAAAAATAGGGTCAAATAAGAAATAGTGGACCCCAGATCAATAAAATAATACACATTATGGGAGACAAGTCTCAACATACACATATTAATATCTGGAAATGCATCGGACTCCTAGCGGATAGCAAGTGTACACAAATGATTTCGGCCAATGCCGATACCAGAAACAGAAGCAGAAATATGGGCAGCACCATTGGTGAAGGAGTGGGTGAAGTACCTATAGGGGCCTTGTTATCCCAAGAAGACAGTAGAGAGGGTCACTCTTACTGTATGTGCCAAATCTAACCATATCTAAAGAATCTACTTCTCCCTATCTCACACTAACCATGATGATGCTGACAGCCGAATCTATAAGGTGGGTAGGATAGAGTAGAGTGAGCCCCACTAGTATGAGATTGGGCACCAGGTGCCTGAAACCCACTACAACTTTGAGACCTATAACCACCTGATGCACTTTTTTTAAAAAGCACTAGCCAAGGAGAAAGAACTCAAACTCCCCCACTTCTTTCTTTACCACTTACCACTATCTCTACCTCCTTGTTCAAAATGCTAAAATTTCTTTACTTTTCTTTCATTAAACTCAACCTATTTCTTTTTCTCTTTCTCTACTTATTGCATATACACGACCAATCGAGAGATGCCCATGTATTTGATAAACAAGGACAACTTTCTATCAAGCATAAACTCATGGGACAATCCCAAAGCAAACTTACACATTCTATCCCTCATGCTAGAAATAATCTTGGGAGCATACCTAGACAACTGATGGAATTTCAAGGCATACTACTTAAAAGACAACCTTCAAGTTCACAAACTCTTCCACTATCACTTTCCTCAACTCTTGTAGAAAGAAGTAGTCTAAGAAGGCATCAAAGAAATTCTCCCAAAAGACAAAACTAGCATCCACACCACTCAATAGTTCCCACCATTCATACCATTAGTACACTATATCTTTTAATTGGTAGAAAGCAAACTCAACAACCTCAACCTCCAAACTACACATGATCCCAGAGATCTTATCTATTTTATCAATAAAACTTTGAGAAGCTTCCTCCACCTTTACATACATAAACATAGGATGGTGCAACCTCATAAATTGGCCAACCCGTGTCGCCTCAAAAGTTACAGCAGACAGATCACCATACTTTGATTTAGAATCAGTTAATTAAGCCAATAGAGTAATAAAACAATAAAACACATTATTACTAGTATCCCCTTGAGGTGAGTGAGTTGGACTATCAATCTCATAAGCATGGTTAGTGGGGACCAGTGGCACCCCACGAGTATAGTCAGATGTTGTAGCCGTAACCCAGATCTAGATCCCAAATGTTAGATTGGCTTCATCCATAGGGACCTCAGTCAGGATAGAAGAGTTTGCTTGAGTATTAGCTCTTTTTGGAGGCATGATCGAAAAGATGAGAAAACAAAAATTAGAAGGATACAATACTTTAACCACTATGGCTCGAAATAAGACAACAAGAAAGTGAACATTACTAAATGTCTTATATCTCTCCTCTTATAAATATGGCACACTACTCACCCATAAAAAATATAATACTTTACACGGCTTTATGGACACCCAACTAACCAACAACCTAAGCTCTGATACAAGCTTTGCAAGACACAAAACTAGGTATTGTCGTATAGGCATCTTAAGCACAACGAGAACAAGAGATCTTTCTTTTAAACCTACCTAGCCATACTTCAATCCACGAGCATCGGATAAACTCTAAACACATAATCAGATAGTGGAACAAAACTAAAATTTATAGCTTAAGAAATTCTTGTCATTTATTAATATCAATATTCCACACCCAATCTACCCAAGTCCACAGTCATCCACTAGCCTTTATAAATTTGGAGTCTATAATATGTCGGGACAAGTCATTGACAATAGCCAAAAATGAATACAAAATAAGTCTATGACATAAGCTAAGATGACCGTAAAATATGTACCTTACGATATATGGAAAATCACCACTTCTATGTCAATACTCAAACTACCCAAAAACCTAATTACTGCACCAAAAAAGAAAAAAATACTCCAGGCTCTGTGTCTCATAGGGACACACCGTTCGAAGATGGATAGCAGTATAGCATTAGCATGTAACTCAAGGGTAAGACAAAAATGGTGTTATTATTCAATACCAAGTGACACTATCCTAAGCCACAACATTTATACACATAGACATGAAAATACATATGGATACATCAAGTGTCAAAGATGACAAAACCTTAGCATGCATTTCGAATTACTCAAACATGTACTATGAAGTGGAGGACAATAATCTTCCACCACTTAAGATATATCGATCAAGAGGACTCTAACCTACAACCATCTTATTAAGTCAGTGCACACTAACCACACGCCATTCTATTATGTATGTGGACTCTAACCACAAGTCATTCTATGTCGCAAGTAGACTCTAACCACAAACCATTTCATTATGCAATGGACACAAACCATAAGACATCATTCCCATTACTACTTGACATTAGGACTCTAACCCTTTGTCCATGCATTCATTTTGCACTTTTCACATTGGACAAGAGCAAACATTACCCATCACCATACATTAAAACCCTTATTATTTTTTTTAAAAATAACCATCAATGATTCATAAATAATGTTTAAATAACATGCCTATTTGAGAAATAATAACAGGGGGAGAGTCACATGTCTTATACTAGATGATCCACGAAGATATTCTTGACCCCCTTAGCCTTTGGGCAAATACTTTTGAAACCCTAGCATCCAATCTTGATAGAGAAGTTTTAAGAGTGTTTTGGGATGTTCTTAATCTTGTATATATGAAGAATTAAGGGCCAGGTGAGGTTATAAGTCATGGGTTATAAGGGTTTTTGTAAGGGAAATATCAAAAATATCCTCAACTAAAAGCTGAGAAATGAATCCAGGAGGGTATGACTCCATGCCTAAATCATACCTTAGGGTATGAGTGGTACCCAACTCATACACTAGGCCTCTCCATGGACCCCTAAACTATCCAAGGTATGACAAACCAAGATTGACTCATATCCATGAGTATGATAGGTACCAAGCAACCCATATCAAACTTAGCGACCACTATGTCAAGACCAATACTTCATACGACTTGGTAGTATATGACCCTACCCTAACATACTACTATGGAGGGTCTAAACCATATCTTGGAAAGTGTGTTACCAGCCTAGACTTTTCTCTATACAAAAAGAAAGTGTACTAGTCATACCCTAGCATACGATTGGTATGCTCAA
This sequence comes from Capsicum baccatum var. pendulum, assembly GCA_030864225.1. NCBI lineage: Eukaryota > Viridiplantae > Streptophyta > Magnoliopsida > Solanales > Solanaceae > Capsicum > Capsicum baccatum. Next base: position 153,464,880 of record CM061560.1, on the reverse strand, counting down.
TCCATATCTAACCTAGAACCTCAAATCATAGGGAAATTTTTGAAGGGTCCAAAGCCTAGGTGTTTAAGACTCGAACCAGGTATCATTATATTATCAGATCAGTATCCTTCGAACTCAAGCCAGGTATGTATATATTATCATGATAGTATCTTCTAAAATCAAACTAGTTATCAATATATTATCATAATAGTATTCTTTGGCCTTGCTGGGCATCAATATAATCATAAAAATCAATAAGCATATATGTATAGACATATAATAGATGCATGGGCTCAAGTCATAACTTAAAGAAGTGAATAATATGTAAGTCTATAAGGCCTTTTATATCTATAAGACATCTCAAATCTATAGGTTGTATATCATGACTATGAGGAGTATCACAACAAAAGGCCATTCATCATATCTAAGAGGGATATGTCTCTATAGGCTAAATAATCACATTTAAGAAGAAATAACATCTATGAGGGTCCGGGTAACATATCAAAAAGAAATAACATCTATAAGGACCTAACATTATGTCCATAAGGGATTAATGCCTCTATGGGACAAATATAAATTCTATGAGAAAACATCTCTAGTGGCCCAAAATAACATCTAAGAGGAAATAACATATCTAAAGGCCCAATATAATTTTTGTAACGATTAAAATAGCCAGAACTTATTAGTCACAATCAGGGGAACACTATCAGAATTTACCAAGTCATAAAGTAACCTTATACTAAGGTTTACTGGTCTCAACTATGTCTAACATACAAACTAAATCCATAAGGCTAACATAAGTTTTAGCCTAAATGGGCCAGGCAATCCCATTTCTAATCCTTAATTTCCATATTCTGGCAAACTATGACACAATTAGGCAAAGGTATCTAGGTAAATATCTAGATGTCAAGGAAGACATAACAAATCCTAAGATAGAAACTTCGACTAGAAACAAGGGCATTTATGCTAATTCTACCAAAATTATGGTGTCAAGATGACTAGAATAGCCATATTAAGGTCAATCATACCAACCATAATTCCAACACTTAAACTATATTCCAAGATTAACATTATATCATATTCGTGCTAAGGTATTAAGTAATTCAACTTACGGGTCAAACCCCCATCTAATCCCCAAAATTCAATATTCAATAGTACAAAATTCTTTCTATAATCAATCTAAATATTCACATTCAATGTATATAATATATCATCTATGAAGAAGAGTAGATAGAAGTCTACCTCAAAGACGAACGAAAAAACCTCACATCATTCACCAATATCTATTTTCACTTTACAATCCCAAAATGGAATCATTCTATTAAAATCATAACAAAATCACCAATACGAGTCTAATAATACCCATATTGCACCATTGTGCTTCGGGTCCAAAAATGATGCCAAAAACCTTAAGTGGGTCTCATATAGAGAAAATGCATTTCGGAGGTCAATCCAATGTTCATACATGAACAAGAAATCATAACTCCTAAGAAATGGATGCGAAAAATCTACATTTGGGATAAAATCAAGCCCTAAATTAATTTGGAGTTTTGGGTCCAAACTAAGAAATTCAATAATGAATTCGAAGGATTCTTACCTTAAATTCCAATGATATTCATGATAATAGATGATAAATAAGCTCCCAAGTCACCCATAATGATCAATTTTGAGTTATTGGTTTTAAGCTCTCAAGGTTGAAGAAAAAATGACCCAATCACTACCATAGGGTCTATAAATAAGCCCCTAAGTAAAGAGATGCAGTGATCGCCAAGACGTGGCCACTACTGTTGAAAAGCCCCAAAATCTAGTTCTCGAGATGCCATACGGTGCTCTGAACTACAAGTAGTCTTGAGCTAACCTCGACTGCCTTTTAATACATCTGAATCACAACATGGGGAAATATAAGTATAAAATCATGATAAAATACGAAAAACTATCTAAATAATCTAAATATATTTTAAAGTACTAAAATCATCAAGATAATTAAATAAATACTGAAAAGTCTAAATACGACCACTAAGATCTAAGACTAAATCTAGTAGTTCTACAAGCCTCTACTAACTGAACTAGAGAGTCATTGGGATAGGCCCCAGCTGACTCGGACTAAACTAAAATATCTGTTAATAAACTGAGAACATGAATAGCTAAGTCCCCGAACTATGAGGACTCACCAACTACAGAGATGTAGATGAGATGCTTAGAAATCATTGTCGTTGCTGAGATTGAGTTCCTAAACCAATATTATGAGATAATGTAGCAGACAGACATATATGTGGATCAGTACTTTGAGAATGTACTAAGTATATGGGGTTGCATGCAATAAGTAAACAATATCATCACAACTTATCAAATCATGTATGCTAAATATAAATGACTCACACAGCTTGAGAAAATATGAAATCTAAAAATCATAAATCATGTATAGTAAAGAATGTAGTATGAATCTTGTGAGTCATTACACTTATTTCTAAAATCTATATTCTGTTCTTGTTCTTAAATCATATAGGCTAAAAGAATTCTAAAACTTATTCTACATAGTAAACAGTTTATCTCAAGACTTTAAATAATTAAAAACTATTTTAAGAGTAGAGATATCTATTTAGGTGGTTCTTCTAACCGGCATATACCATGTGAGCATCCATGGAGTCCCACAACTAGCCTTCGTAAGGTTAGGGCTGTTCTTTCATTGCCATCATAATAGAACAATCTCATCTCAATAAATATAATCTCAGTCATCCACATAAAAGTGGGAATAATTTAAATCCTAGTGTAATACCCTAAAGTTTTCTCACTAAATTTTTATCCCAAGAATGTCAAGTGTTAGCTTCTAAATTGAATTATGTTTATTCCATGATGAATTTTCAATATTTTTACTTTTTTTCATGTGGGAAATTCAATAATCTTTCCAGTGATATAAAATTTGCCTAAATTCGATAACCAGGTAAGAAGTTATGACTATTTCAAGTTCCCGTCGTAAAACAACATCATATTAGTCAGCGGCGCATCGCACCAATGGAGAAAATGAAAATTGTCAAATTCTATTAGGGTTCCGTGATTGTGGCGTATTACACCAAACTTCCAGGTCGCAAATAAAGTGGTAACAAAATGGCTCCGCGTCGCGCCATCCCTCAATTTCCCAATTGTCAAATTCTAGTGACACGACGCGATAGCACTGGGTCGTGCTAGGGGTCCAATTCGAGAAAATTTTAATGAAATTAAAAGACGCATCCAGAGTTAAAAAGGTCAATTTCCCACCCCTATTCAAGCCCTTTGGCTCGAGATTCAACTATTTGGAACCCAAATTATACTAGTTTCTCTTAATTTTCTCTCAAAGAACAAGCTAGGGTTTTAATTGGGGATTGAATTTCAGGAAATTCTCTCCGTCAATCTTCGCTAAATCAAGAACTAAGGTATGTCATGTGTTGATTCATGAGTCTCTCTTACCCATGAAGCTCAAGAATATCTTTTCAAAATCCAAGATTTGGGTATTTGTGAATGTTCATGATTCAAATTGAATTAACATTCATGTTCATGATGTTGTGTGGTTTTGATTCTTGTTTTAAATTACGTATTCCAATGATTGACCCTAGTATGTGATGATTTTCATAATAATCATGATAAACCTCCTTCAACTTACAAGTTGATTGATGTATCTTTGATTATTACATGAGTTGATGATTGTATAGCCAAAGCATGCTCCCCACATGTTTGATTAAATGCCTATGTCAAGTGTTTGATGAAATGTCTTAGTCAATGGATTATATATTGTAGATGTTAGTCGCGTATTCAAGAATGTCATGCCTTGTTAGTTTCCTTCCATCGAGTCCTGGGGATACTTGTACCCGAAAAAAATATAGTTGTGTGCCTAGGTTTAGTGTCATGTTTTTACGATATCCTCAGTCAAGCCATGATCCATAGAAATCAGTCAGCCATATGACTCAGGAAAACTCAGTAATACATTAATTTAAGTACTATTCTCTCATTCAATGGAACTTAGTAATTCAGTCTAGTTTAGTTCAGTAATTCATGTTCAGTGTCTATTTGTAACACCCTGATTTTCTGAACCAAAATGCTATATGGTGCTCATGACCCCGAAGGACCACAAGCTAACCCATAACTGATATCTGTACATATATACTACATAATATATCATAAAATGCGGAAACATGAACATGAAATGCCATAAGGTTCGAACTGAATAAATGTCTGATAAGTAAATGTCTGAAAAAAAGATATAACAATATCAAAACAAGTCATAAATATTAAAAATAATGAGATCTGAATATCTAATCTGACATCTAGTTTGAATACTGAATCTGAAAGCCTCTAAGTACTGTCTAAATAAGGAGTTAAAGGAATATGTCTCCAACTAACTCCGTAAACTGATAGAAGGCTAAAATAATAATGAATAAATCAAATAATATTGTCCTCGAATGAAGAAGACTCACTTAATTTCTTCAACTGGAAATGCTACTGCTGATCTGGAGCTCGTGCCTCTGAACCTATGGTGAAACTTAATAGAAAGAACCATAGCGCAAATGTGTTAGTACGTCTGAATGTAGTAAGTATACAAGTGAGGTAGGATAAATGCAAAGGGTTATATGCATAAACAATGCTGACTAATTTGAACGTGAGAATACATATATTCATACATAACTGTAACTGAATTCGTGAAGATACTGACTACTGAGTCTGAATACTGACGACATGACCTTACTGTTACGGAGGTACTAAATTGATTATTAACTATTTATGATAGTTCAAATTATGAAGAATTGGTTTGAATGATTATGTCTAATAGTCCTAAAACTGAATACTGGTAATGTGAGCTATGACAACTAATAGAGATGATATAACTATAATGATCAAACTAATCGATATAACCTATACTGAGTGACTGTATTTGACAGTCTAAGTTCTGATGGAACTATCTGAGTTCTATTCTACTTTGAGTAACTAAATCTGAGATTAGTCCTATCTAGTAGGTGATGATGAGAATACTAATAATAAGGATGATTTGACTTAGTTTGAGATCAGTCCTATCTACCGGGTTATATTTAAATCTGATGATTCTGAATATGAATAGTTGAGATCACTCCTAGCTAATGGGTGATCTTGGAGTGTATTTACAATGATAAACATTGACTGTATTTATTAGTACTGAATCTGTACTACTAAGCTGAGTTGATTGTGTCTGAAAGCCCTGATTCTGTAACTAAAACTGTGGGATGTGTTCATCTAACCGACATTCCCCAAGCTAATATGATTGGAGTCCAATCTCTGCCATGAACATAAGGGTGTCAGCACCGCACCACCAGTGAAGACATGTGCTGTGGAGTTAGTCCTAATCTAGCGAGTGACTCCTGGGATCAGTCCTATACATATAAATGTGCTAACGGGTGACCCCTGAGTATGTCAGTCCTATCTAATGAGTGACATCTCATACCTACGTTTGCTACGTAGTTCTGGAACTTCGAGATTGCTTCTAAGGATCTCAGTCCTAACTAGCGGGTGATCCCTCACCCCTAGGTTCACTCGGTGCTGAATCCTACTCCCATCTAAAATATACTAAATGAAATAACTAGGCTAAACTAAATAACTTAACTGAACTGATTTACTGAACTGATACTGATTAACTGAACTAATACTAGTGGTATTGTTTAGCGGATCTAAAACTGAGTTTACAGTATTCTGATGACGGATGGAATATAATGAGTTCTGCGGACAGATTAAGAGTACTGAAGTTACTGAGATTTACTATGATTACTGCGGTTACTGAGCATTGAGATTACTGAGAATACTGAACTACTGAGATTACTGAGTTTACCTTAAGTTACATCACAGACTAATTTCAATAGAGCATGGTTTGAATGAGAGTATCATGAAAACATGACATAGCTCTAGGCACACAACTATATTTTTTGAGTACAAGTACCCCCAGGACTCGATAGAAGGAAACTGGCACACATGACTGACTTGATCATAAGAGTAGAGTCCATAATCCACAATATCATAAATAAGGGATTTCATACTAAGCATGGTTCATAACAATCTATTTCATGGAAGGGAATTTCATACAATATGTATATACTTCCATATCTTTCAATATCATGCTCATTACATATTACAACCACAATCCATAATATCATAACTTGGGGAATTTCATGAAGTACATGGGTATTCTACATCTTGTTCAAGAGTGGGTTTTGGAAGTAAGCATAGCATAATTCCAAAAGACTAGTTCATGAGTTATCCAGCAGTGTTCATAAGACACATTATCAACATGGATGATATTGAATAATAGAGGCCTATCATAAATCCTTCACTTAGTCACAATTTAGCTATAATGAATGATTTCTAGTCTCTTAGGTATTTTATCAAACACCTTTCATGAACAACTTAGGCATAGGTGTAAATCATACAATTACTCTTCATAAATAATCAAACTTACTTGTTTTCAACTCATATGATGTCATAGATTCATAATAACACATAAAGATTCTATCTTGGCATCATTCAACACATAAACATGATCAACAATCTATTCATAACATGAAAACCATAATATATACTTTTAGAAAAGGGTTCTTGAACTTCATGGATGAAAGGAGTCCATTAATGAACACACGCATACCTTAGAAAGGAAACCTTAATGATTTCCTAGAGAGTTCTTGGATTGGAAAACTTACTTCTTGATTATCTTAGAAAAAGGCTTGAATCTTTCTTTTGAGATATGAGTTTGATGAAAACACTAATATTGTGGTTGATAGTGTAAGAGAGTGTTTTTAAGATGCTTACCTAAAGAAAAATAGGAGAAATTACACCTCTTTAGGGTTATAAGTCATGGAAGGTGAAGGAAAAGACCAAAATACCCTTATGAAATAATTTCCCAGTTGCTGAAAATCATAGCTAATGACCTTCGTGATAGGGCATCACAAATATGATAAGATATCATGAATGTCATCACTTAGGGTCTGGTTTCTGCCTAAGGCTGATGACCTTCATGATAGGGCATCACAAATGTGATAAGCTATCACGAATGTCGTCACTTAGGAGCTAGTTTCTGCCTAAGGCTGATGACCTTCATGATAGGGCATAACAATTATGATAATAAATCACAAATTTCATCACTTAGCAGCTGGTTTCTGACTTAGGCTAACGGCCTTCGTGATAGGACATCACAAATGTGATAAGCTATCACGAATGTCGTCACATTGTTTCCAGCCTAACATGCTGGAGTAAAATAGGCATAACTCTTTGCTCTGATATCGAATTTAGGAGAAATTGGCATCTTTGGAAATATAATTCAATTATCTATCTTTTATAGGTCATGAGCTTAAAAATTCAAAGTATAATAAGAGAGATGCTCGTTTAAAGTTGACTATACCAATATCCTTCTTAAGAATTCAATCGTTAAGGAATTTTTTGATTCTTCTGATAGCTAGGAGTTATTTGAAGCCTTAATATACATCTAACTTACTCATAAAACTATAAAAAAAAACCATGATGTACTATGTCTGAGCTTGGTACATGGCTCTAATATTGGTTTGGATTTTTTGGGGTATTACAATATCTCCCCCTTAGAAACATTTGTCCTCGAATGATAAATGCTTGAGAGGGTAGAAAGGATAAAATGACGCATATATAGCATGAATGACTGATCATAATTTAATGGATGACATGACTAAAAACTGAACATATCATATTGTACATACATATATGATGCATGGGTAGCTGATTTATAAATGTAGGACTGAGTGTTCCGATAAACTGAGTTTCTCAAACTGAGCATGCATATTTGATGCTTAGCTGATATGTTGAATCCATGCATATAGGATGCATGATTATATGACTGACATGATATGTTAATGCATGACTAAAAGTACTGATAAGCTGACCACACATATCTGATGCGTGAATACATAATTGAATTGACTCACAAACATGCGAATGAACATGCAATGGTAAAGTCACTAAGATAGAAATGAAACATGAGAACATGACTGATTATGCTACGTGACATAGGATTGAACATCATGAACTGAACTGAACATCTGAATACTTGACTTATAGCTGAGGTCTAATTTGAAGGTCAACTTGTGAGTATCCTCTATTTTCGACTGAATTCATTATGCAAGGAGAGATTGAAGGATCGAAGTCATGAGAGCATTAAGATAAAGTGTGGTATCTCCCTCTTAGGATGCTACGTCACTCAAAGAATGCTTACCTTATGGAGATACTAGGCAATGCACAAGGCATCTACAAACTAGATTATAACTAAACTTCGGGAGTCAAAAACTAATGAATGATGCATGAGATGAACTGAACTTGCAACTACTAGGAGGTTCTACCTTGAAATTATTATATTCTCTTAGGTTTTGCATAGCATGAATAGATGCAAAGATGAGAAAACAAATCATACAAATCTAACAACTCGATTGCTAAACTGACTTGCTGGCATGACATGAATATTGAAAGAAGGGAAACTGTTCCTAAAATATCTCATAGCCTCCTGCACATTAGTGTGGTGCACAACACACGCATGTACAAGACTATACTAGATACGAATTTTAGACTTCCTAGGACTCTATTGAACCTTGGAATATGATACCAAGTTTGTAATACCCCAATTTTCTGAACCGGAATGCTACACGGTGCTCATGACCCCAAAGGAACACAAGCTAACCTATGACTGATATTTGTACCTATATACTGCATAATATATAATAAAATGTAGAAACATGAACATGAAAGGCCATAAGGTTCGAACTGAATAAATGTCTGGTAATAAAATGTCTGAAAAAAGGTATAACAAGACCAAAACTAGTCATATATATTGAAAATAATGAGATCTAAATATCTAATATGACAGCTAGTCTGAATACTGAATCTAAAAGCCTCTAAGTACTGTCTAAATAAGGAGTTGAAGGAACATGTCTCCAACCAACTCCATAAACTAATAACGGGCCAAAATAATAATGAATAAATCAAATCATATTATCCTCAAATGAAGAGGACTCACTGAATCTCTGTGACAGGAAATGCTACTGATGATCTAGAGCTCGTGCCTCTGAACCTATGGTGAAACATAAGAGAAAGCACCATAGCACAAATACATCAGTACATCTGAATATACTGAGTATACAAGTGAGGTGGGCTAAATGAAAAGGGTTATATGCATGAACAATGTTGTGCATACATAACTATAACTAAGTTTGTGGAGATACTGACTACTGAGTCTGAATGCCGACGACATGACTTTACTATTACGGATGTACTGAATTAATTATTGACTATTTCTGACAGTTCAAATTATGAAGAACTGGTTTGAATGACTGTGTCTAATAGTTCTAAAACTGAATACTGGTAACGTGAGCTATTACAACTGCTATAGCTGATATAACTATAATGATCAGACTAATTGATATAACCGATACTGAGCGACTGTATCTGACAGTCTAAGTTCTGATGGAACTATCTGAGTTCTGTTCTACTTGGAGTAACTAAATCTGAGATCAGTCCTATCTAGCGGGTGATCATGAGTATAGTGATAATAAGGATGATTTGACTTAGTCTGAGATCAGTCCTATCTAGTGGGTGATCTTTCAATCTAATAATTCTGATACTGATTAATCATAGTTGAGATTATTCCTAGCTAATGGGTGATCTTGAAGTCTATTTACAATGATAAGCATTAACTGTATCTAATATTACTGAATCTGTACTACTAAGCTGAGTTGACTGTGTCTGAAAGCCTTGATTCTGTAACAAAAACTATGGGATGTGTTCATCTAACTGACATGCCCCAACCTAAGCTAACTGGGGTCTAATCTCTACCCTGACTAGAAGGGTGTCAGTACTGCTCCACGAGTAAAGACATCTGTTGTGGAGTCAGTCCTATCTAGCAGGTGACTCCTGGGATCAGTCCTATACATATAAATATGCTAACGGGTGACCCCTAAGTATGTCAGTCCTATCTAATGGGTTATATCTCGTACCTACGCTGGCTATGTAGTTCTTGAACTTAGGGATTGCTTCTAAGGATCTCAGTCCTAATCTAGCGGGTGAGCCCCCATCCCTAGCTTCGCCCGGTGCTGAATCCTACTCCCATCTGAAAGACACTAAACTGAATAACTAGGCTGAACTAAATAAATTAATTGAACTAATTTGCTAAACTGATACTGATTAATTGAATTGATACAGTGGTATTGTATAGAAGAGCTAAAACAGAGTTTACTGGATTCTGATGACGGAAGGAATATAGTGAGTTCCTAGGACTTATTAAGAGTACTGAAGTTAATAAGATTTACTGTGATTACTGAGGTTACTGAGCACTGAAATTACTAAGAATACTAAACTACTGAGTTTTCCTGAGTCACATGACTGACTGATTTCAATAGATCATGGTTTAACTGAGAGTATCATGAAAACATGACATGGCTCTAGGAACACAACTATATTTTTTGGGTACAAGTACCCCCAGGACTCGATGGAAGAAAAATGACACACATGACAGACTTGATCATAAGAGTAGAGTCTATAATCCACAATATCATAAATAAGGGATTTCATACGAAGCATGGTTCTCAACAATCTATTTCATGGAAGGGAATTTCATACAACATGTATATACTTGCATAGCTTTCAATATCATGCTCATTACATATTACAACCACAATACATAATGTCATAACTTGGGGAATTTCATAAAGTACATGGGTATTCTACATCTTATACATGAGTGGGTTTTCCAAGTAAGCATAGCATAATTCCATAAGAATAGTTCATGAGTAATCCAACAGTGTTCACAAGACACATTATCAACATGGATGACATTGAATAATAGAGGCCTATCATGAATCCTTCACTTTGTCACAATTCATCTATAATGCATGATTTCTAGTCGCTTAGGTATTTTATCAAACACCTTACATGAGCAACTTAGGTATAGGTGTAAATCATACAATTACTCATCACAAATAATCAAACTTACATATTTTCAACTCATATGATGTCATAGATTCATAATAACACATAAAGATTCTATCTTGTCATCATTCAACACATAAACATGATCAACAATCCATTCATTACATGAAAACTATAATATATAGTTTTAGAAAAGGGTTCTTGAACTTTATGGACGAAAGGAGTCCATAAATAAACAAACGCATACCTTAGAAAGGAAACCTTGATGATTTGCTGGAGAGGTTTTGGATTGGAAAACTTAATTCTTGATTATCTTGGAAAAAGGCTTGAATCTTACTTTTGAGAGATAAGTTTGATGGAAACCCTAATTTTGTGGTTGAGAGTGTAAGAGAGGGTTTTTAAGATGCTTAACTGAAGAAAAATAGGAAAAATTACGCCTCTTTAGGGTTATAAGTTGTGGAAAGTGAAGAAAAAGACCAAAATACCCTTATAAAATAATTTCCCAGTTGCTGAAAATCATAGCTGATGACCTACGTCATAGGGAATCACAAATGTGATAAGCTATCATGAATGTCGTCACTTAGGGGATGGTTTCTTCCTAAGGCTGACGACCTTCGTGATAGGGCGCCACAAATGTGATAAGCTAGCGAATGTCGTCACTTAGGAGCTGGTTTCTGCCTAAGGTTGACGACCTAGGGCATCACAATTGTGATAAGCTATCACGAATGTCGTCAATTAGGAGCTGGTTTCTGCCTAAAGCTAACGACCTTCGTGATAGGGCGTCACAAATGTGATAAGCTATCACGAATTTCGTCACACTATTTCTAGCCTGACATGCTGGAGTAAAATAGGCATAAGTCTTTGCTCTGATATCGGATTTAGGCGAAATTTAGATCGTTGGAAAGCTAATTTAATTATATATCTGTTGAAAGGTTATGAGCTCAATAATTCCAAGTATAATGATATATATTCTAGTTTTAATTTGACTATACCAATATCATTCTCAAGAATTCAATTAGTAAGGAATATTTTGATTCGTCTGATAGCTGGGAGTTATTCGAAGCCTTAATATACATCTAACCTACTCGTAAAACTATAAAAGAACCATGATGTACTATGAATTATCTTGGTATGTAGGTGTAATATTGGTTTGAATTTTTCGAGGTATTATACTATTCAGATAGGAGTAGAAATTAGCACCGAGTGAACCTAAGGATGGGAACACAAACTGTCAGATGATGGTGTAATTCTTAGAAGTCAACCTTACATTCCAAATCTATGTAGTCATTTTAGGTTGAGACATCAACACTGTCAGGTGAGGGTTGATGAGGTGGATAAGCACTGTCATATGAGGGCCCCACTATTCTTTTTTGGGAACACTGTCAGATGAGGGTCACTAACAGCTTATCCTTAGAAGTGGTGCAGTATTGACACCCTTCCAATTGGGGTTACAGATTGGACCCTAACTCAGCCATAATGGAGTATTATGGGCATATCGGTTAGATAACTACTTCCCACAGTTTTAGTTACAAAATCAGGACTGTCAGATACAGTCATTCAGTCTCAAAAATATAACTCAAATAGTTATTAAAAATTCAGGACTATCAGATATAGTCAACTCAGATACAGTATAGAACTCAGCTAGTTCAATTAGATTTAGGACTGTCAGATATAGTTTCTCATGTAATCAGTTATATAAGTCATCAGAATCCAGTTATCAGTCATGTTAGTTATCTGTGAATTCATGTTATCACGATCTCAGATATAGTTACTACGTATTCATGCATATATTCTCACATTCATATTAGTCTGTTAGCAAGTATTGTTCATGCATTCAACCTACCTTCCATGCATACCAGAACATTCAAAGTACTGACGCATTTGCGCTATGGTATCTTATACCATAGGTTCAGAAGGATGAGCATCAGTAGCATTCTAGTATCATCAGTCAAGTTAGCAGTCAGTCCTCATCTCTCGAGGACATGATCATTTATTTACTATCCCATTAAGTAATTTATTAGTTGGAGTTAGTTGGGGACATGTACCATCAACTTGTCATTCAGATAGTTTAGTTAGTTAGAGGCTTTCCATACTATCATGTTCAGACTATTATGTTAATTCAGTTTAGTTTTGGGTATTTCATACCCCATTCAGATGTTATATCTTTTTCAGTTATGTTACAGTCTTGAACCTTATGGCCTTTTAGTTCATGTTTATGCAATTATTCAGTAAATTATGTAGTATACAAGTACAAATATCAGCATGGGTTACCTTGTGGTCCTTTGGGGTCATGAGCACCGAGTAGCATTCCAGATATCAGATTCGGGGTGTTACAACTACGTTGGCACTTAGTTCTATGGTATTAAATCGTAGTAACGTACACTACTCCTAATCTCATGCTTAAAATCTTAAGGAATCCATTTTAAAATTTACACAAAGGTTTACATAAAGCCAACTATCCTTTGTTTTTTTTTAAATCCCAAGTCTTCTGAAATAAAGTGGATTCTTTATCTAGAATCTGAAAATTATCTAGTCATGGGGTGCTTATAGAACAAACAATCTTGAAACAACAATCTTTAAATGAGGTCAATTGACCCAAGCATCAATTTCATGTAAAACATCTAAAAATTCATACTTGGTAATGTAAACGTTCATAAATCATCTTCTGGAAATTTCAGCAATATGCATGGAAACATAAACATAATCAAGTATTTCAACTTCTAAATAATAGAAAATCTCATAATCTTGAAAAGAATGATAATGGGCAAAAACCCTAACTTGAATTTCATGGGAAATCATATAAATTACAGTAAATTTGTAATTAAAAAAAAAGTTTTGGGCACAAGGATGAAAGAATTACCCTTGTTCAAAGCTCCACATACCTTAATTGATGACCTTTGATGAAAGGCTTGAATCTTTGATTCCTATTGGTACTTTGGAGATGAATTCTTAGTGTTCTTGCATTGGGAATCCTTAATTTTGGATTATCTTGGAGGATAAATGGAGGAAATCTTGAGTTTCTTGGAGATGAAGTATGAGCCTTAGGATTTTGAGATAGAATGATGAATGGAGCATAAAGTGCTCTCCAATATGATAAATCTTCTGTTTTAGGACGAATTGCGGGTTGCGGATTTACCAAAATACCCCCTTTAAACTTTTAAATGAAACTGGAATATTTTTTCAATTTAGGTGGCCACCGGGATGCTCCACTATCGCAGTGGCTCACTGGAAAATGACAACTGGAAATTGGGAAGATTCCACAATGCAGAGTCATCGCGTTGCCCCTTTGTAATGCTATTTTGGCACATGGCGCGACGCACCACTATCGTGCTTAACCAATGGAAATTGACAGATGGAAAATTGGCCCTCTCCGGGATGCGCCAATTTCACTGAGGGCCACTGCAAAAAGACAATTGGGATTTGACACTGCTCCGCGGCACGCTAGTGGTCTAAATGATGGTGTTTTGCGATTAGAACTTTAAATAGCGATAACTTCTTACCCAATTATTAGATTTAGGAGAATCTTATATCATTGGAAAGTTAATTCAATTTACTACGCAGTGGAAAGTCGAAATTTAAGGAATTCCACACGAAATGTACGTCATTCATTCTAGAAGCTAATCCTTGACATTTTTGGGATGAGTTTAAGCTAGGAAAATTATGGGGTATTATAATTATGATGAAACAATTGTCCTGGCCTTACTGATATTATCGTGCCGCGATCGTCATCCTCTTTTCCGCGATCAATGTCATACAAGAACCAACATAACTTTGAAATTTTCCACATTTCCATTGATGCCTTGAGATTCATTCGGAATCGAATTTTTGCAAATGAACTGGGCAACCACACTAAATTTGACTCTTCGAATGAGTTCGTGAAGTCAGATTTTAAATTCGAGGTTGTTTCAACCTAAAATGGGTCCCACACCTAAGCTTTTATGTTTTTAACTCTTCCACTGATAGGTTGAAATGAGTTTGAGTGCATCAACATCATAACTAAAGGTTTACCCAACCAAAAATTGATATTATGGATCTGGTGGCACAATCGGAATTAGCATCCGAGATTGTTTCACTGAAGTTTTTTCCTTGCAGCCATTTGGATCCAGCAAAGACTTCTAAACAAAGAATTGATTCTAAGAACCAAATGAACTGTCAATCCCAACAAGACATAAATGACATGGGAAACTATGGAGATGCTCAACTAATGGAGAAAAGAGAAAATATGAAAAATAATCGTACGGATCATTACAATATCCATTACTAAAAGGAATTTCATGTTCGAAATTCAATGGACAGAAGAAATCTTAAAAGCTCGATGGGATTATGTATAGGTCTCGGATGCCCCAAACCTAACTTTCCCAAATAACCTCAGCGAATTAAAAATGCTTCTACGGGATTTTGCTAGGTTTCCCTTTTTCAACAAGCACCCTCACTTTACATCAAAACTACCAAAAGTCAACTTCAACCACTAACCGGCCTCCAACAAAACCAACGGGGATGACACACACAAACTGAACTACAACACACTAACACCATCTCGATACAAGCATAAATAAACCTAAGGCTTATCCAAGCCAAAAGCAAACAAAGACATGAGTCATGTCACCAACTCTAAATCCAAATATACCCTTCCTTTATCATTCCACACCTTCTATGCCCTACAAACCACGAGGAGAAATCATCTGAGTCTCGTTCACATAGTCTCATCATAGAGAACTCAAAGAACTTAAGCTGATCCACCGAAAGTCCGTAAGGAAAATATGAGAATAAGGTCATAAGACATCGTCTGGGCACACAAATGGAGAAATCAGGCAATGTAATAGATGTCAATGATACAACTGGTATGGATGAAAATCATACTAAAATCCCGAAGTCCAAAGGTATAACTACTCATCGCTAAAAAATCTACTCTAGGATTTCCCATCAACAAAGAATGAAACCTTACTGAATCCAACTCCAGTATATCATCAAGAATTTCCAAAGAAATCTGGGACTCGAGGTTAAGCTAAAAGAACCAACACCGGATCCATAGACCATCATCTGAACACTTATAAACTATAATCCATCCGAAGCTGAGAAGACCAAATGGGCAACCACAGAGTAGTCTTAACCAGCCTATAAATGAACTCCATACGAAGTTAAATCTAGAATGAAAGGTTGCACGCAAGCTCTAGAACACAAAGATGATATCTCAATACCAAGGCTAAATTTCTTGACTTAAACTACCTAAACAAAAAACTAAAAATGGGTAGGCATTAATACCCAAAATTCATTGTATTTCAAAATCTTCATTCTAAGGCATCAAATTAAAGCTGAGCCAATAGGGCTATATCAATGTCCTCTACCTAAAATCGACCTTGGTATCCAAATCTAGCATATTTGAGATAAATCATACTAAGCAACAGTTGAGATATATTTGAGGAACAAGAACCACCACAGGGATAACCATCAATTAAAAATACAAGCATCAAACTCTATATTAACTAGAGGGTACAAAATATAGCCAAAAAATAATAATCATGCCAGAGGATAAATAGCCAACTGAAAAATGCAATTAACCCACTCCATATTCGTTGGAGGGCATGAAATATTAAAATATATTTAGGGACCTCCCAGAATTTCAAACTGCACTTGTGATGGCTAAAACCCTAGGAACTCAGAGAAATTCAACTAGCTGAAAACTAATCAATCCAACACTCCATCTTGGTAAAGAATAGCCACAGACACATATCATCGAGGAGAATCACTCCATAAACCTCGTTAGGCCAAACAAACTCTAAAATGGAGATTTCCTGAATACCCCCAAAGAATTATATCATTAAAGAAGAAATACAGATCTCAAAACAAAGGTCAAAGTCAAGACTACCACCAAAAAAATCAACAACTTAAGAGGCAGTCACAGGAAAGGACACCTGTCTCTAACTTTCCAACTCTACTAGACAAAACCATATCACATCAAGAAAGGAACATTTAATATTTACACTAATAACAAGAGTTATCCATCACAAGCAAATGTACCCAACAAATCTAAGAGATAAATCCACAATATCTCAATCTCAAAACCACTATCGGGCAATGAAATAGCCACAACCGAAGAACTGACCTAAAACTTGTAAATCTCATACATAGTTTATATAGAAGGGGATAGACAAGGTAAAAATCATTGCAACACAAGAGGAAAGTTTAAGAGTCTCCAATTCAAGAATGGGCGATACAACTAATTTGCAAACCCTAGAATCATATCGGCACCACAAGAGTTTAACTTTTCTTTGATATTACAATACATCCCCAAATCAATCTAATACATCCAACCAAGAGGGACCATAATTAATCTTACCGCACTAAAGGGAAAAAATCATCAAATCGGGCTATATCAACTCAAGCCACAAAATAATATTACATGAAAAATGAAAGTCTAAGCAGATAACACTAGTCTTTATAGCTATCCAGTGAGGATCAATTCATTAAGTAATAACATCAAGTAATATCAACAACCTCAAGTAGTGGTAGCAATAGAAATAATAATATTAACATCAATATAAAGAATAGGTGGTGCCAAAATGAACATCAATATAATGTATCACTTAAGGGCCACAATAAACTAATGTGCCAAAGTGAATGGAACTCAAACCCAAAAGCACACCCATAGGGGGAAAGATCAATATAGATCTACTCTACCCACTACTAAAAGAAATAAACCACAGAGTAGTAACATAATTATGAATTCAATAATAAGGCATACAATAATCGATATCAATTTATCAAGGCCTATAATAATCAATGGGTATTACATCCTCAATATGCATAATAAGAGATAAATGAGGGAAATAAAATCACACCAATTGTGGCGACATCCATAATCTCATGGATAATGGGTATAGGGAAAAAAATTTGAATAGGTCCAACTTGAACCAACTAACTAAATCATCAACTGAGGCGCTATGTACACTATCTCTAACTAAAGTTGCCACAATATTGAAAGCTGATTTAAATGAGTTGAATGACAAGAAATCCTATGCCATGGACACTCTCTAGACTATTAGTTGGTCTCTCTATAGTTGTAGCAGCTCCTAAAGCATTAATATATTGAGAAGACAAACAAATATTAAATGGATAACAAATAGATGCTAAGACAAATTCGTAAAATTATGTCCATACCTCTAAAATCATAGCCAGTCTTATGAACTCTAGGATAGACAGGAATATATTCTAACTTTAACTGATAATCTATCTCATAACTATGGCATTCACTAAATAAGTGCCTTATCAAAACATAACCAAACCAAGGTCCTAGAAACTTTGAGATACTACCCATTATAATCTAGAAGGGTCGCTAAGGCCCGAAAAACTATACCATACTCCATAAGTTATATGGGAACTCTGTCCGCTATAATCATCATGACTACTTTAAGAACTAGTCAAAATATGGAATAATGTCTGCGTAGAGCTGATGGGCTACAGTTGAAGCTGGACAGAACCAGAAGAATTCTCACTCTCAAATAAAATGCCAATAACGCTATACTAATGGCATGCTTCTTACTGCTATTTCCATACGTCTGAATACTCGTGCTCTCTATGATTCTCTTAAAATCAACAACCATATAGAAGGAAGAATCAGCTGCTATCATATGCTCCGATGTTAAGCATAGTGAAAATACTAGTGCTCTAAAACATTTATGCAGTAATGTACAGCTCAAAAGGATATAGCTTCGGAATAAGTCTGTACCATATGAGAAATCTAGTCTCATAATCAAAACTAGTAAAGAAACCTAATAAAAACCAAAAGACCTATCTCTAGTCTCATAACTTCTTGATGAATTGAATATCATACATAGCTAGAAGGAATTTTCAATAAGACTCAAATTCCTAATTCTGAACCTCTAAGTGTTAAAGTATTCACAAGCTAAACCAAAACCTAAGTTGGCCCTAAATTCCTTTTGTTGATGTTGAACATCATTATATTTGTCTTTCACTCATTGGTTGGACACTGTGTTAAAACTCAGGAAATGCATGCTGAAGTCTTATTCGCATATGTCCACATCATTGCCTATCATGCATCATTCATTAGGGAAATAATAGAGTCAAATAATGTGTTTGAGATTCACAACAATGCAAACACCTGATAATAAGTCAAGAAGTAAATTTCATAAAATTTCATTGTAGCCTTCAGAAGATAGGTTACAGATATCTCAGTACCTATCCACAAGACTCTACTAACACTTTGATCTTATACTAATACATTGATGCAACCTAGGCTCTAATACAAAATTGTCACAACCCAATTTCTTAGGTCATGATGGTGCCTACTATAACCCATTAGTAGGCAATCTTAACTTGTAGTCCAGAACGGCTAGTAGCGAAATACTAAATAAGTTAAAAAATGATCGTGGAATAAATGAAATAAAGATCAATTACATAACTGAATCTCAAAACCTAGTGGTATCAGTACAAGAGTTTCTAATATATTAAGAGTATAAAAATAAAATATCAAAGGATTACTCTGATTCAACTTATCTCTAAATAAAATATAGAGAATAATCTAATAAATAAGAGAGAGATAGGTAATACTCTGAATGTTAGGAGCTCACTCTAAGTCTTTGAACCATGGATACTCCTCATGATGCACACATCAATGGCGATAACTCATACTATGGTCTACAGGCTATAGAAGTATTGTATAAGTACCAAATGAATGGTACTCAGTAGGCAACTATCGATTGAGCACCAAAGATAAAGCAGATATATCAAATATATATTAAAAATGGAAACTACACTTAAAGAGTCCAGAAATCATATAACAAACCAGTGAGATAATATGGGATAACTATCCTATATATGTCCAATAGATCAACACAATAAGGCTAAGTAAGTAACCATGGTGCACTATCTTGTTCCATCCATACTAAGGAATCTCAACATGGTACCGTATATCCCCAAAATATATACCAATAAAGAGGGAATAAAGAATATATAATAATATACATAGCGAAGGAACAAATATACCATATGAATAAATCAATGAAGGAAGATATGGTAGTGTCATAGCTACATAAAGCTATATTTATGTATATGTATATATATACATATAAACATAAGGTCACCTCAAATCATTACCTAGATTATCATATCCTCATTCTAAGATCTTACTATAATCCTATCAGGATTTAATTCTATCATACTCAAGGTGTCTAATCCACATGGCTAGCATCCAATAATTGTACATAATAATATAATCATAAGATAGAAGAGGATGAAAACCTAACTCTATTCTCAAAATCAAATCAATGACTAATATGTCATAAGCTAGCAATAATAATGATTAGAACAATGATAATAGCAATACCCATAAGGATGCGAATAACCATCAACTCCAGACAACCAAATACATAGCCAAGCCTATGCACACCCCACCACCCAGGATTGGAAGGTTCAATTAACATATTATAACACAAGACATATTCCTCACCTATATCTATACAACATCCGTACCGGTTAATAGACATTGGTAAATATTGGAAATAGGTAATGTGTATGTAAGAATGAATGAAAGGTACACAATCTCATCATCATAACCATCAACATCATCATACTCAGCCTCTAGAATCAAAATGGGTATCAATATATCATTACAATAGTATCCTCCAAACTAAAATTGGGTATCAATATATTGTCACAACAATATCCTTTGGATTCAAATTGGGTATAAATATTATCATCATAGTATCCTCCAGACTCGAATCATATATCAATATACTATCATAATCGTATCCTCTATCCTTGGTGAGTATCAATGTAATAATAAACATTAATACACATATATGTATAGACATATAATAGTTGCATCGGCTCAAGAAGTGCTAAAACAAGAGTAAAATCTGTAAGTTTATTTTCCGAAATGATCTTCTGGAAAAAATAATTATAAAAGCATAAAAAGGTCAGAATATCACATCACCGGAGTAAGTAATAGTGTCAAATAATGGACCGAAATCCATATCGGCCAAACATTAAAACAATATTTTTAACCTCCTTTATATGTATGAATATTCTATTTAGTTAGCAATTATTATAGAAAAGAAATAAAATATTAAGGTGAAAAGTTGGGTTTTAACCATTATTTAGGAAAAAAAGTGCTAAGGTCATATTTTAGCTAGGATCACATCGATAGTGATATAATAATCATGAATTTACCGAATCTATGCATGCCATCACTTGTATGTAGTCAAGAAATCATAAGAAACATAAACATATGTGTATCCATATTCTAAAACTGTATCCTTAACAAGGATAAATACTTCCTGGATATCCAACAATATCAAAACATGGCCCTTGGCCCAATAGTATATCTTGAATAATCATAACATCATAATCAAAACCTTAGATCCATATGTATATTTTGAACTCATATCGAAAATCATATTTATAAGTCTTAGCATATCTATATTCATCTCACATATAGGATCCATCTCATATCTAGGATCCATAATATATCTAAAACATAACTCATAACTATAAGGCCTTTTACATTTATAAGACATTAAAGGTCGTATATTATGACTATTAGGAGTATGACCACTAAAGTTTATCATATCTAAGAGGGAAATCATCTCTATAGGCTAAATAATCACATTTATGAATAAATAATATCTATGAGGGTCTGGGTAACATATCAAATAGTAATAACATCACTAAGGAACCAATGTCATGTCTATGAGGGATTAACGCGTCTATGGTCTAGATATAGAGTCTATGAGGAAAAAATATCTCTAAAGGTCAAAAATAATGTCTAAGAGGAAATAATATCTCTAAAGGCCCAATATCATTTCTATAAGGATTAACATAGCCATAACTCATCATTCACAATCTGTGGAACATTATCACAAATTACCAAGTAATGAAGTAACCTTATACTAAGGTTTACTAGTCTCAACTATGTTTAATATATGCAAATAAACCCACAAGGCTAACACAAGTCTTAGCATAAGTTGGTCGGGTAACCCTACTTCTAATCCTCAATTTCCATAGTTAGAAAACCTATGCCACAACTAGGCTAAGGTATCTAATTTAATTTCTAGATGTCAAGGAAGCCATTACAAATCCTAAGATAGGAACTTCGCCTAGAAACAAGGACATTTATGACAATTCTACCTAAATTATGATTTCAAGATCACTAGAATGACCCGATTAAGGCTAATAATACTAACCATGATTCCAACACATAAACCACATTCCAACCCTAACATTATATTGTATCCATGCAACAAATTAATTTAATCTAGGGAGAAAGAAACGGGTTAAAAAATGTATTAGACAATTCAACTTACGGGTCAAACCCCCATCTAATCCCCTAATTTTAATATTCAATAATAAGTCATTCTATGCATAATGAATATAAACATTCAAATTCACACATCATCTATGAAGAGAAATAGATAGAATTCTACCTCAAAGAGGAACGGAAAAGCCTTACATCATTAACCAACATCCATTTTCACTTCACAATCCCAAAAAGCAATCACACTATCAAAATCATAACAAACTCATCGATACGAGTTTAACAATACCCATATTACACCATTGTGCTTCAGGTCCAAAAATGAAACCAAAAAGTTCAAGTGATCCCACGTGTAGAAAATGTATTTCTGAGGACAATCCAATGTTCATACATGAACAAGAAATGACAACCTATAAGAAATGGGTGAAAAAAGCTAAATATGGGCTAAAATCAAGCTCTAAATGAATTTGGGGTTTTGGGTCTAAACTAAGAAATTCAACCATGAATTTGGAGGATTCATACCTTAAATTCCAAAGATATTTGCAATAATAGACAATAAAAAACAAGTCACCCACCATGATCAGTTTTGAGTTATTATACCTATTTAGGTTTTTAAGCTCTCAAAGGTAAAGAGAAAGTGACCCAATTCATGACCATGAATTCTATAAGTAGTTCCCTAGGTGAAGAGATACCACTATCGTAATGTTACGATCATCATGGACTACTGTGATCGTCATCCTCCTTGCCGCGATCACCGTAGCACTAGAACCAACATAACTAGGAAATATTCCTAATTTCCAATGATGCCTCGAGATTCATGCAGAATTTGATTTTGAAAAATGAGCTGTGTGCCACACTAAATTTGATGCTCCAGGGGCATTGGCAAAGTATTTTCAATCCGAGGTTTTTTCAACCAAATATGGATCCTACACCTAAACTTTAAAATTTCTAACTTTCCAATCGATAGGTAGAAATGAGCTCGAGTGCATCAGCGCCCAAACCAAAGATCTACCTAGCCTAAAATTAATTTTTTGAATCTCCTGGCATAGTCAAAATTTATATCTGAGATTGTTTCACTTAAATTTTTTCCAAGCATCCATTTTGAAGCAACAAAGACTACTAAATAGGGAATAAGATCTAAAAACTAAATAAACTACCCAGTAACTAAACCTTCAGTACCAATAAGTCATAAATGACTCAGGGTAGCTATGGAAAAGGTCAAACAACAGAGCTAAGCTAAAATATGGAAAATGACTAAAAGGGTTACTATACCAAACCAAAATAGTATCAATCTCATGGAATCAAAACCTCAAAAATGGGCATAAATAAGAAAAGTTTGGGTTGAAATCAAGCGATAAGTGAATTTGGGGTTTTGGTCCAAAATTCAAGAAATTAAAGGATGGATTTGAAGGATAATTACCTTAAATCCAAATATATTCAAGACAAAGTATATTAATCAAGCTCCCAAGTAATTCCAAAGTCTAAATTTGAAGTCATCATACCCATTTAGGGTTTTTAGGTCTTAAAGATGCGGAGAAAATGGCCAAAATTGTGATATTGGGGTATATTTATACCCTTATAGGTAAATAGATATTGCTATAGACATACCATTAACTATAATCACCCTTGTGTGATTGACATAAGACACTTGCAATTGCAATAGTACAATTATGAGAGTCCTTGTGCAATCGCTAAGCACTAACACCAACAAACTTAGAATTCTTCCAAGTTTCCAAAAATGAATTAGGATTAATTTGGAATTTCATTTTTGCAGATAAGCTATGTAACCACACTAATTTGACGTTCTAGATGCAATGAAAAAGTTAAATTTTCCATCTGAGTTCATTTTGACAAAATACGGGTACCATACATAAATTACTAGTTTTCCAACTTTTCGATCAATAGGTCAAAATGAGATCAGGTGTATTTGGACTGAAACCAAAGGTTTATCTAGCCTAGAATTAATATTTTGGAATTGCTGGAATAGTTAAAATTTGCGTCAAAGATTATTTTACTAATGGTTTCGCTCGATAGCCAATTAGAACCAACGAAGACTTTAAGTAAGGAATTGATTCTAAAAACCAAAAAACTACCTGATAACCATACTGTCAGTCCTAATTATTCATAAATGACTTAGGACAGTTATGGGAAAGACCTAATAGCAGAAATAAGCAGAAATATAGAAAATGATGTGAAGGGACATTATATCTTATTAAGTTAGAAGCTCTTGTATTGATTCTACCATATTTTGGGACTATATTATATATTTCTACCTTTTACTATATTCATTCCTCATTCTTCAACTTTCTTTCTTTGAAGTTTGTTGCTAGTAGTTCCATACTACAAGTCAGTTTTCCTATTGATGGGTTATAATAGACGCTATCATAACCTCAAAAATTGGATTATGATAGATTAGCATTAGAGCATAGGTTTACCAATATATTCGTATAAGAGTTAAGTGTCTAGTAGAGTCCAATAAATTGGCATGGAGACATATTTGTCCTATCTTCGAGAGGCTACGGGGCATTCTTAGGAAATTCTATTCTTGACTCCTTATCATGTGTCCGGATTTCCAGAAGCCTCAAGTATATTTTTTTACTCTACTATATCCTATATGGACAGTGCGATGTTGTCAATAGATATGGAAAAGACATTGGCTCACATGTCTAGAGCTTTAGTGTAACGTCAGACTAGGGAGTTAAGATGGATGTCAAAGATCTTTTGTGTCAGTCGATGGATTTGGGGACAGACTAGACTCTGAAAGAATTTGCAAATTCTTCAGCATTGGGGATCTTGAGTCTTTTTATGTATACATCACATCAAGGGATGACATCTAGTTCATCAATTATTTCTCAGGTTAATTTGGGTTTGTTTGTATTTAGTAGGGTTCCTTGTTGGTTTTATATGGTATTAGATTTCTTGAGTCGGCCAGGCATATTCATGTGCTATATCCTTCAGAGCATGATATAGTATGTTGATTTATTAGAGGATTAGCATTTCTACATTGTTTGGTGTTGAAATATTTAATAGTAACTAGGACTTCTTTCTCTTAGATTTTTGACCATGCGAGGGCCACAAAGAGAGCATGTATGGATACCTATGGAGGTGATGGTAAGAGGCTATTTCATCAATATATTGTAATTGGTATTCTATTCGGGAGTATGGATCCTCCAGATGAAGGTCAACTTCACTTACATCCTATTAATTCCATGTAGGTAGTATTTCAAACTATGTGTAGCTCTCAGATTAGTCATGGTAATTACAATGGTTCGACTTCCTAGTGGACGTTGAAGTATTTTTTGTATGGGTCCTTAGGCTGTGATGGCCATTTTGGTATAGGAGTGGCAGTACCTTGGATTATTACTAAGTTCTTATTTTGGTTACAGTATGATGGGATATTAGTGTAGAGGGTGACCCAGGCGCAATTTTTTTGTTTAGATAGAGTTAGCATATGTTGCACGCTAGACAGAGTTCCTCATGTGTGTCACGATTGTGAGAAGGATAGTTATTTTTATATATAATGGCCTCAATGTTAGTTGGTTAGCCAGTTGGGTTCATCTCATATTTATCACTAGGATAGTATTCTTAGGGTTTGTTATGACTATAGAGAGATCGATCACCATTCCAAAAAGTGTCCTTGGCATGGTATTATTGGTCATTAAGCTTATTAAGATTAGTCTTGTAATGTTTTGGAATCATTAATTAAAGATAGTTTGTGTACCACCTCAGTTGATGATTCAGTTAGTCAGTCCAAATTTGGATAATTTTAGATTTGTTCTCCCTAAAATCCATAGGCATGTGAAAATTTTACCACAATAGGTTCACTTTTATTTATTGTCTTTACCTTTTCATTAGTATGTATTGTTTTTTTATCCATCGATATTGTATACCTTGGTAAGTTTATATCTATTATTGTGTGTGTTGATATATAGTTCTTGATGGTATGACTATTTCGGTAGATTATTTCTTTGAGTAGTTAGTGGAGGGGATCAGTATCGATATTTTCCCATATGGGTGTTGTATTTGGATTAAAGTCCCACTTACTTTGGCATATTGGCCATCTTATGATCCAATAATGGTACTTGTTGTTTTTAATTCTTTGGGTACCACCTATCACTTATAAAAATATTTATATTATTGTTTCCATTATTATCATTATGTGATCTTTATTGATCCTCGCTTGGCACATTGCTAGACTCTTAGTATCTAGTTAGAATTATATTTCTCATGATTCTTATTAATTGTCCTGGGCTGCTAGTTTGGTTAGATGATTTCTCTCCTATAGCAAGGTTAGGTTGGTTATTTTCTTTTTCTTAACTATTATAGATTTGTTGTGGACTGGATAATGTAATTAAAGGTAAGTTGGCTTTCCATGGTTCTGTTGTAGTTTTAGAGTTGTTGATTTGATGGTACAACCCATTTTTAATGTTTACTACTTTAGGGTTCGCCCTTCTGATTTGAGTAGTTTATTTCTCGATAGTAGTTTTGATGCTAATATCGAGAGGTTTTAGATTCTTATTTTAGGTTTGTAAGGTTCGTCTACTAGCGATGGTGTGTTCTTGGTATTGGTGTAATGTTGCATACTTTATTGTTTTCATGTTGTTGTTCTAGTTCTAGTGGACATAAAGAGTTAGAGATAGGTGATCTTTCTTGTGACCATTTCCTAAGTTTGTGAATTTAGTGTTTGTTGCCTAGATGGAGTATTGTATACACCTATTTTCTACTAATGTTGCATTTCTCTGAGTCAGTAGAGTATCAGCTCTTACTATGACATTTTGCAGCTTTGGTGAGTTCTTAAGTATGCTTTAGTGGATCATGCCCTAAATTAGATATGGAGTTGATTTCTTGTGTTTTCAATATATGATTTATCCTTTATTGTGACTTTGTTATTTATTTATGTCTCTAATTCAGTTTGGAATCATTCAGTAGGGATATGTTTATGTTTGATACTAAGGTCGATTAGGTATTTTGCCCTAACTAAGATTTGTTGGCTCAATTTTGAATATGATGCCTTGGAATGACGATCTGAAGGGTATGGTAGATTTAGAGTATGGAGGCTTACCCATCCTCAGGTTTGGTTTGGGTAGTGGAGATCGAACGTTTAACTTTGGTGTCGACAATTTAGCTTAGGGTTTTAGTGTTTGGGTATAGCCTTCATTTTTGAATTGGCCTTAGTTGGTATTTTATCTATAGGCTGTTTAAGCCTACTGCATAATTACATACTCAATTTTTTTTAGTTTAGATGGATTATGGTAGATTGAATGTTGGTTTCTTCACCTTTGACCTTAGTTTTCAGTTTTTGTTGAAATTTTGATGATTTACTTAGTGTAGGTAGGATAGTTGAGTTTGATTCTACATGGATTTATTCCTAGCTGTTGGTACATCCTATTGTGGATTAGTTAGCGGTGAGTAGTTGTGCTTCAGACTCTTGGTTTCAGGATTCAATGGTTATTCAAATCAGCTATAGCATCAACATAAATTCGAGAACTTGGTAATATCCATTTGCATGCCCAGGTAGCATCCTATGAGGTTATTCACATTCTTGCCAATATGGATTTTTAGTGGATCAACTTTTGTTCTATGGATTTAATATAAGAGGATTGCACAGATAAGACTTGTGTCACTTTTTGCTTGGTCACGATGGATAGAAGCTTTGGAAATACAAAAGATGGTTATATTTTTAGTGCTGGTAATGGTGTCATGTCAGTGTGTTGTAGTTTTGATTTGCGTGTATCAACCTTCCTTGGTTTTGTTGGTGGCCATTTGGGGGTTGGGTTGAGTCTTGGTTGTTTGAGAAAGGAAGAAAGAAAGTCTGTTGTTAAAGAGATATCTATGGTAAGATCCCTTGGAGGTGTTGTCTTTTTGAGGAGGTTATCTGGAGAGTCATGCTCAAAGCATGTAGTCCCAATATCTCATCCCTTTGAGTTTTCATGATATTTATATCCTTTGACTTTCACTGATGAAAGCCCTATTAGTAGTGGATATTCTAATGATCCTTAAGGTCATTTCCTCAATTGCATACATTTCTAGCATATTGGGGCTTCCCAAAGAGGCTACAGGTCATTTATGACTTGTCAAAACTGTCGGTTCAATTATCTAATAGTTCATTTCGATTTTAGGCTCATTTCCCTATATTAGAGCTTTTGCTATTTAGGATTGTGTCTCGAACAAAAAATCCTAATGGATAACCTTGGATGAAAATTTTGATAATGCCATTATCTCCTAAATATTTATTTTAGGCTAGGGGACCATTGGTTCAGGTCTCGAGGCTTCCAAAATTGTTTTGGGCTATTCGGTGGATTATGTGAAAAATAGAACTATAGGTTTAGGCCCTATATTTAATTGAAATGATCTAGATAAATGTTTTGATGGTTCCATTGAGTTCGGAACATCAAATTTTCTATGAAAGTATATTTTGCTTAAGTACATGGAGTTTAGAATGAATCCAGAGCACCCGATCGAAGTCCACTTTGGATTTAGTAAAATCTAATGCATTAGGTTACTGATGCAACCGCTTACGAAAATATGGTGTCTCTTAAGCAGACTCAACGTGACATATTGTTGCTTAAGCGACACTAGTAATATAGTTGGTTGTCGCATAAGCGATGCTTTATATTCTAAGTAGTCATTGCGTTAGCGACCTACGATTTGCATAAGCAATACCTATGCCATATCATGCAAGCGATAGTTTAGCCGCTCAAGTGACTGTCACCTAAGCGACAGGGTGATCGCTGTAGCAGCACCTGACACTATTTAAGCATCTTTCTCCGCATAATTTTTTATCACTTCTTCCATAATGTTTACAGTAAATCGATACCTCAAAGAGAGGAAAAAGTGGGAAATCATCCATAGAGGTTAAGGTAAGCTAACCTAACTCATCTTGGTCATTTCCCATTAATTTTCCCTTAAATATCCATTATAATTCATGCTAATATTCATAGAAACTAGGTCTTGAATTCCTGAACTTTGAGGGTTAATTTGAGACCTGAATTGTGCTCCATTATTTCTCAACTCTTGAGAAAAACTTCATTGTCCTTTGAGGGACCTCGCGGAGGGTTTTATTTTGGATTCCATTTACCTTTACGCACAATCCCATTCTTTACCCAAAATGCAACCTGACCCTTAATCTAACAATATAGGTCTCATTTATTCCTAACGAACTTTAGATTACTATTTTAATAGTGTTATGGTGTTCTACAATTATTGAGTAAATACAGATGATTTGTAGACAATCTAATGGTTAAATATGGCTTCTGTCTACTCTTCTTCGCAAAATGGTATATTGTATATATTACATGTTAAATAGGGATATTAGGATTTAATATCGGTTAGAATACCATGAATTAGACTAGTTGATAAGGTTGGTGGTTAGATGGGTCATTGACCCTTAAGGTGAAATACAAATTATTCTTTTAGTATTCTATTATTCTAGGTTGTGAGCATGTTAGGCATAGTTGAGGTAAATGAACCTTAGTGTAAGGTTAGTGCATTATTCAGTCGATTGTGAGCGTTTTCCCCATATTATGATGTTATGGTTATGTCGAATATATATTATGTGATCCCTAGGAAGTGTTTATGATATTGGTTGGGTTTCGTAATGGGTTTTATTCTTGCAAAAAACATTGTCATAGTTTATAGACATTTTTATGATTTTGATCGCATTGTTAGGATACATATGATGGCATGCATAAATTCAGTGCATTCATGATGACAAAATGGTAAATGGTACAATTCCAACAAAAAATGTAGTTTTACAACTATTTTTCTTAAAAGGGAGATTTATTCCCACTTTTTACTTCTATGACGAATTCCTCCATAAAAGGAATCGTACGATCTTAATGAATAATTTATAATCCTTTGAAACTAATAATGGTTTTTTGAAGATTTGGCTAAGACAGATTATCACCCATGATTTTACTACTATTATTTACCACAATTTGAGAGATTCCAACCATTTACATACTTTTAAGATTATTTAGTCATGAAATTTACCCCTGGTAATGGATTTATGGACTTATAGTCTCTTAGAAATGGTTCTAGCCGTGTATTTATATATATATATATATATATGTGTGTGTGTGTGTGTGTGTAATATCCCAAAAAATACAAACTAATATTACAGCCATGTACAAAGCTCATGCATAGTACATTATGGTTATTTTATAGTTTTATGAGTAGGTTACATGTATATTAAGGCTTCAAATAACTCCCAGCTATCAGACAAATCAAAACATTCCTTACCGATTGAATTTTTGAGAAGGATATATATATAGTCAACTTCAAATGAGCATATCTCTTATTATACTTGGAATGTTTTATCTAATGACCTATCAACAGATATATAATTGAATTAGATTTCCAACTATACCAATTTCTCCTAAATCCGATAGCGGAGCAAAGATTTATTTCTATTTTACTCCAGCATGTCAGGATGGAAACAGTGTGACGACATTCATGGTGGCTTACCACATTTGTGATACCCTACCATGAAGGCCGTCAGCCTTAGGTAGAACCCAACTCCTATGTGATGAAATTTATGGTAGCTTACCATATTTGTGATACCGTACCACGAAGGTCGTCAGCCTTAGGTAGATACCAGCTCCTATGTGACGACATTCGTGGTAGCTTACCATATTTGAGATACCCTACCACGAAGGTCGTCAGCCTTAGGCAGAAACCATCCCCTAAGTGATGACATTTGTGCTAGCTTACCACATTTGTGATGCCCTACCACGAAGGTCAACAGACTTAGGCAGAAACCATCAATTCCAGCTTCTGTGTGACGGCATTTTTGACGGCATACCATATTTTTTATGCCTTGTCACAAATGTCGTCCACTATTATTTTCAGCAACTGGGAATTTATTTCATAAGTGTATTTTGGTCTTTTCCCTTCACTTCCCACAACTTATAACCCTCAAGGAACATATTATCTTCCATTCTCTTTAGTGAAAATTTCTCAAAATCTCTCTCATACACTTTCAACCACAAGATTAGGGTTTCCTCTCAAGTTCATCTCCTCAGGAACAAGAACATTCTTTCCCAAAGGGGTTAAACCCTAGTCAACAGAAATCAAGGGCAAGCCTAAGGATTCTTCAGGAACCTTCAGAAATATGAGATCTCTTTTAAGATCAAGCTTTAAGTTATTCGTAGTGTTTATCTATGAATTCAATTCATTCATAGAGTTCAAGAATCATGCTTTTAAATGTTATTTTATAAACTTTTGTGGTGATATAAGCATGTACACATTGATGATTGTTGTTCAAGTTTCAAGATGATATCTAAGGATGTTTTTCATGGAATATATGTGATTGTTGGTTGAAAATCTTAAACTTTGGGTGGGTTGAACTAATGCAAGTATGAAATCCACCTATGCCTTAAATAATGCATGTAAGGTGTTTTATAAAATGCCTAGGATGTTAGAAGTTCATATTTACATGATTTTATGATATCTAAATGAAAATTCCATGTTAGCAATACACTTTAATATGAATGCCCATGCTATTTATGTATTCTTATGGTGATAGTATGAAGCATGTGTAATGATGGAAATATGAATTTTATGTGCGAATTATATTCATGCTTTCCCTACCATGTTTGAGGTATTGATTAAATACATGAAGTATACTATCCCCTACTTATAATATAGTGAATTGTGGACTACAAACTTGTGATCAAGTCATGTCATGTGTGTCAGTTTTCTTCTATCGAGTCCTGGGGGTATTCGTACCCAAAAAACATAGTTGTGTGCCTAGAGCCATGTCATGTTGTCATGATAATCTTAGTCAGGATGTAAGCTATATAACTCAGTCAGTCATATGACTCAGGAAACCTCAAAAATCTCATGATCCCAGTTAACTCTCAGATAATAGTACTACTCAGTCAGTCATGGAAACCTCAGAAATCTCATGATCCTAGTTAAATCTCAGATAATATTACTACTTCATCAGTCAATGGAAATCAGTTAATCTTCCATGTACAGTCAGTTGAATCATGTTTAGTCTTTTTAGATAGGAGTAGGAGTTAGAACCCAGTGAACCCAAGGATGGGAACTCACCTGTATATGAGGGTGTAATTCTTAGCAGTCATTCTTGCATTCCAAAACTATGTAGCCAGCATAGGTTGAGACAATGCAGCCTGTTATATGAGGGTAGATGAGGTGGCTTAACCTGTTATATGAGGGTTCCCATAGTTCTCACTAGAGTTACCTGTTATATGAGTGTTGCTCATATGTTGTCCTTACTAGTGGCGCGGTATTAACTCCTTTCCAGTCAGGGTAGATATTGGACCCTATCGTAGCCATAATGGCACATATGGGGAATGTCGGTTAAAGAACTATCTCCCACAGTTTCAGTATCATTCTCAGTAAAAGAACTTAGATAGTTCTTTAGATATCAGTATACCAGTACTGTTAGATAAAGTTAAATTCAGTTATAGCATGGAACTCAGGGAGTTCAACCAGATTCAGGACTATCAGACATAGTCTCTCATTTTATCAGAACTACAGTTCTAGTCATGTATTAGCATATAGATTTAGCTACCATGTACTCACGATCTTAATTACTATGTATGTATGTTTGCACTCTTACGTTCATATCAGTCAGTCAGTTAGCATTGTTCATGCATGTAAACCCTATTTATAGTTAGCCTACCTCACTCGTATTCTCAGTACATCCCCTCGTACTAATGCATTTGTGCTATGGTGCTTTCTTTTTATGTTATACCATAGGTTCATAGACACGAGCTCCAGGTCTGCAGTAGCCATAACATTTCCAGTGATAGAGATTTAGTGAGTACTCTTCATTAGAGGACAATATGATTGGATTTATTCATTATTATTTTAGCCAGTTATTAGTTTATGTATTTAGTTGGAGACATGTTTCTTCAACTCCTTATTTCAGAAAGTGCTTAGAGGCTTTCGAATTTATGCTCAGATTTAGCTTTCAGATTCAGTTTTCAATTATTTTGGGTATTTTTTGCCTATTTGTATGTTATATTATTTCAATTAGACCTTTTGGCCTATTTTGCATGTTTTCTGCATTATTATGTCATGAATTGTAGTATACAGGTACAGATATTAGTCATGGGTTAGCTTGTGGTCCGTCAGGGTTATAAGAACCATGTAGCATTTC
The DNA here is from genome assembly GCA_030864225.1 of Capsicum baccatum var. pendulum. Lineage (NCBI taxonomy): Eukaryota > Viridiplantae > Streptophyta > Magnoliopsida > Solanales > Solanaceae > Capsicum > Capsicum baccatum. Next base: position 153,431,569 of record CM061560.1, on the reverse strand, counting down.
GATTCAGAAAATTGGGGCGTTACAAACTTTATATCAGAGCCTAAGGTTAAATAGAGTCCTAGAAAGTGTGATAGCCGCATCTAGTAGAGTCTTGTACATGGGTGTGTTGTGCACCATATTTATGTACAGGAGGCTAGAAACAGTTCCATTTCTTCAGTATTCATGTCGTGCTAGTAAGCATAATTTTAAGTCAGTCTCTCAGTCTAATCTGCTCTTCTCTTATTTCAGAAATATTCCTCCAAAGAGAAGAAATCAGCCATCTCGTAAGCCTGAAGATCCTTTGGGCGAACATGTTTCTCATACGGAGTTTAGGAAAGCATTTACCGCTCTTGCTCAATCAATAGCTTCCCAGAATGAATGACCAACAGTCATTCCAGCCAACCCAGTGGCCAATTCAACAGCAGCTAGGATTCGATAATTAACCCGAATGAACCCTCCGTCCTTCTTTGGGTCTAAGCCAGACGAGGATCCTCAGGAATGCATTCACCAAGTCCAGAAGGTCATTGATATCTTGGGAGTCACTTCTTCTCATAGTGCCAAGTTAGCCACATACCAATTATAGGATGTCGCTCACACTTGGTACAAGAAGTGGTTAGCGGAAAGGTTAGGGGATGCAGGTCCTATTGAGTGTGAAGAATTTGTCACAACTTTCTTAGATAGATTCTTTCCCCAAGAGATGAGAAAGGCCAAAGTACTTGAATTCATCAATCTCAGGCAGGGAAATATTACAGTTAGAGAGTGTTCTCTTATATTTACTCAGCTATCCAGATATGCCCCTCATGTGGTTGCAGACAACGGGGCTAAGATGAGCAAGTTAGTGTCAGGGGTGAATGATAGCGTGGTAAATAAGTGTAGGTCTGCGATGCTGAACAGTGATATGACTTTAGCCAGGATCATGATCCACGCTCAATAGATAGAGGAGCAGAAGGTTAACACTAGGGAGATGCGGAACAACTGAGTTAGAGCAGGCAGTTTCAGTTTTGCTCAGCCTAAATGAGAGGGGGGGAATCATTCGCAGTTTTATCCTAAGTCAGCAGTTCCGGCCCCTTCCTCCGCTAGTGCCCAGTGCTAAAGTTCAGGGATGGCAACAAAGACAGAGCACCAGGCTCTAAATCTTAGGAAAGTATTAGCAGTGCCCGCACTTATCCTCAGTGTTAGAACTACGGTAAGCACCATTAGGGTATGTGTAGAGCAGGTCAAGGAGTTTGTTTTGGTTGTGGCAAGCCAGGCCATAGAGGTAGGGACTGTCCTCAGCCAGGTCCTCAGTGTCAATAGAATTGTTCCACAGCTAAGTTCGATCGCCCGAACCTGCAGGGTGCCACTTCCAGTGCTACTAGTGGGCAACGCCCAAACAGACTCTATGCACTTCAGACCCGACAAGATTAGGAAAATTCTCCTGATATTCTTACTCGTACATTACAGATTTTCCATGTTGATGTTTATGCTTTGCTAGACCCAGGTGTACCCTTGTCTTTTGTCACTCCATACATAGCAGGCGATTTCAGAATCAGTCCTAAAATTTTATCAGATCCCTTTTCAGTCTCTACCCCAATAGATAAAACGATCATAGCTTGGTGGGTATAAAGGAACTACTAGTTATGATATTTTAGAAATCCATGTCAGCAGATTTAGTCGAGTTAGAGATGACTGATTTTGATATTATTCTCGGATGGATTGGCTTTATTCCTGCTATGCCATAGGTGACTGTATAAATAGGATAGTTCAGTTTTAGTTCCCGAATGAGCCATCCTAGAGTGGAAGGGTAGCAGTTCTTCTTTCAGGGGTCAGCTTGTTTCCTACCTTCAGGCAAAGAAAATGATTTCTAAGGGGTGTGTGTATCATCTCGTGCTTGTTAAGGATTATAGTTCCGAATCTCCCAGTCTCGAATCAGTACTAGTGGTTAATGAATATTCAGACGTCTTTCCAAAAGATCTTCCAGGCATTCCTCCCGAAAGAGAAATAGACTTCGGCATAGACCTTTTCCAAGGTACTCAACCTATTTCTATTCTTCCATAGAGAATGGCACAAGCAGAACTTAAGAAACTGAAAGATCAGTTGAAGGATATCTTAGATAAGGGATTTATCAGGCCCATTGTATCCCTATAGGGTGCGCCAATCTTATTCGTGCACAAGAAAGACAGTTCTCTCAGAATGTGTATTGATTACGTTAGCTCAACAAAGTCACGGTCAAGAATAGGTATCCACTGCCTAGGATAGACGACTTGCTTGACTAACTTCAGGGTGCAAGTTATTTCTCCAAGATAGACCTCAGATCAGTCTATCATCGGCTCAGAGTAAGAGAATGTGACATTCCAAAGACATCTTTTCATACTCGGTATGGTCACTTTGAATTTCTAGTCATGTCCTTTGGAATTACTAATTCCCCTGCAGCTTTCATGGACTTGATGAACCGGGTGTTCAAGTAGTACTTGGACATATTCATCATAGTCTTCATAGATGATATTTTGTTCTATTCTTGCACAGAGTATAATCATTCAGACCATCTCATAATTGTTCTTCAGACTCTCAGGGATCACCAGTTTTTTGCCAAGTTAGTAAGCGCGAATTTTTGCTAAGATCAGTAGCATTCCTTGGCCACATTATTTGCGATGATGGCATTAGAGTAGATCCACAGAAAACCAATGCAGTAAGAAACTGGCCTCACCCTGTCTCTCCATCTCATATCAGGAGTTTCTTAGGTTTGGCTAGCTATTAGTGATGGATTGTCGAGGGATTTTCTTCTATTGCATATCCTATGTTCGGATTGACTCAGAAGAAGGTCAAGTTTTAGTGGTCAGAACCTTGAGAGAGGATTTTTCAGGAGTTGAAGACTCGACTCACCTCAGCTCCATTTTTAGCACTTTTCAACTGTTTCAATGGATTCTTAGTATATTATGATGCATCCAGAGTAGGTTTAGGTTGTGTCCTCATGCAGCATGGTAGAGTCATATCCTACGCCTACAGACAGTTAAAGCCTATGAGAAGAATTATCCTAATCATGACCTTGAGTTAGCAGCAGTTGTCTTTATCTTAAAGATTTGGAGGTATTATCTATATGGTGTTCATGTAGATGTCTTCACAAATCATAAGAGCCTTCAGTATGTTTTTTCCCAGAAAGATCTCAATCTTCGTAAGAGAAGGTGGTTAGAGCTCTTGAAGGATTATGACATGATTGTCCTTTATCATTTAGGCAAGGCCAATATAGTGTTCGACGCACTCAGTAGACTGTCCATGGGTAGTGTTTCACATGTTGAGGATAGTAAGAAAAAATTAGCCCAGGAGATTCATCAGCTTGCCATACTAGGCATTCTCTTAGTCGACTCTTCATAGGGTTGTATAGGTGTTTAAAGTAGTTTAGAGTCATCTCTACTTTTCGAGGTGAAAAAGAAGCAAGACAGGGATCCTAGCCTTATCAAGCTAAAAGAGTCAGTTCAGAGTCAGGAAGTAGAGGTTTTCTCCCAAGGGGGAGATGGTGTTCTTTATTGTCAGGGTCATCTGTGTGTTCCCAGTGTAGATGACTTGAGGCAGCAAATTCTTGCAACAGTGCATGGTGCACACTACTCTATTCATCCAAGGGCCACTAAGATGTACCAAGACTTGTGGGAGATCTATTGGTGGAGTGGGATAAAGAGGGACATTACAGAATTTGTGGCAAAGTGCTCTACATGTCAGCAGGTTAAGATAGAGCATCAGGGACGTAGTGGTTCCATGCAGGAGTTTACCATTCCTACTTGGAAGTGGGAAGAAGTGAACATGGACTTCGTGATGGATTTTCCTAGAACTCATCATTAGCATGATTCAATTTGGGTCATTGTAGATAGAATGACCAAGTCAGCCCATTTCCTTCCAGTTCGTACCTCATACTTACCCGAGGATTATGCCAAACTCTATATTAGGTAGTTGGTTAGATTACATGGTGTTCCACTATCTATAATCTAAGACAGATGTAGCCAGTTCACCTCTCACTTCTAAAAAGCATTCCAAAAGGGTCTTGGTACCCAAGTTCATCTCAGTACAACATTTCTTCCTCAGACAGATGGTCAAGTAGAAAGGACCATTCAGACTCTAGAAGATATGCTAAGGGCGTGTGCAATTGATTTCAAGGGAATATGGGATGACCACTTGCCTTTTATTGAGTTCGCATAGAACAATAGCTATCACTCCAGTATTCAGATGGCTCCATTCGAAGTTCTCTATGGTAGGAGATATAGGTCTCCAATCGGTTGGTTCAAAGTTAGTGAGACCACAGTCATAGGTCCTGGCTTAGTATTCAATGCCTTAGAGAAAGTTCAATTGATCAAAGAAAGACTCTGGGATGCTCAGAGCCGATAGAAGTCTTATGCGGTTGTTTGTAGAAAAGGTCTTGAATTTGAGGTCGATGAAGGGAGTGAAGAGATTTGGCAACATGGGAAATCTTAGTCCCCCCTATTCAGAGCGTAGACATTCAGAATAGACTCTCTTATGAAGAGATTCCAGTCGAAATCCTCGACTATCAGACTCGTAGGTTGAGGAACAAAGTAGTGCCTCTAGTCAAGGTTCTTTGGCAGAATCAGTCCATGAAGGGAGCTACTTGGGAAGCAGAAGCATACATGCGAATCAAGTACCCTCATCTTTTCTCCTCTAATTAAGACTTAGCTCGAGGTAACCATTTTTCTTAAGATTATTCAGTTACATGTTTAAAATTCCAGTAAAAAATTGGTATCAAGTATCAGTGCCTAGCTTATCATGTATTCATAAGTTCAGCTTATCAGTCATGCATCAGATATGCATGTTCAGTTGGGCTACATTTAGTTTTGAATTCAATTCATTCCTAAATCATGTGCTAGTTGAGCATGATCATTTTATGCATCATTTATCTTTTCTCACCTCTCAAGCAGTCATCATTCGAGGATGAATGTTCCCAAGGGGGAGATATTGTAATACCCTGAAAACTCTAAACCAATATTAGAGCCATGTACCAAGATCATGCATAGTACATCATGGTTATTTTATAGTTTTATGAGTAGTTTAGATTTATATTAAGTCTTCAAATAACTTTCATCTATCAGACGAATCAAAACATTCCTTACCGATTGAATTCTTGAGAAGGATATTGGTATAGTCAACTTCAATTGAGCATATCTCACATTATACTTGGAATTTTTGAGCTCATGACCTATCAAAATATATATAATTGAATTATCTTTCCAACGATACCAATTTTTCCTAAATCTGATATCGAAGAAAAGAGTTATTCCTATTTTACTCCATCATATAAGGCTAGAAATAGTGTGATAACATTCGTGGTAGCTTACAACATTTGTGATGCCCTACCACGAAGGTGGCCAGTCTTAGGTAGAATCCAGCTCCTGTGTGATGACATTCTTGGTAGCTTACAACATTTGTGATGCCCTACCATGAAGGTCGTCAGCCTGAGGCTGAAACTAGCTCCTGTGTGATGACATTCGTGGTAGCTTACCACATTTGTGACGCTCTACCACGAAGGTCGTCAGCCTTAGGCAGAAACCAACTCCTAATTGATGACATTCCTGGTAGCTTACCATATTTGTGATGCCCTACCATGAAGGTCGTCAGACTTAGGCAGAAACTATCAATTCCAGTTTCTGTGTGACGACATTTTTTATGGCTTACCACATTTTTGAAGCCTTGTCACAAATGTCATCAGCTATTATTTTCAGCAACTGGAAATTTATTTCATAAGGGTATTTTGGTCTTTTTCCTTCACTTCCCATGACTTATAACCCTCTAGGAACATATTATCTTCCATTCTCTTTAGTTAAAACATCTCAAAAAGCTCTCTCATACACTTTCAACCATAAGATTAGGGTTTCCTCTCAAGATCATCTCCTCAAGAACAAGAATATTCTTTCCCATAGGGGTTAAACCCTAGTCAAGAAAAATAAAGGGCAAGACTAAGGATTTCTTCAGGAACCATCAGAAACATTAGATCTCTTTCAAGATCAAGCTTTAAGTTATGCGTAGTGATCATCTATGGATTTAATTCATTCATAGAGTTCAAGAATCATTCTTTTAAATGTTATTTTTTAAACTTTTGGGGTGATATAAGCATGTACACGTTGATGATTGTTGTTCAAGTTTCAAGATGATATCTAAGGAAGTTTTTCATGGAATATATGTAATTGTTGGTTGAAAATCATGAACTTTGGGTGGGTTGAACTAATGCACGTATGAAATCCACCTATTCCTTAAAGAATGCATGTAAGGTGTATGATAAAATGCCTAGGATATTACTAGTTCATATTTACATGATTTCATGAAATCTAAAAGACAAGTCCATGTTAGTGATACACTTCAATATGAATGCCCATGCTATTTGTGTATTCTTATGGTGATAGCATGAAGCATGTTTGATGATGGAAATATGAATTTTGTGTGTGAATTATATCGATGATTTCCCTACCATGTTTGAGGTGTTGATTAAATACATGAAGTATACTATCCCCTACTTATGATATAGAAAATTGTGGACTCCAACCTTGTGATCAAGTTATGTCATCTGTGTCAGTTTTTTTCTATTGATTCCTGGGGGTATTCGTACCCGGAAAACATAGTTATGTGCCTAGAACCATGTCATGTTTTTATGATAATCTTAGTCAAGCTATAATCTATAGAACTCAGTTAGTCATGTGGCTCAAAAAACCTCAAAAATCTCATGACCCCAGTTAACTCTCAGATAATAGTACTACTCAGCCAATCATGTGACTCAGGAAACCTCAAAAATCTTATGATCCCAGTTAACTCTCAGATAATAGTATTACTCTGTCAGTCCACGGAAGTTAGTTAATCTGTCCATGTATTGTTAGTTGAATTATGTTTAGTCTTTTCAGATGGGAGCAGGAGTTAGCACCGAGTGAACCCAAGAATGGGAACTCACTGTATATAACGGTGTGATTCTTAGCAGCCATCCTTGCATTCCTGAACTATGTAGCCAGCATAGGTTGAGACATCACAACCTTTTATATTAGGGTAGATAAGGTGGCTTAACCTATTATATGAGGGTTCCCACCGTTCTCACTAGAGTTACCTGTTATATTAGGGTTGACCATATATTGTCCTTATTAGTTGCGTGGTATTGACAGCCTTCCAGTCAGAGCAGAGATTGGACCCCATCTTAGCCATAATGGCACATATAGGGCATGTCGGTTAAACAACTACCTCCCACAGTTTCAGTATCAGTCTCAGTAAAAGAACTCAGATAGTTCTTTAGATATCAGTATACCTGGACTATTAGATATGGTTAAATTCAATTGTAGGACAGAACTCAGGGAGTTCTACCCAATTCAGGACTATCAGACACAGTAGCTCATGTTATCAGAACTATAATTCAAGTCATGTATTAGCATATAGATTTAGCTAACACGTACTCACGATCTTAGTTACAATATATGTATGTTTGCACTCTTACGTTCATATCAGTCAGTTAGTTACCATTGTTCATGCATGAAAACCCTATTTATATTTAGCCTACCTTACCCATATACTTAGTACATCCCCTCGTACTGACGCATTTGTGCTATGGTGCTTTCTTTATATATTACACCATAGGTTCAGAGTCATGAGCTCCAGATCGGCAGTAGCCGTAGCGTTTCCAGTCGTAGAGATTCAGTGAGTTCTCTTCATTCGAGGACAATATGATTAGATTTATTCATTATTATTTTAGCCAGTTATCAGTTTATCGAGTTAGTTGGAGACGTATTCCTTCAACTTCTTTTTTGAGACAGTACTTAGGGCTTTTTGATTTAAGCTCAAATTTAGCTTTCAGATTCAGTTTTCAGTTGTTTTGGGTATTTTTCACCCATATAGATGTTATATTATTTTAGTTGAACTTTATGGCCTATTGTTCATGTTTTCTGCATTATTATGTCATAAATTGTAGTATATAGGTATAGATATCAGTCATGGGTTAGCTTGTGGTCCTTCGGAGTCATAAACATCGTGTAGCGTTCCAGTTTAGAAAATCAGGGCATTACGGTATATGTATTACTTGTAGTGTAGTTGATGATATTGATGATTTGAGCTCCTGTTTAAGCACAACAATTGATTATGATATCGTTAATATGAGCACCAGTTCAATTCCGACAACTGGTTAAGATAGGTTACATTAGCATACTTGTATCAGTTATGGTATTGTGGATTCTATTGCCTTCATCCTTACATGCACATTGCCTATCACTAGTATTCCTTATTTCTATCAACCTTATAGGGGGTTGCATAGGTATAGGTATTAGTGTTGTTTGCATTACTCACTATTGTTTGATGATTGTTGGTTGAACCTTCCAACCTATGTCGGTGATAGGTTATGAAAGTCTTGGTTTTGTATTATTCATCTAAACTAGTCGGTTATTCGTGGGGTTGTTTTTTTATTGTTATCATTATGGCTAGTTTGTGACAGATTTTTTATAAATTAGGTATTGAGATTTGAGGTTTAAATCTTACCCCTTTCTCTTACGGTTATTTTACTATGCGTAATTATCCCATGGCTAGGCATTATGGATTTCGATCCTAAATTTGTTGGTCCAAGATCCTACTATGATGAGGAGACCTTATGATCTTAGTATGAATGCTTTAGGTTATATCTTAGGGTTAGCCTTGTTTATGTACATACATTTATATATGTAATTATGGTATTAGCGTATATCCCTTCCTTCATTCATTCATGTTGTATATCAAATCCTTTTCTTTATATACTATTATATATATTTACCTGCCCTTTATTTTTTTATGGTTCAGTACTATATAATTTAGTGTTAGGTTCCTGAGTATGGCTAGAATAGGATAGTTTATCCTCATTATCTCCATAGCTTTACTGTGTAGTATCCTAGTTATTTGGGTGTAGTTTACATTCTTGTTTGCATGTTATGCATATTTTCATTATTTTTGTAGCTTAGTCGGTAGTTTTTTACTGAGTAACATGAGTTTGTTACTCATACTAAAATTTTGCAGCCTATAAATCATAGTACAGGCTCTCCCCGTTGTTGTCTGCGCAGTGCAGTGCAGATCAGCTATGGTTTAGAGACATTGTCTCCCTCCTATTTATTATACTAATCTATATATTGTATTTAGAGATGGATTGTATCAATATATTTACATTTGGTACTTCATTTTATGGTCTTATTAATTTAGAAACTCTTCTATTGATCCCACCAAGTTATGGGGATATTTTATGTATTTTAGTCTTTTCCTATATTCATTCCACATTCTTTCTCTTTCTCTCTTGGAAGTCCGGTGTTAGCAGTTCTGTACTACGGGTTGGCTTGCCTACTGGTGGGTTATAGTAGGTGCCATCTTGACTTAAGAAATTAGGTCGTGACACGCTCAATCATGTTTGATAGGGTTGTTAATCTTCAATAACAAAAGGAATCTCATTGCAATATAAGTCCATTGTTCAAGGATTAGGATCTATCATTTGTTTTTCATTTAAGTGAATTAGATGTTTTTAAGGGCCCCGTAGAATGTTCTACACAAATCTCGATATTTTTTAAGATAGCGTAGAACTTGAAAACCTATTGTAGTAGATACAAATTATTTTCAATGATTTTTTTTTGAAAAGGTTTGATACTATGTTTTCTAGAATAGTTCCTTTTAAAAATAAGACCTGGCCCAAGAATTTCGAAGTTAGCTTTTAGGAGGCAATGGAAGCAGTTGTCAAACCTGAGGAAAATTTGTCTAATTTTTTTCTTTGTCTATGTGCTTCAAATACAAAATTCAGGCCCACGTAATTTCTGCAATGCTTATTCCCACAAAAGATCTCTAAGCAATATCATTTCGAGAGATGTATTTGTTCAACATTGAATAAATAAGAAATACAAAATCTATTAGGCATTGTGGTTTCATTAATTCATGCTAAAAAGTGTAGATGATACTCATGCTTCAACGATCTTTTTGTATGGGTTTTTGATTACTTGAATTTACACTATTATTGCAATTATCTTTCAAGTTTTCCAACAGTTGAAGTCTCTTCCACATACGACTCTTTAACCTTTGCTAGCATGGGCTATGCTTTGATAGGTAAAGAATGGTGTAAAAAGTAATTTGTGAAATCAAGTTCTGATCTTTCAAAGGTAAGCAAATCTACTGGTAATCCTACTTTGAAAATGCATAAGGGCATATAAGAACATATGGAGATACTCAAAGGTATCGAGGAAAAAATGTTGGGTTTTCAACAGTCGATACTAAGCTTCTGCAGTTAGGAAAGGATAGTAGTACTGACATGGGGAAAATGCATATTTCTCTTGGGGTGCTCAAACAAAGAGTCAAAACTTGCAAAAAGCTGACTCCGTCATGTCTGAACCTAATTCCTCTTGGAATGAGCTCGCTATTTCAATATAAAACTCCTATTCAAATTTCCCTAAGAATATGGAATTCTCCTATGAAAGATTCTGTTACAACATGCATAATACCCTCAACTATTTTCTCAAGAAACGATGGGGTTTTTATCTAAAAAACGTTTTCATTCAAAGGGCATCTATCCTCTTCTTTTGGGTTGGTGGCTGGGGCACTATCTTTCCACCCCTATACTAACTAAATGCTTTATTTTTTGTTTTTGTTTTGTATGAACATTACCTACAGTTATTTCATATATCTGTTTGTGTTGCTTGCTTGTTTCGCATGTCTGCTTTCTCTTTTTTATTATTCCAAATGAAGGAGAAATTCCACACATCATTACCTATTAAGCAGAGAGAACTATTTGCAAGGAGGGATACTTGTAAGGTGGATCAAACTACTAGTCAAGGGGATCCATACAAATAGGAAAGTTGACTAATGTTTCTCTTGTCATTATCAAAATGGGGGAGATTGTTAGCCTCTTATAATCATCTAATATTTTAATAATGACTGACTAACAAAAAAAAATATGCATGATAGTATAAAGGAAATCAAGATAGAAAACAATCAATGAAAATCTCAAACTAACATAGAAAGAATCAAATCAAAGATTCGAGAACATTGAAGGAGCTAAAAATATATAATCAAAAGATACCCACACACTGAGCAATTAATGAAGATTTCAGATCAAGAAGTCGAAGAGCAATCAAAGGAGAGAACTAGTATGAGGCAAGATTCAATAAAGACCAAATAAAGAAAGAGATCATATTCTCTACATAGGTATATATTTTATGGACATGTCTAAATATGATCTATTAATCACATAAAGAAAATATCATATCACAAACATGGACATATCTGATATGTACGTGCTAATAATTTTAGTCCTTAATCATGAAATCTATAAAAATCCTTGATCGAAATAAAATCCCCTGGATTTACCCTTTAGAGAATAGAAAGAATAGAAGATGGAGACTATATAAAGGCATTGAAGAAAAAAGAATCCTTACGCAACTTCACAAGAAACTATCATAATGTCTCACCTTTGAAAGAAGCCTTGTATTTCTCTCAGTTCATAATAGTTACAAAAAATGAAAAAGATTGAGTTAGTACTTTAGTTATATTTTTTGAGGTTCTATCACAAGAATATAATAAAGAACTATTGAGATCTAGGAGTTGTTTATTTTACACTGTAACATAAAGTTCATGTTAATGTCTACAGGAAACCCTTGAAACCCAATGGGACGGGTATAAACACCAAACTACTAATCTGGAATAGTATAAAAACTCTTTGTCTTTTCACTTTAATTAGTTACTGTGTTTAAGTTATTTTGTATTTATAGTTTATACTAACTTAAAGGTGAGTCGACTAACCATGTTTATTAGTTGACATAAATAGATTTTAATTCACCGCTCTTCCTTTTGAATTTTAGTATTTGGACTTAGAGAGTTGGTGGTAAAAGGCCATTTCATTAGTACAAATCTAGTGGTATTCCATTCTTGAGTAAGGATCATCCAAGAAGAGATTAGCTTTGTTGGTAGCCTACTAGTTCTATGCAGGTATGCAGACATATGTGGATCTTAGATCAATCATGGTGATCAAAGCGAGTAGAGTTCTTATCAGACCTTGTAGAGTATTCAGAAAGGTTCTTTAGTCCATGGATGATGTTTTAGATCAATGGGCATAATACTTCAGTGAATTCCAGGAGCTTGTTGTGTTTGTGAAGAGATTGGTCAATGGTCTATAGAGTGCCCCAGGTGCGAATTGGTTGGTTAGACAAAGTTGACATATTTTATTTGTCAGCTTAGAGTTCAGGAGGTATTGTAATGCCCCGTACTTTCCTAAGCTAAAAAGCAAACCATTGTTCGTACATGAGAAACCCCTAATTCTATAAGACATATTTGGGCACATAAATTACTAAGAGTACCCTAGTTATATGAGAGCTTATGATGTGTTAAGTGTGGTTATATGAGTCACTTAAGGTAGTACAAGCTAAGAGTTTTGAAATCCATCAAGTTTTAGTGTTTGAATTCGCAAGGGTCATATTTGAATGAGCATACCTTTATAAATATGTGGTATTTCTGCATATTTCTACCCAACAACTTATAGGGAATCGAATTAGCTTTCCAGCGATACCAATTTCATCAAAATTTGACACCCGAGCAAAGAGTTATGGCTTTGCGAAGTATACTGTGTCGCCTAACCAATCGCACATGGATACTAGAATACATGTGCGATAAGCAATGCCGCTCATACCTAAATGTGTGCGATAAGCAATGCGACGCACACCTAAATATGTGCGATAAGAAATGCGGCGCATACTTAAATATGTGCGATAAGCAATGCGGCGCATACGTAAAAGTATGCGATAAGCAATGCGGTGCACACTTGGTGCTTCAGGTAGTAAAAATACTCCATTTTGAGTTATTTTGAGGGCAATTAAGTCTTTTGGCACTCCTTACACACCCCTAAACTTAACCTTACAAATTTAATAGAATCTAAACATATCATAACCATATTATCAATCTATGTTCATCATCCAAGAGCACTAAAGGAGAAAAACAACTAGGGTATCAACATTGAGGGTCCAATCTTTCAACCAATCCGTTACCATAAAGGTATGTGGGGTTTTCAACAAGAACATCCTTTCGTTCTTGTGCCTAAAAATTTGTATTATTTTACGAAGATACAAGATTTTACTTGTTTAATAATGAATTTGAGATGTAAACTACTATCCTATATTCTTGTTCAAGAAACTATGATATTTTTGTGATGTATTAAAGATAAATTTCTTGACTTTTGATGTTAATATCATGTTTCAAGTTGAATTTCCAGTTATTCATATGAGTTATACTTGTCTGCTATACAAAGTATGAATCTTGAAATGTTTTGCTCAAGCGTTGATATATAGAATTTAAACCCTCTTTGAGATTATGATCTTTGGTGAAGTAATGTGTTATACACACCTTGATATTTGAATGATTTGAACTTTTGTTCTTGAAAGAGTTATTTTTGAACTCGAATGAGAAAAGAAATCCACATGTTGATTTATTATGAAAAAAGGGTAGCATGATGGCTCCCGATATGATTTGTTAAATTGTGTTGTTATGGATTTTATTTTGAAATGATCTGATCTCAGTCCGGGAGTAGTCTTTAGCACCGAGTGGGAGGTATAGCTGTGATTGGTACTTCCGTAGAACTACATGCCCTCGCAGGATGTGAGCCTAAGGCTGATTAATATAGTGATCACTAGTGAACAAAAGATTAAGGTCCTACTCCGATGGCAAGGATAGGACATCTCTCTCGAACGTGGGTTGGATGTTGAACTCCTTGTAGGTCACATGGTTTATGTCGGTTGTAAGAGACTCCCAGTGTATGTCTGTATTCTCTTGATTGCGAGGGAAAATGTAATAGTTTAAAAGTGTGAGTTGATAAAGTTATCATTTTTGAAGAATTTGATGAATATTTCTATAACTTAAATAGAATTGTTATGAAAGCTACTCCTTTTGATGACTTGAAAATGATTATAAAAGTGATGGGGATTTACTATGATGACTCACATGTTTTCACCGATGTGTTTTACTCTATGGTGATTATGATGATTTTATTTTGAGCTATGTGAGTCTCTTATTATAGCATGCATATTTTCGTATGAATATTTGTGATATAGGACTTTTATGAAAACTTGCATACACCCTCATATACTCGGTCCATATTCTATGGTACTGACCCATGTATTCGTACGTTCGCAACATTTTCCCTATAATGTAGGTCCAGGTGCTCATTCCCAAGCTTGTCCCAATGGCTCAGTGTTATACAGTTTAGTAGAGGCTTGTCAGACTAGATGGTTAGACTGATCAGTCCTGTGGAGAGGTCGTATTTTGTTACTTTCCGCATCTCTTTCATCTTGAATTATGATATTATGAAGAATATCTTGATGTTTGATTATAGTAATTGTGTCGATGAGTGTTGAATGGTATGAAAATGGCTCACAGGGTTACCTTGGGGCTACTTGTAGCCTTAAGCATCGTGTGATGCTTTGGGACCCATTTTCGGGGCGTTACAAACTTGGTATCCGAGCCTAAGGTTATTGGAGTCCTAGGGAGTATGGCAAGCCCTGTTGAGTAGAGTCTTGATCATCGGTGTGTAGCCTGCTACGTCTATGAGCAAGAGGCTATGAGACGTTTTAGGACAAAGTGTTATTTTTTTCTTTCAAAAGTCTATCGTGCTTCCAGTTGTTTCCTTTCAACTATTAATTTGTTCTCTCCTCTTTCAGAATATGCCTCCTCACCGAGTTAGAAGAAATAAAAATAGTCAGCAACCCTATCCTACTGACCCACTGAATGAAAATGTGTCCCATTCCGAATTTCGGGTAGCCTTTCAGGTGCTGGCCTAAGCTGTTACTGCGAATGTTCAGTCCAATCTAGCCCCAGGTCCACAGTATGAGGGAGGTGATTCAGCTTCTTTGAGGATCCGTGACTTTATACGGATGAATCCACCAGAATTTTATGGATCCAAGCCAGATGAGGATCCACAGTTGTACTTGGAAGAGGTGGGAAATATTACTCAGGTGATACACGTCTCTGAGTAGCATATTATGAAGTTGGTAGTATATTGGTTGAAAGACCTTTCTTATGATTGAGTAGTTGATTGAAGGAAGGGTAGAGGTAAGGATGCCGCCCCTACGTCTTGGCAGGAATTTCAGGATGCATTCCTGGATAAGTTTTTCCCTTTAGAGATGAGAGAGGCGAAGGTAAAGGAGTTCATGAACTTGCGACAGGGCTCTATGACTGTTAAAGAATATTGTCTGAAATTCAATCAGTTGGCCAAATATGCTCCTGACTTAGTAGCTGATAATCAGGCCAAATTAGTAAATTTGTGACAAGAGTGTCTAGCTATGTTGTTAAGAAGTGCAGCTCTGCTATGTTAAATAGTGAGATAAATCTTTCCTAGCTGATGACTCATGCCCAATAGATTGAAGTAGACAAGATCAAGGAGAGGGATAGAATGAGAGGGAATAGGAGAGTTAGGTCAGAGCAACACGGAAAGGGTCAGACTAGATCGTAGGGAAGGAATCGCCTTCAATTTCAGAGCCATTCATCTACACCAGCACCATCGTCAGCTAGTGCTCTCTTACCTAGGGGTGGGCAAAAGCAAGGTAGCAGGTCATATGCAGCCAGGTCCCAGTACAGTGTTGGCAGTTTGCCAAATTATCCTCCGTGTCCTAAGTGTGGTAGGACCTACCTGGGTGAGTGTTGGGGTGAGAAGAAAGGTTGTTTTGGGTGTGGTGACTTGGGTCACAAACTTAGGGAGTGCCCACATACCAGGCAAGGGCATCCTAATAAATGCCCTCAGACTCAGACTCAGACTGCTAATGCTCCAGTTCAGGTGACTTGCCCAGCCCTAGCTCAGGGCGACTCTTCTAGAACTACTGCGGTCAGTGCCAGAATAGGTTCTATGCTTTGTCATCTCACCAGGATCAGGAGGACTCTCCCTATGTTGTTACTGGTATGCTTCGTATACTTTTGATGTCTATGTTTCCTTTGACCCTGTGTCCAGTTTTTCATATGTTACACCTCTGGTTGCTGTAAATTTCAAATGAGTCCTGAAAATATTCCTGAGCCTATCTTAGTTTCTACCCCAGTGAGTGATTCGATTATTGCCCAAAAAGTGTATAGAAAGTGTCCTGTTATAGTCCTTCATAGTGTCATTTTGGCTGATCTGATTGTGTTAGACATGGTGGATTTTGATATTATTTTGGGTATGGACTGGCTTTATTCTTGTTATGCCTCTATAGATTGTCAAACCTGAGTGGTCAAGTTTCAATTTCC
Organism: Capsicum baccatum var. pendulum; assembly: GCA_030864225.1. Lineage (NCBI taxonomy): Eukaryota > Viridiplantae > Streptophyta > Magnoliopsida > Solanales > Solanaceae > Capsicum > Capsicum baccatum. The sequence goes on along the minus strand of CM061560.1, from coordinate 153,415,393 downwards.
TGATGAACCTGTGTTTGAGTAGTCTAGGAGTTCTGTATCTCCCAAGAGTCATTTTATCTCGTATATTAAAGCTAGAAAACTTATTTCCAAGGGGTGCATTTATCATCTGGTTAGAGTCAAGGACACTAAGTCTGAGACTCTAACTCTCCGGTCAGTTAGCATTATCAATGCGTTTTCTGATGTCTTTCCAGAAGATCTCCCAGTGATACCTCTTGATAGAGATATAGGTTCGAGATTGATCTTCTTCCCGATACTCAGCCCATTTCTATTTCTCCTTACCGTATGGAACCTGTAGAACTTAAAGAGTTGAAAGAGCAACTCAAAAATCTATTAGATAAGGGTTTCATAAGGCCCAGTATTTATCCTTGGGGTGCTCCTATGTTATTTGTGAGAAAGAAAGATGGTTCCTTGCATATGTGTATTGACTATTGCTAGTTAAATAATGTCACTGTCAAAAATAAGTATCCTCTTCCTAGAATAGATGATTTGTTTGAGCAATTGCAAGGTGCAAGTTACTTCTCTAAGATAGACCTTTGATCCATCTATCATCAACTCAAAGTTAGAGAGTGCGAAAGCTCAAAAATAGCTTTCCAAACTTACTATGGTCATTTTGAGTTTCTTGTTATGTCCTTCTGGTTAACTAATGCCCTAGAAGCTTTCATGGACCTTATGAATCGAGTGTTCAGATCATATCTTGAAATGTTTATTACCGTATTTATAGATGATATTCTGGTGTACTTTCGTAGTGAGAATAAACATGCAGATCATCTCCGAATTGTCTTGCAAACTCTTAGAAACCATTAATTATATGCCAAATTCAAAAAGTGTGAGTTTTGGTTGAAGTCAGTTGCTTTTCTAGGTCATATCATTTTTCCGAGGGTATTAGAGTTGATCCCCAAAAGACAAGCTATTAGAAACTGGCCTAGACCTATCTCTCCTACTGATATTTGAAGTTTCTTGGGTCTAGCTGGATATTAGCGCTATTTTGTTGAAGGTTTCTCCCTATAGCATCTCCTATGACCTGGTTGACCCCAAAAAAAGTAAAGTTCTTGTGGTCCGATTCTTGTGAGAAGAGTTTTTAGGAGTTGAAGACTCGACTAACTTCAGCCCCTGTTTTGACTTTGCCTGATGGTGTTAAGGGTTTTGTAGTATATTGTGATGCTTCTAGAGTTGGTTTGGGATGTGTATTGATGCAGAAGGGTAAGGTGATAGCTTATGCTTCCAGACAGTTGAAACCCCATGAGAAGAATTACCCCACCCATGATCTTGATTTAGCTACTGTTGTGTTTGCTCTAAAAATTTGGAGACACTACTTGTGTGGTGTTTACGTTGATGTTTTCACTGATAATAAGAGTTTGCAATATGTATTTACCCAGAGGGAGTTGAACCTTAGGCAGAGAAGGTAGTTAAAGCTGTTAAAAAATTATGATAAGAGCGTGTTGTACCATTCGGTTAAGGACAATATTGTGGCAGATGCCTTAAGAAGGGTGTCTATGGGTAGTGTTTTACTTATTGAAGAGGGTCAGAAAGAGTTGGCTCGTGATATGCACCGTTTGGATAGACTGGAGGTTAGGTTGTTTGGCTCTGTTGAAAGTAGTATAGGGGTGCAGAGCAGTTCTGAATCCTCCTTGATTTTGGAAGTAAAGGAGAAGCAAAACTTAGATGCTAGTTTGGTCAAACTAAAAGAATCAGTCAAGGACCAAAAGGTGAAGATTTTCTTCTAAGGGGGAGATGGTGTGTTGAGATTTTCTTCCGAATGTTGATGATCTGAGATTGAGAATTATGGTTGAATCATACGGCGCATGATATTCTATTCATCCTGGTGCCACAAAGATGTACCGCGACTTGCGGGAAATCTATTAGTGGAGTGGCATAAAGAAGGATATAGAAGCATTTATGGCTAAGTGTGCGACGTGCCAATAGGTTAAGGTAGAACACCAAAGACATGGTGGTATGATGTAGGAGTTCGGTATTCCCACTTAGAAGTGGGAAGAGATAAACATGGATTTTTTTACTGGTTTACCTCCTTCCCAACGCCATCATGATTCCATTTGGGTTTTTATAGATAGATTGACTAAGTTTGCGCACTTTTTGCCTATGCATACTTCTTATACTACTGAGGATTACACTAGATTGTACATCCGGAAATTAGTCAGATTGCATGGAGTTCCCTTGTCCATCATTTCAGATAGGGGTACTTAATTCACTTTGCAGTTTTGGAGAGCTTTTCAGAAAGGTCTTGGTACCCAAGTGCATTTGGTTTCTGCTTTCCATCCGCAGACAGATGGTCAGGCTGAGAGGATCATACAAACCCTAGAGGATATGTTGAGAGCATGTGCTCTTGAGTTTAAGGGGAGTTGGGATGAGAATTTACCGTTGATAGAGTTTGCTTAGAATAATAGTTTTCACTCTAGAATTGGCATGGCTCCATTTGAGGCTTTGTATGGGAGGAAATATAGGTCAACCATAGGTTAGTTTGAAGTGGATGAAGCTGCCGTGAGTGGTCCTGATTCGATCTTTGAGGCTATGGGAAAAGTCAAAGTGATTAGAGAAAGATTGAAAATCGCAGAGAGTCATCAGAAGTCGTATGTTGATGTGAGGAGAAGAGACCTTGAATTTGAAGTTGGTTACTTGGTGTATTTTAAGATTTCACCCATGAAGGGAGTGAAGAGATTCAGGAAGAAGGGGAAACTTAGTCCCCATTATGTTGGCCCCTACATTGTTCTTAGCCGTGTTGGTCAGGTAGCGTATGAGGTTGAGTTTCCTTCAGAGTTATCTTCCATTCACTCTGTCTTCCATGTCTCCATTCTTAGGAAAGATAGTCTTTCTTTTGAGTAAGTTTCTATTGAGATTTTAGATCACCAAGTCCAAAGACTAAGGAACAAAAAAGTTCCCTTGGTCAAGGTGTTGTGGCAAAACCAATCTGTTAAAGGTGCAACTTGGAAAACCAAGAAGGATATGCGATCCAAGTATCTGCACCTATTTTTTGTAAGCCCTGATCAAGCCAAAGGTACTATTCTGCTCTAAATCATTTCTTTTCAATGCAGAGTGTAGCAGTTATTTTATACTATTCAGCTGTGATTTCATGAGTCATGCATTCCTTGTTGTGTACGAAATGTAGAATGAAGTAGAGGGAAGATTAGCAAGTTGCTTCAGCTGTGTACCCTTCATTTTCTCTTTACTCTTAGTATACCCAGCGTCATTCGAGGATGAATGTCCCCAAAGGGGAGATATTGTAATGCCCCGCACTTTCCTAAGCTAGAAAGTGAACCGTTGTTCATAAATGTGAAACTCCAAATTATGTAACCCATATTTGGGAACATGAATTACCAGGAGTACCCCAGTTATAAGAGAGCTTATGATGTGCTAAGTGTGGTTATATGAGTCACTTAAGGTAGTACAAGCTAAGAGTTTCGGAATCCATCAAGTTTTAGTGTTTGAATTCGCAAGGGTCATCTTTTAATGAGCATAACTTGATAAATATGTAGTATTTCTACATATTTCTACCCACCAACTTATAGAGAATCGAATTAGCTTTCCAATGATACCAATTTCATCAAAATCTAACACCCGAGCAAAGAGTTATGACTTTGCAAAGTAGAGTGTGTTGCCTAACCAATCGCACGTTGCTACTGGAATAGGTGTGCAATAAGCAATGCGGCGCATACCTAAATGTATGCGATAAGCAATGTGGCGCATACTTAAATGTGTACGATAAGCAATGCGGCGCATACATAAATGTATGCGATAAGCAATGCGGTGCACACTTGGTGTTTCAGGTAGTAAAAACACTCCGTTTTGAGTTATTTTGAGGGCAATTAAGTCTTTTGGAACTCCTTACACACCCCTAAACTTAAACTTATGAATTTAATGGAATCTAAACACATCATAACCTTATTATCAATCTAAGTTCATCATCTAAGAAAACCAAAGGAGAAAAACAACTAGGGTTGCACAATCAACATTGAGGGTCCAATCTTTCAACGAATCCATTACCATAAAGGTATGTGGGTTTTCAACAAGAACATCCTTTCGTTCTTGTGCCCAAAAATTTGTATTATTTTATGAAGATACATGATTTTACTTGTTTAATTATGAATTTGAGATGGAAACTATTATCCTATATTCTTGTTCAAGAAACTATGATATTTTTCTGATGTCTTAAAGATAAATTCCTTGACTTTTGATGTTAATATCATGTTTCAAGTTAAATTTCCAGAGTTTCATATGAGTTATACTTGTTTGCTATACAAAGTATGAATCTTGAAATTTTTTGCTCAAGTGTTGATATATAGGATTTAAACCCTCTTTGAGATTATGATCTTTGGTGAAGTAATATGTTATACACACCTTGATATTTTAATGATTTGATCTTTTGGTCTTGAAAGAGTTATTTTTAAACTTGAATGAGAAAAGAAATCCACATGTTGATTTATTATGAAAAAGGGGTAGCATGATGGCTCCCGGTATGAATTGTTTAATTACGTTGTTGTGGATTTTATTTTGAAATGATCCGAGCTCAGTTTGGGAGTAGTCTTTAGCACCGAGTGGGAGGTGTAGCTGTGATTGGTACTTCTCTAGAACTATGTGTCCCCGTAGGATGTGAGCCTGGGGCTGATTGATATAGTGATCACTAGTGAACAAACGATTAAGGTCATACTTCGATGGAAAGGATAGGAAAGCTCTACCCAACATGGGTTGGACGTTGGACTTCATGTAGCTCACATGATTTATGTCAGCTGTAAGAGACTCCCAGTGTGTGTGTATTCTTCTGATTGAGATGAAAAATGAAATAGTTTGAAAGTGTGAGTTGAAACGTTATCATTTTTGAAGAATTTGATAAATATTTCTATATCTTAAAGAGAATTGTTATTAAAGCTACTCATTTTGATGACTCGAAAATGATTATGAAAGTGATTGGGATTTACTATGATGACTCACATGTTTTCACCGATGTGTTTTACTCTATGGTGATTATGATGATTTTATTTTGAGCTATGTGAGTCTATTATTACAGCATGCATATTTTCCTATGAATATTTATGATATAGTACTTTTATGGAAACTTTCATACACCCTCATATACTCGGTTCATATTCCATGGTACTGCCCTAGGTATTCGTACGTGGGCTACATTTTCCCTATAATATAGGTCCAGGTGCTCATTCCCAGGCTTGACGTGATTCTCCGAGCACATTGGTCTACTTTTTCTGCAGTGGTGAGTCCTCACGGTTCGAGGACTGATTATTTTAGATTTCACTCTTTTATTTTGAGTTATCATTTTATTCCCTGATGTTAGGGTCAGTTGGGGTCTATCCCAATTGCTCAGTGTTATATAGTTTAGTAGAGGCCTGTCAGACTAAATGGTTAGATTGATCAATCTTGTGGAGAGGTCATATTTTGTTACTTTCCGCATCTCTTTCGTCTTGAATTAAGATATTATGGAGAATATCTTGATGTTTGATTATAGTAATCCTGTCGATGAGTGTTGAATGGTATGAAAATGGATCAAAGGGTTAGCTTGGGGATACTTGTAGCCTTAAGCACCGTGTGACGCTTTGGGACCTATTTTTTGGGCGTTATAGGTGTGTTATTATTATGGGAAGCATGGTCCTTTCAGTAGAAAGTTCCCATTGGTTAGTGAAACTGTTGTAGATTATTGGGCCCAAGGCCATGATGATGATTTTATTTGGACTCAGTGTAAGTGATCTATCCTTTTAAAAGATCTGGTTAGTCTATCGATGCTCAGACGCTTATAATTGTATTGTTGGGATACTAGCGATTGCATGCATAGATTAAGCACAATCATTCTCACTTAATGGTATGATTGAAACTAAAAACGTGGTTTTACAACATTTTTCCTAAAAAGGGATTTTATTCCCACATTTCACTTTTAAGTAGATTTGTTGATAATGGGAATTGTACCACCTTAATATATTATTTATGAGGTTTTTGAACTAGGAATGATGTTTTAGAAATCCTACTAAGATATATTTCAATTAATAGTTTTACTATTACTATTCACTTTGGTCAAGAGAGAGACTCCGACCCTTTCTATACTTTTCTGATTATTTAGTCTTAGAGTTGATCCAAGATATTGGATTTATAAACTCACACTCTTTTAGCCGTGTTTTAATTCCATGCATTTATTATGTATACATATCTTTTGTATTGGACAGAGTAGATTGATGATGATAGGAAACCTTAGGGAAGAATGAGGTCGGTATAATGGTACTCCCAAACCCCTATGGGACCTTTTATCTGTGAGCTGATGTGCTGAAGAATACAGATTATCGGAGGTATTGAATTTGAGATTTGTTGATCTTAAAAGGTGTCTACACTAGGTTAGGTTATGGCACTTAGATCGGTTATGGTATAATGAATATATCCTGCCTTCATTCATACATGCCCATTCTCTATCACTGGTATATTGCTTGGTCCCTATATCTATCAGTCTTATGTAGGGTTGGATAGGTATAGAATATGAGTGTTATTTACTACGTGTTGTGTGATTTTTAAAGCTTTTGCGTAATGGGGCCCAATAAAGATATTTTTTGTCCAGACTAGCCAGTTACTTTATTGTTATTATTAAGGTTAGTTCATAGAAGGTTGATTATGGACTGATACTGATATTTAAGGTATGATTTTGATCCTCTCTTTTATGGTTGTTATATTATGGATAATTATCTCTTGGTTAGACATTGTGAACTAAAGGCCTAGATCATGCTCGCATTAGCTTTCCTACTTTGTTAGTATTCCCTTTAGGTGTTAGGTTGGCTACCTTAGGTTTTTACCTTCAATTTAGTCTTGTATACCTATGTATGCATATATATACACACACACACATATATATAGATGTAATAGTACTGTATATCCCTCTCTCAGGTTGTACGTCTATTTTTTGTCCTTGTATACAAATATATATATATATATATATATATATTTCCAACCTCTTTTATCTGTATATTGTCCTATTGTATATAGTATACTGCTTAGTGCTTAAGTGTGGCTTGAATAGAATAGTTTATCCTTACTACCTCTTAAGTTCTTTTACGTTAGCCTCCTGGATATTTGATTGCGTTTTACATTCACTTGCATGTTATCTATATTTGCATCATCTTTGGATCTCAGTAGGTAGTCTTCTACTAGGTTGTACCTATGTTATCATTTATTACTTCATTTTTTATTCTAAATATATTAGAAACTCTTATACTAACTTCATCGAGTTTTGGGTCTACCATATGTATTATCCCTTATATCATATTTATTCCATATTTTTCTTTCATTACTTTGTATTGTCCATTACTAGCGGTTTCGACTATGGGTTGGCATACCTATGGTGGGTTATAGTAGGTGACATCATGATCAAAGAACTATAGTTGTGAAACATATCAACCTCGATATGTAAAACTTGTGAATCAATGTTTACTAGTTTCTATGAGTTAATGTGATGCAAGAGTCATAAGAAGGAGATGGAAATCAAGTCATTTGAGAGCTTTTCCTCTCCATTATAATAGTCTTAAGATTATACTTTGCTGTAGAGTATTTTTATGATGAGGTAGTTAGGTTATAACTAAAACTAGCGAAAATGGTAAATCACCTGCATAGTCTCCTGAGTAGACTCTACTATAGTGGACTAAGGCCTACCATAATAGTATCGCTGTAGGGTCAGATGACCTCTATAGCATGCCTTAGGTAGTCAGTGAGACCCATTTTTCTTTTGTTCCCCAAAATCTTACAACGTGCATCACAAATTACCCCGAAATAATCTTGACTTGACATATTATTTGTATTTGCATATTTTTATTCATGAAAATATTCATAATGATGAAATAGTTAATTGAAATAGATACCAATTAATCATTCATTCATCCCTAAACAAGAATGGAGGATTGAAGTAGGAAGTCAAATTGTTCCAAAGAAGATATACGAATGAACCAACACTTACTTTACTAACTTCTAATTATACTATCATCCCCCTCTTATCAAGGCCCTCTGAATTCTACAACCTTACGATGTTTACTTTGAAAGTAATTATAAATTTAAGAACTTTACACAAAATGGTGACTAATGTAGACCTTACGACATTAGGTTCTTAAGAAACATATGATAACCAAACACGAAAATTCTCATCATTGAAAAAACTGCAAGAAAAGTTGAATGAATGAAAATTTTCCATGGGTGGCTGTTGTAGAAGACAATGGCTTACTACAACGACACGTCTATAGTGGGTAGTGGGTGTCTATAGTATCCCTTGATAGCTTAATAAGGAAAAATGTTTCAGTAGTGGGAAAATGCTTCATTACCCTCATTTAAAAGTAACACTATCCCCTAAAGAGGAATTCTCTCTCAACAAACCTCTCTTCTCACAAAATCTTAAGGTCAACTCTTAATTTCTCACTATATCAAATCATTTGGTACTTCATACTATGAATCTATAGTAGGATTTGCTATAGATTTGAATACAAATTGGGTTCTTTGATATGATATATATTTGGTTTGTAGGTGAATGTATTTTGTTAGCATTTTTGTTTTCCTGCATCAATGTATTATAGTAGATGAAGTAGGAGATCGTACTATATGAGATCTTCATATTGAATATTAGAATCTATATTGTAAGATAATATATTGCATTGAAAGTGTGTGATCAGTATTTTAAATATACTGAGTACGTGAGATAGGAATAACTTACCTAGGTTGATCCTGACACATGTAGCATGATATCTAATGCATAACTAGGTAATGAATATGTGTTGTATGATATGCTAAATAAATAAGTATGGGGTTATGAAACAATTTGAATTTGAATTGTGTATTTGGGAGCTACTATTAAATAACATGCCCTAATATAAGCTAACAACGGTCCAACCTATAACCCCAACTACAAGGGTAATTAGTACCTTGCTAAGGTTATGAACACGGACTGGCATGCATCTTAAAAATCAATGTTTATAAATGCAAAGGTATCAGCATGATATCATGGGTGAACCTTTATAACCGGTAGTGGAGACTTAGTTCGGGGAAATAGGGACTCTTACTAAGGGTCTCAACCTAATTGATGGGTGAGCCTTCATCCCTATAACTGCTCGGTGCCAAGTACTACTCCCAACTGAATAACAACTGATAATTGATACGCTTAATAATATGAATAATTTGAAGATTGATAATAAGTAATAAACCTGAAAGCATCCAAATCATAAAGTATGAAGAATTGAATATTCAATAATATATGAATCAAATCCTATGTCATCAGTTGTTCATAACATGCCATCTCTGAATAATACAACTACTATAACAATTTTTATAAGCTGAATAAAATAAGAAATTTTATAACTAAGACTAAAAAGCATGGACTAAAATAATATAATGAGGCATTTCTATTACAGACATGTAATGACAACAAAATTCATGGTAAAACATTGATTTTTATCTTAATGATAAGAAGGAACTGAGTTATCAAGGAATACAAAATATTTATGAACCCTAGGCTATGAGGAAGCAATTCAATTGAGGTTTGAGCAAACTTTGGGGCTCAGTAGGTGAAAGGATACCTATTGATGAAATCCCACATACCTAAATATTAAACCATTGAAGAATTTGTTGAAATCTGGGCCAGAAAGTGAAATCCCCTACTTCTTTATTTTTGGGAGAAAATTGCCTCTTCTATTTTATTTTTTCTAAGTGTCAGATGATTTTTGTGTAATAGGGAATTAGGGTAGTCCTGGACTTAATAAGCAGCATTAGTATAACCAAAGACATAGTTTTGATGTTAAAAGAGTATCAAACCCCTCAAAAGATGTAATTAGAAATTTCTAGTATTGTGTCATACAAACCATCCCATGATTGCGAAACCCACCAACAATCATGGGTAGTATTCATGGTTTCCCTTAGCTAGCAGGAACTTAAATGAGAATGGTGGAACCCTTATCTAACAGTTTAAAATGCCTCATAAACCCTTAACTGGACGGTTTGATTTCTTAGCTTACGCTGGCTACGTAGTTCTGGAACTCAAAAATTGCTTCTAAGGATCACACCCTCTGCTATCAGGTGAGCTCCCATCCCTGGGTTCACACGATGCTGAATCCTACTCCCAAATAAAAGACACTAAAATTATCATACTGAACTGGACTGAATTGATAGTAAGTACTGAATTAAATACTGGACTAATTCTGAGCTTATTAAGTTTTCCTGAGCTTTGGGACTGACTGAGTTCTACTGAGTTTTGTAACTGACTGAAGGTAATGCTGATTGTGACATGGCTGATACTATTTTGCAACTGACATTGGCTCTAGGTAAACAACTAAATTTTTGGGTATTAAATACCCCAAGCACACGATAGCATGAAAAGTAAATCATAGTATAATCCTTAAAATAATAAATTTAGCAAGCTTGTCCATGATTGATTCATAGAGGCATTCAATCAAACACTTGTAAGGCATCTACTTAAACATGAATAGGAAATACATGCCATCATGTCATAGTTTCACTATTTCATTCTCATGGACATTCCATCAAACACTTGCAAGGCATAACTTTAGCATGATTAGAGATTTAACGCATTGTAATGACATGAGTTCAACACTACGATCACCAAGAAAACCCAATTACACATCTAACTCAATTAAGCATTTTGTCAAACACATAAGAGGCATAATCTTGTACTTGTTCATGAATGACATTCTAATATATCATAATTACAACAATCAATTTTCAATTCAAAGATTCTTGATTGGGAAATTACCACCACACGCATGATACTTTATTTTCATGAATCTAGCAATTAAATCTTGAATTTGATCTCCCAACATCAAAACATATATGAACACAATTGAATTCAAATATGTAAATCTTGAAATCACAAATCTTGTAATTAAAGGGGTTCTTGAACTCCAAGGGTGCAAGGAAAACCTTGGATGAACACCAAGCATACCTTAATAGTCAATTTCGTGGAGAGTGGGGTGAATTCTTGAGGTTTATTTCTTGAACTTGTTGAAGCTAGGGTTTATTCTTGAGAAGATTTTGTGAAAATTATGAGGGATTTTTCTATTTGGGGCTTTAATCACGTGTTATTGAGCTATGGGGTGAAGGAAAAAAAAACCCATTTGCCCTTAAAAATGCGGATCTTAACTGCAGAAATTTACCAGACCGGACTAGCCAGGTCACTGCGGGCTCTAGAGTGCTGCTATGGATGAGGTTCCACATTCTCTATTACAGGCTTCACCTAACACCGGACTAGGTATGGCTCTGCGGGATAATCACCCTAAGTTGTTATTTTGGAGTTTCAAACATGGCCTTACATTATTCCAAAAATTCTGAAACTCACCCGAGATGTACTATGTACTCCCCCGATCATGAATCAACTTAAAAACTAACTTTCAGAGGTTGAGAAGGTCATAAATAAATTCCATAAAATTGGAGGGCCTTAGAAAAGACTAAGTCCTAACACTTAGCTGAAAATTTTCTAAGTCGGGACCTCTTTCGGCATGCTTTAAAAGATTACAACGATGAGGATTTTCTGGGGTCTTACACTGCAGGTGAATTCACCATCTTCACAATAAGAGTGAATAAAATTACATATCAATATAGAACACCCAATACCAATTGGAATCATGTAATAGTATGAAACAAAGAAGTAATTGAGTTTCCCTATAGTCTTATTGCCTCTTGACGAAAAGTATTGATATTTCTGTACTGTTCCACCAGACTATAATAGACATGTTCTAAGTATGATGAGATAGTTTAACTCTAGGCTCTGATACCACCTTTTTTATGACACAAATGGCCATGATTGGCACCCACACTAACCCTCTGGTGGGAAAACCCTCTAACCGAGATGTTAACACAACCAACTAACCTATTTTAAGATGAGATAAATCCAAAAACCAACTTTAATCTTAGAAATCTCAAAAAAATATAATAAAATATATAATTGTAGAAATAATCAACTATTACAACCACGAAGACTTAAAATTCATTGTAGAATCATTCTTGATAAAAAAATAACGTGTAAGATAATACGAAAAACAAAATAATAAGAAGAATTATAGTCAGAAAGAAGGAAAAAACTCAATAAGAAGATTCATGGTGGCCTGAATATAAAGGACTCACCCTTGAATCAATAAGCTACCACAACTAAAGATAAGATTGTGTCTAATCTCTAGAGCACTATTCACTCTCAACAAATGAAGAACGCATGGTAGTATTAGTATATACTACTATATTTTAGTAGGCATCATTAGCCAACTCATATTAGAAAAATGTATACACATAACTCAAATAACAAGTAGACAGGACATCAAAGACATAACAAGTAATTCACAATAGTCAAGAAGTATATTCCAAAGAGGCCTAATAATGTCCATAACTAAGAGCCCTTTTGAGATTGCTGTTAGAAAACTGCTTATTTAAGAAACACTTTTATAAAATAGTTTTTCAAAAAAGTTCTTTTAAAAAAACAATATATGTTTGGAAAATTCAATTGAAAAGTGTTTTTGATAAACAAATTGTGTTTGGATAATCTTTTCCAAGTTGTTATTTCTAGAGACAAATGACCAAAAATTACATGTGTCAATTGATTTTTACTACTAAAATTATTTTATAGAGATAATCTATTTCAAATATATATTTAATATTTTCTAATTAATGATTTAAAATTAAATGTTTGAGAAAAAAACAAGTGCTGCAAAAACATTTGATATTGCAACATGATTCATCTGTCATTTATTATAATTAATAATAAAAAATGACGAGTTATATATTGTTCAATCATCACCATCAATGATATTTTTGGTTACATTTAAACAAAATGACTGAAAAATAAAATAATAATGTATAAATAATAGAATGAAATAAAGAATTATGATGTAATATGAAATATAAAATTCTAATAGGCATATTTTTTCCATGAAAAAACTGATTTTTTTCTTTTGTTTTTGAAAAGCATGACTTTCTTATTCTTCCTAGTAGCAGAAAACTGCTTCTACTTCTTTCTAAATACACTTTTACAAGTTTACCAAACATACATATTTTAAAAGAAGTATTTTTTATCCAAAAGATGTTTTTTTAGAAAAAAGAAATTCCAAACATGCTATAAGTCACACAACTAATAAGAATATGACCCATATAAGAATAATCACTAGTTCAATAACACAATATGATGAAAATCTATTGAAATCTCAACCTTGCAAAGATAATTTCAACTGTCTCATTACCATCCTAATATGATATACTAACTCACATATCAGTCACTAGTATATTGACACTTAAGAAGGGAACTATTTCTACCCAACAAGTCATACCGCTAGGGAGCAATCTAAGTCTATGTATTTTATTGTCGTTGTACCTAGTATTCTGCAATAGTATCAATAAAAATATCTGTACTGACACATTACTAGATCTAATGAATAAGTACAATATATATTTCTTGGTCTACTATCTCTCAGGATATAACACAGTGAACCCAATCTACATGTACACATACAATCATAATGCATGTTTTAATCAAGTTCATTATTCAATAGTATATTCATTCAGGAATTATCAATCATAATCATCTATAAAAAGTATCCCTCACTTACAATCATAATTCATATTTTAATTAAGTTCATTATTCGGTAGGATAATCATTCAAGCATTATCAATAATAATCATCAATCAAAAGCATCCCTGAAGATCAATTAATATGTATTCAATTTAGGAACACACACGCTATCAAATCAAGTCTAAACTCAAATTAACCATAATCTACCTCCATCAAAGAATTTGGATCTAATCTAATTTTCAAGATCCTTTCTTTTACATAATGCTTTGGATCTTTCATGTTCTAAAAGAAAACAATCCAAGAATAATTAACCACTTACTTTTCAATTATAATAGTTTGGATTAAACCCCACAAGTTTTAACCTTTTCATAGATTAAAACCATACATAAGGGGTTTTAATTATCCATTTTTTCCTAAATCACCATAATTAATATTCAAAGGGATTGGTAAAAGGCTAGTACACTTGCACACAATCTATGTTTGGATGTTCTAATTAACAACCTAGAATAATTCCCATGAAAATTTATTTCTACCTTAAAGTTTTTCCCTCTCATTCATGAACTTAGGACCTAAACTCAAACCTTTACCTTAACAAATCAAATGTATTAATTATTATTAGGAAAAATTAATGAACTAACCTTAACAAAAAAATACCCCTATTGAGTGGAAAATTTCCTCTCATAAACCTAGTCATGCATGCTTTATGTTTTGAAATATAAACTCTATTTTTTGACATAAGAACATTTAACTACTTGATGATTGTTGCAGTTGTAATATGACCACTATAATAGTCCTGCTATCAAAGCCAAGGGGATGTCCACAAAGTTTCATGCCTTCCCCACACTTGCTATTACCGAGGCTGGATAATGGTTGTAGTAGTGGTACTACAGTAGTGATTCAGCAGCTATAGCATTCCTTAACAAATAACTCAAGAAGTTATCATGACTTCCCCTATTTCATAGTATATGCCTTAATTTTATGCAATACAGTTTTATCCCTACTCGCCAACATATAACTAAAGTTTTACAAATTCTTTGTCTTTCTGAAATTCCAAGAAATAACTATTCCTAATTTTTCTTCATAATAAATTGAACGCACAATCACTAAACACTACACTACAAGTGTTCCATCATATATAAGTCACAACACAATAATTTTTTCAAAAAATACCTTAGCTTGATATTTATCAACCTTAATCCACAAAAATCTCTAATAACGTACTTCATCATAAACCATGGTATAAAAATGAAATGGATTATTAAAAGATATGTTGAACAACTTTAGAGGATTAATAGGATTAATAAAGTTATTGTGTAAGATTTCCACTTTTTATGAACAAGCCAATCAATCCTTGTTCATAAGGCCACAAAACTTTAAAAATCAAAATCATACTTAAGATCCATGAAACATTTTTAACTTATCTTCAATGAAAAGGATGAGAATTCAAAGAACTATCTCTTGTATGCCAATGTATTAATAAGGATACAAAAAAAGGTGAAATAGTTAAATGTTATTCGAGACATTGCAAAGAAAGAAGTAGAAAAGGTCGAATCTAATGTCTTGCAGCTAAATATGAGTACCATAAATGTTCTAACATTTTTTGTGGCAACTGTAAATTCCTCGAACAACATAAAAGAGAGGAAGCAAGGCATATAAAATATACATAAAGATTTATTTAATAATAAGATGTTTAAATTAGCCTACAAAAATATTATACTTGAGCTCCTTGTTCTTTTTTTTTTGGCATTTGACTGATTATTGGATACTATTACAACAATAAAAACCTCTTTATGCATAAAATTTTTTTGACTTTTAGTTTGCATTTTAGCTTCAATAATTATTTACTTATTTTGGTGCATTGATGTCATAGTATTTGGCTTCAACTTTCTACTAAACATTATTGTTTATCAACTTTGTGTCTTTATAGTTTAAAAGTTATATTATGATTTAAGAATGTCAAAATTATATGTGACACATCGCAATATAAAACATATCCAACAATTTAGAGATTAAAACCAATAGGATAATTACTAATCAATTTAAATAAGTCAGGTTATCTATTGATGTTCCAATAATTTTAGATCTTTGGCAGTATACTAGAAAACATATCTTGGCTTGGGAGAGTTAAAATTTTGAGTATCTTGATTTATTGAAAACTATACTTTCTAATCTAAAAAATATCCAAAATTCATTTCTTAAAACCATCAGCATCATTTTAAAAAATTTAAGAAGTGAAGCTTAGCTGCTAACATATTGATAGTTTCAGATTTGCACAATTACAACCAAAGAATCATCTCAACATGGGAACATTATAATCATGAGTCACTTTATTTCTCAAAAATATCACATTTCATATCAATTTTAGATGTCAAGCTTAGGTACTAATGATTTGACAGTTTTACATTCACCTGATTACATATATAAATAATATTTTTATGTGGAAGCATTGAAGTCATGATTATTTTTTCCATTGTATAGAAGACTCAAATAATTACAACATAAAGAAAATTCATGGCCTAAATATTTATAGATATTTCTTCAAACTTCACATATTTCAACCTTGCCATATTTTTTAACTTTGTGTATTCGTGGTAGAAAATCCATAAGATGGAGCAAAAGTACTAAAATCATCAACTTCTTAATCCATTAAAAAGATAATTTGAAGAACTATGATTGAAATAAAAATTAAAGTCACAAGATTATCAAATTTGTATAAATATTATCCAAACTAAGCTTAGATTTGGCCTTGATCAACTATTCATCTTTACACATTTGAGGCATAAAATCCGAGTGCCAAAATCATGAGCTTCTTGTTGTAAAAGAAAGGGATTCTAAGAGATGAAATCGGTATAAAAATAACAACTAAATTGTATACAAATTAATAAAGATTTTTCTTTGAAGTAAGCTTAGAATATGTACTCTACTCTTCAAATTTGAGAATTTTTTTGTAGAAAATCCATAACATGGGGCATCACTGCCTAAATCATGAGTTTCTTATTTCACTAGAAAGATGATTGATGCATGGAAAATTTGTTACTCATTTATTTCCAAATTCTTCCACACTAGACTGATTTAATTATGTAAGTGATACAACCTTATATTTAAATGCATTAATGTCAAGTTTTTGTGATCTTGTAAGGAATATGATGAAAATGAGTTGAGATCAAGCAGGAAGGGAAGGAAAGTTGGAAAAAAAAGAGTGATCTAGAGATCAAATGACTCTCAGGTACCATGATCATGACTTGAGAGTCGCCATCGCAGTTAGTCAATAAAAGTCAACATATGGCGATCACAGCAATATTCCATGGGATAGCAAAAGTGCAATCACAATTGGCTAGGAATTTTCAAGGGCAAAATAGTAATTCAATGCAGCTTAATCCCAAAACTCAAAAGCTGAAAACCCTTTCATATTTTCAACATCTTTTAACTAATTTTTCCAATTGTAGGTACAGAGAAGATATTCCATATTGAGGAAAGAATAATTATTAAAAATCTTTTCCAAGGGATTATTAGTTGTAATTTTTAATTAATGTGTGGATTTAATCTTTCTTTGTTTTCAATGGATGCACTGAATTCCAACTTGGTTACATCTGCTCAACATAATTTCATGAGTAGCTAAATTCTTATTTTAGGTTTATGTCTAATTAGAAGGTTAATAGGTGTGAGGGTTAGTTGCCAGTCCAAACAACTAGTTAAGGATGTTGGGTTTTTCTATTACTTTAGTTTTGAATAGAAAATTATGGGTGGAAACCCAAAATGTCTTGGATCCCATATCATACTTATATGGGGAATATGTGTCATGAGTAATTGTGAACTAAATTTAAATTAGCTTCTCTTATGGCATTATCTTATAAATAGGGATGTTATTGTATCGACAATTTTCATAAGCATCATTTTAGATATAAGGATGCTAGTATAAGGTATTGAATTGATGATATTTTCATGCTCATGAGATATTTGAATGAATCCACAAGTGAAATTTAGTGTTCTATTGATAGACTAACAGTGATACCCAAAATCTAGCCTACCTAAACCTTTCACTAAAACTTGGACTAACTTTTCACTACCCATACATGACTAGCCCCTAAGATAGCGTTACCCTAAGATGCAAACCTATATCTTACAAACTTCACTGATGTATGTCCCCTATATGATATTTTGTACATTACTCAAGAGTCTATTTAGTTGAGGCTTTTCTCATTCTCCTTAACTGGTAAAGCGGTTTTGGGGTTGAGATCTATAGTCGTCGAGATTATTACATCTTTGATCAAGCATACGGAAACCGTTTTTGATATATATCTTCCTCCATCTATAATTCTGCAACTATGAGATAAAATCAAAAAATTTCATCAACTCAGTGGTGATCCCCTATTTGAGGAGTGGAAAAGGTTCTATGACAAACTCTTGTAATAGCCAAACCATGAAGTGTCGTAGAAGGTGCTTCTACAAATATTTTATCAAGCACAAGACCGATTGAATAAAAATATTGTTGACAATGTATCTGGAGGGTCTTTTGTCAAGTAATCATATGGGGTTTCATCAACTTTGCTGGATAAAGTTACAAAGAAAAACATACTCTGAGGTAGCCATAGGGTCCCCTATTGCATCATATCCCAATAAAGAGAAAATAAAGAAGGCAAGGGAAGAGAAAAATATGGCCAAAGTGATGACCTAATTAGATCTCCTCACCAAACACGTGATGGGAGCACCTTTTAAATAGGTCAATGTTATTGCCTCTCAAGGTTCCAAAATTTATGATAAGGATGAAGATAAGGCACTTGATAAAGAGATAGGGTTTGTGGAAAACCATCTGGGGGAGGGTTCCCATCTGGCCTACCAAAGTCAAGGCAAGAATCAAGGTTAGAACGATCAAGATCGAACTTGTGATGGGGTGTTATAGACAAAAGCATAGAGACCAAGATTGGTGGTATAATAATATAGGATATAATAGATTTTTCCTCTCATTATTGTGTTAAGGACAAGGAAGCAATATCGATGGATCTCAAAAATTTAAAACCAAGGATGTGCTTGCTTGAATTTGTATGTGTGTTATAGGTATCAATAAAATGGTAAGGGAGATGAAGGGAGAGTTTTCTCAAATTAATCAAATAGTAATGTCACATTTGACTTCCATCAAGAAATTAGACATATAAGTGGAGCAAATTTCAACCCAACTAAATTCTTGACCAAAAGGAGGCCTACCTAGTGACACAGTGGCAAATCAAAAGAATAATGCCCAAGTTATGGCCATAGTTACTGGAAGTGGTATAAATCTTTGTGAAAAAGTGGTTGAAGTGGAGAAAAAGTCTCTTGATTATCAAGTTAATATGTATAGAAAGTGGTCATAAATTCCAAGTGATTGTGCTTCAATGTCTCTTGAAGGGGTAATGAGGAACTAATGATAGTTGAAAAAAAGAGTGATGCCAAATAAAATCCTAAAGTTATTGATTGTGATAAGAAAATGAGGAATGAACCTCAAAGTTCCATTACCTTAAATTAAAATTCTTCCATTCTTTCCACAAAGTTTGAAGAAGAAAGATGACAATGCCATGCTCAAAAAGTAACTTGCAAAGATTAGGAAACTCTCATTCAATATTCCACTAATAAAGTCTCTTCAAGAGATCCTAGGGTACGCTAAATTAAAGAAAAATTAACTTTGAAGAAGTGGCTTATGGATGATAAGACTATTGAAGTGACCCATAGTTGTAGCTCTATCATGTCAAATGCGTGGAAGAGAAAAAGGAAGACTTGGGTGAATTTATAATTCCTTGCACCATCAGGTGGCCAAAATTTGAAAAAACATTGTATGATCTTGGGGCAAGTACCAACATGACGCCATATGTCTTGTATCAAAGGCTAGGTTTAGGATCTCCCACACCCAGAAACATAAGGCTCTTGATGGCGGACTGTTAAATAGAAAAATTGGTATGCATATTTACCTATGTGTTGGTTAAGGTTGACCATTTTATCCCCCCAATGAATTTAATAGTCTTTGATTATGATGTCAATTATGAGATACCAATCATATTCGGGAGACCATTTTTAGCAATTGGATGAGCCCTAATTGATACGGAGTATGGAGAAATAAAGTTTTGGGTGAATAATGACAAGGTCTCTTTCAGTGTGCGTAAAATGACAAATCATGAGATACAAGTTATGTTTGTGATCGATGTTGTAGATGAAAGAGAGGAACTTGGGTGACTTCATCTCAAAGATCTAACTTGATGATTGATGTATGTCATGCCGCAACGTTAAATTAGGCATGATAAGCTATCAATTTGATGATTTTCTAGCACCCTTTAAGACTAAATTGCCATGCTTTTCCATTAATTTTATGCTAATCTCTTACTTAATGCCCATTTGTTTAGGAAAGGATGAAAAGGGAATATGAGAAAGCCATTCAAGTTAAAAAGAGAAATGTGAAAAAAAAAAAGACAAATGGTAGAAATAAAGCATAAGAATGGACCCTCAGTTATCGTGATCACAACTTGAGAGTTACAATGATAACCTATCATTAAGTCAACCAGAGGGAAATTGTAACATTACTACCGCAATAGCAAGAGTCACAAACACGGTGAAGATGGTAATCGCGGCAGAGAATAAAAGTTTCAAGGCTATTTATTATAATATTTTGAAAATATAGAATTAGGGTCAAAAAAAGGTTTATTGTTCATTTATCACCATCCGGTATTAATCTTTCATCATCAACTTATCTGAGTTGTATGGTTTTGCCTTGTTTGGAGCTTAGATCTTGAATTTGTACTAATTTGAGAGACGAATCATTTAGGGGAACTCAAAGATGTAGATTTTCCATCACCCATTGAAGATTCATTGTATTTTAAAGTGTGGTTTGCCCTCTCTTTATTTGTAATAAATAAATTTAATGGAAATGTTGGTATATTTTTCTTTGTTATCTCTATGATTTTCAAGACCTACCTCTTGTGATTATGTTTTAGTAGGTCACAAGTGTGTGGATATTGATTGTTAGCTCTAATTTGTGGTTAATATTGTTGGGTCTCACAAATCTTTGAATGCACAGTGGGAATTGTCGATGGAACCTCAATTTCCCATAAAATTCCCACATCATACTTGATAAAGAGATGTGGGTTGTCTTGATCCAATATTATCCTCGGAAGAGAGATGTAGTTGACATAAACATTTGTGAACAATAATGTACACATAAGTTATTCCCGTTTTGTTGTCTTTGAAATAAGGATAAAAGGTGGAATAACTATCTTTTGAACATCATCCTTATAAATTAGGATATTTAATTGTGGCATTTAGGTTGATTATAATGTCAACTCCCATGAGGTATTCGAAATAATCCATGGGTGATATTTTTAGTTTTTGTTTGAAAAACTAACACCGAAATCGTGAACATAGCCTACCCACTAACACATTAATAAAAATTGGATGCTATCTTTCCTATATTCGCATACAGTAGTTTGATTATAGGAAAACATAATCCCAAGATCCATTCCAAATTGATTAGACTCAAATCAGTGGTGATTTTACCACTCATTCTCAGTAAATTTTTTTGTATATTACCTTGTTTTAAATGAATGATTGAGACATATTGGTGATAAAATGCACTAACACCCACTCTTTCTATGCATAGAATTGAAGAGATCAAAAGAAGTGGATTGGAGCTAAAAATAATAAAAAGGGAGCAAGAAAACTTAAGCTGAAGACTTGAAGCTGCAAGGCCTCAGGTACTACAGTCATGGTCTGCTGACTGCGATGGTAGTACTAAAGTAAATGTCATCCAACCGTGATCATGGAAGTTAGCCATGATTGCATAACCTCGGTAGCAGCTAGATCCGCATGATCGCAACTTAGTGGAAGAAATTAGCCCAAGGGATAAATTGGAAATGCACGTGGCTGATCCTAATTTTTACCAAATAATTCAAACCCTAGCATGATGGATCATATTCCATCTTCCCTAATTTTGAGGTTTTAGATCTTGAATTCAGAGCCTCCATTTTGAAGAAAAAATATTGTATAATTTTTGAATGAAGAATACATTGGATACTTTCTAAGTGGAAGATTAGCTCACATCCATTGTTGATTTATGGGATTGCCATGTTTGATGTAACATTTACTTAAGCTTCAATAAATAACTTTAAGAGAGATTATGGATATATCTATACTTATTTATCTTATTTGTATCTAGATCTCCCTCTTGTATTTATGTGTGAATAAGGATTAATATGTGTGTGGGTCGTTATTGGTTAGATTCTATTTAGTAATTCATGTTTATGGGTTTTAAAATTGCTATGCTAACTTGGTTTGTATTTTATGGGTGAAAGCCCCAAATACCCATATAGGTATGATGAATAAAAGTTTCATAGTCTAGAAAACCCAAATCCATCTTCGAATGAATGGTTTTAGTTGAAGTTTAGGAATCCACATCATCGTTGAAAGAGGGATGTGGAGACAAAAGAAATGATAGACAATTATGTGTGTAGTTTGCTAAATTTTTACTATCTTACACATAAGGGTGAATGTGAGGTTGACTATACCGTGGGTATCATCCGAGAAATAGGGATTCCTAGATTGAGGTTGTGTTTACTAAATATTGAACACACCTATTAGGTATTCGAAAGAATCAATGGGCGAAGGTTTGGTGTTCTACTAAAAGATTAGCATAAAAATCTATAACCAAACCTACCCATATTTGACTTACTAAATTGATATTGATTGCTAACATCCACATATCGCTCCCTTTGTAGTGCATAATCCAGAGATCCGTGCATACCTGTTAAAACATTATTTATTCATAACCCCAAATTAATACTAGAAAAACCCAAAAAGAAATATTAGTGTGATATATATCTCCCCTATTTTTATCTTCTTGTAACATTGGTTCCGATTTAACTTGTATCTATTATTTCAAAGTAACTTGATTGCCACTTACATTTTTCCTTGTTGATTCAACCCCAACTCCAAAGTTGGGTAAATATATTGATGACGACCGCCTTGCACTTAAATTGACGTGTAAGTTGAGAGTTATCAAAAAATGGCATCATTGTCGGGGAACAATTTGGCATATTAGGTTAGTTTTTAAATTATAGCTACTTTTTTGAAATCAACCCTGTATATATTTGTTAGTGATTTTTCTTTATAGGTAGATTTTATTATTTTTTTACTTTTCCCTATGGTATATCCTAAAAAAATATGAAATTGATAGTTGGGAATCCTATCATGATGACCTATGTACAATCTAAGACGAACCGCAATTCATAAGAGATTGTGACTATGCTCCTGGATAGATATGGATTCACCATCTCAATTCTATTGGGAGTATAAGTGTTCATTATGTAGTGGTTGAAAAGGACATTAGAGTTCTTTTTATTATATTGATAGGCCTTATGATAAGAAGAAGGAGGAGCAACAAACCAGACCCATTGGTCTTGGAGCAATGCTCCAAACAATTTTTAATCGGGTAGTTATAACTGGGGAGAATGCATAAGACTTGATCAATCCTATGGGATGTTCGAATGGGAAAATGTTAAGGAAAAGGAATTAGTCAAGAACATAATTCTTACAAACATTACAACCATGCCAATTTCCTAAGAGGAGGTTTGTCGAGAAGAGAAACAAAGTTATGATGATTGGATTGGTAGCATAGACTCCTCGGGGACTTCCTAACAATTTAAGTCACATGAGGAAGAAGAGACTAGATTAAAGTAGATGATACTAGAGTCAAAAGAAGAATAAAATCAAATCTCTTGTGATGACTCTAGCTCATTTTGGGGTGAAGATGTTTTAGAGGAGTCCATTTCGATATTGGGGGTTGTACCTCACTCAAACAACTTCTCAACATTGTTCTTGGAGGATGTGATGATAATCTATCTATATAGGAATGTGATGGATTATGGGGAGAACAAGGACCATCCCTATATTTTGGAATTTGATATTCCAAAGGAGCTTATAGAACCTCATCTATCAAAGGCCAAGGAACACAATTCTTGATGTACAACAATTAGCCTATTGGTTTCCTTACTTTATCCCAAAGACCCAATTTAGATATTTGCTATCAAAATGGGTAAAAGGTTCAAGTCCTCAAAACGGCGAGATCCAAGCTTGCTTGCCATGTCCTCATATCTTTAAGGTTTCATCTTGGCAGATTTGAATCTTCTGTCCCCCTGCCGCACATTGCATATTGAACAAAAGTTTGGATGGAGATTTAAATTTTCTAAGTAAAAACATAAAATAAAATGGTGAAGATATCGTGCCACGACGTTAAGCTAAGTGTTATATGGGAGGCAACCTATCATTCCACAAAAAGTGGTCTTTTCAACCATGATAGAGTAGATTTAATTTTTGTTTATGCATGCATAATTCATGAAATATTGGCTCTAAGGAGAATTTTGGTTATATTTGAAAAGGGAATGTGTGAACTTGGTAATTTGGGCTAAATAAGTAGTGCAGAAAACCCAATTGTTTGGTCTCAATTACCACGACCGCGGTCCGTGCCACCATGATCATGGAGGCCGCATTGCCTAAATCACATAACTAGAACTGTGATTGCAATTAAATCAATTTAAATGGCCATCCGAATGCCACTTTAAATCATGCTCCTCTTTTAATTTCTCTTAAACTTATCTCCAATTTTGGTATTACATTGCATATTCAAGTGTCAAGTCACCCCTTGCATCATCGAATCCGGTAAATTGTCTTAACTCTCTTGGTTTGAATACAATTACATGCTTAGAACTTGTTATCTAGGGAAAGGCCTAGAATATTATTTTCATGGCCAAATGCATGCTTGTTGATGGTTGTTGTGTTGTTAGCTATTATAGTTGGTGTACACACTAATAGGGAACTCTTGAGTACCCAGAATTAATCTTTAACCACTTAAATTGAAGTGTATACCATGTGTTCGATTAAATGTCTCTATAAATCCCATGTTCAATTCCTTGGAATTTGGTGGATATGATTACACATCCTAGGTATAAATTCTATGATTACACTATCGACATTCCTAGTAAAAAAAAAGTGGGACTAAAATTTATCTTGGGCTGAAGTGCAGAACTGACATATTTGGTCTCAGGTACCGCGATTACTGTCCCGATGACCACGATCGCGGCACCGTGGCATGTTCAACACTTAACATTGTCATACCTAAGGATAGTTTGTGGTAGACATCTAAATTTTTCATATCTTTTGCTGACCCTGAAACCTTCCATAACATTACCACTTGAGATTTTATGTATGATTTAGCATGCTTTTGGTGTGAACATACAAATATTGGTCTGAGTTGCATTGCTTACAGGTTCTCATCCTCAACAAATGGGAGATTTCGACGATACAAGATTAATGGCCACAGAATTCTAACACCTCTACAATAAGGATTTCCATAGGAAAAAACTACTCTATGAATGGGGTATTAGCTTGGACAAGTTGGAGGAGAAGCTCCCAAAATTCCATTCAAGACTCACTACAACCCGGTGATTTTCCTTGAAACCCTACTATGCTAATGAGTAGTGGGAGCATGAGTTCTACAAAAACCTTAGTGTAGTGTCTCTCACAAACCCATTGATGACTATTTGGGGTAAGCAAGTTAAGTTTAGAGCGGATTAGGTTAATGCATTCTTTGGTCTCCTAAATACTGACATGGGGCAGTTTCAGGCCACGACATGAGAGCTAGGGATCCGGATGACTAACAGTTTATGTCCTGGAAAAGCAGTTCCATGGTCCATCACCAAGATATACATTTTGATGAACGACTTCATAGCAAAAGCCAGACTTTGGTTAAACATGATATGTAGTCGAGTATCGCCATGCACCCATCTGACCATTGTCACTGATTACGAGCTTGGATGGTGGCTTGTATCCTATTTGGTATCCCTCTAAATATGGGTGAGATTATTATTTTATAGGGGATGTATTTCCAAATTTAGGAAGATACTTGGGTACATCCGTGCCCGTCATTTACATACTCAAATTTAGAGGTGAGGATGCCTTAGGTCAAAGTAAGAAGAGGAAGATGGAGTTGGAGAAATCAGTCCAGGAGGACACAGATTCTTTCAGACCCTTATCAACCACTGCTTTTGATGACATCTCTATTCAAATGGAGGGGGTAAGAGAACTATTGTCCAAACTACCTCAGGGACTGGGAGAGACTTTTACAGCTCATCATTCATACGTAGCACAATCAGGTTATGAGATGTACATGGTAGATCAAAAGAACCAGGGTGCCACAGTATCCAGTCTGGAGAGATCCTATTCGGCCCTAGCTACCTTTCATAGGGACCTCAAGGTTTTGCATGAGGAAATGGTGAACATAGAGAAAAAAAGAGATAAATTCTTTAGGAAGTTATGGAAAGGGGTGAAAGGCATCTTCAAGGTACTAAAACCTAACCATCTAGTACCTTAACCAAGATTGAATAGTGAGGATGAGGCTCCTGTGGAGTGGTCGACTAACGATGTTGGTGGTGATAATGTTGTGTCAGTAGGAGAGAATAGGTCTTGATACATTTTCAGGGAGACACTTTTACTCTTACTTACCTGCACCTGGAATATTGAAATTGTATTTTTTATAGGGGTGCCCCCAAATTTGTATTATTTTTGTATTGTTCGCCGAATATTTATGCTGGTGATTATTTTGGGATGATGATTTGGATATTCGTTTAATTTTTTTCTTGAAATGCTACATTTTTGGAAACCAATTGGAGCCCATATTTTATGAATTAACATGTTTTTAGTATATTTTTAGTTTTTCTCCTTTAACCTTAGCTTTTATTTTGATTTTGATGATGCAGGACAAGTTTTTCCCTATGATAGATTGAGAGACAACATTCTTAAGGGTAAGACATAGAGTTTGGGTTTTGAAGCATAGGTGTAGGGGAAGTCTGAGTACCTATAGCTTAGATGTCAAAAATAAAAAGAAAGTCTGAGTATCCTGTGGCATTGTATGTTGTAAAGGTGGGGTCACTTTGTACACCATTGGCGAAGTATGAGTATCCATATAGTTAGTGTGCCAGTTTTGAGCCTAAATGTAAGGCAAAGGCTTTGGTTGTTTCAATAATTTAGCAATTTGTGTATGGTGATAAGGTAAAATGATCAAACCTCTTCATCCTAAATTTTTTAAAACAAAATCAAGGGCATGGACGTGAGCAATTTTGTAACAAAACTTTTTCTCTTTTTGGGGTTTCATAAATTTTAAAATATGAATAGTAAAAGATACCACCATTCTGTCTCTCGCGAGAGGGATATTTAAGCCCCCTTGGTGAATTTTCCATGCCATGTGAGGTGACATTTTGACATTTATCTCTTGTACACTTGTGTTATCTAGAGCTTGCTCTGTTAGTCTTTTAAAACTAATTTTGACTGTATGTGGTTGGAGAAATGATGTTAGGCCATCCCTGTGATTTTGGATCCCACTCTAGCCTAAAAATCCTACCCATGTATAATTATAATCCCTAGTACCCACTTTGAGCCTTTGGAACTTTCTTTGGAAAGCTCATTACAACCCATGATGCATTCATTTTATCCTACTTTTGAACCAAACCCTCCTTGAACTTAAAAATGTAACTTGAGGCTAAGAGCCTTGGTTGAGTTGGTAAAAGTTAATAGAAGGAAGTGTGAAGCCACAAAATTATAAGTGAAATGTGAAATGCCGAATGTGACTAAGTGTTGAAAATAAAGGAATACAAAAACAAAGGATCTAACAAAAGGAATGAATTGCACGAAAGTTGTAAGAAAAAAAAAATTAAAGAAATGGGTAAACAAAGGAAGCAAGAAGTAGGAATGATAAAAGAGAGAAAACAAATACCAGTGGCCCATTGTCAAAGAGGAAGATTGAAAAGTGTGATTTATGTGTTCAAGGAAGGGTGTAGCCATGTTGTCCTAAATGATATCCTACCCTAGCACGAACTTATGTTACAAAATTAAAAAGTCCTTTGAGATCTCCAACCACTTACTCTCTTTGTAGTGACAATTGACAATAGGGGAAAGCCTATGGTATGAAACTTGTTGCATTATGATTTCTTTTGTGAGGGAGAGAGTTTTTGCACTTAAAATTTTTTGTTTTAAATTTTTTAGATTGGTGTGTGAAATTCTATTTCTTGTGAGTTTGACATGTGAAACAAGTTGAGCTACATGATTTTATCACCTTTTGAGCAATGAGACAAAATAAGTATATCTTGGTAATGGTCAAGAGGAAGACACCTGTAGATTATTGGTTGTTGTTTCTTTATTGCTCTTTAAAGTCCTATGTATCCTTGAATGTTGCATCTTATGATGAAGGGGTGGAAATTAGCATAGCCCGTATGCAATGAGCTACTTTTGGTTGCGACTAAAGTTGTATTCATTGTGAGCTTTAAGGTATAAAGCTTTTTCTTAAAGAATTTTTGTCTCATGGTAAGAGTTAGTGTCGCTTGAGGACAAGAAAATATTTTAAGTAGGGGTGTTGATGAGTGGTTATTTTACCACTCATTCTAACTAAACATTTATGTATATTACCTTGTTTTGAATGAATAAATGATATATATTGGTGATAAAATATACTAATAGCTACACTTTGCAGGCACAGTGTTGAGGAGATCAAAAGAAGTTGATTAGAGCAGAAAATAATCAAAAGGGAGCAAGAAAAGTACAGCTGAAGACTTGGAGCAACAAGGCCTCAAGTACTACAGTGGCGGTCTGCTGACCCCGATCGTGGCAGTCAAGCAAATGTCAACAAACATAAATCATAGAAGTTACCTACAGTCACGTAACTGCGATCATAACTAGATTCGTGCAATCTCAATTTAGTAGATAAAATTAGCCCAAGGACAAAATTGAAAATGCACGTTTCTCATCCCAATTTTGAAAACATGATTCAAACCCTTGCATGATGGATAATATTTCATCTTCCCCTATTTTGAGGTTTTAGCTCTTGAATTCATAGCCTTCATTTTTGGAGAAAGAAATATTGTATAATTTTTGGGTGAAGAATATGTTGGAGACTTTCTAAGTGGAAGATTAGCTCACTTCTATTGCTGATTTGTGGGAGTGACAAGTTTGAAGTAACATTCACTTAAGCTTCAACAAATCACTTCAATGGAGATTATGAGTATATGTAAGCTTATTTATCTTATGTGTAGATCGATCTCCCTCTTAGGGTTATATGTGAATTGGTATTAAAGTGTGTGTGTGTTGTTATTTATTAGCTTCTATTTAATAATTCATGTTTATGGGTTTTATCATTACTATGCTAACTTGGGTTGGGTTTGGTTAGTGAAAGCCCCAAATACCTACATGGGTATGATGAGTGAAAGATCCATGCTCTAGAAAACCCAAAGCCATCTTCGAAAGAAGGGTCTTAGGTGAAGTTTAAGAATAAAGATTATCCTTGAAAGAGGGATGTGGATACAAAAGCAATCATAAACAATTGTGTGTGTAGTTTGTTAAATTTTCACTGCAATCATAGACAATTGTGTGTTTAGTTTGCTAAATTTTCACTATCTTACACATAAGGGTGAATGTGAGGCTGACTATACCATGGGTATTATCTTATGAATAAGGATTCCTAGATGGAGGTTGTGGTTACTAAATGTTGGACACACCTATTAGGTATTTGAAAGAATCAATGGGTGAAAGTTTGGTCTTTTGTTGAAAGACTAACATCAAAATCTATAACCCAACCTACCCATATTTGACTTAATAAATTGATGTTGATTGCTAACATCCACATATCACTCCCTTAGTAGTGCATAATCCCAAGATTCGTGTATACCTGTTAAAACTCTAATTATTCGTAACACCAAATTTATCTACCTAACTAGAAAAACGAAAAAGAAACATTAATGTATATACATATCTCCCCCATTTTTATCTTCTTGTAATATTGTCTTGTATTTAACTTTTATCTATTATTAAGAATTAACTTCATTGCCACTCACATTGCTCCTCATGGATTCGACCCCAACTCCAAAGTTGGGTAAATATACTGATGAAGACTGCCTTGCACTCAAATTAACGTGTAAGCTAATCGTTATCACACCCTAATGATCCTTAGTCTTAGATTAGTCCTTTAGAAGCTAAGAATTATCTTACACTTTTGAAAACATTCAAATTCTCCCAAAATATTTGTATCTTAAGTTTGAATTTAGTAAGTAACTTTAATTTTGAACTTATCCAATCTTCACTCGCATTGTTCCTTGTGGATTTGATCCCTACTCAATGTTGGGTAATTTTTTGACAATAACCGCCTTTCACTTTATTTGACATATAAGTTGATCTTTATCAAATATGACTCCATTTTTGGGAAATAATATGGCATATTGAGTTGGTTTGAAATTTTAGCTTACATGTTTGGATTCAATGTTGTAAATATTTGTTTGGCTTTCCTTTTGTTTTATTGTTCTAGGTAGATTTTTATTTTTTATTTACTTTTCACTATGGCATTTTGGAATAAATGTGAGTTTGGTGGTTGAAAATCTTATCTTGATGATCCATGTTCATATTGTGATGGACTGCACTTTTGGCAAGATTGTATGCTCACCGGAAAAAGATGTGTGCATCATCTCAACTCTATTGGGAGTATAATTTGTCTTTATGTGGGGGTTAAGATGGACATTGATTTCCACAGATGGAGTCTACAAGTTGTTGACATATTTTGTGGCCCATGAACCCAACTCGACGAACATCTTTTGAAAGGGGTCACTCCACCCTAATTTCCAAGGGTGGAGTCTATGAACCTTAGCCATAGTCTATGATCCTTGAACTTCATCTGTGACATACTTACTTGGTACCTCCCATGAAGCGCCTAATTTAATGATTCCACACAACTTGATATGATGTAATTTCCCAAAGCCCCCTTTAATTCCATTTAATGAATCAACCTTGGTTCGTTGCTTTCACCCATGAAGTGTTTCACCCATTGGCTATTGCCCTTAAATTTCTTCCCATCCTTATTCTCAGGTACATTTGCACTATAGGGGAACACTGTAACCACTATATATAGGCCATTTCATTTTGACCTTGACATTTTAGGGAATTTCTTTATCCTTAAATCAAACAACAATAATATGTCACCAACTGTGAATTCTCTCCTTTCAATCTTACAATCGTGATACTACTTCATCTCCTCCTTATACAAGGTTGAGTTCTTATATGCACAGACATAAAATTCATCCATCTAACTTACTTGTTCAAGCCTCAACTTAGTTGTGTGACTCCATTCAATATTTAACCTCTTCAATACCCATAATGCCTTGTGCTCAAGTTTAACAGGCAAGTGGCATGCCTTTCTATGCACAAGTTGATATGGAGATGCACTAATTAGTGTTTTAAATGTCTTCGACAAGCCCATAGTGCATCATCTGACTTCCTCGCCCAATACGTCCTATTGATATTCACATTTTTTTCCAAAATAGACTTGATCTCCCAGTTGGAGACCTCAACTTACCCACTTTTTAGAGGATGTAAAGGTGTCTCTACCTTGTATTTCATATTGTACTTTACAAGAAGGGCCTTAAATAGATGATTGAAAAAGTTATATCCTCCATCACAAATTATAACCCTAGGTGTCCTAAATTTGGAGAATATGATCTTTTTCAAGAAAGTTGGGATGCTTTTACCATTGTTATTAGGAAGTGCAACTACCTCCACCCACTTCAAAACATAGTCTACAACTACAAATATATATTTCATATCATGTGAGCTTACAAGGGGGTGTATAAAGTCAATACCCCAAACATTAATCAATTTGAGTTCAAGGATAGTAGTGAAGGGAACTTCCTGTCTCTGAGAGAAGTTCTCACGCCCTTGACATTGGTCGTAATCCCTTGCATAATCATGTGTATATTAGTGAATGGTAGGCCAATAATATCCACATTATATGATCTTGTGTGCAATGGGTGCACCTCTATGATGACCCCCAACTGGTGAGGAGTGACATGCTTCTAAGATACTTATCATCTCAACCTCTCGGACACATCACCCAATTAAACCATCTACATAAGCCCGAAACAAGTATGGCTCATACCAAAAGAATTTCTGCACCATATTCATGAACTTTGTTTTTAGTTGAAAAGATATATCGTCCACAACTATATCACATTCAAAATATTTGTTATGATCTGAAAACTAAGGCATTAAGACTTGTGATGCAGCCAAGACTTGTTCATCTGGAAAAGTATCATCAATTTCAAGCTCACTCTCTAGTTTTTTGCATGCCTTCCACCTCAAGGGATGATAAATGGTAGTCTACTTGATTCTTGATTCCTTTTGAATCCTTAACCTTAAAGTCAAACTCCTACAATGGAAGTGCCCATTTAATCAACCTTGGATTTACGTCTTTCTTTACCATAAGGTATATAAAATCTATATGGTCAGTATGCACAATAACTTTTGTGCCTATCCAGTAATACAAAAATTTCTCAAATGTAAACACAACAACAAG
The DNA here is from genome assembly GCA_030864225.1 of Capsicum baccatum var. pendulum. Classification (NCBI taxonomy): domain Eukaryota; kingdom Viridiplantae; phylum Streptophyta; class Magnoliopsida; order Solanales; family Solanaceae; genus Capsicum; species Capsicum baccatum. Next base: position 153,383,459 of record CM061560.1, on the reverse strand, counting down.
CATCTCTTGTTCAGTCATATTGTAATTCTTCTGTGCAGGATTAAGTTCTTTTCCTATATAGTAGATGGGATGTAAGATCTTCTTTTCTTCTATTGCTGCTTGTAGTGTATCTTTTTGCATAGTATTTTCCTCAAATATTAATCAAGTAGTGACTTGATCCATAGTTTTTTAAACATCATAATAAATTGGCTAATTTAATACTGCTAGGTCATTATGGACCTTTTCGAGAAGTGCTTCTTAATCATGAACTCCTTCTCTCTCCATTCTTCAATTTTGTCTCAAAGTTCATTAAAGTTTAGGATCAAATGGAATCAGGGGATTGCCTTGAATTCTAGTATGGGGAATACACTGATGTGTGCCCAAGAAATAATAGAGAAATAAATTCAACAAATAAAACCAACGGCCTAACAAACATAATCAATAAACTCCATAATTGTATTCCCTAGCAATGGTGCCAAAAATTGATGTTTCAATATTACACCTCATAAAAAGTACCAAGCGTTCGTTAATCAAATATAGAACCCAACTAGCTTGGGGTCGATTCCACAGGAAATAGGCCAAAATTTTAATTGCGTGTGTGTCTAAGTAATTGGCAAGTAAGTAAAATAGGAGGTTTTTTCTAAAATAAAATATCAATAGTAATAATTGTTGATTTTTTGTATTTGTAATCATTATGAGAAAGTTACTAGGACTTTGTTCCCCAATAACATCATAACTCCATAGGTTCTCCATATTTTAGTGATATCCTATGATATTCGGCATGAAGAATGAATTGGTTATGTATTATCTAACTGACTATGTTATGCCTCATGTATATGACTATCCCCAAGAATAAAGGTTAATGTGTCATGAATTTTGCATTATTGACCACTATCTATGATCCCAATATAGTCTTTCTCATTTACTGGTTGAAGGCTAATTAAAAAAAGATAACTCCAAGTCTCATGGTTACTTTGCTATTCCTATTCAACTACCCTTGCTACAGTCTAGGGTAGAGATAGGATGATTCCCTATGAATTCACTATTAAAGAGTAGTAAAACTAGAAGAAACAACAATACATTCCCAACTACCCTTCAGGAATCATATTGCACTTTAAGCACTACTTAGTTATTAGACTTTTGAAATTTAGTATGATTCAGATATACTCAGAAGATTCATATAGTTTTCTGCATATGTTATGATTTTTCATCTATATTTCCCTATTTTTAGATTCAGATCTAACAAAGGCAGTCAACGTTTGCTCAGGACTACTTATAGTTTGGAGCACCATATGGCATCCCGGGAACCAAATTTTAGGGCGTTACACACTTGGTATCAGAGCCTAAGGTTTAGAAAGTCCTAGGGAGTCAACAAAGTTGCGTTACGTAGAGTCTTAATCATTAGCGTAAAGCACGCCATATCTATGAGCAAGAGGCTATGAAGCATTTTATGAAACCATCTCTTCTTTCATAATCCATTATGCTTATAGCTGTCTATACCTGCGATTAACTCGTGATTTTTTATGATAAAAAATACCTTCTCTTTGAGCTAAATCCCGCAAAAATGATAACCAACAACCGCAGCCCATAGATCCTTTGAATGAGAATATGTCATATGTAGAGTTTCAGGCTGCCTTTGAGGTGCTAGACCAAGCTCTGACAACTAATATTCAAGCCAACTGTTAGACTGTAGTCTTAGCTCAGTAGGATAGGGATTTAGCTGCACTGAGAGTTTGAGATTTTATGAGAATGAACCCACTAGAATTCTTTGGGTCAAAGGTAGGTGAGGAGTAGTGATGTGAAAGAAGATTAAAGAGGAGAATATAGCTTCCATAACTTGGAAAATATTTTAGGATGTGTTCTTAGATAAGTTTTTCCCACTTTAGATAAGGGAAGCTAAGATAGAACAGTTCAAGAATCTAAGGTAGGTCAAGCATGCGTAAATTTATGATCGGTGTGTATGGGGGGGTAGTTGAGGTATGTAGGACTGCTATACTCAATAGGGACATGGACCTTCCTAGATTGATGATGCATGCTCAGTATATTAAGGTAGAAAAGATGAAAGAGAGAGATAGTGAATAAAAGGGATAGAATAGGGCAGTATGATCATGGTCAGAATAGGCCTAGAGGAGAAAATCGTTCGTGGCTTCAGAATTATTCATCCATGCCAGTGCTCCTCTACCTAAAAATAGAAAAGAACAGTGGGGTAAGTCTTCTATGTACAGAGCTCAGGATAGTGTAAGTAATAACCCTAATCAATCTCCATATGTTAATAGTGGTATCATAGAGGTAAATATTTTAGGGGTCAAAAAAGTTGTTATGGTTGTGGCTAGGAGGGTCACAAAATCAAAGAGTGCCCGCATGCTAGGCGGGGAAATAGAGATGTTCATCCCCAGACTCAAGCTAATAGTGCACTAGCTCCTTTAGGTCACCCAGCTCCTCCTCAGGGTGCATCATCTAGTACCAGTGGCGGTCAGCGCCAAAATTAGTTTTATTCTTTGCCATCCCGCTAGGAGCAAGAGGATTCATCTGATGTTGTGACTGGTATGCTTCTTGTCTTTTATTTTGATGGTTATGTGTTGTTAGAACCTGGGTCGAGTTTCTCTTATGTGACCCCTTTAGTTGCTGTGAATTTTGAGATAAGTTCTGAAAAGATCCCAGAGCCTTTCTTGGTTTCTACTCTAGTAGGTGAGTGAATTATTGCCAAATAGATTTATAAAAAGTGTCCTATCACTGTTCTTCATAAAGTCATGTTAGCAGATCTGATAGAATTAGACATAGTTGATTTTGAACTTATTCTTGGTATGGATTAGGTTAATTCTTGTTATGCATCTATAGATTGTCGAACTCGAGTGGAAAAGTTTTAGTTCCCAGATGAGCCAGTTTTTGAGTGGTCATGAAATTTATTGTCTCCCAAGAGTCACTTCATATCTTATCTTAAGGCCAGAAAGTTGATATCCAAAGGTTGCATTTACCATCTAGTTCGAGTTAACAATACTATGTCTTAGACTCCAACAATTCAATCTGTCCAAGTGGTCAATGAGTTTCCTGATTTTTTTCTAGAAGATCTCCCTATAGAGAAACATAATTTGGTATTGACCTTCTCACAGATACTCAGCCTATTTTTCTTTCTTCTTATCATATGGCTCCCATAAAGCTTAAAGAGTTGAAGGAGCAACTCAAGATCTTTTAGATAAAGGTTTCATAAGGCCTAGTATTTCTCCATAGGGCGCTCCCATCCTATTCATGTGAAAGAAATATGGTTCTTTATGTATATGCATTGACTATCGTCAGCTAAATATGGTCACAGTCAAGAACAAATATCCTCTTTCTAAAATTGATGACATGTTTGATCAATTGCAAGGTGCAAGTTATTTCTCAAAGATAGACCTTAGATCCGGCTTTCATCAGCATAAATTAAGGGAATGTGATATTCCAAAGATAGCTTTTAGGACCCTTTATGGTCATTTTTAGTTTCTAGTCATGTATTTCGGGCTAACTAATGCCCCAACAGCTTTCATGGACCTCATGAATCAAGTGTTCAAATAGTATCTAGACATGTTTGTCATAGTATTCATAGATGATATTCTTGTGTACCCCCCATAGCGAGGATGACCATGCAAACCAACTTAGAATTTTCTTTCAAACTCTTAGAGATCATCAATTATTCTCCAAATTCAGCAAGTGCAAAATTTGGCTAAGATCAGTAGCCTTCCTTAGTCATATTATTTCCACCGATGGTATTAGAGTTGTTCTCCAAAAGACAGAAGCTGTAAAGAATTGGCCTGGACATATCACTCTGTATTACGTTAGAAGTTTCTTGGGTCTAGCTGGTTAGTATAGATATTATGTTGAGGTTTTCTCATCTATTGCATCCCCTATGTCTAGACTGACTAAAAAGAAAGTTAAGTTCCAGTTGCCGAATTCCTGCAAAAAGAGTTTTCAGGAGTTGAAGACTCGACTTACTTCATCCCCCGTTCTAGCAATACCTGATGGTACATACAACTTTATTGTGTATTATAAAGCCTCTAAAGTTTTTTTGGGTTGTGTGTTGATGTAAAGAGGTAAAGTCATAGCCTATGCCTCTAGATAATTGAAGCCTCATAAAAAGAATTACCCAACCCATGATCTCGAATTAGATGTTGTGGTGTTTTCTTTGAAAATTTAGAAACATTATTTAGATGGTGTGTATGTTGATGTGTTATGGACCACAAAATCTTACAGTATGTGTTTACGCAGAGGAAGTTGAATCTCCGTCAGAGAAGGTGGTTGGAGTTGTTGAAGGACTATAATATGAGTGTGTTATATCATCCAGGCAAAGCTAATGTAGTGGCAGAAGCCCTTAGTAGGCTATCTATGGGAAGTGTTGCTCATTTTAAGAATGATAAGAAAGAGTTAGCTAGAGAAGTTCATCATTTGGCTAGATTGTGATTTCGGTTGGTTGATCAGCTGAGGGTAATGTTTGGATTTAGAGTAGTTTCGAATCTTCCCTAGTTTTAGAAGTAAAGGATAAGCAAGATAGGGATTCTAGTTTGGTCAAACTAAAAGTGTAAGTTAAAGACCAGAATATAGAGGTTTTCTCTCAAGGGGAAGATGGTGTGTTAAGCACCAAAGTAGATTTTGTGTGCTACGTGTTGATTAATTGAGGCAGTGAATTATAGCAGAAGCGCATGGTGCATGGTATTCTATTCATCCAGCTGCTACCAAGATGTATCACGACTTGCAGGAAATCTATCGGTGGAGTGGTATAAAAAGAGATATAGCAAAGTTTGTAGCCAAGTGGTACGTTGCAAGAGTTTGGTATTCCCACTTGGAATTTGGAAGAGGTGAATATAGATTTTGTGATTAGTTTACCCCATTCGCGTCATCATCATGATTCGATTTTGGTCAAAGTAGACAGATAAACTAAGTCAGCATATTTGTATCCAGTTCTCACATCTTATATAGCTGAGGATTATGCTAAGTAGTATATCCAAGAGTTAGTCAGATTGCATGGTGTTCCCTTGTCTGTCATCTCAGATAGGGGTACTTCGTTTATTTCCCAATTTTGGAGAGCTTTTTAGAAGGGTCTTGCTACCCAAGTACATCTTAGTTCAGCTTTCCACCCTCAGGCAGAGAGGACCATCCAAACTTTAAAAGATATATTGAGGGCATGTGCTCTTGATTTCAAGGGTAGTTGGGATAAATATTTGCCACTAAATGAGTTTTCTTATAATAATAGTTATCATGCTAGCATTAGAATGGCTCCATTTGAGGATCTTTATGGGAGGAGATGTAGATCATCTATAGGTTGGTTTAAAGTGGGTGAGGCCACTTTGCTTGGTCCTGATTTAGTGTTTTGAGGCTATGAAAAAGTTAAGTTGATTAGAGAAAGATTGAAAACAACCCAGAGTCATCAGAAATCCTATGCAAATGTGAGAAGAATGTACCTCAATTTTGAAGTTGGTAATTTTATGTATTTGAAAATTTCACCCATAAAAGGGGTGAAGATATTTGGCAAGAAGGGGAAGCTTAGTCCCTGGTATGTGTCCCTTATAGAATTCTAAGTCATGTTGGGAAAATAGCTTATGAGATTGAGTTGCTCGCAGACTTGTCAATCGTTCATCCTGTATTACACATCTCTATACTTAAGAAGAGTATCTGTGACTCTACCATTGTAGTTCCTATAGAAAGCTTAGACATTCAGAACAACCTTTCATACGAAGAGATTCCGGTTAAGATTTTAGATCATCAGATTTGTAGACTAAGGAACAAGAAGTTTCCATGGTCAAAGTTCTTTGGTGGAATCAGTCGGTTGAGGGAGCTACTTTGGAAACAGAAGCAGACATGTGAGCCAAGTAACTTCACCTCTTCTCCGCAAACTCAGATTTAGTCAAAAGTACTACTCTTTCTTAATTTAGTTCCTTTCTAATCGTATATTCAACTATATAGATGCCCTCATTACAAGTTCATGAACTCACATATTAACTCTGAAGCTTAGAATGATTTAGAATTTGTTTAGTAATCTTACTTCAATTGTGCATGCTATCATGTATTCTAAGACTCCTCAAGGCCTTAAAACTTTGAAGATTTTTTATTTATGACCTTCCCGACCATGGAAAGTTGATTTTTAATCGGAAAAGTCTATAGTACATCTTAAATGAGTTTAAGGTTTTTTGGACTAGCGTAAGGGTGAGATTGGACGTCCAAAATAGTGATGACTCGCGATTTGCCTGCGTTGCGAGGGATAATCAACCCAGATAGGGGTCGCAACACGATGGCTATTTAAATTGATTTTGTGTCGCATCGCGAGGACATTTGACCCAACCAAGGGCGCGATGCGAGGGTAGTCCTGTTCACCATTATTTATTTGGGTTTTTACGGGCAAATGAGTCATTCTCCCCACTCCAATCTTCCCAAACAAAAGATTAAAGCCTATTCTAACCACATTAGGCTTACTTTTCCTCAAATTCTCTCAAATTAAAAACTCTATGCTTCAATACCCAATTCCAAGAATCTCAAAATTCCACTATTATTTTACCAAATTAGAATAAGATTCGGAGTTCCCAATCCAAGAGTTACAAAAGCCTATATTCAACAGCATAAATAGTATCTCAAAAAACTAGCTTGTTCCCCAAAAATTGATTTTATTGCAAAAGTTATTTGATTTATATGTTTCCTATGAATTTGAAGTTTGGGTTTACACCCCCTATTGCTATTCATGAGATTATGAGATTTTCGATGATTTAGAAATTGAATTACATGAGTATGGTTATGCTTTCATGAACATTGATGAAACTTCTAAATTTTATGATGAATTATGAATATTCATACTATCAAGCATGAATTTTGAGATGTTTATCATGCTATTGACACATTGGTCATTAAACCCTATTTAAAAATTGTTATTAAAGGAATTATTGTTCTATAATCACCCCATGATTAGAATATTTTAAGATTATTGAGAAAGATTTGACCTTTTGGTCTCAGAATAGATTTGAAATCCACTTTATAGATTCAGATTACATATTTACAGTTGGTTTTCATTATAAACCATTAGATTACTTTTAAAGTGAATTTTTTCTTGAGATTTTGAGCATGATATTGGGATTAGTATTTAGCACCAAGATGGATACGTTACTACGATTTCATACCCCAGAACTATGTGCCAATGTAGGATTTAGATTACTCCCACTTCTACGTGGATGACTGATATTGTGATCACTTAGATAAGATTATTCTAGTCCAATGGCAAGGGTAGAACAACCCTAACCTCATAGGGGCTAGTCATGGGACACCATGAATGGTCGCATAGTGTACATGTCGGTTCCAAGAATCTCCCAAATAGATGTCCCCCACTCTTAAAACCAATTTTAATTATTTAAAATCTTGACATAAAGTGTTTACCATGCAGAATAAGTTTCAGACTTCTTTTATCCTGCATGATTTGAGAACAAGAACAAAATGCAGATTTTAGAACTAAGTGTAATGACTCACAAGATTCATACTACATGCTTACTATTCATGATTTATGATTATTTTTAGATTTTAGATTTACTCAATCTGTGTGAATCATTTACATTTAGCATACAGGATTTTATAAATGGTGATGATATTATTTACTTATTTCATACACCCCTACATACTCAGTACATCCTCAAAGTATTGATCCACATATATGTCTATGTGATACATTGTCTAATAATGTAAGTTTAGGTGCTCAATCTCAGCAGCGATAGTGATTTTCGAGCATCTCATCTATATCTCAGCATTTGGTGAGTCCTCATAGTTCAGGGACTTAGCTATTTATATTTCAGCTTATTATTAGATATTCCTTTAATTATTTCAGATAGTTGAGTCAGCTAGGGCATATCCCAGTGACTCTCTAGATTCAGATAGTAGAGGCTTATCAGACTATTAGATTCATATTTACCCCTTTGAGTTTGCATTCAGATTTTTAGCATTTGTTTTATTAGACTTTTCAGATTTAGTATGATTCAGATATACTCAGAAGATTCAGATAGTTTTTTGCATATGTTATGATTTCTCATCTATATTTTCCTATTTTTAGATTCAGATGTAGAAAAGGTAATCAGGGTTAGCTTAGGACTACTTGTAGTTCGGAGCACCATATGGCATCCCGAAAACCAGATTTTGGGACAAAATACCTAAGTTCTTACAATTTTTTCTCATCTTAAACATCAAAATTTACATGAAACCATGTCACATTAATAGGCCTAGCCCATCCTCACTGATTAATAACATAACAAATTCTCTTAATTTATACTTGTTACTTGATTTTAATAATTATTTATTTGTTCTATTGAAACTACCTATAGAAATAGTTATAATAACCATATTGACCTTGATTCTAGCCATTTTCCCCATGGAATCGACCACAACCTTAGTAATTTTTATATTTAAGTAACGGCTATGTTATACATTGTAATGACTAAATTTGGGTGATATTAATGATCGAGATTCATAGTTATATGTTGTTAGTTAATACTATGGGTTCATAAAGGGATTTTCTTAGATTGTTGTTCACTTGACACAATTGACTCAGAAGAAGGTTCTTTTTGTATGGACTGATGAATATGAAAAAAAATTACAAAAGTTGGAGACTTTGCTAACTTCAACTCCTATTCTTTTCTTATTAGTGGTGGGTGGGTATTTTATTGTTATTTTTAATGCTTCATGTTATGTTTTAGGTGTTGTTTTGATGCAGGAAAAGCGTATGATTGCATATGTTTCAAATTGACTAAATGTTCAAAAGAAAAATTATCTCAACCATTATGTAGAGTTGGTGGCGTTTTCTCTCATGATATGGAGACATTATTTTTATAGTGTGAAGTGTGAGATATTCTCTAATCACTAGAGTTTACTTTATGATTTTACCCAGAGAGACTTACATCTGAGATAATAAAGGTAGATAGAACTATGTAAGGAATATGATATTTTGACTTTCTATCATCTTGGTAATGCCAATGTGGTAGCTAATGTTTTCAGTAAGAAATAAAATATTTGTATGTTTCTAGATGTCTATTGGTTAGGAAGGTTAACACCTTAGCTAATAGTTTATGAGATTGCAGGTGACTGAGAGAGAAGGACTATCTTATGTAGAGGTGAGATCTACTTTTCTTAACTAAATTAAGGATAGACAGTTTGAAGATGTAATATTGAGTATGATTCACGATAAGGTGTTGCAAGGTGAGGCCAAAGAGTCCATTCTTGAAGATGAAAGTGTGTTGAGAATTAAATATTGAGTTTTGTGTGTCTAGTGTAGATGATTATATTATGACCATTCTTGTGGTGGAACAGAGTTTGAAGTACTCCATATATCTTGATGAAACCAAGTTGTACTATGACTTGAGGAAACACTATTGGTGGTATCAAATGAAGCAAGATATTGTGGATTTTATACATAAATATTAGAACTACCAATAGGTGAAGTATGAATATCAAAGGCCTGCTGGTACTTTTAAAAGAATGCCTATTACTGAATAGAAGTGGGAAAGAATAGACATGGATTTTATTATTGGCATTTCCAAAACTTTGGAAAATATTATTTAATATAGGTTATTGTGTACCTATTGACTTAGTCAGCATACTTCATTCCAATATATGTGACTTACATTGAAACATGTTGACCAAGATTTATGTTAAGAAAATTATCCGACTGCATGGGGTGGCTATTTCTATTATTTTTTATATAGTCATGTAGTTTACCTCTAACTTTTAGGAAAATTAGAGGAAGAGTTGGGCACTAATGTGCAACTAAGTAATGCATATCATCCTTAAATTGATAGACAATCTAAATGGATAATCTAAGTGTTACAAGACATATTTCAGGCATGTGTCATGGATTTTGATGGTCATTGTGATGAATTCTTATTAATGTGTGAGTTTTTGTACAACAATTATCATTTGAGTATAGATATGGGTTATTTTGAGGCTTTGTATAGGGGAAGGTGTAGACCTCTTATAGGGTAGTTTGATACCATCAAAGTGACACCTTAGGTCACAAACATAGTGAAGTAGTCAATAAAAAAGTTAGATTTATTAAAGAGAAGCTTGTAGTGGGTCAAAATAAGTAGAAAGAATATATATATATAGGAAGGTATGTGATATATATTTCATGAAAGGTGAGTAAGTGGTTCTCAACTTTTCACCCATGATGGGTGTGATGCAATATAAGAAGAAGGCTAAGCATAGACAAAGGTACATAGGGCCATTTGCTATAACTCACAATTTGGCAGAAGTCCATCTAGTATTTCATGTTTAAATGCTCAAAAAATATCACCTGGATAGTGATTATATCGTATATTAGGGTTCAGTTTTGCTTAAAGAGAACCTTTTCTATAAATAGGAAGCTATTGTCATTTTTTATAGATATGTCCAAATGTTGAGAACTAATATGATTTCATTCATGATAGTCAAGTGGAAGAACTATCCTATTTAGGAGGCCTTTTGGGTGAAGTGGGCATGTGCAAGAATTATCAAATTAGTTGATTTGAATCAACTTATTCTTTCTTAGATGTTATATAGTGACCCAACACATTGTTACATGCTTGTTAGCATGTGAAAGTTTAAGTTAAGTTTTCCCGTGAATAAAAGTTATAAAATCTCATGTTAGGCTGGTTTTGAATGAATTTTTGGTGTTATATGATTTACAGAACTCTTGTGATTTGTTGTATACTATTTAATGGATTTAAGATGATATTAAGTTAGATAAGAGGTTTATTAATCCATACAAACTTTCTAAACGGAAATTGAATCTATAGAACTCTAATTATAATGATTGTTGTAAAGGGGTTACTTCGTAATGTCAAAATCTAGGTAGTGTATTGTAAAATAGGTTACAGTGAAAAGAGGTTATGCCATAGTGACCTCACTATAATGATCATCGATTCACTATAGTAGTTTCACATTGTGAATAATTATCATTGTTGTATAGACAAAGTAGTTACTGGAGCAACGTCGAGATAGTTTATATCAAAAAAAATTGAGACATTACATTATTTTTCCCAAACTTTAAATTTTTAACCAAGGGCTAAGAGAAAGGCAACTTTCTACATAGTTGTTTTTTTCTACTATTAAGGTATGTTATTTCACCATTCTAACACGTGATTTCTTTCTTTAATCTCTAGAATCATTTGAACATATTCATGTTGAAATTTATGAGTTTAACCCTACATGAAATAAACTAGTGTAAGTTGCTCATGGATGGTTTTAAAGCACTTGTTAATGGCTTTAGGTAGCTAGAATACACTTTTCAGGTTAGAATTATTTTTGTTAATCATAAATTATGGGGATTAGATTGGATTAAAGGATGAAAAATCCTAAAATGGTGATTTAGGTTATGACTATGGGCTATTCAGTGGGTTTAGCTCCTTAATTCCTAAAGTTGAATGAACTATTGAATTGTTAGCTGTTGTTATTTTTAAAATAAGAAAAAACTAGAATTGGAAGAAAAGGGAAGGCTCACTTGATATATTGCATTTTGGGGATTAATCTAAGGTTGGTTATGGTTTGAATTTTTGTTTTAAACTTGATTTTAATTCATACTTATTCATGTATTGAATAAATATGAAATAGCCTCCGATCATAGTTGTGATTGAAGAATTGAATTGGCAGTTGATTTCATATATGAAATAATGAACCTTGATTTGACTAAGTATCAAAATAAATTGTGTAATTTCATATTTGGTGCACTTCATCATATTCGTTATGATATATTTAGATATTTCTATATTGTTTTATTTGGTGTGTCAGTTAACACATGGGTACATATTTCATACATATTGATATTTAACGGAAAGGATAGCATACTAGTATAGTACATAGACTGAGCTTATCCCCTATAGGTCATAACTATTGGGCATAAATGACTCCTAGTATATTGGTACATATTTGAGGAAAGGTTTGATTGTTGTGATTTAATGTTTCATATTATTGATTCATTGACTATTTATTTTCATTTTAAAGGTATTGTTACAAATATGTATATCATAAGACTACTTATGAGATGGTTAGGTCAAAGTGACTTGGTTTATTACACTTGTAATTTGTAGAGGTTCATAGGCTCCTTCTTGTTGTGGTTGAACATATGTTTGAGAAGGTAGTATAAATTTATTGATAGGGTAAAGATTAGTATTTATGTGTTTTTAGTTTCATAAGTGGTTACACTATGGATAGTTGTGTTGGTGCAATTATTGGTTGTGTATTGAATGCTAGTTTCTCTTGTTTGATTTATTCTTATATGTTGATTTTAATTTAAGTCAGTCGATGATGCCTCCTAATACATAGAGTTTGTACCAATAGTATATGTGTTCTTTTCTTGTTTAGTGTAAAAAGTGTTTCGATGATTCAGATGATAGCTAAAATTTAGTCTCTGCCCAACACATTCTGATTGAAGGGTGAGCACCTACCATTAGGTAGCCACAGGATATTCACATTGATCATGTTCACTCTCTCGGATAATGACACACTTTTATTAATTTTATTTTGTGATATTCATTTTAGACTTTACTTTTGTTTTACAATGTTCTTGTATGATGACTTAGTTTCCTTGGGTTGATTTAATTTGTAGTTCTTTTTTTCATGTCATTCTATTGAATATTTTTGTTGGTAATTTCATTATTCTTGGTCAAGAATTGCTTAAAATAGTTGATTGGACACCAACATGTTGACATAGGACTTTGTGATCTAGGTGTTAGCATTAACTTGATGCTTACATCAATTTTTAATTCTTTGGTACAAGGAAAATAGAGTCCTACCATCGTTACCTTGCAATTGGAAAATCATTCTTTGACCTATCTTGATGGAGTTATAGAAGATGTTTTAGTAAAGGTGGGACAATTTATTTTGCATGTGAACTTCATTATTCTAGACTATGGATTGACAAGATGTAGCTATCATTCTTGGTAGGGATTTCTTTGCCAAAATTGATGTTTTAATTAGACTGAAATATAGAAAAAATGTATATGAACATGTGAACAAAGCCGCATTCAATGTATTGAAGGTGAATATATTATTTTTTCATCCTTGGAACATTCAATGTTGGTGAACGTGATATAAGATACTTCATTAGACCTGAATGACCTATTGAGGGGTTTTGAGTAGTTAAATTTGAATCATAAGAAAGGTGACAAAAATGAGAGAATAAAAGAAGACATTGAAAGAGATATTCGAGATAAAGAATTGTTCCAAAATGAATGGAAAGGGGATTCTATTTTTCACCTTAACAAGTTTTTGGATGTTTGTTTAGACTAGGATAATGTCACAAATGATTACATAAAGTTGTATTGATTTCTTTACTCTCTTATGGGAGAAGAAATGAAATGATACAGGAGTACTTCACCAGAGTTACTAGATACATGGCAGGGTTTAGTGTTTACAGTCATCAATGAATTGAATCCACACACCAAAAAGACAAGAGTGGTGAATAAGATATTGTATTTTAGACAAGAGGAAGATGAGATACTATCTAATGCAAGGGAAAAATTAAAAAACTTATGAAGTATCCTAGCTTGGACTTATTTGAAATAATGATGATAGACACCTTCTATCAATAATTTTACAAAATCAATTAGCCCATTATAGATATTGTAATTAGTAGAAGGTAAGATGAAACATCATCTATCATTGATGAAGCTGCTACATAGTATGGCTAAACATGAAATCTCATGAAATACTTGATTTCACGCCTAATGAGAGAGGTCAAGGAATAAAAGGAGAGGATAGAAGCTCAATTGAGATGGGGCAAAGTTGTTTACTTCCATTGTGCAACTAATGGAACTTGAAAGGTTTCCATCATAATTTTGTACTAATGATAGTATTTTAATTATATTTTTATATAAGAAAATTTTCAAACAATTTGTTTGGTGAGTTTTTACATGTTTTAGAGACTTTGGAGCAAGAAAAGGGTGAGCTTTTACAGGTTTTAGAGGCTTTGAAGCAGAAAATGGGGGAAATGGGTATTAACATGGTTTTAAAAGATAAAAGGAATAAAATATGATGAAGTAGTGAAAATACACAAGAAGATACCTAGGGCACCACCCAAGGCTCTCCCATAGTCTAATTTCGCCTGAAATATTATTCTTGATTTTTAAAAAGAAAAACAAATTAAAAATAAGATAAATACCACTAGATTCTCCTTCTTTTTATCCAATTGCAGTCTTTAAAATTTTCATTAAACTTATTTACTAGCTTTCATCTTTTAGTTCAATCTTTAAGCCGGGAATTCTTACTCTTTCTTTATTTAATTTTAATTATACTAGTTTCTAGTTTTAGTTATGGTATTTATTTATTTATTTTATTATTTTGTTAGCTATTTTCGTGCTGTTTAAGAAACTTTATTGATGAAGAACTTGAATTATAAATTGTTAGTAATTATATTACATTTAGTATTGTTGTTGGTTGATTAAATATGAATTTGGGTTGAATTAGAATGACAATATTTCATAAAACTAAGTGTAAAGTTCAACACACACCATGTAGATGATAAAATGTTTGAAAGAGTTCTTTTGAGAAGAATGTGCTAAAACTCTTAACTGTGGATAACTCTAAATCTCCCTTTACCTTAAATTAACAACACTGACCATAAATACAATATGTCATGCTCGTAATGTATTATATAATACTAATAAAGCTAAGTAATTTCTTGGATTTATGAATAAAGCTAGTAGATTTTATTACTTTTTCTTGAATTATTTATTTGTTTTATTTTATATTTTTAGTATATCAAATATGTGCATGGTAAATAGCTTTATGCTAATTGGAATAATGGACTTAAATTTTAAAAATAATATAAAATTAAAATGAGAGAAAAAGTGGTCATGTTTTTACCGCACAATCAATGAGTACATGCGATTCAAGGATTGCCCCTATAAAAAATTTGAGGGGTTTTATAAGAGGCCTAATTACAAGAAACATCAAAAAGTCTGTTGTTATAACTCGAATGAAATATGGCAATGTGATACCCAAGGAAAAATAGCTCTTGTCCTAAAACCAAATTGACATTGGAGAAAAAGGTATTATTGTAATGCATCATCACACCCACTTTAAATGATATAACTCTCTATAAATATAATATTTGCCTAATCTATGTCATTCTATGCAAATGCGACATCAATGTATACAAGATTATGATTAGTGAGATGGCCAAAGGTTGTTTTTTCTAAGTATATTGATTGTCATTACTAAACGAATTGGTATTGCAAAACTAGTTTATGCTAATAACGAGTTAGAGCAATCGGACAAACTAATTGATGTAATAGTTGTGAATAAAGATAATAAATGATATGGGGCCACAATTGAGGAGTGATTGGAATGGATGGAAGAATCCATGAAATTCTTTATTAAAAATTTTAATGGAAAAATAACAAACAATGATGCTAACAAAGCCGAGGTCGAGGTAGTGAAGCAACTCACACCCATTATATATGCCTTCCTTGAAATTGATTTACCAATTACATGCCCACAAATTTCACAAAATAAGGATGAAAACATTTAGTCAAATTAGAGTAGTCACACTATTAGGATACCTTTTATTCCCTTTAATTTTTTTTTATTATGTGATGAAACTGGAATGTTTTTAAGTATAGAGTGGAGGCACTTGTGATGATTTTGATAGATTGATTTGATATGTTTTTGAAACACTTTGGATTTTTTCTCTTGAAAATTTCTTGATCTTTGCACTCATATCCTTGGTAAAGACTCACCATACAAGTCATAGGGCATCGTTACGGGTCCTAGGGACCAACTCATAACCAAATAAAAGAGTAAGTGGCTAAGCTCTGCTATGAGTAAGAGCTGCTCACTACAAATTCATAAGGACTTTTCACGAGTCGTGATTGCAAATCGTAGGGTGTCCAGTGTTTGACCCAATTTAGATTATGTATTGACTAAGACTAGACCCTATGAGTCGTAGGGTCTCATTACGAGGTTGTTGGTTGAGTTGTAAGGCCAGTAGTAGGTGGTGTCCTAGAGAATGTCCTAATTACGTCTCATGGTGATGAGTTGTAAAGAGTGGTTAAGTAATACCTTCTATCTTTTCCAATATCTTTGTAGCATATAACCCATGATCCTCAGTAGTACTCCAGCATTGGAATCGTATGTTGGATTCATACCTAAGTCAGTATAGTATGTTGAACATTTTGTTATAGGTATGACTTGACCCCCTGGGTCATCAAGAGAGGTAGGATTCATATGAACCCAGTCGTATGGACATTAGTGTTGACCTCTTGAGGCTCTGTCTATGATATAAGAGGGGCTATATAGTCCTATATAAAGGTACGACTCATATAGACAGAAGTTGTATCAATAATAGTATTGGTTCCTCATGTTTTCCATTTATCTTACAAATGACTTTACCAAATCATATCGGCATATTACGAATAGGAAGTATGACTCATATCCAGACCAGTACATAGTCTTTGAAAATCTACCAAGCTTACAAGTTAACAGTTAACTCGTACCCTAACATATGAGTCGTAAGGTCAACTCATACTGACTAGGAACGTAATTTGCTCCATGTTTTTCCAAGGGCTTTCATATTTTTCCCCACTCCCTTAAACACAAACCCATGTCATTTTGGCTTTACAAAGGTTGTATAAAAGGCCCTAAATCCCTAATTTACATAACTAAACATCAATTTACTAAATAGAATCAAGAGAAAATGGTTTCTTCATCTTCCCCAAGCACCTAGGGTTTCTCAAGGTCAAGAACAACATCAAAAAAATTTCCCTAAAGCTTCGATTTTAGGTATGTGGGATGAGCCCAAAAACCTTCTTTTTAACTAAAGTATGGATTTGTCTCTTATTATGCAGTTTTATGTGTTCAAGATGGGTCAAATTCATGTCTTCCTTAGTAATTGAACTCAATTTCATGTTCACATATGATCCCATGAAATATTAGGTTAATTCATGTTTTAAACTATGATTTCCCATGTTATGATTCAAATGAATTTCATGTTAAATCCCCAAATTATGAATTTAGCCATGTAATCATGTTGATTTCCTATGTTTAATATATTACCATGTTCAAGTTCATGATTCTTACATATTTGATGAAATGTATATGTTTTGGGTCTTTGAACCATGATTCCCATCCTACAGTTTTATTTATTAATATCGTTCTTTAGGGTCATTCAGTGCAGGTGGGTTATGAACACTCGATACCTATGAGTTTACTTATGCTTCAGCTCTTTCAAGTAATAATTCAGTGAAACCATATGTCTTATTATTTACTCATATATTTATGATCATGATGAGCACTATCAATTATGTAAACATATTTAGTTGAGTTAAGTTCAGTTTAGTATTAGTGTCAGTTCAGTTGGGAGTAGGATTTAGCACCAAGTAAATCCAAGGATGGGGCCTCACCTACCAGTAGAGGGTGTGACCTCTATTAGTAGTCCCTGAGTTCCAAAACTATGTAGGCAGCGTAGGTTTGAGATGTCCACCTGTCAGTCGAGGGTTGACACATATATCATGAGAGCATCTACCAGTTGAGGGTGGCTCCTTAGTCCTTCAGGGCACCAGTTTAGTGGATCCACCCAGCCAGTGTTAGTACTCATGACACAATACTAACACCCATACAACTAGAGTTTACAGGTTGGATCCTGATTAGCTCATATTGGGGAATGCCGGTTATATGATACCTCCCATAGTCTCAGTACAGTAATCAATGTTTTTTAGTTTAGGTTTTCTTAACCTAGTGTATATCTTTTTAGTTATTCAGTTTTATAGCTTGTCGTCTTTCAAATTACAGATTATATCAAAACCATGTTTATGCTTGATCTTGCATTCTCAAATATTACATTTTTATGCATTTATGCTCAAATACCTTATGCATTTTTGCCATTCCTTATTTCATATACCAGTACATTCAAAGTACTAACAACATACTTTTCTCTACACTACGTTGTCTTATAACATAGGTTCGGAAGCATAGTTTGTTGAACGCTCTTAGACATCTCAGCGTTACTCATCAGTATTAGTGGTAAGTCCTCATCCATCAAGGACATGATTTGTTGTTTTAGTTACTTCAATATTTTCTTATGTTTAGCCAGTTTGAGTTAGTTGGGGGTCTGTCCTATCAACTCCTCATGATGTTTAGAGATTTTCAGATAATCGTTTAGATAGTCAGTCAGTCATTTCAGTGTTATTAGTTATTTTCAAATGGACACTTATTTCAAGTATTCCATTAAATATTTCAGACATGTTTTCATACATATTTTAGTATCTAGTTTTACGGTAGCTTATCAGCTTACCTTTCACACATATGATGTCTTATTATTTCCTTTAGTGCTCACAACTAGTACCAGCCTATGGGTTAGTTTGTGGTCACTTGTGGTTGTAAGCACCATTGTTAGACTAGGGGGTAGCCTTGGGTCATAGTGGGTTATGAGTCAATGGCTGACACGTAGTGGAAGGTGACCCTTTTCTAGCTTTTAAGTTAAGGGCATTTTGGATATTTCCTCTCCAACCCAACTAAAAACTCACATCTTATAACCCCTTAGGGTTTTATTAGCACTAAGATACAAATCAAAGTAAATTCTCAACACTCTTAAATTCCTCAAGGTGAAGAACACTTAGGTTTATTAAGAGGTTGATCAATTAGGGATTTCAAGGATGATTTCTCTCTGTACATATTCCTATTTTAGGCATATGACTCTTCCCTCATTGTTAATTTCTTAAAAAAAAATATGTATTAAAGTGTTGTTCTCATGGAATTTTTTTTTAAAATAAGGGTTGTAGGTTTTGAATGCTTATTGTTGAATGATGTTTTCCCATAGTTTAATTATGATTATTCATGCGTTAAATATAGTTTTGTATATATGGGTGCATGGGTATGGTGGATGATCTAGGGAATTGTGATTTTCCCTAAACTTATAACTTTTGAGGTGGTTATGACCTCAAACCTAAAATGTAAAATTGGTTTTTAATTATGAGGAATGTGGGAATTGAACTATTCTTTCACTATAGCATCATGATGTTGAATTGAACCTTATGAAATTGTGCTTTAACAAGTTATGGCCTAATTAAACCAAAGGGGTTGTGAATTCCCCAAGTGACGTAATTGTTTAGGCATGTTATTGTTACCTTGCAAGTGTAGTTGATATGAAGAAACCAACAATGTATTCCTTAATGTAAAATATTTTTCAATGAATTGGAATGTATGATAAAAGTTTTTAGGCTTTAAAATAGGGTTTTTTAACTTAGTCGTGAAAGTGGAGATCCAACTGACTAATACTGGAAACAGCGATAGCCGGTGTGAGGGTTGTTATAGCTTGAGGTTTCGAGTTCCATTGCTTGTGACTAGGTTGTTTAAGTACACCTTATTGTTACAATTTTTATTGTAGAGTTTGAGTCCCCCATATCATATTTCATAATCGGGTGCTTAGGTCACCTTTGTGTATAATTAGAGGGCTTAAGTCCCCCATTCATATATATGAGATTATTATCTGATTCTTACGGCTACACGCACTATGCCCCGACCAAGGGGTGAAAACTAGGGCCCATATAGCCCACAATTACTATTATATGACGGTTGAGCTACACAATTAAGGTTATGTTTTTAAAGTGCATGGTAAAACTTGTTCCTTATCTTGACATGAAATATGTTTATATGTATTTTCATATGGTTATGTGCATTCGATGACTTGATTTGAATTAATGGCATTATTTTTATCTTTATCCCTGAGTTACCTGTTAGTTTTCACTCTACTAACTATTTTCAGATGTTGTATCCCTATGCAATGCAGGATTTGGCCATAACTTTACTTCTTCTACTCAATGATTGTAGATTGATTGAGATTTGACTTGAAGTGGTGAGCTTCAATTCTTACAAAAGGCTCCATTTAAGGATTACTCTTTCATTTTTTGTTATAGGCTATTGGATACTGTTTTGGCTATAGTCGCGGGCATGTCCCGATACTTTATTGATATTTGGTTTGATAGAGGCTTTGTTGGACTACTGTGGACTTGGTATGGTTTGGTTGTTTGTTGATTTTCGTTATGGACATATAATAATACCTTTAAGTCTAAGTTATTTTATCTTGGTATATGTTTGAAATTTATCTGACATGGGTGTCAGGTGGTCTATAGTTTGGCTATTAGGGGTGGTCTCCGATCCTTGTTGGAGTTGAGATACCCATCATGACCAAGACCTAGTTCAGGTCATGTCAGGTGGTATAAAAGACTAGGTTCATTGTCAATTAGGTATCCTCAAATCCATGTCAATTAGAGTCTCTTTTATGGGTGTGTAGCATGCCAAACTTATAAGGGAGAGGCTATGAGGCATATAGAAATGTTTACCTATCTTGTTTTCTTATTTTGGGCTATAGAGTCTAATGTCTTAAAATGTCATTTAATTCCCATCTATTCTCTTTTTAGATCATGCCTCCTAGGTGACTTAAAGCTCATGGAAACTCCTCTCTCCCACTTGAGGACAATGTTGATGGGACACACCCTGCTTATGGGGTACAAACTAGTCTAGGGATCTAATTGTTGATTGCCATTCTGGAGTTCCACCGGTCCCCTCTAGTCCTTCTTGAGCTCCTCAAGCTGATATTTTGAATGCAATATTTTGTCAATCTATTCATATGTTGACTTAATTAGTAGCTTCTCAGCTTGAGAATGCAACTTCTATTACTTCATCTTCAGAGGCCACAAAGGTTGGCCAGTTTATTAGGTTGAGTCTACCAACTTTTACTGGTGTTAAGGTTGAGGAGGAACCTAAAGGTTTTATAGATAAGATGGAGAAGATATTCCATGTTATGCATGCTTTGGATTATGAGGGGTGGAATTTGCTTTTTTTCAATTGAAGGATGTATCATACCAATGGTATGAGTAATGGAAACACTCGATGGGAGATGACACAGAATCTGCATTGTGGGATAATTTCTCTCGTGCT
The DNA here is from genome assembly GCA_030864225.1 of Capsicum baccatum var. pendulum. Lineage (NCBI taxonomy): Eukaryota > Viridiplantae > Streptophyta > Magnoliopsida > Solanales > Solanaceae > Capsicum > Capsicum baccatum. The sequence goes on along the minus strand of CM061560.1, from coordinate 153,362,579 downwards.
TTTCTGGACCTCTTCTTTCGTCAAGAGCTGAAGAAGGCAAAAAAGGCAGAGTTTTTTAATTTGAAGCAAGGTAGGATGAGGCTAAAGTACCATGCCTTAAAGTCCCATCAGTTATCCCAATATGATCCTGAGTTAGTGTCTATCACGAGGGGTAGAATGAGGAAATTTACATCTAGGTTGTCCCATGATTTGATTCTATAGAGTAAGGCTGCCTTGTTAAACAAAGAGATGGACATATCTAGATTAGTTTTGTATATGCAGCAGGTTGAGGAAGAGAAAAAGAGGCAGGTAGAAATAGGGAAAGGCAAAGTAAGAAGTTTAGATTTTTTTTATCAGGGTGGGATCAACAGTAAAGTGGTAGAGATAGTGAAATATGGTCTAAAATGAAGTGGGGGAGTTTTAGTTCCTACTTTAGGGCTAGTGCTCCTTATCCGAATCAATCAAGTGATTATCATTCTCAGCATGATAGTGGGTTTAGGGCATAGGGTGCCTAATCTCAGGCTGGTAGGGCTCAGTAAGCTACATAATATCCTCTTTGTAGATTGTGCGGGTAGGTGTACCAAAGTTTTTATGATGTTAGGTGTAATAGGTATGTTAAATTTGGTCAGATTGGTTATTTGCATAGGGATTGTCCTTCTAAGGTTGCTTCTGGGGCAAATAAGATTCGTGTTGCCACTTTATCAGCTCCTGCACAAAAAGGCGCTACTTCTATTTATGGTATTGTCACTGGGCAAAATTGTTTGTATGCTCTCACTACTCGCTACTCGCTAGAACTCTGAGTCATCTCTCGATATCGTCACTTATATATTACGACTCATTTCTCGTGATGTGTCTTAATTGCTTAATCTAGGGTCTACTCTTTCTTATGTGACCCTATTTGGGGCTGTGCATTTTAGTTTTAGTCTTGAGTGTATAATTGATCCCTTTTTTTCTACGCTGATGGGTGACTTTATTGTTGCAAGAAAATTTATAGGGATTATGTGGTATCAGTTAGTAGAAAAGGTGTTTTGTTTGATTTGGTAAAGTTGGACATGGTTTATTTTCATCTAATATTGGGGATGGATTGATAGTATTTATGCTTTGCCTCTTCAGATTTTTAAACTCGTAAGGCCATGTTTAAATTCCCAAATAAGTTAGCTATTAAGTAGGAAAGGGGTTCTCTAGTGACTAGGGAAAGGTTCATATCATATCTTAGAGGCAAAAGTTGACTTCCAGGGGGTGTCTTTACCATTTGGTCTGGGTTAAAGATTCTAGCTTGGAGAGATCTTCCTTACATTTTGTTCCCATGGTAAATGAATATCTTGAGATCTTCCTTGATGATCTTCCTGGTGATATTTTGGCTTTTGACGGACCAGTTTGCATCTTATACAAGGGATAATTATGTGTATTTAAGCAACTACTAGTGTATTTGATGCTAGATTTTAATATTTTCAAGGAAAGGACTCAACAAAAGAAATAACTTGGAAAACAAAAGCCAAAGACTTTTGATGGTCAAACTGATGGGCCATCAATTGTGTGATAGACCTTCAAGATGTCCGTCATCCCTAAATAGAGTAGAAGAAACTGAGGTTCTAAGTAATGGACCAGTAGAGGTCTGCTGGGTTGCAAACTTGGCCGTCAACCCAAAACAGAAAAAGGACTTCTGGGTATCCAAGCGATTATCCAAGTGATGGACCATCATCCCTCTGATGAGTCGTCAACCTAGCCATCAGCATAAAACCTAAAGTGGTCCCTTAAGTAATAAAGCGACGGTCCACGTGATAGATCGTCGGGACACTGATAAGCTATCAACTTGGTCGTCAACCGTGATGTGGCAATACTAAAGTTTGACGGCCATTCTAGGTTTAGATTAGGTATCTTTTATCTATCTTTTATCGCTTTTTCAACTTTCGAGCAATTTGAAACCTATTATTCATTGAGAAATAGCTGATATTGTGGATCTAAACATTTTATTCACTATTCTTCTTTGAAGATAAAGAACAATCCTTTGGATCTTTTTGTAAGTAATTTTCCTAAATTATCTATGAGAAATTCACCGGAATCTTCTTCTCCTTCTATGATGTGTGGCTAAAGCTCCCATAACTAGGATTATGGGAGCTTTGATGTGATTGGTTGGTTAAGGTTGTGAGATTGTCTGCGTTTTGTAACTAATTACACTTGTATAAACTCCTCTTCATTTTTATGATCTTTCTTTCTTGCAAACTTGAAGAGTGAGCCCAAGAACACCACTTGTTTGAGTAGAAATATGGGTGTTGGGGAAAAAGGAGATTTACAAGGATCTTAAAGGCTTTAATCTTTAGGTTAAGGGTTGATGCCTTAATAGGATTAACCCACTTGAGAAATCAATTGAACATGTCAATATATTCTTTAAGTTAGAGATAATTAAAGGGTAATCATCTATTAAGGTTGGAAAACAAATAGATGAACTTTAGAGTTCAATAATTCTTACAATTGAAATTTGTTACATATGAATTCGGGATAACTCACAACCTTGACTTCTGTAAAATCTTTGTGAACATAATCCTAGTTTCTTCTCTCTCATTGAATCAAACCTTGCAAGTATACTCATTAGTTGGAATACAATTTACTACAAGCATACTTTCTGTTAACAAACAAACCCTCTTTTATTCTAGGACCTTTGATCAACCATCTATTAATAATCATAACACTTAGTTTACATAGTTTTCCTTGTGGGATTCGACCCCAACCTAGTTGGATTTTATATTTGACGGCGACCGTTTATGCTTTCTAATGAGAGTTGTAATTTAGGTGTATCAAATTTTGGCGCCGTTACCGGGGAATATGGTTGCCAATTAAGTTTATTAGAGTTAATTAACATTTGGTGAAGTTTCCTATTTTTTCTTTTATTTGTTGTTTTTGTTCATTACAAGATATTTATTTTGAATGCCACGTATGAGAAAGTCAGGAGAACCATTATTACCATATCATTTGAAACCTTAATTAGTTGGCAGAATGGATGATCAGCAAGAAGCAGATAGACTAGCCACCTTGGCTAGAGCTCAATTCAATCAACAAAATGATGGTCAAATAGCCCATGACCCTAACCCAGCTGAGGAGGACATGGGAGATGATGATCTTATAGATCATGCAAATAAGAGGTATGCTGAGAATGTAGCTGCGCCAGTGAACACAAATTAGCCAGTTAAAGGAAGAGTAAACCGCCAACTAGTTGTGCAGTTTGCAGCTAATGAGAAAGATGACACTTATTTTGATGAGGCTGGTGCTATAGGAGAAATTATTCCACCACCATTGGCACTAGGAGTAAATGTTAATCTCACAAGAACCATGATAAAGTAGCTGAACCTCAAAGGGTTGTTTGGTGGACTTCCAGGGGATGACCCAAAATTCTTCTGGCGAACTTTATCAACATCTGTAAATCTTTTGACAACCCTAGAGTTGGATAGAATGCAATTTCTCTATGTTTATTCCCGTTGTCTCTATCTGGGGAGGCAACAATGTGGTTGAATGAGTTAGCTCCTGATTCTATAACAAAATGGAGGTAATTGAAAGGAGCTTTCCTAGAAAGGTTCTTTTTGCCTACCAGGATGTTACAGTTGAGGGATAAGATTAGCAACTTCAGGTAGTTATCAAATAAAGCACTCCATGAGACCTTAATGAGATTCAAAAGGAAGTTGACACAGTGCCATAATTATAAGATGACCGATGAATATTTTATGGAGATATTCTAAAGAGCTTTAAACTCAATCACTAAGCCAACCGTGGACAATGTTGTAGGGGAGCATTCATGGAGTTAGCTTTCATTGAGGTTGCAGATATATTGGATCGATTGACTAAGATAAGTAGAGCTTGGCATACCATTGATTCTGTGGTAGCAAGCCCCACTGTGTCTAGTAGTATGATAGCTAAATAATACAAAAGAGAGGAAGAATGAGATCAAGACTTGGCCCATATGAAGACCCAGATGTCTTTCTTACTAAGCATTTGCTATCAAAAAAATTATAAATAGTGAAGGTTATGGGAGCACAAAGTAGGGGAACCAAATCCGATTCTGAAGAGAAGGCTAACTATTTAAATAATCAGGGTGTTTCCAAGGCAATAGCCAAGGGAATCAAGGTCAAAATTACTATGATAAAGATAGTTATAGAGATCATGACCAAGGGTGCTAGAAAAATAAAAATGATAGGAGCGATTGTATGTGCCTCCTGGAAACTGTGATAATGCTGCTACTGGTCTGGGTAAGATGTCCATGGAGTACATAATAGAAAAGTTACTTAAAGGGGTGGAGTCGACTAAAATTGGTGTAACAATGATGAAGAGTGACTTATTATCTATGAGTTAGTTAGTTGATTCATATTCAACCTCCATAAAATAGCTGGAGTAGCAAATGAACCAACTTTCAATGGAAGAGAAAAAGCGAGACATTTTTGAGTGACATAGCAAAAACCCAATGAAATTATGGTTCTTGTATTGATATTACCACCCACAGTAGTAAAGTATCACAGAGCCCTTCTTTGGGCAAACTTGAAATTGGTGATATGGTTGAGTTGGATGAGAAAGTAGAAGAAGACATGTCCAGTGGAGTCTAATACGTTAGATAAAGATAATGGAAAGGATGGAGAAGTAGTGGTTAAGGTAATACCAAATCCACTTCCTCTGTTTCCTCATCGATTAAAGAAAAGACACAAAATTTAGCAAGTTCATGGAAATGCTAAAATAGTTGACTGTCAATATTCCTTTGGTGGAGGCACTAGAATAAATGCTTGGCTATGCTAAATTTATGAAGGATCTTGTCACAAAGAAGAGGATGGCGAGCTACAAACCGGTGCAAAATCTTCACCATTGTAGTGTTATTTCTACAAGATCCTTAGTGCAAAAGAAAACAGATCCTGGAGCATTTATTATCTCGTATACTATTGGATCGCTGAATTTGTGAAGATACTATGTGATCTTGGGGCAAGTATTAATCTGATGCCACGGGAAGTTTATAAGAAGTTGGGTTTAGAAGATCCCGCGCCTACTAACATAAGGCTTGTGATGGCAGACAGATTAGTGAAATGGCCAGTCGGTGTATTATATGACATGCTTGTGAAAATGGCCAATTTTATTTTCCTTGCCAACTTTATGATCCTAGATTTTGAGGTAGACTTCAAGGTACCCATAATCTTGGATAGACCTTTCCTTGCAACTGGGAGTGGTTTGATTAACTTGCAGGCAAATAAGCTGTAGTTTAGACTCAATGATGAGGTATTTCAATTTGATATTTGCCAATCAATGAAGCAACACAAAGACCTGAGTCTGTTTTCCATTGTTGATGTATATTATAAAGATGAGCAAGTGGTGTCAATTAAGAAGAAGTTTTTTGTTGAAACTTTCGTTGTGGTGTTGATAAACTTTAATAGTGAATGTTTTGAAGAATATGAGGACACATTTTTTTCCCTTGGAATGAATGGGATCATATTCATATGCTCTTAAGAAGCTGGATTTGGACCTTAAAAATCATCTGATACCATCGGCTAAGCCATCTATTGAAGAACCACCAGTGTTGGAGTTGAAGGAGCTGCCAGGCCATCTATGGTATCTGTTTCTAGGTAGTAGAAACATCTTACCCATTATAATTGTAGAAGACACAAGTGGAAGCCCTTATCTATGTGCTTAGGAGATACACAAGGACTATACGGTGGATGATTGCTGATATTATTTGTATTTTGCCGAGTATCTGCACCCACAAATTTAGCTAGGGGAAGAGTGCACACCAACTATTGAGCATTAATGCAGATTAAACCCACTGATACAAGAATTGGTTAAAAAAAGATTATAAAATGGCTTGATGTAGGGATAGTGTACCCTATCTCCAATAAAAAGTGGGTGAGTCCCACGCAATGTGTGTCTAAGAAAGGGGGCATGACTGTAGTTGCTAATGATAATAATGAGTTAATTTCACTTGGGGCGGTGACTAGGTGGTGAGTGTGTATATTGGAAATTGAACTCGTAGACATTGAAGGATCACTTCCCAATGCCCTTCATGGATTAGATGCTTGGTCGCTTGGCAGGAAGAGGTTGGTATTGCTTCTTGGATGGTATTAGGGATACAATCAGATTTCAATTGCCCGGGAAGATCAGGAGAAAACAACATTTACATACTCATATGGAATGTTTGCATTCAAGAGAATGTCATTCGGTTTTTGTAATTCACCCGCAACATTTAAATAGTGCATGATATCTATCTTCTCTGACATGGTGAAGGACACCTTAGAGGTGTTCATGGACGATTTTTTTGTAGTGTATGATTCATTTTGATTATGTCTGGTGAATTTGAGTAGAGCACTAAACAGATGTGAAGAATTCAATGTTGTGTTGAACTAGGAGAAATGCCACTTCATGGTGAAGGAGGGTATTGTTCTTGGACATCAAATTTAATCCAAGGGGATTGAGGTTGACCAAGCAAAGGTAGAGGTGATAGAGAAATTACCCCGTCCTATCTCAGTAAAGAAAGTTCATTGTTTTCTGGGTCATGTGGGATTCTATCGCCGGTTTATTAAAGACTTCTCCCAAATTGCAAATCCACAGTACAGATTATTAGAGAAAAAGGCTTAGTTTGTATTTGATGATTATTGCAGGAAGACATTTGAATACCTTAAAGAGAAACTGGTGGCTACCCAAGTTATTGTTGCTCCAGACTTGTCCAGGCCATTCGAAATCATCTGTGACACGATTGGAGTGCCACTTGGGGTTGTGCTTGGATAGAAGAAGGAAATATTATTTCATGCCATCTACTATGCGATCAAGGTATTGAACAGGGAATAGAAGAATTACATTTTACTGAGCAGGAACTTCTCATGGTTGTCTATGCATTTGAGAAGTTTCTTGCTTACTTGTTGGGAACCTAGGTGGTCGTTCATACAGATCATACTGCCTTGAGATATTTTATGGAAAAGAATTATGCTAAACTAAGGTTAATCCGATGGGTGCTTCTCTACAAGAGTTTGACTTTGAGGTCAAAGACATAAAAGGATGCAAAAATCCTGTCGCAGACCACCTATCTAGGCTTGAGGGAAATCACGTAGTCATAGATCAAATTGAAATTGATGATGCATTCCTTGATGATAAAATCCTTGTTGTTATACTTGAAAGGATACCTTGGTATGCGGACTTCGCCAACTATGTGGTAAGAGATCTTATTCAGAAAGATCTTTCCTTTCATCAAAAAAGGAAATTCCTCCATGATACCAAAAGGTATTTCTGGGATGAGCCATATGTATTCAGGTCGTGTGATGATAATATCATTAGAAGATGCATCCCAGAAGTTGACATGCTGAATATTCTAGAAGCCTGCCATGCTTCCCCAGTTAGGGGACACCATGTAGGTGATCGTACTATAAGAAAAGTGTTGTAGAGTGGCTATTATTGGCCAACCTTATTCAAGGATGCATATAAGTTTGTAATAAGTTTATACTAGTTCCAGAGAAAAGGGACAATCTTGAAACACCATAAGATGCCTATGACAAAAATTATGGAGGTCAAATTGTTCGACGTCTGGTGTATTGATTTCAAGGGGCCATTTTGTATGCTCGTATAGGATAAAGTATATCCTGGTTTCTGTGGACTATATGTCCAAATTGGTGGAAGCCATCACCTTGGCTGACAATAAAGGAAAGAGAGTGGTTGCCTTTCTCAAGAAGAACATCTTCTCTTATTTTAGAGTACCACATACTATTATACGAAACGAAGGATCCCATTTCTGTAATAAAGTATTCTGGGATGCATTCGCAAAATTTAGTGTGAAATAGCATAAGGTAGCAACCCCATACCACCTATAGACCATTGGGCAAGTGGAGATTTCAAACCAGGAGATAAAGGCTATCCTATCCAAAATAGTGAATGGAAGTAGACAGGATTGGTCTCAAAAGCTCAATGATGCCTTACGGCCATATCATACAGCTTTTAAGACACCCATTGGGATGTCACTATATCAGCTGGTCTATGAAAAAGTATGTTATTTGCCGATTGAGCTGGTGCACCAAGATTTATGGCCACTCAAAAGGCTGAATCTAAATTAGAAAGAAGAAGCAGAACTAAGACTAGAGTAGCTAAATGAGATGGATGAATTCCATCTCAGGGATTATGAAAGAGCAAGACTTTACAAGTAAAGAACGAAGAAATACCACGATCGAAGGATTGAAAAATGAGATTTTCATAAAGGTGATTGGGTATTACTCTTCAACTCCAGGTTGAAGCTCTTTCCAATTAAACTTAGGTCTAACTGGCCTGTCCCATTTAAAGTTACTAAGGTCTACTTATCTAGAGTAGTCGAACTTGAAAATAAAGATGGAAGTATCTTCAAAGTCAACGGGCAGTGAGTCATGCTATTTATCGGTCCAATGGAATCGGTAAATGCATTAGTAAATTTATCTTGATAAAGTCTGAGTAATCGAGATGACTAAGTTGTGCCACGACAGTAAATTAGAATCTAGTGAGAGGCAACCCATAATGTGTTATTATAAGAGTAGTTAGAGTTATTTGTTTCTTTTGGAGCAATTTGATGTGCTTGTTGAAGTGTGCTGGAACAAAAATATAGGAAAACAGAATCAGATCAAGTTGAGGGAGGTTGATGAGAATGTTGGTGCACCGTCACTGAAATCATCGAAGCCATTAATAAAATAGTGACATTCTAGATAACACTTAACGGCTAAGCTGATAGACCGTTATATGCTCGATGAACCATTAAACTTACCGTTAACATGGAGGTAAAAAAAATTAAGGTTTTAGATAAGAGTTGACAGACACATGACAGATCGTCAACCGTTTTATGGACCATCATCTTTACTATTGTATTAATGAAAATTAAATCAAGTTTTGGTAAGGCTTGACGGTGGAACCGACGGACCGTCAGACACCTGATAGACCATCAGGTTTTCCACCACACAAACCCTAGTTTTTAAGTGAGCAGATCAGGTCACCAAAGGGATATTTAGTTAACTTGATTTGATCCAAATAATATTAAATGGATAATAGGAGTCAGTTACACACATGTTCCCATCTCATTAACTCCCACAACTATTTAAATTATTGTGCATTCATTATGGAATTAAAATATATCTCTTCGTAGGACTCTTTATCTCCTCCCTTATCCTATTTAAACCATTAGCCTCTTCTGTTCTTCTAACATAATCAAAGTTAAATCACTATTTATGAAACACTAAATAGTATAGTTTGCTCTAAGTTTTGCAAGTTCAAAGTATAGAAGGGTACTTCAAGGATAAGGTATGATGAAAACTCTACTTCTTTTTTCAGAAAGAAGAAAATGAATAATATGAGTTTGATAATGGTTGAAAGGTCTTCTTCTTTTCTTGTTGTTGACGTTGTTCCTCTTACTTAATCAAACTTTGGTAAATACTATTCTAGGTGAAGTATGGTGAAATTAGTATTTAAAGGTTGAATTAATATGGTGATTGTTGTTCTTAATGACAAAATACATGCCAGATGTTCATAAAACTGCCAAAGATAAAGAGGCAATCAAAAACTCCAATTGACGACCACACTGACGGATCAGCAGACTCCTCACAGACTGTCAGACTGTCCGTCAGTTGGCTTCTGAACAACTACCTCACTAGTTAAGCTACAACAGATACGTTGACAGACCATCAAACCCCAGACGGACTGTTAGACTATCCATCAACACAACTTTGAACCTTATTTCTTTCTGATTCAAATACAATATTGATGGTTTGTTCTATGTTCATATAGGCGATGGCAAATCTAAACAAGCAAGGGGTAGAGGTGAACCAGCATGAAGTATATAATAACATGCCTTAAGCACTCGTTAGCGAGTGACTCAAGTAATCTCCCAGTCTGAGGAGGAGAGTGAGAGTGCTGGAAATAGCAGTACTACTTCTAGCCCTAATGAAAAAGGGGTTAACACATCAAATACCGACCAAGTTGAGGCATCGAAAAATAAAGATACTAATATGATTAAAAGCAAAGACCCTTAAATGCAGGAAGAAATTCAGTGAAAGATTGAAGGAGCAAGGGAGATCTACCTTGATTGGCTTGAACTAACAGCAAATAGGCACATAAAGAGGCCCATCTCAGAGAAGCACCGATTATCACTTCTGAGTTGAATGAGTTTCTAAAGCTTGAGCAATGATTTAATGAGTACGGTTTAGGATAGATGAGCAAACCTCCAGGTACATAATATCCAAATATTGAATGATGGTTTTTCACCAACTATTTGGCACTGGTAGAAAAAGACTGTCCCAAGGGTATAAAAGTTCTAAACTTTCCAAATAAGGAATCAGTTCCTATGAGAGGTGTTACCAATGATATCTTTGCTCATACACTAAATATATTGCTATTTGGGCTTGATTTTAAGAAAGTGGTGGCCACACCAGAAATTAAGCATCACTTGACGATGACCTCCAGCCGAAGGCCTTGGTTATCTACGCGTCTCACTAATGATGGTAACCCATCATGGGTACATAATACCAAAGAGCAGATTGATAAATCATCCCTTATCTTTCGGACTAGGTTTTGGTGAGCCATTATCAGGTTGCGATTGATGTCAACAGGGGGAGATAAAAACTTGGACAATCACAAGGCAGTGTTTGTGGCTAGTCTGGTTGATGGGCTATAGATTGATTTTGACTATATTATTGTTGATAAGCGTTTTCTCCGTGCACACCAAGTGGCGAGTACTTTACCATTCCCTTATTTGATCACCAAAACTATGCAGATAAGAAAATATACCTTTGATGAGAGAGGTTGATAATAAGGTTCACACAAGTCACCTACTTATCGATCACAGCCAGCTCTAACCCCAGGGATTTTTGAGATCCCTATAGGTATGCCATTATCAATTACAACTTATATGCCACCAGATTATATGCCTACCGATGCTTCTACAGGGTCAGCTTCTATGACCCTGGTAGAAGAAACTAAATATACTACATCTATCCCACTTCAGTATTCTGAATACCAATAGACACAAGAGAATTTTGCCAAATCTATAAGAGCACAGAAAAAATTGAGAAACAGTTGAATGCATGGGAAAAGTAGTTCAAGCCATTCATTGACCGCATTATTGAGGAATCCCTTAGACCCTATCAGAATATCCATGCCAGGATCACTAACATGAGGGGGAGTATGTTCAAGAAGTTGAATGATTTATCAATTCCAAATTTTGCAAGGTTTGTGGTAAAGTTTCAGCAAGCACAGGCTGACATTGCTAAGCTAAAAAGGCAACCAACACAACTTATTTCTTATCCTGCATTGTTAATCAATGATAAAAATGAGGGCCTTATTTATCTTATGGGTAGGCTGTTTAAAGATAAAGGTAAGAAAGGTAAGAAAGTTGATGAAAGTGTTGATAGAAAGACTTCCAAGAGAAGGAGGTCAGAAGATATGACACTTGAGGAAAGACAGGCAATAGACATGAGAAAAGTTGTGAAGAGATCGAAAAGAGATGAAGAAAGGAAGAACAAAAAGGTTGCAAATGAAGCAGCGGGATTCTCCACTAGTTCATCCCCACTGAGATGGACAACACCTGATCTGGTCCCGTTCGACAGAGTAAGAGTCTTAAGTGTTTTTCCATAAGTTAAATTGATAAATTGCGGTGGAATTCTTTGACTGTGAGGGCAATCAGAGTTGTACTTACTTTTATGAATCTCTATGGGATGTTACATCTGTGATTGTGTATGTGCTGAATTGTAAATAGTGCCAATTATGGATTTTTATGTGTTGAAACTATATGAGTTAGGTGGCATTTTAGTTGTTGAATCATGCATTTTTGAATGGTTAAATGCCCATCATTGTTCTTGTTCATGCATATGATATAGTGTTGAGTTTCTTGAGGACAAGCAATTGTCTTAAGTTGAGGGTGTTGATGTTCTGGATTTTGACAGACCATTTTACATCTTTTATAAGGGATAATTAGTTTAAGCAACTATTAGTGTTTTTTATGTTGGGTTTTACTATTTTCATAGAAAGGACACAATAGAAGAAATAACTTGGGAAAATAGAAGCCAAAGGCTTTTGAAGGTCAAACTGATGGCCCATCAACTGTGTGAAGGACTGTCAAGATGTCCACCAGCCTTAAATAGAGTGGAAGAAAGTATCCCTCACAATAGAAAAATTGACTTTGGGATTGACCTTATTCTAAACACTAATCATATCTCTTTCCCTTCTTATAGAATGGCTCTAGCTGAGTTGAAGAAACTCAAGGATCAATTGAAAGATCTTCTTGACAAGGATTTTATATGCACTAGTGTGTCTTCATGAGGTGCTCCTATTCTCTTCGTGCGTAAGAAGGATGGTTCCCTTTGAATGTGCATTGATTACCGCCAACTAAATAAATTAACCATGAAGAATAAGTTTTCACTTCCTAGGATTGATGATCTTTTTTATCAGCTTCAGGGTGCTAAGTTCTTTTACAAAATTAATCTTCGATTGGGTTATCATCAACTAAAGATTAGAGAGATAAATATCTCTAAGGATGCCTTCCAAACCCAGTATGGTTACTATGAGTTCCTAATCATAAATTTGGTCTGACTAATTCCCCAGCGATATTTAAGGCTCTCATAAATTGGGTGTTTTATAAATTGTTGGATTTGTTCATCATAGTGTTCATTGATGATATTCTGGTGTACTCTAGGAGTGAAGTGGATCACACATACCATCTCTATATTGTGTTTTACCCCCTAAAAAATCAACATTTGTATGTTAAGTATTAGAAGTGCAAATTTAGGTTGAAAGTTATTACTTTCCTAGGTAATACCATTTCTAGTGAAGGGATAATAGTTGATTCGCAAAAAGTCACAGTGGATAAAAAGTGGCCTAGAACCATGACTCCAACTAATATTTGGAGCTTCTTGGGGTTAGATGCTTACTATATGATATTTGTTGAGAGTTTCTTCACTATAGCTTCCCCGTTGACTAGGTGGACCTTGAAGAGGGTGATGTTCTTATGGTCTAATGGTTGTGAGGGTAGTTTTTAGAAGCTGAAAAATATGTTGACTTCAGCTTCAGTTTTGACGCTACCAAAGGGTAATAACGGATTTATGGTTTACTATGATGCATCCATTATGGGACGTGGTATTTTGTTAAAGCAACATGGTAAGGTTGTGGCCTATGCTTCTAGGCAATTGAAATTTCATGATAGAAATTATCCGACTCATGACTTAGAGTTGTTGATTGTGGTGTTCACATTGAACATTTGGCATCACTATTTGTATGGAGTCCATGTAGTTATATTTTTCTTATCATAAGAGCCTGCAATATGTGTTCACCTAGAAGTAGGTGAATCTCAGATAGAAGAGGTAGCTTGAGTTATTGAAAGACTATGACATGAGTCTCCACTACTACTTAGGTAAGGCTAATCTGGTTACTTATGCTCTTAGCAGGTTATCCATGGGGAGTGTATCTTATATGGTTAAGTATAAAAGGGAGTGGTGAAAGATATTCATCAATTATCTAACCTTAATATTCACTTCTTGGACTCTGAGGATAGTGGTGCATTAACGTAAGAGGTGGCAAAGTCATCCCTTGTTGTTGAAATAAAGGAGAAGTAGGTACTGGATCTTATCTTAATAAAAATTAAGAGAGAATTGGGACAAAAAAAGGTTGTAGAGTTTGAGATTGGTGGTGACGGTATCCTGAGGTACCACGACAAATTATGTGTTCCTGACATAGATTGGTTGCGAGAGAGGATCTGGGTTGAGGGTCATGAGTCATGGTATACAGTTCATCTTGGTTCGACAAAAGTGTATCACAATCTTTATGGCAATTTTTTGGTGGAATAATATGAAAAAGGATATAGGCAATTTTGTAGCTAACTGCATAGTGTGTCAACAAGCAAAGGTTGAGCACTTGAGACCCAAAGGCTTGTATCAAGAAATTGATTTGCTTGTATGAAAGTGGGCAGTGATTAATATGAACTTCATTAATGGTCTTCCTCGATCTCATAATAAGTTTTATTTGATTTGTGTGATTGTGGATAGGATGCCTAAATGTGCTCATTTTTTGCCAGTGAGAACTAACTTTTCAACAGAAAACTATGTGAAGTTGTTACTCCCGGAGATTATGATGTTGCATGGAGCGCCTGTTGCTATCATGTCAGATTGTGGTACTCAATTCTCATCACAAGTTTGGCATTTATTTCAAAGCAGTTAGGGTACTAAGGTAAGCCTTAGTACTGCTTTCCACCCGCAGTCAGATGGGCAAGCTATAAAAATTATTCAGATATTAGAAGATATGCTTCGAACTTGCGTGATTGATTATAGTGGTAGTTGGTTTGATTATTTGTCTCTTATAGCTTTCTCGTATAATAATAGCTACCACTCTAGTATTGGTATGGCTCCATTTGAGTCATTGCATGTAGGATGTGCACTCTCCTACAGAGTGGTTCGAGGTTGGTGAGGCAGAGATGTTTGGCCCTGATTTGGTTCACCAAACCATAGAGAAGGTGAAGGTGATTTTGGGTAGACTTAACACCACCCAAAGACTTCAAAAGTTCTATGCAGGTGTGAGGTATAGTGAGTTAGAGTTTAAGGTTGGCCATTGGATCTTCTTAAAGGTGTCTTCTATGAAGGGAGTAATGCAGTTTGGAAAGAAGGGGAAACTCAGTCCCAGATATATCAGCCCATACTTGGTCTTGAAGAGGGTTCATAGTATTTCATATAATTTGGAGTTTCCTCCTAGTTTGAGCGCCCTTCATCTGGTATTTTATGTTTTTTATGTTGAGAAAGTGTGTGGCTGATCTGAATATTGTAGTATTTTTCATCCTACTACCTGCGCCCTGTGTCTGGGCCACAGGTAGCACCTATGCCTGCCAGACCGCAGGTGCCGGAAGCGGGTAGCCACCAACCCTGTTTTCTCCTATTTCGTTCGGACTTAGTTTTTAGGGTTCTCTCTTTTACTATAAATTCCTTTTATGTACATTTTAGTAGAGAGTCAAGACTTTTAACACTTATAAACATATTTTGATTTCAAGATCCATCTTTTATCTTGGAATTTCATTGTATTGACTTTGCTTGATTATTCAATTACGGTTATGGGTTTTCCGTAACTTATTATTGTGATTTCATCTTTACTTTCCTAGATGAATGTTATTGATTTCTTCACAATCATGAGCAGCTAATACCTAATTGACAAGTAGGGGAAGTGTGATTATTGATAGGAAACCAATACCCAGGGCATGTATTCGCTTTATCTTCATTAAAACAGTTTCTTTAGTGATTTCAAACATTAGGATATTGCCTAGATATTACTACTTTATCTAAAAAAGGGGTAGTAACTAGGAAAAGATAAAGACATTAATAATTTGATGAGTTAATAGTCGATACATTGCAGTACAACGGTATATGTGAATGATTATTAGCCTTCATCTAATAACTTAAGACTCAAAAGGTCATAGTTAACTAAGACCAGGGTAGGGGTTAGTAACACAAAACTTTGAGACTCAATAGGTACAGGGTGAAATCTTGCTACTCATCCAAAAGACTGTAGGGGGTATATAAATTATCAGTTCTGCATGCAAGGTATTAGGTTAGTTCAACAACGCACGATAAACCTACGGAGTTGAGATGCCAGGGGTAACACAATCCTAGTGTTCACCCATAAATGATTTCAACCAGAATTAATATTGTTAATTGGTCAAGATTACTACACACAAATTCCCCCCCCCATTTAAATCCAAGTACTGCTTGTAGACTATAATTGCTAATAAGTACAAACCACGTGTTCTTTTGGTATTTGATTCCAATCAGAGTTGGGTTACTATATATTGATAGCGATTGTACCATCATCTAAAGGGAGATGTTGTTTGGATGTCATCAAGAAATTAGTGCTTTTGCTAAAAAGTGCGGCGTTGATTTGTGGATTGAAGTTGTTGCTGTTTTTAGGTTTTTCTTTTCATGTTATTAGTTAGGCGTACTCCGGTGTATGACTAACATACGGAGTAGAGGCAATCCCTTACTCCCATTAATTTTAGAAAGGATCCTACAACCACACTGTAGGATGTTAGAAGTATAAAGGGACAATATCCCTGAAGATGGAGTTGAGGATGTTATTGGGAGACAGACAGTAGACCACCAAGCAGCACTCAGTGGAAATCATACCAGAAACTGACATTAAGTGATCCCAGATGTTAGTTTGTTCAGCCATATGTCAATAATGAAGAAGAATTAGGATACAATAAGTTGGTTGATATAGGAGCCATTATCCCTCCTACCTTATATCCTGATGTGTAATTCAATATCTCCAGTGCTATGATTTAGCTCTTATACTTGAAGGGTGTGTTTGCAGGGTTGCCAACAGATGACACAACTATGCACTTGGAAAATTACATTGACATATGCACTTTATATACCATACTTGGGGTAGATCCGGAGGCACTGATACTAAGGCTTTTTTCTTTCTCTCTTACTGGATAAGTATCATTACGGCTCGAGGAACTTCTGAGAGGAACTATTACTACCTGGAAGGAGCTACACAGACAACTCTTGAATAAGCTCTTTCCTCTATCTAGGGTATTGCAGCTCAAGGTTGAGATTTATAATTGTAGGCAGCTGAACTCAAAATCTATGTATGATGCATAGTTTTAATTTAAGAAGAGACCGAGTATGGTATCCAACCACAACATATCAGGGATAATCTTATCAATGATGTTCTATATATCCCTAAATACTAATTCAATAGATATGGTAAACACTATATTTGAATGAGCCATCATAAGATTATGATGGGAGATAGCTTCAGGTATTTTGGATAAGATCTCATTAACTAACTGAGGGTAGAAAAGTCGAGAGGTTGAGAGAGGTTCTGATATGTGTGACATTAGAGTTTCCAGTACGCAAAGAGTTGCTGAGGATGTTGTAGCCTAGGAGATTTCATTATGACGGATGGAAATTAGTGAGTTGGTCATGCAATTTGTAACCATCAATTTTTTAAAAGTTAGTGAATTTAGGGCATCTAGGGAGGCAAAGTGTGTGTATCATCAATCGTTGGGTTTCCAAGACCAAGGGTAAGGGAATCAAGGTCGAAACTATCATGATAAAAGATAAGCACATTCCACTTGGTAAAGAAGAGGCAGAGTCTAGAATATATGAAATATGGACCATATCGATAAAGGTTAAAGAGAGCCAAGAGGTTTGCTTGAATGGCCTTAAATCTTAAATTTCTAAATTATCCCAAAAGGTTAAGTCATATGAAACTACTATTAAGAAGTTAGAGCATCAATATGAGAAAATCTCTATCACTATAGCAAAGAGATAGTCAGAAGTAATAACTGATAATACCTCTAACACTTGTTCATTATATGGCCATTAATGCGTTGGATGACTCTTCACCTAATGAGCACTATTTGCTTACGATGAATGAGCAAAAGAAGAAGAATGGTGATGTTGAAAAACCACCTGAGGTAGGCTTTGACAAACTTAGCTATACGGATGGTGATTTCGATAGTGATGTTGATAATGACTAGATTGGCGAAGAGCTCTAAAAAATTGTCAATGAATTTAGCTCAAGTTTTCATACAACTTCAGTTGAAATAAAAGGAGATCCAGGTGTAGTCAACATCCTAAGTTTTTTAGGATCGTATGATATTAGTCAGGGCCTATGTGATACTGGAACAAGATTAAATATTCTGACATTAGTGATATACAAGGTCTTGGGGTTAGGCGAACCACAGCCTACCTCAACGAGGTTGTTGATGGCGAAATCATCGATAAACGAGCTAGTAGGTATCATGCATAACGTGGAAGTCAAAGTAGCATCATTCATTTATTTGGTAAATTTCATGATTCTATATTGCAAAGTGGATACCCATTGTCCAATCATATTGGGTAAACCCTTACTAGCTACTGGTAGGGTATTGATTGACATGGACTTGGAAGAGATCACCTTCAAGTAGAATCATGAGCACATTGTTTTGATATATGCATAACAGTACAACAGCAAGATGATATGAGAGTTGTGGCAGTGATTGATGCAGTGGATGATGACATAATCATAGTTGATATGCCTATTTAGGAAAGCTTATGGGTAGAAGCCTTAGCCATAATAATCATGAACTTTGAGGATGATGGAATAGCTGACTATGATAAGATGGTTCATGCTCTACATGGCATGGACTCTTACAAGTATCCCCCTAAGAAGCTTGATCTTGACTTGAAGAATAGAACTATACCTCCTCCAAGACCATTGATTGAAGAACCACCAATATTGGAATTAAAGGTCCTCACATAAGCTGGAGTGTCTGAAAGTAGAGTATCATAATCATGAGTAGCAAATCATACATGATAGATCTATTGAGCCATAACATTTAGTTCTAAAAGTTGTACTAGTGTTCTATCTATAAATCATGCTGACTAAGTGTAGAAAGGACTCACTTTTATATCTGAAATTTGAAAACTGAAATCTGTAGCTAAAGGCTTATATAAAGCAATATCTGAATAAAATATGAACCTTTACACTTAGTTTTAAAAAGTTGTTCTGTTATTCTTTACTCCTTTTCTGTAAGTTGTAGGAAAATTATTTAAAAAGCTTTCTGTAAGAT
Organism: Capsicum baccatum var. pendulum; assembly: GCA_030864225.1. Lineage (NCBI taxonomy): Eukaryota > Viridiplantae > Streptophyta > Magnoliopsida > Solanales > Solanaceae > Capsicum > Capsicum baccatum. The sequence goes on along the minus strand of CM061560.1, from coordinate 153,344,050 downwards.
TACTCTTTTCTGTAGGGAGGTTCCTCTAACCTACATAAACCATGTGATCTATCATGGAGTCCAACATCTAGTTTTCTTATGGGAAAACCTCACGTTGGGGAGAGGTGTCATACTCTTGCCAAGAAGTATAACCTAATTTAAGGAGTATAACCCAATCTAAGTGATCATATGTGCATTTGAAATCCCTATAAAAATAGGAATAATCTGATAATCTGAACCTATGTTGGCTCGTAGTTCTGGGGCATATGAAATACCCAATTCGGTGTTATATACTACTCCCTTTAATCTGTATGCTCATTCTATTGGAAATCTACTTTAAAATCTAGTATAATGGTTTATTACGAAAACAAACTATATAATTGCTAAGTTAAACTGAAATCTGAAACTATAAAGTGAATTCAATGTCTAAGATGAGATCAAAGATCGAATCTTTATCAAAAATCTGAAAATAATCTAGTCATGGGATGCTTAAAAGCCTAATCTTCTTGAAATAGAAATATCCAATTAGGGCTTAATACTCATGCATCAAATTCATTTCAAAATATAATAAAATCATGCTTGATAATGAAGGTATTGATAATTCAACTCAAAATTTGGTAATTACTGCAATACACATGAAAACACAAAAATAGACACACAATTCAACTTCTAAATCACTTGAAATCTCATAATCTTGCAAATAACAATAATGGGTAAGAACCCTAATTTGAAACTCATGTATGTTCTACAAAATCATGTAAATTTGTAATTAAAACTAGTTTTGGGAACAAGGATGAAAGAATATCCTTATTCATGAACCCAACATACCTTAATTGATGAAATTGAATAAAAAGTTTTATCTTGAATTCCTAGTTGAGATTTTAAAGATGCCCTCTTGAAGTTATTGAATTGGAAATCCTTAATTTTAAGCTATCTTGGAAAAATAATGAAGGAAATTGGATTTCTTGGAGGTTAAGTTTTGAGCTCTAGGGTTTTCTTTGAGAGAGAATTGATGAAAAGTAAGCATAAAGTGCTTAGAATGAGATTAATCTTGTGTTATCCACGAATTGGGTACTTGAGAATTGACCAAATTGTCCCTTTTAAAATTTTAATCAGAACTGGAAAAGAAAGAAATTTTTGATTTGGCCACCCACCGTGAATGGTGCAATCACGGTGGGCTACTAGAATTTGATAAATAGAACTGGAAAATCAACGCAACGTGGAGCTATCACAGTAAGTTATTGAAATGCCACATAGGCCGTCACCACGATGAGGTACCATCGCATTGGACTACTAGATTTTGACAATCGGGAAATGAAACTTCAATGCGACACACCACAATCGCGGAGGTCCACTAAAAATTGACAATTGCCATTTTGGCCTTCACCGCGATGCGATGCTTGTGAAATGTCATACTGTTTTACTAAAAATGCCATAGCTTCTCAACCGAGTATCGAATTGAGACAAAATTGGTATCGTTGGAAAACTAATTTAATTTTCTACACACTGGAGGGTCTAGAATTGGAAAATTCTATATGAATCAAAGTTTATTCATTTTTGAAGCTAACCCTTGACATTCTAAGAGCTAAATTGAGCTTGGGAAAAGTACTGGGTATTATATTATCTACCCCTTGGGAATATTCATCCTCGAATTTGGCTAGTCAAACTAAAGATACTGAGGAACTGAGGCTACATTATAATATGCACAACTGAAACAAGTTACATGACTGAATCTAAAACATATTGAATGACTAAGATAATCTGTGAGTGCATAAATTTACATGAGGACAACTCAACTATATAGCTGAATCTGAGACTGGAAAAGAACTGAATTAAGGAAAATTGTTACCTTCAGCTGAATCTGAGTTCATAGAGAAGAGATGACGATACTTGGTACGCATGTCTGCTTCTGCTTCCCAAGTAGCACCCTCAACAGATTGATTTCGCCACAGAACTTTGACCAAGGGAACTTCTTTGTTCCTTTGTCTACGAATCTGATGATCGAGAATCTCTACTTGAGCTTCTTCATATGAGAGGTTATTCTAAATATTTGTACTTTCTAGAGGGACTATAACAGCTGAATCTTCTATGCACTTCTTCAATAAGGACACATGGAATACTGGATGAACTGAGGATAAATTGTGGGTGGATCAAGCTCATATGCAACCTTTCCCACACAACTCAAAATCCGATAGTGGCCTACATATTGGGGACTAAGCTTCCCCTTTTTGCCAAATCTCTTCACCCCCTTCATGGGTAAAACTTTCAAATACACAAGGTCATCAACCTCAAACTCAAGATCTCTTCTTCTTACGTCTGTATAAGATTTCTAACAACTCCGAGCTGCTTTTAATCTCTCTAAAATCAACTAAACTTTCTCCAAAGCTTCAAAAACCATATCTAGCCCAATCAAAGAAACCTCACCTACTTTGAACCAACCGATTGGTGATCTACATCTCCATCCATAAAGAGCTTAAAATAGGGCCATCTGAATACTAGCATGGTAACTGTTATTTTAGGCAAACTCAATCAATGACAAGTGCTCATCCCAATTGCCCTTGAAATCAAGAACACATGCCCTCAACATATCCTTTACAGTCCGAATGGTCCTTTCTGCCTGACCATCTATCTGCGGATGAAAAGCTGAACTAAGATGAACTTGGGTACTAAAACACTTCTAAAAGGCTTTCCAAAACTGAGAGGTAAACTGAGTACCCCTATCTAAGATGATAGATAAAGGAACTCTATGCAGTCTAACTAACTCTCTGATATACAACTTAGCATAATATTCAGTTGTGTAGGACGTGTGAACTAGCAAGAAATATGCTGACTTAGTCAATCTATCTACAATAACGCAAATCGAATCATGCTGACGATGCGAAAAGATTAATCCAGTCACAAAGTCCATATTCATCTCTTCCCACTTCCAAGTTGGGATACCAAACTCATACAACGTACCACTAGGTCGTTGATGCTCTACCTTAACCTGTTGGCAAGTTGCACATTTAGCTACAAGTTCTGCTATATCTTTCTTCATACCACTCCACCAATAGATTTTTCGCAAGTTGTGGTACATCTTGGTGACTCCTGGATGAATGAAGTAACGTGCACTATGCTCTTTTACTTGGTAGAAAACCTCTACCTTTTTGTATTTAACTAACCCCTTAAGTTTGACCAAACTAGGATCCTTATCCTGCTTCTCTTTTACTTCAAAAACTAGAGATGATTCAGAACTACTCTAATCCCAAACGTTCCCTTTAGCTAAATCAACCAATATAACACCCAATCTAGCTAACCGATGAACTTCCCAAACTAGTTCTTTCTTATCATTCTCCACATGACCAATACTGCCCATGGACAATCTACTAAGGGCGTCTTCCACTACATTGGCCTTGCCCGGATGATACAACACCCTCATATCATAATCCTTCAATAAGTCTAATGCCTTCTCTGTCGAAGATTCAACTCTCTTTGAGTAAATACAAATTGTATACTTTTGTGATCCGTAAACACATCACATGCGCCCCATAAAGATAGTGCCTCCAGTTTTTCAATATAAATGCAATAACAGCTAACTCAAGATCATGGGTAGGGTAGTTCTTTTTGTGAGGCTTAAGCTGTCTAGAGGAATAGGCTATAATCTTACCTCTCTGCATCAAAACACCACCCAGACCAATTCTAAAGGCATCACAATAGACAATGAACCCATCTGTACCAATAGGTAGCGCTAAAACTAGGGCTGAAGTGAGTCGAGTCTTCAACTACTGAAAACTCTTCTCACAGGAATTTTACCACTGAAACTGAACTTTCTTCTGAGTTGATCTAGATATAGGGGATGGAATAGAAAAAAACCCTTAACAAAGTGTCTATAATAGCCAGCTAAACCCAAGAAACTTCAGATGTCTGATGGAGAGATAGGTCTAGGCTAATTTCTTACTATTTCTATCTTTTAGGGATCAACTCTAATGCCATCACTCGAAACAATATGACCGAGGAAAGCTATTGATCTTAGACAAAATTCACATTTGCTGAATTTGGCAAATAACTAGTGATCCCTAAGAGTTTGCAACACAATTCTAAGGTGGTCTGCATGATCATCCTCACTACGATAATAGACAAGAATATCATCAATAAAGACTATGATTAACATGTCAAAATATTATTTGAACACTCTGTTCATCAAGTCCATGAAGGTTGTTGGGGCATTGGTAAGACCAAATGACATGACTAGAAACTCGAAATAACCATAAAGAGTTTTGAAAGCTATCTGTGGAATATCACATTCCCTTACTTTAAGCTGATGATAGCCGGATCTAAGGTCTATCTTAGAGAAATAACTTGCACCTTGGAGCTGATCAAATAAGTAATCAATCCTAGGAAGAGAATATTTATTTTTGAATGTCACTTTATTCAGCTGACGATAGTCGATGCACATTCGTATAGAATTATCTTGCTTTTGTAAGAATAGGGCGGGAACGCCCCATGGAGTAAGACTAGTCCTTGTGAAACCTTTATCTAAAAGATCTTTAAGCTCCTTTTTTAAATCTTTAAACTCGGCTGGAGCCATATGATATGGAAGAATAAAGATAGGCTGGGTATTTGGGAGAAGGCCAGTACCAAATTTTATTTCCCTATCGGGAACTACCCCTAGTAAATCTTTGAGAAAAATATCAGGAAACTCATTGACTACACTGACTGACTGAACTATTGTAGTCTCAGACTCAATGTCTTTGAGTCGAACTAGATGATAGATACACCCATTGTAAATCAACTTTCTAGCTTTAATATAGGATATAAAATGACTCTTAGGAGACACTGAATTTCCTTCCCACTCAAGGATTGGCTCATCTGGAAACTTAAACTTCACCACTCGAGTGCGATAATCTATGGATGCATAATAGGTATAGAGTCAATCCATAGCAAGAATAAGGTCAAAGTCAACTATATCTAACTCTATTAAGTCTTCTAACATGATTTTATGAAGGACAATGATAGGACACTTTATATATATATCTGTTTGGCAATAACTAACTCACCCACTGGGTAAAAACTAAGAAGCGCTCAGGGATCTTTTCAGGACCTATTTCAAATTTCACTATAACTAACGAGGTCACATAAGATAAATTCGACCCGGGGTCTAACAACACATAAATATCAAGATAAAAGACGTAAAACATACCAATAACAGCATCTGGTGAATCTTTCTGCTCCTGATAGGATGGTAGAGCATAAAACTAATTTTGGCATTGACGGCTACTAGTATTAGATGATGCACCCTGAGGAGAGACTGGGCGACCTGGAGGAGCTAGTGTGCTAGTAGCCTAAGTCTAGGGACGAACATCCCTGTTTCCCTACTTAGCATGCGGACACTCTTTGATTTCTTGTTCTAACTTACCACAACCATAACAACCTTTTCGACCCACCAAGCACTCACTAGGATGGTTCTTACCACACTTAACACATAGATGATAACTAGGCTTTCCACTTACACTATTCTGAGATATGGACATAAAAGTCTTACCTAACTATTTTTTTCTAGCTCTGGGAGAGGGAGCACTAGCTAAAGATGGCACTGGCATAGATGAACGATCCTAAAATTGAGAACGATTTCCCCCTCCATACTTTGTCTGGCCATACTCAAACTACCCTGTTTTAGCCTTCTTATTTCCCCTCTTTTCTCTTCAACTTCTCTACCTTAATTTTCTAAGCATGAATCATTAACCTAGAATGATCTATGTCCCTAATAAGCATGGTAGTCGTACACTCCTTGACTACCAAACCAGATACTCTAGTAATAAATTTACTCAATCTCGCCCTAGGGCCGCCATAGTATTAGGGGCATACTTAGACAACTGGTTGAACTTAAGGCAGTACTCTTTCACTATCATCGAGCCCTACCTCAGGTTCATAAACTTCTCAAATTTTGCTTCTCTCATTTCACGCGAAAAGAACCTAGGAGCTGCATTCTTACCTTTACTATTCTTCCACATAACTATCCAATCATATCCTACATCCTTCAATCTATTGGATGCTAAATTTACACTCTTTTCCTCAAAAATATGCATAATTTGGGTGATTTTTTTCACCTCATCTAAATAAAGTTACAAGTTCTCACCTGCTTTTGATCCAAAGAACTCTGGCAGATTCATTCTCATGAAGTCTTAGATTCTAGCTGCTACTAAATCACCATTATATTAAAGTAGGACTGCCACTTGATGGTTTCCCTAAACATTGGTAGCCACATCTTGGGCCAACGCCTGAAAGGTAGCTCAAAATTCAGTATAGGATACATTCTGATTCAGAAGGTCATCAGGCTGGGGTGGCTAGTTAACATTTCTGTGGGCATTAGCTTGACGAGAAGGCACATTTAACAATCATGTAAAATCATGAGCTAAAAGAAGATAGAGATACTATAAGCACGATAGGTCATGAAAGAAAGAGATGATTTCCTAAAATGTTCCGTAGCCTCTTGCTAATAAATATGGCATGCTTCACATCCATGATCATGACTCTATGTAATGTAGCTTGTCTGACTCCCTAGGACTCTTATAACCTTAGGCTCTGATACCAAGTTTCTAATTCTTTGAAAACGTGTATCGAGATGTCACATGGTGCTCAAGACTACGAGTCGCCTTAAGCTAACCCTGTCTACCTTCCACTAAGTCTAAATCTCATAATAAGGGAATATATATATAAAATCATATTAAATGCAAAAATTTGTCTGAGCTAACTGCGAATATCAGAATATAATCTCTGAAAAATGCTAGACTCTATAGTCTGAATAATCAATACTGAATAATCTGAATCATGACTAGCAGTCTGACAAACCTCTATTACTAATAACTAAAGAGTCATTGGGACAAACCCCCAGCTAACTCAAAATATCTGAATCATCTATACTAATAAGCTAGAAAACTAAGAGACTAATTTCTCAAACTATGAGGACTCACAAACTGTCAGAATATAGATGGAGATGCTCGAATCACTCATGCTGCTAGAACTGAGCACCTGAACCAACATTATGAGAAAATATAGCACGTAGACGTATATGTGGATCAGTACTTCGAGAATGTACTGAGTATGTGGGGGTGATTGCCTCAACATTATCACAATTTGTAAAATAGTGTAGGCTAAATGTAGATAACTTACATAAGCTGGAATATCTGAAAATCGAGTATCATAATCATGAGTAGCAAATCATACTTGTTAAATTTAGTGAGCAATAACATTTAGTTCTAAAAGTTGTACTAGTGTTGTATCTGTAAATCATGCTAACTAAGTGTAGAAAGAACTCACTTTTATATCTGAAAGCTGAAATTATAGCTAAAGGCTTATATAAAGCAATGTCTGAATAAATCTGTGAGCCTTTACACTTAGTTTCTAAACGTTGTTGTGTTATTCTTTAGTATTTTTTCTATAAGTTGTAGGAATTAAAAAACTTTCTGTAAGATTACTCTTTTTCGTAGGGATGTTCTTCTAACCTATATACACCATGTGATCTATCATAGAGTCCAATGTTTATTTCCTTTATGGGAAAACCTTACGTTGGGGAGATGTGTCATACTTTCACCGAGGAGTATCACCTAATCTAAGTGATCACATCGGTATTTGGAACCCATATAGAAATGTGAATAATCTGATAATCTGAACCTATGTTGGCTTGTAGTTCTGGGGCATATGAAATACCCAACTCGGTGCTAAATACTACTCTCTTTAATCTCTATGCTCATTCTGTTAGAAATCCACTTTAAAATCTAGTATAATGGTTTATTTTTAAAACCAACTATATAATTGCTAAATTAAATTGAAATCTAAAATTATAAAGTGTATTCAATGTCTAAACTGAGATCAAAGATCAAATCTTTACAAAAAACTAAAAATAATCATGTCATGGGATGCTTAAAAGCATAATCTTCTTGAAATAGCAATATCCAATTAGGGCTTAATACCCATGCATCAAATTCATGTTAAAATATAATAAAATCATGCTTGATAATGAAGGTATTGATAATTCAACTCAAAATCTAGAAATTACTGCAATACGCATGTAAATATGAAAATAGACATGCAATTCAACTTCTAAATCACTGGAAATCTCATAAACTTGCAAATAACAATAATGGGTATGAACCCTGATTTGAAACTCATGTATATTCATACAAAATCATATAAATTTATAATTAAAACTAGTTTAGGGCACAAGGATGAAAAAATATTCTTATTTTCAACTCAAAATCTAGAAATTACTACAATACGCATGAAAATACAAAAATAGACACAGAATTTAACTTCTAAATCACTTGAAATCTCATTATCTTGCAAATAACAATAATGGATATGAACCCTAATTTGAAACTCATGTATATTCATGCAAAATCATGTGAATTTGTAATTAAAACTCGTTTTGGACACAACGATGAAAGAATATCCTTATTCATGAACCCAACATACCTTAATTGATAAAATTGAATAAAATTCTTGATCTGAAATTCCTATTTGATCTTTTTAAGTTCCCTCTTGAAGTTGTTGAATTGAAAATCCTTAATCTTAAGCTATCTTGGAAAAATATTGGGAAAATTAGATTTCTAGGAGGTTAAGTTTTGAGCTCTCGAGTTTTCTTTGAGAGAGAATTGATAAAAATTAAGCATAAAATGCTTAGAATGAGCTTAATCTTGTGTTATCCATGAATTGGGGGCTTGGGAATTGACTAAATTGCCTCTTTTAAAATTTTAATCGAAACTGGAAAAGAAAGAAATTTCTGATTTATCCACCCACCGTGATGCAGTGATATCGTGGTGGCTCACTAGAATTTGACAATTGGGAACTGGAAAATCAATACGACGTGGAGCTATCGCAGTAAGCTACTTAACTGCCATTTAGGCCGTCACCGCGACACGGTTCTATTGAGTTGGGATACTGGATTTTGACAATTAGGAAATGAGACTTCAACGTGATGTTCCACAATCACAGAGGTCCACTGGAAATTAAAAATTTCCATTTTGGCCTTCACCGCGATGCGGTGTTTGTCGAAATATCATACTATTTTACTAAAAATGGCATAGCTTCTCAACCGTGTATCAGATTGAGGCGAAATTGCTATTGTTGGAAAGCTAATTCAATTTCCTACATACTGGAGGGTGTAGAAATGGAAAATTCTATATGTATCAAAGGTTATTCATTTTTAAGCTAACCCTCGATATTCTAGGAGCTAAATTGAGCTAGGAAAAAGTATGGGTTATTCTAGTCATATCGGTGGATACGGGTTGTTTGTCCACTTCACTTAATCTTAGTCTTGGTATACTAAGTTGGATCTGAGTACGAGTGGATCACCATGAACCGTAAGACAGGGTACGTTTCATACCATAGACTCATATGGTGAATAGTGTTCAATCCTCTTTTGATTTTATTCTGCCAGGGGTACGGATCATGGGTACCAGTCGTATGCATGGATACAATATGATTTAGGGTGATTCGTACCTTTTACAGTGTTAGGTTCAAGGTAGATGTCCTTTGGTATGAGTGGTGGGTATTACTCATATTAAAGGGTATGACTGGTATGGATAGTCGTATCCCTCTGATGGGATTTTTGGTGCAGTTTAAGTGAGGGAAATCTTGATATTTCCCCACTTAACCTATTAAGGCCCCATGACTTTTAACTCACTTGGGAGATTATTTGCCCTATTTTTCTATTCTTTAGCAGTTAGAAAGACCCTTTATAATCCTCTCTAAATTTCTTGGGACAGAAAAGCTAGGGTTTCATCTTAAGGATTAATTTGGGGCTTGTGTTTGTGGTTTCTCTCCATAATATTCTTGGTTTAAGGCATGTTCTCTTCCCTTATTTTTATTTCCACTAAAGGCATGATTTTATACAATGTTTTCATGGTTTGATTATTATATAGTTTTTGGTTTTCAAATATAATTTAGGGAATTTTGGTTATAAATGCTTGGTTATGGTTTTCCAATATTTTAATTATGCTTTATCTACTTTAATGGTGGTTTTGGATAGTTGTAGGGAATAGTAATTTGGTAATTGGTTGGTTTTGGAAATACTATGCCCCCAATATGTTTGATAAAATACCTATGAGAATGTTTTCACTACATTGTTGGAATTTAATGGAGCTATTGCATGCTTTGAACTTGGTAATGGAAGCCTAAATGGTTTGGAATGGTTAAATGAAATGGTTTGGTTTAAATAAACATCCTTGTGGGGTACAATGGAATCCCCCAAGCAAACATAATAGAACACTTGTGGGGTATATGGGACTCCCTCAAGTTTACTTGGTAAATGGGCACACAGGAATCCATTTACCTTAAAAGATTTGGATAAGGACAATACTTACAATTTATAGTCGGTATGATGATACCACTATTAATAGCCTTGGTAAATGATAAATGGTTTAATAAATTGGTTGGTTGGAAATGATTTTAATTGAAAAATAATGGCGGGGTGTGATAAGCTAACCGTGAAGGAGGAATTTCAACAAACGAACACTGAAAACTCATGTTTGCTGACATAAGAGGTAGGTAATGGAGACCTTATATGATACTATGAGGTACATGGGAATCCTCTAAGTACACTGTACATATGTATTATGGCGGGTAAGGGTACTTGGGAATCCCCTACTCTAATGGTATCTTCGGTTCGTGCAGCTACACACATCTGGGCCCGTTCAGGGGGTTACACTAGACCCATATAACCAGTGGTTGGTTAAGGATGATTAAGCTACACATACCCAGGTAAATGATTTCAAATACATGCTAAACCCAGTTTTCTTTCCTGACATGGTTATATATATATATGTATGGTTTGTATGCATATGGATGGTTTACTTGATTTTATTAAATGGAATTATTTTATCCTTATACTGAGTTCATGCTAACGTTCACCCTCTAACCCATCTTTGGGCGGCTGTATCCCCATGTGATGTAGGAACTGATCATTCTACTCCTCCTTCTTAGCGATCAGACTTTGGAATCAGCTATTAGATTGAAGTGGTAAGCTTCCATCATTCTGGAAGGCTCCATTTCATGGATATTACTTCATACTTTTATTTATTTATGGATATTGGTTTTGGCTATGGTTGGGAGTATGTCTTAATCAAATTTCAGTATTCTTTTTGGCTAGAGGATTTTGTGGAACTACTATGGATTGTTATGAGCAAGATCGGTAATGGTGCCAGCCTTGGCATTGGCATTGGTATTGGGGATGATACCGTAGGACTAAATATCTCAGTGTTCTATCCTCTTTTATTTGGGATTATATATAGTTATTATGAAACTCATATGGTTATGGTTTGGTTGGTTTGGCTATTAGTTAGGATCGAACGGTTGGACTCGATTGGGTCGGTCTCAGTTATATACCTATCCCAGAGTCTTGATATGGACAATTACACTATCTTGTTATATGTTCAAAATGCATCCAACTCAGGGCAGACGACTGGTGGTTAGGTTGGGTAATGGGGGTAGTCTCTGGTCCTGATCAGACTTGGGACACACATTACGACAAGGCCGCGGGTTGGGTCGTGTTAACTTGCCTCTAGAAAATTTATCCCATTAACCTATTAGCATTTTTCTTAAACTTAAATGTATTTATCCTATGTGAACACATGTTTATAATAATTTTCCTCCAAGTAGATTGCCCACCGCTTTACATATACTTTGCCAAATTTTGATGGATAGTATCCCGCTTTCCAGATACTTTGCTAAATTATAATTTGAAAGCAAATAAAAAGGTCCTCAAAATTCATTAGTGGGAAAGCAGTTGAGATGTTTCCTGAGATAAAAAACTGTTCCTCCTATCATATTTAATGCCATCAACATATGTCACTAAATCATTGATCTAGAAGCGACACATTAATCAAAATAATAATGGAACCTCTAAGAATTTAATAAATACCACACTTTGCTCTAACTTCCACTATCTTCAAAACTGTTAATTTCTTTAAATTTCTAACAACTCCTTTGAATTATTTTTATATCTTAAAAAATCCAAATCATTTAAACCTTCAAATCTTCATGCATTCCTGTTTTCAATATCTCTAGAACTTCTTTAATCTATCTTCTTCATCTGCCATTCATTATGTCTGCATGATGCAATATCAAATGTCCATCGTTAATCTTTCTCTTTGGCTGTGGACCGAAGATAGAAAAAGGTATAGAGATCGAGATCCCAAAATCGATGATAGAAATGATAGTTCCAAAGAATAGGAACTTTTAAAATAAGTTAAAGCTTGGACGACTTTGCCTAGTTGTCACGATCTGAGTCTACACCCTAGAAGTGGGCCATAACTAGCTAAACACTAGTGGTCCCGAAGGACATTTGACATAGCACATATATAAATTATAGATAATGAATATGAAGCAAAAACTTAAAAAACGGTAATGTGGGTTAAATCTAAAGGAAACAATCTTTTTTAATATATAACTGAAAAAATTTGAAAGATTGTTTACTACTTCGTAACTGTTGTGTAGTGAAGTTTTTACTACTAATCATAAGAGTCAACGAGGATAAATCCTAGTAACCTTTATTGAAACAAAAGTTTAAGATAAACAAAGAAAAAAGTTATAATCAACTCTAAACCTCTTGAATGATAGGACAGCTCACCAATTTGCAGAACGTCGGGTGTTATTGAACTTATAACAGCAAACCTTAAGCTCAAGTACTTGAAGATACATCATCATAACAAGATAAAGTACAAAATGTAGGCAATATAATGAAATGTATTGGAATGCAAGTTATACATATATACATAGCTTAAACTGAAGAGCTGAACATAATGACATGTATGGAGACACAAAAAGAAGAGTCAAAAGCTAAACCATAAGTCTCAATGAGTTCATATAAAATATCTTAAAACAACTGATAGTCTAAACGGAAACATAATAGAAAAGTCTGTATAAGAGAATTCTTTCACATACATAATAATAAAGTCATAAAGTTTTAAATATCATAATATTTGTGGGGGTTTCTTATAACTAACAACCACCATATAAGCTTATGATGTCCAATGTACAATTCCCGTTGGGACGGTGTCACGACTCTATTTACAAGTCATGATGGCACCTACTAAATTCCGCCAGTAGGTAAACCAAAACCATAACCTAGAGCTAAAGCAAGAGGTTAATTCAATAGGGAAAAAGCCAACACAAGCCAAATTGAATTAACACAAGTTAAAATATAAAGAAAGTGTTCTAAAATAAATAAACAATTATCAAAAGATACGAATCCCATGACATGGTAGATACAATACAAGAGCATATAATCTCATTAATACAACCCAAATACTTTTGAGAATATAGTCAATACATCTGTATCGAATACTAAAGACTGAATATAAAATATAGAGGGAAAATGGGTGACTCAAACTCCTTTAGCTCACTCTATTATCGGAAGTACATCACCACACGAACAACGATCAACGGCAATAGCTAGTACTTGGATCTGCACCAAAAAGGTACAAAAGTGTACTATGATTACCAAAACAACGAGTACTCAGTAAGAATCATTGTTTGATTGAGCTAAGTCATGATATAAAGATGATATAATGCAAGATTATCCTACTTAAGTCAAGGTACAAAATCAAACCTGAATCATCTCCATCATCACTGGACATAATAAGTAACTAAACTGAAATAACAGTGTACCTTATAGCATCAATACATACCAATATCATCCTGCATAAGAAATAGATAATTCGGAACCACAATGCATCACAAGGCATACACACAAGCAATCATAACTAATAAGTTGGCGCCCATACACCATTATCAAACTAATAAGGAAAAATCCCAACATACCTCAATTCCAAAGAAAGCTCACGAACTACTAAACTCTCACCTTCCCTTTCGGAAAAGCTTTTTCAAGGTGCCAATCTATCAAAAAACACAATCTACACATTATAATGAGAACATTGACATCAATATTCCATCATTGTTCTTTTGGGTCCAAAAATGAAAACCAAAAACCCCCCCAGTGGGTGCACTTACGGAAAACATATTTTTGAGCTCAATCCAATATTCATACACCATAAAGGGATCATAATCCTTAGAAGTAGGTAAGAACTAAACTTATTTGGGGCTATATAAGACCCTCAAGCTATTTGGGGTTTTGATAAAAAATTCAAGAATTTTAATCATGAAATGGAAGGATTCATACCTCAAATCCATTATTAATCATGAAAATATATGTTAACTAAGTCCCAAGACACTACCAAGACTCAATTTGAGTTTAGCACAATGTTCTAGGATTTCTTGGTCTCTAGGAAGAGAGAAAAGTGACCAAAATGCAGCCTAAAGAGACTTTAAATACCCAACCCAGGCAAAGAGATGCTGCTATCATGCACCATAGACTGTGATCTCCATGGACCTTACCGCATCACTATAGCATGTTTATGGTGATCCTTGCGGATTACCGTTGTCCCAAAAACTTGGAAATCTTTTAAGTTTCCAATGATGCCTTGGGATTTATCCGAAGTTTGATATATGCAAATGAACTATGTATCCACACTAAACTCAAGGTTCCAGAGGCATTGGCAAAGTTGAATTTTCCATTTGAGGTCGTTTCAACTAAATATGGATCCCACACCGATTTTCAAATTCTTCAACTTTCTGACCAATAGGTCGGAATGAGCTCTAATGAATTGAGACTCAAACCAAAGGTCTACCTAGCCTAAAATTGATATTCCAGAGTTGCTGGTACAGTCAAAATTTGCATCCGAGATTATTTTATAGTTGCTTTTTCCTGTTGGCCATTTTTTTTGTGAAATTTTTGGGGGCTGAACAACACCCTTAGGCTTTTTCATTAAACTGCAGGAAAACGATACAAAGAGGGGGGCATAAACCTGACCTCTAAATATTCTACAACATATGAAAGTATGAACTAGAATATATGTTATAACATATGAAAGAATGCGCAAATTACAAGTATGCAAACTAGTATTACTTCTCTAAGCCTTCTTTCCTATTTTGTCGATGCACTAAGGTGGTTCATGAATCTTATTTAACTTTTTTCTCCTGAAGCTGGGCATGCCTAATTGATCAAGCTTAAAATATCCTATTACTTCTAATGGGAGATGATAGTTGTGAAAGTAATGTTGTGGCTGATCACATTGATAACTGACTTTGGACAATCCGGTGGCTATTTGGAAACAACGAAGACTTTTAAATAGGGAAATAACTCTAAAAACCAAACTAACTATTTGATAATTGAGCTATCAGTTCTAGCAAGTTATAAATAAATAAGAGAAGCTATGTAAAAACTATGACGATTAAAATAAGTGGAAATATTAAAAGTGACCTGAAGGGTCATTACAATATCCACTACTAAAGGAACTTTTTTCCCTAAAAGTTTAAAGATGATGAAATACCTGAAGTCTCGAACAAGTGAGGATACTAGGCCTGCATCTCGCCCTCGATCTCCTAAGTGGCTGCCCTCACTGGGTGGATCCACCACTAAACCTTAACCATAGAAATATCCCTAGTACGAAACCACCTCATATCATTAGCCAAAATAAGCATAGCTTCATCCATAAAGGTCAAATGCTTATCTAACTTGACTGAGTCCCATTTGAGCATATGAGACGGTTCAGGATTATACCATCGTAATATAGAGACATGTAAAACTGAATAAACAATAGCAAAATATGGAGGTAAAGCTATCCCATAAGCTACCTCACTAACTGTGCAGAGAGTCTCAAAAGGACTAATGTATCAAAGAATGAACTTACCCGTCCTTCATAATTTTGTCAAACCCTTCATGGGTGATATACAGTCACCAACTCCAAATCTGAAGGAATAAAGGCTATGAACTACATAGGCCTTCTGCCCACTCTAGGATACTCTCAGCCTATTCTGAATCATCCTGACTCTATCCATCAAGTTTAGAATAAAATTCGTACCATGGGGCCACACCTCAAAAGTCTTAAACCACCCCATTGGAGAACGACATCTCCTATTATACAAAGCCTCAAAAGGCGCTATGGTAATACTTGAATGATAACTGTTGTTATACGCAAACTTTTCCAAGGCTAAGATCTAGTCCCACTGGCCTTCAAAATCGATAACACAGGCTCAGAGCATATCCTCAAGTACCTGATAGTCCATTCGGATTGATATTTGGTCAGCGGGAGAAAGACAATACTCAAATCCATTTGGGTACCCAACTCCTCCCAAAATGCTCTCTAAAACCTTGAAGTGAACACCGATCCACGGTCTGAAATGATATAAATGGGCACCACATGGAAATGGACTATCTTCCAAACATAGATATAGGCTAATCTGGTTATCTGAATAGGAGTGAAATGTGCTTACTTGGTCAAATAATCCACAATCACCCAACTGCCATCGAAACCACAGTAAATACAAGGCAACCCACTTATGAAGTTCATAGTAATCCATTCCCATTTCCACTTGGGATTGGGAAACCTCTAAGTCAACCCACCAGGACGCTGATGCTCAGTCGTTACCTTCTTATAATATAGGTAATGAGCTACAACGTCTGCCACATCTCTCTTTATGCTACTCCACTAGTAATGCTACCTTAAATCTCTACACATCTTGGTTCTGCCAAGATGAATAAAATATCTAAATCTGTAAGCCTCATTCAGAATTGATTTAATCAAATCACCAATCTAAGGAACATAAATACGACCATCAAACCTTAAAATATCCTTAAAATCAATAGTGTGCCTTTCAAACTCACCAATCAACACCTGATTATGAAGGGAGCGAAGCTTGCCTTCTTCATACTGACGATCATAAATTTTCTCAAATAGTGAGGACCTCTCCTCTACACTAGCCAAAATCCTCTTAGGATATGAAATACCCAAGTGAACCATCAAATTGGCTAATGACTAAATGTATTGTGCCAAATGCCTCCAAAAAACTAATATGCAAGATAAACTACCCATACTTACTGCCTTGTGACTCAAGGCACAGCTACCATATTACCCGATGATACAAGATAGAAATAACATAGTCCTTAAGCAACTCCATCCATCTACGTTGTCGAGTATTAGGCTCTCACTGGATCATAAGATGCCGAAGGCTATGATGATCGGTGAAAATATCACAATGCACACTATAGAGATAATGCCTCCAAATCATGATCATAAAAACTACCGTCACCAACTCCAAATAATGAGTGGGGCAGTTACGCTCATGCACATTAATCTGTCTAGAAGCATAAGAAATGACACGACCTTGCTACATTAAAACACAACCTAATCCAACACCAGAAGTATCACTAAACATGGTGAATCCCTCACCCTTAATAGGTAGAGTTAGCATGGGAGATGAGGTAAGGAAATTATTGAACTTTCCAAAGCTCGACTATAATACCCCATAAAGTTCTTCCCTAGTTTGAGGCTTAGAGCATTTTTAGAAAAACAAAAATCTAAGTCTAAAAATTTTAGAAATATCTTCCCATGTATGAAACACTTTGAATCATGTTATATTTCTATAATTTCAACTTTTTTTCATGTAGAGCATTGAATAATATTTCCATCGATGCAAAGTTTATCAAAATCCGACTTCGGACGAGGGAGTTATGGCCATTTTACTAAATGGTATCAGAATCGCCCAGGTTTGACGGTCAACCTGGTGGACCGTCAAGTCCTTGGTGGTCCATCAAGTATCCCGTCAAGCCAAGATAGTGACCCCTCTTTTTTAATCATGTGATGTCTAAAGTGGTGGACTTTCAATAAGTTGATAGACTGTCAAGGGGTCTATCAGGTCAAAACAGAATGGCCCATTCCTGACCCCCGAGTAACGGACGATCTGGTGAACCGTCAGATTCTTCATAGACCATCAATTCGACCATCATGATGAGGAAGAATGACCCAGATTTGGTACTCGAGTGAAGGACGACCAAGTGGACCGTCAGTCCCTCTGATGGACCGTCAGATCGACCGTCACAACCCCGATGAGCAGTTTTCAACTTTTATTCTTTAAAGGGCATTTTGTTCTTTTGCACTCTTTCCCCAACCTCTATAAATACCCACTTAAGTGATGAAGTCCTCATTTTCTTTTCTCTTCTTTCACCCAAAAACTAGGGTTTCCAAAATAAAAAATTCTCTCTTCTTCCACTAAAAACTAAGAGAGAATCAAGAGCAAGGATCAAGAATTCTTCCAAGAGCCTTCAAGAAAAGAGTTTCCCCAAGGTATGTAGATGTTGATTCTTCGGTCCCTTTCATCCAAAAAGCTTAAGTACCTTTTCCTAAATCTCAAAGATTTATGTTTATGATTTTTTAATGATTCTTGTGAGCCGAAATTGATGTTATTGCTATGATTGAGCTGTGGTTCATGTTTGTCTACAAGATTATCAAGACTGGGCCTTAGTATGTGGTATTTGTGTGGTAAATGGATTATGTACTTGTTGTTGATGTTGAATGACCTTCAAGATGGGATAGTTATGTGGTTTGTATGAATCTATGATAATATATGAGTGGAAACATGTAAATTTAGTTGTACATGATGAGTAGTGGGGTTATTATACTTATGCCTAAGTTTTGCATGTGAGGTGTTCGATAAAATGTCCAAGAGACTAGAAATTAAGCATTGTAGTTAAATCGTGATCTAATGATTTCTAAGATACAATTATGTGTTACGATTGTTGACGTGTTCATGACTTTTGGGTGTATAATTGGTTGATTTAGCAGAGTATGTCTCCCATAGGTTGATAAAAGCTTAGCAGAAGAATATGGGTCATTATACTTGTCTATGCACTCCTAGTGTTTGATAAAATGACCAAGTGAATGAGTTATTCCATGCTAGTAGGAAATCTCCAACTAAGTTTGAACCTATGCATGTCTAATGTTTATTGAAGGACCTTAGTTAAAGAGTGGAGATGTGATGGTTGTAAATTCCCCATTATGTTCCCTTTGATATATGCTAAGTTATAAATATATGCCAAGTGATTAGCAAGTAAGCTATGACATGATAGTATGAAGTTTCCCAAGCGGTGTGAAATCCAAATACATGTTAAGACCGATATAGGTATGAAATAGTTGAGGTAAAACCTTGTTGAATGGAGTACGATATAATAATATGTTTCCTCTATGTTACTATGTGATTAATATCCCGAGATGCTTAAAGAGACCCTTTGGTGATTGTGATGAGGAATAGAGGTCTACGTTTCCTAAATGTTAGATGTGATGCCTTAAGGATTTTGAGGGGGGAAAGTTTGTTATGATTTCTAATTACTTGGAGAGATGCTTTAATAAGTGTGATGATGCATTAATGATGGTGAAGATGAAGGTATGATAGAGATAATACATAAATGATTATGATGATGAATGAATGCTTATGTTAATGCATGAATGATTATGATGGTGAATGGATGATCGTGATGATGTGAGAATGATTATGTTTTACTTTTATGTTATCGAGTCCTGGGGTATTTATACCTGACAATAGAGTTGTTGCCTAGAGCCCGTGTCAGTTTTGCGATAATTCCAATCGAGCCATGATTCTCAAAACTCAGTGAACTATAGAACTATATATCTTCAGACAAGTGCGTAGCTTAATCAGGCTCTGTAATCTCAGTTATCTCTGTAATCTCTGTATTGCTAGTAATCTAGCCTCTGTTCTGTAATCAAATCAGATATAATAGTATTCAAGTGATTCAATTTTAATCTTAGAAGTGATTTGAATAATCTATTCAAGCTCTGCATCGTCGATCAGATGCTATGATTCAATACCTTTCCGTCAGATACGAAACTAAGTAATCTCAGCGTAACTCAGTCAGATCTCTTGAGAAATATAATCAGTATCAGATTCAGCTCAATCTAAGTTCAGTTAAGAATCAAATCTGTGTCTTTCAGTTAGGAGTAGAAACTAGCACCGAGCGAGCTCAACGATGGGGACTCACCTACTAGTGGAGGGTATAACCCTTAGATGCGATCCTTATGCTCCAGAACTACGTAGCCATCGTAGGTTAAGATATCACACCTGCTATATGAGGGTGGATAAGAGAAATCATACCTGTTAGATGAGGGTAGATGAGCTGGCTTGACTTGTTAGACGAGAGCTCCACCGTTCTCATATGAGGACCTAATAGATGAGGGTCATATAAAGATAATGTCTTTACCCGGGGCACAATATTGACACCCTCTCAATCAGGGTTAGAGGTTGGACCCCTAAGAGATAGTAGGGCCATGTTGGTTAAGTAACTACTTCCCACAGTCTCAGTTTCAGAATCAGTCTCAGACTTCAAGAAAGAGCTCAGTTCAGTGTACAAAATTTAAGGTTGTTAGATACAGGCCATTAAGTATGATTACTTGCTAATTCGAAGATCCGCTGCTAGATAGGTCGATCTCAAAATCATTTATGAAGAAGTATTGTTATCCACAAACTCAAAGGCAACCTGTTATATAGGGTTGCTATCCATTTCAGAAGCTTCAGATACTCGTAATCTCAGTATGTTCAGAGATTTTAGAACTCACTCCTTGATGAAAGTGCATCTATATTTCCCAGTTATCAATATTAGATGAGTCTGTGATTCAGTATCTCAGTGTCAATAGTGAGTTCAGTTTGCAGGAAAGTGGTATATGAGTTCCAGTCTCTAGAGTTGTGATGATTGTGATTATGACCTGTGCATTCATGTATTTGTTCTCGTGCGACGTTTTCATGATTATTCAGTTTACACACTGTGCATGCATGGGCCCTTTCATTTAGCCTTACCTCGTCTACATACTCGGTATATTTTGTACTGATGCATTTGTGCTATGGTGTTTTATTTGACACCATAGTTTCAGAGGCACAGGATTAAGAGTTTTCTCAGCAGTTCATTCTCAGTTAGCAGCAGTAGTAGTGAGTCCTCTTTCTTCGAGGACAAATCTCAGTTTACTATTATTGCATCAGATTTTGTTTATATTATCAGTTGATGGAGTTAGTTGGGGACATATCCCATCAACTCCACAGTTCAGACAATTTAGAGGCTTTTCAGACGGAAGTTGATGTATTAGTATTCAGTTTTTAGTTTGAGTATGTATAGATGTGTTGAACCTTATGGTCAGTTTTCGCATTTATTTCAGATAGTATGTAGTGTATAGGTATAGATATTAGAAAAGGGTTAGCTTGTGGTCCTTTGGGTCCATAAGCACCGTGTGACATCTGGGGATGGGATCTCAGGGCGTTACATCGACTCACACACCTCAGACCATCAGAAAGGAACCTCCTTCCAATTTAATCTGGTTATAGGGCCTAAAATAGTATCAAAGCCCTCAATGAAGCTTCTATAATATCTGACTAAACCAATGAGCTACGAACCTCAATAGGAGATATAGGTCTAGCCTATTCTCAAATCGCCACTATCTTAGCTAAATCTAGCATAATACCATCCTTTGATACCACATGGCCAAGGAATGTCACTGACTCAAAACAAAACTCACACTTGGAGAACTTGACGAAAAGCAAATGATCTCTCAAGGTATGGAGCATGATTCTCAAATATTGGCATGTTTCTCACTATTCCTCAAATACACAGGAATGTCGTCAAAGAACACAACCACAAAGGAATCTAAATAATTCCTAAATACATGGTTCAAAAAATTCATGAACGTGGCTAAGGCATTTGTCAACCCAACGGACATCACTAAGAACTCATAATGACCTTAACGGGTCCTGAAAGTTATCTTCAGGATATCCTCAGGCCAAATCCTTAACTAATGGTTACCAGACCTCAAATCAATCTTAGAGAACATTGCTGCTCCCTGAAGTTGGTCAAACAAGTCATTAATGCGAGGCATAGGATAACGGTTCTTTATCGTCACCTTATTAAGCTGCCTATAATCAATGCAGATATGTATGGATCCATTCTTCTTCCTTACAAACAATATGGAAGCTCCCTATGGGGACACACTCGATCTAAAAAAAAACTTACAAAACCCTTACCAAGAAGGTCCTGAAGCTAAAAATTTAGCTCCTTAATCTCATTAGGAGCCATATGATAAGGTTTCATAGAAATAGGTCGTGTGCTAGGCTCGAGGTCAACATCAAACATAATCTCACAAACAGGGGGAATACTACGCAGGTCAGTAGGGAACATATTAGGAAAATCACAAATATAGGAACAGAGTCAAGCGACAGACTCTCCACATGAGTATCACAAATATAAACAAGATAAGACAAGAAACCCTCAAAATAAGTCTCTTAGCATGAACATAGGAGATAATCCCCATTGGCTCACGACTAACCGCTCACTGTAACATGACTGGAATACGCCAGGCATGGCTAACGTAATGGTCTTGGCAAAATAACCTATGACTACATGATAGTGGGATAACCAGTCCATGACTAGAATTACATCAAAATCTAGCATATCAAGAATAATAAGCTTAACACATATATCAACATCACTAACTATCATAACACATAATCTTAATACTCAATCCACTACTAAAGAACTACCCACTAGATACTTACAGAGGCACAGATAATAAATCGCTAGTCAACTCCAACCATGGTGCATAATAAGTAGATATATATGAATAAGTGGATCTTTGATCAAATAAAGCAAGAGAGGACTTGTGGCACACCAAAATTGTACCTGTAACTATAGAATCCAAAGTCTCAACCTCGGGTCTAGCAGGTACTGCATATAACAGTCCATGCCCACCACCTGGCAGGGCACCTACCTAACCTCCTATACTGCCTGCCTGAGAACCTTCTTGAGCAACCTAATAACCACCCCTATGACCATAAAAACCACCTCTACCTAAAGGATGAACTGGTCTAATAGGGTTATAACCCTAAACTAAAAGAACCATCGCCCTTATACTAGCAAAATCCCATGAATACTGACCAGAAAGCCATAAGTAAAATAGGAAATTTGAGCAGAACTAGAACCAACAGATTCGACTGACTCAAAATAACCACCACATCTAGAGTGACCCAATTATGAACCCCTCAAAGACTAATCACCAAACTTATTAGGGCGACCATTAGCACCGAACTGACCTCCATCAGTAATCTGAAGAGCTTTCTGAACTGGTCAACTAGACTGACTCTGAGGCTGAAAAGATGGATGTATAGGATACAAAATATAAGAACTACCACCTCTTAATCGAGAACTACTATGAATCCCACTTCATCTGCCCTGAAATCAAGGCCTTTTATCACGGCCCTCACGATCCTCACAATGTATCTCTTCATCATACTAGCATGATTTGCAACCTTAGACAAAGTCCTATATGCAGCGACTAAACTTTGAGTAGCCATATGAATAAAAAGTCTCAACCCTCTAATAAAGTAATGAACTCTCTCATACTTAGTGTCCAAAATAAAAGTTATATGACTGACCAACTCATGAAAACGGGCCTTATACTCGGTAACTGTCATGGAGCACAGCTCCAATATGGAGAACTAATTGCTTAATTGATCTCTAAGGCTAGACGACATATAATTCCCTAAGAATATCTTGATAAACTGAGTCCATGACAAGGGAGAAGATCCTACTGGTCTAGAATCCATAAAACCTCTCCACTAATGACGAGTAGACAAGTCCAACTAAAATATGGTGTATTCCATACCATGAGTCTTAACAAGGTCTAAACCACAAAGCCTAACCTTACAAACAGTAAGAAAATCATACACAACCTTGCCTGAAGCACGCGAAAATATAGGTGGAGCCAACCTCAAGAATCTACCCAACATCTTCTACTCCTTAGAAGACATAGCAGGCTGGGTCACTATTGGTTGAATATGTATCGATCGAATAACATCCAGTACAAGAGTATCCTCAACTCTGCGAGCCACAGTCATAGGCTGCACCCTTACCTTAGTAGCGCTCTAATTAATAGATTATGCACCATCATAGGGCACACCACCAATAATAACTAATAGCTGAATCAATGTATCTCTTAGTAATAAGGAAGGAACAAAACCTGTTGGGGCCTGGAATGGTCCCTTGCTCATCACTTACTATGGTGGAAGAACCTCTAGCTCAAGTACAACAATAGGGTCTAGAAAGGAGACCTATCCTAGCCTCTAGATGGGGACGCACCACAAGGCTATCCTCGACCTTTGGGTCATTAATGAATAAGAGTAGGATCCCTAGGTTCAGACTCGAGACCCTCAACTTATGTAGAGGTAACAAGTGTCCTAACCATCTATGAAAGAGTAAAGTCAACACAGACTCTTAGAAAGATATTAGCGAAAGAACTGAAAAACTCCTAAGAATGTACCATAGGCTCCAAAACATAAGAAGCAGACGTTAACATTCTGATCCACGGGAATTTATTAGACATTTGCTCTTGCACCTACATTACTGGTTAAACCTAGGCTTTGAAACTAATTTATCATGACCTAATTTATAGGTCATAATGGCACCTACCAAATCCCGCTAGTAGGTAAGACAAAACCATAACTCAGAGCTAACACAATGGGCTAATTCGGTAGGGAAAAAGTCAACATAGGCCAAATTCAATTAACACAATTTAAAATACAAACAAAGTGTTCTAAAATATAAACAGTCATTATAAGATCCAATCCCACGATTTGGTAGAGCCAGTACGAAAGCATCTAATGTCAATAATACAACCTAAAACACTTTTGAGAATATAGTCAATACATCTGTCTTAAATACAAAATATTAAATATAAAAGATAGAGGGAGAATAGGAGACTCAGACTCCATGAGCTCACCTTATCTCCAGAAGTCAATCACCATATGATCAATGATCAACAACAACAATAAGTACTTGGATCTTCACCAATGAGTACCAAAACAATGGGTACTCAGTAGGCATCATCTCTCAACTGAGCTAAGTCATAATATAAAGATGATATACGACAAGATAATCCTAAGTAAGTCTTGAACCTGAATTATGTCCATCATTACTAGACATAATAAGTAATAATCTCATAACATAGGGCATCAATGTATACCAATATGATCGTGCATAAGAAATAGACAATTCAAAATCATAATGCATCACAAGGCATACACACAAATAAGCACGAGTAACAAGTTGCTGCCCATACGCCAACTGGTACTTAAAGTAAAGAACTCATAACTGCATCACATATTATGGATGAGTACACCCAAGAGAGATAATAATACGGCATTTAACCAACAACGTATCCAAATCTCATTATTATTCAACTGTATTCAACATTTATCATCAATCAGTCATTTTACCAAACTTTTATTTGTTACCAGCATTGACCACATAACATATTCTATACAATTACCATCATTATCTACTTATTATCAATACCCATTACACTACTTATTAGCTGAGCAAAGACCATTAACTAGTCTATTAGATTCCTAGCTATCATATAATTATAGTTATTATTAGGCCACTATTCACCATATAGTCATTTTTATAGCCAACACTCCTTAACTACCCATTATTTATCACTAACATTGCTCGCTAAGGGGATCCTTGTTTTACCACTAGTTTCCCATTTAACAACTAGTCTTGATTAATTAATTAAACTAATATCCATCTAGAATCCTTAGTTCTCATTTAGTATTAACTACACCACTTTATTTTTATTTTACACTAGCAGGCAACATCTGGCATTCTAACGACATATTATATTTACGTTACTCACATGGAGATATACCTATGCATACAAAAGCATAAAGTTATAATACATAGCCTAGCCAGAAGCAAACCAGTAGATGTACATGTAGGAACATCAAATTATCATTCTCCGACCTGTCGGGTATACCATCATCATTATAATATCCTTCGTCCTTGCCAAGTATATCAATATTTTCATTACAATCTCATTCGCCCTTCCCGAGCATCAATATAGTTATCAAAATCTCCTCCAGCCTTGTCGGGCCATCATTATCATCACAATATACAATTTAATGTCGATAATAAAGACCAAGCCCTACAAGGGCTAAAGTAAATGAATAAAAAGGGGAATCAAGGAAGAACATACCTCCATAACTCACCATGCACCATCAATGACCATTTACCAATAGAATATGAATATATAACATGAGTATTGAAACTATTAATAACATAGCTTCCTGTGTAATCAATAAACATGCCTCCTAGAATCATTAACATTATAACTCACAATATTTGCAATAAGAGGGATTTTTTTGCATGATCACTAGTTTGATAAATAACACAAGAGTATCATGAGAAATAGCATAATCCATAGCTACTCATAGCATTAACAATAATCTAGACAGCAAACCATACACTTCACTTCTAATGTCATGACCATGATATATTTACCAAGATTAGCTTACATGCTTCCTAGGGAGTATTTCCTAGGCTTTTAGAAAGTGTCTACAATCTTCATGAAAACTACATCAATCAAAACTTGAGGTGGGTCAAGAACCCTCTTCTAATTCACCAAGTATATTTGATAACACTCAACTTACATGTCAATTTAACTGCAAGGCAGTCGTCGTCAATATATTTACCCAACTTTAAGTTAGGGTCAAATCCACAAGGAACAATGTGAGTGATGATCAAATTAGCTTGAAATAATGAAGACTCACAAAAATTCAAACCTAGATTACATGAATATAAAAATGAGAGGTTTGAAAGGTGTCACAACTAATATTTCTATTAGGGATTTTCTAGTATTAATTGGGGTTATGAATAATTAGAATCTAAATAATTAGGCAAGGATCTTGGGGTTATGTCTTACTAAGGAAAGCTAACATAAGGGTGTTAACAATTAACTTCAATTTTTTGTAGGTTCAATATGGGTAGGTTCAGTTTGGAGTTTTAGTGCTAGCCTTTCAACAAAGCACCAAACTATCACCCATTGATTCTTTAGAATACCAAATGGGTGTGTTCAAAAATTGATAAATAAACCTCAATTTAGGCATCCCTATTTTTAGGATAATGCCTAGGTTATAGTCATTCCATAATTTATCCTTATTTCTAAGATAACAAAAAGGGAACAAATCTAAGTAATTATTCACAAATACTCATGTCACCATCAACCCCTCCTTCAAGGATGGTGGAAGGATCTAGGTTACCCATATTCCTTTGCCAAGGATAATGTAGGGATTAGGAAATTTAAGGCTTTCACCAACAAATTCCAGGTTATCATCAAATATTTGCAAAACCCATCAATATGAACTACTAAGTAAAGCTAACAATAACAACTGACACACACTTTAATCCTATTCATAAATAAACCCAAGAGGAAAAACTAGCTACTCATAAGATAAATGGGTAACGATTTACCCAAAATCACCATTTATTTGATTTATAGGAGACTAAGTTAATGTTACTTCAAACTTTGGACTCAAAAAAATTATCAATGGGAGTTTACTAATTCACCACTTAGAAGCTACTCCAATGTATTCTTCACCCAAAATTAATACAATATTTTCTTCTCCAAGTATAAAGTCTAAGAACTAGACAAAGTTCAAATAATTGGGAGTAATAGAATCATATGATATATCCAAAGATATAGGGTTTAAGTCTCTTAAAGGGGAAATTTGAGAACAGTTGTGTGCATTTACATCTTTGGCCTTTGCTGCCTTTTCTACTAACCCGCGATCACAGGAGCTTGTCTGCATTTACAACCACTACGACCGTGTACAGAGTTACGCGATTGAAGTATGTTGACCTGCTTGGCTGACCACAATCGTGGTAACTTAGGCTATGTTTTGCTCCAGGTCATCAAACTGAATTTCTTTCCTTCTTTTGATATTTTTCAGCGTGTATCTACATATTTTCACCTCATTACCTATGTGCTACAAAATGTTGATATTAGTGTATTTAATCACAAATATTGTCTCAATTATTTATTTAAACCATGGCAATGTGCATCAATGATGAGTGCAAATAATGGTAAATTAACATCTCATCAATAGCCCCAACTTACAACTTTCCTTGTCCTCTAGCAACACTACCTCTTACCATGAGAAAATACATAATTATGCCCAAAATAGATGACCCAATGATCACAACGACATCAAGCTTATTTACTACCTCAAGTAGCTCTTCAAACATGGGCAAAGCTATTCTTCCAACACCCCTCAACATAAAATGAAATAAGCAAGGATGCAAAAGACTTTAAAGAGCAATGATGTAACAATCACCGATACTCTAGGAATGACTCACTTTTTGACCTCAACCACATTATACTGCTTTTTTCCTATTTTCTCAAAAGATGACAAAATTACCCACCTCAACTTGTTAGCATGCCTCCTCATAAGAAAGAAAATTTCAAATACCAAGCTACCAAATACTCAATAAGGAATTTAAGCACAAAACTCTCTTTCTCACAAGAACTCTCTATGCTAACAAGTTCCATACCATTGGCTTGCCCCTATTTTTAATCGCCACTACAATGAATGTAAATAGTTGGAGATCTCAAAGGACTTTTTTTTAGCTTGTAATGTAGGTTTGGGGTAGGGTATAATATCATTTACTCATAATCATGGCTTATACCCTCCTTGAATGTCTATATCATACTTATTTAATCCATCATTCACTATGGGCACTTCTTTTCTCTTACAAATGTGCCTACTTTTATTTCCTTGTTTCACCCATTTTCTTCCATTTTTTTTTCTTGCAAAGTTCATAAAATTGTTTTCTTTGTTAGGTCCTTTCTCTTTCTATTTTTTTGTTTCAATGCTTATGTACGCAGGCACTCACTATAACTTTTATGGCCCAAAGTTTCTTCCTTCAATCTTAACCACCCCCAACTTAGGCTTTTAGCCTCAACTTGCATTTCTAAGTTCAAAGAGGGTAGGATTCTTTAATGCCCCAAATCTAGTACCCGGAACGCTACACGATGCTTATGATCCTAAAGAACCACAAGCTAACCCATGATTGATATTTGTACCTGTATACTGCATAAAATACTTTATAATATAGAAACATGAACTAAAAGGCCATAAAGTTCAACACTGAACATGATCTAAATAATATAACATCTATTTTGGGTAATAGAATACCCAAAAAAAATTGAACATACTGAAGTCTGAAACATGATAGTCTAGAAAGCCTCTAACTGACTGAACTGTCTGAGTAAGGAGTTGATGGGATATGTCCCCAACTAACTCCAACTAATAAACTGATTAATGAGATAATAGAGAAATAATCATGTCCTCAAAAGATAAGAACTCACTTCTAACTCTATCTATGAATATCTGGAATCTACTGTTGCTCTGGAGCTCGTGTCTCTAAACCTATGGTATAAGACACCATAATGTAAATGTGTCAGTACTTTGAATGTACTGGTATGCATGTGAGGTAGGCTGAATGTATGGGATTCATATGCATGAACAATAATAATAACTGACTAACTATCATGAGCATAAGAATACATGCATGACACATAACAACTGACACTAATATTGTAATAACATGATTACTAAATCTGAATATAACTGATAACATGAGTAACTGTATCTGACAATCCTGAATCTGTTGGAACTATCTGTGTTTCGTACTATATCTGAGTTGACTGTAGTTGACAATCCTGAAATTAGAAGAACTATCTGAGTTCTATTATTAAGACTGATTGACAATATCTTATAGTCCTTATTCTATAACATAAAACTATGGGAAGTAGTCATCTAACTGAGATGCCCCTGATATGCCATTATTGCTGAGTTGGGTTCTAATCTATAACCCAAATTCGAAGGGTGTCAATACCGCACCACTGATGAAAATAAGTTGTGGGCGACCCTCATCTGATAGTATCCCCTATATGAGAACGGTGGGGCCCTTATCTGTTAGTGTATATCCATCTCATCAACCCTCATTAGACAGTGTTGATTTCTCAACCTATTCTAGCTACATAGTTCTGGAACACAAGGATGACTTGTAAGAATCACACCCTCATCTAATAGTGTGTGTTCCCATCCTTGGGTTTACTCGGTGCTAATTCATACTCCCATCTAAATAGACTCTGAACATGATTTACCGAACTGAACATGGGCTGAGTTACTGAATTCCATTGACTGATGAAATACTACTGATATCTGACAATTGACTGAGTTCATTAGATCATGGAGATTGCCTAAGTCATAATACTATCTGAAGTCTAAGGATCATAGACTGACTGAGAGTATCATGAAAACATGACATGGTTGTAGGCATACAGCTAATATTTCGAGTACGAGTACCCCCAGGACTCAATGGAAGAAAACTGACTAAGCATAACTTACTTGAACATATAACTAACATCACAATATATAATACATTTATAGAAGCATTTCATCAAAACATATGATAGGCATAACTTGTACATACATGGGGATTTATGGTATCATGCTAGTTAGGAACTTTTCCTTCATCTAGGCATTTAATTAAACATATTGTAGGCCTGGTACATGTAAACATCATTGTACAATAATTAAACATCATGGTTAAATTCTAATTTTATTATTCAAGGGTTTAGTCATAGGTTCGCATGAATCAATATCTATAATAATTTAACTCATATAGAATTTATCAGCCAACATGGAGTAGAATTCAATTTCTCATTATCCACATGAACAAGAGCAGCCCAATCATGAAATTTATAAGAAAATCCATAAACTTGAATTTAGAAAAGAGATTCTTGGGTTTCATGGATGAAAAGAGTCCATGAAAGAACGCTATGCATACCTTTGTTCGTGATTTCGTGAGGATTGACGGTGAAACCTTCTTGAATTCGAATCCCCAATAGAAACCCTGGCTTGTTCTTGAGAGAAACTAGTATATTTTGGGTGAAAAGTGGCTGAATCACATGTTAAAGGGCTTAAATAGGGGTGGGAAGTTGACCCTTTTAACCCTGGATGCGTCATTTAATTTAAGTAAAAATTTCCCTAATTGGACCCTTGGCACGATGCGCCATAATCCCCGACCCCTACTGGAATTTTTCAAATGTCATTTCCTCTTGTGGCATGGCGCACCACTAACTAATATGGCACTATTTTACTATGAAAACTTGAAATAGTCGTAACTTCTGACCCGGTTATCAAATTTGGGTGAATCTTATATCGATTGAAAGCTTATTAGATTTTCCATATGACAAAAAGTGAAAATCTTGAAAATTCCTCATAGGATAAACATCAATTTAGAAGCTAATACTAGACATTATTGAGATAAAATTAGCTAGGAAAAAGTATGGGGTGTTACAGATTCAAAAGAGGGATAGCAATTGAGAGGCTCAGATCTTACAATGTGTTTGCCAAAGAAAGGTCCAGAGGCTCAAATGGGTGACTAGGGATAATATCTATGCACGAATAGGCTTTTTAGTCTAAGTAGGCTTCCAATATCACCAAGATGGCCTAAGATCATCTCTCCAACCAAGTATAATAAAAATTTAGCCTTGAGATACAAATGTAACAAGTTCTAGATGACACAAGTATACATGAGATTTAAATAAACAAACGGACCACATATGGCATGTGATGTCGCCAAGGAGGCTCAATTTCTCCTCCCGTTAGAGAAAAAATGAAGTATTTATCCATATGTATAGGCCAAAGATTTTAGAGTCACAAAAAGAGAAAAAGTTTTTTACAAGGTTGCTCACGTCCATACCCTTGATTTTTGAAAAAGTTTTAACAAAAGGGGGGTGTTTGCTTTGTATTTGCACTATGCATAATTTGCTAACCATGGTAATAACCAAGCCTTTGTCTCACATTTTGGCTTAATATGGTCAAACCAACCATATGGCTACTCAGACTTTGCCAATGGAATGCGTACGATCCTAAATTCACAATGCCACAGGTACTCAAACTTTTCTTTCATTCGTTATCTTGATGTCGCGTGTACTCAAATTTCTGTTACATCCATTGCTCAATGACCTAATCATGATGCTTTTCCCTTAAGAATGTAGTCAATCAATATATCATAGGGAAAACCCATTGGACATCACCATAATCAAAATAAAACTAAAGTAAAATAAAAAATCTAACAACAAAAACAAAATGACAAAGCTATGAAATGTGGACACCATCGAGTGCCCAAAATTCCCAATCCAGTATCCAGATCAATATAAAGCATCCAAAAATACAAAAAACCTAAAATATCAAAGAATGTTTCAAAACCAATAGTATAAAATGCAAACACGGGTAAAACAACCCCCAACCATAGCTTATAGTGACCTCACTGCATAATTATCTAACCAATAGAAGGGGGGAAAAGATGTTCTCCCTGTGTCTACATCATGTGTTTCTATATCCTACATACTCAACATCATCATCACCAACATCAGCATCAGAACACTGAGTAGGTACCTCATCATCACTCTCAACTCTGGGATAAGGTAGTTGTCATAAGGTTTTAGGATTTTTCACAGGCCCTTAACCCCCTTCCATATTTTGTTGAAAAACTTGTTCATGGGAGGTATAAAGTTCCCTATGAGACTCTTCTAGTACTGAATATATACCCTCTAAATCCTAGTGAGTCGGACACATAAGAATGGCATAGGTGGAGGGCTCTTCCAGCCCCTAGGACAATCCTAAAACTAGCACCTTGATCTCCCTTATGTCCACTCCAATGTCCTCCAGAGGCCTAATAGTAGATGGTTTTCATAACTATGACTCCTCAGATATTGACTTGACTAAGTCAATTTTTTTCTTACTATGACCAGGTGCACCTTCGCCCTAGATTTTGAGTGGAAAGATGTGGGTTCCTAGGTGCACCCAAGTATCTGCAGCATATTCCTCCATTTCTTCCCTCTTGCATAACTCAATAATAAGGGAAGAAAAGAAAAAAAGGGTACCCCATTGGCTCTTGAAATGCCTCAACTCTGAGATCATAATCTCACCCACATTCAGATAAATTCCAGATAAGATACAAGCCACCATCATGCTCACAAATCTGTGACAACAGTCATATGTGTGAAAGGTGATACTCTATTACAAATAATAGCCAATCAAAGCCCAGCCTCTGCTGTGAAGTCATTTATAGAAATGCCTCTCTTGGTGTTAGCCTAGACAACTTCTTTGCCAGTACATAATATGTTCGTTATCCAAGTCCCTGGCTCACACCCTTTCTTCTGGAAATGAGCCTTGTCTGTATCTAGGAGCCCATATATTTCATTGATCTGCTCTTCTCTGGAATACACTTCCTTTACCCGAATTGTCATCACTGGGTTTGAGAGAGAGAGACTACACAAGGTTAGCATAGAACTCATGCACCCATTGCTCATTAGTATAGAAGGGGTCTAAGGAAAATCACATCCACCCAGTAGCAGTGAGCCTGGTATGGAATCTCAAAAAGTTTTACTCCACTTTATTGAAATAAATACCTATGTTCGGGAGTAATTTGGTCCTTTGCAGGTCACTATAGTAGTGGCTGTGGCATTCACCAAACATGAATCTGGTATTGTCGAAGTCTCCCATTTTATGGACAAGTACTTGTAAGCAACATAACTCAGACTATCAATAGAATTCTCACACCAAAACCATGTTAGATTAATAAGATAAACCTATGTGGTAATTTCATAGTGAGTTATGGGGTGAGAAATAGATGTGCAAAATTTTTAGTTTCAATAAAAAATTGCTCTCAGTTATGGCAATCGCAGAGACTTAACCATGATTGTTGTCTCGATGATCGCGATCGGTAACTAAGACCATTTTCAATAATTCAGCAACATCACCCAAAACACCAAATTTTATCCCCAAATTTGTGTCCCAACTAGTCATATAAACATCATGCTCGAGGAACTTAAACTTAGAATGCGTGATTATACCATCTAGACTCAAAAAATTAACATGGAATTCATTTGGTGAATTAAATCAAACACATGGTGTACACATTGATTTTAATAGTTTTTGGCCTAAATTTGGGTACTCAAGATTTCCCTGGTGATGTATACGCCCACAACAACAGCTAACGACAATAGTCATCATAAACAAGAATAGATTTGGCATTATAAATGCTATTTTATGCATATTCCTAAAAACAAGTTTCAATACTTAAACAAACTAAAAACAAGGGAGTTGAGACAACATACCAAATTAGATGATGCAAATGGACTGGTATACACACTTGGACACTCAACACAAAGCTAAAAGTCAAAGAGAATTTGAAAAGAGGTATGTGAGGGGGAAATACCAGTCAGATGTTCTTTTAAACTGATTTAACCGCGATCACGGTCCTAGTTCCGCGATCACGGACACTCGGCTACTGCGATCACAGTGACACAGGTTATGATTACGGTAACTAGGACCAAATTTTAGGTCCCCTGCACTCCCTTGTTAAGTTCAAAACATGATAATTTCATATTTTTCCTTTTTCAATTTCAATCAACACTCCTCACAGCACCACCATTTCATGGATTATGCCTAATCCCCAAATTAAATCTACTCTATCATGTATAAATAAAAGGATACATTCCACTTTCATGGAATGATGGGTTGTTTCCTATCTTTGGTTGATAGATAACTTCCAAACTATCACTTATGTTTCTACTTAGAATATTTGAATCTCCATCCCAACTTTTGGTCTCTATGATTTGAGTGACAGAGGGACAGAAGATTCAGATCTTCCAAGATGAAACGTGATAGGGATATGGATATGGCAATAGAGATTTTATCTCACCACTTTGAAGACTTGAATCTTCTACCCAAATTCACATCAAATTTTTGATTTAGCTCTTTGGGTAATGGTGAGAATATTAAAAATCCACTAGTTGTACATCAAAAGTTGAGCTCCTTGGCCTTCAAGTGTGGGCTCCCATGTGTTTCCTTGGAATAACAAACTCCAAAATGTAGGGGTGTTTCTCCTTCTCCTCATAATCCCTTATTTGCATAGGTAAATGGAATTTTATCACATCCTCTAAGAATAATGTTGAAAAATTGTTTGAATAAGTCCTATCCCTTAGTTCTGGGGTTGCATCCTTGTTAGCATCATCGCCTCGAAATGGCCTAGAGTCATTATAATTGATTGTCTTGGATTCTTCTTTTAACTCTAGCACCATTTCCTTGATTTCAGCATATTCGACAACATTTGGTTCGGTTGGTTGGGAAATCATTGAGGAATCTTCACTAACAAGTGCATTATTGAAAACATAGCTTAGTTTTTCCTCTTGATTCACCTCTTCTAGGGAAGTAGACAAGGTGATGGTATTCACAAGATTTGTTTCCTTGCCCATTTCCTTTATCTTGGTGATCTCCCTTCCAAATGCCTCACTGGCTTGATGTATGTCTAGAACATCCTCTCTTGTTATATTTACCCGATCCAAAATGGTTTGAAGCATTGCTTCATAACTGTTGGACGCGACAAGGTTTTCTTCCCTTTTCATATCATGATACCTATGAAACTCATAGTAAGAAATAGCAATTGGGTTGGCATAATTAGGGGAAGGAGCATTTGGAAAATTACTCCAATATCCATCTTTACCACCACACAAAGAACAATCATACTCCCAATAGGATATAGATGGTGCTTCCATCTGTTTTTAGGGAACATATCTACAACCTCGCCTAAAGTGGGGTCCATCACAATATGGACATGGATCGTCGAGATAGGATTTCCAACCACCAAAGTCATATTGATCCCAAGATTCCATGGAGTAAAATAAACAAAAACAAAAACCTACCTAACGCAAAAAACAAAAGAAAATCACAACCACTTATTTACAAGTTTGAATCCAAGTAAGTAGGCTAAAATTCCAAACTCTCCAAGGGAGTAGGATAAAATTCTAAACTAACTCAATACGCTAAATTATTCCTTGAGAACGGGGCCATTATTTATAACGCTCAACTTACACATCAATTTAAGTGCAAGGCAGTCATCGTCAATATATTTACCCAACTTTGAGTTTGGGTTAAATCTATGAGGAACAATGTGAGTGACAATCAAATTAGCTCGAAATAATGGGTACTCGGTAAAATTCAAACCTAGAGTACAAGAATGTAAAAATGGGGGGCATGAAAGGTCTTACAACTAATATTTCTGTTTAGGATTTTCTATTATTAATTTGGGGTTACAAATAATTAGAGTCTATAGAATTAGGCAAGGATCTTGGGGTTATGTCTTACTAAGGAAAGTTAACATGTGGGTGTTAAAAATCTACTTCACTTTTAGTAGATTAAACGTGGGTAGGTTCAGTTAGGGGTTTTGGTGCTTTCCTTTGAACAAACAACCAAACTATCACCCATTGATTCTTCTGAATACCTAATAGGTGTGTTCAAAAATTAATAACCAAACCTCAATTTAGGCATCCCTATTTCTAGGATGTTTCCTAGGTCATAGTCATTCCACAATTTATCCTTATTTCTAAGATAACAAAAAGGGAACAACTATAATCTAAGTAATTGTTCACAAATGCTCATGTCACCTTCAACTCCTCTTTCAAGGATGGTGGAAGGATCTAGGTTACCCACATCCCATTATCAAGGATGATGTAGAGATTAGAAAATTTAAGGCTTTCACCAACAAATTCCATGTTATCATCAAGTATTTGCAAAATCCATCAACATGAACTACTAATTGAAGCTAACAATAATAACCCACACACACTTTAACCCTATTCATACATAACCCCAAGAGGAAATACTAGCTACTCATTGGATAAATAAGTAAAGATATACCCAAAATTTCCATTGATTTTATTTATAGTAGACTAAGTGGATATTACTTGAAACTTTGGACTCAATCAAATATTATATGAGAGTTTGCTAATTCTCCACTTAGAAGCTACTCCAATGCATTCTTCACCCAAAATTAATACAATATTTTCTTCTCCAAGTATGGAGGCTAAGAACTAGAAAGGGTTCCAATAATTGGGAGTAATAGAATCGTATGATATACCCAAAGAGATAGGGTTTAAGTCACTTAAAGGGGGAATTTAGGAATAACTATGTCCATTTACATCTTTGCCCTTTTCTGCCTTTTCCGCTAAGCCAAAATTGCGGGATCTTATCTACTTTTATGGCAACTGTGACCGTGTACAGAGTCATGAGATTGCAGTTTGTTTACCTGATTGGCTGACCGTTATCATGGTAACTGAGGCTATGATCTGCTCCAAGTCAACAAACTGCATTTCTTTCCTTCTTTTGATCATTTTCAGATCGTATCCATATATTTTAATCTCATTACCTATGTGCCTTCAAAATGTGGATATTAGTGCATTTAATCACAAGTATTATCTAAATTATTCATTCAAAACATGGTAATATGCATGAATGATGAGTGTGAATGAGTGGTAAATTCACCTATCATCAACATTCTAAGTCCAACTTCTACCTGTGACTAGTCTAAGGTATCTAGATCAACTCCTAGATGCATAGAAAGCTAACAATAGTCCTAAGGTAAAGGTCCCTTCCATATTGTACACCTAATTCGACTATAATATTTAAAGCAGTTCCATTAATGTAAGAAACTAGAGTCAACTCACCTATAACATGAGTGGAAAAGTCACTCAGATCCCACTAGAGTAACTAAGGCACCCTTATTCTAGGCATAGGACATGTCCAATTTCCAATTGTTCATACCTACAAGTCAAGCATTCCAATCTATAAGTTCAATTGACCAAAGTAATGTAACTAATCCCAAGTCTTACCATTTATCGATCCAACACCTAAAGTACCTCCAAAATCTAACAAGATATCATAATTATACTATTACATAGATCAATCT
Source organism: Capsicum baccatum var. pendulum (assembly GCA_030864225.1). Classification (NCBI taxonomy): domain Eukaryota; kingdom Viridiplantae; phylum Streptophyta; class Magnoliopsida; order Solanales; family Solanaceae; genus Capsicum; species Capsicum baccatum. The sequence goes on along the minus strand of CM061560.1, from coordinate 153,306,546 downwards.
AACAAGGAGCAAGCCTAACCTACCTCAATTCAAAAAAAAGTTCACGAATTGCTAAACCTTTACTTTCCTTTTTCAAGAAGCTTTTTTAAGGTGCCAAGCTATCCAAAAGCTCAATATACATATTATAACGGGAACATTGATACCCATATTGCACCATTGTGCTTCAGGTCCAAAAACGACACCCAAAAATCCCAAATGGGTCCAACTTATGAAAAACATATTTTCGAGGATAATCTAATATTCATACACCATCAAGGAATCATAATCCTTGAGAGATAGGTAAGAACCATGATTTTTGGGTCTAAACAATGCCCTTAAGCTATTTGGGGTTTTGGTAAAAAATTCAAGAATCTTAAGCATGAAATAGAAGGATAAACGCCTCAAATACATTGGCAATCACAAAAATATATGTTACCTAAGCTCCAAAGACTAAATTTGAGTTTAGCACACCATTCTAAGGTTCTTGGTCTTTAGAAAGCGAGAAAAATGCCCAATAGATAGCCTAGAGGGCCTTTAAATACCCATCCTAGGGAAAGAGATGCCGCTATCGCACACCATGGATTGCTATTGCCATTGTATGGTCACATGGCCCTTGCAACGATTACCATAAAACGATCATGGTGATCCTTGTCCGATCGCCGTTGCACCAAAAAATTAGTAAATTTCCATGTTTCCAATAATATCTCGGGATTAATACGGAATTTGATATATGCAAATGAACTATGTATCCATAATAAATTCAATGTTTTGGATACGTTGATAAAGTCAGATTTTTCATCCAAGGTTGTTTTGAAAAATTGTGGGTCCCACTCCAAATTTTTCAAATTTTCTAACTTTCTGACTAATAGGTCGGAATGAGCTCGCATGCATTGGGACCTGAACCAAAGGTCTACCTAGCTTAAAATTGATATTACGGAGATACTAACACAGTTGGAATTTAAATTCGATATTATTTTACTATAGTTTTTGCCCAGTGGCCATTTGGATCCAGCGAAGATTTTAGAAAAATGACTCTAAAAAACAAATGAACTGCCTGGTAACCAAGCTATCAGTTCCATCAAGTCATAATGACTTAGTGAAGCTATGGAAAATCTCTAACAGCAAAAATATGAAAAATGACCTGAATGGTCATTGCAGAGGGCTTCCCTATACTTTTCAAGCTATAGAACCTATCTTTCTATGGATCCAACACTAAGTCTTTGGGCTAAAGAGATAATCCAACGTGTTAATTGAACCATATCTATGGTGGCAAAATAGTTATAAGACATGTGCTATCTAGAACATGTGTCTTCTTGGTGCTAAATATTTCTATTATGTAACCATACTTCTTGTGAAATAATTCTCAAATTTGTATCATAAGTCATACAATGAAATCTTTAATCTAAAATATATATTCTTGAACATAGGGTCATTCTTTCATAAAAATAAACCTTAAGTAATTGTTTTACAATCATACTATGGACATAACTAGATAATAATTGATTCTTAAAGTTCTATAATAATTCTTTCACAAAATCAAGCTAAAGATATAAAGGAATTCACTCTAATTAGTTGGGTATAAAATCCCTAGCTTTGATAATAATTCATACAAACTTTGAAATACATGGACTAGAAGATGAATGAATCTATCAATAAATTCTTGCATACCTGTAACGCCTCGCAACCGGGTCCCGCAATGTCACACGGTGCTTAAGGCTACAGTAGCCCCAAGCTAACCCTTTGAGCCTTCTACTTCATATATTAGCTTAATTAGAGATAAAATGCATGAACTCAACACTGTGACATCATAAAATGAGAAATATGAATGAAATACTTGGTCTGAACAAACTACAAATCAAAGAAAATCTTTAAGTGTTGATAATCTGATGACTAGTTTGACAAACCTCTACTACTCCAAACTAGAGATCCATTGGGACAGGTCCCCAACTAACTCATACTCAACTGACAATAACTAAACAGCTACTAAATAAAACTGGAAGTCTGAGAATAACCAGTGCCCAAAACTTAAGGACTCACCACGGCTGAAATATAGATAGGAGTGCTCAAAAGGATCACTGGTGAGGCTGAGCCTTAGCACTTGAAACTACATTACGAGAATATATGGCCCACAGAAAAAATATGCGGGTCAGTACTTTGGGAATATACTGAGCATATGGGGGAGTGTGCAATTAAAATAATCAATATCATAAGCTTTTATAGAAAACCTGCATGGTGTAAAACGTACTCACATAGCTTGAAATAAATATATGCCACAAGACTCATAAATCATCAAGCTTTTACTTAAAATCTCAAATTATCATGACACTTGAAATTATTAGGACCATAGCTTTCAAAACACTTATACTTTCAAGACTTTGTAACTTTAAGACTAAAACTCTTTGAAACTTGGAAGACTTTAGGACTTAGAGAACTTTAGGAACTTAGGGAACTTAGGAGTTTCTTATAACCGACATAAACCATGTGAGCTACATGGAGTCCAACATCTTACCTACGTTGGGGAGAGCTATTCTATCGTTGTCATTGGATAAAACCTTAACTTTAGTGATCACTATCTTAACCCACTTGGGGGATATCAAGAACCTATGGGGGCACATAGTTCTGGGGCATGAGACCTCAGAATCAAGCCCAACTCAGTGCTAAATACTACTCCCTTACTTAGCTCAGAACTTTAGAAAATACACCTTAAAACAATTCAACTATATATATATATATATATAATGGGAGCCGAAATGCATCCCCTTTACTTCAAACTCAAGAATGTGGATTTCTATCTTAACTTACAATCAAAACTCACTTCTTGATATTCTTTAAAAATCACTAACATATCATTCTCAAACTCATGCTTTAACCATAAGGTTCATTTCACAACAATAGGACTTGAAATTCTCAAAACATGATATAGACGTTGAATTATGCAACCTAAACTATAAATTAACAATTTAAACCATTAATATGCATAATAATATTACAACTCAAATCTTGGGTAAGAAATAGTTTCATAAAAAACATCTCAAAATATAATAACATGATAGAAATTCTCCATGAATTTACGAAATACTTTACGAAAATATGTAACTTTTGGGCACAAGAACAAAAGGTTGTTCTTGTTCAAAACCACATACCTTAAACTTGGAGCTTTTGGATGACTTCAAAAATTTTGGAAGGTTATTCATGAACTATTGGGTGTACCTCGTAGACCTCTTAATGGGGAATTCAAATATGCAAGAATTATCAAATTCTCACTGTTATAATTGAGTTTTTATGTTGAAATCCTAACCTCGTGGTTAAAGGTGTGCAGAGAATTTTGAGATGTTAAACAAAAGATAATGGAAGATAATACGCTCCTTGAGGGTTATAAGTCATGGGAAGTGAAGGAAAAAGACCAAAATACCCTTACTAAACCATTTCCTAGTTACTGAAAATCTAAGGCTGACAACATTTATGATAGGCTATCAGACTTGTGATATGTTGTCACAAATGTCATCACTGGGGGCTGGAATTGTTGGATTTATACCTATGGCTGACAACATTCGTGATAAGTCGTCACACTTGTGATAAGTTATCACGAATGTCGTAACTCAATTTTTTAGGCTGACATGCTAGAGTAAAATGGGCATAAGTTTTTGCTCCGGTATCGAATTTAGTATAAATTTGTATTGTTGGAAAGCTAATTCAATTATCTATCTATTGGTGGGTCATGAGCTCATAATTTCATAGTATAACGAGAGATATGCTCATTTGAAGATGACTATATCAATATTCTTCTCAAGAATTCAATCGGCAAGGAATGTTTTGATTCGTCTAATAGCTAGGACACTTTTGAGGCCTTAATACTCATCAAACTAGATCATGTAACTACCAAATCACTAACTTTATTTCTTAAGAGCTTGAAGCAGGGTTCTACTATTATCTGAAATTTTTGGGGGATTACAATATCTTCCCCTTGGAAACATTCGTCCTCGAATGTCACTAGTTAAGCTAGGAATGCAAAGAAACTGAGGATGCACAATTAGAATAGTTATCTAAATTGAATCTATGTCATTCTAAACTTTCAAGTATTTCTGAGAGTGCACAAATTTGCAACAAAATAGCTATATAGCTGAATCTTTGGTTAGATAGGGGCTGAATTAAGAAAAAGTAATACCTTCAGCTTGCTCTGAACTTGTGAAGAAGAGGTGTGGGTACTTGGATTTCATATCTACTTTGGCTTCCCAAGTAGCACCCTCAACTGATTGGTTCCGCCTTAAAAAATTGACCAAGGGAACTTTTTTTTCCTTAGTCTACAGACTTGGTAATCTAGGATCTCAACTGGAACCTCATCAAATGAAAGGTTATTTTGAATATCTAAGCTATCCTAAGAATCAACAATGATAGAATCACCAATATGCTTCTTAAGCATGGAAATATGGAAAATAGGATGAATAGCTGACAACTCTACAGGCAACTCAACTTCATAGGCTACTTTCCCAACATAGCTGAGAATTTTGTAAGGTCCAACGTAACGGGGACTAAGTTTCCCCTTTTACCCAAACTTTTTCATCCCTTTCATGGGCAAAATTTTCATATACACCAAATCATTAACTTCGAACTCTAAGTCTTTTCGTCTTACATCTGCGTATGACTTTTGATGACTCTGAGTTGTCTTTAATCTTTCTCTAATCAACTTCACCTCCTCCATCGCCTCAAATACAACATCAGGTCCAACCAAAGTAGCTTCACCCACTTTGAACCAACCTATGGGTGACCTATATCTCCTACCATATAAAGCCTCAAATGGTGCCATCTTGATACTAGCATGGTAGCTATTATTGTAAGAAAACTCTATCAGCGACAAATGCTAATCCCAAATACCTTTGCAATCAAGGGCACACGCTCTCCACATGTCCTCCAAAGTTTGGATAGTCCTCTTAGCCTTACCATTTGTCTGCGGATGAAAAGCGGAACTCATATGAACTTGGGTACCAAGAACCTTCTGAAAACTCTCCAGAACCGAGTACCCCTATCCGAAATGATAGACAAGGGAACTCCATGCAACATGACAAACTCCCGAATATACAATCTAACATAGTCCTCACCTGTATAAGATGTGTGCAAAGGCAAGAAATGCATTGACTTAGTCAGCCTGTTGACAACAACCCAAATGGAATCATGATGGAGTCGGGAAAGAGCTAAGCCAGTCACAAAATCCATATTTATCTCTTCCCACTTCCAAGTTGGGATACCAAACTCTTACATCACACCACCAGGTCTTTGGTGCTTAACCTTAACCTGTTGACTTGTTGCACACTTCGCCACAAAATTCTCTATATCCTTATTCATACCACACAACCAATAGATTTCTTATAAGTCGTGGTACATCTTGGTAGTGCCGGGATGAATAGAATACTGCACACCATGTGCTTCAGCCATAATACTCTGCCTCAGATCACCAACATCAGGAACACATAATCTACCCTGCAACCTCAACGCACCCTCTCCCCCTAAGAGAAAACCTCTACCTTTTGGTCCATGACTGACTCCTTCAGTTTGACTAAGCTAGCATCTAAGTTTTGCTTCTCCTTCACTTCTGAAACCAAAGAGGATTCGGAAATACTCTACACCAACATATTTCCCTCAGCGGAATCAAGCAACTTAACACCAGTCTAGCCAAATGATGTACATCAAAAGCCAACTCTTTCTTACCTTCCTCCATATATGAAACACTACCCATAGACATCCTGCTAAGGGTATCGGCCACAACATTGGCCTTGCCCGGATGATACAAACACTCATATCATAGTCTTTTAACAATTCTAACCACCTCCTCTGCCTAAGATTCAATTCCTTCTAAGTCAATACATACTACAGGCTTTTGTGATCAGTAAAAATATCAACATGCACACCATACAAATAATGTCTCCAGATTTTTAAAGCAAACACTACAGTAGCCAACTCTAAGTCATGGGTTGGGTAATTCTTCTTATGAGGTTTACACTTTCTGGAAGCATAGGCTATAACTTTACCCCTCTACATTAACACACAACCCAATCCAACTCTCAAAGCATCATAGCATACCACAAAACCATCTATACCATCAGGCAAAGTAAACATAGGGGCAGAAGTGAGTCGAGTCTGCAACTCCTAAAAACTCTTCTCATAGGAATCTGACCAGAGAAACTTAACTTTTTTGGGTCAACCGAGTCATGGGAGATACAATGGATGAGAAACCTTCAATGAAACGGCAGTAATAGATAGCTAGACCCAAGAAACTTCTAATATCAGACGGAGAGATAGGCCTAGGCCAATTTCTTACAGCTTCTGTCTTTTGAGGATAAACTCTAATACCTTCAGCAGTAATAATATGACCTATAAATGCTACATACCTTAGCCAAAACTCACACTTATTGAATTTGGCAAACAACTTATGATCTCTAAGAGTTTGGAAGATGTTCTAAGATAGTCTGCGTAATCACCCTCACTTTGGGAATACATAAGGATGTCGTTGATAAACACAATGACGAACATATCAAGATATGGTTTAAAAAGTCGATTTATGAGGTCCATAAAAGCTACTAGGGCGTTAGTTATCCAAAAAGACATGACAAGAAACTCAAAATGACTATAGCGGGTTCGGAATGCTAGCTTCAGGATATCACACTCCCTTATTTTAAGTTGGTGATAGCCAGATCTAACTATCTTGGAGAAATAACTCGCACCTTACAACTGATCAATTAGGTCATCTATTCTCGGAAGAGAGTACTTGTTCTTAACTGTGACCTTATTAAGCTGACGATAAACAGTGCACATACGCAAAGAATTATCTTTCTTTTGCACGAAAAGGACAGGTACGCCCCAAGGAGATACACTGGGCCTTATAAAACCTTTGTCTAAGAGATCTTTGAGTTGTTCTTTCAACTCCTTAAGCTCCGCAGGTGCCATACGGTAGGGAGGAATGGAAATAGGCTGAGTGTCAAGAAGAAGATCAATCCTGAATTCTATCTCTCTATCGGGAGGTACCCCTAGGAGATCTTCCGGAAAGACATCAGGAAACTCATTGACAATGTTGACTAAATAGATACTTAGGGTTTTAGACTTAGTGTCCTTAACTCTAACCAAGTGATAAAAGCAATCCTTAGATATAAGCTTCCTGGCTTTGAGATAAGAAATAAAATAACTCTTGGGAGGTACTGAACTCCCTGACCACTCGAAAAATAGTTCATCAGGAACTTGAAATTTGACTACACCAGTACGACAATCTATAGACACATAGAAGGAGTAAAGCATATCCATACCCAGAATAACATCATAATCAACTATCTCTAACACTATTAAATTAGCAAATGTGACTTTATGAAGGACTATAACAGGACAATTCTTGTATGCTTGCTTATGAACAATAAACTCTCCTACTAGAGTAGAAACTAGAATCGACTTAGAAATACTCTCAAGTCTCTTCTCAAAATTCACAGCAACCAGTGGGGTCACATAAGAAAAACTTGACTCGGGGTCCAATAGCACATAAACATCAAAGTGAGATACACGAAGCATACTAGTAACAATGTCGGCAGAGTCCTCCTGATCATGATGGAAAGGTAGGGCATAGAACCTATTTTGGTACTGATCGCCAGCAGAACTAGAAGAAGCACCCTGAGGAGGAGCTGGATGGGCTACGGGAGCTGCTGCACTAGTGGCCTGGTTCTGGGGTCGAGTATCTCTGCTTTCCTGCCTGGCATGTGGGCACTCTCTAAGACTATGGCCTATCTTTACATATTTGAAACAACCATGTTGTTCAGCCAAACACGCACCTAGATAGGTCCTACCACACTTGGGACAAGGAAGAACGTTGGGCTTACTCCTCACACTCTGCTGAGGCCTAGAAAAAGAAGACCTATTTCCCTACTTTGGCCTACCTATAGGCACTGGGGCACTAGTGGATGAGGGTGATGGAATGGAAGAATTACTATGGAACTGAGGGTGGTTCCCTTCCTAGGATCTAGCCTGACCGTACTCGTGTTGTTTAGACCTGGCTCTCTTGTCACCACTCGCTTTATCTATTTCCCTTATCTTATCCTCCTCTATTTGTTGCACATAGATCATTATCCTAGACAAATCCATCTCCTTGTTTAACATAGCAGTGCGGCATTCTTTCAGTACTAAGCCTGACACATCTGTCACAAACTTTCTCATACCAGTTCGGGCGTCAGAGATTAAGTCAGGCCTATATTTTGCTAGCTGATTGAACTTAAAGTAGTACTTCTTAATAGTCATAGAGCCCAGTCTCAAGTTCATAAACTATTCAATCTTTGCCTCCCTTAACTCTAAAGAAAAGAACCTATCTAAGAATGCATCTTGGAATATCTGCCAGGTAATGGGAGCATCATCCTCCACTCTACCCTTCCTCCAAGAAACCACCCAATCATACACAATGTCATTCAACCTGTAAGATTCTAACTCCACACACTCTTCTTCAGACACACGCATTACCTGTGTGATCTTCCTTATCTCCTAAAGATATAACTGTGGTTCTTCCCCTGCCTTTGATCCATAAAACTTTGGCGAACTCATCCGTATAAAGTCACAAATTCTTACAGTAGCTACATCACCTCCCTACTGCCGAGGATCTGCAGCCTGATTGGCCTGGACAGTGACAGCTTTGTCCAGTGCCAGGAAAGCTGCCCTGAATTCAGCATGGGACACGTTTTCATTCAGAGGATCAGTGGACTGAGGTTACTGATCATTGTTATTTCTTCGAGCTTAGTGAGAAGGCATATTTTGAAATAAGAAAGCACGAATTAATCACTGAGAGAGACAACCTTGAACACGATGGACTTGAGAAGAAGAAATGACTTGTTCCTAAAATTTTTCATATCCTCTTTCTAATAGAGGTGGTGCGCTACACACCAATGATCAAGACTCTACTTAACACGGCTTGTCAGACTCCTTAGTACTCTCTAAACCTTAGGCTCTGATATAATGTTTGTAATGCCCCACAACCGAGTCCCAAAACATCACACGGTGCTTAAGGCTACAAGTAGCCCAAGATAACCCTTTGAGCCTTATACTTCATAAATTAGCTTACTTAGAGATAAAATGCATCAACTCAACACTGTGACATCATAAAATGAGAAATATGAATGACATACTTGGTCTGAACAAACTACAACACAAAGAAAATCTTGAAGTACTGATATCTGATGACTAGTCTGACAAAACTCTACTACTCCAAACTAGAGAGCCATTGGCACAGGTCCCGAACTGACTCATACTCAACTAACAAGAATTAAATAGCTACTTAATAAAATTGGAAGTCTGATAATAACCGGTGCCCGAAACATAAGGACTCACTATGGCTGAAATATCGATAGGAGTGCTCGAAAAGATCACTGGTGAGGCTAAGACTGAGCACCTGAACATACATTATGAGAATATATGGCACACAGACTAAATATGTGGGTTAGTACTTTGGGAATATACTGAGCATATGGGGGAGTATGCAATTAAATTAATCAATATCATAAACTTTTATAGAAAACTTGCATGGTGCAAAACATACTCACATAGCTTGAAATAAATATATGCCACAAGTCTTATAAATCATCATGCTTTTACTTCAAATCTTAAATTATCATGACACTTGAAATTATTAGGACCATAGCTTTCAGAACGCTTATACTTTCAAAACTTTGTAACTTTAAGACTAAAACTCTTTCAAACTAGGAAGACTTTAGGTCTTAGAAACTTTAGGAACTTAGGGAACTTGGGAGTTTCTTCTAACCGACATAAACATGTGAGCTACATGAAGTCCAAAGTCTTACCCACGTTGGGGAGAGCTATTCTATCCTTGTCATTGGATAAAACCTTAACTTTAGTGATCACTATCTTAACCCACTTGGGGGATATCAAGAACCTACGGGGGCACGAAGTTATGGGGCATGAGACCTCAAAATCAAGCCCAACTCGGTGCTAAATACTACTCCCTTACTTAGCACAGAACTTTAGAAAATCCACCTTAAAAAAATTCAACAATATATATATATATATGTATAATGGGAGCCAAAATGCATTCCCTTTACTTCAAACACAACAATGTGGATTTCTATCTTAACTTACAATCAAAACTCACTTTTTGATATTCTTTAAAAATCACTAACATCTCATTCTAAAACTCATGCTTTAACCATAAGGTTCAATTCCCAACAATAGGACTTGAAATTCTTAAAACATGATATAGACGTTGAATTATGCAACTTGAACCATAAATTGACAATTTAAACCATTAATATGCATAATAATACTACAACTCAAAACTTGGGTAAGACATAGTTTCATAAAAAAAACTCACAATATAATAATATGATAGGAATTCTTCTTGAATTTATGAAATACTTTACGAAAATATGTAACTTTTAGCCACAAGAACAAAAGGGTGTTCTTCTTCAAAATCATGTACATAAAACTTGGAGCTTATGGATGACTTCAAAAATTTTGGAAGGTTATTCACGAATTAATGGGTGTTCCTCGAAGCCCTCTTAATAGGGAATTCAAATATGCAAGAATAATTGAATTCTCACGATTGAATCTCTAGATAATTAGGTTTTTATGTTGAAACCCTAACCTTGTGGTTAAAGTTTTACAGAGAATTTTGAGATTTTTAACTTAAGAGAATGGAAAATAATATGCTCCTTGAGGGCTATATGTCATAAGAAGTGAAGGAAAGATACCAAAATACCCTTACTAAACCGCTTCCCAGTTGATGAAAATCTAAGGCGTACGACATTTGTGATAGGCCATCAGACTTGTCATAAGTCATGACAAATGTTATAAATGAAGGGCTGAAGCCTAAGTCTGACGACATTCGTGATAAGTCATCACACTTGTGATAATTTATCAGGCTAACATGCTGGAGTAAAATGGGCATTACTAGTATCGGATTTAGGAGAAATTAGTATTGTTGGAAAGCTAATTCAATTATCTATCTGTTGGTGGGTCATAAGCTCATAAATTCATAGTATAACGAGAGATATGCTCTTTTGAAGTTGACTATACCAATATCCTTCTCAAGAATTCAATCGGCAAGGAATGTTATCATCTAATAGCTAGGACACTTTTGAGGCCTTAATACTCATCAAACTAGAACATGTAACTACCAAATCACTAACTTTTTTCTAAAGAGCTTGAAGCAGGGTTCTACTATTAGTTGAAATTCTTAGGGTATTACAATATCTCCCCCTTGGAATCATTTGTCCTCAAATGTCACTAGTTAAGCTAGGAATGCAAAGAAACTGAGGATGCACAATTGGAATAGTTCTCTAAATTGAATCTATGTCATTCTAAACTTTTGAGTATTTTTTAGAGTGCACAAATTTGCAACAAAATAGCTATATAGATGAATCTTTTGTTAGATAGGGGCTGATCTAACGTGAAACCTCATCAAATGAACGGTTATTCTGAATATCTAAGCTATCTGAAGAATCAACAACGATAGAATAACCAATATGCTTCTTAAGCACGGAAATATGGAAAATAGAATGAACAACTCACAACTCTGCAGGCAACTAAACTTAATAGGCTACTTTCCCAACATAGCTGAGAATTTTGTAAGGGCCAACGTAATGGGGACTAAGTTTCTCTTTCGTCCCAAACCTTTTCACCCCTTTCATCGGTGAAATTTTCAGATACACTAAATCATTAGCTTCGAACTTAAGTTCTTTTCGTCTTTCATCTGTATATGACTTTTGATGACTCTGAGCTGTCTTTAACCTTTCTCTAATCTATTTCACCTTCTCCATCACCTCAAAAACTGCATCAGGTCCAACCAAAGTAGCTTCATCCACTTCAAACCAACCTATGGGTGACCTATATCTCCTACCATATAAAGCCTCAAATTATGCCATCATGATACTAGCATGGTAACTATTGTTTTAAGCAAACTCTATCAGTGGTAAATGCTCATCCCAACTACCTTTGAAATCAAGGGAACACGCTTTCAACATGTCCTCCAATGTTTGGATAGTCCTATCAGCCTGACTATCTATCTGCTGATGAAAAGCTGAACACATATGAACTTGGGTACCAAGACCCTTCTAAAATGCTCTCTAGAACTGAGAAGTGAACTGAGTACCCCTATCCGAAATGATAGACAAGGTAACTCCATGCAACCTAACCAACTCCCGAATATACAATCTAGCATAGTCCTCAGCTGTATAAGATGTCTGCACAGGCAAGAAATGCGCTGACTTATTCAGCCTGTCGACAACAAACTAGAAAAAATTATGATGGCGTCGAGAAAGAGATAAGCCAGTCACAAAATCCCTATTTATCTTTTCCCACTTCTAAGTTAGGATACCAAACTCTTGCATCACACCACCAGGACTTTGGTGCTCAACCTTAACCTGTTGGCATATTGCACACTTTGCCACAAAATTAGCTATATCCTTCTTTATACCACACCACCAATAGATTTCCTGCAAGTTGCGGTAAATCTTGGTAGTGTCGGGATGAATAAAATACCGCACCATGCGCTTCTACCATAATTCTCTACCTCAGATCACCAACATCAGGAACACATAATCTAACCTGCAGCCTCAACACACCATTTCCCCCTTGAGAGAAAACCTCTACTATTTGGTCCTTGATTGACTCCTTCATGGTGCTCAACCTTAACCTGTTGACATATTGTGCACTTTTCCTCAAAATTAGCTATATCCTTCTTTATACCACACCACCAATAGATTTCCTGCAAGTTGCGGTAAATCTTCGTAGTGTCAGAATGAATAGAATACCGCGCACCATGAGCTTCTGCCATAATTCTCTGCCTCAGATCACCAACATCAGGAACACATAATCAAACCTGCAACCTCAACACACCATTTCCCCCTTGAGAGAAAACCTCTACAATTTGGTCCTTGATTGACTCTTTCATTCTGACCAATCTAGCATCTAAGTCTTGCTTCTCCTTTACTTCCGAAACCAAAGAGGATTCAGAAATACTCTGCACCAACATATTTCCCTCAGCAGAATCAAGCAACTTAACACCCAGTCTAGCCAAATGACTCACATCATGAGAGAACTCTTTCTTACCTTCCTTCATATATGAAACACTACCCATAGACATCCTGTTAAGGGCATCTGCCACAATATTGGCCTTGCCCGGATGATACAAAATGCTCATATCATAGTCTTTTAGCAATTCTAACCACCTCCGCTGCCTAAGATTCAACTCCTTTTGAGTCAACACATACTGAAGGCTTTTGTGATCAGTAAAAACATCAACATGCATACCATACAAATAATGTCTCTAGATTTTTAGAGCAAACACTACAGCAGTCAACTCTAAGTTATGGTTTGGGTAATTCTTCTCATAAGGTTTCAACTTTCTAGAAGCATAGACTATAACTTTACCCCTATGCATCAACACACAACCCAAACCAACTCTCGAAGTATCACAGTATACCATAAAACCATCTACACCATCAGGCAAAGTCAACACAGGGACAGAAGTGAGTCGAGTCTTCACCTTCTGAAAACTCTTCTCATAGGAATTCGACCAGAGGAACATAACTTTCTTTTGGATCAACCAAGTCAAGAAAGATGCAATGGAAGAGAACCCTTCAATGAACCGACGGTAATAGCCAGCTAGACCCAAGTAACTTCTAATATCAGATATAGAGAGAGGTCTAGGCCAATTTCTTACAGCCTTTGTCTTTTGAGGATCAACTCTAATTCCTTCGGCTGAAATAATATGACCAAGAAATTCTACAGACCTTAGCAAAAACTCACACTTACTGAATTTAGGGAACAACTTATGATCTCTCAGAGTTTGGAAGATAATTCTTAGATAGTCTACATGATCACCCTTACTTTGGGAATACACAAGGATGTCGTCGATAAACACAATGATGAACATATCAAGATATGGCTTAAATACTCGATTTAAGAGATCCAAGAAAGTTGTCGGGGCGTTAGTTAGCCCATAAGACATGACAAGAAACTCAAAATGACCATAGCGGGTTCAGAATGTTGTCTTTGGGATATCATACTCCCTTACTTTTAAGTTGGTGATAGCCGGATCTAATGTCTATCTTGGAGAAATAACTCGTACCTTGCAACTGATTAAATAGGTCATCTATTCTTGGAAGAGGGTACTTATTCTTGATTGTGACCTTAGTAAGCTGACGATAGTCAATGCACATACGTAAAAAATCATCTTTCTTTTGCATGAAAAGGACAGGTGCGCCCCAAGGAGATACACTAGGTCTTATAAAACCTTTGTCTAAGAGATTTTTGAGTTGTTCTTTAAGCTTCTTAAGATCTTTAGGTGCCATACGGTAGGGAGGAATGGAAATAGGATGAGTTTCAAGAAAAGGATAGATCTTGAATTCTATCTCTCTATTGGGAGGTACCCCTGGGACATATTCCAGAAATACATTAGGAAACTCATTGACAATGTTGGATGAATGGATACTTGGGGTTTCAGACTTAGTGTCCTTAACTCTAACCAAGTGATAAAATCAACCCTTAGATATAAGCTTCCTGGCATTAAGATAAGAAATAAAATGACTCTTGGGAGGTACTAAACTCCCTAACCACTCAAAAATTGGTTCATCAGGAAACTAAAATTTGAATAAAAGAGTATGATAATTTATAGATGCATAGAAGGAGTTAAGCCAATCCATACCTAGGATAATATCACAATCAACCTTCTCTAACTCTATCAAATCAGCAGGTGTGACTCTATAAAGAACTGTAACAGGAAAATTCTTGTATACTTGTTTAGCAACAACAGACTCCCCTACTAGAGTAGAAACTAGAATCGGCTCAAAAATACTTTCAGGTCACTTCTCAAAATTCACAGCAACAAGTGGGGACACATAAGAAAAACTTGACCCGGGGTCCAATAGCACATAAACATCAAAGTGAAATACACAAAGCATACTAGTAACAATGTCAGGAGAGTCCTTCTACTCATGATTGGAAGGTAGGGCATAAAACCTATTTTGGCACTGACCGCCAGCAGTACTAAAAGAAGTGTCCTGAGGAGGAGTTGGAGGGCTGCGGGAGCTGGTGCACTAATGGCCTGGGTCTGGGGTCGGGTGTCTCTGCATCTCTGCCCAATATGGGCACTCTTTTAGCCTGTGGCATATCTTTCCACACTCGAAACAACCAAGCTGTTTAGCCAAACACTTACCCAGACAGGTCCTATCATACTTGGCATAAGGAGGGAAGTTGGGCTTGCTGCTCACGCTCTGCTGAGGCCTGGACATAAAAAACCTATTTCCCTGCTCTGGCCTACCTCTAGGAACTATCATAAACTTTCTCATACCAGTTTGGGCATCGAAGATCAAGTTCATAAACTCTTCAATCTTTGCCTCCCTTAACTCCAAAAGAAAGAACCTATCCAAGAATGCATCTTGGAATATCTGCCAGGTAATGGGAGCATCATCCTCCCCTTTACCCTTCCTCATAGAAACCACCCAATCCTATGCAATGTCCTTCAACCTATAAGATGCTAACTCCATACACTATTCTTCAGACACACGCATTACCTGTGTGATCTTCCTTATCTCGTCAAGATATAACTGTGGGTCTTCCCCTTCCTTTGATCCATGAAACTCTGGCGGACTCATCCGTATAAAGTCATGAATTCTAGAAGCAGCTAAGTTACCTCCCTGCTACTGAGGAGCTATGACCTTATTGGCCTAGATAGTGACAGCTTGGGCCAGTGCCTAGAAAGCTGCCCTGAATTCGGCATGGGACATGTTTTCATTCAGACTATCAGTAGGCTGAGGTTGCTAATCGTTGTTATTTGTTAGAGTACGGTGGGGAGGCATATTTAAAAATAAGAAAGAATGAATTAATAGCTGAGAGAGATAACTTTGAGCACGATGGACTTAAGAGGAAGAAATAAATTGTTCGTAAAATATTTCGTAGCCTCTTTCACATAGATGTGGCGTGCTACACGCCGATGATCAAGACTCAACTTAATGCGGCTTATCAGACTCCCTAAGACTATCTAAACCTTAGGCTCTGATACCAAGTTTGTAACGCCCCACAACCGGGTCCTGGAATGTCACACGGTGCTTAAGGCTACAAGTAGCTCCAAGCTAACCCGTTGAGCATTCTACTTCATATAATATCTTACCTAGAGATAAAATGCATGAACTTAACACTGTGACATCATAAAATGAGAAATATGAATGACATACTTAATCTGAACAAACTACAACTCAAAGAAAATCTTGAAGTGCTGATAATCTGATGACTAGTCTGACAAACCTCTACTACTCCAATCTAGAGAGCCATTGGGATAGGTCCCAAACAAACTCATACTTAACTGACAAGAATTAAATAGCTACTAAATAAAATTAGAAGCCTGAGAATAACTGATCCCCAAAACATTAGGACTCACCACGGTTGATATGTAGATAGGAGTGCTCGAAACGATCACTGGTGAGGTTTAGACTGAGCACCTGAATCTACATTACCAGAATATAAGGTACCCAGACAAAATATGTGGGATAGTACTTTAGGAATGTACTGAGCATATGGGGGAGAGTGCAATTAAAATATTCAATATCATAAGCTTTTATAGAAAACTTGTATGGTGTAAAACATACACACATAGCTTGAAATAAATATGTACCACAAGACTCATAAATCATCATGCTTTCACTTAAAATCTCAAATTATCATGACAGTGGAAATTATTAGGACTATAGCTTTTAAAACATTTATAATTTCAAAAATTTGTAACTTTAAGACTAAAACCCTTTGAAACTTGGAAGACTTTAGGACTTGGAGAACTTTAGGAACTTTTGGAACTTGGGAGTTTCTTCTAACCGACATAAACCTTGTGAGCTACATGGAGTCCAACATCTTACCCACGTTGGGGAGAGTTGTTCTATCGTTGTCATCGGATAAAACCTTAATTTCAGTGATCACTATCTTAACCCACTTGAGGGATATCAAGAATCTACGGGGGCACGTAGTTATGGGGCATGAGACCTCAGAATCAATCCCAACTCGGTGCTAAATACTACTCCTTTTCTTAGCTCAGAACTTTAGAAAATCTTCCTTAAAATAATTCAACAATATATATATATATATATATATATATATATATATATAATGGGAGACAAAATGAATCCCCTTTACTTCAAACTCAAGAATGTGGATTTCTATCTTAACTTACAATCAAAACTCACTTCTTGATATTCTTTGAAAATCACTAACATTTCATTCTCAAACACATGCTTTAACCATAAGGTTGAATTCACAACAAAAGGACTTCAAATTCTCAAAACATCATATAGACGTTGAATTATGCAACTTAAACCATAAATTGACAATTTATACCATTAATATGCATAATAATACTACAACTCAAAGATTGGGTAAGACATAGTTTCATAAAAAAAACTCACAATATAATAACATGGTAGGAATTCTCCATGAATTTATGAAATAATTTACGAAAATATGTAACTTTTGGGCACAAGAACAAAAGGGTGTTCTTGTTCAAAATCACATAACTTAAACTTGGAGCTTTTGGATGACTTCAAAAATTTCGGGAGGTTATTCATGAACTATTGGGTGTCCCTTGTAGCCTTCTTAATGGGGAATTCAAATATGCAAGAATCATCAAATTCTCACAGTTGAATCTCTAGATAATTAGGTTTTATGTTGAAACCCTAACTTTGTGGTTGAAGGTGTACAAAAAGTTTAGAGATATTTAATTAAAGAGAATGGAAGATAATACGCTCCTTGAGAGTTATAAGTCGTGGGAAGTGAAGAAAAAATACCAAAATACCCTTACTAAACCGCTTCCCAGTTGATAAAAATCTAAGGCTGACGACATTTATTATAGGCCTTTAGACTTGTGATAAGTCGTCACAAATATCTTCACAGGGGGGCTAGAATTGATGGATTTCTGCCTAAGGCTGACGACATTCATGATAAGTCGTCACACTTGTGATAACTTATCATGAATGTCGTCACTCAATTTTCCAGGTTGACATGCTGGAGTAAAAAGGGCATTACTTATTGCTCTGGTATCAGATTGCGGTGAAATTTGTATTGTTGGAAAGCTAATTCAATTATCTATATGTTGGGGAGTCATGAGGTCAAAAATTCATAGTATAACGAGATATATGCTCTTTTGAAGTTGACTATACCAATATCTTTCTCAAGAATTCAATCAACAAGGAATGTTTTGATTCGTCTAATAGCTAGGACACTTTTGAGGCCTTAATATTCATCAAACTATTATGTAACTACCAAATCACTAACTTTATTTCTAAAGAACTTGAAGCAGGTTTCTACTATTAGTTGAAATTCTTGGGGTATTACAATATCTCCCCCTTGGAAACATTCATCCTCGAATGTCACTAGTTAATTTAGGAATGCAAAGAAACCGAGGATGCATAATTGGAATAGTTCTCTAAATTGAATCTATGTCATTCTAAACTTTTGAGTATTTCTAAGAGTGCACAAATTTGCAACAAAATAGCTATATAGATAAATCTTTAGTTAGATAGGGGCTAAATTAAGAAAAAGTAATACCTTCCGCTTGCTCGAAACTTGTGAATAAGAGGTGTGGGTACTTGGATCACATATTTGCTTTGGCTTCCCAAGTAGCACCCTCAAAAGATTGGTTCTGCCATAAAACTTGGACCAATGGAACTTCTTTGTTCCTTATTCTACGGACTTGGTAATCTAGGATCCCAACTGAAACCTCATCAAATGAAAGGTTATTCTTAATATCTAAGCTATCTGAATCTTAAGTATGGAAATATGGAAAATAGAGTGAACAGATGGCAACTCTGCAGGCAACTTAACTTCATAGGCTACTTTCCCAACACGGCTGAGAATTTTGAAAGGGCCAACGTAACGGGGACTAAGTTTCCCGTTCTTCCCAAACCTTTTCACCCCTTTCATGGGCGAAATTTTTAGATACACTAAATCAATAACTTTGAACTCAAGGTCTTTTCTTCATACATCTGCATATGAATTATAATGACTCTGAGCTATCTACAAACTTTCTCTAATCAGCTTCACCTTCTCTATCGCCTCAAATACTGCATCAGGTCCAACTAAAGTAGATTCACTCACTTTGAACCAATATATGGGTGACCTACATCTCCTACCATATAAAGCCTCAAATCATGCAATCTTGATACTAGCATGGTCACTATTGTTGTAAGCAAGCCCTATCACGGCAAATGCTCATCCCAACTACCTTTGAAATCAAGGGCACACGCTCTCCACATGTTCTCCAAAGTTTGGATTGTCCTTTCAGCCTGACCATCTATCTGCGGATGAAAAGAAGAACTCATATGAACTTGGGTACCAAGACCTTTCTAAAACGTTCTCCAGAACTGAAAAGTAAACTGAGTACCCCTATCCAAAATGATAGACAAGGTAACTCCATGCAACCTAACCAACTCCCGAATATACAATCTAGCATAGTCCTCAACTGTATAAGATGTGTGCACAGGCAAGAAATGCGCTGACTTATTCAGCCTGTCGACAACAACCTAGATGGAATCATTATGGCATCGAGAAAAAGGTAATCCAGTTAAAAAATCCATATTTATCTCTTCCCACTTCCAAGTTGGGATACAAAACTCTTGCATCACACCACCAGGACTTTGGTGCTCAACCTTAACCTGTTGACATATTGCACACTTCGCCACAAAATTAGCTATATTCTTCTTCATACCACACCACCAATATATTTCCCGCAAGTCGTGGTACAACTTGGTAGTGCTGGGATAAATAGAATATCGCGCACAATGCGCTTCAGCCATAATTCTCTGCCTCAGATCACCAACATCAAGAACACATAATTTACCCTGCAACCTTAACACACCATCTACCCCTTAAGAGAAAACCTCTACCTTTTGTTCTTTGACGGACTCCTTCAGTCTAACCAAGCTAGCATCTAAGTCTTATTTCTCCTTCACTTCTGAAACCAAAGAGGATTCGAAACTACTTGCACCAACATATTTCCCTCAGCAGGAGGTACCCTTAGGAAATCTTCCCGAAAGATATTAGGAAACTCATTGACTATGTTGACTGAATGGATGCTTGGGGTTTCAGACTTAATGTCCTTTACTCTAACCAAGTGATAAGTGAAACCCTTAGATATAAGCTTCCTGGACTTGAGATAAGAAATAAAATGACTCTTGGGAGGTACTGAACTCCCTGACCACTCAAAAACTGGTTCATCAAGAAAGTGAAATTTAACTACACAAGTATGACAATCTATAGACGCATAACAGGAGTGAAGCCAATCCAGACCCATGATAAAATCAAAATCAAACATCTCTAACTCTATCAAATCAGCAAGTGTGACTCTATGAAGGACATTAATAGGAAAATTCTTGTATACTTGCTTAGCAACAACAGACTCCCCTACTGGAGTAGAAACTAGAATCGGCTCAGAAATACATTCAGGTTTCTTCTCAAAATTCACAGCAACCAGTGGGGTCACATAAAAAAAACTTGACACGAGGTCTAATAGCATATAAATATCAAAGTGAAATACACGAAGCATACCAGTAACAATGTTGGGAGAGTCCTCCTACATATGATGGGAAGGTAGGTCATAGAACCTATTTTGGCACTGACCTCAAGCAGTACCAGAACAATCGCCCTGATGAGCAGCAGGACGGGCTGCAGAAGCTGGTGCACTAGTGGCCTAGGTTTGGGGTCGGGAATCTCTACGTCCCTGACTGGTATGTGGGCACACTCTAAGCCTATGGCCTATCTTTCCACACCCAATATAACCATGCTATTCAGCCAAACACTCACCCGAATGGGTCCTAGCACACTTGGCACAAGGAGGGAAGTTGGGCTTACAACTCATACTTTATTAAGGACTAGAATAGAAGAACTGTTTCCCTACTCTGGCCTACCTGTAGGCGCTGGGGCACTAGCGAATGAGGGTGCTGTCATGGAAGAACGACTCTGGAACTGAGGGCGGTTCCATTCCTGGGATCTAGCTTGGCCATACTCGTGTTGTTCAGACTTGGCTCTCTTGTTACCTCTCACTCTATCTCTTTCCCTTCTCTTATCCTCCTCCATTTGCTATACATAGATTATCAGCCTAGACAAATCTATCTCCTTGTTCAATATAGTAGTACGACATTCTTTCAGTACTAAGCTTTAACAGTACTTCTTAACAGTCATGGAGCCTGCCTCAAGTTCATAAACTCTTCAATCTTCACTTTCCTTAACTCTAAACGAAAGAACCTATCCAAGAATGCATCTTGGAACATCTGCTATGTAATGGGAGCATCATCCTCCCCTCTACCCTTCCTCCAAGAAACCACCCAGTCATATGCAATGTCCTTCAACTTGTGAGATTCTAACTCCACACACTCTTCTTTAGATGCACTTAATACTTGTGTGATCTTCCTTATCTCTTCAAGATATAACTGCGGGTCTTCCCTTGCCTTTGACCCATAAACTCTAGCGGACTCATCCACATAAAATCATAAATTCTGATAGTAGCTAAGTCACTTCCCTGCTGGTGAGGAGATGCGGCCTGATTGGTCTGGATAGTGACAACTTGGTCCAGTGCCTGGAAAGCTGCCCTGAATTCAGCATGAGACAAGTTTTCATTAAGAGGATCAGTGGACTGAGGTTGCTGATTGTTGTTATTTTTTTGAGCTCGACAAGAAGGGATATTCTGAAATAAGAGATCACGAATTAATAGATGAGAGAGTCAACTTTGAGAACAATGGACTTAAGAGGAAGAAATAACTTATTCCTAAAATGTTTCATAGCCTCTTTGTCATAGATGTGGTGTGCTACACACCGATGATCAAGGCTCTACTTATCGCGGCTTGTCAGACTCACTAGGACTCTCTAAACCTTAGGCTCTGATAAGAACTTTTTAACGCCCCGCAACTGGGTCTCGGAATGTCACATGGTGCTTAAGGCTACAAGTACCCCCAAGCTAACTCTTTGAGCCTTCTACTTCATATATTAGCTTGCTTAGAGATAAAATGCAACACTGTGACATCATAAAATGAGAAAAATGAATGACATACTTGGTCTGAACAAATTATAACTCAAAGAAAATCTTGAAGTACTAATAATCTGATGACTAGTCTGAAAAACATCTACTACTCCAAGCTAGAGAGCCATTGGGACAGGTCCCCAACTGACTCATACTCAACTGACAAGAATTAAACAACTACTAATAAAACTGAAAGTTTGTGAATAACCAGTTCCCAAAACATGAGGACTCGCCACAGCTGATATATAGATAGGAGTGCTCAAAAAGATCACTGGTGAGGCTGAGACTGAGCACCTGAACCTACATTATGAGAATATATGGCACATAGACAAAATATGTGGGTCAGTACTGAGCATATGGGGGAGAGTGCAATTAAAATAATCAATATCATAACCTTCAATAGAAAACCTGCATGTTGTAAAAAAAACTCAAATAGCTTGAAATAAATATATGCCACAAGACTCATAAATCATTAAGCTTTTACTTAAAATCTCAAATTATCATAACACTTGAAATTATTAGGACCGTAGCTTTCAAAACACTTATACTTTCAAAACTTTGTAACTTTAAGACTAAAACTCTTTGAAACTTGGAAGACTGTAGGACTTAGAGAACTTTAGGAACTTAGGGAACTTGGGAGTTTCTTCTAACCGACATACACCATGTGAGCTATATGGAGTCCAACATCTTACCCACTTGGGGAGAGCTGTTCTACCCTTGTCATCAGATAGAACCTTACCTTCAGTGATCACTATCTTAACCCATGTAGGGGATATTAAGAACCTATGGGGGCAAGTAGTTCTGCAGCATGAGACCTCGGAATCAAGCCCAACTCGGTGCTAAATACTACTCCCTTACTTACCTCAGAACTTTAGAAAATCCACCTTAAAAAAATTCAACAATATATATATATATATATATATATATATAATGGGAGCCAAAATGCATCCCCTTTACTTCTAACTCAAGAATGATGATTTCTATCTTAACTTACAATCAAAACTCACTTCTTGATATTCTTAAAAAAATCACTAATATCTCATTCTCAAACTCATGCTTTAACCATAAGGTTCAATTCACAACAAAAGGACTTCAAATTCTCAAAACATTATATAGACATTGAATTATGCAACTTAAACCATAAATTAATAATTTAAACCATTAATATGCATAAAAATATTACAACTCAAAGCTTGGGTAAGACATAGTTTCATAAAAAAAACTCACAATATAATAACAAGATAGGAATTCTCCATGAATTTATGAAATATTTTATGAAAATATGTAACTTTTGGGCACAAGAACAAAAGGGTGTTCTTTTTCAAAAGCACATATCATAAACTTGGAGCTTTTGGATGACTTCAAAAAGTTTGAAAGGTTATTCATGAACTATTGGGTGTCCCTCATAGCCCTCTTAACAGGGAATTCAAATATGCAAGAATCATCGAATTGTCACAGTTGAATGTCTAGATAATTGGGTTTTATGTTGAAACCCTAACCTTGTGGTTGAAGGTGATATGGTTATGGCTGCCCCCACAAGTACACGGCCTTTCACACGAAGCCAAGCGCGGGAATTACAAACACTCCAAGCCTTATTCATGCAAATGGCCGTGTGTGAGTTGTTGGCCGAACCAAGCAAGGGCCTCAACGTCCTTATGTGTGAGGAGGGGCCTAAAGTGTAATAAATTAATTCCCCAAGGAGGCCACAACAAAGGCAAGGGCGGAAGGGTCTTTTTGCTCCTTTTGTTGTAGTATAAATAGAACCTTATAGTGAGAAATCCCTTAGTTCATTTTGAAATCAGAATTTGTAACCTAAAAAGACCAAATATCTTCTCTCTTCTTCTCCAAGAAGCCGGTTCCAAATCTCACAAGTAGAGGAATACTTGTGTTGTCTCCTTGGCTAGAAACAAAGGTTTTGAGGTTGTTGAGTGCCTCTTGGTCTTTGTAAGAGCTTGGTGTTAATATTCATTAGGCTTAGGGTCCTCTCATGTTGTTAGGGTTCTTAGTTTCTTGAATATTGTATGTCAAGTTATATATCTTTCCTTATCTTGTTGTTATTGTGTTACTTTTGCTTATCTTGAAGTCTAGTGAAGCCGTGTGGGGCTTGTTTCGATTCACTAGCATTGTTGCATCTATTGTTATTCTCGGATTGTGACTTAAAACCGAAAACTATCACTTGTGTTGTAAGCTAAAAACCGGAAACTAAAAGTTGTGGTTCTTGTGGTTGTTGGTTGAAATCCGAAGCTCTTTTTGTTGTGGTATTGATCTTGTATCATTTGGTATCAAAGCAAGACCGGTTGTGTTCTCACATAACCCATCTTGGGCTTGTAGTTCTCGGCTTAAACCAAACTACACCAAGAAAAAAAAAATTCTGAAATCTGAAATTTCTGTCCACTAAAGTTGAAACCGAAAAGGGTGTTGTATACTTAGATCAAGGAGTCATTTTGCTTGTTTAGTGAGTTTCTAGTGTTGGTTTCTTTCTCACCAACACTAAGGTGTCTAGATCCAAGGTTGAGCTTGAAAAGTTGCATGTTGTAAGGTGGCCGAAAGTTGAATGTTATTGATGACCAAAGAAAAATTGGTGGATGTGTGATAATGTGCTAAGGGAGTGTTGAAGTTGTGAAGTGTGCCACTCTTAAACTTGTGCATATTGTTCCTCTTGTTGAGTGTTCATCTTGTTGTGTGTTCAAGTGGTAAACTTATAAGGTTGATTGTGAAAGACTTGCACTCATCACTTTGTAGACTTGTCAATCACTTCCCTTAAATCAAGGAACCTTGTTTTGTGGAAATTGTCAACCAAATCCACTTTCTTGAGTTGGAAAAGGAGTTCAAGACTTCAAATTTTAGTTTCCCACCAAAACACTTTCCCATTTCTTACAAGTTGTGTGAATATTAATTCAAGACAAAAAAAAAAAAAGTATATATATACATCCAAACCCGAAGAGAAAAACGTGGGGGCCATTGCATGCTATCATGTCACTATAAGCTCAACTTAGGATATATTCTTTGTTGCTAATTGTTGATTCTTGGTTTCCCTTATTTGGACTTAGAACTAATTAACAAACTAGTAATTATCCACTAGGTTGTCAACTAGTTCCTTGAGCCGTCTATTCGTGTCATCGATTATTTGTGTGCTTTTATTCGTTTGAATGAGTTGCTGATTTTGGTTCTAGTCCGGCCAGAATTCTTTGAGTCTTCAAACAAGAATCCATTCCGGCTAAGAGCTTACTCAAACCTTGTAAACCTCACGGTTACTAGCCAATTATACAACACTTGTGAGACCCGAACTTGTGGTGACTAAGCGGCTAATAACTTGACGATGGAAGGAACAACATCTCATAATCCGGATACTAATGCACTTGATTCAATGAGGACCACTCTTGAGGCCGTTACTCGGACACTTGAAAGAATGAACTCGGAATTTGGGGCCGTGAGAGGGGATTTGGCAGCCATAAGGGGGGAAGTATCGACTATTAGTGGGAGACTAGATCAAGTGGAGAGTCAAAGGAACTCTCGACCATCGACTCCTCTACATGTCTCTACCAATGGCCATGATCGGACCTCCTCCGCAACCATCACTCCCGAAATGGTCCACCAAATGTTAAATGCACCTCAAGCTCCACAAAATACCACCAACCAATCTACCACTTTTCCTCCAACCCGAGACTCCACTAGACCACCACATTTCCAAACTCCTCCAATTCCACACGAAGGATTTGGGCGCCAAGCACCACCACTAAATCCGAACCCTCCTTTCCAAGCTCCACTAAACCAAAGACCACCAATTCCAATCCCTACGAATCAAAATGGCCAAGGCCGACCAGCTCACTATGACGGATACGGTAGAGAGGAGTATGATGGCGAGGGAGCCTATGATGACGCTTATATGAGGGAGGAGGAGTTAAGAGGGGGCCGGGGGGAACCGAGACGATACCGGGGGTATGGAGATAGGGGAAGCCGACACCAAGAAAGAGACGTAGGTATCAACACCATCAAGTTGAGCCTACCTATCTTTAAGGGTGAAAGTGATCCCGAGGCCTACTTGACTTGGGAATCGGCTTGTGACAAAGTCTTCCAAGTTAATGACATCTCGGAAGAAAAGAAGAGTTTCTATGCTATAGCTCACCTTGAGGGCTATGCTAACACTTGGTGGGAATATATTAAACGATTTGGTAATGAATTGGTTGATGGGCAGCCGCCACCTTGGTTTCGGTTAAGGTATTTGATGAGGCAACGATACCTTCCCGAGAGATACCGACATGAATTGCTTGCTAGATTATATGGCTTGCGGCAAGGAGGCAAGAGTGTGATGGCCTACTTTGACGAGTTCCAACAACTCATGTTGAAGCTTGATCACCGTGGGGAACAAATCAGCCACGACATCATCCGGTTCAAGTGTGGATTGAATAAAGAGATTTCCACTCACTTAACCCTTCATCGGTTTGAGACTATTGATGGTATATTCCAAGCGGCCCTAGAAATTGAGAGGGAACTTAAGGAGAGATCAACCTTCAAGGCAAGGGTCCAAACCCCCTCGGGTTGGACCAAAAACAAGGACCAACCCGGTCCTATGAAGCTGCCCGAACCCAAAACAGCTCCTAAGTTTCCTCCGAAGCCGGAGGCTCACAAGTACCCCAACCCAAAGGGGTTCCAATGTTTCAAGTGCCAAGGTTGGGGGCATAAGGCAAATGAATGTCCGAACCGGCGTAATGTGATCCTCCGGGAAGGGAAGGTATACTACCTTGGTGAGGAGGTGGTGTCCGAAAGGGGGGAGATTGAGGCCGAGCCTCAAGATGGAGAGGAAGCCGAACATGAACCGAATGAGGAAGGAGTAGATGATGGTGAAGATGTCTATCCTCAAGAAGGGGAATGTGTGGTTCCGAACTTTGTGGTTAGGCGCGTTATGATTAGTAAGGCGGTAGATGACCCGAGCCAAAGGGAAAATCTATTCCATACTAAGTGCCTTGTAAAGGAGAGTGTGTGCACCTTGGTAATTGATAGTGGTAGTTGTACCAATGTTGCGAGCCATGCTATGGTGAATCTTCTGAAGCTACCGACTACACCACACACTAGTACGTACAAGCTACAGTGGTTGAATGATTGTGGTGAGTTGAAGGTCACCCGGCAATGTGTGATTAGATTTAAGGTGGGCAACTACCACGATGAAGTACTTTGTGACGTGATTCCAATGCAAGCATGTCACTTGTTGTTGGGTAGACCTTGGCAATATGATAGGTCCACTAAACACGATGGGAGGACCAACCGGTACTCGCTTGAGAAGGATGGCCGAAGGGTCACACTTCACCCTCTTTCACCCTCCCAAGTGAATGCGTGGTACCAAAAGATGAGAGAATTGAAAGGAAAAGGGGGAGAACCCGAGAAGGGAGAAAAGGGAAGGGAGGCCGTAGGTGAGGAGGTAGGCACATCCGAGACTATCTCAACGCCAATGGAAAGGGAAAACGTAGTGATGTTGGCTAGGAGGAAGGAACTTTTCATGGACCACGATGAAAACAAGCCGATGCTACTTTTGGCCCATTGCTTTAACACTAACCCCACTAATCCTTGTATTTCTCCTTTGATTTCTCGTGTGTTGCAGGATTATGAGGATGTATTTCCTAACGAACTTCCGCAAGGATTGCCCCCACTTCGGGGAATTGAGCATCAAATCTACTTTGTGTCGGGCTCACAATTGCCAAATAAGCCGACTTACAGGAGTAACCCTACGGACACCAAAGAATTGCAACATCAAGTTGAGGAACTCCTCAACAAAGGTTACATCAAGGAGAGCATGAGTCCGTGCGTGGTTCCGGTGCTACTAGTGCCTAAGAAGGATGGAACTTGGCGTATGTGTGTGGACTGCCGAGCCATCAATAAGATTACGGTAAAATATCGTCACCCTATCCCTAGGTTAGATGATATGCTGGATGAATTGAATGGTTCGTGTTTATTTTCCAAGATTGATTTAAGGAGTGGCTATCACCAAATAAGAATGCAACCCGGTGATGAATGGAAAACCGCCTTCAAGACTAAATTTGGTCTCTATGAATGGATGGTTATGCCATTCGGCCTAACAAATGCTCCAAGTACTTTCATGCGGCTAATGAATCATGTGATGAAGCCATTTATTGGAAAGTTTGTGGTAGTTTACTTTGATGATGTGTTGGTATATAGTAAATCTATTGATGACCATACAATGCATTTAAGATGTGTGTTTGATGTACTCCGAAAGGAGAAGTTGTATGCCAACATGGAGAAGTGTTCTTTTGGTGTTGATAAAGTTGTGTTCTTGGGTTTTGTTGTTAGCTCAAAGGGCGTGGAAGTGGACGACTCCAAGATAGACTCTATACGAAGTTGGCCGACCCCTAAAACTATTGGAGAAATCCGAAGTTTCCACGGGTTGGCAAGCTTTTATAGGAGGTTTGTCAAAGGATTTAGTTCCATAGCAGCCCCCTTAACCGAGGTAATTAGAAAGGACGGACCCTTCAAATGGGGTGAAGAGCAAGCTAAGGCTTTCGAGTCCTTGAAAGCTATGCTCATCTCGGCGCCTTTATTGCAATTACCCGATTTTGATAAAATGTTTGAGGTAGAGTGTGATGCTAGTAAGGTCGGCATCGGGGCTGTTTTGATGCAAGAATCTAAGCCCGTTGCCTATTTCAGTGAAAAGCTCAAAGGGGCAACTCTTAATTATTCGACTTACGATTTGGAGTTGTACGCCCTTGTTAGAGCTTTGGGAAATTGGCAACACTATTTGTGGCCTAAGGAGTTTGTGATACGAACGGATCATGAATCATTGAAACACCTTAAGAGCCAAGACAAGCTGAATAGGCGTCATGCTAAGTGGATTGAGTTCATCGAAACTTTCCCCTATGTAATTCATTACAAAAGGGGAAAGGAAAATGTTGTTGCCGATGCCTTGTCCCGGAAGCATGTGCTTGTTGCTACCTTGTCGTTGAAGTTAATGGGTTTTGAGAGCTTGCGGATGTTGTATCCCGAGGATCCAACCTTTGCTCCTATTTTTAGGGAATGCGAAGAGTGGGGAAGGGACCGTTGGCTTACGGAAAATAACCATTCCTCCTACTCTCGGTTCGAGGGATATTTGTTCAAAGGAAGGAGGTTATGTGTTCCTTCTAGTTCTTGGAGGGAATTGCTTGTGAGGGAGGCCCACGACAGGGGCCTCATGGGTCATTTTGGGGTAGACAAGACCCTCGGAATCCTAGGGGAGAACTTTTATTGGCCAAAAATGCGCAAAGATGTCACAAAAATTTGTAGTCAATGTGCGGCCTGCCGGAGTGCTAAATCCCGCCTCCGACCTCAAGGATTATACACCCCACTCCCTACTCCCCTTAGAACTTGGCTGGACATATCAATGGATTTTGTTTTGGGGCTGCCAAGGACTAGAAAGGGGCGAGATAGCATTTTTGTGGTTGTTGATAGGTTCTCTAAAATGGCTCACTTTATTCCATGTACTAAAACCGAGGACGCTCCTAGTGTGGCTTCATTATTTGTTGAACATGTTGTAAAGCTCCACGGGATACCAAGGACCATTGTGAGTGATAGGGACTCCAAGTTCCTAAGTCTCTTTTGGAAGTCCATGTGGGGTAGGCTTGGGACGAAGTTACTTTTCTCCACGTCTTGCCATCCACAAACCGACGGCCAAACGGAGGTAGTAAATAGAACCTTAGGGTCTATGCTACGTTCTATGGTTAAAGGTAAGCTGACTTCATGGGAAGAACACCTACCCTTGGTGGAATTTGCATATAATTGGGTAATACATTCGAGTACGGGAATGACTCCCTTTGAATGTGTTTACGGCCTAAACCCCGTTACCCATTTAGATCTCACTCCTTTGTCTAGTGATCTCATGACCAGCTTAGATGGAAATAAAAGAGCCGAGGCCATGAAGAAAATGCATGAGGCAGTGCGGATTAAGCTTGAAAAGAAGAACCAAGAGGTTGCAAAACGGGCAAACAAAGGGAGAAGGAAGCTAGTGCTAGAACCCGGAGATTGGGTGTGGGTGCACCTTCGAAAAGATCGGTTCCCGGCTCAAAGGAAGTCCAAGTTCCTGCCAAGAGGTGATGGTCCTTTCCAAGTACTTGAGAGGATCAACGACAATGCCTACAAGATTGACCTACCGCCAGAATATCAAGTGCACAACACCTTCAACGTCGGGATCTCTCCCTCGTAGATGCGGTTGAAGATGATCAAATGCCGAATTTGAGGTCAAATTCCTTTCAAGATGGAGAGGATGATATGGTTATGGCTGCCCCCACAAGTACACGGCCTTTCACACGAAGCCAAGCGCGGGAATTACAAACACTCCAAGCCTTATTCATGCAAATGGCCGTGTGTGAGTTGTTGGCCGAACCAAACAAGGGCCTCAACGTCCTTATGTGTGAGGAGGGGCCTAAAGTGTAATAAATTAATTCCCCAAGGAGGCCACAACAAAGGCAAGGGCGGAAGGGTCTTTTTGCTCCTTTTGTTGTAGTATAAATAGAACCTTATAGTGAGAAATCCCTTAGTTCATTTTGAAATCAGAATTTGTAACCTAAAAAGACCAAATATCTTCTCTCTTCTTCTCCAAGAAGCCGGTTCCAAATCTCACAAGTAGAGGAATACTTGTGTTGTCTCCTTGGCTAGAAACAAAGGTTTTGAGGTTGTTGAGTGCCTCTTGGTCTTTGTAAGAGCTTGGTGTTAATATTCATTAGGCTTAGGGTCCTCTCATGTTGTTAGGGTTCTTAGTTTCTTGAATATTGTATGTCAAGTTATATATCTTTCCTTATCTTGTTGTTATTGTGTTACTTTTGCTTATCTTGAAGTCTAGTGAAGCCGTGTGGGGCTTGTTTCGATTCACTAGCATTGTTGCATCTATTGTTATTCTCGGATTGTGACTTAAAACCGAAAACTATCACTTGTGTTGTAAGCTAAAAACCGGAAACTAAAAGTTG
This sequence comes from Capsicum baccatum var. pendulum, assembly GCA_030864225.1. Lineage (NCBI taxonomy): Eukaryota > Viridiplantae > Streptophyta > Magnoliopsida > Solanales > Solanaceae > Capsicum > Capsicum baccatum. The sequence continues at coordinate 153,275,595 of CM061560.1, read as the reverse complement.
TGGTTCTTGTGGTTGTTGGTTGAAATCCGAAGCTCTTGTTGTTGTGGTTTTGATCTTGTATCAGAAGGTGTACAGAAAATTTTGAGATTCTTAACTAAAGATAACGGAAGATAATATGCTCCTTGAAGTTCATAAGTCGTGGAAAGTGAAGGAAAAGGACCAAAATACTCTTACTAAACCGCTTCCCAGTTGCTGAAAATCTAAGGCTGACAACATTTGTGATAGGCCGTCAGACTCGTGATAAGTCATCACAAATGTCGTCATTGGGGGGATGGAATTGATGGATTTCTACCTAAGGCTGACAGCGTTCCTGATAAGTCGTCACACTTGTGATAAGTTATCACGAATTTTGTCACTTAGTTTTCCAGGCTGACATGTTGGAGTAAAATGGGCACAACTTTTTGCTCCGGTATAGAATTTAGATGAAATTGGTATTGTTGGAAATCTAATTCAATTATCTATCTGTTGGTGGGTCATGATCTTTGAAATTCATAGTATAATGAGACATATTCACATTTGAAGTTGACTATTCAAATATCCTTCTCAAGAATTCAATCGGCAAGGAATATTTTGATTCGTCTAATAGTTAGGACACTTTTGAGGCCTTAATAATCATCAAACAAGATCATGTAACTACCAAATCACTAACTTTATTTCTAAAGATCTTGAAGAAGGGTTCTACTAGTAGTTGAAATTCTTGAGGTATTACAATACTTGTAGAAGGCAATAACATTGACAAGAGTAGACTTTACTGTTTTGATAGAACAAGAATTCTAGATGTTTGGTTTGCATTAAAACTTTCTCTTAACTTGCTTTAAAGAATAAAAGAAGAGTTTGATTTAAGGATTTGATATTTATTATTTTTGGAGGTTAAAACTACATAAAATATGGTAATGATAAGTCAAAAATACCATTTTTAAATATTTACAAAAAATTATGTATTTCATTCCAGATGTCACTCCATGACTCATGGACCAGTTCCGTATATCGTGGTTCTATTTATGGTTTTCTGAAAGATTTTTTCTATTTAGCTGGTTCAGTTCCATGAGTCTAGTTCATGACTCGAATTATTCTACAAGTCGTACTAGTATTAGTGATTTTCTAAGACATTTGTCAATTCTCAAACTTTAAGATTTTAGCTTAAACGATATTCTCCACTAATCATCAACAATACCACTTTAAAAATATTTATCACTTTCGGTCTACAACCGGCATCCCTAATGTCAACATCACCCAAAATTACACATAAGTAAGTGTATATATGTATAAGCATATAATTTGTCGTACATAGGGCTAGCCAAACTTGAACCGAGAGATGTATAATTAAGCCCATCAATATAATTATCCTCTGACCTTCCCAGGTATCAATGCATCATCATAATATTTTCCAACCTTGCGAGGTATCAATATCATCACAATATCCTCCTGCCTTGCCGGGTATCATCATATCATCATAATATCCCCTGGACTTGCCGAGTATCATCATATTATCATAATATTCTTCGGTCTTATCGGGTATCATCATAATATCCTCCGGTCTTGCTGGGTATCATCATATCATCATAATATGGTTTGGCTTTGTCAGGTATCAATGCACATATATTTATCTAATTGGTGACAAATCAATAGCATGCACAATCATATAAAGAAGTATGATGATCTTAAGCATAATTAATTGCATAACTTACCAATATAATCAATAATCATGACTTCCAACATAATTCATGGCACTATTGCTAATACTATTATTAGGAATGTTTTCTAGAATGATCATAATCATAAGCAATATTATAAACAATGACTCGTTAATAGCCTATTTAATGGCCTATCATTATAATAAAAATGGTTTATCAATAGCTTGTGCAATACCTAATTCATGGCATACTCTATACCTTATTCATAGTATAGTCAATAATATAATTTGTTGCTTAGGCAATATCATAGTCTAGGGCTCACTCAATAGTATATTCGGTAGCCCAATCAATAACCACAACAATAGCATAATCAATAGGTTGTCATAATTTTAACCACTATATAATACATATGGTATAATCGTTAGGCATTACTTCTAACTTCATTCATCTTGACCAATAAGTACCAGGGTTCCTCAATATTGCCTAAAAGAGGCATCCTCTAAGCAATAATAAGTGTGTAAGGGTCTCAAGATGACTCTATTCAACAATCTTGGCTTATGGTGGGTCAAAGAGCCCACTTCTAAGTCCCCGAATACATTCTAACTCAAATACTACCCCAGACTAGCCTATGGTATCTAAATTCAAGCTTAGATGTATACCAAGTCACCATTAATCCTAAGGTAGAGATTCTGCTCAAGCACTTAAACTAAGTCCAATGAAACTAAGAAAAACTTTGTCAGTGTAAGCAAATAAGGCCAAACTTACCCTAAGCATGATTAATTTGAGCATTCTACTTAATTTAGAGTAAACTAAGGCATTCTCATGCTAAGGTTCAAGGTAACACGCTAATTATTTCACTCTATGGGTTCAATTTAGCCTAAATTATCCAACTAAACCCAAATCTTGAATTTCATAAATCTAAAATGTAAAACACCTCCCAAATCCAACACAATATCATAAAAATACTATGACATAGCTCAATCTAACAAGGGATAAACCTAGCCTACCACAACTCTGAAGAAATCTCAACAAATTGCAAAACCTTCACTTTTCCCTTCTAGGAAGCCTCCTCTAGATGTCAAGCTATCAAAAACATATTCCACTCATCAATACAAGAATATCGATACCTATTTTTCACTATTATGCTCTGGGTTCAAAAATCATCTCAAAAACCCTATTTGGTTCCCACTTGTGAAAATTATGTTTCTGAAATCAACCCAATATAATATCAAGATCAAGGAATCATTACCATCATAAATGGGTAAAAACCAAGATAATTTAGGGATAAAGTCAAGCCCTAAATGTTTTGTGTGTTTGAGAATCAAATGAAGAAATTTCACCAAGAAAAGGGTGAATTCTTACCTAAATCATATGATAATCATGAAAATAGTTGTTAATATAGCTTCCCAATCTCCCACAAGCTTTAATTTTAAGCTAACATGCTATTCTAGGGTTTAGCTCTAAAGAGGCAAGATGAAAAATGAGCTAAAGTCATGAGAATGGGGCTTTATCTACACAATCCAGGTTTTGTGGTCCTGCTATCACGGACCCGCATCATGTGATCGCATCATATTGGCGACTGCACAAGCAGTCACGATTGACACTGTCCCACCATGATCACATCACTTTGCAAACCAAGGACACCACAATTGCGACCCTTCACTGGAGATCATTGGCAAAATAGATAGAAGATGAAACTTGCAAAAATTTCCAAGTTTCTATCATGCCCTCGAGATTTATTCAAAATCCACTATACACGAACAAACTATGTAGGCATACTAAATTTGATGTTTCAAATGCAATGGCATACTCGAATTTCCTATTCGAGGTCGTTACAAACAAATATGGGTCCCACACCCATGTTTTATTTTTTAAATTTTCAACCAATATGTCTAAATAAGATTGGGTGCCTCAAGATCCAAATCAAAGATCTACCTAGCCTAAAATTCATATACTGAGCAATTGGCGTAGTCAGAATTCGCATACGAGATCATTTTACTAATGTTTTAACCCATTGTCCATTTGGAACTAGTGAAACTTTTAAACAAGGAATTGCATCTAAAAACCAAATGTACTGCCCAATAACCGAACTGCCAGTCCTAGCAAGTCATAAATGGATTGGGGAAGCCATTAAAAATCTCTAACGGCAAAAATATGCAAATATGGAAATGACTTGAAGGGTCATTATGATATCCACTACTAAAGGAACTTTCATCCCCAAAAGTTAAAGATTACGATATACCTATGTCTCGAACAACTAAGGATATTGGGTCCACATCTCGCTCTTGATCTCACAGGTTGCCTCCTCCACTGGGTGGTGCCTCCTCGAAACCTTAACTACAAGAATCTCCCTAGTGTGCAACCGGTTGCATCACTAGCCAAAATAAGCATCGGCTCCTCCACAAAGGTCAAACGCTCATCCAACTATACTCAGTCTCATCTAAGCATATGGGATGAATCTGGAATGTATCACCGCAACACATAGGCATGGAAAACTTGATGAACAACAAAAAAATTTAGAGGTAGAGCTAATTCATAATCTACCTCACCAATTACGCGAAGAATCTCAAAAGGTACAATATTAGGACTGAGCTTGCCCTTCCTCCCTAACCTTATCGTACCCTTCATGGGTGATACACAAAGGAATACACGAGCACCAACTCAAAATCACAAGGCTTTTTGCCTACTCTAAGCCACTCTCAACCTATCCTAAATCACCATGACTCTATCCAACGACTCTGAAGGAAAATCAGTACCATATGGCCTAATCTCGAAAGTCTCAAACCATCCAACTGGAGAACGACATATCCTACCATACAAAGCGTCAAAAGGCACCATATCAATACTCAAATGATAGTTGTTGTTACAAGAAAACTCTCCCAAGGCTAAGTGATCCTCCCACTTACCCTAATAATCTAACGTAGGCTCGGAGCAGATCCTGAAGTACCTGAATAGTCCGCTCAGATTGACCATCTATCTATGGATGAAAGGCCATACTAAGATCCACCTAAGTTCCTAAATCCTCTAGAAAGGATCTCTAAAATCTAGAAGTGAACACAAAACCATGATCTAAAATAATAGAAAGGGCACACCATGCAAACAGACTATCTCCCAAACATAGATGTGGGCTAATTTCTCGGAACTAAAGAACATTTGAATAGGAATAAAATTTGTTAAATTGTTCAAACAATCTATAATGACCTAAATACCATCGAAACCATGAGAAGTTCGAGGCAAACCTCTAACAAAATCCATGGTAATCCATTCCCCATTTCCGCTCGAGAATGGGAAACCTCTAAGTCAAACTATATAGCCGCTGATGGTTGACCTTTATCTACTAACAACATAGGAAATAAGCTACAAAGTCTTCCATGTCTCTCTTTATACCACTTTACCAATAGTGTTGTTTTAAATATCTATACCTCTTAGTTGTACCACAGTAAATAGAATATCTAGATCTATGAGCCTCATGCAAAATCAACTAAATTAAGTCATTAATCTGTTGAACATAAATGCAACCATCAAATATCAAATTACCTTTCGAATAGATAATGACCCATTTGGACTCACCACTCAACACTTGATCACGAAGGAGGCAAAGCTTTCTATCCTCAAACTGACAATCCCGAATCTGCTTAAATAATGAGGACCTTACCTCCAAACTAGCTAAGATCCTCCTAGGGTTGGAAATATCAAGGTGGAACATTAATTTGGATAAGAACTAAATGTCCCGTGCTAACAACATTTAAGAAACTAAAATATAAGGCAAGCTACCCATACTCACTGCCTTCTAACTCAAGGAATCGGCTACCATATTTGTCATTCCTGGATGATACAAGATAGAAATATTATAATCCCTACGCAACTCCATCCATCTGTGTTGTCTAGCATTAAGCTCCCTCTAAGTCATAAGATGCTGATAGTATGATGGTCGATGAAAATCTCACAATGCACACCATAAAGATATTGCCTCAAAATATTAAGCATGAAAACTATCAGCGCTAACTCTAATTTGTGAGTGGGGTAGTTTTGCTCGTGCACCTAAAGCTATATCAAAGCATAAGCAATAACACGACCTTACTGCATTAATACACAATTGAGACCAATACCAAAAGAATCACAAATTGTCATGTTACAACCTTAAGGACTAGTTTCCATATTTTAACCAAGTAAGGTCCACCAACTAGTTTACTAGGCTTCTAGCCCACAAGTCATAGTCATTTATTAGAGACAACTAGTTATCACATAAGCCACTTTATTAGGTGAAATTCCATAACATTACCAATTATCCAAGACAAGTAGATTTACTAGGTAAGCCTTTGGTTCTACACAAGATTACACATACCAACTAGCCTTACCCCAAGAATTGGCATAAATTACCTCTAATTACCGATTAGAGTCAACGAGGGTCACACCTCTTATTTTGTGGTAAATGACAAAGAATGAGTATCAATTACCAAAGAAGACATCATGTCTCAAGTACACCAGTGATTTAGCCACACATGACATAACCTCACATATATACATGTATTTATGTAAAGTGCCCCACACAGCATCATAATATCATTACATTACGGATTCACTAGGTATCATCATAACATTAACATATACTCAGGATTCACCGAGTTTCATCATAACATCATTACCTCTTTTAGATTCACCGAGTATTATCATAATATCAACATATTCTTCAAATTTACTGGGTATCATCATAACATTATTACCTATTCCAGATTCATCAGGTATCATCATAACATCAACATATCCTTTGGATTCATCGAGTATCACATAATGTCATTACCTCTTTTGGATTCACCGGGTACCATCATACCAGTACAAATTCCCCCAAGTCAGCAAAATACATCCACTTATATATCCAAATCAATATACACAAGTTCACAATAATAGGGTAATAGGGATGTAAGATACATATACCATCTTACTTTACTATTAATCATCACCATATAATATGAGTACAAGTATAAGAATGAGCATTCATATGTTATACATAGTCACCACCTTTAAAAGGCTATCCATATGATGACTACAAAATAATCATTCAATTATACATATTATCCAACCATCGACCATATGCATAATCCAAAAACCAGGTTTAACCATAATAATTTCAACAACGTAAACCAGATATTCATCAAGTATCTAGGTCACTAAGGAATCTCACAGTTCAAGCCTAAGGAGGTCAAGTCCCATTCCTAAATCCTAATAATACCAAGGCTCACTTCTACAAGACTAACTTTTACCCAGAATTAGGCTATATTATCTAAGTCACCCTATAAGGGCTTATAAATCCTTACTAGGACTATAGGGGAAAACCTTCTTCAAGTATTCTTTCTAAGTCAACCCAAACACTAGGTCCAATACATAACTAAGCAATATCTAGGTCAATATACTCTTAAGGTCATCGAGCAACATCATTCTCATCGGGTAGAGCAACTAACATATTCTCATACTATTTATGAGATTACAAATAGAACTATCCAAGGTTCTAGGCTAAAGGCCAATCATCACACTTTCTAAGTTTAATAACCTATGAGAATCAACTAATCCCAATCATCACCATTCAACTATTTATTACCTAAAACCCCGCCCAATCTCATAAGAATCAATAATTATACTACAATTAAGCTTAATCTAACTACGAGTAAGGGTAACCTAACTTGAGTCCAAAAGCTCATGAACTAACAAGCTTTGCCTTTTTATTTCTTGAAGCTTCTTCCATGATCAAATCTATCAACAACATAATCTAAGCATCAAAATAAGAATAGCAACACCCATTATGGAACCATTATGGTTTTGGGTTTTGGGTCTAGAATTCAAGAAATCAAGACCTCAATTAATGGCATAATGGTTCCATAATGGGTGTTGCTATTCTTGTTTTGATGCTTAGATTGTGTTGTTGATATCTTAGCTCATGGAAGAAGCTTTAAGAAAATTAAAGGCGAAGCTTGTTGGTTTGTAAGCTTCTTTGACTCAAGGTAGGTTAGGCTTACTTATAGTTCGATTGAACTTGATTGTAATATAATTATAGATATCTTGTGATATTGGGAAGGGTTTAAGGTGATAAATAGTTAAATGGTGATGCCTGGGATTAGTTAATTCTCATAGGTTATTAAACTTATAAAGTGTGATGCTTGACCTTTAGCCTAGAACCTTGGTAGTCCAACTTGCAAACTCATAAATAGTATGAGAACATGTTAGTTGCACTACTAGATGAGAATGATGTTGTTTGATGACCTTAAGAGTATGTAGACCTAGATATTTATTTATTATGGATTGACCTAAGTGTTTAGGTTGACTTAGGAAGAATACTTGAAGAAGGTTTTCCCCTATAGACCTAGTAAGGATTGATAAGCCCTTATGGGGTGACTTAGATAAATAGCCTAATTCTGAGTATAAGTTAGTCTTGTAGAAGTTAGCCTTGGAATTATAAGGATTTAGGAGCGATACTTGACCTCCTTAAGATTGAACTGTGAAATTCCTTCATGACTTAGATGCTTGATGAACGTCTAAATTAATTATTGAAGGTATAATGGTTGAACCCTATTGTCTATTTACGTATGTGGACGATGGTTGGATAACATATATACTTGATTGATTATCTTGTTGGCATGAAATGGATAGCCTTGGAAAAGTGGTGATTTTGTATATCATTCAGATATTCATGCCCATGCTTCTACTCGTATTATGGGGTAATGATTAGTAGTAAAGTATGATGGTTTATTTTACCTTGCATCTCTATTACCCATGTTAGTCATTCTTTTTCACTAATCACCATTTAATAGCTATGACCTATATTAATCCTATTTAGTAACTAAAGGTGGATTATGTCGAGTATTGGGTTAAGGCTAATCAATATGTGTAATCTTGTGCAGAACCAAGGGCTCAACTAGTAAATCTACTTGTCTTGGATAATTAGTCATGTTATGAAATTTAGCCTAAAATAGTGGCTTATGTGATAACTAGTTGTCTCTAATAAATGACAATGACTTATGGGCTAGAAGCCTAATAAATAGTTGGTGGACCTTACTTGGTTAAAATATGGATCCTAGTCCTTAAGGTTGTAACATGCCTAATGATATTGGTCTTGGTATTCAATGGTGAATACTTAAGTTGACATCTAGCATGTGATGCCGTGAAGGCTTAATTGATGACTTATATAATGACGATGCTTTTTAGAAAATGGCCTTGAGATAGGTGAATAAATAATAGTGTTGGTAACTTGTAGCTTTTCCTCATTTGATGTCTAGTAAACTATAAGACTTGTAAACAGTGTTTCATGGATATGGAGATTAGCTAATATAGACTAGACTTGGAGTTTATCAATGAAATAGAGAGCAATTAACTCTATAAATATGCTATGGTGATACCGGTTTCATGGTGCCAAATTGCGGTATTTATAATAATTGTAGACCACGGAAAGAGGCCATGGCAGAAATGTGAACCCATGGCTTTTTGGTAAGTAGTTGTGTAATAGTGCCTTGATAATTGATGATTTTATCTTTTGGTGTACTCTCTGGTGGTATGGGATGTCGTGATGAGTTTTTGTATTGCATTATTTTTGTGTACTCTCCGGTGGTTGTACGCCGTGAAGAGTTCTTTGTTGCGTTCTTTTGCGTGTACTTCCTGCCAGTATAGGACATTGCAGTAAGTTCTTATGCCTTATATTCTAATGATGGCTGGTGTTGATCATTGTAGATACATGGTAGGTATTATATATATATGGCTTTACACTTTCGGAACAATTACTCATTTGTGTGATGATTATGGTATATGTTTACATGATACGTGATGCAATTGCCCTAGTAGATTAGTTATTTTAAACAGTGATATCGAAGAAGATTCAAGTTCAATCCTATACCTTGACTTTAATCTATTGTCTTACTTTATATCGCCCTTATATTATAATTTAGCTAAGTCGGCTAATTATGCCTACTGAGTACCCATGTTTTGGTACTCATACTACACTTATGTAGCTTTTTGGTGTAGACCCGAGTTCTATTTGCCGCCGTTGAGTCGGGGTCGTGCTGTGTTGATCGTTAGGAGATAGGTTGAACTTTTGGAGTTCGAGTTTCCCTCTTTCCCCTCTATCTTTATTTGTATTTTGTTTTCGAGACAAATGTATGAGATTATTTAAGAGAATTTAGACTTTGAGTTCTACATTCCTATTGTCAAATCTAGATGATCTTGTACTAATACTATCAGGTAATGGGATTGGTATTCCAATGTTAGTTGTTTCGTTTATGAATGTTTTGTTATATTGTATTCCTATATAGGGTCCATGTTGGATGATTCCGCCAAGGTAACCTAATGAGCTAGGTCCACGTTATGGGGTCGTCTCACCTACCGGTGAAATGTGATAGGTCCCGTCATGACTCAAAAATTGGGTCATGACAAAATATGTTACGGCCCAATTTTTGAATCATGATGGGACCTACCACGTCCCACCAGTAGGTATTTCGATACCATAACCCATAGCAAAAGCAATGGGTTACCTTGGTAGTAAAGTCCAACTAGGACCCTATATAAGAACACAATATAAACACTAGCATTCCACAACCTAAGACAACTGATATTCCAATACCACTCCCATGACCTAATAGTATTAATACAAAAGCATCTATATTTGACAATAGGGATTTACAACTCAAAGTCTAAAATGTCTTAATAATCTCATACATTTATCTCGAAAACAAAAGACAATTAAAGATAGAGGAAAAGAGGGCTACTCAAACTCCAAGAGCTCACCCTTCCTCCAAATGGTCAACACGACATGATCCCGACACAACGACGGCAACCAGAACCTGTTCTGAATCAAAAAGGTACAGAAGTGTAGTATGAGTACCAAAACACGAGTACTCAGTAGGCATCATCGGCCAACTTAGCTAAATTATAATATAAAGACGATATAAGGTAAGACAATAACTTAAAGTGAAGGTATATGATCGAACCTGAATCTTCTTTGATATCATCGTATAAAATAACTAATCTAATAGGGAAATTGCATCACGTATCATGTCCACATATACCATAATCGTCTTACAAATGAGTAATCATTCCAGAAGCATAAAGTCACATATATACAATAACTACCATGTATCTACCATGATCAACACCAGCCATCATTAGAATATAAAGCACAAGAACTTACCACAACATCCCATACCACCGGGAAGTACATGCAAAAGAATACAACAAAGAACTCATCACGGCGTTCCATACCACCGAAGAGTACACCAAATGAATACAATACAAGAACTCATCACGACGTCCCATACCACCGGAGAGTACACAAAAAGATAAAATCATCAACATATCAAGGCACTATAACACAACTACTCACCCAAAAGCCACGGGCTCATATTACCTCGATGGCCACTTACCGAGGTCTACAATCATTATCAATACCATATTTAGCACCACGAAACTGATATCACAATGGCATAGTAATAGATTACTTACTCTCTATTTCATTGATAAACTCCAAGTCTAGTCTAATTTGCTAATCTCCATATCCATGAAACACTTGTTTACAAGTCTTATAGTTTACTAGATATCAAATAAGGAAAAGCTACAAGTTACCAACACTATTATTTATTCACCTATCTCAAGGCCATTTTTTAATTAACATCCTCATTATATAAGTCATCAATTAAGCCTCCACGGCATAACATGCAAGATGTCAACTTAACTATTCACCATTCATTACAAAGACCAACATCATTAGGCATGTTATAACCTTAAGGACTAGTTTCCATATTTTAACCAAGTAAGGTCCACCGGCTTCTAGCCCACAAGTCATAGTCATTTATTAAAGACAACTAGTTATGACATAAGCCACTTTATTAGGATAAATTCCATAACATGACCAATTATCCAAGTCAAGTAGATTTACTAGGCGAGCCCTTGGTTATACATAAGATTAAGCATATCAATTAGCCTTAGCCTAATACTTGGTTTAATCCACTTCTAGTTACTAATTAGGATAAATACAGGTCACACCACTTAACTGGTGATTAGTGATGAAGAATGATTAATAATCTACCAAGAAAAGCATCATGTCCTTAGTACACAAATAGGTTTAGCCAAACATGGCATAACCCCACATATGTCCATATATTCATATATATATATATATATACTCACCACACACGATATCATCATAACATCTCTTTAGGATTAATCGGGCATCATCACAACAACAACATATCCTTCGAACACACCGGGCATCATCATAATATAAATATATCCTTCAGATTCACCGAGCATCATCACAATATCAATATATCTTCTGGATTCACCAGGCATCATCATAACCTCATTACCTCTTTTGAATTCATCGAGAACCATCATAACATCATTACCTCTTTTGGATTAACCAGGCATTATCATAATATCAACACATCCTACGAATTCACCGGGCATCATCATAATATCAACATATCCTCCGGATTCACCGGACATCATCATAGCATCATTAACTCTTTCAGATCCACTAGGCATCATCATAAGATCATTACCTCTTCCAAACTAACCAAGTAGCATCATAAAATCAACATACACACATACATGGCTCAAATCAATAAGCATATACAAGCCAACAATAATAGGGTAATAGGGATGCAAGGTAACATATACCATCATACTTTACTGCTAATCATCACCACATAATATGAGTAGAAACATTAGCATGAATATCTAAATGATATACACAATCACCACTTTTCCATGGCTATCCATTGCATGATAATAAGATAATCAATAAGGTATACATATTATTCAACCATCGTCCACATACATAATCGACAATCAGGTTTAACCATTATAACCTCAATAAAGTAATTTAGACATTCATCAAGCATCTAATCACTAAGTAATCTCACAGTTCAAGCATAAGGCAGTCAAGTCCCGCTCCAAAATCCCAATAATGCCAAGCCGTACTTCTACCAGACTAACATCCTCCCGAAATTAGACTAGATTATTTAAGTCACCGCATAAGGTCTTATCAATCCTTACTAGATCTTTATAGGAAAACCTTCTTCAAGTATTCTTTCTATGTCAACCCAAACACTAAGGCCAATCCATAACTAAGCAATATATAGGTCAACATACTCATAAGGTCATCGATTATCATCATTCTTATCTAGTAGAGGACCTAGTGTGTTCTTATACTATTTATGAGATTGCAAGTAGAACTATCCAAGGTTCTAGGCTAAAGGTCAAGCATCACACTTTCCAAGTTTAATAACCTATGAGAATCAGCTAATCCCAAGAATCACCATTCAAATATTTATTACCAAAAACCCTACCCAATCTCACAAGATATCAAATATTGTACTACAATCAAGCTCAATCTAACTACGAGTAAGCCTAACCTACCTTGGGTCCATAAAGCTCATAAACCAACAAGCTTTGCCTTTCCTTTTCTTAATGCTTCTTCCATGAGCCAAGCTATGTAATCTAAGCATCAAAACAAGAATAACAACACCCATTATGGGACCATTATACAACGGGTTAAAAATGACATCAAAACCCTCAAGTGGGTTCCACCTTCAGAAAATGAGTTTTCGAGACCAACTCATTACTCACATATCATTAAGGAGCTATAACCCTAAATTAATTTGAGTAAATCAATCACATTTGGGGCTCAAATTAAGTCTGAAGCCCTTTAGGGTTTTGGGTCTTGAATTCTAGAAATCAATGCCAAACTAAAAGGAATCTTCCTTAGATTCTTAATAAATATTCAATTACACAAGTTATCAAAGCTCCTAATCAACCCACAAAACTAACTTTGAGGATTTATACTCTCATAGGGTTTAGAGTTTAAGAGGGAGGCACAAAATGGCTTAAATTTCAGGAAAGACAGCCTTAAAATAGGATTTTCCCAAGCCTCGGGTAGCGCAGTCATGCCCCTCGCTTGGCCGCAGTCAGGGCATCGCGTTCGTTCCTCACCCTCTGCGGTCGTGGTATCTCTTCCTATGCCAGGCATGGCTGAAGCTTGGAACCTGGTTCAGGCTTCGGCTAATGTCTCGAGATGTACCAAGAGTCTGATTCGAGCAAATAAGATATGTAACCACATAGATTTCGACATTTCGAATGCATAGGGGAAGTCAGATTTCACATTTAAGTTTATTTTGCTAGAATTTCTGCTTGGTGTTCAATTAGGACCAATAAAGACTTCGAATTGAGAAAGTGGTTCTAAAAACCAAACGAACCACAAGGTAACTGAACTATCGGTTCCAGCAAGTCACTAATGACTTGGGGCAGCTATGGAAAAGCTCTATTAGCGAAATAAGCAAGAAAACGGACAATGACCTAAAGGGTCATTACAATATCCACTACTAAGCAACTTTCATCCCTGAAAGTTAAAGATGAGAAAATACCTAAAGTGTCTAACAAGTGAGTGTACTAGGTCCGCATGTTACTCTCGATCTTCCAAGTAGCCTCCTCTACTGGGTGATGCCTACACTAAAACTTGAATACCGAAATCTTTTAAGTCTGCAGTCGCCTCACATAACTAGCCAAAATCAACATAGGCTCCTCCACAAAGGTCAACTGATCGTCTAACTAGACCGAGTCCCATCTAAGTACATAAGAAGGATCAGGAATATACTTTCGCAACATAGAGACATGGAAAACTGGATGAACAGCGACAAAGCCTGGAGGTAAAGCCAACTCATAGGCTACCTCGCTAACTATACAAGGAATCTTATATGAACCAATATAGTGAGGGCTAAGCTTACCTTTTCTCCAAAATCTAATCATACCTCTCATAGGTGAAACACAAAAGAACACACGGTCACTGATAACGCTCAATCTACAGCTCTCGTGGGAGTGTAAAGCGGTCGTTAGCAAATATAGAACCCAACCTGGGTTGGGTGTCGATCCCACAGGGAATAGCTTGGCCAATAAGTAAGTAAAATTACTAAACTTTTGGTGCAAGTCTCGTAAGAAGGGGGATTGCAATGTGTAACCGAAACAATAAAGTAAAAGCTGAAAATAGCAAAGTAAAGAGAGAAAGATTGTTACGTAAGTTGTAAACAATGAGAATTGAAGCGTTAGGGTTATGTCCACCTTTTGATGTATACATCTCTATTGTCTATGAGTGTGTAGAGTCTTGACATGCAATTGCTTATAGAGAATTATAGTCGATGGTAAATCCAAGCGTCTCTCGACCTGAACAAGGACTATTTCACTTTAACTCTCTCGAGCTTAAAGCGTGTCTAACGGTACGAATTCTCCAAGAGGTTAGTCCAGTTACGGCACTAGCTTTTTAATAGGAAAGGGTGTCCTACTACCTTGACATTATCTCTTTTCCAGACAAATAACCTTTCTCTCGAACAAGTTAAATGTTAGACTGGCGTTATTCTATGCGTCTGCAGCCACAAGAATTTGCATTAAGATGAAGAGAATAATGATATAAGTAATATACGTGTGTCGAACTCACAAACTCACAGCAATAGATAGTATCTCATTCGGCTTCCATAACCCCAACAGAGAAGTTTAGTTACCCATGAATGCAAAGGAGATCACGATTTGCATTGTTATTGTTGAGTAATGGCGTGTGGATTATGTGATAGGTGTGTGGCGTGATTCCTTAGCAAGTAACGATTCTCTTGTTGTGGAATTTAAGAATAGAATTAATGGAAAGATTAGAAGAGTTGTAATTGAGAAGTAGAATGTGTCTCTCCACTAATGGAGGACTTGCCTCTCCACTAAGGGAGGACTTGTCTCTCCACTAAGGGAGGACTTGCCTCTCCACTAAGGGAGGACTTAATTAAAAATCTCTAGCATGATAGGGTATTTATAATATTCCTATCCTACTCCTACTATGCTAATGAAATAAATAACCAAATCCTACTAAACTAAGGAAATACTTAACCCATTTGTACTAGGTTAATGTAACATTCTCCTAATCCAAATAAACTAATGAAATACATAACCCAATTGTACTAGGTTAATGTATCATTGTCAAAATCCAGCTTTGTATCTGTAAGTCCCCAAAGTCTTCAGAAATGTTGTTTTAGCCCGGGACAGATTTTCCATGCAGCAGTTTTGGTCCTTAGGCGTGTAGACTTCCTTCCCTTCCTTTTTGAGCTTTCTTTTGCATCAAGTAAGCCATAAAATGCTGTATTTTGCATCATTTATACCTGAAACTTTCCTAATCATGTTCGTTAGCTCATTTACAGGAAAAAGGACTAAAAGTGCATGAAATAATAGTTTTTTCTCAAAACTAGGCTAAAATATGGGCAAAATATATTGATATAGGCGTGTAAATTCGCCTATCATCAACACCCCACAGTTGCATATTTGTTCGTCCTCGAACAAAATATCATGTCCTTCTAAGCATCAACTTTGGGTTTTTACAGCAACAACACAAAACATTCTTCAAGACAAGCACAATGATTATCAACAAAGAGTACTTCCCGATTATAAGTAGAAACAGTTTAACCTCTAGCATAGACTCGTGATGGTGGTCAACTCGCATACAAACGTTAAGGTACAAGGAATCATATATAACTACTCAAAACTCATCAACTATGTGTGTCTCACAATATATTACCCATAATCACTCACAAGTATAGCATATTTTTAAAACATGGGTATCAAAATGTCCTTGCTCTCACTCTCACAAAGAATTCATATGTAGCAACTGATGACCATAGGCTTGCCCTTAGTGTAGTACTCCACTAAATGTTGGAATGTTAAGATTAGGATCAAGTAGGTCTTTTGATGGTTGTAATGTAGGCTAAGGGACGGGTAGGATCAGCTATTTTGGCCAGAAATAGTGACTAAGTTCCTAAGAACTTTAATACATCACATTGTATCATTGACACTTTTTTCTTTCAACCTTTCTTTATTTTATTCTTGCACCCTTGTTCTCATCTTTTGTTTTTCAATTTTAAGCACAACTCACTTTTCAGCTTTCTTTTCCTTTTTCTTTTCACAACAAACCTCTTATGATAGCACTTTCTTTTTCATAACACATTCAAGCACCATTACAATTTAAAGCATCATACTCACCCAATTTCCTCTTATGTTGTCACATGACTTTTTCACTTTAAAGCACTTAGGAATTCGGATCAAATTACGGTCTTGAAAAAAAATGGATTAGGCTTACATACAAGGTTGTCAAAGAAATAGGCTAAAGGCTCAAAAGGGTTTAACTAGGATGATGTCCATGGGTAG
Source organism: Capsicum baccatum var. pendulum (assembly GCA_030864225.1). Classification (NCBI taxonomy): domain Eukaryota; kingdom Viridiplantae; phylum Streptophyta; class Magnoliopsida; order Solanales; family Solanaceae; genus Capsicum; species Capsicum baccatum. The sequence continues at coordinate 153,258,754 of CM061560.1, read as the reverse complement.
GTAAAACAAAGGTAAACATGTATAGGTTGCCAAAGAAATGCCTAAATCATCTCCTAAACTTACACTCCTTATTTTCGCTTTGCATACATACCAGGCAAGTTCTAGCATCAGCCACAAACATAGAATATACTGTTACCTCACACACACAAGGCACATGGTTGACTTTATTGGAAGTAATATAGACTCTCGACCCAACAAGTGAAAGAATTGAACCACTCAATATCACATAATGAGTCACAACTAGAGCCTAAACGTCTCAATAGTCATAATTGTAGCACATACTCTTGTTATAATCTCATGCTGCCTATTAGAATTATTTCATGCGAAGCTAAAAAAAAATTTACTACTAAAAAAACTAAGCAAACAAACATGAATAAATGCAAATGCAGATCGAGAATTATAGCATGCAAATACCATCACCCCACACTTAGACGGGGCACACTGTCCTTAGTGGAAAATAAATAAGAAGAGCCTGGTTAGTTGGACTCATTCTCTATGTCTGGGGTCATACCCCTTGCATCGGAATCATCATCAGAGTCATCATCCTTAGAAGTTCCTCATAAGTATCCCACTTAATTCCAAGAGTGAGTTGAGGTGTTTGCATCAAGGAGGGTTCTCCTTGCTCTCTTTAGCCTCTTTTCTTGCCTTTTTGTGAAGTGGTAGCCTTTTCTTTGCCTTGTCTTGCTTTGGGTGCCATTGTACCTGAGACTAGAAATAGTGTTAATGGTGGCACAATCTCAATGGTTACAATCTATACACAAGCAGTAGGGGTACCACCCCACACTTAGTTTTGTTGATACAAATCAATGAAGTGAAAGTGGTCGATTACTTAGACTTCATCGACATACGTTTTAGGATTATATTCTGACAAGAAACTCAGAAATGCATCACTTACTTGCAGCCATTGGACTACTTTCATGGTAGATATAACAACACTACTACATAGGGGTAACCACATGGTATAGTTTCTATCAATAAACTCAACCTCCTATGTCGGTAGGTAGTTATAAGTCTTATTCCGATGAATGGGATATTCTAACATGTAAGTATTCAAGTGACAAGATTATGCAATGTTCATTACTATAGCAATTCCTCAATTAGTATAACAATGCATCAAAATCAAATTCAAGTCGGAAATAAGTTAAGAGCATCCTAACGTACATGTTCACTCACTTGGTTTTGTATCAACAATTCAAACACGTTCACATCACCAATACTTTTTCAAGATTTAGCAATTCATAATAGGTGTAGTAAAGTAGTACTTACAAAATTTAAATGAAGAAAAAAGTAGTACTTACTTGGTTGAAGCCTTTGGATGATGTTCTTGTGAAGAAAAAGAGCAAAAGGAAACTTTTTGATAGGATTTGGAGACTATAGGTGGTGTATGAGCTAGGTTTCCAATGTGTTTTTGGTTCAAGATTAAGTCTCATATTTGTAAGAAAAGGTTGGGTTGAGCTTTGACCCATTAAAATCGTATTTGGAGACCAAAAGTGACCATAGGCGGTGCCTAATGCTTTGCCTAGTTGAGCAGAATGCCATAGCATATGCCATGCATTTATTTAAGAATGCCATACACTATGCCATGCATTTATTTAAGAATGCCATACACTATGCGGCGCATAGTCTATGGCATATGAGATCCTGAGACCTAATGCTATAGCATAGGCGGCGCATAGTCAAAAGCACACTTAGGAATGGGCGGCGCATAGTGTATAGCACACTAGATTCCGAGACCTTAGGCTATAGGATAGGTTTTGCATTGTTCGTGGCCTAGTTTTACCTAGTCCTAGCCTTCCTCGATGCCTATTTAAGCATGAGTAATGCTCAATCCATACCCTTATGCATCCTTATACCTAACTTACCACCTTTACCATTCAATACATCAAAATCGTCATTTGAAACCAATCTCCTCATTGAATACCTCTTGCACCTATATTTGCTCAAAACAATAAAAACGATTAGTACGATGGGTTGCCTCCCACCAAGCGCCTTAGTTTTGGTCGTGGCAAGACTCTTATTTTTGGATTTTCATTAATTAAAAACAAGACAAGTACTAGAATGAAAGAAAACGATAAACGATAAATGAAAAACGATAAACAATGGGTTGCCTCCCATCTAGCACCTTATTTATTGTCGTGGCACGACATGGTTACCTCGAGTACTCAGACTTCTTTGAGGTAAATGGTGGATCGTTTTCTAAAAGGATTTAGACGGCAATGAGGCTTACCTGTGGGCATGCGATCTTCTTCGAGATGGCTCCTACGTTTCTTCGGAGAGTCACCAATTATATCATCAATAGTCCAACCCATAGCTCTCTTGTACCTCATCAGAGCAGAGATTAGAGCCTCCACGTGCTGTTCACTTAAATCATCCACCACACTTATCGGAAGTATACTTCCACTTTCCAAGAACACATACCTTAGATAATCGGGAAGCTCTTGCGATTCTAGCATTGGTGGCTCATCAATGGGAGTCTTCGCTGTTGGTTGATTCTTGAGATCACAATCTGGTTGCTTAGGAGTATAAGGCTCTATTTCTGTTAGAGCACTCATAAGTTCTTTATAACCTTCATTATCTTCATGCTCAACCTTCAGTGGCACAGCAGACAATGGCTCAATAGTAGGTTGTTTCTCTATAGATAATTCTTTCATATCCTCATGATGAACATATAACTCATTCATATCGCTGGGCTGCTTCATTGTTTTGCATATATCAAACCGTACCACTTCATCATTAATTCGAAACAAAAGCTCATTATCTTTCATGTCAATAAGCACACTTCCAGTTGCAAGGAAGGGACGTCCCAAGATGATGGGAACTTCAGAATCCTCCTTACAATCCAGAATAACGAAGTCTGCAGGAAATATGAATGAAGAAACCTTCACCAACACATCATTCAAGATACCGCAGGTTGTTTTACCGACCTATCAGCCATCACGAGCCTCATATTGGTTGGTGTAGGGTCTCCCAACCCCAACTTTCTGTAGATAGATAGTGGCATCAAATTGATGCTAGCTCCCAAATCGCACAATGCCTTAGCAAAATCCAATGATCCAATTGTGCAAGGAATAGTGAAAGCTCCAGGATCTGCCTTCTTTTGAACTAGCGATCTTGTAGCGATTGCACTACAATGATGAACATTATCCGCCAAGTCATAACTTGCTGCCCGCTTCTTTGTCAAGAGATCCTTCATAAATTTTGCATACCCAGGCATTTGTTCAAGTGCCTCCACCAATGGAACATTAATGGTGAGCTGCTTTAACATATTCATGAATTTGCTGAACTTTGTGTCATCCGCCACCTTCTTTAATCTTTGGGGAAAAGGTGGTGGTGGGTATGGAAGTGTTCTCTCCACGGTTTTTTTCTCCTCTTGCTTCTGTTTTTCCACTTTTTCAGGCTGCACGTCACTAGGTGAAACGTCCCTGATGTTGGGAGTAGTTGTTGCAGCTTCTTCTCCTTTTGTAACGTCACTAGGTGTAATGTCCATGTTCGCAACTTCGTCAACCACTTGCTTGCCTTTTGCTGAAGTTTCCAGCACCTTACCACTTCTGGTAGTGATGGCCATGCATGACCCATCATTCTTTGGGTTTTGCACAGTATTGCTTGGTAAGGTGCCATCCTTTCTTTGATTGAATGCTGCTGAAAGTTGGCTCAATTGCTGCTCTTTTTGCCTGATAGAAGTGGAATGAGAATCAACTAGTTGCTTCATGGAGGACAAATCATCAATCACCTCCTTAACTCCTGCGCTCGTTGCTTCCACTCCTTTCAATAACTTAGCCATCATGTCTTCCATACTCCCAGAATTAGATGTGGTGGTATCACGTCTACCAGGGGGAACGTACAAACCACTCTTTTCATTATTTTTCTTCCAACTACCTTGGTCTTTTCTTCCAGATTTATCATAATAGTTCCGACCTTGGTTTCCTTGGGCATTCCCACGGAAACCCCCCTGATTGTTCAAGTAGTCGGCCTCCTCTTCAGAATCAGATTCGTCTTTTCCTTTTAGCGCTACAGCTTTCACTTTTTCGGTCTTCCCTGATAATAAGTGCTTTGTCAGAAGATCCAATTGTGTTTTCATGTGCGCCATGTCTTGCTCACGTTCTTCTTCTCTTCTTCTTTGGTCTGCAGACATGCCAATAGATAAAGTGGGGCATGCTACCTCAGAATCCCTGGTATGCCAAGCTCTACTTTGTTTTGTCATCCGGTCTAGCATATTGCTTGCCTGAACAAAGGTGAGGTCCATAAATGATCCTCCAGCCGCATTATCAAACACTGGCTTAGTCCCCGAATTCAAAGCTCTGTATAATATCTCCATCAAGTGGACATTGGTCATATGATGGTTTGGGCACTGCATTAGCTTCGTCTTGAACCTCTCCCATGTAATGTGGAGAGCTTCAGTTGGAAGCTGTCGAAAATTGGTGATCTCATCTCTCAATTGTGCTCTTTTGGATGGCGGAAAGAATCTTTCTAGGAAAGCGTCTTTCAATTGCCTCCAATTAGTAATCGAATCAGGAGTCAGCCCATTCAACCACAGAGTTGCCTCCCCAGACAGAGACAATGGAAATAAGCGTAGTCGAATTGCATTTTGTCCAACGCCAGGATTGTTGAATGACTTGTATGTAGAAATAAAGTTGATCAGATGCATATTCGGATCATCGCCTGCTAGTCCACCAAATAATCCCTTGAGTTGCAAAAGTTGAATCATGGTGCTAGTGATATTGAACTTTGCTCCAGGTGCTAATGGCGGAAGAATAATAGCTCCGGTGGCACCAGGTCCGTCTAGATCGTCCTCTTCGTCATCAAAAGGAATTTGCATAACTCAGCGATCAGGCCTCAATCGCGCTTGACGATCTCTCCTCTGCATGGGTGCCGCCATCTCAGCAGTGTGTCGTGGGTTTAGTAGCTCTTCATCGCCCAGATCCTCATCGTCAGGATTTGTTTCTCGCCTACGATTATCAATATTCTGTTGATGCACTTGAGCAGCCATCCTTTCAATTTCACGTTGTGCATCCATTCTGTCAATAGAACCTGAATAAAACAAAAACAACAACTAAAAGTAAAAGTACGAGAATCTTTGACCAAAGGGTCTAGTAATTATCACAAACTTGATTGACACTCGTATTCCCCGGCAACGGCGCCAATTTTTGATAAGGCTCAATCTACAGCTCTCGTGGGAGTGTAAAGCAGTCGTTAGCAAATATAAAACCCAACCTGGGTTGGGTGTCGATCCCACAGGGAATAGCTTGGCCAACAGGTAAGTAAAATTACTAAACGTTTGGTGCAAGTCTCGTAAGAAGGGGGATTGCAATGTGTAACCGAAACAATAAAGTAAAAGCTGAAAATAGCAAAGTAAAGAGAGAAAGATTGTTACGTAAGTTGTAAACAATGAGAATTGAAGCGTTGGGGTTATGTCCACCTTTTGATGTATACATCTCTATTGGCTATGAGTGTGTAGAGTCTTGACATGCAATTGCTTATAGAGAATTATAGTCGATGGTAAATCCAAGCGTCTCTCGACCTGAACAAGGACTATTTCACTTCAACTCTCTCGAGCTTAAAGCGTGTCTAACGGTACGAATTCTCCAAGAGGTTAGTCCAGTTACGGCACTAGCTTTTTAATAGGAAAGGGTGTCCTACTACCTTGACATTATCTCTTTTCCAGACAAATAACCTTTCTCTCGAACAAGTTAAATGTTAGACTGGCGTTATTCTATGCGTCTGCAGCCACAAGAATTTGCATTAAGATGAAGAGAATAATGATATAAGCAATATACGTGTATCGAACTCACAAACTCACAGCAATAGATAGTATCTCATTCGGCTTCCATAACCCCAACAGAGAAGTTTAGTTACCCATGAATGCAAAGGAGATCACGATTTGCATTGTTATTGTTGAGTAATGGAGTGTGGATTAGGTGATAGGTGTGTGGCGTGATTCCTTAGCAAGTAACGATTCTCTTGTTGTGGAATTTAAGAATAGAATTAATGGAAAGATTAGAAGAGTTGTAATTGAGAAGTAGAATGTGTCTCTCCACTAAGGGAGGACTTGTCTCTCACTAAGGGAGGACTTGCCTCTCCACTAAGGGAGGACTTAATTAAAAATCTCTAGCATGATAGGGTATTTATAATACTCCTATCCTACTCCTACTATGCTAATGAAATAAATAACCAAATCCTACTAAACTAAGGAAATACTTAACCCATTTGTACTAGGTTAATGTAACATTCTCCTAATCCAAATAAACTAATGAAATACATAACCCAATTGTACTATGTTAATGTATCATTGTCAAAATCCAGCTTTGTATCTGTAAGTCCCCAAAGTCTTCAAAAATGTTGTTTTAGCCCGGGATAGATTTTCCATGCAGCAGTTTTGGTCCTTAGGCGTGTAGACTTCCTTCTCTTCCTTTGTGAGCTTTCTTTTGCGTCAAGTAAGCCATAAAATGCTGTATTTTGCATCATTTATACCTGAAACTTTCCTAATCATGTTCGTTAGCTCATTTACAGGAAAAAGGACTAAAAGTGCATGAAATATATAGTTTGTTCTCAAAACTAGGCTAAAATATGGGCAAAATATATTTATATAGGCGTGTAAATTCACTTATCATCAGTCACCAACTCCAAATCTCAAGGCACAAAGTCTACGATCGACATAGGACTTTTACCTACTCTACGATGCTCTCAGCCTATTATAAATCACCATGACTCTATCCAATGAGTTTTAAAGAAAATTTTGTACCGCAGTTTCTTATCTCGGAAGTCTCAAACCATCCTATAGGAGAACGATATCTCCTACGGTACAAAGCCTCATAAAGTGACATCTCAATATTGCAATGATTATTGTTTTTCTAGGCAAACTCTGCCAATACTAAGTGTTGATCTCACTAACCCCCAAAGTCCATAAAATAGGATTGGAGCATATCCTCAAACACCTGAATAGTTTGCTCGAACTGACTATCTGTCTGTGGATAAAAGGTTGTACTCAAATCCACCCAAGTACTAAACTCCTCCTAAAATGCTCTCCAAACCGCAAAGTAAACACAGAACCACGGTCTGATATGATAGACATAGGTACCACATGCAAATGAACTATCTCTTGAACATTAATCTAGGCTAATCTCTTAGCACTGAAGGTTATCTGAATAGGAGTGAAATGTGTTGACTTGGTCAAACGATCCATAATAACCCAAATACCATCGTGACCACGAGAAGTACGAGGCAACCTACTAATAAAGTCCATGGTAATCCTTTTTGATTTCCACTCGGTAATGGGCAATCTCTGAGTCAATACGCCTGAATGTTGATGCTCGAACTTAAACTGCTGAAAACAAAGACAATGAGCCATGAATTCTACCACATCTCTTTGCATACCGTCTTACTAATAAAGCTACCTCAAGTCTCTATACATCTTGACTATACCGAGATGAATAGAATATTTAGAGCTCTGAGTCGCATGCAAAATCGATTGAATCAAATCATCAAATCAAGAAACATAAACACAATCCCAAAATCTTAAGATACACTCAGAATCTATAGTATGTTTTCTAGACTCACCACTCACTACCCAATTATAGAGATGAAATAACTTACTATCGTTGAACTGACGGTACCGAATCTGCTCAACTAGTGAGGACCTCACCTCAACATAAGACAAAATCCTCACAGAATCTGAAGTATCAAGGCAAACCATCAAATTGGTTCAGGATTGGATGTCCCATGCTATGGGCCTCTGAGAAACTAATATACATGCCAAACTACATATACTCACTCTCTTGCAACTTAAGGCATCGGCCACCACATTAGACTTGCCCGGATGTTACAAAATAAAAATATCATAGTATTTTATCAACTCCATCAACATATGTTGGCAAGCATTAAACTCTCACTAGGTCATAAGATGCTGAAGACTACGATGATCAGTGAAAATCTCACAACGCACACCATACTAGTTATGCCTCCAAATCATGAGTGCAAAAACTACCACCACCACCTCCAAATCATGAATGGGGTAGTTGTGCTTATGCACCTTAAGCTATCTAAAAGCATAGATAATGAAACAACCCTACTAATCAAAATACAACCAAGACCAACACCAAAAGCATCATAAAACACTGTGAATCCCTTGCCCTTAACAGGAAGAGCTAATACCGAGGCTGAAGTGAGACAATCTTTGAGCTTTCCAAAACTCAACTCACACTCCTCAGACCATCAGAAAGGAACTTCCTTCTGAGTCAATCTAGTCATATGGCCTGATAAGGTAGCAAAACTCTTAACAAAACACCTACAATAACCAGCCATACCAATAAAACTGCAAATCTCAGTCGGAGACATAGGTTTAGCCAAATATTGAATCACCAAAATCTTAATCGTGTCTACTATAATACCCGCCTTGGACACCATGTGTCCAAGAAAAGACACTGATTTGAGCTAAAACTCACACTTGGAGAACTTGGCAAAAAGAACATGCTCTCGAAAAACCTGGAGCAGAACCCTCAAATCTTGTGCATGCTCTTCACTACTCATCGAGTACACAAGAATATCATCAATCAACACAATAACAAAGGAGTCTAGATCAACTTTGAACACATGGTTCATCAAATCCATAAAAGTTGTTGGGGTATTAGTCAACCCAAAAGACATCACCAAAAACTCATAGTGACCATAATGGGTCCTAAAGGTCGTCTTCTGGATATCCTAAGCCCGAATCCTTAGCTTATGATAATCAGACCTCAAATCTATCATAGAAAACACAGCTGCGCCTTGAAGCTGGTTGAAGAAATCATCAATACGAGGCATAGGATAACAGTTCTTCACTGTCACCTTGTTAAGCTTCTTATAATCAATACACATCCATATCAAACCATCTTTCTTCTTTACAAATAAAATAAGGTCTCCCCATGGGGACACACTCAGTCTAATAAACCGCTTTCCAAAAAGATCCTAGAGCTGAGAGTTCAGCTCCTTAAGCTCTACAGTAGCCATATGGTAAGGTGCCATAGATATAGGCAAGGACAATAGAAAACTCAATCTCACGATCCGGAGGGATGCCAGGTAGATCATCAGGAAACTTACACACAATAGGAACAAAGTTAAGCATCAGACTCTCTACATGGGTTTAACATACATTAGAGAGATAAGACTCACAACCCCTCTATATAATCCATTTGGCACAAACATAAGAATCAGTCCCCATCTGCTCGCAGCTAATTACTCTCTACCATACGACTCGAGGTACGATCCACATTGCTAAGGTAATAGTCTTGGCAAAGCAATCCATGACCACATGATAGTGAGATAACAAGTTCATGCCCAGAATAACATCAAATCCAACATACCCAGAATAATAAGATCAGAATAAGTATCAACATCACTAACTATCACAATACAAGATCTGAATACTCGATCCACTACTAAGGAATCACCTATAGTAATAGATACGTGCAATGGCACAAAAAAATAAATCACTGGACAAGTCAAACCGTGGTGCATAATGAGGTGATATATAAGAATAAGTGGATCTAGGATCATATAAATCAAGAGACGACTTGCGGCATACCAAAATTTTCACCTATAACTACAATATCCGATATATCAACCTCCAGCCTAGCAGGTACTGCATACAGCTGACCATGCCTTCCACCTGGCTGGACAGCTGACCGACCTCCTCATTGCCTACCTGAGTACCACCTCGAGCACTCTGTTAACAACCTCTACAACCTCATAAACCATCTCTACTTGAGGGATGTACTGCCCTAATGGGAGTAGCTCCCTAGTCTGAGACAACCATTGCCCCATGACTAGGGCACTCTCTAGAGAAATAACAAGGAAGCCCACAAGTAAAACAAGACTTATGAGAAGAACCAAAACTCACAAATTCGATTGATCCGGCATAACTACCACACCTAGCATGTCCTACAGATGAACCTCTAAAAGAATGATCCCCTCCCTTACTAGGGCGACCATAAGTAATAGAATGATCCTCGTTAGTGGTCTGAAAAACTGCCTGAACTGGTCGACTAGTCCTACTATGAGTCTTGATAGATGACGACAGAGGAGGTCAAACATAAGGAATGCCACTCCTAAATCAGGAATTACCACAGCTCCCACCAAATTTGCCCTGATATTTAGGCCTCTTATCACGGCCCTCAGGATGCATATCCTCTATCACTCTAGCATGATCAACAACCTAGGCAAAAGTCCTATTTACAACGACCAAACTCTGAGTAGACATTCGAATAGGAAGTCTTAATCCTCTCATAAGGCAAAAAACTCTCTCATACTCAGTATCCAAGATAAAAGCTGCATGTCTAGCCAACTCTTGAAAATGAGCCTCATACTCAAGGACTATCATAGAACCCTGCTCTAATCTAGAAAACTGATTCTTTAACTAATCTCTAAGGCTGTGTGGAATAAACTTATCTAAGAATATCTCACAGAGTTGAGTCTAAGAGAAGAGGAAGATACAAATGGTCCAGAACTTAAAAATTCCCTCAACCGGTGTCTTCAAGACAAGTCTAACTGAAATGTGATGTAGTCCATACCACGAGTCTTAACAAAGCCTAACTCATGAAGCCTATCCTCATAAGTAGTCAGAAACTCAGATGCATCCTCTCTTGGAGCACCAAAAAATCTTGGTGAAGCCAACCTCAAGAACCAACCCAGCGCCTTTTGATTCTCCATATACATAGCTTGTTAGGTTATAATTAGTTGAACGACTGTCGACTGAACAACTACCATAATAGGAGGAACCTCAACTCCAGGAGTAGTAACTGCAAGATGCATTGCTATTCTAGTAGTCTGCGAACTATCAATAATACCCAGCAATAGAACCAAAGCATCCCCAAGAAAAGAAGAGGGGATGAATCCTAGTGGAGCCTGAGCTGATCCTGGCCCACTGGTGCTTGAGGTAGAGGAGTCTGGCTCGGGTGAAGGAATAGGATCCTGGGGGGGTACACCCCGATTCCTATTTAGGGACACATCACGAGTCTGGGTCTCGGGACCCTCCTTACGTATCACTAAAGCACATGTCCTGGGCATCTATAAAAAAAGCAAAGTCAACAAAATATAATACAAACCAACTCATATTCTTAGCACGATATGGGTAAAATAACTGAAGGACTCCTAAGAATGTCTCATAGCCTCTCGAAGATAGGAAACAAACATTAATTTTTCTAATCTGCAGGATTCTATTAGACACTTGCTCTTGTACCAATAATATCGGTGAAACCTATGCTCTGAAACAAATTTGTCATGACCTGATTTCTGAGTCATGATGACACATACTACATCCAACTGGTAGGTACGGTGATACTGTAACTCAGAGCTAAAACAATAGGTTACCTTAGTAGTAATGTACAATATGGACCCTATATAAGAATACAATATAAACAATAGCAATCCACAACCTAAGACAACCGATATTAAAATACCATTCCCATGACGTGATAGTTTTAATACAAAAGCATCTAGATTTGACAATAGAAATTTACAACTCAAAGTCTGAAATGTCTTAAATAATCTTATACATTTGTCTAGAAAGCAAAAGACAAATAAAGATAGAGGGAAAGAGGGCAACTCGAACTCCAAGAGCTCACCTTGTCTCTAAATAGTCAACAGGGCATCATCCTGACTAAATGATGACAACTTGAACCTGGGTCTGCACCAAAAAGGTATAGAAGTGTAGTATGAGTACCAAAACATGGGTATTCAGTAGGCATCATAGGCTGACTGAGCAAAATTATAATATAAAGACAATATAAGGTAAGACAATAACTTAAAGTCAAGCTATAGAATCAAACCTGAATCTTCCTCAATATCACCATATAAAATAACTAATCTACTAGGGAAATAGCATCACGTATCATGCCAACATATACCATAATCATCATACAAATAAGAAATTATTCCGAAAGTGTAAAGCCATATATATACAATAACTACCTTGTATCTACCAAGATCAACACCAGCCATCATTAGAATATAAAGCACAAAAACATACCAAGATAGTCCTATACCGTCGGGAAGTATATGCAAAGGAACACAACAAAGAACTCGTCATGGCATCCTATACCACTGGAGAGGAAACCAAAACAATGCAACACAAGAACTCATCACGGCATCCTATACCACTAGAGAGTACACCAAAATATCAAATCATCAATATACCAAGTCACTACTACACAACTACTTACCCAAAAGTCACAGGATCTCATTTCCATAATAGCCTCTTACCGAGGTCTACAATCATTATCAATACCATAATTTAGCACCATAAAATGGGTATAACCATAGCATAGTTATAGAGTTACTTCTTCTTTATTTCATTGATAAACTCCAAGTCTTGTCTATATTAGTTAATCTCCAAATTCATGAAACACTAGTTTACAAGTCTTATAGTTTACTCGACATCAAATAAGGAAAAGCTTCAAGTTACCAACACTATTATTTATTCACCTATCTCAAGGACATTTAATTAGAATCCTCATTAAATAAGTCATTAATTAAGCCTCCACGACATCACATACTAGATGTCAACTTAACTATTCACCATTTAATACCAAGACCAACATCATTAGGCATGTTACAACCTTAAGGGCTAGTTTCCATATTTTAACCAAGTAAGGTCCACCAACAAGTTTACTAGGCTGCTAGCCTACAAGTCATAGTCACTTATTAGAGAAAACTAGTTATCATATAAGCCACTTTATTAGAAAAAATTCCATAACACAACCAAGTATCCAAGCCAAGTAAATTTAATAGGTAAGATCTTGGTTCTACGTAAGATTACATATATCAATTATCCTTAACCCAATACTCGACATAATCCACTTTTAGTTACTAATTAGGATTAATATTGGTCACATCTCTTAACTGGTAATTAGTAATGAAGAATGATTAATAATCTACCAAGAAAAGCATCATGTCCCAAGTACACAAACGGGTTTGTCCACACACGGTATAACCCCATAAATGTCCATATATTTATGTATATATACTCACCACACATGGTATCATCATAACAACATTACCTCTTTCAGTTTAACCGAGCATCATCATAACATCAACTTATCCTCCAGACTTACTAGGCATAATCATAATATCAACATATGCTCTGGATTCACCCGGCATCATTATAATATAAAAATATCCTCCGGATTCACCAGGCATCATCATAACATTATTACCTCTTTTGGATTCACCAGGAATCATCATAACATATTACCTTATTCGGATTAATTGTGCATCATCATAATATCAATATATCCTCCGAATTCACCAGGAATCATCAAAATATCATGATATCCTCTGGAGTCACCGGTCATCATCATCATTATTACCTCTTTTAGATTCACCGGGCATTATTATAACATTAGTTCCTCTATTGGATTAACCGAGAATCATCAAACATCAACATACACACATACATGACCCCAATCAATAAGAATATACAAGCCAACAATAATAGAGTAATAGGGATGCAACGTAACATAAACCATCATACTTTACAACTAATCATCACCACATAATACGAGTAGAAGCATGAGCATGAATATCTAAATGATACACAGAATCACCACTTTTCCAAGGCAATCCATATCATGATAATAAGATAATCAATCGAGTATACATATTATCCAACCATTGTCCACATACACAAATAGACAATGAAGTTTAACCATTATAACCTCTATAAAGTAATTTAGACGTTCATCAAGTATCTAGGTCGCCAAGGAATCTCATAATTCAAGCTTAAGGTGGTTAAGATCCACTCCTAAATCTCAATAATGCCATGGCTCACTTCTACAAGACTAACTTCTACCTGGAATTAGGCTAGATTATCTAAGTCACCCCATAACGGCTTATAAATCCTTACTAGGTCAATATAGGAAAACCTTCTTAAAGTATTATTTATAAGTCAACCCAAACACCAAGGCCAACCCATAACTAAGCAATATCTAGGTCAACATACTCTTAAGGTCATGGAACAACATCATTCTCATCTATTAGAGCAACCAACATATTCTCATACTATTTATGAGATTGCAAGTAGAACTATCCAAGGTTTAGGCTAAAGGTCAAGCATTATACTTTCCAAGTTTAATAACCTATGAGAATCAACTAATCCCAGGCATTACCATTCAACCATTTATCACCTAAAAACCCACCCAAACTCATAAGATATCAATAATTGTGCTATAATCAAGCTCAATTAGACTATGAGTAAGCCTACCTACCTTGATTCCAAGAAGCATACGAACCAACAAGCTTTGCCTTTCCTTTTCTTGAAGCTTCTTCCACGATCCAAGTTTTCAACAACACCATATTAGAATCAAAACAAGAATAACACCATCCATTATAGCCCCATTATGCCATGGGTCGAAAATGATATCAAAACCCAAATGGGTTCCACCTTCGAAAAATTAGTTTCCAAGACCAACCCAACTCACACATCATTAAGGAGCTATAAACCTCAATTAATTTGACTAAATCAATCACATTTGGGGCTCAATTTAAGTCTTAAGCCCATTAGGGTTTTAGGTCTAGAATTCAAGAAAAAATTACCAAACTTGAAAGAATCTTACCTTAGATTGACTTTGAACATTTACACTCTATTAGGGTTTAAAGTTCAAGAGAGGGACAAAATGTCCATAATTTTGGGCAAGAAAGCCTTTAAATAGGCCATGCCTAGGCCTCGGGTAGTGCAGTCGTGCCCCCCGCTTGGCTGCGGTCACAACACCACATTCACATCTCACCCTCCATTGTCGAGGTATTTCTTTCTATGCCAGGCACGATTGAAGCTTGGAACAAGGTTTTGAGGTTTGGATAAAGCCTCCAGATGCATCTGGACTCCAATTCAAGAAAATAAGATATGTAACCACATTTATTTTGATGTTCTGAATGCATTGGCAAAGTCAGATTTACATTTTTGGTCATTTTGCTAGATTTTTTGTTTAGTGGTCAATTAGGACTAACGAAGACTTTGTATTGAGAAAGTGGTTCTAAAAAACAAACAAAATGCCAAGTAATTAAACTATTGCCTCCAACAAGTCACTAATGACTTGGGGCGGCTATAGAGAAGCTCTATCAGCGAAATAAGCAAGAATATCAATGACCTAAAGGGTCATCATCATTTCAAAAGCGTAAAGCAATATCTAAAAGATAACAAACATTTATCTACCATAATCAACACCAACCACCTTTAGAATATAAAGCACAAGAACTTACCATGACTTCCCATACAATCGAGAAGTACACAAAAAGTACACAACAAAGAACTCATCATGGCATTTCATACTACCGGAGAGTACACCAAGGAAAATAATATAAGAACTCATCACGACGTCCCATACCATTGGAGTGTACACCAATAGATAAATCCATCAATATGTCAAGGAACAACCACATAAAACAATTTACCCTAAAGTCGTGGGTTCCCATTTCCATCATGACCTCTTTTAAAGTTCTACAATTAATATCAATATCGCAATTCAATCGCAACAAAACTGATATCACCATAGCATAGTTATATAGTTACTTAATCTCTATTTCATTGATTAACTCCAAGTTTAGTCTATATTAGTTAATCTTCATATCCATGAAACACTAGTTTATGAGTCTTATAGTTTACTAGTCATCAAATAAGGAAAAGCTAAAAGCTACCAATGTTATTAATAATTTGACCATCACAAGGCCATTCTCTAGTTAGGGTTCTCATTATATAAGTCATCAATTAGGCCATCATGGTATCGCATAGTAGATGACAACTTAACCATTCATCATACCATACTAAGTCTATTACTATATGCATATTACAATCTTAAGGACTAGTTTCCATTTTTTAACCAAGTAAGGTCCACCAATTAGTTTATTAGACTCCTAGCCCGTAAGTCATAGTCATTTATTAGAGACAACTAGTTATTACATAAGCCACTTTACTAGGTGAAATTTCATAAGGTAACCATTAATTCAAGTCAAGTCGATTTACTAGATGAGCCTTTGGTTCTTCAAAAGATTACACATACCAATTAGTCTTAACCCAATAATAGGCATAATTTACCTCTAGTTACCGATTAGAGTTGATGAGGGTCACACTTTATATTTAGTGGTTAATGACAAAGATAAGTAACAATTACCAAAGAAGACATCATGTCTCGAGTACACCAACGGTTTAGCCACACACGGCATAAACTCACATATGTACATGCACTCATATAAAGTTTCCCCATAAGGAATCATAACATCATTACCTCTTCTGAATTCATCGAGTATCATCATAATATCAACATATCCTCCGGATTCATCGGGTATCATCATAACATCATTACCTCTTCTGAATTCACTAGGTATTATCATAACATCAACATATCCTCCGAATTCACCAGGAATCATCATAATATCAATATATCCTACGAATTCTCTGGGTATCATCATACTATCATTACCTCTTTTGGATTCAATGAGTATCATCATAATATCATTACCTCTTCTGTATTAATCGGGCATCATCATAATATCAACATATCCTTCGAATTTATTGGGAATCATTATAATATCAACATATTCTCCAGATTCATAAATATAAGGAAAGTCTGAGTACCTATGGCATTGTGGAATTGGGATTACACGCATACCATTAGCAAAGTTTGAGTAGCCATATGGTTGTTGGGTTGTCGTCATGGTTAAAAACTTGTGCAGGGTGCAAATTTAAAGTGAACACCCCCCTCCATCAATTTTTTTCAAAAATTAAGGGAATGGACGTGAGTGACATTGTAATAATTCATTTTCTCTTCTTGTGACTCCAATTTTTGACTTGTTAAAATTGGAAGATACTCTATTTTTGTGGCTAGTAGGAGGGGAAACTAAGCCTTGTTGGTGAATTTGTATGCCATGTTTGGTGAGCTTATTTGTCTCAATCTCATGTATACTTATACCATCTACAACTTGCCCCATTAGTCTCTCAAAGTTAATTTTGATTATACTTAGTTTGGGAGATGATCTTAGGCCATTTTTTCATAATGGATATCTATTTTAACCTAAAAAGCCTACCCGTGCATAGATGTTATCCCTAGTCATCCATTTTGAGCCTTTAAACCTTTCTTTGGAAAACACATTACAAACCATGAGCCTTTTAATTCTTATCCCTCTTTTGAACCCTATCCTTCTTGGACTTAAAAATTCAAATTGAGGCTAAACGCCTATGTTGGGGGTAGTGAAGATTGGAAGAGGTAACTTGGGCCATGAGAATGTAAGTTAGTACCTAAGAGCTAAATTTTAAGAACAAATGAATAAGAAAGAGTAGGGACCAAGGAAAGGAAAGAAAAACATGAATTTTACAAGGCAAATAGGTGAAAAGAAAGTGATTTCCAAAAGATGGGTGAATCAAGGTAGTAAAAATAGGCACATGTTTGTAGAGTGAAAACAAAAGAAGTCGCCTATCTTGTGAGAAGGCATGTCCCGATAAATGGTGGGTGATTGGAGTTGAGGTGGGTGATTTTGTCATCTCTCAATAAATGATGCAAAAGGGGTACAATGTAGTTGCATTCAAATAGGAGTCAATTCTTGCATATTCTTGATTGTTGCACGATTGCTCTTGGAAGTCTTTTGCATCCTTGAAAATTACGTGTTATGTTGAGGAGTGTCATGAAAATGGTCTTGCCCATGTTTTAAAAGCTATTTTTGTAAGTAATCAAGTTGAAGTCATCATGATCATTTGGGTCATCTAATTTGGGCATAAAAGTGCATTGTCTCATGGTAAAACGTAGTGTTGTTTGAGCATAAACAAAGATTTATGTAGGGGGTGCTGATGAGTGGTGAATTTACCACTCATTTTCACTAAACATTCATGCACATAACACCAGGATGTGATGATTCGACATCGAGGTGCCAAATGACTCCATTGATAAGAGTTCTTGGGAGACATCAGCATGTTATCCTGACGTACCTTCGATTCGTTGAGTGAGAGCCCTTCCACATAAGACTCCCAGATTACTATGGCTGACTTTTGTCTCTGTTTGACCACTCGGTCTCATAGTCAGGCAGGCTTATACCATTATGCTCATAAGTAGAATCTTAACTTGATACTACCTACGTACACCTTTGTTACTCTTTAGGAGATAAATGCAATAATTCCCATATTTTGCAGGTGTACAAGTGCATAGAAGAAAGAAGCAACCTTAAGCTAAAAAGGATGAAAAAAGGAATAGAAGAGCAGGAGCTGGACAACCTGAAGCAGGAGCAGGATCTGGCCCTTAGTTACTACAATCACAGGATGAGGGCTACGATTGTGGTCAGTCAAGATAGTCAACCAACGATGATCGTGGTCAAGCCCCCGGGATCGCGTGAGAGTGGAAAATGACCCAGGGGCAAAAGTGTCATTTGGCCAGCCGACTCCAAATCCCATATAAGGCTCAAAACCCTTTCATTCAAAAGGATCCATCATTTTAAACCCTACCTCCTATCTTTAGTTTAGGGTTTTTGTAATTTCTTGGAGCTTGGAGGACAACTTGTACTAACTTTTAACTAAGAAGACATTAGAGTGACTTTTAAGTGTAGATTTGGCAACACCCATTGGAGATTCATTGGATTCGAAATTGTGGTTTGCCCTCTCTTTATTTTTGTATGGATAATTTTGATGGGAATATTGGTTTATTTGTGTTTATTATTGTTATGATTTACTAGACTACCTCTTGGGATTATGCTAGAATAGAATGCAATTGTGTGTGGGTTGTGATATATTTGTGTAGATTCTAGTTGGTTGATGATGGGCTCTACTATTTCTTGGTTGAAATGGTTGGGATTTATGGGTTAAAGGCCAAAATACCCAAATGGGTTTGATGGATGAAAATCCCAAGATCTTGAAAGATCAAACCATCCGTGAAAGAAGGGTTTAGGTGAACTTTAGGAACCTTCATAATCCTTGAATGAGTGATGTGGGAACCAAAGCCATTGTAGATAATTTATAGGACTGTCTTGCAAATTTTTCACTATCTTAGACATAAGGTTGATTAGGAGATTGACTATACCATGGGTACCATCCTAGAAATAGGGATACTTGATGAGGTATTGGGTAGCTTTAATTGACACACTCGTTAGGTGCTCGTTAGCCTACCACATCATCAACGATTAGAAGTTGCATTGAATTATCATAGTTCCATGCATAACTTACCCCTTGGAAAGCATAGCCCCAAGATTTATTTTAATTGATTATACTCTAATTATTCATAGTCACGAATTAGTCCCTTAGAAGCCCAAGAATTACTTTCACATTAGAAAACATTGAGAACCCCGCAAACCATCTTGTACCATAGGTTTGAACCATAGCAAGCAACTTTTATTTTGAATTTACTCAATCATCACTCACATTGTTCCTCGTGGATTCGACCCCGACTACAAAGTTGGGTAAATAAATTGACAACAACTGCCATTCACTTAAATTGACATGTATGTTGAGTGTCATCAACCTCCACCTTAATCAAAAAATCTAAACTTCTTATTCTGTCTCTCCCTAATTATAGCCTGCTTCTTCTTCTCTTTCCCGACTTGATGCACATACATAACCAATCTGGTGATGTCCATATCCTTTTTCAATAAGGCAGCCTTACTCTCTAGAATCAAATCACAGGAAATCCTAAAAGCAAACTTCCTCATTTGATCTCTTATGCTAGACACTCTCTCAGGAGCATATTGGGACAATTGATGGAATTTCAAGGCATAGTCCTTGACCGTCATCCTGCCTTGCTTAAAATTAACAAACTCTTCTTCTTTTGCCTCCCTCAACTCTCGAGGAAAGGAACGGTCCAAAAAAAGCACTAGAAAAATCACCCCACAGTGAGGATTAAACATTATCTCCCCTAGACTGTTCCCATTCCTCATACCATTAGTATGCTACATCCTTCAGTCGATAGGAAGCGAATTCTAGACCCTCCACATTAATAGCATGTATAATATGGAAGATCTTCTCTATTTCATCAATGAAACCTTGACTATCCTCCTCAACCTTAACACTAGTGAACACAAGAGGGCTCAACCTCATAAACTGGCCAACCCTTATGGCCTCAGAAGATGGAGTAACAGAAGTTACACGCTCAAAATAAAAATCTACAAAATGAGCCAACATATGAATGGACTGACGAAATTCCACATTCGACATATCAGCCTGAGGAGCTCGAGGAGGACTAGAGGGGACAAGAGGAACTTTAGAATTGGACCGCTAGATCGGGTTTGTACCCTCAAGTGGGACAACGGAGTTTCCATGAGCTTCAGATTATTGGGGAAACATGATCTAAAAACCAAAAAATGGTAATTAGAGAGACTCAAGACCTTAACCCTATAGCTTAAAACATAAAAATAAGAAAGGAAAATATTCTTAAATGTCTCGTAGCCTCCCCCTTATAAGTGTGGTGCATTACACGCCGATAAAAGAGACTTTACTTGATACGACTTTGTCGAACACCCAATGATACCAAACCTAGGCTTTAATACTACATTTTTCATGACCTAAATCAGGGTTTGTCCATGATGGGTACCTCAAGAACCACGTGGATCAGAGATCACCCCCTGTAACTAACCAAACCAAATGCCCCATACCCTAAAGTAGGTCAAATTTTGAACATTTAACAAGATTAGAGAATATTAATTTAACGACATTAAATTTAGTCTACAACCAAAATCAACTGATATCAGTATCAATGCCAATAATAATACTAATACTAACACCTCCCATACAAATAGTAGATTGACAAAGCCTCTAATCAAAACCAAAGAATATCTAGTCGGGACATGCCCCAGACCATAGCTAAAAACCAAATCCAAAGGGACTATTAAAATGTAAAGGAAACCATAAACATGAAATAGGGTCTTCCAAAGTTTGGAAGCTCACCACTTCAATTTGATTCGTTAGTTGATCAGAATCCAAGTCACTGAGTAGGAGTAGTAGAAGTATAACCAGTTCCAACATTGCTTGGGGATACAATGTCTGAAGATGGTTTATAGGGTGAACATTAGCATGTAACTCAAGGATAAGGATAACATAATGATATGATTGACAGTTTAAAATCATTCAAAGCCAGTGTACATAATCAAATACATAAATATATATATATATATATATCACATGCCGAGATAAGTAACATGGCTTACATGCTTTAAAAACCTTAGCCTAAATTGGGTAGCTTAACCGTCATATAATAGTACCCACAGGCTATATGGGCCCCAACTCTCACGCTTTGGTCGGGCACCAGTGTGTGTAGCCGTACAAATCAGAGAATAATCTCATATATTTGCACATGGGGTCTCAAACCCTCCAACATATACCAAGGTGACTTAAGAACCCAATCATATAATGATTTATGGGGGACTTGAACCTCCTTAATCATGAAATAATAATAAGGGGGACTCAAACCTGTCTGGTCACTTTGACCCCTATATCGGCAAATGTAATTTCCAGTATCGATCACTCTGACCTCTATTTTCACGACTCAGCTACACAAACCTTATTAGAATCCTGTTAAACAATTATCACAGATCCCCATTCAATTAACCATAATACACTTTTAGGTATACATTGTTGGTATTGTCATACCAACTTCACTTGCAAGGTAACATATCATGTCAAAACAATTCCATAAACTTATGTAGAACAACTCTCTTTGTTCATTAAAACACATTGGGCAATACTGACTCCCTTTGTTCATTAAATCATACCATTGTATTTTAAATATTTCTTTATATCATGCAATAGTTCAAGTCTAGTTCAATTTTACAAATTCCAATAGTTCTCATAACTAAAACCAATTTCACATTATGGGGTTGAGGTTATAACCACTTCAAATGCCACAAGTTTGGGAAAATCACAATTTCCTTGTTCATTCACTATATCCATGCTCCCAAAAGCTCAAAACCATATTAAAAGCATGAAAATCATATATACAAACCATGAGAAACATTGTTCAGTTCATATCATTTAAAACCCCTAACCTTTTCTTTTAAAACCAAAATAATAATCTTATCAATACTTCATATCACATGCTTTTGAAATATTAATAATGAGGGAAGAGTAACATGCCTAAATCATGAAGATTTATGGAGAGAAATAAACTCTTGAGCCCCTAGATGACCAAATTAGTGAATCCCTAGCTTGACTTATTTGAGAGGATTTAGAGAGAGTGTTTAATCCATTAAAGTATTGAATGAATACCCCCAAAAGTGTTTTATGGACATGGGGTCTAAAGGTTTTTAAGTGGGAAATGTCTAAAGTGACCCCAACTTAAAACCTAGAAAAGCATCGTCTTTGGTTGTGAGTCAACCCTTTGACTCGTAACCAAAACTTATGACTCATGACCATGAGTCATAATTAGTACAGTCTCTAGGACCCCCGATATTGTTATCCTTATGACTCAACCCACCAACTCATAACATGACCATATAATCTTAAGGTCCTACTTGTGAGCAACATAGAATCCAAATGAATTGAAAATTGGACATCCTATAATTTGAACTTATGACTCGTAAAATATCCTCATGACTCATAGTGAGCCACTCGTACTTAGAGTAGAACCTTTCCACTAAGTTTATAATTTGGTTATGACTAGGGTTCTATGACTCGTAACCATATCTCATGACTCGTCACCATGAGTCGTGACCAAGGATGTGAGCCCAAAGCTCAAGAATTTTCAAGGTCCAAAAATTTAAGGCATTACGAAACTAGAACCAATAGATTCATCTAACTCAGAGTAACCACCATGACTAGTATATCCAGAAGATAATCCTCTCAAAAACTAACCACTGCCCTTACTAGGGAGATTACTAGCACTAGACTGAACTCCATTAGTAATCTAAAGTACTACCTGAACAGGTCGACTAGGCTGACTCTGAGACTAATAGGATGGATACAGACAATACCTACTCTGGGAAATGATATCTCTAGGTCAGAACTATAATGATTCCCACTGAATCTGCCCTAAGACCTAGACCTCTTATCACGAACCTCACAACCCTCACGATGTATCTTCTCTATCACCATAGCATGATCTGAAATCTTAGCAAAAGGCCTACCTACAATAATTGAACTCTGTGTAGCCATACGATTGGGAAGTCTCAATCTTCTAACAAAGTACTGAACTCTTTCATACTCAGTATCCAGGATAGAAGTCATATGCTTTGCTAACTCGTTAAAATAAGCCTCATACTCTGCAACTGTCATGGAGCCATGCTCTAATCTAGTGAACTGATCCCTGGTGTCTAAGTCTATGAGGCATATACTTCTCAAAAAACATCCCTGATAATTGAGTCCTTAACAAGGGAGAAGATCCAGCTGGCCAAGAATCAATATAACCTCTCCACCAATGTCGAGCAGCCAAATCCAACTAATATGTGGTGTCCAAACTACGAGTCTCAACAATACCCAAATTGTAAAGCCTATCTTCATAAGCAATCAAAAACTAAAATGCATCCTCTCCTAGAGCACTAAAAAATCTAGAAAGAGCCAATATCAAGAATCTACCTAATATCTTCTGATCCTCAAAAGACATAGTAGGCTAGGTGATCACTAGCTGAGCAACTGCCAGTGTGGGAGAAACCTTAACTCTATGGCCCACAACTATAGGTTGCTCCCCTACATCAGTACTAACCTGATCTATATACTGTGTACCATCAGAAGGTGCACCACTAACTAAACCTAGAAGCTTAACCAATGCATCTCTGAGCACTGAAGAGGAAATAAGACCTAGTGGAACTTGGGATGGTCCCTATCCTACTGCTGGCTGGGGCGGAACAATCTTTAGCTCAAGAGTGGAAAAGGACTTGAAGAAGGTAACTTATCCTAACTTGTAACACCCTAACTTATGATAAAGAGTCCTATATCAACAAAATACAGGAGGGATACTGGGTATATAAGTAAGAAAGCCTTACTCCATAATGACACATTTTAAACTTATATGGGCCTGGACCAAAGTGGATAATATCACGAGTCAGTTGGGTTGTTACAGGGGTCTTTTGGGCCATGATGGTTTGGGATACCCAACACGACTAGGTCCCTAGCTCAGGACGTGATAAGAATAGTATCTGATTCATTCCTGTGTCAACCCTATTAATGTGGGCAAGAGTTCAAACTGAGTTTAGGAAAATCCCGATAAGGTGGGGCAAACCTCAGTCCTCTAGGTAAAATCTTATTCAGTAGGGAAAACCTCAGCAAAGATGTTGAATCCATAAGGGGGATGTATGTAACACCCTAACTTAGGATAAGGAGTTCTATATCGACAAAACACATGAGCGATGATGGGTATATAAGTAAGAAAGCCTCACTCCCTAGTGACACATTTTAAAGTCATGTAGGCCTAGGCCCAAATCAGACAATATCACAAGTGGGTTGGTCCATTACAGGGGTTTCTCAAGCCTTGATAGTTTGGTATACTTATCGCGGCTAGGTCCCATCTCGGGTTATGACATAATCCTTAGTTGGGGATATATCACATAATTGTCCACGACCTTTAGGTTTTCCACAAATAGGAGAAGAGTCCCTACGATCGATCCTAGAACCCTCATCTCATATAGCTATAGCAGGTGTCTTGTCCATCTATGAAAGAGTAGAGTCAAGAAAATGCTTTTACAAACCTATTCAAACTCTTAGCACGATATGAGTGATAGAAGGTAAGAACTCCTAAGAATGTACCATAGCCTCCCGAAGATAGGAAATAGATGTCATTGTTCTAATCTGTAGGACTCAACTAGAAATTTGCTCTTGTACCAACAAATCTAATGAAATGTAGGCTCTAATACCAATTTTTCATGACCTGATTTACTGGTCATAATGGCACCTACTAAATACCTCCATTAGGTAATCAAACCTATAACCTGAAGCTAAGACAATGGGTTAATTCGGTAAGAAATTCCTATCATAGGCAAAATTCACGAACAAAATATATACATAAGCAAAGGTTCATGAAGATAAAGATAGTCAATACAAGATATTAATCCCATGACCTGGTAGAGCCAGTACAAGAGTATCTAATAATATCAATACATCTAAAAAATCTAGAATAGTCAGTACATATGTCTTAAAACAAAAGATTGAAAATAAATGTAACGACCCAAGGCTACCCCCTATTCATTGATGATAGGCGTATTTACACGCCTATAGTGCTATAATTTACCCATATTTTAAGCTAAGTTTTGAGGACAAAATACATAATTCATGCACTTTTAGTCCTTTTTCCTGTAAGTGAGCTAACAAACGTGATTAGCAAGTTTTCAGGTATAAATGATGAAGATTTCAGCATTTTATGGATAACTTGACGCCAAAGGAAGCTTCACGAAAGAAGTAAAGCAGAGCTTGGACGCCTAGGCACTAAAAGTGAAGCTTGGAAAACCTATCCCGAGCAAAAACAGCATTTCCAAAGACTTTGGGGATTAGCAGTAACTTAGTAGGATTAGGATAATGATGCAGTAACTTATTAGGATTAGGATAAGTACGCAGTAGCCTAGTAGGAATAGGATATGGGTATTATAAATACCCTATTTTGCTGAAGTTTTTCATACTTCATACTTCTTCAATCAATTACTTTTTACTATTCATTCAACACATTCAATTCATTCTCTTTCAATTAATTCTATTACTTTCTCTTCATCGACTTCTAAATTTTCACAACAAGAGAAACTCTACTTACAAGGAATTCACGCCACAAGCACTACCAAAGCATACTTCACGTTAGACTCTTATTTTGGTATGATAATAATGTCTATTGTGATTTCCGTTGCACTCATGAGTAGCTAAACTTCTCTGTTGGGGTTATGGAAGCCTTATGAGACGCTATCTATTGCTATGAGTTTATGAATTCTTGACACGTATGCTGCTTATATCATTATTCTCTTCATCTTAATCTAAATTCTTGGGGTTGCAAACATATAGAATACGCCAGTATAGCATTAACTTGTTCGAAAGAAAAGTTACATGTCTGGAAAAGAGATAATGTCAAGGTAATAGGGCACCAACCCCTGTTAAAAAGTTAGTGCTGTAACTGGATTAACCTCTTGGAGAATCTTTACCATTAGATACACTTTAATCTCGACAGAGTTAAAGTAAAATAATCCTTGATAGTCGAAAGACGCTTGGATTTACCATAGAATATGACTCTCTATAAGCGCATGCATGTCTGAAATCCGCATAACTCATAGTCAATAGATACGTATAACTCATAAGGTGGACATAACCTTAACTCTCAATTCTCATTGATCAAAACCAACCAAATAATCTGTTTTACTCTTCTATTTTCTGTTCTTACATTACTATTTTTGATACACTTAAATTCACGCTACAATCCCCCCTTTTTACGAAACTTTCACCAAAAGTCTAATAATCTTTGCTTACTTAGTGACCAAGTATTCCCTGTGGGATTCGACACCCAACCCAGTTGGGTTCTATATTTAACAACGACCGCTTACACTCTTACGAGAGCTGTAGTTTGAGCGTTATTAAATTTTGGCGTCGTTGCCGGGGAATACGGTTGTCTACTAAGTTTGTGATAATTACTAGACCCTTTGGTCAAAGATTCTCATACTTTACTTTTAGTTGTTGTTTTTCTTTTCTGCAGGTTTTTGGTCAGTGCATGCCAAATACTCGAAGTTCGGGACAACCATTATTATCCATAAATCCTGAACCGTAACTTATTGGAAGGATGGATGCACAACGTGACATTGAGAGAAGGGCTGCTCAATAGGAGCAGGCTAGATTAGCTGCGTTGGCTGCTGATCAAGTACATTAACAGAATATTGATAACCCTGGGCGAGCAGCAGATCCTGATGATGAGGACTTAGGTTTGATGAGCTACTAAACCCTAGGCGTGATGCTGAGGTAGCGACACCAGCAAACAGAAGAGATCATCAAGCAAGATTTCGGCCTGAATGCTGAGCCATGCAAATACCATTCGATGACGATGATGATGATCTTGATGGAGCTTGTGCCACAGGAGCCATTATTCCTCCGCCATTGGCGCCCGGAGCCAAGTTCAACATCACGAGAACCATGATTCAGTTATTGCAACTCAAAGGATTATTCGGTGGACTAGCAGGCCATGATCTGAATATGCATCTGATCAACTTTATTTCTACATGCAAGTCATTCGACAATCCTGGCGTTGGACAGAATGCAATTCGGTTGCGCTTATTTCCATTGTCTCTATCTGGGGAGGCAACTCTATGGTTGAATGGGCTGACTCCTGATTCTATCACTAATTGGAGTCAATTGAAAGTCGCTTTCCTAGAAAGATTCTTTCCGCCATCCAAGAGAGCACAATTGAGAGATGAAATCAGCAATTTTCGTCAGCTTCCAACTGAAGCCCTCCACGAAACATGGGAGAGAATCAAGAAGAAGCTTATGAGGTGCCCAAACCATCACATGACCAATGTCCACTTGATGGAGATACTATACAGATCCTTGAATGCAGTAACTAAACCAGTGGTGGATAATGCGGCTGGAGGATTATTTTTGGACCTCACCTTTGTTGAGGCGAGTGATATACTAGACCGGACGACAAAGCAAAGTAGATCTTGGCATACCAGGGATTCTGAAGTAGCAAGCCCCACTTTGTCTATTGGTATGACTGCAGAACAAAGGAGAAGAGGAGAAGAACGTGATCAAGATATGGCGCACATGAAAACACAGATGGATCTTCTTACAAAGCATCTATTATCAGGGAAGACCAAAAAAGTCAAAGCAGTTGCGTCAAAAGGAAGAGAGGAATCTGATTCTGAGGATGAAGCCAACTACGTGAACAATTAGGGGGGTTTCCGAGGCAATGCCCAAGAAAACCAAGGTCGGAACTATTATGATAATTCTGGAAATAAGGATCGTGATCAAGGTAACTAGAAGAACAAGACAGACAGAAGTGGCGTGTATATTCCTCCTGGAAGACGTGACACCACTACATCTGGTTTTGGAAATATGTACATGGAAGATATGATGGCTAAGCTGTTGAAAGGAGTGGAGGAAACCAGCACGGGAGTAACTGAGGTAATAAATGACTTGGCCTCAATGAAGCAATTGGTTGACTCACATTCCACTTTAATAAGAAAACTGGAGCAAAAATTGAGTCAAATTTCAGCCACATTAAATCAAAGAAAAGCTGGCACCTTACCTAGCGACACAGTGCAAAACCCAAGGAACAATGGAACATGCATGGCCATTACAACCAGGAGTGGTAAGATGCTGGAAAATTCATCCCAAAGCAAGCAAGTGGCCGATGATACCACAAATAATGCAGCAGCCACCAAAGAAGCTAAAGAAGACGTCAAAGACGTCACCCCTCAGCGTCCACAGCCCGAAAAGATTGCCAATCCGAAGCAAGATGAAAAGAAAGTCATGGAGAAAACTATTCCCCTTCCATCACCACCTTTTCCTCAAAGATTAAAAAAGAGAGCTGATGATACCAAGTTCAATAAATTCATGTCAATGTTAAAACAGCTGACCATAATGTTCCATTGGTTGAGGCACTAGAACAGATGCCTGGCTACGCAAAATTTATGAAGGATCTTTTAACAAAGAAGCAGGCAGCAAGTGGTGAGTTGACAGATATTGTTCATCACTGTAGTGTAATTGCTACCAAATCACTAGTTCAGAAGAAGGCCAACCCCGGAGCCTTCACTATTCCTTGCACTGTCGGATCTTTGAATTTTGCCAAGGCATTATCGATTTAGGAGCCAGCATCAACTTGATGCCACTATCCATTTACAAAAAGTTGGGGTTGGGTGATCCTACTCCAACCAATATGAGGCTTGTGATGGCTGATAGGTCGGTAAAACGACCTGTTGGTATTTTATGTGATGTATTGGTGAAGGTTTCTTCATTCATCTTTCCAGTGGACTTCGTTATTTTGGATTTTGAGGTAGACTCTGAAGTTCCCATAATCTTGGGGAGCCCTTTCCTTGCAACAGGAAGTGTGCTTATTGATTTAAGAGCTAATGAGCTTCTATTCCGGATGAATGACGAAGTAGTCTGCTTTGATGTATGTAAATCAATGAAGTAACCTAAAGATCTGAACGTGTTCTCGGTAGCTGATATTTATATTAATGATGAGAAAGAATTACCTGTAGAGGAGCAGCTTGTTGATGACCCATTGGCGGTTGTGCTTATGAATGTTGAGCATAAGGATGCTGAAAATTATGAAGAAACTATTTGTGCTCTAACAGGATTAGGGTCATATCCTCATGCTCCCAAGAAGCTGGACCTTGATCTCAAAAACTGACCTATACCACCAGCTAAACCATCTATTGAGGAGCCACCCACGTTAGAATTAATGGAGCTGCCTAGTCATCTAAAGTATGCATTCTTAGGAAGCGGTGACACACTTTCGGTTATTGTGGCGGCAGATTTAGGTGAGCAGTAAGTTGAAGCTCTTATCACGGTTCTACAAAAGTACATGAGAGCCATTGGTTGGACCATCGCTGATATCATTGGTATTCCGCTGAATTTGTACACACAAGATTCAGGTTGAAGAAAATTGCATACCCACTATTGAGCATCAAAGGCATCTGAATCTACCTATGCAAGAGGTGGTGAAGAAAGAAATTATTAAATGGTTAGATGCAGGGGTTGTGTATCCAATCTCCGACAGTAAATGGGTAAGCTCGGTACAATGTGTACCAAAGAAAGATGGCATAACGGTAGTTGCGAATGAAAAAAATGAGTTAATTCCACTCAGACCTGTCACAGGGTGGAGAGTATGCATGGATTACCGTAAGATGAATTCGTGGACACTTAAAGATCACTTTTCAATACCCTTTATTGACCAAATGCTTGATCGATTAGCAGGGAAAGGATGGTTTTGTTTCTTAGACGGTTATTCCGGCTATAATCAGATATGTATCGCCCCCGACGATCAAGAGAAGACAACGTTTACATGCCCCTATGGTACGTTTGCCTTCAAATGTATGCCATTTGGGCTATGTAACGCACCCGCCACTTTTCAGCATTGTATGATGTCCATTTTTTCTGATATGGTGGAAGACACGCTGGAGGTATTCATGGACGATTTTTCAGTTGTGGGTGAGTCGTTTGAATCATGCTTGACAAATCTAAGTATAGCATTGCAGAGATGTGTTGAATTCAACCTAGTGCTGAATTGGGAGAAGTGCTACTTTATGGTGAAAGAAGGTATTGTGCTTGGGCATAAAATCTTCGACAGAGGAATTGAGGTGGATCGAGCTAAAATCGAAGTTATCAAGAAACTACCACCCCCAATTTCGGTCAAAGGAGTTCGTAGTTTCCTCGATAACGCAGGCTTCTATCGGCGGTTTATCAAAGACTTCTCAAAAATTGCTAGTCCATTATGCAAACTTTTAGAGAAAGTTGCAAAGTTTGACTTCAATGAATATTGTATGAAGGCATTCGAACGCCTCGAAAGGAAGCTAATTGAAGCTCCTATCATTGTAGCACCAGATTGGTCTCTACCGTTTGAAGTCATGTGTGATGCTAGCGGGGTAGCTTTGGGTGCTGTACTAGGCCAAAGAAGAGAAAAGTTATTCCATCCAATCTACTATGCAAGCAAGGTCTTGAACGGAGCCCAGAAGAACTATATTGTCACAGAATAAGAACTTCTAGCGGTTGTGTATGCTTTTGAAAAGTTCCGTGCTTATTTGTTGGGAACCAAAGTGGTAGTTCATACAGACAATGCAGCTCTGAAATACTTGATGGCAAAGAAAGATGCAAAACCAAGGCTAATTCGATAGGTATTGTTGCTGCAAGAATTTGATTTCGAGGTAAAAGATAGAAGAGGTTGCGAAAACCAAGTGGCTGATCATCTATCTAGACTCAAGAACGAGCATATAGCGCAGCCTGATCTAGAGATTGATGATGCATTCCCTGATAAAGAGATCTTAGCCACCATGATGGAAGAGTTACCATGGTATGCAGACTTTGCAAACTTTGTGGTAAGTAATGTGATGCCTGCGAATCTATCATTTCATCAAAGAAGAAAGTTCATGCATGATGTAAGACACTACTTCTGGGATGAGCCATATTTGTTTAGACGATGCGCGGATGGTGTAATCAGACGCTGCATATCTCATGAGGAGGTTCCAAGTATCTTGGAAGCAAGTCATGCTTCACAAGTTGGTGGACACCATGCAGGCGGTCGGACAGCAAGAAAGGTATTGCAAAGCGGCTATTATTGGCCTTCGATATTTAGAGATGCCTACGAATTTGTGAGAAGATGTGACCAATGTCAGAGACAAGGCACAATTTTGAAGCATCATGAAATGCCCATGTCAAAAATTCTTGAAATTGAGCTCTTTGATGTATGGGGTATTGATTTTATGGGCTCATTCGTGAATTCGTTTGGAATGAAATATATCCTAGTTGTTGTAGATTATGTTTCAAAATGGGTCGAAGCAGTAGCATTGGCTGATAATGAAGGAAAGCGTGTTGTTGCATTCTTAAAGAGAAACATCTTCTCTTATTTTGGGGTCCCACGTACTATCATAAGCGATGGAGGATCTCACTTTTGCAACAAACTGTTCAAATCCGTGTTGAAAAAATATGGTGTCAAGCAACACAAGGTAGCCACGCCTTATCACCCTCAAACTAGTGGACAGGTAGAGGTTTCCAATCGAGAGATCAAGCAAATCCTTGATAAGGCTGTAAATGCTAATCGGAAAGATTGGTCTCGGAAGCTGGATGATGCACTATGGGCGTATAGGACAGCATTTAAAATGCCAATTGGCATGTCCCCGAACCAACTAGTTTATGGGAAGGCCTGTCACTTGCCCATTGAGCTCGAGCATAAAGCATTGTGGGCTTTGAAACAACTGAATTTGAAGTGGGATGATTCTATGAACTTGAGGTTGGAGCAGCTGAATGAGATGGATGAATTCCGTCTACATGCATATGAAAGATCAGACCTCTACAAGGAGCGGATTAAAAAGTATCCTGATCAGTGGATTGTTCAACGAAACTTTCAAAAAGGTGACATGGTACTTCTTTTCAATTCCAGACTAAAACTATTCCCAAGTAAGTTAAGGTCCAAATGGTCTGGTCCATACAAAATTAGCCAAGTCTACTCGTCTGGAGTAGTTGAGCTAGAAGACAATAAAGGCATTGTCTTTAAGGTGAATGGCTAATGATTAAAACCATATATCGGTCCTCTTGACTCGATAAACTATATGGCCACTATCTATCTCGACGAAGTCTAAGTACTCGAGGTAACTATGTCGTGCCGCGACAATAAATCAAGCGCTAGATGGGAGGCAACCCATCGGGGTTTTTTTTTTGTGTATCGTTTCTTTTGCATTTGTTTTTACTAAGTAAAAATCCAAAAAGAAGAGTCGAGCCACGACCAAAACTAAGGCGCTTGATGGGAGGCAACCCATCGTTCTAATCGTTTTTGTTGTTTTTGAGTAAATGTAGGTGCAAGAGGTGTAAAGGGGGAGATTGGTTTCATATTTTGATTTGGAAGTATTGCATGTTAAAGGTGGTAAGTTAGGAATGGAGAAGCAAAAGGCTATGGGTTTGGCATTGCTTATGAAAATCTAGGCAAAGAACAAGGCAAGACCTATGTAAATCTAGGCCACGAACAAGGCAAGGCCTATGCTATGGCCTAAGCTCTTGGATTCTAGAGTGCCATAGCATAGGCGCCGCCTATGCTCAACAATGCCATAGCATAGGCGCCGCCTATGCAAAAGCCTTTTGTCTATGCATCTCATATGCCATGGCATAGGCGCCGCCTATGCCTAATAATGCCATAGCATAGGCGCCACCTATGCTCAACAATGCTTTGCAAAAGGCGCCGCCTATGCCAAGCATAGGCAAAGCATTAGGCGCCGCCTATGGTCACTTTTCATCTCCAAATCTGATTCCAAATGGGTCAAAACCCGACCCAAGCTTGTCCTATAAATAGAACCTTAGTCTTAAAACAAAATTCCATTGCAACTTCACCCTAGGCGCCGCCTACCTCTCCAAATTCTCTCAAAAATTTTCCTTTTGCTCTTTTAACTTTGTAAGAACATCTTCCAAGGCCATCAACCAAGTAAGTACTTCTTTGTTCTTCTTTTATATTCCGTAAGTACTACACTATTACGCCTACCATAAATTGTTAAATAATGAAGTAGTGTTGGTGATTCGAGTATGGTTGATTTGTTGTGATACGACTAAGTGAGTGAAAGGATACGTAAGGATGGTCTTGACTTATTTCCAACTTGAATTTGATTTTGATACACTGTCATACTTTTGTGGAATTGACATGGTCAAGAAAATGGTATAATCTTGTAACTTGAAAGCTTTCATGTTCAAATTACTTGTTCATTGAGATGAAAAATCATGGTTAACTACAAACATGAAATGTTGATTATTTCTATGCCATAACTTGATACAATCTCTATGTAGTAGTCTTGCTCAAAAGGGTACATCAATTCAAAGATGAAAAGTATTGTCAAGATTACTTGAGATAGAATCGAAAAGGATAGTTAATATAACTAGAAAAGTATGACTGCACTGATTATATTGTTGGAACGTACCACCTAAACGTATATCGATGAAGTCTGAGTAATCGACAACGTTCACTTAACTAGTTGATGCCAACAAACTAAGTGTGGGGTGGTGCTACTACTTCTTGTTTGTTGATTGTATCCACCGAGATGAAGCTAACATGATTATTATTTTAATCTCAGGTACAATGGCACCAAAAGCAAGACAGGGAAAAGAAAAAGCAACCACTTCACAAAAAGGCCAGAAAAGGGGACGTAAAGAGCAAGGTGAATCCTCCTCACTGCAAATACCTCGCCGCATATTCAAAATAAAATGGGTCCTAGAGGAGGAAGGAAAGGAGTTGTATAGGAACAATAAAGAGAAAAAATATGTTCATGTGGAGTTGATACACAAGGAAAGCCTAGCAAAGAAAGAACCTCGCATGTTGGCCAAGATCATGGCGTTACATCTTGATTTCATCTTCCGAGATATGGGAGAATTCAATCTCGATATAACATGAAAATTCTATGCCAACTGGTCACTGAAAACTACAGGGAGTGAAGTAAAGATTCGGGGCCAAGTCCTTCAACTAAATGTGAAGTTCTTCAACTCCTTTCTAGTTTTGCCATCTGTTGATCCAACACCACTCAAGGAGCTGTATAACAGACCTCCGTACAGGGCCATTAGACACACATTGTGCGGAACAAGATCTATGGCACGATGGAGCAGACACAAGGACACCGGTCGGCACAACACCTTCCCTTATGCTTCCGTAAATAGGGAAGCTAGGATATGGTTGCGAATAGTCAACTCTTGCCTGATTCGAGGGACACAGTACACAAAGATAACATGAGATAGAGTGTGCTTGGTGTACGCATTGATGACAAATGTCCCTATCAACATTGGGGCAATTATTCGATCTATAATGCGTAAGGCCAGGCTGCACAAGAGGTCCCACTTCAGCTTTGGCAATCTGTTGACTGCAATACTGAGGAAGGAAGACATCGAAGAGGAACTGGCTGATCATAAACTTCCACACAACCCAAAGAAGGTTGACCTTACAAAGGTTAAAGATACTGAATCCACGCATGGCGTCAACCTTACCACTGCAGAACATCCTGCTCAGGATGAGAGTTTTTTTCGCCATCTTTATGGCATGACTCGGTTTACCATGATGAGCGGAGGTCGTGTTCCAACTGCTGTAGAGCTCCAATAGTTGGATTATGACTACCCAATGAACGAGCATGCAAGGGCTATGTGTGGAGTAGGTGTGTACTTTGAGGAACCTCTTGATGATGATGTGCCAACCGATGATGATCGTCGAATGCCAGACTCCAACGTGGAGAAGAACTCTGATGGTGACGACTCTGATGATGATTTCGACGAAGGGGGTATGACCCCAGACATAGAGGAGGAGTCCGACTAACCAGGTTCTTCTTATTTATTTTCCACTGAGGGCAGTGTGTCCCATCTAAGTGTGGGGTGCTGGTATTTGCATGCTAACCTTCCTTATCTGCATTTGCTTATTTATGTTTATTTGTTTATTTGCCTTATTTGTTTAGTAGTCAAATTTTTTTTTATTTTGTTGTTGTTAAAAACTTTGCATAAAATTGTTCTGATAGGCAGCATGGCATTGTGACAAGAGTCGGTGATACAATCATTACTATTGAGATATTTAGGCTCTACATGTGACTCATTGTGTGATAATTGTGTGGTTTAATTCCTTTATCTGATGGGTCAAGAGTCTATACTGCTCCCAATAAAGTTGACCATGTGCCTTGTGTGTGTGAGGTGATAGTATATTTTGTGTTTGTGGCTGATGCTAGAACTTGCCTGGTATGTATGTAAAGCGAAATAAAGAGTGTGAGTTTAGGAGATGATTTAGGCATTTCTTTGGCAACCTATGATTGTTTACCTTCGTTTTATCTACCCATGGACATCATCCTAGATGACCCCCTTTGAGCCCTTAGCCTATTTTCTTTGACAGCCTCATATGTAAGCCTAATCTATTTTTTTCCAGACCATAATTTGATCCAAATTCCTAAGTGCTT
The DNA here is from genome assembly GCA_030864225.1 of Capsicum baccatum var. pendulum. Lineage (NCBI taxonomy): Eukaryota > Viridiplantae > Streptophyta > Magnoliopsida > Solanales > Solanaceae > Capsicum > Capsicum baccatum. Next base: position 153,223,255 of record CM061560.1, on the reverse strand, counting down.
TTAAATTGTAAAGTCATGTGACAAAATAAGAGGAAATTGGGTGAGTATGATGCCTTAGAATGTATTGGTGCTTGGATTTGTTATGAAAAAGAATTTCTATCATAAGAGGTGTGTTATGAAAAGAAAAAGGAAAAGAAAACTAAAAAGTTAGTTATGTTTAAAAATTGAAAAACAAAAGAGGTGAGAAAAGGTGGTAGAGAAAGTTTGTTTGAAAGAAAGCATAAATGGCATAATGTGATGTATTAAAGCGCTTAGGAACATAGTCACTATTTCTGGCCAAAATAGTCCTACCCGTCCCTTAGCCTACATTACAACCTATAAAAGACCTATTTGATCCTAAGCTTAGCATTCTGATATTTAGTGGAGCATTACACTAAGGGCAAGCCTATGTTCATCAGTTGCAACATATGAATTCTTTGTGAGAGTGAGAGCAAGGATAATCTTATACCCATGTTTGAAATATATACAATACTTGTAAGTAATTATGGGTGATATATTGTGAGACACACATGATTGATGAGTTTTGGGTAGTCGTGTATGATTCTTTGTGCCTTAACTTCTTGAATACAAATTAACCATCATCACGAGTGTATGTTAGAGGTTGAATTGTTTCTAGTAGTGATTAGAAAACTACTCTTTGTTAATAATTGCTATGCCTGTCTGGATGAATATTTTGTGTTGTTACTATGAAACCCTAAGTAGATGTTTAGAAGGACATGATATTTTGTTCGAGGACGAACAAAGCTTTAAGTGTGGGGTGTTGATGATAAGCGTATTTACACGCCTATAGTGCTATAATTTATCCATATTTTAAGCTAAGTTTTGAGGACAAAATACATAATTCATGCACTTTTAGTCCTTTTTCCGGTAAGTGAGCTAACAAACGTGATTAGCAAGTTTTTAGGTATAAATGATGAAGATTTCAGCATTTTATGGATAACTTGACGCCAAAGGAAGCTTCACAAAAGAAGGAAAGCAGAGCTTCGACACCTAGGGACTAAAAGTGACGCATGGAAAACCTATCCCGGGCAAAAACAGCATTTCCAAAGACTTTGGGGATCAGCAATAACTTAGTAGGATTAGGATAATGATGCAATAACTTATTAGGATTAGGATAAGTACGCAGTAGCCTAGTAGGAATAGGATATGGGTATTATAAATACCCTATTTTGCTAAAGATTTTCATACTTCATACTTCTTCAATCAATTACATTTTATTATTCATTCAACACTTTCAATTCATTCTCTTTCAATTAATTCTTATTACTTTCTCTTCATCGACTTATAAATTTTCACAACAAGAGAAACGCTACTTGCAAGGAATTCACACCACAAGCACTACCAACGCATACTTCACGTTAGACTCTTATTTTGGTATGATAATAATGTCTATTGTGATTTCCGTTGCACTCATGAGTAGCTAAACTTCTCTGTTGGGGTTATGGAAGCCTTATGAGACACTATCTATTGCTATGAGTTTGTGAATTCTTGACACGTATGCTGCTTATATCATTATTCTCTTCATCTTAATCTAAATTCTTGTGGTTGCAAACATATAGAATACGCCAGTATAGCATTAACTTGTTCGAAAGAAAAGTTACATGTCTGGAAAAGAGATAATGTCAAGGTAATAGGGCACCAACCCCTGTTAAAAAGTTAGTGTTGTAACTGGATTAACCTCTTGGAGAATCTGTACCATTAGATACGCTTTAAGCTCGAAAGAGTTAAAGTGAAATAATCCTTGATGGTCGAAAGACGCCTGGATTTACCATAGAATACGATTCTCTATAAGCGCATGCATGTCTGAATTCCGCATAACTCATAGTCAATAAATATGTATAACTCATGAGGTGGACATAACCCTAACTCTCAATTCTCATTGATCAAAACCAACCAAATAATCCGTTTTACTCTTCTATTTTCCGTTCTTACATTACTATTTTTGATACACTTAAATTCACGCTACAATCCCCCTTTTTTATGAAACTTTCACCAAAAGTCTAATAATCTTTGCTTACTTAGTGACCAAGTATTCCTTGTGGGATTCGACACCCAACCTAGTTGGGTTCTATATTTGACAACGACCGTTTACGCTCTTACGAGAGCTATAGTTTGAGCGTTATCAGTCATGACATGATGTTTAAGGCCACAAGTGACCCCAAGCTAACCTATAGTATAATACCTATTGTAACCACTGAATAAAATTATAACAAAACATGTATGGAAGATGAACTGATAAAGTAGTGTAAAAAAGAATACTGAAATATATAAAATGACATGTCTAAAGTATCTGATAAATATTGGAAACTAGACTGTCTATCTGAAAGCCTTTTAAACATAAAAAGTTGATGGGAAAAACCCCCAACTAACTCCAACTGACTAAACATAAGGAAATACTAAAATAATTGAAATATCCTATCACATGTTTGATGGATGAGGACACCACTACTACTTTGAGAAACTACTGAGCTATCTAGGAATGGTCAGGAAATTATACGTCTGAATCTATGTTATAAAACAACATAGTGCAATAGAAAAGTATGTGATCAGTACTTTGAATGTATTGGTACATAAGGTAAAGACTAACTAAAATACATATGAAATTTGAACATGGTTGCATGAATATGTAATATTGAGAGTGCAAGACCAAGTAAACATGTATAGAAATAATCTATAAAAATGACTAATTAAATAACTAAAAATATAATTTCTTGGTCAAACAAACTTGAACTGATATAGACTGAGTACTGTCTAAAACTGTGGGAGCTATCATGTAACCGAAAAGCCCCAATCTGAGCAAATTAGGGTCCATCCTATAACCCCAGTTAGAAGGATATTAGTTCCTTACCATAAGTAATAACCCATGGTTGATGATATGGATACACAAGTCTAATGTCTTGAAGGACTAGGAAGTCAGTCCTCAATTGACGGGTGACTCCTATAATCCTACACTGGCCACGTAGTTTTGCGAATTAGGGACTCCTACTAAGGACTCAGTCCTAACTGGTGGGTGAGCCCCTATCCCTAGGTTCACTCAGTGCTAAATCCTACTCTTAACTAAATAACACTAGTATTATTATTATTATTATTATTATTATTATTATTATTATTATGGGTCTAACATGATGTGGTACTGTACTGAGTGCTCAACATGAACATAATGTTAAAATATGGTAATAAATCATGGTTGATTGACTTGTAACTTTAGAATAAAGACATATAAAAATAGATAGGTATTGGGTATTCATAACTCACCAGTACAGAATGATTACAAAAATATGACAACAATATTAAAAATAGTGAAATAAAGTCATATTTTAAAGACCCAAAACATAAGACATTTCAATGGATGAGTGAGAAATATGAACTTGATCATGGGAATGTGTTAAATTTGAGAGGACAACATACTTACACGGTTAAATTCATAACTTGATGATTTAGCATGAAGTCAACTGATCATGACATGGGTAACTGAAATTTAAAACATAAAGTAACCTAATTTACATGGGAAGTCATGCTGACATGGCTTGAATTTAGATTTATGAAGAAGAGCATGGATTAATTTATCTTGAACATGTCTATTTCCATCAAAAGAGGAGAAATTCAAACTTTAAACCAAAAAATGGATTTTTAGGCTCAATGGGTGGAAGGAACCCATTGATGGATACACCCACACACCTTAATATTGAATCTTGGATAAATTTCTTGGTATTAAACTTGAATTTGATGAACCATAGGTTATTTTAGGGAGAAAGAAATTGCCCCTTTTGCTCTATAATGGATGAAATCGCCCATTTTTCTCTATGATGGATGATTTCTATGTTATGATCGGATAAGGTAGTTTTTATGCTTGATAATTGTTGTTTTAAGGGTGAAACAACATTGTTTTAGGGTTAAAAAGTGGGAAAAGACAAAAAAAAAACTTAAAAATTATTTAGAAGCCATCCTGAGGAGTTTGGGTATGACTCATAAATTATGGGTATGGGTCGGGTATTGAGTCGTCACCAAGAGCCCAAACTTTTGACCCCTACTATTATGGGTACGACTCCTTCTGACGACTTGTATGGTCTACTTATGAGTCGTAATCAATGAGTCGTAACCATTTATGGCTAATTGGTATCGTTGGAAAGCTAATTCAATTATATATCTGTTGGTGGGTCTTGTGATTAGAAATTATTAGTAGAACATAAGTTATGCTCGTTTGAATATTACTATAGTTATATTCTTCATAAGAACTTAATCGCCAAGGGATGTTTTGACTTGTTTATGAACTAAGAGATATTTGAGGACTTAATATATGTCCAAGTAACTTATAAAGCTATCAAAACATGAGGATTGATTCTTGGATCCTTTATTGGTCAGGATACGAGTCATATCTTACGACTCATAACAAGTCATTGTGACCTGTATCCACCTCTAGTAAGCTGGAGAGAATCATAAGGAACCTAGGTTCTTACACTTATGAATCCACTTCATACAACTCATACTATGCCTTGATGACGTATAGGGTCAAATCATATCCACAACAGATATTAACTACTCCACACTGCCATAGGTACGACTCCAACATACAACCGTATGTTGTTTATACGAATTAAGAAGATAAGTCGTATATTGTACAATAGCTTTTGGACACGGAGTATTACAATAAAGATATAGGGAATGGGCAACTCAAACTCTAAGAGATCACCCTATCTCCAGAAATTAGTCATCGCATAAACAATAATCAACAGCGATGCTAGTCCTCGAATTTGTACCAAAAAGGTACATAAGTGTAGTATAAGTATGAAATAATGGGTACTCACTAGGCATATTTGGCCGACTAACCTAAATCATGATACAAATATGATAAAATACAAGATAACATAACTAAGTCAAGGTATAGAAATAAATCTAAATCAGTCCAACATCGATGCACATAATAAGTAATTAAACAAGAATAACAATATGACATAAGGAAATAATGCAAGACAATATCACTGTGTAAACATACATAAGCATGTCAGAATAATAACGCATCATAAGCATCATCACACGAAAACATAACTACAACATTAGCTCCTATACGCCAATTGGTATAGAAAAGTAAGAACCCATCACAACCTTCCATATGACTGGATAGTACACTCAAGAGAAGAATAAGGTAATCAACCAACATTATATATAACTTTCCTCATCATATAACTATCATTCCACAATTATCATCAATCAGTCATTTACCTATATTTCATAATTTACCAACATTAAACTATGTACTCACATTCAATAATGTCATTTTACACTCCAAAATATCATCATCAATAAGTAATCATAGCGTCAATATACACAAGTTACTATTTACTAGCTTACCATATCTTATTACTAATCCATTTGACTATTAATCATCATATAACCTCTAATCATCCTTCAACAACTATTTACCATATATCCACTGATTATCAATTGTTATCTAATCATCAATTATCACTAGCATCATTTATTACCAATCATCACTTATTACTAATCCTCATTACCTACCAAACCCCATTTATCAACTAGTTATTACTAAAATGATATCCTCCACTACTCATTAACTATACCAGTTTATAAATATTTATCATTTTTGGGATACAACCTATATCCCTAATGTCAACATCACCCAAAATTACACATAAGTAAGTATATATATAAGCATATAATGGGCTAGCCAGACTTGAATCGATAAATGTACACATAGGAACATCAATGTAATCATCCTCTGACCTTGTCGGGTATCAATGCATTATCATAATCATCCTTCATCCTTGCCAGGTATCAATATCATCACAATGTCCTCCAGCCTTGCCGTGTATCTTCATATTATCATAATATCCTTTGGCGTTTTTGGGTATCATCATATCATCATAATAACCTCTGGCCTTGACAGGTGTCATCATATCATTATAATATCCTCCTACTTTATCAAGTATTATCATACAAATATAATATCCTTCAGTCTTTTTAGGTATCAATCCACATATATAATCATAATAAGTGGTAAAATCAATAGAATACATAATCATATAATGAAGTATCATGATTTTAAACATAATTAATGGCATAACTTTGTAATATAATCAATAAGTATGACTTCTAATATAATTCATGGAACAATTGCTAATATCATCATTAGGAATAGTTTTAGCATGATCATAATTATATGAAATATTGTAAGCAATGACTAATTAATAGCCTATCTTTATCATAAGATGGTTTATCAATAGCTTGAGCAATAGCTAATTCATAGCATAATCTATAGCTAATTCATACCATAGTTAATAACATTATTTATGACTTAAGCAATATCATAGTTAAGGGCTTATTCAATAGTATATTTGGCAGCTCAATCAATAACCACAAAAATAGCATAATCAATAGCTCGTCATAAGCTTAACCAAGAAATAATACATATGTCATAATCATTAGTCATTACTTCTAATATCATTTATCTTGACAAACAAGTACCAAGGTTCCTCAACATTGCCTAAAAGGTGCATTCTCTAAGCATTAATAAGCATATAAGGGTCTCAAGATAACTATTCAATAATCTTGGCTTATGGTGGGCCAAGGAGCCAATATCTAAAAACCCATATACATTCTAAATCAAACTCTACCCTGGACTAGGTTATGGTATCGAAATCCACGCTTTGATGTATAACAAGCAGTCATTAATCCTAAGGTACAGATTCTTCTCAAGCACTTAAACTATGTCCAATAGAACTAAGAAAACCTTCATTAGTTTAAGAAACTAAGGCCAAATTTACCCTAATCAGGATTAATTAGAGCATTCTACTTAACTAAAAGAAAACTAGGGTATTCTTAAGCTAAACATCAGTAATAAAGTCTAATGAACTAAGGTTCAAGGCAACAAGCTAAGTATTTCACTCTATGGGTTCAATTTAGCCTAAATGATCCAGCTAAACCCGAATCTTGAATTTTACCAGTGCAACACCTGAACCATCCCAAATCCAACATAATATCACAAGAATACTATGACATATCTCAATCTAACAAGGGATAAACCTAGAATATGAGCTCGGGTGTCTTAGGACCAGAACCAAAAGTCTACCAACCATAAAATTAATATTCTGGAGCTGATGGGATAATCATAATTCACATATGATATTATTTTGCTAATATGGCCATTTGGAATCATTAAATACTTCTAAACAAGGAATTGGCTCTAATCAAACTGTCTATCCCAAAAGTAATAAATTTATTTGGGCATCCATGTAAAATATCTCATGATGAAAATATGGAAAAATATGAAAAATAATTTGAAGAGTCATTATATGTCCCCAACAAGGGGCCAGGATAGGAGGTCTTCATCGACCCTATTTCTTCTCTCAAGCTAGATATTCTTCTGCCCTATCCACCAGTAGGACTGGGACCAGCCCAGGTTCCATCAAGGTTTATTTTTTTCTTTCATGATCAGGGATGCTTTGGTTTACCTTCTGGGATTGGTTGGTGATGCACCATATGATAGTTTAAAGTCTATAAATTGGAATGGTACTAATGCGGGGGTGCAGACTATAGTTGTGATTCCCAAAGTTTAAATCCCTCTTCTGCTATTGATATCTTATTCGGTTATTTTTTAATTAATATTTTCTGAGCCTGTTATATTTGCTGAGAAGTAGAATATGTTATGTAGATTCTCTGTCTTTGGTTTTCTGGTACACCAGGAAAGGATGCTTATAAGTTCTTGATTGCTTGTCAAGACAAGCTCTATAATTTGTTCCTAGTTAAGACTCATGGTATGGAATACACTACTTTTTTGTTAGACTTGGCAGCTCGACATTGTTGAAGATGTCATCTTGATTTTAGGTCAACTGGATCTCCCCCATTGATATGGTCTTAGTTCTACAATATCTTCTTTGAAAAGTATAAGCCTCACAGCCTTAAAAAACTTTTTGGAGATCAATTATCGAGGTTTGAGTGGGGCTCCATAATGGTTGTGGAGTATGAGGCTCAGTTCTATTAGTTGACTAGGCATGCTAATTCTATTCTAACTACTCAATATGAGAGGGTTCATACTTTATTAGAGGGTTGAGATTTCCACTTTCTATGTCTATGTAGAGTTTGGTTATTGTGGGTAGGAATTTTTTAAAGGTTTTTTATCATGCTCATGTATTGGAGGAGATGCATATCCAGGCCTAAAGGGGTACTAATAAGAGGCTACAATATCAAGGTAGTTTCAGCGGAAGCTATAGTAGCTCATAATTTAGAGGTAGTAATTCTCAGAAAAGGTATCCTTCACGTCCTCCTTATCAATATCAGGGTTAGTCTAGTAAGCCTGTTCAGTCCACACTTTAAATTATCAATGGAGGCAAGTCCAGTTTCAGTGATTGTCCTAGATAGGGTCGTGGTCTATCATTGAGGGGTTTGTATTCTCTATTATTCTAGTCATGGTTGTTATTTTGGGTTTACCAGATCTTCTAGTTTCAGTGTAGCGCCTAAGGCATGTTATGGGGTTGGAGATTTTGGTCATTTCTTAAAAGAGTGCCCCAATCGGGGAGCGATTATTGTTTTAGCTTAGAGTGTTTCTCTAATTAGGAAGGTATATACTCCAGCTAGAGGTGGTATGCATGGTTGTAAAGGTGGCCTTCAGGTTTTTTGTTAGGGTTCTCAGAAAGATAGGACAAGAGATCGGTTAAGAGTCCATCTAGGTGGCGAGCATGGTCAGTTATACATTGTACCTACTGGACCTTTATATGCATGGTACACCTTTAGTAATGATTATATTGGGACTTTGATAAGATTAATACTTAATGCGTATTCTTGTTCAATATTTGGGTGTTGGTGTTAATTTTAGGTAAAACATGATGGCTTCTAAATATGACTATTGGCATGATTTATAGATATAATTATTCGTATGGTTTATAGATTCGATTATTTTTATGAGCTATGGATAAGGTTATTGGTATGGTGTATAGATATGGTTAATTGTATGATTTATTGACATAGTTTATTGATATAATTTATTGATATGGTTTATTTGTATGGTTCATTGGTACGGTTTATTGATACGAGTTTTGGTTCAAGTTCAAAAATTGATAATAATATTAATAATCTGAGTTCTTATTCAGGTCTAGAAATTGATGATGATATTAATAATATGAGTTCTTATTCAAGTTCGACGGATGAGGCTATGATGTTCATTTAGTGAGGATGTTATGATGATAATAATATGAGTTACAGATCGAGTTTGATGTTTGAGTTAGTTATGATATGACACTGTATGAATGTTTTGATGGTTATAGCTAATATTTGGTATGTTATGGATCTTTGGTGTTTACTTTCCTTTTATTGGACCCTTGGGGTTTATGGGCCACCACGTTGGGTTATGTACTTTTGCGAACTTATTGGCTTATGGTGGCTAATTTAGTAGTTTTGATTGTGTGATCTTTATGTTCCTATTCCGTATTTATTATCTTCTTATGCACAAAAATGCTGGAGCTTATTTCTAGGTATTCCCTTTTACCTTGACTTAGCTTATTTTATCTTATATCTTATCATATTTATGTCATGATTTAGCTCAATCAAAAGATGATGCTTACTAAGTACCCGTGGTTTTGGTACTTATACTATACTTTTGTACCTTTTTGGTGCAGAACTAAGTACTAGTAGTCACCAGTGATGTGATGTTTGCGATGAGTTGATTTTAGAGATAGTGTGAGCTCTTGGAGTCGGAGTTTCCACTTTTTCATTATGTTATCTATGTCTAGTCTTTCAGTTCTAAGACTGATTGTAATTGACTATTTCATTACTTATGTTCCATTTGTAGTAGCTCTTGTACAACACCTCAAAAATCCAAGACAATATTTGAATCATATTTAAAATTAATACAAAATCAGACCTCATGTTTTAGTAATTTTGTTAGTGATTTAGACACATATTAAGGTCACAGATAGCCCTATCTTATAGATAAGTCAAAACATTCCTTAGCTATTTAATTCTTGTGAGGAATATAACTATAGTAAGCTTAAAATGATCATAACTTTTTTGTTACTGAGAATTTTTTATCTGAATATAAACCATCAGATATATAATTGAATTAGCCTTCCAACGCCACCAGTTTTGCCTTAATCCAATATCGGAGTAAAACGTTATGACCAAATTACTGAAGCACTATTAGAGCTGCCAGTGACCACGACCCTGATAACGACTCGTGATCAGACATCACAGGTCATTTGGAGGGAGTTGTGATTTGGGAAATAGAGTCTTATATTAGGTTCCTAACCATGACTCAAGTCACAACTCATGGCCAGACCTTACGAGTCGTGACCTAAGTCATCAGGACCACTTCCAAGAGCTTTTCAAAGGGTTTCTAAGGGTTTTTTTGGTCGTTTCCCATTCTAATCCCAAAAATATTTTGTTTAAGCTATTCTAAGGCTGGATATAAAGCCAAACAACTCCAAATCCCTCATTCTTAACACAACACACAAATTACTCAAGAAATATGTGATTTTCTCTTCTCCAAAGTTAGAAATTAGGTTTTTCATCTCCAAGTTCAAATCCTCAAAACTTCAATTCAAGAATCTAGAGTAATCAGGTACATGGGTATTCAATGAGGACATCCATTCATCCTCATGCCGAAATTAAGATTTTATTCATGAATTTTTTTATTTTCGTAAACTAGGAATTTTACCCAATTGTTATTCTACGCTTAAATTAAATCCCCCATGATATAATTTTAACTCTTAAGCATGTTTTATAGATTACTCATCATTTTGTAGGCCCATATTATATCATTCTTGCTATTCTCAAATCAATCATGCTTTATAGGATATTAGTTATGATTTTAAGCATTTGATGCTATATGATTTTTCCCTATTTTTTTCAATTTATTTGCAATTAAACCATGAATATGTGTCTTCCCATAAGAGTAGCATCCTCCCATACTCAGAATCATGAATTCCCATTTTTATTGATAAATCATTGAGTTTTGGCTTAAAGTATGAAATTATCAATTATGATTAGCTTTTAATAGTATCATGTTCTGTTGCATTAGTCAGATTTAGTGGGTTATGAACACCAAATACATATATAGCCATGCATATATTAGTTTTTATGTTATGAGCCATTCAGATCATGCTTGTACTACTAAACTCAGAATATTATCATGTTGAGCATGTATCAATTATCATACCATGTTAAGCATTTATTAATTACCAGTGTCATTTAGTTGGGAGTAGTACTTAGCACCGAGTGAATTCAGTATGAAGGCTCACCCGCCAGTTAAGGACTAAGACCTTTGGTAAAAGTCACTAAGTTTCAAAATTAAGTTGACACTGTAGGTTATAAGGGGTCATCCACCAGTTGAGGACTGACACCCTAGTCTTTGGGACATCAGTTTAGTGGATCTACATTATCCAGTGTTGGTACCCTTGGCAAGGTACTAGCACCCTTCCAACTGGGGTTACAGGTTAGACCCTAATTTGCTGAGACTGGGGTACGTAGGTTATTGTTAGCTCCCATAGTCCTCAGTTTATGTTCAGCATATGTTTTAGTTCAGATATGCATAACCTTGTATTTAGTTATTCAGTTATATACAATACATGTTTATACTTAGTCATTGCATCATTTCACATCATACAATTTCAAACCTAGTATTCATACATGACCCTTAGTATAGTTTTACAACATATTCAGCTCTAACTTGAGATTAAATGTAGTATTCATGTTTCTACAGGTTCCCAGTTTACAGAAATATTTTAGCTCATGATTTAGAAATTTCACTATGCCTTACAACTTTACGTACATACATGTTTTAATTGCATATTCAACAAATGGCTTATAACCTCAATTTTAAAGCATGTTTTAAGTATTTTCATGACTAATGCATATCTCACATACTCAGTACATTCCAAAGTACTGATATCATACCTCTTCTACCTATATTTTTCATGTGATATAGATATATGTGCTTATTACAAGATCATAGCCAAGTAGATCATAGCATTCAACTAGCAGGGAATGAGTTCTCATAATTTGAGGACTTAAGTCAATTGCAGTTCTTGTATTTTATCTTCTTATTCTTATGCATTAATTAGGGATAGTTGGGGTTCACGCCCCTACTACCTATAAAAAGTATTAGTAGAGCTTTATAGATAGTCAGTTAGAGTTACTGTATGTAGTTTCAGTTCCCCATTCTTATAGACTACAGTGTTGTAAACTTTGAACAGAAATATATTGAAACAACATGCATCATGACTATGCATTTGCTCAGTCACCTTAGGTTTTATATGTACAATTTAAATTAGTTGCTCAAGAATTATTCCACTACATGGGTTAGCTTGGGATCACTTGTGGTTCTAAGCACTATGTTATGACTGGGGGAAGTCTTGGGTCATAACATCTTGTACCGATACTAATTGGTCCTGGGATGATTGTTGATCTTCTATCTATCAATTAAACTATTATGACTATCTTATTATTAATATAATCCCTTAAATTGTTGATTCCAACTTTTAGGCCACTTTCCACCAAGTTAGCCATTGCATATAGGTTTGAGCTATAGTTTGGCTTACCTACTAGTAGGATAAAGTAGGTGTCATCATGAATTGTAAATTAGGTCATGACACAAGCATGGTTACACGAATCAATTGTATTTCCATTATCAATAGGTTCTTCTTTTCTAGGAGAAATAATAGATCAGAGGTAGGATTTTTGAGTTTGTTCAAAGTGATAAAAAATCCTTCCCTTAGATTGGGAGAGTTACAAGTGATACTTGAGAGATTGGCCACACCACCAGTAACCCAAGGAGATTACTGGGAATAATTTTATTGAATGATTAAGGCCAAACTCTAAGTCTTTATTAGATACTACAACCCAAGGGCTAATTTTGTCCAGGAGCTATGAAGAAATCGAGGCATTGCTTAATTTTATTTTAGCAGGTCACCAACACTATTCAGACCCCAGCAAAGTGGTCACTTCTACATAAAAATATAAGGTAAGCTAGAGATGGATGATGTGTCAGCCATTTGGGATGATATTAGGAAATGGTATACCTTAATAAACTAGAGTTTACTAACTCCAAATATAGGTCAAGCGCAATTGGTACCATAGATTCGTGTGGCCTTATTATTATGTGAAAAATATAGTGGCGAATTAAGTTTACTCTAAATGTTCGTTGATTTTGGAATATATATTATATGGGGCAGAAAAAATATAGAAACCATCCAAACATATCTTGGGGTAGAAATTAGTATGGCCAAAGACAATAGTATACACATCAAGCTCCATATATGAGCAATTTTCTAGAGGAGACAATGAAGTAGTTTATGGGATAACAAACTCAAATTTTAGCCAAAATGAAAATTCCATCAATTAACTCGAGAGCCAAGTAGGCCAACTAGCTTCATCATAATATGTAAGACCTACAGGTGCATTATTGAATGATATAGAGAATAATCCAAAGTAGGCAACGATGATCACTTTAAGAAGTGGGCAAGATTTTCTAGATTAAAACCTCTAAAAAGAGGGTATGTCACTAGTCAGATAGAATTGAAACCCTTAAGCATCCATATCCTTTCTCATAATGGTTGATCCTACTACCAACCCTAGAGATAGAGCTTGAACAAGAGTAAATATGAGATAAAGAGATTTTTGAGAAGCCTAAAACTGCAATAGAGAAACCTCTACCACCTTTCACCTAAAGGTTCCAAATAAGTTGGGGTGGAATATCTTTAAATAATTGTTAAGGGTAAAGTATGTTATAGGGGTTGCTTTGTTTTTAGTTATTTATTTTAGTTGAAAAGATGTGAAGAACATTATTGAAAAAATCAAACAACACAAAAAGATTTTTTTTTACCTTTCTAGATTAGAATAGTTTGTGTTGGTTTTAGCTTTTTAGTTCTTAGTAGAGCATATTTAGCCCACCTTTAGGTTTTTATTTTTAGTTCTTTTTTGAGGGAAGGCCATTTAAACTGACTATCCTTTTTATTTTTAGAATAACTTTTGTTTTACTTTTTTAGTAATATGTATTTTCTCGATGATAGGTGGTTGACAACCTTCTTGAGGGAAGAGTTTTCATTATGCATAAGAGAGTCTTTAGGACCAACTAAATCTAAGGTTCTTTTATTAGGTTTTGTACATGAACTGAATGATACAAGTTGGTTTTAAATTGGTGCATGCTAATGTCTACCAAATTACACCTTGAAATGAAGTATACAACAATTGTTGAATCAAATATAGAACCCAACTAGGGTGGAGTCGACCCCATAAGGAATATGGCGAGAGGATAGTTCAATGTGGGTGAATGGACAAGAATGGACAAGTAAGCAAGTAACATGTATCACAATATAATTTTAACAGTCCATGTGAATGGACAAGAATTATGCTCTCCATGATTTCATAACTTAGTAACTGTTGTGTACTAGTGATTTATTTTATTGATTAGCATGTAAGATCTATAAGTTAGGTTCATCTAAATCACTATTAGGTGAATACCACTTAGTTATCAGGTAGGTCTATGAGTGTTTTCTTATTAAACCTTACCCTGGATCTCAATTAGTTGTCATTGGCTCAAGAAATTAGATGAGGGTTGTTAGCCTCAAATATGCATTACTAATCTCCTTTCATATTATTTACCCATACTTTCAAGCAAATAAGAATTAAGGCAAGCTCTAATGTTTGCAACAACAGCAAGACGGGTGTAAACAACATAAGCACGATATGTATAGACAACAACTGATACTAACATGAGTGGATAAATTAATGCAAAAGGTAGGGCATGTAATAACAAATGTGACACATACAATGAAAAACTCAAAATCTAACTCAGGTCGCCCAGCATCTTACCTCAGATGTAGATAATAAATCAGGTATAATCACTCTCAGAATCTTACATCAGGGATAACTATAAAGTAAAAGGGTAAAAGGATGTATATCTTCCTCAATCTTAGTTAAGAAGGTGGTATATTAATTTTCGGGAACCCATTATTAGGAAAAATATCAATATAAATGTGATAAAATATGGGACAATTCTGGTAAAACCCCAATCCATAGAAAATTCCTCTATATCATGTCAACTCGAAGTATAAAAGTGTATGAGTGTATGCATACCAATCCAATACAAGTATAAGCATATAGATATACATAGAATAGAGAGTATAAGAGACGAGGTAATAAAAAAGCTACCTAAGATAGCCTACCTGGGGAATCAATAATATAATAAAAAAATTCTAGAAAACCTGACCTAAGGCAAGCTGACTATCAGAACCTAGGCAAAGTCTTCCATTTGTAACTTTAAAGATATTAGGCATCCTACTCTATGTACCAAGTTAGAAGTAACTGCCTAAATTAAGGTTTGACAATGGAATTCTACATAAAGGATCCTAAGTTAGCTAACAAAACTAGGGTGTAACACCTTAAAAATCTAAGAATGGATTAGAACCATATTTCAAGTGCATATTGAAATAAAACCATGTTTTGATAGTATGAGAAGTGATTTAGACATGTATTAAGGCCACAAATAACTCCTAGCTCATAGCCAAGTCAAAACCTCTCTTACCAACTAACTTCTCTTGATGTATCTTGCTACAATCAACTTCAAATGAGAATTAACTCCTAAATTCTAAAGTATTTTTGAGATAAATATCCACCAAATAATATATATTTAAATTATATTTACAAAGCATCTAGTTTTTCCTTAATATAATATTAGAGTTAGGGGTTATACTCAATTTACCAATGTGTGTCTGTCTAAAAGAGTGTGACAACTCAGGTGATGGACCACCACACCAGTGTTGGACTGTCAAGTCAAATCGTTAGTCCTAAGCGGTAAGACTAAAATTGTCTTATTTTTTAGCTATTTGAGTCATGTCTGGTCAAGGTATTGACGGTCTGTAACCCAAATCATTAGTCGAAACTTTTCAATACTGTTATAGCATTTTCAAAGGGGTTATTTGGTCTTTTCCCATTCTTTTAAAACCAAAGCAACATAATTTAAGCTATAATAAACCTAGAATATAAGGATAAAATGCCCTAAATTCTCCATCAACATAAAATTCAGTCGACATATAGAGAGAAAACTAAGAAAGAGGTATTTTTCTTATACCAAGGAAAAAATTAGGGTTTTCCAACTTCAAACTTTAAATTCAAAGATTTCATCAAGTTTTTGAACCTTAGGTATGTTGTATTTTATTAATGGATTTACTTTCACCCATTGAGTACCAAAGTTAGCTCAATTCCCCAAGTAAAATTCACCCTTCAAGCTTAGGGTTTCCATGTAAAGTGCCAATTTCTTTAGTTTTTAGTTTCATGCTTTGACTAAACCTTGAACATATGTTTCCCATAAATTTGAGTACCCTTCTATACTCATGACTATAGAATTTTATTATGTTTATAAATTCTTGATTTTGTGCTTGAGTTATGAAATTCCTTATTGCCTTCGGATTGTAGTATTGCATGATTAGTTATATTCCTTAGAGATAGTGGGTTTGAACACCCAGTGTACTAGGATTTGATGCATCTACTTATGAGTGCTAGACCCTCCAACTTATGATCTAGGATCTCACATATACAACATATTCAAAGTACTTATCACATACTTTATTTGTGCTATATTATCTTATAATGTAGGTTCCGACATTTAGCAACTAGATTATGCTTAGTACGTTTGCGCTCTATATCAGCAGTTGTTTTTGGTGAATCCTCACTATCTAGGGCAATTAATTACCATTTTTTTAACAGTATCTTAGTTTTAGATAGTTGGAGATAGTTAGATTCTTTTCCTAACAAATCATACAATTTTGTAATACCCCAAACTTTCTTTAAGTCAAATCTAGTCTCCAAAAGAGTTAGTGATGATTTTCTAAATGATTAATGTTTAAATCAGATAGAATTTACCTAATTTTGACTTTTTATCAGGTGGTAAATTGAATTTTTTCCAACAATATCAATTTCATCCAAATCTAGTATAGGAGTAAAAAGTTATGGACATTTTATAGAGAACTGTTGGAAATACCCAGAAGTGACGGTCAGGCCGATGGACCGTCAAACTAGCGACGGACCGTCGCCCGAGCCATTGCAACTAAGGCAATGAACCCATCTTCTGGCCAAGTGTGATGGTCAGTATTGATGGACCTTCGAGTTAGCGACGGACCATCAACCAAACCATCGCAAACGAGGCAAGAAGGTCAAGTTCTGGCCAAGTGCGAAAAGATGGACCGACGGACCGCGAGCCAATGATGGACCGTTACCTAAACCATCATAGATAAGGCAAGAAGTTAAGGTTAATAGAATTCCTTGGTCATATCATTTTTGTTGATGGAAATAGAGTTGATCCTTAAAAGATCGAAGTAGTAAAAAACTGGCCTCGCCCTATCTCTCCATCAGATATTAGGAGTTTTTTTGGGTTGGCTGGCTATTACAGATGGTTTGTTGAGGGATTTTCTTCTATTGTATCCCCTATGTCCAGATTAACTCAAAAGAAAGTCAAGTTTCAGTGGTCAGATTCATGCAAAAAAAATTCAGGACTTGAAGACTTGACTCACCTTAGCTCCAGTTTTGGCTCTTCCAGATATTACAGATAGGTTCATAGTATTTTGTGATGCATCCAGGGTAGTTTTAGGTTGTGTCCTCATGCATCATGGTAAGTTCATAGCCTACACCTCCAGGAAACTTAAACCCCATGAGAAGAATTATCCTACTCATGATCTTGAGTTAGCAGTCGTAGTTTTTACCTTAAAGATTTGGAGGCATTACTTGTATGGTGTTCGTGTAGATATGTTCATAGATCATAAAAGCCTTCAGTATGTCTTTTCTCAGAAATACCTTAATCTTCTCCTGAGAAGGTGGTTAGAGCTTTTGAAATATTATGACATTAGTGTCCTTTATCATTCGGGCAAGGCTAATGTAGTGGTCGATGCTCTCAGCAAACTGTCTATGGATAGTTTTGCTCATGTTAAGGATAGTAAGAAGAAGTTAGCTCAGGAAGTTCATCATCTTTCTAGACTAGGTGTCCGCTTAGTCGATTCAGCATAAGGTAGTATATAGGTTCAGAACGTATCGGAATCATCTCTAGTATCCGAGGTGAAAGAAAAGTAAGATAGAGATCTTAGTCTTGATAAGTTGAAAGAGTCGGTTAGAGATCAGAAAGTAGAGGTTTTCTCCCAAGGAGGATATGGTATTTTACGTTTTCATGGTCATTTGTGTGTTATAGGTGCAAATGACTTGAGGCAACGAATTCTTGCAGAAGCGCATAGTGCATGCTACTCGATTCATCTAGGGGCCACTAAGATGTACCGCAATTTGTGGGAGATCTATTAGTGGAGTGGGATGAAGAGAGATGTTGCATAGTTTATGGCTAAATTCTCTACATGTCAGCAGGTTAAAAACTAGAGCATCAGAAGCCTAGTGGGTCCATGCAGGAGTTCAGTATTCCTATTAGGAAATGGGAATAAGTGAACATGGATTTTGTGATCGGTTTACCTCGTACTCATTATAAGTACGGTTCAGTTTGGGTCATTGTAGATAGGATGACCAAATTAGATCATTTCCTTCCGTTCATACCTCTTATTCAGTCAAGGATTATGCTAGACTCTATATCAGGGAGTTGGTCAAATTGCACGGTGTTCCATTATCTATTGTCTTAGATAGAGGTACCCAGTTCACCTCTCACTTCTGGAAAGCATTCCAAAAGGGTCTTGGTACCCAAGTTCATCTCAGTACAGCCTTTTATCCCCAGATAGATGGTCAAGTAGAAAGGACCATTCAGACTTTTGAAGATATGCTATGAGCATGTGCAATTGATTTCAAGGGTAGCTGGGATGACTACTTGCCTTTGATTGAGTTTGCATACAATAACAGCTATCATTCCAGTATTCAAATGGCTCCATTAGAAGCTCTCTATGGTAGGAGATGTAGATCTCCAGTCGCTTGGTTCAAAGTGGGTGAGGCCGTAGTAGTAGGGCCTGACTTGGTATTCGATGCCTTATAAAAAGTCTAGTTGATCAAAGAAAGACTTCGGGCTGCTCATAGCCAACAAAAGTCTTATGCAGATGTGCGCAGAAAGGATCTCAAGTTCGAGATTAGTGATTATGTGTACTTTAAAATATCTCCCATTAAGGGAGTGAAGCGGTTCGACAAGAAGGGAAACCTTAGTGCCCTATATGTCGGTCCCTTCAAAATTCTCAGTCATTTTGATAAGGTAGCTTATGAGCTCGAATTTCCTTTTGATCTAGCATCAGTTCATCCAGTGTTCCATGTATCCTTGCTAAAAAAGTGCATAGGTGACCCAGCATTTGTAGTCCCGGTAGAGGGCTTAGACATTCAGAACAACCTTTATTTCAAAAAGATCCCAGTCAAAATTCTTCACTACCAGACTCGTAGACTGAGGAATAAAGAAGTCCCTCTTGTCAAAGTTCTTTGGCAGAATCAGTCCGTTAAGGGAGCTACTTAGGAAGCAGAAGCATACATGTGGACCAAGTATCCTCACCTCTTTTCCGCAAACTCAGACTCAGCCCAAGGTAATAGCTTTTCTTAAGCTTATTCAGTTTCATGTTCAGATTTCAGTTATAAAACTTGGTATCAAATACCCTTGCATATCCATTCATATGTTCATGTATTATGTCAGTCACGTATTCATGCATCAGATATGCATTCTCATCACGAGAATTTAAGCTTCTCAGTAATTTCAGTCATGAATTCATGAAGACTATCCGTCACATATCCATGCATCAGACATGCATATTCAGTATGATATTTTAGTATATCAGAAGTTCAGTCATATAGACATGTTCAAATGTTCATATCCCTTAAGTAAGATCAGTCTATCAGTTTTCCCAGTCTAGTTAGTCATATTCAAGGATGAATGTTCCCAAGGAGGAGATATTGTAATACTCTAAAAATTTTTAAGTCAAATATAGTCTCCAGAACAGTTAGTGATGACTTCCTAAATGATTAATGTTTATCATGTGAGAAATTAAATTATCTTTCCAATGATACCAATTTTATCCAAATTCGGTATCGTAGTAAAAGGTTATGGACATTTTATAGAGAATTATCAGAACTGCCCAGAAGCGACGGTCAGGTCAATAGACCGTTGAGCTAACAATGGACCACCGCCCAAGCCTTTGCGACTAAGCTATGAACCCATCTTCTGTCCAAGTACTACAGTCAGGACCGATGGACCGTCTAGCTAGCGACGAACCATCGCCCAAACTATCACAGATGAGGAAGGAAGATCAGGTTCTGTCCAAGTATGATGGGATGGACCAACGGACCGTCAACCCAGCGACTGACCATCGCCACTTCGATCAGTGATTTTAAGCCATTTTTAAAAGGGTATTTAGATCTTTTTCCACCCATTTTAACCACTAATTATACCAGACCAGATCTCATAACTTCTTTATTCATCCACAACACCAAATTAGGGTTTCTCTCAAAGATCAATCCCCAAGAACAAGAACCCTAGGTGTTTAATCTCAAGTCAAGAATTCAAGCTTTCCTTCACCAATCTTCAAGAAATAATTCACCTAGGTATGTAAAGTGTTGATTCATGGGTTTTTTCACCCATGAAGCTCAAGAATTCTATTTTAAACTCATGAATTGTGATTTCCATGTGGTGAGTTAATTTTAATTATGTTAATGTGGTTGTATGAATCCCAAGTTGGAGTCTTTATGTACTTTTCATAAAACTATGCTAGTTTGTAGGTTGGAAACTTTTAAATTGAGTTAATTAAAGTAACCATGAGGCATGAACAGTGTATACACCTAAGCCTAAGGTTATGAATGCAATGTGTTTGATAAAATTCTCAAGAGAACAGGAATCATTCTTTAGGACTCAATTATGACCAAATTGATGAACCTATGCTTTACCTTTATGTTCAAAATGACTTCCATGATATTGTTATGCATTGAAATTATTTGATGGATTGTACATGAGATTAGCCTATGAAATTATGACATGTTTATATTCTTTCCTATTCATGTACCAAACCATGATAATCAAGTGCCTCATGAAATTCCCCAATGATTGTAGTATGGGTTGTTGATTATGGTTGTGAGTCTAGGAAGTGTCATGTCTTGTCAGTTTCATGCTATCGAGTCTTGGGGAACTTGTACCCAATAATTTAGTTGCGTGCCTAGAGCCATGTCAGTTTTCAAGATACTCTCAGTCAAGCCATGTTAGTAGAATTCAGTCAGTCTCAAGACTCAGGAAAACTCAGTAATCATAGTAATATTCCGTCAGTCAATGAAACTCAGTGAAAAAAGTCCAGTCAGTTCAATATAATTAATTCAGGGTCTAATCAGATGGGAGTAGGATTCAGCATCGAGTGAGCCCAAGTATGGGAAATCACATGCGAGTAGAGGGTGTAATTCTTAGAAGCAATCCTTGTGCTCTAGAACTACATATCCAGTGTAGGTTGAGACATCAAACCTGCTAGTTGAGGGTAAACGAGGTGGATTAACCTGTTATATAAGGGACCAACCATTATCCATAGAGTACCTGTTAGATGAGGGACTACCCACAGCTTATTCTTACCAGTGGCGTGATATTGACACCCTTCCAATTGGGGTTACAAATTGGACCCCAACTCAATTATATTATCTTATTTGGGGTATGTCGGTTAGATGACTAGTTCCCACAATAACAGTCACAGTCTCAGTCTTAGTAATAGAACTCAAATAGTTTTACAAAATTCAGGACTATTAGATACAGTCACCTTGTTCATACGAAACTCATCTAGTTCCATCAAAAACAAGACTGTTAGACACAATCATTCAGCTAATTGTATATCAGTTATACAAAACTTATGTAATCAGTATTCAGATTCAGTGATGTCATGATCTCAGTCACAGTTCACGTATTCATGCACGTATTCTCAGATTCATATTATTCAGTCAGTTAGTATTATTCATGCATATAAACCCCTTGCATTCAGCCTACCTCACTTGCATACCAGTACATTCAATCATACTGACACATTTTTGCTATGGTGCTTTATACCATAGGTTCAGAAGCACAAGCTCTAGAGTATCCTTACTAGATCAGACGTTTAGCATCCAAACTAGCAGTGAGTCCTCATCATTCGAGGATAGATGATTATTTTATTACTTTATTATTTCAGTAGTCCGGAGTTAGTTGGGGATATGTCCCATCAACTCTTTATTCAGACAGTTTTGAGGATTTAAGACTAGCATGTTTAGACAGTTATTTCAGTTGTTTTGGTATTGATATATCGTATCTCCAGATGTTATGTTTAACAGATTTTTGAACCTTATGGCTTTTCAGCCTTTTATTCTGAATTTATACAGTATATTATGCAGTGCTCAGTACAGATATCAGTCATAGGTTAGCTTGTGGTCCTTTAGGATCATGAGCACCGTTTTGCATTTCGGGTACCAGATTTGGGTCGTTACAGATGTAGAGGCTTCCAAATAGATAGTTATATTTTTAACTTGTTGATTATGTTAGACAGTCTTAGTTTTGGCATCCATTATTGAGTTTTCTTTTTTTATGACCATGTCATTTAGTTAGAATTTCATTATTTACTTTAGTATTATTAGTGTTTTGCTAGGCTACGGGTTAGCTTGGGGTAACTTGTGACTCGGAGTACTGTATTACGACAAGAGGCTCATCTCGGGTTGCCACAAACTTGGTATTAAAGTATTAGGTTTAAAGTGTCCTAGGGTGTCTAAAAGACCCATTAAGTATAGTCTTATTCATGGCTATTAAGCATGCTACACTTATGAGTGAGAGGCTACGAAACATCGTAGGAAAATTTTTACTTCTTTTATGTTTATATCATGCGATAGAGTATGAACTCTATTAAAACCTTCTTATAAATAATTCTTTACATATTTATAGACTTTGATTTCCAAGAGAACTAATGGAAGGAGGAATAGTAATTAGGAAACACAACTACCAGCTACATCAAACCCTCTAAATTAATAAGTCTTCTATGCTGAGTTTAGGGTTGGTTTCATAGCATTACCATAGTCTATGATCACCTAGAATAACCACCAAGTTATTGGACCAACCAACCCAGTAATGAATATGATAGTAGCCAAATTTCAAGACTTTACTCAAATGAATCCTCTAATATTCTTTGGTTTTATGTCCGAAGAGGATCCACACGAGTTCTTGGATAGTATTTCAAAAATTAATGAAATCATGGGTGTCACTCCAACTATAAGTGCAAACTTAGCTACTTATCAGTTGCAAGGAGTGGCTCACATCTGGTTCAAGTAATGAAAGGATTATAGAGGTGTAGATACAAGATAGGTAGAGTAAGATGAGTTTGTTGCTACTTTTCTGGATAGGTTTTCCCACTTAAGTTAAGGGAAGCCATGGTGTAGGAATTCATAATCTAAAGCAGGGCAACATGAGTATGAAAGGGTATTCCCTTAATTTTACACATATTGCAAAATATGCTCTGGCTATGGTTGTTGACTCAAGGGCCTGAATAAGAAAGTTTGTGTCAGGTATTTTTTAGGATATGGACAAAGAGTGTAGAACTGCTATGTTTGTTAACAAATGGACATCTTCAGATTGATGGTTCATGCTCAACAAATTGAATAGAAGAAAATCCAGAAGAAGAAAAGGGAGAATAAGGATACCAGAATAGGTAGCTTTAATTTCTCTCAGCAGAGGTCAGATGGTTGTAATAGTTCTTAGTTCCACAAGAAATCTTTAGCTACTACCCCATCTTCTACTAGTACTCCAATTCCCAAGTTCAAACTAGATAATTAAGATAGAGCTTCAGGCTTTAAGTCTAAGGATAGAGTAAATAATATTCTTACTAACCAAATTTGCAAGAAATGTGGTAGGAACCATAAAGGTGAGTATATAGAAGGAAGTGATGGTTATTTTGGGTGTGGAATGTTAGATCACCAATTGATAAAATGTCTAGTAGCTTCACAAAGAGGTAGTAAGCCAATCAACGGTACCGAACCTTCATTGGAACAATCCAATTTCAGTCATGGTACCGATAATGTTTCACTATGGTACCAGTTTGAATTGATAAACTCGGTACCCAATGGTTTGGAATCTAGTATCGATGTGGAACGATGGTTTTTTTCGGAAGCCCTGGTACGGATTGACTCGGTTCTGGTCTTGCATCGGCCTAGAAAATGGTTGGGATAGATCTGAATATTTTAATTTTTTAAATTATCTTAACGTTATTATAGACATTGGGGGGCCGACCAACGATTATATTTGACCTATCCCCCTACCGCCCCACTGCTTCCTTACAAAATTTTCACTATAAATACCCCTTATACCTATTTTTTTCTCACAAATATTCTCATACTCTCTAATATACTCTATAAAAATTTCTTTATTACTATCTTAATAATTATAATAATTTTATTAGCTAATTGGAGTTGAAGATTTTTTTTGAAGATATTACAACCTCCGGTTATCATCATTTAATTCCCACAATTGGTTACAGACGTTCAGTATATTCATTTCAACTTTAATCTCTCTTTTATTTACTCTAATCTCTATAATTTTTTTATTAGTATCTATATTTGTTTACTTTGATAAATATTTTATTTATAATATTTATATTTCTTGTTTTAATATTTTTGCTATATTTAAATTTAATTATGGATGCCAATAAAAATAGTAGCGGTAAAAAAGTAATCTTTGGTCAGATTTTTCGTAGAAGTAAAAAAATAGTGCTCCTACTAAGTTCATTACTACTTAGATTTAGTAATGTTCATGAAACTTTTTTATGACAGCCTAATAATTTCGATATTGGTGCGGGTATGGAGTTAAACCATGAGACCATAAGTAAGCGTTATGATAATTTTAAGAAAGACTTATCGGAAGAAGATGATATAAAAGAACAAGATTTAGGTGAAACCCCTACCCCTACTAGTCCGATTACAAAATTATCGGAAGTAGGTGAAAAAGCTCCTCTTTTACCAAAATTTACTTGTTTCTAAGGTAACGAACATCCTAAAACGTCTTTACTTTTAATTAATGTCAAGAGTTATGAAACATTTGTCTAGGGGAAACAATGGCTGGACATGGTTTCCAAGTATACATTTGAGGAAATATAATAAAGAATTTATTTGTCTAGAAAAAGAGGCTAAGGCAAAAAAAAATAATACACCATTGCCGAAAGAATATGTTGGAGGTAATATGGTTAAGACTTATTTAAATATGTATAACCGGGCTGGCCCAAGCTCATCATCGATATATAGTGATGCTGTAGATGGAGAAGAATTAGTGAAAATGGTTGCTCTTATGGGATTGTCTTTTAGTTTTCCTTCACACATCAGTTTTATTCATTATATTTAATGAGTACATAATCCCTCTTTTAGAGGTTTTTTATGAAATACAATCAAAAATAACATTCTATTAAGTTAAACATTGTCATTTTCTTTGTTGCGCATTTAGTAAATTTGATGGTTAGATATTTATTACTTCTGCTATGGGTCGTAGTATTCATGTTGATGATTATTTTACTCTCATGGCTCAATGAATTGATCACCATTGAAATATGTAAAACAGAATTATTTCTTATAAATATGTTGACGAGACTAAAACTAGTTGCTATATAGATGGTACAATAGGAAAAATCTTGAAATATCTTAAACTTATTGATAAAATTATCATATACACATTAGATAATGCTTCTAACAATTTGAAAGTTGTCAACTTTTTAAAAGTTAGACTCTGTCTAATAGATGATTATTATTATTTTCATGTTAAGTATACTGCACATATTTTAAATTTTATAGTAAAAGACGGTGTTGAGTTGTTGGAAAGTGGTTGTTTTAAAGTTCGAGTTGCTTGTAATTTTATTTTAAAATTTAAAAAGGCTATAATATATTATTTTAAACATCATTGTGGAAAATGTGAAATTTCATATAGAAAAGTTCTAAGAGAAATTCCTACAAGATTGAATTCTTTATATCAAATTCTTGAAGTTGCTTATGTATATCATGAACCTATACAATAAGCTTATAATGCTAATAATTTGGAAGTTGATTTAAGACTATGTGATGATTATTGAACTAAAATAGAAGAACTTTGTAAGTTTTTGAAAAGTTTTTATCAAACTACTAATAGGGTATTTGTCCAATATACTCCAACTATTTCTTTTATTTTAGTAAATATTACTGTTGTTTCTAAAGTACTTGCTGAATATAAAAAAGTTCTTTAATGAAAGATTCAATTGAAGTTGTGATTGATAAATTTAAAAAGTATTTTTTCTATTCCACAAATTTATTTGACTACTTTATCAAACAATTTTTCAAAGAAATTGGTGTAATGATAATGGTTCAAACAATTTACAGAATTTAGAAATTGGACCTAATGAAAAGACATCAATTGAAACTTGTTGTGATAAATAGTAGCTATATCTAGGAGTTTATAAAACTTGTATCAAGTTACAGAATAAAATATTTCGTCGGCCGGCACTCCTACTTCTAGGCCTAGATGTGACATTTTAGATGCCAAGATTGGTGAAGAACTTGGTCTTCAATGTTCTAGCAGTAATAATTTTGAATCATATATTTCACAAGATCGGGATAGTATATGAGATGCAAATGAACAACTTTAACTTTTAGCATGGTGGAAGACCAGTATCAAACAATTTCCAAAGCTTTCAAGGATGGTTCAAGATGTGATAGCAAATCAAGCATCTTTAGTTGATTCAGAGCAAGCTTTTATCTTAAGAAGATTTATAATTGGGGATCATTGATATTCATTAACAAATGATAGTTTGTAGATTTTGGTATTATTTAGAGATTGGATCAATGTCAAACGATGAAATTTTGGGCTCCCAAAATTACTGCCCCAAATTAAAGATGAAATAGATGAAATACTTGAGAAAAATAATGATGATGGAATGAACACAATGGAGGAACAAGGAAAAGATCAATTATGAAAATATGTCTGCGGAAGAAATATCTATCAACTAGGATATTTTGGATATTATAGAAATCAATAAGATACTAGTGTGGAGATCTAATTCAAACAGAAACCTTCCTAGAATGTGGCAGCATAGATTAGATTCTAATTTAATATTCTTAATACATGTACAACGTACAATGTACAAAATTTTAATAAATATATAGGCTATTCACCTTAATTTTAAATTTGTCTTTTATTTAATGCAATTAACGTTATATAAAGTCTTTACTAAAATAAATTTTAATAGTTTAACTATATAAAGTTAGAAAAGTTTTATAAATTCATATATGTTAATGTTATAAAATTTCTATAAGTCAAGTTTAATATTTTTTTACAAGTTTTTGTAAAGACATTAAGTCAAGAACTTATTATTTCTTATAAGTTAGGAAAGTTTTATAAATTCTTATAAGTTAATGTAATAAAATTTCTATAAGTCAAGTTTAATACCATTTTTAACAAGTGTTTGGGAAAAAAAATTCAGTCAAAAAGTTTTAAATATTTATAAGGTTTGAAAGAAAAAAATGTATTACATAACAAAAAACTTTAAGAAGATTAAATGATTTTTAAAACTTTAAAAATCTATTTTTATAATTTTATAATTTAAATTAAAAAAAATGTTAATCCTTGATTCCGATTCGATCAGACTTGGGTCTTTGTCGATAACCAACGGATCAGGTTGGAACACTATAAAATTCCTATAGACCCGGTACCGGTAGTACCCATTTTGGTACAACACACCTGTAAGAGGGACCCAAAAATAAGTTTTATGCCCTTCAGACTCGATAAGATAAGGAGGGTTCTCCTGATATGGTCACTGGTATGTTGCAAGTCATTTATATTCATGTTTATGTATTATTAGATCTCGGTACACACTTTCCTTCGAGACTCCCTATAAAGAAATAGAATTTGGTGTTAGCCTTGAAATTCACTCAGAACTCTTCTCAGTTTCTACTCCAATTGATAATTTGGTCATATCCAGATAGGTATCGAGAAATCGCCCGATCAGAGTATCCCAACAATCCACCTAATCAGTTTTGTAGAGTTAGACATGATAGATTTTGATGTTATTCTTAGCATGGATTGGCTCCATTCTTTTTATGCCACAGTTGATTGTAGAAACAGAGTAATCCAATTTCAATTCCTAAATAAGCGAGTCATAGAGTTAAAAGGTAGTTCCTCAGTGCCTATAGGTCGATTTGTCTCTTACCTTAAGGCAAGAAAAATTATTACCAAAGGGTGCATCTATCATATTGTTTGGTTTAAGGATTCAAAGTCTAAGATGCCAATTCTTGAGTCAGTTCCTATGTTAAATGAATTTCCAAAAGTGTTTTCTGAAGATCTGCCTTTTATTGAGAGGGAAATTGACTTCAAAATAGATCTCCTTCTAGATAACTAGCTAATTTTAATTCCACCCAATAAATAGCTACAGCCGAGCTTAATAATTTAAATTAAGAATTCTAAGATCTCCTAGACAAGGGTTTTATCAGGCCTGGCATCTCTTCATTGGTGCTTCAATTTTATCGTACACAAGAAGAACAGTTCTCTAAGAATGTGTATTGACTATAGACAGTTGAACAAAGTCACAATCAATAATAAGTAATCCATTCCCATGATTGATGACTTATTCCACCAGTTTTAGGGTAGAAATTGTTTCTCTTAGATACACTCAGATCCGGCTATCATCAGCTCAGAGTCAGAGAACTTGACATTTCAAAGACAACCTTCAGTACTCAGTAAGGTCACTTAACATTTATTGTTACATCTTTTGGGCTAAAGAATACTCCTGTAGCTTATGTGGAATTGATGAACAGAGTGTACAAGCAATAATTAGACATGTTTGTTATAGTTTTCATAAATGACATCCTCATTTATTTTTAAAGTGAAGATGAACATGCCGACCATTTGAGGATTGTCTTACAAACTCTCAAAGATAGCCAATTATTTACAAAGTTCATGAAGTGTAATTCTAGTTAAAATCAATTTAATTCACAGTCATATTATTTTTGGTGAAGGCATTCGGGTTGATCCTCAAAAAAACAAAGTAGTTAGAAATTTGCCTCGACCTATCTCTCCATTAGACATCAGGAGTTTCTTGGGTTTAGCAATTACTATAGAAAGTTTGTTGAAAGATTTTACTTTATTGCTTCTCCCACGTACAGAATGACTCGGGAGAAAGTCAAATTCCAATGGTCTAATTCTTGCGAGAAGAGTTTTCAAGAGTTGAAGACTCGACTCTCCTCCACTATAATTTTGACTCTACTAGAGGGTTCAGATGGGATTATGGTTTATGATAATTCTTTAAGAGTTAGATTTGTTGTGTTTTGAAGAACCGAGGTAAGGTTATAAAATATGCATCTAGAAAACTCAAACCTCATGAGAAGAACTACACAACTCGTGATCTTGAATTGGAAATAGTTATTTTTGCCTTAAATAATTGGAGGAATTATCTTTATATGGTTTGTGTTTGTGTGTTTACTAATTGCAATAGTCTTCAGTATGTTTTCAACCAAAATATCTAAATCTTCTATAGATAAGGTAGCTAGAGTTATTACAAGATTATAATATGAGTGTCTTGTAACATTCAGGTAAAGCCAATATTATAGCTAACATTCTAAGTAGATTGTCTATGGGGAGTATTGCTCACGTTTAGGATAAGAAGAAAAAGTTAGTTTGTAAGGTTTGCTAGCTTGGTGGATTGTGAGTTTAATTGGTTGATTCAATTCAAATAATATCTTAATTCAGAATAGGTAAGCACTTCAGATTTAGTGAAGGATTATGCTAGACTCTTTCTTAGAGAGTTGGTGAAATTACATGGAGTTCATTTGACCATCATTTCAGATAGGTTACTCAATTTACCTCCTAGTTTTGGAAGACCTTCCAGAAGGATCTTGGTACCCAGGTTCATCTTAGTACGGTTGTTTATCTATAGATAGATGGTTAGGAAGAAAGGACCATTTAGACCTTAGAGGATATTTTGAGAGCATGCATGATTTATTTCAAGGGTAGTTGGGATGATCATTTGCCTTTGATTGAGTTTACATATAATAATAGCTACTACTCCAGTATTTAGATAACCACATTTGAATTACTTTATGGTAGATGGTGTAGATGCCCTATTAGTTTATTTGACGTTGGTAAAGCTACCTTGATAGGTCAAGATTCAGTTCATAAGGCTACAGAGAAAGTTCAGTGGATTATAGTAAGACTAAAAATCACTCAGAGTCATTAAAAATCATTTTTCATATGTGAGGAAAAGGGAGACTAAATTTACTATTGGTGATCTTTCCTACTCGAAGGTTTCACCTTTGAAAGGGATGAAGATATATGGTAAGAAGGGAAAGTGTAATACCCCGTAGGATCCTAGGCTAATTTCCAACTCTTAGTTGTATGTTTAAGGGGTCCAAGGCATAAATTTTACACTAATTGTAAGGGAATTAACCATTTTTAGGACCATAAGAATTCAAGGATTATATTTTTTGCCTTCTTGAGTTTGAAATATCGATTTATGAGTTCAAATATGTTTAGGGATGTTAAAAGGGTTATTCGGGAGGGTTTTGAAATTTTCAAAAGAAGTCCGGGGTGATTTTAGACCTCAGAGGCAGTACCCTCTGTGATATTGGAATGTCACAGAGGTTAGCCTCCGGGATAATCACTATGAAATGGAAGCTGGACCTCCGCAATTAGCTTCGTGACGCGGAGGTTAGCCTCCACAATAACCTCCATGACACGAAAGCAATATTTCCTTCTTTCTTAATTTAAAATCCAAGGGAAACTTTGGCCTTTACCCCCTCACCCCAAGTGTCCAAATGACGAATTAAAACACCAAGAGGAGCATAAATTTCCCATTACCTATCAGTTTACATACGTAAAAACCCTTCCCCTTTCCCAAGAACAAAAATTAAATTATCTCCTCTAGGATTCAAGAATACAAGGTTCCAATTCCATTTTTTTTATCCACGAATTCAAGTAATTAAGGTATGTTGTATATTCATCAATGGGTCCCTTTCGCCCATTGAGTCCCAAGAATTTCCTATTTTTACAAGTATAAACCCTTCTTCCACAATTGATGGAACTTCAAGTAGACTATGAATCTTATAAATATTCCCTCAATTATTTTGATTTTAAACCATGAAAATGCATTCCCTCATGATAATGATGTTTCCATATGTTTTATAATGTAAATGCTTACTCCCATGATTTATTATTGAAATATTGGATGTTAAATATAATTTTTCACTACCATGGATTGTTCAATTCTTCATTAAATAGTGTTGGTGTGTTATTAACACCCGATACCTAGGAAAAGTATGCATGTTTTAGACTTATGAGTTACAAATCATTCAGACCATGTTTATATCATTAAATTTAGATTATAAATGCACCAGTAATTTTCGCATACCATATTTGAGCAAATCAGTTATTAGTGTTTGTAATACTTTATACTTCTGTGTCAGTTTAATTGGGAGTAGAACTTAGCACCAAGTAAATTTAGGGATGAAAACTTTCCTACCAGTGGAGGGTGTGATCTTTAGTAACAATCCTTGCGTTCCAGATCTACATAGACAATGTAGGTTTTGAAAGGTCTTCCTACCAGTTGAGGGTTGATACTCTGTTAGGAGAATGTGCCAATATAGGATGACTCCCTAGTCCTTTGGGATGCCAGTTTAGTGGATCCATAGAGCCAATGTTAGAACACATGGAAAGGTATTGACATCCTTCCAACTGGCTTACATGTTGGACCCTAATTAGCTCAGATTTGGCCATGTCGGTTACATGATAGCTCCTATAATTTCAGTCAGTACTTAGTCTACATCATTTCAAGTTTTCTTGACCAAGTATTCAGATTACAAGTTATTTAGTCAGTCAGTTTACAAATTATTTCAATACATGCTTTTCTTGGTCTTGCATTCTTATATTTACATGTTCATGCATCCGTGTTTAGCTTCCATATGTATTTTAGTTAGTCCTTACATCACATTCAAGTACATTCAAAGTACTAAGTGCATACTCTTATTTTGCGCTATATTGTCTTATAACATAGGTTCGGATGCTCAATTATCTGATCATCCTTAGGCAACTCAGTACCTATCAGTAGCAGTAGTGATGAGTACTCATTCATCAACGACAGGATATTTTTCTTTAATACTTTATTTTTCTCAGACAGTTGGAGTTAGCTGGGGGTTTGTCTCATCAGCTCCTTTTTTTAAAAGGCTTCCAGACAGCATTCTAGTTTTCAGCTGTATTAGTGTTCAGACATGTTGACTTATATTTTAGTATTACTTCCAATTAGACTTTATTAGTTTAT
This sequence comes from Capsicum baccatum var. pendulum, assembly GCA_030864225.1. Classification (NCBI taxonomy): domain Eukaryota; kingdom Viridiplantae; phylum Streptophyta; class Magnoliopsida; order Solanales; family Solanaceae; genus Capsicum; species Capsicum baccatum. Next base: position 153,191,054 of record CM061560.1, on the reverse strand, counting down.
CTTCCACTTGTTTCATTATTATTTTATTCAGTGCTCACAGCATGTACCAAATCATGGGTTAATTTGGGGTCATTTATGGCTTTAAGCACCGTGTCATGACTAGGGGTAGCCTCAGGTCGTGACAAAACTTGGTATCAAAGCCTAAGGTTTTAAAGTGTTCTAGGGAATCTGAAAGCCGCATTAAGTAGATTCTTTTACATGAATGTGAAACGCACCACACATATGGGCAAAGGGATACAAGATATTTTAGGAAAGTTTTCCTTCATTCAGTATTTATGTGTAACGCCCCAAAATCTAATCTCGAGACTTCACACGGTGCTCAAGGCTACGAGTAGCCCCAAGCTAACCCTTTGAGCCTGCTATTAGGTCTAAACCTTACTTTAAGATAAACTAGTCAAGAAATAATGTTGTATCATACCAAAACTGAACTGAATAAATTGAAGATACTGTCTGAACAACAAATACTGAAACTCTATAAATAAACTCATAGTTCGAAAAGCCTCTACTACTAAAGAAATAGAGAGCCATTGGGACAAACCCCCAACTAACTCAGACTAAACTGAAAAAGATAACTCAATTACCATGAAAGCTGGAAATCTGAAGAAGTAGGCCCTTGAATCATAAAGGCTCACCAACTGTGAGATCGTACATAGAGATTCTCAAACTACTCACGCTATTGATACTGAGCACCTGAACCTACATTATAAGACAATGTAGCACTTAGACATATATGTGGATCAGCACTTTGAGGTTGTACTGAGTATATGGGGGTGTAATGCATAAGTAAGACATCATCGTAATTAGAAAATAAACGCATGTTGGATGTATATGACTCACATAAGCTTGATTATCTAAAATATAAGAATATAAAATCATGTATAACAAATCATACTTGTAAATCTAGTGAGTCATAACACTTAGTCTTAGAAAAGCTTTTTTATCATTCTTTTCTTTTGAAACTTAAAAGCTTTGGGAGCTTTGAAAATCTTGGAACTTTGGGACTTAGGGAGTTTCTTCTAACCATAATAAACCATGTGAGCTGACGTGGAGTCCAATGTCCTTCCCATATTGGGGAGAGTTGTTCTACCCTTGCCATCGAAATAGATCCCTAACTTAAGTGACCACTATCTTAGCCCACTATGAGCAAATCAGAAACCTATGGTGGCACATAGTTCTGGGGCATGAGACCTTGAAATAATACCCAAATCTATGGTAAATACTACTCCCTTACTTATTGCGCAGAACTTTTAGGAAATCCACCTTAAAACAGCATAAGGGTTTATAATGAAAACCAATTAGACTTTTCTTTGCTTTAAATCACAAACTGTATGAATAATGTGGATTCCAATCTTTGCTTAGATCAATAGATCAACTTTATTTATCTAAATCTAAAAATAACTAATCATGGGATGCTTAAAACACAGTCATTCTTGAAAGGTAAAATGACCTTGTGGATCCTTATACTATGTCAGTTTTGTAAGTTGGACGCTTCTACTTACATGTTTGTCATCTGAACCCCTGAACCCATTAAAAAGCAACTTCTTAAACACAATTTCTGGTGTGGCATCCTATGTGGCTGGGACCACATAGGAGTGTGTGTTTTAGTGTCCAGGCATGCGTCAGCTAAAAAATTAAAGGGCCCGAACGGTGAAAAAGGGTTCCAACACCCATTATAGATGCTCCTTCTTCCTCATTTTGTTCCAACACCATTGTTGGAGCAATTTGAGCATATTTTTCATCCGTTCTTCTCCATTTTTTCTCTCTCCAAGTTCTTGTTTATTAATTTTTTTTTGCTATGCTTGTAATATTGGAAAGTTAATTTTTTATATAATTTTTTGTAACAGCATGACAGTTCAAATTTGTTATTGTCGACTTTACGCGAAACTTAAGATGTCAAGAACCCCAACCAATCCGGGAAGAATGTTTTGGGGCAGTCAAAAATATCAGGTTGGTACTGGTTGTGGATTCTTTTGATGGGCTGATGAAAATGAACAATATAAAGGTAGACATCGAAGGTAACGAAGACAATAAGGACTAGGAAGATATAGAAGGCACGGAAGATATTAAAGACCAAGCATTAGTATTGATATCACTATTATCATTATCGTTGTCATGTGGTTTATATCTATTATATTATTTAAGATGGCTTTGATCTATGTAGTTTGTATTTACAATGAAACAAAATTAAAATTTAATGAGAAACACCATTTCCAACATAAAAATCTGCAATATATAATTGGCATCAAAATAATTGTCTTAACAACATCAAAAAGCTTGTCTTCACAACAATGAACTAGAAATCTTAAAAAATTATCTTAATAACACTTGGGATCAATACAGAAAGAGAATTACACTAATGTGTTGCTTGAGTGCTTGTTGTGGATTGATTTTTGATGGCTTGAGTGCTTGATGTGGCTTGAGTGGTTGGAGATGACTTTGCCTTTGATATTTTGCTACTTTGTTGTTGTAGCTTTCTTTGAGTTATTGTAGCTCCACATTTCCATCTTAGTCCATTTGGTTTGAAACCCAAGTCAATATTGGTTGGATCTGAACTAATAAGTGTTGGACTATGTAATACTCTATCAGTATTTCCAGACTGTAAAAATAAAAAAAATTAGTTATTCATGCACTAATTAAAACCAGTTAAATGTAAAATACATTATATAAAACTTACCCTCTCTACCACACTGCCACTTGTTCCAAATAGCACACTAAAACTTGATTCTTTTGCCTCAGTCTTTTATATGCCAGATTTGCACCACCTCTCAAAGCTATACTAGTCTTCCTCTTTTGGGAACCAATACCATTAGTAGACAGCTGAGTTGTAGATTATGTAACAGTAGCACCCACTGCTAAAGTGGTAATGGGCATCACAGCAGCTGCAGGCCTTATATCAGCTGTTGAGGCACGTGCAGGCCTCACACCACCAACTGATGCAGTATTTGCATGTCTTCATGCAGCTGTTGGTGCACTGTGAGCACTTGCAGGCCTTCTTGAACATGTTGGTGCATTTGAGCATTTGAAGGCCTTCCTGCAGGCTTTCTGTTGCTTCATTTAGCATTCATAGGCATCTCTTCAGCTGTTAAAGCATTTGCATCTCTCTCAGCAGCAGCAACTGTAGTATTAGTTCTGGCTTGCATACTTGGTTGACTGCCACAGCTACTACTGAAATCTTTTTTCTACAAAAAAATATGAAAAGGTCAAAAACACATTCAAAAAGAGTAAAATTCATCAATAAGAAAAACTTTAGCTTACCAAAGTTGGACATCCTTTCTTGTTGTGTCCAATACACTTGCACACAGAATATGTCATTTTTCCTCCTTTTCTTGTAGCCTTTCCAAAATTATTCTTAACAGCTTCATCCTTAGCTTTTTTTTTTATTTTTATCTGGCCTTCCTGGCATGGGAGTAATCTCAGGTGGCTCAATTGGTGGTCTTGTGCTTCTTGGCCATATGTTAATATTTTTCATTGGTTGAGTATACTTTTCATATGCCTTTAGGTATGTTTCCCTTTGATATTAGTGATCAACATATGACTTCACATTCCATCCCGTGTAATGCATTGCAGCAATTGCATGTGCAAAAGGAATTCCCTTTAGTTGCCAAAACCTACAACTACATTACTTCCTCTTCACATTAACAACATGTGTATAAGGTGGATCACCAATCTCAAAGCCCATATCACCATTAAATCTCACCTCATACTTGGTTGCATATTCAGCATTCTCTGCAAGAACTTCCATAGCCATTGGTGATACATCAATGATCCATTTTTCACAAAAATCTCTCATTTGATTCATTCTTTCCATGACTTTACATCTTATTTCCTCCAACATAGTGATAATTGTCTTGAACCTAGCAGCTAAAATCCAACTATTGAAAGTCTCACACATGTTGTTTTCAACCACATCACACTTGCTATGTTCCTTAAAAAAAGCCCTACACCATGTCTCTTTGTTGTACTTGAGCAAATCTTCCACAATTCCAATACCTAACTCACTTATTTCATTAAGTTTCTTTTGTAAGTACACTTCAAATAGGGCCCTTGCAACCTGCCAAAAATTTTTTCCCCTTTTCTCACCACTCCAAACCTGCTTCCAGTTGGCCCATATATGTCTAGCACACCGTCTATGCTCAGCATTTGGCAGTAGATTAGTAAGTGCCAAATGAAGACCCTATCAAAACATGTAAAACAGTAGTTAAATGTTAAAGACATCATTGCAGCAAACTAGCCAGTAATAAATAACTAAAAAATATGAACAGATGAAGAGTCATACCTTCTGCATATCAGACATGACTGTCAAGTCTTCACCCCTATTTTCTTCAAGTTCCAAATCATGGCTGATGCACCTAAGAAACCATGACCATGTGTCCTTGGTTTCTTTATCAACCACAGCCCATGCTACAGGGTACATTTGATTATTTCCATCTTTGGAAATGCAAGAAAACAAGATACCTTTACATGCACCCTTGAGAAAGGCACCATCTAAACCAATTATTCTTCTGCAGCCCTCTTTTCATCCATTTTTAAGGCCCCAAGACAAATATAAATGCCCATAAACACCTCTTTTCCTGGAACTGCATTCTTGGATGTCCTAATAGATACAGTGGTACCAGGATTGGTTGTCCTCAATTGTTTGGAATAGTCATACAACCTAGAAAACCCTTCAACAAAATCACCAAAATGTTCATTCATAATTCTAATTTTGCCTTTCTACAGGTTGTTTTACTAACATACAGCCCATTGTCCTTTCTTAAAAGTGCTTGAATCTGATGCAATTTTATTAATGGATCACTTATAATCCTATCTTTGTAATGCTTACTAATCCACAAAGAGTTGCACATCTTATCTCTTGTCCTTTTAGAACACTTGTGTACAGGGAAGTAAGTTTTCACAGTAAAAAATCCTATGTTATCAATACTTCCAAGAATAACCCAAGGACAACCCTTGTGCTTACACTTAGCCCTTACCATTTCCTTCTCATTAGGTTTCAACTTAAGTTTCACACTTTTTTTAATAGAGTAACTCTGCAGTGCCTCTCTAAACTCAATAGCATTCAAAAAAAACCATATTCAACTGAAAACATACCTTCTTTGCAGTTTTATCAAAGTATATCTTGCTAGAAAAAGTTCTACGTAGTGGATCTACCGCTTTATCATCATCAATAGGATCTACTTCCTCTTCGTCACTAATGTCACTACCCGGATTTAAACTATCAAAATAAGGGTCATCCCCACCCAGTTTACCTTCATATCTAACCCCCTTGTTCTTACAAATATCCTCAAAACCAGCATCTATATCTACTGGTCTAGATGGTATCTCATCTACATTCACCCTATCATTCTTTTCTTTTGCTTGTTTTTCAATGTTAGCCTTTCTAACTTGAAACAACTCTTCATCAAAATCACTCAACTCTTTAATGTTTTCATCAACATCATAAAGTGAATCACCATCAGAATCAGTCCAATCAAAATTTAATTCAAAATCAAATATTTGGAGATGGTATGTGGAGAAATCATTAAATTGATCTTCACCTAAGCCTTCATAAAAAACCTTAGATTTTCCTTTTTCTGCCCTAGGAGGCTGATTTTCATTTATATATTCATCTTTATTTATATCCAATGGATGAGATGAAGACACATCAGCCTTATCAGGTTCAACAGGGGTTGTCACATCACCATTACTAAGTTGTAATAATGGTGGAGTGGATGCCACATCATCATTAACAAGTATAGGTTCACTAATTTGGTGAACCACATATACATCAATCAAATCTCCATATTTTAAACTACTGATAAGGCTTAAAACATCAACATCATTTTCTAACTTGTAATAATAGCCTTTTTTGTTTACTCTACACCAAAGATTTCAATTTTTTCCACATCTAAATCTGTTGCTAAGTTATGAAACAATATAACATGAAGCTTATCAATATCTACTCTTATTTTATCAGGAATACAAATTCCATTTGCATACCTTAAATTAAGGTCTGACAAAAAAACACCCCCATATGTGAATTGAATTGTTATAATTATATTTATTTATTTACAAAACCTGCATAATGACAACATAACATATACATTAGGCAATTATCCACAAAGCCTTAATTTTTCAACAAAAAACTAAGAAATAAAAACATCAATTCTAATTTTACATAACAAACCCTAAAGTGTAATTGAAATAATAGAACATTCCATTGAAGGCACAAAACGGTTATATACACGTTTAATAGGAGCATTAAATAACAAAAAAATCAAAAGCCCCAAAATTTTTGGACCCAATTCTGAATTAACCAAAAAAACCCTAAAATTTTATCGAAATAACAAAAAATTTTATCGAAGGCATAAAAACTGCAATATATAGCTTTTATACGAGCATTAAACTACGAACAAACCAAAAGACCCAAATTTTTTATCTCAATTTTTTAGTTTATGCAAAACTCGAAAACCTAAAATTCTAATCAAAACCATATATATGCCATTGGAGCCATATCATGACTACAAATACTAACTACAACAACACTACATGCGAAAAAGAATAAAATCACACAAAAAACTATAGAAAAACGTTCGTAATTTGGAAAACCCTAAAATCAGTAGAACGGACCACCATTTAATCGACTACAAGCTTCAGAATAAATAACCACATAATACAACTACACCAAAATGTTAAATACTTACAAGGATCGCAACAAGCTTCAACAACTATCGGCCTAAATTACCCTAAAATCATGCTAATCTTTCAGTTTCAGATGAGAAAGAGAGAGAGGAGAGGCAAAGAAGAAGGTGTAACAAGACCTAAATTTTAGGTCAAATTTTACAATTTATACTCTACACACGTCATTTCACGTGTGGAAATTATGTTACACAAAATTAATGATGTGGGAGCGATTGTGCAACACGCATAGCTGAGTAGACCGACAAAGGGTTTAAAAAGTTTCTTTTTAATAGGTTCAGGGGTTCAGATGACAAACATATAAGTAGAAGAATTCAACTTACAAAACTGACATAGTACAGGGGTCTAGAAGTTTATTTTGCCTTCTTGAAATATCAACATACAAACTAGGGCTTAATGACTCATGCTTCAATTTCATGTTAAACACTATAAGGTTCATGCTTGATAAAACAAATATTCATAATTCAACTTAAAATCTGGAAAATACTATCATACACATTAATTTTTTAAAAGTAGACATGTAATTCAATACCCAAATCACTTAAAATATCAAAATCATGCAATTAGCAACATTGGGTATAAACCCTACATTTGTTCATAATTATATTTATTATGATATTTTGGTGTATTCCAAGAGTGAGAAAAATTATGCCAACCACCTCTGCATTGTGTTGAAAACCTTGAGAGATCAGCGATTGTATGCTAAATTTTCCAAGTATAAGTTATGGTTGATTGTTGTTACTTTTATGGGTTATGTTGCTTCTAGTGAGGGGATCGTTGTGGATTCACAGAAATTTGTGGTGGTTAAAAAGTGTCCTAGACCCATGACTTAAACTAATATTCGAAGCTTCTTGTGTTTATCTGAGTATTATAGGAGGTTTGTGGAGAGCTTTTCTTCTACTGTTGCCCCATTGACTAAGTTAACTCAAAAAGGGTGAAGTTCCTATAGTCTGTTGCTTGCGAGGGTAGCTTTGAGAAAATGAAGGATAAGTTAACTTCGGCTCTAATTTTGACCCTACCCAAGAGTACTGATGGCTTTGTTGTTAATTATGGCATACCTTATGCTGGACTGGGTTATGTGTTGATGCAGTATGGCAAGGTGGTTGCATATGTTTATACGTAGTTGAAGGTGCATGCAAAGAATTATCCAACTAATATTTTAGAGTTTGAAGATCTGGCGTCATTATTTATATGGGGTTTATGTTGACATCTTCTTAGACCATAAGAGTTTGTAGTATGTGTTCACCCAAAAGAAGTGAATCTCAGGCAAAGAAGGTCACTTAAGGTACTCAAGGACTATGACATGAGTCTTTATTACCATCTATGTAAAGCTAACGTGGTTGTTGATACTCTTATCAGGTTGTCCATGGAAAGCTTGTCTCATGTTGATGAGAAAAAGTGAGGTCTGGTGAAGGATATTCACTATTTGGATAATCTTAGAGTTTGTCTCTTGGACTCTGAGGTTGGTGGTGTGATTGTGCAAGAGGTGATGAAGTTAGCTCATGGTGCTGAGGTGAAAGAGAAACATATTTAGGACCCTATTTTGATAAAGATCAAGGATGATGTGGGTCACTAGAAGGTAATGGATTTTGATATTGGTGGTGATGGTATCTTAATGTACCAAGGCATACTGTGTATTCCTAGTGTTGATAGGCTGTGTGGAAGAATTTTGGCTGAGGCTCATGAGTCAAGATATGCTATTCATCCTCGTTCTACAAAGATGATCATAACTTGAAAGAGAACTATTAGTGAAATAACATGAAGAGGGATGTAGCCAATTTATTATACAAGTGTATGGTTTATCAGCAAGTGAAGGTGGAGCACTTAAGGACTGGTGGTTTGTCTCAAGAGATTGAGTTGCCCTTGTGGAAATGGTAAGTGATTAATATGGATTTCGTTACCAATCTTCTACAGCCTAGCCATCAATTTGATTTTATTTGGGTCATCGTGGATAGAATGACTAAGTCTGCTCACTTTTTACTAGTGAAGACTAATTATTCGGCAGAGGATTATGCTAAGTTTTTCATTCAAGAAATCATGAAGTTGCATGGTGCTCCAATTTCCATCATATTTGATCGAAGTACTTAGTTCTCATCTCAATTTTGTTTTTGTTCTAGAGAGGATTGGGGACTAAGGTGAACCTTAGCACCACTTTTCATCCTCAAATGGATGGTCAAGCAAAAATGATTATACAGACTTTAGAATATGCTAAGGTCTAGTGTGATCAATTTTTGTGGTAGTTGGGTCGACCATTTGCCTCTCATAGAGTTTGCATTTAACAATAGCTATCATTCCAGTATCCAGATGGCTCCGTTCGAGGCCTTGTATGGTAGGTGGTATAGGTATCCTATTGGGTGGTTTAAGATTTGTGAGAATAGGTTGTATGGTCCCGAACTGGTTCACCAAGCTATGGAAAAGCTGAAGATTATTCAAGATAGACTTAAGAACTCCCAAAGTCTCCAAAAGTCCTATGTTGGTGTGAGGCATAGGGAGTTGGAGTTTCATTTGGATGATTTAGTGTTCTTAAAGGTATCTCCCATGAAGGGAGTGATGTGGTTTGGAAGGAAGGGGAAGCTCAGTCCCCGTTATATTGGTCCATATTGTATTTTGAGGTGAGTGGGCAGTGTGGCTTATGAGTTGGATTTGCCTTCGACCTTGGGTTCCATTCATCCGGTCTTTCATGTCTCAATGTTCAAGAAGTGCGTAGGTTATCCTTTCTTGGTTATTCCTTATGAGAGTATTGGTGTCTCAAATTCCTTATCTTATAAGGAGGTACCAAATGAAATTCTGGATTAGCAAGTTCATTGGTTGCGAATGAATGATGTGGCGTCGGTAAAGGTTCTATGGAGGAACCAAAAGTGTGAAGAAGCTACTTGGAAAGCCGAATAGAACATAAACTACAAATATCCATTCTTTTTTCCTGCTTTGGGTAATCGTTCTTGAGGTATATGTATTCCTTAACATCTTTGTTTTCTGATTTTGTTAAAGGAAATTATGATTTTATTCATATTTTTGTTTTCTATTTTTTTAAATATAAGAGTGGGTGTGCTTTCCATTAACTCATGTCAATGAAATCCTTGTCTTATAATTCAAGGACAAATGACCCTAAGGTGGGAGAATGAAACACCTCGGGTTTTTGGTCCTTGAAAAATTTCTGAGATTTTAACTCATTTCCTAGACTACAACTCTCCCTACGAGTCGTAGGGTGACATTAAGGGTCTTAAGGACCCACTCATAGCTAGATCAGAGTGTTATCCTGATGTTTCTGTTATGACTACGACTAGGGGTTACAAGTCGTAAAGACTCAAAATGAGTCATATGGTCCCATCCGTAGCCAAACCAGTGTGATGCCCAAAATATTCTATATTAACTACGACTTAAACACTACAAGTCATAAGGTCACCTGATGAGTCGTATGGTATGAATTGTAGGGTTGCCAGATAAGGGTCCTCCAGCTAATGTCTTGATTACGACTCATGGAGATAAGTTTTAATATGTCCTTCTGAGTCATATAGTGACTCGTAGTCACTGGCGATAATTTTTCAGTGTTTTCATTAGGGGTACTTTAGACATTTCCCCTCTTCCCCAATCGTGACCCATGAATTAAAACCCCTTTAGTGTATCATTATCACTCTAAAACAAATCAAAATAACTTCTTAACCTCTCTCAAATCCCCAAGGTCAAGAACATTTAGGGTTTCTAAGAAGTTTGTCAATTAGGGCTCTCAAGGGTGAATTCTCTCAATAGTTGTAATACTTTCAAGCATGTTATTCTTTCATAAATCTTATTTTATGAAAAGCATGTGTTTTAAAATGATGTAACGATATGGATTTGAATATTGGTTTTGACATGGGTTGGGAGTTTTGGAATGGTTGATCCTTGAATTATTTTCCCATGGTTTTTGAGTTATTCATGCTTTGAAATTGATTTTTTGAACTAATGGGGTGCATGGGTGTGGAAATTGGAATGAGGGTCAATTTATTCCCCCAAATTGATGTTTTGAACTTGGAATTGGTTTTGAATAATTGTGTTCCCTCAGCCCACTTGTATAAATGGCTTTGAATTATGGAATTTGTCACTTGGTTTGACTTACTCGCTTATACTATTGCATTACAGAAATGGTTAAATAATGAACATGGATTTTGAAAGCCTTGTTGCCTATGTTTTGATTTAATGAACAAAGGGGGTTGAGGCATTCCCCCAATTTAATTTGATAAACTAAAGGAGGTTGAGGCATTCCTCCAACTTGATTTAATTAACAAAGAGGATCGGGGCATTTCCTCAATTAATGGAATTGTAATAGCATAATTATAATCTTGCAAGCGTTCGATATGATGATACTTGTGGTGTACCTTAATGTATAACTCTGTGATTAATGAACGGGTTATGTGAAATTTGTTTTAATTAGGCTTAAATGGGGTTATGTAGCTAAGCCATGAAGGTGTGGGTCTTGAATGGCTTGTACTGGAAACTCATATTTACCGATGTGAGGGTTAGTCTTGATGACCGTGTGCACTGTTCACACTATTGATAAATATATATTTGTATCTTGGATTAATGTGGGGTCGGAACATCCCTGGTCTTTCTTGATACCTTCGATTCATACAGCTAACACGCACTAGAGCCCTTTTAGCAGGGGGAGCTGAACCCATATAGCCTATGCGTACCGGTTTATGATGATTGAGCTACATAGTCCAGGATAATGTTTTACTATGATGCTAAATCTCTTTCCCTGCCCAACATCTATTATGTATATGTATGCATGTATGTGAACATGTACAATGAGTTAAAATTGAACTTTTGACCGACATTATTTTATCCCTTCCCTGAGTTACATGCTAGTTCTTATCCCACTAACCATCTTCGAACGCTGTATCCCCATGTGATGCAGGGTCCGAAGGCGATCCTACTTTTTCTACGCAGTATTAAGTGGATCAGCTCAGTTCGTCGGTTGTTGTTTTGAAGTGGTGAGATTTCATTTTTCAGAAGACTTGATCATTCCATCAATTTTTCTTCCATAAATTAGAATTGAAGACTTCACATTAACATTATCATTGTCATTGTCATTGTCAGAGTAGGGGGCATATTCCAGCATTGATGTTGACACTCTTAGATATCTTTGAGTTAATTACTTTTCTATCTTGTTATATGTTCAGAATTCATCCGATGCTAGGTGTGTTATATTCTGTTTGGCTAGGCAATGGGGTGGTCTCCAGTCCTTGGTGAACTTGAGATACCCGGGTTGTGACATTAGGTTTCAAAGTATTCTGCATATGAAATCTTTGATGGTTCTTCCATTCTCAAAGGAACTGTTGGACCAGCCTCCACCAAAGAAGGCTGGCCAACAACACTACAACCATAGTTTCGACAATCGCAATCAGATTTAGGGCTTTATGGTAAAGTTTGATGGCAGGATTTTTTCTAGAACTCTGATTGATAGAGAGTACTAGTTAAAGGTTGATATTCAATTATTGTTCAGATCTTAAATCATTTTGTAACATGTTAATCCCTTAAAAATATGTTTTATATGTATTATTGGTGAAAAAAATCCTATCTACTATTACGTTTGAAGAGAATTTTTTGCGTAGAAAATAAAATAACTTTTTACCTTATGATATAATGTCTTGTAATAATTGGAAATGAAATGCCTTTTAGATAATTGGAGCATTCCTTTTATATGAATACCATTGTGGTGCCTCATTTATATATTTATAACAACTAAAATGGGCCACATTTTCCTATATTTACTTTTCTTCATTTTCTCTTGTACTATTTTTATTCTCTTCTTGTTAAATATTTTGAAACCTAACCAAATCTTCTACATTTTGAAAAATTAATGTATGTTGGTATGTTGTCTACTTACGAAAAATTTAAAATTTGCTTCTTGGGGTCTTCTTCAAAGTTTCAAGGGTTGCAATAGCTCATCATTACTTCATAAGTATAAAGTCTTACTTCGTAAGTATACTAGATATCAGAGCCCGTACCCCAATATATGTTACTTTTTTGTCCCAATTAGGTGGTATAGATAAATTTGAAAAGTCAATTAAGTTTTTATATATTTTTAAATATTTTATGTTATTAGTTAGGAGTATTAATTTATAGTACTTTTACATAATTTTTCAGACACAATGTGCTGTTATTTTTGCCTCAATTTATGTGACATTGATGAAATATTTGAGAAAGTCAATAAAATTTGTTATATAGTTTTAGATATTTTAAATTGTTAATTATATTATGATTTATACAACTTTCTACGTAATTTTCAAGTAATATACCTCTATCCCAATTTATATGAAAAAAATTATTGATTATTGTAAATTATAATATTTTTTGCACAATTTTTACATATATAACAAGTTAAATAAAATAATTAAACTAAAATTTAGAGAATCAATTATATTTTTAATATATTTTTAGAGTTTTTTAAGTCGTTAGCTATTGTAATTTATAATACTTTTCTGACATTATGATTTACTATTTTATACTGTTAGCTACTGTAATTTATTATATTCTTTTTTTTCAAACTCTTGTAGCATTAATAGTTAATTATATTTTAAAAATAATTTAAATTTTTAATTATTGTGATTTATAATACTTTTTCTTCTATTCCAATTTAAGCGACACTGATATAATTTTGAAAGTCAACTAAATATCACGATTGAAGTAGTGGGACAAACACGTCTTAAATGACTCATAATAACTAATTAGAAGTGATATAACAAAATCGTTATAAAAAATACTTGTGAAAAAAACTTAATTGAGCCTCGTATAAGATGTCAAATTAGTAAAATTATGATTGAAGCAGCTGAAACAAATATGTCATAAATGTTTATATTTTACTTTTTTTTAATTACATATTATTAATTTTTTAATATGTAAATGACATATAATAATTAATTAGGGGTGATATTATAAAATTACGGAGCAAGCAGGCAGCTGGAAGCAGGCATGACAACCGTCAGTTGCCTGCTTTCAGCTGTCTGCCACTCACGCTTATATATATACTAGATATTGGAGCCCATGCCAGCACGGGCCTAATGTGCTACTTTTTAGATATTATATGTTATTCATTTTATTTAAATTTATATGACACTGATTAATATTTGTGAAAGTGAATTAGATTTGTTATATATTGTTTTAGATATTTTAAGCTGTTAATTATATGATGATTTATACAACTTTCAATGTAATTTTCAAGTAATATCCCTTTATCCTAATTAATATGACATCGATAACTATTGTAATCTATAATACTTTTTCGACGTTGTAATTTACTATTTTAAGCTATTTGCTATTGTAATTTAAAATACTATTCTTGTTTAAACTTTCGTGGTATTAATAGTGAATTTAGACTTTCAAAATAATTTAAATTTTTAATTATTGTAATTTAAATTAATACGACTTTCAACGTAATTTTCAAGCAATATCTCTTTATCCTAATTAATATGACATCACTAAATATTATAATCTATAGTAATTTTTCACCGTTGTAATTTACTATTTTAAATTGTTTGCTATTGCAATTTATAATACTCTTCTTATTTAAACTTTTATGGTATTGATGGTGAATTTAGACTTTTTAAAATAATTTAAGTTTTAAATTATTGTAATTTATAATATTTTTAACTATTTCAATTTAAACGACACTGATATAATTTCGAGAGTAAACCAAATATCACGATTGAAATAGCAAAATCAGAATGTCTTGAATAACTCATAATAACTAATTAAAAGTGATATAATAAAATTGCTATAAAAAAATACTTGTGATTTTTTTTTAAATGACTTCACATAAGATGTCAAATTAATTTAAAATATCAAAAATTAATTTATTATTTTATGTTTATTTCACCTTCTATAAAATAAATATTATCAATTTTTAAATACTTAGATGACTCATAATAGTTAATTATAGGTGATACAATAAAATTACAATTGAAACAGCTGAAACAACCATACCATTAATGTCCATTTTACTTTATAAATATCTATTTTATTTTTTACTAAATATTATTATCTTTTTAATAAATAAATGTTATATAATAATTACTTAGAACGATATAATAAAATTACAGAGCAAGAAGATAGCTAAAAACAAACAACATCAGTTGCCTGCTTTCAGCTGCCTGCCACTGTAGTAACTAGATGGTATATGCCCGTGCTGTTTCATTTGAAGAACAACGTTGCATTCTTTATTATATCCTTCAACGTTGCATTCTTTATTATATTTGCTATTTCGAAACTTAAATCATTTTTAATCATTTTATAAAAGCTTGCGATGTCCAGTTTATTAAAGTAATGGCAGTAATCCCTCAGAGAATGAAATGTGAAATAAAAAGGGCAAACATATGACTGAATTCCATTCAACACAGTTAAATGAGTATATAAAATACAATCCTAACAAATGTACTAATTGCTAATTCATCCGTTGTTTTTTAAATTTCTCTCAACTCCAGCAGAAAATAAGTCATGGAGCAAAGGTTTAGTTTATACTATATAGTTGGTGTAATCAATTTGAGACCTAACTTTTCAGAATGCATATTCTTATATCATCACTTGAGCCTGTTATTTTTCATTTGGTGAATGGAAACATTTTATGCTCTCTTCTATTTCCAAAGCAGCGACATACTCTTAGGCCTTGGCCCGTTCCTGGATGATGGACAAAGCTTCAAATCAGGAGTATGCCAGTTCGCATTGAACAATGCTAACACATCATGCCCCTTTATATCTGCAAACACTAAGACATTTGATTATTCACAAATTTGTAAGGTTGATTGAGAGACGTATTTTAGGTATGTAATAGTACAGTTCTTGATATGCCATATCAATATATAGCACAAGTAAAAATAGAGACTCAGCAGTAAAGCAAGGGATTCATAATTTACCCTCTAATGTCGGAAGTTGAAATGTCATTCATCCAAGATGGCTTAGTACTATTCCAACTGGTGCGTATTGGGTTGCAAGCGATTACAATAGGATTAATAAAAGATAATGATGCTCCAATATAAACAATAATTTGACTGTAATTCCTCTGCTGGAACTAATCAAACAATTCATCACAGTTTGTATGACTGAACATTTTACATGCCAAACAGAATAGATTGGTTAAGAACTACGTCCAAGGGTTCTAAAACAGGTCGTTTTAACATGCGGAATGATAAACTAAAGTTATTTAAAGTTTTCAGGAAATCTACGACAGAGATTTCTGTAGATAAATGAAGATAATTTGATTCACAAAAACACATATACAATCATCCATCCATATTAAGAGCACAATTTGAATGTCTGAACTTGTTGGCACGCACCTTCATTTGATATTAGATCATTGAATTTTAGACTTCACATTTCTCGCCTCCCCTCCCCCTCCCCCTCTTCCATGTGGACAGCATTCCTAAGGTTGTGGAAGGGCTAGCTGGCGAGACACCTATTTCTGTGTTGGGAGGACCAACTTGTAAGGAGATCATGGTTTCAGGAAAAACCTGGGGTTACATTTCAAAAAGGAAAAGAAAACAACATTAAATCAAATCAAAATGTTTTTCAACTGGAAGATCGTCCTCCCTAAATCCTCTAGCAACAATCATCCAGCATAAACTGAGCCAGTCGAAATCCATTTTATCCGAATTAGCTTACAGCAACTCAATTACAAAACAAAGTAATCCATCCTCCACAATCATGTAATTGTTGTAAAACCTATACGATCTGAATACAACCAAATTATGTTACTAAAATCTGAAGAAATGTTTTTCTTAAGATGGCCCAGACATGTTCAAAAATGCTCTGGAATATTTCATCTACGAAAAGTTTCAGTACTGGTGAATCAAAAATTAACTCTATGAGGCGAATTTTTTCCCAAACAAATGCACAAATTTTTATTATCCAGAAGGTAGATAGGCAGGTATGTTACCGGAACTTCAAGAAAAGAAAGGGATGCAACGGATGAAAACTCACCACATTTTAATGCAATTATAAGAGTGAAATTTAAGTTTCAAAAATTTTGACAAACCAAATATGAAAAAATCAAAGACTCAGACCGATCTACATATAAAAATCAAGAAATATAACAAACAAATTTTAATTCTAAAATGGATCTCCATTGCCATTTACTCATGCAGTTTAAGTAGTGCTTTCCATCAAAAATAGGATAATGACTTCTGTTACATTACAAGCATCTCAACTCTATCTCTGTTACTTCAATAATCCCTTCAAACATTATTTTCAACTTTTAAAACTCCAAAATATCACCAAATAACAATCACTGGACCATATATCACTCCTTGTATGATAACCATATGTATACTTGCTTTATACAAAAAAGAATATCTACACGAGAGAGAAATTTTTGAGCATGTAAATAAGCCCCAAAAAATTACAGCACCTAACAGTTACTTTCAACGGGAAATGGATAGGACCATATAGATAAAATCGAAACAGCCTTAGGGAGATGTCTGAGCATCCTCAAAGTCTGATCTTCCTCCAAGTGCAGGGACATTTAGTTAATCCCAGTCCAAAATATTTCAGTTTCTATCGAAAACAGCCTATTTAGCTAATAGGCCTAACGTTTGCGACACACTACCCTCCCCGGACTCCATTTGTTGAAACCATACGGGGTAGGTTATTGTGTTACTCCAATTTCAAATAATAGTTGATGAGTATCACTATGACTCAAATATTCATACCCAGACAAACCAAAACATTAGCACAAGAAAAGTTCAAATCTTTTAACACTTCAAAAGTAATATAGGTGCTCCAAAGCAATGAAAATATATCCATACAGAAAAACAAGCAAGTATAATTCGAAGAAAGGCAAAATGCATAACCAAAATACGAATTATTCTCAACTGATATATGACAACAAAATTGAGACTGCTTCGTTAGAGAATTTCCACAAACACCTAGAGCGCAAAAGTTGACCCAAACAAAAAGTTTTCAAATCACAGAGAACTACCACCACAAATTTCCAAATAGGACCCAAAGAAAACACCGACACTCAGTTTTTCCTAAACCGCACATAGAAAATCAAAAAAATTTAGAGACTATGAAAAGACCCACACAAAGCAACAAACTTGACATTGAATTACTTTAAATTCAACCCAAACACCCCTCAAAATTCAAGAACCCCATGTAGGATTTGAACCAAGAAATGAATAACTTACAGATTTTGAAGAGTAGTTCACTTCAATTGAATTAGCTTTCTCGATTGTGGCTGAGCTACCACCAAGATAAGAATTGCACCAAAAGTATGGAGTAAATCGATACTGTCAATCAAAAACAAAAATATACTGTGTAAAATCAACTCAGAAATATGATCCAAACAATTACCTGAAATTAATCGAAGAAGTAGAGACAAATCGCAACAATGAATTGAGTAAGAAAGACGATGAGAGTGTGAAGAGGTGGAACAATCGAGAGAGATGGATGAGAGATTGACACTGTGTTCTCAATGCTCATACCTACACGTACAGCAACAGAAGGCATGATGATTGAACACGTAGCAAATTTACTTGAAATGACAAAAATACCCCTTAGGCAAGCTGGCAGGACAATCATAAGGTGTCTGCTTTATGACACATATATATATTACTAGATGGGAGGCGCCCGTGCTAAGCACGGGCCCAACATAGATGTTTGCTTGTTTCATGTGTTGTTGCAACGTTTGTCGGTATTTCTACAATGATTGTGTATCCATGTTTATTTGTCGGTATTTCTACAATGATTGTGTATCCGTGTTTTATAAAACCAAAACCAAAAAAGGGAAAACAAACATATGCAACACATCAATAGATAATTCTGGTATATGCAGAAAGTTGGATGAAGTTGGTCACATAGGTTAATGCTTGCAAAGAAGATTTTGGGAATAACATGTGGCAGTAGAAATAGAATATTGTTACAACTTTTAATTAGCTGAGGTAACAATATGCTTTAAAGTGATGGCTGCGGTAAGTTCTTCCTTTTTTTGGTATAAGAACACCAACACCATTAAGATGCCTTCTTCCTTCTTTCTGCCTAAACTGAGTCCTCCTTCGTGGATTCTATTAACTTTCACATTCATAGCGATTTGTTAATTAAGTTTAACCTTCACGAGTGAAAGCCGTCGTAATTCTCTCAGGAACCGAGGAGAGAGATCAAACCTGCAAACAGTTATTTCAGCACAACTGCAAATGCTTTAGCAAATGGTATATATAAGGTAGCAAAACAGCAGTCTATATTTTAAGGGAAAAAAATGTGTGAAGGCATCAGAAAATATGGATATTTTGTGATTTCGAGTCTTGAGTATATGCTCGGACTCTTGAAAAAAGTTGACGATAGCATCTTGGATCTCTCAAAAGTAGCATGGACGTCCTGGGTGTCAAGAATAACAGAAACACATATGGCCAATCTATGAAATTTTTTGTCAAATTTCTATTCGATCAGTGTTAAAGATTATATCTTTAATGAAAAACTAAATAAACTGCTACCATGGAATTCAAAGTCATAAAAGCAGCATATAGTTCTTACCATTACTGAGCTGTAACTTAGCTGCTCCTGTAATATAGTTACTTCCACACAAGTGGT
Source organism: Capsicum baccatum var. pendulum (assembly GCA_030864225.1). NCBI lineage: Eukaryota > Viridiplantae > Streptophyta > Magnoliopsida > Solanales > Solanaceae > Capsicum > Capsicum baccatum. The sequence goes on along the minus strand of CM061560.1, from coordinate 153,171,827 downwards.
AAGGGGTAAGGCTGCATATACACCATCTTTCCAAAAATTCAGTGGGGGTTACACGGGATATGTTGTTGTTGCACAAGTCATATCACCATAATAAAAAGAAAAAGGGACAGATTGCCATTTCTCCTGTTTCATGAGGAAGCTTCGCAAAAGGTAATGACAATGTTAAAAATAAACTATAACTTGAATGAGAGGGGGAATAATGGTGATACCAAGAGCACAAAGGAAGTTAAAAGTAGAATCAACTACCAAAATAATATAGTTAGGGATTAATGAATATTAAGATGGATCTACTTTGAGTTTTTATTTCATTAGTCAACTCTATTTCCACCATGAGCAACACCACAATCAACTCTCAAATAGTGAAAAGCACTATTAGAGGATAACAATAACATTGTAGGTATAAACAGGATGCGTCCATATAAGACAATTTGATTTTGCTCCAGATAGTAAGGGTGTAGAAAATATTTAGCTTACCAAATGCCAGTGTTTTTTAAAAGGTTTCTGTCATGTAGTTATATTTCTCAGACATGAAAAAAATGATCCTCGACATATGTGCTGCTAAATTGATTATGTTGACTATGGCTACCAAGCAAATATGGTCTATTTTTTACAAACAAGCGCTTCAACGATGCAACTGTACAGGTTTCAAGTTCTTTCCTTTCTCTTCTTCGTCAATAATTGTAACACTCTATTAGATGATAACCAAATATTAGCAATCATAAAATCGTTTACTCCATAGTTGAATACAGAAAAGAGTACCAAAAGATGCCGTATAAATAAAGCACTAACCAAAATCAGCAGAAGAGAGCTCCTGGTATGCAGAATAGTTTCTGAGGTTGACTTTCCTCAAATATAAAGAGCTGGTGATCCAGCCTTTCCATCTACCTCTTCATTGTTCTTTAAGGCAGAGGTTATTGTGTTCGTTCTAAAAGATCGAATGGGTGGCCAACCCATAACCTGAGCCCTGAAATTAAACAATCATTAAGGATTAGACTTTTTTATAATGAAGTCCAAATATGTCACTTCTTCCTCCACGCAGGAGCTACTCACTTGGTAGGAGGAGCACGACTGCCCACACGGTTTGAAGCCTCATTCACAGCCGAAGGCTTCTCTAAAACTGTATCTTGAGTATTTGCGTCTTTCAGTTTAGGTGGTTGCACACGTGAAGTCTCTTTTATATCACCTGCTTTCACACCTGAGTTCGATAGAAATTTTCCCTGTAGGATAGATTTAGTAACTTCAGTTACAACTTTTAGTAGAAAATCAGCATCTCTAGTATTGATATGATTGTTCACCTCTGAGAATCCATCCATAGCGTCTGAAAATCCTCATTTGTTACCAGTAAGAACTGTTTTCTGCGATACCGAGAAAGTAGTATCTTTGGCACGGTGCAAGGGAAAGAACAGCTTCTCATCAATCTTTGTAGAGCCAAAAAGACAAGGCTCTATGACCCTTTCGGGAGACTGGGATCTTGGGAGCTCAGGCCTGAGCTCTGTAGCCTTGAGATTTAATCCAACACCATTATTATCCTCTGATGAGGTGGAAATATTGCAGCTGTCTACAGATGAACAATCAGAAAGCCCCATATAGTTTCGCTCTTTAAGTGGTAATCCTTTTTGGCATATGCTTCCTAAGGAGGTCGAAGAACCCAGTAAAGTAACATTAATATGGCCCTCCTCCTCCCCAACATCAAGAAAAGATAGGTTAGCATAACAAACAGGAGAAAAGTTAACACCAAGAGTTCATATATACATTAAAAAAAAATCTTTTAAGCACTATATTAAAAAGAAATTACCTCAACATAAGTAGTGAAAGAAATTTGTTTACATAAAGGCTTTTTGAATAATTTCATCATAGACTATATTGTATGTTGAATGATCATCATATAAAACCCTGTCTGGGTTAAGATACACTCGACAGGCTTCAATATCTTTTGGTAGCACAACCATAAGATGACAGAGTTCATACATATACTCCCACTTATATAAACTATATATACTACAGTGAGGGTGAGTAATTGCTGCATTGAATGCAAGAAACAAAACTATTCAAATAGTATACCAAGAAGACAAGTATAAGACAATGTCATCGTATGTTTCAAAGTTTTCCAAATCAGATAAAAAAAATTTGGTTCCTTGCAGTTCCTCCATCTTATTATGCACATTGAGCTGCATTTCGAGCAAGATTCTATATGGAACCATACATGCCAGAAAATGGTCAGGCAGCCCTCATAAAGGCGGAAGCAAGGGTGCTAAAAGAAAATGCGAAGAGAGTAATATTTTATTGTTAGGAAGATCTTCCAAGTTATAGGAGTAATAATATATTGGAGATATATAGTCTTGCAGTAGCATTCACAGATTATCATTTTCAATCTATTCTCATGTAACAACACCTTAGCAGTTTTAACCTAAACCCACAGATTATCATTTTCAATGTATTCCCATGTAACACCTTAGCAGTTTAAACCCAAACTTAAAACGAAGATCGTTTGGTTCGTTTTTCACACAGCAAAGGAAAACGGTTAAAGTTGCATAACAGAGTGAAGCCTGGTAGGTAACTGCAATTTTCCGGCGATGAACTGTTAACAAATCCAAACTGGCAAAACAAGGGCAGGTAAAATTAAATTAAAAAAAAAAATTGAGTATGAAGGAGTCCCGAGGTAACGGTCAAAGTTTCTGCCATGTATGCAGCAGTTCATGGTTTCAAGCCGGGAAACCACCTCTAGCAAATAGAGCAACGATGAGTAGTGGCAGAACTTATCAAAATTAGCTTCTTTTCCAAGCAAAACCACATCAACAAGTGTTGCACAACCCAAAGGAGAAACAACACATAGGTATCAAAATATTAACAAATTCATCATCTCTAATAAAGTCAAACTTAAAAGCCCCCAAAAAATACAAAAAGTATCAATTCACCACCTTTGACTCCACAATCATATTTCAGATCTTATAAACCCCAAAACAATTTTCAAGAAAAACCCGGAAGCACCTAAAATGAACAAATTTGAGCCAAACCAAAACTTGCATCCAAATCTCTACTATAATTCACAAAGAGAAAGATGATGAATTTCATGACGTATTTGTTTCAACTTTAGTCCAATCTACTTTGTTTATAATACCAAAAAATTAATATTAATTTCTAATTTAGACTAAAATTTTTCTTCCTAACCTAAATTCAGTGAAGAATTGTGGCAAAAAGAAAAAAAATTGCAGCCAAATATAGAAAATTGAAGATATTTACGTCTAAAAACCTACAACGCGGAAATCTCTAAAAAAATTGCAAAGTGGAGAAGCAGAAATAGATACTACAACGCGGAAACCTCTAAAAAAAATGCAAGGTGCAGAAGCAGAAATAGGTAGATATGTTGAATGAGGCGGTGGAGTATTTAGTAGGTTGAAGAGTAAAGAGCAAAGACGGTGGAGGAGAATGGTTATACAAAGAATGGGGTTAATTTGCAAAAGACTAAAATGCGAAAAGACAAAAAAAGCCCTTCACTTCCAAGCAGGTTTGTTGAAGACCTGTCTGGTTATTGCCATTTATTATTAGGTAGAATTAGTAATAGCAGCAATAAACCTGTTTGAGTTTTTATTAAAATTTATTCAATTTAAATATGACAACTAAAAAATATGGTTTTACATCTAAAAGTTAGAAAAAAAATTAGGGCCTCTTTATAAAATTTGACTTTAGGCTCTAATCATGTTGAGTCGGTTATTTATGTCCTTATTCAGTTATTCTTTTTCTTTATACTCCTTCCATCTTTTTTTATATAATAATGGGATCTGATGTACTCAAAAATTTACAACAACAAATTCAGTGTATTCCCACCTAGTGGGGTCTGGGGGTAAGATGTACGCAGTCCATACCTCTACCTCTAAGGAAGTAGAAAGGCTATTTCCGATAGACCCCCGGCTCAAGACACGAGATACCAGACAAATACATAGTAAAACACAGAACAAGATTTCATAACATAAATACGGCACCCATAAGTAATAGAAAACAGAGGAAAGCACCCAGATTCGTAATAAACACATGGAACACGGAATCATAACAAGAATAATACCCCACCAAGTAATTCCCTACACTAGCGACCCAAACTGGCTCTAGTCTTCTGCCCTAATTCGCGTCTTCCAGACCTTCCTATCTAGGGTCATGTCCTCGGTGAGCTGTAACTGCTCCATGTCCCGCCTAATCACCTCACCCCAGTATTTCTTCGGCCTACCCCTACCCCGCCTAAAACCATCCAACGCTAACCTCTCACACCTACGAACCGGGGCATCCATGCCCCTCCTCTTCACGTGTCCGAACCATCTCAATCGGACTTCCCGCATCTTGCACTCCACTTGAGTCACACCAACCTTCTCCCTGATAGTCTCATTCCGAACTCTATCCCCTCTAGTCAGCCCACACATCCAGCGCAACATCCGCATTTCTGCCACCTTTAAGAAGTCAATATGACTAATTTTTAAAGTTAAATTAGATTAAATTAATTCAGAATTATATAATTAAATTTTGAATATTCAAAAATTATATGAAAAAATTTATAAGTTGTAATTTGTCACAATCCAAATTCGTCACCAGTGGCACCCACACTATCCCACCGGTGAGAGAATCATTAACCCAAATAACTATCATTTCCACTTTGGAGATTTCAAAAGAAACTAGCAATTTCATTAATAAATTAATCACTCGAAATGTTCTAATAATAATAATAATAGTAAAAAATTGAGAAAATATATGAAAGGTCTAAAATATCCCTAAGAACTGAAAGTCATTGTACCAAAACATCCAATAATGTCCGTTATGGGTTTAAACTGAAGAATATAATAGTAAAGTGTTTATGTATGATCTTAGGTGGATTTATGCACCCATGTGTTGTTATGTATGCTTACTTAGCTTAGTTTTGAGGACTTCTTTTGTGCTTATTAAGTTAAACTTGGTATAAATGAGCATCTAAGTATTAATTTATGTAATTACAATGTTCAAGCTGGATTTACAATGAGTTTTGAGTCAAAACATTATGTTAAAGTTCAAACGAGAAAACTAATACTCTTAGCTTGAGCTATGTTCCTTTCTAGTTCACCGTATTGAAATTAATTTAGTTTTGAGCTATAATTTGTGGTGCTTGATGTTGTAAGATGCTTGGGAAGTTGATAGACATGATATAGGGATTATATACAAGATGAAAATCAAGAGAAAAAGTCATCACAAAGCTTAGACTTGAAGGACAAATGCATGGAGTACAATGTTATAAAATCTGGAAAATTTGGACTCACCGGCGTGCCATGCTGCCTATGTAGCGCGATATTGGTGGAATTCTAAAATATTATTTCTAGCAAGTCTCTGTGATTTCAACATGCCACGGACCCTAGGCCACGCAATAAGGGCATGGCACGTTGCTATGTTAAAATCGGGCAACTTGTTCCTAGTATAAATAGGACACTCCAACCTTTATGTATTAACCTGGGATGACCTTGGGGAATTGAAATACACTGGAGAAGGCTTAAATTAGGATTTTTCTTCCTCTACTTTAGTTTGTTTATGGATTATAACATAGCTTCATCTATTGTGATTACATGTATATCTATGAGTGTCTAAACAACCTTTTTGGGGGTTAAGGCCAAGAACATGATTACTCTTATTATGAACTGAAATGGGTTTTGATTATTTGTCATTGTTGGTTGTTTATTTATCCTTGTGTTAACTGTTTTAAGGATTCGTAACTCTTAGAATATATGTTTAATTCTATCATGAGCCCGAAAAGAGGAATAATAGGATAGAATCTGGGATAAATGGAATGGGATTGTAATCTCTCAATTGAATGAAGTTATGATTTGCATTTAGGATAGTAATATACCTAAGTTCCCTATTTGGTTCAGTTATGGGATAAAATATGAATGCATGTAATTTAGTTCTTGCATCTCTGCTCAACAATGTAGTTGTGGGGCTAAGTTAGATAGTTTAGAGGTTCGGAAGGTTAGTCGTAATATCAACCCTATAAACCAACAACCAAGATAATTAACCTAATCAACAAAGTTATATAGCTTAGTATGATTTTTTGGAGTGCCTTAACCATGAGTTTCTCCCCATTGTTGTTCAAGAACCTTTAATTTACTGTATTGTTTACTTTACTTTCATTTTATAACTCTCAAACACTTTTAATTACTTTAGCACTTTATTAATCTTGATAGTCAAACTAGAATTGGATAGTTGTTTAACACAAGTTCATGTGGGATCGATAATTGGTTTTTTATAAGGCCACTATATTACTTGGGTGGACTACGTACACTTGTGTGTGTGCTTGGGTACAACAATATACGTAATGACAAGAACTAAAAGCGAGATGACTCATGGATACTCGAAAGATATAGCTCACCCTTGAGTCGAAGCGAATCATGAACTAAACTAGGGTCTTGATAACCACTGTAAGATGCTTTACACTCAATAAAAGAGGAGTACATGTAGTATCAGTATAAAATCACTATATACTGATAGGGTCATTGACAACCCAAAATAATAAATATGTAAAAATAGAATAACCATGATATACTTATCTATTTACCTTTACCTCAAATAAACCTTTCAGTAATCTTACATAACAATTCCAATAAGTATGTTCAAGTATAAGTAAATATAGACAATTCGCCAAGTCAATATCACGTCTAACAACAATAAACCAAGTCAACATACCTTAACCAACAACATTAGGTTTACAGCTTGCCTCAGTTACTATTTTAATAGACTTCACAGAAATTACACAATTTATTTAGGCTAATAAATCGGACCACTCAGGGATCCAAATAACAACAATGATGTCAATCGGTTCACTTAAGGAACTAAAATATATCAACAACAATAAGATATGATTCGCTCAAGCAGTCAAATATATCAACAACAACATAACTTGATCCACTCAAGAAATGAATATATCAACAGCATCATAGCTTTGTTCACTCAAGGAATCATCAAACTCACCAATATTGTGCACACAACTGCCATGGGTCTTATGGTTGCCAACTAGCCATGACCTAAAAGATACGAGTTCAGTCCATGTACCAAATATTTCAAACATTTGTGTCTGCCACCCTTATCTCAAATTAATGATATGTCCCTCTTATTATAATGTCCCCACCATTATGCTCTCTAAATTTTATCAATTTCGTGATGATGACCTTTACTAGTTCATCTCATAATATCAATCCATGTCACATATATACAGTCACACTATGAGATAACAAATACAATCATTAATGAGAATCTTTTCACACAAACTCAATTCAAGTGATTAACAGCTTATAATATTATTCAAAAAGTACCATCACAAATGAGAATAACACAACCACACTTTTACAATTAATAATTCTTTTATACAACCTCATTATATGTGATTAGACATACAGAATATCACCCAACAATTCAACCTTTTAACCATGCATTGTAACAAGTACACAAAGAGATAGTTAATATGCACACATAAACTAAATTGAGTTTTTAACTACTTTTTACCATCGCCTACCTCTATCCAAGCTTGCCCTTGCTCTAACAAACCTGATTCTGACAATTTCAGCTTGGTGTCAGTCTAAAAAAAACAGCACAATACACATTCAACAAATGGTTTAATAATATTAAAGATTATGACTTAATATGAGAGCATAAACTAAATAGAGTTTTCAACCACTTTTAACCATCACATACCTCGATCCAAGCTCTTCCTTGCTCTAACAAACCCGAGTCTTATTCTTTCTTATAACTTAGCTTGGTTTTGATCTAAATTGAACAACGCAACACATATTCAACAAATGGCCTAATAATAGTAAGGATTACCTAATCCTAAAATTTCAAGGCTAGAATCATGATAATTCTCTCATTCTATGGCTTTTCTACCGTTATTCTACCTTAATTCTATCGAATTTATGTTTATTAAGGTGAATTCTAAGCATGCCACTACATTTCATCAATCTTTAACCAAACCCTAAGGGTTTCACCCCATAATCATTATATTACACCAGAAATTCCACCTAGGCCAAGTCAAATACCAGGATCTATCACTTTCTTCTCTTTAATCTTCGCACAAAGAGATGATCGAATCACTTCTTGCACCATTACACCACCATCCATAGAGTCTAAGAAATGAACTCCAAGATTAGCCAAACGGTGAATATCCTTCACCAATTCTCTCTTGCCTTCCTCTATGTGAGCTAAACTCTCCATGGATAACCTGCTAAGAGCATCAGGAACCACATTAGCCTTACCTGGGTGGTAGTGAGGACTCATATCATAATTATTAAGAAGCTCAATCTACCTTCTCTGCCTGAGATTAAGCTCTTTTTGAGTGAACACATACTGAAGACTCTTGTGATTAGAAAAGATATCCAAGTGAACACCATACAAATAATGCCGCCATATTTTCAAAGCAAACACAACCGCCAATAAATCTAAATAATGAGTAGGATAATTTCTCTCATGTAGCTTCAACTGCCTAGAAGCATAGGCAATCACCTTCCCATGCTGCATCAAAACACAGCCAAGCCCTACCTGAGGTGCATCACAAGAAACCACAAACCCATCATTTCCTTTCAAAAAATTCAGGATTGGAGCCGAAGTCAACTTATCCTTCAACTTCTCAAAACTCCTTTCACAAGTATCCGACCAAGAAAACTTAACCTTCTTCTAAGTCAACTTATCCAAAGGAGCAGTTATTGAAGAAAAGCTTTCCACAAATCGCCTATCATACCCGGCTAAACCCAAAAAGCTTCGAATATCAGATGGAGTCATGGGCCTAGACAACCTTTTCACCACAACAACTTTCTGCGGATCCACCATGATCCCTTTACTAGAGATAACATGACCCAGAAAGTCACAATGTTCAACCAGAACTCACACTTAGAGAACTTGGCATACAACTGTTGTTCCTTTAGGGTCTGCAATACCACATGGAGGTAATTTGGATGATCCACCTCACTCTTTGAATAAACCAAAATGTCATAAATAAACACAATAATAAAGAGATCTAAATACTGCCTGAACACCCTTTTCATCAAGTCTATAAATTCTATCGGTGCATTAGTTAACCCAAATGACATCACCCAGAACTCAAAATGCCCATACCAAGTATGAAAAGCTATCTTAGGGATATCCACCTCCCTAATCTTAAGTTGATGGTACCCAAACCAAAGATCTATCTTAGAGAAGAACTTGGCAACCTATAACTGATTAAACAAATTATCTATTCGAGGAAGTGGATACTTGCTCTTGACCGTCACCTTGTTCAATTGCCTATAGTCAATGCACATCCGAAGGAAACCATCCTTCTTGCACCCAAACAACACCGATGCACCCCACGAAGAAATACTAAGATGAATAAACCCCTTATCCAGAAGATCCTTAAGTTGCTCCTTGAGTTCCCTCAACTCAACTGGAGCCATTCTATACATAGGAATGGAAATTGGATGAGTATCCGGAAGCAAATCAATGCTAAACTCTATCTCCCTATCCATAGGAACACCAAGAAGATCATTTGGAAAGACCTCTGGAAACTCATTAACCACAGGGACCGAAGACAAAGAAGGACCTTCTGAGTTAGAATCTTTAACCTAGACCAAGTTTTAAAAATAACCCTTAGAGATTAACCTCCAAGCTCTAAGATATGAAATAAACCTCCCTATAGGAGCTAAGAAACTACCTTCTTATTCTATAACTGGTTCACTAGGGAACTTAAAGATAATCCTACGGGTTCAAAAATCTATAGACGCATAACAAGAATGCAACCAATCCCTACCTAAGATTACATCAAAATCTACCATATCCAACTCAAACAGATCCGCCAAGGTCTACTTGCCACCAAAAGCTACCACACCCCCTATAGACTCTCTTAGCAATAACCGAGTCACCTACCAGGGTAGAACAGAAAAAGGATCCGAGATAACTTCTATATCAAAATCAAAAAACACAGCCACATATGAAGTCACATAAGAAAAAATGGACCCTGGATCAAGTAAATAATATACATCATGAGATAAAAGCTATCACGTACCAGTAACGACATCAGGTGATTCCTCGGATTCCTGTCAAGATGCCAAAACATATGACCTATTCCGACCAACACTAGAACCAGGAGTTGTAACAAAAGCAGATGCCATAGCACTAGGTGTAAGAGCATAATATAAAGCCACAAGAATCTTATTCGCCCCTATAGCAACTTTATTGATCGGACAATCCCTGAGCCGATAGCCTACTTAGCCATACTTGAAGCACTTATGCATTCCTTCCTCACAATAACCTCGATAAGGAAGACCACAAAATCAATAAGGAGGATATAAAGAAACTAACTAACCTCTGCTCGCCTGAGATTGGGCAACCTATGCTTGAGAATTGTTACCACCTTGATGACGTTTATCTCTCAACTAATAAGGAGCACTAGCAGGAAAAGACCCCGAACTTCCCCACTTCTTTTTCTATCACTTGCCACCATCTGTACCATCATGAGACTGAGCACCTTCCTGATCAGAAAACATGCCCTACTTTCCCTGCCTATCCCAAAATATCTTCTACTTTCTCTTCTCATCCTCAACCAGATGTATATGAACAGTCAACTTCGAGATGTCCATTCCTTTAATCAGTAAGACAATCTTGCTCTCCAAAATTAAATCTCTATTTACCCAAAAAGTGAACTTCCTTATTCTCAACCTCATATCAGCTACCAAATCAGGAGAATACTTTAATAGCTGATGGAACTTCAAAGCATATTCCTTTACAAATATCCTCCCTGATGGAACTTCAAAGCATATTCCTTTCAAGTATCCTTTCCTGCCTGAGGTTCACAAACTCCTCCATCTTTACTTCTCTCTACTCTTGAGGAAAGAATCGAACCATGAAGTCTTTAGAAAAAACCTCCCATAACTCTTCCTCTTCTATATTACCTCTATTCTTATCACACTCCTCATATCACTGATAAGCAGCATCCTTGAGCTGATAAACAAAGTTAACCCCCTCTATATTAGTAACCTATATTACCCAAAATATCTTTTCTATCTTATCCAAAAAGCCTTATGGATTCTCCTCCACCTTCACATCAATAAAACTTAGAGGACCCGTCTTCATAAACTAACCAACCCTTGTGGCCTCAACAGATAAAGCACTAGTTGCTCCCCTCTCAGGTTGAGCAGCAACCAATTAGGCAATGATAAGAATAGACTAACAAAATTTTACGTTCGTCATGTTACCCTGCAGGACCTGAGGAGAACTAGCCGGAATAGGAAAAACTCTAGCACCATCAGGAATAGGACTATGAGATCGAAGATATACTCCAGACATAGGATGTATACCATCGGCATTATCCCAGATGGGACAGAAGAATTTTCTTGTGTTCCAAGTCTAGGAGGCATGATCTGAAAGACGAACAAATAAGGATTAGAAGAGATTCCATGATTGAGAACTCAAGCTTGAAGATAGAATACCAAGAAAGTAAAATATTCTTAAATGTCTTACAACCTCTCTCTTATGAGTGTGGTGCACTTTACACCCCTAAAAGAGTCTCTAATCGACATAACATTGTGGACTTGCCAGTTGACTATGAACCTAAAGCTCTGATACCAACTTGACATGACCCAACCCCAAGCCTTGTCATAATGGGCATCCCAAGACCAACCAGGATCGAGGACCACCCCTTGTTACCCAACTGAACCACTTATATCCAGCCTTAGCTGGGCTAAATTTCAAATATATAACAAGATAGCATATTGTTCTTATTAAGACTCTTGGATAGGGTCACAATCATTACCTACCCAATCGAGTCCAGCCATACCCCACAAACCGATCAACTGTACAAAACAAAACCATAGACCATAAACCAAAAGAAATACCAAAACATAAAATGAAAATCAATCCCAAAATGTATAGGATGGATCAAGCAATAATATCATCCAATTATGTCAGCCCAGTAGCTTATTCCAATGCCAAGGTCGACACCAATACCTATCTCGCACATCCAACCCCTAGAAGTACCACAAAACCACTATCCAAAAGAGTAAACAAATCTGGTTAGGACATACCCTAAACCATGGCTAAAACCAATATCCAAAATAAAAGAAAAGTTTTTAAAGAAATCTATAACATGAAATGATGCCTTCTGAAAGAATGGAATCTCACCACTTCAGTCCAAATATGGATACCAAATCTGCATATTAAACAAGAGAAGTAGAATGGCCAGTTCCTGCATAGCATGGGTATATAGTCGCCAGTAGATGAGGTTAGCAAATGACTGCTAGTATGAATCTGTGATGCCCCAAAAAAAATTTTCGTTAAGATCTCGGACGAAAATGTGTTGAATTTTGTTCTTTATCGTCATTAATAATTTTTTATGTGGAATTTCTGGATATGAGACCCGTCGTCGCGTATAGCATCTAATAAGATATCTACCGATATGTGGATCATCCAAAATGGACACTCCAGCGATGAGTTATGATTATTCCAATCTAATCATGAATAGTGGTGACAGTAAATGTGTAGGAAAAAAATACTGAGGCTAGGAGAATTTTAGGGTCAACTTCAAACGATCATAACTCCTTGTACATAATGATCTAGGTGAGCTACTATATATCAACAGAAAGCTCTGAAAGTCCTCTTTCCAACGAAATTGGTTTCATCCAATTTGGCCATCAAAGAAAAAAGTTATAATCGATCTACTTCAGCCTATCAAAACAGTCCACCAAAGGATAGATTTGACATTATTTGATTTTTAAGGGTATTTTGGTCATTCCCACTCCAATCCATCCGGGTAAACCATGAATTTAAGTCCATTAAGAGCATTCAATAGCTTATTTTTCTCCAAAATTTCCTAAGGCTCAAACCCCAACCCTACTACTCCAAATTTCATCCTTCTATGTATCTTGATTGAACCGTAGAAATTTCAAATTGATTTGGGATTTGAGTTGATCATGTTAAGGGCTTCGAGAAGCACCTTTTATTTTCGTGAATAAAGCTCCAGAGTCAGAAGTTCATATTCATCTTCTATTTTTAGGTATGTGGGGCTTTGAACAAGATTATCCTTTCGATCTTGTGCCCAATATTTTTCTTGAATTACATTGACATGAGATTTTATATGTTTTACCATGAATTGGAAATATGATTTTATATCTTATATTATTGTCCATGAGCTATGGGATTATGTCATCCGATATGTGTATGATGTTGAGATGGAATTATGTCCAAAAAGTATTTGATTATGAGAGTATGATGATTTAATTTGTTAATCCTTGATTTATACTATCATTCCACTATTTTTGTATTATGAATTTATAATTGATATTGGAAATTCTATATCCCTACTATGGTTTGATGTCTCAAATACCTTTAAATGAGAGTTGGATGGCAAATTGAGAAATGTTGATATTGAAGTTGCAATGAGTCTTGGTATTTTCCAAATGGTTTTGATGAGTTAAATTATTGAAAATATTATGTATTGAGTCTTCATATCCTTGTCCAAATGTCAATTTGGTTATGGTTCAATGTATTGATACCTTGTTGATATTGAGGAAGATTAAAATGTTTTGAGCTAAAATGTGTTGAGTTAGGAATCCACAAATTGATATGATTTGATAAATGAGAAAGAGATTTGATTTGGTCTTTATGATAGACCCTTGTGATATTGTGGTGGATTTTCTAACGCGTTCTGAGCTTGTTGGGGAATAGTACTTAGCACCGAGAGGGAAATTTGGTATTTCCCCAAACCTATGTGCCACCGTAGGGTTGTTTGATGATGATATTATTGGCCAGAGAATCCGATTGTGATTATTGCAGTTTTAAGGTCGTACTCCCTGACAAGAGTATGACGCTCCCGCCAATGGGGGTTTCAAACGTTGGTATTCTACGTAATCACTATTCTTTACACGGTTGGATCTATGAATTTTGCTAAGGCATTGTGCGATTTGGGAGCAAGCATCAATTTGATGCCACTATCCGTCTACAGAAAGTTGGGGTTGGGCGACCCTACACCAACCAATATGCGGCTCGTGATGGCAGATAGGTCGGTAAAATGACCTGTTGGTATCTTAAATGATGTGTTGGTGAAGGTTTCCACCTTCATCTTTCCTGCAGACTTTGTTATTTTGGATTGCGAGGTGGATTCTGAAGTTCCCATAATCTTGGGATGCCCTTTCCTCGCAATTGGTAGTGTGCTTATTGACATGAGAGCTAATGAGCTTTTATTTCAATTGAATGATGAAGTGGTCCATTTTGAAGTATGCAAAGCAATGAAGAAGCCCGAAAATATAGATGTGTTCTCTGTAGCTGAAGTTAATTATAAGGATGACAAAGAATTATCGGTAGAAAAACGGCTTACTGATGAGTCACTATCTGATGAGCTGCTGAATTTTGAGCGTGAGGAAGCTCAAGAACATGAAGAAACTATGTGTACTCTAACAGAAATAGGATCCTATTCTCATACTCCTAAGCAGCCGGACCTTGATCTTAAGAATCGACCTTCACCAACAGCGAAGACTTCCATTGAAGAGCCCCCAGTGCAAGAATCGAAAGAGCTCTCCAATTATCTAAGGTATGCGTTCTTGGGAAGTGGAAATACACTTCCTGTGAGTGTGGCGGATGATTTAAGTGAACAGCACGTAGAGGCTCTCATCTCTGCTCTGAAGAGATACAAGAGAGCTATGGGTTGGACTATTGATGATATAATTGGTATCCCTCCTGAGATATGTATGCACAAGGGTCATCTTAAAGAATATTGCATGCCTACAAGTAAGCCTCATTGTCGTCTGAATCCATTCAGAAAACGATCCACCATCTATCCCGATGAAGTCTAAGTAATCGAGATAGCTATGTCATGCCGCGATAATAAATCAAGCGCTTGATGGGAGGCAACCCATCGTTTTTAATTGTTTTTGTTGTTTTTGTTTTCCTAGGATTTTGTCGAGCCACGACCAAAACTAAGGCGCTTGATGGGAGGCAACCCATCGTTCTAATCATTTTTGTTGTTTTTGAGTAAGTGTAGGTACAAGAGGTGTAAATGAGGAGATTGGTTTCAAATTTTGATTTGGAAGCGGTTCATGTTGAAGGTGGTAAGTTAGGAATGAAGAAGAAAAGGCTATGGGTTAGGCATTGCCTATGAAAATCTAGGCAACGAACAAGGCAAGGCCTATGTAAATCTAGGCAACGAACAAGGCATGGCCTATGCTATGGCCTAAGCTCTCAGAATCTAGAATGCCATAGCATAGGCGCCGCCTATGCCCAACAATGCTATAACATAGGCGCCGCCTATGCAAAAGCCTTTGGTCTCGGATTCTACAATGCCATGGCATAGGCGCCGCCTATGCCCAACAATGCCATAGCATAGGCGTCGCCTATGCTCAACAAGGATTTGCAAAAGGCGCCGCCTATACCAAGCATAGGCAAAGTATTAGGCGCCGCCTATGCTCACTTTTGGTCTCCAAATCCGATTCCAAATGGGTCAAAACCCGACCCAAGCTTTTCCTATAAATAGAACCTTAGTCTTAAAACAAAAACTCATTGCAAATCCAACCTAAGCGCCGCCTACCACTCCAAATTCTCTCAAAAATTTTCTTTTTGCTCTTTTAACTTTGCAAGAACATCTTCCAAGGCCATCAACCAAGTAAGTACTTCTTTGATCTTTTTTTATATTCCGTAGTCATTACAATACTACACCTATAATGATTCGTTAAATCTTGAAGTAGTCTTGGTGATTCGAATATGTTGATTTGTTGTGATACAACTAAGTAAGTGAACGAATACGTAAGGGTGTTCTAGACTTTGTTCCGATTTGTAGTTGATTGTTATACACTGTCATCTTGTTGCGGAATCGAAATGGTAAAGTTAACCACATAATCATGTAAGTTGAACATTGGAATATCTTGAATGGCTCGATCATAATTGAATACAAGCATGAGATGTTGTGATTATTTCTACACCATAAACTTGATTCGATCTCTACGTAGTTATCTTGTTCCAAAAGTGCATTAATGAAAACCATAAAGCATGGAAAAGATTGCATGAAATAGAGTTGAACAAGATAGTTAAGATGACATGAAAAGTATGACTGTACTGAATATATTGTTGGAACATAACACCAAATTGTATGGCAATGAAATCTAAATAATCGACATCGATCACCTAATTAGTTGTGCCAATGAATTAAGTGTGGGGTGGTGCCACTATTGCTTGTTTATCAATTGAATCTTCCGGGATGAAGCTAACATGACTCTATTAGGATCTCAGGTAGAATGGCCTCAAAAGGACGACAAGGAAAACAAAACAATGTCTTACTTATCGTACTTTGTTTTCAGGCTCAATGGCACCAAAAAGTCGACCAGGAAAACAAAAAGTGTCCACCTCACAAAAAGGTCAGAAAAGGGCAAGAAAAGAGCAAGCTGAATCCTCCTCGCTGCAAATACCTCGACGCACTCTTGGAATCAAGTGGGGTACATTTTGAGGAACTTCTGAGGATGACGACTCTGATGATGATTCCGACACAGGGGGTATGACCCCAGACATAGAGGAGGAGTCCGACTAATCAGGTTTTCCTTATTTATTTTCCACTGAGGGCAGTATGTCCCGTCTAAGTGTGGGGTGCTGGTATTTGTATGCTATACTTCCTTGCCTACATTTATTTATGTTTTTTTGTTTTAACTAGTCGTAGATTTGTTTTTAGATTTTGATGCATAAAATTGTTCTGATAGGCGGCATGGTATTATGACAAGAGTTTGTACTAAAATCATTACTATTGAGACGTTTAGGCTCCAAGTGTGACTCACTGTGTGATAATTGTGTGGTTTAATTCATTCATTTGTTGGGTCAAGGGTCTACAATACTCCCAATAAAGTTGACCATGTGCCTTGTGTGTGAGAGATTATAGTATACTCTGTGTTTGTGGCTGATGCTAGAACTTGCCTGGTGCGTATGTAAAGCGAAATAAAGAGTGTAAGTTTAGGAGATGATTTAGGCATTTCTCTGGCAACCTGTACTTGTTTACCTTCTTTTTACCTACCCGTGGACATTATCCTTGTTAACCCCCTTTGAGCCTTTAGCCATTTTCTTTGACAGCCTCATATGTAGCCTAATCCATTTTTTTTTCAAGACCATAATTTGATCCAAATTCCTAAGCGCTTTAAATTGTAAAGTCATATGACAAAATAAGAGGAAATTGGGTGAGAGTGATGCCTTCGAATGTATTGGTGCTTGAATTAGTTATGAAAAAGGGTGGGTATCATAGAGGTGTGTTATGAAAAAAAAAATGAAAAGAAAACTAAAAAGTTAGTTCTGTTTAAAATCGAATAATAAAAGAGGTGAGAAGGGGTGGTAGATTAAAAGAAAGTAGAAAGGTTGTTTGAAAGAAAGTGTAAATGGCATAATGTGATGTATTAAAGCGCTTAGGGAACTTAGTCACTATTTCTGGCCAAAATAGTCCTACCCATCCCTTAGCCTACATTACAACTTGTAAAGACCTATTTGATCCTAAGTTTAGCATTCTGATATTAGTGGAGCATTACACTAAGGGCAAGCCTATGGTCATCAGTTGCAACATATGAATTCTTTGTGAGAGTGAGAGCAAGGAGAATGTTGTACCCATGTTTCGAATAATGCAATACTTGTGAGTGATTATGGGTGATATATTGTGAGACACACATGGTTGATGAGTTTTGGGTAGTTGTGTATGATTCTTTGTGCCTTAACTTTTGGATATGAATTAATCATCATCACGAGTCTAGGTTGGAGGTTGAATTGTTTCTAGTAGTGATCAGAAAACTACTCTTTGTTAATAATTGTCGTGCCTGTCTTGATGAATATTTTGTGCTGTTACTATGAAATCCTAAGTAGATGTTTACGTGGACATAATATTTTGTTCGAGGACGAACAAAGCTTTAAGTGTGGGGTGTTGATGATAGGCGTATTTACACGCCTAAAGCACCTTAATTTACCCATATTTTTGCTAAGTTTTGAGGACAAAATATATAATTCCTGCACTTTTAGTCCTTTTTCCTGTAAGTGAGCTAACCAACGTGATTAGCAAGTTTTCAGGTATAAATGATGAAGATTTCAGCATTTTATGGACTGTTTGACGCCAAAGGAAACCTCACGTAAGAAGGAAGGCAGCTTTTGGAAGCCTATGGACTAAAAGTGATGCATGGAGAACTTGTCCCGGGCAAAAACAACATTTCTAAAGACTTGGGGGATCAGCAGTAACTTAGTAGGATTAGGACAAGTATGCAGTAACCCAGTAGGACTAGGACAAGGATAAAAACCCTATTTCAATAGGACTAGGATATGGATGTTATATAAACCCTATTTTGCTGAAACTTTTCAGCATTCTCTTCTTATCCCCCTTTCTATTCTTTCCCTTCTTCATTAATTCATTGTTGACATTATTCTTCATCTATTCGAATTTTAATTTTCACGACAAGAGAAACGCTACTAGCAAGGAAATCACGCCACAAGTGACACCAAAACATACTTCACGTGAGATTGTTATTATTTTGGTATGATAATAATGTCTATTGTGTTTTCCGTTGCACTCATGAGTAGCTAAACTTCTCTGTTAGGGTTATGGAAGCCTTATGAGATACTATCTATTGCTATGAGTTTGTGAATTCTTGATACGTATGCTGCTTATATCATTACTCTCTTCATCTTAATTGAATTCTTGTGGTTGCAAATATATAGAATACGCCAGTATAGCATTAACTTGTTCGAAAGAAAAGTTACATGTCTGGAAAAGAGAGAGTGACAAGGAAATAGGGCTACCAAACCCTGTTTAAAAGTTAGTGCCATAACTGGATTAACCTCTTGGAGAATTCGTACCATTAGTTATACACTTTAAGCTCGAAAGAGTTAAAGTGAGATAATCCTTGATGGTCGAAAGACGCTAGGATTTACCATAGAATACGAAACTCTATAAGCGCATGCATGTCTGAATTCCGCATAACTCATAGCCAATAGATACGTAGAACTCATAAGGTGGACATACCCCTAACTTAAAATTCCCATTGATTAAAACCTACTAAATATTCTGATTTTCTTCGTTACTTTGATACTTTTAATTCATGCTATAATTAAATCCCCCCTTTTCATAGAATTTTCGATCAACAGTCTACTAATCGTTGCTTACTTAGTGACCAAGTATTCCCTGTGGGATTCGACACCCAACCCAGTTGGGTTCTATATTTGACGACGATCGCTTACACTCTTACGAGAGCTGTAGTTTGAGCGTTATCACTGACCCACATATTTCTCTATGGGCTACATTCTTACCATATGTAGTATTGTGATCCCTTTGGTCTGTTGAGTTAGTTGGGGGTTTGTCCCAATGGCTCATTAATTTTATTATATAGAGGCTACGTCAAACTAGTGTATTATTGGGTTGGTTTGTGTATACACATTCCATATATGTACAGTCTAACGATATTTCGTGCCATGTGCGATGTGATATGATATGTACTTATATATATATCCTTAGCGTAACGTGTATATTGTTGTGTTGGGTCCCAAGGGTAGTGTTTTGGCTTAAAGAGTTAGCTTGAGGCTACGTGTAGCCTTGGGCACTGTATGGCATCTCAGGATGATATTTTGGGGCATTACAAACTTGGAATCAGAGCCTAAGGTTGTGAAGAGTCCTAGGGAGTCTGACAAGCCGCGTTACGTAGAGTCTTGAGCATCGGTGTGTAGCGCGCCACACCTATGATCAAGAGGCTGCGGGGCATTTTCAGAAAAGTCATTTCTTTTTTTTCTACAAGAGTCTATCATGCTTACAACTGTTTTCTTCTGATATTAATTCGTGTGTTCTTATGACAGAAAATGCCTCCACGTCAAGCTCGCGGAAACAACAACCAACCTCAACCCGTTGATCCTTTACATGAGATGGTATCCCATGCTGAATTTTGGGCAGCTTTTCAGACGCTATCCTTGACAGTTACCGCCAATACTCTGGATAACGCTCCACCTCTGTAGGAAAATAATTTGGCAGCAGCACGAATTAGTGACTTTATGTGGATGAATCCACCAGAGTTTCATGGATCAAGAGCAGGTGAGGACCCACAAATGTATATTGATGAAATGAAGAAAATTACACTGATTATGCACGTGATCGAGGAAGAAAATGTAGAGCTAGATTCTTATCGGTTGAAGGATGTTGCCTATGACTGGATGCAGATGTGGATAAGGGTAGAGAGGAAGATACCGCTCTGGTGACTTAGCAATTGTTCCAAGATACTTTCTTAGATAGATTCTTTCCTCTTGAGTTACAAGAATCTAAGATAGAGAAGATTATGAATTTGAGATAAGGCTCCATGTCAGTTAAGGAGTATTGTCTTAAGTTTAATCAGCTATCGAAGTACACTCCTAATATAATGGCTGACTCGAGGACTAGTATGAGTAAGTTTCTAACTGGGGTGTCGAGTTATGTGGTGAAAGAATGTAGATCTGCTATGATCAACAGGGAGATTGATCTTTCTAGGTTAATGATTCACGCCCAACAGATTGAGTCAGACAAGATAAAGGAAAGAAAAAGAGTAAGAGGGATTAAGAGAGTCAGATCGGAGCAATAGAGGTCTGGTTAGACTAGTGCTCCTGTATATCGTGGTAGGCAGGAACTCAGGAATAGGTCAGTACCTTCCAGGTCTCAGGACAGTCTAAGCAACTGGCCTCATCCCCCTTCGTGTGCTAAGTGTGGTAAAGACCATTTTAGGGAGTGTTATATGGGGCAGCGGGGCTGTTTTAAATGTGGCAAGTTAGCCACATACTTAGAGACTGCCGGTATGTTAGATAGCGAAGTCATGATTCCCGTCCCCAGAGTTAGGCTACCAGTGCCCCACCTTTCGCAGCCTATCCAGTTCCCTCTCAGGGTGCTTTATCTAGTACTATTGGCGGTCAATGCCAAAATTATTTCTATGCTATACCACCTCATCAGGAGCAGGAGGACTCTCCTGATGTTATCACTGGTATGCTCCGTGTTTTTTATTTTGATGTCTATGTATTGATGGACCCCAGTTCGAGTTTTTCTTATGTGACACCTTTTGTTGCTGTAAATTTTGAAATGGATCTTGAACTAATTTTTGAGCCTATTTTGGTTTCTACTCTGGTAGGAGAGTCTGTCATTGCTAAGTGGGTGTATAAGAAATGTCCTATTACTGTCTATCATCGGGTTATGTATACTGATTTGATTGATCTAGATATAGTTGACTTTGATATCATTCTGGGTATGGATTAGCTTTACTCATGCTATGCATCTATTGATTGTCGTGCCCGTGTGGTCAAGTTTCAGTTTCCTGATGAACCTATCCTTGAATGGTCTGGGAGTTCTGTGATTCCTAAGGGTCGTTTTATATCCTATCTCAAAGCTAGGAAGTTGATTTCCAAGGGTTGCATCCACCATTTGGTTTGGGTTAAAGACACTAAGTCTAAAACCCCGACCATTCAGTCAATTAATGTTGTTAATGAGTTTCTTGATATCTTTTTGGAAGATCTCCCTGGAGTACCTCTTGATAGAGAGATAGAGTTCGGGATTGACCTTCTTCCCGATAGTCAGCCTATTTCCATTCCTCCATATCGTATTGCTCCCGTGGAACTTAAAGAGTTAAAGGAGCAATTGAAAGATCTTTTAGACAAAATCTTTATCAGACCTAGTGTGTCCCCGTGGGGTGTACCTGTCCTATTTATGCGTAAGAAAGATGGTTCTTTGTGGATGTGTATTGATTACCGGCAGCTTAATAGGGTTACTATCAAGAATAAATCTCCGCTTCCTTGAATTGATGATTTATTTGATTAATTTCAAGGTGCGAGCTACTTTTCGAAGATAGACCTCAGATCCGATTATCACAACTTAAGATTAGGGAATATGATATCCCCAAGTCAGCCTTCCAAACTCGTTACGGTCATTTTAAATTTCTAGTGATGTCTTTCGGGTTAACTAATGCTCCAGCGGCTTTCATGGATCTTCTAAATTGTGTATTCCGGCCATATCTGGATTTATTTGTAATAGTGTTCCTTGATGATATTCTTATTTACTCCCAAAGTGAGGGTGATCATGTGGATCATCTCCGAATCATGTTGGAAACTCTTTGAACTCATCAGTTGTATGCTAAGTTTTGTAAGTGTGAGTTCCGGCTGAACTCTGTAGCCGTCTTGGGTCATGTTGTTTCTTCCGAAGGTATTAGAGTTGATCCTCAAAAGATAGAGGCTATAAAGGGTTGGCCTAGACCTATTTCTCCTTCTGATATCCAAAGTTTCTTGGGTCTAGCTAGTTATTATCATCATTTTGTTGAAGGATGTTCATCTATTGTGTCTCCTAGACCCATTTGACCCAAAAGAAAGTGATGTTCCTGTGGTCCAAATCTTGTGAGAAGTGTTTTCAGGAGTTGAAGACTCGACTCACTTCAGCCCCTGTGTTGACTTTGCCTTATGGTGTTGATGGTTTTGTGGTGTATTGCGATGCTTCCAGAGTCGGTTTGGGTTGTGTATTGATACAAAAGGGCAAGGTTATAGCTTATGCTTCCAGGCAGCTAAAGCCTCACGAGAAAAATTATCCTACCCATGACCTTGAATTAGCTGCCGTGGTTTTTGCTTTGAAAATATGTAGACATTATTTGTATGGTGTCCATGTCGATGTCTTCACAGACCATAAGAGCTTGCAGTATGTATTCACCCAAAAAGAGTTGAATCTTAGGCAGAGACGATGGTTAGAACTGTTGAAAGATTATAATATAAGCGTGCTATATCATCCGGGCAAGGCCAATGTAGTAGCAGATGCCCTTAGTCGGAAGTCCATGGGTAGTATAGCACATGTGGAGATTAGTAAGAAGGAGTTGGCCCGTGAGGTATATCGTTTGGCTAGATTGGGGGTTAGGTTGTTTGGTGTTGCTGAGGGCAGTATAGGAGTGCAAAGCGGTTCCGAATCCTCTTTAGTTTCGGAAGTAAAGGAGAAGCAAGACAGGGATCCTACCTTGGTCAGGTTAAAAGAGTCAGTTAAAGACCAAAAGGTGGAGGTTTTCTCCTAAAGGGGAGATGGCATTTTGAGACTTCGAGAAAGATTATGTGTCCCTGATGTTGATAACTTAAAGTAGAGGATTATGACGGAAGTGCATGGTACGCGATACTCCATCCATCCTGGTGCTACCAAAATGTGCCATGATATGCGGGAAATCTATTGGTGGAACGGTATGAACAGGAATATAGCAGAATTTGTGGCAAAGTGTTCCACGTGTCAATAGGTTAAAATAGAGCATCAAAGGCCCAGTGGCGTTATGCAAGAGTTTAGCATTCCTAATTGGAAGTGGGAAGAAGTGAATATGGACTTCATAGTTGGTTTGCCTCCTTCTCGTCGCCATTATGATTTGATTTGGGTTGTCGTAGATCGGCTGACAAAATTAGCTCATTTCTTGCTTGTGCATTCATCGTATACAGCTGAAGATTATGCTGGAATATATATTCGGGAACTCGTCAGACTTCATGGAATCCCTTTGGCTATTATTTCTGACAGAGGTACTTAGTTTACCTCTTAGTTTTGGAAATCTTTCCAGAAGGGTCTCGGTACCCAAATTCGTTTAAGTTCTATTTTCCATCCACAAACAGATGGTCAGGCCAAGCGGACCATTCAGACTTTAAAAGATATTTTGAGGGCTTGTGTGCTTGATTTTAAAGGTAGTTGGGATGAGCACTTAGCATTTATCAAGTTTGCTTATAATAACAGTTTTCATGCTACTATTGGAATGGCCCCGTTTGAAGCTTGGTATGGTAGAAGGTATAGATCACCTATTGGTTGGTTTGAAGTTGGTGAGGCTGCCACGACTGGACCGGATGTGGTGTTCGAGGCCATGGAGAAGGTTAAGTTAATTCGGGAAAGGTTAAAAACCACCCAAAGTCATCAAAAATCATATGTAGATGTAAGGAGGAAAGACCTTGAATTTGATGTTGGTGATTTAGTGTACTTAAAAGTTTTTTCACGCATGAAAGGGGTGAAGAGATTTGGGTAGAAAGAGAAACTAAGTCCCCGTTACATTGGTCCCTATAAGATTGTGGATCGCATTGGGAAGGTAGCGTATAAGGTTGAATTGCCCGCGGAGTTATCTAACGCCCATCCGATTTTCCATGTTTCTATGCTTAAGAAGTCTATTGGTGATTCTATTGTGATTGATCCTTCTGAAAGCTCGGGTATTCAAGATAGACTTTCATATGAAGAGATTCCGGTTGAGGTTTTTGACTTTCAAGTTCGTAGGCTAAGAAACAAGGAAGTTCCTTTGGTTAAAGTGCTTTGGCAAAATCAATCCGTGGAGAGAGCGACTTGAGAAGCCGAAGCGGATATGTGCGCCAAATATCCCCACCCTTTCCTACGAATCCTGAGCATGTCAAAGGTATCGTTCTCTTTTGATTTAATACTTATTGCTATGTTTATCTTGGCTTGTGTGTTTTCTACGATATCCAAAAAAATCTAGAATGGAGTATATGCTTGAGCAAGATGATTTTTCTCTATATACTCATTTTCATAGTATTCTTGACCTACCTATCAACATTCGAGGACGAATGTTTCCAAGGGGGAGATGATGTGATGCCCCAAAAAAATTTTCCATTAAGATCTCAGATGAAAATATGTTGAATTCTATTTTTTATCATGATTAATAATTTTTCTGTATAGAATTTCTGGATATGCAACACATCATCGTATAGAGCATCGAATAAGCTTTCCAACGATATGTGGATCATCCAAAGCGGACACTCGAGCGATGAGTTATGATCATTCCGATCTAACCGTGAATAGTGGTGAACAAGAAATGTGCAGGAAAAAAATACTGAGGCCAGGCGAATTTTAAGGTCAACTTCAAACGATCATAACTCCTTGTACATAATAATCTGGGTGATCTACTATATATCAACAGAAAGCTCTGAAAGTCCTCTTTCCAATGAAATTAGTTTCATCCAATTTGGCCATCGGAGCAAAATGTTATGGTCGATCTACTTCAACCTATCAAAACAGTCCACCAAAGGACAGATTTGACATTATTTGATTTTTAAGGGTATTTTGGTCATTTCTACTCCAATCCATTTGGGTAAACCATGGATTTAAGTCCATTAAGAGCATTCAATAGCTTATTTTTCTCCAAAATTTCCTAAGGCTCAAAACCCAACCCTACTACTCCAAATTTCATCCTTCTATGTCTCTTGATTGAACTGTAAAAATTTCAAATTGATTTGGGATTCGAGTTGTTCATGTTAAGGGCTTCGAGAAACACCATTTATTTTTGTGAATAAAGTTCCGGAGTCAGAAGTTCATATTCATCTTCTATTTTTAGGTATGTGGGGCTTTGAACAAGATTTTCCTTTCGATCTTGTGCCCGGTATTTTTGTTGAATTACATTGACATGAGATTTTACATGTTTTACCATGAATTGGAAATATGGTTTTATATCTTATATTATTGTCCATGAGCTATGGGATTATGTCATCCGATATGTGTATGATGTTGAGATGGAATTATGTCCAAAAAGTATTGATTATGAGAGTATGATGATTTAATTTGTTAAGCCTTGATTTATACTATTATTTCACTATTTCCTTATTATGAATTTATAATTGATATTGGAAATTCTATATCCCTACTATGGGTTGATGTCTCAAGTACCTTTAAATGAGAGTTGGATGGCAAATTGAGAAATGTTGATATTGAAGTTGCAATGAGCCTTGGTATTTTTTGGATGGTTTTGATGAGTTAAATTGTTGAAAATAATATGTATTGAGCCTTCATATCCTTGTCCAAATGTTGAGTAGGTTATGGTTTAACGCATTGATACCTTGTTGATGTTGAGGAAGATTAAAATATTTTGAGCTAAAATGTGTTGAGTTAGGAATCCACAAATTGATATGATTTGATAAATGAGAAAGAGATTTGATTTGGTCTTTATGATAGACCCTTGTGATGTTGTAGTGGATTTCCAAACGCGTTCTGAGCTTGTCGGGGAGTAGTACTTAGCACCAAGAGGGAAATTTGGTATTTTCCCAAACCTATGTGCCACCGTAAGGTTGTTTGATAATGATATTATTGGCCAGAGAGCCCGATTATGATTATTGCAGTTTTAAGGTCATACTCCCTGGCAAAGAGTATGACGCCCCCTCCAACGGGGGTTTCAAACGTTGGTATTCCACGTAGTTCACGTGGGGTTGTCGATTATAGGAAACTCCCCTGTCCATAAGAGTCATGTTTATTGAAATACCGAGTCACTCCGAGTTTTGATGTGGTAATTCAAGTTGCCTATGATGATCTATAATAATTTATGAGGTTTTTCTCCTACATTTCCTATCTAAGTTGTTATGAGTTGCATGATTCAATGTCACTCAAGCCAGGTGTGTCATTATGGTCCGTATGTACGTTTTTACGAAATTTATGATATTATTTATATTTTGCATGTGCCCCCACATACTCAGTACGTATCTTGTGCTAACCTACATATTTCTCTATGGGCTACATTCTTACCATGATGTAGGTTCAGGTACTCATCTGCAGCCGCGGCAGTGATATCCGAGTGCCGCATCTACGTTCCTTCAGTAGTGAATCCTCATGGTTCGAGGAACAAGTTGTTAGTTTTGGTGTTGTTGTTTTGTGTTCCCTTTGGTCTGTTGAGTCATTTGGGGGTTTGTCCCAATGGCTCGTTGATTTTGCTGTATAGAGGCTATGTCAGAGTAGTGTATTGTTGGGTTGGCTTGTGTATAGACATTCCATATATGTACAGTCTAACGATATTTTGTGCCATATGCGATGTGATATGATATGTACTTATATATATATCCTTAGCGTAGCGTGTATGTTGTTGTGTTGGAACCCAAGGGTAGTCTTTTGGCTTAAAGGGTTAGCTTGAGGCTACGTGTAGCCTTAGGCACCATGTGGCATCTCGGGATGATATTTTGGGGCGTTACAGAATCTGAGTATAAGGATTAAATTATGTCAGTCATAAAACCAAGTACAACCATCCATAATGCATACAACCATACATATATATAAGGGCTTGGAAAAAGGGATAGGTTTTAGCATGCACTTAAAACTTTTTCCTGGGTTATGTTGCTTTGTCGTCCTAACCACCCATGGGCGATATGGGTTCAGCTCTCCCTGCTGAAAATGTCCCAGCGCGTGTAGTTGCCGGACCAGGAAAAATCCCATGTGATGACTAATACATCCCTCCAATATAAAATGTGATACTCACACACGGTCATCAAGGAGGCCTCATATCGACAAATATGAGTTTTCGATTTTGGTCCCCTCGGGACCGCCACCTTTCACGGCTTAGATACATACCCCATCATTAAGCCCAATTAAAACCATATCCAAACAATTAATTTACCGTTTATTGACCAAGGTCAAAATTAGTGGTATCGTCATATCACCCCTTAATTACAAGTAATATCCATAGTCAAACCACTTAGGTTAAGGGGACCTTAGGTTCCATTACCATATACCATAGTAAATCCACTTGACAGACTTCCATGTTCTCTACAAGCATAATAATTTAACCTTTAGCCTTTTCAGACCCTTTAAACCATGCATAAATCCTTTATCTAATTTAAAACATTGCAAGAGTTCCATTAAAAGAAGTCAATGTAATGAACATATCTTTATAAGCATTTCATCAAACACCTTGGTGGCATAATATAACCAAAACTAATTCCAAAGGCCATTAAACCATTACAATGTAATCCAATTGTCCAAAACCACCAGTAATGCATAAAAAAGCATAATTAAACTATAGAAAACCATAACCAAGCATTCAATATCAAAACCCCCAATAAAAGTTGAAAAACCATAATCATGAAATAGTAAAACCATGAAATCAATAATAAAATCCATGATTTTAGTGGAAATTACAATGAGGGAAGAGAATCATGCCCTATACCAAAGAATTAACGGAAAGAAATCACCAAAGAAAGCCCCAAAGCAATCTCTTAGTTGAAACCCTAGCTCTTTTACCCTAAAAGCTCTTGAGAGAATTATGCGATGTTTAGGAATAGTTTTTAAGTGTTAATGAATAGAATAATAGGTTGAATAACCTCCTTAGTGTATTAGAAGTTGTGGGTCCTAATTATAGTAAGTAGGGAAATATCCAGAATACCCTCACTTAAGTTGCACAAAATCCCGTCATAGGGATACGACTGACCCATACAAGTCGTACCCTACTATACGATTTGTTTCCACCACTCATATATAAGCCTCAACCCTTAGATCAAACACTTTCTAGTATATGACTCATCCAACAAAGTCGTAACCTCCATGTATGATTTATACCCATAACTCATTGATACGCCCAAATTACACCTCTCTTATAAGAGAGTAAGCGGTCGTTGTCAAATATATAACCCAACTAGGTTGGGGTTGAATCTCATAGGAAATACTGTGTTTACTAAGTATTATGGTTGTTACTAGACTATTGATTAAAAGTTCTGAATAAAAAGGGGTTTGATTTGTAAATTTTATCTCGTTATTTTTAACAAAAAATGTTCCAGTCAATGATTCTTAATGCAAATAATAATTCAATGAGAGTAGACAAACTAGTGTTATGGTCACCAAGATGTTCAAGCTGCTAGGGTTGTGAATTATTTTTAATTTCCAACTAATCACTTCAATTGCAAGAGTTATTGAATCCGATAATTTACCTATTTGTCTCTAAACCTAAATAAGTATATTATCTTCAATTCTCTCGAACTTAAAGAATGCGCTAATTTATTTAATTATTCTCTCATGTGGGTTGATCCCTGTAAGGCATCAACCCTTAACCTAAAGGTTAAAGCCTTTAGATCCCATGTAAACCTCTTCTTTTCCCAACACGCACTAATCTATTCGAACAAGTGATATTCTTGTGCTCACCCTTCAAGTTTGAAACCAAGAACGGTCATTATTATGAAGAAGGGTTTATACAACTTCAGTTAACCATGGAAATCAAATATTTTCACAAACCCAAATAGTTATTCATATCAAGGCTCCCATAACCCTAGATATGGGAGCTTAGCCACACATCTCAATAGAAGAAGAAGAAGAATAATAAGTCATTATGTTTCTCATAAATAAATTCAAAAATTACTTACAAAAATCACAAGATTTGTTCTTGAATCTTCATAAGAGAATAGGCATAAAATGTTTAGATCCACGATTCTAGTTTGAATCTCAGAGAATACTACGCACAATAATGTTCAAAGATAGAAAAATTGATAAAAAATACCTAAATAAAACCTAAACTGGGTATTTATATGTTCCCAGGTGTAGAGGATTTAAAATTTAAACTCAGAAAAAGATGCATCTAAGTTGACGGTTACATCAATGGCCCGTTGGTAGACTAACGGTCTGTCCAATGGATCGTCATTGAGAGTTCCAAAATGTCATGTTCTAGATAAGGGTTGGCGGTTATGTCGGCGTTCCGTCGCTGGTCCGACAGCTCATCGCGTGTGTCGTCACTTGATCCTTTATGAAGCCATGTTCTACTTTGTCCTGATGGCCAAGTTAACGGTCAGTAGGATGGTTGACGGTCCGCCACTTGGACCATCGCAGATGTCATTCATTTGTTTCCTTTTATTTAACTCTGACAACCACTCTTGCGGTCCATTGTATGGCTGATGGTCTGCCAGTGACCTTCAGTGGCCTTTTTCTTTTATTTTTCCAAGTTTCTCCTTCAGCTAACTCCTTAACCTGAAAACAGTAAAATCCAATATTAAATACAAAAACAGTTGCTTAAAAACATACAATTATCCCTTGAAAAGGATGTAAAATATTTCGTCAAAAGCCAAAACATCAACACCCTCAACTTAAGACAATTGCTTATCCTCAAGCAACTCAGCACCAAATTACATACATGAATAACACAATAACACGCAATCGACTATTGAACTAGATTTCACACAACCATTCACTATTTATCTCACTCATATGGGATCAACATATCACAAACTACAACCGGCATTGTCTATAATTTGACACACAGACAACATGGATATAATATCCCATAGAGATCAGGAAACTAAGTTTCACTTAAGTTACCCTCACAGTCAATGAAATCCACCACTTATTATAGTTTGTGGATAAAAATCAAAACTCTCACACGCATCAAAAAGTTACAAACATAGTCTACATACCCATAGGCTTGCCCTTATAATCAACACTCCCTTATGGTTGATTCGCCAAGATATAACAGGTCATTTTTTGTCTTGTAATGAGGCTTCGGGGCTAGGTGAGGAAATTGTTTGGGAAGAGTAATTCAACATTAAGACTTAACTCTCTTTGACCTTGAATTATGCTCACCAACTACTACTTTACCAGCTCATTTACAATTTTTATTTTCATATACACTTTGCCCTAACACCGTTCTTTTCTTTTTTTTCTTTTTTTTTTCTTTTTTTATAAGCATCAGCCACCCTCAACTTATGCTGATGCAGTCAGTTAAGGTGCACAATATCTTAAACAGATCAGGGCCAAATGCTTTATTTTAGCTCTAAACTACTAGTCTATTAAACAGCTAATATCTTGATAGTAGCCACCCTCAACTTTGGAGGTTTGCCTAAGTTAAGGTGCACGATGTCCAATATTGGACCAAGGCCAAAGCCAAGTATTAAAAGCGTAAAGAGAGTTAAGCAGAGTTGTTAGGAATAAAGAAAACTAACATAGGCTCAAAAAGGGTTCCAAAATGGAAAAAAACTTTTGGTGGGGTCAGTTATTTTGGTTAAGTGGACTGAAAGTACAAGGAGGCCTGCTATCACATCTTATTGCATCAACCACAAAATAGCATCAATGAACCAGGCAAGTTTTAGGTACTATACTATGCAAGAAATAACACAAATACTCGCACACATAGGCAGCTGAGTTAAACTCATTCTAATATTCTTAGGATTTCCATCACATGATCATGCATATCTTACATATTAATGCCAATTACAGAATCACTAAAGGTTGCTCACAAATGCTAAATGACAAGAGTAAACAATTATACAAATATGTTCATAGCCTTATGTCAACATTATTCATCATCCATATACACAACAAGATGCTAAAATAAAAGACACTTCACTTCATAAATAAACATTAACAAATAGATATTTGTATCACAACCTAAGAAAAAAATACAATCCTAGACATGTCGGTTCTACTAGATAGCACACGGGAGGAAAAAAACATTAGCAACAAAAAACCCCATGGTAAAAGTTTACCCACCCCCATAAAGAAAATAAATATGTTTCCTCAATATATAAAATTAAAGTATAGAGGATGGGAAATACTTGTAAAGCCTCTTATTCAGATAAGGCATCAGTGAAATATGGTGAGGCTCCAGTAGCCTCACCTGCAGCAATATTGACCCTTATGGTGGTAGGGGTACTTACAATCTCTTCCTCCAGAATTGGAGGTAACACATCCTGAGCTGGGTCTAAACTGGGCCCCCTTGCTGGGGCAAAACTGGTAGATACTCCAGCAACTACATCTTCTACTTTCTTTCTTCTTTTATCTTCACTTTTCCTTGATCTTTTTGTAGCTTTTCTCATATCATAATTTTTTTGCTCTTTCGGTGTCATTGCTTTTCTTTTTCTTCTTTTGGCAGCTTTTCTATCTGTGTTTTCATCTGCACTTTCATCCACCTTCTTGCCTTTGTCTTTCAACGGCTTTCCCATTAGGTCAACAATACTTTCATCTTTATCGTTTATCACCAAAGTGGGTTCAAAGACAGGCTATTGTGACTGTTTGTTCTTCAACTTTGCTATGTTCGCCTCTGCTTGTTTAAATTCTGCCATGAACTTAGTAAGATTCAAAATGGACATCGCATCCAGCCTTTTGTTGATTCTCTCTTCCATATGATCCATCCTAAGCTAAATATTTTGAAATGGATGGATTGCTTCTATCATAATTTGATCAATAAAAGGCTTGAATTGCGTGGCCCACATGTCCAGCTGCTTCTTAAACTTCTTTTATAGCTTAACCGACTAGGCAAAATTTTCCTGCAATAACCTATACTCTGAATAATCTATCACACCCATTGGTGGCACATAATCTAATTCTACAGATGTACTAGGCGGCACATAAGTAGTGATAGGAAAGGGAATACCTAAAGAAATTTCACAAGTATCGGTGGCTGGCGCTAACTGTGTCTGGTAGGCTAGAGATTTGGTGACTCATATCTCAAACTTTTAACTTCTCAATGTCTTGCCTATGTGTTGCCCGGACTGCATTATCAACTCCCCAAATCAGAGGAACATAAGCCTTCCTGCATAGCTCCATAATTAGACACGAGAACAGTAGTGAACTTACCACTTTGTGTGCCCTCATGAACCTTTCATTAGCAATAATTTGGCCGAAATCAATCTTTAGCACTACAATCAAACTAGCCACCAACACAGCCCTGTGGCTATCTAAATTAGCATCCTCTCCTGTTGGCATCAACCTTATCCGAACAATGGCCCACTAGAACTTAGCTTGAAATCTAAGTGAGGACTTAACAATACACTCTCGAGGGTTGGTTGGCTAGGAGGGGTTACCATCATCAGTCAGTATCCCAGGCAACCACGGCCTTTGAGTCGATGCCGATGTCAGATAATACTCAAGATCAGGAACCGCAGATGGTGCCTCATAGTCGGGCCCAAAAAATATCCTGTTGATTGTTTGAGTTGACATATTAATGTTGACTCCTCTCATCAGGACTGATTTCCTGTTCGGCAAGTCTGAGATCTTCGTGTCTTTGGGACAATCTTTCTCTATTAGAGCGAAATAGTTGGCGAAAAACTCCCTCACCAGATTCGATTGATAAGAACCAAAAGACTTACTCATCTAGTCCAAATCATACTCATTGAACCATCACTCCAGTTCTGGATATTCGTGAAACTCACTCATCACTAGTTGGTACTCTTTAGAGATTGGCCTTTTGATTGGCCTACTCACTGTCGATTCTAATCAATCAAGGAACTTGTCATTTGATCCCTCAATCTACCACCTAAATGTCTCCCTTATTTGAGGATCTTTTATCTTAACTATATTTTTCTCCTTGGTCTCTGCCTCAGCATGGCCAGCTTCCTCTTCAATAGGGTTGGGGTTAGATGTGTTAACCCCTTCCTCGTCTGGGCTTAAACTGGTACTACTAGTGCTTTTCTCACTCTCCTTTTTAGTCTGGGAGAGTGAGGGGATTGTTCTATCTCATTGTCGAGTATTGAAGGCAGGTGCTTCCTTACTCTTTGCCTTCTCATTTCTTCCTTGTGCTCTACCACCACCTCTGGTCTAAGGGAGTTTGCATGCCATAAGGCTTGAAAAAAGAACAAGGAATCAATTTGCAGGTGAAAACAGATTGAAAACAGTGAAAATATGGCTTGACGATAGGTTTAATGGTCCGTCAAGACATCGACTGTCTGTCGGACTCACCGTCAGGCCTTAACCAGTGTGCCATGTTTTTCCAAATCTTGAGATGGTTGTCCTGATGGTCCATCAGGTTACTGACGATCTGCCAAGTCGTCTGTTGTAGCTTATCCAGTGAACTTTATGGTTGGAATCTTTGCGATGGTCCACCCGGTAGTTGTCTCAAGTCCGACAGTCCGCCAAGGTGACCGTCACAACCCTTTTTCAGTTTCAGACTTTACTTTGACATTTTGTCAAACACCTGTGTGCAACCATGATTTTTGACACAATAATTGGCATGAACATAATGTTCAATCACACTTTTCCCACTTTCAATATGTGGGTTACTCAGACTTCACCCGTATCAGTGCATAATATGGTTTGACTTTTAAAATTACAATCAAAACTAAGCATAAGCAAGAAGGAATTTTCTTTCTTTAATAACCAACAACTTACTCACTCGATAATTAGCAACTCAAACAAGATGAATAAGGTTGTGATCATACCTTGATGGTGCAGTAACTTTACTCTACTCACTTGCAACTTCAAAAATTAAAGAAAACTTAAGGCTTTTGTCAGTGATTAATAGCTTTTGTTATAATGAGAAGAAGACGGGGGATGTATTGTTTAAATAGGGCAGAAAAAGAAAAGAAAGAGTCCTAAGAGGGAAGAACTTACCCCAGATACTTTGAATACAGAGAAAGTTGAATAGTTTTCGACTTTAACATTAGCAACATATGTAACCACATCTTCTTATCGGTTTAAAAATATTTAGGTCAGATAAAGGCAATTTAAATAAGCTTTAAAATTAGCCCAACCCAACCTGTAACTAGGGTTAAGCTGACGGTTGACCTGGCAGTCCGTCGGGTATCTAAAGATCTACCAGGTTAATCATCGTGGCTTACCAGAAACTTATTAATCCTATTTTACTGCGATGGTTAGTCCGATGGTCCATCAACCTACCCGTCAATCTATTCTAGTGATCTTGAATTTCAGCATATTGTTGATGGAAGGAGTGATGGTCCGTCGGACCAGCGACAGTCCACCAACTTAACCATCAAGCCTTATCCAGAATATCATATTTTGATCATGGCCTTGACGGTCCTAGAGACGGTCCATCGAGTCCCTGGTGGTCCATTAGTCTTCCTGTCGCCCTTTTATCAATTGTAAAACTCTTATCCTTCTGCAGTCTCAGTCCTGTGCACTTTACAAATGCATCAGATTGAACAAAAACAATAAATAAATTCAACTATGATTACAACAACACTTTGTGGGTTGCCTCCCACTAGCGCTTGATTTAATGTTGTGGCACGACTCAATGATCTCGATTACTCAGACTTCATCGAGATAGATGATATCTATGCACTTTATCAAGTCTATTAGACTGATAACAACTTCACTCATTGCCCGTTAACCTTGAAGTCACTTCTGTCCTCATTTTTAAGTTCAACTACTCCAAATGAGTAGACTTAGTTAACTTTGAATGGGCCAGACCATTTTGATTTAATTTTACCTGGAAATAGCTTCAATCTAAAGTTGAAGAAGAGCACCCAATCACCTTTTTAAAAGCCTTACTTTGCAATCCTTCGGCCATGGTACCTCTTTATCTTCTCCTTGTAAAGGTCTGCTCTTTCATACGCTCCGAGATGGAACTCACCATCTCATTCAGCTGACCCAATCTCAATCCGCTGCCTCATTCCAGTTCAAGTTCAGCCTCCTAAGTACCCACAACGCCTTATGCTCCAATTCAATCAGCAAGTGGCATTCCTTGCGATAGACCAATTGGTACGGTGACATGACAATAGGTGTCTTGAAAGTTGTTCTATATGCCCACAAGGCATCATCAAGCTTCCTAGAACAATCTGGTCTACTTGCATTCACTATTTTATTAAGAATGGCTTTAATCATTATATTCAAAATCTCTACTTGCCCACTAGTTTGTGGGTGGTATGGAGTTTCCACCTTATGCTACTTGACACCGTACTTTGCCAAGGCAGCCCTAAACACTTGGTTGTAAAAATGTGATTTGTCATCAGTTATGATGGTGCGTGGCACATCAAAACAAGAGAATATATTCCTTTTAAGGAACGCAACAACTCTATTCCCTTCATTATCAGCCAAGGCTGTGCCTCAGCCCATTTAGATACATAATCAATGGCAACCAAAATATTTGATAAGCCCAAATTACACCTCTCTTACGAGAAAGTAAACGATCATTGTCAAATATATAACCCAACTTGGTTGGGGTCGAATCCCACAGGGAATACTGTGTTCACTAAGTACTGTGGTTATTACTAAACGGTTTATCAAAGGTTCCAAATAAAAGGGGGTTTGATATGTAAATTTTATCTCATTATTTGTAACAGAAAGTCTTCCAGTCAATGATTCTCAATGCAAATAATAATTCAATGAGAGTAGTCAAACTTAGAGTTATGGTCGCCAAGATGTTCAAGCAACTAGGATTGTTTTTAATTTCCAACTAATCACTTCAATTGCAAAAAGTTATTGAATCCTATAATTTACCCATTTGTCTCAAAACCTAAATAAGTAGATTATCCTTTAATTCTCTCAAACTTAAAGAATGTGTTAATTTAGAAAGAATAGCTTTGATCTCTCTATTCGAAATCTCCACTTGCCCACTAGTTTGTGGGTGGTATGGAGTTGCCAACTTATGCTGCTTGACATCGTACTTCGCTAAGGCATCCCTAAACATTCGGTTGCAAAAATGTGATCTACCGTCGTTTATGATGGTGCGTGAAAAACCAAAATGAGAGAATATGTTCTTTTTAAGGAATGCAATAACTCTTTTCCCTTCATTATCAGCCAAGGCAAAAACCTCAACCCATTTAGATAAATAATCAACGACAACCATAATATTTGATATGCCTAAATTACACCTCTCTTATAAGAAAGTAAGCGGTCATTGTAAAATATATAACCTAACTAGGTTGGGATCGAATCCCACAGAGAATACTGTGTTCACTAAGTATTGTGGTTATTACTAGACTGTTGAACAAAGGTTTCGAATAAAAGGGGGGTTTGATTTGTAAATTTTATCTCATTATTTGTAATAGAAAGTGTTCTAGTCAATGATTCTTAATGCAAATAATAATTCAATAAGAGTAGACAAACTAGAGTTATAATCACCAAGATGTTCAAGCAGCTAGGGTTATGAATTATTTTTAATTTCTAACTAATCACTTCAATTGTAAGAGTTATTGAATCCTATAATTTACCCATTTGTCTCTTAACCTAAATAAGTAGATTGTCCTTCAATTCTCTCAAACTTAAAGAACGTGTTACTTTATTCAATTATTCCCTCATGTGGGTTGATCCTGTTAAGGTATCAACCCTTAACCCAAAGTTAAAGCCCTTAGATCCCATGTATACCTCTTTTTTCCCAACACACACTTTTCTATTCGAATAAGTGATGTTCTTGGGATCACCTTTTATTATTTTTTCCATCTTTGAACATTATTGTACATAGTATTCTCTGAGATTTAATATAGAATCGTGGATCTAAACATTTTATACCTATTCTTTTCTGAAGATTCAAGAACAAATCTTGTGATTTTTGTAAGTAATTTCTGAATTTATTTATGAGAACCTATTTGTCTCTAAACCTAAATGAGTAGATTATCCTTCAATTCTATTGAACTTACAGAATGCATTAATTTATTCAATTATTCTCTCATGTGGGTTGATCATGTAAAGGTATCAACCCTTAACCCAAAAGTTAAAGCCCTTAGATCCAATGTTAACCTCTTCTTTTCCCAACACATACTTTTCTATTCGAACAAGTGATGTTATTGGGCTCACCCTTCAAGTTTGCAACCAAGAAAGGTCATTATTGTAAAGAAGGGTTTATACAACTTTAGTTGACCATGGAAATTAAATATTTTCACAACCCTAAACAATTGTTCACATCAAGGCTCATATAACCCTAGTTTTGGGAGCTTAGCCACACATCTCAATAGAAGAAGAAGAAGAAGAAGAAGCCATTATATTTTTCATAAATAAATTCAGAAATTACTTACAAAAATCACAAGATTTGTTCTTGAATCATCATAAGAGAATAGGCATAAAATGTTTAGATCCACGATTCTAGCTTGAATCTCAGGGACTACTACGTACAATAATGTTCATAGATGGAAACAATGATAAAAGGTACCTCAATAAAACCTAAACTGGTTATTTATATGTTCCCAGATGCAGAGGATTGAAAATTTAAACTCAGAAAAAGCCGCATCCAAGTTGATGGTCACATCGATGGCCCATCAGTAGATTGGCGGTCCGTCGAGTGGACTGTCATTGATAGTCCCAAAATTCCATGTTCTAGATAAGGGTTGAAGGTTATTTCGGTGGGCCATCGCTGGTCCGGTGGCCCATCACGCGTGCCGTCGTTTGATCCGCTAAGAAGCCATGTTTTATTTTGTCCTGACGACCAAGTTGGTGGTCTGTCGGATGGTTAACGATCTGCCACTTGGACTATCGCAGAGGTCATTTATTTGTTTCCTTCTATTTAACTTTGAAAACCACTCTGGTGGTCCGTCGCATGGCTAACGGTCCACCAGTTTAACCATCAGTGACTTTTTTCTTCTATTTTTCTAAGTTTCTCCTCTGGCTAACTCCTTAACCTGAAAAACACTAAAATCCAGTATTAAATACAGTAGAAATTGCTTGAAAACATACAATTATCCCTTGAAAAAGATGTAAAAAGTTTCGTCAAAAGCCGAAATATCACTCGTATCGTTGGAAGAATGAAATACCAGAAGGATCAAACACTGTGCACCATAAGAGTCCTTGATGCGACTAGTACCAATCCCTTATGACTCATACCTCTAAGTCATACCCATTCCAGTGACCAAAACCATCCCACCAACTAACATTGGTTAGCATACGGCAGAACCATACCATTCATAACCCAACATGTGGCTCATACCCATGAGTCATATTGGGTTCGGAGAATGTATTTGCAGGAAATTTTCTAAAGGTCAAAACCCAGGATATTTCAAAATAGAAATTGGGTGAATGTCAAAGTCCAAATCAATTGAAAAGTTAATGTCCTGGTCTGAAGGCATAACAAGAAAGCCAATGTAAAATATCTCCCAGAATGCTGATACTATGTGGATTTACTCAATCGAAGAGACCTCGACACTAACATCTCAAAGATGTGCTGAAAAGGCTGAACACACTTGCTCAACTAACATCTTAACTCATATAAAGGAAATAATTTTCACAGGCCCAAACCTGTATACACCTTCACATTCTAACTTATTTATCTCAAGCATCTCTAAAGTCAAAATGTTTGCATTCTTGTTAAGAACAACATGATACAGAGATAACCATGTTATGCCAAGATGGTATAAAAATTAAGCATATCCAAAATTACCAAATCTACCATGTTTGGAAATCATAAACATAATAGAACAGGCAGGATACACCTTGGTCACTACCATAGAATGTCCAACTAGAGTAGATACATGTATGGATGAGTTTAACATATCACAAATATAACACCCTCATAATCTATAGATGTCTATTGGGGGTTAACTAGGTTATTAAGGTCATAAAATAAGGCCATTTGACCCATAAAAAGGTTCAAAAAGATTTGGGATATGTTAGTGATGTGCGATAGAAATATAGCATTTTCGACACTTAAAACTATGAAAATATGCAAGTTTCTGAGGTTGTTTTGTTAGATATGATGCATTTTGGGTATGTTTTGCAAGAAATCATGTTTTGGATGCTAAGTTCATGAAAAATATGAAAAAAGGTATTTTGGCTACTTATTAGAGCAATTCTGGATGATCGGGACACTTTTTGGCTTATTCATAATCAAATCATGTGCAGGAATTGAAGAAGAGTTGAAAAGATGACTCCCAACACTTGTTAAGTTAACATGTGGACCACATGTAGTACATGTGGACCACATGTAGTACATGTGGACCACATGTAGTACATGTGGACCACATGTGGGAAAAGCAAGTGTCAAAAGTCTAAAATTCTGAGAGCTAACTTGCAGGATATTTTGGTCTTAGCACTTGCGGTCACCACTTGTGCCCACCTTGTAGGCTGTAAGTACTACTTGCGCCCTGGGTCAGGGTGCATGTAGCGACCACAAGTAGCCACCGAACCTTTTTTCTCCTATTTTGTTTGGGCTTTGATTTTAGGGTTTTCTCATGTACTATAAATACCCCTGATGTGTTTTTAGTATAAGAAATGCACTCTTGATAATTACAAATATATTTTTATTTTGAGATCCAACTTTGGTCTTGAAATCATCTTGTATGAATGTTATTGATTATTTCACAATCATGAGCGACTAAAACCCATAGCTAGGGTTTTGGAAACCCTAGCGGATTGACAAAGTAAGGAAATTATTATTGTTGTTCTCAAATAGATACCCATGCATGCATTGTATTATCTTTACTTTAATAGTTATTTTAGCGATGGTCAATGTTATGATCCCTCCTAGATTATTTCTACTTACCCCAAAAGAGGAGTAGTGAATAGAAAACGATAATTACAACAGTAATTTGAAGTTTAACTATTGATCCATGCTACTAGGTATTATCTAAGTAAGAGATAGTTAGTATCATTTAACAACTAGAGACTCAAAAAGGTAATAGTTAACTGGGATCAAGATATGGGTTAGTAAGGCAATATACTGAGACTCAAAAGGTAAAGGGTAAAATCTATCTATTTATCCAAAATACTGTAGATGGTACGTAACTTATCGAATTCTGCATGTAAGGGATCGGGTTGGTTCAATAAAGCACGATAAGCCTACAAAGTTGAGAAGCCAGGAGGGACACAATCCTAGTGTTTGAAAATATTGATTATAACCAAAGTTGATAGTTGCTCCTTGTTTAATATTCCTATTCAAATCCTTCATTTAATTTTCTAGTTTTTGCCTGTTGATTACTGCATCTGAGATTCATAAGTTCACGAATTCCCTTGGGATTAAACCGCAACCTTTGTTAGGTTACTATATTAGACAGCGATCACAATCATCTTCAAAGTAAAGTTGTATCTTAGGCGTAATCAAATTTTGGCATCGTTACTGGGGAATATGATGTTGAGTTGCAAATTATAGTTGTTGCAGTTTTTTGGTATTTTTGTTATTGTTCTTAGTTTGGTATATTCCAATGTATGCCTAGCACATGGAGTAAAGAAAATCCCTTACTCCCACTGAATCTGAATCTAGAGAGGATCCTATAAACACCTAGTAGGATGACAAAGCTGAAGTAAGACAATCTTTTTAAAGGAGTTTGTGATGATGTCCCTTCCCCTTTTCTTGAATGAGTTTAGATATTATTGATCAGCAGACAGAGGTGATCTTAGCATAAGCTACTAACTAGACGAGGGAAGAAGAAGCTTAGCGCTAAGATAAAGAGACAAAGCTATTTGTGCATTGACCTGAAGTACACCATCGAGTAGCACTTGATGGAAACCAGAATAGAGTTCTAGGGGGTTGAGCCCATATGTTCCCAACATACCAGTACTTGCAACCATATGAGGATGATGTAGAGGATTTGGGTATGTTCAACCTGCAGAGGCTGTCATTATTCCTCCCATTTTACCCCAGTCATTAAGTTTAATATATCGAGTGTTATGATCCAGCTCTTATATATTGAAGGGTGTATTTGTGGGGTTTCCTACCGATGGTGCAAGCATGCATCTAGCCAATTTTACTAGAATTTGTACTTCATATACATATCTAGGGGTGAATCAGGAAGCGCTTAGATTGAGGTTGTTCCTGTTCTCGCTTATAGTAGAAACATCTTTATGTTTAGGGGAAATTCTAAGAAAATCTATCACTACATAGAATGAGTTGCATAGAAAATTTTTGAACTGGTTCTTTCCTCCATCTAGGATGTTGTATCTGAAGGATGAGATCTATAATTTTAGGTTAATTTCTTGTATGAGGCTTGGTTCAAATTTAATAAGAAGTTGAGTATGGTGCCCAACAATCGAATTTTAGTGATAAAGTTATTAGAGTTATTCTATAGAGCCTTAGCCATTAGTTCCAGAGCTATGGTAGACACTGTATCTAGAGGAGCTTTTATAAGATTACGCTAGGAGGTAGCTTCTGATATTTTAGACCAGATATATCCCACTAACCGAGGGTGGCAAATTCGAAAGGTAGATAAAGGTTTTGGCACTTACACCATTGGAGAAATTGGTGACTAGAGAGTAGCTGATGGTTCTACAGTGTAAAAGATTACGCTTCTGAAGAAGGGTCTTGGATTACTAGCAAAGTAGGTCATGACTGTGAATTTTAAAAAAGTTTATACAGTAGGAGCACAGGGTGCAGCTTCTAGATCTTATAAGTCTGCATTAGAAGAGGAGGTTAAGTATTCAGTAGGGATAGATAAGGTATCTAAATACAAAGAGATGATTACAATGAGGAATAAGATGGGTACATTTTGCCTGGTAGATGACATACGGAACAAAGAATGGAAGAAATGCTAACCAAACTGGTGAAGGTTCAAGAAAATCAGGAGAATAGCCTTAAGAAGATTAAGGCTGACATTTTAGGGTTAACCCAGAAGGTGGAGTCTCATGCCATTACTATCAAGCAGTTAGAGCACCAGTTCGGGCAAATATCTGCTTTGATCAAACAGAAATAACATGTTACTCTTTCGAGTGAAGAAGTTTAGTTATAAGTCATTGTCTAGATATCCCATTAATTTTGGTGCCTCTATTGATGATCCCCTTGTACCTACTATTGAGGATTTGAATATTGATAGCACTGAGCGAAATAAGACACCTGAGGAAGAGTTTGAGCAGTCGATATAGTGTGATGATGATTTTAAGTATGATAATGGTAAAGATTGGGTCGTCGAGACCAATGATCATGTGCACCCTTATAGTGAAACTCCTTTCTTACCGTTAGTAAAAATAAATAAGGATCCTAGAGAAGTCATTATTCTGTGTTCTATTGGGCCTTTTAATGTCAAGCAAGCTCTATGTGACTTGGGATTAGGAGTAAATGTGATGCCATTGGTGTGTACAAGTAGTTGAGGATAGGGGAACTCAAACCTATTTCCATAAAACTGTTGATGGCTGACTCATCAATGATGAAACTGGTAGGTATTTTATGTAATGTAGAAGTGAGGGTGGCATCCCTTATGTTCCTCATTGATTTCATAGTTCTTGACTATGAGGTGAATTGTCAAGCCCCTATTATATTGGGTATACCCTTCCTATCCACTAGTAGGGTATTGATTGATATGGACTAGGGAGAGATCACTTTCAAACTAAATGATGAGAAAATAGTGTTTGATGTGTGTATGATAGTGTGTAGCCAGACGATATACGAGTAATGTCTATAATAGACACTATTAATGAGGATGTTGCTACTGAGGCCAATGTACCAAATGCACCAGGTTTTGATGAAAGAAGTGTGACAAAATGGTTTGTAAAAATAGTAACATTGGATCTAAGACATATAATGGAGGAGGTAGTTATCTTGCGAGCAGAGGTGTGCTCTCTCATTAAGAGCCACATATTATCCATCCCTCCAGCTTTATCCCCAATTATTTATCCAGCACCTTTACATGGTCTCAAATACTTTGATTTATTTGTAAAGGATGATGTGGCAGTCCCTATAGTTGGGTCAAAGAGAGATCGAGAGGGGGGCCTATAAAATCTAGATAGGACATATAAGCAATCCCTTAAAAAAGCCACCCATGATTCGATGGAGACTTCAATTATTGAGGGAAAGAGACGTGCTGAGCTAGCTTGGGTGCATCTTCTCATAGTGAACCACCACCACCATAGCCTCCACTAGTGAATATACCCCCATCTGGGGAAGATCTTGACACGAACGCCTAGTGCGTCACATGTATGTTTTCATTTTTCTCTATTTTAATTTATTTTAGAGCATTGAGGACAGTGCATAGTTTTTAGTTGGGGATGGGACATACCATAGTCGCCACGGGTTTTTGTTGTCGTGCTTCTTTTTTTGTCGATCGTGGTATGGTTGTAGAGCTAGCATGCCTAGGTTAATTTGTGTTGTATCATGTTTTGTTTTGTATTGTGATATGTTTTGTGTAATTATGAGACTTTTAAGTATTTAGGGAAGTTATCATGTTTTTATGGATTTTTACCCTCCAAAATTTTGTGTTTTAGAATTGTGTGAATGTATGTATATGTGAACATTGTGGATCTTGTTATGGCATTAAGATTAGGGACATAATATTTATAGCTAACTTGTGCATGAATCGGATAGGCAGTA
This sequence comes from Capsicum baccatum var. pendulum, assembly GCA_030864225.1. NCBI lineage: Eukaryota > Viridiplantae > Streptophyta > Magnoliopsida > Solanales > Solanaceae > Capsicum > Capsicum baccatum. Next base: position 153,128,235 of record CM061560.1, on the reverse strand, counting down.
GCTTATTATATTACTTTGTTCCATGTGTGTGTGAGATGCTACTTAGTTTTCTTTGTGTAGTCAATTCAGAACTTGCCTGGTTGGTCTTGCCTAGGTTGAAAGATAGTCTGTTTGGAAAGGATCACAGGCCATTTTTTTATTTTAGTCCACATTTAGCCTAGATGACCTTCCTTATGTGAAATAGTAACCCTTGATCCATGTTTTGAACCTTATAGCCTATTTTTCTAGTTTCACTGTTTACATTCCTATTTGTGTTACAATGAACTAGTTTTGGCCCTAGTCCTCCTTGGACATTGTGCACCTCAACTCAGGAAAAACACCTAAGTTGAGGGTGTCTATAATAGGGGTGCGTAGTGTTAAGTGGGTATGTATAAGGGTAAAATAAGAGAAAAAGTTAGTAGATCTGGGTGTGGTAGCAAAAGAAAAGAATAAAGAATAAGAAAAATTATGAAAAAGAAAGAATAAAAGACTACACCTAACCTGAATGTCCAATAAAGAATAAAAAGGGAGATAAAAGGGTGGGATAAAAAGGAAATTTGATAATAAGTTAGAATCCAAAGTTAGTGTAGTGTCAAGAGACTTAGTCATTTGATATGTCTAAATGTACCATACCAGCCCCCAAGCCTGCATTACAAGTCGAGAAAAGTCCTATAGTAATCCTAACTTGATTGTCTGAATACTAACGTAAAGAAAATAAGGGTAAGCTTATGGTATTTGATGCACGTTGATTAAAACTTCTCTTCTCATTGTAAGTGTCTCTTGACATTCCCTGCATTGACATGCATTATTTCATATGAGTGAGTTGGGATATCTTTTTTATGGGGGCACTTGAGCCATATTGCTAGCTATTTTCTTGATTTGGGTTGTGTAACTTGTATATATGCATGGTTGCTTGTTGCTAATGTAATTCCATACCTTAATCCCATTATGTCATATTATTGTGCTTTATGTTCATACACAGTTGGTTTTGAAAAATGAGATTAGAGAGGTATTTTTGATTTAAGCTTAAAGTGTTGATTAACTGCCTTGAATAACGTAGATTCTCCTAGTTAAGCGGTGTGTCTTGTTTTATTTTGTTTTGTTGTGTTTTGTTGCCTGAGGATATGCAAACTTTCTAAGTTAAGGATATTGAAGTGCTATAGAAATGTAGCACTTTCGATACTTAAAACTATAAAAATATGCATATTTCTGATGTTATTTTTTTACATATGATGCGTTTTGGGTATGTTTTGCAGGAAATCATATTTTGGATGCTAAGTTCATAAAAAATATGAAAATGGTGTTTTTGTCTACTTATTAGAGCTATTATGGATGTTTGGGACACTTTCCATCTTGTTTATGATCAAAGCATGTGCGAAATTAAAGAAGAGCTGAAAAGATGACTCCCGACACTTGCTAAGTCAACATGCAGACTGCATGTAGTACATGTGGACCACATATGGGCAAGGCCAGTGTCAGAAGTCTAAAATCCAGAGAGCTAACCTGCAGGATTTTTTAGTCCTGGCACTTGCGCCCACCCTGCAGGCCACAAGTACTACATGCGCCCAAGGTTAGGGCGCAAATAGCGACCACAAGTAGCCATCGACCCTTTTTTCTCCTATTTCATTTGGACTTTGATTTTAGGGTTTTCTCATGTACTATAAATGCCCCTTATGTGTTTTTAGTAGAAGAAATGCACCCTTAAACTTAAAAACATATTTTGATATCGAGATCTAACTTTGATCTTGGAATTCTTTTGTATTGATTTTAGTTGATTAATTTAGTTATAGTTTTAGGTTTTTCTACTTCTTAGTATTGTGATTTCATCTATGTTTTTAATCATGAATGTTATTGATTATTTCACAAGCATGAGCAACTAAAAAACCATAGCTAGGGTTAGGAAACCCTGGCGGATTGACGAAGTAGGGGAAGTGCTATTGTTGTTCTGAACCAATATTGATGCATGCAGTGTATTATCTTCACTTTAATAGTTATTTTAGCGGTGTCCAACATTAATATCCCGCCTATGTTATTGCTACTTACTCCAAATGAGGAGTAGTGACTAAGAAAAGACAATTACAACAGTAATTTGAAGTTTAATTGTCGATCCATGCTACTAGGTATTATCTAAGTAAGATGGTTAGCTGTCATCTAATAACTAGAGACTTAAAAGGTAATAGTTAACTGGGATCAATATAAGGATTAGTAAAGCAACATCCTAAGACTCAAAAGGTAAAGGGTGAAATCCATCTGCTCGTCCAAAAAACTGTAGATAGTACATAACTTATCAGATTATACATGCAAGGTATTGGGTTGGTTCAACAAAGCACGATAAACCTATGGAGTTGAGAATCTAGGAGGAACTGATTACAACCAAGTTGATATTTGCTCCTTGTTCAATATTGCTATTCAAATCCCCCAATTAGTTTTCCAATTTTTACCTATTGATTATCGCGTCTGAGATCCACAAGTCCATATATTCCCTTGGGATTCAATCCCAACCTTGGTTGGGTTACTATATTGGACAGTAACCACAATCATCTTTGGAGTAAAGGTGTAGGTTGTGCATTATCAGTTAAGGGTCAGAAAAATATGTCATGTATCCATATGAGCCTTGAGAGGTGCAACACATAGGTCGCCTATATGCGATGAAAGGAGTGGCATGGAGCCATTCCTTATGTGTGTAGGTGCGCGGAGCGCTCAACGCCTCTTTGTTTGAAACTTTTCACATTTTTCTCATATAAGTTGAGGTTAAAATCATCTTTTTAACCCATATAACTTCCCTAATCCGTCCTTAAACATCCAAAACACCCCATTTCACCCTTATACAAATCAAACACAAGCCCTTCATCTCCCAAATCTCAAAGACAAGTAAAAATAGGGTTTTCTAATTCTTAAGCTCTAAACTCCAAGAATCTAACTTTTCCCAAATATTTCTTCAGTTTTTGGTATGTGTGTGTTTAGAATGGGTATCCTTCCATCCTTGTTCCCCAATTTTAGATTTATAAAAAAGGAATTCCTTAGGTTTAAATTCTATGGTTTATACCCATTTGTGATTTTTAGTTTACTCCATCAACATCATGTTTGCCTTGACTTTGTAAGGTTTAGAACATATGGTTTATTAGCTTACAAGATCCTCACACGAATTTACACTAATATGACGTGAGTTTCTATGAATTTTTTAGCTTAGCATAAATTCTTTATTTTTATTAATATAATAGCTTTATGATTTTAGTTATCCTGAATGGTTCGTTGATTACGTATCATTGTATTGCAATAGTAACGAAGCATAATTAATTTAGCACAGGACTATGGTCATCAATGTGCCTTAAAATTGATTTATGCTTATTTCTCATGATGGGTTTTTCTATAATATGAATACTAGTATGATTTTTGGGAGTAGTATTATGAACTAAGCATACACAAGTTAAGCTTACCTAAGTCCTGGAACTACGTGATACCATAGGTTTACTTGGCTTTTTGGCCTTATGTTAATGGATCCATAATAAGCTTGTCTTTATACCCTTGGAAAAGGTATATTAGGTCCTCCCAATGGGGCATATACAATGGATTCCACTCAGTTCTGCCTTTATATCCCGACAAGGTATATTGGGTTCCTCTCGATGGGCTATATACATTGAACTCCACTTAGATCGTGTGGTTTATGTCAGTTAAAAGAAACTCCCATAAAATATTTATGTTAGAATTCTAACTATAACAACTCACTTACATTGATTATGCTTTACTACATATGCTTATGATATTTCAGCCATTAGTTTTGTTCATGAAGTTCATGAGTTTGTATGCAGTCCATATGAATGTTTTTATCCTAGGTTATAAATCGGTTTTACTTATTGCATGCATCCCCTTATACTTAGTACTTTCTAAGTACTAACCACATATTTTTTGTGCTCTATATCCTATTATGATGTAGGTTCCAATGTTCGGTCAAAGCATCATGATTAGCTGCAATCACCATATTCTACCTCTCATCAATTAGTGAGTCCTAATATTTTGAGGACCTAGATTATGTTTTACTTTCAATAGTTTAGTTTATATTACTTTAAATTTCATAGTTTTTGGATTAGTTGAGGCCTATCCCGGTGACTCCTTAGTACGTTTAGAGGCATATCTAGACTTGGTAGCTATTTTTATATTGTTGTATATTTCAGAAAATATTTTGTTCTTATTTTTATGTTATTATTCCCGTATTCAATTAAATTCGGATTCTTAAGTTAACGGCTTCCACTCTTGTTTAAGTATTATTATCATGATATAATGCAAGTAGGTACCATGGATTAGCTTCGGGGCTATGTGTAATCATAAGCACTATGTGGCGTATAGGGGAAACCTCGGGTCATTACAAACTTGGCATTAGAGCCTAAAGTTTTAAGAGTCCTAGAGAGTCTGATAATCCGTATAATTTAGAGTCTTGATCATGGGAACCAAGAGAATACAAGATGTTCTTACAAACTATACCTTTTTTCATGATCCCCACCGTGCTCTAGAGTTATCTCTATATCACTTCTAACTTATTCTTTTTATGTGATAGAAAATACCTCCTCGTATAGCTTACATCTGCAGAAATAGAAACCAACCAGCCTCATTAGCACTTGCAGATCCTCTAAATGAAAATATTTTGCATACTGAGTTTTGTGATTTCTTTCAGGTGTTAGCTCAGCTATGAATGCTCAATATTAATCAGCTTACGATAGTCCCGATTCAGCAATATGGTAACTTAGCGACAGCCAGAATTTGAGACTTCATGAATATAAACCCCCCAGGGTTCTTTGGTTCGAAGGTGGATGAGGATCCATATTTTTTTATTGATAAGGTGAAGAAAATCACTCAGATTATGTATGCCACTTAGGTAGAGAGTGTGTTGGCATCCTATTAACTGAAAGATGTCACTTATGGTTGGGTTACTCAATGGAAGGAAGGTAGGAGTAAAAATACAGCTTTGATGAGTGAGAATGTGTTTCAAGCAGGTTTTCTTTACAGGTTCTTTTCTTATGAAATGAGAGAGGCTAAGGTGGACGAGTTCATGAATCTTAAAAAGTGTTCTATGTCAATAATAAAATACTCCCTCAAATTCACACTTTTTTTAAGTATGCTCTAGAGATGTTGCCAAATTAGAGGGCTCGCGTGAGTAAGTTTGTCACTGAGGTATCAAAATTGGTGGTCAAGGAGTATGGATATGCCATGCTAATTGAAGACATAAATATTGCTTGATTGATGACTCATTCTCAGCAGATTCAGGTTGAGAAATTAAAAAATAAAAAAGGGAGACCAAAAAGTGTTGGACCAAATAATTTGAGTTGTCAGCATGAGTCCAGAGGGGAAAATTATTTGCAGTTTTAAAGGTTCATTAGCTCCTTCACCATCTTTAGCTATTCCCCTGTATCCAAGATCAAACAGGAATAATAGGGTAGGTCCCCACAACCAAATCTTGGGGTAACTTTTCTAGGGGACGTTTCTGTCCAACCTGCCAAAATTATGGTAAAAATTATCTGGGTGAGTGTTTGGATGGAAAGGAAGGATGTTTTGGATGTAGAAATATAGGTCACAGGGTGAAGGATTATTTAGTATCTAGGCAATAGAGATGCTCGTTCCCAGACTCAGTCCACCACCTCAACAACTCATTCAGATTGCCTAGACCAACAGTATAGTGCTTCATCTAGTGCTAGAGGTGGACAATGTTAGAACTAATTTTATGCTATATCTTCTCATCAAGATCTAGAGAGCTCCCCAGCTAGGGTCACTAGTATGCTTCGTGCCTTTTTAGTTGATGCTTATGTATTATTAGAATGGGGTTAAATCTTTCCTTTGTAAACTCATTAAATATGGTGAATTTTTGTGTTAGTCCTAAAAGTCTTTCTAGGCCCTTCTCAATTTCCAACCTGTTGGTGAGTTAGTTGTTTCCAGAAGAATTTATAGAAAGTTCCCTATTATAATATTTCATAAGGTTACCTTAGTAGATTTAGTAGAACTAAAGATGACTAATTTTTATGTCATTCTTGGCATAGATTGGATCCATTCATGTTATGCCTTAGTTTATTGTCAAACTCGAATTGTAATAATTCAGTTTTCTAATGAGTTAGTCCTCAAATGAGAGGGTAGTTTAGTGACCCCTAAGGGTAATTGAATCACATATCTAAAGTCCAGGAAATTAATCTCTAAGGGTATTTACCACCTAGTTTGGGTTAAAGATTCTAAGTCAAAGATACTAGATCTCTATTCAGTCCCAGTGGTCAATGAGTTTCTTATGTCTTTTCTGAGAATCTGCCTGGAATTCTGCCTAATAGGGAGATAGGATTCGGGATTGATGTTCTCCCTAATACCCAGGCTATTTCCATCCCTCCTAATAGAATAGATGCAGTAGAACTTAATAAGTTGAAAGAGTAACTTAAAAATCACCTAGATAAAGGTTTTATCAGGCCCTGTGTTTCTCTATAGGGCACTCCAGTCTTATTCGTACAAAAAAAGGATGGTACTCTCAGAATATGTATAGATAACAGACAGTTAAACAAGGTCACCATCAATAATAAGTACCCGAAACCCAGACCTAATAACATGTTTGACCAACTTTAAGGTGCTAGCTATTTTTTAAAAATTTATCTTAAGTCAGGGTATCATCAATTGATGGTCCAATAATATTACATCCCAAAGACTACTTTTAGAAATATATATAGTCACTTTTAGTTTGTGGTTATGTCTTTTGGAATAACAAATGCTCCTATAGCTTTTATGGATATAATGAACAGGGTCTTTAAGAAGTATTTAGACATGTTTTTCATTGTCTTTATTGATGGCATGCTTATTTATAGTCGATGTGAGGAGGAGTCTGTAGACCATTTGAAATAATGTTGTAGACCCTCAAGGGTCACCAGTTGTTTGAATAATTTAAGAAGTATGAGTTCTAGTTGAAGTCGGTTGCCTTTATGGGTTATGTGATTTCCAATAAAGGCATCATGTAGAACCTCAGAAAATAGATGTTGTGAGGCACTATCCTAGGCCCATTACTCCATCTGACATTAAGAGTTTTTTTTGGGATTGACCAGTTATTACAAGAGATTTATTGAGGAGTTTTCTTTCATTACTGCACCATTGACTAAATTGACCTAGAAAAAGGTTGAGTTCCAATGGTCAAATATGTGTGAAAATATTTTTCAAGAGTTGGATGATAGGTTAACCTCAACACCAATATTAGACTATCCAAAAGGATTATAGGGGTTTTTAGTGTATTGTGATACCTCAAGAGTCGATCATGAATGTGTCTTGATGCAAAATGGAAGGGTGATAGCTTAAGCTGAACAGGGGAGAAATGTGTCAAGAATTGAGTAAAATGCTGAATAGGGGAAAACAGAGGAGCAAAATTGCTCTAGGTTACCACAATTGCGGTCCCTAAGTGCGATCGCGGTCACGCAACCACTTATACCATTTAAACCCTAGTCTCTCTCATTTATTTCACACTCCCTTTTCAGATTGTACTCTCTAATTTGAGCTAATTTTTGGCCAAGTTTGTGAGCTCTCAAATAACATCCTTACATTCCGTTGCATCACAACTCTGGTAGGTGACAAAAATACATGCCTTTACTTGTGAAAATAGGCCATAGAATGTGTGATTAAGAAGGGCCTAAAATTTTGATTGATATGCATTCCATGTTGTCATACTTGATATTAGTGTGATGTTGGTTGTTTGATTAAGGTGTGCACACATGTGGGAGAAATTATGAGTACCCAATGATTTGTGAAGTAGGTAGACAAATGAGATAAGCACACCAAGTGTTTGATAAAATGCTCTAATGAACTTTCAATATTTATATTTGCTTTCAAAAGGGCATTCACACACTTGTTAGCATTGTTCCAATTATCTTAATATGCTTCCACATTATAGAACATACTAGTAGCCTAAATTTGGAAGAAATCTGTACATGCAGAGCTGACACAAAACCAACCTCAGGTAGTGCGACCGTGGACATAGACCGCGATCGCAGCCCTAATTCACGATCACGGTAACTGAGGAAGCTTCCTTTTATGCCAAGAATCCTGCATTTCCAATTTTTAGTCTAGCAACACCAAGCACCTAGTCTAATGAACTCTAGTGACCAATATAGCACAATTTGCATACTTAAAATATCATCGAAAGATATAATGTGTGCTTAGTGATTTTAGGACAACATCGTGGATAAGTATGATCACATCCGGTTCATGTCATCCAAGTGCTACAATCTTTACTATAGGGATCTTTTACGGAAAAAGCTGCTACCTGAGAGAGGAATGTGCTTGGAAATTGTGTCGGAGAAACTACCGGCACAACATGAAAAACTTGAAACCATAGGGTTGCGGTGCTTCGCACTGAATCCATGCATTACAATTGAGCAATGGGTCTGTGAATTATATGCAAACATCAACGAAGTCTCTTTTTCGAACCCACTAAATGTGATTATCAAGATTTGGGAAAGCCGGTGAAAGTTGGGGTTAAACAAATCAATGATGTTTATGGGCTCAAGAATACTGACATAAGTGACTTCAAAGTAAAGGGGTGTAAATGGGGGAGTTGGTTAGCACAAAGACTATGCCCCAAGAAGGAAGTCTTTTGGACAAAGGCTAAAAGCAATATTTCCATGAACGACTTTACTTCCGATGCCCAAATATGGTTGTACATCATTTGTAGCCGAGTTTCTCCTTTCACCCACATGACAACAGTCCCTGAATTACATGCTAGGATGGTTGCATGTATTCTAGATGATATCTCTCTAGATATTAGTCAACTTATGATTAATTAAATAGATCATTTTAAGGACCAAAGTGGTACACATCTATTCTTTTGCTCCTTGATTACAGAGCTTTGCAAAAGAGCGGGGGTGGAAGAGTATGATAGTGATACATAAGTGCGCTCTAATGCTCTTATTTACCTTTTGAGGATTAAAAGTGAGGGCAAACTCAACAAAAGCAAGAAAAGAAAGATCGTTGTGGAAATGCCGACATGCAGTGAACCTGAGTCTCATAGGTCAACCACCACAGGACCTCTTGAGGAGATTGTTGTAAATATTGTAGCAATCAAAGAGCATGTGTCTAGTTTGCACCAAGTACCAGGAGAACCCTCCACCATGCATTATTCTTATATGTTATATACTAATTATGAAAAGCATAAGGAGGACCAAAAGATGCAAGCAACTACCTTTGATAATCTTGAAAAGGCCTAATTCTCTTTGGTAGAGTCATATCGAGACCTTCAGATCGCACATAAAAAAATGGTTGCAAGGGAGAAAAAGAGGGATGAGTTCTTTATCAGGATGTGTAAGGGTGTGTAGGGCCTATGAAAGGTTTTGAGGCCCCGAGATAGACCTCCTTCTTCTTGGCTGGACAGTGATGATGAGGCCCCAACCGAGTCATCCAATCTTGAGAAAGATCCTGGTGATGCAGAGTCCAATAGTGATAGCAACCCTTGATGCAGTTTAGGGAGCACCCTTATCTCTTTTACCATTGATTATTTATGTAGCGGGGACACTGCTATCCTTGCAATTGAGGGGTGTCTCCCTAGTCTTATTCATTTAATTCGAACTTGTATTATTAATATATTTGCATACTTTTTTACTCTTTTGGATAAGTCTTATCTTTATTTTTATTTTGGGTTTGTAATAATCAGGCTCTCTGATAGTGCCCATATTTGCATGGATTGGCTAGTTTTTTTCTAGGTTTTTTATCTTATTTTAGTTCCACTGTGATTAAGTTGCTAACCATGGGTGCAAGGGAATTCTGAGTACCCTTGTCACCAAGTCCATAGAATGCAAGGAAAGTCTAAGTACCTACAACATTGATAATCTGGGATTTAATTAGTATACATTGGTGAAGTCTAAGTAACCATATGGTGGGTCTCCCGTACTATGATTTTCAATGTGAGATGATATCTTAGGTGGTTACCATGATTAGCAAATTATGTGTGGTGTGTATACAAAATCAAACAACCCTCTCCATCCAAAATTTTTGCAAAATTCGAAGGCATGGACATGAGCAACTTTGTGACGAAATTTTTTCCCTCTTTCTATGACTCCAAAAGTTGACATTGAAAAAATAGTGAATACTCTATTGTTGTCTCGATATGGTAGAATAATTGAACCGGCTGACAATGTTTGCATGCCATGTGTGTGAGGTTAATTGTCATCATCTCATGTGTACTTGCACTATGTAGAACTTGCCCTATTAATCTTTCAAGGATAAATTTTGATTGTGCTTAGTTGGTAAAATTATCACAGGCTATCTTGTGATTTTTGAAGCCCACTCTAGCCTAAAAATCCTACCTCATGCATAATTATCCTTAGTACCCACTTTGAGCCTTTGGACCTTTCTTTGGCAAACTCATTACAACTCGTGACACTTCCTTTTTATCTATCCTATGACCCAAACCCTCTTTGAACTTGAAAATATAACTTAATGCTAAAAGCCTGAGTTGGGGGTGGTAAAAGTTTATGGAAGAAACTGCAAGGCTACAAAGTTGTTAGTGAAATGCCTCTTGAGCTCAAACTAAAAAATAAGTAAATAGGAAATAAATGAGTCCATCACAGGAATGAAGCACGCGTAAGTTGCAGGAAAAAGAAATCAAAGAAAAGTGGTTCACAAAGAAAGCTATTTGGAGGCACAGGAAAAGAAAGAAATTAAAGAAGAGTGGCCCTTAACCAAAAAAGAGGATTGAAAAAGTGTGATGTGAATGTTCAAAGAGGGGTGTAGCCATAGTATTCCCAAATGATATCCTACTGTAATACCCCAAAGTTTCCTAGAAAATTTTGTCCCAAGAATATCTAGTATTATCTTCTAAATTGAATGATGTTTATTCCATGAGGAATTTGTAAGATTTTAACTTTTGTCATGTGGGAAATTCAATAAGCTTTCCATGAATATAATATTTGCCCAAATCTGATAACCGGCTAAGAAGTTATGACTATTTCAAGTTACCATCGTAAAACAACATCATATTAGTGAGTGGCGCACCGCGCCATAGGAGAAAATAACAATTTTGAAATTCCAGTAGGGGCTGCGATAGTGATGCGTCGTGCCAAACTTCTAGGTCACAAATGAAGTGGCAACGTGATGGCTCCGCGTCGCGTCATCCCTCAATTTTCGAGTTGTCAAATTTCCATGACACATCGCAATAGCGTCACGTCGCGCCAGGGGTCCAATTCAGGAAAATTTCACTGAAATTAAAAGATGCGTCCAGGGTTAAAAGGGTCAATTTCTCACCCATATTTAAACCCAATAACACGTGATTTAGCAATTCTTCACCCAAAATATACTAGTTTCTCTTAATTTTCTCTCAAGAATAAGCTAAGGTTTCAATTGGGGATTCAATTTCAAGAAAGTCTCTCCGTCAATATTCGCTAAACCAAGAACTAATGTATGCATTATGTTGATTTATGGATTCCTTTCATCCATAAAGCTCAAGAACCCTATTTTGAATTATGAATCATGATATTTATGTTGTGAGTTAGTTGTAACCATATTTATCCTGTTACATGATTCCCAAGTTGGAATATTTATGTGTTTTTCAGGAAACTACATTAGCAAGTGAGTGAAATCCATAAATTGAATTATTTATAATGTGTCAATTTGATGATTAGGCCTATGCCCTAAGGGTGCATGCAACCTGTTTGATAAAATGCCTAAAAGGATAGAAATTATGCACTATAGCTTAATTGTGATCCAAAATGACTTCCATGCAATTCTTATGTATTGAAATTGTTTGTTGGATTACTCATGAGTTAGCCATACGAAATTATGCTATGTATACATGCTATCTTATTCACGTACCAAGCTATGATAATCAAATGCCCATAAAATGTCTTTAATTGTTGTATTATGGATTGTTGATGTTAGTCAATCCATGCCTTGTCAATTTCCTTCCATTGAGTCTTGGGGGTAGTTGTAGCCAAAAAATATAGTTGTGTGCCTAGAATCAGTGTTATGTATCAAGATACTCTCAGTCAATCCAGGTTCAGTAGAATTCAATCTATCTCATGACTCAGGAAAAAACTCAGTAATCTCAATCAGTTATTAGATCTTAGTAATATTCCATCAGTCAATGGAATTTAGCTAATTCAGTTCAGTTCAGTAATCCATGTTTAGTGTCTATTTAGATGGGAGTAGGAATTAGTACCGAGTGAACCCAGGGATTGGAACACACACTGTCAGATAAGGGTGTGATTCTTAGAAGTCATCCTTGCATTCCAGAACTATGTAGCCAGCTTAGGTTGAGACATCAACACTATTAGATGAGGGTTGATGAGGTAGATAAACACTATCAGATGAGGGTCCCACCATTCTCTTTTAAAGGACACTATCAGATGAGGGTCACCCACAACTTGTCCTTACCAGTGGCGCGGTATTGACACCCTTCTAATTGGGGTTATAGATTGGACCCCAACTCAACCATAATGGTATATTAGGGGAATATCGATAAGATAACTACTTTCCACAGTTTTAGTTACAAAATTTAGGACTGTCAGATACAGTCATTCAGTGTCAGTAATAGAACTCATATAGTTCTACAAAATTTTGGATTGTCAGATACAGTCAACTCAGAACAGTTTAGAACTCAGCTAGTTTCATCAGATTCAGGACTGTCAGATACAGTCACTTATGTTATCAGTTATATCTGTCATCAGAACTCAGTTATCAGTCATGATTAGTTATTAGTAATTTTATGTCATCTCAGATATAGTTACTATGTATTCATGTATGTATTCTCACGTTTATGTTAGTCAGTTAGCTAGTATTGTTCATGCATATGAACCCCATGCATTCAACCTACCTCACGTGTATACCAGTATATTCAAAGTACTAACACATTTGCGCTATGGTGTCTTATAACATAGGTTTAAAGACACGAGCTCCAGAGCCTCAGTAGATTCTAGATATCAGATGTCAGTCAGCAGTGAGTCCTCATTCTTTGAGGATGATATGATTAGTTATTTTATTATTTCAGTACTTGGTTTTTTAGCAGTCAGAGTTAGTTGGGGACATGTCCCATCAATTCCCTATTTAGACGGTCATGTTTTAGAGGCTTTTCAGACTACAATATGTTTAGATAGTTTTGTTTTGGGTATTTATACTCCATCCCAGATGTTATATTTCATCGGATATTATGTTACAGTTTGAACTTTACGGCCTTTCAGTTTATGTTTCCACATTATACAGTATATCATGCAGTATACAGGCACAAATATTAGTCATAGGTTTACTTGTTGTCCTTTGGGGTCATGATCACCGTGTAGCATTTCGGGTACCAGATTTGAGGTGTTACATTATCAGAGCCTAAGGTTTAATAGTGTCATAGGAAGTCTGAAAACCGCATCTAATAGAGTCATGTGCATGGGTGTATTGCATGCCATATTTATGTACATGAGGCTATAAGATGTTTTAGGAACAGTTTCCCATCTTTCAGTATTCATGTCTTGCCAGTGAGCATAATCTCAAGTAAATCTCTTAGTCTAATCTGTTTCTCCCTTTCTTCTGCAGAACATGCTTTCTAAAAGAAGAAACAAGAATTAGTCAGCCACTCAGTCTACTCTTTTTCAGTCAGTTGCCATTTAGAATAAATGAACAACTGTCGTTTTGTCCAACCCAGTGGCCAATTTATCTATAGCTAGGATTCGGGATCTCACCCAAATGAATTCTCCATCTTTTCTTGGGTCTAAGTAATATGAGAACCCTTAGGAATTCATCGATCAGGTTTAAAAGGTTACTGATATTATGGGGGTGTCAGTTGTTGAGAGTGTTGAGCTAGCTGTATATCAGTTGTAGAATTTTGCTCATACTTAGTATAAGCAGTGGAAGTCAGAAAGACCAGATGATGTAGGGCCTATTAAGTGGGAGGAGTTTGTCACTGCATTCTTAGAGAGGTTTCTTCCCCTAGAGCTGAGAGAGGCTAAGGTGTTAGAATTCATCAACCTCAGGAAGGGAAACATGATGGTGAAAGAGTATTCTCTTAAGTTTACTCAATTATCTAGATATGCCCCTCATGTGGTTGGAGACAACAAGGCCAAGATGGGTATGTTTATTTTTAGGGTGAACGATAGTGTGGTCAACGAGTATAGGTCTGCGATGTTGAATAGTGACATGACTTTAGCTAGGCTTATGACTCATGCTCAGTAGATAGAAGATCAAAATGTTCAGATGAGGAAAAAGAAAAATAAGAGAGCAAAGATAGGTAGTTTCAACTTTGCTTAGCCTAAATTAGAAGGAGGAAATCGTTCTCAATTTTGTCCTAAGTCGTCAGTTACATCTACTTCTTTAGATAGTGCTTTAGATCCTAAGTTCAGGGATAGTAATAGGGATAGGGCGCCAGGCTCTAAGTCTTAGGGCAGTGTCAGCAATACCCGAACAAATCCCCTTTGTCAGACTTGTGGTAAGAACCACAAGGGTGCTTGCAGAGCTGGTTGTACTGTCTATTTTGGATATGGCAAGCTAGTCCACAGAGTTAGAGACTACCCTCAGTTAGGTTATCAAAGTCATTTCTACTTCTCAGCTCAGTCCGATCACCCAAATCAATAGTGTGTCACTTCTAGTGCTACTAGTGGACAACACCCACACAGACTCTATGATCTTCAGTCACGGCATGATCAGGAAAATTCTCCTGATGTGGTTATTGGTACATTACAGATCTTTTATGTACATGTTTATGCTTTGCTAGATCCAGGATCTTCTTTGTCTTTTGTTACCCCCTATATAGAAGTCGATTTCAAAGTCGATCCTAAAATTCTAGCAGAGCCCTTCTCAGTTTCTACCCTAGTAGGTAAAATCATCATAGCCTGACAGGTATACAGGAACTGCCCGAATATGATATTTTACAAAGTCACTTCAGAAGACTTAGTCAAATTAGAGATGACTGATTTTGATGTCATTCTCGGCATGGATTGGCTTCATTCCTGCTATGCCACAGTCGACTGCAGAAATAGAATAGTGAATTTTTAATTTTCAAATGAACCCATCCTAGAGTGGAAGGGTAGTGTATTTGCTTTCAGAGGTCATCTTATTTCTTACCTTCGAGCATGAAAAATGATATCTAAAGGATGTGTCTATCATCTGGTTCGAGTTAAGGACACTAGTTCTAAAAATCCCAATCTTGATTCAGTCCCAGTCATGAATGAACATTCAGATGTCTTTCTCGAAGATCTTTTAGGGATCTTCTTAAAAGGGCAATAGACTTCGGCATCGATCTTCTTCCAAATACTCAGCCTATATCTATTTCTCTATGTAGAATGGCACCAGCAGAACTTAGAAAATTGAACGAGAATTTTAAAGATCTCTTAGATAAGGGATTAATCAAACCCAGTGTGTCCCCGTGGGGTGCACCAGTCTTATTCGGATGAAAGAAAGATAGTTCTCTCAGAATGTGCATAGACTACCATCAACTCAATAAAGTCATGGTCAAGAACAAGTATCCAATTCCCAAAATTGATGACTTGTTTGACCAACTTTAGGGTGCCAGTTATTTCTCTATGATAGACCACAGATCAGGCTACCGTTAGCTCAGAGTTAGAGAATGTGACATTCTGAAGACAGCCTTTCATACTCGGTATGATCACTTCGAATTCCTAGTCATGTCTTTTGGTCTTACTATTGCCGCAGTAGCTTTCATGGACTTGATGAACTGGGTGTCAAGTAGTACTTGTACATATTCGTTATAGTCTTCATAGATGATATTCTGGCCTATTCCCACAGTGAGCATGATCATGCAGACCATCTCAGAATTGTACTTTAAACTCTCAGAAATCATCAGTTGTTCGCCAAATTTAGTAAGTGCAAATTTTGGTTAAGGTCAGTAGCATTCCTTGGTCATATCATTTTCAGTGATGGCATTAGAGTAGATCCTCAAAAGACCAAAGCAGTAAGAAACTAGCCCGAATCTATCTATCCATCAGATATCAGGAGTTTCTTAGGTTTGGCTAGCTATTACAGATAGTTTTTTGAAGGATTTTTATCTATTGCATTACCTATGTCCAATTGACTCAGAAAAAAGTCAAGTTTTAGTGGTTAGATCCTTGCGAGAAGAGTTTTTAGGAGTTGAAGACTCAACTCACCTTAGCACCAGTCTTAGCTCTTCCAGATGGTTTCGTGGTGTACTGTGATGCATCCAAAGTAGGTTTGGGTTGTGTCCTCATGGAGCATGGGCCAATGCCTCCAGACATCTTAAACCTCATGAGAAGAATTATCCTACTCATGATCGTGAGTTAGCAGCCATAGTTTTTGCCTTAAAGATTTGAAGGAATTAGTTGTATGGAGTTCATGTAGATGTGTTCATCGATCATGAGAACCTTCAGTATGTCTTTTCTTAGAAAGATCTTAATCTTCGTCAGAGAAGGTGGTTGAAGCTCTTGAAAGATTATGACATGAGTATCCTTTATCATCCGGGCAAGGCCAATATAGTGGCCGACGCTCTCAGTAGACTGTCTATGGGTAGTGTTAATCATGTCAAGGATAGTAAGAAGAAGATAGCTCATGAAGTCCATCAGCTTGCCAGACTAGGCGTTCGCTTAGTCGATTCAGAGGAGGGTGACTATGGGTTCAGAGTAGTTCAGAATCATCTCTAGTTTCTAAGGTGAAAGAGAAGCAAGATAGAGATCCCAGTCTAGTCAAGTTAAAAAATTCAGTCAAGGATCAAAAAGTAAAGGTTTTCTCCCAAGGGGGAGATGGTGTTTTACGTTGTCAGGATCGTTTGTGTGTTCCAGTTGTAGATGACTTAAGGAAGCAATTCTTGCAGAAGAGTATGGTTTGTGCTACTCTATTCATCCATGGGCCATAAAGATGTACCGTGACTTGCGAGAAATCTATTGGTGGAGTGATAGCTACTTGGGAAGTAGAAACAGATATGTATACCAAGTATCCTCACCTCTTCCCGACTAACTCAGATCTAGCTTAAGATAACAGTTCTCCTTAAGCTTTTTAGTTTTCATGTCCATATTTCAGTTACAACTTGGTATCAGTCTCATATTCAGAATTCTACTTTTACATTTGGTACTAAGTACCATTACATATTCAGTCATATGTTAATGCATCATATTATTCATGTGTTCATGTATCAGACATTCATTCTCATTATGAGAAACTCACTTATCAAAAATCTCAGTCACGTGTTTATGTATCAGCTCAGTCATGAAATCATGCATCAGATATGCATGCTCTATACAAGTTTCAGAAATATCAGTTAGGTAGTCTTGTTTGAATATTCATGTTCAGTGTGTACTTCAGCTTATTGTTTCTCCCCTTCCAGCCAGTCTCATTAGAGGATGAATGTTCTTAAGGGGGAGATATTATAATACCCCAAAGTTTCCTAGCTAATTTCATCCCGACAATGTCTAGTATTATCTTCTAAATCTTCCATCGATATAAGATTCGCCCAAATTCGATAACCGGGTAAGAAGTTATGACTATTTCAAGTTCTCATCATAAAACAACGCCATATTAGTCAGTGGCGCACTGTGCCACAGGAGAAAATGGCAATTATCAAATTCTAGTAGGGGTCTACGATAGTGGCGCATCGCGCCAAACTTCCAAGTCACAAATAAAGTTGCAACGCGATGGCTCCACATCACGCCATTCCTTAACTTCCCAGTTGTCAAATTCCAGTGACACGGAGTGATAGTGCCGCGTCACGCCAAAGGTTTGATTCAGGAAAATTTCACTGAAATTAAAAGACACGTCCAGGGTTAAAAGGGTCAATTTCCCACCCCTATTTAAACCCAATAACAGGTGATTTAGCCATTCTTTACCCAAAATATACTATTTTCTCTCAATTTTCTCTCAAGAATAAGCTAAGGTTTCAATTGGGGATTCAATTTCAAGAAAGTCTCTTCGTCAATATTCGCTAAACCAAGAACTAATGTATGCATTATGTTGATTTATGGATTCCTTTCATCCATAAAGCTCAAGAACCCTATTTTGAATTATGAATCATGATATTTATGTTGTGGGTTGGTTGTAACCATATTTATCTTGTTACATGATTCCCAAGTTGGAATATTTATGTGTTTTTCAGGAAACTACATTAGCAAGTGAGTGAAATCCATAAATTGAATTATTTATAATGTGTCAATTTGATGATTAGGCCTATGTCCTAATGGTGCAAGCAAGGTGTTTGATAAAATTCCTAGGAGGATAGAAATTATGCATTATAGCTTAATTATGATCCAAAATGACTTCCATGCTATTCTTATGTATTGAAATTGTTTGACGGATTGCTCATGAGTTATCCATATGAAATTATGCTATATATACATGCTATCTTATTCACGTACCAAGCTATGATAATCAAATGCCCATGAAATGTCTGTAATTATTGTATTATAGATTGTTGATGCTAGTCATGTATTCAAGAATGTTATTCCTTATCAGTTTTCTTCCATCAAGTCCTGGGGGTACTTATACCCAAAAAATATAGTTGTGTGCCTAGAATCAGTGTCATGTTTCAGGATACTCTCAGTCAAGCTAGTTTCAGTAGAATTCAATCAGTCTCATGACTCAGGAAAAACTTAGTAATCTCAGTAATCTCAATCAGTTATCAGATTTCAGTAATATTCCACCAATCAAAAGAATTCAGCTAATTTAGTTAATTTAGTTAATTCGGTTCAGTAATCCATGTTTAGTGTCTATTCAGACGGGAGTAGGAATTAACACCGAGTGAATCCAGGGGTGGGACACACACTGTCATATAAGGGTGTGATTCTTAGAAGTTATCCTTGCATTTCAGAACTATGTAGCCAGCATAGGTTGAGACATCAACACTATCAGATGAGGGTTGATGAGATAGATAAATACTATCAGATGAGGGTCCCACCATTCTCTTTTAGGGACACTATCAGATGAGGGTCACCCTCAACTTGTCCTTACCAGTGGCGCGGTATTGACACCCTTCCAATTGGGGTTACAGATTGGACCCCAACTCAGCCATAATGGAGTATTAGGGGCATGTCGGTTAGATAACTACTTCCCACAGTTTTAGTTACAAAATTCAGGACTGTCAGATACAGTCATTCAGTCTTAGTAATAAAACTCAGATAGTTCTACAGAATTCAAAACTGTCAGATAGGATCAACTCAGAACAGTTTAGAACTCAGCTAGTTCCATCAGATTCAGGACTGTCAGATACAGTCACTCATGTTACTAGTTATATCAGTCATCAGAACTCAGTTATCAGTCATATGATTATTTATCAGTAATTTCATGTTATCATGATCTCAAATATAGTTACTATGTATTCATGCATGTATTCTTACATTTATGTTAGTTAGTTATCTAGTATTGTTCATGTATATGAACCCCATGCATTTAGCCTATCTCACATGCATACCAGTACATTCAAAGTACTGATACATTTGCGCTATGGTGTCTTATACCATAGGTTTAGAGACACGAGCTCCAGAGCATCAGTAGATTCCAAATATGAACACTCAGTCAGCAGTGAGTCCTCATCCTTTGAGGATGATATGATTAGTTATTTCATTATTTGAGTACTTGGCTATTTCAGCAGTCGAAGTTAGTTGGGGATATGTCTCATCAACTCCGTATTCAGACAGTCATGTTTTAGAGGTTTTTTAGACTATAGTATGTTTAGACAATTTTGTTTTAGGTATTTATACCCTATCCCAGATGTTATATTTCATTAGATATTATGTTACAGTTTGAACCTTATGGCCTTTTAGTTCATGTTTCTGCATTATACAGTATATCATACAGTATACAGGCTCAAATATTAGTCATGGGTTAGCTTGTGTTCCTTTAGGGTCATGAGCACCGTGTAGCATTCCAAGTACCAGATTTAGGGCATTATACCTACCCAACCCTAAATCTACATTAAAATCACAAAAGTCTTTTGTGATTCCCAGCCAAGTGTGGTCATTGTTGTGGTGATTGAAAATATGTATAAGCTTATGGAATGGTACTTGTCAACATAGAGAATTTCTTGAGAGAGTGAGTATTTGTACTTAAAATTCCTTGTCACATTTTCTATGGGATAAATGACCATCTTACTTTTGATGACAACTTTGGAGGCCAACACATAGAGGCTCAAGATTTGGTCAGCTCGAGGATATGAGAACATTCATGGAGGACCCATTTTGAGCCTACCATACATCAAGGCTGTGAGTGGAAGATTTTTTGGAGCATTGAAGACTTGAGGACTCACGGATGCCCCTATCATTAAGTGTAGTGTAGTCATTTTGTCTCCTTTTGTAAGATATTATAAATAGGACATTTTAGGTCTTCTCTTATTAGTTGTTTAATGATAAAAAATATGAGACATTGAAAATCCTCTCTCTTGAGAGTAGACCACCTTAGTGTAGTTCTTAGTTATGGCTTGGACTAGCCATTGTAGTTTAGGTCTTTGAAAAGCCAATATTGTTCTTTTCTTGGAAACAGTGGATCCTGAGGTGAGTTGATTCCCTTAGAGGTCACCATAAGAGTGTGGTGTTATTGTTACATTCATTAGGGGTTTTTGAGTTTAATATACTCTTTAGTTCCTAATCTTTGTAATAATCTATGTCTCACTATCTATCTTTACCTTTCTTGCAATTGTGTTAGTGTTTGTATCTTGTAATCATTTTTTCTTGTTGAATCTGAATCTTGTATTCATTGTGTTCATCTTGTTCTTTTTGTATTATTTCTGTTTTTGTGTTAAAACACCGTGTAAACTTGTGATACTTGTGTTGTTGTTGCTGGCCGAAACTAGCACTCAAACGGGTTTTCAATTTGCTCTCAATTTTTGGACTATTTTTGTGTAGTTTTTGTTCCTTCCATGGTCTTTCTTGTATCATTTGGTATGAGATCATGGCTTGATATTTTCCCCACAATATCAATCTTGGTCTCGTAAACTAGAAAATAAAAAAAAAGGTATTAGAAAATTGAAAAATATAAAAGAAGCAAATCTGTCCATTTTTGTCTTGACCGAAATTGCGTTGTTGGTGTTTTGGCCAAGATTTGTGTGTAGATCTTGGTATATTTTTTTTGTATTAGTTTTTTCTTGTGTTGGGTTTCTTTCTGTCTAACACTCCTTGAGTCTTAATCCAAGTTCTTAAGCTAAGTTTCAAGTTTTGTGGTGGTATTTGTTGGACGACTTGTTGTTGTTTTTCTTGGAGTTCATCTTGTTGTGTTAAAGAAGTAGTTTCAAAGGGCTGTTTGATCTTGAAAAAAAAAAAGAAGAGTGAGACTTGTTTTTGTCTTGGAAACATTTTCAAGACAAACACCAAAATAGTAAGGAAACAAAAGACTTCAAAAAAAGTGTAGCTACCAAAAAGAAGTAAGACCACTTTTCAAAATTATACCAAAGAGGAAAGGAGACAAGACTACCAAAAAGGTTGTCTTGCCAAAAGAGTGAAATTAGTTCAAGACCTTTTTGAATCTTGAGAGGGGAGTCTAAGAGCTTGTTTACCTATGCCATAGCCGAAACTTCTTCATCCAAATATTAAATTGAATAATTAAATTCTTGAAAAAAAAAAATTTCAACTTCAACGACATTCCAACAACCAATAGACGAGTACCACATCATCATAAGCTCAATAATTGGAATTCTAGTTTCTCTTATTTGTCTTCATTGGTTTCAACTATGTTGATTCTTATACTAATTGGCAACTAGTAAGTACTTACTAAGTTGTAAATTATTTTTTGAGTACGTTCTTTGTGTTAGCGTTATTTTATGCTTTTCTCATATTTAACTCGTAGTAACTTCTTGTTTCAAGTTCGTAAGTAAATTTTATTTTTTGTGTCTTGATTTGATCAAACAATAATCCATTCCGTCCGCAAAGTATATTTGACATCCTATTGACTATCGAAGTATAAGTAACTTTCAATAATCATCGCTCCAGTTGTGAGAATCACAAAGGTGAGTGTATACTAGTATTGGTGAGGAGGTTTTACTACTAATCTTGTTTGTTCATTGTGTAGTTACAAAGGTGATATAAGGGAACATGTCTTTGATATCCGGGAATTACTACAACATAGGATACTATGATTGCAGTGAGGGGTTTTGTGGCTACGAAGTTGAGGGAGATTGTAGAGGCTATGAAAATAGCAGATTTGAAAGTTACTATTTTCAGAGAGAAAATGAGGTGAATGAAGTTCCTAGTACTTATAGTGAGTATGGAGATAATGAAGAGCCTTGTGATGGTTCTTATGGTGATGTTGGGGCATTTGAGGAGTCTTACATTTCCCACTACGGACTTAGATTTGGTGTTAGGTATAACCCTTTCATTCGCAAAGCTAATGAGAGCTATGATGAGAGCGAACATGAGAAGCGTGAAATTCATATTCTTCACCTTGTAGTAATTCTTACCAAACAAAAATTGGAGTGAATGGTTATACTAGCTATAGTGGAGGTTGTCCCACGAGAAGAAAAGGGTATGCATCTCCAAAGCTGAAGGGTACCCATGTGCCTTACAATATTGATCCAAGAAGGAGTGTTCACTTCGAAAAGTTGATAATTTGGGGGATACTGAGCTTCCTCATTGTGCTAAATGATAGGTGTTATAAAAAATACATCGCTTCATCCATGGTTGATTTTTGGGGCTATTTTGGGAACCTTTACTTGTTCCATATTCCTTGGATGGGTTTAAGGTTATCGAGAGGGTGAAGGTTGTTTTCTCTCAATTTGAATACTATGAGGATGTGAGGTATGATATTTTTCCCTTGACATACAGTCATGTAAGCTTGGGTGCTGATTGGTTTGCACAACATAAAGTTCTAAATATGCAAAATTAGCCTAATATGGTAAGAGACCGATGGGGAAATCATCTCATGATGAACATTCTACCCAAGCCATAAAGAGAAGTTCTCACCTACCTAAATCCAAATAATTATAAGAGGCAAAATCTTGAGAAGAGTAAGGGAGTGCAAGGTGGTAATCTGAGAGTGGAAAAAGGATAGGTTGTATGGAGCGAAGTGAGGGGATTTTGACCAAACCATCCTAACATTGTTTGTCCTTCTATTTCTAAGGACATTTGTGTAGGTACCAACATGGAAAGTGAAGGAGAGCAATGCTGAAGAGGAGTTGCTTCCCAAGCTTGTGCATATAAATGATAATTGTGTGGCTAGTAGCTCAAGGTAAAATAGTTAACTCTTACATTTTTGTGCATATAAATGATAATTGTGTGGCTAGTAGCCCATTGAGTGTGAGTAGTAGCTTACTTACTTGTGAGTTTAATGATTCTTTGTCTCTTATTGATGATGTACATATTGTGAGTGTGGATACACTAGTTGATCCTATTGATGACCAAATTGACTCTTCTTGTAAGATCAATTTATGTCCACCTAATGTTGATGCCAATATGTTGAATGAAAGTACATCATCGTCTTGTGTAAATGGTGTTGATCAACTATGTGTGAAAACTATCCCCCACTGGAGTATGTGTGTGATGTGATTAATAGAACTCAAATGAGTGAAGAATGTGAAAATGTTGTTCAACAAGATAGGAGTGAACCCGTGAGCTTGTCCTTTGATTCTAATGTTTGCTTAGCTCATAGGGATACTCTTGTACTTGAAACACCTTTGAAACTTGATATTGATCTTTTAGAGAGTGAAGAACTTGCTTGTTCTAAATCTTCCCACGAGATATATCATGCTCTCTTTAGGTATAATGTCGTGTTTGAAGATGATATAAACACTTCTCATTAACCTAGTGGTGAGAATAATGGTATAGCCGGTCTTGAAGGCTATAGCCTATATGCTAACCCACTATGGTGTTACAACATTCCTACTAAAGATGGAAATCTCTTTTTGAAAGATGAGAGTACTCTTAATGGTAAGGAATGTGTAGTACTTCTTGACAACCAGAGGGCGAAGGTGTCATTGACTCCTTGGGGTAATGTCCCTAAATATACATCCTTGTTTGATACACTTGTGCTTAAATTGCATGAATTCCAACTTGTGGATGCCAAGTTGTCTATTTGTTTGAAGGAAAGAATGTGTATGTGTTTAAATGCTTATTCTTCAACTGTGTACGCATTTGCACATGATTCTTTCCTATACTACCACTTTGTCTATGATTATATCCATGCTAGTTTTGGATTTGTATTATGTAAAGGTAGCGAACTTGTCGGTTGGTCCACTTGCTTGAATGACAATGCTATGAGGGTTTGGGGGACCTTAAAACAAATAGTGGCACCATGTTTGATGAGGTCACTTGAAGAGGTGATGAAACAATTGTGCTTTATGATTCCTAAGTTATGGGTAGTCTTACCTTTTAGACTTAGAGATACCATTAAGACCTTTGTAGTTTCTTTATCTCTTGAAACTTGTCAAAGACATTTTCTTTGTGGAATTTTTACTAAGCTTTTAATGACCAACACAAAGGATTCATGGTTATATTTTCAGTATGTACCGTCTTGGCATGATAGTATTATTTATTGTATAACTCTAACGCTCATGCTATGAGGATGTTGTGCTTGTTTGTCCTTTGTTTAGTCTTCCAAAGTTGTGGAGTCGAGGTTGAATCCTTTTCAAGAAGGGGAGGATGATACGGGACAAATGACCATCTTTTCTTTTGATGACATCCTTGGAGGCCAACACATAGAGGCTTAAGACTTGGTCACCTCGAGGATACGAGAACATGCATGGAGGACCCATTTTGAGCCTACCATAAATCAAGGCCGTGAGTGGAAGATTGCTTGGAGCATTGAAGACTTGAGGAATACAGCTTTGGATACTTAATGGCTTACGGTTTTGGTTCATCTTTATTGAGGACATTTTTGTCACTTCTGTTTGCCCAAAATGCACTCCATGGCCGCCCCTATTATTAAGGGTAGTGTAGTCATTTTGTCTCCTTTTATAAGATACTATAAATAGGACATTTTAGGTCTTCTCTTATTAGTTGTTTAGTGATAAAAATATGAGACATTGAAAATCCTCTCTTGAGATTAGTCCACCTTAGTGTAGTTCTTAGTTAGGGCTTGGACTAGCCATTGTATTTTAGGGCTTGGAAAAGCCAATATTGTTCTTTGCTTGGAAAAGGTAGATCTTGAGGTGAGTTGATTCCCTTGGAGGTCACCGTAAGAGTGTAGTGTTATTGTTACATTCATTAGGGGTTTTTGAGTTTAATATACTCTTTAGTTCCTAATCTTTGTAATAATCTATGTCTCACTATCTATCTTTACCTTTCTTGCAATTGTATTAGTGTTTGTATCTTGTAATCGTTTGTTCTTGTTGAATCCGAAT
This sequence comes from Capsicum baccatum var. pendulum, assembly GCA_030864225.1. Taxonomy (NCBI): domain Eukaryota; kingdom Viridiplantae; phylum Streptophyta; class Magnoliopsida; order Solanales; family Solanaceae; genus Capsicum; species Capsicum baccatum. Next base: position 153,103,058 of record CM061560.1, on the reverse strand, counting down.
CTTGTATTCATTGTGTTCATCTTGTTCTTGTTGTATTGTTGCTGTTTTGGTGTTAAAACACCTTGTAAACTCATGATACTTGTGTTGTTGTTGTTGACAGAAACTAGAACTCAAAGAGGTCCTCGGGTTGCTCTCAATTTTTGGACTATTTTTGTGTAGTTTTTGTGCCTTCCGTGGTCTTTCTTGTATCAACATGCTTGGTGACTAGGTGTCTGAATTTTCCCTTTTTTGTGAGGAGACATGTGAACTAGTTGGGGTTCGTGATTTTGTTATCTTCCGCTCAATGAGATAATAGGAAGTATGACATGATTGTAGTCAACATGTGAGTCATTTTTAGAGTGTTAGTAGTTGTTACATAGTTTTTCCCCAAAGTCTATGTCATCCTTCGCTATTTCATTTTGTGATGAGGGTAGTTGTTAAAAGCCTATTTGCCCATGCGTTAAAAAGCTTTGGGTGGTAGAAATCAAGTTTTAGTCATCATGATCATTGAGTGATAGATTGAGGGCATACATATAAAATTGTCTCATAATAAGGGGTAGTGTTGCTTGAGGACAAACAAGGTCTTAAGTTGGGGGTGTTGATGAGTGGTAATTTTACCACTCATTCTCACTCAACATTCGTGTACATTACTTTATTTTGAATGAATAAATGAGACATATTCGTGAGTAAATACACTAATATCCACTCTTTGCAGGCATAGAGTTGAGGAGATCAAAAGATGTGTATTAGAGCTGAAAATGATAAAAAGGAAGCAAAGAAGAGTGCAACTGAAGACCTGGACTACATCATCCTTAGTTACCACAACCACAGTCCTCAATCCTTGGTCGCGGTCAGTTAAGACGGTCAGTACAATGCGGTCACAGCACATAACTGCCATCACATGGGCACGGTCGGGGATAGACATACGCGATCGCGGCCACGTGGGTATATGCCCAGGGGAAGATCTGTAAAAGCGCTTACACGAATCCAAAACCATATATAAGCAAAACCCCTTTATTCTTTGGGTATTGCTTACCTCATAAGATATCTTTGAATTCTAGACTTGAAACCCTAATTGGGGAAGTGTGTAATTAACTTTGGAGGCTAAATTTCTTAGGATTTTTGTGAAGAATGAATGCTTTGGATAATCTTTATGGTATATTTCTCTTTACTTTCTTCATGAGTAGGTAAATAATTTTGTTTTGGGATTATGTTGAACTAGAGTGTAATTTGTGTGTGGGTATTGTTCTATGTGTATGATTATTAGTTGTTAAGGATTTCACCATTTCTTGAGCTTATGAGATAGAATTTGATGGGTGAAAGCCCCAAATCTCCACATGGGTTTGATGGGTGAAAACCCCAAACTCTAGAAACCCTATATCATCCTCGAAAGAGGGATAAAGGTGAATATAAGGTAACCCAAAACATCCTTGATAAAGGGTAATAGGGGGACAAGGCAATGGTGGATAATTAAGCCTATGGTTTTCTCCCCCTTGCAATCTTAGAAATAAGTATATTAGGAGTGAAAATCACGTCAAGAGCATCATCCTAGAAATAGGGATGCTTGATTGAAGTTTTGGATGATTACGAATTTCACACTTGTTAGGTGCTCGAAAGAGCCAACGAGTGAAATCATTGTGGTTTTATCAAACAATTGACCACAATGACCGTTGACCTAGCCCATCCTTTAGTTAACAACTAAATTTCATGCTAAACCATCATTAACCCACATACTTTTACCTTTAGGTAGACATATTCCCAAGATTTCCCCTAACATTGTTGCTTAAAACAAAAATGTTATCTCGTGATTATTTGCAAAAGATCGTACAAAAAGTTCCCAAACAAATCCCGCATTTTATTTTGCATGTCATTTTTCTTATCTTTTTGGGTAATCTCATAGTAATTTAACCACCGACAGTGCTTGAAGTCTATAATTCACTCCTTGATATTCGACCCAAATTCAAATTGGGTTACTTTACAACGACCGCCTCACCCCTCAATTATGAGAGTGAGTTGAGCATTATCAGTAAGCAAACTTGGACCACAAACCAACATGCCTTATATGATAAGGGGATTGGACCACCAACCAACATGCCTTATATGGTAAGTAGACTTGGACCACAAACCAACACGGCTTATATGGTAAGCAGACTTGGACCATAAACCAACACTCCTTATATGGTAAGCGGACTTGGACCACAAACCAATACACCTTTTATGGTAAGCGGACTTGGACCACAAACCAATACACCTTTTATGGTAAGTGGACTTGGACCACAAACCAACACGACTTATATGGTAAGCAGACATAGACCATAAACCAACATATCTCTACACACATACTAACACCCAATTAATTCATCACATAGGAACTTAACCCATCTCAAGGTATTCAAGCCATCAAGCCTACACATCAATACCATAGACCATGAAATGATCTCTACCATCCCTTTGGCCATTGCTCACATAGTTAGGCCTAAGGCACTAGTTTATAACACAATGCAAGTTCATTTATGGTCCTTTAGACTTCTACCAACAATTATTCATACTTATTAATCTTATACACACCTTTTGTTCAAACACAATTCGAGTTCATTCTTTGGGGACTATGATTGTTTAGTAAACCAATCATCAAAGATATGCATTTAGTCATCATGTGTCCTACAATACCTTTACCAACCATTTACCAAGCATTCAGATGCATTCAATTCCACACATAAGGGCTTTAACATATTTAGCTAAATTCAACACTTTACATAATCATATGGCCCTCATGAGGGCCTTCACTGTTCAACCCCTTTCAACAGGCCAATGCCTTAACTTATTTCATCACACATTTTATGTAATGGTCATCATGACCCACCCAAACTATTCACTTTTCATTAGAAATATTACACCGCCTTCTTACCACATTTAGGCCCAACACACACGTCAAGTCCATTTTCATGCTTAGGGTTTTAACTCATTATTAGTTATTAATCCAAAAATATCATCTTGTACCCCAAACATGGCCCAAAATACTTTTCCAACATCATTTATCAATCGATCATACTCATTTAGGCCATTTCTCTAACTCGATATACTATCAACATGTAGTAGTCATTTCACTTAGATATTTTCATAAACAGCTTGTGTGCATACTTTTAACAAGGTCATTTTCATGGAAGAAATCATTATAACTAGGGTTAATCAAGACACTTATGTTAAAAAACATACAACAAGCACCTAAATATGAAATCTACCATCCATAACATGTATCAACACAAATATAAGCAAGATTCAACATTATTCATTATTAGGTAGCAAAATCTTTTTCATTTAATTCAAAACAATCATGTGCACTTAATAATACAAGTATGAAATACATGGTTTTACAGTTATTTAAAGAGGATAAGATATACATTCCTTAAACAAGATGACACACCAACAATCTTGACTCTCTTTCTTGCTACAAGATGAACACCTTCAAACCCCAACCTCTAATCTTGCTTTCAAGAGAATTTAGAGTTTTTTGGAATGTTTAAGTCTTGCAAATAAAGACTTAAGAGGATACTATGGCTTATATATAGAGAGGTTTTAGGGTTTTAGGCAAGGGAAATGACCAAAAAGTCCTTGGTTTTAGGCAAGGGAAATGACCAAAAGGTCCTAGGTGCTTCGTTTCTTCCCTACTTGGGATCATTTGTCCATGAAGGAAGGGTAAATCAAGCATATACACAAGTTAACATATCAACATGCATTACGGAAACCTTTACGCAAGTTAAAAACAACACACAACAAGGATACAACATAACACATATCATGACCATCACCATTCAACCAAAATTTTTTGCAATTCTTGGGTCTTTCAAAGACATCTTTGATGATAATTGGATGATCAAGATATTAATATTCCAAATAATGGTCAAATACCTACGCCCATTACTGCGAGCAATATGGTGGGCAGTTCTTCTCAATCGACATAATTTGGCAATCATTAAGACGATGAGATCAACTTTTACAAAGAAATGTCATTCAAGGATAAGGATGGAATATATCCTTCTTTATTTATTGCTTTCTTGAAAAAAGATTTATAATAATGAAGGTGATTAATTCGAGCAAAGTCTTTTACTTCAGATGCGCTAATCCGAACTGCAAATGGTGGTTTAGAGTAGTGAAATATTTAAGTTCTGACAGATTTGTCATTCATGAACATGAAAAGTATCACACATGTGGGTTGGAGCACATTTTGGGAAAAAATCATCATTCTATGGCAAAGGTCCTCGTCAATATTTTAAGAATATATTCCCCGATGGAAAAGGCCCTTCTACAAGGATATGGCCAATCAAGTCCTTATGAAATTGGGTGTCATGGTCAGTTATTAGAAGAAATATACGGCCATGGGAATTTCCAAGGACTTGGTTAGGGGGACACATGAGCACGGTATGCAGTCCTTGATGCTTATCATTACATGCTTGAGTCCAAAAATCCCAAAAGTAAGAAAACATTGCATGTTGATGAAAATGGAAGGTTCAAGTACTTTTTTGTATCCTATGGTGCTTGGATTCAAATTTTGTAACATTTGAGAAAATTCATAGCCATCGACGAGACCTTCTTAAGGAGCAGATATAATGGAGTTTTTCTAGCGGCGGTGGCACAGGATGCAGGGAATTAGATTCTTTCTATTGCTTTTTATATAGCGGACAAGGAATGTGATGCATTTTATGAATATTTTTTTGAACAGGTGTGAAGTTGCGTTGAAGATACTGAAGAGTTGTATTTTATTTTGGATAGACATCCAAGTATTCCAAAGATGGGTTCAATTTTCTACACTTCAGCTTACTTTGATTGTTACATGAAGCATCTTTGAGATAACATTCGGAACAACTTTCACAACCAAAGGGTCATGACACTTTTTTATAGAGCAGCTAAAGCATATAGTAGAGAGGAATTTTTATACCATTTCTATCAAATAGTGGATATGCATCCCGAAGGCAGCAGAACATCTCATATGTATCGGTTTCAAGAGATAGAGCTGAGCATTTTGTCTGGCAAATAGGTATATTTTTATAAATTTAATTATTGTTTGAGTTACAAGTTTAGTATGATGTCTTACTTAGGGATTCTTGTGTATCGGTACAATATTATAATGTCAAATATAGCTGAATTGGTGAATTCATTGTTTGGCGATGAAAGAGAATTTCCCATCATGGCTCTGTTTGATAAAATAAATGAGAAGTATGAAAATTTTTTTCATGAAAGGCATATGATGTTCGATAATGCAGGAACACAATTTGTTCTCGAAGTGGAAAAAATAATATCAATGAACATCAGTCTGGGGAATAGGTTATTTTCTCATCAAATAGCATATTACAAGTTCAGTATCAACGGTTATGGTGATATTGCCACAGTCGATCTTCAAATAAGATTTTGTACGTGTAAAGTTTTAGACTTGGACAAAATACCCTGTCCACATGTTATGACAGTGCTTTAATCCCAATTCAATGCAAAATATAAAACTAAAATTTATGAGTACTCCTCTCTATATTATTTGGTGGAAAATTACAATGGCATATAGTGAGAATATTACTCCGGTGTCTCCCAAAGAATCTTGGGTTATTCCTGCAGAGCTTTTGGGAGGATTAATATTCCTCCATATATTGACCCAAGCACTACCAAACAGAAAATAAGGCCATATAAGAGGAGGCGTGGATTCGGAGAATCATTTCCATCAAGAAGAAACAAGTGCTCCATGTGTAAGAACGCTGTCCACAAAAGAACTACATGTCCAAATCGTAATCAACCATGATCATTGTAATAGAAAAAACTTGTATTGTTGTTTTTTATGGACTTTTATATATTTAACTAATTGTTGTGAATGTAAATGTTATCATTAATTATATAAAATATGTTTTTTTATAACTTGTCCATCAATATAAAGAGGCAAAATAGGAACTAAATATAGTAGACCATACAATAATTTTCAATAGCTTACCTATCTGTTGCAATAGATGCACATTAGCTAAAAGAACACAATACAGTTCATCAAACTGGAGTGTTTTCATCCAACAGATGACCAATATATTGCAATAGATAGATAATCTACTGATAGAAACCCAATCGATGACCAATCTGTTTCAATAGATGGTCCATCTGTTAAAAGAACTCCAAACTCTTTCTATTGCTACTGGATTCAAAATTGCTCCTTACCTCTAACCATCGACATATTTGTTGAGAATAAGAAATGAACAAAATACAAATTAAATAAGAATTAAAAAGTCAAAGTCAACCAAAACTAAAGTTTTCACTAAACGAAAAACAAAATACATTAGGTATAGATCCGATATAGAAAAATTAAAATACATATGTTAAAAGAAAATACACATTCTAATTATTATTATTATTATCATCATCATCATTAATATTGTAAGCCGGCCAATTATCAACCGGAAGTAATAGGGTCTTCATCAACCTCTGCATCTCTCTGAACATCCTTGCTCTCACGGTAACCAACTCCTTCAATAGGTCATTAACCTTCCTTTAAAGTTCCTGCACGGTATCGCGAAGAATAGCAATGTCCCAAATAGGATCAGCCATATCTAAAACATTTATGAATTAACAAAAAACATAAACATAAATATAAATAAAAGAGTGCAAATATAATACAATGTATACTACCAACTGGTTGATTTACACACAAAAAAAAACTTACCTCAATGAGAAAGGAATTCACTCTTTGAACAGAAGTGGTTGAAGATGTAATATGAAAAGACAAAATTCAAGAAATAAATAAAATAGAGTAGAATGAAGATTAATGAGGGGCCTATTTATAGAGGATTGAATCTGAATGTGTTAGGAAAAAAGGTATGATGTTTCAAACTGCTGACTTTTTTTCTGTGAAAAGTCATGATATTTTCTTCTGCATTCAAATTTATCACCTTTTCAAAATGGTTTCTCTCTTAATAACAACCGCTATTATTAAGTTGTTACAATAAATCATCCATCTGTCATAATAGATAACCCACTATCGCAAAAAATTTGCCATCTATTGCAATAGATGGTCTGTATGTGCAATAGATAAAACATCTGTTGAAACATATGGATTATCTTTTACGACAAATAGACCATCTATTGGAGGAGATGTTTTGATTTTTTCTAACAGTTGATTCATCAGTTGCAACCGATGAGGAATTTGATTCATCACTTGTTTTAATGTATTATACAAAAAGTCATGATTATTCACCTCCTTTTTAGTAGTCATCACATACCTTAATTAATCTAAATCGGTGACTATTTTTTTATATAAAATAAGAAAATAGATTTAAAAATAAAAAAGGTGAAAAGTCACGACTTGTAGCACATGTTTTTTCTTGATAGGCATGTAATCCTCTAACATTGAAGATGGTTTCCCTTTGAGTCTCCGTATTCTTGTACACTACTTAACGATGGGGTAAGAAGAATAAGATGCGTACAGATGAATGGATCCACTTTCATGCATAGGAGGTATGTAATATTGATCAGGCTTTCTTGACAGACACACATAAAGTACTTTGATTTTGTGAATGCAGTTTTTAACCAATTAGACATTGATCCTTTAAATAAGATCCTGCATTTTATAGTTTAGTTTAATAGGTGCAAACTGATAAGGCCGAAGGGTTCCAAGAAGGTGGTGTCGATACCCTGTTATAATTTAATGATGGTTTTGCTCATGTTTATGCGTCAAGTTTGGAGAAGGGTTCAAGTTCTTGGTGGCAGTGTATACATTCAAATAGTGATTGGACTAATTTTAAGATTTCAATGGACTTTTAAAAGTCCTCCGAAGCCTCACACTATTGTAAACAAGAATGGAAAACCAATAGTTATTGCACTAGTCCAAATTTATATGGATGGGTTGCTCGAGAAGAATATTATAAGAAGAAGGTGCTTACAAGAATACCTATACGGGAAAAAAGAGGGGGAGAAGACCATATATCATCTCAGACCTTGTTTAAGAGGAAACACAGGGAAGCAAGTAAGGAACTTCTAGCCAATCTGGCCAATGAAATCTACTTGAAAGATGAAAAAACTGAATTAGCTGCAAATGTGAAAGTGTATGCAAATATTAAAATCCGTCAGTCATTCTTAAAAAAGAAAAGTGTTAAAGAGGACTGGAGCTAGACACTTTACTAGGGACTGCGATAACCAAGCGTGGTCTCAATGAAGATCCACAAAGAGCAGCATCAGAACTCTAAGAAAGCAGCTTGGCGAGCACAGTGTACTGGTAAGATTTTCAGTCAAGAAAGAAACCTAAACCAATAACTCCAAAAGTAAAAATAAGGAAAGAGAAGGCATCAATTTCTGAAGTCTAACTTGCATCCCATGCCTTTTGTTTATGGTTATGATCAGGTTAAAAGGTCTGAAGTTGGGCAAAAATTCCATGCATTATTGTTTCCACTGCCTTTGACCAGACTAGAACCACTAGAAAAAGACCTGGATGCAAGTTTAACTTCAGAAATTACCACTTTGGCTTGATCCCTTATTTTTACTTCAGGAGTTGTTGGTTCAGTTTTTGTTCCTGGCCGACAATCTTACCACCATCGGTGCTCGCAAAGCTACAACCTTAAAGTTCTGGTCCTACATTTTGTAGGTCTTTATTCAGGCCACGCTAGCTAGTTGCAGTCCCCTAATAAAGTGCACAACTCTAGTCCACTTAAGCATTTTTATTTTCAAAATGGACTGATGGATTTTCATTTTTGGATACACTTTCACATTTGCATCTCATTCAATTTTTTCATTTTTCATGTCAATTTCATCAGCCATATTCATTACACGTTCCTTTATACCATGTGTTTCTTCTTTAATAAGGTCTGAGTTGATATATGGTCTTCTCCACATCCCCTTCCTACACAGGTATTCTCTCAAGTACCTTCTTTTGTATAATAGTCTCCTCAAGTGACCCATCTATATAAATTTGGATCAGGTCAATAACTATTGGTTTTCCATTCTTGTTTGTAGTAGTGCGAGGATTCGGAGGCCTTTCAAAAGTCCATTGAACCCTTAAAATCAACCCAATCACAATTTGAATGTCTACACTGCCATAAAAAACTTGCACCCTTCTCCAAGTTTGAGGAATAAACATGAGAAAAATCTTCATTAAATTATAACAGGGTATCAATACCACCTACTTGGTCTCTCAGCCTTACCGGTTCGAACCTAACAATCTTAACTGTAAAATTCCATATCTTGTTTGAAAGATTAATGCCTAATAGGTAAAGAACCGATATTCAGAAAATTATTGTACTGGAGTGTCTTTTCACGATAGGTTGATCAGTAATACATACCTCCCACGTATGAGGTGGTTCCATCTGCAAGCAGCTTATTCCTCCAAACCCATCTTTACTCTAGCCTTTAATGCTGGTCGAGCAAAAGTTAATCCACTTTTTCTTTCTTTTATCTGCAAACAAGAGAAAAATATTTGATGTCAAATAAGAGAAGAAAAAAAATAACATTATAAAAGGGTAACACAAAATTAAATGAATACAACATATTACAACAAGTGTTGCAATAAAGGACCCATCTGGTGCAACAAATGAGTCATCTGTTACAACAAGCGATAAATCTATTTTAATAGATGGCTGAAATGTTACAAAAGATGGGTCATCTATTGGAATAAATCAAGCCAGCCTTGCTACCAGTTTGATTTCTTCCAACAGTAGCTCTATCTATTCCAACAGCTAATTCATCAGTCACAACAGTTGAGAAAACTATTGCAACACCACCAACAACATCAACAATAATGAAAAACACAATATGTTCCAACACCATGAACAACACAAACACCACATGTTCCAACAACACCAACACCCCAACACCAACAACACCAACAAAGGAACAAACAAAAGATATAAAATAAATGATACTGACAATAAGGCGTTTTAAGATCTCCCAATAGATGACCTTTTTTGCATATTTTAATTAAAAAAATGGTTCGTTCATTCAAGACTTAAAATACACCTTTCCTTTAATTTTCTCAATAAATAGGATACAGGTAATGGGTAAATCAGTAAAAACAACAGATGTAAATATCTAATTTAAATAACATATAAAGAAAAAGACGAGAAGAATAAATCAATAGTGAACCATACCTGCAATGTCAAAAATGCAAGGGGATCAGAACACCCATTTAAGTCGAGAAAAGATATTGATCGATTGAAATCCAAAAGGATCCTCATGCAAAAGAGGAGAGAAATGAGAGGAAAAATGAGACAGTCCTAATTACCCTAAAAAGGAGAGAAAGAGAATTTTGAAAGAAAAAAAAGAGATGAGTTAAGTTAATTTGTGGATTAAGGAGAGAGGATTCTTGAGATGGGTTTTAAATATTAATTAAGGAACGAGATGACGGTGATATTGAAAAGACAAGATAAGACTACTCAAGGAGGAGATTTTTGAGTTATCTAAGTAATAATTTTTGCCGCCTTAGTGTTTTATCTTGGACAAAAAATTGCTATAAAATAAAAAAAATCTAACAGCATATAAGTCATTTTTGCAATAGATGACAATTTCTATTTGAAAATTTCCAATGGCCCAGTCATCTGTCACAACATATCAACATTAATTTGATAATTTATAATAGATAGGTTATATGTTGCAATAGATTTAATAATGTGTTTGATAAATTCCAATAGATAAGTCATTTGTTGCAATAGGTTAAACATTTGTTTTTATATAATTTCAATTAAGTTCGTATGTTCAACTACAACTTCAATTGATTTAGCTACAACTATGAGTTGATAGGGTCAACTATATTGCGTGATATTGGTATTACGCTCCTTCTGACCTTACTCGTCAATCGATTAATCTGAGTTTAAATGATTCATATCAGCTTATTATTTGAAATACCTCAATTAATTTAACTATAACTAGGGTTTGATAGGGTCAACTATATTACGTGATATTGGTATTGGACTCCTTTTGATCGGACTAATCAATCGACCAATCTGAGTTGAAATGATTCATATTAGCTTATTATTTAAGATACCTCAATAGATTTAGCTACAACTAGGGATAAGTTGATAGGTTCAACTATATTGCGTGATATTGGTATTGCGCTCCAACCTGACTCGCCAATCGATCAATCTGAGTTAAAATGATTCATATTAGCTTATTATTTGAGATACCTCAATTGATTTAGATACAACTAGGGATGAGTTTATACGTTCAACTATATTGCCTGATATTGGTATTGTGCTTCTCCTAACCCAGCTCGTTAATCGACTAATCTGAGATGAATTGATTCATATTATCTTATTATTTGAAATACCTCAATTGATTTAGCTATAACTAGGGATGATTTGATCGGGTTAACTATATTATGTGATGATGGTATCGTGCTACTCCTGACCCGACTCGTCAATTAATCAATATGAGTTGAAATAATTCATATTAGCTTATTATTTGAGATATCTCAATTGATTTAGCTACAACTAGGGATGAGTTGATAGGGTCAACTATATTACGTGATATTGATATTGCACTCCTCCTGAATCAACTCATCAATCGACCAATTTGAGTTGAAACAATTTATACTAGCTTATTATTTGAAATACCCAATTGATTTAGCTATAACTAGGGATGAGTTGATAGGGTCAACTATATTGCCTGATGTTGGTATTGTGCTCCTCCTAAACCGACTCATCAATCAATCAATCTGAGTTGAAACAATTCATGTTAGCTTATTATTTGAGATACCTCAATTAATTTGGCTACAACTAGGGATAAGTTGATAGGATCAACTATATTGCATGATGTTGGTATTGTGCTTCTCCTGACCCGACTCGTCAATCGATCAATATGAGTTAAAATGATTTATATTAGCTTTTTATTTGAGATGCCTTAATTGATTTAGCTACAACAAGGGATGAGTTGATAAGGTCAATATATTGCCTGATGTTGGTATTGCACTCCTCCTAACCTAACTCGTCAATCAACCAATCTAAGTTGATATGATTCATATTAGTTTATTATTTGAGATATGTCAATTGATTTAGCTACAACCAGGGATGAGTTGATAGGGTCAACTATATTGTGTGATGTTGGTATTGTGCTCCTCCTGACTAGACTTTTCAATCGATCAATCTAAATTGAAACAATTCATATTAGCTTACTATTTGAGATACCTCAATTGATTTAGCTACTACTAAGGATGAGTTGATAGGGTCAACAATATTGCGTGATGTTGGTATTGTGCTCCTCCTGACTAGACTTATCAATCGATCAATCTAAATTGAAACAATTCATATTAGCTTACTATTTGAGATACCTCAATTGATTTAGCTACTACTAAGGATGAGTTGATAGGGTCAACAATATTGCGTGATGTTGGTATTGCACTCCTCCTGACCCAACTCGTCAATCGACCAATTTTAGTTAAAACTATTCATATTAGCTTATTATTTGAGATACCTGAATTGATTTAGCTACAACTTGGGAAAAGTTAATAGGGTCAACTATCTTGCACGATATTAGTATTGCACTCCTCCTGACCGGACTCATCGATTGATCAATCTGAATTAAAATGATTCATATTAGCTTATTATTTGAAATACTTTAATTGATTAGCTACCACTAGGGGTGAGTTGATAGGTCAACTATATTGCGTGTGTTGGTATTGCACTCCTCCTGACCTGACTCGTCAATAACCAATTTGAGTTGAAACGATTCATATTATCTTATTATTTGAAATACCTCAATTGATTTAGATACAACTAGGGATGAGCAGATTATTTGGACCGAATTAACATTTTCAAAACTTGTCGTTCTTTTGAAAAATACAAATCAACCCATACAAATCATACATTTATGAGAAAAATGTTTCATAATTTCAAATCTCGAGTTCTCCTTTTTTTCTCTCAATAATACAAACAACAACTAATCAACATATTGCTTAACCCTTCACAACAGATCAATTTTTTTACCATTTCCGACAACTTTTTTGTTATTTAGAACTTTATTCTTGCTTGTATCCATCATTTTCTCTATCTTTATAGGTAACAGAGTTTGAGAAGAGTTCTATATTTGTTCCTTTTTCTAATAATTAGGCCTTTTTAGTTAATGATGAGAAATAAGAATTTTAGTTGTATTATCTTCAACAATGGTTTAACAATTTTGAGTTTTGATGCTAAAATCATAGAAAGAACCCAAGAAATCTCTAGTTTTTATCGAAGTGTCTGTTGATTATTGTGGTATTATTGAATAGTATTTGTGGTATTATTAGTGGCTGTTGGTGGTGGCATTGGTTGTGGTGTTGGTGGTATTGGTGGTTGTCATGGTGGCACTGGTGGTGTTTGTGGTGGCTATTGGTGGTGGTGTTTGTCGCATTGGTTTGTAGTGTTTATGGTGGCTGTTGGTGGTGATGTTTGTGGCATTGGTTGGTAGTGTTTATGGTGGCTGTTGGTGGTGTCGGTATTGGTGGTGTTTGTAATGTATTTTTTAAAATTTATGCATACATCAATTGTAATGTATTTTTTGTTTTTCTTATGTTTATAGGTAAAACATGTCTCCCAAAAGAAAAGAAAGTGAAAGTGAAAGTGGATCAACTTTTGACCACCTAACAAAAAGGTTAGAATACAGATGGATTTGAAGGAGCTTCCAGAACAATCTCAGTCAGGAAAAGTAAGGTTGAGGAAAGATATGAATCTAATATTGAGAGAGGTGGACAAGGGTCTGTAGATAGTGATGAGGAAAATAAAAGTGAGGAGGAAGAAGAAGATAAATAAAAGGATGAGGAAGAAGAAAGTAAGAAAGAGGATGATTATCAACATATTGATAATGCAACACTAATGGTGGTGAATTAATATTAAAATCCTAGTATGAGGTTGTCAAAACTATTAGTATTGACATGTTTCAAGTTATGATGTTTATAGATGACCCTATAGAACTAATTGGTGATTTTGTACTCAAATGTCAGTTGGGGAAACCTTTTGATGACTTTAGAAAAACTATGAAGAATGATCGCATAGATTAACTTTTTAAGAAGAGCTGTTTTGGACACTATCTTAAGTTGCCTAAGGACCACACTGGCTGTTTCCAAATGACCATGGTACATGGTCTTCTCAAGTGCATAATCAAGTACGTGGGGGATGATAAATATTCAAAGGAGGAAGAGAAAAAAATTAAATTTGGATCAACTATTGTGGCATGCCAACTTGTTTTAGATTGAAAGAGTTTTCCATAGTGATAGGCTTGAGATACGATTATCCAGAAGAAGCTCTGATCAAGGAATCATCCCGCAAACCGTCCAAGGCAAGTAGGACAGCCAAACCACTACCATCAAATAGAGGGAAGACATTGTCCTAGCGACCATCCACCAAAACCAATAGATGCAAGAAAAATAGATAGGTTGTTGGACATTCCTAGATGTGGGTACAAAGTTGATAACATTTTAAAATATTTGAAGGATAAAAACATATCAAAGATGTACAAGGAGAAATTGTGCTTAGTTTGGTTTGCATATTCCGTTATATTGGCAAGAGACGTCAATAAAGTCATAGAAGATGATTTGTTGAAGCTTGCTGAGGATTTTGGGAAATTCAATAATTATCACTGGGGATATGACAACTAAAACTTGACTATCAAATATTTATTGATAAAGCTATCCCCAAAGACGATTACATTATACAGATTTTCTCAGGCTTACATGGTAAATTTAATCACTATTTGTTTACTCATCCATTAATTTATATTGAATAATTATTATGACTTTTGTTTTCTTGCTTCTTGTTTACATCTTTTAGGTTTGGGCATTTGAATCCATTCCTCCCATTCAAAAATAGGCCAAGGATTACCCGGATGAGGTTTCTCATCCAAGGATCCTTAGGTGATTGGCTGCAAAGAGCAACACAAGAATTAAGGAGGTTGATCTCTTTAACCCTCCAAATGATGCAGTACGTCTTCTTTCAAGTAAAATAGTTTAAATCAAAAAAAGATATCAAAATAAATGTTTTATCTATTGTAACAGATTACCCGTCTACTGCAATTAGGGAAACAGATTGTATTTGATACAACATATTATTTATCTGTTGTGACAGACAGATCATTTTTTGGGACAGAAAGATCATCTGTTGCATAAGTTGTCTGTGTTAACATGTAACCCAATTGACTGCAAATTATTTTATGATTTAAATGTATCTATCTTTTTTTATAGGTTGTGCATCCATGAATCATGCCTACTGAGTAGGAGTTGGGGATGACTTTTTTTATTACTCTAGGTCTTATTGATACAATATAATACCCAACGGTGGAGTTAATAACGAAGGAATTGGTTGGAGCAACGACCATAAGAAGAACAGTTAGGTAAGGTCAGCCTAATTTTAAGGCTCTTTATGACCAACCTACTACTGTGAATCATGATGATGAGCATGTTGATGCTTAAGAAAAATTAAATTTGTTTGAAAACACCCCTTTCATAGGTCTCTCTCACCCTTACACAGGTCTCTCTCACCCTTACATCGGTCCCTTCCACCCTTACATTGGTCTCTTTCACCCCTCTTTACCCTTATGTTCTTGTTGCAAATATAAAGAGTGAAAGGATAGACAGGATAAAAATTTTTAAAAAGTAGAGGCTATTGCTAAAGATATCAAGAAATTGAAATCCAAGAAGGATGTCATACCATCCAAGGAGGTAAGGAAGCCATACACTTCTACAGTGGTGGTTAGGAGGAAGAAAAGAACAATTAGTCAATTACTCTCTAATCAAAAATAAAAAAGAATTACAACTCCTCTCTCTCCAAAAGTTGTTGAAGTTCAGGGGCCATTGAAGAAGATGGACATATATGTGGAACTTGGTGCCAAAGAGAAGAGGGATTTGCGATATGCCAAGAATGATAAGCAAGGCATACAAGATTATCCCATGCATACCTTTTCTGCCCAAGACTTCAGTAGTATGACAGATATGGCTACGCGGTATGTAGACAAAGTAAGTTTACTTTTCCTAACCTAGCCTTCTAATCTACTCCATGAAGAAGAAGATACGCAACGGATGTTTCATCTGTTGGAACAACTGGTTTTTTTTGTGCAACTGGTGGTGGTTCTATTGCAACATATTGCCCATCTGTGGTATAAGTTGTGTTAGATGGATAATCTGTGAACAGATTCAGAGAACCCTTTGTAATAGATGAACCATCCGTTGCACCTTTCCACTATGTTTTACTTTTTTACCATTACTAACATATTTAAAAATTGACTTCTTATATCATAGTATATTGAAGAAATTCTCTTCCCCATGAGGGGTAGGCAATTAGCGTAATTGGAAGCTTATGATTCTGCTGATAGGATAATGGACCTCAACTTCTACAAGATTTTCAAAGATACGTATAATCATCTCACTAAGCTAGCGTCAACTCCCGATGTCCTGGGATTTGATTTATTAGTTTCTGGGTTCCATGATTAAATATGTTAGTGGGAGATGGCATATCTACACGACAATAGCTGGACTAAGGCAAATAGAATTCTTGCAGTCATGAATGTTGACGTCATACATTATTTGGCTGTTGAGATATTATTTTAGGAGGGAAAGATTAAGGTAAGACTACAACTTACCTGCCCTCAACAAGGCCAATTTTTTTACCCACGTGCAGCCACTGTCTGATTTATTCCCCAACTTGTTGAGGCAGAGTAAATTGAGGGATGATTTGCTAGAAGAAGTGTTGAGGAAGCAATCATGGGATTTTGACGGTCAAAATAAGGACATGGACCTTTCAAAAAATAAAACAGTTGTCGTTTGGGGGTCGTACGCACTTGCACACATCAAATATTTATTGACCGGTATAGAAATAGCTGACCTAACGACCTTTTTATGCAACAATACTGTGGCAAACATGCAATAGGTCTGGGCTTATGGGGTACTAACTGGACGCTTGGAGCCTGTGTATAAAGAATAGATGTAGAAACGCAAACACCATAACAATTTTTTATTTTAAGTCACTTCACTTTACATGTATTGTTAATTTTTTTGTCTGATGAAAGTTAAATTTGTATAATGCAATAGATTGTCTATCTGTTGTAATAAATATTCTATCTGGTAAGACAGATAGTTTATCTGTTGCAATAGTGGGAAGATCTATTTGATAATTTCCAAGAGATGACCTACATGTTGCAACATATGTCTAAACCATCATCAATACAGTACAACTAAACCATTATGAAAACCAACAATTTTGGTACATCACACTAGTAGCAATTATACCTTGAAAAGTTTAGCAATTACGCTTGAATATCTGTGTACTCAACAACGTCAAATTAGTAGCAAATACACTACTATGAAAATTTCAACAATTAGGCTTAAATATCCATGTGCCCAACAACACCAAACCAATAGCAATAATATCAATAATGTAGTATCTTCCTGCTCTATTTTGTTTCTCTTCAAAAGCCTTAACTTTCTTCAACAAATCCCAGATTACACGATTTGCTTGTGAAGGGTATCATTTTTCATACCAATCAAAGTAATCACATCCACCCAATTTCTATAAATAAAAGATCACAATTACAAAATAACTACAAGTCAATAATTAATCAACTAATTAAATAAAAAATATAACCTTTGAAATCTTACAAGTAAAAAACCTATGACCTGGATTTTGTTGAGTCCAAGAAGTCTTTAATAGAGTTTCATGACCATACTTACAACATTTAAATTTTTTATAAATAAACAGTGGAAGATGAGCTCAACATTTTCAAGCTCAGTTGAAAAAAATGAAGAAAAACTAAATACAAATAATTTGAAAAATTTAGATAGAGAAAAAAATATTAAGAAGAGAATTTGGGAATTTAGAATTAAATTTTAGGGAGAAGATGAATATATAAGACAATGGGGGAAAAACCGTTAGGGGCCAAATCAAACGCCAAGTCAGCAAAAATGAGGTTTCAATGTGCCTTGGCTGCGTGAATTACACGCGAGCCGCCAACAGGGCAAAAAGTTCCAAACTGACACATTTGATGTCTATTTAGGTGTTTAAAATGAACACTGTCTACTTGAGGTGCCAAAGTAAAAGATCGCTACAACTTTAGGTGCCTGTCGATGGGTTCCGTTTTTTTATTTCAAGCCACTTCACTATACATGTAGTGGCAATTTTTATTGTCTAATGAAAGTTGGATATTTTTTTAATACAATATATTGTCTATTTGTTGTAACAGATATTCTATCTGTTCTGATAGATAGTTTATCTGTTACAATAGGTTAGTCATTTATTACATTATGTCGAAGGCTATCTAAGTCTATTAGTTGCAATAGTGGGAAGACCTATTTGATAATTTCCAATAGATGACCTACATGTTGCAACATATGCCTAAATATTTTTTATATTTTCCAACAAATATTTTGTCTATTGCAACAGATACCTTATCTTTTGTAATATTTTAATCTAGTATTCCATATCAATTAATAAGTTCAAATCTATGGATAAAATAAAATTTATATACAAAATAAAATAAATTGAAGCCTTTAGAAATTAAATGAAATAAATCAACAAATAAATGAAATATAAAAAAATTATCATGGGTACAGATCTCAATAAATACATCAACAATTTAAGTTTTGATGTCAACAATTCCTAAGGAGGGGTAAGGTTATTACTTCGACAGACTCAAGTTATAAAGATCTACTCAATATGGATAAGTTGTTCTTCATCTGGTGCTATAAAATTCGAGTTTATCGTGGCTTTTTAATGTCGTTGGCGTACAGTTTCTACACTTTTGTTACTCCATATTTCCCTAAAAAAGTAGCATATTATCAATGGTTTTAAGCAGTAGCTTCTACTGTGACATCCACCTAGAAAGATAGAATTGTCAAAGCTAATCACAGAGATCCAAAAAAATAAAAAAGGATAACTCCTCTATTTAGCAAACAAATTATCTTTCTACTGCGACATATGGATCATCTGTTGGGGAAAAATAAAACATGAGGAAGACTTGTATTATAATTTCCAATGGATGAACCATATGTTACAGCATATGACTCATCTGTTTGAAAAAATTGAAATAGTAAGAAGCTTTGATTTAATTTGTCCCAATAAATAACCCATCTATTACAACAGATAGGTCATCTGTTGGTACAAATAAAAATGGTACGTAGAGTTTTTTGATTTTATAAAATAGATGAGACATATGTTGAAACAGATATTGCATCTGATGCAATAGGTTAGTCAACTGTTGCAACAGATGCGCATATCTATTTGATAATTTTCAGCAGATGTGTCATCTATTGAAATATATATGTGTCTTTTTGTTAGGTGGGATAAATTTTATATATTCACCTTATTTAGCTCATGCTTCTCTCCTATAGGCCTTGTACATTTCTCAATAGTGCAACACAAAGACAATGGAGTTGCAATTTCACCTTTTTGGATGCTTGATAATGCCTTGAAAATTACTTTCCTTCTCCTCTTAGCCTTAATCCCTAATGGAGTTAAAGGATATGAAATCCTCTTTGATGGAATGACACTCCTCTTAGATGTCAATTTCTTTATAAAAGCAGTTAATGTATTAATAGCATTAATCAGTACATCATGTTTTGCCTTACAGTCTTGACATTTGCATGCAAAACATTTGCTAGGAGTGGCAAAATCTATATAATTAATATGATCATAATCATAATGGTTTGTTTTAAAAACTGTAAGAGGAGCATCATTAGCCCCAACAGCATCACCACTACCACCACCAACAACTCTACTACCACTACCACCATCAATAACAACAATTCCACCCTCCAAAATTATTTTTCTTGTGATGGTTGTTGCTCCAAATAATTCTATTTTTATTCTATCAATGACCTTAGGGTCCGATAAAGTTTGCAAAGACCATAAAGTAAGAAAAAATAACATCTTCAAATTTTGATTGGTCGGAACAAGATGCACAATCTAACATAAATCAGTACACATATTAGAATAATGATTAGGTAATTCAAAAATATCATTAATTAAAATATAAAATTAATTAGAATTAGACTCACTACATCCTTCGGGGGGTTGAAGAGATCAAGAAATTTTTTATTTTTATCATTTTTGGCTGACAACCATCTCAAGATTCTTGGACAGAAAACTTCTTCCTGGTATTTCACTTGTTGTCTCAAATAAGGAATGGCTTCAAACGCCCAAGCCTATAAAATAATTCCAACAAATCAAAAGAATTATTGAATTAAAAATGAATCATATCACAATAAAATAAATATTTACCATGAAAGACCATGGAAAGCCATACAAGTTGACTATCTTTTCCATTAATAGAGTCAACAAATATTTGACAGTCATTTTGAAGCTTTCATAACCCCAAGGATAGTTGTTAAATGCCACAAGATCCTCAAAGAGCTTTATTAAACCAAGTGGTATGTTGTTGTTAATGTCTCTCGCCCAAAAAATATCATGTACAAACCAAATGAAGCACAATGATTGTTTGTGCATCTTTGAAAGACTTTTACCTTTCAATGCTTCTATCAATTTTTTATCTTCGAAGCTTGGAACAACAAGGAAAACTAGGTCATCACGATCGTTCAACTTGCCTTTGCATTTTTTGGGTGTACGGGGTGCTTTTATGGGTTAGAATAGTATAACTTAAGAAGGAGAGGGAGGGTAACATTTTAGTCCAAAAACTATGGTAAACTCCTTCCAACCAAAATAAAAAGCCAAGCCATGGTAATTTATCCACACCTTATCCATCTTATCTTTGTTTTCATAATCATAAGCTTGAGAAGATTATATACCATTTTCATTTGGAAATGAGCATTGTTGTCCTTCGGTAAATCAAGATATTGCCCAAAGAAACTATCCTTGAAATAAACATCCAAATTGTATTCTCGAAGTATTTTTCTGAAGGCGTTGAAAGATTATCCTATGGATGACCTAACCACAAAATCAACAGTTAAATCTATATCACCATCGCACTGCATTCTCATAGGATAACTATCAATGCTGAAGGTTTTTACCAACTCTTCGGTGAAATGAATATTAGCATTTGGATCATCTTCTTTAAAGCATTCCTCCTTCCCATGTTTATGATCTTATGTTCTTGATTGAGATAATGCTTTTAAAGCAAGATCATAGAGTGGTGGATGTAGCCCAGCTGCTTCACTTGTTTGTTTACTTGGATTTAATTCGGTTTCTGTTCTTTTGGGAGACATATTAACTAAAATTAACAAGAACATAAAATAGATTATAATTGATTAATGCATCATTAAAAAGGATAACAGTAAATCTAACATGCACAACAGTAAAATAATAGTTCCAACAGATCACACATTTGTTGCACCAGGTAGGTTATCTGTTGCAACAAATAACTAACTTGTTGCAACGGATGAGTAATTTGTTGAAATAATAAAAATATATCACTCATCAGTTGAAACAGATGATTGGTCTGTGCAATAGATCACACATCTGTTTCAACATATGAGTGATCTATTAGAACATTTAACTAACCTATTGCAAGGGATGAGTAATCTATTGAAATAATACAAAACCTATCACTCATCTATTGAGGCAAATGAATGGTCTATGAAATAGATCACATATTTGTTGCAATATATGAGTGATCTTTTGGAACAGTTATCATTGATCAATATTGTTTAGATTTCTTCAAATAGAAGGGTCTTCTTTCACGATAGATGAATGATCAGTTTGAAAAATCAAGTCTTAGAGATATCTTGTTGGAATAGTTGATAGGATTTTATCCAATAGAAGGTTCATCAGTTACACCAGATGATTAATTTGTTCCATCTGATGGTTAATCTCCTCTTAGCCTTAATCTCTAATGGAGTGAAAGGATATGAAATCCTCTTTGATGGAATGACACTCCTCTTAGATATCAATTCCTTTACAAAAGCAGTTAATGTATTAATAGCATTAATCAGTAAATCATGTTTCGCCTTACAGTCTTAACATTTACATGCAAAACATTCGCTAGGATGGGCAAAATCTATATAATTAATATGATCTTACTCACAATGGTTTGTTTTAAAAACTGTAAGAGGAGCATCATTAGCCCCAACAACATCACCACCAACAGCTCTACTACCACTACCACCATCAATAACAACAATCCCACCCTCCAAAATTATTTTTCTTGTGATGGTTGTTGCTCCAAATAATTTTATTTTTATTCTATCAATGACCTTAGGGTCCGATAAAGTTTGCAAAGACCATAAAGTATGAAAAAATAACATCTTCAAATTTTGATTGGTCGGATCAAGATGCACAATCTAACATAAATCAGTACACATATTAGAATGATGATTAGGTAATTCAAAAATATCATTAATTAAAATATAAAATTAATTAGAATTGGACTTACTGCATCCTTCAGGGGGTTAAAGAGATCAAGAAATTTTTTATTTTTAACATTTTTGGTTGACATGCATATCAAGATTCTTGAACAGAAAACTTCTTCCTGGTATTTCACTTGTTATCTCAAATAAGGAATGGCTTCAAACGCCCAAGCCTATAAAAGAATTCCCATAAATCAAAAGCATTATTCAATATAAAATGAATCATATCATAATAAAATAAATATTTAACATGAAAGACCATGGAAAGCCATACAAGTTGACTATCTTTGGCATTAATAGAGTCAACAAACATTTGACAGTCATTTTAAAGTTTTCATAACCCCAAGGATAGTTGTTATATGCCACAAGATCCTCGGAAAGCTTTATTAAACCAAGTGGTATGTTGTTGTTAATGTCTCTCGCCCAAAAAATATTATGTACAAACCAAATGAAGCACAATGATTGTTTGTGCATCTTTGAAAGTCTTTTCCCTTTTAATGCTTTTATTAATTTTTTGTCTTCGAAGCTTGGACCAACAAGGGAAACTAGGTCATCACGATCATTCAACTTGCCTTTGCATTTTTTGGGTGTACGGGGTGCTTTTATGGGTTAGAATAGTATAACTTAAGAAGCAGATGGAGGGTAACATTTTATTCCAAAAACTATGGTAAACTCCTTCCAACCAAAATAAAAAGGCAAGCCATGGTAATTAATCCATACCTCATCCATCTTATCTTTGTTTTTATACATAATCCTAAGCTTGAGAAGATTATATACCATTTTCATATGGAAATGAGCATTGTTGTCCTTCGGCAAATCAAGATATTGCCCAAAGCAACTATCCTTGAAATAAACATCCAAATTTTATTCTCGAAGTATTTTTCTGAAGCCGTTGAAAGATTGTCCCATGGATGACCTAACCACAAAGTCAACCGTTAAATCTATATCACCATCACACTGCATTCTCATAGGATAACTATCAATGCTGAAGGTTTTTACCAACTCTTCGGTGAAATGAATATTAGCATTTGGATCATCTTCTTTAAAGCATTCCTCCTTCCCATGTTTATCATCTTATGTTCTTGATTGAGATAATGCTTTTAAAGCAAGATCATAGAGTGGTGGATGTAGCCCAGTTGCTTCACTTGTTTGTTTACTTGGACTTAATTCGGTTTCTGTTCTTTTGGGAGACATATTAACTAAAATTAACAAGAACATAAAATAGATTATATTTGATTAATTATCATTGAAAAGCATAACAGTAAATCTAACATACACAACAGTAAAATAATAGTTCCAACAGATCACACATCTGTTGCACCAGGTAGGTTATCGGTTGCAACAAATAACTAACTTGTTGCAACGGATGAGTAATTTGTTGCAATAATAAAAATAGATCACTCATCAGTTGAAACAGATGACTGGTCTGTGCAATAGATCACACATCTGTTTCAACATATGAGTGATATATTAGAACATTTAACTAACCTATTGCAAGGGATGAGTAATCTATTGAAATAATACAAAACCTATCACTCATCTATTGAGGCAAATGAATGGTCTATGAAATAGATCACATATTTGTTGCAATATATGAGTGATCTTTTGGAACAGTTATCAACGATCAATATTGTTTAGATTTCTTCAAATAGAAGGGTCGTCTTTCACGATAGATGAATTATCAGTTTGAAAAATCAAGTCTTGGATATATCTTGTTGGAATAGTTGATAGGATTTTATCCAATAGA
This sequence comes from Capsicum baccatum var. pendulum, assembly GCA_030864225.1. Classification (NCBI taxonomy): domain Eukaryota; kingdom Viridiplantae; phylum Streptophyta; class Magnoliopsida; order Solanales; family Solanaceae; genus Capsicum; species Capsicum baccatum. The sequence continues at coordinate 153,079,068 of CM061560.1, read as the reverse complement.
AGGTTCATCAGCTACACCAGATGATTAATTTGTTGCATCTGATGGTTAATCTCCTCTTAGCCTTAATCTCTAATGGAGTGAAAGGATATGAAATCTTCTTTCATGTAATGACACTCCTCTTAGATGTCAATTCCATTACCAAAGCAGTTAATGTATTAATAGCATTAATCAGTACATCATGATTCGCCTTACAGTCTTGACATTTGCATGCAAAACATTTGCTAGGAGGGGCAAAATCTTAATAATTAATATGATCATACTCAGAATGGTTTGTTTTAAAAACTATAAGAGGAGCATCATTAGCCCCAACAGCATCACCACTACCACTACCACCAGCTCTACTACCACTAGCACCATCAATAACAACAATCCCACCCTCCAAAATTATATTTCTTGTGATGGTTTTTGCTCCAAATAATTTTATTTTTATTCTATAAATGACCTTAGGGTCCGATAAAGTTTGAAAAGACCATAAAGTTAGAAAAAATAACATCTTCAAATTTTGATTGGTCGAAACAAGATGCACAATCTAACACAAATCCGTACACATATTAGAATGATGATTAGGTAATTCAAAAATATCATTAATTAAAATATAAAATTAATTAGAATTAGACTCACTGCATCCTTCAAGGGGTTGAAGAGATCAATAAATATTTTATTTTAATCATTTTTGGCTGACAACCATCTCAAGATTCTTGGACAAAAAACTTCTTCCTATTATTTCACTTGTTGTCTCAAATAAGGAATGGCTTCAAACGCCCAAGCCTATAAAATAATTCCAATAAATCTAAAGCATTATTGAATAAAAAATGAATCATATCATAATAAAATAAATATTTACTATGAAAGACCATGGAAATCCATACAAGTTGACTATCTTTGGCATTAATAGAGTCAACAAACATTTGACAATCATTTTGAAGCTTTCATAACCCCAAGGATAGTTGTTAAATGCCACAAAATCCTCAAAGAGCTTTATTAAACCAATTGTTATGTTATTGCTAATGTCTCTCGCCCAAATCAAAGGGAACTTAAAGAGAGATCAACCTTCAAGGCAAGGGTACAAACCCCCTCGGGTTGGCCCAAAAACAAGGACCAACCCGCCCCTACGAAGTTTCCTGAGTCCAAAACAGTCCCTAAGTTCCCTCCGAAACCGGAGGCTCACAAATATCCCAACCCAAAGGGGTTCCAATGCTTCAAGTGTCAAGGTTGGGGGCATAAGGCCAATGTCCGAACCGGCGCAATGTGATCCTACGAGAAGGGAAAGTGTACTACCTTGGTGAGGAGGTGGTTTCCGAAAGGGGGGAGGATGAGGCCGAGCCTCAAGATGGAGAGGGAGCTGAAAATGGGCCGAATGATGATGAATTAGATGGTAGTGAAGATGTCTATCCACAATAAGGGAAGTGTGTGGTTCCAAACTTTGTGGTTAGACGTGTCATGATTAGTAAGGCGATGGATGACCCGAGTCAAAGGGAAAATCTATTCCATACTAAGTATCTTGTAAAGGGGAGTGTGTGCACCTTGGTGATTGATAGTGGTAGTTGTACAAATGTTGCGAGCCATGCTATGGTAAATTTCTTGAAGCTACCAACTACACTACACACTAGTCCTTACAAGCTACAATGGTTGAACGATTGTGGTGAATTAAAGGTCACAAGGCAATGTGTGATTCGGTTTAAGGTGGGAAACTACCACGATGAAGTGCTTTGTGACGTGATCCCAATGCAAGCATGTCACTTGTTGTTAGGTAGGCCATGGCAATATGATAGGTCTACTAAGCACGATGGGAGGTCCAACCGGTATGCACTTGAGAAGGATGGCCGAAAGGTCACACTTCACGCTCTTTCACCCTCCCAAGTAAATGAGTGGCATCAAAAGATGAGAGAGTTAAAGGGAAAGGGGAAGGAATCCGAAAAGGGAGAAAAGGGGGGGGATGCCGTAGGTGAGGAAGTAGGGACATCCGAGGCTGTCCCAATGACAAGGGATATGGAAAACGTAGTGATGTTGGCTAGGAGGAAAGAACTCTTCGTGGACCATAGGAGCAATCCCATGGACACTAAGGAGCTTGAAAGACAAGTTGAGGAGCTTCTCAACAAGGGATACATCAAGGAAAGCATGAGTCCGTGTGCTGTTCCGGTGCTTTTGGTACCAAAGAAGGACGGAACTTGGCGCATGTGCGTCGATTGTAGAGCCATCAACAAAATCACGATAAGGTATCGTCATCCAATCCCTAGACTAGATGATATGTTAGATGAGCTCCACGGCTCTTGTTTGTTTTCTAAAGTGGACCTTAGGAGCGGCTATCACCAAATTCGCATGCAACCCGGTGATGAGTGGAAGACCGCATTCAAGACCAAATTCGGTCTATATGAGTGGCTGGTCATGCCCTTCGGCCTTACCAATGCTCCTAGCACATTTATGAGGCTAATGAATCATGTAATGAAGCCTTATATTGGAAAGTTTGTGGTGGTTTACTTTGATGATGTGTTGGTGTATAGTAAATCTATTGATGATCATGTAATGCATTTGAGATGTGTGTTTGATGTGCTCCGAAAGGAGAAGCTGTATGCCAACATGGAGAAGTGTTCTTTTGGTGTTGATAAAGTTATATTCTTGGGTTTTGTCGTGAGCTCAAGGGGTGTGGAAGTGGACGATTCCAAGATAGACTCTATTCGAAGTTGGCCGACCCCTAAAACTATTGGAGAAATCCGAAGTTTCCACGGGTTGGAAAGCTTTTATAGGAGGTTTGTCAAAGGATTTAGTTCCATAGCAGCCCCCTTGACCGAGGCAATTAGAAAGGACGGACCCTTTAAATGGGGTGATGAGCAGGCTAGGGCTTTTGAGGCCTTGAAAGCTACGCTCATCTCGGCGCCTTTATTGCAATTGCCCGATTTTGATAAGATGTTTGAAGTAGAGTGTGATGCTAGTAAGGTTGGCATCGGGGCTGTTTTGATGCAAGAAGGTAAGCCCGTTGCTTATTTCAGTGAAAAGCTCAAAAGGGCAACTCTTAATTACTCAACTTATGATTTGGAGTTGTACGCCCTTGTTAGAGCCTTGGGAAATTGGCAACATTATTTGTGGCCTAAGGAGTTTGTGATACGCACTGATCATGAGTCGTTGAAACACCTTAAGAGCCAAGACAAGTTGAATAGGCGTCATGCTAAGTGGATTGAGTTCATCGAGACTTTCCCTTATGTAATTCATTACAAAAGGGGAAAGGAAAATGTTGTTGCCGATGCCTTGTCTCGGAAGCATGTGCTTGTTGCTACCTTGTCTTCGAAATTGATGGGTTTTGAGAGCTTGCGGTTGTTGTATCCCGAGGATCCTACCTTTTCTCCTATTTTTAGGGAATGCGAAGAGTGGGGAAGGGACCGTTGGCTTAAGGAGAATGACCATTCCTCCTACTCTTGGTTCGATGGGTATTTGTTCAAGGAGAGGAGGTTGTGTGTTCCTTCTAGTTCTTGGAGGGAATTATTTGTGAGGGAGGCCCATGACGGAGGCCTCATGGGTCACTTTGGGGTAGACAAGACCCTCGTAATCTTAGAGGAGAACTTCTATTGGCCCAAAATGCGCAGAGATGTCACTAAAATTTATAGTCAATGCGTGGCCTGCCGGAGTGCGAAATCTCGTCTCCTACCTCAAGGATTATACACCCCACTCCCTACTCCCCTTAGGCCTTGGTTGGACATTTCGATGGATTTTGTTTTGGGGCTGCCAAGGACTAGAAAGGGCCGAGATAGCATTTTTGTTATTGTTGATAGATTCTCTAAAATGGCTCATTTTATTCCATGTGCTAAAACCGAGGATGCTCGTAGTGTAGCTTCATTATTTGTTGCACATGTTGTAAAGCTTCACGGGGTACCGAGGACTATTGTGAGCGATAGGGACTCCAAGTTCCTAAGTCTCTTTTGGAAGTCCATGTGGGGTAGGCTTGGAACGAAGTTACTTTTCTCCACTTCTTGTCACCCACAAACCGATGGCCAAACGGAGGTAGTAAATAGAACCTTGGGGTCTATGCTACGTTCTATGGTTAAAGGTAAACTGACTTCATGGGAAGATCACCTACCCTTGGTGGAATTTGCATACAACCGGGTAATACATTCGAGCACGGGAATGACTCCCTTTGAATGTGTTTACGGCCTGAATCCCCTTACCCCTTTAGATCTCACTCCTTTGTCTAGTGATCTCATGACCAGCTTAGATGGAAATAAAAGAGCCGAGGCAATGAAGAAAATGCATGAGACGGTGCGGATCAAGCTTGAAAAGAAGAACCAAGAGATTGCAAAAAGGGTAAACAAAGGGAGAAGAAGGCTTGTGCTTAAACCCGGAGATTGGGTGTGGGTGCATCTTCGAAAGGATCGGTTTCCAGCTCAAAGGAAGTCCAAATTGCTGCCAAGGGGTGATGGTCCTTTCCAAGTGCTTGAGAGAATCAATGACAACGCCTACAAGATTGACCTTTCACCGGAATATCAAGTGCACAACACTTTCAACGTTGGTGATCTCTCCCTCGTGGATGCGGTTGAAGATGAACAAATGCTGAATTTGAGGTCAAATCCCTCTCAAGATGGAGAGGATGATACGGTTAGGGCAGCCTCCACAGGTACACGGCCTTTCACACGAAGCCAAGCTCGGGAATTACAAAAACTCCAAGCTTTGTTCATGCAAATGGCCGTGTGTGAGTTGGTGATTGAACCAACCAAGGACCTAAACGTTTTTATGTGTGAAGAGAGGTCCTAATGTGTAATAAACTACTCTCCAAGGTTGGCACAAGAAGCAAGGGCGGATGGGTCATTTTACCCCTTTTGTTTATAGTATAAATAGAACATGTTAGAGAGTCATCCCTTAGTTTTTGAATGCTGATTTTTGTAACCTAAAAACACTAAACATTTCCTCTCTGTTCCACTCATAGAAGCCGCCCCTATTATCTCACAAGTAGAGGGATACTTGTGTTGTCTCTTTGGCTAGAAACAGGGGTTTTGAGGTTGTTGAGAGCCTCTTGGTCCTCGTAAGAACTTGGTGTTTATATTCATTAGACTTAGGGTCCTCTCTTGATGTTAGGGTTCTTAGTTTCTTGAATGTTATATGTCAAGTTATCTATCTTTCTTTATCTTGTTGTTGTTGTTGATTTTGTTATCTTAAAGTCTAGTGAAGCCGTGTGGGGCTCTTTTCAATTCACTAGCATTGTTATCTATCTTGTTGTTCTTGTGTTGTGGGCTGAAAAAACGAAACTTAAACTTGTTGTTCTTGTGTTGTTGGACTGAAATCCGAGCCTACTTGAAGCTCTTGGTGTTGTTGGTTTGATTTTGTATCAGAAAGGTATCTTTTAAGTCTTGAATGAAGGATTGGTGACATTGACTAACTTAAAGGATCAAACATCATTAGAAAACTTGATTAAGTTAATTATGGACAATTAATCCTTTCAAAACTGTCTAATCTTTTCAAAAATACAAATCAACTCACACCCTTCTTCAATCCAAATCAAACAGTCTCTCTCCTCTCTTTCTCTCTCGACAGCTTCTCTCAACTCTCTCCCAACCAACAATTCTGCGAAATTCTCCCTTCAATCCTCGGTGACTTCAACCTCTAGAAAAATATAGTTGGGAGAGTTCCTTTCAACTTTCAACCATCAATCAATGTGAAGACTTCTCTAGCGACAACAACTTTGAGTTCTTGATCGTCCCATTTCCTTTTTCACATGTAAAAAATTATGAAGAAACAGAGGAACTTGAGCCAACTACTCTTCTAGTATTGAAATTTGGACTAAATAAAACCTTAATTTTTGACATTTCTTCTTCTTGTTGTCGTATTGTTAATTTGGATTTATTGGTAATTTTTATTCATAATTGATGTTCTTAGTGTGTGTGTGATATGTTGGTGTTGCTGGATTGATTTATTGTTTGTCTTGGTAAAAATGATGTTGCAACAGATGAAACATCTGATGCAAAGAATGAAATATTTGATGTGAAAGATGAATACATCTGATGCAATAGATCAAAACATTTGATGCAACAGATTAAAATCTGATGCAACTATGAAAATCTGATACAACAGATGAACAATCTAATAGATCATTCATCTGTTGCGACAGATGACTCTTCTTTTGGAAGAAATCTAAACAATGTTGATCCAACAGATAACTCATTTTGTAATAGATGAGTGATATGTTTCAACGGTTTAGTGATCTATTTTTATTTTCTCCAACGATTTACCCATCTATTGAAACAAGTCAGTTATATGTTGCTACAGATAACATACCTAGTGTAATAGATTAGTGATCTATTTTTATGGTTTCCAACGGATTACTCATCCGTTGCAACAGGTCAGTTATATGTTGCAACAGATAACATACCTGGTGTAATAGATTAGTGATCTATTTTTATGGTTTTCAATGGATTACTCATCTGTTACAATAGGTTGATTATATGTTGCAGCAGATAAACTACCTGGTGCAACAGATTAGTTATCTGTTTTTATGGTTTCCAATGGATTACTCATCCTTGCAACAGGTTGGTTATATATTGCGACAGATAAACTACTTGGTGCAACAGATTAGTGATCAGTTTTTACTATTTCTAATGAATTACACATCCTTGTAATAGGTTGGTTATATGTTGCAATAAATAAACTACCCGGTGCAACAGATTAGTGATCTATTTTTATGGTTTCTAATGGTTTACTCATTCGTTGCAATGGGTCAGTTATATATTTCATCAGATAAAATACTTGGTGCAATAGATTAAAGATCTATTTTTATTATTTCTAATGGGTTACTCATTCGTTATAATAGGTTGGTTATATGTTGCAACAGATAATATACCTGGTGCAATAGATGTGTGGTCTATTGGAACTGTTATTTTATCATTGTGTATGTTAAACTTATGTTATCCTTTTTTAATAATGCATTAATCAATTATAATCTATTTTATGTTCCTGTTAATTTAAGATAATATGTCTCCCAAAAGAAAAAAATTGAATCAAGTCCAAGTAAAGGAACAAGTACAGCAGCTCGAGTACATCCACCACTCTATGAGCTTGCTTTACAAGTATTATCTCAATCAGGAGTAGAAGATAATGAACACGGGGAGGAGGAATGTCTCAAAAGAGATGATCTAAATGCTAATAGCCCTTCCGCCAAAGAGTTGGTCAAAACTTTCAGCATTGATCATTATCCTGTGAGAATGCAGTGTGATGGTGCCACAGATTTAACGGGTGATTTCATGGTTAAGTTAGCAATGGGAGAATCTTTCGACGCCTTCAGAAAAATACTTCGAGAAAAAATTTTGGATGCTTATTTCAGGAAAGCTGCTTTGGGAAATATCTTAATTTTCTGGAGTACAACAATGCTCGTTTCTAGATGAAAATACTACACGATCTTCTCAAGCGTAGGTTTATGTATGAAAACAAAGACAAGATGGATGAGGTATGGATAAATTACTGTGGAATGCCTATTTGTTTTGGTTGGAAGGAGTTTTCCATAGTTATCGGACTAAAATGTTATCCTCCTTCTCCTTCTTAAATTATACCTACTCTGACCCAAAAAAAGGCACCCCGCACACCCCAAAAAGGCAAAGAAAAGTCGAGTGCTCATGAGGACCTGGTGTCCATTATTGGTTCCAGCATCAAAAGCAAAAATTTGGTAGAAGCTTTGAAAGGTAAAAAATTGTCAAAGAAGCATAAGCAATCATTGTTCTTAGTTTTGTTTGTGCATAATATTCTTTGGGAGACAGACGTTAATAAGGCCCGATTTAATAAATCTCTTCGAGGATCTTGAGGCATTTAATAGCTATCCTTGGGGTTATGAAAGCTTCAAAATAATTGTCTAATATTTGTTGACTCCGTTAACGCCAAAGACTGCCAACTTATATGGCTTTCCATGGGCCTTCAAGGTAAATATTTCTTTTATCATAATATGATTCATCATATTTTTATTCAATAATGCTTTTGATTTATTAGTGTTATGTTATAGGCTTGGACATTTGACGCCATTCCTTATTTGAGACAACAAGTTAACTACCAAGAAGAAGTTTCCTGTCTAAGAATCCTGAGATGGTTGTTGGCCAAAACTGGTAAAAATACAAAATTTCTTGATCTTTTCAACCCCCCAAAGGAAGTAGTAAGTCCAATTCTAATCAAGTTTTTGTTTTAATTAATGATTACTTTAAATGATTTCATCATTATTCTAATATATGTACTGATTATTTTAGATTGTTCATCCCTGGGTTGTTTTGACCAACTGAGAGTTGAAGATGCCAATTTTTCTTACTTTATGGTCTGTGCAAACTTTATCAGACCCTAAGGTCGTTGATGGAATAAAAATGGAATTATTTGGGGCAACAACCATCAGAAGAAAAATAATTTTGGAGGGTGGGCTTGGTGTTGTTGATGATAGTAGTGGTAGTGGTGCTACTATTGGGGCTAATGATGCTCCTCTTATAGTTTTTGAAACAAAAAGTCATTATGATTATGATCATACTAGTTGTACAGATTTTTCTCCAGATTTTGCCACATCTAGCGAATGTTCTGCATGCAAATGTCAAGACTGCAAGGTGAAACATGATGGAGTGATTAATGCTATTAATGCGCTAACTGCTTCTGTAAAGAAAATGGCATCTAAGAGAGGTGTCATTCCATCAAAGAGGATTTCATATCCATAGACTCCACTAGAGATCAAGGCGGCTAAGATAAGAAAGAAAGATACATCCAAGGCATCATCAAGCATTTAAAAAAACAAAATTACAATGCCACTGTCTTTGTCTTGTACCGTTGTTCAGTGTGCAAGGGCCACAGGAGAGTAGCATTAGCCAAAGAAGCTGAATGTACATCATCTGTTCCAACAAATAAACAGTCACATATTTGTTTCAACAGCTGATACATCTGCTGAAAATTATCAAATAGATATATACATCTGTTGCAATTGTTGTCTAACCTGTTGCATTAGATACATTATCTGTTGCAACAGATGAGTCTTATATTGCAATAGATGGGTCATCTATTCAAAATTATCATACTGGTCTAATTTACCTATTCAAATATTTTCCAACAGATGATCCATCTTGTCACGCCTCAATTCCGTTGGGGCGGACAGGCACCCATTTTGGGAGAACCAACTCTTAACCATATACTTTTCATGCATGTAATTATGGCATTCAAAGATTTTGCTAGTATGGAATGATGCATTGATAAAAAAAACCACGTAAGTAAGTCCAAACCTATATATACAAGACTTGGCCGTTGTGGCCATAACGTTAAAAGAACACAATACAACCACACTTAACTTCACATAGTTGCAAAGCCTCTAAAAGACACATGTACACTTAGTTAAGGTTGGGACAAACCCACACCTTTCTCATAACTATTACATAACACCAAAATATATAACAGACTCGGAAAGCTCCAAATCAACTTGGAGCTCACCAATAGCAGTTGGATGTCCTGTGCTCCTACTGGGGTGGTCTACTAGCTAGAGTACCTGTACTTGCAGCATGAAACATAGTGTCCCCCATGAAGGGTGTCAATACAAAGAGTGTATTGAGTATGTACGACATGAAGTGATTATAAATAAGACAAGATCTCAACAAAATCAGTTATCAATATATAACTCTAGAGATGAGGATAGAATACCAACTTTGCTTATGCTTATGGGATGATGTACATTACATCCTTTACTTTGCTTTATTCTTCTTTACTTTATAAGATTATAAGGCATAATACAAATGACCAACTGATCAGTGGTAAAAGAGGATGACCCATGCTAGGCATTTTAACCCCTGGGATATGTTCCTCATAAGTACACAAATCGAGATTGACCCATGCTAGGACTTTCGCTCCTGGGATACCACCTGTAATATTGGGATCGACCCATGCTAGGTATTTCTTCAACCCCTGGGATACCACCCAAAATATATAGACTCACTTTAGATTATTATTTTCATCTTTAAAGTTGTTGTTTTAGTGGTCATGTATTAGATTTGGAACTTTGGACCAGTAGCAAAAGGTGTGCAAATATGCACTAGATGCAGTAGAAATGAGGTTGAATACAACAATAATAGAAATATAACACATAGGAGCTTAGATAACATCATGGGTCATGTTAACTAAGAGAACAACTCGTAAGGCTTATTTCTGAAAGAACCCATATCATACTAGTATTTAGAAAAGAAATGGATAGATCTAGTAACAAACACATCTTTAGGTACTTTAACAACCTGACAAGTTAGAATAAGGTTGTTAACCACCTTGGTGGTTGTACGATGTAGTTATGTATAACTTGAAAAGAAGAACGCTTAGGAAGCTTACTTTGTAACAAAGGATTTAGTTCATGCCAAAGAGCATAGGATCGATAAACCATACATACCTTGCTGCACAACTGATCATATTTTCACTTAACGTCTTCCCTTTTAGATTACTAATCTACAATAACATAAGACTATTATTAGTAGCTAATTAACATATTCATGCCATTTAAACTTACTAAAATAGTAACCGGGCAGTAATCCATAATCAACTAATCCAAGGGTGTTCTCTCAACCTCATTCTTCTCCAATTACATTCACACGTGATATAACTTCTTATAAGATCCCCTTAACAGTTTCATATTTATTGTACTCTCAAAATAGTATATCAAGTGATGTGGGCAGTAAACTTATGTGACATTCAATTTGGTGGTGTACCATTATACTCTTCTTCTACCTTTCAATGAAAATTATTCACACCATTCCCCTAACGTCAACCAAGCAGCCCCCAACATACATACATAAAACAAATCCAAAACAGCCCCAAATACCCCTTAATATGGCAACCAAAAATTGAACTCACCATCCCTTGAGTTCTTAACAACAACATATACACAATCCTCAACCAGCACACGTATATAGGAAAAGGGCAAAAATGGACAATAGCCATACCTTAATTTCGGTGGTAGTTTATTCTCTTAATGTATATCTTTTCAATAGCTTGATCCCTTTACTCACAAACCAAAAAAGAAGAGAAAAATCTCTTAATAATCAAGGATAAAGGGACTGCCAAACTTAAAAAGGGATATCTTATAGGTTAATCATGGAGAACATAATCCTTATAGTATTCTTAACATGTGCTCATGATTTGTTCACTTACCTTTAACATGGAAGGAAGGTTTCCAAAGAACCCTAGTGGAATTTTAGGGCTGCTGCATAGCTACGAGAGAATAAGAGAGAAAATCTTGAAAGCTATTTTTTTTTGGCTGGTTAAAAAGAGCTTTAAGAGCTGGTTTTAATCCCTTTAAACAGTGCTTCTCTTGGCCTACTTTCTTGGTCATTTTTGGGCCATAATTTATCAAGTAGGTGATGCACCTACTTGCCCATTATATTGGGCCTTTGTGGATTAAAAACTATAGGGCTTTGGCTGCCCATTCTCCTCCTTTTCTCTTATTTAATTTGGGCCAGAATTAACTTAAGTAAGTGGTAGTGTATTTGGCCCAATAAGATGGTCAAGGGATCCTTAATAGGTGATGCACCTACTTAGCTTTTTAGTTTGTCAAAAGGTAAAAGTAGGTGATTCACCTACTAGCTTAAAATAAGTCAAGCAAGCACCTCAATATTTTATTCCATTTTAAGATCAAAATGCTTTTATAGTTAAACTTAAAACTTGGTCACTTCATCCTTTAGATTCAAATGACTACTTAAGGACCTAAGTTTATATGCTCTCATCGAAGGTAACTTAATCATACCATATTTCAGTATATATGGGAACTCCTTCAAACCTATCTTACCATCACCAATCACATAGGATATCCGAGCCCATTACCTACTTCATAAGTCCATATCAAGTGCCACATAAGTAGAATTAGTACACGCAGAATATAGGGTGTTACACATTTGTTGCAACATAAGGCTCATCTGTTGCAATAGATGGATAATCTATTGTATATCTGTAATTAGCATTAACAATTTTTGGCTTTTCAGGTGGATGTCATAGTAGAAGCCACTGATGAAGAGCATAATACCACAGTTGATAATCCATCAACTTCTTCCAAAGAAGAAGAAAAAGCGGAGCCTGTCAGTTCGGGAGAATGGAAGAATTACCCATTTAAGGGGTTCAACATCTCGGACGAAGATTCTAAGAAAATAATACAGTTTATCAATGACTATTCAGAATGGATTGCCGATGGGCTGTTAAAGCATCATGTCGGCAGGTACATAAATTAATTTTTAAGGATATTGGTTTATATGATTCTTGTTGTAATCACGTGACATTAACACATATAAATTATCATGTAGAAAACAAAATGATGAACGCTACAAAGTGAATGAATCGAGTCTAGGTTTTAATATGTTCGACTTTGTTTTTTCACATCTCAAAATGAAGAATTGGTTCTATTTGATGTCACAGCCCTAAACTTGCGGGAATGATGAGGTTTAAATGCCAAACATATTACTATTACTTAATACTTTATTTAATTATATCTGTGTATTAATTTTTTCATCAAGGAATCTAAAATATTTGATAATATATGCAGCACATCGATGTAATTTTTTACTACCTCCGAAAGAAGGCCAAGTTGCAAACACAAGAACAATACAGATACATGACAGGCAATTATTTGTACAAAGTTTACATCAATAATGCCTACGATAGGTATTGTCAATAACAACTTAAATTTTTCTGAAATGAGGAATGCTTAATCAACATCATCAAAGGTTTTACCATTCTGTCTAGCTTACCTATGCAATTGGTCGATGAAGTGTACATCCAAATTAATTGTGGTGATGAATTCCATTGGGTGTTGGCTGTCATTGTTCTAAAGAGAGGTGCATCCGATTTTATGACTCGATGTTGCGAAGGAGACGTTCTGGGCCATCGTCTGAGATACAAAAGCTAGCCAAAATATTGCCTACTTACCCTTATGTGAGTGGCTTTTTGGATCAAATGGTTCATACTAATTAGTTGACGATCGAAGTATACCGGGATAAAATGGGCAATCCATTTGATTTACAATATGTTGAAGGAATTATTCAATAAACCATTGGTAGCCTGTAAGTTTAAGTGTTATGATTTAGTTTTATTTCACAAATTTCACAACACTTGCATGAACGACAAGATATGGATTATCTATTTTTTTAAAATATAGGGATTGCGGTCTTTTTGTTGCCGCATATGCCGAGTATTTGAGTGATTGATTACAAGTACCAAATGAAGGACTTGATGCCGGATTACTCCACAAAAGGTATGTTTCTGTTTTATGGAAATACAGAGAAGCGAAAGATCAGAAGCCGTACATAAGTGACATTAAAGGTCCACAACGACCAAAGCTGAATTCCACAGCACCGGATGAAGAACAACTTGTCCATATTGAGTAGATCTTTATAGCTTGAGTATGTCAATATAATAACCTATCCTCCTTGGTTTAACTTGTTGATTTATTTGTAGAGTAGATCATTTGTACCCATAATGATTTTTTTAAATTTCATTTATTTGTTGAGTTATTTCATGTAATTTCCAAAGGCTTCAACTTATTTATGTTGTCTATGAATATAATTTAATCCTTAGTTTTGAACATGTTAATTGAAATAGAATACTAGATTCAAATATCGCAACAAATAATACATCTGCTGCAACAGATGACATATCTTATCAAATAGATTTAGACATATGTTACAACATGAGATGTAACACGTAGGTCATCTGCTGGAAATTATATAAAAGCTCTTCCTACTTTCTTATTTTTTCCAAAAGATTACCTATCAGTTACAATAGATAGATTATATGTTACAACAGATTGGATATCTATTGCGACAGACAGACTGGGAAACATCTATTAATGAACAGATGATCAACCTATTCCAATAGATAATCAATCTGTCACAACATGTATTATATCTGTTATAATAGATATACTATCTGTTGCATTATATAAATTCAACTTGGCCAGTATAAAAATTATTGCCACTACATGTAAAGTGAAGTGGCTTGAAATGAAAAATTGTTATTGTGTTCGTCTCCGTCTTTGTACATATTCTTGTTTATACACGGACTCCAACTATTTAGTTAGTAACCTATATTACTAGACCCATTGCATCTTTCCCACAATGGCGTCGCACATATCGATCATTTTTGTGCCGGTTAGCAAACACTCGATATATGCAAGTGAGTACAGCCCGCACGCTACACCAGTTTTATTTTTTGGAAGCTGGATGTTCTTATTTCAACCTTTGAAATCCTATGATTCCTTCGTCAAGACTTCAGCCGGCAAATGATCCATCACCTTACTCTACGTCAATAACTTGGGCAACAACTTCAAGAAAGGTTGCATGTGGGCTAAAAATTTGTCCTCGCTGAAGAAAGGTAAGTTGCAGTAAAAAACCTTAATCTTTACCTCGTAGATTAGTATCTCAACAGCGAGAAATATTTAACTTCCACATTTATGACTGCAAGGATTCTCTTTTCCTTGGTCCAGCTCTTGCCGTGTGGATATGGCCTCTTCCCTCTAATATATTTAATCGCTTCTTCATCCCATTGGAATGTAGAAACTAACTTATCAAATCCCAGGCCACCAAAATTAGCTAGCTTATGGAGATCAGCAAACCTATCCTTGAAATTGTTGTAGAAGTTGAGGTCCATTATCCTATCGGCAGTATCATAAGTATCCGGGTATGCTAATTGCCTCCCCTCATGAGGCGGAGAATTTCATCAACATACTGCAGTATAAGAAGATAATTTTTAAATTGGTTAGTAATTGTAAAGAATAAAAACACAGTGGAAAGAATCCGATGCAGAGGGTTCTCTGAATCAGTTAACAGATTACCCAGCCAACTCAACTTATGCAATAGATGTGTATTATGTTGCAATAGAATACCAAGCTGTTGCAATAGATTACACATCTGCTGCATAGATTCTTCTTCATGGAGTAGATTGGAAGGCTAGGTTAGCAAAAGTAAACTTACATTATCCTCGTACCACTTAGGCATATTTGTCATATTCATGAAGTATTTGGTGGCAAATAAATGCATGGTGTATTATTTTCAAACCTTCGTCCTGCCATTTATGATTTCTTGTAGTTTCTTCTTCTGCTCTTTGGAAAGTGCCAAAATATGTCCACCTTCTTCAGCGACCTCTAAACTTCAACAACTATTAGAGCGGGAGGAGTTACAATTTTTGCTGTTTTCAAAATGGAGAGAATTTGTCTAAGTTTTCTTCTCTTCCTCCTAACCGCCACTATAGAAGTGCATGGCTCCCTCACTTCATTGGAGGTTATGACACCCCTCCTAGATTTCAACTCCTTGGCATCTTCAGAAATAGCATCTAGTTTTTCAAGGAGTTTATCCTCTTTATCCTTGTATACTTTATATTTGCAATGAGAACATGAGGGTGAAGAAGGGTGAGAGAGACTACTGTAAGGGTGGGAAGGACTGGTGTAGGGGTGAGAGGGACTTGTACAAAGGGTGTTTTCAAAAGTATTTTTTTTCCTAATAACCAACATGCTCATAATCATGACTGATAGCAGCAGTAGCAGCAGGATGACTGCCACCATCATAAACAACTCCACCAGCAACACCCTCTAAAGAAGCACCCGAATCTGTTATAGTTTGAGGTTGTTCGTGAAGAGCTTCAACATTAGGCTGACCTTGCCTAACTGATCTTCTTATGGATGTTTCTCCAGTCAATTTCTTATTTGTTAACTCCACCATTGGATTTTCTTTTATATCAACAAGACCCAGAGTAAGAAAAAAAGTCATCCCCAGCTCATCAACGGTAGGCACGATCTAAGGATGCATAACCTATAAAAAAGACAGGAGGCATATAAATCATATAATAATAATTTACAGTAAGTTGGGTTACATGGATGTTAACACAGCCAACTTATGCAACAAATGATCTAGATGTCGCAATAGCTGATCTGTAAGTTGCAATAAATTGATAATATATTGCATCAGATTACACATCTATTGCATAATTTACATTAGATGGGTAATCTATTGAGTCGGGTTCAGAGAACCAGAGCAATAGATGGTTTATCTATTTCGAAATATGGATCGACTGTCGCAACAAATTACCCATCTATTGCACTAGTTATAGCTGATGGGTAATCTAATACAACAGGCGACCCATCTGTCACAATAGATGGAATATTTGTTTCAATATCTTTCTTTGAGGAAAATTATATATATGAAAGAGGACGTACTGTATTATTTGGAGGGTTAAAGTGATCAGCCTTCTTAATATATTTTTTGCTGCTTTTTATTGCAACCAACCACCTAAGGATCCTTGGATGAGAAACCTTATCCAGTTAATCCTTAAACTGCTTTTGGAGGAGAGGAATAGTTTCACATGCCCAAGCCTAAAAAATGTAAATAGGAAGCAAGTAAAAAAAGGCATAATAACTATATTCAATATAAATCAATGGATGAGTAAAAATAGTGATCGATTTTACCATGAAAACCCAGGGAAAGGCGTATAATATAATTGTCTTTGGGGATAGCTTTGTCACTAAATATTCGACAGTCAAGTAGTAGCTGTCATATCCTAGGGATAATTGTTGAATTTCCCAAAGTCATTAGCAAGCGCCAACAAATCAGGTTCTATGACTTTCCTGACATCTCTTGCCAATAAAAAGGAATGGACAAACCAAACTAAGCATAATTTCTCCCTATAGTGCTTTGGTATGTTTTTATTCTTGAGATCCACCATCAAATCCTCCCCTTTGTCGATAGGTCCAATAATGCACAACAACCCATCTTTTTTACCTTGCATTTGTTGGACCCTTTGTGGGGTGTTTCCTTTATGAGAGGTTCTTCTGGACGATCGCATCTCAAGCCCGTTACTATAGCAAACTCTTTCAATCAAAACAAACCGGCAAGCCACAGTAGTTGATCCAGACTTCTCCATCTTTTTTCTGTCGTCCATCAAATCTTTATCATCCCTCACATACTTGATCCTGCGCTTCAGAAGGCCATATACTATGCTTATGGGGAAAAGGAGAGTGTGATCCTCTGACAACTCGAGAAAGTATGCAAAGCAGCTCTTCTTAAAAAGTCCATCTATGTTTTCATTCTTCATAATAATCCTAAGTTCGTTAAAAGGTTTCCCAACTGACATTTAAATACAAATCACCAAATACTATGTTATGGCTATTCATCGGCATCGCAACTCGAAACTTGTCAACACTAATTGTTTTGATAGAATCATGCTAGGATTTCGATATTATTTCATGCCCCATTGGTGATAATGAGTTATCACTTTCTTCAGCTTCATTTTGCCCTGACTGAGATGTTCTGGAAGTTCCTCCGAATCTATCTGTACTCTAGACTTATTTGTTTGGTGATCAAAGGTTGATCTAGTTTCTCTACATTTAGTTTCTTTTCTTTTAGGAGACATCTTTTAACTACAAAAAATAGAAAAATGAAAAATACATTGCATTTGATGTCTGTATAATTTTTTTAAAAAAGGTAAGACAAATTTCAATAAATTATTCTACGCCATATTACAAAAAAATACTCCAACGGATAACCCATCAGTTGGAATAGATGGAGAATCTTTTTGAAGACCTATTTAATATCTCCCAACAGATCTTCCACCCATTGCAACAGATGGACCACCACCACCAAAAACACAAATACTGACACCACCAACAACAGCCACCAACAACACCACAAACACCATCCAACAATACCACGACAGTCAACAAAATACTGAGATAAAAACTAGGGTTTTCTCGGGTGCTTCCTACTTTTTTAGCATCAAAACACAAAATTGTTAACCCATTCTCGAAGATAATACAACTAAAAGTCTTCTTTTTCATCCTTAACTAAAAAGTCCTAATTTTTAGAAAAAATAACAAATGTAGAACTCTTCTCAAACTCTATTACTAGCAAAGCCAGAGAAAATGATAGATATAAGAGAGAATGAAGTCAAAAATAACAAATATGTTGTCGGAAATAGGAATAAAATCATCTATTTTGAAGGGTTGAGCAATATGTTGAGTAGTTGTTGTCTGTATTATTGAGAGAGAGAGAGAGAGGAGTGAGAACTTAAGTTTTGAAATGAGCAAAAGTTTTTCCCGCAAATAGATGATTTGTATGGGTGATTTGTAATTTTGGAAAAGAATGACAAGTTTTGAAATTGTTAATTTGGTCTGAATTGATCTTAATTAATTTTTAAAATTTCAAAATATATAGTTTTTAAAATATTAAGTTAATGAGAACTCATTTTAACTCAGAGTGATCGATTGATGACTCGGGTTGGGATGAATGCAAACCAACACCATGCAAATGTAACGACTCAATTGAAGTTATTGTTGACCCTGTGAGCTCATTCATTTATCCCTAGTTCCACCTGAATCAATTTAGGTACTATTAATCTTAACATTAAGTTAATGAGAACTCATTTCAACTCAGAGTGATTGGTCGATGACTCGAGTCGGGATAAACGCAATACCAACACCATCCAAATGCAATAACTCAATTGAAGTTGTTGTTGACTCTATGAGCTCATTCATTCATACGTGGTTCCACCTAAATTAATTTAGGTACTATTAATATTAACATTAAGTTAATGAGAACTCATTTCAACTCAGAGTGATTGATCGTTGACTCGAGTCAGGATGAACACAATACCAACACCATGTAAATTCAACAACTCAATTGAAGTTATTATTGACCGTGTGAGCTTATTCATTCATCCCTAGTTTCTCCTAAATCAATTTAGGTACTATTAATCTTAACATTAAATTAATGAGGACTCATTTGAACTTTGAGTATTTGGTCGACGACTCAGGTCGGGATGAACGCAATACCAACACCATGCAAATGTAATGTAATGACCCAATTTTTTTTTGGAACTAGAATGTCACACGGTGCTCATGATACTGAAGGACCACAAGCCAACCCTCTACTAATATCTATACCTAAACACTACGTAATATAGATAATAAATATGTAAACTGGTCATAAGGTTCAAAACATCTAAAAATACTCAAAATTTAAACTTTAATACTGATACATCTATTCGAAAAGCCATTAACTGTCTGAACTGTGGAGTTGATGGGTCATGTCCCCAACTAACTCTGTCTACTGAAAAATAAACTAAGTCTGATATGATAATAATAAAAATAAGGATCATCCTCAACTAAAGAGGGCTCACTGCTATGTCTACTGCTGCTGACTAGGATTGAGCTGCTAAGGGTACTCTGGTTCTCGTGCCTCTAAACCTATGGTGTCAAATAAAACACCATAGCGGAAATGCATCAGTATGGGAATGTACCGAGTTTGAAGATGAGGTAAGGCTAAATGCAAAGGCTTATGCATGAATAATTACTTAACTGAATAATCAAGAGAGTACTAAATGAGAATACATGCATGAATGCACAAACCATAACTGAAATCATCGTGACTCAAAATACTAAAACTTGGATACTACTTTACTACTATCTGAACTCACTACAAATGCTTGAGATACTGAATAATGAATCATCTGATACTGATAACTGAGTAACTGAGTTGAGATCAGTCTCATCTAGAAAGTGATCTCGAAAGCTGATGATACTTAAATTGATTAACTGAATATACTCACATCAATGACTGAATTTAGAGCTTTCAACTCTCAATTGACTATATCGGAGATCAAACCTCTCTAATAGAATGATACCAAAGTCTACTATCAATGATAAGAAATGATCATGCCCGAATCTGACAACAAGAATACTCAACCAAATCTGAGATTGAGATCAAGCCTATCTAACGGGTGATCTCGGGATCTGATAATGAGATTTCTCAACTGAATCTGAGACTAAGATCAATCCTATATGGTGGGTGATCTCAGGATATGATAATGAGATTACTCAACTAAATATGAGACTAAGATCAAGCCTATTTGACGGGTGACCTCGAGTCTGATAATGAGATTACGCAACTGAATATGAGACTGAGATTAAGCCTATCTTATGGGTGATCTTTAGATCTGATAACAAAAATACTCAACTGAGTCTAAGACTGAGATCAAGCCTATCTCACGGGTGATCTCTAGATCTGATAATAAGAATACTTAACTAAATATGAGATTGAGATCAATCCTATCTGATGGGTGATCTCTAGATCTGATAATGAGATTACTCAAATAAATATAACACTGAGATCAACCCTATCTGATGAGTGACCTCGGGATCTGATAATGAGATTACTCAACTGAATATGAGACTGAGATCAAGCCTATCTAACGGGTGATCTCTAGATCTGATAGAAAGATTACTCAACTGAATCTAAGATTGAGATCAATCCTATTTGATGGGTGATCTCTAGATTTGATAACAAGAATACTTAACTGAATCTGAGACTAAGATCAAGCCTATCTGACGGGTGATCTCTAGCTCTGATACTGGATAACTTTATATGGGACCAAGCCTATCTGACGGGTGGTCCATGAATCAATGGAACTATCTGAGTTCCTCACTAAGATTGATGGTTGTATCTAACAGTCCTGATTTCTAAAGATTGATAGCTAAACTACAACTGTGGGAAGTAGTCACTTAAACGACATGCCTCGAATCTCAACTGGTGGGGTCTAACCTGTAACACCAGTAGAAAGGGTGTCAATACGGTGCCACGGGTAAATACCTCTCTGGTCAAGCCTATCTAATGGGTGACCCTCACAGGAAGTTAACCATAAGATAATATAATAGTCAAGCTTATCTGACGGGTGACCATCCTTTCCTGACGGGTGACTCCTACATCCTGCGCTGGCTACACAGTTTTAGAATTCAGGGATTGCTCCTAACGACTCTGCCTCTCTGAAGGGGAGCCGCTATCCCTACCCTCGCTAGGTGCTAGATCCTACTCCCAACTGAAAGACTCTGAACTGATTCTTAACTGAACACAAACTAAGCTGAATCTGATATTGATCATATTTCTCGAATGATCTAACTGAGTTAAGTTGAATTCACTTAGTTTTGTATTTGACTGATTACTACTGAATCTAGTTATCTAACTGAACGACACTGAGCTTTGAATATAGTACTCGGTTACTACAAAGGTCAGAACTGAATACTTGAATACTACTAGATCTGAGCTGGGTACAGAACTGAGGCTAGATTACTAGTGATACTGAGATTACAACAATTATGGAGAGTATTGAGATTTCTTAAGTTCTGTATCTATCTGAGAATATAGAGTTCTATAACTCGCTGAGTTTTGAGAATCATGGCTAGACTGGAATGATCGTGAAAACTGACATGGGCTCTAGACAACAACTAAATTATTGGGTATAAATACCCCCAGGACTCAATAGCATAAAAGTAAAACATAACCATTCTTGAATAATCAATATCATGGACAATCATTCATCATCACAATCACAAAGGCATCACTTCAAGCATTAAGGAATCCTAAACATGTAATAACATAGGGGGATATGCTATTGGATCATACGCATTCAACAAGTCCTTGCATCAAGCACTTTGCATATATTTAAGTCTTGGCATGTACCGGAGAGCACATAATTGGGGAACTTCATGCTATCATGTTAAAATTCATTCATCAAACACTTAGCATGTATTAAAGTCTTATCATGTATCAAAGAGCACAAAATTGGGGAATTTCATGCTATCATGCCACAATTCATTCACTAAGGCTTTTAAAAAAATACTTGGCATGCATGGGCTTACACACAATTGGGGATTTCTAGTCAACATGCTATAATGGCTTTAATTCATTCACATAAGCATTTTATCAAGAATATGGGGAGTATGGTTTGGTTATTCAACAATGTCTACACCTAATTGACATGAGCACATCATTTAACTAGCAACTTGAGGGTTTATCATGAACATCACATGAATATCACATACTAAGGTCAAAGCTTGAAATCCTTGTAAACCAACATGAATCACGACTCAATAATAGCTTGAACATCAATTTAAACTCACATGAATCATGAAAACTCATTAACATAAAAGCTTTGAAATTTAGAAAAGGGTTCTTGAGCTTCTTGGATGAAAGGGACCCAAGAATCAACATCTACATACCTTAGAGAAACTATTTCTTGAAAGCTCTTAGAGACATTCTTGATTTTATTGATTTCTCTTGAAGAAGAAGGAAGGATTTTGATTTTTGTAGAAACCCTAGATCTTGTTCTTGAACAACTTTGAGAGAAAACAATATTACTTTGGGTGAAATGAGGATAAATCCCATGTTAAGGAGTATTTATAGGGGTTGGGAAAAGACCCTTTTCGCCCTTGGAATTAAACTAAAAAATCTCAATTTTACATGCTGGCGTGATGCGCCATAATCATGCCAGCTCACTGGAAATTGGTCAATTGGGAAACTGCTTGATGGTGCAACGCGGTGGAATTGCGTTGCCACCTTGGTTGCTATCTGAAAAGGCACCGCGATGCAGTGAAATTGCATTCGTGCACTAGAAATCGATAATTCTGAAATTAAGCCTTGACACGACGTGCCAAAATCATGGAGGCTCACTAGATTTTGATGATTACCATTTTGGCTGGCTCCGCGACGTGCTAAAGTGCTAGGTGGCACACTGTCTCACTAAAATGGCTCTAACTTTTTGTTCGAGTGTCGGATTTGGGCGAATTTGGTATTGATGGAAAGCTTATTCAATTCTCTACATGACAAAAAGTCTTTATTAAGGAAATTCTGCACTGTTCAAAATATTTTTCACTTAGGAAGACACTTCTCAATCTTTGAAGGCCAAATTTATGCTTCACTTGACACACTCTAAGGCTCAAACTACGAGAGAAATTTGCGAGGTCTTACGTTATCCCCCCTTGGAAACATTCCTCTTCGAATGTCTCTTGATAATCTAAGAATACTAATCAACTAAACTTACTCGAGGAACAAGAACATCTGAAACATGACTATGCAACTGGAACTATTGATATTCTGAACTCTCATACTGGACATGCATATCTGATGCATGGAATACTTAACTGAAGCTACTCATAAGCTAAATTCTCATAATAGACATGCATATCTGATGTATGGATGCATAACTGGGCTAATCTCATGAATGCATGACTAAACACACTAAAAAACTGAAATCTTTCTACTGAACATGCATATCTAATGCATGAATGTCTGACTGAACTGACTCTTGAAAGCATGACTATCTATTCAATGATCACTGATGTTAACTTCATAAGGAAAGTCTGAACATGCAAATGAATGAGTCTAAGAATATATGAGCATCTCAATATCATGGGGTATCTCCCCCTTGGGACTCTAGGTTCCTCTAGCCACACTTTGCTGAAATACTGGGGTGGTGCATGGGGCACCTACGAGCTGGGTCATGATTGACTGACTTAGATCTGAAACTCATACATAACTCATGCTGACATATAAGCTCAAAATAGAAGCAAATGATCTAGCAATGTATATGACAAAGATGAAGGACTCATAATATACCCGAATCTATATAAAGGAACCTTTTCTGATCATGGAGAGCCTGAAACGCATAAAGACTATTCTGATGCTAACCACTATTGGCACCGAAAGGGGCACTCTGCTGAAGAAACTCTCTACCCCTCTGAGCTAGCACTCTACATTCTCGTATCCTATGGCCTGGCTCACCACACTCAAAGAGCATATCACCACCGACTCTACACACACTTAGGTGGTTCTTGCCACACTCTTCACAAAAAGGATTGGTGCAAACACCACTAGCACTACTCAGGGCTTTGGAGCCTAGCGCCCCATCATAACTAACATCCCCAAACTTTGGTGCAGGTACACTAGATGAGGATAGAGATGGGACTGAAAATCTCTGACTATGTTGAAAACGGCTACCACTCTAGGACCCTGCCTAAGAGAAACCATGACTACCTATCCTATCTCTCTTACTTACTCTCTCTCTCTTTCTTTCCTTATGTACTTTAATATGTTATGTATGCATCATCAATCTAGAAAGGTCCATATCTCTGTGAAGCATAGCAGCTCTACACTATTTCAATACTAACCCAGAATTACTCATACTCGTTCTAGGGTCAACTATCAAGTCAGAAACATACTTAGCTAACTGGTTAAACTTAAGACAATACTCTTTCACTGTCATGGATCCTTGACTTAGGTTCATGAACTCTTCTACCTTAGCTTTCCTCATCTCTAATGGGAAAAAACTTATCTAAAAAAGCACCCTGAAACTCTTGCCAACTCATGAGAGCTGTATCCTTCTCTCTACCCTTTTGCCTACTATAACCCAGTCATGAGCGATATCCTTCAACCTATAGGATGCTAAATCTACACTCTTCTCCTCAGAAATATGCATAATCTAGGTAATCTTCCCCATCTCCTTTAGATAAAGCTATGGATCCTTCCCTAATACTGACCCAAAGAATTCTGGTGGGCTCGTTCTCTTAAAATCTCTAATTCTAGCGGCAGCTGAACCCCCCTATCTT
Organism: Capsicum baccatum var. pendulum; assembly: GCA_030864225.1. NCBI lineage: Eukaryota > Viridiplantae > Streptophyta > Magnoliopsida > Solanales > Solanaceae > Capsicum > Capsicum baccatum. The sequence continues at coordinate 153,054,692 of CM061560.1, read as the reverse complement.
GTTGAGGTGGGGCCACAGCCTGACGATTACCCTAAACATTAGTCACAGCTTGGGATAGCACTTGAAAAGCTACTCAAAACTCTACATATGACACATTCTTATTCTCAGGAACTACTAGTTGAGGGGGATGGTCATCAGCCCTACGAACATAATCGCAACATACCCATGAAGAAGACTCTACTATATGTGGCTTTTCAGATTCCCTAGGACACTATTGAACCTTAGGCACTGATACCAAGTTTTTAATGACCCAATTATTTTTGGAACTGAAATGTCATATGGTGCTCATGATCCCGAAGGGCCACAAGCAAACCCTCTACTGATATCTATACCTGAACACTGCATAATATAGATAATAAATGTAGAAACTAGCCATAAGGTTCAAAACATCTAAAAATACATAAAATTTAAAATTAAATACTATACATCTGTCCAAAAATCCTTTAAAATGCCTAAACTGTGGAGTTAAAGAGACATGTACCCAACTAACTCTGTCTACTAAAAATAAACTAAGTCTGATATGACAATAATAAAAATAAGGATCATCCTCGACTGAAAAGGGCTCACAATTATGCCTAATGCTGCCGACTGGGACAGAGCTACTAAGGGTACTCTATTTCTCGTGCCTCTGAACCTATGGTGCCAAATAAAACACCATAGCGCAAATGTGTCAGTATAGGAATGTACCGAGTATGAAGATGAGGTAAGGCTAAATGCAAAGGCCTATGCATGAATAATTACTTAACTGAATAATCATAAGAGTATTGAATGAGAACACATGCATGAATGCATGAACCATAACTGAAATCATCGTGAATCAAAATACTAAAACTCGGATACTACTTTACTGCTATCTGAACTCATTTATAATGCCTGAGATACTGAACACTAAATCATCTGATACTGATAACTGAGTACTGGAGTTGAGATCAGTCTCATCTAGCGAGTGATCTCAAAATGTGATGATACTGAAACTAATTAACTAAATATAATCACATCAATGACTGAATTCAGAGCTTTCTGCTCTCAACTGACTGCATCGGAGATCAAACCTCTTTAACAAAATGATTCCAAAGTCTACTATCAATGATAAAAAATGATCATGTTCGAATCTGACAACAAGAATACTCAATTGAATCTAAGACTGAGATCAAGCCTATCCGATGGGTGATATCGGGATCTGATAATGAGATTACTCAATTAAATATGAGACTGAGATCAAGATTATTTGACGGGTGATCTCAAGATCTGATAATGAGATTACTCAACTAAATATGAGACTGAGATCAAGCCTATCTGACAAGTGAGCTTGGGATCTGATAATGAGATTACTCAACTGAATATGAGACTGAGATCAAGCCTATCTGATGGGTGATCTCTAGATCTGATAACAAGAATACTCAACTGAATCTAAGACTGAGAGCAATCCTATCTAATGGGTGATCTCTAGATATGATAACAAGAATACTCAACTAAATTTGAGAATGATATCAAGCCTATCTGACGGGTGATCCCTAGATCTGATACTAGATAACTTTATATGGGACAAAGCCTATCTGACGGGTGGTCCATGAATCAATGGAACTATTTGAGTTACTCACTGATAATTGTATTTAATAGTCTTGGTTTATAAATATTAATGCTTAAACTGCAACTGTTGGAAGTAGTCACTTAACCGACATACCTTAAATCTCAACTGGTGGGGTCCAACCTGTAACCCTAGTTGGAAGGGTGTCAATATCATGCCAAAGGTAAATACTTCTCTGGTCAATCCTATCTGATGACTGACCCTTGCAGGAAGTCAAGCCTAAGGCAATATAATAGTCAAGCCTATCTGATGGGTGACCAGCCTTTCCTGACGGGTGACTCCTGTATCCTGTACTGGCTACACAGTTCTGGAGTTTAGGGATTGCTCCTAACGACTCTGTCTCCCTAACGCGAAGCCTCCATCCCTGCCCTTGCTCGGTGCTAGATCCTACTCCCAAGTAAAAAACTCTGAATTGATTCTTAACTGAACATAAACTAAGTTGAATCTAATACTGAACATATTTCTTGAATGATCTGACTGAGTTAAGCTGAATTCACTTGGTTCTGTATCTAACGGAATACTACTGAATCTCATTATCTAACTGAATGACACTGAGATTTAAATAGAGTACTTATTACTACAAAGGTTAGAACTGACCACTTGAATACTACTAGATCTGAGTTGGGTACAGAACTGAGGCTAGATTACTAGTGATACTGATATTACGATGATTACAGAGATTACTGAGCTTTTTAAGTTCTCTATCTATTTGAGAATAGAGAGTTCTATAACTCGCTGAGTTCTAAGAATTATGGCTTGACTGATATTATCGTGAAAATAGACACGGGCTCTAGACAACAGCTAAATTTTCAGGTATAAATACCCCCAGGACTCGATAACATAAAAGTAAAACATAACCATTCTTGAATAAAAAATACCATGGACAATCGTTCATCATCACAATCACTAAAACATCACTTCAAGAATTTATGAATCCTAAACATGTGATAACATAGGGGAACATGCTATTGGATCATACTCCATTCAACAAGGCCTTACATCAAGCACTTCACAAATATTTAAGTCTTGGAATATAACGGAGAACACATAATTGGGGAACTTCTTGCTATCATGTAATCCATTCATCAAACACTTAGAAAGTATTAAATTCTTAGCATGTATCAAAGAGCACAAAATTGGGGAATTTTATGCTATCATGCCATAATTTATTCACTAAGGCTTTTCAACAAACACTTGGCATGCATGGGCTGACATACAATTGGGTATTTCTAGTCAACATGTTATAATTTCTCTAATTCATTCACATATGCATTTTACCAAATATATGGGGAGCATGGTTTGCTTATTCAACAATTTCTACACCTAATTGACATGAACACATCACTTAACAAGTAACTTGAAGAGGGTTTATCCTGAACATCACATGAATATCACATACTGGGGTTAAACCTTAAAAACCTTGTAAACAAACATGAAGCACAACTCAATAATAGCTTGAACATTAATTTCAACTCATATGAATCATGAAAACTCATAAACATAAAAGCTTTGAAATTTAGAAAAGGGTTCTTGAGCTTCTTGTATGAAAGGGACCTAAGAATCAACATCTACATACTTTAGAGAAACTCTTTCTTGAAAGATCTTGGATAGATTCTTGATTTCTTGATTTTTCTTGAAGAAGAAGGAAGGGTTTTGATTTTTGTAGAAACCCTAGCTCTTGTTCTTGAACAACTTTGAGAGAAAACAATGATAGTTTGGGTGAAATGAGTCTAAATCTCGTGTTAAGGAATACCTAGGTTGGAAAAAGACCCTTTTGGCTCCTAGAATTAAACTGAAAAATCCCGATTTTAAATGCTTACACGACGCTCCATAATCGCGCCAGCTAACTAAAAATTGGAAAATTGGGAAACTGCTTGATGGCGCAATGCGGTGGAATTGTTTTGCAACCTTGTTACAAATTTGAAAGGCACCGTGATGCGGTGGAATTGCGTTGGTGATCTGGAAATTGACAATTCTAAAATTAAGCCTTGGCGTGATGCACCAAAATCACGGAGGCTCACTGGATTTTAATGATTGCCATTTTGGCTAGCTCTGCGATGCGCTAAAGTGCTAGGTGGCACACTATCTCACTAAAATGGCTCTAACTCTTTTCCTGGGTGTCGGATTTAGGTGAATTTGGTATCGAGGAAAAGCTTATTTAATTCTCTACATGACAAAAACTCGATATTTGGGAAATTCTACATGGTTCAAAATATTTCTCACTTGGGAAAATCTTTGAAGGATGGATTTATGCTTTACTTGACACGCTCTAAGGCTCAAACTATGAGAGAAATTTATGGGGTCTTATATATAATGACTCAATTAAAGTTATTGTTGACCCGTGAGCTCATTCATTTATTCCTAGTTCCACCTAAATCAATTTAGGTACTATTAATCTTAATATTAAAGTAATGAGAACTCATTTCAACTTAAGGTGATCGATCGACGACTCAGGTCGGGATGAACGCAATACCAACACCATGCAAATGCTACGACTCAATTGAAGGTGTTGTTGACCCTGTGAGCTCATTCGTTCATCCCTAATTCCACCTAATTTAATTTAGGTACAATTAATCTTAACATTAAGTTAATGAGAACTCATTTCAACTCAGAGTGATTGATTGATGACTCAGGTCAGGATGAACGCAATACCAACACTATGCAAATACAACAACTTAATTGAAGTTATTGTTGTCCCTGTGAGATTATTCATTCATCCCTAGTTCCATCTAAATTAATTTAGGTACTATTAATCTTAACATTAATCTAATAAGAACTCATTTCAACCTGAGTGATCAGTCGACGACTCGAGTCAGGATAAATGTAATACCAATACCATTCAAATGTAATGACTCAATTGAAGTTGTTGTTGACCCTGTGATCTCAATCATTCATACTTAGTTCAACCTAAATTAATTTAGGTAATATTAATCTTATCATTAAGTTAATGGGAACTCATTTTCACTCAAAGTAATCGATCGACGACTCGGGTCGGGATGAATGTAATACCAACACCATGCAAATGCAATGACATAATTGAAGTTTTTGTTGACCCTGTGATCTCATTCATTCATCCCTAGTTCAACCTAAATCAATTTAGGTACTATTAATCTTAAAATTAAGTTAATGAGAACTCATTTCAACTCAGAGTGATCGATCAATGACTCGAGTCAGGATGAACGCAATACCAATACCATGCAAATGCAACAACTCAATTGAAGTTTTTTTTTATCCTGTGAGCTCATTCGTTCATCCCTAGTTTTACCTAAATTAATTTAGGTACTATTAATCTTAATATTAAGTTAAAGAGAACTCATTTCATCTCAGAGTGATCGATCGACGACTCGGGTTGGGATGAATGCAATACAAATACTATGCAAATATAATGACTCAATTAAAGTTGTTGTTGACCCTGTGAGCTCATTCATTCATCCTTAGTTCCACCTAAATCAATTGCAATAAGATTTGTTGAAACAAATAACTGAGTTGTTAGATATTTTTAAATAGATAATCATATCTATTGCAATAGATGACATATGTAATTTAATTATCAAATAGATATTTGCATCTGTTATGAAAGATGACTGAGCTATTGAAAATTATCAAACAGATATTGATATCTGTTGTAACAGATGACATATCTGATTTGGTTATGAAATGGACATTTGCATCTGTTGTCACAGATGACTGAGTTGTTGGGATTTTTCAAACAGATATTTATATTTGTTGCAATAAATGACATATCTATTTGAAAATCTTTTTTTTTATTTTAATTTTAAAGCAAGCTTTTGTCCGAGTAGATAAAATAGTACTACTAAAGGCGGTAAAAAATATTTCTTGGATAACTCAAAAATCTCATTGAGTAGTCTTGTCTTGTCTTTTCAATGTCACCCATTTTCTTCCTCGTTCCCTCAAATTATTAATGAATATTGAAACTCCTAATACTTTCTCCATTTCATATTAGTTGGCCCCTATTAACTTGGCACATCCATTAAGAAAATATTAATTAGGGGTTTATTTTACCAAATTAGCCTTATTAATTATGCTTTGAAAATATAAATTTGAATAAATACACTTTGTTTAGTCATTTAATATTAAGGGTAGTACATATAGAAATTAAAATTATCTCATCTCTCCTTCAGCCCTAAATTTATTTTACTCATCTCTTATTTTTTTCTTTCTCTTCTCTTAGGGTTATCACAGCTTGTTTTCTCTCCTCTTTCTCATAAAGATAGTTTTGGATCTAAATCGAGATCCATATCTTAGATTCCTCGACTAAAATTATTGTTTTGATCCCCTTTTGACATTAAGGTATGGTTAACTATTGCTCTTTCAATCTTGTCTTCTTCTTTGCAAGTTATTTTATTTAATTACCATTTACCCATATCATATTTATTTTAAAAAATTGAAGAAACTTTTAATTATTGAATAAATAAACTGAGAATTTTTATTAGAATACGCGAAAAAAGTCATCTGTTGGGAGAAGTTTAAAAGCCTTGTTGGTAGTATCATTTTTTTTATGTATTTTATTTATTTCTTCGTTGTTGATGTTGTTATTGATGTTGTTGGTGGGGTTGGCATTGTTAGAACTTCTGATGTGGTGTTGTTGATGGTGTTGTAACATAGGGTGTTGCTTCTTTGTTTTTGATGATGTTATTGGAATAAATATTGTTGTTTTCTTTGTTGTTGATTTTTTTATTTGTTGTTTCTTTGTAGTTTATGTTGTTGTTGATGTTGAAATGGATGGAGCAACTGCTGGAACAAATCAAACCACCAGTAAGGCTGGTCTGATGTATTCTAATAGACTCCACATCTGTTGCAACAGACTCCACATCTGTTGTAATAGACTCTACATATATTGCATCAGACTCCACATATGATACAATAGACTCCTCATCTGATGCAATAAACTTCTCATCTATTGTAATAGATGGATAATGTTCTTGTAACACCCCATATTTCGGGATAGAACAAAAACTGTCATTCCTTTGCGTAGATATTGATGATAGGCGATATTACGCGCCTATATCAATATATTCTGCCCATATTTGTGCCATATTTCGAGAACAAATTATATATTTCATGCACTTTTAGTCCTTTTTCCTGTAAGTGAGCTAACGAACATGATTAGCAAGTTTTCAGGTATAAATGATGCAGAATTCAGCATTTTATGGATTACTTGACGCCAAAGAAAGCTTCACGGAAGGAGAAAAGGAATCTTGGACGCCTAAGGACCAAAAGTGATTTGATCCAAATTCCTAAGTGCTTTAACGTATAAAGTCATGTGATGAAATAAGAGGAAATTGGGTGAGTATGATGCTTTAAATTGCAGTGGTGCTTGAATGCGTTATGAAAAAGAAAGTGCTATCATAAGAGGTATGTTATGAAAAGAAAAAAAGGAAAAGAAAGCTGAAAAGTGAGTTATGCTTAAAATTGAAAAACAAAAGAGGAGAACAAGGGTGGTAGAATAAAATAAAAAAGAAAGGTTGAAAGAAAAATGTTGATGATACAATGTGATGTATTAAAGTGCTTAGGAACATAGTCACTATTTCTGGCCAAAATAGTCCTACCCGTCCCTTAGCCTACATTACAACCTGTAAAAGACCTATTTGATCCTAAGCTTAGTATTCTGACATTTAGTGGAGCATTACACTAAGGGCAAGCTTATGGTCATCAATTGCTGCATATGAATGCTTTATGAGAGCGAGAGCAAGGATACTTTTATACCCATGTTTGAAAAATATGCTATACTTATGAGTGATTATGGGCAATATATTGTGAGACACACATGGTTGATGAGTTTTGGGTAGTTGTGTATGATTCTTTGTGCCTTAACTTTTGAATATGAGATGGCCACTATCACGAGTCTATATTAGAGGTTAAACTATTTCTACTAATGATCGGAAAACTACTCTTTGTTGATAATTGTTGTGCTTGTCTTGACGAATATTTTGTGTTGTTGTTGTGAAACCCTAAGTTGATGTTTATAAGGACATGATATTTTGTTCGAGGACTAACAAAGCTTCAAGTGTGGGGTGTTGATGATAGGCGATATTACGCGCCTATATCAATATATTCTGCCTATATTTGTGCCATATTTCGAGAACAAATTATATATTTCATGCACTTTTAGTCCTTTTTCCTGTAAGTGAGCTAACGAACATGATTAGCAAGTTTTCAGGTATAAATGATGCAGAATTCAGCATTTTATGGATTACTTGACGCCAAAAAAAGCTTCACGGAAGGAGAAAAGGAAGCTTGGATGCCTAAGGACCAAAAGTGATGCATGGAAAATCTGTCTCGGGCTAAAACAGCATTTCTGAAGACTTTGGGGACTTGCAGTAACTTATTTGGATTAGGATAATAATACATTAACCTAGTACAATTAGGTTAAGTATTTTATTAGTCTATTTAGATTTGGATAATGTTACATTAACCTAGTACAATTGGGTTAAGTATTTCATTAGCTTAGTAGGATTTGGTTAAGTATTTCATTAGCTTAGTAGGATTTGGTTAAGTATTTCATTAGCTTAGTAGGATTAGGATATGGGTATTATAAATATCCTATCATGCTAGAGATTTGAGAGGGGGAGCCATATACATTCTTCTACTATTCCTCAACAATTCTCATTCTAGTTTTAATTCATATTTCTACTTCTTCTTCTATTCATCTATTCTTAATTTCCACAACAAGAGAATCGTTACTTTGCCTAGGAATTCATGCCTAAACGCCTACCACCTGTGCTACACGAAATTAATCAGTATTGTGGTATAATAACAATGTCAACCGTGAGCTCCTTTGCATTCATGGGTAACTAAACTTCTCTGTTGGGGTTATGGAAGCCGAATGAGGTACTATCTATTACTATGAGCTTGTGAGTTCGTGACACGTATGCTGCTTATATCATTATTCTTTTCATCTTAATCTAAATTCTTTGTGGTTGCAAACGCAAGAATACTCCAGTATAACATTTAACTTGTTCGAAAGAAAGGTTATTTGTCTGGAAAAGAGATAGTATCAAGGTAGTAGGGTCCCATCCCCTATTAAAAAGTTAGTTCTGTAACTGGATTAACCTCTTGGAGAATTCGTACCGTTAGACACGCTTTAAGCTCGAAAGAGTTAAAGTGAAATAATTCTTGAATAGGTCGAAAGACGCCTGGATTTACCATCGAATACAATTCTCTATAAGCACATGCATGTCTGAATTCCGCATAGCTCATAGCTAATAGAGACGTAAACTCAGAAGGTGGACATAACCCCAACGCTTCAATTCTCATTATTTTACAACCTACTAAACATTCTTTCTGTTTACTTTACTATTTCAGTTTTTACTTTAATATTTTGATGACACATTACAATCCCCCCTTTTTACGAGACTTGCACTAAAAGTCTAGTAATCGTTTCTTACTTGTTGACCAAGCTATTCCCTGAGGGATCGATACCCAACCCAGTTGGGTTCTATATTTGCTAACGACCGCTTTACACTCCTACGAGAGCTGTAGATTGAGCGTTATCAGATATTCCTAAAGCCATAAATTTAATGTACATATAGTGTTTTAATCAATTATATAGTATGTCAATTTAGTTGAGCATGAGTCGAGATCATAGAGGTCCCATAACTCAAGGACTAGTTGAAAGTTTTTCTATTGTTCGAGTTTTAGTGAGCGTCGAAACTTGGGTCAACTTCGGCCATAACTCCTTTTATAAGATGAACTAGGTGGTCTACTATATATCAAATGAAAGGTCTTTGACTCTTCTTTCTAACTAAGCCAATTTGGCAAAAATCTGATATTGAAGTAGAAAGTTATACTTATTTTACTTTGAAATGTCTGTCTGCCAAAACGTGATGATGAGGCTAATGACTTATCAACTGTCTGACAACCAGTCAGACCTAGTGTCAGCCTAAGGCAGTGAATGGTTAAAACAAGCCCAAAAATGATGACTTGGGTGATGACTTATCACCTGAGTGACGGCCCATCAACCCTGATCGTCAACTGATGCAAATATGCAATTTTTTAGGGTTTCTTAGGGGTATTTTGGTCTTTCCCTCACTCTAAAAAACCTTTCACATGAATTAAATCACCCTTTAGTGTTATTAATCAATCATTATCAGTTTTAAAACATCAAAAACTTTCTCTTCACTCTTAAAATAAGATCAAATTAGGGTTTTCTCCAAGAACAAGAAATTTAAGAAAATCAAGCCTTAAATTCAATATCTCTAAGAAACAAATCAAGATCCGAGTTTCATCTATCAAGATCTAGGTTCCATCTTTCAGATCTTATAATTTAAGGTACGTGGGTTTTATCCTAAAAACTATATGGGCTTCGAAACACGATAACATTATTTAAAGATTTTCAAGCATGATTTTAGAAAGGGATTTTGAAATACATGATTTTATTATGCATTATGAATGTTTAAATGCATTGTTTATTTGGCCCTTAGGCCTTTCCCCCAAATTTGATTTACATGTATACGTATATGTATAAAATTTGATGTTTAAGATTGTTTGAGAGCATAAATTATGGACTCCCTCTCTTGTAATAAATTAAAGATTTTGGTTTTTTTAGAAAAGAATTAAAATGAATGTCTATGATTTGAAAGATGTTTTCTCGATGTCATAGTATTTGAAACATTGATTTAGAATTATTGAGAGGGTGTCTTGAGATAACTATGTTTTGTGTTAAAGAGAAAAATTGCATGAGATAGAGACTGGACATGACCACCAGTATTTGTTAAATTATTGATAAAGAGAATTGCTTGCATGGTTTTACATAAATTTTAAAGCATGAGTTCCTTGAACAAATTTTTGTTATGGTGGTCCTAAATTTCATGATTTGAAAATAGAGATATAAAATTCTATAAATGGCTTAGAGAATGTGACTTGCAAGTCAACAGTATGACGATACCATATATGTGTATATGCCATGATAGAGTTAAAGATTTTAGAGTGTATTTTCAGAGCATACATGTTTGAAAAACTAAAAATGGGCATAAAGAGGGTTAGGTGGTTACCCGAAGAAGGCATGAGTTCAAGTAACTCTTGGCCTGAGATCATATTTGCCGATATAGGTAGATTATTATTATACGTTGGCGATGGCTGTGTAGAATAGTAGATTCAGAGACTCCGACCCTTGCGGCATACTTGAGTTGGGGGCTTGGCTGCCAAGTTAATTGCAGATCCTAAATAGCCCATGGGATTACAGATTGTAGGGTACACCACCTAGCGCAGAAGTAAGACAAAGAGTGTCACAAATTTTAGATGTTTTTTATAGTCTTTTAAAATACCTATGTGATTTCTTACTATATGATATGTTTATGAACTTCTTTAAATTGCTCTCATATATGTTGAATATAAATAATTATTTTGGATTTTCTCTACATACCAGTACATCTGTATTGACCTCCCTCCCCTACCTCTCAGGTTTTGAGGCTCAGTCTAGGGGTCCAGATAAGCAGTAGATAATTCAGACAGTAGATCAGATTGTGCAGTAGTGAGCCTTCTCTATTCCAGAAGGCCTGTCCTTTCAGATTATGTCATTTATTATAGTTTTGGTCTACTAGGGACCGTGTCCCAGTTTTCAGATATTTATCAGATTTTCATATAGTAGAGATTTCGCAGACTATTCCAGATATTGTTAGTGATTTTCGTATTTCATTCCTTATTGTTAAACTTAATCCACAGTATGACCATGTTTTCGTATTAGATCATAATTTTGTATTTTCTTTTATTATATGAATGTTGTGCATGACTACCAGATAGAGTAGGATGCCCGGGCCTTTATGGTTTGGGATATCCGTCATGGTTAAGCCCTAGTTTGAGTCGTGAAAAACTTGGTATCAGAGCACGGTTCATGGTCCCAGGGTGTCTGCGAAATCACATCAGGTAGAGTCTTGTTTATGGGTGTGTAGCGTGCCACACTTATAAGTAGGAGGCTACTAGGTACTTAGGAATATTTCCCTTTCTTCATGTTCTAGTTCATGCTATGAAGTTAGAATCTTCCTCTTTCATACTCTAATTCATGATATGGTGTTTCCCATATGAAAGTAAAGTTATCCCAATTCTTTCCTTACTTTGATGGGCTCTAATAAGTTTCATTATTACGGTGAATCAAGTGCAAAGGTTTAGAATTTAAATGGTATGGTCCTTTCTGATTGATGTCATATAAGATTTTTAAGATTATGTAAGGACTTGAGAAGAGTCTGTTAGTGCTTCAGAGTGGATTGATTCTAGTGCAAATTTTGGTTATGATAAAATCGTGCTTTTCAGCCTGCGGTATTAAGGGTATTCACCCCTTTTCAAAAATTTGTATTGCAGATGTCATGCTTAAGAGGGAATAAGGTGCAGCAAAATGTTGGAACTGTATTTCCACCCGAGTAGTAGTATAAGTTAAAGTGTCAGTGTCATGATCTATTGGTAGTGAGATTAGACAAGAAGATGGTGAAATGAAGTCGGAAAGTTAGAAGTCTGAGTGAGGGTGACTTTTGTGTGAATAAATAATTTAGTTAAATAATTGATGTTTGAGAATGATTTACCCTTACATAGTGATAGACTAATGTGGTAGCTAGTAGCATGTGTGGATTATATGGTAGTCTGTGGGGGAAGTGTTTGACTCAGATTTTTATTTATACAGGGTAAGATGTGTATTCTTAGATCATTGAATATTGTGTGTCAAGTTTCTATCTCTTGTAATCTTGTTATCATTATGTTGTTGAAACCAAAAGTCTAGTGAAGGGGCTCTTTCAATTCCCTAGCATAGCTGCCTTGTCATTCATCTTATTTTCTTGTTCAAAAAAAATCAAAGTCTAGTGAAGCCGTGTGGGGCCTATTTCAATTCACTAGCAACTTGTTGTTCATCTTGTTGTTCCTGTGTTGGTTGGGACTGAGGATTTAGTGGTGTAATGGCAATAAAAGTGGTAAAGGCAATTTATTGAATATATGTATGGATGAATCTTTTTGCATGAGATTGAGTTGGTAATGAAGTGATACATTTCTGTGTGTTAGTTTAGTAGAAGGTAAGGTAGAGAAGGAGGTATTAGTTAAGGTGAATTGTTGTTTACTTGAAGTATGAAAAGAGTTATTAACGATGTTTGTCGTGCAAGAAAATTATAGGTTATTGATGAAGGTACTTGGTAGATGAGTGTTGTTAATTAGATATCCCTGAGGTTGCAAGAGGGAGTTTAGTTGGGACTTATTAAGCTATGAACTAAGTTTAGTTGTATAAAAGGGTAGATAGTAATGATGTGTAGAAGGAGGAATAGTTAATGGAATTTAAATAAGATAGATCATAGGATTGTGATTGATCCTTACTGTTATGAAATTTTGGCGGATTAATGTTTTTATATGTTTAGAATGTAAGAAAATTATGTGGAGTTGCGGTTCATCATAGCTAGAACTAGACACTAAGTTGGAATAGTAGATGGTGATCAAGGTGGATATAATAATTGATGTGGTGGGTGTTAGTTGTGTGAAAGTAATCTAGTAGGCTTGAATAGTATATACAAGAGCTTAAGTTTATTTGATTCGTAATCAAGTATGATGTTATAAGTATGATGTAGAAGTACGCCCAAGGTGCTATGGGGCTGCATTATTTTCAAGGATCATTGCATGTTGTGTGGTTAGTAGTACCGTTGAGATGCTAGGAGGAGAAAAACTAGTTAGATAATATGTGATGTTCTTGATAGCTAAGTTATGGAGTTATGATTAATGATGTTGAGCCTTTTTTTTGCATAAGCTTTATTCTCATGGTTTAGAAATATAAGTTTCCAGGCATGATACTGGTAGACTATGACAGAAATAGTATGGTCCATCAAAGGTTTGGAGATATGCATGTTTAGTGTTAGAAGAATCTAAGTTGGTGAATGTTTAAGCTGTTATATAATGACTTTTAGGCTAGAGAAACCTAAGGGTTGAATCTTAGAAGGAGGTATTAACATTGGTTATTATACATGAAAATACCGCCTTACAGGGTAAGTTTAGTTTTATGTGTATTGTTATATCCTTGACTCTAGAGTAAAGTGATTTTAGTTTATACCAGAGTGTATTTAGTGGCTCACAGACTTAGAGTAATGGCTTAAATCCAAGGGGGAGATGATAGAACGAGTAACCAAGTCAAGTTTTCAGATGCTAATAGATGTGCTAGTAAGTTGTGGAATTGGCCATGAGAAAGAACGATGCTCAATCTATTCTTATTTCAGTAGTTTACTTCAGCTATTCCAATATATACTCATGCTTTATGTTTTAGCTTCATGATCATAGTCCATGTTCATGCATATGATAAGGAATCATGTACTCTCCTAGTTCCTAGTATGATGAACTCCTAGTTTGTTCAGCAGTCAGAATCACTTTCCGTAAGTTATGAATTCCAAAAAAATTCAGGTCATGCAGGTCATGACTCTTGTGCACATGTGATACACTTAACGATCAGTGAAAATTCAGATTTATGTTAGGTACGCCCTCAGATTAGATCTCTTTAATAAATCTATGTTGTGAATGCTCTATTCCTCAGCCTCAATAGGGTATCAAGTTATGACTAGTACTTCTCTCATGTTTCGGATTCTGATATTCCATTTTTCAGTGACCTTTTTCCCTTAGGTCGAGATAGTGATGATGAATAATTGTCTAGATGGAAAAGAGTAAACATTTCTTGTTGATGAAAGATGGTTGTGTGCTTATTTGAGTTAAGGTATTAATTATGCAGTAAGATTGAGGCCAAGTGTTTGATACATGTCAAGGTTAGTTGAAGTTTTATGTGTTATATTTGGGAAAACCTATTGTGTGCTTGTTTTATGTAAGTCCATAAGTTGAAAGAATTTTTATGTGAAGTTTCGTGTATGGCTTGGTTAGTTGAGAATATTTTATATGTATCATCTGAATAGTGCTGGGAAGTTATTATGGATAGAAATATTAGAGAATTTGAGAAAGATTTTTTATGAGTGCTTGTCTAGAAGTGCATATGTGGGTATGAAGATAGGCTTGAATTTCATGTTTGTATACATACGAATGGATGCTTTGAGTGTTTGTGAATGTCTAATGCAAAGTTGAAGGTGATTGCTGGAGTGGCAATAAGAATTATGCATGAGATAAGGAATTGTGAAATCCAGGGTATACTAAAATCATGATTCAAACTAGTACTACATTATTATGTGGTGCATCTTTTGATTTTAAGTTAGGCTTGAAGACGGTGGGGGGATTTAGTTTAGTTTAGACATTAGTAGATGGAAATATCAGCGGCCATGTAAGAAAAATAAGTGGAATCAATGAGCATGGTGTTTAAGGGGAAAGTATAGTTGAGAGAGTATTTTAGAAGTGTGGCTAACCTTGAAAGTAAGAAGTTGCATTGCCTAAGGTTTGACAATTCTATCCTAGTTTATGAGGTTTGACAATTCTATATTCCGTGCTATAGAGTAGTGTCAATGTTGTGATTTCGTAGTTGGATGTCTGGTGTAATTTGTGCCCAAATCCATTGCTCCCTAATGCTACTAGAAATTCTTTAGAAAGTGTGTTGAGAGATAACTATTCCATCAATGTAAATTGTGAATCCAGTTCAGTCAAGCATCATGTTTTAGGTTTAGCTATTTAGTCATGACTCAGTTCATAAGAGTTCAGCGCATAATCCCAAATTTTCCCAAGTACTTTAGCTCAGACAGTGTAATACCCTGATACGATCTAAGTCCGGCTGTCTCCTGATTCATACTTGCATAAGTTATTACTTCTCAATTCAATATGCATGATTAGACCATGAACACTCCAAGGAAATCCTAAACTCTCAGCATGAATCAGCTCCTTGAAGCAAGTAAAGTCAAGTAAACTCAGAATTCAATTTTATGATAGAAGTTTAAATGTTTCAGATTAGGTATATTCTTTCTTGGAAGACACATCATGTCTGCGTTATTCCATACCTTTAAGCTTCAACGTTTCTACCCATCGTTCGGGGACGAATGATCCCAAGGGAAAGATAATGTAACACCCCACATTTGGGGATAGAACAAAAACCATCATTTCTTCGCGTAGATGTTCCAAAAGCCATAAATTCGATGTACATATAGTGTTTTAATCAATTATGTAATGTGTGAATTTAGTTGAGCATGATTTAAGATCATAGAGGTCGCTTAACTCAAGGACTAGTTGAAAGTTTTCCTATCGTTCGAGTTTTAGTGAGCGTCAAAACTTGGGTCAAATTCAATTATCCATAACTCCTTGTATATTAAATACTGGGTGGCCTACCTTATATCAAATGAAAGGTTTTGAGTCCTCTTTTCAACGCCACTAATTTTGCCAAAATCTAATATTGGAGTAGAAAGTTATGCTCATTTTACTTCGAAGTATCTGTCTGTCGAAACGTGACAACGAGGCTTACAACTTATCAGCTGTGTGATGGCCCATCAGACCTGGTCGTCGGCCTAAGGTAGTGAATGGTGAAAACCAGCCCAAAAGTGATGACTTGGGTGATGACTTACCACCTGAGTGATGACTCGTCAACCCTGGTTATCAACTGATACAAATATGCGATTATTTTTGTGTTCCTTAGGGGTATTTTGGTCTTTCCCTCACTCCAAAAAACCTTTCACACGAATGAAATCACCCCTTAAGTGTTATTAATCAATCATTATCAGTTTTACAGCCTCAAAAACTTCCTCTTCACTCTTAAAATAAAATCAAATTAGGGTTTTCTCCAAGAACAAAAAATTCAAGAAAATCAAGCCTTAAGTTCAATATCTCCAAGAAACAAATCAAGATCTGGGTTTCATCATTCAACATCTAGGTTCCATCTTTCAGATCTTATAATTTAAGGTACATGGGGTTTAACCTAAAAACTACATGGACATTAAAACACTAGAACATGATTTAAAGATTTTCAAGCATGATTTTAGAAAGGGGTTTTGAAATACATGATTTTATTATGCATTATGAATGTTTAAATGCATTGTTGATTTGGTCCTTAGGCCTTTCCCCCTAAGTTGGTTTACATGTATACGTATATGTATAAAATTTGAGGTTTAAGATTGTTTGAGAGCATAAATTATGGACTCCTTCTCTTGTGATAAATTATGGATTTTGGTTTTGTTGGAAAAGAGTTTAAATGCATGTCTGTGATTTAAAAGATTTTTTCTCAATGTCATAGTATTTAAAACATTGATTTATAATTATTGAGAGGGTGTCTTGAGATAATTATGTTTTGTGTTAAAGAGAAAAATTGCATGAGATAGAGACTTTGGACATGACCACCATTGTTTGTTAAATTATTGATAAACAGAATTTCTTGCATGGTTTTACATGAATTTTAAAGCATGAATTCCTTGAACGAATTGTTGTTATAGTGGTCCTGAATTTCATGATTTAAAAACAGAGATATAAATTGCTATAAATGGCTCAGAGAATGTAACTTGCAATTCAATGGTACGACGATATCATATATGTGTATATGTCATGACAGAGTTAAAGATTTCAAAGTATGTTTTCAAAGCATGTATGTTTAAAGAACAAAAAATACGTATAAAGAGGGTTAGGTGGTTACCCGAAGAAGTCATGAGTTAAAGTATCTCTTAGCCTGAAACTGCATTTGCCAATACAGGTAGATTATTATTGTACACTGGCAACGGCTGTGTGGCATAGTAGATTCAGAAACTCCGACCCTTGCAGCACACTTTGGTTGGGGGCTTGTCTGCCTAGTTAATAGAAGATCCCATATAGCCCATGGGATTATAGATTGTAGGGTACACCACCTAGCGCAGAAATAAGACAAAAAGTGTCACAGATTTCAAATGTTTTTCACAGAGTCTTTTAAAATGCCCATGTGATTTCTTACTATATGATATGTTTATGAACTACTTTAAATTGCTCTCATATATGTTGAATATAAATAATTATTTTGGATTTGCTCTGTGTACCAGTACATCTGTATTGACCCCCTCCCCTACCTCTCAGGTTTTGAGGCTCGGTCGAGGGGTCCAGATAAGCAGTAGATAATTTAAACAGTAGATCAGATTGTACAGTGGTGAGCCTTCTCTATTCCAGAAGGCCTGTCCTTTCATATTATGTCATCTATTACAGTTTTCATCTACCGGGGGCCTTGTCCCAATTTTTAGATAGTTGTCCGATATTCATGTAGTACAGATTTCGCAGACTGTTCCAGATGTTGTTAGTGATTTTCAGATTTTATGCCTTATTGTTAAACTTAATACAGAGTATGACCATGTTTTCGTATTAGATCGTAATTCCGCATTTTCTTTTATTATATGAATGTTGTTTATGACTACCAGATAGAGTAGGACGTCCGGGCCTTTATGGTTTGGGATGTCCGTCATAGCCAGGCCCTTGTTTGTGGCGTGATAGTTCTTTCTATGACATTAATTTTTTTTCCTCTTCTTTTTAGATATAAGGAACTGAAAGTTGATCAACTTTTACCCAACAATCACAAGAGGCTACAGTAAAGATTGGTTCGGAGGAATAATCTGTATGCAGATAGAACCACTTCATATGTGGGAGGTATGTATTACTGATAATGTTATCGTGGAAACACACATAGAGTACACTAATTTTGTGAATGTTGATTTTACCTATTAGTCTTAGATCATTCAAACAATATATCTTTAATTTTACAGTTAAGTTTGGTAGGTCCGAACTGATAAGGCTGAGTGATCATAAATATGGTTCTGATACCCTGTTAAGATTTAATGTCAGTTTTTGCTCATGTTTATTTGTCTAGCATTGTGAAAGGATCTAGTTTTGGTGTCATTATAAAGAGATTCAATAGCGATTGGACTAACTTTTAGGGTGCATTGGACTCTGAGAAGGCCTTTGAAGCCTAACACTACATATAACAAGAACAGAAAACCAATATAATTATTGCCCTAGCCTAAATTTCTATGGTTGGGTTGCTCAGGATGATGATTATACGCCAGTAGGTGCGGTAGGAGAATGCCTTCGAGGGAAAATGGGTGGTTGATGAAAGACTATATCATCTAAGAGCTAATTGAAGAAGAGACATAGGGTAGAAAGTAACTTCTAGTGAATCTGGCTGATGTAACTATCTTAAAACATGAGAAACCTATATCAAGTGCAAATAAGAAAATGTATTCGGTAATGTAAATTCATTTGTTGTCTCTTTAAGAGAAAAATAGTTCAGATGGTCACTATGCTAGGGAGTTGCGACTAGGTAGCATGGTCGGGATTATCACCTAGATAAAAAATAGCAGAAGACTAAAAAAGTAGCCTTAAGGGCATCGAGGGTTGTAATAATGTACAGTAAGTCTAGAAACTTTGCGCCAACAGAAACTGCAGTTAAAGTAAGGAATCTAAGCAAAGGTGGAAATTTCTGAATTTTAAATTGCATCTCATGCCTTCTTGTTTTTGGTTCCAATTAGGTCCACTATTGTTGACCTAATTGGAACCACAAATGTGATTGAAAGGAAAATTGAGTATCATCACTTCCATAGCATTATGGTTATAATTGATTGTGTTTTATATCCTTAGCATGCTTTCAATATTTCTTGGAGAAGATCAGAGGCTTGCTCTAGTTTGTGAATTTTGACAATTTTCAAGCTTGCCTCCAGCTTGCTAATTCTATATTCAAGCTTTTTGTTCTATCTTCAAAGTTGGTCAAGAGTTGCTGATCTCTTTTGAGATCAATCAAGAACACCACCTTCAAAGTTGTGGCATTTTAGACGGCCTTCAGAATTCTTAAAGGATACATGGAGGGTCATTGTATTTGCTTTAGGCCAAAATATATTGATGCACACTGAAGATGTGGTCCCAACAGTTGAACAACACACTTTTATTGAGCGTTTCTCAATGCAGCTTGCTCAACCAATTTGATAAATTAATAAGAAAGAAGTTACATAGTGTGTGATCTAAACCGAATATACCAAGCCTATGAAATGTTACATAACTCCAGGATCATTACCCTATCAAAAAAATTTGACTGATTTAGTGCACAAATCAAACAAGCTCAATCTCTCAGCCTTTCTACTGATCGCTCTTCTCCAATATAGATGACACGATATCTGCTATGCAGAAGTCTACATCGTTGCCAAAAATGCTTTCTAGGGATAAGTCTTTAGAAGGCATCAAAATTAATCTCTCAATATCAAGTGATATTGAGAGATTCCTAGTCATTCCTTCTCAAGACGTTCTCTACGGCAAGACAGATTCCGAGTCATGCCTTCCTAGACTTAGGTTGAAATCATCTCAAGGATGTCAGAACTTTCTTTGAAATACAAAACCATTTTTTCACGTGGTATTTTTATGATTCTCACTTTCCATCACGTGGAAATTTAATAAGCTTTCCATCGATACCAATTTCATCAAAATTTGGTATTGGGGGAAGAAGCTGTGGATGTTTTACTTAGAGCTGTTAGAATTGCCTAGGTGCGATGGCTAGGTTGACGGACCGTCGATCTAGCGATAGACCGTCGCTTAGACCATCACAGCCAAGGTAGTGGGTCATCCTTCTGGTCCACCTACGATGATTGAAATGACAGACCGTCGACCCAGCGACGGACCATCACATAAGCCTTCATTACCTAGGCAGTGAAACCCTATTCTGGTCCACCTACGATGGTCAAAATGACGGACCGTCGACCCAGCAATGGACCATCGCATGAGCCATCGCAGGTTTCGTTCAGTGAATTTTCAAGTCATTTTAAAGGGGTTTTTGGTCTTTTGCCACCCATTTATATACCTAGTTAAATTTGGCCAGAAATTACATTCTCATTATAATAAATATTAGGGTTTCTCTCTAACCTTAATTTCTAAGAACAAAATCCAATCTTCTTCAAGAACTAAGGGATTTCCAATTCTTCAAGTTCAAGAACATCAAGAACCTTAACCTGGTATGCATAATGTTCATTCATGGACTCATTTCGTCCATGAAGCCCAAGAATCCTTTTTCTAAATTCAAGTTATGGATTTTCTTATGAATTTCATGATTTGGCTGCTCTTGTTTATGTTGATAATGAGTACCTGAATTATATTCCATGAATAAGTGCTAAATTCCATATGGGTTGATTTGTATAGGTATAGATTCATGAAATCATATAACTAAACCCCTGAATGATTAAATTAGAATTGAATCATGACAGTTAATTGTTGTATTATGTTGTTTACACATTCTAAACCTACCATGTGTTTGATAAATTCCTAGATGAAGGAAAAGTGTCTAATTAGCATGATATCATGAAATCCCCATGTATGTACAAGCTTATGAAATGTTTGATGAAATGCTTCAGTAAATGTATTATGATGATTATTATGTATTCAAGAAAGTCATGCTTTATCTGTTTCCTTCCATCGAGTCCGGGGGGTACTTGTACCTGAAATATTAGTTGTGTTCCTAGAGCCATGTCATGTTTTCACGATACTCTCAGTCAAGCTATGAATCCTTAGACTTCAGACTATATTATGACTCAGGAAAATCTCCATGATCTCATGAACTTATTCAGTTGTCAGATATTAGTAGTATTCTGTCAGTCAACGGAATTTAGTGATTCAGCTCATGTTCAGTTCAGTAAATCATATTCAATGTCCATTCAGATGGGAGTAAAAATTAGCACCGAGTGAACCCAAGGATGGAGACACACACTATCAGATGAGGGTGTGATCCTTAGCAATCATCCTTACATTCCAGTACTATGTAGTTAGCATATATTGAAACATCAACACTGTCAATGAGGGTTGATGAGGTGGATAAGAATTGTCAGATAAGGGCCCACCATTCTCATATAGGGGACACTATCATATCAGGGTCACCCATAGCTTTTCCTTACAATGGTGCGGTATTGACACCCTTTCAATTAGGGTTACTGATTAAACCCCAACTCAGCCATAATGGTGTATCAGGGGAATGTCGGTTCGATAATTACTTCCCATAGCTTCATGTTATAGAATCAGGACTGTCAGCTACAGTCAATCAGCCTCAGTAATAGAACTCAAATGGTTCTTCAAAATTTAGGACTATCAGATATAGTTCGAAACTCAGATAGCTCTATCAGATTCAGGACTGTCAGATACAGTCACTCATGTTATCAGTCATATCAGTTATTAACATATCAGGTTATCAGTATTCATACTCAGTAATTATGTTATCACGTTGTTAGTTACAATTACGTATTTATGCATGTATTCTTATGTTCATGTTAGACAGTCAGTTAGCGATAATCATGCATGTGAACCCTTGTGTATAGCCTACCTCACATGTATACTCAGTACATTCCATTGTAATGATGTATTTACGCTATGGTGCTTTCTTTTTATGTTACACCATAAGTTTAGAGACACGATTTCCATATCAGCAGTAGATTCCAGTTTCATCAGTCAAAGTCCGGAGTTAGTCCTCATCCTTTGAGGGCATGATTATTTCTTTACTATCTCATAGATTATCTTAATAGTTGGAGTTAGTTGGGGACATGTCCTATAAACTCCTTATTCAAATTATTCAGATATTAGAGGCTTTCAGACTAGATGCAGACTATTATGTTTCAGTTTTCAGTATTTTCTGTTTTGTTTTGGGTATTCTATTACCCTATTAAGATGTTTTATTATTCATATTTTTTTAGTATTGAACCTTATTTCCATTCAGTGCATGTTTTTGCATCATCATGTTATATTATGCAGTGTACAGGTACATATATCAGTCATGGGTTAGCTTGTGGTCCTTCAAGATCATGAGCACCGTGTAGCATTCCGGGCACTAGGTTTGGGGCAGTACAAACTTGGTATTAGAGCCTAAGGTTCAATAGAGTCCTAGGAAGTCTGAAAACCACATCTCGTAGAGTCTTGTACATGGGTTTATTGGACACCAAGTTTATGTGCAAGAGGCTATATGATGTTTTAAGAACGGTTTCACTTCTTCAATATTCATGACGTGCCAGTGAGCATAATCTCAATTCAATCTCTCAGTCTAATCCATTTCTCTCTTTCTTCTACAAAATATACCTTCTAAAATAAAAAATGGAAATTAGTTAGCCCCTCAGCCTAAAGAACCTTTGGGCGATCATGTTTCTCATGTAGAGTTCAGGGCTGCACTCACCACTCTTGCTCAATCAGTCGCCATTCAGAATGAACAACCAACAACTATTTCGACCAATACAGTGGCCAACTCAACCACAGCTAGAATTTGAGACTTCACCCGAATGAATCCTCCAACCTTCCTCGGGTCTAAAGTAGATGAAGACCCTCATGAATTCATTGATCAGGTTCCGAAGATGACAGACATCATGGGGGTGAATACTATTGAGAGTGCTAAGCTAGCTGCATCAGAATCAAGATGTGGCTTATACTTAGTTCAAATAGTGGAAGTCAGAGAGGTCAGATGATGCAGGTCCTATAGAGTGGGAGGAGTTTGTCACTACATTCTTAGACAATTCTTTCCCCAAGAGTTTAGAGAGTCTAAGGTGCTAAAATTCATCAACCTCAGGTAGAGTAGTATGACCATAAAAGAGTATTCTCTTAAGTTTACTCAATTATCCAGATATGCCCCTCATGTGGTTGCGGATAGTAGGGCAAGGATGAGTAAGTTTGCTTCAGGGGTAAATGATAGCGTGCTAAATGAGTGAAGATTCACCATGCTGAATAGTGACATAACTTTAGCCAAGCTTATTAAATATGTTTTGCAAATAGAGGAACAGAAGATTAAGCAGATGGAAAATAGAATAAGAAATCTAGGATAAGTAGCTTCAATTTTAGCCAGCCTAAGTCAGAAGGAGGAAATCGTTCTCAGTTTCTCCCTAAGTCATTAGTTACAACTCCTTCTTCAGCCAGTGCTCCAGTTCCTAAGTTTAGGAAGGGTAACAGAGATAGAGCGCCAGGATCTAGGTCTTATGGCAGTGTTAGCAATGCCCAAACTAATCCCCCTTGTCAGACTTGTAGTAAGAACCACAAGGATACTTGCAGAGCTGGTAGCGATGTCAGTTTCGGTTATAGAAAGCTAGGCCATAGAGTCAGAGACTGCCTCAGTAGGTTATCAGAGTCATCTCTTCTCCTCATCTCAGTTCAGTCACCTGAATCAGTAGGGTGCCACCACCAGTTCTACTAGTGGGCAACGCCCAAATTGCCTTTATGCTCTTTAGACTCGAAAAGATTAGGAAGATTCTCCTGATGTAGTTACCGGTATGTTACAGATCTTTTATGTTCATGTTTATGCTTTGCTAGATCCAGGAGCATCCTTGTCTTTTGTTACTCGTTATATAGCAGTTGATTTTGGAATAAGTCCCAAAATTCTAGCAAAGCCCTTTTCAGTCTCAACCCCTAGTGGGTAAAACCATCATAGCTCAGCGGGTGACAAGAACTGCCCGATTATGATATTTCAGAGAGTCACTTCAGCAGACTTAGTCGAATTAGAGATGA
Organism: Capsicum baccatum var. pendulum; assembly: GCA_030864225.1. NCBI lineage: Eukaryota > Viridiplantae > Streptophyta > Magnoliopsida > Solanales > Solanaceae > Capsicum > Capsicum baccatum. The sequence goes on along the minus strand of CM061560.1, from coordinate 153,030,760 downwards.
CTAATTTTGATGTCATTCTCGGCATAGATTGGATTCATTCCTATTATGCCACAGTCGACTGTAGAAATAGAATTGTCTAGTTTTAGTTTCTGAATGAACCCATCCTAGAGGGAGGGGTAGTACTTCAACTTTCAGAGGGTAGCTTGTTTCCCACCTTCGAGAAATGAAATTGATATCTAGGGGATGTGTCTATCATCTTATTCATGTTAAGGATTCCATCTCCAAAACTCCCAGTCTTAAATCAGTTCTAGTAGTAAATGAATATTCAGATATCTTTCCTGAAGATTTTCCAAGAATTCCTCCTGAAAGGGAAATAGACTTCGGCATTGATATCCTTCCAGATACTCAGCCCATATCTATTCCACTATACAGAATGGCACCAGCAAAACTCAGAGAACTGAAAGAACAGTTAAAGGATCTCTTAGATAAGGGATTCATCAGACCCAGCACTTCCCCATGGGGCGCTCCATTATTATTCATGTGCAAGAAAGACTGTTCTCTTAGAATGTGCATTGATTACCATCAACTCAACAAGGTCACGGTCAATAACAAGTATCCTCTTCCTAGAATAGATGACTTCTTTGACCAACTTCAGGGTGCCAGTTATTTCTCTAAGATAGACCTCAGATCCGGCTATCATCAGCTCAGAGTTCAAGAATGTGACATCCCAAAAATAGTTTGTCGTACTTGGTATGGTCACTTCAAATTCTTAGTCATATCATTTGGACTTACCAATTCCCCAGCCGCTTTTATGGACTTGATAAACCATTTGTTCAAGCAGTACTTGGACATGTTCATCATAGTCTTCATAGATGATATCCTGGTGTATTTCTGCAGTGAGTGAGATCATGCAGACCATCTCAAAATAGTACTTCAGACTCTTAGAGATCATCAACTATTCTCCAAATTCAATAATTGTGAATTTTGGCTAAGGTCAATAGCATTCCTTGGTCATATCATTTTTGGTGATGGCATTAGAATAGATCCTTAAAAAATCGAAGCAGTAAGAAACTGGCCTCGCCCTGTCTCTCCAGCAGATATTAGGAGTTTCTTGGTTTTCGCTGGCTATTACAGATGGTTTTTTGAGGGATTTTCTTTTATTGCATCCAGAAGAAGGTCAAGTTTTAGTGGTCAGATCCTTGTAAGAAAAGTTTTTAGGAGTTAAAGATTCGACTCACCTCAGCTCCAGTATTAGCTCTTCCAGATGGTTCAAATGGGTTCGCAGTGTATTGTGATGCATCCAGAGTAGGTTTGGGTTGTGTCATCATGCAGTATGGTAAGGTCATAGCCTACACCTCCAGACAACTTAAACCCCGTGAGAAGAATTATCTACTAGCAGTCTAGTCTTTAACTTAAAAATTTGGAGGCATTACCTATAAAGTGTTCATGTAGATGTGTTCAAGGATCATAAGAGCCTTCAGTACGTCTTTTCTCAGAAATATCACAATCTTTGTCAGAGAAGGTGGTTAGAGCTCTTGAAAGATTAGATATGAGTGTCCTTTATTATCTGGGCAAGGCCAATATAGTGGCCGACGCTCTCAGTAGATTATCTATGGGTAGTATTTCTTATGTTGAGGACAGTAAAAAGAAGTTAGTTCATAAAGTACATCAGCTTACCAGACTAGGTGTTCGCTTAGTCAATACAGAGGAGGGTGATATATAGGTTTAGAGTAGTTCAGAATCATCTCTAGTTTCTGAGGTAAAATAAAATCAAGATAAAGATCCCAACCTTGTCAAGTTGAAAGAATCAGTTCAGTATCAGAAAATAGAGGTTTTCTCCCAAGGGGGAGATGGTGTTCTTCGTTGTCAGGGTCATCTCTATGTTCTAGACGTAGATGACATAAGGCAGTGAATTCTTGCAGAAGCGCATGGTGCATGTTACTTTATTCATTCAAGGGCCACAAAGATGTTCTGCAACTTGAGGGAGATCTATTAGTGGAGTGGGATAAAGAGAGCTATTGCAGAGTTTGTGGCTAAGTGCTCCACATGTCATCAAGTTAAGATAGAGAATCAGAAGCCTAGTGGTCCTATGCAGGAGTTTAGTATTCCTACTTAGAAGTGGAAAGTTGTAAACATGGACTTCGTGATGGGTTTGCCTCGAACCCGTCATCAGCATGATTCAGTTTGGGTCATTGTAGATAGAATGTCCAAATCAGCCCATTTTATTCTAGTTCATACCTCTTATTCAGTCGAGGATAATGCCAAACTCTACATCCAAGAGTTGGTCAGATTGCATGGTGTTCATTATTTATTATCTCAGACAGAGGTACCCAGTTCACCTTTTATTTCTGGAAAGCGTTCCAAAGGGTCTTGGTACCCAAGTTCATCTCAGTGCAGCCTTCCTTCCTCAGAAAGATGGTCAAGAAGAGAGGACCATTTAGACTCTAGAATATATGCTAAGAGTGTGTGCAATTGATTTCAAGGTTAATTGGGATGATCGCTTGCCTTTGATTGAATTTGTATACAACAACAGCTATCATTCTAGTATTCAGATGGCTCCATTTGAAGCTCTCTATGGTAGGAGATGTAGATCTCTAATTGGTTGGTTCGAAGTTAGTGAGGCCTCGGTCATAGTTCCTGACTTAGTATTCAACTCTTAGAGAGAGTCCAGTTGATCAGAGAAAGACTCCGGGCTGCTCAGAGCCGATAAAAGTCTTATACAGATGTTCGTAGAAAGGATCTTGAGTATGAGATCGGTGATCTTGTTTATCTAAAGATCTCTCCCATGAAGGGAGTGAAGAGTTCAGCAAGAAGGTAAAGCTCAGTCCCTGATATGTTAGTCCCTTCAAGGTTCTCAGTCATTTCGGCAAGGTAGATTATGAGCTTGAATTGCCTTCAGATCTAGCCTCAGTTCATCCAGTCTTCCATGTCTCTTTGCTCAAGAAGTGTATAGGTGACCCGTCAGTAGTAGTCCCTACTCAGAGCATTGATGTTCAGAATAGCCTCTCTTATGAAGAGATTCCAGTCAAAATCTTAGACAATCAGACTCATAGATTGAGCAATAAAAAGGTCCCTCTAGTTAAGGATCTTTGGCGAAATTAGTCTGTCGAGGGAGCTACTTGGGAAGCAGAAGTAGACAAGTGCACCAAGTATCCTCACCTCTTCTCCACCAACTCAGACTAAACTCAAGGTAACAGTTCTCCTTAAGCTTACTCAGTTTCATTTTCTGTGTTTATCACGAACTTGGTATTCAATTTCATGTTCATGTTCCCATCATAAACTTGGTATCAAGTACCATTGCATATCTAGTCATGAACTCATCTATCAGTTTAGTCATGTAGTTATGCATCAGACATGCATTCTCATTATGAGAAACTTAGTTTTTCAAAATACTCAGTTATGCATTCACGCATCAGTTATACATGTATCAGATATGCATGTTCAGTATGTTATATTCAGCCTGTCAGTCAGGTCAGTCATGAGATCATGTTCCAGTTATTCATGTTCAGTCTAGTGTTTCCCCTCTCAGTCAGACTTATTCAAGGACGAATGTTCTTAAGGGGGAGATATTGTAATACCCATGCCTTTTTCTTAGCTTGAAATTATCTCAAGGATGTCAGAACTTGCTTTGAAATACAAAACCATTTTTTCCTATAGTATTTTTATGATTTTCAGTTTCCATCATGTGGGAAATTGAATAATTTTCCCATCGATACTAATTTCATCAAAATACGGTTTTGGGGGAAGAAGTTATGGATGTTTTACTCAGAGCTGTCAGAATCATCCAGGTGCGACGGCCAGGTTGACGGACCGTCGATCTAGCGACGGACCGTCGCTTAGAACGTCACATCCAAGGTAGTGGGTCAACCTTCTGTTCCATCTAAGACGGTCAAAATGATGGACCACCGAGCCAGCGATAAACCATCACACGAGCCGTCGCTATCTAGGTAGTGAGACCCTATTCTGGTCCTCCTACGATGGTCGAAATGACGGGCCGTCGAACCAGTGATAGACTATCGCATGAGCCATCATAGGTTCCGTTTAGCAAATTTTCAAGTCATTTTAAAGGGGATTTTTGGTATTTTTCCACCTGTTTATATACCTAGTTAAATCCGTCCAGAAATCACATTCGCATTATAATTTCACAATAAATATTAGGGTTTCTCTCTAACCTTAATCTCCAAGAACAAAATCCAATCTTCTTGAAGAACTAAGGGATTTCTAATTCTTCAAGTTTAAGAACATCAAGAACCTTAACCCAGGTATGCATAGTGTTCATTCATGGACTTCTTTCGTCTATGAAGCCCAAGAATCCCTTTCTAAATTCAAGTTATGGATTTTCTTATGAATTTCAAGATTTGGCTGCTCTTGTTCATGTTGATAATGAGTAATTGAATTTTATTCCATGAATGAGTGATAAATTCCATATGGGTTGATTTTTATAGGTATGGATTTATGAAATCCTATGACTAAACCCCTGAATGATTAAATTAGAATTGAATTATGATAGTTAATTGTTGTATGATATTGTTTACAAATTATAAGCCTACCATGTGTTTGATAAAATGCCTATATGAATGAAAAGTGTCTAATTAGCATTATATCATGAAATCCCCATGTATGTATAAGCTTATGCCTATCATATGTTCGATGAAATGCTTCAGTAAATGTATTATGATGATTATTATGTATTCAAGCAAGTCATGCTTTGTTCGTTTCATTCTATCGAGTCCTGGGTGTACTTGTACTCGAAACATTAGATATGTGCCTAGAGCCATGTCATGTTTTCATGACACTCTCAGTCAATCTATGAATCCTTAGATTTCAGACTGTCTTATGACTCAGGAAAATCTCCATGATCTCATGAACTCAGTTAGTTGTCAAATATCAGTAGTATTCCGTCAGTCAACGGAATTTAATGATTCAGCTCATGTTCAGTTTAGTAAATCATATTCAGTGTCCATTTAGATGGGAGTAGAAATTAGCACTGAGTGAACCCAAGGATGGGGACACACACTATCAGATGAGGGTATGATCCTTAGTAGTTATCCTTGTATTCCAGAACTATGTAGCCAGCATAGGTTGAGACATCAACACTATCGATGAGGGTTGATGAGGTGGATAAGCACTATCAGATAAGGGCCTCACCATTCTTGTACAAGGGATACTATCAGATGAGGGTTACCCACAGCTTGTCCTTACCAGTGGCACAGTATTGACACTCTTCCAATTGGGATTACAGATTGGACCCCAACTCAGCCATAATGGCATATCAGGGGCATGTCAGTTAGATAACTAATTCCCATAGTTTCATGTTACTAAATCAGGACCATCAGATACAGTCAATCAATTTCAGTAATAGAAATTAGATAGTTCTTCAGAATTTAGGATTGTCAGTACAGTCAACTCAGATACAGTTTGAAACTCAGATAGTTCCATCAGATTCAAGACTGTTAGATACAGTCACTCATGTTATCAATCATATTAGTTATTAATATGTCAATTTATCAGTATTCAGACTTAGTAATCATGTTATCATGTTGTTAGTTATAGTTACGAATTTATGCATGTATTGAGAGCAATAACAACAAAAGCAGCGGAAGATCCTGCAGTAGTATATTCGGTTGTTCTGTTTGCGGTGGAATAGATTCAAGCATCCGGGCCAGTAGATCCACAGCAAATAGGTGTTGACTTATTTACTTTTGCAGTTTATTTGCTTCCCGATGTTGATCCAACGTAACTTACCGGTGATAGTCGCAGCACCAGGAGCTTTCAAGGGAGGGGGCCAGGATCTCTAGTTCTGTTCTGGAATCTAAACCTAAAATGTAACTAAATAGGCAGCGAGCCGTTCAGATGATACCCGAAGACCTCACATTCATGTTAGATAGTCAGTTGCGATAATCATGCATGTGAACCCTTGCATATAGACTACCTCACATGCATACTCAGTACACTCCATTGTACTGATGTATTTATGATATGGTGCTTTCTTTTTATGTTACACCATATGTTCAGAGACACAAGTTCCAGATCAGCAGTAAATTCCAGTTTTAGCAGTAAGAGTCCGGAGTGAGTCCTCATCCTCCGAGGGCATGATTATTTATTTACTATCTCATTGATTAGCTTATTAGTTGGATTTAGTTGGGGACATGTCCCAACAACTTCTTATTCATATTATTCAGACATTAGAGGATTTCAAACTAGATGCAGACTATCATGTTTCAGTTTTTAATATTTTCAGTTTTGTTTTAGGTATTCTATTACCCCACTCAGATGTTTTATTATTTAGATTTTGTTCAGTAGTGAACCTTATCGCCTTTAAGTGCATGTTTCCGCAATATCATGTTATATTATATAGTGTACAGGTACAGATATCAGTGATGGGTTAACTTGTGGTCCTTCGGGGTCATGAGCACCGTGGAGCATTTCGGGCACCAGGTTCGGGTCATTACAATATCCCAATCATGCTACCTAGCCGCATCTCCCTAATAAAGTGTCCATCTGCATTATTTTTCTTTTAGAGAGACAAAAAATAAATTTACATTACCGAATACACTTTCATATTTGCACTTGATTCAGTTTCTCATGTTTTAAGATAATTCCATTGGCCAGATTTGCTAGAAGTTACTTTCTACCCTATGTCTCTTCTTTAATTAGTTCTCAGATGATATAGTATTTCATCAATTCCCCTTTCCCTCACAGGCATTCTCCTTCTGCTCTTTCTGGCATATAATCATCTTCTTGATGAAACCTTCCATATAAATTTTGGTCACGGAAATTTCTATTGGTTTTCCATTCTTATTTTATGCAGTGCGAGGCTTCGAAGGTGTTCTCAGAGTCCAATGCACACTTAAAGTTAAGTCCAATCGCTATTGGTTTTCTGCATAACACCAAATATTGATCCCTTCTCAAAACTTGACACACATAAACACGAGCAACAACCATCAGTAATTCGTAATAGGGTATCTGCGCCATCATTATGAGACCCACAGCCTTATCAATTTGAACCCATCAAACTTAACTGTACAATGCAGGATCTTGTTTGAATGATCAGTGCCTAATCGGTTAAAAACTACATTCAAAAAAATATTGTACTTTGTGTGTGTTGTCCTAGTGACCTTATCAGTAATACTACTTAACTCACACACATATGATAGTGGATTCATCTGTATGCATCTTATTCTTCCTAGCCTATCTATGGCTTAAATTGAATAAACAGATGACTAGGAAGTTGCAACAGATGCCTCATCTGTTGGAATAGCAAACTGATATATTCACCTATTGCAACAAATTGTCAATATGTTGTAAGTTATCTGACTGATGGAATATATTTTGCAACAGATTACCCATCTATTAGATTTATTTTAAGGCAATTTTCTTTTCTTTCTACAATATAATAAAAAGATAAAATGTTGCATTTAGATCTATTTTTCTTTATTTACATATTTGAAAAGTCACCAGTTTATTTAATTAAGGGATATGAACAGACGTGGCTTTTTGTTTAACTAAGTCAACCTTTCCAATTCAATCATTTATAAATAGGTTCCTCTGGCCTCCTTTCCTTTACTCTCTTCCTTACTCTCACTCGTTCATTATACTACAGTTACAATACAAATATGGCCGATCCAGATTTGTACAAGAAGATTCATATTGAGTCCTTACGGGAACTCCAGAGGAATTTGGCCGACTTCGAAGAAAGGTTGAGAAGGGCTCTACTGCTGCCGGATGCCTGACTTTGAATTTTTAATTCTTATTTAATATTTAACTATCATTCTACTTATTCCCTATTCTCAATATATCGACAGTTAGAGGTAGGGATTGAGTACTTATGGCAACAAAGGATGGTGAAAATTCATGATTCTCCTAAAAATGGTTCGTTAATAAATAATAAGGAACTAAATGATATTCATAATTTATAACCGTAAAAAAATATTATTTAATTTAAAAAAAAGTTACAACATTGGATTAATTAAGTTATATGATGATTGTTAAGAAAAAAATGAATAGTTGTGACTATGGCTTTTTGTCTAAACACATTCCACAAACAAATAATGTTGTTGATGCATCAAATTCCTCATTTGTTGCGACTGATGAATCAGTTGTTAGAAGAAATCAAAAAAGCTCCTAAAACAATGGTCAATTTATTGCAACAGATGGTATATTTGTTGCAATAGATGGGTTATCTAATGCAACAAATATACAATCGATTGTCATAACTCAATAAAAACAATGATTATTATTTTATAAAAGAAACGAATATTGAAAACCAGGTGTCTTTGATTTTTAAATTGAGGAAAAAGGTAAATTTAAATTTAAAAACTAATTAATAATAATAAGCTGAAAAGTCATGAGTTATCACAATAATAAAAAACTCACCAGCTTGATTTAATTAAGCTATTTATTTTCACAGAAAACAATAACGAAATAAATGATAAACACAATTTAAACCGTAAAAAATCACCAAAAATATTTTTGTTTTTAAATCTGTTTTATTAATTTATGTAGTAAAAAAGTCAGCAATTTTGGATTAATGATATGATGATAATTTTTTTAAAAAAAGATAGATTATATGTTGCAACAGATAGATTATCTGATGCAATAGGCTATCTATTTACTGTCACGGATGATATATTTATTGTCACAGATGAGTTATCTAATGCAACATATATAGAATTTGTTGTCACAACTCAATATAAAAACGGTTCCTGGAAAGAACTATTTATTAATAATAATAAGGTGAAAAGTCATGACTTATCACAATATTGCTTAATTTAATTAAGTCATAATTTTTTACAGTAATCAAGAATGTCATTAATAAATGGAGGTGAACAGTTGCACCTTTAAATCTATTTTATTAACTTATAGAATTAAAAAGTCAGAAAATTTGGATGTCATGATGATAATCTTTTTTAAAAAAAGATATATAGATTATATGTTGCAACAGATATATCTCTGATGCAACAGGTTATCTATTTGTTGCAACAGATGATATATCTATTGTCACAGATGAGTTATCTGATGCAACAGATATATAATCTATTTTCACAATTCAATATAAAAATGGTTCCTGAAAAGAACTAATTATTAATAATAATAAGCTGAAAAGTCATGACTTATCACAATATTGCTTAATTTAATTAATTCATAACTTTTCACAGTAAACAAGAAATGTCATTAATAAATAGAGGTGAACAGTTGAGACTTTTTGCCTAACACATTCAAGTTCAATCCTCTATAAATAGGTCCCTCCTTACTCAATCGTTCATTCTACTACACTCTATTTATTCCTTTCTCTTGTTACACCTTCAACTACTTTCTCTTCAAGGACTTGATAGCTTTTTCTTGTTTCTGGTAAGTTTTTTTCTTGATTTTTGTGTAAATATACGTTGTATTACATATTACATTCAAATTTTTTATTTTCTTTACTATTGTTTCTATGTGTGTGTTTTGTCAACTTATGTATTTTCTAGATACAGCTGATCCAGTGTGGGATGTCATTATTTTACGAGACGCCATGCGAGAACTGCAGAAGGAGGTTTATGACCTGCAGTGAGAGTTGGTCGCCGTCAGAGTAAGGATGTTGTGTGAGATTCGCAGGCTGAGGAAAGAGCTGTTGCTGCCGGTTGAAGATTGGCCGATTGTCCATATAAATAATAATGATGATAATAATAATTATGTTTTTTTTATTCTTTTACCTATGTATTTTTATTTTTTTTGTTTAATAAAAAATTTATGTTTGATGCATTTGATGTTTTAATTCTTATTTAATTTTCATGCTGTCTATTTTTTTTTCTTAACAAATGGTATGTCTACAATTAAGGAATAATTTGAATTCAGTATCAATAGCAAGAGATCAACATAGGAGTTGAGTTATCGTTGGGTTTGTGACAGGAGTTGTATTTTGTTGTTTGAAATAGATTATTCATCTATTGCAATAGAATAATTATCTGTTGCAACGGATAAATATTCTTTTACAACAGATATATATTCTATTGCAACAAATTACTTATCTGTTGGAACAGATTACTAATCTGGTGCAACAGATTATTAATCTATTGCAATAGAATACCCATTTATTCGATTCATATTACGGGCACCTAGAACCATAAGCATGAATCCAACATGAGTCTATTATTGCAACAGAATATTTATCTGGTGCCACAGATGATGGATTTGTTTAAACAGATTGCTCTTATGTTGCATTCATGTTCATGTGCTAGTTATTGTTGAAAAACAGTACACTAGCAGTTACCCATATGACAAATTCAACTAAAAAACATAATTTGACTTACCAAAGTCTCCTCTCAAGTAAATGTCAAAGTTGAAAGTGATGTATAAAATAAAATTTGACATAAGAAATTGGTCAAAGAGTAGCAGTTGCAGTAACAACAACAACACCAATGGTCAACAAGAAGAATATGAAGATGATAATGAAGTATAAGATAAAGATAATGAATCAGAAGATGATGAATAAAGCAGCAGCAACAATGAACAACAAATATCGCGAAGAGAGAGAAAATAACAACGGATGAAAAGAGAGAAAAATAGGCCTTTTTCCCCTTTGTTTCCCATTATATTAACTAACATTTGAATCAATGTGTAAATTTAAAAACTTGTGGGTTATTTTGAAATTTCCCAAGCTTTCTTTATCCATAATTAAGTAATTGTCATCTTCACTCAATTATTAAGACTTGTGTCACCTACACCTCATTTTAACTAGTATTCACTGTCAGTAAAAATTATTTTTTACACAAGCAAATATTTTAAATCCTATTATAGGTAAGTTGTAATTATTTTAACTTTTAATCTTAAATGTATAAATAAGGCAAATTGTCGTAGAAGGCAACTTGGACTCTATGTTCACTCTACCCATTTTTTTATAGCACTATGACTTTATTTATTATTAAAATTACAAAGGATCAATCGCGTCTTTTTCATTGATTTTCAATTTCTACTTTATTGTTATTAAAACCCACCTAATTTGGACCAATTAGTAGCATCAACCTTCAAAGCAATCACCAAAATAAACATAAGCAATATATCACTATTCTATAATAAAGTAATCTCAATGTCTCAAATTTTATGGACTTTTCACTTTTTGTGATTCAAATTTTTTAATATTGACCGTACAATTGGGACTATAAAAGTGATAATAAAAAGTAAACTAGTGTAATTTTGACGATAAAATCTATCACTTTTTAACAGACTTATAAAATAAATTATAATAAAAAGTTAACTCGTTTTACTCTCAAAATTCAAATATCAATAAATAAAGTGAGGCTAAAAAATTTAATAAGCATGATTTTAATTCATTGTAAAATTATCGATAGGAGAAATGTTTTATACAAGACATATCCTCATTCAATTGAATATTTTGGAGGATTATGTCAATCTCATTTGGTGTATTAGATTCAAGACATATCCTCATTCAATTGAATATTTTGGAGGATTATGTCAATCTCATTTCAACAGCTGCTTACTATATAAAAGCCAAGGATATGTACTAGTAGATGAGAACATTAAAATGGGATCCATGGTTTGAGCCAGATGTGGAAAATACGATTGGAATAGCATGGATTTCAATGTCGAATTTTTCACCAAATGTTTTTGCTAAGGAAGCTATTTTTTCAATAGCTTCAGTAGTTGGGAAGCCGTTGACAGTTGATATGACAACCAAGAATCAAACACGACCAAGCTGTGCAAGAGTTAGGGTGGAGGTTGATTTGGTTGCTAATCTACCAAAAAGAGTTAGAATAAATAAAGAAGATGATGTCACTAGAGAAATAAAATATAAGTGGATACAAATACATTATGACTATAAGCCCAAATATTGCAAAGAGTGTTATATTCAAGGATATGAAGAAAGCTCTTGTTGGAATGTTCATCCAAAACTTATGGACAAGAATTAAGAAGATAAAGTAGAGGATTCAAAGTTACAATGTATTACCACAGGAAATTTTTCGTTGAAATATTTTGCATAAACGTGTTGGGTTCTATCTTCTAGAATGAATTATAAATTTTCCATGCGGAATATCTTAGATTATGACCCACCATTGCGTAGAGTATCTAATAATATTTCCAATGATATGTGGATCATAAAGAACGGACACCTAAGCGACGAGTTATGAACATTCCGATCGAACCGTGAATAGTAGTGAACAGTAAAACGTGCAGGAAAAAGTACTGAGGCCTGGCATATTTTTGCTCCAACTTTAAATGATCATAACTCCTTGTACATAATGATCTAGGTGATCTACTATATATCAATGTAAAGCTCTGCGAGTTCTCTTTCCAATGAAATTGGCTTCATCCAATTTGTCTATCGAAGAAAAAATTTATGGTCGATCTACTTCAGCCTACCAAAAATGAATTTTTGGGTCAACGTCATACAATTATAACTCCTCGTACACAATGATCTGGGTAAGATACTATATATCAATGGAAAGATATGAGAGTCCTCTTTCTAATTAAATTAGTTTCATTTAATTTGGATAACGGAGTAAAACGTTATGGTTGATCTACTTCAGACTATCAAAAGAGTCCACCAAAGGACAGATTTGAGAATTATTTGATTTTTAGGGGAGTTTTGGTCATTCCCCCTCACCCAAAATTCATCCAAACCCTATATTAAATCCTATTAGAAGCATTATATGTTATATTTCATCAAATTCCCTCAAAAAGAAAACCCTAAGCTCCTACATCCAACTTCAAGAACCTCCAAAGTTCACCAGTAATTCTGCAAATTTATTCAAGATTCCAAGTTCCTAGTTCAAGAACTCCAAGAACCATCATTCAAACGCACAATTAACATCTCAAAAATGAGTATCGATCTAAAGTTCATCATTCAAGGTATGTGGGGTTTTTCAATAAGAACTCTCTTTCGTTCTTGTGCCCAAAAGTAATTTTCTTTGCAAAGACATGATTTTTATTTGATTTATATGAATTTGAAGCATGAACCCATATCTTATGATGATTATTATGAAATCTTGATGTTTATGATTTTGAAAGATGAACGATATTTATCATGATTTTAATATTTGGGTCGTGAATCCCCATTGGAAATTATTTTTTTAGAAAGTGTGTGTTATAAGCACTTTGATGTTGAATATTTGAGATATTTTGAATGATTTGACCTTTTGGTCTTAATGGGGTTGTTTTGAACTCGAGTGTGAAAGAAATCCACAACGTGGTTGATTTTGATAGATGGGAAGCATAATGGCTCCCGATGTATATTTATATATTACTAAAATTGTTTTGTTGTGGATTGTCTTTGAAATGATCTGATCTAAGTCCGGGAGAAATATTTAGCACCGAGTGGGAGGTATAAAGCGACCTTACTTCCCTAGAACTACGTGCCCCCGTAGGACTGAGCCTGAGGCTGATTTATATAGTGATCACTAGTTTGTGTGGATTTGATATCGATAGTCCTACTCTGATGGCAAGGATAGGATGGCTCTCCCCAACGTGGGTTACACATTGGACTCCATGTAGCTCACATGGTTTATGTCAGTTATAGGATCTCCAAGTGTGTGTGTGTTTCCTTGTGTCTGTGGTGAATGGTGAAGTGATTTGAAAGTGGAATTGTGAAAGTTATTCTTTCAAAAGATTTAAATGATATTTACATTATGAGAATTGATATTCTTTATGAACTGAAAGTGATTGACAAATTATATAATTACTCACATGTGTTATTGTACTTATTTCATCCTCTCATAATTATGATGATTTTCTTCGAGCTATGTGAGTCTTTCATATATCCTGCATATTTCTTATAAATATTTATGATGATGATATTTATACAACTGCATACACCCCCATATACTCGGTTCCTTTCCATGGTACTGACCCATTTCTTTAAATGTGGGCTGTATTTTCTCGGAATGTAGGTTCAGGTGCTCAGTTCCAGATTTGATAGTGATTCTTTGGGCATGCTGTTCTACATCCTCTATTGTGGTGAGTCCTCATATTCTAAGGACGTGAAGTCTGATGTTGGTTTCACAGAATTGTTTACATTTGATAACTGAGTATGAGTTAGTTGAGGCATGTCTCAATGGCTCGCTGGTTTTATTGATTTTCTTAGAGGCTTGTCAGACTAGTATAGATATTAGGAGTTGACTAATAAGTCGTATTTTGTTATCTTTCTGAAATTATTTTATTCTTAGATGATGATTACTCTGTTGATATTTGAGGTTTATTTATGGAAACCCCATTGATTTGTGTTGAACTGAATGAAAATGGCTCAAAGGGTTAGCTTGGGGCTACTCATAGCCCCAAGCACCGTGTGACGCTCCGGGACCCATTTTCTGGGCATTACAAACTTGGTATCAAAGCCTAAGGTTTTAAGGTATCCTAGGGAATCTGACAAGCTGGATTAAGTAGAGTCTTGATCATCGGTGTGTAGCGCGCCACATCTATGAGCAAGAGGCTACAAGACGTTTTAGGAAAAAGTGTGATTCTTTCTTTCAGAAGTCTAGCGTGCTTAAAGTGTCTTTCTCTGCTATTGATTCATGCTCTTCTCTTTCAGAAATATGCCTCCACATCGAGTGAGAAGAAATGATGATGGTCAGCAACCTTAAACCGCTGACCCATTGAATGAAAATGTGTCTCATGCTGAATTTCGGGCAGCCTTTCAGGCGCTGGCCCAAGCTATTACTATAAATGTTCAGGCCAACCCGGCCCTAGCTCCACAGTAGCAAGGAGGTAATTCAGCTGCTATCAAGATCTGTGACTTCATACGGATGAATCCGCCTAAATTCTATGGGTCCAAGTCTGATGAGGATCCACAGTTGTTTTTAGAGGAGGTGCAGAAGATTACTCAGGTGATGCATGTATCTGAGGAACATAGTGTGGAGTTGGCTATGTATAGGTTGAAAGACCTTGCTTATGACTGGGTTGTTGCTTAGAGAAAAAGTAGAGGTGAGGGAGCTGTCCCTACAACTTAGTAAGAGTTCCAGGATGCATTCCTGGATAAGTTTTGCACTTTGGAGATGAGGGAGGCAAAGGTGGAAGATTTTATGAACCTGCTACAGGGCTCTATGACTGTTAGGGAGTACTGTCTAAAGTTCAATCAGTTGGCCAATTATGCTCCTGACTTAGTGGCTGATAATCGGGCTAGTATGAGTAAGTTTGTTACTGGAGTGTCTAGTTATGTGGTTAAAGAGTGTAGGTCTGCTATGCTGAATAGTGAGATGAATCTTTCTAGGCTGATGACTCATGCCCAATAGATTGAGGCAGACAAGATTAAGGAGTGAGATAGAATGGGAGGGAATAAAAGAGCAAGGTCCGAGCAGCACAGATAGGGTCAGACTAGATCGCAGGGAGGGAGTCGCCCTCAGTATTAGGATCATTTGTCTATGCCAACACGGTCATCTTCTAGTTCTCCCATGCTTAGAGGAAGGCAGGAGCAAGGTAGCAGGTCATATGTATCAAGGTCCCAGTACAGTGCTGGCAGTAAGCCAAATCATCCCCTGTGTCCTAAGTGTGGTAGAGGTCATTTGGGTGAGTGTTGGGGTGAGAAGAGGGTTTGTTTTTGGTGTGGTGACATGGGTCATAAAGTTAGATATTGTCCAAAGGATGGAAAAAGGCATCGTGACTATCACCTTCAGACCCAGACTCAGACTGTTAGTGCTCTAGTTCCAGTGACTCGCCCAGCCCTAGCTCAGGGCGCCTCTTCTAGTAATGCTGGCGGGCAGTGCCAGAATAGATTCTATGCTTTATCGTCCCGCTAGGAACAAAAGGACTCTCCCAATGTTGTTACTGGTATGCTTTGGATATTTCAGTTTGATGTGTATGCTTTGTTGGATCCTGGATCCAGTTTCTCATATGTTACACCTTTGATTGCTATGAATTTTTAAATGAGTCCTGAGATTATTCCTGAGCCTATCCTAGTTTCTACCCTAGTGGGTGATTCGATTGTTGCCCAAAAAGTGTATAAAAAGTGTCTTGTTACCATTCTTCATAGAGTCTTGTTGGTTGATCTGATTTAGTTAGACATGGTCGATTTTGATATGATGCTGGGTATGGACTGGCTGTATTCTTCTTATGCCTCTATTGACTGTTGGACCCGAGTGGTCAAGTTTCAATTTTTGAGTGCATCCGTGTTTGAGTGGTCTAGGAATTCTGTGTCACCCAAGAGTCATTTTATCTCTTACCTCAGAGATAGAAAGCTTATTTCCAAGAGGTGTATTTACCATTTGATTAGAGTCAAAGACACTAAGTCTGAGACTCCAACTCTCCAATCTGGTAACTTCGTCAATGAGTTTTCTGATGTCTTTCCGGATGATCTCCTAGGGATACCTCCTGATAGAGAGATAGAGTTTGAGATTGATCTTCTTCCCGATACTCAGCCTATTTTTATTCCTCCTTACCGTATGGCCCCTACAAAACTTAAAAAGTTGAAAGAGCAACTCAAAGATCTACTAGATAAGGTTTTCATAAGGCCAGTATTTCTTCTTGGGGTGCTCCTATGTTGTTTGTGAGAAAGAAAGATGGCTCTTTGCGTATGTCCATTGATTACCGCCAACTGAATAAAGTCACCATCAAAAATAAGTACCCCCTTCTAAGAATAGATAATTTTTTTGACCAATTGTAAGGTGCAAGTTACTTCTCAAAGATAGACCTTCGTTCCGGCTATCATCAACTCAATGTTAGGGAGTGTGACATCCCGAAAACCGCTTTTTGAACTCGTTATGGCCATTTTGAGTTTCTTGTTATGTCTTTCTGGTTAACTAATGCCCCAGCAGCTTTCATGGACCTCATGAATCGATTGTTCAGACCATATCTGGGTATGTTTGTTATAGTGTTCATCGATGATATACTGGTGTACTCCTGTAGTGAGGATGAATATTCTGATCATCTCTGAACTGTCTTGCAAACCCTTAGAGATCACAAGTTGTTTGCCAAGTTCAGTAAGTGTGAGTTTTGGCTAAGGTCAGCTACTTTTCTGGGTCATATCATTTCTTCCGAGGGTATTAGAGTTGATCCCCAAAAGACCGAAGCTGTTAGAAATTGGCCTAAACCTATTTCTCCGACTGATATCTGAAGCTTCTTGGGTTTAGCTAGCTATTACCACCGTTTTGTTGAGGTTTTCTCCTCTATAGTGTCTCCTATGACTCGGTTGACCCAAAAAAAAGTAAAATTCTTGTGGTTCGAATCTTGTGAGAAGAGTTTTCAGGAGTTGAAGACTTAACTCACTTTAGCCCCTATTTTTACTTTGCCTGATGGTGTTGATAGTTTTATGGTGTAATGTGATGCTTCGAGAGTTGGGTTGGGTTGTGTATTGATGCAGAAGGGTAAGGTGATAGCTTATGCTTCTAGACAGTTGAAACCCCATGAGAAAAATTACCCCACCCATGACCTTGAGTTAGCTGTTGTTGTGTTTGCTTTGAAAATCTGGAGACACTATTTGTATGGTGTCCATGTTGATGTTTTCACTGATCATAAGTGTTTACAGTATGTGTTTACCCAGAGAGAATTGAATCTTAGGAAGAGACGACGGTTAGAATTGTTAAAGGACTACGATATGAGTGTGTTGTACCATCCGGGTAAGGCCAATGTTGTGGCGGATGCCCTAAGTAGAGTGTCCATGGGTAGTTTTTCGCATATGGTAGAAGGTAAGATAGAGTTGGATCGTGATGTACATCATTTGGCTAGATTGGTGGTTAGGTTGTTTGACTCTGCTGAAGGTAGTATAGGGGTTCAGAGTAGTTCTGAATCCTCCTTGGTTTCGAAAGTAAAGTAAAAGCAATACTTAGATGCTAGTTTGGTCAAACAGAAGAAGTCAGTCAAGGACCAAAAAGTAGAGGTTTTCTCCTAAGGGGGAGATGGTGTGTTGAGATTGCAGGGTAGATTATGTGTCTCGAATGTTGATGATCTGAGACAGAGGATTATGGCTAAAGCGCATGGGTCACGATATTCTATTCATCCTGGTGCCACCAAGATGTACCGAGACTTACGGGAAATCTATTGGTGGAGTGGCATGAAGAAAGATATAGCAGCGTTTGTAGCTAAGTGTGCAACATGCCAACAGGTTAAGGTCGAACACCAAAGACCTGGTGGTATGATGCAAGAGTTTAGTAGTCCCACCTGGAAGTGGGAAGAGATAAATATGGACTTCGTGATTGGTTTACCTTCTTCCCGATGCCATCATGATTCCATTTGGGTTGTGGTTGATAGGTTGACTAAGTCTTCTCATTTCTTGCCTGTTCATACTTTATATACTGCTGAGGATTACGCTAGATTGTATATCCGAGAGCTAGTCAGACTGCATGGAGTTCCCTTGTCTATCATTTCGGATAGGGGTACTCAGTTCACTTTGCAATTTTGAAAATCTTTTCAGAAGGGTCTTAGTACCCAAGTGCTTTTGAGTTCTGCTTTTCATCCGCAGACCGATGGTCAAGCTGAGTGAACCATCCAGACCTTAGAGGATATGTTGACAACTTATGCACTTGAATTTAAGGGAAGTTGGGATGATCACCTACCGTTGATAGAGGTTCTTACAATAACAATTTCCACTCTAGTATTGGCATGGCTCCATTTGAAGCCTTATATAGGAGGAAGTGTAGATCACCCATAGGTTGGTTTGAGGTGGTTGAAGTGGCCGTGAGTGGTCCTGATTCGGTATTTGAGGCTATGGAAAAAGTTAAGTTGATTAGGGCAAGGTTGAAAACTGCGCAGAGTCGTCAGAAGTCATATGCGGATGTTAGAAGGAGAGACCTTGAGTTTGAAGTTGGTAACCTAGTGTATCTAAAAATTTCACCCATGAGGGGAAGCTTAGTTCCCGTTATGTTGGTCCTTACAAAATTGTTGGCCGTGTTGGTAAGGTAGCTTATGAGGTCGAGTTGCCTTCCGAGTTGTCCTCTATTCATCCAATATTCCATGTCTCCATGCTTAGAAAGCATATTATCGATGTTGTGGTAGTGGATTCCTCTGTGAAGTGCTGACATTCAAGAAAATCTTTTTTTTGATGAGATTCCTATTGAGATTCTTGATTTCAGTGTCCGAAGACTAAGGAACAAAGAAGTTCCCTTGGTCAAGGTGTTGTGGCGAAACCAATCTGTTGAGGATGCAACTTAGGAAGCTGAGGCGGATATGCGATCCAAGTACCCGCTCCTATTTTCTGCAAACTCCGATCAAGCCGAAGGTACCATTCTTTCCTAAATCATGCACTTTTGATAAAAGTTGCAGCAGTTCAGCTGTCATTTATTATGTGTTTAGCTGTAGTTTCTTGAATTTATGCATTCTATGTTGCATTCGGAGTGAGAAATGATGTGGTGATGAGTCTAAAGAATGGTTTCAGTAGTATGCTCTATTTCCTATCTAATCTTGGCATGTCTAGCATCATTCGATGATGAATGTTTCCAAGGGGGTTTGATGTAATACCCCGGGAAATATTTCATTGAAATTTTGTGCGTAAACGTGTTGGGTTCTATATTCTAGAATGAATTATAAATCTTTCGTGTGGAATGTCTTAGATTATGACCCACCATTGCGTAGAGTATCGAATAAGCTTTTCAACAATATGTGGATCATCCAAAACGGACACCCGAGTGACGAGTTATGAACATTCTGATCGAACCGTGAATAGTAGTAAACAGTAAAACGTGCAGGAAAAAGTACTGTGGCCTGACGTATTTTTGCTCCAACTTTAAACAATCAGAACTCCTTGTACATAATGATTTGGGTGATCTACTATATATCAACGGAAAGCTCTGCGAGTCCTCTTTCCAATGAAATTGGTTTCATCCAATTTGTCTATCGAAGCAAAAATTTATGGTCTATCTACTCCAGCCTATCAAAAGTGAATTTTTGGGTCAACTTCAAACAATCATAAATCCTCATACACAATGATCTGGGTAAGATACTATATATCAACTGAAAGATATGAGATTCCTGTTTCTAATGATATTGGTTTCATCCAATTTGGATATCGGAGTAAAACATTATGGTTGATCTACTTCAGACTATCAAAATAGCCCACCAAAGTATAGATTCGAGAATTATTTTATTTTTAAGGGCGTTTTGGTCATTCTCCCTCACCCAAAATCCATCCAAACCCTATATTAAAGCCTATTAGAAGCATTATATGTTATATTTCATCAAATTCCCTCAAAAAGAAAACCCTAAGCTCCTACATCCAACTTCAAGAACCTCCAAAGTTCACCATTAATTCTGTAAATTTATTCAAGATTCCAAGTTCCTAGTTCAAGAACTCCAAGAACCATCATTCAAAGGCACGATTAACATCTCAAAAACAAGTATCGATCTAAAGTTCATCATTCAAGGTATGTGGGGTTTTTCAACAAGAACTCTCTTTCGTTCTTGTGCCCAAAAGTAATTTTCTTTACAAAGGCATGATTTTTATTTGATTTTTACGAATTTGAAGCATGAAACCATATCTTATGATGATTATTATGAAATCTTGATGTTTATGATTTTGAAAGATGAATTTACATGTGTGGAGATATAAAGCATGAATCTTGAACGATATTTATCATGATTTTGATATTTAGGTCGTGAATCCCCATTGGAAATTATATTTTTTTTTAGAAAGTGTGTGTTATAAGCACGTTGATGTTGAATATTTGAGAAATTTTGAATGATTTGACCTTTTGGTCTTAATGGAGTTGTTTTGAACTCGAGTGTGAAAAAATCCACAACGTGGTTGATTTGGATAGATGAGAAGCCTGATGGCTCCCGATGTATATTTATATATTACTGAAATTTTTTTGTTGTGGATTGTCTTTGAAATGATCTGAGCTACGCCCGAGAGAAATCTTTAGCACCGAGTGGGAGGTATAAAGCGACCTTACTTCCCAAAACCTGCGTGACCCCATAGGAGTGAGCCTGAGGCTGATTTATATAGTGATCACTAGTTTATGTGGATTTGATATCGATAGTCCTAATCCAATGGCAAGGATAGGATGGCTCTCCCCAACGTGGGTTGTACGTTGGACTACATGTAGCTCACATGGTTTATGTCGGTTATAGGATCTCCCAGTGTGTGTGTGTTTCCTTGTGTCTATGGAGAATGGTGAAGTGATTTGAAAGTAGAATTGTGAAAGTTATTCTTTCAAAATATTTAAATGATATTTACATTATGAGAATTGATATTCTTGATGAACTGAAAGTGATTGACAAATTATATGATTACTCACATGTGTTATTGTACTTATTTCATCCTCTCATGATTATGATAATTTTCTTCATGCATCCTGCATATTTCTTATAAATTTTATGATGATGATATTTATACAACTGAATACACCCCCATATACTCAGTTCCTTTCCATGGTACTGACCCACATCTTCGGATGTGGACTGCATTTTCTTGGAATGTAGGTTCAGGTGCTCAGTTCCAGGTTCTACAGTGATTCTTTGGGCACGCTGTTCTACATCCTCTGTTGTGGTGAGTCCTCATGTTTCGAGGACATGATGTCTGATGTTGGTTTCATGGAATTATTTATATTTGACAACTGAGTATGAGTCAGTTTGGGCATGTCTCAATGGCTCGCTGGTTTTATTGATTTACTTAGAGGCTTGTCAGACTAGTATAGATGTTGGGAGTTCACTAATAAGTCGTATTTTGTTATCTTTCTGAAATTCTTTTATTCTTGGATGATGATTACTCTGTTGATATTTGAGGTTTATTTATGGAAACCCCGTTGATTTGTGTTGAACTGAATAAAAATGGTTCAAAGGGTTAACTTGGGGCTACTCATAGCCTCAAGCACCGTGTGATACTCCGGGACCCATTTTCCGGGGCATTACATACAACCAGAAGGACAAAAGGATAATGATACATCATCTTTTCATAATAATCAAAGGAGGAGAAATTATAAGCAATAGTGGCTAACCAAGCGAAACAAGTATAAAAGAGATAAGTTTGGCCACATACTGGGAGAGATAGAAGAGGAATAATCCAAGGACGTTACAGTATCTGATACTTTTGACATACTTGTAGAAGAGATGAAAGATGAGAAGAATAGTAGGGTTGTTAACAAAGAAACTGCAAAGGAACAACAAGTCAGTAAAGAGAGCATAAAAGATTGGGTCACTAATAGATTTGTTAAAAAAGATGAAGAAAAGTTTGTAGAGAACAATGAAGATGCTGGGAAAAAACAAGTTGACATGGTGAACAATAAAGTTGATAATAATCCTGGCTCAAGGGAAATTATTCAGCATAGTCCAGAGGACAAAGAGGATGGGAATATGCAGTTAGCCATCTTTAACCATCATGATAGTGATGAAAATATAAAAGTGATTGAAGATATTATAACATTAGCAATTCAAGATGAAAGTCAGATTTCTTTTAGTAATGAAGCAGTCCTGGATGAAGATAATTTGGAGAAAAACATTAAAAAGGTAGAAGTTGAGGGAAACCTATTTCCTAAGTAGATATATAGAATAAAATAAGTTCAAGGTATCCACAATAAGAAAGACAAAGGATCTAAAGCAAGTTTAATACAGACTAGGAGTTCATCGAAGAATAAGTCTAAATGAATGCTCTAATTTGGAATACCAGATCAGTCAACACTCAGAAGGCTTTTACTAGACTGATCATATTACAATGAAAATATTACTTTACTTTTATAGGACTAATGGAGTCATTTCAGGATAATCATAATATTGAAGAATATAGGAGAAGATTAGGAATGCAACACTCAACAGCTAATTCATCGGGCAAAATATTGCTTTTATGGATTCTGGTATTAGCTTTACAGTGGTAAGAGATAAATATCAGCAACTAACATCAAGACTAGAAAATCAAGAAGTTGGAGTTGCAGTCACAGTAACTTAAATATATGCAAAATGCTTACAAGGGGAAAGGTTAATTTTATGGGAGTCACTTGAAGAAAAAGCTTAGAGAATTCAACACCCATGGTTGATAAGGGGGACTTTAATGTCATCATTAGTCAATAAGAGAGTTTGGGTGGTTACTGAAGCAACAACTGAGGACTTCAAGCATTACATAAATATGTGTAATTTAGAAGATCCTGGTTTTAAATGGAAGCAAGTATACATGGTGGAATGGAAGAATAAATAAGGAGTGTATTTTAAAGAGGATGGATAGAGTTTTGTTTAATGATAAATTGCATGAACTATTTCTAGTATTGGAAGTTGAACATTTACTGAGAAGTGGATCTGATCACACTCCACTAAAAATCAATTTCAGCACTTTGAATAAGAACATATCAAAACCTTTCATGTTTCTAAACATGTAGCTGAAGGAGAAGTCTTGTCTGGAGGCTATAAAAGAGAATTGGGAGATTGAAGTGATGGGGAATCCATTTGTAATGTTTTATAATAAATTGAAAAAAGTGAAGGTTGCTTTAACTGTGTGGAGCAAGGAATATTTTGGTAACATCTTTCAAGAGATTGCTACTCTTGAAGAAGTTATTAAGGTAAGGGAGAAGCAGTTTGAGGAAATTCCTACAACTTTAAATAGAGAGCATTTGTTTAAAGCACAGGCTGAATTAAATGTTCAGCTTAGTAGGGGAGAAGAGTTTTGGAAGCAGAAAGTAAGGTTACAGTGGTTTAAGGATGGTGAGATAAATACCAAGTTATTTCACACTGTGGTTAATGGCAGAAGAAATAGACTCAAAGTGAAAAGAATTCAAAATGATAAAGGTGAATGGATGGAACTCTTACAAATTTGGTACTTCTACCCAAAAAGTTAGTTGTCAATAATTTTTTAGATATGAGTAGTTCTTTGAGTAACTTCATAAATAAAATCTTTTCTAGAATCATTCATGAAAGGATTTTGAAAGAGAGGTAAGATCCCTAATATGGTTACTAAAATTGATATGATGAAGGCTTATGACAGTGTGTATTGGTTTTTTCTTACTAAAATGTTGAGAAAAGTTGGGTTTAGTGAACTTGTAATATCCCGTATATTCCTAGCTTAGTTTAACTCTCAGTACATGAGTATTCATATATAAAAATTTTAAAGATACTTAGTATTTCTTAAGTATTTTTAAAATTTAGAGCTTACCATTGCATAGGAAATTCAGTCAGCTTTCCAACGATATAAAGTTCTCCCAAATCTGATACCCAGGCAAAAAGTTAGAGCCATTTTTGTAAGAAGGTGTACCAACTGGCACTTCAGCGTGTCGCGGAGCCAGGCCAAATGGCATTTGGCAATATCCAGTGGACCTCCGTGATACCAATGTATCATGCCACAAGCCAAATACCTAAATGTCATTTTCCAGTATTCCATCACGATCATGGCGCGTTGCGCCAAGACTGAAATCGCATACGTACTGCGATTCCACCGTGTCGCGTTGATGACCCAGTTTGCAATTGTCAGTTTCCAGTGACACGGCGCGATAGCACCGCATCACTCCAAGGGCCCAGATTGGATTTTGCAGTAAAAATTTTTATATCTTTTCCGAGGATAGTTAGGTAATTTTTTATGGCCCTAATCAGTCCTAAAACACAAAATTTAGCCCTAAAAGAGCATTAATTGCTCATTATTTTATTATTTACCCAAGAAACAAAACATTCTCTCTCAAAGGGAAAAACTCTAGTTTCAAGAAATCAAGAACAAAGCTTAAGAATTTCTCTAAGAACCTTCAAAAATTAACATACAAAGGTATGTTAGGTATTCATTCATGGGTTCCTTTCACCCATGAAGTCCAAGAACCCTTTTTAAACTTATAAGATCTCAGAATTATGAATTCCAAGCTTGAAATTGATTGTATTTATGTTCATGATATTAATTGGGTTTCAATCCATGATCTAGTATAAGTCTCATGAAATTAAAATAGTTTATGTGATAAACTATATGAATTGCATGCTAAACCCTTGAATTTGACATTGAGTGTTGTATTCATGATGTTCATATGTTCGCCATTATTATCTGAAATAACCCATGCTCCCTAAGTGTTTGCTAAAATGCCTATGTGAAGTAGATAATGGAATCATGACATGTCATTGTGTGTTCCCAATCATGTACAAGTCTATGCTGTACAAGTGTTTGAAAAAATTATCTCTATGAATGAGTTATGAACAAGTGGACATTGTTATGTTTTTCAATATCATGCTATGCTTTACTTTCATGCTATCGAGTCCTGGGGGTATCTAATACCCAAAAATCTAGTTGTTTACCTAGAGCTATAGTAGTTACAGAATAGTCTCAGTAGTGTCACGATCAGTAAACTCAGTCAGTTATAGAACCCAGTAAACTAAGTTAGTTATAGAACTCAGTATAACTCAGTATCAGTTTAGTTCAGCTCAGTATAATCAGTTCAGGGTCTATTCAGTTGGGAGTAGGATCCAGCACTGAGTGAATGCAAGGATGAGGGCTCACCTGCCAGTAGAAGATGTGATCCTTAGAAGTAGTCCTTGCATTCTAGAACTACGTAGCCAGCATAGCTTCAGACATCAACCTGTTAGTTGAGGGTTGATGAGATATTTCTTCCTGCCAGTTGAGGGTACCACCGTTCTCATTAGAGTACCTGCTAGATGAGGGTAACTATTCGGCTTGTCTTTACCCGTGTCATGGTACTGACACCCTTCCAGTTGGTGTTATATGTTGGACCCACATCTATTCAAAAAGGGGCATGTCGATTAGATAATTACTTCACACAATCTCAGTTTCAGACTCAGTATAGAACTCAGTTCAATTCTACAGAATCAGGACTGTTAGATACAGTTAATAAATTTTAGTAACTTAGTTATTAGTAATCTCAAATACAAGTTACTCAGTTATCAGAAATCACAATTTAACTTTAGTAAAAGCTCAATTACAGTATAGACATATATAAACAGTATTGCATACTCAGTATTTACAGCAGTTTCAGTTATCCATGTACTTTCATATTCACTTACTCTATATTATTTAGTCAGTTATTGTTCATGTGTATGAAGCCTTGCATTCAGCCTTACCTCATCTAGCATACCAGTAAATTCCACGTACTGACGCATACTCTTTCTTTGTGCTTTGATGTCTCATATCATAGGTTCAGATGTTCAGGTTCCTGACCGCGCATAGATAGATTAAAATTTAGCCAGCAGTTCAGATTTAGTAGTGAGTCCTCATCTATCGAGGATATGTTTTATTTTAGTATTTCAGTAGTCAAAGTTAGTTGGGATCTTGTCCCATCAACTCCACATTCAGATAGTTCAGTTAGAGGCTTTTCGGACTAGACTTTTAGATAGTATTCAGTTTTGTAGATTATTATTTCAGTTTATATTCTTTATCAGTATTTACAAATTTTGAACCTTATGGCATTTCAGCCTATTTCATGCATTTTTATAGTACTACTATTTAGTGCTCATAGAAGATATCAAACATGGGTTAGCTTGTGGTCCTTCAGGGTCGTAAGCACTGTGTAGCATCCGAGGTACATACTCAGAGCATTACAAACTTGGTATCAGATCCTAAGGTTCAATAGAGTCCTAGAGAGTCTGAAAGCCACGTGTAGTAGAGTCTTGTACATGTGTGTATAGCATGCCACACTTATGGACAAGAGGCTATGAGACATTTTAAGGAAAATTTTCTCTTCTTTCAATATTTATGTTGTGCGAATGAGCATGAGCTCAAGTTAAACTCTTAGTCTAATCCATTTCTTTCTTTTGTTTATAGAACATGCCTTCCAAATAATACAATGGAAGAAGGACCGGAGATCAGTCAACACCTTAACCCGTTCAGGCAGATGCCCTAGACGAGCATGTCTCCTATGCAGAATTTAGAGTTATGTTCACCACTCTAGCCAATTCGGTAGCGGTTCAGAATGAATGGCCAGCTGTTATTCAGGCCAACCCAGTGGCTAATACCGCTGCATCCAGGATTTGGGACCACCCGAATAAATCCTCTTTTATTCTTAGGATCTAAGTCAGAAGAGGATCCACAAAAGCTCCTTGATCAGGTTTAGAAAGTCATAGATATCATGGGAGTGACTTCCAGTGAGAGTGCTAAGTTAGCCGCCTATCAGCTATAAGATATGGCTCATACGTAGTTTAAGAAGTGGAAAGTAAACAGGGGCATAGATGCAGAGCCCATAGAGTTGGAAGAGTTTGCTACTGCCTTTCTAGATAGATTCTTTCCCTTAGAGCTGAGACAATCCAAGATATTAGAGTTCATCAATATTAGGCAAGGCAATATGAGTGTGAAAGAGTATTCCCTCAAGTTTACTTAGTTAACTAGATATGTTTCCCATGTAGTAGCAGATAGTAGGTCTAGAATGAGCAAGTTCATATCTGGGGTATCAGAGGGTATTGGTAAAAAGTGCAGAACAACGATGCTAATTAAGAAGATAGACATATCTAGGCTTATGGTCCATGCTCAATAGATAGAAGAGGCTAATAAGAAGAAGAAAATGAGGAAGAATGAGAGAGCTAGAACAGGTAGCTTTAATTTCACTCAGCCTAAGTTAAAGGGTAGTAACCGTTCCCAGTTTTGCCTAAAAACTTTGGTTCCATATCCATCCTCAGCCAGTGCTCCAGTCCCTAAGTTTAAAAATAGTAACAAAGATAGGGCACCAGGCTATAAATCTCAGGGTAGTGTCAGTAGTGCTCGAATGAATCCTCTTTGTCAGAAATATGGTAGGAACCATCAGGGTATCTGCAGAGCTGGCAGCGATATTTGTTTAGGGTATGGCAAGCCACGCCACAGAATCAGAGATTATCCTCAGTTAGGTTCTCAGGGTCAGTTTAACCGTTCCTCAGCTCAGTCCAGTCGCCCAAATTAGTAGGGTGCCGCTTCTAGTGCCACTAGTAGGCAACGCCCAAATAGGCTTTATGCACTTCAGTCCAGACAAGATTAGGAAAGTTCTTATGATGTGGTCACTGGTACCTTATAGATTTTCTATTTACATATTTATGCTTTGCTAGATTCAGGAGCATTTTTATCTTTCGTAACTCCTTATATAGCCGCTAACTTCAAGTTAGTCTCAAAATCCTAGCAGAGCCTTTCTTAGTCTCTACCCCAGTGGGTAAGTCTATCATAGCTCAGCGTTTATACAGGAACTGTCCAGTTATGATATGTTAGAAAGTCACTTCTGCAGAATTAGTAGAGTTAGAGATGACAGATTTTAATGTCATTCTCAGCATAGATTGGCTCCATTCATGCTATGCCTCAATTAATTGTAGAAATAGAATTGTTCATTTTTAGTTTCCAAATGAACCACTCCTTGAATGGAGGGGTAGTACAACAACGCTTAAGGGTCAGTTGATTTTATACCTTAGAGCGAGAAAAATGATATCCAAGGGATGTGTCTATCATCTTGTGTGATTCAAAGACTCTAACTCAAAAGCTCCAACTCTCGAGTCAGTTCTAGTAGTAAATGAATTCTCATATGTGTTTCTCAAAGATCTTCCTGGAGTTTCTCCCCTAAAAGAAATAGACTTCAAAATAGACCTTCTTTCAGACACTCAGCCTATATCTATTTCTCCATATAGAATGGCACCAGCAGAACTCAAGGAGTTAAAAAAACAGTTAAAGGACCTTTTAGACAAAGGGTTCATCAGACCCAGCATTTTCCCATGGGGCGCACTAGTCTTATTTGTGCGTAAGAAAGATAGTTTTCTTAGAATGTGTATAGATTACTATCAGTTGAGCAAAGTCACAATCAAGAATAAATATCCACTTCCCAGAATTGATGACTTTTTTGACCAACTTCAGGGTGCCAGTTACTTTTCTAAGATAGACCTCAAATCAGGCTATCATCAGCTTAGATTCAGAGAATGTGACATTTCAAAAATAGTTTTTCGAACCCGGTATGGTCACTTTGAATTTCTAGTCATGTCATTTGGTCTCAGAAATTCCCCAGTAGCTTTTATGGACTTAATGAATCGTGTGTTCAAGCAGTACATGGACATGTTTGTTATAGTCTTCATCGATGACATTCTTGTCTACTCCCATAGGAAAAATGATCACGTAGATCACCATAAAATCATACTTCAGACTCTCAGAGCCCACCAGTTGTTCGTCAAATTCAGTAAGTGCAAATTTTGGCAAAGGTCAGTAGCATTTCTTTGTTATATTATTTCCGATGATGGCATTAGAGTTGATCCTAAAAATATCAAGGCAGTGACAAACTGGATTAGACCTATTTCTCCATCAAATATCGGGAGTTTCTTGGGTTTATCTGGCTATTACCGTCGATTTGTTGAAGTGTTTTCATCTATTTCATCCCTCATGTCTAGATTGACTCGGAAGAAAGTCAATTTTTAGTGGTGAGTTTCTTGCAAGGGAGTTTTTAAGAGTTGAAGACTCGACTCCCCTCACCCCAGTTTTGACTCTACCAGATAGTTCAAATGGGTTTGTTGTGTACTATGACGTATCCAGAGTAGGTTTGGGTTGTGTCCTCATGAAGAGAGGTAAGTTCATAGCCTATACCTCTGGACAACTTAAACCCCTTATTTTTGGAAAGCATTCCAAAAGGGTCTTGGTACCCAAGTTTACCTCAGTACAGCCTTTCACCCTCTGACAGATGGTTAAGCAGAAAGGACCATTCAGACTCTAGAAGATATTTTAAGAGCTTGTATTGTTGATTTTAAAGGTAGTTGGGATGAATACTTGCCTTTGATCGAATTCGCATATAATAATAGTTACCATTCTAGTATTCAGATGGCTCTGTTTGAGGCTCTTTATGGTAGGAGAGATAGGTCTCCAATTGGTTGGTTCAAGGTAGGTGAGGCTGCAGTAGTAGGGCCTGACTTAGTTTTTGATTCCTTAGAGAAGGTTCAGTTGATCAGATAAAGGCTTAGGGCAGTCTAAAGCCGACAGAAATCCTATGTAGATGTGAAGAGAAAGGATCTCGAGTTCAAGGTTAATAATTTTATGCTTGAAAATATCTTCCATGAAGGGAGTAAAGAGATTCGGGCAAGAAGGGAAAGCTCAATCCCTGATATATCGGTCCTTACAAAATTTTCAGCCGTTTCAGAAAGGTAGCTTACGAGCTTAAGTTTCCTTCATATCTAGGTTTAGTGCACCCAGTACTCCACGTCTCCTTGATAAAGAAATGCATCAGTGACCCAGCAGTCATAGTTCCCTTAGAGGGCATAGATATTCAGAATGATCTCTCTTTCGAAGAGGTTCCATTTTAAATCCTCGCTCATCAGATTCACAGATTGAGGAAAAAAGAAGTTCCCTTGGTCAAAGTTCTTTGGTGGAATCAGTCTATTGAGGGAGCTACTTGGGAAGCAGAAGAAGATATGCAGAACAAGTATTCTTACCTCTTCTCTGCAAACTTAGACTCGGCTTAAGGTAACAGTCTTTCTTAGATTTACTCAGTTCCATGATCAGATATAGTTATAAACTTGGTATTCTTTATCATTGCATATTTAGTCATGCATCATGAATCAGTTCAGTTTAGAGCTCACGCATTAGATATGCATGTTCAGTGTGTAAACTTAGTATCTCATTATTTCTCAGCTTAATCAAACTCATTTGAGGACGAATGTTCCCAAGGTGGAGATAGTGTAATAGCTCATATTTTCCTAGCTCAATTTAACTCTCAGTACAGGAGTATTCATATATAAAATTTTTAAAAATATTTAGTATTTTTCAGTTTAGAGTTTACCATTGCTTAGAAAATTCAGTCAGCTTTCCAACGATATAAAGTTCGCCAAAATCCGATACCCGTGCGAAGAGTTAGAGCCATTTTTGTAAAATAGTGTGCCAACTGGCACTTCAGCACGGCATGGAGCTAGGCCAAATGGCATTTGGCGATTTCCAGTGGAGCTTCGTGAACCACCGCATCACACCACCAGCCAAATTCCTAATTGTCATTTTCCAGTATTCCATCGCGCCAAGGGTGAAATTTGCATACAAAGGGGTACCGCGATTCCACCATGTCGCGTTGATGACCCAATTGCAATTGTCGATTTCTAGTGACACGGTGCGATAGCACCGCATCGTGCCAAGGGCCCAGATCAGGTTTTGTAGTATGAATTTTTATATCTTTTCCAGGGATAATTTGGTAATTTTCCACGTCCCTAATCAGTCTTAAAACATGAAATTTAGCCCTAAAGGAGCACTAATTGCTCATTATTTCATTATTTACCCAAGAAACAAAACATTCTCTCTCAAAGGGCAAAACCCTAGTTTCAAGAAATCAAGAACAAAGCTCAAGAATTTCTCTAAGAACCTTCAAGAATTAACATTCCAAGGAATGTTAGGTGTTCATTCATGGGTTCCTTTCACCCATGAAGTCCAAGAACCCTTTTTAAACTTAAAAGATCTCAGAATTATGAATTCCATGCTTGAAATTGATTGTATTCATGTTCATGACATTAATTGGGTTTCAATCCATGATTAGTATAAATCGCATAAAATTAAAATAGTTTATGTGATAAATTATATGAATTGCATGATAAACCCTTGAATTTGACATTGAATATTGTATTTATGATGTTCATGTGTTGGCCATTATCATGTCAAATAATCCATGCTCCCCAAGTATTTGCTAAAATGCCTATGTGAAGTGGATAGTGGAATTATGAAATGTCATTATGTGTTCCCAATCATGTACAAGTCTATGCCCTACAAGTGTTTGATAAATGTCTCTATGAATGAGTTATGAATAAGTGGACATTGTTATGCTTTTCAAGATCATGCTATACTTGACTTTCACGCTATCGAGTCCTAAGCATATTTAATACCTAAAAATCTAGTTGTTCACCTAGAGCTACAGTAGTTACAGAATAGTCTTAGTAGTGTCACAATCAGTAAACTCAGTCAGTTACAGAACCAGTAAACTCAGTCAGTTACAGAACTCAGTGAAACTTAGTATCAGTCTAGATCAGCTCAGTAAAATCAGTTCAGTGTCTATTCAATTGGGAGTAGAATTCAGCACTTAGTGAACCCAAGGATGGGGGCTCACCTGCCAGTAGAGAGTGTGGTCCTTAGAAGCAGTCCTTGTGTTCTGAAACTACATAGCCAGCATAAGTTGAGACATCAACCTGCCAGTTGAGGGTTGATGAGGTGTTTCTACTGCCAGTTGAGGGTACCACCGTTCTCATTAGAGTACCTGCCAGATGAGGGTAATTCTTTAGCTTGTCTTTACCTGTGGCACGGTATTAATACCCTTCGAACTGGGGTTACAGGTTGGACCCTAAATCTATTAAAAAGGGGGCATATTAATTAGATGATTACTTCCCACAGTCTTAGTTTCAGTCTCAGTATAGAACTCAGTTCAGTTCTACAGAATCAAGACTGTCAGATATAGTCAATCAGTTTTAGTAACTTAGTTATCAGTAATCTTAGATACCAGTTACTCAGTTATCATAACTCAAAACTCAGCTTCAGTAAAAGCTTAGTTACAGTACACACGTATATACATAATATTGCATACTCAGTATTTACAGTAGTTTCAGTTATCCATGTACTTTCATATTTAGTTACTCTATATCATTCAGTCAGTTATTGTTCATGCATATGAACCCTTGCATTCAGCCTTACCTCATCTAGCATACCAGTATTGTAACGCCCCAAATCTGGTACCCGAAATGCTACACCGTGCTTATGACCTCGAAGGACCACAAGCTAACCCATGACTGATATCTGTACCTAAATACTACATAATTTACTGTATAATTGCGGAATAAAAGCAATAAGGCCATAAGGTTCAAAACTGAATAACTGATAAAAACATAACATCTGGATGGGGCATAAAATACCCAAAATAATTAATTGAAATAACTGTCTGAACAACATTGTAGTCTGAAAGCCTCTAAAATTGACTATCTAAATAGGGAGTTGATGGGATATGTCCCCAACTAACTCTAAGTGCTGAAATAAACTAAGTATTGAAAATACTAAAGTAGTAGAACATTCTCAAATAATGAGGACTCACTACTAGTCTGTCTGCTGAATGTCTGAAATATTACTGATGTTTGGAGATCGTGTCTCTAAACCTATGGTACAGAGTAAAACACCATAGCGCAAATACGTCAGTACAATTGAATGTAATGGTATGCAAGTGAGGTAGGCTAAATGCAAAAGGGTTCATATGCATGAACTATGCTAACTGGTTGAATAACATGAGCGTGAGAATACATGCATGGATGAGTAACTGTAAATGAATTTGTGATGATACTGATATAATTGATACTGATACTGAGCAACTATGTCTGACAGTCTAGGTTCTGATGAAACTAGCTTAGTTCCATATTGTACTGAGTGACTGTGTCTAACAGTCTTGGAATCTGAAAAACTATCTGAGTTTTTTTACTGAGACTAAGGTCGAGACTGTGGAAAGTAGTCATCTAACCGACATGCCCCAATAAAGCAATATAGATGAGTTGGGGTACAATTTGTAACCCCAATTAGAAGGGTATCAATACCGTGCCACTAGTAAGGACAAGCTGTGAGTGATCCCTCATATAGTAGGTACTCAAAGGAGAATAGTGGGACCCTCATATAACAGGTTAATCCACCTCATCTACTCTCAAAATAGCAGGTTTGATGTCTCAACCTAAGCTGGCTACGTAGTTCTGGAGTGCAAAGACTGCTTCTAAGAATCACACCCTCAAATAACAGGTGAATTCTCATTCTTGGGCTCACTCGGTGCTGAATCCTACTCCGATCTGAATCAACACTGAACATGATTAATTGAATTGAATTGTCTTGAGTTCCTTGGGTTCCGTGACTGATGGAATACTACTAATATTTACTAAATTACTGAGCTTTCTAAGATTACTGGGGTTACTGAGTTTTCCCGAGTCACATGACTGACCGAGTTCTATGGTTCATGGCTTGATTGAGAGTATCTTGAAAATATGAAACTCTAGGCACACAGATATATTTTTTGGGTACAAGTACCCCTAGGACTATATAGAAGGAAACTGACAAGGCATGACACTCTTGAATACATGACCAACATCAACAATCCATAATACAATAAGTTGGGGATTTCATGAAGTACATGGTTATCATAATCTTGTACATGGTAGGGATGCATATAATTAATGTCATAATTCCATATTCTAGCATCATGAGCATTTCAACAAATATCTACATTGCACATCAATAACATGGAAGTAATTTAAACATAAGGGTAAAACATGAATCCATCAGTTAAGTCACAATTGAACTATATTACATAATTTCTAGTCTCTTAGGCATTTTATCAAACACTTAGGTTGCATGACTTAGGGCATGGAATAATCATCAAACTAATATATCATAACCAACTAAAATTCATGGTTTTCAACTCACATGCTAACATATTTTTATAAAAATATATAAAAATTCCAACTTGGGAATCATACAACACAACCACATAAACATAATCAACCCATAGCGTGAATATCAAATTCATAATTTAAAACTGAATTCTTGGGCTTCATGGACGAAAGTGATCCATGAATGAACACTATGCATACCTTGGATAGAACATTCTTGAGGATTAACGATGAAGTTGTTGAAATTGGATCCTCAATTGAAAAAACCTAAGCTTGTTCTTGATAGATTTTGAGAGAGAAAATTCTAATTTGGGTGAAAAATAGTTGAATTACGTGTTTTAAAGATTATATTGGGATGGAAAATTGACCCTTTTTCCCTTGAGGACGCGTTTATTTAATGACTAAAAAACACTGGATACCGACGCTATAAGCGACGCGGTGCATTGATGGATACAACGCGATACTCAACGTGTCACACCATGATCACATCGAGCCTCAGAAGTTTTGTCTTTGGCAGCCTGCACAAATGTTGACCAATGCGATTGGCGATGCAGGGCGCCAAAATTGCATTGGTCCACTGTTTTAGAACTCCAAACATGATCTAAATGTGTTTCCAAAAATCCAAAACCTGTCTGGGAACACCTATTGATATTCCTGATCATGATTTTTAAAAATATAGACCCCTTCAAGGATGTTAAGGTCGCGTAATGAGATTGCCAACTTTCGAAGGCTAAAATAAACTAAGTCTAGAAGCTTAGCTAGGATTTTCTAAGTATGGGACCCCTTGACAAGCTTAATGGACTGAATTAAGCTTAAGAAATTTGTGGGGTCTTATAATATCTCCCCTTTGGGAACATTCATCCCCAAATGAGACTGACTGAGATGGGAGAAATGATACGCTGACGTACATACTAAATGTGAATATCTAAAACATGATTGACATTAATGGGATTCATACTGAGCATGCATATCTGATGCATGAGTATCCTATTCATAAATACATGACTGAGATTTCTGATGTACTGAGTTCTCATAATGAGAACTCATATCTTATGCATGATTATATGACTGAACTGATACATGAATGGATGACTGAATATGCAATCGTACTTAGTACCAAGTTTATAACTGGAATTCTAAGCATGAAACTGAATACCGAGTTGGTAATGATACTCAACATGATAATTAAGCAAGCTTAAGGAAAGCTATTACCTTGCGCTGAGTCTGAGTTAGCAAAGAAAAGGTGGGGATACTTGGTCCGCATATCTGCTTCTGCTTCCCAAGTAGTGCCCTCAACGAATTATTCCACTAAAGAACTTTGACTAAAGTGACTTCTTTGTTCCTCAGTCTACGAGTCTGGTAGTCAAGAATTACGATTGAAATCTCTTCATAAGAGAGGCTGTTCTGAATATCTACGCCCTCAATAGAGACTACGACTGTTAGGTCACCTATGCACTTCTTTAGAAAGGAGACATGGAAGACTGGATGAACTGAGGCTAGATCTGAAGGCAATTCGAGCTCATAAGCTACCTTGCCGAAGCGACTGAGAATTTTAAAGGGACCGGCATATCGGGGACTGAGCTTTCCCTTCTTGCGGAATCTCTTAACTCCCTTCATGGGATAGATATTTAGATAAACAAAGTCACCAATCTCGAACTCGAGATCCTTTATGCACACATTCGCATAAGACTTCTGTCGGCTCTGAGCAGCTCGGAGTCTTTATCTTATCAACTGGACTTTTTCTAAGGCATCGAATACTAATTCAGGCCCTATAACTGAGGCCTCACTAACTTCAAACCAACCGAATGGAGATATGCATCTCCTACCATAGAGAGCTTCGAATATAGCCATCCGAATACTGGAATAATAGTTGTTGTTGTATGCAAACTCAATTAAAGGCAAGTGGTAATCCCAACTACCCTTGAAATCAATTGCATACGCTCGCAGAATATCTTTTAAAGTATGAATGGTCCTTTCTTACTTGACCATCTGTCTGAGGATGAAAGGTTGTACTAAGATAAACTTGGGTACCAAGACCCTTTTGGAATACTTTCCAGAAGTGAGAGGTGAACTGAGTACCTCTATCTAAAATAATGGACAATGGAACACCGTGTAATATGACTAACTCCCTAATATAGAGTTTGGTGTAATCCTCAACTGAATAAGAGGTATGGACTGGAAGGAAATGAGCTGACTTGGTCATCCTATCTACAATGACCCATACTGAATCATGTTGGCGACGAATATTAGGCAAACCCATCATAAAATCCATGTTTACTTCTTCCCACTTCCAAGTAGGAATAGTGAACTCCTGCATGGACCAACTAGGCTTCTGATGCTCTATCTTAACTTGCTGACATGTAGAGCACTTAGCTACAAACTCTGCAATATCTCTTCTCATCCCACTCCATCAATAGATCTCCCGCAAGTCATGGTACATCTTTGTGGCCCCTAGATGAATAGAGTAGCGCACACCATGCACTTCTGTAAGAATTCGCTGCCTCAAGTTGTCTACACCTGGCACACACAGACGACCCTAAAAATGCAATACACCATCTCCCCCTTGGGAGAAAACCTCTACCTTCTGATCTTTGACTGACTCTTTCAACCTGACTAGGTTGGGATCTCTATCATGTTTTTCTTTCACCTCAGAAACTAGAGATGATTCTGAACTGTTCTAAACCCATATACTACCCTTTGAAGAATCGACCAAACAGATACCTAGTCTGTAAAGCTGATGAACTTCCTGAGCTAACTTCTTCTTACTATCCTTAACATGAGCAACACTACCCATAGACAGTCTACTGAGAGCATCAGCCACTACATTGGCTTTGCCCGGATGATAAAAGATACTCATATCATAATCTTTTAAGAGCTCTAACCACCTTCTCTGACGGAGGTTGAGATCTTTCTGAGAGAATACATACTAAAGGCTCTTATGATCTATGAAGACATCTACATGAACTCCGTATAGATAATGTCTCCAAATCTTTAAGGGTAAAACTACGACTGCTAACTCAAGATCATGAGTAGGATAATTCTTCTAATGGGATTTAAGTTGTCTGGAGGCGTAGTCTATGACCTTACCATTCTGCATGAGGACACAACCCAAACCTACTCTGAATGCATCATAATATACTATGAACCCATATAGACCATCTGGTAATACTAGAACTGGAGCTGAGGTGAGTAGAGTCTTCAACTCCTAAAAGCTCTTCTCGTACGGATTTAACCATTGAAACTTTCCTTTCTTCTAAGTCAATCTGGATATAGGGGATGCAATAGAAGAAAATCCCTCAACAAACCATCTATAATAGCCAGCCGAACCCAAGAAACTCCTGATATCTGATGGAGTTACAGGGCAGGGCTAGTTTTTTACTGCTTCGGTCTTTTGAGGATCAATTCTAATGCCATCACCGGAAATGATATGACCAAGGAATGCTACTGACCTTAGCCAAAATTCACACTTACTGAATTTGGCGAATAACTAATGATTTCTGAGAGTCTGTAATACTATTCTAAGATAGTTTGCATGATCACTCTTACTGCAGGAGTAAACAAGGATGTCATCTATGAAGACTATGATGAATATGTCCAAGTACTACTTGAACATACGATTCATCAAGTCCATGAAAGTTGCTGGGCATTGGTAAGACCAAAGGACATAACTAAGAATTTTAAGTGACCATATCGAGTAAGAAAAGCTATTTTCGAAATGTCACATTCTCTGAGTCTGAGCTGATGATAGCCTGATCTGAGGTCTATCTTAGAGAAATAGCTAGCACCCTGAAGTTGGTCAAATAAGTCATCAATTCTAGAAAGTGGATATTGGTTCTTGACCGTGACTTTATTGAGCTGACGGTAATCAATGCACATTCTGAGAGAGACGACTTTCTTTCGCACAAATAAGACTGGTACGCCCCATGGGGATACACTAGTCTGATGAATCCCTTATCTAGGAAACCCTTCAACTATTCTTTCAATTCTTTGAGTTCTACTGGTGTCATTCTGTATGGCGGAATAGATATAGGCTAAGTATCTGGAAGAAGATCAATGCCGAAATTTATTTCCCTTTCGGGAGAAATTCCTGGAAGATCTTCAGGAAAGATATCTGAATATTCATTCACAATAGGGACTGATTTAAAACTGGAAACTTCGGAGCTAGAGTCTTTAACATGAACAAGATGATAGAAACATCCTTTAGTTATCATTTTCCATGCCCGAAGGTAGGAAACAAGTTAACCTCTAAAAGCTGAAGTACTACCCTTCCACTCTAGGACAGGTTCATTAGGAAACTAAAACTGGACAACTCTGTTTCTGCAGTCGGTTGTGGCATAGCAAGAATGAAGCCAATCCATGCCGAGAATGACATCAAAATCAGTTATCTCTAATTCGACTAAGTCTGCTAAAGTGACTTTTTGAGATATCATAACCGGGCAGTTCCTGTATATCCGTCGGGCTAGGATATTATAACCGGACAGGTTCATTACAATGTTAGTAATATTGTAATAAAAATTTTAAATTAAAAATAAAAGATATTTAAATTTAAAAATACTAGGCTTATTGAAAAAATAACTCTAACTAGGAATCTATAGTTAAAGAGTCCTAAATAAACTCTAACTATTTCATAATAATAATAATAACAATAATAATAATAATAATAATAATAATAATAATATATTATGAAATAGTTGTAGTAGTACGTATATATTGATATTAGTAGCAGTGGGTAATAGATATATTATAATACATTTGATTAAATGTTAAATTAAAGATGAAATATAATAATAATAATAATAATAATAATAATAATAATAATAATAATAATAATCTCATTGGTTGCAAAATATTTTCTCAATTCAAATATATAAATTATTAAGTAAATATACATCACATTTAAAAAAAAACAAGGATAAGAAAGAACAATAAACCAATCTTTTTTTAACAAATTAATATGAAAGTTGAAATTTAAATTTGAATGAAAAATCAAATTAATGTGTAAAATGGAGAGTCCTAATTAATTTTGGATCAGGCTGCACGTTTGTTGAATTCAAGCTTTGTCTTTTAACTTAAATTCTTATATGTTAATTCAAGTAAACTTTATTTTTAACTTTAATTAATAATTAATATAAAAATCTAATTTTTTTATAATAATAAAAGAAGGTTTTATACATGCATTAAATTATGCAAATGACAACCTATTTAGAAGTTACATGACAACTTTAGGACAAGGTTACTAATATTATAATAAAAATTTTAATTATAAGATTAAAAAAAAAAAAAATTGAACTACTATGCATTTTGAAGAAAAAAGAAAAGATTCTTATTAGCTTTAAACTAGGAATCTATAGTCAAAGAGTCCTAAACAAACACTAACTATTTCATAATAATAATAATTATGATAATAATAATAATAATAATAATAATAATAATATAATAATAATGTATTAATAAATGGGTGAAACTTTAAAAATCAAACTCCCCCCTCTACTTTGAATAATAAGAATTCTCCTCCCCCACCCCACCCCCATCCCTTTACCTTGGCAATGTCTATTTTAACCTTGGCATTAGCAATATCTTCTTATGGTATACATTATTTATTTTAGTCAAGTATTTATATATTTTTATTTAAGTTTTTTAGTATAATATTTTCAATAAACTTGTCACAAAAGCTAATGTTATTTTTTATGATTGTTATTTTAATGAGATAACGCACAAGTATTTTTTGTCTCCCCCAAAAGAAGTACAAAAATATTCTGATACTTGACATCCAGATCAGCAAAAATAAGTTTAGATGGTAATAGGTCTCTCTTAAAGTTTTAGTGTGTCATAACAACTTCAGATTTAGTTTAGGGGTACCTTGTCCCTTATCTCTTATTTTACATGCATTAAGTCTATGTGTGCGTAATATATATATATATATATATATATATATATATGCACATGAGTTTCGATATACTCCCTAGGTTCTTTTTTACTTGTCACTTTTTATTTTTTCAGGTCAACCTGCATAAATTTTGACAAATATTTTAAGATATATTTTTTCATTTTACTAATATGAAGAAAGATTGCAACTTATAGTATTTTTCATATATTTTCTGATCATCTAAATTTTAAATTTAAATATTAAAGTATACATCTTAAAATGTTGGTCAAATTTCATGCAAGTTGACCTCAAAAAGCGAAATACTGACAAGTAAAAGTGAACAGAGGGAGTATATATTTATAATATAAGTAAACGTTTGAATTAATTTAGTATAAAATATATCTTCATTTTTGTTATATGTTATATATTACATGTATTGAAAAATGTTTATGAAATTATTTGTATTTGTTATTTTCACTAGTATAAATAGATATTACTGTTTTAATTATTATTGATAAATAAATTTACATATCATGGTCATTTATTTCAGTTAGAACATTACTAACTTATATACTTAATATATGTTTCTCACATTTTTTGTCTAGAAAATAATTTTCTTTTTATTTATAAAAATTTACTATATATATTAAAAATAAAAAATATAATAATTTTAAAGAGGTAAAGAAAAATAAAGATTAATAGTGTAAGGGTAAAATAGGTATTTAAAAAAGACAATTAGGAAAAAGAGGGGAGAATGGTTATTGTTTAAAGTTGAGGGGGGAGTTTGATTTTTAAAGTAAAGTTGAGGGGGGGGGGGGGGGGAAATGATTTTCACCCATTAATAAATAGTAGTAACAATAGTAGTACATGCGAGATATTAGTAGTAATAATAGTAATTAATAATCACAGTAATATAGTAGTAATACATACCTTTTTTTTCATTTTTCATCCGGTGTCCGCATTGGAGCCCCGACTAATCTGGATTGCACGTTACAGGGCCCATTAAGGGGGTACCACTCATATCCGATATCCGGTATGACTTTTTCAACTTCTACTTTCTCTATTACTGTAAATGAATTATTTGTCTACTTTTCACGCTAATTTGTCTCTCACTACAAATAAAAACAACTTCCAAGATGATAATAAGTAAAAGAAATCAATAATAATTGAAACAAAGACTCTGATAAGTAAAGATGCATAGGTAAATCATTTTAAATTAATACCATTTCTATTATTTAATTGATGAAGAAGCAATCTTGAAAGTTTATTTTAATTTTTAGTGATAATTTTGTTGCTATTATCGACCTGCATACGAGATAAAAAAGAATAAAAGAAGAAAATAATTATAACTGCAAAAGTAGAAATTTTATTGGTATAGTTGTCAAGCTTAAGTTTTGCAAAGTCCGTATATGCTATTATTGTTCTTCTTTCTTTGTAGTTTATGATTATCTGATTTCTATATTATGTAAGTACCACATTCACATATTTATTT
Organism: Capsicum baccatum var. pendulum; assembly: GCA_030864225.1. Classification (NCBI taxonomy): domain Eukaryota; kingdom Viridiplantae; phylum Streptophyta; class Magnoliopsida; order Solanales; family Solanaceae; genus Capsicum; species Capsicum baccatum. Next base: position 152,989,331 of record CM061560.1, on the reverse strand, counting down.
TATTAGGAGGATACAAAACAGATTTATAGATAATTAGATATTTTAATTTATTTAGTCTCTTTTGATTTTACTAATTTATATTTATTTATAAAGTATTTTAGTAATTTTGAGCGTCATTTAGTTTCATAATATAGAGAAAGAAAATAAAAAAGATACAAAATCAAATCATAGCCTAAAAAGATAATTTTTAATATAATAACTTAAACATGTTGTATGAAGATTGCATAGTTATATTTTTTTCTAAAAACAAAATATAGAATAAAAACTTAATTGCTTATGTGTATAACACAAAAAAATAATTTAAAACAAAATCAAATTAGAGAAAAATAATGTAACGAAAGTACAATAGAAAAAAATGTATATTATGAATATTATAATAAAAAGGGATGGGGTGGGGGAGGGGGTGTAAATTTATTTTATGAATATTATAATAAAAGAATATGAAATATAATTTTTTTTACAACTAATGAATTTTTTTAATAGATTTGGTTAGAGTTAGGGGGATTGGGATAGGGTGGAAGCGTATAGGGAGGGGGAGGTAAAATTATTTTTATTTTTTGTTCTAAAAGTTGAGGGTGGAGGTGGGGGGTTGATATGGATGTGTAGGTGGGGGTTAGGGGTGGGAAGTGGATAGGGGTGTAGATTTCTTTTTTTCACATTTCATTGAGAAATAAAATGAAAGTTAAACTTTTTTCCTCAAAGGTAATATGATTTAACATGTTCGAATAAGACATTCTATAATAAAATGATTATAAAAAATATTTTAATATTATCAGTGCATCGCGCGGGTACGTATACTAATATACTTATACATTAGGTAGCCCCTTACACATTATTTGAATGTATAATAAAACAAGTTTGCCTATATTTATTGAAAGAGAAATCAGATAATATTTTTTTCCCCTTAATTAACGCCAATAAATACCTATCATTATGGATTGTATGATTAAATATAGTAATTTAAATTCAAAAAATTCTTAAATATCACTGTTAGTTTTTCTCATTGTTGAATTACATTTTTGAAAGAAAAAAATCGTCTTCTTTTTTCTTCAATTCTCGGGAAAAAAATATGAACATCCCCATATTATTGCATAATTTTGGTATTTGGGAGTCGAAAATTATTTATCAATCCTACAAAAATGATGCAATTATTGTTTCGGAAAGTATTAACTTTTTGAAATTGATTGCTACGATCGCGATGAAATTGAATATTGACGAAGTTCGTAAAAACCTTGAAGTAAAATATATTGTTGATGGTAATTCTTGTCCAATTATCATAAGGAATGACAATGGAGTGAGGGGTTACATTTAGTTGAAGAAACAATTTTCAAGGTAAAATACATATACATGTCGTTGACCCTCATACATTGCTTTAATGTATGAGGAAACTGTTTAGCCTATATTTATGGAAAGAAAAATCAGATAGAATGATTTTATTGCTTAATTAATGGCATTAATTAACTCTTCTGATTTATTGGATGCTTAAAAATAGTAACTGAAATTCAAATTCAAAAAATATCTTTAAACATCACCATAATTTTTTTTTCCATAAATGAAATTCAAATTTAAAAAATATCTTTAAACATTACCATAATTTATAAGATATATATACCATAATTTATTTTCCTATACATAAGATATATATGTATAATCTGTTTTAATACATTAGTTTCCATCATAATTGCAATATATTAAATGTATAAAAAAAATTAGTAATTAAAAATAGCAATTCCCTATACATAAGATATAGGAAAAAGGCTTAAATATAACACTGAACTATCAGAAATGGCTCATTTATGCCATCAGTTAAAAGTTGAGCTCATTCATGCCATCGCCGTTACAAAACCAGCTCATCTATATCGTTACTTTTTAACAGTGATTTTCATAAACAACTTTGCCATGTGGCCTTTTATTAGAGGTCCACGTCATTAATTAAAATATGCAAAAAGGCTCAAATATGTCATAGAACTATCATAAATGACTCATTTATGCCATCAGTTAAAATTTTGGCTCATTTATGCCATCGCCATTATAAAATCAACCCACTCATGCTATTACTTTTTAATGATGGGCTTTTAAAAATAGTTTTGCCACGTGGTCCTTTATTAGAAGTTTACGCCATTAATTCAAAGAGATCAATATTAATTTCAAAAAATCTGAAATTAGTTAGTATTGGGATTATTTATTTGAAATGATTTTTCAATAATATATATTCCCCTAATTCGTTATGGGAGAACGGAGAAGTTGTATTGGTATGCCTCTTTCTTATTTTCGCTTGCCCTAATCGTTCATTGGCTTATTTTCTTGCAACTTCGGAGTATATATTAGAGTCACTAGAGTTAAAACTAATCAGTTACTATAGGATAGATTTTTGAGGTTTCTGTTAAGAATAACATTTATAATGATTTAGAATGAACTAGAACTAGTCAAAGGATATACATTAATCACTATTTTTTCTGATTAGAAAAATAGTTGTTGTAGGAAAAAATACTTTAATGGGTGTGGGTCGGGTTATGTTAAATGAATCGGTTATTTTTAATGGACAAAGATATTTTGAAATTAATATTGGTTTATTTTAATTAATGTCGCGTACCACTAATAAAAGGTCACATGGCAAAATTATTTTTGAAAACTCACCATTAAAAAGTAATGAAATGGGTGAGCTAATTTTATAACGACGATGATATAAATGAGTTGAATTTTTAACTAATGGCATAAATGAGCCATTTCTGATAGTTCAGTGGCATATTTAAGCCTTTTCTCTTATTTTAATTAATGACGTGGACCTTTAATAAAAGGCCACGTGGCAAAGCTATTTTTGAAAACCACCGTTAAAAATTAATGGCATGGATGAGCCAATTTTGTAATGGTTTTTGACACCCAATTTTGACCTTTCGATATTATTTTTAGGCTGTTATTTTATCAAAATTATTGAATTTCAATTATTAATAATTTTTTCATTATTCTTGCATTTAAGTATATACTGACGTATTGCATTCACAATTTAGGAAAAATGCATAAATTATTTTATTATTTTATCATGTTTATACTTTTAAAAATCAAATACAACATTTTATGTAATTCTATTAATTAAAATGTTTTTAACATAACTGGGCACACTCACATTTTTGCAAATACATTGTCTAGTTTTTCATTATTTAATTCTATTTATTGATATTATTATTTTTCACTACATTGTTATTATATATATTATTAGTATTTATTATTTGTTATTATAATTTATTATTTAATTATTATTATTTATTATTTATTATTATTAAAATTTATTTATTTTTATTATTATTATTTATTATTTATTACTATTGTTCACTTATTATTATCATATATTGTTATCTCTTCTAAAATTTAAATAAAAATCTAAAATTGAAGTCATTTGTCTAATTCATTCATCTCTTAGCCTCAATTTTATTACAATGTCAGCCTTTTATTACAATTATAGCTAATTTTTTCACTCAATTTTACATGGTACTCAATTTTGATCAATCTCAGCTGTCGATCAAAAACTGATCTGATGGCTGAGATCAAACCTCCTTTACTCTCCTTTATTAAAATAACAACAAAACCTAAACCTAACCCTAATTCCTAAAAAAACCATCCGCCCCTCCCATCCCTCTAACCTTTCTCTCTCTATCTCCGCTTCTTTCTTCTCATCATCATCAACATCCATGGCTGTCGGCAATGGCGCCGCCGCTGTCTCATCACCAAAGAGCCCTTCTCCTTGCCCCCCTCTCACTCTACAAAACCCCTCCAAATATTGATCTCCCCCCTCTCCTCCGATCTCTCCATCGCCAATCGACCACAAAAATAACCATGACACCGCCATGCATACAGCCTCGGCGCTGTCTTCTCTGGCAAAAACAAGAATGACCAGCCTCTCTTCGCCGATCAGAGCCACCACTCCAGCTCCGCCCCCAGATCTGTCGCCTCCACCAGCCATGATTCGACCCCCTTTCTTTGCCTCTATCCCACGCTGCTTCAAATCCATAACCCCCTTCGACTACGGTGCCACCAAAAACAAAAACCGCACCCCCCCCCCCCCCCCAGATCTGACTATTATACGGTTTGTTTCCTTAATGGCATGTTTGTTGATTTGATTTGCATGTTCTTTTCGTCACTGAATTTCCTAAGATTTATGATATCTGACTGTCAGTGTGAGTTAATTCATCTAGCTACGTGTTTATCATTGGACTATTATGTGCGAAAACCCTCAATTTTGACACTCAATGTGATTGTTGACTACTGCTTGTTATTGAAAGATGCTATACATGGATTATATTTGAATCAGTGTTTATGGTAAAATATTGATTGTGTTTGTTCCTAATTGACAATGGATTCTGGGCTTTTAGTAGAATTAACGGATGGCTTTTAATTAATTTGAGTATATATGGTAAATGATACGTGTTTCTGTTATTATTTTCCCTCTTTCAAATTAGTATTTTCCTTACCCACCTATTTATGGCAAACATGAAATAATTGATTGAGCAAGCCTTCTTTTAAGGAAATTATGGGTGATTGATTTCTCCTCTTTCTTATTTTTACCGTCGACTAAATTTACATAATATCACTTCAGTAATTAACGGGGTGGAATATTTCTTTTCCTGTTTTGTCTCGGCTGACTGATTTCTTTGACACTATATAAACTCATCCCTTCATTCACAAAAGGGGACAGTGAAAAGTTCTCAAGTCTCACAATTACAATTACTACTACTACTCTTAAACAAAAATCATTGACTACTTTTTACAAAGGCAATTAAATATTTTTAAGTACTTTTTGTTTCTCTTTAGAGGCTTCTATTAACATCTTGCATATCTCACTATTATGTATACTTGGCTTTTTACTTCTATTATTATTTATCTCTCTTACTGCTAATCACTGGTAAGTTCACAAATCGATGCAATTTTCTTTTCTTTGTGTGTTGACTGCATCATGCCGTGACAAAATTTATAAAACATGTCTGTAAGAAATTTTGATGTTCATCATATATTCTTTCTTTGCATGCCATTACATCTTATTTTGCAGGTTTAAGTAGACAACTACGAGTTTCGAAGAGTCACCAGATTAGTTATATAGTTAGATTGTATTGGCTTGAGTGTACTTTCTTATTATTTGATTTGTAATATTGTGTAAAGACATTATTATCAATGTAATAATATATTTTTTTGGGAACTGCTTTGGGGGGCGGGGATTATATGGTCTGTGAACAGTACAGGTAGGCACAACCTAGGATTACGTGCAAGACATATTATTTGAATCATCTAGGCACAAAATTAGGGTCTATTAATATGAATATTGCTACGGTTTATTAATTACTCTTATCTATCTAAAATTGACGTATCATATTAATTGATATTAAGCTTATTAATTTGACATTGGGCATGTTGACGTATTTCTACATGTTAAGCATATTGATTTGAACCTAAGCATGCTAATACCTTTTTAACATATCCACATTGAATTAAGGCATGATAATATTTTTGATACATTAGCTTATTACATTAATTTTCGTATGTTAAGCACAACTTATTTAGTATGTCTTTACATGTTTAGGCGTGTCGACACAGTTTTAGGCATATTAAAATAATTTGAGCATGTTATCATCAAAGTTTCAGCATGTCTAACATCTAGTTTAGCAATTTTAGATTAATTTCCAGCATGTTTAAAATGCTAGTTCCCTACATTTATAGCATGTTAAAATATTAGATTTTAGGCATTCTTGGCATGTTTTCAGCATATCAACATGAAAATAGTGCGGCTTAACGTTATTCTCAGCATATTTAATTAATTTGTTAGCATGATTAATTAATTTTTTTCAGCATGTTTAAGTAACTTTTTAGTATGTTTAAGTAACTTTCCAGCATGATTAAGTAACTTTCCAGCATGATTAAGTAACTTTCAGAATGATTAATTAATTTCTCAGCATGTTTAATTAATTTTTTAGCATGCTTAATTAATTTTTTCAGCATGTTTAGGTAACTTTTCAGCATGTTTAAGTAACTTTTCAGCATGAATAAGTAACTTTCCAGCATGATTAATTAATTTTTCAGCATGTTTAATTAACCTTTTCAGCATGTTTTTCAGCATGTTTAGTTGACTTCCAGCATGCTAAAATACTAGTAATTCTCTACATTTTCTACATGTTAATTTGTTCTCCACATCTAAGTGCATACCTAACATGTTAACGCATCCTTTAATATTTTACTAGTTTCTTGTATTCTCATTACACATAATTCACAAGCACATTTTCTTGACACATTTACCACACTTTTAACACCTCTCATGAACACACATAAGGTTGTTGCATACACAAATCACAATCTTTTATCACGAATCATTGATCATCTAGACACCATGCCTATAGGTTAATGACATAACAAATAATCATTTGTCTTTGCATGCTATCACATTAATCAACTCTTTAATAACCAAGAGGCTAACGTGAGACATTACTTGCTACTTGACGTCCTTCATAGTTTACGCGCTTCGAGTCTTATGCAACATAACTTTTTTTTTGTCTAGAACACAAATCCAAAATAGTAAAGTCCAATGCCTCTTAGACGATAGGTGGGATGTTAAGTATTACTAAAACATTAGTTTTATCCTTGTCATAAAACGCCCTTAGACTTGACATCAAGCCTAGGTGGGATGGGTAGTCATTTGGAAGTGATGATCCCAACGGATATTAACGGCAAAGATAATGACATTATTACTTGTCTAAGAGTTAGGCCCTTGGGTAGAATGATGATTAAACAAGTTGGGTTTTTGATTCGAATAAAACCAAAACATTTTTTTGTTTGATGTGGACGATGTCTTTATTTACTTTACATACATATTATTTGGGGTAATTAATTTATTATAGAAGCAGTCCCCTTTTGTTGTAAATTATGGTATTTCTTTCTCCTCGCATATCTTATTTACATGTTTTATTTATTCATTTAGATAATCAACAATTAGAAACAACAAAATGACATGTGTTTTGTTTATTAATTACTTTCTCACTTAGTTAAATATAAAATTAATGATAAAAGAAAAGACTTTATTTGATCACATAGAATCCCCATGTAAAGTATGAATTCGGCCGGGAACCACCTTTGTGGACCTCAAAAGGTGCCTGACACCTTCCTTTCGAGGTAATTTGAACCCTTACCCAAACTCTGGTGAACTAAGACAAAACAACAAAAATAGGTCCGTAGTAGCCTAGACCGGTGCCCTAACGCACCTTAGTTCGTTAGGTGGTGACTCTTCACATCATCACCCTCAAAACAAACACCAAAAAGAGTTTTTCAAGTCAAATCCCGCCTTCCGCGAGGAAAATCATGCGCGACAGAATGGCGACTCTACTGGGGATCTTAGATTCTAACTATTACGAGTTTGTATTTTATGTGGGATCTTACTTTGTGTCTGAATTTTATTTTTGATTTTGACTTTTCATGATTATTGTTTGTTTTGACACCTTGATTTATTTTTCCACTTGTTAACCCTTCTCCTGACTCATCCGTTAGTATATTGGTCATCTCTAGGATCAACTCTTACTTCGATAAAAGTTTTAGTCTTATTCACAATCTCTTACTGCAACTTATTATTTTAGGATATCCTCTTCCTAATGTTTCCAACACTTACATACTATTGTCCTACCAAGATTCTCGAACATTAATATCTTCGTACTCATGTCGTGCTTTAGATTTCATAACCCCTAAGTCACATATAGCTCTCATAACATCTATTCACTCTGAATGAGCATAACTCACTATTTTCAAATAAGTAGAATATTCATTCTACACTCTCGTATGTACTCTTTATTTTTAATCAGAAGTCTTTTCTTCTAAGGTTGACTAAAGTTGAACATCAAGGATGGCTAGTCAAGCAATGTTTATCGATCTAGTCAATAACGACGATGAACATGAGAATTTGGGAAGGATAGAAGGCAAAATAGAGAGAATTAGGGGGATAATGACTAATCTCCGAGGTTTGGTTGAAATGCCACCAGATTTTCCAAAGCCACTATCTGAAGCTAACTTCATTGCTCCCACCTACACTATGTCGTCTCCTATATCAATGACCTCACCCACACCTGATTGTGGGGCACAAGTGTCTTCAAGTCGGTATTCAGTTGCACTGCTGAAGGCACCTAATGGGTTGACCACTATGGGCAAGGGAGAAGAAATAGAAGGAGAAATTCCAAACCATGAGGCAGGGTCATCTTAACCGCTTAAGACGAATAAGTCGCCCAAAGCTAAGAAAGGAGACAATAATAAAATTGTGAACTTGAACCTCCCATTATATGACGGGTCTGGAAACCCACATTCCCACTTGAAGGAGTACGTTGACAAGCTATCGATTATAGGGTAAAGTGATAACCTTAAGACGAAACTCTTTCTTAGTTCACTCAAGGGTCCAACGTTAATGTGGTACGCCAAAAAATATTCTAGCAAGTGGATCTCTTGGGAAGATTTGGCAATTGACTTTATTAGGCAATTTGAAAATGAGCTTAAGAGAAAGCCCATAGCCGAGATTGATTTGGTTGAGTCACAGTTCAGAGACAAAGGAAAGACGATCATCAATGAGACATCAAAACCTACAAAGTTTGAAGTAATCATACCCCAACCTCAACTAATATGGTACCAAGCTCCAGAAATTGTGCCATCATCCAATTACGTCCAAGCCTATTATCCTCAATCCTTCACAAAACCTCCTCCACAAACTATTTGGTACTCACCTCCATTTGTTGCTCTAACATCAAACTACCCTCCAATGTCTTACCAAAATCCACCAACAAATCAACAATCCACCAAACATCAACATGAGCTCTAGAAAAATCCACCAAAATAATACACTTCTCTGGGCGAATCCATAGAACAGTTGTATGACCGACTCAAGGAGGCAGGCTACATCACGCCCATTACTGCCGTACCTTGTGATCCTAAGTCTCGATGCTATCGTCCTGACCAAATTTGCACCTATCACTTCGGGATAAGATGACATTCTACTAAGGCGTGCTTTTCTTTGAAGAACATGATCCAAAAGTTGATCGACACCAAAATGATAGACGTGATGGGGAAAACTTCTAAATCTGATTGATTTCTCAAGATTAACTGGCACTTGTAGACATTGGTGAAAGAAGATTATATTGATTATCTGCTCTAGACTTCCAAACATTCGAAATTCCTTTAAGTTTCATAATTTGCAGTTTCTTTTATGTGTTCCTCCTAATGTAATGTGAACTACAATCGACCTGATTCCCTTATGGATACGTAGGCGCTCATTTAATGAGTTTGGTCTCATCATAATAAAACTTTTTTACCCTGCTTTATCATTTTCTATACGGAGTTGGATGAATTGACAATATAATATAAATCAACAAATCTGATGTTCAACAAAAGTCGACCTTGTTCCTTCCCTATATTTTCATCTTCTTTACAATTGTAATTGCAAATTTGATATCGCGTTACATCACTGTCTTATTTCGTGCATTAGGAGCTCAAATATTTATGCCTAGGCCAATTATTAAGCCCTAGTCTTCATCCTAGTATGCCTTTGTTTTTTGTTTATTATGTTTTGAACTTATATGTGCTATGTGATAACTTTCATTTGGGATTGTTTATTTCATTTTAAGGTTGTATAGCATTTGAACATCGAACCCAAGTGACATTCTACAAAATGATAAATATGCTCAATATTCAAAAAGTTTTTACTCCTCCTTCTCACGAACTACGTTGGAGCAGACTTCCATTTGGATACGTCGACAGTCCACTTTGGGTCTGGTCTTAATCTAAAAAAACATTTTCTTTCCCTTTCTTTCAATTACACTTCCAAAATGTCGAGCTAATAAGCCCAACTTCTGAGCATATTAAGGGCAGATTACGGCTACAATATTCAAATGTAGGACAACCATTTCTGTTGAACTAATATTTTATTTGAGTGGTACAGGAACATAAGGTTCCACCCGTTATAAAATGTTTGATTTTATTAACATGTTTATTCTTTCCCTATATGTTCCTTTTACCTTACTAACTTGATTTTTTTAATTTTTTTTATTATTTATTTATTTTCTCCCACACCTCCAAGATTGATTCATGCATTCTCTTTCCCATTACACCAACTGAAAAAAAGACTCAGTCTCCTTCTCTTAAGGCTCAGTTATCAAGACAAAGAAATGGGTGATAACAACGAAACTAGAAAAGAGCATGGTGAGATGATCATACAAATGGAACAAAGAATTCTTCAACTACAAAGGGAATTGTCACAAGCCCGTAACTTGTCTAATTTACCCCTTGCTTTGAATGCTCCTCTCGAACCACAAGTTGAGGGTAACATTGTTGTCAAATCTAATGCCACATTCACATGTCATACCTTACCACCACTTCCTATTTCACAACCCCCAAACAATTCAACCCACATATACACGTTGCCTAAACGTAACTCACATCCACATTCTTGTCCACCGCAATGTCACACATATCCAGCTCCACTAAATTATCAAACAACATCATTGCCTATAATACATCGCCAACGTTTACCGTAAATATTCCTCATCCAAACAGCTATACTTTAGATCCAAGTTATGTAAAAATGACCCCATTTACCCACCATCAATATAAATCTAAACATCCAACAAACACCGCTCTTATGCAATCCGTGGTTGAAAGATTGAAACAACTTGAAGGCAATAAGGGGTTGAACAGGCTAAGTTACAAGGATGTGTGCATATACCCTAATGTTGAACTGCCAGAGGGATACAAACCTCCTAGATTTTAATTGTACAGTGGGACTGGAGATCTAAAAGTCCACTTGAAATTATACTATGACAAGTTGGCAGAAGTCGATAAAAACATATAGATTCTTATGAAGTTATTAATGAGGAGCCTCACTGGAGATACCTTATCATGGTATGTCATACAAGATGCAACAAAATGGTCAAAATGGACTGACATGGCCTCTGCTTTTATAGAAAGATTTGAGTTTAGTGTCGAGAATGCGCCTAATTGGTTTTATATTCAAAAGTTAAGGAAGAAACCTACAGAATCATTTTGAGAATATGTAATGAGATGGATACATGAAGCTTTTAAGGTGTGTCCCCCTTTAGAGGAAGGTCAAATGAAAGAATTTTTCATACATGCCCAAGAGCCACAATATTATGAAAGGATGATTCTTGTAGAGGATCGAAAGCTTTTTGACATCATCAAATTAGGCGAGAGAATTGAAGAAGACATTAAAAATAGCATGATAATAAATCTGGAAGCACTGCAAGCGATTAAGACTCCAAAGGCCGATGAGAACAATGATATGAAGGAAGTAAATGTTGTTTTGACTATGCAAAATCCTAAAATCGAAACACCCATATATCAAGCACCTTCATATCCATTTCAACAACCTCCTTTCTCCCAAATACCTCTAACTACCTTCCAACAACCATTAGTTTATCAAAACCCACCAACGACTCTACGACCCAATCAATTTGTTGAACCTCGAGCCAAATATTCGAAAAATCAGTCAAGATAGTACACTCCTTTGGCTGAGCCTCTAGACTATCTTTACAAGAGATTAAGGGTTGATGGCTACATTACTCCAATTTCTGCAATTATAATGAATACATGTGCGAAATGGATTGATCATGACAAAGTTTGTGCTTATCATTCAGGACTGACAGGCCACATCATAGAGGAATGTCATACTTTAAAAGACAAAATTCAAGCACTAATTGATACCAAGGTGATAAGTGTGACGGGGCCATATCTTGATATTGATTAAGCATTGGCACATATCTGACATTAAGGAAGAGATATCACGTCATTTCCTCATTCCAGGCTCTCAAGCACTTGAGTTATTATAACCTTTACATATGCTTGGAACAATATGAATTTATCTTATGTAATTTGAACTACGTTTGACCTGATTCCCATTTAAGAGGGATACGTAGGCGCTCCTATGGAGTTCGGTCTTATCATAATAAAATTTTCATATTCTCCTGAAGCATATAACTGGGGCAGAATTTTTTAAACGAATTCAAAAATTCTATGATTATACAAGTTTAAGATGGACCAGACATATAACTTGGGCAGAATGTTTGAGAGAGTCTCCAAAATTCTGTCAAGAAGCATTTTAACAAATTCAAGGCTACCAAGATTGATGCTATGAACTGGGGCAGAAATTTTTGAGGATCCTCAAAAATTTCATCAACGATTACATCTCAAGAAAATGATGGATTCGGGACTGAACAAAGGAGTCGGCAGAGACACTTTCCCTTTTTAAAACTAACAATTTCTTTTGAGTGCAGGAATAGAATGACGAGTACAAATCTTGAGTATGCTATACACCATCAGAAAATATATGGTTAAGTATTGTCATCCTATATTCTGAGTGGGTCAAGCACTACCCTCTCTCATAAACTTATTTAAAAAGTAAGCATAGTTTTGAAAATTCAATGGAGTTAAGCACTACTCTACCAAAATCTCTCCAAGGCTAAGCATTGTCCTTGGAAAGTTAAGTGGGTTAAGCACTAACCTCTTTCAAGAAGCTGATTAAGGCAAAGCATTATCCTTGAAAGTTAGTTGGGTTAAGCACTACCCGGTCTTGAGAAATCATCTTAACTAAGGATTGTTTCAGAAACTCGATGGAGTTAAGCACTACTATATCAAAACACTCTAAGGCTAAGAATTGTCCTTCGAAATTTAAGTGGGTTAAGCACTACCATCTTTCAAGAAGCTGACTAAGGCTAAGCATTGTCCTTAAAAGTTAGTTGGGTTAACCACTACCTGCTCTCAAGAAATCATCCAAACTAAGCATTGTTTTGGAAACTCGATGGAGTTAAGCACTACTCTATCAAAACTCTCTAAGGATAAGCATTGTCCTTGGAAAGTTAAGTGGGTTAAGCACTACCCTCTTTCGAGAAGCTGACTGAGGCTAAACACAGTCCTTGAAAGTTAGTTGGGTTACGCACTACCCTCTCTCTAGAAATTATTCGAACTAAACATTTTTCGGAAACTCGATGGAGTTAAGCACTACTCTATTAAAAACTCTCTAAGGCTAAGCATTGCTCTTGGAAAGTTAAGTGGGTCAAGCACTACCCTCTTTCGATAAACTGACTAAGGCTAAGCACTGTCCTTGAAAGTTAGTTGGGTTAAGCACTACCCTCTCTCGGGAAATTGTCTGAAGCTAAGCATTTCCCTCTGGAAGTCGATGAGGTTACTTAAAGACGAATATTGTTTTTAATACTAAGCACAACCGCCTCGGTATTTTTAAATGTTGCTGCTTTACTAGATATGGTGAGGATTAAGCACAATCTCTTCAAATCTATATGAACAAAGCATCGCTCTCTCATAACAGATATGTTTTCTTATCTCCTCTTGCTATAGTTATTTTCACTATATTGCTCAAATCTTCTATACATACATATATATCTTTGCTAACCATTTTATCCAGTTGAGCTAAAAATGGCAAGATAACAAGTATAGATTAACCCATTAAAAGCAGCCAAGTAGTTGATCACATGATTTAACGACGCATGGAGAAGCCCAAAACTGATCACACGATTTCATGATGCATGGAGAAGCCCAAAAGTTGATCCCACAATGAGAAGCCAAGTAGTTGATCACATAATTTCATGATGCTTGGAGAAGCCTAAAAACTGATCCCACGATGGGAAGCCAAGGAGTTGATCACACTATTCCACGATACAACAGATATGCTTTCTTTATTATTGCATTCACATTACGTTTATCAATTGTTTATTTCTTACATATCTAAGCTTTGCGATGTAAAGACGTAGGTAACAGAGAAGGAACAACAAACAGAGAGAATTTTCATTTCTGTTCTCAAAGCATTACCCCATCTATTTGTGCATTAGCTCTCCTACCTCGACATTTTCAAATTTCTCCATATGTCATTATTCTAAATCCTACCGTTCCACCAACCCACGATATGATTGTTGATGCCCCTATCCTCTATTATTTATGATTGTTGATGCCCCTATCCTCTATTATTAACATTCTTTAGGAATATTTTCCGTTCCTAAATCTAGAACTACACAAGGCCTAATTCTTGCAAAACCAGATATATGTAGGCGACTTAAAGTCAAAGTCTTTTAAAAACCTCCCGCGCTTTCTTCCTAGAATACTATCATCTCGGTCGGATAAAATTGGCTACTACGTCAATTTTCGGTTCTTGAAAATTCTTCTATCATTCTCAAGAAACAAAGGGGCAGCTGTTGACACCCAATTTTGACCTCTCGATATTATTTTTAGACCATTATTTTATCAAAATTATTTAATTTCAATTATTAATAATTTTTTCATTATTCTTGCATTTAAGTATATACTGACATATTGCATTCACAATTTAGGAAAAATGCATAAATTATTTTATTATTTTATCATATTTATAATTTTAAAAATCAAATATGTCATTTTATGTAATTCTATTAATTAAATTATTTTTCACATAACTGCGCACACTCACAATTTTGCAAATACATTGTCTAGTTTTTCATTATTTAATTCTATTTATTGATATTATTATTTTTCACTAACATTGTTATTATATATATTATTATTATTATTATTATTTATTATTTGTTATTATAATTTATTATTTAATTATTATTATTTATTATTATTAAAATTTATTATATTTATTTTTATTATTTATTATTATTATGTATTATTATTGCTCAATTATTATTATCATATATTGTTATCTCTACTAAAATTTAAATAACAATCTAAAATTGAAGTCATTTGACTAATACATTCATCTCTTAGCCTCAGTTTTATTACAATGTCTGCCATTTATTATAATTATGGCCAATTTAGTCACTCAATTTTAAATGGTACTCAATTTTGGTCAAATTCCCAATCTTAAATCCCAGCTGTCGATCAAAAACTGATCTGATGGCTGAGATCAAACCTCCTTTACCTTCCTTTTTTAAATCAACTACAAAACCTAAACCTAACCCTAATTCCCTAAAAAAACATCTGCCCCTCTCATCTCTCTAACCCTTCTCTCTCTATATATCCCTTTTTTTCTTCTCATCATCATTGACATCCATGGCTGTTGGCGATGGCGCTGCCACTGTCTCATCGTCGGTGAGCCCTTCTCCTTGCCCCCTCTCTTTCTCTACAAAATCCCTCCAAATCTCGATCTCTCCCTCCTCCGATCTCTCCGTCGCCAATCGACCACAAAAAAAACCATGCCACTTCCATGCAACCATCCCTGGCACCGTCTTATCTGGCAAAAACAAGAACGACCATCCTTCCATCACCGATCGGAGCCACCACTCCAGCGCCACCCCTAGATTTGTTGTCTCCACCAGCCACAATTCGACCCTCTTTCTCTGCCTCTCTCCCACGCTGCTCCAAATCTACAAATCCCTTCGTTTCCGGTGCCACCACCAACAAAAATAACACACACATATCCCAAGATCTGACTATTATACGGTTTGTTTCCTTAATGGCATGTTTGTTGTCGATTTGATTTGCATATTCTTTTTGTCACCCGAATTGCCTAAGTTTTATGATATCTGACTGTCAGTGTGAGTTAATTCATCTAGCTACGTGTTTATCATTGGACTATTATGTGCGAAAACCCTCAATTTTGACACTCAATGTGATTGCTGACTACTGCTTGTTATTGAAAGGTGTTATACATGGATTATATTTGAATCAGTGTTTATGATAAAATATTAATTATGTTTGTTCCTAATTGACAATGGATTCTGGGCTTTTAGAAAAATTAACGGATGGTTTTTAATTAATTTGAGTATATATGGTAAATGATACGTGTTTTTGTTATTATTTTCCATCTTTCAAATTAGTATCTTTTCTTGCCCACCTATTTATGGAAAACATAAAATAATTGATTGAGCAAGCCTTCTTTTAAGGAAATTATGGCTGATTGATTTCTCTACTTTCTTATTTTTACCCCTGACTAATTTTACATAATATCACTTCAGTAATTAAAGGGGTGGAATATTTCTTTTCCTGTTTTGTCTCGACTGACTGATTTCTTTGGCACAATATAAACCCATATCTTCATTCACAAAAGGGGACAGTGAAAATTTCTCAAGTCTCACAATTACAATTACTACTACTACTCTTAACAAAAATCATTGGTTGCTTTTTACAAAGGCAATTAAATATTTTAAGTGCTTTTTATTTCTCTTTAGAGGTTGTTGTTAATATCTTGCATATCTCACTATTACGTATACTTGACTTTTGGCTTCTATTATTATTTATCTCTCTTACTGCTAATCACTGATAAGTTCATAAATCGATGCAATTTTCTTTTCTTTTTAGTTGACTGCATCATGACGTGACGACCTTTAGAAAACATGTCTATAGGAAATTTTGATGTTCATCATATATTTTTTCTTTGCTTGCCATTACATCTTATTTTGCAGGTTTAAGTAGACAACTACGAGTTTCGAAGAGTCACCAGATTAGTTATATAATTAGATTGTATTGGCTTGAGGGTACTTTCTTATTATTTGATTTGTAATATTGTGTAAAGACATTATTATCAAGGTAATAATATATTTTTTTGGGAACTGCTTTGGGGGGCGGGGATTATATGGTCTGTGAACAGTACAGGTAGGCACAACCTAGGATTACGTGCAAGACATATTATTTGAATCATCTAGGCACAAAATTAGGGTCTATTAATATGAATCTTGCTACGGTTTATTAATTACTCTTTATCTATCTAAAATTGACATATCATATTAATTGACATTAAGCTTATTAATTTGACATTAGGCATGTTGATGTATTTCTGCATGTTACGCATATTGATTTGAACCTAAGCATGCTCATACCTTTTTAACATATCCACATTGAATTAAGGCATGATAATATTTTCGATACATTAGCTTATTACATTAAAATGCTAGTTCCCTATATTTATAGCATGTTAAAATATTAGATTTTAGGCATTCTTGTCATTTTTCAGCATATCAACATGAAAATATTGTGGCTTAACATTATGCTCAGCATGTTTAATTCATTTTTTAGCATGATTAATTAATTTTTTCAGCATGTTTAAATTACTTTCTAGCATGATTAAGTAGCTTTCCAGCATGATTAAGTAACTTTCAGCATGATTAATTAATTTCTCAGCATGTTTAATTAATTTTTTAGCATGATTAATTTTATTTTTCAGCATGTTTAAGTAACTTTTCAGCATGATTAAGTAACTTTCCAGCATGATTAAGTAACTTTCAGCATGATTAATTAATTTTTCAGCATGTTTAATTAACTTTTTCAGCATGTTCAATTAATGCTTTAGCATGTTTAGTTGACTTTCAGCATGCTAAAATACTAGTAATTCTCTACACTTTCTACATGTTAATTTGTTCTCTACATTTAAGTGCATCCCTAACATGTTAATGCATCCTTTAATATTTTACTAGTTTCTTGTATTCTCACTATAGTTTATAACACTTAATTCACAAGTACATTTTCTTGACACATTTACCACACTTTTGACACCTCTCATGAACACACATAAGGTTGTTGCCAATACGTATCATAGTCTTTTATCACGAATCGTTTGATCATTTAGACACCATGCCTATAGGTTAATGACGTAACGAATAATCATTTGTCTTTGCATGCTATCACATTAATCAATTCTTTAATAACCAAGAGGCTAACGTGAGACATTACTTGCTACTAGACGTCATTCGTGTTTTACGAGCTTCGAGTCCTATGCAACATAACTTTCTTTTCGTCTAGAACACAAATTCAAAATAGTAAATTCCAATGCCTCTTGGACGATAGGTGGGACGTTAAGTATTACTAAAACGTTAGTTTTATCCTTGTCATAAAACTCCCTTAGACTTGAAATTCAGCCTAGGTCGGGCGGGTAGTCATTCGAAAGTGATGATCCCAACGGATATTAACAGCAAGGCTAATGACATTATTACTTGTCTAAGAGTTTGGCCCTTAGGTCGATTGATGATTAAACAAGTTGGGTTTCTGATCCGAATAAAACCAAAATATTTCTTTGTTTGATGTGGACGATGTCTTTATTTACTTTACATACATATTATTTGGGTAATTAATTTATCGTAGAAGCAGTCCTCTTTTGTTGTAAATTATGGCATTTGTTTCTCCTCACTTATCTTATTTACATGTTTCATTTATTCACTTAGATAATCAACAATTAGAAATAACAAAATGACATTTATTTTGTTTATTAATTACTTTCTCACTTAGTTAAATATAAAATTAATGATAAAATAAGAGACTTTATTTGATCACGTAGAATTCCCGCGTAAAGTATGAATTCGGATGGGAACCACCTTTGTGGACCTTGAAAGGTGCCTGACGCCTTCCTTTCAAGGTAATTTGAACCCTTACCCGAACTCTGGTGAACTAAAACAAAATAACAAAAATAGGTTCGTGGTAGCCTTGACCAGTGCCCTAAGCACCTTAATTCATTAGATGGTGACTCTTCACATCAGTACCCTCAAAACAAACACCAAAAAGAGTTTGTCAAGTCGAATCCTGCCTTCTGCGAGAAAAATGGGGCGCGACAACGGTGATGGCATGAATGAGCCAAACTTTTAACTGATAGCATAAATGAACCATTTCTGATAGTTCAATGGCATATTGAGCCTTTTCCCTAAGATATATATGTATAATCTATTTTAATACATTAGTTTTCATCCTAACTGCAATATACTAAATGTATAAGAAACATTGGTAATTAAAAACAACAGTTCTCTATACATAACATATATATGTATAAGCAGTTCCAATACATATTATATATGATTACAATACAAAAAAAAATTAATATGATTCTCATTAGACACATATTCCCCATACATATCAGTTCTATGTATAAGCAGTCACAACAATAAATCAAATGTATAAGAAACTCTTCAAAATAAAAAAAATCAGGCTAGGTTACAGCAGATTGATCTAAGATGGCATGACAACCTCAAGGAGACTATATTATTTCCCAAAATAGATGAGGATACAAACAAAGAATTTGCCAAAGAGACAAACTGGAGCAACTTATCAATGAATATTGGAATCCAAGGAGGAAAACAACATGTTAACAGTAGCTACGTTGATGAACAACTTAATGGAATAGATGCAGACTTTTTCACCAAGCTGCAACTAACAGAAGTGATTCAACGAAACCAGAGACACAAGTGTCACTTTGTTTAGATTTAATTGTAGAAGAAGATGAAGCTAATCACTTTGTTCAAATAATTCTTGAAATTTAAAAAATTTGAAACCCCCAAATCACGTATGTTTGAAAATAGGCGTACAATAGGGAGTGCAATAATGGAGCAGAAATCGGTGCATAAAAAAAAGAGTAAAATATGGTATTTTGATATGTATGAGGGGGATGAGAGAGAAAGAGTAAATTTAAGAGATTTCATGTAATAAATAGGAATTTTTGTAATTAGTTTGATGAATTAGGATTTTATGTAATACTTAATTGTTAACTTGTGTATATATGTAATTTTTCCTTAAAAATTTACCTTTTATTTTTCTTTATTTAGATAAAAATTTCTTGCCGCAACAATTTGCTCATGTATATACAAAAATAGCCAATTTGTGCCTACATTTGTCTCCCATTCATGAGGTTAACTGGTCACATTCTTTTCATCCAATTGCTTATGAATTTTTCTTATTTATATACCAATTTTTTTTCTAAAATCCACTAAAGATTGGGTGGTTTTTTTCTTTCTTGAATGTGAGTTATGCTTTAATTATCGCATCTTGTGCCTTTTGACTAGAGTTATATGAGGCTATCGGCTAAGCTCCACGATTTTTTTTTCAATGAAACTTAACCAAGCTTATTAGAGAGAGACATTTTCTCTTTGTGTTAACTTTGAAGTACAATGACAGTGAAAATGTAAATAGAAATTGATTTCACACCACAGGACTTTAGAATGTTGTATAGCAGAATGAGCTTTAGGCTTTAGCTTCCTCAAATTACTGAGAGTTTAGTGATATTCGATGACATTTATATGGCATAATTTAAGAATTCAGGTATAGTTAACAAGCTTTTTTTATCGTACTTCACTTAACATCATGGACGCTGGGCTAACGAATCATATAGCAATAGAGTTGAATACATTGTTTGTAAGTATAAGCATTAGAAAAACAATGCACTGAGTACTACTCAAAGGTGTCTTTTTTTATTTAGTTTGATCAGCAAAGTATTTTTTTAAAATATATATTAAAATTAAGTTTAGAAATTTAGCCACCTTTTTCTTTTTGAAAAATACTTTTAAAGATAATATGATTTTAGAAGTTTAGCGAAACGAACTATTATTTTTATTTTGTCTTAAATAAATGTGTTAAATAAGAACTTTAATATTATTTAAAATTTTACTTTAAATAAACCAAACAATTAGTTTCAATTCCATTAAACATACAATATTTAACAATTTTGAACCATCTAAAATTATGAGTAATTTTTCAAAGCTAAATTATGGGGAAAAATCAATATTTAAAATTTTAAATCAATTTAAATTTGTTTTATTTTAAATATAAGTGTTGGTTGAAACATACCACATAACTATAATGTATGTCATGATTTTCTTTTTTGTGTTGGATTGATTTGGAATGAAAATGCACCCATCATATTAATGAGAAATTAAATCATTGAAAAGCTTATAAATTAAAAATTTTCACGATGATATTACAAATGTAAAATATTATGAGCCAATGGGTCCCTAAGACAGTATTGATACTCAAGATTCAAGTTTAGCTTTGAGAAATTAAGGATGAATTTAAAATTCATTGGAAAAAAATAATTTTTCTATAGAAATTAATGATACATTTTAAAATTAATTTGAAAAGATAGCTCTCAATATGTTTACAGTAATAATAAATAAAGCATAATGTCAGACATTCTCAAATAAAATCATACAAACAAATGTTGCATATACTATAACTTCAATTACAATTTATACATGTTATTTTTTTGCAAGTAGATATTTGTACTAACACAACATACATGTACAATGCACGTACACTAAACTTGTATTCCTAATTTTACCTTTTATGTTTTTTTACATGTTAAAAAAAAAGGAGAATTGTGCTCATATTTTTCTGACTATTAATAGAACATTACTTTAGGTCTCAAAACAATTTTTTTGGAACAATATGAAGGAGTAGTGTGCTCATATTTGTAACAATAAAGGGTCGTTTGGTGTGAGAGATAAGAGTAAATAATTTTGAAATAAAATTTTAATACCTCACAATTGCTTATTGTACAACTTGAAATATCTTATCTCGGGATTATTAATTAGTACTGGGATAAGTTATTCCTCCCTCATGGTGGTATAGTAATACTTTGATAAGTTATCCTTGGTTAAAGCAATTAAAATGACAAAAGTACCCTCACAAATCCTTTTTATAATCACTTTTCACATCCATGCATATTCACAATATTTTTAATATCATTTATAATAACATTCACAACCTTTACTACTCGTTATTTTATGACAAATCTACATATATTTTATATAAAAAATTACACTAAATAAATATTTTTATTTATTTATGAATATATTGCATGTTAAATTTATTTGACTAATTATTATGTTTATTTATATATTTTGATTTCTCTTAAGAATAATAAAAATATTGACTCCATTGTTGAATTACATATTTTAAATTAAATAATTTTTTAATCACTTGAAAATTGATATTGTATGTATCAATTAAAATAAATTTTAATATTTTATAGTATATGAATGATATGTGTTTAAATGAAGTGACATGAACAACAAATCTTATTTTACTTTAACAAATTTAAGGTGAAAGTTTTATTTCAAACTAAATAATATGTAGTAAGATTCTTTTTTTAAAAGACACACAACATAACCATGGAAAGGAACACACACAAAAATAATTAAACTAAATAAGTTGAAAGTTTTGTTTTTAAATACAACATGATATAATCATGAAAATGCACATAAAAAAAATTAAGCTACATAAGATGGAAGTTTAATTTTTAAGAATGAATATCTAAAATTTGAAAAGAAATTATATAATAAAAGCTAAAGAAGATGGAGGGTATTTTTGAGATCAATTAACTTATTCATAAAAATTATACCAAGTATATTATTTTGAATACAACAAATCAAACACTCAATAAAAAATAATTTCAGTATAATTGATTCTGTTATAACTTATTCAATATAATTTATCCCATCATAACTAATTACAGCATAACTAGTATTCAAATCAAATGACCCTAAAGGATAATTTATTAAAGTTGTGGTCCCACCTTTTGGAAGGTTCGAAGACAGAAAGTTCATTCCCTTGGAATTGTGCACGACCGTAGGGGGTATAGAGTTTCTATTAAGGGAGGGTATAAAATGGAGAAAATACGTTATCTTTTTCTTTTATATTTCACATTTTATTATTTGAAGTTTTAGATGTAGTATTATGCACAATTAGTTAATTTTCTTGAATCAAAATAGAAAATAGAGTGAGAGTATGTGATTTTATTTACACAAGTTATTTTTACTAACACACAGTAAAAAGAAGGAAAAAGATTGTTGCAATTTAGAGTTGATATAATCCTCATTATAAAAATAGCTCACGTATATTCTTATTGTCCAACAAATAAAGCACATTTCCCCTTCTTTCTAATGAACATCCCTTTTTCTTATTTTAAAAAATTATTTATATTATTTTTTAATTAAAAAATTATTACGTGACTTTTAATTATAATTCTAACCCATTTTATTAAATTGTCTTGTGTTTTGATATTAATAATACTAATGATTATTGTTTTACTAAGATTACCATATCTTAGAATCAAAACAAGAAATTTGAAAATTATAAGCAGAAAAACTTTGTTTCTGTTATAAATGTATTTACATTATAGTGAATATCTATCAAGATCTAATAAGATCTAGTTGATATCTATCAGGATTTGAAGTATCTGACTTTTAGTCAGAAACTAGGAGTATTTTCCCCTATAAATAAAGGGATTTTGTTCATTGTATTCTCAATCTTATAATCTCTCATCCGTAACAGAAATAAAAAAACCTCCTATCTTCTCTCTCTATTTATTCTTATTTTTGTTCTTTATTATTTTATAACATGTTATCAGCATGAGACTCTGCCGTCTCAAATTTAAAGGCTAAGGTATTATTTTCTTTCTTTTCATATTGTTAATAATCTTATAAAATCTAAGTTCGTTGCCTCGAGCATGAACTACCTTTCATGGGTATTGAATGCTGAAATCCACTTAGATGCTATGAGTCTTGGAGACGCCATAAAGAAAGAAAATAAACATCTAATCAAAATCGTGCTAAGGCTATGATTTTTTTGTGTCATCATCCTGAAAAAATTATGAAAATTGAATACCTTACTACTAAGGATTCACTTGTTTTGTGGAATGGCCTAAAAGAAAGATTTGACCACTTGAAGATGGTCATCCTCTCAAAATCACCATATGGATGCATGCATCATGAAAATAAGATGTTGGGTTCAAACCCTATCGATTTATGGCCTAAGACACCTTCATATGAATATAAATAAGACATTGAGTTTGAACATTATAATGATAAGACTTTGGGTTTAAGTCCCATTGATTTATGCGGTAGACGCCTTTATATGGGTAAAACCTTGAGTTTAAATCCCAATGCACCATATTGATGATATTATGATTGGTAAGGCAAAATAATGTATTTTTAATGAAAAGTCATGAAATATGTCCCATTGAATATGCTTCATTCCATAAAGTCAATGTGGTAGTAATATATGATAAGTCTGAAATATGACAACTTACTTCATTCTTGAAGTGTATGTGATAGAGTGTATAATATGTCTGAAAAAAGACGAGTGATTGAATGCATGAATATACGCGTGGAGGGATAATATGATAATGATCATCAAAAGTGATGATATTTTCACACGCATATTATGATAATAAGATATGTTAGAGAAAAATTCTCTAGATCATAGTATGCCTCGATTTGCTCCTGAAGTAGTAATATCATAAAAGAGGTTATAAACTATCAATTTGATAGGCTTAAGACATGATTATATTTCATTCATGGGAATGAGAATTTTAATTTTTATAAGCATAGATACATTCCCTGGGTGAATGTGATGATATTTAGTGAAACTTATCAATAAACATGAACTCGATTGTAATGGCTTCACAACCCATCTCTGAATGAGGCAGAATAACCGAGAAGAGTTATTTTGAAATCTACTTCTAAAGTAGTAAATCTAAAATTTATTCATGTAATAGTAAATCTAAAATTTACTAAAGTAAAAAGGTACATGTCATGGTAAACTTGGAGTTTGCTAGAATAAAAGTTCATAAGTTGACATGAACAATTATGACATCCCAAAGATATGCATATTGAGTATTGGTCATGTAATGAAGATTAGAAAATTCTTCAAGAATTATTCATGTTGTTTGTTCTTGTGATAAGTTGGTTGGACTAACTAATTATTGGATTGGATCCCTTAAAATCTAAAAAATATAAAAGGTGAATAAGGACCGGTTCACCTAGCATGTGATATGTTGAAAAGATGCATCAATAAGATAATCACATGTATATTCATGGTCAACCTACGTTTGACATTCATAAAGTTACTTGTTCAATATATATTGAGCATAATTTTTAGATTGTGTAATTAAGATAATTCATCTTGATGATGATGATTTAGCATTGAGTGCCTTCCATAAATAGCTGAACCATTACTAATGAGAACAAAGTTTTATGAATTGGTATGAAATATGATATGTTGCATATAATAGCACTTGTATGCATTAGATCAATATATTATGATTATTTCTTTCCTCTCAATTGGTTCAAGTTTAGGAACTAACTATTCCATCTAATAGTTTTGATGTGCGGTATACAATTAATAAATATACCATGATACACAAAGATGGATTCCTCAAAGAATATGGAGGAGGTATGTTAGTTTTCCTAATATAAGGGAGAGATTATAAGCAGCTATGAAATATGTTAGGAATTATCATCAGATCCTCATTCGAAAGATAATTCAAGTCAAATGCCAAAAGCATCTCATATTTAGCTGCAAGTGCTCCTATTTTGTGTCCTTAAAGGATAAATTCTATGCATGTGTGAAGCATGATAGACCAATCGGTTCCAAATAAAATAATCCTTGAAAAGGATAAGGAGTAAATAATCATGATAAGAAGGCAATGTGCTCTTGAAGAGCCTACGACATAACACTTTATGAAACCTTATGAGAGGTTTAGGTACCTAAAAATAATGAAGTGATGAGATCTCAAAATGTTATGTCGTATTGTGAATCAATACAAAATAAAAAATCATCGACGATATCTTTGATACAATATTGGTGCAATATTGTAAAAGATTATAAGGATTTGAATTCTACGTTAATTTAAGCATGCTGACATAGAAACGTTTATCAAGTGACCTGAAAAGATGTATTTTGGTAAGCGTAAAACTTATTTGATTTGCAGTACAGACACTTAAAGATGTCACACTTGACATATTGGATATTGTTACTTGACAAACATCTATATAAAAATCCCTAAAGAATTCAAAATGCCTGGAGCATATAAAGTTTTTGGGAAACTTTTTATTATCCTCATAAGATATAATTTGATGATTTGAGTATCATTGAAACTCTTGGAGAGTTTTCAAAAGCAATAGAGTATTTTTTTAAATGAGAAACATGCAAAAATTGAATAAGAATCCATTTCGACCTCAAGAAAAGAATGAGAAACTCCTTGGTTATGAAGTACCATATCTTAGTGCATTGATGCACTAATGTATCTTGCAAATACTACATGGCCTGATATAGCCTTTTTTAGTTAATTTGTTAGAAAGTTTGTAGTCCCGATCTTATTGAACATGCTGATATCGGGTACTTATCTAATCTACATAAAGCTCGGTCTCAAATAGGCTATGTGTTCATATGTGGCGGTACTGCAATATCTTAGAGATATACAAAGCATTCTATCATAGCCACTTCATTGAATCATGCTAAGATAATAGTTATTCATGAAGCAAGCCGAGAATGTGTATGGTTGAGGTCCATGATACATCTCATTCGAGAAAAATATGGTGTGAAATATGGCAATCTACCCATAATTTTATGCGAAAATAATGCATCATGCATAGCACATCTTAATGGAGGATTCATAAAAGAAGATAGAACGAAGCACACTTCATCAAAGGTTTTATACATATATGAGCTATAAAAGAATGGTGATATCAGCTTACAACAGACTTGTTCAAGTGAAAATGTGGTTGATTTATTCACCAAGTCTTCTCCAACTACAGCTTTTAAGAAGATGGTGTAGATGCAAAGGTTCAAGAATGTTCTCATTAGGGGGAGTAATACATGTTGTACACTTTTTCCCTTACGAGGTTTTGTCCCACTGGGTTTTTCTTGTAAGATTTTTAATGAGGCAGCCGATATGCGTATTGTTAGAGATGTGTACTCTTTTTCCTTGAATAGATTTTTTTTCCTACTGGAGTTTTTCTAGTAAGGTTTTAACAAGGCACATTATCTATCTAGACATTCAAAGGGGAGTGTTATAAATGTATTTACACTATAGTGAATGTCTATCAAGATCTAATAAGATCTAGTTGATATCTATCAGGATTTGAAGTATCTGACTTTTAGTCAGAAACTAGGAGTATTTTCCCTTATAAATAAAGCGGTTTTGTTCATTACATTCTCAATCTTATAATCTCTCATCCTCAACATAAATAAAGAAACCTCCTCTCTTCTCTCTCTATTTATTCTAGTTATTCTTACTTTTATTTTATAATAGTTTCCTATTTCATATGAGTCGCTAGTTCATTTATGGATTATTCAATCTACCTTTTAAATTTTGGATAAGGATTCTTTAGAAAAGTGAAGGAAATGTGTCTTTTAAATCTTCAATGTGGTATTGGCGATTTTGACCAACTTAAAGAGTCAAGCATAATTAAGAAATTTAATCAAGTTAATAGTGGACTTGATTAATATTATCAAAGTTTTTTAATCTTTTTAAAAAAATAAATCAATCCACACCCTTCTCCTTTCTAAATTAATTGTCTCTGTCTCCTCTCTCTCTCCAACAATTTTTCTCAAACTTCTTCCAACTAACAGTTCTGCAAATCTCTCCCTTCAATCTCTGGAGACAAATATTTTTGAGTTTTTTTTTTGACTCTCAACCGTCAATCGAAGTGACAACATTATTCGGCGACAACAGCTTTGAGTTCTTCATCATTCCTTTTTGACTTTCACAGGTAAAAAATTAGGGCTTTTAAATTATGAAGAAAAAGTGGAGCTTGAGTCAACTTCTCTTCTAGTATTTGTTAATAATTTAAATATTTGTTACTTAAATTTGAAATGGGGACTCAAGAAAATCCTAATTTATTGTTGTTACTATAGTTCTTGTTATCAAACTGTTGATTCGATTTGTTGCATTTTTTGAAGTTTATTTTTTGTTGTTTGTGTTTGTACAAACAAAACAACAATGTTTTAGTCAAAACAAATGGTTCTTGGTGTGTGTTGTGTTTGTTGTGTTGCTGGGTTGATTTGTTGTTTGTGGGTTGTTGTTGTTCATAGTAAAAATGGTGTATTGGTATTAAATGGTGAGATATTGTTGTTGTCTACTGAACAAAATCTTGCTACTGCCTTATTTTTTTGGTGAACAATTTATTGCATCAGATTGTTCATCTAATGCAACATATGACAATCTGTTACATCAGATAAACCATTTATTGCAATAGATAAATCATTTTGTTGGATGAAATCCTAACTGCTATTTCAACAGGTGACATGTCCAAGACTTTGATTTCTTCCTATAGATCATTCATCTGTCATAATCGATAACCCATCTGTTGGGAGAAATCAAAATAATTTGATAATAGTTCCAACAGATCACTCATATGTTGCAATCGATGACCCATCTGTTAGGAGAAATCTAAATAATTTGATAATAGTTCCAACAGATCACTCATCTGTTGCAACAGATCAATGATCAATTACACCGATCAGTCATTTATTTCAACAGTTGAGTGATCTGTTGGAAGAAATCACAACAGTATTGAAACTATTTTTATTGTTTCCAATAAATTACTCTGTTACCTGTGAAGAGAGAGAAAACGACGAATACAAGTAAGAAAAAAGTTGAAAATAACAACTAATGTGGTCGAAAATAAAAATAAAATTGATCTGTTGTGAAGGGTTGAGCAATCAGTTGAGTAGTTATTATTGAGAAAAGAAAAGATTTTCATTTGAAAGTATCGCAACGGAAAGAAATTATTTGAAAAATTATTGACCCCTTACATTTTTACGATGCATTAATTATTATGGGTTGATTTGTATTTTGAAAAAGAATGACAAGTTTTGAAAATGTTAATTTGGTCTCAATTGATCTTTATTAATTTTTTAAAATAAATAAAATTAATTTCACTAAAATTAGTTTTCATTTATTAAGTTCAATTGCAACTAAAAATGAATTTAGTATTAATTAAATATTAAATACTTATTTAATTACATGTCCATATCTATTTGATAATTTTGAAGTGAGTCATCTGATGGAATAAATAAGAATATATATTTCAATATATTACTCATCGGTTGCCTCAAATAAGTAATACACTGGAAATGACCAAACAAATAAAATAATCTTTTGCAACAGATGTGTGATCAGTTACAATAGATGAGTAATATGTTTGAAATAACTAAATAGATAAAATCTTTTGTTACAACGGGTGTTCCATTTGTTGCAACAGATGAGAATATCTGTTTGACAATGTCTAACAAATGAATCATCTGTTGCAGTAGATTATATAATAGTTGATCATATAATAAAAATGAGATCAACTAATCAAATGTAATTGAACTTATCATTATCAATTCAGATTTGATTTTAGCTGAATCAATTTAGTTATTAAAATTAATGGCTTAATTTGAACCATTTCAAGTAAAATTGGTCAATTGATCACCCTACTCAGGACGAACATAATAGTTGAACGTGTAAATTTATTTTTATTTTTTGTTAAATCAATTTAGTACTAATAATAATGGCGTAATATGAATAAAAAGATGACTAACATATTGCAACAGATGACATATCTATTGAAAATTTCAAATAATTATAGACATCTATTACAACATATGATCAACCTGTTGCAATAGATGACATATCTGTTGGAAATAATCAAACAGATATATACATTTGTTGCAATAAATTACTAATATGTTGTAAATTATCAAACAAATATAGTATCTATTGCAATAGATTACCCATCTGGTGGATTTATTTTAAAGCAATAGATTACCCATCTGGTGGATTTATTTTAAAGTCAAAAGTCATTTATTTTGTCTTATCTTTTCAATGACATTGTCTTGTGTTTTCAAAACAGGTCTTGCTAGTTGTTTGATTTAATCCAACAAATTACTAACCAGTTGCAACAGATGGATCATATGTTGGAAGAACTCAATGAAAATGGTTATTTACTATAAATAAACTGTTATTGGAAAGATGAAAAGTCATGATTGTTCACCCTTTTTGTATTTAATTCCATTTTTTTTAATTTACATAATCAAAAAGTCACCAATTTTATTTAATTAAGGAATGTAATTATTAAAAAAAACGTGAACAGTCGTGGCTTTTTGACTAATACATTCAAATTCAATCTTCTATAAATAGGTTCCTCCTTACTCATTTAGTCTACTTTACTTTATTTATTACTTGCATCTTGTCTTTCATAAAAACACCATTACATCTTCAACCACTTCTCTTCAAAGAGCAAATTCATTTTCCGTCCATTGAGGTATGTATTTTTTTTCTTTTTGTAAAACTGCCAGTTGGTAGTAGACGTTGTATTGCATTCTGACTCTTTTCTTTTCTTTCGCTTTTTACGTTTTTTGTTAATGCATGTGTGTTCTAAATATGACTGATTCGAATCGAAACACGATTCTTTTCAACACCTTGCGGGAAATTGAAAGGTAGATTTATGAACTTCGGTGGGAGTTTGGCACCATAAGAGCAAGGCTGAGGAGGGCCCTGTTGCTTCCGGTTGACGAATGGTAGTTAACAATAATAATAATAATTAGGTTATTTTTTTCTTTTAGCGTATGCATTTTGGTCATTTTGAATCTGGTAGCGCTAGCAAGAATTTTGAGTTCTTCCAACAGATGGACCATTTGTTGAAATAAATTGGTCATCTGTTAGGAGAGCACAAACCAGTGGCAAGAATTGGAGAAGTGTATTGTGTTCTTCCAACAAATAGCCCATCTATCGCAATAGATGGGTCAACTGTTGGATGAACACCATCTAGTAGTTTGATGAATTGTATTGTGTTCTTCCAATAGATCTGTTGCAATAGATGGTCCATCTGTCAGAAGAACACACTCCAATCTAGTAGCAAGGATTTTGAGTTTTTCAAGCAGATTACCCATCTGTTGGAATAGATGGGTAATCTGTTGAAAATATTTTTGTAGTATATTGTATTTAGTTCATGTACCTTTTTTTAATGAAGCGTAAGTTAATAAAAATATATTTTATATAATAAATAATAACATTTATATTCCTAACAATGATTTAAAATTATCAAAGTCCATAACAAACAATAACACACGACTATTACAATGATTATGGTGCATTACGATCCGAGCATGTTGTTCTTTTGTGGCCAGCGTTCTTTCATACGGAGCACTTGTATTTTGTTGATGGAAATGATTCTCTGAATCCACGCGTCCTATGATATCACCTTCTTCCTGGTTTGATAGTGCTTGGGTCAATATATGGAGAAGGTATTATCTCTCCAAAATCTCTACAGGAACAACACAGGATTCTTCAGGAGGCATTGAATTAATATTCTCACTGTATGCCATTATATATCTTTGCACCAAATAATATGGAGACGAGTACTCATAAGTTTGGGTTTCATGTTGTGCACTATATTGGGCTCGAAATGCTGCCATAGCATGTGGATAGGGTATTTTGTTGCAATAGGTTAATAACCTGTTACTAAAGATGAGTGACCTCTTGCAACAGATGACTTACCTATTGAGATTCATGTTACAACACTATATATAACTTGTAACATGAATCCAATTGTTGTGTCATCTATTCAACAAATGACTACTCTGTTGCAACAGATAACTCGCCTATTGCAAAAGATGACTGATCTATTAGATTCATGTCCAGGCCCTATCCATTGTTGAAAAAATAGAAGTAGCAGCGTACCCAGATGAGAGATTCAACTAAAAATCATAATTTAACTTACCAAAATCACCTAAGAAGTAATGCCCAAGTGATATACAAATAAAATTTGACCTCAAAATTTGGTCAACAAGAAGCAGATGAAGATGATGAAGGACAAAGAAGAGATGATAATAAACAAGAATAAGATGATGATAATGAAGAAGACGTTGATGAATAAAGCAAACAAAGCAGCAATAAGCAACAATGAACAACAAATCAACAATAAAGTAAAGAGAGAGAAAACAACAATAAAAATGCAAAAAGAGAGAAATGGGGAAACTTTCCCCCCTTTTTTCTAATTATATTAGGGGTTACATTGGATCAAAGTGTAAATTAAAAAACTTGTGGGTCATTCTCAACTTTCTTAATCCATAATCAATTAATTGTTACCTATACCCAATTATTATAACTTTAGTCACCTACACCTTATTTTCAAACTTTTTTGTTAATTTTAACTAAAACCCTACTTCGATTGAAGAAAAGGTGTCTTTTAAGTCACCCCTCCACTCCACTGCTCCTGGTTTGTTTTCTTCCAACAGATAGGGTATCTATCTGAAGACCTATTTTAATATATCTCAAGAGATATTTCACCTGTTGCAACAGGTGGGTTATCTCTTGGAAGTTATTAAATCAAGTAGCAATTCTATTTTTATAACTTTCAACAGATTACCCATCTTTTGCAACAGATGGACCATCTATTGGACGAAATTGAATCAGGTCTTCCACATTTCCAATACCAATATCACCACTATCAACACTACCAATACCACCACCAACACCAATACCAATGCCACCAACACCAACACCAACACCAATACCAATGCCACTAATACCACCATCACCACCAATATCAATGTCACCAATACCAATACCAACACCAATACCAATACCATCACTAATACCACCAACACCACCATCAACACCACCAATACCAACACTACCAATGCTAATACCAATGCCACCAACACCACCAATACTAATACTAATACCACCAATACCACTAATACCAATGTCACCAATACCAATACCAATGCCACCAACACAACACCACCACTAACACTAACACTACCACCAATACCAATACCACCACCAGTACCAACACCACCAATACCAATACTACCACCAATACCAACACAGCCACTAATACCACAACCACCAACACCAACACCGAGATCACCAACATCAATAATACGAACACCACCAACAGCCACCAACAATACCACAAACTCCACCTAATAATACCACGACAATCAATAAAATACTGTGATAAAAACTTCAGTTTTTTGGGTTCTTCCTACATTTTTTTAGCATTAAAACTCAAAATTATTAACCCATTCTCGAAGATAATATAACTATAAATCTTTTTTTTATTATTAACTAAAAAAACTAATTTTTAGAAAAACAACAAATGTAGAACTGTTCTCGAACTCTATTACCTGTGTAGAGATAGAAAACAACAGATACAAACAAGTAAGAAGTCAAAAATAACAACTAAACTATGTGGTCGAAAATGGGAAGAAAATTGATCTATTGTGAAAGGTTGAGCAATATGTTGAGTAGCTGTTGTTTGTATTATTTAGAGAGAAAGAAATTAGAGAGAACTAGATATTTGAAATGATAAAATATTTTTTCCGCAAATGGATGATTTGTATTGGTTGATTTGTCTTTTGGAAAAGAATGACAAGTTTTGAAAATGTTAATTTGGTCCTAGTTGATCTTAATTAATTTTTAAAAAGGGATAAATTTTATCTGTTTTAAAATAAATAAAATTAATTTCACTAAAGTTAGTTTTCATTTATTAAGATCAATTGCAACTAAAAATGAATTTAGTATAATATTAATTAATTACTTAATTAATTACATGTCCATATCTATTTGATAATTTTCAATCTATGACTCATATGTTGGAATAATTAAAAACATATGTTCCAACATATTACTTATTTGTTACCTCAGATGAGTAATACTTTGGAAATGATCAATCAGATAAAATAATTTATTGCAACAAATTCATAATCTTTCATAATAGATGAGTAATATGTTTGAAATGACCAAACAGATAAAATCCTCTGTTGCAACGGGTGTGCCATTTATTGCAAAAGATGAGTATATCTGTTTTATAATTTTCAACAGATGAATCATCTATTACGGTAGGTTAAATATGTTATAATAGATTATATAATAATTTGTCATGTAATTACAAAGAGATCAATTGAAATTGTAATTGAACGTACCAATTCATTTGTGATTTTAGCTAAATCAATTTAGTTATTACAATTGATGGCTTAATTTGAACCATTTTAAGTAAAATTGATCAATTGATCACCCTACTCAGGTCAAGCACAACATTGATCATGTAATTGTAATAAGATCAATTAAAATTGTAATTGAATGTATCAATTCATCTTTGATTTTAGATAAATCAATTTTGGTTATTATAGTTAATGGTTTAATTTGAACCCATTTCAAGTAAAATTGGTCAATTAATCACCCTACTCAAGACGAACACAACAGTTGATCATGTAATTGCAATGAGATCACTTGAAATTATAACTGAACATATCAATTCATAGTTGATTTTAGCTGAAATAATTTAGCTATTACAATTAATGGATCGATTTGAACCCATTTCTTAGGATGAACAAAATAATTGATCATGTAATTGCAATGTGGTCAATTAAAATTGTAATTGAACGTATCAATTCATATTTAATTATAGCTAAATAAATTTAGTTATTACAAGTAATGGGTTGATTTGAACAATTGCAAGTAAAATTTGTCAATGATTTCTTACTCAAGACGAACACTATAGTTGATCATGCAATTGCAGTGAGATCAATTGAAATTATAATTGATCATATAAATTCATCTTTGATTCTATCTAAATTAATTTAGTTATTACAATTAATGGCTTGATTTGAACTCATTTAAAGTAAAATTGTTCAATTGATCACCCTACTTAGGACGAACACAATAGTTGATCATGTAATTGCAATGAGATCAATTGAAATTATAATTGAATATATTAATTCATATTTGATTTTAGATAAATTAATTTAGTTATTACAATTAATGGCCCGATTTGAACCATTTCAAGTAAAATTGGTCAATTGGTCATCCTACTTAGGACGAACATAATAGTTGATTATATAATTACAATGAGATCAATCAAAATTGTAATTGAACGTATCAATTCACTTTTTATTTTAGCTAAATCAATTTATTTATTAATAATAATGGCTTAATTTGAATAAATAGATGACTAACCTGTTGCAATAAATGACATATTTATTGAAAATTATCAAACAATTATAGACATTTGTTATAACAGATGATCAACCTGTTGCAACAAATAACGTATCTGTTAGAAATTATCAAACAGATATAGACATCTATTACAACAGATGATACATTTATTGAAAAATATCGAATGGATAGAACATCTGTTGCAACAGATTACCTATCTGTTGGATAAAATAATTTTCTTTTTGAAGTAAAATAAAGATAAAATGAGCTCAAATATTTTTAGGATAACTCAAAAGTCAAAAGTCTTTTATATTGCCTTGTCTTTTCAATGACACCATCTTCTCTTTTCAAACACCAAAACCACCGCCAATAAATATTCAAAAATATCTCTACAATTTTCTCTCAAAAAATATTTTTCTTTTCTCCTCTCCTTTTTATCTAAATCAACTGTAATCGTCTTCTCTTTTTTCTATCTTTTCTCTCCTCTTTTGCCTGAGAATTTAGATCTTATCCCCTTTAGAACCAAATAGATCTATATACATGAGGTATGTGGTTTCACTGGTTTATATTCTATGATATTCTTGCCTTCTTTCCCCTTGAGGTCTTCCAACAAATAACATATCAGTTGCAATAGGTTGGTTATCTGTTGGAAGAACTCAAAACCTTATCATAAACTAAAAATCCTTATTGATATTATCGGTGTTGTTCGTATTGGTGTTGGTATTGGCGTTGGTGTTGTAACAGGTGGAAAATCTATTGGAAGATATTAAAATAGGTCTTCCAACAAATTCCCCATTTGTTACAACAGAGGAAATAACTGATGGAATAAATCAAAACAGATCTTCCAACAGATTCCCTATTTGATGCATAGATGAAAAAACTGCTGGAATAAATCAAAACAATTCTTCCAACAGATGACATATCTGTTTCAATAGGTTGGTCATCTATTACAATAGGTTTGTAATCTGTTGCAACAAAGGGATTATCTATTGCAACATATGGGTCATCTATTGGAATTATTATTGAAATGTATTGTATTTATTGAATTTTGTGTTACCTTTTCTAAATTATGTAGAAATCAATTGTAATTTTTTTTAGTTTTCTCTTATTTGTAGATAAAATATGTCTTCCAAAAGAAAGAAAAGTGACAGTGGGATCAACTTTAATCGACCAACTTAAATGGCTAGAGTAAAGATGGGTTCTCAAAGGAATTAGCTGCTTGCAGATCGCTGTACTTCATATGTGTGAGGTGTGTGTTACTGATCAGTTTATCGTGAAAACACACATAAAGTAGAATAATTTTGTGAGTGGCTTTTACAAGGGAATGTAATTCAAGAATAAGATAGTACAATCTACTTCTCTATTTATTGCTTGCTTAAAAAAAGATTTCAGACTAAAGAAGATGATTAATTCGAGCAAAGTCTTTTCTTTTAGATGTGCTAATTCAAACTGCAATAGTGGTTGAGGGTTGTGAAATACTTAAGTTATGATATATTTATTATTAATGTTTATGAAAAGTATCACACATGTGGTTCGAACCACATTATGAGCTATAATCCTCACGCCACGGCAAAGATCCTCGATCGATATTTTCAAAATAGATTCCCCAATGGAAAAGGCTCTTCTATAAGTCATATGACCAATCAACTCCTTACAGAATTGGGTGTTATGGTAAGTTATTGAAAGATATATACGTCCATGGGGATTGTCAAGGACTTAGTTAGGGGGACACAAGAGCACAAGTACATTATCCTCGATGCCTACCATTATATGATTGAGTCCAGAAATCCCAAAAGTAAGTCGGCATTGTATGTTGATGAAAATGAAAGGTTAAAGTACTTTTTTGCATCCTATGATTCTTGGATTCTTGGTTTTCAATAGTTGAGGAAAGTTATAGCCATCGACATGACTTTCTTGAGGAGCAAGCATGAAGGAGTTTTGCTAGTGGCGGAGGCACAGGATGTGGAAGGTCACATCTTTTCAGTCACTTTTTGTGTACTGAACAAAGAATGTGATGCCTCATTTGGATTATTTTTAAGCAAATGCAAAGTTGCGTTGAAGATACCAAAGAGTTGGTGTTTTATTTTGGATAGGCATCCAAGTATCCCAAAGATGGGTTCAATTTTCTACACTTTAGCATACTTTGGTTGTTGTAGAGGCATCTTGGAGATAATATTTGAAACAACTTTCACAACGAAAGGGTCATGACTCTTTCTTATAGAGCAGCTAACGTATATGATGTAGTTGAGTTTTTTGACCATTTCAATCAAATAAGGGATATATCATCCAAGGCAGCACAACATCTCAAACGTGTTGGCTTCACAAGACGAAGCTGGACAGTTTATCTGGTAAATAGGTACATTATTTTAAATTTAATGTCTTATTAGAATTACAAGTTTGTATTACTTAGCATGGTGTCGTACTAAGTGATTTTTTTGTATAGGTATAATATTATGATATCAAACATAGTCGAATTAGTGAATTCATTGTTTGGCGTTGAAAGAAAATTTTCCATCGTGGCGCTATTTGATGAAATAAACAAGAAGTACGCCAAATTATTTCACTAAAGGCATATGTAGCTCACGAACACAGGAACCAAATTTTTTGTAGAAGAAAAAAAACAAATATCAACGAACATCAATTTGGGGAATAGGTTATTTCCTCATCAAATAGTAGATTACAAGTTCAGTATCAACAGTCATGGTGGTGTTGCCACAGTTAATCTTCAAATAATATCTTGTACATGTAGAGTTTATGACTTGGACAAAATATACTGTCCACATGCTATGGAAGCGCTTCGAGCCCAATAGGGTGCACAATATGGAACTAAAATTTATGAGTGCTTGTCTCCATATTATTCGATGAAAAATATATAATGGCATATAGTAAGAATATTAATTCGGCGCCTCCTGAAGAATCTTGAATTGTTCCTGTAGAGCTTTTGGAGAGATTAATACCTCCACCGTATTGACCCAAGCACTATCAAACTGAGAAGAAGGCGATATAAGAGGAAGCGTAGAGTCAAAGAATCATTTACATCAAGAAAAATCAAGTGCTCCGAAGTAAGAACGCTGGCCATAAAAGAACTACATTCCCATATCGTAATCCACCATGATCATTGTAATAGTAAAAATTACATTGTTGTTTGTTATGGACTTTGATATTTTTAACTCATTGCTGTGAACATAAATGTTCTTATTTGTAAACGGGTAGTGTTCTTCTAATAGATGGACCATCTGTTGTAGCAGATCTTTTGGAAGAACATAATACAGATCATCAAACTGGATTGTGTTTATCCCACAGATCACCAATCTATTGTGACGATGGACCATCTGTTGGAACAACACAATACAGTTCTTGCCACTGGTTTGTGTTCTTCCAACAGATGACCAATCTGTTTCAACAGATGGTCTATCTGTTGGAAGAACTCAAAACGCTTGCAATTTCTACTGGATTCAAATTATGTCAAATTCTCAATCCTTACCTCCAACCCTAGACATGTTAAGAAGTAGAAATAGAAAGAATAAAAATTAAACCAAAAATAAATTCAAAGTCGACCAAAAATATATTCTTTAATTAAACAAATCAAAATATATGTCGCATAGGTAGAATCCGATATAAATAAAGCAAAATAAAAGAATAAACATAACCTAATTATTATTATTATTATTGTCAACTGGGCAATCGTCAATGGGCATAGCAGGGCCCTCCCCAGCCTTTGAATCTCACGTACCATCCTTACTATCAGGGCGTACAACTCCCACTGGAGTTTATTAACCTGCCTTTGAAGTTCCCATACGGTGTCGCACAGAATCGCCATATCCCAAACAGTATCAACCATATCTAGAACATGCATGCATTAAAAAAAATATAAAACACTAAAGAAAAGAAAAGAATTTGAATAAAATACAACGTATACTACCAAATGGTAGATTTTTTTCAAAAAATTACGTCAACAAAAAAGGAATCTGCTCTTTGAGGAAAAGTGGTTGAAGATGTAATATAAAAGACAAGATGCAAGAAATAAATTAAGTAGAGTATAATAAGCGAGTAAGGAAGGGACCTA
Organism: Capsicum baccatum var. pendulum; assembly: GCA_030864225.1. Classification (NCBI taxonomy): domain Eukaryota; kingdom Viridiplantae; phylum Streptophyta; class Magnoliopsida; order Solanales; family Solanaceae; genus Capsicum; species Capsicum baccatum. The sequence goes on along the minus strand of CM061560.1, from coordinate 152,950,788 downwards.
TTTATAAAGGATATGTGTTAAGCAGAAAGTCACGACTGTTCACGTTCATTTCATTAATTACATGCCTTAATTAAATCAAACTAGTGACTTTTTTATTAATGTGAAAAGTCATGAATGAATTAAATCAAACTAGTGACTTTTTTATTATTGTGAATAGTCATGACTTTTCAGCTTTTTAATATTAATTAGTTCTTAAATTTAAATAACCATTTTCTTAATTAAATAATTGAAGACCTTACTGTTTTTAATAACCGTTTCTTTTAATAATAATTATTTCTATTAAGTTATTGCAACAGATGGACCATCTGTTGCAATAGATAACCCATTCGTCGTAATAGATTTGCCATCTGTTGCAAAAAATGGTGTATGTGTGCAACAGATGAGCCATCTATTGCAATAAATGGGTTATTTATTGCGACAAATGGACCATCTGTTGGAAGAGCTATTTTGATTTCTTCCAACAGCTGATTCATCCATTATAATAGATGGAGAATTTGATTCGTCAGTTGTTTTGAATGTGTTAGATAAAATGTCATGATTGTTCACCTCTTTTTTAATAATTATATCCCTTAATTTATTCAAACAGGTAATGATTTTTTAATTATGTAAATTAAAAAAATTGATATAAAAATAAAATGAAAAGTGAAAAGTCATGATGTTTTGCCTATTTAACATTAACATCAGTTATTAAAACTAAATAACCATTTTTTAAGATTTCAAATTGTGTTTATCATTTATTTCTTTATTACTTTTTAAGTCATGACTTTTCACCCTTTCAATAACCTGCTTTTTTTATTAATAATTATTTTTATTTAGTTTTCTAACAGATGGACCATTTGTTGAAACAGATCTGTCATCTGTTGGAAGATCTCAAACCAGTGGCAAGAACTGTATCGTGTTCTTCCAGCAGATCTGTTGCAACAGATGGTTCATCTGTTGGAAGAAGAGGGTTTTGAGTTTTTCCAATAGATTACCCATCTGTTGTAATATATTGGTTATCTATTGGTTGAACACACTCCAGATTGATGAACTATATTGTCTTCTTCCAACAAATGTTTATCTGTTGTAACAGATGGGTAATCTGCTGAAAATATTTTTTATAGTCTGTCGTATTTAGTTCCTGTTTTACCCTTTTTAATTGATTCACAAGTTAATAAAAACATATTTTATAAAATAAATATTAACATTTACATCCCCAACAATGAGTTAAAATTATCAAAGTCTATTAGCAAACAACAACATAAGTTCACAATTAAAACGATTATGGTGCATGACATACGTAACACTTGTTTTCTCTTGACGGGTATGTAGTCCTTTGACATTGAAGATGGTTAGTCTTTGAGCCTCCACAGTTTTGTACACTAATTCACGATAGAAACTGAAGATTAAACACTATTTGACATTGATGGGGTAGGAAGAATAAGGTGCATGCAGATAGATGGATCCACTTTCATGTGTTAGAGTTATGTATTACTGATCAGATTATCGTGACAACATACATAAACCACAATGATTTTGTGAATGCAGATTTTTACTGATTAGGCATTGATCCTTCAACCAAGATCCTGCATTTTACAGTTAAGTTTGATAAGTGCAAATTGATAAGGCTGAGGGACCATCAAGATAGTGTTGATACCCTGTTATAATATAATGATGGTTTGCTCAGGTTTATGCCTGTCAAGTTTTGAGAAGGGATTAATATTTAATGGCAGTGTAGATATTCAATAATGATTGAACTAGTTTTAATGGTGCAATGGACTTTGAGAAGGCCTTCGAAGCCTCCTAGTGTGACAAACAAGAATGGAAAACCAATAGAAATTCCGTTGGTCCAAATTTATATGGATGGGTTGCTCGGGGAGATGATTATAAGTAGAATATGTTGTAGGAGAATACCTGCACGGGAAAAAGAAGTTGCTGAAGACTGTATCATCTCATACCTTATTAAATAAGAAACATAGTGAAGAAGTCAAAGAACTTCTAGCCAATCTGGCCAATGAAATTGACTTGAAATATGAAAAATTTGAATGAGCTGCAAATGTGAAGGTGTATCCAAAAATTAAAATCCGTCAGTTGTTGAAAAGAAAAATGATAAATTGGACTAGAGTTGAACACTTTGCTAGGTAAATGCGACTAGTTAGCGTATCCTAAATGAAGACCCACAAAGCACGGGATCAAAACTCCAAGGAAGAAGCTTTGTGAGCACCGTGGATTGAAAAGATGTACTGTCAGGAATGAAACTTAAACCAAGAACTTTTGAAGTAAAAATAAGGGAAACCAACGCATCAACTTCTAAAATCTAACTTTCATCCCATTCCTTCTGTTTTTGGTTCTGATCAATTCAATAGCAGTGGAAACAAATAGAATTGAAGTTGGGTAGAAATTCCATGCCTTTTTGTTTCCACTACCTTAGACCTGATTAGAACCTCAACCAGAAGGCCTAGGATGCTAGTTTAACTTTAAAAATTGTCACCTTGACTTGATCCCTTATTTTTACTTTAGGAGTTCTAGATTTAAGTTTTGTTCCTAACTGTCCATCTTTTCAACCTATCGGTGCTCGCAAAGTTGCTTTCTTTGAGTTCTGATCCTATGCTCTGTGGGTCATTATTCAAGCCATGCTAACTATTCACAGTTACCTAGCAAAGTGTCCATCTCAAGTCCACTTTACCATTTTTCTTTTCAACATTCATTTTTTGATACACTCATGTTTTTAGTTCATTCGGTTTTTTTATTTTTCATGTCAATTTCATCGGCTAGATTCACTACACGTTTCTTGCTACCATGTGTTTCTTCTTTAATAAGTTCTAAGTTGATATATAGTCTTTAGTACCTCCCTTTTCCCTCATAGATATTCTCCCAACCACCTTCTGTTGTATAATTATCACCCCGAGTAACCCAACCATATAAATTTAGAGTAGGGCAATAACTATATTGATTTCCATTCTTGTTTACAGCAGTTTGAGGCTTTGGAGGCTTTTCAAAAGTCCATTGAACCCTTAAAATCAGGCTAATCACTGTTCAATCTTTGCACTGCCACCAAAAACTAAATCCTTTCTCAAAACTTGACACATAAACATTAGCAAGACCATCATTAAACTGTAACAGGGTATCGATACCACCTACTTGGTCCCTTAGCCTTATCAGTTCAAACCTATCAATCTTAATTGTAAAATGCAATATCTTATTTAAATATTAATGCCTAATCTTCAAAGAACAACATTCACAAAATTAGAGTACTCTATGTGCGTTTTCATGATAACATGACCAGTAATACATACCTCCTATATATGAAGTGGTTTCATTTGCAAGCAGCTTATTCCTCCGAATTCATCTTTACTCTAGCCTTTTATGTTGATCGATCAAAAATTGATCCACTTTCATTTTATTTTCTTTTGGGAGACATCATTTATTTATAAACAAGAGAAAACAAAAAGAACATTACAATTGATGTCTACATAATTTAAAAAAAGGGTAACACAAAATTCAACAAATATAACACATTACAATAAGCATTTCAATAGATGATCCATCATTTGCAATAGATTCCCCATATATTCAATAGATGAGCCATATGTTGTAGTATGTGAAACATTTGCTGCAATAGGTGACCGACATGTTGCAACAGATGAGTCATCTATTGGAAGAGCTGTTTGGATTTATTCCAACAACTAATTCATTAGTTGCAACAGATAGGAAATCTGATCGAAGACATATTTTAATATCTTTCACCATATGCTCCACCTGTTGAAACACCAACACCAACAACAACATCAAAAATAAAAAAACAAATAAAATAAAAATAAAAAAATGATACTGCCAACAAGATTTTTAAAGTTCTCCCAATAAATGACCTTTTTACATATTTAGATAAAAATAGTGGTTCGTTCATTCAAGACTTAAAAGATACCTTTCCTTCACTTTTCTCAATAAATAGGATATGGGTAATGGGTAAATGAATAAAAACAACAGATGTAAATAACTAATTTAAATAACCAATAAAAAATTGTAACACCCCAAAATCGTGTCCCGAGATGTCACATGGTGCTTAGGGACACAAGTGACCCTAAGATAACCCTTCTACTGGCATAACTCATAAGCAACTGAATAAAAGTATAAATCTATACAAGTTTGTGGAAAATAATTCTTTTCTGAATATAATAGATACAAAACTGAATTTACAAGATTACAACTCTGCTTTTACAACAAAAACTGAAACTGAATACATCAACTTCTACTGACTGCCTATGAAGCCTCTACTAGTACTGACTATAGGTAGCCGGGTCATGATTCCCGACTATCCCACTCAATATGATTGAATAAAGAAAATATAATATTTCTCAAACTGTATAACTAACTCAAGCCTCAAAATCAAAAGGACTCATCACCTGCTGACTGGAGCTGCAAAATGACTGCATATGGTATGTGTGCTACAACTTGTACCTACATTATGAGAAGATGTATCCCAGATACGAATATGTGGGTTAGTACCATGGAAATGTACCGAGTATATGGGGTGTGTGCAAGTTTCAGAAATCAAATATCATAAGTATTCATAGAAAACATGCATGCTATAACAAGTGACACACGTAGCTCGAATAAAAAACATTATAATCATAAAAGAGTAAGATATATCAAATGAAAAACGTGAGTCATCATAGTAAGTTCTCAATTCACTTTCATCTCGATTTTCAAACCATCAAAGAAATCAAATCTCATAACAATTCTCTTTAGAATATAGTATTTCAATCTTTCGGAAAATAATAACTTTCTCATAATCAATTCTTCAAAACAATATATTCCTCTTAGATAGAATGGTACACACACCCACACATTGGGAGTCTCTCATAATTGATATAAACCATGTAAGCTACATGGAGTCCAACATTCTACCCACATTGGGGAGAGTCGCCCTATTCCTTGCCATTGGAGTAGGACGTTCAATTATCAATCCAAACACTAGTGATCACTATGAAAATCAGCCATAACTCTGGCTCCTACGGGGACACGTAGTTCTAGGGAAGTACCAAACCTGCTATACCTCCTGCTTGATGCTAAAGACTACTCCCGAACTTAGCTCAAATCTTTTCAAAAGAAAATACACCATAAAATAGTTCAACAATTCACAACGGGAGCTATCATGCTACCCCTTTCATAATAAATCAATAAAAGTGGATTTCTTTTCTCATCTCGGGTTAAAAATCAACCCTTTTTTACGACCGAAAGGTCAAAACTTCTTTATCTATTCAAATCATTCAAATTCAAGGTGTTTATAACACATGTTTTCTCAAAAACAACAATCTCAAATAGAGTTCAAAAACCATGTCTCAATAGCACATTAAAACTTATCAAGATTCAAGCTTTATATCATAAACACATAAATTTCTTCAAAATCTGGAAATTTCTGCTTTAAGCATAAAATACCATTGTTCACATATAATTCCACTTCTAAAATATCAAAAATATCATAATCTCATGAGAATCAATATAAGATATAAATTCATGCTTCCAATTCATAATAAAACATATAAAATCCATAACTTCATAAAAGAAAAATACTTTTGGGCATAAGAACGAAAGAGTGTCCTTGTCGAAAACCCCACATACCTTGAAGTTGAAGCTTTAGATGAACTATTAACCTTGGGACTCTATTCGTAAAAATAATAGGTGCTTTTTGTAGCCCTCGGAATGGGGAATTTAAATCTTAAAGAATTATTGAACAACTACAGTTAAATCTTGAGATATCTTGATCTTTAGGTTGAAGCCCTTAAGAGTGTTCTTGACCAATTTTTGATGAAAGTGAAAGGATTTTAGATAATTAGGGTTAAATCCCGTGTTATAGACATAATATTTATAGGGGTAATTTTTGGCACTTGGAAGTGAGGTATGCAGCGCACAACCCATGGCAGAACTTACGGTGTGAGTCGCATATCTTATGGTAGATCGTAAGTGTGCCTCGTACTCCCAATTGCACACCCTTACTGTCTCTCACAAAAATGGGCATAAATTTTCGCTCGGGTATTGGATTAAGGTGAAATTGGTATCGTTGGAAAGTTAATTCAATTATCTACAATTTAATAGGTCTTAGGATGAAAAATTTCATGTATATTAAGAGTTATACATGTTTGAAGTTGACCCTTGTAGAATCAAATGTCAAACTTTGGACGAATCAATTGATCTTAGCTCAACTTTGTTCTAGGTCATTGCTATGAACATTTTTCACCTCTAACTGTATTTACATGAGAATAACTTGGATAGAGCTTAGACGTGTAGGAAGGATGGTTAGAATTCCAGAACGAGAATATGGGGTATTACATTATCTCCCCCTTGGGAACATTCATCCTCGAATGTGGATAATTAACATGAAGCATAGAGGAATCTTTGTCTTTAAGCTATCATGTGCAACTGATAGAAACTGATTCACTGGATTTCAAGAATAATGAGCTACTGAATTGATCTGCAAGTGCATTAATTCTCATGAAAATAACTATATGGATAAGATAGAAACAAGAGTGTCAACTTATGAGTAACCATTACTTTGCACTGGATCTGATCTCATGAGAAAAAATATGATAGGTTTATGGAATGAAAACTCGGGGTATTACAACATCCCCTTCTAGGGATCGTTTGTCCCCGAATGATAATAATTTGGTGAAAATACTAGGAAGAGACTGTGATACTACACAGGATACTTAAAAACTGAATCATGACTTAATATCTGAAACTAAAACAGATGCATGCGCTGAGCTGAATTTATAATTTACTTGGACACAAACACATTACCTCTTGGAATGTACATACGTATAAGACTGCGGATAGTAAGACTAGATGGAAAATTAAGAATCTATAGGATCTTATCTCCTTGCTGGCTAAACTAGATTGCAGGCTATATGGACTGGATCATAATGACTGCCCATACTCAAATGGAGTATTTCTTCAGCACTTTTCAATGAAATTCTATTGACATTAGGGAGAAAAGAATTTTGGGCATGCTCTGAACAAGACATTTGACTAAGGAATTATAACATTGATATAACTCTATAGCATGGAATATAATTATATAACTCATAAACTAGAATAGGATTGCTAGGCCGCAGCAATTGTAATATACCAAAAAAATTTTTGTTGAAATTTTGTGCGTAAACGTGTTGGGTTCTATCTTTTAGAATGAATTATAAATTTTCCGTGTGGAATGTCTTAGATTATGACCCACCATTGCGTAGAGTATCAAATAATCTTTCCAACTATATATGGATCATCTAAAATGGACACCCGAGCGACGAGTTATGAACATTCCAATTGAACTATGAATAGTAGTAAACAGTAAAACGTGCAGGACCAAGTACTGAGGCATGACGTATTTTTGCTTCAACTTTAAATGATCATAACTCCTTATACATAATGATCTAGGTGATTTAATATATACCAACAAAAAGCTCTACGAGTCTTCTTTCTAATGAAATTGGTTTCATCCAATTTATCTATCGGAGCAAAAAGTTATGGTCGATCTACTTCAGCCTAACAAAAGTGAATTTTTGGGTCAACTTCAAATGATCATAACTCCTCGAACAGAATGATCTGGGTGAGATACTATATATCAACGGAAATATATGAGAGTCCTCTTTCTAATGAAATTGGTTTCATCCAATTTGGATATCGGAGTAAAACATTATGATTGATCTACTTCAGACTATCAAAACTGTCCACCAAAGGACAAATTCGAGAATTATTTGATTTTTAGGGACGTTTTGGTCATTCCCCCTCACCTAAAATCCATCCAAACCCTATATTAAAGCCTATTAGAAGTATTATATGTTATATTTCATCAAATTCCCTCAAAAAGAAAACCCTAAGCTCCTACATCCAACTTTAAGAACCTCCAAAGTTCACCATTAATTCTGCAAATTTATTCAAGATTCTAAGTTCCTAGTTCAAGAACTCCAAGAACCATCATTCAAAGGCACGATTAACATCTCAAAAATAAGTATCGATCTAAAGCTCATCATTCAAGGTATGTGGGGTTTTTCAACAAGAACTCTCTTTCGTTCTTATGCCAAAAAGTAATTTTCTTTACAAAGGCATGATTTTTATTTGATTTTTATGAATTTGAAGCATGAATCCATATATTATGATGATTATTATGAAATCTTGATGTTTATGATTTTGAAAGATGAATTTACATGTGTGGAGATATAAAGCATGAATCTTGAACGATATTTATCATGATTTTATATTTGGGTCGTGACTCCCCATTGGAAATTGTGTTTTTTTTAGAAAGTGTGTATTATAAGTACATTGATGTTGAATATTTGAGATATTTTGAATGATTTGACCTTTTGGTCTTGATAGAGTTGTTTTGAACTCGAGTGTGAAGGAAATCCACAACGTGGTTGATTTTGATAGATGGGAAGCATGATGGCTCCCGATGTATATTTATATATTACTGGAATTGTTTTGTTCTGGATTGTCTTTGAAATGATCTGAGCTAAGTCCGGGAGAAATCTTTAGCACCGAGTGGGAGGTATAAAGCGACCTTACTTCCCTAGAACTAGTGCCCCTGTAGGACTGAGCCTGAGGCTGATTTATATAGTGATCACTAGTTTGTGTGGATTTGATATCGATAGTCCTACTCCGATGGCAAGGATAGGACGACTCTCCCCAACGTGGTTTGTACGTTGGACTCCATGTAGCTCACATGGTTTATGTCGGTTATAGGATCTCCCAGTGTGTGTGTGTTTCCTTGTGTCTATGGTGAATGGTGAAGTGATTTGAAAGTGGAATTGTGAAAGTTATTCTTTCGAAAGATTTAAATGATATTTACATTATGATAATTGATATTCTTGATGAACTGAAAGTGATTGACAAATTATATGTTGACTCACATGTGTTATTGTACTTATTTCATCCTCTCATGATTATGATGATTTTCTTCGGGCTATGTGAGTCTTTCATACATCCTGCATATTTCTTAAAAATATTTATGATGATGATGTTTATACAACTGCATACACCACCATATACCTGGTTCATTTCCATGGTACTGACCTACATCTTCAGATGTGGGCTGCATTTTCTCAGAATGTAGGTTCAGGTGCTCGTTCCAGGTTCGACAATGATTCTTCAGGCACGCTGTTCTACATCCTCTGTTGTGGTGAGTCCTCATGTTCTGAGGATGTGATGTCTGATGTTGGTTTCACGGAATTGTTTACATTTGATAACTAAGTATGAGTCAGTTGGGGCATGTATCAATGGCTCGCTGATTTTATTGATTTTCTTAGAGGCTTGTCAGACTAGTATAGATGTTGGGAGTTGACTAATAAGTCGTATTTTGTTATCTTTCTGAAATTCTTTTATTCTTGGATGATGATTACTCTGTTGATATTTGAGGGTTATTTATGGAAACCCCGTTGATTTGTGTTGAACTGAATGAAAATGGCTCAAAGGGTTAGCTTGGGGCTACTCATAGCCTCAAGCACCGTGTGATGCTCCGAGACCCATTTTCCGGGGCGTTACAGCAATGCAACTTCTTACTTTCAAGCTTAACATCACTTCTCAAATGCTCTCTCAACTATACTATTCCCCTTAAATACCATACTCATTTGATTCAACTTATAATTCTCATATTGGCACTGCGAAATCTTTCTACGAAGGTCTAAACTAAACTAAGTTCTCTCACCATGATGAAGCCTAACTCTAAATCACAAGATATAACATGCCAAACCACAGTACTAGTCTAAACCATAAGGTTCAATATTCTATATCTTTTTAGAGTTTAGACCCTAAGCATAACATGCCTTACCACTTCAGTGACTAATTCAAAACTCTTGATATGGATTCACTAGTGCATATTGCATTCATCATCTTACACCCAACATGACATTCAAGCCTATCATTAAAAATCACATATAACTTTAAGGCAAATATCCATAAGGGCATACTTCACATATTTTCTAAACCTTTATCAACGACAATTTTCTTGTACTATTCTTAAAAACATACACACAATTTCTAACTAACTATGACATGTATCAAAGACTTGGCCTCAATCTTACTTCACACTTTAGCCTTAGACAGAAAAGCATAAATAATCTTTCTTAATGAGGGTCATCAACTCTCTCACATCTAAACCATTGCTTATCCACAATCATCGCCACTATCTTAACATAGGAAGAGGTCACCAAAGGGCTAACACATAAGAACCTGAAGTACGAAAACTACAATACATAACATTAACACTTATCTTAGGCCTGAGGAATAAAATATCAAAGGCATGGATTCATTAAAGAAATCTAAACTGCGGATATGCGTGATATAAATCAAACTTCACTAGTATCATGAGTTTAAAAATTGGTCATTCTCTGAAACATGAGTTCATACTTATCATGAGCTATTCAACATAAGACTAGAGTTCATAGATTCATGAGAGATAGCTTGAATCACAGAGTGAAGCTGTTACATGCTTGCTAGAAGCTGAGAATGGGCTTGAGCATGCATGATGGGTATAAGCATAGGCATGTGACATGGATTTATCACACAGGTGATGGATTTGGTGTCGTAATGACTGAAATCCAAGGAATACTATAGTGTAAGAAGGGATCACTATCTCATCATAACCCATTATTGACATGTACCACAATCTAATTCTCGAAACTTGGTTTGGTTCTTCACTAACCATCTCCCCCTTAGGTCAAAGCTGGTATTCTAAGCATGATGGTCTACTCCATATCCTAGAGATTAAGCCATAATTTCATCATTCTAATATCTACACATAAATGCTAAACTCACAAGAATAAACTAATTTCAAACTTACCGACTTCATTCTTGAACAACCCATCCATATGACATCCTTAACTTTCTAGCTTTAATAATCATAGTCTACCAAGATCATACTTCTATACTTATATAACTCCTTAACCTAGCTATCAAGAACATCAAAAATTATCTAACTAGCCTTTCTCTACCTAGAAACTCAATGTTACTACTAACCACACAATATGCAATAATCCTAAAAAAGAAAATATAGCCCCATAGCACCTTGGGCACACCTCTACATCATACTTAATTACAAACACATGATCTTATACTCTTGCATACACTATTTAGGCCTACTAGATCACCTCCATATAACTAGCATCAACAACCAAACCATCAACTGTTCAAACTTAATGTCTAGGGCTAAACATGATTTACAACCCAATCTCACACACCATTCTCACTTCAAAACTATAGAACACAACATTGAGAAAAACTAGTACACAATGACAATCGATCATAATCATACGGCCTATCTTATTCATAATCCGTTAACATATCCTCCTTCTTCACATCATTACTATTTACCCATCTTTATGCCTAAATTACTTTCATAGCTCTATAAATATCAACTAAACTTCCTCTTGCAATCTCACGAAAGCCTAAATTAAAAATACTCAACCACTAAGTACTTCCATCAAAACCTATACTTTCCTAGCACAACAAATTCCATCAATAACTCTTTTCATACCTCAAGCAAACAACAATCCACCTTAACTAAAATCTCCTTCTCTAACTTTCACTAAACTAATAAACAACGATATATCACTTCATTACTAACTCGATCAGATGCAAAAAGAAGATTTGGCTATACATACACTTAATAAATTACCCTTACCACCTTTCTTGTCACTACACCTCTAAACCCAAACTTTCAACCAACACAAGAACAACAAGATAAACAACAAGTTGCTAGTGAATCAAAATAGGCCTCACACGGCTTCACTAGACTTTGGTTTTGTGTTTTGACAAGAAAATTAGATGAATAACAAACCAACTATGCTAGTGAATCGAAATAGGCCCCATACAGCTTCACTAGACTTTGATTTTTCACAACCATAATGGTAACAAAATTACATAATACAAGAGATAGAAACTTGACACATAATATTCAATGATCTAAGAATACACCTTACTCTGTCTTAATTGAATAACCTATAAGAATGATGGCATAACTTTAAATTTGAGGGACTTATAACGCACTAGAAGGCTTCTCTTAAGCCATTTTATAATTTCTAAAACTTCTGCTAGCAAATATAAGAGCATTATCTGGAGAGGAACTGGAACTTATTGATCCTGCTGTCTCAAGAATAATACATAGATAAGGAATTATAGATTTATATTATGATTTTTGAGGAGTAATCTGAAAGCACATCTGACTTGGGCTTAGTGCACGACTTTTATGAACATGAATAAAGCACTTCAATCTTTGAAACTCAAAAGCACTAATGGGATATTTTTCTTACTTGCTTACAAGAACATAACTATCTATAAATATTTAAGCTTCACTATTTCTGATACCTTAAAAATAAGGCAAAGATGGCATGAATAAAGTGAGATGAGAATTTGTATAAATTTTCTTAGAGAACCTTTCTATAGCACGATCTAAGACTTGAAATAATGGAGACATTTCCTAAATGCCCTATAGGCTCTTGAAGAAAAGTATAGATGTCTCTATACCATTCCGCAAGACTCTACTAGACACGGCTTCATACACACCCTAGGACACTTGAACTCTGTGCTCTGATACCAAGTTTGTAACACCCCAAAATCGGGTCCCGAGATGTCACACGGTGCTTAGGGGCACAAGTGACCTCAAGCTAACCCTTCTACTGGCATAAATCATAAGCAATTGAATAAAAGTATAAATCTATACAAGTTTGCAAAAAATAACTCTTTTCTGAATTTGATAGATACAAAACTAAATGTATAAGATTACAACTCTACTTTTACAATGAAAACTGGAACTGAATACATTAACTTCTACTGACTTTCTATGAAGTCTTTACTAGTACTGACTATAGGTAGACGGGTCATGACTCCCGACTATCCCACTCAATATGACTGAATAAAGAAAATACAATATTTCTCGAACTGTATAACTAACTCAAGCTCTTGAATCAAAAGGACTCATCACCTAATGACTGGAGCCGCAAAATGATTACATATGGTATGTGTTCTATAACTTATACCTATATTATGAGAAGATGTAGCCCACATATGAATATGTGGGTCAGTACCATGAAAATGTACCGAGTATATAGGGATGTGTACAAGTTTCAGAAATCAAATATCATAAGTATTCATAGGAAACATGTATGCTAAAACAAGTGACTCATGTAGCTCATAATCATAAAAGAGTAAGATATATCAAATAAAAAACGTGAGTCATCATAGTAAGTTCTCAATTCACTTTCATCTCGATTTTTAAACCATCAAAGAAATCAAATCTCATAACAATTCTCTTTAGAATATAGTATTTCAATCTTTCGGAAAATAATAACTTTCTCATAACCAATTCTTCAAAACAATATATTCCTCTTAGATAGAATGGTACACATACACATTGGGAGTCTCTCATAAACAACATAAATCATATGAGCTACATGGAGTCCAACGTTCTACCCACGTTGGGGAGAGTCACCCTATTCCTTGTCATCGGAGTAGGACCTTAAATTATCAATCTAAACACTAGTGATCACTATGAAAATCAGCCTCAATTCTAGCTCCTTTGGGGGCACGTAGTTTTAGGGAAGTACTAAACCCGCTATACCTCCTACTCGGTGCTAAAGACTACTTCAGAACTTAGCTCAGATCTTTTCAAAAGAAAATCCACCATAAAATAGTTCAAAGATTCATAATGGGATCCATCATGCTACCCCTTTCATAATGAATCAATAAAAATGGATTTCTTTTCTCATCTCGGGTTCAAAATCAACCCCTTTTTACGATCGAAAGGTCAAAACTTCTTTATCTATTCAAATCATTCAAATTCAAGGTGTTTATAACACATGTTTTCTCAAAAATAAATATCTCAAATAGAGTTCAAAACACATGTCTCAACATCACATTAAAACTTATCAAGATTCAAGCTTTACATCATAAACACATATAAATTTCTTTAAAATCTGGAAATTTCTGCTTTAAGCACAAAATATCATTATTCTCATATAATTCCACTTTTAAAATATCAAAAATATCATAATCTCATGAGAATCAATATAGGATGTAAATTCATGCTTCCAATTCATAATAAAACATATAAAATCCATAACTTCGTAAAAGAAAAACATTTTGGGGAACAAGAATGAAAGGGTGTCCTTGTTAAAAAACCCACATACCTTGAAGTTGAAGCTTTGGATGAACTATTAACCTTGGGACTCTATTCGTAAAAATAATTGGTGCTTCTTATAGCCCTCGAAATGGGGAATTCAAATCTTAAAGAATTATTGAACAACCACGGTTAAATCTTGAGATATCTTAATCTTTAGGTTGAAACCCTTAAGAGTGTTCTTGACCAATTTTTGATGAAAGTGAAAGGATTTTGGATAATTGGGGTTAAATCCCATGTTATAGACATATATAAGGGTGATTTTTGGCACTTGAAAGTGAGGTATGCAGTGTACAACCCATGGTAGACCTTAAGGTGTGCGTCGCACACCTTATGGAAGACATGTAAGTGTGCCTCGAACTTCCAATCACACACCCTTACTGCCTCTCACGAAAATGGGCATAACTTTTTGCTCGGGTATTGGATTAAGCCAAAATTGGTATCATCGGAAACATAATTCAATTATCTACAATTTTATAGGTCTTGGGATTAAAAATTCCATGAATATTAAGAGCTATACACGTTTGAAGTTGACCGTTGTAGAATCGAATGTCAAACTTTGGACGAATCAATTGATCTTAGCTCAACTTTGTTCTAGGTCATTTCTATGAACATTTTCACCTTTAAAATACTCCATAGACTAGGATAATTATCATGAAGCATGTATTCACATGAGAATAACTTGGATTAGAGCTTATACGCGTAGGAAGGATGGTTAGAATTCTAGCACGAGAATACGAGGTATTACAAAAATTATGATATTCAGAATTTCAACTTTCATCTTAGATAACATGAAAAAATTTGCTGAAATAGGCAAAGAAGACGACGAGAAGGCAAGAGCAATATGAAACATACCTGCCATATTCAAAGAAAAGGGATCAAAACACCAATTTAAGTTGAGAAAAAATATATACTGGTTGACATACGAAAGGATCCTCAGGAGAAAAAGGAGATAAAAGAGAGAAAAAGAGGAGACGGTTGGGATTACCCTAAAGAGAAGAGAAAGAGAAATAAGAGAGATAAATCCTTTTCTGGTTGAAGGAGAGAGAATTTTAGAGATAGGTTTAAATATTTATTAATAATTTATGGTGGTGAAATGCATTGAGGAGCACAAGGAGATGGTGATGGTGACATTGAAAAGACAAGATAAGAAAACTCATGAAGCAGATTTTTGAGTTAACCAAAAAATATTTTTTCCGCATTAGTATTTTTGATTTTTTTATTTCAAAAAGAAAATTACTTTAAAATGAAAAAAGATCTTAAAATAGATAATTCATCTGTTGAAACAGATATCTATATCTATTTGAAAATTTCTATCAGATCAATCATCTGTCGTAATAGATGGCAATGTCTATTTGATAATTTTCAATAGATAAATATCTATTGCAAAATATGTCTTTATCTGTTTGATAATTTCCAATAGATAAGTCATCTTTGCAACAGATGTCATTATCTATTTGATAATGACTAATAGATAAGTCATTTATTGCAACAAGTTGAACATTTATTTTAATAGATGTCTATAACTATTTGATAATTTTCAACAGATGTGTTATCTATTGCAGCAAGTTAGTCCTCTATTTATTTAAATCAAGCGATTGTTTGAAATATCTAAATTGATTTAGCTATAATTAAGGATGAGTTCATAAGTTCAACTACAATTTCAATTGATATCGTTGTATTTGCACGATGTTGGCATTGCGTTTGTCCCAATCAGAGTCATCAATTAATCAATTTGTGTCAAAATAATTCAAATTAAGTGATTGTTTGAAATATCTAAATTTATTTATCTAGAATTAAGGATGAGTTCATAGGTTCAACTATAATTTTAATTGATTTTTATTGCAATTATATAATGTTGGTATTGTGTTGGTTTTTACCGGAGTCATCAATTGATCAATTTGAGTTGAAATGATTTAAATCAAGTGATTGTTTGAAATATCTAAATTGATTTAGCTAGAATTAAGGATGGTTTCATAGGTTTAACTATAATTTCAATTGATATCATTGAAATTGCATGATATTGGTATTATGTTCATCCTGACTTGAGTCATCAATTTGAGTAGAAATTATTCAAATCAAGTGATTGTTTGAAATATCTAAATTCATTTAACTAGAATTAAGGATGAGTTAATCGGTTCAACTATAATTTCAATTGATGTCGTTGCAATTGACCGGAGTCATCAATTGATCGATTTAAGTTGAAATGATTCAAATAAAGCAATTTTTTGAAAAATATAAATTGATTTAGCTAGAATTAAGGATGATTTCATAGGTTCAACTACAATTTTAATTGATGTCGTTGCAATTGGATGATGTTGGTATTGTGTTCATCCTAATAGGAGTCATCAATTAATCAATTTGAGTTGAAATAATTCAAATAAAGTTATTGTTTGAAATATCTAAATTTATTTATCTAGAATTAAGGATGAGCTCATAGGTTCAACTACAATTTCAATTAATGTCATTGCAATTACATGACGTTGGTATTGTGTCCGTCCTGACCAGAGTCATCAATTGACTAATTTGATCTGAAATGATTCAAATCAAGTGATTTTTTAAAATATCTAAATTGATTTATCTATAATTAAGGATGAGTTCATAGGTTCAATAATAATTTCAATTGATGTCGCTGCAATTGCATGATGCTGGTATTGTATTCATCCTGACCAGAGTTATCAATTGATCAATTTGAGTTGAAATGTTTCAAATCAATAGATTGTTTGAAATATCTAAATTGGTTTAGCTAGTATTAAGGATGAGTTCATGGTTCAACTACAATTTCAATTGATGTTATTGCAATTTGAGTTTAAATGATTCATATTAAATTATTATTAAGTCAATATTAAATTCATTAAAGTTCCTATTGAACTTATTAACTGGAAATTAATTTTAGTGAAATTCATTTAATTTATCATGAAATACTTAAAAATTTTCTCTTTTAAAACATTAATTAAGATCAATTCGGATTAAATTAACATTTTTAAAACTTGTCATTCTTTTCCAAAATACAAATCAACCCATATAAATCATCAATTTGGGGGAAATGTTTCATCATTTTAAATCTTTAGTTCTATCTTTTCTCTTTCTCTCTCAATAATACAAAAAACAACTACTCAACATATTGCTCAACCCTTCACAACAGACTAATTTTCTTCCCATTTCCGACCACATAGGTATTATTTTCAACTTTCTTCTTACTTGTATCCATCATTTTCTCTCTCTTCACAAGTAATAGAGTTCGAGAAGAGTTCTACATTTGTTATTTTTTTAAAATTAGGGCTTTTTAGTTAATGATAAAAAGAAGACTTTTAGTTGTATTATCTTTGAGAATCAATTCCGAGTTGTGATGTTAAAAATATAGGAAAAACCCAAGAAAACCCTAGTTTTTGTCGCAATATTTTATTGACTATCATGGTATTATAGGATGGTGTTTGTGGTATTGTTGGTAGTTGTTGGTTGTGTTTGTATGGTTGGTGTTGGTGTTGGTGGTATTGGTATTAGTGATGGTGTTGGTATTGGTGGTGGTGTTAGTGGTTTTGCAATTGGTATTAGTGGTGTTGGTGGTTTTGGTATTGGTATTAGTAGTGTTGGTAGTAGTGTTAGTTATGATGTTGGTGATGATATTAGTGGTGGTGTTGGTATTTGTGTGGTGGTACTGGTATCGGTGATGGTAGTGGTGGTGGTAGTAGTGTTGGTATTAGTGGTATTTGTGGGATTGGTGGTAGTGCTGGTATTAATATTGGTGTTATTATTGGTAGTGGTGGTATTGGCGGTGGTGTTGGTGGTATTAGTGGTGTTGGTATTGGTGTTGTTGATGGTGGTGGTGGTGGTATTGGTGGTGTTAGTATTGGTGGTGGTTGTTGTTGGTATTGGTATTAGTGGTATTGGTGTTGGTGTTGGTGCTGGTGTTGGTGTTAGTGGTGTTAGTATTATGGATGTTAGTGGAGGTGTTGTTGTTATTAGTGGTATTGATGGCATTGGTGGTGTTGGTGGTAGTATTGGTGTTGTTGTTGTTGGTAGTGTTAGTATTGGTGGTTTCGGTGTTGGTGGTGTTGATGTTGGTGGTATTAGTATGGTGGTTTTGGTATTGGTGGTGTTGGTGGTAGTGTTGGTGTTGGTATTAGTGGTATTGATGTTGTTTGTTGTGTTGGTAGTTGTGTTGGTGGTATTAGTGGTGGTGTTGGTACTGGTGTTGGTTGTATTGGTATTGGTGGTGTTTGTATTGCTGGTGTTGGTGGTGTTGGGATACTGTATTGCCCAACAGATTACACATCTGATGGAAATGTGGAAGACCTGATTCAATTTCATCCAACAGATAATCCATTTGTTGCAAAAGATGGGTAATCTATTGGAAGTTATCAAAACAAAACTACTACTTGATTTGATAGCTTCCAAGAGATGACCCACCTGTTCCAACAGGTGGAACATCTGTTGGGAGATATTAAAATAGGTATTTAAATAGATTCTCCATCTATTGCAACAAATGCATCAGCTATTGGCATTAAATAAAATAACTCTTCCAATAGATTCACCATCTGTTGCAACAGATGTATCAGTTATTGGAAGAAAACAAACCAGTTGCAAGACTATTTTGATATCTTCCAATAGGTTGTTCATCTGTTGCAACACATTATGCATATGTTGTAACAGATGATTCATTTGTTCTAATAGATGAGTCATCTATTAGAATATTTTTTGTAATGTGTTGTATAAAAATTTATTGAATTTTGTGTTACCTTTTTTTTAAAAGATGCAGACTTCAATTGTAATGTATTTTTATTTTTATCTTAT
Organism: Capsicum baccatum var. pendulum; assembly: GCA_030864225.1. Lineage (NCBI taxonomy): Eukaryota > Viridiplantae > Streptophyta > Magnoliopsida > Solanales > Solanaceae > Capsicum > Capsicum baccatum. Next base: position 152,931,857 of record CM061560.1, on the reverse strand, counting down.
TTGTTGGTAAAAAGATGTCTCCTAAAAGAAAAGAAAGTGAAAGTGGATCAACTTCTGACCACCTAACAACAAAGGCTAGAGTACAGATGGATTTGGAGAAGCTTCCTAAACAATCTCAGTTAGGGAAAAGTGAAGCTAACGAAAGATATGAAAACGATGTTGAGAGACATAGAGAAGGGTCTGTAGATAGTGGTGAGGAAAATAAAAGTGAGGAGGAAGAAGAAGAAGATAAAGATGAAGATGAGAAAGTAGAAAGTGAGAAAGATGATGATGATAATGCATCATCAATGGGACGTGAATTAAGATCAAAATCCCAGCATGATCCTGTCAAAACTATTAGTATTGATAGGTTTCAAGTTGAGATGCTGATAGATAATCCAACAAATTTAACTGGTGATTTTGTAGTTAAATCTTAGTTGGGAAATCTTTTGATGATTTTAGGAATACTATGAAGAAGGAAAAACTAGAGGAATATTTTAAGAAGAGCTACTTTGGACACTTTCTTAAGCTGCCTGAGGACAACAATGACCGTTTCCAAATAAGCATGGTATATGGTCTTCTAAAGTATAGGATAACATACGTAGGGGTGATAAATATTTGAAGGAGGGGTCAAAAAGATGGATGAAATCTGGATTAACTACTGTGGCATGCCGGTTTGTTTTGGCATGAAAGAGTTTGCCATAGTGATAGGCTTGAAATGTAATCATCCAAAAGAACCTCTCATCAAGGAAACACCCCTCAAAAAGTCCAAGGAAAGCAGGACAACCAAACCACCACCATCAAACAAACGTAAAACATGGTCAAAGTGACCACCTACCAAAACCAACAAACGCAAGGAAAAAATAGATAGGTTGTTAGACATTATTGGACGTGGATACAAAGCCACGATGTTATTAGAAGATCTTAACAAACGCAGGGATCAATTGTGCTTATTTTTGTTTGCCTGTTCCATTATATTGGCAAAAGAAGTCTACAAATTCATGAAGATGATTTGTTGGAGCTTGCTGAGGATTTTGAGAAATTCAATAATTATCCCTGGGGATATGACATCTATAAGTTGACTATTAAATATTTATTGACAAAACTATCCACAAGACGAACTCCTTATACGGCTTTTCTTGGACTTTCATGGAAAATTTAATCACTATTTGCTTACTCTTGCATTAATTTATATTGAATAATTATTGTGACATTTTTTTGTTTGCTTCCTATTTACATTTTTAGGCTTGGGAATTTGAAGCCATTCCTCCCATCCGAAAGCAGGTCATGGATTAACCGGATGAGGTTTTTGATCCAAAGATCCTTAGCTGGTTGGCTGCAAAGAGCAACACAAGAAATAAGGACATTGGTCTCTTTAATCCTCCGAATGATGCAGTAAGTCTTCTTTCAAGAAAAATAATTTAATTCAAAGAAAGATATTGAAATAGATAGTCCATCTGCTGCAATAGATGGGTCATTTGTTGAAATTTATCTTAACAGATTAGCCATCTACTTCAACTGGTGCAACAAATGAGTCAAATTTCACAACAGATTACCCATCCGTTGCTTTGATTCTCTGAACCTAACTCTAAAATTACCCATCTACTGCAACTTATGCAACAGATAGTTAATTTGTTACCATATACAAACCATTTATTGCAACAGAAAGATCATCTGTTGCAACATAAAGATCATCTATTGCATAAGTTGTCTGTGTTAACATGTTACCAAATTGACTGCAAATTATTATTTGATTTACATGTATCTACCCTTTTTATAGGTTGTGCATCCATGGACCGTACCCACTAAGAAGGAGTTGGGAATGACTTCTTTTATTACTCTAGGTATTATTGATACAATAGCATACCCAATGGTGGAGTTAATAAAGAAGGAATTGGCTGGAGCAACAACCATAAGAAGAGAAGTTGAGCAAGGTCAGCCTCCTGTTGAGGCTCTTTATGACCAACCTGCTGCAACAGATCTGGTGCTGCCTCTAGGGGTGTTGCTGGTGGAGTTGTTGATGTTGGGGATATCTATACTGATGTTGATATTGCTGCCTGTCATGATGATGAGCATGTTGATTCTAAAAAAAATAAGTATATTTGAAATCACCCCTTACAATGGTCCCTCTCACCCCTCTTTGTGCTCATATTCTCATTGCAAATACAAAGATTGCATAAACAGACAGGATAAACTCTTTAAAAAAATAGATTTACTCACCGATGTTGTCAAGGTGTTGAAATCCAAGAGGGGTGTCATACTATCCAAGAAGGTGAGAGAGCCATACACTCCTACAATGGAGGTTAGGAAGAAGGAAAAAGCAATTAGACATATACTCTCAAATATAAAACAAAAAAAATTGCAAATCCTCCTCCAAAAGTTGATAAAGTTTAGGAACCATTGAAGAAGGTTAACATATACGCGAAACTTGACACTAAATATAAGGTTGTTTTAAGAAAGTACATAAATTCCAAGCAACGCGCAAGAACCTTCACTATGAATGCCTTTCCCCCCAAGACTTGATGAATATGATACATATGAAAGTGTGGTACGTGTACATGGTAAGTTTAGTTTTCTTAAACTAACCTTCTAATCTACTTTATGAAAAAGAAAATACGCAATAGATGTGTCATCTGTTGCAACAGCTGGGTATTGTGGTGCAAACAGTGGTTTATCTATTGCAATAGATTAACCATCTGTTGCATAAGTTTCATTAGATGGGTAATCTGCTAACAAATTCAGAGAACCCTATGCAACAGATGAACCATCTGTTGCATGTTTCCACTTTGTTTTTCTTTTTCAAATTACTAACTTATTTAAAAATTATCTTTTTATATCACATTATATTGATGAAATTCTTTGTCTCATGAGTGGCAGACAATTAGCGTACTCAGATGCTTATGATACTGGCGATATGAAAATGGACCTCACCTTCTATAATAATTTCAAGAATAGGTACGATGAACTCATCCATCTAGAGTCAACTCCCGGTGGCCTGAGATTTGATTCGTTATTTCTAGGTTAGAACTGGATGAAGATATGATTGAATATGTTAGAGGGAAGAGGCCATATCCATACGGCAAGGACTGGATCAAGGCAAAGAAAATTATTCCAGTCATGAACGTGGATGTATAACATTTTCTGACTCATGAGATACTACTCGAGGTCGGAATGGTGAAGTTTTATGAATGCAACTTACTTGTCTTCGATGAGGCCGATTTTTTTTACCAAGATTCAGCCACTATTGGACTTTTTCCCCATCTTGTTGAGGTAAAGTAAATTGATGAAGCATTTTCTAGCGAATGTGTTGAATAAAAATGGGATTTTGAAGGTCAAAACAAGGAAAAGGACCTTCCAAAAAATCAGATCGATGTCACGTGCAGGTTGTAGGAACTTGCACACATCGAATGTTTGTTAAACGGTATAAAACTGTCCAACCCAATGACCTTTTTGTGAAAAAACATTGTGGTAAGGATGCAAGAGGTCTGGGCTTATGGGGTGATAAATAAAACGTTGGAGCTTATGTATGTAAAAGAAGAAGATGTAGAAACACAAACACCATGACAATTTTTATTTCAAGTAACTTTACATGTATTGACAATTTTTTATGTTTGATGAAAATTGAATTTGTTTATTAAATTTGGGAACTTATGAATTAGTACAAAAAATAATTACTAAGTTTAAATATTGAAACAAGTGCGTTATATAGATATATAGACATCTGCATACGATAACAAATGACTAACCTATTACAACAGATAGTCTATTTGTTGTAGCAAATAGTTTATCTATTGCAATAGGTTGGTAATCTGTTGCATTATGCAGATGTTTATATCTAAGTCTATCTGTTGCAACAGATAGTCTATCTATTGCAACATATAGTCTATCGATTGCAATAGATAGGTCATCTATTGGAACAAATCAAAATAGTAGAAAGAACTGTTTGATAATTTCCAATAGATGACCTATATGTTGCAACATATGTCTAAGTCTGTTTGATAATTTCCAACAGATATATCGTCTGTTTCAACAGATCCATTATCTATTGCAATATGTGAATCTAGTATTCCATTTCAACTAATAAGTTCAAATCTAAAGATAAAATAAATTCATAGACAAAATAAAATAAATTGAAGCCTTCAAAAATTACATAAAATAAATCAACAAATAAATAAAATATAAAAAAATATCATAGTTACAGATGATCTACTCAACAATTTAAGTTTTGAAGCCAACAATTTCTAAGAAGGGGTTATTACTTTGACAGACTCAAGCTATAAAGATATACTCAATATAGGCAAGTTGTTCTTCATTCGGTGCTATGGAATTCAGCTTTGGTTGTCGTGGATCTTTAATGTCGTTTGCTTACGGTTTCTTAGCTTTTGCTTCTCCATATTTCTATAAAAGAATAGCATATCTTTTACGGAGTAATCCGACATCAAGTCCATCATTTGGTACTTGTAATCTATCTCTCAAATACTTGACGTAAGCAATAACAAAAAGATCATAATCCCTATATTTATAAAAATTAGACTATCCATATCTTGTAATTAAAGAAAAAGTTGTGAAATTTATGAAATGAAACTAAATCATAATACTAATAGGCTACCACTGGGTTGTTGAGAAATTCCTTCAACATATTCTACATCAAATGAATTATCCATTTTATCTCGGTATGCTTCAATCGTTGACCAATCAATACAAACCTTTTAGTCCAAACAGCCACCTATATCAAGATAAATAGGCAATATTTTGGCCATCTTTTGTATCTTAAACGATGGACCAGAATGTCTTCTTTTCGACATCGAGTCATAAACTAGGATACGTCTCTTTTTTAGAACAACAAAACCAACACCCAATGGAATTCATCACCATAATTAATTAAGTTGTACACTTCATCGACCAAATACTAAGGTAAGCTAGATGGAATGCTAAAACCTTTGATGATGTTGATTAAGCATTCCTCATTTCGAAAAACCTCTGGTTGTTGTTGACAATACCTATCATAGACATTATTGATATAAACTTTGTTCAAATAATTGTTAGTTATGTATCTGTATTGTTATTGTGTTTGTAACTTAGCCTTCTTTCGAAGATAGTAAAAAATGACATCGATGTGTTGCACATATTATCAAATATTTTAGATTTGTAATAATAAAATTAATAAAAAAATACAATAAAATATTATATTAATAGTAAGATAATGTATGACATTTAAACCTCATCATTCCAGAAAGTTAGGGGCTATGACATCAAATAGAACTAATTCTTCGTTCTGAGGTGTGCAACAACAAAGTCAAACTTATCAAAATCAAGACCCAATTAGTTCACTTTGTAGTGTTCTTCATTTTGTTTTCTCCATGATTTATATGTGTTAATATCATATTTTTTACAGATAAGTGATAGGCTGATGACGATTAAGTTGGTCATTGAGGGGTTTATGCTGCATGTGTGTAGTGTTTACGCACCGTAGGTGGGCTTGGTTGAGGAGGTGAAAGCGAGCTTTTGGGAGGCTTTGGATGAGGTGGTGAGAAGTGTGCCTGGCTCAGAGAAGATTGTCATAGCAGGGGACTTCAATGGGCACATTGGGGTTTTTCTGGGTGGTTATGATGATGTGCATGAAGGGTTTGGTTTTGGCGACAGAAATGGTGAGGGGATTGCTCTGTTGGATTTTGTGAGGGCCTTTGGACTGGTGGTTGTCGATTCAAACTTTTTGAAGAAGGAGTATTTCATAACTTTTTGATGCTTAGAAAGGGGGATAGGGCTATGTGTAAGAATTGTAAAGTCATTTTGAGTGTGCATCTTTCGACTCAGCACAAGCTTCTGGTGATGGACTTGATTATCAAGAAGAACAATAAGAGTAGGGTCGGAGAAGGTCGACCCAGAATTAAGTGGAGTGGCTTGACACCTGTTAGTGCACTGGAGATAGGGAAGAAGGTGGCGGGAATGGAGGTGTGGGTATGTAAGGGGGACATGGATGTTATGTGGGATAAGACAGCTAGCTACATCAGAGAGGCAGCTAGAGAGATGTTGGGTGTTTTGAGGGGTCGGGCAGGACGACATAAGGGGGACTGGTGGTGGAATGAGGAAGTTAAGAAGAAAGTAGAGATCAAGAAGGGGGCGTATGTTCAGTTGATTGAGAGTAAGGATGAATAGGAGAAGTGGGTGAATAGGGAGGTCTACAAAGTAGCAAGGAAAGAGGCTAAGTTAGCAGTTACAGCGGCTAAGATAGTAGTGTTTGAGGGTTTGTATACGGGGTTAGAGGAGAAAGGCGGGGCAAAAAAGTTGTATAGGCTTGCTAAGGCTAGAGAGAGGAAGGGTCGTGAAAGTGAAGTACATTAAGGAGGAGGACGGTAGAGTGTTGGTAAAAGATGTTCACATTAAGAAGAGATGGTAGGAGTATTTTCATAGGCTTTTAAATGAGGAAGGAGACAGAGGCATTGTGTTAGGAGAGTTGGAGCGCTCGAAAAAGAGTCGCGATTTTAGTTACTATAGACATTTTAAGGTTGAGGAGGTCAGAGAGGCTATTCATAGAATACGGAGGGGTAGGGAAACAGGTTCCGATGAGATCCCAGTGGATTTTTAGAAGTATGTTAGAGGGGCAAGCTTAAGGTGGCTGACTGATTAGTTCAACGCCATTTTTACGACTGTGAGAATGTCTGAGGCTTAGAGATGGAGTACATTGATTCCTTTGTATAAAAACAAGGGTGACATTTTAAGTTGCAATAACTATAGGGTAATTAAGTTGTTGAGTCACACTATGAAAATTTAGGAGAGGGTGGTTGAGCAGAGATTGAGGAGGGTCGTGTCTATTTTAGAGAATCAGTTTGGTTTTATGCCTGGTCGCTCGACGACAGAGGCAATTCACCTGGTGAGAAGATTAGAGGAGCAGTATAGGGAAAGGAAGAGGGATTTGCACATGGTGTTCATCGATCTGGAGAAGGCGTATGATAGAGTCCCTAGGGAGGGTCTTTAAAGATGCTTGGAGGTGAGAGGAGTATAGGTGGCATACATCAGAGTTATTAAGGACATATACGATAGAGGAAAGACTCGAGTGAGGACAACGGGAGGAGACTCAAGGCATTTTTTGATAGAGATAGGTTTGCACCAGGGATCGACTCTTAGCCCTTTCCTTTCTGTGTTGGTGATGGATATGTTGACGCTGAGTATTCAAGGTGAGGTGTCGTGGTGTATTTTATTTGTGGATGATGTATTGCTGATTGATGAGATGCGAGGGGGTGTGAATGAGAAATTAGAGGTTTGGAGGCAAACCCTGGAATCTAAGGGGTTTAGATTAGGTAGGTCCAAGACAGAGTATTTGGAATGCAAGTTCGGTGACTCGAGTCAGGAGGACGGTGTGGTGGTGAGGTTGGACTCTCAGGATGTTTGTAAGAAGGATAGTCTTAAGTATCTTGGGTCTATCCTTCAGGGGGATGGTGAGATTGAGAAGGATGTCTCTAAGTATATTGGAGCAGGTTGGTGAAGTGGAGACTCGGCTCGGGAGTGTTATGTGATAGGAAGGTGCCCCTTAAGCTTAAAGGCAAATTCTACAGAGTGGTAGTCCATCTGGCTATGTTGTATGAAGCTGAATGTTGGCCTGTCAAGAACTCCCATATCCAAAGATTGAAGGTGGCGGAAATAAGGATGTTGCATTAGATATGTGGTCTCACTATAGGGGATAGAGTTTGGAATGAGATTATCTGAAAGAAGGTAGGTATGGCTTCAGTGGAGGACAAGATGAGAGAAAGTAGGTTGAAATAGTTTGGGCATGTGATGAGGAGAAGCACGGATGCCCATGTTCGGAGGTGTGAGAGACTAGATTTGGATGGCTTTAGGAGGGATAGAGGTATGCCAAAGAAATACTAGAGGGAGGTGATTAGGCATGACATGGATAAACTACAGCTTACTAAGGACATGACCCTAGACAGGAAGGTGTGAAGGTCACGGATTAGGGTTGAAGGCTAGTGTGAGTATGTGGGTTGTGGCTAGGTGTTAGGAGAGTGTGGGGATGTAGTCCTCTTAGGTCTGTGAGTGTATTGTTTACTACTAGGAGAGTATTTATTTTCTTATTTCTTATTTCGTATTGCTTGTACTTTATTTATTTTGTATTTTTTTTATATTTACTGTTATTATTTTATCACTTATTTTTGTTGTGTTATACATCCTGTTTCGAGTTTCATTATGACCTTGCTATACTATTATCTCTCTTGAGCCGGGGGTCTATTAGAAACAACCTCTCTACTTCTTCGGAGGTAGCGGTATGGACTGCGTACATTTAACCCTTCCCAAACCTCACTGTTTGGGAATATACTAGGTTGTTGTTGTTGTAATATCAGATTTTTACAAGAAGAATTGCATAAATCAATATACTTGAAAATTATTTATGTACCTACTGGAATGAAGCTTTAATAGCCCATTGGAAATCCATTCTGAATAGTTGTTGATCAACTTTGTTAGTTTTCTTGGAGCCTCGTCCGAGATGTTGAACACTTCAAACGGGTAATTCTTTCGTTCTTTCAGACTGACAAGCTTCACTTTTTCATCGTTGGAAGTAGTTGATGGATTATTAACTGTGATATTATGATGTTCAGCAGTAGCTTCTACAGTGACATCCACCTAAAAAGCCAGAATTATCAATGCTAATCATAGAGATACAAAAAAGATAAAAAGATAACTCATCTGTTGGAGAAAATCAAATAGGCCTTCCTCCTATTTTAATTTATCCTAATAGATTACCTATATGTTGCAATAGATGGGTCATTTTTTGGGACAAATTAAAATAGGAGGAAAACCTATATGATAATTTCCAATAGATGGCCCATCTGTTGCAACATATAACTCATTTGTTTGGACAAACTAAAACAGTCAGAAATTTTGATTTAGTTTATCTCAATAGATGACTCATATTTTGCAGAAGATAAGTCATCTATTGGTACAAATTAAAGAAGTAGGAAGACTTGTATGATAATTTCTAACAGATGACTCATCTGTCGAAATAAATGACTCATATGTTAGAACAAATGACTCATTTGTTGGAACAACCTAAAACAGTAAGGAAGTTTTGATGTAATTTATCCCAATAGATGGATCATCTGTTGGGAAAAATTAAAATAGTTGTTACCCTGTTTGATTTCCTCCAATAGACAAGACATATGTTGCAACATTTAATACATCAGATACAACAGGTTAGTCATCTATTGCAATAGATGTCTATGTCTGTTTGATAATTTTTAGCAGATGTGCCATCTATTGAAATAGATATGTAGTCTATTTGTTTGTTGGAATAGATGATAAATATTCACCTTCTTCAGCTCATGTTGCTCTCTTGTGTCCCTTGTACATTGATTAAAAGTACAAGACAAAGACAAAGGAGTTGTAATTTTGCTTTTTTCGATGCTTGATAATGCCTAGGAGATTTTTTTCCTTCTCTTCTTAACCTCCTTAATCTCTAATGGAGTGTATGGATATGAAATCCTCTTTGATGGAATGACACACCTCTTATATGTCAATTCCTTTATAGAAGCAGTTAATGCATTAATATCATTAATCACTCCATCATGTTTCGCCTTGCAGTTTTAATATTGCATGTAGAACATTCGCTAGAGGGGCAAAATCTGTAAAACTAGTATGATCATAATCATAATGGTTTATTGTTTCAAAAACTACAAAAGAAGAATCGTTAGCCCTAATAGCAGCAGCACTACCACCACCAACAGCTCTATTACTACTAATACTATCAACAACAACAAGACCACCCTCTAAAATTATTTTTCTTGTGATGAATGTTGCTCCTAACAATTCCCTTTTTATTCTATCAATGACCTTAGAGTCCGATAAAGTTTGCACAGATCATAAACTAAGAAAAAATGACATCTTCTACTCTCGATTGGTCAAAATAAGCCACGGATGCACAATCTAAAATAAATTAGTACATATACTAGAATGATGATTAAATTATTTAAAAAATCATTAATTAAAACAAAAACTTAATTAGTATTAGACTTATTTCTTCCTTCGAGAGTTTGAAGAGATCAAGAAATTTTACTTTTTTATCAGTTTTGGCCTCAGGATTCTTGGACATAAAAATATTTCTGGTAGTTCACCTGTTGTCTCAAATAAAAAACGACTTCAAATGCCTAAGCCTATAAAATAATTCCAATAAATCAAAAGCATTATTCATAAAAAAATAAATGATTCATAATAAAAAAATTTACCATGAAAGCCCATGGAAAGCCATATAAATTGACTATCTCTGGCGTTAACGGAGGCAATAAATATTTGACAGTCATTTTGAAGCTTTCATAACCCCAAGGATAGCTGTTATATGCCTCAAGATCCTCAGAGAGCTTTATTAAACCAAGTGGCATGTTGTTTTTAACATCTCTCTCCCAAAGAATGTTATGTACAAACCAAACCAAGCACAATGATTGTTTGTGAATCTTTGAAAATCTTTTACCTTTCAACGCTTCTATCAAATTTTTATTTTTGAATCTTTGACCAACAAGGGACACCAAGACATTACCATCACTTGACTTGCCTTGGCCTTTTTTGGGTGTGTGGGGTATTTTTTTGGGTTAGAATAGGTGTAAGCTGAGAAGGAGAAGAAGGATAATATTTTAGTCCAGTAACTATGGCAAACTCATTCCAACCAAAACAAACAGGCATGCTATAGTAATTTATCAACACATCATCCATATTATATTTATTTTCATACATAAAAATATGCTTGAGAATATCATATACCATGTACATTTGGAAACGGGCATTGTTGTCCTCCGGCAAATCAAAATATTGCCCAAAGTAGCTGCCCTTGAAATAAGCATCCAATTTTTGGTCTCGAAGTATTTTTCTGAAGGCGTCAAAAGATTTTCTCATGCCTGACTTAACCATCAAATCACCTTTTAAATCTGTGGCACGCACTGTATTCTCATAGAATAACTATCAATGCTGAAGGTTTTGACCAACTCTTCAGTAGAAGGGCTATTTGCATTTGGATCATCTCTTTTGAAACATTCCTCATCCCTATGTTCATTATCTTTTGCTTCTGATTGAGATATTATTTGTAAAGCAAGCTAATAGAGTGGTGGATGTATCCTAGCTACTTCATTTGTTTCTCTACTTAGACTTGATTCTCTTTCTTTTCTTTTGAGAGTCATATTATCTAAAAATAATAGAAAAATAAAAAAGATTATAATTGATTAATACATCATTAAAAAAAAGATACCAGTAAATCTAACATGTACAACAATACAGTAACAGTTTCAACAGATCACACATTTGTTGCAATAAGTGGGTTATCTTTTGCAACATATAACTAACCTGTTGCAACGGATGAGTAATTTGTTAGAAACAATAAAAACTGTTTCAATACTATTGTGATTTCTTCCAATAGATCACTTATCTATTGAAATAGATGAATGGTTTGTGCAACAAATCATTCATCTGTTGCAATATATGAGTGATCTATTGAAACTATTATCAACTGCTAATATTGTTTAGATTTGTTCCAACAGAAGGGTCATCTATAGAAACAGATGAATGATCTGTTAGAAGTAATAAAAGTCTTGGACATGTCATCCTGTTTGAATGGTTGATAGATTTCATCCAACAGATGGTTCATTAGTTGCATCAGATAGTAAATCTGTTGCATCAGATGGTAAATCTGCTGTAAAAAAAATAGTAGCAAGATTTTGTTTAGTAGAACAATAATAATATCACCATTTAAAATCAAATACACTTTTTTTTACCAAGAACAACAATAAATCAACCTAGCAACACCAACACAACACACATATCAAGAATATCAATAGTGACCAAAAACACCAACATTGTTGTTTTATTTGTAAAAACACAAAAAACAAAAATAAAACTTTAAAAAACTCAACATACACTAATAAATTGAATCAATAGTTTAACAACAAGAACTACAATAACAACAAAAAATTATATTTCACTCCGAAAAGAGAAGAGAAGAAATACCATAAATTAGGATTTTTCTTTAGTCCCCATTTTAAATTTAAGCAACAAATATTGAAATTGTTAACCAATGCTAGAAAAGTTGGCTCAAGTTTCTCTTTTTCTTCATAACTAAAAAACCCTAAATTTTACCTGTGAAAGAAAAAAATGAACGATGAAGAACTCGAAGCTATTGTCGCTAGAGAGAAATGTTTTCACGTCGATTGATGGTTGAAAGTTGAAAAGAAACTCAAAGCCCAACTATTTTTCGTCGGAGGTTGAAGTCACCGAGGATTAAAGGGAGAAATTTGCAGAACTATTAGTTGGGAGAAGTTTAAGAGAAACTGTCTCTCGAGAGAGAGATGAAAGAGAGAAGAGAGATGGTTGATTTGGAGAAGAGAGGAGTGTGGGTTGATTTGTATTCTTGAAAATACTAATCAAGTCCACAATTAACTTAATCAAGTTTCCTAATTATGCTTGACCTTTTAAGTTGGTCAATGTCACCGATACCACATTCAAGCCTTAAAAGATACCTTTTCTTTAATTTTTTTAGGATTCTTGAGGGATACAAAATGAGAATAAAGGAATCTCTCAGGTAAGAGGTGCTCCACGGTTAACTGTAAAGTTATGAGACAATCGAAAGAGCTTCCACCGAAGATCATTTCAAGGAAAACATCCTTTAGTGGTATTGCCTCTCTTCGAAGGGTCCGAGTGATGTCGAAGGAAAGGACACAGGATAAAGGTGTACTCATCAGGTGCACGGACATACAATGTACCTACCTGACCTATGTAGAGAATATTAGTTATCACCTGCAATGGATATAGTACCTGGAGCAATATTGTTGGTTATAGTATTATAAAGTAGGAAAGAACTCATCCTATTGGCCAGAACTATTTATTATACCCTATAAATAGTTGTTTTCTCATCATTTGTAGGACATCTGAAAATACATTCCAAGCAATACAATACGTTTTTCACTTGTTCATTAAGTAATTGATCCTCTTTCAATTTTTTCTATTTTACTTGCACTTAGCTCTTAAAAAGGGTATTCTACCCTTGGAGGATGTCACTACAGGCTCTTTTCCTTAGATATAGCTCTCGAAAAGGGTATTCTACCCTTGGAGGACGTCATTACGAGCTCTTTTCCTTAGATCTGAATTATAACATTATTTTATATCACAACATTTTAGGTTTTTATCCACATTTAAATGTGTGGCCAAAACTATTAAAAAAACATTGCCATTGATGAAAAGACACATTTTTTACTTTAGACAACACTTTTTTAGAGATGACTTAATTGACATAACTTTGATCTAAGATCCAGCTTTTCAAGTGTTGCTTTAGAAGCAACTCTTTTGACATATAAATGCTACGCTTATAACTCCTCATATGACAACGCTTTTTATGATAAACTACTTTTTAAGTGGGCCTTTGTTATCTCCAGGCACACTTGCAAAGTGTGACCGCAAGTACCTGCTCTAAATCAACATATATGAAGTGTTGCCTTTACTAGCGTATAACCACACATTAACATCCATGTGGCCACATTTTTTAAGTATGAAAATATTCTATAGGCTTTAAATTATTATTTATATCCAACAATTTTATTTTGCGATATCCACTCATCACTATTATACATTATTATCCTATTTAAATAATTTCAAACACTAAACTAGCTAATACATAACTCAAAATAATAATTCAAATGTACAAATTTTCAATAATCTTAAATATATATCTTACTCTACATATTAATAAAATAATATTTCAAGTCGTGCACTTGCAATGAATTAAGAGAAATCAAATGTAAGAACAATCACAATTGTTCAAAACTGAAATGTTATATTCTTATTAAAGTCTGATATTCTTTTCTAGGTTGTTTGACCTGTCTTTGACATGTGTACTTTCATATAGTAATTTAAAATTGCCTTATGAATTTGGGTGATCTCAAACCAAAAATTTCTTTATTATATCGTGAGAGCCTCTAAATATCAAAGGACTGTCAAACCTATAATGAGAATGAGAGTTAAAATGAATCAAATAATCTTGAGTTCATAAGCGTTAAAATTTTAAAACTGTAGGAAGATGCTACAAGCCAAGACACTTCTGCACCTTACAGAAAATCATGTTGAGTGGTGCATGGTTGAATTAATACAAAAATTGAAAAATAAAAGATTAATAAAATTAATTATATAAGGGACAAATCATTTAGTATTTAAGTATATATGGTACCCTTGATTTCCTTATATATTTACTTTTTGATATTTTAAATGCACTAAATTAAAATTCTAGATCCTATTGAAAAAGGGAAAGAACTTCCACTGTACCTCAATTTGATGGGATTTTTAATAAGCAATCAATCTATATATAATATAAAAGAGAAACATAAGAGTGATGATGTGTCATACTTCTAAAGCCAAGAATGATATTTATCTTTTTTCTCAAATTTTTGACAATTTTTTTTTAAAAAAATTCAAGTATATGATTCACTAGAAAAACTGAAAATTGATTCTTAAATAACATTCTCTTAATTATTCAAAGTTTAGATAGCCCAAAAGTCATTTTCATTAAATTAGATATCATTTATAATGCAATAAAATACTATTTTAATTTTATTACTTTCTCCTTTTGGCTGCTACAATGTTTTTTTTCCATAGCAGTGAAGATTTTCATTTTCTTTTTTAGAAAAAAATTATTTTTGTTTTATATTAAAAGAATTCAAAAGTCACTCCTTTAACTCTCTTAATTATATTAAATAATATTGAATGTCAAGAGACTTTATACCTTATAAAATAAATATATAAACAACATGAAGATAAGTAAAATCCAATAATGAGTTTCAATCCTTTGAAGGGAAAAGTAGGTAATAAAATATAGACTTCTCTTCATGTTCTACAATGCACGAGCTGCATATAAAATTTTCAAAGTATTTGTCAAAGAAAGAAAGCTAAACAACAGAGTCGACCTTCAATTTTTGAGGGGAAACCTATTCCTCTCAGGATGTATATGAAAATTATGTTAGAATTTTGTTATCACTGGAAATCTTGATTAATTTCTCTAATCTATTAGTATATTTAAAATAATTTCTTTCTTTATACTTCTTATTAATTATTATAAATGTGATTTGTCTTCCTCTAGCTTTTAAAATGTTGTCTTTGTATGTGGTTTGACTTGGGAGATTCACAAGAGACCCTAAAAACGTGGTGAAAAAAATTACTAAAAATTTTTTTAGCGAAATCATACAAGGTTATTATTGCTCATTTTAAGCCTAAAGCGATCTATTTCTATTTTTATGGGACAACATCGATAAGATAATGATATATAATTTATTCATCTGTACATATTTACTATAGTTATAAAGTTAAGCATTGTTAGATTTCTCAAAGGTGGTATATAGTTGTTTTATATTTTTCTTTTTAATTAGATAGTGATATTGTAAATTATATAACTAAACAACGAAAGTGAGCAAAGGGATGGTTCATCACGATTCATGTCCTTCATGCATAAAAATTAAGGTAGTTTTGAATTATATATTTTTTAAGCGATATATTCCTATCTTTATGGGACAACATCGATAAGGTAACGATATATAATTTATTCATTTGTACATATTTACTATAGCAATAAAGCTAAGCATTGTTAGATTTCTCAAAGATGGTATATTTTATAGTTGTTTTATATTTTTTTTAATTAGATAATGATATTGTAAATCATATAACTAAACAACGAAAGTGAGAAAAGGGATGGTTCATTATGATTCATGTTCTTCATGCATAAAAATTAAGGTAGTTTTGAATTATATAATTTTTGTTCTTGTCTTTTAGCATATTTCTGCGGGTATATATATTTCAAAGCTGTATGGTAAATAATTAATCTATGATTTAACAGAATATAGCCTATTGTCATTAATTAACGAAAAACATTACAAAACAGGTTCATTATTAAGCTAATATTACCGCTCACTGATACTGTAAACATTCTTTTGATTTATCGAATAAGACTTACAAATGTAAGGCCTTTAACTTTCTCTTCTTTTTAAGAAGAATTTAAAATCATGAAACGTGATATTTATCATACTTAATATTGATAATTTAAAATAATTAATATTTGAGAAGAAAAAGCAAACTTATTTGAGGTAGGAAAATTTTAGAGATATACATTAAAGAATAAAAAAATTAAGAAGAAAAAGGGAACAACAACAAGAAAAAATATATAAGGAAAGGAAATAAATTAGATAATAAAAATGTAAATGAATGGACTACATCTTCCGTTACTATTTATTTAAAATATTTATCAATGAAATTTACACATCCCTTTTTGAGATAAGATATATATTATGGATAGAAGTCACGCATACACAAAGACATATAATTATTTATATTTATAATTTAACAATTTATGTAATAATTGATTTCTATAAGCATATTCATGAAAATTTTCTGCTATTCTATTATTAATAAATTTATAATAATTTAATTTTCTATTAATGCTATTTATAACCGCGCGAAGCGCGGACTATTTTACTAGTATAAATATATAAAATAAGAATATAGGCTTGATGATGTGGTATGTCTCACGAGCAAGTATTCTTATTTATCTTTTTTTTCAATTTTTTGGGGTTTTCTCTATTTTTAAAAATGTATCTACTATGCCTAAAACAAATAAGAATCAAAAGTCACCTATTAAAGATTGAAACGGAAATATGTAATCTATATATATACATATATATATATATATAAGAGGAATAGAGGCATGCTGATGTGACATGCCTCAAAAGTCAGGATTGTCATTTATCTTTTTTGTCAAATTTTTGATACTTTTCTCTTATTTTCAACTTATGAAATTACTTAAAATTAAATAAACATTCTCTATTAATTATCCCTCATTTTTTTCAATTTGGAATACTAAAAGTCACTATTAATTCAGTCATTAGTGAATCATTTATGCCATCAAAATAATAAAACCACTTGATTGAATTGGGTATTATGCTCCAAATAAATCCGAAATAAACAATACAAAAATGCAGTGGAAGAGGAGACACCAAAAGGAGAGAAAGAAAATTCATTAAGTGCAGTGCAGTCGACGGAAACGTTAGATTCAGGTATGGTTGCTGCTTTGGCCACGGACGGCGTCCCTACGATTTTGTTACGATTTATAATTCTGCGGATTGACGATCAAAAACTTATGAAAAATTATTTTTTCATGTATAGGCTTCTCAAGAATGGAGGTGTTTGTATGTTGGTAACTAGAGGGCCAAATAGATGATTTTTGAAAGAACAACGTACCAAAGATCGAAGATCAATTTGTGAACCCCGAGAAGAACTGTTGCTGAGAAGTGTAAGTTACTTTTTTAATATACTCTTTTGATTTGACAAACGATGAAAAATATAGAGGGGTGTAAATTCTTCTATTCTACTCTTTTGATTTAGAAAGAATGAAGAATATGTACTAAAATGACATGAGAAGCTATATAAAAAATGAATTTATGATTTTCTTCTAAAAGCAAAGAATATATTTAGTATGATAATTGGAGAAGAATGAGGAGATAAATTGCAAAATAAAAGGAAGAAAATATTGAATTAAATGGAAAGATAATATTATTTTTTTTAAATGTAGTAAGGGAAGAAAAAGAAAAGGAAAAACTAAAATTATTAAATAAATAATTAAAAATAAAATATAAAAAAATATGTTTTGCTTATGTGGCTTTTAGTTTTAGTTTTCTTTTAATCACTTTTTAAATTATTTTTTATTTGATATATTTAAAACAAGAAAAACTATAAAAAGTTTATAGTTTTAGCTTTCATAAAAGCAATTGTTTAAAATTTAATAGAAGTAGAACAAAAAATTAATATGAAAAGTTATTTAAAAGCATAATTTATGATTTTCCATTTAAAGGTAAAGAACAAATTTAATGAGATAATTGGAGATAATTGAGAGATAAATAAGTAAAATTACAATATAAAAGGAAGATATTGAATTAGATGGTAATAAATAAAAAGAATAGGGATAAAGGTCAGAAAAAGGAAAGGAAAAGAAAAATCTAAAAATATCAAACAAATAATAAAACATAACAAATAAAAAAAATTAAATGTAAAAATATATTTTTTAAAGTTAGGTTGCTTTTAGTTTTATTTTTTCTTTTAATTACTATTCTTTTGATCTTTTCTATTTGATATTTAATTTAGAAAATATTATAAAATTCATAATTTAACTTTCAAAAATATATACACACTTATATATAAGAAATATTAAAGAATTTACTGAATGAGAATTAAAAATATAATTGCATGATATAAAGATAAAGAATTACAAATATGTAAAAAAGAAATTTATATAAAATATATTTTATTAATTATTGAAATAGTGTTAAATTTTTTTTTTTAAATAGATTACTTTATATTTGATCTTTTGCATATTTCTTTTACATTTTTTTTGTTACTTTTAATTTTCCTTTATTTGTTGCTAATTCTAATTACATTTTTGTGTGATTAAAGTTTGATTCTTACTTTATGTAGGTATGCCTTTTTGTTTTCTCTTGCTTCATTTATTTAAGTTAATTATGTGAAGAAACTTTTTATTTTTTTAATTAAATATTTATTACACATTTATTTTAAATTATAAAATCATACAAAAATCATTTGTGAGAATTATAAAGATTTTGTCTATATTTTTCTATTTTGTATTTGTAATGTCTGACAGACTTTTGAGTCTTAAAATTTTTTCGTATATTCAATTTTATTTTTGTTTCCATTCTTTCTTTTATTTAATACATTTAATGCACATAATTATTGTGTGTATCTCCATGGCTAGGTCTATTTTTTTTTAAAGATTATGAATTTTTATTTTTTTAAAATTTAAGTTTGTAAACATTTTTATATTTGATATAATAAACGTGTGTGCTTAGATTGTCATCTTGGGATAGAGGAGTTGGGTGAGTAAATTTAAAAGCAAAATTAATTTTCAAAAAAAAATGTGTATTTCCATATTTTATTTAGACACTATTACTTTTCTTTTGATTTTTTCTATTTGATATTTAATTCAGAAAAAAACTATAAAATTCATATGTTTAACTTTTAAAAATATATACACAATTATATATAAGAAATATTAAAGAATTTACTGAATGAGAATTAAAAAATATAATTGCATGATATAAAGATAAAGTATTATAAATATGTAAAAAGGGAATTTATATAAAATATTATTTTATTAGTTTTTTAAATAGTGTTAACTTTTTTTAAAATAGATTACTTTACATTTGATCTGTTGCATTGTTCTTTTACCTTTTTTTGTTACTTTTAATTTTCCTTTATTTGTTGTTAATTCTAATTGCATTTATGTGTGATTAATAATTGATTCTTACCTTATGTAGGTATGACTTTGTTTTGTCTAGCTTCATTTGTTTAGGTTAATTATGTGAATAAATTTACTATTTTTTTTTTAATTAGATATTTATTACACATTTATTTAAATTATAAAATCATTCAAAATTCATTTGTGAGAGTTATAAAGATTTTGTCTATATTTTTCTATTTTGTATTTGTAATGTCTGACAGACTTTGAGCCTCAAAATTTTTTAGCATATTCCATTTTGCTTTTGTTTCCATTCTTTATTTTACTTAATACATTTAATGCACGAAATTACTGCGTGTATCTCCATGAATAGGTCTATCTTTTTATTTTTTTTAAGGATAACGATTTTTTTTAAATAAGTTTGTAAATATATTTATATTTGATAGTATAATAAACTTGTGTGCTTTGATTGTCCTCTTGGAGCGGAGGAGTGAGTGAGTAAATTTAAAAGCAAAATTAAATTTCACAAAAAAATATGTATTTGCATATTTTTATTAACACACTATTGTTTATAATAAATTTTAATAGTTTAATTTATTCAAACATATAATTGCTTATTTATAAAATTGATTTCAACATTTCTCATTAACACGTAGATGCTTATAACTAGTTTTAATCACTTCATCCAAAACATAATTTTTATTTTATTTTATAAAACAAATTTAAAGAAGACTTTATATTTTATAAATATATTTTGCGATTGTTTTCAATATTCAAATGTAATGAAAACAAATAATAAATATGATTAAATTTTTATGATCGCGCGAAGCGCGGATAAATTCACTAGTTAGAGCACAATACAATACTCAAATTTTGAATGCTCATTGATTGTGCAATTATTTTTCATATTTAAGAAAGAGAACATGTAAAATTTATTTAAAATGACATTTTAGCCACAACAACAACATAAATTGCAAATCTTGATATGAGGTATCTATATGGGAGATTTTCTTTTGTTTCCTGCAACGCAATTTAAGGTGGGCTTGAGTATGTTTCTGATTTGTAATTTTGGTATTTAAATGGTTTAATTTCACTTCAAATTGATAGTTTATATAATTTTTAATTTATCTGACTTTTGTAGACACCTAATTTTTTTCCTCCCAAAAACCCAATTTATCCATTTTTATTTTCGTCTTACCATGTGTCCTCCCCCGTGTGATAATCCCTTCACAAAAGGACAAAAAATAACAAACTTTTGACACCTCCCTCACCCTACCCCACACCCCTACCCTTACCCTTTAACCCCCCCTTCCCCCCACATTTCTTTTCCACAAAGAAAAAGGGAGTAAGCATAGTAATATATACATTCTCACCTACAAACCATTAGAGAAAAATCACCATTAACACAAAAAAATAGAGCACACCCAGGTATTGCTCTTCTACACAATAATAACACAACAACACTCTCAATTTCCCTAGAGATCACATTCATAAAACCCCACAAACATCCTCACTGATCACTCATACACACAACACACCATCTCTCATATTAAAAGTTACACATTATACACGAACACATCAATATGGGGGTGGGAATTAAACGAAAGATAGAGGCAAAAATAAAGAGAGAATCAGGGATGGAAAAAAATCAAAGAGATTACGAGAGAAGGTGATCGTAAATCAACAAATGAAGAGGAGAGAGAGATATTTAAGCGAGAGAGGAGAGAACAACGAGTGGTTTGGGTAAGAGAAAGCGGGCAAATTCGACTATTTTTTGGTGAGTTTGTTTTTCCAAAATTGAAATCGGAATACCCCTACGTAAATGGGTCGTTCACAACCTTACAGATCGTTATTCCCTTTCTGTGGTCTTTCTCCAGCGTGATAGAAATGATAACCCATACCCATCTTCAGTGAAGCTTCCAGTCCCATCTCATCCCAAAATACTGAAACAACAGAAGAAATAGCCAATTAATCTAGCCCAACTCCCCATTTCTTTTATTTTTTAGACCAAAATCCCATCTCTTTATCTTGGTCTTCGTCATTTGGATTTTGCTAATCAACGTTGAGAGTTGCGAGATTATTTAGGGGCGAGTTTGGTGTTATTAAGGTAGTCGCTATTGAGGTTCAATTCGGATATTCCGATGGAAGCTTTGTCAAACAATTCGAGGTTGAAATAAAAATTGAGGTCCAATTCTATCTCTTCTTTCTTTAATTTTTATATAATTGTGAGTGATTTGTGTGTTTTTTATGTTTATTGATAATCGAAGCATGTGTTAATCATTAATTGATTATGAAATTAGGGGGGTGGGAATTAAAAGATTGATTTGGTGAATGTTGATTATTTTGTTAATTGTTAAACACGATAGTATCATGTTTAGGCCAAAATTGATAGGCAAATTCTAGGATTTGGAGTAGGCAACTAGTAGGATTCTAATCATCGAATGTGTAAATATTTGTGTTGAGTGATTTTCTCCATTTTTATCGCATTTCATTAAATGTATTCATTTAGCCGGGGAATTCCCCGAGGCTTATTGTATTTATTCACCGGAGAATTTCCCAATGTATTATATCTTCAAAGGGGGTTTGCGATCAAGGCCCGAGGCATCGGATAAAGTACGGGAGTGTAGTTCAGGATTAGGGTAGTTTAGAATAGGATTTATTTTTTGCATTGTTTTTATTTTTGGACTTTATAATTGGACTTAATACTATATTTTAGATTTGTTTTGTTTCATGTGTTTGATTGATTGCATTATATTTTTTTTGGTGTGGTTTATATATGTGTAATGTCAAATTAGCCGATATACTCCACTAAGCGACCATGGTCGAACCACGGGATCGAGAGGTGCCTAACACCTTCCCCTCGGTCAATAGAATTCCTTAGTCGGAATCTCTATTCTCGGATCAGTTTTAGAGTCAAAACCGTTTTGAAAAAGGATTTCCAAAGGTGAATTGGCACACCCGACTTATGTCAAGTGGCGACTCTGAGTTTTGAATATAAATAATCCTTTTCGAAATAAATTTTCTTCATTTTGTCACTTTAATCATAAAAACCCTTTCAAACTTAAAACTTATCTTTTGGAGTTAAAAGGGGGGGTGACAGCTCTGGCTACTCTGTTGGGGAATCTTTTCAGAATTCGTGCTTATTTTGGAGTTATATCGGCTTAGTTTTGACATTATGAGTGTATAGACATTGTTTGTGTTATTGCTTATATTTGTTTATCATTGTTGAGTGCCTATGTGCTACGGGTTTATAGTTTTTCTCTTATTTGTTATCTCTTTATATCTGGCATTATTTACATAACCCGAGCCAATTCTTTCTGCAACAAGTTCTATAGTACACATTGTGTACACGACCTATAGTTGAGTCATCCTTATTTTTAGGAGGGAGAGCCGTCAGCTGGTATGGAGTGGGTGGAAAGCTAGCACAACCACTATCGATCATACGCTCCCCCGAACAGCCTTGTTAGTGAACCCCAGTTTAGGTCAGCCTTTAGGTCATGCTTATTTGCATCATATTGAGATCTAGCGGGACCTACATGGCCCTTTGTAGGAGACTCACCTCTAAAGAATCCCTACATGTTAAATGTTGCATCTATGAGGGTAACGAGGTCATTTGACAAATTGATTTGTGCAAAAGCATGAGTTAGAAGCAAAGTGTGTAGGCAAGAAATTGTTGAGAAAAAAAGGGAAGGAAAAAAAAGAGTGAAAAAAAAGAGATTTGGTATTTTTTAGGGTTCTTTATCACTTTTGTTTTTTCATAATTTAAAAAAAATATTTTTTTACTTTTTGCACTAATTTTCCAAAAAAATAAAAAACGTTAAAAAGATTTTCCTTTTATTTCTTTAATAAGTATTCACAATTCAAAAACTCCAAAAAAATAAATTCCTTTCAATAGGAGCTTTGTGCATTTTTATATAACGAAAATACCAAAAAGATTTTTTCTTTCATAGTTGTTGGTGTTAGTTTCTAATTAAAAACTCCAAAAATATTTTATTCGTCTGTCTTTAGTCGTGTCTCTCAATTCAGGGTTTAGTTTGCCATTTAATCCTTAATTGTCCAATCTGGATGAACTACGCACCCCTGATTCTCCTCTCTCGGGAGTGAGATACGTAGGAAGCCTATTGTGGGTTCGGGGATCTTATTTGAAAAATTCAAAAAAGGATTTTCTTCACTCTTCATTTAGAGTAGATGTTTCATTTACATCTTTAAAGAAAACTATAAAAAAGATTTTTCTTTAGTAGTTTCAAGTTTCATTTTTGTATGAAATTCAGAATCGAAAACCTAAAAAAAAAAAATCTTTGGTAATCATAGATTTCATTTTTATAGAGATTTAAACCTGAAAAATGCAAAAAGATTTTCGTCAATTCTTTTAATAATTTGTTATTTCCTTTTCTTTTTAAAGTTTCAAGAAAAAGAAAAAAGAAAGGAAAAAGAATTAATTGGCCATTTTGGCAAGACTTAACGAACTACGCACACCTGATTCTCCTCTCTCGGGAGTGAGATACGTAGGCGCACCTCTTGGGTTCAGTGACCTTTTCAAAAAGAAAAAATAAGTGTTGAATTCTAATGCATTTTCTATCTCTTGTTCAGTTAGTTTAAAGTGGTTGGTTTGTGGCATTTTGGCTGGTCCTCCATATTGCACCAAGTTACAGAGAAAGTTATGACCAACAAGGATATCGAGTTTGTTGTCACTGATCAGATAGGGAGTTCGGGCAATGAGAATTTAGGAGCTAATGAAGAGATTCGAAAATTAAGGCAACAAATGATAAAAATACATCGAGCTTGGGCTAATGGGTTGCCACCTCCTCTATTTCCCGCTGATAATTTGGAATATCTTTCTAGCTTGCCTCTTGTGTCACATACACAGTTTTCTATTTTTGTTGACACACCACAACATGCATCAGAACCTGTTTCGGGGCAACGCTATCTAAACACTTCTAATATTCATTTCCTTACTCCTCAACACAAAGCTACCACATGCTTGGCTCCACCCACTGTTCATGTTTTTACAGCACCACCCTCACTCGAAGCTCCTACTTTTGAGGTTTATCCATAAGTTGTGCCTCCCCACTCTGCGAGAGATCCTGTATTGAATATTTTTGCTGAGCAACATCATGCTATTGAGCCCACATTTAAGTCGACTAATCCTTATGGCTATACTCACCCGCCTGAATTTTCTCTTAACATTGAGAAGCCTGTTATAAAGAAGAACAAGAGAAAATGACCAAAAAATTGAGAAGTTTGGAACTGGCTATAAAAGACCTCTAGGAACTTGAGGGGTACAAAAGTGTCTCATATAAAGATCTGTGCATATTTCCAGGGGTTCATATTTCTTTTGGTTTTAAAATGCCAAAGTTTGAGAAGTATGATGGACATGGCGATCCTGTAGCACATTTGAGATGTTATTGTAACAAACCAAGGGGTGCTGGGGGAAGGAAGAATTGCTCATGGCATATTTCGGTGAGATTCTTTCAGGCCTAGCTTCAGAATAGTTTGTTGACCAGGACATCGACAAGTGGATTAGTTGGGATGACCTAGCTAATGAATTTGTACAACAATTCCAATATAATGTGGAGTTGAATCCTGATGAGAAATCCCTAACTAACATGAAGAAAAAAAGTACTGAGACTTTCAGAGAGTATGCGATTAGATGACGTGAACAAGCTGCTAGGGTGATTGTCAATGAAAGAAAGTAAGATAGTAGAGGTATTTATTCAAGCGCAAGATGAAACATATTATCAACACTTGTTACCTGCATTAGGAAAGCCATTTATTGAGGTCCTCAAAATAGGTGAGATGATAGAGGATAGAATTAAGACCTGTCGCATTATGAGTTTTGCAACATTAAAAGCAACTACTCAAGTAATTCAAAAAGGTTCGGGAAGTGTCAGAAGGAATAAGTATGAGGAAGATGCATCTACCATTGTAGTTGGACAATAGGCACGGGCAAGAGAACCACACCATCATTACCCACAGGCTCAAACCTAAGCTTATGCCCAAGCTCCACATAATCTTTCCCAAAATCCATTATACTGTATTCCCCTACCTACATATCCAATATACAATGCATAACCCTATGGTCAATTCTCTTCTTACCCACAATGGCGTGCACCAACTCTTCAGAGTCATCCTCAAACTCCATAAACATACCAAAGCCTTTCTAGGTCCGATTTTCGATCCAAGCCAAACAATGAAATGAGGTAGAAGTCAAGAGATAGCTTCACACCAATTGGAGAGTCGTACGCCAGTTTATTCCAGATATTGGTACAACGGGGCATGATCACTCTTTTTCTTGGGTATACTCTTGACCCGCATTCAAGAATTTTTTATGCTAATGTACGATGTACATATCATTCTGATGTTCAGGGTCATAGTATTAAAGATTGTCGTTCTTTGAAAAGAGAAATACAAAGATGATTCAAGATAAATCAATTATGGTGCAGACCATTGACAGTGGAAAAGATCTAGTTATGCTGATATGCAAACCAGTGGCTAAGATGTCAGGATGAGCAATTAAGAGGTTTAGTAGTGTGTTTTGTTTTATTTTTTGTTGTCTGAATTATTTTAGGATTGTAGTTCGGGATCTATCTTGTTTTGTCCCTTTGTCGTTATATTCAAACCCTATCTTTTATTTTAATTAAATGAAGTGTTCCTTTTTTCTTTTTCTTTTAAATTTGTGTTGTTTGTTTGTTTTCTTTACATAGCACATTTTATGTTCATTCTAGTGAAATGACATGCTAGCGGAATTTTCAGCCAGATCTTGAAATCCAGTTTAAGGATGAACATTGAATCAGAGGTTTGAGTTAGTAAAAGAGAACATCTGAGAAAATAGGCAGAGTGCTGAGACATTTGGTGACAAGTTGAAGCCTTCTTTGAAAATTAAGGCACTTATTTTGAGAATCACAAGAATAACTTGGTCATCAATTGAAAGACATGTCTCAATTAGGTCAAATAGTGGCTGCGTGAACAGAATGAAAATCAGCTCCACCCCTTTTTTACTTCCCAAAATGATTATTTTAAGTTTC
The DNA here is from genome assembly GCA_030864225.1 of Capsicum baccatum var. pendulum. Classification (NCBI taxonomy): domain Eukaryota; kingdom Viridiplantae; phylum Streptophyta; class Magnoliopsida; order Solanales; family Solanaceae; genus Capsicum; species Capsicum baccatum. Next base: position 152,905,604 of record CM061560.1, on the reverse strand, counting down.
GAAAGAGTTTTTATTATTAAAGTGACAAAATAAAGATAATTTATTTTGAAAAGGATTATTTTCATTCAAAACTCAGAGTCGCCACTTGGCATAAATCGGGTGTGTCAAGTCACCTTTGGAAAAAAATTCAAAACGGTTTGACAAACTGATCCGCGAACAAAGATTCTGGCTAAGGAATTTTGTTGACCAAAGGGAAGGTGTTAGGCACCCCTCGGTCCCGTGGTTCGACCACGGTCGCTTGGTAGAGCGTATCGGCTAATTTGACATTACGAACGTATAAAACACACAAAGTACGCTCAAGCAAATAAAACAAAATAATCCAAAATTTAGAGTCTAGTCCAATTATACAGTCCAAAAATAAAAAAATATGAAAAATAAATCCTATTCTAACCTACACTAATCCTGAACTATGCTCCCGTGCTTTACCCGATGCCTCGGGCATTGATCACGAACCTTCTTCAAAGACATAATACATCGGGTCATTCTCCAATGAGTAAATATATAAAACCTCAAGGCATTTCCCGGCCAAATGAATATATCTTTTAAATGCAGGAAAACTAAACCATTCAATAAAATTTCAAATATTCAACAAAACCACAAATTCTAAATTTGCCTGCCTGAGCCTACTATTGCCTACCCATTTCGACCTAAACATGATACTATCGAATTCAACATATCAAAATTAATCAAGATGTAACAAATTAAGCAAACTAACTATCATTACAAATTAACCGATTTTTATACCACCCTCTAAATTAATTTGAACAAATCTAACAAATTTCATTCATTCTCGTTATGTTCAAAATCATCCAACAATTATTGAACAATTCACATATCCCGCAGAACTCAACAATTCATAATCACGTAATCACCCAACGAACAAGATATCAACAATTATTCATTCAAAATTATGTAAATATTAAGAGAAATTGAGATGGACCTCAATGCCACTTTCAAATATTATTATAAAACAAGATGAAGCTCGCACCGGAACCTCGATCCGAAACCTCAGTAACCAAACCAACCTCAAATATCAACCACTAACTCTCAAACCCTAATTTTTACATAAATTCTCCCCAAAAGTTGATTGGAAAGCTGAGAACAACGAGAAATTCGAGCAAAACCAGGATTAAATCCCACAACAATTTCGAACGTCGACCATAATTTTGAATTGATTTCGCAACTTAGAGGTGACGAGGCTATAGGTAGCTCGTGAGTGGTGCTTTCTGATGGCTTTGGGGTTGGGCAAGGAATGTCTTTGGACTGAGGTATCATTTTTGTCTCATCGAAGCTCCGACGAGCTTAGACGATGCCAAAAAAGGGAGGAACGATGAAATTTCGATGATGATGGCGCTTTTCGGAGAAAAACTTGCCAGAGTAGTTAAACCCCGTCACTCCTCTTATCTCTCGACCTCTCTTCTTTGCTCACTCTTTCTCTCTTCAAAACTCTAGTCAACTTCTATTTCTCACCGTCTCTCTGATCTCACTCTCATTGTGCGTGTACCAGCGTATGTAGTGTGTGTATGCATCTATTACTGTGTGCCTGAGTCAGTGAGGTGTAGTGTATGAGAGTGATGAAGGTGGTCTGTGTGTGTAAGGATAATTCTGTGTGTTAGTGGCGTGAGCTCTCTTTCCAGAAGATGTTCCCCTATTTCTTTTTGTCATTTTTCCGTATATAATGGGCATGGATTTGTTATGATGTGGGAATTTCAGTGGGTCCCACATATATTCTTTCTTTGTGGATAAGAAAAGGGAGGGGGAGGGTCACATGGGTGGAGGGTGGGGTAGTGGGTGAGGTGTTGTCTTTTGATTGGGTAGGTTGTTAGGATGAGGTGTAAAGTTGGTTAGGATAGAATTAAAACAAGATAGAATTTGTTAGGGATTATGTTAAGGGTTATTATTTTTCTTGTATTTTTGTGGGGGTATAATTACATGGATGAGGGTGTACAATAAAGTGAGGTAAAAATGAATAAAATTGGATTTGGGAGGGACAAAATTAAGTGTCAACAACTTTGATTATTTTTTTCTTTGTTCATGCATATTATGTAAGAAATTCTTATTTCTTTATTTATTTTCTGTTTATTAGTGGGTGATTAACCATTCAATTGATGTGTTGTTGTTTATTAGTGTGTCTCTGTACACAACATATTGACGCAGATGTTGTTGAGAAGGAAGTTTCATAGTATATATAGAATTAGTTGATTTTTTTATTGCTATATCATTTTTGCATACTAGATATTTAACTTGAGATTTCAGAAATAACATTTAAAATATATTAAATCTTAAGAGAACTATGATTGAAAGTAAAAAGATTAATTTTAATAGTGTCAATTTAGGAGTTTGATGTTGGAAACATTGTCACCTTAATAGGCCCTGCAACGCGTGATCCGAATTAGTCGGAGCTCTAATACGGGCACCGAACATTGGATGGAAAATCAAAAATAAAATAAAATTTAGGAGTTTAAAATTTAGTCATGATGAAAAAATATAAAAATTTTGTTTGTATAATTTATTTGGATAAATTCATTTCGTTACATTCCTGAATCGCATTTTAATGATTAGTTTGAGAACAAGGAAAATATAATTGTGTCAAGAAATATGCATTTGAGGAATGTTAAAGAACTCAATAAGCTCTTTGGTGATGTTTCTTTTTTCTAAACAACAATCTTATTCTATTGCTAAGAAGACTTGTTGATCTAAATTTTTTTTTTAGATAAAATTATATTTTCTCATTTTACAATACAACAGACTTAATTGTTTCATGTGCATATTAATTAATAATTATATCATTTTATGTTTACTTTATTGTGTTTTTAATACCTAAGAGAAATTTTTATTAGAACGATAATAAAGAATGAAATTAATTGATCACAAATTTATAATGTTTGAATAGTGAAAGGTTCACAATATATTCTAGGACTTAAAAAAATATTTTTATGTATGTTGATATGATATTGCATGTTTGGTATCTTTGTATACAATCAAAACATTCTACGATCAAGTTTTATAATTTAAGATCCTATGATTATTTTTAATATTTTAAAAATAAACTAAATTATTATATATTTAATTAAGTATTTCATGACCGCGCGAAGCACGGCTAAGTTTACTAGTTCAATTGTATAAGCTCCAAAACATGTGGGTAACACTAATAACACAACCTGGAAAGTCTCAAGATCAGTTCTTCTACATTAAATTTCTTCTCAATTTTTTTCACCATATTCATGATCCTTCCTGTAATAATTAGCTTTCATAAGAACAATTATTAAAAGTAATTCGGAAAAGGTTCAAAAATACCCCCGAACTAGCTAAAATGGATCAAAAATGTCACTCATTAGTTTTTAGGCTCAAAAATGTCTCTCCGTTAAATATTTGGCTAAAAAATGCCCTTCCCTCTAACAGAATTCCACCAAGCATGCCACGTAAGTAAAAAAGAGTCACGTGGCCATGCCACATCACCATCCACGTCATCTTTAATTTTACTACCCAAATTAAAATTTTGACCCGACCCAAAATTAAAATAACCCGACCCAAAATAAAATAACAGAGAAAAAAGGAACGGTTTTTCTCTGTGCTTTCTTATTTCTCTCTTGAAAGAAAAAATTCACACTAGGGTTCACTGCAGCTGCTCTTTGAATTCATTCGAAAAGGAAAGATCCATTGTCATATTTCGTTTGTTAAATATGTAAATATTTGGTGGAATCACTAGCTTTGGTTGTGACAATGGTTTATTAATGAATCAACCTTATCTCAAGATGTTATTTGTTTTGTTCTGTTCAGACCAAAATGGTATCTGATTTACATTCCTTCTCTCAATTTATGTACTGATCATGTGATTGAAACTTTTGCTATTATCTACTCATAGTATTTTCACATGTGAAACCCAAATTAGTAGTATAATTAAGTCTTTACAAATTAGTAGTATAAATAAATCTATTGCTGGTGCAAGAAACATTGAGAAGCTAGATAACAACTCTCTTCTCGTGGTAAAATATAGGGATTTTCATTGCTTTGATGTTACCTTTGGTTTCTATTGATTGTCTACTTATTTCTTCTACTTTTCGGAGTATTCATTTTACATATTCATAACTTTTGGTAAGCCTTATGTATCTTGGATTTTCAATTGTGTTGTGAGGTCCTAATCCAAAATTTATATGGGTTTTCTAGTAGAATGGATATCTTGTAAGTTGGATGATTTTTGTTGGATCCTTATTCCCGCTTAGACTGCTATTTGTCCTGTTCAATGTTGGCCCTGTTATGCATAATATATACTCAAGTACATGTGAGTTCAATTCAGAGGTGTAAATTTTGTTCCTAGTTTCCAGTATGAAGCCACAGAGGTGGATCGCAGGTTCGAGGCTATCATGGAGAATATTCTTGATAAGTAAGTGCATTTTTATCTTCTATCATGGAAGAATAACAATCTGAACCTAAAAGTCTCACTATATTTTGGATGTTCCTTCTAGTTTATAATTGCCTTTCTTTTGGCTTATTAGGTGTATAAAGAATGGCAAGTATCAACAAGCCGTTGGCATGGCCATTGAATACCGAAGGCTGGATAAGGTTGTCGAAGAAATTGTGAGAAGTGATACTTATTTTAGCCCAAGAAGCTGCCAAAGTTCTCATTTTGGAGAAGAAAATCAAGAAGTTAAAAGTTGTCGTTTTCATCTCATGTGTTTTTTTCTTTATATATGTTTTAGGAATCACGAAGTGAATATATGTTCGTGTCTATGTTAGGAGAAATTATATTGAAGTAAATCTATTTTGTTGGTTGTAATGAAGTAGAAGTGTTTGTATTATGTTGTTAATGAAGTTGAAGTATTTGCAATAAAGTGAATGACTTATGTTGTTAATGAAGTTGATACTGATATTTTATTTCTGCTCCATTGGTCTAATGTACATAGAAACCAGTGGATTGTGCTAAATTTTTGTTGATGATAGGTAGTAACAAGTGAATTTAGGCCCGTGATAGCTATTCACTCAAGAGGACGACAATTGGAAGTTAAAATGTACTTATATTAAACAAAAGTTTAGGTAGAAAAGAGCTTATACACACGCATGAGCACAGAGAGATACAGATAAAGCAACAAGCTCACTGGTTTTTAAATGAACGGAATCTTAAGCGACTAAAGAGAACATATCAAGTGGAAAGTTAGAACTAAAAAGTTGTTAAAAAAGAAAAGAGCATTCTTTCGTATGGACTAAAAAGAAAATTAGGACAAACAAATTGAAATGGAGGGAGTAAGAATGAAGATACGACTTAACTCACAGGTCAACGGACTCATACAGTTTCTGTAATGAATCAAACATTATATAGAAAGTCACACTTAACTGCTGGGATTAAAGCTTATTATTTACCAACCTGATCGGATGATCTTGATGCTTTACGAACAGCAATCAGGAAGGCCAGACGCAACTAGTTTAATTGAGAAACTTTATGAACATCAAAAAACTGGTTATTCATAATATAGCTAGCCATCTACAGGTTGGTTGAGTTTTGTTCTGCTCTTTTATAATTTACTAGTAGTCTTGTTTCCAATTGAATTTATCACAATATATGGAAATGAATTCAAAAAATAAACCCTGTCTGCTAGATATAAGTGAGCATGAAGACTAATGTCAGAATGCAGTAAATTTAACAAGGAACAGGAAAAAACTACATAATTTGAGTAAGAGATGCTCTATTAGGTAGGAGGGAAAATATCTTGAATCCGGAAATGGAAACATTAGTAAACAATATTACTGCATTATGCAATGAAGAGCTTCACCATCCAATAACAACAATAACCCGAACACAAATGCCAATCAAACCAGAATTTCTGCATTCACTTAATAATCTAATGAAACCATCAAAACAGTAAGAAGAAATATCAAAAAATAGTAACCAAAATGGTACAAAAGCTGGACACTAATGCTTTGCACCCAAATTCAGTCAATGCCTAGAAGTAGTCACAACATATTAAATTTGGGTTCTCCCATTAGCCTTTTTAGCCTTCAACTTTCTCAGCTTCGTCTCTCTTGTATTTTTTAACTGATTGCTAGTGATAGCCTTTTTTCCTTTCCAAGTAAGCTTAGAGGGTGAATAAGGAAAATCTGTAGGCTCACTAACTCCAGCAAGATCACCTCTAAAACCTATCAACCTTCTCCCAGAAGTAGCTGATATTCTGAGAGTTTGCCTCACCAACAACCTTGTGTCTTCAAGAACAATTTTAGGCCTTAAATCTAGATCACTTTCGGGTTCACTAGCAGGACCAAATGGTTCATACCGTTGGTCCTCTCCTTCTTGTGTTGGTTGAGGGGATGAACTATTAATGTCATACACATTATCTTAAACTTCTTTTTTTTTCAATTCTACCCTTTCTTCTCTCCAATCTTGCCCCTTGTTCATCTTCAGCAAACTAAATTAAAATGCATAAAATTAGTTCACGTAAATATTCATAAAATTATTCATTTATATAGATAGGCATAAAGGTGATACCTTGCATATCTTTGCATTATGCGTTACTGAACCACACTTACTACAAGTCATTTTAGTTCCCTTTCTTGAGTGAGCCCATTCTCCCACTCTTTTAATTATTGCATCTTTTTCTCTTGTTCTTTTGAATTTTGGTCTTCCAACAGTTTTCACTAAATCTGGTGGATCCATTGCATGTCCTGGAAAATTCTTCCAAAAGTTTTCACCTCTTACAGGCAACAACTTGACCTTGTATGTCTTCAAGTAAGCTTCTTTACTATACCACACACTTGTCTCTTTTTTTATAAGACTAAGTTTCATTTTGTTATACTCCATATCCTTGATGGCATGAGGGCATAGAATTCCAATCAGCTGCCAAGACCTACAAGTGCATTTCTTCTCCACCAAGTTCACTATGTGCCTATTTTCACTTTCAAACACTTCATAACCAATATCACCATTGAAGTTAACAGTACAAAATTGAGCAATCTTCTTATTGGCAGTGAATAATTCCATGCAATTAGGACTAAAATTTTCCTTCCATTTACTTACCTTAATTTCCTTATCTTTCAATCTATGCATTATCTTGACTCTTATTTCTTCAAGCATCTTCAAGATTGGATTTCCCCTTGGTTCCAATATCCAAGAGTTGAAGGACTCAGTGAAATTATTATCCACCATCTGATTTTTGCAAATAGTGTCCATATATGCCCTGCACCATCTCACTGGATTAAATTTTAACAAGTCTTTGACAACTTCCTCTGATAATGCTCCAAGTGCACTTAACTGGTCCTTGAAATCTTCTTTATAGGTACTCCAAGCAGCCCACCAAAGCAATTTCTTCATCTCTCCTGACCTAAACCTCTGCATCCAGTTGGCCTCAACATGCCTAACATAATACCTATAAAACATAAAAAGTGAATGTTTAGCCAAAAAATACAAAGAGAAAAATATTGCAGCTTCTTGAAGTACCTGTGGTGGGCTAAAGGAAGGACATTTTTCACTGCATCTACCAATCCCGGATTATGTGACACAAATAAACATTCAGTTACATAAAAACATATGTGGACAGATTCAAATAAATTAAAACTTATAAACTAAAATTTACCTTCTGCATATCAGACATGAAAGTGACACTTTCTCTATTTTTGAGATTCAGTGACTTCTCTAGAAATTGTAGAAACCATGTCCAAGTCCTTGATGTTTCCTTATCAACTACAGCCCATGCCAACGAATAAAAAAAGTTATCACAATCTTGTCTTATAGCCACAAGTAGTTGTCCCTTGCAATGGCCTCTCAAAAAGGTCCCATCCAATCTAATAAAAGGTCTCAATCCTTCTTTCCATCCTAATTTTAGTGCATTGAAGCATATGCACATTCTAAGAAACTTTATTTTCCCTTGTTCTAATCCATCATTTGATAAATTAATCACTACATCACTGCCCGAATTACTCAATCTAATCTCATTTGCATAAGCCTCTAACTTGTTGTACTCATCTAAGAAGCTGCCTTCCATTTTTTGAAGTACCATCCTCTTAGCCCTTTCAACATTAAGGGGTTAGCATTCAAATTAAATTGATCATCCAAGTCTTGTCTCATATCCTTGATTTTGAACTTAGGATTATTCTGCACTTTACCCTTGAAATATTGGGATAAAGAAGACATGGTGGCTCTAGGATTAGTAAATGCATCCTCACAAGTGTGCTTTTCAATTAATGTTTTAACCTTAAATTCTGGACCCTTACCATCTACAACAACAACAACAAACCCAGTGTATTCCCACATAGTAGGGTCTGGGGAGGTAAGATGTACGCAGTCCATACCACTACTTCAGGAGAAGTAAAAAGGCTGTTTCCAATAGACCCCCAGCTCAAGACAAGGAATAATAAACAGATACTTAATAGAGTAAGGAACAGGATGTCAAGACAAAAATACACCACCCACAAGGAATAATAAATAAAGAATAGTAAACACATTCGTAATAAAGCATACAACAAAGTGTCCTATCAAGAATAATACATCTACCAAGTAATGTCCTACCCCAACGACTCAAACTGATACTAGCCTTCTATCCTAATCCGCGCCCTCCAGATCTTCCTATCTAGGGTTATGTCCTCAATGAGATGTAACTGCTCCATGTACCACCTGATCACCTCTCTCCAGTATTTCTTCGGCCTACCTCTACCCCGTCTGAAACTATCCAAAGTAGCTTTCTCACACCTATAAATCGGGGCATCCATGCCCCTCCTCATTATATGCCCAAACCATCTCAATCGGACTTTCCGCATCTTGTCCTCCACCGAAGCCACTCCAACCTTGTCCCGAATAGTCTCATTTCAAACTCTATCACCCATATTAAGCCTACACATTCAACACAATATCTGCATTTCTGCCACCTTTAATTTTTGAATGTGAGAGTTCTTGACTGTCCAACATTCCACTTCATACAACATGGCCGACTGGACTGCCACCCTATAGAATTTGCCTTTAAGCTTGGGCGGCACCTTCCTATCACACAACACCCCTGAGGTAAGCTTCCACTTCATCCATCCTGCTCTAATATGATGGGAGATATCCTCATCAATCTCACCATTCCCCTGAATCATGGACCCCAGATACTTGAAACTATCCCTCTTACATACCATCTGGGAATCCAACCTTACCATCTAGTGAAACTAAAATGAAAAATGGACAACCATCCTCACATATATACCTCAGTCTTATTTTGTCACTTCGCTACACTCTGAGTGGTTTCTTATTTGCCAGGGCATAGAGATCCACAACTCTTTTAGCCTCTTTCTTGTCTTTAAAGGTCATTGAAAGATGAAGTTCTTTGTAATGATCAAGTTTGTCATTCACTTTTCTATTTTGTTGCATCTTAATGGCTTATAACTCCTCAAAGTTATACTCCTCATAATTTGACTCACCATTATTTGTAGAATCAGTTTTCGATTCAGCATCAGTACCATATTCACACTCAATGAAGTGTTCTTCAGGATGATAGACTAAAGCTGGAGCGGAAACAGATTCTTCAAAATCATCAACAGCAAAAAAATGAATCACTTTGAATTGTTCATTTAATAGTGATTGGAGTATTTTAATACCTTCAGACCCTTCAACCAAGAAAGGTTTCTTGCATGAACCTTTCACAAATAGTTGTTTCACAGCCATAAATCCTATGTTTTGGGTATATTCATCTTCTATCTTATAGTAATCTATCAAATCAGAAATAATATCTCTCCTAGCAGCAACATACTTCTCTTTATATACTAGTTGGGGAATTTTATTCCATTTACCTCCATAGTGTAACATAAAGTCAACAAACAAACCTTTCATATTTAGTTTTCTGAAAAAAATACATAAATATTAGAAAGCGACATCATAAAAGTAAAACTTCAGATTTGTTTACCAGTAAACATAAAAGAAGTGTTTACTGGTGAACTTCAAAACTTTAAAAACAAAAAAATATAGAGGACCACATATTTATTAAACTTAAAAATTAAAATAGAGAAAAAGAAAGCTCTCAACTAGCAGTAAATAATAAACAGTGAAAAAGGAACATTGGGATCACACAAATCACTTGATACAATACATACGTAATCAAATTTAGATAACATTAAAAAACACATATAATCTCAAATCAATAAAGTAAGCACTATAGGGAATTTATACTAAGACGAGCAAACATAGAGGGACCACACGTTTTTTATACAAAAATAGAGAAATAAAACCCCTCAACTAGCAACACAATAATAAACAATGAAAAAAGAGGCATTAGGACCACAAAAATCATATTTGAATAATATAAAAAAACTCACATAAATATTGTAAACTAATGTTGCGTTTTATAAGGTTAGATGGGTAATAAATGATAGCTTCAAATTTGCGAGAAACTATGTTTATCATTTACAGACAAAAAAAATCATCTTTCTACATAGAAAAATTATAACCTAATTTTTGAAGTGAACCCTAACTTCAAAAATCTATAATCTAATAGAAAAATTTCAAAATAAAAAAGGACTTACAAGCAAAGCTCATAGTTGCCACCAAATATTTACGAATCCAACAAGCGATTTTATATCATAAGCAGCCGTAGGGAACAAATGAAATATGAAAATGGATCTTTCCTTTTTGAATGAATTCAAAGAGCAGCTGCAGTGAACCCTAGTGTGATTTTTTTCTTTCAGAAGAGAGAAATAAGAAGGCACAGAGAAAGATCGTTCCTTTTTTCTTTGTTATTTTATTTTGGGTCGGGTTATTTTAATTTCGGGTTGGGTCAAATTTTTAATTTGGGTGGTGAAATTAAAGATAATGTGATGGTGGTGTGGCATGGCCACGTGGCTTTTTTACCTACGTGGCATGCTTGGTGGAATTCTGTTAGAGAGAAGGGCATTTTTTAGCCAAATATTAACGGAGGGATATTTTTTAGCCTAAAAACTAACGAGGAGCATTTTTTATCCATTTTAGATAGTTCAGGAGTATTTTTGAATCTTTTTCGAATTACTTTTAATATTTGTTCTAATGAAAGCTAATTATTACAGAAAGGATCATGAATATGGTGAAAAAAATCGAGAAGAAATTTAATGTAGAAGAACTGATGTTGAAACTTTCAAGGTTGTGTTACTAGTGTTACCCACATGTTTTGGAGCTTATACAATTGAACTAGTAAACTTAGCCGCACTTTGAGCAGTCATGAAATACTTAATTAAATATATAATAATTTAATTTATTTTTAAAATATTAAAAATAATCATAGGACCTTAAATTATAAAACTTGACCGTAGAATGTTTTGATTGTATACAAAGATAACAAATACATGTAATATCATATCAATATACATAAAAATATTTTTTCCAGTCCTAGAATATATTGTGAACCTTTCACTGTTAAAAGATTATAAATTTGTGATCAATTAATTTCACTCTGTTATTATCATTCTAATAAAAATTTCTCTTAGGTATTAAAAATACAATAAAATAAACATAAAATGATACAATTATTATTTAATATGCAAATGAAACAATTAAGTCTGTTGTATTGTAAAATGAGAAAATATAATTTTATCTAAAAAAAATATTTAGATTAGCAAGTCTTCTTAGCAATAGAATTAGATTGTTGTTTAGAAAAAAGAAACATCACCAAAGAGCTTATTGAGTTCTTTAACATTCCTCAAATGCATATTTCTTGACACAATTATATTTTCCTTGTTCTCAAACTACTCATTAAAATGCGATTCAGGAATGTAATGAAATGAACTTATCCAAATAAATAATAAAAATAGAATTTTTATTTTTTTTCATCATGACTAAATTTCAAACTCCTAAATTTGATTTTATTTTTGTTTTTTCATCCAATGTTCAGTGCCTGTATTGGAGCCTCGACTAATTCGGATCGCGCGTTGCAGGACCCATTAAGGTGGCAGTGCTCTCAACATCAAACTCCTAAATTGACACTATTAAAATTAATCTTTTACTTTCAATCATAGTTCTCTTAAGATTTAATATATTTTAAATGTTATTTTTGAAATCTCAAGCTAAATATCTAGTATGCAAAAATGATATAGCAATAAAAAAATCAACTAATATTATATATACTATGAAACTTCCTTCTCAACAACATATGCATCAATATGTTGTGATACAGAGATGCACTAATAAACAACAATATATCAATTCAATCGTTAATCACCCACTAATAAACAGAAAATAAATAAAGAAATAAGAATTTCTTACATAATATGCATGAACAAAGAAAAAAATAATCAAATACTCAAGCCCACCTTAAATTGCATTGCAGGAAACAAAAAAAAATCTCACATATAGATACCTCATATCAAGATTTGCAATTTATGTTGTTGTTGTGGCTAAAATGTCATTTTAAATAAATTTTACATGTTCTCTTTCTTAAATAAAAAAAATAATTGCACAATCAATGAGCATTCAAAATTTGAGTATTGTATTATGCTCTAACTAGTGAATTTATCCGCACTTCGCGCGGTCATAAAAATTTAATCATATTTATTATTTTATTTTTCATTACATTTGAATATTGAAAACAATCGCAAAGTATATTTATAAAATATAAAGTCTTCTTTAATTTTGTTTTCTAAAATAAAATAAAAATTATGTCGGGATGAAGTGATTAAAAGTAGTTATAAGCATCTACATGTTAATGAGAAATGTTGAAATCAATTTTATAACTAAGCAATCATATGTTTGAATAAATTAAACTATTAAAATTCATTATAAACAATAGTGTGTTAATAAAAATATGCAAATACACATTTTTTTGTGAAAATTAATTTTGCTTTTAAATTTACTCACCGACTCCTCCGCTCCAAGAGGAAAATCAAAGCACACAAGTTCATTTTACTATCAAATATAAATATATTTACAAACTTATTTTTAAAAAAAAATAAAAAAATCATTATCCTTAAAAAAAATAAAAAGATAGACCTATTCACGAAGATACACGCAATAATTCCGTGCATTAAATGTATTAAGTAAAAGAAAGACAGGAAACCAAAACAAAACTGAATATGCTAAAAAATTTTGAGGCTCAAAGTTTGTCAGACATTACAAATACAAAATAGAAAAATATAGAAAAAATCTTTATAACTCTCACAAATGAATTTTGAATGATTTTATAATTTAAATAAATGTGTAATAAATATCTAATTAAAAAAAGAAAAGTAGTAAGTTTATTCAAATAATTAACCTAAATAAATGAAGCAAGAGAAAATAAAGAGTCATATCTACATATGATAAGAATCAAACATCAATCACACATGGAATTAGAATTAACAACAAATAAAGAAAAATTAAAAGTAACAAAAAAAAGGTAAAAGAAAAATGCAAAAGATCAAATATAAAGTAATCTATTTAAATAAAGTTAACACTATTTAAAAAATAAATAAAATAATATTTTATATAAATTTCCTTTTTACATATTTATAATACTTTATCTTTATATCATGCAATTATATTTTTAATTCTCATTCAGTAAATTCTTTAATATTTCTTATATATAAGTGTGTATATATTTTTGAAAGTTAAAATTATGAATTTTATAGTTTTTTCTGAATTAATTATCAAATAGAAAAAATCAAAAGAAAAGTAATAGTGTGTTAATAAAAATATGCAAATACACATTTTTTTGTGAAAATTAATTTTTATTTTAAATTTACTCACCCCACTCCTCCATCCCAAGAGGACAATCTAAGCACACAAGTTTCTTATATCAAATATAAATATGTTTAGCAAACTTAATTTTTTAAAAAATAAAAAATTCATAATCTTTAAAAAAATAAAAAGATAGACCTTGCCATGGAATATACACAATAATTTCGTGCATTAAATGTATTAAGTAAAATAAAGAATGGAAACAAAAATAAAATTGAATATACTAAAAAATTTTGAGACTCAAAAGTCTGTCAGACATTACAAATACAAAATAGAAAAATATAGACAAAATCTTTATAATTCTCACAAATGAATTTTGAGTGGTTATAATTTGAAATAAATGTGTAATAAATATCTAATTTTAAAAAAATAATAAATTTTTCACATAATTAACCTAAATAAATGAATCAAGAGAAAACAAAAAGTCATACCTACATAAGGTAAGAATCAAACACTAATAAAACATAAATGTAATTAGAATTAACAAAAAATTAAGAAAAAACAAAAGTAACCAAAAAAAGGGTAAAATAAAAATGAAAAAGATCAAATATAAAGTAATCTATTTAAAAAGAGTTTGTTATATCAAATATAAATATGTTTACAAACTTATTTTTAAAAAAAATAAGAAATTCATAATCTTTTAAGAAAAAAAGAAGATAGACCTAGCAATGGAGATACAAACAATAATTTCGTGCATTAAATGTATTAAGTAAAATAAAGAATGAAAACAAAAATAAAATTGAATATGCTACAAAAATTTGAGACTCAAAAATTCAGACATTAAAAATACAAAATAGAAAAATATAGACAAAATCTTTATAACTCTCACAAATGATTTTTGAGTGATTTTTTAATTTAAAATAAATGTGTAATAAATATTTAATTATAAAAATAATAATAAATTTCTTCACATAATTAACCTAAATAAATGAAGCAAGAGAAAACAAAGTCATACCTACATAAGGTAAGAATCAAATATTAATCACACATAAATGCAATTAGAATTAACAACAAATAAAGGAAAATTAAAAGTAACAAAAAAAGGTAAAAGAAAAATGCAAAAGATCAAATATAAAGTAATCTATTTTAAAAAAAGGTAACACTATTTAAAAAATTAATAAAATAATATTTTATATAAATTCCCCTTTTACGTATTTATAATACTTTATCTTTATATCATGCAATTATATTTTATAACTCTCATTCAGTAAATTCTTTAATATTTCTTATATGTAATTGTGTATATATTTTTAAAAGTTAAGCTTATGAATTTTATAGTTTTTTTGAATTAAATATTAAATAGAAAAAATCAAAAGAAAAGTAATAGTGTGTTAATAAAAATATGGAAATACACTTTTTTAAAAAAATTAATTTTGCTTTTAAATTTACTCACCCAATTCCTCCATCCCAAGATGACAATCTAAGCACAGAAGTTTATTATGTCAAATATAAATATGTTTACAAACTTAATTTTTTTAAAAAATAAAAAATTCATAATATTTTAAAAAAAAATTAAAAATAGACCTAGCCATGGTGATACACACAATAATTACGTGCATTAAATGTATTAAATAAAAGAAAGAATGAAAAAAAATTGAATATACTAAAAAATTTTGAGACTCAAAAGTCTGTCAGACATTACAAATACAAAATAGAAAAATATAGACAAAATCTTTATAACTCTCACAAATGAATTTTGAGTGGTTTTATAATTTAAAATAAATGTGTAATAAATATATCATTTTAAAAAAATAATAAATTTTTCACATAATTAACCTAAATAAATGAATCAAGAGAAAACAAAAAGTCATACCTACATAAGGTAAGAATCAAACACTAATAAAACATAAATGTAATTAGAATTAACAAAAAATTAAGAAAAAACAAAAGTAACCAAAAAAAGGGTAAAAGAAAAATGCAAAAGATCAAATATAAAGTAACCTATTTAGAAAAAAAGTTAACACTATTTTAAAAATTAATAAAATATTATTTTATATAAATTTCTTTTTTACATATTTGTAATTGTTTATCTTTACATCATGCAATTATATTTTTAACTCTCATTCAGTAAATTCCTTAATATTTCTTATATATAAGTGTGTATATATTTTAGAAAGTTAAAATTATGAATTTTATAATTTTTTCTAAATTAAATATCAAATAGAAAAGATTAAACTAAAAAATAAAACTAAAAGCAACCTAACTTAAAAAATTATATTTTTACATTTAACTTTATTTATTTGTTATGGTATATTATTTATTTGATATTTTTAGATTTTTCTTTTCCTTTCCTTTTTCTGACCTTTATCCTTATTCTTTTTATTTATTACCATCTAATTCAATATCTTCCTTTTATTTTGTAATTTAACTTATTTATCTCCTCATTTTTCTCCAATTATCTCATTAAATTTGTTCTTTACCTTTACATGAAAAATCATAAATTATTCTTTTAAATAAATTTTCATATTAATTTTTTGTTCTACTTCTATTAAATTTTAAACAATTGCTTTTATGAAAGCTAAAACTATAAACTTTTTATAGTTTTTCTTGTTTTAAATATATCAAATAAAAAATAATTTAAAAAGTGATTAAAAGAAAACTAAAACTAAAAGCCACATAAGCAAAACATATTTTTTATATTTTTTTTTTATTTAATAATTTTAGATTTTCCTTTTCTTTTTCTTCCCTTACTACATTTTAAAAAAATATATAATCTTTCCATTTAATTCAATATTTGCTTCCTTTTATTTTGCAATTTATCTCCTCATTCTTCTCCAATTATCATAATAAATAATTCTTTACTTTTAGAAGAAAATCATAAATTTATTTTTTATATAGCTTGTCATGTCATTTTAGTACATATTCTTCATTCTTTGTAAATCAAAAGAGTAGAAAAGAAGAATTTACACCCCTCTATATTTTTCATTGTTTGTCAAATTAAAAGAGTATTAAAAAAGTAACTTACACTCTCAACAGCAGTTCTTCTCGGGGTTCACAAATTGATCTTCGATCTTCGGTACGTTGTTCTTTCAAAAATCATCTATTTGGCCCTCTAGTTACCAACATATAAACATCTCCATTCTTGAGAAGCCTATACATGAAAAAATAATTTTTCATAGGTTTTTGATCGTCAATCCGCAGAATTACCAAACGTACGCCATCACAGGGACGTCGTCCGTGGCCAAAGCAGCAACCATACCTGAATCTAACGTTTTTGTCGACTGCACTGCACTTGATGAATTTTCTTTCTCTCCTTTTGGTGTCTCCTCTACCACTGCATTTTTGTATTGTTCATTTCAGATTTATTTGGAGCATAATACCCAATTCAGTCAATTTTTGTCTTGTTCACTTGAGGTTTTATGTAGTTTTATTATTTTGAGAGCATAAATGATTCACTAATGACTGAATTAATAGTGACTTTTAGTATTTCAAATTGAAAAAAATGAGGGATAATTAATAGAGAATGTTAATTTAGTTTTAAGTAATTTCATAAGTTGAAAATAAGAGAAAAGTGTCAAAAAATTGACAAGAAAAATAAATGACAATCCTGACTTTTGAGGCATGCCACATCAGCATGCCTCTATTCATCTTTTATACATAGATTACATATTTCCGTTTCAATCTTTAATAGGTGACTTTTGGTTCTTATTTGTTTTAGGCATAGTAGATACATTTTTAAAATAGAGAAAACCCCAAAAAATTGATAAAAAAGATAAAAATTGACATACCACACCATCAAGCCTATATTCTTCTTTTATATATTTATACTAGTAAAATAGTCCACGCTTCGCGCAGTTATAAATAGCATTAATAAAAAATTAAATTATTATAAATTTATTAATAATAGAATAGCAGAAAATTTTCATGAATATGCTTATAGTAATCAATTATTACATAAATTGTTAAATTATAAATATAAATAATTATATGTGTTTGTGTATGCGTGACTTCTATCCATAATATATATTTTATCTCAAAAATGTATGTGTAAATTTCATTGATAAATATTTTAAATAAATAGTAACGGAAGATGTAGTCCATTCATTTACATTTTTATTATCTAATTTATTTCCTTTCCTTATATATTTTTTCTTGTTGTTGTTCCTTTTTTTTTTTCTTAATTTTTTTATTCGTTAATGTATATCTCTAAAATTTTCCTACCTCAAATAAGTTTGCTTTTTCTTCTCAAATATTAATTATTTTAAATTATCAATATTAAGTATGATAAATATCACGTTTCATGATTTTAAATTTTTCTTAAAAAAGAAGAGAAAGTTAAAGGCCTTACGTTTGTAAGTCTTATTCAATGAATCAAAAGAATGTTTACAGTATTAGTGAGCGGTAATATTAGCTTAATAATGAACTTGTTTTGTAATTTTTTTCGTTAATTAATGACAATAGGCTATGTTTTGTTAAATCATAGATTAATTATTTACCATACAACTTTGAAATATATATACCCGCAGAAATATGCTGAAAGACAAGAACAAAAATTATATAATTCAAAACTGCCTTAATTTTATGCATGAATAACATGAATCGTAATGAACCATCCCTTTGCTCACTTTCGTTGTTTAGTTATACGATTTACAGTATCACTATCTAATTAAAAAGAAAAATATAAAACAACTATAAAATATACCATCTTTGAGAAATCTAGCAATGCTTAGCTTTATTGCTATAGTAAATATGTACAGATGAATAAATTATATATCGCTACCTTATCGATGTTGTCCCATAAAGATAGGAATTGATCGCTTAAAAAATATATAATTCAAAACTACCTTAATTTTAATGCATGAAGGACATGAATCGTGATGAACCATCCCTTTGCTCACTTTCGTTGTTTAGTTATATAATTTACAATATCACTATCTAATTAAAAAGAAAATTATAAAACAACTATATACCACCTTTGAGAAATCTAACAAAGCTTAGCTTTATAACTATTGTAAATATGTACAGATGAATAAATTATATATCATTATCTTATCAATGTTGTCCCATAAAAATAGGAATAGATCGCTTTATGCTTAAAATGAGCAATAGTAACCTCGTATGATTTCGTCAAAAAAAATTTTAGTAATTTTTTTCACCAAGTTTTTAGGGTCTCTTGTGAATCTCCCAAGTCAAACCACATACAAAGACAATAGTTTAAAAGCTAGAGGAAGACAAATCACATTTATAATAATTAATAAGAAGTATAAAGAAAGAAATTATTTTAAATATACGAATAGATTAGAGAAACTAGTCAAGATTTCCAGTGATAACAAAATTCTAACATAATTTTCATATACATCCTGAGAGGAATAGGATTTCCCCTAAAAAATTGAAGGTCGACTCTGTTGTTTAGCTTTCTTTCTTTGACAAACACTTTGAAAATTTTATATGAAGCTTGTGCATTGTAGAACATGAAGAGAAGTTTATGTTTTATTACCTACTTTTCCCTTCAAAGGATTGAAACTCATTATTGAATTTTGCTTATCTTCATGTTGTTTATATTTTTATTTTATAAGGTATAAAGTCTCTTGACATTCAATATTATTTAATATAATTAAGAGAGTTAAAGGAGTGACGTTTGAATTCTTTTAATATAAAACAAAAATAATTTAAAAGAAAAAGAAAAAGGCAAAGAAAATGAAAATCTTCACTGCTAAGGAAAAAATGTTGTAGCAGCCAAAAGGAGAAAATAATAAAAATTAAAATATTATTTTATTGCATTATAAATGATATCAAATGCAATGAAAATGACTTTTGGGCTATCTAAACTGAAAAGTAATTGAATAATTAAGAGAATGTTATTTAAGATCAATTTTCTGTTTTTCTAGTGAATCATATACTTGAATTTTAAAAAAAAAATTGTCAAAAATTTGAGAAAAAGATAAATATCATTATTGGCTTTAGAAGTATGCCACATCATCACTCTTATGTTTCTCTTTATATTATATATAGATTGATTGCTTATTAAAAATCCCATCAAATTGAGGTACAATGGAAGTTCTTTTCCTTTTTCAATAGGATCTAGAATTTTAATTTAGTGCATTTAAAATATAAAAAAGTAAATATATAAGGAAATCAAGGGTACCATATACACTTAAATACTAAATTATTTGTCCCTTATATAACTAATTTTATTATTCTTTTATTTTTCAATTTTTGTATTAATTCCACCGTGCACAACTCAACATGATTTTCTGTAAGGTGCGTAAGTGTCTCGGCTTGTTGCATCTTCCTACAGTTTTAAAATTTTAATGCTTATGGACTCAAGCTTATTTGATTCATTTTAACTCTCATTCTCATTATAGGTTTGACAGTCCTTTGATATTTAGAGGCTCTCGCGATATAATAAAGAAATTTTTTGGTTCAAGATCACCCAAATTTATAAGGCAATTTTAAATTATTATATGAAAGTACACATGTCAAAGACAGTTCAAGCAGACTAGAAAAGAATATCAAACTTTAATAAGAATATAACATTTCAGTTTTGAACAATTGTGATTGTTCTTATATTTGATTTCTATTAATTCATTGCAAGTGCACGACTTGAAATATTATTTTATTAATATGTAGAATAAGATATATGTTTAAGATTATTGAAAATTTGTACATTTGAATAATTATTTTGAGTTATGTATTAGCTATTTCAGTGTTTGAAATTATTTAAATAGGATAATAATGTATAATAGTGATTAGTGGATATTGCAAAATAAAATTGTTGGATATAAATAATATTTTAAAGCCTACACAACATTTTCATACTTAAAAAATGTGGCCACATGGATGTTAATGTGTGGTTATACGCTAGTAAAGGCAACACTTCATATATGTTGATTTAGAGCAGGTACTTGCGGTCACACTTTGCAAGTGTGCCTGGAGATAACAAAGGCCCACTTAAAAAGTAGTTTGTCATAAAAAGCGTTGTCATATGAGGAGTTATAAGCTTAGCCTTTATATGTCAAAAGCGTTGCTTCTAAAGAAACACTTGAAAAGAGGGATCTTAGATCAAAGATTATGTCAATTAAGTCATCTCTCAAAAAGTGTTGTCTAAAGTAAAAAATGTGTCTTTTCATCAATGGCAATATTTTTTGAATAGTTTTGGCCACACATTTCAACGTGGATAAAAACCTAAAATGTTGTGATATAAAATAATGATATAATTCAGATCTAAGGAAAAGAGCTCGTAGTGACATCCTCCAAGGGTAGAATACCCTTTTTAAGAGCTAAGTGCAAGTAAAATAGAAAAATTTGAAAGAGGATCAATTACTTAATGAACAAGTGAAAAACATATTGTATTGCTTGGAATGTATTTTCAGATGTCCTATAAATGATGAGAAAACAACTATTTATAGGGTATAATAAATAGTTTCTGGCCAATAGGATAAGTTCTTTCCTACTTTATAATACTATAACCAACGATATTGCTTCAGGTACCATATCCATTACAGGTGACAACTAATATTCTCTACATAGGTCAGGTAGGTACACTGCGTGTCCGTGCACCTGATGAGTACACCTTTATCTCGTGTCCTTTCCTTCGACATCACTCGGACCCTTCGAAGAGAGGCAATACCACTAAAGGATGTCTCCCTTGAAATGATCTTCAGTGGAAGCTCTTTCAATTGTCTCATAACTTTGCAGTTAATCGTGGAGCACCTCTTATCTGAGAGATTTCTTATTCTCATTTTGTATCCCTCAAGAATCCTGAGAAAATTGAAGAAAAGGTGTCGTTTAAGGCTTGAATGTGGTATCGGTGACATTGACCAACTTAAAAGGTCAAGTATAATTAGAAAACTTGATTAATTTAATTGTGGACTTGATTAATATTTTTAAAAAGATAAATCAACCCACACTTCTCTCCTCTCCAAATCAACCATCTCCTCTCTTCCCCTCCTCTCTCTCGACAGTTTCTCTTAAACTTCTCCCAACTAACACTTCTGCAAATTTCTCCCTTCAATCCATGGTGACTTCAACCTCCGGCGATAAATAGTTGGGCTTTAAGTTCCTTTTTAGCTTTCAACTGTCAATCGACGTGACAACATTTCTCTCCGACGATAATAGCTTCGAGTTCTTCATCATTCCTTTTTTTCTTTCACAGGTAAAATTTAGGGTTTTTAGTTATGAAGAAAAAGAGAAACTTGAGCCAACTTTTCTAGTATTGGTTAACAATTTCAATATTTGTTGCTTAAATTTGAAATAGGGACTAACGAAAATCCTAATTTATGGTATTTCTTCTCTTCTCTTTTCGGAGTGAAATATAATTTTTTATTGTTATTATAGTTCTTATTGTCGAACTGTTGATTCGATTTATTAGTGTCTGTTGAGTTTTTTAAAGTTTTATTTTTGTTGTTTGTGTTTGTACAAACAAAACAACAATGTTGGTGTTTTTGGTCACTATTGATGTTCTTGATGTATGTGTTGTGTGTTTGTTGTGTTGGTGTTGCTAGGTTGATTTGTTATTGTTCTTGGTAAAAAATAGTGTATTTGATATTAAATGGTGATATTATTGTTGTTCTACTAAACAAAATCTTGCTACTATTTTTTTTTACAACAGATTTACCATCTGATGCAACTGATGAACCATCTGTTGGATGAAATCCTATCAACTATTCAAATAGGATGACATGTCCAAGACTTTTATTACTTCTAACAGATCATTCATCTATTGCTACAGATAACCCTTTTGTTGGAACAAATCTAAACAATATTAGCAGGTGATAACAGTTTCAATAGATCACTCATATGTTGCAATAGATGAATGATCTATTGCACAAACCAGTTATCTATTTCAACAGATAAGTGATCTATTGGAAGAAATCACAATAGTATTGAAACTGTTTTTATTGTTTCCAATAAATTACTCATCCATTGCAACAGGTTAGTTATATGTTGCAACAGATAACCCACTTGTTGCAATAGATGTGTGATCTGTTGGACCTGTTATTTTAATGTGTTGTACATGTTAGATTTACTATTATCCTTTTTTTAATGATGCATTAATTAATTATAATCTTTTTTATTTTTCTATTATTTTTAGATAATATGGCTTCCAAAAGAAAAGAAATCGAATCAAGTCCAAGTAAAGGAACAAATGAAGCAGCTAGGATACATCCACCACTATATTAGCTTGCTTTACAAATGATATCTCAATCAGAATCAAAAGATAATGAGCATAGGGATGAGGAATGTTTCAAAAGAGATGATCCAAATACAAATAGCCCTTTTACTGAAGAGTTGGTCAAAACCTTCAGCATTGATAGTTATTCTGTGAGAATGCAGTGCGATGGTGCCACAGATTTAAAAGGTGATTTGGTGGTTAAGTCAGCCATGAGAAAATCTTTTGATGCCTTCAGAAAAATCCTTCGAGACCAAAAAACTTTAGCTTAAAAATATATAATATATACAATTTAAAAGGTTAATTGAGGGTGCATCCATATTAGATTAGATTCATACAAGGATAAATTAAAATTCTCTGAATCAACTCGTAAACTCTATGTGTTAAACTATAAAGGAAGGTACCAAACAAGCATATGTTGAAAAATTCTTTTTTCTTGATTGTTCCATAGTATGCAATTAAAACATAGTATGAAAAATTCAAAGGTGAAATTAAATAGACCAAATGAATTTTTTTTATTGCTTATCAGACATACAAACAAAAATACTATAGAAAACTATCACTCAATTGAATTTTTACTATAGCTATGAAGAAACTCCAGCTATCAACAATTAAAATATTTTTTTAAAAAATAGATAGATGCGTAAACTTGATGTGTATTCTATATTCTACAACAAAGTAAAATTAACACCAATAAAATAGTGAAACAGTAAACAAACTTTCTTTCCAATCCCAAAAACTAATCAGCAAATATATTATTAAATATGTAAATTTAAGAATAAAAGTATCACTACATAGTGTCTTTTGAATTGGTTAAGGTCTTTCAATTTTTTTTTGAGTTCCAAGATAATTGTATAGAGCATTTGAGTTGAACTATAAGTTTTAGAATGAAATACTAACCTTTTTCCTAATTCAGCAGACTTAAGTTCTCAAATATTCAACTTGATCATTTTTCAATTCTAGCATTAGTTGATGGTAATACTATTCTATGCTATCTTAACATATAATAAGAAACATCAGGATAAGAGTAATTTAAATGATTGATTTAGAGAAAGACATATGCATATTGAATAAAACTTAAGTATATCTGAGGTATCATTTGAAACTATAGTGATTACTTTGAAAGTAATTTGAGGTGACTCCCATGCCTAATACTAATTGTTGGTATCAATCGAAGTCAAGAAATGAATTATTTTTATTCTTCTCATTCTTCTGATCTTTACAAAGCACATACTTTCAAAAAAGAATGAAAAAAATATGTTTTTGTGAACTACGTTAGACCTAATTATTGCTATGCAAGATACGTAGACAATCCTATGATAGGGTTTGGTCCCACTGAATAGAAGTTTTTTACATCCCCAAAAGGTATAATACTGGGCATTTTTTTTATTAAAAAAAATCAAAAAGAATTCCAAAGTTCCTTGCATCCAAAACTGGGCATATTTTTTTTTAAATATAAAAATATCTCACTTACCTCAACAGGTACAATATCTCTTGGTTACACTTTAGGAAACAATTTTCTAATTTTCTTATTCGTCTTCATAGGGTACGACATTCCTTAGTTGACATCTTAGGAAACACCATTTCCTAATTTTCTATTTTAAGTCTTCTTAGGGTACGACGTCCCCTAGTTGACATCTTAGGAAACACCATTTCCTAATTTTCTTCTTCATCTTCATAAGGTACAACATCCCCTAGTTGACATCTTAGAAAACACCATTTCCTAATTTTCTTCTTCGCTTAGGAAACACCATTTCCTAATTTTCTTCTTCATTTAGGAAACATCATTTCCTAATTTTCTTCTTCATCTTCATAGGGTACGAATCCCCTAGTTTACATCTTGGGAAACACCATTTCCTAATTTTTTTTCTTCGTCTTTATAGGGTACAACATCCCCTAGTTGACATCTTAGGAAACACCTTTTCCTAATTTTTTTTCTTCGTCTTTATAGGGTACAACATCCCCTAGTTGACATCTTAGAAAACACCATTTCCTAATTTTTCTTCTTATTCTTCATAGGGTACGTCATCCCCTAGTTGACATCTTAGGAAACATCATTTCCTAATTTTCTTCTTCATCTTCATAGGGTACGATATCCCTTAGTTGATATCTTAGGAAACACCATTTCCTAATTTTTTTCTCCGTCTTCATAGGGTACGACATTCCCTAGTTGGAATTTCCCAGTCGCATTTTATGAAGCAAATATCCTAATTCTTTTGCATGCATTCACAAAGTATAATATCCCTTGGATGCATTATTGTGAATAAGAATCTCATTTTATTTCCCACCTAGCTTAGATTTCTATTATTTTTATTTATTTATTTTTAAATTATTGTGTAGTTTTTCTAATTACTCACAAAATTTTTCTAGTGCAAACTGGGGAAGAAAAATTTTGTTCGTTTTGTTTTATTTTCTTTGATAACTTGCAGGTTTTTCTGCAAAGCACAAGTTTATCCAAGAATAAAATTCCATCTCCAGTCAAAATATAGAAGAATGATCAGTTTGAAGATAGTTAGAGCTAGCTTTGCATCCGTAGCAGCCCAACATCTCAAGAGACGTCTTTTTAGCTTCTGATCAGGAGAACAAGCATCCAAAAGTATTCTATGAACTGTCCTTTGGTAAAGGGTCAATGACTCAGTCCAAGTTTCAAGTTCAAGTCTCAAATCCTAACTTCAAGATCAAATTTTGAGATCATAGTACCCACCAGAAGAAGGTGAGGCGATAACTGAAGATCCAAGAAGAAGATCTGAAGCAAGAAAATCAAGATAAATAGAATAGATAGGATGTTGTATTTTTCATTTCTAGTTTTACTTTTTCTTTTTCTGATGTAATAAAAGGAGCCACGGACCGAAAACTCGATGGAACCTCAACTCGACTCTCCACCTCATCCTTTCATCTCGACACCTCTTTGAACTACACGTGACCTGATTCTCTTATAATCCGAGATATGTAGGATGCCCAAAGCCAGGGCTCGGTCACACCTCTTTCCTACTTATTTACGTATTACTTTCGAATAAATGGTTGGATCAAAACTTAGTCATGTTTACTTCTTTGTTTGAAAACTCTCCTATTTATAAGCAAAGAGGGGCATTCTATAAACACCTAATTTTTGACTAAACCTAAGGTTTTATGTCATTTTAATATTTAAATGTGTTTTTAGGTCTAAATTAGATATTTCAATTTTTATCTTACTTTTACAAAGTTTGTTTTAAAAATGTTATGAAAACTATAAAAATAGAGTCACATTTTTTTAATAAGTTTTTATTTTTTATTTATTTATTTATTAAAAAAAAGAGAATTTTCTAAATTAAATTTATTTTTTTCTTTTAATTTTTAATAAATAATATAGTGATATTAATATTTCCTAATCATATTTTTAAGACTAGCTATTTAACTTATTTGTTTTTTGTTAGTTTTAAATAGATTTTATCATTTTTATTTTATTTGAAATATTAAATTAAAAAAAAAAAGGAAAGAAAAACCTAATCTACCCATTACCCTAAAACCACCCTTTCCCCACTAACCTAAAACCACTCCCATATTTCCCTCAACTTCCCCCCCCCCAACACACGACACACACACCTGGACTATTATATAAACACATACATAAATGCACACAAGGGAGAACATTGAAAAAAGAGGAGAAGAAAAACAGAAGAAAAAGACAGAAACGGACAAATGAAAAAAAAAGGAGAGACCAAAACGCTTAGACAAAAATGAATACAAAAAGAAAGAGAGGACGTACGAAAACCAACAAAAATATACTCTAGCACATATACCAAATCCAAAAAAAAAAACAATTTTCAGCCATCTCACGTTCCAGAAAAAATTAACAACCAATTAATCCCTTTGAGTCTTGAGGTTTTATTCAACGCTTCGAGTGCGTGGCTTTTGAACGTTAGCTATCAAAGAAATTAAATTTCACAAGAGGTAATCCTCAATCTTTTGTTATTTTATAATTTCATGTCATGATGAATGATACATAATTTCAATGTTACAAAGTTGCGCACATTTTAGATGTGTTAATTGATTATTCCTTTACGACGTTATTATATGAAGTACGTTCATAATCATATTTAATTAAATCTAAAGATGAGTTATTTTTGGTATAGTAGATCGTGTTTGCTTTCACATTCGAAGTTATAGTGTTTGTCCAATGTGAAGCAAAATATTTGCTTTGTAATATTTCAACAAAAATTTATCTACGCCTATAGCATTAGTGTTTAGTCATATTTTAGTTGCTGCTTTACAAGATTTTAGTTTAAGGTATTATTAAAATAAATTAATATTATTTACTGTTCATGTTGATAAATATTATATACTTGGATTGTATTCGAATACTGCATGAGGATTTTATACTACTAATACTCATTATTGGATTTTTAATGGAGAAGGAATCTAGTCTTCAAATATAATATTTAATATTATTCACCAAAAAAAGATTTTTGATATTTGAAATATTTGATAAAACATTTGTGTTGTTTTGTGTGTTTGAGCAAGTTAATTCTTTGTTTTCTCCAGTTTTGGTTAGTTACTAGTACTAGCACTAGTTACGTCAAGAACAATATACAACATATTACCTAGATTGGGATGATATATATATTTATATCTATAATATATTAAAAGTGTAAAGGGCATTAAAAATATTGTTTGAACTTTTTACCCTTAATTAAAAGTATTTGTTTTAGACAAAATCGTCTTTTTACTATTTTTTTCTAATATTTAAGAGTTGAAAATTAATTATATATTTATGGCAATGGTATAACTTTTCCTTAATATAAGTCATCAGAACTAATGATAACTAATATTTTTTTTTCATTAGCTTAAGAATTATAAATCAACTAAATTTGATTTTAAAAAAATTTGAAAAATCTAGAAATAAATATAAAAGCGTTAGAATAAGAAAATTTTTAGAAGTACCAAATTTTTAAAAGTTTTAAGTACGTAATAAGAATGTAATCAATGATTTTGGAAAAGTTAAAAGAAACATATTCCTATTTTTCCTTTCTCTCATTATTTTAGATTTGATTCATGTGTATTCTTGAATTTATTATCATCACACCATATACTTTCATTTATTTCTATTAATTAATAGTTTTAAAGATTATATATGAGTTATTCATAATCAACAATTGATAATGAATTCTCTTATTTTAATTTCTTGTGTTTCTCTTTTAGATGAGAATTTTTAATCAAAAAATTGGAAGAATTTCTCGCCGAATGAATCAATGATGTGTCTCTCTTAGCCTCTGGTAGCAAGGGAAAGAGGTACTGCATGACAAACACAAAAGCGATGATCCATCAACAACTTGAAACTTCTGATGGTAATATATATATATGTGTGTGTGTGTGCTTACACTAAAATATATGTTTATTTTTACGTTATTATATTAAATGTGAAGAATCTTTTAAAAGTGATTTAAACTTTTACGCTTCATTAAATTTTTTGATGATAAATAAAATCTTTTAAGTTTAGATAATTAAATATTACATGTGTGAGGCACGTGCGGTTAAACTAGTATATATATGTGTTTGTGTGCGCGCGCGCATGGAGTATCGTAAAAGGCTTAAGTTGTTTCATCTTTTATTCTTAATGTATTGTTTATTCCAATTCGAACAAAGGAGACATAAAATATTGTGTTACAACATTAAAAACTGTGTCACTAAAACAAATCAACAATACATAAAAATATTAAAAAGTTACTTTGTCCTTAATTTAAGCATACAAGTGAAAATTAACAGTGAACTTAGAAAGTCCTGCTACCAACCATTCGTTATAAAAATTAACATACCATAAGAAGTCGATCTAATTGGGATGGATAAATTTTTAAACATCTTAGAATCTTGCTTAGACTTGGAAAATGAAAACGATCCATAAATGCCACAAAGGCGCGAGAAATATACCAAAACTCGTGATAAGGCCGAAAAGTACTACTATTGATAAGCCATGCATCAAGGCAGTTTTTAATAAATTCTCAATAAATAAAAGCAGGATAGAAATTACATTTAGGCTAACAAATATTATATATCTAAAAGATTAATTTAAGTCAGACATAAGTCATTAAAGTGATTGTGTTAGAACTACAGGACTCGAGCGGTGCCTCACACCTTTCCCTCGGTCAATAGAATTCCTTATCCAGATTTCTAGATAGCAGATAAAAAAGAAAGAGTCAGTTCCTTTTGAGGAGGGATTCAATAAGGTGACTTGGAACACCCAAACTCAATTCCAAGTGACGACTCTGTAAATAAAATAATTTCTATTCAAAACGTCACTTTAATTGGAAAAACTCATTTTATTTAAACCAGCTCCCAAGCAGGGTTGGGGCGGAAAAGCATACAAGTGAAAATTAACAGTGAACTTAGAAAGCCCTGCTACCAACCATTCGTTAGAAAAATTAACATACCATAAGAAGTCGATCTAATTAGGATGGATAAATTTTTAAACATGTTAGAATCTTGCTTAGACTTGGAAAATGAAAACAATCCATAAATGCCACAAAGGCGCGAGAAATATACCAAAACTCGTGATAAGGCCGAAAAGTACTACTATCGGTAAGCCATGCATCAAGGCAGTTTTTAATAAATTCTCAATAAATAAAAGCAGGATATAAATAAATTTTAGACTAACAAATATTATGTATCTAAAAGATTAATTTAAGTCAGACATAATTCATTAAAGTGATCGTGTTAGAACCACAGGACTCGAGCGGTGCCTCACACCTTTCCCTCAGTCAATAGAATTCCTTATCCAGATTTCTAGATAGCAGATTAAAAAGAAAGAGTCAGTTCCTTTTGAGGAGGGATTCAATAAGGTGACTTGGAACACCCAAACTCAATTCCAAGTGTCGACTCTGTAAATAAAATAATTTCTATTCAAAACGTCACTTTAATTTGAAAAACTCATTTTCTCTAAACCTGCTCCCAAGCGGGGTTGGGGCGGAAAAAATAGGGGTGTGACATGTATCATCATATGTATTCACAAAATACAAATGTGACTCATATAAAACAATAAATACAAATGCACATCTTAATCAATAACAACTATAACTATATACATTTACATATAACCAAATAAAATAATACATAATACATATCATGAACATTAAAAAATACTAAAAAAATATATATGTTACACTCTAAAAAAATATATCAACATAACTATATGTGCATTAAAAATACATATACTTCACATGACCTGTAAGCTAATAAAAATACAAATACAAATATCTTCAAAATTTCAAAATAAAGAATCATTAATATTTTTTTCTCTTCATAACGGTGATTAAATTATGAAGATAATAATCTTCAGATTTGAGTTTGATTTGGAAAAGAAATTTAATAATTTAAATAAAAGAATTTATGGAAAAAGAATCTATTAATCAGTGTGAAAAAAAAAGAAAGAAATGATTTTTGTGAAGTTTTTTTTTTGGGTAAATTGGAGAGAGGTAAAATAATAATGTGAAAATAGGAAAGAAAGAGTGAAACATGCATGTGTAGAGTTAATGGACAAAAAATGCTACTTTTTCTATAAAATGTAATCTTGAAAAAGTGTTGTTATTTATTGTAATTATGGTCCTAAGTTTGTCACTTTCTGTAATTTTTCCTTAATTGAATTAGTGTTTAATCAGCAACGGCTTGAAGCGAAAATGGTCGTTCCCTCAAACAAGCTAAAGCAATCAGAGGCGGATCTAAGATTTCAAACTTGTGAGTTCCAGTAAAATAAATTAATAAAAAAGATAACACCACAATGATGTTGGATCTCATGGTCATGGGAATAAGCACTTCAAGGGTCTATTCCATGCTATATCTAGCCAATGTTATTTTTGTTTATGAATTTCCATCTATAATATTTTATTGTCTTATTCTATTTTTAATATATTTATCGTATCTACTCTAGCAGGTGAGGGTTCAACACTGCAGATCCGCCCCTGAAAGCTGTATGGAAAAAACTTAGTTCTATACTTGAAACAGTTTGATTTCAAGAATAGATAATTGATAACGCTCAATCTACAGCTCTCGTGGGAGTGTAAAGCGGTCGTTAGCAAATATAGAACCCAACCTGGGTTGGGTGTCGATCCCACAGGGAATAGCTTGGCCAACAAGTAAGTAAAATTACTAAACTTTTGGTGCAAGTCTCGTAAAAGGGGGGATTCTTGTCTTGCAAGTAATGTAAACAAAGGCTGAAAATAATAAAGTAAAAAGAGAGAGATTGTTACGTAAGTTGTAAACAATGAGAATTGAAGCGTTGGGGTTATGTCCACCTTTTGAGGTATACGTCTCTATTGGCTATGAGTGTGTAGAGTCTTGACATGTAATTGCTTATAGAGAATTGTAGTCGATGGTAAATCCAAGCGTCTCTCGACCTAAACAAGGACTATTTCACTTTAACTCTCGCGAGCTTAAAGCGTGTCTAACGGTACGAATTCTCCAAGAGGTTAGTCCAGTTACGGCACTAGCTTTTTAATAGGAAAGGGTGTCCTACTACCTTGACATTATCTCTTTTCCAGACAAATAACCTTTCTCTCGAACAAGTTAAATGTTAGACTGGCGTTATTCTATGCGTCTGAAGCCATAAGAATTTGCATTAAGATGAAGAGAATAATGATATAAGCAATATACGTGTCTCGAACTCACAAACTCACAGCAATAGATAGTATCTCATTCGGCTTCCATAACCCCAACAGAGAAGTTTAGTTACCCATGAGTGCGAAGGAGATCACGATTTGCATTGTTATTGTTGAGTAATGGCGTGTGGATTAGGTGATAGGCG
This sequence comes from Capsicum baccatum var. pendulum, assembly GCA_030864225.1. NCBI lineage: Eukaryota > Viridiplantae > Streptophyta > Magnoliopsida > Solanales > Solanaceae > Capsicum > Capsicum baccatum. Next base: position 152,874,086 of record CM061560.1, on the reverse strand, counting down.
TGTAGTGTGATTCCTTAGCAAGTAACAATTCTCTTGTTGCGGTAAATAAGAATAGATGAATAGAAGAAAATAAGATTAATGGAAAGATTAGAAGAGTTGTAGAATTGTTGTGGTGGAAGAAGAGAGGGATGGAAGAAGATTAATTATTGAATGTATCTCTCCACTAAGGGAGGACTTCATTAAAAATCTCTAGCATGATAGGGTATTTATAATACTCCTATCCTACTCCTACTATGCTAATGAAATAAATAACCAAATCCTACTAAACTAAGGAAATACTTAACCCATTTGTACTAGGTTAATGTAACATTCTCCTAATCCAAATAAACTAATGAAATACATAACCCAATTGTACTAGGTTAATGTATTATTGTCAAAATTCAGCTTTGTATCTGTAAGTCCCCAAAGTCTTCAGAAATGTTGTTTTAGCCCAGGACAGATTTTCCATGCAGCAGTTTTGGTCCTTAGGCGTGTAGACTTCCTTCCCTTCCTTTGTGAGCTTTCTTTTGCGTCAAGTAAGCCATAAAATGCTGTATTTTGCATCATTTATACCTGAAACTTTCCTAATCATGTTCGTTATCTCATTTACAGGAAAAAGGACTAAAAGTGCATGAAATATATAATTTGTTCTCAAAACTAGGCTAAAATATGGGCAAAATATATTGATATAGGCGTGTAAATTCGCCTATCATCAATAATGCAGAATACAGAAAAATAAATGCTAAAAGCATTACCTAATGATACCCAGGCAACACTACAATAAATTTAGAAATATCCATAACAGTTACACAAAATAAATACAACGCTACAATGAAAAATCACAAAAATACAAAAAATAAGCAGCAATAACTATGATCTAACTTGAAGTATATACAAATGCTGAAACAAAATTAATATTCAATTTTTAAAATAGAATTAAGAGGATTTTAGGATACCTAAAAAAATAAATAACACAAATTACAGAAAATATTGTGCATATATGTAAAACCCCACAAAATTCTAAGCTTAACTCAGTGCGTTAAAGCTTCAAAAAAGGTCCCAAACTTAGAAATTTTAGATAAGTATTTATACTTAGAAGTATTTTAGCCTTTGTACGTTGGGGATCCTATTTTACGACCCTTATGAACTCGGTTTGGCCACTTTGAATTCTTAGTCATGTTATTTGGTCCTACCAATGCCCTAGCAACATTCATAGACTTGTGAACCGTATGTTCAAGCAGTACTTGGACATGTTGTCATAGTCTTCATTGATGACATTTTTGTCTACTCCCGTAGTGAACATGAACATGCAGACCATCTCAGAATAGTGTTACAAACCCTCAGTGCCCATCAGTTGTTCGCTAAATTCAGTAAGTGCCATATAGTTTCTGGTGATGGCATTAGAGTGGATCCTCAAAAGATCAAAGAAGTGAGAAACTGGCCCAGACCCATCTCTTCGTCAGATATCAGGAGTTTCTTAGGTTTGGCTGGCTATTACCGATGGTTTGTTAAGGGATTATCGTCTATTGTACCCCCCATATCCAGATTGACTCAGAAGAGAGTCATATTCCAGCGGTCAAATTCTTATGAGTAGAGTTTTCAGGAGTTAAAGACTCGACTTACTATAACCCCATTTTTGAATCTACCAGATGGTTCAGATGGGTTTGTGGTATATTATGATGCTTCTAGAGTTGGTTTGGGGTGTGTTTTAATGTAGAGAGGTAAGGTCATAACCTATACCTCTAGACAACAAAGCCCCATAAAAAGAATTATCCAACTCATGATCTTGAGTTAGCAGCTGTGGTGTTTGCCTTACAGATTTGGAGGCATTATTTATATAGGGCACATGTGGATGTGTTCACAAACCACAAGAGACTGCAGTATGTGTTTCCTTGAAAAGATCTAAACCTACGTCATATGAGGTGGTTAGAGTTATTGAAAGACTACGATATGAGCATCCTGTATCACCCGGCCAAGGCCAATGTAGTGGCTGATGCTCTTAGCAGGATGTCTATAAGTAGTGTTACTCACGTGGAGGATGGTAAGAAGAAGTTAGTCCATGAAGTTCATCAGCTTGCCCGAATATGTATTCACTTAGTCGATTCAGTAGAGGGAAATGTGCGGGTGCAGAATAGTTCAGAATCATCTCTGGTTTCTGAAGTAAAGGAAAAGTAGGATAGAGATCCCAGTTTAGTCAAGTTGAAAAAGTCATTCATAGATCAGAAAGTAGAGGTTTTCTCCCAAGGGAGAGATGGTGTATTGCCTTGCTAGGGTCGATTATGCGTGCCAGGTGTAGGTGACTTGAGGCAATGAATTCTTACAGAAGCGCATGGTGCATGTTACTCTATTAATCCAGGGGCCAATAAGATGTACCACGATTTGCGGGAGGTCTATTGGTGGAGTTGGATGAAGAGAGGCATTGCAGTGTTTATGGCTAAGTGCAGACATATCATCAGGTTAAGATTGAACACCAGAAACCTAGTGGTTCTATGCAAGAGTTCAGTACTCCCACGTGGAAGTGGGAGGAAGTGAACATGGACTTTGTGATGAGTTTGCCCCGTACTCGTCATCAGCATGATTCAATTTAGGTCATTATAGATAGGATGACCAAATCATCTCATTTTCTACCAGTTCATACCTCTTATTGAGCTGAGGATTATGCCAAGCTCTATGTTAGAGAGTTGGTCAGATTGCACGGAGTTCCGTTATCCATCATCTCAAATAAAGGTATGCAGTTCACCTCTCACTTTTGAAAAGCCTTCCAAAAGGGTCTTGGTACCCAAGTTCACCTCAGTGCAGCCTTCCACCCTCAAATAGATGGTCAAGCAAAGAGGACCATTCATACTTTGGAAGATATGTTAAGGGCGTGTGTCATTGACTTTAAGGGTATTTGGGATGACCACTTGCCTTTGATTGAGTTCGCATATAATAACAGATATCATTCCAGCATTCAAATGGCTCCGTTCGAGGCACTTTATGGAAGGAGATGTAGATCTCCCATTGGTTGGTTTAAAGTGGGTAAGGTCGCAGTGGTAAGGACTGACTTAGTATTTGATGCCTTGGAAAAGGTTCAGTTGATTAGGGAAAGGCTTAAGATAGCTCAAAGCCGAAAGAAATCGTATGTAGCTATGCAAAGAAAGGATCTCGAGTTTGAGATTGACGACTTTATGTATTTGAAAATCTCTTCTATGAAAGGGGTGAAGAGGTTTGGCAAGAAGGGAAAGCTCAATCCCTGATATGTCGGTCCTTACCAAATTCTCTGCCATTTTGGAAAGGTATTTTACGAGCTTGAGTTGACTTTAGGCTTAGCTTTAGTACATCCAGTTTTTTATGTCTCCTTGCTAAAAAAGTGCAAAGGAGACCCAACAAATTTAGTCCCTTTAGAGGGTATAGATGTTTAAAATAGTCTCTCTTATGAGGAGGTCCCAGTCAAAACTCTTGACCATCCGGTTAGCTGATTGAGGAACAAAGAAGTTTCATTAGTCAAAGTTCTTTGGTAGAATCAGTTTGTTGAGGGAGATACTTGGTAAGCATAAGAATATATGTAGACCAAGTATCCACACCTCTTCTCCGCAAACTCAGACTCAGCCCAAGGTAACAGTTTTTCTTGAATTAATTCAAATCCATGCTCAAATTACCTTTACAACTCTGTATCAGTTCAGTTGGATAGCATTTTTATATCTTGCATACCTTTATGAAACAGCTTAGTCACGTGTCATGTTTTCAGAACTCAGTCATGCTTCAGTTATGCAGGTTTAGTACAAAATCTCAGTATACCAGTACTTTCAGTCATGTAATCACGCTTTAGTTGTGCGTGCTCAGTATATAAATTCAGTCTATCAGTACTCTCAGCTTAGGCAGTCTCATTCGAGGATGAATGTTTCTAAGGAGGAGATATTGTAAGACCCCGCCTAAGCTTAACTCAGTTCGTTAAAGCTTGAAAAGAGGTCCCACACTTAAAAATTTCAGCTAAGTGTTTATACTTAGAAGTATTTTAGCCTTTGTAAGGCGATCCTATTTCATGACCCTTATGACTTTAAAGTAACAATTTTTAGGTTTATTCATGATCAGGAATGTCAGTAGGTCACTTAGGGTGAATTTTAGATTTTTTGGACCTCGTTTGAACCATGTTTAGGTGACCAAAATAGTGGGTCGACACAATCTCGATGCGTAGCGTTGCCCATCGCGTCGATAGATAATTTCCCCAAGCTTTTAGTGCAATTCTAATGAAACAACGCAAACTTGATTCGGCGCGTTAGTCATTGCGTTGATGCCATCAACGCGACGCGTCGGTATGTGCGTCATTGGACATGTTTTCAATCATTAAAAGCCCGTGTATAGAGGGGTATTTGGGTCATTATCCCACCCAATTTTAGCCCCAAAACATAAAATCAAACGATTCTAGAGGCTAAATTGCTCACTTTCTTTCAAATTCTTTCAAATTTACTCAAGAACAAATCCTAGGGCTTTTAATTTCAAGAGCAAATCTTTAAGAATAAACCATCAGTCTTCACAAATTCAAGCATCAAGGTATGTTAAGTGTTTATCCAAAGGTTTTCTCCCGCCCTTGGAGTTTAAAAACCTCTTTTAAAACTTCAAGTTTATTGAATTCATGAATTCCATGTAGGGCTTGAATGTATTCATGATTATGATGATTATTGGGTTTCTAAATCATGATTTATTACAAGATTCATGTAAATTTATTTGACATATGTGTAGTATTATGTGAATTCATGTTAAAGCCCTTGAATTTGTAAGTTGGGATTGGAAATCATGATGCCTACATGTTGAATTGTATTATATGCATATATTATGTTCCCCAAGTGTTTGATAAATTGTGCATGTGGATTAAATAGGGAAATCTTGACATGCTAGTATATGTACAAGCTTATATCTTACAAGTGTTTGATAAAATGTCTCTATGAATGAGTTATGAACATTATAATGCTTTTCGAGATCATGCTATGCTTTATAATTTATGCTTACGAGTCCTGGAGGTATTTAATAACCGATAATCTAGATGTTTACCTAGATTTACAGTAGTTTCAGAATAGTCTCAGTAATGTTATATCCAGTAGTACTCAGACAGTTACAGAACTATTCAGTCAGTTAACAGAACTCAGTGTACTCAGTAGTTAATAGAACTCAGTGAACTCAGTTTAGTTTAGATAGACAACACGATTAGTAATAGTTTAGTCAAGCCTAGTAAAGACTAGAAATCAGTTTAATGTCTATTCAGTTAGGAGTAGGAGTCAGTACAAAGTGAACCCAGGGATGGGGGCATTCCTGTCAGTAAAGGGTTTGATACTTAGTATCAATCCCTGCATTCCAGAACTATGTAGCAAACATAGATTAAGACATCAACCTACCATTAGAGGGTTGATAAGGTGTTCTACCTTCCAGTTGAGGGTACCACCATTCTCGTTCAAAGCACTTACCGGATAAGGGTGACTCAGCACTTGTCTTTACCCGTGGCATGGTACTGACACCCTTCCAGCTAGGGTTATAGGTTGGATCCCAGATCAGTTTAGAGAAGGGGCATGATATGGGACAAATGGCCATCTTATCTTTTGATGACATCTTTGGAGGCCAACACATAGAGGCTCAAGACTTGGTCACCTCAAGAATACAAGAACATGCATGAAGGACCCATTTTGAGCATAACTTAAAGTAATCTCGCATGTGGAAGATTTCTTGGAGCATTTAAGATTGAGGACTCATAGTTTTGGACCTTAATTAAGGGCATTTTAGACATTACACATGGTGTATTTACACACCATGGCTGCACCTATCATTAAGGTCAAAGTGGTCTTTTTGTCTTCTTTTGTATTACACTATAAATAGGTCATTTTAGCTCATTTCTTTGCAGATTTTGAATGATGAAGAATTGAAAGACATATTTTCTCTCTTTTGAGAGTGTAACACCCTTAGTTGTAGGGCTTGGAAAAGCCATCCTTAGCATAGGGCTTGGAAAAAATAATATTGATCTTTGCTTGGAAACGATAGATCTTGAGGTGAGTTCATTCCCTTGGTGGTCACCATAAGAGTATGATTTTTATTATTACATTTATTAGGGGTTTTAGTGTATGATATATACTTGATTTTTTATTCTTGTCATAATATTGGCCTCACTATCTATCCTTTACTTTTCTTGTTGTTATCTTCTGTAGTGGATTGTTTTTGGGTCCTTTTTGAATCCAAAAATATATGTTCTTATTGTCATCTTGTTCTTCACGTTTTTTGGCTGTTTTGGGTGTCAAATATACCATTGTTATCTTGTATTGTTGTTGTTGTAGTGAATCCGAGAGTGGTCTCCATCTTGATCCTCAAATCCTTAAGATTAGTGGACTGTTTTGGAGGGTGTATTGGACTGTTTAGTGGTTGTTTCGTTTTCCTCTTGTTTGTCCCGTATCATTTGATATCAGAGCCATCATTGATTTTGTTCCAACAAAATCAATCTTGGGCTTGTTAGTTGAAAAATAAAAAAAAGTATTGAAAAATTGAAAATCTCAAAAAAAGGAATCTATCCTGTTTTTGTGTTTAGCTGAAATTTGAGACTTAGATTTAGGAGATTTTAGTGTGTTTTGTTTGTTTCTAGTGTTAGGTTCTTGTTCCCTAACACTAAGTGAGTCTAGATCTTAGATTTGAGCTTAATCCGGGTGGTTTTGAGTTGTTCACAATTGTTCAGTTTAAGGTTGAAGAAACTAGTAAGGTAAAGCTCAAAATTGAAAGGGTTATTGTTGAGATTGTGGTTTGAAAAATGCATGGTTGTGTTGTGAAGTGTAACGTCAGAAAAAGGAATCCAAAATCATTCAATTTGGTGTTCATTGGTTTAGTTTCAATCTTTTGAGTGTTCTTGTTGTTCTTCATGTTCATTATTTATTGTTGAACAAGAACATTCAATAGGTGTGGTTTGATCTTAAAGAATGGATAAAAGAGTGTAGTCTTTTGTTAGTGTTGAAACACATCCCAAAGAATATACAAAAGAAGAAATAGGACAATAGGACTTTCAAAAAGACTCATTACCAAAAGGGAGTAAGGGCACATACCAAGACAAACAAAAGAGAAAAGGAGACAAAGGCTTTCAAAAATGTGTCTTGCCAAAAGGGTGCAAGGAAAGTCAAAGTCTTTTGAATTTTGAAAAAGGCTCTAAGTTTTGTGCTTTCCCTCTTTTAGCTGATTTTTCACTCTCCCAAATTAAAAATTTAACCAATCCAAATTGCAAACTGCCATGTCACCAAAATTACCATGTCACCAAACTACCACGTCATCTAAGTTCCACATCATCAACGCTCCAAAAAACCTTGAATCTAAAATTTTAGATTTTAAAGATTCTTTTCTTTGTTTTGTTAGTTTCATTTCTTGATTCTAGTACTAATTAGCAACTAGTAATCACCCACTAGATTGTGAATTAGTTTTTGAATCCATTTTTGTCGTGTCTCCATTATTTGTGAGATTTTCTCATTTGTAACTTTTTTATTTCAAGTTCGTAAGTAAATTTTATTTTGTGTCTTGAGTCGATCAAACAAGAATCTATTCCGGCCACCAAGTAGAATTGACATCCTATTGACTACTAGAGTATAAGCAACTTTCAATATTCGCCGCTCCAATTGTGAGAATCACAAAGGTGAGTGTATACGAGTGTTGGTAAGGAGCTTTACTACTAATCTTGTTTGTTCATTTTGTAGGTTTAAAGGGTGATATAAGGGGAACATGTCTTCGATAGCTAGGGATTATTGTGACTACAATATGGGAGACTATGATTGTAGTGAAGGTTTTTAAGGCTACGAAGTTGAGGAAGATTGTGGAGGCTATGAAAATAGCCATGATCAAAACATAGGCAAATTTGAAAGTTACTGTTTTGAGGGAGAAAAAAAGGTGAATGAAGTGCCTAGTGCTTATGGTGACTTTCGAGATGATGTAGGACCTCGTGATGGATCTTATGATAAATTTGGGACATGTGAGAAGTCTTTCACTCCTCACTCCGAACCTAGATTTGGTTTTAGGTATAACCCTTTCATTCGCAAACCTTATGAGAGCTATGATGAGAGTACACGTGAGGAGTGTGAAGATTTACATTCTCTACCTTATAGTACTTCTTATCAAGGTCGATATAGTGTGAATGGTTATACTAGCTATAGTGTAGGTTGTCCAATGAGAAGAAAAGGGTATACATCTCCAAAACCGAGGGGTACTCATGTGCTTTACAATGTTGATCCGAGAAGGAGTGTACACTCTGGAAAGGTGACCATTTGTGGGAGACCGGGCTGCCTCGTTGTGTTAAATGATAGGTACTATAGAAACTACATTGTTCCATCCATGGTTGATTGCTTGGGGTTATTTTGCGAGCCTTTACTTGTTCCATACTTCTTGGACAGGTTTAAGGTTACCAAGAGGGTAAAAGTTGTCTTCTCCCAATTTAATTATCATGAGGAGGTGTGGTGTGATGTTTTTCCCATAACCTATAGTCATGTGAGCTTGGGCGCCGATTGGTTTGTACAACATAAAGTTCCAAATATGTAAAATCTGCCTAATATTGTAAGAGACCGATGGGGAAATTGCCTCGAGACATACATTCTGCCCGGGCCGCAAAAATAAGTTCCTACCTACTCCAATTCATATTATTATAAGAGACAAAAGATTGAGAGGAGTAAGAAAGTGAAAGGTGGTAATCCGAGAGTGGAAAAAGGAGAGGTTGTGTTGTGCGAAGTGAGGGGATTACCACCAAACTGTGCTAACTTTAGTTGTCCTTCTATTTCTATGGAAATTTGTGTAGGTACCAACATGGCAAGCGAAGGTGACCAATTTCAAAAGGAAGTTGCTGCCCAAGCTTATGGAGGACCTTCACCTCACGGCAAGAAAGAGTCTACTCAAGATCTTCAAGGTAAAATAGCTAACTCTTACACTCTAATGCATGTGAATGATAATTGTATGGCTAGTAATCCATTGAGTGTGAGTAGTAGCTTACTTATTTATGAGTCTAATGATTCCTTGCCTCTTGTTGATGATGTACATCTTGTGAGTGTGGATACACTAGTTGATCCTATTGATGACGAAATTGACTCCTCTTGTAAGATCAATTTATGTCCACCTAGTGTTAAAGCCTATATGTTGAATGGAAGTACATTGTCTTGTGTAATGGGTGTTGATCAACTTGTTTGTGAAAACTTTCCACCACTTGAGTATGTGTGTGATGTGCTTAATAGGTCTCAAGTGAGTGAAGTATTTTAAAATTTTGGTCAACAAAGTGAGAATGAACCCGAGAGCTCTTCTTGGGGTAATTTTGTGTTTGAAACATCCTTGAAACTTGATATTGATCATTTAGAGAGTGAGGAACTTGCTTGTTCCAAATTTGTCTGTGAGGTAGATCATACTCTTTTTAGGTATAATGTCTTGTTTGAAGATGATTTAAATACTCCTAATGAACATAGTGGTGAAACTGATGGTATAGCTTGCCTTGAAAGCTATAGCCTATATGCTAACCCACTATGGTGTGACAACATTCCTCCTAAAGAGGGAAATCTCTTCTTGGAAGATGAGAGTACTCTTAAGGGTAAGGAATGTGTAGTTGCGGAAGCTACTTCTTCTTCTACTTTGTGTGATTTCATTGTTGAGAATACTCATGGTGATTATTGGGAAACTAGTAGTGAGTACACACATGAGAGCACCTTAGTAGAAGTCGATTTGAGTGATACCTTTCTCTACTCTCTATTTGCTTTGGATGATATGTATGTTATTTTAGAGAGCATGTCATTTAGTTTAGGTGTAGACCTATTATAGAGAGTATGCCATTTAGTTTGGGTGTAGACCATGGGAAAGGAAAGTATTGTCGAGACTCGTGTCTATATCCACTTTTCCCATTTGACCCCAGTGCCAAATTTAGAAATGGTGATGTTGGTGCACCAAACTTGTTTCTTGGTCTACATGACAAGCAAAGTGTCACTCTTGATTTATCCTATAACCAAATCCTTTGTACATCTTTTATTGAGTTTTTAATATTCCTTTCAAAGGATTCTAGGTTATATTGCAAATATGTGCAACCTTGGCATGTTGAGATTATTTGTTATGCTAACCCTAACCCTCATGCCATGAGGAGTTTGTATTTGTTTGTCCTCTTTTCGGTTTTGCAAGGTTTGGATTCGAGGTTGAATCCTTTTCAAGAAGGGGAGGATGATACGGGACAAATAGTTATCTTATCTTTTGATGACATCTTTTGAGGCCAACACATAGAGGCTCAAGACTTGGTTACCTCGAGAATACAAGAACATGCATGGAGGACCCATTTTGAGCATAACTTAAAGCAATCTCGCATGTGGAAGATTGCTTGGAGCATTTAAGATTGAGGACTCATTTCTTTGCAGATTTTGAATGATGAAGAATTGAAAGACATATTTTCTCTCTTTTGAGAGTGTAATACCCTTAGTTGTAGGGCTTGGAAAAGCCATCCTTAGCATAGGGCTTGGAAAAGATAATATTGATCTTTGCTTGGAAACGGTAGATCTTGAGGTGAGTTCATTCCCTTGGTGGTCACCATAAGAGTGTGGTTTTGATTGTTACATTCATTAGGGGTTAGTGTTGAAATACACTTGGTTCTTAATCTTGTAATAATCTTGGTCTCACTATCTATTTTTATTTTCTATGCAATTTCCCTTGTGTTTGTGTTGAATCCGTGACTGATTTCATCTTGTGTCATTGTTGCTGTTTTGGTGTTAAAATACACCTTGTATCTTGTAATCCTTGTGTTGTTATTGTTGGCCGAAAGTTGCTCTCAAAGGGGTCCTCGGGTTCTAGTTGATTTGTGGACTGTTTTGAGTAGTTTTTAAGCCTTCTCTTGTCTTTTCCGTATCAGGGCATGTCAGATAGATATTACATCCTACAGTTTTAGTTTTAGTCTCAGTATAGAACTCAGTTCAGTTCTACAGAATCAGGACTTCAGACACAATCACCACGCTCAATATAGAACTCAAATCAGTTTTATAGAATCAGTCACCCAGCGATCTATAATACAGTTATCAGTAAACTGAGATATCAGTCATTCAGTTATCAAAACTTAGTATCTAGTGTTACTATGATCTCAGACACAGTATATGTAGATATATGCACTGTATTGCATAATCAGTGTTTCATCAGTTTCAGTTATATATGTACTCTCATTCAGTTGTATTCATGCTATTCAGTCAGTTATTGTTCATGCACATAAACCCATGCATATCATCCTACCTCACTTAGCATACCAGTACATATAAAGTACTGACACATACCTTTCTTTTATGCTATGATGTATTATATCATAGGTTCAGACGCACAGGCTCCTAACCATACCTACCAGCCCAAATTATTAGTAGCAAATTTAGTGGTGATTCCTCATATTTTGAGGACATAATTGTTTTTTTACAGTATTTTTAGTATATTTTTAGTAGTTGGAGTTAGTTGGGGACTTGTCCCATCAACTCTATTTTTAGACAGTTCAGTTAGAGGCTTTTCAGACTAGAATATTTTAGACAGTTATTCAATTTTCAGATATGATTATTCGATATTCAGTATTCAGTATTTACGTATCAGTATATGATTTAGTTTTGAACCTTATGGCAATTTCCACCTAATTTTTGCATTATACAGTATTATAATTAGTGACTGCAGCAGGTACCAGTCATGTGTTAGCTTGTGGTCCTTCGAGATTATGAGCACCGTATAGCATCTGGGGTACAGACTCGGGGTGTTACAAACTTGATATCAGAGCCTAAGGTTAAACATAGTCCTGGGAAGTATGAAAGCCGCATCTAGTAGAGTCTTATGCATAGGTGTGTAGCATGCCACACTTATAGACAATAGGCTATGAGGCATTTTTAGAAAAGTTTTTCTTCTTTTAGTATTCATATCGTGCGAGTGCGCATGAGCTCAAGTTACAGTCTTAGTCTAATCCTTTTCTTACTTCCGCTTACAGAATATGCCTCCCAAAAAGAACGTTGAAAAAAGAACAGGAAATCAGCCAGTACCTCAGCCCATTCATGCAGATCCCCTGGATGAGCATGTCTCCCATGCTGAATTCAGAGCCACTTTCACTACCCTACCTAATTCCATTGCAACTCCAAATAAATGACTAACTGCTGTTCAGGCCAACCTAGTGGCCTATACTACTGCAACTAGAATTTAGGATTTCACCCGAATGAACCCTCCAGCTTTTACCAGGTCTAAGTCAGATGAGAACCCATGGGAATTTCTTGACCAGTTACAGAAAGTCACAGATATTATGGGGGTGACAGCTAGTGAGAGTGCTGAGTTGGCTGCATATCAGTTGAAAGTTGTGGCTCACTCATAGTTCAAGTAGTGAAAGGTAGATAGGGTCGATGATCCAGGGCCCATAGAATGGGAGGAGTTTGCTACTACTTTTATGGATAGGTTCTTCCCACTAGAGTTACAGGAAGAGAATGTGATGGAGTTTATTAATCTAAAGCAGGGCAATATGACAGTGAAAGAGTATTCTCTCAAGTTTACTCAGATAGCCAGATACGCTCCTCATGTGGTAGCAGATAGCATATCTAAGATGAGTAAGTTTGTGTTAGGCGTGTCTAACAGTATGGTCAAGGAGTGTAGGACCACAATGCTGACTAAGGAGATGGACATATCTAGGATCAGCAGATAAAAGAGGCTAAGAATAGGGTGAAGGATATGGAGAATAAGAGAGCTATAACAGGTAGCTTCAACTTTGCTCAGCTTAAGTCAGAAGTTGGAAATCGTTCTCAGTTTCTCCCAAAATCTTCAGTTCTAGCTCCATCCTCATCTAGTGCTCCAGTGCCAAAATTCAGAGATGGCAATAAAGACAGGGCACCAGGCCCTAAACCTTAGGGTAGTGTTAGCTATTCCCAAACAAACCCTCTTTGCCAGAAATATTACAAAAACTACCAGGGTGTCTACAGGGCTAGCAGTGATGTATGTTTTGGATATGGCAAGCCAGGACATAGAGTCAGATATTGTCCTCAGTCAGGTTCTCAGGGTCAGTATATCGTCCTTTAACTCAGTTCGATCGCCCGAATCAGCAGGTTCCTGCTTCCGGTGACACCAGTGGGTAGCGTCCAAATAGACTCTATGCACTTCAGCCTCAATGGTATTAGGAAAATTCTCCTGATGTGGTCACTGGTATGTTATAAGTTTATCATTTACATGTTTATTCTTTTCTAGACCTAGGAGTTTCTTTGTCCTTTGTAACTTCTTATATAGCTGTTAACTTTGGAGTCAGTCCCGAAATCCTAGTAGAGCCTTTCTCAGTCTCTACCTTAATGGGTAAATATATCACAGCTTGACCGGTATACAGGAACTGTTCGGTTATGGTATCTCAGAAAGTCACATTAGTAGACTTAATAAAATTAGAGATGACATATTTTGATGTCATTCTCGACATGGATTGACTTTATTTATGCTATGCTTCAGTTGAATCCAAAAACCGAATTATCTATTTTTAGTTTTCGAATGAACCTATCCTTGAATTAAGGGGTAGTACTTCAACACTTATAGGTTAGCTTGTTTCTTACCTTAGGGCGATAAAAATGATATCTAAGGAATGTGTCTATCATCTCATTCAAGTCCAAGACCCTAGTTCAGAAACCCCAAATCTTGAGTCAGTATCAGTAGCATGTGAATTCCTAGATGTGTTTCCTGAAGATCTTCCTGGAGTCCCTCCCGAGCGGGAATTTAACTTCAGAATAGACCTTCTTCTATATACTTAGACTATCTCTATTTCTCCATACAGAATGGCTCTATCAAAACTCAAAGAGTTAAAAAAATATTTAAAGGATCTCCTAGATAACAGCATTTCCCCATGGGGCGCACCAGTTTTATTCGTGCTAAGAAAGACGGTTCTCTTAGAATATGTATAGACTACCGTCAGTTAAATAAAGTCACGGTCAAGAACAAGTATCCACTACCCTGAATCGATGACTTGTTGGTCCAACGTCAGGGTGCCATCCACTTTTCTAATATAGACTTCATATCAGGCTATCATCAACTCAGGGTCAGAGAATGTGATATTTTGAAAATAGCTTTTAGAACTCAGCATGGCCACTTCAAATTCAAAGTCATGTTATTTGGTCCTACTAATGCTCCAGGAGCCTTCATGGACCTGATGAATCACGTGTTCAAGCAGTACTTGAACATATTCATTATAGTCTTCATTGATGACATTCTTGTCTACTCCCGCAGTGAACATGAACATTCAGACCATATCAGAATAGTGTTACAGACCCTCAAAGCCCATCAGTTGTTCACCAAATTCAGTAAGTGTGAATTTTAGCTAAGGTAAGTAGCTTTCCTTGGCCATATAGTTTCCAGTGATAGCATTAGAATAGATCCTCAAGAGATCGAAGCAGTGAGAAACTGGCCCAGAACCATCTCTTCATCAGATATCAGGAGTTATTTAGGTTTGGATGGCTATTACTGATGGTTTATTGAGGGATTCTCATCTATTGTATCCCCCATATCCTGATTAACTCAGAATAAAGTCAAATTCCAATGGTTAGATTCTTGTGAGAAGAGTTTTCAAGAGTTAAAGACTCGACTCACTATAACCCTAGTTTTGACTCTAGCAGATGGTTCAGATGGGTTTGTGGTATATTGCGATGCTTCCAGAGCTGGTTTAGGGTGTGTTTTAATATAGAGAGGTAAGGTAATAGCCTATGCCTCTAGATAGCTTAAGACCAATGAAAAGAATTATCCAACTTATGATCTTGAGTTAGCAGCTGTGGTGATTTCCTAAAAGATTTGGAGGCATTATTTATATGGGGTACATGTGGATGTGTTCATAGACCACAAGAGCTTGCAGTATGTATTTTCTCAGAAAGATCTGAACCTACGTCAAAGGAGGTGGTTAGAGTTGTTGAAAGACTATGACATGAGCACCCTGTATCACCCAGGCAAAGCCAATATAGTGGCTGATGCTCTCAGCAGGATACTATGAGAAGTGTTACTCACATGGAGGATGGTAAGAAGAAGTTAGTTCAGAAATTTTATCAGCTTTCCTGACTAAGTATCTACTTAGTTGATTTAGCAGAGGGAAGTGTGTGGGTGTAAAATACTTCAGAATCATCTTTGGTTTTCGAAGTAAAGGAAAAGTAGAACAGAGATCCCAATTTAGTCAAGTTGAAAGAGTCAGTCAAAGATCAGAAAGTAGAGGTTTTCTCCCAAGGGGGAGATGGTGTGTTCGTTGCCAGGGTCAGTTATGCGATCACTGTGTAGACAACTTAAGGTAATGAATTCGTATAGAAGATCATGGTGTGAGATACTCTATTTATCTAGGTGCCATTACAATGTACCACGATTTGTGGGAGGTCTATTGGTGGAGTTAGATGAATAGAGACATTGTAGAGTTTGTGGCTAAGTGCTCTACATGTTAGCAGGTTAAGATTGAGCACCAGAAACCTAGTGGTTCTATGCAATAGTTCAGCATTCCTACGTGGAACTGGGAGAAAGTGAACATGGACTGTGTGATGGATTTGCCCCGTACTCGTCATCAGCATGATTCAATTTGGCTCATTGTAGATAGGATGACCAAATCAGCTCATTTTCTACCAGTTCATACCTCTTATTCAGCCGAGGAATATGCCAAGCTCTATGTTAGATATTTGGTCAGATTGTATGAAGTTTCTTTAACCATCATCTCAGATAGAGGTACGCAGTTCACCTCTTACTTTTGGAAAGCCTTCTAAAAAGGTTTTGGTACCCCAGTTCACCTCTGTACAACCTTCCACCCTCAGACAGATGGTTAAGCAGAGAGGACCATTCAGACTTTGGAAGATATGTTAAGGGCGTATGCAATTGACTTTAAGGGTAGTTGGGATGACCACTTGCCTTTGATTTAGTTCACATATAATAACAACTATCATTCCAGCATTCAAATGGCTCCGTTCGAGGCACTTTATAGGAGGAGATGTAGATCTCCCATTGGTTGGTTTAAAGTGGGTAAGGCTATAGTGGTAGGGCCTAACTTGATATTTGATACCTTAGAAAAGGTTTAGTTGATCAGGGAAAGTCTTAAGACAGCTCAGAGCTGACAAAAATCATAAGCAGATGTTCGAAGAAAGGATCTCGAGTTTGAGATTGGCGACTTTGTATATTTGAAAATCTCTCTTGTGAAAGGTGTGAAGAGGTCTGGCAAGAAGGGGAAGCTTAGTCCCCGATATGTTAGTCCTTATCGAATTCTCAGCCATTTCGAAAATGTAGCTTACGAGCTTGAGTTGCCTTCAGACTTACCTTCAGTACATCCAGTATTTCATGCCTCCTTGCTAAAGAAGTGTATAGGAGACCCAACAGTTGTAGTCCCTTTAGAGGGTATAGATGTTCAGAACAGTCTCTCTTATGAGGAGGTCCTAGTTGAAATTCTTGACAATCAGGTTCACCGACTCAGGAACAAAGAAGTTCCATTAGTCAAAGTTCTTTGGTGAAATCAGTCCGTTGAGGGAACTACTTGGGAAACGGAAGCAGATATACAGACCAAGTATCCGCACCTCTTCTCCGCAAACTCAAACTCATCTCAAGGTAACAGTTTTCCTTGAATTTATTCAGTTCCATACTCAGAATCACCTTTACAACTCTGTATCAGTTCATTTGCATAGCATTTTTATATCAAGCATACCATCACGAAATAACTCAATCACGTATTATTTTTTCAGAACTCAGTCATGCTTTAGTTATGCAAGTTCAGAATAAAATCTCAGTATATCAGTACTTTCATTCATGTAATCATTCTTCAATTGTGTGTGTTCAGTATATAAATTTAGTCTATCAGTACTTTTACCTTAGTCAGTCTCATTCGAGGATGAATGTTTCCAAGGGGGAGATATTGTAAGACCCCACAAAATTTTAAGCTTAACTCAGTCCGTTGAAGCTTGAAAAGAGGTCCCAGACTTTGAAATTTCAGCTAAGTGTTTATACTTAGAAGTATTTTAGCCTTTGTAAGTTGGTGATCTTATTTCAGGACCCTTATGACCTTAAAGTATCGATTTTTAGTATTATTCATGATCAGGAATGTCAGTAGGTTACTTCAGGTGAATTTTAAATTTTTCAGACCTCGTTTGAACCATGTTCAGGTGACCAAAATAATGGGTCGACGTGATCTCAACGCATCTCATCGTCCATCACATCGACAGATAATTCCCCCCAGCTTTCAGTGCAGTTCTAGTGAACCAATGCAAACTCGACTAGTGCGTTGGTCATCGTGTTGATGCCATCGATGCAGGGCATCGTTCTACGCATCACTGGACACGTTTTCAGTCATTAAAAGCCCGCATCCAGATGGTTTTTGGGTCATTATCCCACCCATTTTCAGCCCCAAAATATAAAATCAAACGACCGTAGAGGCTAAATTGCTCACTTTCTTTCAAATTTACTCAAGAACAAACCCTAGGGCTTTTAATTTCAAGAGTAAATCTTCAAGAGAAAACCATCAGTCTTCACAAATTCAAGCATTATGGTATGTTAGGTGTTCATCCAAGGGTTTCCTTCCACCCTTGGAGTTCAAGAACCTCTTTTAAAACTTCAAGTTTATTGAATTCATGAATTCCATGTTGGGCTTGAATGTATTCATGATTATGATGATAATTGGGTTTCTAATTCTTGATTTATTACAATATTCATGTAAATTTATTTGACATATGTATAGTATTATGTGAATTCATGCTAAAGCCCTTGAATTTGTAAGTTGGGATTAGAAATCATGATGCCTATATGTTGAATTGTATTATGTGCATATATTATATTCCCCAAGTGTTTGATAAATTGTGCATGTTGATTAAATGGGGAAATCATAACATGCTAGCATATGTACAAGCTTATATCTTACAAATGTTTGATAAAATATCTCTATGAATGAGTTATGAACATTATAATACTTTTTCAAGATCATGCTATGCTTTACAATTTATGCTTTCGATTCCTGGGGGTATTTAATACCCGATAATCTAGCTGTTTACCTAGATTTACAGTAGTTTTAGAATAGTCTCAAAAATGTCACATGTAGTTGTACTTAGACAGTTACAGAACTCAACATATTTAGTTAGTTAACAGAACTCAGTATACGCAGTCAGTTAATAGAACTCAATGAACTCAGTTTAGTTCAGATAGACAGCACAATCAGTAACAGTTCAGTCAAGCCTAGTACAGACTAGAAATCAGTTCAGTGTCTATTCAGTTGGGAGTAGGAGTCAGCACCAAGTGAACCCAGGGATGGGGGTATTTCTGTCAGTAAAGGGTTTGACCCTTAGTATCAATCCCTGCATTCCACAACTATGTAACCAGCGTAGGTCATCAACCTACCAGTTGAGGGTTAATGAGGTGTTCTACTTTCCAGTTGAGGGTACTATCATTCTCGTTCAGAGCACCTGCCAAATAAGGGTGACTCAGCACCTGTCTTTACTCGTGGCACGGTACTGACACCCTTCCATCTGGGGTTACGGGTTGGATCCCAAATCAATTCAGAGAAGGGGCATGTTAGTTAGATGATTACTTCCTACAACTTCAGTTTCAGTCTCAGTATAGAACTCAGTTTAGTTTTACAGAATCAAGACTATCAGACACAGTCACCCAGCTCAGTATAGAACTCAGATCAGTTCTACAGAATCAGGACTGTCAGAAATAGTCACCAAGCTATCAGTAATATAGTTATTAGTAAACTCAGATATCAGTCATTCAGTTATCAGAACTCAGTATCTAGTATTACTTCAATCTCAGACACAATATATGTAGATATGTGCACAGTATTGCGTAATTAGTATGTTATCAGTTTTAGTTATACATATACTCTCATTCAGTTGTATTCATGCTATTCAGTCAGTTATTGTTCATGCACATGAACCCATGCATATCAGCCTACCTCACTTAGCATACCAGTACATTTAAAGTACTGAGGTATACCATTATTTTATGGTATGATGTATTATATCATAGTTTTAGACGCACGGGCTCCTGACCATACCTACAACCAAGATTATCAGCAACAGATTTAGTGGTGAGCCTCCATAGTTCAAGGATAGAGTTGTTATTTTCAGCATTTTCAGTATATTATCAGTAGTCAGAGTTAGTTGGGGACTTGTTCCATCAACTCCATTTTCAGACAGTTCAGTTAGTGGCTTTTCAGACTAGACTTTTTTAGACAGTTATTCAGTTTTCAGATATGATTGTCTGATATTCAGTATTCAGTATTTACATATCATTATATGATTCAGTTTTGAACCTTATGCCAATTTCCATCTAATTTTCATATTATACAGTATTATTATTCAGTGATTGCAACAGGTACCAGTCATGGGTTAGCTTATGGTTCTTTAAGATTATGAGCACTGTGTAGCTTCTGAGGTATAGACTCGGGGCGTTACAATATACAAGAACACAAAAAAATATATAAATGGATTTTCTTAAAACTATATTTAAAAGCCTCTATGATCCTAAAAGTAAATTTAAATAAATACAGATAACATAGAACACAAAAATTTAGTTTATTGCGCGATGAAGTATACACAAAAATGTAGAAAATTTAACATAGTTATAAAATCAAATCAAGAGAATGAGAAAACATTATAAGTGAAGAGATTTGTTAGAGATATCCTTCAGATACACAATGAAATTGCTGAAGAGTCAAAAGCTGCAGCAAAAAACCATTATGCATGAAACTTAGGATCGATACTCTTACTTTTTAGAAGTGTGATATGGTAATACTCTAAACCAAACAAAGAACATGATTCATGAGATTTGAATGTTAAATTTATTGAGAAGCACACCACATATTCACAGAAACTAAGAACACCTATAAAGTAACAGAATATGAGAGAGGAAAGGTGCGTACCTTTGCTCGCTATTACAACACGTAACGGAAGATGAACTAGGCTGAGTCTTCATCTCCATTGCTTATGATGGCTGACAATTTATGGGAATACGTCTTATGTTAAAGTCAGGAGAAGGGACCTAGCCTTATATTTATAGACTTAAAGGCCTTAACCTAGGGCAACCCCCATTATGGGCTCACAGGTCTACTACAGGCTTACGCTATTGGCAGACCACATCAATAACATGAAATGGATACAGGCCCATATGAAACTCGCATGAATATACGGCCTGTGTCTTGTCCACCAACTAATAACATCAGCCCATTTTACTTTAATGTAATAAAAATTAATGTTAATCCACATAAAATAAATAATTCTAACTTTCCCCCACTTGGACAACGTTAACTTTCAAAGAAAAGGTTTTTTGATTTATTTTTAAAATGACTCTCAAGCTGAATAGATAGTGGCCATAAGCATTTAGTGGTGGTACTCCATCTCCAACATGGTCCAGTCAAGAAAAATCATCACTGTTGAACTGTAGCAGTACTTGCATTAACTAACAACACAAGATCAATCCATAATTACTAACACTGAAGTTTCATAGACATAAATCAAAAGATGTAGTAGTGTAGCAAGAAATAGCCAACATGGACTCCAAATCGAGGCTATTTCATTATTAGTCCTTCAAATGATTTTTCATATCAATATGTACACTTAACATGTGTTCCATAGAAAAATCATCATCGCAATTTTCTGTTACAACATGTGTGAGCACTAAAATAACATGTGCTCCACTAGAAAATCTTGATTTTCAAGGTTCAACATATGCAACATATTACATGATGCAACAACCAAAAAAATTCACAAGGTAGAATGATATACCATATATGTCTAAAAAAAAGATCCAATAAAACTACAATATGATCTTATCAATATAAGACATAGCCAACATATAAGGAAAAAAAACCTTAATATAATAAAACAATATTAAAGTGTGCACAATAGTAATCAATGACATAAATGATAGCAAAATCTACCATAGCGTAAATGTCAATTCAAGAGATAATATCACTATAAGCCCAAAACAATAAGGTAAATAGTCTAATGATAAATGAATAATAATATTAAATACTCCCACTAACCCAGTAAATCAAATGACTCAACAACACCCATATTTTGAACATGTTGCATAAAAAAAATAGGTCTTAGCCCCTTGATTAGTGGATCAGTAAGCATCAAATCGGTAGGTATATGTCAATCACAATGTCCTCCCTTTTAAACATGTCTCTCACAGCTAGATATTTTATTTTCATATACTCAGAAGCTGAAGAAGATTTATTATTTTTTGAGTAAAATATAGCTATCTTATTGTCACAATAAATATTCAAGGGCCTAGAGATGGAATCAACCACCACAAGCCCTGAAATAAAATTCTTAAGCCAAATGGCTTATGTAGCTGCACCATAACAAGCTACAAATTCTACTTGCATAGTGGAGGATGTTGTAAGAGTTTTCTGCACACTCGTCTAAGATATTGAACACCCTACAAACATAAAGATAAATCCAGAAGTGTACCTCAAATTATCAGGACATCCAACAAAGTCTGAGTTTGTGTAACCAGTTACCTTGATTTGTCAACCCTTTTGTACGCTACATATAATCTGTTGTCTTCCTCAAGTACCTCATTATTTTCTTAGCAGCAACCCAATGACTTTTTCCTGGATTAGTCCGATAACGTCCAAGAGAATTAACAATGAAAGCAATTTTAGGATGAGTGCAAACTTAGGCGTATATAAGACTTCCAACAATACTTGGATAAGGCACATCTTTCATAGAATCTTTCTCAAGATCATTTCTGGGACACAAGTCTAAGCTTAACTTTTCACCTTTCACTATAAGGACATCTTTGGGCTTACAATTTTTTATCTGAAATCATTTTAAAATATGATTAATATAGGCCTTTTGTGAAATCCCCAATAACTTATGAAATCTATCTCGTCGAATCTCAATGCACAGAATAAATGATGCCTCTCCCAGATCTTTCATATAAAATACTTTGTTCAATGAATGCTTAGTTTCATGCAATAGTCCCAAATTATTACTAGAAAAGTAAAATATCATCAACAAAAATAGTGAGAATGATGAACTTACTCCTACTGATCATGAGATAGATGCAACAATCAATCTTGTTCTCCATGAACCCCATAGAAGTGATAATTTCCTCGAACTTGAAGTACCATTGTCGAGAAGCTTGCTTTAAGCCATAGATAGATTTCTTCAACTTACACACAAGATGCCCACTGCCTTTACCAAGAAAACCTTAGGGTTGTTGTATGTAAACCTCTTCATTAGGATAACTATTCAAAAAAGGCTATCTTTACATCCATCTGATGTAACTCAAAATCAAAATAGGCTACCAATGTCATAATGATCCTAAAAGAATCCTTAGATGACATCAGTGAAAAAGTTTCATTGTAATCAGCCCCTTCTTGCTATGTGAATTATTTAACAACTAATCTCGCCTTGAATCATTTAATATTTCCATTTGAATCATTTTTGGTCTTAAAAACCCATTTATAGCCAACAATCTTCTGGCCTTTAGGAAGCTCTAAAAGATCCCACACATCATTGCTACTCATGGATTTCATCTTTTCAGACATGGCATCAAGACACATCTTTGATTGAGATATGGTAAAGCTTTAAAAAAATATTATAGGATCAACAATGTCACCTTCAGCTAGGTATACTAAATAATCATCTGATAGCGGCAGTCATCTTAGTCTACTTGATATCCTTAAATTCTAAACCTCTTGATTAACAACAACAGGTTCCTGAACCACTTCTTCAACAATAGGCACCTGAATATCTATAGGTATAAAGTCATCATCTTGCACATATATATGAGGTTCTTCATGTATAGGTGCATACACAAATGATTTTGAGGTAATAGTAAGAGGAATTCTAACAACATCAATACTTTCAGTTAGCTCACGAGCAATATTCTGAGAACAATCCTTATCTACAATACCAAATGCAAAAAATTTTGCATTTTGAGTTTCAACTATTCTTGTTCTCCTTGTAAGACAGTAGACCATGTAATCTTTAGAATGAGTTGGATAACCAATGAAAAAATAATGCAAGGTTCTAGGTTTAGTTTTCTTTTATGAAGGGTTATATATATTTATCTCTACAGGACATCCCCAAACTCAAAAATGATTTAAATTGGATTTTCTATTGGTCCATAACTCAAAAGGGGTTTGAGGGACTTACTTGGAAGGGACACGATTAAGAATGTGCATAGATGTTTTAATAGCTTCACCCCAGAGAAACTCAGGTAAGTTAGATTTACTCATCATACTTCTCATCATATCTTTTAAAGTATGGTTTCACCTTTCAGCTATACTAATTTGTTCAGGATTGCTAGACATGGTGTACTGGGAAACTATGCTACAACCTTGTAGATATTTGGCAAAAGGTCCCATTTGTTTCCCAGTCTTAGTGTATTTACCATAGTACTCACCCCCACGATCAAACCTCACTATCTTAATGACCTTTCCCAGTTGTTTTCTACTTCAGTTTTAAACACTTCTAACATTTCAAGAGAATCTAATTTTCCTTTAATAAGAAAAACATAACCATATCAATAAAAGTCATCAATAAAGATGATAAAATAACTTGAACCAGATATTGTAGTAGATACGGACCATTTATGTCTATGTGAATGATTTCCAACGAACCAGAACTAAGAGTAGCGTTCATTTTTTTTGTTTTATTTAACTTTTCTCTAATACAATCAATATATGTTCCTATGTCCCCAAAATCAAGAGAAGGTAAAATATTAGACTTAACCAATCCATCAACTTTATATTTAGAGATATGGCCTAAACGCCTATGCCACAGCATGCTTGATTTTTTATTTAAAATTGATCATTTAGACCTAACAATTTTACAATTAAAAGAGTTGTATTCAAAAGCAGAAGTCAAGAAAATTTTAAACAAACCATCAGATAGGATTCCATGATCAACATCCCGGGAGTTCAAAATCAAATTAATTTTTTCATTCAGAAAATTAAAACCATAATCAAATCTGTCTAAAACTAAAATATAAATCAAATTTCATCTAAAAGATGGTACATAAAGAGTGTTTTCAAGAACAAGCTTATAGCTAGTTTCTAAGTCTAAAACTACAGTTCGTATGAACTCTACTTCAACTTGGACATCTGTGGCGACTCTAATTCTTGACTCTGTTTCCTTTGACTTCTTTTTATTTTTGAACCCCTACGAGGAAATGGCAACATGAGCAGTAGCTCTACTATCAAACCACCAAGAATTAATAGGGACATCTACAAAGTGTGACTCAAAACAAAAAAGAGCTAGATAATTATCTTTTGACTCCTTATTTTTTATACAAGAATGAAATTTGGTGCAATCTCTCTGCTTGTGACTAGGTTTCTTACAAAAGAAGCAATTTTTATTTTTCTTAAAAACCATGTTATTGGTCCTGGGATAATCAGTTTGATCTTTACCATGCCTTTTGTTGTCCTGGCCCTTCATAAAAATATGATTATTAGATCTTTCAAACTTTCCAGGTCCCTTGCTTTGGAATCATGAGAAGCTAACATGGCAACATCACCCTTCTCCTTTTTAATTTTTTCCTCTTTAACAACACATTTGGAAATAAAATTATTGATTAATCAAGATTCATCCTGAGTATTATAGGCAATTTTCATTTGGCTAAACTCAGTAGGCAAAGAGTTAAGAGTAGAGTGAACAATGTAAGTATTAGGAAGAGTTATTTCAAGAGTTTTCAGTTTGGACTGAATGTGGACCATCTAAAGTATGTAATCTCTAACACCCCCAGTAAAGTCATACATTATTCCTGTAAGTTTATTCATTAGATCTCCAGTTTTATCCTTATTGGGTGCAAGATACCTTTCTTCCACTTGGGAAAGAATTTTTTTGGCATTGGTAGTTTCAGGCAAGCCACTTTTGAGATGCTCAGCAATCAACCTCCTAAAGGCAAGGATGATAGCCTATTAGATCTCTCCCACTTAGAATAAAATTCTTTTTCAGAAACTGTACTAGAATCAGTGAGAACTGGAGGCTTATTCTTACGCAAGGCTTGATCTATGTCAGCCATGCCCAAAGTAAATTCAAGATCTTCTTTCCATCGCTTAAAGTTAGGGCCCGACAGAACCACAACTTCAACATTGTTATTGTTCAAATAAATGGTAACTATTCATAACATAACATGAATGAATTTATCAAAATAGCAAGGTATAAGAATAATAATCTTATCACAATGATGAGTCCCACAACATCAATAAGTAGCCCCCCTTTTGGCAGGGCAAGAAAATAATTTCAATATTAGAAACCTATCCCCTTTGGGCAGATAAATTTACTAAAATAAAAATATTTTCACATAATGGGGATCATCACAATACTAATGTAAAACACATAATAAATCCTTTTGGGCAGATCATTGTCTGTTCCAACTAAGTGATACCCCTCGAAATGGATTAAACAAGTCTCATAAAGCAAAGTAAATAGGTCACTTTGGTGTACAATATTTACCCTAATTTACAAAATAAATTCAATTTCAGGGATTCAACATGCCATTACTTAATTTTTGCTCATTTGATACAATAAGTAACCACACGATTGAAAATATTATAAAACCAATTTAGTTACAATTCAAATGAAATCAAATTCAAATAGAATAAATAAATAAATAACAATTCGACATATTTTATAAACAATAGCTTAAATTTTTTAATTTTATATATTAAGTAATTTACAATATTATTTAATCTAAGCATATGGAACTAAATAAATGAATTAATCATTAAAAACATAGCCTCCAGAATATATTCTTAAGAAGGCTTTAGTTTAGCAGACTTTATTTCAGCTAATATAAAAAAAATAAAATTAATATTCTGTAAACAAGAAACGCAGCAAAAAAATTGGTGATAATATAAAACAAATTTCAAAACATTAATAGGATTCAAGATCTATGTGAAAAGCTCTAATACCAAGTGTTAAATTTATAGAGAAACACATCACAGATTCACATAAATCGAGAACACCTATAAAGTAACAAAATATGCGAGAGGAAAGGTGCGTACCTTTGTCTGCATTGCAACACATAACCAAAGGCAAACTAGACTGAGTCTTTCTCTCCTTTGCTTATGACGACTGGCATTTTATAGGAATATGTCTTATGTGAAAGCCAGGAGAGGGGACCTAGCCTTATATTTATAGGCTTTAAAGCCTTAACTTAGTGCACCCCTCATTATGGGCTCACAGGTCTACTACAGGCCTACACTATTGCCAAACCACATAAATAACATGAAATAGATATAGCACTATATGGAATCCGTATGAATAAATGACTTGTGTCTTATCGACCAATTAATAACATCAACCCATTTTACTTAAACATAATCAAAAGTTAATGTTAAGTCCACATAAAATAATTAATTCTAACATTGAATATACCTTTTAATACAAATGAAGATAAGTATTATTTCTTAATAGAACATATGTATTATTATGAAAATTTTACAAAATATTCAACCAAAGTAAATGTAAGCATAGTATTTAAAATAGTTAAAGGTTAAAACTCTATCAAGAGATAATTTACATTCAAAAATTTCAAAGTAGTCTTAATATGGTTCTTTTCAGAAAACATTAGAAAAAAATAGATCCATGTTCATACTAATGATAGAAACTCAAAAATATCTTCTCTTGTCCATTTACGATGGATCTTATACAAACAACATCACTATCAGAAATAATAAAATATCAACTTAATTAGATAACAACTAGAATTATTAACTCATTTTTTAGAAACATGGGAACTATAGGCTTCATCATAGAAGAATACGAGGATTTTAAAATACTACTTGTTGGACAATAAAATTTTGAGTTGAAAAAATAAATAATTGAGACAAGAAAAATATTAAAATAATTATTTTACTGATTTCAATAAGTGTTACAATCTCTATGAATTCTCTGATTCACCTTTTCAAATATAAATTAAAAAGCTTTGAGATTGATTTTGAATTTGAACTCGATTTGTGAACTTGATGGATTTGATCTTGACTTGTGCTTAAATCCAAGGAATTTGGTGCTTGTTCTTGAATCTTGCGGTCTTGATCTTGAATCTTGATTTGCGGATTTGATGGGCTTAATCTCGACTTGTACTTAAATTCAAAGGCCTTTGATACTAATCTTGAATCTTGTGGTCTTGATCTTGAATATTGATGAACTGATCTTGAGTGCTTTAATTTATAGAGAAATCTACGACGTTTGATCCACGAGCTCACTCTTGCTTCTTGCTAGAATTGTTAGTCCTTTTTTTGAACTATGAGACCCCTATTTATAGTTGTATAAAGGGAAGAGTCATGGTGAAGACGAACCTCTTTTGACCAATCAGAATAAAGTGACATGACACCTTTTATGAGCTTTTGATTTCACTAGGCCTGCTGCATCATTTTGACATGTGGCATGGTCCTATTGACTCCTACATTTGACTTGGTATGCAACGTCATTCAATAAGTGACACTCATTTGGGCCTCTAGAATATGATAATATCTTGGGCTTAACAAAGTGGACTCCTCATTTGTTGCCCAAATCAATGGGCCAGCCCAATAAAAATTAAACTTTAATTAAATTCATATATATTTGGACTTAAATAGTTAATCCAATTATATTAATCCATAATATTTATTTTGGACTAATACATTTTGAATCTAACATAATCTGAATTTCATAAGAATTTTAATTTAATAAAATTTTACTGCCCACAAAATGCCCCTTCTTCAAGACTTGACGAGATATTCAATCTTTTGGAGACTAGACTTGAAGAATGATTTATTTAAACATGCTTCAAAGATTTCCATACATATGAACACTCCATTCACTAGTTGAGAAAATATAAAGCTAAACCATATTGATATAGCCTCTCAAAATCTCTCTCATTTTTTTTATGAATCTCTATACATAAGACCCATTGGTTAGACATGATATCTAATTCCAAATAGATTTTGAAAAACTTTTTACTGCCTTACTTAGTTAGGAATAAAACTCTTCCAATTTGAATTTATATTGGAGAAGGAAACAACCGATAATTTGAATTTGTATGGGAGAAGGAAACAACCTCCTATTTGAATTTATGTTAGAGATGGAACAACCTCCAATTTGAATTTATATGGAGAAGGAAACAACCTCCAATTTGAATTTGTATTGGAGATGAAAGCTCTTCCCATTTGAACTTATATTGGAGAAGGAAACAACCTCCAATTTGAATTTGTATTGGAGATGAAAGCTCTTCTAATTTGAATTTTATATTGAAGAAGGAAACATCCATCCTACAACTCTACAAAAGGATGTAGGTTTCTCACTTTTTCAATATCAATTTTGAAGTTTTCAAGCCATGAATAATGTTGAGGTAATTTCTTTCCCTCCTACTTTTCTTTTATTACTCATCACTTTTTCCCGCACATCATGTTAGTGGTAGAAAATTCAGATCTCATTGTAGGATTATTGAAATCATAAATCATTTGATACTATAGAAACTAGACTTCGATATCTACAACATAAATTTAGTTTTAAATTCCTTTACTATAATTTTTGATAATTTTTTGAAGTTATCCCTGAATTTTATCATGCTAAAAATTTCAGATCTGCGCGTCTTTACCAAAACGTTCATATCTTGAAGTAGGAAGGACAAAATCACAAGACATTTGATTCTTGTGAAACTAGACACAAATATCTATAACATATTAAAAATTTATAATTTAATACCTTTGAGATCATTTTAGGTGTTATCCCAAAATCAACAGTGGATTTTGATGCACCAACAGTTTCAGATTTGTACAGTGACACCAAATAATTTATATCTCAATGTAGGAGTATAAAAATCATAACTAGCTTGATTTTATAGATGTCATAAACATGCATGTATAACATATACAAGATTTAGAATTTATGATCTTCAAAATTATTCTAGATAATTTTTTGAAGTTGATCTTGAATTCTGTCTGGCAGAAAATTTTAGATTTGCGCTGCTTCACCAAATAGACTATATCTTGATGCAAAAATGTTGCCATCAAAGGGTATTTTGATTGTTGAAAATTAGATTTTGAGGATTTCATTCTCACCATAATATTTTGTTTCAATTCAAGTCAGCGATATATAACTTTCAAGTTTGAAACATCCTGTTAGGTACCAATCTCTCTCCTACTCGTGTTTTCTTTGTGTTGTCTATTTTTTTCTTGAAAAATCAAAGTAGATAACAATGTGAAAAAATCATCTTAGGGTGCTAAAGTTTAACTTCACCTCCATCACCTTAAGACCAGACCAATTTTGCTTCAAGATGGTGGCAATGAATAATCGGCTTAAGGTGCGAGAGTTTAACTTTGCCTCTATCACCTTAAGAACCAACCAATTTTGCTTTAAGATGGTGGCTATGCAACAATCGACTTAGGGTGAGAGATTTTAACTTCACCTCCGTCACCTTAAGACCCAATCAATTTTGCTTCAAGATGGTGGCTATGTAACAATCGACTTAGTGTGTGAGAGTTTAACTTTGCCTCAGTCACCTTAAGACCCGACCAATTTTACTTTAAGATGGTGGCTATACAATAATCGACTTAGGGTGTGAGAGTTTAACTTCACCTCTGTCACCTTAAGACCCGACCAATTTTACTTCAAGATGGTGGCTTTTCTTCAAGTATGATCCCTTTCATTGATGAACTTATGCAATGGTCATCTTTAAGTATGGGCCCTTTCACCGATGTACTTTTGTCATGGTCTTCTTTAAGTATGGATCCTTTTACCTATGCACTTATGCAATGGTCTTATTTAAGTTTGGGCCCTTTCGCCGATGCACTTTTGTAATGGTCTTCTTCAAGTATGGGCCCTTTTCAATGGTCAGCTTAAGGTGAAAAAGTTTAACTTTGTCTCCATCACCTTGAGACCTGACAAGTTCAGCTTCAAGTATTGTTGTTTTTTAATGGTTAGCATAAGGTGCAAAGGGGAAAATCTTGTCCACCTTAACGCATGGAAATTTTGAGATCCTTTTAAGAATAAACCCGTGAGATGCCAACTTAAGGTACAAAGGGACTAAATTTTGTCCACCTTAAGGCATGAATATTTTGAGATCCTTTTAAGGATAAACTCATGAGAGGCCAGCTTAAGGTGCAAAGGGAAAAATTTTGTCCACCTTAAAGCATGAAAATTTTGAGATTCTTTTAAGGACAAACCCGTAAAAGGCCAACTTAAGGTGCAAAGGGACAAATTTTGTCCACCTTAAGACATGAATATTTTGAGATCTTTTTAAGGATAAATTCATGAAAGGCCAGCTTAACGTGCAAAGGGACAAATTTTGTCCACCTCAAGGAATGGAAATTTTGAGATAATTTGAAGGATAAATCCATGAGAGGCCACCTTAAAGTAAAAAAGGATAGATTTTGTTTGCCTTAAGGCATGAAAGTTTTGAGATCTTCTGAAAGATGAATCCGTGAAGGCAAACTCAAGGTGCAAATGGAAAAATGTTTGTTCACCTTAAGACATGGAAATTTTGAAATCCTTTTAAGGATTAACCCGTGAGACGCCAGCTTAAGGTAAAAAGGGACAAATTTTGTCCACTTTAAAGCATGGAAATTTAGGAGTCCTCGATTTGAATAATTGAAGATTTTTTCAACTTCCACTTGCAAACTTGGCGATTTGGGCGGCTCAACTTTCAAATTTGGTGAATTTTGCAAGTTCATCTTGCAGGCTTGATAAAATTTTCTTTCTTCAAACTACAAGCTTGGTAGATTTGCGCCCTTAGTTTTAGGATTAGAGAACTTTAGCATTTCAAATACCATTGAAGGAACTCCTTTTTTTAATGGATTGCCTCCATCGAGCCACAAATATTTGGAGTGAGTCCAAAATTTAATTTGAATATTTTACAACTTGGCGTTCATATGGCGGATACTGCAGGAACATATTTTTTTGACACTCATACAACTGAACTAAGAATAAAATTCTAAGAGCCTATGTACCTCAGTGAAGAGGATCAAGTCACAACGCAGTTCTAGGCGAGTGTTTCTTTTTTGATTCCTAACTTTTGCCCAGGCCGCCTCTTTTGAGGTGTTCGACCTAGCAAACTTTTTTTGAGCCATACATAATTTATAATCTTGTGGTCCAGGAGTGAACGTGCTATTTATACTCATTCTTAAGGAGTGTTTCAACTTGAAGATTTTGCTCAAATTTAAAGAGCTTGGTGACATATAATTTAGACTCGTATTTTGAGGAGCATTTAAACTTGAATACTTAGCTCAAATTTGAAAAACTTGTGATAATAGTTTAGGCTTGTGTTTTAAGGAACATGTCAACTTGGAGATTTTGCTTGAATTTGAAGAGCTTTGTGATTTGAAAATTTAGCTCGCAATTTGATGAGCTTTGTAATATTTATCTCAAATTTGAAGAGCTTGGCGACATATATTTTAGGCTCGTATTTCGAGGAGCATTTTAACTTGAATACATAGCTCAAATTTGAAGAGCTTGATGATATACAGTTTAGGCTTGCATTTTAAGGAACATGTTAACTTGGAAATTTTGCTCGAAATGGAAGAGCTTTGTGATTTGAAAATTTAGCTCACAATTTGATGAGCTTTGTAATATTTTACTCAAATTTGAAGAGCTTAGTGATATACAATTTAGGCTCGTGTTTTGAGGAGCATGTCAACTTGGAGATTTTGCTTGAATTTGAAGAGCTTTGTGATTTGAAAATTTATCTTGCAGTTTGATGAGCTTAGTAATATTTAGCTCAAATTTGAAGAACTTGGTGATATACAGTTTAGGATTGTGTTTCGAGGAGTATTTCAACTTAAAGATTTTGACCAAATTTAAAGAGCTTCATAATTTGAAAATTTTGCTCATGATTTGATAAGTTTTGTGGCGTAAAGACTTAGCTCAAATTTGAAGAGCTTTATAATTTCAAGATTTGACTTGAATTTGAATAGTGAGTTGAAGTTTTAACTTAAATTTGAAGAGCTTTATAGCTTGGAGATTTGACTCAAATTTGTAGATCTTTGTGACATGTAGTTTATGCTTGTGCTTCCCAAAGCAATTTAACTTGCAGTTTAGACTCGTACTTTGACAAGTTTTATAACTTGAAGTTTAGACTCGTGCGTTGAGGAGTTTTATAACTTATAGTTTAAGCTCATGCATTGAGGGGTAATTTAACTTACAGTTTAGACTCGTGCGTTGAGGCGTTTTATAACTTGCAGTTTAAGATTATGTGTTGTGGAGCACTGAGACATAAATAGTCTCTTCAAATTTATATTTAGGTGTAAACTTGCCCCCACTATGAAGGTCTTCTATATCTTTAAATTCATGAGGCTCACAGACAAGCATCCGTTGATATCCTCTTACAACCATGCTTAATTCCATATCATGCGTATGAGTTACCAACTCTTCAAATGTATTGGCTTTCAATCCTTGCAAGATGTAGAAAAGACCCCAATTCATGCCATGAATGCACATTTCAATGCTAGAAGTTTCACTGAGGCGTTCTTTACAGTTGAGGCTCAACCATTGACTGGTAAAGTCAACAACTGGCTCATCTTCATATTGGTGAGCCTTTGTATGTTCGGTCATACTACCGATACGTCTTGTGCTATAAAAATAATTAAGAAACTCTTGCTCCAACTGCTCTCGACTATCTATAGAACCAGGTTCAAGGTCGGTGTACCAATCAAAGACATTGAGATCATATGAACTACTTAAAGAGATGATCACCATATGGTCCAACATCATTACAAGTGTCAATAAAGTACGCTATATAGTGGTTAGGGTCTTCTTTTCCATCAAAATGTTGAATCTTAGGAGGTTGATATCCATCAGGCATCTTTAAGTTATCAATCCTTTATGTATACGGCTTTGTATATGTGAGAGAAAATTTGGATGAGGACTCAAATTTATCTTTGATTTCTCCCAAGATGAAGTCTTTCAATTGACCAATCGGAATCACACGTTCAGCAGAGACTTGATACTCTTTGATCGTTGTTGTTTGCCTTATGAACGACTCTTTTTTTTCTTGAATTTTAGAAAGATTTATGGGTGTCTGACTTGATTCTCTCTCATACATACTCTCCATGCTATTTACTAACTGGCAAGTTTAGCATCTTGTTCTTGTACGCAATTTTTCAAGTATTCAACTACTTTAGCCAAGCTTGCCAACTATTCTTCTATCGTAGAAGTCATATTAGTTTTCTTGAACTTTGATGTCAAAATAGTTGAGATGAGTTGTAGAGATCGTCCCACTGAGCGTGCTAGAATTTTTTGGACGATAAAATTTTGAGTAAAAAAATAGATAATGGGATCATAAAAATATTACAATAATTGTTTTATTGATTTTAATAAGTGTTACAATCTCTATAAATCCTCTGATTCACCTTTTCAAATATAAATTCAGGGCTTTGAGCTTGATCTTGAATTTGAACTCGATTTGTGAACTTGATGCATTTTATCTTGACTTGTTCTTGAATCCAAGGGCTTTGGAGCTTGTTCTTGAATCTTGCAGTCTTGATCTTAAATCTCAATTTGTGGATTTGATGGACTTGATCTCGACTTGTACTTAAATTTAAGGGCCTTTGAGCTTGTTCTTGAATCTTATGATCTTGATCTTGAATCACGATGAACTGATCTTGAATTCTTAAATTTGGAGAGAAATTTGTGCCGTTTAATCCATGAGCTCTCTCTTGCTTCTTGCTAGAATTATTGGTCCCATTTTTAAACTATGAGACCTTTATTTATAGTTGTAGAAAGAGAACCTTCATGGTGAAGATGAACCTCTTTTGATTAATCGAATTCAAGTGACACGACACCTTTTATGGGCTTTTGATTTCACTAGACCTGCTGCATCATTTTGACATGTGGCATGATTCTATTAGCTCCTTCACGTGACTTGGTATGTTGAGTCATTCGACAAGTGCCACTTATTTGGGCCTCTAGAATATATAATATCTGGGGCTTAACAAAGTGGGCTCCTCATTTGTAGCCCAAATCAATGGGCTAGCCTAATAAAAATTAGACTTTAATTAAGTCCATATATATTTGGACTTAAATAGTTAATCCAATTATATTAATCCGCAATATTTATTTGGGACTAATACATTTTGAATTTAGCATACTCCAATTTTTGTATGACTTTCAATTTAATAAAATTTCATTTCCCATACTACTGATGATCTTCTTACCTTTTTATCTATTTTCTTATGTAGCTCCGAATCCGAATGCTAGACTATGTGCTAAACTCAAACTCCGATTTGATTAGCTAATGCAATTCATTAATAATTTCAAGCCATACTTACAATGATTATGTTAGTGAGAAATCAAGACAGAGAAGTAACCAACTTGTTTGAACTTGAACTAAGAAGAATTTATACGTTAAATGTGCTAAAAAAGAATTCAAATTTTAAGAAAATTCTTGTTCTATTTCTTTTTATCTCAAACAGAAGGTAAACATGCGTTAGCTATCAGATTTAAGAAACAAAACTACAATGCAAAAAAAAATTATGCATAAACAGAATATTGAAACAAAAATTTTAATAGATTTTTTGAATACAATTAGAAGACCTTTATGAATTATGATCCTAAATGTAAATCCAAAACAATACATGTAGGTACAAAATTAAATTTGTTGTGCAATGAAATTTGCACAAATGCAGAAAATTTAACAACAACAATGACAATTAGGTGTGTGTACATAGACTTTACCCATGTTTTATAGGATAAAGAAGTTGTTTTTTATAGAACCACGACTCAATAAAAGAGAAATCTACTATACTATGGATGAAAAATCCAATTGCATGCAAAAGCAATAGCCTCATGCCAACCATCGTGGGTTTGCCTCGATTACTTAACCGAGAGAGTTAAATATTATCACCACTGAGATATGTCAATTGAAAATTTAACAAATTTTTGTTGGGTTCAATATGTATGAAAAAGGTGTGAATGGAAAATGGAGGGACATAACTTTGAAGAAAAGACATATTGTTTTGGAAAAGGAGTGACTATTCAGATAGTTGTGTCTGTTCAGAAAAAGACACAATTCTTTGAATGAATAGACATGATTCTTCCAAAGGATACACCTTTTCAGATGAACCATTGCCACCTTTGGGAATGGGCTCTTGATGACTATATAAACCTATATTTATCCACAGGTTTATGAATGAAAATTTTTCTGAAATAAAAAACTCTTCTTGTCTTTAAGACATTCTTTGTGATCAATCAAATCGTTGAGTGAGTTTGACGAATCCAATTATTTGAGGTACCACTATAGTTGGATTGAAAGTCATTTTATCCTGAGAGGAAGATTCCAAAACTTTGGGTACAGTGAGGAAAATTATTCCTTAAGGACACTCCGTAAAGTCGGGGGACTTTGCTTTTGTATTTCTGTTTCATCTTAATTTCTGAAAAAAAACACTTCTTAGAAAAATTACTTTGATCTTGTGTTGAGGGTGTTTTTGTACTTCATAGTGTTCATGTTTTAAACTTGAACTCGTGTTGAAGTTGTTGGGCCAAAATACAGATTTTTGTACCCGAAAACACCATAAAATAACAATCTTTAGGAATAATTTTTTTTTTGCAGAATTTGTGTTGCTTATTTTTAGAGATTAAAGCTTTAAGCTTTCTACTCCGTGTGTAATACCCCGATCGTTTCTTAAGCCTAAATCCGTCTTTTGAGTGGATATGTATGACTTATAAAGTGATTGATATTTAAACCATATTGTATTTCTCTAATTTCCACTTATTTTCGAATAGAGTAGTGAACAAGCTTTCCATAGATACCAATTTCATTGAAATCCAACATCGGATGAGGGAGTTATGGCCGTTTTACTAAACGATATCAGATCGCCCAGGTTTGACGGTTGACTTGGTGGACCGTCAGGTCCCTGGTGGACCGTCAAGTGCCTCATAAAGCCAAGGAAGTGGCTCCTTTTTCAGGTCATCATGCGACAGTCAAGTTGGTGGACCGTCAAAAAGTTGACGAACCATCAAGGGGTCCGTCAGGTCGAGACAGAATGTCTTATTTCTGGCCCTCGAGTGATGGATGACTTGGTGGTCCGTTAGGAAACTTAAGGACCATCACTTCGACCGTCACAACGAGTCAAAATGTTCCAGTTTTGGCACTTGAGTGATGAATGATCTGGTGGACCGTCAGGAGACTTGACGGACCGTCAGATCGACCGTTACAGGCCCCGATCAGCGAATTTTAGCTTTTTCAAAAGGGAATTTTTGTCATTTCCTCCCTGCATGGTCTTATATATATATCCTAGTAGAGAATAGCCATTCATTTTTCTCCTTTCCTCTTCCAAGAAATATTTAGAAATTAGGGTTTCTTTCAAAACTCAAAAATTCAATCTTCTTCCAAGAAATTCAAGGATCTTCCATAGATTTCTCCAAGTTGTTCGAGAGTTAAGTTCCCCAAGTCAAGGGCATCAAGAATATTGGTCTAAAAGTGTGATAAAGAAGTTCCAAATAATTTTCTATATCTCCAAAATTATAATCCAAGGTATGTGGGGCTTGAACAAGAGCACTCCTTTCGTTCTTGTGCCTAAAGATTTACTTTCTATTATTGATTTACATGATTTTGCAAGTGGGTTTACACCAAAATTTTTTTATATATGATTTATGAGATTTGAGTTGAATAAGTTTTCTATTTATAATTATTTCACCATCATGTTTCTTAAATTGAAAATTTATTCCATGGGTTGTATATTGTCATTACGTATTGATGATTTCTAAGCAATTTAAGAAAAGTGTCATGCGTTATGCCTTTCCATGAGAAATTTGACTATTTAATACATATCGATATTTAAGATTAAAAGTCAACAATGAGTCCTATGATGTTTCCTTGAAGCTTTTGATATATGAAAATGATTCGAAAAGCAAATATACTTGATGTTGAGAAAGATTGTGTTGAGTTGAGTCGGGTTAGGAATCCACAAGATGTTTATGATTTACAGATGATATATATATATTTATGTTTTGGTCTTTAAAATAGACCCATGAGTTGATATTGATTAAGGTGGATTTCCTAAAGTGTTCTGAGCTGAGTCTGGGAGGAGTATTTAGCACCGACCGAGAAATATGATATTTACTCAAAACTACGTGCCACCGTAGGATTGATATTGATAATTATGGGTCAGAGGCTGAGTATGGGATTGTGATAATGAGATTGAGGTTGTACTCCCTGGCAAGAGTACGACACCCCCGCCAATGTAGGGTTCTCTCCTTAGGAGGGCAAAATGTTGGACTCCATACAACTCACATGGTGTAGTTATATCGGTTATAAGAAACTCCCACGTCCATAATAATCTAAGTACCATAAGATATCAAGTCACTCTAAGTCATGAGTCAAAGAGTTTGAGTTGAATTAAATGATTTATGAGATTTATGAAGCATATGTTATTACTGATGACTTACGGAAATGATGTTTTAGATAATTCAAGCGAAGATAGTTATTATTGTCAACATGGATAATTTTCTTATATATTTATGATATTATTTAAAATGTTACATCCACCCCCACATACTCAATACATTCCCAAATACTGACTCTCATACTCTTTTGTATTCTATATTTCCTCATGATATAGGTGCAGGTGCTCAGTCTCAGCAGCGACAGTGATCTTTGAGTAACTTCATCTACATTTCTGTGGTTGGTGAGTCCTCATGGTTCGAGGACCTGTGTCTTCAATTTTGTCTTGTTAATAGATGGTTGTTTACTTTCAATTCAGTACGAGTCAGTTGGGGATCTGTCCCAATGCTCATCAGTCCTATGTAATAGAGGCTTTGACAAACTAGTGTGCCAGCATGTACAGAGATTTCAGTATTTTGTTTGTACAGAACCGTATTACTTCGTATCTCAGTATTTTGATGTCATGATTATTCTTCCCTACTTTATGATGATTCATGTCGTAGAGAGTTCTGAAAGTGATGACAGGCCTAGAGGTTAGCTTGAGGCCATGTGTGGCCTTGAGCACCATGTGATATCTCGGGATAGGTTCTCGGAGTGTTACACCGTGTGAACTTAACTAGTGATTTGAAGACATAAAATCTTCATTATAAGTTAAATATCATTCCGTTGACGATTGGAAGTCATAAACACTTCATCGTTAACTAGAAACAAGAAAAAGAGTTTAAAGTTGCTTAACATTATAAGTAGTATTCTGAAAATACTAAATTTTATTATCTTGTGGTGAAAGGACAAATGACTAATGAAAGTCAAATGCAAGATGCGGTTATGATTGTGGGGGTAACTAGTATTGCCTCAACAAGTCAAGCAAATGCTTCACAACTAATGGCACCTGTGGAGAAGCCCAAAAAATTTGCGGGCATTGACTTTAAGCGATGGTAGCAAAAGATGTTCTTTTACCTCACCACTCTATGCCTTCAAAGGTTCACTACTAAGGATTCTCCTGAGGTACCCGAGGGAACCTCGGACAAAAAGCATTTCATGATTGTAGAAGCTTAGAAACACTCGGACATCCTTTGCAGGAATTATATATTGAGTGGTCTCCTAGACGACCTTTACAATGTTAACAGTGGAACTAAGACATCAAAGAAATTATGGGGGGAACTAGAACAAAAATACAAGACAGAGGATGCGGGAATAAAGAAATTATTTATTGAAAGGTTCTTGGACTTTAAAATGATAGATAGCAAATCAGTTGTCTCTCAAGTGCAGGAATTACAAGTAATCATTCACGTTGTCCTAGCAGAAGGTTTAATTGTTAATGAAGCATTTCAAGTAGCAGCGATCATTGAGAAGCTACCACCTATGTGGAAAGACTTCAAAAACTACTTAAAGCACAAACGCAAGGAGATGATTATCGAAGATTTTATTGTCCGACTACGTATTGAAGAGGACAATAAGGTTGCCGAGAGAAAGTCAAAAGGGAATTCTTCAATTAATGGAGCACATATTGTAGAAGATGACCAAAACAATTCTAAGAAAAGGAAAAAAATTGAACAAGGAATCCATCAAGTCCACGGATTGTCGTGCCCCTAAGAAAGGCAAGAAAAAGGACCAAGCAAATATGATTGAGTCCAACAAAGAATGTGATGATCTGTGTGCTATGTTTTCAGAATGCAACTTGGTGGGGAATCCTCGCGAGTGGAGGATGGATTCTGGTGCCAACTGCCAGTTTGTGCCAACAAAGAGTTGTTTTCATCATTCATTCCAGCTCAAGTGGAAGAAATGATCTACATGGCTAACTCCGCTATGACTAAGGTAGAAGGAACAGGAAAAGTGGGCTTGAAAATGACTTCAGAATAGGTCTGGACACTTAACAATGTCTTGTACATTCCGAAATTACGTAGGAACTTGATTTCTATTTCACTTCTAGACGGATTCAAATGTGTAACTGTTTCTGGAAAAACTGTAATTAGCAAAGTAAAAGTTATGTAAGAAAAGGCTATCTCACTGAGGGCCTTTATAAGATGAATGTAATGAATATTGAATAAATAAAAGTTCAAATTATTCTTACTTGCTTAAGTCTTATAATTTATGGCATGAACGTTTAGGCCATGTTAATTATAAAACATTACGAAAATTGATTAACTTAGAAGTTTTGCCAAACTTTGAGTGCAATAAAT
Source organism: Capsicum baccatum var. pendulum (assembly GCA_030864225.1). Classification (NCBI taxonomy): domain Eukaryota; kingdom Viridiplantae; phylum Streptophyta; class Magnoliopsida; order Solanales; family Solanaceae; genus Capsicum; species Capsicum baccatum. The sequence continues at coordinate 152,834,640 of CM061560.1, read as the reverse complement.
CAAAGTGTCAAACGTATATGGAATTAAAGTGTGCAAAGCATCCTTATAAGTCCGTTGAAAGGAATTCCAATCTTTTAGACGTAGTACACACTGACATTTGTGATATGAAGTCAATACCACCATGTGGTGGGAAAAAGTATTTCATAACTTTTATTGACAATTGCAATAGATATTGTTATGTCTACTTGCTAAATAGTAAGGATAAAGCAATAGATGCGTTTAGCCAATACAAAATTGAAGTAGAAAATCAATTAGAGAAAAAGATAAAAATAATAAGAAGTGATAGGGGCGGAGAATATAAATCTTTCTTCACCTAAATATGTGTAGAAAATAGAATTATCCATCAAACTACGGCCTCGTATTCACCTCAATCTAACAGAATTCCAGAAAGGAAAAATTGAACTTTGAAGGAAATGATGAATGTCTTGCATATAAGTTCTAATTTACCGCAAAACTTATGGTGGGAGGCTATCCTTACAGCCAATCGTATAGTCAATAGAGTTCCCCATAGTAAGACACAATCAATTCCTTATGAAAAAATGGAAAGGAAGGAAACCTAACTTGAAATATTTCAAAGTGTAGGGGTGTCTAGCAAAGGTCCAAGTTCCTATGCCTAAAAGGGTTAAGATAGGACCGAAGACTGTGGACTGTGTGTTCATAGGATATGCTAAAAGCAGTAAAGCATGTCAGTTTTTTAGTTCATAAATCTGAACATCCGGATATAAATGAAAATACGGTAACTAAATCAGATAATGCTGAATTTTTTGAAAATATTTACCCGTATAAAACTAGACATGAACAGTCTAGTAGAGGGTCTAAGCGACCTCGAGATGAACCAAGTGATAATGTACATAATGAAGAGAATCCAAGATGTAGTACACGTCAAAGAACTTCTACTATATTTGGATCAAATTTTGTAATATTTCTCTTAGAAAATGAGCCTCAAACGTTTAAAGAAGCGATGTCTTCATCAGACTCATCCTTTTGGAAAGAGGCAGTCAATAGTGAGATTGATTCAATCTTAATCAACCATACATGGGAATTGGTTGATCTTCCTCCAGGAAATAAACCTTTAGGTTCTAAATGGATCTTCAAAAGAAAAATGAAAGCGGATGGAATTATTGACAAATACAAGGCAAGGCTAGTAGTAAAAGGCTTCAAGCAAAAAGAAGGCCTTGATTACTTTGTGATTACTTTGATACATACTCTCCCGTAACAAGAATAACATTGATTCGAATGTTAATTGACTTGGCGGTAGTATATGGTCTTGAGATCCATCAAATGGATGTGAAAACCGTATTCCTAAATAGAGAATTAGAGGAAGAAATTTACATAAAACAACCTGAGGGCTTTGTGGTTCTAGGAAAGGATAATAAGGTGTGTAAACTTATTAAGTCATTGTATGAACTAAAACAAGCACCTAAATAATGACATACGAAGTTTGACCGAACCATGTTGGAAAATGGGTTCAAGATAAATGAATGTGATAAATGTGCTTACATTAAAGACACTCCAAATCACCAAGTCATTGTTTGTTTATATGTGGATGATATGTTGATCATCAATAGAGATATTTCTGACATAAATGCAACGAAATGAATGCTCGAGAGCAAGTTTGATATGAAAGACCTTGGAGTTGAGGATGTGATCTTAGGTATAAGAATCCATAATACTCCACAACGGTTGGCATTGTCACAGTCTCATTACATCGAAAATGTACTTGAAAAATTCAAGTATATGGAATTCGGTATTTCCAAGACTCCTTTGGATGTGAGCTTTGCACTTCAAAAGAATGAAGGTGAAAGTGACTCACAATTGGAGTACGCAAGAGTATTGGGATGTTTAATATATATAATGAACTGTACACAACCAGACATAACATGCATAATTATTAAGTTGAGTTGGTACACGAGTAATCCCAACAAAACTCATTGGATGTCAATGAAAAGAGTTTTGGGTTATCTTAAATACACTCAATACTATGCTTTGCATTATAATAAATATCCTGCAGTACTTGAAAGATATAGTCATGCAAATTGGACCAGTGGGTCGAACGAAGTAAAATCCATAAGTGGATATGTATTTACTATCGGTGGAGGAGCAGTCTCTTAGAAATCATCCAAACAGACTTATATTGCTTGCTCTACAATGGAATCTGAATTTATCGCATTGGATAAAGCCGGTGATGAAGCAGAATGGCTCCAAAATTTCTTTAAAGATATTCCTTATTGGCCCAAACCAGTGGCACCAGTATGTATACACTGTGATAGCCAAGCGGCAATAGGTAGGGCAGGGAGCATGATGTACAATGGTAAATCTCATCACATACGACGGAAACATAATACCGTTAGGAAATTTCTCTCAAGTGGAATTATCACTGTTGACTATGTAAAGTCAAAGGATAATATGTCGGATTCACTTATAAAAGGCCTATCTACAGAAGGAGTGGAAAGGACATCCAAGGAAATGGGTTTAAGGCCTAGGACAAATCAGCATGGCGGTAACTCTACCTAGCAGACTGGAGATCCCAAGAGCTAGATTCAAGAAGATCAAACAAAGTTATGTTTGGAAGGTTCAACATTATCAAAATACCAACCCATTCTCATAATATAGATAATGTTTAGTAAACAAGGATAAGACTTAAGGTGAGAAGTCTTTTAATGATTATCTAAATTTGGTAGATTTGACCAAATAGTTTAATCTATGGGATTGAAAGTTTAGAAATCACCTATGTGAGTGCGAAGTGGAAGCCGCTTCAAGGAGAATGTTATTAAAGGCCTATTATCTAAGCTCTCATAAATCTAGGATGTGTTCATGGATGAAAAGAACAAAATCGTGAGAACCATAAATAGTAAACGGCTGGTTGGTTGTGTGACATGTGTTGACTAGGTGTACATTAAAGCTCAATAGTTTAAAGATATCAAATCTACCGATTGACCAAGTGCATTCGATGCATGTTCACTATGAAAAGTTCAAAGGGAAACCCACTTATCCAGATGCAATCAGTCTTTGCTTGATGATCACATACTTATCCGTAAAATTCTATGAAAAAATAATCATTCTCCATTCATGTGGGGGATTGTTGGGTTCAATATGTATGAAAAAGGTGTGAATGGAAAATGAAGGAACACAACCTTTAAGGAAAAGACATTGTTTTGTAAAAGTAGTGGCTATTTAGATAGTGTGTCTGTTCAAAAAAAGACACAATGTTTCGAATCAACCATTGCCACCTTTAGGAAGGGGCACTTGATGGCTATATAAACCTGCATTTATCCACAGGTTTATGAATGAAAAATTTTCTGAAATAAGAAAATCTTCTTGTCTTCAAAACATTCTTTGTGATTAATCAAATCGTTGAGTAAGTTCGACGAATCCAATTATTTAAGGTACCTATATAGTTGGATTGAAAGCCAAATCTTGAGAGAAAGATTCCAAAACCTCGGGTATAGTGAGAGGAATTATTCCTTAAGGACACTCCATGAAGTCGGGGGAATTGGCTTTATATTTTTGTTTCATCTTAATTTCTAAAAAAAAACATACTTCTTAGAAAGATCACTTTGATCTTGTGTTTGATCTTGTGTTGAGGGTGTTTTTGTACTTCATAGTGTTCTTGTTTTAAACTTGAACTAGTATTGAAGTTGTTGTGCCTAAATACAGATTCTTGTACTCGAAAACACCATAAAATAAAAAATTTCTCTATTGAGAGAATACAATGGTAGCCAAGTGGTGATTTCACTATGAAAAATATTTTCCATCATACCAAGGAGAAGAGGAAAAGCATTTCAGCGAAGGTATCATCAGATGCACGATGCAATTGGTAGAAGAGTCGAGACACGAGAGGTACTCCAAAAAACCCTTGTGAATGAAATTAAGGACTTTTTAAGAATTTTAGAAACATGGAGAAATAAAATACATGGAGGGAACATAATTATTTTAGCTAAAATTTTATGAGAATCAATAGGCCACATTTGTAAAGTCTTATGTTAATAATTATAAACATAACACCCTTAAAAGTGTGGTCATATATATAAACAAGTGTTGCTAATTGTTTTTTGTATGGCAATGCTTAAAACTTGCGGCCTATAATTTTAAAGAGCACACTTTATAAGTGTTGGCTTGCTGCTAAAATTTTATGGAAAAAATCATGTATAAAGGCCACATTTTGAAAGCGTGTTCTTAGATACTTTTGACAATATTTTTCAAGTGTAGTTAAGAATTAGTATGGATGTAGGTCAAATTTTTTGTAGTGTTACTTTGATTTATTTATGTTTATAGTCTTGGTTTTTATTACATAGATAATCAATCTGCTGGTAAATGGAGCTTAATTAGGATTATATTAAACATTTGTACTTGACCTTACATAAATTCAATTATATACCTATTTTAGGGTAAACAAATTAGTGCCATCATGGAACCAAAATAGTTGTGTGTAGATCTGACGTTGTGGCCATTACCTTTCATTATTTATGTTTGATTTCTGAGGAAGGAGGAACAAAACATGGCAAGAGATATGAGGAGAGATATGGACGTTGATGTGAAGACATTCACAACAAGGCTTATGATGAGTATGATGAGAATGATTATCACACTGAAAGGAGAGGTTGCCGCCATTAAAGGGAACTTTATGAAATATTGGCTTGTGAGCGATAAAATTCCACCCATGTGGAGCCTGAGCCAGATATCCCCCAGTTTGAAGTTTACAAGAAGGAACGGGTGGCTGACTTCGTGAGGATACGATCTCACTCGAGTCAGAAATCTAAGAGAGGATTTCAAAGATTTTAATGGACTGACCTAGTGATTATGGACAAATCCTTTCGACCTAATCCAAATTTGAGAGGACATAATACTGGGAATCAGAGTCGAGAAAGTTGATAAGATGAAATTAAATAAAAATGCTCACAAATGTCAAACCAATTTCCTTTCTCGAGGATTTTTCCAATGAGAAGGTACTCTTAGGTAAGGGAATCAATCTTGAGCTTAGGAAAACAATTTACAACTTCTTAAAACCTATCCGGGATGTTTTGATTAGTCTCTTCTTGATTGAACTAACATCCCACTAGAAGCATCCATAAGCAAATTAGAAGTTTTTCCTTGCACCTATTCGATATTATAAGGAAGGCATCCTAACTCAGACTTTAAGAATGGATCTGTGGGGATATGAAAAGCTAGAAGAACTAAGAAAAGGTGATGAGGCATGGAGGAATGAAGGTTACACTCTTTTTTTCTTCGACTAATTCTTATCCCTTGATGACTTGCTTTCTAGCTAGGTTTTTAGCGAGACAAAATTGGGTGTCCCTATGAAAAGTTAAATGTTTTAGTTCTTGTCATGTCATCTAAAAGCCGAATGCTTCAAGCACGACTCTGATATTTCCTATTTTTGATTCATGAATGAAATAACTACCCTATAAGTTATCTTCCTTATTCTTAATAGAACAGACATTTGAAGGCAAGTATGGAGCTATGTTCCAACTCTAATCCAAGAAGGGATCTACTTCAAAATTAAGGACTTGATGTTCTATAAAACTAAGAACCTAAAATTTAATCATGGCCTATTTTAAAGTGAAAAATCCAGCGAGACAATCTTAATGCTAAGGACTATTAGCAAGTTAAAGATCCTTAAAATAAGGACCTAGGATAACTTCAGGGATATCCTTAAAGTTGGTTAATATAATCGCGATGAAATGATCATCTGTACGCAATAAATTTAGACCTAATCCTCAAGGTACCCTCAACAGCAGAGAAAGTTCCTAACTCCTATTGAAAGGGTTAAAAGATAATAAAGTGGCTAAGGGAGAAGAGGCCTACCCCTCCCAAAATTCTATGCTCTAAGTAACTAGGAGATGTACGAGCACAATAGCCCAACACATAATATTTCATGAAAGGATCCCCCTTAAGAAAATAAGAAAAATAAAGGACTCAACATCCTAAGATAGACATGAAATGTTAACTCTTGATTTAATGAAAATATGATAGCAAAAGATGCACCAATAATAAAAGTACACCAATTAAGCGACCATCTCCTATCACCACTCTAAAATTAATCCTATACCCCTTAATTAACCTGATATATCGAGCTACCTATCAAAAACCCTAACATATATTCAATCCCTTAATGGATAAAGGGAAATAAGATCCCCTTTCTTATTCTAAGTGTACCATGGATGGGTCATGGGGTGACAAAATTTGTGTTCTTGAGTGCCAATTTCATCAAGAATGTAAAGGAAACCGAATGAAAGGAATGAATATATAAAACATTGGAAAATAATTGACGAACACAAATATGGCCAATATTTTTAAAAAATTCTTATACAATACCAAAATAAGGATTACATCAAGTATTCTTGACAAAAAGGATTAGATTTATAGAGATTTACTGCTAAGGGACTAAAGCTATCGAAATTCTGATAAAAGGGTTATAACTATGTCACTCCCAATAAGGGGATTAAAACAACTAAAATTTATGGCACAAAAGACTATAGGCAAAACAAACTCTTGATAAGTGTTTTCTAACTTTATCATATTTTGACACCATTTGAAGGCTTTGATAAGTTAATTTTTCCTAGTAGAATGTGGTGTCTTGGCTTCTTTTGAAAGAAACTTCAAAAATTAACCTTTAATTCCATGTATCTTGATAAGTTGGTGTTGAACTCCTCCACTGCAACACCATATAAATGAGGAGAAGAATCCATAATCAAGAATAAAAGTTCTCTCCATTAGATATTGAATAATAGGCTTGAAGTTTTGGATAGAAATAAAGCTTAGGGTAAGAATAGTGTAAGTGGTTGTTAAATTAGCCATTACCCATTCGCGTTTCTTGAGAGTTTAGTTTTTTCTTTAGTGGTTTTGCAGCATCCTAATATTCTTGGGATGTCGGTGTTAGGTTCCTTATACTAGGGTTACACTCACTCAAAGAACATGAGGCAGTTACCATGCCTCACTACTATCTTCTTAGAGGAGATCCCTATAATAGCATAGTTCTTTCCCTATCAATGATCCCAGAGTCCAAAGGAGTGAGGTGGATAATATATTATGGGGAAATATTGGAGGAGTACATACTTTCAGATCTCAAAATTTACTTTTCTCTTCAATCGAGGAACTTCTAATTGAAGTGAGCGTGATACTTTTGATGTGGATGCTACTTTGGAAACTCTCAATGGCTTGATTGTCAAAAGATAGATCCTCTTGTTGAGAATATATTAATCCTAAACAAGAGCCATAATGTGGCTGGCCTGAGAAGCTTTTAGCTCTTGATAAAATGACATGTCATTGTGTAGTGGAATTTGATATTTCATACCTTGGCGGTAATGTGAGCATTGTCTTTCAGAAGATATTCATAAGCAATTTGATCGATATTTTCCAGGTCACATTATGACATTAGGAGATAAACATAACTGGCCACTTGTTATGGCCTCGATAGTAAGTTAATCCCCAACGGGATCTGTTAATAATTCATGCCCTATTGATTATCTCATTTTCGTCTAACTGTTGGTTATCGATGGAACTGGTTGCCTGACATGTTCCACTGACGTGTTCTAAGAAAGCAGTAAAATAGAAAGTAAAGAACACAATGATTTTTACGTGGAAAACACCCGGCTCAAAAGTTGTGAAAAACACGACATGCACCTCTATAGGATTTAACCCAAACTTCACTAAATAACTCTGAGCTTCAACAACGACTGATTACAAAACTCGTGTAACCAACAAATAGGAATCATAAACTCTGATCCCTATATCTCAAAAACTAGGAATTATAAACTTTAATTCCTTTAACTCAACGACTAAGAACTATAAACTCTAATTCCTAACTAGACACACACCTCCCAAGGTATGCATTCCCAAAGTCTCTGAGTTTTCCCCAACTCAAAGACTATCTCCTAATTCAATTTATAACATACTGAAACTAATATTACATCAATAGATCAAACACAATGAACATTTCTAAAAATCAAAGCTAAAACTCTTAACTGGATTCTATACTTAGGACCAGGTTCTTCAATGTGTTTCTTTAGTGATTGAGTAGCACTTCATGAAGTCAATCCGTAGATTATGCTTTTCTGCTTTGTAAGTATGTAAATTACTCTGAATGATGCATCTTCTATTTATACACAGCTTTCCACAGAGTTATTCTTTATTTCAAACTCCTCTTTTAATCAGAACTCTCATTACATAGAGTTCTATGTTAAGTGAGACTCCTTCTTCAATTCCAACTCTTGTCTCCTTAGTGTTGTAGTCAAACTTCAACTCTTTAAATCAACTTGTCTTCAAGTATTTTACTCAACCACAACTTCTTTAATTTCTCACGTGATCAGTAGCTTGAGTATATCAAAATTAGGCTTGCTCATTAGTTCCTGACTTTCAGTAATCTTTGTCTGCATCTATCAGTAAAACCTAAAACCTATCTTCCTATACTTGGACTAGGTCAAGTAACATGTTCCATTCATGTGTCAGTCATAAAAAACTTCATTGATCTAACAAAGAGTCCTTTAATTTATATGTTTCCTATCTTACGTAGACGTCTTCAATCTGTAGAATCTTTCTCCGTCTACACATAGGACTCTTCAGGATATGCTCATAAGTGAAACTCCTTCTTTCCATAGGACTCCTTTTTTAACTCAACTTGCTTTTCCTTATCATTAAGTGTTTAAATCAAATTCAAATTTTTCAAATTTGCATATATTTATTTGCTTGAGTTTATCAGAATTATCCACTCATCTGGTTCTTGATTTCTTCCACCTTTGTCTTTAATCATCGATGATTTTGCTATAAGTTTCAGCTACATGAGACAATGTGTCAATGAATCAAGTTGACTGACATGTTTCATATCATGTTGTCAGATTTTCAATCATCAAAACTACATTGTACCCAACAAATTCCCCCTTTTTGATAATGACAAACCTCTTGTCTTTGTGCATTTAAACATCTTCACCAGTAGGCACTAAAGTATAAAAATTGGAATGAAACAAGTTAGTCAATGGGTTATAAACATTGCACAACCCTCTATCTTCCCTCTTTTGGCATCATCGAAAACCATTTTAATGCAATAATATACTAGCCAAAGTGATTTGCTATGCTATTCATGGCCACTGGGCTATCACCAAAAAAATCAAACAAAGACTTTAGCTAACATAGTAATGTATTAAATAGAGCAAAAATATGATTCAACTTAGCAAAGATAACCATTCTATTTGACTAACAGAGCATGTTCCACATTAAACCCAAGCTAGTACTAAACAAAGCAAAACAACTGAGCATTAAAAAATATGGTATAAAAGTGGGACATAGCTAAGGATATAAACAGTGAAGAGAAAGGAGGAACAGGTGATATCAACTGTGTCGAATGACATCAACATTTTCATCCTTCTCTTAATCAAGGTCAAGCTTCAAAGTCATGATCCAAGCCTGAAAGACCACTTATTCCACTTTATGACTGTCTTGTGCAACTTCAAGTTCAAATTTTTTTATTTTTTTAGCCAAATCATTTTTTTCAATTTTTTTTAGTGTTATCCCTCCTTATTGAAATTGGTAGAGCAACATGATTCATCTGTGCAAGAACATATATTGAACTAGGACTGAGAAATTCAAAAAAGATAACCAATTAGGAACTAAAAGGGAGATCATATCCCATTTTATTTCTCAGAAAACTTATGTTGTATGTGATTGATGATCAAGCTTGGCAAATCCATGGTACACAACTGATATTTTGGTTGAGAAAGAAGAAGTATTTTCTGGTGTAGGATTAACACATTTTTTACATGCCCATTTGGAGAGAATCAAAGAAAGTTTGGTCAACTAATTCATTAGCTTTATTAGACAATGAGAGGATGAAGTGTGTGGAATTGAACAGGTATGCTTAACTATTTCAACTTAGACAGCCTATGCTTATGTCAGTGTAGAACATACCTGATAAGAAGAACTTTGTGGTCATAATTGCTGGCTCGAACCTATTTTTCTGCACAATCTAATACAAAATTAGGTTAGAAAAGTCAAAAATATGGAATTGGGATGCACAAATAAATGTGTAAGACTGAATAGAATAACTTTTTAGCTAATAAGATTAAGAGGAAAAATGATTATTCTAGTCAATCATTGAGGGGAGTTCATGCAATTTTAATCATCGCCAAGTCTAACCTATTTCTTTCAAAATGCTCTCTACTTAGTGACTTTGGTGCTTCTCCAGTCAATTAAGTAACCCATATAATCAACATTTTTATAGCCCTCAAGAGTGAAATTACTTTCATTTGAATACCATAGTCTCAAGCTATTGATTCCCATGAGATATCTCAAGATTCTTATGACAACACCATTTCTTATGAATTACCAACAAAATTATCATCAGCTTGTGTTGGTGTTATTGATTTGTTGTTCCCCCTATTAATATGCCCTCAGTATGTATAACAGTTAAACCAGGTGGTACAACATGTTCCTGTGCATGCTTATCAAGTTCACAGTCATCCTCTTTTTTTATTTTTTTTAAATCTTCCTTGCTTCCCCCTTACATGAGCACTGCAAATCTGGTCATCTTTCAAATGATCCATTCCCTCTTTAAATGTGGCGAGTGAAAAAAACTTTATTTTCTTCTAGTCTTATGCCTTGAGAAAGCTTTATCCATGTATAAATTTTCCTTGCCTCCTTTCACTCTCACGTGCAAAACAAATTAGGGATTATGTTTAGGCACCCAGACAAGCTTGGGTCCTTTCTTATGAGAAAAAGGTTGTATGAGGTTCCTTCTTGCCCATCGACGCAGCAGGTGATGTAACCTGTTTCTCTGACCAGCTTTGACCTTCTTGTTAGCTTGTTCTGACGTGGAATCAAATTTTTTTGCTAGGCTTATGCTTCTTGATTTGCTTTTTGCTGCAATTGGACATTCAGTGGTTGGATGCCCCTGGTTACCACAAATATAACACAAATATTTAATAGCATTATAACTTTTATAAAAGCCTAACCCAGCCTTTTCATTGTGAGTTCTTTGACCTAATTTATCAACAATTCTTGAAGAATGTGTCCATCTATTAGCTCTTTCAAGATCAAGTTTCAATTTAGAGACTTTTTGACTCAATTGACTAACCTTTTTTTTCACAAAATTATTCATGTTTAATCTTAGTCAATTCTAACTCAATTTTTTCTTATTCCTTACTTTTGACCTTTTTTCCTTTCAAAGAGAGTCAGTTTTAAGATTTTAAATTTGAGGGTCGGGTTTGATGAATCAAGTCTGCTAACCTATTTCTTAAGAGTGCAATTTTCCTTTTCAACAGTGTTCTTACAAGTTTCTAGATCAATAAAATCAAACTTTAGACTTGCAAGATTGTTGAATAACTCATCCCTATCAGAAGTTAATTCTAGGAAAACATTAATTAGAGCACTCATTAAGGAAATAAGTTTTGTTTTAGAAAATAAATGCAACTTTTCTTTAAGTTCAAGTATACTTATCTCAGAAGCATCATCTTCTTCCTCCAAGTTTGAATCTCCAAGATCCATGAGTGTTGCTTCATCAACTTCATCATTATCTGAGTCATAGCCCCAAGCTTCTACCATTGCATATTCTTCCCTCTTTTTATTTTTTTCTTTCAATTCCTTTTCAGCCCTTTCCTTTCTTCATTCTATTTCCCAGATAGGACAATCCTTGATATGATTATCAGTCTTACCACACTTGTAGCATCCATTTAGATTGTCATTTTACCATTTCTAGCTACCCGTTCCCTTCTTCTTTTTGAAGAATTTGCTGAATTTCTTATCTATAAAGGCAACTTGTTCTTTATCAAGTTCAATTTCTTTATTACTGTAAGATGCCTTCAGAGCTAAGGTATCCTCTAGGGTTGCTAGCACTTTAGTTCCATCAATATCCATTTCATAAGTTATTAAATTCCCCACTAATTCATCCAGGGTCATGCTTGGAAGATCCTTATTTGTTTCCCTAATTGCAGTCACCTTAACATTCCACTTTGATTTTGGTAATACCCTCAGTACCTTCTCGACTTGTTCTTCTTTAGATATAGCTTTTTCTAAGGAGGTCAGCTTATTTGTTAAGGCAGCAAGCCTTGTCATCATCTCATGTAAGGTTTCATTCTCCTTCATCTTAAAAACCTCATACTCAGTGAAGAGAAGAAAAATTTTGAATTTTATTACTTGAGATGTGCCGTCATGAGCATTTACTAGAGCATCCCAAATTTGCTTAGCAGTGGTGCATATTGATACCCTGTTGTATTCAGCAGGTCCTAATCCACAGACCATTTTTCTTTAATGCCAATAAGTCATCAAGAGTGAATTTACTTCCTACTTTCTTAACCTGTTTCTCATCTTCTAACTTCATTGGAATAGTAGGACCACCAGTGATCCTATCCCATAACTCATAGTCTTCCCCTTGAATGAATCTTTCCATACTAGCTTTCTACCAAATGAAGTGAGAACCATCAAAGAGCGGAGGTATAATAGTGGATTGACCTTTACTGTGACCAGTAGGTGGTGCAAAATTCATCATATTGATCTTTATCTTAGGTGCTAGCCCTTTTTAAGACAACCTCGCTCTGATACCACTTGTTAATAATTTGTGCCCTACTGATTATCTTATTTTCTCCTAACTATTGCTTATCAATAGAACAGGTTGCCTGACGTGTTCCAAGGAAGCAGTAAAACAAAAAGTAAAGAACACAATGATTTTTACATGAAAAATACCCAGCTCAAAAGGTGTAAAATAAAATGACCTTCACCTTTACAGATTTAACCCAAACTTCACTAAATAACTCTAAGCCTCAACAATGACTGATTACAAAACTCTTGTAACCAACAAATAGGAATCATAAACTCTGATCCCTATATCTCAACAACTAGGAATTATAAACTCTAATTCCTCTAACTCAACGACTAGGAATTACAAACTCTAATTCCTAACTACACACATACCTCCCAAGGTATGTGTTCCCAAAGTCTCTGAGTTTTTCCCAACTCGAAGACTATCTCCTAATTCAATTTATAACTCACTGAAACAAATATTACATCAATAGCTCAAACACAATGAACTACTCTAAAAATCAAAGCTAAAACTCTTAACTGGATTCCATACTTAGGACCAGGTTCTTCAATGTGTTTCTTCAGTGATTGAGTAGTACTTCGTGAAGTCAATCTATAGATTGTGATTTTCTGTGTTGGAAGTGCGTAAGTTACTCTTAATGATACATCTTCTATTTAAACACAGCTCTCCAAAGAGTTATTCTTTATTGCAAACTTCTCATTTAATCAGAACTCTTATTACATAGAGTTCTACTTCAAGTGAGACTCCATCTTTAATTCCAACTCTTGTCTCCTTAGTGTTTGATACAAAATCAAACCAACAACACCAAGAGCTTCAAGTAGGCTCGGATTTCAGTCCAACAACACAAGAACTACAAGTTTAAGTTTCGGTTTTTCAGCCCACAACACAAGAACAACAAGATAGATAACAATGCTAGTGAATCGAAAAGAGCCCCACACGGCTTCACTAGACTTTAAGATAACAAAATCAACAACAACAACAAGATAAAGAAAGATAGATAACTTGACATATAACATTCAAGAAACTAAGAACCCTAACATCAAGAGAGGACCCTAAGTCTAATGAATATAAACACCAAATTCTTACGAGGACCAAGAGGCACTTAACGACCTCAAAACCCTTGTTTCTAGCCAAAGAGACAACACAAGTATCCCTCTACTTGTGAGATAATAGGGGCGACTTCTATGAGTGGAAGAGAGAGGAAAGGTTTAGTGTTTTTAGTTTACAAAAATCAGCATTCAAAAACTAAGGGATAACTCTCTAACATGTTCTATTTATACTACAAACAAAAGGGGTAAAATGACCCATCCGCCCTTGCTTCTTGTGCCAACCTTGGAGAGTAGTTTATTACACATTAGGACCTCTCTTCACACATACAAACATTTAGGTCCTTGGTTGGTTCAATCACCAACTCACACACGGCCATTTGCATGAACAAGGCTTGGAGGTTTTGTAATTCCCGAGCTTGGCTTCGTGTGAAAGGCCGTGTACCTGTGGAGGCTGCCCTAACCGTATCATCCTCTCCATCTTGAGAGGAATTTGACCTCAAATTCAGCTTTGATACCAAATGATACAAAATCAAACCAACAACACCAAGAGCTTCAAGTAGGCTCGGATTTCAATCCAACAACACAAGAACAACAAGTTTAAGTTTCGGTTTTTCAGCCCACAACACAAGAACAACAAGATAGATAACAATGCTAGTGAATCGAAAAGAGCCCCACACGGCTTCACTAGACTTTAAGATAACAAAATCAACAACAACAACAAGATAAAGAAAGATAGATAACTTGACATATAACATTCAAGAAACTAAGAACCCTAACATCAAGAGAGGACCCTAAGTCTAATGAATATAAACACCAAGTTCTTACGAGGACCAAGAGGCACTCAACGACCTCAAAACCCTTGTTTCTAGCCAAAGAGACAACACAAGTATCCCTCTACTTGTGAGATAATAGGGGCGGCTTCTATGAGTGGAAGAGAGAGGAAAGGTTTAGTGTTTTAGGTTACAAAAATCAGCATTTAAAAACTAAGGGATAACTCTCTAACATGTTCTATTTATACTACAAACAAAAGGGGTAAAATGACCCATCCGCCCTTGCTTCTTGTGCCAACCTTGGAGAGTAGTTTATTACACATTAGGACCTCTCTTCACACATAAAAACGTTTAGGTCCTTGGTTGGTTCAATCACCAACTCACACACGGCCATTTGCATGAACAAGGCTTGGAGTTTTTGTAATTCCCGAGCTTGGCTTAGTGTGAAAGGCCGTGTACCTGTGGAGGCTGCCCTAACCGTATCATCCTCTCCATCTTGAGAGGAATTTGACCTCAAATTCAGCATTTGGTCATCTTCAGCCGCATCCACGAGGGAGAGATCACCAACGTTGAAAGTGTTGTGCACTTGATATTCTGGTGGAAGGTCAATCTTGTAGGCGTTGTCATTGATTCTCTCAAGTACTTGGAAAGGACCATCACCCCTTGGCAGCAATTTGGACTTCCTTTGAGCTGGAAACCGATCCTTTCGAAGATGCACCCACACCCAATCTCCGGGTTCAAGCACAAGCCTTCTTCTCCCTTTGTTTACCCTTTTTGCAATCTCTTGGTTCTTCTTTTCAAGCTTGATCCGCACCGTCTCATGCATTTTCTTCATTGCCTTGGCTCTTTTATTTCCATCTAAGCTGGTCATGAGATCACTAGACAAAGGAGTGAGATCTAAAGGGGTAAGGGGATTCAGGCCGTAAACACATTCAAAGGGAGTCATTCCCGTGCTCGAATGTATTACCCGGTTGTATGCAAATTCCACCAAGGGTAGGTGATCTTCCCATGACGTCAGTTTAACTTTAACCATAGAACGTAGCATAGACCCCAAGGTTCTATTTACTACCTCCGTTTGGCCATCGGTTTGTGGGTGACAAGACGTGAAGAAAAGTAACTTCGTTCCAAGCCTACTCCACATGGACTTCCAAAAGAGACTTAGGAACTTGGAGTCCCTATCGCTCACAATAGTCCTCGGCACCCCGTGAAGCTTTACAACATGTGCAACAAACAATGAAGCTACACTACGAGCATCCTCGGTTTTAGCACATGGAATAAAATGAGCCATTTTAGAGAATCTATCAACAATAACAAAAATGCTATCTCGGCCCTTTCTAGTCCTTGGCAGCCCCAAAACAAAATCCATCGAAATGTCCAACCAAGGTCTAAGGGGAGTAGGGAGTGGGGTGTATAATCCTTGAGGTAGGAGACGAGATTTCGCACTCCGGCAGGCCACGCATTGACTACAAATTTTAGTGACGTCTTTGCGCATTTTGGGCCAATAGAAGTTCTCCTCTAAGATTTCGAGGGTCTTGTCTACCCCAAAGTGACCCATGAGGCCTCCGTCATGGGCCTCCCTCACAAATAATTCCCTCCAAGAACTAGAAGGAACACACAACCTCCTCCCCTTGAACAAATACCCATCGAACCGAGAGTAGGAGGAATGGTCATTCTCCTTAAGCCAACGGTCCCTTCCCCACTCTTCGCATTCCCTAAAAATAGGAGCAAAGGTAGGATCCTCGGGATACAACAACCGCAAGCTCTCAAAACCCATCAATTTCGAAGACAAGGTAGCAACAAGCACATGCTTCCTAGACAAGGCATCGGCAACGACATTTTCCTTTCCCCTTTTGTAATGAATTACATAAGGGAAAGTCTCGATGAACTCAATCCACTTAGCATAACGCCTATTCAACTTGTCTTGGCTCTTAAGGTGTTTCAACGACTCATGATCTGTTCGTATCACAAACTCCTTAGGCCACAAATAATGTTGCCAATTTCCCAAGGCTCTAACAAGGGCGTACAACTCCAAATCATAAGTTGAGTAATTAAGAGTTGCCCCTTTGAGCTTTTCACTGAAATAAGCAACGGGCTTACCTTCTTGCATCAAAACAGCCTCGATGCCAACCTTACTAGCATCACACTCTACTTCAAACATCTTATCAAAATCGGGCAATTGCAATAAAGGCGCCGAGATGAGCGTAGCTTTCAAGGCCTCAAAAGCCCTAGCCTGCTCATCACCCCATTTAAAGGGTCCATCCTTTCTAATTGCCTCGGTCAAGGGGGATGCTATGGAACTAAATCCTTTAACAAACCTCCTATAAAAGCTTGCCAACCCGTGGAAACTTCGGATTTCTCCAATAGTTTTAGGGGTCGGCCAACTTCGAATAGAGTCTATCTTGGAATCGTCCACTTCCACACCCCTTGAGCTCACGACAAAACCCAAGAATATAAATTTATCAACACCAAAAGAACACTTCTCCATGTTGACATACAGCTTCTCCTTTCGGAGCACATCAAACACACATCTCAAATGCATTACATGATCATCAATAGATTTACTATACACCAACACACCATCAAAGTAAACCACCACAAACTTTCCAATATAAGGCTTCATTACATGATTCATTAGACTCATAAATGTGCTAGGAGCATTGTTAAGGCCGAAGGGCATGACCAGCCACTCATATAGACCGAATTTGGTCTTGAATGCGGTCTTTCACTCATCACCGGGTTGCATGCGAATTTGGTGATAGCCGCTCCTAAGGTCCACTTTAGAAAACAATCAAGAGCCGTGGAGCTCATCTAACATATCATCTAGTCTAGGGATTGGATGACGATACCTTATCGTGATTTTGTTGATGGCTCTACAATCGACGCACATGCGCCAAGTTCCATCCTTCTTTGGTACCAAAAGCACCGGAACAGCACACGGACTCATGCTTTCCTTGATGTATCCCTTGTTGAGAAGCTCCTCAACTTGTCTTTCAATCTCCTTAGTGTCCATGGGATTGCTCCTATAGGCCGATTTGTTTGGAAGTTGTGAACCCGGCACCAAATCAATTTGGTGCTCAATTCCCCGAAGTGGGGGCAATCCTTGCGGAAGTTCTTGAGGAAATACATCTTCATACTCCTGCAACACACAAGAAATCAAAGGGGAAATGGAAGAATTAGTGGGGTTAGTATTAAAACAATGGGCCAAAAGTAACATCGGCTTGTTTTCATCATGGTCCAAGAAGAGTTCTTTCCTCCTAGCCAACATCACTACGTTTTCCATCTCCCTTGTCGTTGGGACAGCCTCGGATGTCCCTACTTCCTCACCTACGGCATTCCCCCCCTTTTCTCCTTTTTCGGATTCCTTCCCCTTTCCCTTTAACTCTCTCATCCTTTGATGCCACTCATTTACTTGGGAGGGTGAAAGAGGGTGAAGTGTGACCCTTCGGCCATCCTTCTCAAGCGTATACCGGTTGGACCTCCCATCGTGTTTAGTAGACCTATCATATTGCCAGGGTCTACCTAACAACAAGTGACATGCTTGCATTGGGATCACGTCACAAAGCACTTCATCGTGGTAGTTTCCCACCTTAAACCGAATCACACATTGCCTTGTGACCTTTAATTCACCACAATCGTTCAACCATTGTAGCTTGTAAGGACTAGTGTGTAGTGTAGTTGGTAGCTTCAAGAAATTTACCATAGCATGGCTCGCAACATTTGTACAACTACCACTATCAATCACCAAGGTGCACACACTCCCCTTTATAAGACACTTAGTATGGAATAGATTTTCCCTTTGACTCGGGTCATCCATCGCCTTACTAATCATGACACGTCTAACCACAAAGTTTGGAACCACACACTCCCCTTCTTGTGGATAGACATCTTCACTACCATCTAATTCATCATCATTCGGCCCATTTTCAGCTCCCTCTCCATCTTGAGGCTCGGCCTCATCCTACCCCCTTTCGGAAACCACCTCCTCACCAAGGTAGTACACTTTCCCTTCTCGTAGGATCACATTGCGCTGGTTCGGACATTCATTGGCCTTATGCCCCCAACCTTAGCACTTGAAGCATTGGAACCCCTTTGGGTTGGGATATTTGTGAGCCTCCGGTTTCGGAGGGAACTTAGTGACTGTTTTGGACTCGGGCAGCTTCGTAGGCGAGGGTTGGTCCTTGTTTTTGGGCCAACCCGAGGGGGTTTGTACCCTTGCCTTGAAGGCTGATCTCTCCTTAAGTTCCCTTTCAATCTCTAGGGCCGCTTAGAATATACCGTCAATGGTTTCAAACTGGTGAAGGGTCAAATGAGTGGAGATCTCTTTGTTCAACCCACACTTGAACCGGATGATGTCGTGACTGATTTGCTCCCCACGATGATCAAGTTTCAACATGAGTTGTTGAAACTCGTAAAAATAGGCCATCACACTCTTGCCTCCTTGCCACAAGCCATATAATCTAGCGAGCAACTCATGACGATATCTCTTGGGAAGGTATCGTTGTCTCATCAAATACCTCAACCGATAACAAGGTGGTGGCTGCCCATCCACTAATTCATTACCAAATCGCTTAACATACTCCCACCAAGTGTTAGCATAGCCCTCGAGGTGAGCTATAGCGTAGCAACTCTTCTTTTCTTCCGAGATGTCATTAACTTGGAAAACTTTGTCACAAGCCGATTCCCAAGTTAAGTAGGTCTCGGGGTCACTTTCACCCTTAAAGATGGGTAGGCTCAACTTGATGGTGTTGATGCCTACGTCTCTCTCTTGGTGTCGGTTTCCCCTATCTCCATACCCCCGGTATCTCCTAGGTTCTCCTCGACCCCCTCTTAACTCCTCCTCCCTCATATAAGCATCATCAAAGGCTCCATCTCCTTCATACTCCTCTCTACCATATCCTTCAAAGTGGGCTGGCCGGCCTTGGCCGTTTTGATTCGGAGGATTTGGAATTTGCGGTCTTTGGGTTAATGGAGCTTGGAATGGAGGGTTCGGAATTAGTGGAGGTACTTGGCGTCCAAATCCCTCTTGTGGAATTGGAGGGGCTTGGAAATGTTGTGGTCTAGTGGAGTCTCGGTTTGGAGGAAAAGAGGTAGTTTGGCTTGTGGTATTTAGTGGAGCTTGGGGTGCATTTAGCATTTGGTGGACTGTTTCGGGGGTGATGGTTGCGGAGGAGGTCCTATCATGACCATTGGTAGATACATGTAGAGGAGTAGAAGGACGAGAGTTCCTTTGAATCTCCACTTGTTCTAATCTCCCACTAATAGTCGACAGTTCCCCCTTGATTGCTGCCAAGTCCCCTCTCACGGCCCCAAATTCTGAATTCAACCTTTCAAGTGTCCGGGTAACGGCCTCAAGAGTGACCCTCATAGAATCAAGGGCATTAGTATCCACATTATGAGACGTAGCTCCTTCCATTGTCAAGGTATTATCCGCTTTAGTTCACCACAAGTTCGTGTTCCACAAGTGTTGTATAATTGGCTAGTAACCGTGAGATTTTTAAGGTATGAGTAAGCTCTTATCCGGAATGGATTCTTGTTTGAAGACTCAAAGAATTCTTGTCGGACTAGAGTCAAAAATCAGCAATTCGTTCAAACGAATAAAAGCACTCAAATAATCATTGACACGAACAAACGGTTCAAGGAACTAGTTGACAACCTAGTAGGAAGGTACTAGTTTGTTAATTAGTTCTAGGACCAAGTAAGGGAAACCAAGGATCAACAATTAGAAACCAAAGAATATCCTAAGTTGAGCTTATAGCGACGTGGCAGCATGCAATGGTCCCACACGTTCTTCTTCTCTCTTTTTTTTTTTTTGTTTTGTGTTAATATTCACACAACTTGTTATGGTTTGCAAAGTGTTTTGGTGGGAAAAATAAAATCTTGTAGTATTTCACCCTTTTCAAACTCAAGAAAGTGGGGTTTGGTTGACTAATCCCACAAAACAAGGCTCCTTGAATTAGGGAAAAGTGATTGACAAGACTAAAAGGTGATGGGTGCAAGTCTTTCACAACAACTTTATAGCTTGTCTTACCACTTGAGCACACAACAAGATGAACAAGGTGAACAAGTTCAAAAGATGAACACCTCAACAAACTTCATCAACTTCTTTAGCACATAAACACACAACCACCGATTTTTTTTTTGGTTATCAACAACATACAACTTTCGGCCACTTCAAGTCACTACACAATGTTCAAGTTTTCAAGCTCAACTTTTGGATCTAGACACTTTAGTGTTGGTGAGAAAGAAACCAACACTAGAAACTCACTAAACAAGCAAAATAACACCTAGATCTAAACATACAACATCATTCTTGGTTTCAACTTTTAATGGACAGATTTTCATAATTTCTTTTTGGTGTAGTTTGTTTAAGCCGTGAACTAGCCCAAGATGGGTTATGTTGGAACACAACCGGTCTTGCTTTGATACCAAATGATACAAAATCAAACCAACAACACCAAGAGCTTCAAGTAGGCTCGGATTTCAGTCCAACAGCACAAGAACAACAAGTTTAAGTTTCGGTTTTTCAGCCCACAACACAAGAACAACAAGATAGATAACAATGCTAGTGAATCGAAAAGAGCCCCACACGGCTTCACTAGACTTTAAGATAACAAAATCAACAACAACAACAAGATAAAGAAAGATAGATAACTTGACATATAACATTCAAGAAACTAAGAACCCTAACATCAAGAGAGGACCCTAAGTCTAATGAATATAAACACCAAATTCTTACGAGGACCAAGAATCACTCAACGACCTCAAAACCCTTGTTTCTAGCCAAAGAGACAACACAAGTATCCCTCTACTTGTGAGATAATAGGGGCGGCTTCTATGAGTGGAAGAGAGAGGAAAGGTTTAGTGTTTTTAGGTTACAAAAATCAGCATTCAAAAACTAAGGGATAACTCTCTAACATGTTCTATTTATACTACAAACAAAAGGGGTAAAATGACCCATCCGCCCTTGCTTCTTGTGCCAACCTTGGAGAGTAGTTTATTACACATTAGGACCTCTCTTCACACATAAAAACGTTTAGGTCCTTGGTTGGTTCAATCACCAACTCACACACGGCCATTTGCATGAACAAGGCTTGGAGGTTTTGTAATTCCCGAGCTTGGCTTCGTGTGAAAGGCCGTGTACCTGTGGAGGCTGCCCTAATCGTATCAGTGTTGTAGTCAAACTTCAACTCTTTAAATCAACTTATCTTCAAGTATTTTACTCTACCACAACTTCTTCAATTTCTCATGTGATAAGTAGCTTGAGTATATCATAATTAGGCTTGCTCATTCATTCCTGACTTTCAGCAATCTTTGTCTGAATCTATCAGTAAAACCTGAAACCTGCCTTCCTATGCTTGGACCAGGCCAAGTAACATGTTCCATTCATGTGTCAGTCATCAAAAACTTCATTGATCTAACAAAGAGTCCTTCAATTTATATGTTTCCTATCTTGTGTAGATGTCTTCAATCTACAGAATCTTTCTCTGTATACATATAGGACTCTTCAGGATATGTGCTCAGAAGTGAAATTCCTTTCCATAGGACTCCTTTTTCAATTCAACTTGCTTTCCCTTATCATCAAGTGTTTGAATAAAATTCAACTTCTTCAAATTTACACATATTTATTTCCTTGAGTTTATCAGAGTTAACCACTTATCTAGTTCTTGATTTCTTCCACCCTTGCCTTTAATCATCAATGATTTTTGGTTCTTGATTTCTTCCACCCTTGTCTTTAATTATCGATGATTTTGCTACAAGTTTCAGCTACATGAGATAGTGTGTCTGTGAATCAGGTTGATTGACATATTTCATATCACGTTGTTAGAATGTCAATCATCAAAACTACATCGTACCCAATAGGATCTTTATGGGAATTTACTTTCATCAAGAAAGATAATAAATGAGGGTCAACAAAACTCTTGACATAGTAGGATTGTTGTGCCTGTAAGACCTTTGAAAACTGACCACTCATAAAGATCTTAATAGTAAATACATGGATTTTCTAGGAAAAAAGACAAAGAAAAATTCCCTAATAAGAGGGGTTATAGATAAAGGAGGAGTGAAAACCAATGGAATTTTAGGTTTAGTATCTTGGTAGTAACATGATGATTGTCATAATGACATTCGGGAGTATCTTGATCAATCTGCTCTAAGTCACTTTGTGACACTACAAGATGATGATAACTTGCCACTCATGATGGCCTCAAAAAAAATTCAAACCTCAATGGGATTCTCAGGGGAATTTCTCTACATCAAGAAGGATTAGAAATAGAGGCTGAAAAAACTCTTGATAGACCAGGAGTGTTGTTGTACCTATGATACCTTTGAAAAGTAGAAATTTTAGGACGAAAGCCACGTGTTGTAGGGGCGAAGGACTATTACGCATAAGGGAATGAGGTTCCTAAGGCCCTTGCACTAACTGGGTATGCTTGCGCAACTCTAGACTCTAGATTTATTGAAGTCCCCCTAGACAACAAAAACATACCTAGTGTATTCTTACATAGTAGATCTGGGGAGGGTAGAGTGTACGCAGACCATACCACTACCTAAATTGAATTAGAGAGACTATTTTCGATAGACCCCTAACTTAACTCAATGAGTGATTAAAATATAAAATATTTACCCTCTGTAGCTTGAATGGAAATCGAATCTTTATTTGATATACTTGTATAATAACTCACATGTGAGAAACACACAATTTGACTCAATAATTTCATCGAAACTTAGTTTGTAATCTACGATAGGACTATCACTTTATGTTGTTCCTATAATTAGTCAGACTTAAGTAATTTATTTTAATCAAGAATATCAATTCTAATTGATGGCTCCACACAGAAAAGTTTACAAATTCCAACTATAGAAAAATGGAATAACTCAAAATATATTTCTTTTACTCATGTATAATGGTTGATTGTGATTTAATTTTTATGGTAATTCATTGTCCATTTCTACAATGATTACTAATCCTGCTATTTTCTTTAATTATTTGCTTTAATCAACTCAACAAGACCATATCGACGGGGGAAAACTCTAAATCCATGTCATGATTTAAGAGCAAGTCAAGTTCTAAGTGAAGAGAAGAAAGCTTAATGTGGGAACGTGAATTCCATTATCTAGAGAAAAAAATGAAATTGATAGGATCTATTTTACATTTACTATCCTTATATTCACATGTATATGAGATAATCCTAGCCGACAACTGTTAAGCAATAACTACTCCTAACTAATAATCAGGGCGGACCTACATTATTTTTAGGGTGCTCTGGCACCCATTAAATTTGACTATGAATAGGTAAATTTAACATGTTTTTTTCCTATTGGCTGTGGTAAGGTTGTAGAACTGACATAACTAGGATAAAATTTTTATTGTATTATGTTTTGTTTCATATTGTGTTGTTTTCTTGTGTAATCAGGAAATTTGTAAGTATTTAGGGCAGTTGTCATATTTCTGATTGATTTGTAGAAAAATAATACCTCCCCAAAATTTTGTCTTAGATTTATGTGAATGTAAATATATGTTAACATTGTGGGTATTGTTATGGTATTAGGATTAGGGACATCATAATCACTTCCTAACAATTACATGAATCAAAAAAGTTTTAGCCTATAATATTGACTCTGTGCCATATGTGTGTGAGATGATACTTAGTTCCCTTTATGTGTTGAATTAAGAACTTGCCTAGGTTGTAGGATGGTCGGTTAGGAAAGGACCATAGGCTATTTTTTATTTTAGTCCACTTTTAGCCTAAATGACCTTCCCTATGGAAAATAGTAGCCCTTGATCCCTGTTTTGAGCCTTATAGCCTATTTTTCTTGTTTTACCTATCACTTTCCTATTTGTGTTGCAATAACCTATTTCGCCCTATTCCTCCTTAGACATTATATAACTTAACTCAGTCAAATCACCTAAGTTAAGGGTGGCTATCATAGAGGTATGTGATGTCAAATCGCCTAAGTTAAGGGTGGCTATCATAGAGGTATGTGATGTAAAGTTGGTATATTGAAGAGTAAGATAAGAGAAAAAGTTAGTTGGGTTAGGTGTGGTAGCAAAAAGAAGAAAAAATAAAAAAAATTATGAAAAAAATAAAAATAACAAGAAAGGATAAAAGACCACACCCAACTTAAATGTGCATTAAAGAATAAAAGGGGAGAAATAAGGGTGGAATTAAAAAAAGATGGTTATTGAGTGGACCCCATAGTTAGTGTAGTGCCAAGGAGGCTTAGTCACTTGATCTATCCTTATATACCATACCAGCCCCCCAAGCCTTCATTACAAACTGAATAAAGTCCTTTAGTGATCCTAATTTGACTGTTTTAAAATTAAGGTAAAGAAATAAGGGCAAGCTTATGGTATTTGATTCACACTGATTGGAACTTCTCTTCTGAATATAAGTGTATCTTGATTATCCCTGCATTGACGTGCATTATTTCATATGAGTAAGTGGGACTTCTTTGTTGTTATAAAACATGAGTCACATTGCTAGTTGCTTACTTATTTTGGATAGTGTAACCTATCGATACATCCATGGTTCTGTTGCTGATGTAATGCCATCATTTGATCTCATTGTGTTATAATATTTTCCTCCATGTTTGTACACAACTGGTTTTAAAAAAATTGGGATAGAAGGGGGTATTGTGGTTTGAATTTAAAGTGTTAATTGACTGCCTTGAATAGCTTAGATTCTCCAAGTTAAGCATCGTGTTTCATTTTATTTTATTTTGTTGTATCGTGCTGCTGTAGGACATGCAAACGTTCTAAGTTGAGGGTGTTGATTTTCTATAGAAATAAAGCACTTTTGACGCTTAAAAGGAGTAAAATATGCAAGTTTCTTAGGTTATTTTGTTAGATATGATGTGTTTTGGGTATGTTTTGTAGGAAACTAGGTTTTGGATGCAAAGTTCACGAAAAAGATGGAAATAGAGTTTTTGTACTTCATCAATTTTGGGTATTTATGACACTTTCTAGATGTATATGACCAAAGCATATGATAAAAGTTGAATATTTGAAGCTTGGTTGCAAGTAATGGAAGGCCTGGCAAGTACTTACCTATGTCTACATGTAGCACATGTGGTCAGTGTAAGACTAAATTAAGTACCGAAATTGAAAATCCAAAGAGTGAAAGAGCTAAAAAAGAACTTCCAGCAACCCTAGATATGGGTTTTTAGTCGCTCATGCTTGTTAAGTAATCAACAACATTCATAATTGAATGCATAAGATGAAACACAATAATCACAAGTAAAAGCCCAAAACTTTAATTAATTAATCAATCAAAATAAATATCAGAGAATTTCAAGACCAAATTATAATATTGGAATCAAAATATGTTTGTCAGTATCAAGAGCGCGTAACTTTTACTAAAAAACACATAAAGGGTATTTATAGTACATGAGGAAACCCTAAAATCAAATCCAAAACTAAAAAGGACAAAAAGGGTTATGGCCACTTATGTGTGTCAAATGCGGCCTGGACTGGGCGTGTGTTCCATATGCGGCCTGAGGCTGGGAGCACGTAGACACCAACATGTGCCAGAAAAAAGTCCTGCAGCTTCAGCGCTCAGATTTTGGACTTCTAGCACTTACCTTACCCACATGCAGTTCACATATGTTATATGCGGTCCACATGTTGACATAGGTAAGTATGTGAAATTGTTGTTTTTAACTAATACTCATGCATGCATTATGTTATCTTTACTTTAATAGATATCTTAATGGTTTCTAATATTTGGATCCTACCTAGATTATTGTTGCTTACTCCAAAAGAGGAGTAGTGACTAGGAAAAGATAACTACAATAGTAATTTAAAGTTTAACTATCGATCCATTCTACTAGGTACTATCTAAGTAAGATGGTTAGTTGTCATCTAATAAATAGGGACTCAATAGGTAATATTTAAATAGGATCAAGATAAGGGTTAGTAAGGCGACATCCTGAGACTCAAAAGGTAAGGGTAAAATCCATCAGCTCGTCTTAAAGATTGTTTATGTTACATAACTTATCAGATTCTGCATACAAGGGTTTGGGTTGGTTAAAGCATGATAAGACTACAGAGTTGAGAAGCCAGGGGAAACACAATCCTAGTGTTCACCTATGACTGATTATAATAGAATTTGATAGTAGCTACTTGTTAGATATTGCTACTTAAATCCCCCAATTTACTTTTTCAGTTTTATCCATTGATTACAATGGTTGAGAGCCACGATTCCATGTATTCCCTTGGGATTCGACCAAAACCTTGGTTGGGTTATTCTATTTTACAGCGACCGCATAATATTCAAAGTGAAGGTATAGCTTGAACGTTATCAAATACATGTACCTATGTGAAGGTTATAAGTTGCATCAAATAAAGCATAATATTTATGAAGATAAGTATAGTTGAGAGAGTATTTGAGAAATGTGGCTAAGCTTAAAAGTTAACAGTTACATAGTAATCATATTCTAGCTTCTGTTCTATAGGTTGATATCCCATATTATAGAGCTGTTACCATGTTGTAATTCCTAACTTAAATTCCATACCCAGATAATACACAAAATTCTTTCCCTCAATTGTTACTAGAAGTTATGATAAGGAGAGTTTGAGGAAACTCATATTCCTTTCTTAGTAACTCTTGGAGATTCTATCGCATTAGCTATCACTTCACAGTTCTATATGTATTATCGTTTCCTAAATGTTTCAAGTGAGTTATAAACTATCAACATGAATTAAATCCTTATAGTCAATCAACTCAGCACATTTATGTCCTTCTTCAGCAGACTTGTCATGTTGACATCATTCCATATGATTCCTATATATATGTACATGTCCCATATGTATCAGCAGAGTCAGTACCCTATTAAGAGATGGTTTAAGTTATGATATGTTATCAATTTTAGAAATTTGTTTTCAAGATAGTAATTCCATTCTTTTCATCCAAATATCAGCCTTCATGTGAGGATGAATGATCCCAAGGGGGAGATAATGTAACCCTCCATATTCTGCTAGAATTTGAACCATCATTCTTACATGTATAGACCAAAACCCAATGATTTCCATGTCAAAATAATTATGTTGATCAATTCTATAGTGTGGGGACATATTTGTCTATGAATCGAGATCATAAAGATCTCCTAACTCAAAAATGAGTTGAGAAATTTTCTACCGATTGAGTTTTACTAGATGTTTCAACTTGGGCCAATTTCCAATGAACATTACTCCTAGAATATAATAAGTTAGGTGTCCTATAATATACCCAAAAAAAATATATTTGATTCTTCTTTCCAATTCATATGATTTCACATTAATTCGACATCGGAGTAAAAAGTTATGCTCATTTTATCATGGAGTGTCTGTCTGAGAGAAGGGGGTGACTTGAGTAATGAGTTGTCAACTAAGTGACAAGTTGTCAACTTAGTCGTCAGCCTTAACCATAAAATACCTTAAATCACTTAGGTAAGGTGACAACCAAGTTAACAAGACATCAACTAGTTGACAAGTTTTCAACTAAGTCATCAACCTTAACCAGAAAGTGTCCATGTCCAGCTAGAGGTTGATGACTAAGTTGACAAGTTGTTAACTAAGTGGTCAATTGAAAATTCCTTCAATATTGTCCTATTTTTAGGGGTATGTTGGTCTTTTCCTCACCTTATACCCTACCCCCACGACTTAAATAACCCTATAAACATAATTTACTCATTAGTTATAAATTTTTCAACGCTCATTCTGCTCTCCTCTCTCAAGAGAAATAAGTTAGGGTTTCTTCCTAAAGATCAACTTCCAAGAATCCAAATTCAATCTTTCCTTTAAGAAATTCAGGTATGTGGAGTATGAACAAGGATACTCCATCATCCTTGTGCCCAAAAGCTTTGGTGTTTTTAATTGAATTTATGAGATTTTAATTAGGGTTCATACCTAATTTCTATGTTGTTGAGATTATGGTATTATCATGTGATTTAAAGTTCAGTTAGCACAAGAATTTATCTTTGCTCATGTTTTTACTTACATGATTATTCTTATGAGATTAATTTTAGTATTTTGGCATAAATTCACATGAGTTGATAAATATGCATGATTTTTAACATGATTCAGTCATCTTAAAAATAAGAGCTTATGAATTTATCATGACTCCCTTAGTTTATAAGAAGTTTAATTTACTATTTCATATTACTAATGTATGGTTTAGATTTTAGTTTTGATCTTATGATCTCAGACATAATATAAAATTCACACAGAGATACATGAGTATGATTTATTAACAAAAGCATGATTATTTTTCAGATTTATAAACCCAAATGCTTATTTTAAGGTGAATTGCATCAATATGAGCATACAGTATATATATTTTGGACTAGTATTTAGCATCGAGAGGGGAATGTAGGTTCATTATATCCTATTCTTCAGAAACTATGTGCCACCACAAGATTAAGGGCCTCATTAGAAAAATGTGCCCCTTGCCTAATATGAGCTCAATTTTGTGATCACTATAGATTAGTTCAGGTTTTATTCTGATGAAAGGGGTAGAACAACCCTCCTCAACATGGGTCTGGTGGTGGACTCCATGCTAGCTCACATGGTTTATGTCGATTATAAGAATCTTCCCCGAAAAAAAGAGTATTTTAGAAACTTAATGTAAGGACTCACAGTTTTGTTTAAAAATTGTTTTATGAGTTATTCCTTATGAGATTTTAACTTTCAGTTTTACCTATAATAAAAGTGAGTCTTTTTACACTTAGCTTGCATGATTTAAATATATATCTAGCTCCGGTATTACTTATTCTACAGGAGTAAAGATTTAAGAAACTAAGTGTATTGACTCACCCAGTTTATCAAATTATGCTTTGTAATTCATATTCTATGATATTTAAGCTTTAAGTTTATTTCAGTCTTTTGATGAGTCTACTTGCACTTAGCATGCATGTTTTAAGATTATCTATTAATTCAGTTTTTACTTATTGCATTCACCCCATCTTACTCAGTACATTTAAAAAGTACTAACCATATACATGTTTGTGTGGCTACATTATTTCATAATGTAGGTACCACTTGTAGCCCATGCTCCATAATCAGACAGTTTGCAGCTTCCAGCCAGCAGGTAATGAGTTCTCTTGATTCGAGGACTCGAGTCAACTATAGTTCCAATATTATATGTTTTATTCAGTTGTATTGATTAAGAAAAGTTGGGGGTCATGTCCTGGCTAACTGTGATCAATATTATTTTTTTTAAGAGAACGGACCTTACCTGGGGCTCTCACCTCCCGTGGCGGTCAGGGGTTGAGCCACACACCCCCAAGCGTTATCATAAATAAAACAAAAGAAAGTACAAGGAAGGGGACATAAACCTTATCTCCGATCCTATGGTGGTTCAAAGTTAACTAGCCTACTAAGGCTGGTCGACTCAACCTCAATACTAAAAGGGAAACCTAGATCTAAGCACCTAGAAGAAAGGACTCCTCTCAGTACAATATAGTCTAGGAATGCATAAACAAGGGAGACTCTCCCATTACAAAGTAAAGGAAAAAACTCATACAAAAGGATCATAAAATAACCTATCATAATGAAGCCTAGGTGAAGAAGGAAAGATTGAAGGTGAAACCAGCGAAGAAGTACTACAAATGCGATATCAACTCATGTAGTACAAATTCACAAAACTTCACGGCGCAATATTAGTTGAGGCTTTATCTAATATTGCACCGTGAAGTTTTTTGAATTTGTACAACATAAGTTGATATCTCATTTGTAGTGCTTCTTTGTTGGTTTCACCTTCGATTTTTTCGTCTTTACCTAGGCTTCATTATGATATTAGTTGAGGCTTCATAGATAGTCAGTCAGAGTTGATGTATCATTTGTATAAGACAACTCTTCCACTTATTATTTCCAGTTTCATGTATTAGTTCAGTTGATCACAAATTATGCCAGTATCATGGGTTAGCTTGGGATCACTTGTGGTTCTATGTACCGTGTGATGTCCATGGATAGTATCGGGGAGTTATAAACTTTCAGCAGTATGGACTTAGACCAAGATTAATACATGAAGAAATAGATACTAAATGGAATTCTACTTATGATTTTTTCAATATTTGCAATACTTATAAAGTTTAATTACTATGACTTTTAACCAGTTTTCTAGTGCTTTTCCTGAGTGTATATAAAATGATTCAGATTAAGCTAAAATTCATGATGATGTTAATTTTTTGCAAAAATTATATTAGTTATGGTTGATTTTTTTTGGTTCTTATTATCCTACTATTTTTAATTTCCTTATTGCTTGATGAATATAAGTCTAAATCAGTTACATAGAGTCTACCGATGCAATGATTGATAAATTAAAAAATATTCTTTCCTACTTTCCCTTATTTACTTAGTTGGTGCTATGATAAATCCATGTATGAAATATAATACCATGTCCAAATTTATTTTTCTTCTTTATTTTGCTTTAGAAGTAAAAAATAATAAAGAGCCTTCTTTGTTTACGACTATATCTGATACGAATAGTTACATGGACAAATTATACAATCATTATGTTGATTTACTTGACAATGGTTTACCATCACATATTACTTCCACTCCCCATCCTTTTAACGAACCATTATCTTCTAAAAGACATACGAACGACAAAGAACCATAAGTGGGGAAGAAGTTAAGTATTATCTTAGACAGCCTATAGAGGATCCTAGATGAATAATTAACACGCTGGAGTGGTGGAAGAAATGAAAGATAATATTTCATACTTTTAAGATTAGCTAGAGATATATTAAAAATTCTAATGTTAACGGTTGCATCAGAGAGTGTTTTTAGTTGAGAACAATAATATATTAGAGACAATCGATACTCATTGAGGGGCAGTGTCATAAATGTTCTAGTTTGTATTTGAGCCTGGATTAGAGTAGAATGCAGAAATTGAAGAATGTTTGTACAGTGAAAGACGAAGAAAATCTTGAAGAAATAATAATTTCAAGTAAGAATTCAGCAAAATCAAGTCCAGTGCATTGCTTTGGTTCCATTGATTTGGACAATCCTCACCCGATTCCCATTAGTGTTAACATGGGTAAATTTAAAAAAAAAACTCGTGATAAATTTATAGAATTTACAATTAATATATTGAAGTTTTATTTTTTAATTCATGTTTGTGTAATTAGTGAATTGTAATTGCAACCTTGTAACTGGTATGATTTGAGACATTTTGCAATCAATCAATTATAAGGTTCATTTACTTTTTACATTTTTTCTGTCCAAATTAAATATCTTGTATGAATTAAATGTGTTTCATATATTATCATCATAGTTTACATAAACATCCAAAAAAAATTGAAAAATGATGTTAGCAAATATTACTTGAACAAGTATTGACATATAAAATTTTTATGTAAGTTTAACTTTAAAGTAGCATATATATCAATACTTCAATATATTGAAGTATTATTCTTTTAATAAGTATATATTATTGAATATTGTATATATATTCTTTAAGTAGTATATATTATATTTATATTATTTTAAGCAGTTTATGTTGTTGAATTTATAATACGTATATTCTTTAAGTTAGTAGTATATTGAATGTATATGTTTATGTATACATTTTTTATATTTTTTTGTAGTATATGTTGAATGTATACATATGTATATTTTTTATATAATATCTTAAGTAGTGTATATTGAATGTATAAGTATATTCTTTAAAGTAGTATATCATCAATATATATGG
Organism: Capsicum baccatum var. pendulum; assembly: GCA_030864225.1. Classification (NCBI taxonomy): domain Eukaryota; kingdom Viridiplantae; phylum Streptophyta; class Magnoliopsida; order Solanales; family Solanaceae; genus Capsicum; species Capsicum baccatum. Next base: position 152,802,620 of record CM061560.1, on the reverse strand, counting down.
ATATTTATGTATACTCCTTAAAGTAGTATTTTAAGTAGTATATATTGAATGTATATATGTATGTATATTCTTTAAAGAAGTATTTTAAGTAGTATATATTGAATGTATATATTGTATGTATATTCTTTAGAAGTATTTTGAGTTGTATATATAAAATGTATATATGTATATATATTTATTACTTATTATATGTTCAGTGTGTGTGTGTGTGTGTATAATTTTAAAGACGTATATGCTAAATATGCAGATTTAAATTTTATGTTGTTAACATACCAATTTCAATTTTCAAATTCAAAGTAAAATATACAAACTCAGAAAAAATGATAAACTTACGTTCTTAGAAATTCATAATCATACAAAATTAAATTGAAAATATTACGTAATTGAAAATTCAAAAACATACAAACTTAAAATCTTAAATTGATAAAATTACATAAATAGAAATTAAAACAACAGACCAAGTAGTTCTAAAAACCACATCTTCGTGTTTCCTCTTGAATGCATAAACAAAGTACTCGTACCACAATTATTAAAAGTAAAATTACTTAAGTTACATTAAAACTTTTATCATCTAATCGCTTAAAATAAAGTCATACCAAATCAAACTTCTTCTATGACGTTGTTGGGGTGGTAATGGAGTTAGAAAAGGATTATTATCATCCATAGAAGATCATAGTTGAACTTCAAAATTGAAAGTTGAAAATTAGAAAGAGAATCAAGATTGTATGAAAATTTAGAGGAATAAATTATATAGTGGTACTATTTATAGATTGACAAGTGTTAAGATTTAGGTTTTGGAAAGATGAAAATTTTTGAAATTTGGATTTCAAATTTCATAAAATAATTGGCTCTAAGTTGAAAACCTTTAATTGGCTCCAAGTTAAAATTTAAAAATTTAATGGCCCACTTGAATAATTGAACATTGAGATTTGAGATTGAAGTTGAATTTTTAAATTTGAACTCTCAAATTTCAAAATTCTAAATTTCAATTAATAAAAGTTCTATTTAAATGTCAATTCTAAAACTTTGAATTTCAAAAACCTTCACAATTCAAATTACTATTATGGAGGGAATTCATTGAATGTAGAGATATAGGTTTGGCCCCATTTAATTGGACTATAAAGACCATTCATGTTATTTTCTAAATTTTCATGCTTTTTTGGCATTTTGCGACTTCCCACAGTGGCTATAGGTCATCTATGACTTGCCAAAATTGTCATTTCAATTATAGGACAGTCATTTAGATTTTAGTCTCAATTCTTTATTCTAGATCTTTTATTGTTAAGGAATTGGTCTCGGACCAAAACTCCTAGTAAATAGCCTCGAATGAGAAATATGACAGTGTCATCAACTGTGGAATGGTGATTTTAGGATAGAGGACCCTTGGTTTAAGTCTAGGCTTTCTGACTCATTTTATGCTACTGGGTAGAATTGGGTTAAAATAGAACTAGGTGTAGGACCCAAATATAATTAAAACGACCTTAAATAGAAGTTTTGATGATTTCCTTGAGTCTGAAATGTAGAATTTGGTATGTACCATAGTTCATTTGAGATCATAGGGTTCCAAATGAATCCCGAGCACCCATCGAAGTCCCTTAGGGCTTAGCATTTTGCTTGTTTTCCAGCATTTGGTGCAGAAGTCCTTTACTCTTTGCGTTCACAAGGCTAGGGCTACATTCACGAAGGTTAAAGTTTTTTACCTTTGCAAAATGATCCTTACTTCTCACATTCACGATGTTGGTCATCCCTGACCCAGTCCATCCTCTTCTTTATATTCACGACCATCAGTGTTGTACTTGTAATATCCAGGATTATTTGACTTCATGTTAGCAACAACTTTCCCATATTCTTGAAGGGTAATTTCCATGGCTTCGCATTCGTGGCTCTAGATCCTCGTATTTGCGAAGGGCATTGTGCTAGCACTATATAAGTCCTCTTTCCCTATTTTTCATTATTTTCTTGGACAATTTCAGCCATTGTTGGACCTTAGGTATTAGGAATTATTGGAATATCATCCTTATAAGCTTAGGTATGCTAACTCATCGTTCCTTGACCTTAGGGATTAGAAGTTATTGGAATTTCATCCTTATAAGCTTAGGTATGCTAACTCATTATTCCTTGACCTTTTTCTGTTGATTCTCGTGTTAATTCATCCCAAAAATTTATTAACCCATCGTTCCTTGACCTTTTTTCCGTTTATTCTCGTGTTATTTTGTCCCAAAAATTTGTTTAATTCTTTGTTTTAGGTCTAGATTCTTTGGTCTTTGGGGGCTGATCTGAACCCAATTTACACTACATTCGTGCTTAACTTTTGAGCACACATTTCTTATCCTTTAAGGGACCTTATGATGAATCAATATTGGAATTCCATTAGCGGATCCTGTGGGCCCATTATTGATGTAATTTGGTTCTAAAGTTTATTATAGCAATATGGACATCATCTTAATCCTATGAACATGTAGATTACTTTTTTGATAGTGAGACATTATTTTTATATTTTGGAGAAAGGACTAGCAAATTATGGACAATTCAAGATTGCAGTTCGAAATCGATGTAAGCTTCGGTCTATTTTTCTCTATGAAATTGTGTATAGTTTATATTGGTTTTTAGGTAGGGATTATAGGATGGGTTGATGACTAGTATACCATGACTTAACCTATTTAGGGAATTTGGGGTAGAAATGTGACCCGAACCTTAGGCTAGAATACTTGTTAATGTCTTAGGATCCTATGACACTTAATTATAGACAGATTAATCATAAATTAATGTTAATGATCTTTTAGGATAAAACTTACCATTTGAATTAGTATTTAAGGCCATATTTCTTGATAGACCCTTGTAGTAGCTTTATACCCTTGATACTTTAGTCTCTAGGTTATGGTGTTAATATTATACCAAATTGTATATTGTGGGTTTGAGGCCATAGTTGCAATGCCAGTTGGATACTATGATACTACTTGATCCATATAAAGGACATGTTTATAGTTATAGGTATGTAGAAGCCTATGGTTGTGTTGTTTAGATACTGGTAATGGCATGCATACTTTAGTCACATTCATGCTCACTTAGTGGTACGATTCCAACCAAAACCTTGATTTTATTACTATTTTCAAAAAAGAAATTTATTCCCATTTTTCACTTTTAGAATGAATACTTTCACAACAAGAATTATACCACCTTATTTAATAATTTATGAGCTTTTGAAACAAAATATGCTATTTTGGAAATTAGACTGAGGATGATCCCGATCCATTATTAATCTATTATTTTATCTCTACTATTTACATTGGTTGAGAGAGATTTTAACCCTTCCAATTCTATTATGCAAATTTAGTCTTGACATTGATCTCAGGCAATGGATTTATAGATTTACACTCTTTTAGTCACTGTTTGAGTTCATGAACTTATTATACTTAGTTTTATATCTCTTTGGTACTAGACGGAGTAGATTGGTTATGATAGTTACTAAAACTCCTGATTCATGACCAGGTAGTATAGATGGATATCTCGAGTCCTCTATGGATCCCTTTGTATGTGAGCCACAGTGCCAAAAAAGAATGATCTCCATAGCTCCTACCTTGGCGAGCTATTAAGATATAAGAGGTGTATACACTTGGTATATTATGGCTCTCAGATCGGATATGATTTACTATTGGTTCATACACATTCATTCGTATGCATTCCCTATTACTAGTATAATTGTTTGGTAATTATACCTATTGGCATTATGGGATTGTATAGGTATAAGCTATAATTTTTGTTTTTTTAGTGTCTGCTTTCATCTTTTGAGCTTAGGGAGGCATGACCAAGCTATTGTTTGTCCTGACTAGCCTATTACCTTATGGTTGATTATTATGATTAGTTTATGGCAGGGTGATTATGGAATGGTACCTGGGATTATTAGTACGTTTTCTAATCTTTTTTCACTATTATTGAAATGTAATATTATATATAGGTTACCTCATGATTAGTCACACTTTGATTAGAGGCCTGATTATGCTAATATTAGCTCTCCTACTTGATTATTATCCTTGAGATATTAGGTTAACTCCCTCAGGTTGTTACCTTTGAGTTTAGCCCTATATATATACACACACACACATATATATATGGTATTAGTATATATTCCTCTCTTTTCTTATCTATTCATATTTTTTATGTATCCTTTGGCCTTATATTACTACTATATATCTTTCTTTCACTCTTCATTTGTGTATTGGATAGCGATACTCGCAGAATAGGATAGTTTATCCTTATTGATCCTTTAGCATTAATCTGTTCAATTTTCTTAGATAGTTGCTTGTAGTTTATATTCTCTCTCTACATGTTCTTTGTAATTGCATTATCTTTGAACTCAATTGGTTGATGACTACTATGTATCACGTATTTGGTACTCACATAACACTTCTACAGCCTACAGATCATAGTAAAAGTTCTCACCATTGATGTGTGCACCATTTGTAGCAGTTATGGATCATAGATTTTTGGTGAACTCCTGACATTTCGAGTGTTTTAATTCTTTCCATTATGGATTTTCATTATTTCATCTTTAATTTTTTGAGGTTAGTATGATACGATTGCATGGGCAGGACTTAAATGATAATCAGGTTTGGAAAGGAATAAGGTAGTTAGATAGGGAAATTAGAGTTAGTTGCATGGTTCATTCCTTGGATTATCTTTAGTTTGATTGATTTTTCATTTTCTTATGCTTGTATACATGGATATAAGTGTGTTACGATTTGGATTTGCGTGTATCACTTATTCACAATTTAGTTGGAGGCCAGTTGGTTGTTCATATTACGTTTGTGAATTTTGAGAAGTGAAATAAGGAAGCTTGTTGAAAATCGAATACCTACAATAAAATCCCTTATAAGAGTTGTTTCTTCATATAGGTTATCCAGCGATTCATGCTCGTGGCATACGGGCCGAGTACCTTATCCTTTGATCTTTTGGACTTTTCTTATCCATTGATTTTTGTAGATGAAATTGTTTTTAGTAATGGATATTGTAATGACCCTTTAGGTTATTTTCTTAATTTCTATGTGTTTTTGATGTTTTGATCCTTCCTACAGTGGTTATGGGTTATTTATGACTTATCGGAACTGTCGCTTTGATTATCAATTGTTCTCTTAGATTTTAGACTCAATTCCCTGTTTTGGAGCTTTTGCTATTAAAGAATTGGTATTGGAGCAAAACCTCTAGTAAACAACCTCAGATAAGAAATCATACAATGTCATCACCTCTAGAACATTAATTTTAGGCTAGGGGGACCCTTGGTTCAGGTTACAAGGCTTCCAAACTCATTTTAGGCTAGTGGGTAAAGATTGGTTAAAATAAAACTAGGTGTGGGACCCATACTTATTGAAAAGAACTCAGATAGAAGTTTTGATGATTTAATTGAGTTTGTAATGTCGAATTTTGAATGTTAGCATAGTTTGTTTTTGTGCACATGGTTCCAAATAAATCCAAAGAACCCGGTTGTAATCTGTTAGGACTTAGCATTTTTTAGGTTTTCTAGCATTTGGTGAAACCATGCTTTACTCTTTTCGTTCACAAAGGGTCAAGTTCTTTACCTTCGTTATTGTGAGCCTCACCGCTTGCATTCGCAATATGGGTCAGAACCGACCCGATCCATCCCCTTAATTATATTTGAAACCATTAGTAAATCATTCGTGATAGCCAGACTTGTTTTTCTTCATGTTTGTGGTACCTTTTTCTCCTTCATAAAGGGCAATTTCTGTGGCCTTTGCATTTTTGGCTCTTAAGCCCTGCATTCAGGAAGGGCATTGCCCTGGTAGTTTATAAGTTATTTTATCCACTTTTTCATTATTTTCATTGTCGATTTATGAAATTGTTGGACTTAGGGATTAGGAATTATTGGTATTTCATCACAATAAGATCAGGAATGTTAACCCATTATTCCTTAACCTCTTTATTTTATTCTCATGTTATTTTATCCCAAAAATCTTCTTAATTCTTGGTTTTAGGTCTAGATTCTTTGGGCTTTAGGGGATGATTTGAGCTCTGATTTAAACTCCATTTATGATCAACTTTTGATTACACATTGCTTGTCCTTTGAGGGACCTCATGACGGATTTAATAGCAATATGGGTGTCATTTTACTCCTATTAACATGTAGATTACTATTTTAATAGTGTGACATTATTTTGGGATTGTGGATCAAGGATGAGCAAATTATGGATGATTTAAGAATGTGATTTGGCATCGAGATAAGCTTCGATCTACTTTTCTCTATGAAATTCTGTATTGGATAGTTAACATGCTAGGTAGAGATTGTGGGATAGGTTGGTGACTAGTATACCAAGAATTAACCTATTTAGGGAATTTGGCATAGAAATATGACTTGAATTTAAGGATAGAATACTTTTTAAGACCTTAGATTCAATCAACCTTGATTATAGACATGATTAACCATAGATTGATGTTAATGATCCTTTAGTATAATACTTACCATTTGACTTAGTATTTTGGAGCTATATTTCTCGATTAGACCCTTGTAGTAGTTGTATGCCCCTGTTTACTTTAGTATCCCAATTATGGTGTTAATATTATACAGTATATTATATTATGGGTCTGAGGTTGTAGTTGTGATGCCAGTTGGACACCAAGTAAGTTCTTGAACCTTAGAAAAAATGTGGTTATAGTTATAGATATGTAGATGCCTATGGTTCTGTTGTTTGGATACATGTGATAGCATTCATACTTTAGGCACATTAATGCTCACTTAGTGGTACAATTCTAACAAAAACCTTAATTTTACTATTATTTTCTAAAAGATATTTATTCCCACTTTTTACTTTTAAAATGAATATTTTTACAACAGGAATCTTACCACCTTATTTAAAGATTTATGAGCTTTTGGAAGTAAATATGCCCTTTTGGAAATTTGATCGAGGATGATCTTGGTCCATTATTAATCTAGCCTTTTACTAGTACTATTTACTTTGGTCGAGAGAGATTTGACCCTTTTTATATTATTATGTAAATTTAGTCTCGACATTGATCTCAAGCAATACATTTATAGATTTATACTCTTTTAGTCATGGTTTGAGTTTGTGCACTTATTATATATATATATATATATATATATATATATATATATATATATCTGATACTAGATAGAGTAGATTGATTATGATGGTTATTGAAAGTCCTTGTTGAGATCAGGCAGTGTATATGGATATCTCGAGTCCCCTATGGGTCCATTCATCCATGAGCCACAGTTCTAGAGAAGGATGATCGGCGTAGCTCTTGCCTTTATGAGCTATTGAGCTGGAGGAGGTGTATATAATTGGTACATTTTGGCTCTCAAATTAGATATAGTTTAATATTTATTTATGTGCATTCATTCATTTATATGCATTGCCTATCACCACTATAATTGTTTGGTGCTTATACATATCGGCCTTATGGGGGTTGTATAGGTATAAGTTATGATTTTTCTTTATTTAGTTCTTTCTTGTACCTTTTGGTCTTATGCAACCTTATACAAGTTATTGTTTTTCCAAACTAGTTGGTTACTTCATGGTTGATTATTATGGTTAGTTCATGGTAGGTAATTATGGACTGTTACCTGAGATTATTGGTATATTTTCTAATCCTTTTTCTCTATTATTGGTAAGTTATATTATTGATAGGTTGACTCATGAGTAGTCACACTTCGGTTAGAGGCTTGATTATACTACTATCGGCTCCCTCGCTTGGTTATGATCCTCGAGATATCAGGTTGCCTCCCTCAGGTTATTACCTTTGAGTTTAGCCATATATATGTATCTATATATTTATATATATATATATGGTATTATGATATATCCCTCTCTTTCCTTATCTACTCATATTGGATATGTATTCTTTGGCCTTATATTACTACTATATATCTCTACTTCACTTTTTATTTGTATATTGTCTAATGATGATACGGTTAGGGCAGCCTCCACAGGTACACGGCCTTTCACACGAAGCCAAGCTCGGGAATTACAAAAACTCCAAGCTTTGTTCATGCAAATGGCCGTGTGTGAGTTGGTGATTGAACCAACCAAGGACCTAAACGTTTTTATGTGTGAAGAGAGGTCCTAATGTGTAATAAACTACTCTCCAAGGTTGGCACAAGAAGCAAGGGCGGATGGGTCATTTTACCCCTTTTGTTTGTAGTATAAATAGAACATGTTAGAGAGTCATCCCTTAGTTTTTGAATGCTGATTTTTGTAACCTAAAAACACTAAACATTTCCTCTCTCTTCCACTCATAGAAGCCGCCCCTATTATCTCACAAGTAGAGGGATACTTGTGTTGTCTCTTTGGCTAGAAACAAGGGTTTTGAGGTTGTTGAGTGCCTCTTGGTCCTCGTAAGAACTTGGTGTTTATATTCATTAGACTTAGGGTCCTCTCTTGATGTTAGGGTTCTTAGTTTCTTGAATGTTATATGCCAAGTTATATATCTTTCTTTATCTTGTTATTGTGTTGATTTTGTTATCTTAAAGTCTAGTGAAGCCGTGTGGGGCTCTTTTCGATTCACTAGCATTGTTATCTATCTTGTTGTTCTTGTGTTGTGGGCTGAAAAACCGAAACTTAAACTTGTTGTTCTTGTGTTGTTGGACTGAAATCCGAGCCTACTTGAAGCTCTTGGTGTTGTTGGTTTGATTTTGTATCATTTGGTATCAAAGCAAGACCGGTTGTGTTCCAACATAACCCATCTTGGGCTAGTTCACGGCTTAAACAAACTACACCAAAAAGAAATTCTGAAAATCTGTCCATTAAAAGTTGAAACCAAGAATGATGTTGTATGTTTAGATCTAGGTGTTATTTTGCTTGTTTAGTGAGTTTCTAGTGTTGGTTTCTTTCTCACCAACACTAAAGTGTCTAGATCCAAAAGTTGAGCTTGAAAACTTGAACATTGTGTAGTGACTTGAAGTGGCCGAAAGTTGTATGTTGTTGATAACCAAAAAAAAAAAATCGGTGGTTGTGTGTTTATGTGCTAAAGAAGTTGATGAAGTTTGTTGAGGTGTTCATCTTTTGAACTTGTTCATCTTGTTGTGTGCTCAAGTGGTAAGACAAGCTATAAAGTTGTTGTGAAAGACTTGCACCCATCACCTTTTAGTCTTGTCAATCACTTTTCCCTAATTCAAGGAGCCTTGTTTTGTGGGATTAGTCAACCAAACCCCACTTTCTTGAGTTTGAAAAGGGTGAAATACTACAAGATTTTATTTTTCCCACCAAAACACTTTGCAAACTATAACAAGTTGTGTGAATATTAACACAAAACAAAAAAAAAAAAAAGAGAGAAGAAGAACGTGTGGGACCATTGCATGCTGCCACGTCGCTATAAGCTCAACTTAGGATATTCTTTGGTTGCTAATTGTTGATCCTTGGTTTCCCTTACTTGGTCCTAGAACTAATTAACAAACTAGTACCTTCCTACTAGGTTGTCAACTAGTTCCTTGAACCGTTTGTTCGTGTCAACGATTATTTGAGTGCTTTTATTCGTTTGAACGAATTGCTGATTTTTGACTCTAGTACGGCAAGAATTCTTTGAGTCTTCAAACAAGAATCCATTCCGGATAAGAGCTTACTCATACCTTAAAGATCTCACGGTTACTAGCCAATTATACAACACTTGTGGAACACGAACTTGTGGTGAACTAAAGCGGATAATACCCTGACAATGGAAGGAGCTACGTCTCATAATGTGGATACTAATGCCCTTGATTCTATGAGGGTCACTCTTGAGGCCGTTACCCGGACACTTGAAAGGTTGAATTCGGAATTTGGGGCCGTGAGAGGGGACTTGGCAGCAATAAGGGGGAAGTGTCGACTATTAGTGGGAGATTAGAACAAGTGGAGAGTCAAAGGAACTCTCGTCCTTCTACTCCTCTACATGTATCTACCAATGGTCATGATAGGACCTCCTCCGCAACCATCACCCCCGAAACAGTCCACCAAATGCTAAGTGCACCCCAAGCTCCACTTAATACCGCAAGCCAAACTACCTATTTTCCTCCAAACCGAGACTCCACTAGACCACTACATTTCCAAGCCCCTCCAATTCCACAAGAGGGATTTGGACGCCAAGTACCTCCACTAAATCCGAACCCTCCATTCCAAGCTCCATTAACCCAAAGACCGCAAATTCCAAATCCTCCGAATCAAAACGGCCAAGGCCGGCCAGCCCACTTTGAAGGATACGGTAGAGAGGAGTATGAAGGAGATAGAGCCTTTGATGATGCTTATATGAGGGAGGAGGAGTTAAGAGGGGGTCGAGGAGAACCTAGGAGATACCGGGGGTATGGAGATAGGGGAAACCGACACCAAGAGAGAGACGTAGGCATCAACACCATCAAGTTGAGCCTACCCATCTTTAAGGGTGAAAGTGACCCCGAGACCTACTTAACTTGGGAATCGGCTTGTGACAAAGTTTTCCAAGTTAATGACATCTCGGAAGAAAAGAAGAGTTGCTACGCTATAGCTCACCTCAAGGGCTATGCTAACACTTGGTGGGAGTATGTTAAACGATTTGGTAATGAATTAGTGGATGGGCAGCCACCACCTTGGTATCGGTTGAGGTATTTGATGAGACAACGATACCTTCCCGAGAGATATCATCATGAGTTGCTCGCTAGATTATATGGCTTGCGGCAAGGAGGCAAGAGTGTGATGGCCTATTTTGACGAGTTCCAACAACTCATGTTGAAACTTGATCATCGTGGGGAGCAAATCAGTCACGACATCATCCGGTTCAAGTGTGGGTTGAACAAAGAGATCTCCACTCATTTGACCCTTCACCGGTTTGAAACCATTGACGGTATATTCCAAGCGGCCCTAGAGATTGAAGGGGAACTTAAGGAGAGGTCAGCCTTCAAGGCAAGGGTACAAACCCCCTCGGGTTGGCCCAAAAACAAGGACCAACCCGCCCCTACGAAGCTGCCCAAGTCCAAAACAGTCCCTAAGTTCCCTCCGAAACCAGAGGCTCACAAATATCCCAACCCAAAGGGGTTCCAATGCTTCAAGTGCCAAGGTTGGGGGCATAAGGCCAATGAATGTCCGAACCGGCGCAATGTGATCCTACGAGAAGGGAAAGTGTACTACCTTGGTGAGGAGGTGGTTTCCGAAAGGGGGGAGGATGAGGCCGAGCCTCAAGATGGAGAGAGAGCTGAAAATGGGCCAAATGATGATGAATTAGATGGTAGTGAATATGTCTATCCACAAGAAGGGGAGTGTGTGGTTCCAAACTTTGTGGTTAGACGTGTCATGATTAGTAAGGCGATGGATGACCCGAGTCAAAGGGAAAATCTATTCCATACTAAGTGTCTTGTAAAGGGGAGTGTGTGCACCTTGGTGATTGATAGTGGTAGTTGTACAAATGTTGCGAGCCATGCTATGGTAAATTTCTTGAAGCTACCAACTACACTACACACTAGTCCTTACAAGCTACAATGGTTGAACGATTGTGGTGAATTAAAGGTCACAAGGCAATGTGTGATTCGGTTTAAGGTGGGAAACTACCATGATGAAGTGCTTTGTGACGTGATCCCAATGCAAGCATGTCACTTGTTGTTAGGTAGGCCATGGCAATATGATAGGTCTACTAATCACGATGGGAGGTCCAACTGGTATACGCTTGAGAAGGATGGCCGAAAGGTCACACTTCACCCTCTTTCACCCTCCCAAGTAAATGAGTGGCATCAAAAGATAAGAGAGTTAAAGGGAAAGGGGAAGGAATCCGAAAAGGGAGAAAAGGGGGGGACGCCGTAGGTGAGGAAGTAGGGACATCCGACGCTGTCCCAATGACAGGGGAGATGGAAAACGTAGTGATGTTGGCTAGGAGGAAAGAACTCTTCGTGGACCATGATGAAAACAAGCCGATGTTACTTTTGGCCCATTGTTTTAATACTAACCCCACTAATTCTTCCATTTCCCCTTTGATTTTATTGTGTGTTGCAGGAGTATGAAGATGTATTTCCTCAAGAACTTCCGCAAGGATTGCCCCCACTTCGGGGAATTGAGCACCAAATTGATTTGGTGCCGGGTTCACAACTTCCAAACAAACCGGCCTATAGGAGCAATCCCATGGACACTAAGGAGCTTGAAAGACAAGTTGAGGAGCTTCTCAACAAGGGATACATCAAGGAAAGCATGAGTCCGTGTGCTGTTCCGGTGCTTTTGGTGCCAAAGAAGGACGGAACTTGGCGCATGTGCGTCAATTGTAGAGCCATCAACAAAATCACGATAAGGTATCGTCATCTAATCCCTAGACTAGATGATATGTTAGATGAGCTCCACGGATCTTGTTTGTTTTCTAAAGTGGACCTTAGGAGCGGCTATCACCAAATTCGCATGCAACCTGGTGATGAGTGGAAGACCGCATTCAAGACCAAATTCGGTCTATATGAGTGGCTGGTCATGCCCTTCGGCCTTACCAATGCTCCTAGCACATTTATGAGGCTAATGAATCATGTAATGAAGCCTTATATTGGAAAGTTTGTGGTGGTTTACTTTGATGATGTGTTGGTGTATAGTAAATCTATTGATGATCATGTAATGCATTTGAGATGTGTGTTTGATGTGCTCCGAAAGGAGAAGCTGTATGCCAACATGGAGAAGTGTTCTTTTGGTGTTGATAAAGTTATATTCTTGGGTTTTTTCGTGAGCTCAAGGGGTGTGGAAGTGGACGATTCCAAGATAGACTCTATTCGAAGTTGGCCGACCCCTAAAACTATTGGAGAAATCCGAAGTTTCCACGGGTTGGCAAGCTTTTATAGGAGGTTTGTCAAAGGATTTAGTTCCATAGCAGCCCCCTTGACCGAGGCAATTAGAAAGGACAGACCCTTTAAATGGGGTGATGAGCAGGCTAGGGCTTTTGAGGCCTTGAAAGCTACGCTCATCTCGGCGCCTTTATTGCAATTGCCCGATTTTGATAAGATGTTTGAAGTAGAGTGTGATTCTAGTAAGGTTGGCATCGGGGCTGTTTTGATGCAAGAAGGTAAGCCCGTTGCTTATTTCAGTGAAAAGCTCAAAGGGGCAACTCTTAATTACTCAACTTATGATTTGGAGTTGTACGCCCTTGTTAGAGCCTTGGGAAATTGGCAACATTATTTGTGGCCTAAGGAGTTTGTGATACGAACGGATCATGAGTCGTTGAAACACCTTAAGAGCCAAGACAAGTTGAATAGGCGTCATGCTAAGTGGATTGAGTTCATCGAGACTTTCCCTTATGTAATTCATTACAAAAGGGGAAAGGAAAATGTTGTTGCCGATGCCTTGTCTAGGAAGCATGTGCTTGTTGCTACCTTGTCTTCGAAATTGATGGGTTTTGAGAGCTTGCGGTTGTTGTATCCCGAGGATCCTACCTTTGCTCCTATTTTTAGGGAATGCGAAGAGTGGGGAAGGGACCGTTGGCTTAAAGAGAATGACCATTCCTCCTACTCTCGGTTCGATGGGTATTTGTTCAAGGGGAGGAGGTTGTGTGTTCCTTCTAGTTCTTGGAGGGAATTATTTGTGAGGGAGGCCCATGACGGAGGCCTCATGGGGCACTTTGGGGTAGACAAGACCCTCGGAATCTTAGAGGAGAACTTCTATTGGCCCAAAATGCATAAAGACGTCACTAAAATTTGTAGTCAATGTGTGGCCTGCCGGAGTGCGAAATCTCGTCTCCTACCTCAAGGATTATACACCCCACTCCCTACTCCCCTTAGGCCTTGGTTGGACATTTCGATGGATTTTGTTTTGGGGCTGCCAAGGACTAGAAAGGGCTGAGATAGCATTTTTGTTATTGTTGATAGATTCTCTAAAATGGCTCATTTTATTCCATGTGCTAAAACCGAGGATGCTCGTAGTGTAGCTTCATTATTTGTTGCACATGTTGTAAAGCTTCACGGGGTACCGAGGACTATTGTGAGTGATAGGGACTCCAAGTTCCTACGTCTCTTTTGGAAGTCCATATGGGGTAGGCTTGGAACGAAGTTACTTTTCTCCACTTCTTGTCACCCACAAACCGATGGCAAAACGGAGGTAGTAAATAGAACCTTGGGGTCTATGCTACGTTCTATGGTTAAAGGTAAACTGACTTCATGGGAAGATCACCTACCCTTGGTGGAATTTGCATACAACCGGGTAATACATTCGAGCACGGGAATGACTCCCTTTGAATGTGTTTACGGCCTGAATCCCCTTACCCCTTTAGATCTCACTCCTTTGTCTAGTGATCTCATGACCATCTTAGATGGAAATAAAAGAGCCGAGGCAATGAAGAAAATGCATGAGACGGTGCGGATCAAGCTTGAAAAGAAGAACCAAGAGATTGGAAAAAGGGTAAACAAAGGGAGAAGAAGGCTTGTGCTTGAACCCGGAGATTGGGTGTGGGTGCATCTTCGAAAGGATCGGTTTCCAGCTCAAAGGAAGTCCAAATTGCTGCCAAGGGGTGATGGTCCTTTCCAAGTACTTGAGAGAATCAATGACAACGCCTACAAGATTGACCTTCCACCGGAATATCAAGTGCACAACACTTTCAACGTTGGTGATCTCTCCCTCGTGGATGCGGTTGAAGATGACCAAATGCTGAATTTGAGGTCAAATTCCTCTCAAGATGGAGAGGATGATACAGTTAGGGCAGCCTCCACAGGTACACGGCCTTTCACACGAAGCCAAGCTCGGGAATTACAAAAACTCCAAGCTTTGTTCATGCAAATGGCCATGTGTGAGTTGGTGATTGAACCAACCAAGGACCTAAACGTTTTTATGTGTGAAGAGAGGTCCTAATGTGTAATAAACTACTCTCCAAGGTTGGCACAAGAAGCAAGGGCGGATGGGTCATTTTACCCCTTTTGTTTGTAGTATAAATAGAACATGTTAGAGAGTCATCCCTTAGTTTTTGAATGCTGATTTTTGTAACCTAAAAACACTAAACATTTCCTCTCTCTTCCACTCATAGAAGCCGCCCCTATTATCTCACAAGTAGAGGAATACTTGTGTTGTCTCTTTGGCTAGAAACAAGGGTTTTGAGGTTGTTGAGTGCCTCTTGGTCCTCGTAAGAACTTGGTGTTTATATTCATTAGACTTAGGGTCCTCTCTTCACACATAAAAACGTTTAGGTCCTTGGTTGGTTCAATCACCAACTCACACACGGCCATTTGCATGAACAAAGCTTGGAGTTTTTGTAATTCCCGAGCTTGGCTTCGTGTGAAAGGCCGTGTACCTGTGGAGGCTGCCCTAACCGTATCATCCTCTCCAGATGTTAGGGTTCTTAGTTTCTTGAATGTTATATGTCAAGTTATCTATCTTTCTTTATCTTGTTATTGTGTTGATTTTGTTATCTTAAAGTCTAGTGAAGCCGTGTGGGGCTCTTTTCGATTCACTAGCATTGTTATCTATCTTGTTGTTCTTGTGTTGTGGGCTGAAAAACCGAAACTTAAGTTTGTTGTTCTTGTGTTGTTGGACTGAAATCCGAGCCTACTTGAAGCTCTTGGTGTTGTTGGTTTGATTTTGTATCAAATGATATACTTGCACTTTAGTCTCTTAGTACTGGTAGAATAAGATAGTGTATCCTATTTATCCATTTGATTTATTCTATTTAGTTTACTAGGATAGTTTTTTATAGTTTATATTCCTGCTTTATATGTTATTATGCTTGCATTATCTTTGGAGCTCAGTCAGCTAATGCCTACTGAGTACCATGTGTTTGGTACTTATACTATATTTTTGTATCCTGCAGATCATAGTATGAGTTCCCATCATTTATGTGTACATCGGAAAGAGTATCCATGGATCAGAGATTTCGGGTAATCTCCTGACATTCAGAGTATTTCTACTTTCCCTCATATTAATTAGACTTATCTCTATTTTTTATTTTGGTGATTATTTCTATTTGTATATGTATTTTATATTTCCTATGTACTATGATTGTATTAAGAGCTATAGTAATAACTTTACCAGGTCTTGGGGTTGCTTTATATAATTAGTCTCTTTATCTTATTCATTTAGTTGCTATCTTTCATTCTCTTGATAGTCCATTTATACTTGCTCCAAATTATGGGTTGACATACCTACTGGTGGATTATAGTAGGTGACATAATGACCTGTGAAATTGGGTCATGACATGGACTTAATATCATTAATCTTTTAAGAGAAATATGTGCCCCATACTCTGGGGGACAGGAAGAAGGATGAGTTCACTAGCTCAAGTAGGGAGGTATGTTGGTTGCAGCCTATAAGGCTAAATTTCATGCATTTTCTAGATATTTTTTTACAATTGTTCACTATTTAGGAGGAGAGGATTTGATTATTTTTTAAAGGGTCGAATACCAATCTTTAAGTTTTTGCACTTCATATAACATTTTCAGGTAAGATTTTCTAGGATATGGTTGGTTTTATGAAAAAAAGGTAAAGGTTGTGAGCGATGATGGTTACGCCAAGTCAAGGGAAAAGAAGACCCACAAGGTAGGAAATTATAGTGGTTTTATTCTCGAGGCTAAAGTTTGTAGGGCTACCTTTCCTAATCCATCTATTCCTCAGTGTCAGTGTCTGCTAGGGTCCATTAAGGGCCATTCAACCATCTTTAAACTTTGGTGGTTATGTTCCTTCATCATTATCAACTCAACAACCTACCCAAATATATGCTTCAAATGTATTCAATTTGTTGTATTTATTAAAATTTTCCTAATTATAGATAATTGGTCAATCAAGATAGAAGCAAACTTCCTGAGCCTTTGTTCTAGAGCGTAAGAAAGATAGAGGTATTAGTGGAGGTCATCCATAAGGTGGGTATGGTGGTCACCAGGAGGGAATAGGTGAAAACCAATACACTCGAGGTGGTGGACATGCAGATCAATATGGTGCACGGTCTAGTAGAGGTGATACTTAGATGGGTAGTAAGGCCCACTTTGATGATTTTCCAGGTAGACTCGAGGTTAAGGCTTTAGACATAGTGATCACAATTACTATTTTTATTTGTGATCGCATGACTACTATTTTGTTTAATTTGGGTTCCGTATTCTCGTATGTTTTTTTAAAGTTTTCTTCTGTTCAAGATATGTTATGTAAAATTCTTAACACTTCTATGTATGTGTCTGTGCTAGTTGGGGTTTTTATAGTTATGGATCAGGTTTATCGGTCATATTCTGTATTATTCATGGGATATCAGACTTGGGTTGATTTGGTAATTCTAGACATGGTGGGTTTTGAAATTATCTTTGGGATGAGTTGGTTATCTCCTTACCATATATTCGTGAATGTCATGCCAAGATAGTAACTATGGCTATATAAGTGATGGATACACTAGAGTGGGAGGGTGATTATAAGACTACTTATTTAAGACTTACATCTTTTATTCATGCGAAGAAGTTAGTTGAAAGGGTTGTCAAGCTTTTCAAGCTTATCTTCAGGATCCTAATGGCAAGGTCCCTCTTTATGCATTATTTCTCAAGGTATATGAGTTCGTAGAAGTGTTTCCTAATTATCTACCTACTATGTCCCCTGATCATGACATTAATTTCTATATTGACCTAGACCTAGAAACTTGTCCCACCTCTGTTCCTAATTATAAAATGACATCAACTAAGCTAAAGGAGTTAAAGGTTCAATTATAGGAACTGATAGATAAGGGGTTCATTTACCTTAGTAAATCTTTATGGGTGTTCCTATCTTGTTTGTTAAGAATAAGGGTAGTAGTCTGTGCATTTGCATAGATTATCGGTGGTTGAACAAAGTTACAATTCATAACAAGTACTTATTGCCTAGGATAGATAATTTGTTTGATTAGTTACAGGGTGATTTAGTGTTTTTCCAAATTGACTTGAGGTTCAGGTATAACTAGCTTAAGATCCCAATTGAGGGCTTACCTAAGACTACTTTTTGGACTCGTTATTGCACTATGAGTTCTTGGTAATGTCTTTGATTTGACTAATTCTCGAGTGCCTTTATGGGTTGATGAATTGGGTTTCAAGCCATATTTGGATTCTTTTGTTATTATTTTTATTGATAATATTTTTGTGTACTCCAAGAGTAAGAGGAGCATGGTGCTCACGTTCATATTATGTTATGATTTCTTAGGGAGAAAAACCTCTATGGTAAATATTCTAAGTCTATATTTTAGTTATCTTTGATGTCCTTCTTAGGAGACGTGGTTTTAGATGAAGGGGTTATGGTAGACCTATAAAAGATTGAGTTTGTTAAGAATTAGACTACGCCTACCTCTGTGACTAAGAATTTTAGATTGGTAGGGTCGGCTAGTTACTACTGCAGGTTCTTAAAGAGGTTTGCTTCTATTTTCTCATATTTAATTTAGTTAACTCAGAAAGATCTGTCTTTTGTATTTATTGATGAGTGTGAAGATAGCTTCCAAAAGCTCAAGACTCTGCTGACTTATCTCTTATCCTTACCTTACCGGTGAAGGGTAAAGACTTTATGGTATTTTGTGATGACTCATGTTCTGATTTAAGTTCTATTTTGATGTAGGAAAAGAATATAATTGCATATGCTTCTAGTTATCTGAAAATTCATGAGAAGTACTATCTCACCCATGACTTGGAGTTAGCTGCAGTGGTGTTTTCTCTCACGATGTGGAGAAACTATTTGTATAGGGTAAAGTGTGAAGTATTCTTTGAGCATCATAGTTTGCAACTTGTCTTTACTCAAAGAGATCTGAATTTTATATAGTGTAGATAGATGGAAATACAAAAGAAATATGATATTTCAATTCTTTCCCATCCAGGTAAGGCCAATGTGGTAGTGGATGCATTGAGTCAAAGGACGAAGACTATGGGTAGTTTGGCATGTTTAGATATTGTTAGATGTCTATCGACAGGGAGGTTCAGAACCTAGTTGACATTTTGATATGGGACAAATGACCATCTTATCTTTTGATGACATCTTTGGAGGCCAACACATAGAGGCTCAAGACTTGGTCACCTCGAGAATACAAGAACATGCATGGAGGATCCGTTTTGAGCGTAACTTAAAGCAATCTCGCGTATGGAAGATTGCTTGGAGCATTTAAGAGTGAGGACTCACGGTTTTGGACCTTAATTAAGGGCATTTTGGACATTACACATAGTGTATTTACACACCATGGCCGCACCTATCATTAAGGGCAAAGTGGTCTTTTTGTATTCTTTTGTATTACACTATAAATAGGTCATTTTAGCTCATTTCTTGGCAGATTTTGAAGGATGAAGAATTGAAGACATATTTTCTCTCTTTTGAGAGTGTAACACCCTTAGTTGTAGGGCTTGGAAAAGCCATCCTTAGCATAGGGCTTGGAAAAGCCAATATTGATCTTTGCTTGGAAACGGTAGATCTTGAGGTGAGTTCGTTCCCTTGGTGGTCACCGTAAGAGTGTGGTTTTGATTGTTACATTCATTAGGGGATAGTGTTGAAATACACTTGGTTCTTAATCTTGTAATAATCTTGGTCTCACTATCTATCTTTATTTTCTTGCAAATCGTGTATGTGTTATGTAGTGGACTGTTTTTGTGTCTTCATTGAATCCAAAACTTGTATTATTGTTGTTCATCTTGTTTATCACGTTTTGTATCTATTTTGGTGTTAGAATATACTCTTGTATCTTGTATTCTTGTTGTTGGTAGTGAATCCGAGTGTGGTCTCCATCTTGGTCCTCGAATCCTTAAGATTTGCGGACTATTTTGGAGTTGTTTCGTGTTTCCGTTGTTTTTCCCGTATCATTTGGTATCAAAGCATGGCTTGATATTGTTCCTACAAGATCAATCTTGGGCTTGAGACTTGAAAACTACAAAAAAAAAAAAAAAAACTGAAATCTGGAAATTCCAGAAAATAGCAATCTGTCCACTTTGTGTTCTTGGCCGAAAATTGTGTTCTTGTTGTGTCTTGGCCGAGATTTTTATTTGTCTTTGTTGTCTCTAGGTGTTAGTTTTGTTCCTCACTAACACATTGAGTCTATATCTTGATTTGAGCTTGTATTTTGATGTTGTTATTGTGAACATAAGCTTGGCCCATTATTGTTGAACATTGTTGTGGTAGACATTGTTGTTGAGAAACCTGATTGGCCATGTATTTGGTTGTTGTTGTTTTTGAAAGGAGTGTTGTTGTTATTCTTGGTGAATATTGTTGTTCTTGAAGCTCTTCACAACCTTCATCTCTTGTTAAAACCGAAGACACAACACTAAAGAGACTTGGTTGTTTGTTGTTGTGGATTGGAGTTGGCCGTTGGAATTGTTGGTGTTCTTGAAGAAGTTGTTGTTGTGTTCTTGAAGGTTGTTGTGGTGTTCATCTAGTTCTTCATATTTTCTTACAACTTAAGACAATCAAAAGGGCAATATAGATTCAAAAAGGTGAAGATGAAAAGATGTAAAGCTTGTTGTGAGAAACCTTGAACCCAACACTTCCTAGACTAGACTTCTACTTTTTCAGCTTTCCCTCATTTCAAAGACCTTGTTTTGTGGGACTACTTTTTCTTGTATCAAGAACTTTGTTTTGTGGGACTACTTTTTCTTGTTTCAAGAACTTTGTTTTGTGGGACAAACCACTTTTTCTTGTTTCAAGAACCTTGTGTTGTGGGACAAGTACTTTTTCTTATTTCAAGAACCTTGTGTTATGGGACAAGTACTTTTTCTTATTTCAAGAACCTAGTGTTGTGGGACAAGGTACTTTTCTTATTTCAAGATTTATGTTTTCCCTCCAAAGACAAATTGTTATCCTTTCCAAATTATGTATAGATTTAAATTTCAGAATTGGTGCTTAAATTGAGTGGGACCAAAACCAATTGCATGCTGCCACGTCATCCATTTGTTACTGTTCACGTCATTAATAAGCTCAAATTTCAGATTTTAGTAGTTTCCTTTTGTTGTTCCTTAGTTTCAATTTTATTGCTTCCAATTAATTAACAACTAGTAATCACCTACTTAGTTGTAGATTAATTGTTGAATCCGTTTCTTTCGTGTCTTCGTTATTTGTGAGCTTTTCTCATTTTTAATTCGTTGTAACTTCTTTATTTCAAGTTCGTAAGGAAATTTTATTTTGTGTCTTGAGTCGATCAAACAAGAATCTATTCCGGCCACCAAGTAGAATTGACATCCTATTGACTACCGGAGTATAAGCAGCTTTCAATATTCGCCGCTCCAATTGTGAGAATCACAAAGGTGAGTGTATACGAGTGTTGGTGAGGAGCTTTACAACTAATCTTGTTTGTTCATTTTGTAGGTTTAAAGGGTGATATAAGAGGAACATGACTTTGATAGCCGGGGATTATTGTGACTACAATATGGGAGACTATGATTGTAGTGAGGGTTTTTATGGCTACGAAGTTGAGGAAGATTGCGGAGGCTATGAAAATAGCCATGGTCAAAACATAGGCAGATTTGAAAATTACTGTTTTGAGGGAGAAAATGAGGTGAATGAAGTGCCTAGTGCTTATGGTGACTTTGGAGATGATGTAGGACCTCGTGATGGATCTTATGATGAAGTTGGGACATGTGAGGATTCTTGCACTCCCCACTCCGAACCTAGATTTGGTGTTAGGTATAACCCTGTCATTCGTAAACCTTATGAGAGCTATGATGAGAGTACACGTGAGGAGTGTGAAGATTCATATTCTCCACCTTGTAGTACTTCTTATCAAGGTCGATATAGTGTGAATGGTTATACTAGCTATAGTGTAGGTTGTCCAATGGGAAGAAGAGGATATACATCTCCAAAATCGAGGGGTACTCATGTGCTTTACAATGTTGATTCGAGAAGGAGTGTACACTCCGGAAAGGTGACCATTTGTGGGATACCGGGCTGCCTCGTTGTGTTAAATGATAGGTACTATAGAAACTACATTGTTCCATCCATGGTTGATTACTTGGGGTTATTTTGTGAGCCTTTACTTGTTCCATACTTCTTGGACAGGTTTAAGGTTACCAAGAGGGTAAACGTTGTCTTCTCCCAATTTAATTACCATGAGGAGGTGTGGTGTGATGTTTTCCCATAACCTATGGTCATGTGAGCTTAGGCGCCGATTGGTTTGTACAACATAAAGTTCCAAATATGCAGAATTGGCCTAATATTGTAAGAGACCGATGGAGAAATTGCCTCGAGACGTACATTCTGCCCGGGCCGCAAAAAGAAGTTCCTACCTACTCCAATTCGAATTATTATGAGAGACAAAAGATTGAGAGGAGTAAGGAAGTGAAAGGTGGTAATCCGAGAGTGGAAAAAGGAGAGGTTGTGTGGAGCAAAGTAAGAGGATTACCACCAAACCATGCTAACATTGTTTGTCCTTCTATTTCTAAGGACATTTGTGTAGGTAGCAACATGGAAAGCGAAGAAGAACAATTCCAAAAGAAAGTTGCTTCCCAAACTTTTGGAGGACCTTCACACCATGACAAAGAAGAATCTACTCAAGGACTTCAAGGTAAAATGGCAAACTCTTACACTTTTGTACATGTGAATGATAATTGTGTGGCTAGTAGCCCATTGAGTGTGAGTTGTAGCTTGCCTATATGTGAGTGTATTATTTCTTTGCCACTTGATGATGATGTACATGTTGTGAGTGTGGATACACTAGTTGATCCTATTGATGACCGAATAGACTCTTCTTGTAAGATTGATTTATGTCCACCTAGTGTTGAAACCATTATGTTGAATGAAAGTACATTATCTTCTGAAATTTGTGTTGATCAACTTATGTGTGAAAATTACCCACCACTTGAGGATGTGTATGATGTAATTAATGAACCTCAAGTGTGTGATGATGTTGAAAATGTTGATCAAAGTGAGAATGAACCCGAGAGCTCTTCTTGGGGTAATATTGTGTTTGAAACATCCTTGAAACTTGATATTGATCATTTAGAGAGTGAGGAACTTGCTTGTTCCAAATCTGTCTGTGAGGTAGATCACACTCTTTTTAGGTACAATGTCTTGTTTGAAGATGATTTAAACACTCCTAATGAACCTAGTAGTGAAAATGATGGTATAGCTTGCCTTGGAAGCTATAGCCTATATGCTAACCCACTATGGTGTGACAATATTCCTCCTAAAGAGGGAAATCTCTTCTTGGAAGATGAGAGTCCTCTTAAGGGTAAGGAATGTGTAGTTGCGAAAGCTACTTCTTCTTCTACTTTGTGTGATTTCATTGTTGAGAGTACTCATGGTGATTATTGGGAAACTAGTAGTGAGTACACACATGAGAGCACCTTAGTAGAAGTCGATTTGAGTGATACTTTTCTCTACTCTCTATTTGCTTTGGATCATATGTATGTTATTGTAGAGAGTATGTCATTTAGTTTGGGTGTAGACCACGGGAAAGGGAAGTGTTGTCGAGACCCGTGTCTATAGCCACTTTTCCCATTTGAACCCGGTGCCAAATTTAGAAATGGTGATGTTGGTGCAGCAAACTTGTTGCTTGGTCTACATGACAAGCAAAGTGTCACTCTTGATTTATCCTATAACCAAATCCTTTGTACATCTTTTATTGAGTTTTTAATATTCCTTGCAAAGGATTCTTGGTTATATTGCAAATATGTGCAACCTTGGTATGTTGAGATGATTTGTTATGCTAACCCTAACCCTCATGCCATGAGGAGTTTGTATTTGTTTGTCCTCTCTTCGGTTTTGCAAGGTTTGGATTCGAGGTCGAATCCTTTTCAAGAAGGGGAGGATGATATGGGACAAATGACCATCTTATCTTTTGATGACATCTTTGGAGGCCAACACATAGAGGCTCAAGACTTGGTCACCTCGAGAATACAAGAATATGCATGGAGGATCCGTTTTGAGCGTAACTTAAAGCAATCTCGCATATGGAAGATTGCTTGGAGAATTTAAGAGTGAGGACTCACGGTTTTGGACCTTAATTAAGGGCATTTTGGACATTACACATGGTGTATTTACACACCATGGCCGCACCTATCATTAAGGGCAAAGTGGTCTTTTTGTATTCTTTTGTATTACACTATAAATAGGTCATTTTAGCTCATTTCTTGGCAGATTTTGAAGGATGAAGAATTGAAGACATATTTTCTCTCTTTTGAGAGTGTAACACCCTTAGTTGTAGGGCTTGGAAAAGCCATCCTTAGCATAGGGCTTGGAAAAGCCAATATTGATCTTTGCTTGGAAACGGTAGATCTTGAGGTGAGTTCGTTCCCTTGGTGGTCACCGTAAGAGTGTGGTTTTGATTGTTACATTCATTAGGGGATAGTGTTGAAATACACTTGGTTCTTAATCTTGTAATAATCTTGGTCTCACTATCTATCTTTATTTTCTTGCAAATCGTGTATGTGTTGTGTAGTGGACTGTTTTTGTGTCTTCATTGAATCCAAAACTTGTATTATTGTTGTTCATCTTGTTTATCACGTTTTGTATCTATTTTGGTGTTAGAATATACTCTTGTATCTTGTATTCTTGTTGTTGGTAGTGAATCCGAGTGTGGTCTCCATCTTGGTCCTCGAATCCTTAAGATTTGCGGACTATTTTGGAGTTATTTCATGTTTCCGTTGTTTTTCCCGTATCACATTTTTGTGAGAATTTAGGTAACCGAGAAAGGATTACTACTAGGGAATGTAGAGGTAAGGTCTACTTTTTTTGAAAAGTCAAAGCTAGGCAGTTCAAAGATATAAAGTTGAGTATGATTCGTGATATGGTGTTTCAATAGGGTTTTACTAAGATGATGAAGGTGTTTTGTGGATTAGTGAATGATTTTCTTTTCCCTATGTGGATGGTTTAATTTTGATCATACTTGTTGAGGAGCATAGTTAAAGGTACTCTATACATCCTAGTATGCCTAAGATATACCGTGATTTAAGGCAACACTATTGGTAGAACCAAATAAAGAAAAATATCGTGTTTTTTTAGCTAAGTGTTGGAATTACCTGCAGGTGAAGTGTGAAGATCAAAAGTCTGGTGGTACTCTTCAAAGAATGCTTGTTCTTAAATGGAAGTGGAAAATGATAGCCATGGATGTCATTGTAGGTCTTTCTATGACTTTGGGAAGTATGATTTTATATGGGTCCTAGT
Organism: Capsicum baccatum var. pendulum; assembly: GCA_030864225.1. Classification (NCBI taxonomy): domain Eukaryota; kingdom Viridiplantae; phylum Streptophyta; class Magnoliopsida; order Solanales; family Solanaceae; genus Capsicum; species Capsicum baccatum. The sequence continues at coordinate 152,777,640 of CM061560.1, read as the reverse complement.
GGACAAGTAGACTTATCTACATATTCTATTTTGGTGTAGGTGGCATATAATGTAGCTATGTTGGCCAAGATTTATGCTAAGCAGATTGTCCGATAGCTTGTGGTTCTAATTTTTATTATTTTAGATAGAAGTATGCAGTTTATCTGTAGTTTTGAGAAAATTCTTTGGAATAGTTGGGCACTAAAATTGGATCTAAGTACATCTTTTCACCCTCAGATTGATGGGAAATCAAAGTCAACAAAATAAGTATTGAAAGACATGTTGAAAGCATTTGTCATAGATTTTGGTGGTCATTGGGACCAGTTCTTACCTTTGTGTGTATTTTCATATAACAACAGTTATTATACGGGTATTAACATAGATCTTTTTTAGGCTTTTTATAGGAGAAGGTGTACATCTCCAATTAGGTGATTTGATGCCTTTGAGATGAGAAATTATGGCACTATTTTGTTGAAGGAGTTAATGGAATAGATTAGATTCATACAAGAGAAGCTTATGGCAGCTCAAAGACAACAGAAGGAGTATGCAGATAGAAAGGTGTGAGCTATGTATTTTATGAGAGGTGAGCAAGTATTGCTCAAGGTTTCACCCATGAAGTGTGTGATATAATTTGGAAAGAATGGTAAGCTTAGTCCAAGGTACATTGGACCTTTTAAGTTCTTAAAGGGTGTAGGGAAGATGGCTTATAGGTTGGCTTTACATCTGAGTTTTTCGAAAATCTATCCCGTGTTTAATCACTTGATGCTCAAGAAGTACCACGGGGATGGTGATTATATCATTCGTTGGTATTTGGTTTTTCTTTGATAAAAACCTCTCTTATGAAGAGGAACCTATTCCCATTTCTGGGTGAGATTTTTGGAAGTTGAGAACTACAGATATTTCATCCGTGAAGGTCCAGTGGAGGAATGATCCTATTCAGGAGGCCATTTAGGAGACTAAAGCAAAAACCTATAAGCGATATCTATAATTGTTTAGAAGTTTAGGTATTCTTGCTTGTTCTTTCACTTTTCCTTCTAGTTGTCATTTAGGAACAAATGATTGTTTAATTAGTATCTCATATAATATCCCATTCCATCATTATCACATTGTTTATAGTGAACGGGTAGGGTAAAGGTTTTCCTATGATGAGAGATGTAAAATCTCAGGCGAGAGTAAGTTTAAATTAAAATTGAGTTTTATATAGTGGGTTAGAAATTTTCTGTATCTCGAGCTAATATGTTGATGGTTTTATGTTTGTGGAGTAATAGATAAGATATTTAGTAATCCGTTGAAACTTTCAAAATGGTATCTGGTTTGTAGAACTCTAATTATGGATTTACCATGATAGGGTATTTCTTCATAGTCAAAAAAACAAGGGGATGTTATAAAATGGGGAGTTTTGGAACCTCCCTAGATTTTTTGCTAGTGGCTGCTGCAATGAGACCTCTATATCTGTAATGGGTCAACTATAGTTGGTAGTCAATACTGTAGCAGTCGATGAGGACCTACTAGAGACCACCACAGTAGAAAGTTGTTTGCCATAGCAGGTAGCTGACCATTGTAGATATCAAAGAGAAAAGACTCAGGAGGTGTCCACTACAGTGGTCATCAGTAGTAAATACATATTACTCTGAGTTATGGCATTATTTCTCTTAAAATAGCCAAACTGTGATCGAAGGCTTTATGTGAGGCAATTTTCATCAGGTTTGGGAGATTCTTACTCTTGAGGTAAGTTTATTCCATCATTCTAACATAGATTAATCTACTCAATCTATAGAATAACTAAAATTAAGTATTAGGAAGAAATTCACGGCTTAAGCCCTAAAATTCATGAATTAATTAGAATTGCCAATAAATAATGTTAAAATCAATTGTAAATGGTTCTATGTTGTTAGACTTCACTTTCTAACATTGAATCATTCCCCGTTAACATGAATAATGGGGAATTTGGGTGAATTAATGGGTGAAAAACCTTGATTTGGTATGTTAGGCTATGAACTAGAGTGAAATCAATAGGGTTTTATTTCTAATGCCTAGAAATAGAGGGTAAGATGTTAATTACTTTGTGTTTAATAATTTTAGACTGAGAGCGATCCAAAACAAGAAAATACAAGGCTTACTAGTGCATTAAGGCTTGTGTTTGAGATAGATTATTGTTTAAAATTGTAGTTATAGACTTGATTTGGATTCCATCTCTATTTGTAAATTAGCCTTCAAACATACTTTTGATTTTGTGATTTGGTGGATATTATTGTATACATGAAATAGGGAACCTGAATTTGACTAAGTACGTAAATAAACTATGTACTAGCATATTTGGTGCACTGCATTATATCCTTGTTGATATTTGACTTTATATTCATACATTTATGATACTCGAAGGGTAGAGTACCATGTTGGTACGTGTCACTTATCTAGTGATATTTGGAGGATTGGGTACCACATCGGTATGATACATGGATGAAGTTGGTCCCCTACATGTCATACAAATTGGGTTGATAAGTCTCTTTAGTATGTATGTATATATTGAGATGAGGTTGTAATGGTTTTTGATGCATTGTTACATGTTTATAGTCATTGATTGTGCATTTGTATATCATAACATGTCATATTAAAATCAAGGTGGAATATGTTTACCCTTGTGATATGGTTAGGTGGTAAATGGTTTGGTGTGTATACACTTCCAGCATTTTGAGGAGTCATAGATACCTCCCTTATTATTTAACTTATCTATATAGAGGTGGTCCTATTGAGGATATTGGTTGACTAGGTGATTATCTTTGGATTGGTAAATGCAGATTAAAATTACTTGTTATGTGTTGGTTGCTAATTTACTCATATTTGATTTATGTTTAATTATAGGTCTGAGTTAAGTCGGTCGATGATAACTACCAATACATAGTGTTTGTACAGATATTACTTGTGCTCTTCTTTTGATAAGTACAAACTCTGTTTCTAAGATTGACACGAGTCCTCAGATATAGCATTTGATCAAAAGCCTTCTATCCAAGAGTGATTATCTACCTTCAAGTATCTATTGAATCATCTCATACATTGGGTTGCAGCCTTGTTCTTATTATGCTCATGTTTTGATGATTGACAAACTTCAGCACTAGAACTTGGTCCATGCGTGTCTTATTATTATTCATGTTCCATTAATTTCCTTACCTAGTAGAAGGACTAGTGATATGCATTGGTGTCCCAATGTGCAGAGTTGCAGTTGCACACATTTGTCTTATGTGCCAGCTATCTAGTACTTTTCTAGACAATGTCAGCATATTAGTAGGATGAATTTTTAGTGGTCCTTTCTAGAATCCACCAATGAGGAAGATTCTTTCCCAATGCTCATCATATATATATATATAGACACACACACACACACACTCATCATCCATCATGAGATAAGTTCAAGTTTTTTCAAGTCTGAAAAGAAAATCTTCTAAAGCAAAAGCCTCATTTGCTACTACAAAAATTCAGCAATTTAGAAACCTCTTGCTTATAGTGAAATATGTTATTGTCTCTAGGTTGATTGAGTTCTTTGCATTGATATTACAACTATAAACACACACAGCATCCTGCATATTCTTGCAAGTAGTCTTATGGTTTAGTTTGACAATGTCAACATATTAGTGGGATGAATTTTCAGTAGTCCTTTCTAGAATTCACTAATGAGAAAGCTTCTTTCTCAATGCTCATCATGTATATATATATATATATATATATATATATATATATATATATATATATATATATATATATATATATATATATATATATATATATATATATATATATATATATATATATATATATATATATATATATATATATATATATATATAATATGTGTGTGTGTGTGTGTTCATCATCCACCATGAGATAAGTTCAAGGTTTTGCAAATCTGAAAAGAAAAACTTCTAAAAAAGCCTCATTTGATACTAAAAGAATTCAGCAATTTAGAAACCTCTTCTTCATAGTGAAATATGTTTTTTTTCTAGGTTGATTTAGTTTTTTGTATTGTTCTTATAACTGTAAACTTACACTACATCTTAGAGATTTTTGTGAGTAGTTTTGTGGTTGAGTTTGTGTTGATTCGTGTTTCTAGATAGAGTTAACTGGTGGAGTTTTCACAGTAGAGTTATTGTAAGTGTGTGTACAAATAGAGCTATTGGGAGTAAGTAGGAATTAAGAGTTTAATTTCTAGAATACATAAGGGTTCTAATAAATTTGGTTACTTGAAGTTTAGTGAAGATATTGGTGAAGTCTTACTATGATGGGTCATGGTTTTACTCCTTGAGAAAGGAGGTTTCCACATAAATATTTTGTGTCATTTAATTTCCTACAGTTTTTATTGTTTTCATATTTTTCTTGAATATCCTTATATAGGGACTTAGTGTATCTATTCAAATCCTTTTTACAGTGGTGGACTCTTACAAACTATTAATTAGTATTAGATAGGAACTTCTGATAAGGTTAACACCTTGAAAGGATCCCGTTCAAGATTGCAGCTCCACCCAGTATTGAGGAAGGACAATTAACTATAAGACCCCCAAGGTTTAATTTACAATTCTATAGTTGGTGGAAAACTGGAATGCATGATTTCATCATAGTAGAGGATAGTGAGTTAGAGGATATGATTTGTGATGGTCCTCATATGCCTATGAAAGTTGTTAAAAAGGGGGAAATCTCTCTATCTGCTCTCAAATCTAGGAAAGACTATAATGAAGATGACAAGAAGAAGATTGAGAAAAATTACAAGGCTAACATAATCCATGTATGTGGAATAGGACCCTGATGAGTACAACCGGGTTTGCTTGTAAAAATGCTAAGGAAATATGGGAGGCCTTAAAATTGCTCATAAAATAACCAGTCAAGTCAAACAACCAAATATTGATATGCTCAAAACCTAGTATGAACTTTTTAAGATGACAAAGGGTGAATTTATTAAAAATAAGCTATGTACACTAGTTTCACTCATTTTGGTAATGAGCTCAAGTGTTTGATAGAAAACATTCCAATACATAAGATGGTCAGAAAAGTTCTGAGCATCTTACCTCCATCACAGTATAGCAAGGTTAATGTAATCATGAAGCCAAAAATCTCTAAAAAAATAACTTTAGATGAACTTATCAAAAATCTGAAAATGTATAAGCTTAAAAGACAATAAAATCTGGAGAGAAGAGAACCTAAGAAGGATTAGAGTATGGTGTTTAAGGTAGGTAAAAGTGACTCAAGTAGTGATGACTAAGACACCAAATATCTCACCAGAAGATTCCAAAATATGATAAGAAGTAGAGGTTTATCAAGCTGAGGCGATTCTAGCAAAAATGTTAGAAAAAACAACTATTGTCATATATGTAGAAAACCTGGTTACTATATCATGGGCTATCCTCTTCACCAAAAGGATTATAAGGAGATTTTTAAGAATAATCCTGAGAAGAACTAAAGAAAGAAATAGGTCTTTAATAAACACAGAAGAAAAGAAGTAGCGGACAAAAAATAGTCAAGAAGGACTTGGCCGCTTAGGAAGATACTTTGAGTGGATTTGAAGAAGGTAATGAAGAGTTATATGCATCTATGTTGGCTATTGAAGATGATCCCTCGAGATTTTATTCACTATTTACTCTTATGGCAAAATCTGATGACGAAAAAAAAGACGAGGTAACCTTTCTAGACGTTCAATAAACCTAAGATACTACTCGAAGAAAGAGCTAAGGTCTTTAGCTAGTGTATTAATTGATGCTTAGCACAATCACATAATTGAAAAGGAGTCACTATCTAATGATCTGAATGAATCAGAAATATGAGGTCGGACTGCTTCGGCATAAATTCTCACAAAGTTAAGCAACATGAAATCTAACTATATAGAAGGTCTTGGATCTCAAAAAACAAGGCTCCCTATAATCCTCATAGCAAGTATGTTTCTATTCTAGATAAGTGGTTATGAACTTACTATGAAAATAATTTTCACAGGAAAGTTGTCAAGCTTTTCTCAAACCAAGGAGAGAAAAATTGAATTTTGCTCAATTACCAGAATCTTCAAGGGAGCCGGTCCCAAGGAGAGAAAACTCACCCTGCTAGAATGGGTAAGAAGAACTCTTATCAATCTTTTTACTCATTCAAAAAGACCCAAGCTCATGCAAGTTTCTAAATCTAACAAATATGCATACAAATAAAAGGAAGAAGAGACAATCAACAAATCAGAAATGGTTCATGGATAGTGGCTTCTCAAGGCATATAAGTGGTAAAGTTGAGTATTCTCACTCAAAGCATTTCAAGGAGGTAATGTTCCATTTAGGGATAAAAAGAAATGATATATTTTTGGTGTTGGTCAGATTGGTAAATCTCTTGATCATTCTATTGAAGACATCTATTATGTGAATAATCTGGTGTATAATCTACTGAGTGTGTCCCAAATATGTAACAATGAAAATAAGTTAAAGTTCCTGTCTAATCTATGTACTATCTGAAATGATAAAACTGGTGAAGTGATCTTGGTTGCAAAAATATGCAAAAACATGTATATGGTAAATCTTGATTCTATTTATGGTGAAGATTTAAAATGCCTGTGTTATTGGGAATGATGATAAGCTATGGCATAAAAAGTTGTGGCATGTGAGCTATTCATTGACCAATAAGCTAATTAAAAAGAACTGATGCACGAAATGCCCAATAGAAAGTTTGTGATTGTAAGGTGTGTGATGCATATGTTAAAGAAAAGCAGGTTCATTCCTCATTCAAGCCATAGAAAGTGGTTAGTTCTTCTAGGACACTTGATGTCCTTCACATGGATCTTTGTAGACCTATGAGGAATCCAAGTTATGGAGAAAAGAAGAATATGTTTGTAATTATTGACGACTATTCAAGGTACGCTTGGAGTCTATTCTTAATAAGTAATTATGAAACACTCAGGCATTTATTATGTTTGCAAAACAAGTTCAAGTCATGATACAAAATAAGATAGTAAGCATCTGATTAGATCATGGGAACAAATTGGAAAATTAAAATTATGATGAGTTTTATGCTAAAAATAGTATTAGTCATAATTTTTTAGCTTCTATAACTCCTCAGAAAATAGAGCTGTGGAAAGAAAAAAATAGAACTCTTAAAGATATTGCAATAACAATGTTGATTGCTAGCAGGTTATGTAAAAGTTTTTAGGCTGAAGAAGTAAACACTGCATACTATGTTATGAATAGGTGCTTGATTAAGTCCCTGATGAATAAAACTCCCTATGAATTGATGTTTGGAAGAAAATCTAAGGTATCTCATCTTAGAGTGTTCGGATATAAGTGCTTTGTCCAGAATAATAGTACGGGCAACCTGGGAAAGTTTGATCCTTGAAATAATGAGGGAGTATTTGTTGGGTACTCATCTCAAAGTAAAGCTTACAAAGTCTTTAAAAAACAGACTCAATATGTTAAAGAAAGTGTTCGTGTGATATCTGATTAGAGGAATGATCTTAAAGAAAAAGAAAAATAAGCTTAGTGAAAAAATAAGCTTAGTACAAAAGAATTCCAAATAGAGAAGATATAGAAGAACTCTTGAGAAGTCTCAAAGAATCAATTGAATTTTCAAATTCAACAAAAAGAAATCCATCCATAAGTGAACAACGTAAAATTAAATTAGGTGAAGACATCTCTTCATCAACTCAATTTTCTGATGCTCCAAAACTAGATACCTCTGAAAAAGATCTCAGTTGATTCTCCACCTACTGTTAAGTAGGTGTTGAAGAACCAACAAAAAAACTAGGTACCAAGCAGCAACAAATTGGATTGTAGTTCTCAATTAGGAGATACCAAACGTCTTATTCTTTGGATAATTTGGTCTCCCAACTTGATTCAGGAATGCACACTTGATATAAGACAAGAAATATTGTTGCCTTCTTTGTATTCTTGGATCAAATTGAGCCTAAAAATATCTAGAAAGTCTTACAACACGAAGACTGATAATTACAATACATGAGGGGCTTCATCAGTTTAATAGCAATAAGTTATGGAATTTGGTTCCTAAACCCCCGACAAAACTATTATAGGTACTAGGTAGGTGCACAGAAATAAATTGGATGAGTTTGGAACAACAGTAAGGAAAAAGACTAGCCTGGTGATGTAGGACTACAATCAAGAAGAAGGTATAGATTATGATGAAATATTTTCTCCAGTAGCTTGGATAGAAGCTATTTAGATTCTTATTGCTTTTTAAACCTACATAGAATTCGAACTATTTCAAATGGATGCAAAAAGTGCATTATTGAATAGATACCTGAAGAAAGTAGTATATGTGAAAAAAACTCTAGGTTTTGAAAGTCATGAGTTTCCAGATCATACGATCAAGCTTGGAAAAGCTCGATATGGTTTGAAACAAGAACCAAGATCTAATATGAAAGCCTATACAAATTCTTGTAATAGAATGGTTTCAATAGAGGAAAGATTTATAACACTCACTTTTTAAGATCAAGAGAAAAGAATATACTCATTATGCAGGTCTATGTGGATGACATCTTTTTTGGATTAAATTTACATTCTATGTGCAAAGACTTTGTCAAGCTCATGGGATATGAGTTTGAAATGAGCATGATGGGTGGATTAAGTTCTTTTTTGGGCTACAAGTGAATCAAACATATGATGGAGTTTCGACCAGTTAACAAAAGTACATCCTTGAGTTTTTGAAAAAATATAAGATAGAGGATGCTAAATCAATAAACACTCAAACTGTCACTTTTATTAAATTGGACAAGGATGAGCCTACTTTTTCTATTAATGAGACCATGTATTGAGGTATTATTGGTTCTCTATTATATGTAACTTCTAGTAGAATAATGTTCAGTGTTGGCATATGCATATAATTTGAAGTATGTCCAAATAAGTCTCACTTAGAGAAAGCCAAACAAATTTTAAGATACTTAAGGTAACAATAAATATTGCTCTCTTCTATCCATCTAGAGATAACTTTGATATAATTAGGTATGTTGATGCTAATTATACTAGATTTCTTATTGATAGGAAAAGGATATCTAGAATGGCTAATTTTCTTGGGTCCTCACTAATTCATGGGGGACAAGAAACAAAACTCAATTGCCCCTTCCACATTTAAATTTGAATATATAGTTTCTGCTTTATATAGTGCTCAACTACTATAGATCAAACAACAACATGAGTACTTTGGAAAGGTTACTGAGAAGGTGTTGTTGTTTTGTGACAACACCCATGTTCTTAATAAGGCAAAGAATTTTGTCCAACATAAGACGACAAAGCATATTGATAGTCGATATTGCTTCCTAAGAGACAATATTGAGAAGAAATTTATTAGCGTGTAGTTTTATCGAACGAATGACTAGGTTGTTGATATCTTCACCAAAGCTCTTAGAAGAAAAAACTTGAAAGGATTTAGGCTAGGCTTAGTCTGATCAAATTCCACTAATTCATCTCCAATATTAAGGCTATGAAAAATAAAAAGCCATATGATTCTAGGATTCCTATGTTATTTTACTACTTTACTTTTTAATAATACCAAAAGAAAGAATATTAATGTGATTATGTGTGTTCAGTGAAAGAGAGAAGATCAGTATGTGCATGGTGATAGAGGGACTCTTCAAATGATGGTTTAATTAGTGATATTGATGACAGGGGAAGTAGTGTGTGTGGTGGCTGGTCTGAGAAGTTTGAGTTTGTCATCATCGAAAAAGAGGGAAAATATTAAGTTTCAACCTTATTCTTATTATGTTTATTATGCTCATACTTTGATGACCGATAAATTTCATCACTATAACATGTTCCATGCATATCTGACTTTATTCATGTTTCGTTGATTGCCTAACTTAATCAAAGGACCCATTATGTGGTGCAGTATTGCAGTTGCATGCATTTGTCTTATGTGCCTGTTGTCTAGTACTTTCTTAGATAATGTCAGTACATTAGTGGAATGAACTTTTAGTAGCCCTTTCTAGTATCCACCAGTGAGGGAGCTTCTCTCCCAATAATTATCATATATATACATTTATCACCAACCAATAGAGAAGTTCAAGTTTTTGCAAATCTAAAAAGAAAATCTACTCAAGAAAAGTTTCAGCTGACACTACAAAAATTTAACAATTTAGAAACCTCTTACTCATAGTGAAATATGTTATTGTTTCTAGGTTGATCGAGCTTTTTGTATTGATGTTACAATTGTAAACTCATGCGTCATCTTGAAAATTATTGTAAGTATTTTTATGGTTGAATTTGTGTTGAGTCATATTTCTAGCTAGAGTTAGCTAATGGAGTTCTTACGGTAGAGTTATTGTGAATGTGAGTAGCAATAGAGGTATTGCTAATGAGTAGGAATTAAGAGTTTAATTTCTAGATTACATGAGGGTTGTAATCAGTTTGTTTGCTTGAAGTTTAGTGGAGATTTTGGTAAAATCCTACTAGTGTAGGTCGTGGTTTTACTCCCTTGAGCAAGAAGGTTTTCACGTAAATATGTCATGCCATTTATTTTCCTGCAATGTCTGTTGTTGTTAACATTTGTCTTGAATATCCTCCTATTGGGAAATAGTACCTAATCAAGTCCTTGTTACAATGGTGGACTCTTACGAATCATCATCATAGACCATGTCCATTCTTTCAGACATTCTTTTATTTATTTGCTTTGAGATATTTATCTTAGACTTTAGTTATAGTTAGAATGTTCTTATGCAATGACTTTTGGATCCTCGAAAAAACTATAATAGGTAGTTATTTTCTCATTTTTATCTATCTGTTGTTTTATGAAGATCAATTATTATTCTAGTCGAGATCATTGTTTATTATTGCTTAAAATGGCTAAGTGATTGAATTAAGATTCGGGTTATGATGGTTCTCCCTCCGAAAGATTAGTGTGGGCGCCACTCATGATTATTTAGTTTGTGACAATATCTTCATACGTGGTGTATATATTGTTGTTGTGATTTATTATTATATTCTATAATTATTGCGGCTTGAAAAGCATGGGGCTTTTTTGCATGTAGGGCGTTTACTTCACTCATAATTTACTTTACTTGATTTAGTTGTCTACATTATTTCTGTCAGTCTATGATGCCTATGAGTACAAATGGACGATGCCAGTGGTGAACCTAGAATTTTGCACAAACAGGTTCAACCAAAACGACTATAAGCAATAGCATAAGTAGTATTTAGTGTGACAAGATTTGATGGTTTCTTCATATTCTTTTTTGTTATGATTACAAGATGAAGCAATTTTAAAGTCAGTACTCTATATTTTTTAACAAAATTGGAAACATTTTCTTTTTTAAGAGAAAAAATAAGGTTAAATTATTTACTTGTATTTTTAACTATTAAATTGTCTAAATTTGAAAATTTTCAACAGAAATGTCAATTTAACCTATTGAAAATTTTCAACAGAAATGTCAATTTAACCTACTTAATATTTTATTAACTCTATGAAATTTAACAAAATTTACATTTTTTCCTTGTTTGGAAGTGCTCTTAAAAAGAGTTGTTAATTTGCAAATAGAAGATAATAAAAGAAAGTTAAACAACCAAACTAAATTATAGTAATACATATAATTAGAGAAAAATATATAGCTATATACTAATTTAGACATTTCAATATAAAACAAACAGCAAGTTTCAACATAGTACAAATTAAATTACAAATTATACGAAATTTATACAAGTATACTTGCATGTGTTAGCATTTTATTTATGAAGGAGAAATGAAAATTCACTTTAGAGAGATTTTAATTTGATCTAAAGTATGGTAAACTTTGGAATAAATGAAAATAAATTATTTAAGACAAAAAAGAAAAATGGAACATTGGGGTCAATAAAAACATTGTTTAGCCTCCGTACATAGTGCACATGTGACAACTTGCGATAATATTACAAATAGATTAGAAAATAAAAATTGACAAAAGAAAAAAAAAAGAAATAAAATAGAAAGCACTCAAAAAGGCTTTGACCTCACGATCCAAGCAAAAAGTAAGAAACTCGCTTAACTAACTGAGCAAGGACAAGAGATGTGGTAAGAGGATTCAAATTATTCATTTATTACGTTTCACAGTCTTAAAAGTTGATTATTATATATATACAGTATAATTTATCAACAAAGTGAGTTCAATTGAACCCCTTGAACATGGGTGGGTCTGCTTCTAGATGATACTCACTCTTTCTGTATTATTTTAGTGTAGAACCTAATACAAGTGCTACCCGCGAACAGTAATCATGCATATCAGAGTTATCAAAGTCGTGGTGAGCTTCCCATTTGAGGCATGATTTCAATTTTGTCTATCCTACTTATGTCTCTATTTCATTTCAGAGATAGTATTTTACGTACTAGTATTTTGATGTTAGTTGAGAGCCGCTCTGTACTCATGCCGCTACTTCTTGAAATATTGAGATGTATTTCTAGATATTGAGTTAATGTTGTTGTTGGTTTGACTTTTTTTTAAAATTTTGTGTTTTACTTCATGATTTGATCTTCAATTCGGTTTATTCTATATGTGAGTACTTACCAACCAAGGTCGGGTCGGGATGGGTGCCATCAGAGCCTTAGAGTTTTGGATCATGACAAAAATAGGGAATCAAATTCGCGCTAGTAAAAGTTTAGGTAGTTCACCAACTAAGGTAGTAAGAATATTCTAATCTTAATCATTAGTTATAATCAATATCAACCTTAATCGAAAAAATAATCTAGGATACTTTGGTATTCACACATTGTTGCATATCATGCTATATTATTATTATTATTATTATAAATAGAAGTGTATTGTAAACGTATCAGTGTCTCAAGATCTGCTTCAGGTCGCAGGCTTGAATCACATGCATGTGTGATAAATTGTAGCAGTTTTTAAATAACTTTGTTAAATTTCCTGACTCATTCATTTCATAGATATAGCTATTCTGTGTCCGTGTAATAATATTTTTATTTTTTTGTATAGAGTTCCTCTATATTTCCTTCGAGATATAGAGTAATTTCTAATGAACATATTGAGAGTAACACTAGAAAAAAACTGAATAGGCACGAAATGTACAGTAAAACATAGCAAGGGAAATTTCATTACCAAAAAGTGACGGACTGGACGCAATCAGAGTTTGATGAACTTTATTGAGAAAATTGAATAGGTGTCTTTTAAGTTTCTATTTAGGTATTAGTGATATTGATCAACTTAAATGGTCAAACATCATTAAGAAATTTGATTAAGTTAATTGTAGATTTAATTAATATTTTTAAAACTTTCTAATCTTTTTAAAAATACAAATCAACTCACCCTACAAAACTCCCTCTCTCTACAAATTGACCGTCTCTCCTCTCTTTCTCTCGATAGTTTCTCTCTCTAACTTCTCCCAACCAACAACTTTGCAAATTTCTCTCTTCAATCTTCTACAACCTTAACCTCCGGTGACATATAGTTTTGAGTTCTTGTCTGTTCGTTTTTTACTTTCAACCGTCAGTCGACGTGATAACATTATTTAGCGACAATAACTTTGAGTTCTTCATCGTTTCTTTTTTATTTTCACAGGTGAACAATTAGGTCTTTATTTATGAAGAAAATGATAAACTTGAGTTAACTTGTCTTCTAGTATGAGTTAACAATTTTAATATTTGTCACTTAAATTTACAATGGGGACTTAAGAATATCCTAATTTATGGTATTTCTTTTCTTCTCTTTTCACAGTAAAATATAATTTTTTTTAATTGTTACTGTAGTTCTTGTTGTCGAACATTTTGGTAAAAATAGCGAAAGTTGAATTTTATTTTTTTTAGAGACATCTATTGTGATCAAATCTAACAAACAACTGTTGATTTGTTGGTGTTTGTTATTTTTTTGATATTTTTTATTGTTTGTGTTTGTACTATATTAATGTTGTTTGTAAATATTGATGTTCTTGGTGTGTGTTTATACAATGTTGTTGCACTGATCTTGGTAAAAATGGTGTACGGAGGCCTTGATCTTGCCTCTTATAAAGGTGACAATCAAAATCTCTATCAATAATAGGGCAAGAAATCGGAGGATAATAAGGCTTCGTCTCATCTATAATTCATTCACCATCATATATATCACAATCCCCATAAAAAAAAATTTTGTGGCCAATCAATGATTTTCCATCACTTTGAAACATCACACCATCCCCTTTACCCTCAATCACTTCAATATTTTTTTATCCCACAACATCTTCAATGTACGTTGAGGTCACATTATTCTTGATGGAATCTTGGATATCATTGTTCCCCAAAATAGTTTCTTTGTAATTCTTGATTCTTGAACAATAAATCTTTCTTTTTTCACATTCTCGGTAAAAATCTTCACATGAATATTTCCTAAAATACCCCCATTTTCCTTCAAAACAGTTCCTTCCCCATTTATTTCAGTGATTTTATTGATAAATCTTGATTCTTGAACAATGAAGCTTTTATTTTTCACTTTCTCAGACAAATTTTCTACATAGGTAGTTCCCAAAATACTCCCCCCCCCCCCCCCAAAAAAAAAAACTATTTCTTCCCTAGAAAAATTAAAAAATGTTACATTTCCATCAACTAGAGACACATTCAATTCTTGAATGTTTTTGGTAATCCCTAATTCATGAAAATAAAGGTTTTCGTTTTTCATATTTTGTGAACCCTTGGAACTAAAACCAACACTAGTAGCACTAACGGCCAAGAAATGGGTGTACTATTATCGCTATAACTAAAACCACTAAAAATATGGCTAACAAAGGGAGACTTTAAGGAATAATTCAACAATGGAATACAAAGAAAAATTAAAGAAGTAGCACCACCTAAACCAAAACTAGAAACAACTATCTTCCTTCTTGGTGAAGGAAAATTGATCAGAAAATGACAATTTCTTAAAGTCCATTGTAAATCTAAAAAAAATCCAATTAATCCAAAAAAGAAGAAAAAAAATTATAATTTTCTATTTTAAAAAATACAACAATTAGTATAATATAAACAACTTAGTATAATATAAAAAAACTTTTTTTTATTTAGAAAATTATAATGGAGATGGGAGGAATGGTATCGTTGAGAAATTTTGAAAAAGGCAAAAGAGAAATCTTATGGGAGAATTCTAACAATTATATTTTATTGAAAATTAAAAGAAAGTGTAGCAGTGTATTTGTACAATGTTATTATTGTTGGTCTTAGTAAAAATGGTGTATTGATAAATGATGATTTGTTATTATTTCTACTGAATAAATATTGCTACTGATTTTTTTTTTCAATAGATGAATAATCTGTTGCAACAGATAAAAAATATGTTGCATCAAATGAACAATTTGTTGCAACAGAAGAATCATCAATTGCTACAAATGAACCATATGTTGCAACAGATGAACCATATGTTGCAAAAATGAATCAATTATTTCAACAGATGGGTCATATGTTGCAATAGAAGGATCATCTGTTACAACAGATAGATCATCTATTGAAAGAACTCAAGGGTCATGACTTTTCAATTATTTAATTAAAAAAATAATTCATAAATATAATATGAAAAAAATACGATAAACACAATTTTATAACTATTTAATTTACATAGCTAAAATATTAAAAGGGTGAAAAGTTATGACTTTTCACCTTTTTTGTATTTAAATCTATTTTTTTAATTTAAATAATTAAAAAGTCACCAAGTTTGATTTAATTAAGAGATATAATTATTAAAAAAGAGGTGAACGGTCGGGATTTGTTGCCTAACACACTACACTACTCACTCATTCAATTCTTTATAAATAGGTCTCCTCAACTCTATCTCTTACATCTTGTCTTGCATTAAAACGTCATTACATCTTCAACCACTTCTCTTTCAAAAATAATTTTTTTTTTATCCGTTGAGGTATGTTTTATTTTCTTGTTCTAACATGAAAATTGTTAACATGCATCTATTTTTTAGTTAAGTTTCACATTTTTTTGGTTAAACTACTAGTTGATAGTATACGTGGTTTAGCATTTTTCATTACTTGTTCATACATATTCTAGATATGGCTGATCCGATATGGTACATGGAGATTCTGCTTGACACCTTATAGGAACTTGAAAGGCTAGTTCATAAACTCCAGTAAGAGTTGGGCGCCATGAGAGCAAGGGTGTTTCGTGAGATTTGAAGGCTGAGGAATCTTCTACCCAATAGATTTCGAATTGACAATAATAATAATAATAATAATAATAATAATAATGTTATGTATTATTTTTATCAGATCTACCTAATGTTGTAAATGTTTTGTATGTAATGAATGAGAAAATCTATATTTGATCAACTGAGTTTATTCTTATTTTCTTTTCATTCTGCCTATTTTTCTTTTTTCTTAAGATGTTGAGAGGTATAGGTTTTTGAGTGTTTAGGAGTGGAAAGAATTAATTACAAGAAAGAAAGTGTTTGGTTGAGAGAAAAGTCTTAGACTAAAATCAAATAACAACATAAGATTGTTTACTATTACAACAAAGTTAAAGACAGATTAATAACAGATGGCCCATCTGTTGCAATAGATTAGTCATCTATTGCAACAAATTAGTAATCTGTTGGAAATGACCAAACAGATAAAGTTATATATTGTAACAGATGGATCATCTGTTGCAATAGATTGATCATTTATTGCTATAGATTGATCATCTATTACAACAGATTGGTTATATATTGGAAATGACCAAACAGATAAAGATATTTATTATAACAGATGACCAATTTGTTGCAATAGATGTGTATATTTGTTTGATAATTTTCAACAGATGAATCATCTGTTGCAACGGGTTAAATTTGTTGCAATAGATTATACACTTAAATGATCATGTAATTACTCTGAGATTAATTAAAATTGTAATTATTAAATTAATTTATCTATTACTAATAATAACTTAATTTGAATCATTTCAAATAAAATTGGTCAATTGACCACTCTACTCGGGATGAATATACTAAGATGATCATGTAATTAATATGAGAATAATTGAAATGGTAATTGAACATATCAATTCATCTTTAATTTTAGCAAAATCAATGTAGTTATAACTAATAATGTCTTGATTTGAATCATTTCAAGTAAAATTGGTCAATTGACACTCTACTCAAGACGAATACACTTAGATGGTCATGTAATTACTATGAGATTAATTAAAATTATAATTAGACTTATCAATTCATCTTTAATTTTAGTTAAATTAATTTAGTTATTACTAATAATTGCTTAATTTTAATTATTTCAAATAAAATTGGTCAGCTGATCATTCTACTCACGATGAATACACTTAATTGATCATATAATTACTATAAAATTAATTAAAATTGTAAGTGAACTTATAAAATCATCTTTAATTTGTTTAAAATCAATTTAGTTATTATTAATAATGACTTAATTTGAATTATTTCAAATAAAATTATCCAATTGATCACTCCCCTCGAGAGGAATACACATAGTTGATCATATAATTACTATGAGATTAATTGAAATTGTAAGTGAACTTATTAATTCATCTTTACTTTTAGTTATATCAATTTAGTTATTATGAATAATGGCTTAATTTTATTCATTTCAAATAAAATTGGTCAATTGATCACTTTATTCATGACAAATACACTTAGTTGGTTATTTAATTACTATGAGATTAATTGAAATTGTAAGTTCATCTTTAATTTTTGGTGAATCAATTTTGTTATTATTAATAATGACTTAATTTGAATCATTTCAAATAAAATTGGTCGATTGATCACTCTACTCAGGACGAATACACTTAGTTAATCATGTAATTACTATGAGATTAATTGAAATTGTAAGTGAACTTATCAATTTATCTTTAATTATAGTTAGATCAATATAGTTATTACTAATAATGACTTAATTTGAATTATTTCAAATAAAGTTGGAAAGTTGATCATTCTACTCAGGATGAAATAGTTAGTTGATAATGTAATTACTATGAGATTAGTTAAAATTGTAATTGAACTTACTATATCATCTTTAATTTTAGTTAATCAATATATCTATTTCTAATGATGGCTTAGTTTAAATCATTTCAAATAAAATTGGTCAATTGATCACTCTACTAAGGACAAACACATTTAGTTTATCGTGTAATTACCACGAGATTAATTGAAGCTGTAATTGAACTTATGATACGGGAATAATCACGGATATGGACTTAGGAGAGTTCGTGTTGGACTCGAGCCTTGGCATGTGCAATTGAAGTGTAAAAGAGGCCCAAAATATACTTAAATTAGCCCATAAATTACACTAGATGGGTGCCCACTCTTTGAAGGAACTTTTGATCATTTTAACTTATATTTTATAATAGCTATAAAAGGAACATTGTAGGATTTTAGACTTAGTTTATGAATGAAGTTGTAAGTCTTACAATACAAAGAAACACAAGTCCTCTTTCCTTGAGGCACCCAAAACCGAAATTAGGGCTTAGACAAGTGTAGAATCACTTGTGTTTGTATTTGCTTGGAAACATTGATTCTTGGGAGGTGGATTCCAATCTTGTATCTTTGTAAGAGATAGGATTATTGTTGTGTGTATTGTGTTAAAGGTCCAAGAGTTACCATTCTTGGGTTCTTAACATTATACCTTTATGTGGTCTATCTATCTATCCTTTTTCTTTTGTAATCTTGTATCCATTTTGTATCTTGTATTGTGAAGCCGTTTTTGTTGCTGTTGTTGTTCTCATTGTTGTTTCATCTTGTGTTGTTAACTTAGTTTGTTGGTGGCTGCAAAAGGTGTCAAACACCTATTTATATTGTCCTTCTTGTATTTCATTCTTGAATCCAAGAGTGGTCTTCAAAAGGGTCCTCGATTCTTTGAATTAGTGGACTATTTTTGGAGTTTGTTTGGACTGTTTTGAGACATTTCCGTGTGTTCCTTGATTTTCTTGTATCATTTGGTATCAAATCATGGCTTGATATTGTTCCTACAGGATCAATCTTGGGCTTCCTTGTCAGAAAATTAAAAAAAAGATTATTGAAAAGCTGAAAATTTCAGAAAAAATGCAATTTATCCATTGTTGTTGTCTTGGCCGAAATTGTGTTCTTGTGGTGTTCTTGGCCGAGATTTGTTCTTGAGTCTAGGTATAGAAGTATTTTACTTGTCTTGTGTGTTTTTAGTGTTAGTTTTGTTCCTCACTAACACTTTGAGTCGATCCAAACTTGAGCTTGAATTGTTAATATTGTTGTTGTGAACAAAATGTGGCCGATTGGATGTTGTTGTTGTTCTAGCCTTGACCGAGTTGAAGGCCTTGTGTTGTGGTGGTGTTTTAGATCTTGAAAGGTTGTTGTTGTATTCTTGTTGTTCATCACACCCTTCACCTTTTGAAAAATCAAAAACACAACACAAAGGGGACTTAGTCAATTATTGTTGCTATCCTTGTGGTCTTAGCCGTGAGATTGTTGACCTTGTTTTGGTGGACTTGTTGTTCTTGGGAGATTTTTGTTGGTTGTTCTTGTTGTGGTTGTTGTGTTCTTGAAGTTATTCACCATATTCATCACCTTGTTAATATTAAAGTGAACTTAGATCTTAAAAAGGTGAAAGACAAGGTGTAGTACTTGTTAAGTCTTGAAAGACCTCCAACCACCAAAAGACTTTACATTACATCTCCACCACTTTTCCATAAAACAAGGGTCCATGTTTTAAGTAAAAGTACAAGTCTAGTCAAAGACTTTTGAGTCTTGAAATTTGAATTCCAAAGACTAGTTTGTATTTCCCTTCATTGAACAATTTTCACCAAAGTAAAAAATTATAGAATTGATCAAGACTTCCAAATTTGGAAAATAAAATTTTTGAGAACCGAGGCCAATCATGAACTTCCACATCACCAATTACTGTTCACCAATAAATTTTAAGCTCAAATTTTGATCTTTTAGTTTCATTTTGTGTCTTTAGTTTCGTTTGTTGATTCCCATACTAACTTACAAGCTAGTGACCTATTACTAGATTGTGAGTTAGTTCGAAACCGTATTTTTTATGTGTGTGTTTACGTTCCTTTGTGTGTTTCATTCTTTTGATTCGTTGTACACACTTGATTCACCTCTCAACAACTCTCGAAGTACAAGCAAGCTTATAACACTTGTGAGATTAAGTGTGAGGGATCCGAGAGACAAGAAATAAAAAAGAGAGTGAGGATATTTATGTACAACTAATATGTTTTCTATTTTGTAGGTAACTTCTTTTCCATAATGAACACCATTTGGGCCCACCTTGATGTTATTACTCGAGAAATAGCTAAGGCGAATGCAAGTCTTGACAAATTGGGCTCGGATATGTCTACTATACTTGAGAGGTTGGATCGAGTAGAGAGTTGAAGGAGCTCTCATGTTTCTACTCCCAAAGCTTTACCTCAAACAATCAACCCTCCAAGACCCCCACTAAATGACATAGACATAAGTCAAGCCAACAAATATCCTCAAACCCGAGACCTAAATGAGTCACTTCCCTCTCAATTCGATTAAGCCCAACAAGAGGGACTTAGAAGCCAATTTCCTCCCAGCCAAGCTCCACAACTGAAGCCCCCCTTACCAAATCATTCCTCTCAATCGAAACTCCACTTCACCAAAATCGATATATCCATGTAGAGGAGTATGGTAAAAAGGAACATGGAGGATATAGAGACTACTAAAATACTTGTATGATAGTAGGAGACTTATTTCAGATGAAGTTGAAAACAAGGCTCAAGATGGAGAGGAAGCGAGGTTCAAAATGAAGATGTTGGCCGAGACTTATTATTATTGAGCCCTCAGATTCTTCATGATTTTGTGGACTATTTTGACTTATTTTTGTGACTTGTTTGCAGATTGTTTTGAGTAGGTTTCCTTTGAAGTAACTAATTGAACGAGGTGAAGCCATGAATTTGTGGACAAATTTCTCTCAAGATGGAGAGTATGATATGGGAATAATTACGGATATGGACTTAGGAGAGTGCGTGTTGGACCCGGGCCTTGGCATGTGCAATTGAAGTGTAAAAGAGGCCCAAAATGTACCCAAATTAGCTCATAAATTACACTAGATGGGTGCCCACTCTTTGAAGGGACTTTTGGTCATTTTAACTTATATTTTGTAATAGCTATAAAAGGAACATTGTAGGGTTTTAGACTTAGTTTATGAATGAAGTTGTAAGTCTTACAAGATAAAGAAACACAAGTCCTCTTTCCTTGAGGCAGCCAAAACCAAAATTAGGGATTAGACAACTATAGAATCACTTGTGTTTGCATTTGCTTGGAAACATTGATGCTTGGGAGGTGGATTCCAATCTTCTGTCTTTGTAAGAGATAGTTTTATTGTTGTGTGTAGTTTTAAGGGTCCAAGAGTTACCATTCTTGGGTTATTAACATTATACCTTTATGTGGTCTATCTATCTATCCTTTTTCTTTTGTAATCTTGTATCCATTTTGTATCTTGTATTGTGAAGCCGTTTTTGTTGTTGTTGTTGTTGTTATCATTATTGTTTCAGCTTGTGTTGTTAACTTAGTTTGTTGTTGGATGCAAAAGGTGTCAAGCACCTAGTTATATTGTCCTTCTTGTATTTTATTCTTGAATCCGAGAGTGGTCTTCAAAAGGGTCCTCGATTCTTTCAATTAGTGGACTGTTTTGGAGTGTGTTTGGACTGTTTTGAGATAATTCCGTGTGTTCCTTGGTTTTCTTGTATCAACTTATAAATTCATGTTTAATTCTAGTTAAATCAATTTAATTATTACTAATAATGGCTTAATTTGAATCAATCGATGACTAACATGTTGCAACAGATGAGTAATTTATTGAAAATAACCAAACAAATAAAGACGTCTATTGGAAATGACCGAACAAATATAGACATCTGTTGCAACAGATGACTAACTTGTTATAATAAATGACTTATCTATTGAATATTATCAAACAAATATAGACATCTATTGCAACAGATAACTAAGTTGTTACAACATATGACTCATCTGTTGGAAATTATCAAACAGATAGAATATATGTTGGAAAATAATTTAAAATCCTAAAGCTCAAATGTTTTTAGGAGAACTCAAACGTTTGTCCCCTTGTCTAAGGTCTTGTCTTTAATTTTAGTTAAATCAATTTAGTTATTACTAATAATTACTTAATTTGAATCATTTCAAATAAAATTGATCAATTGATCATTCTATTCAGGACGCATATACTTAGTTGATCATGTAATTACTATGAAATTAATTGAAATTGTAAGTGAACTTATTAATTCATCTTTATTTTCGTTAAAATCAATTTAGTTGTTACTAATAATGGCTTAATTTGAATCATTTCAAATAAAATTGGTCGATTGATCACTCTCGTAGAGACGAATACTCTTAGTTGATCATGTAATTACTATGAGATTAATTGAAATTATAAGTGAACTTATCAATTCATCTTTAATTTTAGTTATATCAATTTAGTTATTACGAATAATGACTTAATTTGATTTATTTCAAATAAAATTGGTTAATTGATCACTCTATTCATGACGAATATACTTAGTTGACCTTGTAATTACTATAAGATTAATTGAAATTGTAAGTTTATCTGTAATTTTAGTTAAATCAATTTAATTATTACTAGTAATGACTTAATTTGAATCATTTCAAATAAATTTACCAATTGATTACTCTATTCAGGATGAATACACTTAGTTAATCATGTAATTACTATGAGATTAATTGAAATTATAAGTGAACTCATCAATTCATCTTTAATTTTAGTTAAATCAATATAGTTATTACTAATAATGACTTAATTTGAATAATTTCAAATAAAATTGGTGAATTGATCATTCTACTCAGGACGAAACACTTAGTTGATCATGTAATTCCTATGAGATTAATTGAAATCGTATTTGATCTTACTAATTCATCTTTGATTTTAGTTAAATCAATATAGTTGTTTCTAACGATGACTTAGTTTGAACCATTTCAAATAAAATTGGTCAATTGATCACTCTACTCAAGACGAATACACTTAGTTGATCGTGTAATTACTATGAGATTAATTGAAACTGCAATTGAACTTATTAATTCATATTTAATTTTAGTTAAATCAATATAGTTATTACTAATAATGGTTTAATTTGAGTCAATAGATGACTAACATACTGTAACAGATGAGTAATCTGTTGGAAATGACCAAACAGATAAAAATATTTGTAGAAAATGACCAAACAGATATAGACATCTGTTGCAACAGATGAACAGATGATTAACTTATTGCAATAAATGACTCATCTATTGAAATTCTCAAACAGATATAGACATCTGTTGCAATAGATGACTAAGTTGTTGCAACATATGACTCATTTTGGGATATTATCAAATAGACAGGATATATGTTGAAAAGCAATTTAAAATACTAAAGCTCAAATATTTTTAGGAGAACTCAAACGTTTGTCGCCTTGTCTAAGGTCTTGTCTTAAAGACTTGTCTTTAATTTTAATTAAATCAATTTGTTTTTTTACTAATAATTGCTCAATTTGAATCAATAAATGACTAACCT
The DNA here is from genome assembly GCA_030864225.1 of Capsicum baccatum var. pendulum. Lineage (NCBI taxonomy): Eukaryota > Viridiplantae > Streptophyta > Magnoliopsida > Solanales > Solanaceae > Capsicum > Capsicum baccatum. Next base: position 152,754,217 of record CM061560.1, on the reverse strand, counting down.
ATTATAAATATCTGTTGCAACAGATGATTAACTTCTTGCAACAAATAAATTATCTATTGAAAAATAATTAGAATACTAGGAAACTCAAACGTTTTTAGAAGAACTCAAATGTTTGTCCCATTATCTTAAAGACTTATCTTTAATTTTAGTTAAATCAATTTATTTATTACTTATAATTGCTTAATTTGAATCAACAGTTGACTAACTTGTTGTAACAGATGATTCATCTATTGAAAATTATCAAACAAATAGAAATTTGTTGTAACAGATGGGTCATATATTAGAAAGCAATTACAATACTAGGAAACTTAAACGTTTTTAGGAGAACTCAAATGTTTGTCCCCTTGATCTTTTTGCATTTGATGTATGGTATACTATTTTTGTCTTCTTTACATGTTTGATGAAATTTTTCATGTGTTTCACGTATTCGTTGTGCCCCTGTTGAAATTTTTGAAATTATTTTAGGTCAAATTTTGTTCGTATATTACTTGGACATTACTTTATAGTTGATTTTGATAAGTAAAATTATGATTTTTGTTTAATTTCTTATTTGGTGTATCTGCTACTGCTACGATAGATAAAACCTCCAACATGAATCCAACATATGAATCATCTATTACAACAGGTGAGTAATTTGTTACAACATATGATTCACTTGTTGTAACAAATGGCTCATATGTTGGATTTATATTACAACACTATAATACAAATCCAATAAATGAGTAATTTGTTGAAACAAATTACCTACATGTTGTTACAACACATGACTCATTTGTTGCAACAGATTACCCACATGTTTCAATAGATAACTCATCTATTGGATTCACGTTACATGTTTTATCCATTGTTGAAAAATAGAAGTAGCAGATACACCCAGATGAGAAATTCAACTAAAAATCATAATTTTACTTACTAAAACAACCTATGAATTAATGGCCAAGTGATATACAAATAAAATTTGACCTAAAAACTATTGATCAAGTAGCAACAGCAGCGGTAACAACAACAACAATGGTCAACAACATGAAGATGATGATGATGATGAACAAGAAGAGATGATAATGAAGAAGAAGATGATGAATAAAGCAACAACAACAATGAACAATAAAAATCTCGAAGAGAGAGAAAACTACAATAAATGAGAAGAGAGAGAAACACGTTTTTTTCTTTTTCCTTCATTTTTAGTTATATTAGGTTTTACATTAGATCAAAGTGTAAATTAAAAAACATGTGGGCTATTCTCAAACTTCCTTAATCCTTAATAAAGTAATTATCACATACACTCAATTGTTAAAACTTGAGTCACCTACACCTCATTTTAAAATTTTTTTGTCACTTTAACTCAATTTTCCCACTTTATTATGCCTTTATCTTCATACGATTCAAGATAAACATGTTTACACTTGCTAACCTGTCTTTTCTATTGTGGGCTTAGAGTTGGCGCCGCCTCTCTTTTCCCCGTTGTAATGGAAAAAGACATGGTATAAGACTTTTTTTAAAAAATATCCCAAGTTTGGGCCTATGAACATAAAATATCTTGTCGAGTATATTAATGCCATATAATAGTCATTTCTTATTTTTCTCTCAATTTGGATCATTTTGACTTATGTAGTTCAGATACCGTTTATATACCATATTGATACATACAGTCCATATATAATACTACTACAGTTTTCAACTTGGGTCATTCGACCCTTTTCTAAAAATATTTTTATTTTTTTGCTACAAATTTTTTAACTGTAAAACATTTTGCTTTTCTTTATTTGTTTAAAAATAATACTTAAATATAATTATATAAAAATGGTATAATTTTTATATAGAATATGTATTTATATAAGATATATGTATAGAAATTGTATAGTTCTATCAAATATGTATATGTACAAAATATATATAATAAATATATAAAAAGTGTATAAAAGTTATATAATTATTGTATAAAATGTGTAAAAAAAAATGCACAGTTAATTGTATAAATTCTGTATCAAAATTAAATAATTTTCATATAGAATATTTATATGTATATGATATGTGTAGAAAGTGTATAGAAGATGTTTAGAAACTGTATAGAACAAGCCAGCAAATTGAAATGGCTAGAAAGTGGAATTTAAATTTTATGACCATTATCGTGAAATTTATTTGATCTGAAGTGCCATTTTTGTTCTTTCCCTTTCTTAATTGGCTAAGAAAAAAAAAAGCCATTCATCAAATTGCTCCACTAGTTTTTAACCTTTTTTCATGGTTTTACATTGTGCATTATGATCGATGATGATATAAGAACTGGCCAAGGTAATACCATGAAGTTACAAAGATTGTACGTGTGAACCAACCCCTACAGTGAAATATATATTTTTGCAAAAAACATTTCCTAGATAATCTTTAACTTCTTTCCAAGTTAATTAAATCTGAACTATAACATATACATAATGTGTCAGATATTACAATTTGCACATAAAGTGTCGGAGCCTCATACTGATGGACAGAATGTCTGGTCGAGTTTCGGCAATACTCATCGTATACATTAGTTTTTTTTTTATTTGAGAGTCTTGAGGTCTATTTTTTAATCATAAACAATACTCCCTCAATTTTTTTTTTAAAAAATTTTACTTTCTTTGTTAGTCTGTTTAAAAAAGAAATGACTATTATTTATTTTTGGCAACATTTTAATTCCAACTTTTCAAGTTGCATGTTTAAGATCACAAGATTAAAGGACATTTTAGTAAATTTGACATGACTTTAATTTAACAATATGAGATATATGCATGATTTTTATAATGTATTGATATTTACCAGTTCTAAAGTGTCATGAGTTGTCGTTATTGAAATATTTCACAAATTACGTTTATAAATTATTCAAATATATAGTTTAATTTCATTTTAACATAATTATTAAAAAATAATTAATTAGATGTTGTTTTACTAACAAATATAAGTAATAATTCATAATTTTTCAAATTCGCGTAACATAGAAGCAAAATACTTGTACGATCAACACTTATGTATCCCTCTTTTTGGTTCAACACATATGAACTATATGCATGATTTTTATAATCTGTCGATATTTACCAGTTCTAAAGTGTGTTGAGTTTCCGTTATTGAAATATTTCACAAATTATGTTTAAAAAATATTTAAAATAAAGTTTATTTTATTTAAATATAATAATTAAAAAATAATTAATTGGAGGTTAATTTAGTAATATTTATAAGTAAAGACCTGCAATTTATCAATTTGGCGTACATAAAGACGAAAGACTTGTATGATCAACACTCATATCTCACTCTATTTGGTTTGACAGATGTGAACTATGTTCCTGATTTCTATAATATGATGACGTTTATCAGGTCTAAAGTACGTTGAGTTGTCGTTATTGCAATATCTTACAAATTATGTCTGAGAATTATTTGAATATATATTTCAATTTTATTTGAACATAATACTTAAAAAATAATTATTAGAGGTCATTTTAGTAACAAATATAAGTAATGATTTACAATTTATCAAATCGGCGTAACATAGAGGCGTAAGACTTATGGATCAACACTTGTATCTCGCTCTTTTTTGTTTGACATATATGAGCTATATGAATGATTTTTATAATGTATCGATATTTACCAGTTTTAAAGTGTCATGAGTTGTTGTTATTGAAATATTTCACAAATTACGTTTATAAATCATTCAAATATATAGTTTTATTTTATTTTAACATAATTATTAAAAAATAATTAATTAGAGGCCGTCTTACTAACAAATATAAGTAATAATTCATAATTTATCAAATTCGCGTAACATTGAAGCGAAATACTTGTACGATCAACACTTATGTATCACTTTTTTAGGTTCAACACATATGACCTATATGCATGATTTTTATAATCTGTCGATATTTACCAGTTCTAAAGTGTGTTGAGTTGTAGTTATTGAATTATCTTATAAATTATGTCTGAGAATTATTTAAATATATATTTTAATTTTATTTAAACATAATACTTAAAAAATAACTAATAGAGGCAAAGATAATTAATTGAGTTGTTTTTATTGCAATATCTTAGAAATATAAGCAATGATTCACAATTTATCAAATCAACATAACATAGAGGCGAAAGACTTGTAGATCAACACTTATGTCTAATTTTTTTTTGTTCCACAGATATGAACTATATGCATGGTTTCATAATGTGTCGACATTTACCCGTCTAAAGTGTGACGAGCTATCATTATTAAAATATTTCACAAATTATGTTTAAAAATTATTTTAATATACAATTTAAATTTATTTAAATATAATAATTATAAAATAATTAATTAGAGGTTAATTTAATAACATTATAAGTCACATAATTTATCGAATCGACATAACATAAAGATGAAAGAATTGTATGGTCAATCAGATTTAATTGCCATATGAACTTTTGGTTCTTGAATAATTTAACACATTTCACGAATTATTACTTATGTTACTTATGAAACTTTGGTTCTTGAATAAAATCATTATTAAAAGATTAAAGAAAAAATAATAGGTTTTCATATACGTATGTATTATGTTTTTCAAAGAAAAAAATACGCATTTGTTTTTCTACCAGATATATTCCGATTTGAACAATAACACTGCAAAAGAATGAGACATTAGGGTAGTAAGTAGGAAAAATCAAAAGTAAACTGAGTAGTTAATCTCTACTTGGAACTGCAAGAAATTTATTGAATATATTAAATTTATTGAACTTTGTTTATTTGAAAGAAAAGGGTAATATAGTCTTTTTATTATTGTGGTCAAATTTGGGCTAAATTTTTGTGGCCATTTAGCACTATCTATAGTAGTTTTTTTTTTTTTTTGGTATTTGAAATAAAAACTAAAAAGAAATACTAATCAAGTAATCAGTGAAAGTGAACGTAGTCCTATATCCGGCTCCTCTCCATTTCCCTTCTCTCCAATTTTCCCAAATTCTTGTTTGAATTGAAGACACATGTCATAGTTTAAAATTAATGGTTGAGATTTAATTAGTTAAATCAAAGTTCTATCCATAGTTATCTAGTTTTATTTATTTAGTTATATTTCTTCCTTAAATATCCATTATATCTTTTACTAAATATTTTAAAAATGAAATCTTTACTGCCACAAATATATATTAAAAAATTTTCTTAAATTTTTTTTTAAAATTCATAATATAATTAAAATTTTAATTTTTCTAGTTGAAAATTCAAAAGATCTACATAAAGAAAATATAATAAATTTATTTTGCACATAAAGAAAATAAATTAGAAAAACTTCAAGCCACAATCTTTATTTTTTAATTTGAAAAACATCACATAATAAAAATGGTAAGCATTAGTAAAAAAGGAAAAGTATAAAGAAAATATAATGAATTTATTTGCGCAATCTTTATATTTGATTCGACACACGTATAAGATCTACCTAAAGAAAATATAATGAATTTATTTGGCACATAAAGAAAACAAAATTAGAAAAATTTCAAGCCACAATCTTTATTTTTTCTTATTTGAAAAACATTACTTAAGAAAAATGGCAAGCATTAGCAAAAAAAAGGAAAAGTATTAAGAAAATACAATGGATTTATTTGCACAATCTTTATATTTGATTCGGCACACGTATAATGAATTTATTTGACACATAAAAAAAAAAAATTAGGAAAACTTCAAGCCACAATCTTTATTTTTTTATTTGAAAAACATTACTTAAGAAAAATGGCATGCATTAGCCAAAAAAAAAGTATTAAGAAAATATAATGAATTTATTTGCACAATCTTTACATTTGATTCGACACACGTATAATGAATTTATTTGGCACATAAAAAAAATAAGAAAAATTCAAGCCACAATCTTTATTTTTTTTATTTGAAAAACATTACTTAAGAAAAATGGCATGCATTAGCCAAAAAAAAAAGTATAAAGAAAATATACTGAATTTATTTGCACAATCTTTATATTTGATTCGACACACGTATAATGAATTTATTTGACACATAAAAAAAATAAAATTAAGAAAACTTCAAGCCACAATCTTTATTTTTTTATTTGAAAAACATTACTTAAGAAAAATGGCAAGCATTAGCCAAAAAAAAAGTATAAAGAAAATATAATGAATTTATTTGCACAATCTTTATATTTGATTCGGCGCACGTATCATGAATTTATTTTTCACATAAAATAAATAAAATTAAAAAAACTTCAAACACAATCTTTATTTTTTTTATTTGAAAAACTTACTTAAGAAAAATGACAAACATTAGTAAAAAAAAAAAAAAAGTAAACTCAGCAGAAAATTGTTCAAGGATAAAAAGAAAATAGTTTAATATATTTAAGGAAGATATAATAGATTGTTAAAAATATTTAAGCAACAAATTTATGTAAGTAGATAACTATGGTTAGAACTTTAATTTAACTAATTAAATTTCAACCATTAATTTTAAACTATGACATGTGCCTTCTCCAAACAAGAACTTGGAAAAATTAAAGAGAATTGAAATGGAGAGTAGCCGGATCCGCAGTCCTATAGATAACGTAGATTTCCTTCATTCTCGTGGATGTATTCTTTTTTCAGATTAATAGTAAAGAAAAAAGGATTAGGTGGATTTGGGATTCGTGAGAATTTAGCATAACAAATCATAAATGGGAGTTTGATAGACGTGTATGGTTGCTTAACGCGTTTGACTTTTGTATTTTAGCCTTAAGCATAGGACACATTCTATATACTCAAAAGAGAAGGATTTAAAAAAAAATACATCACCCCGCTTTGTGGATTATATTATTGTGTAAAGAATCCTAGTGAAAAAGAGATCTAGGCATTGAGTAATAATGAAGCAAAATATGAGGGGACATTCTTTTGTTCCTTAATCTTCTTTCTCGACTTCCCAGTTTAATCAAACTTTGTTGTTTTAATGTGTTGAAGAAAGTCCAAAAGGAGGCCATATGCAAAATTGCAAATGCATGATTGACCTCATTAAGTTCATCCTTTACTACAATAGTCATGTTCTGGTCAAATGTATTTTAATGATGGTATGCATCTAACAAAGCGCTATTTTGGGGCCGGGTTGGGAGCAATAATTGTTCTAAAATATTGTTCTACTTCTCTCCCTTTAAATTTATTTGATAAACCTTTTCTTTTTGTTCAGAAAATGATATCTTTTATTATTTTGTACTTCTTCCTTCCTAAAATAGGTTGATTTTTGAGAGTCAAATTATATGAATTTTGATCTATATTTTCTTCATTAATTAGTATAAGAAGAATTGTGCAACGATCCGTTCTGTTGTTATGGTCTAATTTATCATGCCAAAATCTAGGTTAAGATTCTCCCAGAAAAAAGAGTTTGACATTTCAGGCTAGTCTAGTCTTGGATGAAACCCAAGTTCGGTATAGTCTAGTATAATTCGAAAATTGATAAGTTAATGTTTAAGTGATTTGAATCATTTTGTGATAGCTAAGATATTAAGAAACCCGCAGAAACTTTCAAAAGTAAATCGGATTAGTAGAACTCCAAGTGTCGCATTTGCTGTAAAGGGGATAATTTGAGATGTTAATATCCGAAAGTGTGTTGTAAAATGGGCAAATTTTGGGGTAGTCAGACATTCTGCCTCCTCTAGGTCTCTATAGTGAGAAGCAGAATGCTACCACTATCCCGTATAATGAGAATATTCTCATTATAGTGGGAGTCTGGGTTGGTCAATTCTATAATAGTGGGGGAATCCCACTATAGCGATGTCATTATAGCAGGATAAGCGTTGTTTAGTGTAAAAAACAACGCAAAAACATATTTTTCAATTCAAATACATTTAAGGGCTGGGAGAGGCGATTTTGGGCGATTTCAACCTATTTTCAACCAAAATCCTTCGTTAAGGTAAGTAATTCAACCCTTTTAACTAGATTTTTAAAGAAATATCCTTAAGATCACTAGGTTTTGAGTATAGGGAAGGACTTGACCTGACCTAGGTGAAATTTCTGGTGTAATTTAGTATTATGGAGTGAAACCCTTAGCTTTTGGTTAAAGATAGATGAACTAAGGCTGCATTCTTAGAATTCACCTTAATAAACATGAATTTAGAAGAATTAAGGTGAAATGATGGTAGAAAAATTCTAGAACAAGGGAATGATCATGATTTTGGCCTTGAAGTTTTGAGATTAGGTCACAATCTTTGATATTATTAGGTCATTTGTTGAATGTTGTACTTATTAACTGTCTATTTATGTACTTGTTACCATGCATGCTTAAAAGGCTGAATTGTAGAGTGATCTTCTAAGTGTCTAATCACATTTAATGAGGTTGTATAAAAGACTTATTTGATGTATAAGTGTGATTGTGTTATTCTCATTTGTGATGGTACTTATTAGATAATTTTACAAGTTGCTAATCACCTAGATTGAGTTCTTGTGAAAAAATTCTCAGTTGTGATTGTACTTGTTATCTCATATTGTGATTATACAAGTGTGACATAGGTTGATATTATGTGATGAACTGGTAAAGATTACCATCACAAAATTGGTAAATTTTAGGGAGTATAAGAATGGGGACATTTTTATAAGGGTGGTATAACATTGATTTGGGATAAGGGTGACAGACACTAGATGTCTAGGATATTTGGTACATGAACTGAGCTCATCTCCTACAGCTCATGGGTAGGCAACCATAAGACCCTTAGCATGTGTGTACACAGTATTAGTGAGTTTGATGGTTCCTTGAGTGAACTGAGTTATGATATTATAGATATATATGATTTCTTGAGTGGACTTGGTTATATTGTTATTGATATATTTGGTTCTTGAGTGAATTTAGTCTCATTATTTTTGATATATTTTAGTTCCTTGAGTGAATTAGTTGACATTATTTTTGTTATTTGAATTCCTGGGTGGTCTGGTTTATTGGCATAAATAAACGATATAACTTCTATGAAGTTAATTAAATAGTAACTAAGGCATGGAAACTTAATATATTGGTCATGGTATGTTGACTTGGTTTATTGTTATTAGACGTAGTCTTGACTCGGTGAATTATTTGTGTTGACTTATACTTGGACATACTCATTGGTATTGTTATGAAAGGTTACTTCATTGTTTAATTAAGGTAAAGGTAAATAGATAAGTTTTTAATGGTTGTTCTTTTTCACAAGGTGTTTGTTATTTATATGCGTTTATTATTATGGGTTGACTAATGACCCAATCAGTACATAGTGGCTTTATACTGATATTACCTGTACTCTTCTTTTGTTGAGTGCAGAACATCTTTAGTGGCTACTTCGTGACCTAAACTTTAGTACGTCATTCGTTTCGACTCAAGGATGAGCTACAATTTTCGGGCAACCATGAGTCATTTCACTTTTAGTTCTTGTCAACTTGTTTTGAACATAGACACTTTACTATGTTATTTTTTAAGTTGAACCTAGTGTTGGAGTTATTGGATGTTTTGGTACAATAAATTTCAATTCTTGGGGGTATTTTAGACTTTTCATATATTTTGTAATTATTTATTATTATCATTATTATTAAATATTTTGAAAGATTGGTTTATTAATGGAATTGCTAGTTTCATTTAAAATTTGTAAGTGGAATGGATAGTTATTGGGGTAATAATTCTCTCGCCAAAAGGGTAGTGTAGATGCCACTCATGATAGTTTTGGATCATGACAAAGCTGGTATTAGAGCCTTAGGTTCATTGATATCTTGTACTAAAATGAGTCTTGTAGAATCTTAAAATAATATGATGTTGTTTGTACTTTTCTTTGAGAGGTTATAGGACTTTAGAAATTTATCACTTTCTTCCTTTCTTCATGTTATAACTTGATCCCAAATAGTATTTAACAATTTAAATTGGTATCCGACCTCTTTACTTTTTTTGTCCATAGATGGTGAATACAAGATCCAATGGATCCAGAGTAGTAGCTTTCGTACAAGCAACTCCCGCTGTGGAACCAACTATTCAAGATAGAGAAATGGGTAAGAAAAGAGGGAGAGGTAGAGTAACACCCACCAGGGGTGGAGCTCGAGCTATAATTAATCCAGTCTAATAGAGATCTAAGACACCTCTCCCACTTCCAGATCAATGTCATGAGGTTATGAATTAGGAAGTTTTGGAACATGAGGAGGAAGTACAAGTTTTGGTAGGTGCAGTTCCTCTAACAATGTCATTCGAAGTGATTCAACAAGTTCTTGCTGTTTTGAGTAAGCTGAAAGGTACAAGCGCCACACCCAAAACACCTACTTAACAGTTTCTAGTGGTATAACCTACTACTACATTTGCTCCTAGGATGGATAAGATCTCATAGACGAAGGTTTTTCCTCGTTCAGTATTAGGTTCTATCAAGACACGGACTAAACATGATATTTTAACCAAGTTTTTGAAGATAAAACCTCCTACTTTTGTGGGTTCTGCCTCAGAAGATGGTTTTGAGTTCATTGTTGATTGTTATATGAGGTTGCATAAAATAGGTATTGTGGATTAGCATGGTGTTGATTTTGTAACCTTCTAACTACAGGCTGATACAAAGCAGTAGTTGAGGGCTTATACAAAAAGTCGATCTCTATCTTCACTTCCATTAACATGGACTCAGTTTCATACTCTATTTTTTGAGAATTATGTACCACATACCCTTAGTGATCATAAGAAAGATGAGTTTCTGATCCTTGAGTAGGGTAGTATATCCATTGCAACCTATGAGGCTAAGTTCCACGCATTTTCCTGTTATGTTATTTAGTTGCTCGATAAAGAAGAGGATAAGATCTAGCTTTTTATGAATAGTTTGAATACTGACTTGCGAGCTTTGGCTATGAATATGACATCCATCAAAAAGACCTTTAATAATAATGTTGATTATGTAAAGAAGATAGAAGGAGTTAAATAGTAGTCCGAGCCAAGGTATTAGCAAATAAATCTTGAAATGTAGGTAAGTTTGATGGTTCTTATTCCAGGGGTTATGATTTCTAGTCTTATCTAGCTCGACCTACACAGTCAGCTCTACCAATATCTATAATGTGTTCGTAGGGGACTACTCAACAACCCTCAGTTGTGAGAAGCCAATGGGCTTTGTATTTTTCTAGTAGCAGGCCCTCCCTAGATAGAACTTGATATGCTTGTGGTGATCTGGGTCATTTTAAAAAGGACTATCCTAATGGTAGTCAGGCCAGTTCCTAGAGTCAGCAGCAAACTAGAGCTATAATTGTAGCTAGTAGAGGTAGATACGTTAATGGTAAAGGTCATCCAAAGGGTGAGAATGGTAATCAACAGGGTGGTTGTGGTGGAAGTTGAGGTGGTGATAATTCAAGTAGATATGGTTCTCAGCTTGCTATAGAGGTTTCTCAGATAGATGATAGAGCTAATTGCTATACTTTCCCAGGCAAATTTGAGTCAGAGGCTTCTGATGCTGCACTGAAGGTGTTATTCTCTTTTGTGACTAGATAATTACAATCTTGTTTGATCTGGCCTGTACTTATTCTATCTATTAAATATGCCTTGGGTTTATACATGGTTTTTTGTAATGACCCAAGGTTTCTCCCTAGATGTCACATGGTGCATAGGACTACAGTAGTCCTAAAGCTAACCCATGGCACCTTCTTAGCATTGGATCATGATAATTATACTTAAACAAGAGCGGGAGTCATTAACTTAACTTAACAATATAAATTTGGTTGAATAAGGAAATCCCAACATAAAACAAAGAACTAAACATCATCGGAAATATATGAAATGTCTGTAAACAACTACCAAGTTTAGACAAGCATCTAAATATATTGAAGAGTTACTGGGATAAGATCCAACTGACCCCAAAACCATGAAATTTGAAATAATATAAACTAAACTTATGAAATGAAAACATAATCTAAGTCCTTAGAACATAAGAATTTACCTACTGACGAGAGGTAGGAAGTGATGATGTGGCTACTTATGTAATGTACTGAGTATATGGGGGTGCATGCAACAAGTAAAACTAATTTATATCGTAGGATAAAAACATACATGACTGAAGGCTGAAATATCATAAGCATAAGTAGTAAAGCATAATATAGTAGCGTAGGTGAGTTGTTACACTTAGAATTCTAACATAAATATTCTATGGGAGTTTTTTTAACTAATATGAACCACGTGAGATAACGTTGAGTTTTATGTATATACTCTGTTAAGAGGACCCAATATACCTTGCCAGGGTATAAAGACATGACTTAGTAGAATCTAGTATATACGCCTCATTGGGAGGACCCAATATACCTTTTCCAAGAGTATAAAGGCATGCTTGTTATGGATTCATTAACATAAGGACAAAAGGCCAAGTAAACCTACACTAGGATGTATTTCTAGGACTTGTGTCCGCTTGGTTCTCAATACTAATCCAAAAAAATCATACTAGTATTCATATTATAGAAAACCGATCATGAGAAATAAGCATAAACCAATTTAAGGCAAGTTGATGACCATAGTCCTAAAAATACTAAAATCAGGCAAGTTGATGACCATAGTCCTAAAAATGCTAAAAGCAATCATGCTTCGTTACTATTGCAATCCAATGATACATAATTGATGAATCATTCAGGATAACTGAACGCATAAGGCTATTATATAACCAAAAATATGGGATTTATGCCAAACTAGGGAAATTCATAGAAACTCATGTCATAATAGTGCATATTCATGTGAGGATATTTTAAGCTAATAAACATATGTTCTAAACCATAAAAAGTAAAGGGAAACGTGATATGGATGGAGTAAACTAAAAATCACAAAATAGGTATAAACCAAACTTCAGAAATTCTCTTTTTATAAAATTGAAATTGGGGCACAAGGATGGAAGGATACTCTTGCTAAACACCTATATTTGAAATTGAAGAAATTCTTTGGAAAAGTTGGATTCTTGGAGTTAGGAGCTTGAGAATTGAAAAACCCCCTCTTTACTTGTTCTTGAGCTTTGGGAGAGTGAAGGGCTTGTGTTTGATTTGTATAAGGGTGAAATGGGAAATATTTGGGTGTTTAAGGAGAAATTGAGGAAGTTATATGGGGTAAAAGGAAGATTCTAACCTCAACTTATACGATAAAAATTCTGAAAAGTTATTGACATAGAGGCATTGGGTGCGCCGCACACCCTAACACACAGTGAGGGGCTCCATGCCGCCTCCCATCATACTACAACAACCCACGTGTTGTGCCACTTAAGGAAAAGGAAAAATAGTTTACCCTCCCAAGTAGCTCCGAATCGCGGGGCCTAAAATAAAAGTCCCTATATGTGGTGCTTGACTTCTTTCTTCAATATATGACATCCTTTTCCGACCCCTAATATATCCCAAACATTTTCCTCCTTTGAATGGATTAAATAACCTCATTTATTTTTACCCCAAACATCTATTAAACCCCCAATGGACATGCATAGATTTTGAACGTGTTAAATATCTCCCCCTTGGGATTATTCACCCCCGAATGAATGCTAATCAAGTTGAAAATTAAGAGAAAGTCCTACAATTCCATCATGAAGTTCTGAGAGCTGAATTTTCAATATCTAAATCGATAATTGATACATGTGGAGGAAAAAAATAACATAAATGAAAACAAAAACTAGTGAGGAACTGTTACCTCGTGTGGGAGAAGAATTTGAAGGGAAAAGGTGTTGATATTTTTCCATAATGTCTATTTTTGCTTCCCAAGTTTCTCCCTTAACTGAATGATTCCTCCATAGCACTTTTACGGAAGAAACTTCTTTATTTATTAGCCTTTGCACTTGATAATCAAGGATCTCTATTGAAACCTCCTTATAGGATAAAATATCCTTCATAGGTCTCCAATATATTTCTTCAACATGGACACATGAAAGACTGGATGGATTGTGGCTAACTGGATGGATTGTGGCTAACTCTTTTAGAAGATCTAACTCATAATAAATATCTCGAATGCACTTCAAGATTTCATAAGGGCTGACATACCAGGGATTGGGTTTCCCCATTTTCTCAAACCTCATCCACCCTTTTGTGGGTGACACCTTTAGAAATACCCAATCACCCAAAGAAATCATCAGTTCTCTCCTCCTAATATCTGCATATGATTTTTGATGGATCTGACTAGTTTTCAATCTCTTACGAATCAACCTCAAACTACCCTATAAAAGACCCGATAAAAGACCTATATCTACGCCCATATAAAGCCTCGAATGGGTCCATCTGAATAATAGAGTGGTAACTGTTGTTATATGTAAACTCAATTAGAGGTAGGTGATCATCCTATTTCCCTTTAAGTTAATCACATCGACTCTCAATATGTCTTTGATATTTTGGATGGTATGCCCTGCCTGGCCATCTTTCTGAGGGTGAAAAGTAGTACTTAGCTTCACCTTCATACCGAGTCCCTTCTAAAAAGATTGTCAAAATTATGAGGTGAACAGAGTATCTCGATCTAAAATAATATATAAAGGAACCCTATGAAGCCTGACTAACTCAAGGACGTACAACTTTGCATACTCTTCTATTGTATCTGAGGTTTTGACTAGCAAAAAGTAGGTTGTGTTAGTCATTTAGTCTATAATAACCCAAATAGAGTCATGCTAACTCCTAGGATGAGGACATCCCATAAAATAATCTATATTAATAGATTTCCATTTCCAAGTGGGGATGGCAATATCCTGAAGCGTGCCTCCTGATCTTTAATAGTCAACTTTCATTTCCTGGCAATTAGGACACCTAGCCACAAACTAGGCTATGTCTTTTTTCATACCACTCTACCAATAGACCTCCTGGAAAGTGTGGTATATCTTAGTGGCACTAGGATAGATCGATATATAGAGTTATGAGCCTCTGCTAACATTCGAAATCTTAATGGATCAACATCGGGTACACACAAACGACCTTGAAAATGAAGTGCACCATCCCCACCTTAAGAGAAAACCTTCGCTTTCTATTGATGGACTATATCAATCAACTAACTTAGAATATGATCATCATGTTGTTATTTTTTCACCTATGCTACAAGGGATGACTCCAGACTATTTTGTATCATCATCCCACCATTATTAGTCTTAACTAGACGAACCCCTAAATAGGCCAATAGAAACAAATCCTTAGCTAATTTCTTTTTATCATTTTTAACATGGGCTACACTTTCAATAGATAACCTACTCAGAGCATCGATAACTACATCAACTTTACCCAGGTGGTAGAGCATGTTCATGTTAATCTTTCAATAGTTCCAACCACATTCTCTAATAAAGATTTAACTCCTTCTCGATAAACACATATTGGAGGCTCTTGTGGTTAGAGAAAATATCAATATGCACTCTATATAAATGATGTCTCCAAATCTTTAAGGCAAAGACTACTTCTTCCAGCTCTAGGTCATATTTCAGATTGTTCTTCTCATAATCCTTGAGTTGTCTAGAAGTTTATCCAATGCACTCCATAGTGCCACAAATGCATGGGTTATTCATATACAAAGGATAACATCTACCCTATGAAAATATAACAAAAAGGATACGAGCCACTCTCATGGAATTTGTAGGTTACCTCTCACCCTGTGCCTCGTCATGGCATGATGTCTTCCTTCTTTCATTTTCAAGGTGGGTCCTCAAACTCCTTTTCATTTATCATCTCATTTTCAACATCCACAATAGATACTACTTGCAACTCCGCGGTTTACTTCTTTGACTTGTAGATTTTGAAAGAGACTTGTCTTGATCAAGAATGATAGGCACTTCTTGATCTATTTTACAATCCAATACTACAAAATCCACCAGGAGAATGAACTTGTCTATTTTCACAAGAACATCAGACAATATACCCACAGGCCTTTTTATAGACCAGTCCGCCATTAAGAGTTGCAAGAGGTTAGCACCGGGGTATCTAGACCAAGTTTCTTATGTATGACAAAAGGCATTAATTTAATGCTCGCACCAAGGTCACATAGAGTTTTTGCAAATTCATGCGCCCCAATTGTGCAAGGAATGTGAATGCTCCGAGGTCATCTTTTTTTTTTGCAGGCTTGCTATCCATGATAGCACTGAATCCATGAGTGACCTCAATAGTATTATGTTCAATAATTTTATTCTTGGACATCAACTTTTTCATCAACTTAGCGTATTTCTGGATCTCTTGGATAGCTTTAAGCAATGGAATTTTTATCACTAGATTGCTAAGTTATCCATAATCTTCCAAAATTTTTCATTCTCCTATTTTTTATACAAACGTTAAGGAAACAGGGGAGGAACTTATGTCCTCATCACTTTCATTGAACTCTTTCTCATCATTTGCCTCTCTTCTTTAAGGCGTCACCTCTTTTTCTTTGGCCTTGGGTATATTCTCACTCATGTCTCCTCCAAAAGGTTACTCAAGTGCTCTTCCACTCCTTAAGACATTGCTAAGACTTGGGTATCGTTCCTTAGGTTAGAAATTATGTCACTCGAAAGTCTACCTCTAGGTCTAGCATTTAATTACGTGGATATTTTCCCCACTTAGATCTCCAAATGCTTGATAGAGGCAGAGTGAGACACCACCATTTGAGAGAGTTAGGAGAAATCACCCTTTAACTCATGGACCATCTTGTCCATGCCTTCTACTCTATTCAAGATCCTTGCTAACATATCCTTGGTCTTGAACTTTACGGGGTCAATGGCACTAGATTCCTTGGCTTTAGCTTACTCACGGGGGGGACATAACGACCATAGTTATATGATCTCTCTAATATTGCTCTCACTCACAGTCCATCCAACCTTGGTTCCCACCTTGCCTCTGATAGGTGGGGTGGGAACCCCCTAAGTAGTTTTCCAAGTATCAAATTTCTTCATCCAACTTCGTTTTATCTTCACCATCTTTATAATATTTTGATGCTGCATCATTTACCGCTTTTACGGGTGCACCCATAACATGCTTCGTCAAGAGTTCAAGTTGGTTCATCATTTTGGCCATGTTCTCCTCCTTTCTTCTGTTCATTTTTTTGTTCATTAGCCACCGCGGAGGTAGTAGAAGGGGTTTTGGAAGCTTTAAAATCTCGGGTATGCCAACCCCGATTTTGTTTTGAATCTTTTCCTATCAATTGAAAGGCCGTAAGATGATTCAATCTCATTAACCGCCGCATTAACCGCTACTGTTTTGTTCAATGGATCAAGAGCCTTACAGAAAATTTCGAGAAGCATTTTTTATAGGACTTCGTGATTTGGGTATTGGGCTAACTTTCCATTAAACCTCTCCCAAGCTTCAAATAATGATTCTCCATTCATTTGTCGAAAGTTCATAATCTCATCCCACTTTTGAAGTATTTTTAATGGTGGGAAATAACTTTCAAGAAACACCGTGGTAAGCCCTTTCCATGATGTGATTGAGCCGGGTGGAAGTGAGAGAAGCCATAAAAC
Organism: Capsicum baccatum var. pendulum; assembly: GCA_030864225.1. NCBI lineage: Eukaryota > Viridiplantae > Streptophyta > Magnoliopsida > Solanales > Solanaceae > Capsicum > Capsicum baccatum. Next base: position 152,736,899 of record CM061560.1, on the reverse strand, counting down.
TGCCTCACCCGTTAGTTAGAATGGGAAAAGTCAAAGACGGATGGATTCTTATGTAATACGTGCTATGTTAAATGGCGCACACACTTCCACAAAGTTCTTCAAATGGACATTCGGGTCCTCATATTCTTGACCCCCATACAACCCTTTCATTTGCAACATGTGAAGCATAATGCTAGTCACATGAAACACTCAATTCTCGTTGATTACTGGAATGCAAATTGTACCTGTTTGTCCCGCCTTATTTAATTATCCTTCATCATCAAGAGGGGCATTGAGGGGGCCCATATTTCTTGCGTTATCGCTCATTGATCCATTTACACTTTGATCACTTACAAAAGATTCAAAAACAACAACTAGAATAAAGAACGTTACTCCGGGTATTCCAAAGTATCAATGACACTACACAAGTGAAATTTATATTTCACTCCCTGGCAACGGTGCTATTTTGATAAAGCTCAACTCACTTCCATAATTGAAGGGTGAGGTGGTCGTTGTCAAGTAACCTAATGTGAATTGTGGTCGAATCTCAAGGAGGGAATTATAGACTTCAAGCACTATGGGTGCTCAAATTACAATGAGATTACTCAGAATGCTAACAAAAATGACATGTAAAATAAAATAGGGGGATTTGTTTGGGAACTTTTTGTACGGTCTTTAGCAAATGATCATGAGATAACACTTTTATTTAAGCAACAATGTAGGGGAAAATCTTGGGACTATGTCTGCCTAAAGGTAAAAGTATGTGGGTTAATGATGGTTTAACATGAAATTTAGTTGTTAACTAAAGGATAGGCTAGGTCGAAGGTCATTGTGGTCAATATTTCAATAAAACCACAATGATTTCACTCATTGGCTCTTTCAAGCACCAAACAAGTGTGAAATTTGTAATTACCCAAAGCCTCAATCAAGCATCCTTATTTCTAGGATGATGCTCTTCACATGATTTGCACTGCTAATACACTTATTTCTAAGATTGCAAAAGGAAGCAACCATAGGCTTAATTGTCTAACATTATCTTGTCCCCCTATAACCCTTTTTTAAGAATGTTATAGGTTACCTCATATTGACATTTATCCCTCTTTTGAGGATGATAAAGTTTTTCTAGATTTTGGGGTTTTCACCCATCAAACCTATTAGGAGATTTGGGGCTTTCGCCCATCAAATTCTATCTCAAAAGCTTAAGCAATGGTGAAATCCTTACTCAACAACTAATAATCATGCAAACACAATAATACCCATACACAAATTATGATACAAAATCAAACCAACAACACCAAGAGCTTCAAGTAGGCTCGGATTTCAGTCCAACAACACAAGAACAACAAGTTTAAGTTTCGGTTTTTCAGCCCACAACAAAAGAACAACAAGATAGATAACAATGCTAGTGAATCGAAAAGAGCCCCACACGGCTTCACTAGACTTTAAGATAACAAAATCAACAACAACAACAAGATAAAGAAAGATAGATAACTTGACATATAACATTCAAGAAACTAAGAACCCTAACATCAAGAGAGGACCCTAAGTCTAATGAATATAAACACCAAATTCTTACGAGGACCAAGAGGCACTCAACGACCTCAAAACCCTTGTTTCTAGCCAAAGAGACAACACAAGTATCCCTCTACTTGTGAGATAATAGGGGCGGCTTCTATGAGTGGAAGAGAGAGGAAAGGTTTAGTGTTTTAGGTTACAAAAATCAGCATTCAAAAACTAAGGAATAACTCTCTAACATGTTCTATTTATACTACAAACAAAAGGGGTAAAATGACCCATCCGCCCTTGCTTCTTGTGCCAACCTTGGAGAGTAGTTTATTACACATTAGGACCTCTTTTCACACATAAAAATGTTTAGGTCCTTGGTTGGTTCAATCACCAACTCACACACGGCCATTTGCATGAACAAAGCTTGGAGTTTTTGTAATTCCCGAGCTTGGCTTCGTGTGAAAGGCCGTGTACCTATGGAGGCTGCCCTAACCGTATCATCCTCTCCATCTTGAGAGGAATTTGACCTCAAATTCAGCATTTGGTCATCTTCAGCCGCATCCACGAGGAAGAGATCACCAATGTTGAAAGTGTTGTGCACTTGATATTCCGGTGGATGGTCAATCTTGTAGGCGTTGTCATTGATTCTCTCAAGTACTTGGAAAGGACCATCACCCCTTGGCAGCAATTTGGACTTCCTTTGAGCTGGAAACCGATCCTTTCGAAGATGCACCCACACCCAATCTCCGGGTTCAAGCACAAACCTTCTTCTCCCTTTGTTTACCCTTTTTGCAATCTCTTGGTTCTTCTTTTCAAGCTTGATCCGCACCGTCTCATGCATTTTATTCATTGCCTCGGCTCTTTTATTTCCATCTAAGCTGGTCATGAGATCACTTGACAAAGGAGTGAGATCTAAAGGGGTAAGGGGATTCAGGCCGTAAACACATTCAAAGGGAGTCATTCCCGTGCTCGAATGTATTACCCGGTTGTATGCAAATTCCACCAAGGGTAGGTGATCTTCCCATGACGTCAGTTTACCTTTAACCATAGAACGTAGCATAGACCAGACCCCAAGGTTCTATTTACTACCTCCGTTTGGCCATCGGTTTGTGGGTGACAAGACGTGGAGAAAAGTAACTTCGTTCCAAGCCTACTCCACATGGACTTCCAAAAGAGACTTAGGAACTTGGAGTCCCTATCGCTCACAATAGTCCTCGGTACCCCGTGAAGCTTTACAACATGTGCAACAAACAATGAAGCTACACTACGAGCATCCTCGGTTTTAGCACATGGAATAAAATGAGCCATTTTAGAGAATCTATCAACAATAACAAAAATGCTATCTCGGCCCCTTCTAGTCCTTGGCAGCCCCAAAACAAAATCCATCGAAATGTCCAACCAAGGCCTAAGGGGAGTAGGGAGTGGGGTGTATAATCCTTGAGGTAGGAGACGAGATTTCGCACTCCGGCAGGCCACACATTGACTACAAATTTTAGTGACGTCTTTGTGCATTTTAGGCCAATAGAAGTTCTCCTCTAAGATTCCGAGGGTCTTGTCTACCCCAAAGTGACCCATGAGGCCTCCGTCATGGGCCTCCCTCACAAATAATTCCCTCCAAGAACTAGAAGGAACACACAACCTCCTCCCCTTGAACATATACCCATCGAACCGAGAGTAGGAGGAATGGTCATTCTCCTTAAGCCAACGGTCCCTTCCCCACTCTTCGCATTCCCTAAATATAGGAGCAAAGGTAGGATCCTCGGGATACAACAACCGCAAGCTCTCAAAACCCATCAATTTCGAAGACAAGGTAGCAACAAGCACATGCTTCCTAGACAAGGCATCGGCAACGACATTTTCCTTTCCCCTTTTGTAATGAATTACATAAGGGAAAGTCTCGATGAACTCAATCCACTTAGCATGACGCCTATTCAACTTGTCTTGGCTCTTAAGGTGTTTCAACGACTCATGATCCGTTCGTATCACAAACTCCTTAGGCCACAAATAATGTTGCCAATTTCCCAAGGCTCTAATAAGGGCGTACAACTCCAAATCATATGTTGAGTAATTAAGAGTTGCCCCTTTGAGCTTTTCACTGAAATAAGCAACGGGCTTACCTTCTTGCATCAAAACAGCCCCGATGCCAACCTTACTAGCATCACACTCTACTTCAAACATCTTATCAAAATCGGGCAATTGCAATAAAGGCGCCGAGATGAGCGTAGCTTTCAAGGCCTCAAAAGCCCTAGCCTGCTCATCACCCCATTTAAAGGGTCCGTCCTTTCTAATTGCCTCGGTCAAGGGGGCTGCTATGGAACTAAATCCTTTGACAAACCTCCTATAAAAGCTTGCCAACCCGTGGAAACTTCGGATTTCTCCAATAGTTTTAGGGGTCGGCCAACTTCGAATAGAGTCTATCTTGGAATCGTCCACTTCCACACCCCTTGAGCTCACGACAAAACCCAAGAATATAACTTTATCAACACCAAAAGAACACTTCTCCATGTTGGCATACAGCTTCTCCTTTCGGAGCACATCAAACACACATCTCAAATGCATTACATGATCATCAATAGATTTACTATACACCAACACATCATCAAAGTAAACCACCACAAACTTTCCAATATAAGGCTTCATTACATGATTCATTAGCCTCATAAATGTGCTAGGAGCATTGGTAAGGCCGAAGGGCATGACCAACCACTCATATAGACCGAATTTGGTCTTGAATGCGGTCTTCCACTCATCACCGGGTTGCATGCGAATTTGGTGATAGCCGCTCCTAAGGTCCACTTTAGAAAACAAACAAGAGTCGTGGAGCTCATCTAACATATCATCTAGTCTAGGGATTGGATGACGATACCTTATCGTGATTTTGTTGATGGCTCTACAATCGACGCACATGCGCCAAGTTCCGTCCTTCTTTGGTACCAAAAGCACCGGAACAGCACACGGACTCATGCTTTCCTTGATGTATCCCTTGTTGAGAAGCTCCTCAACTTGTCTTTCAAGCTCCTTAGTGTCCATGGGATTGCTCCTATAGGCCGGTTTGTTTGGAAGTTGTGAACCCGACACCAAATCAATTTGGTTCTCAATTCCCCGAAGTGGGGGCAATCCTTGCGGAAGTTCTTGAGGAAATACATCTTCATACTCCTGCAACACACAAGAAATCAAAGGGAAATGGAAGAATTAGTGGGGTTAGTATTAAAACAATGGGCCAAAAGTAACATCGGCTTGTTTTCATCATGGTCCAAGAAGAGTTCTTTCCTCCTAGCCAACATCACTACGTTTTCCATCTCCCTTGTCGTTGGGACAGCCTCGGATGTCCCTACTTCCTCACCTACGACATCCCCCCCCCTTTTCTCCCTTTCCGAATTCCTTCCCCTTTCCCTTTAACTCTCACATCTTTTGATGCCACTCATTTACTTGGGAGGGTGAAAGAGGGTGAAGTGTGACCTTTCGGCCATCCTTCTCAAGTGTATACCGGTTGGACCTCCCATCGTGTTTAGTAGACCTATCATATTGCCATGGTCTACCTAACAACAAGTGACATGCTTGGATTGGGATCACGTCACAAAGCACTTCATCGTGGTAGTTTCCCACCTTAAACCGAATCACACATTGCCTTGTGACCTTTAATTCACCACAATCGTTCAACCATTGTAGCTTGTAAGGACTAGTGTGTAGTGTAGTTGGTAGCTTCAAGAAATTTACCATAGCATGGCTCGCAACATTTGTACAACTACCACTATCAATCACCAAGGTGCACACACTCCCCTTTACAAGACACTTAGTATGGAATAGATTTTCCTTTTGACTCGGGTCATCCATCGCCTTACTAATCATGACACATCTAACCACAAAGTTTGGAACCACACACTCCCCTTCTTGTTGATAGACATCTTCACTACCATCTAATTCATCATCATTCGGCCCATTTTCAGCTCCCTCTCCATCTTGAGGCTCGGCCTCATCCTCCCCCCTTTCGGAAACCACCTCCTCACCAAGGTAGTACACTTTTCCTTCTCGTAGGATCACATTGCGCCAGTTCGGACATTCATTGGCCTTATGCCCCCAACCTTGGCACTTGAAGCATTGGAACCCCTTTGGGTTGGGATATTTGTGAGCCTCCGGTTTCGGAGGGAACTTAGGGACTGTTTTGGACTCGGGAAGCTTCGTAGGGGCAGGTTGGTCCTTGTTTTTGGGCCAACCCGAGGGGGTTTGTACCCTTGCCTTGAAGGCTGATCTCTCCTTAAGTTCCCTTTCAATCTCTAGGGCCGCTTGGAATATACCGTCAATGGTTTCAAACCGGTGAAGGGTCAAATGAGTGGAGATCTCTTTGTTCAACCCACACTTGAACCGGATGATGTCGTGACTGATTTGCTCCCCACGATGATCAAGTTTCAACATGAGTTGTTGGAACTCGTCAAAATAGGCCATCACACTCTTGCCTCCTTGCCGCAAGCCATATAATCTAGCGAGCAACTCATGACGATATCTCTCGGGAAAGTATCGTTGTCTCATCAAATACCTCAACCGATACAAAGGTGGTGGCTGCCCATCCACTAATTCATTACCAAATCATTTAACATACTCCCACCAAGTGTTAGCATAGCCCTCGAGGTGAGCTATAGCGTAGCAACTCTTCTTTTCTTCCGAGATGTCATTAACTTGGAAAACTTTGTCACAAGCCGATTCCCAAGTTAAGTAGGTCTCGGGGTCACTTTCACCCTTAAAGATGGGTAGACTCAACTTGATGGTGTTGATGCCTACGTCTCTCTCTTGGTGTCGGTTTCCCCTATCTCCATACCCCCGGTATCTCCTAGGTTCTCCTCGACCCCCTCTTAACTCCTCCTCCCTCATATAAGCATCATCAAAGGCTCCATCTCCTTCATACTCCTCTCTACCGTATCCTTCAAAGTGGGCTGGCCGGCCTTGGCCGTTTTGATTCGGAGGATTTGGAATTTGCGGTCTTTGGGTTAATGGAGCTTGGAATGGAGGGTTTGGAATTAGTGGAGGTACTTGGCGTCCAAATCTCTCTTGTGGAATTGGAGGGGCTTGGAAATGTAGTGGTCTAGTGGAGTCTCGGTTTGGAGGCAAAGAGGTAGTTTGGCTTGCGGTATTTAGTGGAGCTTGGGGTGCACTTAGCATTTGGTGGACTGTTTCGGGGGTGATGGTTGCGGAGGAGGTCCTATCATGACCATTGGTAGATACATGTAGAGGAGTAGAAGGACGAGAGTTCCTTTGACTCTCCACTTGTTCTAATCTCCCACTAATAGTCGACACTTCCCCCTTGATTGCTGCCAAGTCCCCTCTCACGGCCCCAAATTCCGAATTCAACCTTTCAAGTGTCCGGGTAACGGCCTCAAGAGTGACCCTCATAGAATCAAGGGCATTAGTATCCACATTATGAGACGTAGCTCCTTCCATTGTCAAGGTATTATCCGCTTTAGTTCACCACAAGTTCGTGTTCCACAAGTGTTTTATAATTGGCTAGTAACCGTGAGATTTTTAAGGTATGAGTAAGCTCTTATCCGGAATGGATTCTTGTTTGAAGACTCAAAGAATTCTTGTCGGACTAGAGTCAAAATCAGCAATTCGTTCAAACGAATAAAAGCACTCAAATAATCGTTGACACGAACAAACGGTTCAAGGAACTAGTTGACAACCTAGTAGGAAGGTACTAGTTTGTTAATTAGTTCTAGTACCAAGTAAGGTAAACCAAGGATCAACAATTAGCAACCAAAGAATATCCTAAGTTGAGCTTATAGCGACGGGGTAGCATGCAATGGTCCCACACGTTCTTCTTCTCTCTTTTTTTTTTTTTTTTGTTTTGTGTTAATATTCACACAACTTGTTATAGTTTGCAAAGTGTTTTGGTGGGAAAAATAAAATCTTGTAGTATTTCACCCTTTTCAAACTCAAGAAAGTGGGGTTTGGTTGGCTAATCCCACAAAACAAGGCTCCTTGAATTAGGGAAAAGTGATTGACAAGACTAAAAGGTGATGGGTGCAAGTCTTTCACAACAACTTTATAGCTTGTCTTACCACTTGAGCACACAACAAGATGGACAAGGTGAACAAGTTCAAAAGATGAACACCTCAACAAACTTCATCAACTTCTTTAGCACATAAACACACAACCACCGATTTTTTTTTTTTTGGTTATCAACAACATACAACTTTCGGCCACTTCAAGTCACTACACAATGTTCAAGTTTTCAAGCTCAACTTTTGGATCTAGACACTTTAGTGTTGGTGAGAAAGAAACCAACACTAGAAACTCACTAATCAAGCAAAATAACACCTAGATCTAAACATACAACATCATTCTTGGTTTCAACTTTTAATGGACAGATTTTCAGAATTTCTTTTTGGTGTAGTTTGTTTAAGCCGTGAACTAGCCCAAGATGGGTTATGTTGGAACACAACCGGTCTCGCTTTGATACCAAATGATACAAAATCAAACCAACAACACCAAGAGATTCAAGTAGGCTCGGATTTCAGTCCAACAACACAAGAACAACAAGTTTAAGTTTCGGTTTTTCAGCCCACAACACAAGAACAACAAGATAGATAACAATGCTAGTGAATCGAAAAGAGCCCCACACGGCTTCACTAGACTTTAAGATAACAAAATCAACAACAACAACAAGATAAAGAAAGATAGATAACTTGACATATAACATTCAAGAAACTAATAACCCTAACATCAAGAGAGGACCCTAAGTCTAATGAATATAAACACCAAATTCTTACGAGGACCAAGAGGCACTCAACGACCTCAAAACCCTTGTTTCTAGCCAAAGAGACAACACAAGTATCCCTCTACTTGTGAGATAATAGGGGCGGCTTCTATGAGTGGAAGAGAGAGGAAAGGTTTAGTGTTTTAGGTTACAAAAATCAGCATTCAAAAACTAAGGAATAACTCTCTAACATGTTCTATTTATACTACAAACAAAAGGGGTAAAATGACCCATCCGCCCTTGCTTCTTGTGCCAACCTTGGAGAGTAGTTTATTACACATTAGGACCTCTCTTCACACATAAAAATGTTTAGGTCCTTGGTTGGTTCAATCACCAACTCACACACGGCCATTTGCATGAACAAAGCTTGGAGTTTTTGTAATTCCCGAGCTTGGCTTCGTGTGAAAGGCCGTGTACCTGTGGAGGCTGCCCTAACCGTATCAAATTACACTCTAGTTCAACATTGATACAAGCATAAAGAGCACAAGGATTACAAGGTCTTATCAAAGCTTCATGCTTCGGATTATCAAAGAGTCAAGCCTCGGATTTGAAAATGCTTGAAGATGTTTTGGAACCATTACAATGCCTTGTTCATGTTAAAGATTGGAGAAAGGGTTCTTAAACTCCAAGGTCGCCTATACTTGGGATTATTAAGGGTAATATTGTCTTTTGATGGCTTATTTTTACACTCCAAAGGAGCACCCTTCATTAAGGGTATTTTAGTCATTGTTATGTAATAGTATAAATAGACCTATTAGCTTCTATTTTCCTGATTTTTTGATGAAATTGGAAATTACTCTTATATTGTAGTTTTTAGTCTCTAGTTTTAGCTCTTAGAATCTGAAATTTGGTCCAAGAACATTTGAAGTTAGGGTTTCACTTGTTTTGAATAATTTGGCAAGAAAGGTGTACTTGAGGAAGAGTGTTTCCTTTGGGTCACCTAAGAGGAAGGTTTGAACTCTTATTTGTGAGGTTTGTTGAAGATTTTGAAACATCTTCTAGTGCTAATCACTGAATAGGAGTAAGGGTCTTTCTATCTATCCTTTAATTTCAAGCATTCTTATTCTTCATCTCCATTCTATGTGTTGTTTTCTCTTTATTTGGTTGCTGGAATTTGCATCTTAGTAACCATTTTCGTGTGTTCATATCCATTAGGCTATCATTTGGTATCAAATCCTTGGTTAGAGTTGTTCCAACATCCCTAAATCTTGGTTTTAGTGTTCTTATTTAGAAAATCTCAATGAAAAAGAGTCAAAAAATCAGAAAATACAAAAAAAAATGGTGCCTAGTGTTGTCTTGTGTTAGATCCGAATTTAGAGTCTTATATCTACAAGATTTTACTTTGTTTTGAAGTTTTATTGTGTTATATTCTTGTTCTATAACACCTAGGGAGTCTTGATCTACATTTGGAAAAAGATTTGGTCAATTTTGTGCTAGATCCACCATGGTTATGGTGTTTTGAAGCTTCAAGAAGCTAGATCTGTGTGTTTATTGTGTTGTGAGCGTTGATTGGTTGTGATTTATTGTTATTTGAGCTCAGCTTAGCCTAAGGAACCTAGATTTACAAAAACAATAGATTTGGAGTTCATTTGGTTAGGGGTCAAACTTTGGTCAACTCTTAAATATTCATCTTGTTCTTCCATGTTCATCAAGTCTTGCTAAGGAAGAATATTCAAAGAGTGTGTTTGATCCAAAAAATGAGAAGAAAGAGAGTGTACTTTGTGTTTGTGAAAGAATGTTCCTTGGCATATCATTGTCATCCAAAGAAAGAAGAGACAAAGGAATAATCAAAGTACAAAATCAAGTACATTCCAAGTACAAAGGGGGGACCATATGTTTTTGAATCCATTTAAAGCTCTAAAAAGTCTTTAAAGCCTTCATTTTTTCCTCCCAAACAAAATTCTTCTTCACCAAAGGGGTTCTAGGCCGAGACTTGAGAATTAGGGTTAAAATATTTGAAAACTCAACGTCCAATCCTAAGCTGCCATGTCATCACTAGCTAATCGGACAAATTGAGTTCTTAGGTAGATTTCCTAGTTTCTAATTTTGATTATAGTTTCCTTAAGTTAATTCTATCACTAATTAGCAAACTAGTAAGTACCTACTAGGTTGGTAATTAGTTTTGAGTTTGTTTATTTCGTGTCTCCAGTTTTTTGTGTGCTTTTCTCATTTTTAAGTCATAGTATTTTGTTGGTTCAAGTTCGTGCAACACTTATTTTGAGTCGTTTCAAAAAAAGATCAATTCCGAGTTAAAGCTTCTCACCTCTCAAGTAACTTACCAAGTATTGTTGATTCTCCAATGCTTGTGAAGCCAAGTGTGAGGTGAGATTGAGAGTAAGTGAAGTGAGGCTTTTGAACTAACGTGTTTGCTCATTTTTTAGGTTATTTACTTGCTGTTTTGGCACTTTTTAGGTACATTTTCCATGGAATCCGAAGGTACTACTTTCCAACCATAGGGAAATGATGTTATTGGAGCCTTGATGGCTTGGATTGATGCCTTGGGTTGAGACTTTTCTCAAAGGATGGAAGATAGTCATGATGCCTTGCGAAGAGACATGAAGAGTGATATAGATGCTATGCGGACTGAGATTTCTCCTTTTAGTGGGAGGCTTGATTTTGTTGAAATTAGAGGAACTCATGACCTTCTTCTACTCCTAATCTCTACCATGCATCCTCTAGTGTCCAAGGCAATAACTCTTCCATGACTATAATACCCAAAACCCTCCACCAAATGCTTAACCCTCCAAGAGTTTCCCAAAACCAGCCACTAAACCCACCCCAAACCTCTCCTAACCGAACCCTACAAAGACCACTACACTCCCAAATGAACCAAGTCCAACAAGAAGGACTTGGAACTCAAACTCCACCACCAAATCCGAACCAAATACCTCCACAAAACACCACCTACCAAATTCCAAATCCCATGGACCAAAGACCTGACCAACTACCACCTCAAATACCACAAGTCCAAGCTCCAAATAACCAAAGACCAAATCCACCTCCCCAAAGACCCCAAATCCGAAACCAACACTTTACTTTGAGGATTATGGTAAAGGGGAGTATGAAGGTTATGAAGTTTCTCATGGTGATGATTGGTTCGTTGAAGAAGAAAAGAAGGAAAAGAAAAGGGAAGTCGTAGGTAGTGAGGTTGGAAATAAAAAAAATTGCTTGATTGTGGGTCTTGTCTAGAAAGAACCTTTGTCACTTCCTAACCCAAAAGCTAACATTTTTCCTAGCTTTGATTCTTCTTATGTGCAGGTACTAGATGAAATTATAATCAAGAAGGGATCCAAATGGAGTTCTATATAAAAGCATGAGAAATGAACTAGAGGCTCACTTTACCAAGAGTGCCAAAAAAGTGGACTGCCCAAGCCTTACCCAAGGTGACTTTGCTACCCTCAACACTTCTTTGAACTCTAAATATTGTGATTTAGTGTCTAGTGAAGTGGTTTTGGGTTTGCAATTCCATATCTCTTTCCTTAGTAACTCTTTTGTTGTGAATAATGATCAAATTTCTCTTAAAACTAGTTCACTACTTGAGCATGAGAATGGTATGTTTGAGAATTTCTAAGTTAGTGATGATGCTTGTATTGATGATCTTGGTATTGAATATGGCCATTTGAACTTGTGTAATGAAATCCATGATATTAGTCTTGTTCATAGTAGCCTTGTGTATGTCAAAGTTGTGTGTAATACATTGAATAATTGTGAGCAAATTAGCCTAATGAAGGGAGTGGGTCATCTCGGCTTAGATCTTTTATCTTCTACTTCCATTTGATCCTGAAATTCCTTTGGTATGTGGGTGGAATAATTTCTGGTCATGTGCATTTATTTTTTATGTTGATACTACCTTGGTATCCTTTATGCTAAGACTTTTATGTCAAACACAAAAGACCCGTGGATTATTTCAAATGTGAACAACCTTGGCTTATTGGTGCTTGTAATGTAGATCTTGATGATGAATATAGTCCTTTGAATTGATAAAGACCTTGATAGTAGAATGCTTCATAGTAACCATGTTCATAGAGATGTGGTGAGTGATAGGTTATGTGTTGTTAAAGAAACCTTTTTAATCCATAGATGTTGAATTTTGAATGTTTGTCTTCCCTTGAAAACAAGTGGCATTTGTGTTAGTTTCAGATTGTATCATTCACTCATTGATGTTCGTATTAGTTCTGTCCTTTGTGGTGCTAGTGGTCGGTGTTTCTTACTCATAACAAAGGATGGTTGGTTATATTCAAAGAGTGTACCCCCTTGGCATGTTTACCTAAGTTGTGATACTAATGCTAACCCTCCTATCACAAGGATTGTGTGTTTGTTTTCCCTCTCTTTGGTTTTACAAGGTTTGAATTTGTGGTCAAATTCCTTTCAAGATGGAGAGGATGATATAAGCATAAAGAGCACAAGGATTACAAGGTCTTATCAAAGCTTCACGCTTCGGATTGTCAAAGGGTCAAGCCTCGGATTTGAAAATGCTTGAAGACATTTTGGAACCATTACAACGCCTTGTTCAAGTTGAAGATTGGAGAAAGGGTTCTTAAACTCCAAGGTCACCTATACTTGGGATTATTAAGGGCAATATTGTCTTTTGATGGCTTTCTTTTACACTTCAAAGGAGCACCCTTCATTAAGGGTATTTTAGTCATTGTTATGTAATAGTATAAATAGACCTATTAGCTTCTATTTTCCTGAGTCTTTGATAAAATTTGATATTACTCTTATATTGTAGTTTTTAGTCTCTAGTTTTAGCAATTAGAATCGGAAATTTGGTCCAAGAACATTTGAAGTTAGCATTTCACTTGTTTTGGATAATTTGGCAAGAAAGGTGTACTTGAGGAAGAGTGTTTCCTTTGGGTTACCTAAGAGGAAGGTTTGAACTCTTATTTGTGAGGTGTTTTGAAGATTTTGAAACATCTTTTAGTGCTAATCATTGAATAGGAGTAAGGGTCTTTCTATCTATCCTTTAAATTCAAGCATGCTTCTTCTTCATCTCCATTCTATGTGTTGTTTTCTCTTTATTTGGTTGCTGAAATTTGCATTTTAGTAACCATTTTCATGTGTTCATATCCATTAGGCTATCAAACATAAACCCAAGACTAAATTACTTAGCTACTCATAAAGAAAGTAAAGAGAAATATACCATAAGGACTATTCAAAGCATTCATTCTTCAAAAAAATCCTATGAAATTTAGCCTCCAAAGTTAACTACATACTTTCCCAATTAGGGCTTCAAGTCTATAATTCAAAGATATCTTATGAGGTTGGCAATACCCAAAGAAGAAAGGGTTTTCTCTTATATATGGTTTGGGATTCGTCTACGTTCTTTTACAGATTTTTCCCTAGGCATATACCCATGTGGCTGCGATTATGCATGTCTATCCACGACTATGTCCACGTGGCTGCGGTTGTGTGTCACGACCACGTTGTGCTGACCGTCTTAACTGACCGCGACCGTGGATTGAGAACCGCGGTCATGGTAAGTGGGTTGATGTAGTCCAGGTCTTTAGTTGCACTCTTCTTTACTTTATTTTTATCATTTTTAGATCCAATCCACATCTTTTGATCTCCTCAACTTTATGCCTACATAGAGTGGATATTAGTATATTTACTCATGAATATGTCTTATTTATTCATTCAAAATAAGGTAATATGCACAAATATTGAGTGAGAATAAGTGGTAAAATCACTACTCATCCCTTACTATATAAGGCGTGTTGGTTTATGGTCCAAGTGCGCTTACCATATAAGGGGTGTTAGTTCTTGGTCCAAATTCACTCACCATATAAGGCGTGTTGGTTCATGGTCCAAGTCCTCTTACCATGCAAAGTGGGTTGATTTGTGGTCCAAGTCCGCTTACCATATAATATATGTTGGCTCGAGGCTCATGTACCCTTGCCTATTATAGCGTAAAGGATTCTATGTGTCTAAAATATAAGGGTGGAAGGTTGGTAGTCCTTCATACCTTATCTCATGAATGAATGTATCATAAATACATGTTACAACTTGTTCCATGATTTGATTTATTGGGTCACTATATGTATATGTGTCTTTAATATGCCTATTCTTATATAAATGCGATTCCATACGATGGATTGACATGGATTGATCAAATGTACTATTTCATCCTTATACTTAAGTTACATGCTAGCATTCCAACCACTAACTGTCTTCGGACACTACGTCCCCACGTGATGTAGGGCCCGGAGTATCTTCTTCTTTTCCTACGCAAAGATTCAGTGATTGAAGTGGTTTGTGCATTGACTTGGAGTGATGAACCTCATTACTTCGGAGGGTATTCACCTCTTGGTCTTCTATCTTTTAGACTTAGTATCTTTCAAACTTGGTTTGGCTATAGTCGGGGGCTTATCCCAACACATACACTTATTAACTATGGTTTTGTATAGAGGTATTCTGAACTACTGTGAACTTGGGTGTAGTTATTAAAATGAATCTAATATTGACTTATGATATTATTTTCGCTATTCTAATATGTGAGTTGGAGTTACTTCGACTCCTATGGCATAATGACTGTTTGGGTTGGGTTATTAGGGCAACCTCTGGTTCATGTGAGCTTGAAATACCCATACAATATAGTTCGAATTTTGGGTCGTGTCAGTCTTGTTGTTCTTCTTATTCTACATTTTGGTTCTCATTCTCTCTTAGTGTTTCAACCACGTAAACCCTTAACACCGGCCTGGCTGAATCACTAAGATAAGAATGCAACCTAACATGATCGGTTATCTTGAAAGGCAGTACCCTCTGATTTTCAAAGGAGCTATTTATGTAGCTGATGACGAGTTCTTCCGGTTGACAATTCAGTCCATAATAGTTGATGATTGAGTTTACAAAATCATCATACGAAACATCACTTTGGACTGTCATAGCTATCATCTCTAGTATTTCACCCTATTTCTAATGCCATACATATTGATTGCTCTTCTCAATCCATTAACCATGATAATACATACCTATTGTTATTGATCTCTCCATTAGTGGTACCTAAATAAAGTCATTTGTTAAAAAAAGTTAATAATGACATTATAATAAAGTTAATAGTGATTTCATAGTGTCGTAACATGAACCCCAATAGATATGTAACTTGTTGCAAAAAGAAAAAAATATTTTTCAATAGGTAAGTGATCAGTTACAACAGATTACTTACCCATTGGGATTCATGTTACACTCCTGAAGATGATTTTAACATATGAGTCATTTGTTGTAACTGGTGAATCATATGTTGCAACAGACTATACATCTGTTAGAACTGATAAAACTCCTGTTGGGATAGATGTTACAGTACTAAAGAACCTTTGAAGTTGATTCCAATATATGAGTGGCATGTTGCAATAGATAACTAACTTGTTTCTATAAATGACTTACTTGTTGCAACAGACGACGCATCTGTTGGAATCGAGTTCAGCTTTTGTTGCAACAGACGACGCGTCTATTGGAATTGAGTTCTGGTTCTGTTGCAATAGGTGACTAATTTGTTACAACAGATAACTAGTGTGTTGCAATAGAGGGGTCATATGTTGCAACAGATAACCTAACTGTTTGATTTATGTTATGGCACTATAGAACCATAAACATGAATTCAACATATGAGTCTTCCATTGCAACAGATGGCTCATCTATCGCAATAAATAAATGATTTGTTTAAACATATAGCTCTTATGTTGCATTCATGTTTGTGTGCTATCTATTATTGAAAAATAGCACAATAGCTGTTACCCAGATGAAAAATTCAACTAAAAATCATAATTTTACTTACGAAAGTTTCCTATGAAGTAATTCCAAAGTGGAAAGTGACGTACAAAATAAAATTTGACCTAAGAAATTGGTCAAGTAGTAGCAATAGCAGTAACAACAACAATAATGGTCAACAAGAAGAAGATGAAGATGATAATGAAGTAGAAAATGATGATAATGAAGAAGAAGAAGATGAATAAAGCAACAGCAGCAATGAGCAACAAAAATCGCTAAGAGATAGAAAACAACAATGGATAAGAACAGAGAGAAATGCTTTCCAACCATTTCCTGCTATATTAAGTTAACGTTTGGATCAAAGTATAAATTTAAAAACTTGTGGAATATTCTCAAACTTTCCCAACTTTCTTAATTCATAATAAAGTAATTGTCACCTATACTCAATTATTAAGACTTGAGTTACCTATACCTCATTTTGAAACTCTTTTGTCACTTTTAACTAAATGCCCCAAGAAACTAGTATTTTGTTTGTACTTCAGTTAGATCATTACTTTGGTTTTAAAAAATTCGCCAACACTCCTAAAATCAACTATAAGGTTAAAAACATCTTTTTCGGTGTTTATTATACTCATAAATAATAAAAAAAATTGAATTTATTTATAATATCAATAAACTATCTATATATTTGTAACCAAAAATACAATAAATATTTTCTATATTTATTTTAATTATTATTTGACAAAAATATATTAATAAATTCAAATTTTATAATGTTGGGCCCGTGCTAACACATACCATTGCTCCCAAGTTTTTAATTATAGGTGTGTACTTTTAAACCGTCTAAATTAATCGTAATAAATTTTATATATTACTGTATAATCTATAATATAAGAGTGAATGTTAAGGAGCTTAGGGTAAATCAGGGTGTTTTAGTCATTTTATAATTTCACAAATATATAGAACAATCTGAGTGACATCTATATGTTGGGATTCTAGCAGTTTTTACACTTCATTTATTTGATTTTGTTTCTCTATGAATTTGTTTTTCTGCTGGAGAAGTCAAAGCTTGAGTTGGAAGACCAAGGACACAAGGCGCATGTATGTATATCTATGGAGATTTGTTTTAATCATGTAACATATGATTATCAATAATACTCTTATTACATAACAAAATGCTAATCTCCTTTCTATTGTACGTTCACCATTACCAAGTGATTTTTGGTTTATTTGTTTTGCCACTTAACATGATCATCATGGCTAAACTCATAATATTGTTTCAGATTTTAATAATTTTAAACTTCTGCCTATATTTTAATCCTTCAAGTCATTACTTATGGACTTTCCTAACTAAATATGTACAAACTAGATATATAGGAATCTATGCTAGTACTGTCCCGATATATATTACTTTCTTTGTAACAAATTAAGTGATACAAATAGTATTTACATAATCAATAAAAAAATTTATATGATTTTTAGATATTTTAAGTTGTTAGATATTATGAGTTATAATAAATTTTTCATAATTTTCAAATATTATATGCAGTTTCATGTATTACAATAATTTTACCTTACAAATCCTATGATACTTAAAGATGTGCATATGTTGAGTTCACGACTCCTGACTATACAAGTTGCAAAGAAAAATGTTAATCAATTATAGCAGGTCGAGAGAAACTGCAACACTACATTGACTTGGGAGTATTTTGTGTCTTTGGACTGTATAACTAGTAGGATTTGTTCCAACGCTCCTAGATCTTCGATACCCTCTTCTCATTGACCTTCATAGGTAGATTCCTATTCTTTGGAACATATGAAAAAAAAGTGAACCGAAGATTTTGATTTCAAATCCAATAATTTATTGACCATTAAAGTAAATAAGTGCACGATCCTATGCAAATAAGTTTAAAAACGGCAGATAGCCTTCTTCCAATTGGTCGTAGTGAATGGGAATTTATACTTGGGAATAAAAAAACTAGAAAATGGTTACTTCTATTGATATCATATTAAACCGAAAGTAACTGAACTCAAGGTCCACCTCTAAGAGTGAGACTTACTGGTATTTCTTGTTATTCCATATGTACTTGGCAATTCTTTATGTTGTCTTTATTATTATACTATAGGTTCTTAAAACGACTGGAATACTGCCACTTCTGCACGTCCGATTTCTATATTAATGGACCCTTAACAAACAATAAATAATCCTCACAACACAACAAAGGTTTATGTATATACCCGCTGCTAAAAAGAATGCCCCTCTGTTGCAGCAACACCTAAAAAATGAAAGGTAACATCTAAGCATATCTTTGAAAATATACGCTATTTAAATCCTACTAAACCAATATATGTTACTCAACATATCTCTGATGTTGGATGATCTTATTCTCTTTCAAAAACATATTAGAACATCAAATTGATTATTTTCTCCTTTCTTTATAAAATGTTTTGCTATTCATGCTTATACTACTTTCCTCATAGCTATGACATTTTGCAACATTCCTATGGCACCAAACATGATACAAAAGGGAGAAATATGATTCATGCTTTGAAAATTGGTGAAAAAGATAAGTTCATCAATGTATGTGTCACGACATCATGAGTCATGATGGCACCTACTTTATCCCACCAGTAGGTAAGACAAAACATAGCATAAAATGAAAAGTAATGGGATTGTTGGTGGAAAATATCCTAAATGTTAGAATTACACAAGTAACTAGATTACAATCCATAAAGTACAAGGATAATAGCATAACTGAAGATAAATAAGAAAAAGAGTAAAATATCCTACGACCTAGTAAGGTCGGTACAAGAGTCTCTAAAAAAAGAATAGGAGTACTATAAATAGAAAATACACAATATGCTTGGGATGCCATAAACTGCCCCATAGATCTAGACCTCTTAGAATACCCCCTTTCCAATTCTTGTGTTCTTCTTCTTTGCCTCTGGTCCTCCATTTTTTGTGCAAATGCTTGTATCCTTTCTATGTCCATGTCTTTATTCAAAGCAGCAATAGTACAATCTCTAACTAGATAGGTATCCAATCTATCCATATATTGATATACTCTATCATCCATTGTAGCTACTATGTTAGAGCATACCAAGCCCAAGAGTTAAATCGGAGGCTATACTCTCTCACGCTCATATTCCCTTGGCGAAGATTTAGGAACTGATCTGCACGGGCTTCTCGAATCTTATATGAAAGGTAATGATTAAGAAATGCCTCTTTGAACTCATTCTAAGTAGCTAAAAGTGCATCGATACCCCTAGATCATTTCCAATCGTACTAAAGTATTGCCTCCCCTTTCAATCTATATGTTGCTAGCTCAATTGTCTCTTTACTCGATACATACATGACATCTAGAGACCTTTAGATTTAATCAATAAAGTATCCTGTGGGTCTTCATTAAGATCTGATCCGGTGAATGTAGGAGGATCAAATTTAAGAAAATCCTGCATTCGCAGGCTAGCTACACTATCTGGCCCCTTCCCCAGCAGCCACGTCTATCCGCTTACCTCTGTTCTTACTCATTTTTATAACCGGCATCTTTAGTATAATAAGAGGAAAAAAATAGGTTCAATGGTTAAATATGACTTTACCTACAATATGGGCTCTATTGCACAATCTAAGCTATGAAGAAAAAGAGATAACCCCTAAATGTCCCATAGCCTCCTATTTATAGATGTGGTGCATAGCACGCCCATAAATAAGACTCTATACAGACACGACTTTGTAGACACCCTAGGACGACCCACTCTGATACCACTTTTGTCATTCCTTAAATCCTATTAGGGCAGACAGACACCCGTAGCCGTAGAGGCTCGAGAGAATTAATTCATCACCTTGAAATTACCATGCAAGTAACTATGACAACCAAAGATTCTGACAAACATGATATTATGTATTGATGAGAATAATTACACATGCAAGCACAAACTGATATATACAACACTTGGCCGTTGGGGCCACCATGTCTAAATGCAAGACACTACCATAACTTTACATAAGTCTACAAAAACTCTAAAAGAAACACATACTTACTTAGGGTTGGGAAAAACCCCCACCCTACTCTTAACCTTCTGGACAATACCAAAATATATGGAACAGACTCGGAAAGCCCCGAATCAACCTAGAGCTCACCAATAGTCACCGAATAGCTGGGCTTCTACTAATGAGGTGTATGAACTGAAGTACCTGTGCCTGCAGAATAAAATACAGGTCCCCTGTGAGGGACGTCAACATGAAAATATGTACTGAGTAAGCAAGGCTGAAGGTAACAACACAAGATACAAAAACACAACATAAAATAGATATAAGTAGTACTAGTAGACCACCTTTATATATACTTGTGAGAATACATATATTACATTCCTTTCTTCATTTTTACCTTCTTACTTCATAATTTTTGTAAGCCATATATCATGCAAATGACCAGCTGATCAGTGGTAAATAGATAAATTATGATCGGCCTATGCTAGGCTTATGCCCCTGGGCTGCCACCTACATATAAAGATTAGGATCGGACCATGCTAGGCTTATACCCATGAGCTGCCACCCATATATAAAGATATTGAGATCGGCCCATACTAGGCTTATGCCCCTGAGATTTCACTTATTTTAGAGATTTACGTTACTTAGTTTATTTAGACTTTGAGATTGTTACTTTGGGGGTCATTACATTATGGTGCCTTGAAATAATAACCTGCACTAAGAGATATGTAAATAGGCAATTAATGCAACAAAAATGAGGTAGAGAGCTGTTGGCATACCAATGAAGTGTTTAGGAGCTTAAAATAACACATGGGTCTTAATTGAGTAAATGGAGAACTTCTAAAATTTTTAAATGAAGATAGATGTGCAGGTTTAACAATAAACACGTATGGAGGTGTTTTGATATATTAAAGAGTGGGAACAAGGTCATTGGATTCTTGGTATATAATACGCTGCTATTATGTGTCATTTGTTACAGAACAACCTTGGAAACATACTTAGTGGAAAAAATGTCCGATTTCATGCCAAAGAGTACAAAATGGAGTATGCCTTACATACCTAGTTATATTGATTTGAAACTAACCCGACTTGACTTCTCGCCTTTTATATTACTTATCCACAATAGAATATATGGTAAACTAGTGTTAGCAACCAACCAACACATTTAGGATACTTAACTTCACTAAAATAGTAATCGGGCATTAAATATGTAATCTATTAATCAGGGGCATTATCTTAACCTTTTTCTTCTCCAATTACACCCACATACCATGCATCTACTTATAAATCATTGAAACTACCTCAGCTTCATTACACCCTCCAAACAATACACAAAAATACATTGGGCAGTAAACAAGGACAATAATTAGTTTGGTGGTGTACCACCACACCTTTCTTCTATATTTCATTACAAACTATCACACTCTTCTCCAATATCAACATGGCAGCCCATAACATGAACATACAAAATAGTCCACAAAACAGTCCCAAATCACTCTTATTGTAGCAACCCATTATTGAACTCATCATCTCTTGAGTTCTCAATAACAACACATCCATAAGTCTCTTTCAAATTCATATACAAGGAGAACAAAATGGAGCAGTCACCTTACCTTAATTCTGCAACTTATTCCTTTAATTGAACTCTTCAAGAACTTGAAATTTCCTTCACACTTTAAACCAAAGAAGAAAAGAGAAGTTCTTTAATATCGAAGAAAAGTGAGCAAATTATTTGTTCTATATTCTACCATATATTTATAATTAATCACTCATAACATCTTTTCATAATCTTTTCTAAGATAATTAAACAAAAACTAAAGGGTTTTCACTTACCTTGGGCTGCAAAAATGAGGGTTTCTTCAAGAACCCGAAATGGAGTTTTAGGGCTGCTGTTCTTAACCTTTATTAAGAAAGAGAGAAAACTGAATTTTAAAAGGGTGAAATTATTTTTAAAATGAATAGAATTGCCAGCAATATTGACCTTATATTGGGCCCTTTAGAACCTTTCTTATTGACCTCATTTTTAGCCACAAATCAGTCCAAGTAGGTGATGCACCTACTTAAGGGTCCAAGCTACTAAAACTTCAAAGTAGGTGATGCACCTACTTGCTTGATATCTTGTTGGGCTCAATTATATTTGGGCCTTGGCAGATTGTGTGTGTTGGGCCTTATACCCATTTTCTTTCTCTTCTATTTAATTTGGGCCCAAGTGAGTACATTACATTGCCCAAATCTGGTCCATAGCAATATGTCCATTAATTTAGTCCAAATAGCATAAGTAGGTGACTCACCTACTAGCTTAATTAAGTCCAGCAAGCACCTCAATATTTTATTCAATTTTTAGCTCCTAATCCCTTTAATCTAACCTTCAAATTATACGCACTTGGTCACTTTAAACTTTGGATCCAAATACTAGCTTAAGATCCCAAGTTTAAATAGTTGTATCGACTTTAACTTAGTCGCATCACATAAAAATACATGGGCAACATCTATAATCCTATATACACCATTAGCACTTGCATAACAATCCCATCTGTTACTATACCACAAGGCTATAAAAGGTTCCAAATAATTAGAACAAGTACAAGCAATATATGAGATGTTACATAAATTACCCTACCTATGGTTTAGAGATGTACACAACTGTTTTTACTTTAATGTTGTGGTTACAATACTTGTATGGAGTCCATTTTGAGATGTTCTTTGATACGGTTAGGGCAGCCTCCACAGGTACACGGCCTTTCACACGAAGCCAAGCTCGGGAATTATAAAAACTCCAAGCTTTGTTCATGCAAATGGCCGTGTGTGAGTTGGTGATTGAACCAACCAAGGACCTAAACGTTTTTATGTGTGAAGAGACGTCCTAATGTGTAATAAACTACTCTCCAAGGTTGGCACAAGAAGCAAGGGCGGATGGGTCATTTTACCCCTTTTGTTTGTAGTATAAATAGAACATGTTAGAGAGTTATTCCTTAGTTTTTGAATGCTGATTTTTGTAACCTAAAACACTAAACCTTTCCTCTCTCTTCCACTCATAGAAGCCGCCCCTATTATCTCACAAGTAGAGGGATACTTGTGTTGTCTCTTTGGCTAGAAACAAGGGTTTTGAGGTCGTTGAGTGCCTCTTGGTCCTCGTAAGAATTTGGTGTTTACATTCATTAGACTTAGGGTCCTCTCTTGATGTTAGGGTTCTTAGTTTCTTGAATGTTATATGTCAAGTTATCTATCTTTCTTTATCTTGTTGTTGTTGTTGATTTTGTTATCTTAAAGTCTAGTGAAGCCGTGTGGGGCTCTTTTCGATTCACTAGCATTGTTATCTATCTTGTTGTTCTTGTGTTGTGGGCTGAAAAATCGAAACTTAAACTTGTTGTTCTTGTGTTGTTGGACTGAAATCCGAGCCTACTTGAAGCTCTTGGTGTTGTTGGTTTGATTTTGTATCATTTGGTATCAAAGCGAGACCGGTTGTGTTCCAACATAACCCATCTTGGGCTAGTTCACGGCTTAAACAAACTACACCAAAAAGAAATTCTGAAAATCTGTCCTTTAAAAGTTGAAACCAAGAATGATGTTGTATGTTTAGATCTAGGTGTTATTTTGCTTGTTTAGTGAGTTTCTAGTGATGGTTTCTTTCTCACCAACACTAAAGTGTCTAGATCCAAAAGTTGAGCTTGAAAACTTGAACATTGTGTAGTGACTTGAAGTGGCCGAAAGTTGTATGTTGTTGATAACCAAAAAAAAATAAAAAAATAAAAATTGGTGGTTGTGTGTTTATGTGCTAAAGAAGTTGATGAAGTTTGTTGAGGTGTTCATCTTTTGAACTTGTTCACCTTGTTCATCTTGTTGTGTGCTCAAGTGGTAAGACAAGCTATAAAGTTGTTGTGAAAGACTTACACCCATCACCTTTTAGTCTTGTCAATCACTTTTCCCTAATTCAAGGAGCCTTGTTTTGTGGGATTAGTCAACCAAACCCCACTTTCTTGAGTTTGAAAAGGGTGAAATACTACAAGATTTTATTTTTCCCACCAAAACACTTTGCAAACTATAACAAGTTGTGTGAATATTAACACAAAACAAAAAAAAAAGAGAGAGAAGAAGAACGTGTGGGACCATTGCATGCTGCCACGTCGCTATAAGCTCAACTTAGGATATTCTTTGGTTGCTAATTGTTGATCCTTGGTTTCCCTTACTTGGTACTAGAACTAATTAACAAAATAGTACCTTCCTACTAGGTTGTGAACTAGTTCCTTGAACCGTTTGTTCGTGTCAACGATTATTTGAGTGCTTTTATTCGTTTGAACGAATTGCTGATTTTGACTCTAGTCCGACAAGAATTCTTTGAGTCTTCAAACAAGAATCCATTCCGGATAAGAGCTTACTCATACCTTAAAAATCTCACGGTTACTAGCCAATTATACAACACTTGTGGAACACGAACTTGTGGTGAACTAAAGCGGATAATACCTTGACAATGGAAGGAGCTACGTCTCATAATGTGGATACTAATGCCCTTGATTCTATGAGGGTCACTCTTGAGGCCGTTACCCGGACACTTGAAAGGTTGAATTCGGAATTTGGGGCCGTGAGAGGGGACTTGGCAGCAATCAAGGGGGAAGTGTCGACTATTAGTGGGAGATTAGAACAAGTGGAGAGTCAAAGGAACTCTCGTCTTTCTACTCCTCTACATGTATCTACCAATGGTCATGATAGGACCTCCTCCGCAACCATCACCCCCGAAACAGTCCACCAAATGCTAAATGCACCCCAAGCTCCACTAAATACCGCAAGCCAAACTACCTCTTTTCCTCCAAACAGAGACTCCACTAGACCACTACATTTCCAAGCCCCTCCAATTCCACAAGAGGGATTTGGACGCCAAGTACCTCCACTAATTCCGAACCCTCCATTCCAAGCTCCATTAACCCAAAGACCGCAAATTCCAAATCCTCCGAATCAAAACGGCCAAGGCCGGCCATCCCACTTTGAAGGATACGGTAGAGAGGAGTATGAAGGAGATGGAGCCTTTGATGATGCTTATATGAGGGAGGAGGAGTTAAGAGGGGGTCGAGGAGAACCTAGGAGATACCGGGGGTATGGAGATAGGGGAAACCGACACCAAGAGAGAGACGTAGGCATCAACACCATCAAGTTGAGCCTACCCATCTTTAAGGGTGAAAGTGACCCCGAGACCTACTTAACTTGGGAATCGGCTTGTGACAAAGTTTTCCAAGTTAATGACATCTCGGAAAAAAAGAAGAGTTGCTACGCTATAGCTCACCTCGAGGGCTATGCTAACACTTGGTGGGAGTATGTTAAACGATTTGGTAACGAATTAGTGGATGGGAAGCGACCACCTTGGTATCGGTTGAGGTATTTGATGAGACAACGATACCTTCCCGAGAGATATCGTCATGAGTTGCTCGCTAGATTATATGGCTTGCGGCAAGGAGGCAAGAGTGTGATGGCCTATTTTGACAAGTTCCAACAACTCATGTTGAAACTTGATCATCGTGGGGAGCAAATCAGTCACGACATCATCCGGTTCAAGTGTGGGTTGAACAAAGAGATCTCCACTCATTTGACCCTTCACCGGTTTGAAACCATTGACGGTATATTCCAAGCGGCCCTAGAGATTGAAAGGGAACTTAAGGAGAGATCAGCCTTCAAGGCAAGGGTACAAACCCCCTCGGTTTGGCCCAAAAACAAGGACCAACCCGCCCCTACGAAGCTGCCCGAGTCCAAAATAGTCCCTAAGTTCCCTCCGAAACCGGAGGCTCACAAATATCCCAACCCAAAGGGGTTCCAATGCTTCAAGTGCCAAGGCTGGGGGCATAAGGCCAATGAATGTCCGAACCGGCGCAATGTGATCCTACGAGAATGAAAAGTGTACTACCTTGGTGAGGAGGTGGTTTCCGAAAGGGGGGAGGATGAGGCCGAGCCTCAAGATGGAGAGGGAGCTTAAAATGGGCCGAATGATGATGAATTAGATGGTAGTGAAGATGTCTATCCACAAGAAGGGGAGTGTGTGGTTCCAAAATTTGTGGTTAGACGTGTCATGATTAGTAAGGCGATGGATGACCCGAGTCAAAGGGAAAATTTATTCCATACTAAGTGTCTTGTAAAGGGGAGTGTGTGCACCTTGGTGATTGATAGTGGTAGTTGTACAAATGTTGCGAGCCATGCTATGGTAAATTTCTTGAAGCTACCAACTACACTACACACTAGTCCTTACAAGCTACAATGGTTGAACGATTGTGGTGAATTAAAGGTCACAAGGCAATGTGTGATTCGGTTTAAGGTGGGAAACTACCACGATGAAGTGCTTTGTGACGTGATCCCAATGCAAGCATGTCACTTGTTGTTAGGTAGACCATGGCAATATGATAGGTCTACTAAACACGATGGGAGGTCCAACCGGTATACGCTTGAGAAGGATGGCCGAAAGGTCACACTTCACCCTCTTTCACCCTCCCAAGTAAATGAGTGGCATCAAAAGATGAGAGAGTTAAAGGGAAAGGGGAAGGAATCTAGAAAGGGAGAAAGGGGGGGATGCCGTAGGTGAGGAAGTAGGGACATCCGAGGCTGTCCCAACGACAAGGGAGATGGAAAACGTAGTGATGTTGGCTAGGAGGAAAGAACTCTTCTTGGACCATGATGAAAACAAGCTGATGTTACTTTTGGCCCATTGTTTTAATACTAACCCCATTAATTCTTCCATTTCCCCTTTGATTTCTTGTGTGTTGCAGGAGTATGAAGATGTATTTCCTCAAGAACTTCTGCAAGGATTGCCCCCACTTCGGGGAATTGAGCACCAAATTGATTTGGTGCCGGGTTCACAACTTCCAAACAAACCGGCCTATAGGAGCAATCCCATGGACACTAAGGAGCTTGAAAAACAAGTTGAGGAGCTTCTCAACATGGGATACATCAAGGAAAGCATGAGTCCGTGTGCTGTTCCGGTGCTTTTGGTACCAAAGAAGGACGGAACTTGACGCATGTGCGTCGATTGTAGAGCCATCAACAAAATTACGATAAGGTATCGTCATCCAATCCCTAGGCTAGATGATATGTTAGATGAGCTCCACGACTCTTGTTTGTTTTCTAAAGTGGACCTTAGGAGCGGCTATCACCAAATTCGCATGCAACCCGGTGATGAGTGGAAGACCGCATTCAAGACCAAATTCGGTCTATATGAGTGGCTGGTCATGCCCTTCGGCCTTACCAATGCTCCTAGCACATTTATGAGGCTAATGAATCATGTAATGAAGCCTTATATTGGAAAGTTTGTGGTGGTTTACTTTGATGATGTGTTGGTGTATAGTAAAGCTATTGATGATCATGTAATGCATTTGAGATGTGTGTTCGATGTGCTCCGAAAGGAGAAGCTGTATGCCAACATGGAGAAGTGTTCTTTTGGTGTTGATAAAGTTATATTCTTGGGTTTTGTCGTGAGCTCAAGGGGTGTGGAAGTGGACGATTCCAAGATAGACTCTATTCGAAGTTGGCCGACCCCTAAAACTATTGGAGAAATCCGAAGTTTCCACGGGTTGGCAAGCTTTTATAGGAGGTTTGTCAAAGGATTTAGTTCCATAGCAGCCCCCTTGACCGAGGCAATTAGAAAGGACGGACCCTTTAAATGGGGTGATGAGCAGGCTAGGGCTTTTGAGGCCTTGAAAGCTACGCTCATCTCGGCGCCTTTATTGCAATTGCCCGATTTTGATAAGATGTTTGAAGTAGAGTGTGATGCTAGTAAGGTTGGCATCGGGGCTGTTTTTATGCAAGAAGGTAAGCCCGTTGCTTATTTCAGTGGAAAGCTCAAAGGGGCAACTCTTAATTACTCAACTTATGATTTGGAGTTGTACGCCCTTGTTAGAGCCTTGGGAAATTGGCAACATTATTTGTGGCCTAAGGAGTTTGTGATACGAACGGATCATGAGTCGTTGAAACACCTTAAGAGCCAAGACAAGTTGAATAGGCGTCATACTAAGTGGATTGAGTTCATCGAGACTTTCCCTTATGTAATTCATTACAAAAGGGGAAAGGAAAATGTCGTTGCCGATGCCTTGTCTAGGAAGCATGTGCTTGTTGCTACCTTGTCTTCGAAATTGATGGGTTTTGAGAGCTTGTGGTTGTTGTATCCCGAGGATCCTACCTTTGCTCCTATTTTTAGGGAATGCGAAGAGTGGGGAAGGGACCGTTGGCTTAAGGAGAATGACCATTCCTCCTACTCTCGGTTCGATGGGTATTTGTTCAAGGGGAGGAGGTTGTGTGTTCCTTCTAGTTCTTGGAGGGAATTATTTATGAGGGAGGCCCATGACGGAGGCCTCATGGGTCACTTTGGGGTAGACAAGACCCTCGGAATCTTAGAGGAGAACTTCTATTGGCCCAAAATGCGCAAAGACGTCACTAAAATTTGTAGTCAATGCATGGCCTACCGGAGTGCGAAATCTCGTCTCCTACCTCAAGGATTATACACCCCACTCCCTACTCCCCTTAGGCCTTGGTTGGACATTTCGATGGATTTTGTTTTGGGGCTGCCAAGGACTAGAAGGGCCCGAGATAGCATTTTTGTTATTGTTGATAGATTCTCTAAAATGGCTCATTTTATTCCATGTGCTAAAACCGAGGATGCTCGTAGTGTAGCTTCATTGTTTGTTGCACATGTTGTAAAGCTTCACGGGGTACCGAGGACTATTGTGAGCGATAGGGACTCCAAGTTCCTAAATCTCTTTTGGAAGTCCATGTGGAGTAGGCTTGGAACGAAGTTACTTTTCTCCACGTCTTGTCACCCACAAACCGATGGCCAAATGGAGGTAGTAAATAGAACATTGGGGTCTATGCTATGTTCTATGGTTAAAGGTAAACTGACATCATGGGAAGATCACCTACCCTTGGTGGAATTTGCATACAATCGGGTAATACATTCGAGCACGGGAATGACTCTCTTTGAATGTGTTTACGGCCTGAATCCCCTTACCCCTTTAGATCTCACTCCTTTGTCTAGTGATCTCATGACCAGCTTAGATGGAAATAAAAGAGCCGAGGCAATGAAGAAAATGCATGAGACGGTGCGGATCAAGCTTGAAAAGAAGAACCAAGAGATTGCAAAAAGGGTAAACAAAGGGAGAAGAAGGCTTGTGCTTGAACCCGGAGATTGGGTGTGGGTGCATCTTCGAAAGGATCGGTTTCCAGCTCAAAGGAAGTCCAAATTGCTGCCAAGGGGTGATGGTCCTTTCCAAGTACTTGAGAGAATCAATGACAACGCCTACAAGATTGACCTTCCACCGGAATATCAAGTGCCCAACACTTTCAACGTTGGTGATCTCTCCCTCGTGGATGCGGCTGAAGATGACCAAATGCTGAATTTGATGTCAAATTCCTCTCAAGATGGAGAGGATGATACGGTTAGGGCAGCCTCCACAGGTACACGGCCCTTCACACGAAGCCAAGCTCGGGAATTACAAAAACTCCAAGCTTTGTTCATGCAAATGGTCGTGTGTGAGTTGGTGATTGAACCAACCAAGGACCTAAACGTTTTTATGTGTGAAGAGAGGTCCTAATGTGTAATAAACTACTCTCCAAGGTTGGCACAAGAAGCAAGGGCGGATGGGTCATTTTACCCCTTTTGTTTGTAGTATAAATAGAACATGTTAGAGATTTATTCCTTAGTTTTTGAATGCTGATTTTTGTAACCTAAAACACTAAACCTTTCCTGATACGGTTAGGGCAGCCTCCACGGTACACGGCCTTTCACACGAAGCCAAGCTCGGGAATTACAAAAACTCCAAGCTTTGTTCATGCAAATGGCCGTGTGTGAGTTGGTGATTGAACCAACCAAGGACCTAAACGTTTTTATGTGTGAAGAGAGGTCCTAATGTGTAATAAACTACTCTCCAAGGCTGGCACAAGAAGCAAGGGTGGATGGGTCATTTTACCCCTTTTGTTTGTAGTATAAATAGAACATGTTAGAGAGTCATCCCTTAGTTTTTGAATGCTGATTTTTGTAACCTAAAAACACTAAACATTTCCTCTCTCTTCCACTCATAGAAGCCGCCCCTATTATCTCACAAGTAGAGGGATACTTGTGTTGTCTCTTTGGCTAGAAACAAGGGTTTTGAGGTTGTTGAGTGCCTCTTGGTCCTCGTAAGAACTTGGTGTTTATATTCATTAGACTTAGGGTCCTCTCTTGATGTTAGGGTTCTTAGTTTCTTGAATGTTATATGTCAAGTTATCTATCTTTCTTTATCGTGTTATTGTGTTGATTTTGTTATCTTAAAGTCTAGTGAAGCCGTGTGGGGCTCTTTTCGATTCACTAGCATTGTTATCTATCTTGTTGTTCTTGTGTTGTGGGCTGAAAAACCGAAACTTAAACTTGTTGTTCTTGTGTTGTTGGACTGAAATCCGAGCCTACTTGAAGCTCTTGGTGTTGTTGGTTTGATTTTGTATCATTTCCTCTCTCTTCCACTCATAGAAGCCGCCCCTATTATCTCACAAGTAGAGGGATACTTGTGTTGTCTCTTTGGCTAGAAACAAGGGTTTTGAGGTCGTTGAGTGCCTCTTGGTCCTCGTAAGAATTTGGTGTTTACATTCATTAGACTTAGGGTCCTCTCTTGATGTTAGGGCTCTTAGTTTCTTGAATGTTATATGTCAAGTTATCTATCTTTCTTTATCTTGTTGTTGTTGTTGATTTTGTTATCTTAAAGTCTAGTGAAGCCGTGTGGGGCTCTTTTCGATTCACTAGCATTGTTATCTATCTTGTTGTTCTTGTGTTGTGGGCTGAAAAACCGAAACTTAAACTTGTTGTTCTTGTGCTGTTGGACTGAAATCCGAGCCTACTTGAAGCTCTTGGTGTTGTTGGTTTGATTTTGTATCAATCTTAGATCATCATAACCTTTAGTATTTCTTCACCAAGCAAGATCTTAATATGAGGCAGCATTGTTAGCTTGAATTGCTTAAATATTATGACCTTACTATTCTCTATTATTTGGGCAACGCTAATGTGGTTGCATACGCCTTAAGCCAGAAGTGAACAAGCATGGGTTGCTTTTTTTGACTCAGGAGAGACCTTTGGACTTAGAGGTTCAGTCTTTGGCTAACCAGATAGTTAGTCTTGATTTTGTGGAGTCTAGGTCTTCCTTAATGGAGTAGATAGCTTATCAATTTGATAATATTGGATTAAGAATGATTCAAGATAAGGTGTTGAGTAGAGAGGCTAAGAAAGCATCAATGGATCCAGATGGTGTTTTGAGGATTGAGGGTTGAGTTTGTGTATCGAGAATGGGTAATTGGATTAGATTGATTTTTTAGGAGGTTTATTATTCTAGGTATCCCATCCATCTGAGAGTAACTAAGATGTAACGTGATTTGAGATAACATTACTGGTGGGGTGGTATGAGAAAGGATGTAGTAGATTTGTAACTCTACATATGTTGTCAGTAAGAGAAATCCGAGCATTTGAGACCTGGTGGTTTGCTTCATAGGTTACCCATTCTCGAATGAAAATGGGAATGGATCACTATAGACTTCATGATTGGGTTTTCTCATACTTCTATGGATCCGATAGTGTTTGGATCATTGTGGATCGATTGAATAAATTTTCTTATTTTATTTTGGTTCAGGTTTTTTTCAATGCTAAGAGGATGGCCCGTAGCTATATTAGTGAGATAGTTTTATGGTGTACCAATGTCTATCATCTTGGATCGAGGTTTAGTATTCACATCTCACTTTTGGAAGACTTTCCAAGAGGAATTGGGCACCCGAGTTTACCCTAGGACAATATTTCACCCCAGACTGGTGGTCTGGTAAAAGCAGACTATTCATGTTTTAGAAGATATATTCTGCACTTGCGTGATAGACTTTGGAGGTTAGTGGGCAAAATATCTAGCTTTGGCAGAGTATGCTTATAATGATAGCTACCATTCCAATATTGAGATGTCTCCTTTTGAGGCATTATATGGTAGGCGTTATTGCTCTCCAGTTGGTTAGTTTGGGGTTTTTGAGATTAGGCTTTGAGGTGTTGACTTGCTTCGTGAGTCTTTGGATAGAGTTTAGATCATTTAGGATAGACTTTGAGTGGCTCAAAGTAGGCAAAAGTGTTATGCAGATCGTAGACTTTGTACCTTAAGATTTAATTTTGGTAATTATGCCTTCCTTCATCTATTCCCGATAAAAGGCGTGATGAGGTTTTGTAAGAGGGACAAGCCTAGCCCCCAGTATATTGTACCTTTTGAGATTTTTCAAACAACTGGTGATGTGTCTTATGATTTAGCATTACCCCTTAATTTATCAGTTGTTCATCCAGTTTTTCATGTTTTTATACGTTATATTCAAGATGAATCTTATGTCATTTGTTGGGATTCAGTGCAGTTAGA
This sequence comes from Capsicum baccatum var. pendulum, assembly GCA_030864225.1. Taxonomy (NCBI): domain Eukaryota; kingdom Viridiplantae; phylum Streptophyta; class Magnoliopsida; order Solanales; family Solanaceae; genus Capsicum; species Capsicum baccatum. Next base: position 152,704,603 of record CM061560.1, on the reverse strand, counting down.
TAAGTGGTTGTCTTTCATTGAGGAACCTATCTTCATCTTAACTAGGGATATGAGACGATTGGGTTCTAGAGATGTTCCAATGGTTAAAGTCAAGTGGAGGCATCGACCTGTAGATGAGTCTACTTGGGAGGTTTAGCTTTATAAGCATGGTTGTTGTCCCTATCTTTCTGCCGATTCAAGTATTTTTCTAGCCTTTAGTTAGAGGACGAACTAGATTCTTAGTGTGAATGATGTAATGACCTGATTTTTGATTATTTTTGTGACATATATATTTCCATGTTGTTTGATTATTTTACCCAGCCCCGTGGTTACTTTGTCAAATTTCTGAGGTGTAGTGATAATTGGAACGGTTTCCAATGTATTTCAATGTGATTTGAGCAAGATTATAATTTCGGTGGTTATAAAGGCTTATTAGTTAACTTTGGTCAACATTTATTGATCAGTTTATTAGATGACAAAATGTACTGCGCCAACTGATACGAAACTTTGATTTTAGGTTGGTAACATGGTTGGTGTGGCTTTATAGTTTTATATCTAATTTTGACTATTGGTTTAGAAAGCTGTAAAATTGAGTTTTGAGGGTCAAATTTGTGAAAACGACGTCTTTTTTTGAAAATCTAATATCATCATTGATTATGGAGCATCAAATTAAGTATAGTAGCATAGTTTTCTTGCATTCTTGGGATTTCAGATGAATCTCGAAGGGTTCGTGGAGACATGAAATTCTCCAACTCTCCAGCTGGTGCACCACTTAAACAATACTTTGGTTGGTTAAGTGACTTTGCATGATAGCCAAAGTGTTGCCTAAGCGACACTAGGCTCGCTTAAGTGATAGCCTTTTCACTTACGCAATAAGGTGGGCATCGCTAAAGCACGCATAGTCGTTTAAGGAACCGGGTGATCGCTTAACCAACACCTAAGTGTATTATATCCCCTATTTTCACAATTTTACCATTTTTGAGACTTGGATCTTGGGTTTTTGAGTTTTTGAAAAATTTCTTCCATCCTTAGTTTGGATAAGCTCCAAAACTCTTATTTAAATTATTTTCTTTGATTCTCGTAATTTAAATCCTTTTAAAACTTGAATTCAAAGGAGGAATTTGGGGATTTTGGCCCGTAAGTCCTAAAATTGGAAATTCTTCGATCTAAACCCCAATTCTAACCCATTTTTTCATGAATTTTCTTTTACAAGTTCCTTTAATTATGTGCAATATATTTTTGGACAAAAATTCTGGTTTTACCCTTTCTTTTTGAAAACCCATTTTGAGGATCCATTTGAACCTGGCCCAAAAATAGGCAATATGGATATCATTGGCTTTCTTTTAATTTGTAGATTCTATATTTATATGTTTTCATTGATTTTGGGATCGTTCTTGAGGAGAAAGCTCCGTGGTAGAGTTTTTTTAATCGATTTTCAACATTCGAGGTAGGTTATGTCTTAACTTTCTTCATACTGGGTTGGGTAGTTAATATGGGTATAAAATCATGTTTGGATGTGGGAACTAATCATGGAAATGGAATTATTGTTTGTTTGGTACCCGTGGGGGGCCTATGTTGTGTTTTTTGGTGGTTTGGAGACACTATGTGCTATCTTTGACCATGTGGGGTCTTATATAATATTTTTGGCTTTATGTATTTATATTTGGTCATATCTATTCTGATGAGAAGCCTAAATTGGAATTTATGTGGTACCAATGGCATATTGTTATGTATTTCACTGTATTCATATGTGAGTACATTGGATTCATCAATTTGCTGGCATATTGAGTAGATATTGATATTTGTTATTGGATTGTATATGAGTTGAGAACCCCTATGTGTCCTACCTGGAAGCACAGCTCGGTAGGTGTATATGGAGCTTGTGCAACAACCTTTAGTATCACATTATCATCATCATCATCTTCATTGTATTTCATACATATTATATTCATTTTGTGTTATGTTATTGACCTTGATGTGATATCTGTCTATTCGTATTTCTTATTTATACGTGTATACTTGTGCTTCTTTCTTATATTTTTGAATAGAAATGGTTATATTCTAGATCTGTTAGTGGAAACGGTGTGGGATACCGTTTGGGATATTTTCTAATTGTAGTGACTTGCCCATAGTATGTATTTTGTATGCTTTATTTTCTACTTTTCTCAATTGGTCTTTGATATCTAATGAGTACACGTGGACCGTACTCACCTTTATTGCGCCTTTACGGTGATGATCTAGATATGAGTATGCCCACGGTAGCTGATTCAGGTAGTATCTGAGATATATTCGAGGTAACAGATGATCTATGCTTCCAGAGTTGTTCTACTACCTCTTCCTATCTATTCATGTCTTATTTCATATTCAAAGACAAATTTTGATCCTTCTTGGACTTTTATCCTATCTTTGACATTCATGATGTATTTAGTGGTTCTTACACAAAGACACAAGGTTTTGGGATATGATATAGTATCTTTGATTATGTTTTTCCTTTTTTACTTTTCATGTGGGGTTCGACTCTATTCTGGGAGTCTTTCCTTGGATTTTGGAATTAATTTCTCATTTCATATTAGTTTGGGTGATAAACTTACTTGTCAAGGCTTGCTGCGATAAGTGCCATCATGACCTTTGATTTTTGGATCATGACACATAAGCCTAGTCAAAGTCAAAACATGTCCAAACCCCACTCAGGCTCAAGAATGTAAATAGGATAACGTAAGAAGGCCTATTGAGACTTCAAGGAGCTAATTATCATCTCAACCTAAATGACTGAAGGGACCCACCTCTAACTCTGAAATTTCATTCTAAGGAAATTACTACCCCAAACTAGTCTAAGGTTAAGGTTCCAAACCGCGCTATGGTTCCAAAATCCTGCTATAAAGTACTTTATAAGTTTTAGTAATCCCTAAGATAGAAATCCAACATAAGAAACAGGTAGATAGGTCAAATCCACCTAATTATGGATATCTAACCAACTAAATAATCTAAATTTGCAAAATATCCAGCCAAGTTGTTATTCTCAACATAAAACTAGCATAATATCGTACTGATACTATAATTAAACTCAATCTAAGAGAAGAGTAAGCCTATCCTACCTGGACATCGAAGAATACCTAATAAAGTTTGCTAAATTTGAGATTTTCCCTTTTGAAAAGACTCCATACAATAACACACAATCAAATAGTTATCTGCATATTAATACGAGAATAATGATACCCATATTGCATTTTTATGCTCTAAGTCCAAAATCGAGTCAAAATCCCATGTGGGGCCCACTTGAGAATTCGCACTTTTGAAACCATCAACACGTCCATCTATGCTCAAGATCATTTGCCCAAAGGGATGAGTAATTTTTATGCTCAAGCGATACTCAATTAAACCCATCAAAGAAGTAGGTACTTTTGACAAAATCAGAGAATTAAACTAAGAATTAGACAGAAACTTACAAGGATTACGATGAGAAAATGACTTTCCCGAGCTCACCAACACCCCACAATCACCCAAGAGTAAATCTCCCAATTCTGTAAGATCACTAGGGTTTTAATGCTTTTGGAACTTGGAGAAAATGGGAGAAAAATGATTGGGAGATAAAGTAAATGCCCCTATGGTTACTGATTAAGCGATCACTTAACCGCTTAAGTGGTTGCCGTTAAAGCGGCCTAGGATCCCTTAAGTAATCCATGGAACTTGGATGAACTTTGCTATAATGGAAATGACATTTCTTAAAAGATGTATTCTTTTACGGAAAGGGCTCCGTTAAAACGTCATAACGAGGCCAGCCTCCGCCGCTTAAGCAGTTGCATCAGCTGAGTCTATGCACCAGTTGAACTTAGATTTTGCCAAGTTTTCACCAACCTCTCGGGATTTATTCTAACTCCCATGAATACAAATGAACTATGCTAACGTATCAAATTTAACATTCCGGACGCGATGACACCATCAAAATTTGCATCTGGAGTCATTTCAATAAAATATGGGCTCCACACCTAAGGGCCACTTTACTAAAATATGTCCAATAGTCCGAACTAAGTCTGAAAGCCTTGAGACCCAAATGAAAGGTCCCCCTAACCTAAAATCGACGTTTTGAAGCTGATGAAACTATTAGAATTGTCATATGAGGTTGTTTACATAAATATTATGCCCGATAATCAATCCTTACCAGCGAAGAATTCAAAATAAAAAATTGTCTCTACAAACCATACGAATTGCCCAGTGACCAAACTGATGGCTCCAGTAAGTCATAAATGAATTAAAAAGATAGGAATGCTCTAAATAGAAAAAAAGTGTGGAAAAGTAGAATATGGCCTAATTACAAAATCCACTACTAAAAGGACTTTTATCTGCAGAAGTAAAGGGATAAGAAGTACCTGAAGGCTCAAATAGGTGGGTATATTGGGCTCACATATCTCTATCAATCTCCCAAGTAGCCTCATCTACTGAATAGTACCTCTACTAAACCTTAAATACTGGTACCTCTCTAGTGTATAACCGTCTAACATCCCTACAAATATGATAATTGGCTTCACTACAAAAGTCAATCTCTTATCCAACAGAACTGAGTCTCTTCAAAGCACATGTGACTCATTAGGATCTAATGTCGTATCATATAAAAATAAAAAACTGGATGAACAATGCAAAAATCTAGGGGCAAGAACAACTCATAATCCACCTTTTCAACTGTGGGAAGGATCTTAAAAGGTCCCGGACTGAGCATGCCTTTCTTCATGAACCTCATCACACCCTTCATGGACGATACTTAAAGAAATACCCAATCTCCAACTCCAAACATCAAGGCACAAAGTATACGATCAGCCTAAGCCTTCTGCCTACTCTGAGCTACCCTCGACATATCTTGAATCACACAGACTCTACTGAATGACTCTCGAAGAAAGTCAGTACCACGGGGCCTAACCTTGGATATCTCAAACCACCCTATAGAAAATCAATAACGCCTACCATATTATTCTTTAAATAGTGACATCTCAATACTCAAATGGTAGCTATTATTATAGGCAAACTCCGACAAAGCTAAGTTCTACTCCGCTAACCTCCAAAGCTCATAACACAAGCTTAGAGCATATCCTTAAGAATCTGAATAGTCAGCTCCGACGTCCCACCATTCAAAGGGTGAAAAGTTATGCTAAGATCCACCCAGGTACCCAACTTCTCCTGAAAACTCTCTAGAGTTAAAAGTGAATACCGAGCCCCTGTCTAAAATAATAAATTTGGGTACTCCATGTAGGTAAACTATCTCACCTACATAGATATATGTGAGGCTCTAAACACTAAAAGACATCTGAATAGAGAGAAAATGTGTTGATTCGGTCAATCGATCTACAATGACCCAAATGTCATCAGAACCACGGGAGGTACGAGGTAACTACTAATAAAGTCCATGGTGATCTGATACCACTTTTACTTGGGAATGGGAAATATTTGAGTTAGGCCACCGAGACTTTGATGCCTTACCTTCACCTGTAGACAACATAGGCAACGAGCTACAAAGTTCTCTATATCTCTTTTCCTGCCACTCCACCAGTAGTGCTGCGTCAAATTCCTATACATCTTAGCTATCTTAGGGTAATAGAGTATCTGGGGTTGTGAGCCTCACCCAATATTAGCTGAATCAAGTCACCAACCCTCAAATTACAAATGCAACCATCATATCTAAAAGTACCCTTAAAATCTATGGCAGCCCTTTTGAATTTACCGCTTAGTACATGATTATGGATGACATAAAGTCCCTTGTCCTCAAACTAGCAACTTTAAATCTGCTCAAATAAGGTAAACATAGTATTCATATATGCACGGGTCCTCCTAGAGTTTGAAATATCATGTTGCATTATCAAGTTGACTAAGGAATGGATTTCCCATGCTAATAGCCAACCAAAAACTATAATAGAAGCCAAACTACCCATACTCACCACCTACTATCTTAAGAAGTCTACTACAATATCCTTCTTGCCCAGATAGTATAAAATAGAGATGGCATAATTCTTCAGCAACTCCATTTACCTATTCTATCTCACATTAAGCTTTCTCTCAGCCATAAGGTACTAAAGACTATGATGATTAGTGTAGATCTCACAATGAACACCATATAAATAATGCCTCCAAATTTTAAGCATAAAAACTATTGCTGCCAACACCATATCATGAGTGGGGTAATTGAACTCATGCATCTTTAGTTTTTGCAATGCATAAGCAATAACTCGACCCTACTACATCAAGACACAACCCAAACCAACACCAGAAGTATCACAATATATGGTAAAACCTTTGCCCTTAATAGAAAGAGTCAATATAAGAGCTAAAGTGAGAAAATTCTTAAGCTTTCGAAAATTTGACTCGCACTCCTCAAACAACTAGAAAAGAACCCTTTTTTGGGTCAATTTGGTCATTAGTACTTTAATAGTAGCAAATCCCTCAATGATCTGCCTATAGCAACCTATGAAACCAATAAAACTATGAACCTTAGAAGAATATCCAGGTCTGTCCCAATCTTGAATAGCCTCAATCTTCATTAGGTCCATCATAATCCTATCCTTAGACAAGATGTTTCCTAGAAATATAACAGACTTGAGCTAGAACACATACTTTTAATATTTGGCAAAAAACCTATGATATTTCAAAGTCTGGAAAAAAATCTATAAATGTTGCATATGTTTCTCCCTACTCCTCGAATACATAGGAATTTCATTGATGAAAACTATCATGAAGGAGTCTAAGTAAGTTCTAAACATGGGGTTTATCCTACAGTAAGTAGCGAGTCTTGAAGGTTGTTCTTTGGGATATCCTCTGCACAAATTCTCAAATGATGGTAACCGGATCTCAAGTCAATCTTAGAGAACATTGTTGCTCCCTGAAGCTAGTCAAATAACTCATTAATATGAGGCATTATTCTCTACTTTCACCTTATTCAGTTGCTTGTAATCGATATACATATGCAAGGAACCATTATTTTTCTTTACGAACAAGACCGGAGCACCCAAGGTGACATACTTTGCCTAATTTAACCCATACCTAAAAGATCCTAAAGTTGAGAATTAAGATTTCTAAGCTTGATAGGATCCATATAATAAGGTACCATTGAAATAGGTTGGGTGCTCGACTCAAGATTAATAAAAAAACTCAATATTATGCTCAGGAGTAAGACTATCATAATTGTAAGACCCCATGAGTTTTCTCGTTGTTTAAGCTTGTAGAGCAGCATAAAAGAAGCCTTATACTTAGAAATTTGGCTAAGTGATGAAACTTAGTCATTTTCACAACCTTAGAACTTTGAAGACTTTATTTTCGACCTTCTTAACCTTCGATTATTGATATTTTAGGCACTTCATGATCCGAGAAGTCAGTGAGTGTTCTCGAACAAGTTTTGGATTTTAACACCATGTTTAGACTCGTTCGGTATCCCAAAATAATGGACCAACGTGATATTGGCATGCCAAATTGCCTATGCATTGATTAACTTTTGTGCAAGAAAAGTACTAAGGCTCAACGCAGTAAAGGCATGATGCATCGAGTATCGCGTTGATTCCCCTGATGTTCCGCGTCGCCTTCAATGTCAATGCCCAGTAATTTTTAACTTTTAAATTTTTGCGTCCTAGGGGGCAAGTTATTCATTTCCCCCACCTTTTTTCAGCTTAAACATGGGATTAAATCCCCAAAACACTAAAATAAGGTTATTATCTCTCAAAATCAACCAGAATTCATCCTAGGGTTTTAATCCAAAATTCAAGAGAGCTCTATATTTAACCGTCACTTTTTTAAAATTCTTCAAGAATCAGAATCCCCATTATGAGAGCAATAAGAAGCACCCATTAGAAGTTCAATTAGTATCCCAAAGTCAAGAGTTCATTCAAAGTTTCTAATTCAAGGTATGTGGGATTTTAACAAGAATACTCCCTTCGTTCTTGTGCCCAAAGCATTAATTTTAATCAAAATTATATCATGTTTTTCCAAGTAGGTTGTACCAAATTTACTTTAATTTAAATTTATGAAGTTATAAACTGCTCAAGTCTTGAATTGTATGATATTTCACCTATTTCATATTTTGAATTGAGAATTAATCCTATAAATTGCATGTTACCATTATGAATTGATGTTTTCAAGTGTTTCCATGATTTATGTCATGATTTATGCTTAATTATGAAATTGAAATTATCTAAGCGTGAGTATAAGTTGTAAACCAAGTATGAGTTTCGGTGTTTTCTTGAAGATTATGTCGCATGATTCAATAAGCAAGTTCTTTAACTTTAAAGAAAGATTTGTTTTGAGTTTGAGTTAAGAAAGAAATCCACATTAAGTATGATTTAAAGCAAAGAGAAACATGATTTTGGTCTTCATTATAGACCCTTGAGTTTATTTGAAGTGGATTTTCCTAAACGTTCTGAGCTGAGTATGGGAGTAGTATTTAGCACTGAGTCGGGTATGATTCTAAGGTTTCATGCCCCAAAACTACGTGCCACCGTAGGTTGAGATACTTATCCCCGCTATATATGGATGACTGATATAGTGATCACTAAAGTTAAGGTTCTATTCCAATGGCAAGGGTAGAACAGCTCTCCCCAATGTGGGCGAGATATTGGACTCCATATAGCTCACATGGTTTATGTCGGTTAGAAGAAACTCCCAAAGCAGTCCCCTACTCTATTTAAGATAAAGTATGTGTGTTGAAAGTTTGATCTTGAGATTCCCAAGTGTCCCCAAGTCTTAAAGTTCCTAAAGTTCTAAGTCCTTAAGTTATAAAGAAGTTCTATTCTCCTTGAGATAAAAGAATGAGGTTTGAAAGTACTGTTTAAAGTTTCCTTTAGCCTGCGAGTTTTGAGACTAAGAGAAAAATACAGATTTTAGAGTAAAGCATAATGACTCACGAGATTTATATTACATGCTTTCTTATTCATTATTTATGAGATTCAGATTTCAGTTTTATTCAAGCTATGTGAGTCATCCAAAATAGCATGCATGTTTTCTACAAAGACTAATAATATTGATTATTTAGTTTCATACACCCCCATATACTCAGTACATCCTCAAAGTACTGATTCATATATACATCCGTGTGCTACATTGTCTCATAATGTAGGTTTAGGTGCTTAGTCCCAGCAGCGTTAGTGATCTTGAGTACCTTTGTCTATATTACTATAGTAGTGAGTCCTCATGGTTCAAGGGCCTATTCTCCAGACATTCAACATTATTAGTAGTTGGCTTTATTGATTTCCATTTTAGTCAGTTGGGGGTCTGTCCCAATGACTCTCTAGTTCTTGATTAGTAGAGGCTTTGTCAAACTAGATTATCAATGGTGTTATAGACTTTCCAGCATTATTTTGATATGCGGACAATATTTACTTATTATGCTAGTTCAGTTTTGAGAAGATATAGTATTATTGCTTGATTTTACATCCTACAGTAAGTAGTACAGATAGTAGCATGCTCAAAGGGATAGCTTGGGGCTACTTGTAGCCCTAAGCAACTTGTGACATTCTCGGATGATATTCTGGGGTGTTATAAGCTTGGTATCAGAGCCTAAGGTTTAAGGTGTCCTAGGAAGTCAAACAAGCCATGTTAAGCAGAGTCTTGATCATCAGTGTGTAGCGCACCACATCTATGAGCAAGAGGCTACAAGATATTTTAGGAAAAAGTCATCTCTTTCTTTCAGAATCTATTGTACTTACAGTTGTCTCTCTTAACTATTAATTTGTGCTTTCTTATGATAGAAAATGCCTTCCTAAAGAGAAAATGCCCACAGAAATAATAATGAGCAACCTTAGCTTGTTGATCCTCTGAATGAGATGGTGTCTTATGATGAGTTTCGGGCATTCTTTCAGGTGTTAGCCCAAGCATTCACCATGAATGTTTAGGCCAATAACCAGGCTTCAGTCCCACATCAGCAAGGAGGTGATTTAGCTACAGCTAGGATTCGAGATTTCATGAGGATAAATCCGCCAAAGTTCTATGGATCAAAGGCAGGTGAGGAGCCATAATTATATCTTTAGAAGGTGAGAAAGATCACCCAAGTCATGAATGTGTCTGAGACAGAGAGTATAAAGCTGACATCTTATCATTTGAAAGATATTACTTATAAATGGGTTATAGTGTGGAGGAAGAATAGAGAGGAGGATGTTGCTCCTATAACTTGGCAGGTGTTCCAGGATGCATTCTTGGACAAGTTCTTCCTACTTGAAATGAGAAAATTGAAGATAGAGGAGTTTATGAACCTAAGGCAAGGCTCTATAACTGTAAAGGAGTATTGCCTTAAGTTTAACCAGCTAGCTAAGTATGCTCCTGATTTGATGGCTTAATCCCAAATTAGTATGAGTAAGTTTGTGTCTGGAGTGTCTGGTTTTGTGTTAAAAAGGTATAGGACTGTTATGCTTAGTAGGGATATGGATCTATCCATACTGATGATGCATGCTCAGCAAAATGAAGTAGATACAGTAAGGGAGAAAGATAGACTAAGGGGAAATAAGATGGCTAGATCAGGGTAGTTTGAGCGTGGCCAGACTAGATCTTATATAGGGAACTGTCTATAGTTTTAGAGTCATTCAAATATGCCAGAGCCTTCATCAGCTAGTGCATCCACACCCAGGAATAGGCAGAAGCAGGGGAATAGACTATCTATGTCTAGATCCCAAAATAGTATAAGTAATAGGCCTCATCCTCCTCCATGAACTAAGTGTGGTAGGGACCATCCCAATGAGTGCTTAGCAAACTAGAAGGGTTGTTTTTTGGTCATGGAAAGATATGCCACGAACTTAGAGAGTGCCCGTATGTTAGATAGGGAAGTAGAGATGCTCGACCTCAGACTCAAGTTACTAGTGCACTAGCTCCTTTAGCCCGTCCAGCCCCTTCTTAGGGCACTTTATCTAGCACTACTAGCGGTCAGCGCCAAAAAAGATTCTATGCCTTACCATCCCGTTAGGAGCAGGAGGATTCTCCCGACGTTGTCACTAGTATGCTTCATGTATTTTCTTTGATGTTTATGTGTTGATGGAGCCTTGTTCAAGTTTCTCTTATGTGACCCACTAGTTGTTGTGAATCTTAAAATGAGTCCCGAAAAGATCCCCGAACCTTTCCTGGTTTCTACTCCAGTAAGGGAGTCAGTTATTGCTAAGCAAATGTATAATAAGTGTCCTGTTACTGTTATCATAGAGTCATATTTATTGATTTGACAGAGTTGGAGATGGTTGATTTTGATATTATTCTAGGTATGGACTGTCTTCACTCTTGTTATACATCTATAGACTATCGTACCTGTGTGGTTAAGTTTTAGTTTCCTGATGAGCCAGTCTTTCAGTAGTTTGGGAGTTTAGTATCTCCCAAGAGTCATTTTATATCCTATCTTAAAGCTAGAAAGCTAATATCCAAAGGTTACATCTATCAATTAGTTCGAGTTAAAGACACTAAGCCTGACACTCCAACTATTCAGTTGTTCAGTATAGTTAATGAGTTTCCTGATGTCTTTCTAGAAGATCTCCCAGGGGTACCTCCCGATAGAGAGAAAGAATTTGGGATCGACTTTCTTCCCGATACACAGTCTATTTCTATTCATCCATACTGTATGGCATCCGCAGATCATAAGGAGTTAAAAGAGCAACTCAAACATCTTCTAGATAAGGGTTTCATAAGGCCTAGTGTTTCTCCTTGGGGCGTCCTATTCGTGCGAAATAAAGATGGTTCTTTGCATATGTGAATTGACTATCATCATCTTAATAAGGTTACAGTTAAGAATAAGTACCCTCTTCCTAGAATTAATGACCTATTTAATCAGTTACAAGGTGCAAGTTACTTATCAAAGATAGACCTTAGATCCAGCTATCACGAACTTAAATTAAGGGACTGTGATATCCTAAAGACAGCCTTTCGAATCCGTTATGGTCATTTTGAGTTTCTAGTTATGTATTTCGGGCTAACTAATGCTCCAGTAACTTTTATGGACCTCATAAATCGAGTGTTCAAGCAGTACCTTGATATATTTGTCATAGTGTTCATAGATGATATCCTTGTTTACCCCCGTAGTGAGAATGACCATGCAGATCATCTTAGAATTATCCTACAGACTCTTAGAGACCATCAGTTGTTCACCATATTCAACAAGTGTGAGTTTTGGCTAAGGTCAGTAGCAATTCTGGGTCATATTATTTCATCCAAAGGCATTAGAGTTGATCCCCAAAAGACAGAAGCCGTGAGAAATTAGCCTAGGCCTATCTCTCCATCTGACATTAGGAATTTCTTAGGTCTAGTTGGCTATTACCACTATTTTGTTAAAGGTTTCTCTTCTATTGCGTATCCTATGACCCGATTGACCCAAAAAAAAGTAAAGTTCCTTTGGTCAGATTCCTGTGAGAAGAGTTTTCAGGAGTTGAAGACTCGACTCACTTCAGCCCTAGTGTTGACTTTGCCTGATGGTACTAATAGTTTTGTGGTATATTGTGATACCTCTAGAGTTGGCTTGGGTTGTGTGTTAATACAGAGTGGTAAGGTTATAGCCTATACCTCTAGGCAGTTAAAGCTGCATGAAAAAAATTACCCAACCCACGATCTCAAATTAGATGTTGTGGTTTTTGCTTTGAAAATCTGGAGACACTATCTGTATGGTGTTCATGTTGATGTCCTTACTAATCACAAGAGCCTGCAGTATATGTTTACTCAGAGGGAGTTAAATCTTAGATAGAGAAAATGGTTAGAGTTGCTAAAAAATTATGATATGAGTATGCTATATCATCCAGGCAAGGCTAATGTAGTGGCAGATGCCCTTAGTAGGTTGTCTATGGGCAGTGTGGCTCATGTGGAGAAGGATAAAAAAGAGTTAGCTCGTGATGTGCATCACTTGGAAAGACTGGGTGTTAGGTTTCTTAATATGGTTGAAGGTAATATTTGGGTTCAAAGTAGCTCTGAATCCTCTTTAGTTTCGGAAGTGAAGGAGAAGCAAGACTTAGATGCTAGTTTGGTTAAACTGAAGGAGTCAATTAAAGACCAAAAGGTAGAGGTTTTCTCCCAAGGGAGAGATGGTGTGTTTAGATTATAGGATAGACTGTGTGTTCCTTGTATTGATGATTTGAGGCAGAGAATTATGGCTGAAGGACATGGCACATGATATTCAATACATCTCGGCATTACCAAGATATACCGTAATTTATGGTAAATCTATTGGTGGAATGGTATGAAAAAGGATATAGCACAGTTCTGTGGTGAAGTGTACGACTTGTCAACAGGTTAAGTTAGAGCACCAACAACCTGGTAGTGTAATGTAAGAGTTTGGTATACCTACTTGGAAGTGGGAATAGGTGAATATGGATTTCGTGACTGGTTTACCTCTTTCGCGCCATCATCATGATTCTATTTGTATTGTTGTAGATAGGTTGACTAAGTTACCGCACTTCTTGTCAGTGCATACATCTTATAAAACTGTGGATTATGCTAGATTGTATATCCGGGAGTTAGTCAGATTATATGGAGTCCCCTTGTCTATCATCTCGGGTATGGGTACTCAATTCACTTCTCAGTTTTAGAGAGTTTTTCAGAAGGGTCTTGGTACCCAAGTTCATTTGAGTTCCACTTTTTATCCACAGACTAATGGTCCATCTAAGAGGACCATCCAAACTTTGGAAGATATGCTGAGAGCTTATGCTCTTGATTTCAAGGGATGTTGGGATGCGCATTTACCATTGATTGAATTTGCGTATAACAATAGTTATCATTATAGAATTCAGATGGCCCCATTTGAGGCTTTGTATGAGAGGAGATGTAGATCACCCATAGGTTGGTTTAAAGTGGGTGAGGCTACTTTGATCAGACCTGATGCAGTATTTGAGGCTATGGAGAAGGTAAAGTTGATTAGAGAAAGGTTGAAGACAACCTTGAGTCGTCAGAAGTCATATACAGATGTGAGAAGAAAAGATCTTGGATTCAAAGTTGATGACTTGGTATATTTGAAGATTTCACCCATGATAGGTGTGAAAAGGTTTGGCAAGAAGGCGAAGCTTAGTCCCTGTTATGTTAGCCCTTATAGAATTCTGAGCCGTGTAGGGAGAGTAGCCTATGAAGTTGTGTTGCCTACAGAGCTATCAGCTGTTTATCCTGTTTATCAAGTCTCCATGATTAAGAAGCACATTGGTGATTCCGTTGTAGTGGATCCTTCAGAGGTCTCAGATATTCAGACTAGTTTTTCATATGAAGAGATCCCGGTTGAGATCCTAGATTACCAAATTCGTAGACTGGGGAACAAAGAAGTTCCCTTGGTTAAAGTTCTTTGGCCAAACCTGTCAGTTGAGGGCGCTACTTGGGAAGCAGAAGAAGACATGCGAGCCAATTACCCGCACCTCTTCTCTGCGAGTTCAGATCAAGCTGAAGGTACTATTCTTCTTTAATTCATCCCTTTCTACTCAAAGATTCAGCTATGTGGTTATTCTTGTATAAGTTCTGGCACCTTCCAATGTATTCAAAAAGTTTAGAGAGATACGAAGTCAGTTTAGCCATTTGTTTCAGTTGTGCAGCCTTAGTTCCTCAGTATCCTTGGCCTAACTAGCGATATTCAAGGACGAATGTTCCTAAGGAGGAGATATTGTAAGATCCCATGAGTTTTCTCGTTGTTTAAGCTTGTAGAGCAGGATAAAAGAAGCCTTATACTTAGAGATTTGTCTAAGCATTGAGACATAGTCATTTACACAACCTTAGAACTTTGAAGACTTTATTTCCGACCTTCTCGACCTTCAATAGTTGATATTTTAGCTAATTCATGATCCGATAAGTCAACGGGTGTTCCCAAACAAGTTTTGGATTTTACGGAACGCATTAATACCTCATTCGATGTCCCAAAATAATGAACCAATGCGATCTTATCATGTCGCATTGCCCATCACTTCGGTCAACTTTTGTGCAGGAAAAGTACTGAGGCTCGACGTGGTAGAGGTGCGACGCATCGAGTATCACGTCGATGCCCCTGACGCGCTGCGTCACCTTCAATTTTGATGCCCAATAATTTTTAGCTTTTAAATTTCTGCATCCTAGGGGGTAAGTTAGTCATTTCCCCCACCTCTTTTAAGCTTTAACATGGTATTAAATCCACAAAACACCAAAATAAGGTTATTATCTCTCAAAATCACCCAGAACTCATCCTAGGGTTTTAACCTAAAATTCAAGAGAGCTCTTAATTCAACCGTCACTTTTCTAAAATTCTTCAAAAATCGGAATCCCCATTATGAGAGTGACAAGAAGCACCCATTAGAAGTTCGAATAGCATCCCAAAGTCAAGAGTTCATTCAAAGTTTCTAATTCAAGGTATATGGGGTTTGAACAAGAATACTCCCTTCATTCTTGTGCCCAAAGCTTTAATTTTAATCAAAATTATATCATGTTTTTGCAAGTGGGTTGTACCCAATTTACTTTAATTTGAATTTATGAAGTGACAAAGTTCTCAAGTCTTGAATTGTATGATATTTAACCTATTTCATGTTTTGAATTGAGAATTATTGCTATATATTATATGTTGCCATCATGAATTGATGTTTTCAAGTGTTTCCAAGATTTATGTCATGATTTATGCTTTATTATGAAAATGAAACTATCTGAGCATGAGTATAAGCTTTAAACCAAGTATGAGTTTTGGTGTTTTCTTGAAGATTATGTCATTTAGCACGATTCAATAAGCAAGTGCTTTGACTTTAAAGAAAGATTTATTTTGGGTCTGAGATAAGAAAGGAATCCACATTAAGTATGATTTACAGAAAAGAGAAACATGATTTTTGTATTCATTATAGACCCTTGAGTTAATTTGAAGTGGATTTTCCTAAACGTTCTGAGCTGA
Organism: Capsicum baccatum var. pendulum; assembly: GCA_030864225.1. Taxonomy (NCBI): domain Eukaryota; kingdom Viridiplantae; phylum Streptophyta; class Magnoliopsida; order Solanales; family Solanaceae; genus Capsicum; species Capsicum baccatum. The sequence continues at coordinate 152,688,819 of CM061560.1, read as the reverse complement.
GTATGGGAGTAGTATTTAGCACCGAGTTGGGTATGATTCCAAGGTTTCATGCCCCAGAACTATGTACCACCGCAGGTTGAGATACTTATCCCCACTATATATGGATGACTGAGATAGTGATCACTAAAGTTGAGGTTCTATTCCGATGGAAAGAGTAGAATAGCTCTCCCCAACGTGGGCGAGATGTTGGACTCAATATAACTCACATGGTTTATGTCGGTTAGAATAAACTCCCAAAGCAGTCCCCTACTCTATTTAAGATAAAGTATGTGTGCTGAAAGTTTGATCTTGAGATTCCCAAGTGTCCCCAAGTCTTAAAGTTCCTAAAGTTCTAAGTCCTTAAGTTATAAAGAAGTTCTATTCTCCTTGAGATAAAAGAATGAGGTTTGAAAGTACTGTTTAAAGTTTCCTTTAGCCTGCAAGTTTTGAGACTAAGAGAAAAATACAGATTTTAGAGTAAAGCATAATAACTCACGAGGTTTATATTACATGCTTTCTTATTCATGATTTATGATATTCAGATTTCAGTTTTATTCAAGCTATGTGAGTCATCCAAAATAGCATGCATGTTTTCTATAAAGGCTAATAATATTGATTATTTAGTTTCATACACCCCCATATACTCAGTACATCCTCAAAGTACTGATTCATATATACATCTGTGTGCTACATTGTCTCATAATGTAGGTTTAGGTGCTTAGTCCCAGCAGCGTTAGTGATCTCGAGTACCTTTGTCTATATTACTACAGTAGTGAGTCCTCATGGTTCAAGGACCTATTCTCCAGACATTCAGCATTATTAGTAGTTGGTTTTATTGATTTCCATTTTAGTCAGTTGGGGGTCTGTCCCAATGACTCTCTAGTTCTTGATTAGTAGAGGCTTTGTCAAACTAGATTATCAATGGTGTTATAGACTTTCCATTATTTTTTTTGATATGTAGACAATATTTTCTTATTATGCTATTCGGTTTTGAGATGATATAGAATTATTGCTTGATTTGACATCCTACAGTAAGTAATAGAGATAGTAGCATGCTCAAAGGGTTAGCTTGGGGCTACTTGTATCCCTAAGCACTGTGTGACATTCTAGGATGAGATTCCGGGACATTATAGTAACGACCCAAGACTACCCCCTATTCGTTACACGGTGCTTGCGACCCCAAAGAACCACAAGCTAACCCATGAATGTATCTACTGTGAGCACTAAACAATAATACTAAAATTAAAGAAAAAATGGGCTGAAATGCCATAAGGCTCAAAATATCTTAAATACTTATAAAGTATAACATCTGAATCTGAAATGCTATCTGAATATCTATTCTGAAAAGCCTCTAACTGAAATTTTCTGAAAGTGGAGTTGATGGGAGAATCCCCCAACTAACTCATATGAATGAACAATAACTAACTAGATGATATGCGAGAGTTGGATTTGAATATATGGAGGATCTATAACTATTGAACATATTGTAACTGAGTATATTGGAACTGAATCTAATAACTGATAACTGAATATACGAATAATCTGAGATCACTGATAACCTAAATTACTGATAACTGAGTGACTGTATCTGATAGTCCTTATTTTGTAGAACTAAACTGAGTTCTATTCTGAAGAGTGAGACTGAAACTGTGGGAGGTAATTATCTAACCGATATGCCCCAATCTGAACTAATAGAGGTCCAATCTGTAATCCCAATTGGAAGGGTGTTATTACGGTGGCAGAGTTAAAGACAAGTTGAAGAGTAACCCTTTACTGGAAGGTTCCCAAAATAAAAATGGTGGTACCCTCTACTGGCAGGTGGAGCACCTCATCAACCCTCAACTGGCAGGTTTGATGTCTCAACCTACGCTGGCTACATAGTTCTGGAATGCAAGGATTTCTTCTAAGGATCACACCCTCTGCTTCTAGGTGAGCCCCCATCCTTAGGTTCACTCGGTGCTGAATCCTACTCCCAACTGAAAGACATTGAACTGAGTTTACTGAACTGGACTGGACTGATATTGAGATTACTAAGTTTTCCTAAGTGTTGTGACTAACTAAATTTTACTGATTCTATAAGGGACTGAGAGTACTACTGATCATGACATGACTGATACTATTCTGTAACTGACAGTGGCTCTAAGTAACAGCTAAATTGTCAGGTATTAAATACCCCTAGGACTCGATAGCATGAAAGTTAAAGAAAAACATAATCTTGAATAACATAACAATGTTCACTTGGTCACAATTCATTCATAGAGACATTTCATCAAACACTTGTAACGCATTAACTTGTACAGGAATGGGGAATACATGTTAGCATGCTATAATGGCATTATTTCATTCTCATAGACAATTTATCAAACACATAACCAACCTTGGTACCTCAAAATACCTTCACCATCAATCTCAAAAGCATCACTTTCTGCTAACCCACATCATCTTTAATCTGCATCAAGATAGGATCCAAAACTTGATTTTCCTTCACCTCAGCACCAAGAGATAATTTCACTACCTCTTAAACAATTACACCTCCATCCTTAAAATCTAAAAGATGTACTCTAAGATTAGCCAACTAATGAAGTTTTTCACCAAAGTTCACTTCTCCTTATCCACATGAGATAGACTTTCCATGGACAACCTACTAAGAGCATCAGCAACTACATTAGTTATACCTGGACGATAAGGACACTCATATCATAATCCTTGAGCAAATCAAGCCATCTCTTTTTCCTGAGATTCAACTTCTTCTGGGTGAACACGTCTTGTAGTCTCTTATAATCGGAATAAATATTGGCAAGAACCCAATATAAGTAGTGGCGCCAAATCTTTAAAGCAAACACCACAACTAATTATTCCAAGTCATGCGTTGGATAATTCTTTTCATGAACTTTCAACAGCTAAGAAGCATATGCTACCACCCTACCATGCTATATAAACACTCAACCAAGTCCTACAAGAAATGCATTACAATAAATAATAAATCCATCTGTACCCTCGGGTAGGGTCAAGATCAGAGCCGAAGTTAACTTATCTTTCAACTTCTCAAAACTTCTCTCACAAATGTCGTACCACAGAAACTTTAACTTCTTCTAATTCAATTTAATCAACAGAGAAGAAATAGACGAGAATCTCTCCACAAACCTCCTATAATAAATGCTAAGCCTAAGAATTGAATATCAGTTGGAGTCGCGGGTTTAGACCATTTATTCACTACCTCTATCTTCTGGGGACCACTATGATCCTCTAACTAGAGATGACAAAATCTATAAAAGAAACAAAATTCAACTAGAACTCACATTTAGAAAATTTAGCATAACATTATTAATCTTTAGGGGTCTGCAACACTATATGGAGGTGAATGGCATAATACTCCTCACTCTTGGAATATACCAATATATCATCAATAAACACAATCACAAACAAATCTAAGAACTGATGAAATGCCCAATTCATAAAATCCATAAATATTGTTGGGGCATTAGTCAACCCAAAAGACATGACCAGAAACTCATAATGGCAATACCAGGTACGGAAAGCTATCTTAGAGATATCCACCTCCCTAATCTTCAACAGATGGTAACCCAACTAATGGTCAATCTTAGAAAATTACTTTGCACCCTAAAGCTGGTCAAATAGGTCATCGATCTTAGGAAGAGGATACTTATTATTCACAGTCACCTTATTCAACTGGCGATAGTCTATACACATTCGAAGGGACCCATCCTTCTTACACATAAAAAGAATAAGAGCGCCCCATAGAGAAAGACTAGGGCAAATATAACCCTTATTAAGAATATCTTTCAACTAATTCTTGAGTTCTTTCAACTCAGTTGGAGCCATTATATAGGAAGGAATAGAGATAGGATAGGTACCTGATAAAAAGTCAATCCCAAAATCAATTTCCCTATCGGGCGAAATACTAAAAAGATCATCAGAAAAGACCTTAGGAAATTCACTAATTGTGGGAATAGATTGTAATAAAGGACCCTCCAATTTAGAATCTTTAACCTAGACCAAATGGTAAAGACACCCCTTGGAAATAAATTTTTGGCCTTTAAGACAAGAAATGAACCTTTTTTTAGGTGCTTAAGAACTACTTTTCTAAATCGCCGGTTCATTCGGGAATTCAAAAATGACCCTTCGAGTTCTATAATCAAGAGAAACATAGCTTGAATAGAGCAATCCATACCCAAGATCACATTGAAATCTAACATGTCCAACTCTATCAAAACCACAAAAGTCTCCCTATGACAGATAGATGCCACACAACCCTTATAGACGCTTTTAGCCATAAAAAATCACCCACTGGGGTAGACACAGAAAAGGGATCAAAAATATACTCAAGACAAAAACCAACTTGAATAGACACATAAGGGGTTACATAAGAAAAAGAGTATACCTTAGATTTAGTAAATAATACACATCATTAGAGAAAAATTTTATCATACCAGTGACAACATCATAAGAAGCCTCAGATTCCTGATGTGTAGCATAAACATACAAATGATTTCGGCCAGTGATGGCACAAGAAATAACGTCTTCTGGTGTCGGAGCTGAAAAGGTAGAAATAGGGACCTTATTAGCCCCAGTAGCATCCTTAGCTGAAGGACAATCTCGTTGTAGGTGACCAAGCTGACCATACCAAAAACACTAATTCCTCCCTTCATCACACACTTCACGATGTACCTACCCATAAAAATGACAAGGAGGATAAGATAGAGCCAACTGAGCTCCACTGGACTGAGACTGGTAACCTATTTCTCTAAATCCACTGCTAGCCTAAAACTGACGATCACTTGAAGAACTAGGATATGGAGCACTAATAGTTGCATGGGAAATCCCCTAATTCCTTTTCTTAGTCCAATATTTCCCATGTCTACGATTATTCTTCTAGTCTCTACCCCGCTCTAAATAGCTAAACTTCTTATTACGCCTCTCCCTCATCTTTTCCTAATTACTTCTCCCATTAACAGGACTAGACTGATGTGATTGAGACGCTACCAACTAATTAAGCAAATAAATAAACCGGTAAAACTCATTATTAAACATGTCATCCTGAGGCATTAGGGCAGAAGCAACATTAGCTCGAGTATCCCAAGAAGGACTAGAAGGAACTGGTTGAACTCCATAGGGGCAATCAGAAGTAGGGACCCTAGATTGGGTTTGTACCCCATAAGTAGAATGAGTTCACTCCATGTTGTCCTCGGGTGGGATAGAGGAGTTTCCACGAGCATTAGATTTTCTAGAAGGCATAATCTAAAATGAAAACAATTGAAAATTAGAGGAGATTCAACATCCTAGACTTTACAGCCCAAAAGTAAAACATAAAAAAGGGAAACATTATCTCATAGCCTCTCCCTTATAAGTGTGGCATGATGCGCACCCATAAAAGAGATGATACTTGATATGGCTTTATGGAAAAGACCATGAACCTAGGCTCTGATAGCAACTTTGTCATAACCCAAACCAGGGCCAGGCGATGATGAGTATCTCAAGTTCGTAGCGGACCAAAGACCACCCCTTTTACCTAGTCAAACAGAACACAATATGCTAATAGTGGTTGAATTCCAAACATATAACAAGATAGATTAAGATAAGCTCAAGAAGTCTAAGATACATAATCAACCAATACCTAGTCCATAGCAATCCAAAAAGCCTCTAAGCAAAACCAACAGACATTCTAGGTCGGGACATACCCTCGATAATAGCCAAAAAAACCAATAGAATAGTCTATGACATAGTGAAACCAAAACATGAAATAAGGTGTTTTAAAGCATGGGAGCTCACCACTCTAATTTGACTCAAGATCTATATCACAATTACCTAGCCACTAAACAAGAAAAGTAGAAGTATTTTCAATTTCTACATTGTGTAGGGATACAGCGTCCAAAGACAGTTAGTGGGTTGAACATTAGCATGTAACTCAGGTAAGGGATAAAATAATGCCATGATTAACAGCTCCAAAAATTAGTCAAATCCAATACACATAATCCGATTCATATACATCTATATATATACATATACATATATATATATCGCATGTTGTAATAGGGAATAAGGCTTAATATGAAGTAAAACATTAACCTGGATTGTGTAGCTTAACCATCATAATAGTACCCATGGGCTATATGAGCCCCAATGCATTTAGCCGTATGAACCAGGGAATAATCTATACATATATGCATAGGGGACTGAATCCTCCCAGTCATATATCAAGGGTGACATAAACACTTGATCATGTAATAAGGGAAACTTAAACCACCCGATCATTTAGCCTTTTACACTGATAAATGCAGTTTTTGGTATTGGTCCCTCGGTATGTCCACCTTTACGGCTTTGCCACATAACCCCATTTAAGACTAATTAAAATATTTACACACATTCTCATCCATTAAGGAAGGAGTCATTTGTTTAGGCATATCATAGGTAACGTCATACCCTTACGCTTGCAAGCTTATCATTTTGACAAACTAAACCACTTAGCCAATGGGGGACTTTGACCCATCAACCCATAAGACTCCAACCCATTTAGCCATTTAGGACTCTAACCCAATAGCTAGGGCTGTGCAAAAACTGAACCGACCGATAAACCAAATTGATAAAAATATTATTAGGTTATTGGTATTGGGTTATCAGGTTAACGATTTTTTATTGGTTTTATAAAAAAATTTATTGGGTAAATGGTTTGGAATCAGTTTTAGCTTATTGGGTTATTGGTTAAATCGATAACCTAATAAGGATACACTAAGTTATTATTTTATCCCTATTTATGTTATATTTTTAAATCTCTCTCTCTTTATCTATCTATATATCTATCTATAGATAGATAGATATGTGTATGTATATAGATTATATGCACTACTAATTCATAATTCATTGATTCACATTTTTTTGTTAATTGTTACTTCTATTTTATAAGTATTTTCTTATTGGTTAAATCAAAAACTGAACCGTTAAGGACCAAAAACCGATAAACCGAAACTAATAAGAAAATATCTTATTGGTTGGTTATTGGTTTTACATATTTAAAAACCAAAAACTGATAAACTGAACCAATAACACGTAAAACCAAATCGAACCAATCAATGCACACCCCTACTAATAGCCAACAGGACTTTGACCCATTTAGCTAAATGGGACTCTAACCTATCAGCCAATAGGACTTTAAAATATTTAACCAATTGGGACTCAAACTCATTTAGTCAATTGGGACTCAAACCCATTTAGTCAATTGGGACATAAACCCATTTAGTCAATTTGGACTTAAACTCATTTATGTTTTAGTAGACCTCTTATGCAATGCAATAATTCAAGAATAGTTCAATGTGCATAATTTCATGTTCAAAACCAATTTCACAAGATTGGGTTGAGGTTATTACCAATTCAATTGTAAACACTCACAAAATTGAGAGAATTCACAACCCCTTAGTTTATTCACCATGCACCCCACAAGTTCAAAACCATCGATAAAGCATGAAAAGTTACATATAAACCATGGGAACATCATTTTAGAAAACAATTATTCAAACCTCAACCCACATTCCAAAGCCAACATTCAAACTACTTGAATAATAATTTAAAACACATGATTTAACAAAATAATACTTAGGAAAGAGTAACCTACCTGAGATATCAAGATGTATGGAGAGAAATCAACCCTTAGAATCTCTAGATGCCAATTTCATAAAACCTTAGCTTGTTCTTGACTTATTGATTTGAGAGAGTTTGAGAGAGTGTTTATGATTAATAAGTGTTGAAAATAATGCCCCAAGGTGTTTTATGGTCGCAGATATTATGTGGGTAAAGAGAAAAATGTCTAGAGTGCCCTTTATTAAAAGCTAAAAAATTATACGGGTCACTATACGACTCGTCAAGTAACCCTGCAACTCATAGAGTTCTAGTCATAATTAAGACAAAATCTTTACGGTACTCACTGGTCACCCTATAATTGGTACTTGATGACTCGTATAGAGTCATTACAACTTGTTGAGTCTAGTCGTGATCAAGGAAGCAACTTAGGAAAACTTTACTGGTCAGGCTACGATTTGGGACTATACGACTTGTATAGAGTCTTTATGACTCGTGAACCATAGTCGTAGTCACAATAGACACTTTAGGCCAGCATACTTGTCTAGCTATGTTTGGGGTCTTTAAGACCCGTATAGAGACCTTACGACTCATATAGTGAGTCATAGGTCATGCAGTGTGCTTAAAGCTCAGGAATTTTTTTCGAGGACAAAAATCTGGGTTGTATAGTAATGTGCAAACTATTGTACATAAATTCTTTATTTAAGAAAGTTTCATAAACTATTTTACTTGAATATATCGCAGCTTCATTTTGTTGTATGTTGTTTTATATGAAGTAATTTTTACTGAGTTATGTACTGATAATTTATGGTCCAATATCTAACTTCTGTACTCATCTCTTGTAAGGACTTTGATAAAAAAAATAATATGAATTCTAATGGCTTACATATTCTCAAAGAAATGAGGTCACTAGGAATTATTCCAGATTTACCAACATATTCTGGACTAATGAATGGTTTTGCTCTTCATGGAGATATACGAATTGTACAGAGGTTTTTCTAAATTGAGAAATAGGGCGGCATAGAGCCTAATTATTATAGTTATAAAGTTCTCATCCATTCTTATTGTAAATGTGAAAGAGCTTCTCTTTTACTCGGGTTTATTAAGACATGAGAAACTACGGTGTGTTGCTTGATGTTGACACCAAACAATTAAATAATGGCCTTCTTCATCTTTTAGGTCAACATCATCAAGTCAACTTTCACCAAGGAGTTCTGGTTACATGTCCATAGCATTTTGAATATATTGATGAGGTCTGGTTATATGTCCATAGCATTTTGAATATATTGATTATTGATCAGAAATGAAAGTGTAGATCTTTGTAATATTGTTTCTGGTTCCTTCATGTTGAGCTCGTACGTTCACCTTTAAATTTAAACAAATAAATCAGGTGATAGAAATAGTGCGTCTGACTTTTTGTTTCTGAGTTGTAACAACTTTAATTATTGATATTGTACATATTGGTTCCCTCATGTTGGTCTAGGTCAACACACGAGCTTACCCCCACTAGTATATATAATAAAGAAAAAATTTCATAAGTAGCAAACTTATGCCCATTATTAAGACTTTCATAGCAATTGTTTCATAATTACATGAAATAACTGTTGTATTTTGTATTTTAGGCAAACTTTGCTATATAATTTTCACAGTTCCTTATTTAACTTAAATTAGTTGAGTTAAATAAAGAATAATAAGGTATTTAAACTATGCCATGTATTTAATTTTGAGGATTCCTTTTCCATAAATGACTCATTTTAACCTATGCCATTATTTTTCAACTAATTAAACCAAAATTCAAATGTGGTTTTAGTGTTCAACAACTCAAATCAATCTCAAAATCATATTGAAGATTCTTTCATTAATGAGCTTCTAATTTTTTTTAAAAACATCACTGCTATTACAGGTATTGAATAACAAATTTCAATTCGTATATGAATTTCAACAAATTGTGTATAGTCTAGCATTTTTTGCAAATTTATTTTTTGCAACATAAAAGTTTTCCTTCTCGATTTGCATTATAAATTATTGATTAAAATCTATTATTCATCCAATTTGGACGTTATTCGATCTTAGTTATTCTTTTATCAAAATAATTTTTGATACGTAGGCATTTAGTAGTGTCAATTTTTTCTGAATGTATTTATATATTCTGCAAAGTGTAATTGTGTTTTCATGACTATATTGATAAGTTATAAGTTTATTTGAATCAAGCAATTTGATTTGTATATTTTGACTAAATTTATATATTTTCTTTGTGTTTGTATATTGGTGGTGTCAGTTTGATACAAGAAACACAAGGAAAGCACAAAACACACACCAAAATTAGTTCACAAGCACAAGAAAATTGTGGACCTTTTTGGTGACCACTCTCGGATTCAAGAACACAACAAGAATGCATGATAACAAGGTGTTTTTAAACCTACGGCAACCAACAACCCAAACAATATTAACCGTAATAAAAATAAAGAACAACAAGATTACAACAACAAGAAGTCACAGGTTACATTAATAATGACAAGAACAAATGATTACAATGAACAAAAGATAGAAAGATAGACCAATGGTTGATATAATCTGAAGAGCCTAAGAGAATATTCCACTCTTAGACCCTTAACACCAACTCAACAAATACCTAACTCTTACACTTGACACAAGAGAGGCGTCCACTACCTAAGCACCAAGGTATCAAGATAAATGCAACACACAAGTGATTCCATACTTGTATATGGCCTTAGTTATGGTTGGGCTCTCTCTCATTCTAAGAGATGGTTCTTTCCTTAACATTCAACCACTAAAGACTAAAAACCCTACAAGGTTTTATTTATATTACATTACAAAAATAATAGACAAAATTCTAAAAGACCCTTTAATGAAAAGGGCTTCAAAAGGTGCCCATGGGTGTGTTTGGGGCAACCTTGTGCACTCCAAGTCCCATATTCACACTTCAAATTGCACACACCCTCGGTTGCATTCAAAATACTCCAAAATCATTCATCGTCATGATTGTACTCATATCATCCTCTCCATCTTGAGAAAAATTTTCCCATAAATTCACGACCTTACCTCTTTTAGAGAGGAACTTTACAATCTCCTTCATGCGGCCACACATCTTCTCCATCTTCCTCACCTTGCATTTCAACCTCTTCTTGCTCTCCATATTGAGGTTTTCCATCAACCTTAGCTGATTCAATTACCACTTTTTCCCTAAGATAGTATAATTTTCCCTCTCTTAGGATCACATTTATCTGGTTTGGACACTCACTAGCCTTGTGCCCCCACCCTTGTTAATTGAAGCATTGAAATACCTTGGAATTAGAAGTGGAAATTTGTTTACCTTCATACCTTAGGGACTATTTTGGGGCAGCCTGAGTGCGCTCGATTTGGATAGTCATGAATGATCTCTCTTTAAGCTCCCTTTCAACCTCCAATGCCGCTTGGAAGACTCCATCAATAGTGTTGAACTTATGAAGTGTCATGCGAGTGGAGATGTCCTTATTCAAACCGAATTTGAAGCACATGATGTAATGACTCACTTGTTCTCCCCGGTGATCTAGTTCCAACATCAATTGTAGAAATTCATCGTAGTAAGCCATGACACTCTTTATCCCTTGCCTCAAATTGTACAATTTGGCAAGGATCTCATGTCTGTAAGTCTCAGGAAAGTATCTTTTCTGCATAAGGTTCTTTAACCAAAACCAAGGAAGAGGTTATCCCCCAATTATCTCATTACCAAACCTTTAACATACTCTCACCATGTATTAGCATACCTTTCGAAGTGAGCTATAGCATAGCAACTTTTCTTTTCTTCGATAAGATCATTAAGTTGGAAGATCTTGTCACAAAATGACTCTCATTCAAGGTAGGCTTTGAGGTCACTCTCACCTTTGAAAATGGGAAGGCTCAGTTTGATGGAATTGAGACCTATATCTTAATTTGGGAGACCATCTCTCACCTCTTGGCATAACTCCCTATGTCTCCCCTCAACTCTTCTTCTCTCAAGTAAATATCACTATAAGCTCCATAACCCCATGTTGTTCCTCCCTACCATATCTTTCTACACAGTTGAGTAGATTTGGATTAATAGATTTGGATTTGGTAGAAAGTAAGACCTCTGGTTAAGTGGAGTTTGGGTTGGAATGTGAGACCTTTGGTTAAGTGGAGGGATCGGGTTTGGTGTTGGTATTTGGGTTCCAAATCCTTCTTGTTGGACTTGGTGAAGTGGAGGGTAGGTTATTCTATCAAATCTCAGCTTTGGGAAGTATTTGGTGGTTGTCTCAGTGGATTGATCACTTAGTGTAATATTTCAGGGGAGATGGTAGGGAAATTATTTTGATCATGTCCACTCAAGGACACATAAAGTGTTGGGGAGTGGAAGGACGAATCCTTTAGATTTCCACTCATTCTAACCTCCCACTCATAGTAGATATATCCTCTTTCAATAATGTTACATCCTCTTTCACCGAAGACACATCTATTTCTAACTTCCCAAGACTCACTTGAATTCTTTCCAAAGTGCGGTAAAGGCCCTCAATAGAAGCCATGAGGATATTAGTATCATTGTTGCCCACGGTTTGGGAGATTGTTCCCTCCATTGTAATGTACCTAAGAAAATACCTAAAAAAAATAAATGAGTTAGTTGTAAAAGAAAGGTCCTCACACACTCTCTTTAGTTCTTTGCCTCTCGGGTTTCTTCACTCAATCATACAAGTGTGGCAAGCTTGATTATATTCCGTGCTTAAGAGGTGGACAAAGAATTTACAATGACTCAAAAGAATAAAGCACAAAAAGGAATGTAAATACGAAGAACAGTTTCAAAACTAACTTACAATCTAGTACTAGCTTGTAAGTTAGATTTGGAATCAACAAACGAAACTAAAGACACAAAATGAAACTAAAAGATCAAAATTTGATCCAAAATTTATCATATGAATAGTAATTTGATGATGTGTCACCTCCTAATTGGAGATGGTCCCACAAGTTTCAATCACCAATCTTAAAAATTTTTATTCTTTATAATTTTGGAATGGAAGACAATTGGTTTTGGGAGGGAAAGCACAAGTCTTGAACCCTTTTCAAATCCAAACCTCAAAAAGTGAGACTTGACTTGTATTTGTTCCACAAAACAAAGTCCTTGAAATATGGAAAAGTGGTTGAAAAAAAAGTTGATGTCAAGTCTATGAGTGATGTGAACTAGTCCTTTCACCAACAACTACAAGGTATCCTTCAGCCAAGTTATAACAACAACATCAACATATGGTTCACATCTTGTCCACAACAACACTCCTAAAATTCAAGATCAAGTTTTAGATCTAGAATTAAGTGCTAGTGAACAAGAAGTCCAACACTAATAAACAGCTAAACAAAGCAAAAAATACACCAAGATCTAGTGACAAATCTCTCGGCCAAAACAACAACAACAAGGAATACACTCTCGGCCAAGAACAACTTTAAGAACATAACTTTTCTGTCTATTTTTTTTACTTTTTCTAACTAGCAAGCACAAGATTGATCTTGTAGGAACAAGATCAACCACAATATCTAATACTAAATGCTACAAGAAACACAAGGGAAGCACAAAACACACACAAAAATCAGTCCACAAGTTCAACAAAATCGTAGACCTCTTTAGTTTTACTCTCAAATTCAAGAATACAACAAGAATGCAAGATAACAAGGTGTATTTACACCTATGGCAGCCAATAACCAAAATTATATTAACCATAATAAAAATGAAGAAAAACAATATTACAACAACAAGAAGTCTTGGGTTACACTAACAATGACAAGAACCAACGATTATAATGAAAAAGGGATAGAAAGATAGACCAATGGTATAATATTAAGAACCCAAGAGCATATTCCACTCTTGGACCCTTAAAACCACACTCAACAAAGGCCTAACTCTTACACTTGACACAAGAAAGGCGTTCACCACCCAAGCACCAAGGTATCAAGCTAAATGCAACACACAAGTGATTCCACAGTTGTATATAGACCTAGCTATAGTTGAAATCTCTCTCATTCTAAGAGATGGGTCTTTCTTTAATATTCAACAACTAAAGACCAAAAACCCTACAAGGTTCTATTTATATTACATTACAAAAACAAGAGACAAAAAACTAAAAGATCTTTTAATGAAAAGGGCTTCAAAAGGTGCCCATGGGTGTGTTTGGGGTGGCAATGTGCCCTCCAAGGCCCATCTTCACACTTCAAATTGTATACACCCTCGGTTACATTCAAAATACTCAAAAATCATTCATGGTCATGATCGTACTCGTATCATAGTTGTATGTGTTGATTATATTGTATATTCTGAGTGGTGAGTCTAGTTGTATATTTTCATTGAATTTCTGACATTAATAATGTAATTGTTGACTATAATATAATAAAGTTGTGAGTTTAATTGTATATTTTAATTGAATTTTTATTAATGTAATAAAGTTGTGAGTTTGACAGAATAAATATGGAGTATTTATTAATTTATTTTTTTGGTTAATATTCTTGATGTTATGGAGATTAGCAATAGGAAGCATATCAGTTCTTGCTACGTAATCTAGTAGATAAACATAAGAACAAAATTATGAATAATACATCACTAAAGTTATATTATTGAGAACAAATGCCTTGCACAACCAACCATACTCATTATTGGCATCTCATATTAATGTAGATTTGACCTGCAAATGTATCCAAATAGAAAATTAATTTACAGATAGTGCAGTTCAAAAACGTATATATAATAGAATGGGTTTGAAGGTGTATATTTTTCAAAAAAAGGAGATAAAAGATATTAGTTGTCTTCCTTTTTATGTAAGTGTTTTGGATAAAGATACTTTTAGCAAATTTTAAAGTACATCATTAGGCAATGTTAAAAGTATAAATCTCTGTTATACTTTGGGTAAAGGGATAAATACATCAACTGACAGTGCATTGATAGGTCCTGGTAATGAGGAAGCTTTAGATATATTTGAGATGGATATAACTAATGTGTTTTTCTCATACCCACATCATTAGAATATTTAGGTAGACCAGGTGTATATATCAAAATGCATTTTAAATTCGGTCATGAAGGATTATACAATTAGGAAGAAGTTTTAATCAAGATCAGAAAGGTCAAGTAAGATCTGGTAAGTACATCATGCATTGATTTTTTGTTGTTCAATTTGGTTAATCATATTTGACCATGCAGTTATACCTATTTTTGTAAATATTGTATTATGATTTTTTATTTCATGCCTCTGCTATGATGGAATTTGGAATGTTTAAAGTTAGAGAATTTAATCCAAAATATACATGTCTGGTCAAAGGCAAGGTTTATCTCAAGTTTCATTCAACAAGTATGTTGATCGGTGGTATGATCAAACAAAAACTTAAAAACCAAAAATGAAAATACAATGCAATTGAAATCAAAGTGACATGAAGAAGACTTGGGCATGAATTTGACATATATTTTGTGTTGGTGGGCAAATAAAGAGCACTAGAAGAGTTGAGGTGGAAACCATCAGCATCATATGGAAAACTACTAGCATACGCATATGTTTTGAATATTAGTTATCATGGTTTGCATATAAGAATGGAAAAGACTGATGATAATGAGTTATTATATGTATTTGTAGCTCTCTATGCATTCATTAAAGGATTAGAGCATTGCAGACCTGTCATAGTTGTTGATGCTAGTCATCTGAAGGGAATGTACACTGGGACTTTTGTAGCCACCTGTGCCATGGATGGAGCTGGTAATTTATACAAAAATGTATTTTTGTGTTATATATTTTCTTCTATACCTAAAAACATATTGTATATGAAAGAAACATATGCAGTAAGTATATGTATTGACCTATCGTGTCCTTCAATACATAAACAGTATGTGTATGCATTGAACTACCATGTCTGAAAACACATATACATTATAATATGTATTTGCAACTATGTGTTCCCCTATAAATATGTATGAGCAACTACATAACCAAACTTGTATTTGTGAATTATATTTAATTAGTGCAATGTGTGTTTCTATATTATATGAATATATGTATCTACCATAAAACTGTTTATGTATATGTGTATGTGCAAATTGTATTTTAATATGCAGGGCATATCTTCTCTTTGACATATGGTGTGCTTGATTCAGAAAATGATGCATCTTGGACCTGGTTCTTTGAGAATCTGAAAGAAGCATACGGTGAAAGAAAATACATGTGTGTTATTTCTGATAAGAACAAAAACATCATAAAGGTTGTTTGTAGTGTGTACAAAGATGTACCTAATTATGCATGCATATGGCATTATAGGAAAATGTGAAAAAATATAGAAAGTCTCATGATGCATTATCCGAGATCTTTTATGCAATGAAAAAATCATATTCAAAATCTAAATTTTACAAGCTCATTGAGAAGGTAGAGGTAGTTGATATTAGAGTGAAGACTTACTTGGAATCGGCAGGTTATGAAAAGCAGGCTAGGACCTATGCATTAGTTCATTGGGGAAGGACTTTGACATCAAACATTGTTGAGTCAATAAATACTACATTTGTATCAGCTAGAGAACTACCTATTTATGACTTGCTAGAGGAAGTTAGATTGTTGTTTGGTAACTGAAACTGCAAAAATAGAAAGAAGACTTCATATACATTTACAGAACTGATTGAAAATTTTCATAGAATACTCAAACAGAACGAGGCAGAGTGTACACGTATGACTGTGTGACAAAAAAATTATCTTAAATTCATTTGTATTTACTATATGTGTTTACTTATATTTATATATATACATATAAATAAGTAAGTAATTATTGTTAATTCTTGAAAGATATATATATATATATATATATATATATATATATATATATATATAGTTCTATAAAAGGTGTATTTTCTATAATGTATGAAAAATACATATACAAACCTGTAAATGTATCTTTCGACTAGCAATGAAAATACATCATACTTGAGATAAGGAATACTAATGTCCAACTGAATTTAAATTTTTTAATTAATTTTCTTAAAAATAATAAAGGTTGTACCAGCCACAGGGTATGGCTATACAATATATGACAAAACGAAGTATTTTAATGTTTGCCTCAAGGAAAAAATTATTTTTGTCATGCATTCCAATTGGACGCGATATCATGTGCACATGTTTGTGCAGTCCTGGATTGCAAGAATTTTACAAGGGGACCATATTTTTCTGATTTATACAAGTCAAAAATAGTATTGAGAACATATGATATTCCAATTTATCCTTTTCCATACAAAGACGATTGCGTAATTCCACATAGCATATTGGATGAGGTAGTATTGCCCCTAAAATTTAAGTTACACCCTGGCAGATCTCCAAAGAAAGAGTGTGGAAAATCAAGAAGGTATATGTTCAGAAATAAAAGCATCAATTCTTGTAGTTCTGATGGGTTTAAGGGTTACAATAGGCATTCATGTAGAAAATATCATAAATGATACGTTTGTTGATGTATGGAATTGTCTCCTATTTCATATAATTGAACTCATTTGCAAATTATGTGAATAATTCTTCATTGACAATTATGTTTCATGTATTGGAACATATTACAGTTACATTTTCTGTACTTGCCACTTTTTTAGTTCATTATGAATAAATGAATGTGTTTGATACTAGATGTATTTAATGAGCATGAAAAAACACTGTAAAACAAGAGTATTTTTAAAGTTTTGTATTTATTCCCGATAGCACATATTCATATTTAAATACATATCCCGGTACATTTAAAATCACAAGCATACATGTAAATAACTATACATATTTGGGTACATATACAATTAAAAAGGGATAAAATTACATTACAGGTATAATTACATGTGCAATTACATAGATTATTTGCTATTGATTTTTTAAATACTGCTCATCATCAGTTTTAGCCGCGTTAAAATAGTTGTGTTTTTACTTTCCTGCAAAGTTATTAGTTTTCCTATGCTTTATTATTTGATTGCTTCTGACCGACTTTAAGGGACCTGGTCCCTCACTGTGTGATGCAATCCCTCTGAGTTTCATCAATTGGTATCAGAGTTAGAACACTCTAAAAGGTTAACACCTAGAGCGATTTGGTTATCATAACTACTCTATCTAATATGAATGAAGGGAAATCTACCACTAGACCACCTAGATTTAATAGGCAATTCTATCGGTGGTGGAAACTAGGATGTTTAAATTCATTATAGCTGAGGATAGTAAGCTGATGGATATAATACTTGATAGACCTCATGTTCCAACTAAAGAAGTCAAAGAAGGAGAAATAACAAGAATTGTTTTAAAAGCAGGAGAGAATATGATGATGAAGATAGAAGGAAAGTTGAGAAGAATGATAAGGCCAAAAAACTGATAGTTTGTGGTATAGGACCTGATGAATACAATAGGATTTTTGCATATTAAAATGCTAAAGAAATCTGGGTGTAATACCCTGGGAAATTTTTTGTTGAAATTTTATGCGTAAACGTATTGGGTTCTATCTTCTAAAATGAATTATAAATATTTCGTGTGGAATGGCTTAGATTATGACCCACCATTAGATAGAGTATCGAATAAGATTTTCAACGATATGTGGATCATCCAAAATGGACACCCGAGCAACGAGTTATGAACATTTCGATTGAACCGCGAATAGTAGTGAACAGTAAAACGTGCAGGAAAAAGTAGTGAGGCCTGGCGTATTTTTGCTCCAACTTTAAACGATCATAACTCTTTGTACATAATGATCTGGGTGATTTATTATATATCAACGGAAAGCTCTGCGAATCATCTTTCCAATGAAATTAGTTTCATCTAATTTGTCTATCGAAGCAAAAATTTATGGTCGATCTACTTCATCCTATCAAAAGCAAATTTTTGGGTCAACTTCAAACGATCATAACTCCTTGTACATAATGATCTGAGTAAGATACTATAAATCAACAGAAAGATATGAGAGTCCTATTTCTAATGAAATTGGTTTCATCCAAGTTGGATATCGGAGTAAAACGTTATGGTTGATCTACTTCAGACTATCAAAACAGTCCACCAAAGGATAGATTCAAAAATTATTTGATTTTTAGGGGCGTTTTGGTCATTCCCCCTCACCCAAAATCCATCCAAACCCTATATTAAAAGCCTATTAGAAGCATTATATGTTATATTTCATCAAATTCCCTCAAAAAGAAAACCCTAAGCTCCTACATCGAACTTCAAGAATCTCCAAAGTTCACCATTAATTCTGCAAATTTATCCAAGATTCCAAGTTCCTAGTTCAAGAACTCCAAGAACCATCATTCAAAGGCACGATTAACATTTCAAAAATGAGTATTGATCTAAAGTTCATCATTCAAGGTATGTGGAGTTTTTCAACAAGAACTCTCTTTCCGTCTTGTGCTCAAAAGTAATTTTCTTTACAAAGGCATGATTTTTATTTGATTTTTATGAATTTGAAGCATGAACCCATATCTTATGATGATTATTATGAAATATTGATGTTTATGATTTTGAAAGATGAATTTACATTTGTGGAGATATAAAGCATGAATCTTGAATGATATTTATCATGATTTTGATATTTGGATCGTGAATCCCCATTGGAAATTGTATTTTTTAGAAAGTGTGTGTTATAAGCATGTTGATGTTAAATATTTGAGATATTTTGAATGATTTGACCTTTTGGTCTTAATGGAGTTGTTTTGAACTCAAGTGTGAAAGAAATCCACAACGTGATTGATTTTGATAGATGGGAAGCATGATGGCTCCCGATGTATATTTATATATTAATGAAATTGTTTTGTTATGGATTGTCTTCTAAATAATCTAAGCTAAGTCCGAGAGAAATCTTTAGCACCGAGTGGGAGGTATAAAGTTACCTTACTTCCCTAGAACTACGTGCTGCCATAGGAGTGAGCCTGAGACTGATTTATATAGTGATCACTAGTTTGTGTGGATTTGATATTAATAGTCCTACTCCGATGGCAAGGATAGGATGGCTCTCCCTAACGTGGGTTGTACGTTGGACTCCATGTAGCTCACATGGTTTATGTCGGTTATAGGATCTCCCAGTGTGTGCGTGTTTCCTTGTTTCTATGGTGAATAGTGAAGTGATTTGAAAGTGGAATTGTGAAAGTTATTCTTTCAAAAGATTTAAATGATATTTACATTATGAGAATTGATATTCTTGATGAACTGAAAGTGATTGACAAATTATATGATGACCCACATGTGTTATTATACTTATTTCATCCTCTCATGATTAAGATGATTTTCTTCGGGCTATGTGAGTCTTTCATACATCCTGCAATTTCTTATAAATATTTATGATGATGATGTTTATACAACTGCATACACCCCCATATACTCGGTTCCTTTCCATGGTACTAACCCACATCTTCGGATGTGGGCTGCATTTTCTCAGAATGTAGGTTTAGGTACTCAGTTCCAGGTTTGACAGTGATTCTTTGGGCACGTTGTTCTACATCCTCTATTGTGGTGAGTCCTCATATTCTGAGGACATGATGTCTGATGTTGGTTTCATGAAATCGTTTACATTTGATAACTGAGTATGAGTCAGTTGGGGCATGTCTCAATGGCTCGCTGGTTTTATTGATTTTCTTAGATGCTTGTCAGACTAGTATAGATGTTGGGAGTTGACTAATAAGTCGTATTTTTGTTATCTTTCTAAAATTCTTTTATTCATGGATGATGATTACTCTGTTGATATTTGAGAGTTATTTATGGAAACCCCATTGATTTGTGTTGAACTAAATGAAAATGGCTCAAAGGGTTAGGTTAGGTCTACTCATAGCCTCAAGCACCGTGTGACGCTCCGGGATCCATTTTCCAGGGCTTTACACTAGGACTGCTTAAAAATATCTCATACGGGAACTACTGATGTGAAGAATTCTAAAGTTGGCATATTGACTATTCAGTATGAAATGTTTACCATGAAAGAAGGAAAGATAATACAGGAAATGCATACAAGATTCACTTCTATCATAAATGTGCTACACTACTTTGGAGAAGTGATTCCTTTGTATAAACAAGTGAGAAAGATTCTAGGTATTCTTCCTAAATCCTAGGAAAGCAAAGTAGATGTTATTACTAAGGCAAAGAACCTGAAAACTCTTACTATGGATGAATTTATGGGTAATCTAAAGACTCATGAACTCCAGAAGCAGCAAGGGTAAGAGAAGAAGGAAGTAAAATAGGAAAAATCTTGGCATTAAAGGCTTCTAAGTCACACTCAAATGAAGAAGACGCTGACGTTGCCTATTTGGAAAAAAAAGTTGTTAAATCTATGAAGAAAAGTGATCAATTTCATAGAAATAGAAGTAACAGCAAAAAAGGAGCCACTATAAAGGCCTGTCACAAATGTGAAAGTCCTAAGCATTTTATTAAGGACTGTCCAATACATAAAATAGATTACCAGAAGTATCTCAAGATAGGAGGTGACAAAGGAAATAATAGTGACGAGGTCCCTATAAAGTCAAGAAGACAAGTTGTAGCTGATTTTGCAGTTAAGTAGGCCTTACGGTCTGGGGAGATTCATCTAGTAAATCTGATAAAGATGAGTAGGTTGAGGATGTATCCATGCAAACAAAGGAGGATGAGAAAGTGACCTTTGATTCCTTGTATGCTCTCATGGAAAACACTAAAAATGAAGAAAAAAATAAGGTAACTGATACGGTTAGGGCAGCCTCCACAGGTACACGGCCTTTCACACGAAGCCAAGCTCGGGAATTACAAAAACTCCAAGCTTTGTTCATGCAAATGGCCGTGTGTGAGTTGGTGATTGAACCAACCAAGGACCTAAACGTTTTTATGTGTGAAGAGAGGTCCTAATGTGTAATAAACTACTCTCCAAGGATGGCACAAGAAGCAAGGGTGGATGGGTCATTTTACCCCTTTTGTTTGTAGTATAAATAGAACATGTTAGAGAGTTATTCCTTAGTTTTTGAATGCTGATTTTTGTAA
Source organism: Capsicum baccatum var. pendulum (assembly GCA_030864225.1). Classification (NCBI taxonomy): domain Eukaryota; kingdom Viridiplantae; phylum Streptophyta; class Magnoliopsida; order Solanales; family Solanaceae; genus Capsicum; species Capsicum baccatum. Next base: position 152,667,295 of record CM061560.1, on the reverse strand, counting down.
CCTAAAACACTAAACCTTTCCTCTCTCTTCCACTCATAGAAGCCTCCCCTATTATCTCACAAGTAGAGGGATACTTGTGTTGTCTCTTTGGCTAGAAACAAGGGTTTTGAGGTCGTTGAGTGCCTCTTGGTCCTCGTAAGAATTTGGTGTTTATATTCATTAGACTTAGGGTCCTCTCTTGATGTTATGGTTCTTAGTTTCTTGAATGTTATATGTCAGGTTATCTATCTTTCTTTATCTTGTTGTTGTTGTTGATTTTGTTATCTTAAAGTCTAGTGAAGCCGTGTGGGGCTCTTTTCGATTCACTAGCATTGTTATCTATCTTGTTGTTCTTGTGTTGTGGGCTGAAAAACCGAAACTTAAACTTGTTGTTCTTGTGTTGTTGGACTGAAATCCGAGCCTACTTGAAGCTCTTGGTGTTGTTGGTTTGATTTTGTATCATTTGGTATCAAAGCGAGACCGGTTGTGTTCCAACATAACCCATCTTGGGCTAGTTCACGGCTTAAACAAACTACACCAAAAAGAAATTCTGAAAATCTGTCCATTAAAAGTTGAAACCAAGAATGATGTTGTATGTTTAGATCTAGGTGTTATTTTGCTTGTTTAGTGAGTTTCTAGTGTTGGTTTCTTTCTCACCAACACTAAAGTGTCTAGATCCAAAAGTTGAGCTTGAAAACTTGAACATTGTGTAGTGACTTGAAGTGGCCGAAAGTTGTACGTTGTTGATAACCAAAAAAAAAAAAAAATTGGTGGTTGTGTGTTTATGTGCTAAAGAAGTTGATGAAGTTTGTTGAGGTGTTCATCTTTTGAACTTGTTCACCTTGTTCATCTTGTTGTGTGCTCAAGTGGTAAGACAAGCTATAAAGTTGTTGTGAAAGACTTGCACCCATCACCTTTTAGTCTTGTCAATCACTTTTCCCTAATTCAAGGAGCCTTGTTTTGTGGGATTAGTCAACCAAACCCCACTTTCTTGAGTTTGAAAAGGGTGAAATACTACAAGATTTTATTTTTCCCACCAAAACACTTTGCAAACTATAACAAGTTGTGTGAATATTAACACAAAACAAAAAAAAAAAAAAAAAAAAAAGAGAGAGAAGAAGAACGTGTGGGACCATTGCATGCTGCCACGTTGCTATAAGCTCAACTTAGGATATTCTTTGGTTGCTAATTGTTGATCCTTGGTTTCCCTTACTTGGTACTAGAACTAATTAACAAACTAGTACCTTCCTACTAGGTTGTCAACTAGTTCCTTGAACCGTTTGTTCGTGTCAACGATTATTTGAGTGCTTTTATTCGTTTGAACGAATTGCTGATTTTGACTCTAGTCCGACAAGAATTCTTTGAGTCTTCAAACAAGAATCCATTCCGGATAAGAGCTTACTCATACCTTAAAAATCTCACGGTTACTAGCCAATTATACAACACTTGTGGAACACGAACTTGTGGTGAACTAAAGCGGATAATACCTTGACAATGGAAGGAGCTACGTCTCATAATGTGGATACTAATGCCCTTGATTCTATGAGGGTCACTCTTGAGGCCGTTACCCGGACACTTGAAAGGTTGAATTCGGAATTTGGGGCCGTGAGAGGGGACTTGGCAGCAATCAAGGGGGAAGTGTCGACTATTAGTGGGAGATTAGAACAAGTGGAGAGTCAAAGGAACTCTCGTGCTTCTACTCCTTTACATGTATCTACCAATGGTCATGATAGGACCTCCTCCGCAACCATCACCCCCGAAACAGTCCACCAAATGCTAAATGCACCCCAAGCTCCACTAAATACCGCAAGCCAAACTACCTCTTTTCCTCCAAACCGAGACTCCACTAGACCACTACATTTCCAAGCCCCTCCAATTCCACAAGAGGGATTTGGACGCCATGTACCTCCACTAATTCCGAACCCTCCATTCCAAGCTCCATTAACCCAAAGACCGCAAATTCCAAATCCTCCGAATCAAAACGGCCAAGGCCGGCCAGCCCACTTTGAAGGATACGGTAGAGAGGAGTATGAAGGAGATGGAGCCTTTGATGATGCTTATATGAGGGAGGAGGAGTTAAGAGGGGGTCGAGGAGAACCAAGGAGATACCGGGGGTATGGAGATAGGGGAAACCGACACCAAGAGAGAGACGTAGGCATCAACACCATCAAGTTGAGCCTACCCATCTTTAAGGGTGAAAGTGACCCCGAGACCTACTTAACTTGGGAATCGGCTTGTGACAAAGTTTTCCAAGTTAATGACATCTCGGAAGAAAAGAAGAGTTTCTACGCTATAGCTCACCTCGAGGGCTATGCTAACACTTGGTGGGAGTATGTTATACGATTTGGTAATGAATTAGTGGATGGGCAGCCACCACCTTGGTATCGGTTGAGGTATTTGATGAGACAACGATACCTTCCCGAGAGATATCGTCATGAGTTGCTCGCTAGATTATATGGCTTGCGGCAAGGAGGCAAGAGTGTGATGGCCTATTTTGAAGAGTTCCAACAACTCATGTTGAAACTTGATCATCGTGGGGAGCAAATCAGTCACGACATCATCCGGTTCAAGTGTGGGTTGAACAAAGAGATCTCCACTCATTTGACCCTTCACCGGTTTGAAACCATTGACGGTATATTCCAAGCGGCCCTAGAGATTGAAAGGGAACTTAAGGAGAGATCAGCCTTCAAGGCAAGGGTACAAACCCCCTCGGGTTGGCCCAAAAACAAGGACCAACCCGCCCCTACGAAGCTGCCCGAGTCCAAAACAGTCCCTAAGTTCCCTCCGAAACCGGAGGCTCACAAATATCCCAACCCAAAGGGGTTCCAATGCTTCAAGTGCCAAGGTTGGGGGCATAAGGCCAATGAATGTCCGAACCGGCGCAATGTGATCCTACGAGAAGGAAAAGTGTACTACCTTGGTGAGGAGGTGGTTTCCGAAAGGGGGGAGGATGAGGCCGAGCCTCAAGATGGAGAGGGAGCTGAAAATGGGCCGAATGATGATGAATTAGATGGTAGTGAAGATGTCTATCCACAAGAAGGGTAGTGTGTGGTTCCAAACTTTGTGGTTAGACGTGTCATGATTAGTAAGGCGATGGATGACCCGAGTCAAAGGGAAAATCTATTCCATACTAAGTGTCTTGTAAAGGGGAGTGTGTGCACCTTGGTGATTGATAGTGGTAGTTGTACAAATGTTGCGAGCCATGCTATGGTAAATTTCTTGAAGCTACCAACTACACTACACACTAGTCCTTACAAGCTACAATGGTTGAACGATTGTGGTGAATTAAAGGTCACAAGGCAATGTGTGATTCGGTTTAAGGTGGGAAACTACCACGATGAAGTGCTTTGTGACGTGATCCTAATGCAAGCATGTCACTTGTTGTTAGGTAGACCATGGCAATATGATAGGTCTACTAAACACGATGGGAGGTCCAACCGGTATACGCTTGAGAAGGATGGCCGAAAGGTCACACTTCACCCTCTTTCACCCTCCCAAGTAAATGAGTGGCATCAAAAGATGAAAGAGTTAAAGGGAAAGGGAAAGGAATCCGGAAAGGGAGAAAAGGGGGGGGATGCCGTAGGTGAGGAAGTAGGGACATCCGAGGCTGTCCCAACGACAAGGGAGATGGAAAACGTAGTGATGTTGGCTAGGAGGAAAGAACTCTTCTTGGACCATGATGAAAATAAGCCGATGTTACTTTTGGCCCATTGTTTTAATACTAACCCCACTAATTCTTCCATTTCCCCTTTGATTTCTTGTGTGTTGCAGGAGTATGAAGATATATTTCCTCAAGAACTTCCGCAAGCATTGCCCCCACTTCGGGAAATTGAGCACCAAATTGATTTGGTGCCGGGTTCACAACTTCCAAACAAACCGGCCTATAGGAGCAATCCCATGGACACTAAGGAGCTTGAAAGACAAGTTGAGGAGCTTCTCAACAAGGGATACATCAAGGAAAGCATGAGTCCGTGTGCTGTTCCGGTACTTTTGGTACCAAAGAAGGACGGAACTTGGCGCATGTGCGTCGATTGTAGATCCATCAACAAAATCACGATAAGGTATCGTCATCCAATCCCTAGACTAGATGATATGTTAGATGAGCTCCACGTCTCTTGTTTGTTTTCTAAAGTGGACCTTAGGAGCGGCTATCACCAAATTCTCATGCAACCCGGTGATGAGTGGAAGACCGCATTCAAGAACAAATTCGGTCTATATGAGTGGCTGGTCATGCCCTTCGGCCTTACCAATGCTCCTAGCACATTTATGAGGCTAATGAATCATGTAATGAAGCCTTATATTGGAAAGTTTGTGGTGGTTTACTTTGATGATGTGTTGGTGTATAGTAAATCTATTGATGATCATGTAATGCATTTGAGATGTGTGTTTGATGTGCTCCAAAAGGAGAAGCTGTATGCCAACATGGAGAAGTGTTCTTTTGGTGTTGATAAAGTTATATTCATGGGTTTTGTCGTGATCTCAAGGGGTGTGGAAGTGGACGATTCCAAGATAGACTCTATTCGAAGTTGGCCGACCCCTAAAACTATTGGAGAAATCCGAAGTTTCCACGGGTTGGCAAGCTTTTATAGGAGGTTTGTCAAAGGATTTAGTTCCATAGAAGCCCCCTTGACCGAGGCAATTAGAAAGGACGGACCCTTTAAATGGGGTGATGAGCAGGCTAGGGCTTTTGAGGCCTTGAAAGCTACGCTCATCTCGGCGCCTTTATTGCAATTGCCCAATTTTGATAAGATGTTTGAAGTAGAGTGTGATGCTAGTAAGGTTGGCATCGGGGCTGTTTTGATGAAAGAAGGTAAGCCCGTTGCTTATTTCAGTGAAAAGCTCAAAGGGGCAACTCTTAATTACTCAACTTATGATTTGGAGTTGTACGCCCTTGTTAGAGCCTTGGGAAATTGGCAACATTATTTGTGGCCTAAGGAGTTTGTGATACGAACGGATCATGAGTCGTTGAAACACCTTAAGAGCCAAGACAAGTTGAATAGGCGTCATGCTAAGTGGATTGAGTTCATCGAGACTTTCCCTTATGTAATTCATTACAAAAGGGGAAAGGAAAATGTCGTTGCCGGTGCCTTGTCTAGGAAGCATGTGCTTGTTGCTACCTTGTCTTCGAAATTGATGGGTTTTGAGAGCTTGCGGTTGTTGTATCCAGAGGATCCTACCTTTGCTCCTATTTTTAGGGAATGCGAAGAGTGGGGAAGGGACCGTTGGCTTAAGGAGAATGACCATTCCTCCTACTCTCGGTTCGATGGGTATTTGTTCAAGGGGAGGAGGTTGTGTGTTCCTTCTAGTTCTTGGAGGGAATTATTTGTGAGGGAGGCCCATGACGGAGGCCTCATGGGTCACTTTGGGGTAGACAAGACCCTCGGAATCTTAGAGGAGAACTTCTATTGGCCCAAAATGCGCAAAGACGTGACTAAAATTTGTAGTCAATGTGTGGCCTGCCGGAGTGCGAAATCTCATCTCCTACCTCAAGGATTATACACCCCACTCCCTACTCCCCTTAGGCCTTGGTTGGACATTTCGATGGATTTTGTTTTGGGGCTGCCAAGGACTAGAAGGGGCCGAGATAGCATTTTTGTTATTATTGATAGATTCTCTAAAATGGCTCATTTTATTCCATGTGCTAAAACCGAGGATGCTCGTAGTGTAGCTTCATTGTTTGTTGCACATGTTGTAAAGCTTCACGGGGTACCGAGGACTATTGTGAGCGATAGGGACTCCAAGTTCCTAAGTCTCTTTTGGAAGTCCATGTGGAGTAGGCTTGGAACGAAGTTACTTTTCTCCACGTCTTGTCACCCACAAACCGATGGCCAAACGGAGGTAGTAAATAGAACCTTGGGGTCTATGCTACGTTCTATGCTTAAAGTTAAACTGACGTCATGGTAAGATCACCTACCCTAGGTGGAATTTGCATACAACCGGGTAATACATTCGAGCACGGGAATGACTCCCTTTGAATGTGTTTACGGCCTGAATCCCCTTACCCCTTTAGATCTCACTCCTTTGTCTAGTGATCTCATGACCAGCTTAGATGGAAATAAAAGAGCCGAGGCAATGAAGAAAATGCATGAGACGGTGCGGATCAAGCTTGAAAAGAAGAACCAAGAGATTGCAAAAAGGGTAAACAAAGGGAGAAGAAGGCTTGTGCTTGAACCCGGAGATTGGGTGTGGGTGCATCTTCGAAAGGATCGGTTTCCAGCTCAAAGGAAGTCCAAATTGCTGCCAAGGGGTGATGGTCCTTTCCAAGTACTTGAGAGAATCAATGACAACGCCTACAAGATTGACCTTCCACCGGAATATCAAGTGCACAACACTTTCAACGTTGGTGATCTCTCCCTCGTGGATGCGGCTGAAGATGACCAAATGCTGAATTTGAGGTCAAATTCCTCTCAAGATGGAGAGGATGATACGGTTAGGTCAGCCTCCACAGGTACACGGCCTTTCACACGAATCCAAGCTCGGGAATTACAAAAACTCCAAGCTTTGTTCATGCAAATGGCCGTGTGTGAGTTGGTGATTGAACCAACCAAGGACCTAAACGTTTTTATGTGTGAAGTGAGGTCCTAATGTGTAATAAACTACTCTCCAAGGTTGGCACAAGAAGCAAGGGCGGATGGGTCATTTTACCCCTTTTGTTTGTAGTATAAATAGAACATGTTAGAGAGTTATTCCTTAGTTTTTGAATGCTGATTTTTGTAACCTAAAACACTAAACCTTTCCTCTCTCTTCCACTCATAGAAGCCGCCCCTATTATCTCACAAGTAGAGGGATACTTGTGTTGTCTCTTTGGCTAGAAACAAGGGTTTTGAGGTCGTTGAGTGCCTCTTGGTCCTCGTAAGAATTTGGTGTTTATATTCATTAGACTTAGGGTCCTCTCTTGATGTTAGGGTTCTTAGTTTCTTGAATTTTATATGTCAAGTTATCTATCTTTCTTTATCTTGTTGTTGTTGTTGATTTTGTTATCTTAAAGTCTAGTGAAGCCGTGTGGGGCTCTTTTCGATTCACTAGCATTGTTATCTATCTTGTTGTTCTTGTGTTGTGGGCTGAAAAACCGAAACTTAAACTTGTTGTTCTTGTGTTGTTGGACTGAAATCCGAGCCTACTTGAAGCTCTTGGTGTTGTTGGTTTGATTTTGTATCAGTAACTCTCTCTGATATTAAGAAAAATTTAGATAATTACTCTTCTAGAAAGATAAAGAATCTAGTAAATGTGTTGATTGATTCAATGTGTGAACTGACTGCTGAGAAAAATACTCTAGAAGAGAAAGTTGAGAATTAGGAGCTTGAATTAATTGCTTTAACTCTCCAAATTTCTGAAATAGAAGAACTATTTGCTAAATTAAAATTTCCTAATCTAAGTTTGGTGAGTCAACTAGAGAAAGTAAATGATTCAAATGGTAAAGGGAAGAAAGTAGCGTCGAAGTTTCAAATTGAGATTGAGGAAAAATTAAAGGACTCCCAAAAGCATCTTATGACTGCACTCGGAAAGAATGAGGAGTTAGAAAGGGACGTGGTCCATCTGTGAAAAGAACTTAGTAAATCTCTATAATGACCACATCCTCATAGATCCTTTCTAATTTAACTAGTCAAGGTATAAAAAATGGTAAGGCCCTTGGGTATTAGTATAAAACTCAATCATCTAAGTATCAAGGCAAGGTTGTTCAAGATACCGGAAACAAAGCCCACAAACCTCTATGCACTCATTGTGGGAGAGATGCTCACACAAAGGAAAACTATCAAAGTTGGAATAAAGCTAAAATGAGCAGTGTTAGATATATCCACCAAGGCTATATCTATCCTAAGGATTCTAAGCCTTTGAAGAATATGAAGAAGTTCTTATTACCTAGATGGGAAAAGAAAGATCTGATCACACCTCTATCTTTCTACTGGGAAATTAAACTCAAATAGGTTCCCAAATCTAACAAATAACTTTATTTGCAGATAGGTGAAGGGGATTACAGTCAGAACTGGTTCATTCATAGTAAATGCTTAAAGAATATGACTGAAGGGTCTAATTGTATTCTCTATCACAAGATACTTCAAGGTAGAAGTCTCTCATTTTATAAAAAGCAATCAGGTTAAATTCTTATCTAATGAAGATACTGTGTCAAGCTTGAAGTATCAAGAAGTTATTCTCAAGTCCAAGAGATCAAAAATATGCTGAGAGATATAAGTTCCACATTGGTGGAACAAGTAGATTTCAAAGGACCTGGTCCTTGGGATGTCAAAGCTGAAATGTGTAGAAAACAAGTCCAAAATAAAAGAGAAAAGAAGTATACTCCTATCATTGTAGAAGATTTCTCTAGGTTCACTCAAAAAATATTCCTAAAGATCAAGGATGAAATCTATGAAGCTCTGGTTATTTTTTCCAGCAAACTCAAATAAAGCTTCACATAAGAAAGACTGACAAAATTAAAAGATGTTAAATCTGGGACCTAGTCCTCAGATCTATGTTCAAAAAAATCTGGAATGGAATGGTGTATTAGAGTAAACAAATTGAAGTTGGGATTGATCAAGCTAACCTAACCTACAAAATAAATGAGTTATTCTTCCCAAACTTGTCTATTATAAGGTGACGGGTATCCTTGGTAAGGTAGGTGCACAATGGTCTAACTCAGTACTATACCTTTGAAAGTATACACCCATGGGAACAACTTTGGAGGAAAATAGTTAAGGCAATCACAATTTGAGGATTCTCTCAAAAATGAGAGGGACATGGTCCCATCTCTCAAGGTTAGTACTAAGCCATTGTACTTTGATAATCATAAATGTCTTCTAAAAGAACACACGTCCTTCTTCTGAGCAAAAGCTATCAATTCACAATAATGTGAAGAGTCGCACCTATTAAACTTTCTATTAATTCATTCATAGTTGAGTATCCAAATCTTGGTTTTGGTTCACCAATTGAACTAAAAATTCCTTAATCGATAGAAGAATCAAATCACCTAAAGATCTTTAAATCATCATCTATTCTAAAGAACCAAAAAATAGTAAACTCCTAAAAACCACTCAAGTACCTGGTTCCCCCTACTCCCTATGAGTTAAATCCCATCTTTACCCAACTATGTCATGATGAAATACTAATAAGAAGGTATGATCTTTCCTGCAGTAAAAACTTGGTAACTTAAAATCTGTTGGCACTTGCATACAATTCCAAGGAAAGCACAGTTAGTGCAGAAGAGCAACCAATTGGTAAAAAGGGTAATATGACTAAGGATGGAGATAGTGTACTACCACCAAATGAGGAGGATGAAGATGAAGCACCACTAAGGTGGCATGAAAAATACAAAGAGGCATTAAAGGCAAGAAAAAACTGATTGATTCAGGTGTAAAAGTTACTAGAACCTATTCTACTAGGGGATCTTAAAAGAAGTTGTTAGATGATGCATTGAAACCTAGTAAGTCTTCTACCTCTAAGAGAAGAAGACTCAAAAAGGTTGTTGAAGTGGAGGATGAGAAGGTTGAAATTGTAGAGATTAGAGAGGATAATAATATTGATCTTGATGTTGTTACGACAACGGAGAAAAGAAGAAAAAAAATTCATATCTCAGGAAGGACCGGGTCCTCCCTTTCAAAGTCTGGTAGCCTTGTAAGAATGATGAAAAAATATATTATTGTGAAAAGAAAGAGAGTCTCTGAGGGACTTGGTCCTAAAAAGAGAAAAATTGTTAAAAAAAAACAAATAGTGATATAAAAAGAAGAATAAAAGAAGGATGCATCAAGAGAGCAAAGGAATGAGATCTTAAAAACTCAGAAAGTATTTTCTGGGAGAGTGTTTGATCACAAAATTTATGAGAAACTAGGTATGGTTGAATTAGTAGGATATGAGAAACACCAGGGATGGTTAAACCTCTTGTAGGAACCAGCTCCGATGGTTTTTGAAGAAGAAGTGAGAAAATTTTACTATACAATAGAATTCGTAGAGGATAAGTTAAGCTTGACTACCAAAGTGCAAGGAAATCAAATTAGACTGGATAAAGAATCACTAGGTAAAATCCTAAATATGCTTATTAGAGAGGTGAGGACTGTTGTAAAGCAGCAACCCTCTACTGAGTTCATGATGGATGCCACTAAGGTTGGAAGAATATTAATGGATGGAGTGAGAAAGAAATTTCTCACAGGAGAATTTTAGTTAGTATTTAAATTTGTGAAGAAGTTTCTTTTGCCTAGGTCAGAGAAAAGGATCATTTTCTATGTTGTTGATTTGAACCTGATTGAGTGCTTGAGCAAATTTGAGATAATAAGTCTTCTTGCCCTTATGATAGACACATGAATAAAGTAGATATTAAGAAAGAAGGAGGACATGGAATACCATATGTGTACTTTTTTTAACAAAGTATTTGATCACTTTGGAGTAATTGGGAATAAAGGGACTCCATGAATAGTTAAGCAAACTTTTGGTCAGACAATATTGGTGGAAAATGAATGCATTAAAAGAAAGTGGTACTTATGTCCTAAGTGTCAGAATGTTTGGCTGCTTAGGACAATTTCATCAAGGAGATAGAGGATATGAGGGTCCAGTTGGCTGCAAAGGACACTGAGATAGTGCTTTTAAAGATGCAAAATCAAAAATTATACTCAGAGTGACCTGGTACCATATAGGAACTTGCTATAGAAAATGGTAAGCTCTAGATTAAGGTTATGAAACTCATTCAAGAGGTTCATAGTCTAAATACTGAAATTAAAGACCTCACTAAACAATTGCTAAATGCCCATGCTGCTGAGAGTTCTAGAATGGAGCTATTACTGAAATCCTTATCCCCTAAGCCCCTTTTTTCCTAAGTCTTGACATCCCTAATCTCAATCATCCCTATGTGTCAGTTTCAAGTTTGTATTCCTAGTGTGGGTTTTGATAGATCAAAATATTTTATACTTATTTTAGTGTGATGTATTGGTACTAATCTCTCTTAACAATGAATGAATCTTCTGGTTTTATTCTTCATTTATTCTCATCTTGCCTCAAAATAATGGAGTAAGTTGAGCATGATCAAAATAGCACCGTTGCGGGTAGTGAAACTTAGTTTCCGCTTGTGTGGTGTTGATAGTAACTTTGGGTTCACTGGTAATGTTTGTTATTTATTTTGTTTGTTGTTTCTATTTAATTAAAGATATTTCAATAGTGTCCACGACATAATGAGTTATCATGGAAGCAATGTCAGACCTTTGATGGTCCCCTTGATAATGAGGACCATCTCCATGATGCAGGGTGTGCTAGTACCATCCGCATCTCACCGAATGAAGGGAATGGGGTAATTCACGTCATAAGTATGATGTTACACTTGCTTCAAATGAAAGGACTCTTTGGTGGTCAAGCTCATGAAGATCCAAACTTGTACTTAAAAAATTTTGTGGAAGTGTCTGTCCCATTTGACATTCTCATATCTCACAAGATTCCATACGGTTACGCCTCTTCCCGTTCTCTCTAATGGGTGAGGCGGTGTTGTAGTTAAGGCTCTTTCCACTGGGTCCATCACATCGTGGGCTGAGATTACCTATGCTTTCTTGGATCATTATTTTCCACTATCAAAGATGTTACAATTATGGGACAAAATCATTAATTATTGTGAACTCAATAGAGAGACTCTATATGAAGTTTGGGAGAGATTTAATAAAAATCTTGTGCAATATCCTAACTATGAAGTATAGAATAAGATGCTCCAACAAATATTTTAAAGGGTGTTGGACCAACTCAACAAGACTGTGGTGGACAACACGATTGGTGGATCACTTGTGAGGTTGTCATATGGTGTAGCTTTAACTTTGAATGAGTAAATCACAAAGCAAAATAGGGGGTGGAACATCGAGATACCGAGGTAGCCACAGGTTCTCCAACCACCTCAATTGTAAATAAAGAGCCAAGAAATAAAGAAAAAAAGAGGAAGGAAAATATGGCAAAAATGATGACATAACTAGAACTCCTTACAAAGCATATGATGGGTGCACCAACAAAAATGGTAAATGTTGTGGCATCCAAAAGATATCATGAAGATGAGGCAAAAGCCCTTAGTGAAAAAATTAGATACTTGGCAAACTACTGGGGGGTTCTCGCCAGGCCTATCAATGGCAAAGAGAACCAAGGTTGGAACGATCGGGTCGTGATTGGAGGGATAAAAAAAGGGAGAATGATAGATATGTGCCCCTCCATTACCACATGAAGAGCAAGGAGTTAAATCTCGTGGATCCCAAAAAGTTCAAAGCTAAGGATTCTTTTACTAGAATCTTGATGAGAGTGAAAAGGATGGACAAGATGGTCCAAGAATTAGAAGGAGACTTTTCTCAACTCAACCAACGGTTGCATCACACTCTACTTTAATCAAGCAATTGGAGACCCAAATTGGCCAAATCTCAATCCCACTTAATGTTAGGCCAAAATGTAGCCTCCTTAGTGATACAGTGGTAAATTCTAAGAATGATGCTTATGTATTAGCAATTGTCACATGAAGCAGTAAAGAACATGGTGCACAAGAGGTTGAGGTCAAATAAAAGTCTCTTGATGATCAAATGAACACAAAGAAAAAGCATGTGGGTCAATCTAATGATGAGGCTCCAAAGTTTCAAGAAGAAGATGATGAAGAACCAATGATAATTAAAGACATAGTTGATGAGGAGGGAACTCCTATGGTATTTGAGGGTGATGAGCCACAACGTGACCCCTTATCTTCAATGAAATTCCCTCCTTTATTCCCTTAAAGACCCAAGAAAAAAGAGGAGAATATCAAATTCAAGAAGTTTCTTGCCAAGCTTAGCAATCCTTCAATCAATATCCTGTTTCTAGAAGCCATTAAATAAATTCCAGGATATGCTAAGATAATAAAGACATTAATGTCCAAAAAGTGCTTGTTTATTGTGAAACCATTAAAATTACCCATAGTTATAGCGTTATCATGACTAAAGCGATGGTGGAAAGGAAAGAAGACCCGAGAGCCTTCACAATCCCTTGAACCATTAGGACATACACATTTGAGAAAGCCTTGGGTGACCTTTGTGAAAGCATCAATCAAATGCCATGTGCAATCTATCAAAGACTTGGGTTGGGCACACTTACTCCCACAACAATGAGGCTTTTGATGGTGTATTGCTCTATTAAGAAGCCAGTTAGAATCTTGTATGATGTATTTGTAAAGTTCGAATATTTCATTTTTCTAGCGGACTTTATTATCCTTGATTGAGAAATCAACCAAAAAATACCCATTATTCTTGAGAGGCCCTTTTTTGGCAACTGATAGAGCAATTATTTATTTAAAGAAAAGGGAAATGAAATTTTGGATTCAAAATAATGAGGTTTTATTTTGGGTGTGTAAAACCAAGAAACAACCAATGGAACTATGATCCGTTATTGATATAGTGGACACGGAGGTGGATGATGGGTCCCTCAAGGATCCAACTTGAAAGTTAAAAATATCGTGCCACGATATTAAACTAGGAATTATATGGGAGGCAAACCCATCATTCCATGAAAGTGGCATATATCCTCTGATTTTTTGCTTTTTAAAGCAGCTTATGTTTATTAAAATTGATCTATATAAATTAGGTACCCAAAGGGGTTGCGTTTAAATGATATTGAGTAAGGAAAAATATGGTGAATTTGAGTAGTGGATTGAGTTGTTGAAAATAGGGGAACTAAAATAGCTCTCAGGTGTCGTGATCGCGATGGCACGGGTCTCACAATCGCGATAACATGGGGTTCATGATTGTGATCCTTTGTTCGTGATTGCCATTGAGGCTATTTTAAACCTGAATAGTCGCCAAAATCGCCCACCACATTCCTCTCTAATTATTTAAAATTACTCTAAATTGTGCCCTTGTTGATAGCATCTAATTGTGCATTGCATCCTCCCCTGCATTCCCTAATCTAGTATGTGCTTTAAATTCTTTCTTTTTATGCATATGTGTAGGCCTAAGAACTTATGTCTTAAGAATGGCCTAAAATTGTGATTTGCATGCTAAATCCTTGTTTAATTATGTTTGTTTGGTGTGGTTGGCTGTTGTTATTGGTGCGCACACACTTGGGAAAGTCTTGAGTACCCAAAATTGTCCAAAATAATAGAACTAGCATGTGCACACCAAGTGTTTGATTAAATGTCCGAACGAATTCGTTACTAGTTTTCCTATGTTCTAAGGGCATGATTGAGTATCTAGGGACTATGTTTCTTTCTCATAATGTATATTTTTTATTTGAAACATAATTTGCAATTAAAATTAGAAGTGTTGGATTTTGAGAAATTTGATCAGACGTGCCTCAGTTACCGCGATCGCGATAACTGATAGCATGATTCTGACCGGTCTTAGGAATTGCAATTGCAATCCAAGCAAACCTCAATATAGATTGTTTATTCATCTTTTTTTTCTTTATACAGTTCTTTTTATAGTGATTCTAATGATATGATAGGCATGCTGAATTCACAGATTGATATTTAAACCCAATCTAATTCTGAAATATCGAACCAAGAAGTTCAATTAAAAAAAGGCATATAAGAAAATAAGTAAAGTGTTGAGGTGTTTGGGAACCTAGTTACAGCCTCACTTGAATATATTGAGGCAATCACTTTACAAATAAAAAAATGACTTAATTGCCAATTAGAAGATCTAATCCAAGCATTTTGAATTGGATCAATCAGAGGATATTTAGTCTCTACTATTAGGAGAAACAAAAGAAAGTTAGCTCCATAAAGGCATGAGTCATCCGTGTGAGGAAAGTGCAACACAAATGGACCTACATGTTTCATAAACATGAAAGAAGTTAAACACGTGCACGTGCTTAGTGAAGGTCAATGTTAAAAAATGATATGTATGATCTCCGTTTCACTCTCAGATTGCATGTAATGGACTTACATTTTTAAGGATTGATATGACAAAGGCATTTCATTCTGCTATCCAAATGTTGTGTCATCCATTATTATCGCTTTTGAGCTTTAGCTTTATTTTATTTCGCGCCCCTCTTTTAGAATCAAAATAGAGTATGAAAAAGCCAAAGAAAAAAAGAAAGAAAGAAAAAGTGCCAAGAAAGAAAAATTGAGTAAAAAAAAGAAAATGTCAAAAAGAGAAAAGTCGAAGAAAAAGAAAAGAAAAAAAAGGAGTCAAAAAAAGATCAAGCAAAAGAACAAGATTTTTGAACTACGTTTGACCTGATTCTTGCTATGACAAGATACATAGGCAGCCCTACTTTGGGGTTCGGTCCAACCAAGCAAAAATTCAAAGTTATCCAGTATGAAATAAAACTGGGGCAAAAGTATTTTCTTTATGAGTCGATTCCAAAAGTTGTATGTCTCACCTTATGTTATGAATATTTTGAGCCTAATGCCTCTCTTCTTTCTAACCTATCCAAAAGTCAAGTTACAATCAAAGAAAGACCTTCAGATCAATCTTTGAGAATGTAAAGTCTAAGCATGTTATAGGTATATGATGCTTCATAGTTTGGGCACCACTTTCCTTCTTCGTGATAAAAATGTGAAAAAAATAAAAATGAGAGTCTTATTGGTAAAAACCCTTATGGGAAACATAAAAAGATAGTGAGTTTAGAGAAAAAAAATAAGAGAGGGTCGTTGGCGAAAATCCATTAAGGTGCCACTATCCAAAGGAGGATTGTAATCTAGAGCAACAAGTTCAAGAGAAACTCAATTTCAAATTCAATAAGAGGGTAAAATTTAAAAAACGATTAGTATGGGCAGATCAGGTTGTTTAATTCAAAATGCATGAAATAATTATTGGAATAAGCTGCCACACTCAGATAAGTTTTCCTTTTTGACATTTTTTAAAAGATATATCTATTGTCTTTTTTTTATTTTTATTATTATTTTTGTTTTTGATTTTGTGTCTTTGTTGTTGAATGAAAAATCAATATCATCATCTTTCACATATTTTGAGTCAAATTTATGTTAATATAAGTGAGAAAGAACTTCAAAACTTGCTACCAACTCCCTCAATTGCACAAAGCAAGATAAATGGCTGATGCACAAAGTTAACATGTTTCAAAATAAAGTAAGATACTCAAGAATGCTTGTTATCTGATAGTTTTGGACTCATAAAAATATAAAAGGTGTATTAGAAGTTACACCCAGAGGCATCATCCAAGAGAAATATCATTTAAGTCAAAAGTTTTAGTAGCCAGTATTTGGGATCAAAAGTACGATAAATCAACGATACTTATTAATGGTTTGAAAAGGAGCTAAACATAACAACTGCAAGAGTAGTCGCCTCAATAGCCAAATGTCACAAACCAACCACCACATCTTTATACTCACAATTTTTCTTTATTTAAAAAAGAGATGAAATGTTGCCTTCACATCAAAGGCTTTCAATATTGGATATAAAAAGGTGTAATTTCACACTTCTGCCAATACAAGAGGCAATGTTACAACACAAGATGCTAGTTTACTTTCATGGTAAATTTTAACCATTGCAAGATGTTATTATTGAAACTATTCAAGGCCTTGATTCTCCATTTTTACTTTACTTTTCAAAAGTTATGATCTAGTCACACTCGCCAAAATTTTTCTAATACAAGTTGCGGCAAAAAAATTTGTTTATGTTTAATGGGATTTTATTTTCTGCTCAGGACCCTCCTGGATGATGGGATTTTATTTTCAGCTCAAGACCTTCCTGAATGCTAGGATTTTCCTTTTAGCTCAGGACCCTCCTGGGTAATGGGATTTTACTTTCTGCTCAAGACCCTCCTGAATAATAAAATTTTACTTTTCAGCTTAGGACCCTCCTAGATAATGGGACTTTACTTTATGCTCAGGATCCTCCTAGATAATGGGATTTTATTTTCAGCTCAGGACCCTCTTGGATAATGGGACTTTACTTAAAGCTCAGCACCCTCCTGGATAATGTGATTTTATTTTTTGTGCAGGACCCTCCTGGATAATGGGATTTTACTTTATGCTCAGGGCCCTCCTAGATAAAGGAACTTTACATTACGCTTAGGACCCTTCTGGATAATAGAATTTTATTTTCTACTCAGGACCCTCCTGGATAATAGGACTTTACTTTATGATCTGGACCCTCCTAGATAATGGGATTTTATTTTCAGCTCAGGACTCTCCTGGATAATGGAATTTTATTTTCTACTCAGGACCCTCCTAGATAATGGAATTTTATTTTCTTCTCAGGTCTCTCCTGGATAATGGGACTTTACTTTTCGGCTCAGGACACTCCTGGATAATAGGATTTTATTTTCTTCTCAGGACCCTCCTAGATAATGGGATTTTACTTTCTGCTCAGGACCCTCCTGGATAATGGGATTTTATTTTATGCTCAGGTCCCTCCTGGATAATAGGATTTTACTTTATGCTCAGGACCCTCATGGATAATGGGATTTTATTTTCTTCTCAGGATCCACCTGGATAATGGGATTTTACTTTCTGCTTAGGATCCTCCTGAGTAATGGGATTTTATTTTATGCTCAGGACCCTCTTGGATAATGGAATTTTACTTTATGGACCCTTCTGGATAATGGGAATTTACTTTCTACTCAAGACCCTTCTAGATATTGTATTTTATTTTCTGCTCAGGACCCTCCTGGATAATGGGATTTTACTTTTCTGCTCAAGACCTTCCTAGATAATAGGACTTTACTTTTCTGCTCAGGACCATCCTAGATAATGGGATTTTATTTTTAGCTCAGGACCCTCCTGGATAATGGTAATTTTATTTTTCAGCTCAGGACCCTTCTGGATAATTGGACTTTTCTTTTCTATTCACCTTTTACTTTGAATTCATGAACATATTAGAAAAAATAGAATTATTCTTAGTGTTGAAGTCAGGAGTCCGCCTGGAGAACAGGGTGAAATAACTACAAGTCAGGAGCCCGCCTGAAAAATAGGGTAATGAAATAGCAAGTCAGGAAGCTCGCCTAGAGAATAGAGTGAAAATTATTAGTTTCAATTTTAGGAGCCTTCCTGAAGAATAGGGTGAAGATTTTCAATTTCAATCAGAGGAAAGTCTGAAGAGTAAGTCAATTTTCAAGTTCCTCTTTAGTGACAAGAATCAACATAGATGAACATTTCATTTACCAAGTTCAACTCAAAATAACGATTGTCTCACTATATGAGAAGTCATAAAGATTCAAGTCATGATTCCAGAAAAGTTGTGCATAATGGGATCTTTCACTTATATCTTCATTTTCAATTTTTTTTTGCATTTGTATATAAAAGCAGAAGTTGCAAACCGAAAACCCGACGGGACCTGACTCGACCTCTAAATCATTCTCACCATTTTACCTCTTTGAACTACATGTGACCTGATATCTTATAACCCAGGATAGGTAGACATTTTAAAACTAGGACTCGATCACATCTTTCTTTTATTTTATTTTATCCTCATCTTTCAAATAATTGAAGGATCAAAACTCAACTCTTTTTCTATTTTTTGTATGAAAACTCTTCGATATTTCAAATAAAGAGGGGCAAAATGTGGACACGTGATTTTTGACTGTCCCCGAGTTTTAACTTAGTTTTTGGCATCAAATATTTATATTTTTTTTAATATTTATTTTAGCTCTTATTTCATTTTTAATAAGTTTTAGTTTAAAAATAAATAAATAAATAAATAAATATATAAATAAATAAATAAATTTATATTTTGGAATATTTTTATTTTTTTAATTATTTTTCTATTATTATTTTTAAAATAATACAAAAAATTAAAAAATATATTTTTCTTTTAATTTAAATAAATAATCTAGTAGTTTTAGTACTATCTTAATTATATTTATTTTAGACTATTTATGAACTTTTATTGTATTTTTTAAAATATAAAAATGTAATACCCCAAACTTTTCTAGCTTAAATTCGCTCCCAGAATGATAAGAGATAGCTTCCAAAATGAATAATATTTATTCCATGTGGAATTTTTAAGATTTTGAATTTTGATTGTGGAAAATTGAATAAGCTTTCCATCGATACCAAATTCGCCCAAATCTAACACTCGGTTGAGGAGTTAGAGCATTTTTAAGTTGGCAGTGTACCACCTGGGAAGTCACCACATCGCGGAGGTGGTTAAATTCATAACTGACATTTTTCAGTGGACCTCCGCGATATTGGCGCATCACGGAGAGGTCCATTTTCCCATTTGTCAATTTTCAGTAGTCCAAAGCTATAGTGGCGCATCGCGTCGAAGGACAAAATGGCATCTCTATAAGGCACTGCAATGGTGGCACGTCACATTGAAGTTCCTGGTCCCAATTGTCAAAATTCAGTAGGACAACGTGCTAGCTCTGCATCGCGGAGACCCCCAATTTCCCAGTCGTCAAATTCCAGTGAGTCACCGCGATAGTGGCGCGTTGCGGTGGCCCATTAAAATGAGACCCCGATTCATTTTTTCAGTTTCATTTAGGAGTTTAAAAAAGGTATTTTGGACAATTCCCAAACCCCCAATTCCATCCAAACACAAGATTTAAGCCTATTACAAGCATTTTATGTTTATATTCATCAAAGTTTCTCTCAAGCAAAACCCTAAGCTTCAACATTCAACTTCAAGAATCCCCAAGATTTCACCATTCTTTTCCTAAATCAATTCAAGATTCAAAGTTCCCAATTCAATAATTCCAAGAATCATCATTCAAGAGCACAAATAGAATCCCAAAAGCAAACTTTTTCATCTAGTTCATCATCCAAGGTATGTGGGGTTTTGAACAAGGATAAACCTTTCATCCTTGTGCCCAAAACATAATTATGATTTCAATTTTTACTGAATATTCTATGATTTCCCATAAAATTTAAGTTAGGGTTGATACCCAAATCCTTATTATTTTAGTTTATGACATTATTATGGTATTTAAGGCTCCAATTGCAAGAAATTTACATATATTCATGTTTGCTATTATAAGATTCGTATTATGAATTATATACCATTGTCTTGACTGAGATTGTTGAAAGCTTTTAAGATGATTATTGAGCATGAAGTTTAAATCTAATTATTGATGTAATTATTGAAGCATTAAAGCTTTATACTTTGAGTCCTAAGTACTATTGATGATTTTACAAGGAGATTATGATCTCAAGTCCTATTGACAAGTTTTGATTAGTACTTTCAAAAGTAAAGATTGATATTTTTATCCTAAGCTAAGATAGGAATCCAAATTATTCATACGATTTATGATTTAAAACAAAGAGAAGTATAATTGGTTTTAATTACGAACCCTTGTGCTATTTTAAGGTAGATTTCCTAAAAGTTCTGAGCAATAAATATGGGAGTATTATTTAGCACCGAGTTGGGTATGATTCGAAGGTCCATGCCCCAGAACTACGAGCCAATGTAGGTTTTAAATGCCCATAGTGGGCTAAGATAGTGATCACTTAAGTTAAGGTTGTATTCTGATGGCAAGGGTAGAACAACTCTCCTCAACGTGGGCAAAACGTTGGACTCCATGTCAGCTCACATAGTTTATGTCGGTTAGAAAAACTCCCTATGTCCCAAAGTTTCAAATTTCCAAAGCTCCCAAAGTCTCTAAGTTTGAAAGGAAAAGAATGATAGAAAATCTTTTATAAGACTAAGTGTAAAGACTCACATATTTTACTCTGATTATGTTTTTCTAAAACATAATAGTTATGGTTTTCAAATTTTAGATTTTTGAGTGAGTCCTTTCTACACTTAGACAGTATGATTTAAAGAAAGAATACAAGTACAACTTTTAGAACTAAATGTTATGACTCACTAGATTTATAAATCATGAATTGTTTCTCATGACTATTATTTTCAGTACTTCAGATATTCCAGCTTATGTGAGTCATTTACATTTAGCATGCATTGTTTTATAAATTATAATGATGATATGGTGTTTTACTTATGCATCTCACCCCCATATACTCATTACATCCTCAAAGTACTGATATACATATATGTCTATGTGCTACATTGTCTCATAATGTAGGTATCAGTTCAGGTGTAACACTCATACCATATTCAGACAGTTTGCAGCTTCCAGTTAGCAGGTGATGAGTCCTCATAATTCAAGGGATCGAGTCAGTCATATAGTTTGTGCAGTATTTTATTTTTATTTATTTAGTCGTATTTATTTGGGATAGTTGGGGGTCATGTCCCAGCTACCTAAAGGCAATACTAGTAGAGGCTTCATAGACAGTCAGTAGAGTTAAGGTATTTGATTCAAATTTTGTTTGTAAAAGCGGAGTTGTAATTATTTTTATTTAGTTTGGTATTGATCAGATTCAGAAAAGAGTTATCTTCTGCTTATTTCATTCAGATTTATGTATTTTAATCATTTGCTTATGAGTTATGCCAGTAGAAGGGTTAACTTGGATTACGTGTGGTCCTAAGCACCGTGTGATGTCTCGGAACCATTTTTGAAGCGTTACAAAAAATTAATTAGTTAATATTCTTTTATTTTTATTATTATTATTTATTTATTATATGTTTTAATTTATTATTAAAAAAATAAAAATAAAAAATTATCCTAAACTACCCCAACTTCCCCACCCGATCTGACACTCTCATTCTCTCTCAACCACCTTTCCACATCCCCCTTTTTCAGCATAACCCCCTCAACTCCCTAAAGGGGACATAAATTTAAAAAAGCATAGCTCCAAGACTCTTCTCTCATTGGATTATAATAAAAAATTATTGCTCTCATTTAAGTTTCACAAGCTAATTTGGTTCAAACATATTTTAATTCATACATTTAATTTATGTCTTGCTTTAAGTATGTATTACGGGTCAATACTTAGTAACTTTCAACATACATAGAATTCGAAAACTAGTCACACTCCTCATGAATTTGACCCCAACTCAAGTTGGGTTATTATATTGACAACGATCGTTTTGACCCAAAATAATGGAATAGGTTAAGTGTGGTCAACCAACAGCTGACAATGAATCATATATGTATATGCATCTTTTTGTGAAAGATAAAACAACAAGAACCCAATGATGTCTCTCATTTACATTGACAGGAATGAAAATATTTTCAATTATATGCCATGACACTGTAGCATGCGTACGAAATTCATTTATATACTTTTTGAGATGGTACTCCTGTCTATCCACATTAAGGGTGGAATCATCCAACACATAATTGACAACACAGTGTTAACTATGTTCATAAACTTGTAATCTACTATGTTGTACTTGTATGTGCTATGAGAATCGTACTTGGACTTCTTCCGCAAGTAGTAAAAGCAAACATCAATTTGCTTCATTATAAAAAATCATATGTCAACCGCTTATAATCACGTATCAAACAATATTCATATGTATAAATTCATATAGAATTATATATTCATATACAAAACACTGCATATGCATATATGCAAATACAAAATACATTTGTAGACTGCATATGTATTATTAAAGTTAATAAATAATTCGTAAACTATTATAAGATAAGGAAAACAATAAAATCGTAAGACACTTCTAGAGTCTGTCCATGACTGACCAACATAACTCATAATGTAAAATCAATTTTTATCTTCGACTGATTGAACTCCAAAATGCATAATTGGTATGATTAACTTGTTTCTCCTATAAATTTCCTCGTCGTTGTTCCTGCTAAGTAGTTTATCACATTGCTTTGTCATGAACATAAAAAGTAGAAGAACAATACAATTCAGATGAACATATATACCTCTTTGCATGATATTTAAAAAGGTCTTCTGAAAGCCACTTTAAGAACTTAGTGATGACAATATGATCCTCTATACCATTAATTGAATGAGATACAAAAGGATGCTTCTGAGTGAATATTTTTTGTGGTCTTGATGAGCTACCTTTATAATTACAACATATAAAAATACAAAAAGAATGTTAAACAAATATAAAAGAATAATATATTGTATAAAATACAAATACAGTCTAAAATTTTAAAAATATAAATAAATACAATTATATGGCTTGTCAGATTCTTTCTCTTGAGCTTGTTGCGTTGCATACAAAATACAAATACAGTTCTCATTTGTATATACACTATGTATATGCTTACATACATATTGTCATATGAAATACATATTGACAGTGCATATATATTTTTTGGATATGAATTAAACTGCATATGTATATACTCATATATGTTAGGGTGCTTATCAGATGTTAAATCAAATTTCATTGTATATGATGATTCATTTAATTTAGATGATTGCCTATTACTTACAACTGGAACAGGGGTTTGTTCTTTGATATTAGCTGAAGGATGTACAATGATGCTTCTTTCCAAATTTAGGTATGCATTGAGACTAGGTAGAAACTCATCACGAATTGTGAACTGTGAATCAGACAAATCTAGCTCACCTTTTTTTATCACTGATTGTAGCATGACTGTGCATAGGTGTCTTATTTGCACTCATATCTATAACCTCTTTTGTGGTCAATAAAACATGTTAAAACAACTTATAATCCTGCAATATTTGTAAATGACATTAAGTACAAAATACATGTATTGTGTATACCAGAGACTTACTTGAACATCCAAATTGGGGTGTATGTAATCTAGATTGATATTTCTAAGCAGCTCATTAGATAAAAGAAAGAATTGTGAATCAAATACATTTTTTTACTGATTAACACCGATATAGGTATTGCCCTTTCAAACACATAAACAAACAAATGAATAAAAAAATATTCAAGTCTATTTATATACATTGCAAACATAAAAAGTCAAATATTTACCAAAGCACCATCAATATTCTTAGCAGAAGCATCCACCATATTCGGATTGCAATTAACTTTCAACTCTTCAAGAACCTGTTTTCAAAGATAAACAATTAGCAAGAAAAATTGCAAATATATATACAAAGTAGACGGCATATGTATGTACTCAAATATTTATCGATGTGCCATAAATATTCTTATCAGAACCATGCACCACATTGGGAGTAGATTTTGTGATGTCTTTACACCAACATCAGTCATATGTGGCTTGTCAGATTCTTTCTCTTAAGTTTGTTGCTTCACATACAAATACAAATTCAATTCCCATTTGTATATACAGACACACACACACAGATATATGTGCATACATATATATTGACATATGAAATACATATTAACACTGCATATATATTTTTGGAGACGAAGTAAACTACATATGTATATACTCATTTATGTATTATCTATAAGCTATATTTATATATGTTCATATACATAAATACATATGAACCCTACCTATGTATTTGTAGAGTATATTTTTAATAAGAAATGTTGTACCTTGTTTTCTTTGATTGCATTCATAGTCAGCTCAAACTTTGTTGATACTAGACTGTGAATGTCTTTCAACTCTTGATGAATCTATTTTTAAAAAAAAATAATTAGAAAGAAAAAAAGTATAAATATATATTTATCAAAATTTACCTCATCATGAAACAATTCAAAGACTTTCTTGAAAATAACAACATCTTCATCTTCAGAATTGCTTGAAGATGGAACAATTGACTGGAATGAAATGAAAAAAAAAATTGTTGTCTACTTGATGTCTTGCCTATTTGAAGCTATGGTAGATCGAGTTTGAACCGATTTAAAAATTGGTGTCTTACCGTAGTAAACTTTGCAGTGCGAGGTGGAGGTGTCCTTTTTGGTGTATGCTCACCTACAATATTAGGTTATAGCTGCTTCAGTTTTTTCTTGACAGGTGAAGTTGATGAATCAACTTTTTATTTATTTTTTGAGCTTGAATAAATTTGTGATGGTGGAGAGTCCTGAAAATCATCATCCGAATCAACTAAAAGTTCTTTATGAGGTCCACCTATAGCTACAACATGCTTTGGCTTTGGAAGGTTGAAAGTTTTCTCCGTGTTGGCTCAAATGTTTATAAAAACAACCTACAAAATATAAAATGTATATTTAAAAAATTGAAAATATTTGTAATGGTTAAAATGAAAAAAAATGTGTGAAAAATACCTGTACATAGGTGAAATTTGCAGTTTACGCATTCTAAACTTTGCGGGGCATTAAAGATTATTTTTTACCATACTTAACTGGCATATCTTTGTTCCTTATCAAATATTTTTTTCTTACGCGTTCAATGTGTGTGAAATGTATGCAGTGGTCTTAGTGTCAAATATATGACAGTTAAATACGGTAAAAATAGTTTAGGGGGTCATAGGATTCCCGCAAAGTTCAGAATGCGTAACTGCAATTTCGCCAAAGCATAGGTATTTTTCGCATATTTTTTTAATTAAAACCGAATGACAATATACATATGTTTATTAAAAAAAATAAAAAATACATATGCAGTGATGATACAACATTTGTATATGAATATATATAAATGTTTATATATTTACAAGTATATCAATTTTTCAAAGTCAACATAGAAAAAACTGTTAAGAAAAACTAACCTTGTATATATATGTTTATTTAAAAAAAAAAAAGTACATATGCAGTGATGGTACAACATTTGTATATGAATATATACAAATGTTATTTACATTTACAAGTATATCAATTTTCCAAAGTGAACATAGAAAAAAAAAATTTTAAAAAAACTAACCTTGTCATTTTCTTCATTGAACATAGTTTTCATGAGAAATTCAAAGCATGAACGAGGTGTATTTGTCTTTCAATTTAATAGTAGAAAAATTTGATCGTCCACCTTGAAATCAACTTTTCAAGGAACATTAGAACAACACTTGTATAACCACACTTGAATGGCAAGTGACATTTTATGGAGCAAATAAAAAAATTTCTTTGCTTTCAACTTTTTGCTTAAACTTTTAGCTAAATCCTCAAAAGATACAGTTCCCCACAGATAATTTTAATAGAGATCCCTCTCAACCAATTAAAATGGAGGTGTGGAATAACTACCATATCAATAGACTATAACAAAAATGCATGTATAAAATATTGAACAGCAAACTTCAACACATCTTCATCGTTTTCCTTCCTCCATATTTTGTCTGAGACAGCCGCAAACAAGTATCATTTTTGTATAGAACTGGCACCATTAAAATATTACTCAAGTATTCTATTTGGTACCTCCTCATCAAAAATAAATCCATCCTTGTTGGCAACACAATTCAAATCAGTAATAATGTCAAACTCCCATAGAGTGAAATGTAGAATTGTGCTATTTTCCCGAATAACTATTGCACTTGTTGAACTTTCCTTAGTCTCAAGAGACATAATACATCTACCTAATTTCACTTGAACTACATATTTCTTTTTCTTCATGTAGACACCAAAAATATTCTTCTGATAAAAAATCTTGTACTGCTCCTTTGATATCATTGACTTAATACGTTCTTCAATATCATTGACTGAGTGACATTCTATGTGTGGTGCAAACTTGAAAGTACTCTTTTCATGAATATATGATTACGCGACTCATATAGAACAAAAAAAGGACATAAATTTATATTATATATATATATCACAAAAAAAATAAAAAATACATAGTCTGCATATGTTTTCTCTTACCTAATTTATATTACATTACAAAAATACATATATCTCTGCGTATATATTTACAGAATACATGTTTGATTCATATGTATTTACGAAATACATATCAGGCTCATATTAAACGAAAAATACAAATGAATATCGTAAACATTAACAAATACAACTATATTATATATCTTCATATGTATTTATGAAATACAAAAATGACGCATATAAAACAATACAATAAAAATGTATATCATAAACACTAACAAAAACAACTATATATATACATATAACTAATCAAAAAATACATAATATAGGCATATGTATCTTCTATGTTACCTTCTAAAAAATACTAAAAAATACATACGCATAAGCGTATGTATATAAAAAATACATATACATGCACATAACTCATAAGTTAATAAAATATAAATACAAATACCTCTTCGACTTTATCTTCTTCTGAATTATATTCAGAAAAAATTTGACCAATAGGACTATGAATTTAACTTGATTCTCCCATTTTCTTTGACTTTCTTTTTTTCTCAAATCTTTGCATTTTTGAGAATTTTAGAAATAAGGGTTTTCTTAATTCTTTTTGTTTCATAATTTCTGCAGTCTTTTTTAGATCATTACGATGTTTCGATCTTACTTTTTGTATGCTCACTGCTTTCTTCGACTGAATAGGCATAGAAATTAATTTAAGATCTTCATACTGTGTTAACCCAAAACTAAATGATGGTGGATTGTCAGAAACTAAATTAAAAAGTGGTATATCTCTATTTGAACTTCTACAAGATGTGTGTTCTACCATTATAGCAGACCTCCATAATCTTACAATAAAAAAATTCACAACTCCCTTCTCCCTCCCCCAAAAAAAATGCAAGAACAATGTTGAACAAAAAAAATACAAAAAAAATACAAAATTTATAGAATATGTGGAAGAGATACATGCAATAACTGTAATTTAATAGTTACCTTATTTGATGGAGCATAATATTTATCTACAATGTAAAAAAAACACGAGAAACAGATAAGAAAATCTAAACGAAATCCGCAAAAATGGGCAATTTGAAAAAAGAAGAAGATTTAGCAATATTGTACAAAGGTAAAGTAATGGAGTAAAAATAGGACAGAGGTGAAGTGATGGAGTGAAACACGCGTATCTGAAATTAATAGGTAAAAAAATGCTATTTTTATTATAAATTGTAATTTTATAAAAATACTACTATTTATTGTAATTATATTTTAAGTTTGTAACTTTATGTAATTTTTTCTATAAAGGAAGTTACTGCTGAACATTTGGATTTTGCGCTTGAAATGTACTCTAAGGAAAGGAGGTCCATCACATGGGTAGGTAAAGACGAAAGTAATTCGCCATAATATTGGATATATGGTGAACTTGAGATTGATGTTTGTTTTTTCATAATCTTTTAGTTTATCTTTTTTGCATTTTTTTAACGCCTTATATATACTAGCTGCAGGGAGACAAAGCCATAACGTACGCACCTAACACTTCAGTTAACTCAGTTTACAATTGCTTATGCGTGTCTTTTTCTTGAAATTTAATTGAATCTGCAGCTTTAATTAACCATAACTCAATACTGCATAACTATAACACTGAGTAAAAACAAAAAAGAAACAGATGGTATTATTTTATTTTAACTTCAATAATATTTAGCATGTGTTTGGTAAGAAGAAAAATGTCTATCATGGAAAATATTTCCAAGAAAATATTTTCATGGAAAACAAATTGTTTTTTTCTTATTTTCTTGTATTTAGTTGGTGAGGGGAAAATATTTTCTTATATTTGGTTGGTGAATGAAAAAAATATTTTTTAGAAAATACATTGTAGTGTTTAGCAAGTAGAAAATACCTTTTAGAAAATAATTTTTGACCCAAAAAATTTTTGGTAGGGTATTCAGTATAGAGGAGGAAAATATTTTAGTACAATAAGTTATTTCTTACTTATATTCTTGTGTTTGTTATGCAAGTAGAAAAATATTTTTTAAAAGTATTTGTATATATATATATATATATATTTAACAAAAAAATATTGAGAACGAACAAAATAAGAAGAGTTGAGTAAGAAAAAAGTTTGAATTTTTTTGCTATTTCCAATAAAGTAATAATATCCCTATCCTTTTTCAAGAACATATTCCTTTCATCTACTACCTTTGTTAAAAATTAAATAAATATTATTTTTGGAGGGGGAGGGGGATTGATAGGAGGTGGGATCAAAATAGGAAATGGGATAAGAAAAAATTTAAAATAATTTTAAATTTTTTTTTTTTTTAGATTAGGGTGGTAGGGATGCGGGATAGTAGGGGATTGGGGTCGGTGTAGAGGTGGGTAATTTTGAGAATTGTATGAAAATTTTAACTTGAGAATGAGGTTGAAAGAGAGTTTTAAAAAATATTTTCCTTACTTTTTGAATAGAAGTCATTTTTCTTAAATTTAAAAAAAAACTGATTTGAAAAACATTTTTCAAAATATTTAAGCCAACTAAACTTAAAAAAATTGAAAAACCTTTTCCAAATATTTTTTTTCAAACATACCAAACACACTCTTAGTCACGTGAAATTATCATAAACTCTGTTGAGTTATGGGTCTTTTTCCCTTCCTATGTGGATAAATAAAGCCCAATTTGCGTCAACCCATAGGCCCAATACTATGGGGTATATATATAGATATTCTTAGGTCTTATTTCACCATCCACAAAAGAGGGTTTTAGCAGTCACAAAAGAGAGAAAGTGTGCAAATTTTGATCCAAAAATTTCAGTCATAGCTGTCAACTTTAAATTATAATTTTTGCTTCATTTCTCGTCCGATTGAGCTAATTTTTGGACAGCTTGTTCCTCTCATCTAAATCCTTCATTAGGAATAAATAAAGTTGGATTTGGTCACCTGTAGATCCTAATTTTTATTCGCGAACAGTAGCTGTGTTTTTGGTATTTGTGCTTCTTTTAATTTCCCTAGTTTTGGTGTTATCTTGTTGTGTCATTTCTCATTGTTTGACACTTGTTTTGTGGCCAATTTTGGAGAAAAATATTATAACTCTTGGTAATTATAGTGGAGGTTTGTTCCCGTGGTTTTTTACTCTGCACACCGAAGGCTTTTCACGTAAATTTGGTGACTCGTGTGATTACCTTTGTTCTTATCTTGTCGTATTTGTGTGGTTGATAAATTTGCTTCCTATTATTTTTTTTTATTGGGTTTGTTTGTTTCCTCTTGGTTCAAGTTGAAAGGAAAAGTTTTGACTTAGGTATTCTTCTGCTGCTATCCCATCGGGCATTTTGATTATACCTTTGTCTTTCCCAACAAAGTGATATCAGAGCGTAGGTAGTTATTGATTATCGATTTGAATAATGAAGGAAAATATGATCAAGATGGTGTGTTTGAATGGTAGTAATTATCATACTTGGAAAGGCAAGATGAAAGATCTTCTCTTTGTCAAAAAAATGCATTTACTTGTGTTTGCATCTACTAAACCTCAATCCATGACAGATGAGGACTGAGAATTTAAGCACTTATAGGTTTGTGTCTATATTAGACCATTGAACCAGAATAACGATACATATTAGATCGAATTTGAATATAAATAAAGATATCTTGTAATAATTAAATAATTATAATTAAATTAAAAATATGAATTCTAATTAGATAATATTTATTATTAATAGAATTTGAAGAATTTAAAATTCTTAATATAGATCTAAGTGTATATATATCTAAATCTAACTGAGTACATATAATAAGAATAAGTTCAAAGAATGTAGAACTAAATAAATGGACTTATTCATCTCTTACGTGAGAAAGATATGTATCATAATAAACTTTATTATTTTTCTTCATTTCTTTGTCTTTTGTTCTTGTCTTCTAATTTTCTAAAAAAATAGATAAAGAGATTATAGAAAGATTCGTTCGAATTCGACCCAATATGAATTTTTAGCTAAAATGGTTTTTAGGGAGATAGAGAAAGATACAAAACTCTATTATCTATATTTTAATTTCAAATTATAGACCTAAGACAAGAAGAAATTCATTTTATTTTCCTAATTTCATGAAAGGAAGAACTCACTCTTGGTGATAAAGGCTTCTTGATTCGTAATCAGGAATATAGGTTAAAAAAGAGTTATCCTCAACTTTAGTTTTGATTCTTTCTACAATTAGATCTTCTATCACCAAACAAAGGGCCATTATTATCTTATTTACTTTATCTTATTTACTATTATCTTATTTACTTTGATTCCGATAAACTAACTACTTTTTTTCTACAAACACAAATAAAATAAAATAATGGCCTTAGTGTTCTACTTGATTTTGCTTGACTTTTAATTCAAAGGAAAAAAGGTGTGGAGCTTAAATAACTCACTCAGAACGCTTTTTAAAAGATTACATGGTACAATTAGATTGAATAAACCCTTCTGGAATAAGTATTCAGTTACTTGTGAACCTTCGGGTACTATTTAGAGTAAGTACATTCGAATATATTTAACGATACATATTAGATCGAATGTACTTATTAGATCAAATGTACTTATTCGATCTAATAGAATGATTTTGCCGTATCCATACTAATACCAATCCAAGCCATTTCATGAATAAAATGTGATCAATTAACCAACCAACAAAACCACTTGTTACAAATAAGATCTTGTTGTTGCATCAAAAGAGATAAATGTTGACTAATCTGGCTAACATTGAACTTGGTAAAATAAAATGGTTGAATAATTGAAAAATGAGATTATTCAAGAATACACATTGAATGCTGAGATTACGCATTAAATTTCTGGTAGCAGATCCATAATCAAAAAAGTGTTTGTGATTGTTCCAGAAGAAATGAAACAAAAGATATAGTAGAGCTAGGACAGTTATTGTATGAGGTCTACCCAATGCTAGATGCAGAGGCGCATAATAGATCAATATGAACATCATGAGTTGTCCCGTAGTAAAACCAGTTGTTGCTGATACTTTTTTCTCTGTTCCTTCTTTCAAAACCAGAACTCGAAGAAGGAAGAGATAAGAGGGCCCTATGGAGAATGTGGTCAGAAATCCATAATAGAGTCCGACTACAACGACCGAATTGACTATCTTCATGCATAAGGATACTAGATTACCTAGTAGAAAAGATTGAAAAATCATCACAAACCTTCCTTATTTCTTTTTCAATTGCAATTACTGGATTATTATATGATGATTTTTTCACTTTCCATATATAGAAAAGAAATAGAAAGAGATAGACTAGAAATGGCATCTGCTATGTCAATGAGACCAACGGGATATTAAATGAATGGAATTAGGATATGGATAGAATATAATGAAATAGAGCCACTTTGAGGTTCCCTCTGAAATGAGGTTGTAAGGGAGCCACTACGAAGAAGTTCCAGGAGTTACAAAGGAAGCTTCGAGCTCATATTGTTCATGGGTTGGGAACAGGAATTGAACTCTATAAGATCGAATCTCCTGTTGTTTCTCAGTAGTTCAGTGGTAGAGCGGTCGGCTGTTAACCGATTAGTCATAGGTTCAAATCTTACATGGGGAGATTTGATTGATTCTGAATTAAAGAATTCAGAATAAAGGGGCTCATTTTGCCCGTTAACAGTAGGTAACCCATTCCCTGTCTTTGTTTCTATTGCATTCTATCTCATTTTATCACATTCTATTCTGCGAGATTAAAAAATCACTATCAATACCTCGGTCTAGGTCTGAGATAATGTCACGCCTCAAATCCTGTTGGGGCGGGCAAGCACCCGTAGCCATAAAGGCCCGAGAGAACCAATTCATAACCTTGTACTTCCCATGTGATACAAAATCAAACCAACAACACCAAGAGCTTCAAGTAGGCTCGGATTTCAGTCCAACAACACAAGAACAACAAGTTTAAGTTTCGGTTTTTCAGCCCACAACACAAGAACAACAAGATAGCCAACAATGCTAGTGAATCGAAAAAAGCCCCACACGGCTTCACTAGACTTTAAGATAACAAAATCAACAACAACAACAAGATAAAGAAAGATAGATAACTTGACATATAACATTCAAGAAACTAAGAACCCTAACATCAAGAGAGGACCCTAAGTCTAATGAATATAAACACCAAGTTCTTACGAGGACCAAGAGGCACTCAACGACCTCAAAACCCTTGTTTCTAGCCAAAGAGACAACACAAGTATCCCTCTACTTGTGAGATAATAGGGGCGGCTTCTATGAGTGGAAGAGAGAGGAAATGTTTAGTGTTTTAGGTTACAAAAATCAGCATTCAAAAACTAAGGAATAACTCTCTAACATGTTCTATTTATACTACAAACAAAAGGGGTAAAATGACCCATCCGCCCTTGCTTCTTGTGCCAACCTTGGAGAGTAGTTTATTACACATTAGGACCTCTCTTCACACATAAAAATGTTTAGGTCCTTGGTTGGTTCAATCACCAACTCACACACGGCCATTTGCATGAACAAAGCTTGGAGTTTTTGTAATTCCCGAGCTTGGCTTCGTGTGAAAGGCCGTGTACCTGTGGAGGCTGCCCTAACCGTATCATCCTCTCCATCTTGAGAGGAATTTGACCTCAAATTCAGCATTTGGTCATCTTCAACCGCATCCACGAGGGAGAGATCACCAACGTTGAAAGTGTTGTGCACTTGATATTCCGGTGGAAGGTCAATCTTGTAGGCGTTGTCATTGATTCTCTCAAGTACTTGGAAAGGACCATCACCCCTTGGCAGCAATTTGGACTTCCTTTGAGCTGGAAACCGATCCTTTCGAAGATGCACCCACACCCAATCTCTGGGTTCAAGCACAAGCCTTCTTCTCCCTTTGTTTACCCTTTTTGCAATCTCTTGGTTCTTCTTTTCAAGCTTGATCCGCACCGTCTCATGCATTTTCTTCATTGCCTCGGCTCTTTTATTTCCATCTAAGTTGGTCATGAGATCACTAGACAATGGAGTGAGATCCAAAGGGGTAAGGGGATTCAGGCCGTAAACACATTCAAAGGGAGTCATTCCCGTGCTCGAATGTATTACCCGGTTGTATGCAAATTCCACCAAGGGTAGGTGATCTTCCCATGAAGTCAGTTTACCTTTAACCATAGAACGTAGCATAGACCCCAAGGTTCTATTTACTACCTCCGTTTGGCCATCGGTTTGTGGGTGACAAGAAGTGGAGAAAAGTAACTTCGTTCCAAGCCTACCCCACATGGACTTCCAAAAGAGACTTAGGAACTTGGAGTCCCTATCGCTCACAATAGTCCTCGGTACCCCGTGAAGCTTTACAACATGTGCAACAAATAATGAAGCTACACTACGAGCATCCTCGGTTTTAGCACATGGAATAAAATGAGCCATTTTAGAGAATCTATCAACAATAACAAAAATGTTATCTCGGCCCTTTCTAGTCCTTGGCAGCCCCAAAACAAAATCCATCGAAATGTCCAACCAAGGCCTAAGGGGAGTAGGGAATGGGGTGTATAATCCTTGAGGTAGGAGATGAGATTTCGCACTCCGGCAGGCCACGCATTGACTACAAATTTTAGTGACGTCTTTGCGCATTTTGGGCCAATAGAAGTTCTCCTCTAAGATTCCGAGGGTCTTGTCTACCCCAAAGTGACCCATGAGTCCTCCGTCATGGGCCTCCCTCACAAATAATTCCCTCCAAGAACTAGAAGGAACACACAACCTCCTCCCCTTGAACAAATACCCATCGAACCGAGAGTAGGAGGAATGGTCATTCTCCTTAAGCCAACGGTCCCTTCCCCACTCTTCGCATTCCCTAAAAATAGGAGCAAAGGTAGGATCCTCGGGATACAACAACCGCAAGCTCTCAAAACCCATCAATTTCGAAGACAAGGTAGCAACAAGCACATGCTTCCTAGACAAGGCATCGGCAACAACATTTTCCTTTCCCCTTTTGTAATGAATTACATAAGGGAAAGTCTCGATAAACTCAATCCACTTAGCATGGCGCCTATTCAACTTGTATTGGCTCTTAAGGTGTTTCAACGACTCATGATCCGTTCGTATCACAAACTCCTTAGGCCACAAATAATGTTGCCAATTTCCCAAGGCTCTAACAAGGGCGTACAACTCCAAATCATAAGTTGAGTAATTAAGAGTTGCCCCTTTGAGCTTTTCACTGAAATAAGCAACGGGCTTACCTTCTTGCATCAAAACAGCCCCGATGCCAACCTTACTAGCATCACACTCTACTTCAAACATCTTATCAAAATCGGGCAATTGCAATAAAGGCGCCGAGATGAGCGTAGCTTTCAAGGCCTCAAAAGCCCTAGTCTGCTCATCACCCCATTTAAAGGGTCCGTCTTTTCTAATGGCCTCGGTCAAGGGGGCTGCTATGGAACTAAATCATTTGACAAACCTCCTATAAAAGCTTGCCAACCCATGGAAACTTCGGATTTCTCCAATAGTTTTAGGGGTCGGCCAACTTCGAATAGAGTCTATCTTGGAATTGTCCACTTCCACACCCCTTGAGCTCACGACAAAACCCAAGAATATAACTTTGTCAACACCAAAAGAACACTTCTCCATGTTGGCATACATCTTCTCCTTTCGGAGCACATCAAACACACATCTCAAATGCATTACATGATCATCAATAGATTTACTATACACCAACACATCATCAAAGTAAATCACCACAAAATTTCCAATATAAGGCTTCATTACATGATTCATTAGCCTCATAAAGGTGCTAGGAGCATTGGTAAGGCCGAAGGGCATGACCAGCCACTCATATAGACCGAATTTGGTCTTGAATGCGGTCTTCCACTCATCACCGGGTTGCATGCGAATTTGGTGATAGCCGCTCCTAAGGTCCACTTTAGAAAACAAACAAGATCCGTGGAGCTCATCTAACATATCATCTAGTCTAGGGATTGGATGACGATACCTTATCGTGATTTTGTTGATGGCTCTACAATCGACGCACATGCGCCAAGTTCCGTCCTTCTTTGGTACCAAAAGTACCGGAACAGCACACGGACTCATGCTTTCCTTGATGTATCCCTTGTTGAGAAGCTCCTCAACTTGTTTTTCAAGCTCCTTAGTGTCCATGGGATTGCTCCTATAGGCCGGTTTGTTTGGAAGTTGTGAACCCGGCACCAAATCAATTTGGTGCTCAATTCCCCGAAGTGGGGGCAATCCTTGCGGAAGTTCTTGAGGAAATACATCTTCATACTCCTGCAACACACAAGAAATCAAAGGGAAATGGAAGAATTAGTGGGGTTAGTATTAAAACAATGGGCCAAAAGTAACATCGGCTTGTTTTCATCATGGTCCACGAAGAGTTCTTTCCTCCTAGCCAACATCACTACGTTTTCCATCTCCCTTGTCGTTGGGACAGCCTCGGATGTCCCTACTTCCTCACCTACGGCATCCCCCCCCCTTTTCTCCCTTTTTCGGATTCCTTCCCCTTTCCCTTTAACTCTCTCATCTTTTGATGCCACTCATTTACTTGGGAGGGTGAAAGAGGGTGAAGTGTGACCTTTCGGCCATCCTTCTCAAGCGTATACCGGTTGGACCTCCCATCGTGTTTAGTAGACCTATCATATTGCCATGGTCTACCTAACAACAAGTGACATGCTTGCATTGGGATCACGTCACAAAGCACTTCATCGTGGTAGTTTCCCACCTTAAACCGAATCACACATTGCCTTGTGACCTTTAATTCACCACAATCGTTCAACCATTGTAGCTTGTAAGGACTAGTGTGCAGTGTAGTTGGTAACTTCAAGAAATTTACCATAGCATGGCTCGCAACATTTGTACAACTACCACTATCAATCACCAAGGTGCACACGCTCCCCTTTACAAGACACTTAGTATGGAATAGATTTTCCCTTTGACTCGGGTCATCCATCGCCTTACTAATCATGACACGTCTAACCACAAAGTTTGGAACCACACACTCCCCTTCTTGTGGATAGACATCTTCACTACCATCTAATTCATCATCATTCGGCCCATTTTCAGCTCCCTCTCCATCTTGAGGCTCGGCCTTATCCTCCCCCCTTTCGGAAACCACCTCCTCACCAAGGTAGTACACTTTCCCTTCTCGTAGGATCACATTACGCCAGTTCGGACATTCATTGGCCTTATGCCCCCAACCTTGGCACTTGAAGAATCGGAACCCCTTTGGGTTGGGATATTTGTGAGCCTCCGGTTTCGGAGGGAACTTAGGGACTGTTTTGGACTCGGGCAGCTTCGTAGGGGCGGGTTGGTCCTTGTTTTTGGGCCAACCCGAGGGGGTTTGTACCCTTGCCTTGAAGGCTGATCTCTCCTTAAGTTCCCTTTCAATCTCTAGGGCCGCTTGGAATATACCGTCAATGGTTTCAAACCGGTGAAGGGTCAAATGAGTGGCGATCTCTTTGTTCAACCCACACTTGAACCGGATGATGTCGTGACTGATTTGCTCCCCACGATGATCAAGTTTCAACATGAGTTGTTGGAACTCGTCAAAATAGGCCATCACACTCTTGCCTCCTTGCCGCAAGCCATATAATCTAGCGAGCAACTCATGACGATATCTCTCGGGAAGGTATCGTTGTCTCATCAAATACCTCAACCGATACCAAGGTGGTGGCTGCCCATCCACTAATTCATTACCAAATCGTTTAACATATTCCCACCAAGTGTTAGCATAGCCCTCGAGGTGAGCTATAGCGTAGCAACTCTTCTTTTCTTCCGAGATATCATTAACTTGGAAAACTTTGTCACAAGCCGATTCCCAAGTTAAGTAGGTCTCGGGGTCACTTTCACCCTTAAAGATGGGTAGGCTCAACTTGATGGTGTTGATGCCTACGTCTCTCTCTTGGTGTCGGTTTCCCCTATCTCCATACTCCCGGTATCTCCTAGGTTCTCCTCGACCCCCTCTTAACTCCTCCCCTCTCATATAAGCATCATCAAAGGCTCCATCTCTTTCATACTCCTCTCCACCGTATCCTTCAAAGTGGACTGGCCGGCCTTGGCCGTTTTGATTCAGAGGATTTGGAATTTGCGGTCTTTGGGTTAATGGAGCTTGGAATGGAGGGTTCGGATTTAGTGGAGGTACTTGGCGTCCAAATCCCTCTTGTGGAATTGGAGGGGCTTGGAAATGTAGTGGTCTAGTGGAGTCTCGGTTTGGAGGAAAATAGGTAGTTTGGCTTGCGGTATTTAGTGGAGCTTGGGGTGCATTTAGCATTTAGTGGACTGTTTCGGGGGTGATGGTTGCGGAGGAGGTCCTATCATGACCATTGGTAGATACATGTAGAGGAGTAGAAGGGCGAGAGTTCCTTTGACTCTCCACTTGTTCTAATCTCCCACTAATAGTCGACACTTCCCCCCTTATTGCTGCCAAGTCCCCTCTCACGGCCCCAAATTCTGAATTCAACCTTTCAAGTGTCCGGGTAACGGCCTCAAGAGTGACCCTCATAGAATCAAGGGCATTAGTATCCACATTATGAGACGTAGCTCCTTCCATTGTCAAGGTATTATCCGCTTTAGTTCACCACAAGTTCGTGTTCCACAAGTGTTGTATAATTGGCTAGTAACCGTGAGATTTTTAAGGTATGAGTAAGCTCTTATCCGGAATGGATTCTTGTTTGAAGACTCAAAGAATTCTTGTCGGACTAGAGTCAAAATCAGCAATTCGTTCAAACGAATAAAAGCACTCAAATAATCGTTGACACGAACAAACGGTTCAAGGAACTAGTTGACAACCTAGTAGGAAGGTACTAGTTTGTTAATTAGTTCTAGGACCAAGTAAGGGAAACCAAGGATCAACAATTAGCAACCAAAGAATATCCTAACTTGAGCTTATAGCGACGTGGCAGCATGCAATGGTCCCACACGTTCTTCTTCTCTCTTTTTTTTTTTTGTTTTGTGTTAATATTCACACAACTTGTTATAGTTTGCAAAGTGTTTTGGTGGGAAAAATAAAAATCTTGTAGTATTTCACCCTTTTCAAACTCAAGAAAGTGGGGTTTGGTTGACTAATCCCACAAAACAAGGCTCCTTGAATTAGGGAAAAGTGATTGACAAGACTAAAAGGTGATGGGTGCAAGTCTTTCACAACAACTTTATAGCTTGTCTTACCACTTGATCACACAACAAGATGAACAAGGTGAACAAGTTCAAAAGATGAACACCTCAACAAACTTCATCAACTTCTTTAGCACATACACACAACCACCGATTTTTTTTTATTTTTTTTTTTTTTGGTTATCAACAACATACAACTTTCGGTCACTTCAAGTCACTACACAATGTTCAAGTTTTCAAGCTCAACTTTTGGATCTAGACACTTTAGTGTTGGTGAGAAAGAAACCAACACTAGAAACTCACTAAACAAGCAAAATAACACCCAGATCTAAACATACAACATCATTCTTGGTTTCAACTTTTAATGGACAGATTTTCAGAATTTCTTTTTGGTGTAGTTTGTTTAAGCCGTGAACTAGCCCAAGATGGGTTATGTTGGAACACAACCGGTCTTGCTTTGATACCAAATGATACAAAATCAAACCAACAACACCAAGAGCTTCAAGTAGGCTCGGATTTCAGTCCAACAACACAAGAACAACAAGTTTAAGTTTCGGTTTTTCAGCCCACAACACAAGAACAACAAGATAGCCAACAATGCTAGTGAATCGAAAAAAGCCCCACACGGCTTCACTAGACTTTAAGATAACAAAATCAACAACAACAACAAGATAAAGAAAGATAGATAACTTGACATATAACATTCAAGAAACTAAGAACCCTAACATCAAGAGAGGACCCTAAGTCTAATGAATATAAACATCAAGTTCTTACGAGGACCAAGAAGCACTCAACGACCTCAAAACCCTTGTTTCTAGCCAAAGAGACAACACAAGTATCCCTCTACTTGTGAGATAATAGGGGAGGCTTCTATGAGTGGAAGAGAGAGGAAATGTTTAGTGTTTTAGGTTACAAAAATCAGCATTCAAAAACTAAGGAATAACTCTCTAACATGTTCTATTTATACTACAAACAAAAGGGGTAAAATGACCCATCCGCCCTTGCTTCTTGTGCCAACCTTGGAGAGTAGTTTATTACACATTAGGACCTCTCTTCACACATAAAAACGTTTAGGTCCTTGGTTGGTTCAATCACCAACTCACACACGGCCATTTGCATGAACAAAGCTTGGAGTTTTTGTAATTCCCAAGCTTTGCTTCGTGTGAAAGGCCGTGTACCTGTGGAGGCTGCCCTAACCGTATCACCATGCATGTAACTGTGACAACCAAATGTTCTGACAACATGATATTATGTATCGATGAAAATAACTACACATGCACGCACAAACTGATATGTACAACATTTGGCTGATGGGGCCACCATGTCTAAAATCAGGACACTACTATAACTTTACATTAGTCTACAAAGCCTCTAGACTTAGTTAGGGTCGGGACAAACCCCCTCGACCTACTTTTAACCACTACACAATACCAAAACATATGGAACAGACTCGAAAAGCCGCGAATCAACCTGGAGCTCACCAATATGCATGGAATAGCCTGCGCTCCTACGAGTGAGGTGTATGAGCTGAAGTACCTATGCCTGCAGCATGAAATGCAGGTCCCCCATGAGGGACAGCAGTACGAAAATATGTACTGAATATGTAAGGCTAAAAGTAACAACACACGGTATACGAGCTCAATAAAAATTAGATACAAATGTATAAGTAGTACTAGTAGACCACCTTTATATAAACTTCTGGGACTACATATATTACGTTTATTTCTTTATTTTTACTCTTTTTACTTCACAATCTTTGTAAGCCATATATAATGCAAATGACCAGCTGATCAGTGGTAAATAGATAAATTAGGATCGGCCCATGCTAGGGTTACGCCCCTGAGTTACCACCTACAAATAAAGGTATCGAGATCGGCCCATGCTAGGCAAGTTCCCCTGAGCTGCCACTCGTTATTTTACAGATTTGAATTAGTTTATTTAGCCTTTAAGATTGTTACTTTTGTGGACATCACATTATGGTACCTTTAACCAGTAATACGCTAATAAGAGACATGTAAATAGATACTTAATGCAACAACAATGAGGTAGGGAGCCGTTGGCACACAAATAAAGTGTTTAGGAGCTGAAATAACACATGGGTCTTATTTGAACAAACGGACAACTCCTAAAATTTTCTAGTGAAGATAGACGCACAGATTTAATAATAAGCACGTATTGAGGTGTTCTAATGTGTTAGAGAGTGGGAACAAGGTCATTGGATACATGGAGTGTAATGTGCTGCCATTATGTAGCACTTTGTTATAGGATAACCTCGGAAACTTTCTTTATGGAACAATTGTGACTTCATGCCAAAGAGCGTGAAATAGAGTATGCCTTACATACCTGGTTATTTGACTCCGAAGCCAACCTGACTTGACCTCCCGCCTTTTAGATTACTTATCTACAATAGAATATATGGTAAACTAGTATTAGTAACCAATCAACACATTTGAGATACTTAATTTCACCCAAAACAGTAACCGGGCAGCAACTACTAATCTATCAAACAAGGGTATTATTTTAACCCTTTTTTTCCTCCAATTACACCCACATACCATTTAGGTTCTTATAAGGTTCACCAAAACCACCTCGACTTCATTACACATTCCAAACTATACGCAAAATAGATTGGGCAGCAAACATTAGTTCGGTGGTGTATCACCATATCTTTCTTCTATGATTCATTACAAACTTATCACACCTTTATCCAACTTCAACCTGGCAGCCCATGACATAAACATACAAAACAGTCCACAAACAGTCCCAAATCCCTTTTATTGTAGCAATCAATTATTGAACTCATCATCTCTTGAGTTCTCAATAACAAGACATCCATAATCCCCCTCAAATTCATATATAAGAAAAACAAAATAGAGCAGTCACCTTACCTCAATTCAACAACTTATTCTTTTAATTGAACTCTTCAAGAGTTTGAACTTTCCTTCAAACTTAAACCAAAGAAGAAGAAAAAAAGTTCCTCAATAACAAGGAAACGTGAACAAACAGCTTGTTCTATAATCAGCCATATACTTATAGTCAAACACTTATAACTTGTTTTCCTAATCTTCCATGAGATAATTAAACAAAACATTAAGTATTTTTCACTTACCTTGCGCTGCAAAGGTGAGGGTTTCTTCAAGAACCCTAGAAGGAAAAATAGGGCTGTTGTTCTTGTTGTTTTAGAGAGAGTGGAGAAATTTGCTCAAATATACTCCTTTTTGTGACTTAAAAGTGAAGTAAAATGACCAGCAACTTGGACTTTTAAAGGCCCTATCT
This sequence comes from Capsicum baccatum var. pendulum, assembly GCA_030864225.1. NCBI lineage: Eukaryota > Viridiplantae > Streptophyta > Magnoliopsida > Solanales > Solanaceae > Capsicum > Capsicum baccatum. Next base: position 152,625,662 of record CM061560.1, on the reverse strand, counting down.
TGTCCACCTCCTTAGCTGCATTTTGGACCATAAAATTGGTCAAATTGGTCCAAGTAGGTAATGCACCTACTTAATGGTCCAAGCTGCTGAAACTTCAAAGTAGGTGATGCACCTACTTGCTTAATTTCTTGTTGGGCTCAATTATATTTGGGCCTTGGCAGATTGGTGTGTTGGGCCACTTATCCATTTTTTTTATTTTTTATTTAATTTGGCCCAAATGAGTATATTAGCATAGACCCAAATTTGATCCATAGCCGTGGATCCATTAATTTGGTCCAAACAACTTAAGTAGGTGACTCACCTACTAGCTTAAATAAGTCAAGCAAGCACCTCAATATTTTGCTCCATTTTTAGCTCCTAATCCCTTTAATCTAACCTTCAGCTTATACACACTTGGTCACTTTAAACTTTAGATTCAAATACTAGCTTACGATTCTAAGTTTAAATAGTTATCTTAACGTTAACTTAGTCGCATCACATTAAACTGTATGGGCAGCATCTATAATTCTATCTATACCATTAATACTTACATAACAATTCTCATACGTTATATATATCAAAAGGCTATACCAAGTTCTATATAATTAGAACAAGTACAAGCAAAATACGGGATGTTACATCCTTCCCCGCTTAGAAACATTCGTCCTCGAATGGTAGTATAACTATCCAACCAAAACAAGTTCAAGCCTAAATTTAATATCCCTATTACCACATAGTACCTATATATTTTACACTTACTTGTTATTGCTCCAATTCATCATCTTGGACTTTTTCTTCGTATTTGAACAAATGGGGGTAATTGAATTTCATCGCTTCTTCAGCTTCCCATGTGATCTTTTCTAGTTGTTGATTCCTCCAAAGCACTTTTATAGAAGCTATTTCCTTATTCCTTAACTTTTTAACTTGTCGATCTAGGATAGAAATAGGTATTTCTTCATAGGTAAGATCTTCCGTAACTTGTGCATCTTCAGTAGGGGTAATATGAGATGGATCTCCAATGCACTTTCGAAGTATTGAGACGTGAAATACCGGATGAACTATTGAGAGCTCTTGGGGTAGCTCCAATTCATAATCAACTTGGCCAAACCTCCGAGCAATCTAGTATGGGCCTATATAACGTGGACTTAATTTTCCTTTCTTACCAAATCTCATAACCCCCTTTATTGGTGATACCTTCAAGAATACCCAATCACCTATAGCAAACTCTAGCCCCCTTCTCTTAATATCCGCATATGACTTGTGTCTGCTTTGGGCTGTTTCTAGTTACTGTTGGATCACTTTAACCTTTTCCATAGCTTGATGAATAAGATCTAGCCTGAATAAGGCAGTTTCACCCGCTTCAAACCATCCAATTGGTGATCTACACTTTCTTTCATACAAAGCTTCATATGGTGCCATTTTGATACTTGAATGATAGATATTATTGTAGGCAAATTCGATGAGAGGTAGATGGTCATCCCAACTACCATTAAAGTCCAATACACAAGCTCGTAGCATATCTTTATGTGTTTAAATGGTACATTCTGCTTGTCCATCCGTTTGAGGGTGTAAAGTTGTACTTAGATTCACTTGTGTCCCTAAATTTCTCTGAAAAGACTTCCAAAAATTTGTAGTAAATTGAGCTCCTCGATCTGATATAATAGATATTGGAACTCCATGTACTCGAACTATCTCCTTAATATATAACTTGGCATATTCTTCAACTGTGTAAGTGGTCCTAACTGGTAGAAAGTGTGCTGATTTGGTAAGCCTATCAACTATCACCCATATGGAATCAAACCTTCGAAATGTATGAGGTAAACCAGTGACGAAATCTATGTTGATCATGTCCCACTTCCAGATTGGAAGATCTATACATTGCATATAACCCTTGGGCTTTTGGTGCTCTACTTTAACTCTTTGGAAATTTGGACATTCGGCTACAAATTTTGCAATGTTCTTCTTCATGTCACCCCACCAATACATCCCTTTCAAATCATAGTACATTTTTGTTGACCCTGGATGGATAAAATACCTTGAATGATGTGCTTCTATCATAATCCTCTTTCTTAGACTGTCTATATCAGGTACACACAATCTGTTTTTGCACTGAAGTACCCCTTCTTGCGTAAGCTCAAATGCCTTTGTCATACCACATTGCACATTTTCCTTAAGCCGTAATAGAATAGGATCAGCATATTGCTTCTCTTTTACTTCAGTTATTAGTGAAGATTTTGCTGCATTATGCATAATAAACCCTTCATCTGGAGTTTCAAGAAGATGAACCCCCAAATTAGCTTGTTGGTGTAGATCCTTAGTCATCCCTTGTCTTTCTATAGATAGCTCCACAGCTTTACGACTTAACGCATCCGCCACCATATTTGCTTTTATCAGATGATATAAGATATCAACATCATAGTCTTTTAATAATTCAAGCCATCTTTGCTGCCTCAAATTCAAGTCCCTAGAGCATATGTACAATTCTTAACTCCACTAGAGCTAGTTGTTCCTTTAGCACCTCTACCACGAACCATAGGTTGTATACCCCTACCTAAATAAGGCACCGATAATGATGATGCAACGGCTGATCCAGTAGGTCGTGCCATACCACCTATGCTCCTTTGAGGGCATTCTCTCATTACATGTCCTGATATACCACACCAAAAGAAAGCATTTGTTCAGAATCGACATGCCTCTAAATGAAGCTTTCCACATTGTCTACATGGTTGTCGAGGAGGCCTTAATTGTCTCATAATCCCTTGCTCTTGATACCCTGTTGTTCGCGAACTCTGACTCTCATTTCTTTAACCAAAATGGTTACCTTTAAACCCTTGAAACTGTGGTGGAGCACTAGCTGCAGAATAAGAAGATAATGGCCTAGGAGGTCTATTAGAAAACTGAGGCCTAAACTCTCCTTCGGATGCCATAAACTGCCCTGCAGATCTAGAACTCTTGGAATACCCCCTTTCTAACTCTTGTGTTCTTCTTCTTTGCCTCTGATCCTCCATTTTTTGTGCAAATATTTGTATCCTTGCTATGTCCATGTCTTTGTTCAAAGTAGCAATAGTACAATCTCTAACTAGATAAGGATCCAATCTATCTACATATCGATGAACTCTATCATCCATTATAACAACAATATTAGGAGCATACCTAGATAAGGAGTTAAATCGGAGGCTATACTCCCTCACGCTCGTATTTCCTTGGTACAGATTCAGGAACTGATCCGCACAGGCTTTTCAAATCTCAAAAGAAAGGTAATGATCAAGAAATGCCTCTTTGAACTCTTTCCAAGTAGCTAAAGGTGCATCGATACCCCTAGGTCATTTCCAATCTTCATACCAAAATATAGCCTTCCCCTTGAATCTATATGCTGGTAACTTAACTTTCTCTTTACCCGACACATGCATAATATCTAGAGCCCTTTGAATTTGATCAATAAAGTCCTGTGGGTCTTCATTAAGATCTGATCCAGTGAACGTGGGAGGATCTAATTTGAGAAAATCCTACGTTCCTAGGCTAGCTACCCTATCTGCACCACTAGAACCTGTAGTTAGAATGGCTTGTCCTTGAGCTTGTCCAGCAACTATACGAGCCAACAATTATACTGGATTCCTTAGATCTTGGTCTGTAGCATTGGTAGGTATTTCTGAGGATGCAGTTTTTCTCCTTCTTAGCTCTTCTGGAGATGGAGGAGTAGAAGAAGTTTGGGACACAAACTCATCTTGAGCCTTACTTTGATTAGCTTGTCTAGGTGGTGATTTGCTGGTCCCCTCCCTGGTAGCCTCATCTATCCGCCTACCTATATTCTTACTCCTTCTTGTAACCGGCATCTTTACTCTAATAAGAGGAAAAGAAATAGGTTTAATGTTAAAATATAATTTCACCTACAACATGAGCTCTATTGCACAATCTAAGATATAAAGAAAAAGAGACAACCCCTAAATGTCACATAGCCTCCTATTTATAGATGTCGTGCACAAAACGCCCATAAATAGTACTCTATATAGACACGACTTTGTAGACACCCTAGGACGACCACTCTGATACCACTTTTGTCATGCCTCAAATCCTGTTGGGGCGGACAGGCACCCGTAGCCGTAAAGGCCCGAGAGAACCAATTCATAACCTTGTACTTCCCATGCATGTAACTGTGACAACCAAATGTTCTGAAAACATGATATTATGTATCGATGAAAATAACTACACATGCATGCACAAACTGATATGTACAATATTTGGCCGATGGGGCCACTATGTGTAAAATCAGGACACTACCATAACTTTACATTAGTCTACAAAGCCTCTAAAAGATACATAGACTTAGTTAGGGTCGGTACAAACCCCCCCGTCCTACTCTTAACCACTGCACAATACCAAAACATATGGAACAAACTCAGAAAGCCCTAAATCAACCTGGAGCTCACCAATATGCACGGAATAGCCTACGCTCCTACGAGTGAGGTGGTTGAGCTGAAGTACCTGCGCCTGCAGCATGAAATACATGTCCCCCGTGAGGGACGGCAGTACGAAAATATGTACTGAATATGTAAGGCTAAAAGTAACAACACATGGTACACGAGCTCAATAAAAATTAGATATAAATGTATAAGTAGTACTAGTAGACCACCTTTATATAAACTTGTAGGACTACATATATTACGTTCCTTTCTTTATTTTTACCCTTCTTACTTCATAATCTTTGTAAGCCATATATAATGCAAATGACCAGCTAATCAGTGGTGAATAGATAAATTAGGATCGGTCCATGCTAGGATTACGCCCCTGAGCTGCCACCTACAAATAAAGGTATTGAGATCGGCCCATGCTAGGCAAGTGCCCCTGAGCTTCCACTCATTATTTTACAGATTTGCACCAATGATGATGATGCAACGGCTAATCCAGTAGGTCGTGCCATACCACCTATGCTCCTTTGAGGGCATTCTCTCATTATATGTCCTAACATACCACACCAAAAGAAAGTATTTTTTTTGAATCGAAATGCCCCTAAATGAAGCTTTCCACATTGTCTACATGGCTGTCAAGGAGGCCTTAATTGGCTCATGATCCCTTGCTCTTGATACCCTGTTGTTCGCGAAATCTGACTCTCATTTCTTTAACTAAAATGGTTACCTTTAAACCCTTGAAACTATGGTGAAGCACTAGCTGCAGAATAAGAAGATAATGGCCTAGGAGGTCTATTAGAAAACTGAGGCCTAAACTCTCCTTGGGATGCCATAAACTATCCTACAGATCTAGAACTCTTGGAATACCCCCTTTCTAACTCTTGTGTTCTTCTTCTTTGCCTCTGATCCTCCATTTTTTGTGTGAATGCTTGTATCCTTGTTATGTCCATGTCTTTGTTCAAAGTAGCAATAGTACAATCTCTAACTAGATAAGGATCCAATCTATCCACATACCGATGAACTCTATCATCCATTATAGCTATAATATTAGGAGCATACCTAGATAAGGAGTTAAATGGGAGGCTGTACTCCCTCACGCTCATATTTCCTTGGTAAAGATTCAGGAACTGATCTGCACGGGCTTCTCAAATCTCAAATGGAAGGTAATGATCAAGAAATACCTCTTTGAACTCTTTCCAAGTAGCTAAAGGTGCATCGATACCCCTAGATCGTTTCCAATCTTCATACCAAAATATAGCCTCCCCCATGAATCTATATGCTGGTAGCTCAACTGTCTCTTTACCCGACACATGCATAACATCTAGAGCCCTTTTGATTTGATCAATAAAGTCTTGTGGGTCTTCATTAAGATCTGATCCAGTGAACGTGGGAGGATCTAATTTGAGAAAATCCTGCATTCCTAGGCTAGCTACCCTATCTGCACCACTAGAACCTGTAGTTGGAATGGCTTGTCCTTGAGCTTGTCCAGTAACTATACAAGCCAACAATTGTACTGGATTCCTTAGATCTTGGTCTGTAGCATTGGTAGGTATTTTTGAGTATACAGTTTTTCTCCTTCTTAGCTCTTCTGGAGATGGAGGAGTAGAAGAAGTTTGGGACACAAACTCAGCTTGAGCCTCACATTGATTAGCTTGTCTAGGTGGTGATTTGTTGGTCCCCTCCCTGGCAGCCTCATCTATCCGCCTACCTATATTCTTACTCCTTCTTGTAACCGGCATCTTTACTCTAATAAGAGGAAAAAAAATAGGTTTAATGTTTAAATATTATTTCACCTACAACATGAGCTCTATTGCACAATCTAAGATATAAAGAAAAAGAGACAACCCCTAAATGTCACATAGCCTCCTATTTATAGATGTCGTGCACAAAACACCCATAAATAGTACTCTATATAGACACGACTTTGTAGACACCCTAGGACGACCACTCTGATACCACTTTTGTCATGCCTCAAATCCTGTTGGGGCGGACAGGCACCCGTAGTCGTAAAGGTCCGAGAGAACCAATTCATAACCTTGTACTTCCCATGCATGTAACTGTGAAAACCAAATGTTCTGACAACATGATATTATGTATCGATGAAAATAACTACACATGTATGCACAAACTGATATGTACAACATTTGGCCGATGGGGCCACTATGTCTAAAATCAAGACACTACCATAACTTTACATTAGTCTAAAAAGCCTCTAAAGGATACATAGACTTAGTTAGGGTCGGGACAAACCCCCTCGACCTACTCTTAACCACTGCACAATACCAAAACATATGGAACAAACTCAGAAAGCCCAAAATTAACCTGGAGCACACCAATATGCACGGAATAGCCTGCGCTCCTACGAGTGAGGTGTATAAGCTGAAGTACCTGTGCCTGCAGCATGAAATACATGTCCCCCATGAGGGATGGCAGTACGAAAATATGTACTGAATATGTAAGGTTAAAATTAACAACACATAGTACACGAGCTCAATAAAAATTAGATATAAATGTATAAGTAGTACTAGTAGACCACCTTTATATAAACTTGTAGGACTACATATATTACGTTCCTTTCTTTATTTTTACCCTTCTTACTTCATAATCTTTGTAAGCCATATATAATGCAAATGACCAGCTAATCAGTGGGAAATAGATAAATTAGGATCGGCCTATGCTAGGATTACGCCCCTGAGCTGCCACCTACAAATAAAGGTATCGAGATCGGCATATGCTAGGCAAGTTCCCCTGAGCTGCCACTCGTTATTTTACAGATTTGCATTACTTAGTTTATTTATCCTTTAAGATTGTTACTTTGGTGCTAATCACATTATGGTATATTGAACCAGTAATACGCTAATAAGAGACATGTAAATAGACACTTAATGCAACAACAATGAGGTAGGGGGTTGTTGGCACACAAATAAAGTGTTTAGGAGCTGAAATAACGCATGAGTCTTATTTGAACAAACGGAGAACTCCTGAAATTTTCTAGTGAAGATAGACGCGCAGATTTAATAATAAGCACATATTGAGGTATTCTAATGCGTTAGAGAGTGGGAACAAGGTCATTGGTTACATGGAGTGTAATGTTCTGCCATTATGTAGCACTTTGTTATAGGATAACCTCTAAAACTTACTTGATGTAACTATTGTTCGACTTCATGCCAAAGAGTGTGAAATAGAGTATTCCTTACATACCTGGTTATTTGACTCCAAAACTAACCCGACTTGACTTCCCACCTTTTAGATTATTTATCTATAATTGAATATATGGTAAACTAGTATTAGTACAACACATTTGAGATACTTAATTTCACCCAAAACAGTAACCGGGCAGCAACTAGTAATCTATCAAACAAGTGTGTTATTTTAACCTTTTTTTCCTCCAATTACACCCACATACCATTTAGGTTCTTATAAGGTTCACCAAAACCACCTAGACTTCATTACACATTCCAAACAATACGCAAAATAGATTGGGCAGCAAACATTAGTTCGATGGTGTATCACCATATCTTTCTTCTATGATTCATTACAAACTCATCATACCTTTATCCAACTTCAACCTGGCAGCACATGACATAAACATGCAAAACAGTCCACAAACAGTCCCAAATCCCTTTTATTGTAGCAATCAATTATTGAACTCATCATCTCTTGAGTTCTCAATAACAAGATATCCATAATCCCCCTCAAATTCATATATAAGAAAAACAAAATGGAGAAGTCACCTTACCTCAATTCAGCAACTTATTCTTTTAATTGAACTCTTCAAGAGTTTGAAATTTCCTTCACACTTAATCCAAAGAAGAAGAAAAAAAGTTCCTCAATAATAAGGAAACATGAACAAACAGCTTGTTCTATAATCAGCCATATACTTATAGTCAAACACTTATAACTTGTTTTCCTAATCTTCCATGAAATAATTAAACAAAACATTAAGTGTTTTTCACTTACCTTGGGCTGCAAAGGTGAGGGTTTCTTTAAGAACCCTAGAAGGAAAAATAGGGCTGCTGTTCTTGTTGTTTTAGAGAGAGTAGAGAAATTTGCTGAAATATACTCCTTTTTTGTGACTTAAAAGTGAAGTAAAATGACCAGCAACTTGGCCTTTTAAAGGCCCTATCTTGTCCACCTCCTTAGCTGCATTTTGGACCATAAAATTGGTCAAATTGGTCCAAGTAGGTGATGCACCTATTTAAGGGTCCAAACTGCTGAAACTTCAAAGTAGGTGATGCACCTACTTGCTTAATTTCTTGTTGGGCTCAATTATATTTGGGCCTTGGCAAATTGGTATGTTGGGCCACTTATCCATTTTCTTTCTTTTTTTATTCAATTTGGCCCAAATGAGTATATTAGCATAGACCCAAATTTGATCCATAGCCATGGGTCCATTAATTTGGTCCAAACAACTTAAGTAGGTAACTCACCTACTAGCTTAAATAAGTCAAGAAAGCACCTTAATATTTTGCTCCATTTTTAGCTCCTAATCCCTTTAATCTAACCTTCAACTGATACACACTTGGTCACTTTAAACGTTAGATTCAAATACTAGCTTACGATTCCAAGTTTAAATAGTTATCTTAACGTTAACTTAGTCGCATCACATTAAAATGTATGGGCAGCATCTATAATTCCATCTATACCATTAATACTTGCATAACAATTCTCATACGTTATATATATCGAAAGGCTATACCAAGTTCTATATAATTAGAACAAGTACAAGCAAAATACTGGATGTTACATCCTTCCCCCTTAGAAACATTCGTCCTCGAATGTTAGCATAACTGTCCAACCAAAACAAGTTCAAGCCTAAATTTAATATCCCTATTACCACATAGTACCTATATATTTTACACTTACTTGTTATTGCTCCAATTCAGCATCTTGGACTTTTTCTTCGTATTTGAACAAATAGGGGTACTTGGATTTCATCGCTTCTTCAACTTCCCATGTGATCTCTTCTACTTGCTGATTCCTCCAAAGCACTTTTATAGAAGCTATTTCCTTATTCCTTAACTTCTTAACTTGTCGATCTAGGATAGAAATAGGTATTTCTTCATAGGTAAGATCCTCCGTAACTTGTACATCTTCAGTAGGGGTAATATGAGATGGATCTCCAATGCACTTTCGAAGCATTGAGACGTGAAACACCGGATGAACTGTTGAGAGTTCTTCGGGTAGCTCCAATTCATAATCAACTTGGCCAATCCTCCGAGCAATCTGGTATGGGCCTATATAACGTGGACTTAATTTTCCTTTCTTACTAAATCTCATAACCCCCTTCATTGGTGATACCTTCAAGAATACCCAATCACCTATAGCAAACTCTAGCCCCCTTCTCTTAACATTCACATATGACTTGTGTCTGCTTTGGGCTATTTGTAGTCACTGTTGGATCACTTTAACCCTTTCCATAGCTTGATAAATAAGATCTAGCCTGAATAAGGCAGTTTCACCCACTTCAAACCATCCAATTGGTGATCTACACTTTCTTCCATACAAAGCTTCATATGGCACCATTTTGATACTTGAATGATAGATATTATTGTAGGCAAATTTGATAAGAGGTAGATGATCATCCCAACTACCTTTAAAGTCCAATACACAAGCTCATAGTGTATCTTCAAGTGTTTGAATGGTACGTTCTGCTTGTCCATCCGTTTGAGGGTGTAAAGATGTACTTAGATTCACTTTTGTCCCTAAATTTTTCTGAAAAGACTTCCAAAAATTTGCAGTAAATTGAGCTCCTCAATCTGATATAATAGAGATTGGAACTCCATATAGTCGAACTATCTCCTTAATATATAACTTGGCATATTCTTACACTGTGTAAGTGGTCCTAACCGGTAGAAAGTGTGCTGATTTGGTAAGCCTATCAACTATCACCCATATGGAATCAAACATTCGAAATGTATGAGGCAAACCAGTGACGAAATCCATGTTGATCATGTCCCACTTCCAGATTGGAAGATCTATACATTGCATATAACCCTCGGGCTTTTGGTGCTCTACTTTAACTCTTTGACAATTTGGACATTCGGCTACAAATTTTGCAATGTTCTTCTTCATGTCACCCCACCAATACATCCCTTTCAAATCATAGTATATTTTTGTTGACCCTGGATGGATAGAATACCTTGAATGATGTGCTTCTATCATAATCCTCTTTCTTAACCTGTCTATATCAGGTACACACAATCTGTTTTGGCACTGAAGTACCCCTTCTTGCGTAAGCTCAAATGCCTTTTTCATACCACATTGCACATTTTCCTAAAGCCGTAATAGAATAGGATCTGCATATTGCTTCTCTTTTACTTCAGTTATTAGTGAAGATTTTGCTGCATTATGCACAATAAACCCTTCATCTGGAGTTTCAAGAAGATGAACCCCCAAATTAGCTTGTTAGTGTAGATCCTTAGTCATCTCTTGTCTTTCTATAGATGGCTCAACAGCTTTACGACTTAACGCATCTGCCACCACATTTGCTTTTGTCGGATGATATAAGATATGAACATCATAGTCTTTTAATAATTCAAGCCATCTTCGCTGCCTCAAATTCAAGTCTTTCTGATTAAAAATATGCTGTAAACTCTTATGGTCAGTGTATATGTCAACATGAATCCCGTACATGTAGCGACTCCATATCTTTAAGGCAAATATAACAGCTACTAGCTCCAGATTATTTGTTGGATAATTTTTCTTATGTGGCCTCAATTGTCTAGAGGCATATGCTATGACTTTACCATGTTACATCAATACACACCCTAATCCAATTCTTGAAGTATCACAATATACTGTATACCCCTCTGTGCCTTCTGGAAGCACCAATACGGGTGTAGAAGTCAACTTATTCTTCATATCTTGGAAACTTCTTTCGCATGCATCATTCCATTGGAATTTGGGTGCTTTGTGTGTTAGCTTTGTTATAGGTACAGAAATTAAAGAAAATCCTTCAACAAACCTTCTATAATAACCTGTCAACCCAAGGAAACTACGTCATTCTGTAGGCGTTATAGGTCTTGGCCAGTTCTTCACGGCTTTTATCTTTTGAGTATCAACCTTTATTTCTCCATCAGATACAATACGACCTAAGAATGCCACAGATTTTAACCAAAAATCACATTTAGAGAACTTTACAAATATCTTACGATCACGAAGAATCTATAACACCTATCATAAGTGATTGGCAGAGTCCTAATTTGATCTCGAATAAACCAGAATATCATCTATAAAAACCATCAAAAACACATCCAAGAATGGCTTGAACACCCTATTCATCAAATCCATAAAAGTTGTAGGTGCATTAGTTAGCCCAAAAGACATGACTAGGAACTCATAATAACCGTACCATGTTCAAAAACCTGTCTTGGGTATGTCATTCTCTTTGACCCTCATTTGGTGGTAACCAGACCTTAAATCAATCTTTGAAAACCACTTGGCACCTTGCAACTGATCAAATAAGTCATCAATTCTCGGAAAGGGATATTTGTTCTTAATAGTCTCCTTGTTCAGTTGTCTATAGTCAATACACATTCTTAACGAGCCATCCTTCTTACGTACAAATAACAATGGTGCATGCCAAGGGTATACACTAGGCCTTATGAATCCTTTTTCTAGCAAGTCTTTCAATTGTTCTTTCAACTCCCGTAGTTCTGTCGGGGCCATTCTATATGGAGGAATTGAGATTGGTTGAGTACCTGAAATCACATCGATACCAAACTCCACTTCTCGTTCTGGAGGCAAACCCAGAAGATCTTCAGGAAATATATCAGGAAATTCATTTACCACTGGAATAGTTTGAAGGCTTAGTGTCTCTGCATGTATATCCTTCACTCTAACCAGATGACATATGTAACCCTTGAAAATCATCTTTTTTTCCTTAAAATAAGAAATAAATTTACCTCTTGTCGCACCAATATTACCTCTCTATTCTAGGACTACCTCCTTTGGGAAATGAAAACACACCCTCTTAGTTTGACAATATACTATGGCATAACAAGAAGCCAACCAATCCATACCCATTATAGCATCAAACTCTACCATTTCTAACTTAACCAGGTCAGCCATTGTATCGCGATTGTAAATAGTTATTATACAATTTTGATACTCTCTTAGCTATTACAGATTCACCAATCACCGTAGATACTTCAAATGGCTTAACTACCAATTCTGATGTTCTTTTGAACTTTTCAGCAACCAATGGAGTGACATACGATAATGTACAACTTGGATCAACTAATGCAAATACATCATGTGAAAAAATGGGCAATGTACCTATAACCACATCTAGAGAAACCTTTGAATTTTGTGGATCTACTAAAGCATATGTACAATTCTTAACTCCACTAGAGCTAGTTGTTCCTTTAGCACCTCTACCACGAACCATAGGTTGTATACCCCTACCTAAATAAGGCACCGATAATGATGATGCAACGGCTGATCCAGTATGTCATGCCATACCACCTATGCTCCTTTGAGGGCATTCTCTCATTACATGTCCTGATATACCACACCAAAAAAAAGCATTTGTTCAGAATCGACATGCCTCTAAATGAAGCTTTCCACATTGTCTACATGGTTGTCGAGGAGGCCTTAATTGTCTCATAATCCCTTGCTCTTGATACCCTGTTGTTCGCGAACTCTGACTCTCATTTCTTTAACCAAAATGGTTACCTTTAAACCCTTGAAACTGTGGTGGAGCACTAGCTGCAGAATAAGAAGATAATGGCCTAGGAGGTCTATTAGAAAACTGAGGCCTAAACTCTCCTTGGGATGCCATAAACTGCCCTGCAGATCTAGAACTCTTGGAATACCCCCTTTCTAACTCTTGTGTTCTTCTTCTTTGCCTCTGATCCTCCATTTTTTGTGCAAATGCTTGTATCCTTGCTATGTCCATGTCTTTGTTCAAAGTAGCAATAGTACAATCTCTAACTAGATAAGGATCCAATCTATCTACATATCGATGAACTCTATCATCCATTATAACAACAATATTAGGAGCATACCTAGATAAGGAGTTAACTCGGAGGCTATACTCCCTGACGCTCATATTTCCTTGGTACAGATTCAGGAACTGATCCGCACAGGCTTTTCAAATCTCAAAAGAAAGGTAATGATCAAGAAATGCCTCTTTGAACTCTTTCCAAGTAGCTAAAGGTGCATCGATACCCCTAGATCATTTCCAATCTTCATACCAAAATATAGCCTTCCCCTTGAATCTATATGCTGGTAACTTAACTTTCTCTTTACCCGACACATGCATAATATCTAGAGCCCTTTGAATTTGATCAATAAAGTCCTGTGGGTCTTCATTAAGATCTGATCCAGTGAACGTGGGAGGATCTAATTTGAGAAAATCCTACGTTCCTAGGCTAGCTACCCTATCTGCACCACTAGAACCTGTAGTTAGAATGGCTTGTCCTTGAGCTTGTCCAGCAACTATACGAGCCAACAATTATACTGGATTCCTTAGATCTTGGTCTGTAGCATTGGTAGGTATTTCTGAGGATGCAGTTTTTCTCCTTCTTAGCTCTTCTGGAGATGGAGGAGTAGAAGAAGTTTGGGACACAAACTCATCTTGAGCCTTACTTTGATTAGCTTGTCTAGGTGGTGATTTGCTGGTCCCCTCCCTGGTAGCCTCATCTATCCGCCTACCTATATTCTTACTCCTTCTTGTAACCGGCATCTTTACTCTAATAAGAGGAAAAGAAATAGGTTTAATGTTAAAATATAATTTCACCTACAACATGAGCTCTATTGCACAATCTAAGATATAAAGAAAAAGAGACAACCCCTAAATGTCACATAGCCTCCTATTTATAGATGTCGTGCACAAAACGCCCATAAATAGTACTCTATATAGACACGACTTTGTAGACACCCTAGGACGACCACTCTGATACCACTTTTGTCATGCCTCAAATCCTGTTGGGGCGGACAGGCACCCGTAGCCGTAAAGGCCCGAGAGAACCAATTCATAACCTTGTACTTCCCATGCATGTAACTGTGACAACCAAATGTTCTGAAAACATGATATTATGTATCGATGAAAATAACTACACATGCATGCACAAACTGATATGTACAATATTTGGCCGATGGGGCCACTATGTGTAAAATCAGGACACTACCATAACTTTACATTAGTCTACAAAGCCTCTAAAAGATACATAGACTTAGTTAGGGTCGGTACAAACCCCCCCGTCCTACTCTTAACCACTGCACAATACCAAAACATATGGAACAAACTCAGAAAGCCCTAAATCAACCTGGAGCTCACCAATATGCACGGAATAGCCTGCGCTCCTACGAGTGAGGTGGTTGAGCTGAAGTACCTGTGCCTGCAGCATGAAATACATGTCCCCCGTGAGGGACGGCAGTACGAAAATATGTACTGAATATGTAAGGCTAAAAGTAACAACACATGGTACACGAGCTCAATAAAAATTAGATATAAATGTATAAGTAGTACTAGTAGACCACCTTTATATAAACTTGTAGGACTACATATATTACGTTCCTTTCTTTATTTTTACCCTTCTTACTTCATAATCTTTGTAAGCCATATATAATGCAAATGACCAGCTAATCAGTGGTGAATAGATAAATTAGGATCGGTCCATGCTAGGATTACGCCCCTGAGCTGCCACCTACAAATAAAGGTATTGAGATCGGCCCATGCTAGGCAAGTGCCCCTGAGCTTCCACTCATTATTTTACAGATTTGCATTACTTAGTTTATTTAGCCTTTGAGATTGTTACTTTGGTGCTAATCACATTATGGTACCTTGAACCAGTAATACGCTAATAAGAGACATGTAAATAGACACTTAATGCAACAACAATGAGGTAGGGAGCTGTTGGCACACAAATAAAATTTTTAGGAGCTGAAATAACACATGAGTCTTATTTGAACAAACGGAGAATTCCTAAAATTTTCTAGTGAAGATAGACGCGCAGATTTAATAATAAGCACGTATTGAGGTATTCTAATACGTTAGAGAGTGGGAACAAGGTGATTGGTTACATGGAGTGCAATGTTCTTCCATTATGTAGAACTTTGTTATAGGATAACCTCGAAAACTTGCTTGATGGAACTATTGTACGACTTCATGCCAAAGAGTGTGAAATAGAGTATTCCTTACATACCTGGTTATTTGACTCCAAAACTAACCCAACTTGACTTCCCACCTTTTAGATTACTTATCTATAATAGAATATATGGTAAACTAGTATTAGTAACCAATCAACACATTTGAGATACTTAATTTCACCCAAAATAGTAACCGGGCAGAAAATACTAATCTATCAAACAAGTGTGTTATTTTAACCCTTTTTTTCCTCCAATTACACCCACATACCATTTAGGTTCTTATAAGGTTCACCAAAACCACCTCGACCTCATTACACATTCCAAACTGATACGGGACAAATGGCCACCTTATCTTTTGATGACATCTTTGGAGGCCAACACATAGAGGCTCAAGACTTGGTCACCTCGAGAATACAAGAACATGCATGGAGGACCCGTTTTGAGCGTAACTTAAAGCAATCTCGCGTATGGAAGATTGCTTGGAGCATTTAAGAGTGAGGACTCACGGTTTTGGACCTTAATTAAGGGCATTTGGACATTACACATGGTGTATTTACACACCATGGCCGCACCTATCATTAAGGGCAAAGTGGTCTTTTTGTATTCTTTTGTATTACACTATAAATAGGTCATTTTAGCTCATTTCTTGGCAGATTTTTGAAGGATGAAGAATTGAAGACATATTTTCTCTCTTTTGAGAGTGTAACACCCTTAGTTGTAGGGCTTGGAAAAGCCATCCTTAGCATAGGGCTTGGAAAAGACAATATTGATCTTTGCTTGGAAACGGTAGATCTTGAGGTGAGTTCGTTCCCTTGGTGGTCACCGTAAGAGTGTGGTTTTGATTGTTACATTCATTAGGGGTTAGTGTTGAAATACACTTGGTTCTTAATCTTGTAATAATCTTGGTCTCACTATCTATCTTTATTTTCTTGCAAATCGTGTATGTGTTGTGTAGTGGACTATTTTTGTGTCTTCATTGAATCCAAAACTTGTATTATTGTTGTTCATCTTGTTTATCACGTTTTGTATCTGTTTTGGTGTTAGAATATACTCTTGTATCTTGTATTCTTATTGTTGGTAGTGAATCCGAGTGTGGTCTCCATCTTGGTCCTCGAATCCTTAAGATTTGCGGACTGTTTTGGAGTTGTTTCGTGTTTTCGTTGTTTTCCCGTATCATTTGGTATCAAAGCATGGCTTGATCTTGTTCCTACAAGATCAATCTTGGGCTTGAGACTTGAAAACTACAAAAAAAAAAAAAAAAAAATGAAATCTGGAAATTCCAGAAAATAGCAATCTGTCCACTTTGTGTTCTTGGCCGAAAATTGTGTTCTTGTTGTGTCTTGGCCGAGATTTTTATTTGTCTTTGTTGTCTATAGGTGTTAGTTTTGTTCCTCACTAACACATTGAGTCTATATCTTGATTTGAGCTTGTATTTTGATGTTGTTATTGTGAACATAAGCTTGGCCCATTATTGTTGAACATTGTTGTGGTAGACATTGTTGTTGAGAAACCTGATTGGCCGTGTATTTGCTTGTTGTTGTTGTTGAAAGGAGTGTTGTTGTTATTCTTGGTGAATATTGTTGTTCTTGAAGCTCTTCACAACCTTCATCTCTTGTTAAAACCGAAGACACAACACTAAAGAGACTTGGTTGTTTGTTGTTGTGGATTGGAGTTGGCCGTTGGAATTGTTGGTTTTCTTGAAGAAGTTGTTGTTGTGTTCTTGAAGGTTGTTGTGGTGTTCATCTAGTTCTTCATCTTTTCTTACAACTTAAGACAATCAAAAGGGCAATATAGATTCAAAAAGGTGAAGATGAAAAGATGTAAAGCTTGTTGTGAGAAACCTTGAACCCAACACTTCCTAGACTAGACTTCTACTTTTTCAGCTTTCCCTCATTTCAAAGACCTTGTTTTGTGGGACTACTTTTTCTTGTATCAAGAACTTTGTTTTGTGGGACTACTTTTTCTTGTTTCAAGAACTTTGTTTTGTGGGACAAACCACTTTTTCTTGTTTCAAGAACCTTGTGTTGTGGGACAAGTACTTTTCTTATTTCAAGAACCTTGTGTTATGGGACAAGTACTTTTTCTTATTTCAAGAACCTAGTGTTGTGGGACAAGGTACTTTTCTTATTTCAAGATTTATGTTTTCCCTCCAAAGACAAATTGTTATCCTTTCCAAATTATGTGTAGATTTAAAATTTCAGAATTTGTGATTATAATGGGTGGGACCAAAACCAATTGCATGCTGCCACGTCATCCATTTGCTACTGTTCACGTCATTAATAAGCTCAAATTTCAGATTTTAGTAGTTTCCTTTTGTTGTTCCTTAGTTTCGATTTTATTGCTTCCAATTAATTAACAACTAGTAATCACCTACTTAGTTGTAGATTAATTGTTGAATCCGTTTCTTTCGTGTCTTCGTTATTTGTGAGCTTTTCTCATTTTTAATTCGTTGTAACTTCTTTATTTCAAGTTCGTAAGGAAATTTTATTTTCTGTCTTGAGTCGATCAAACAAGAATCTATTCCGGCCACCAAGTAGAATTGACATCCTATTGACTACCGGAGTATAAGCAGCTTTCAATATTCGCCGCTCCAATTGTGAGAATCACAAAGGTGAGTGTATACGAGTGTTGGTGAGGAGCTTTACTACTAATCTTGTTTGTTCATTTTGTAGGTTTAAAGGGTGATATAAGAGGAACATGACTTTGATAGCCGGGGATTATTGTGACTACAATATGGGAGACTATGATTGTAGTGAGGGTTTTTATGGCTACGAAGTTGAGGAAGATTGCGGAGGCTATGAAAATAGCCATGGTCAAAACATAGGCAGATTTGAAAATTACTGTTTTGAGGGAGAAAATGAGGTGAATGAAGTGCCTAGTGCTTATGGTGACTTTGGAGATGATGTAGGACCTCGTGATGGATCTTATGATGAAGTTGGGACATGTGAGGAGTCTTGCACTCCCCACTCCGAACCTAGATTTGGTGTTAGGAATAACCCTGTCATTCACAAACCTTATGAGAGCTATGATGAGAGTACACGTGAGGAGTGTGAAGATTCATATTCTCCACCTTGTAGTACTTCTTATCAAGGTCGATATAGTGTGAATGGTTATACTAGCTATAGTGTAGGTTGTCCAATGGGAAGAAGAGGATATACATCTCCAAAATCGAGGGGTACTCATGTGCTTTACAATGTTGATCCGAGAAGGAGTGTACACTCCGGAAAGGTGACCATTTGTGGGATACCGTGCTGCCTCGTTGTGTTAAATGATAGGTACTATAGAAACTACATTGTTCCATCCATGGTTGATTACTTGGGGTTATTTTGTGAGCCTTTACGTGTTCCATACTTCTTGGACAGGTTTAAGGTTACCGAGAGGGTAAAAGTTGTCTTCTCCCAATTTAATTACCATGAGGAGGTGTGGTGTGATGTTTTTCCCATAACCTATGGTCATGTGAGCTTAGGCGTCGATTGGTTTGCACAACATAAAGTTCCAAATATTGAAAATTGGCCTAATATTGTAAGAGACCGATGGGGAAATTGCCTCGAGACGTACATTCTTCCCGGGCCGCAAAAAGAAGTTCCTACCTACTCCAATTTGAATTATTATGAGAGACAAAAGATTGAGAGGAGTAAGGGAGTGAAAGGTGGTAATTCGAGAGTGGAAAAAGGAGAGGTTGTGTGGAGCAAAGTAAGAGGATTACCACCAAACCATGCTAACATTGTTTGTCCTTCTATTTCTAAGGACATTTGTGTAGGTAGCAACATGGAAAGCGAAGAAGAACAATGCCAAAATAAAGTTGCTGCCCAAACTTTTGGAGGACCTTCACACCATGACAAAGAAGAATCTACTCAAGGACTTCAAGGTAAAATGGCAAACTCTTACACTTTTGTACATGTGAATGATAATTGTGTGGCTAGTAGCCCATTGAGTGTGAGTTGTAGCTTGCCTATATGTGAGTGTATTATTTCTTTGCCACTTGATGATGATGTACATGTTGTGAGTGTGGATACACTAGTTGATCCTATTGATGACCGAATAGACTCTTCTTGTAAGATGGATTTATGTCCACCTAGTGTTGAAACCATTATGTTGAATGAAAGTACATTATCTTCTGAAATTTGTGTTGATCAACTTATGTGTGAAAATTACCCACCACTTGAGGATGTGTATGATGTAATTAATGAACCTCAAGTGTGTGATGATGTTGAAAATGTTGATCAAAGTGAGAATGAACCCGAGAGCTCTCTTGGGGTAATATTGTGTTTGAAACATCCTTGAAACTTGATATTGATCATTTAGAGAGTGAGGAACTTGCTTGTTCCAAATCTGTCCGTGAGGTAGATCGCACTCTTTTTAGGTACAATGTCTTGTTTGAAGATGATTTAAACACTCCTAATGAAACTAGTGGTGAAAATGATGGTATAGCTTGCCTTGGAAGCTATAGCCTATATGCTAACCCACTATGGTGTGACAATATTCCTCCTAAAGAGGGAAATCTCTTCTTGGAAGATGAGAGTCCTCTTAAGGGTAAGGAATGTGTAGTTGCGAAAGCTACTTCTTCTTCTACTTTGTGTGATTTCATTGTTGAGAGTACTCATGGTGATTATTGGGAAACTAGTAGTGAGTACACACATGAGAGCACCTTAGTAGAAGTCGATTTGAGTGATACTTTTCTGTACTCTCTATTTTCTTTGGATCATATGTATGTTATTGTAGAGAGTATGTCATTTAGTTTGGGTGTAGACCACGGGAAAGGGAAGTGTTGTCGAGACCCGTGTCTATGGCCACTTTTCCCATTTGAACCCGGTGCCAAATTAAGAAATGGTGATGTTGGTGCACCAAACTTGTTGCTTGGTCTACATGACAAGCAAAGTGTCACTCTTGATGTATCCTATAACCAAATCCTTTGTACATCTTTTATTGAGTTTTTAATATTCCTTACAAAGGATTCTTGGTTATATTGCAAATATGTGCAACCTTGGCATGTTGAGATGATTTGTTATGCTAACCCTAACCCTCATGCCATGAGGAGTTTGTATTTGTTTGTCCTCTCTTCGGTTTTGCAAGGTTTGGATTCGAGGTCGAATCCTTTTCAAGAAGGGGAGGATGATACGGGACAAATGGCCACCTTATCTTTTGATGACATCTTTGGAGGCCAACACATAGAGGCTCAAGACTTGGTCACCTCGAGAATTCTAGAACATGCATGGAGGACCCGTTTTGAGCGTAACTTAAAGCAATATCGCGTATGGAAGATTGCTTGGAGCATTTAAGAGTGAGGACTCACGGTTTTGGACCTTAATTAAGGGCATTTGGACATTACACATGGTGTATTTACACACCATGGCCGCACCTATCATTAAGGGGAAAGTGGTCTTTTTGTATTCTTTTGTATTACACTATAAATAGGTCATTTTAGCTCATTTCTTGGCAGATTTTTGAAGGATGAAGAATTGAAGACATATTTTCTCTCTTTTGAGAGTGTAACACCCTTAGTTGTAGGGCTTGGAAAAGCCATCCTTAGCATAGGGCTTGGAAAAGCCAATATTGATCTTTGCTTGGAAACGGTAGATTTTGAGGTGAGTTCGTTCCCTTGGTGGTCACCGTAAGAGTGTGGTTTTGATTGTTACATTCATTAGGGGTTAGTGTTGAAATACACTTGGTTCTTAATCTTGTAATAATCTTGGTCTCACTATCTATCTTTATTTTCTTGCAAATCGTGTATGTGTTGTGTAGTGGACTGTTTTTGTGTCTTCATTGAATCCAAAACTTGTATTATTGTTGTTCATCTTGTTTATCACGTTTTGTATCTGTTTTGGTGTTAGAATATACTCTTGTATCTTGTATTCTTGTTGTTGGTAGTGAATCCGAGTGTGGTCTCCATCTTGGTTCTCGAATCCTTAAGATTTGCGGACTGTTTTAGAGTTGTTTCGTGTTTCCGTTGTTTTTCCCGTATCACAAACAATATGCAAAATAGATTGGGCAACAAACATTAGCTCGTTGGTGTATCACCATATCTTTCTTTTATAATTCATTACAAACTCATCATACCTTTATCTAACTTCAACCTGGCAGCCCATGACATAAACATACAAAACAGTCCAAAAACAGTCCCAAATCCCTTTTATTGTAGCAATCAATTATTGAACTCATCATCTCTTGAGTTCTCAATAACAAGACATCTATAATCCCCCTCAAATTCATATATAAGAAATAACAAAATGGAGCAGTCACCTTACCTCAATTCAGCAACTTATTCTTTTAATTGAACTCTTCAAGATCTTGAACTTTCCTTCACACTTAAACCAAAGAAGAAGATAAAAAAATCCTCAATAACAAGGAAACATGAACAAACAGCTTGTTCTATAATCAGCCATATACTTATAGTCAAACACTTATAACTTTTTTTCCTAATCTTCCATGAGATAATTAAACAAAACCTTAAGTGTTTTTCACTTACCTTGGGTTTCAAAGGTGGGGGTTTCTTCAAGAACCCTAGAAGGAATAATAGGGCTATTGTTCTTGTTGTTTTAGAGAGAGTAGAGAAATTTTCTGAAATATACTCCTTTTTTGTGACTTAAAAGTGAAGTAAAATGACCAGCAACTTGGCCTTTTAAAGGCCCTATCTTGTCCACCTCCTTAGCTGCATTTTGGACCATAAAATTGGTCAAATTGGTCCAAGTAGGTGATGCACCTACTTAAGGGTCCAAGCTGCTGAAACTTCAAAGTAGGCGATGCACCTACTTGCTTAATTTCTTTTTGGGCTCAATTATATTTGGGTCTTGGCAGATTGGTGTGTTGGGCCACTTATCCATTTTCTTTCTCTTTTGTTCAATTTGGCCCAAATGAGTATATTAGCATAGACCCAAATTTGATCCATAGCCATGGCTCCATTAATTTGGTCCAAACAACTTAATTAGGTGACTCACCTATTAGCTTAAATAAGTCAAGCAAGCACCTCAATATTTTGCTCCATTTTCAGCTCCTAATCCCTTTAACCTAACCTTCAACTTATACTCACTTGGTCACTTTAAATTTTAGATTTAAATACTAGCTTATGATTCCAAGTTTAAATAGTTATCTTAACGTTAACTTAGTCGCATCACACTAAACTGTATGGGCAGCATCTATAATTCCATCTATACCATTAATACTTGCATAACACTTCTCATACGTTATATATATCAAAAGGATATACAAATTTCCATATAATTAGAACAAGTACAAGCAAAACACGGGATGTTACAGATAATCCTTTGTTCCATAGCCCTGGGGTGGGGCTCTATTTACAACTAGCTAATTAAGAAATCTCAGATGTACTAGCACTACATCTTTGATATAGTCATCGATTCTCCCGATAGGTCACAATTATCGCGAGCAAAGATATTAATGACGAGGAAGGCTTTTTTGTTATGCTACTAATACTTGCTCTGCTATTCTGCCCAAGCCTGGCTGAGGAAGAGTTACGGGGTGTAAAACAAAAAAATATGCCGATCGGGCATACTATGTGTAATGATTCCCCGATTCATGATAACTAAAAAGAGAAAAACAAAAGCTATTCCATTTCGACAAAAGACCCACACACAAGTTCCATAGCTTTTGGTTTGCTATCCCGATTATGATTTTCCTACCCTCAGAGAGAAAGGTACTTCCCTTCTGGGCCGGTTATGGGTGAGGAGGGATTCAAACCCCTGACACTGTGGTTCGTAGCCACCTGCTCTAATCTTCTAAGCTATAGGCCCCACCCCATCTCCACTAGATCTATTCTCGGAAGTACCCTAAAAAGAAGGAACCTTTCCTCTCCCCAGCCATTTAGGGTAAAGAAGATCTGAAAGCGCATTTATCTCTATAAGAAGGGTGCATTCCGAGGTGTGAAGTGGGAGAGAAGGGATGTCACAATTGGTGTTTTAAATAAAATGACCTTTTGATTTTTCTTTTGATTTTTTATTATTTTGTTTGTTTCATTTTTATATTGAATAAGAATGAGAGGTGTTAAGCTTTTTATCATCCTGGCGTTGAGCTATTTTTCCATAGGACCTCCCCTACAGTATCGTCACCGCAGTAGAGTTTAACCACCAAGTTCAGGATGGGTTGGTGTAGTTCCTATACGCCTAGGACACCATAATATCGAACCATGAACAAAGAAAGCCATGAGAGAAAAACATATTGGCTAGTGATTGTGAGGCCCCATTTCTTGACTGGAGGGGACACCAAAGGCCTCTACCCTTCCATCCCTTGGATAAATAGAAAGGGGGCAGAGCTTTTGGTTTTTCATGTTGTCAAAGATTTGAACAATGAAAATAGATGGCGAGTTCCTGATCGAATTGATCAGGTCATGTAGGAACAAAGTTCAAGTCTACCAGTCTGTTAGGATACCTCAGCTGCATATATCACTGCACTTCTACTTGACAGCTATCGTAATGATAAACGGCTTGTCTCGCCGTGACCTTCTCTTGAATTCTCAAAAACACTTCTGTCGCTCCATCCCCATAGGGGCAGAGAACCATCGGTGTCTCGCCTGTGCTACCAGAAGCTCTGGGGAAGTCGGAATAGGAGAGAACTCATCTTGGGGTGGGCTTACTACTTATATGATTTCAGCAGTTATCTGCTCCGCACTTGGCTACCCACCATTTACCATGGGCACGATAACTGGTACACCAGAGGTGCGTCCTTCTCGGTCCTCTCGTACTAGGGAAAGGTCCTCTCAATGCTCTAACGCCCACACTGAATATGGACCCAACTGTCTCATGAAATTCTGAACCTAGCTTACGTACCGCTTTAATGGGAGAGCAGCCCAACCCTTGGAACATACTACAGCCCCAGGTGGCAAAGAGCCAACATCGAGGTGCCAAACCTTTTCGTCGATGTAACCTCTTGGGGAAGATCAGCCAATATCCCTAGAGTAACTTTTATCCATTGAGTGACGGCCCTTCCACTCGGCACCATCAGATTACTAAGGCCGACTTTCATCCCTACTCGACGGGTGGGTCTTGCAGTCAAGCTCTCTTCTTCCTTTGCACTCAAGGGCTAATCTCCGTCCAGCTCGAGGAAACCTTCGCACACCTCCATCACCTTTTAGGAGGCCTACACCTCATAGAAACTGTCTACCTGAGGCCTTGGCCCGTAGGTCCTGACACAAGGTTAGAATTCTATCCCTTCCAGAGTGGTATCTCACTGATGGCTTGGGTCCCCCACGGAAGGGGGCCTTCTTCGCCTTCCACCTAAACTGCACAGGAAAGGCCCAAAGCCAATCCCAGGGAATAGTGAAGCTTCATAGGGTCTTTCTTTCCAGGTGCAGGTAGTCCGTATCTTCACAGAAATGTCTATTTTATCGAGCCTCTCACCGAGACAGTGCCCAGATCGTTACGCCTTTCGTGTGGGTTGGAACTTACCCGACAAGGAATTTCGCTACCTTAGGACCGTTATAGTTACGGTTGCCGTTCACCAGGGCTTTGGTCGTCGGCTCCCCTGTCATCAGGTCACCAACTTCCTTGACCTTCCGGCAATGGGCCGGCGTGATAGCCTAATGACTACCAAACACATGAAATGGGCTACTAAGATGTAAATTCCAGAAACCAAATAAAAAGAAAACAACATATAGAATGGAGATGATGAAGAAGAATGCTTGAAATTAAAGGATAGATAGAAAGACCCTTACACCTATTCAATGATTAGCACTAGAAGATGCTTCAAAATCTTCAACACACCTCACAAATAAGAGTTTAAACCTCCCTCTTAGGTGACCCAAAGGAAACACACTTCCTCAAGCACACCTTTCTTGCCAAATCATCCAAGACAAGTGAAAACCCTAACTTTCAAATGTTCATGGACCAAGTTTCGCAAGACTAAATCTACAAACATGACTAATACTCAATTTCAATTCATCAAAGTCTAATGAAAATACAAGCTAAAGGGTCTATTTATACTATTACATGCCAAAGGACAAAAATGCCCTTAATGAGGACTTAAAAGGAGGCGCCTATAGAGTTCTCTTTTGGAGTGTAAAAAGTATTCATTATCTTTCCTTTGAGGTGCCTATGGGTGTATAAATTCCCCTCCTTCCTTCTCTTGACCAAGGCTTCAAAATACTCCAAAAAGTCTTTAATTGCTTGCCAATTCCAAAGCCTTGACCCTTAGACAATATCTTGTGCTCTTGAGGCTCATTGTGCTTGTATCATCCTCTCGATCTTGAAGGAATTTTTCCTCAAATTCAGATCTTACAAAAACCAAAGAGAGAGCAAAAACAAACACAAAATCCTCTTGGTAGGAGGGTTAGTATTAGCACCACACTTATATCATCAACCCATGGTTGCTCACACTTGACATACATCCACATATCCTTGCTTTTTGACATAAAAAAATTTAGCATAAAGTATAAAAAAGACATGAATAGCATCAATATCAAAAATAAGTGAGCACGACCAGAAACTATATCCTTCATATCTCAAGAGTATTCCGAGGTCAAATGGGAGCAAATGATAAAGGTTTAAGTCGAGATGGCCCACTCCTTTCACTAGGTTATCAAGTTCACAATCATTCAAGGCATTACCTACCACTAGGACAAAAACAAGGTCATTATGAACAAGATTAACATAAGGGCTTTCATTACACACGTTCAAAGGACCATATACTTTATCAAGATCAACAATACAATTATGCCAAGGGGGTACACTTTTGGAATACACCCAACTATCCTTTGTTACAATCATGAAATACTTACTACAAGCATCACAAAGGACATGGTTAAGAGAGATATCAAGGAAAAAGGAATGCAATCCAAAACACATCCTTCCCCACCCTAATAGTATACCGGGATCAAATGAATGAAATAGACAAAAATCTAAGTCGAGGTTAGCTATTCCTTTTACTACAGAATCAAACTCACAATCATATTCATTCAAGAAAGAAAAAAAGTCACAATCATCTTCATTCAAGAAAGGAAAACATCCACCAAGCTTACTACCTCTACATAATACCAATTCAAAATTAACATGGTTATCATCATAGGCAAAGAGGTAGTATAGGAAGGAATCAAGTGTGAAGACATCAACCAAGGTACTATCATATACAAGAGGGTAATTTAGTTTGTGAATACTCTTGTCACATGATAATGGAACCTTATTCAAGTTATAAGTGCTAGCACTAGATAGACACAAATCATTCTTATGAAAAGAATTGATTTTGTCATCTAAAGGATCAACTAGTGCTTGCATACTCACAAAAAGAGTTTGGTCCTTATACAACCTATCAACACCACGAGTATAATAAAAGGGAGATTCATACACTTCTTGACTAATCCAATCCGAAACTATACCACTTTGGCTACTACGAGCCACATCACAATAATTCAAGTTTTTAGGAGTGTAGAAAATAGCTTGGTTACCTTGTATATTATGAGAAGTGTTTTCTTCACTTTGCTTCGTATCATGGCAGCCCTCATGCTCCACATTACAAGGCAATATGTCAAGGTTTCCCTTTGGATTCACTTCTTCCTCGCTTGTCCCACAATGGGGACTTTCAGCCAAGGGCTTGAAGCAAACTTCCTTGGGCTTCTCCTCAGGACTTCTAGGGTCTTGAACCTACACATGAGAAGATAAAATACTAGGAAAAATGCTAGTATTTGGGTTAGTGAATAAAAAGGGTCCTTTGAGGAAAAGATCCACAATCAAGCATTTTTTTTCCCTTCCAACTTCACTACCTATGGTTTTCCCTTCCTTTTCCCTTCTTTGTTCACATTCTTCTTGTACCTCACTAATAATTTTCTCTCCTTATTGAGGCTTGGCCTCACTCTCTTTGGTTACTAACTCATGGAGAGGTGTCATTGGATTTTGTGAAGTATAGTATCTTTGGACTTGAGGTATTTAGAATTGTGGAGATTTTAGTGGACATAGTCTATAAATCCTCTCTCTAATTCTAATCATGTCATCCCTCATTGAATCCGTATCACTCGTTATAGCATCATTTCCGCTCTTTATTTCTCGACTCAAGGCCTCCATTTGGGCCATCAAAGCTCCCATAACATCATTTTCCAAAGGTTGGGAAGTAGTACCTTCGGTTTCCATGGAAAATGTACGTACGAAGTGCAAAAAATAGCAAGCAAAATAACCTACAAAACGAATAAATGAGTTAGTTCAAAAGCCTCACTTCACTCACACTCAACCTCACCTCACACTTGGCTTCACAAGTGTTGGAGAACCGGAAATACTTGGCAAGTTACTTGAGAGATGAGAAACTTTGAATTGGAATGGATCTTCGTTTGAAATGACTCAAAATAAGTGATACACGAACTTGAACCAACAAAATAATACGACTTAAAAATGAGAAAAGCACACAAAAAAAACCGAAGACACGAAATAAACGGACTCAAGACTAATTATCAACCTAGTAGGTACTTAATAGCTTTCTAATTAGTTATAGAATCAATACAAAAGCAACTAGAAACAACAAATATAAACTAGGAAATCTAATTTTAGAACTCAATTTGGCTGATTAGCTAGTGATGGCGTGGAAGCCTGTGATTGGACGTTGAGTTTTCAAATTTTTCAATCCTAATTCTCAAGTATCGGCCTAGAACCCCTTTGGTGAAGAAGAATTTTGTTTGGGAGGAAAAAATGAAGGTTTGAAAGCCTTTTTGGAGCTTTAAATGAATTCAAAAACAAATGGTCCCCCCCTTTGTATTTGGAATGTACTTGATTTTGTACTTTGATTATTCCTTTGTCTCTTCTTTCTTTGGATGACAATGAATATGCCAAGGAATATTCTTTCACAAATACAAAGTACACTCTCTTTATTCCCCTTTTTCGGATCAAACACACTCTTTGATTATTCTTCCTTAGCAAGACTTGATGAACATGGAAGAACAAGATGAATATTTAAGAGTTGACCAAAGTTTGACCCCTAACCAAATGAACTCCAAGTCTGATTTTTTTTTGTAGATCTAGGCTCCTTAGACCAATGTGAGCTCAAATAACAATAAATCACAACCAACCAACGTCCACAACACAAAAACCACATGGATCTAGCTTCTTGAAGCTTCAAAACGCCATAACCATGGTGGATCTAGCTCAAAATCAACCAAACTTCACTCTAAAAGTAGATCTAAACTTCCTAGGTGCTAGGGAACAAGAATCTAGCACTTGAAACCAACAAAACAACACAAAAACATGTAGATTTAAGATCTAAAATTCTATCAAAACATGAAACATCTATTTTTTTATTTTCTTGACTTTTGACTCTTTTTTTATGAGATTTTCTATATAAGAACACTAAAACCAAGATTTAGGAATGTTGGAACAACCCTAAACAAGGCTTTGATACCAAATGATAGCCTAAAAAATAACAAACACATGAAATTGGTTACTAAGATGTAAATTCCAGAAACCAAATAAAGAGAAAACAACACATAGAATGGAGATGAAGAAGAAGAATGCTTGAAATTAAAGGATAGATAGAAAGACCCTTACTCCTATTCAATGGTTAGCACTAGAAGATTTTTCAAAATATTCAACACACCTCACAAATAAGAGTTCAAACCTTCCTCGTAGGTGACCCAAAGGAAACACACTTCCTCAAGCACACCTTTCTTGCCAAATCATCCAAGACAAGTGAAAACCCTAACTTTCAAATATTCATGGACCAAGTTTCGATTCTAAGAGCTACAACTACAAGACTAAATCTACAAACTATGAGTAATACTCAATTTCAATTCATCAAAGTCTAATGAAAATACAAGCTAAAGGGTTTATTTATACTATTACATGCCAAAGGACAAAAATGCCCTTAATGAGGAATTAAAAGGAGGCGCCTATGAGTGCTCTTTTAGAGTGTAAAAAGTATTCATTATCCTTCCTTTGAGTCACCTATGGAGTGTATACATTCCCCTCCTTCCTTCTCTTGACCAAGGCTTCAAAATACTCCAAAAAGTCTTTAATTGCTTGCCAATCCCGAAACCTTAACCCTTAGACAATATCTTATGCTCTTAAGGCTCATTGTGCTTAGATCAAGGCATCAGCCCCCATACATGGTCTTACAACTTTGCAGAGACCTGTGTTTTTGGTAAATAGTCGCCCGGGCCTGATCACTGGGACCCCCTTTGTGATGTGAAGAGGCACCCCTTCTCCCAAAATTACGGGGCTATTTTGCCGAGTTCCTTGGAGAGAGTTGTCTCGCGCCCCTAGGTATTCTCTACCAACCTACCTGTATTGGTTTTGGATACAGGTACCCTTTTTTTCAAAGTCATTCAAGTTTTTCCTGGGAGTATGGCATGGGTTACTTCAGCGTCGTAGCGCCTGGTATTCGAACATTGGCTCGAGTCATTTTCTATACCCCTTCTTACCCTAAAAAGGGGCAAGGACACCTTATGTTCTTAAACCAATAACCATTTTTTGGCTAACCTAGCCTCCTTCATCCCTCGATACCAACAAGGGGTAGTACAGGAATATTCACCTGTTGTCCATCGATAATGCCTTTTGGCCTGATCTTAGGCCCTGACTCACCCTCCATGTATGAACCTTGTGGAATAACAAGAAAAGGAGACAGAAATCCGTTATTTGAATGCAAAGGGCGAAGAAAAAAAAGAAACATTATTGTCCAAAAAAAAAAGAAAGAATATGGCAAAATAATGTTACGACATGGATCGGGATTAAAAAAATTTCCATTTTCATCCATTAAATAATATTTAAATTTAATCACTTGAAAGGTCTGGTTTAAATTGTCAAGATGCAAATAGTTAGTTACTAAGATCTGATTATGATTTATTAAATGGTAAGATGAATAAAAATTCTTAATTGGAAGGCATGTTCCAAAAGGGCCCAATGATACGGTTAGGGCAGCCTCCACAGGTACACGGCCTTTCACACGAAGCTAAGCTCGGGAATTACAAAAACTCCAAGCTTTGTTCATGCAAATGGCCGTGTGTGAGTTGGTGATTGAACCAACCAAGGACCTAAACGTTTTTATGTGTGAAGAGAGGTCCTAATGTGTAATAAACTACTCTCCAAGGTTGGCACAAGAAGCAAGGGCGGATGGGTCATTTTACCCCTTTTGTTTGTAGTATAAATAGAACATGTTAGAGAGTTATTCCTTAGTTTTTGAATGCTGATTTTTGTAACCTAAAACACTAAACCTTTCCTCTCTCTTCCACTCATAGAAGCCGCCCCTATTATCTCACAAGTATAGGGATACTTGTGTTGTCTCTTTGGCTAGAAACAAGGGTTTTGAGGTCGTTGAGTGCCTCTTGGTCCTCGTAAGAACTTGGTGTTTATATTCATTAGACTTAGGGTCCTCTCTTGATGTTAGGGTTCTTAGTTTCTTGAATGTTATATGTCAAGTTATCTATCTTTCCTTATCTTGTTGTTGTTGTTGATTTTGTTATCTTAAAGTCTAGTGAAGCCGTGTGGGGCTCTTTTCAATTCACTAGCATTGTTATCTATCTTGTTGTTCTTGTGTTGTGGGCTGAAAAACCGAAACTTAAACTTGTTGTTCTTGCGTTGTTGGATTGAAATCCGAGCCTACTTGAAGCTCTTGGTGTTGTTGGTTTGATTTTGTATCATTTGGTATCAAAGCGAGACCGGTTGTGTTCCAACATAACCCATCTTGGGCTAGTTCACGGCTTAAACAAACTACACCAAAAAGAAATTCTGAAAATCTGTCCATTAAAAGTTGAAACCAAGAATGATGTTGTATGTTTAGATCTAGGTGTTATTTTGCTTGTTTAGTGAGTTTCTAGTGTTGGTTTCTTTCTCACCAACACTAAAGTGTCTAGATCCAAAAGTTGAGCTTGAAAACTTGAACATTGTGTAGTGACTTGAAGTGGCCGAAAGTTGTATGTTGTTGATAACCAAAAAAAAAAAACAAAAATCGGTGGTTGTGTGTTTATGTGCTAAAGAAGTTGATGAAGTTTGTTGAGGTGTTCATCTTTTGAACTTGTTCACCTTGTTCATCCTGTTGTGTGCTCAAGTGGTAAGACAAGCTATAAAGTTGTTGTGAAAGACTTGCACCCATCACCTTTTAGTCTTGTCAATCACTTTTCCCTAATTCAAGGAGCCTTGTTTTGTGGGATTAGTCAACCAAACCCCACTTTCTTGAGTTTGAAAAGGGTGAAATACTACAAGATTTTATTTTTCCCACCAAAACATTTTGCAAACTATAACAAGTTGTGTGAATATTAACACAAAAAAAAAAAAAAAAGAGAGAAGAAGAACGTGTGGGACCATTGCATGCTGCCACGTCGCTATAAGCTCAACTTAGGATATTCTTTGGTTGCTAATTGTTGATCCTTGGTTTCCCTTACTTGGTCCTAGAACTAATTAACAAACTAGTACCTTCCTACTAGGTTGTCAACTAGTTCCTTGAACCGTTTGTTCGTGTCAACGATTATTTGAGTGCTTTTATTCGTTTGAACGAATTGCTGATTTTGAATCTAGTCCGACAAGAATTCTTTGAGTCTTCAAACAAGAATCCATTCCGGATAAGAGCTTACTCATACCTTAAAAATCTCACGGTTACTAGCCAATTATAAAACACTTGTGGAACACGAACTTGTGGTGAACTAAAGCGGATAATACCTTGACAATGGAAGGAGCTACGTCTCATAATGTGGATACTAATGCCCGTGATTCTATGAGGGTCACTCTTGAGGCCGTTACCCGGACACTTGAAAGGTTGAATTCGGAATTTGGGGCCGTGAGAGGGGACTTGGCAGCAATCAAGGGGGAAGTGTCGACTATTAGTGGGAGATTAGAACAAGTGGAGAGTCAAAGGAACTCTCGTCCTTCTAATCCTCTACATGTATCTACCAATGGTCATGATAGGACCTCCTCCGCAACCATCACCCCCGAAACAGTCCACCAAATGCTAAATGCACCCCAAGCTCCACTAAATACCGCAAGCCAAACTACCTCTTTTCCTCCAAACCGAGACTCCACTAGACCACTACATTTCCAAGCCCCTCTAATTCCACAAGAGGGATTTGGATGCCAAGTACCTCCACTAATTCCGAACCCTCTATTCCAAGCTCCATTAACCCAAAGACCGCAAATTCCAAATCCTCCGAATCAAAACGGCCAAGTCCGGCCAGCCCACTTTGAAGGATACGGTGGAGAGGAGTATGAAGGAGATGGAGCCTTTGATGATGCTTATATGAGGGAGGAGGAGTTAAGAGGGGGTCGAGGAGAACCTAGGAGATACCAGGGGTATGGAGATAGGGGAAACCGACACCAAGAGAGAGACGTAGGCATCAACACCATCAAGTTGAGCCTACCCATCTTTAAGGGTGAAAGTGACCCCGAGACCTACTTAACTTGGGAATCGGCTTGTGACAAAGTTTTCCAAGTTAATGACATCTCGGAAGAAAAGAAGAGTTGCTACGCTATAGCTCACCTCGAGGGCTATGCTAACACTTGGTGGGAGTATGTTAAACGATTTGGTAATGAATTAGTGGATGGGCAGCCACCACCTTGGTATCGGTTGAGGTATTTGATGAGACAACGATACCTTCCCGAGAGATATCGTCATGAGTTGCTCGCTAGATTATATGGCTTGCGGCAAGGAGGCAAGAGTGTGATGGCCTATTTTGACGAGTTCCAACAACTCATGTTGAAACTTGATCATCGTGGGGAGCAAATCAGTCACGACATCATCCGGTTCAAGTGTGGGTTGAACAAAGAGATCGCCACTCATTTGACCCTTCACCGGTTTGAAACCATTGACGGTATATTCCAAGCAGCCCTAGAGATTGAAAGGGAACTTAAGGAGAGATCAGCCTTCAAGGCAAGGGTACAAACCCCCTCGGGTTGGCCCAAAAACAAGGACCAACCCGCCCCTACGAAGCTGCCCGAGTCCAAAACAGTCCCTAAGTTCCCTCCGAAACCGGAGGCTCACAAATATCCCAACCCAAAGGGGTTCCAATGCTTCAAGTTCCAAGGTTGGGGGCATAAGGCCAATGAATGTACGAACCGGCGCAATGTGATCCTACGAGAAGGGAAAGTGTACTACCTTGGTGAGGAGGTGGTTTCCGAAAGGGGGGAGGATGAGGCCAAGCCTCAAGATGGAGAGGGAGCTGAAAATGGGCCGAATGATGATGAATTAGATGGTAGTGAAGATGTCTATCCACAATAAGGGGAGTGTGTGGTTCCAAACTTTGTGGTTAGATGTGTCATGATTAGTAAGGCGATGGATGACCCGTGTCAAAGGGAAAATCTATTCCATACTAAGTGTCTTGTAAAGGGGAGTGTGTGCACCTTGGTGATTGATAGTGGTAGTTGTACAAATGTTGCGAGCCATGCTATGGTAAATTTCTTGAAGCTACCAACTACACTACACACTAGTCCTTACAAGCTACAATGGTTGAACGATTGTGGTGAATTAAAGGTCACAAGGCAATGTGTGATTCGCTTTAAGGTGGGAAACTACCACGATGAAGTGCTTTGTGACGTGATCCCAATGCAAGCATGTCACTTGTTGTTAGGTAGACCATGGCAATATGATAGGTCTACTAAACACGATGGGAGGTCCAACCGGTATACGCTTGAGAAGGATGGCCGAAAGGTCACACTTCACCCTCTTTCACCCTCCCAAGTAAATGAGTGGCATCAAAAGATGAGAGAGTTAAAGGGAAAGGGGAAGGAATCCGGAAAGGGAGAAAAGGGGGGGATGCCGTAGGTGAGGAAGTAGGGACATCCGAGGCTGTCCCAATGACAAGGGAGATGGAAAACGTAGTGATGTTGGCTAGGAGGAAAGAACTCTTCTTGGACCATGATGAAAACAAGCCGATGTTACTTTTGGCCCATTGTTTTAATACTAACCCCACTAATTCTTCCATTTCCCCTTTGATTTCTTGTGTGTTGCAGGAGTATGAAGATGTATTTCCTCAAGAACTTCCGCAAGGATTGCCCCCACTTCGGGGAATTGAGCACCAAATTGATTTGGTGCCGGGTTCACAACTTCCAAACAAACCGGCCTATAGGAGCAATCCCATGGACACTAAGGAGCTTGAAAGACAAGTTGAGGAGCTTCTCAACAAGGGATACATCAAGGAAAGCATGAGTCCGTGTGTTGTTCCGGTGCTTTTGGTACCAAAGAAGGACGGAACTTGGCGCATGTGCGTCGATTGTAGAGCCATCAACAAAATCACGATAAGGTATCGTCATCCAATCCCTAGACTAGATGATATGTTAGATGAGCTCCACGGCTCTTGTTTGTTTTCTAAAGTGGACCTTAGGAGCGGCTATCACCAAATTCGCATGCAACCCGGTGATGAGTGGAAGACCGCATTCAAGACTAAATTCGGTCTATATGAGTGGCTGGTCATGCCCTTCGGCCTTACCAATGCTCCTAGCACATTTATGAGGCTAATGAATCATGTAATGAAGCCTTATATTGGAAAGTTTGTGGTGGTTTACTTTGATGATGTGTTGGTGTATAGTAAATCTATTAATGATCATGTAATGCATTTGAGATGTGTGTTTGATGTGCTCCAAAAGGAGAAGTTGTATGCCAACATAGAGAAGTGTTCTTTTGGTGTTGATAAAGTTATATTCTTGGGTTTTGTCGTGAGCTCAAGGGGTGTGGAAGTGGACGATTCCAAGATAGACTCTATTCGAAGTTGGCCGACCCCTAAAACTATTGGAGAAATCCGAAGTTTCCACGGGTTGGCAAGCTTTTATAGGAGGTTTGTCAAAGGATTTAGTTCCATAGCAGCCCCCTTGACCGAGGCAATTAGAAAGGACGGACCCTTTAAATGGGGTGATGAGCAGGCTAGGGCTTTTGAGGCCTTGAAAGCTACGCTCATCTCGGCGCCATTATTGCAATTGCCCGATTTTGATAAGATGTTTGAAGTAGAGTGTGATGCTAGTAAGGTTGGCATCGGGGCTGTTTTGATGCAAGAAGGTAAGCCCGTTGCTTATTTCAGTGAAAAGCTCAAAGGGGCAACTCTTAATTACTCAACTTATGATTTGGAGTTGTACGCCCTTGTTAGAGCCTTGGGAAATTGGCAACATTATTTGTGGCCTAAGGAGTTTGTGATACGAACGGATCATGAGTCGTTGAAACACCTTAAGAGCCAAGACAAGTTGAATAGGCGTCATGCTAAGTGGATTGAGTTCATCGAGACTTTCCCTTATGTAATTCATTACAAAAGGGGAAAGGAAAATGTCGTTGCCGATGCCTTGTCTAGGAAGCATGTGCTTGTTGCTACCTTGTCTTCGAAATTGATGGGTTTTGAGATCTTGCGGTTGTTGTATCCCGAGGATCCTACCTTTGCTCCTATTTTTAGGGAATGCAAAGAGTGGGGAAGGGACCGTTGGCTTAAGGAGAATGACCATTCCTCCTACTCTCGGTTCGATGGGTATTTGTTCAAGGGGAGGAGGTTGTGTGTTCCTTCTAGTTCTTGGAGGGAATTATTTGTGAGGGAGCCCTATGACGGAGGCCTCATGGGTCACTTTGGGGTAGACAAGACCCTCGGAATCTTAGAGGAGAACTTCTATTGGCCCAAAATGCGCAAAGACGTCACTAAAATTTATAGTCAATGCGTGGCCTGCCGGAGTGCGAAATCTCGTCTCCTACCTCAAGGATTATACACCCCACTCCCTACTCCCCTTAGGCCTTGGTTGGACATTTCGATGGATTTTGTTTTGGGGCTGCCAAGGACTAGAAAGGGCCGAGATAGCATTTTTGTTATTGTTGATAGATTCTCTAAAATGGCTCATTTTATTCCATGTGCTAAAACCGAGGATGCTCGTAGTTTAGCTTCATTGTTTGTTGCACATGTTGTAAAGCTTCACGGGGTACCGAGGACTATTGTGAGCGATAGGGAATCCAAGTTCCTAAGTCTCTTTTGGAAGTCCATGTGGAGTAGGCTTGGAACGAAGTTACTTTTCTCCACGTCTTGTCACCCACAAACCGATGGCCAAACGGAGGTAGTAAATAGAACCTTGGGGTCTATGCTACGTTCTATGGTTAAAGGTAAACTGACGTCATGGGAAGATCACCTACCCTTGGTGGAATTTGCATACAACCGGGTAATACATTCGAGCACGGGAATGACTCCCTTTGAATGTGTTTACGGCCTGAATCCCCTTACCCCTTTAGATCTCACTCCTTTGTCTAGTGATCTCATGACCAGCTTAGATGGAAATAAAAGAGCTGAGGCAATGAAGAAAATGCATGAGACGGTGCGGATCAAGTTTGAAAAGAAGAACCAAGAGATTGCAAAAAGGGTAAACAAAGGGAGAAGAAGGCTTGTGCTTGAACCCGGAGATTGGGTGTGGGTGCATCTTCGAAAGGATCGGTTTCCAGCTCAAAGGAAGTCCAAATTGCTGCCAAGGGGTGATGGTCCTTTCCAAGTACTTGAGAGAATCAATGACAACGCCTACAAGATTGACTTTCCACCGGAATATCAAGTGCACAACACTTTCAACGTTGGTGATCTCTCCCTCGTGGATGCGGCTGAAGATGACCAAATGCTGAATTTGAGGTCAAATTCCTCTCAAGATGGAGAGGATGATACGGTTAGGGCAGCCTCCACAGGTACACGGCCTTTCACACGAAGCCAAGCTCGGGAATTACAAAAACTCTAAGCTTTGTTCATGCAAATGGCCGTGTGTGAGTTGGTGATTGAACCAACCAAGGACCTAAACGTTTTTATGTGTGAAGAGAGGTCCTAATGTGTAATAAACTACTCTCCAAGGTTGGCACAAGAAGCAAGGGCGGATGGGTCATTTTACCCCTTTTGTTTGTAGTATAAATAGAACATGTTAGAGAGTTATTCCTTAGTTTTTGAATGCTGATTTTTGTAACCTAAAACACTAAACCTTTCCTCTCTCTTCCACTCATAGAAGCCGCCCCTATTATCTCACAAGTAGAGGGATACTTGTGTTGTCTCTTTGGCTAGAAACAAGGGTTTTGAGGTCGTTGAGTGCCTCTTGGTCCTCGTAAGAACTTGGTGTTTATATTCATTAGACTTAGGGTCCTCTCTTGATGTTAGGGTTCTTAGTTTCTTGAATGTTATATGTCAAGTTATCTATCTTTCCTTATCTTGTTGTTGTTGTTGATTTTGTTATCTTAAAGTCTAGTGAAGCCGTGTGGGGCTCTTTTCGATTCACTAGCATTGTTATCTATCTTGTTGTTCTTGTGTTGTGGGCTGAAAAACCGAAACTTAAAC
Source organism: Capsicum baccatum var. pendulum (assembly GCA_030864225.1). NCBI lineage: Eukaryota > Viridiplantae > Streptophyta > Magnoliopsida > Solanales > Solanaceae > Capsicum > Capsicum baccatum. The sequence continues at coordinate 152,588,015 of CM061560.1, read as the reverse complement.
TTGTTGTTCTTGTGTTGTTGGATTGAAATTCGAGCCTACTTGAAGCTCTTGGTGTTGTTGGTTTGATTTTGTATCACCCAACGAATTCCTAATTTGAATTAGGGGATGTTTTTTAATTGATTCTTTTATCACACTATGATATTTTACATCCTTGAATGGCCCCATTCAAGAACAATTGGCTACTGACAAAATTATCAATGACTGATATTCATTATTTCTATTCAACAGCGTATGAATAGTTCCTTGAGGTTGGTTAAGAGATTGTTGAATTTTTGCCTTGGAATAGGAATAAATGGAAGAAAAGGGGTTGATATTGGTACAATTAATCCATTATTAGAGAGCAATTCTGACCCCGACCGATCATTCCCTTTTTTTTATATACAAAATAGGGGATTTCACTAAGTTAATTATTAGGAAATGTCGAATAAAACCATTTGTCCTTATTTCAACAAAAGAAGCACGGGCTTCTTTGCAAGAAGAACTTTTTTTGTCTTAGTTCTAATTCAATACTAAACAAGTCCGAACTAATTGAATACTTGTGTCAAAAATTCCTCGAATCGGTTTTCCATTTCCATAAAGGATATAATTGATAATTCAAAGTTGCACATTATCCCTTTCCTGCAATGGATCTGGTGGAAAAAGGGTTGCTAAATTTAAACCATCCATTATTTTATATGTGATGACAGGTTGAACTAAAATAAAAACCTTTTCTTACTAGGTGTAATTCGTTGGACATAGACCCAATTTTTCACTTTTTTAGATTTCTTGGAATTTGTTTTTCCTGTTCCTGATGGTATCAAAATGATGGTGTGTCTGGATATCTTATCTGTCTCTCCGAGAAAATGGATATCTCCAGAAATGATTTTAAGTTCAATTCATTTATTTTTTCTCTCCACCCAAACCAACCCACCGACTCGGCTTCTTAGATTTAAGGTGATTTATGTATCTAACCCAATGATACTGTTGTTTCGTACCATTATAGAAGAAGATCCGGGCAAGATATGGACTTCTTCAGGAATGAAAAAAACCGATCTACTTTCATTTGGTATTTTGACCGAAATTTGTTGACTTCTCGATACTCAATCAAATCCTCTTTTTTTATGACTGAATGTGTTTCTATAGTCCTATATTTAATAATTCCTGAACTCTTTCTTCTGTATTGAGGATCATCAAAATAAGCAAGAATACTATTTTGACAAAAAATACCATTTACAGGGATTTCAATCAAGATACCTGAACAGGGCATTAGTTGATTCTCGAGTTCTTGAATCGAATGTAGTGGAATGATGAATTTATTTCTTTGCCTTTTTGATAATAAATCATAATTCTCATGGAGAATAGGCGAATATACGAGATTATACTGACCATTACATATGATTCGATTAAGGTCTGAATAATCAGGAATCCTATCTTTTTTTTAACATAAAAATCTAAACTAAATAATTTCTGCCTCGCCTGATCATTGGTTACTGAGAGGTTAGAAGTATATCCTCGCTTGCCAAAAAGAGAATGTGCATTCATTTGATCCTGATCCTTGTGGATCTAAAGGTAAACTAGACTGGACCCGCACGGCCCTCCTAATAATATCCATAAATGACTTATTTTTGGTAATAAATGAACATTACCATATGTAAATTTGGGTGCATGATATACATCGGTACTCCAGTGCATTTCTCCATCTAAATCAGAATAAATATGTTTTTGAACCTTCTCTTCAAAATTCAAAGTGGATATTCCTACGCGAATCTCGATCCATGTCATAACTATTAATCCGTATGAGGTAAGAAATTCTCAAGTACGGTTCTAAGGGAAGGAATTTAACTACCTATTCTGGCCGGGGAGAACAGGACATTCCTCAGGAAGATTCTAAAATTATAGAGGCTTGGTTCGATCAAGCCGCTGAGTATTGGAAACAGGCTATAGCGCTTACTCCCGATAATTATATTAAAGCACATAATTGGTTTTCAGATCATGAGACATTTTGAATATGTAACATCCTGTATCTTGCATGTACTTATTCTAATTATATGGAGCCTGGTATGGTCATATGGTATAGGTAATGGATGAGATTTATTATGCAAGTATTAATGGTGTAGATGGAATTATAGAGGCTACCGGTACAGTTTAATGTGATGTAACCAAGTACACGTTAATACGACCATTTAAACTTGGGATCGTAAGCTGGTATTTGAATCTAAAGTTTAAAGTGACCAAGTGTGTATAAGTTGTAAGTTAGATTTAGGTGATTAGGAACTGGAAATGGAAGAAAATATTAAGGTTCTTGCTTGACTTAATTAAGCTAGTAGGTGAGTCACCTACTTGAGCTATATGATCCAAGTTAATGGACCAAGTCCATGAATCAGATTTGGGCCTTTATTAGAATACTTATTTGGGCCAAAATTAAGTAAAAGAAGAAGAAAAATGGAAAAAGACCCAATGCTCAAATCTGCAAAGGCCTAAATATAATTGATCCCAACTAAGAAATTAAACAAGTAGGTGTATCACCTACTTTGACATTTTGAGCTGCTTGAACTCCTTAAGTAGGTGCATCACCTACTTGGGCCAATTTGATTAAATTTGTGGTCTAAAATCAGCTAAGTAGATGGCCAAAAAAATTGAGGCTTTATAAGAATAAGTTGTTGGCCATTTCCCTCATTATTAAGTCATAAAGAAGGGTTACATTTCACAAACTCTCTCTACTTTCTTTTAAGAAGCTAGGAGCAGCCCTATTTTTCTTTCTAGGGTTCTTGGAGAAACCCTAACTTTTGCAGCAAAAGGTAAGTGAAAAAACTTTAGTTTTTGTTTAATTATCTCATAGAAGATTAGGATAATATGTTAGAAGTGCTTAATTATAAATATATGGCAGAATATAGGACAAGCAATCTGCTTACTTTTCTTTGAAATTAAAGAACTTCTCTTTTCTTCTCTGGTTTAAAGTGTGAAGGAAAGTTCAAGTTCTTGAAGAGTTCAATTAAAGAAATAAGTTACGGAATTGAGGTAAGGTGACTGCTCCATTTTAGTTCTCCTTATGTATGAATTTGAAAGAGAGTTATGGATGTGTTGTTATTGAGAACTCAAGAGATGATGAGTTCAATAATGGGTTGATACAATAAGAGTGAATTGGGACTATTTTGTGGACTGTTTTTTATGTTCATGTTATGGGCTGCCATGTTAATATTAGAGAAGGATGTGATTAGTTTGTAATGAAATATAGAAGAAAGGTTTGGTGGTACACCACCGAACTAATTATTGCCCGTGTTTACTGCCCGGTTACTATTTTGATGAAGTTAAGTAGCCTAAATATGTTGGTTGGTTGTTGATACTATTTTACCATATATTCTATTGTAGATAAGTAATCTAAAAGGCGAGAAGTCAAGTCGGGTTAGTTTCAGAGTCAAATAATCAGGTATGTAAGGCATACTCTATTTCACACTCTTTGGCATGAAATCGTACAATTGTTCTATCAAGCAAGTTTCCAAGGTTATCCTATAACAAAGTGATACATAATGGCAGCACATTACACTCCATGTATCCAATGACCTTGCTCCCACTCTCTAACTCATTAGAACACCTCAATACGTGCTTATTATTAAATCTGCGCGTCTATCTTCACTAGAAAATTTTAGGAGTTCTCCATTTGTTCAAATAAGACCCATGTGTTATTTCAGCTCCTAAACACTTTATTTGTGTGCTGACAGCTCCCTACCTCATTGTTGTTGCATTAAGTGTCTATTTACAGGTGTCTTATTAGCGTATTACTGGTTCAAGGTACCATAATATGATGACCACCAAAGTAACAATCTCAAAGGCTAAATAAACTAAGCAATGCAAATCTGTAAAATGACGAGTGGCAGCTCAGGGGCATTTGCCTAGCATGGGATGATCTCGATACCTTTATTTGTGGGTGGCAGCTCAGGGGTATAAGCCTAGCAAGGGCCGATCCAATCTTTATATGTAGGTGGCAGCTCAGGGGCGTAAGCCTAGCATGGGCTTATCCTAATTTATCTATTTACCACTGATCAGCTGGTCATTTGCATTATATGGCTTACAAAGATTATGAAGTAGAAGGTAAAATGAAGAAAGAATGTAATGTACATTGTCCCGCAAGTATTTATCAAGGTGGTCTACTAGTACTACTTATACACTTGTATCAGATTTCTATTGAGCTTTTGTATCAAGTGTGTTGTTACCTTCTGCCTTACATATTCAGTACATATTTTCGTACTGACGTCCCTCACGGGGGACCTACATTTCATGCTGCAGGCACAGGCACTTCAGCTCATACAACTCACTAGTAGGAGCGCAGGCTTTTCAGGGACTATTGGTGAGCTCTAGGTTGATTCGGGCTTTCCGAGTCTGTTCCATATATTTTGGTATTGTACAGTAAGTCAAGAGTAGGGCGGGGGTTTGTCCCGACCCTAACTAAGTCTATGTATCTTTTAGAGGCTTTGTAGACTAATGTAAAGTTATGGTAGTGTTTTGTCTTTAGATGTGGTGGCCCCAATGGCCAAGTATTGTATAATATCATGTTTTTCAGAACCTTTAGTTGTTATAGTTACATGCATGGGAAGTACAAGTTTTTTTGGAATTGGTTCTCTCGGGCCTTTACGGCTTCGAGTGCCTATCCGCCCCAATAGGGTTTGAGGCATGACAGAATAAAAGAAGACCTCATTTATTTATTATCCTTTATTTAGAATTTAGATATTTGTTATAATTAATTGTTTGTTGGACCCATCAGATTAGTTAACTAAAAACCGGATTATTCCTTAGCTCTTGTAAGATCCAATCACATAATTTCATTCTCTCCTTTCTAAGCCATCTATTTCACTTCTATATTCATCTGCTATTTTTTAGGAATAAAAAAGACAGATAGAGGACAAAATAGACTTCTTTTTATTCTATTTATTTATATTAAATATTAAAATAAAAAAATTCAATTAAACAAAATTCTTATTAGTTATTAGTATTAAAACTAATAAAAGAAATCCTTGAATCACTAAATATATATATACCGGGGATGTATCTTAGTAATGTCTAATAGCTACTAGCGTGATTTGGAATAGAGTAATTACAATCTTCTAGGTAAAAAATTAAAGAGCTCCATCTAATAACTTCTATGAATATACACTAGGTTGCACAAAAAAGTCATTTTTGGATCAATCCAAAGCCCAAAAAGGTTTTTAAAAGGTTAAAGGGTCCGTTGAGCACCTCAAGGCTATGTTATAATAGATCTTAACACTTTCCCCGGATCGACTTCTAGATCATATTTTCTCTAGTAAATAACTAAGGAAAATAGATATATGAGAGATAAAAAAAATAGAAGAGAAACGAACTAATTATAGAAATATCTCTCTCTCTCTAAGGTTCACTAATTATTTGACTGTTGGCGGATCTCTTTGTATGTGTTGTCCAGAAAGAGGAGAAATTAATGATTATTCGTTCGCCAGAACCAGAAGTTAAAATTTTGGTAGATAGGGATCCCGTAAAAACTTCTTTTGAGGAATGGGCCGTCTGGGTCATTCCTCAAGAACAATAGCTAAAGGGCCTGATACTACCACTTGGATCTGGAACCTACATGCTGTTGCTCACGATTTTGATAGCCATACCAGTGATTTAAAGGAGATCTCTCAAAAAGTATTTAGTTCATATTTTGGTCAACTCTCCATCATCTTTCTTTGGATGAGTGGCATATATTTCCACGGTGCTCATTTTTCTAATTATGAAGCGCGGCTAAGTGATCCAACTTACAATGGGCCTAGTGGCCAAGTGGTTTGGCCAATAGTGGGACAAGAAATATTAAATGGTGCGTAGGCGGGGGTTTCCGAGGAATACAAATAGCCTCTGGTTTTTTTCAGATTTGGCGAGCATCTGGAATAACTAGTGAATTACAACTCTATTGTACAGCAATTGGGGCATTGGTCTTTACAGCGTTAATGCTTTTTGCTGGTTGGTTTCATTATCATAAAGTGGCGCCAAAATTAGCTTGGTTTCAAGATGTAGAATCTATGTTGAATCACCATTTGGCAGGGCTACTAAAACTTGGGTCTCTCTGTTGGGCGGGGCATCAAGTACACGTATCTTTACCGATTAACCAATTTCTAAATGCTGGAGTAGATCCTAAAGAGATACCACTTCCTCATGAATTTATCTTGAATCAAGATCTTTTGGGTCAACTTTATCCCAGTTTTACCGAGGGATCAACCCCATTTTTCACCTTGAATTGGTCAAAATATGTGGAGTTTCTTACTTTTAGTGGAGGATTAGATCCAGTAACTGGGGGTCTGTGGCTGACTGATATTGCCCATCACTATTTAGCTATTGCAATTCTTTTCCTAATAGCGGGTCACATGTATAAGACCTTCTAGGGTATTGGTCATGGACAAAAAAATATTTTAGAAGCCCATAAAGGTCCATTTATAGGTCAGGGCCATAAAGGCCTATATGAGATCCTAACAATGTAATGGCATGCTCAATTATCTCTTAACTTTGCTATGTTAGGCTCTTTAACCGTTGTTGTAGCTCATTATATGTATTCTATGCCCCCTTATCCATATCTAGCTACTAACTATGGTACATAACTGTCATTGTTCACACATCACATATGGATTGGTGGATTTCTCATAGTTGGTGCTGCCGCGCATGCAGTCATTTTTATGGTAAGAGATTATGATCTAACTACTCGATACAATGATCTATTAGATCATGTCCTTAGGCATCATGATGCAATCATATCCCATCTCAATTGGGCATGTATATTTCTAGGCTTTCATAGTTTTGGTTCGTATATTCATAATGATACCATGAGCGCTTTAGGGCGTCCTCAAAATATGTTTTCAGATACCGCTATACAATTACAACCCATTTTTGCTCAATGGATACAAAACACCCATGCTTTAGCACCTGGTGCAATGGCTTCTAGTGCAACAGCAAGCACCAGTTTAACTTAGGGGGTGGTGATTTAGTGGCAGTGGGTGGCAAGGTGGCTTTGTTTCCTATTCTATTAGGAACCTCTAATTTTTTGGTACATCATATTCATGCATTTACGATTTATGTGACGGTATTGATACTCTTGAAAGGTGCTCTATTTGCTCGCAGTTCTCGTTTGATACTGGATAAGGCAAATCTTGGTTTTCATTTTCCTTGTGATGGACCTGGAAGAGGGGGTATATGTCAAGTATCGGCCTGGGATCATGTCTTCTTAGAACTATTCTGGATGTACAATTCAATTTCGGTAGTAATATTCCATTTCAGTTGGAAAATACAGTCAGATGTTTGGGGTAGTGTAAGTGATCAAGGGGTAGTAACTCATATCACGGGAGGAAACTTTGCGCAGAGTTCTATTACTATTAATGGGTGGCTCCGCAATTTCTTATGGTCATAGGCATCCCAGGTAATTCAGTCTTATGGTTCTTCATTATCTGCATATGGTCGTTTTTTCCTAGGCGCACATTTTTTCTGGGCTTTTAGTTTAATGTTTCTATTCAGCGGACGTGGTTATTGGAAATAACTTATTGAATCAATCGTTTGGGCTCATAATAAATTAAAAGTTTCTCCTGCTACTCAGTCGAGAGCCTTGAGAATTATACAAGGACATGCTGTAAGAGTAACCCATTACCTTCTGGGTGAAATTGCCACAACATGGGCATTCTTCTTAGTAAGAATTATTGCAGTAGGATAATGGCTAGGAGAGGATTTGAAAAGCATTATGGCATTATGATTTCCAAGGTTTAGCCAAGGCTTAGCTCACGACCCCACTACCCGTCATATTTGGTTTGGTATTGCTACTGCATATGACTTTGAGAGTCACGATGATATTACTGAGGAACGTCTTTATCAGAATATTTTTGCTTCTCACTTCGATCAATTAGCAATAATTTTTCTGTGGACTTTCAAAAATTTATTTCATGTAGCTTGGCAAGGAAATTTTAAGTCGTGGGTACAGGACCCTTTACATGTAAGACCTATTGCTCATGTAATTTGGGATCTTCATTTTGGTCAATCGGCCGTGGAAGCTTTTACTAGAGGGGGTGCTCTTGGCCCAGTGAATATCGCTTATTCTGGTGTTTATCAGTGGTGGTATACAATCGGTTTACGCACTAATCAAGATCTTTATACTCGCACTCTTTTTCTATTATTTCTTTCTGCCATATCCACGAATCTACCACCCAGTCAATTCTGTTTTACTTAATCCCTCTTTCATGGCCACATATCTTTCCGGCTAAGGAATGAGAAATCTTTCTCCTGTTACATGAATCTAATTTTCATTTCATCTGAGAAAAGCCATTTTTTCTCAACAATGTCTTTGTCATTTGATCCAATAGCATTTCGTTAGATAGGAATAGATTTGATAAATACTGATGACTCTCGGATAGAGTATTAGAACGGAAAGATCCATTAGATAATGAACTATTTGTTCTAAGCCATCTCTGATGATTAATCAATAATTCAAAGTGTTTTTCTTGCGTATTCTGGATAAACCAGCGTTTATATATAGATGTAGGAGGATCTTTTTAGGAAGTAAGAAGCCCATTTGACATCTCTTCATCTACAAATAATTCTCGATGTGAAAACAAAGAGCCAGGGGCTGATCTTTGAATAAGAAAAAGAGTGGATCTGTAGGGTCCCAAATGAATTGACTTATTCGGAAAAAGCCTTGTTCTTTGGAAGATCTATCACATGTCTGGTACCGCATGGTTCCACTCTGCAAGAACCCCAAATCATTCTCTTGAAGCTCATCCTCCTCATCATAAATGATCCGTTTATCCCGAAATGACCTGGACTAATAGGGAAATCCCAATTCATTGGGCCTTTCAATACAATCAAATAGAAAGCCACAAGGGCTCCATATTTTAGGAGCCCAAACTATGTGATTAAATAAATCCTCCTGCGGGTCAAGGGCTCTTTCTCCCTTCCCTTCTTTAAACTCTGTTTCATAGAGAAATCTCTGATCAAGGATAGACCAAGAGACCTTTTCCATCATATCTAAAGGATTCCTCGGTTCGGGCCGAAGAAACAATGTCACTCAATCATTATCAAACTGACTGCAATCTTTTTCTGTCCGTGAAGATCCCACCAGAGCGCCTTCTACTTCTAATAGGCCATGAACTAGATCAAAATCATTCTCAATGAGTCCATAAGAAGTGATCTCATTTTTTTCATCGATTTTGGATAAAGACCAAAGATCTTGAATGACTGATCCAACAGAACAACTCAAAAGATAAAGAAGTATCGTTAATCTCTTCATGCTCGTTCCAAAGTCGAAGTACCATTTGTATAAACAATAATCCCCTTCGTTACATGATTTCTTCTTCATATAGATAGACATAGGATCTATGGGGCAATTACTTAGAAGTACATTTTATGCTACAGCCCTTCCTATCTGATAGAAAAGGATCCCATGATCCTGAACCAATCTTACCTGGGATCGCAAATCCTAAGTTTGTCTATGAAGAACGGATCTAATTGTATTAGCGTCTATAATTGATTTCTTCTGTGTAATACTAATCGATAGGACCTCATTGGTAAGTTCTACAATATCTCGTGCATTGGAACCCATGGTTATGGACCCGAATCCGTTAGTATGGAACATTTTCTTTTCCAAGTGAAATCCCCTAGTATATAAAAGAGTGAAAAAGTGCTTTCGTTGTTGTGGAATAAGAAGCCTTCATAGCTTAATGCACGTATTTAATTTATTTGAAGCTATTAGAGCGGGATCCATTTTTTGGGGAATATGAGTTGAAGCAATAACAAGAATATTTTTAGTAGAACATCTTTCACAATCCCTGGAGAGATGGTTCACTAATAGACCGAGAGATAAGTCATTCGACTCATTCACATCCAGATCATGATTGTTTGGAATCCATATTATGCAAGGAGACATTGATTTTGCTAATTCAAATTGAAGGGTGATATAAAATCGATCTATTTCCAGCATCACATCCACAGTTAGCCCATTCATCCCAGTTAGCAGTTCTAGCTCTGTATCAAGGTCACAATTGATATCGTCACTAGCATTAAGATTATCACTATCATCAATATCGATCTCATCAAGAAGAAAACCTTTAGGCTTGTTATACAGGAACTTGTTCAGAAATACCATAATGAAAGGAACATAGGAGTTTGTCTCTAGGTATTTGACCAAATAGGATTGTCCAGTTCCTATAGAACCTATCACTAAAATAACCCTAGAGGGGGATAAGGCTAAGCAGAGCGAAAAGGGTTTTTCATGAGATGAGAAATGAAAATTATTTTCCCCACACGAAGTTTGTGAATAAGTGATTGTCTGATAATGAGCAAGGAATATCTGTCTTTCTGCTAAATAGGATGGATTGAACTCATAATTCATTAGATGTTTTTTATGAATGTCAACTAAGTATCGTAAGTAAATTGCTCCCGGTTGTTCAATCATTTGATAACCAAAGTTATTCTTTGATAAATGATCACTATGAGTCAAACTCAATATAATTTGATCAATCCTATTTTCTGTCGTTAAGGTGGAGAACTGAACCAAGAATTCTCTTTCTTCATCATGAATCGAATCACTATCCGTGACCCAAGATTCTATTTTCTCATCAATCCAATTCCCGTTCATGTTTTTTCTTTTTCTTATCAATGAATAGATCTCTTTACTTGTATGACTTAGATGTCTCATATTTCTCAAAAAAGTGATTCAATTAATAGGATTTGGTATGAGATTGATGATCTCGATGAGATTGATATTCCAATCTTTCTTCTTAGAATATATTAATTTGAACCCATAAGCGGGACCAAGCATGTTGCCGCCAGAAGCATAACCTCATATTTCTTTTAGAAAATCTCCTAATTGTTCCAGAGCAACTAGAAAGAGATTTTTTAACCAGAAAGAATTTGTTTCAGATGTAGGATACATATTAGGATAAATGATCTATTCGAATAAGATAATGTTAAAAATCATATCGTCAATGAAACACATGCCAGAAGTTTATGGGACAAGTTTGAGATACTTTATTCTTCGAAGACTGGCAATAACAAGTTGTTCCTACTTAAGTAATTGATGAATATTCAGTATAAATAGGGCAATCCTATTTCTGATCATATAAATAATTTTCAGGGTGTCCTTGACCAGCTATCCGGAATGGGTGTAAAGTTTGATGAAGAAATTCATGAACTTTGGCTTCTTAATACTCTGCCTGACTCTTTGGAAACTCTTCGAATTTATTTGACTAATTTTGCTCTCAATAGTATTGTAACTATAGAATATGCTAAGAGTAGTATCTTAAATAAAGAGATGAGAAAGAGATCGAGGGCCTCATCTTCACACTCTGATATTTTGGTTACTGAAGAGAGTGGGAGAAATAAGTCCAGAGGTTAGAATGACAGAGATAAAAGTAGAAGCAAGTCGAGGTCCAAATTCAAGAATGTTACAGGTGAATATTGCAATAAAAAGGGACATATCAAGAAATATTGTTACAAGTATAAGAGAGATATGAGACAACAAAAGAAAGAAGGCAATAATAAAAATTATGTTGTTGTTATTGCTAATGATGATCTTCTTATTGCTTATCGTGAGAATGACATTAATATTGTTCGTGATGAGTCTAGCTGGTTTATGGATTCTGGTGCTACTTCACATGTTACGCCAAAGAATAAATTATTTTCTTCTTATACTTCAGGTAATTTTAGGATGTTAAAAATAGGAAACAATTATAAAGTTAAAGTACTTGGCATTGGCACTGTTTGTTTGGAAAGTAACAGTGGTTCCAAACTAGTTCTCAATAATGTCAAGCATGCTCTAGATGTCCGCTTGAATCTGATTCAGTAGGTAACCTTGATGATGTGGGTTATGCTAACATCCTTGATACTGGCTAGTGAAAGCTTACTAAAGGTTCGATGATTGTGGCTCGAGGTGACAAGTTGTCTAACTTGTACATATTTTTGGGCTCTACTTCTAGAGGCTTGATAAACTTGGTGGAGAATGATAATTCTCAGAGTTATGGAATAAAAGATTGAGTCATATGAGTGAGAAGGAGATTGACAGTTTGGCTAAGAAAAATTTTCTTTCTGGAGTAAAACAAGCAAAGTTGAAGAAGTGTGTTCATTGCTTAGCCAGTAAACAGAAAAGAATTTCTTTTCAGAGTCATCCACCTTCAAGAAAGCTTGATTTGCTGGAGTGGTACATTCTGATTTATGTTTTACTTTTAAAGTAAGGTCTCATAGTGGTGCACTTTACTTTGTGACTTTTATTGATGATCATTCTCGTAAATTTTGAGTATTTGCTTTGAAGTCCAAGGATAAAGTACTTGATGTATTCAGGGATTTTCAGGCCTTTGTTGAGAGTTAGACATGGAAGAAACAGATAATGGTGGTGAGTATATTGGTCCTTTTGATAGATATTACAAAGAGCAGGGTATTCAACATAATAAAACTCCTCCAAAGACTCCTCAGTTAAATATTTAACAGAGAGGATGAACAGAACTTTAGTTGAGAGAGTTAGATGTATGCTCTTAAATGCTAAGTTGTCAGATTCCTTTTGGGATGAAACACTTAATATTGCTGCTTATGTTATTAATTTATCTCCTACCATTTCTTTATATAGTGATGTCCCTTACAGAGTTTGATTTGGTAAGAATGTTTCTTATGATCATCTTAGAGTCTTTGGGTGTAAAGACTTTGTACATGTTCCTAAGGATGAAAGGTCAAAGTTGGATGTTAAAACTATACAGTGTATCTTCATTGGTTATGATCAAGATAAATTTGGATATCATTTCTATGATCTAGTTGAGAAGAAACTTGTTAGAAGCCGTGATGTTGAGTTCTTTGAAGACCTAACAATTAAAGATTTTGACAAAGCCGAGAAAGTTAATTCTTAGATTAGTGAGAGTCTAGTTGATATTAATCCAGTTCCTTTGACTACTGCTCCTGAAGAAAATCTTCATGATGATGAAAATCAAGTTGATAATGAAGATGATGATCATGTTCAGAATGACCAACATGATATTGTTGATGCTCTAATGCAAGTTGATATGGTTGATCAGCAACCAGCTATTAATGCTCCAGAGAGTTCTCTCAGATGATCTACCAGAGAGATAATACCTTCATCTCGTTATTCTCCCAATGAGTATGTACTCTTGACTGACAGGGGAGAACTTGAGAGTCTTGATAAGGCTATAGAAAGTGAATAAAAAAAAAATAGTTTGATTCTATGAAAGATGAGATTAAATCTTTGTGTGATAATCATACCTTTGATTTAGTTAAGATGCCTAAAGATAGAAAAACATTGAAAAATAGGTGAATTTTTTGGGTGAAACATAAAGATGGTAACCCAGTTCCACTGTACAAGGCTAGATTGATTGTAAAGGGATTTAACCAAAAAAAAGAGTTGATTTTGATGAGATATTATCTTCAGTTGTGAAGATATCATCCATTCGTGTGGTTATAGGATTAGCTGCAAGTCTAGATTTAGAGGTTGAACAAATGAATGATAAAACTATTTTTCTCCATAGTGACTTAGATGAAGAAATTTATATGGAGCAACCCAAAAGTTTTGAAGTGAAGGGTAAAGAGAATTATGTTTACAAATTGAATAAGAGCTTGTATGGTTTGAAACAACCTCCCAGGCAATGGTACAGGAAGTTTGGTTCTTTTATGAGTCAGTAGGGCTTCAAGAAGACAACTTCAGACCATTGTGTTTTTGTGCAAAAATTCTCTAATGGTGACTTTATTATTATGTTGCTTTATGTTTATAACATGCCTGTTGTTGGTCATAATGCTTGCAGGATTGAAAAGTTAAAGCAAGAGTTGAGTAAGTCTTTTTCTATAAAAAAACTTAGGACCAGCAAGGCAAATTCTTGGCATGAAGATTGTCCGTGACAGAAAGGCCAAGAAGTTGTGGTCATCACAAGAGAAGTACATTCAAAAAGCACTTCGAAGGTTCAACATGGATAAGGCTAAGATTGTCAATACACCTTTAGCTATGCACTTTAAATTGAGCACGAAATAGTGTCCTTCCAATGATGAAAAGAAAAAAAATATGAAAAAGGTTCCTTATTCTTCAGCCGTTGGTAGTTTGATGTATCTAATAGTTTGTAAAAGATCAGATATTGCTCATGCTGATGGTATTGTTAGCCATTTTCTTTCTAATCTGGGAAGAGAACATTGGATTGTTGTGAAGTGGATTATGAGATATCTTTCTGACACTTCTAGTGTGAGTTTATGTTTTAGTACAGGGAAACCTATTCTTTGTGGTTATATAGATTCAGACATGGCTGGTGATGTTGATACTCGCAAGTCTACTTCAGAGTATTCAATTACTTTTGCAGGGGAGCTGTGTCTTGGCAATCTAGATTACAAAAATGTGTTGCTCTATCTACTACAAAAGCTAAACTTATTGCTTTCGTTGAAGCTTGAAAAGAATTGATTTGGATTAAAAGATTCTTGGGGGAACTTGGTTGTGCTCAAAAGAGGTATGTTCTTTATTGCGACAGTTAAAGTTCTATACATCTTGGCAAGAATTCTATATTTCATGGTCGGTCTAGACACATTGATGTGAGATACTATTAGATCCGAGATATATTGGATTATAAGTTTCTTGAACTTGAGAAGATTCATATGAATGATAATGGTTCTAATATGATGACTAAAGCTTTGACAATAGGGAAGTTTAAAGATTGTTGCATGATCGCCGGGATGACGGTCTCCTCGATATAGTCGGGAGGGAGAGAATTATTGGGTTATGGGTCTTCTTTCCTTCCTATATGGATAAATAAATCCTAATTTGCACCAATCGACTTTAACCCATAAGCCCAATACTATAGGTCATATATATAGGTATTTTTAGGTCTTATTTCACCATCCACAAAAGAGAGTTTTAGCATCCACAAAAGAGAGAAAGTGTGCAGATTTTCTTTCAAAAATTTCAGCCACAATTGTCAACTTCAAATTGTGATTCCTGCTTTGTTTCTTGTCCGATTGAATTGATTTTTGGACAGCTTGTTCGACTCATCTCAATCTTTGATTAGAAACTGGCGGAGTTGAATTTGGTGGCATATAGCTCCTATTTTTCATTGGTGAATAGTAGCTACATTTTTTGTGTTTGTGCTTCTTTTTATTCTCTAATTTTGGTGCTTTCTTGTTGTGTTGTTGCTCGTTGTTTGGCACTTATTTTGTGTCCAATTTTAGAGAACAATTGTAACTCTTGGTGATTATAGTGGAGGTTTGGTCCCGTGGTTTTTTACTCTTCACATTGAAGAATTTTCTATGTAAATTTTGTGTCTTGTGTAATTGTTTTTATCATTATCTTGTCGTATTTGTGTGGTTGATATATTTGCTGCCTATTATCATTGTTTTGCTTGGGTTTGTTTGTTTTCTCTTGGTTCAAGTTGAAAGGAGAAATTTAGACTTGAGTATTCTTTCGCTGCTACCCTGTCGGGTATTTTGATTGTGCCCTTGCCTTTTCCAACAAACTCAGCTTCGAATTCAATTTTCGTATTACATGTATGTTGTTTACCTTGAAAGTAAGAAGTTTGGAATATTGTTTTCTTCAAGCATTTTTAATCGTAATAATTATCATTAGTGCTAAGATTAAGGTCATGTTTATGGTGTTCTAGAAATTAACCCAATAAGTGTTCTTTTTTCTGCGTTCTTTTTTCGCATATATACGTAACCACTATGGGTGTGGTGAAAATCCTGCTAGACGGCAAATTGCCAGAACGTCACTAAACCCAACTTAAGATACTATTTCCTCCCATCTATTTTACTCCCTCCATTTTATTTTACTTTTCACAATTTGACTTGGCACATTGATTAAAAAAATGATTAATAACATGTCTACTTTATCATAATATTTCTATTTAATGATGTTTACATTTTAATTTGAAGAAAAAACAATTGATACCAAGGATAAAAAAGGAAAAAAGAAATTATCTTTTCGTGATATGTCAAAAATAATAAGTAAAAGTAGAAATACAATTAGAAAATTTGTGACAAGTAAAATAGAACGAAGGGAGTATTCGTTATAAGTACTAAAAATACTTAATTCAAAATATTTGTTATTAATATTTTTCTTAAATGACATGCAAAAAACAAAATGAACCTGAAAGACATTCATTTGAATTTAAATTTCTCAAGCACCAAGAAATTGTTTGTTCAGGATATACAAAAGAAAAAGCATACTCCCTCCGTCTCATTTTACTCATCCCAAATTTTTTAATTTGATTTCTCATTTTACTTGTCATTTTTCATTAATCAAGACAAAATAATTTTTTTCTTTTTTACCCTTAGTATTAATTGTTTGTTCTTCAAATTAAAAGGTAAACATAATTTAATAGGGCTACTATGGTAAAGTAGTCATGTTATTAATTATTTTCTTAATCAATGTGCAATATCATATTGGGACGAGTAAAATGGGACGGAGGGAGTATAAAAGAAAGTCTGGTACGAGTTTTTCATGGCGAACTGATGCTCCTTTGCATTATGGTGCTACCAAAATGGATTTTCTAGATGTGGAGTTATTTTCAATGGACATTTATGTCTAAGTAATGGTATTTATCGTTAATTGCCAAATTTATTAGGTTTGAAATTGAGAGAGCATCATATGAAAGTTAATAGATTACAAATTTTAGAGATGATAATTCAGACGACAAACAAAAATATACTAAAAACATATTATTATATGGTTTATCTAATTGCCCTATATATGAAAACCTAATATAAAGAAAACATGAAAATCTGTTAGACAGAAATATGCCCCTAAATAAGACCTTTTGATGACTACATTGTGCATGTTATTCTGTTATTGTATGAGAAGGGA
Source organism: Capsicum baccatum var. pendulum (assembly GCA_030864225.1). Lineage (NCBI taxonomy): Eukaryota > Viridiplantae > Streptophyta > Magnoliopsida > Solanales > Solanaceae > Capsicum > Capsicum baccatum. Next base: position 152,571,229 of record CM061560.1, on the reverse strand, counting down.
TATTTCATTTATAAAGTTTCAAAACTTTTCCTCCAAGAAAGAGGTTAGTCAAATATGAAAGAGTTATATGTTTTTCTTCCAAAAAAAAGTAAAACGTAAATTTGATAAAAAAATCAAGGCAAAAATCCTAACAAATCTCCCTTTTTGGCTTGATTTTCTGGCAAAATAATCTTATATTCCTTCTTCACATGATCTTCGTATATCACTGCTGCTTATCACGATTAAAATTATTGATATGGATTAAAAATTGAAGCCCTATGCATTAAAAATAAAAAGCATGAGTTGATATTATCGGAGCCCTGTGCTATAAATAAATAGAGTTGAAAGTGGAGCATTGTGCATTGAAAGTGAGCACGGGTTAACAGTGGAGATCATGAGCTAAAAACATATGCACAAGTTTAAAGAAGCACAAGTGTTAAAAGCAAGCAGGGCTGAAAGTTGGAGCCCATAAGTATGGTTGAAAATTTGTTTTAAATGGAGCAGCGGGATTATTGAAAATATGATTGAAATTTTTTCTCCACGTGTAGTTTTTTTGTTTGGACTTTTATTTTGATAAAAAAATCTTCATTATCGACAAGTTTGTTGCAACTTAATTTGAAACCGCTTTTAACATTCTTTAATTCCATTTCACCGAACTATTGAGTCTTTCAACCGTAGGCTCTAATACCACTTGTTAGGTTCGATTGAGAGAGCGTCATGCGGACGCTAATAGTTTGCAAATAATAGAGGCAATAATTCAGACGACAAATAAAAACATGAAAAAACTAGTCAAACCTACAACTTAAGTTTCCATTATTTCATAAAATCTCAACTATCAAAAGTAATTACAAAATTTTCTTTTTGACACTTCCTCTCTCTAAACTTCATATAGATATCTCATATCTTTTTCTCTTACTCTTAATTCTCCTCAAGGAGTGCCTGAAATCAAGGAACCTCAATGTTTTCAAATTTTTCTCATTCTATAGACAACAAAAACTTCAAAATTCATCAGCTATCAATATCAGATATCTCAACAGAGTAATCAAAGTTCAACAAATGGATTCTCCATTCTACGGAAACTATTGCTTCATTAAAATATTTCTTCTGCCAAACTATGACGACAATTATGTCATTGTTTACTCAATTAAACAAGTTTTCAACATCAATTTTTGCCATAAAGATAGAGGATAAGGACATCATTTATGAAGAATTTTTTGACCTAATTCTCATGTCGGATTACTGATGAAGGTGCACTAAAGTCATCACGTTGCCGATCACTTTTGAATTCATATACATATCTTGAATTAGAACTCAAATTTCTCAACTATTTATAAAATGATACATAGCACAGATAGATATAGCTATAAGGTAAAAGTTTTTGTTGTCAAATCTGCATATTTTTGTCAATTTTCATATTCTTATACATAGCTATAAAGTATCAGTTGTTGTTATTTCAATCCTGATACATAGATTAGTTATGTATAGGATTGCAGAAACCGTTTGAGATTTATTGTTGTTTCACACCTTATACATAACAATTCAATGTATATGAATGATTACTTCTAATCTGATACATAATACATATCATAGTTATGTATATTGGTTGGGGGGTTCTCTGTTGTCATGATGTTCTTTCTCTTCTGATACACTGTTATGTATATGAGTATCAATATACATAACGCTGGAATGTTCATTTTCTTAAAAAAAAATTGAAGAAACAAAGCTTGAGAATATAGCAAAATTTTGATCGAAAATATAAAATTTGATGTTGTTTGATCGATTATCTTGATTTGGTGTTTCAAAATTTAAAATTCGAAGTTGTTACTGATTTTAAGGTATTCATTAATCACGCATTAATTAGGTGCAACTTGGATAATTATTAGACCTGATCTAGCTATATTATATTAAAAGTGTGAAGTGTCTTAAAATGTTATTTGAACTTTTTGTCCTTCATTAAAAGTCTTTGTTTTAGACAAAATCATCTTTTTACTATTTTTCTAATATTTAAGAGTTGAAAATTAATTAAATATATTTATGGTAAAACTTTTCCTTATTAGAAGTCATTAGAATTAATGGCAACTAATACTTTTTTCATTAGTTTAACAATTTTAAATCAACTAAATTTTATTTTAAGAAAATTTGAAAAATATAGAAATAAATATATAAGCGTTAGAATAAGAAAAGTTTAAGAAATGTCAATTTTTTAAGAGTTTTAAGTACGTAATAAGAATGTAATCAATGATTTTTTGTAAAGATTTGACTTTAAAAAAAAAATTAAATATAGAAAAAGAAAAATAATCGTATCACAAATATGATTCAAATCGTCCCTGTTAGCCTCTGACAGCAAGGAAAAGGGGTACTACATAACAAATACAATACTGATAACCCATCAACCACTTGAATCTTTTGATGGTAAATTATATATGTGATTACACTAAAATATATGTTTATATTTACATTATTATATTAAAGTGTGAAGGATTTTTGAAAAGTGATTTGAATTTTTTGCACTTTTTTAAAACTCTGTGCAATAGATAAAGTCATTTAATTTTAAAAAATCAAATGTTATACGTGTAAGACACGTATGGTTAAACTAGTTTCATTAAATATAGGAAGTTAGTTTTAATACATAAGATACTTATGTATATCAACGTTCAGTTATGTATATGAATAATTAAAATTCGGGAGATAGAAAATTAATTAAAAAAATCTGGAGAGAGGATAATTAAAGAGAAAACTGGTGAGATTTTTGATATTTACCCTAAAAACATACTAAAAACATATATTATTATATAGTTTAGTCAATTAGCCTACATATGAAAATCTAATATGACGAAAGAATAAAAAGTTATTAGAGAGAAATCTTTCCCTAAACAAGACCTTTGATAACTAAATTGTGAATGGTATTGTGTTGTTTTATAAGAATGAGGTATTTCATCTATAGAGTTTCAAAACCTTTCCTCCAATAAAGAGGTTAGCCAAATATGAAAGAGTTTTATATTTTTCTTTTAGGAAACATAATTATGATTATTTATATTTTTTCGCTAATAAAAATAAAATTTAAATTTGATAAGAAAATCAGGATAAAAATTCTAACAAAGTTAGATACACAAAGAAAAATTAAAAGAGAAAATGATTTTATTTTTTAAAAATAATAATAAAAGCTAGGATTACAGGAACCCCACTACAGCTTGATATCTGTTCAAGCTGTGATTTTTTTGGCCTTTATCCCAGCATGGAGAAGGTAGGTATCCACTTGACACCATTCTTCACCATTGCTTCCAAATCCATAGTTATCCTATTGTTTTGTTTTGGAAAGTTTTATCATCTGTTAGAAATTGCCACGTGTCTGTCACCTAATCTCAACTATGAACCTCAAAATTAATTTGTTTTGGAAAATTACATGCAATGATACGCACGTAGCCATCACCCAACGGGCCCCTGCCTCGTTGAAAATTGCTAACTACTTGAACAAACAACGGTCACACGCCTGCACATATTATTTACTAATTTATTGCTCAATTTTACACTCTGTTTATCTTTATTTATTAAGATTTCTAATTTAAAATATAGAATAATACTTATACAATTTATAAAATCAATAAATAATACATCTATTTTTATTCATTTTACTCTTAACTTTAAATATGATTTATTATCTAATGTATTTTTTAAAAATATTAATTTATTGATTATATTCAAAAAAAAATAATATGATATAACTGCATCTAGCATTTATTACTTCTTAATTTTTGTCAGTAAAAAAAGAAAAATAAAAAGTACCCTTCACATCAATTATGCAGTATTTATTATTTACTCAAACTCTTAGGGGTCGTTTGGTTTGAAAACAAGTTATACCGGAATTAGTTATGTTGGGATAAATTATGATAAAATAAGTTATACTGAGATTAGTTGTGCTGGGATTATTTTTTATTGAGTGTTTGATTTGTTGTATTCAAAGTAACATGCATGGTATAATTTCTAAGAATAAATTGATTGATTACCAAAATACCCTCCATCTTATTTAACTTTATATATATATATATATATATATATATATATATATATATATATATATATATTTCTTTTTAAGCTTTAAATATTCATTCTTAAAAAAAAAAATTATTTTTTAGAGAAATTAAAATATATAAATAAACATAATTTATATATTTTACAACCATTTTGAAGGGTAAACTGTTTAAAATTTATTTATTTATGAATATATTATACGTTAATTAAACATAATTTATGTGTGGGTGAGAATATATTACGTTATATATTATGTTATATATAATTAAACATAATTAACATAATTTAACATAATTAAATATATTAACATAATATAATATATATATATATATAATTAAACATAATTAACGTATATATATTCATAATATTATATGTTATACATTATGTAATTACGTTATATATTACGTAATATATTATATTCATAATTAATGAATATATTATACGTTAATTAAACATAATTTATGAATATCTAATTTATATATATTTATGAATATATTATACGTTATTCATAATATATATTTATGTTCATAATATATTATACTGTTCATAATATATATTATGCGTTCAAAACATTATTATTATATAGTTTACCAGTTTACGTTAATTATTATTATATATATATATAATTTATTTATGAATATATTATACGTTAATTAAACATAATTTATTATTTATGAATATAATATATATATATATATATATATATATATATATATATATATATATATATGTGTGTGTGTGTGTGTGTGTGTGTGAGAGAGAGAGAGAGAGAGAGAGAGAGAAATGAAAATGAGGGTATTTTTGTCCTTATATAATTTTATACCAAAGAAAAATAGTCTTGGGATTGTTATCCCACCATTTGGGTGGATAACTTATCCTTCCCGAAATAAGTTATTTCAAATATCTACAACCAAACGAGTGAGTTACATTTTTATCCCGGGATTATTGACTCTAGTCCCGCAAACCAAATGACCCCTTATTATGTATATTCCATTGGGTAGATAAATGTGTCCGTGTCAAAGATATACAAATCAAATCATACTCCCTCCATTCTAAAATAATTGAATTGTTGAGGGTATGACACACTCCTTAAGAAAAAAATTTAGAATATAAATTGTAGGTTACTTTTCACTATTATTCTTTTCATTATTTTTAAATTACTCTCCTAGAGATGTGAAGTAGTTAAGAACCTCATTAAACAAAAGGGTAAAACTAGAAGAAATTTTCAACATGTCTCTTGAAAAATAAACAATTCATTTATTTTGGAATGGAGAGAGTATTTATTTATTATTACATTTAAGTGAGAATGTATAACTTTCATCGTCCTCACAAACTTCAACTTTGTGCATGGTTCTTAAACATTTGCTTGCTACTGCAATTGACTTTCAAAGTGTCACAATCCGATTAACGAGTCATAATGATACCTACTAAATTTCGCCAGTAGTTAAGCCCAAATTATAATCCGAAACTAACAGTAGTTAAGCCCAAATTATAATCCGGAACTAACACAATGAGTTAATTCGGTAGAAAATGCCTAACATAGGCGAAATTCAAGAACATAAATTATAAACAGACAACGGTTCTAAGAAGATAAATCAATTCATACAAGATATCAATCCCACGACCTGATAGAGTCAGTACAAGAGCATCTAGTAATCATAAAATTATAACTCAAGTACGTAGAATAGTCAATACATCTGTCTTCAAACAAAAGACTGAACCATAAAGATAGAAGTAAATGGGCGACTCCAACTCCAAGAGCTTACCCTATGTCCGAAAATCAATCACCACACGAACAACGATCAACAACGGCAACTAGTACTCGAATTTGCATCTAAAGGTACAAAAGTATAGTATGAGTACCAAAATAATGGGTACTCAGTAGGCATCATCGATCGATTAAGCTAAATCATGATATAAGAATGATAAAGTGCAAGATAACATAACTAAGTCAAGGTACAGAATCGAACTTGAATCACACCACAACATTATGCACCTATAGCTACAAATTCTCAGCTATCAATTTGAAGATCGTGGCTAATACTTAATAATAGCCACAAAAATTAAAATTTCGTGACTATTTACAATTTCGCAAAATTTCTTATCTACAAAAATTAAATTACAAAGCTAATTCCTCATTTTTTTATATATAGTTACTAACTATCACAACTATAATTATCCATATAACTATAAATTTATTGCTACAGTAAAACATCATAGCTAAATAATATGTTGTTGCTATGGTTTTAAACTTACTATAGCAATAGTAATCTTATAGCCACAAAAATTACTTAAAACAAAATATTATAGCTAAAGAAATATTTTTATCTTCAAGTTATAAAAGTTTGTGGCAATAATTACCTAAATAACTATAATTTGTTGCTACAGTAAAATGTAGTAGCTAAATCGAATATTTTTGCCACAAGTTTAAAGTTATTGTAGCAATAGTACTCTTATAGCCATGTGGAATTACTTGAAACAAAATTTATAGCTAAATAAATATTTTTTCTTCGAGTTGTGAAAATTCATAACAATAATCATGCCAATAGCTATAAATTTGTTGCCACGGTAAAATACTATAGCTAAATTATGTCTATTTGCCACAAGTTTGAAGTTATGTAGCAACAATAATCTTATAGACACAAAAAAGTTGCTTTGAAACAAAATACTATATATAGATAAGTATTTTTGCTTCAAATTATAAAATTTGTGACAATAGTTACCGAAAAAGCTACAATTTTATTGTTACAATAAAATTGCATAGCTAAATTATACATATTTTTGTCACACGTTTAGAGTTATTGTAGCAATAGCAATCTTATCACCATAAAAAAATTACTTGAAAAAATATTATAGCTAAATAGACATTTTCACTTCGAGTTATATAAATTCGTGGCAATATCTATCTTAATAGATACAAACTTGTTGACAAAATTTTGTAATAAATATAAGTTTTTGTCACGCGTTTTATTATTAGTGTTAGCTTATATATATATATATATATATATATATATATATATATATATATATATATATATATATATATATATATATATATATATATATATATATATATATATATATATATATATATATAAAGATGTCAAGTGGCATTGAGGGCTCCAAAATTTTTTTAATAACAAATTATTTTTTTTAAACACTAAAGGCCCCAAAAAACTTTTTAATAAAACAAAAAGCATTAGAGGGCCCCAATTTTTTTTTAATAACAGAATTTAAAAAAAAAAAAAAATCCTCCCCACAAAATCCTCCACCCCATCCGATACCCTTGACCTCAGTTTTTTTCTCTCCATTTCATCTTCTTCACCATTCTTTTTCATCATTTTTTTTTTCTAAACTTAATTCTCATACCATTTTTTCTACTTTTTCTCCTTTCTTGTTCTTACTTTTGAATTTGATTTAAAAAAATTTTGTTGTTATTCTTATTCTTTTCCGCCATTAGAGTGCCGGAAAAAATGAAAATTCGCTGGAAAGAATGGAAGTTTGCTACATTTGAATTGTTGGATTTTCAACATATTATTCATCGTTTCATGTCCCCACCCCACTCCGCGTCTTCATCGTTTCATAGTACCCCACCCCGCCCCATTGCTGCTATTTTGTTGATATGAAATGGTGAAAACTAATTATCAAGCTAAGAAGAAAATTAAGGTTTTTTCTTGTAATGTGAATATGTTTTTGTTGTGTTGTGTGTTAGTGTAAAATTTGAGAAATTATAAAATTATTTCATGGAGAAGAAGAGAAACGTCGGGGGGGGGGGGGGCGGAGGGGCGGGGGGGGAAACGATGAATGCTGGGGGGTGGGGGGAAAGGGAGCATATGAACGCTGGGGGTAGGTGGGGGAGTTTTATTTTCATCTTTTAAAAAAATTTATAATTTCTTTTTAATAATTAGTTTTTTATTTTTATTTTTAAATTATTTTATAATTATTTTTTAATAATTTGGATCCTCAATGAAATTTTTTATTTTTATTTTTAAAATTTCTTTTAAATAATCATTTTTATATTTTTATTTTTTAAATAATTTTATAATTATTATTTCATAATTTGGATCCTCAATGCCATTTTTTATTTTTATTTTTTAAAATTTTTATAATTTTTTTAATAATTAATTTTTTATTTTTAAATAATTTTTTAATAATTTATTTCATTATTTAAAATATTTTATAATTTTTTTAAATAATTATTTTTTTTAAACAACTTTATAAATTTTTTTCATAATTTATATCCTCAATGCCATTTTTATTTTCATTTTTAAAAAAAAATTATAATTTTTTTAATAATTATTTTTTAAAAAAATAATTTTTTAATAATTTATTTCATTTTTATAAAAATTTTATAATTTTTTTTAAATAATCAGTTTTTTATTTTTATTTTTAAAATAATTTAGAATTATTTTTTAATAATTTCTTGAATGCCATTTTTATATACTTTTTTTAAAAAAATTATAATTAATTTTTAATAATTATTGGACCCACAATGCCACGTGTCAGCTTTCAATTAGCTCGTTTTGCCACGTCATCGGGTGTGTGCAACACACACTTTGAGCTTTTTGCTAATAGAAAAAAAAAGGCCCAATTGGAACAAAATGTGGGGGGTTTAGGGGTCTGATAGGAACAAGCCTTAGTTTAGGTGTCTAAGTGAATTTTGGCAACAAGTTTGAGTGCTTATCGATGTCTTTAGCCTATATAGTATATATATATATATATATATATATATATATATATATATATATATATATGCATACATATATACATACATACATACATACATATACATATATATATGTGTGTGTGTTTGTGTAAATAAAAATATATTTTTAAGAATAACATAAATAATATTTAAGAGATGTGTTTGTTTATATAACAATCCATATAAGAATTTACAAAAGAAAATTAGAAGTTTAAAATTATTAAATGATCATATTTAAGAGTTTGATCCAATCTAGTAAAGTAGTAGTTCTTCCTTCATACTTGTTTCATTGAACAAAAACATCGTTGAAATAATGTTTGATTGGAAGTTATTAAAAACTTCACTCGCTTTTATATGAGAATTTAAATGTATGCATAATATGCATATTTCATGTCAATTATTACACAATTTGTATTGCTAAATTATTAATGGATTAACATTTAATATAAATATTGGCATTAGGAAGACCGCATTGTAGTCCAATGTTGAATAAGAAATTAAAACTTTAGCATAAGTTAATTTTTTAAACAATAAGCACTTACGAAATCGTATTATGATTTAACTACTGACTTGTTTTAACACAAATAAATTGATATCATAACACAAATTATTATTTATTAATTTGTAATTGATCGTTAAGGAATAGTTATGCCACCAAACTAAGAAAGACTCACAAAATTTAATGGAAGCAACCATTAATGTTTTCATTAAGGTGAGCTTTCTGTGTTACACCTTTAAGGTGTGATTCTTCTCTAGACTGTGTTAATGCAGAATGTTTTGTGTACTCAACTATCCTTTTTTTCATTGTATTTTCGAAAGTCCTAAATAGAAGGTTGATTTGCATTATAAGTACACTTTTACTCTACGTGTAACTATTTTTAAAAGCTAAATTCTTCATCTTTTATAAATTCCTAAATATTAAAATTTTCATATGAAAGGAGGATTTAATATATTAAATTTAGTTAATTTTAAAATTTTAAATATTAAAAAATAATTAAATAACATAAACTTTAGTAAAGAAAGAGGGATATGGCAGTAGGAGAGGGCAAAAATGTTCATTTCTTATTTTTAAAAACAGGTAGTACACGGAACATAAACAAAATATCTAATTATATATATAACATTTAAAGATTATGTGTTTGTATCTAAATATATTCAATTTTAATGAACAAAAAAGTTATTGAAGTAATAATATATTATAGTTCAAATAAATTGATAATTATGATAACTCTAATTAAATATTAAAGATTAATAATGTAATATAATGACAATATGAGCATATGAACCAACTCGTAATATCATAATTCAATACTCCCTCGTTTAAAAAAGAATGATCGACTTTGATTTGACACAAAATTTAGGAAAATAAAGAAAACTTTTGAATCTTGTGGCCTTCAATTAAAGTTGTATCAAATGTACCAAAATGCCTTTTAATCTTGTGGTCTTAAACATTTCATGTGGAAAGTTGAAATTAAAGTATTGTCAAAAAAGGAAAGGGGTCACTTTTTTTTAAACAGACTAAAAAGGAAAGTAGGTCGTTCTTTTTTAAACGGAGGGAGTACAAAAAAACTATAACGTGTGTGTTTTAATATTAATTAATTTAAGTAATAATGCAATTACAATTGTTCTTAATTATCAAACTTAACCTTTGTTTCTTTTAATTTAAACTTTTATAGTTTATTTGATATAGTTGATATACATGATACTTGGCAAATATATCGATTTTAGAATATGTATATATATATATATATATATATATATATATATATATATATATATATATATATATATATATATATATATATATATATATATATATATATATATATATATATATATATATATATATATATATATATATATATTAAAAGTGTAAAGCGTCTTAGAAATGTTGTTTGAACTTTTTACCCTTCATTAAAAGTCTTTCCATTAAACAAAATAGTCTTTTCACTATTTTCTCATAATATTAAGAGTTGAAAATTAATTAAATACATTTATGATAAAACCTTCCTTACTAGAAGTCATCATAATTAATGACAACTAATACTTTTTCCATTATTTTAATTAAATTCCTAAATTTATAATAATTATTTTTAATGATAAAATATTTTTTATCGAGAAAATTTATTCTAATTATAATAGAAAATTAGGCAAACCCTAACATAAAAGAACAAAAAGTTAAGGACTCTTGCATCAAAATCTTATTAATAATTTAATTATTAGTGAATTGAAGTCATCAATATTTTTCTATTTCTATTATATAGAACCTCTCATTCAATTACTAAAAAACCCCTCTATTTTCACTTAATTATACATCATACCCCAATATATAATAATTTCACTGTTTCATCATAATGATTTAAATATTTTATATATTCTATTAATTTATATTAATTAATTATAATTACGTATTGAAAGTAGATTTTTTTATTTATTTAATTGGCTATCACGTTCAAAACTAATTTGTTACCACAAATCACAATAATTAATAACTTAAAATATTAATTTTTATAGTAATAACATAATCGATCGCTCTTAATTAATTATTATGAGTCATCTAGGTATTTTTCTATTATATAGAAGAGAGACCACCTCTCATGCAATTATCAAAAAACTCTTATATTCCCACTTAATTACATATCATGCCACAATATATAATAATTTCATTATTTCATCATAATGGTTTAAATATTTAATATATTCTATTAATTTATATTAATTAACTATAACTACATATTGGAAATAAATTTTTTTTATTTATTTAATTGGCTATCATGTTCAAAACTAATTTGTTACCACAAATCACAATAATTAATAACTTAAAATATTAATTTTTATAGTAATAACATAATCAATCGCTCTTAATTAATTATTATGAGTCAGGTACTAAGAAAATAAATAATATTTAATAAAAATAAAATAGAAAAAAATGCGAAATTAAATCTTGATATTTTAAATTAAATTATCGTCTTTCAAACGATGATTTTACTATATCTATCCTTATTATAAGTCATTTATGTATTAGAAAATTAAGAATAATTAAATGACATGCCAATATAAAATATTTATTTTTAATTTTTATTAATTATTTTTTAATATTAATTTTTAATATTTAAAGATTTAAAATAATTAATTAAAGGTAATAAATTTCAAGGAAAAATTACTTACAAACAGACTTCTGAAATAATAAAAAATTCAATGAAAATTCAAATGGACTTATGGAACAACAAGAAATTCAATGAAAATTAGAGTAGATACAAAGTTATGGCCCATAGTTGCCACATGTTCAAGTGGTATACAGTTTCAATAATGGATATGGCCTCCTGCACGTGGCTCCCCATCATGCATGCCTTTTAGGGCATTTTAAGTAAATAAATTTCCACGTGTATTCATCAACCAATTGGGTGATTTATAATTATTTCCATATTGACAGAAAAACCCACCTACTTCCACTTAATTATATATCATACCTCAATATATAAAAATTTCATTATTTTATCATAATGGCTTAAATATTTAATATACTTTATTAATTTATATTAATTAACTATAACTACATATTAAAAGTAATTTTTTTTATTTATTTAATTGTCCATCATGTTCAAAACTAATTTGTTACGACAAATCACAATAATTAATAACTTAAAATATTAATTTTTATATTAATAACATAATCAATTTCTCTTAATTAATTATTACGAGTCATCTAGGTATTAATAAAATAAATAATATTTAATAAAAAATAAAATAGACATAAAATGTGAAATTAACTCTCGATGTTTTAAATTAAATTGTCATCTTTCAAATGATGATTTTACTATATCACCCCTTATTATAAGTCATTTATGTATTAAAAAATTAAGAATAATAAAATGTATATCAACACAAAATATTTGATTGACTATCAAAATTATATTAGTGCCACATAAATTGGGACGGGACAAAAGAATATATAAAGCAGCATATATTATTTGAATTTCAAAATGAAATAAAAAGTATTGTAAATAACGATAATTAACAAAAAAAATTAAAAAGTTGACTGATTTTGCTTCAGCTGCTTCAATCGTGATTTTAATATATCACCCGAAATTAATTATTATAAGTCACTTATGTATTGAAAAATTAATAATATTGAATCCATGATTTTACTATATCACCTATTAATTATTATAAGTTATTTATGCATTAAAAAATAAATAAAATTTAATTAAAAATTTAAAATAAACATTAATGACATGTCTAATTAAGTTGCTTCTATCGTGATTTTATTATATCACTCCTAATTAATTATTATAATTCATTTATATATTAAAAATTAATAATATTTAATAAAAAAAGTAAAATAGACGTTTATGACATGTCTGTTTCAGCTGCTTCAACCATAGTTTTACTAAATATCACCCCTAATTAATTATTATAAGTCATTTAAATATTAAAAAAATTAATAATATTTATTAAAAATAAAATAGATATAAAAATGATAAATTAACCCTTGATGTTTTAAATTAGCTTGACGTCTTATATGAGGTCCACTTAAATTTTGCACAAGTATTTTTTATAATAATTTTGCTATGTCACTTCTAATTAGTTGTTGTAAGTCATTTAAGATATTTATGCTTCTCTGCTTTTGTCGTGATTTTACTATATCACCCCTAATTAATTATTATGGTCATTCAAGCATTGTTCCACATAAGTTGAAACAGAAAAAATATTATAAATCACAATGATAAAAAATTTAAATTATTTAAAAAATATAATTGGCTATCGTCGACACAAAATTCTGGACAAGGAGTGTAGCATATATTATTCAAAAATTACATAAAAAGTATTATAAATTACAATAGTTAACAACTTAAAATATCTAAAAATAATTTAATATGTTATATATTTCAAAAAATATTATATGAAAAATACTAGAAATCACAATAATTAACAACTTATAAAATTTAAAAGATATTAAATATTTGGCCGACTCTTGAAATTATATTGGTGTCACTGAAATTGGAATAGAAGAAAAAAAATATTATAAATCACAATAATTAAAAACTTAAATTATTTTTAAAATATAATTGACTATCAATGCCACAAAAATTTGGACAAGAAAAGTAAGGTCTATTAATTTGAAAATTACATAAAAATTATTATAATTACAATAGTTAATAACTTAAATTATCTAAATACATATTAAAATAACATATGTTGAACACATGCTAGATTCTGAATGAATCCTAAAAAACATATGCAATTCTTTTATTAAAAAAATTTATTTAAATATATTAAGATTGAAAAGACAAATAAATATCCTAATATTGGATCCGTGCTGACAAGGGTCATGCTACTCTAATTTGTTAAAGAAAGAGCAGTTACGTTTTCCTTCTTACCCATTATTGAATCCAAGTTTCCCTAAAATAAAAAAGATTTTTATATAAGAATCTTAACGAATCATTTATTTTAGGAATTTTAAATTAATAATAATTATTTTTTCTAATACCAAACATTAGACCTCACATGTGTAGGATATTTTTTTGTGTTTAGAGACAAAATAAATGTGGTTAATAGTTTTACCAAAAAGATTTTAATTGTTGAGTCCTTCCCTATTTGAACTAATATTAAGTCCTAATATTTAGTACTTTTAAATGTAATTGGTCTAAATCATGACATTTAACACTTTTAAAATCAATTTAAATTTTATCTTATTGAAAAATAATTTTTTTCAATTCTATTTAAGCAATATTTTAAATCAAAATTAACAAGAAACAAAACGTCTTCATGTACTTCTATATTTGCTTGTTATATTTTGATTTTGGTTCAAGTGTTCTTCTTGCCCTCATTATTATCATCTTGTGTTTTCTCTTTATTTCTTTTTTTTTTTTGAATAGCTTTAAGAATTGTTATGAATTATATGTAATTAACAATTGATCTCAATGAATTCTCCCGTCTTGATAATTTCTCGCGTTTCTCTTTCAGCTGAAAATTTTGCTGGAAAAATTGGACAAAAGCATATTGCCACTGAATGAAAACAATCCAAATAAATATAAGGTCCATCCTTTTTTTTTTCTTTCCTCGTTTTTTTGTGTAATTGTGAGTTGATTTTGATTATGTTATTTAATTATATTTTGAAATATCTTTAATGTTGTAGTTGAGTCTTTCGTTAAACTTATTTGTTTAATTCAAATATAAGATTGTAGTTAAGTATCGAATCTAGATATGGAAAGTTTTATGTTGAAAAGGAACCTATAAATTTAGGATTATAATCCAATTTTTTCAATTTTGGGTTTACTAATTACGTTAGAAGTTGGATCAAGTACATTATTTATTGTAAATAAAGTTTAATCTATCCATCTATCTATGTTATTAATAATGCATGAATAATAATCCTTAATTAGAAGACTCTATAATGAACAAAAATAATTTTAAATTCTCTTATTTGTTCTTGACATCTCATATACAAAGGTGGTTATAAACTCTGATGGGTAGACAAAACTCTAGAAAAAAGTTTGTTGGAACATGTATTCTAGAGCAAGTGAGGAGTCTTGTTGCAACTGCTCATAATTGCATACACTTACGGGCAAAATTTTGCATGCAATATTAAAAATTGTTTAGAAGGTATGTATTAAATTTTGCATGTAAGATGTTTTGAGTTATGAAATCACTTATTTTGGATGTGGAACAAGCTGCAAATTTGCTCTTAGTATTAGTTTGATATCTTGTGTTGGGGAATTGAATGCACATATTCAATTCTTATTTTTGGACTAAATATTTATTTAATATTAATGTTAATAAATTATTGGCATTGAAAATATCTGTAAGTAAGCTACTTTCAAATAGTGGAAAACTTAATTGACATTATAGCTATCATGTGGTTAACTTAATTGTGTAATAGAAATATACTGTAGTTTGAGTGTCTAGATGAATTTTTCTTGCAAGTTTAAGGAGATGTTGATGTATTCCACTAACATATTTGTATCTTAATATAACAAGCTATCTGTATTTACAATACTATATACCTAATTCAACTTACTTTGTTTTACACTTCATTAAAAGTTCCGCAATAGATGAAATTATTCAATTTTAAATAATCAAACGTTACACATCACTACTAACAAAAGGGGAAAATCGACCAAAATGTGTGGCCGGTAAAGTTGTGGTAGTTTTTTAAAAATCGACCACAAGTGTTCGTTTTTTTTTTAAAAATAAATATATGTTTAAAATTCATTATTGTTTTATTAAAATTAAAAAAAATAAGTTTAGGGAAAAAAATCGAGCACTAGTGGTCGGTTTTTAATAAATTAATTATTTAATTTATTAAAAAATCAACCACTCGTGGTAGGTTTTCTGCAAAAAAAAATTTCAAAAAATCGACCTTCTGAGAATTAAAAAAAATAAATCAAAATCCAAATACAACATGCAACAACAACAATGCAATACAACAGTATCAAATCAAATACAACAGCAATAACAACCAAAAACCAAATGTAAATACTTTCAAAAGTGTACAAGACATACAAAATGTCCAACAAAAGTGAGTATAAAAATACTACAACAATAGTTTCATACAACAAAATGTCTAAATTCAAAGTACAACACATACAAAAATAAAAAAACTAAAAGTCATTATCATCGAATTCGTCCTCATCTTCCATATCATCATCCATGCTGAAATCATCCAGGGGGCCTAGACCCTTTGCAGCCTGAACTGCATCACCAGGACATGCAGGAATAACCCCAACAGTCCTAATGAAAGAGCTCAAGTGCTACAGCAGTAGCTTCTTGAATTGTGATGTTGTTGCCTTCTTCGTCTTCTTCTGCCTCTCTCTGTGTTCAACAAGCTCTTCAGTGAGTTGAGAAACCATATTTTGTAGTTTTTAAATTGTTTCTCTATCAACTGAAGAGCTAAAGTAAGAAGGGCCGGACGAACACCAAACATTATCGCCAAAAAAGTTTTTGTGGTATCCGACCAAATGGCCTCTATTTGCAGGACCTACAACTTTTTCCCATAACTCCTCCTTTACATGTTGGGGTTTGGGTCACCCTGACTTTCAGGAGGCTGACTACTATGATACGCACCAACAAGACGCATATATTCGTCCTATATTCAAAGTAAAGTTAATACTAAAAGTAAAAAAATATTAAAGTAGTTATAATTGAATAATATCAACTTTAAGAAAAAGATTTATAAATTCAGAATTTGTTCCTTACATGGACAACTTTTGCATGAGCTTCAACCCAGACATCTTCATCAGTCGGGTTTTTTTTCATCAAATGAGTCTCCTCGTATAGCTCATAATGTGGTATTTCCCTACCCTTTAATTTTTCCTGCAGATAAAAAAAATATCAATGTTCAAATAATAAAAAAATTTACATAGAAATAAATAATTAAAACTGTAAAAGTTACATACCATTTTTCCATCACAACAAGAGTACTTCTGGCACCTGCAGTATGTAGGGAGCCACTCTTGGATGATTTTCGGGCTTTTTTTTCCTTTTTCACTCAACAATTGGTATTCTGCACTACTCCATTGGCGAAGATACAGTTGCCATGCGGTTTCAGAAATCCACTTAGGTTTTACCAATTTCTTTCGGGCATAATCCAAGAGATCATTAAATCTGGCTCTACATCTTATGAAAAAGTTCTTCTTTATAAGAAATGTATTTGTATCATCCCACCAATAAAATTTCTACAATAAAAATATAATATTCAATCTTTTGTTCTAACAAAGTGTTAATAAGTAGTCGATAAGTTAAATTCTTACCTTCAATTCTTCAAACATTCTATCCCTGTCAAGTTCTGGAACCTTTTGCCAGCTGGTCCAGTAGCCGTTGAAGTGCCGAGTAATACATATTCTCGCTTTTTGTCCAACTCCACCATCCGGCCTAAACCTACAACACAAGATCAAACAGTAATATCATAGAGCATAATAATATAGTAATGAAAAAATGAGTAACGTTATTATATTTAGAAATCTTACCCTCTCGCAACTGAAATAAGATAAATCCTTCCAAAATCATCTCTATCTCCTGGCTACCTAGTAAGTGATGGTGGGTGCACTGGAGTGGGCGGATCTGAAGCACTAAATGGAGTGCCTCCAAGCTGAAGATTCGACAACTCAATAGATCCAACAGAATCACTGTGCGAAGCTGCGTGACTTCTGTAGGAGGGTATCGATGATGGTAGATATCTGAAGGGGCCAGCGACTGTCCGATAGTACTGTGCTGGCAGTGGCACGGTCATAGAAGTAGAATGAGTCGGTGTAGACCCATGTAGTGGCCCCATATGCGTAGGAGTAGGTATCAAATCCTCGGACGATCTAGAATATAAGGGTCATTCTGTCGCGTCAGCAAACCGACCCTCAGATATATGAATACCTGTGGGTCGTCTATAAGCCAGAGGTTGTCTATTCTTTTTTGGTTTCCTAGTATCAACTTTTTCCTTACCCTTGTCACCTCTATCTGACATCTAAATTAAGTTAACAAGTAGTTAGTTCCTACAAAATGAATATATAAGAAAACATTCCAAGTAACTAATTTCAAGTTACTAATTCACATTTCAAATCGTTCTAATACAACACGAGATATAGACAAGAATATTTTTATTACTAGAATAAAAATATTCATAATACAAAGATTATGCATGTTTAACGTCATTTAACGTATATACAAAGAAAATATTTATTCCATATACTGAAACATAAGTAAAAGATAAATATTATGTTTAATGTAATTTTTTTATTTATTTGATATATTTTTTAGTGTAATTTTTTTCACAAAGTTTAAGAATGATTAATTTTTATTATTATTATACTGGTCATCGATTACGTGTGATCAATGTAATTTACAAAATTTATATATAAATTACATTACATAAATATAATTATTTTTAATGAAAATAATATATATATTTGATTACATATATATAATTATTGGTTACTAAAAATTATTTACTTTTTATTTTTTTTAGGTCGGTTTTTAATATATATTTTTTCAAATATTAAAAACCGACCACTAGTGGTTGTTTTTGATATATTTTTTAAATTTTTATTTGTTAAATAAATAATAATTAATATAAAAATTAATGAAATAATTTTTTTGTTTTTTTAAAATAAAAAAGCTACCACTTGTGGTCACTTTTTTAATTTTTTTTTTATAAAATATTACACAAAATCGACCACTTATGGTCAGTTTTTTCCGTCCACAACACGTGAACGGTTTTGTGTGGTCGGTTTTTCTTTTATTTTTAGTAGTGCGTGCGAGACACGTGCGATTAAACTTGTATCATAAAAAGAGCTAATTCATTCTATTCTATTAAATGTATCATTTAAATTTTATATCTTTATAATTCTTTTTTATATGTAATTTTAGCCATGATTATTACTACATTTATTGTTTAGTATAAAAAAAGGAAAAGAGAAGAAGATATGTAAACAAGGTAACTCCAAAAACCCACAAAACCTACCCTCCAATTCCTTTATTTTTCTAGCCGCACACCCCTCATCCCTTCCCCTTTTCTTCGTTTAAGTTTGATATTGTTTGTTTCAATTTTCTACTACTCTAATTTAAATTTTTTTTGCTCTCTATTGTTGTCCAGTAGTAATTTTACTTTCTTCTTTAAGATGTTTTAATTGTGGACATTGAAACAATTTTCTTATTTTTATGTAGATTAATTCACAACAACATTAGGTGAGCAATGATGATTATATTTTATATTGAGAATGAAATCGATGATAAGGTGAGTTAGACTTTTGCTTTCTAGATATTCTTTTGATTAAAATTGATATTCTTTTATTGTACACACTACTAGAATCAAATGCTTATTATTATACATATTAATATCAATAGGTTTTAAAAGATTTGTTAAAAGAAACTTTTCATGTAAATTCTTTGGAGCTTGTAATCCCTTTGAAGATTGTGGAGTTTTATTATTTTACAAAACTTGATCATACAAGAACGCTAAAGGAGATTTTGATAAAGATAATTTAAGTAAAAAATATTACCATACTATCTCTTAAATTAAATTATATATATGATACAAGTTTTTTTCTTTTTGGTGTTGATTTAATTTATCGAAAATCGCACGCCGACTTGTAAAATTAGAGCAGCTTGGAGACAATGATATGAGAAAAAGGAGAAGCGTATACCATTTAGGATCTTATGCAAGATATTATTATTGTAATCATTATCATAGAAAAATTATGCATTGTGAATATTTGAAATATAATTATTTGTGACCTAAAATCTATTTTGAAATTAATTTTGTTTGTTCTAGCTATATTATAGAAATTCTTATGATTAATAATGCTTATGACAATATTTTTCAGTTTGCAGTAATGAACTTCTATAGGCGTGGCTAAACCTACATTTAGTTACTTAAAATACGGCAATACATTTTCACTTATCGTAACAATTTTTTTTTTAAAAATAAATTTAATTTATGTATTTCGTGGTAAAAAGAATGACTTTTTAGCCATGTACAAAAAGTTTGTAGCAAGTATTTCAATTTATAGCTATAGATTATCTAGCTCGTAGCTAAATACAAGTCTTTTTGACACAATACTAAAATATAATATAGCCACAAAGTTTGAATTTTCAAAACAAACAAATCAAGCCTTTTGCCACAGTAGAATACATTGTGGCTACAAAATAAAATTGCTACAATTTTTATTTATCGTGGCAAAAGAGTAAAATTATTTGCTATAGATATATATTCCGTAGCAAATTATTTTTACCATTATAGCTACAACACGATTTCTTTTGTAGCTATATGTGTTAATCCTTAGCCACGAGCCATGTAAAGTCTGTAGTTAACTATTAGTTACGTCTCTTGCTACGAATGCCACAGAAAGAAAATTTGTGGCTAAAGTGTTTAGCCACAGAATTTTTCATATTTAGCTACGATATATTCTATAGCTATATATGCAGTTTGTTGAAGTGGATCATCTCCATCATCTCTGTACATAAATAATGCATAAACCGAGATAATATCGATAACATAATGTAAAGAATCAAGCAGAAGCAAACATAGCTACAAAATTGGCTCCCATACGCCATTGGTGCAGAAAAGTAAAGGACTTATCACAACCTCCCATACAACTGGAGAGTACACTCAAGAGGAAAATAAAGCGAACATTTGTCATTATAACTAACCTTCATCGTAT
Source organism: Capsicum baccatum var. pendulum (assembly GCA_030864225.1). NCBI lineage: Eukaryota > Viridiplantae > Streptophyta > Magnoliopsida > Solanales > Solanaceae > Capsicum > Capsicum baccatum. Next base: position 152,550,364 of record CM061560.1, on the reverse strand, counting down.
ATCAACTATCCTTCCACCATTCACCATCATTCGACATTATGTCACCCCTTAGGCATTTACCAACATTATTCGATAATCCGCTAGTCATCCATTAATCATCTTTTATCACTAACAATAGATATCAACTAGTCACCATTTATACCTAAGCATCATTAATTCACTATTTCTTCCTTACCATATTCGTCACATTATCATTTCAACATGTCATGGTAAATACCCGGACTCAAATCGGTAATATATATATATGGTCAATATCTGGTATTGAATCGATCATAGTATAATCAATTCCCGAAATTAAACCGGTCATAATATAATCAAACCCAGAATTGAACCAATTATAATATAATATAATCAATACCCAAATTTGAACCGATCATAATATATATGATCATCATCATAAGTCATATCATCAATAGCATAACCAAATGTATGATCAATTGGTTTCAATCCTTATATTAGCCAACATAACCATCGAGTATCAAGACTCATCTTTGTTACCTCAATACACATTTCCAAGAGTATAAATAGCGTAAAGGTTTACCAAAGATACCATATGTCATAGCCTAACGTGGGTTAAGAGTCCACTTCTAATCCTCGATTCCATTTTAGAAAAATTTCTACTAGAACTAGTAGGCTTAAGGTATCCAAATTCACTTTTAGTTATCAACAAGCCTCATTTATCCCTAAGATAGGGAATTCACCTAAAATATGAACAACTAGGTCAATTATGTCTATTTAGAGTAGTCTAAGACGTTCTCATACTAAACATGAAGAATGAAGTCTAATTTACCTAAAGCACAAGGTAACAAGCTAAGTGTCTCAAGCTTACAGTGTCCAACTAGCCTAAACGCCTCAACTAACCCTAAGTATTAAAATCCATCAATCAACACCTAAACCCCATCCCAAATCCAACACATTATCACAAATATATTATGAAGTAGCTTAATATAACAAGGGTTTAAACCTAGCCTACCTCGATGCCGAAGAAAGCTTAACGAATAACTAAACCTTTGCTTTTTCCTTTCGAGCAACCTCCTCAAGATGTCAAGATATCAAAAATAGATTCAACTCATCAATACAAAAATATTGATACCCATATTGCGCCATTGTGCTTCGGGTCCCAAAATAACATCAAACTCCATGTGGGTCCCACTTACGAAAATTCTATTTTCGAGACCAACCCAATATTCATTTTTGATCAAGCAATCTAACCCTCAAGAATGGGTGAAAACCAAGTTAATTTGGGGATAAATCAAGCCCTAAAGGTTTTGAGAATTTGAGAATCAAATCAAGAAATATCACCTAGAAAAGGTTGAATTTTTACCTTGAATTCGATAAAAATCACAAAAATATATGTTAATCAAGATCATAAGTCACCCAAAAGTCCCAATTTTAAAAGTTCTCACTCTTTAGGATTTTTTCTCTCAAGGTATGGATGAGGAATGGGCTAATTCGTGACATAAAGGGTTTATTTATACCCTATCCAGGTAATCAAATGTTGCTATCACGACTAGCAGGGTGTGATCGCACTACCTCCCGACTGTTGAGGTTGTCATGATCGTAAGCAGCCCTTGGTAATCACAATACCTCTTCGGCACGAGGATTTGCAATCATGGCCATGGCTGAAAACTTAAAAAATTTTCAAGTTTCTGTTATGCCCTCAGGATTCATTCAGAATCCCTAATACGTAAACAAATTAAGTAACCACACTAAATTTGATATTTCAGACATGATGACGTAATCAAATTTTTTATCCGAGGTTGTTTCAACCAAATGTGGGTCCCACACCCAAATTTTCAATTTCTCCAATTTCTGATCAATAGGTCAAAATAAGATCAGGTGCATCGGGACCCTAAGCAAAGGTCCACCTAGCCTAAGATTAATATTTTAAAGATACAGGCGTAGTTAGAATTCACAGACAAGATTATTTCACTAAAGTTTTCGCTCGGTGGATATTTAGAACCAGCAAAGACTTCAAAATAGGAAATGGGCTCTAAAACTTAAATGAATTGCCCGATAACTGAACTATTAGTCCCAACAAGTCATAAATGACTTAGGGAAGCGATGAAAAATCTCTAACAATAAAAATAAGGGAAAATATAGAAAATAACCTAAAGGGTCATTACAATATCAACTACTAAGGAACTTTCGTCCGCAAAAGTTAAGGATTATGGTATACCTAAAGTCTTGAACAGGTGAGGATGCTGGGCCCGTATCTCGCTCTCGATCTCCCAAGTGGCCTCCTACACTAGGTGTTGCCTGCACTGAACCTTAACTACATGAATCTCTTTAGTGCTCAGTTGTCTCTCGTTACTAGCCAATATAAGCACAAACTCCTCTACAAAGGTCAAATACTCATCCAACTGGATTCAGTCCCATCTAAGCACATGAGATGGATCAGGAATGTATCACCATGATATAAAGACATGAAAAACTAGATGAACAACGACAAAATCTATAGGGAGAGTGTGATGCCCCGAAAAAATTTTCTGTTAAGGTCTCGGAAGAAAATATGTTGAATTTAGTTCTTTATCGTGATTAATAATTTTTCTGTGTGGAATTTTTGGATATGCGACCTGTCATCGTGGAGAGCATCGAATAAGATTTCCAATGATATATGGATCATCCAAAATGGACACTCGAGCGATGAGTTATGATCATTCCGATCTAACCGTGAATAGTGGTGAACAGTAAATGTGCAGGAAAAAAATACTGAGGCCAGACGAATTTTAGGGTCAACTTCAAATGATTATAACTCCTTGTACGTAATGATCTTGGTGAGCTACTATATATCAACAGAAAGCTACGAAAGTTCTTTTTCCAATGAAATTGGTTTCATCCAATTTGGCCATCGGAGCAAAAAGTTATGGTCGATATACTCAAAAAGTTATGGTCGATATACTTCAGCTTATCAAAATAGTCCACCAAAGGACAGATTTGATATTATTTGATTTTTAAGGGTATTTTGGTCATTCCCACTCCAATCCATCCGGGTAAACCATGGATTTAAGTCCATTAAGAGCATTCAATAGCTTATTTTTCTCCAAAATTTCCTAAGTCTCAAACCCCAACCCTACTACTCCTAATTTCAACCTTCTATGTCTCTTGATTGAACCGTAGAAATTTCAAATTAATTTAGAATTCGAGTTGATCATGTTAAGGACTTCGAGAAGCACCCTTTATTTTCGTAAATAAAGTTCCAGAGTCGAAAGTTCATATTCATCTTCTATTTTTAGGTATGTGGGGCTTTGAACAAGATTATCCTTTCGAACTTGTGCCCGATATTTTTGTTGAATTACATTGACATAAGATTTTACATGTTTTACCATGAATTGAAAATATGGTTTTATATCTTATATTATCGTCCATGAGCTATGGGATTATGTCATCTGATATGTGTATGATGTTGAGATGAAATCATATCCAAAAAGTATTTGATTATGAGAGTATGATGATTTAATTTGTTAAGCCTTGATTTATACTATCATTCCACTATTTCCTTATTATGAATTTATAATTGATATTGGAAATTCTATATCCCTATTATGGATTGATGACTCAAGTACCTTTAAATGAGAGTTGGATGGTAAATTAAGAAATATTGATATTGAAGTTGCAATGACTCTTGGTATTTTTCGGATGGTTTTGATGAATTAAATTGTTGAAAATATTATGTATTGAGTCTTCATATCCTTGTCCAAATATCGAGTTGGTTATGGTTCAATGTATTGATACCTTGTTGATATTGAGGAAGATTAAAATGTTTTGAGCTAAAATTTGTTGAGTTAGGAATCCACAAATTGATATGATTTGATAAATGAGAAAGAGAATTGATTTGGTCCTTATGATAGACCCTTTTGATATTATGGTGGATTTTCTAATGCGCTCTAAGCTTGTCAGGGAGTAGTACTTAGCACCGAGAGGGAAATTTGATATTTCCCCAAACCTATGTGCCACCGTAGGGTTATTTGATGATGATATTATTGGCCAGAGAGATCGATTGTGATTATTGCAGTTTTAAGGTCGTACTCCCTGGTAAAGAGTATGATGCTCCCGCCAACAGGGGTTTCAAACGTTGATATTCCACGTAGCTCACGTGGGGTTATCGGTTATAGAAAACTCCCCTGTCCATAAGAGTCATGTTTATTGAAATACCGAGTCACTCCGAGTTTTGATGTGGTAAGTCAAGTTGCCTATGATGATCTATAATGATTTATGAATTTTTTCTCCTACATTTTCTATCTAAGATGTTATGAGTTGCATGATTCAATGTCACTCAAGCCAGGTGTGTCATTATGGTTCGTATGTACGTTTTTACGAAATTTATGATATTATTTATATTTTGCATGCGCCCTCACATACTCAGTATGATCTTGTGCTGACCCACATATTTCTCTATGGGCTACATTCTTACCATGATGTAGGTTCAGGTACTCAGCCGCAGCCGCGATAGTGATATCTGAGTGCCGTATCTACGTTTCTTCAGTGGTGAGTCCTCATGGTTCGAGGACCAAGTTGCTAGTTTTAGTGCTGTTGTTTTGTGATCCCTTTGGTCTGTTGAGTCAATTGGGGGTTTGTCCCAATGGCTCGTTGATTTTTCTGTATAGAGGCTATGTCAGACTAGTGTATTGTTAGGTTGGTTTGTGCATAGACATTCAATATATGTATAGTCTAATGATATTCCATGCCATGTGTGATGTGATATGATATGTACTTATTATATCCTTAGTGTAGCGTGTATGTTGTTGTGTTGGAACCCAAGGGTAGTGATTTGGCTTAAAGGGTTAACTTGAGGCTACGTATAGCCTTGGGCACCGTGTGGTATCTCAGGATGGTATTTTGGGGCGTTACAAACTTATTATCAGAGCCTAAGGTTGTGAAGAGTCCTAGGGAGTCTGACAAGCCACGTTACGTAGAGTCTTGAGCATCGGTGTGTAGCGCGCCATACTTATGATCAAGAGGCTGCGGGGCGTTCTAGGAAAAGTCATTTCTTTCTTTCTACAAGAGTCTATCATGCTTACAACTGTTTCCTTCTGCTGTTAATTCGTGCGTTCTTATGACAGAAAATGCCTCTAAGTTAAGCTCGCGGAAACAACAACCAACCTCAACCTGTTGATCCATTACATGAGACGGTATCCCATGCTGAATTTTGGGCAGCTTTTCAGTTGCAATCCCAGGTAGTTACCGCCAATACTCAGGCCAACGCTCCACCTCCGCAGGAAAATAATTCGGCAGCAACACGAATTCGTGACTTTATGCGGATAAATCCGCCAGAGTTTCATGGGTCAAGAGTAGGGAGGACCTGTAGATGTATGTTGATAAAATAAAGAAAATTACACAGATTATGCACGTGACCGAGAAAGAAAGTGTGGAGCTGGCTTCTTATCGGTTGAAGGATGTTGCCTATGACTGGGTGCAGATGTGGAATAAGGGTAGAGAGGAAGATACCGCTTCGGTGACTTGGCAATTATTCCAAGATACTTTCTTGGATAGATTCTTTCCTCTTGAGTTACGGGAAGCTAAGATAGAGGAGTTTATGAATCTGAGACAAGGCTCTATGCCGGTTAAGGAGTATTGTCTTAAGTTTAATCAGCTATCAAAGTACGCTCCCAATATGATGGCTGACTCGAGGACTAGTATGAGCAAGTTTCTAACTGAGGTGTCGAGTTATGTGGTGAAAGAATGTAGATTTGCTATGATCAACAGGGAGATTGATTTTCCTAGGTTAATGATTTATGCCCAATAGATTGAGTCAGACAAGATAAAGGAAAGAGAAATAGTATGAGGGATTAAGAGAGTCAGATCGGAGCAACAGGGGTTTGGTCAGACTAGATTCTCCAGAGGGAGTCGCCCTCAGTTTTAGTGACGTTTATTTATACCTGCGCCTTCCTCAGCTAGTGCCCCCGTATATCGGGGCAGGTAGGAGCTCGGGAATAGGTCGGTACCTTCTAGGTCTCAGGACAGTATAAGCAATCGGCCTCTTCCTCCTTCGTGTGCTAAGTGTGGTAAAGACCATTTTGGAGAGTGTTATATAGGGCAGCGGGGCTGTTTTGGTTGTGGCAAGTTGGGCCACATACTTAGAGACTGCCCATATACCAGACAGCGGAGTCGTGATGCCCGTCCCCAGAGTCAGGCTACCAGTGCCCCACCTCCCGCAGCCCGTCCAGTTCTTTCTCAGGGTGCTTCATTTAGTACTGCTGGCGGTCAATGCCAGAATTATTTCTATGCTATACCACCTCATTAGGAGTAGGAGGACTCTCCCAATGTTGTCACTGGTATGCTCCGTGTTTTCAATTTTGATGTTTATGTGTTGATGGACCCTGGTTTGAGTTTTTCTTATGTGACACCTCTAGTTGCTGTAAATTTTGAAACGGATCCTGAACTAATTTCTGAGCCTATTTTGGTTTCTACTTCGGTAGGAAATTCTGTCATTGCTAAATGGGTGTATAAGAAATGTCCAATTACTATCTTTCATCGGGTTATGTATGCTGATTTGATTGAGCTAGATATGGTTGACTTTGATATCATTCTGGGTATGGATTGGCTTCACTCATGCTATGCATCTATTGATTATCGTGCTCGTGTGGTCAAGTTTCAGTTTTCTAATGAACCTATCCTTGAATGGTCCGGGAGTTCTGTGATTCCTAAGGGTCATTTCATATCTTATCTCAAAGCTAGGAAGTTGATTTCCAAGGGTTGCATCCTCCATTTAGTTCAGGTTAAAGACACTAAGTCTGAAACCCTGACCATTCAGTCAATTAATGTTTTAATGAGTTTCTTGATATCTTTCCAGAAGATCTCCCTAGAGTACCTCTTGATAGAGAGATAGAGTTTGAGATTGACCTTTTTCCTGATACTCTGCCTATTTTCATTCATCTGTATTGCATGGCTCCTGCGGAACTTAAAGAGTTGAAGGAGCAATTGAAAGATCTTTCAGACAAAAGCTTTATCAGACCTAGTGTGTCCCCATGAGGCGCACCTATCCTGTTTGTGCGTAAGAAAGATGGTTCTTTGCGGATGTGTATTGATTACCGGCAGCTTAATAGGGTTACTATCAAGAATAAATATCCGCTTCTTCGAATTGATGATTTATTTGATCAATTACAAGGTGCGAGCTATTTTTCGAAGATAGACCTTAGATCCGGTTATCACCAACTTAAGGTTAGGAATGTGATATTCCCAACACAGCCTTCCAAACCCGTTATGGTCATTTTGAATTTCTAGTGATGTCTTTCGGGTTAACTAATGCTCCAGCGGCTTTCATGGATCTTATGAACCTTGTCTTCCGACCATATCGGATTTATTTTTAATAGTGTTCCTTGATGATATTCTTATTTACTCCTGAAGTGAGGGTGATCATGCAGATCATCTCTAAATCATGTTGGAAACTCTTCGAACTCATCAGTTGTATGCTAAGTTCAGTAAGTGTGAGTTCTGGCTGAACTCTGTAGCCTTTTTGGGTCATGTTGTTTTTTCCAAAGGTATTGGAGTTGATCCTCAAAAGATAGAGGCTATAAAGATTTGGCCTAGACCTATTTCTCCTTTTGATATCCGAAGTTTCTTGGGTCTAGCTGGTTATTATTGTCGTTTTGTTAAAGGGTTTTCATCGATTGCATCTTCTATGACCCGTTTGTCCCAAAAGAAAGTGAAGTTCCTATGGTCCGAATCTTGCGAGAAGAGTTTTCAGGAGTTGAAGACTCGACTCACTTCATCCCCTATGTAGACTTTGCCTGATGGTGTTGATGGTTTTATGGTGTATTGCGATGCTTCCAGAGTCGGTTTGGGTTGTGTATTGATGCAAAAGAGCAAGGTTATAGCTTATGCTTCCAGGCAGCTAAAACCTCACGAGAAGAATTATCCTACCCATGACCTTGAATTAGCTGCTGTGGTTTTTGCTTTGAAAATCTGGAGACATTATTTATATGATGTCCATGTCGACGTCTTCACGGACCATAAGAGCTTGCAGTATGTATTCACCCAAAAAGAGTTGAATCTTAGGCAGAGACGATGGTTAGAACTGTTGAAAGATTATGATATGAGTATGTTATATCATCCGGGCAAGGCTAATGTAGTAGCAGATGCCCTTAGTCGAAAGTCCATGGGTAGCGTAGCACATGTGGAGATTGGTAAGAAGGAGTTGGCCCGTGAGGTACATCATTTGGATAGATTGGGGTTTAGGTTATTTGGTGATGTTGAGGGTAGTATAGGAGTGCAAAGAGGTTCCGAATCCTCTTTAGTTTCAGAAGTGGAGGAGAAGCAAGATAGGGATCCTACCTTGATCAGGTTAAAAGAGTCAGTTAAAGACCAAAAGGTGAAGGTTTTCTCCCAAGGGAGAGATGGCGTTTTGAGACTCCGAGAAAGATTATGTGTTCCTGATGTTGATAACTTAAAGTAGAGGATTATGGTGGAAGCACATGGTACGCCATACTCCATCCATCCTGGTGCTACCAAGATGTACCGTGATTTGCGGGAAATCTATTGGTGGAATGGTATGAAGAGGAATATAGCAGAATTTGTGGCAAAGTGTTCCACGTGTCAATAGGTTTAAATAGAGCATCAAAGTCCCAGTGGTGATGCAAGAGTTTAGCATTCCTACTTGGAAGTGGGAAGAAATGAATATGGACTTCATAGTTGGTTTGCCTCCTTCTCGTCGCTATCATGATTCGATTTGGGTTTTCGTAGATCGGCTAGCGAAATCAGCTCATTTCTTACCTGTGCATTCATCGTATACAACTGAAGATTATGTTAGAATATATATTCGGGAACTCGTCAGACTTCATGGAATCCCTTTGGCTATTATTTTTGACAGAGGTACTCAGTTTACCTCTCAGTTTTGGAAATCTTTCTAGAAGGGTCTCGGTACCCAAATTCATTTAAGTTCTGCTTTCCATCCGCAAATAGATGGTCAGGCCGAGCGGACCATTCAGACTTTAGAAGATATGTTGAGGGCTTGTGTGCTTGATTTTAAAGGTAGTTGGGATGAGCACTTAGCATTAATCAAGTTTGCTTACAATAACAGTTTTCATGCTACTATTGGAATGGCCCTGTTTGAAGCTTTGTATGGTAGAAGGTGTAGATCACCCATTGGTTGGTTTGAAGTTGGTGAGGCTGCCGCAACTGGATCGGATGTGGTGTTCGAGGCCATGGAGAAGGTTAAGTTAATTTGGGAAAGGTTGAAAACCGCCCAAAGTCGTAAAAAATCATACACAAATGTAAGGAGAAAAGACCTTGAATTTGATGTTGGAGATTTAGTGTACTTGAAAGTTTCACCCATGAAAGGGGTGAAGAGATTTAGGAAGAAAGGAAAGCTAAGTCCCCGTTACATTGGTCCCTATAAGATTGTGGATCGCATTGGGAAGGTAGTGTATAAGGTTGAATTGCCCGCGGAGTTATCTAACATCCATCCGATTTTCCATGTTTCTATGCTTAAGAAATCTATTGGTGATTCTGTTGTGATTGATCCTTCCCAAATCTCGGGTATTCAAGATAGTCTTTCATATGAAGAGATTCCGGTTGAGGTTTTTGACTTTCAAGTTCGTAGGCTAAGAAACAAGGAAGTTCCTTTGGTTAAAGTGCTTTGGTAAAATCAATTCGTGGAGAGTGCTACTTGGGAAGCCGAAGTGGATATGCACACCAAATATCCCCACCTCGTTCCTAAGAATCTTGAGCATGTCAAAGGTATCATTATCTTTTGATTTAATCCTTATTGCTATGTTTATCTTGGCTTGTGTGTTTTCTACGATATCCAAAAAAATCTAGAATGGAGTATATGCTTGGGCAAGATGATTTTTCTCTATATACTCATTTTCATAGTATTCTTGACCTACCTATCAACATTCGAGGATGAATGTTTCCAAGGGGGAGATGATGTGATGCCTCGAAAAATTTTTTCATTAAGATCTCGGACGAAAATGTGTTGAGTTCTGTTCTTTATTATGATTAATAATTTTTCTATGTGGAATTTCTGGATATGCAACCATTCATCGTGTATAGCATTGAATAAGATTTCCAACGATATATGGATCATCCAAAATTGACACTCGAGTGATGAGTTATGATCATTCCGATCTAACCGTGAATAGTGGTGAATAGTAAATGTGCAGGAAAAAATTACTGAGGCCAGGCGAATTTTAGGGTCAACTTAAAACGATCATAACTCCTTGTACATAATGATCTGGGTGAGCTACTATATATATCATCAGAAAACTCCAAAAGTCCTCTTTCCAATGAAATTGGTTTCATCTAATTTGGCCATCAGAGCAAAACGTTATGGTCGATCTACTTCAACCTATCAAAACAGTCCACCAAAGGACAGATTTGACATTATTTGATTTTTAAGGGTATTTTGGTTATTCCTACTCCAATCCATCCGGGTAAACCATGAATTTAAGTCCATTAAGAGCATTCAATATCTCATTTTTCTCCAAAATTTCCTAAGGCTCAAACCCCAACCCTACTACTCCAAATTTCATCCTTCTATGTCTCTTGATTAAACCGTAGAAATTTTAAATTGATTTGGGATTCGAGTTGATCATGTTAAGGGCTTCGAGAAGCACCCTTTATTTTCGTGAATAAAGTTCTGGAGTCGGAAGTTCATAATCATCTTCCATTTTTAGGTATGTGGGGCTTTGAACAAGATTATCCTTTCGATCTTGTGCCCGATATTTTTGTTGAATTACATTAACCTGAGATTTTACATGTTTTACCATGAATTGGAAATATGGTTTTATATCTTATATTATCGTCCATGAGCTATGGGATTATGTCATCCGATATGTGTATGATGTTGAGATGGAATTATGTCCAAAAAGTATTTGATTATGAGAGTATGATGATTTAATTTATTAAGACTTGATTTATACTATCATTCCACTATTTCCTTATTATGAATTTATAATTGATATTGGAAATTCTATATCCCTACTATGGGTTGATGTCTCAAGTACCTTTAAATGAGAGTTGGATGGCAAATTGAGAAATGTTGATATTGAAGTTGCAATGAGTCTTGGTATTTTTCGGATGGTTTTGATGAGTTAAATTGTTGAAAATATTATGTATTGGGTCTTTATGTCCTTGTCCAAATGTCGAGTTGGTTATGGTGAAATGCATTGATACCTTGTTGATGTGGAGGAAGATTAAAATATTTTGAGCTAAAATGTGTTGAGTTAGGAATCCACAAATTGATATGATTTGATAAATGAGAAAGAGAATTGATTTGGTCTTTATGATAGACCCTTGTGATGTTGTGGTGGATTTCCTAACGCGTTCTGAGCTTGTCGGGGAGTAGTACTTAGCACCAAGAGGGAAATTTGGTATTTCCCCAAACCTATGTGCCATGTAGGGTTGTTTGATGATGATATTATTGGCTAGAGAGCCCAATTGTGATTATTGCAGTTTTAAGGTCGTACTCCCTGGCAAAGAGTCCAACGGGGATTTCAAACGTTGGTATTCCACGTAGCTCATGTGGGGTTGTCGGTTATAGGAAACTCCCTTGTCCATAAGAGTCGTGTTTATTGAAATACCGAGTCACTCCGAGTTTTGATGTGGTAAGTCAAGTTACCTATGATGATCTATAATAATTTATGAGGTTTTTCTCCTACATTTCCTATCGAAGATGTTATGAGTTGCATGATTCAATGTCACTCAAGCCAGGTGTGTCATTATGGTCCGCATGTACATTTTTACAAAATTTATGATATTATTTATATTTTGCATGCGCCCCCACATACTCAGTAAGTATCTTGTGCTGACCCACATATTTCTCTATGGGCTACATTCTTACCATGATGTAGGTTCAGGTACTCAGCCACAGCCGCGACAGTGATATCCGAATGCCTCTAGTTTTGGTGCTGTTGTTTTGTGATCCTTTTGGTCTGTTGAGTCAGTTGGGGGTTTGTCCCAATGGCTCGTTGATTTTACTGTATAGAGGTTATGTCATACTAGTGTATTGTTGGGTTGGTTTGTGTATAGATATTCCATATATGTACAGTCTAATGATATTCCGTGCTATGTGCAATGTGATATGATATGTACTTATATATATCCTTAGCGTAGCGTGTATGTTGTTGTGTTGGAACCCAAGGGTAGTGTTTTGGCTTAAAGGTTTAGCTTGAGGCTACGTGTACCCTTGGGCACCGTGTGGCGTCTCGAGATGATATTTCGGGGCATTACGGAGAGCTAACTTACAAGCCACATCACCAACTGCGCGGAGAATCTCAACAGGGCCAATATGACCAAGCTTGCCCGTCCTTTCGAACCTCATCACTCCCTTTATGGGCAATACACTAAAGAATACATGATTACCAACTCCAATTCTCAGGGCATGAAGCCTACGGTCTGCATAGGCTTCTCCCTACTCTGAGCTACTCTCAACCTATCCTGAATTATCTCGACTCTACCTAATGACTCCTTAAGCAAATCAATACCACTAGGCCAATCTCAAAAGTCTCAAACCATTCAATCAGAGAACGACATCTCCTACCATAAAAATCCTCAAAAGACGCAATCTCAATACTCGAGTGGTAACTGTTGTTAGCAAACTCAGAAAAGATAAGTTCTCCTCCCACTGGCCTCCAAAATCCATAACATAGGCTCAAAGAATATTCTCAAAAACTTAAATAGTGCACCCGAATTGGCCATCGATATGTGGATGAAAGGTTATATTAAGATCCACCTGAGTACCCAACTCCTGAAATGCTCTCCAAAATCACGAAGTGAATACAGGACCTTGGTCTGAAATAATAAAAGTGGCCACACTATGCAAATAGACTATCTCCCGAACATAGATATGGGCTAAAGTCTGAGCACTGAAGGACATATAAATAGGAATAAAATGTTTTGACTTGGTCAAATGATCTAAAATGACCTAAATACCATCAGAACCATGGGAAGTATGAGGCAAACCACTAACAAAATCCATGGTAATCCAATCCTATTTCTACTCAGGAATAGGTAACCTGTAAGTCAAACCATATGGTCATAGATGCTCGGCCTTTACCTTCTTACATCATAGGCAATGAGCTACAAATTCTACTATATTTCTCTTCATACCATTCCACCAATAATGCTGCACTGCCTCAAATCTCTATACATCTTGGCCGTTCCAGGGTGAATGAAATATCTAGAGCTTTAAGCCTCATTCAAAATCAATTGAATCAAGTCATCGATCCTCAAACACAAATGTAGCCATCAAATCTCAAAACACCCTCTGAATTCATGGTGACCCTCTCGGACTCTCCACTCAACACTTGATCACAAAGGAAACGAAGCTTGCTATCCTCAAACTGACGATCCCGAATCTGCTAAAATTGTGAGGATCTCACCTTCACACTAGCCAAAATCCTCCTAGGATATGAAATATCTAGGCGAACCATAAGCTTATCTAAGGACTGAATGTACTGTGCTAAGCTAAGCTACCCATACTCACTACCTTACGACTCAAGGCATTAGCTACCATATTTGATTTTCCTGAATGATACCTGATGGAAATATCATAGTCTTTAAGCAACTTCATCCATCGATGCTATCTAGCATTAAGCTTTCTCTGGGTCATAAGAAGATAAAATTGATATGATTGGTGAAATATTACAATGAATGCCATAAAAGTAATTCCTCCAAATCATAAGTGCAAAACTTACCGCGGCCAACTCCAAATCATGAGTGTGGTTTAAGCTATCTAGAAGCATAAGCAATAATACAACCCTACTGTATCAGTACACAACCCGAACCAACACTAGAAGAATCACAAAACACTGTGAATCCCTCACCCTCAACAAGAAGAGATAAAAAATAAATTGGAGTGAGAAAATCCTTGAGCTTTCCAAAGCTCGACTCACACTTCATGGACCATTAAAAAGGAACCTTCTTCCAAGTCAATCTAGTCATAGGGGCTGAAATAGTAGCAAAACCTTCGACGAAGCAACTATAACAACCTACCAAACCAATGAACCTACAAACCTTCATTGAAAATGTAGGTCTATCCTAATCACAAATCACCTCTATCTTAGCCAGGTCCACTATAATACCACCCTTAGACACCACATGTCCAAGCAATGTCACCGACTTAAGCCAAAACTCACACTTAGAACACTTAGCAAAAAACACATGATCTCTCAAAGTCTGAAGCATTATAAGACTCGACTTACATGTCCAATTAAGTGCAAGATGGTCGTTATCAATATATGCTCAACAATAGTCGGGGTCAAATCCACGAGGAACAATGTGAGTGGAGAATCACTAAGTTCAAAATGAAAGTAACTTGCTAAATTCAAACCTAAGATACAGGTGTTTGGGGGTTTATAAATGTTTTCAAAAATATAACAATTTAAGGGCTTCTAAAATACTAACTTGAGGCTAAAAATAATTAGAGTATAATCAATTAGGAACGGATCTTGGGGTTATGCCATTCTAGGTGTATATTCATACATGCGTACTTGAGAATTTATCCAAATTTAGCTAGGAGTCATGAGTAGGCTAAATTTAAAGTATTAGAGTTAGTTTTTCAACAATATACTAAATTACACTCATGGATTCTTTTGAATACCTCATGAGCAGGACAAACTAACCAATCCAAAACCTTAACTTAACATCCCTATTTCTAGGATGATACCCATCAAGCTTGCTAAATCACATAACATCCTTATTTCTAAAATAATGCTAAGGAAATAACTAGTATCAAATAGTTGTTCACAATTACTCATCACCAATCACTCTTCCAAGGATGATGTGGGATCCAAGTAAATTTGGGGCTTCACCCAACAAATCTCATTCAATTTGGAGTAATAGAAAACCCCACAACAAATAGCTAATTAGGTAGATACATAAACAACACCCATGCAAAAATCATAACCTATCCAAGCATAAACCCAAAAGGAAGAACTAGCAACTCATAATAAACAAAAATATACCAAAATCTCCATTAAATTGATACATGAAAGATAAAGAGAATGTCAATACACACTTTAAATTCCAATAAATGTTCAATGGAATTTGCCAATTCTTTACTTAGGAATTACTCTAATATCTTCTTAGCATCAAGATTAGTACAAATTTTTGCCCCAAGATCTCAAGGATAAACCCTTATTTGAGCCCCGATTCCACATTTGGCAAATATTATAATAATGCCACCTTGCTCTTGGTTTGTTTAAGCAAATTAAAATTTTGCCTTTGAATCTTTTCTGATCCACCGCGATGCAGTCTTTGGGTCCCGATCGTGCTTCCGTGATTGTGACTCTTGGCTCGCGATTGCGATACCTGAGAGTCATCTTTGATCCCTGGTTTCTTGACCATGATCGTTACTCTGCATATCGCGATTGCGGTACCTGAGGGCATCCTGATCTCCAACTTTTGCTTTCTTTTGCGTATTTTTCTTTTCTTTTAACTTGATTTTCATTATTTTCATCACAGGCCCTGCAAGACCACAAATGTTGGAAATTAATACATTCTAATGGAAAAATATTCTTATTTACACAATTTTAGCCATAGTAGTGCAAGGATTTGGATGCTAAATTATAATACCCTAGAAAATTTTTCGTTGAAATTTTGTGCGTAAACGTGTTGTGTTCTATCTTCTAAAATAAATTATAAATTTTCCGTGTAGAATGTCTTAGATTATGATCCACCATTGCGTAGAGTATCAAATAATATTTACAACGATATGTGGATCATCCAAAATGGACAACCGAGCAACGAGTTATGAACATTTCGATCGGATCGTGAATAGTAGTGAACAGTAAAACGTGCAGGAAAAAGTATTGAGGCCTGGCGTATTCTTTCTCCAACTTTAAACGATCATAACTTATTATACGTAATTATCTGGGTGATCTACTATATATCAACAGAAAGCTCTGTGAGTTCTCTTTCCAATGAAATTGGTTTCATCCAATTTGTCTATCGGAGCAAAAAGTTATGGTCGATCTACTTCAGCCTATCAAAAGTGAATTTTTGGGTCAACTTCAAATAATCATAACTACTCGTACACAATGATCTGGGTGAGATACTATATATCAACGAAAGGATATGAGAGTCCTCTTTCTAATGAAATTAGTTTCATTTAATTTGGATATCGGAGTAAAACGTTATGATTGATCTACTTCAGACTATCAAAACAGTCCACCAAAGGACAGATTCGAGAATTATTTAATTTTTAGGGGCGTTTTGGTCATTTTCCCCCACCCAAAATCCGTCCAAACCCTATATTAAAGCCTATTAGAAGCATTATATGTTATATTTCATCAAATTCACTAAAAAGAAAACCCTAAGCTCCTACATCCAACTTCAAGAACCTCCAAAGTTCACCATTAATTCTGCAAATTTAGTCAAGATTCCAAGTTCCTAGTTCAAGAGCTTTAAGAACCTCCAAAGTTCACCATTAATTCTGCAAATTTATTCAACATTCCAAGTTCCTAGTTCAAGAACTCCAAGAATCATCATTCAAAGGCACGATTAACATCTCAAAAACGAGTATCAATCTAAAGTTCATCATTCAAGGTATGTGGGTTTTTTCAACAAGAACTCTCTTTCGTTCTTGTGCCCAAAAGTAATTTTCTTTACAAAGGCATGATTTTTATTTGATTTTTACGAATTTGAAGCATGAACCCATATCTTATGATGATTATTATGAAATCTTGATGTTTATGATTTTGAAAGATGAATTTACATGTGTGGAGATATAAAGCATGAATCTTGAATGATATTTATCATGATTTTGCTATTTGGGTCGTGAATCCCCATTGGAAATTGTGTTTTTTTGAGAAAGTATATGTTATAAGCACGTTGATGTTGAATATTTGAGATATTTTGAATGATTTGATCTTTTGGTATTAATGGAGTTGTTTTGAACTCGAGTGTGAAAGAAATCCACAACGTGGTTGATTTTGATATATGGGAACCATGATGGCTCCCGAGGTATATTTATATATTACTGAAATTGTTTTATTGTGGATTGTCTTTGAAATGATCTGAGCTAAGTCCAGGAGAAATCTTTAGCACCGAGTGGGAGGTATAAAGCAACCTTACTTCCATAGACGTGCTTCCGTAGGAGTGAGCCTGAGGCTAATTTATATAGTAATCACTAGTTTGTGTGGATTTGATATCGATAGTCCTACTCCAATGGCAAGGATAGGACAGCTCTCCCCAACGTGGGTTATACGTTGGACTCCATGTAACTCACATAGTTTATGTCGGTTATAGGATCTCCCAGTGTGTGTGTGTTTCCTTGTGTCTATGGTGAATGGTGAAGTGATTTGAAAGTGGAATTGTGAAAGTTATTCTTTCAAAAGATTTAAATGATATTTACATTATGAGAATTGATATTCTTGATGAACTGAAAGTGATCGACAAATTATATGATGACTCACATGTGTTATTATACTTATTTCATCCTCTCATGATTATGATGATTTTCTTCGGGCTATGTGAGTCTTTCATACATCCTGCATATTTCTTATAAATATTTATGATGATGATGTTTATAAAACTGCATACACCCCCATATACTCGGTTCCTTTCCATGGTACTGACCCACATCTTCGGATATGGGCTGCATTTTCCTGGAATGTAGGTTTAGGTGCTCAGTTCCAGGTTCGAAAGTGATTCTTTGGGCACGCTGTTCTACATCCTCTGTCGTGGTAAGTCCTCATGTTCTGAGGACGTGATGTCTGATGTTGGTTTCACGGAATTATTTACATTTGATAACTGAGTATGAGTCAGTTGGGGCATGTCTCAATAGCTCGCTGGTTTTATTGATTTTTTTAGAGGCTTGTCAGGCTAGTATAGATGTTGGGAGTTGACTAATAAGTCATATTTTGTTATCTTTCTGAAATTCTTTTATTCTTGGATGATGATTACTCTGTTGATATTTGAGGGTTATTTATGGAAACCCCGTTGATTTGTGTTGAACTGAATGAAAATGGCTCAAAGGTTTAGCTTAGGGCTACTCATAGCCTCAAGCACCGTGTGATATTCCGGGACCCATTTTCTGGGGCATTACATAAATAGTGAAAAATTTGCCACTCATCAACACCCCCAAACATAAGCTATTTCTTGTCCTCAAGAAAAAAAAGCAACTAAAAAATATAGGGTATTTTACTCAAATCCACCCAAAAGAAAGCTATACTAAAGGAATAAGCCAACAAAGCTCTACAAAGACTTTCCAAACATGTCATGGCAACAAGTAAGCCAAAATTTTCTGTTAAGCACATATTTATGAAGCAAGGATGCAAGTTTGTATCAAATGGACCTTTAAAATCAACAAAACATCTTAAGAAGAAACACAAAATCTTTAAAAATTGTTTCAATTTTCACAATGGAACTTACTTTCACCCATTTACCCAAATTTAGAGTAAGACTTCACCCTCTATCCCAAAGTATCAATGCTGCTCACAAGCAAGAGTTAGCTCCACACATACAAGACATTTAAATTTCTAAAGGATCTCAAATAATGCAAGAATTCGCACTCACTCCTGCAAATAAATTCTAGTACAATGAGTAGAAGCATATGCTTGAATTTTGTGTGTTTCTCCACTAATATAGATTTACCTAGTTTGGAATCACCAAGGTCTTGCAGGTCAAGATGAAGATTTAAGGTGCGATAAGGAATATATATGGATCAAGTGACTAAAAGACCTCATTCAATGCAATCGCTTAACCCTTTCTACCCTAAAATTTTCAAACTATCCACCTTATTCTCCTTCAAATCATTTCCCATATTTTCCAATTTTTTGATTAGCATTTACCAAACAATTCAAAGCTACCATTTTTTTCAAAATCATTACATTTCTTGCCAGTGACATTTTGAAAGTATTTTTGAACTTTTGCCTCTACCTAAATAATTAAAGAAATAACTTAGGTGAATACAAGGCAACATTATTATTACACTTCATGGGATTCTTTCCTCATAACTTACCATATCATCCATTTAGCTCATAAAACATTCATGGCACCAATAGAAACACAAATGACCCTATACCCTTAAGAATAACGTCACCCAATCTATCATAGGGCAAGGCAAGCATTCATGTCTCTCAGGTTACTTAGACTTTACCCGGGATGCTATGATATGCACATTAATTAATCAAACCATGGACGCACATTCATCAACAATTTTAACCAAAAAGCACTGGTCATCCACCATTTAAGATCAATTGGACTCAAAACTATGCTCCAAAAATAATCACATAACACCCTAAGAAAGTTCATATTAACCTTTACAAGCACATAAGACTCTCTCTTATCGATATTTTAACAAACATATGATGCGTATGAAAGGTAAGAGCTTGAAAAATAGAATAACAACACATGTGAACAAGCTCAATGCAACAATTCATAACCAAACATACCATTTGTAATCATACAAACCCAATTAAATCACCTACCTCTCAATTAAGTAAACAAAACTCAATTGGGTGTTTCATCAAACACATAGTGTGAACTAGTGATGGAAGCAAGAGTTTACAATTGAGCATGTAAAATAAGGAATACATTAAAAAAATTTCATCCCAACAACCACATTCTATCAAATTAAGCTCAAATAAATTAAATTAAAACAAAAAAAATCATGGAATGCGATCATCATTTGTATTTTAAGGAGAATTTCACAAAAGATCATACCTTGCGAGCTTACTTAAGATAGAAAAAAATTATAAAATAAAAGTCCAATATACTTATTTGGGGTTTCATTATTGAGATACGCTTTCCAAATTATGCTATCACCTGCAAACACCCCAAAACAAGTTAATAATTGAATTAAAAACATTAGAAAATCATCAAGAAAAATTCCTTGGGTTGCCTCCCATGAAGCGCCTTAGCTGAAGTCGCGGAACGACATCTTTTGACTATCATTTATGTCTCCATTTAGAAAATTTGAATATTTTACCAAAATTTTGATCAACACATCTTCAAGGTACTTTGGGTAAAAGTAAGGGCACAATGATACATATTCTATCTCGCCACTTTGAAGACTTGAACCTTTTACCCAACTTTACATTAAACTTCCAAATAGGCTCATTGGGTATTGGTGAGAACATCAAAAAATCACTTGTCAAACATTGGGTTTTGCACTTATTAGCATTCAAGTGAGGGACATCATCTCACCCTTTTGGAATGAAAAACTCCAAAATATAAGGATTTTGTACCTTATCTCCCAAGTTTGTCATTTGCTTGAGTGGTTCGACTTTCATCACATCCACCAAGCATAATGTTGAAAAGTGGTTGGAATGAGGTCGTCTTCCCAATTTTGGAGTCACATTCTTCTTGAAAATCTCATCCGAAAATGAACTAGAGCCTTCACAAAGGATTTTCTTAGCTTTTTCTTTCGACTGTAGTACTATTTCCTCAATTTTGGCATCCGTCACTATTTTTGGTTTAGTTGGTTGGAAAATCACCAAGAATTCTTTGACATCAAGTACACTATCAACCACATGGCTTGATATTTTTTTTATCAACCTCATTTTGAAGATAGGACATATTCATGGTACTTGAAAGATCGGCCTCCTCACCCACTTTTTTTTTTCACTCTCTTTTCTAAATGTCGCCATGGATTAATGCAAGCAGTGCAGTCCTACTCCATTATAGTCACCCAATCCAAGAGAGTTAGAAGCATTGCTTCAACACCATTGTATCCGGTATGTTGTTCTTCCTTTATCACATCATGAGATCTATCAAACTCATAAGAAGAACTAGCATTTTTGTTAGCATAAGTAAGGGAGGGGGAATTCGGACAATCACTCCAATGTCTATCTTAACCATCACATAAAGAACAATCATACTCCCAATGAGGGTCGAGATGGTGCACACATCTCTTTTTGTGGAGCATATTTACAATTTTACCAAAACTAAAGGCTATCACAATATGGACATGGATCATCAAGATAAAATTTGCAACCACCAAACTCATAATCATTCCAAGATGCCATAGTAACAAGAAAACAAAAATAAAAATCTACCGAACACAAGAAACAAAAGAAAATCACAAGCAAATACTTACAAGTTTGAATCCAAGCAAGTAAGTTAAAATTTCAAACTAACTCAATACGCTAAATTATTCTCTTGCAATAGCGCAGTTATGATAACGCTCGACTTACACGTCAAATTAAGTGCAAGGCAGTCGTTGTCAATATATACCCAACAAGATTAGGGGTCGAATCCATGAGGAAAAATGTGAGTGGTGAATGAGTAAGTTCAAAATAAAAGTAACTTGCTAAATTCTAACCTAAGATACAAGTGTATGGGGGTTTATAAATATTTTTGAAAATATAGCAATTTAAAGGCTTCTAAAATACTAACTTGAGGCTAAAATAATTAGAATATAATCAATTAGGAATGGATCTTGGGGTTATGCCATTCTAGGTGTGAATTCATACATAGGTAATTGAGAATTTATCTAAATTTAGCTAGGAGTCGTGAGTAGGCTAAATTTAATGTTCAACAAAATACTAAATTGCACTCATGGATTATTTCGAATACCTCGTGGGTAAGCCAAACTAACCGATCCAAAACCTCAACTTAGCATCCCTATTTATAGGATGATGCCCACCAAGATAGCTAAATCACATAACATCCTTATTTCTATGATAATGGTAAGGAAATAACTATCATCAAATAGTTGTTCACAATTACTCATCATCCACATCCCTCTTTCAAGGATGATGTGGGATCCAAGTCAATTTGGGGTTTTTACCTAACAAATCTCATTCAATGTGAAGTAATAGCAAAACCCACAATAAATAGCTAATTAGGTAGATACATAAACAACACCCATGCATAAATCACAACCTATCCAAGCATAACCCTAGAGGAAGAACTAACGACTCATAAAGATAATAAAATGAAACTATACCAAAATCTCCATCAAATTGATTCATGAAAGATAAGGAGAATGTCAATCCATATTTTAAATTTTAATAAATCTTCAATGGAATTTGCCAATTCTTCACTTAGGATTACTCTAATGCCTTCTTAGCATCAAGATTAGTACAAATTTTTGTCCCAAGATCCCAAGAGATAAGATAAAATGTGAAGAAGAAAGAAAGGATAAAAAATGAATGGAAATGAGTTACAAAACCCTTATTTGAGCCCCGATTCAACATTTGGCAAATATTACAAAAATGCCACCTTGTTGCTGGTCTCTTTAAGAAAATTACAATTTTGCCCTTGAAGCTTTTCTACTTCACCACGATCGCGGTCTTTGAGTCACGATTGCGCTTCTGCGATCATGACTCTTGGCTTGTGATCCCGACACCTGAGAGTGATCTTTGATCCCTGGTTGCTTGACCACGATCGTGACTCTGAGGATCGCAATCACGGTACCTGAGGGCATCCTGATCTCCAGCTTTTGCTTTTTTTTGCCTATTTTCCTTTCCTTTAAGCTTGATTTCCATTCATTTTCATCATATGCCCTACAAGACCACAAAAAGTAGAAATTAATGCATTCTAATGGAAAAATAGTCTTATTTACACAATTTTAGCCATAGTAGTGCAAGGATTTAGATGCCAATAGTGGTAAATTTGCCACTCATCAGAGCACGATCCTCAAATATTGTGCATGATCCTCTCTACTTCTCGAATATATAATGATGTCGTCAATGACATAATCATAAACAAATCCAAATAAGGTCTGAATACTCGGTTCATCAAATCCATAAATGCGGTTGGGGCATTAGTCAAGCCAAATGACATCATAACAGGTGCTAAAAGCTATCTTCGGGATATCTTCGCTCGAATCCCCAATTAATGGTAACCAGATCTCAAATCAATCTTAGAAAAAACCACTGCACCCCGAAGCTGGTCAAATAAATTCTAAATGCGAGGCATAGGATAATAATTCTTCACTTTTACCTTATTAAGCTACCTATAATCAATACACATACGCATAGACCCATCTTTATTCTTCATAAACAAAATAGGAAAACCCCAAGGGGACACACTCGATCTAATAAAACCCTAACCAAGAAAACCCTAAAGATGAGAATTCAGCTCCTTAAGCTCGATAGGAGCCATAAGGTACCATAGAAATAGGTTGGATGCCAGGCTCGAGATCAATAGCAAAAACAATCTCATAGATAGGGGGAATACCAAGTAGGTCGGTAGGAAACACATCAGGAAACTCACAAACAACAGGAATATAGTTAAGAACTGAACTTTCCTCACTGGTATCATAAATATAAGAGAGATAAGACTCGCAACCCCTTAAAATAAGCCTCCTAGCACGAACATAAGAAATAATCCCTATCACCTCGCGGCTAATCGCTTTCTGCTACACGACTGGGGCTATGCCAGACATGGATAAGGTAACGCTCTTAGCAAAACAATCCATGGTCGCATGATAGTGGGATAACTAGGCCATGCCCAGAATCACATCAAAATCCACCATATCTAGAATAATAAGATCAATATAAGCATCAACACCGCTAACTATCATAACACAAGATCTAAATACTCAATCCACTACCAAAGAATCACTCACGAGAGTAGATACACACAATGACACATATAGTAAATCACAAAACAACTCCAACTATGGTGCATAATAAGCAAAAATATAAGAATAAGTGGATCCCAAATCAAGTAAAGCAAGGGCTAATTGGTGGCACACCAAAATTGTACCTATAACAACAACATCCAAAGTCTTAGCCTCGAGTCTAGCAGGTACTGCATACAACTGACCACACTTACTACCTAGCTAGGCACTTCACCGACCTCCTGTCCTGTCTGCCTGAGAACCTCTTCGAGTATCCAAGAAACCACTCCTGCAACCATGAGAACCATCTCTAGCTGAGGGATAAACTACTCTACTAGAGGAAACACCCTATGCCAAAACAATAATTGCCCTACGGCTGGGGCACTTACACACTAAATGATTAAAAGAGCCACAGCTAAAACATACTCATGGAGTTGACCCAAAACCAATAGATCTGGATGACCCAGAATAATCACCACGACTAGAATACACAGAAGTTAAACCCATCGAGGACTAACCACTGCTCAGATCAGGGTGATCACTAGCACTAAACTGACCTACATTAGTAATCTAAAGAGCTGTCTAAATTGATCAACTTGGCTAACTTTGAGGCTGATAGGGTAAATACAGAGAAAACTTAACATGAGAACTACTACCCTTGAATTAGGAACTATTACGGCTCCTACTAAAATTGCCATGAAACCTAGGTCTCTTATTGTTTCCCCCTTGGGCCTCACAATGCATCTCCTCCATCACCCTAGCATGATCCAAAAAATCAGCAAAAAACCTACCTGCAATAACTAAACTCTGAATAGACATACGAATGAGAAGTCTCAACCATCTAACCAAGCAATGAACTCTTTCATACTCAGTGTCCAAAATAGAAGTCACATGCCTAGCCAACTCATTAAAATGAGCTTTACACTCTACAGCTATCATGGAGCCCTACTACAATCTAGAGAAAAAATCCCTTAAATGATCTCTAACACTGCGAGGCATATACTTCTCCATGAATATCTCAGAAAACTGAGTCCAAGACAATGAAGAAGATCCAGTTGTTCTAGAATCCATATAACCTTTCCACCAATAAAAAGCAAATAAGCTCAATTGAAATATAGTGTAATCCATGCCATGAGTCTTAACCAGGCCTAAATTATGAAACCTGTTGTTACAAGCAATCAAAAACTCATATGTATCCTCATTTGAAGCACAAATATCTAGGCGAAGCTAATCTCAAGAAGGTACCTAACATTCTCTACTCCTCAGAAGACATAGCAGGTTGGCCACCTGCTAGCTAAGCAACTACCGGTGCAGGATAAACCTCAACTCTAGGAGCCACAACTATAGGCAGCGCCCCTGCCTTAGTACCACTCTGATCTACAAATTGTGCATCATCAAATAACACACTACGAACTATCCCCAAAGGATGAATCAACGTATCTCTGAGCAATGAAGAAGGAATAAACCCTGGTAGAGTCTGGGTTAGTCCTTGTCCTATCGCTGGTTAGGGCAAAAGAATCTTTAGCTCAAGAGAGAGAGTTGGACCTAGGGAAGGTGACCTATCTTATCCCTTAGTTGGGGACACATCTCAAGGCTTTCCACGACCTTTAGGTCACCCACAAATAGAAGTATGATCCTTAGGCTCGATCTCGGGACCCCCATCTCGTATAGTGGCAACACGTGTCCTGGCTATCTGTAAAAGAGTAAAGTCAAAGGAATACTCTACAAACCAACCCAGACTCTTAGCACTAATTAGGTAAATGATATGATGGACTCTTAAAATACCCCATAGCCTCTCAAAGATAGGAAATAAACGTCATTGTTCCGATTCACAGGACTCTACTAAACACTTGCTCTTGTACCAACAATATCAGTGTAACCTAGGCTGTGATACAAATTTGTCACGACTTAATTTACGAGTTGTGATGGCGCCTACTAAACCCCGCCAGTAGGTAAGCTTAAATCATATCTTAGAGATGATGTAATGGGTTAATTCGGTAGGAAATGCCCACCATAGGAAAATTCAAGAACACAAATTATAAATAGACAAAGGTTCTAAATAGATAAATCAATCTATACAAGATACCGATCCCACAACTTGGTAAAGTCAATACAAGAGCATCTAATAATCATAAAATTACAAACCAAGTATCTAGAATAGTCCATACATCTGTCTTAAAACAAAAGATTAAATCATAAAGATCGAAGGAAATAGGTGACTCCAACTCAAAGAGCTTACCCTATCTCTAAAAATCAATCACCACACGAATAATGATCAATGACAGAAAATAGTACTTGGATCTGTGCCAAAAGATATAGAAGTATAGTATGAGTATCAAAACAATGGGTACTCAGTAGGCATCATCGATCGACTGAGCTAAATCATGATATAAGAATGATAAAGTGCAAGATAACATAACTAAGTCAAGGTACAAAATCGAACCTGAATCGTCTCTATTATGTCTTTGCATAAATGAAGATAATATCAATAACATAATGTAAAGAATCAAACACAAGCAAATACATCTACAAAATTGGCTTTCATACGTCAATTGGTGCAGAAAAGTAAAGACTCTTTATAGCCTCCCATACGACTAGAGAGTACACTCAAATGGAGAATAAAGCAAACATTCGACATTATAGCTAACCTTCATCATAAGTCAACCATCCTTCTACCCTTAACTATTTACAAACATTATTCCACAATTCATTAGTCATCCATTAATCATCTTTTATCACTAATAATAGATATAAAATAGTCATCATTTATCCACTAAGCATCATTTATTCACTAGTTCTTCCGTACCAATTATTCATCACATTATCATTTCAACATGTCATGGTAAATACTCAAAATTGAACCGATTATAATATAATAAATACCCAAAGTTGAACAGATCATAATATAATCAATAACCAAAATTTAATTGGTCATAATATATATATTATCATCATCATAACTCATATCATCAATAGCATAACCAAACACATGATCAATAGCTTGAATCCTCACATTAACCAACATAACATCGAGTATCAAGACTCATTAATGTTACCTCAATACACATTTCCAAGAGTCTAAATAGCATGAAGGTTTACCAAAGATACTATATGTCATAGTCTAACGTAGGTTAAGAATCCACTTCTAATCCCCGAGTTCCATTTTAGAAAAATTTCTATCCGAACTAGGCTTAAGGTATCTAAATCCACTTTTGGATGTCAACAATCCTCATTTAGCACTGAGATAGGGAATTCACCTAAAATATGAACAACTAGGTTAATTATTCCTATTTAGAGTAATTTAAGATGTTCTCATGCTAAACATGAATAATGAAGTCTAATTCACCTAAAGCACAAGGGAACAAACTAAGTGTTTCAAGATTACATTATCCAACTAGCCTAAATTCCTCAACTAACCCCAAGTTTTGCAATCCATCAATCTACACCTAAAATCCATCTCAAATCCAAAATAATATCATAAATATATTATAAAGTATCTCAATCTAAAAAGAGTTTAAACCTAGCCTACCTCGACGCTGAAGAAAGCTCAATGAATCGCTAAACCTTCAATTTTCCCTTTTGAGAAGCCTCCTCAAGATACCAAGCTATCAAAAATATATTATAATCATCAATAAGAAAATATCGATACCTATATTTCACCATTGTACTTCAGCTCTTAAAATCACATCAAAACCTTATGTGGGTCCTACTCATAAAAATTACATTTTCGAGACCAACCTAATATTCATTCCTGATCAAGGAATCATAACCCTCAGAAAGGGTGAAACCCAAGCTAATTTAGGGATAAAATCAAGCCCTAAAAATTTTATGGTTTTGAGAATCAAATCAAGAAATTTTATAAAAAAAGTGTGAATTCTTGCCTTAAATCCGACACGAAAATAGATGTTAATCAAGCCCCTAAGTCACCCATAAGTCTCAATTTTAAGAGTTCTTACTCTTTAAGGTTTTTGATCCCAAGGTATGGATGAAGAATGAGTTAATTCATAAGGGGTCTATTTATACCCCATCCAAGTAATCTAATTCTCTATCGTGACCAGCAGGGTGCGATTGCACTACCTTCCAACTATCAGAGTTTTTGCAATTATGAGAGGATCTTGGAGATTGCACTACTTTCTCTGCATGTAGAGTCATGATTGCGTCCATGGCTGGTGATCTTCGGCACACCAGATAGCAGCCGAAAACTTGAAAAATTTCTAAGTTTTCGTCATAATCTTGAGATTCATTTAGAATTCTCTATACACAAATAAACTATGTAACTATACTAAATTTGACATTTTAGACGTGATGGATCAATCAAATTTATCATCTAAGGTCGTTCAACCAAATATGGGTCCCATACTCAAATTTCCAATTTCTCCAACTAAAGACCAATAGGTTGAAATGAGCTCGGGTGCATCAGGACCCAAACCAAAGATTCATCTAGCCTAAAATTAATATTTTGAAGCTGTTGCCCAATTGAAATTTGCATACGAGATCGTTTCCCTAAAGTTTTCACCCAGTGGCCCTTTAGAACCAATGAAGAATTTTAAATAGGGAATTGACTCTAACAACTAAATGAACTGCCCAGCAACCTAGCTGTTAGTCCCAACAGGTCATAAATGACTTGAGGAATCTATAGAAAAGCTCCAATGTCGAAAATAAGTGGTCATTATACAAAGTTTGCATATTTCCATTTTGTCTCTTTTGCTTTTACTTATGTTCGAGGGAAGATAACAATTTTATACTTATATATGAGATGATACCAAAATTTCGTAGTCCTTACAATGGCATTATGATAATTCTAATTTTCTTAAAATTCATTAAAATTGAGACATATGGATGATAAATAATTTTTTTCCTCTAAAATTTTGACATGTAGTTGATAAAATTATGATAATTTTATTTTTTTAAAATCCTCTAAAATTGTAACATGTGGTTGGTAAATTACTTTTTTCTTATTGTAACATGTAGTTGATAAAATTATTTTCTCCCCTTCAAAATTGTGACATGTTGATTAAATTACTTTTTTCTACTCTAAAATTGTGACATGTAGATTAAATTACTTTTTTCACATATTTCATTTCATGTCACTTGGGCATTTGCACTTGGTATATCATAATATTATAAACTACTATATTTATTGTGTTTGTGTTTATTGTTATTTAACTAATCGATAAATTCTCTCAAAAGATCTCATTAAACACATATTTCTATTTTACGTGTTTTCAAAAATTTATCTTATTTATGACTATTTTTTGATGCGCTTTACTTTATGCTCTTTTCATATATTATTAACACCTATTTTTTATGAGTTTAGTAAAAATATATTAATAAAGTATTTAAAAAGATAAGATCTTTTATATAATAATAGATCTTTAAAAAAATATATTATGATTGTGGAGAACTTTCTTCCGTTGCATGAATATTTCATAACTCTTCTTACTTTTTATTACTATTTTTACCGAATATGGTAATCCTCACAATGGCATTATAGTGAATTGAATTTTTTTAAAATCCTCTAAAACTGAGACATGTGGACGGTAAATAACTTTTTCTCTAAAATTTTAACATGTAGTTGATAAAATTTTGGTAATTTTTATTTTTTAAAACACTCTAAAATTGCAACATGTGGTTGATGAATTACTTTTTCTCTCTAAAATTATGACATATATAGATGATAAAAATACTTTCCCTCTTTAGAATTGTGACATGTTGATAAAATATTTTTTTCTCCCCTAAAAGTGTGACATGTAACTAATAAAATTACTTTTTTCCACACATTTCATTTCTTATTACTTGAGTGGTTTGCACTTGGTATATCATAATATAATAAATTCCTCTATTTGTTGAGTTTGTCTTTTTATTTTCAATTGTTTAACTAATCAGTAAATTTTCTTAGAAGTTCTCACTATACTATTCTATTTTAGATATATTACATATTGTTTAATTAAGTCAATTGAAAATTATAAAAATTTACTATATAATAATTTATTTTATCTATTAGATTAGTTCAATTTCATGACTTTAGTAATTCATCTTTCAATAACATTATTTGTAAAAATATTTGGCAATACTTATTCGATGACAAAATTAAAAAGATTTTTTTTAAAAAATATATCTAGCATGTTTATTTATCTTCAAATAGTTAAAATAAACATAAAAAATTAATATTATATACATATTTCTATTTTACGTGTTTTCAAGAATTTATCTTATTTATTACTATTTTTTAGTGCGCTATATTTTATGTTCTTTTTATTTATTATTAAAATCTACTCTTTTATGAGTTTAGTAAAAAATATATTAATAAATTATTTAAAAAGATAATATTTTTTATATAATAATCGGTCTGTAAAAAAATATATTCTAATTGTGGAGAACTTTTTTTCGTTGCATAAAATTTTCATAACTCTTCTTCCCTTTCTCACTATTTATATGAAATAATATTCTATGAAATAAGTTTGTACAAATATTTTGGGGATGAAGAAGAGGAAAACAAAAGAACAGTTAAAATTGTTTTAAACTTTTGTGATTATATAAGTTTATATTTTACTTCTGATGAACCAATTATGAGTTTCAAGTAATTTATTTATTCTAATTACTTTTTATGAATAGCATATAATCTTTTATGAATAATTTTATTCACTGCTTATGAAATATTAATGGCATAATTCAAATAGTAAAATTTAGAACTATTGATAATGTTAAAAATAGAGGTAGTGGTATCAGTCATTATCAAATTATTTTTAAAAATATTTTTTTAATTAAAACTTAATATTCTTAAGAATAAGTTTGTAAGAAGAACTAATTGATTCTTGATGTTCATTTTAACAAGTTTAATTTTTTTCTTAATTGTGTATAAAACTAAATTTAAATCATCACATTTATTTAGCATAAATTTATGTCTTTTTATCAAATTATAATTATTTTACATATTTCAAATCATGTTATTATAAATATCAAATTTCTTGAGTCAGGGTCCGGGCTTAGAATGGACCTTAAAAAACTAGTATTAATTACAAGTTTAAATCACAAAATCTTTTTCTTATCTTCACTATTTAATTAAGTCTTTCTACTATAAATTATATTAGGAGCATGTTGAGTTCCCCCATTGGCTATTTAGATATATATGTATGAGAATTTTCTATGTGTTTTTTGGTAATTCTCGCCAGGTTAATTAGCTTTGGTCTTGAGTTAAACTCAAAGTCCATTTTTAATGACATATCAAGGTCAAGAACATTCCAATTCTATGTTTACTCCATGTTGCACTTCATATTGTGTTATTCACATTTCCACACCTGGGTGTGAGAGGATTGTTGAATTCCCACATCAACTATTTAGGGATGTGATCAATGTCTCTCTATAAATGATCTTAGAAGATCTGCTGGTGTTATTATGTATTTTAATATTAAAATTAAAATTTTAATTTGCATGATCATTTATGGACATAAAGTGGAGAAAAATGTATCATTCTATTTTGATAACTCTTGTAATCTCTAGTATTTTATTTGTCCATTATCTACAATATTATGTCTTGTAACTCATATGACCATTAGGTTCTCGTAACTCTCATGACATTAGTTTCTTGTAACCTAAAGGTCATTTATCTACCAACTTTATTATCCACCTTCTTACTATTCAATATAAGGATGGATTTCTCACCTATAAATAGTGATGTTTCTTTCTTTATTTTGGGATAAGAAAAAATGATAAGTATGAAAAAATATTATTATATGTAGTAGTGAAAGAGAGAGTTGAGACATACAAAATATTCTAAGTCTTTAACTCTATTTACTATAGAAAAAAGAGTAATTATATTAGTGAAAAAGAGAGTTGAGACAAAAAACTATTCTAAGTCTTTAACTATATTCATTATAAAAAGAGAGTAACTATACGTTGAAGGAAGGTGTTTTTTGGTGTAGCTTTGGACTCTTCAACTAATTCGGAGTTGCTTGAGTTGCACATAGTAATAGGCTTTTGTATCCTGGAGGGGACAAGTCAAGAGTTGATACTGCTGGATCGATGTAGACTATACCGCAGTGGGCTTGAATCTTCTTAAAGAGAGGGAGATAACTGCGCCTCAGCAAAGAAGAAGATTATCTTATTTTCTTTATTTTTGTTATTTTTACTTCAACTGTAATTTATTATAATTTATGGTATATTACACCATCAATTTTAAGGAGATTCATGATTTTGTTACAGTTCAAAAAATTACGGATATCAAGATTGGAGATCTCAACATAACCTGCATCAACATCACTAGATCTTTTCAAGAGATGAACGAGAAGCGATAGACAAGTAAAGTATTTTTCTACTTGCTAAACTTAAGTGAAGTAAAGATTAAATTTCTACCTGTTGTGGAGAAAAGTTAAAAAAAAGTTACTTACCTAATATTTTTATGAATAAAATGATACTACTTTTTATAAACATAAAGTTATATTCAAATTCTTATAATAGTGGGGGTTGATGAAATGAGAAAAATATTCATCATGAAAAAGTGTGATTTTTTGCATATTTGAAAATGCTTTAAAATTTTTTATAAGTGCCTATATTGGTATTGAAAAAAGTTACATGTTATTATTTATGTATAATTTGATGTCTTTGACTCTATCATGCGTGTTATCAAATAAAGGATAAAAATATATTCAGTAGACATTTAACATGAAAGTGGGTGAGATAAATTTCATTTAGGAATGAAAAATACATAAATCATGTGATGAACATTTTCTTAATATATCACACTATGGAGAAAACAAATTTTTGAAATACAATTTTGTTGATTGTATGAATCATGCACCTACTTTTGATTTAAATATGTGAAAGTGATGTGAAAAAAAAGAGTTTGCTAGCCTAATAAAAAAATTAAGATATATGGATAATTGCACTTGACTTGAAATTGTGAATGTTGTAAAAAGTACTTAGCAGGCACAAGTAAATTAGGTATATTTTACTTGGTACGAAAGTTGAGGGTTGTTTAACAAAAAGAAAAATATTCTGCTATACTTAAAAACACTTTGTGATGCAAATGAGAAACTTTGGTACTAATTGTTGGAAATAAAAAATTATTATGACTAACTCTACTATGGATGCTGAGTTTGATGTTTTAACTTCAGCCCGTGAAAAAATAAATTGATTTAGAGACATTATATCAATCACTTTATTTTGATAAATTAACTTATTTCTAGTTTTAAGTTATTGTGATAGCACCGATATTATTGGTAGAGTATTAAGCTATAATAATAGTACATTTTAACTCATAAGAAGAAAATAATATTATGATTATATTTAACACGTGGTACCAATAAATAATTATGTAAAATCTTGTGATAATCTAGTAGATGAACTGATCAATACCTTGGCAGGATAAAAGGTATGGCACACATCGAGGAGGAAGGAATTGAAGCTCAAGAACTTCTAAATTATATATGATGAAACCCAACCTGGGGAATAGATATCTTATAACCACGTTTAATGGGATGAACGAATCATATAATGACTTGTTGTGAATGCACTATTGTTTAATCCCTCCCTATGATGTGAGTGCATTTTTCTGTAATAATCTGTGGAAATTGAGTCTAAGAACTCTTAATAAAATTCTATATCTCATATAAGTGGGATGTCAAAATTACAGGACCACCTTTGACAAATTTCACCTATGTGAGTGTAAAAGTAGGCCACTTTCGATGAGAATTGAGCTTATTCTCAAAAATGCTCATGGAAATTGGGATACCACAAGGTTGTAATGTGCTAGCTATTAAAGCTTATGTCAACATCCTGATTATTGTGTGTAGGAAGTGATACATTATTTTTCTTAAGTAGTCATAGTTCAAGTCTAAGACTACTACTGAATCTGGCGTAAAGGTTACTGTTTACTAAGTGAAGGTTCAATGCAAAGCACACCTTCATTATGCGTAGTAGTTTTCTTTCAACTAAATTGATGAAGTACTCTCGTATTAATATAAAAATAAGTGGAGAAATATTGGTGCTATTATGCATTTTAATAATAAAATTAAAATATTAATTTGCATGATCATTTATGGACATAAAGTGGAGAAAGCCGTGTCATTATATTTTGATAACTCTGGTAACTTCTAACACTTTATTTATCTAATATATACCACATATGTCTTGTAAATCATATGATCATTAGTTTCTTGTAACTCTTATGACATTTGTTTCTTGTAACCTAAAGGCCATTTATCTAATAACTTTACTACCCATCTTCATTTTATTCAATAGAAAGATGAATTCCTCACCCATAAATAGTAGGGTTTCTTCCTTTGTTGTGAGATAAGGAAAAAATGATAAGTGTGGAAAAGTATTATTGTGTAGTAGTGAAAGAGAGAGTTGAAAAATAGAAAATATTCTAAGTCTTTAACTATATTCACTATACAAAAGAGAGTAATTATATTCACTACTAAAAAATTGTGATTTTTGAAAGCCAATGTAGTCGGAATATAATAAAAAAATAAGATATTTTCGATAACCTTCCGGCTGTTTTAGGATAGTTGGAATAGATCTTGTCGAAAAAATATTTGCGACTATCATAGTCAGAAATTTCCGACCATAGTAGTTGCAACATGTAAATTATAAAATGACCAAATAAAAAATAATATTCTGACTAGAGTAGTCAGAAGATTAATAAATTAATTATTTAATAATTATAATTATTTCGACTACTGTAGTCAGAGCATTAATAAATAATTATTTAATAAATAGAATTTTTTGACTACTGTAGTCAAAAAATTAATAAAATAATTATTCCGACTACAATAGTTGGTATATTTAAGCTCCTAAGGGGAAGCAACCTAAAGGGTTATCTAGGAGAGTTTCAGAATCTTTTGAAGAGGTTTGGGGTGTTTTTGAACCACGGTGGCAGAATGCCTCCATGATTTGGGCGTGTCACGGAGGTTGAACATCTGCGATACATGGCGTGTTACAGAGCTTAGTCTCTGCGATACACACCATGTCACAGAGGCTAGTCACTGTGATGTCTCCGTGGCACGGAGGCTGTGTTTTCTTGCAGCCTTATTAAAGGTTTAAGGGGGCATTTTAGTCTTTAACCTCTCTCCTTAATCATCCAAATCATGATTTAAAACCCAAGAGGGGCATTATTTTCCCCATTCCTCACCAGTTAACAATGTGAAATCTTCTCCCATTCCTAAGAACACAAAAGTCAAAGTTTTTCTTAAGAATTTAACCATTCAAGGTCCCAACTCTAAGTCTTCTTCAAGAATTCAAGCAACTAAGGTATGTGGGGTATTCATCAATGGTTTCCTTACACTCATTGATTCCTAAGAATCTTTTGTATTTCATATATAAACCCTTCCCCTTTTTTTTATGAAATTTCAATGTTAAGCATAAATTTACTCAATATTCTCTTAGTAGTTTTGAATTCAAGCCATTCCAATATATTTCCCCATGTGAATTTTGTATGACATGATTTAAATTTTAATTACTCGTATCATGTTCAGTTGACACCATGCTAACTTACCAATTCATGAATTAAACCATGTGAGCATTTTGTCCTCATAAGTTTAACGTATTCCCATACTTATAATCATGAATTCCATAGGTTAGGGATATAATATATGTTTTGGGTATATGAATCATGAACTCCCTTATAGTGTTTTAGAATAATGTAATTGTATTTAAAGTATTATTTAGTGTTGGAGGGTTATGAACACCCGATACCTATATGTCTATACATGTTCCCATTTTCACATAACTAGTCAGTCAGATCATGATTTTACTACCATATTCAGATTACCATGTCCATGCTGAGAAATTATCAGTACCACATCATTCTAAATGAATAATAATACCAGTGCTATTCAGTTCGGAGTATAGCTTAGCACCAAGTTAATGTAGGGATGGCGACTCTCCTATCAACTTAGGCGGAGTCGTTAGTAGTAGTCCCTGAGTTCCAAAACTATGTAGCTAGCGTAGGTTATGAGGGGTCACCCATCAGTTTAGGCTTGACTTTCTCTTAGGGATCACCCATTAGCTTAGTCTTGACTCTATAGTCCTTCGGGATATCAACTTTATGGATCCACACTGTCAGTGTAGTACCCGTGGCAAGGTATTAACACCCTTTCAACTTGAGTTACAGGTTGGACCTCGATTAGCTCAAATTAGGGCATGTCGATTAAATTTTATCTCCCACAGTCTCAGTTAGTATTCACACTTTATCAACTTAAGTTTGCATGAGCAAGTGTTTAGTTCATAAGTTATTCAGTTAACCAATTTTGCATTCATTTTATATGTTCATGCATATATGCCCAGTGTTTATATATATATATCAGTTGTACCTATCTCATATACCAGTATATTTAAAGTACTGATCGCATACTCTCTTTTGCGTTATGTTTTCTTATAACATAGGTTAGGACGTTCAGTTCTCATCACCCTTAGCTAGTTTAGTATCACTTAGCAGTAGATGTGGTGAGTCCTCATCCATCGAATACAAGTCACTTATATGTATTTTCAGTATTTTCTTTAGTTCAGTCAGTTGAAGTTAGTTGGGGGTTTGTCCCATTAACTCCCTATGTCTTAGATGCTTTTAGATATTCAAATATTTAAACTTGTTTTTAGTTTTGCTTTT
The DNA here is from genome assembly GCA_030864225.1 of Capsicum baccatum var. pendulum. Taxonomy (NCBI): domain Eukaryota; kingdom Viridiplantae; phylum Streptophyta; class Magnoliopsida; order Solanales; family Solanaceae; genus Capsicum; species Capsicum baccatum. The sequence goes on along the minus strand of CM061560.1, from coordinate 152,514,305 downwards.
ACCAGCAGTCCAGACATGTTGAGTATTGTTTTAGTAGTATTTCTTAACAGTATTTTATCAGTTTAACTTTTACATATGATTTTTTATTATTACTTTATTCAATACTCACATTAGGTACCAGAAATAGGATTAGCTTGGGGTCACTTGTGGCCTTAAGCACCATATTATGACTAGGAGGTAGCCTCAAGTCAGGACAAAAATTGGTATCAGATCCTAAGGTTTTAAAGTGTTCTAGGGTATCTGAAAGCTACATTGAGTAGAGTTTTGTGTATAGGTGTGAAGCACGCCCCACTTATGGGCAAAATCCTATGAGCCATTTTAGGAAAGTTTCCATTCTTTCAGTATTCATGTCGTGCGAAAGAGCGTGAGCTCTATTGAATTTCTTTTTTATAACTCGCCCTTCATCCGTTTATAGAAAATGCCTCCTAAAAGAAACAACAGAAGAAGAAATGAGGATCATCCCACCCCACCACTTGTTTAGGAAGATCCCCCGAACAAATATGTTTCCCACACTGAATTCAAGGCTGCTTTCACAGCTTTCGACCATTCTGTGGCTGCTCAAAATAAATAGCAAGTTGTTGCCCTAGCTAATCAAGTAATGAATACAATTACAGCTAGGATATGAGACTTTACTCAGATGAATCCTCAAGTTTTTTCTGGATCCAAGTCTGAGAAAGATCCATAAGAGTTTCTAGATTATGTGTAGAAGGTGACCGACATCATGGGTGTCACTTCTAGTGAGAGTGCCGACTTAGCAGCTTATTAGTTGTAAGGATTAGCTCACACATGGTTTAAGAAATAAAAGGAGAGCAGAGATGTTGAGGCAGGATCTATAGAGTAGGAAGGTTTGCCACGACTTTCATAGACAGATTCATCCCATTAGAGTTGAGGGAGGCTAAGGTGCAGTAGTTTATAAATTTGAAGCAAGGTAAAATGAGTGTAAAGGAGTACTCACTTAAATTCACCTAGTTGGTGAGGCATGCTCCGACTATGGTGGCTGATTCTAGGTCCAGGATGATTAAGTTTGTGTTGGGATTTTTTGAGGAACTGGTTAAGGAGTGCAGGACAACTATGTTGATAAAGGAAATGGACCTTTCTAGGGTGATGGTTCATGCTCAGCATATTAATAAGGAGAAGATCAAAGAGAAGAAAAAAGAGAATAAGAGTGCCAAAACTGGTAGCTTTAACTTCTCGCAGCAAAGGTCTGATGGTTGGAGTCATTCTCAGTTTCGCTAGAAATTTTCAGCTTCAACCCCATCTTCAGCTAGCGTGCCAGTGCCTAAGTTCAGGAAGGAGTATAAGGATAGAGAGCCAGGCTCTAAGTACCAGAGTAGCATAAAAAGTGATCTCACCAATTAGTTTTGAAAAAAATGTGGTAAGAACCATAAAGGTGAGTGCATGGCAAACAGTGACGTATGCTTTGGGTATGGAAAATCAGACAACAAAATCAAGGAGTTCCCTATAGTTTCCCATCGAGGAAGAAATGATTGTCAGCAGGTCCAGACTAATTCTCCAGCCGCATCAGCACGTCGCCCTACTTAGCAGGGTGCCACCTCTTGTTCCACCAGTAGGCAGCGTCAGAACTGATTTATGCTCTCCAAACTAGACATAATTAAGAGATCTCTACTGATGTGGTTACGATTATGATAAAATTCTTCTATCTTCCGATTTATTCATTGTTAGACCCCGGAGCTTCACTTTTCTTTGTAACTTGTTATATAGCTATAGACTTCGGTGTTAGTCTCGACATAATAGTAGAGCCTTTCTTAGTGTCTACCTTAGTGGGTAGTTCTATTATAGCTAGACAGGTATACAAAAGTTACCCGATCACAGTGTCTCAAAAATCCACTTTAATAGACCTTGTTGAGTTAGTGATGAATGATTTTGATGTCATTCTAGGTATGGATTGACTTCACTCATGCTATGCCTCAGTTAATTATAGAAATATAATTGTCCAGTTCCAGTTTCCTAATGATCCTGTTATTGAATGGAGGACTAGTACTTCAGTGCCTAGGGGTCAGTTTGTCTTCTACATTAAGGCAAGAAAAATAATATCTAAGGGATGTATTTACCATCTCGTCTGAGTCAAGGGCTCAAATTTTGAAACTCTGAGTCTTTAGTCAGTTCCAGTAGTGAACAAATTTCTAGAAGTGTTCCCTGAAGATCTTCTCGGAGTCCCTCCCAAAGGGAAATTGACTTTGGAATAGATCTTCTTCCAGATACCCAGCCTATCTCAATTTCACCTTACAAAATGGCTCCATCTAAGCTTAATAAATTAAAGAAACAGATGAAATATCTCTTAGATAAGGGTTTCATCATACCTAGAATTTCCCCATGGAGTGCTCCAATTCTCTTCGTGCACAAGAAAGATGGTTCCCTCAGAATGTGCATTGACTACCGTCAGTTGATCAAGGTCATAATTAGAATACGTATCCTCTCCCTAAATTGATGAATTTTTCGGCCAACTTCAGGGTGCAAACTATTTCTCTTAGATAGACCTCACATCTGGCAATCATCAGTTGAGAGTCAGAGAATGTGACATCCCAAAGACAACTTTCAAAACTAGGTATGGTCACTTTGAATTCCTAGTTATGTCTTTTGGACTAACGAATGCTCCTGCAACTTTTATGGACTTGATGAACAGGGTGTTCAAGCAGTACTTAGACATATTCATCATAGTCTTTATAGATGAAATCCTTATCAATTCTCGTAGTGAGAACGATCATGCAGACGATTTGAGGGTTGTATTGCAGACCCTTAAGGATTACCAGTTATTCACTAAGTTTAGCAAATGTGAATTCTGGTTAAGATCATTAGATTTTCTTGGTCATATTATTTTTGGTGGTGGTATTCGAGTTGATCCTTAAGAGACTGAAGCGATGGAAAACTGGCCTAGACCTATTTTTCTATCAGATGTTAGGAGTTTTTTTTAGGTTTAGTTGGTTACTATAGATGGTTTATTGAATATTTTTCTTCTATTTCTTCTCTCATGTCTCGATTAACCTAAAAGAAAGTCAAATTTTAGTGGTTAAATTCCCGCGAGAAGAGTTTTGAAGAGTTGAAGACTCGACTCACTTCCGCTCTAGTTTTGACTTCACCAGATAGCACAGATAGGTTTGTAGTCTATTGTGATGCTTCTAGAGTTGGTCTTGATTGTGTGTTAATGCAGTGAGGTAAGGTCGTAGCCTATGCCTCTAGACAACTTAAACCCTATGAGAAGAATTACCCTACCCATGACCTTGAGTTGGCAGCAGTTGTCTTTGCCTTAAAGATTTGGAGACATTACCTTTATGGGGTTCATGTTGATGTTTCTACAGATCATAAGAGTTTATAGTATGTGTTCATAAAGAAAGACCTTAATCTTCATTAGAGACAGTGGATGGAATTATTAAAGGATTGTGATATGAGTGTGTTGTATCACCCGAATAAGGATAATATAGTAGTCAATCCCCTTAGTAGATTGTCTATGGAAAGTGTTGCACATTTTGAAGATGATAAGAAGGAGTTAGTCCGTGAGGTTCATCAGCTTGCTAGGTTAGGTGTTTGGTTGGTTGATTCTTCCAAATGTAGTATATGGGTTCAGAATGGTTCATAATCTTCATTGGCTGCCGAAGTAAAAGAAAAACAAGACAGGGATCCTATTTTAGTCAAGTTGAAGGAGTCAATTAGGGATCAGGAGGTTGAAGTTTTCTCCCACAGGGGAGATGGTGTGCTTCATTGTCAAGGATGGTTTTGTGTTTTGTGTGTTGATGGTTTGAGATAGAAAATATTGGTAGAAGTATATGGTTCACGATATTTTATTCTCCCAGGAGCCACTAAGATGTACCATGATTTGCGGGAAATCTATTAGGGAGTGGTATGAAGAAAGATATTATGGAATTCGTGGCTAATAGTTTAAATTGTCCGCAAGTTTAAGGTTGAGAACTAGAGGCCTAGTGGTATGCTTCAGGAGTTCAGCATCTCTACTTGAAAGTGGGAGGTGGTGAACATGGATTTTGTGATAGGGTTACCTCATACACATCATAAATATGACTCAATTTCTGTAGATCGAATGACCAAGGCATCCCATTTCTTGCCTGTTCATATTTCATATTCAACTGAGGATTATGCTAGACTCTATTTTAGCGAGTTGGTAAAGTTGCATGGGGTTTCACTGACCATTATTTTAGATAAAGGTACCCAGTTTACCTCTCACTTTTGAAAGGCCTTTCAGAAGGGTCTTGGTACCCAAGTTTATCTCAATAAAACTTTTATCCTCAGACAGATGGTCAGGCAGAGAGGACCATTCAAACATTGGAGGATATGTTGAGGGCTTGTATTATCAACTTCAAGGGTAGTTGGGATGACCACTTACCTTTGATTGAGTATTTCTACAAAAATAGCTATCACTCTAGTATTCAAATGGCTCCGTTCGAGTCTCTCTGTGGAAGAATATATCTCTTATTAGTTGATTTGAAGTAGGTGAGGCTGCTTTGATAAGCCCAGATTTAGTTTATAAGGGGATGGAGAAAGTTTAGTTGATCCGAGAAAGATTGAAGACAGTCCAAAATCATCAGAAATCCTTTGCAGATATGAGGAGAAGAGATATTGAGTTTGACGTTAGTGACTTGGTGTATTTAAAGATATTGCCTATAAAAGGGGTGGAGATTTTGTAAGAAAGGGAAGCTCAGTCCGCGCTATGTTGGACTATATAAGATTTTGAGTTATTTTGGGAAGGTAGCTTATGAGTTAGAGTTGCTTGCAGATTTGGCATCAGTGCATCCGTTGTTTCATGTCTCTTTGCTAAAAAAATGTATTGGTGACTCAGCTTGTAATGACCTAAACCAGGCCTGTCCGTGATGGGCATATTAAGTTCCAAGTGGACCGGAGACCACCCATTACACCTAACCAAGTAAATATAAGATTCTCAATAACGGATGAATTCTGAACATATAACAAGATAGATTAAAGAATAATTTATACTTCTATGATAAAAAATCAACCACCAGCCTAAACAATCGGCCAACACCACCCAAGTCCACAGTAATCCAACAAAGCCTTCTAAATAAGAACCAAAACTGAGTATCAATAAAGTGTCGGGACATGCCCCCGACTATAGCCAAAAATACATCTAAACAGTCTAAAGCATAAGAGACCAAACAATGAAATATAGTCTTCTGATGTATGGAAGCTCACTACTTCAATGTCAACTCAAGTGCTCATCTCGAATCCTAATCCTACATCACGTGGGGATACAACATCCAAAGATGGTTAGTAGTTGGAGTGCTAGCATATAGCTCAAGGATATGGGATAACATGATCAGCAGTTCAAAATCATTCAATGCATATACATATACATATACATATAATACATCTCGGGATAGGGAACAAGGCTTAACATGCATTTCAAAACCTTAGTCTGGATTGTGTAGCTCAACCGTCATAACATATAAGGCACCCACGGACTATATGGGCCCAACTCTCTCTCAACTGGTAAGGCCCTAACACGTGTGGCCGCATGACTAGAGGGTATAATATGCACTATAGGGGGACTCGAACCTCCTTGCATATCAAGGTGACACGAGCACCAAATTATGTAATAATATGTGGGGGAGTCGAACCTTCCAATCGTATAAGAATAATAATAAGAAGGGGGACTCAAACCACCCAATCATATAGATCCTCCGATCGACAACTGCGGTTTTTAGTGATGGCCTCTTGGACATCCACTTTCATGACTCAGCTACACAACCCTCTTTAAATCCCAATTAAAATATTTATCACACAATCCTATTCATTGAACCACAATACACATTTAAGCATACACTGTTGGTATCATTATACCTACTACACTTGCAAGGTATCATCAACATGTCAAAACAATTTCACAACCCCTCTTGGTTCAATTATGCAATAGCTTTTGAAAACACTAACCCATAAGGTTCAATTCAACATCATAATGCAATAGTTCAAGAATAGTTAAATTCCCATATTTTATCATAACTAAAATAAACTTCACATTATGGAGTTGGGGTCATTATCACTTCAAAAGTAACAACTTTTGGGAAAATTACAATTTCCAAGTTCATTCATCATACCCATGCACCTACAAGTTCAAAACCATATTTAAAACATGAGTAATGCACAACAAAACCATGAGAAAATAATTAATTGACCATTTATGTCAAAACCCCAAATCATGTCAAAACCCTTGCTTTTAATCACCTAAATAACCATGTACTTTCATGAAATAGAGATATTAAGTTTAAGGGTAGAGTCACATGCCTAAAAATATCATGTTTCACAAAGAGAATTTAACTTTAAAATCCTTAGATGACCAACTTAATAAACCCTAGCTTGACTTTCTTAAGGGAATTCAGAGAGCCTTTTGGAGTGTTTGAGAAGTTACCACGATTAGTTTCTAAGTGCTAATGGCACCCTAAAGAGGTTATAAGATGTGGGTTTCAATTTGGTTAAGATGTGAAATATCCTGAATGCCCTTAACTTAAAAGCTGAAAAAGTGCCGCCTTTGACTAGGGTCAACCTTTGACTTATAGCCACTCCTTACGACTCATCACCATAAGTTGTAACCAAGGAAGTACCACTAAGGCACCCTACACTATTGAATTTACGACTTAGCCACAAGATTCATAATGGGACCCTATGACTCATAGGGTCCAGTCGTAGTCAACATAGAACCCAAATTGGGGTATACACTGGACACCATACGATTACACCTAATGACTCGTAACATATACTTATGGCTCTTAGAGAGCCACTCGTTCTCAGAGAAGAAACTAGCCATAAACTTACTGATTTGGTTTTGACTCTTTCCAATGACTCATCAGGATACCCTACGACTCATAGGGTCCAGTCACAACCAAGGTAGTGAGTATAAAATTCCAGGAATTTCCAAGGACAAAAAACCCGAGGGGTTACATACTCCTTCCTTAGTATTATTCATCCTCAAATGATAGGACATGGCATTTGCTAGCATGATTTTACTCAACAAAGATGCCAAGGAAATCACTTTTCCCTTTAACAATGTCAGAAAAAAAAGATGTTAAGCAATACACATACCTTAAGCATGATTATTTGGAATAGGAAACAAGAACGGGTACTTGAACTTCATGTCCTCCTGGGCTTCCCAAGTAGCTTCTTCAACCTTTTGGTTCCGCCAAAGAACCTTTACCGAATCCATGTCCTTAGACTGCAACAGACGAACTTGCTGATCCAAAATATCCACCAAAACTTCCTTATAAGACAAGGAATTCAAAATATCCATCTTTTCCAAAGGGACAGCCGTCGAAGGATCACCCACGCACTTTCTCAACATCGACACATAAAAATCTGGTGAATGGAGTCCAAATCAGAAGACAACTCCAATTCATAAGCAACATTACCAAATATTTTAAAGACCAAGTAGGAACCAACATAATAGGGGATAAGCTTCCCCTTCTTCCCAAACTACATCACTTTCTTCATGGGAGATACCTTTAGGAAAACCTAATCTCCCACCTTAAATTATAGTTCTCTTCACCTCATGTCTGCATAGGAATTTTGGAGACTTTGGACGGTATTAAGACTATATCTAATCATCCTCACCTTTTCCATCATTTGGCGAACCAAATTCAGGCCAAACATCTCAGCCTCACCAACTTCAAACCACCTGATTGGAGACCTACATCTCTTACCATACAAAGCCTCAAAAGGATCTATACAGGTGCTAGAGTGATAACTGTTGTTGTAAGAAAATTCAATGTGTGGCAAGTCGTCAACCCAACTACCACCATAATCAATTATACAAGCCCAAAGCATATTTTTCAAAACCTGAATCATCATTTTTGCTTTTCTATCCATCTACGGGTGGAAAGCAGTGCTAAGGAACATCTTAGTCCCCAAACCCCTCTAAAATGTCCTCTAAAAGTAATATGAGAACTGAGTAGCCCAATCATAAATGATGAAAACTGGAGCACCATGAAACTTTATGATCTCCTTGATGAACAACTTAGCATAGTCCTCAAAAGGGAAATTAGTCCTCCCTGGCAAAAAGTGAGCAGACTTAGTCATCCTATCCATTATAACCCAAATCAAATCAAACTGCTGGCGAGATTGTGGAAGATAAGTAACAAAATCCATATTAATTATCTCTTTTTCCAAACTGACAACTCAATCTCTTGAGACAACCCTTTGGGTCTTAAGTTTTCCACTTTCACTTGCTGACATACCATGCACTTAGCCACAAAATTACCCATATACCACTTCATATTATTCTACTAATAAATCTCCTTAAGGTTATGATACATCTTCGTTGACCTAGGATGAACCGTATACCATGACTCATGGGCCTCAACCAAAATACTACCTCACAAGCCATCAATGTCAGGAACAAATAACCTCTCTTGGTACCTCAAGATACTATCACCACCAATCTAAAAAACCAGCACCTTCTACTTGCCTACATCATTCTTTATTTGCATCAAGATAGGCTCCACCACTTGCTTCTCTTTTACTTTCGAACCAAGGGACTACTATGCCACCTTTTACATAAATAGTCCAATAGACAAACTCCAAGGTTAGCCAAACGGTGAATGTCCTTAACCAATTCCTGCTTATCCTCATCCATATGAGAGGAGCTTCCCATATATAACCTGTTAAGAGCATCAGAAACTATGTTAGCTTTACTTGGGTAGTAACGAATACTCATGTCATAATTCTTGAGCAGATCAAGCCACCTTCTCTACCTGAGGTCAGCCTATAGAGTCAAGTATGGGGAAGATACAATTCAAGTATTTGAGCTGTAAGACAAGATACGAGTCGTACAGAGAAGTCATAAGTATAACAGAACCTAAGATACTATTCAAAGATTGAAGTGATAGAAGTATACGAGTCCAAAGTCTGAGTATGACTCGTATTGAGAAGTCGTATACAAACCAGTGTTCCAGACTTGGAAGGACAAAAATCCCAACTGGATACAAGTGAAAGACATGAGTCTACAATCAGGTAGAACTCGTAAGAAGAAGTTATAATTTGAAAAAGAAGTTGCGGCCTTGGGAGATAAGACATTGGAATGAATAAGACAAGGCCGGGTATGACTAGTATAGTACCGATACGAGCAAAGACCAAGTCGTACTGACTGACTACTTAACTTTACCTTTACCATTTTTATTAGGATTTTAATGTTATTTTGAGATACTATCAATACCCTAGGGTTTATCTTTTATTAGGTTACGCTCTTTTACATATTATTATAATACTTTTACAATTGCTCTTGATATTTTGTGCTGTTATTCAATTAAAGAATTTGGAGTTTATTTATCTTATTTTTGTGCAATTGATTTTATATGTTCTTCATTGATAATCATGGTTTCTTGCACAAATATGAGAGGCTAATCTCCTTGACTAGGGTTATGAGAACCCTGACCGATTAGCTATGTAGAGAAAGTATGAAATTCATATATTCTAGGGTTTTTGCATGTATCTCAATCTTCTGTAAGATAATTAATCTTGAGTATCTACAATAACTTAAGATAGCCTTTATTTGTATCCATTCTTACAAGGAAGCTTGTGTTTGCGAAAATAAGATTAGGATAGTAATTTGGGATTTACCTCCACCTTTTAGTTCCTGCCATCTCATATATTCACTTGATCCTACCCCGTGATAGTGAACTGAGGTCATAGCAAGGAGAAATAAGGCAACACCCTGAGGCTTACTTAGTAAAGAGTGAAATTTATCTTCACGCTTAATAGGCGACTGATAATACCTATTTTGTAGGCTTTGCATGCAGAACAATAAAACTGTTGGGTTGATCATGGGAAATTTACGAAGTTGAGAAGCCAGGGGTAACACAAACCTAGTATTCATCTCATATTGTCTACAACTCAAAAACATTCAAAATTTGGTGACTACTTACAATTGATAACTACAATCCCCCTATTTACTTTCTGTATTACTTGCGGATTACATCAAGTCAAGCAACTATTCATGTTTTCCTTGTAGGATCGACCTCAACCTAGTTTGGTTACTATATTTGAAAATGACTGCTTTATCCTTCAATTGGAGTTGTATTTTGGGCGACATCAAATTTGGCGCTATTGTCGGGGACAATAGTTTGAGTAGTGAATTGAATGGTGAAGTTCATGATTTTTTTGGTTTTGATTTGGCATACACTACTAAGAGTAGAGGTAATCCCTTACTACCTTTTGATCCAGAACCAGAGAGAATCCTTTAAACACTGAGAAGGATGTCAGGACAAGTCCATAAAGGGGTTCAAGATCCCCCACATATGGATCTGAACGTGTCACTCCTGTATGATCTCTTAGGTCCACATAATATTATAGATTTACAGACACAACAACTATTGGAGAGAGAACATAGAGAAGAAAAAGAGGCCATACTTGTTGTAGAGCAAGAGTTAACTCAACAAGGTAGATTAGTCAGGCCTAGACACGTTGTTGATTGTTGATTTCAGAGAGTTAGAGCTCCATTTATTCTGACATATAATCACTTAGACCCATATGAGAAGGATGATGAAGATCTAGGTTATGTTGAGCCTACGAAGTCTAGAGCCATTGTTTCTCCTACTTTAGCCCTTAATGTGAAGTTTGATATCACTAGTGCTATGGTCCAATTGTTGAATCTCAGTGGTGAATCTAAGGATGACATAAATATACACCTTGCAAATTTTCTTAGGATCTCCACATCTTATACTATTCTAGGGGTTAATCAGGAAGCATTGAGATTAAAGTTATTCCCATTCTTTTTGATAAGTGAAACATCAGTATGGTTAGGAGAACTTCCAAGAGGATCTACCATGTCTTGGCACAAGTTGAAAACATAGTTTCTGAGCAAATTTTTCCCTCTTGCAAGGTGTTACGGTTGAAATTAAAAATTTATAATTTCAGACAGCTACCTGTAGAGTCTATGTATGAGGTGTGGTTTTGATTTAAGAAGAAGCTGAGCATGGTACCAAATCACAGAATTAGAGGATCTAACTTGTCTGAGCTATTCTATAAATCATTGAATAATAGTTTAAGAGCTATGGTAGATACTATTTCAGGAGGATTATTTATGCATTTTCACTGGGATACTGCACAGGAAATGCTAAACGATATCGTGATGACCAACAGAGGATGTCATACTTGAGATTCAGAATATGGTGGTGGTACAGTATCTATTAGAGAAACAAATAATTATAGAGCAACAAATTACATGGTAGCACAAGAGGTTTCATAGCTTCATACAGATATTGGGTTGCTTACAAAATAATTTGCAGTAATTAATGCTGAGAAAGTGAATGAAGTGGCAATACAGGGGTCTATTTCCAAACCATTAGAGATTGAATCTAAAGAAGAGGCAAAGTATCTTGATCGTATATTGGTGGATTTATGAGTCAAAGAAAAGGGAATCAAGGTTAGAACTATTATAATAATAGATAGATAGAAGTAGAGAGAGATGGGATTGGACTTTTGTCTATAAGGAGAAAAGTGATAAGTATATTCTAGTAGTCGAGATACAGAGTCTAGAATACAGGCACTTTTGTCTAAGCTGGTAAAACAACAAGAAAGTCAAGAGAACTACCTAAAGGATATCAAATCTGATCTGTTAGGATTGAACCAGAAAGTTGAGTCACATGCTAGAACAATCAAGCAATTGGAGAAACAATTTGGTTAGATGTCATCCACAGTGAATTAGAGACAACCTGGCACTCTTTCGAGCAATATAGAGGTAAATCCTAGAAATAATAGTCAATGCCATTCCATTACCACTTGAAGTGGTAAGGTTACTACAGACCCACCTGTATCCACAATTAATGAGTAGAAGAATATGGATGGGTCAGTTGATTTTGGGAGAAGTAGCAAGCAGAAGAAAAGAGAGGAGAAGGCTATAGAGCTTGTGCTGAAGCCCATTCCATGACCTCTTCCTCCTTATATAGAAATAATGAAAAAAGGAAGAAGATGGTAAGTATCAGAAATTTTTGTTTATTAAAAATAGTTGACTGTCAATATACCGCTTGTAGAGGCATTGGAGCAGATGCCAGGATATACAAAATTCATGAAGGATTTGATCACCAAGAAAAGGTCAGTTGGTTATGAGCCAGTTAACAATATTCATCATTCCACTGTTGTAGTTACTAGATCTTTGGTTGAGAAGAAGGTGGATCCTGGCTCATTCATAATACCTTGCACTATTGGGTATTTAAACTTCACTCGAGCATTATGTGACTTGGGGGCTAGCATCAACCTCATGCCCTTTTTTGTATTCAAGAAATTGGGGTTGGGAGCTCATAAACAAACTACCATGAGACTAGTGATGGCTGACAGAACAGTAAAAAAGCCTGTTAGTATCCTTAATGATGTTTTGGTAAAAGTGGCTTCTTTTATAATCCTGCTAAGTTTGTTATATTAGATTGTTAAGTGGACTTTCAGGTCCCAATTATTTTAGGAATATAATTTTTGGCTATAGGTAGGACATTGATTGATCTAGAGAACGGACATCTGATGCTATGACTCATTGATGAACAGGTGACATTTAACATATGTAAATCTATGAAATAGCCTAACGAATTGAGGGTGGTATCCGTGATTAATGTATATGATAAGGATATAGATTCATTCCATAATATTGATGTAGTTACTTTATGGGATGATGGTTCTGATGATATTGTTCCTATTGAAGAGGGACTAGGTATCGAAGCGTTGGCAGCTGTGATCATAAATTTTGACTCTAATGGTATCGAGAAGTATGAGGAGCTAGTAAGTGCACTAAATAGTAGTGGTTATAATTTTGTGCCAAAGAAGCTTGATTTAGACTTAAAGAATAGAACTACTCCACCTGCTCGCCCATCCATTGAGGAACCACTGATGTTAGAGTTGAAGGTCCTCCCATCTCACTTGTGATATGCATTTTTTGGGATCCAATAATACTTTGCCGGTTATTATTATAGCTGATCTAAAACAGTCAGAAGAAGAAGAGTTATTGTCAGTATTATAGAGATTCAAGAGGGCCATTGCAGATATTGTAGGTATTTTAACTAGTTTGTGTAATCACAAAATATAAGTTGAACCAGATTGTGTTCCATCAATTGAACATCAGTATCGACTTAATCCTATAATACAGGAGGTGGTAAAGAAAGAAATAATCAAGTGGTTGGATGCTGGTGTAGTGTATCTTATTGCTATAACAAGTGGGTCAGTTTGGTATAATGCATTTCGAAGAAAGATGGAATCACTATCGTTCCTATCAAGAAGTATTAGCTAGTTCCTATGAGGCTAGTCACTAGATGTAGAGTGTGCATAGATTATAGAAAATTGAATGGATAGACTTAGAATGACCATTTGTCTATGTCTTTCATAGATTAGATGTTAGAAAGGTTAGCAGGCAGAGAATAGTATTATTTTCTTGATGGATACTCAGGCTACAATCAAATCACTATTACACCTGAGGACCAAGAGAAGACTACTTTTACATGTCCTTATGGGACCTTTTCAATCAAGCAAATGCCATTCTATCTATGCAACATCCCAACCATATTTTAGAGATACATGACTTCTATTTTCTCTGATACGGTCGAAGACACCATTGAAGTTTTTATGGATGATTTTTCAGTTATTGGTCATTCTTTTAAAGACTGAAGCATTTGGTAAATTCTCTCCAAAGGTGTGAATCATACAACTTAGTACTTCATTGGGAAAGTGCGATTTTATGGTCAAAGAAGGAATTGTGCTTGGGCACAAGATTTCAAAGAGAGGCATAGAGGTTGATCGAGCTAAGATTGAGGTTATTGAAAAATTACCTTACCCAATTTCTATGAAAGAGATTCAAAGTTTTCTAGGGCATCCAAGTTTTTAGGCGATTTATCAAGGATTTCTCAAAAATTGCTAATCTCCTTTGCAAGCTTTTTGAGAAGAAGGTAAAATTTAATTTTGATGATGCATGTAAGAAGGCTTTTGAAAGACTAAAAGAAAAGTTAGTGACTGCTCCAATCATTGTGTCTCCTGATTGGTCCTCACATTTTGAGATTATAGTAGATTGTCCTTAGGGGTTGTACTAGGCCAACAGTAAGAAAAGACCCTTTATCCTATCTACTATGCTAGTAAGGCACTAAATCCTTCTCAAAAGAACTATACCATGATGGAGAAAGAGTTATTGGCAATAGTTTTTACATTTGAAAAGTTTAGATCTTGTTTGATTGGGACAAAGGTGATTGTTCACACTGATCATGAAGCATTGTGGTACCTAATGGCTAAAAAAGATGAAAAACCTAGGCTTATTCAGTGGGTGCTGTTGTTGCAAGAATTTGAATTTGAGGTGAAGGACAGAAAAGGCACGGAAATCCTACAATGCGATTACTATTGGCCAACCATATACAAAGATGCTCATGATTTCACTTCTGCTTATGATCAATGTCAGCGACTATGTACTATTTCTAGAAGACATGAACTACCTATGACTCCTATTTTAGAATTGAAAATGTTTGATGTATGGGGCATAGATTTTATGGAACCTTTCGTGAGTTTGTTTGGCATGAAATACATACTTGTGGATGTGGAATATGTTTTGAAGTGGGTGGAAGCAATTGTGCTTCCAAACAATAAAACTCATAGTGTCACTGCATTTTTGAGAAAGAACATCTTTTCTCGATTTGGTACGCCATGTGCTATTATTAATGACAGAGGGACAGATTTCTGTAATTACATATTCAAAAGTTTGCTTAAAAAATATGGTGTGAACCATAGGGTGGAAACACTCTATCATCCGAAGACTAGTGGAAAGTTTAAGTATCTAATTGAGAAATCAAGTCCATATCAGCAAAGACTATGAATGCCAATAGGCTTGATTGAGTAAGAAAGTTAGATGATGAATTGTGGCTTACCACACAACTTACAAAACCCCTATAGGTTCTTTACCTTATCATTTTGTGTATGGCAAAGCTTGCCATTTACTAATAAGTTGAAGAAGGTGAACCTAGAGTGGAAGGATGCAAAAAAGTCAAGGCTGAATAGCATCGATGAATTGGATCAATTTCGGATCTGGGTATATAAATGTTCAGCTCTTTACAAAGAAAAGATGAAGTTGCATCACGACCGCAAAATTGAGAAGAGGGTATTTGAAAAAGGTAACTAGGTGCTACTAAATAATTACAAGCTTCATTTGTTTCCAGGTAAGCTAAGGTCGAGGTGGAATGGTCCATTCACAGTTATAAGAGTTTATCCCTATGGTGATTTAGAACTTAAGAGGGATAGTAATCGCCTATTCAAGGTGAACAAAAAAAGAGTGAAGAACTATATGAAAAATATAGAAGACGTGAATGAAGTAACTATGATTGACCTTGATCAAGGATGAGTAATCAAGGCAATTGAGTTGTGCCGACGATGTTAAATCAAGCGCTGAATGGGAGGCAACCCATAGGGATAGTTGGTGAAATCTGAGCATCCAACTTAGCCACGTCGTGCCGCGACGTTAAATCAAGTATTGCTTGGAAGGCAACCTATGTTTTTGCACTTATATTATTTATAGGGTAACATGTTTGTTCAATGTGCAGGACTAAGAAATGCAGACAAAACCAAGAGAAAGTGAAAAGTAGTCATACGAACTCTTTATGAGTCGTATCTAATTGGTACGACTTGTAAGTAGGAGTCATATTGACCTGGGAACAAAATCAAAACCAGGTAAAAGATTCTAGAATTGATACGATTCTCAGAATAAGTCATACTATCAAGGTACAATTTGTTACCTTGAGTCGTACCCACTCTAGAAACCCAAGTAAATTCCAGGTCTATACGAGTCAAAGAAATAACCCGTAAGCCTGGATGCGAGTCATATACACAACTTGTACCCATGCTTACTATGTCAAATCTCAGGTTGACCCGGCCAAACTCTTCAATTAAACGGAAGAAAGGTATAAGATTGGGCACCCAAATGAAACTACTCATATCCAGTTCATTCTTCACCCTAATTTCAACAATTAATTTGCAAAATCAACTTTTTTCAACTGATTAAACTATCAAAAACTCCAAATCTTTAAATTTGTGTGATTCAAACTTGAATTTGGGAAAAAATATACATTGAACTCGAGCACTCAACATCTTCAAGCATCATGTAAGTTCCTAAACTCATTTTCTCTACTTTGCAAGTTGAAATGAAGTAGTATTCGTCATTATGAACTTGAGTTGAGTTAGATTTATACAATTATTTAATTGTTGGTACCCTAGCTTAGGTATTTTTGTTGGAAA
Organism: Capsicum baccatum var. pendulum; assembly: GCA_030864225.1. Taxonomy (NCBI): domain Eukaryota; kingdom Viridiplantae; phylum Streptophyta; class Magnoliopsida; order Solanales; family Solanaceae; genus Capsicum; species Capsicum baccatum. The sequence goes on along the minus strand of CM061560.1, from coordinate 152,498,090 downwards.
TTTAAGATTGTGGTAGAACAAGAGTTTGGTAAATGAATTTTCTATGTTGTGTATACTAAGATGATGGATATAGTTGAAATTCATAATGGGTATTTTAGGAAATTACTACGGAGTCAAAATTTAAAGTTGGACTTCAATGTTGCAGTGGATACGAGACCTCTTACGATTTGTACCCATCGGTAGATGAGTCATAATAGGAATCGTACGCACTGACAACACTGAAGTTCAACAAATTTAAGGTTTTTGAATTGATATGACTCAACCTTACGAGTCATACCCAGACCATATAACTCATACATACTTAGTCGTACCTACCTGGGATGATTTAGGTTAGAATAAATATTTTTGATCAACTTATGACTATTGGTAATGAGTCGTACCCTTCCAGTATAACTGTTTGAAAGGAGTCGTAAGCTAACCAGTAAACAAAGGTCATGCACTAAACAAAATACGACTCGGCTATACTAGTCATACTCAGTTGGTACGACTCGTACCCACCACTTGTACCTGAATCAGAACAAGCACATTGAACTTTAGATTTAATTTTTTCTTATCTTTTCTTTACATAAATACTAATAATGGAGTATTTGAAGGAACCATGCCTCCAAAGAACATTTCCTCATCCAAGCAACTTGCGAAGAAGGACACTAAGCAAGCATCAATGGCTAGTACAAAATTCAGTGATTCTAAGTATGAGACTTTATCTAAAAGCAATAGGGAAGTTTATGATAAAACCTATAAGAAGATAGTTGCACAAAAGGGGAAGACATCTATAAAGGCTAAGGGGAGGAAGGTAGTTCTCCAAGACTCAGAATCACCCCCAAAGGGCCCACAGAGGAAGAATCCTACTACATCTCCTCCCCATATACCTCAACCACCTTCTGATGTGATACAAAATCAAACCAACAACACCAAGAGCTTCAAGTAGGCTCGGATTTCAGTCCAACAACACAAGAACAACAAGTTTAAGTTTCAGTTTTTCAGCCCACAACACAAGAACAACAAGATAGATAACAATGCTAGTGAATCGAAAAGAGCCCCACACGGCTTCACTAGACTTTAAGATAACAAAATCAACAACAACAACAAGATAAAGAAAGATAGATAACTTGACATATAACATTCAAGAAACTAAGAACCCTAACATCAAGAGAGGACCCTAAGTCTAAGGAATATAAACACCAAGTTCTTACGAGGACCAAGAGGCACTCAACAACCTCAAAACCCTTGTTTCTAGCCAAAGAGACAACACAAGTATCCCTCTACTTGTGAGATAATAGGGGCGGCTTCTATGAGTGGAAGAGAGAGGAAATGTTTAGTGTTTTTAGGTTACAAAAATCAGCATTCAAAAACTAAGGAATAACTCTCTAACATGTTCTATTTATACTACAAACAAAAAGGGGTAAAATGACCCATCCGCCCTTGCTTCTTGTGCCAACCTTGGAGAGTAGTTTATTACACATTAGGACCTCTCTTCACACATAAAAACGTTTAGGTCCTTGGTTGGTTCAATCACCAACTCACACACGGCCATTTGCATGAACAAAGCTTGGAGTTTTTGTAATTCCCGAGCTTGGCTTCGTGTGAAAGGCCGTGTACCTGTGGAGGCTGCCCTAACCATATCATCCTCTCCATCTTGAAAGGAATTTGACCTCAAATTCAGCATTTGGTCATCTTCAACCGCATCCACGAGGGAGAGATCACCAACGTTGAAAGTGTTGTGCACTTGATATTCCGGTGGAAGGTCAATCTTGTAGGCGTTGTCATTGATTCTCTCAAGTACTTGGAAAGGACCATCACCCCTTGGCAGCAATTTGGACTTCCTTTGAGCTGGAAACCGATCCTTTCGAAGATGCACCCACACCCAATCTCCGGGTTCAAGCACAAGCCTTCTTCTCCCTTTGTTTACCCTTTTTGCAATCTCTTGGTTCTTCTTTTCAAGCTTGATCCGCACCGTCTCATGCATTTTCTTCATTGCCTCGGCTCTTTTATTTCCATCTAAGCTGGTCATGAGATCACTATACAAAGGAGTGAGATCTAAAGGGGTAAGGGGATTTAGGCCGTAAACACATTCAAAGGGAGTCATTCCCGTGCTCGAATGTATTACCCGGTTGTATGCAAATTCCACCAAGGGTAGGTGATCTTCCCATGAAGTCAGCTTACCTTTAACCATAGAACGTAGCATAGACCCCAAGGTTCTATTTACTACCTCCGTTTGGCCATCGGTTTGTGGGTGACAAGAAGTGGAGAAAAGTAACTTCGTTCCAAGCCTACACCACATGGACTTCCAAAAGAGACTTAGGAACTTGGAGTCCCTATCGCTCACAATAGTCCTCGGTACCCCGTGAAGCTTTACAACATGTGCAACAAATAATGAAGCTACACTACGAGCATCCTCGGTTTTAGCACATGGAATAAAATGAGCCATTTTAGAGAATCTATCAACAATAACAAAAATGCTATCTCGGCCCTTTCTAGTCCTTGGCAGCCCCAAAACAAAATCCATCGAAATGTCCAACCAAGGCCTAAGGGGAGTAGGGAGTGGGGTGTATAATCCTTGAGGTAGGAGACGAGATTTCGCACTCCGGCAGGCCACGCATTGACTACAAATTTTAGTGACGTCTTTGCGCATTTTGGGCCAATAGAAGTTCTCCTCTAAGATTCCGAGGGTCTTGTCTACCCCAAAGTGACCCATGAGGCCTCCGTCATGGGCCTCCCTCACAAATAATTCCCTCCAAGAACTAGAAGGAACACACAACCTCCTCCCCTTGAACAAATACCCATCGAACCGAGAGTAGGAGGAATGGTCATTCTCCTTAAGCCAACGGTCCCTTCCCCACTCTTCGCATTCCCTAAAAATAGGAGCAAAGGTAGGATAGTCGGTATACAACAACCGCAAGCTCTCAAAACCCATCAATTTAGAAGACAAGGTAGCAACAAGCACATGCTTCCTAGACAAGGCATCGGCAACAACATTTTCCTTTCCCCTTTTGTAATGAATTACATAAGGGAAAGTCTCGATGAACTCAATCCACTTAGCATGACGCCTATTCAACATGTCTTGGCTCTTAAGGTGTTTAAACGACTCATGATCCGTTCGTATCACAAACTCCTTAGGCCACAAATAATGTTGCCAATTTCCCAAGGCTCTAACAAGGGCGTACAACTCCAAATCATAAGTTGAGTAATTAAGAGTTGCCCCTTTGAGCTTTTCACTGAAATAAGCAACGGGCTTACCTTCTTGCATCAAAACAGCCCTGATGCCAACCTTACTAGCATCACACTCTACTTCAAACATCTTATCAAAATTGGGCAATTGCAATAAAGGCGCCGAGATGAGCGTAGCTTTCAAGGCCTCAAAAGCCCTAGCCTGCTCTTCACCCCATTTAAAGGGTCCGTCCTTTCTAATTGCCTCGGTCAAGGGGGCTGCTATGGAACTAAATCCTTTGACAAACCTCCTATAAAAGCTTGCCAACCCGTGGAAACTTCGGATTTCTCCAATAGTTTTAGGGGTCGGCCAACTTCGAATAGAGTCTATCTTGGAATCGTCCACTTCCACACCCCTTGAGCTCACGACAAAACCCAAGAATATAACTTTATCAACACCAAAAGAACACTTCTCCATGTTGTCATACAGCTTCTCCTTTCGGAGTACATTAAACACACATCTCAAATGCATTACATGATCATCAATAGATTTACTATACACCAACACATCATCAAAGTAAACCACCACAAACTTTCCAATATAAGGCTTCATTACATGATTCTTTAGCCTCATAAATGTGCTAGGAGCATTGGTAAGGCCGAAGGGCATGACCAGCCACTCATATAGACCGAATTTGGTCTTGAATGCGGTCTTCCACTCATCACCGGGTTGCATGCGAATTTGGTGATAGCCGCTCCTAAGGTCCACTTTAGAAAACAAACAAGATCCGTGGAGCTCATCTAACATATCATCTAGTCTAGGGATTGGATGACGATACCTTATCGTGATTTTGTTGATGGCTCTACAATCGACGCACATGCGCCAAGTTCCGTCCTTCTTTGGTACCAAAAGCACCGGAACAGCACACGGACTCATGCTTTCCTTGATGTATCCCTTGTTGAGAAGCTCCTCAACTTGTCTTTCAAGCTCCTTAGTGTCCATGGGATTGCTCCTATAGGCTGGTTTGTTTGGAAGTTGTGAACCCGGCACCAAATCAATTCGGTGCTCAATTCCCCGAAGTGGGGGCAATCCTTGTGGAAGTTCTTGAGGAAATACATCTTCATACTCCTGCAACACACAAGAAATCAAAGGGGAAATGGAAGAATTAGTGGGGTTAGTATTAAAACTATGGGCCAAAAGTAACATCGGCTTGTTTTCATCATGGTCCACGAAGAGTTCTTTCCTCCTAGCCAACATCACTACGTTTTCCATCTCCCTTGTCGTTGGGACAACCTCGGATGTCCCTACTTCCTCACCTACGGCATCCCCCCCCCTTTTCTCCCTTTCCGGATTCGTTCCCCTTTCCCTTTAACTCTCTCATCTTTTGATGCCACTCATTTACTTGGGAGGGTGAAAGAGGGTGAAGTGTGACCTTTCGGCCATCCTTCTCAAGCGTATACCGGTTGGACCTCCCATCGTGCTTAGTAGACCTATCATATTGCCATGGCCTACCTAACAACAAGTGACATGCTTGCATTGGGATCACGTCACAAAGCACTTCATCGTGGTAGTTTCCCACCTTAAACCGAATCACACATTGCCTTGTGACCTTTAATTCTCCACAATCGTTCAACCATTGTAGCTTGTAAGGACTAGTGTGTAGTGTAGTTGGTATCTTCAAGAAATTTACCATAGCATGGCTCGTAACATTTGTACAACTACCACTATCAATCACCAAGGTGCACACACTCCCCTTTACAAGACACTTAGTATGGAATAGATTTTCCCTTTGACTCGGGTCATCCATCGCCTTACTAATCATGACACGTCTAACCACAAAGTTTGGAACCACACACTCCCCTTCTTGTGGATAGACATCTTCACTACCATCTAATTCATCATCATTCGGCCCATTTTCAGCTCCCTCTCCATCTTGAGGCTCGGCCTCATCCTCCCCCCTTCCGGAAACCACCTCCTCACCAAGGTAGTACACTTTCTCTTCTCGTAGGATCACATTGCGCTGGTTCGGACATTCATTGGCCTTATTCCCCCAACCTTGGCACTTGAAGCATTGGAACCCCTTTGGGTTGGGATATTTGTGAGCCTCCGGTTTCGGAGGGAACTTAGGGACTGTTTTGGACTCGGGCAGCTTCGAAGGGGCGGGTTGGTCCTTGTTTTTGGGCCAACCCGAGGGGGTTTGTACCCTTGCCTTGAAGGCTGACCTCTCCTTAAGTTCCCTTTCAATCTCTAGGGCCGCTTGGAATATACCGTCAATGGTTTCAAACCGGTGAAGGGTCAAATGAGTGGCGATCTCTTTGTTCAACCCACACTTGAACCGGATGATGTCGTGACTGATTTGCTCCCCACGATGATCAAGTTTCAACATGAGTTGTTGGAACTCGTCAAAATAGGCCATCACACTCTTTCCTCCTTGCCGCAAGCCATATAATCTAGCGAGCAACTCATGACGATATCTCTCGGGAAGGTATCGTTGCCTCATCAAATACCTCAACCGATACCAAGGTGGTGGCTGCCCATCCACTAATTCATTACCAAATCGTTAAACATACTCCCACCAAGTGTTAGCATAGCCCTCGAGGTGAGCTATAGCGTAGCAACTCTTCTTTTCTTCCGAGAGGTCATTAACTTGGAAAACTTTGTCACAAGCCGATTCCCAAGTTAAGTAGGTCTCGGGGTCACTTTCACCCTTAAAGATGGGTAGGCTCAACTTGATGGTGTTGATGCCTACGTCTCTCTCTTGGTGTCGGTTTCCCCTATCTCCATACCCCCGGTATCTCCTAGGTTCTCCTCGACCCCCTCTTAACTCCTCCTCCCTCATATAAGCATCATCAAAGGCTCCATCTCCTTCATACTCCTCTCTACCGTATCCTTCAAAGTGGGCTGGCCGGCCTTGTCCGTTTTGATTCGGAGGATTTGGAATTTGCGGTATTTGGGTTAATGGAGCTTGGAATGGATGGTTCGGATTTAGTGGAGGTACTTGGCGTCCAAATCCCTCTTGTGGCATTGGAGGGGCTTGGAAATGTAGTGGTCTAGTGGGGTCTCGGTTTGGAGGAAAATAGGTAGTTTGGCTTGCGGTATTAAGTGGAGCTTGGGGTGCATTTAGCATTTGGTGGACTGTTTCGGGGGTGATGGTTGCGGAGGAGGTCCTATCATGACCATTGGTAGATACATGTAGAGGAGTAGAAGGACGAGAGTTCCTTTGACTCTCCACTTGTTCCAATCTCCCACTAATAGTCGACACTTCCCCCCTTATTGCTGCCAAGTCCCCTCTCACGGCCCCAAATTCCGAATTCAACCTTTCAAGTGTCCGGGTAACGGCCTCAAGAGTGACCCTCATAGAATCAAGGGCATTAGTATCCACATTATGAGACGTAGCTCCTTCCATTGTCAAGGTATTATCCGCTTTAGTTCACCACAAGTTCGTGTTCCACAAGTGTTGTATAATTGGCTAGTAACCGTGAGATTTTTAAGGTATGAGTAAGCTCTTATCCGGAATGGATTCTTGTTTGAAGACTCAAAGAATTCTTGCCGGACTAGAGTCAAAAATCAGCAATTCGTTCAAACGAATAAAAGCACTCAAACAATCGTTGACACGAACAAACGGTTCAAGGAACTAGTTGACAACCTAGTAGGAAGGTACTAGTTTGTTAATTAGTTCTAGGACCAAGTAAGGGAAACCAAGGATCAACAATTAGCAACCAAAGAATATCCTAAGTTGAGCTTATAGCGACGTGGCAGCATGCAATGGTCCCACACGTTCTTCTTCTCTCTTTTTTTTTTTTTTTTTTTTTTTGTTTTGTGTTAATATTCACACAACTTGTTATAGTTTGCCAAGTGTTTTGGTGGGAAAAATAAAGTCTTGTAGTATTTCACCCTTTTCAAACTCAAGAAAGTGGGGTTTGGTTGACTAATCCCACAAAACAAGGCTCCTTAAATTAGGGAAAAGTGATTGACAAGACTAAAAGGTGATGGGTGCAAGTCTTTCACAACAACTTTATAGCTTGTCTTACCACTTGAGCACACAACAAGATGAACAAGTTCAAAAGATGAACACCTCAACAAACTTCATCAACTTCTTTAGCACATAAACACACAACCACCGATTTTCTTTTTTTTTTTTTTTGGTTATCACAACATACAACTTTCGGCCACTTCAAGTCACTACACAATGTTCAAGTTTTCAAGCTCAACTTTTGGATCTAGACACTTTAGTGTTGGTGAGAAAGAAACCAACACTAGAAACTCACTAAACAAGAAAAATAACACCTAGATCTAAACATACAACATCATTCTTGGTTTCAACTTTTAATGGACAGATTTTCAGAATTTTCTTTTTGGTGTAGTTTGTTTAAGCCGTGAACTAGCCCAAGATGGGTTATGTTGGAACACAACCGGTCTTGCTTTGATACCAAATGGTACAAGATCAAACCAACAACACCAAGAGGCTTCAAGTAGGCTCGGATTTCAGTCCAACAACACAAGAACAACAAGTTTAAAGCTTCGGTTTTTCAGCCCATAACACAAGAACAACAAGATAGATAACAATGCTAGTGAATCGAAAAGAGCCCCACACGGCTTCACTAGACTTTAAGATAACAAAATCAACAACAACAACAAGATAAAGAAAGATAGATAACTTGACATATAACATTCAAGAAACTAAGAACCCTAACATCAAGAGAGGACCCTAAGTCTAATGAATATATACACCAAGTTCTTACGAGGACCAAGAGGCACTCAACAACCTCAAAACCCTTGTTTCTAGCCAAAGAGACAACACAAGTATCCCTCTACTTGTGAGATAATAGTGGCGGCTTCAATGAGTGGAAGAGAGAGGAAATGTTTTGTGTTTTTAGGTTACAAAATCAGCATTCAAAAACTAAGGGATGCCTCTCTAACATGTTCTATTTATACTACAAACAAAAGGGGTAAAATGACCCATCCGCCCTTGCTTCTTGTGCCAACCTTGGAGAGTAGTTTATTACACATTAGGACCTCTCTTCACACATAAAAACGTTTAGGTCCTTGGTTGGTTCAATCACCAACTCACACACGGCCATTTGCATGAACAAAGCTTGGAGTTTTTGTAATTCTCGAGCTTGGCTTCATGTGAAAGGCCGTGTACCTGTGGAGGCTGCCCTAACCGTATCAATTAATCTTGTAGGTGAGTCACCTACTTGAGTTACATGAGCCAAGTTAATGGACCAAGTCCATGGATCAGATTTGGGCCTTTATTAGTATACTTATCTGGGCCCAAATTAAGTAAAATAAGAAGGAAAATGAAAAAAAGGCCCAATACTTAAGTCTTCCAAGGCCTAATTTAATTAATCCGAACAAAGAATTAAGTAAGTAGGCGCATCACCTAATTTGACCTTTTGAGCAGCTTGAACTCCTTAAGTAGGTGCATCCCATACTTGAACCAATTTGACCAAATTTAAGGTCCAAAATACAGCTAAGGAGGTGGCCAAAATAAGGCCTTTATAAGGCCATGTTGCTGGTCATTTTCCTTCATTTATAAGTCATAAAAAGGATTATAATTCACAAATACTCTCCACTCTCTCTAAAACTACAAGGAGTAGCCCTATTTTTCTTTCTAGGATTCTTGAAGAAACCCCAACCTTTGCAAGCCAAGGTATGTGAAAAGACCTAAGATTTAGCTTAATTCTTTTGTGAAAGATTAGGAAAACATGATATACATGCCTAATTGTAAATATATCGAAGGATATAAAACAATCTACCTTCTCACTTTTCTTTGTTATTATGAGACATCACTTTTCTTCTTTTGTTTAAAGTGTGAAGGAAAATTGAAGTTCTTGAAGAGTTCAAATTAAAAGGACAAGTTGTAGAAGTTTAAGGTAAGGTGACTTCTCCATTTTATCCTCATTATATATGAATTTAGGAAAGAATTATGGATGTGTTATTATTGAGAACACAATGGATGATGAGTTCAATATTTGGTTATTGCGACAAAGGTTAATTTGGGGCTGTTTTATGGATTGTTTTGTATGTATATATTGGGGTCTACCAGGTTGATTTTGGGGGAAGGTGTGATTAGTTTGTATTGAAATATAGAAAAAAAGTATGGTGGTACACCACCGAATGAATTATTGTATACGTTTATTGCCCATTCTATTTTGTGCATCTTTTGGAGGGTGTAATGAAGCCAAAGTTGTTTTGGGGAATCTTATAATAATATGTATGGTATGTGGATATAATTGGAGGAGAAAAGGGTTAAAATAACACTCTTGATTAATAAACTAAGGGCTTACTACCCGGTTACTATTTTTTTGAAACTAAGTAGCCCAAATGTGTCGGTTGGCTACTAATACTACTTTTACTATATACTTTATTGTATATAAGCAAATCTAAAGTCAGGAAGTTAATTGGGTTAACTTTGGAGTTGTACGACCTAGTATGTAAGGCTACTCTATGTCATATTCTTTGGCATGAAATCCAACATTTGTGGTACGAAGTAAGCTTCTAAAGCCCTCCTATGGTAGATGATACATTATGGTAGCATATGATCTCCCATGTAGCTAAGCAGCTTGTTTTCACTCTCTACTATGTTAAAATACCTCACTATACGCTTATTATCAAGTCTGTATTTTTACATTCACTATCAAGTCTCAAGAGTTTTCCTTTAAGTCAAATAAGACCCATATGTTATTTTCAGCTCCTAAACATTTAATTCGTGTACAATATTCCCCATACATCTTTGACATTACATTAAGTGTTTATTCATATGTCTCTTATTGGTAGGTTATTATTCCAAGGTACCATAATGTTATGACCACCAAGGTAACAATCTCAAAGGCTAATTAAACTAAGTAACAAAAATTTGTAAAATAGGTAGTAGCTCAGGGGCATAAGACTAGCATGGGTCAATCTTGATACCTTTATATATGGGTGGTAGCTCAGGGGAAAAAGCCTAGCATGGTCCGATCCCAATATTCATATGTGGGCGGCAGCTTAAGGGCGTAAACCTGACATAGGCCGATCCTGATTTGTCTATTAACCACTTATCAGCTGGTCATTTGCATTATATGGCTTATAATGATTATGAAGTAAGAAGGGTAAAAATGAAGAAAAAAATGTAATGTACCCAGTCCCATAAGTATATATAAAGGGGGTCTACTAGCACTATTTATGTACTTGTACCTGATTTCTATTGAGCTTTTGTATCATGTGTAGTACCTTCAACCTTACATATTTAGTACATATTTTTGTACTAACATCCCTCATGGGGGACCTATATTTCATGCTGCAGGAACAGGTACTTCAGCTCATACACCTCTCCAGTAGGAGCAGGGATATCCAATGACTATTGGTGAGCTCCAGTTTGATTTGGGGCTTTCCCAGTTTGTTTTATATATTTTATTATTGTACAATATTTAAGAGTAAGGAAGGGGTTTGTACCTACCTTAACTAAGTGTCTATGTATCTTTTAGAGGCTTTGTAGGCCAATGCAAATTTAAGCATGATAGCGTCTTATCTTTTAGATGTTATGGCCCCAATAGCCAAGTCTGGTATATATAGTTATGGGCTTGTCATTTATTTCTCATCAATGCATTATATTCATGAATGGAAAAACCTTTGGTTATTATAGTTACATGCATGAGAAGTACAAGGTTATAGATTGGTTCTCTCGGGCCTTCACGGATACAGATGCCTCTCCACCCAATAGGATTCGAGGCGTGACACCTAGTCTGCAGGCCCATGTGCTGATATTATTGAGCCGGTGTCTTTAGCGCCTAGGTATGACATTTATCTTACTCTATTTTTTTTGTAGCACTGGGGATAGTGCAACGAATTTTAGTTGGGGGTGGGGTTATTCCATAAAATTAAGGAGTAGCCAAAGAGAAAGATGTACTAAAATTGAAAGTCTGTTATGACTTATAGGTTGTACGAAACTGAGATAGGGAGTAGATTAGCGCGCCTATGGCAGCAGATTTTTTTTTTAATGATTTTGGAGGATTTTCAAAGTTTTTAGTTGTATTGAAATATTTTGTTTTGATTTTTAATTTGTGATTGTGGAAACAATGCTGATTTGAAATGCTATTGTGAAAAGTTGTGTTTAAAGCGAAAAAGTTGAGCACCCTTCGAAATTTTTTATTTATTGTGTGATTGGTATACTTGTATGAGATTGTTGTGAATCTAAAAATGACATTAAGATTAGGGATAGAACAGTTAGGGATAAAATAGTTGCATAGTTGGATACCTAGTACTTAGTAATATAGCCTAGTGCAAATGTGTGTGAGATATACTGAGTTCCTGATGTGTTGGAATCTAGAACTTGCCCGGTTGCCTTTACCTAGGTCTAGGATAGTTATGTAGGAAATGATCATAGACCCTTTTTGTGTGAGTCCAGTTGAGCCTAAAATGCCATAATCAAATTAATGAATCCCCTTTGATCCAAATAGTTAAGCCTTCACAGACCAACTTTCCTTGTTACACGTTTTACCTTCCCTTTTAACTTACAATGAACTGTTTTGGCCCTGGTCCTCTTGTGAACACTTTGGAATTCAACTTAGGCCAATCGCCTAAGTTGAGGATGGCTATTATAGTGGTGTGTAAGAAGAAACCGAGTATGATAAAAATGGGTAGAAGGAAAATAGTTGAAACCTGAGCAAGTATGGTGAAAAGAAAAGAAAGAAAAGTTGCAATGAGAATCAAAAGAAAAAGAATAAGAAAAATAAGTGCTAGAAAACCACACCTGACCAATTAGAATGTGCTTAAACGAAAAAGGGAGACATAGGGGTGGAAATAAAAGAAGTGAAAAGTGAGTGGATCCCGAGAAAGGCACAGTGTCCAGTCGGCGTAGTCACTAAATGAACCATAAAAGATATCATACCATCCTGAAGCCTACATTACAAGCCAACTAAAGTCCTATAGTGACTTACCACGACTGTCTGAAAACATAGAAAAAGAGTAAAAGGGACACCCTATGGTATTCTGTATACACCGGTGGTACTTCTTTGTTAGTGAGAGAGTAATTTGCTATATCCGTGAATAGATTGATTTATCCAAAAGAAGACTGAATGGGATTTCTTTGATTGTGAGCGCACATGGTCCATGTTGCTAGGTTGCTATGTTGTTTGATGAAAGTAACCTATATTGATGCCCAATTGTCTATTGATAATATAATACTATCACCGGATTCCCTCATGTTTTTACGTGTGCTAAATTGTTATACGCAGCTGAGTTTTGAAAATTAGAATTAAAGGGGAGAACAGCAAGATATAAATTAAGTTTAAAAACACTGCCATAGGTTTCTTGATAACTTCTTGTTTAAGCATCGTCTTTGTGCTAGAAAATAGTTAAGTGGATTTGTTTGCCTGAGGACATGCAAAAGTCTAAGTTCAGGGTGTTGATGTGGTGTAGAAACACGACACATTTGATGCTTAAAACCACAAATTTATGCGTGAACTTAGGATATTTTGTTGGATATAATGCACTTTGGTATGAATTTCAGGTAAAAAAGGTCGATAATAGTGTTTGAGAGAAAAGAGAAGAAAATACCTACAAAAGACCAACTTTGGAAGTATACGAGTCAGCTCCTGAATTGTACCCATATGATATGACTCGTATACTGAATCGTACTCATAATGGAACCAAAGGTCAGCTTGTAGAGTTAAGTATGGGGAAGATACGACTCTTGTAACTGAGCCATAAGATTTGATATGAGTTGTACAGAGAAGTCATTAGCATAACAGAACCTGAGCTACAGTTTAAAGATTGAAGTGTCAGAAGTATACCAGTCAAAAGTATAAGTACGACTCGTATAGGGAAGTCGTATACAAACCAGTGTTCAAGACTTGGAAGGACAAAAGTCCTTAGTGGATATGAGTAAAGAAATGAGTCATACACTCAGGTAAAACTCATAAGAAGAAGTCGTAAGCTGAACAGGAAGTTGAAGCCTTAGGAAATGAGACACTGGAACGAATACAACAAGGCAGGGTACGACTCGTATGATGCCAATGCAAGTAAACACTGAGTTGTACCAATTGCCAACTTAACTTTATCTTTCCCATTTTTGATTAGGATTTTACTATTATTTCAAGATACGATAATTACCCTAGAGTTTATCATTTATTAGGTTACGCCCTTTTACATATTATTACAATACCTTACAATACTTTTACAATTACTCTTGATATTTTGGGTTGTTACTCAATTAAAGACTTCGGAGTTTATTTATCTTGCAATTGATTTTATGTTTTCTTCATTGATAATCATAGTTTCTTGCACAAACATAAGCGACTAATATCCTTGACTAGGGTTGCGGGAACCCCGATGGATTAGCTACATAGAGAAAGTGTGAAACTTATATGTTCTAGGGTTTCTTCATGTATTTTAATCTTCTTTACTATAATTAATGTCGAGTATCTGTAGTAACTCAAGAAAACATGTATTCGTATCCATCCCCACAAGGGAGCTTGTGATTGAGCAAAAAAGATTAGGATAGTGATTTGGGATTCACCTCCACCTTTTAGTTCCCTCCATCTTATCTAATCACTTGATCCTACCCCATGATAGTGAACTAAGGTCATAGCAAGGAGCAACAAGGGGACACCATGAGACTTACCCAGTAAAGGGTGAAATTTATCTTCATGCTTACTAGGTGGCTAATAATACCTATCTTGTAGACGTTGCATGCAGAACAACAGAACAGTTTGGTTGATCACGAGAAATTTATGGAGTCGAGAAGCCACGGGGAACACAAACCTAGTGTTTGTCTCATATTTTTTATAACTCAAAAACATTCAAGATTTGGTGACTAATTATAATTAATACTACAATACCCCTATTTATTTTCCTGTATTATCTGCGGATTGCATCAAGTCAAGCAACTATTCATGTTTTCCCTGTGGAATCGACCCTAATCTAGTTGGGTTACTATAATGACCGCTTTATCCTTCAATTAGAGGTGTATTTTGGGTGACATAAGTTAGTTATCACAACCCGCCATTATTTCTTAATTAAAAATCATTAGCACACAACCAAACCACCAATTTTATGTGTTAATTACCAAGGCATTATGTAGTGGTATCGTCATACAGACTATAGCTTGTGTCACGCCCCAAATCCTATTAAGGCGGACTGGCACCCGTTGCCGGTAAGGCTCGGGAGAACCAACCTGTAGCAATACATTACCTATGAACATTATAAGTTACTTTTATACTAAACATGCCCTCAAAAGATAAATGGAACTAGCAAGCCAAAAGATGTTGTATGACTAGGCCGTTGGAGCCACACTGTCTGTGATACGATACATGACCATACTATACTTTACATAGTCTACAAAGCCTCTAGACAAGAAACATTATCTTATAAGGGTCGGGACAGGCCCCGCCTCATGATAAGATACTATACAATGCAAAAAGATATGATAAGACTCAAAGCCCCGAAGCAACCTGGAGCTCAGTGACTGCAGTTGATATCCTGTACTCTTACTGGGGAGGTTTATTAGCTTCTGCACCTGCAGCATGGAATGCAGGTCCCCCAACAGGGACGTCAGTACGAAATAATGTACTGAATATGTAAGGCAACATGTACCATATATGAGATAAAAGCTCAAATGAAACCATACACTGCTGTAAGGTAAAAGACCACCTTTATGAATATTGTGGAGTCATGCATCTTATAACAATTATGTTACTTTACTCTTATCACTTGTATAATCTGTGCACATCATGTAATACAAATGACCAGCTGATCAGTGGTAAATCTATATCAGGATCGACCCATGCTAGGCTTTCCTTTCACCCCTGGGATACCCCCTGTAACACTGGGATTGACCCATGCTAGGTGATTCTTTCACCCCTGGGATACCACCCAACAGAAGCAACTGTATACATATATCTTCTTATTACTTTTGATATGAATCTTTGGTGGTCGTAAAATTTGAGCTATAAGACTATAAGCATGACAAGTGACAAGTATGTGACCATATAACATCATATCACAATGAAAAGAGTGGGTTATACCATTAGTGAAACATGTAGGACATAAACAACGTATGAACTTTATTTTGCTAAAAAGAAGACTCATATGTCATGGTGTCCAATGTATGTATGCAGCAGTGACAAGGCTCGAATCTGGACACACAAATACATGTGAAAGAGTGGAGTGGTTATATCGAAGTTTGTAAAGATCTCTATGTGCCAATAAAGACTTTGGATTCCATGCCAAATAATAAGAGATCGAATAGCCTTACATACCTCGACATATCAACTTGTTTTTACCTCGAAATGACTTCTTTTCTTCCAACTATTTATCTACAATATCATGTTTTAAAGCTAGTATTAGCAGCTAATCAATGCATCTGGACAGCCCAATCTCACAAAACACAACACTTTGGCAACAAACGTATAACCATCGACTCAATGGTGTTATTCCGACTTTCTCAATTCTAACTGTCTTCAACCAGTACACATTATCCTATACATGATGTACACAGCCTATATCAGCTCTACAACATGCTGGCAACAGTCCATAACTACAACACAGAACCATTTTACAAAATGCTCAACTAAGAAGCACAACATCTCGTCGTCTCCCTACATTTCGTCGTTAACAATTCATACTTGTCCCAACTTTGAACCAGATGCTCCCAACATATATATACATCAAATAAACCTTAACACAGTCACAAAATAGCTCAAAACACAGGGGGGGAAACGTGAAACATCAGCCCCCTCATCAAAACAGTCCAATACCATTTTGGAAGCACATAAGATCATATAAGGATACTTGTTTCCAAAGAACTAGAAAAACAGTCCAGCAACCTTGGCAACCATATACACACTATAACATATTAATAACCTCAACTTTATATCATATCAAAGTCAAAAATCAGGGTAAGAATCGTTCCAAAGCCAAGAAAATCAAACAACAACTTTCAGGACACAAGCTGTCCAGAAATTCCTGCACAGTACACCAGCCAACTTATCTTGTTTTCCATGGAAAATTCATATCAAGTATATGGTTATTTTTACATACCTTAACTCCCAAGGTGTAAGTATAATTCAAGAACTCAAAAAGTAGCCTTTGGTTGCCTTCCAAGGTGAAGAAATGCCAAGAGAAACTTAGAGAGAAAAGCTGAAATTGTTTTGGTCTCCTACTAGTTAACCTAAGGAGCTCGGTTTTGGTCCCTTTTTAAAGGGGCCTTAGACCGACTTTCTCCTAATATTTGCAACTGATTAACTCAAGTTGGTCAATGACCAATTTTCCCCTTTCACTTGGGCCTTTTGGATCTCTAAATCAATGGGCTTTAGTGACCCATTTTCCTTAATCTTGCTTGCACTTTGTTTGGGCCCAATTTTCTTAGTAGTGAATGAATGTAGTTGGGCCTATTATATAAAAATCTTGGGCTGAACATCTTGGCCCAATATAATGCTAAACCATTGGCTTTAATAGCCTCCCTAACTTGGGCTTCGTTTGTCGCAAGACTTGGAAAGTTTCGGCGTTAAGCCTTGTCTTCGTTCCCCTTTCTTTTTACTAACGTCTAGACTTCAAGTGAGTTCACTTATGAATGAATTATTCTCCCTCATGTATATATACATTTTTTTTTTAAGCCAACCACACAGGTGACTCACCTGCTAGCTTCCTAAGTTCCATAAGCACGTCAATGATTTTCTCCGTTTAAGGCCACAGTCTCTAAATAGACTTCCATATAGTGCCCCAATCTAACACTTGAACACTTGAAAAAAAAGTTTTGGTAGTAATTAAATCAAGTCGTATGTCATTTTATGTGAACATTACTAGTACATGCAAAATGTGGGGTGTTACAGCTTGCAAGCAATATCATTAGCTAATACTTAGAGGATTCCCATGTAACCCCATGATTTCCAATTTGCCAAAAACATGGCCACCAAGGACTTACCAAATCATTTAAAACCATTTAAACTAATTTAGGTTCCATAACCATATTATGCAATGCAATAGTTTCAATAAAAGTCAAACTATGTGACAAAACCATTCTCATAGGCATTTTAACAAACATGTTGAGGGCATATAGTTTCCAAAACCAAAACCAAGAACCAATTGACCAATCCCATGAAATCATATTTTCAAACCACAATCATAATATGAAAACCCATAAGTAATGCATGGTAAAACAATATCCAACCATTTACAACCAAAACCCCCAACATATAATTCAAAACCCAATAATACCCATAGTTAAATCATGAAAACCATCCATTAAAACATAATTTATTTGAACTAACAGTGAGGGAGGAGTAGCATTCCTTAGATACCAAAGAGTACGGAGAGAAACCACCCTTGTAGCCCCGAACTGATTGTATTGAGAAAAACTTAGCCTTTCTTGAACCAAGACCCTTGAGAGAGATTTGAGAGTGTTTAAAGTGTTTTTGATTGAGAATAATAGTGTAAATAAAGTCCCAATAGTGTTGTAAGTCATGGGGTCAAAAGAGGTTAAAAGGAGAAATGTCCAGAATATCCCCAACTTAAACTGTAAAAATTACTAAAGGAGGGTACGACTTACCCCTTAACTCGTACACACAACATACAAGTGGTACCCACCACTTGTACCCTAGACAGAATATTGAACATTACATATTGTCCACCATACGAATCCCCTTCCCTAAGTCATACCCACACCATACGATTAGTACCCTCAAATCATATCCATGACAAAATCAAAGGGGTTAGACACTAGACAACATATGAATTGGACTATACCAGTCGTACCATCTCCATACGACCCTATAATGCCCATTCATACCTTGGATAGAATGCAACCTAGATCACATTGATTATCATGCGACCAAGACCCCCTAAATCGTACCCACATCAGACGACTAGTGAGACTAAGTCGTATGATGTCCAGAGAGTTTGAAATTCAGGAAATCTCTAAAGGTAAAAACCCAGGGTGTATCAATAAGAAAGAACCTTGCCATGCTATATTAATACACAACCAAGTCCCACCTGGCACACATCACAATAGACTACAAAACCATTAGTACCTTCGGGCAGGCTCAAGAGTAGAGCCTAAGTCGACTAATCCTTCAACTTTTTAAAACTGCCCTAACAAGAATCCGACTACTGGAACTTCATCTTTTTCTGAGTCAACTTGGCCAAATGTTAGCAATGGAAGAGAAGCTCTCTACAAACCTTCTATAATAACCGGCTAAACCCAAGAAGCTCCGAATATCGATTGCAGTCATGGGTCCAGGCCACTTCTAAATCACTGCAACCTTTTGTGGATCCACTATGACCCCTTTACTAGAAACAACATGACTCAGATAAGTCACATCATTCAACTAGAACTCATACTTAGTGAACTTAGCATACAAACGCTGATCCTTTAGGGTATGAAACACAAGGCAGAGGTGATCGGCATGATCCACCTTACTTTTTGAATAAATTAGGATATCATCAAGAAAAATAATGACAAATAAGTCTAGAAATTGACAGAAAACTTAATTCATGAGATCCATAAATATTGTTGGGGCATTGGTCAAGCCAAAGGACATCACCAAGAACTCAAAGTGACTATATCGAGTTTGAAAAGAAGTCTTAGGGATATCCGTATCCCTAATCTTCAACTGATGATACTCGGACCAAAGATTAATCTTGGAGAAGAATTTAGCACACTGAAGTTGATCAAGGAGATCATCAATCCTCGGAAGTGGATACATACTTATACTTTATCGTCACCTTATTTAATTGTTGGTAATCAAAACACATTTGAAGGGAACCATCCTTCTTACAGACAAACAAACTAGGTGCACCTCACGGGGATATACTAGGACGAAAAAATGCTTGTCTAGAAGATCCTTTAACTATTTCTTGAGCTTCTTCAACTCAGCTGGAGCTATTCTATACTGAGGGATAGAGATAGGATGAGTGTTCAGAATAAGATCAATCCCAAAATCAATCTCCCTAGGAGAAACATCAGGGAAGACTTCGGAAAATTCATTTACCACGGGGACAAAATGTAAGAAAGGACTCTTCGAGGTAGAATCTTCAACCCGGGGCAAACGATAAAGATTCCTCTTAGAAATTAATTTCTAGTCTCTAAGATATGAACCTTTCCTTAGGCACTAGGGAACTACCTTCCCATTAAATAATCGGTTCAATAGGAAAATTAAAGATGACCTTACAGGTCCGATAATCTAAAGAAGCATATCATGAATGCAACCAATCCATCCCTAGTATGACATCAATATCAACCATGTCTAACTATATCAGATCTACTAGAGTTTCACTACCACCAACAATCACCACACAATGCTTGTAGAATCTTCTAGCAACCATAGAGTCACCTATCGGAGTAGAAATAAAAAAGTGATTTGAAATACACTCAAGACTGAAAGCAAAATACACAGCCACATATGAGATCACATAAGAGAGAGTGGACCTTGGATCAAGCAAGAAATACACATTATAAGCGAAGATTTTTAACATAATAGTAACGACATCAGGAGATGCCTTGGGCTCTTACGAGTAGTGAGAGCATAGAGACGGTTCTGACTAGTGCTGAAGCCAGAAGCAAAAGTAGCACCCTTTGGTATCGAAAATGATGCAGCAACAACAAGAATCTTGTTTGGCCCAGAAGCAACCCTATAAGGACATTCTCTCTGTATGTGACCAATCTAACCATATTTAAAGCACTTATTCCTCCCTTCATCACAAACACCATGATGCACCTGACCGCAGAATCTAAAAAAAGGCTATGATAGAGCTGACTGAGCCCCACTAACCTGAGACTAGCCACCCTATACCCTAAAACTATCACCACTCTATTTCTGATAATCACCCAACGACTTTGGGTAAGGAGTACTAGCCGTAGAGTAAGAACCAGAGTTACCCCACTTCTTCTTGGACTATTTTTATCCATCTCTAACACTTTGATACTAACCTCTACCCTGGTCTAAGTAGCAAAACTTCTTATTCTGCCTCTCCCCAATTTCAGCCTACTTTTTCTTCTCTTCCTCAGCTTGCATCATATAAGCCATAAGCCGTGAAATATCCATGTCCTTGTTTAACAAGGCATCCTTACTTTCCAAAATTAAATCTCTAGACAATCCAAAAGTGAACTTCCTCATCCTAGCCTTCATGCTAGTCACCGACTCTGGAGCATATCGAGATAACTGATGAAACTTTAAGTCATACTTCTTGACTGATATCTTGCTTTGCTTCAGGTTTACAAACTCCTTCGCTTTTACCTTTCTCAACTCTTGAGAAAAAAAATGGTCTGAAAAAGCACTAGAGAAGTCATCCCACAAAGCAAACTCAACATTCACCCCTAAGCTGCTCCCACTCTTCATAGCATTGGTAAGAGTCATCCTTCAATTGATAAGCTGCAAATTCTATACCCTCCACCTTAGTAGCATACATCATGCAGGAGATATTTTCTATCTCATTAATAAAATACTGAGGATCTTCCTTAACTTTAGAGCCAATGAAAATTGCCAACTCTAGTGGCCTCGGAGGATGGAGCAACAAAAGCAACTTGCTCAGTCTAAGAGGACACCAACGGGGTATGCAAGTGGATCGACTAGCAAAACTTAGCATTAGACACCATCCTAGGGTTCCTAAGGAGGAACTGGAGGAACTGATGGAGCTCCATTAGGGCAATCAAAAGCAGCGACCCTAGACCAGGTTTGGATTTCTGAAGTTGGATGAGCTTCATCCACATTGTCCTTAGATGGGACAAAAGAGTTTCCTCAATTATCATATCTTCTTGGAGGCATGATCTTAAAGACAAAAAAATGGGGATTAGAGATATCCAAGACCTTAGACTCTATAGCTTAAAAATAGAACAACAAGAAAGGAAAACATTCCTAAATTTCTTATAGCCTCTCCTTTATAAATGTGGCACGCTACAAACCCATAAACGAGACTTGACTTGACATGGCTTTGTTGGATACCCAATAACACTAAACCTAGGCACTAATACCATCTTTGTCATGACCCGAACTAGGGCCTAGACGTGATGGGCATCTCAAGTCCCAAGTGGACCAGAGACCACCCCCTGCACCTAACCATGTAAACATAATATTCTTAGTGTCAGATGAATTCTGAACATATAACAAGATAGATTCAAGAATAATTGATACTTCTATGATCAATAACCAACCACTAGCCCAAACAACCGGCCAACACCACCCAAATCCACAGTAATCCAACAAAGCCTTCTAAACAAGAACAAAAATTGAGTATAAAAAAGTATCGGTGCATTCCCCGACTATAGCCAAAAATAAGTTTAAACAGTCTAAAGAATAACATACCAAAACATGAAATATAGTCTTTTGATATATGGAAGCTCACCACTTCAATGTGAACTCATGTGCTGGTCCCAAATCCTAATCACTAAGCAGAAGAAGTAGAAGTATGGCCATTTCCTGCATCGTGTGGGAATACAACTTCTGAAAATGCTTAGTAGTTGGAGCACTAGCATGCAACTCAGGGATACAGGATAACATAATGACATGATTAATAGTTCAAAATTATTCAATGCATATACATATACATATAATACATGTCGAGATCGAGAACAAGGATTAACATGCATTTTAAAACCTTAGTCTAGATTGTATAGCTTAACCGTCATAACATACAAGGTACCCAAGACTATATTAGCCCAGCTCTCCTCCAGTTGGTAGGTCCCTAGTGTGTGTGGCCACATGAACCAAAAGGAATACATATGCACTATGTGGGGACTAAAACCTCTCTGCATATCAAGGTGACATAAGATGTGAGGGACTCGAACCTCCCAATCGTATGAGAATAATAATAATAAGGGAGACTCGAACCACCTGACTCATATAGACCCCCACTTCGGCAATCGTGGTTTCTAGTGATGGTCTTCGGACCTCCACTTTCACAACTCAGCTACACAACCCTATTTAAAGCCCAATTAAAATAACTATCACATAATCCCACTCATTGAACCATAATACATATTTAGGAATACATGATTGGTGTCGTCATACCAACTACACTTTCAAGGTATCATCAATATACCAAAAGAATTTCATTACTTGGGGAATTCACAACCCCTCTTGGTTCAATTATGCAATAGCTTTTAAAAACACCAACCCACAAGGTTCAATTCAACATCATACATGGAATTCTATATTTTAATTTAATATCCACGTCTACAAGTTAAAATCATGCATGTGCATCTCGAATAGAATACTGTGGTACCTTGATCCACAATTGATTTTTAACAACTACATATATACCATTTTGTTAAATTTATGCATAGCAGATGTGAAATAATATTCTACATCTTACATACAATCTTCAGCTAAACTAGGGCAAATGTAATGCACTCATAGCTCTATTAGAAATCCTATTTATTAGAATGGTAGAAGGAGAAAATTCTACAAGAAAATGCAATCAAAATTTTCAAATGGAAATTTACTAATACATTTTCAGCGTCAACATTTGACTTCTGACTAACATGACCAAATTAGTAGATAAAAGTTCGTCGTTGATACTTAATCATGATATAGTTTTGTGCATAACTACTATATTTTTAATGCAATAAGGTAAGGGAATCAAATAGTTGATAACTGTTACATGTGATTGTCATGCTAAGTGCCTTTTATTATGATATATAGTGTAATACCCCACAAGATCCTTGATAAGTTTTCAATTATACATCATATGTTTAGAAGTCCTAAAGGCATTTATATCACACTAAGTACAAGAGACTTAGCCATTTTAAGACCCCAAAATTTCAAATATTTTATTTTTGCCCTTCCCCAATTCAAAACGTTGATTTGTGAGTTGAAATATGTTTAGGGATATTAAAAGGGTTATCTAGGATTATTTTAAAATTTTGGAAGGGGTTTAGGGTAGTTTTATACCACGGAGGCAGAATGCCTCCTCAATTTGGGCGTGTTAAAGAGGCTGAACCTCCGTGATACACGATGTGTCACTGAGTTTAGTCTCTATAATGCACATCATGTCACGGAGGATAGTCTCTGCAATAGCCTCTGTGCCACGAAGGTTGTGTTTTCCTACAGACTTATTAAAGGTTCAAGGGGGCATTTATTCTTTTCCCCCCCTCTCCCTAATCATCCAAATCACGATTTAAAGCCCAAGAGGGACATTATTTGCCCTATTCCTTAGTAGTTAATGATGTGAACTCATTCCCATTCCCAAGAACATAAACATCAAAGATTTTCTCAAGAATTCAATTATTCAAGGTCCCAACTCCAAGACTTCTCAAGAATTCAAGCAACTCGGGTATGTAGGGTATTTATTAATGGGTTCCTTCCACCCATTGAGTCCCAAGAATCCTTTATATTTCATATATAAACATTCTCTTAGTAGTTTTGAATTCAAGCAATGCCAATATGTTTTTCCATATGCATTTTATATTACATGTTTTAAATTTCAATCACTCATATCATGTTCATTTGACACTATGCTAACTTACCAATTCATGAATTAAACTATATTGTCCCCATAAGTTTAACGTATTCCCATACTCATAATCATAGATTCCATCGGTTAGAGATATAATCTATATTTTGGGTCTCTAAATTATGAAATCCCCTATAGTATTTTAAAATAATGTCATTGTATTTAAAGTATTATTCAGTGTTGGAGGGTTATGAACACCTGATACCTATATGTCTATACATGTTCCCATTTTCACGTAACAAGTCAGTTAGATCATGATTTACTACCATATTCAGATTACCATGTCCATGTTGAGCACTTATCAGTACCACATTATTTTAAATGAATATTAATACAATTGTTATTCAGTTGGGATTATAGATTAGCACCAAGTAAACACAGGGATGGTGGATCTCTTGTCAGCTTAGGCAGTCATTAGTAGCAGTTCCTAAGTTCCAAAACTGCATAACACGGGTAGGTTATGAGGGGTCACCCATCAGTTTAGGCTTGACTTCTTATAAAGGGTCAACCATTAGTTTTGGATTGACTCTATAGTCCTTTGGGACATCATCTTTGTGGATCCACACTGTCAATGTCAGTATCCATGGAAAGGTATTGACACCCTTCTAATTGGGGTTACAGGTTGGACCCCGATTAGCTCAGATTGGGGAATGTCAGTTAAATATTAGCTCCCACAGTCTCAGTCAGTATTTAGACCACATCAACTTAGGTTTGCATGACTAAGTATTTAGTTTATCAGTTATTCAATTAACCAATTTTACATATTATTTCAGCACATGTGTATGCTTGGTCCTATATTCATTTTATATGTTCATGCATTTATGCCCAGTGTTTATATGTATCTTAGTTGTCCCGATCTCACACACCAGTACATTCAAAGTATTGATCGCATACTCTCTTTTGTGCTATGTTGTCTTATAACATAGGTTCAGACGTTCAGTTCCCCAATCGCCCTTAGTTAGTTCAGTATCACTCGAAAGTAGATGTGGTGAGTCCTCATCCATCGAGAATAATTTATTTACAGTTATTTTCAGTATTTCCTTTACTTCAGTCAGTAGGATTTAGTTAGTAGTTTTTCCCATCAGTCAGTCTTAGAGGCTTTCAGATATTCAAATATTTAGACTTTTTTCAGTACTCTTTTACCAGCAGTCCAGACATGTTCAGTATTGTTTCATTAGTATTTCTTACCAGTATTTTATCAGTTTAACTTTTGCACATGATGTTTTATTATAACTTTATTCAGCGCTCATAGAAGGTACTACAAAAAAGGGTTAGCTTGGGGTCACTTGTTGCATTATGCACCGTGTTACAACTAGGGGATAGCCTCGAGTCGTGATATATAGGTTCAATAAAATGGTATATAACAATTATTGCACGTAAAAT
Organism: Capsicum baccatum var. pendulum; assembly: GCA_030864225.1. Lineage (NCBI taxonomy): Eukaryota > Viridiplantae > Streptophyta > Magnoliopsida > Solanales > Solanaceae > Capsicum > Capsicum baccatum. Next base: position 152,473,129 of record CM061560.1, on the reverse strand, counting down.
TAAATTTTTCTAGTAAACTTGTTTTTTTAATTCACGGGAAGAATGATATTCATTCAATAGCTAAGTCCATCATTTACCTACATAGTTAGAGATTTCGTTCATTAACCAAATCGAAAAGGAAGCAACCCATCTATTATCAGAACATAAGTGCAAATTTTGGTCTACAATGAGTAGTAAAGTTTCAGATATACATATGTAAGACAATGAAATATACTATTGGTCTACAATGTCGATATATTTGAATACTACCCCATTAAAAACCATATCAAATAAAACTGCTTAACCGAGAATATTCACTAGTTTCATCCTCTATTGTAAAAAGGAAATAGAAATATATTTGAACTGTATCCCATGTGACTTACGAATTTACTCTTTTGGTTTCCCTCTTGGAGTTAATCCCTTTCCTTTTTTGCTCTCACTACCTAAGCAAATATAATTCTTAACTACAAGTCATGTTTCAATCCACGACATTAGCAGTAAGCATAAAAATATTTAAAACCAAAACAAACATATGCACCACTTCAAAAGACCAGAAAGTTACTCCCATAAGCGTAAATCAGATGAAGAAAAAGAAAAAATCGTGGGTGCATTCTCCCGGTTTTATCATTTTTTTTTGTAAAATGCTACTTAATGTGCACTATTTAAGCAGTAAAATCTTTTGATATGATAGCCACACACCTCTCCACAACCTCCAAAACAGAATGCAACCCCTAAGTAAACATCCCAAATGGGCTTTTAGATATGGCGCAAAACAACAGAATTAATGGGGGAAGACAACAAAATTTAAGTAGGAAAACATGATAATTGAAAATAAAAAAGAATTAAAGTAACAGATTTTTATCGAAAACCAAAATCGAACCATCAACTGCGTGGTGCCTTCAACCAAGTCACCATCACTGTCACTACTAAATATCCACCAAGTCACCATTGCCATCACCACCAAAACTCCACCAAGTCATGGTTGATGCACCCTAATTTAGAGAGAGAGAAAGGATAGTGAATTTACCCTAGTTTAGAGAGAGAGGGGACCTCTCTGTATAGAGGTATTTTTTTAAAATATAAATGAAATATCCTTATATATTTAATAATATATTAATTGAATTATTTAATATTTTCAACTATAAAGGTCGGATATATATTTAATATATATTTAATAACATATTTAATTAACTATTTATAAAATTTTCGACTATAAATATCATATTATAATCCTATTATTAATTAATCTTCTTAAACTATTCCGACCAAAACGATCAAAATATTTGATCAAAATAATATTGACAATTTTCATATGGCTTATCCAGCTACTATAATCAAAATATACATTTCTCAGGATTTATCATCAAATATTATGATTGTTGTTGTCAAAAATAGTATCGGAGAAATATTTTATGAAAAATAAAAATTAAAAATTAAAATTTTCGAGTGAAGTAGTCAAAATTAGAGACTAATTCTTTTTAGTCGTAATTTGTTATCGGAAATATACGAATTTCTGATAGAGATTAGTGAAAGAGAGAGTTCAGACAAATAGAATATTCTAAGTTTTTAGTTATGTTCACTATACAAATAGAGTAACTATACGTTGAAAGAAGGTGTTTTTTATGGTAGAGCTTTGGACTCTTCAATTAATTCGGAGTTACTTGAGTTGTACATCATGATAGATTATTGCATCCTAGAGGGGATAACTCTAGAGTTGATACTGCTGGATCAATGTAGATTATGGAATCTTCTTAAAGAGAGTGAGATATCTGCGCCTTAACCAAGAAGAAGATTATCTCATTTTCTTTATTTTCTGTTCAATTTTATTTCAACTGTAATTTATTATAATTTATGGTATATTCACCATTATTGTCATTTTATGAGCTGACTTTTGGGATAGAGCTATATTAGCGCCAATTTTATTTATCAGTGTGTGTAACAAGAAGATTATACATGGTACTGTTTAGTCAGCAAACACATGCAATATTTGCAAACAATTACAAGTTAATAATTGAGTCCAATCGAAAGAAATTAGATAACAATGTTTTTTGTTTTTGTATTTAGTTTATGTTTTAAAAAAAAAGCAAAATCAAGTGTTAATTATGCAATTTGTAGATAAAATTAATCCTAAAACTGAACCTTGAAGAAATCAAGCATGAGATGAGCTTAATTCCATGGTAATAACAATAATTGTGCATATTATAAATCTTCAGTTAATAACATTCAACATGCATGTTAGTGCATGAATGTACTCTCTAAGAGAGCAGATAGACATATTGAGTTCGAGTCTCATTAATATTCATCTTCAAAATAATTTGTAGGTGACTGATTCATGAGAAAAAATTAGACCTACATATAAAATGCGCGTGTTGATAATGAGATGGAATCATGTACTAACATGTCGATTGTTTAGGTTTATCATTCACGGATGAATCTCATGACATCACATCAACTAATTTAACAAGTAAATTGATCATATCTATTAGCTTTAGGGTTCATTTGGTACATCGAATAAAAAAATATTTCTAAATTAAAATTTTAATTAATTATATTTCATATTTGATAAGAGACATTATCTAATCTCATACTATTTTATTCTACTATTTATATTAAATGATGAAATTATCATATGAAAGATAGCACAAAGTATGTATGGGGGTGGGGCATGAGAGGAGCGGTTGTAATTGAAGTCCACTGCATGTGTCATCTCAATTCCTGTATGAAATTCAACTTAGCAATACCAAAAAAAAGGTAGAATCATTGAAAAATCATGTAAGCTGCAAAAGAATCCATCTCATCGAAGGGACAAAAGTCAAGAACACAATAAAGATTGTGATTTTCTTTAAAACTACAAATAGGATGAAAATAATGTTACATCTTTGACCCCAAGTAACATTTTAATTTATTACATGTCCATTGCCATGCTTGAGAAGGAGCTCATCAGCTTTCCTCCTTTTAATTATAAGTGAAGAAATTACCAACCACCTAAAATTTTATATTATTTTATTTAATGTGACATGTTTTCTTATTTAGAAATAATTTAATTTTTAATTTATCATTTATTTTTAATGAGATACTTTCTAGTCTCAGTATTATGTCATATTTTTTGCATTTCGAGAGTTAATTTAACTGATCTTTAAAATTAAATTAGATCAAAATAATATACTATATGTTTTTCTCTTCTTATGTCAATATGATTACAAAATATAGTCTCTGCAATACCATGAGAGGAGCCTTGGAGTAACTGGTAAAGTTGCTGCCATATGATTAGGATGTCACGGGTTCAAGCCTTGGAAATAGTATCTAGCAGAAATGCAAAGTAAGACTGCATACGATATATCCTCTTGGTGGGACCCTTCCTCGGACACCGCATATAGCGGTAGCTTTAGTGCACTAGGCTTTCCTTTTAGTCTCTACAATACCATCAAAAGATTAGATGTGGAGAATTTGAATACAAAAAGCAAAAAATGCAACATAAATTGAGACAAAAAAATAATTTATATATTTTATGATTTGTTTTAGATTATACTAATATGAAAAAAAATTCTCTTTTCTTTTTTTAAGCTCTATGTCTGTCGGTCTTATCACTCTCAACTATGCAAATAAGAAGGATTGAGCGGTTGTTGTAAATATACTACTTGTTGGGATATGTATTATTAATCCCCGCCCCGCTGTAAAAAACTCCTCCCTTTCTTAATCAATGTTGAATTATGCTTTTAAACAAACAAAATGTATTTATATATAGTATTTATTTTAGAAAAATATTTATTTTATTTCAATAAAAAATAAAATGAATTATATATTCATCTGTTATCCATTTACTTATATAGTAGATGATTTTGTGTAAAGTGTTTAGCTTATACATGGAAGATTAAATTATTGATTCTTATAAGTAAAAATTTAATGTGTACAATCAAAAATGAAACTGGACAAATATCTTAATGATTGTAAAATAAGATTAAAATATAAGTTAATCTTGATTATGGAAATGATCAAATTGCACTTCTTGGTGTTAGTGCACTTTGTGTGCTTTGTTCTAAATATTTATAACCAACTTCTCTAGATCATTAAACGAACTTATACTCTTAATCTAGATATAATTATTATGATCAATGTTATTTGTTTGTTTACTTGATCTATATATCAAGGGATGAAACTTTTTGGTGAGTTAAAATATTTTCGATAGATTGCATGATAACAAATAACATTTGTGAAACAATAATTAGTTGATAGAATTCACGTCTTGAACTTGAGATTGATGATGCCCCTTTATGGTAGCTTATACATTTTCATGTGAAAATCTTGTAGGTAGATTTTTATATTCATCACACGAAATATAAGAATAAGAGATTAACTTAATCAATGAATTAAATATTCAGAAATTTAATCAAATCATTGTTTCTGTAATCTTAACATAAGGAGTTAAATAAGATTTAATGATTGATTTGAAATTATATCGAGGAGTGTAATTTCGAATTTTTAGTGGAATAATATATAATTTTTTATGATTGGTTAATTCATTCATTTTGCGAATTAATACCATAATTAAAAACATCATTAATTAAATATGTTATCACTGGTGTGCCCGAATAATAAGAAATTTAATAAAATTTACTTTTTGATAAAAATGAAAAAAAAATTATTTCTCGGAGGAAAAGGAGACTAGCAGATTGGTAAAGGATTAAACCCCTAAAACTTTTCTCTATAGAAAGGATCTTATTCCATTAAGGAGGGAATTAGGGTTCTTGAACCCTACATCTTCCATGAGAAATTCGTTCATATGGATTTCGCCTATTTTGAGTTGTTCGAGTTAACAATAGAAGACCGTAGATCGTTAAACAAGAAGATGATATCATGGATAACTTTGATCGTACTTGAAGATTTGATTTGGGATCATATTCGTGCTTCAAGAACTGAGTGTTGATTTTATATTTGATTAAAATATGTGATTAAGTGTGCATTATCCTGGTTATTTACTTCCGTTGTGTATGTTTGTTTTCTATCATTACTATTCGAACCTAACGAGTCAAATTGAAACATGTGTCTTTCAACTCATTATAAATTCAATTGTACCATAATTTTGGTAAAAAAAAACAATACAATTATAAGTAAAATAGGATGCGGTGATATAATTATAAGTAAAGTTGCTGCCATATGACCAGGAGATCATGGGTTCAAGCCTTGGAAACAGTTTCTAGCAGAAATGCAAGGTAAGGCTGCGTGCGATACATCTTGTGGTAGTGGTAGCTTTAGTGCATCGGGTTATCTTTTTTTATATATGTTTAATCGAATATAAATTGAGACAAAAAAATATATTAAATATTGAGAGATTGAATTATTATTAGCCATATAAGATATTGTTGAGAGTCATTAAAATAGTGTCTGTTTGAAAATCAGCAGCTTGTGAATAATAAAAACAAAAGTAGATTATGTAAGAGTCATGCTTTGCTAATTTATATCGACCATGTTAGAAAGTTAGTTTAGTTGGTGTTTTAGTAACAATTATTTAATAAATAAATTTGGGGCAAGTTTATGGGCAGGTTTATCTTGGATGAAGAATTACTTGAGTTACAAAAGAAGATTGAAGATATAATTAGTCAATTTGATGAATGTAGTATATTTAATGAAATTCCTAACTTAATCAAACTATTGATAAGAAAGGATCTTATAAATGCAAAATCTTATTTATATAAATATCTTTCTCAAGATATTTAGGGCTCATTTGTTTGCACTTAATGGAGATCTGAATCTGAATGGTTCAGACTTCAAACCATTAAGTGCATTTGTTTTTTATTAAGATTTCAGCTCTTAATAAGTTTGAATAGGTCTTAATTATTCAGATATAGAATCAAGTCTTAATAGGTTTGAAGAGGAATTTTATTGTTGGATAATAGTCACCGCCACTCTATTCATAATCTTCAATCACCACCACTACCCACCCCTGCCACCACCGCCGCCACCATTGTCAACCACCACTAACCACCTCCACTATCACAACCACCATCGACAACAAATATCACTACCAACCACTATTGTAAACCGCTACCACACCTACTACCTATATTATTATAATTATATTCACCACCACCATCGCCGTCAACAGCACCACCATCATCAACCACTACCGGTAAATCCCTACTATCGATCAACTCATCTATCACAATTAGCACCACTGCTTACTACCACTAATACATCACAGCCTCCACACATTCTTTAGCCGCCACCATCATTATCACTAGTAACGCCACCTCTACTATCACTTCAACCACTACCATCGCTATAATTTAGCTCTACTTATAATTATCTCCGCCATCACAACTAACAAGATCTCCAACTAGCACCAACACATTGTCAAACCCTCATGCATTTATTTTTCAGCCATCACAATCAACACCTCCAACTACTAACATCAAGCAATGTCACATCACAACCACCACCACCACTATCAACCACCACCATCATAACAGTCACGACAATACCAACCATCATAACTATCACCACCAACATTACTAATTACTAACATCAATCATTATCACTGCAACCACCATTATAAACCATCTCTACTATCACTAACAAACATAAATTTTTTTTTCAATCAAATAATAATTTTGTTGTATTAAATTACATATTTTTCTGATACATAATTAGTTTTTTATTTGAATTGTATTTTTTATTTTATTATATACACAAATAATTTTTTTTTGCACATTCAGATGTTGAAAAACAAACAATCTTAATCATTCAGTTTTCAGATCTAGAGTCAACATCTTAATCATTCAGATGTGCATTCAGACTTAGACCTCTGAATCTTAAAAAAACAAATGCAGCCTTAGAATAGTACTATTAATCAGTTCAGGCAATATATGTTGGAGGCTATCATAATATATGTCTTAGAGTTATTAGACAATTGTATTCATGGCTTATAAAAAATATTCTATTTCTAAAAAAATAAAAAAAGAACTTTCAAAAATAAATTCAATTGTATTATTTAGATTCAAAGAAATATCTGAATCGAATGAAACGAAAAAAAAAAGATTATCTAACTAGTAATCAAATATTTAATGAATCATTTAGTCAAATTGGATCTGGACATCATGAAATCGATATTACTTTAATTTATTATTGTGTTGTCATTATCGATCTTGTATATTTATCAATATTTATAAACCAATTAAAAGAAAATAATCATGCACCTCCACAACATAATGCAAGTAGATTATTATTATTGTTTCATTTTTTCAAATAGAGAATTTAACATCAGCTTGCTATATTACAAAGAACAATATCTATATATCTGAACGTAACAGGGAGAATAAATCTTTTAATATTTGTGTATCATCCTAATTTATGAGTCATGATGGCATCTAGTAAAATCCACCAGTAGGTAAGCCAACACCGTAATCCGGAGTTAAGGTAATGGATTACTTTGGTAGAAATGTCCAACTGATCCTAAATACACAAACACAATTATGATCAACAGTATTCCACTGAAAGAAGATAATCAAAATATAGATATCAATCCCATGACCTGGTAATATCAGTACAGGAGCATCTAAGTATGATAATATAAAATACAACCCGTAAGTCTAAAATAGTCAACACGTCTGTCTCGAATATAAATGGCTAAACAAAGATAGAGGGATACGGGAAACTCAAAACTCTAAGAGCTCACCCTATCTCTGAAAGATCAACGTTGCACAAACTCAACTCACCTGCGACAACTAGTACTCGTGTTTGCACCAAAAAGGTACATAAGTGTAGTATGGGTATCAAAACAATGGGTACTCAGTAGGCATTATCAGTTGACAAAGCTAAATTATGATATAATAATGATATAAGCAAGACAATATCTCTAAGTCATTGTACAAAATCAAACCTAAATCATTTTCATCATCACTGTTTATAATAAAAGATCTAACTAGAATGATAATACGACATATCATAACAATCCACACCAATACCATCATATATAAGGAGTAAATAATCTAGAAATGTAAAGCGACACTAATACAATTACAACCGCATAAATATCAAATTGGTGCATACACATCCATTAGAGCAATAAGTAAAAGAACTTACCTAGGTATCCCATACTACCGGGGAGTACACCCAAAAGAGCATAAAGTAAAGAACCCATCATGACATTCCATACCACCGGAGAGTATATTAAAGGATCAAATCATCAAAATATATAGATATATAACCAACTTCTCATTCTTCATGATTTCCCACATTTCACACCAACGGTTATTTGCGAACATTCATAATCATTATCAATTACCGTAATTGAATAACATTTACCAAATACTTATAACCATAATCATATTACCATTTAGATATCTATCTCATTAATATACTCAATCTACTCATTATTATAAACTAACCAATATTTATGGTTAAACTACTAATTCGCTTGTCATCATAAGACCTCTAATTATTAGCCTGACAGATTCTTTACATAATCCTTATTCGTAGGATATCAACTAACCATTATTCAATAAATAGCCATCATCCAACATCTAGTCAAGATTCACTACTACACCATAGATGCCCTTTAGCTAATGCTCATTTTAATCATCATAATCACACTTAGTCACCATCTAGCAAAAGGGCACTAATTATCATTTGAACACTTATTTATCTATAACTAACGTCTCTTATTATCTAGCATCATTAATCAATAATTTCTTAGTTAACAACTAATCAACATTATAATTTAGGTTTCAATATCATTAACTATCACCAATTCTAAACCTTTTGTCATCATTAGCTACGTAACAACCATAATTGCTTGTTACCACATTTCTACGAAACAAGGTTCATTAACTAGTATTCTAGACTTCTAGTCATCAAGTAACATAGTCACTTAACAGACAACTAGTTACCACATAGCTCATTCAAATAGGCAATATTCCTCAATTAATCCATTAAAGTTAAATATACCTACTAGGTGAATCGTTAATTCTACACTAGATCCCACTTACCAACTAGTCTTAACACATTATTCGGTATATCCTACTTTACTCACTATTTAGCACTAACATTAGCTACATTATTTAGCAAGTGATTAGCATTGATGAACTGTAACCGACAACCCAAGAAGAACATCATACCCTCAAGGCACATAAAAATGTAATCATAATAAGGCAATCCATACATAGACATATATATATGCTTACCATACGTAAAATCATTATATCCTACAGACTTGATGGGCATCATCATATCATAAATATATTCTCTGTACTTACCGATTATCGTCATAACATTAATATATCCTCTGAACTTGTTGGGAATCATCATCTCATCAATATATTCTTCGTACTTATCGGGTATCATCATAACATCAATATATCCTCTGAACTTATCCGGTATCATCATAACATCAATATATCCTGCGAACTTGCCGAACATCATCGTATCATTAATATATTCTACAGACCTACTGGGTATCATCATAACATCAATATATCCTCCAAACTTACCAGGTATCATTATAACATTAATATATTCTCCAAACTTGTTAGGCATCATCATATCATCAATATATATATATATACACACACACTCAAATCAATAATAAATGCAATCTCCTACGGGGAATAGAGTGAAAGAGAAGTAAGGAAAGACATACCACCACACCTCATCATTCATTATCAACACAATGTATTAATAGGTGCATAAACATATATATATATATTCATATGATATGAATACTCAATGCATTACCAGGCTTAACATAATCATTAGCATGGTCGAACACAAACCCATGGTTTATGCCTTCTAGAGCCCTCTTATTTAGTATGATACACATCATTAGAATAAGAGGATTGTTAGCACAAACATTATTTTAGTCACTGGGCTTTGAACATAATATGAATAATAACATAATCCAAGGCCCAAATATTAAGCTAGTCCACAATTTAAGTGATAACATAGTCATGGGCTCAATCCATAAGACATTCCATTGCTATCCAAGCATTATCAATAATTTAGCAAGAAATCATGCACATTATTACTTATACCAACATCAAGAATAAACCATTTACCAAGGTTAGCCATCATATTTCCAAAGGCACATTCTATGCATTTAACAAGTATCTAGGTCACTAATGGAACTACATAGTCCAAGCTTAAGGCGGGTCAAGTCCCACTTTTAATATCCCAAATTATCTCTTCGAGTCTAACTTCTACTCGGGACTAGGCTAAGTCATCTAAATCATGTCTTAGAGGTTTATCAATCCACACTAGTCCTATGGTACAATTCTCTCTGAAGTATTACTTTTAATCATCCAAAGTAACTAGGGAGATTTCCATAATTATGCACAACTAAGGTCAAATTACACGTTAATATGAGTGAAAATATCACTCCCATCTTACTAGAACAACTAAAGCATTCTGATGCTATTCATGAGATAACAAGTCTAACTAACTAAGGTTCTAGACTATAAGTCAAGTATCACACTTTATGAGTTCAATAGACTAAGTGGTTCAACTAATCCCAAATATTACCATCTATCATTTCAACACCTGAAACCCCTCCCAATCTTATCAAGATATCAAAGTCATACTATAATAATCTCAATCTAACAAGTAGTAAGCCTAACCTACCTCAAATCTAAATATAGCTCACGAATTGATAACCTTTGTTTTCTCTTTCCTCGAAGCTTCTTCAAGGAGCCAAGATATCAAAAGTACAATCTATGCATTGATACAAGAATATCAATACCTATATTGCACCATTATGCTTCGGCTCCAAAATGATACCAAAACCCCCTAAGTGGGTCCCACATATGGAAAACAAGTTTTCGAGACCAACCCATTGTTTAAATACCATTAGGGAGTTATATCCCTCAATAATCAAGTTTGTATCAAGCTTATTTAGGATAAAATTATGCCCTCAAGTCAATTGGGGTTTTGGCCAAATAATCAAGAATGCAGCATTATAAATGAAGGATTCATACCTTAGATTCATTTTTAATCATGAATATGCAAGCTATTCAAGCTCCCAATAAACACTCAACACTCAATTTGGGGACTACACTCTATTAGGGTTTATGAAACTCACAACAATAGCAAAATGACTAATTCTCGATCAAAAAGGGCATTTAAATACCCCTTCCTAGGTTTTTGATTGATGCAATCAACATCACTTGGGTCACGATCATGGCATCATGATCGTGATACTTTCTTCATGATCGTGGTACCCTTACCTGCACCAGCGGACATTTGAAACTTAGAATTTTGGCCAATGCCTCAGGATGCACCTGGAATCCAATATGAGTAAATGAGATATTCGACCACACTGATTTTGATATTCCAAATGCATTGGCGAATTATAATTTTTCATCCAAGGTTATTTCGACCAAATGTGAGCCCCACACCCGAACTTCCAATTTATTAATTTTTTAACCAATAGGTCAAAATGAGTTCAGATGAAGCGGGACCCGTACCAATGGTCTACCCAACCTAAAATCAATATTCTGGAGCTACTAGCACATTCAAAATTCTCATTTAAAATCATTTTACTAAGGCTTTTGCTCGATGGCCATTTGGAACCAGCGAAGGCTTCTAAATGAGAAAATTGTTCTAAAAACCAAACAATTGCTCGATAAATCGAACTACCAGCTCCAACAAGTCATAAATGAGTTGGGGTAGCTATGGAAAACCTCTAACAAAATAAATAAGTGGTATTTTAAAAAATGACCTGAAGGTTTATTACAGTTTCATTCTGTCAATACTATTAGTCTTTTAAATAATCTTACCTAACAAAATTTGTGTCGTTAAACCTACACATTAAAAGTACTCTTTCAGTCCTTCTATTTTAAGTTAGTCTAGTTTTGCTTTTCGAGAGGTAATTTGATTAAGTTTCAAAGTTAAATTAGATAAAATTAATTTGATGTTGTAAAATGAAAATTTAGATATTAAAAAACTATATGAAAAATATTATAAATTAAATTTCTTCTCAAATTAATACAAAAACATACCTAGTTTATTCCCACAAAGTTGAGTTAGGGAGAGTAGAATGTATGTAATCCATACCACTAGTGACTTTTGTTGATAGACCTCTAACTCAAGACTAAATAACATAGGAAAAACCACAATATAATAACAAGAAACAAAGGTAGTAACAAAACAATAGACTGTAGTAGAAACAAGATTATCACCAAATAATATGCCAACAATCTACCTAGAATTACAAACAAGACCTAAAAATTCCAAAATGAAGACACTATCCGTGAAATGCTAACTACTAGCACGGATAATAAAATAAATACTCCTATCTACAGTCTCCTTCCTACTACACGTCACACCTTCCTATCTAGAGTCATGTACTAGGTGAGATATTACTACTCAATGTCATGTCTAAGCATCTCCCTCTAATAATTTTTGTTCTACCTCTACCATATTAGAATCCATCCATATCTAACCTTTCACACCCCTGCAACATAGCATCCACAGCCCTACTCACCATATGCCTAAATTATTTCAATATCACTTCATGCATCTTGTCATCACATATATGAACCATCTTGTTCTCTTATATCAATATAATGAAAAGTTACATTTAAAATGTTGGTCAAAATTTATATCTTTTGACTCTTAAAAGAAATATTGTGATAAATACTTTGAAATGGAGGAGTATACTTTTATTATAATATATATCTTGAATGATATGTTTTTATATTTATTCAAATCAAAATGGTTATATAGTTTACCACTTAAATAGTAAGTTCAATTTCTGTACACGACTTAAAGACACATGGATTAGATTAATCATATACGAAAAGTATAATGAAAGAATATAGTAAATGGTAATTAATGAATCACAAACTCATGATGAACAAGAGCAATACAAAAATGTAGAAGATTAATGAAGAAGAAGAAGAAGACAGAAACAGAGAAAATTAAGAAAGAATATGTAGAGAGAATTAGTTAATATTATTGACTCATTCATTATGATCACAAGTAATTAGTAGTTACTCAAATATATACACATCAATGGCAGTACTTAGTCTGTTTGATTAGAGACTTGGATCAATAACTAACTTAACTACTTTTTTAAAGGTGGTTATATAACTAATTGTGTACTACTTATAACTACTAATACTTCGCTTAAATGTTTATTCCTTAGCTATTAATACTCCCCCTCAAGCGAGGTGGTAAAATAATATTATGAATTTATAGCTTGGAACTCAAGTAGAAGAGTTGTACTTTGTTGAGACATTTTGACAATATGTCAACAAGTTGATCAGTTGTAGGAATGTATTTAGTTTCTATCAATCCTTTGCAAATATTCTCCTTTATAAAATGGCAATTAATTTCCATATGCTTGGTTCTCTCATAATATACAGAATTGACAATTATTTGAGTAGTTTCTTTTCTGTCTATATGCACATCAACATGTTGTTTTATTTCCACACCAAGCTCTTGTGTAAGTCCTATCAACCAAACTAATTCTGATACTACAACAGCTATGATTCTTTATTTTACTTCTACAAAACTTCTATAGATGGTAGATTAATTTTTTTGATTTCTATGTGACTAAAGATTCTCTAATCTTAATGGGATATCCAGTTACATACTTCCTAGAATATGGATATAATGTCTAATCTAAGTTACAGTAAGTTGTAATTGTATTATTTTGCATACTAAATAGAAATAAACCTTGTCCAATTGATCCTTTCACAAATCATACAATTCTGAGAGCATTTTCTATGTGAGATTTCTTAGGTGCTTGAATAAATTGACTGAGTGTTTGAACTCTAAAAGTTATGTCATTCTGGTCATAGTTAAGTAAAGAAGTTTTCCAATCAATCTCTAATAGGGCGCTTGATCACTAGAAGGATTTTCAACTATTGTTTTTATATGATCATTAAATTGCTTTGTAGTCAGTTTTACATTGGTATATATTGAAGTTCCAATAGGTTTAGCTCCTTCGAATTCAGTTTTATATATGAATTCTAAAGTATATTTCCTCTAATGCATTACAAGATCAACTTTTGACCTTCCAAACTCAATTTTAAAAAAATATTTCAATTTCCTAAGTCTTTTATCTTGAAGAACTATTTAAATTTTCCTTTCATATATTCAATTATATCAAGGCTATCTCCTATAATTATCATATTATCTACATAAACCAACACTATAGAAGTTCATTTAGCTATTTTATGAATGAATAGGGAATGATCATAGGCACTTTGATTGAAACCAAACCTCACCATTAGTTTAGTTAATTTGGTATTTCATTATCTTGGAGCTTATTTTAATCCATACAAGGATTTAACTAGCCTGCATACTTGATTCTCCCTCTGACTAGTAAATTCTTGAGGTAGTTCCATGTATATCTCATCAAATAAGTCACCTTAGTAAGAAAACATTAAAAATATCTATCTGGTGACTATGCCATTATCTTTGTGCTGCAAGTGCTAAAATGTTCCTTATAGTCTTCATCATAACTGCATAAGAGAAAGTCTCTTGATAATTAAAGCCCTCTTGTTGACTATAACCTTTAGTCACAAGCCTAGCTTTAAATCTCTTTATTTCTCACGTGGATTTATATTTGATCTTGTAAATCCATTTGCAACCTATAGGCTTGTTCCCTTTAGGTAGTGTAAAAACATCCCAAGTATGATTGCTTTGCAAAGCATGTATCTCAAACTCCATTTCCTCTATCCATCTTTTATGCTTAGCTGCCTCTAAGTATGTCTTAGGTTCCTTAACAAATGACACACCAACTATGAATTACTGATAGTTATCGGATAACCTTTCATAGTTTAGTACTTGTTTAATCTATATAAAGTCTTAAGGAATATTTACAGAGACAAAATCTATAAGCCATAGTGATGGATGAGACCCTCTAGTTGATCTTCTTACTTTAGCTACAAGTACTTTAACAGGAGGTGCAACTACATTAACTGGCACTTGAGAAGGTTGATTAGAAGCTTGTACCTCTTGTACTTGAATATGACCCTTATTAGGCTGTACTTGATCAACTACTTGCTAATTCACTTCACCTAAGATGGCATCATGAGTAGGCAAACCATTTACCTCATTTGTAGTAGTTTGAGTAGTTAACTAGTTGTATCCTTCTCAAACTTTAAAGTATTATCTACAAATAGATGTTCATCAGTTACGTCTTTCTTTTGGAATGAAAAAACTTTCTCATTGAACAATACATTATAGTTCACAAAAAACACCATCAGTCAAGTTATATAGTACATAACCTTTTTATAAGTCTGAGTATCCCATATGCACAAAACTCATAGTTCTAGATCATGTTGGGTAGTGTGATTAGCATAGAATAAGCGCCCTGTGGTTTTAAGATGATCAATATCAGATTTTTTCAAATAGTCTCTCATATGATGATAGATCATTAATCACAAAACTAGATAATCTATTAATGAGATAGACTGATACTAGGATACATTGACCCTGAAACTTAATTGGAACATGTCATTTAAAACTAATGGCTCTTGTGACTTCTAATATGTGCCTATGTTTTCTCTCAGCTACACCATTTTACTGAGGAGTATAGACACAAGTGATTTGGTGTAGGATACCTAATTGGTTAAACATGTCTACAAATGATATGAGAATAATCATGGAAATAAACTTATGTAGGTGTGCATTGAAATCAACCAAGTGTATGTATAAGATAAGTGTAATTAAAGGCCTAAATACACACCAAAATAGCCCACTCCATACACTAGAGGGGCAGCCCATTCTTGAAGGGCCTTTTTGGTCATTTTAACTTCTATTTGTTTTGTAATATATAAGTAACATGTAGGTTTTTATTTACTTAGTTTATGAATGAAATTTTAAGTCTTACAAGACAAATAAACACAAGTCCTCTTTCCTTGAGGCACCTAAAATCGAAATTAGGGCTTAGACAAGTGTAGAATCACTTGTGTTTGCATTTTCTTGGAAACATTGACGCTTGGGAGGTGGATTTCGATCTTGTGTCTTTGTAAGAGATAGATTTATTTTTGTGTGTAGTGTTAAGGGCCCAATATTTACCATTATTGGGTTCTTAATATTATACCTTCATGTGGTCTATCTATCTATCCTTTTTCGTTTGTAATCTTGTATCCGTTTTGTATCTTGTATTGTGAAGCCGTTTTTGTTGTTGTTGTTGTTCCTTTATTGTTGTTTCATTTTGTGTTGTTAACTTAGTTTTTTATTGGCTGCAAAAGGTGTCAAACACCTAGTTATATGTCCTTCTTGTATTTCATTCTTGAATCCGAGAGTGGCCTTCAAAAGGGTCCTCGATTCTTTGAATTAGTGGACTATTTTTGGAGTGTGTTTGGACTGTTTTGAGCCAATTTCGTATGTTCCTTGGTTTTCTTGTATCATTTGGTATCAAAGCCATCTTTGGTGTTGTTCTTACAATACCAATTTTGGGCTTTCTTGCTAAGAAAATTTTAAAAAAAACAAATTTGGTGTTCTTGTTGTTCTTGGCCTTGAAAGTGTTTTTCTTGTTGTTCATCTTGGTCGAGGTTGCTTGTAGCGTCTAGATATAGTAGTACTTTTGTGTTTATTGTTGTTTCTTGTGTTAGTTTTGTGATTCACTAACACTAAAAGGTGTCTAGATCTATATTTGTGCTTAAACTTGTTAAAGTTGTGTTGTGAACAAGGACCTAGGGCAAGAATTTGTGACTTATGGCCGGTTGGGTCTTGAATTTGTGAATATTATTGTTGTTTTTAAAGGATTATTGTGGTGTTCATCTTATTCTTCATCTCATCTTACAACTTAAGACAACTAATAGTGTAATATAGATTCAAAAAGGTGAACCTACAAGTTGTAAAGTTGTTTGTGAGAAGACTTGAGCCATCACTTGACTTGACATCTACTTTTTAACCACTTTTCCTTGTTTCAAGGGACCTTGTTTTGTGAGAATTGTACAAAGTCAAGTCTTGCCTTTTGAATATTAGACTTAAAGGAGATTCAAGACATATACTTTCCCTCCAAAACCAATTGTTTCCATTACATAGTAACTAAAGTTTGTAAACTTCAACTAGTGACTAATTATGGGGTCGTGACCAATGGTGTGCTGCCATGTCATCCAAGTTACTGTTCACATAAAAATTTTAAGCTCAAATTGTGATCTTTTAGTTTCATTTTGTTGTCTCATTAGTTTCGTTTGTTGATTCCACTACTAACTTACAAACTAGTGACAATTTACTAGATTGTGAGTTGGTTTTGAAACCATTTTTTCTGTATTTACGTTTCTTTGTGTGTTTTTATTCTTTTGAGTCATTGTACACACCCGGTTCACCTCTCAACTTCTCATGGATTACAAGCAAACTTATAATAATTGTGAGATCAAAAGTGAGAAAATTTGAGGGAGAAAGGATTAAGAGAGAGTGTGAGGACCATTCTTTGAACAACTAACTTGTTTATTATTTTGTAGGTAACTTTTTGGATACAATGGATAACAATGCTCTTGGTGCTATCTTGGAAAGACTTGAAACTATCAACCTAGGAATGGAAAGTATGCTCACGACTATGTCCTCAATCCAAGGAGAAATGTCTACTATGAATGAGAGGTTGGATCGAATGGAGAGTCATTGGAACTCTCATGCTTCTACTCATCGGCTCCATGTTTCCTCAAGTGGTCATGACCAAAACCCTTCCATCACCATTTCCCCCGATACTTTTCATACAAAAGTCAACCCTTCAAGTTCACCACAAAATACCATGAGCCAAGTTACCAATTACCCTCAAAATCAAGAACAAGGTAGATCACTTCTCCCGCAAGTTGATCAAATTCCACAAGAAGGAATTAGAGGCCCATTCCCTCCCATCCAAGCTCCACAACCTCCTCAACCAAAACTCCACTTCCACAAAACCATTATTTCCATAAACAGGAGTATGGAAGAAAGGGACATAAATTATATGGAGTCTACGATGATGCTTATATAATGGAAGAAGACTTGAGTCGGATAAGATTAAAGACAAGTCTCAAGATGGAGAGGAAGCCGAGGTTCAAAATGAAGATGTTGGCCAAGACTTCTTCATATTGAGCTCTCGGGTTCTTCATGTTTTGCGGATTTTTTTGAGTGTTTTTTTTTGAAGTGGCCTATTAAACAAAGTGAAGCCTTGAATTTGTGGGTAAATTCTTCTCAAGATGGAGAAGATGATACGAGAATAATCACGGAAATAAAATTATGTGGGTGTTCATTGAAATCAACCAAGTGTATGTGCAAGATAAGTGTAATTAAAGGTCCAAATACACACCAAAACAGCCCACTCCATACACTAGAGGGGCAACCTATTCTTGAAGGGCCTTTTTGATCATTTTAAATTTTATTTGTTTTGTAATATATAAGGAACATGTAGAGTTTTATTTACTTAGTTTATGAATAAAATTGTTAGTCTTACAAGACAAAGAAACACAAGTCCTCTTTCCTTGAGGCACCCAAAACCGAAATAAGGACACCAAAAGTGTAGAATCACTTGTGTTTGCATTTTCTTGGAAACATTGATGCTTGGGAGGTGGATTCCGATCTTGCATACTTGTAAGAGATAGGTTTATGGTTGTGTGTAGTTTTAAGGGTCCAAGAGTTACCATTATTGGGTTCTTAATATTATACCTTTATGTGGTCTATCTATCTATCCTTTTTCTTTTGTAATCTTGTATTCGCTTTGTATCTTGTATTGTGAAGCCATTTTTGTTGTTGTTGTTGTTGTTCTCATTGTTATTTCATCTTGTGTTGTTAACTTAGTTTGTTATTGGCTGCAAAAGGTGTCAAAAACCTAGTTATATTGTCCTTCTTGTATTTCATTCTTGAATCCGAGAGTGGTCTTCAAAAAGGTCCTCAATTCTTTGAATTAGTGGGCTATTTTTGGAGTGTGTTTGGACTGTTTTGAGACAATTCCGTGTGTTCATTGTTGTTTTGAGCCAATTCCGTGTGTTCCTTGGTTTTCTTGTATCAACAAACATGATTAAGAAATTTAGAATCATTACCTATTCTTATCACTTTCACAATCTTATCAAATTGAGTTTTTGTATATTTTAGGAAATGTTGTAATACTACATATACATCACTTTTTTGTTTAAGTAAGAATGTACAAGAAAACCTATTAAAGTCATCAACAATAGTAAGAAAGTATTTATCTTCATCATAAGTAGTAATTTTATAGGGACCCCTTAGGTCTACATGAATCAAGTCAAAATAGCTAATAGTTTTAATTCTTCTATTAGGAAAAGTCAATCTAGGTTACTTTGCATAAGGAGATACAGTGCAATCAGATATCATATTTTTAATGCATTTTACATTTTTAGATAATAGTTTATAATCGCTAAAGAAGAAGTATGTCCAAGTCATTTATACTAAATAGTAATGTCAATCTTGTAGTCTGCAGTGTCTATAATGTTTTAAATGGGTAAAATAATATGTTTTCCTAGATTCTAATTCTTTAAGATATATAAACCACTTTCCTCTTTACTAATATCCTTTACCTTTACCGTGAAGAGATCTTAAAATAAGAAAAAGTCATACAAAAAGGACATAAAATACTGTAGTTCTTTAGTTAGTTAACACAGATAGAAGACTACATTTGAATTGAGAAAGATAGAAAATATTTGAGATATTGCTCTTATCATTAAAACAATTGGATCTAGTGTGTGTAACATATGGAATATCTCTATTTAGGAAAATGCACCTTTTTTAACTAACAGTTTTAATAATTATCCCTTTCTGAAGTACTCCTCCACCGATTGTCTTGTGGTTTATAGCACCAGTATCAACAATCACTCATGACTTAAGATGCTATCATAGCTTTTATATCATTAGTGTATGGTTTACCTACCAAGTTTACTGATGGGGTAGATGGTCTAGCAGTTACAGATGTAGTATACTGGTTTAAGACATACAAGATTTGATCATATTGATCATTAGTGAGAGTGTTAGCTCCAAGTTGACTCAACTTAGAGCTTAAATTCTGATACATGCTTGAGTTATTAGAAGTGTTTGTGAATGCTATGATTGAAAATATCCCATAATCCTTCATCAGAGAAGACTTTCTCATAAACTGAGTATGAGAAGACATTTGAGGCTCTTCCTCAAATGACACATTATATGATGCACCCCCACCAGATTTAACCTTTTTTTTTATTAAAATCAGCTATATAACCCACTACCTTATAATAATTTTTCTCAGTGTGACCCTTCTTCTTGCGTATGTCATAAAACAAATAGTAGTTTTTTTTAAACAGTTTATTTCCATAGTTTATGGAATACATGGCCACTTCATAGTTTCCAATATTGGGAATAGAATTTGAACCTAGTATCCTTGCTATAGCTGTGACTGATTTTTGACTTACATCTTCACTATCATAGAGTAAGCCTAATTTAGAGAAGGTAAATGTCACAACCCAAACTAGGGCCTGGCTGTTATGTGTGCCTCAAGTACAACAAGGACAGAAGACCATCCATACACCTAACCATATAGAATACAATACCTAAACATTGAATGAATTTTATAGGTAAGAGAAAAGATTTAAGACGTTTCTATAATTTATAATCGGCCAAAACAACCATCCAACATCTTCGAAGTCCATAGTAATCCA
Organism: Capsicum baccatum var. pendulum; assembly: GCA_030864225.1. Taxonomy (NCBI): domain Eukaryota; kingdom Viridiplantae; phylum Streptophyta; class Magnoliopsida; order Solanales; family Solanaceae; genus Capsicum; species Capsicum baccatum. The sequence continues at coordinate 152,452,574 of CM061560.1, read as the reverse complement.
TAAAGCCTTTCAAATAAAACTGAAATCAATAAAGTGTCGGGACATGCCCCTGACCTAATAATGACAATGTTAATGATTAAGTAAACTCTCAATTCTGATCTATGACTAGAAACTGATGAATTGACCAAGTATTCCAAAGAATAGAAGCTACCAATTCACCACAATAAACCAATGAATTGAGTCGATCCACCTTACACTATGTAAAAAAAGTAAAAGTATCTTTGATGCCTACATCGCATGGGGATACAGCATCCAAAGAGGGTTAGTGGGTTGAGAATTAACATATAACTCAGGGGTAATGGATCAAAATAAGGCCATGATTAACACCTCAAAATTAGTTAAAATCTAATGCACATAGCTAGATGTATATACAAATATATATATATCATATGCCAGGATAGGGAACGAACCTTAACATACACTTTAAAACTTTAGCCTAGATTATGTATGAAACAATCTGAATTTTGGCCCTTGGATATTTCTTGAGATTTGAGCTCATTTCCTTGATTACAACTGGACCCCCAAAGTCATAAGGTGTCTTGACCACTCATTAGGATAAGTCATAAATAAATAACCTAAGTTTGTGGAATGATTCTACTCTGAGTAGAGTGGCTCACTATAAGACATAAGGATATATTATGAGTCATGGGGTGTAAGTCGTAGGGTGTCCAGTATACACCCTAAATGGGTTATGTGTTAATTACGATTTGAACCTATGAGTCATAGGGTCACATTATAGGTCGATTGATTGAGTAGTAAGGATAGAAATTATGTGCTTGGTGAAACTATCAAGGTTGTGACTCATGGTGATAAGTGGTAAGGATTTCTTATGAGTCAATGGTTGACTCGTAATTAAAGGCGGCCTTTTTCCAGGTTTTAAGTTAAGGGCATTCTAGATATTTCCCCTTTTGCTCAACTTGAAAATCATATTTTATAACCCCTTTAGGGTATCATTAACCTTCAGAAACAAATCAAATAACTTATCAAACCACTTTAAAATTCTCAAGGTCAAGAACACTTGGGGTTTTTAAGATATTAATCAATTGGGGCTTCCAAGGGTGATTTCTCTCTGTACTTCTTAGTGTTTAAGGAAGGTCACTCTTTTCTTATTGTCAATTTTGTAAAATCATGTGATTTAAGGTGTTGTTGATGAGATGTTTTTATTGGTTTGAAACAAAGGTTGGGGGTTTTGATTTCTTATTGTTCAATAATGTTTTCCTATGGTTTAATTATAATTATTCATGCTTTAAATATAGTTTTGAACATATGGGTGCATAGGAATGATGGCTGGAAATAAGGGTATAATGGAATCCCCAAAATAAGTGTTTTGGTATGGAAATTAGTAATAAACTCAACCCATTTGCATAATTAATTTTGATTTATGCATTATCATCTGGCTTGGCTTGTTTCCTAAAAAAATACATGGTATAAATAGCTAAATGGTCAAGGATGGTTTTAAAAACATTGTAGGGTATAATGGAATCCCTTAGGTAAGTGATTTATGAAAACTTTGTGGGGTACACAAGAATCCCTAACTAATTTTAATAATGGAGTTTGTGAGGTACTTGAGAATCCCCTAAGTGTCATCTAAGGACATTGCTTGCAAGCTACAGTTGATATGACAATATCACTTAATAATGCCTTAATAATTGACTCCTGGAATTAGTGGTTTGGTTATGTGTTAAATGTTTTAATTGGGCAATAATAAGGGTTGTGATAGTAAGCCGTGAAGGTGTAAGATCGAAGAACGAATACTGAAAACTTATGCTTAATGACATGAGAGTTGGTTTTGATGACCGTATAATTTTTGAGATACAATGGAATCGACCAAGTCTATACATATATATATGTATCATGGAGGGCTAAGGGTACATGGGAATCCCCAAGCATCTGTGATATCTTTGATTCATGCAGCTAACACACACTAGGACTATTTAGGAGGTAACGATGGACCAATATAGCCCATGGGTGGACTTATGATGGTAAAGCTACATATTCCAGGTTAAGGTTTTAAAGTGCATGCTATATCTTATTTCCTATCCCGACATAGTATATATGTATATAAGTATTTGCATATGGTTATGTGCATTAGTTTGACTGGTTTTGGATTGATGGCATTACTTTATCTTTATCCTTGAGTTACATACTATTGTTCACCCTACTAACTGTATTTAGATATTGTATCCCCACATGATGTGGGAACTGGTCAAACTTCACTCCTTCTACTCAGTGATTAGGTGATATAGGGAAATCTTTTGAGTTAGACTAAAGTGGTGATCTTCCATACTTCAAAAGACCCCATTTTATGCTATGGATTTCCTAATATCTTTACTATTCCTTTTGGTACTGGTTTAGGATATGGTCGGGGGCATGTCCCAACTGAATATTCTTTAGTTTTAACTAGAGTCTTTGTCGGACTACTGTGGGCATGGGCGATATCAATATTGGCATTAGTATTGGAATTGTTACTGGTATTGGTTGGTTTTGGTCATGGATGGTTGGTTTTGGGTATAGACTTACTATAATATCTTTAAATTGATATTCTCTTATCTTGTTATATGTTAGGAATTCATCTAATATAGGGTGTAAGGTGGTCAATGGTTTGGGTATTAGGGGTGGTCTCTGGTCTTAGTTGGACTTAGATACCCGACACAGCCAGGCCTTGGTTTAGGTGTCATGTCATATTGGTATCAGAGCACTAGGTTCATGGTCAATTGGGGGTCCACAAAGTCGTGTTAAGTAGAGTCTGTTTTAGGGGTGTGTAGTGCGCCCCACATATAAGAGAGAGGCTACAAGGCATTTAGGAATGTTTTTCATTCTTGTTATTCAATTTTAAGCTATAGAGTCTAAGATCTTAGATCTCTCTATTTCCTATTATTTGCCTTTCAGATCATGCCTCTAAAAAGATCTGATGTCCGTGGGAACCCTTCTGTCCTATCTGAGGATAATGGAAATGGAGCTCGTCCTACTTTAGGAGTTTAGATCTGGTCTAGGGTCACTGCTTCTGATTTCCCTAATAGAGCTTTATCGATTTCTCATGTCCCTTGTCAGATAACTCACGCTGATGCATCTTATGCTGAGTTTTGCCAGTCGATCCATTTGCTCACTCAGTTGGTTGCCTTTTAAACTGTACATATGGATTCTGTAGCTTCATCACCTAAGGCCACTAGAGTTGGCAAATTTATGAGGTTGAATCCTTCTGTTTTTACGTGTATGAAAGTTGAGAAAGATCCTCAATATTTCATCAATGAAATGGAAAAGATCTTTTATATGATGCATGTTACTAAGATAGAAGGTGTGGAGTTTGCACCCTATTTTTTGAAAGATGTATCATATCAGTGGTATGAAGAGTAGGAGCAGTTCAGGGGTGTGGATGTTGAGTCTACCTTATAGGAGGGCTTTTGTACATTTTTCTCAATCGCTTCTTTTCTCAGGAGTTGAAGTAGGCGAAGGCCAAAGAATTCAGGAATCCAAGGCAAGGTAGGATGACAGTTAAGGAGTATGTCTTGACGTTTCATCAGTTGTCTTGATATGCTCCTGAGTTAGTTTTTATCACGAGGGATAGAATAAGAAAATTTACTTCTAGGTTATCTTGTGATTTGATTCTAGAAAATAAGGATGCCTTGTTGAATAAGGATATGGATGTCTCAACAGAAGACAAAGTAGGTGGAGATAGGGGATAGGCAGAATAAGAAGTTTAGATTTTCTGATCAAGATGGAGCTCAATAATAGAGCAGTAGGGATGGTTGAAAATGGTCTAAGAAAAAGTAGGAGAGTTATGGTTCCTAATCTATGACCAGTGCTCCTTATCCGAAGCCATTGGGTGATTGTCGTTCACGTCATGATAGTGGGTTTAAGGAACATGGTGCCCAATCTTGGGCTACTGGATCCCAATAAGCTCTATCATATTCTCCTTGTAAATTTTATGGTTGATTATATCGGGGTTTCTATGATAAGGGAAGGAATAAGTTTTTTAAATACGGTCAGCTAGGCATATGCTTAGAAACTATCCCATGGGTAAGGTTGTTTCTGGGGAAGACAAGATTTTAGTTGTCTCTTCATCAGCTTCTGCAACAAAGAGTGCCTCATCTATCTTCGGCACTGGTCAGAACCGTGTCCATTCTCTTATTACCCGCTAGGAGTCTGAGGCATCTCTTGATATCGTTACTGATATATTGAAACTCTTTTCTCGTGATGTGTACTATTTACTTGATCCGGGTTCTACTTTTTCTTTTATGACCTCTTTTGTTGCTGTGTATTTTAGTTTTGTTCCTGAGTGTATTTCAGACACCTTTTTTATTTCTACCTTGATGGGTGACTCTGTGGTGTCTAAAAGAGTCTATAGGGGTTGTGTCGTATCTGTGGGTGGTAGGGATACTTTTCTAAATCTGATAGAGTTAGACATGGATGACTTTGATGTCATATTAGGGATAGATTGATTGCACTTATGGTATGCTTCTCTAAATTTTTGAACTGATAAGTTCATTTTTAAATTCCCTAATAAACTGGTTATTAAGTGCGAAGGCGGCTCTCTAGTGCCTAAGGGATGGTTCATACCATATCTTAGAGCCCAAAAATTAAGTTCCAAGGGGTGTCTCTATCATCTGGTTCAGGTTAAAAATTCTAACTTAGAGGGTCGTTTCTTACATTCTATCCCGGTGGTAAATGGACGGGGATCTCTAGTTCCTAAGAGAAGGTTCATATCGTATCTTAGAGCCCAAAAATTAATTTCCAAGGGTGTTTCTATCATTTGGTTCGGTTAATGATTCTAACTCAGAGGGTCCTTCTTTACATTCTGTCCATGTGGTAAATAAATTCCCCGAGGTCTTTTCTAATAAGCTTCCAGGTGTCCTTTCTGATAGTGAGATCGATTTTGGGATTGACCTTGTTTCAGACACCCATCCAATCTCTACTACCATATATAGAATGCTCTAGCGGAGTTAAAAGAGCTTAAGGAGCAATTATACAATCTTCTAAACAAGGGTTTCATCAATTCTAGTGTGTCCCCATGGGGTGCATCGTTATTATTTGAGCATAAGAAGAATGGATCCCTTCGTATGTGTATTGATTACCGATAATTAAATAATGTGACCATAAAGAATAAGTATCTATTTTTAAGGATTGATAATCTCTTTGATCAGCTTCAGGGTGCTAAGTTCTTTACTCGAGATGGGCATTTTGAGTGGATATCCCTAAGACTGCTTTCTGTACCCGAGATGGGCATTTTGAGTTCTTGGTTATGTTTTTGTGGTTGGCTAATGTCCCAGTGGCATTCATGGACTTGATGAATATGGTCTTTTCTCAGTTTTTAGATCTGTTCGTCATTGTATTTATAGATGATATTTTGGTGTACTCTAAGAGTAAAACGGATCATGTCGATCACCTTCGAATTGTGTTACAGACCCTAAAGGATCAGCAGTTGTATTCCAATTTTTTGAAATGTGAATTTTCATTGAATGTTGTTACTTTTTTGGGTTATTTCATACCAGTGAAGGGATCATAGTGGATTCATAGAAGGTTGCAATGGCTAAGAAGTGGACTAGACCCATGACTCTAATTGATATCTGAAGCTTCTTAGGTTTAGCCAGTTACCACAAGAAATTTATGAAAAGTTTGTCTTTTATAGCTGCCAGTTGACTAAGTTAACTCAGAAGAAGGTACAGGTTAAGTGGTCTGAGGCTTGTGTGGGTAGTTTTAGAAGCTTAAGGATAAGCTGACTTTGACTTCGGTTATGAATTTGCCTGAAGGTACTTATGGTTTTGTGGTCTATTGTGATGCATACCGTGTGGGGCTTGGTTGCATTTTGATGTAGCATGGCAAGGTGGTAGCTTATGCCTCTGGATAGTTGAAAGTGCATGAAAAGAATTGTACAACTTATGACTTGGAGTTATTGGCTATTGTGTTCACATTAAAAATCTATCATTACTATTTGTATGAAGTACATGTGGGTATCTTTTCTGATCATTAGAGCCTGTAATATGTGTTCACCCAGAAGGAGCTGAATCTCAGGCAAATAATATGGACTAAATTGTTGAAAGACTATGACATAAGTCTACACTATCACCCAAGTAAAGCTAATGTAGTTGCTGATACTCTTAGTAGGTTATCTATGGAAAGTCTAACTCATATGGATAAGGATAAGTAAGAGTTGGTTAAATATGTTCACCATCTGGATAACCTTGGAGTTCATCTCTTGGACTCTGAAGATGGTAGTGTGTTTGTTCAAGAGGTGGCAAAGTCATTTCTTGGTGTTGAGGTGAAAGAGAAATAAGTGTTAGATCCTATCTTGATGCAAATCAAGGATGATATAAGTGTGCATAAAGTGATGGCCTTTGAGATTAGTAGTGATTGTACCTTGTGATACCAAGGCAGATTATGTGTTCCCAATATAGATGGATTACGAAATAAGATCTTTATCGAGGCTCATGAGTCACGTTATGCCATTCATCCTGGTTTGATAGAGATGTATCATGATCTTAAGAAGGTTTATTGGTGGAACAATATGAATCAAAATATGGCCAGTTTTGTGGCTATGCATAGTGTGTCAATATGTGAAGGTTGAGCACTAGTAGCCAGTAGGGTTGTATCAAGAAATTGAGTTGCTTGTATGGAAGTGGGAAGTGATTAATATGGTTTTGTTATCGGTATTCCTCAGTCTTGGAATCAGTTTGACTCAATCTGGGTTATAATGGATAGGATGCCCAAGTCAGCTCACTTCTTGCTGGTGAGGACTAATTATTCTGTCGAGAATTATGCGAGGTTGTTCCTCCAAGAGATTGTGAAGTTGCATGGCGTCCCTGTTTCTATTATTTCAAATTGTGGTACCCAGTTCACATTACAGTTTTGGTATTCATTTTAGATAGGTTTGGGGACTAAGGTGAGCCTTAGTGCTACATTCCACCCACAGTCGGACGAGCAAATAAAAAAAAACTATTTAGACATTAGAAGATATGCTTTAAACTTGCATGATTGACTAGGGTGGTAGTTGGGTTGATCATTTGCCTCTTATAGAGTTTGCGTATAATAATAGCTACTGCTCTAGTATTGGGATGGCTCCATTTGAGGCCTTGTATGGTAGGAGGTGTAGATCTTCTATTGCATGGTTTGAGGTTAGGGAGGCTGAGATTTTTAGCCCATATTTAGTTCACTATGTGATAGAGAATGTGAAGGTAATTTGGGATAAATCCACCCAAAGTCGCCAAAAGTCCTATATGGATATGAGGCATAGGGAGTTAGAGTTTGAGGTTGGCGATTGGGTATTCTTGAAGGTATCTCCCATGAAGGGAGTAATACAATTTAGGAAGAAGGGCAAGCTCAGTGCCTAAAATATTGGCCCATACTTGGTCTTAAAGAGGATCGATAATGTTGCGTATGAATTAGAGTTGCCCTTTAGTTTGAGTTCCATTCACCCTCATGTTCCACGTGTCGATGTTGAGGAAGTATGTGGGTGATTCATCGCTGATTGTGTCTATCAAGGATATTGGTATTTTGGATTCCTTATCTTATGAGGAAATCCTAGTTGAAATTTTAGATCGGCAAGTCCGCCGGTTGTGGACAAAGGATGTAGCTTTGGTAAAGGTTCTATGGAGGAACCACAAGGTTGAAGAGGCTACTTGGGAATCCGAAGAGGACGTGAAGTCCAAGTACTCATTCCTATTCCCTATTCTGGAAAATCGTTCATAAGGTATGTGTATTCCCTTACATTTTTTTCTGTCTTTGTTAAAGAAAGTTGTAATTTTCTTAGTATCTTTGTTTTCTGTCTTTGTTAAAGGTAAGAGTAGTTATGTTTGGGGTCTAATCATATAGGTAAATACCTTATCATGTCTTTCGAGAATGAATGATCCAAGTGGGGGAGAATTTAAACACCCTAAATTTTGGCCCTTGGAAATTTCTTGAGCTTTGAGCTCACTTCCTTAGTTACAACTAGATCCCCGGAGTCGTACAATGTCTTGACAACTCATAGGGATAATTTATAACCAAATATGTTAGTTTGGGTATGATTCTGCTCTGAGTATGAGTGGCTCACTATAAGCCGTAAGGATATGTTATGATTCATGGAGTGTAAGTCGTAGGGTTTTTAGTGTACATCTTAAATGGGTTCTATGTTAATTACGAATGGGACCTACAAGTCATAGGGTACCATTATGGGCCAGTCGGTTGAGTCGTAAGGATAGTAGTTTGTGTGTTTGGTAAGACTTTCATGTTTATGACTCATGTTGATGAGTCGTAAGGATTGAGTACGAGTCAATAGTTAACTCGTAATCAAAGGCGACCTTTTTCCAGCTTGTAAGTTAAGGGAATTCTGGACATTTCTCCTTTTGCCCAACTCGAAACCCATGTTTTATAACCTCTTTAAGGTATCAATAACCCTAAAAAATAAATCAAATAACTTTTCAAACCCCTAAGTGAATGATTTATTTAAAACCTTATGAGGTACATGGGAATCCACTAAGTGATTTTAATAATGGAATATGTAGGGTACTTGGGAATGCCCTAAGTATAAGCTAATGAGATTGCTTGCAAGCTATAGTCGGTATGATGATACCACTTAATAATGCCTTAATAATTGACTCCTAGAATTGGTAGTTTGGTTATGTGTTAAATGTTTTAATTGGGCAATAATGAGCATTGTGATAGCTAGCCATAAAGGTGTGAGTCCGAAGGAAGGATACTGGAAACTCATATTTTCCGACATGAGGTTTAGTCTTGATGACCGTGCGCTTGTTGGGGTACAAGCGAAGGGTACAAGAGAATCCAAGTCCATCTTTGATATATCCAGTTCATGACGCCAACATGTACTGGGGTCGTTTAGGGGGTAACACTGGACCCAAATAGCCTGTGGGTGGACTTATGATGGTAAATATTCATAACCCAAGTTATGGTTTAAAACTACATGCTAAATCCCACTCCCTATCCCGGATGGTATGTATGTATATATGTATTTGTATATGATTATGTGCATTGGTTTGACTGACTTTACATTGATGGCATTACTTTATCTTTATCCTTGAGTTACATGCTAGTGTTTACCCCGCTAACTATTTTTGGATGTTGTATCCCCATGTGATGTAGGAACAGGCCATACTTCTACTCCCCTTGCTTAGTGATAAGGTGATTTAGGGATAATTTTTGAGTTAGACTGAAATGGTGAGCTTCAATACTTTGGAAGACCCCATTTCATGTTATTGATTTCTTTATGCCTTTACTATTTCTTTTGGTCCTGGTTTTAGCTATGATCGGGGGCATGCCCTGACTGAATATTCTTTGGTTTTTATTAGAGGCTTTGTGAGACTACTATAATCATGGACAGTATCGTTATTGGTATTGGCATTAGCTTTGGTACTAGTATTGGTTGATTGTTTTCTTATGGATGGTTGGTTTTGGGTATAGACTTATTATAATGTCTTTAAATTGATATTCTCTTATCTTGTTATATGCTCAGAATTCACCAACATGGGGTGTAAATGAAACACCCTAGGTTTTGACCTTAGAAAAATTTCTCAGTTTTTGGATTCTGGACATCATATGACTTGATGGACTTCTCATATGATAGGGTACAGTTTGGTTAGTCTTGGCCATATGGTGACCAGTGTAGGTTGGATGGTTTCTGTCTAAGGTAAGTTAGAACAAACAAGTCGTATGTTAGGGTACGAATGGTAAGGTGTTAATCGTATGTTGCCCTAAGTTTAGTCCAGGTGATTCTATTCTTCCTAGGGTACATTTTCATGGTTCTAGTCGTATGGTTGAGTATGGTTTGGCTTGGTGGTCATATTATGGAAAGTATTGGGGTCCAAGGTGAGGCCTAGGGTACGAGATAGGGGTACCACTCTTACCTTAGGGTACAATTGGTATGGGATGGTTGTACCATCCTGCGGGAATTTTAAGTAGTTTAAGTTAGAGGTAATCTGGACATTTCTCCTCTTAACTTCTTAAGGCCCCAAGACTTATAACACTCTTGGGACATCATTTAACCTATTTGCAAATCACTCAAAAATTCTCAAAACACTCTCAAATTCTCACAAGTGTCTTGGGTCAAGAAAGGCTAGGGTTCATCAATAGGATCAATTTGGGGCTTACTAGGGTGATTTTTCTCCGTTGTCTTCATAATGTAAGGCATGTTACTCTTCTTTTATTGTTATTTCCAACTAAAGACATGTTTTGTGAATTGTTTTCATGGCATAAATATTGTATGGTTTGGGTTTTCAAATATATGTTGGGGGTTCTGGTTACAATGGTTGGTTATGGTTTTACCATGTCTTTTACTTATGGTTTTCATATTATTGTGGTGATTTGGGCATTTGGTTGCATAGTAATGGTTAATTGGTACTTGGTTTTCACTTTGGAAATACTATTCCCCCAACATGTTTGATAAAATGCTTATGAGAATGTTTTTGGTTAAATTGTTGGACTTTCATTGAACTATGCTTGGTATAACTTGGTAATGGAACCCGAAATAGTATAAATGGTTTGGAATGGTTAAATGGTAAGGTCTTGGCAGTTATAGTTGGTTTAATTGAAAGCCTTAAGGGGTACAACAGAATCCCCCAAGCAACCATAATAATGATCATTTATGGGGTACATGGGATTGCCCCAAGTCAACTTAACAATGTAATCTATGAGTATATAAGAATCCCTTCTTAAAAAGGATAGCTAAAGACATTGCTTGCAAGCTATAGTCAGTATGACGATACCACTACTTATAGCCTTGGTTAATAATAAATGGAATTGGTGGTTTGGTTATATGGTAATAGTTTTAATTAGGAAATAATGGTGGGGTGTGATAGCTAACCATGAAGGTAAGAGTCTAATGAACGAACACAGGAAACTCATATTTGTCGACATAAGGATTGGCCATGCCGACCATATATGATACTTATGAGGTACACGGGAATCCCTTAAGTACACTTATACATATGTATCATGGAGATCAAAAGGTACTCGGGAATCCACTACTCCTATGGTATCTTTGGTTCGTGCGGATACACGTATTGAGGAAAATTCAAGGGGTTACACTGGACCCATATAGCCCATGGGTGGTTCTAGGATGGTTTAGCTACACATACCCAGATTAGTGGCTGTAAAGGCATGCTAAACCCGGTTTTCTTTCCCAGCATAGATTATATATATGTATGATTGTTTATGCATATAGTTGTTTACTTGATTTTAAAGATTGGCATTATTTTACTCTTATCCTAAGTACTTGCTTGCATTTACCCGCTAACTCATCTTCGGGCGGCTATATCCCCACGCGATATAGGAATCAACCATTCTACACCTCCTACATAGTGATCAGATTTGAGTTCAACTATTGGATTGAAGTGGTTGCTTCCACATTCCAAAAGGCTTTATTTTATATCATGGATGTATTTACATACTCTGGTAATTTCATAGACATTAGCTTTGGCTATGGTTGGGGGCATGTCCCAACCGGATATTGTTTTACTTTTGGTTCGAGGCTTTGTGGGACTACTATGGGTTGGTATAGATGGTTTCAGTAGTGGTATCAGCCTTGGCATTGCTATTGGTATTGTGGCTAATACCATTTTACCGTATTTATGATTGTTCCATCCTATTATGTTATGGACTTGTACTTGGTTGCTGATTTGGTTTTGATGTGGTTATTGGTTGTGTATTGGATGGTTGGACTTTCTTGGGTTGTTCACAGTTATGGACCTATCCTAGAGTTTAGATTTGTACAAAACACTATCTTGTTATATGTTTGGAATTCATCCGACTCAGGGTTGCATTTGGTGGTTGGGTTGGGTATCGAGGGTGGTCCCCGGTCCTAGTTGGACTTGGGATACCCATTAAGATATAGCCATGTTTGGGTCATGTCAACTTGGTATCAGAGCTTTAAGTTTATCACTAGTTGAGAGTCCACAAAGTTGTGTCAAGTAGAATCGTTTTAAGGGTGTATACTGCGCCACACTCATAAGAGAGAGGATACAAGGCATTTAGGAAACGTTTCTCTTATTTGTGTTCTATTGTCAAGCTTGGAGTCTAAGTCCTGGAATCTTCTCTAATTTCCATTTGTTTACTTTTTAGATCATGACTCAAAGATCTGAAGTTCATAGGAACTCTTCTATCCCAACTAGGGACGATGTTGATAGTACACACTTTACTCATAGGATCCATACTTGGTCTAGGGGTCCAGTCCCTGATTTCTATAGAGTTTTATCGATTCCTTCTAGTCCTTCTAAGGCTCTTCAGGTAGACGTGACGAATGCAAAGTTTCATGAGTAGATTCATGTGATTGCTCAGTTGGTAGCTTCTCAGGCTGAGCGTGTTGCATTTGGGATTACATCTTTTGAGACCATAAGGGTTGGACTATTCATAAGGTTAAATTCTCCAACTTTTACTAGTATAGGGGAGGAGGAGGATCCTCAGGGTTTTCTGGATGAGATGTAAAAGATCCTAAAGGTCATGCAGACCACTAATATGGAAGAGGTGAATATGTAAAAGAATATGGTTTACCAATGGTACGAGGAATGGGATTAGGCAAGGGGTGAGTTGATATTCATCTCTGTGGGATACTTTCTCTAATGCTTTTTTGGATCATATCTTTCCTCAGGAGTTGAGGGAAACGACAACGGAGGAATTCATTAATTTGAAAGATGGAAAGATATTGGTCAAGGAGTCTGCCTTAAGATTTCACCAGTTGTCAAGGTATGCTCCAAAATTAGTGTTTGGTATAAGGGCTAGGATGAGAAAATCAGCTTTAAGACTATCCCATGAGTTGATTCTTAAAAGCAAGACTGCATTGCTAATCAAGGACATGGATATCTCTAGGTTGGTTGTTTATTTGTAACAGATAAACAAGGAAAATAGAAAGCAGGATGAGATAGGGGAAAGACAGGATAAGAAGTTCAGGTTCTCTAAGTAGGATGGACAACAACAAAGTGGTAGGGATGGTTATAAGTAGCTAAAGAAAAAGTAGAGGAGTTTTGGTTGTTTCTCCATAGCTAGTGCTCCTTACCCGAAGCAGTCGAGTGATAGGCATCAATAGGGTGGCAAAAATTTTAGGGCACAGAGTGCCCAATATTAGGCTAGTAGGGACCAATTGGCTTTATTATGTCCTCCTTGAAGATTCTGTGGTCGTTTACATCGGGGTTTCTATAATGAGGGGAGGGACAGGTGCTTCAAATATAGTCAGCCAGGCCATATGCTCATAAATTATCTGGTTGTAAGGTTGTATCGGGAGCGAATAGAGTCCCAGTTGTCTCTTCATCTGCTCCTACACGAAAGGGTGATGCTTCTACATTTGTTTTTTATTTTGGTATTGGTATAGGTCAAAATCAGTTATATGCACTCACTACCCGACAAGAGTCTGAGGCATCGGCTGACGTCATGACTGGTATGTTAAAACTCTTTTCTCAGGATGTTTGCTATTTACTTGATTCACGGTCCTTTTTTTCTTATGTGACCCAATTTATGGATATGTATTTTGGTTTTGGACCCAAGATTATTTTGGACCCTTTTTCTATTTCTACCTCGGTAGGTGACTTCGTGGTTGCTAAGAGAGTCTATAGGGGGTGTGGTGCATGCAGTTAGTAAGGAGACTTTGGTGGATTTGTAAGAGTTAGATATGGTAGATTTTGACATCATTCTAGAGATGGATTGGTTACACTCATGCTATGCGTCCTTAGACTGTCGAACTCGTAAGTTTGTCTTTAAGTTCCTTGATAAACTGGTTATTGAGTGGGAGGGTGGTTCCCTATATCCTGGGGGGAAGGGGTAAAAATCATATCTTAGATTTTGGAGATTAGTCTCCAAAGGGTATATCTATCATCTAGTCTGGGTTAAGGATTCTAACTCGAGAGGTCCTTCTTTGTATTCTCTTTCGGTGGTGAATAAGTTTATTGAGGTCTTTCCAAATTATCTTTCTGGTGTTTCTCTGGATAGCAAGATTGAGTTTGGGATTGATTTGGTTCCAGACACTCGTCCAATATCTATTCCTCCTTATAGAATGGCTCCGGCTGAGTTGAAGAAACTCAAGGAGCAACTTAATGATCTTTTAGATAAGGGTTTCATCCATCCTAGTTTGTCCCTATGGGGCGCACCATTGGTTTTTGTGCATAAGAATAATGGTTCCCTTCAGATGTGTATTAACTATCGACAGTTGAATAAGGTAACAGTAAAGAACAAGTATCCCCTTCCAAGGATAGATGACTTATTTTATCAATTACAAGGTGCCAAATTCTTTTCTAAGATAGATCTTCAGTTTGGGTATCATCAGCTTAAGATTTGGGAGTTGGATATCCCTAAGACAATCTTTAGTACTCGGTATGGGCACTTTGAGTTCTTAGTTTTGTCATTTGGTTTGACTAATGCCCCTGGTGGCAGTATTCATAGATTTGATAAATAGGGTCTTGTCAGTTTCTAGATATTTTTGTCATTGTGTTCATTGATGACATTATGGTGTACTCTAAGAGTGAGGTGGATCATGCCAATCACCTCCGTGCTATATTACAGACCTTGAAGGAGCAATAGTTGTATGCCAAATTCTCTAAATTTGAGTTCTAGTTGAACGCTGATACTTTTTGGGGTCATATTATTTCTATTGAGGGGATCATGGTTGATCCGTAAAAGGTTACAGTGGTTAAGAGGTATCCTAGACCCACGACTCCAACTTATATTCCTAGCTTTTTAGGTGTGGCTAGGTATTATAAGAGGTTTTTGGAAAGTTTTTCCACAATAGCTGCCCCATTGACTAAGTTGACTTAGAAGAAGGTAAAGTTCTCTTGGTCGAATGCTTGTGAGGGTAGTTTCGAGAAACTGAAAGATAATCTAACTTTGGCTCCGATTTTGAATTTGCCAAAAGGCACTGAGGGGTTTGTGGTCTACTGTGATGTATCTCGGGTGGTACTTGGTTGTGTTATGATGCAGCATGGCAAGGGGCTAGCCTATACTTCTAGGCAGTTGAAGGTACATGAGAGAAACTATCCTACTTATGATTTAGAGATGTTAGCGGTGGTATTTGCATTGAAAATTTGTAGGCACTATTTATATGGAGTGCATGTGGACATCTTTTCTGATCATAAGAGTCTATAGTATGTGTTTACTTAGAAAAATTAAATCTCAGGCAAAGAAGGTGGCTTGAGCTTCTCAAGGATTATAACACGAGTCTTCACTACTATCCAAGTAAGGCTAATGTTATGGTTGATGCTCTTAGCAGGTTATCCATTATGAGTTTATCTTATGTGGATAAGGAGAAGCGGGAATTAGTGAAGGATATTCATCGCTTGGATAATCTTTGAGTTCGTCTTTTGGACTTCGAGAATGGTGTTGTGTTGGTACAGGAAGTGGTTTGGTCGTCTCTTGGTGCAAAGATCAAAGAGAATCAAATGCTAGATCCTGTCTTGATAAAAATCAAGGGTGAAGTAGGTAGGCAAAGGTTAATGGTATTTGGGATTAGTGGTGATGGTACCTTGTGGTACCAAGAAAGGCTATCTATTCCTGATGTCTATGGTTTACGAGAAAGAATATTGGTTGAGACACATGAATCACGCTATGTTGTTCATCCTAGTTCGATGAAAATGTATCTTAATCACAAGGAGATGTATCGGTGGAATGGTATAAAGAGGGATGTGACTTATTTTGTGACCAAGTGTTTAGTGTTTCAACAAGTGAAAGTTGGGCACATAAGGCCTGGGGGTTTTAATCCAGAGATTGAATTTCCAGAATGGAAATAGCAAGTGATCAACATGGATTTTGTTACTGGTCTTCCTCGGTCTCGGATTAATTTGATTAGGTATGGTTATCATGGATAGGATGACAAAGTCAGCTCACTTCTTGCCAATGAGGACTAACTTTTTTAGCTGATGATTACATGAGGTTGTGTTTTCATGAGATTATGAAGCTACAAGTTGTACCTATTTCGATCATTTATGATTATGGTACGCAGTTTCATCTCACTTTGGCTGTCATTTTAGAAAAAGTTGGGGACTAAGGTTAGATTGAGTACTGATTTTCACCTGCAGATAGCTGGTCAAGCAGAGAGAACTATTTGGACGTTAGAAGACATACTTCACGCATGTGTGATTGATTATGGTGGTAATTGGGTTGAGCATCTATCTCTTGTAGAGTTTACTTACAACAATAACTACTATTCTAGTATTGGGATAGCCCCTTTGAGGCATTATATGGTAAGAGGTGTAGATTTCCTATTGGGTGGTTTGATTTTGGTGAGATGGATATATTTGGCCTGGATTTGGTTTATCAGACAAAAGAGAAGGTGAAGGTGATTCAGGATAGGCATAAGACAGCCTAAAGTCACCAAAAGTCCTAGCGAATGTAAGGCATAGGGACGTGGAGTTTGAGTCTAGGGATAGGGTGTTCCTAAAGGTGTCTCCCATGAAGGGAGTAATGCGGTTTGGGAAAAAGGGGAAGCTCAGTCCCCTGTATGTTGGTCCTTATGTGGATTTGAGGAGGGTTGGTAATGTGGCATATGAATTGAAGTTGCCTTCTAATTTGAGCTTCATTCATCCAGTATTCCATGTCTCTATGTTGAGAAAGTGTGTTGGTAATCCTTCATCGTTTTTTCTTTTGGAAAGATTGGGTATCTCAGATTCTCTATCTTACGAAGAAATCCCGATTGAGATCTTGATTCATCAGGTTCGTTGATTGTGGACCAAGGATGTGGCCTCGGTTAAGGTTCTACGACGGAACCATAAGGTGGAAGAAGCTACTTAGGAAGCGGAATAGGACATAAAGTACAAGTATCCACATTTATTTTCTACTTTGGATATTCATACGAAAGGTGTGTGTTCTTTATCACATCTTTGTTTTCTAACTTTGTTAAAGAAAAGGTTGAATTCCTTGCATCTTTGTAGTCTAACTTAGTTAAAGGTTGGAATAGTTATGTTAAGGTGTAATTCTTGCTTGTACTGCCTTGTCCGTCATTCGGGGATGAATGATCCTAGTGGGGGAAACTGTAAACCCTGGGTTTTGACCCTTAGAAAAGTTTCTTGCTTTTAGGCTTCTGGACAACATACGACTTGGGGTACTTCACGTATGATGTGGTACGGTTTGGTTAGTCTTGGTTGTGTGGTGACCATTGTGGGTTGGATGGTTTCTGTCCAATGTACGGTTGGAATATACAAGTCGTATGTTAAGGTACGAATGGTAAGATGTCAATCGTATGTTGCCCTAAGTTTAAATCAGGTGATTCTATTCTACCTAGTGTATGATTTTATGGTACTAGTCGTATGGTTGGGTACGGTTTGGCATGGATGGTCGTATGTTGGACAGTGTTGGGGTCTAAGGTGAGGCCTAGGGTATGAGATAATGTCTGTGGACGAAATTACCCTAATCATGAATGCCAAGCTTCAGTACAAAATGAGGAACAGGTAAACGTTATTGGTTATAGAAATAATTATTCACTTGGTAGTTCCATTACACAAAAACATCCGAGATTCCAATAGAGTAACCCTAATGGCGCTGAAAATCCCCAATTATTTTTTCAAAAGTAGCAGGTAAAGGGACCACCTGATTTTCAAAATCAAATAAAAGGGCAGTAAAATTTTCTACAGTATCAACAACAACCACAAAGATCTCACCAAGGAAACCTTGAGGACATGATGTACAAATTCATTAAGGCCATTGATCGAAAAGTTGAAAGCCAAAGTTCAGCCAACACAAACTTGGAAATTTAGATAAGCCAATTAGCAACCTTTATGTCTGGACAAATTCAAGGTGCTCTACCAAGCAACACAGAAAAAAATCCAAAGGGACACCTCAAAGCCATTTATTTATGCTCAAGTAAGAATCTTGATGATCCATATGCCGGTAAATAAGAGAATTCACAAAACATGAAACTAGTAAAGAAGGGGAAAATAAAGAGAAATGTGAACCATCAAAAGAACAAAAAGACAAAGAAAAAAAAAGGATCATGAAAATGAATTGATAACGAATCCTCATTCTATACCACCTCCTTTTCCCCCAAAAAATGAAAAGAGAAAAACTTGACAAACAGTTTTTGAAGTTTTTTGAAATATTAAGAAAACTTTACATTTACATACCTTTCACAGATGCGTTGACACAAATGACTCTATATGCTAAATTTCTAAAATATAATTTACCAAGTAAAAGAAAATTGGAAGAAGTTTATGTAGTTAAGCTCATGAAAAAGTGCAGTGCTATACTTAAAAATAAGCTTCTAAAGAAACTTGGTGATCCAATAAGTTTTACAATACCTTGTACTTTGGGAGGCGCTCACTTTAAAAGAGCTTTATGTGATTCAGGTGCTTCAATAAATCTAATGCCTTTTTCTAATTTTAGAAAAAATTAGAACTTGGTGAATGAAGGACATTAGTGTATCTCTACAATTGGCTGATCAAAGTACTAAAAAACCAAAAGTATTAATTGAAGATGTTCTCGTACGAGTTGATAAATTTGTCTTTCCAGTTGATTTTATAGTACTTGAAATGGATGAAAACACTAAGGTACCATTGATTTTAGGTAGACCATTTCTCGCTACTAGACGAGCAATTATTGATGTCTGTCAAGGACAATTGATACTACGAGTTAATGAGGAAAGAGTAATTTTTGATATGCAAAAAATAATAAAATTTCCTAATGACGAGTCATCATCTTCTTGTTTTGAAATTGATTTAATAGATGACCTTGCAGATAAATATAAAGATGATCAGTTTATTATAGATTTTCTTGAAAAATGTTTGACTAAATGAGGTACCACAAGTGATGATGATCCCATAATAAAGAAAGAAGCTGAAACACTAGAAAAAAATTTAGAAAATGAGGAAATTTTAATAAAAGAAGTTCCATCAAGGGTTGAACTCAAGAATCTTCCTCCTTATTTGAAATATATTTTTTCTTCTGAGTTATTTCCAGTGATTATTTCATCTTCTTTGACCATAGAACAAGAAAATAGATTAATTACAATGTTGAAAGAACATAAAAGAGCTTTAGGGTGGACTATAGCTGACATTAAGGGAATAAGTCCAGCTATTTGCATGCATATAATTATCATGGAAGATAATTACAAGCCAATAGTCCAACCCCAAAGGAGATTAAATCCAAAAACGCAAGACGTTGTCAAAAATAAAGTGATGAAAATTCTAGCAGCAGTTATTATTTACTCGATGTCTGATAGTCCCTGGGTAAATCTTGTGCAGGTAGTACCAAAGAAAGGAGGTATGATAGGAATAAAAAATAAAAATAATAAACTCATACCAACTAGAACCATCATGGAATGGAGAGTGTGTATTGATTATAGACGACTTAATAATGCCACAAGAAAAGATCATTTTCCTTTGCCTTTTATCAACCAAATGCTTGAAAGAGTTGCAGATCATGATTTTTATTATTTCCTTGATGGATATGCTGGATACAATCAGATATCAATTGCTCTAGAAGATCAAGATAAAACTACATTCTCATGTCCCCCAAGGTACGTTGATACGGAAAAGAGAAGGGAACACAAAACAAACACCAAATCAGTCCACTAATCTTAAGGATTCGAGGACCAAGATGGAGACCACACTCGGATTCGCTACTAACAACAAGAATACAAGATACAAGAGTGTATATTAACACCAAAACAACTATGAAACGTGATGAACAAGATGAACAACAATAATACAAGTTTTGGATTCAACGAAGACCCCAAAACAGTCCACTACACAACAGATACACGATTTGCAAGAAAATAAAGATAGATAATGAGACCAAGACTATTACAAGATTAAGAACCAAGAGTATTTCAACACTAACCCCTAATGAATGTAACAATCAAAACCACACTCTTACGGTGACCACCAAGGGAATGAACTAACCTTAAGATCTACCGTTTCCAAGCAAAGATCATTATTGGCTTTTCCAAGCCCTATGCTAAGGATGGCTTTTCCAAGCCCTACAACTAAGGGTGTTACACTCTCAAAAGAGAGAAAATATGTCTTTCAATTCTTCATCCTTCAAAATCTGCCAAGAAATGAGATAAAATGGCCTATTTATAGTGTAATACAAAAGAATACAAAAAGACCACTTTGCCCTTAATGATAGGTGCGGCCATGGTGTGTAAATACACCATGTGTAATGTCCAAAATGCCCTTAATTAAGGTCCAAAACCGTGAGTCCTCACTCTTAAATGCTCCAAGCAATCTTCCATACGCGAGATTGCTTTAAGTTACGCTCAAAACGGATCCTCCATGCATGTTCTTGTATTCTCGAGGTGACCAAGTCTTGAGCCTCTATGTGTTGGCCTCCAAAGATGTCATCAAAAGATAAGATGGCCATTTGTCCCGTATCATCCTCCCCTTCTTGAAAAGGATTCGACCTCGAATCCAAACCTTACAAAACCGAAGAGAGGACAAACAAATACAAACTCCTCATGGCATGAGGGTTAGGGTTAGCATAACAAATCATCTCAACATGCCAAGGTTGCACATATTTGCAATATAACCAAGAATCCTTTGCAAGGAATATTAAAAACTCAATAAAAGATGTACAAAGGATTTGGTTATAGGATACATCAAGAGTGACACTTTGCTTGTCATGTAGACCAAGCAACAAGTTTGGTGCACCAACATCACCATTTCTAAATTTGGCACCGTGTTCAAATGGGAAAAGTGGCCATAGACACGGGTCTCGACAACACTTCCCTTTCCCATGGTCTATACCCAAACTAAATGACATACTCTCTACAATAACATACATATGATCCAAAGCAAATAGAGAGTAGAGAAAAGTATCACTCAAATCGACTTCTACTAAGGTGCTCTCATGTGTGTACTCACTACTAGTTTCCCAATAATCACCATGAGTACTCTCAATAATAAAATCACACAAAGTAGAAGAAGAAGTAGCTTTCGCAACTACACATTCCTTACCCTTAAGAGGACTCTCATCTTCCAAAAAGAGATTTCCCTCTTTAGGAGGAATATTGTCACACCATAGTGGGTTAGCATATAGGCTATAGCTTCCAAGGCAAGCTATTCCATCATTTTCACCACTAGGTTCATTAGGAGTGTTTAAATCATCTTCAAACAAGACATTGTACCTAAAAAGAGTGTGATCTACCTCACGGACAGATTTGGAACAAGCAAGTTCCTCACTCTCTAAATGATCAATATCAAGTTTCAAGGATGTTTCAAACACAATATTACCCCAAGAAGAGCTCTCGGGTTCATTCTCACTTTGATCAACATTTTCAACATCATCACACACTTGAGGTTCATTAATTACATCATACACATCCTCAAGTGGTGGGTAATTTTCACACATAAGTTGATCAACACAAATTTCAGTAGATAATGTACTTTCATTCAACATAATGGTTTCAACACTAGGTGGACATAAATAGATCTTACAAGAAGAGTCTATTCGGTCATCAATAGGATCAACTAGTGTATCTACACTCACAACATGTACATCATCATCAAGTGTCAAAGAAATAATACACTCACATATAGGCAAGCTACAACTCACACTCAATGGGCTACTAGCCACACAATTATCATTCACATGTACAAAAGTGTAAGAGTTTGCCATTTTACCTTGAAGTCCTTGAGTGGATTCTTCTTTGTCATGGTGTGAAGGTCCTCCAAAAGTTTGGGCAGCAACTTTCTTTTGGCATTGTTCTTCTTCGCTTTCCATGTTGCTACCTACACAAATGTCCTTAGAAATAGAAGGACAAACAATGTTAGCATGGTTTGGTGGTAATCCTTTTACTTTGCTCCACACAACCTCTCCCTTTTCCACTCTCTGATTACCACCTTTCACTCTCTTACTCCTCTCAATCTTTTGTCTCTCATAATAATTCGAATTGGAGTAGGTAGGAACTTCTTTTTGCGGACCGGGCAGAATGTACGTCTCGAGGCAATTTCCCCATCGGTCTCTTACAATATTAGGCCAATTTTGCATATTTGGAACTTTATGTTGTGCAAACCAATCGGCGCCTAAGCTCACATGACCATAGGTTATGGGAAAAACATCACACCACACCTCCTCATGGTAATTAAATTGGGAGAAGACAACTTTTACCCTCTCGGTAACCTTAAACCTGTCCAAGAAGTATGGAACAAGTAAAGGCTCACAAAATAACCCCAAGTAATCAACCATGGATGGAACAATGTAGTTTCTATAGTACCTATCATTTAACACAATGAGGCAGCCCAGTATCCCACAAATGGTTACCTTTCCGGAGTGTACACTCCTTCTCGGATCAACATTGTAAAGCACATGAGTACCCCTCGATTTTGGAGATGTATATCCTCTTCTTCCCATTGGACAACCTACACTATAGCTAGTATAACCATTCACACTATATCGACCTTGATAAGAAGTACTACAAGGTGGAGAATATGAATCTTCACACTCCTCACGTGTACTCTCATCATAGCTCTCATAAGGTTTACGAATGACAGGGTTATACCTAACACCAAATCTAGGTTCGGAGTGGGGAGTTCAAGACTCCTACCATGTCCCAACTTCATCATAAGATCCATCACGAGGTCCTACATCATCTCCAAAGTCACCATAAGCACTAGGCACTTTATTCACCTCATTTGCTCCCTCAAAACAGTAATTTTCAAATCTGCCTATGTTTTGACCATGGCTATTTTCATAGCCTCCGCAATCTTCCTCAACTTCGTAGCCATAAAAACCCTCACTACAATCATAGTCTCCCATATTGTAGTCACAATAATCCCCGGCTATCAAATTCATGTTCCTCTTATATCACCCTTTAAACCTACAAAATGAACAAACAAGATTAGTAGTAAAGCTCCTCACTAACACTCGTATACACTCACCTTTGTGATTCTCACAATTGGAGCGGCGAATATTGAAAGCTGCTTATACTCCGGTAGTCAATAGGATGTCAATTCCACTTGGTGGCCCGAATAGATTCTTGTTTGATCGACTCAAGACACAAAATAAAATTTCCTTACGAACTTGAAATAAAGAAGTTACAACGAATTAAAAATGAGAAAAGCTCACAAATAACGAAGACACGAAAGAAACGGATTCAACAATTAATCTACAACTAAGTAGGTGATTACTAGTTGTTAATTAATTGGAAGCAATAAAATTGAAACTAAGGAACAACAAAAGGAAACTACTAAAATCTGAAATTTGAGCTTATTAATGACGTGAACAGTAGCAAATGGATGACGTGGCAGCATGCAATTGGTTTTGGTCCCACCCATTATAATCACAAATTCTGAAATTTTAAATCTTCACACTATTTGGAAAAGGTGACAATTGGTTTTTTGGTAGGGAAAACATAAGTCTTGAAATAAGGAAAAAGTATTTTGTCCCACAACACAAGGTTCTTGAAACAAGAAAAAAAGTGGTTTGTCCCACAAAACAAAGTTCTTGAAACAAGAAAAAGTAGTCCCACAAAACAAGGTCTTTGGAATGAGGAAAAGCTGAAAAAGTAGAAGTCTAGTCTAGGAAGTGTTGGGTTCAAGGTTTCTCGTAACAAGCTTTACATCTTTTCATCTTCACCTTTTGAATCTATATTGCCCTTTTGATTGTCTTAAGTTGTAAGAAAAGATGAAGCACTAGATGAACACCACAACAACCTTCAAGAACACAACAACAACTTCTTCAAGAACACAACACAATACCACCAATTGTCAAGAACAAGTAACAACAAACAGCCAGCCACATGGCACCACTACTATGGTCAATATTATAAGCTCAAACTTTAGATCTTGCCACCTTTAGTGTTGGTGAGAAAGGAACCAACACTAGAAACACTCTATACAAGCAGAATACTACAAGATCTAGCCAAAAAAAATAAGAAAATCTCGG
Organism: Capsicum baccatum var. pendulum; assembly: GCA_030864225.1. Lineage (NCBI taxonomy): Eukaryota > Viridiplantae > Streptophyta > Magnoliopsida > Solanales > Solanaceae > Capsicum > Capsicum baccatum. Next base: position 152,428,796 of record CM061560.1, on the reverse strand, counting down.
CCCATACAACAACACATCACAATTTTTGGCCAAGAACACAAAGGTAGGAGATTTGACTATTTCTGGAATTTTTTTTTCAGATTTCAGTTTTTTTTTTTTTTTTTTAATTTTTTAACAAGCAAGCCCAAGATTGATCTTGTAGGAACAAGATCAAGCCATGCTTTGATACCAAATGATACGGAAAAGAGAAGGGAACACAAAACAAACACCAAATCAGTCCACTAATCTTAAGGATTCGAGGACCAAGATGGAGACCACACTCGGATTCGCTACTAACAACAAGAATACAAGATACAAGAGTGTATATTAACACCAAAACAACTATGAAACGTGATGAACAAGATGAACAACAATAATACAAGTTTTGGATTCAACGAAGACTCCAAAACAGTCCACTACACAACAGATACACGATTTGCAAGAAAATAAAGATAGATAGTGAGACCAAGATTATTACAAGATTAAGAACCAAGTGTATTTCAACACTAACCCCTAATGAATGTAACAATCAAAACCACACTCTTACGGTGACCACCAAGGGAATGAACTAACCTTAAGATCTACCGTTTCCAAGAAAAGATCATTATTGGCTTTTCCAAGCCCTATGCTAAGGATGGCTTTTCCAAGCCCTACAACTAAGGGTGTTACACTCTCAAAAGAGAGAAAATATGTCTTTCAATTCTTCATCCTTCAAAATCTGCCAAGAAATGAGCTAAAATGACCTATTTATAGTGTAATACAAAAGAATACAAAAAGACCACTTTGCCCTTAATGATAGGTGCGGCCATGGTGTGTAAATACACCATGTGTAATGTCCAAAATGCCCTTAATTAAGGTCCAAAACTGTGAGTCCTCACTCTTAAATGCTCCAAGCAATCTTCCATACGCGAGATTGCTTTAAGTTACGCTGAAAATGGATCCTCCATGCATGTTCTTGTATTCTCGAGGTGACCAAGTCTTGAGCCTCTATGTGTTGGCCTCCAAAGATGTCATCAAAAGATAAGATGGCCATTTGTCCCATATCATACGTATGCTTATCGCAGAATGCCATTTGGGCTATGCAATGCTCCAGCAACTTGTTAGCATTGTATGTCGGCTATTTTTTAGATATAACCAAAAAATTTCTTGAAATATTCATGGATAATTTCACGCTTTTTGGAAAAAATATTTGATAATTGTCTCTATCATTTAACCTTGGTACTTAAGAGATGTGAAGAGACAAATCTAGTTCTTAACTGGGAAAAATGTCATTTTATGGTAACAAAGGGAATTATTTTAGGACATAAAATCATTGCTAAAGGAATAGAAGTCTATAAGGCAAAAATTGATCTTATAGTAGAATTACCCCCTCCTAATACTATCAAGGGTATTAGAAGCTTTTTAGGACAAGCGGGATTTTATAGAGCGATTTATAAAAGTTTTTTCAAAAATTTCAAAACTATTAACTAACCTACTAATGAAAGATGTGAAGTTTGAGTTTTTAGATGATTGTAGGAAAGCATTTGAGATACTCAAGGAACAATTATGTAACGCTCCAATAGTTGTTTCTCACGATTGGAATCAACCTTTTGAAATTATGTGTGATGCAAGTGATACAATAGTTGGAGCCATACTGGGAGAGAAGAGATAAAATCTTCAGACCTATTTGCTATGCCAATAGAACCCTCAATAAAGCTCAAAATAGTTATGCTACAACTAAAATAGAATTATTGGCAGTAGTATTTGCATTTGATAAATTTCATTCTTATCTAATAGGAACTAAGGTTACAATATTTACTGATCATGCAGCCTTAAAGTACCTCTTAGCAAAAAAAGATACTAGACCTAGATTGCTGAATAAAGATGCATGACAATATGTTGCTTCTTGTGACAACTGTCAGAAGAGAGGAATATTTCTAAAAAGGATGAGATGCCTCTTAACTCTATTCTTGTGTGTGAAATATTTGACATTTGGGTCATTGATTTTATGTGTTCTTTTCCTCCTTCTAACGGTTATGAATATATTTTAGTTACAGTCAACTATGTTTCAAAATGGGTAGAGGCAATGGCAACTAGACAAAATGATGCTCATGCTGTTTGTGCTTTTCTGAAAAAAAAATTATATTTTTCAGGTTTGGAACTCCACGAGTGATACGGTTAGGGCAGCCTCCACAGGTACATGGCCTTTCACACGAAGCCAAGCTCGGGAATTACAAAAACTCCAAGCTTTGTTCATGCAAATGGCCGTGTGTGAGTTGGTGATTGAACCAACCAAGGACCTAAACGTTTTTATGTGTGAAGAGAGGTCCTAATGTGTAATAAACTACTCTCCAAGGTTGGCACAAGAAGCAAGGGCGGATGGGTCATTTTACCCCTTTTGTTTGTAGTATAAATAGAACATGTTAGAGAGTTATCCCTTAGTTTTTGAATGCTGATTTTTGTAACCTAAAACACTAAACCTTTCCTCTCTCTTCCACTCATAGAAGCCGCCCCTATTATCTCACAAGTAGAGGGATACTTGTGTTGTCTCTTTGGCTAGAAACAAGGGTTTTGAGGTCGTGAGTGCCTCTTGGTCCTCGTAAGAACTTGGTGTTTATATTCACTAGACTTAGGGTCCTCTCTTGATGTTAGGGTTCTTAGTTTCTTGAATGTTATATGTCAAGTTATCTATCTTTCTTTATCTTGTTGTTGTTGTTGATTTTGTTATCTTAAAGTCTAGTGAAGCCGTGTGGGGCTCTTTTCGATTCACTAGCATTGTTATCTATCTTGTTGTTCTTGTGTTGTGGGCTGAAAAAACCGAAACTTAAACTTGTTGTTCTTGTGTTGTTGGACTGAAATCCGAGCCTACTTGAAGCTCTTGGTGTTGTTGGTTTGATTTCGTATCATTTGGTATCAAAGCAAGACCGGTTGTGTTCCAACATAACCCATCTTGGGCTAGTTCACGGCTTAAACAAACTACACCAAAAAGAAATTCTGAAAATCTGTCCATTAAAAGTTGAAACCAAGAATGATGTTGTATGTTTAGATCTAGGTGTTATTTTGCTTGTTTAGTGAGTTTCTAGTGTTGGTTTCTTTCTCACCAACACTAAAGTGTCTAGATCCAAAAGTTGAGCTTGAAAACTTGAACACTGTGTAGTGACTTGAAGTGGCCAAAAGTTGTATGTTGTTGATAACCAAAAAAAAAAATCGGTGGTTGTGTGTTTATGTGCTAAAGAAGTTGATGAAGTTTGTTGAGGTGTTCATCTTTTGAACTTGTTCACCTTGTTCATCTTGTTGTGTGCCCAAGTGGTAAGACAAGCTATAAAGTTGTTGTGAAAGACTTGCACCCATCACCTTTTAGTCTTGTCAATCACTTTTCCCTAATTCAAGGAGCCTTGTTTTGTGGGATTAGTCAACCAAACCCCACTTTCTTGAGTTTGAAAAGGGTGAAATACTACAAGATTTTATTTTCCCACCAAAACACTTTTCAAACTATAACAAGTTGTGTGAATATTAACACAAAACAAAAAAAAAAGAGAAAAAAAAAAGAGAGAGAAGAAGAACGTGTGGGACCATTGCATGCTGCCACGTCGCTATAAGCTCAACTTAGGATATTCTTTGGTTGCTAATTGTTGATCCTTGGTTTCCCTTACTTGGTCCTAGAACTAATTAACAAACTAGTACCTTCCTACTAGGTTGTCAACTAGTTCCTTGAACCGTTTGTTCGTGTCAACGATTATTTGAGTGCTTTTATTCGTTTGAACGAATTGCTGATTTTTGACTCTAGTCCGACAAGAATTCTTTGAGTCTTCAAACAAGAATCCATTCCGGATAAGAGCTTACTCATACCTTAAAAATCTCACGGTTACTAGCCAATTATACAACACTTGTGGAACACGAACTTGTGGTGAACTAAAGCGGATAATACCTTGACAATGGAAGGAGCTACGTCTCATAATGTGGATACTAATGCCCTTGATTCTATGAGGGTCACTCTTGAGCCGTTACTCGGACACTTGAAAGGTTGAATTCAGTATTTGGGGCCGTGAGAGGGGACTTGGCAGCAATCAAGGGGGAAGTGTCGACTATTAGTGGGAGATTAGAACAAGTGGAGAGTCAAAGGAACTCTCGTCCTTCTACTCCTCTACATGTATCTACCAATGGTCATGATAGGACCTCCTCCGCAACCATCACCCCCGAAACAGTCCACCAAATGCTAAATGCACCCCAAGCTCCACTAAATACCGCAAGCCAAACTACCTATTTTCCTCCAAACCGAGACTCCACTAGACCACTACATTTCCAAGCCCCTCCAATTCCACAAGAGGGATTTGGACGCCAAGTACCTCCATTAATTCCGAACCCTCCATTCCAAGCTCCATTAACCCAAAGACCGCAAATTCCAAATCCTCTGAATCAAAACGGCCAAGGCCGGCCAGCCCACTTTGAAGGATACGGTAGAGAGGAGTATGAAGGAGATGGAGCCTTTGATGATGCTTATATGAGGGAGGAGGAGTTAAGAGGGGGTCGAGGAGAACCTAGGAGATACCGGGGGTATGGAGATAGGGGAAACCGACACCAAGAGAAAGACGTAGGCATCAACACCATCAAGTTGAGCCTACCCATCTTTAAGGGTGAAAGTGACCCCGAGACCTACTTAACTTGGGAATCGGCTTGTGACAAAGTTTTCCAAGTTAATGACATCTCGGAAGAAAAGAAGAGTTGCTACGCTATAGCTCACCTCGAGGGCTATTCTAACACTTGGTGGGAGTATGTTAAACAATTTGGTAATGAATTAGTGGATGGGAAGCCACCACCTTGGTATCGGTTGAGGTATTTGATGAGACAACGATACCTTCCCGAGAGATATCGTCATGACTTGCTCGCTAGATTATATGGCTTGCGGCAAGGAGGCAAGAGTGTGATGGCCTATTTTGACGAGTTCCAACAACTCATGTTGAAACTTGATCATCGTGGGGAGCAAATCAGTCACGACATCATCCGGTTCAAGTGTGGGTTGAACAAAGAGATCTCCACTCATTTGACCCTTCACTGGTTTAAAACCATTGACGGTATATTCCAAGCGGCCCTAGAGATTGAAAGGGAACTTAAGGAGAGATCAGCCTTCAAGGCAAGGGTACAAACCCCCTCGGGTTGGCCCAAAAACAAGGACCAACCCGCCCCTACGAAGCTGCCCGAGTCCAAAACAGTCCCTAAGTTCCCTCCGAAACCGGAGGCTCACAAATATCCCAACCCAAAGGGGTTCCAATGCTTCAAGTGCCAAGGTTGGGGGCATAAGGCCAATGAATGTCCGAACCGGCGCAATGCGATCCTACGAGAAGGGAAAGTGTACTACCTTGGTGAGGAGGTGGTTTCCGAAAGGGGGGAGGATGAGGCCGAGCCTCAAGATGGAGAGGGAGCTGAAAATGGGCCAAATGATGATGAATTAGATGGTAGTGAAGATGTCTATCCACAAGAAGGGGAGTGTGTGGTTCCAAACTTTGTGGTTAGACGTGTCATGATTAGTAAGGCGATGGATGACCCGAGTCAAAGGGAAAATCTATTCCATACTAAGTGTCTTGTAAAGGGGAGTGTGTGCACCTTGGTGATTGATAGTGGTAGTTGTACAAATATTGCGAGCCATGCTATGGTAAATTTCTTGAAGCTACCAACTACACTACACACTAGTCCTTACAAGCTACAATGGTTGAACGATTGTGGTGAATTAAAGGTCACAAGGCAATGTGTGATTCAGTTTAAGGTGGGAAACTACCACGATGAAGTGCTTTGTGACGTGATCCCAATGCAAGTATGTCACTTGTTGTTAGGTAGACCCTGGCAATATGATAGGTCTACTAAACATGATGGGAGGTCCAACCGGTATACGCTTGAGAAGGATGGCCGAAAGGTCACACTTCACCCTCTTTCACCCTCCCAAGTAAATGAGTGGCATCAAAAGATGAGAGAGTTAAAGGGAAAGGGGAAGGAATCCAGAAAAGGAGAAAAGGGGGGGGATGTCGTAGGTGAGGAAGTAGGGACATCCGAGGCTGTCCCAATGACAAGGGAGATGGAAAACGTAGTGATGTTGGCTAGGAGGAAAGAACTCTTCTTGGACCATGATGAAAACAAGCCGATGTTACTTTTGGCCCATTGTTTTAATGCTAACCCCACTAAATCTTCCATTTCCCCTTTAATTTCTTGTGTGTTGCAGGAGTATGAAGATGTATTTCCTCAAGAACTTCCGCAAGGATTGCCCCCACTTCGGGGAATTGAGCACCAAATTGATTTGGTGCCGGGTTCACAACTTCCAAACAAACCGGCCTATAGGAGCAATCCCATGGACACTAAGGAGCTTGAAAGACAAGTTGAGGAGCTTCTCAACAAGGGATACATCAAGGAAAGCATGAGTCCGTGTGCTGTTCCGGTGCTTTTGGTACCAAAGAAGGACGGAACTTTGCGCATGTGCGTCGATTGTAGAGCCATCAACAAAATCACGATAAGGTATCGTCATCCAATCCCTAGACTAGATGATATGTTAGATGAGCTCCACGGCTCTTGTTTGTTTTCTAAAGTGGACCTTAGGAGCGGCTATCACCAAATTCGCATGCAACCCGGTGATGAGTGGAAGACCGCATTCAAGACCAAATTCGGTCTATATGAGTGGCTGGTCATGCCCTTCGGCCATACCAATGCTCCTAGCACATTTATGAGGCTAATGAATCATGTAATGAAGCCTTATATTGGAAAGTTTGTGGTGGTTTACTTTGATGATGTGTTGGTGTATAGTAAATCTATTGATGATCATGTAATGCATTTGAGATGTGTGTTTGATGTGCTCCGAAAGGAGAAGTTGTATGCCAACATGGAGAAGTGTTCTTTTGGTGTTGATAAAGTTATATTCTTGGGTTTTGTCGTGAGCTCAAGGGGTGTGGAAGTGGACGATTCCAAGATAGACTCTATTCGAAGTTGGCCGACCCCTAAAACTATTGGAGAAATCCGAAGTTTCCACGGGTTGGCAAGCTTTTATAGGAGGTTTTTCAAAGGATTTAGTTCCATAGCAGCCCCCTAGACCGAGGCAATTAGGAAGGACGGACCCTTTAAATGGGGTGATGAGCAGGCTAGGGCTTTTGAGGCCTTGAAAGCTACGCTCATCTCGGCGCCTTTATTGCAATTGCCCGATTTTGATAAGATGTTTGAAGTAGAGTGTGATGCTAGTAAGGTTGGCATCGGGGCTGTTTTGATGCAAGAAGGTAAGCCCGTTGCTTATTTCAGTGAAAAGCTCAAAGGGGCAACTCTTAATTACTCAACTTATGATTTGGAGTTGTACTCCCTTGTTAGAGCCTTGGGAAATTGGCAACATTATTTGTGGCCTAAGGAGTTTGTGATATGAACGGATCATGAGTCGTTGAAACACCTTAAGAACCAAGACAAGTTGAATAGGCGTCATGCTAAGTGGATTGAGTTCATCGAGACTTTCCCTTATGTAATTCATTACAAAAGGGGAAAGGAAAACGTCGTTGCCGATGCCTTGTCTAGGAAACATGTGCTTGTTGCTACCTTGTCTTCGAAATTGATGGGTTTTGAGATCTTGCGGTTGTTGTATCCCGAGGATCCTACCTTTGCTCCTATTTTTAGGGAATGCGAAGAGTGGGGAAGGGACCGTTGGCTTAAGGAGAATGACCATTCCTCCTACTCTCGGTTCGATGGGTATTTGTTCAAGGGGAGGAGGTTGTGTGTTCCTTCTAGTTCTTGGAGGGAATTATTTGTGAGGGAGGCCCATGACGGAGGCCTCATGGGTCACTTTGGGGTAGACAAGACCCTCGGAATCTTAGAGGAGAACTTCTATTGGCCCAAAATGCGCAAAGACGTCACTAAAATTTGTAGTCAATGCGTGGCCTGCCGGAGTGCGAAATCTCGTCTCCTACCTCAAGGATTATACACCCCACTCCCTACTCCCCTTAGGCCTTGGTTGGACATTTCGATGGATTTTGTTTTGGGGCTTCCAAGGACTAGCAAGGGCCGAGATAGCATTTTTGTTATTGTTGATAGATTCTCTAAAATGGCTCATTTTATTCCATGTGCTAAAACCGAGGATGCTCGTAGTGTAGCTTCATTGTTTGTTGCACATGTTGTAAAGCTTCATGGGGTACCGAGGACTATTGTGAGCGATAGGGACTCCAAGTTCCTAAGTCTCTTTTGGAAGTCCATGTGGAGTAGGCTTGGAACGAAGTTACTTTTCTCCACGTCTTGTCACCCACAAACCGATGGCCAAACGGAGGTAGTAAATAGAACCTTGGGGTCTATGCTACGTTCTATGGTTAAAGTTAAACTGACATCATGGGAAGATCACCTACCCTTGGTGGAATTTGCATACAACCGGGTAATATATTCGAGCACGGGAATGACTCCCTTTGAATGTGTTTACGGCCTGAATCCCCTTACCCCTTTAGATCTCAATCCTTGGTCTAGTGATCTCATGACCAGCTTAGATGGAAATAAAAGAGCCGAGTCAATGAAGAAAATGCATGAGACGGTGCGGATCAAGCTTGAAAAGAAGAACCAAGAGATTGCAAAAAGGGTAAACAAAGGGAGAAGAAGGCTTGTGCTTGAACCCGGAGATTGGGTGTGGGTGCATCTTCGAAAGGATCGGTTTCCAGCTCAAAGGAAGTCCAAATTGCTTCCAAGGGGTGATGGTCCTTTCCAAGTACTTGAGAGAATCAATGACAACGCCTACAAGATTGACCTTCCACCGGAATATCAAGTGCACAACACTTTCAATGTTGGTGATCTCTCCCTCGTGGATGCAGCTGAAGACGACCAAATGCTGAATTTGAGGTCAAATTCCTCTCAAGATGGAGAGGATGATACGGTTAGGGCAGCCTCCACAGGTACACAGCCTTTCACACGAAGCCAAGCTCGGGAATTACAAAAACTCCAAGCTTTGTTCATGCAAATGGCCGTGTGTGAGTTGGTGATTGAACCAACCAAGGACCTAAACGTTTTTATGTGTGAAGAGAGGTCCTAATGTGTAATAAACTACTCTCCAAGGTTGGCACAAGAAGCAAGGGCGAATGGGTCATTTTACCCCTTTTGATTGTAGTATAAATAGAACATGTTAGAGAGTTATCCCTTAGTTTTTGAATGCTGATTTTTGTAACCTAAAACACTAAACCTTTCCTCTCTCTTCCACTCATAGAAGCCGCCCCTATTATCTCACAAGTAGAGGGATACTTGTGTTGTCTCTTTGGCTAGAAACAAGGGTTTTGAGGTCGTGAGTGACTCTTGGTCCTCGTAAGAACTTGGTGTTTATATTCACTAGACTTAGGGTCCTCTCTTGATGTTAGGGTTCTTAGTTTCTTGAATGTTACATATCAAGTTATCTATCTTTCTTTATCTTGTTGTTGTTGTTGATTTTGTTATCTTAAAGTCTAGTGAAGCCGTGTGGGGCTCTTTTCGATTCACTAGCATTGTTATCTATCTTGTTGTTCTTGTGTTGTGGGCTGAAAAAACCGAAACTTAAACTTGTCGTTCTTGTGTTGTTGGACTGAAATCCGAGCCTACTTGAAGCTCTTGGTGTTGTTGGTTTGATTTTGTATCAACGAGTTATCATAAGTGACCAAGGAACTCATTTTGTAAACAAATAATTTACTATTTTGTTATCGCGGAATAGAGTAACTCACAAAATAGGAACTCCATATCATTCTCAAACAAGAGACAAGTAGAAGTGTCCAATAGAGAATCGAAACGAATTTTAGGAAAAACTATTGTTTTTTCTCAAAAAGATTGGTTTTTAAAACTAGATGATGCTTTATGGGCATATAGAACTTCTTTTAAAACACCAATAGGCACATCTCCCTATAGAATCGTATTTGGAAAATCTTGTCATCTACCTGTGGAATTAGTACATAAATCATTCCGGGCTATAAAATTGATAAATCTAAATTTGTCAGATTTAGGTAAGATCGTTTGTTACAACTCGATGAGTTGGAGGGATTTTGACTTCAGGCATACGAAAATGCTAAAATGTATACAGAAAAGACAAAATGATGGCATGATAATCTCATCCGCCATAAAGAATTTAAAATCGAGGAGAAAGTTCTGTTATATAATAGCCGATTGAGAATGTTTCTAGGAAAATTCAAGTCACGTAGGACAGGCCATACGTCGTAACAGAAGTAACCCCTTATGACAATATCAAAATACAACATATAGAAGGTGGAGAAAAATTTAAGGTAAATGGTCATCGTTTGAAGCCTTATGTCCCTAGAATATTTGACAAATAGGCTTCGACAATCCTTTTTACTTAAGTAAAGAATACTTATAATCTCGTTAGAAATTGATATTTATTTAAACTTTTTATTTTTTCATATTTTGGTAATTTTATATGTACGTTAATATTTTAAAATTAAAATAACAAAAATATCCACTAATACATATTTAGGTAAAGGCTTAAGAATTTCTCTTCATGACTAAAAATATGCCCACTTGCATGCAGTAATAAAATTGAAATTAAGTTTTGAGTAATTCTATTCTTATTTACCCCCCCCCCAACCCCCGTCCACACACACACATATATTTTATCCTTTTAAGAAAAGGGTAAAGGAGTGAAAAAGTTGTTCGTTCACATCCAGTGAAATATATAATTATATTAAATATGCCCCTTCTAATATTATTATATTCATTATACATATAATAATATTAGAAAATAAGATAATTTCAATTGACTAAACCCATCCTAAAGGGTAAAAGAAGTTGAATACAAACTTTTCTTCCACATTAAGATAAATTTGGTGAAAGAAAAGGTCTTTAAAAGGATTCACTTATTTGTATCTGTGTACATTACAAAAACTACTATTTACAATTTGTGTACACGATGATTATCTTCTGTATAATTTAAAGAACCTTCTTTCACCATTTGGTTCTTTATAAAAGAGATTACCTATCAAGATTTCATATCCAGAAAAGAAAAAAAGAAAAGAAAAAGTTACCTGTTTTTATTCTGAGAATGGCACCACAATGCTCTAAGCTTACAAATAAGTATGATAGAACCAGGTTTATTTCCTATAATGCTAATGAATGGGAGAAAGAGGAAATAGGTCATTATCTCATGGAAAATTGCAGATTTGCACTTATTGAAGTAGATGGCAAACAAATTCAACCTGTTCTTGATCAATCAAACCACGCCGCTGGATCAAGTTTGCTCAAAATCCTGGACCTGTAGTTTCAATCCTTGTTAGGGAATTTTATGCTAACATGGATGTAACCACTAATATTTCTACTATTAGGGGTCATACAATTTTCTTTGCTCCTAGTGTTATTAATAGGTTGTATGAGACCCCGGAGTTGGATGACACACACTTGTACATTTTACTTCGCGATCCAACTTGGAATGAGATTGGCCTAGATTTATGCCCGCTTGGAATTGAATGGCATATTGATACACATGGTTAGTGAGATTGGTTTTTGGCTAGAAATCTCAGTTTAGTGTCTAAGGTATGGATCTTATCTTTAAGCTCAAGGTTAGAACCAAATAGAAACACTTATGAAATTCATCCAAGAAGGGCTCATCGGTTGTATACAATTATGCAGCGCTATCCTATCAATGTTGGTGTAGTTATATGTGAAACTATAAAGCATTGTTGAACAAAAAAATCTGTGAGATCTTTTTATTTTGGTTTTACGATCACATAACTAATCAATATATTTGGAAACCCACTAGCTCTGGACTTTGGTTTTGTTATGTCGACAAATATTGGAATGCCCACTTTGCGTGCTCTCATCCCATATGTAGGACCAAATAAGGGGGCAAGAAGACGACTACCAGTAAGGGGAGAATTTGCTGCATACGTTGAAAAGCTAGAGGAACAAATAAAAAATATTTACAACCAACAACAACAAATGATGGAAGATTTGGCCGTACTACGAACTATACAAATAGAGCATTTTGTTCATATTACCACCATCCTACAAAATTTTGGGAATATGATAAACACTATGGTATCCGTATTGTAACTAACCAATGTCCCTACAATTCCTCAGTTTACATTTCAGGATGTGGACTTTAACTTTCCTGTAGGGCATATGAATTTTCAGCCACCATTACATGAAGATCACACTTTACATGGAGGAATCGTAGCTAAAAATGCTCCACATCTAAGGATTCAACAGCATTATGAATTTATGCCTCGAGTTTTTGATCCAGAATATGTCGATATCGATATGGCTTTAGAGGAACTTATTAGGATGTCAAAAGTTAGTATTGGTAGCAAAAATATTGCCCGTAGCAGTACAAATAAGGAGTGAAAGCCAAAAGCCCTCCAACTTGAGTCTTACATTTGATACAATGTGAGATTAAAGTATGGGGGGGGGGGGGGTAACAATGTTTCTTTTTCTTTTGGTTTTTGGCTGGTATCTCTTTATGGTCTTAAAGTCTCCAATAGTTAGTTTTTTCTGGTGTCCTATACACACACACACACACACACATACACACTCTAAGTGAAGGGGTAGAGAAAAAGATTGTGTTTGTTATTTGTTTTAGCTGCTCCGTCGTATAAAATCTATAGAAGCTGTAAGATAACTTATCTACTGATGCATAAAATAATATAAGAAGGCCTATGTTGATATCATTATGCCTATTATGTTACCAAGTTTTGGGGAAGTATGGTTGATTTTCTTGTAATATTTTTCTAGAAACTATACTTTTAATTCGCATGGGAGAAAGTTTTTCAAATGTTGAACTCAGATTATGAAGTCATCGAGATATCTTTTATTCACTAAATCCTAAGATGTGAACATCCTGTATTATCAATCTAATTTACTCTATCGCATGTGTTTATTTCTTTTCTCTGAAATATCCTAAGATAACGTCTAAATTTATATGTGGTAAATACAATTCATCGGGATCACTCTATTATATGTGGTAAGAATATGCACCCAGATTGTAGCAGAAAATGGTGATACTCTTGATTGACATGGCAAGTTTTGAATCTCCATAGTCTATTCTTCAATTTAGAAGACTATCTCTTGTTACGAACCAATGGAGCACAGCTCCTATAATGCTATGATAGAAATTTAAGAGTTCGTGAGGTAACTTCTCCCACTATTTTTTTATATGGAATTTCATAGCCAATGGAGTAGTATTATGTGGCTAAATGACCTCTTTTATAATGTAACTTGAAAAAATATATCTCAGTGTTATAGTGAAGCTAATCAACTAGCAGATTTATTGATATGAACTCTTAGTCTAGCAACATAAATCTTTCTGCTTCAACATCTTTGGTATAAAAGGACCTGTTCTCATAAAAACATCGAAACATAAGTTGCGTGAACTTACATCATTTCTTCAAAATTATTTTTTTCTTGCATTGTGATAGTATAAATTATTAAAGGACCATCAATTATAAAAGATAAAGTTCGAGGTCTCTGCATCGAGAAAGTTTGTTTTAGTTTTCTTGCAAAAAGTTTACCTTAAAGAGCTTGTGAATTTGCACTTTTGGGTTCAAGCTATTACTTCTGAATTGTGGATGCATACGATTCTTGTTCAGATATTTCAAGTGCATTTTTAATATTCTATTGATGGCATGAATACAATCAGACAACACAAAATTATTTCATCTAACTTAAGAGTTATATTCCGTGAACATGGCATTTTTATTAACAATTCAGCTTTGTAGGAAACCTTTTGTTTTGAAACCTCAAAAACTCAGTTTTAACATATATACAAGACACAAGTAAGGAACCATTAGCATTCACGTATCTTTTTCTTATACAACTACAATGTCCAGGAATCTAGATGAAAAAGCTAGTTCAGAAGCGAGTAAGATAGAAAAGGTCCTTTGTAACTTTTGAATTATCACCAGCGCTCGAGAAATGAATCAGGGAAGTTTATTTATCTCCATTTACTTCTAATTTGTGTTCCATGGGGACATGATGTTATTTAAGAATGGGGGTAGAGAAATATAATATTAATAGATATGTATGTTTTTATTTTATTTTATTTATATATTTCATTTTTATTTTATTTTATTAAATTTAAAATTTTAATATATATATATATACATATATTATAGTTATTAAGTTATTTTATCCATAAGCCAATTTATGTTATGTACTTCCATGGATTTATTGGTTTGATTCTTTGCCATGGTCGTAATATTTTGAATCGAACACTTTTTAGGATTTTTTTTGTTATTTTAAAAAAAAATAAAATTGGCTAAACTTAATCTGTTTTGAAAATCATGAGATTTGGGAAAAGTTGATCTAATGAAGTATGATTCTTGACTTGTGTGACTATATTTCTTAACTCATACATACTTATTGATGAATGAAATTATGGTACTCACTATTCCTAAGTGCATTGTGTGGTTTGTATATATTACCTAGTTCCCATGCTTATTTGGAAATCTAGAACTTGCTTGGAATGTGATTTAAGGCAAAATTCTAGGTAGATTTTGAGTTGAGAAATAAAATTAGGCCTTCCTTGTTAAACCATTGCTTAATTGACCCACCTTGTTAAAATTTTATCACTAGCTATCCCCCTTTTGGCCTAATAAATTATCCCTTGTTTATTGATCACTCATCTTTAACCCTTAACAATTTGTATGTCATGACTTATTGCTTCTTAACCCTATTTTCTTTTAGGAACTTTGAGTATTGATTTAAAATGCTGAATATTAAATGTAAATGGTGAAAGAGATAGGTAAGATCTTTGATATGACGACATGGAGACTATAGAAAAACAAAAGTTTGTCAAAAAAATGAGGAAAGAAAGAAAAAAAATTTGCAACTCCATGGAAACTGTAAAAAAATATTTTAAATATAATATATATATATATATATATATATATATATATATATATATATATATATATATATATATATATATATATATATATATATATATATATACATATGAATGATTTTTGGTTCAAAAGGGAACGAAATGCAATGGTGTTTTGAGTAAGAAAGTAAAATATAGTACCTAAAGGGAAATTTGATCACTATCATCCCTATATATCCTACTCATCTCTAAGCCTGCATTATAACCATAAAAGACCTACATGATCTCAACTCAAAGACTCCTACATTAGAGGAGAATCACATAATAGTCAAGCTTATGGTTATTTTTGGTAACATGATATACTTCATTGTTAAGAGTGAGTGAATTTTTTCTACATATGCCTCCTTTTTGTTCAATCGATATATTGTGTGATATATGGGCATCTCTGTTCATTTGGTAAGGCACATTTGGGATTAGAAGAAAATCATTATTTTAGTTATCAATTAGTGAATATGAGTACGGTTAAAAGTTGTCGAACTCATTTAGACTTCTTAGTCGATTATTCCCTCCAAAGTTTTCATGATTTTATTTTAAAATATTTTAGCCATTATAATTATTTATTCTCTTTGCTCGAGGACAAGCAAATATTTAAGTATGGGGGAATTTGATAAGAGAAAAAAGACATATATAAATTTAGTTATTATCTAATTTTAATATTAATATTTCTTTTTATTTTTTTTTGCATAAAATATCATAATTTAACAAGAAAACATCAACTAAGAAGATATGTAGCAAAACAAATACAAGTACTGATTTAAAAGAAAAGATCAACACAAAAGAAGATATCTAAAAAGTGCAAAGCAAAGGAACAAAAAGTTGTTGCAAATATGCAAAATACAGTTACACAATTTTTTATTTACATGGGACCCACAAGCTAAAAACGGAAAGGAAAACAAAAGAGAGAAAGAAAATAAAAAAGAGTCATTGAGAAAAATAATAAAAAATATAATGGGCCCACCAATTAAAAGAAAAGAAAAGAAAAGAAAAGGTAAGGAAAAGAAGAAATTTGATTGGAGGGTGCAATTTTGCTTAGACCAAACTTTCTACAAATGATAACAATTCATTTTATTTGGTGGAGAGAGACATACCTTCATCTATAAAATAGAAGACTTTCATTAATTTTGGAGAGGAATTTGGGGGGAAGAATAAAACACGTCTTATAATTTTAAAGTTCTTATTTTGCTCTTTATTTTAATTATTTTATATGGAATACTTCTAGTTCCTTCTTTTAATTAAATAGCAAAATTATTCAACTTAATATTTTCGTCTATTTTCTTATTAAATGGAGAAGAAGAATTTCATCCATCGTACCAATTTTAGAATGGAGTAATTTTCTATTGTATTGCGAGAATGATGAATCTTAATATTTATATATAATAGTAAATATTATTCCTAAATTTTACATGCCTGAGCTAAAGCTTTCTACTTAATTTCTATTCGTTATTCATATAGATGTTATTTAGCATGTTAATCTATCTACTTTGTACTACAATTTTACATATTACTAATTTCGTAATCGAGAGAGGCAGAAAAAGTAATACCATTAATTGGAGTAATGCTAGAGTGTTAATATTTATTTAATGACATCTATATATTTTATATTATAATTAATTCTACATTTATTTGTAAACGAAAGGGCAGAATAGTGTAATAATTAGTCATAACAAGTAAGGTAACTGAAAGGGACTTACTAAAAAATGAGCATGTGTTAGTTCAAGCACATATTTCTAGTTCTTTAACATTACTATCTTGACAATCAATTTGCATAACTGAAAGGCCATTTAATTTCTCAATTTTAGCAATTACACATAAATATAATCGTGAGAGGTATTTATACAATTATGAGAAATATAAATTAGGAATAAATAATTTTCTTATTATAGAAATAACAATGAAGTCAGGATCCCAACACCTTTTAATATATATATATAAAAAAGATAAAATAAAAAACCAAAAAAAAAAAGAAACTTTCTAATTTTCTCAAATAGTAATTAAAACAAGAGACGTCTATAGAATAGATAAACCAATCTCTTGGGTTCGACATCTTTCTATACTATTATTTGACAAGAGGTATGTTAAAACTATACATACGCCAGTGACTCATCAGGAATAAATGTTGTATGGTTTGGGTTTTCAAATATATGTCGGGGGTTTTGGTTACAATGGTTGATTATGATTTTCCCATGTCTTTTACTTATGGTTTTTATATTATTATGGTGGTTTGAATATTTGGTTGCATGGGAATTGTTAATTGGTACTTGGTTTTGGCTTTGGAAATACTATGACCCCAACATGTTTGATAAAATGCCTATGAGAATATTTGTAGTTAAATTATTGGACTTTCATTGAACTATGCATGGTATAACTTGGTAATGGAACCCTAAATGGTTTAAATGGTTTGGAATGGTTAAATGTTAAGGTCTTGGTGATTATGGTTGGTCTAATTGAGAACCATTAGGGGTACAAGGGAATTCCCCAAGAAACCAAAATAATGATCACTTATGGGGTACATGGGATTCCCCCAAGTCAACTTAACAATGTAATATATGGGTACATGAGAATCCCTTCTTCTTAGAAAGGATGGCTAAGGACATTGCTTGCAAGATATATTCAGTATGACGATACCACTACTTATAGCCTTGGTTAATAATAAATTGAATTGGTGGTTTGGTTGTATGGTAATGGTTTTTATTGGAAAATAATGTTAGGGTGTGATAGCTAATCGTGAAGGTATGTGTCTAATGGACGAACACTGGAAACTCATTTTTGCCAACATGAGGATTGGCCATGGCGACCATATATTATACTTATAAAGTACACGGAAATCCCCTAAGTACACTTGTACATATGTATCATAGAGTACAAAGGGTACTCGAGAATCTCCTACTCCTATGATATCTTTGATTTGTGCGGCTACAACCAGAATGACCCATTTAGGGGGTTACATTGGACCCATATATATAACCCATGGGTGGTTCTGGAATGGTTAATCTAGATCCGGTTCCTTTCTCGGCATCGATTATATATATGCATGGTTGTATATGCATGTGGTTGCTTACTTGGTTTTAAAGGTTGGAATTATTTTATACTTATCGTGACTACTTGCTAGCGTTTATCTGCTAACCTTTCTTTGGTTGGCTTTATTGATACACCTTGGCTTTTAACCCTTAAAGAATATCCTAAGTTTGAGATTCTAGGTAGGGTAAGGTTTGAGCATACCTCTCATATACTAGGGTACGTTCTAGTACCTACCCTCTCGTATGATGATTAGTTTAGGTTGATAACATTCTATCCAAGGATGGTTTCACCTCTCCCTAGTCATATGTTTGGATACTAGTCATAAGTTGACAAGTTGTATAATGTCTTGAGCTTGACTTAGTACATTCTACCTAGGGTACGAGTTGTAGAGTACTTATTGTACCTTAGGGTATGACTTGGAATTATATGATCGTATGTTGATTAGTATGGGGTTCAAGGGAAAGTTTAGGGTACAAGTAAGGGTACCACTTGTACACTAGGGTACAGTTTAGGGGAGGTTAGTCGTACCCTCCTAGGTTCAATTTTCAGCTTTTTAGCTGAGGAAATTTTAGACATTTTCCACCCCTAAACCTTTATGACCTACGTCTTATAACATTATTTGGCCCTTCATTATTCACTTGGACAATTTCAAAACATTCCAAAATCCTCTCAAAACCTTCTTCAACAAGATTAGAGGCTAGGGTTTCAAGAGGTATTCATCTACAAGCTAAAGGGATCAAGTTCTTTCCCTGAAATATCTTGTATAAGGCATGTGACTCTTCCCTTATTGTTATTTCTAAAATATCATGTGTTTTAAACATTGATTTTTATTCTTGAATGGTGGTTTTTTTGAAACAAATATTGAGGGTTTTGATGCATAGTGATGAGTATTGTGTACTCTTGTTTAAATTTGTGTTTATACATATTTTTTGTGGTGCTTGTTGATTGTGGTTCAACAAATTGGTCATGATTAACCCTAATCTTGATAGTTTTCACTTTGGTTTTGGTCATGGTAAAGGTATTCCCTCAAGGTGTTTGTGAAAATGTCTAAGAGAAATAACTAGTTACATGTTAATAGTGTTTTGAACTAAGACAATGGCTTAGTGAGTAAGAACGATTGGTAAATGAATTTGTAAAGGACTTGTTGGACATGTAATGAGTTAATTGGTAGCCTTGGTGGTTTGATCGGTTAAAAGGGATTTGAGTCCCTAAACATGAAATTGAATTGTGTTTGAACTAAAGCTTGATGTAAGAATACTAATGAAGAATGAATGGTTTGGTAAAGGTCTTGATGACCACAATTTGACTTGAATGGTGGTTGAAACTAAGGCATTGGTATTGATAAATGGTTTATAAAGACCCTATGGTCATGTATAGTGTGGAATTGTAGCCTTGATGGGTTGAATTTGCTAAGTTGGTTAGAGTCCTTAAATGTTGAACTGACTGGATGTGAATGCATGGAAAAAGAGTTAGTCCCAACATCAACTAGTAATGGACATGATGACTTGTGGTTAGAGTTCACTTTCTTAATAAGTTGGCTTGTGGTTAGAGTCCACTTGTCTAATAAAACAGTTTGTGATTAGAGTCCACTTGCTTAATAAGATGACTTGTGGTTAGAGTCCACTTGCTTAGTAAAGTGGCTTGAGGTTAGAGTCCTCTTGCTTAATATAACTGGGAAGGTCAAACTCCCTAACCTATGTGAGTGGGAGGTTAGAGTTCTCCACTTTATGGTTTATTATTGGGTGTTTCAAAATGCATGCTAAGGCCTTGTTCCCTTTCTCGACACTTGATGTATCTATATATCTATGTATAGGCCTATGTATACATATGTGGTTGCTTTTGATTGTTTGACTTGGTTTTGAATAATGGATCTATTTTATCCTTACCCTTGAGTTACATGCTAGCGCTCTAACTGCTAACCATTTTCGGATGTTGTGTACTCATACGACATAGGGGCCGGAGATTCTTCTTCTCTTCCTGCACAGTGATCAGGTGTTTGAGTGGTCACGTGTAAACTTTGAAGTGGTAAGCTACCATACTTCGGAAGGTATACATTTCAATGGTCTTTATCTTATGTCATAGACTTGTTTTAGACTTGGTTTTTAGCTATTGTTAGGGACATGTCCCGACATATTATAGACATCGGATTTGTAGAGGCTTTGTGGATGACTATGGACTTGGGTATGTTGTTTTAGAATGTTAACATTAATAGAATGATTAAACATTCTTAAGTTATGTTGATTAGTGTAATACCCCACATTTTGGACTAGAATGGAAATCCGTCATTCATATGCATAGATATTCCAAAAGCCTCGAATCCTATGTAATTTAGTGTGTTAATAAATTATGTAGTGTGGGAATCTATTTGAGCATGAATTAAGATCATAGAGGTCCCTTAACTCAAGCACGATTTGAAAGGTTTCCTATCATTTGAGTTTTGGTGAGCGTCAAAACTTGAGTCAACTTTAATCGACCATAACTCCTTGTATATATAAAATTAGAGGATCTACTATATATAAAATGAAATCTCTTTAAATTATCTTACCAACGATACAAATTTCGTCATAAACTGATATTGGAGCAAGGAGTTATGCCCATTTCACTCCAGCATATTAGGCTGGGAAACTGAGTGAAGACATTTGTGATAAGCTGTCACGAGTGTGATGAACTATCACCAATGTCGTCATCCCTGGGAAGATTTATACCCCCAGTGATGATATTTTGTGATAAGTCATCACACTCGTGACGGCCTATCACCAATGTCATCAACCTTAACCAGAAAATCAAAATTTTACCCTTTTGTGATGATATTTCATGACGACTATTCACCAAATTGACGGCTTGTCATGGATGTCGTCAGCTATTTTTTTTAGAAATTTAAGGACGTTTTTGAAAGGGTATTTTGGTATTTTCCCATCTTTTGGAGGTCTCTATAAATATGAGGAACCCCATCTAAACCCTAATTTCATCATTTACTCTTCGAATTCCCTTAAGAGAAAATATCTAGGGTTTTATTCAAGAACCCTAATCTTCCAAAAATCATCCATAAATTCTTCAAGATTTCTTCAAGAATCAAGTTCCTCATAGTGTGGGCTTCGAGAATCATTTATTGCAAGTGCGGATAGAGCCTCAAGCATTAGAATTCATCCAATTTCAAAGATTAAGGTGTGTAGATGTTGATTCTTGGGTCCCTTTTATCCAAGAAGCTCAAGAACCCTTTTTAAAATATGAAGATTTTATTTTTGTGAGATTCCATGATTTATATGAGTTGAAATTGATGTTACATGCGTTGTTGAGTTTTGATTCATGTTTGTTTACAAGATTCATGAGCTTTAACCCTAGTAGGTGGAATCCATGTGATATTTGTGATGAATCTTCCTTATGTTGCTTTCTATGTGATGTTTTCATGACTTTTGGGTGTAGAAATGGTTGAATAAGCGAAGCATGTTCCCTATAGGTTTGATAAAGAGCTTAGGTTAAGCATAAGGGCCATTATAGTATGTTGAATAGGAAACCCCAAATTGAGAGTTAGTTCATGCATGCCTAGTGTTCGATAAAATGCCCAAGTAAATAAATTATTCCATGGTAGTAGGAAATCCCCAAATAAGTGTTAATCCGTGCATGTCTAGTGTTTTGTTAAAGGACCTTAGTGAACAAGTGGATATGTGAGAGTAGTAAATTCCCCAATTATGTGCTCTTGATATATGCTAAGTTTTTAATACATGCTAAGTGGTTAGCAAGTAAGTTATGAAATGATAGTATGAAGTTTCCCCAAGCCATGTGATATCCAAACACATGTCAAGACTGATATAGGTACGAAATAGTTGAGGTAAAACCTGGTTGAATAGAGTACGATATAGTAGCATGATTTATATGATTATGATTCCAAGATGCTTAAAGTGACCCCTTGGCGACTGTGATGATGAATAGACGTTTGTGATCCTTAAATGCTTGAGGTGATATCTTAATGATTGTGGGAATAAACATATGACATGATTCCTAATTACTTGAAGAGATGCTTTAATGTTTGTGAAGATGCTTTAATGATTGTGATGATAAATGAATATTTGTGATGATGAACAAATGCTTGTTATGATGAATGAATGATTGCGGTGATGACTAGTCAAGAATGATTATACTTTACTTTTATGCTATAGACTCCTGGGGGTATTTATACCCGACAATAGAGTTGTTTTCTAGAGCCCGTTTCAGTTTCTCAATAATTTTAGTCGAGCCATGATTCTCAAAACTCAGTGAACTATAAAACTCTGTATCCTCAGACAAGGGAAGAACTTAAGAAAGCTCAGTAGTCTCAGTTATCTCCGTAATCTCTGTATCGCTAGTATCTAACCTCAGTCCTGTAATCAGCTCCAGATCTAATAGTATTCAAGTGATTCAATTCTAATCTCAAAAGCGATTCGAGTAATCTATCAAGCCCTGTATCATCAGTCAGATACCATGATTCAATACCATTTCCGTCAGATACGGGATTAAGTGATTTTAGCGTAAATCAGTAAGATCTTTTGAGAAACATGATCAGTATAATATTTCAGTTCAGTTATGTTTAGTTGAGAATTCAGTTCAGAGTCTTTTAGTTGGGAGTAAAAACAAGAACCGAGCGAGGGAAGTGATGGGGGCTCTTCCCATTAGCGAGAGAGGCCAGAGTCATTAGTAGCAATCCCTGACCTCCAGTACTGCATAGCCAGCATAGGATACAGGAGTCACCATTAGGAAAGGCTATCACCTCTAGAGAGAGAGTGTATTTGACTATTATATTGCCTTAGGTTGACTTTTTGCTAAGGGTCATCCGTGAGAGGATTGACCAGAGAGAGGTCTTTACCCTTGGCACGGTATTGACACCCTTCCAGCTGGGGTTACAGCTTTGACCCCACCTGTGGAAGGTTGGGGCATATCGGTTAAGTAGCTACTTCCTACAGTTATAGTTTCAGTTTCAAATTCAATCTCAGTTTCAGTATCATCTTCAGAAATCAGAACTATCAGATACAGTCATCTATCTTTATGAGGAACTCAGGTAGTTCCATTAATTCATTAACCATCCCATCAGATAGGCTTGGTCTCATATACAGTTATTTAATATCATATTTAGAGATATACCGCCAGACAAACTTGATCACAGTATCATATTTCTATTGAGTATTCTTGTTGTTAGATTCAGATATAATCATACTTCTTATCTTTGATAATCACTTCCAAAATAATCTGTCAGAAAAGTTGATCTCTAATCCTGTCAGTCAAAAGCAGTAAAGCTCAGAATTCAGTCCTTGATGTAAGTACATCCAGACTTTCAGTTATTAGTATCAGATGAGTTAGTGATTCAGTATCTCAGTGTCAGTAGTGAGTTCAGTCTGCAGTAAAGTGGTATTCGAGTTTCAGTATCTAGAGTTGCGATGATTGTGTTCATGGTCTGTGCATTCATATATTTGTTCTCATGCGGTATCTTCATGATTATTCAGTTTAGATATTGTTCATGCATGAGCCCTTGCATTAGCCTACCTCGTCTACATACTTGGTACATTCTTGTTCTAACGCATTTGTGCTATGGTGTTTTATTTCACACCATAGGTTCAGAGGCACAGAATCTAGAGTATCCTCAGCAGTTCAGTCCCAATCAGCAGCAGTAGCAGTGATCCCTCTTCTTTCGAGAACGAATCTCAGTTTACTATTATTGCTTCAGACTTTGTTTATTTTCAGTTGACAGAGTTAGTTAGGGACTTGTCCCATCAACTCCCTAGTTCAGACAGTTTAGAGGCTCTTTAGACGGATGTATTAGTATTCAGTTTTCTGTATTATAAGTATTCATAGATTGTTAAACCTTGAGGCTAGTTTTCGCATTTATTTCAGATTTTATGCAGTGTATAGGTACAGATATCAGTAAAGGGTTAGCTTGTGGTCTTTTGGGGTCATAAACACCATGTGACATCTCGGGATAGAACCTCGAGGCATTACAAACTTGGTATTAGAGCCTAAGGTTCAAAAGTGTCCTAGGGAGTTTGAAAAGCCGCATCTAGTAGAGTCTTGTGCATGGATGTGTAGCGCACCACATTTATGTACAAGAGGCTACAGGATGTTCTTAGGAGCAGTTCCTCTTCTTTCAGTGATAATTTCGTGTGAGTGAGCGTGAGCTCAAGTTGGTTCTCAGTCTAATCCACTTCTTTCTTCTAATTATAGAGTATGCCTCCTCGCAGAGATTTTGTCTGTGGGGTTGATGATCAGCCCTCTCAGCCAGTAGATCTTGAGAATAAGAGTGTGTCACATGCCGAGTTTTTGGTAGCTTTTCAGGCGCTAGCCCAAGCTATGACTAATGTTCAGGAAAATCATCAGGCTGCAGCCCCACCTCAGCAAGATGGGAATTCTGCCGCTGCCAGGGTTAGGAATTTCATGAAAATAAACCCGCCAGAATTCTTTGGGTCAGTAGTAGGTGAGGATCCGCAGCTTTATCTAGAGGAGGTGAAGAAGATTACCCAGATTATACATATTTCTGAGGAGGAGAGTGTTGAGTTAGCATCTTATAGGCTGAAAGATATTGCTCATGATTGGGTAGTGATGTGGGAGAAGAGTAGAGGAGAGAATGCAGCTTCTGTGACTTGGCAGAGTTTTAGAATACCTTTCTAGATAGGTTTTTCCCGCTAGAGATGATAGAATCTAAGGTAGAAGAGTTCATAAACCTAAGGCAAGGTTCCATAACTGTGAAAGAGTATTGTCTTAAGTTTAACCAATTATCTAAGTATGCTCCCAACTTGGTAGCTGAACCTAGAGTGAGTATGAGTAATTTTTTGTCTAGGGTGTCAAGTTATGTGTTGAAAGAGTGTAGAGCTGCAATGATCAATAGAGATATGGACCTTTCTAGGCTAATAATTCATGCACAACAGATTGAGGTAGATAAGATGAAGGAGTGAGAGAGAGTGAGTAAGAAAGCCAAGATAGGTAGTCGTGGTTCTCGCAGTTAGGGTCTCAAGGTGGTAGTAGTTCTCAGTATGGTTGGATATTTTTAGTTCCAGCTCCATCTTCAGCTAGTGTACTCATACCTATGTTCGGGGGTGTCAGATCTGAGGAGCGCTAAGCTGCAAAGCCCAGAGTAGTGCTTGTGGTGTTTGTACCCATCCGCGTTGTGGAAAGTGTGGCAGACGCCACCAAGGTGTGTGTAGAGCCAGTAGTGATGTATGCTTTGGATGTGGTGAGCCAGGCCGTAGAAGGCAAGAATGTAGAGTGCTGACTTAAAGGGGTAGACTCTGTGCGCTTCAGGCTTGCCTTGATTGGGAGGGATTCCCTAAAATAGACCCGGGTATATTATGAGCCCTTTATCTTTATGACATGCACTGATAGATCCTTTTCTCCCATTTTAAGCTTATATGTTAGCATGAGTCATGCATGAGTTTCAGATCTTGATCGGTCAATCATGACCCAGTGTGTAGGTGCTCCGCGCACTGCCCCAGTATTTCAGCGAAGTGTGTTTAGAGGGACATAGAGTCCCAAAGGGAAGATACCCCAAAGTATTATGATGTTTCATGCCATTAGATTCATCCCGATGCATGTTCATATTTTCTTTATGAAGTTAGCATCAGTCGTCATTGCATTGTCAAGTAGTGCTTTTGAAAGTCATCTTAGCCAGACATTCATGCATTAGATGTGCGCACTTAGTAGAAATGAGTTCAGCTTGTCAGTGTGTGATCAGTTATACATTCTTAAGATCAGCCCAGTTATGAGTCCATTCATCATATATGCATGAGTGTAATAAGAATTCAGCTATGAGTAGATGCAGTCGAGTATTCCATGCATCAGATATGCATGCCTAGTGCGATAACTCTATATGTCAGTGGTTACAGTTCCATAGTCATGTTCTAGATATTCACGTCCCTTAAGTAAGTTCATTTGATCAGTACCCGTAACTTATCAAGAGACATTCGAGGATGAATGATTCCAAGGAGGAGATAATCTAATACCCCACATTTTGGACTAGAATGGAAATTTGTCATTCATATGCGTAGATGTTCCAAAAGCCTCAAATCCTATGTAATTTAGTTTGTTAATCAATTATGTAGCGTGGGAATCTATTTGAGCATGAATTAAGATCATAGAGATCCCCCAACTCAAGGACGAGTTGAAAGCTTTCCTATTATTCAAGTTTTAGTGAGCGTCAAAACTTGGGTCAACTTCAATTGACCATAACTCCTTGTATATATCAAATTAGAGGACCTACTATATATCAAATAAAATCTCTTTTAATTATCTTTCTAACGATACCAATTTCATCAAAAACCAATATTGGAGCAATAAGTTATGCATATTTTACTCCAGCATGTCAGACTGGGAAACTGAGTGACGATATTCATGATAATCTATCATGAGCGTGACAACCTATAACCAATATCATCATCCCTGGGCAGATTTCTACCCCCATTGATTATATTTTGTGATAAGTTGTCACGCCTGTGATGGCCTATCACCAATGTCGTCAACCTTAACAAGAAAATCAAAATTTCACCCTTTTGTGATGACATTTCATGACAAATTATCACCAGCTTGACGGCTTGTCACGGATGTCGTCAGCTATTTTTTTTAGCAATTTAAGGACGTGTTTACAAGGGTATTTGGTCTTTTTCCATCTTTTGGAGGTCTCTATAAATATGAGGAACCCTATCCAAACCCTAATTTCATTATTTACTCTTCCAATTCCCTTAAGAGAAAATATCTAGGATTTTATTCAAGAACCCTAATCTTCCAAAAATCATCCATAAATTCTTCAAGATTTCTTCAAGAATCAAGTTCTTCATAGTGTGGGCTTCGAGAATCATTTATTACAAGTGCGGATAGAGTCTCAAGCATTAGAATTTATCCAATTTCAAAGATTAAGGTATGAAGATATTGATTCTTGGGTCTTTTTCATCCAAGAAGCTCAAGAACCCTTTTTAAAATATGAAGATTTTATGTTTGTAAGATTCCATGATTTGTATGAGTTAAAATTGATGTTACATGTGTTGTTGAGTTTTGATTCATGTTTGTTTATAAGATTCATGAGCTTTGACACTAGTAGGTGGAATTCATGTGATATTTGTGATGAATCTTCCTTATGTTGCTTTCTATGTGATGTGTTCATGACTTTTGGGTGTAGAAATGGTTGAATAAGCGAAGCATGTCCCCTATAGGTTTGATAAAGAGCTTAGGTGAAGCATAAGGGCCATTATAGTATGTTGAATAGGAAACCCCAAATTGTGAGTTAGTTTATGCATGCCTAGAGTTTGATAAAATGCCCAAGTAAATGAATTATTCCATGGTAGTAGGAAATCCCTAAATAAGTGTGAACCCGTGCATGTCTTGTGTTTTGTTTAAGGGCCTTAGTGAACAAGTGGATGTATGAGAGTAGTAAATTCTCCAATTATGTGCTCTTGATATATGCTAAGTTTTTAATACATGCCAAGTGTTAGTAAGTAGGTTATGACATTATAGTATGAAGTTTCCCCAACCCATATGATATCCAAACACATGTCAAGACTGATATAGGTATGAAATAGTTGAGGTAATACCTGGTTGAATGGAGTACAATCTAGTAGCATGTTATCCCTACATTATTATATGATTATGATTCTGAGATGCTTAAAGTGACCCCTTGGCGACTGTGACGACGAATAGACATTTGTGATCCTTAAATGCTTGAGGTGATGTCTTAAAGATTTTGGGAATGAACATATGAATGATTCCTAATTACTTGAAGAGATGCTTTAATGATTGTGAAGATGCTTTAATGATTGTGATGATAAATAAATGCTTGTGATGATGAACGAATGCTTGTGATGATGAATGAATGATTGTGGTGATGACTAGTCAAGAATGATTATGTTTTACTTTTATGCTATCGAGTCCTGGGGGTATTTATACCCGACAATAGAGCTGTTGTCTAGAGCCCGTGTCAGCTTCTCGATAATTTCAGTCGAGCCATGATTCTCAGAACTCAGTGAATTATAGAACTTTATATCCTCAGACAAGTGCAGAACTTAAGAAAGCTTAGTAATCTCAGTTATCTTTGTAATCTCTGTATCGCTAGTAATCTAGCCTCTGTCCTTCAATCAGCTCAGATCTAATAGTATTCAAGTGATTCAATTCTAATCTCAGAAGCAATTCGAGTACTCTATTCAACCTCTGTATCGTCAGTCAGATACCATAATTCAATACTATTTCCATCAGATACAGAACTAAGTGATTTCAACGTAACTCAGTTAGATTTTTTGAGAAACATGATCAGTATAAGATTTTGTTAAGTTATATTCAGTTGAGAATTCAGTTTTGAGTTTTTTAGTTGGGAGTAAAAACTAGCACCGAGCGAGGGAAGGGATGGAGGCTCTTCTCATAAGTGAGAGAGGCTGCAGTCGTTAGTAGTAATCCCTAACCTCAAGAACTGCGTAGCCAGCGTATGATACGGGAGTCACCATCAGAAAAGGTTGTCACCTCTAGAGAGAGAGAGAATTTAACTATTATATTATCTTAGGTCGACTTCCTGGTAAGGGTCATCCGTCAGAGAGGATTGACCAAAGAGAGTTCTTTACCCGTGGCATGGTATTGACACCCTTCCAGCTGGAGTTACAGGTTTGACCCCACCTATGGTAGGTTGGGGCATGTCGGTTTAGTAGCTACTTTCCATAATTACAATTTTAGTTTTAGATTCAATCTTAGTTTTAGTATCAATCTTCAGAAATCAAGACTGTCAGATATAGTCATCTATCTTTATGAGGAACTCAGACAGTTCCATTGATTCATGGACCATTCAGTCAGATAGACTTGGTATCACATACAGTTATTTGATATCATATTCAGAGATATGCCACCAGATAGTCTTACTCACAGTATTAGATTTCTATTGAGTATTCTTGTTGTCAGATTCAGATATAATTATACTTCTTATCTTTGATAATCGCTTCTGGAATAATCTCTTAGAAAAGTTGATCTCTAATCCTGTCAGTCGGAAGTAGTAAGCTCAGAATTCAGTCCTAGATGTAAGTACATCCAGACTTTCAGTTATCAGTATCAGATGAGTTAGTGATTCTGTATGTCAGCGTCAGTAGTGAGTTTAGTCTACAGTAAAGTGGTATCTGAGTTTCTGTATCTAGAATTGCGATGATTGTATTCATGGTTTGTTCATTCATGTATGTGTTCTCATATGGCATCTTCATGATTATTCAGTTTAGATATTGTGCATGCATGAGCCCTTGCATTATCCTACCTCGTCTTCATACTCGGTACATTTCTGTACTGACAGATTTGCATTATAGTGTTTTATTTGACACCATAGATTCAGAGGCACGGAATCCAGAGTATCCTCAGCAGTTCAGTGCCAGTCAGCAGCAGTAGCAGTGAGTCCTCTTCTTTCAAGGATGAATCTCAGTTACTATTATTGCTTCCAACATAGTTTATTTTAAGTTGACAGAGTTAGTTAGGAACCTGTCCCATCAACTCCACAGTTCAGACAGTTTAGAGGCTTTTTAGACGGATGTATTAGTATTCAGTTTTTTGTATTATGATTATTCATAGATGTGGTGAACCTTATGGCTAGTTTCCGTATTTATTTTAGATTTTATGCAGTGTAAAGGTACAGATATCAGTAAAGGGTTAGCTTGTGATCCTTCGGGGTCATAAGCACCGTGTGACATCTCGAGATGGAATCTCGAGGCATTACAATTAGTCTTATTTTCCCTATCTTGTTATATATTTAGAGTTCATACGATATTTGTGGATTAATGTGATGGTTCGGTTGGATCCCAATCCATGTTGGGCTTGAGATTTATATTAAGATAGGCACCAGGTTTGGTTCATGCCATGTATCCCCATGTGATGTAGGAACTGGTCATTTTACTCATCCTGCTTAGTGATTGGATTTGGGATAAGTTGTTGGATTAAAATGGTGAGCTTCCATATTTTGGAAGGCTCCTTTTCATATCATGTATGTATTTTCATACTCTGGCTATTTCATAGACATTGGTTTTGGCTATAATTGGAGGCTTGTCGCAACCAGATATTGTTTTACTTTTGATTAGAGGTTTTGTGGGACTACTATAGGTTTGTATGGGCGGTGTTGGTAGTGGTGTCAGCCTTGGCATTGGTATAGGTATTATGGCTGATACTGTTTGACTGTATTTGTGATTGTTCCATCCAATTATGTTATGGACTCGTACTTGGTTATTGTTTTGGTTTTGGTATAGTTATTGGTTGGTTGTTGGATAGTTGGACTTTCTTGGGTTGGTCACGGTTATGGACCTATCCCAGAGTCTGGATTTGTACAAAACATTATCTTGTTATATATTTGGAATTCATTTGACTCGGAGTATTGGTTTGGAGATTGGGTTGGGTATCGAGGGTGGTCCTCGGTCCTGGTTGGACTTGAGATACTCGACATGGGTAGGCCTTGTTTGAGTCAGGTTAGTGTAGAGCAATCGTCATAACATAAGAAGGAACCCACGGGCTATATAGGTCCAACTCTCCCTTAGCTGAAGGGCCCCAATGTGTGTAGTCATACAAACAAAGGATGTACGTATGAACCATGGGGGACTCAAACCTTCTGTCATACCAAGGTGACTGAACCATCAAATCATGTAATATAATATGGGGAACTCGAACCTCCCAATCATGTGATAATAATAAGGAGTACTCGACCGCCCGGTTATGTAGACCCTCGTGTCGGCAACTGCGGATTTTGATGTTGGTCCCTCGATACCTCCACTTTCACGAGTCAAATACACAACCCTCATTAAAGCCCAATTAAAACATCTAACACACATTCCCATTCATTGAATGATGGTACACATTTAGGCATACACTGTTGGTATCGTCATACCAACTACACTTGCAAGGTAACATTAACATGCCAAACCAATTATCATTACTTGGGGAAATTCACAAACTTGTTGGTTCAATTATATATTAGATTGGGGAATTACACAACCCCATAAGGTTCAATTAAAAAATTTTATGCTTCATTAACTTTTCACATTTTGCAATGGTTCAAGACCAGTTCAATGTGCATACTTTTCATAGTCAAAACAAATTTTACAGTAAGGGATGGGGTCATTACCAATTCAACTATCAATATTCACAAAATTTGGGAAATTCACAATCTCCTACTTTATTCACCATACTCATGCATCAAATTGGTTTCAAAACCACCATTTAACATAACTAGTGCATATACAAACGTGAAACATCACATAAACAACAATTATTCAAAACCCTCAACCCATGTTCATAAGCCAACATCAAATCCATAGGAATAACACTTTAAAAATATGCTTTTAACAAAATAACAATTGCGGAAGAGTAACAAGCCTGAAATACCTAAGATTACGAAGAGAATTCAATCGTTGAAGCTCTCATTTACCCTCTTCTTAGAAACCCTAAGTATGTATGCTTGAGAGACTTAAGAAAGAAGAAAAAGTGTTTAGATTATGTTATCGGTTAAAATAGGGCCCCAAGTATGTTTATAGGTCCTGGGTTATTATTGGGATAAGAGGAAAATGTCTAGAATACCCCCATTAAAAAGCTAGAAAATAAACCATTACTCGTTAGGGGTCTCATAATGACTCGTCACGAATCATTGCAAATCATCTCCATGAGTCATTGTCAAGACAGTGTCACCAAGCACACACTATTAATCTTATGACATATACCATGGATTGTAATGGAACCTTATGACTCACAGGGTCTAGTCGTAATCAACACAGAAATCATTTGGGTATACACTCGATATCCTACAATTTTGCGAACAATGACCCCTAATGAGTCCTCATGACTCGTAGTGAACCACTCGTGCCCAAAGCAAAAGTCTTAGCCATGCACACTGGTTAGGCTATGATTTGGGTCCAACTGTTCAAAGCAAAAGTCTTAGCCATACACACTGGTTAGGCTATGATTTGGGTCCAACGACTCGTCATGACTCCGTACAACTCGTAGGGTAAGTCATAGTCAGGATAGTGAGTATAAAATCTTAGAAATTTTCAAGGATCAAAAACCTAGGGTGTTATATCCTTCCCTCTCCCAGGATCATTCATTCTCGAATGATATGTCAAGGCATACGTTAGCACGATTTGACACAGAAACACTCCCACACACGCCATTAACAAAGATAGAAAACAAAGATGTTAAGATCACACACACATACCATAAGAATGATTTTCAAAAATAGGGAATAGGAATGGATACTTGGACTTCATTTCCTGTTCGTCTTCCCATGTAGCTTCCACAAACTTTTGGCTCCTCCAAAGAACCTTTCCCGAAGCCACATCCTTTGTCCGCAATCGATGGACTTGGTGATCGAAGATCTCTACTAGGACTTCCTTATAAGACACGGAATTAGAAATGCCCACACCTTCTAAAGGAACAACCAACGAAGGATTACCCATGCTCTTGCTCAACATCAAGACATGAAAGACCGAATGAATAGAGCTCTATCTAAAAGGCAACTCCAATTCATACACAAAGGTTCCATCCTTCCTCAAAACCAAATACAGACCAACATAATAGGTACTGAGTTTCTCCTTCTTCCCAAACCGCATTAACCCCTTCATGGTAGACACCTTTAAGAATGCCCAGTCACCAACATCAAACTCTAACTCCCTTTCTCCATGGCTTGGTAAACCAAATTAGGACCAAATAACCTATTTTCACCAACCTCAAACCACCCAATAGTAAACCTACACCTCCTACCTTACAAAGACTCAAACGGAGCCATACCAATGATAGAGTGATAATTGTTGTTATATGCAAACTCTATGAGAGGCAAATGATCAACCCAACTACCACCGAAATCAAATACATAAGCCCAAAGCATATCTTCTAAGGACTGAATTATCCTTTCTGCTTTCCTATCCTTCTATGGGTGGAAAGAGATACTAAGGGTTACCTTAGTCCCCAAACCTTGCTAGAACGACCTCCAAAAGTGAGATGAGAACTGGGTACCCCAATCGGAAATAATAGAAATTGGAACACCATGTAACCTCATGATTTCTTGGGAATACAACTTTGCATATTCCTCTGTATAAAAATTAGTCCTCACAGGCAAAAATAGGCGAACTTAGTCATCCTATGACCCAAATAGAATCAAACTGATGGCGAGACTGCAGAAGACCGGTAATGAAATCCATATTAATTATTTCCCATTTCTACACCAAACACTCAATCTATTGAGTCAAGCCATCGGGCCTCAAGTGTTGTACCTTTACTTGTTGACACACCATGCACTTAGCCACAAAATTAGCCACATCTCACTTTATATTATTATACTAATAAATCTCCTTAAGATCATGATACATTTTCATCAAACCAGGATGAACCGTATAACATGACTTATGAACTTTGATCAAAATTCTTCATTGCAACCCATCAATATCGGTAAAACATAATATACCTTGGTACCTCAAGATACCATCACCACCAATTACGAAAGCCATTACTTTCTGCCTACCAGCATCCTCTTTGATTTGTATCAAGATAGGGTCCAACAATTTCTTCTCCTTCACATTAGCACCAAGATATGACTTCGCCACCTCTTGAACAATCACAC
This sequence comes from Capsicum baccatum var. pendulum, assembly GCA_030864225.1. Taxonomy (NCBI): domain Eukaryota; kingdom Viridiplantae; phylum Streptophyta; class Magnoliopsida; order Solanales; family Solanaceae; genus Capsicum; species Capsicum baccatum. The sequence goes on along the minus strand of CM061560.1, from coordinate 152,395,419 downwards.
CAGCATCCTCAGAATCCAAGAGATAGAGTTACCAAATCCTATTATTCCTTATCCACATGATTTAAGCTCCCCATGAACAACCTGCTAAGAGCATCAGCAACCATGTTAGCTTTACCTGGATGATAGTAGAGACTCATTTCATAGTCTTTTAGCAACTCAAGCCACCTCCGTTGCTTGAGATTTAGCTCCTTTTGAGTGAACACGTATTTCAAGCCCTTATGATCAAAATAAATATCTACATGGACTCCATACAAGTAATGTCACCAGATCTTTAATGCAAACACCACAACTAACAATTCCAAATCATGAGGCAGATAGTTTTTCTCAAGAACCTTCAACTATCTAGAAGCATATTGATCTTGGGCGTATTTATATGTCCAAATACTACTATTTACCCATATTTATACTTATTGTAAGAATAAAAAGTGTTCTAATTATATTGAAGTGTGACTTAAATTATGTTTTGTGGCTAACCGACATGATTAGAAATACAGGATTAATTTTCCATAGATTTGGAAGAAAATTGGATGCACATAATGAAGAGACGAAAGATCATGTGGATCAATGTCAAAAACATATGGAGATGCACGAAAGTAAAGAGAAAATAAATAAGCTAAGGATTAATGAGATTAAAGAAAAGAACTGGAGAAAAATTCCAGTGAAACGATGCTATCTCAATGCGTCGCATCGACTGGCAAGATTTATGCCTTAGAAAAGATTTATAGAACAAGTTCCAGTGCATCGATGCGATGTCAACACATTGCATTGATGCCAAAGTTTTGTGCCTTAGAGAATTCTACGAGTGCAACTTCCAGTGCATCGATGCGATACTAACGTGTCACGTCAATGTTTAAAACTTTGACACTTAGCAAAATTTTGAGGAGCAAATTCTAGTGACACGATGCAATGTCAACGCATCGCATCGAGTGGTGAAGATTTTGACTTAGTTTGATTTCCAAAGATGACTTTCAGTGTGGCAACGCGATGTTGATGCAACGCGTTAGTTGGATCAATGTGATTAGCGATGTGTCGCGTCATGGTTTTAGATCTAGTGAAATTTTTCCAAGTATAAAAAGAACACGTGAGCATAATTCTAAGAACTTTTTGGCAAGCATAACAGGGGCGAAAAAGGATAAAATTCTTCTTTTAGGGTTCTTATTATTTCTTTTGAACTTCTTTATTTCAAGACTAATTTTGGGTATGATTAATTACTTATTTTTTATGTTTAATTCAAAAATGAGTGGCTAAACACCCTTGTTCGGGGGTTCAGGTCAAGAACATGATTACTCTTTGATATTCTTTATAGTAGTTTCTTTTTGGATTATCACCTTGGTTGTTCTTAATTTCTTGAGCTTACCATTTTAATGTCTGGCCGCCATTAGAATAAATTTATATTTCTATGTGAATCTAGGAGGAGAATCGTAGATTAGAACGAACAAATTAAGGAGCAAGGTTTTTTTTTCTTTTATAAAATAAGGGATTTAAATTAGCATTTAGGATAGGGATATACCTAGAAGCCTTGTTTGGTTCCATTTCAAGAAGATTACTTAATGAATCTAGAAGAATTGTTGTATCTCTGCGGGAGTTGTAGCCGTAATATTCAATAGATAAAAGATTTTAGGTTGGGATATCAAGATCGTTGCCTAAAGCTTACAAACCAAAAACCCGATAACCAATTAAAATACTATAAGAATAGAGATTTCTATGATTGTTTGAGAAGCCTCAACCCTGGAATTCTTATCATAACTATTTACAACCATTTCTTGCTTTGCTCTAGTCATAAAATTTTATTTCTTGTTTATTAATTTACATTTTTATTCTCAAATTCAAAATCATCTTGATACTATACAATACCTGATACACATTGTCTGGAACTAAAAGTAGGTTAAATTCCTAGTTGTTTAGTCCTCATGAGAACGATATCTGATTGTCTAAATCAATATATTACTTGAACGATCACGTGCACTTGCATGTGCGGCTGAGTCGCAAAATGTTTTTGGCACCGTTGTTGGGGATTAATATAATTAGTAAATTGCTAAATTTTTGGTTTTTTGATATTAAGTTTAGGTGTTAACAACTTGATCTTAGCGGCTGAATTTTTGCAGGTTTAGCTGAATCCAGGACTGGGGAGAGTTAAAGAACTGGTAGAGCCTTTTGCAGAACCAGAGCAAATCTTTCAACAAAGAGAAGAATGGCCGAACAATGAAATGAACCAATTAATCCAAATTACATAAATATTCCACCTCCTATCATTCCTGTTATTCCAGTTATTCCTTCTCAACAAGCTGCTAGACCTATTTGTGAGGTGGCAATCCCACTCACGAACCATTTGATGAATAGTATTTTAAAGCCTGAACTAAGAGGTCGATTTAAATTGAAGCAGAATATGGTGCAATTGCTGAATTCAGTGGGGGCAATTTCATGGCCTCTCACATGAATATCCGCAGTAACATATACAGACCTTCTTGGAAATCAGTGATACATACATTCATGAAGGGGTGAATTCTGACTAAGCCAGATTGACACTTCCCTTTCTCCCTAATTGGGGAAGCAAAAAGGTAGTTACATTCTGAACCACCACTCTCTATCACTTCATGGGAAGATCTAGCTCAAAAATTTTTTATTCAATTCTTTCTATCCAGGAAGACGACATACTTGAGGAGTGAAATCTTGAGTTTTAGATAGAAAGATGGAGAGAATATCTACCAAGATTGGGAGAGATTTAAGGGTATGCTCAGAAATTGCCCTCCCCATCATCAATCTAATGATGTTCTAGTTTATACTTTCATAGAAGTATTAGAGCCAAACACGAACATTCTCTTGGATTTAGCATTAGGTGGACAGGCTCTTGAGAAGACATATAAAGAATTGTACACATTGTTGAATCAGATTTCACAAGGGAACCCTGACTGGCATGCAGACTAGAGAAGTACTCCTAAAAAGGTTGCAGAGGTATTGGAGGTAGATCGGTTCACTACATTACAAGCACAGATCACAGCCATGCAAAATCATATCATTACTCAGCTTAATAAAATAAAGTTGGGTGTTACACAACTAGCAGCCACAACGAATGCAGCCCAACAGGTGAATTCTTAGTGTGAGGTTTGCGAAAGTGGTGAGCACACAGTTAATGCTTACACAGCTAATCCAAAATCTTTCAACTATGTGGGGAGTGCAAATCAGCAGGGACAACCAAATTTTGGTAATACTTATAATCCCAACTGGAGAAACCATCCTAATTTTTTATGGGGTGGAAATCAGGTACAGAATGCAAATCAGTGCAAGGGACAAGTGCAACGAAATCCATAGCCTGCTCAGAATACTCAGGAAACTACACAATCTAGTAATATGAAGGAATTGATGAAACAGTTTATGGCTCAACAAATGCAATTTGCAACTGAAATTAAGACTCAACAGGCATAGTTGGCAGTGAGTTGAAGAGTTAACAATTGATTATGAGAAATCTAGAGTTCCAGTTGGGTCAAATTGTAGGGGCACAGAATACAAGACCTCAAGGAGCATTACCTAGCAATACAGAGACAAATCCCAAGCAAGTAAATGCAGTTATAACAAGGAGTGGGCTGCAAACTAAGGAGACAGTTCAGGAGCCGATTAGTCCCATAATTATTGATGATAGTACCAAAGACAATGCAGAGAAAGAAATAAAAGAAAAAATTGCAAGTGATGAAATTCATGTGGACAAGAAGACCCTCTTCTTACCCTTTCCTCAAAAGGGAAGGAAGTATCAAGAGGAGGTGAGTTATAAGTTCTTAGATATTCTGAAGCAGGTTCAAGTGAATCTTTTTCTTGTTACATTTTGCAAAGTAACTTGGAGCTTAAGGTTCTTTCTCCTCATTTACAATATGTTTTTCTTGGTGATCAAGATACTTTGCCTATTATTTTGTCTGAAGGATTAACAGATGTACATGTAGAGGAAGCTATAGCAGTCCTAAAGAGGAGAAGAAATGTGATTGGTTGGTAAATGTCCAATATTACAGGAATCAATCCAGTATTTTGCATGCACAATATCTACATAAAAGAGAGTTACAGACCTAGAGTGCAGCAACAAAGAAGGTTGAATCCTGTGATGAATAAGGTGGTCAGAAAAGAAGTGATCAAGTAGTTAGATAGTGGTATTGTCTACCCAATTTCCAATAGCAAATGGGTGAGTCCAGTGCACTGTGTACCAAAAAAAGAGGGATGACTGTGGGAACTAATGATGATAATGAGTTGATCCCATATGCATGGTGATCGGTTGGAGGATCAGTATTGACTATGAGATGTTGAATGAAGCAACTCATAAAGATCACTATCCGATTTCTTTCATTGACCAAATGCTAGATAGATTGGCTGGGCAAGAGTATTATTACTTTTTGGATGGGTACTCTGGCTATAATCAGATAATCATAGCACCAGAAGACCAGGAGAAGACCACTTTCACTTGTCCCTATGACACATATGCATTCAAACTCATGCCCTTCGTCCTATGCAATACACCTGCTATATTTTAGAGATGTATGATGGCTATATTCTTTGGCATGGTTGAATACTTTATGGAGGTATTCATGGATGATTTCTCTATGTACGGTAATTCTTTTGAAAAGTGCTTATAGAATTTTGACAGAGTTCTAGCTCGATGCGAAGAGACAAACTTGGTGCTAAATTAGGAAAATTGCCACTTTATGGTTAAGGAAGAAATTATCCTAGGCCATAAAGTGTCATGTAAAGGACTTGGAGTAGATAAAGTGAAGGTTGAAGTGATTGAAAAGTTGCCAAATCTAGTCACAGTCAAAGGACTGCAAAACTTTCTGGGATATGCAGGTTTCTATAGGTGGCTCATTCAAGATTTCTTAAAGATTGCAAGCCCCATATGCAAATTATTAGAGAAAGAGGCAAATTTCGAGTTTGGAGATGATTACTAAGAAGCTTTTGAAAAACTAAAGAAGAAGTTGATTAAAGCACCTATTCTGATTTCACCAGATTGGAAGTTACCATTTGAGATAATGTACAATGTTAGTGATATTACTGTAGGAGCTATTTTGGGTTAGATAAGAGATAAGGTATTTCGCTCAATCTACTGTGCTAGCAAAATGTTGAATGATGCTTAATTTAATTATATAATTACAGAGAAAAAGATGTTGGCGGTGGTGTATGCATTTGACAAGTTTATATCTTACTTAGTTGGCACTAAGATCATTGTTCATACTGACCATGCTGCTATTAAGTATCTTGTGAACAAGAAGGATGCAAAACCTTAATTGATTAGGTGGATTCTACTACTACAATAATTTGATCTTGAGGTTTAAGAAAAGAAGGAAGCTGAAAATCAAGTTGCTGACCACTTGTCACGGTAAAAAAGTTGAAACCATATTGTTGATGATTTTCTTAGTATTAAGGAAGAGTTTCTTGATGAAAAGTTGTTATCTTTAAATGCAGTTGAGTTCCCATGGTATGCTAAAATTGTGAATTTGATAGCTTGTGAGGTGTACCCACTTGATGCCACCACACAACAAAGGAAGAAATTGCTCCATGATTCACGTGCTTATATTTGGGATGAACTGTATCTCTTTAAGCAGGGTCCAGACAGATTCATTCATAGGCGTATTCCAGAGGCTGAATTTTCAAAGGTACTTAAAGATTACCACTCATCTTCTTATAGCGGACATCATGGGGGTGAGAGAACTGCTATAAAAGTATTGCAATTAGTTTTTTTTCTGGCCTACATTATTTAGGGACGCGATTGCTTTTGTGAAAAATTATGATCAATGTCAAAGGTTGGGTACTATATGAAGGCATCATGAGATGCCCCTCAATAATATTTTAGAAGTCGAAGTCTTTAATGTTTGAGGGATTGATTTCATGGGCCCATTCCCACCTTCAAAAGGCAATCTGTACATTCTTGTAGTGATTGCCTATGTCTCTAAATGGGTGGAAGCTTTGGCGAATCCGACTAATGATGCAAGAGTGGTGCTGAAATTTATGAAGAAGAACATATTTTCCAGATTTGGTACACCTAGAGCGATAATTAGTGACGGAGGTATGTATTTTACCAACACTTGGTTTAAAAATCTTCTTGCTAAATATGGTGTTAGGCAAAAGGTTGCTACTGCGTACCATCCCCAAATTAGTGGACAAGTTGAGATGTCTAACAGAGAGATTAAGTAGATACTTCAGAAGACTGTGAATGGGCAGAGAAAAATCTATACTGAGAAGTTAGATGATGCACTTTGGTCTTGCAGAACAGCGTACAAGATGCCTATTGGGACATCCCCTTATCGCTTGGTTTATGGTAAAGCATGTTATTTGCCTATGGAGCTGGAACATCAGGCATATTGGGACGTGAAAAAGCTAAATCTTGAGATGACTGTTGCAGGAGAAAGACGATTATTACAACTAAATGAGCTTGATGATTTTAGGCTTCACACTTATGAAAATGCCAAACTATACAAAGAGAAGACCAAGATATGGCACAATAAACAAATTAAAGAGAGAGTATTTGAACTAGGACAACTTGTTTTATTATTCAATTCAAGGCTTAAGTTGTTCCCTGGTAAATTAAGATCAAAATGGTTTGGACCTTTTGAGGTGGTGTGTATGACACCGCATGGAGATGTAGAGTTGTGGAATGAAAAATTTCTGGTGAATGGACAGCGTGTTAAGCACTATTGGGTGGATCATGTGGATAAGCACAAGGAATATATCACTTTTGTTGATGAGTAATGCTGAGCTAAGTCGTGCCACGACGTAAAATAAGGCGCTGTGTGGGAGGCAACCCACAAATGTAATATAATAGGTAGTTTAATTTTTAGTAGTTAAGAACAAAAAAAAAAGAAAAATACAAAAAAATGAGTCGTGCCACGACTGAAAATAAGGTGCTGGGTGGGAGGCAACCCACTTTTTCTTACATAATTTTATAATTTTTGATTGATGCGTAGGAATGAGAAATTTGGTGGATATAGAGAAGAAGAGAAGATGGTGAACATACATGGGCTTTTGAGTAAGTAAATAGTTGTTACATGGTGAGAAAAAGGTAAGGGGTAAGAAAAGATACATTATGTATGGAAAATTTAGCCTTAGAAAAGTTTTTGGATGAAATTTCCAGTGGACCGATGCTACCTTGGTGCGGCGCGTTGATGGACATAAATTCCACACTTAGAAAAAATTTTCAAGGCTATTTCCAATGAATTAACGTGATTCTAATGCATTACGTTGGTTCACCAATGTGTTTCCCATCGCATCGCGTCAGTTGGCATTTAGGCAATGCTTAGATTAATTATTTGATGTAACTTCCAGAGAATCGATGCGAACTTGATGAGTCACGTCAATTCTTCAATGTGATTCTTGACGCGTCACATTGCCTGTACCCAGGGATGAAAAATTTTAAACCTAATTTACCCCTCTATAAATACCTTACCTTACCCATTTCTCTTCTATCCACCTAACCCTAGCTGCGCCGCCGAAATTTTCCCCAAAGTCCTAAACTTGCTCCCTTTATATTTGTGTTTAAGTCTTATGAACCCATGTGCTTTACTATTGTTATAAGTTTTGTGTTCTGCGAATTTGATTGAAACAATAGTAAAATATTCAAGGGTTGGGTTTAATTAATTTAAACATTCATAGAATAATTGTCAAAATTATGTGAGAACCTTAGGAGGTAATGATGACATGTTGTTGTGGGTTTGATATTTCTCATATGGTAAGCAAGTATATTCTGAAATGGGAATCATGGTTTAATTGATTTGGATCCTCTAAGGGTTTGAGATATAAATTGATTGACAATTGCATGTTTTGTTGTACTATGTGTTGAAATTCAATAAATTAGGAGTTGCTTGATTCACTATACAATAGCAACTAAGTGTGGGGTGGATCTCAATTCAACACCACCTTAGTGGCAGCTACAAAATGCCTTGACTGAAGTGTAATTGAAGTGAGCAATGAGAATTGTCTGAATTGTCATGACAGTGAGATGAAATTTTTGTCCAATGCTAGAAAGTTGATGATGCTAAATATATGAAGGCAATTAAGTGTGGGGTGGATTTTGATTCAATACCACCTTAGTGTTAGATATATATAATCAAAGTGAGTGTTGTTGATTTAGATCTAGGAGTGACGCATGGAAAGCATGTATTAAATTGTTAAGGGGGAGTAATATTTTAATGAAGGGATATGTGTCTGTAAAAGCTATTTAATCCTTGAGCCATTTACTTAAACTGTTAACTGTCACAAATATAAAATGTATTTGTGTGTATTATTGGATTAATGATTATAAGAATTGTGAATTAGAAAAGGGAAGTCTGAGTACCCTAGTGCATTCACATTTAATGGTGATTAGATTTGAAGGTGCTTGTGTTATATATTTTTGGGTTGTTATTTTTAATAGGTACAATGTCGAGCAGCCACCAACAAAGAAGCAAAGGTAAAAATGCAGCTAGACCATTCGAGCCTAGGCACAAGAAGAGTCATGACATTGATAGGGTACTGGCAGCCCCATATGTTTCGAGGGGAAAAAAGAGGTTTGGAACCAAGGCTATAGCTGCGGAAGAACGAAAGTGGTACTCGCAACATAAAGAGTCAAAATATTCATCTGATCAATTTATCAATAGGGTAAGTTTTATGAAGGAATATCCTTTGATGGTGAGAAAAATAGAGGCACACCACATGCATTTTCTCTTCGACCAATCGGGTCCCTGCAACTTGAGCTTAGTTCAGGAATTCTATGCAAATTAGAACTCTAAAGATTTAGAGGTTGAGGTACGTGGGCAAGTGCTAACTTTCACTACAAACACTATTAATGAGTTGTTAGGTGCACCCTATGTCGATCTAGAGCCATTGAATACAATGATCATTGAGCCCCCCATCAGCATATCCGCCATCTCCTGTGAGACACTAGATCTATGGCGAGGTGGAATCATCGCAAAGAGGGAGGTACATATATTTCGCTTCTATTTGATCACTTAAACAGGGAGGCATATTTATGGGTAAGAATTATCTATGCCTACCTGATTCATAGGAAACATATGATGGAGGTGACTCGTGATAAGGTATGCCTTATTTTAACCTTGATGAGAGATGACGTCGATGTGAATGTTGGTTCCATTATTTTCTCGGCGATGAGAAAGGATTAATTTTTAAGAAGTAGGAGATATGGATTCGGTGGATTGCTGACAAGACATTTGAGGCACCATGGTGTGCCTGAGGAGGATGCAGACTATTTACCGCCTGTGGGTGACAGGCCACTTGACATTTCTCGCACCAAGGGACCAGCTCCTCATGGTGTGAATTTACTATGCCTGAGTGTAATGCTCGTCTCGATGAGATCATAGCCCGTATGTATAGGCTAACTATGCTACAGTTGAGGACTGGGGGAGTCCAACCACCCAATAAGAGATTCATGTGGTGGAGCTTGACTACCCTCTAGGAACTCATGCTCGGATGTTACTGCACATTGGGCCTGACTTTAATGAGCCCGTTAATAATGATGTCCCTACAGATGAGGAGAGGTGCATGGCCTATTCCGATGATGAGTTTGGGGAGGAGGAGCAGTCTGATGATGGTGACTCAGGTAACGAGTTTTGGTGAAGATGATGCTAATGACGTGATGTCCATGGTGACATTCGACTGAGCAATAGTACCAGCCACCCTGCACTATGCTTAATTGATAGCACTGGGACAGTGCTATGTTTAAGTATGGGGTGGTTGGTCATCAATCTTCTTCATCTTCATCTCTTTTATTTATTTCTAAACAATGTTGGTTTTTGGTTGGTTTGGATGAACAATTTTTTTAATTTCTATTTTTATGGGTTGTAAGTTAACAATATTGCCCTTTTTCGCAATTTAGTTTTAAAATATTTTCTTTATTTACATTATTTTATTTTTACCCTTTGTGGTAAATTTTCAATTACAAGTATTATATGTGCCCTTTTTGGTGAATTTTATTGTTCAACGTCATAGTTAGTGCCTTCCCCTATGATAGATGGATGACGACCGTCTTAAGGGAAGTGTGTCTTTAGAAGTTAAGAATATAATAGGACCCTGATTGCTACCTGTGAAAAATACGGTGTGTTGGGAAAAATATTTTAATTTGATTGTGTTAGAATAAAATGATGTTTTTAAATGTAAGTCCCAACAAGTGTAGTTTGGTTTGATTGGCTTATAGGTGAATTTAACAAAGTACAAGATCAGAAGCCACAAGGATCCAACTTGATTCATAGCATGCACCGTGTGAGTGAGGGTTTGTTTATATTCTGCATGTATAGGAATGACTAGAACTTGTCGGGTGTGTTTACAAAGTGAAATAAAGGGTGTTTGGTGTAGGAAGTGATTTAGGTGTTTCTTTGTTAACCAAATTGTAAAGACTTTATTTACCTACCCTTATGCATGACCTTAGTTTGATCCATATTTCCTAAGAACTTTAATACAAATAATGGAATGAGGGAGAATGTGAAGTACAAAGAAAGAAAAAGGTGAAAGTGAAGCTCTAGAGAAGTAATTTATGCATTTAATTATTACGGTTAGGAGTAGAAAATAATTTGTGATGAAAATTTCAGTTATTGTTACCCGATTATTTCATTACAATGAACCTGTTTTGGCCCTGGTCCTTTAAGGATAATGTGCACTTCAACTAAGGCAAATTTCTTAGGTTGAGGGTGGTTGCTATAGGGGTACGTAACGAGAATTGGGATAAAAAGAAAAAGTTGAGATGTGAATAATGATTTAAAAAGAAAATACTCTTATTGTAGTGTTGTTAATGTGCTTAGAAAGATCTGGGTGAAACAATGGAAAGTGTAAAGATGATGAAATGGAAAGTTTGGTTGACAAAATATGATTGTAATTGAAGGTAGTTATGTATTAAAGTGCTTAGGGAGATTAGTCACTATTTCCAAAATAGTTCCTACTCATCCCTTAGCCTGCATTACAACCATAAAAAGATCTATTTATCCTACATTTCAACATCCTACTATTAGTGGAGTAACACACTAAGGGCAAGCCTATGGTTCATCTTCTATTTTGTACGAATTCTTTCTGAGAGAGACTGATTAAATTTTAATATTCCCCTCTTGATTAATATTGTTAAATTGTGAGTGACATGGGGAAATCTTTCTTGTTGTAAGGATGCATTCAGATGAAATTCCGGATTACTTATTGAGTTGCCTGATTACGTGTTTGTTTTAAGTTTGCTGACAAATTGAATGACACTGTTGAGACAGTGAAGTGTGAAATAAACGTTCTTATGCCCAATGCTAGCATGATTCTTAGGTGATGATTAAAAGGTTTGATGATTGCGATGCTTGAAGTTGTTCGAGGAAAAACAAGGATTTAAGTGTGGGGTGGTGATCTTGGGCGTATTTATATGTCCAAACACCGCTATTTACCCATATTTAGACTTGTTTTGAGAATAAAAAGTTTGCTAATTATATTGAAGTGTGAGTTAAATTATGTTTCATGGCTAACCGACATGATCAAAAATACAGGATTAATTTTCCATAGATTTGGAAAAAAATTGGATACACATAATAAAGAGATGAAAGATTATGTGGATCAAAATCAAAAACATATGGAGATGCACGAGAGTAAAAAGAAAAGAAAGGAGCTAAGGATTGAAGAGATGAAAGAAAGGAACTGGAGAAAAATTTCAGTGACACGATACGATTTCAACGCATCGCGTCGACTAGCAAGATTTGTGCCTTAGCAAAAATTTGAAGAACAAGTTCTAGTGCATCAACATGATGTCAAAGCGTTCCGTTAATGCCAAAGTTTTGTGCCTAAGATAATTCTATGAGTGCAACTTCCGATGCATCGACCGATGTCAACTCATCGCGTCGATGTTTAAAACTTTGACACTTAGCAAAAGTTTGAGGAGCAAATTCCAGTGACACGACGTGATGTCAATGCATCGCGTCGAGTGATGAAGATTTTGACTTAGTTTGATTTCAAAAGATGACTTCCAGTGTGGAAACGCGATGTTGACACGACGTATTGGTTAGATCAATGATTAAAAATGTGTTGCGTCATGGTTTCAGATCTGGTGAAATTTTTCCAAGTATAAAAGGAACACGTGAGCACAATTCCAAGGACTTTTTGGCAAGCATAGCAGCGGCGAAAAAGGATAGAATTCTTCTTTTAGGGTTCTTATTATTTCTTTTGAACTTCTTTACTTCAAGACTAATTTTGGGTATGGTTAATTACTTATTTTTTATATTTAATTCAAACATGAGTGACTAAATACCCTTGTTTTGGGGTTGAAGTCAAGAACATGATTATTCTTTGATATTCTTTATAGTAGTTTTTTTTTGGATTATCACCTGGGTTGTTCTTAATTTCTTGAGCTTACTATTTTAATGTTTGGCTGCCATTAGAATAAATTTATATTTCTATGTGAATCTGGGCGGAGAATCATAGATTGGAACGAGGAAATTAAGGAGCAAGGTTCTTATCCTTTTATAAAATAAGGGATTTGAATTAGCATCTAGGATAGAGATATACCTAAAAGCTTTGTTTGGTTCAATTGCAAGAAGATTACTTAATGAATCTAGAAGAATTGTTGTATCTATTTTAGGTCAGGAGATCAAGATCGTTGCCTAAACCTTGCGAACCAACAACCCGATAACCAATTAGAATACTATAAGAATAGAGATTTGTATGATTGTTCGAGAAGCCCCACCCCTGGAATTCTTATCATAACTGTTTGCAACCGTTGCTTGCTTTGCTCTAGTCATAAAATTTTATTTCTTGTTTATTAATTTTCATTTTTATTTTCAAATTCAAAATCATCTTGATACTATACAACAGCTGATACTCATTGTCTGAAACTAAAAGTTGGTTAAATTTCTAGTTGTTTAGTCCTTGTGGGAATGATATCTGATTATCTAAATCAATATATTACTTGAATGATCACGTGCACTTGCGTGTGCGTATGCGTCTGAGTCGCAACACATATTCAACCACCTTGCCATGTTGCATCAACACACAACCCAGATAAGTTACAATATTTAACCAGAACTTACACTTGGAGAAATTTGTATATAACTGCTGATATTTCAAGGTTTTCAACACAAGGCGGAGGTGATCGACATGATCCGCCTCACTCTTGGAATACACCAAAATATCATCAATAAACACAATAACCAACAAATTCAAAAATTGATAAAATATTTGATTCATAAGATCCATAAATATTGCCGGAGAATTAGTCAAACCAAAGGACATCACTAAAAACTCAAAATAACCATATCGGTTTCAGAGCAGTCTTAGGGATATCACCTCCCTAATCTTCTACTTATGGCAACCCGATTGAAGATCAATCTTAAAAAAGTACTTAGTACCCTGAAGTTGATCAAAGAAATCATCAATCCTCGGAAGGGGATACTTATTCTTTATGGTCACCTTATTCAATTGGCGGTAATCTATGCATATCCTTAAGGACCCATCCTTCTTACACATGAATAGAATCAGAGCCACCCAAGGAGAAATACTTGGGTAGATAAAACCCTTATTTAGAAGATCTTTCAACTACTCCTTGGGTTCTTTCATCGTAGTCGGAGCCATTTTGTAAGGAGGGAAAGAAATAAGATGAGTGTCCGTAAGAAAACCAATCCCAAAATTAATTTCCCTATCGGGTGGAACACCAAGAAGATCATCAAGGAACACCTCAGGGAATTCACATCCCATAGGGACAGTCTGCAAAGAAGTACCTTCAGATCTAGAATCCTTAACATACACTTAGTGATAGAGACACCCCTTAGAAACCAATTTTCAGGATCTAAGATACAAAATGAATCTTTCCTTAGGCACTAGGGAACTACATTTCCACTCAATCATCGGCTCATTAGGGAAGTGGAAACTGACCCTTCAGGTCCGACAATCAAGAGATGCATAGCACGAATACAACCAATTCATCCCCCAAATCACATCAAAATCTAACATATCCAATTCTATCAGATCCACCAGGGTCTCCCTACCACTGATCTTCCTCACACAATCCCTATAGACCCTTCTAGACATAATAGAGTCACCCACGGGGGTGAACATAGAGAAGGGATCCAAAATACACTCAGGATCAAAACCAGAATGAATAGCCACATAAGGGGTCACATAAGAGAGGGTAGACTCGGGATCAAGTAGACAATATACATCATGAGAGAAATGTACGAGATTCCTAGTAAAACATTGGTGAACACCTCAGAATCCTGGTGGGTGGCAAGGGCATACAGACAGTTTTGACCAGTGCCAGAGCCAGAAACAGAAGTAGCACCCTTTGGTACAGGAGCTGATGAAGTAGCAACTGGGACCTTATTTTCCCTAGAAGAAACCCTAGAAGGACAATCTCTCTGCACATGACCAATCTGACCAAATGTAAAGCACTTGTTCCTCCCCTCTTCACAAATACATGATGCACCTGACCACAAAATCTACAAGGGTGATCTGATGGAGTTAACTGAGTCCCACTAGCCTGAGGTTGGGCACCCTGTACCCTGGGAACAACACTATTCTAAAAATGATGATCACCCAATGGCTTCAAATAAATAGCACTAGCCGTAAAGTAGAAACAAAAATTACCCCACTGCTTCATAGACCATTTTCCACCATCTCTACCACTCTGTTGTTGACCTCCACCCTAATTTTAGAATCAAATCTTTTTATTCTTCCTTTCACTCATCTCCATTTTCTTCTTATTTTCCTTTTCTACTTATTTTATAAACACCACAAGTCTAGAGATGTTCATATCCTTGTTTAAAAAGGCGACGTTGCTTTCCAAGATCCAATCACGAGACAACTCAAAAGCAAACTTCCTTATTCTAGCCCTCATGCTAGACGCTATCTTTGTAACATAACACGACAGTTGATGAAACTTCAAGGAATACTCCTTTACGATCATCGTTCCTTATTTAAAATTCATGAATTCATCAGCCTTCGCCTCCCTCGACTCTTGAGGAAAGAAGAGATCAAGAAAAGCACTAGAGAAGTCATGCCACAAAGCGGACTCAGTATCCTCTCTCCTAGACTAGTCACATTCCTCATACCATAGATACGCCACATCCTTCAACTGATAAGTAGTGAACTCTACACCCTTCACATTAGTATTATCTATCACATAGAAAATCTCTTTTATCTCATCAATTTAATTTTGAGGGTCTTTCTCTACTTAGAGCTAGTGAAATTTGAAGGACTCAACCTCATAAATTGACCAACTCTAGTGGCCACAGAAAATAGAGCAATAGAAGCAGCACGCTCTGTCTGAGAGGCCACTAACTGGGTCAGCAAATGGATTGATTGGCAAAACTCAAAATTAGACATACCAGTTTGAGGTGTCTGAGGAGGCATAGGGGAAACTGGTGGAACTCCATTAAGGCAATTTGAAGCAGCGACCCTAGACCGGGTCTGAACTCCTTGAGTATGATGAGTTTCATCCATATTGTCCTCAGATGGGACAAAAGAGTTTCCACGAGCATCAAGTCTTCTGTGAGGCATGATCTAAAAAGCGAACATAGACTCTATAGCTCAAAATAGAACAACAAAAAAGGGAAACATTCCTAAATATCTTGTAGACTCTCCCTTATAAGTGTGGTGCACTACACACCCATAAAAGAGACTCTACTTGACATGACTTTATGGACACCCAATGACACCAAACCAAGGATCTGATACCAAATTTGTCACAACCCAAACCAGGGCTGGGCCATGACAGGTATCTTAAGTCCAACGAGGATGGGAGACCACCCCTACACCGAACCATATAGAACATAATATCCCAATATCAAATGAATTTCTAACCTATAACAAGAAAGCATAGGGTAAGATCAAGAATTTAAGATGTATCTATAACCAATAATTATCCAAAACAACCAACCAACATCTCCCAAGTCCACAATAATCCACAAAACCTTCTAAAAAAAATTGAAATCAATAAAGTGTTGGGACATGTCACCGACCCTGATAATGACAATGACAATGTTAATGATAAAGTAAACTCTCAATTCTAATCTAAGACTAGAAACTGATGAAATGACCAAGTCGTTATAGAATTAAAGCTCAATAACTTCACCACAATGAATCGATGAACTGAGCCGATCCACCTAACACTAGGTAAAAATAGTAAAACTATCTATAGTGCCTACACCACATGGGGATATATATATCACATGCCGGCAAAGGAAACAAGGCTTAATAGGTACTTTAAAACTTTAGCCTAGATTATATAGCTCAACCATCATAACATAAAGAGGAACCCATGGTCTATATAGGACCAGCTCTCCCCCGTCTAAAGTGGTCACAATGCGTGTAGCCACAAGAACCATAGGATGTACGTATGTACTATGGAGGAATCGAACCCCCCAGTATACCGAGGTGACTGAAGTTCCCAATCATATAGTGTAATATGGGGGACTCAAACCTCCTAATCATGTGATAATAATAAGGGGGACTTGAACCACCCGATCAGTAGACCCTCGCGTCGGCAATCGTGGTTTTATAGGTTGGTCCCTCGAGACCTCCACTTTCATGAGTCAGCTACACAACCCTTATTAAATCCCAATTAAAACATTTAACATGCATTTCCATTCATTAAACCATGGTACACGTTTAGGCATACATTGTTTGTAACATCAACATGCCAAAACAATTATCATCACTTGGGGAAATTCATAAACTTCTTGGTTTAATCATACATTAGCTTGGGGAATTACAAAACCCCATAAGGTTCATTTAAAAATTATTATGGTTCATTAAATTTTCACATTATGCAATGGTTCAAGAGTAGTTCAATGTGCATACTTTTCATATTCAAAACAAATTTCACAATAGGGATTGAGGTCATTACCAATTAACTGTCAATATTTGCAAAATTTAAGGAATTCATAATCCCCTAGTTTATTCACCATGCCGATGCAACAAATTGGTTTCAAAACCACCATTTAACATAACCAATGCATATACAAATATGAAACAGTACATAAACAATGATTATTCAAAACCTAACTTCAAAACCATATGAATAGAACTTTAAAACACATGCTTTTAACAAACTAACAATTGAGGAAGAGTAACATGCCTGAAATACTAAATATTATGGAAAGATTTCAACCCTTGAAGCTCTCTTTGACCCTCTTCTTGGAAACCCTAAGTATGGATACTTGAGAGACTTGAGAGAAAAGAAAGAGTGTTTAGAGTGTGTTATCAATGAAAATAGGGCTCCAAGTATGTTTATAGGTCATGGGTCATTATTGGTATAAGAGGGAAATTTTTAGAATACCCCTATTAATAATTTAGAAAATAAACCGCCAGTAGTTGCGGGTCTCATAATGACTTATTATGACTCATTACGACTCATCTCGATGACTCGTTGTCAATACGGTGTCACCAGGAACATACAATGTTGACCTTATGACTCATATACCATGGCTCATTATGGGACCCTACGACTCATAGGGTCCAGTCGTAGTCAATACAGAAACCATTTAGGTATACATTGGACATCCTACGATTTTGCACACAACGACCCATAATGAGTCCTCAGAGCCACTCGTACTTAGAGCATAAGACTTATCCACATACACTGGTTAGGCTACGATTTAGGTCCAATGACTCGTCACGACTTTCTATAACTCATAGGGTGAGTCATAGTCAGGACACTGAGGAAAAAAATTTAGAAATTTTCAAGGACCAAAAATCAAAGGTTTTATAGTAAAGGGGACATAAGAAGCTTCTGTTCTCTAGCTTGATTATAGGACTCATTAATTCCCATCAGAAACTGAAAGAGTTCCATCTTTTGCAAATTAATGACATTATCCTTTTAACTTATCACAACTATAATCAAGTGAAAAAACCAGAGCCTCAAACTCCTCCCGTAGATCCTTAAGTCTTGAGAAATACATAGACACAGAATTGGTTCCCTAAGTATATATTGCTACTTTCTTATGTAGGTTAAAGATTTTGGAACCATCTATTTTGGTAAATCATTCACCTAAATCTTGCCAAACTATCTGTGCATTAGATGCATACGTGATTCCTCCTAATAAATTCTTAGACACATAGTTAAGCAACCAAGATAACATAGGAGAGTTTGCTAAAAGTCCACTTCTAGGACTCTATTTGGTATTTAGACACTAGTTTTTTTTAATTGAGAACATAGACACCCTATTTGGTATTTAGACACTAGTTTTTTTTAATTGAGAACATAGACACCCTAATGGGACTACAAAAAAAGGCAACCCTAGCACTCAACTTACAAAATATAAACTTTATCCCCTTTTCCACTTCAGCCCTAATTTTTTTAAAAATATACTTTAGTCCATGTCAAAAAATATAAATATTGGATAATTAATTTAAACAATATCAAGCTTCTCAACCAATTCAATATTAACCACCCAATTTTTCTGCTATTTCCTTGATTTTCCAGCCATTTTCATTGAATTTTCTAGCATCTATCAAAAAGTGACATTATCTCCATTGTTTTAAGTCATTTTCTCAAATTTTTAACCCTAATTTTTCATCCATCTTCATACAAAAAGCTTGAAAATCAGTCCCATATTTTGAAATCAATTATTAGCTCAGTAGCAACATTCCAACACTTTCTAGGTGTTTTGTAAGCTGTAATTCATCGAATTATTATGGTGGTCATCGAAAAAGGATCGATCGTGTACTATACGGACAAAAGCTAAGAAAAAAATGACTACAGTCTATTAAGTCTAGGCTCATAAACCATTTTTCAAGTCTATTAAATACTATCATTAAGGTATATCATGTCTATTATAGATTATGTGGTTATTGGTGGCATATTTTCTGATAAATGGGTGGAGACTCCTAAATGTTGGGTTTGGAAAACCGAATCTAAGAAGACAGTGTCTGTTGCTCTTCTTTGCAATGGTTTATACGCTGATATGGTTAAAAGCGTAATGGAGAGCGGTGAATTAAGTTGTGATCAAAGTGATGTGGTAATTAGTTACTTGATAAATGGGAGTGGAAAAATTTATCCAGGATTCATAAGGAATGATAGACACGTGGAATTATACATGCTTTTCTTTGATTCTAATAACTTCAGACCTATATTGAGGGTTAAAGTTGTTGGAAGGTCCCTGGAAGAAGCTTCCACGTCAGCCCCACCCCCTCTCTCACCCCCGGCAATGGATGATACATCAATGGAATATGATTGCATGGGTGGTCATGAATAGGATAATTCTAAAGATTTTGAAAAAAAAGAGTACGGAGGAGGTGTGGACGGGCTGTAATACCCCATATTTCTCTAGCTTAATTTAACTCTCAGTACAAGAGTTATCCCATATAAATTTTTAAAAAACTCAGTATTTTCAAGTTTAGAGCTTACGATTGCGTAGGAAATTCAGTCAGCTTTCAAAACATATAAAATTTGTCCAAATTCGATAATCGAGTGAACAGTTAGAGCCATTTTTGTAAGACAGTGTACCACCTAGGACATCAACGCATCACTGTATGGCAAATGGCAATTATCACTTTCCAGCATTCCATCGCGATCATAGTGCATTGCACCAAGCAATATTTTCAGAATTGTTCATGAATTGCGCCAAGCCCTCAGTTCCTAATTGTCAATTTCTAGCACCACGGTGCTATAGTGCTGCATCGCGCCAAGGGCCCAGGTCAAAAAAATTTTGACGAAAATTAAAAGTTTCATCCAGAGTTAAACTAGTTTTTTCCCATGCTTTTAATACGCCCAGATTTGGGATTTAATCCCTAAAAACATTTTAAACCCATTATTTATTAACTTTTCTCCAAAATTAACAAGCCCTTTCTCAAATTAACAAACCCTAATCTTCAAGCAATCAAGAGCAAATCTCAAGAAACTCACCAAGAACTCCAATAACTTATCAATTCAGGGATATTAGGTATTCATCTATGGGTTCTTTTCACCCATAGAGTCCAAGAATCCCTTTTTAAACTTATAAGATCTCAAAATTATGAATTCCATGCTTGAAATTGATTGTATTCATGTTCGTGATATTAATTGGGTTTCAATCCATGATTTAGTATAAGTCTCACGAAATTAAAATATTTTATGTGAGAATTATATAAATTGTATGGTAAACCCTTGAATTTGACATTGAGTATTGTATTCATGATGTTCATGTGTTGGCCATTATCATGTGAAATAATCCATGCTCCCCACTATTTGCTAAATTGCCTATGTGAAGTAGATAGTAGAATCATGACATGTCATTATGTGTTCCCAATTATGTACAAGTTTATTCCCTACAAGTGTTTGATAAAATGTCTCTATGAATGAATTATGAACAAGTGGATATTGCTATGCTTTTCAAGATCATGCTTGCTTTACTTTCATGCTATTGAGTCCTGGGGGTATCTAATACCCAAAAATATAGCTGTTTACATAGTCTTATAGTGTCATAATTAGTAAACTCAATCAGTTACAGAACCCAGTAAACTCAGTCAGTTACAAAACTCAGTGAAACTCAGTATTAGTCTAGTTCAGCTCAGTATAATCAGTTCTGTGTCTATTCAGTTAGGAGTAAGATTCAGCACCGAGTAAATCCAACGATGGAGGCTCACCTGCTAGGAGAGGGTGTGATCCTTAGAAGCAGTCCTTGTATTCCAGAACTACGTAGCCAACATAGGTTAAGACATCAACCTGCCAGTTGAGGGTTTATAAGGTGTTTTAACCTGTCAGTTGAGAGTACCACCATTCTTATTAGAGTACCTGTCAGATAAGGATAACTCTTTAGCTTGTCTTTACTCGTGGCATGGTACTGATACCCTTACAGCTGGGGTTACAGGTTGGACCTAAAATCTATTTAGAAAAAGGGCAAGTTGGTTAGATGATTATTTCCCACAGTTTTAGTTTTAGTCTTCGTATAGAACTCAGTTTAATTCTACAGAATCAGGAATGTCACATACAGTCAATCAATTTTAGTAACTTAGTTATCAGTAATCTCAGATATAAGTTACTCAATTAATAACACAGAACTCGGATTCAGTAAAAGCTCAGTTACTGTATACACGTATATGCACAGTATTGCATGCTAAGCATTTACAGCAGTTTTAATTTTTCATATACTCTCATATTCAGTTACTCTATATCATTCAGTGAGTTATTGTTCATGCATATGAATCCTTGTAATAAACCTTACCTCATCTAGCATATCAGTATATTCCACATACTGACACATACTCTTTCTTTGAGCTATGATGTCTCATATCATAGGTTTGGATGCTCAGGTTCTCGATCGTGCATAGACAGATTTAGATTCAACCAGCAGTATTAGATTTAGTAGTGAGTCCTCATCTATCAAGGATATGCTTTTATTTTAGTAGCTTCAGTATTTTAGTAGTCGAAGTTAGTTGGGGGTTTGTCGTATCAACTCCACATTCAGACAGTTCAATTAGAGGCTTTTCAAACTAGACTATCAGACAGTATTCAGTTTTACAGATTATTATTATAGTTGATATTTTTTTATTAGTATTCACAGTTTGAACCTTATGGCATTTCAGCCTATTTTCTGTATTTTTCAATATTATTATTAAGTGCTCATATCATATATCAGTCGTAGGTTAGCTTGTGGTCCTTCGGGGTTGTAAACACCATATAGAATCTGGGGTACAGACTCGAGGCATTACAAACTTGGTATTAGAGCCTAAGGTCCAACAGAGTCCTAGGGAGTCTGAAGGCCGCATCAAGTCGAATCTTGTGCATGGGTGTGTAACGCGCCACACTTATGGATAGGAGGCTATGAGTTTTTTAGGAAAAGTTTCCCTTCTTTCAGTATTCATGTCATGTGAGTGAGCATGATCTCAAGTTAAACTCTTAGTCTAATTCATTCTTCCTTTCGTTTATATAACATGCCTCCCAAAAAGACTAATGAAAGAAGAACCAGGAATCAGTCAGCACCTCAACCCATTCTAGCAGATCCCCTGGATGAGCATGTCTCCCATGCAGAATTCAAATCTGTGTTCACCACTCTAGCCAATTCGATAGTAGCGCAGAATGAATGGCCAACTGCTATTCAGGCTAACCCAGTGGCCAATACTGCTGCAGCCAAGATTTTGGACTTTACCTGAATAAATCCTCCCTTATTCTCAGGATCTAAGTCAGAAGAGGATCCATAGGAGTTCCTCTATCAGGTTCAGAAAGTCACAGATATTATGGGAGTGACTTCCAGTGAGAGTGTTGAGTTAGTCGCCTATCAGCTACAAGATGTAGCTCATACATGGTGTAATTAGTGAAAGGTAGACAGAGGCACAGATGAAGAGCCCATAGAGTGGGAAGAGTTTGCTACTGCTTTTCTAGATAGATTCTTTCCCTTAGAGCTGGGAGAAGCCAAGGTGTTAGAGTTCATCAATATCAGGCAAGGCAGCATGAGTGTGAAAGAGTATTCCCTCAAGTTTACTCAGTTAGCCAGGTATGCACCCCATATAGTAGCAGACAGTAGGTCCAGAATGAGCAAGTTCATATCTGGGGTGTCAGAGGGTATTGTTAAAGAGTGCAGAACAGCGATGCTAATAAAGGAGATAAAAGTATCCAGGCTCATGGTCCATGCACAGTAGATAGAAGAGACTAAGAATAAGGAGAGAGACAGAGAGAGAGCAACAGAGCTAGAATAGGTAGCTTTAATTTTACTCAGCCTAAGTCAGAGCATGGTAACCGTTCCCAGTTTCACCGAAAATCTTTGGTTCCAGCTCCATCCTCAGCTAGTGCTCCAGTCTCTAAGTTCAGAAATGGTAATAAAGATAGAGCACCAAGCTCTAAATCTCAGGATAGTGTCAGCAATGCTCGAATTAGGGGTGGCAAACGGGAGGATTGGATTGGATTTGGAAGGATTAAATATGGATTGAGCAAAAATGGTTTGGATTGCAATCCGTCTATATAAATATGGGTAAATATGGATTTGGTCAAATATAGATTGGGTAAAAATGGTTTCAACCCACTTTAACTCCTAAGTCAAAAACTCAAAACTTCTATATGATATCAACTTGACTTTTTTTCCATTTCTTTTTTTTTAGTTTTTTCTTTTTAGTTTTTTTAGTCTCTCTTTCTATATGTAGCCACTAGTTTTCTTTTTTCATTTTTTTTGTCATTCCTTTTTTTCTCCCTCTCTTCTATCTCTACCCTCCACACTTTGTTTCTCTTTCTTTTTTTCTTTTCCTTTTTTGTCTCCTTTTTTTTATTTTTTTTGTTTGTACTTCTTTCTCATTTTTTTCTTTTTGGTTGTATTTTATGTTTTATATTTTTTTTATTTTTGAAGAACATGATTAAGTCGAGTACAAATTATGGATGATGACTAAAATATCGTAACCACTCAGTATATTTGTTTTCACCATCATTTTTTTTCTTTTTCTCCTTTTTCATTATTTTTTCTTTTTGATTTTTTTTGTATTTTTTTCTTCAATTCTTTCTTTACGCTTTTTCTCTCTTCTATCTCTAACTTCTACCTCTCTTTCTACTTTTTTGTTTTTTTCTATTTTTGATTTCCTTCTTTTTTTTATGATAACGAAAATACCAAAAGCGTATATTGATTTATATTCGCCTAACATTTATAATTCGAGGGCTATGTAGATCCTCAGCCATATATATTTTAGTCTCAAGAAAATACAATTAATTCATATACTTTTTTTTGGTTTTTCATCCGATGTCCGGTGCCTGCATTGGAGCTTCGACTAATATAGATCGGGCGTTATAGGGCTTATTAAGGTGGCAGCACTCCCAACAGAGTTTTCTCCATAACTAGGATCATACCCTCGACCTCTGGTTAAGGGTGGAGCAGCTTCATCCACTGCACCATAACCCATGTTGATTTTAATTCATAGACTTATTTGTATATAAATAAAAATGATAAATTACACATATTGACAACTAAACTATTCAAATACAAATAATAAATTTATTTGAAATATATAGTATGATTAAAATAAATTTAAAGTAAAAAAATGTAAAATGCAATGACAAAAAAAATGAGGAAAAGAATATAAAAAAAAAAAAGAAAAATGACAAAATGACGAACCAAGAATGAAAAAAGGGAAACAGAAATACAAAAAAATGCAAAGAAATAGAATTGAAAAAGAAAAAACTGATGAAAAAGAAGAAAGAAAAAAAGTGTAAGAAACGAGTAAAAAATAAGTGAAAAAATGAAAAAGAAAAAAATTAAATTAAAGGAGAAAAGAAAGAAAAAATAGTAAATTAAAGGAAAAAAAGAAAGGAAAAAGAAAAAAAAGAAAAAAAAAGATAGAAAAAATAATAATAAAGGAATGAGACTATGAGTATATTTAATTAATAAGAGATGTTATGAATTATATAGGCTAAATGGGATAATTAGAAACTTATATTTATTAACCCATGTAGGTCTCAAGAGAATACGAATGATTAAACAAGAATGAGAAAGGAGAAAGCGGAAAAAAAAGAATACAAAGAAAAAAGAAATAAAAATAAAAAAATAGATGAAAAGATGAGAAAGAAAAAAAGAAATTAAAAGGAATGAGTAAAAAAATAAAAAAATCAAAAAGAAAAAAAGTAAATTAAAGAAAAAAGGAAAGAAAAAAAGAAGAAAAGAAACTAGAAAAGAAAAAAAACTGAAACTTTAAGCATAGGTGGGTGATCTCTGTGTTTAAATGGGTACTTATATTTTACCCATTTTGTTCATATTTGTATAAGCTTTTAAAATGAGTTGAAGTCCATATTTACCCATTTGAAATATGAGTGATCTAATTCACTAAATATGGGTTAAATGGACTCTTTTCACAAACATGGGCTGAAATTGCCACCCTTAGCTCGAATGAATCCTCTTTGTTAGAAATGTGGCAGGAACTATCAGGGAGTCTGCAGAGTTGGTAGTGATGTTTGTTTCGAGTGTGGAAATCCAGGCCACAGAATTAGAGATTGTCCTTAGTCAGGTTCTCAGGGTCAGTTTAACCATCCCTCAGCTTAGTCCAGTCGTGCAAATCAACAGGGTGCCGCTTCCAGTGTCACCAGTGGGCAACACCCAAACAATCTCTATGCACTTCAGTCCAGATAAGATCAGGAAAATTCTCCTAATGTAGTTAGTAGTACATTACATATCTTCCATTTACATGTTTATGTCTTGCTAGATCTAGGAGCTTCTTTATCTTTCGTAACTCTTTATATAGTTGTTAACTTCGGAGTCAGTCCCAAGATCTTAGTAGATCCTTCCTCAGTCTCTACCCTAATAGGTAAGTCTATCATAGCTCGGCGGGTATATAGGAACTGTCCAATTATGATATCTTAGAAAGTTACTTCAGCAGACTTAGTAGAGCTAGAGATAGTGGATTTTGACGTCATTCTCGGCATAGATTGGCTTCATTCATGCTTTGCCTAAGTTGATTGTAGAAATAGAATTTTTCATTTTCAGTTTCCAAATTAACCATTCCTTGAATGGAGGGGTAGTACCACAGTGCTTTAGGATCAGTTGATTTCATACCTTAGAGCGAGGAAAATGATATCCAAAGGATGTGTCTATCATCTTGTGCAAGTCAAAGACTCTAGTTCAGAGATTCCTAGTATTGAGTCAGTTCTAGTAGTAAATGAATTCTTAGATGTGTTTCCTGAAGATCTTCTTCGAGTTTCTCCCGTAAGGAAAATTGACTTCAGAATAGACCTTCTTCCAGATACTCGGCCTATATCTATTCTACCATACAGAATGGCACCAGCAAAACTCACAGAGTTGAAAGAGTAGTTAAAGGACCTTTTAATTGAGGGGTTCATCAGACCCAGCATTTACCCATAGGGCTCACCAATCTTATTCGTGCGTAAGAAAGATGGTTCCCTCAAAATATGTATAGACTACTGTCAGTTGAACAAACTGACAGTTAAGAATAAATACCCACTTCCAAGATTTGATTACTTGCTTGACCAACTTCAGGGAGCCAGTTACTTTTCTAAGATAGACCTCAGATCAGGCTATCTTCAATTTAGAGTCAGAGAATGTGACATTTTGAAAATAGCTTGTCGAACCCAGTATGGTCACTTTGAATTTCTAGTCATGTCCTTTGGCCTTACAAATGCCCCAACAACTTTCATGGACTTAATGAATCACGTTTTCAATAGTACTTGGACATGTTCATTATAGTCTTCATAAATGACATTCTTGTCTATTCCCATAGCGAGAATGATCACACAGATCACCTTAAAATCGCACTTCAGATTCTCAGAACTCATCAGTTTGTTTGCCAAATTCAGTAAGTGCAAATTTTAGCTAAGGTCAGTAGCATTCCTTGGTCATATTGTTTTTGATTATGGCATTAGAGTTGACCCTTAAAAGACCAAAGCTTTTGAGAAACTGGCCTAGACCTATTTCTCTATCAGATATCAGGAGTTTCTTGGGTTTAGCTAGCTATTACCGTTGGTTTGTTGAATTTTTAACGTCTATTGCATCCCCCATGTCCTGGTTGACTCAGAAGAAAGTCAAGTTTTAGTGGTCAGATTCTTGTGAGAAGAGTTTTCAGGAGTTGAAGACTCGACTCATCTTAGCCCCAGTTTTGACTCTACCAGATAGTTCAAATGGGTTTGTTGTATACTATAATGCATCCAGAGTAGGTTTGGTTGTGTCCTCATGCAAAGAGGTAAGGTCATAGCTTACACCTGTAGATAGATTAAGCCCCATGAGAAGACTTACCCTACCCATGATCTTGAGTTAGCAGTTGTAGTTATGCCTTAAAGATTTGAAGGCATTACTTGTATGGGGTACATATTGATGTGGTCACAGATCACGAAAGCTTATAGTATGTCTTTTCTTAGAAATATTTGAATTTGCGTCAGAGAAGGTGGTTAGAGTTATTAAAAGATTATGACATAAGTGTTCTGTACTATCCAGGCAAGGCCAATATGGTGAATGATGCTCTCAGTAGATTGTCTATGGGTAGTGTTACTCATGTTGAGAATGGTAAGAAGAAGTTAGTTCAGCAAGTTCATCAGCTTGCCTGACAAGGTGTCCACTTAGTCAATTCAGTAGAGAACAGTATGTGGGTGCAGAATAGTTCAGAATCATCTCTGGTTTCTGAAGTAAAGGAAAAGCAGGACAGAGATCCCAGTATAGTTAAGCTGAAAGAGTCAGTCAGATATCAGAAAGTTAAGGTTTTCTCCCAAGTAGGAGATGGTGTGTTGAATTGCCAAGGCCATTTATGTGTTCTAGATGTAGATAACTTGAGGAAGCATATTCTTGTAGAAGCATATGGTATGCATTACGTTATTTATCCAGGGGCCACTAAGATGTACCGTTATTTGCGGGAGATCTATTAGTGGAGTGGGATGAAGAGAGATATTGCTGAGTTTATAGTTAAGTGCTCTATGTGTCAGCAGGTTAAGATTGAGCACTAAAATCCTAGTGGGTCCATACAGGAGTTCAGTATTCCCACATGGAAATAAGAAGAAGTGAACATGGACTTTGTGACGGGTTTGCCTCGTACTCGTCGTCAGCATAATTCAATTTGGGTTATCATAGATAGGATGACCAGATATGTTTATTTCCTTCCAGTTCATACTTTTTATTCAGCTGAAGACTATGTCAAACTCTATATCAAAGAGTTGGTCAGTTATATGGAGTCCTAGTGTCTATCATCTCATATAGAGGTACCAAGTTTACCTCTCACTTCTGGAAATCATTCTAAAAGGTTCTTGGTACCCAAGTTCACCTCAGTACAACTTTCCACCCTCAGACAGATAGTCAAGAAGAAAGGACTATTCAGACTCTAGATGATATGTTAAGAGCCAGAGTTGTTGATTTTAAGGGTAATTGGGATGACCACTTTTCTTTGATAGAATTCGTATATAATAACAACTATCATTCCAGTATTCAAATGGCTCTATTTGATGCTCTTTATGGTAGGAGATGTAGATCTCCAATTGGTTGGTTCGAGGTAGGTGAGGCAGCATTAGTAGGGCATGACTTAGTATTTAATGCCTTAGAGAAAGTTCAGTTGATTAGAAAAAGGCTTAGGGCAGCCCAAAGCTGACAGAAATCCTATGTATATCTGAGGAGAAAGGATTTCGAGTTCGAGGTTGGAGATTTTGTGTTCTTGAAAATCTATCCTATGAAGAGAGTGAAGATATTTGGAAAGAAGGTAAAGCTCAGTCCCTGATATATTGGTCCTTATAGAATTCTCAGCTATTTCAGAAAGGTAGCTTACCAACTTGAGTTACCTTCGGATATAGCTTCAGTCCACCCAGTATTCCACGTCTCCTTGCTAAAGAAATGCATTGGTGACCCGGTAGTCATAGTTCCCTTGAAGGCGTAGATATTCAGAATGATCTCTCTTTTGAAGAGGTTTCATTTCAAATCCTCGATCATCAGATTCGCAGACTAAGGAACAAAGAAGTTCCCTTGGTCAATGTTCTTTGGCGGAATCAGTTTGTTGAGGGAGCTACTTGGGAAGCAGAAGCAGATATGCGGACCAAGTATCCTCACCTCTTCTCCACAAACTCAAACTCAGCTTAAGGTAACAGTCTTTCTTAGATTTACTCAGTTCTATGTTTAGATATAGTTATAAACTTGGTATTTTTACCGTTGCATATTTACTTATGCATTTATGAATCAGTTCAGTCTAGTGCTCATGCATCAGATATGCATGTTCAGCATGAAAACTCAGTCTATCAGTACTTTCAGTCATGTATTTCATACATCAAATATACATGTTCAGTGGGTAAACTCAGCCTATCAGTGTTTCTTATCTTAATCAGCCTCATTCGAGGATGAATGTCCCAAGGGGGAGATATTGTAATACCCCATATTTCCCCAACTTAATTTAACTCTTGGTACATGAGTTATCCCATATAAATTTTTAAAATACTTAGTATTTTTTAGTTTAGAGCATACGATTACATTGGAAATTCAGTCAGCTTTCCAACAATACAAAATTTTCCCAAATCCGATAACCGGGTGAAGAGTTAGTGCCATTTTTGTAAGACAGTTTACCACCTGGGACATCAACGTATCACGAAGGCATACCAAATGACAATTTTCACTTTCTAGCGTTTCATTACAATCATGGCATATCGCACCAAGTAGCATTTTCAGAATTGTCCATTTTCAGTGAAGCTTCGCGATTCCACTGCATCGTGCTGAGTCCAAAATTTGAAATTAGTGGGGTACCGCAATTGTACCGCATCGCGCCAAGCCCTCAGTTCCCAATTTTCAACTTCCAATGACACGACACGATAGCGTCATTATGTGTTCCCATTCATGTTTAAGTTTATGCCCTACAAGTGTTTGATAAAATGTCTCTATAAATGAATTATGAACAAGTGGACATTGTTATGCTTTTCAAGATCATGTTATGCTTTACTTTCACGCTATCGAGTCCTGGGGGTATCTAATACCCAAAAATCTAGTTGTTTACCTAGAGCTACAATAGTTACAGAATAGTCTCAGTAGTGTCACAATCAGTAAACTCAGTCAGTTACAGAACCCAGTAAACTCCGCCAATTACAAAACTCAGTGAAACTCAGTATCGGCCTAGTTTAGCTCAGTATAATCAGTTCAGTATCTATTCAGTTGGGAGTAGGATTCAACACCAAGTGAACCCAAGGATAAGGGCTCACCTGCCAGTAGAGGGTGTGATCCTTAGAAGCAGTCCTTGCATTCTAGAACTACGTAGCTAGTGTAGGTTGAGACATCAACCTGCCAGTTGAGGGTTGATGAAGTGTTTTAACCTGCCAGTTGAGGGTACCACCGTTCTCATTAGAGTACCTGCTAGATAAGGGTAACTCTTCAGCTTGTCTTTACCGTGGTACGATACTGATACCCTTCCAGCTGGGGTAACAAGTTGGACCCCAAATCTATTCAGAAAAGGGGCATGTCAGTTAGATGATTACTTTTCACAGTTTTAGTTTCAGTCTCAATATAAAATTTAATTCAGTTCTACAGAATCAGGACTGTCAGATAAAGTCAATCAATTTCAGTAACTTAGTTATCAGTAATATTAGATATTAGTTACTCAATTATCAGAACTCAGAACTCAGCTTCAGTAAAAGCTCAGTTACAGTATACATGTATATATATAGTATTGCATACTCAGTTTTTACAGCAGTTTCACTTATTCATGTACTCTCATATCCAGTTACTCTATATCATTCAGTCAGTTATTGTTCATGTATATAAACCCTTGCATTCAGCCTTACCTCATCTAGCATACCAGTACATTCCACGTACTGACGTATACTCTTTCTTTGTGCTATGATATCTCATATCATATGTTCGGGCACTCAGGTTCCCAACCGCAAATAGAAAGATTCAGATTTAGCCAGCAGTATCAGATTTAGTTGTGAGTCCTCATCTATTGAGGATATGCTTTTATTTTAGTATTTTCAGTAGCTTCAGTATTTCAGTAGTCGAAGTTAGTTAGGCACTTGTCCCATCAACTCCACATTTAGACAGTTTAGTTAGAGGCTTTTCAGACTAAACTATCAGATAGTATTCAGTTTTGCTGATTATTACAGTTGATATTCTTTATCAGTACTCAGATTTTGAACCTTATGGCATTTCAGCCTATTTTTCGTATATTTCAGTATTATTATTTAGTGCTCACAGTAGATATCAGTCATAGGTTAGCTTGTGGTCCTTCGGGGTTATAAGCACCGTGTAGCGTCCATGGTACAGAATCAAGGCGTTACATGAGCAGTTCAGACCACAAGCAAGCCACTCTTTCTCGGAGGCCACCTATCTTTGTATAGGAAAGACATTCAAGGATAAGAATGTTTATGTAATTTTAAGTAAGAAAGGATTGAAGAAATACTAGACTATGTGAATTATTTATTATATACTAACGCCATTGTTGATTTCTACACATGATAGATAGATTATCAATTTTTTGAGAAGTTGATTATTCACCAACTCGTAGGTTTATGATCAACTATTTGAATATATGGACAATTTAGAATAATGACCAAAAACTAAAAATTAAATTAAATTAAATTAAAGTATAAAAATTAACACCTTTCAAACATTGTAAAACAATTTAGATACATTAATTGTGATACCAAATCACTTTAGAACATGATCAAGTGATATTTAAGGCGTGCTATAGTCGTAAATCAGTGACATGGAACTAAAAAGGGAAGAAATAAAATAAAATATATAAGCACCACCCAAACAATGCAAAATAATTAGATATCATCAAATGAGATTAGACGCGTCTAATGAACATAAGAAAGAGTGGTGGTTGTGACTTGTGGGTGTCCATGGGACTAGTAGTGTTTGAGAACAAGTAGTCATTCTCAATGCAGATGTTTGTTCTGAGTAACTGATTATTACTACTATTACTCTTCCTTATACTCATTTGATCGAGTGTTCAATTATTTTGTACTCTCATATGATGATATTTAGTCATTTTTCATTGCTTAAAGGTTGATTATTTATTTTAATTTAGTTTATTTTATTTCTCTCATATTTAGTCTCGTCTTACTTGTCAATAGAATTAGATGATTGATGCTAGACCTATAAATATATCATGTATATATTATATAGAAATGTATGCATCTATACTAGACTAAACTAACAGTCATGTATCGACCAATTGAGTCTAGTGAAAAGTAAGACGAGACTAAAAAGGGGAAAAATAAAATAAAATAACATCATTCAAGCAATGGAAAGTGACTAAATATCATCATATGAAAGTACAAAATAATTGAATAATAAATTAAATGAGTATAATAAAGAGCAATGATAGTAACAATCAATTACTCATAACAAACGTCTGCATTGAGAAGGATTAGTTGTTCTCAAACACTACTTGTCTCATGAACATCCACAAGTCACAACCATCACTCTTCTTTATACTCGTTAGACACGTCTAATCTCATTTGATGATATCTAGTTGTTTGCATTGCTTGGATGGTGCTTATTTATTTTATTTCTTCCTTTTTAATCTCATCTCAACGATTTACGACTATAGCATGCCTTAAATATCACTTAATCATGTTCAAAAGTAATTTGGTATCACAATTGATGTGTCTAAATTGTTTTACAATGTTTGAAAGGTGTTAATTATCATACTTAAATTTAATTTAATTTTTTTTTTGTCATTATTTTAACTTGTCCATATATCCAGATAATTGATCCTAGACCAATGAGTAGGTGAATAATCGACTTCTCGAAAAATTAATAATCTATCTATTATGTGTAGAAATCAACAACAGTGTCAGTATATAATAAATAATTTGCATAGTCTAATATTTCTTCAATCTATTTTTACTTCGTTAATTTTAAGAAGCTCTAACTGCGCCTAATTTAAAATTACAACTCTTTCAGGCATACAATGATAAACCTTAATAATCGATTATAGAAGACATAAATATTCTTTAGACCTTTTTCAACGATCACTTTTTTGGTAGCCCTACTATATAAATGACATGAACCTTTTTGAGCTTCTCCATGTTCATTTATTCACCCCTTTCTCATTTTGATTCAACAATAACAATGTCTCTCTTTCTCATTTGGAACACTTCTTAGCTTGCTCCAAAGCTTTAATTCGTTGCATAATTTTAGTGGTCGTCGATAAAGCGATATCAAGTATTGTACGAAAATCAGGTAAGAAGAAGACGACTACAAATTATTAAATCTAGGATCATAAATGAACTTGTTCTCATTGTTCGGATTTCTTGCATACTAATTGATGAAATTCAAAAAATATTTTACCATACAATCTGCAAGGACAGTCATAATCCATCATCAATCAAACAAATATCAACTTAAAAACACAGATTTTTAGTAAAATTAAGTTCTATTTTTTAAAAAGATTTCAGTTTTTGCCATCCAAACCAGAAAAATACCTAATCAACCGAACAGTCTATTAATAGAACACCATCTGAATTTCTTGGCACATTAGCTGATTAAATTCACAAAAAATTTCATAATGCAATCGACAATAACAATCGTAATCCATCAACAATCAAATAAATATCAACTTAAAAAACACAAATTTAAAAAAAAAATCAAGTTCCATTTTAAAAAAGATTTCAGTTTTTTCATCCAAACCAAACAAATACCTAATCAACCGAACAGTCTATTAACAAAACAACATCCAAATTTCTTGGCACATTAGCTAATTAAATTCGCGAAAAAAATTCACCATGCAATCGACAAGAACAATCATAATCCATCAATAATCAAATAAATATCAACTTAAAAACACAGATTTTCAGTAAATTAAAGTTCCATTTTTAAAAAAGATTTTAGTTTTTTCCATCCAAACCAAACAAAATACCTAATCAACCAAATGTTCTATTAACAAAACAACATCCGAATTTCTTGGCACATTAGTCGATTAAATTCTCGAAAAAAATTTACCACGCAATCGACAAGGACAATCATAATTCATCAACAATCAAATAAATACCAACTTAAAAACAAAAAAATCAATAAAATCAACTCCTATTTTTCAAAAAATAAATAAAAATTTTCTCCAAAATCAACCAAATTACCACAAACCAAAATCGAAAAAAGCAAAAAAAAACTCATTAATATGGAGCACAAATTACTCGAGAGATAGAGAGAAATTATTTAAAGTGGAAGATGAAAAATCTTATAACTTTAGAGAAGATAAAAATCAAAAATTAAAGTTGGGGGAAGAGGAAAGAGAAATGGTCATGGTTTTGTCAGTGGGAGTGAGGAGAGAGAAATTTTTTTTTTGATATTTACTGAAAAAGTGGGATATGAAAAGTATTTAAAAAAGACATAAGGGATGCCAAAAACTTTTTGTTTTAACAGTTTAATCCATACCCCATCATTTTATTTAAAATCCTAAAAATTTAAATGAAAAATAAAATAGTGCTTATTTATCAAAATAAATTTTTAAAGTGGACCACCAACTAAATCTTCTCAAATAACATAATGACATTAACACGCTCCAAATGATTTCATAAATTTTCTGGGAATGACTCCTTTAAAAGATCCATCTACCAATCGTAACGTTTTTTCATCAAGAAGTGTAATGCGCACTGAACGATACCAAATAGCAAAATCTGTTAACTGAAAATAGATTATTTGAAGTCCACTTACATCAGACTAATGCAAAAAAAAAAAAAAGTGGAAGATTGCTAAGTCCACTAACATCAGATTAATGAAAAAAAAAAAAAAAGAATGATTGTAGTCAACCCACCAGGAATCTGATGAGACAATCTTGATCCATTTGATGCGATGTCAAGTAATTGTGCAGCTTGACCTTCATTGTGTGCATTGTTTTTTATTTATTTCAGAATTCTTCAACTAATGATGAGACACGAATCTTTGCACTAGAGACTTTAGAGAAGAATTGGACAATTGCAGAAAAGAACAAGAATCATCAATTTCTTAGAGAAAATGGAGAAATTGCAGAATGTAACATAGAAGAAGGAATTGAATGCCTTCAGAAACTTATGTGGATATCAACTGTGATTTTTATCTCCTGGATCTGATACCATGTTGTAAATGGTGATTAATGCATCACAAACTGATGATAACAAGAGCAATACAGAAATGAAGAAGAGTAATGAGGAGGAGGAAGAAGATAGAAATAGAGAAAAATAAGCAAGATCAAGATGTAGAGAGAATTAGATGAATATTATTGATCCATTCATTGTGACTACAAGTGATTAGTAGTACTCATATATATTCACATAACTGATAGTACTTAGTCGGTTAGATTAGAGACTGGATGAATAACTAACTTAGCTATTTTTTGAAAGATGGTTATATAACTAACTGTATGTGTATTACTTATAACCATTAAGATTTAGCTTAAATGTTTATTACTTAATTATTAATAAATAAATTGCAAGAAGTAAATGATAAAGTGGTTGATGAATAGAAAAAAGATGAAATTTTTCATAATTCTGGTCTATTGATCTAGCGACGCCACCGGAGGAAGAACTTAAAAACCCTTGGAAATATATGCTAAAGAATGTTTTGAATGCAGAAACTTTTTTGTTACTTTTTTGAAACTTATTATACATTGCCATAAATGACTAAAAGACCACTTATACCTAAATTCTAGGGTTCTATTTTTGTAAATCTCGCTCTGATCAGATATCTTGATTTCATATTTATCTCCATCTCATAATACTTGGTGAGGATTTCAGGATCCTGCACAATACTTGATCGTTCAGGAGACCTCTATTTCAATCGTTCAGTATATTCGATATCGTACCTCCAATATTGGCTCGCTTTAATGTCCATCTCAACACAAAGCACAAATGCTCTCATATCGACCCTTATAATAACTCACGTCTAACAATTGCTTCTCTGCCACTTGTCGATCCTTGATCTAAACACCAGTTGAATCTGAATTTCACTCATACAAATATTTCAATGTTTCGAATTATAATCCATTTTCACCAAATTGTCATGCAAGATTACTCAAGTAATATATCAACGAGAGAAAAATGTTTGACTTGTTTATCTACCAATATTATAATAAAACAAGTCCAAAAATGTTTGCGTACGTATTAGTGTGCGCTTACATTTGAATATTAGATTAAGAAAAGGAAAAAATGATTTATAAGTTTCTATCATCTAAACACTGAAAGTGCAAGTGGACCAATTGTAATGTGGAAACAAGTTAGCACGCTGTGGAATTGAAAAATAATCTCAAACGGCTAACTATTTTTGTTGATTGTGGGCGGCCATAACTTTACGCTTAAGGTTTGTTATAGATTGAGGTCTTATTTGTTTGTATTTAACACAGATCTGAATTTGGATAGTTTAAATTTTAAATTATTAAATATATTTATTTATTTGTATTTAATGGAGATCGGAATTTAAATGTTTCGAATTTTAAATCATTAAATTTATTTTTTTATATTTTAAAACTTCTTAATGTTCTGCACATGTCTGAATAAATCAGATATGTGACAGAGTCTTATTCATTCAAATCCTCTTAAGTACGCTACTTTTATTTCGATTGAAGCTCTCTTCTACAAATAAAATTAATTCTCTCTCTCTTATGTCTAACTAGGGGTGGACATATTTTGGTTTAAACAGAAAAAACAAACCGAAGAGAAGGATCAAACTCTATCAAAAATTCGATGCAGTTTCTTGGCTGAAACTGAACAAGCTGGGTGGGCACTTTGATTTCGATTTTTCGGTTTTTCGAATCGAATTTGGTTTGTAATTTTAGAATTTTGATTTTTCGGTTCGGTTTTCGGTTTTAGAAAAAAAATTCGGTTTAAACCGAAAAATCAAAATTTTATAAATAAATAAATAATATATATATTTTTTACTTTATATAATATATATATATATATATATAATATAATATTATATATATATATATATATATATATATTACATATATATATAACATAATATTATTTTATATATATATATAATATAATATTATGTTATGTATATATATATATATATAATATTTAGTAATTCACATTCACAATTAACATTTAACAGCAAATTCGCATACGTCGCAGACTGTTTATGGATTGTTTTAGTGACTCAAATATTTTATGGACTATTTTGGTGACTTTGGACTATTTTATGGACTATTTGTGCAGAAAGTATGTCGTTTCATGGACTATTTTTACGAGTTTTGTGTTGTTTTGTAGACTATTTATGCAAGGTTATATTAATGATTAATGACGTTATGTATTATATTAAGCTTATGATTATTTCTTTTCGTTTCATCCATGTTGAGTTATTTATAATTATTTATATTTGGAAATGAAAAACAGGTTTGAAAAAAATCATTTTTCTAAAAACATTCATCAATTTTAAATGCTCAGTTATGACAAAGAGAGGCTAAGTACTTTAATATTTCAAACCGAAATAAAAATTCAAAATAACCGAACCGAATTTGTAAAAATCGAACCAAATCGAATTTATTTCGGTTTGGTTATGAATGTCATTTTTGTCAATCTGAAAACCGATAAACCAAATCGATATTAAACAATCAGACCGAACCGACCGAACGCCCACCCTATGTCTAACTATCAATTCATTCTAAAGTATTTTCTCATAAGTAGAAAGATTTCACAAAAGGGTTACAAATATCTTGTTTCTCTAATTTGTGAGATTCAAAATATGCTGATTTTTCTTCATTGATTTATTAAAGTGTAATTTTTATTTTTTAAATAATAAATATGTATTTTAAATGTTTAATTGAAATCTTATGTACATATTATTTAAATTCTAATTCATGATATTGCTTTTCATACTCATAATTTACACTAACGATGAATGCATATTCATTAAAAAAAAAATCGTTGATCTCATTAACCCAAGGCCAAACTTTAATTGTATTGTATACTAATTACTATAACTTTTTTATAATTTAGGTAATATTAACTATGCTATACTATGAAAAAAATTATTTAAATATTTTATTTTTTAATATATTATGAGATATAATTATTTAAAATTTATATATTTAAATATTTTATTTTCTTATCAAATAATAATTTTTACTTTGTTTATATTTGTAACGACCTAAAAATTTGATGAAATATGTGAAATTTATGATTTTGTGTGATTTGACTGTTTTACTCCTCCCCGTAGTTGCATTATGATATTTCTGGGGTGTGGGAGTGATTGACATGATTTTCGATGCATTTTGGTATCATTTATGTAATATTGTGGTTTTTGATGGCTTCGAAAGCTTTATTTTGGACTTATGTGGATATCTTTTGATCCGTGCGGTGGATGGTCGTACGGACTGCGCCAACAACTCTAGAATATCAATTTTAGGCTAGATAGACTTTGGTTCGGGTCCCGGTGCACCCGAGCTCATTTAAATGTGCTCCAGAAATAGCAATATCATAAAAGAGGCTATAAGCTATAATAATTTGATAGGCTTAATGCATAAATATATTTCATTCCTGGGAATGAGAAACTTATTAATGCAAACGTGCACTTGATTATGATGGTGTCACAACTCACCTCCGAAAGAGGCTGAATAATAGTAAATCTGAAATTTACTAAATTAAAAGGTGCATGTCATAGTAAACTTGGAGTTTGCTAGAATAAAAGTTCATAAATTGATATGAACGATTGAGATATCCCAAAGATGTGCATAGTGAGTATTGTATATTGAAGAACTAGAAAATTGTTCATGAACTTTTAATTTTGCTTGTTCTCATGATAAGTTGGTTGGACCAACTAATGTTAGGATTTGATCCCTTAAAATCTAAAAAATATAAAAGGTGAATATAGGCCCGTTCACCAGTCATGTGATCTACTAAGATGCATTGATATAAGATGATCATTTGTATTTTTATTGTCAACCTACAGTTTGACATTCATAAAGTTGATTACTCAATAAAATTGAGTTAAAAGCATAACTTTCAGATTGTGTAATCAATACAAATCATCTTGATGATGATGGTTTGACATTGAATGCCTTCGATAAATAGCTAAACTATTGCTAATGAGAAAAAGCTTCATGTGTTGGTCTGAAATATGATATGTTGCATACAATAGCACTTATATGCATTAGATCAATAAATTATGATTATTTCTTCCCTCTCAATTAGTTCAAGATCAGGAATCAACTATTTCATCTAATAGTTTTGATGTGCAGTTTATGATTAATGAATATACCATAATGCACAAAGATGGATTCCTCAAAAGAGTGGAGGATGTATGTTAGTTTTACTAACATAAGTGGGAGATTTTAAGAAGCTAAGAAATATATGAAGAATTATCATCAGATCCTCATTTAAAAGACAATTTAAGTCAAATGTCGAAAGCATCTCATATTAAGCTGTAAGTGCTCCTATTTTGTGTCCCTAAAGGACAAAGTCTATGCATACGTGAAGCGTGGTAGACCAATCGGTTCTAAATGATGAAAAGGATAAAGAGAAAATAATCATAATAAGAAGGCAATATGCTCTTGAGGAGCCTATGACATAACACTTCATGAAACCTTATGAGAGGTTCAGGTACCTGAAAATAATGAAGTGATGAGATCTCAAAATGTTAGGCCATAATGTGAACCAATAAAAAATGATATATCATATCTTTGATACAATATTAACACAATATTGTGAAAAATTACGAGGATCTGAATTCTACTTTTATTTAAGCATAAAACTTATTTGATTTGCAGTCCAGACACTTGAAGATATCACATATGAAATGTCAAATATTGTCACTTGACAAAATTTATATGAAAACTTTTTTAAGGATTCAAGATATTTGAAGTATATAAAAGATTCTGGAAAACTATTTATAATCCTTATATTATATAAGTTTATAACTTGAAAATTATTGAAAATCTTGGAAAGTTTTCAAAAGAAATAGATTATTTGCTGAAATGAGAAATATACCAATTTGGATTGGTTATAAGTATCATATCTTAGTGCAATTGGTGCACCTATGTATCTTGCAAATACTACAAGGCTTAATATAGCCTTTATGGTTAATTTATTAGCAAGGTGTAGTTCTACTCCTATTAGAGACATTGGAATGAGATTAAACACATCTTACGATACTTAAAGAGACTATCGATATGGGTTTATTATATTCAAAAGATTCTAGTCTCAATCTTGTTGATTATGCTGATGCTGGGTACTTATATGTCTTGCATAAATCTCAATCTCAAACAGGCTATGTGTACATATGTGGGGTTACTGCCATATCTTGGAGATTTATAAGGCAATTTATCATAGCCACTTTATCGAATCATGTTAAGACAATAGCTATTCACGAAGAAAACTAAGAATGTGTGGTTGAGGTCCATGATATATCATTCGAGAAAATGTGGTTTGAAATGTGATAAAGTACCCATAATTTTATATGAAAATAATGCAGCATGCATAACACAACTAAAGGAGGATTCATAAAGGAAGATAGAACGAAACACATTTTACCAAAATTTTTCTACATACACGAGATACAAAAGAAGGGAGATATTAACGTGCAACAGATTCGTTCAAATGATAATGTGGTTGATTTATTCACCAAGTCTCCTCCAACTGCAACTTTCAGGAAGATGGTGCACAAGATCGGGATGCAAAGGTTCAAGGGTGTTCTCATTAGGGGGAGTTAATGCAGGTTGTACTCTTTTTCCCTTATGGGGTTTTGTCCCATGGGATTTTCCTTGTAAGATTTTTAATGAGGAAACCTATATACCTATTATTAAAGATGTGTACTCTTTTTTCCTTCACTCAATTTTTTTCACTGAATTTTTTCTAGTAGGATTTTAACGAGGCAGATTATCTATCAATTAGACATTCAAGGGGGAGTGTTATAAATATATTTACATTTTAGTGAATTTCTATCAAGAATATAGATAAGATCTATCAAGATCTAATTGATATCTATCAGGATTTGAAGTATCTATCTTTTAGAGAGAAACTAGAAGTAAATTTTTTCTATAAATAGAAGAGTTTCCTTCATTGTAAATGACATCAATAGAATCTCTCAAGAAAAATAAGAATTACTCTCTCTTCTCTCTATTCTTGTTTCCCTACTTTATATTTCATAACATGCACCATATTATTTTTTATTTTAATTCTAAGATCAAGGAAAATGTCCCGTATTAGCACGAACCCAATATTATGAAAAGTAAAATTATTAATATTCTCTCTTCATTTTTATTTATCAATATTCTCTCTCTGTTCATTTTTATTCATAACTTTACGCTTCTAAGAGTCAAATTGCATGAATTTTGACTAACATTTTAAAATATATTTTTAATAGTATTATTAATACTATATGAAAGATTGCTATTTATAATAACATTTTTCGTATAGTTTTCGAATATTTATATTCAAAATTTAAAATGTTATAATAATCTATTTCAATTTATTTTCGAAGCTTAGTCAAATTGACTTTAATAACGTAAAAAGTGACAAGTGAAAATGAACGATGAGAGTATCTTAAATGACTTTTATTTATTTTTAATATTTAATTTTAATTTATTAATATAAGTTATTATTTTAAAAAAATACTTAATGACATGTTATGACAAGTTCTTTTTGGAGGTAATTAGACGTTTTTGATAAAGCACTAAAATTGTTGCCATGACAAATTAAAAAAATGGGCTCACTATGACAGAATAAACATTTGAATTGCCTACCATGCGTAAAGGATAAAAATGTCAAAGCAATAAAAACATTTAAGAAACAAGGCATCACACATCACTTTCATTCAATGAAACTGTCCCAATTCTATAAAATGGTGAAGAATGGTAGATGAAATGACAAAATTATCCTTTGGATTAAAATTTTTGATTAAAAAAACATACTCCCTCCGTTTAAAAAGAATGACCTACTTTTCTTTTTAGTCCGTTTTAAAAAAATTGACCCTTTTCCTTTTTTAACAACTTTTTAATTTTAACTTTCCACATGACATGTTTAAGACTACAAGATTGAAGGGCATTTTGATACATTTGACATATCTTTAATTTAACACCACAAAATTCAATTTTTTTTTTTATTTTCTAAAATTTTATGTCAAGTTAAACTAGGTCATTCTATTTTAAATGGAGTGAGTATGTTGAAACCTAACTTTTCTAATGTATAGAAAATTATTAATTATTCTTTTCAACAATATTTTCAATATGGAAATAATAGCAGATTTGTTACATTATTCTATTTCTTGTTTTTACGCTTACTTGACTATTATGTATTCTTTTATAGCTTAGGCCAGAAATTAAATAAAGGAATAATTATGGAATACAGCCACTCGGTTATAACATTTAGAAAGAAACTAGTCCACCTTTATTAAAATTAGGGGAGAGAATAGAAATGTTTATATCAAACAAATTTTATGAAAATGGTCATCAAATTTAAAGTTCACTTTCTAGCCATTTCAATTTGTTGGCTTGTTCTATACAGTTTCTACACACCTTCTATACAGTTTCTATACATATTTATACATATAAATATTCTATACAAAAATTAGATAGTTTTAATACACAATTTATACAATATCTGTACATTTTTTTACATATTTTATATAATAATTATATAATTTGTATACACTTTCTATATATTTTATATATATATATTTTATGCATATATATATTTGATAGAACTATATAATTTATATACATATATCTTATATAGATACATATTCTATATAACAATTATGCCATTTTTATATAATTATATTTAACTATTATTTTTAAACAACTAAAAAAAAAAGCAGAATATTTTTCAGTTAAATAAATTGTAGCAAAGAAGAAGTGAAAATATTTTTAGAAAAGGGCCAAATGATCCAAGTTGAAAATTGTATCAGTATTGTATATGGACTATATCAATATGGTATATAAAATGTATTTGAACTACATGGATCAAAATGACCAAAATTGAGAAAGAATAGAAAATGACTATTATGTGGCACTAATATACCCGACAAGACATTTTATGTCCATAGGCCAAAACTTGGGCTATTTTTTTTTTTTAAAAAAGAGCTATATCATGTTTTTTCCCTTAAAATTATAAGAAATTGTCGTTTGACCCTATTGCTTCTTCTTCTTCCTTTTACTTCAGTCATTAATGACTTCTTGTTCCTTCTTCTTTCTTCATCTTTCTTCTTTCTTTTTTATCTTTGTGATTTTCAGTCTTCTTTCTTCTTCCATGATTAATCGGTCATTAAAATTTTAAAGTTTGATTTGAAAATTCAACGTATCGCAAACGTGAATCATTTTGAGCGAATTATATACCAAAAGACTTGAAATATTGAGAGGAGCTCATGTCTAAAATTTGAAACTGTTAGAAGAAATTTTTATTGTGATGGAATTAATAAAAAGAAGCAAGGTACTTGTAAAATAAAAGAACATTATTTTGTTTTGTAAAATTTCTGTCTACATCGAGTCACGAGACTATGTTTCGGTAAGACTTCCATTCGCGTAATTTTACCAATTTAATAAAAATATACTACAAAGTACAGATAAGAAGAAAACTTAAAAGCATCATGCACTTTGGAAGAAAACACACACACCCTATATAGTCCAAAAGGCTTGGCTAGAAAAGTTTAGCTAGCAAAACCTCTAACACACAAATTATGAAGATATTATGAACTGCTTGATAGATTGAACGTAACCACGAGAAGTTGCTTCCTATTTGGACTTTGTTCTATTTAGTATGACTAGTTTAATCGCACGTACCTTACACATTTAATATTTGATCATTTAAAATTAAATAATTTTATCACTGCAGAGATTTTTAATGAAGTGTAAAAATTTAAATCACTTTTTAAAGATTCTTTACACTTTAATATAATAATGTAAACATAAACATATAATTTAGTGTAAGCACATATATTGACACGACCCGAACCAGGGCCTTGTCGTAATAGGCATCTTAAGCCCAATAATGATCGGAGATCACCCCACTACCTAATCCAACCAACCAACATATACCCCGAGTCGGACGAATTCCGAACATATAATAAGATAGAGCGACCAATCAACACAAAGACTTTGGGATAGGTCCAAGACCATGACCAACTCAAACAAGTCTAACCATCTAATCCTCAACCAACAATAGTAACAAAACCAAAATAATAACTAAGTCCATAACCATACGATAACAAAATAGAACAATCACAAATCAAACATAGTCATACGGTATCAGCCACAATACCAATGCCAATGCCAAGGCTGACACCATTGCCCATACCAACCCATACCAAAGCCTCTATCCGAAATCAAAACAACATCCGATCGGGACATGCCT
Source organism: Capsicum baccatum var. pendulum (assembly GCA_030864225.1). Taxonomy (NCBI): domain Eukaryota; kingdom Viridiplantae; phylum Streptophyta; class Magnoliopsida; order Solanales; family Solanaceae; genus Capsicum; species Capsicum baccatum. The sequence continues at coordinate 152,351,825 of CM061560.1, read as the reverse complement.
CCGACCATTGCCCAAATCAATGTCCAAGACTAAACCAATGAAAATATAAGAAACTAAAAATAGAAATGAAGCCTTCCGAAGTATAGAAGCTCACCACTTCAAGTCAACACAAGCTGTTCTCGGGTCCAGTCACTGAGTAGAAGGTGTAGTATGACCAATACCTACATCGCGTGGGTATACATTATCGAAGATGGTTAGTGGTTGGAGCGCTAGTATGTAACTCATGGATAAGGATAAAATAATGCCAACAGTTCAAATCCGATCCACCAATGCAATATATACACACACACACACTATGCCGAGGAAGGGAACAAGATTAGCATGAACTTTTAAAATATTAACTTGGGTTGTGTAACATGACCGACTTTGAACAAGGCATCCACGGGCTATATGGGCCCAGCTCTTTCCTAGATGGAAGGGCCCCAATGCATATAGCCGCACGAACCAGAGAATATCCATAACCTTATGTGCCTATATGGGGGACTCAGACCCATCGGCATAATCAAGGTGACTTAAGAACCAATACATATAGTAAGAGGGACTCAAACCTCCCTTTCATATGTTCATTAGGGGGACTCAAACCACCAGGTCATAAGACACCCGCATCGGCTAGCGCGGTTTCCAGTGTTAGTCCTTTGGACTTCACTTTCATGGCCCGGCTACACGTCCTACTTTAAAGCTTAATTAAAACCATCATTTCACATAGACAACCATTAAGTCAATTACTTACCAAAGGAACTTCGTTGGTAATGTTATACCAACACTACTTGCAAGTATACCATATGTCATTACCATTATCAATAAACTAATCATTCTTTTGACATTGTGACTCAAACCCATTTTCTACAAAGACACTTATTTGATTCAAAGTTTAGGGACTCGGACCTATTGTCTAACAAAGACATAAATCAAGTTAGTGTTTAGGGACTCAAACCCATTTAACCAATTAAACCACCAAGGTTACCATTTAAATCATTATATGGCCAACAAGTCCTTCACAAAATCCTTTACCAACCATTCATATTCATTAGGCCAGTGTTTTTGTTCAAAACACCATTTAACATATGACTAGTTTATTCTCTTAGGTATTTTCACAAACACTTTGAGGGAATATCATTACCATAACTAAAACCAAAGTAAAAACCATAAAGTTTAGGATTACCCATGACCCATTTGTTAAACCACAATTACCAAGCACCCACATGTGCAAACCATAACCAAAAACATGTATAGACACAAGTTAAACCAAGAGTAAACAATACTTAACCATATGCAACAAAACTTTCAATTTTGGTTTTTTAAAACCACCATTTAAGAATCATAATCACACTTTAGAAAACATGATATTTATGAGCTAAAAATGAAGGAAGAGTCACATGTCTTATTCAAGAAGATTCACGGAAGAAACTTGACTCTTGAGTCTTTAAATGAACACCTTTACTTGAAAGAGTTTAGGGAGGATTTTGATGTGTTTTGATCTTTCATGGTATGTTATGAGAGGCCATAAGATGTTTTAATATGTAGGGAATTAAGGGTTTTGGGGTGGTAAATATCCAAAATATCCTCAGCTTAAAAGTTGAAAACATATGCGCAATGGGGTACGACCACCCTACCCAAACCGTACCCTATCATACGAGTGGTTCTCACCACCCGTATCCTAGGTATAAACTTGGAACCCAACACTGTCCAACATATAATTTCTTAGACCATATCATATCCAATCATACAATTGGTACCCCTAACCCGTGCGCTAGGCAGAATCCTCTAGACTAAACTTAGGGCATCATACAATTTAGCAATATACAACTTGTACCCTAACATACTTCTAGTAAGATGTCCATTCATACCTTGGATAGAATCCAATCAAATCACACTGATTTTCATACGAGTGGAGGGACCCTAAATTGTACCATATCATATGACTAGTGTACACAAGTCGTATGATGTCCATAATGCTCAACTTAGGAAATTTTCTAAGGGTCCAAAGCCAAGGTGTTTCAATTCTCCCCACTAGGATCATTCATCCTCGAATGACAAGTTAGGCAAGCACAAGCATGAGTTAATACATTATTAAACATCAAACTAACCTTTAACCAAGTTAGAAAACAAAGATACAAAGAAATTTCCTTTAACTAAGTTAGAAAACAAGGATGTGATAAAGGACACATACCTTCTGTATGAATTTCTGGAATGGGGAACAAATGTGGATACTTGGAATTCATGTCCTCCTCCAATTTTCAAGTAGCTTCCTCAACCTTATGATTTCTCCAAAGGACTTTTACCGAAGCCGCATCCTTCATCCGCAAGTGATGAACTTGACGATCCAAGATCTCAATGTATAAGGTAAGAAATCTGAGATACCCAACTCTTCCAAAGGAACAACCAATGAAGGATCACCTACACACTTTCTCAACATAGAGATATAGAAAACCAGATGAATGGAGCTCAAACTAGGAAGCAACTACAACTCATAAACAATATTTCCAATCCTCTTCAAGACTAAGTACGAGCCAACATACTGGGGACTTAACTTTCCCTTTTTACCAAACCGCATTACTTATTTCATGGAAGATACCTTTAGAAACACCCAATCTCCAACATTGAACTCCAACTCCCTACGCCTAACATTGACATAGGACTTTTGGAAACTTTGAGTGGCTTTAAATCTATCACGAATCACCTTCACCTTCTCCAAGGCTTGGTGAACCAAATCAGTGCCAAATAACTTACCCTTACCAACTTTATACCACCCAATAGGGGAACGACATCTCCTACTATACAATGCCTAAAAAGGAGCCATACCTAGAGTGGTAGATATTATTTTAAGAAAACTCAATTAAAGGAAACTGGTCGAACCAACTACCACTATAGTCAATCACGCAAGCATGAAACATATTTTCTAATATCTGAATAGTCCTCTCTGCTTACCCATCCTACTAGAGGTGGAAAGCGGTACTAAGGCACGCCTTAGATCCCAATCCTTTTTGAAACGACTTCCAAAAGTAAGATGACAACGGAGTACCATGATCCAAAATAATAGAAATAGGAGCACGTGCAACTTTAATATCTCTACAAGATATAACTTAGCATAATCCTCCACCGAATAACTAGTCCTCACCAGTAAGAAGTGAGCGGACTTGGTCATCCTATCCACATTAACGCAAATTAAATTACACTAATTTTGAAATCGAGGAAGACTGGTAAAAAAATCCATATTAATCACTTCCCACTTCCACTCAGGCAATTCAATCTCTTAGTACAAACCACCAGGTCTCATGTGCTCAACTTTCACTTGTTGACACACCATGCACTTTAGCCACATAGTTAGCCATATCTTATTTTATATTATTCCACTAATAGAACTTCTTAATATCATGATACATCTTTGTCAAACCATGATGAATCATATTATTCCACTAATAAAACTCCTTAAGATCATGATACATGTTTGTCAAACCAGGATGAATAACATAACGAGATCCATGAGCTTTGGCTAAAATCCTTTCCCTCTAACCATCGATGTCGAGAACACATAATCTGCCTTGGTACCTCAAGCTACCATCTCTACCAATCATAAAGTCAACAACGTTCTACTGACCTACATTTTTTCTAATCTTCATCAAGTAAGAGTCTACCATTTATTTTTCCTTTGTCTCAACAACCAGAGAAGACTGCGAATCCTGATGCATAAACACACCACAATACTCAGAGTCTGTGAAACAGACTCTAAGATTATCTAAACAGTAAATATCCTTCACCAGCTCCCGCTTATCTTCATCCACATGAGCTAGAATCCCCATGGATAATCTGTAAGAGCATCAACAACTACGTTACCTTTACCTGGAAGGTAGTGAAGACTCATATCGTAGTCCTTCAGCAACACAAGCCACCTCTTTTGCCTAAGATTTAACTTTTTCTGAGTAAACACATATTGTAAGCTCTTATGATCAGAAAAGATATCAACATGAATCCCATAGAGATAATGATGTCAAATCTTTAGCGCAAATACTACACCTAACCACTCCAAGTCATGAGTAGGGTAGTTTTTCTCATGAACTTTCAACTGCCTAGAAGCATAGGCTACCACCCTACCATGCTACATCAACACACATTTAAGCCCAATACATGGAGCATCACAGTACACTATAAGGCCATCATTAATCTCGGGTAGGGTTAAAATTGGAGCTGAAGTCAACTTTTTCTTTAACTTCTCCAAACTACCCTCACACGCATTCGACCACAAGAAGTTGACCTTCTTCTGGGTCAACTTAGTTAATGGGGCAGCTATAGTTGAAAAATTTCCACAAATCTTCTACAGTAGTTGGCTAAACCCAAGAAGCTTCAAATATCGGTTGGATTCACTGGTCTAAGCCACTTTTTAACCACCTTAACCTTCTGTGGATCTACTATGATCTCCTCACTAGAGATAACATGTCTAAGAAAAGTCACAACCTTTATCCAAAACTCACCTTTTTAGAACTTAGCATACAAACATTGATCCTTCAAGGTCTGTAATACAGCACAGAGGTGATTGACATGATCTGCTTCACTCTTAAAATAGACCAAGATGTCATCAATGAAGATAGTGACAAACAAATCCATAAGCTGATGGAAGACCCTATTCATTAAATCCATAAATTCTTTTGGAGCATTGGTCAACCCAAAAGACATAACTAGAAATTCATAGTGACCATATAGGGTCCTGAAGGCTATCTTAGGGATATCCACTCCCCTAATCTTAAGTTGATGATAACCCAACCTAAGATCGATCTTAGAAAAATACTTCGCACCTTGAAGCTGATAAAAAAAGTCGTCGATCCTAGGAAGATGATGCTTATTCTTAATAATCACCTTATTCAACTAACTATAATCAATGCATATCCGAAGAGAACCATCCTTATTACACATGAACAACACTAGAGAACCCCAAAGAGACACACTGGGATGGATAAAACCTTTATCCAAGAGAATGTTTAATTTCTCCTTAAGCACCTTTAACTCAGCTGGAGCTATTCTATTAGGAGAGATAGAAATAGGATGGGTATTAGGAATAAGATCAATCCCAAAATTAATTTTCCTATCAGGAGAAACACCTGGAAGATCATCAAGTAAAACCTCGGGAAACTCATTAACTACAAAAATAGATTCTAGAGAAGTACCTTCCAAATTAGAATCGTTAACCCAAACCAAATGATACAAACATCCTTTGGTAATCAACTTTCAGTCTCTAAGATATGGGATGCTTTAGGCACTAAATAACCCCTTTCCCATATAATGATCGACTCATTAGGGAATTTAAACATTAACTTGCGGGTCTAATAATCTAAGAAAGCATAACACGAATGCAACCAATCCATTGATATCAAATTCAACCATATCTAGCTCTATCAAATCCATTAGAGTTTCTCTACAACTAATAGATACCATACACCCTCTATAGACTCTCTTAGCAATCACAGAGTCACCAACCAGGGTAGATACAAAAAAAAAAGATCAAAAATAAACTTAGGACTAAACCAAAGCACACAACCACAAATGAGGTCACATAAGAAAGAGTAGACCCAGGATCAAGTAAACATTAAACATCACAGGAGAAAAGTTTTAATATACTGGTAACGACATCGGGAGATTCCTTAAAATCCTAGCTGGATGTAAGAGCATACAAATAATTTTGGCCAATGTCGGTACCAGAAGCAGAAACAGATACAAAAGCAGCACCATTTGGTGCAGGAGCAGGTAAAGAGGCAATCGAAACCTTATTGGCCCAAGAAGCTATTCTAGCATGACAGTCACGTTGCATGTGACCAATCTGACCATAATAAAAATATTTGTTCTTTTCTTCCTCACAGATTCCACGATACAACCTCCCTCAAAATCTATAAGGAGGGTAGGATAGAGCTGACTGAGCCCTACTAGCCTGAGATTGGGCACCCTGGGACCACCATTATGCTGAGACCGATGATCATCTGACGGCTTTGGGTAAGAAGCACTAGCCATAGAGAAAGAACCAAAATTCCCCTACTTATTCTTTATCCACTTACCACCATCTCTACCACTTTGCTTAGAGGCCTTAAATTTCTTCCCCTATCTCTCACTAAACTCTGACTGCTTCCTTTTTTTCTTCCTACACTTGTTGCATATATACAACCAACCTAGAGATACCCATGTCCTTGATTAAAAAGGGAAACTTGCTCTCAAGAATCAACTCACGATACAATCCCAAAGTAAACTTACATATTTTATCCCCATGCTATAAACTAACTCCAGAGTACCTAGACAATTGATGAAACTTCAAGAAACAATCCTCAATAGACATCCTACCTTACCCCAAATTCATAAACTCTTACGCTTTTGCCTCCTTCAACTCCTGAGGAAAGAAGCGATCCAAGAAGGCACTAGAAAAATCTTCCCACAAGGCAGAACCAGCATCCTCACCCCTCAATTGTTCTTACTTTTCGTACCACTGGTATGCTACATCTTTTAATTGATAGGTAATAAACTCAATACCTTCAACCTCTGAAGCATGCATAATCTAGAAGTTATTCTCCATTTCATCAATAAAACTTTAATGATCCTCCTCAACCTTGTACCAGTAAATGTAGAAGGATGTAACCTCATAAATTAGCCAACCCTTGTGGCCTTAGAAGATGGAGTAACTGGAATACCACGCTCATACTGTGAAGATACCAACTGAATCAACAGAGAGAAAGAGCAACAAAACTCAACATTAGTAACATCCCCTTGAGGTGACTGAGTATGAGTGTCACCCTCAAGAGTAGGATTAGTGGGGACAAGTGGAACCCCATAAGGATAGTCAGATGCAGTGACCCTTAACTGGGTCTGAACTCTGGAAGTAGAGCGTGTCCTATCAATATTGTCCCCAGTCGGGATACAAAAGTTTGCATGAACATCAGATTTGCTCAGAGGTATGATCTGAAAGACAAACAAATGGAAATCAGAAGAATCCAAGAACTTAAACTCTATATCTTGAAGTAATACAACAAGAAAGTAAATATTCCTAAATGCTTCATAGCCTTTCCCTTATGAGTGTGGCGCGCTACATAACCTTAAAAGAGACTCTACTCAACACGGCTTTGTGGAATCCCAACTAACCATGAACCTAGGCGCTAATACGAACTTGAAATGAATCAAACCAGGGCCTAGTCAAAATAGGCATCTCAAGCCCAATAAGGACCGAGATCACCCCACGACCAATTCAATAAACGAATATATACCCTGAGTCAGATGAATTCCAAACATATAACAAGATAGAGCGATTAATCAATACAAAGACTTTGGAATAGGTCCAAGACCATGACCAACCCAAATGAGTCTAACCATCTAATTCTCAAGCAATAATCGTAACAAAACAAAAATAATAACTAACTCCATATCCATACTGTAATAATATAGAGTAATCATAAATCAAATACAGTCATACGGTATTAGCCCTAATCCTAATACATACACCAAGGCTGACACTACTACCAACACCACCTATACCAACCCATAGTAGTCTCACAAAGCCTCTATTTAAAATTAAAATAACATCCGATTGAGACATGCCCCCGACCATAGCCAAAACCAATGTCAAAGACTAAACCAATAAAAACATAAGAAATTAAAACTAAAAATAAAGACTTTTGAAGTATGAAAGCTCACCACTTAGAGTCAATAGAAGCTATCCCCGATTCTAGTCACTGAGTAGGAGGTGTAGTATGACTAACACCTGTATCGCGTGGGGATACAATGTTGAAGACAATTAGTGGTTGAAGCACTCATATCTAACTCAAGGATAAGGATAAAATAATGCAAACAATTCCAAACCTATCCATTAGTGCTTATATATATAAATATAAATATAAATATACTATGTCAGGGCAAAGAACAAGATTAGAATGAACTTTGAATACATTAACCTGGGTTGTGTAGCATGATCCTCATTGAACAAGACACCACGAGCTATATGGGCCCATCTCTCCCCTTACTAAAAGGGCCTCAAAGCGTGTAGCTGTATGAACTGAAGAATATCGATAGTCGTATATATCTATAAGGGGGACTCAAACCTTCCGGCATAATCAAAGTGACTTAAGAACCAATACATGTAGTAAAGGGGACTCAAACCTTCCTTTAATATGTTTATTTAGGGAAATCGAGCCACCCGATTGAAAGACACCTGCACCAGCTAGTGCGGTTTCTAGTGTTACTTTTTCAGACTTTACTTTCATGGCCCGGCTATACACCCCTGCTTTAAAACCCAATTTAAAACCATCATTTCACATAGATAACCATTAAGTCAATTATTTACAAAAGGTACTTCGTTGGTATTGTCATACCAATACTACTTGCAAGTATGTCACATGCCATTAGTATTATCAATCAGCCAATCATTCTTTTGACTGTGGGACTCGAACCCGTTGTCTACAAAGATACTTATTCAATTCAAAGTTTAGGGACTGGAACCCATAGTCTAACAAAGACATAAATCAAGTTAGTATTTAGGGACTTAATCCATTTAACTAATTAAATCACCAAGGTTACCATTTAATTCATTACATGGCCAACAAGGCCTTCACAAAATCATTTACCAACCATTCATATTCATTAGTCTAGTGTCTTTGTTCAAAACACCATTTAATATGTGACTCATTTATTCTCTTAGGCATTTTGACACACACTTTGAAGGTATATCATTACTATAACCAAAACCAAGGTAAAAACCTTCACGTTTAGGGTTAACCATGAACCATTTGTTAAACCACAATTACCAAGCACCCACATGTTCAAACCATCACAAAAAATATGTATAAATACAAGTTAAACCAAGAGTAAACAATGCTCAACCATATGCAACAAAACCCTCAATTTTGTTTTTTCAAAACCACCATTTAAGAATCATAATCATAATTTAAAACATATGTTATTTATGAACGAACAATGGGGAAAGAGTCACACGCCTTATTCAAGAAGATTCACAGAAGTGACTCTTGAGCCTCTTGATGAACACCTTTGAAAACCCTAGCCCCAATTTTCTTGAGAGAGTTTAGAGAGGATTTTGAAGTGGCTTGATCTTTCAAAGTATGTTATGAGAGTCCACAATATGTTTTAAAATTTGGGGACTTAAGGGTTTTGGGAAATATCCAAAATGTCCTAATCTTAAAAGCTAAAAACATATGCGTAGGAGGGTACGACCACTGTACCCAAACCATACCCTATCATATGAGTAGTACCCACCACTTGTACCCTAGGCATCAATATAGACCCCAACGCTATCCAACATATGAGTTCTTAGACCAACTCATATCTAATAATACGATTGGTACCCCCTAACTCGTACCCTAGGAAGAATCCTCTAGACTAAACTTAGGGCATCATACGATTTAGAAACATACCATTCATACCCTAACATACTTCTAGTAAGATGTCCATTCATCCCTTGGACAGAACCCAACCAAACCATACTAATTTCCATACGAGTAGAGGGACCCCAAACTGTACATCATACGACCAGTATGTACAAATCATATGAAGTCCTGATCGCTCAACTTAGGAAATTTTCTAAGGTTCCAAAGACAAGGTGTTTTATATATTTTACCATCAGAAGTTCTAAATGGTTGATGGATCATCACTTTTACATTTTTCATGCAATACATTTTTGTCTTGCTGTTAGAGTCTAAGAGAGATGCATTGATTTGAACCATATTTGTAATGTGATTATTTTTTTTCTACATTTAAAATCTTTCCATATTCTTAAAGTCAAGGTACAGTTATTATATATATATATATATATATATATATATATATATATATATATATATATTTAAAACTCAGGTCTTTAGTTGTTTTGCATACTTGTAACATTTATGTCTTCCAAGTGGAGAAAGCTCAAGTAATACAAACTTTGTTCTTTGTTACTGTAACGACCAAAAATCACCTCCCGAGATGTCACACAATGCTTAGGGCTATGAGTAGCCCCAAGCTAACCCTTTGAGCCTATCACTTCTCATAATAACTCATTCAAGAAGGAATATATAAGTAATAACACTATCATATCAAGTGAAAGAAAATATGAAGGTAATACTCGGTCCAAACAACCACAAAACTAAAATCTCAACACAATCAGAATCTGATAACTAGTCTGACAAGGCCTTTACTCCTCCATGAACTTGAGAGCCATTAAGATAGGTCCCCAACTGACTCAAACTGAACTAAAAGTAATAAAATAAACACTCAAATACTGAAATATCTGAAGATAGGTCCTCAAACCATGAGGACTCACTACTGTAGAAATATAGATGAAGGAACTCTAGAATTACTGACGAGACTGGGACTGAGCACTTGAACCTACATTATAAGACAATGTAGCACATAGACGTATATGTCGATCAGCACTTGGGAATGTACTGAGTATGTGGGGGTGTATGCATTTACATAAAACAATATCAATACTCTTTAATCAAATCAAGCATGCAAATAGGAATAACTCACATGGCTTGAATAAGACTAAAATGTAAAGCTCATAAATTATGTAGAATGAAGTATGTAACATTAATCTCATAAGTCATTATGTTTTTGCTTTAAAATCTGTGCTCTCCTCTTATTCTCATTACCTATAGGCTAAAGGAAACTTTAAACAATACTTTCAACTCATTCATATATCTCATGGAGAGTAAAACTTTATTAATGCTCAAGAACTCATAACTCTTTTGAACTCAAGTACTTGGAATTCAGAATCATATAACTTGAAAACATACTTGAAGGCATTTCATTCACTTTCAAAAAATATCTCGTTTCAAGCTTTAGGGAAATTATTCTATCTCAATAAAAAGATACCCTAGTTTAGGGAAATAACTTATCTCATAGTTTTAGAGAAAACACTTATATCAAGGAAAAATACTTTAGTCTTAGGGAGAAAATCTACAACTTTACTACTAGGAAAATAACTTGTATCAAGGGAGGTTCTCTTAACCGACATAAACTATGCGAGCTACATGGAGTCCAATATTTTGTCCTCCTAAAGAAAAAACCCCACATTGGGGAGGAGCATTATACTCTTGCCAGGGAGTATAACCTTAATTCAGTGATCACTTATCTCGACCTCAGGCCTAATATCTCGGTCTTAGGCCAAAAATATCAAATGTATGGTGGCACGTAGTTCTGGGGTAAGGAACTGTAGTAACTTACCTAACTCGGTGCTAAATACTACTCCATTTAGTTTATCTCACTCAGATCATGAAAATCCACTTTAAAATAGTCTCATGGTTCATCAAGAATCCAACAATCAAATCTGTAATCTCATGTAGTGAAGTGGATTTCAAAACTCCATGATCATTAGGTTAAAACATTTCTCAATAATCTCAAAATACTCAAATCATGGGTGCTTATAGCACAAGAGTTCATAAAATTGCAAATCTCAAGTAGGGCTCAATAACCCATAATTCAATCTCAAGTTAAAACTCATCAAAATCATAATATATAGCATCTAGATTCATAACTCATGTAGAAATCTGGAAATTTCAGTAATTTATCTCAGAATCTCAACATATTCATATACTTCAATATCTCAAACATTTCAACTATTAATTTCTCAAGGATTTAAATCATGGGATATAGACCCAGCTGTAATTTATCAAGAAAACATGTGAAATTATGCCATTAGTCTCTCAATTCATGGGAAACATAAAAATATTACAATCAATAAAAATGGGTGAAAACTCTAATTCAAATTCATGTAAAATCTCATAGATTGCAGAAAATCATAGTTTAAATAAGACTTTGAGCACAAGGATAAAAGAATTACCCTTGTTCAAAACCCCATATACCTTGGATTATGAAATTGAATGAACAAGCTTGCTCTAAACTCTTCTTCTTACTCTTGAGAGAGGGTTCTTGTGTAACACCCTGATTTTCTGAACCATAATGCTACACGATGGTCATGACCCTGAAAAATCACAAGCTAACCCATGACTGGTATCTGTACCTATATACTGCATAATATATCATAAAATGCGAAAATATTAACATGAAAGTCCATAAGGTTCAAATTGAATAAATGTCTGATAACAAAATATCTAAAAAAGGTATAACAATACCACAAAAAGTCATAAATACTGAAAATAATGAGATCTAAATATCTAATCTGACATCTAGTCTGAAAGCCTCTAACTGAACTGAATAAGAAGTTGAAGGAATATGTCTCTAACTAAATCCATCTAGAAACTGAATAATAAATGTAGCAATAATCATATCATCCTCAAATGAGAAGGACTCACTGCAAACTTTGAACACTGGAATGCTACTGCTGATCTGGAGATCGTGCCTCTGAACCTATGGTGTAACATAAGAGAAAGCACCATAGCGCAAATGTATCAGTACGTCTGAATGTACTGAGTATATGAGTGAGGTAGGCTAAATGTAAAGAGTTATATGCATGAACAATGCTAACTAATATGAACATGAGAATACATACATGCATAAACAACTATAACTAAACTCGTAATGATGCTGACTACTGAGTCTGAATGCTTACGACATGACTTTACTATTACTGAGGTACTGAATAGATTATTGACTATTTCTTATAGTTCAAATTATGAAAAACTAGTTTGAATATCTGTGTCTAACAGTCTTGAAACTGAATACTGGTAACGTGAGCTATGACAATTGATATAGCTAATATAACTGTAATGATTGAATTAATTGATATAACCAATACTGAGCGACTGTATCTGACAGTCTAAGTTCTTATGGAACTATCTGAGTTCCGTTCGACTTGGAATAAGTAAATCTGAGATCAGTCTTATCTAGCAGGTGATCATGAGTATACTGATAATAAGGATGATTTGACTTAGTTTGAGATCAGTCCTATCTAGAGGATGATATTTAAATTTAATAATTCAGATACTAATTAATCATAGTTGATATCAGTACTAGTTAATGGGTGATCTTGAAGTCTATTTATAATGAGAAGCATTGACTGTATCAAATAGTACTGAATCTGTACTACTAAGCTAAGTCGACTGTGTCTGAAAACCCTGATTCTGTAACTGGAACTGTGGGATGTGTTCATCTAACCGACATGCCCCAAGCTAAGCTGACTGGGGTCCAATCTCTGCCCTGACTGGAAGGGTGTCAGTACCATGCCACCAGTAAAGACATCTGTTGTAGAGTTAGTTCTAATCTAGTAGGTGACTCCTGGGATCAGTACTATACAAATAAATGGGCTAACGGGTGACCTCTAAGTATGTCAGTCCTATCTAATGGGTGAGATCTCGTACCTATGCTGGCAACATAATTTTGAACTTAGGGATTATTTTTAGGGATCTCAGTCCTATTTTAGCGGGTGAGCCCCCATCCCTAGTTCTCTCGGTACTGAATCCTACTCCCATCTAAAAGACATTGAACTGAATAACTGGGCTAAACTAAATAACTTAACTGAACCGATTTGCTGAACTGATACTGATTAACTGAACTGAAAATAGTGGTATTATTTAGCGGAGCTAAAACTGAGTTTACTGGATTCTGATGACGGATGGAATATAATAAGTTCTGAGGACTGATTAATAGTACTGAAGTTACTAAGATTTACTGTGATTACTGAGGTTACTGAGCACTGAGATTATTGAGAATACTGAACTACTGAGATTGATGAGTTTTTCTGAGTTACATGACTAGCTGATTTCTATAGATCATGGATTGACTGAGAGTATCGTGAAAACATAGGCACACAACTATCTTTTTTGGGTACAAGTACCCCTAGGACACGATGGAAGGAAACTGACACACATGACTGACTTGATCATAAGAGTAGAGTCCATAATCCACAATATCATAAATAAGGGATTTCATACTAAGCATGGTTCTCAACAATCTATTTCAAGGAAGGGAATTTCATACAACATATATATACTTACATAGCTTTCAATATCATGCTCATTACATATTACAACCACAATCCATAATATCATAACTTGGGGAATTTCATGAAGTAAATGGGTATTCTACATCTTGTACATGAGTGGGTTTTGCAAGTAAGCATAGCATAATTCCATAAGACTAGTTCATGAGTAATCCAACAGTGTTCATAAGACACATTATCAACATAGACGACATTGAATCATAGAGGCCTATCATGAATTTTCACTTAGTCACAATTTAGCTATAATGCTTGATTTCTAGTCTGTTCGGTATTTTATAAAACACCTTACATGCACAACTTAGGCATCGGTGTAAATCATATAATTACTCATTATAAATAATCAAACTTACATGTTTTCAACTCATATGATGTCATAGATTCATAATAACACATAAAGATTCTATCTTGGTATCATTCAACACATAAACATGATTAATAATCCATTCATAACATGAAAACCATAATATGTAGTTTTAAAAAAAAAGGGTTCTTGAACTTCATGTACGAAAGGAGTCGATGAATGAACACACGTATACCTTAGAAAGGAAACCTTGATGATTTGCTGGAGAGTTCTTGGATTGGGAAACTTAATTCTTGATTATCTTGGAAAAAGGCTTGAATTTTGCTTTTGAGAGATGAGTTTGATGAAAACCCTAATCTTATGGTTGAGAGTATAAGAGGGGGGTTTCGAGATTCTTAACTGAAGAAAAATGGGAAAAATTACACCTCTTTAGGGTTATAAGTCGTGGAAGGTGAACGAAAACACCAAAATACACTGATGAAATAATTTCTCAGTTGCTGAAAAATCATAGCTGACAACCTTCGTGATAGGGCATCACAAATGTGATAAGCTATCACGAATGTCATCACTTAGGGGCTGGTTTTTGCCTAAGGCTGACGACCTTCATGACAAGGCATCATAAATGTGATAAGCTATCACGAATGTTGTCACTTAGGAGCTAGTTTCTGCCTAAGGCTGACGACCTTTATGATAAGGCATCACAAATGTGATAAGCTATCACGAATGTCGTCACTTAGGAGTTGGTTTCTTCATAAGGCTGACGACCTTCGTGATAGGGCATCACAATGTGATAAGCTATCATGAATGTCGTCACTTAGGAGCTGGTTTCTGCCTAAGGCTGACGACCTTTGTGATAGGGCGTCACAAATGTGATAAGCTATCACGAATTTCGTCACACTATTTCCAGCCTGACATGCTGGAGTAAAATAGGTATAACTCTTTTCTCCAATATTGAATTTAGGAGAAATTTGTATCGTTGGAAAGCTAATTCAAAGAGATTTTATTTAATATATAGTAAACCACCCAGTTCATCATATATAATGAGTTATGGTTGATTGAAGTTGACCTAAGTTTTGACGCTCTCTAAAACTTAATGATAGGAAAACTTTCAACTTGTACTTGAGTTAGGGGACCTCTATGATATAAAATCATGCTCAAATAGATTCCCACACTACATAGTTGATTAACACACTAAATTTATATAGGATTTGAGGCTTTTGAAACATCCACGCATAGGAATGACAGATTTTCATTCTAGTCCAAAATGTGGGGTATTACAATATCCCCCTATTGAGAACATTCATCCTCGAATGATACTGGATGAGATGAAAGAAAAGATAACTTACACAAATATATAACATGAATAACTGATCATGATTTCATGGCTGACATGACTGAAAACTGAGCATATCATACTATACATGCATATCTGATGCATGGGTAGCTTATTTATGAATGTAGGACTGAATATTCTGATGAACTGATCTCAAACTTAGAATGCATATCTGATGCTTAACTGATAAGTTGAATCCATGCACATCTGATGCATAATTATATGACTGACATAATGTATGAATGCATGACTGAAAGTACTGTTAAGCTGACCACGCTTATCTGATGCGTAAATACATGACTGAACTGACTCACGAACATACGACTGAACATGCAATGGTAAAGGCACTAAGATTGAACTGAAACATGAGAACATGACTGATTCTGCAACGTGATATATGGACTGAACATCATGAACTGAACTGAACCTCAGAATACTTTTACAGATGAGGTCTAACTTGAAGGTCAACTTATGAGTACCCTCTATTCTAGACTAAATTCGTTATACAAGAAGAAATTGAAGGATCTAAGGCATGAGAGCGTTAAGAGAAAGTGGGGTATCTCCCCCTTGGGACGCTATGTCCCTCTAAGAACGCTTACCTTACGAAGATACTGGGTGATGCACAGGGCATCTACGAACTAGATTATAACTAAACTTTGGGAGTCTAAAACTAGTGCATGATGCATAAGATGAACTAAACTTGTAACTACTAGGAGGTTCTACCTTGAAATAGTTACATTCTCTGAGATTTTGGATAGCATGAATAGATGCAAGGATGAGAAAACAAGCTATACAAATTTGACTGCTCACTGGAACGACATGAATACTGATAGAAGGGAAACTGTTCCTAAAACATCTCATAACCTCCTGCACATAGGTATGGTGCACAACATACGCATGTACAAGACTCTACTAGATGCAACTTTCAGAATTCCTAGGACTCTATTGAACCTTAGGCTTTGATACCAAGTTTGTAACACCTCAATTTTCTGAACCAAAATGCTACACGGTGCTTATGACCCCGAAGGACCACAAGCTAACGCATGACTAATATCTGTACCTGTATACTGCATAATATATCATAAAATATGGAAATATAAACATAAAAGGACACAAGGTTCAAACTGAATAAACGTCTGATAACAAAATTTCTGAAAAAGGTATAATAATACAAAAATAAGTCATAAATACTGAAAATAATGAGATCTGAATATCTAATCTGACATCTAGTCTGAAAGCTTCTAACTGAACTGACTAAGGAGTTGAAGGAACATGTCTCCAACTAACTCCATCTAGCAACTGAATATTAAATGTAGAAATAATCATATCATCCTCAAATGAGAAGGACTCACTGCAAACTCTGAACACTGAAATGCTACTGCTGATTTGGAGCTCGTGCCTCTGAACCTATGGTGTAACATGAGAGAGAGCACCATAGCATAAATGCGTCAGTACGTCTGAATGTATTGAGTATACGAGTGAGGTAGGCTAAATTCAAAGGGTTATATGCATGAACAATGCTAACTAATATGAACGTGAGAATACATATATGCATAAATAACTATAACTGAACTCGTGATGATGCTGACTACTAAGTCTGAATACTAACGACATGACTTTACTATTACTGAGGTACTGAATAGATTATTGACTATTTCTGATATTTTAAATTATGAAAAATTGGTTTGAATGACTGTGTCTAACAGTCCTGAAACTGAATACTAGTAACGTGAGCTATGGCAACTGATATAGCTGATATAACTGTAATGATCAGATTAATCGATATAACTAATACTGAGCGACTGTATTTAACAATCTAAGTTCTGATGGAACTATCTGAGTTCCGTTCTACTTGGAATAACTAAATCTGAGATCAGTCCTATCTAGCGGGTGATCATGAGTATACTGTTAATAAGGATTATTTGACTTAGTCTGAGATCAATCCTCTCTAGCAGGTGATCTTTAAATCTAATAATTCTGATACTGATTAATCATAGTTGAGATCAGTCCTAGCTAATGGGTGATCTTGAAGTCTATTTATAATGATAAGTATTGACTATATCTAACAGTACTGAATCTGTACTACTAAGCTAAGTTGACTGTGTCTGAGAGCCCTGATTTTGTAACTGAAACTATGGGATGTGTTCATCTAATCGAATGCCCCAAGCTAAGCTAACTAGGGTCCAATCTCTACCCTGACTGGAAGGGTGTCAGTACCGCACCACCAATAAAGATATCTTCTGTGAAGTCAGTCCTAATCTAGCAGGTGACTCTTGGGATCAGTCCTATATATATAAATGTGCTAATGGGTGACCGCTGAGTATGTCAGTCCTAACTAACGGGTGATATCTCGTACCTATACTGGCAACGTAGTTCTGGAACTTAGGGATTGCTTCTAGGGATCTCAGTCCTATTCTAGTGGGTGAGCCCCCATCCCTAGGTTCGCTCGATGCTAAATTCTACTCCTATATAAAAGACACTGAACTAAATAACTGGCTAAACTAAATAACTTAACTGAACTAATTTGTTGAACTGATACTGATTAACTGAACTGATACTAGTGGTATTGTTTAGCGAAGCTATAACTGAGTTTACTGGATTCCGATGACGGCAGGAATATAATGAGTTCTGAGGACTAATTAAGAGTACTGAAGTTACTAAGATTTACTATGATTACTGAGGTTACTGAGCACTGAGATTATTGAGAATACTGAACAACTGAGATTACTGAGTTTTCCTGAGTTACATGACTGACTGATTTCTATAGATCATAGCTTGACTGAGAGTATCATGAAAACATGACATGGCTCTAGGCACACAGCTATATTTTTTTGGGTACAAGTACCCCCAGGACTCGATGGAAGGAAACTGACACACATGAATGACTTGATCATAAGAGTAGAGTCCATAATCCACAATATCATAAATAAGGGATTGCATACTAAGCATGGTTCTCAACAATCTATTTCATGGAAGGGAATTTCATACAACATGTATATACTTGCATAACTTTGAATATCATACTCATTACATATTACAACCACAATCTATAATATCATAACTTGGGGAATTTCATGAAGTACATGGGTGGGTTTTGCGAGTAAGCATAGCATAATTCTATAAGACTAGTTCATGAGTAATCCAAAAGTGTTCACAAGACACATTATCAACATGGATGACATTGAATCATAGAGGCCTACCATGAATCCTTCACTTAGTCACAATTTAGCTATAAAGCATGATTTCTAGTCTCTTAGGTATTTTATCAAACACCTTACATGCACAACTTAGGCATAGGTGTAAATAAAACAATTACTTATCATAAATAATCAAACTTATATGTTTTTAACTCATATGATGTCATAGATTCATAATAACACATAAAGATTCTATCTTGGCATCATTCAACACATAAACATGATCAATAATCCATTCATAACATGAAAACCATAATATATAGTTTTAGAAAAAAAGGGTTCTTGAACTTCATGGACGAAAGGAGTCCATGAATGAACACACGCATACCTTAGAATGGAAACCTTGATGATTTGCTGGAGAGTTCTTGGATTGGGAAACTTAATTCTTGATTATCTTGGAAAAAGGCTTGAATCTTGCTTTGGAGAGATGAGTTTGATGAAAATCCTAATCTTGTGGTTGAGAGTATAAGAGAGGGTTTTTAAGATGCTTAACTGAAGAAAAATGGGAAAAATTACGCCTCTTTAGGGTTATAAGTCGTGTAAGGTGAAGGAAAAGACCAAAATACCCTTATGAAATAATTTTTCAGTTGCTGAAAAATCATAGCTAACGACTTTCGTGATAGGGCGTCAAAAATGTGATAAGCTATCACGAATGTCGTCACTTAGGGGCTGGTTTCTTCCTAAGGCTGACGACCTTTGTGATAGGGCATCACAAATGTGATAACCTATCACAAATGTCATCACTTAGGAGCTGGTTTCTGCCTAAGGATGATGACCTTCGTGATAGGGCATCACAAATGTTATAAGCTATCACGAATGTCGTCACTTAGGAGCTGGTTTCTACCTAAGGATAACGACCTTCATGATAGGGCATCACAAATGTTATAAGCTATCATGAATGTCGTCGCTTAGGATCTGGTTTCTGCCTAAGGCTGATGACCTTCGTGATAGGGCATCACAAATGTGATAAGCTATCACGAATGTCGTTACACTGTTTCCAGCCTGACATGCTGGAGTAAAGTAAGCATAAATCTTTGCTCCAATATCGAATTTAGGTCAAATTGGTATAGTTGGTAAGCTAATTCAAAGTGATTTCATTTGATATATAGTAACCACCCAGTTCTTCATATACAACGAGTTATGGTTGATTGAAGTTGACCCAAGTTTTGACGCTCACTAAAACTAGAACGATAGGAAAGCTTTCAACTTGTACTTGAGTTAGGAGACCTCTATGATCTAAATTCATGATCAAATAGATTCCCACACTACATAGTTGATTAACACACTAAATTTATATAGGATTTGAGGCTTTTGAAACATCCACTCATAGGAATGATGGATTTTCATTCTAGTACAAAATAAGGGGTATTACATCTTGCGACCTTTGAAATTAGGGAACTCAAATCTCAAATTTTTAGAATCCATGGTGAGTTCTTAGATTTGTTGGAGAAGGGTTTTAGATTTTCTCTTGAGGGAGAAACCCTAGCCTTTAGAGGTTTTGGGAGATAATGAGGCTATCAAGTTCGTTTGGAATATATCTGAGGGTTAAAATGGAAAAGACCCAAAAACCCCTTTTAAAAAGGACTTAAAAATGCTGAACAGGGGCTGCGACGGTCGAAGCGACGGTCCGACGATAGCCATACGGTCCGTTAGATCATCCATCGCACACTTATCAGAAAAAGAACATATTGCCTCGATGTAATGATCGAAGCAACGGTCCGTCAGATCGTCCGTCACACACTGGTCAGGATGAGGCCACACTGCCTGAGTGTAACGGTCCATCGCAGCCTTGATGATTCGTCAAGTTGGCCATTGCACTTGGGCCAGAAAAGGGAGTTACTGCCTTGGTTGCAACGGGCAAAGAGACGGTACATCGCAGACTCGACGGTCTGTCGGATTGTCCATCGCACCCAGGCGGTTCCAACAACTCTTAGTAAAATTGCCATAACTTCTCACCCCTATGCCAGATTTAGATGAAATTGGTTTAAACACCAATCACTTGGGAAGTCACTTCTCAATCTTTTAAGGTCGGAATTACACTTTGCTTGACAAGCTCTAAGGTTCAGACTATGAGGAAACTTTATGGGGTCTTACAATATCTCCCCTTGGAAATATTCGTCCTCGAATGTCGCTAATTAGACTAGGAACACAGAAAAAAATAGAGTGCACTTAGCTTAAGAAAGTTTCTAAAACGGGTTCAAAATCTCTCTAAACTCTCGAATGCCTCAGAAATTGCAAGAACTCATGCAAGAATAGATACATATCACCGAAATTTAGATTAGAAGGGCTGAATTTAGGAAGAATAATACGTTCAGATTGATCTGAACTCACGGAAAAGAGGTACGGGTACTTGACTCGCATGTCTGCTTCTGCCTCCCAAGTAGCGCCCTTAACTAAATGGTTCTGCCATAAAACTTTGACTAAGGGAACCTCTTTGTTCCTCAGTCTATGGATCTGCAAATCTAGGATCTCAACAAGAATCTCATCAAATGAAATATTGTTCTGAATATCAGCACTCTCTGAAGGATCTACCATAACGGAATCACCAATATGCTTCGTAAGCAAGGAGACATGAAAAATAGGATAAATGGCTAACAACTCTGCGAGCAACTCAACCTCATAGGCTACTTTGACAACACGACTCAAGACTCTATACAGGCCAACATAACGGGGACTAAGCTTTCCCCTTTTTCCAAACCTCTTCACCCCTTTCATGGGTGAAATCTTCAAGTACACCAAGTCACCCACCTCAAACTCAAGATCTCTTCTCCTTACATCGGCATATGACTTTTGATGACTCTAAGCTGTCTTAAACCTTTCTCTAATCAACTTAACTTTCTCCATATCTTCAAACACTGTATCAGGCCCAATCACGGAAGCTTCACCCACTTCAAACTAACCTATGGGTGATCTATATCTCCTATCATACAAGGCCTCAAATGACGCCATCCCAATGCTAGCTTGGTAACAATTGTTATAGGAAAATTCTATCAATGGAAAATGTTCATCCCAACTACCTTTGAAATCAAGAGCACACACCATCAATATATCCTCTAGAGTCTGAATGGTCCTCTCAGCCTGACCATCTTTCTGCGGATGAAAAGTGGAACTCAAAAGGACTTGGGTACCAAGACACTGCTGAAATGCCCTCTAAAACTGAGAAGTAAATTGAGTACCCCTATCCAAAATGAAAGACGAGGGAACTTCGTGCAGCCTGACTAACTCCTGGATATACAATCTAGCATAATCCTCAGCTGTATAAGATGTATGCACGGTCAAAAAGTGCACGAACTTAGTCAGCCTATCTACAACAACCCAAATAGAATCATGATGACGATGTAAAAGAGGTAACCTAGTCATGAAGTCTATATTCACCACCTCCCACTTCCAAGTGGGTATACCAAACTATTGCATCACACCACCAGGTCTTTGGTGCTCTACCTTAACCTGCTGGTACGTTGCACACTTTGCTACAAAATCGACTATATCCTTCTTTATACCATTCCACCAATAGATTTACCGCAATTCACGGTACATCTTGGTAGTGCCAGGATGAATAGAATACTGCGCACCATACGCTTCAGCCATAATCCTCTGCCTCAGATCATCAACACACGAAACGTAAAATCTACCCTGCAATCTCAACACGCCATCTCTCCCTTAGGAGAAAGCCTTTACCTTTTGGTCCTTAACTGCCTTCTTCAGTCTGACCAAACTAGGATCTCTATCTTCCTTCTTCTTCACTTCCGAAACTAAAGAGGATTCGGAACTACTTTGCACCAAAGTACTTACCTTAGCTAAATAAAGCAACCTAACACCCAATCTAGCTAGAAAATGCATATCACGAGCTAAATCTTTCTTAGGTACATCTAACTTAAGATCATAGGTTGGGTAATTCTTTTCATGCGGCATAACTGTTTAGAATCATAGGCTATAAACTTACCTTTTTGCATCAACACACAACCTAAATCAATTCTAGAGGCATCACAATACACCACAAAACCATCTGTACCATCAGGCAAAGTCAACACAAGGGCTGAAGTAAGTTGAATCTTCAACTCCAAAAAACTCTTCTCACAGAAATCTGACCACTGGAACTTAACTTTCTTTTGGGTCAACCGGGTCATGGAAGATGCAATAGAATAGAAACCTCCAACAAAATAGCGCTAGTAGCCTGCTAGACCCAAGAAACTTCTAATGTCAGATGGGGAGATAGGTCTAGGCTAATTTCTCACATCTTCTATCTTTTGGAGATCAACTCTAATACCTTCGGTTGAAACAACATGACCCAAAAAGGCTACAGACCTTAGCCAAAATTCATACTTACTAAATTTGGTGAACAACTGATGATCTCTAAGAGTTTGCTAGACAATTTTAAGGTAATTTGCATGGTCACTCTCATTACGAGAGTACACAAGGATGTCATCTATGAATACTATTACAAATATATCAAGATATTGCTTGAATACTCAGTTCATGAGGTCTATGAAGACGACTGGGGCATTGGTTAGCCTGAAAGACATGACTAGAAACTCAAAGTGACCATAGCGAGTTCAAAAGGCTGTCTTTGGAATATCATATTCCCTTACTTTAAGTTGATGATAGCCGGATCTAAGGTCTATCTTGGAGAAATAACTTGCAGCTTGCAACTGATCAAATAGGTCATCAATTCTCGAAAGAAGATATTTATTTTTTACTGTGACCTTGGTAAGCTGACGATAGTCAATGCACATATGCAAAGAACCGTCTTTATTTCGAACGAATAAGACAAGTGCACCCCAAGGAGAAATACTGGGCCTAATGAAACCTTTATCTAAAAGATCTTTGAGTTGATCTTTCAACTCCTTAAGCTCAGCAGGTGCCATATGGTATGGCAGAATAGAAATGGGATGAGTGTTGGAAAGAAGGTCAATCTCAAATTTTATCTCTCTATCGGGAGGTACCCCTAGGAGTTCTTCCAGAAAAACATCTGGAAACTCATTAACAATATTGACTGACTAAATAGTTAGAGCCTCAGACTTAGTGTCTTTGACTCTAACTAGGTGATAGATGCAACCCTTGGATATTAGCTTTTTGGCTTTGAGATAGGAGATAAAATAACTCTTGAGAGATACCAAACTCCCGAACCACTCAAAAACTAGCTCATCATGGAATTGAAACTTGACCACAAGGGTACGACAGTCTATAGATGCATAAAAATAATAAAGCCAATCTATACCCATAATAAGGTCAAAATCCACCACGTCTAACTCTATTAAATCCGCAAGTATGACTCTATGAAGAACGGTAACAGGACAATCTCTATACACTTGTTTAGCAATAACTGGCTACCCTACTGGTGTAGAAACTAGGAAGGGCTCAGAAATATTTTCGAGACTCATTTTGAAATTCATAGCTATAAGTGGGGTCACATAAGAGAGACTTGACTCGGGGTCCAACAAGACATAGACATCAAAGCAAAAGACACGGAGCATACCAGTAACAACATTGGTAGAGTCCTCCTGCTCCTGATGGATGGTAAGGCATAGAATCTATTATGGCACTGACCGCCAGTAGTGCTAGATTAATCACCCTGAGAAAGGGCGGGATGGGGTACAGGAGCTGGTGCATTAGTAGCCTATGCCTGAGGTTGGGCATCTTTGTTCCCCTGTCTAGAATGATGACAATCTCTAAGTCTATGGCCCTGCTTGCCACAACCAAAACAACCCCTCAAATCTATGAAACACTCATCGGGATGATCCCTACCATACTTAGCACAAAGAGGATAATGGGGCCTGTTACCAACACTGTTCTGCGACCTAGACATAAAAGACCTTCCCCATTGATCCTACCTACCTCTAGGTATGGGAATACTAGCTGATAAAGGCGCTGGTATAGAATGACGTCTCTGAAACTGATGGCGGTTACCTCCACGGAACCTAGGCTATCTAAACTCATGCTGCTCAGATCTAGCCCTTTTGTTATCCCTCACTCTATCTATCTCTCTAATCTTATTCATCTCTATCTGCTGGGCATGCATCATCAACCTAGCCAGACCTATATCCCTATGCAATATCACAGTCCTACACTTTTCAGTACCAACCCAGAAACACCAGTCATGAACTTTCTCATACTAGCCAGGGTGTCAGAAATCAAATCAGGAGCATACTTGACCAACTAGTTGAACTTTAAGAAGTACTCCTTAACAGTCATGGAGCCCTGCCTCAAGTTCATAAACTCCTCGATCTTTGCCTCCCTAATCTCAAGCGGAAAGAACTTGTCCAAGAATGCATCTTGGAATACTTGCCAAGTTATAGGAACAGTATTATCACCTCTACTCTTCCTCCACGATACAACCCAGTCATAATATATGTCCTTCAACCTGTAAGATGCCAACTCAACACTTTCTTTCTCAGAAACATGCATCACTTACGTGATCTTTCACACCTCTTCAAGGTACAACTGTGGGTCCTCACCTGCCTAGGACCCATAAAACTCTGGCGGATTCATCCATATAAAATCATAGATCCTAGAAGCAGTTACATCACCTCTCTGCTAATTTTCAACTATGGCCTGGTTATTGGCCTAAATATTAGCGGTGACTGCTTGGGCTAATTCCTGAAAGGCCGCCAAAAACTCAGTATGAGACACAGTCTCATTCAAAGGATCAACAGAAGGGGGTTACTCATCATTATTTCTGCGGGCATTCGCACTTTAGAGAGGCATTTTCTAAAATAGAAGAGCACAAATTATTAAATAAGAGGGGTAACTGTAGGCACGATAGAATCTGAAAGAAAGAAACAACTTTTTCCTAAAATGTCTTGTAGCCTCTTGCTCATAGATATGGCGCGCTACACACCGATGATTAAGAATCTACTCAACGCGGCTTGTCAGACTCCCTAGGACTCCTTTAAAACCTTAGGCTCTGATACCAAGTTTTTAACAACCTAAAATCACCTCCCAGGATGTCACACGATGCTTAGGGCTACGAGTAGTCCTAAGCTAAATCTTTGAGCCTATCACTTCTCTTAATATCTCATTCAAGAAGGAATACATAAAACACTAACACTGTCATATCAACTAAAAGGAAATACAAAGGTAATACTCGGTCCAAACGACCACAAAACTAAAATCTCAACACAACCACAATCTGATAACTAGACTGATAAAGCCTCTACTACTCCATGAACTTGAGAGCTATTGGGACAGGTCCCCAACTGACTCAAACTGAACTAAAAGTAATAACATAAACACTCGAATACCGAAATGCCTGAAGATAGGTCCCCGAACCATAAGGACTCATCACTGTAGAAATATAGATGAAGGTACTCTAGAATCACTAACGAGTCTGGGACTGAGCACCTAAACCTACATTATAAGAAAATATAGCACATAGATGTATATGTGGATCAACACTTGGGAATGTACTGAGTATGTGGGGGTGTATATATTTACATAAAACAATATCAATACTCTTTAATCAAATCATGCTTGCAAATAGGAATGACTCACATGCTTGAATAAGTCAAAAATGTAAAGCTCATAAATCATGTAGAATGAACATGTAACATAAATCTCGTGAGTCATTATACTTTGGCTTTAAAATCTGTGCTCTCCTCTTATTCTCATTACCCAGAGTCTAAAGGAAACTTTAGACAATACTTTTAACTCATTCATATGTCTCATGGAGAGTAAAACTTCTTTAATGCTCAAGAACTCATATCTCTTTTGAACTCAAGTACTTGGAATTCAGAATCATATAACTTTGAAACATACTTGAAGGCATTTCATTCACTTTAGAAAAATATCTCGTTTCAAGCTTTAGGGAAATCTTCTATCTCGATGGAAAGACACTCTAGTTTAGAGAAATAACTTATCTCAAAGTATTAGAGAAAATACTGATATCAAGGGAAAATACTTTAGTCTTAGGGAGCAAATCAGCAACTTTACTATTAGGAAAATAACTTGTATCAAGGGAGGTTCTCTTAACCGACATAAACCATACGAGCTATATGGAGTCAAATGTTTTATCCTTCTAAGCAAGAGACCCCACATTGGGGAGGAGTGTCATAGTCTTGCCATGGAGTATAACCTTAATTCAGTGATTACTTATCTCGGCCTCGGGCCAAATATCTCGGCCTTAGGCCCAAAATCTTGAACCTACAGTGGCACGTAGTTTTGGGATAAGAAACTATAATAACTTACCCAACTCGGTGCTAAATACTAATCCCTTTAGTTTATCTCGCTCATATCATGAAAATCCACTTTAAAATAGTCTCATGGTTCATCAAGAACCCAACAATCAAATCTGTAATCTCATGTAGTAAAGTGGATTTCAAAACTCCATGACCATTAGGTCAAAACATTTCTCAATAATCTCAGAATACTCAAATCATGGGTGTTTATAGCATAAGAGTTCGTAAAATTTCAAATCTCAAGTAGGGTTCAATAACCCATAACTCAATCTCAAGTTAAAACTCATCAAAAGCATAATAGATAGCATCTAGATTCATAACTCATGTAGAAATCTGGAAATTTCAGTAATTTGTCTCAAAATCTCAACATACTCATATAATTCAATATCTCAAACATTTCAACTATTAATTTCTCAAGGATTAAAACATGGGGTATAGACCCAGCTGCAATTTCTCAAGAAAACATGTGAAAATTATGCCATTAGACTCTCAATTCATGGGAAACATCAAATATTGCAATCAATAAAATAGGTGAAAACCCTAATTTAAATTCATGTAAAATCTCATAGATTGCTGAAAATGATAGTTTAAATAAACCTTTGACCACAAGGATGAAAGGATTACCCCTGTTCAAAACCCCACATACCTTCGATTATGAAATTGGATGAACGAGCTTGCTTTAAACTCTTCTTCTTACTCTTGAGAGAGGGTTCTTGCAACCTTTAAACTTGGGGAACTAAAATCTCAACTCAATTTGTAGAATCCATGGTAAGTTCTTGGATTTATTGGAGAAGGGTTTTAGATTTTCTCTTGAGGGAGAAACCCTAGCCTTTGATGTTTCGGGAGATAATAAGGCTATCAAGTTCGTTTGGAAGATATTTGAGGATTAAAAGGGAAAATAACCAAAAGAACCTTTTAAAAAGGACTTAAAAATACTGAACGGGGGCTACGACGGTCGAAGCGATGGTCCATCGCTAGCCTAACAGTCCATCGGATCGTCCGTCGCACGCTGGTTAGAAAAAGAACATACTGCCTCGATGTGATGGTCGAAGCGATGGTCCGTCGCTAAGACGACGGCCCATCGGATCATCCGTCGTACATTGGCCTGGATGAGGCCATACTGCCTGAGTGCGATGGTCCCAACAATGGTCCATCGCAACCACGATGGTCCTTCATTTTAGCCATCGCACTTGGGCCAGAAAAGGGAGTTACTACCTCGGTTGTGATGGGCCAAGCGATGGTCCATCGTAGACAAGACGGTCCATCGCAGACTCGACGTTCCGTCGGATCGTTCGTCGCACCCGGGCGATTCCAACAACTCTGAGTAAAATGGCCATAACTTCTCACCCCGATGCCGAATTTGGACGAAATTGATATCGTTGAAAAGCTAATTCAATTCTCTACATGACAAAAAGTAAAATTTAAGAAAATTCTATATGGTTTAAACACCAATATATTGAAAATTCACTCCTCAATCTTTTAGGGTCAGAATTACACTTTGCTTGACACGCTTTAAGGCTCAGACTACAAGAAAACTTTGCAGGGTCTTACAGTTGCTTGGTTGAATACTTATATTGCAATCTTGGTTTGGAACTCGGCTTACCGTGGTGATCGGTGGATCATTCAGATTGTTATTTTAACGCTTTTAATATATTATGTATTTCTATATTTTAAATTTTTTTAAAAATCAAATTTAGTTGATTTAGAATTTTTAAATTAATAAAAAAAAATATTTAGTTAACATTAATTCTGATAACTTCTAATAAGGAAAAGTTTTATTATAAATATATTTAATTAATTTTCAACTCTTAAATATTAAAGAAATAGTAAAAAGATGATTTTGTCTAAAGAAAAGCCTTTTAATGAAGGAAAAAATGTTCAAACGACATGTCTAAGACCCTTCACACTTTTAATATATTATAGATATAGATTAATACCCTAATTCAAATTTAATTCTTAATTTTATAATAAAGAAACAAGAAAAGTAAAAAGAATTTCATTAATTACTTTTGTTGCCCTTTTTAATTTTTTTTCTCTTTTCTAATTGTTCCACCTCTTTTATGAAAAAAAATGAGTATTTATATTATTTTTTGTTTACACTTTTATTTATTAAGGTGGGAACATCTGATAGTGAAATAAATATCAATATCGATACATTGCATATACATTAAATAATTATTTATAAAATATTGATATACGTTTATACATCATTTATACAATATCGATATATTACATAACCATATATACACTATCGATATACACTTATATA
Source organism: Capsicum baccatum var. pendulum (assembly GCA_030864225.1). Taxonomy (NCBI): domain Eukaryota; kingdom Viridiplantae; phylum Streptophyta; class Magnoliopsida; order Solanales; family Solanaceae; genus Capsicum; species Capsicum baccatum. Next base: position 152,322,633 of record CM061560.1, on the reverse strand, counting down.
TATTTATACAATATCGATAAATCACATATATACTACATAAATATTTATACATCATATATACATGTTCATATACCATTTATACAATATCAGTACATAGCATATACACTACATAACTATTTATACAATATCGATACATTACATATACATTGCATATACAACGTTTGTAAAGTTATATATGAATTATCCTTGGTGATTAATAAGATTATTAGTTTTAAAAAAATTGTCATTTAGCCACAATTTTGATATCATTTAGCCACGATCAAATTGTGGCTATAACACGAGTTTTATCGATCAATTAGCCATGATTTTGATATCATCTAACCATAGTCAAACCATGGCTAACGTGCGAGTTTCTTACACTTTTTGGCTATTTTTTGTTATTAAAAATATAGTTATATTTGTTGTAAACTAATTATTTCATTGTATATATTTGAAATCATCCTATAAATAAAGGGTGAAAATCATTTCCCCCATCAAGTTTACATTAAAAATCAAACTCCCCCATCTACTTTGAATAATAAGCATCCCCTCTTTTACCTTGATAATGTCCATTTTAACCTTGACATTTGCATTATCTTCTTATATTATAAATTATTTATTTTAGTCAAGTATTTATATATATATATATATATATATATATATATATATATTAGTATTATAAGTAGAATAACTTTTTTAATGAACTTGTTACAAAAGTTAATGTTATTTTTTGTGATTTTTATTTTATTGAGATAATGCACAAGTATTAACCCCCCCCCCCCAAACTATACCCGAAGTTGTCATGACACACCTAAATTTTACGGAGGAGTGGGGGGGTCCTATTGCCCCCTAAATATTTTTGGTATTTTGTGCTTGTTTTTGCCGATGCGATGATCAAGTATCAGATTTTTTTGTACTAGTTTTGTGCTGACTTGGCCAAAAGGAGTACCCATCTGGTTCATGCAATTATTAGCAAGTGATTAACATGTCCCTAATCCTAATGCCATACAAGATCCATAATATTCACACATATATACATGCACACAGTTCTAAGATAATTTTTTTAGGGGTATCAAAATCAATCAAAACCATGAATACTACCCTAAATACTTAAGAATATCCTAATTACACAAAAACACAACAAATACAAAATAAAACACAATACAACACAAATTATCCAAGACATGCCGGTTCTACAACCATACCGCGGTCGACAAAAAAAAAGAATGACGACAAAAACCACAACGGTTATGGTGTTTGATAGCCTAACGACTACCAAACACATGAAATTGGTTACTAAGATGCAAATTCCAGCAACCAAATAAAGAGAAAACAACACATAGAATGGAGATGAAGAAGAAGAATGCTTGAAATTAAAGGATAGATAGAAAGACCCTTACTCCTATTCAATGATTAGGACTAGAAGATGTTTCAAAATCTGCAACGCACCTCACAAATAAGAGTTCAAACCTTCCTCTTAGTTGACCCAAAGGAAACACTCTTCCCCAAGTACACCTTTCTTGCCAATTTGTCAACACAAGTGAAATCCATCACTTAGTGTAAACCCTAATTTTAGATTCTCTCTCTAAGAGAGGAAAAAAACTACAACTAAAGAGTATCTCTCAATAATTTTATCAAAGTCTAAGGAAAATAGAAGCTAATAGGTCTATTTATACTATTACATAACAATGACGAAAATACCTTTAATGAAGGGTGGTCCTTTGGAGTGTAAAAAAGAGCCATAAAAAGACAATATTTCCCTTAATAATCCAAAGTATAGGCGACCTTGGAGTGTAAGAACCCTTTCTCAAATCTTCAGCTAGAACAAGGCATTGTAATGGTTCCAAAACGTCATCAAGCATTTTCAAATCCGAGGCTTGAACCTTTGACAATCCAAAGCGTGAAGCTTTGATAAGACCTTGTAATCCTTATGCTCTTTATGCTTGTCTCAGTGTCTCCCACCCCCAACTAAAAGTTTATGCATTATTACCAATGTGAAAAAATAATATAAAACAAAGAGAAGAACATACTTAGGATGCACTAAGCGTCCGTGTCAGGAGCACCCCGAACTGGGGGCCTATCAGCTGGTGGAGGCCGTGGTGGTAGTGGTGGACTACTAAAAGATACACCCAATGCTATCGCATCATGCCTTAGCCTCAAATAGGTGAAGAATCCATTGAATCATCTCTGACTTTTATAATGGCCTGGTCATATGACATATCAGGATCCTATAAGTTTCCTACGTGACCACTCTTGGCCCCAACTATCGAGCCCTCATTATCATTCTACGCAAAGAAATTAAAATATCTGGGTGTGCGCGAAGATGATATCTAGACCACTAGGGGTATGATTACTAAATGGCTCTCTGTAAGAGAGCACCTTTACTCATAATATATCCATCTCTTCTCTCATCTAGGCTATATCTGATGCCTCTATATTATAATTTAGTTTACAATTCATCATTTAAAATCATCAAGACGTGCATGTAAGTCAACACGTAGCTCACACAAGGCAGCTCTCTATACGGCCTCCCATCTGGCCTCTTCCATCTCGAATCTAGTCTAAACCCCTAAACGTATCTGCTCATATAGGGTAGTCATGTTGGTCTCAATAACTCATAATCAAGCATCAGTGTCCCTCTGACTATCACTAAGCTCATCAATAACTCTCCAGATATAGTAATCATACTTGTAGCAGAAGCTATAGTGGATGGGCGAGTAGGCTCTTAAGATACACTAATAAGCTCTAAGGTCGAAGTCGGGGATGATGAAGAAGTGGCTGGTGTCCCCTTGCCCTGAATAATCATATTTGGGGCCTCTTTCTTCTCCCTTATATTTATATCAACACTAATTCCCACACCACCTCCATGTGCATCACCAGGCTCTATGGAAACTGATGGGCCCTTAGTCTGGGTCCGAGGTACTGTAGTAAGCTCTTTAGATCTCTTGGGAAGGTTTGCACGTGCTAGATCCTTCATAATCTTCATCTGTGTAGTAGCCGTTATAAGTACCCTCTCATCTACTCCCAGTATCTAAGGTATGCCGGCCTCGTCACATAGTCACTGAATCATGTAAGGGAATGGTAGATTAGTTATCTTCCCAAATAGTTTGTCATGGATTCATGCCAGAGGATAACTACAAAATCAATAGCATATACAACCATCATATTAGCAACCAGGGATGCTCCCTCCCAAGTTAACACATTATTTGATGTAGTAAGTAATAATTGATATTAGATGAGAAACTACCAAAACTTGGCCTTAAAGGTCAATGTACCCTTCTTGATCACACCATGACACTCGATATATAGGGCCACATCACCCAAAGGTAAAATATAGCTGGCTATCCCCCTCTCATCTATAGTCGACCTCTAGCATAGTATATTGATCACTTACGACTCTCAGTCTGTAATTATACTCTATTGTAGATGCAAAACTGATATAATCTGGACTACAAATAACTCAGCAGATAATCTCTGCTAAAAGATCAACTCTGACCCCTCTCACAAGTGTATGATTAAGCCGTGGCTACTCCATGTGTCTTATGAGGCCTGGAAGTCTGCACATGGAAAGAAATATTGTGGCTCCATATGATGTATAAAACTTATGTACCATGGCCGGGCTGTAAGAACCAAGTGGTCAAGTCATCCACTCTAACTGATAATAATCAAAGAAAGACCACAACTGTGGTACTCTATACAGATGTGATATATCAATTCAGTGCTCCTCATAAATAAGTCTCTTAGTCCTACAAATATCTGAGATATAACTATCTATATTATAAATCTCCCGCATATCCTCTACACACCACTTTGGATGTGCCACCGAGGTATGTATAGGTGTAGGACTCTACACCTGCTGTACTAGTGCCTTATGGGAAGCCTTCTCTATACCTTCCTCGGACTGGGGTATATCTAACTTGTACATGTGTGGCACTACCCTCCTTAAACTAGGGTATCACTGATTACTCCTTTTGCACTGCATTCGTAGATGAATCCTATGACCCCTCCTCAGACTAGGGGTCCTGAGCTGTAACATATAGAGTAGTCTTAGAATCTTCTTCATCCTTATCATCATCATGATCACTCAGTGCAGGAGAGTGTGGGGGTGATATTCCAGCGAAATTCATCATCGGTCGGGATGTAACTACCTAATTAGCCTGGCATATCTATTCTCTAGTAACTCTATGTGCCACCCTACCTACCGCAACTCTACTCTACTGAATCGGGTACTCCTCCACTGAACCACTAGGCTCTAGATACTCACCTCATCTTCTTGAGGTATCAACCTTCTTCTTCTTAGCATCTTTTGGTGCCATGTGTACCTGGAAATTAATAATGTAGGAATTTTACCATATTCCGGGTAAGTCCAAGAGCTAAAAAGACTATAAAAGAAAAACAACAAAAATATAAACACTAAAATAGTGTGTTGCCTCCCACTCAGTACTTGATTTAATATCGCAGCACGACATGGCTGGGTTGGTTACTCAGACTTCACCAATAAGCCCATGGGTTTCCTCCCATATGGCACTTGATTTAATGTCGTGACACGATGCGGGTATCTTGATTACTCAAAATTCATCAAGATACCCATAGGAGTACCCCCTAGGGTCATTAATACAATCTATCAGTAACACCACTCTTATGTTGGTTGGTTGCTTCATTGATTTTTGAATATTGAATGTGGCCTCCTCACCTTTGACTCTAAACTTCATCTCTCCTTTTTCCATCTTGACCATCGCTCTACCTGTGGCCATAAACGATCTTACTAATATAATTAGCATCTTGGTGTCAACCTCACAATCTAGAATGTGACAAATTCAAATGGAAACATAAAGTTGTCAACTCTCACAATCACATCAAAAGAAATTCCCACCGATTTTTTCACCATGTGGTCAACCATCAACAACAACATTGAAGTTGGTTCGAAGGGTTCAAACCTAATTTCTTAAATAAGGCCAACAATATCAAATTTATGTTAACTCCTAAGTCATATAAGGCTTTGTCAAATTGTGATGACCCAATAGTACATGGTATAGTGAATTCTCCGAGGTCATCTTTTTTTTAGCCAAAGACCTCGTAGTGACTGTACTACAGTGGTGCAAGCCATCAACATCCTTAATTGCTTCATAAAATTTGTATATCCACGTATCTACACTAATGCCTCGAGAAGAGGAATATTTAAGATCAACTCTTTCAGTATCTCAATTAATTGCTTAAATTTTCCTTTCTTTTTTTTCTGCTTCAATCATTGAGGAAAAGGTGGGGGAGTTCTAAGAATTTGTCTTATTTCTTGCTCAACAATCTGTCCCTTACCTTTCCTTAGCAACTACATCATCACAACTTGTTGCCTTTTCTAACTCCACAATAGGTGTCTCATCAACAGTAGCTTTTGCCGTAGGTAGTGGGGGATCCATAGTAGTCATACCACTCCTTCTGGTAATGGAATGAACATGACTGTTATTTTTTGGATTTTGCACAGTGTTGCTCGAAAGGGTACCTGACTGCCTCTAGTTTAAAGTTGTTGACATTTGCCAAAATTAGTGCTCTAACTAATTGATAGCAGTTGCGTAGGATTTGACCTTCTGGATCAACCCTAAAATGTCATCCTTAATCTTCTTAAGGATAATCTCCTGATTTTCTTTACCTTTTATCAACTTGGTCATCATTTCTTCCATTCTTGATTTTACATCTCATCTACCACATGGAATATACCTATGTCCCTTCTCTCTATAGTCGTCCTTCTTCCTCCAGTCACTATCTCACTCTCTATACGGTCTCTATATCTGTAATAGTAGTTCCAACCTTTGTTTCCTTGTCCTTGAGCTCGAAATCCCACCAACTGACGATCCGAATAATTTGCTTCCTCCTTTAATTCTGACTCATAATCTTCAAAATCTAAACCCTATACTGATATTGCGTTCACTTTCTCAAAAGTTGTTGCTGCAAGCTGCTTTTCTAGTACCCCTAGATTAGTTCTTAGCGGTGCAATTTCTTGTGCTACTGAATCATTAACTACTTTTTAGTCACAGAAGGCAACAATAGCATATTTGACAGAGGCCCTCTCAGCCTTCCGAGTTTGCACCCTCGGTTAGTGAGCGAGATATAATCTAGCATATTCAAAGATACCTCCTAGCGTAGTCTTATAAAAACTCCTCCAAATATAGTGTATGCCATGGCTCTGGAGATGATGGTCAAGGCTCGGTAAAATATCTCCAATAAAGCTTGTCCCTGACATTCGATGGTTGGGTACCATACTCAGAGTCTTCTTGAACCTGAACCATGCCTCATACATAGATTCTAACTGCAGTTACCTAAAATTATAGATCTCTTCCTTAAGATCCAACATCCTAGATGGAGGAAAGAATTGGTTCAAGAATTGCATACATAACTCACTCCATGTAGTGATAGAGCCTCTTGGCAGTTACCTTAACCATAAAGATGTTTTTCTTGTAAGTGAGAAGGGGAACAACTTCAATCTAAGTGATTTTTGATTCACCCCTGGAATGGTATATGAACTGAAGAGCCCGATAAAATTTGCAAGGTACAAATTTGCATTATCTAGCAAACCCAAAAATACACCCTTCAAATTTAAGAGCTAGATCATTGCACTCGTGATGTCAAACTTGATGCCTGAGAGTAAAACGAGATAAATAATGGGTCCAGTCTCTGCCGGCTCAATGTATCCTAGATCTTCTTCATCTTCTATATATGGATGCACATACTGATATACTGAGAACACTTGAACACAAGTACCTCTAGCACTATTATGATTTCCATAGAGTACTGCTCAACGGTCTGCTTTTTATCTCTGCTCAGCTAGCTCTGCATCCCTAGCTAGCCACTGAGCTTTCTTCATTGCCCTTCCATTATTTTCAGCTTGAGCTAAAAGCTTACCATTCAATCAAATATTCTGTACTTCTTTGCGAGGAGAGGGAGGTATAACATCATGAATTCCTTTAGGGTTATCATCTATTTTCTATTCCACCATCCTACTAGGTATTTGTAGGATCCTCTTTGGATTCGAATTCACTAGGAATAAGGGATTGCCTCTACTCCGTGTGTTAGGAATACATCGGCGTATTCCCAACTAATAACAAAAAAGAAAACTCAAAAATTGCAGCAACTTTAAATCACAAATCAACACCGTATTCCCTGGCAACGATGCCAAAATTTAGTGATGTCCAAGCTATACCTCCTCTTAGAAGATGATACTATCGCTGCCAAATATAGTAACCCAACAAAGGTTGAGGTCGAATACTAAGGGAGTGCTTGAAATAGTGGCTTTCAGCTGTTGTAATCAATGGGCAAAACTGAAAAAGTAAATAGGGGGTTTTAAGTATCAATGTCAAATAAGTGGTGAGTATCAACTTCGATTTTAATCAGTCGTAGTTGAACACTAGGATTGTAATCCCCTGGCTTCTCACTCCATAGGTTTATCGTGCTTTGTTGAACCAACCCGATACCTTGCATTAGATACGATAAGTTATGTATCTTCTATAGTCTTTTGAATGAGAAGAAGTATTTCACCCTTTACTTTTTGAGTCTCAGGATGTCGCCTTACTAATCCTTATCTTGATCCCAGTTAACTATTACCTTTTGAGTCTCTAGTCATTAGATGAAATCTAACCATCTTACTTAGATAGTACCTAGTAGCGTGGATCAACAGTTAAACTCCAAATTACTATTGTCATTATCTTTTCCTAGGCACTTCTCCTCTTTTGGAGTAAGTAGCAATAATATACGTGGGATCCTAATATGTGCACACGTTAAGAAAACTATTAAAGTTAAGATAATACAATGCATGTATGTGTATCGGTTCAGAAAATAGTAGCACATCCCCTACTTCATCAATCTACTAGGGTTTTAACCCTAGCTAAGGGTTTTTAGCCGCTCATTCTTGTGAAGTAATCAAAAACATTCATGATTGAAAGCATAAGATGAAATCACAATAACAAGAAGTAAAAACCCAAAATCGTAACTAAATTAATCAACCGAAATTAATACCGGAGAATTCTAAGACTGAAATCGAATCTTGGAATCAAAATATGTTTGTAAGTATCAAGAGTGCATAACTTGTACTAAAAAACACATAAGGGGTATTTATAGTACATTAGGAAACCGTAAAACAAAAGCCTGAACGAAATAAGAGAAAAAAGGGTCGTGGCTATTTGTGGTCCCTACATATGCCCTGGCCTGCAGTCTGCAGGGTGGGTGAATACAGTGACCCCATATGCCCGGACCAAAAAATCCTGCAGGTTAGCTCTTGAGATTTTGGACTTGGACACACGCTTTTCCAACATGTGGTCCATATGTGCTACATGCGGTCCATATGTTGACTTAGCATATGCCGAAAGTTATTTTTCATCTCTTCTTCAATTCCCGCATATGTTTTTTTCACGAACAATCCCAAAAGTGTCCCGAACATCCATAATTTCTCCCATAAGTAGCCAAAATCACATGTTTTCATCTTTTTCATGAACTTAGCATCCAAAACATGATTTCCTGCAAAACATACCCAAAATACATCATATCTAACAAAACAACCTCAGAAACTTGCATATTTTCCTCGTTTTAAGCATTAAAAGTGCTATATTTCTATAGCACATCAATTCATCGACCCCTTTTTGTTCATTAAATCAAGTTGGAGGAATGCCTCGACCTCCTTTAGTTTACCAAATCAAATTGTGGGAATGCCTCGAGCCCCCTTTTCATTAAATCATAACATAGCCAACAAGGCTTATAAAATCCATGTTCATTGTTTAACCATTTATGCAGGGTAATAATATAGGTGAGTGAGTCAAACCAAGTGACAATATCATAATTTAAAACCATTTACACAAGTGGATTAAGGGAACACAATTGTTTAAAACCAATTCCAAGTTCAAAACATCAATTTGGGGCGTATACCCTACCTTCAATCCAATTCCTACACCCATGCACCCCGTTAGTTCAAAAACATTTAATTCAAAGTAGGAACAACTTTAGGTCACCGTACAACTCATCAAGTGACCCTACGACTTGTAGGGTTCAAGTCATAATCAAGATAGAAACTCTTGGGTACCCATTGGTAGCCCTACGACTGGTACCTTATGACTCATATAGAGCAATTACAACTTATTGAGTTTAGTCGTGATCAAGGCAGCAACTTAGGCAAACTTTACAGGTCAGGCTATAGTTTGGGACTATACGACTCCTATAGAGTCTTTACAACTCATAACCCCTAGTCATAGTCACAATAAAAACTTCAGGCTAGTACATTGGTCTGGCTACGATTGGGGTCCTACGACCCATGTAGACACCCTACGACTCGTAGAGAGAGTCATTATCTGGGAAGTGAGCTCAAAGGTCAAGAAATTTTCAAGGAACAAATATCTGAGGTGTTAAATTATCCCTCCAAGGATCATTTATCCCCAAATAATGAAGCAAGGAATCCCTTAGCACGATTTAGCACAGAACACAACTACACTTTCCTTTAACAAAGACAAAAGAAATATTAAGGAATACACTTGCCTCAGGCACAATTATCCGAAGCGGGGAACAAGAATGAATATTTGGACTTCATGTCCTTTTTAGCTTCCTATGTAGCTTTTTCAACCTTTTTGTTCCTCCATATAACCTTAACCAAAGCCACATCTTTTGTCCTCAAAAGACGGACTTGTCTATCTAAAATCCTTACTGGATTTTCTTATAGGACAAAGAATCCGAAACACCAAAACTCTCCAAGGAAACAACCAAAAAAGGATCACCCACACACTTCGTCAATATCAAAATATGAAACACCAGGTGAATGAAATCTAAACTCGAAGGCAATTCCAACTCATAAGCCACATTGACCACTCACCTTAAAATACGATAGGGAATAACATAATAGGAACTGAGCTTTCCCTTCTTCCCAAACTACATCACTCCCATCATGGGAGACACCTTCAAGAAAACTAAATCATCCACATCAAACTCCAAGTCCTTCGCCTCACATATGCATTGGACTTTTGGCGCTCTTAAGCATACTCCAAATCACCTTCATCTTCTCTATGGCTTAGTAAACCAAGTTGAGAAAATACAACCTATTCTCACCAACCTCAAACCACCCAATAGGAAACCTACACCTCCTACTATAAAGAACCTCAAAAGGAGTCATCCCAATGCTAGAGTGATAGCTATTATTATACATATACTCTATAAAAGGCAAGTGTCTACCCAACTACCACCAAAATCAAGTACACAAGATCTGAGCGTATCTTCCAAAGTTTGAATATTATTCTCCGCTTGTCCATCTATTTGAGGATGAAAAATAGTGCTAAGGTTTAATTTAGTCCCCAAACCTCTCTGAAACAGCGCCAAAACTGAGATGAGAACTACATACCGCAATCAGACAATAGACTCAGGAGCAGCATGCAACTTGACGACCTCCTGAATAAAGATCTTAGCATAATCTTCTACAGAATAGTTACTCTTCACTGGTAGGAAACCAGCAATCTTGGTCATCCTATCAACGATGACCCAAATCAGATAAAACTAATGGTGAGATCGCAAAAGACCGGTGACAAAATCCATATTGATCACTTCCCACTTTCACGCAGGCAACTCAATCTCTTTAGACAAACTGCTATGCCTCAAGTGCTCAACCTTCACATGTTTACACACCATACACTTAGCCAAAAAATTGGCCACATCTCTTTTTATGTTACTCCACCAATAGATCTCTTTCAAGTCATGGTACTTTTTCATAGAACCAGGATAAATAGTGTACCTTAACTCCTGAGCCTCAACCAAAATACTTTCTCATAGCCCATCGACATTGGGAACACATAATCTCTTTTGGTACCTGAAGGTACCATCACCACCCATCTTAAAACCTATCTCCTTCTAGTAACCCATATTATCCTTAATTTGCATCAAAGTAGGGTCCAAAACCTATTTATCCTTGACCTCCGCACTAAGAGATGACTTCTTCATCTCTTGAATAATCACACCAGCATCCTCAGAATATAAGAGACAAACTTTAAGATTATCTAGCTGGTGAATATCTTTCACAAATACGCATTTAGACATACACTATTGCTATCATAATACAAACTACACTGGCAGGGTAACATCAATATATCAAAGCAATTATCATCACTTGAGGGAATTCACAACCCTCTTGGTTTAATTTAAAATCATTATTCTTCATTAGTTATTCACATTATGCAATAGTTTGAGAATAGCTCAATATACGTACTTTTTAGATTCTAATCAAATTTGACAATATAGGGTTGAGGTCATTACCACTTCAATTCTCAAATATTCATAAATTAGGGGAAATCACAATCCCTTAGCTTATTCACCATACCCATGCACCCCACAAGTTTAAAACCATAATTAAAGCATGAACAATCATATATAAAACATGGGAAAATATTATTCAAACACAGACATTTAAAACCCTCAACCCATGTTCCAAAATCAACATAAAAACCATATGAATAATACTTTAAAACACATGATTTTAGCAAAGTAATAACTAGGGAAGAGTAACATGCCTGAAATACCCAAGATTATGGAGAGAATTCAACCCTTGAAGCTCTACTTGACCCACTTTGTGGAAACCCAAAGTATTGATGCTTAAGAGAATTTGAGAGAGAAGAAAGAGTGTTATTATTAGTTATGAATCTACAATAATCCCTTTTAATGCATTATGGATGAGGGGTTTTAATTGGGTAAGAAGGTAATTATCTCCAGTGACTATGGGTTACACTGCGACTCAAACGACACATTATGACTCGACACCATGAGTCGTAGCTAAGACAATGTCATTAGGCACACATAATGTTAACCCTATGACTTAAGATCATACGACTCATAGGGTCGTAGTCGTCACCGTGATAGCAATATTTGGAATATACACTGGTTTGACAACGGTTGGGACATAATACTCGTAATGAGTCCATACGACTCATTTGGGAGCCACTAGTACTCAGAATAGAAAACTTAGCCTTACGTACTTGTTAGGCTATGATTCATGTCCAACGACTCGTCAAGACTCTCTATGATTCGTTAGGGGAGTTGTAGTTAGGACAGTAAAGATAAAATTTTAGAAATTTTAAAGTACCAAGAATTCAGGGTGTTACATAGCCCTAGTAGCAATATATCCTGAAGGACAGTTACTCAAATTATGGATGGGCTAGCCACATCTGAAACACTTGTTTTTTCCCTCATCAAAAAACCATGGTGCAACTGACTATAAAATCTGCAAGAAGAATATAATGGATCTGACTAGGCCTTACTGGCCTGAGATTGAGCACCCTGTGCCTTAAACCCACCATTTCTCTGAAAGCAACAATCACTGGACAACATAGGATAGGGAGCACTAGCCATAGAATAAGAGCAAGAGTTTCCCTATTCTTCTTAGACCATTGCCTTCCATATCTACCATTATTTTGTTGGCCTCTACCTTTCTTAGAATACCAGAACCTCTTACCTTGTCTCTCCCCTATATTGGCTTATTTCTTCTTTTTATCTTTAACCTGTTGTATATACACCACAAGCCTAGAGATATCCATATCACTATTCAGCAAGGTGGCCTTGCACTCCAGTACCAAGTCTCGGGACAAACCCAAAGCAAACTTTCTCATCTTAGCCCTCTTACTTAACACTAACTCAGAAGCATCATGGGACAACTGATGAAATTTCAAGGCATACTCTTTTATAGACATCGTACCCTATTTTAGATTCATAAACTCCTCAGCTTTAGCCTCCCTTAACTCCTGAGGAAAGAAATGATCCAGAAAGGCACCAGAAAACTAATCCCACGGTGCCAACTCTGCATCATCTTCCCTATGATGATCCCATTCCTCATACCACTGATATGCCACATCCTTCAACTAATATACAACAAATTCCACACCTTAGAGTCAGAATCATGCATAACTAGAAAGATCTTATCTGTCTCATATATGAATTCTTGAGGATCCTCCTCAACCTTAGAGCCAGTAAAGGTTGGAGAATTGAGACTAATGAATGGCCCAACTCGAGTAACCTTAGAAGAACACACAGCAGTACCAAGAGGACCCAACTGATGTGACTAGAATGTCATCAAGTGGGTCAACAGATGAATAGAACAATAAAACTTAGCATTAGATATGTCTCTTTGAGGTGGTGGGGCATGATCATATTCAGCCTGAGGAGCACGAGGAGGACTGGTGGAACTCCATGAGAGGTAGTACAGTCAGGAGTTGGGACCCTAGACCAGGTCTAAGCTCCATAAGTAGGATGAGTTCCATCTACAGTATCCTCAGGTGGGACAGAAGAGGTTCCTCGAGTGTCAAATCCTCAACGAGGCATGATCTAAAATATGAACAAACGAGAATTAGAGGATATTCCAACATCTTAGATTCTACAGCCAAAAAATAGAACACAAGAATGGGAAACATTCCTAATGCCTTGTAGCCTCTCCTTTATAAGTGTGGTGCGCCACACACCCATAACTGAGACTCTACTTGACATGTCTTTATGGACACCCACTGACACCAAACCCTAGCTCTAATACCAACTTTGTCATGACTCAAACCAGGGTATGGCCATGAATGGTATCTTAAGTCTACCAAGGACTCGAGACCACCCTCTTTACCTATCCAAACAAAACATAACACACCAGCAATGCCTGAATTTTGAACATATATAAAGATAGATAAAAATAATCTCAAAGACATCTAAGAGTGACAACAACAATACCCAATCCACAATAATATCCATAAAGCCTCAACTATTTAAAAAATAATCTAAGTTGGGACATGCTCCCAACTATAGCCAAAATGAGTCCAAAAAGGAATACTATATGACATATTCAACCAAAAAGTAATGGGCCTTTCAGAAGAAGGAGGCTCACCACTCTAAGCTGACACCTAAACAATCCTAAGATCACCTATCATTGCACAAGAAAAGTAGAAGTGCCTTCAGACCCTACATCGTATGGGGATACATTGTCTGGGGATAGTTAGTGGGATGAGAACTAGCATGCTACTCGGGATAAGGATAAAATAGTTTTAGTCAAAATTTTAATTTTAAACACACTATTCATATTCACATTTATACCTAAATATATATAATAGATGTTGGGGGTAAGGAAAAAGGTTTAACATAGTAGTAAACTATTATCCTAGACTATATAGCTCAACCATCATAAATAGGCACCCACGGGCTATATGGGTTTAACTTCACCTGCTGAAAGGGCCCTAGTGCATTTTAGCCATATGAACTAGAGGTATTAAGCGAGAATAGGGAATGTGTTGACCCCACATCAACCTTAGATACAAAATATATCAATAGTTAGAATCATACACACGGTGATTAAAACCAACCCTCACGTTGGCAAATGTGAGTTTCCATTATAAGTCATTTGAGACCCACAACTTCACGGCTTAGCTACATAACACCCATTAAACCTAATTAAAATAAGTTTCACATAATCCATTAATTAACCAAGGAATTGTACATTAAGGCACACCATACGTATCGTCATTCCAATTCGCTTGCAAGCTCATAATTATGCCATTACAATTCCATTAACTTGGGGAAATGGATCGACCCCCTTTTTTGTTCATTAAATCAAATTGGAGAAATATCTAGACCTCCTTTAGTTTATCAAATCAAATTAGGGGAATGCCTCAACCCCCTTTGTTCATTAAATCAAAACATAACCAACAAGGATTTAGAAATCCATGCTCATTATTTAACCATTTATGCAATGCAATAGTATAGGTAAGTAAGTCAAGCTAAGTGATAATTTCACAATTTAAAGTTATTTACACAAGTCAGTTGAGGTAATACAATTGTTCTAAGCCAATTCAAAGTTCAAAATATCAATTTTGGGGAAATATCTCTACCCCCATTCCAATTCCCACACCCATGCACCCTACTAGTTCAAAAATATTCAATTCAAAGCATGAAAAACTTATGAAAACCATGAAAAAATAATTCAAGGGTCAGCCATTCCAAAACCTTTAACCCATGTCAAATCCCACATTAAAATCCATACAATTAAACTATTTAAAACATATGATTTTCATAAAATAAGATTTGGGGAAGAGTAATATTCTTGAAAGTATCATAATTATTGAGAGAAAACACCCTTGAGAGTCCTAAGTGACCAACTTCTAGGAAACCCTAAGTGTTTTTTACCTTGAAGATTTGAGAGAGTTTGAGAAGTTATTTTTATTTCTTGTGGAGTAATAATATTACCCTATAGGGTTTTTAAGTCATGGGTCACAATTGAGGAATAGGGGAAATGTCCAAAGTTCCCTTAATTAAAAGCTGAAAAATGGTCGCTAGTGATTACTGGTCAAAATATGACTCGTCAAGTGACCCTACAACTCGTAGGGTCCAAGTTGTAATCAAGACAGAAACTTTTAGGTACCCATTACTTACCCTACGACTAGTACCTTATGACTAATATAGAGTCATTAAGACTTATTGAGTCTAGTAGTGATCAAGGCAGCAACTTAGGCAAACTTTACTGGTCAGGCTACCATTTAGGACTTACAACTCTTAAACCCTAGTCATAGTCACAACAGAAACTTAAGGCTAGTACACATGTCTGGATACGGTTAGGGTCCTACGATAGTATAAACACCCTATGACTTGTAGGGAGAGTCTTAATTTGTGTAGTGAGCTCAAAGGTCAAGAAATTTTTGGGGAACAAAAACTGAGGTGTCACATGGACCTAAGGCAATGGTTATGATACTAGTTAGACTCCATGTGAGCATTTTTCCCTTAGAAAGGCGTGATTCTACTTTATGAACTCTTAGTCTCTTAGTGTTGTAATGTTTGGATATTGGTGGTAGAATTTATACTTTAGGTGCATTCATGCTCACTAAATGGTACAACTCCAACCAAAACCATAATTTTTATACTATTCTCTAAAAAGTAATATATTACCACTTTTTACTTTTAAAATAGATTCTTTTAGAATAGGGATCGTACCACCTTATTTAATGATTTATTAGCTTTTGAAATTAAAAATGATGTTTTTAAAATTAAATTGATATTGAATTTGATTCCAACTACTATTTACTTTGATCAAGAGAGATTCTGACCCTTTTAATGCTATTATGTTGATTTAGTCCCGAAGTTGACCTCGGGAAATAGATTCACAGACTTTCACTCTTTTAGTCATAGTTTAAGTCTGTGTACTTATTATATATATATATATATATATATATATATATATATATATATATATATATATATATATATATATATATATATATATATATATATATATATATATATATAAATATCTATAGTAATAGATGGAGTAGATTAATGATGATGATTTCTGAAAGTCTTGGATTGGGACCAAACAAAATATATGAATATTCCTGAATCTAGTAGGGGCCCTTTCATCCATAAGCTGAGTACTGAGAATAGTGGTCGTCATAGGTCCTGCCTTTGCAATCTACTGAACTGGATGAGGTGTATACACCTGACACATTATGACAAATAGATTGATTATGGTTTACTATTGGTTTATATTGAATTCATTCATATGTATTACCTACCACCAGTATAATTGTTTGGTGCATATATCTATTGAAATTTTAGTGGTTGTATAGGTATCCAATATGATTGTTATGTGTTGAGTGTTTTATTGGAACTTTCAAGATTATGGGGGCACGATAAGGTATTGTTTGTTTGGACTATCTAGTTACTTTATTATTGGTTATTAAGGTTAGTTCGTGGCAGGATGGTTATGGACTAGTACCCAGGATTATCAATATGTTTCTAGTTCCTTCTTCCTTTAATATTGGTAAAATTATAGGTCACGACCCAAGGCTACCCATCATCATGACAACGGTGCTAACGGTCACAAGTGACGACAAGCTAAACACTGAACTGATACCTACTATGAGCACTAACTAATACTGTAATGTAATAAATGAGCAAACTATACACTGATAAGGTGATGTAAAACTAATACTGGAATACGAAGCAAAGGATATCTGAAATATCCGATAAAATACAAAAAACCAAACTATCTATCTGAAACAACTATTAATACTAAAATAACTGACAGATTGTCTAACTGATTATCCGAAAGCCTCTAAACATCATGAAGAGTTGATGGGACAAACCCCCCAACTAACTCCGACTGACTGAACATAATAAAGTACAGAAATAACTGAGATAAACATATTATGTCCTCGATGGATGAGGACTCACCACTACTACTGCAGAGTAATGTTAAGTTGTCTAATAGCGGTCAGGAGACTGAGCGTCTGAAACTATGTTATAAGACAACGTAGTACATATAAAAGTATGTGGTCATAACTTTAAATGTACTGGTATATGAGATGAGGATTAGCTGAAATGCATGAAATAACTAAGCATGATGCATGAACATGAAATATCAAAGAATGCAAGACCAAGTATAAAGATGTTATTAAGATAATCTATAATCTGAAAGACTGAAAGTTGTATAATTGAATAACTGAAAATCAGTACACTTGGTCAAGAAAACCTGAGCTGAGACACACTAAATACTGTATTGAGATTGTAGGAGGCATCATGTAACCGACATACCCTAATCTGAGTCAATCGGGATCCAACTTGTAACCCTAATTAGAAGAGTGTCAGTACTGTGCCATGGGTACTAACACTGGCTGACGATGAGGATCCACAAGTTTAATGTCCCGAAGGACTAGGGTGTCAAGCCTAAAGTGACGGGTAACCCCTGAGAGGAAGTCAAGCCTACACTGATGGATGAACCCTCATATTCTATGTTGGGTACGTAGATCTAGAATATAGGGACTGCTACTAACGACTCTGCCTAACTGACGGGGAAGCCACTATCCCTGCATTCGCTCGGTGCTAAATTCTACTCCCAACTGAACTGACACTAGTACTACACTGAACATTATTACATAACTGATAGTGCTCGTCATGATCATAAAATTAGAGTGAATAACAAGACTCGTGGTTTCACTAAATTATTACTTGAAAGATCCAAAGTTATGTAAAACACATAGGTATCGGGTGTTCAAAACTCGCTGGTACTGAATGATCAAAATATAGTATTAAGGCTTAGAACTGTAGTATGAAATCATGGTTCAAAAACATAGGCATTTCATCAAACATGTGAGAATCATGAACTTGAACATGAGAATGTCCTAAAATATGGGAAAAATAGCATGGTTACGTGACTAAGATCATAACTTAATAATATAACATGAAAATCACTTGAATATAACATGGGAGATTGAAACTTAAAGAATGGAATAACTTGACTTTTCATGGAACCATACATGGACATGAGTTGAGTTTAATTACTAAGGAAAGACATGAACTTAAACCATCTTGAACATACAAAAACTTCTTATTAAGAGAAAAATCAATACTTTAGTTAAAAAGGTTTTTGGGCTCCATGGGTGAAAGAGACCCATGGATGAACACCCCACATACCTTAAGATTCTTGACTTGGGAAAGAAACCCTATTCTTGATTCTTTTTTATAGGTTCTTGAACTTTGGGATCTTGAATTCTTGATTACTTGGGGGAAAAGGAATTGAATTTGTTCTTGGGGGAAGGAAGAGGGTTTTCTTGAGAGTGTTTTTAAGAAGAAGGAAAAATAATGACCTAAAAGATTCCCCAAGTCGTGTTATGGATGATTTGGGTTGAGGGGGAAAAGACCAAATTCCCCCTCAATTATTTAAATCAAGAACTAAACGCAAAATCCTTACTACGATATGGTCTTATCGCGGTCGAAAGAATCCCTTATCACGATGGGGTCATCATGAGGTTAGGACTAATGCCGCAACATGGGCTTACCGCGGTAAACCACTGGTTTCGTAATTCAAACATGCCCAAACCTTGTCTAAAAAATCTAAAACTCCTCCGAGGCATACTTTTTACATACCAGATAATAAATTAACTCAAACTAAAATCTCGGAGTTAGGAAGACCAAAATGAAATTTCTCAAAGTTTAGACCCCTTATGCATCAACTAAAAGCTGAATCAAGACAAGAATAATATGAGGTATTGCAATAATCCCCCTTGGGAACATTCGTCCTCAAATAAGATTGGTTAGACTAAGAGTACTGTACTAATGCAACTAAGATCATATACAGAACATGAATGACTTGGAACCTGATTACACAACTGAGTTTGAAATATGATACCTGAACTAAATTGGTTTAACGAATGCATACAATGACATGAGAATAGTTACATAGCTGGAGCAGACATAAAAAAGAATCAACCAAAAGAAAAATCATTACCTAAAGCTGAATCAGAGTTTGTAAAGAAAAGATGAGGCTTATTGGTTTGCACATCTACTTCTGCTTCCCAAGCATCTCCCTCAACAGACTAATTCCGCCAAAGGACTTTTAACCAAGGGAACTTTCTTATTCCTTAACCTACGAATCTGACGATCAAGGATCTCAACTGGGACTTCCTCATAGGAAAGGCTGTCCTTAACGTCCATATCTTCCAAAAGAATAATTACAACTGAATCACTAATACATTTCTTTAATAACGAAACATGGAACACTGGATGCACTGATGCTAAATCTGCAGGCAACTCAAACTCATAAGCTAACTTCCCAAAATAGTTTAAGATTTAATAAGGGCCAACATATCGTGGACTGAGTTTCCCCTTCTTGCCAAATCTCTTCAGTCCCTTCATAGGCAAAATTTCAAATAAACTAAATCACTAACTTCAAATTTAAGATCTTTTTTCCTCATAGCTGTATAAGATTTTTTATGACTTTGGGCTATTTTCAGCCTCTCCCAAATCAACTAAACTTTCTCCATTACCTCAATCACTGAATCTGGCCCTATCAATGCAACTTTACCTACTTCAAAATAACCAATAGGAGACCTATATCTTCTTCCATAGAGAGCCTTAAATGTTTCCATCTGAATGCTGGAGTGATAGCTGTTGTTGTAAGCAAACTCAATCAAAGGTAAGTGGTGATCTCAACTACCTTTAAAGTCAATAACACATACTCTCAATATGTCTTCTAAGATATAATGGTCCTCTCTGCTTGACCATCTATCTGAGGATGAAAAGTTATACTGAGATGAACTTGGGTACCAAGACCCTTCGTAAAGGCCTTCCAAAAGTAAGAGGTAAAATAAGTACCTTTATCTGAAATAATGGACAACAGAATCCTATACAACTTAACCAACTCCCTAATATAAAGCCTGGCATAATCCTCAGCTGAGTACAAAGTATGAACTGGCAAGAAATGAGCTGACTTGATTATTCTATCTACAATGACCCATATCAAATCATGTTGATGACGAGTACGAGGCAACCCTGTCACAAAAACCATGTTCACCACTTCTTACTTTTAAGTGGGGATGCTGAACTCCTACAATATACCACTAGGCCTTTAGTGCTCAACTTTAAACTGTTGATAATCTGGATATTTAGCCACAAACTCTGCAATATCCTTCTTCATACTACCTCACTAATAGATTTCTCACAAATCACAGTATATCTTAGTGGCTCCTGGGTGAATAGAATACCACACACCATATGCTTCTGCAAGTATGCACTATCTCTTACCATCAACATCATGTAACACATAGCCTGCCCTAACAATAAAGCACATCATCTTTCCTTGGGAGTAATCCTTTACTTTCTGATTTCTAATTGTCTACTTCAACTTAACCAAACTAGGATCCCTATCTTGATTTTCTTTTACTTCAGCAATGAAGGAAGATTCTGAACAATTCTAAACTAATATACTAACCTCAGCTGAATCAACGAATTGAACACCTAATCTAGAAATTTGATGAACCTCACTGACTAACTTCTTCTTATCCTTCTCAACATAAGCAACACTACCCGTTGACAACCTGCTAAGTACATCGGCCACTGCATTGGCCTTGCTCAGATGATACAACACACTTATATCATGATCTTTTAACAACTCAAGCCACCTTCTTTGAAAAAGATTTAGATCTTTCTACGTGAACACATACTATGAACTCTTATGGTAAGTGAACACATCAACATGAACCCCATAAAGATAGCGCCTCCAAATTTTTAAGGGAAAAACAGCCGCTGCCAACTCAAGATCATGGGTAAGATAATTCTTTTCATGGGGTTTAAGTTTTCTAGAGGCATAGGATATAAACTTGCTACTTTGCATCAAAAAAACAACCAAGACCAACTTTAGAAGCATCACAGTAAACTACAAATCCGTCAAAACCATCTGGCAAAGTCAAGACTGTGGCGAAAGTAAGTCGAGTCTTCAACTCCTAAAAACTCTTCTCGCAGGAATCTGACCACTAAAATTTGACCTTCTTCTAAGTCAATTGAGACATAGGGGATTCAATAGAATAAAAACTTTAAAAATCATATTTAATAGCCATCCAAACCCAAGAAACTCTGAATATCTGATGGAGAAATAGGTCTAGGCCAGTTTCTCACTTCTTTGGTCTTTTGAGGGTCAAATCGGATACCATTACCAAAAATAATATGGCCACAAAAAGCTATTGATCTGAGACAAAATTTCCACTTACTGAACTTAGAAAACAACTGATGAGTTCTAAGGGTGTGCAACATAATTCTCAGATGGTCTGCATGATCATTCTCACAATGGAAATAGTCAAGAATATCATCAATAAAAACTATGACGAGCAGGTCCAAGTACTGTTTGAACACCCTGTTCATCAAGTGCATAAAAAGTGCAGGGGTATTCGTTAGTCCAAAAGACATAACTAGGAATTCAAAGTGACCATCCAATTTCTGAAGGCTAATTTTAGAATGTCGCATTCTCTAACTCTAAGTTGATTATAGCCGGATCTGAGGTCTATCTTAAAGAAATAACTGGCACCCGGAAGATGGTTGAACAAGTCATCAATTCTTGGTAGTGGATACTTATTCTTGATTATGACTTTGTTCAACTGATAGTAGTCGATGCATATTCAGTGAGAACCATATTTCTTACATATGAAAAGAACTGAAGCGCCCCACAGAGAAACACTAGGCCTGATAAAACCCTTATCTAAGATATTATTTAACTTCTTCTTAAATTTCTTAATCTCATCTGAAGCCATTCTGTAGGGTGGAATAGAGATGGGCTGGGTATTAGAAAGGAGATCTATTTTGAAGTTAATTTCCCTTTTAGGAGGAACTCCGGAAGATCTTCAGGGAACACATCTAGGAATTCTCTTACAACTAAAACTAACTCAAGACTAGGAGCCTCTGAATTTAAGTCCTTGACTTGAACAAGATAGTAAGCACACCCCTTAGATATCATCTTTCTGGCTTTAAGATATGAAACAATATGACCCCTAAGCACTGAAATACTACCCCTTTCTTCCATAACTAGTTCATTAGGAAATCAAAACTGAACGACTCTATTTGTATAATAAACTGAATCAAAGCATGAGTAGAGCTAATCCATGCCAAGAATAATATCAAAATTAGTCATCTCTAACTCCACCAGATTAATTGAGGTAATTTTCTTATATACCCATCTAGTTATAATAAATTTACCCACTTGGTAGACACTGAGAAAGGCTTTGCTAAAATTTTGGCATTGATACCAAAATTAATGATTGTGTAAGAAGTCACAAAATAAAGTAAAGCTCTGAGATCTAACAAAGCATAAATATGAAGATGGAAAACCTGTAACGTACCCATAACTACATCAGGAGAACTTTTCTGATCATGATGAGTCTGGAGTGCATACAACCTATTCTGAAGCTGCCACCGGTTGCACTGAAAGTGGCACCCTGCTAAGTCGGGAGACCTGCTGGAGTTGATGAGAAACTGGACTGGCCTTGTTGACGATCACTTTTTCCCCTCTAAGCGAGCACCACACACTCTTGAACCCTGTGTCCTAGCTTGCCACAACCAAAAAACATATCACTACCCTCTTTGACCACTGCTCACACTGCCCTAGGACTTAGATCCAGGGTCCCTATCCCAATTGTCTTGCCTAAACTTAGGCACTGGTGCACTAGTTGAAGATGAAGCTGGGGCTGAAAAATTCTGACGGAACTGAGAATGGTTACCGCCTTCTGATCATAGCTAAGAAAAGTTAAAACAACCTGTTCTTGCCCTCCTATTCTCTATCTCTATCTCCTTATGCTTTTCTAGATAGGTCCATCTTCTTAGTCAACATGGCAGTCCTACACTCCTTAACAGCACTTTAGATACACCAGACACAAACTTACTCATTCTAGACCTATTATTCGCCACCACAGAAGGAGCATACCTCGCCAACTGAGTGAACTTAAGTGAGTACTCCTTTATGCTCATATTACCCTATTCCAATTTGATAAACTCCAGAACCTTAGATTCCCTCAACTCTAAGGGAAAAAACTTATCTAAGAAAGTTGTGGCAAACTTCTCCCATTGCATCAACACTATAGTCTTCCTTTCACTGCTTAAACTAGGTATGCGCTACATCCTGCAACTGATATGCATCCAACTCTACACTATCATATGAAGTGACACCCATGATATCTATTATTTTTTCCACTATATCCAGACATTCCTGCGGATTCTACTCATACTTGGATCCCAAAAACAAAGGAGAATTCATTTAAGCAAAATCCTGAATGCTAATTACAACTTTATTTGCCATTGTATTAGATGGATAAATAGCTTGCTGGTTATTTTAGGCAGCTACAGAGTGAGCTAAGGTAGTGACAGCAGCCCTAAATTTGGTGTGGGAGACATGTTCATTCAGGGGATCTTTCTAAATAGGTGGGGGTGCAGGATGATCCCCATTCTTTCTTCCATTATTTCTTTCGAGAGGCATTATCTGTAAACAGAATAAAAGATGAGTTACAAAGAGGTATTAAATGGAGCTCATGCTCTTTCACACGACATAAGCATTGAAAAAAAGGAAACTTTCCTACAAATGTCTCATAAACTTTACACCCATGCACAAGATTCTACTAAATATGGATTTCAGAATCCATAGGATACTTTAAAACCTTAGGCTCTAATACCAAGTTTTTCATGACCCGAGGCTACCCCCTAGTCGTGACAACGGTGCTTACGGTCATAAGTGACCATAAGATAACCCCTGAACTGGTACCTATTGTGAGTAATACTGTAATGTAACTCATGAGCGGAAGATGCACTGATAAGGTACTATAAAACTAAATACTAGAATACGAAGTAAAGTATATCTAAAATATCTAATAAAATATTAAAAACCAAACTATCTATCTGAAACAACTATTAATACGGAAATAACTAACTAACTATCTAACTGATTATCCAGAAGCCTCTAAACATCATAAGGAGTTGATGGGACAACCCCCCCCCCCCCCAACTAACTCTGACAGACTGAACATAAAAAAGTACTAAAATAATTGAGAAAATATATCATGTCCTTGATGGATGAGGACTGACCACTACTACTGTTAAGTAACACTGACCTGTCTAAGAACATTCGAGATACTGAGCGTCCCAATCTATGTTATAAGACAACATAGCATAAAGAAAAATATGCGGTCAGTACTTTGAATATACTAGTATATGAGATGAGGACTGGCTAAAATGCATGAAATAACTGAGTATTAATGCATGAACATGAAATATCTGAGAATGCAAGACCAAATATAAATATGTTACAAAGATAATCTATAATTTGAAAGGCTGAAAGCTGCATTACTAAATAACTGAAAATTTGTACACTTTGTTAAGCAAACCTGAGCTGAGATAGACTAAATACTATACTGAGACCTTGGAAGGTATCATGTAACCGACATACCCAGATCTGAGCCAATAAGGGTCCAACCTGTAACTCTAGTTGGAAGGTGACAGTACCATGCCACAGATACTAATACTGGCTGATAATGTGGATCCACAAGGCTGATTTCCTAAAGGACCGGGGTGTCAACCCTAAATTGATGGTGACCCCTAAGAGGAAGTCAAGCCTAAACTGACAGGTAACCCCTTATATCCTATGCTGGCTACATAGTTCTAGAATATAGGGACTGCTACTAATGACTCTGTCTAACTGACACAGAAGTCACCATCCCTACATTCGCTTGGTGCTAAATCCTACTCCCAACTAAACTGACGCTAGTACGGAACTGAACTAAGTTTAACTAAACAGTATTACATAACTGATAGTGCTCATCATGATCATAAATATCTAAGTAAATAATAAGACTCATGGTTTCACTGAATTATTACTTAAAAGATTTGAAGTCATGTAAAATACATAGATATCGGGTGTTTAGAACCTACCAACACTGAATGATCACAATACAATTTTAAGGATTAGAACTATAGTATGAAATCATGGTTCGAAAATCCCCAAAACATAGACATTTCATCAAACATGTGAGAATCATGAACTTGAACATGGGAATATCTTAAAACATGGGATAAATAGCATCGTTACGTGACTAAGATCATAACTTAATAATATAACATAAAATTCACTTGAATATAACATGGGAGATTGAAACTTAAAGCATGGAATAACTTGACTTTTCATGGAACCATACATGGATATCAATTGAGTTCAATTACTAAGGAAAGACATGAACTTAAACCATCTTGAACATACAAAAACTCCTATATAAGAGAAGAATCCATACTTTAGTTAAAAGGGGTTTTGGGCTCTATGGGTGAAAGGGACCCAAGGATGAATACCCCACATACGTTAAGTTTATTAACTTGGGAAATAAACCCTATTTTTGATACTTTCTTGAATGTTCTTGAAAATGGGGAGCTTGAATTCTTAATTACTTAAGGAAAAGAGAATTGAATTTGTTCTTAGGGAAGGAAGAGGGTTTTCTTGAGAGTATTTTTGATAAGAGTAGCAAATAATGCCCTAAAATATGCCCCAAGTCGTGTTATGGACAATTTGAGTTAAGGGGAAAAAGACCCAATTGCCCTCAATCATTTAAATCAAGAACTAGACACAACATCCTCACCACAAAGTGGTTTTATCATGATTAATGGAATCCCTCACCACGATGCGGTCATCATGAAGTTCTGACTAATGTTGTGACGTGGGCTTAATACTGTGAACCACTTATTTTGTGATGCAAACATGCCTCAAACCTTGTCCAAAAATTTCAAAACTCCTTTGGGGCATACATTTTACATCTCCAAACTTGAATTAACTCAAAAACTAACGTCTCAGGGTCGAGAAGAGTAAAATAAAAGATCTCAAAGTTTAGAGGTCTTGAAAATGACTAAGTCCCCAACACTTAATAAAATTTTTAAGCCTTGGACCTCTTACGCATGCAACTAAAAGCTGAACCAAGGTAAGAATAATACGGGGTATTACATTACAATATGTTTAGGGGCCTTCATTGTGCTAGTCTTATCTTCCCTATCTGGTTCTGACCCTACATACACATACATGCATGCACACACACACACATATATTGTAACGACCTAAAATTTGATGTAAATTATGTATTTCTATATGATTTGACTATTTAATCCCTTCCTGTAGATGCATTATGGTATTTTTAGGGTGGGGGTGATTGGCAAGGTTTTTGATGTATTTTGGTGCCTTTTGTGCAGTATTGTGGTTTTTGATAATTTTGAGAGCCTTATTATGGACATGTGTGGTTATCCTTTGATTCATGCGATGGATGGCTGAATGGACAGTGCCATCAGATCCAGAACGTTGATTTTAGAATGGTAACATATTTGTTTTGATTTTATGGTTTTTAAATCTCATTTAGATCCTCGATTTAGAAATTGTGCTTTCATGTTTCAGGGTTCAACTTTGTGAAAATGATGTATTTTTTAAAATTATATAATGCCAATGTATTCGAAACATCGAGTTTAGTAAGGTTACATAGTTCATTTGCATAAATTAAACTCTAAATGACTCTCGAGGCCTTAGCAAAAACTTGGAAAATTTTCCAAGTTTCAGCTGATATCTGGTGCCGGAGAGGATAGTGCGATAGCACAAGGGGTGATTGTGATTGCAATATCTGCACCTGAGGTCAGATAGTGTGATTGCACATCCGGGAGTGCGATAACACTACCTGGATACCTGGTATGTGAATAAATGACCCTTTATGTTATGATTTTAGGCATTTTCTCCCTTGCCTATTAAGAGATAAACCCTAAAATAGTGTGAGAGATTAAAAGTAAAGCTTGTGGATGCTTGGGAAGCTAGATTAATATTTATTTCTTGATTCTATTATGGATTTAAGGTGAGATTTTATCATTCTCTTACTCTAATTCTTGATTTATTGTTCAAAACTCTATAAACCTTATTACTTGATTTATCCCTAAATTTTACTCCTTTTCACTTGTATAATATTTCTAACCCTATAATTAATAGATTTTCCTTAATTCAACCTTCAAAATAACTTCAATTCATAAATTTAAAATGGATTTCAAAGGTTTTACTTAGTAAAGGTTAAAAATAATTTTTCTTCTATTTGAACCTCATTTAACCCGATTTAACTTGACTTTTCAACTATAGATTCCTAAAGGTATGGGAAACATGTTTTTAAAGTAAAATTTTAATTTTGCCTTTTTCTTTCGAAAATCCATTTTGAGGGCCCATTTTGATCCCAAACCAAAAGTAGAAAATATGGATATCATTGGGTTTTAGTTAATTTCGAGATCGATTATGAGAAGTAAGGTCGTGGGTACAAAGTATAGCAGACCAGTTTTGACATTCGAGGTAGGTTATGGCTTAATTCTTTCAGACTGGGTTGAGTAGTGAATTTGTATACAAAATACATGTTATAGGTATGAACTAATCATGAAAAATGTCTATCTATGTGTTATGCCAATGTGGGCGCCTATATATGTCATAATCATTGGTTTTTGAGATTTAAGTGGTATGTATGACTGAGTGGGGTCCATGTGTGTTGATAACTAAAAATACGTGTGGATAATTATACTGTGTTGTTGAAATGCCTATTGTGGTAACATTGATGTATTGTGTTGTATTCATAACATTGGTGTATTGTGTTGTATTCATACCTTATTGGCATATGAATCATGTGGGATTTCTCAAATGGTGGAGATAATAAGTGATTGCTGGCTCACACGGTTGTGAAAATATGTCATTGTGGTTGATTGTGGAAATATATCACAAAATGGGTTATGCAAATACTTATATGACCATTGCATCATCATCCTCATGGCATCACATACATAATTTCAATTGTTTATTATATGTTTTATAATTTATACTTGTTAGTGTTGAATGTGTACTTGATTTGCGCCTTATGTTATATATATGCTCTGGAAACACTGAAAATATTAGAATTACTGAAAATACTAGAAATGTTAGAAATACTAGAATTACTGAAACACTGGAAATACTAGAATTACTGGAAATACTTGGAACATCAGATTTCATAGACATTCTTCGAAGGTTATGCCAGAGAAGAGTCATGGATATTGGTTGTATTTGAATTGATGAACCCTCCATGGGTCCTACATCAGGAATAGTTTGCTTTGTAGGTGTATACGGGGTAGTATATGGGTTGATGTACCCTCCATGGGTCCCACACCGGGAAGGCTTGCCTCTATGGATATATGCGGAGGTTGTGCGACAACCTTGTATATCATCATCATCATGATCATTATCATACTTATTATGTTTGCTTCATTATGGTTGTGATATGATTGTACTTCTGCTTGAATTATTACCTATCTAATTATTCTATCTTCTTATACTTGTACTCGATGATCTTGCATGTGTATTGTCCTTCATTGTCCTACATGTATGTGGTCTATAATTTACTTGTGGTATTTTCTATGTTTGTTTCAATATATGTTATAAAATAGAACTTTTAGGGCAAGCGGTGTGGTCTACCGTTGTGGGACATTTTTTGATATTATAGGTGACGTGCCCTTAGAGTGTATTTTCTATATATTATTTTCTACTTTGCTCAGTCAGCCTATGATACCTACTTAGTCCAAGTGGGACTATACTCACTCCTACTATACCCTTCTGGTGCAGATCTAGATTCGGGTGTGCCCCACGTTGATTGATTCAGGCGACTATTAGAGTTTTTAAGGTAGTGGATAATTTTTAGGCGTTTAGATATCTTCTACTATCTTCTCAATAATTAGACTATGTCTTTACTAGTTATTAGAGACAGAGTTGTATCTATTGGACTTCTTATGTATTTTTTTTGGATTCAAGTTGTACTAGATACATTCTTATACTGTTGACATTAGGTTTTAGGAGTTTTGGTTGTGTAGTTGATTGTATTCTTTCCACATTTATTATACTTATATGATCCGGCTTCATTCTAGAAGCCTTACCCTGGAGGTATTTCTGTCTTTTCCCCTTTATGTATCAATTCGGGTGATAGACTTACTCGTCAAGGTTCACCATGATGAGTTCCATCATTACCCATGAATTAAGGATCATGACATATATATATATGGTATAACCGTATATCCCTCTCTTTCTTGCATATTTATGTCATATATGTATTCTTGGTCTTGTATACTATTAAATAACTTTCATTCACTCTTTCTTTGTATATTGACTTGTGATATACGGTATTGTACTTTAGACCCCGATTTCCATTATAATATAATAGGTTATCCTTATTGCTGCACTAGCTTTATCATGCTTAGTTTCTTGGATAGTTGCTTATAGTTACATTTTATTAATTCTTGCATTATCTTTGGAGCTCAGTTGATCGATGCCTACTAATTGCCATGTGTTTGGTACTCATATTACACTTTTGTAACCTAAAGATCATAGTACGAGTTCTTTCTGTTTATGTGGGTAATATGCAGAGTAACTATGGATCAGATATTTAGAGTGAGCTCATGGCATTTGAAGTATTCCTACTCTCCCTCGTGCTGATTAAACTTATCTCTATTTTGTATTTGGAGATCGTTTGTACATTTATATTTATTTGATATCTCACTTTGTGCTCTATTTTTAATAGAAGCTCTTGTACTAACTTCATCAAGTCTTGGGGTTATATTCTATATTGGTATTTTATTTAAATTTGTTTTTTTATTTCTTTCTTTTCTATTGAAAGTCTGTTACTAGCTGTTTCGGACTATGAGTTGGCTAACTTACTGGTGAGTTATAGTAGGTTCCATCATGACCTAAAAAATTGAATTGTGACATAGTCGCTATAGCGGCCCTTGATCGCATTTAATGGTTGCTATAACAAAAATTTTCTCGCTTTTAAGCAAGGTGCTATAGAGAAACGCATGTTGCTATAACAAAGTCGATGGAACAGAAAGTATAGTTTCCTCCAACAATATCCTCTTTCACAACACATGTTAAATCCAAGACTTTCCAAATAATACCCTTTATAAATAAAATTCTATGGGTTCCTTATCGTGTTACCTAATTAGAGATCAAATCAAACACCACCATACTATCTCAAATCATTTCTGAATTTCCCTAGACCGTACCTCGCTCAGATTTTTTTCTGAAACTAGCCTAGCCTGAAATTCATAAATTTAAATTTGGGAAAAAATTTAATATGAAATTTTAAATGAGAGGCTTATACATAACAATGAAAAAGGTCGTTACAACAAATATCAATTTAGACATCATTCTTCCTCAAGTGAGTAAATGAAATAATAGACCAAAACTAGGAGAGAAAAGAGAGTACTTGTATCCTCAAACAACTAAAGGCACTTGTCCTGCATTTCCTTCTCGGTTTCCTAAGTGACTTCCTCGATAGTATGATGCTTCTATTGAACCTTAAGTGAACAAATTTCCTTCATCCTCAACTTCTAAACATACTGATATAGTAGAACTGAGTCCCATTTAATGATATAATCACCATCTCCATAATACCTTTTGAGCATTGAAATGTGGAGTACCGGATGAACTCCGAACAACCCTGGCGGCAATGCTAACATGTACACCATTGCACCTATACCCTCAAGAATATTGAAGGGACCAATACACCGAGGGCTGAGCTTGCCCCTCTTACCAAACCTCATGACTCCGTTCATAGGAGACACTTTAAGCAACACTTGTTCACCAACTTTGAAGTCCATGTACCTTACATTATGATTCTTGTTCACCAACTTTGAAGTCTATGTACCTAACATTATGATTCATACTCCTTCTCCTTACTTTGAGAACCAATAACTTGGTTTGAATGTACCTTACCTTTTCTTAAGCCTTCCTCACCACGTCAATGTCCAAAGGCTTAACATCTTTAGTCTCAAATCACTTAATAGGTGACCTACACTTCCTTCTATAGAGTACCTCGAATAGTGCCATATCGATGCTCGAATGATAGTGTTGTACGCAAACTCAAAAAATGGAAAAAATTGGTCCTAATGAAAAATAAAGTTAATAAAGAAGCTCTCAATATGTTCTCCAACACTCGAATCATCTTCTCTGACTTTCCACTAGTTTGAGGATAAGAAGTCATGCTAAAGGTAATATTGGTGCCTAACTCCTCGTACAACCTGTCCCAAAATTTAGAACAATAATTCCCATCCCTATTTGAAATGATGGTAAGGTACACCCCATGAAGTCTCACAATCTCCTTGACATAAAACTTTGTTAGTTGTTGGAAGCTATAAGATACCCGAACTAGCAAGAAAAGATCTATCATTGTCAACTGATCCACTATCACCCAAATGAAGTCATATTTCCTCAAGGTCTTAGGAAGACCCACTATGAAATTCATAGCAATGTTCTCCCATTTCCACATATGTATAGGCACCCTCTGAAGCAATCCTATGGGACTTTGGTGTTCATAGTTCACCTACTGATAGTTGTGATACTTAGACACATAATCCACTATGTCCCTCTTCATCTCGATCCACCAATAAAGTTATCTCAAGTCTCGATACATCTTGATCATACACTGATTAATAGAGTAACATGAACTATGGGCCTCTAAAAGTTCATCACGAATCAAATCATAATCCCAAGGAATACCATAACCTTCCCTTAAACTACAAGAACCCGCTCGCATCAATAGTACGTTCACCACCTGCCCATGCACCACTTTATTCTGGAGTGCATTTAACTTCTGGTTTCAAATTGCTTGGGCTTAAACTGATCCAAGAATATTGAATTCGCCTCAACAGAATCTAACACTCCACCCATGTCTGAAACCACAAACTGCATGCTCTGATATGCTATAGTTTGAAAATCTTAAGCCAAAGGCTTCCTGGACACCCTCATGAAGGACAACTACCCATACTTACCTCCTTTAGTCTCAATGTATTTTCCACCACATTGGCCTTATTTGGATGGTATTAAATAGTTACATCATAATCCTTCAACAGCTACATCTGTCTCTATTTCCTTAGATTCAAATCCCTCTATCTAATCATATGCTATAGGCTATGCTGATCTGTGAAGACCTCACACGTGACGCCATAAATGCAGTATCTTTAATATTTTTTATGCAATACCACTACTTCCAACTCTAAACCATGGGTTGTGTAGTTCATCTCATGAGGATTCAAATTCATTGAAACATATGCAATGAAATTTCTATCCTGCATCAACACTACACCCAAGACAAAATGTGAATCATCACAAAACAATATAAAGTCCTTATATTCAACTGGTAAAGAAAGGATAGGCGTTGTAGTCAAGAGGGTTTTAAACTTTTGGAAGCTCTCTTCACGTTGAAGTAACCAAATAAATGACACTTCCTTCTGTCAGCCTTATCAAGTATGTTGCAATGGATGCAAAGTTCTTAAAAAACTTGTGGTAATAACTAGTAAGACCTACAAAGCTCCTTACCTCAATCACTGAACTAGCACAAATTCAATTCTCAGCAGCCTCAAACTTCTAGGGGTCTACCATTACTCTTTTTTTAGAAATAACTTGCCCCCAAAAGGCAACTGAAGATTGGTATAATTCATACTTCAAATATTTGGAAAATAATTAGTTCTCCCTTTGAATATCCAACACTATGTGAAGGTGGCCTCATGCTCCTCCTTTCTCTTAAAGTAAACTATAATGTCATCAATAAATACAATAACAAAAGAATCCAAAAATGAATTAAAGATATCATTCATCAAACTCATGAAGGTTGTAGGCACATTATTTATCCCAAAGGACATCACCAGAAACTCATAATGGCCATAACGAGTCCTAAAATTTGCCTTTGGTATGTCCTTCGATCTAACTTTCAACTGATGATAACCTAACCACAAGTTAATTTAAGAAAATACCTTCACTTCCTTTAACTGATCAAATAAATCATTAATATGAGGAAAAGGTTCTATATTTCTAATGGTATTCAATAAGGGGGAATGGATATAGGGCAGTACCTAACTTTAAGTCAATACAAAAATCAATATCTCAATCTGGAGACATATTCGATAAGTCTAAACATCCTGAAATTCGAAAACCAACAAAACTAACTCGATAGAAGGGGGCTCCATACTCACATCCGAGAGACAAGATAAAAACATTGAACTCCCTTTCTCCACTAACCTCCTAGATAGATCAATGATATAATTTTCATGGGATTGGCCTTATACACTCCCTCCTCCTCTAGTTTATCCATTCCAGGCATAGCTATATTCATTATCTTAGCATTATAGTTTAAGACAATATCACATGGATATAACCAGGCCATTCCTAAAATTATATTAAAGTCTAACCTATCCAGAATAATCAAATCTAACCATGTCTAAAAACACACAATCAATATAGAGTAAGAACTATAAACACGAGTTACTACCACAAACTCACCAACTAGCGCAGACACATAAACAAGATAGTCAAGTACATCACAAACCAAATTCAGACCCACCATAAACTTGATAAATACATAAGAGTTAATAGACCCTAGATCAAATAAAATAGAATCCATTTGGTCACAAACAGTAATGGTACCTGTGATAAGCACATCAGAAGCCTCAATATCAATCTTTCTTGAAAATGCATAACAGTGAGATTGATTATCAATCTGAATTAAATCGTTCTCCGACTATGCTCTTCTCTTTATGTCGCTATTTCCTCAACCACCCCAGCCGCTTACCTGATTTCCCCATCCATCCTATGGATAACCCCTTCATTAACGTCTTCCCGTTTACCCGCTATAACTATAGCCTAAGTATACTAACGTACTTGGTCACATGATTGCCTCAAAGGATGCTCCCTCTTAAAGTTACCAACAACACCATAATAGTAATATCCTCTCCCGAGAGAAGGTCGACTGGTATAAGAGTAAGAAGCCCCTTGGCTACTAATAATTTGCGATTAAGAAGAAACCTTAGCTAGACCTACAGTAAAAGCTGACAATGCTGACTGTATAGGGCGAGCTGGGTAGGTCTACTAACCATGTCCCTTAGAGAAAGATTTTTTGAAATTCCCAACATCGCGGGACTTATTAACTAATATTTTAGTATGACTCGCTTGTGTCACCCCCTCTAACTTCTTTACATAATTTAACACCTCATTGAACCCCTTTTTTGCCGAAGTCATATGCATAGACAATTCCTGAAGATCATAGTTCAAACCCTTGACATAGCATTAAATCCTCTCCTTCTCCTTAGCCAACAACTTACTAGCATAGCAAGAAAAAGTAAGGAACTTAGCTTCATAGGCCATAACTGACACATCACCCTATTCCAATGCTAAAATCTCATCCTTCTTGCAATACAAAGGGACCGTGGGAGATACTTCTCTAATAACAAAGCATAAAATTTCCCCCAAGTTAATGGAGGTAAAATTGATGACCTACATTTAACATACGTTCTCTATCATTTCTTAGTATCCTTCTCCAATAGAAAGGATAAGGCTCAACTCCATGTTGTTGCATAACACCCATTTTGTGTAAACTTTCATAAAATCAACTTTAAACTCAAAAGCATCCTCAAACTTAGTACCTTAGACTATTGGAGATTTCATCTTCAAAAATTTTATCAGCATATCATGTTCCATATGAGTCATCACTGAACCCAAATCCAAATAAGGAAAAACATCAATCCTTAAAGTATCATCCATCTTAAGTGCCATAGCAATAGTAGGATAAACACCTTGATCCTAAATGGTGGCACGTTAGGGTTGGCTCCAAAACTAGCCAACCCACTTATAAAAGCTAACATCTATTAAAGAACCTCAGTAGAGATAGGAGGTATGGCTGCAACCCCAATTGGTGTCGCTATATTAGGCTCCACTACCTACTCATGTATTGCCTCAATATCCTCCAAAGGATCCCGAGGTGGGGGAGGTGATAATAATCTTTTATGATCTTGGACAGTAGCTGCTTGAGCTCTAGCCCTGGTAGGCGTGGCTCATCCCCTTCTTCCTCTGCCGTTGTTTCTCATTCATCCTCTTTCTCTTACTACTCTCGTCATAGTTAGAGTGGCTAGTGCAGGGGTTGCTGGTCGGATTTTTCTTGAATTAGTAGTAACCATTTGGGGAAAAAAGTAAGGAATATCAGATACCAATTTGGATCGCCAGATACCAATTGGAGTCAAGTTATGACATAAAAGAAATAAGAATGACAATTTTTCTAAATTCCTATAGCCTCCCAAAGAAAAGCACAGATGTATCCATCAATTCTATGGGACTATACTAGACTTATTTTGGTATAACAAGATCGATGAACCTGGCTTTGATATCAATTTTGTCATGGCCTAATTAAAAGTGGGTGACACCCACCCCATTCTCCAGTGGGAGAACCAATACCCCAGAAGCATTAGCCAATACTTAGACAAAATACAAGAAACTATCCCCTTAACAGTTTTAAGAATCAACCAATTTGATAACTTAGGGAAACACAAAAATAAATACTAAAATAAAAATAGTCGTAGCATCCAAAAGACGATGTACCAAAATATAGTAAGAATGTCAAGAAGGGGATGCAACCCCAAAACTAAAGAAAAGTGCATAATATCCAAAATAAATGACCATGACATAAAGAAAAGATTCCATGGTAGCCGAACAAGTTGCTCACCCTTGAAATCTGAAGCACTCACTAGAATCACAGTTGAGGTCTTTCAGGAGCCGCTGGAATACAAGCTACACACAGTAAAAATAAGAGTAGGTGTAATACTAGCACACAAGAACAACAATGTATTGATAGGGTTATTTAACCAAATCAAGATGAGAATATCCATATTTAACAAAAACATAGTCCAATAAGTTAATCCATGCTCATTTAAGCCTACACCTAGCAAACAAGTATCAATTAAGTCATTTAAGATTACAAACAATTCAAGCCACTTACAACCAAGTCAAGTAAGTCCAGCCAAAGTTAAGACTAGTTAAGCAACAAGAAACAATTCAATCCAAGTTGGAACAAGTCAGAATCAATAATCAAACATATGAATATATATAATCCAAGGTTCACTCATGAAATCGTCAAACTCACCTGAACTTCATGCATACGCTTTATGGGTATCATAACCATCCTCTAGTCATGACCTAAAAGGGATGAATTCTATGCATGTACCAAACCCTATACATAAGTATCTGCAAACCTTATTTCACCCATAATATAAGAGAATGTTCAAATACCAAAACATTCCTTATTTAACCATAAGAAAGGTTAAAACCATACCACAAGATAAAATCATTGAATTGAACATTCCAAATAATTTGCACTAACAAGACATACGAAGAAGTAGTTAACATGCAAATATAATACAACTTGGATAAACTACAATACCATCACCTACCTCGAACCAAGCTTGCACAACTCCACTAAGCTAGAGTCTTACCCTCCCATGCAATTTTTGCTTGATCTCGATCTAGAAAATGCATACAAATAGATAATTATTAATAAAGGACCTACCATGTTGGAGATTATAACTCACACTCAATCCCTAAGACCAAGTTTGTGATCATTCCCTCCCTGTTCTAGGGCTTTTCTACCTTAATTTATTTAAAACTACCAATTCCATGGATGATTTAGTGACTTAATAACATCCAATGGTAAACTAACCATTTTTAAATAAAATACATTGATTTAATGCCCAGTTTATTATTTTGCACTAGAAAACCAATAAAATTCAACTCTTAACCCTCCCCAAAGTATGTAAACTAACAGTTAATACTAGATTATTAATTTACTAGTTAACAAATATAAATTCCTTGCCTTAACAATGAAATATGATGAAAAACTGATAGTTTTTTCTCCAAATTTCCACTGTTAAAACCTTAAATATTTTTTGAAAATTAAATTATTTTTTTGGGAGGGAGGGGCATTGTTAAATAAAACAATAATTTATATCGCTATAGCGACAACATGCCGCTATAGCGGCCCTTGACTGGTCGCCATAGTAGAAATTTTTTTGCTTTTAAGCATGTCGCACATTGTTATAGCAACTTCGACTAGAAAAAAAGTCTAGTGTCCTCCTGAAATCTCCATTTTTAGAACATACCTTAAATCCAAGACTTCTCAAATAATGTACTTTATGCTAAGATCAATTTTGAGAGTTCTACTTATGATGCGGGACAAATGGCCCTCTTATATTTTGATGACATCTTTGAAGGCCAACACATAGAGGCTCAAGACTTGGTAACCTCGAGGATACGAGAGCATATATGTAGAGACCATTCTGGGCACTTGATGGAGCAATGCCGCATTTGGAAGATTGCTTGGAGCATTCGAGACTTGATGACTCACGGTCTTGGACAACACTTAATGACTCACGACTTTGGACACCTTTGTTAAGGGTATTTTGGTCACTTCACTTTGTCCAAATGCACTCCATGGCTTCTCCTCCTCATTAAGGACATTGTTGTTATTTTGTCTTGTCTTGTAATTGAATCAATAAAACATGTTAGGGTTATTTTCACTTAGTTTATGAAAGATGAAATATTAAAAACTTAAAATCCTCTCTCTTGACAGTAGACCACCTTAGTATAGTCTTAGTTAGGACTTGGAAATGTTATCCTTAGTATAGGGCTTAGAAAAGTTAATATTGTTCTTTGCTAGGAAACGGTGGATCTTGAGGTGAGTTGATTACCTTGGCGGTCACCGTAAGAGTGTGGTTTTGATTATTACATTCATTAGGGGTTAATGTTGAAATATACTTGGTTCTTAATCTTGTAATAATCTTGGTCTCACTATCTATCTTTTTATTATTTTGTAAATCCGTGTGTTTTTATGTTTGTCATCTTGTATCCCTTCGTGTTGCTTGTTCTTCTCACGTTTTGTGGACTGTTTTGGCATCTTGGCTGACTGATTTGTATCAACTTACCCAAATTTGATTTCATAAAATCTTATGGGTTTCTTATCATTTTAGCTAACTAAGATCAGTTTAAACACCACCATACTTGCCTAAATCATTCTCAGATTGTCTTAAATCGTACCTTGCTCAGATTTCATTCAAAACTTGCCTAGCCTAAAATTCATAACTTCAAATCTGGGAAGAATTTTAGCACAAAATTTTAAATGAGAAGTTTGTACGTAACGATGGAAAGAGTCATTAAATTAGGTGTCTGTTTCAAGATATGTAGGGATTTAGTAAGTTACATACTTTACTTTCTTGTCCAACTTCAACAAAACACTCGGATTGTTTCATGCAAATTTTTTCATTTAGGTCTCCATTTAAAAAGTCATTCTGACAACGATTTGTTGACTTTGTAAATCAAAGATTGTAGCAATAGTAACTAAAGTCTAATGGGTATAATTCTAGTTACCGGAGAAAAAACATCAAAAAATTCTAGGCTTTCTAATTGCTTAAAACCTTTAGCCATTTGTCTAGCCTTACATTTATCAACTAATTCATTCGGTTTTGAATTTTTTTTTGTCAGATTCATTTTCATCTAATTATTTTACAACCCGATGGTAAATCAACTAACTTCTAACCTTTATTAGAAATACGTGGTTTCATTTTATCATTTACAGCCTCTTTTCAAAAAAATAGATTATGTGATGATAAGGCTTCTTTCAAAGTGAAAGGGTCATCTCCAACATTAAAAACATAATAATCAGGACTAATATTTTTTTTCTACTCTAGCTCCTTTACTTCTTCTTGACTCAAAAACATCATTTTCTTTATGTCTCAAAATAGAAGTAGAAGAACTAGGTAGTAACAAAATATTGTCTCGAATCCTTTGACCCCCGCTAATTTTTAGAATAAAAAAAAATTTTATGGTCATGAAAAATAGCATTACTAGATTTTATTATAATACTATCATTAAGATTAAAAAATCTATAGGTTGTACTATTTGAAACACAATAAAAAAAAAGCACAAGTAGCAACTTTTTTACCTATCTTTGAGATTTTAGGATTCATCACCTTACATAGGCTAAGCAACACTCTTAGATATCTCAAATTTAAATTATGACCTTTCCCCAACTCAAAAGGTGTTAGTTTGTTCTTTTTTATGAGGCACACAATTCAATATATAACAAGCAGTCAAAAGAGTTTCACCCCAAAAATTTAGAGGTGTACTTGACTCAATTAGCATGGCACTAGTTATGAAACCAAAGTTTTATTCTTTATTTTCACTACACCGTTTGATACAGGGGAATAAGGAAAGGAGTTCCATTAATTATACCCAATGATCTAACAAACGAATTGAACTCATTTGACTCACCACAACCTCTATCACTTCTAACTTTTTTTATTTTTCTACCAAACTAATTTTCAACTTCGTGAAGAAAAGTTTTAAGATTTTCAAAATCATCACTTTTATTTTTCATTAAGTAAACATATGAAAACTTACAAAAAAAAAAATCATCAAAGAAAGTGATAGAAAAAATTCTGCACAAGCAAATTTTTTTTTCAAATTCACAAATATCAGTATGAACTAATTCTGATAAATCAGTTTTTCTTTCAACTTGAAAATGAGGACTTTTAGTGATTTTAAATTTACCACAAGCCTCATATTTTTCAAATTTTTTAATCATTGAGATTAATCCTAAACTACTCATGATTTTCACATAATGATCATTTACATGATTCAAACGAGCATACCAAAAATTAGTAGAAGAAAGAATGTAAAAAAAGTTGAAGTTTTATTTATTTCAAATTAAACATACTATCACAAGCATACTCCTTTCCCACAAAATATCTATTTTTTACAATTACATATTGGTCAGATTCAATAATCTGTTTGAAGCTTGTTTTATCAAGAAGAAAATTTGACATCAAAGTTTTTCATGGATGAACTATAAAGTACATATTTTAAAGTCAAAATTCTTTTTGAGGTAAAAATCAATTAGACATCTCCCTTTTCAAGCAATTGAGTGGTGTGAGAATCTCCAAGAAAGATAGTTTGGACCTCCTCAAAAGGAGTATATATTTTGAAACAATTTTTCTCATAACAAACATAATGATTTGCACCAGAGTTGGCCCACCATCCATCAATATTTTTAATCATGTTTATGCCTTTTATCACTGTCATAAATAATTTTTTGATAATATTTGTCTGAGGTGTAGGTTCACGTTTCTAAAATTTATAAAGTCGAGCAATGTGCCCCCTCTTGTCATATATAAAACATAATTTTTTTCTTGAACATGTTGATTTTGTGCTTGGTTATTTCTACCATTATTTTTTTTTGAATTGTTTCTTCTTGGACTTTAAAGAAGTAATTTTATTATTATAAGCAGCAACATTATTTGATGTAGTTAAGTTTACCTTCAGTGTGATGTTGTTCCCTTCTATTTGCAAAAGTACATCTTGACCCCTTGCCTGTTCTTCCATGTGGATTTACATTATCAAAGTCTCAAGACAAGTTTTTTTTTATTTGCGATGCATAATTTTTTGAATTTCTTTCACGAAGATGAAAATTTATCTATTATACCACAACCAATGAGGTTATCTCCAATTTTGACTTCCTGCTTTCCAACAATCATTATAAAGTTCTAAGCTTGGTCTACCACTGATTTGTTGTCTACCATTTGAAAATAAAAAAAAATTGCATGTAACACTTTTTTTTGCTCTCACCTCTTCAATGTCATACTTACTCAGCAATACTTCCTAATTTTTTTGCACTAGAGTAAGTTCTATCATAAAAATCATAAAAATTATCAAATAGACAATTAAGAAGAAAATATCAACACTTATAAGAGTCACCATCGTACTTTTCAACTTTCTCTTGAAGAGAAATAAGTTCATCATTATTCATGAAAGATTTATTTTATTTGAATTCTTCTATGTTGTCACATAAGAAATATTGAGAAGATCTAAATATATGTTACCCTTCTATCTCTGAAAATGAGTACATTGAATCGAAATGGCTTGTTTAGATCATCCATCTTGACATACGTGGATTTTTGTACCATTGAATCTCTTTAAAATTGTTGGTGAAAGTTTCAAAAATTATAATTAAAAAAAATATAAATAAAAAATAAAAGATATTTTTTTTGGCTGAGGTTAGGGGTTTAGAAATCAAACCATGAAGTCAAATCAAACTAATAAATCAAACTAAATTGAGAAAAAAATTAATTTATGATTTGATTTGATTGATTTAGCGTTACAAGAAAATTTGATTATTCTTGATTTGATTTGGTGTTAACAAAAATAAAGTCAAACCGAATTCAAACAAAACTGACGTAATATATATATATATATATATATATATATATATATATATATATAATTTTAATTCTTTATACATAAAAAATATTAATTATAATCTACTTTTTAATTAATTTTAAATTACTTTTATTAATTTTCAATATTTAGAAAGTAATTTATATTCAAATATTGTCCATTAACTGAAAATGAAAATGTGAAAAATCTAAAACACTTTCACTAACTCACTCACTTTCATCTTTTACTTTATACAGAGTTCTCCCCTTTTTCTCATTCTCCTCAAGCTGCATTTCAACCTTAGGTTCATTTCTCTTCTCTTTCTTATGAAATTAAGCCGTTCTTGCTTTCGATTCTTTATTTTTCATTTTCTTAAAGGTCATGTACCTTAAGTAGTTAATTCATTTGAATCTGTAATCTTTTTTAGTTTTTGATAACTCTACACCACCAATTTCATAACAACAAACTGACATACATATGAGCCAAGTAAATAATGCTTCATGTAACAACAATAGATTTTAGGACGAAGATTTTTTTCTTTGGTTGTATGAGGGGTGGAAAGGGAGAGAATAGTATTAGCAGAGATTGTGAGTGATGGAAAATCATGGTGAGTGGATGAAAATTTATTAAGTTGGTGTGACATATTTCTTTTTCTGTTTGTTTTTAGGATTCATTGTTGTTGCTATGACAAGACTTAATTTATTGTGTTTGCAATCTTAGATGGAGACTACGACTCAAACAGATGTAGAAATAATTATCGACAGTCCTCTTACTATATTAGTACTTCAAAGGAGAGGTAAAAGCATTCCTCCTCTCCACACGCCTAAAAAGTAATAAAAAAATACCTCTTGTAAATTCCACTCCTTAAGATGATAATATTGAAAGAGAAAGATTACATATTTGAGATCACTTTACTAAATTATCAATAAAAGAGATAAATATAGAGTAAAATATAAATATTATGTCATCCACTTTGCTATCTGATACAAAATCAAACCAACAACACCAAGAGCTTCAAGTAGGCTCGGATTTCAGTCCAACAACACAAGAACAACAAGTTTAAGTTTCGGTTTTTCAGCCCACAACACAAGAACAACAAGATAGATAACAATGCTAGTGAATCGAAAAGAGCCCCACACGGCTTCACTAGACTTTAAGATAACAAAATCAACAACAACAAGAAGATAAAAAAAGATAGATAACTTGACATATAACATTCAAGAAACTAAGAACCCTAACATCAAGACAGGACCCTAAGTCTAATGAATATAAACACCAAATTCTTACGAGGACCAAGAGGCACTCAACGACCTCAAAACCCTTGTTTCTAGCCAAAGAGACAACACAAGTATCCCTCTACTTGTGAGATAATAGGGGCGGCTTCTATGAGTGGAAGAGAGAGGAAAGGTTTAGTGTTTTAGGTTACAAAAATCAGCATTCAAAAACTAAGGAATAACTCTGTAACATGTTCTATTTATACTACAAACAAAAGGGGTAAAATGACCCATCCGCCCTTGCTTCTTGTGCCAACCTTGGAGAGTAGTTTATTACACATTAGGACCTCTCTTCACACATAAAAATGTTTAGGTCCTTGGTTGGTTCAATCACCAACTCACACACGGCCATTTGCATGAACAAAGCTTGGAGTTTTGGTAATTCCCGAGCTTGGCTTCGTGTGAAAGGCCGTGTACCTGTGGAGGCTGCCCTAACCGTATCATACTCTCCATCTTGAGAGGAATTTGACCTCAAATTCAGCATTTGGTCATCTTCAGCCGCATCCACGAGGGAGAGATCACCAACGTTGAAAGTGTTGTGCACTTGATATTCCGGTGGAAGGTCAATCTTGTAGGCGTTGTCATTGATTCTCTCAAGTACTTGGAAAGGACCATCACCCCTTGGCAGCAATTTGGACTTACTTTGAGCTGGAAACCGGTCCTTTCGAAGATGCACCCACACCCAATCTCCGGGTTCAAGCACAAGCCTTCTTCTCCCTTTGTTTACCCTTTTTGCAATCTCTTGGTTCTTCTTTTCAAGCTTGATCCACACCGTCTCATGCATTTTCTTCATTGCCTCGGCTCTTTTATTTCCATCTAAGCTGGTCATGAGATCACTAGACAAAGGAGTGAGATCTAAAGGGGTAAGGGGATTCAGGCCGTAAACACATTCAAAGGGAGTCATTCCCGTGCTCGAATGTATTACCCGGTTGTATGCAAATTCCACCAAGGGTAGGTGAACTTCCCATGACGTTAGTTTACCTTTAACCATAGAACGTAGCATAGACCCCAAGGTTCTATTTACTACCTCCGTTTGGCCATCGGTTTGTGGGTGACAAGACGTGGAGAAAAGTAACTTCGTTCCAAGCCTACTCCACATGGACTTCCAAAAGAGACTTAGGAACTTAGAGTCCCTATCGCTCACAATAGTCCTCGGTACCCCGTGAAGCTTTACAACATGTGCAACAAACAATGAAGCTCTACTACGAGCATCCTCAGTTGTAGCACATGGAATAAAATGAGCCATTTTAGAGAATCTATCAACAATAACAAAAATGCTATCTCGGCCCCTTCTAGTCCTTGGCAGCCCCAAAACAAAATCCATCGAAATGTCCAACCAAGTCCTAAGGGGAGTAGGGAGTGGGGTGTATAATCCTTGAGGTAGGAGATGAGATTTCGCACTCCGGCAGGCCACGCATTGACTACAAATTTTAGTGACGTCTTTGCGCATTTTGGGCCAATAAAAGTTCTCCTCTAAGATTCCGAGGGTCTTGTCTACCCCAAAGTGACCCATGAGGCCTCCGTCATGGGCCTCCCTCACAAATAATTCCCTCCAAGAACTAGAAGGAACACACAACCTCCTCCCCTTGAACAAATACCCATTGAACCGAGAGTAGGAGGAATGGTCATTCTCCTTAAGCCAACGGTCCCTTCCCCACTCTTCGCATTCCCTAAAAATAGGAGCAAAGGTAGGATCCTCGGGATACAACAACCGCAAGCTCTCAAAACCCATCAATTTCGAAGACAAGGTAGCAACAAGCACATGCTTCCTAGACAAGGCATCGGCAACGACATTTTCCTTTCCCCTTTTGTAATGAATTACATAAGGGAAAGTCTCGATGAACTCAATCCACTTAGCATGACGCCTATTCAACTTGTCTTGGCTCTTAAGGTGTTTCAACGACTCATGATCCGTTCGTATCACAAACCCCTTATGCCACAAATAATGTTGCCAATTTCCCAAGGCTCTAACAAGGGCGTACAACTCCAAATCATAAGTTGAGTAATTAAGAGTTGCCCCTTTGAGCTTTTCACTGAAATAAGCAACGGGCTTACCTTCTTGCATCAAAACAGCCCCGATGCCAACCTTACTAGCATCACACTCTACTTCAAACATCTTATCAAAATCGGGCAATTGCAATAAAGGCGCCGAGATGAGCGTAGCTTTCAAGGCCTCAAAAGCCCTAGCCTGCTCATCACCCCATTTAAAGGGTCCGTCCTTTCTAATTGCCTCGGTCAAGGGGGCTGCTATGGAACTAAATCCTTTGACAAACCTCCTATAAAAGCTTGCCAACCCGTGGAAACTTTGGATTTCTCCAATAGTTTTAGGGGTCGGCCAACTTCGAATAGAGTCTATCTTGGAATCA
This sequence comes from Capsicum baccatum var. pendulum, assembly GCA_030864225.1. Taxonomy (NCBI): domain Eukaryota; kingdom Viridiplantae; phylum Streptophyta; class Magnoliopsida; order Solanales; family Solanaceae; genus Capsicum; species Capsicum baccatum. Next base: position 152,277,643 of record CM061560.1, on the reverse strand, counting down.
TCCACTTCCACACCCCTTGAGCTCACGACAAAACCCAAGAATATAACTTTATCAACACCAAAAGAACACTTCTCCATGTTGGCATACAGCTTCTCCTTTTGGAGCACATCAAACACACATCTCAAATGCATTACATGATCATCAATAGATTTACTATACACCAACACATCATCAAAGTAAACCACCACAAACTTTCCAATATAAGGCTTCATTACATGATTCATTAGCCTCATAAATATTCTAGGAGCATTGGTAAGGCCGAAGGGCATGACCAGCCACTCATATAGACCGAATTTGGTCTTGAATGCGGTCTTCCACTCATCACCGGGTTGCATGCGAATTTGGTGATAGCCGCTCCTAAGGTCCACTTTAGAAAACAAATAAGAGTCGTAGAGATCATATAACATATCATCTAGTCTAGGGATTGGATGACGATACCTTATCGTGATTTTGTTGATGGCTCTACAATCGACGCACATGCGCCAAGTTCCGTCCTTCTTTGGTACTAAAAGCACCGGAACAGCACACGGACTCATGCTTTCCTTGATGTATCCCTTGTTGAGAAGCTCCTCAACTTGTCTTTCAAGCTCCTTAGTGTCCATGGGATTGCTCCTATAGGCCGGTTTGTTTGGAAGTTGTGAACCCGGCACCAAATCAATTTGGTGCTCAATTCCCCGAAGTGGGGGCAATCCTTGCGGAAGTTATTGAGGAAATACATCTTCATACTCCTGCAACACACAAGAAATCAAAGGGGAAATGGAAGAATTAGTGGGGTTAGTATTAAAACAATGGGCCAAAAGTAACATCGGCTTGTTTTCATCATGGTCCAAGAAGAGTTCTTTCCTCCTAGGCAACATCACTATGTTTTCCATCTCCCTTGTCATTGGGACAGCCTCGGATGTCCCTACTTCCTCACCTACGGCATCCCCCCCATTTTCTCCCTTTCCAGATTCCTTCCCCTTTCCCTTTAACTCTCTCATCTTTTGATGCCACTTATTTACTTGGGAGGGTGAAAGAGTGTGAAGTGTGACCTTTCGGCCATCCTTCTCAAGCGTATACCGGTTGGACCTCCCATCGTGTTTAGTAGACCTATCATATTGCCATGGTCTACCTAACAACAAGTGACATGCTTGCATTGGGATCACGTCACAAAGCACTTCATCGTGGTAGTTTCCCACCTTAAACCGAATCACACATTGCCTTGTGACCTTTAATTCACCACAATCGTTCAACCATTGTAGCTTGTAAGGACTAGTGTGTAGTGTAGTTGGTAGCTTCAAGAAATTTACCATAGCATGGCTCGCAACATTTGTACAACTACCACTATCAATCACCAAGGTGCACACACTCCCCTTTACAAGACACTTAGTATGGAATAGATTTTCCCTTTGACTCGGGTCATCCATCGCCTTACTAATCATGAAACGTCTAACCACAAAGTTTGGAACCACACACTCGCCTTCTTGTGGATAGACATCTTCAGTACCATCTAATTCATCATCATTCGGCCCATTTTCAGCTCCCTCTCCATCTTGAGGCTCGGCCTCATCCTCCCCCCTTTCAGAAACCACCTCCTCACCAAGGTAGTAAACTTTCCCTTCTCGTAGGATCACATTGCGCCGGTTTGGACATTCATTGGCCTTATGCCCCCAACCTTGGCACTTGAAGCATTGGAACCCCTTTGGGTTGGGATATTTGTGAGCCTCCGATTTTGGAGGGAACTTAGGGACTGTTTTGGACTCAGGCAGCTTCGTAGGGGCGGGTTGGTCCTTGTTTTTGGGCCAACCCGAGGGGGTTTGTACCCTTTCCTTGAAGGCTGATATCTCCTTAAGTTCCCTTTCAATCTCTAGGGCCGCTTGGAATATACCGTCAATGGTTTCAAACCGGTGAAGGGTCAAATGAGTGGAGATCTCTTTGTTCAACCCACACTTGAACCGGATGATGTCGTGACTGATTTGCTCCCCACGATGATCAAGTTTCAACATGAGTTGTTGGAACTCGTCAAAATAGGTCATCACACTCTTGCCTCCTTGCCGCAAGCCATATAATCTAGCGAGCAACTCATGACGATATCTCTCGGGAAGGTATCGTTGTCTCATCAAATACCTCAACCGATACCAAGGTGGTGGCTGCCCATCCACTAATTCATTACCAAATCATTTAACATACTCCCACCAAGTGTTAGCATAGCCCTCGAGGTGAGCTATAGCGTAGCAACTCTTCTTTTCTTCCGAGATGTCATTAACTTGGAAAACTTTGTCACAAGCCGATTCCCAAGTTAAGTAGGTCTCGGGGTCACTTTCACCCTTAAAGATGGGTAGGCTCAACTTGATGGTGTTGATGCCTACGTCTCTCTCTTGGTGTCGGTTTCCCCTATCTCCATACCCTCGGTATCTCCTAGGTTCTCCTCGACCCCCTCTTAACTCCTCCTCCCTCATATAAGCATCATCAAAGGCTCCATCTCCTTCATACTCCTCTCTACCGTATCCTTCAAAGTGGGCTGGCCGACCTTGGCCGTTTTGATTCGGAGGATTTGGAATTTGCGGTCTTTGGGTTAATGGAGCTTGGAATGGAGGGTTCGGAATTAGTGGAGGTACTTGGCGTCCAAATCCCTCTTGTGGAATTAGAGGGGCTTGGAAATGTAGTGGTCTAGTGGAGTCTCGGTTTGGAGGAAAAGAGGTAGTTTGGCTTGCGGTATTTAGTGGAGCTTGGGGTGCATTTAGCATTTGGTGGACTGTTTCGGGGGTGATGGTTGCGGAGGAGGTCCTATCATGACCATTGGTAGATAAATGTAGAGGAGTAGAAGGACGAGAGTTCCTTTGACTCTCCACTTGTTCTAATCTCCCACTAATAGTCGACACTTCCCCCTTGATTGCTGCCAAGTCCCCTCTCACGGCCCCAAATTCCGAATTCAACCTTTCAAGTGTCCGGGTAACGGCCTCAAGAGTGACCCTCATAGAATAAAGGGCATTAGTATCCACATTATGAGACGTAGCTCCTTCCATTGTCAAGGTATTATCCGCTTTAGTTCACCACAAGTTCGTGTTCCACAAGTGTTGTATAATTGGCTAGTAACCGTGAGATTTTAAAGGTATGAGTAAGATCTTATCCGGAATGGATTCTTGTTTGAAGACTCAAAGAATTCTTGTCGGACTAGAGTCAAAATCAGCAATTCGTTCAAACGAATAAAAGCACTCAAATAATCGTTGACACGAACAAACAGTTCAAGGAACTAGTTGACAACCTAGTAGGAAGGTACTAGTTTGTTAATTAGTTCTAGTACCAAGTAATGGAAACCAAGGATCAACAATTAGCAACCAAAGAATATCCTAAGTTGAGCTTATAGCGACGTGGCAGCATGCAATGGTCCCACACGTTCTTCTTCTCTCTCTTTTTTTTTTTTTTCTGTTTTGTGTTAATATTCACACAACTTGTTATAGTTTGCAAAGTGTTTGGGTGGGAAAAATAAAATCTTGTAGTATTTCACCCTTTTCAAACTCAAGAAAGTGGGGTTTGGTTGACTAATCCCACAAAACAAGGCTCCTTGAATTAGGGAAAAGTGATTGACAAGACTAAAAGGTGATGGGTGCAAGTCTTTCACAACAACTTTATAGCTTGTCTTACCACTTGAGCACACAACAAGGTGAACAAGTTCAAAAGATGAACACCTCAACAAACTTCATCAACTTCTTTAGCACATAAACACACAACCACCGATTTTTTTTTTTTGGGGGTTTTAACAACATACAACTTTCGGCCACTTCAAGTCACTACACAATGTTCAAGTTTTCAAGCTCAACTTTTGGATCTAGACACTTTAGTGTTGGTGAGAAAGAAACCAACACTAGAAACTCACTAAACAAGCAAAATAACACCTAGATCTAAACATACAACATCATTCTTGGTTTCAACTTTTAATGGACAGATTTTCAGAATTTCTTTTTGGTGTAGTTTGCTTAAGCCGTGAACTAGCCCAAGATGGGTTATGTTGGAACACAACCGGTCTCGCTTTGATACCAAATGATACAAAATCAAACCAACAACACCAAGAGCTTCAAGTAGGCTCGGATTTCAGTCCAACAACACAAGAACAACAAGTTTAAGTTTCGGTTTTTCAGCCCACAACACAAGAACAACAAGATAGATAACAATGCTAGTGAATCGAAAAGAGCCCCACACGGCTTCACTAGACTTTAAGATAACAAAATCAACAACAACAACAAGATAAAGAAAGATAGATAACTTGACATATAACATTCAAGAAACTAAGAACCCTAACATCAAGAGAGGACCCTAAGTCTAATGAATATAAACACCAAATTCTTACGAGGACCAAGAGGCACTCAACGACCTCAAAACCCTTGTTTCTAGCCAAAGAGACAACACAAGTATCCCTCTACTTGTGAGATATAGGGGCGGCTTCTATGAGTGGAAGAGAGAGGAAAGGTTTAGTGTTTTAGGTTACAAAAATCAGCATTCAAAAACTAAGGAATAACTCTCTAACATGTTCTATTTATACTACAAACAAAAGGGGTAAAATGACCCATCCGCCCTTGCTTCTTGTGCCAACCTTGGAGAGTAGTTTATTACACAATAGGACCTCTCTTCACACATAAAAACGTTTAGGTCCTTGGTTGGTTCAATCACCAACTCACACACGGCCATTTGCATGAACAAAGCTTGGAGTTTTTGTAATTCCCGAGCTTGGCTTCATGTGAAAGGCCGTGTACCTGTGGAGGCTGCCCTAACCGTATCACTATCGAGATCTAAAAAATAAAATATCTATATTATGAGCACATTTAAATGTATTATGTCTCAAATCTCTTCTTAGAGTTGTTGATAGAAGACTTCAAATTTGATATCTAAAGCTTTGCCTAATTTTTATTTATCTTCATGTGTAACTGTGGTTAGACACTATTTATATATTTATGAAGAAGAGAAAGAAAAGTTTAAGAAACTAGTCAAGAACCAACATATATATATATTACTAGTGATACATGGACATCCTTTCAAAATTTCACTCATTTAATTGTCACTTCTCATTGAATTGATTATGAATGAAACTTACAGAAGAAGATTCTTTAAGTTTTTTCAAACACCGGATCACAAGGGTGAGACTATATCTAAAGGTATTGAGGCATGTTTGTGAGATTGAAAATTGAAAACTTGCTTACAGTAATTTTGAGTAATGCAATTAATAGTAATACTGTTATTAAGCATTTGAAGGCTCGTATTAATGATTGAAAAGGGATAATCTTAAAAAATAAGATTTTACATGTTAGATTGATGCTTACATTTTGAATATAATTGTAAAAAAAGATTTACATGAACATATTGAGCCTATTTCTCATATAAGGAAAGCAATGCAATATATGAAGTCTTCTGCTTCTAGATCTACCTCTTTAAAGTTATATGTTGAGAAGGTAAAGATAGACAATCATGATCTTTTAAGTCTTGATATTGAAATTAGGTGAAATTTTACATATGCAATGTTAGATACTATCGGGAATTTTGAAAAAGCCTTTGCAAAAATTTTCGTGAATGTTCATAAATACCAAAAGTATTATTTTCAAAGTGGATTGAAAGGACATCCAACAACAACAGATTGGCAGAATATGAAATCTTTTATAAAGTTTCTTAACATTTTCTATCAATCTACTTTGAAATCTTATTCTCTCACAATTTTTTAATGTAAGAAGTTCTATTATGAAATATTCTTGTAGTGAAGATATTATTTTGATTGATACGAATGAAATGATAAAACTTAAGTATGATAAATATTAAGAGATTTATGAGAAATTAGAGAAATTAAACATGTTATTGTTTATTGCAATTGTGTTGGATATCAGGTATAAATGAGATATATAAATTTTATTCTTAGCAAATCATATGATGCTTTGCTGAAGAAATTAAAGACAAATCAGGTGCAAGGCCTCTTAAAACGCGTGTATGATCACTACAATGATTTTCCAACTAGAAATTATATTGATAATATTTAAGGAGACATTAACATGATGGGTGAAGATGATATGTTGAAATCTCAATGGGAGAAATATTTAGAAGAAAAGGTAAGCATTGAAAAAATAATATGAGGTGCTACAATATCTCCGACTTGGCAACATTCGTCCTCGAATGAGATTGGTTAGACTAAGAGTACTGTACTAATGCAACTGAGATCATATACTGAACATGAATGACTTGGAACCTAATTACCCAATTGAGTCTGAAACATGATACATGAACTAAACTGGTTTAACGAATACATGCAATGACATAAGAATAGTTACATAGTTGGAATAGAGAACAAAATAGATCAATCAAAAGAAAAATCATTACCTAAAGTTGAATCTGAGTTTGCAAAGAAAAGATAAGGATTATTGGTTCGCATATCTACTTCTGCTTCCCAAGTATCTCCCTCAACAGACTAATTCCACCAAAGGACTTTAACCAAGGAAACTTTTTTATTCCTTAGCCTACGAATCTGACGATCAACGATCTCAACTGGGACTTTCTCATAGGAAGGACTATCCTTAACATCCATATCTTCCAAAGGAATAACTACAGCTGAATCACCAATACATTTCTTTAATAACAAAACATGGAACACTAGATGCACTGATGCCAAATCTGCAGGCAACTCAAACTTATAAGCTACCTTCCCAAAATAGTTTAAGATACTATAAGGGCCAATATATCGTGGACTGAGTTTCCCCTTCTTACCAAATCTCTTCACACCCTTCATAGGAAAAAATTTCAAATAAACGAAATCACCAACTTCAAATTTAAGATCTCTTTTCCTCGTATCTGTATAAGATTTTTGACGACTTTGGGCTATTTTCAGCCTCTCCCAAATCAACTAAACTTTCTCCATTGCCTCAATCACTGAATCTGTCCCTATCAATGCAACCTTACCTACTTCAAACCAACTAATAGGAGACCTACATCTTCTTCTATAAAGAGCCTTAAATGGAGCCATCTGAATACTGGAGTGATAACTGTTATTGTAAGCAAACTCAACCAAAGGTAAGTGATCATCCCAACTACCTTTAAAGTCAATAACACATACTCTCAATATGTCTTCTAAGATCTGAATGGTCCTCTCTGTTTGACCATCTATCTGAGGATGAAAAGTTATACTGAGATGAACTTGGGTACCAAGACCCTTCTTAAAGGCCTTCCAAAAGTAAAAGGTAAAATAAGTACCTCTATCTGAAATGATGGACAACGAAATCCTGTACAACTTAACCAACTCCCTAATATAAAGCCTGGCATAATCCTCAGCTGAGTACAAAGTATGAACTGGCAAGAAATGAGCTGACTTGATTATTCTATCTACAATGACCCATATCAAATCATGTTGATGACGAGTACGAGGCAACCCTGTCACAAAAACCATGTTCACCACTTCTCACTTTTAAGTGGGGATGCTGAACTCCTACAATGTACCACTATGCCTTTAGTGCTCAACTTTAAAATGCTAACAATTTAGACACTTAGCCACAAACTCTGTAATATCCTTCTTTATACTACTACACCAATAGATTCTCGCAAATTGTAGTACATCTTAGTGTCTCCAAAGTGAATAGAATACCATGCATCATGTGCTTCTGTAAGTATGCACTGTCTCAGACCATCAACATCATGCAATACATAACCTGCCTTGACAATGAAGCACTCCATCTCTCCTTGGGAGTAAGCCTTTACTTTCTGATTTCTAATTGCCTCCTTCAACTTAACCAAACTAGGATCCCTATCTTGATTTTCTTTTACTTCAACAACCAAGGAAGATTCTGAACCATTATAAACCAATATACTAACCTCAGCTAAATCAACCAACCGAACACCTAATCTAGCAAGTTGATGAACCTCACTGACTAACTTCTTCTTATCCTCCTCAACATAAGCAACACTACCCATAGACAACCTGTTAAATGCATCAGCCACCACATTGGCCTTGTCTGAATGATACAAAACACTTATATCATAATTTTTTAACAACTCAAGCCACCTTCTCTGACAAAGATTCAGATCTTTCTGTGTGAACATGTACTATAAACTCTTATGGTAAGTGAACACATCAACATGAACCCCATAAAGATAATGCCTCTAAATTTTTAAGGCAAAAACAACCGCTGCCAACTCAAGATCATGGGTAGGATAATTCTTTACATAGATTTTAAGTTGTCTAGAGGAATAGGCTATGACCTTGCCTCTCTGCATCAAAACACAATCAAGACCAACTCTGGAAGTATCACAGTAAACTACAAATCCATCGAAATCATCTGACAAAGTCAAGATTGGGGCAAAAGTGAGTCGAGTCTTCAACTCATGAAAACTCTTCTCGCAGGAATCTGACCATTGAAATTTGACCTTTTTCTGAGTCAATCGAGACATGGGGGATTCAATAGAATAAAAACCTTCAAAAAATCATCTTTAATAGCCAGCCAAACCCAAGAAACTCCGAATATCTAATGGAGAGATGGGTCTAGGCTAGTTTCTCATTGCTTTGGTCTTTTGAGGGTCAACTCAGATGCCATCGCCAAAAATAATATGGCCAAGAAAAGCTACTGATCTGAGACAAAATTTGCACTTACTGAACTTAGTGAACAACTGATGAGTTCTAAGGGTCTGTAAAATAATTCTTAGATGGTCTGCATGATCATTCTCACTACGAAAATAGACAAGGATATCATCAATAAAAACTATGACGAATAGGTCCAAGTACTATTTGAACACCCTGTTCATCAAGTGCATAAAAGGTGCAGGGGCATTCGTTAGTCCAAAAGACATAACTAGGAATTCGAAATGATCATACCAAGTTCTGAAGGCTGTTTTCAGAATATCACATTCTCTGACTCTAAGCTGATGTTAGCCGGATCTGAGGTCTATCTTAGAGAAATAACTGGCACCTAGAAGTTGGTCGAACAAGTCATCAATTCTGGGAAACGGATACTTATTCTTAATTGTGACTTTGTTCGACTGACAGTAGTCGATGCACATTTTGAGGGAACCATATTTTTTATACATGGAAAGAACTAGAACCTTGATAATTCTTAAGATATTGTAATACCTCATATATTTACTGATAATTCTTAAGACAATATCAGGATTGAACATAGTATGAAAAATCTTTGAAATCTTTAATAGTCTGAAAAGGCTCACCTTCTAAAGAATGGAAGGTTCAAGATTATTTGGGGAAAGTTCAAAAACTTGATCAAGTTGAAAAAGGTAAGCTACAAATTTAATTCTTAATTTGATATTGTTTTTTGTTTATTTTGTCACTGTAAATTTTGAAGTGCCACCAACAGACCCCCACATGGTCTGTTGTCCAGGTCTATGCCAAAGTTTTCAAGATGATTATATTTAATCAAATTAATTATAGCATCATGTTTATTTCAACCAATTCATATTAAATAGAGTTCAAATGTCTCTTCTATATTAAGAGAATATAGTATATTATATGTCATCTATGCTAAGTTACAACTAGTAGAAGTTTAAGATTGCATATTCTAGTATAAATTTTTTAGAGATTAGAATATGTACGCTGAAAAATGTAACTCTGATTACTCATTTGTACATTGCTTAATTTTCTACCTCTGACCAAAAACTTAAATTGGTACACTGAAAAATGAAAATAACAATAAAATAAATAACTTTATTAAAAATTAGATTAATAATAATGTTATGAGACTGTATTTTGTTGTGGTTGCATATGTTAAACGTTATGTAATTTTGTGATTGATGTCATATATACTTGTGGACGCTTTAGTTTTTGGTTTCTGCTCTGAGTTTTTTGCTTTGAAAATAACTTTATTCTTGTTGCTGTTGAACAAGCTAACAACAAGTGATTCAATATCTAACTATTCATTTGATTTCTAATAATGTTTTTCCTTTCATAATGTCCAGGTGCTTTTTTGAGTATCGATTAATTTGGATGAAGAAAATATGACAACTATAGCATGGTGTATCATGGTTCTTGAAGATTGCTTCTAACTCTTTTTAGTAGAACTCATGCCCTGTATTGATTAAGTCTATGTTTTTGTTAAAATTACTTAAATGAAAAATGTATATTGATGCTCAATATTGATAAACTTGGTATAAATATGTATTGGTGTGGATTGGTACACTCAGTACTCCCTTGTAAATTGTAACAGTGAATTTGTGCTTTATTTAATATGCATTGTTGAAATTCTTCAACTCTGAATAATACAATTCAACGCGGGAGAAGGCATTTGAGAGTTTTGATATAATATGGTTTGTATTCATTCGTTCAATGTCGTTGGAATGTTGCCATTTTAAAATGGAGTACTTATTAGCAAGCAATTGGTTAGTGAAAATATATTTAATTTTGTCTTCAATAAAAAAATTGATAAAATCAAAAAATCAAGAAAACTGAAAAAATCAATTATATGTTGGTTTGATTTGGTTTATAAATATAAATAATCGACATGATTGATTTGGTTATTTTTTAATGAAAATCCGAACGAACTCAACCTATGTACACCCTTAGCTGAAGTGTTGATATCTCGTTCTCTTTAAAGAGATTCAAGCTCACTGTAACAAATACTTTTACTAATTGAGCAGTAATCTTCTTAACTTGTCTCCTCTAGAATATAATAATTTTATCACAAAGTACAACTCAACAAACTCTGGATAAGAGTTGCATTCAAAACTCCACAAAAAGGAACACTTACCTTCAACTAAGAAACCCTCTTTTATACTAATTTTTATACACTTTATATTTTTTTATACTTAAAAAAATAATGCAAGACCATCTCTATTGAGAAAATATCTCATGCAATGAATAAGAAGAAGTGGTAAGATAAATGTGATATAAGTTACAAGAGTAACCAGGATTACATAATTCAAGAAAAATAATGAATGAAGAAAGTGTGGATGATCATATAAACTTCACGGAAACGATGGCCAAATACATCCTTCATTAATCGAGAATAAAATGCTGCCAAGTAACATAATGCAACAACCACGTCTCTTCTGCCTTGAATTGCCATTAACTAAGTAAAATTAACAGGCATTAAAACTACTAAAAGAGTTACTTTCTCCATTCGCTTTTATTTGTCACTAATTTTTTAATTTTATTTCTATTTTTATTTTTTATTTTGGACATATTAAAAAAAGATAACTTTTTTTTACCCTTCACTTTAACTGTCTTTTCTCCAAATTAATTTCAAGACACAATATAAAAATTATTAATTAAAACTTTTATATTATTAATTATTTTTCTTAATGAATATGTTAAAGTAAAAATATTACAAGTGAAAGAGAGAAAAAAATAGAAGCATAAAGCAATTTACTCTTTATAGAGTAGTGCAACATAATTGTCACATTCCAATGTCATATTATGACTAATAAAACCATTATAAAAACGCACTTTAATATGACCAACAAATGACATATAATTATATTAAAATGCACCAATGCACCATCAGTAAATTTTTATTTTAAGCATGATGTTCTATATATCTTTATGAAACCGGATAGGATATAAAAGTTTTACATGAAAAATGTTCTGGAAACTAAAAAGAAATTAATTATAGCTGATCTGAAATAACATTTAATTACTCCCTTCATTTTAAAAAGAATAACCTACTTTAACTTGATACAAAGTTTAAGAAAATAAAGAATTTTTTTTAATCTTGTAACTTTAAATTAAAATTATGTCAAATGTACTAAAATGCACTTTAATCTTATGATCTTAAACATGTCATGTGGAAAGTTGAAATTAAAGTATTGCAAAAAAAAAAAAAAAATCATTCTTTTTTAAACAAACTAAAAATGAAAGTAGATCATTCTTTTTGAAACTGAGGAAATAATATTTATTTCGATTTTGATGATAAAAGAAGGTTGATGGAAGAAACGTTAGAAGGGAGATTTCACCAAAAGTTATTGAGTCGTCGAACCATACCCATATGATCATCACGAATTTTAAAATTATTACTCTCTCTGTCCATCTTCACTTCTTCAAATTATTAAAAATAAGTATTTATGTTATTAAAACTAGATATTCAATAATATTAATTCAATTAACAAAATTAATACTTAATTTATTCATTTTTACCTATTTTACTCTTGTTATTACATACTTATCATTACTTAATGCATATTTTTAAGAATTAAATTTAATATTCAAAGAGTAAAGTAAAATTATTCTTATTATTTATTGCTTTTAAACTATGTATCAAATAAAAGTGGACAAGTAAAAATGTACACCAAACTACTGAATCATTTAATTTGAACTACATATTTATGGGTTGGTTAAAATAACAACTCTTATTTGAGAAATCCTTTGATTCTTAAATAATCTGATTTTGGTTATATTTCTGAATTGGTATGATTTGTTCATATTTTCTTAGTAAATTAATACATCATATATTACAAACAATTAATATATCACATTCTACAAAATAATTTTATGAGCACAATGCGTTAGAGCGTATTATTTTCTTCTGAATAACCTTTGTTAAAGGAATAAGTTTACTCCAATTCAGGGGTTGCTGGATGGTTTACTCCCGGGGAGAGTAAAACAAAGAACAACAAATACTGATAGTTATTATTGGTGTAATATATCATAAATAATAATAATTACAGTTGGAAATAAGATGAATAAAAACTAAATAAATAAAATTTATGTTGAGATATAGATATCTCGCTCTAAATAGAAGATTCACATTGATCTAACAGCATCACTCTTAACTTGTCCTCTCCAGAATATAATAGTCCATCAACGTACAACTTAAGCAACTTCGAATCAGTTGAAGAACCCAAAGCTCCATCAAAAGAACATATTTCTTCAACATGTAATAACTTCATTTTGTATAATGAATATAGTTGAAGATTTTAAAGTTTTTCTTTATCTCAACTCTCTTTTTCACTAATTAGCCTCAAAATATAATACAATATAATACTTATAATCTTTTTTCACTCTTTCTCCATTACAACACAAGGAATAAGACATCCTTTACATAAATATAGAATTTTTTCCACAAATAAATAATAAGACTATGAATAGTCATTTGAGGAGGAATGGACAATTAATGAGAAGAACATAGTTACATAATTTATACCAACATAATTGATAATATTTTTGTCAATTTATACCCTGTAAGTTACAAGAATAATGACATCACTTTCTTCATTTTATGTGTACTAATTGTGATGCATTTTAGTATCTTTATTTTAATAATAAAATGCGCCACTGTTATTTATGTATCTGTTATATTTTTCTTAATTTTATGTCCAAAATTTATCGGGTAAAAATCAATTTATGTACAATTTAGAGGCTAAATTTTACTCCACTAGCTAGTAAGCATATATACGATTTAATCAGCATTGGTTAATCATCGTGCACGATAGTGTTTTACTCTTTCATTACTCCCTTTGTTTTAATTTATTTTGTTCTATTTTGAGTTGATATGAAATTTTAAAAATAATTTTTTAAAAAAATCATATGATCATAAATTAAAAATATATTAAATATAGCTAATGTCATTTAATTCTTTGGTCTTAAATATGCAAGGTAAAAAGTGGTGGTAGGATAAATTTCTCTAATTTCTTCACTAGTTCAATTTTTTTCACTTGTAGTGGTATTGATAAAAAAAATACAATGAAATTACTATTGAATAAACCATCACGCAGGTAAAACCTTTTGACTCACCTTCAAGTAATTTTCTTTACTCAAATGCTAGCAAAAACAACATTGATCATATAATATCAACTCCCCAATCCCTAAATTTGGATAACAAAAAGGGAAAAGGAAAATTTTTCCATCGGCATTATGCCAGAACAGATCTTGAAACCTATGGCGCTTCACAATCGAAAAGCTCACAAAATTCCAAGTGGGACCACTGGTTGCGCTGCCTCACCTGTAAAGCCAGAAAATGTGTTGACGCCTTCCTTTAGCTTAGTGAGTCTAGATGTCAAGAAAGTCAAAGAGAGAGGCCTATCTGTCTCTCCTCCTCGAACCCCCTCCCCCCCTCCTCCTTTCCCCTGAGGTTACTAAGCTCATCGTCCCTCTCCGATGGAAACTACTAACTCCATCCACCTTCTTCCCATCAATAAAAAAGAATAATCATAACTCCTCTCCAATTGACATGACCATGAAGGTCTATCCAGTAACTCCATTAGCACAAACCAACCAAAAAGTGCTAAAAGTGGTTCAAAATTTACCCAAAAAAACTCTACTCAATCCACAAACCTCCTTTCTATTAGCATAAATCTTGGAAAAAAAATGAATACCCGTTCTCCAATCTTTTGGGTCACAACACCCCTGCCACTAGAGCATGTCCCAGCCTTGGCTGGAACTATGCCTTCACAATCTCCCAATAACTGGAACTAAGCCTTCACAATCTCCCAATAACTTTGATCTTCACCATAGGGAACCAACCAGATGTGATACTTATTCAAGACCTATGTAATATATCAAATATGATAAAGGAGAGGATTGACCACGCCATCCAAAACCTAGGAAACCAGACTTGGATGCAAGCAATATTGCTAAAACAAGCTCAAGGAAATTTGAACCAAATGATAATCCAAGAGTACGACTCCTTAATGTCACAAACTTATCACAATCTTCTCTTCTTTCCTACCCATCCATCAAACTCCACCTTTGTGAGTACAACCTACATTCCATGGACACCTCGTGGATCGTTATTCAGCCTAGTGAATCCAAATTCAACAGAAGGCCCAAGAAGGAAAGGAAACACAACAATGGAATATCTGACACAATACAACAAAAAACTAGAGGGACTACTAAACAACTTTGGGGAACCAAAATCACAAGTCTCAGTTCTAGAAAATACCTTTCAGAAGAATTTTAAAGAGCTTATCAGAGAAGGTTCTTTAGTGTGTTATCTCATAATCTAAAGAAATGTTCTATGATATTGAGAAACAAGAAGGACCAAACACCATTAGCAGTGTCATTTAAAGCCTTGGAGCTCAAGAAAACCTCATCTTTACTAGAAAAGAGGAGGTACGTGGATCAAATCTCACCCAATCAGTCCTCCATGATGAACTCATTATTTGGAATATTATAGGGTCAAATAGTTCTAATTTTAAGAGACATTGCACTGCTATGGTTAAGCTCTACAAATCCTCTATGCTAGTGTTGCTGGAAACCAAAATAATTGATCACAAGAGGATCAGTAAAGCGTTAGGTTTTGAAATCCAACTCCAATCTAAAATCGTTGGTCAATTTGGTGGTATTATAGTATGGTGGAAGAAAGATATCCTTAAGCTTGAGGATATTTCTATCACCTCTCAAGGAATACATGCCATGGTGAAAGTACTCTTTACTTCTCACTCTTGGATCTTCTCCAGTATTTATGCTAGAATATTTTAACCCCTAGGAGTACTCTATGGGACAACCTCATTAGTATCTCACAAAACTAAAGAAGGGACTAGTTTATTTGTGGGGATTTTAATGAAATCCTCCAATCTAAAGATAAATTAGGAGGTAATAGTATAAAAACAAAAGATCAAACCTATTTTGGCAATACCTTAACTAATGTAACATGGTTGACTTGGGATTTAAAGGGAATAAGTATACTTGGACTAATACGAGGTACAAAAATAGGCATCACCTAAATTTTGAAAGGCTGGATAGATGTCTTTCCAATACTTGTGGATATCTATTTATCTTAAGTGCAGTATCACCCACCTCCCTAGAATAAAATATCATCACTTACCCCTTTTAGTCAACATATTCTCTTATAAGTCTAGAGGCTCTAGACCTTTCAAAATGGAACCCATGTGGTGTGGACACCCTTTCTTAATTAGCATAGTCCAATTCTCCTTCTCACCCCTACCTTCTACATAGAGTTATTCAAAATTTCTATACCACTGCCTCTCAATGGAATCAATCCACTTTTAGTACTATCTTCTTCAAAATAAAATAAATGCTAGCTAAAATTAAAGGAATTCAACGATCTCTAAATTTCCCCACCAGCACTTTACTATATAATCTAGAGAAAGGCTCCTAAGAGAATATGACTCTCACCTCAAATTTAAAAAATATCTTTGGAAAACAAAATCCAAAATCAACTGGTTTGTGAGGGCAATTCAAATATCATATTCTTTCGTGCCTCCACCCTCAATAGGAGGGGGAGAAAAAGAGTCAACACTATTAAAAATGATTTTAAAATCTGGCTAACTAACTAGGAGGAAATCAAGAACTATATCACCACCTTCTTCTCCAATCTCTACACTACTGACCATTCACACTCTATCCTTGATCCTTCTAACACTACCTCTGCTCATCGTGGCCCCGACTAGCAGGAAATCCTAAGATCAATTAGATCTTTCTCTTGGAGAGGATGAAATAATCAATGCCACAAATTCTTTTAAACCTCTAAAAGAACCAGGTACATATGGACGTTATCCCATTCTTTTCCTAAAATACTACATATACTAAGAGAGAAAACCATAACCTTCTGCAAGAATACCTTTGACAGTTACTAGATGGACCCTGAGATGAATAAAACTTTGCTCTATATAATTCCCAAAATAACTATATAACACCCTCCAAATTTTAGAATTTTATATTTGGCTCTCCCATGTTTGAAATATTGATTTTTAACTTAAATTGTGTTTAGGCATATGAATGAAGTGTCTCAAGAGAGTTTTAGAATTTTTGGACAAGGTTTGGGGTAATTTTAGGCCCCGGCGATAGTGAGCCTCCACGATATCCTCATGTCATGAAAGCTACACTTTGTGATAGCTAGGATGACATGATGGATAATCTCTGCATTTAGCAGTGTGGCATGAGGGTTATCCTCCGAGATAAGGCCTATGCCACGATGCTATGTAAAAGTCATGTTGTTTTTGTTTTATTTACTTGGAATGAGGGGTATTGGGGTCTTTTCACCTATGAACGACCTTTAAACACTATATGAACTTTTTTCTATTAGTTTTCACAGCACAAAAGCTATTTTTTCACTCTCAAACTCAAAACCTCAAGAGAGCATAAGGGTTTTATTATACGTTCATCTTTCGGTTTCCAAGTTCTCAATTGATCACAAATCCTTGTATGTATAAGGCATGTACCTCTTTCCCTATACTTATATTTCTTTAATGGCATGAAAATTGGTTTATTATTCATAGTTTTGATTTTGGGTTTTGAACAATGGGTTGAGGGTTTTGGATATAAATTATTTGAATGTTTTCTCATAATTACCATTAAACTACTATGGCTTATATTTGTTGATTTATACACTCATTAGTGATGCATAGGAATGGTGAATAGATTTAGGGGTATAATGGATTCCCCAAATAATAGTTTTTGTATGAAAATTGGTAATAACCTCAGCCCACTTGTATAATTAATTTTGGAATGTAATTTATCAATTGGCTTGACTTATTTCTTTAAAACTAATGCACTGCATAAATGGAAAAATGGCTAAGGATGGTCTTGAAAACCTTGTGGGGTACAAAAAAATCCCCCAAGTGATTTTTTATAATGGAGTTGGGGGTACAAAGGAATAATCAAGTCGGGGCTACAAAAGAATCCCTAAATGGTTGGCTAATGCCATTACTTGCAAGCTATAGTTGGTATGACGATACCACTTAATGATGCATTAATGGTTGAATCCTCAAATATAATGTTTGGGTTATATGTTAAAGGTTTTAATTGGGTTTAAAGGGGGTTGTGTAGCTAGCCATAGAAGTTGGAGGTCCCGAGGGAACCAATAATGGAAAATCATATTTGCCAATGTGAGGGATGTTCTTGATGCCCGTGTGCTTATGCCACACTATATATATAATTGTATCATAGATGGCAAAGGGTAAGAATTCCCCAGCCTTCTATGGTACCTTCAGTTCATGTGGCTAACACGCACTGAGGCCCTTTAAGAAGAGAGAGTTGAACCCATATAGCTCATGGGTACAAATTTAGGATGGTCAAGATACACAGTCCAAGGTAAGGTCTTAAAGTTCATTCTAAGACCTATTCTCTTTCTCTACATATAAGGTGTATATATATATTGTATATGATATTATGCACTGGTTTTAATGGTTTCTGTATTATGGTTCATGGTATTATTTTATCCTGTATGCCTGAACTACATGCTAGTGTAACAAATGGCTAACCATTTTCAGACGCTTTATCCCCACGCGATGTAGGAACTGGCCATAGTTCTATTCCTCTTGTATAGTAACTAGGTGATCATGGGATAGCCGTGAGTCAGACTAAAGTAGGGTGATCTTCCATCCTTTGGAAGACCCTATTTCATGCTTGGGTTTTCTTAGGTATTGACTCTTTTTTTGGATTTATTTTTGGCTATGGTCGGGGGCATGTCCTGACCAGACTATCTTTGGTTTTATTAGAGGTTTTGTTGGAGATTACTATGGACATGAGTATTATGGTTGGTTATCAATATTGGTTATTGGTTAGTGAATGTTGGATACTGATCTATCATAGATTCGTTGAGTTTTCTTTTCATATCTTGATTTATATTAAATTCATCGACTGTTAGGTATTCTTGGTTCTATTGGATTAGGTTAA
This sequence comes from Capsicum baccatum var. pendulum, assembly GCA_030864225.1. Classification (NCBI taxonomy): domain Eukaryota; kingdom Viridiplantae; phylum Streptophyta; class Magnoliopsida; order Solanales; family Solanaceae; genus Capsicum; species Capsicum baccatum. The sequence goes on along the minus strand of CM061560.1, from coordinate 152,259,123 downwards.
GAGGGTGGTCTCCGATCCTCAGTGAGCTTGATATGCCCGTTTTGGCTAAGCCCTGGTTTGCGTCGTGACAAAGTTAGTATCAGAGCATAGGTTCATGGTCAATTTGGGTATCGACAAATACATGTCAAGTAGAGTCTCTTTCATGGTTGTGTTGCCCACCACACTTATAAGGGAGAGGATACGAGGTATTTAGGAATGTTTTCCTTTCTTATTGTCTTAATTTTAGGCTATAGAGTCTAAGGTCTTGGATTCCTATAAATCCCATTTATTCATCTTCATAACATGCCTCTTAGACAATATGAAGCTTATGGAAACTCATATATCCCACCTTAGGACAATGTGGATAGATCTCGTCCAACTTATGGGGTACAACCTTGGTCAAGGGCCACTGCTTTTGATTACCCCAATGGAGCTCCACCTATATCCATTGATCCTTCTTCAGTTGGTGACACTCATACTCAGTCACCTCAGGGAGATATTACTGATGTTAAGTTTTATTAGTCTATTCATCTGTTCACTCAGTTGGTGACATCTCAATCATGTCTGACGGGTTCTGTTGGTATTACTGTGAGTTCATCTGAGGCCATTAGAGTTGTCCATTTTATGAGGTTGAGCCTTTCAACTTTCACTGGTACTAAGGTTGAGTAGGGTCCTTAAGGTTTTATAGATGTGATAGAGAAGATCTTTTGGGTTATGTATGCTACGGATGTAGAGGGTGTGGAATTCGCTGCTTATTAGTTGAAGGATATAGCATACTAATAGTATGAAGAGTGGGAGCTTCTTAGGGGTGATGATACTGATTCTACTTTGTGGGATGATTTCTCTAGTACTTTTCTTGATCGCTTTTTGGGGATAATATTGAGTCTTCTTGAGGAAGGTGAAAGCTGAGGAGTTTGTGAACTTGAGGAAAGACAAGATGATGGTAAAGAAATATTCCTTGAAATTCTAGTAGTTCCGTGATATGCTCCTGAGCTAGTGTCTAGCATGAGTGCTAGAATGAGGAAATTTGCTTCCAATTTGTCTCATGAAATAATTTTAGAGAGCAAGGTTGACTTGTTAAACAAAGATATAGATATCTCTCAACTAGTGATGTATATGCAATAGGCTGAAGAGGAAAAAGAAGTAAGTCGAGGTGGGGGAAAGACAGAGAGTAAGAAGTTTCAATATTCAAATTAGGGTGGAGGTCAGCAACAGAGTGGTAGGGATGGTAAGAAATGGTCTAATAAGAAGTGAGGCAACTCTGGTTCCTATTTGATGGCTAATGCACCTTATCTAAATCCGCCTAGAGATTACTTTTTTTAGAGTGGTGATGGTTCTAGGGCACAAAGTGCCTAGTCTCAGAGCAATGCAGCCCATTCAGCTCTATCATATCCTTCTTGCAGACTTTATAGTCGGTTGTATCATGGTTTATGTGATGAAGGAAGGAATTTATGTTTTAAGTGAGGCCAACTGGGACATGTGCTACAGGATTTCCCCATGGACAAAGGTCGCTAAGGGGTTAATAAGATTCTGGTTGCCACATCATCGACTTCTACACCAAGGGTGCTACAGTTAGTAGTGTCACTGGTCAGAATTATCTGTACACTCTTGTTACTCGTCAAGAGTCTGAGGCATCTCTTGATATCATAACTGGTATGTTAAAACTCTTCTCTTGTGATGTGTACTATTTACTTAATCCAGGGTCTACCCTTTCTTATGTGACCCCATTTGTGGTTGTGCATTTTGATTTCAATTTTGATTGTATTTTGGACCCCTTTTATGTTCTACCCCTATGAGTGACTCATTAGTTACTAAAAGGATCTATAGGGGTTGTGTGGTATCTTTTGGTGGTAGGGAAACTTTGGTAGATTTGATTGAATTAGATATTCTAGATTTTGAAGTTATCTTGTGGATGGATTGGTTGCACGTGTGCTATGCTTTTTTAGACTGTCGGACCCATAAGGTCATCTTAAAATTCCCTGATAAGACAATTATTACGTGGAAAGGGAGTTCCCAAGTGCCTAAGGGATAGTTTATATCACATCTTAAAGCCCAAAAATTGATTTTCAATGGGTCTTTTTCATTTGGCCTGGGTTAAAGATTCTAACTTTGAGGGTCTGTTCCTACAATCTATTCTTGTGGTTAGGTAATTTCCTAAGGTTTTACCCGATGATCTTTTGGGCATCCCTCCCAATAGGAAATTGAGTTTGGGATTAATTTTTTTCGAACACTCATCTTATCTCTATCCCTCCTTATAGAATGACTCTAACTGAGTTAAAGGAACTTAAGAAGCAATTGAAGGATCTTCTTGAAAAGGGTTTTATTTATCCTAGTGTGTCTCTGTGGGGTCCTTCCATCCTTTTTTTGCATAAGAAGAATGGTTCTCTTAGAATATGTATTGATTATCGTTAGTTGAATAAGGTGACGGTGAAGAATAAGTACCCTCTTTATAGGATTGATAACTTGTTTTACCAACTTTAGTGTGCTAATTATTTCTCTAAGATTGACCTTCAGTAGGTTTATCATCAGTTAAAGATTAGGGATGAAGATATACCTAAGACTTCCTTCCATACTTGGAATGGACATTTTGAGTTCTTGGTCATGACTTTTAGGTTGACCAATGCCCTGATGACATTTATGGATCTCATAAACTGGGTATTTTATTATTTTTTGGACTAATTTGTAATTGTGTTTGTAGATGATATTTTGGTATATTCAAAGAGACAGATGGATCATACTAATCACCTCCATATTGTGTTATAGACCCTAAGAAATCAGCAATTGTATGCTAAGTTTCAAAGTGTGAATTTTTGTTGAATAAACTTACTTTTCTAGGTCATGCGGTTTCAAGTGAAGGGACCATGGTGGATTTACAAAAAGTTATGGTGTTTAAGAAGTGGCATAGACCCATGACTCTAACCGATATTTGGAGATTCTAGGGTTTAGTTGGTTATTATAGGAGGTTTGTGAAGATCTTCTCATCAATTGTCGCACCTTTGACTAAGTTGACTCAGAAGAAGGTAAAGTTTCTATGGTCCGATGCTTGCAAGGGGAGTTTTGAGAAGTTGAAAGATAAATTGACTTCTGCTCTGGTTTTGAACCTGCTCGAGGGTACTGATGGCTTTGTGGTTTATTGTGATGTGTCCCATATGCATCTTGGTTATGTGTTAATGCAGCATGGTATGGTGGTAGCATATATTTCTAGGCAGTAGTTGAAAGTTCATGGGAGGAATTATTTGCTTCATGATTTGGAGTTGCTGGTTGTGGTGTTCGCATAGAATATTTGGTGGCACTATCTACATAGGATCCATGTTGACATATATTCATATCATAAGAGTCTGCAATATGTATGCACCTAGAAGGAGTTAAATCTTTGGCAGAGGAGACGACTTGAGTTGCCCAAGGACTATGACATAATTATCTACTATCACCCAGGTAAGGCTAATGTGGTTTTTGATGCTCTTAGCAGATTATGTATAGGAAGATTATCCTATGTGGATAAGGATAAGCGAGACTTGGTGAAAGATATTCACCTTTTGGCTAATCTTGAAGTTCGTATCTTATATTCTAAGAATTGTGGTGTGTTTGTGAAAGAGGTTGCGAGTTCATCTCTTGGCGCTGAGGTGAAGGAGAAACAGGTGTTGGATCCTATCTTGATGCAAATTAAATATGATGTGGGTAAGCAAAAGGTGATGGCTTTTCAGATTAGTAGTGATGGTATCTTGAGGTCCAAAGAAGGTTGTGTGTTCCTGATGTGGATGAATTGTGAGGTAGAATTTTGGCCAAAGCTTATGAGTCGTGTTATTTAGTTCATCCTGGTTCGACGAAGATGTATCATGACCTTAAGGAGATTTATTGGTGGAATAACATTAATAGGGATGTGGCTAATTTTATGACTAAGTGCATGGTGTGTCAACAAGTGAAGGTGGAGCACTTGAGTCCTGGTTGGTTGCCTCAAGAAATTGAGTTACCTGTATGGAAGTGAGAAGTGATTAATATGGATTTTGTTACTGGTCTTCCGCGGTCTTGAAACCAGTTTGATTCTTCATTATGGATAGGATGACTAAGTCTGCTCACTTCTTGTCGGTGATGACTAATTATTCTATTGAGGACTATGCAAGGTTGTTTATTCAGGAGATTGTGAAGTTGTATGGTGATCTAGTTTCCATCATTTTAGATCATCGTACTTAGTTCTCTTATCATTTTTGGCGGTCGTTCTAGCGAGGTTTAGGGACTAAGTTAACGCTTAGTACCCTTTCCACTCGCAGATGGATGAACAAGCAGAAAGAACCATTCATTCTTTTGAAAATATGCTTCGAGCTTGTGTAATGGACTTTAATGGTAGTTGGGTTGACTATTTGCCTCTTGTAGAGTTTTCATACAATAATAGACATCACTCTAGCATTAGTATTGCTCAATTTGAGATGATGTATGGTAGACGGTGTAGATCTTCTATTGGGTGGGTCGATGTTGGTGAGACAATATTGTTCTGTCTTGATTTAGTTTGTCAAGATATAGAGAAGATGAAGGTGATTCGGGATAGGCTTAAGACTACCCAAAGTCTCAAAAAGTCCTATGCGAATGCGAAGCAAAGAGATTGAAGTTTGATATGTGGATTGGGTATTCTTGAAGGTGTCTCCCATGAAGGGAGTAATGCGATTTGGAATAAAGGGGAAGCTCAGTCCCCGTTTCATTGGCCCCTATTCGATTTTGAGGAGAGTGGGGGATGTTGTCTATGAGCTAGAATTGCTTACAAGTTTAAGTTTTATTCACCCTGTTTTTCATGTGTCTATATTGACAAAATACGTAGGTGATCCTTCCTTTGTAGTGCTTATTGAGAGTGTTGATATTTTAGATTCCTTGTTATATGAGGAGGTCTCGATGGAGATCTTGGACAGACAAGTTCGTAGATTGAGGACTAAATATTTAGCTTCAGTAAAGGTCCTTTGAAGGAACCATAAGGTGGAAGAAGCCACTTGGGAAACAGAGGAAGTTATGAAGGTTAAGTACTCATTCTTGTTCCATGTGTTGGGCAAAGGAGATTAAGTTATGAATTTTGTTCTTCCTTGTTATTATCCAGGTTTATCATTTAATTCTGGTTTAATATTGTTATTCTCGTACAAAAAATGCCTAACTCATCATTCGGGGACGAATAATCCTAAGGGGGATAATTAATACCCTCCAAATTTTAAGCATTTTATTTTTGGCCCTCCAGTGTTCGAAATGTCGACTTTTGACTTAAATTGTGTTTAAAAATTTTGGATATTCATATGTTCTTCATAATTTTCATGTCTTATTGAAGAAGAACACTCAAAATATAAGGTTTTATCCAAAAAGAGGAAAGAAAAGTAAGTTGTACTTATTTATGTTATAGAATATTCCCAAGATAGTACAAGGACCCACAAGAATCCTTATTCGGAGATAGTGATGGCTCCTGTGATTGTCAGTCACAAGGGTGACGATCAGTCACAAGGGTGACGATCAGTCACCCCACTAGTCATTAAGACAAACATAAAGCCATATTCTGGATAAGCCTAATGGCTCCCCTTCTGTTCAGTCACCCTATCAGTCATTAAGGCAAAGATAATTCCATATTCTAGGTAAGGAATGACAACTCCTGAGATGGTTAGTCACCTCAGTGACGGTCAATCCCTTAATCAGTCACATTGAAAAAGGTTTTATAGGATCATTTTAGATTCCTAATTTTATTTCTTTGATTCTTAGTCATATTTTACTTGATTCTAACACTAATTAACAACTAGTAATCCACCTACTTATTTATAAATTAGTTCTGATTTTGTTTCTTTCTTCATCCCATTTCTTTTTTGCTCTTTTCTAGTTTTTACATCATCGTAATTTCTTGGTCCAATTCGTAAGAAATTTTTTTAAGTCCTTCAAACAATAACCTATTCTGTACAAGAGTAGCAATAGACACCTCACCTATCACTGAAGTACAAAATATCATTCAATAATTGTGAATCCAAGTGTGAGGCATAAAAAGGTGTGTAAAGTTGTAAGGTTGTTCCTAACGTTAACTTGTTTGTTGTTTTTGTTACTGTTTTTATTAATAGGTACAATTGCTCCCAAAGGTGAAACCCCACAACCTATGGATAACAATACCTCTAATGGAATCTTAGTGGCAATTGAATCCTCAATTCTGAGAATGGAATCCGTGAAAGGCCATATAACCACACTACAAGGAAGTGTGTCAATATGAATGAGAGGAAGGTTAACATGGAAGGTCGTCTAAACTTCACCCAATCCACTCCTCTAAATTAAAATACCTCTCTAGTGGACAAGTTCAAAACACTTCCACTACCATCGCCCCAAAAACACTTTACTAAATGTACAATCCACCAAGACAAACATAAGAATCTATCCCTCAAGCCACTACCTACCCATATAACTGAAATGTTGTTCATCCACTCCAATACTAATTCAACTAAGTCAACCAAGAAATTCCAAAAAACTAAGATCCACCTCACCAAATATCCCATGACCAAGTACCCCAAGAACCACCAAACCAAAATCCACCACATTAAGCACCACTTAACCAAAATTAGCTCATCCAAATTGAAGAAGATCCTCAAGATAAGTTTGAGGAATATGAAAAAATGGCCATGTTTGCAGAGTATAGAGGAATATAACAAGGTTTAAAAGAGGATATAGAGATCGAGGAGAAGATTTGGTCCAGTTAAACATGGAAAAGGTAACTTAGTAAATCAAATCCAAGGAGAAGGACATTAGAACTACCATAAGGAATAAGGTGGCAATGGAGGGTGGGATATAGGGATCAATTCAATTAAGAGTGGTCTTCCAAATTTCAAATAAGAGAGTGATCCCAAGGCTTATATAACATGGGAGTCCACTTATGAAAAGATATTCCAAGTCACTGATCTCATCGTTATCAAAAAGAGTTGTTATGTCATTGCCCAATTCAATGGGTGTGTTACTACATTGTAGTAGTATGGGAAGAGATTTGAAAACATCCTAAATGAGGGACAATCACCACCATATGATTCATTCAAGGCTCTCATGAGAAGGAAATATATGCTGGAAAGGTATATACATGGGTTACTTTCCAAGTTATACTATCTAAGGCAAAGAGAAAAAAGTGTCTTAACTTACTATAATGAATTCAAAAATTAATCCTGACCCTTGAGTATCATGAGAAGATGGAACATGACTTCATCATCTTCAAGGTTGGGTTGAACAAGGATATTTCCTTATTCATGTCTTGCTATAGATTTGCTATCATAGAATAACTTTTCAAGCAAATTTAAAAGTTAAAGGGATCTTAAGGAGAATACATATTTCAAACCCAAAGGGTACTCATCCACTAATTCTTGAGGTAAGAACAAAGAAGTACCTCAACCTTCATAAGGATGGAACAAGAAAAAAGACATCAACAAATCCTATGACAAGAAGCCTACAAAAAAGACTACTCCAAAGTACCCACCAGGGAATGAAGGTAACAAATATCCAACTACTAATTCTAAAGGCTTTCAATGTGTTAACAGTTAATGTTGAGGACACAAGGATAATGGATGTCCTAATCAAATAAATATGATCCTAAGAGAAGGAAGGTTGTATTATCTTGGAAAAGAAGGGGGACTAGAAGAGGATAGTAAAAGAGAAACCCAATAAGGAGAGAAGTTTGAAGAAGATAAACAAGTAGAAGGAGGTGACCAGGATGCTTGGCCTAAATATGGAAAGTTTGAGGTTCCAAAATTTATGGTAAGATGAGTGATGATTAGTAAGGCATTAGATGACCTGGGTCAAAAGGAAAATCTATTCCATAACAAATGTTTTATCAAGAAGAATGTGTGCTCGTTGGTCATTGATAGTAGGAGCTATGACAATGTAGCTAGTGCCACAATGGTTGATTTCTTGAAGCTACCCATAACCAACCATACCACAATGTACAAGCTCCAATGGTTAAAAAAGTATGAAAAATTAAAAGTGACTAGGCAAGTTGCGATTCTATTCAAGGTTGGGAATTATAAATATGAGGTGCTTTGTGATGTGATTCCCATGAAAGCTTGTCATATTTTTCTTGGAATACCATGCCAATATGATCGTTCAACCAAATATGGTGAAAGAACTAATCAGTATTCTCTTGAGTTAAATGGCCAAAAGTTTACACTTCATCTAATTTCACCCTCACAAGTGAATAAATCTCATCAAAGAATAAGTGTGTTGAAGGATAGGGGTACGAAGGAAAGAAAGGAGAAACCCATGAAAAGGATAATGATGAAGGGGAAGAAACAAAGAGGTTAAAGGGGAAGAGTCCAATGAATACGTTGGCTAGGAACAAGTCTCTCTTTAAGGAGCTTAATAAAGAAACATCTATGCTCTTACTAGCCTATGCTTTTTATATTAACCACTCTACTTCACATATTCCCCATTTTATTTCTCTTATTTTGTTGGAATATAAAGACGTGTTCCCAAAGAAACTTCCAAAAGAGTTAACCCCACTTTGGGGAATTTAGCATCAAATAGACTTTGTGTCAAGCTCATAATTTCCAAACAAACCAGCTTATTAAAGTAACCCAATGGACACCAAAGATTTTTAACGGCAAGCTGAAGAACTCCTTAATAAATGATAAATCAAGGAAAGCATGCGTCCATATGCGGTCCTGGTGTTATTGGTACCAAAGAACGATGGGACTTGGAGCATGTGTGTTGATTGTCAGGAAATCAAAAAGATAAAGGTAAAGTATCGCCATCTTATTCCCTGTTTGAATGATATGCAAGATGAGTTGATGGTTTTGGTGTGTTTTACAAAGTATGGATTAGGAAAGGGTACCACCAAATCTAGATGCATTCGGGTGATGAGTGGAAAACTACCTTTAAGACCAAGTTTGGTCTATAGGAATGGATGGTTATGCCTTTTGGCCTCATTAACGCTACTAGTACCCTTATGCAGTTGATGAACTATGTGATGAAATCATTCATAGGGAAATTTTTTATGGTATACTTTGACAATGTCCTAGTTTATAACAAATCCTTCGAAAAGTATGCTTTACATTTGCAAAGTGTTTTTGAAGTGCTTAGAAAAGAAAGATTGTATGCTAATATTGAGAAATAAACTTTTGGTGTGAATGAATAATATTCTTGGGATTTGTTGTAAGCTCAAAAGGAGTTGAGGTGGATGAATCCAAGATAGATGTTATCACAAATTGGCTAACTCTAAAATTAATAGGTGAAGTGTGAAGCTTCTATAGGTTGGCTAGTTTTTATAGGCGCTTTATTAAGGGGTTTAGCACCATTGCTGCTCCCTTGACTGAGGTAATGCATACGGATAAGACTTTCAAATGGGATGATGAGCAAGCAAAGTTGTTTGAAACTTTGAAAATAATGCTTAGCTCTACTCCCTTATTGTAATTACCCAATTTTGATAAAATATTTGTAATAGAGTGTGATGCTAGAAAGATAGGCATTGGAGCTATCTTAAGAAATACCATAAGACTATTGCTTACTTTAATGAAAAGCTCAAAGGAGAAACCTTGAACTACTCTACGTATGATCTTCAGTTGTATGCCTTGATTAGAGCTTTGAGAAATTAGCAACAATATTTGTGGCCTAAGGAATTTATGATTTGAACCGACCATGAATCAATGAAACACCTCCAGGCCAAAGATAAATTAAAAAAATGGCATGCCAAGTGGATTGAATTCTTGGAAACTTTCTCTTATGTAATTCAATACAAAAAGGGAAAAGAAAATATGGTAGTCAATGCATGTCTTGAAAACATGTGCTCATCAACATATTGTCTCCTAAATTAATGGGGTTTGAATAATTAAAAATAATGTACCCCAAAGACCCCAAACTTGCTACAATCTATAAGGGTTGTGAGGAATGGATAGGAAACAATGGATCAAAGATAGTTCTTTTGTACCCTATTCCATGTTTGATAGGTTTTTGTTTAAGGAAAAAAGGTTGTATATGACCTCAAGCTCTTGGGGGAATTGTTTGTTAGAGAGGCTTATGATGGGGATTGATGGGTCACTTGCCATATATATGAATAAAACTGAAAGCTGAAATATCATAAAGCATAAGTCATAAAGCAACCTCTGATAAAGTCAGTGAGTTGTTACACTTAGTTTCTAAAATTAACTTTTCCATAGGGAGATTCTCATAATCAATATAAGTCTTACCCATATTGAGAAGAGTTGTTTTATACCTTGTCATCGGTAAAGAACCTTGCTTGGTGTGAATTCACTCTTAGGAGGAAAGACACTCTCAACTAACGAGGAATTCCTCTACAAGGAGACACTCTCAACTAGTGAGGGCCCCTTTGACCTACAGTGGCCTATAGTTTGGAAATTTGAGTGCGCTAAAACCACAATCTCTCAGTTCTAAATACTACTCCGAAAAATCATACTAGTTCTCATACTTTTGAAATTCACATTAAAGTAGCATATAGGTTTATAATACTAAAAACACAATAATGCTTCTCTTGCTAGATCAGATTCATAAGAAAATTTGTGAATTCCATATCATAACTACGATTATTAGATCAAACTGAAACATTACTCATGTTGCAATACTCTGTAACTTGAACTAATAAGCTTAAACTTCTTGTAAACTAAGTAAATCATACTAAATCATATATATTTTTTCCAACTGATAAAATTTCATGTTAAAATACCAAAACTCAATTCATGAATTCAATTACGTGGATAAAAATACAAGTAAACATGGAATCTCATGCTAAATAAAATTTAACTAATGAGGAAACATCATTTTATCTAAAGCTCATAAAGTGGGTATGAAACCTAATCATAAAATTCATAAATTCATATAAAAAATTCTATATATTCTAGAATTTATACTCATTTAAAGTTGTCCCTTGTAGGATAAAATACTAAACCACAATCCATAACAAATGCTTTCAACTCAACTTTGCTCTAAATTTTCCTATGACCATGATTCGCATTGAAAGTGCTTTACACACTAGGTAAATGATCATGGCACTTAACTATGGTTATAAATGATCATTTTGGGCCTATAAACATATGATTAACAATAAAAATCTAGCTACGAGTTTGTGGGGTGTTGCAATATCTCTCTCTTGGGATCATTCATCTCGAATAAAGACTGACATTTGGATGAATAGAATATAAATACCAACATGAAACTAAATTTCTAAAATTGATCGTGTTTCATAACTGGAATCACCTCTTGACAGAGTATTGACTCAGATGATACATATGGAACCTAAACACATACATATGAAATAATGTAGACATGAAATTAGAAGACCGCAATTTTAGGAGGAAAATATATTACTCCAGTTTAATTATTGTTACATGTGAACAAATAAAGTACTAGGGCATTATGTCTGCTAACGAAGGATATAGCTGAGCTGGAAAGATAAAACCCCTAATATGAAACAACTTTCTGAATTGATTGCATTGACTATAAAGAGCTGATTCATGCTGAGAATTTAGAACTCAATTGAAGCATTCATGACACGATCATACATATAGAATTGAAAAGTTATAGCTAATGCGATACAATTTCCAAGAGTTATTAAGAAGGGAAATATGAGTTCCCCAGACTCTCCTTTATCATAATTGCTAATAACAATAGAGAGAGAAAAATTTAGGCATGATCTGAATATGAAATTTGAATAAGGGATCGCAACAAAGCTAAAACTACACTTCTCAACTATATTTTTCCTCTTAAATGTTATACTTTATCTAATGCAACTTATAACCTTCACATGGGTACATGTGACTACTCCAACCAATGACTAAGTTGAACTACATACTCTCATCATGTTCAATCCAAACTCGAAGTCACAAGATACTACATATGACACAATAATACTAGACTAAAATACGGGAGCCAATATCCTGTGTCTTCTCATAGCTCTCATCTCAAGCATAATACTCCTTACCACTTCAATACTAACTTTTAGCTCTAATAAGGAATTCACTGGTGCACAACATTCATTCAGTTATATACGAACATGACATTCAAGCCTATTGTTACAACCACATATGAACTTCTAGGAAACTAACCCATTTAGGATTTTTTTTCCAAATTCTCTAATACCTCTATCAATAATAATTTCATGAATTATCTCCAAAAAAGGTATGAAAAAAATTCTCAACTAACTATGACATATACCAAACTTTGCCTAGATCTTCCTTCATACCTATAGCCATAAAACAAGCATACGATAATAATCCCTAATAGAAAATATGTACTCTCTTCCATCTAAACCAATATTCATCCATTTTCATCACCATTATCTTAACATAAGGAGGGTCACTATAGTGATAGAACATGAGGACTTGCAGCTTGAAGAATAGAGTATCATAGAAATAGATTTGTTAAAGAGATCTAAATTGAGGATATACATAACATAATATGATAATAGTCATTAAGGGTATACCATAAGTTCAGGGAACTGAGCATGCTATGAAACATTGGTTCATACTTATGATAAGCTACTTAACATAAGACTGGAATTCATAGATTTATAGGTGATGATTAAGATCGTGGAGTGAAGCTACTACATCTTTTACTAGGAGTTAAGAATGAACATGAATATGCATGAAGTGTATAACCATTGGTCGCGGGCATGGCTCTATCTCGCAAGACATGGATATGGTGCCATAATGACTGAAATTCTAGGAATATGCTAGAGTAAGAATGGATGACTATCTCATCATAACTATTATTGACATGCAACACAATCTAATTCACAAAACTTGATTTAGTTCTTCACCCTATTATCTCCCCTTTAGATTAAAGCCGATATTCAAAGCCTATGGTCTTACTCCATATCCTCAACACTGCGCCATAATATTTTTACTATAACGGTCTATACTTGAATGCTCAACTCACTTTGATAAACCAGATTTTGAAAAATACAAAATTTATTCTTGGACACACCTTTAATATATACCACCCTAGCTTCCTCCAGCTTCAATAATCATCGTCATGTACTTACACTCTTCTTGACAAACATACCTTTCTCTCTAAATAAATAATATCTCATTCTCTTCATAGTTTGCTACTATCACGCCTCTAAATTTACATTTTTTCTAAACCATGAGAAATATTATTACACAAAAATACCCAAACATCATCAATGTATTACTCCTAACTTAGCTATTAAAAACACCATATACTATATAACTAGCCTTCTTCACACTTATCAACTCAAGGGTACTATCTAAGCACACACAACACTTAACAATCTTAGAAATTAATACAACCACATATTACCTTGGGTACACCTCTTCATCATACCTGCACCATCATACTTAATTGTGAAAGATTGAATGTCAATTATTGCATATGTTATTTCAAGCCTACTAGCACACTTTCATATAACTAGCATCACTATCTCAAATAATCATTATTCCACCTTAACGATCATCCATTGTTCAAACTTAGTGTCTAGTAATAGACATGATTAACAACATAATTTCACATACTATTTTTTTATTGGCATCTAAATAAATACAACGTCAAGAAACACTAGTCTGCTAGAACCTCATAATAACAATAATTGATAATATTACGGTCTATCTGACTATAGTCCATTAGCATATCCTCCTTTGACATATCATTACTACTTATCTATCCATATGTCTAAATTATATTCATAGCTCTATAATCATCAACTAATTTCATTTTTATGATTACAAGGAAAGCCTAGATTAACGGTCCTTAACAACCTAATACTTTCATTAATGACCTATACTTTCTAACACAACAAAATGACATTAATACCTTTTTTCCTACTTTAAGCATACTCTAATTCACCGTAACTAAGAACTCTTTCTCTACCTTCTACCGTGAAATCTACACCACACTAACTACCCCTTAGTTAACATCCAAAGATATATTACCTTAATCCTAACTTAATAGCATACATAGATCTATCTATATACGTTTAACCAACTGCTATCCCTACCTTTCCTGTCACTATAATTCTAAGGAGGTTGTTCTACTAGTTATGGGATCATAACACATTGAGTTACAATATCCCTCAATAGAAACTCTATTCAATTATCTAGGTACTTACTCCCTCTCCTCTCATGAGTGTTATCTATAATGAAAGGTTAAAGAAAAATCTAAATACATGTCATATTATGTCTTAACAATACAACTCATATGGATGAGGGAAAAATCATTATAATTAAAGAACTTAAAACACCCTAAGGAGCTCCTCTCAATCCCTTTGTTCAATTTCTAAGGTTTCTAATATTTAAATATGAGAGCATCAATATCGAGAGAAATTGAGATTTACTACTTACATTATCTCAGGGATGAGCCATAATTAGAGGATTTTGGAGTAGAACATGAATCAATGTAAGTTTCTAAGAGGATAACTTTACTACACGATCTAGAGTATAAAAGAAGAAAAATATTTCTAAAATGGCCAATAGCCTCTCGAAGAAAAGTACAAACATCTTTGTGCCATTCTGCAAGACTCTACAAGACACGGCTTTACAAACACCCTAGGACACTTGAACTCTGTGCTCTAATACCAAGTTTGTAACTCCTCGAGACTACCCCCTGGATGTCACACGGTGCTTAGAACCATAAGTGATCCTAAGCTAACCTATTGTACTAACATAATTTGTAAGCAATTAAAAAAGATATATGAAACTGAAAATACTAGGCAAAAGAAATGTCCTTATCTAAAGTTGCTTAGTACAATACTGTTTAAAAGTATTTACATCACTGGATTACACAAAAGGAAACTGAAATTGAATGCATCAATACTAACAAATTATCTATGAAGCCTCTATTAATACTGACTATAGGTTATTGGAATATGTCTCACAGCTATCACTAATCAATATAAATTAATAAAAATAAATTACTATATTTATAAATTGTCATAAACCCTTAAATAAAGAGAACTCATCACCTGTTAGCTGTAAGTTGTGAACTCTCAATCGTGATGTTTTGAATTATAATTGATACCTATGTTATGAAATAATGTAGTCACACAGACGTATATATGGTTAGTACTTCTGGAATGTACTGAGTATATGAGGGTGAATGTAATAAGTAAAACCTTCTATAAATCATAAGCTTGAATCATGCATTCTAAGTGTATACGGGCTCTCCATACTCATGAATACAATAGAAAGATGAAATATCATAAAACATAAGTCATAAAACAACATCTGATAAAGTTAGTGAGTCATTAAACTTAGTTTCTAACATCTTTTATGTGGGAGATTCTTATAACAAACATAAACCATGTGAGCTAGCAAGGGTCCAATGTCTTACCCACATTAAAGACAGTTTTTGTATACCTTGTCATCGATAAAGAACCTCTCTTAGCATAAATTCACTCTTGGGAGGGAAGACACTCACAACTAACGAGGACTTCCTTGAAAGGGAGACACTCTCAACCAGCGAGGACCCCTTTAATCTAAGGTGGCAAGTATTTCGAGAATTTAGGTGTGCTAAACCTATATTCCCTCGGTGCAAAATACTACTCTAAAATCATACTGGTTCTCATACTTATGAAATTCACCTTAAAGTAGCATATGGGTTTATAATATTGAAAACTAATTTATAATACTGAAAACTAATTATTCTTATTTTTATAGATCATACTCATAAGAAAATTTGTGAATTTCATAACATATATGCGATCATAAGATCAAAATTAAAACATTCTCATGTTGTAATACTCTGTAACTTAAACTAATAAAATTAAACTTCATGTAAAATGAGTAAATCATTCTAAATCATATATACATTTCCCAACTGATGGAACTTCCTATCAAAATACCAAAACTCAATACATAAGATCAATTACGTTGATAAAAACATAAATAAACATGGAATCTTATGCTAAATAAAGTTTAACTCATGAGCAAAACTCATTTTTTCAAAGATCATAAAATGGATATGAACCCTAATAATAAAATCAATAAATTAATATAAAAAATTAAATATTTGAGCACAATGATGAAATAAAATCCTTGTTCAAACCCCACATACATGAAATTATTAATTTCTTAGAGGAACATTCGTGTTGGGAGACCTTGAAGCTGAATAATGAATTTATGTTATGCAATGAGGGAAAAACCTATTAGTTTAAGTTATAGGACCATTTATGATATAAATGATCAAATTACCCTAAAAACTAAAAAAATGGGATTTTAGCATTGGGGTGACCACTAGCGTGCCACTCTCTTATTACAGACCACAACCAGTGTGCTATGCTCTTATCGCAGAGCACAGCTAGTGTGCCACACTCTTATCACAGACTCTTACTAGTTTTCTTACAAAAATGCTCATAACTTGTCACTCGAGAATTGAATTAAGGAAAAATTAAATACATTGGAAGAAAAACTTAAATACCTTTTATTTTGTGGGTATTGAGCTCCAAAACTCTATATATTGTTAAAGTTATACTCGTTTAAAGTTCACCCTTGTAGGATCAAGTACTAAAATTCAATCAAAATAAATTCTTCCAACTCAACTTTACTCTAAATGTTTCCTATGACCATGATTCTCATCGAAAGCACTTTACATACTAGGCAAATGATCCTGGCACTTATAAATGGTTATAAATATTTACTTTTGGGCCTATAAACATATGATGAATGTTTAGAAGCTTATCTATGAGTTTGTGGGGTGTTACATATACTATCCAAAACTTATTGTCTTCTAGATGGACATACTAGGCAAAGTAATACCATCCACACATTTGACTATTCTACCATTACCTTTTCCAATTGGAAAACCACTTGGGATGCTCTTAACAAAACCTTCTTTAATAATTGGTAAGGATGGGACACCACCATTGGAAAACCTCCTTTGGACTCTAGAATATTTGGTTGAAAATAAATGACAATCTTTTTAATAATAAAAAGAATGTCGTTGATACCCAAGGTTTATACATGTAATGACCCTTCAAGTTATTTTCTATATTTTTTCTCATTTTTGTTATTTAGAGATTTCCTATAGTTGTCCCAAGTTATTTATGACTTTTTGGAACTGACGGTTCAATTACTGGACAGATCGTTTGGTTTCTAAAGCCAATTTCCTATTTTAAAGTCTTCACTGGTTATTTACTTTTCTGCACTTATTGGCTTATGGGGGGACAACTTGTAGTTATAGTTGTCTGATCTTTATGTAATTCTTTTATATGCATTTATTTATTTATGTACAACAAGTTGGAGCTTATTCCATGTTTGCCTTTTTTTTCCTTGACATAGCTTATTTTATCTTGTATCTTATCATATTTATATCCTGATGTAGATCAGTCGATCGATGATGCCTACTGAGTACCCATGGTTTTGGTACTCACACTATACTTTTCTACCTTTCTGGTACCCACTACTGATTTGACGCTTGTGTAAGGTTAATTTTGGAGATTGGGTGAGTTTTTTGAGTCAGAGTTATCCTTATTCCTTTTATTTATCTATGTATTATCTTTCATCTTCGAGATGGATTATATTTGACTATTTATTACTCATAGTTTATTTGTAGTAGCTCATGTACCAATATTACTGAGTCTTGGGATGGTTGTTGATTTTTTGTCTATCTATTAGACCGTTATTACTATATTATTGCTAGTTAAGTCTTTAAATTGTTAATTTCTGACTTTTAGGCTATTTTCCACTAATTTATCCCATTATATCTAACTTCGGGCTATGGTTTGGCTTACCTACTGGTAGTATAGAGTAGGTGCCATCATGACCATAAATCGAATCATAAAAAGTTAGTATCAGAGCCTAGGTTTCTAAAGCATTCTTTTGTTTTCATTCTTTCGCAGATGACTAGGACACGTGCTACTGCGACATGAGACAAGGGTCCCAAGACCAAGCCTAGGGATCCTAACACTCTTCATGGATAACCTCTTCATGGGCAGCCCAGGGATGTATCCCTAGCTAGGGGCAAGGATATAGGGCCTTCGCTTGACCTTATTTCTGCTCTTAAGCTAAAGATTCTTCTATCTCAGCCAGCGGTGGGCTAAGGACCAGCCCAGGATCCACTAGAATTTATTTCTTCTTCAGTACTCAGGGACTCTTTGGTTCAAATTTTAGGATTAGTTGATGGTGCACTATTTGATAGTGCACAATCTAAAGATTAGAGTGGTACTAAAGGGGGTGCATCCTATAGTTACAGCTCCTAGAGTTGAGGTCCCTCCTACATCGATAGTTTCTCAGCTAGTAGTTATCCATCCTGCTATGTATGTTGAGGAGTAAAAAATATTGGGTAAATTCTTAAGATTGGCTCCACCGAGGTTTTTTGGTGCACTGAGCGAGGATGCATATGAGTTCTTGATTTTTTGTGAGGGTAGGCTCCGTAATTTTAGCCTAGGTGAGACTTATGGTATATATTACTCTATTTTTAATTTGAACTTTGCATCTCAATATTAGTGGAGAGGTCATCTTGATTTCAGGCCAGCTGAATCTTTCCCTATGACATGGACCCAGTTCTTTGAGATCTTCTTGGAGAAGCATATGCCTCACAATCTTAGGGATCATTTGAGATAGCAGTTCTAGAGGTTGGAGCAGGGCTCTATGAATATTATAGAGTATGATCCTCAATTTCATAAGTTGGCTAGGCATGCTACTTTTATTTTGACTATCAAGTATGAGAGGGTTTTTTCTTTGTTCGAGGATTGATAAAAGGTTTTTGTTAAGGTTTCTAATCATGCTCAGTTTTTGGAGAAGATGTATCACGAGGTACAATGATAAAAGGCCGTGATATTTAGGTAGATTCAGTGGGAGAAATAGTAGGTCACGATTTAAAGGAAGTGGTTCTCAGGGTAGGTACTCTCTGCATCAACCATATCAGTGTCAAAGTCAGTCTAGTAGATCCTTTTAGGTTGTGCTTCAAATTATCGATGGATGCCAGTCTGGCTCCAGTAATAGTCTTTTCTAGGGTCGTGGTTATTTTTTGAGGGGTTCGTCTTATGGATATTCTAGTAGTGGTGGTTATTCCAGTTCAGTCAGATCATCTAGCTTTAGTCCAACACCTGGGCCATGTTATGATTTTGGAGTTTTTGGTTATTTCTCGAGAGAGTGCCCTAGTCGTGGAGTGATTGTATAAGCTGATAGGGTTCCACCTATTAAGGCAGTTCATCCCCCAGCTATAGGTGGTATGCATAGTCGTAGGGGTGGTTACCAAGATGCTTGTGGGGGTTCTTAGGTAGGTAGGACAGGAGGTTGGTTAGAAACCCATCCAGGTGCTAGGCGTGGTCAGTTGTACAGTACCTACTAGACCCGAGGCTAAGTCTTCAGATATTGTTATCATAGGTAAGATTTTAGTGTGTCATCAATCAGCTTTTGTTTTTTTTATCTGGGGTCCACTTATTCCTATTTGTCTTCTTATTATGCTCTACGGTTAGAGTTATCTTGGGATTCATTATCTATACCATTTTGTGTGTTTGCTCTCGTGGGTGATTCTTTAGTAGTGGATCAGGTTTTTAGATCATATGCTATGATTATTCGAGAGTTTGATACTCAGGCTGATCGTATTCTATTAGAAATGGTAGATTTTAATGTGATTCTAGGCATGGACTGGTTATTCCACTATCATTTGATCTTGGATTATTTTGCCAATATCGTTACCTTAGCCATTCTTGACGTACTCCTGATCTTATTGCAAGGATCTATTAGCCACCAGCCAATAGGGATTATTTCTTATACTTATGCTAGAAGATTTATTTCGATGGGTTGCAAATCTTATCTTGCTTATATTTGTGTTGTTAGTGTGGAGAGATGTCACTTGGCTTTGTTCCTATAGTTTATGTTTTTTCTGATGTTTTTCCTACTGATCTACTTGGTCTTCCTCCTAAGCATAGTATTGAGTTTATTATTGATCTTGAGTTGGGCACCCGACCTATTTCTATGGCACCTAATCGTATGGCTTCTATCAAGCTTAAGAAGCTGAATTCTCAGTTTTAGGATATTCTTGGTAAGGGTTTTATTAGGTTAAGTATGTCTCCTTGGGAAGCTTAAGTATTGTTTGTAAAGAATAAAGATGGTTCCATGCGTATGTGTATTAATTATAGGCATCTTAATAAGGTAACGATGATGAACCGTTATCCTATGCCCCGTATTTATGATTTTTTTGACTAGCTTTAGGGAGTAGCGGTATTTTTTAGGATTGATTTAAGGTATGATTACCATCAATTGAGGATTTGAGTTGAGGATTTCCCAAAAACAACCTTTAGGACCCATTACGGTCATTATGAGTTCCTAGGATGTCTTTGGATTGACTAATACCCCAGTCGCATTTATGTATTTGATGAATCATATATTTAGGACTTATTTAGATTCCTTTATGATTTTGTTCATCAACGACATCCTTGTTTATTCAAAGAGTAGGGAGGAGCATATGCAATATTTGAGGATTATGCTCCAGACTTTGAGTGATCATATGTTTTTCACAAAGTTCTTTAGGTATGAGTTTTGTCTTGAATCGGTGACATTCCTTAGGCATATGGTATCTAAAGTTGGGATTATGGTCAACTCAGCAAAGACTGAGGCTATTCATGATTGGGTCAGACCTACATCTCCAACTGAGGTTTATAGTTATATTGGTTTGGCCATTTACTATAGATGATCCATTAAAAGTTTGGCAACTATTGTAGTGTCAATGACCAGATTGACTCATAAGGAGGTTCTTTTTTTACGGTCCAAGGAATATGAGTTGAGCTTTGGAAAGTTTCAAAGAATTTCTTACTTCATCTCCTATTTTACCTTTTTATAGAGGGTAAGGGATTCATATATATTGTTATGCTTCTGGTGTTGGTTTGGGTTATGTATTAATGCAGCAGGGTCATGTTATTGCTTATGCATTGAGGTAGCTGAAGGTGCACAAGCGGAACTACCCTACTCATGATTTAGATTTGGCGGCGGTAGTTTTTGTGCTTAAGATTTGGAGGTATTATCTTTATGGAGTGCATTGTGAGATCTTCACAGATCATCATAGTTTTTAGCATCTTTTGATAGAGAGAGCTTAATGCTAGGAAGCATAGATGGATGGAGTTAATTAAGGATTATGATACCTCTATCTTGTATCATCCGAGAAAAGAGAATATAGTAGAAGACACCTTGACCCAAAAGGTGGTGGTATGGGTATCTTGGCTTGGATTTTAATTTCTCAGAGGTCGTTGGCATAGGATATTCAGTCCTTATCCAACTTGATGGTACGACTTGATATTTCAAACCCTAGGAGGATTTTTGCTAATGTTGAGGTGAGGTCCTCACTATTTGAGCAGATTTAGGATCGCCAATTTGAGGAAAAGAAACTTTGCATCATCTATGATCAGTTGTTGAGTGGTGAGTCCAAGAGGGATACCAGAGATTCTGGGGGCATTTTGAGATTTGATAAAGTAATTTATGTTTTGAGAGTTAATAACTTGATTTAGTTAATTTTGCATGATGTTCACAGCTTCCAATATATTTTTCATCCGAGTGCAACTAAGATGTATAAGGATTTGGAATAATATTATTGATGGAGTGATATAAAGAGAAATATACTTGTTGCCTATGTTATCAGCAGATGAAGGCAGGGCATTAAGACCATGAAGGCCGAGCATCAAGACCAAGTGGCTTGACTCATAGGTTGCCTATTCTCGAGTGAAAATAGGACCAGATTACCATGGACTTTATTAGTGGGTTGCCTCATACTTCCCATGGATCCTATGGTATTGGGTCATTATAGATTGATTGACCAATTCAGAATATTTTATTCCTATTAAAATCTCTTTCAGCACCGAGAGGTTAGCCCATATTTGTGTTAGTAATATAATCTATTTGCACGGTGTGCCTACATTTATTAATTTAGACCGGGGTTCAGTGTTTACTTCTAGCTTTTGGAGAGCTTTCCAGAAGGATTTGGTCACTCAGGTAGATCTTAGTACAACCTTCCATACTCAGATCGACGGGTATTCAAAGCAACAGGTTCTTAAGGATATGCTCCACACTTGTAAATAATAATTTTGGAGGTCACTGTGGGTAGAACTTAACCTTGGCAGAGTTTGCATATAATAATAGTTACCATTTAAGTATTGAGATAGCGTCTTTTGAGGATTTATATGGTAGGTAATTTCATTCCCCAATTGGATATTTTGAGACTTTCAAGATTAGACCCCATGGTACTGACTTGCTTCAAGAGTCATTGGATAGATTCAAGATGATTCAGGATAGGTTGAGGACAGCTTAGAGTAGGTAAAAGGCAGATCAAAGACTTTGTGCCTTGAGATTTGGGGTTGATGATCGGTTATTCATCCATGTATCGCCCAAGAAAGGTGTGATGAGGTTTGGGAGAAAAGGCAAGGTCAGCCCCATATATATTGGATGCTTTAAGATTCTTCGTACAATTGTTGGGGTGGCTTATGAGTTAGCTTTACCCCTAGAATTTGTTGTTGTCCATACGATTTTCAATGTTTCTACATTGCAGCAATATATTCCTAACCTATCTCATTGCTTAGATGGGACTCAGTTCAGTCGGATGAGCAGTTTACCTTTGTGGAGAAGCCTGTGCTCATATGGCTAGTGATGTCAGATGGTTGCGCACTACAGAAATTCCATTAGTTAAGGTTCAGTGGAGGCACAAACCAATAGAGGAGGCTATTTGGGACATTAAGAGAAAGATACAGACCCAATATCCTCACCTATTTGCGGCTACGGGTACATCCGAATCTTTTACTTTCATAGATGAAAGTTCTTTTTATAGTGGATATTATAATGACCTTTCAGTTCATTTTTTGTATTTTTGCTCATTTTCTCCATTTAGAGCTTTCTTATAGCTGCCTTAACCCATTTATGACTTACAGGAACTGACAGTTTGGTTACCAGGCAGTTTATTTGGTTTTTAGAGACAATCCCTTGTTTTGAAGCCTTCACTAGTTCAAATTAGCTACCAGGGAAAAACTTCAGTCAAACTACCTCATATGTCGATTCTAAAAGTTCCAACATATCTGGAATGGTGATTTTAGACTAGCTGGACTCTTGATCTGGGTCTCGAGGCTCTCAAACTCATTTTAGGCTATTGGCTAGAAGTTATGAAAAATAGAAAGTGGGTGTGGGACCCATCTTTCATTGAAATAATCTCATATGGAAATTTTAAATGTGCCATTGAGTCTGAAATACCAAATTTAATAGGATAAAATAGTTCGTTTGTGCATACAAATTTTTGGATGAATCTCGAGGGGTTAGTGTAGACTTAAAAAAATTCTAAGTCTTTAGCTAGTGCTTGATATCTGGTGTGACCGCTAAAGCCCCTTTTTGGGCACTTTAGCAGCCTATTGGGCGCTTTAGTAGCCCTAGCTCAGCCAACAAGTGCCGCTTTAGTAGCTAGCGTAGCCTAGCTCATGGGGACGTGTACCGCTTTAGCGGCACCCAGGTGCTTTAGTTATGATTGCTAAAGTTGCCTGGTGTCCAAGTTAGCAGCATCCGCGTACCTGGAAAGGTATAAATACCCCACATAGCCTAATTTTTACCATTCTTCTTCCATTCTCAAGATAGTAAAACCCTAAGTAATATGAAAACTTGGGAGAAACATTTGTGGATGATTTTGGAGATTGGGTAAAGTTTATTTATGCAATTCTTCATCAAATTTGTGGTAAGATTTCATTTATTTTATGCTTAAATTAAATTCTCCATTATTTTCTAAAATCTCTAAAATCTTGGTGGCTTAATTTTAGCACCATTAGAGCTCAAAATTCACCCATTTTTTAGGGTAAAGGTACCTTGAGCATAGAGGGACGTTGTGTTGGTTTCAAAAATCTGATTTTTGGAAATAGACCCCCGTATGAGACTTTTATGCAATTTTTTATGAAAGCGAACCCCACATGGGATGTTTACGTAATTTTGGACCCAAAGCATAATGGTGCAATATGGATATCATTATTTTTGTTTTGATGAGTAGATTGTGATTTTGATGAGGGCGGCACCTTGCGGAAGCTTTTCAAAAAGAAAAATCGATGATTTAGTAGATTCTTTGTATTTTTCTTCAGCGTCCAGTTAGGATAGGTTTACCTTTTCCATAAATTGAGCTATCTCATTGTATGGTTATGATATTATACTAGATATGGGGTGAGATTTAGTATTGGAAGTATGAATGAGGATATTTAGATTAGTTAAATCATTTTGGTTATCCTAAAATCGTAATTAGGAGTAAGTAGCTTAGTTACTCATGTCTTAGGTGAATTTGGATTCATGGCTCATGATTAGATTGAAAATGCCATAGTTACTCAATCTAGGTGAAATTACCTTAGTCATTCATATTTAGGGTGGAATTGGTCTTAGTTGTGTAAGTTAGGGAAAGTTGCCTTAGTTGCTATTATTTTACGTGGAATTAACTTAATTGTAATGATTGGGAAGAATTACTATCTTAGGGATCTTTATGAATTATTCAACATCTATAAATGCACTTAGATACCTTATCTTAGTCTGGGATAGAAGTTGACAAAAAATAGATTTTGGGGATTAGAAGTAAACCCCTTCGGCGCACCTTAGGTCAAGACTTGTGATAACGTATAGATTTATTTGCGCATGTTATACCTTTATAAATGTTTAGTTTGTGACTTGAAGAGATTAAATATATGTATTGAGTATGTTAGTTAGATATTGAAAGATGTGACTTCTGGGTATTGCTAATGATATTGCTTATATATGTGATTAATGACATGTCTTATAGATATGACTAATGATATGGCCTATGTATATACAACTATTGATATGACTTACGGATATAATTACTGGCTTATAGATATGATATGACTTATAGATATGATTAATGGCTTATAGATATAATTGATGGCTTATAGATATGGTCAATGGCTTATAGATATGATATGGCTTATATGGTCAATAACTTATGATTATGACTATTAACATGGCCAATGGGCGTGGTTATTGACATGAATTAATAGATGCAGTATTAGTATGGTTTATGAGTGTGGGCACCGATATGACTTATGGTTTGATTCTTGGTCTGGAATATACGTATGCGAAAAGAGCATGAGTTATATTTATAGTTTATTGGTATAGTCTATTGAGCATGTTATTGATACAACATGTTTATATGATTCGGTGTTATAGTTTATAAATATGAGTTATGGTTCGAGTCCGACAGTTGATGAAGATATTAATAATATGAATTCCAGTTTTAATTCGGCAAATGATGATAATGATGATGGTATTATTGAGTTTTGACTTAAGTTTGGCATAGGGAATTATGTATGATATGTTATCGTTCAGATGGATTCTTGATCATGGCATGAGAATTTGGTAATGTATGGTTATTCAGTTGCTTAGTTTCCTTGATTATACCCTCCAGGCTTATGGAGCCCACATTGGGTTATTTACTTTTCCGCACTTATTGGCTTATGGGGGGGCAATCTTGTAGTTATAGTTGTGTGATCTTTATGTTATTATTTCGAATTATTTATTTATTTACAACAGGGCTACAGCTTATTCCAGGTTTGCCCTTTTTGCCTTGACGTAGCTTATTTTATCTTATATCTTATCATATTCATGTCCTGGTGTAGCTCAGTCAAACGATGATGCCTACTGTGTACCCATGTTTTGGTACTCATACTACACTTCTGTACCTTTCTGGTGCAGATCCGAGTACTAGTTGCCACTGATGATTCGACGCTCATGCAAGGTTAATTTTGGAAATTGGGTGAGTTCTTTGAGTCAGAGTTATCCTTTTTCATCTTCGAGATAGAGTATATTTGACTATTTAGTACTCATAGTTCATTTACAGTATCTTTTGTATCGACATTACTGAGTCTTGGGATGGTTGTTGATTTTCTATCTATCTATTAGACCTTTATGACTGTATTATTGCTATTTAAGCCTTAAATTGTTAATTTTTGGCTTTTAGGCTATTTTTCACCAAGTTATACCATTGCATCTAACTCCGGTCTATGGTTCGATTTACCAACTGACAGATAGAGTAGGTGCCATCACGACTCGTAAATTAGATCGTGACAATACACTTGGCCACTGAGTTTCAATTTGTGACTGATAAACTCAAAAGAAATAAGAGGATCACCACTACCATTATGTAACACCTCATATTTTTTGGCTAGAATTCACACCCGTCCTTCGTATGTGTAAACACCCAAACCCAATGATTTCTATCTAAATATAAGTGGGATAATCAGTTATCTAGTGCGGTAATCTATTTGGGTATTGATTAAAGTCACAAGAATCTCCTAGGTAAAAGTTGAGAACTTTCCAACCTATTAAGTTTCAGTTTACGATTTTACTTGAGTCAACATCTAACGACTATTACTCATAGAATACATTGAGTTATGTGGCCTACTATATATCAAATTAAATCCCATGGAGTCTTTTTTCCAAATCCACTGATCGTTCATCAATCTAAGTTCAGTGTCAAAGTTATGAGCGTTTTAGTGAGACACTATCTAGGGTATGTGATTTGGGTTGTGAGGCAATGTGGTGCATCGTGTTTGGGATCGCGAGCCAGAGCAGGAACATTGCGATTAGGGTTGCGATGTGATCCTCCCTTACCAAATGTTAAAACATGTTTTTCCCACGTTAAATTAAGGGTAAAATGGTCCTTTCTCACCTCATAACTCCCCCAATCCATTTATCAATCCTAAGGTCATTCAAAACTAGTAGAAGGCTCTCTAAAATTCATCCTCTTCCTTTCAAGAACATCAAAAAGGATTTCTCAATCCCAAGGCTTGTAGTTTTAAATCTTTCTATCTTCTTCAAGGGTTTCTCCTCAATTAAGGCATGTGATCTTCCCTAAATTGATTTTATATAAAAGCATGAATCTCTTCCCTAAATTGATTTTATGTAAAATCATATATCTTTTCCATAAATCTTTTTATATAAAGAATGTGTTTAAATTGTTATCCATGTGGTTTTAATTATTCGATTTTGAATATGGGTTGAGGGGTTAGAATAATTATCATATGAATTGGTTTTCCCATAGTTTTGAATTGGTTATCTTTGATTTATATTATGGTTTTAAACTCAATATATGCATGGGTGTGGGAAATGGAATGGGGAACTGTAACACCCCGAAATCTCATCCCGAGACATCACACGGTGCTTAAGGTTACAAGTAGCCCTAAGTTAATCCTTTGAGCCTGTTACTACGAAACACTAGCTTTAGGATAAATAAGTTAAATAATGATGCCTTATTGTGTCAACTATAATCCAAAATAACTGGAAACAATGTCTGGATAGCAAAAATACTGATAGTCTAGAACACAACTTCAACTGACAATCTAGTCTGACAAAGCCTCTCCTACTCAAACTGGAAAGCCGTTAGGATAGGACCCCAACTGACACGCAATGAGCTGAAAGTAAAACTCAAAACACTATGAAAGCGGAAAAGCTGCAAATATAGGTCCTCAAACCATGAGTACTCACCAAGGACAAGGATGTAGATGAGATGCTCGAAGATCACTGTCACTGTTGGGACTGAGCACCTGTACCTACATTATGAGACAATGTTGCACACAGACGTATATATGGATCAACACTTTGGGAATGTACTGATTATATGGGGGTGTATGCATTTTCATAAAACAATATCAATGCTCTCTAATAAAATCATGCATGTAAATAGGAATGACTTACATGGCTTGAATAAGTTTAGAATATAAAACTTATGAATCATGAATAGTGAAGCATGTAACACAAATCTCGTGAGTCATTACTCTTAACTTTAAAATCCATACTCTCCTCTTATTCTCAGTACTTAAAGGCTAAAGGAAGCTTTAAACAATACTTTTAAACTCATGTTTTGATCTTGTAGTGAGTAAAACTTCTTTAAAACTTAAGGACTCAGAACTTTTAGGAACTTTTAACACTTGAGAACCTTGAAACTTTTTTAGACTCGGGACACTTGGAACTCGGGAGTTTCTTCTAACCGATATAAACTATGTGAGCTACATGGAGTCCAACATCTTGCCCATTTTGGGGAGAGCCGTTCTATCCTTCCCATCGGAGTAGAACCTCATCTTTAGTGATCACTATCTTGGCCTTGGGCCCATAAATCTCGAATCTATGGTGGCACGTAGTTCTAGGGTATGAGACCTCGGAATCATACCCAACTCGATGCTAAATACTACTCCCATACTCAACTTAGAACTCTTAGGAAATCCACCTGAAAATAACTCAAGGGTCAATAATGAAGAGCAAAACATATTTCTATTTGCTTTAAATCATACTCAAAAATATGATTTCTTGAATTTCTTGGAGAAGGAATTTAGGTTTGTTCTTAGGGAAGAAATCCCGAGCTCTTGGTATTTTTGAAGCCTTTCTATTTGCGATGGTGGGGTGCGATGGTCTGTCAAGGGACCAACGGTCGTCGGTCCTGCCCATCGCACTTGGGCCAGATCTTGGTTCACTGCCTTGCCTGCGATGATGGGTGTGATAGTCCGTCGAGGGACCAATGGTCTGTCGACCATTTCTATTACACTCAACTAGAATGGGACCTCATTTCCTCCTCTATGATGATTTAGGCGATGGTCAGTTTTTGATGAAATGGGTATCATTGGAAAGATAATTCAATTTCCCACACGATAAAATGTCACTTTTAGTAAAATTAAGCAAGGTTTAAACACTAATCACTTTGGAAGTCACTCCTTAATCTTTTAAGGCTAGAATTACACTTCACTTGACACACTCTAAAGGCTCAGACTATGATGAAACTTTGTGGGGTCTTACAGGAATATGGGTTTCCCCAAATTTTATAATTCAATGATTTGGAATGGGATTTAACCTCAACCCAACTTATGAACTATTTTGAAATATGTATATATATAGAAATTACTTCACTTTTAAAACCTGCATTGCATAAAAGGTTAAAGGAACATAAATTGATTTTGAAAGGCCTTGGTGGCCATGTATTGGTGTTGAAATTGAAAGTTTATAGTCATTTGGCTAATTGGTTTGATTTTCCATAATGACATTGGCTTGCAAACATAATTATTTGGTATGACGATACCAACGGTAAATGCCTAACTGAAAGACTCCTTGATTAATAGATGGGAATATGTGTAAATATTTTTATTTGGGCTTAAAGGGAATTGTGTAGCTCACCGTGGAAGTTTGAGGTCCCTAGGGGATCGATATTGGAAACCACATTTACCAGTGTGGGAGTCTATATGACCATGTGATCGAATCATACTTGATTCATATATATATATATTGGGATGGCTATTTTCCTTAGTAGCTTTATCTTTCCCTCAATTTTTCTTCGATTCATGCAGCTAACACACACTAGGGCCCTTTCGATGGGGAAAGCCAAACCCATATAGCCCGTGGATGTTTTTAGATCGGTTAGAGCTACATAGTCTGAGTTAAAGATTTTAAAATCTCATGCTTAGACCTTGTTCTCTATCCCAACATCTTATATATGTATATATGAATGTGTGCATATGGTTTTGGACTAATTTTTGGATATGGCATTATTTTATCACTTTCCTAAGTTATATGCTAGCGCTCACCCCGCTAACCATTCTAGGGCTCTATATTGTTTCAGAATGTAGGGTCAGAAAACACTCTTTTTAGCCTTGTGCAGTGTTAGATGAATTAACATATTAGTGGAGTTGCTTTGAAGTGGTGATCTTCCATTCTACAGAAGGCCCGTCATTTTATAGTTTTTATTTTCTTATGTTTTAGACTATCTCTTTGGATTCTTTTTTATTTATAGTCGGGGGCATGTCTTGACTCAGGTTAATATTTGGTTGTTAGAGTCTTTTGTAGACAAGTGTGGATGGTTAACTATTTTTTATTCTTAGAACCTTTATCTTGGTTTATCTGTCTTCTATATTACTGTTGGTTGCGTCTGCTATTTATCCCTTTTTATGTTCTGATGGCTAGACAAAGGGGGTGGTCTCTGACCCTCAATAGGCTTGAGATACCCATCATGATTAGGCCTTAGTTTGGGTCATGACAAGCTTGGTATCAGAGCAGGTTTCAGGGTCATTAGGTGTCCATAAAGTCATGTCGAGTAGAGTCCCTTTTATGGGTGTGTAGCACGCCATACTTATAAGGGAGAGGCTACGAGGTATTTAGGAAATGTTTCTCATTCTCTCATACTCTAGATCATGTAATAGTGTTCTCCATATAAAATTTATCTGACTTTCTTTCTTGCTCTAATCTTGTTGGCAATGTCTTATTATTGAGGCGATACAAGTGCAAGGCTATAGATTTCTAATGATATGATCTTTTCTAATTGAGTCATCAAAAAGGTTATGAAATCACACAAGTACTTGAAAGGAATCCATGAGTTCATTAAGGTGTGTTTATTCAAGTGTATACCTCTATCTTCATAAATTGTGCTTTCAAGCTTGAGGTAAGATGTGTATTTAGTCCAGTTCAAAGACATTATTATAGACATCTCACTTAGGAGAAATAAGATATATCCAAATATTGGGATAGTAATTCTATCCTAGAGGTACCATAAATTGGGGTGTTTTAACCTATAAGTAGTAAGATAATCCCAAAGTTAGTAATACGAAGTCATAAGTTTAGAAGTCAAAGTGAGTGTAACTATTTAGTAAAAATAGAGGTAGTTGTGTTTGCGTAACCTTGAGTGAGTGAAGGGGATGGTATGCTATTATGGTGATTGGTTATGGTTGTGGAAAAATTTATAGATTTTAAGGTAGTTAGTAGAGGAAATGATTAGTTATGATGATTTAGGATCTATTTGAAATAGGGAAGGATCTAATGATGGATAGTTATTGTAATAGTAAAATTAGTCATGGGTTGTGAATAGAATGATAGATTGGCTAATACTTTATAAATTTAGCATTTACTTGGGGAAAAAATTGGCAAGAGGGACTTCGTGATATTTATAGCATTTTGAAGGTAGATGGGATGTATACATAGGTAAGTGGATGTAATTTGAGGGAGGTGAATGTTCTATATAGAAAATAATGGGTTATGTTATAAGATTAAGATCGACTATCCTTACTATGTAGTTTTACTATTGTGATGGTTCCTAGATTTTTATCTAGTGGTTGTAAGCTAGTTTAGTAGGTGAAAAGGTATATAGTAAATTTTTAAGGTGTAGTAATAATGTTGTGTAAAAGATGTGGTTATAGGCCGTAGTTAAGTGAAGTAAGGAATTTAGGTTGATTTCCCAATTTGATGGACTAGTATAATATGTGGGATGTTTCATCAATGGTACATAATTGATTCTAACACTAATTTTAAACTTTAGATGTTGATTGTAGTGATAAGGATGTTTGCTTGAGGATAGTGATGCAAGATTGGTGAGAGCAAATTAGTAGACTCAATATAATAAGTATAAGATCTTGGGTTGATGACTTATGTAATATTAGAGTGGGTAATTGTGATGTATGTATATATATATATAAGGAATAGTGTTAGAGCTATGAGTTGTAATACCCCAGGTATTATGGGGTCCAAAAACTAGCTTAAATGAGCCTACATAACTTTTATCTGAAGCCTAAAACTCTTCGAAAAGAGTTTGGGTGCGTTGGGGGAAGGTTTGGGACCAAAAAGAAGTCATGCATCGCGAAGGGATGGGTTTGTTTTATCTTCACGCTGCGAGGGAGCCCGTGAAGGCTCACTGCCTCAGTTTCGTGATGGGCATTGCACTGCAAAGTTGCTTCTTTACGTCGAGCATTGCGCCACAGAACTGGGGGTTCACTTTGGGCGTTGCGTCGCGACCCCCTCTCTTTTCATCAACAGGAATTTATTTTTAAAAGTATTTTAAGGTTATTTTTGTTCTTTTATGTCCTATAAAATGTCCTATCTTTCTTTAACCCATTCCTAATCCTTAAAACCTCCTTAATTACATAAAAAATGTTATTTTTTTCTTCAAAACTCATCTTGAGAGCTTTATGGATAGAGGTAAAGCTTGGAGGCTAGAGGAAGTTAAGAGTAGTGCCCCTGGGAGAAATGTCATAGCAAGAAGTTAGTACTTTTTCCTATAATAGTGTGTTAGGGCGAGCTTGGAATTCATGTGTATAGTGATACCGCCTTGGTGCTGAGTGTTATACTTATATATTGAATAAGAGGATATGTTTAAAAGTTTATAATGGTGACCTTGAGCTAAGGAAGAGATGGTGAACTAAGGATAATATTAAATTTTCTCATAGTGGTGAGTTTCAGGGAAGAGTCATGGTAAATCTACTCTTATTCTAGCAAATTTCTTCTACTTCAATTTAAGAGGTCATTCTACCAATATCTTATATATTCAAATTGTGCCTATGCTTAAGGTTTCAGTTCTCTATGCAACGTATGCCCTTCGGCTCTCTAATTAGGATCTAGACATTTGATATACGAAGCACGTTGTACCTATAGTATCGTATCTTACATCATAGTCCTCACCTTGGGTAATGTAACAAATATAAGTTATAATTAAATAGTGTCACTCCCCTTTTCTGTTGATTATACTCTAGTCCCTTAATTGCCCTCCTTCTGTTAGGATGATGGTGGTTATTGCAACATAGTAATGTTTTAGATAATGGAGTAGATGTTCCTTACTGTGAAAATTGTAGTGTGATAACTCAGACTAAGTTTATAAAAGGGATGGGAAATATAAGATGAACTTATGTGATGTGAAATAGTTAGTAAGGGGATATGTGGTTAGAAATCTTTGTGAAAGTGAATGAAGTTGTTGGATTTTTTGTGGGGAGAATCATAAAGTAGGTGTAGTAAAGATAGGCTTGAATATTGTGATTGATAGCTACACAAACCATAGGGTTATGTGGATAGTACTCCTTGATTAAGACATGTAGTTGTTTGATAATGGTGATGAGATAGAGTAGTATTCTAGGAGGAGTGTATAGTCTAGGGTCTCATTACTTAAGTTAACACCTTTTAACTTCGAGTTAGGCTTTAACATGGGAAAAGTATGTAGTTAGACTCAGGCTCTTGTAGTTATGTGTTGCGGGGGAATTATAAGACTGAAATGGTGAAGTGTGGTATCCGCATTTGAATTACTAGTTAAGAAGTAATTTTATATTTAAGTGTTATTAGACATATCATTGGAGGTGGAGAATGCTTCTATTTTTATGTCCCGCGAGAATCTTACATTATTTCTTACATCTATCTTAATTAGGCTGATGATTTTCGAAAAATCCATACCTTACTTTGGAATGATCATGTTCCATAAACTCTTGCCATATATCATGTCTATGCTAAATCTCGTTAACTCATGATTCGTGCTTACACGATTTACTTGGTGTTGCCACGAAGCTCTTTTGATGCCTATGTATGTTTGGTTAGTGGGAACACCTAAGGTGAAGTTACATCCTTTGTTACGTACTTCTTGATATGTACAAACCTGAACCTAATGATTTCTATCTAAATATGAGTGGGTTGATCAGTTATCTAGTGTAGTAACGTCTTTGGGTATTAATTGAAGTAAAAAAAATCTCCTAACTCAAAGTTGAGTGAGAACTTTCCAACCTATTGAGTTTAGGTTATGATTTTACTTGGGTAAACTTCCAACGACTATTACTTATGGAATATATTGAGTTATGTGGCCTACTATATATCTAATTAAATCTATTCAAGTCCTCTTTTCAATGCCATTGACCATTCGTCAATCCAAATTTAGAGTCAAAATTTAAGAGTGTTTTAGTGAGACACAGTCCAGGGTGCACGATAGGGGTCACAAGGCAATGTTGGTGCATGCCGTTTGGGTCGCAAGGAAAAGCTGGAACATTGAGATTAGAGTCATGGCGCGACCCTCCCTTCCCAAATGTTAAAACATTTTTTTCTACATTAAATCAAAAGTAAAATGGTCCTTTCCCAATCCATAACTCCCCTAATCTGTTTATTAACCCTAAGGTCGTTCAAAACTAGTAGAAGGCTCTCAAGAATTCATCATCCTCTTCCTTCCAAGAACATCAAAAAAGATTTCTCAATCCCAAGGCTTGTAGGTTCAAATCTTCCTATCTTCTCCACGGGTTTCTCTTTAATTAAGGCATGTATCTCTTCCCTAAATTGATTTTATGTAAAAACATGTATCTTTTTCCTAAATTGATTTTATGTAAAAGCATGTATCTCTTTGTTAAATCATTTTTATATAAAGCATGTGTTTTAATTGTTATCTATGTGATTTTAATTGTTAGATTTTGAATGTGGTTGAGGGGTTGGAATGATTATCATATGAATTGTTTTCCCATGGTTTTGAATTAGTTATCTTTGATTTATTTTGTGGTTTTGAACTGAATATATGCATGGTGTGGGAATTGAAATGGGGAACGTGGATTTTCCCAAAATTTATGGTTTAATAGTTTGGAATTGGCTTTAACCTCAACCCAACTTGTGAATTGGTTTGGAATATGAATATATTAAACAATTACTTCACTTTTGAAACTTTGCATTACATAAAAGGTTAAAGAAATATAAATTGATTTTGAAAGACTTAACTAGTTTGGTTTGACATAATGACATTAGTTTGCAAGCATAATTATTTGGTATGACGATACCAACGGTAAGTTCCTAATTGAAAGATTCCTTGGTAAATTAATGGAAATGTGTGTAAATAGTATTAATTGGGCTTAAAGGAGGTTGTGTTGCTCGTCGTGGAAGCTGGAGGTCCTAGAGGGACCGATACTGAAAGCCACATTTGCCGGCATGGGGGTCTATATGACTGTGTTTCAGCTACACTTGATATATATATATATAATACGCACTGGGACTTTTCTAGTAGGGGGATCCAGACCCATATAGCCCGTGGGTATTTTTTAGCCGGTTAGAGCTACATAGTCCAGGTTAAAGATTTCAAAATCTCATTCATAACCTTGTTCCCTATTCCGGCATCTTATATATATGTATATATAAATGTATGCATATGGTTTTGGACTGATTTTTGGACATAGCATTATTTTATTACTTTTTTGAGTTATATGCTAGCGCTCACCCCGATAACCGTCCTAGGACGCTACATTATTTTATAATGTAGGTCCGAAGACACCCCTTTACCCTTGTGCAACGTTAGGTGGATTAGCACGTCTATCAAGTTGCTTTGAAGTGGTAAGCTTCTATTCTACAAAAGACCCGTTATTTCATAGTTTATTTTTTCTTATGTTTTAGACTATCTCTTTGGATTCATTTTTGGCTATAGTCAGGGGAATGTCTCAACTTAGGTTGATATTCGGTTGTTAGAGGCTTTTATGGATACGTATGGGTAGTTAACTGTTGTTGATTCTTAGAACCTTTATATTGGTTTATCTATCTTCCATATTATTGTTGGTTGCTTCTGCAATTTATTATTTTTGGTGTTTGAATGGCTAGGCAAAGAGGATGGTCTCCATCTCCCCGTGGGCTTGAGATACCCGTCACGATCAAGCCTTGATTTGGGCAGTGACACATTAATCTAAAATGGTAACCCCCTTCTTAAGGGACCTATAAGCTCAACACAGATAACACAATCAAACATCCTCTAGGCAAAGGAGGAGTGGGGGTGTATTTAGAAACCATCAGGGCACACAAATGACACAATCAAGCATCCTCCAGGCAAAAGAGGAGTGGGGGTGTATTTGGAAACCACCAGGGCACATGGACCATGGGCTACACCAAAGCCCATAACCATATCTCTCCTATCTAAACCGAGCTTCTAGCTATTCTTGAAGGTCTTAGAATTGTTGATGCGCATGATCTTAAACTATCGCAAATCAACTCTGACT
Source organism: Capsicum baccatum var. pendulum (assembly GCA_030864225.1). Taxonomy (NCBI): domain Eukaryota; kingdom Viridiplantae; phylum Streptophyta; class Magnoliopsida; order Solanales; family Solanaceae; genus Capsicum; species Capsicum baccatum. Next base: position 152,223,509 of record CM061560.1, on the reverse strand, counting down.
CCCAAGAAGTTATAAAAATGCTTGATTAAGACAATCTAATATATAACATTATTGTTGATTTGATATGGGTGTACAAAGCTGTCTAATACGTTCTCGACCATTCACACGAAGTCAAGCTCGGAAGTTACAAAAACTACAAGCCATGTTCATGCAAATGGCTGCATGTGAGTTGGTACTTGATTCGCCAAAGAGCTTCAACGTTTTTAAGTGTGAAAATGAGCCTTAAAGTGTAATAAATTACACTCTAAGGGCACCTCATGACTGAAGGGTAGGAAGGTCATTTGTCCTTCATTTTGTGTGTAGTATAAATAGATGCTATTAGGGTTATTTTCAGCACTTAGTTCATTCTTCATATTTCACAACAACAAGTCTTGCAACATTGAATATTTCTCTCTCTCTTGTTCTTAAGAGTAGAATCTGAAATCTGTCCAACAAGTGTAGTTACACTTGTGTTGTTTCTTGGCTAGAAACTTGAGATCTTGAGGTCCATGAGTTCCTCTCGGTCTAAGTAAGAACTTGGTGCTGAAATATTTTGGTCTTAGGGTCCTTTCTTCAAGTTAGGGTTCATAGATTCTAAGATATCTTTGTGTCAAGTTACTATCTTTCATTTTGTACTCTTGAAGCTTTGCAGTAACTTAGTGAAGCCATGTGGGGCTGATTTTCGATTCACTATAGTTACTGCCATTTGTTGTTCTTGTTGTTAACATTGTACTCTTTGTAATCTATCATCTTGTGTTGTTGAACCATTGTTTGATGTTATTGTTATCTTCTTGTTCTCCTTGTGTAGCTACTGTTTTGGTGTTGGTATTCCTTCAAAATTTAGTGATTATTGTTGTCTTCACATATTGGAGTTGTTATCTTCAAACTCTCGGAATTGTAGTGTGTTTGGACTGATTTTGTGGCAGATTTGATACGCTCCAAGATAGTAGATTATCATTTGGTATCAAAGCCATCTTTGATTTTGTTCTAACAAGATCAATCTTGGGCTTGAGACTTAAAAACTACAAAAAAAAAAAAAACTGAAATCTGAAAATTCCAGAAATCGTCAAATCTGCTACCTTTGTGTTCTTGGCCAAAAATTGTGATGTGTTGTTGTATGGGCCGAGATTTTCTTATTTTTTTTAGCTAGATCTTGTAGTATTTTTCTTGTATAGAGTGTTTCTAGTGTTGGTTTCTTTCTCACCAACACTAAAGGTGTCAAGATCTAAAGTTTGAGCTTATAATATTGACCATAGTTGTGGTGCCTTGTAGCTGGCTGTTTGTTGTTACTTGTTCTTGACAATTGGTGGTATTGTGTTATGTTCTTGAAGAAGTTGTTGTTGTGTTCCTGAAGAAGTTGTTGTGTTCTTGAAGGTTGTTGTGGTGTTCATCTAGTGCTTCATCTTTTCTTACAACTTAAGACAATCAAAAGGGCAATATAGATTCAAAAGGTGAAGATGAAAAGATGTAAAGCTTGTTGTGAGAAACCTTGAACCCAACACTTCCTAGACTAGACTTCTACTTTTTCAGCTTTTCCTCATTCCAAAGACCTTGTTTTGTGGGACTACTTTTTCTTGTTTCAAGAACTTTGTTTTGTGGGACAAACCACTTTTTCTTGTTTCAAGAACCTTGTGTTGTGGGACAAAATACTTTTCCTTATTTCAAGACTTATGTTTTCCCTACCAAAAACCAATTGTCACCCTTTCCAAATAGTGTGAAGATTTAAAATTTCAGAATTGGTGCTTAAATTGTGTGGGACCAAGACCCTTTGCATGCTGCCATGTCACCCATTAGCTACTGTTCACGTCACCCATTGCCTACTGTTTACATCATTAATAAGCTCAAATTTAGGTTTTCTAGTTTCTAATTGTTGATTCCTAGTTTCATTACTTGGTTCTAGAACTAATTAACATGCTAGTACACTTCTACTAGGTTGTCAATTAGCTCTTTTGAATGCCCTTGTTCGTGTCCACGTTTAGTTGGGTGCTTTTATTCGTTTGAATACGTTGTAACTTCTTAACTCCAGTCCGTCGAGAATTCTTTGAGTTTCAAACAAGAATCCATTCTAGACAAGAGCTTTACTCATATCTTAAGGATTCACAGTTACTAGCCAATCTACAACATTTGTGGAGCTCAAGTGTGAGTGAACCGAGAGAGTGTGAGTAAGGAGGGGTTTAACGCTAACTTGTTTGCTGATTGTGTAGGTAACACCTTTACATGGAAGGAAGCCCATCCCAAAGTGGGGGTGCTACTGAACAAGACACTATGAAGGCCACCCTTGAGGCCATTACCAGAAGTTTAGAGAGGTTGAACACAGAAATTGGGGCAGTGAGGGGAGAATTGACTACGATAAGTGGGAGATTGGAGCAAGTGGACAGTCAAAGGAACTCTCATCCATCCACTCCTCATCATATTCCTTCAATTGGGCATGAAAGAACTTCATCCACAACTATCTCACTAGAAACATTGCACCAAATAATGAATCCACCTCTAGCCCCACTAAATGCCCCAAATCATACCATTACTTTCCCTCCAAACCAAGAAGCAAATAGACCACACCATTTCCAAACTCCTCCAATTCCACAAGAAGTATGTAGCCGTCCATTACCTCCAATAAATTTGAACATACCCTACCAAACTCCACCAAATCAAAGACCACCACCTCCACAAATACCAATGCCTCCAAATCAGATTCCAAATCACCAAAATAGACCAGCTCACTTTGAGGGTTATGCCAACACTTGGTGGGAGTATGTCAAGCATTTTGGTGATGAATTAGTTGATGGGCAGCCACCACCTTGGTTTCGGTTAAGGTACTTGATGAGGCAACGGTACCTTCCCGAGAGTTATCGCCATGGATTACTTGCTAGATTGTACAACTTGCGTCAAGGCAATAAAAGTGTAATGGCATATTATGATGAGTTTCAGCAACTCATGTTGAAGCTTGATCATCGTGGGGAACAAATCAGTCATGACATCATCCGGTTCAAGTGTGGGTTGAACAAAGAGATTTCCACTCATTTGACACTTCACAAATTTAATACCGTTGAAGGTATTTTCCAAGCGGCTCTTGAGATTGAAAGGGAGCTTAAAGAGAGGTCGTCGCTCAAGGCAAGGGGACAATCCATCTCGGGTTGGCCTAGAAGCAAGGACGTGATTCAATCCTCTTCGGGTTGGCCCAAAAACAAGGACCAACCCTCCACTACAAGGCTGCCCGAGCCCAAAACAGTCCATAAAATTCCTCTAAAACAAGAAGTTCACAAGTATCCAAACCCAAAAGGATTCCAATGTTTCAAGTGACAAGGTTGGGGGCATAAATCCAATGAATGTCCAAATCGACGTAACGTGATACTGTGGGAAGGGAGATTGTATTACCTTGGTGAGGAGGTGGGTCTTGAAAAAGAGGAGGATGAGGCCGAGCCTCAAGATGGAGAGGAAACTGGAAATAGACCACTTGATGATGATGGTGATGATGATGGTGGTGGTGGTGGTGAAGTTATTTACCCACAAGAAGGGGAGTGTGTTGTTCCAAACTTTGTAGTTAGACGTGCTATGATTAGTAAGGCAATAGACAACCCTAGCCAAAGGGAAAATCTATTCCATACTAAATGCCTTGTAAAGGGGAATGTGTGCACTTTGGTGATTGATAGTGGTAGTTGTACGAATGTCGTTAGTGTCGCTATGGTAAACTTTCTGAAATTACCAACTACACTTCATACTAGCCCTTACAAGTTACAATGGTTGAACGAATGCGGTGCATTGAAGGTCATAAGGCAATGTGTGATACGGTTTAAAGTAGGGAACTACCATGACGAAGTGCTTTGTGATGTGATACCAATGCAAGCATGTCATTTATTGTTAGGTAGACCTTGGCAATATGATAGGTCTACCAAACATGATGGGAGGACCAACCGATATTCACTTGAGAAGGATGGTCTAAAGGTCACTCTTTATCCTCTTTTGCCATCACAAGTGAATGAATTACATCAAAAGATGAGGGAGTTGAAGGAGAAGGGAAACAAACCCGAAAATGGTGAAAAGGAGGGGAAAACCGTGGGTGGGGCAGTAGGGACTTCCGGGACTGCCTCAACGTCAAATGGGCAAGAAAACATGGTGATGTTGGCTAGAAAGAAGGAACTTTTCTTAGATCATGATGTGGACATGCCTATGCTTCTTTTGGCTCATTGTTTTAATACTAACCCCACTAATTCTTGTATTTCTCCTTTGATTTCTTGTGTGCTGCAGGATTACGAAGATGTATTTCCTAAAGAACTTCCACAAGGATTGCCCCCACTTCGGGGAATTGAGCATCAAATTGACTTTGTGCCGGGCTCACAATTGCCAAATAAGCCGGCTTACAGAAGCAACCCTACGGACACCAAAGAATTGCAACGTCAAGTTGAGGAACTCCTCAACAAAGGGTATATCAAGGAGAGCATGAGTCCGTGCGCGGTTCCGGTGCTACTGGTGCCTAAGAAAGACGAAACATGGCGTATGTGTGTGGACTGCCGAGCCATCAATAAGATTACGGTAAAATATCGTCACCCTATCCCTAGGTTAGATGATATGCTTGATGAATTGAATGGTTCGTGTTTATTTTCCAAGATTGATTTAAGGAGTGGCTATCACCAAATAAGAATGCAACCCGGTGATGAATGAAAAACTGCCTTCAAGACTAAATTTGGTCTCTATGAATGGATGGTTATGCCATTCGGCCTAACTAATGCTCCAAGTACTTTCATGAGGCTAATGAATCATGTGATGAAGCCATTTATTGGAAAGTTTATTGTTGTTTACTTTGATGATGTCTTGGTCTATAGTAAGTCAATTGATGAGCATGTGATGCATTTACAATGTGTGTTTGATGTCCTTAGAAAGGAAAGGTTGTATGCAAATCTGGAGAAGTGCTTTTTTGGTGTTAATGAAGTTGTTTTCTTGGGTTTTGTTGTTAGTTCAAGAGAGGTCGAAGTGGATGAATCTAAGATAGATGCTATCAAAAATTGGCCAACCCCGCAAACCATTAGCGAGGTAAGAAGCTTCCACGGGTTAGCTAGTTTTTATAGAAGGTTTGTCAAAGGATTCAGCACCATAGCCGCTCCTTTAACCACGGTCATTCGAAAAGACCAACCCTTCAAGTGGGGTGAAGAGCAAGCTAAGGCTTTTGAAACCTTGAAAGCTATGCTCGTTTCCGCGCCTTTATTACAATTGCCCAACTTTGATAAGACATTTGAAGTTGAGTGCGATGCTAGTAAAGTGGGCATAGGGGCTGTTTTGATGCAAGATTTAAAACCCATTGCTTATTTTAGTGAAAAGCTCGAAGGAGCAACTCTAAACTACTCCACGTACGATCTAGAGTTGTATGCCTTGATTCGAGCTTTGGCCACTTGGCAGCACTATTTGTGGCCCAAGGAGTTCGTGATCCGAACGGACCATGAATCCTTGAAGCATCTTCGGGCACAAGACAAGCTTAACAAGCGGCATGCAAAATGGATTGAGTTTCTTGAAACCTTCCCTTATGTTATTCAATACAAAAAGGGGTAAGGACAATGTAGTAGCCGATGCTTTGTCTAGAAAACATGTTCTTGTGTCAACATTATCTTCAAAATTAATGGGATTTGAGAGTTTGAAAGAATTGTATCCCGAGGACCCTCACTTTGCTCCTATCTTTAGGGAATGCGAAGAAATGGGTAGGGACAAGTGGGATTCAGCTAGGGGTTCAAATCCCTATGCCAAGTTTGATGGATACTTGTTTAAAGGTAGACGATTGTGTGTACCCTCCAGTTCTTGGAGAGAGTTACTTGTGAGGGAAGCACACAATGGCGGTCTAATGGGTCACTTTGGGATCGAAAAGACCCTTGGAATATTGGAGGAGCAATTCTATTGGCCAAAAATGCACAAGGATGTGGCCAAGATTTGTGGCCAATGCATAGATTGCAAAGGAGCCAAATCGCGGATCCTACCTCATGGGTTGTACACCCCGCTACCCACTCCTTTACGCCCTTGGCTTGATATATCTATGGATTTCGTGTTAGGGTTGCCTAGGACTAGACGAGGTCGGGATAGTATCTTTGTTGTGGTCGATCGGTTTTCTAAGATGGCACACTTTATTCCATGCTTTAAATGTGATGATGCACCTAGTGTGGCCTCTTTGTTTGTTGATAATGTTGTCAAGTTGCATGGTGTTCCAAGGACCATTGTGAGTGATAGGGACTCTAAGTTCCTAAGTCACTTTTGGAAATCTATGTGGGGTAGGCTTGGAACCAAGTTGTTATTCTCTACATCTTGCCACCCACAAACTGATGGTCAAACGGAAGTGGTAAATAGGACTTTAGGTGCTATGCTACGTTCCATGATAAAAGGAAAATTGACTTCTTGGGAGGAACACCTATCATTGATTGAGTTTGCATATAACCGTGTCATACACTCAAGTACGGGAATGACTCCCTTTGGATTTAACTCCTTTGTCCAGTGATGTTATGATTAGCTTAGATGGCAGCAAGCGGGCAGATTCAATGAAGAAGTTACATGAGAAGGTGCGGCTTCGACTTGAGAAGAAAAATCAAGACATTGCGAGGAGAGTCAACAAGGGAAGAAAGAAACTCATTCTTGAACCGGGAGATTGGGTATGGGTTCACCTTAGAAAGGATAGGTTCCCATCTCAAAGAAAGTCCAAATTGATGCCAAGAGGCGATGGTCCATTCCAAGTACTTGAACGGATCAATGATAATGCCTACAAGATTGACCTTCTGATACAAAATCAAACCAACAACACCAAGAGCTTCAAGTAGGCTCGGATTTCAATCCAACAACACAAGAACAACAAGTTTAAGTTTCGGTTTTTTCAGCCCACAACACAAGAACAACAAGATAGATAACAATGCTAGTGAATCGAAAAGAGCCCCACACGGCTTCACTAGACTTTAAGATAACAAAATCAACAACAACAACAAGATAAAGAAAGATAGATAACTTGACATATAACATTCAAGAAACTAAGAACCCTAACATCAAGAGAGGACCCTAAGTCTAATGAATATAAACACCAAGTTCTTACGAGGACCAAGAGGAACTCAACGACCTCAAAACCCTTGTTTCTAGCCAAAGAGACAACACAAGTATCCCTCTACTTGTGAGATAATAGGGGCGGCTTCTATGAGTGGAAGAGAGAGGAAAGGTTTAGTGTTTTAGGTTACAAAAATCAGCATTCAAAAACTAAGGAATAACTCTCTAACATGTTCTATTTATACTACAAACAAAAGGGGTAAAATGACCCATCCGCCCTTGCTTCTTGTGCCAACCTTGGAGAGTAGTTTATTACACATTAGGACCTCTCTTCACAAATAAAAACGTTTAGGTCCTTGGTTGGTTCAATCACCAACTCACACACGGCCATTTGCATGAACAAAGCTTGGAGTTTTTGTAATTCCCGAGCTTGGCTTCGTGTGAAAGGCCGTGTACCTGTGGAGGCTGCCCTAACCGTATCATCCTCTCCATCTTGAGAGGAATTTGACCTCAAATTCAGCATTTGGTCATCTTCAGCCGCATCCACGAGGGAGAGATCACCAACGTTGAAAGTGTTGTGCACTTGATATTCCGGTGGAAGGTCAATCTTGTAGGCGTTGTCATTGATTCTCTCAAGTACTTGGAAAGGACCATCACCCCTTGGCAGCAATTTGGACTTCCTTTGAGCTGGAAACCGATCCTTTCGAAGATGCACCCACACCCAATCTCCGGGTTCAAGCACAAGCCTTCTTCTCCCTTTGTTTACCCTTTTTGCAATCTCTTGGTTCTTCTTTTCAAGCTTGATCCGCACCGTATCATGCATTTTCTTCATTGCCTCGGCTCTTTTATTTCCATCTAAGCTGGTCATGAGATCACTAGACCAAGGAGTGAGATCTAAAGGGGTAAGGGGATTCTGGCCGTAAACACATTCAAAGGGAGTCATTCCCGTGCTCGAATGTATTACTCGGTTGTATGCAAATTCCACCAAGGGTAGGTGATCTTCCCATGACGTCAGTTTACCTTTAACCATAGAACGTAGCATAGACCCCAAGGTTCTATTTACTACCTCCGTTTGGCCATCGGTTTGTGGGTGACAAGACGTGGAGAAAAGTAACTTCGTTCCGAGCCTACTCCACATGGACTTCCAAAAGAGACTTAGGAACTTGGAGTCCCTATCGCTCACAATAGTCCTCGGTACCCCGTGAAGCTTTACAACATGTGCAACAAACAATGAAGCTACACTACGAGCATCCTCGGTTTTAGCACATGGAATAAAATGAGCCATTTTAGAGAATCTATCAACAATAACAAAAATGCTATCTCGGCCTTTTCTAGTCCTTGGCAGCCCCAAAACAAAATCCATCAAAATGTCCAACCAAGGCCTAAGGGGAGTAGGGAGTGGGGTGTATAATCCTTGAGGTAGGAGACGATATTTTGCACTCCGGCAGGCCACGCATTGACTACAAATTTTAGTGACGTCTTTGCGCATTTTGGGCCAATAGAAGTTCTCCTCTAAGATTCCGAGGGTCTTGTCTACCCCAAAGTGACCCATGAGGCCTCCGTCATGGGCCTCCCTTACAAATAATTCCCTCCAAGAACTAGAAGGAACACACAACCTCCTCCCCTTGAACAAATACCCGTCGAACCGAGAGTAGGAGGAATGGTCATTCTCCTTAAGCCAACGGTCCCTTCCCCCCTCTTCGCATTCCCTAAAAATAGGAGCAAAGGTAGGATCCTCGGGATACAACAACCGCAAGCTCTCAAAACCCATCAATTTCGAAGACAAGGTAGCAACAAGCACATGCTTCCTAGACAAGGCATCGGCAACGACATTTTCCTTTCCCCTTTTGTAATGAATTACATAAGGGAAAGTCTCGATGAACTCAATCCACTTAGCATGACGCCTATTCAACTTGTCTTTGCTCTTAAGGTATTTCAACGACTCATGATCCGTTCGTATCACAAACTCCTTAGGCCACAAATAATGTTGCCAATTTCCCAAGGCTCTAACAAGGGCGTACAACTCCAAATCATAAGTTGAGTAATTAAGAGTTGCCCCTTTGAGCTTTTCACTGAAATAAGCAACGGGCTTACCTTCTTGCATCAAAACAGCCCCGATGCCAACCTTACTAGCATCACACTCTACTTCAAACATCTTATCAAAATCGGGCAATTGCAATAAAGGCGCCGAGATGAGCGTAGCTTTCAAGGCATCAAAAGCCCTAGCCTGCTCATCACCCCATTTAAAGGGTCCGTCCTTTCTAATTGCCTCGGTCAAGGGGGCTGCTATGGAACTAAATCCTTTGACAAACCTCCTATAAAAGCTTGCCAACTCGTGGAAACTTCGGATTTCTCCAATAGTTTTAGGGGTCGGCCAACTTCGAATAGAGTCTATCTTGGAATCGTCCACTTCCACACCCCTTGAGCTCACGACAAAACCCAAGAATATAACTTTATCAACACCAAAAGAACACTTCTCCATGTTGGCATACAGCTTCTCCTTTCGGAGCACATCAAACACACATCTCAAATGCATTACATGATCATCAATAGATTTACTATACACCAACACATCATCAAAGTAAACCACCACAAACTTTCCAATAGAAGGCTTCATTACATGATTCATTAGCCTCATAAATGTGCTAGGAGCATTGGTAAGGCCGAAGGGCATGACCAGCCACTCATATAGACCGAATTTGGTCTTGAATGCGGTCTTCCACTCATCACCGGGTTGCATGCGAATTTGGTGATAGCCGCTCTTAAGGTCCACTTAAGAAAACCAACAAGAGCCGTGGAGCTCATCTAACATATCATCTAGCCTAGGGATTGGATGACGATACCTTATTGTGATTTTGTTGATGGCTCTACAATCGACGCACATGCGCCAAGTTCCGTCCTTCTTTGGTACCAAAAGCACCGAAACAGCACACGGACTCATGCTTTCCTTGATGTATCCCTTGTTGAGAAGCTCCTCAACTTGTCTTTCAAGCTCCTTAGTGTCCATGGGATTGCTCCTATAGGCCGGTTTGTTTGGAAGTTGTGAACCCGGCACCAAATCAATTTGGTGCTCAATTCCCCGAAGTGGGGGCAATCCTTGCGGAAGTTCTTGAGGAAATACATCTTCATACTCCTGCAACACACAAGAAATCAAAGGGGAAATGGAAGAATTAGTGGGGTTAGTATTAAAACAATGGGCTAAAAGTAACATCGGCTTGTTTTCATCATGGTCCAAGAGGAGTTCTTTCCTCCTAGCCAACATCACTACGTTTTCCATCTCCCTTGTCGTTGGGACAGCCTCGGATGTCCCTACTTCCTCACCTACGGCATCCCCCCCCCTTTTCCCCCTTTCCGGATTCCTTCCCCTTTCCCTTTAACTCTCTCATCTTTTGATGCCACTCATTTACTTGGAAGGGTGAAAGAGGGTGAAGTGTGACCTTTCGGCCATCCTTCTCAAGCGTATACCGGTTGGACCTCCCATCGTGTTTAGTACACCTATCATATTGCCATGGTCTACCTAACAACAAGTGACATGCTTGCATTGGGATCACGTCACAAAGCACTTCATCGTGGTAGTTTCCCACCTTAAACTGAATCACACATTGCCTTGTGACCTTTAATTCACCACAATCGTTCAACCATTGTAGCTTGTAAGGACTAGTGTGTAGTGTAGTTGGTAGCTTCAAGAAATTTACCATAGCATGGCTCGCAACATTTGTACAACTACCACTATCAATCACCAAGGTGCACACACTCCCCTTTACAAGACACTTAGTATGGAATAGATTTTCCCTTTGACTCGGGTCATCCATCGCCTTACTAATCATGACACGTCTAACCACAAAGTTTGGAACCACACACTCCCCTTCTTGTGGATAGACATCTTCACTACCATCTAATTCATCATCATTCGGCCCATTTTCAGCTCACACTCCATCTTGAGGCTCGGCCTCATCCTCCCCCCTTTCGGAAACCACCTCCTCACTAAGGTAGTACACTTTTCCTTCTCGTAGGATCACATTGCGCCGGTTCGGACATTCATTGGCCTTATGCCCCCAACCTTGGCACTTGAAGCATTGGAACCCCTTTGGGTTGGGATATTTGTGAGCCTCCGGTTTCGGAGGGAACTTAGGGACTGTTTTGGACTCGGGCAGCTTCGTAGGGGCGGGTTGGTCCTTGTTTTTGGGCCAACCCGAGGGGGTTTGTACCCTTGCCTTGAAGGCTGATCTCTCCTTAAGTTCCCTTTCAATCTCTAGGGCCGCTTGGAATATACCGTCAATGGTTTCAAACCGGTGAAGGGTCAAATGAGTGGAGATCTCTTTGTTCAACCCACACTTGAACCGAATGATGTCGTGACTGATTTGCTCCCCACGATGATCAAGTTTCAACATGAGTTGTTGGAACTCGTCAAAATAGGCCATCACACTCTTGCCTCCTTGCCGCAAGCCATATAATCTAGCGAGCAACTCATGACGATATCTCTCGGGAAGGTATCGTTGTCTCATCAAATACCTCAACCGATACCAAGGTGGTGGCTGCCCATCCACTAATTCATTACCAAATCGTTTAACATACTCCCACCAAGTGTTAGCATAGCCCTCGAGGTGAGCTATAGCGTAGCAACTCTTCTTTTCTTCCGAGATGTCATTAACTTGGAAAACTTTGTCACAAGCCGATTCCCAAGTTAAGTAGGTCTCTGGGTCACTTTCACCCTTAAAGATGGGTAGGCTCAACTTGATGGTATTGATGCCTACGTCTCTCTCTTGGTGTCGGTTTCCCCTATCTCCATACCCCCGGTATCTCCTAGGTTCTCCTCGACCCCCTCTTAACTCCTCCTCCCTCATATAAGCATCATCAAAGGCTCCATCTCCTTCATACTCCTCTCTACCGTATCCTTCAAAGTGGGCTGGCCGGCCTTGGCCATTTTGATTCGGAGGATTTGTAATTTGCGGTCTTTGGGTTAATGGAGCTTGGAATGGAGGGTTCGGAATTAGTGGAGGTACTTGGCTTCCAAATCCCTCTTGTGGAATTGGAGGGGCTTGGAAATGTAGTGGTCTAGTGGAGTCTCGGTTTGGAGGAAAAGAGGTAGTTTGGCTTGCGGTATTTAGTGGAGCTTGGGGTGCATTTAGCATTTGGTGGACTGTTTCGGGGGTGATGGTTGCGGAGGAGGTCCTATCATGACCATTGGTAGATGCATGTAGAGGAGTAGAAGGACGAGAGTTCCTTTGACTCTCCACTTGTTCTAATCTCCCACTAATAGTCGACACTTCCCCCTTGATTGCTGCCAAGTCCCCTCTCGCGGCCCCAAATTCCGAATTCAACCTTTCAAGTGTCCGGGTAACGGCCTCAAGAGTGACCCTCATAGAATCAAGGGCATTAGTATCCACATTATGAGACGTAGCTCCTTCCATTGTCAAGGTATTATCCGCTTTAGTTCACCACAAGTTCGTGTTCCACAAGTGTTGTATAATTGGCTAGTAACCGTGAGATTTTTAAGGTATGAGTAAGCTCTTATCCGGAATGGATTCTTGTTTGAAGACTCAAAGAATTCTTGTCGGACTAGAGTCAAAAATCAGCAATTCGTTCAAACGAATAAAAGCACTCAAATAATCGTTGACACGAACAAACGGTTCAAGGAACTAGTTGACAACCTAGTAGGAAGGTACTAGTTTGTTAATTAGTTCTAGGACCAAGTAAGGAAAACCAAGGATCAACAATTAGCAACCAAAGAATATCCTAAGTTGAGCTTATAGCGACGTGGCAGCATGCAATGGTCCCACACGTTCTTCTTCTCTCTCTTTTTTTTTTTTTTGTGTTAATATTCACACAACTTGTTATAGTTTGCAAAGTGTTTTGGTGGGAAAAATAAAATCTTGTAGTATTTCACCCTTTTCAAACTTAAGAAAGTGGGGTTTGGTTGACTAATCCCACAAAACAAGGCTCCTTGAATTAGGGAAAAGTGATTGACAAGACTAAAAGGTGATGGGTGCAAGTCTTTCACAACAACTTTATAACTTGTCTTACCACTTGAGCACACAACAAGATGAACAAGATGAACAAGTTCAAAATATGAACACCTCAACAAACTTCATCAACTTCTTTAGCACATAAACACACAACCACCGATTTTTTTTTTTTGGTTATCAACAACATACAACTTTCGGCCACTTCAAGTCACTACACAATGTTCAAGTTTTCAAGCTCAACTTTTGGATCTAGACACTTTAGTGTTGGTGAGAAAGAAACCAACACTAGAAACTCACTAAACAAGCAAAATAACACCTAGATCTAAACATACAACATCATTCTTGGTTTCCACTTTTAATGGACAGATTTTCAGAATTTCTTTTTGGTGTAGTTTGCTTAAGCCGTGAACTAGCCCAAGATGGGTTATGTTGGAACACAACCGGTCTTGCTTTGATACCAAATGATACAAAATCAAACCAACAACACCAAGAGCTTCAAGTAGGCTCGGATTTCAATCCAACAACACAAGAACAACAAGTTTAAGTTTCGGTTTTTTCAGCCCACAACACAAGAACAACAAGATAGATAACAATGCTAGTGAATCGAAAAGAGCCCCACACGGCTTCACTAGACTTTAAGATAACAAAATCAACCACAACAACAAGATAAAGAAAGATAGATAACTTGACATATAACATTCAAAAAACTAAGAACCCTAACATCAAGAGAGGACCCTAAGTCTAATGAATATAAACACCAAGTTCTTACGAGGACCAAGAGGCACTCAACGACCTCAAAACCCTTGTTTCTAGCCAAAGAGACAACACAAGTATCCCTCTACTTGTGAGATAATAGGGGCGGCTTCTATGAGTGGAAGAGAGAGGAAAGGTTTAGTGTTTTAGGTTACAAAAATCAGCATTCAAAAACTAAGGAATAACTCTCTAACATGTTCTATTTATACTACAAACAAAAGGGGTAAAATGACCCATCCGCCCTTGCTTCTTGTGCCAACCTTGGAGAGTAGTTTATTACACATTAGGACCTCTCTTCACACATAAAAACGTTTAGGTCCTTGGTTGGTTCAATCACCAACTCACACACGGCCATTTGCATGAACAAAGCTTGGAGTTTTTGTAATTCCCGAGCTTGGCTTCGTGTGAAAGGCCGTGTACCTGTGGAGGCTGCCCTAACCGTATCACCTTCCCCCGGAATACCAAGTACACAACACTTTCAACGTGTGTGACCTCTCTCTAGTGGATGCGGTTGAGGATGACCAAATGCTGAATTTGAGGTCAAATTTCTCTCAAGATGGAGAGGATGATATGGGTGTACAAAGCTGTCCAATACGTTCTCGACCATTCACACGAAGTCAAGCTCGGGAGTTACAAAAACTACAAGCCATGTTCATGCAAATGGCTGTGTGTGAGTTGGTACTTGATTCGCCAAAGAGCTTCAACGTTTTTAAGTGTGAAAATGAGCCTTGAAGTGTAATAAATTACACTCCAAGGGCACCCCATGACTGAAGGGTAGGAAGGTCATTTGTCCTTTATTTTGTGTGTAGTATAAATAGATGCTATTAGGGTTATTTTCAGCACTTAGTTCATTCTTCATATTTCACAACAACAAGTCTTGCAACATTGAATATTTCTCTCTCTCTTGTTCTTGAGAGTAGAATCTGAAATCTGTCCAACAAGTGTAGTTACACTTGTGTTGTTTCTTGGCTAGAAACTTGAGATCTTGAGGTCCATGAGTTCCTCTCGGTCTAAGTAAGAACGTGATGCTGAAATATTTTGGTCTTAGGGTCCTTTCTTCAAGTTAGGGTTCATAGATTCTAAGATATCTTTGTGTCAAGTTACTATCTTTCATTTTGTACTCTTGAAGCTTTGCAGTAACTTAGTGAAGCCGTGTGGGGCTGATTTTCGATTCACTATAGTTACTGCCATTTGTTGTTCTTGTTGTTAACATTGTACTCTTTGTAATCTATCATCTTGTGTTGTTGAACCATTGTTTGATGTTATTGTTATCTTCTTGTTCTCCTTGTGTAGCTACTGTTTTGGTGTTGGTATTCCTTCAAATTTTCGTGATTATTCTTGTCTTCACATATTGGAGTTGTTATCTTCAAGCTCTCGGAATCGTAGTGTGTTTGGACTGATTTTGTGGCAGATTTGATACGCTCCAAGATAGTAGTGTATCATGAATGTAGTTGAATATTCTACCTCACATACACACGTGAAGGGAACAAAAAGAGTAGTTGAATATTTTTAACTAAGGAAGAAGCATGGAAGTAATCGAACAAGCACAAATTTTGCTAGTAATAACAAAAGAAAGTTTAGGAACATTTTTTCTAGAAAAATTCTGGTATATAATCATAATAATACTATTGGGCAATCTATAGCCCAAACTTTATTGGAATAACCCCAACTCCGATGTATTAAGTACTCATCCTCCTCCGTAATTTAATATTGTCTTATTAACTAAAAAAGAGAAAAAGAGATCAAATTTACCCCTACTTTGAAAAATTGGCCAAATATATCATTCGTCATATTTTGGGGTCAAATTTATCCTCATTATCATACTTTGAGACCAAATTTATCTCTCTACTTTGAAAAATTATCCAAATATACCCTTCATCATACTTTGAAGTCAAATTTACCCTCGGTCAATTTATTCTCGTTGTTAAATTTTTTTCACATGTACCATTTCCTTAATAGAAAAACTCAAATCAAAGTTAAATGCAACATTTTTTAAAAGGTAAAATGACCTTCTGGACCCCTCTACTATGTCAATTTTGTAAGTTGGACACTTCTACTTACATGTTTGTCATCTGGAACCTTGAACCCATCAAAAAACAATATTTCGCACCCTTTGACCGTTGACCTTACCTATGTGGCAAGGTCATGATGACTAGGACAAAGAGAGTGTAACCACTCGCCTAGGGGTGCGAGTGGGGATCAATTTTTCACAAATTTTATATTAAAATGATTTAAAAAATAAAAATAATATTAAAATTTAAAAAAATAATTAAAAAGGGTCATTTTTTCCTCCATCTTTTAAAATTTAAAAATATTTTTAAAAATTAAAAAATAATTTAAAAATATTTTAAAAAATTTAAAATAATTTTAAAATATTTTTAAAATTTAAAAAAAATAAAAAAGGATCTTTTTTTTTCCTCTATCTTTTTTAATTTAAAAAATTTTTTAAAATAATTTTAAAATATTTTTAAAAAATTAAAAAATCATTTAAAAATATTTTTAAAAATTTAAAGAAAAAACTATTTTTCCCTCCCCACCCCTTTCCCACCCCCACACCCCACCCAACCTGTCTTCACCCCCACACACCCCAGCCCCTCCATTTTTTCCTCCATCCTTTTTAATTTAAAAATTTAAATTTTTTTTCCCATCCCACCCCCCTCTTCTGCCCCTCCCCACCCTACCCAGCCTTTTTCATCCCCACCCCACCCAGCTCTACCCAACCCTCTCCTCCAGCCCTCTACCCCACCCCATCCCATCCCCAACCCACCAAGCCCCACATAACCCCTCCCCCTTCCCCATTCCCCACCCTACCCAGCCCATCCCCATCCCATCCATTCCCACGCAACCCCTTTCCCATCCCCCCACCTCACCCAACCCCCTTCCTCCAGCCCCTCACCCTACCTAAACCCTCCTCTAACCCCCACCCCACCCCACCCTACTAGCCCCACGCAACTACTACCCCACCCCACCCCACTCAGCCCCTCCCCAAGCCCCCAGCCCCCAACCCCACTCAGCCCCTCCCCTCACAATTAATTTAAATCAAATATTTTAAATATGTAAATCATATTTAAATTAATTAATTATTTAAGTAAAATTTATTTAAATTAAGTAAGAATTTTAAATATGATAAATTAATTAATTTTGAAATTTAATTAATTAAAATAAATTAATTAGTTAAAAGTTTTAATTAATTAATTTTTTACTAATTTAAATTTAAAATTTAAATTAATTAATTAAATTAATTTTAATATTTAATTAATTTTATTGTAATACTTTTTTTATTATTTTTTTATTTTTATTTTAAAAATGATTATTCAAATTTTTCAAATTTTAAAAGCATGATTATTCAAATTTTTCTACAAGTTATAATTTTTTCTTATTTAATTAAATTAATTTTAATATTTAATTTTTTATGTAACATTTTAAAAATGACTTGGAATTTAATGTAATACTTTTTCTATTTTTTTATTTTTTATTTATTTATTTTTAAAATGACGTGACAGATGATGTGACAGGCATGACTGATGTGGCAGACGTGGCAGCTGATGTGGCAGCTGACGTGGGAGAGAGTGTGTTACTAATAAAGGATTTAAAATATTATTTTTTAGTAGGTTCAGGGGTCCAGATGACAAACATGTAAGTAGAAGTATCTAACTTACAAAACCGACATAGTATAGGGGTCCAGGAGGTCACTTTGCCTTTTTAAAAATAAAACAACTCCCGATCTGACTCGAGTCACAAAAAAGACACAAATAAATATAACCTCTTTAGTTCTGTTAGTCAAATTTTTTCAATGAGATTAAACCACTGAATATTTATCAGTGCATAACTTATGAAAAATTATTCCGCATGAGTGCAAACACAAAGAAATATACCCCTCTCTCGGTTTCTTGGATCTGCACTAGTGCAGAGCTCATGAAAAATGACACTTGACGGTCAAATACAATAGATTAGGCCCACTAGATATTTCTCTAGATGATTAAGTTAAGAGGTCTCCCTCCTTATTTGTCAATCATGACATTTCTTCATTCATATTCTTTATATGCAATTTAAATCCACAAAAAATTTTCATCATGTCATTTACTCAAAAAATTTATTTGTTGATTCTAGAATCTAGATGAATATAGAATTTCATACCAAATTTTAAAATTTGAACATAGTTGAACAGGAGCAGAATTTGTTATAGAATTGTTCTTTAGTTCCACTCTTCTCTATTATCTAATTCCATTTTACCTTTTGTTCATTTGTAAACAACCCATCAGAGGTGCATGTTAAAATAGTATTTTTTTCATTCAAAATATTTGACCATATATTTATATGTGTATTTTTTGTAGATCGAATCAGGCGAATTAGAGGGTGTGATTTATTTTTTAAAAAATTAAGAAATCTAATGTTGATTTCAGCTTTTCAATTAAAATGGTACATGTGAAATTTTTTTAACAATAAAGATAAATATGACCCCAAAGTATGATATCGAGGATAAAGTTTAGCCCCAAAATATGAGCAACAATATATTTAGCTATTTTTTTAAAAAAAAATAGGGGAGTAAATTTGGCCCAAATATACAAGCAAAGGTAAAATTGACCCCAAACTATGATGAATGATATATTTAGCCAATTTTTTTAAAGTAAAGTGATAAATTTGGTCCGTTTTAGTAAAACCATTTCAAAATAATTAAATTATTGGAATATGACACACACCTTGTGAAAAATCTTTTAGGACATAAATTGTAGGTTACTTTCCAACATTATCCTTTTAATTATTCTTAAATTACTCTTCTAAAAAATGTGAAGTATTAAGAACCTCATTAAATGAAAGAGTAAAATTGAAAAAAAAATTCAACATGTTTCTTGAACAATGAACAATTTATTTATTTTGGACATTAAAAAATAGTTTAACAATTCATTTATTTTCAAATAGAGGAAATAAGAAGAAGGCAAGTAAAAACAAAATAGGAGTGACAAAAGTTAGGGGTGTGCAAAAATCGAACCGATCAATAAATCGAACTGATTAAAATATTATTGATTTATTGTTATTGGGTTAACAATTTTTTAATGATTTTATAAAAAAATTTATTGGGTTATTGATTCGATTTGATTTTTTCTTATTGGATTATTGAATAAACGGATAACTCAATAAGAATATACTAAATTACTATTTGACACCTATATATATATTTAGTTCAAACGTGAGGATTCTTGTAAATTAAAACAAATCATATGAGATTTTGGTTGTAACTAAGATTCAATTTTTTTCATATTAGTTACTATTTTTTTTATTTTATAAGTATTTTCTTATTAGTTAAATTAAAAATCGAATCATTAAGAATTAAAAATTAATAAAAATACTTTAATAATTTAATTATTAATTTTACATATTTAAAAATAAAAAATTAATAAAACAAATCAATAATATATAAAAACAAATCAAATCGATCGATGCACACGGCTAACATTTGCCGAAATCACCTACTTTGACCTTTAAGTTGGATGGGTCGTCGACTCCCCAAAATTCGCCACCTGAATTTTGTTACGAATGTGCCCCACTCTCACCCATCGCACGTGTCTCTCACTTTGTATTTTGCCTTTGTTCGAAGGTTCACGTGCTACCACAAATACAAATTCCACATTCAAAATTCCTCCTTCTAAAATATTTAACCGTAATTAGTTGCATATTTAAGTCAATCACAACCAAATTAACTGCTTTTAAAACAAACTCCGTAGAAATTAAAACCAACAAACTGAACAACAACTGCCCATTTTGCTTTCTCAAATCTACTTAAATTACATGTTAACAACTCCAGTTGTATATGTATTGTATTAGATGATGAAACTTTCAGTTTGTTAGTCATTACGATTAAACAAGGAATAATAAGTTTGTTAGGGAAAAGGTTGCACAAAGTAATTCTTGTGTTGCCGATTTCCTTTTGTAATTATAAATCTAACTAATTACTTTATTTCTCTTTATGTAAGAAGAGTGAGTTGTTATTCATATCTTTTTTTATGTGCAGTGATAGATTTTTCTATTTACTTTTTACCTTTATTAATGTAAGCATACACAGGGAAAGCCAAAAAAGCAAGCGTCCTGGAGGACGGATCTGGTCAGCGCCGTTTGACCAACTTTTCATTGTCTTGAAAATTAGAGACAAATTTAAGGGGTATTTAAGTCATTTTAAGTGAGCCCTAATCCTGGAAATGAGCAATATATATATATAGAGAGAGAGAGAGCGCATTCGGCTTTTGTCGTCGCTGGTGTTTGTTTGTTTATTTACCCTTCTCTCTTTGCATTACATACATCAAGTGATCTCTCTCTCTGTTTCTGTATAAAGGAATGAGAAAAAGGAGAGGCTTTGGTTATCCTAAAGTAAACATGTATATCGAAAACAGACTTGTCAAGAGAGTAAAAGATTTTTCCGGTAACGGAACCGGTCATCGGAAAAGATCAAAACTTTCGCCGGAGGTCACTGGTCATCGTCCTGACCTATTTGATTCTCTTCCTGATGATCTCGTCCTCTCTATTCTCTGCAAACTCACTTCCTCTGCTGCTTCTCCCACTGATTTCGTTAACGTTTTGATTACGTATGTTCCAAAATCCTCTTTTATTCTTTGAATAATTTTACAAAAATCTCATCTTTGAACATAAAAAGGGGCTCTCTTTAAGTTGTGGATAGAAGGACTAATGGGGCTATGGTTTGATGTGCAGATGCAAAAGACTAAATGGGTTAGGTTACCATTCGCTTGTATTATCAAAAGCTTCTCAGAAAATGTTAGCCGTGAATGCCCACAACTGGTCGGAATCTGCTCACGGGTTTCTGAAACTTTGCGCCGACGCCGGCAATGTTGAAGCTTGTTACACCCTTGGCATGGTTAGTATTAGTTCTATCTCTCAGCATTTTAATTTAATTAAATGTTACAACAAATAGGGAGTCTAATAGTTGCAATTTTTATTTGTTGGTCACAGATTCGATTCTACTGTTTACAAAATCGAGGAAGCGGAGCGTCCTTGATGGCGAAGGCGGCTATTAGCTCTCACGCGCCGTCACTTTACTCTCTCGCCGTTATTCAGTTCAACGGCAGCGGTGGTTCAAAGATCGACAAGGACCTGCGTGCCGGAGTTGCCCTCTGTGCACGCGCCGCCTTCTTGGGCCACATCGATGCTTTGAGAGAGCTTGGCCACTGCCTTCAAGATGGCTACGGCGTGAAGCAAAACATCGCCGAGGGCCGGCGATTTCTTGTCCAAGCCAATGCACGTGAGCTTGCTACCGTTTTGTCTATGACGCCTTCAGCTTTAACCTCCGGCGGCTGGCTGACGTGGAACCCACTGCCTCATCACCGCCACGTAGCAGGTACAGTGTGCCCATTACTGAGTGATTTCGGGTGTAATGTTCCTGCTCCGGAAGCCCACCCAGCAAATCGTTTTTTGACGGAATGGTTTTCTTCAAAAGGTGGAGTTGTTCCGGGTTCGGGGCTCCGACTTTGTTCCCATGCGGGTTGTGGAAGACCCGAAACAAGGAGACACGAATTCCGACGGTGCTCTGTTTGTGGTACCGTAAACTATTGCTCACGCGCTTGCCAGGCGCTTGATTGGAAGATGCGTCACAAGGCAGTGTGTACACGGGTAGAAAGGCGGATTGATGAAGACGGAGAAAATGACGCTAACGGCGAAGTTGTATTTGACAACGGTGATGATGATGATCAGAATATGATGCAGAGTTAAACGGCGACTGTAACAGTGTGGTTGACTGTGAAGGTGACGGTAACGGCACGTGAGTCTGAAATTTTACTGCTATTAAACTCACAAGTAAAAAAATACTTGCCGCTTTTGGGAGGATAATAGAATATATTTATGGTCAGTATTTTTTTCGGATGTATGAGCAGGAAACGAGGGAAAAAAAGGAGGAATGAAAAAGACAACATTCTGAAGGTTTTAATTTCTTTCTTTTTATATTGATTTAGATACTCTTGTTTTGGTTGGAATGGTTAGTAAATTTTAAGGAAATAGAAGTGAATGCCATTATGTGATGGAACATATATAATGATGCCTTCTCTTTGTGCAACTTTTTGCTTGCCTCCCGACCAAATGATAACTCTATTCTTCATTCAAGTTTCTCTTTAAATTACAGTATGTGTTATCACATGAAATGTGGGTCACTGGGTCCATTACAATAGCTGTTGATTTTCTTTCAAGAAAATAATACTTATCATGTTAAAAAGAGGGGGTTGGCGGAAAAATGAAATTAGGTAATGGGAGATGTGCTTAAGAACCAAATACATCTATATCGTAGTCGATTTTTCTTAGCTTTATACTCTGTGAAAGGCTAAAAGCTGAAAAAAAATTATTTAGTAGGCGTTGATCATAAATATTATTTATAATATTTTAAAATATATTTAATTTTATTTTAAAATATTTATTTAACCATGAAAAATCAAAACGATATTTGAAAATATGTTTTCATAATTATTGATTTTTTGAAAAACAACTCTTGCCATGTTTTCATTTTTTTTGCACACAATTTTTCCTATTACTTTACGACAGAGTATATTCAAAGTCTAAAATAAATTTAAAAATGCTATAGCCAAACACAACTTCAACTTTAATTTCAAATTCAAAATATCAAATAATATGAATACATTTTTTATTTCCATAGTCATACTTACATGTAGGGGTGTACATAGGTCGGGTTGGTTTGGTTTTCTATTGAAAAAAAATCAAACCAATTATGTCAGTTTATTAAAACTATAAATCAAATCAAACCAACATAAAATCGATTTTTTCGGTTTAGGTTTTAGTCGGTTTTTCTCAATTTTTTTTATAATCTTTATTTTTTACAATTATATTGTGATTGAAATTTAGATCAAGTATGTTTTCACTCATGTGCTAATGAAAAATCACAATTATGAAAAATTGAGGAGTGAAAAACACTCTTGAAACTAAAAAATAAGATGAAGAGTAAAAAGTTGAGGTTTTAAGTTTATATTGGATTTTGGGTCAATTTATTAGCAATTAATGTATATATTGGATTTTAGTATATATATATATATATATATACTAAAAATTACACAAATACATAACTTATGTTTCCAGTATTACAAAAAATCTCAACTCCCTAAACATATTACAAAAATCCCAACATATACACAGAATGCTATGTATATGTCAGCTATGTTATGTATATTAATATGGAGAGAGTAAAGTAATTAAAAAAATGGGAGAGAGTGTAATAACTTCCAAAAGGGTTAGTATTTATGTTATTCACTACAAGAAAAACTGCTTATAAAGAAGGGAAAATTGATCCCAGAAAGTTCAAATCTTGTCCCAATTGGTCTTTTAGGATGGAAAAAAGCTGATCGCGTTCCGTCCTAGTAGGCTCCTACGCAAAAGATCATTAGCGACGACTCGAATAAGCTGGTCCTTAAAAGCTTTTTGCAATGGCAAAAAATTCCGTCGTAATTATTGTCTAGCGACGGTATATCTTGTTCTAATTAACTAACTACCTGGTCGTAATAATTCTTTTGCGATGGTATATCTCATCCCAAATAGACTAACTACCTGGTCATAATTCTCTTTTAGCGACAACAGAGCTGGTCATCGCCCGTCCCTATAGCCTCCTTCGCTAAAGGTCTTTTACGACGGGTTAAACAAGTTGGGCCCTAAAATATTTTTTGTGACCAGCGTAAAACTAGTCCTTAAAATGCATTTAGGGACCATGTTTCTGGTCTCCAATTAAAGAGATTTTGTGACCAACAAAAATCTGGTCCTGAAAGTACATTTAGTGCTAAGATTTTCAACCACCAGTTTATTGGTCCTAAAAAGCCTATTCGGACAAAGTTTTGTCCCTATATATATAATTATACAATTTCTAATGGCATTAATCAAATGTGTATATATCTATATATATCAAATTACCATAATCTGCTTTCATATTTACCCATGAACACTATATATACATTATTTACACAAATACTTCACGGAAAAAAGAAAACTGACATCCTCTATTAACTAATACTATTAATATAGATGTCCTGTTAGTTTTATTCAGCTGCCAAGGCTCTTTGAGTTCAAACTCCAACAATTTTCTTGTCTGAAATGTGCCAAGTCCAACTGCTATTTTGAGCTACCCACGGATTAATTTTTCTGCAGCCAATGGAGGAGAACTAATCTACAAGGGGAGTGAGAAATCATTGTACATGCTACTACATTGAACATGATTGCAAGGCTAGTGGTCAGTTGATGAACCCCACTCATTCAACGAACACTTGAAATGGTCAAGGCCATGAGAAATTTGGTAATGTGGGCTGAATTTAATTAAAAAAAATCAATAGAGCTAATTTATTGACACCCATATAATACAATCACAATACAAGAGCAAGCCTTAATATTAAAGAATAGATATTTGGTATTGCGATTGACTATTGGTTGCAAATTTGGTTGTAGTAACAGATTTGTTGGTTGTCAATCTTCAGTTAATGAACTGACCATTGTAAGTGTTGTTACACATTATAAAAGAACTTTGAGATGAGTATTCCATATTGCTTTACTTTTACACTTAAATTGGAGTTGATGGTCTAAATATAATGCAAATTGAGGCAGTTATAATCATATTGAGATTAAATCAAATCAAGAGAATTGTAATGGTACCTGTGGTTGATATAACAGAAAACATTTCCATAGTTAGAAGAATCGATTACATATGGTGATTGCCCTTCAATCAGTCTGCTCATATCATCGATGTGAACATCTATCTCCAAAAATTACCCACAACTTCTAGGAAATAAGTACGGGTAGGGGTGACAAAATATAGTGCATATAAATAGTAAGATACATATGAAATTTTATTAGAGTTAACGAAAAGTATCATACCTAAGCTGGAACCTGTTTAGAATTAAAAAAAAAGGGTTGGAACAATGGAGTTTATTATCAGTATAAACAAAAACAAAAAAAACACAAAAATACTTTACCTTATTAACTCTTCAATTGGCTTGTCAAGAGTATCAAATCCATTTTTAGAAAGAAAAGCCTTTGTGCTTCTTCCAAAAACAATAAGAAAATCAAATATGACCAGATCCTTTTCCAAAACATGTATAATGTATTAACAATAAACATAAAATCCTGAGTGTGATGTAAAAAATATATTTTTATGAGGGATAAGCCTTATTACTTTTCTCTACAATTTATTGATTGGTCCTCTACTTGGGACACTTCACCGGGATAAGGTTCACATACAATGTTTATAGATCTGTTACCTTTTCTCAGGAAATTTTATAAAGCGCCAAGTGAAATGACTGTGCATGAGGTGTTCCACACTGATACAAGATCAAACCAACAACACCAAGAGGCTTCAAGTAGGCTCGGATTTCAGTCCAACAACACAAGAACAACAAGTTTAAAGCTTCGGTTTTTCAGCCCACAACACAAGAACAACAAGATAGATAACAATGCTAGTGAATCGAAAAGAGCCCCACACGGCTTCACTAGACTTTAAGATAACAAAATCAACAAACAACAACAAGATAAAGAAAGATAGATAACTTGACATATAACATTCAAGAAACTAAGAACCCTAACATCAAGAGAGGACCCTAAGTCTAATGAATATAAACACCAAGTTCTTACGAGGACCAAGAGGCACTCAACAACCTCAAAACCCTTGTTTCTATCCAAAGAGACAACACAAGTATCCCTCTACTTGTGAGATAATAGTGGCGGCTTCAATGAGTGGAAGAGAGAGGAAATGTTTTGTGTTTTTAGGTTACAAAATCAGCATTCAAAAACTAAGGGATGCCTCTCTAACATGTTCTATTTATACTACAAACAAAATGGGTAAAATGACCCATCCGCCCTTGCTTCTTGTGCCAACCTTGGAGAGTAGTTTATTACACATTAGGACCTCTCTTCACACATAAAAACGTTTAGGTCCTTGGTTGGTTCAATCACCAACTCACACCCGGCCATTTGCATGAACAAAGCTTGGAGTTTTTGTAATTCCCGAGCTTGGCTTCGTGTGAAAGGTCGTGTACCTGTGGAGGCTGCCCTAACCGTATCATCCTCTCCATCTTGAAAGGAATTTGACCTCAAATTCAGCATTTGGTCATCTTCAACCGCATCCACGAGGGAGAGATCACCAACGTTGAAAGTGTTGTGCACTTGATATTCCGGTGGAAGGTCAATCTTGTAGGCGTTGTCATTGATTCTCTCAAGTACTTGGAAAGGACCATCACCCCTTGGCAGCAATTTGGACTTCCTTTGAGCTGGAAACCGATCCTTTCGAAGATGCACCCACACCCAATCTCCGGGTTCAAGCACAAGCCTTCTTCTCCCTTTGTTTACCCTTTTTGCAATCTCTTGGTTCTTCTTTTCAAGCTTGATCCGCACCGTCTCATGCATTTTCTTCATTGCCTCGGCTCTTTTATTTCCATCTAAGCTTATCGTGATTTTGTTGATGGCTCTACAATCGACGCACATGCGCCAAGTTCCGTCCTTCTTTGGTACCAAAAGCACCGGAACAGCACACGGACTCATGATTTCCTTGATGTATCCCTTGTTGAGAAGCTCCTCAACTTGCCTTTCAAGCTCCTTAGTGTCAATGGGATTGCTCCTATAGGCCGGTTTGTTTGGAAGTTGTGAACCCGGCACCAAATCAATTTGGTGCTCAATTCCCCGAAGTGGGGGCAATCCTTGCGGAAGTTCTTGAGGAAATACATCTTCATACTCCTGCAACACACAAGAAATCAAAGGGGAAATGGAAGAATTAGTGGGGTTAGTATTAAAACAATGGGCCAAAAGTAACATCGACTTGTTTTCATCATGGTCCACGAAGAGTTCTTTCCGCCTAGCCAACATCACTACGTTTTCCATCTCCCTTGTCGTTGGGACAGCCTCGGATGTCCCTACTTCCTTACCTACGGCATCCCCCCCCCCTTTTCTCCCTTTTTGGATTTCTTCCCCCTTTCGGAAACCACCTCCTCACCAAGGTAGTACACTTTCCCTTCTCGTAGGATCACATTGCGCCGGTTCGGACATTCATTGGCCTTATGCCCCCAACCTTGGCACTTGAAGCATAGGAACCCCTTTGGGTTGGGATATTTGTGAGCCTCCGGTTTCGGAGGGAACTTAGGGACTGTTTTGGACTCGGGCAGCTTCGAAGGGGCGGGTTGGTCCTTGTTTTTGGGCCAACCCGAGGGGGTTTGTACCCTTGCCTTGAAGGCTGACCTCTCCTTAAGTTCCCTTTCAATCTCTAGGGCCGCTTGGAATATACCGTCGATGGTTTCAAACCGGTGAAGGGTCAAATGAGTGACGATCTCTTTGTTCAACCCACACTTGAAGCGGATGATGTCGTGACTGATTTGCTCCCCACGATGATCAAGTTTCAACATGAGTTGTTGGAACTCGTCAAAATAGGCCATCACACTCTTTCCTCCTTGTCGCAAGACATATAATCTAGCGAGCAACTCATGACGATATCTCTCGGGAAGATATCGTTGTCTCATCAAATACCTCAACCGATACCAAGGTGGTGGCTGCCCATCCACTAATTCATTACCAAATCGTTTAACATACTCCCACCAAGTGTTAGCATAGCCCTCGAGGTGAGCTATAGCGTAGCAACTCTTCTTTTCTTCCGAGATGTCATTAACTTGGAAAACTTTGTCACAAGCCGATTCCCAAGTTAAGTAGGTCTCGGGGTCACTTTCACCCTTAAAGATGGGTAGGCTCAACTTGATGGTGTTGATGCCTACGTCTCTCTCTTGGTGTCGGTTTCCCCTATCTCCATACCCCCGGTATCTCCTAGGTTCTCCTCGACCCCCTCTTAACTCCTCCTCCCTCATATAAGCATCATCAAAGGCTCTATCTCCTTCATACTCCTCTCTACCGTATCCTTCAAAGTGGGCTGGCCGGCCTTGGCCGTTTTGATTCGGAGGATTTGGAATTTGCGGTCTTTGGGTTAATGGAGCTTGGAATGGAGGGTTCGGATTTAGTGGAGGTACTTGGCGTCCAAATCCCTCTTGTGGCATTGGAGGGGCTTGGAAATGTAGTGGTCTAGTGGGGTCTCGGTTTGGAGGAAAATAGGTAGTTTGGCTTGCGGTATTAAGTGGAGCTTGGGGTGCATTTAGCATTTGGTGGACTGTTTCGGGGGTGATGGTTGCGGAGGAGGTCCTATCATGACCATTGGTAGGTACATGTAGAGGAGTAGAAGGACGAGAGTTCCTTTGACTCTCCACTTGTTCTAATCTCCCACTAATAGTCGACACTTCCCCCCTTATTGCTGCCAAGTCCCCTCTCACGGCCCCAAATTTCGAATTCAACCTTTCAAGTGTCCGGGTAACGGCCTCAAGAGTGACCCTCATAGAATCAAGGGCATTAGTATCCACATTATGAGACGTAGCTCCTTCCATGGTCAAGGTATTATCCGCTTTAGTTCACCACAAGTTCGTGTTCCACAAGTGTTGTATAATTGGCTAGTAACCGTGAGATTTTTAAGGTATGAGTAAGCTCTTATCCGGAATGGATTCTTGTTTGAAGACTCAAAGAATTCTTGCCGGACTAGATTCAAAAATCAGCAATTCGTTCAAACGAATAAAAGCACTCAAATAATCGTTGACACGAACAAACGGTTCAAGGAACTAGTTGACAACCTAGTAGGAAGGTACTAGTTTGTAAATTAGTTCTAGGACCAAGTAAGGGAAACCAAGGATCAACAATTAGCAACCAAAGAATGTCCTAAGTTGAGCTTATAGCGATGTGGCAGCATGCAATGGGCCCACACGTTCTTCTTTTCTCTCTTTTTTTTTGTTTTGTGTTAATATTCACACAACTTGTTTTAGTTTGCAAAGTGTTTTGGTGGGAAAAATAAAATCTTGTAGTACTTCACCCTTTTCAAACTCAAGAAAGTGGGGTTTGGTTGACTAATCCCACAAAACAAGGCTCCTTGAATTAGGGAAAAGTGATTGACAAGACTAAAAGGTGATGGGTGCAAGTCCTTCACAACAATTTATAGCTTGTCTTCCACTTGAGCACACAACAAGATGAACAAGTTCAAAAGATGAACACCTCAACAAACTTCATCAACTTCTTTAGCACATAAACACACAACCACCGATTTTTTTTTTTTTTTTGGTTATCACAACATACAACTTTCGGCCACTTCAAGTCACTACACAATGTTCAAGTTTTCAAGCTCAACTTTTGGATCTAGACACTTTAGTGTTGGTGAGAAAGAAACCAACACTAGAAACTCACTAAACAAGCAAAATAACACCTAGATCTAAACATACAACATCATTCTTGGTTTCAACTTTTAATGGACAGATTTTCAGAATTTCTTTTTGGTGTAGTTTGTTTAAGCCGTGAACTAGCCCAAGATGGGTTATGTTGGAACACAACCGGTCTTGCTTTGATACCAAATGATACAAGATCAAACCAACAACACCAAGAGGCTTCAAGTAGGCTCGGATTTCAGTCCAACAACACAAGAACAACAAGTTTAAAGCTTCGGTTTTTCAGCCCACAACACAAGAACAACAAGATAGATAACAATGCTAGTGAATCGAAAAGAGCCCCACACGGCTTCACTAGACTTTAAGATAACAAAATCAACAAACAACAACAAGATAAAGAAAGATAGATAACTTGACATATAACATTCAAGAAACTAAGAACCCTAACATCAAGAGAGGACCCTAAGTCTAATGAATATAAACACCAAGTTCTTACGAGGACCAAGAGGCACTCAACAACCTCAAAACCCTTGTTTCTATCCAAAGAGACAACACAAGTATCCCTCTACTTGTGAGATAATAGTGGCGGCTTCAATGAGTGGAAGAGAGAGGAAATGTTTTGTGTTTTTAGGTTACAAAATCAGCATTCAAAAACTAAGGGATGCCTCTCTAACATGTTCTATTTATACTACAAACAAAATGGGTAAAATGACCCATCCGCCCTTGCTTCTTGTGCCAACCTTGGAGAGTAGTTTATTACACATTAGGACCTCTCTTCACACATAAAAACGTTTAGGTCCTTGGTTGGTTCAATCACCAACTCACACACGGCCATTTGCATGAACAAAGCTTGGAGTTTTTGTAATTCCCGAGCTTGGCTTCGTGTGAAAGGTCGTGTACCTGTGGAGGCTTCCCTAACCGTATCATGCCTAGGGCCTTGGACCCCTTTCTTAGCCATCAACCTAATATGGTTATAATTTAACACATTACATGTCTAACAATATCTTTAACATATCATTTATAAAACATTCATACTCGTTGGGCCATTGCCCTAGTTCACAACATCATCAACATGTAACTAGATATCTCATTTAGATATTTTCACCAACACCTTATATGCATACCTTTATCAAGACCAAATTCATAGTAGAAATCATCAAGATCAGAGTTACTCAAGACCCACATGTTATACCACATGCAACAAGAACCCATATGTGAAAATCATCATCAATAATATGTATAAACACAAGCCTAAGCAAAAGTCAACATTATTCATCATTAGGCAACAAAACCCTCTTCATTTGATTTCAAATAACCATGTACACTTACTAATCCAAGTGCAAAATACATGGGTTTAGAGTTATTTATCAAGGGGAAGAGTTACATGCCTTAGAAAACTTGATTCACCAAGAGTCTTGACTTTACTTTGCCTTTTGAAGATCACTCTTGAAACCCCTAGCCTCCAATTCTTCACAAATAAGTTTGAGAGAGTATTTAGGGTGTTTGATCCATAAAAAATGGATGTTAAGGAGGTTATAAACACTTATATAGTAAGGGGAGTTAGGGTTTTGTGTGTAGGAAATGAACACAAGGCCCTTAGTTAAAAGCTGGAAAATGGGCCTATGTAAGGGTACGACTCACTTAAGAAACCGTACCCTAGGGTATGAGTGGTACCCTAAATCTTACCCTAGGTCACCTACACTGGTTAGGGTACGACTACATACTTTTGAGTCATATTTAAAGGGTAAAACTCATTCACTAACTCATACACATAACCCATACAAAAAATAGTCCACTTTTAATCGAGGCATCACTCTATATGATTGGTCTTGGTACAACTCGTACCTTAAGGAACGATTGGTTGGCGGCTCACTCGTACCTAGGATAGTGAGTGAACCTCACCACATTGCCTAGGGTATGAGAGGGGAGGGATAGAAGGATATGACTTGTATCCAAGGGGTACAACTCATACCCCTAGTCGTACCTTGCTCAGTGACCTCAAAAGTAGAAATTCTTTTCATGGTTCAAAGCCTAAGTGTTTCAATTCTCCCCCACTTGGATCATTCATCCTTGAATGACAGGAAAGGCAAGCATAAACACAAGTTAACACGTTATCACACATCCAACCACCCTTTAAACAAGTTAGAACAAAGCATACAATAAGGATACAACACACATCACAATCGTTATTACTCAACCATTCATTTCATTCACCATGAGGTTCACACCCATCATTTACCGAAACCACTTGGCTCCTTCAAAGCTTAGGACTCATACCCATTATCCACCACAGGCATAATTAAAATAAAAAAATTAACATATACCTCAATCATGAGTTTAAGAATGGAACACAAATGTGAATACTTGGACTTCATGTCCTCCTTCGCCTCCTAAGTAGCTTCCTCGACCTTTTGGTTCCTTCATAGAACATTCACCGAAGCTACTTCTTTCATTCATAAGTGAACTTAATGATCCAAAATCCTTATCGGGATCTCCTCATAGGACAAAGAGTCTGAGATATCAATAACCATCAAGGGAACAACCAACGGAGGATCACCCACACATTTCTGCAATATAGACACGTGAAGAATCGGGAGAATGGCGTTCATGCTACAAGGTAACTCCAACTCATAGGAAACATTGCAACCCTCTTCACAATCAATTAGGGACCAACATATCGAGGACTAAGCTTCCTAGTTTTACAAAGCCACATTACTTCCTTCATGAGAGACACTTTCAAGAATACCCAATACCCAACACTAAACTCTAAGTACCTACGCCTCACATCCACAAATGACTTTTGGCTTCTTTGAGTGATTTTCAAACTATCATGAATCACCTTCACCTTCTCTAAGGCTTGGTGAAATAAATTGGGGACAAGAAGCTTACCCTCGCCAACTTTGTACCACCCAATGACAGATCGATATCTCCTACCATACAATACCTTAAAAGGGGCCTTGCCAATGCTAGTGTGGTAAATATTATTATAGGCGAACTCAAACAAAGGCAAGTGGTCATACCAACTACTATCATAATCAATAATACAAGCCCGCAATATATCCTCCAATGTTTGGATGGTCCTCTCCATTTGCTCATCCATTTGCGGGTGTAAAAAGGTACTAAGGAACACTCTAGTACCCAAACCTGATTGGAATGACTTCCAAAAGTGGGATGAAAATGAAGGACCACAATCTGAGATGATCAAAATTGGAGCACTGTGCAACTTCACGATCTTCGTAAGATACAACTTAGCATAATCTTCCACTGAGAAATTAGTCCTCATGGGCAAAAAGTGAGCGAACTTGGTTATTCTATTAATAATGATCCAAATAGAATCATATTGATTATGAGAATTGAGGAAGACCGGTAATGAAATCCATATTAATTGCCTCCCAATTCCATTCGGGTAATGGAATCTCTTGACACAAGTCCCCAAGCCTCATATACTGAACTTTCATTTGTTGGCACACCATACACTTGGTCACATAACTAGCCATATGTCACTTCCTATTACCCCACTAATTGATACGGTTAGGGCAGCCTCCACAGGTACACGGCCTTTCACACGAAGCCAAACTCGGGAATTACAAAAACTCCAAGCTTTGTTCATGCAAATGGCCGTGTGTGAGTTGGTGATTGAACCAACCAAGGACCTAAACGTTTTTATGTGTGAAGAGAGGTTCTAATGTGTAATAAACTACTCTCCAAGGTTGGCACAAGAAGCAAGGGCGGATGGGTCATTTTACCCCTTTTGTTTGTAGTATAAATAGAACATGTTAGAGAGTTATTCCTTAGTTTTTGAATTCTGATTTTTGTAACCTAAAAACACTAAACATTTCCTCTCTCTTCCACTCATTGAAGCCGCCACTATTATCTCACAAGTAGAGGGATACTTGTGTTGTCTCTTTGGCTAGAAACAAGGGTTTTGAGGTTGTTGAGTGCCTCTTGGTCCTCGTAAAAACTTGGTGTTTATATTCATTAGACTTAGGGTCCTCTCTTGATGTTAGGGTTCTTAGTTTCTTGAATGTTATATGTCAAGTTATCTATCTTTCTTTATCTTGTTGTTGTTGTTGATTTTGTTATCTTAAAGTCTAGTGAAGCCGTGTGGGGCTCTTTTCGATTCACTAGCATTGTTATCTATCTTGTTGTTCTTGTGTTGTGGGCTGAAAAACCGAAACTTAAACTTGTTGTTCTTGTGTTGTTGGACTGAAATCCGAGCCTACTTGAAGCTCTTGGTGTTGTTGGTTTGATTTTGTATCATTTGGTATCAAAGCAAGACCGGTTGTGTTCCAACATAACCCATCTTGGGCTAGTTCACGGCTTAAAAAAAACTACACCAAAAAAAAATTCTGAAAATCTGTCCATTAAAAGTTGAAACCAAGAATGATGTTGTATGTTTAGATCTAGGTGTTATTTTGCTTGTTTAGTGAGTTTCTAGTGTTGGTTTCTTTCTCACCAACACTAAAGTGTCTAGATCCAAAAGTTGAGCTTGAAAACTTGAACATTGTGTAGTGACTTGAAGTGGCCGAAAGTTGTATGTTGTTGATAACCAAAAAAAAATAAAAAATCGGTGGTTGTGTGTTTATGTGCTAAAGAAGTTGATGAAGTTTGTTGAGGTGTTCATCTTTTGAACTTGTTCATCTTGTTGTGTGCTCGAGTGGTAAGACAAGCTATAAAGTTGTTGTGAAAGACTTGCACCCATCACCTTTTAGTCTTGTCAATCACTTTTCCCTAATTCAAGGAGCCTTGTTTTGTGGGATTAGTCAGCCAAACCCCACTTTCTTGAGTTTGAAAAGGGTGAAATACTACAAGATTTTATTTTTCCCACCAAAACACTTTGCAAACTATAACAAGTTGTGTGAATATTAACTCAAAACAAAAAAAAAAAAAAAGAGAAGAAGAACGTGAGGGACCATTGCATGCTGCCACGTCGCTATAAGCTCAACTTAGGATATTCTTTGGTTGCTAATTGTTGATCCTTGGTTTCCCTTACTTGGTCCTAGAACTAATTAACAAACTAGTACCTTCCTACTAGGTTGTGAACTAGTTCCTTGAACCGTTTGTTCGTGTCAACGATTATTTGAGTGCTTTTATTCGTTTGAACGAATTGCTGATTTTTGACTCTAGTCCGGCAAGAATTCTTTGAGTCTTCAAACAAGAATCCATTCCGGATAAGAGCTTACTCATACCTTAAAAATCTCACGGTTACTAGCCAATTATACAACACTTGTGGAACACGAACTTGTGGTGAACTAAAGCGGATAATACCTTGACAATGGAAGGAGCTACGTCTCATAATGTGGATACTAATGCCCTTGATTCTATGAGGGTCACTCTTGAGGCCGTTACCCGGACACTTGAAAGGTTGAATTCTGAATTTGGGGCCGTGAGAGGGGACTTGGCAGCAATAAGGGGGGAAGTGTCGACTATTAGTGGGAGACTAGAACAAGTGGAGAGTCAAAGGAACTCTCGTCCTTCTACTCCTCTACATGTATCTACCAATGGTCATGATAGGACCTCCTCCGCAACCATCACCCCCGAAACAGTCCACCAAATGCTAAATGCACCCCAAGCTCCACTAAATACCGCAAGCCAAACTACCTATTTTCCTCCAAACCGAGACTCCACTAGACCACTACATTTCCAAGCCCCTCCAATTCCACAAGAGGGATTTGGACGCCAAGTACCTCCACTAAATCCGAACCCTCCATTCCAAGCTCCATTAACCCAAAGACCGCAAATTCCAAATCCTCCGAATCAAAATGGCCAAGGCCGTCCAGCCCACTTTGAAGGATACGGTAGAGAGGAGTATGAAAGAGATGGAGCCTTTGATGATGCTTATATGAGGGAGGAGGAGTTAAGAGGGGGTCGAGGAGAACCTAGGAGATACCGGGGGTATGGAGATAGGGGAAACCGACACCAAGAGAGAGACGTAGGCATCAACACCATCAAGTTGAGCCTACCCATCTTTAAGGGTGAAAGTGACCCCGAGACCTACTTAACTTGGGAATCGGCTTGTGACAAAGTTTTCCAAGTTAATGACATCTCGGAAGAAAAGAAGAGTTGCTACGCTATAGCTCACCTTGAGGGCTATGCTAACACTTGGTGGGAGTATGTTAAACGATTTGGTAATGAATTAGTGGATGGGCAGCCACCACCTTGGTATCGATTGAGGTATTTGATGAGACAACGATACCTTCCCGAGAGATATCGTCATGAGTTGCTCGCTAGATTATATGGCTTGCGGCAAGGAGGCTAGAGTGTGATGGCCTATTTTGACGAGTTCCAACAACTCATGTTGAAACTTGATCATCGTGGGGAGCAAATCAGTCACGACATCATCCGGTTCAAGTGTGGGTTGAACAAAGAGATCTCCACTCATTTGACCCTTCACCGGTTTGAAACCATTGATGGTATATTCCAAGCGGCCCTAGAGATTGAAAGGGAACTTAAGGAGAGATCAACCTTCAAGGCAAGGTTACAAACCCCCTCGGGTTGGCCCAAAAACAAGGACCATCCCGCCCCTACGAAG
This sequence comes from Capsicum baccatum var. pendulum, assembly GCA_030864225.1. Classification (NCBI taxonomy): domain Eukaryota; kingdom Viridiplantae; phylum Streptophyta; class Magnoliopsida; order Solanales; family Solanaceae; genus Capsicum; species Capsicum baccatum. The sequence goes on along the minus strand of CM061560.1, from coordinate 152,188,062 downwards.
CTGCCCGAGTCCAAAACAGTCCCTAAGTTCCCTCCAAAACCGGAGGCTCACAAATATCCCAACCCAAAGGGGTTCCAATGCTTCAAGTGCCAAGGTTGGGGGCATAAGGCCAATGAATGTCCGAACCGGCGCAATGTGATCCTACAAGAAGGGAAAGTGTACTACCTTGGTGAGGAGGTGGTTTCCAAAACGGGGGAGGATGAGGCCGAGCCTCAAGATGGAGAGGGAGCTGAAAATGGGCTGAGTGATGATGAATTAGATGGTAGTGAAGATGTCTATCCACAAGAAGGGGAGTGTGTGGTTCCAAACTTTGTGGTTAGACGTGTCATGATTAGTAAGGCGATGGATGACCCGAGTCAAAGGAAAAATCTATTCCATACTAAGTGTCTTGTAAAGGGGAGTGTGTGCACCTTGGTGATTGATAGTGGTAGTTGTACAAATGTTGCGAGCCATGCTATGGTAAATTTCTTGAAGCTACCAACTACACTACACACTAGTCCTTACAAGCTACAATGGTTGAACGATTGTGGTGAATTAAAGGTCACAAGGCAATGTGTGATTCGGTTTAAGGTGGGAAACTACCACGATGAAGTGCTTTGTGACGTGATCCCAATGCAAGCATGTCACTTGTTGTTAGGTAGACCATGGCAATATGATAGGTCTACTAAACACGATGGGAGGTCCAACCGTATACGCTTGAGAAGGATGGCCGAAAGGTCACACTTCACCCTCTTTCACCCTCCCAAGTAAATGAGTGGCATCAAAAGATGAGAGAGTTAAAGGGAAAGGGGAAGGAATCCGGAAAGGGAGAAAAGGGGGGGGATGCCGTAGGTGAGGAAGTAGGGACATCCGAGGCTATCCCAACGACAAGGGAGGTGGAAAACGTAGTGATGTTGGCTAGGAGGAAAGAACTCTTCGTGGACCATGATGAAAACAAGCCGATGTTACTTTTGGCCCATTGTTTTAATACTAACCCCACTAATTCTTCCATTTCCCCTTTGATTTCTTGTGTGTTGCAGGAGTATGAAGATGTGTTTCCTCAAGAACTTCCGCAAGGATTGCCCCCACTTCGGGGAATTGAGCACCAAATTAATTTGGTGCCGGGTTCGCAACTTCCAAACAAACCGGCCTATAGGAGCAATCCCATGGACACTAAGGAGCTTGAAAGACAAGTTGAGGAGCTTCTCAACAAGGGATACATCAAGGAAAGCATGAGTCCGTGTGCTGTTCCAGTGCTTTTGGTACCAAAGAAGGACGGAACTTGGCGCATGTGCGTCGATTGTCGAGCCATCAACAAAATCACGATAAGGTATCGTCATCCAATCCCTAGACTAGATGATATGTTATATGAGCTCCACGGATCTTGTTTGTTTTCTAAAGTGGACCTTAGGAGCGGCTATCACCAAATTCGCATGCAACCCGGTAATGAGTGGAAGACCGCATTCAAGACCAAATTCGGTCTATATGAGTGGCTGGTCATGCCCTTCAGCCTTACCAATGCTCCTAGCACATTTATGAGGCTAATGAATCATGTAATGAAGCCTTATATTGGAAAGTTTGTGGTGGTTTACTTTGATGATGTGTTGGTGTATAGTAAATCTATTGATGATCATGTAATGCATTTGAGATGTGTGTTTGATGTGCTCCGAAAGGAGAAGCTGTATGCCAACATGGAGAAGTGTTCTTTTGGTGTTGATAAAGTTATATTCTTGGGTTTTATCGTGAGCTCAAGGGGTGTGGAAGTGGACGATTCCAAGATAGACTCTATTCGAAGTTGGCCGACCCCTAAAACTATTGGAGAAATCCGAAGTTTCCACGGGTTGGAAAGCTTTTATAGGAGGTTTGTCAAAGGATTTAGTTCCATAGCAGCCCCCTTGACCGAGGCAATTAGAAAGGACGGACCCTTTAAATGCGGTGATGAGCAGGCTAGGGCTTTTGAGGCCTTGAAAGCTACGCTCATCTCGGCGCCTTTATTGCAATTGCCCGATTTTGATAAGATTTTTGAAGTAGAGTGTGATGCTAGTAAGGTTGGCATCGGGGCTGTTTTGATGCAAGAAGGTAAGCCCGTTGCTTATTTCAGTGAAAAGCTCAAAGGGGCAACTCTTAATTACTCAACTTATGATTTGGAGTTGTACGCCCTTGTTAGAGCCTTGGGAAATTGGCAACATTATTTGTGGCCTAAGGAGTTTGTGATACGAACGGATCATGAGTCGTTCAAACACCTTAAGAGCCAAGACAAGTTGAATAGGCGTCATGCTAAGTGGATTGAGTTCATCGAGACTTTCCCTTATGTAATTCATTACAAAAGGGGAAAGGAAAATGTTGTTGCCGATGCCTTGTCTAGGAAGCATGTGCTTGCTGCTACCTTGTCTTCGAAATTGATGGGTTTTGAGAGCTTGCGGTTGTTGTATCCCGAGGATCCTACCTTTGCTCCTATTTTTAGGGAATGCGAAGAGTGGGGAAGGGACCGTTGGCTTAAGGAAAATGACCATTCCTCCTACTCTCGGTTCGATGGGTATTTGTTCAAGGGGAGGAGGTTGTGTGTTCCTTCTAGTTCTTGGAGGGAATTATTTGTGAGGGAGGCCCATGACGGAGGCCTCATGGGTCACTTTGGGGTAGACAAGACCCTCGGAATCTTAGAGGAGAACTTCTATTGGCCCAAAATGCGCAAAGACGTCACTAAAATTTGTAGTCAATGAGTGGCCTGCCGGAGTGCGAAATCTCATCTCCTACCTCAAGGATTATACACCCCACTCCCTACTCCCCTTAGGCCTTGGTTGGACATTTCGATGGATTTTGTTTTGGGGCTGCCAAGGACTAGAAGGGGCCGAGATAGCATTTTTGTTATTGTTGATAGATTCTCTAAAATGGCTCATTTTATTCCATGTGCTAAAACCGAGGATGCTCGTAGTGTAGCTTCATTGTTTGTTGCACATGTTGTAAAGCTTCACGGGGTACCGAGGACTATTGTGAGCGATAGGGACTCCAAGTTCCTAAGTCTCTTTTGGAAGTCCATGTGGAGTAGGCTTGGAACGAAGTTACTTTTCTCCACGTCTTGTCACCCACAAACCGATGGCCAAACGGAGGTAGTAAATAGAACCTTGGGGTCTATGCTACGTTCTATGGTTAAAGGTAAACTAACGTCATGGGAAGATCACCTACCCTTGGTGGAATTTGCATACAACCGGGTAATACATTCGAGCACGGGAATGACTCCCTTTGAATGTGTTTACGGCCTGAATCCCCTTACCCCTTTAGATCTCACTCCTTTGTCTAGTGATCTCATGACCAGCTTAGATGGAAATAAAAGAGCCGAGGCAATGAATAAAATGCATGAGACGGTGCGGATCAAGCTTGAAAAGAAGAACCAAGAGATTGCAAAAAGGGTAAACAAAGGGAGAAGAAGGCTTGTGCTTGAACCCGGAGATTGGGTGTGGGTGCATCTTCGAAAGGATCGGTTTCCAGCTCAAAGGAAGTCCAAATTGCTGCCAAGGGGTGATGGTCCTTTCCAAGTACTTGAGAGAATCAATGACAACGCCTACAAGATTGACCTTCCACCGGAATATCAAGTGCACAACACTTTCAACATTGGTGATCTCTCCCTCGTGGATGCGGTTGAAGATGACCAAATGCTGAATTTGAGGTCAAATTCCTCTCAAGATGGAGAGGATGATACGGTTAGGGAAGCCTCCACAGGTACACAGCCTTTCACACGAAGCCAAACTCGGGAATTACAAAAACTCCAAGCTTTGTTCATGCAAATGGCCGTGTGTGAGTTGGTGATTGAACCAACCAAGGACCTAAACGTTTTTATGTGTGAAGAGAGGTCCTAATGTGTAATAAATTACTCTCCAAGGTTGGCACAAGAAGCAAGGGCGGATGGGTCATTTTACCCCTTTTGTTTGTAGTATAAATAGAACATGTTAGAGAGTTATTCCTTAGTTTTTGAATGCTGATTTTTGTAACCTAAAAACACTAAACATTTCCTCTCTCTTCCACTCATAGAAGCCGCCCCTATTATCTCACAAGTAGAGGGATACTTGTGTTGTCTCTTTGGCTTGAAACAAGGGTTTTGAGGTTGTTGAGTGCCTCTTGGTCCTCGTAAGAACTTGGTGTTTATATTCATTAGACTTAGGGTCCTCTCTTGATGTTAGGGTTCTTAGTTTCTTGAATGTTATATGTCAAGTTATCTATCTTTCTTTATCTTGTTGTTGTTGTTGATTTTGTTATCTTAAAGTCTAGTGAAGCCGTGTGGGGCTCTTTTCGATTCACTAGCATTGTTATCTATCTTGTTGTTCTTGTGTTGTGGGCTGAAAAACCGAAACTTAAACTTGTTGTTCTTGTGTTGTTGGACTAAAATCCGAGCCTACTTGAAGCTCTTGGTGTTGTTGGTTTGATTTTGTATCACTAATAGAACTCTATAAGATCGTAAGGCAACTTGGTGGAACTGGGGTGAACAACATAATGGGATTCATGAGCCTCGGCCATAACCCTTTCCCTCAATTCATCAACTTTGGGAACACATAGTCTACCTTGGTATCTCAAGATACCATCACCATCAATCACAAAGTCCGCAACTTTATGTTGACCCCATTACTCTTAATCTTCATCAAGCTGAGGTTCAATACTTGCTTTTCCTTTATATCAACAACAAGAACGACTGAGATGCCGAATGCACAAATACACCACCATCCTCGGAGTCTGCAAGTTAAACTCCAAGATTAGCTAAATGATGAACTTTCTTCACCGATACCCACTTATCCTCATCTACATGGGCCAAACTTCCCATGGAAAATCTACTTAGAGCATCAACGACTACATTAGCTTTACTGGGATGGTAATGAAGACTTATATCATAGTCTTTCAACAAATCAAGCCAACTTCTTTTCCTGAGGTTCAACTTCTTTTGAGAAATATATACTGAAGACTCTTATGGCAGAAAAGATATTAGCATGAACCCCATAAAGATAATGTCACCAAATATTTAATGCAAAAACCATGACTAATAACTCTAAGTCATAAGTAGGGTAGTTTTTTTCATGAACTTTCAATTAGCTAGAAGCATAGGCCACCACCATACCATTCTGCCTCTAAACACAACCGAGACCAATACGAGAAGCATCACAATACACCACAAATCCATCATTAACTTTGGGCAAGGTCAAAACCAGATTCAAAGTCAATTTATCTTTCAACTTCTTAAAAATACCCTTACACACATCTGACCATAAGAACTTGACCTTCCTTTAAGTCAACTTAGTGAATGGGGAAGCTATAGTCGAAACTCTCTACAAACCTTTTATAGTAACTAGCTAGACCCAAAAAGTTCCGAATATTGGTTAGAGTCATTGGACTAGACTATTTCTTAATTGCCGCAACCTTTTGGGGAACTACCATGATCCCTTCACTAGAGATAACATGACTAAGAAAAGTTATGACTCTTAACCAAATCTCACACTTGGAGAACTTGGCATACAAATAATGATCCTTCAAAGTTTGCAACACGACACAGAGGCGATCGACGTGATCCACCTCACTCTTAGAATAGACTAAGATGTCATCAATGAAGACAATGATAAACATTGATAGCCTCTAAAACACGAAATAGATAATAGAAGCTAAAAATCAGCAAACACACAAAAGGAAAAATTACACACATAGAAGAAAAGAGATGAAGAAGAGATGCATAAAGTAAAGATAGTAGAAAGACCCTTACTTTCACTATGTGATTAACAAAAGGAGATGTATCAAATATCCAATCACACCTCACTAATGGGAGCTTAAACCACTCTCTTAGGTGACCCAAAGGACTCACACTTCCTCAAGCACACCTTTCTTGCCAAATAACCCAATACAAGTTAAAAAACAATTTCAATTGCATTCAAGGTTCAAATTTCGGTTTTTCTCTCTTAAGGAGAAGGAGAAGACTACAATCTAACAATAAGATTATAATCTAAAAAGTCACTCAATTCATTATCTCAAAAACTAATGAAAATAGAAGACTACTTGTCTATTTATACTACTATTACATAACAAATATAAAAAATACCCTTAATAAGGGCTAGGCAAAGGGGTGCCTCTTGAGTGTTGAAATGTAGGGTATAAAGTCAACTTTTCCCTTCACTTGAGGCGCCTCTTGAGTGTATAAGTCCCTCCTCTTTTCTTCTCTTGATCAAGGCTTTAAAATGCTCTAAAAAGGTATTCAATTTCTTGCCAATTCCGAGGCTTGAACCTTGGACAATAGCTTGTAATTTTGGTGCTCCTTGTGCTTGTATCATCCTCTCCATCTTGAAAGGAATTTGTCCTCAAATTCAGATCTTACAAAACTAAAGAGAGAAGAAAACAAGCATACAATCCTCTTTGTGGGAGGGGGTGGATTAGCATTATTACCACAATTACATCATAACTCCAAAGTGGTTCGCATTTAACATACATCCACGCATCCTTGGTATTTGGCATGCAAAGCTTGGCATAAAGGATACACATGAAGTGAATGGAATCAACATTAAAAGGTAATGACCATGAACTAAAACCACACCTCCCACATCTCAAAGGTATTTCGGGGTCAAAGGGAAGTAGTAAACAAGGGTCTAGGTTGTGGTTAGCCATTCCTTTTACTAGACAATCATGTTCACAATTACCAAAAACAATCTCCCTTAAGAGAAAGATATCATTAAAGACTAAAGGGTTGTGGTCTAAAAATACCCTCCTAGGAACAAGCACACCTTTATTCACAAGTTTGCCAAACAAATAATCATCATGAACAAGACTAGTGGCACGGTTTTCATCACACAAGCTAAAGGGGTCAAGTTTCATACATGATCAACATCACAAGAATGAGCACCAACTTAAAGGCCTTCAATTCCATAATTCACATAGTCAAGTAGTGGACTATACGTAGGAGCACATTGATCATGGTACAAATTAAAAGAGCTATTAATAGGAGAAGCATGCACCCCTATGTCAAGCTAACCCAAGACCAACACACTTGATAGCCTAAAAATGAAGAAATCACGAAATTTGGGGTTCAACAAACAATTTCCAAAAAACACAACTAAAGAAAACAACACACAAAGAAAGGGGGAGAAGGTGAAGATTGCATAAGACGAAAAGATTGCAAAGTGACCCTTACTTCCACAAGTGAATAGCACTAGAAGGTGTATCAAACCTTCAAACACACATCGCCATGTAAGTTCAAACCACTCTCTTAGGTGACCCAAAGGAAACACTCTTCCCCAAGCACACCTTTCTTGCCAATTATCCAAGACAAATGAAAACCCTAACTTTCAAGTGTTCAAGGACCAATTTTCAGATTCTACTCTCTCTCTACAAAGCTAAAACTACAATATAGAAGTAAGTTCAATGTCATCAAAAGTATAATGAAAAGAGAAGTAAAATGCCTATTTATACTATTACAGGAATAAAGACTCAAATGCCCTTAATGAGGCCCTAAAAGAGGCGCCTCTTGAGTGTGGACTTTAAGTGTGAAAAGTCCACCAAACCCCTCCCAATAGACGCCCATGAGGTGTAGAAGAGTAGTTCTTTCAATGCACTTCTTCAAAAATCAGCAAGTAACCTCCTATGGTCGGATGCATTACACCTTCACACGTCTTCAATTGTATGAACAATGATTGAATTTGTTGCAATTCCTTGGCTTGGCTACATGTAAAAGGTCTTGAGGACTTAGCACTTGCATCATCCTCTCCATCTTGAAGAGAGTTTGTCCTCAAACTTGCGGCTTCATCAATATCAAGAATTTCCACGGGTGAAAGATCACAAATATTGAAAGTGGAATGTACTTGATAATTCGAAGGTAGATCTATTTTGTAAGCATTGTCGTTGATCCTTTTAAGCACTTGGAAGGGTCCATCTCCCCGGGGCATGAGCTTAGCTTTCCTTTGATTCGGGAACCGCTCCTTCCTTAAGTGTACCCATACCCAATCTCCAGGTTCAAGCACAAGCTTTCTTCTACCTTTGTTCACCCTTTTTGCAACCTCTTGGTTTTTCTTTTCAAGATTGATCCGCACCACCTCATGCATTTTATTCGTTACCTTGGATCTTTTGCATCCATCTAAACTTATCATAAGATCACTAGACAAAGGAGTGAGATCCAAAGGGGCAAAGGGATTCATGCCATAAACACACTCAAAGGGAGTCATTCCTGTACTTGAATGTATTACCCGATTGTTTGCAAATTCCACCAAGGGTAGGTGATCTTCCCATGAAGACATTTTACCTTTAACCATAGAACGTAGCATAGACCCTAAGGTTCTATTTACTACTTCCATTTGGCCATCGGTTTGTGGGTGGCAAGACATGGAGAAAAGCAACTTCGTTCCAAGCCTACCCCATATAGACTTCCAAAAGAGACTTAGAAACTTTGAGTCCCTATTAGTTATAGTAGTCTTTGGGATCCCGTAAAGCTTTACAACATGTTCAACAAATAATGAAGCTACACTAGGAGCATCCTCAGTTTTGGCACATGGAATGAAATGAGCCATTTTGGAGAATCTATCAACAACAACAAAAATACTATCTCAACTATTTCTAGTCCTTGGTAGTCCCAAAACAAAGTCCATGGATATATATAACCAAGGCCTAAGGGGAGTAGGAAGTGGGGTGTACAATCCTTGAGGTAGGAGGTGAGATTTTGCACTCCGACAATTCATACATTGGCCACAAACTTTAGCAACATCCTTGCACATTTTGGGCCAATAAAACTGCTCCTCGAATATACCGAGGGTCTTGTCAACCCCAAAATACCCCATAAGGCCACCATCATGTGCCTCTCTCATAAACAATTCCCTCCATGAACTAGAAGGAACACACAACCTCCTCTCTTTGAAAAAATAACCATCAAACCGAGAGTAGGAGGAATGACCATTATCTTTAAGCCATCGGTCCCTTCCCCACTCTTCATATTCCCTAAAAATAAGAGCAAAGGTAGGATCCTCAGGATACAACATCCGCAAGCTCTCAAATCCAATCAAATTCGAAGACAAGGTAGCAATAAGTATATTCTTTCTAGACAATGCATCGGGAATAACATTTTCCTTCCCCTTCTTGTAATGAATTACATAAGGGAAAGTGTAACACCCCGATTTGCTGAACCGGAATGCTACACGATGCTCATGACCCTGAGGGACCACAAGCTAGACCATGACTGATATCTGTACTTGTATACTAAAAATCATGATATAATAATGCAGAATACATGGAACTATAAGGCCATAAGGTTCAACTGAATACAATCATGTGGGAGAAAATACCCAAAATAACTCAATCTGAATGTAAATCTGAAAGTAGATCTGAAAGCCTCTAAACTATCCGAATAAGGAGTTGAAGGAACATGTCTCCAACTAACTCCGTAAAATTGAACTGAAGAATAAATGAATGTATCAGATCATATTGTCCTCGAATCAATGAGGACTCACTGTGTCTCTGCAACTGGAACGCTACTACTACTCCTGGGCTGGAGCTCGTGTCTCGGAACCTATAGTGTAACATGAAAAGAAAGAACCATAATGCAAATGCATCAGTACAACTGGAGTAATAAGTATACGAGAAAGGTAGGCTGAACATAAAGGGTTTCATGCATGAACAACACTGACTGACTAATATGAATGTGGGAGTGCAAACACACATATATAGAAACTAGGACCGTGAATACTTGATAGCATGACTTGTAAGCTAATACATAGTTTACTGATAACTGTCATGACTGATACTGAAACTGATAACATGGACGACTGTATCTGACAGTCCTGTGTATACTGAAATCTGAAGAACTATCTGAGTTCTTTTACTGAGACTGATACTGAAACTGTGGGAAGTAGTATTTAACTGACATGCCCTATGTATGCCGTTATGGCTAAGCTGGGGTCCAATCTTTTTCCCGATTGGAGAGGTGTCAATACCGTGCCACTGGTAAGGACAGCTGTGAGACCTTATACTGGTAGGTACTCAAATGAGAATGGTGGGAACCCTAAACTGACGGGTTAAGCCACCTCATCAACCCTACGTTGACGAGTTAAGATGTCTCAACCTATGCTGGCTACGTAGTTCTGGAACACAAGGATTGCTACTAAGAATCACACCCTGAACTTGCGAGTGAGTTCCCATCCTTGGGTTCACTCGGTGGTAACCTCTACTCCCATCTGGAGGGACTGGACATGAATAACTGACTGTGCACGACTTAATCTTACTGGATTCCGTTGACTGGTGGAATGTTACTGATATCTAACAACTGACTAAGATCATGAGGTTTTCTTGAGTCACATGACTGACTGAAGTCTATGGAATCATAGCTTGAGTTTGGATATCGTGAAACATGACATAGATCTAGGCACACAACTATAGTTTTCGGGTACAAGTACCCCCACGACTCGATGGAAGGAGAATAACACACATGACTGACTTGATCATAAGAGTAGAGTCCATAATTTATAATATCATAAGTAGGGATCTCATACTAAGCATGGTTATCAACAATGTATTGCATGGAAAGGATTTCATATCACATGGAAGTACTTGCACAATCTTAATATCATGTTCATGGCATAATCATATTGGCAACACATACCAATAGCATGGAAGTTCATATGGATTGCATGGTTATCATACATCTTGTTCATAAGTAGGATTTGCAAGTAAACATAGATTAATCTCATAAGAATAGTTCATCTATATTCCAACAACATTTACAAGGCACATTAACAACATATAAGTCATTGGAACGTAAGGGCATATCATGAATCCTTTACTTAGTCACAATTTAGCTATATTGCATGATTTCTAGTTCCTTAGGCATTTTGTCAAACACCTTACATGCACATCTTAAGCATAGGTGAATTCATTAAATTATACATCATGAACAACCAAATTTACATGTTTCCAACTCATATGATATCATGAATTCACAAAAACATATAAAGATTCCATCTTGGGAATCACCCAATATCAACAACATGATCATCAACACCCAACAATATAGAAATCATACTTTATAATGAAAAAGAGGAAAAAAATCAAGCATCAACATGGGTATGATCATATCACCACAATCAACCAAGCTTTTGTATTTTAAAGATTGATTCTTGAACTCCACGGACAAAAGAAATCCGTAGATGAACACTACGCATACCTTAGAAGGAAGATTCTTGATGATTGATGGAGGAATTTCCTTGAAATCGGATCTTTAAGCTTAATTATACAATCCTAGTTGTTTTTCTCCTTTAGTTCTCTTGGATGATGAGCTATGAGATGAAAATAGGATTGTAATATGTTTAGAAGCTATATATTTTGTAGGGTTAAGTTTAGGGACGTGTTAGGAGTATTTAAAGACTTAATTAACTTTAAAATAACTCAAGATAGAGTATTTTTGACACCTGGAATTGACTTAGGCGGCGCCTAACCAATCGCCTATTCTTGGGTTAGGCGGCGCCTAACCAATCGCCTATGCTTACTGTCCCTCACGAAAATGGGCATAACTTTTCACTCGGGTATTGGATTAAGGTGAATTTGGTATCGTTGGAAAGCTAATTCGATTCTCTACAATTTGGTGGGTCTAAATCAGACAAAATACCACATTAACATCGAGTTATAATCGTTCAAAGATGACCCTTGCAAAATTGAACACTAAAACTTGATGCATTCAAAAACTCTTATCTTGCATTACCTTAAGTAACTCATATGAACATGCTTAATGCATCGTAAGCTATACTATTACTAGGATATCCATGGTAAGTCATGTACTCAAGTATGAATCACAGGGTAGGAGATTTCATATGTAGGAATACTTATTCACTTCCTAGCTTAGAAACATGCGAGGTATTACAGAAAGTCTCAATAAACTCAATCCACTTAGCATGATGCCTATTCAACTTGCCTTGAATCTTAAGGTATTTTAAAGATTCATGATCCGCTTGTATCACAAACTTCTTAGGCCACAAATAATGTTGCCAATTTCCCAAAGCTCTAACAAGGGCGTGCAACTCCAAATCATAAGTCGAATAATTAAGAATTGCCCCTTTGAGATTTTCACTAAAATAAGCAACGGGCTTGCCTTCTTGCATCAAAACATCCCCAATACCAACCTTACTAGCATCACTCTCAACTTCAAGTATCTTATCAAAATCGGGTAATTGCAACAAAGGTGCCGAGATGAGCGTAGCTTTCAAGGCTTCAAAAGCCTTAGCTTGCTGATCACCCCACTTAAAGGGTTGGTCCTTTCTAATAACCTCGGTCAAGGGGGATGCTATGGAGCTAAAACCCTTGACAAACCTCCTATAAAAGGTCACCAACCCATGAAAACTTTGGATTTCTCCAATAGTCTTACGGGTCGGCCAACTTTGTATAGGGTCTATCTTGGATTCATCCACTTCCACACCCCTTGAACTCACAACAAAACCCAAGAAAACCACTTTATCAACACCAAAATAATACTTCTCTATTGTGTCATACAACTTCTCCTTTTGGAGCATATCAAACATGCACCTCAAATGCATCACATGATCATCAATAGATTTACTATATACCAACACGTCATCAAAGAAAACTACCACAAACTCTCCAGTATAAGGCTTCATTACAAGATTCATTAGCCTCATACAGGTGCTAGGAGCATTGGTAAGGCCAAAGGGCATGACTAGCCACTCATATAGATTGAAATTGGTCTTGAATGCGGTCTTCCACTCATTACCAGGTTGCATACGAATCTCTTGGTAGCCACTTCTAAGATCAACTTTAGAAAACACACAAGAACCATGGAGCTCTTCTAACATATCATCTAGCCTAGGGATAGGATGACGATACCTTATAGTGATTTTGTTGATGGCTCTATAATCGACGCACATGCGCCAAGTTCCGTCTTTCTTTGGCACCAAAAGCACCAGGACAACACACAGACTCAAACTTTATTTAATTTAGCCTTTGTTGAGAAGCTCCACAACTTGTCTTTCAAGTCCTTAGTGTCCGTGGGATTGCTCCTATAAGCCGGTTTGTTTGGAAGTTGTGAACCCGACACCAAATCAATTTGGTGCTCAATTCCCTGAATCGGGGGCAATCTTTGTGGTATTTCTTGTGGGAATACATCATAAAACTCCTGCAAAACAAATGAAATATAAGGGTGAAGAGAAGAAGAAAAAGTAGAAAAACAAGAAGAAGAAGAAGAGGAAGAGAAGTTAGTATTAAGAGCATGAGATAGGAGGAGCATAGGAGTGTTCATGTATTGTTCCTTGAACAAATCCTTCCTCCTAGCCAACATAAACAGGGGTAATTGACCCTTTTGATCCTTAGGATCAGAAACTTCTCCCTTGGAAGAGGTAGAACCCGAAACTACCTCTTTTTGCCTCTTTTCGGGTTCTAGTCTTTTGCTTCCCTTTTCTTTCAACTCTCTTAACTTTTGATGCAACTCATTCACTTGAGAAGGTGAAAGTGGGTGTAATGTGATCTTATTTACATCATGCACATGTGAGTAAGTGTTCAACCTTCCATCATGCTTGGTAGATTTATCATATTGCCATGGTTTACCAAGTAGCAATTGGCACTCTTGCATAGGAATAACATCACAACAAACTTCATTTTGGTAGTTTCCTACATTGAACTTGATCATTCATTGTTGTGTCACTTTTAACTCACCACATTCATTTAGCCATTGTAGTTTTCAGGGATTAGCATGAGGAGTGGTAGAAATTTTCAAGAAGTCCACCATTGTAGAAATAGCAACGTTAGTGCAACTCCCACTATCAATCACCATAGTACACACCATTCCCTTAATCAAGAATTTAGTGTGAAACAAATTCTCTCATTGGCTCGGATATTCAAGTGACTTACTCACCATAGCCCTCCTTACTGCATAATTAGGAACTTGACACTCGCCATCTTGTGGCCAAGTGTCTTCTTCCTCACAATCATCACATAGGACCTCAGGTTTCCCATCACAAGGCTCTCCATCTTGAGGTTCAACCTTACCTCCATTTTCAAATTCATCCCTCAACTCTTCTTCTAAGTTGTACATCTTTCCTTCTCTTAGAATGACATTTCTTTGATTCGGACATTCACTTTCTCTATGCCCCCAACCATGACACTTAAAACATTAAAAACCCTTAGAAGAGGGAGGGAGGGTATTAGGCTTCACCTCCATCCTTGGAGGTTGGTTTGACACTTGCTTGTTTAGAACTTGAGAAGAAGAAGAAGAAGAAGAAGAAGATGAAGTAGATTTGTTCTTGTTCCAACCCGAAGTCAAAAGACTTACCTCTTTGTTGTTAGCCAAACCCAAACCTTGTTAGAATTTGAACTTGTAAGTCGACCTCTCTTTGTTCTCTTTCTCAATCTCCATGGCCGCTTGGAAGACTTCAACCACAGTTTCAAACTTGTGAAGAGTCAAACAGGAGGATATGTCTTTATTCAACCCAACCTTGAAGCGAATAATATCATGTTGCACATGTTCACCCCTATGATCAACCTTTAAGATGAGTTGCTCAAATTCGTCATAATACGCCATGACACTCTTGCTTCCTTTCCTTAGATTGTAAAGCTTGGCAAGAAGATCATGCCTATATTATTCCGGGACATACCGCTCTCTCATTACTCTTTTCAAGACTTCCCAAGGGGGTGGTTGGCCACCAATAAAGACAATTCCAAACCTTTTAGTGTAATCCCACCAAGTATTAGCATAACCCTCAAAATGTACAATGGCATAACAACTTTTCTTCTCTTCGGTTAAGTCATTCACTTTGAACAACTTTTCACAAGACGATTCCTAAGCTAAGTACACCTCGGGATCACTTTTTCCCTTGAAGATCGGAATGACAACCTTGATTGAATTAATGCCAATGTCTCAGATTCTTGGTTGATCACCATACCCATGTCTTGCATCTTGCCCTCAGAATATACCATAAGGTCCCCTTTGCTTAAATCTTCCTCTCTCTTCTTCATCGAACCAATAATCACCATGAGGAACTTCATAACCTTCATACTCCCCTCTACCATAATCCTCAATGTGAATGTGTGGGTTTCGGATTTGGGGTCTTTGGGGGGTGGATTTGGTCTTTGGTTATTTGGAGCTTGAACTTGTGGTATTGTAGGTGGTGGATGGTAAGGTCCTTGGTCCATGGGATTTGGTATTTGGTAAGTGGTGTTTTAGGGAGGTATTTGGTTCGTATTTGGTGGTGGAGTTTGGGTTCCAAGTCCCTCTTGTTGGACTTGGTTCATTTGGAAATGTAGTGGTCTTTGTAGGGTTCGGTTAGGAGAGGTTTGGGGTAGGTTTAGTGGCTGGTTTTGTGAAGCTCATGGAGGATTAAGCATTTGGTGGAGAGTTTTGGGGGTAATAGTCATGGAAGAGTTATTGGCTTGGACACTAGAGGACGCATAGTAGGGATTAGGAGTAGAAGGTCGTAAGTTCCTCCAACTTTCAACATAATCAAGTCTTCCACTAAAAGTGGAAATCTCACCCCTCGTTGCATCCAATTCACTCCTTATAGCATCATTTCCGCTTTTCATTTCTCGACTCAAGGCCTTAATTTGGGCCATCAAAGCTCCCATAACATCATTTACCAAAGGTTGGGAAGTAGTACCTTCGGCTTCCATGGAAAATGCACCTACGAAGTGCAAAAACATCAAGCAAAATAACCTACAAAATGAACAAATAAGTTAGTTCAAAAGCCTCACTTCACTCACACTCAACCTCATCTCACACTTGGCTTCACAAGTGTTGGAGAACCGGCAATACTTGGCAAGTTACTTGAGAGGTGAGAAGCTTTGAATCGGAATAGATCTTCGTTTGAAACGGCTCAAAATAAGTGATGCACGAACTTGAACCAACAAAAATACTGCGACTTGAAAATGAGAAAAGCACACAAAAATCGAAGACGCGAAACAACGGACTCTAATCTAATTACCAAACTAGTAGGTAATTACTAGCTTACTAATTAGGGATAGAATTGACTTATAAGAAACTAGAATAAAAAAAACTAGAAACTAGAAAAATCTAATTTTAGGATCGAACTTTGGTTGAGCACAATTGATGACATGGCACTACGTGGTTGGTGGTCACCCTTCGAAATTTTGATTTTTCTAAAAATTATTTCGGCCAAACATGATACGGGACAAATGGCCATCTTATCTTTGGATGACATCTTTGGAGGCCAACACATAGAGTCTCAAGACTTGGTCACCTCGATAATACAAGAACATGCATGGAGGACCCGTTTTGAGCGTAACTTAAAGCAATCTCGCGTATGGAAGATTGCTTGGAGCATTTAAGAGTGAGGACTCACGGTTTTGAACCTTAATTAAGGGCATTTTGGACATTACACATGGTGTATTTACACACAATGGCCGCACCTATCATTAAGGGCAAAGTGGTCTTTTTGTATTCTTTTGTATTACACTATAAATAGGTCATTTTAGTTCATTTCTTGGGATATTTTTGAAGGATGAAGAATTGAAGACATATTTTCTCTCTTTTGAGAGTGTAACACCCTTAGTTGTAGGGCTTGGAAAAGCCATCCTTAGCATAGGGCTTGGAAAAGCCAATATTGATCTTTGCTTGGAAACGGTAGATCTTGAGGTGAGTTCGTTCCCTTGGTGGTCACCGTAAGAGTGTGGTTTTGATTGTTACATTCATTAGGGGTTAGTGTTGAAATACACTTGGTTCTTAATCTTGTAATAATCTTGGTCTCACTATCTATCTTTATTTTCTTGCAAATCGTGTATGTGTTGTGTAGTGGACTGTTTTTGTGTCTTCATTGAATCCAAAACTTGTATTATTGTTGTTCATCTTGTTTATCACATTTTGTATCTGTTTTGGTGTTAGAATATACTCTTGTATCTTGTATTCTTGTTGTTGGTAGTGAATCCGAGTGTGGTCTCCATCTTGGTCCTCGAATCCTTAAGATTTGCGGACTGTTTTGGAGTTGTTTCGTGTTTCCGTTGTTTTTCCCGTATCATTTGGTATCAAAGCATGGCTTGATCTTGTTCCTACAAGATCAATCTTGGGCTTGAGACTTGAAAACTACAAAAAAAAAAAAAAAAAAAAAAACTGAAATCTGAAAATTCCAGAAAATAGCAATCTGTCCACTTTGTGTTCTTGGCCGAAAATTGTGTTCTTGTTGTGTCTTGGCCGAGATTTTTATTTGTCTTTGTTGTCTCTAGGTGTTAGTTTTGTTCCTCACTAACACATTGAGTCTATATCTTGATTTGAGGTTGTATTTTGATGTTGTTATTGTGAACATAAGCTTGGCCCATTATTGTTGAACATTGTTGTGGTAGACATTGTTGTTGAGAAACCTGATTGGCCGTGTATTTGGTTGTTGTTGTTGTTGAAAGGAGTGTTGTTGTTATTCTTGGTGAATATTGTTGTTCTTGAAGCTCTTCACAACCTTCATCTCTTGTTAAAACCGAAGACACAACACTAAAGAGACTTGGTTGTTTGTTGTTGTGGATTGGAGTTGGCCGTTGGAATTGTTGGTGTTCTTGAAGAAGTTGTTGTTGTGTTCTTGAAGGTTGTTGTGGTGTTCATCTAGTTCTTCATCTTTTCTTACAACTTAAGACAATCAAAAGGGCAATATAGATTCAAAAAGGTGAAGATGAAAAGATGTAAAGCTTGTTGTGAGAAACCTTGAACCCAACACTTCCTAGACTAGACTTCTACTTTTTCAGCTTTCCCTCATTTCAAAGACCTTGTTTTGTGGGACTACTTTTTCTTGTATCAAGAACTTTGTTTTGTGGGACTACTTTTTCTTGTTTCAAGAACTTTGTTTTGTGGGACAAACCACTTTTTCTTGTTTCAAGAACCTTGTGTTGTGGGACAAGTACTTTTTCTTATTTCAAGAACCTTGTGTTGTGGGACAAGTACTTTTTCTTATTTCAAGAACCTTGTGTTGTGGGACAAGTACTTTTTCTTATTTCAAGAACCTAGTGTTGTGGGACAAGGTACTTTTCTTATTTCAAGATTTATGTTTTCCCTCCAAAGACAAATTGTTATCCTTTCCAAATTATGTATAGATTTAAATTTCAGAATTGGTGCTTAAATTGAGTGGGACCAAAACCAATTGCATGCTGCCACGTCATCCATTTGCTACTGTTCACGTCATTAATAAGCTCAAATTTCAGATTTTAGTAGTTTCCTTTTGTTGTTCCTTAGTTTCAATTTTATTGCTTCCAATTAATTAACAACTAGTAATCACCTACTTAGTTGTAGATTAATTGTTGAATTCGTTTCTTTCGTGTCTTCGTTATTTGTGAGCTTTTCTCATTTTTAATTCGTTGTAACTTCTTTATTTCAAGTTCGTAAGGAAATTTTATTTTGTGTCTTGAGTCGATCAAAGAAGAATCTATTCCGGCCACCAAGTAGAATTGACATCCTATTGACTACCGGAGTATAAGCAGCTTTCAATATTCGCCGCTCCAATTGTGAGAATCACAAAGGTGAGTGTATACGAGTGTTGGTGAGGAGCTTTACTACTAATCTTGTTTGTTCATTTTGTAGGTTTAAAGGGTGATATAAGAGGAACATGACTTTGATAGCTGGGGATTATTGTGACTACAATATGGGAGACTATGATTGTAGTGAGGGTTTTTATGGCTACGAAGTTGAGGAAGATTGCGGAGGCTATGAAAATAGCCATGGTCAAAACATAGGCAGATTTGAAAATTACTGTTTTGAGGGAGAAAATGAGGTGAATGAAGTGCCTAGTGCTTATGGTGACTTTGGAGATGATGTAGGACCTCGTGATGGATCTTATGATGAAGTTGGGACATGTGAGGAGTCTTGCACTCCCCACTCCGAACCTAGATTTGGTGTTAGGTATAACCCTGTCATTCGCAAACCTTATGAGAGCTATGATGAGAGTACACGTGAGGAGTGTGAAGATTCATATTCTCCACCTTGTAGTACTTCTTATCAAGGTCGATATAGTGTGAATGGTTATACTAGGTATAGTGTAGGTTGTCCAATGGGAAGAAGAGGGTATACATCTCCAAAATCGAGGGGTACTCATGTGCTTTACAATGTTGATCCGAGAAGGAGTGTACACTCCGGAAAGGTGACCATTTGTGGGATACCGGGCTGCCTCATTGTGTTAAATGATAGGTACTATAGAAACTACATTGTTCCATCCATGGTTGATTACTTGGGGTTATTTTGTGAGCCTTTACTTGTTCCATACTTCTTGGACAGGTTTAAGGTTACCGAGAGGGTAAAAGTTGTCTTCTCCCAATTTAATTACCATGAGGAGGTGTGGTGTGATGTTTTTCCCATAACCTATGGTCATGTGAGCTTAGGCGCCGATTGGTTTGCACAACATAAAGTTCCAAATATGCAAAATTGGCCTAATATTGTAAGAGACCGATGGGGAAATTGCCTCAAGACGTACATTCTGCCCGGGCCACAAAAAGAAGTTCCTACCTACTCCAATTCGAATTATTATGAGAGACAAAGGATTGAGAGGAGTAAGGGAGTGAAAGGTGGTAATCCGAGAGTGGAAAAAGGAGAGGTTGTGTGGAGCAAAGTAAGAGGATTACCACCAAACCATGCTAACATTGTTTGTCCTTCTATTTCTAAGGACATTTGTGTAGGTAGCAGCATGGAAAGCGAAGAAGAACAATGCCAAAAGAAAGTTGCTGCCCAAACTTTTGGAGGACCTTCACACCATGACAAAGAAGAATCTACTCAAGGACTTCAAGGTAAAATGGCAAACTCTTACACTTTTGTACATGTGAATGATAATTGTGTGGCTAGTAGCCCATTGAGTGTGAGTTGTAGCTTGCCTATATGTGAGTGTATTATTTCTTTGCCACTTGATGATGATGTACATGTTGTGAGTGTGGATACACTAGTTGATCCTATTGATGACCGAATAGACTCTTCTTGTAAGATCGATTTATGTCCACCTAGTGTTGAAACCATTATGTTGAATGAAAGTACATTATCTTCTGAAATTTGTGTTGATCAACTTATGTGTGAAAATTACCCACCACTTGAGGATGTGTATGATGTAATTAATGAACCTCAAGTGTGTGATGATGTTGAAAATATTGATCAAAGTGAGAATGAACCTGAGAGCTCTTCTTGGGGTAATATTGTGTTTGAAACATCCTTGAAACTTGATATTGATCATTCAGAGAGTGAGGAACTTGCTTGTTCCAAATCTGTCCGTGAGGTAGATCACACTCTTTTTAGGTACAATGTCTTGTTTGAAGATGATTTAAACACTCCTAATGAACCTAGTGGTGAAAATGATGGTATAGCTTGCCTTGGAAGCTATAGCCTATATGCTAACCCACTATGGTGTGACAATATTCCTCCTAAAGAGGGAAATCTCTTCTTGGAAGATGAGAGTTCTCTTAAGGGTAAGGAATGTGTAGTTGCGAAAGCTACTTCTTCTTCTACTTTGTGTGATTTCATTGTTGAGAGTACTCATGGTGATTATTGGGAAACTAGTAGTGAGTACACACATGAGAGCACCTTAGTAGAAGTCGATTTGAGTGATACTTTTCTGTACTCTCTATTTGCTTTGGATCATATGTATGTTATTGTAGAGAGTATGTCATTTGGTTTGGGTGTAGACCACGGGAAAGGGAAGTGTTGTCGAGACCCGTGTCTATGGCTACTTTTCCCATTTGAACCCGGTGCCAAATTTAGAAATGGTGATGTTGGTGCACCAAACTTGTTGCTTGGTCTACATGACAAGCAAAGTGTCACTCTTGATGTATCCTATAACCAAATCCTTTGTACATCTTTTATTGAGTTTTTAATATTCCTTGCATAGGATTCTTGGTTATATTGCAAATATGTGCAACCTTGGCATGTTGAGATGATTTGTTATGCTAACCCTAACCCTCATGCCATGAGGAGTTTGTATTTGTTTGTCCTCTCTTCGGTTTTGCAAGGTTTGGATTCGAGGTCGAATCCTTTTCAAGAAGGGGAGGATGATACGGGACAAATGGCCATCTTATCTTTTGATGACATCTTTGGAGGCCAACACATAGAGGCTCAAGACTTGGTCACCTCGATAATACAAGAACATGCATGGAGGACCCATTTTGAGCGTAACTTAAAGCAATCTCGCGTATGGAAGATTGCTTGGAGCATTTAAGAGTGAGGACTCACGGTTTTGGACCTTAATTAAGGGCATTTTGGACATTACACATGGTGTATTTACACACCATGGCCGCACCTATCATTAAGGGCAAAGTGGTCTTTTTGTATTCTTTTGTATTACACTATAAATAGGTCATTTTAGCTCATTTCTTGGCAGATTTGGAAAGATGAAGAATTGAAGACATATTTTCTCTCTTTTGAGAGTGTAACACCCTTAGTTGTAGGGCTTGGAAAAGCCATCCTTAGCATAGGGCTTGGAAAAGCCAATATTGATCTTTGCTTGGAAACGGTAGATCTTGAGGTGAGTTCGTTCCCTTGGTGGTCACCGTAAGAGTGTGGTTTTGATTGTTACATTCATTAGGGGTTAGTGTTGAAATACACTTGGTTCTTAATCTTGTAATAATCTTGGTCTCGCTATCTATCTTTATTTTCTTGCAAATCGTGTATGTGTTGTGTAGTGGACTGTTTTTGTGTCTTCATTGAATCCAAAACTTGTATTATTGTTGTTCATCTTGTTTATCACGTTTTATATCTGTTTTGGTGTTAGAATATACTCTTGTATCTTGTATTCTTGTTGTTGGTAGTGAATCCGAGTGTGGTCTCCATCTTGGTCCTCGAATCCTTAAGATTTGCGGACTGTTTTGGAGTTGTTTCGTGTTTCCGTTGTTTTTCCCGTATCAAAACACCCTTAGGAAAGAAGAGAATTCATTTTTGGGAGGGAAAATGTTCAAGTTTGAAGCCCTTTCAAGCTTCAAAATGGATGAGAAATGAATTGGTCCCCCCCCCCCCAATAAATGCACTTGTACTTTGTTTGTCCTTTTGTCCCCTCCTCTTTTTGGAAGAATGGAATATTATTTGAATATGCTTTTGGACAAAAAACTTTTTCACACTCTTTCTTCCCTTTTTTGGATCAAACAAGAATCTTGAATACTCTTCTTCACTAAGTTATGAAGATCATGGATGAACAAGATGAATATTGAAGCGTTGACCAAGTTTGACCACCTAGCAAATGAGCTCCAAATCTGATTTTTTTTGTAGCCCTAGGTTCCTTATGTCAAAACAACATAAACCAATCAAAAATTAGACACAAATCAAGCCTAAATCACCAAGAAAAAAAACGTGTTTAGCACAAAAAGCTTCAAAACTCCATAGCCATGGTGGATCTAAGATCAAACTCAACCAAGCTTCAATCTAAAAGTAGATCTAGACTCCCTAGGTGTTAGAGAACAAGAATCTAGCACAAGAAAACTTCAAAACAAAGTAAAAATTTGAATATCTAAGACACTAAATTCGTATCTAACACAAGACACCATTTTTTTTTTGTATTTTCTGATTTTTGACTCTTTTTTGATGAGATTTTCTATAAAAGAAAACTAAAACCAAGATTTAGGGATGTTGGAACAACCCTAAACAAGGCTTTGATACCAAATAATATCCAAAACACTAAGAAATCACGAAATTTAGGGTTCAATAAACAATTTTCAGCAAACACAACTAAAGAAAACAACACAAAAAGAAAGGGGGAGAAGGTGAAGATTGCATAAGATGAAAAGATAGTAAAGTGACCTTTACTTCCACAAGTGAATAGAACTAGAAGGTGTATCAAACCTTCAAACATATGTCACCATGTAATTTCAAACCACTCTCTTAGGTGACCCAAAGGAAACACTCTTCCCCAAGCACACCTTTCTTGCCAACTATCCAAGACAAATGAAAACCCTAACTTTCAAGTGTTCAAGGTCCAATTTTCAGATTCTACTCTCTCTACAAAGCTAAAACTACAATATAGAAGTAAGTTAAATGTCATCAAAAGTCTAATGAAAAGAGAAGTAAAATGCCTATTTATACTATTACATGAATAAAGACTCAAATGACCTTAATGAGGCCTTAAAAGAGGCTCATCTTGAGTGTGGACTTTAAGTGTGAAACGTCCACCAAACCCCTCCTAATAGACTCCCATGAGGTGTAGAAGAGTAGTTCTTTCAATGCACTTTTTCAAAAATCAGCAAGTAACCTCCTTTGGTCGGATGCATTACACCTTCACACGCCTTCAATTGTATGAATAATGATTAAAGTTGTTGCAATTCCTTGGCTTGGATACGTGTAAAAGGTCTTGAGGACTTAGCACTTGCATCAATACTAGAGGGTACATCACAATATTTCAAGCTCAAAAAAGAGTAATGGTAGATTTAAGAGTAAGTTGATCATTGTTCATAACAAAAAACTACTAAGGAAAAGTGTATGCATTTGTAAACTCAAAACTACTTCACAAGACACTAAATCACACCATTTTGAATTCAAAAAAGTGTAGAGAGTAGTGAAGTCACCTCGGGTAAGGCTTGGGCAATCCACTTTTTTGTCGTTCTTGGTCAAAGGAGTCTCTAGTTCATTTCTTATGCTTTCATGTGGAACTCCTTTTGGATCCTTCTTGATTATCACTTCATCTAGTACCTGCATATAAGAAAAATCAAAGCTAGGCAAAATGCTAGTTTTTGGGTTAGGAAGTGACAAAGGTTGTTTGTGGACAAGATCCACAATCAAGCAATTTTTTTCCTTTTCTAGTTCACTACCCGCGGTTTCGCGTTCCCTTTCCTTATTTTTTTCATATTTTTCTTGTACCTTAACATCAAGATTCTCTCCATCTTGAGGCTTGGCCTTATTCTCTTTTGGTTCTAACTTGTGGAAAGGAGTCATTGGATTTTGTGAAGTATAGGATCTTTGGATTTGAGGTGTTTGGATTTGTGAAGGTAGCCTTAGGTCAAGTGAGTTTAGAACTTGGTGATTTGAATTTTGGGGAGGTTTTGGTAGACATAGTCTATCAACCCCTGCTCTAACTCTATTCATGTCTCTCCTAAAAGCATCCATATCATTCTTCATATCTCTCCTAAAAGCATCATTACTATCATCCACCTTTTGGGTAAAGGCATCACTAGTATTCTTTATTTCTCGGCCCAAGGCATCAATCCGAGCCATCAAGGCTCCAATAACATCATTTCCCAAAGGCTGGGAAGTAGTTCCTCGGATTCCATATCAAATGTACCTAAAAGAACAAAAAACAATCATCAAGAAAACAACCTAAAAAATGAGCAAACAAGTTAGTTCAAAAGTCTCACTCAACCTCACCTCACACTTGGCCTCACAAGTGTTGGAGAATCGGCAATACTTGGCAAGTTACTTGAGAGGTGAGAAGCTTTGGTCTGGAATCGATCTTTGTTTGAAATGACTCAAATAAAGTGATGCACGAACTTTAACCAAAAATATACTACGACTTAAAACCGAGAAAAGTACACAAAAATCAAAGACACAAAAAAACGGACCCAAGACTAAGTATCAACAGAGTAGGTAGTTACTAGTTTCCTGATTAGTGATAGAGTTTAACACACAAGAAACTAGAATCAAAAATTAGAAACTAGAAAATATAACTAGGAACTCAATTTGGTCGTTTAGCTAGTGGTGATGTGGCAGCTTGTAATTGGACGTCACTTTTCAAATATTCAAATTTCCCAAAAACTTGTTTCGGCCAAACACCACTTTGGGGAAGAAGAGTTTTCAGATTTGGAGGGGGTAAGAAGGCAATCTAGAATCCCTTCAAGTCTCAAATTGAAATGAAATTCAATGGTCCCCCCTAATAAATGCAATTATACTTGGTTGTTCTTTGGTCCCCCCTTTCTTTTGGAAGAATGGAATATTCTTTGAATATGATTTTGGGGCAACAACTTTTTTACTCTCTTTGTTCCCTCTTTTAGATCAAACAACACCTTTGAATATTCTTCTTCACTAAAATATGAAGATCAAGGATGAACAAGATGAATATTCAAGTTTTGACCAAGTTTGACCAACAAGAAAATGGACTCCAAGTCTAATTTTTTTTTTTGTAGATCTAGGTTCTTTATGCTAAAACAAACTCAACCCACTAAAAATCAGTCACAAATCAAGTCATCAACACAAGCCCAAAACGTCACCTACTCCAATAATCTTCAAACAAGACACTACAATGGTGGATCTAGCTCAAAACCAACCAAACATCACTCTAAATTCTAAATTCGGATCTAACACAAGACAACACTAGACACCATTTTTTTTTTGTATTTTCTGATTTTCTTTACTCTTTTTTGTTGAGATTTTCTAAATAAGAACACTAAAACCAAGATTTAGGGATGTTGTAACAACCCTAAACAAGGCCCTGGTACGAAATGATAGCCTAAAGGAAGGCTAAAACATGAAATTGACACTAGATAGCTAAAAATCAGCAAGCACACAAAGGAAAAAACAACACACATATAAGAAAAGAGATGAAGAAGAGATGCATAAAGTAAAGATAGTAGAGAGACCCTTACTTCCACTATGTGATTAACAAAAGGAGATGTATCAAATCTCCAATCACACCACACTAATGGGAGATCAAACCACTCTCTTAGGTGACCCAAATGACTCACACTTCCTCAAGCACACCTTTCTTACCAAATAACCCAATACAAGTGTGAAAACAATTTCAATTGCATTCAAGGTTCAAATTTTGGTTTTCCTCTCTTAAGGAGAAGGAGAAGACTACAATCTAACACTAAGGTTACAATCTAAAAAGTCACTCAATTCATTATCTTAAAAACTAATGAAAATAGAAGACTACTTGTCTATTTATACTATTACATAACAAATATAAAAAAAATGCCTTTAATGAGGGATAGAAAAAGAGGTGCCTCTTGAGTGTTGAAATGTAGGGTATAAAGTCAAATTTTCCCTTCACTTGAGGCGCCTCTTGAGTGTATAAGTCCCTCCTTTTTTCTTCTCTTGACCAAGGCTTCAAAATGCTCAAAAAAGGTCTTCAATTGCTTGCCAATTCTGATGCTTGAACCTTAGACAATAGCTTGTACTCTTGGTGCTCCTTGTGCTTGTATCATCCTCTCTATCGTGAGAGGAATTTTTCCTCAAATTCAGATCTTGCAAAACCAAAGAGAGAAGAAAACAAGCACACAATCCTCTTTGGGGAGGGGGGTAGAATTAGTACCAAAATTACATCATAACTCCAAGGTGGTTCACATTTAACATACATCCATGCATCCTTGGTATTTGGCATGAAAAGCTTGGCATAAAGGATACACATGAAGTGAATGGAATCAACATTAAAAGGTAATGACCATGAACTGAAACCACACCTCCTAAATCTCAAAGGTATTCTGGGGTCAAAGGGAAGTAGTAAACAAGGGTCTAGGTTGAGGTTAGCCATTATTTTTACTAGACAATTATGTTCACAATTACCAAAAACAATCACCCTTAAGAGAAATATATCATTCAAGACTAAAGGGTTGTGGTCTAAAAATACCCTCCTAACATGTCTCCTTGTGCTCCTAAATCATTCAAGACTTGGTGTTCCTTGTGCTTGTATCAAACATGTCTATGAATGGACGGAAGACCCTATTTATCAAGTCAATGAATGACACTGGGGCATTGATCAACCCAAAAGACATGACAAGAAACTCATAGTGACCATACCTGGTTCTAAATACATTCTTAGGGATATCTGCATCCCTAATTTTAAGGTGATGATAACCCAATATAAGATCAATATTAGAGAAGCACTTCACACCCTAAAGTTGATCAACCAAATTATCTATCCCTGGAAGAGGATACTTATTCTTTACGGTCACTTTGTTCAATTGACGATAATCAATGCACATACGAAGGGAACCATCCTTCTTGTGCACAAACAACATGGGAGCACACCAAGGAGACACACTACGATAGATGAAACCTTTATCTAGAAAACATGTTCTTGTGTCAACATTATCTTCAAAATTAATGGGATTTGAGAGTTTGAAAGAATTGTATCCTGAGGACCCTCACTTTGCTCCTATCTTTAGGGAATGCGAAGAAATAGGTAGGGACAAGTGGGATTCAGCTAGGGGTTCAAATCCCTATGCCAAGTTTGATGGATACTTTCTTAAAGGTAGACGATTGTGCGTACCCTCCAGTACCCAAGAAAACAACTTCATTAACACCAAAGGAGCACTTTTCTAGATTTGCATACAACCTTTCCTTTCTAAGGACATCAAACACACATTGTAAATGCTTCACAGACTCATCTAGTGACTTACTATAGATCAAGACATCATCAAAGTATATAACAACAAACTTTCCAATAAATGGCTTCATCACATGATTCATTAGCCTCATGAAAGTACTTGGAGCATTTGTTAGGCCGAATGGCATAACCATCCATTCATAGAGACCAAATTTAGTCTTGAAGGCGGTTTTCCATTCATCACCAGGTTGCATTATTATTTAGTGATAGCCACTCCTTAAATCAATCTTGGAAAATAAACACGAACCATTAAATTCATCAAGCATATCATCTAACCTAGGGATAGGGTGACGATATTTTACCGTAATCTTATTGATGGCTCGACAGTCCACACACATACGCCATGTTCTGTCTTTCTTAGGCACCAGTAGCACTGGAACCGCGCACGGACTCATGCTCTCCTTGATATACCCTTTGTTGAGGAGTTCCTCAACTTGACGCTGCAATTCTTTGGTGTCCGTAGGGTTGCTTCTGTAAGCCGGCTTATTTGGCAATTGTGAGCCCGGCACAAAGTCAATTTGATGCTCAATTCCCCGAAGTGGGGGCAATCCTTGTGGAAGTTCTTTAGGAAATACATCTTCATAATCCTGCAACACACAAGAAATCAAAGGAGAAATACAAGAATTAGTGGGGTTAGGATTAAAACAATGAGCCAAAAGAAGCATAGGCATGTCCACATCATAATCTAAGAAGAGTTCCTTCTTTCTAGCCAACATCACCATGTTTTCTTGCCCATTTGACGTTGAGGCAGTCCTAGAAATCCCTACTGCCCCACCCACGGTTTTCCCCTCCTTTTCACCATTTTCAGGTTTCTTTCCCTTCTCCTTCAACTCCCTCATCTTTTGATGTAATTCATTCACTTGTGATGGCAAAAGAGGATAAAGAGTGACCTTTCAACCATCCTTCTCAAGTGAATATCGGTTGGTCCTCCCATCATGTTTGGTAGACCTATCATATTGCCAAGGTCTACCTAACAATAAATGACATGCTTGCATTGGTATCACATCACAAAGCACTTCATCTTGGTAGTTCCCTACCTTAAACCATATCACACATTGCCTCATGACCTTCAATTCACCGCATTCGTTCAACCATTGCAACTTGTAAGGGCTAGTATGAAGTGTAGTTCGTAATTTCAGAAAGTTCACCATAGCGACACTAACGACATTCACACAACTACCACTATCAATCACCAAAGTGCACACATTCCCCTTTACAAGGCATTTAGTATGGAATAGATTTTCCCTTTGGCTAGGGTCGTCTATTGCCTTACTAATCATAGCGCGTCTAACTACAAAGTTTGGAACAACACACTCCCCTTCTTGTGGGTAAATAACTTCACCATCATCATCATCATCATCATCATCATCATCAAGTGACCTATTTCCTGTTTCCTCTCCATCTTGAGGCTCGGCCTCATTCTCCTCTTTTTCAAGACCCACCTCCTCACCAAGGTAATACAATCTCCCTTCCCGCAGTATCACGTTACGTCGATTTGGACATTAATTGGATTTATGTCCCCAACCTTGGCACTTGAAACATTGGAATCCTTTTGGGTTTGGATACTTGTGAAATTCTTGTTTTAGAGGAATTTTATGGACTATTTTGGGCTCGGGCAGCCTTGTAGTGGAGGGTTGGTCCTTGTTTTTGGGCCAACCCGAAGAGGATTGAACCACGTCCTTGCTTCTAGGCCAACCCGAGATGGATTGTCCCCTTGCCTTGAGCGACGACCTCTCTTTAAGCTCCCTTTCAATCTCAAGAGCCGCTTGGAAAATACCTTCAACGGTATCAAATTTGTGAAGTGTCAAATGAGTGGAAATCTCTTTGTTCAACCCACACTTGAACCGGATGATGTCATGACTGATTTGTTCCCCACGATGATCAAGCTTCAACATGAGTTGTTGAAACTCATCATAATATGCCATTACACTTTTATTGCCTTGACGCAAGTTGTACAATCTAGCAAGTAATTTATGGCGATAACTCTCGGGAAGGTACTGTTGCCTCATCAAGTACCTTAACCGAAACCAAGGTGGTGGCTGCCCATCAACTAATTCATCACCAAAATGCTTGACGTACTCCCACCAAGTGTTGGCATAACCCTCAAAATGAGCTATGGCATAACAACTTTTCTTTTCTTCCGAGATATCATTAACTTGAAAAACTTTGTCACAAGCTGATTCCCAAACTAAGTAGGCCTCGGGGTCACTTTCACCCTTAAAGATAGGTAAGCTCAATTTGATGGTATTGATGCCTACGTCTCTTTCTTGGTGTCGATTTCCCCATTCTCCATACCCTCGGTACCTCCTTGGATCAACACGGCCCCTTCTTAGCTCCTCTTCTCTCATGTAAGCATCATCAAAGGCTCCATATCTATCATACTCCTCTCTACCATGTTCCTCAAAGTGAGCTGGTCGGTTTTGGTGATTTGGAATCTGATTTGGAGGCATTGGGATTTGTGGAGGTGGTGGTCCTTGATTTGGTGGAGTTTGGTAGGGTACGTTCAGATTTATTAGAGGTAATGGACGGCTACATACTTTTGTGGAATTGGAGGAGTTTGGAAATGGCGTGGTCTATTTGCTTCTTGGTTTGGAGGGAAAGTAATGGTATGATTTGGGGCATTTAGTGGGGCTAGAGGTGGATTCATTATTTGGTGCAATGTTTCTGGTGAGATAGTTGTGGATGAAGTTCTTTCATGCCCAATTGAAGGAATATGATAAGGACTGGATGGACGAGAGTTCCTTTGACTCTCCACTTGCTCCAATCTCCCACTTATCGTAGTCAAATCTCCCCTCATTGCCTCAACTTCCGTTTTCAACCTCTCTAAACTTCTGGTAATGGCCTCAAGTGTGGCCTTCATAGTGTCTTGTTCAGTAGTACCCCCACTTTGGGACGTGCTTCCTTCCATGTCAAAGGTATTACCTACACAATCAGCAAACAAGTTAGCGTTAAACCTCTCCTCTCTCACACTCTCTCAGTTCACTCACACTTGAGCTCCACAAATGTTGTAGATTGGCTAGTAACCGTGAATCCTTAAGATATGAGTAAAGCTCTTGTCCAGAGTGGATTCTTGTTTGAAACTCAAAGAATTCTCGATGAACTGGAGTTAAGAAGTTACAACGTATTCAAACGAATAAAAGCACCCAACTAAACGTGGACACGAACAAGGGAATTCAAAAGGACTAATTGACAACCTAGTAGGAGTGTACTAGCATGTTAATTAGCTCTAGAACCAAGTAATGAAACTAAGAATCAGCAATTAGAAACTAGAAAACCTAAATTTGAGCTTATTAATGATGTGAACAGTAGACAATGGGTGACGTGAACAGTAGCAAATGGGTGATGTGGCAGCATGCAATTGGTCTTGGTCCCACTCAATTTAAGCACCAATTCTGAAATTTAAATCTTTACACAATTTGGAAAGGATAACAATTTGTCTTGGAGGGAAAAGATAAGTCTTGAAATAAGAAAAATACCTTGTCCCACAACACTAGGTTCTTGAAATAAGAAAAGTATTTGTCCCACAACACAAGGTTCTTGAAATAAGAAAAAAAAAAGGTATCTTGTCACACAACACTAGGTTCTTGAAATAAGAAAAAGGTATCTTGTCACACAACACTAGGTTCTTGAAATAATAAAAAGCTGCTGAAAAGTAGAAGCTTAGTCTACGAAATGATGGGTTCAAGGCTTCTCACAACATGCTTTACAATTTTCAGCTTCAACTCTTGAATTTATATCACACTTTTTGGTTGTCTAAAGTTGTAAGAAAAGATGAACTTGATGAACACCACAACAACCTTCAAGAACTCAACAACTTCTTCAAAAACACAACAAAACACCACCAATTGTCAACACCGAGTAACAACAAACAGCCTTCCACAAGGAACCACAACTATGGTCAATATTATAAGCTCAATCTTTAGATCTTGACACCTTTAGTGTTGGTGAGAAAGAAACCAACACTAGAAACACTCTATACAAGCAAAATACTACAAGATCTATCCAAAAAAACAATAAAATCTCGGCCCATACAGCAACACATCACAATTTTAGGCCAAGAACACGAAGGTAGCAGATTTGACTATTTCTGGAATTTCCAGGTTTCAGTTTTTTTTTTTTTTTTGTAGTTTTAAAGTCTCAAGCCCAAGATTGATCTTGTTAGAACAAAGTCAAAGATGGCTTTGATACCAAATGATACACTACTAACTTGGAGCGTATCAAATCTGCCACAAAATCAGTCCAAATACACTACAATTCCGAGAGCTTGAAGATAACAACTCCAATATGTGAAGACAACAACAATCACGAAATTTTGAAGGAATACCAACACCAAAACAGTAGCTACACAAGGAGAACAAGAAGATAACAATAACATTAAACAATGGTTCAACAACACAAGATGATAGATTACAAAGAGTACAATGTTAACAACAAGAACAACAAATGGCAGTAACTATAGTGAATCGAAAATCAGCCCCACACGGCTTCACTAAGTTACTGCAAAGTTTCAAGAGTACAAAATGAAAGATAGTAACTTGACACAAAGATATCTTAGAATCTATGAACCCTAACTTAAAGAAAGGACCCTAAGACCAAAATATTTCAGTACCAAGTTCTTACTTAGACCTAGAGGAACTCATGAGCCTCAAGATCTCAAGTTTCTAGCCAAGAAACAACACAAGTGTAACTACACTTGTTGGACATATTTCAGGTTCTACTCTCAAGAACAAGAGAGAGAGAAATATTCAATGTTACAAGACTTGTTGTTATCAAATATGAAGAATGAACTAAGTGCTGAAAATAACCCTAATAGCATCTATTTATATTACACACAAAATGAAGGACAAATGACCTTCCTACCCTTCAATCATGGGGTGCCCTTAGAGTGTAATTTATTACACTTCAAGGCTCATTTTCACACTTAAAAACGTTGAAGCTCTTTGGCGGATCAAGTACCAACTCACACGCAGCCATTTGCATGAACATGGCTTGTAGTTTTTGTAACTCCCGAGCTTGACTTCGTGTGAATGGTCGAGAATGTATTGGACAGCTTTGTACACTCATATCACAACACAACCCATGTACCCTCACAACAAGGAACTCCCACGCTCACAGTATAAGTATGAATGTCAATGGGAAATACTCTTTTTCTTCATCAGTAGAAACACATGTCCAGACAAGAAAAATCATAGAAAAATTTTCAACTTTTAAACATACATATATACTAACAAGTAAAATAACACTCCTAAAAGAAGTTCCAATCAATGTGCATAGAATACCATAGGCTTGCCCTTATTTTCTTTGCCTTAGTTTTTCGGACAGTCGGACTAGGATCACTGTAGGACTTTATTTAGTTTGTAACATAGGCTAAGGAGCTGCTATGGTATGTATAGGATTTTAGTTACTAACCCTTCTTGACACTACAACTACATTTTAGGGCCAACTTCTCAACCAACTTTTCCTTTATTCCTTCCTTATTTATCCCTTTTTAATTGCTTATTCGAGTTGGGTGCGGTTTCTTTTATTCTATCTTTTTGTTTTTCTCTTTGTTTTCTTCTTACACACATAGAGTAGAGGGTTATGCTACCAATAACAAGATTTACAGTGGTCACAAGTACAACACCCAACCCTACTTTATTTTCTATTATTCATACCCAATTCTAATTACACACCTCTATGATAGCCACCCCCAACATAAGCGATTTGCCTGAGTTGAGGTGCACAATATCCAAGAAGGGAACAGGGCCAAAATAGGTTCATTTTAACTAAACTAGGAAGGTGAAAGGTGAAAATGAGAAAGTAGTCTATGTAGGATCATAATCGGGATCAAGGGATATTTATCCTCATTTGGAAGGCCATTTAGGGTAAGAGTGGACTAAATCAAGAATGTCCTATGATCCTTTTCTAACCGACTATCTAACAACCTAGGCAAGACTAACTAGGCAAGTTTTAGATTAAATATACAAAAGGAACTAGGTAAGCAATCTGACACACACAGAGTAGAGGGTTATGCTACCAATAACAAGATTTACAGTGGTCACAAGTACAAACACATCACACAGTTTAAAACAAACATTTTAGAGGGGTATTATTTTTCTCAAATATTTAAACATAATCAAAATACCTCAACTGCCCTTAGGTTACTGATTTTTCTCCTAGTTAAACATAAATGACATATAACACATGTACGACACAAACACAAAATAACTTAAACATGCCAATTCTACTATAATAGTGCAGCCGATGGGAAAAGAAATATAGCAAGAAAAACCCTCAACTATGGTACAACCCCTAACCCCAACTAAAAAACTATACACTTTTCCTAGTTCGTAATTGTAATATAAAGAAAGAGAATAAAGACAATCCTTGGACACTCTAGGCGTCTGTCTCGAACTCTTCCCTTTTAAGGAAGGCAGTGGTGCAATAACAGGAGTTACCTCAATCGGTGAAGGTGGTAGGGGGCATGACTAGAAAATGCGCCCACTGTAATCTCAACTCGTCTCTACTGCTCCACTATATCAGACACCCTAGAATTGATGGTTTCCCTTTTTAGGGCCTAATCAAATAGTATAGTGGGGTCCTGTAGCTCCTCCTCTCTACGTCTCTTGATCCCAACAGTCGGTACTATATCTTCCTCAACTGATATGGGTGTACAAAGCTGTCCAATACGTTCTCGACCATTCACACGAAGTCAAGCTCGGGAGTTACAAAAACTACAAGCCATGTTCATGCAAATGGCTGCGTGTGAGTTGGTACTTGATTCGCCAAAGAGCTTCAACGTTTTTAAGTGTGAAAATGAGCCTTGAAGTGTAATAAATTACACTCTAAGGGCACCCCATGACTGAAGGGTAGGAAGGTCATTTGTCCTTCATTTTGTGTGTAGTATAAATAGATGCTATTAGGGTTATTTTCAGCACTTAGTTCATTCTTCATATTTCACAACAACAAGTCTTGCAACATTGAATATTTCTCTCTCTCTTGTTCTTGAGAGTAGAATCTGAAATCTGTCCAACAAGTGTAGTTACACTTGTGTTGTTTCTTGGCTAGAAACTTGAGATCTTGAGGTCCATGAGTTCCTCTTGGTCTAAGTAAGAACTTGGTGCTGAAATATTTTGGTCTTAGGGTCCTTTCTTCAAGTTAGGGTTCATAGATTCTAAGATATCTTTGTGTCAAGTTACTATCTTTCATTTTGTACTCTTGAAGCTTTGCAGTAACTTAGTGAAGCCGTGTGGGGCTGATTTTCGATTCACTATAGTTACTGCCATTTGTTGTTCTTGTTGTTAACATTGTACTCTTTGTAATCTATCATCTTGTGTTGTTGAACCATTGTTTGATGTTATTGTTATCTTCTTGTTCTCCTTGTGTAGCTACTGTTTTGGTGTTGGTATTCCTTCAAAATTTCGTGATTATTGTTGTCTTCACCTATTGGAGTTGTTATCTTCAAGCTCTCGGAATTGTAGTGTGTTTGGACTGATTTTGTGGTAGATTTGATACGCTCCAAGATAGTAGTGTATCATCAACAAATAGATCGAACCATATAGATAGACATGGAGGTAGCAGTTGTGTGAATGAGGGGATGATTGGGGGAATGACCAAAACCAGACACTAAACAAAAGAGCGTACCTAGCATGTAACATGGCCACCTCCTCCTAAATTTTAGATAAATCTATAGCTTATAAATTACCAAAATGTGTAGACATCATGACCTTAAAGGCATCAATTCGGACATGCAAATCACTAGTAAACTCTATCATATCAGCTATCATCTCCACCCTCACCTGAGTTTCAGCATTCTCTAAAGTTGTCTAGACCCAATGTGGGATTTATGGATACAATGTAGAAAGATGAGTCTCTACCTTGATAAGGCAGGTGGTAGTCTTATTCTACCACTTCACTAAACATTGTAGAAACTTATACAGTATACCAATAATACTTATAACAGTAGAAATGAGGTGAGGGGCATATTAGATACCCAATCAGCTTAGAAGTAGAAGTCAGGGCAGAAATAGATATAGTTGGGGGGCCCTCTCCCTCAGTAGGAATCTTGAGCTCAACTCTCTAGTCACCTATCTCAACGTTACCAATGAAAATCCTATCATCAGCCATGGTTAGAGTTGATAGTCACCCAAACTAGATCAGAATCATTGTAGAAGGTGGATGGGCTCTTTATGCAAAGATCGAGTTTGCCAAAACATTGATCAAGCTTATATTTCTTATGCTCATCACCTCAATCCAAATTAATGTTAGGAATAGCCCACATACCAGATGTACCATATAGCTACAAGGTGAGGCAAGGAATGAGGAGAGCAGTGGCCTCACCAAAAGCACGTTCATGAATCACCAGCTGGATCAAAGCTGCAAAGTCAATCTCATATCCCACCAACAAATTAGCAACTGGTATGGCTATATCCTATGTAAGAACATTGTATGATACAGACTGATACGGGACAAATGGCCATCTTATCTTTTGATGACATCTTTGGAGGCCAACACATAGAGGCTCAAGACTTGGTCACCTCGAGAATACAAGAACATGCATGGAGGACCCGTTTTGAGCGTAACTTAAAGCAATTTCGCGTATGGAAGATTGCTTGAGCATTTAAGAGTTAGGATTCACGGTTGTGGACCTTAATTAAGGGCATTTTGGACATTACACATGGTGTATTTACACACCATGGCCGCACCTATCATTAAGGGCAAAGTGGTCTTTTTGTATTCTTTTGTATTACACTATAAATAGGTCATTTTAGCTCATTTCTTGGAAGATTTGGAAAGATGAAGAATTGAAAGACATATTTTCTCTCTTTTGAGAGTGTAACACCCTTAGTTGTAGGGCTTGGAAAAGCCATCCTTAGCATAGGGCTTGGAAAAGCCAATATTGATCTTTTCTTGGAAACGGTAGATCTTAAGGTTAGTTCATTCCCTTGGTGGTCACCGTAAGAGTGTGGTTTTGATTGTTACATTCATTAGGGGTTAGTGTTGAAGTACACTTGGTTCTTAATCTTGTAATAATCTTGGTCTCACTATCTATCTTTATTTTCTTGCAAATCGTGTATGTGTTGTGTAGTGGACTGTTTTGGGGTCTTCGTTGAATCCAAAACTTGTATTATTGTTGTTCATCTTGTTCATCACGTTTCATTGCTGTTTTGGTGTTAATATACACTCTTGTATCTTGTATTCTTGTTGTTAGTAGCGAATCCGAGTGTGGTCTCCATCTTGGTCCTCGAATCCTTAAGATTAGTGGACTGATTTGGTGTTTGTTTTGTGTTCCCTTCTTTTTCCCGTATCATTTGGTATCAAAGCATGGCTTGATATTGTTCCTACAAGATCAATCTTGGGCTTGCTTGTTATAAAATTAAAAAAAAAAAAAATGAAAACTGAAATTTTCAGAAAATAGCAATCTGTCCATTTTGTGTTCTTGGCCGAAAATTGTGTTCTTGTTGTATCTTGGCCGAGATTTTACTTGTCTTAAGTGTTTCTAGTGTTAGTATTGTTCTTCACTAACACTTTGAGTCTATATCTTGATTTGAGCCTTTGTTGTTGATGTTGTTATTGTGAACTTGGACTTAACAGATTGTTGTTGCTATTGTTGTTGCGGATTTAAAGTTTGGACTGTTTTGGATGTGTGGTGTGTTGTTGGTTCAAGGTTTGAACGTGTATTGTGGATATTGTGTAGTGGAGTTTAAGCTTGGAAAAGTGTTTTTGATGTTTGGGGTCCAACTTGAACCTTGGAACTTCAAGACTCAAAGTTTGTGTTCTTGGT
Organism: Capsicum baccatum var. pendulum; assembly: GCA_030864225.1. Lineage (NCBI taxonomy): Eukaryota > Viridiplantae > Streptophyta > Magnoliopsida > Solanales > Solanaceae > Capsicum > Capsicum baccatum. The sequence continues at coordinate 152,151,117 of CM061560.1, read as the reverse complement.
GTTCTTCACCATCTCTATATGTTGTTAAAGAAAAGGTGGTTGTTGATCTTATAAGTTGAACAAAGAGAGTGTGAATTGATGTTAGTCTTGCAAGGCATAAACCCAAGATTTAAGGTGTAAGACTTGTGGCTCAAAGACTTTTCCTACAACCACAAAAGACTTTATCAACCATTCCCCAACACTTCCTAGACTAGACTTCTACTTTTTCAGCTTTTCCTCATTCCAAAGACCTTGTTTTGTGGGACTACTTTTTCTTGTTTCAAGAACTTTGTTTTGTGGGACAAACCCACTTTTTCTTGTTTCAAGAACCTTGTCTTGTGGGACTAGTACAAGACAAAAGTCATCCTTTTAAGAGTGGACTTGTAGAGATTCAAGACTTGTGTTTTCCCTCCAAAACCAATTGTCACCCTTTCCAAATAGTGTGAAGATTTAAAATTTCAGAATTTGTGATTATATTGGGTGGGATCAAAACCAATTGCATGCTGCCACGTCATAAAATTTGCTACTGTTCACGTCATTAATAAGCTCAAATTTCAGATTTTAGTAGTTTCCTTTTGTTGTTCCTTAGTTTCAATTTTATTGCTTTCAATTAATTAACAACTAGTAATCACCTACTTAGTTGTAGATTAATTGTTGAATCCGTTTCTTTCGTGTCTTCGTTATTTGTGAGCTTTTCTCATTTTTAATTCGTTGTAACTTCTTTATTTCAAGTTCGTAAGGAAATTTTATTTTGTGTCTTGAGTCGATCAAAGAAGAATCTATTCCGGCCACCAAGTAGAATTGACATCCTATTGACTACCGGAGTATAAGCAGCTTTCAATATTCGCCGCTCCAATTGTGAGAATCACAAAGGTGAGTGTATACGAGTGTTGGTGAGGAGCTTTACTACTAATCTTGTTTGTTCATTTTGTAGGTTTAAAGGGTGATATAAGAGGAACATGAATTTGATAGCCGGGGATTATTGTGACTACAATATGGGAGACTATGATTGTAGTGAGGGTTTTTATGGCTACGAAGTTGAGGAAGATTGCGGAGGCTATGAAAATAGCCATGGTCAAAACATAGGCAGATTTGAAAATTACTGTTTTGAGGGAGAAAATGAGGTGAGTGAAGTGCCTAGTGCTTATAGTGACTTTGGAGATGATGTAGGACCTCGTGATGGATCTTATGATGAAGTTGGGACATGTGAGGAGTCTTGCACTCCCCACTCCGAACCTAGATTTGGTGTTAGGTATAACCCTGTCATTCGTAAACCTTATGAGAGCTATGATGAGAGTACACGTGAGGAGTGTGAAGATTCATATTCTCCACCTTGTAGTACTTCTTATCAAGGTCGATATAGTGTGAATGGTTATACTAGCTATAGTGTAGGTTGTCCAATGGGAAGAAGAGGATATACATCTCCAAAATCGAGGGGTACTCATGTGCTTTACAATGTTGATCCGAGAAGGAGTGTACACTCCGGAAAGGTGACCATTTGTGGGATACCGGGCTGCCTCGTTGTGTTAAATGATAGGTACTATAGAAACTACATTGTTCCATCCATGGTTGATTACTTGGGGTTATTTTGTGAGCCTTTACTTGTTCCATACTTCTTGGACAGGTTTAAGGTTACCGAGAGGGTAAAAGTTGTCTTCTCCCAATTTAATTACCATGAGGAGGTATGGTGTGATGTTTTTCCCATAACCTATGGTCATGTGAGCTTAGGCGCCGATTGGTTTGCACAACATAAAGTTCCAAATATGCAAAATTGGCCTAATATTGTAAGAGACCGATAAGGAAATTGCCTCGAGACGTACATTCTGTCCGGGCCGCAAAAAGAAGTTCCTACCTACTCCAATTCGAATTATTATGAGAGACAAAAGATTGAGAAGAGTAAGGGAGTGAAAGGTGGTAATCCGAGAGTGGAAAAAGGAGAGGTTGTGTGGAGCAAAGTAAGAGGATTACCACCAAACCATGCTAACATTGTTTGTCCTTCTATTTCTAAGGACATTTGTGTAGGTAGCAACATGGAAAGCAAAGAAGAACAATGCCAAAAGAAAGTTGCTTCCCAAACTTTTGGAGGACCTTCACACCATGACAAAGAAGAATCTACTCAAGGACTTCAAGGTAAAATGGCAAACTCTTACACTTTTGTACATGTGAATGATAATTGTGTGGCTAGTAGCCCATTGAGTGTGAGTTGTAGCTTGCCTATATGTGAGTGTATTATTTCTTTGCCACTTGATGATGATGTACATGTTGTGAGTGTGGATACACTAGTTGATCCTATTGATGACCGAATAGACTCTTCTTGTAAGATCGATTTATGTCCACCTAGTGTTGAAACCATTATGTTGAATGAAAGTACATTATCTTCTGAAATTTGTGTTGATCAACTTATGTGTGAAAATTACCCACCACTTGAGGATGTGTATGATGTAATTAATGAACCTCAAGTGTGTGATGATGTTGAAAATGTTGATCAAAGTGAGAATGAACCCGAGAGCTCTTCTTGGGGTAATATTGTGTTTGAAACATCCTTGAAACTTGATATTGATCATTTAGAGAGTGAGGAACTTGCTTGTTCCAAATCTGTCCGTGAGGTAGATCACACTCTTTTTAGGTACAATGTCTTGTTTGAAGATGATTTAAACACTCCTAATGAACCTAGTGGTGAAAATGATGGTATAGCTTGCCTTGGAAGCTATAGCCTATATGCTAACCCACTATGGTGTGACAATATTCCTCCTAAAGAGGGAAATCTCTTCTTGGAAGATGAGAGTCCTCTTAAGGGTAAGGAATATGTAGTTGCGAAAGCTACTTCTTCTTCTACTTTGTGTGATTTCATTGTTGAGAGTACTCATGGTGATTATTGGGAAACTAGTAGTGAGTATACACATGAGAGCACCTTAGTAGAAGTCGATTTGAGTGATACTTTTCTCTACTCTCTATTTGCTTTGGATCATATGTATGTTATTGTAGAGAGTATGTCATTTAGTTTGGGTATAGACCACGGGAAAGGGAAGTGTTGTCGAGACCCGTGTCTATGGCCACTTTTCCTATTTGAACCCGGTGCCAAATTTAGAAATGGTGATGTTGGTGCACCAAACTTGTTGCTTGGTCTACATGATAAGCAAGGTGTCACTCTTGATGTATCCTACAACCAAATCCTTTGTACATCTTTTATTGAGTTTTTAATATTCCTTGCAAAGGATTCTTGGTTATATTGCAAATATGTGCAACCTTGGCATGTTGAGATGATTTGTTATGCTAACCCTAACCCTCATGCCATGAGGAGTTTGTATTTGTTTGTCCTCTCTTCAGTTTTGCAAGGTTTGGATTCGAGGTCGAATCCTTTTCAAGAAGGGGAGGATGATACGGGACAAATGGCCATCTTATCTTTTGATGACATCTTTGGAGGCCAACACATAGAGGCTCAAGACTTGGTCACCTCGAGAATACAAGAACATGCATGTAGGACCCGTTTTGAGCGTAACTTAAAGCAATTTCGCGTATGGAAGATTTCTTGGAGCATTTAAGAGTGAGGACTCACGGTTGTGGACCTTAATTAAGGGAATTTTGGACATTACACATGGTGTATTTACACACCATGGCCGCACCTATCATTAAGGGCAAAGTGGTCTTTTTGTATTCTTTTGTATTACACTATAAATAGGTCATTTTAGCTCATTTCTTGGCAGATTTGGAAAGATGAAGAATTGAAAGACATATTTTCTCTCTTTTGAGAGTGTAACACCCTTAGTTGTAGGGCTTGGAAAAGCCATCCTTAGCATAGGGCTTGGAAAAGCCAATATTGATCTTTGCTTGGAAACGGTAGATCTTAAGGTTAGTTCATTCCCTTGGTGGTCACCGTAAGAGTGTGGTTTTGATTGTTACATTCATTAGGGGTTAGTGTTGAAGTACACTTGGTTCTTAATCTTGTAATAATCTTGGTCTCACTATCTATCTTTATTTTCTTGCAAATCGTGTATGTGTTGTGTAGTGGACTGTTTTGGGGTCTTCGTTGAATCCAAAACTTGTATTATTGTTGTTCATCTTGTTCATCACGTTTCATTGTTGTTTTGGTGTTAATATACACTCTTGTATCTTGTATTCTTGTTGTTAGTAGTGAATCCGAGTGTGGTCTCCATCTTGGTCCTCGAATCCTTAAGATTAGTGGACTGATTTGGTGTTTGTTTTGTGTTCCCTTCTTTTTCCCGTATCACAAACGGACTTAAATTGAAGCATACCACAGTCTACCAAACTTTTTTTTACAAAAGCATTATATTATTTATCTCCCTCTTTTCGTCTATCTAATGGGTAATCATCTCCCAAATCAATAATTTGGCGGGTTATACACCTTGCCAAATCTAAACTTTATTGTCTGAAGTTAATGTCTCTCATGGTATATCTGTCCTGCACAAATCTCATCAAGAAATCAAACTCTAAATTAGATTGGGAGACTATATACCTTTGGCCCAAATAGTACTCGGTGGATGGCTACCGCAGATATGTCTACTCTAACACCGCAGACTAAAGTATGCTCCAACTGTAGCTGGTCAACTATTCTAACATCTATTGTGGCAACCAAATAGAGATGTGGAGGCATGGGATGCATAAAACTCCCACACTAGAGCTGGGCTGTAAGATCCCTGGGGCCGAATCATCCATGATACAATTACGACCATGAGGATGGACGTGAATGAGTGCGCAATGAATCCGTCTAAGGAAGTGCACAAGTGAAGTGTAAAAGAGGGCCTAAACACACCAAAATCATCCCACTTTATACACTTGATGGGCACCTCACCCTTGAGGGGTATTATGGACATTTCAACCAATTTTTGTAATATCTATAAATAGAACCTTTTAGGGTTTCATTTATTAGTTTTTGATGAATATGAATATTGTATAACATAGAAATACAAAGTCCTCTTTCCTTGAGTAAAATCTGAAACTTGGAACTAGGTAACAATAAAAGGGTGGAATCACTTTTGTTGTTTGTTTGCTTGGAAACTTAGGTCTTGAGGTTCATGAGTCCCTCTTGGTCCAACTAAGAACTTGATATTGCTATTCATTTATCTTAGGGTCCTTTCTCATTGTTAGGGTTCTTATATTTGTGAATATTGTATGTCAAGTTACTATCCTTTTTGTCTCTTGTTATTGCGGAATCCAAATCTGGTTGTTTTAGTTGTCATCTGGTTCATCACATTTTTGTAGCTCTTTCTCATTGTTAGGGTTCTTATATTTGTGAATATTGTATGTCAAGTTACTATCCTTTTTGTATCTTGTTATTGCGGAATCCAAATCTGGTTGTTTTTGTTGTCATCTGGTTAATCACATTTTTGTAGCTGTTTTGGTGTTAAAATACACTCTTGTATCCTGTATTCTTGTTGTATTTGTTGAATCGGAGAGTTGGTCTACAATAGGTCCTTGAATCTTGTGAATTTTGGACCTTTTGGAGTTGTTTCGTGCTTCCGTTGCCCACAATTCACAAGATTCGAGGACCTATTGGAGACAAACTGTCAGATTCAACAAATACAACAAGATTACAAGATACAAGAGTGTATTTTAACACCAAACAGCTACAAAAATGTGATGAACAAGATGACAACAAAAACAACCAGATTTGGATTCCGCAATAACAAGATACAAAAAGGATAGTAACTTGACATACAATATTCACAAATCTAAGAACCCTAACAATGAGAAAGGACCCTAAGACAAATGAATAGCAACATCAAGTTCTTAGTTGGACCAAGAGGGACTCATGAACCTCAAGACCTAAGTTTCCAAGCAAACAAACAACAAAAGTGATTCCACCCTCTTGTTGTTACCTAGTTCTAAGTTTCAGATTTGCCTCAAGGAAAGAGTACTTTGTCTTTCTATGTTATACAATATTCATATTCATCAAAAACTAATGAATGAAACCCTAAAAGGTTCTATTTATAGATATTACAAAAATAATGTGAAATGTCCATAATACCCCTCAAGGGTGAGGTGCCCATCAAGTGCAAGAAGTGGGCTGATTTTGGTGTGTTTAGGCCCTCTTTTACACTTCACTTGTGCACTTCCTTGGATGGATTCATTATGCACTCATTCACGTCCATCCTTGTGGCCATACTTGTATCATCCTCCTCTTCTTAAAAAGGATTCGGCCTCAAATCGTACTTTGCAAAATCAAGAGAAGACAACAAGCACACATCCTCAAGATATGAGGGGTTAGGGTTAGCAAAATACACACATCACATTTCATGCCGAGGAGGGATAAACTTGGAGTATATCAACGGTTTCTTTGTGTTGAATATAAAAAGTTTAGTACAAAAGACACAAAGGAAGCGGTCATCATCCATAAAAAGAGATAAGGAAGAACTTTGTGTTTCTTCATTAGCACCCACAACCAAACATTGTTTGTCATCTTGACCAAGAATTAAGTAGGGAGTGTAGAGATTTCCACATTCCAAGAGGGTGCCGGGATCAAATGGAAAAATTAGCCAAGGGCCTAAGCCGAGGGTAGCCCTTCCTTCCCCTAGAATTTCCACATTCCAACAGGGTGCCGGGATCAAATGGAAAAATTAGCCGAGGGTAGCCCTTCCTTCCCCTAGAATGTCACTCCCACATTCACACACAAAATGTCACTCCTACATTCACACACAAAAATATTTTCATGCACATGGTCTCTATGAACAAAACTAATTGCAATGCTTTACCACACAAGATGTTCAAAGAGTCAAGTGTATTATCAAGATCAATTCTATAGACATCTTCACTAACTTGAGAATTTTTAAGCACACTATTCACATGCTCAAGTAGTGAACTACATTTAAGAGTAAATTGATCATCATGCACGCCAAGAGTACTCATTTTCGAGACTACACGTTCCTTACCCTTAAGAGTACTCTCTTCTTCCAAGAAGATAGTTCCATCTTGAGGAGGAATATTTTCACACCATAGTGGGTTAGCATATAGGATATAGCTTCCAAGACAAGCCATGCTGTCAACATCACTTGCACCACTAGGTTCATTAGGAGTAAATAAACTATCTTCAAACAAGACATTGTGCCTAAAGAGTGAACGATCTAACCCGTGGATAGATTTAGAACTTTCACTCTCTAAGGAATCATTATCAAGTTTCAAAGATATGTCAAGCACATGATTAACCCTATGAGCAAAACAAACATTAGCATCTTTACAACAATATAGGCTCATAGATTCATTCCTTTTTCCTTGGCCAACATCTTTAAATTCTTCACTTACTTGAGATTCATTAATCACATCACACATATCCTCAAGTGGTGAGAAAGTTTTACTCACAAGTTGGGTAGCAACTTCCTCTGGGAAGCTCTTAACGCAAGGTGCTTGGACAATTGGATTTTTTGGGTAGAGTTTGGGTAGCAATTGGCGTATAATTTCAATGTGCCATTTCATATCTTCAATATTGTCATTGATACGATCACATGTGGCATTGAAATTATGGGCAGCCATTGTACCTAACAAAAAGATACAACAAACAAAGAAAACAAATAAACTTGTTAGATCAAAAATGCCTCACCACACTCTTACTCTCGGTTTTACCTCACACTTGGTTTCACAAGTGTTGAAAGTCGGCTTGTACTTCGTGAGTGATTGAGTGTCGAGTCTACTCTTGTCACAGAATAGATTTTTGTTTGAAACTCAAATGAAATCTTGTAGAACTTGAGTCAAGAACTAACAACGAATTCAAAAAGATAAAAGTACACAACAAACATAAACACGAACAAATGGACACAAAAACGAACTTACAAGCTAGTAGGAGATTACTAGGTTGTCAACTAGTGTTCGAACCAACAAACGAACTAAGAGACAATAAAATGAAACTAAGAAATCTAAAATTTGAGCTAAAATTGTTACAAGAACGGTAAAAAATGATGATGTGATAGTCACGTATTTGTTGCGGTTTCTAACAATTTTTGTTGTCCAATTTCAAGTCTTGGTCAATTTACAATTTAGGAATTGGTGGAATTTGTTTTAAGGAGGGAAATTCAAACAAGTCTTCAAGCCTTTTCAAATTCAAATTTTCAAGACTTGACTTTTATAGTACTTTTCCTTAAAACATGGACCCTTGTTTCTTGGGAAAGTGGTTGAGAAGTGATGTAAAGTCTTTAGTGTGTAGGAAAAGTCTTTGAGTCACAAGTACTACACCTTGAAACTTGGATCTATGTCTTGCAAGACTAACACAATATACACTCTTTTTTTTCTTCAACTTCTAAGATCAACAACCACTTTTTTTTAACAATATATGGATATGGTGAAGAACACCAAGAACACAAACTTTGAGTCTTGAAATTCAAAGGTTCAAGTTGGACCTCCCAAAAAACAACAACAACTTTCCAAGCTTAAATTCCACAACATAATCTCCACAATACACGTTCAAAACTTGAACCAACAACACATCACACATTTAAGTCTTGAACCCGCAACAACAATACCAACAACAATCGTCCTAGTCCAAGTTCACAATAACAACATCAACAACAAAGGCTCAAATCAAGATCACTCAAAGTGTTAGTGAAGAACAATACTAACACTAGAAACACTTAAGAAAAGTAAAAATCTCGGCCAAGATACAACAAGAACATAATTTTCGGCCAAGGACACAAAGTGGACAGATTGTTATTTTCCGGAAATTTCAGTTTTCAATTTTTTTTATAGTTTTCAAGTCTCAAGCACAAGATTGATCTTGTTAGAACAAAATCAACGATGGATTTGATACCAAATGATACGAGAAAAATAACAGAAGCACGAAACAACTCCAAACAGTCCACAAATTACAAGATTTGAGGACCTATGGGAGACCAACTCTTGGATTCAACAAATATAACAAGAATACAAGATACAAGAGTGTATTTTAACACCAAAACAGCTACAAAAACGTGATGAACAAGATGACAACAAAAAAAAATAGATTTGGATTTCGCAATAACAAGATACAGAAAGGATAGTAACTTGGCATACAATATTCACAAATCTAAGAACCCTAACAATGAGAAAGGACCCTAAGACAAATGAATAACAACATCAAGTTCTTAGTTGGACCAAGAGGGACTCATGAACCTCAAGACCTAAGTTTCCAAGCAAACAAACAACAAAAGTGATTCCACCCTCTTGTTGTTACCTAGTTCCAAGTTTCAGATTTGCCTCAAGGAAAGAGGACTTTGTCTTTCTATGTTATATGATATTCATATTCATCAAAAACTAATGAATGAAACCCTAAAATGTTCTATTTATAGATATTACAAAAATAATGTGAAATGTCCATAATACCCCTCAAGGGTGAGGTGCCCATCAAGTGCAAGAAGTGGGCTGATTTTGGTGTGTTTAGGCCCTCTTTTACACTTCACTTGTGCACTTCCTTGGACCAATTCATTACACACTCATTCACGTCCATCCTCGTGGTCATACTTGTATCAATCCATCCCAACCTAAATTGATGAAAAGAGGCCCACAGGTCTAGTGCCCTTACTAGCCCAGTCAAGTTAATCCTCCTCTCAGCTGCAATGCCCATCTTAGGATGACCATGATCTATAAAAAATTTGTCCTTATTATATATATGTTTCATCCCCTCTAAACAATATCTCAAGTTTACCACAACCAAAGGCATAGCCAAGATATGTGTAGAGTCAGAAATAGGATCAGCTGATGGTGGAAAAAAGGGTTGAGCATCCAATGTAGGTGGTTATGCATCATGTGCAAAAGATGATGAAATTTGCTGTGGTACCTGAGTTGTACCATTCTCAGACTAGGGCATAACTGATACCGACTTACTTGTTGAACTGGATACCTCATTCGATCCTTCCTCAGACTGGACGCCGCCAGTGTCCTCCTCCTTTACCAAACCAGAAATGGATCCAGACTCAACCTCATCTTTGGATCCTAACTGAGACTCATCCTTATCCTCTACATCATCCTCATAAGCCCTCTCTCCTTCCTAAGACTGGGAAGAGTGTAGTGGTAAAGTTTGGGCCTTCTTCATCCTCGGCCTGGGAACCAATGTAAGTGTAGTCTTCTAGGCCTAGCTTGTGTCGGTGTGAACTGAGTGCCCGGTTGTGTATATTCTAGGTTATATGGGTGCTTAGGATACCCAATATAGCTACAAAAATAACTGTTGTAGCCTCGGCCTGCCTCTGAGAGCGACCCCTAGTCCGTGAGGCCAATGATCTATCCGGGGCAATCGGTACTCCTCCATTGAGCCACTGCACTCAGGGTACTCATCCCAAATCATTGATTTCACTTCATTCTTATGGGCTACCTTAGATGTCGTGGTACTTGAAAAAATAGTTGTTAGTGATTGAAACAGAAGATAAAAACAAAAAGTTTGAAAAATAAATCAAAACAATCAAGGTAGGGTTCCTATGACCCCAATTATGGGTCGTAGGTTCTACTTATGGGGTCTGTAGGTGCCCTCATAAGTGTTAGTTAAAGCCCTACAACTGTAGGTCTTCAGATATGATAGCTACAATGGCACTTACGGCCTATAGGTGCCACTTACGAGGCTCATAATTACCTTCGTAGGTACTCATCTAAGAGTACTTCAAATTTTTCCTATTTTTTCACTCCCACACTGTGTATATTGCATACTTGAGTCCAAATCATACACAACAACATTTATCAAAATAAACTTCACAGGAATTGCATAAAAAAATTGGGTTTTTCATCTACCTTTTCAACTTCTACTTCCATTTAAGGCATGATGACAGATTTCCCAATCAAGAACAATGCCCAATTTCATATTTTTGTCATTCTAGGCTCCTACTAACAAGATTTATGAGTATCATTCAACTATCAAATTTTATTCAAGTACAAACTCACTTTATTTACGTAATAACATAGTTATCACAGTAGGAGAAAATAATTATTACCTTAATTCATAGATGACGAAAGTAGGATGTTGATAAATACTAATGAACCCCTAACTCTTAAGTGATTTGTACATGCAAATAAACTTTTGGTAGTGAGATTGTGAAGAATTCTTTCCTTTTATGGAGTCTATAGGGAGATGGGGAGTCTAAATTTAAAAGGGAGTTGCAAAATTGGAGAGTAGTAGGGAATAGGATCGGGTTTAGGGTATTTAAGGGTATTGATAGGCCGGATCAGATTAGATCCACTTAGGTCCGCCCCAAATTTCAAGTTTGTGGACCCAAAATTTTTGGCCACTTACGGCCCGTAAGTGTTCCGTCGTATGTGGCAGAAAATTTTGTCACCCCTCAAAACTTTGATTCTGATATCAATGACATTACTTACGAGGTCATAACTGGTACTTATGACCCCCTTAAGTGGGTTTATGAGTAGGAATTCAAAAACCCAAATTTCTCAAATTTTCCCTCTAACATCTACTGCATCACTTACAAGACTTAGGGGCCCCATAAGTGGGTTAGTAAGTCCCCTTACCTAGAATTTTCTGAATTTTTGCGATTTTATACCAAGATCCAGGTATTTTCTCATGCTTTACACCTATAAAAATGAAAAAACCTATGTGAACACTAAATTAGTGGGTTGTCTCCCACTCAGCGCTTGATTTAATGCAGCGGTACGACGTGGCTATGTTAGATACTCAGATGTCACCAATAAGCCCATGGGTTGCCTCTCATGAAGCACCTAATTTAACGTCGAGGCACGACTTGGTTGCCTTGGTTACTCAAAATTCTCCAAGGCTTACATCAACACAAACTTTCACTTTATCACTATTCCCATATAGTGCTCTACATGCTGCTCGTTCACCTTGAACGGGACTTCAACATCTCATTTCAACTCAATAGCACCATGCGGGAAAACCCTAAGCATGGTGAATGGTCCATACTACCTAGACTTTAACTTGCTAGGAAACAAGCAAAATCTTGAATTATAAAACATGACCATATCATCGGGCTCAAACACCATTTGTTTCTTTGTACAGAGCTGAACTCTCATAAGATCGGAGCTAAAATTCATCCCACTAATTCACCTTGATCATCCTCAAGTTACTTGCAGTATGCCACTCAAAATTTAGCTTTTTCAGCGCCCATAATGCCTTATGCTCAAGTTTGATCGAGAAGTGGCATGCCTTTCCATACACAATCTAAAATGAAGAGGCACCTATGGGGTATTAAAAGCTATTAGGTAGGCCCATAAAGCATAATCTAACTTACTTGACCAATCAGTCTTGTTGGCATTCACAGTTTTTGCCAATATGGACTTGATCTCACGATTGGAGACCTCAACCTGCCCACTCATTTGCGGATGGTAAGGTGTTGCCACCTTATACTTCAAACCATATTTTTTTAGAAGGGCCTTAAGTAGATAATCATAGAAGTGAGACCCACCAACACTAATAACGAAACATGGAGTGTCAAATCAAGAAAATATGTTTTTCTTCAAAAATATAATGACACTTTTTCCCTCATTATTGGGAAGTGAAACCGCCCCCACCCATTTAGAAACATAGCCAACCACTACCAGAATGTACTTCATCCTACAGGAGCTCACAAATGGTCCCATAAAATCAATTCCCCACACATCAAACAACTCTAACACATACATAGACATCATGGGGAGTTCATGTTTCTGCAAAATATTACCTTACCGCTGACACTAATCACAGGCTTGAGAAAAATCATGAGAATCCTTTTAGATAGTTGGCCAATAATACCCACATCGTAGAATTTTATGGGTTGTGTAGGTACCATCATGATGACCCCCAACTGGTGATAAAAGACAAGCCTCGAGAATGCTCATCATCTCAACCTCAGGAATACATATTCGAATAACTCTATCCATACAAATTCAAAAGAGATAATAAGGTTCATCCTAGAAAACTCCCTTATCTCATGCATGAATCGCTTACACTACTGGAAAGATAAATCTTTTCGAACAAGATCACTTGCCAAAAAGTTGGCAAAATTGGTGAACCGAGGATTAAGTCTTGAAATGTTGCCAAGACCTGCTCATCTGGAAAAGGTATCATCTATATTAAATTCATCCACTAACTTCCATATTACCTCTTCCTCGAGACAAGATAAGTGATCTGCAACCTGGTTCTTAGTACCTTTCTGGTCTTTAACCTCAAAGTCAAATTCTTGCAACAAGAGGACCCAATATATCAACCTCGGCTTCACATCCTTCTTCAACATTAGATATATCAATGTTGTATGATTAGTGTGAACTATGACTTTGGTCCCTATCAAATACGACCAAAATTTCTCAAAAGCAAAAACCACCGCGAGTAACTCCTGCTCATTGATTGTATAATTTTTCTGCACAGAGTTTAATGCCTTGCAGGAATAGTAGATAGGGTGAAGGATATTTTTACTTCATTGGCCTAGGACAGCTCCTAAAGCCACACCATTAGCATCATACATCACCTCTAAAGGCAAGAAACAATCAGGAGACATAATAATAGGAGTCGAGATCAACCGTTCCTTAAGGCACTCAAATTCCTTGAAAAATTTATCATCAAACACGAACTTCACCTCCTTCTCTAAAATCTTGCATAATGGATTAGCAATTTTAGAGAAGTCCTTGATGAATCACCTATAAAACCCAGCATGACCCAAGAAATATCAGATACTCTTTGCTGAATAGAAAGAGGTATATTTTCAATCACCTCTATCTTTGCCCTATCAACCTCAACACCCCATTTTGAAATCTTGTGTCCAACAATAATCCCTTCCTTCACCATAAAGTGGAACTTTTCCTAATTTAAAACCAGGTTACACTCCTCACATATCTGAAGTACATTAGTAAAATGGGCTAGACAATCATCAAAAGAGTCCCCCAACAATCGAAAAGTCATCCATAAAGACCTTTATAGTGTCCTCCACCATATCAAAAAATATCGCCATCATACAATCTTGGTAGGTGGAAGAAGCATTGCACAGTCCACATGGCATCCTTTTGAACGCAAAATTACCATATGAGAAAGTAGAAGTAGTCTTGTCTTGGTCTTTGGGTGCAGTGGAAATCTGATTGTACCATGAATAATCATCAAGAAAATAGCACCAACCCCTGCCTGCAAGTTTGTCTAGCATTTTATCCATGAACGGCATAGGAAAATGGCCCTTTTGAGTCCAAGTGTTCACCTTTCTATAGTCCATGCACTCTCTCAATCTAGTAAACGGTCTCATGTGCACTAACTCATTCTTTTTTTTTTGGGACCACAGTGATCCCACCCTTCTTAGGTACACACTGAACCAGGTTGACCCACTTGTTACCTACAATGGGGTAAACCACGCTACATCTAACCACTTTATGATCTCTTTCTTCACCATCTCTTGTATAAGTGGATTCAAATGACCTTGGTGCTTGATGTTGGGAACACAATCCAATTCAAGCTGAATTTTATGAGTATAAATCCTTATAGAATCCCCACAATATCTGCAATAGTCCATCCGAGGGCTCACATAAATATTTGAAATTAAAATCAATGCCTTAACCTGCAACTCCAATAAATCAGTAATAATAATAAACGGCAAGGTACTGTCACCACTCAAAAATGCATATCACAGAAGATATGGGAGGGCCTTCAATTCTAAAATCATGGCTCTCCAATAGATAGTCGAGCTGGTAGAGTATATCTAGTTTTCAAGTCAAGATCCAACTTCTTTGGAGCATAAGAATAAGAACCACTACCATACAGTTCCCTCACCATCACATTATATTCATCAATACCATCACTTTCGAAGTTCATAATTGCCGCTAGAGGTGGGTATTTGGTATTCGGTTCGAAATTCAAAATTCGAATTCAGTCTAGAGCATGAGCAAAACTATGTTCTTATAAGAACATATTACTTTAAACTGGTATGAAATTACTTAATCTTTAATTATGTTAATATATCTTGTCTTATAAGGGGGTTTTAATTCAAGTATGGGGTAACAGTCTTCTGTCTAAGTGTTTGAAGTAACCAATTAATCTCTGGTTTAGACGTTGGTCAGCCTGAAAGTATGGTCGCAGCTGAGGTAAGTGTTAAGACCTTGTTGGTGGTCCCGTCACTAAGATAACACTAGGAGAATCCTGTGTAAATCCATTAACACTTGTTAGATCCCATAAGCCATAGATGTGTTAATATAATTAGATTTCGTTGTTTCATAACTGTTTTCTGTGATATGCTTGCTTATATGAACATGGATGTTTTCTCTGTTAGTCTCTAGACAGCATGTCAAAATATGAATAATCATATTAAAAATACTGTTAACCTAACTTCTCAGGCAACCCCGATTGCCACTATTGAAAATGATCTTCGAAACTGGAGTATTCCAGAAGAATCTTTCAATAAAACTTGTAAGTTTTTATATCTCTATTCTCTGATTTAAGTTTACTTTTCAGTATAAAACTCACGATCCGTTTTCTGGATAGCACAGACAGGGATATCTAAGCCCTGTCAAAATAGAGGCTTTATAGCAACTTGAACAAGCATCTCTTAGGATAGCACAGACAGGGATATCTAAGCCCTGTCGAAATAGAGGCTTTATAGCAACTTGAACAAGTCCAACATGTAGATAATTAAATTGGTTTTTAATAACCATTCTCCAAAAGAAGTTTGAGGATGAAATCTGCTCCGAATTGCCGAATGCATTTTGGGAACGCAAAAAGCATCTCGTCGAGCTTCCTTATATTTCTGGCTTAGATGAACAAAATATTCCTACAAAAGCCAGACCCATCCAAATGAATCAAGAGATGATGGAAATCTGTAAAACAGAAATTAACCATCTTCTCGACAAAGGAATTATTAGACCTTTTAATTCCCCCTGGAGTTGCTCTGCCTTTTATGTTAACAATAGTGCAGAGAAAGAACGAGGAACTCCTCGGCTTGTTATAAATTACAAGCCTTTAAATGCGGTCCTAAACTGGATCCGTCATCCGATTCCTAATAAATGGGATCTCCTTAAACGGACTTTCAAAGCCAATCTTTACAGCAAATTCGATATGAAGTCAGGATTCTGGCAAATCCAAATTGCTGAAAAGGATAAATATAAGACTGTCTTCAACGTCCCTTTTGGGCACTACGAATGGAACGTCTTACCGTTTGGGCTTAAAAACGCTCCCTCTGAATTCCAGAATATCATGAATAAAATTTTCAATGATTACTCATATATGTCAATTATATACATTGATGATGTGTTAATCTTTTCTGAGAATATTGATTCGCATTTTAAGCATCTTAATACTTTCTTCAAGATTGTTAAAATAAATGGTTTGGTTGTTAGTGCAAAAAAGATGAAGTTGTTCCAAACTTCTATCCGTTTCTTAGGACATGATTTGCATCAAGGTAGTCACAAGCCTATTTGTAGAGCTATCGAGTTCTCCTCCAAATTTCCTGATGAAATCACGGATAAAACTCAACTCCAAAGGTTCTTAGGAAGCCGTAGATTTGAAGACTAACTTGCCCATAGACAAAGGGCCATCAGCCAGTTCCTCAGTTCAAACCAAGAAGAGTTATGCTATGAAGGCCCCAGAGACCTTTGCTCAAGCAGTTGATCCCACTGCAGCCAAAGCTACGCCACCATCCCCCGTAAAGGAAGAATTCAAATTCATTACTACTCAAGTAATGCCTATTATTGCCTTAGACAAGGCTTATGAAGGATACCCTCTGAACCAGCTGATCAAGCCGGTCTACAACAACAACAATTTCGTGGACACAGAAGATCCACTCAAGACCCGTCGGTACTATGAAGCCATTTTAGTCGATACAGACTCTATTGAAGTTGAACATTCAATGGATGATCGCAATCTCGACCACATTAACTACTCAAAGTTTACAATTAAGAGGGTACTAACCCCTTTTAACTGGTTTGTAGATCACCTACATACTCCCATCGCTTTGTCAATGCCACATCGGCCTCAGACTTTCAACTGGTACGACTACAAGTCGGCATGGTTTAACTTCTTGTTTGTTCGCCCAGGACATACTTGGTTCGTTAAATATTGTCCTGCCATGATAGATGTCATCATACCTAGATGGTTTTATGAATGGTGGATGTGTTTCGGAGGAACTAAGGAAGTTCTTCCCCAGCAATTTCTCAATCGACTTCCTGACTTTTTAACTAAGGAAGGATGCTCCACACTACCAGAGCATATCCAAATGTGCAAATTTTTTACAAAAAAACGAGTATCTTATATTATCTCCTGGAACTTCTCCAAAGACGAACAACACAGGATTAAGTATCTGTCCAAAGAAATAAAAATTAAAGGTTGGACTCCTAAACCAACTGCCCCCAGAACTCCTGACAAAGGAAAATCTGTTGCAGCCTCCTCCAGCTCTTCTCAAAGCAAGAAGGCTCTGAAAGAAAAATTAAAGAAGGCCTTGGCCGACTTGGAGAGCCAAGAAAGGCCCAATGAAGATGAATTACTTCATCTCATTGTAGAAGCTTCTTCTACAGGAAGCAGTGATGACAATGGTGATATGCTAAATCCACAAGGAATAGCTACGGCCTACCTAGATTCCTATTATGAATAGGAAACTAATCTTTCCAAGAGATAGAGGTTCAAAGAACCAGAATTATCTCTGAAAAGGATAAGTAACTATTTCTGATTGGAATCCAGGACCCCACACTGTCTCCTAAAAACTACAACAGCTTTTCAGAAAAGAAAAGCATTTACTTTTGCTTTAAAAAGCAAACGCACTCAGAAAGATTCCTGGCAGCTTTTCAAAAAAGCAAACACTTATTCTGCTTTTCTAAAAGGCAATAATTCACAATTGTCGGCAAGATCTTAGCCGTCCACTTGTACACCATAGATGTATTTTTTCGCCTATATAAGGCATTGTAATGTTTCAGAGTAGCCATCTGAAAATTTCCCATCCTTAGAAATTCTCTCTGCCCAATATCTTGTATAACTTTCTTCTAATGTTTTCATAAAGCTTTCAATAAAACTTGTAAGTTTTTATATCTCTATTCTCTGATTTAAGTTTACTTTTCAGTATAAAACTCACGATCCGTTTTCTGGTTCAGAGATAATTCCGGTTCTTTGAACCTCTATCTCTTGGAAAGATTAGTTTCCTATTCATAATAGGGATCTAGGTAGGTCGTAGCTATTCCTTGTGGATTTAGCATATCGCCATTGTCATCACTGCTTCTTGTAGAAGAAGCTTCTACAATGAGCTAAAGTAATTCATCTTCATTGGGCCTTTCTTGGCTCTCCAAGTCGGCCAAGGCCTTCTTTAATTTTTCTTTCAGAGCCTATTGCTTTGAGAAGAGCTGGAGGAGGCTGCAACAGATTTTCCTTTGTCAGGAGTTCTGGGGGCAGTTGGTTTAGGAGTCCAACCTTTAATTTTTATTTCTTTGGATAGATACTTAATCCTGTGTTGTTCTTCTTTGGAGAAGTTCCAGGAGATAATATAAGATACTCGTTTTTTTGTAAAAAATTTGCACATTTGGATGTGCTCTGGTAGTGTGGAGCATCCTTCCTTAGTTAAAAAGTCAGGAAGTCGATTGAGAAATTGCTGGGGAAGAACTTCCTTAGTTCCTCCGAAACACATCCACCATTCATAAAACCATCTAGGTATGATGGCATCTATCATGGCAGGACAATATTTAACGAACCAAGTATGTCCTGGGCGAACAAACAAGAAGTTAAACCATGCCGACTTGTAGTCGTACCAGTTGAAAGTCTGAGGCTGATGTGGCATTGACAAAGCGATGGGAGTATGTAGGTGATCTACAAACCAGTTAAAAGGGGTTAGTACCCTCTTAATTGTAAACTTTGAGTAGTTAATGTGGTTGAGATTGCGATCATCCATTGAATGTTCAACTTCAATAGAGTCTGTATCGACCAAAATGGCTTCATAGTACCGGCGGGTCTTGAGTGGATCTTCTGTGTCCACGAAATTGTTGTTGTTGTAGACCGGCTTGATCAGCTGGTTCAGAGGGTATCCTTCATAAGCCTTGTCTAAGGCAATAATAGGAATTACTTGAGTAGTAACGAATTTGAATTCTTCCTTTATGGGGGAGGGTGGCGTAGCTTTGGCTGCAGTGGGATCAACTGCTTGAGCAAAGGTCTCTGGGGCCTTCATAGCATAACTCTTCTTGGTTTGAACTGAGGAGCTGGCTGATGGCCCTTTGTCTATGGGCAAGTTAGTCTTCAAATCTACCAATTTCGTGGGCATTGGTGGTGAGCGCTTTGGAAACTGAATCTCTGTCAGAGCAGAGTATTTGTTCTGGAGTGGAGATTGTACCTCCGTCTTGAGTGTAGGCCTTTGTGGGACTGTTGGCCGCAATGGATTTGCGGATGCTGAGGGAGAATCAAATGGTCGCGCCATTTTAGGTTTTTCTGATTTGTTTACGGGGTTTTTCCCCAGACTTGTTGGTCTCATGGCCCTGTAAAAATTCTCTTGTTAGAAAATCGGGGAGGGAGTTATTTTCTCCTTTAATAAATTCTATTTGAAAATCAAAGCTAGATAGAAGAGCTTGCCATCTAGCAAATTTTTGGTTAGAAACAAGATTTTTAACATCTTTTTGTAAAATTTCTTTAGCCGATTTGCAATCAACTCGAAGAAGAAATTCCTTATTAATAAGGTCATCTTGAAATTTAGTGATACATAGCACTATAGATAAAACTTCCTTTTTTACAGTGATGTAATTCTTCTGAGCTGCATTCCATACCCCAAAAGTGAAATGAACTAACTGTTCGGGAGATCTATCCTTTACTCTCTGCTTCAGGATACCACCATATCCTATATCTGAAGCATCAGTCTCCACAATCATGAAGGCGTCAGGATTTGGGATACCTAGACAGGGAAGATTTTGTACTAAAGATTTAATCTTTATGACTGCATTGGTTTGATCAGAACTCCAGGGTACTGGGTTTTTCTTAAGACGTTTATACAGGGGTTCACAGACCTGCCTAACATGAGGAATAAAATCAGCAACATAATTAAGGCTTCCTAAGAACCTTTGGAGTTGAGTTTTATCCGTGATTTCATCAGGAAATTTGGAGGAGAACTCGATAGCTCTACAAATAGGCTTGTGACTACCTTGATGCAAATCATGTCCTAAGAAACGGATAGAAGTTTGGAACAACTTCATCTTTTTTGCACTAACAACCAAACCATTTATTTTAACAATCTTGAAGAAAGTATTAAGATGCTTAAAATGCGAATCAATATTCTCAGAAAAGATTAACACATCATCAATGTATACAATTGACATATATGAGTAATCATTGAAAATTTTATTCATGATATTTTGAAATTCAGAGGGAGCATTTTTAAGCCCAAACGGTAAGACGTTCCATTCGTAGTGCCCAAAAGGGACGTTGAAGGCAGTCTTATATTTATCCTTTTCAGCAATTTGGATTTGCCAGAATCCTAACTTCATATCGAATTTGCTGTAAAGATTGGCTTTGAAAGTCCGTTTAAGGAGATCCCGTTTATTAAGAATCGAATGGCGGATCCATTTTAGGACCGCATTTAAAGGCTTGTAATTTATAACAAGCCGAGGAGTTCCTCGTTCTTTCTCTGCACTATTGTTAACATAAAAGGCAGAGCAACTCCAGGGGGAATTGAAAGGTCTAATAATTCCTTTGTCGAGAAGATGGTTAATTTCTGTTTTACAGATTTCCATCCTCTCTTGATTCATTTGGATGGGTCTGGCTTTTGTAGGAATATTTTGTTCATCAAAGCCATAAATATAAGGAAGCTCGACGAGATGCTTTTTGCGTTCCCAAAATCCATTCGGCAATTCAGAGCAGATTTCATCCTCAAACTTCTTTTGGAGAATGGTTATTTTAGTGATCATCTCCTGGATTTTTAAAGTGTGCTCAATATGTTTGAGCTGAACATCTTGTTTTAGGAAACTAATGTGGGAGGAAAGTTGATTAATTTTAAACACAGTTTCCTCCTTAATGCGTTGTCCGTCTTCCTTAGAAAGGGGACGGAGAAGGGGAAGGAACAACTCATTTCCCAAGAGGGTAGAGCGAATACCATCAATTAAGCAGCAACTTAAGCAAAATAGCTCTTCCAAATTTGGTCTAGGAACCTTTTGTGATGATTATGGGTTTACAGACCTTTCCTCTAGGAAAAAGCATAAGAGAAAATCCTTTAAGTCCACCAAAAGGACTTCTCATCATAAGAAGACTTCTAAGAAAGAGTCCTTTAAAACCAGTCGAAAGACTAAATGAAAGTCTTCTAAACAACCTTCCAAAGATACTTATTGGACTTGTGGCAAAACAGGCCACAGGGCAAAAGATTGCAAATCTGGCAAGAAAAAGAAGATCAACCAGCTTGATCTATCTGACGAAACTAAAGAGAAATTATTCTCTATTATGGAAGACTCTTCTGAAGCTTCTGACCCTTATTCCTCCTCTAATGAAGACTATAGCGACGAAGAATTTATCAACGCCGCCTATGAGTCCGACAGCTCTCAGTCTGGGCAAGAATGTGAGTGCAATGGCACTTTTTGCACTTGCTCCAGCAAAGCCATTAATGTCATAACAGAAAAACCCAAAGAAATCCTGTTTGACATTGTTGAACATATTACCGACGACGAGCTCAGGAATAAGTATCTCCAAGAGCTCAAAAGGCTTATGCTTTCTCAGGAAGAAAGCCCCCCTAAAGCCAAACCTATAATCCAGCCTTTTAGTATGAAGAAGGTTATGGCCAAATTTAATACATCTTCAGAACCCACCGGCTTCTATCTTGGAAAAGCTTAGGTTCTCCTACGAAATGCCTAGCTATATGATATAGGAGGGTGGCACAAGCATCTTCTTGTACCACTTCTACTATGGTCTCTTGACCATCTACAACTCTGACTACTTGCTCAGTGGTTGTGGCGTCATAAATGAGGCTTTTAACTTCTTCAGTGACATAGTTGTCCCACCAATGTTTTATCATTCCAGTAAAACCTGAAACAACCATAGTGGCTGCTCCTTTGTCAGAGGAGCCTTTGATCTTATAGGTTGTAATGGATACAGCCATTTCATGGAGTTTATTATAAATCTGGTGTTCGGCCAGACCATCAATATTCCATTCAGTAATTCCTCTACCATCATGATTACATGTAGAAAGGTAGGGATTTTCTTCGAACTGGACATCCGAAGGAGAGGGCTTTTTGTAATAATTTTTCTTAGTAGAAAAACGTTCATTGGTGAGCTTGGAAAGAGAATTCTTTTGGGAGCTGGACTCTCCCTGTTGGGCAACCTTAAACTTTGAAAGTTTGGTATTGATTTTTTCCAAAATTTGCTCAGAGAGTTTGAAATCATCATTGAGGTCAGGAAACTTATCCTTTTGGAATTCAGGTATCTTGAAGATAGGATTTGAAAGAGGTTTGGAGCCAGGAGTGCTTTTAACAGGTATGGGAGCAGGAAAAGTAGAACTCTTGGTTTCTCCTATCTGATGAGATATGGTGTGGAGAACTTGATTAGTATAATTGTTCTGTTCAATTATTCTATCAAGATCTCTATTGAGAGGGGCCGAGGAAGGCCTATCATGTTTCGCCTTAAAAGGAGAAGCTTTAAGGATTTCATTAGAATAAGGAATTTTAATTCCTTCAAGAGGAGGAGTCACGGATTCAACAACCGTGTTTCTTTGAGTATACCATTTGGTAACGATAATGTTGAGAGAGTCAGTTTGGTTTTCTATCTTTCCGGTACGTTCGAAGCAAAAGAAGAATTCCATATCGCACCGGAGTCTTTTCATGTCAGCTATCCATAGCCGACCAAACTCCTTTTGTTGCTCTTTGGAGTAGGTACTAGCGTACCATTTCCGTTTGATAGCGTCCTTTGGATGATTCCAATGGACCTTTAGAGCTTCAAGATCAGGAAAGTATTCTTCATCTGACTTGATGACTAGGAGGCTAGGGTCAGTGCCGAGATGATTCTAGTCCAAGGAATTTTAGATCAATAGATCCGTCAGGATGTTGAACAACCCGTTCAACTTGAGATTTTTCGGGATAAATCCGAATGGGTTGGGTGATAGCCTCAAAGTGCTAATCATTACTATGGAGAATTTCATCCCAAACAAGAGCCTTAGGAACAAAGACTGTGCTACGATCTTTGTTTGCTTCCATTAGGGTGGTAACCACTTTAGGGCTCGTAAATCTAGCTTTAGGTGCTAGAGTTGTTCCCATTAGTTGATAATATACGTGGTATATAATCGCTATTTCTCTAGTGTTCTCCTTACTATTCATGTTTTTGGTTTTAACATTGAGAGTTAAAACATCCATGATGTTAGGATCATTAATATCTACAGAGAAATTGGGATAACAATTAAAGTATACCGGGCCGTCAGCGAGGTTACTTTGAATTAATTTTAAACATAGCTTCCTCCTTAATGCGTTGTCCGTCTTCCTTAGAAAGGGGACGAAGAAGGGGAAAGAACAGCTCATTTCCCAAGAGGGTAGAGCGAATACCATCATAATCACTCCAGTAAGGGCGAATTTGATTTACGAAGGGTATTCCAAGAATAATATCTTCAGTGATATCCTCAGTGATAACAAAGTTATTGATAAGGCAAATGCCGTTATTGCAGACATGAGCTCTAGGAAGTTGGTAATTAATTTTCATTTTTTCGCCAGTGGCTGAATAGAGGCGAGAGGTACTCTTTTAGAGATACCGAGTAGGAATGAGGCCTTTGACGATACAATTGTTGTCAGCGCCTGTATCAAAGAGGGCGACTCTGTTTAAAACGAAGTCTTTGTCGATAACGATTTTAACGACAATATGCTCGCTATAGGCTTTAATAGCTGTTATGGTTTTGCCTGAAGAGGAGGGAGCATCTTCGCCAGGAAAAGAGATAAGTTCATGGAGATGATCATTTGGAATGATCAGAAGGTTACGAGGAGACTCGGGTGGCGAGATTTTCTCTGGAGGCGAAGCAGATCGTAAGACTTGTTCTGTCAAAGCGTTAAGCTCTACTTGATCAAGTCGGATCTTGAGATTTTTAATTTCTCCTTTTAAAGAGGAGATTTCACCTTTAAGATCCATAATGGTGGGTTCTGAAGGTGTATTAAATTTGGCCATAACCTTCTTCATACTAAAAGGCTGGATTATAGGTTTGGCTTTAGGGGGGCTTTCTTCCTGAGAAAGCATAAGCCTTTTGAGCTCTTGGAGATACTTATTCCTGAGCTCGTCGTCGGTAATATGTTCAACTATGTCAAACAGGATTTCTTTGGGTTTTTCTGTTATGACATTAATGGCTTTGCTGGAGCAAGTGCAAAAAGTGCCAGTGCACTCACATTCTTGCCCAGACTGAGAGCTGTCGGACTCATAGGCAGCGTTGATAAATTCTTCGTCCCTATAGTCTTTATTAGAGGAGGAATAAGGGTCAGAAGCTTCAGAAGAGTCTTCCATAATAGAGAATAATTTCTCTTTAGTTTCGTCAGATAGATCAAGCTGGTTGATCTTCTTTTTCTTGCCAGATTTGCAATCTTTTGCCCTGTGGCCTGTTTTGCCACAAGTCCAACAAGTATCTTTGGAAGGTTGTTTAGAAGACTTTCGTTTAGTCTTTCGACTGGGTTTAAAGGACTCTTTCTTAGAAGTCTTCTTATGATGAGAAGTCCTTTTGGTGGACTTAAAGGATTTTCTCTTATGCTTTTTCCTAAAGGAAAGGTCTGTAAACCCAGAATCATCACAGAAGGTTCCTAGACCAAATTTGGAAGAGCTATTTTGCTTAAGTTGCTGCTTAATCTTAAGATCAGTACAGAGATCTATTCCTACAGTGGTGATGAAACTTATAAGGTCTCCGTAGGTAAGAATGTTATAAGGAATTTGACCCTCAAATCTATCCTTGATTTTTGTTCGCACCTTTTCTGCAAACATAGGGGGAAGACCGCTAATAAATCTTTCTTTCCAGAAGTCATTATTGCAGTCAGGTCTAATCATAACCTTAACAAGGAAAGTATCCTTGTACCATCGAAAGTCTGCTAAGTTCTTACAGCGAAGGTTATTAAGAATCTCTAGGCTTCTATCTTGGAAAAGCTTAGGTTCTCCTACGAAATGCCTAGCTATATGATATAGGAGGGTGGCGCAAGCATCTTCTTGTACCACTTCTACTATGGTCTCTTGACCATCTACAACTCTGACTACTTGCTCAGTGGTTGTGGCGTCATAAATGAGGCTTTTAACTTCTTCAGTGACATAGTTGTCCCACCAATGTTTTATCATTCCAGTAAAACCTGAAACAACCATAGTGGCTGCTCCTTTGTCAGAGGAGCCTTTGATCTTATAGGCTGTAATGGATACAGCCATTTCATGGAGTTTATTATAAATCTGGTGTTCGGCCAGACCATCAATATTCCATTCAGTAATTCCTCTACCATCATGATTACATGTAGAAAGGTAGGGATTTTCTTCGAACTGGACATCCGGAGGAGAGGGCTTTTTGTAATAATTTTTCTTAGTAGAAAAACGTTCATTGGTGAGCTTGGAAAGAGAATTCTTTTGGGAGCTGGACTCTCCCTGTTGGGCAACCTTAAACTTTGAAAGTTTGGTATTGATTTTTTCCAAAATTTGCTCAGAGAGTTTGAAATCATCATTGAGGTCAGGAAACTTATCCTTTTGGAATTCAGGTATCTTGAAGATAGGATTTGAAAGAGGTTTGGAGCCAGGAGTGCTTTTAATAGGTATGGGAGCAGGAAAAGTAGAACTCTTGGTTTCTCCTATCTGATGAGATATAGTGTGGAGAACTTGATTAGTATAATTGTTTTGTTCAATTATTCTATCAAGATCCCTATTGAGAGGGGCCGAGGAAGGCCTATCATGTTTCGCCTTAAAAGGAGAAGCTTTAAGGATTTCATTAGAATAAGGAATTTTAATTCCTTCAAGAGGAGGAGTCACGGATTCAACAACCGTGTTTCTTTGAGTATACCATTTGGTAACGATAACGTTGAGAGAGTCAGTTTGGTTTTCTATCTTTCCGGTACGTTCGAACCAAAAGAAGAATTCCATATCGCACCAGAATCTTTTCATATCAGCTATCCATAGCCGACCAAACTCCTTTTGTTGCTCTTTGGAGTAGGTACTAGCGTACCATTTCCGTTTGATAGCGTCCTTTGGATGATTTCAACGGACCTTTAGAGCTTCAAGATCAGGAAAGTATTCTTCATCTGACTTGATGACTAGGAGGCTAGGGTCAGTTCTAACCTTTTGAGGAGGAGCCATGTCGGAGGCCGTAGGACTCCCTGGCTCGTAGAGGTTTTCGGGTTCGTTGACCCTAGTGGTTTGATAATAGACTTTTGGGACTGGACCAGAGAAGTCAACTCCCTTGATTTTCCCTTTGTCATTATCATGCTCATCACTTCCCTCCGGGGGTTTGGAAGTAGAGGCACGAGTGGAGACTGATCGGCGAAACGAAGAGTGCCGAGATGATTCTAGTCCAAGGAATTTTAGATCAATAGATCCGTCAGGATGTTGAACAACCCATTCAACTTGAGATTTTTTGGGATAAATCCGAATGGGTTGGGTGATAGCCTCAAAGTGCCTATCATTACTATGGAGAATTTCATCCCAAACAAGAGCCTTAGGAACAAAGACTGTCCTACGATCTTTGTTTGCTTCCATTAGGGTGGTAACCCCTTTAGGGCTCGTAAATCTAGCTTTAGGTGCTAGAGTTGTTCCCATTAGTCGATAATATACGCGGTATATAATCTCTATTTCTCTAGTGTTCTCCTTACTATTCATGTTTTTGGTTTTAACATTGAGAGTTAAAACATCCATGATGTTAGGATCATTAATATCTACAGAGAAATTGGGATAACAATTAAAGTATACCGGGTCGTCGGCGAGGTTACTTTGAATTACTCCTAAGAGCGAGTCGTCAAAATTAAGTAGACGAGCATCTCTTAGGATAGCACAGACAGGGATATCTAAGCCCTGTCGAAATAGAGGCTTTATAGCAACTTGAACAAGTCCAACATGCAGATAATTAAACTGGTTTTTGAACCTGTTTATATCTAACTCATTGAACAGTTGAATAATTTCTAGAGAATTATTAATAGCTACAGTAGACTCAGAGGTCTTGATATTATGTTTTTTCAAAAAACTAAATTTGCCGATTTGATAAATCATATTGAAAGATTCTTCTGGAATACTCCAGTTTTGAAGATTATTTTCAATAGTGGCAATCGGGGTTGCCTGAGAAGATAGGTTAACAGTATTTTTAATATGATTATTCATATTTTGACATGTTGTCTAGAGACTAACAGAGAAAACATCCATGTTCATATAAGCAAGTATATCACAGAAAACAGTTATGAAACAACGAAATCTAATTATATTAACACATCTATGGCTTATGGGATCTAAAAAGTTTTAATGGATTTACACAGGATTCTCCTAGTGTTATCTTAGTGACGGGACCACCAACAAGGTCTTAATGCTTATCTCAACTGCGACCATACTTTCAGGCTAACCAACGTCTAAACCAGAGATTAATTGGTTACTTCAAACACTTAGACAGAAGACTGTTACACCATACTTGAATTAAAACCCCCTTATAAGACAAGATATATTAACATAATTAAAGATTAAGTAATTTCATACCAGTTAAAGTAATATGTTCTTATAAGAACATAGTTTTGCCCATGCTCTAGACAGATTATGTGTTTAGCTGCTCATGCTAGACACACAATCTGCCAACATGGCTCTGATACCAGAAAATGGATCGTGAGTTTTATACTGAAAAGTAAACTTAAATCAGAGAATAGAGATATAAAAACTTACAAGTTTTATTGAAAGCTTTATGAAAACATTACAAGAAAGTTATACAAGAGATTGGGCAGAGAGAATTTCTAAGGATGGAAAATTTTCGGATGCCTACTCTGAAACATTACAATTCCTTATATAGGCGAAGAATACATCTATGGTGTACAAGTGGACGGCTAAGATCTTGCCGACAATTGTGAATTATTGCCTTTTAGAAAAGCAGAATAAGTGTTTGCTTTTTTGAAAAGCTGCCAGGAATCTTTCTGAGTGTGTTTGCTTTTTAAAGCAAAAGTAAATGCTTTTCTTTTCTGAAAAGTTGTTGTAGTCTTTAGGAGACATTGTGGGGTCCTGGATTCCAATCATGAATAGTTACTTATCATTTTCAGAGATAATTCTGGTTCTTTAAACCTCTATCTCTTGGAAAGATTAGTTTCCTATTCATAATAGGGATCTAGGTAGGCCGTAGCTATTCCTTGTGGATTTAGCATATCGCCATTGTCATCACTGCTTCCTGTAGAAGAAGCTTCTACAATGAGCTGAAGTAATTCATCTTCATTGGGCCTTTCTTGGCTCTCCAAGTCGGCCAAGGCCTTCTTTAATTTTTCTTTCAGAGCCTTCTTGCTTTGAGAAGAGCTGGAGGAGGCTGCAGCAGATTTTTCTTTGTCAGGAGTTCTGGGGGCAGTTGGTTTAGGAGTCCAACCTTTAATTTTTATTTCTTTAGACAAATACTTAATCCTGTGTTGTTCTTCTTTGGAGAAGTTCCAGGAGATAATATAGGATACTCGTTTTTTTGTAAAAAATTTGCACATTTGGATGTGCTCTGGTAGTGTGGAGCATCCTTCCTTAGTTAAAAAGTCAGGAAGTCGATTGAGAAATTGCTGGGGAAGAACTTCCTTAGTTCCTCCGAAACACATCCACCATTCATAAAACCATCTAGGTATGATGGTATCTATCATGGCAGGACAATATTTAACGAACCAAGTATGTCCTGGGCGAACAAACAAGAAGTTAAACCATGCCGACTTGTAGTCGTACCAGTTGAAAGTCTGAGGCCGATGTGGCATTGACAAAGCGATGGGAGTATGTAGGTGATCTACAAACCAGTTAAAAGGGGTTAGTACCCTCTTAATTGTAAACTTTGAGTAGTTAATGTGGTTGATATTGCGATCATCCATTGAATGTTCAACTTCAATAGAGTCTGTATCGACTAAAATGGCTTCATAGTACCGGCGGGTCTTGAGTGGATCTTCTGTGTCCACGAAATTGTTGTTGTTGTAGACCGGCTTGATCAGCTGGTTCAGAGGGTATCCTTCATAAGCCTTGTCTAAGGCAATAATAGGCATTACTTGAGTAGTAATGAATTTGAATTCTTCCTTTGCGGGGGAGGGTGGCGTAGCTTTGGCTGCAGTGGGATCAACTGCTTGAGCAAAGGTCTCTGGGGCCTTCATACCATAACTCTGCTTGGTTTGAACTGAGGAGCTGGCTGATGGCCCTTTGTCTATGGGCAAGTTAGTCTTCAAATCTACCAATTTCGTGGGCATTGGTGGTGAGAGCTTTGGAAACTGAATCTCTATCAGAGCAGAGTATTTGTTCTGGAGTGGAGATTGTACCTCCGTCTTGAGTGTAGGTATTTGTGGGACTGTTGGCCGCAATGGATTTGCGGATGCTGAGGGAGAATCAAATGGTCGCACCATTTTAGGTTGTTCTGATTTGTTTATGGGGTTTTTCCCCAGACTGGTTGGTCTTATGGCCCTGCAAAAATTCTCTTGTTAGAAAATCGAGGAGGGAGTTATTTTCTCCTTTAATAAATTCTATTTGAAAATCAAAGCTAGATAGAAGAGCTTGCCATCTAGCAAATATTTGTTTAGAAACAAGATTTTTAACATCTTTTTGTAAAATTTCTTTAGCCGATTTGCAATCAACTCGAAGAAGAAATTCCTTATTAATATGGTCATCTTGAAATTTAGTGATACATAGCACTATAGATAAAACTTCCTTTTTTACAGTGCTGTAATTCTTCTGAGCTGCATTCCATACCCCAGAAGTGAAACGAACTAACTGTTCGGGAGATCTATCCTTTACTCTCTGCTTCAGGATACCACCATATCCTATATCTGAAGCATCAGTCTCCACAATCATGAAGGCGTCAGGATTTGGGATACCTAGACAAGGAAGATTTTGTACTAAAGATTTAATCTTTATGACTGCATTGGTTTGATCAGAACTCTAGGGTACTGGGTTTTTCTTAAGACATTTATACAGGGGTTCACAGACCTGCCTAACATGAGGAATAAAATCAGCAACATAATTAAGGCTTCCTAAGAACCTTTGGAGTTGAGTTTTATCCATGATTTCATCAGGAAATTTGGACGAGAACTCGATAGCTCTACAAATAGGCTTGTGACTACCTTGATGCAAATCATGTCCTAAGAAACGGATAGAAGTTTGGAACAACTTCATCTTTTTTGTACTAACAACCAAACCATTTATTTTAACAATCTTGAAGAAAGTATTAAGATGCTTAAAATGCGAATCAATATTCTCAGAAAAGATTAACACATCATCAATGTATACAATTGACATATATGAGTAATCATTGAAAATTTTATTCATGATATTTTTGAATTCAGAGGGAGCATTTTTAAGCCCAAACGGTAAGACGTTCCATTTGTAGTGCCCAAAAGGGACGTTGAAGGCAGTCTTATATTTATCCTTTTCAGCAATTTGGATTTGCCAGAATCCTGACTTCATATCGAATTTGCTGTAAAGATTGGCTTTGAAAGTCCGTTTAAGGAGATCCCGTTTATTAGGAATCAGATGGCGGATCCATTTTAGGACCGCATTTAAAGGCTTGTAATTTATAACAAGCCGAGGAGTTCCTCTTTTTTTCTCTGCACTATTGTTAACATAAAAGGCAGAGCAACTCCAGGGGGAATTGGAAGGTCTAAGAATTCCTTTGTCGAGAAGATGGTTAATTTATGTTTTATAGATTTCCATCATCTTTTGATTCATTTGGATGGGTCTGGCTTTTGTAGGAATATTTTGTTCATCAAAGCCACAAATATAAGGAAGCTCGACGAGATGTTTTTTGCGTTCCCAAAATGCATTCGGCAATTCGGAGCAGATTTCATCCTCAAACTTTTTTTGGAGAATGGTTATTTTAGTGATCATCTCCTGGATTTTTAAAGTGTGCTCAATATGTTTGAGCTGAACATCTTGTTTTAGGAAACTAATGTGGGTGGAAAGTCGATTAATTTTAAACACAGTTTCCTCCTTAATGCGTTGTCCGTCTTCCTTAGAAAGGGGACGAAGAAGGGGAAAGAACAGCTCATTTCCCAAGAGGGTAGAGCGAATACCATCATAATCACTCCAGTAAGGGCGAATTTGATTTACGAAGGGTATTCCAAGAATAATATCTTCAGTGATATCCTTAGTGATAACAAAGTTATTGATAAGGCAAATGTCGTTATTGCATACATGAGCTCTAGGAAGTTGGTAATTAATTTTCATTTTTTCGCCAGTGGCTGAATAGAGGCGAGAGGTACTCTTTTGTAGATACTAAGTAGGAATGAGGCCTTTGACGATACAATTGCTGTCAGCGCTTGTATCAAAGAGGGCGACTCTGTTTAAAATGAAGTCTTTGTCGATAACGATTTTAACGACAATATGCTCGCTATAGGCTTTAATAGCTGTTATGGTTTTGCCTGAAGAGGAGGGAGCATCTTCGCCAGGAAAAGAGATAGGTTCATGGAGATAATCATTTGGAATGATCGGAAGGTTACGAGGAGACTCGGGTGGCGAGATTTTCTCTGGAGGCGAAGCAGATCGTAAGACTTGTTCTGTCAAAGCGTTTGAAGTAACCAATTAATCTCTGGTTTAGACGTTGGTCAGCCTAAAAGTATGGTCGCAGCTGAGGTAAGCGTTAAGACCTTGTTGGTGGTCCCGTCACTAAGATAACACTAGGAGAATCCTGTGTGAAGCCATTAAAACTTGTTAGATCCCATAAGCCATAGATGTGTTAATATAATTAGATTTCGTTGTTTCATAACTGTTTTCTGTGATATACTTGCTTATATGAACATGGATGTTTTCTCTGTTAGTCTCTAGACAGCATGTCAAAATATGAATAATCATATTAAAAATACTGTTAACCTATCTTCTCAGGCAACCCCGATTGCCACTATTGAAAATGATCTTCAAAACTGGAGTATTCCAGAAGAATCTTTCAATACGATTTATCAAATCGGCAAATTTAGTTTTTTGAAAAAACATAATATCAAGACCTCTGAGTCTACTGTAGCTATTAATAATTCTCTAGAAATTATTCAACTGTTCAATGAGTTAGATATAAACAGGTTCAAAACCAGTTTAATTATCTGCATGTTGGACTTGTTCAAGTTTCTATAAAGCCTCTATTTCGACAGGGCTTAGATATCCCTGTCTGTGCTATCCTAAGAGATACTCGTCTAGTTAATTTTGACGACTCGCTCTTAGGAGTAATTCAAAGTAACCTCGCCGACGGCCCGGTATACTTTAATTGTTATCCCAATTTCTCTGTAGATATTAATGATCCTAACATCATGGATGTTTTAACTCTCAATGTTAAAACCAAAAACATGAATAGTAAGGAGAACACTAGAGAAATAGCGATTATATACCGCGTATATTATCGACTAATGGGAACAACTCTAGCACCTAAAGCTAGATTTACGAGCCCTAAAGGGGTTACCACCCTAATGGAAGCAAACAAAGATCGTAGCACAGTCTTTGTTCCTAAGGCTCTTGTTTGGGATGAAATTCTCCATAGTAATGATTGGCACTTTGAGGCTATCACCCAACCCATTCGGATTTATCCCAAAAAATCTCAAGTTGAATGGGTTGTTCAACATCCTGACGGATCTATTGATCTAAAATTCCTTGGACTAGAATCATCTCGGCACTCTTCGTTTCGCCGATCAGTCTCCACTCGTGCCTCTACTTCCAAACCCCCGGAGGGAAGTGATGAGCATGATAATGACAAAGGGAAAATCAAGGGAGTTGACTTATCTGGTCCAGTCCCAAAAGTCTATTATCAAACCACTAGGGTCAACGAACCCGAAAACCTCTACGAGCCAGGGAGTCCTACGGCCTCCGACATGGCCCCTCCTCAAAAGGTTAGAACTAACCCTAGCCTCCTAGTCATCAAGTCAGATGAAGAATACTTTCCTGATCTTGAAGCTCTAAAGGTCCGTTGGAATCATCCAAAGGACGCTATCAAACGGAAATGGTACGCTAGTACCTACTCCAAAGAGCAACAAAAGGAGTTTGGTCGGCTATGGATAGCTGACATGAAAAGACTCCGGTGCGATATGGAATTCTTCTTTTGGTTCGAACGTACCGGAAAGATAGAAAACCAAACTGACTCTCTCAACGTTATCGTTACCAAATGGTATACTCAAAGAAACACGGTTGTTGAATCCGTGACTCCTCCTCTTGAAGGAATTAAAATTCCTTATTCTAATGAAATCCTTAAAGCTTCTCCTTTTAAGTCTTGAACCCGCAACAACAATACCAACAACAATCGTCCTAGTCCAGGTTCACAATAACAACATCAACAACAAAGGCTCAAATCAAGATCACTCAAAGTGTTAGTGAAGAACAATACTAACACTAGAAACATTTGAGACAAGTAAAAATCTCGGCCAAGATACAACAAGAACATAATTTTCGGCCAAGGACACAAAGTGGACAGATTGTTATTTTCCGGAAATTTCAGTTTTCAATTTTTTTTTAATAGTTTTCAAGTCTCAAGCACAAGATTGATCTTGTTAGAACAAAATCAACGATGGATTTGATACCAAATGATACGAGAAAAATAACAGAAGCACGAAACAACTCCAAACAGTCCACAAATTACAAGATTTGAGGACCTATGGGAGACCAACTCTTGGATTCAACAAATATAACAAGAATACAAGATACAAGAGTGTATTTTAACACCAAAACAGCTACAAAAACGTGATGAACAAGATGACAACAAATAAAACCAGATTTGGATTTCGCAATAACAAGATACAGAAAGGATAGTAACTTGGCATACAATATTCACAAATCTAAGAACCCTAACAATGAGAAAGGACCCTAAGACAAATGAATAACAACATCAAGTTCTTACTTGGACCAAGAGGGACTCATGAACCTCAAGACCTAAGTTTCCAAGCAAACAAACAACAAAAGTGATTCCACCCTCTTGTTGTTACCTAGTTCCAAGTTTCAGATTTGCCTCAAGGAAAGAGGACTTTGTCTTTCTATGTTATACGATATTCATATTCATCAAAAACTAATGAATGAAACCCTAAAATGTTCTATTTATAGATATTACAAAAATAGTGTGAAATGTCCATAATACCCCTCAAGGGTGAGGTGCCCATCAAGTGCAAGAAGTGGGCTGATTTTGGTGTGTTTAGGCCCTCTTTTACACTTCACTTGTGCACTTCCTTGGACCAATTCATTACGCACTCATTCACGTCCATCCTCGTGGTCATACTTGTATCAATCCATCCCAACCTAAATCGATGAAAAGAGGCCCACAGGTCTAGTGCCCTTACTAGCCCAGTTAAGTTAATCCTCCTCTCAGCTGCAATGCCCATCTTAGGATGACCATGATCTATAAAAAAGTTGTCCTTCTTATATATATGTTTCATCCCCTCTACACAACATCTCAAGTTTACCACAACCAAAGTCATAGCCAAGATATGTGTAGAGTCAGAAATAGGATCAGCCGATGGTGGAAAAAAAGGTTAAGCATCCAATGTAGGTGGTTGTGCATCATGTGCAAAAGATGATGAAATTTGCTGTGGTACCTGAGTTGTACAATCTCAAACTAGGGCATAACTGATACCGACTTACTTGTTGAACTGGATACCTCATTCGATCCTTCCTCAGACTGGACGCCGCCAGTGTCCTCCTCCTTTACCAAACCAGAAATGGATCCAGACTCAACCTCATCTTTGGATCCTAACTGAGACTCATCCTTATCCTCTATACATCATCCTCATAAGCCCTCTCTCCTTCCTAAGACTGGGAAGAGTGTAGTGGTAAAGTTTGGGCCTTCTTCATCCTCGGCCTGGGAACCGATGTAAGTGTAGTCTTCTAGGCCTAGCTTGTGTCGATGTGAACTGAGTGCCCGGTTGTGTATATTCTAGGTTATATGTGTTCTTAGGATACCCAATATAGCTACAAAAATAACTGTTGTAGCCTCGGCCTGCCTCTGAGAGCGACCCCTAGTCCGTGAGGCCAATGATCTATCCGGGGCAATCGGTACTCCTCCATTGAGCCACTGCACTCAGGGTACTCATCCCAAATCATTGATTTCACTTCATTCTTATGGCCACCTTAGATGTCGTGGTACTTGAAAAAATAGTTTTTAGTGATTGAAACAGAAGATAAAAACAAAAAGTTTGAAAAATAAATCAAAACAATCAAGGTAGGGTTCCTATGACCCCAATTATGGGTCGTAGGTTCTACTTATGGGGTCCGTAGGTGCCCTCGTAAGTGTTAGTTAAAGCCCTAAAACTGTAGGTCTTCAGATATGATAGCTAAAATGGCACTTACGGCTTATAGGTGCCACTTACGAGGCTCATAATTACCTTCGTAGGTACTCTCATCTAAGAGTACTTCAAATTTTTCCTATTTTTTCACTCCCACACTGTGTATATTGCATACTTGAGTCCAAATCATACACAACAACATTTATCAAAATAAACTTCACAGGAATTGCATAAAAAAATTGGGTTTTTCATCTACCTTTTCAACTTCTACTTCCATTTAAGGCATGATGACAGATTTCCCAATCAAGAACAATGCCCAATTTCATATTTTTGTCATTCTAGGCTCCTACTAACATGATTTATGAGTATCATTCAACTATCAAATTTTATTCAAGTACAAACTCACTTTATTTACGTAATAACATAGTTATCACTGTAGGAGAAAATAATTATTACCTTAATTCATAGATGACGAAAGTAGGACGTTTATAAATACTAATGAACCCCTAACTCTTAAGTGATTTGTACATGCAAATAAACTTTTGGTAGTGAGATTGTGAAGAATTCTTTCCTTTTATGGAGTCTATAGGGAGATGGGGAGTCTAAATTTAAAAGGGAGTTGCAAAATAGGAGAGTAGTAGGGAATAGGATCGGGTTTAGGGTATTTAAGGGTATTGATAGGCCGGATCAGATTAGATCCACTTAGGTCCGCCCCAAATTTCAAGTTTGTGGACCCAAAATTTTTGGCCACTTACGGCCCGTAAGTGTTCCGTCGTATGTGGCAGAAAATTTTGTCACCCCTCAAAACTTTGATTCTGATATCAATGACATTACTTACGAGGTCATAACTGGTACTTATGACCCCCTTAAGTGGGTTTATGAGTAGGAATTCAAAAACCCAAATTTCTCAAATTTTCCCTCTGACATCTACTGCATCACTTACAAGACTTAGGGGCCCCATAAGTGGGTTAGTAAGTCCCCTTACCTAGAATTTTCTGAATTTTTGCGATTTTATACCAAGATCCAGGTATTTTCTCATGCTTTACACCTATAAAAATGAAAAAACCTATGTGAACACTAAATTAGTGGGTTGTCTCCCACTCAGCGCTTGATTTAATGCAGCGGTACGACGTGGCTATGTTAGATACTCAGACGTCACCAATAAGCCCATGGGTTGCCTCTCATGAAGCACCTAATTTAACGTCGAGGCACGACTTGGTTGCCTTGGTTACTCAAAATTCTCCAAGGCTTACATCAACACAAACTTTCACTTTATCACTATTCCCATATAGTGCTCTACATGCTGCTCGTTCACCTTGAACGGGACTTCAACATCTCATTTCAACTCAATAGCACCATGCGGGAAAACCCTAAGCATGGTGAATGGTCCATACTACCTAGACTTTAACTTGCCAGGAAACAAGCAAGATCTTGAATTATAAAACATGACCATATCATCGGGCTCAAACACCATTTGTTTCTTTGTACAGAGCTGAACTCTCATAAGATCGGAGCTAAAATTCATCCCACTAATTCACCTTGATCATCCTCAAGTTACTTGCAGTATGCCACTCAAAATTTAGCTTTTTCAACGCCCATAATGCCTTATGCTCAAGTTTGATCGAGAAGTGGCATGCTTTTCCATACACAAGCTAAATTGAAGAGGCACCTATGGGGTATTAAAAGCTATTAGGTAGGCCCATAAAGCATAATCTAACTTACTTGACCAATCAGTCTTGTTGGCATTCACAGTTTTTGCCAATATGGACTTGATCTAACGATTGGAGACCTCAACCTGCCCACTCATTTGCGGATGGTAAGGTGTTGCCACCTTATACTTCAAACCATATTTTTTTAGAAGGGCCTTAAGTAGATAATCATAGAAGTGAGACCCACCAACACTAATAACGAAACATGGAGTGTCAAATCAAGAAAATATGTTTTTCTTCAAAAA
Organism: Capsicum baccatum var. pendulum; assembly: GCA_030864225.1. Taxonomy (NCBI): domain Eukaryota; kingdom Viridiplantae; phylum Streptophyta; class Magnoliopsida; order Solanales; family Solanaceae; genus Capsicum; species Capsicum baccatum. The sequence goes on along the minus strand of CM061560.1, from coordinate 152,114,009 downwards.
TATAATGATTCTTTTTCCCTCATTATTAGGAAGTGATACGGTTAGGGCAGCCTCCACAGGTACACGGCCTTTCACACGAAGCCAAGCTCGGGAATTACAAAAGCTCCAAGCTTTGTTCATGCAAATGGCCGTGTGTGAGTTGGTGATTGAACCAACCAAGGACCTAAACATTTTTATGTGTGAAGAGAGGTCCTAATATGTAATAAACTACTCTCCAAGGTTGGCACAAGAAGCAAGGGCGGATGGGTCATTTTACCCCTTTTGTTTGTAGTATAAATAGAACATGTTAGAGAGTTGTTCCCTAGTTTTTGAATGCTGATTTTTGTAACCTAAAAACACTAAACATTTCCTCTCTCTTCCACTCATAGAAGCCGCCCCTATTATCTCACAAGTATAGGGATACTTGTGTTGTCTCTTTGGCTAGAAACAAGGGTTTTGAGGTTGTTGAGTGCCTCTTGGTCCTCGTAAGAACTTGGTGTTTATATTCATTAGACTTAGGGTCCTCTCTTGATGTTAGGGTTCTTAGTTACTTGAATGTTATATGTCAAGTTATCTATCTTTCTTTATCTTGTTATTGTGTTGATTTTGTTATCTTAAAGTCTAGTGAAGCCGTGTGGGGCTCTTTTCGATTCACTAGCATTGTTATCTATCTTGTTGTTCTTGTGTTGTGGGCTGAAAAACCGAAACTTAAACTTGTTGTTCTTGTGTTGTTGGACTGAAATCCGAGCCTACTTGAAGCTCTTGGTGTTGTTGGTTTGATTTTGTATCATTTGGTATCAAAGCAAGACCGGTTGTGTTCCAACATAACCCATCTTGGGCTAGTTCACGGCTTAAACAAACTACACCAAAAAGAAATTCTGAAAATCTGTCCATTAAAAGTTGAAACCAAGAATGATGTTGTATGTTTAGATCTAGGTGTTATTTTGCTTGTTTAGTGAGTTTCTAGTGTTGGTTTCTTTCTCACCAACACTAAAGTGTCTAGATCCAAAAGTTGAGCTTGAAAACTTGAACATTGTGTAGTGACTTGAAGTGGCCGAAAGTTGTATGTTGTTGATAACCAAAAAAAAAAAAAATCGGTGGTTGTGTGTTTATGTGCTAAAGAAGTTGATGAAGTTTGTTGAGGTGTTCATCTTTTGAACTTGTTCATCTTGTTGTGTGCTCAAGTGGTAAGACAAGCTATAAAGTTGTTGTGAAAGACTTGCACCCATCACCTTTTAGTCTTGTCAATCACTTTTCCCTAATTCAAGGAGCCTTGTTTTGTGGGATTAGTCAACCAAACCCCACTTTCTTGAGTTTGAAAAGGGTGAAATACTACAAGACTTTATTTTTCCCACCAAAACACTTTGCAAACTATAACAAGTTGTGTGAATATTAACACAAAACAAAAAAAAAAGAAAAAAGAGAGACTCCACTAGACCACTACATTTCCAAGCCCCTCCAATGCCACAAGAGGGATTTGGACGCCAAGTACCTCCACTAAATCCGAACCCTCCATTCCAAGCTCCATTAACCCAAAGACCGCAAATTCCAAATCCTCCGAATCAAAACGGCCAAGGCCGGCCAGCCCACTTTGAAGGATACGGTAGAGAGGAGTATGAAGGAGAGGGAGCCTTTAATGATGCTTATATAAGGGAGGAGGAGTTATGAGGGGGTCGAAGAGAACCTAGGAGATACTGGGGGTATGGAGATAGGGGAACCGACACCAAGAGAGAGACATAGGCATCAACACCATCAAGTTGAGCCTACCCATCTTTAAGGGTGAAAGTGACCCCGAGACCTACTTAACTTGGGAATCGGCTTGTGACAAAGTTTTCCAAGTTAATGACATCTCGGATGAAAAGAAGAGTTGCTACGCTATAGCTCACCTCGAGGGCTATGCTAACACTTGGTGGGAGTATGTTAAATGATTTGGTAATGAATTAGTGGATGGGCAGCCACCACCTTGGTATCGGTTGAGGTATTTGATGAGACAACGATACCTTCCCGAGAGATATCGTCATGAGTTGCTCGCTAGATTATATGGCTTGCGGCAAGGAGGCAAGAGTGTGATGGCCTATTTTGACGAGTTCCAACAACTCATGTTGAAACTTGATCATCGTGGGGAGCAAATCAGTCACGACATCATCCGGTTCAAGTGTGGGTTGAAGAAAGAGATCTCCACTCATTTGACCCTTCACCGGTTTGAAACCATTGACGGTATATTCCAAGCGGCCCTAGAGATTGAAAGGGAACTTAAGGAGAGATCAGCCTTCAAGGCAAGGGTACAAAACCCCTCGGGTTGGCCCAAAAACAAGGACCAACCCGCCCCTACGAAGCTGCCCGAGTCCAAAACAGTCCCTAAGTTCCCTCCAAAATCGGAGGCTCACAAATATCCCAACCCAAAGGGGTTCCAATGCTTCAAGTGCCAAGGTTGGGGGCATAAGGCAATGAATGTCCGAACCGGCGCAATGTGATCCTACGAGAAGGGAAAGTGTACTACCTTGGTGAGGAGGTGGTTTCCGAAAGGGGGGAGGATGAGGCCGAGCCTCAAGATGGAGAGGGAGCTGAAAATGGGCCGAATGATGATGAATTAGATGGTAGTGAAGATGTCTATCCACAAGAAGGGGAGTGTGTGGTTCCAAACTTTGTGGTTAGACGTGTCATGATTAGTAAGGCGATGGATGACCCGAGTCAAAGGGAAAATCTATTCCATACTAAGTGTCTTGTAAAGGGGAGTGTGTGCACCTTGGTGATTGATAGTGGTAGTTGTACAAATGTTGCGAGCCATGCTATGGTAAATTTCTTGAAGTTACCAACTACACTACACACTAGTCCTTACAAGCTACAATGGTTGAACGATTGTGGTGAATTAAAGGTCACAAGGCAATGTGTGATTCGGTTTAAGGTGGGAAACTACCACGATGAAGTGCTTTGTGAAGTGATCCCAATGCAAGCATGTCACTTGTTGTTAGGTAGACCATGGCAATATGATAGGTCTACTGAACACGATGGGAGGTCCAACCGGTATACGCTTGAGAAGGATGGCCGAAAGGTCACACTTCACCCTCTTTCACCCTCCCAAGTAAATGAGTGGCATCAAAAGATGAGAGAGTTAAAGGGAAAGGGGAAGGAATTCGGAAAGGGAGAAAAGGGGGGGGGGATGCCGTAGGTGAGGAAGTAGGGACATCCGAGGCTGTCCCAACGACAAGGGAGATGGAAAACGTAGTGATGTTGGCTAGGAGGAAAGAACTCTTCGTGGACCATGATGAAAACAAGCCGATGTTACTTTTGGCCCATTGTTTTAATACTAACCCCACTAATTCTTCCATTTCCCCTTTGATTTCTTGTGTATTGCAGGAGTATGAAGATGTATTTCCTCAAGAACTTCCGCAAGGATTGCCCCCACTTCGGGGAATTGAGCACCAAATTGATTTGGTGCCGGGTTCACAACTTCCAAACAAACCGGCCTATAGGAGCAATCCCATGGACACTAAGGAGCTTGAAAGACAAGTTGAGGAGCTTCTCAACAAGGGATACATCAAGGAAAGCATGAGTCCGTGTGCTGTTCCGGTGCTTTTGGTACCAAAGAAGGACGGAACTTGGCGCATGTGCGTCGATTGTAGAGCCATCAAAAAAATCACAATAAGGTATCGTCATCCAATCCCTAGACTAGATGATATGTTAGATGAGCTCCACAGATCTTGTTTGTTTTCTAAAGTGGACCTTAGGAGCGGCTATCACCAAATTCGTATGCAACCCGGTGATGAGTGGAAGACCGCATTCAAGACCAAATTCGGTCTATATGAGTGGCTAGTCATGCCCTTCGGCCTTACCAATGCTCCTAGCACATTTATGAGGCTAATGAATCATGTAATGAAGCCTTATATTGGAAAGTTTGTGGTGGTTTACTTTGATGATGTGTTGGTGTATAGTAAATCTATTGATGATCATGTAATGCATTTGAGATGTGTGTTTGATGTGCTCCGAAAGGAGAAGCTGTATGCCAACATGGAGAAGTGTTCGTTTGGTGTTGATAAAGTTATATTCTTGGGTTTTGTTGTGAGCTCAAGGGGTGTGGAAGTGGACGATTCCAAGATAGACTCTATTCAAAGTTGGCCGACCCCTAAAACTATTGGAGAAATCCGAAGTTTCCACGGGTTGGCAAGCTTTTATAGGAGGTTTGTCAAAGGATTTAGTTCCATAGCAGCCCCCTTGACCGAGGCAATTAGAAAGGACGGACCCTTTAAATGGGGTGATGAGCAGGCTAGGGCTTTTGAGGCCTTGAAAGCTACGCTCATCTCGGCGCCTTTATTGCAATTGCCCGATTTTGATAAGATGTTTGAAGTAGAGTGTGATGCTAGTAAGGTTGGCATCGGGGCTGTTTTGATGCAAGAAGGTAAGCCCGTTGCTTATTTCAGTGAAAAGCTCAAAGGGGCAACTCTTAATTACTCAACTTATGATTTGGAGTTGTACGCCCTTGTTAGAGCCTTGGGAAATTGGCAACATTATTTGTGGCCTAAGGAGTTTGTGATACGAACGGATCATGAGTCGTTGAAACACCTTAAGAGCCAAGACAAGTTGAATAGGCGTCATGCTAAGTGGATTGAGTTCATTGAGACTTTCCCTTATGTAATTCATTACAAAAGGGGAAAGGAAAATGTTGTTGCCGATGCCTTGTCTAGGAAGCATGTGCTTGTTGCTACCTTGTCTTCGAAATTGATGGGTTTTGAGAGCTTGCGGTTGTTGTATCCCGAGGATCCTACCTTTGCTCCTATTTTTAGGGAATGCGAAGAGTGGGGAAGGGACCGTTGGCTTAAGGAGAATGACCATTCCTCCTACTCTCGGTTCGATGGGTATTTGTTCAAGGGGAGGAGGTTGTGTGTTCCTTCTAGTTCTTGGAGGGAATTATTTGTGAGGGAGGCCCATGACGGAGGCCTCATGGGTCACTTTGGGGTAGACAAGACCCTCGGAATCTTAGAGGAGAACTTCTATTGGCCCAAAATGCGCAAAGACGTCACTAAAGTATGTAGTCAATGCGTGGCCTACCGGAGTGCGAAGTCTCGTCTCCTACCTCAAGGATTATACACCCCACTCCCTACTCCCCTTAGGCCTTGGTTGGACATTTCGATGGATTTTGTTTTGGGGCTGCCAAGGACTAGAAAGGGCCGAGATAGCATTTTTGTTATTGTTGATAGATTCTCTAAAATGGCTCATTTTATTCCATGTGCTAAAACCGAGGATGCTCGTAGTGTAGCTTCATTATTTGTTGCACATGTTGTAAAGCTTCACGGGGTACCGAGGACTATTGTGAGCGATAGGGACTCCAAGTTCCTAAGTCTCTTTTGGAAGTCCATGTGGGGTAGGCTTGGAACGAAGTTACTTTTCTCCACGTCTTGTCACCCACAAACCGATGGCCAAACGGAGGTAGTAAATAGAACCTTGGGGTCTATGCTACGTTCTATGGTTAAAGGTAAACTGACTTCATGGGAAGATCACCTACCGTTGGTGGAATTTGCATACAACCGGGTAATACATTCGAGCAAGGGAATGACTCCCTTTGAATGTGTTTACGGCCTGAATCCCCTTACCCCTTTAGATCTCACTCCTTTGTCTAGTGATACCATGACCAGCTTAGATGTAAATAAAAGAGCTGAGGCAATGAAGAAAATGCATGAGACGGTGCGGATCAAGCTTGAAACGAAGAACCAAGAGATTGCAAAAAGGGTAAACAAAGGGAGAAGAAGGCTTGTGCTTGAACCCGGAGATTGGGTGTGGGTGCATCTTCGAAAGGATCGGTTTCCAGCTCAAAGGAAGTCCAAATTGCTGCCAAGGGGTGATGGTCCTTTCCAAGTACTTGAGAGAATCAATGACAACGCCTACAATATTGACCTTCCACCGGAATATCAAGTGCACAACACTTTCAACGTTGGTGATCTCTCCCTTGTGGATGCGGTTGAAGATGACCAAATGCTGAATTTGAGGTCAAATTCCTCTCAAGATGGAGAGGATGATACGGTTAGGTCAGCCTCCACAGGTACACGGCCTTTCACACGAAGCCAAGCTCGGGAATTACAAAAGCTCCAAGCTTTGTTCATGCAAATGGCCGTGTGTGAGTTGGTGATTGAACCAACCAAGGACCTAAACGTTTTTATGTGTGAAGAGAGGTCCTAATGTGTAATAAACTACTCTCCAAGGTTGGCACAAGAAGCAAGGGCGGATGGGTCATTTTACCCCTTTTGTTTGTAGTATAAATAGAACATGTTAGAGAGTTGTTCCCTAGTTTTTGAATGCTGATTTTTGTAACCTAAAAACACTAAACATTTCCTCTCTCTTCCACTCATAGAAGCCGCCCCTATTATCTCACAAGTAGAGTGATACTTGTGTTGTCTCTTTGGCTAGAAACAAGGGTTTTGAGGTTGTTGAGTGCCTCTTGGTCCTCGTAAGAACTTGGTGTTTATATTCATTAGACTTAGGGTCCTCTCTTGATGTTAGGGTTCTTAGTTTCTTGAATGTTATATGTCAAGTTATCTATCTTTCTTTATCTTGTTATTGTGTTGATTTTGTTATCTTAAAGTCTAGTGAAGCCGTGTGGGGCTCTTTTCGATTCACTAGCATTGTTATCTATCTTGTTGTTCTTGTGTTGTGGGCTGAAAAACCGAAACTTAAACTTGTTGTTCTTGTGTTGTTGGACTGAAATCCGAGCCTACTTGAAGCTCTTGGTGTTGTTGGTTTGATTTTGTATCAGGAAGTGAAACCGCCCCCACCCATTTAGAAACATAGCCAACCACTACCAGAATGTACTTCATCCTACAGGAGCTCACAAATGGTCCCATAAAATCAATTCCCCACACATCAAACAACTCTAACACATAGATAGACATCATGGGGAGTTCATGTTTCTGCAAAATATTACCTTACCGCTGACACTAATCACAGGCTTGAGAAAAATCATGAGCATCCTTTTAGATAGTTGGCCAATAATACCCACATCGTAGAATTTTATGGGTTGTGTAGGTACCATCATGATGACCCCCAACTGGTGATAAAAGACAAGCCTCGAGAATGCTCATCATCTCAACCTCAGGAATACATCTTCGAATAACTCTATCCATACAAATTCAAAAGAGATAATAAGGTTCATCCTAGAAAACTCCCTTATCTCATGCATGAATCGCTTACACTACTGGAAAGATAAATCTTTTCGAACAAGATCACTTGCCAAAAAGTTGGCAAAATTGGTGAACCGAGGATTAAGTCTTGAAATGTTGCCAAGACCTGCTCATCTGGAAAAGGTATCATCTATATTAAATTCATCCACTAACTTCCATATTACCTCTTCCTCGAGACAAGATAAGTGATCTGCAACCTGGTTCTTAGTACCTTTCTGGTCTTTAACCTCAATGTCAAATTCTTGCAACAAGAGGACCCAATATATCAACCTCGGCTTCACATCCTTCTTCAACATTAGATATATCAATGTTGTATGATCAGTGTGAACTATGACTTTGGTCCCTATCAAATACGACCAAAATTTCTCAAAAACAAAAACCACCGCGAGTAACTCCTGCTCATTGATTGTATAATTTTTCTGCACATAGTTTAATGCCTTGCAGGAATAGTAGATAGGGTGAAGGATATTTTTACTTCATTGGCCTAGGACAGCTCCTAAAGCCACACCATTAGCATCATACATCACCTCTAAAGGCAAGAAACAATCAGGAGACATAATAATAGAAGTCGAGATCAACCGTTCCTTAAGGCACTCAAATTCCTTGAAAAATTTATCATCAAACACGAACTTCACCTCCTTCTCTAAAATCTTGCATAATGGATTAGCAATTTTAGAGAAGTCCTTGATGAATCACCTATAAAACCCAGCATGACCCAAGAAATATCAGATACTCTTTGCTGAATAGAAAGAGGTATCTTTTCAATCACCTCTATCTTTGCCCTATCAACCTCAACACCCCATTTTGAAATCTTGTGTCCAACAATAATCCCTTCCTTCACCATAAAGTGGAACTTTTCCTAATTTAAAACCAGGTTACACTCCATATCTGAAGTACATTAGTAAAATGGGCTAGACAATCATCAAAAGAGTCCCCCAACAATCGAAAAGTCATCCATAAAGACCTTTATAGTGTCCTCCACCATATCAAAAAACATCGCCATCATACAATCTTGGTAGGTGGAAGAAGCATTGCACAGTCCACATGGCATCCTTTTGAACGCAAAATAACCATATGAGAAAGTAGAAGTAGTCTTGTCTTGGTCTTTGGGTGTAGTGGAAATCTGATTGTACCATGAATAATCATCAAGAAAATAGCATCAACCCCTGCCTGCAAGTTTGTCTAGCATTTTATCCATGAACGGCATAGGAAAGTGGACCTTTTGAGTCCAAGTGTTCACCTTTCTATAGTCCATGCACTCTCTCAATCTAGTAAACGGTCTCATGTGCACTAACTCATTCTTTTTGTTTGGGACCACAGTTATCCCACCCTTCTTAGGTACACACTGAACCAGGTTGACCCACTTGTTACCTACAATGGGGTAAACCACGCTACATCTAACCACTTTATGATCTCTTTCTTCACCATCTCTTGTATAAGTGGATTCAAATGACCTTGGTGCTTGATGTTGGGAACACAATCCAATTCAAGCTGAATTTTATGAGTACAAATCCTTATAAAATCCCCACAATATCTGCAATAGTCCATCCGAGGGCTCACATAAATATTTGAAACTAAAATCAATGTCTTAACCTGCAACTCCAATAAATCAGTAATAATAATGACCGGCAAGGTACTTTCACCACTCAAAAATGCATATCACAGAAGATATGGGAGGGCCTTCAATTCTAAAATCATGGCTCTCCAATAGATAGTTGAGCTGGTAGAGTATATCTAGTTTTCAAGTCAAGATCCAACTTCTTTGGAGCATAAGAATAAGAACCACTGCCATACAGTTCCCTCACCATCACATTATATTCATCAATACCATCACTTTCGAAGTTCATAATTGCCGCTAGAGGTGGGTATTCGGTATTCGGTTTGAAATTCAAAATTCGAATTCGGTAATTTGGTAATTGTATTTGAACATAGACACCATATACCATACTTATAAATATCAGTTCGGTATTTGGTAAATTAAACTTTGGTTTAATACGGTATTTGGTAATACCTTATTTAAAGTTGGAGATGTGCAAATGTACGTTTAAACTTCAAAAAGTATATTTAATAGAAACCCTATTTAGTATTCGTTTTGTTGCTTTTTATAAATATATTATCAAGGTCCAAGAGATTCTTTGAGATGACTAGTACTACTGTCTATTAGGTTATATATATATATATATATATATATATATATATATATATATATATATATATTCGATAAATACCGAATACCAAATGGTATTAATATCTTGTACCAAACCCAATCCTGAATACCGAAATATTAAAATTTTACTCCCAAATACCATACCAAATACCAAATTACAAATTTTTTTGGTTCGATTCGGTAATTCGGTTTTTCATATTTTATGCCCAGCTCTAATAGTCGTTGCTAGTGCCTCAACCCCAAGTCTCTCCTCGATAGGTACCGTCAATGCATCATCATCAATAGTGTACATATCTTTTGGTTGTCGCATCAACAAACACACATTAAAAGTTACTAATTTATCATTGAGTGTAAACATCATCTGCCCTATCTCCATATCAACCAATGCCCTACCCATAGCTAGAAAGGGCCTTTCCAAGATAATAGGGACTTTGAAATCTAACTCACAATCAAGGATCACAAAATTAGCTGGAAATATGAAGGACACCATCTTCACCAACACACCATATAATACGCCAACCAATTTCTTCACAGTGCGATCGGCCATTAATAACCTCATAGATGTCGTTTGGGTGCCCCCAACCTTAACTGCTTGTACACCAACAACAATATCATATTGATACTAGCTCCTTAATCACACAAAGCTTAAGAAAAGATAAAGGAGAAAATAGTAAATGGGATAGACTCTAGGGTCCTCCTTATTCTCTACTAAAGATTGAGAAGTAATATCACTATGGTGGTGCATATTATCAGTACGCTTAAAAGTCACTATCTGCTTCTTGGTAACTAAATCCTTCATGAACTTTGTGTATCTTGGCATCTGCTCCAATGCTTCTATAAAAGGAATATTAACAAATAGTTCCTTTAATATCGACATAAACTTCCGATACCTTCATTTCTCTTGCTTTTTCTTTAATCCCTAAGGAAAAGAAGGGGAGGTCTTAGAATAGTCTTGAATATAGGATTGACTTCATTCTCCTTTTCTTAATCATCCTCAACTCTTCAATCAACACTAGTAGATTATTATAATAACTCACCACTAGTTACCAATTTTTTAGGTTTTGCTTTGGGTGCATCATCAATATCAGCAACATCATCCCGAACTTTATCAACTATAAGCATAGAGGGGTCAATGGTAGCTTTACCACTCTGAATGGTGATGGCTAAACAATGACTGACATTCTTTGGATTCTTTATAGTATTACTCAAAAGAGTGCCTGATTGATGCTGATTCAAGTTCGTTGACATTTAACCAAATTATTACTCAAGTTGCTTGATCGTAGTAGCATGCGATTCCAATTTATGGATCTAACTTGAAATGTCTTCCTCAATCTCCTTAAGCCAACTTTCTTGATTTTTTATTCCTTTACCAATTTAGCGAGCAATGCCTCCATCCTTGACTTAGTATCACAATTCACCCGGTGGAACATACACACTACTCTTCTCCTTATAATCATCCTTATGCCTCCAGTCACCATCTCTCTCTATACTCTGATCCCTATATTTTTCCATATAATAGTTTTTACCTTAGTTCCCTTGCCTCGATTTCCAAGTGTCTTAAGCAGAACCTTGGCCTTTGGCTTGAAAACCCGTGAACTCTCTATCTACATATTTTGCATCTTCTTTAATATCAGAGTCATAAAACTTAGGTGATTTATATTATGCGGCCAATACACTCACCTTTTTAGTCGTCATAGTTATGAATTGCTTAGTCAAAAGCCCAATCTTTGTCCTCAACTGCACAACTTCTTGATCCATAGTATTATCTATAATTCCCTACTCACTGAAAGCACCAATAGCATAAGTATCGGTGCCTCTTTCTACCTCTAGAGTATACCACTCTCAGTTGGTAAAAGAGATCTGATCTAAGATTTCTAACGCAAGCTCATGAAAGCTCCACCCATAATAGTATCAAAAACAACTTTGGAACTGGTATTCAGGGCACGAAAGAAAATTTTTGGCAAATTTGTCCTCGTAATTCTGTGATTAGCTGCCATCATTAATTTCTTATTAAACCTGAACCATGCCTCATACAGTGGTTCAGAATGTAACTGCCTAAAATTATAGATGTCATCCTTTAATTGAGGAATTCTGGTAGGAGGAAAGAATTGATTTAAGAACTACTTCCGCAACTCATTCCAAGTAGTAATAGACCCATGTGGTAGTTCCCCTAACTATAATGTTGTTTCACCAATTAGAGAGAATGGGAATAACCTGAGTCTAAAAGCTTTTTGACTCACCCCAGGCATATTATATAAAGTACAAATTCCAACAAAATTTAAAATGTGCATGTTTGCATTACAATCGGCAAACCCGCAAACATACCCCTCAAATTTAGCCGTTGAATCATGGAACTTGTGATATGAAACTTTATAAACTAAGGCAACTCATAAGGAATGATAACTCCTATCTCTATAGGCTCAACATACCCTAGGTCATCCTCTGGATCATCATATGCTTTCAAGTACTGATAACCTAGGGGCACTGGATCTCTATCTCATCTAGCTCTGTTGAGTTCTTCTCAATGATTAATTTTCTCTCTTCTCTAGAAATGTATCATGGGAAGCTTTATTATCCCTTCTCACATTTTTTTCCACTAATAACTGCACAATAGTTTTAATAGCTATCTCCTAAACACCATGCAGAGGTGGGGGAGGCAAGTAAGTGGATGATCTCAAAGCCCCTCATAATGAAATTTATGATCATGTTCTGACATCTTATGATTCTATCAAAGGGTTCTTTCAAGGTCTAGATCAAATGGGATTAAGGGATTGTCTTGACTCCTAGCACTAGGCATATACTGGCCTATGCCCCAAGATGAATAGAAAATTAAACCCAAAAACCTTAACAAACTCTATCAATCAATCAATAACCGTATTCCTTGACAATAGCACCAAAATTTGATGTGCCCAAAACTATATCTCCAAGAAGTACAATGTGATTGAAGTCAAATATAACAATCTAGTAGAGCTTAAGGTCAAACTGATGTGTTGTGGCAACCTGACACTTTCGATGCTTAAAACATGAATTTCTACGTGAACTTAGGATATTTTATAAGAGATGATGCACTTTGGTGTATATTGCAGGTAAAATAGGTTTACAATAGTGCTTGAATGAAAAAGACCTGAAAAGGACCTATTTTGATCAGTATATGAGTTATCTTTTAGGTCGTGAACATCTATTACGACTCGTTTACTGAATTGTATGCACAACAGAACCAAAAGGCAACCTGAGGAGTTAAGTATGGGGAAGATATGACTCAAGTATCCAAGTCGTAAGCTAGGATATGAGTCGTACATAATATTTATAACATAACATAACCTAAGCTACCATTCAGAAGTTGAAGTCTCAAAAGTATACGAGTCAAAAGTCGGAGTATGACTCGTATAGGGAAGTCGTACATAAACTAGTGTTCAAAACTTGGAAAGACTAAAGTTTTGGGTGGATGCAAGTGAAGGACATGAGTCGTACACTCAGGTACTACTCGTAAACAAAAGTCGTATGCTGAATAGAAAGTTGAAGCCTTTGGAGAACAAACACTGGAGCGGATATAAGAAGGCAGGGTACGACTCGTATGATGCCGGTACGAGTGAAGACCAAGTTGTCTTGACAACGACATAACTTTAACTTTCCCATTTTTATTAGAACTTTTATGTTATTTTGAGATAATATAAATACCCTAGGGTTTATCTTTTATTAGGTTACGCTCTCTTATGCTTTATTACAATACTTTTACGATTATTCTTGAGATTTTGGGTTTTTATTCAATTAAATACTTTGGAGTTTATTCATCTTATTCTTGTACAATTGATTTTATATGTTCTTCATTGATAATCAAGGTTTATTTCACAAACATGAGCAGCTAATCTTCTTAACTAGGATTGTGGAAACCCTGGCGGATTAGTTTTGTAGAGGAAGTGTGATACTCATTTGTTCTAGGATTTCTACATATATCTTAATCTTCTTCACGATAATTAATCTCAAGTGGCTGCAGTATCTTAAGATATCCTGTATTCACTTCCATCCCCAAAAGGAGTTTGTGATAGTAAAAAGACATTAAGATGGTGATTTTAGATTTCTACCTTCATCTTTAAGTCCTCGCATCTCATCTAATCACTTTATCCCTGAAGAAAGGGTGAATTGGGGTTGTTGCAAGGACCAACAAGGCGACGCCCTTTGACTTAACTGGTAAAAGGTTAGATTTATCTTCGTGCTCACAAGGCAGCTAGTAATACCTATCTTGTAGACTTTGCATACAGAACAAAAGAATAATTAGGTTGATCATGAGAAATTTACGGAGTTGAGAATACAGGGGGAACACAAACCTGGTCTTTGTCTACTATTATCTACGACTCAAAAGCACTCAAGATTTAGTTACTACTTGTGATTCATACTACCTCCCCCCCCAATTTACTTTCCTATACTGCTTGTGGATTACATCAAATCAAGCAACTATTCATATTTTTCTTATGGGATCGACCCCAACCTAGTTGGGTTATTATATTTGCAATCGACCGTATTATACTTTTATTTAGAGTGTAGTTTTGGGCAACATTACAAACCTATATGGAATAGGTCAAATACCTCTCACAAATTTGTTGAAGTAGCTAAAAACTGCAAAAAGGTTTTGCTGTGAAAAGAGTAAAGTAGCAACAAATCTTGAACACTTTAGTTGAAATCAATCTGAGATGAATACTAGGATTGTGTTCCCCCTTGTTTCCTAACTCCATAGAATTATCATGATCAATTCAACAATTTTAATGCACTACATGCATGATTTGACAAAATAGGTATCACCAACCATCTTATGAATCCATGGTAAATTTCACTCATCACCTTGTGAGTCTCAAAGTATCACCTTACTATGCCTTCTCTTTGATCCCAGTTCAACTATCTTCTTTTAGGTGCTAAGTTGATTAGATGAGGATTTGTAGCCTCGAGTTATTGACGTAATATTTTTTTTCTAACCTTGACCTCTTTTGTGAAATGATCTCGAATATCGACAAGTTCTTAACTTCTGCAGTAGTTAAGAAAGCATACAATCTAAAGAAGATAACAATACATGCATAAACACTGATTTAGAAGTATCTCACACTTCCTCTACTTTGTTATTCAGCCAGGGTTCCCACAACCCTAGTTAAGTGTTTGGCCACTCTTAGTTGCAATAAGATATATGGAATTCAATAAAGAAAGCAAAAGATGAATCTCACAATAATTGAAGAACAAAAAATAAATTCTCAAATTAATAATCAACTAAATAGTCAAGAACAAAGAATTCCAAGATCAAAAGTAGAATCAAGAAATCAACATATGTTTATGAATATAAAGAGTGCATAAACTAAAAAAAATCAAAAGCGTATAAATAGATTACATTCAAAAATAAAAATCCTAATCAAAATGAACAGGGAAACTGGTTCTGAGGCTACTTATGAACCTATTTATGGGGCATAAGTGGTACTTACGCCCCGTGGGTGGGTTTCATAAGTGACAGACTTCTTTATAGTTTCGGCATGCTTCAATACTTGTACCCACGATGGAACTTATAACGGTCTAAGTAGTACTTACGCACCGTAAGTGACCTCCTCATGACTGTCGGATAAAATTTTCAAACTTTAAAGCCTCGGATCTTCAATCTCTAATACCCACGTTGGCACTTATGGTGGTGTAAGTTGTACTTATGTGCGGTTAGTAACCCTTCAAGAGTGTCAGACAAAAACTTCAACTTTCAGCTTCTCAAGATCATTTTTTCTAAGACCCACAAGGCCACTTACGATGGTCGTAAGTAGTATCCACACCCCGGAGGTGATCTCGAAGGTGGGGTCTTCTTTAAACTTCAACTCTTTTTCTTTTTTTAATCTCCAAAACCTAGTTTCCTGCAACATAGATACAAAAACACATCATATGTACCAAAATAGACCTAAGTACTAGAACATTTTCCAGTTATAAGAATCGAAAGTTCCATAAATCATGGCAAAGCCAAAGGACGTAGAAACGCCAATTTTTTTAAGTTTTCTCAAGGTCTTTTTGGTATTTAACCTATTAAACGAATTCCCATCCATTAAACACAAGACCCACCCTCATAACTCTGGGTTAAATAATCTCTCTTCTCCTAAAACCCTCAAGAACACAAAAGAGAAGTTTTTCACCAAAAAATTCAACCTTTCAAGGTTTCAACTTAAGTTTTCCTCAAGAAATTCACTAAGTATAGATATGTGGTGTTTTAGCAAGGATAAAATTTCATCCTTGTGCCCAAAAGTTAATTTTTATCATGAATTTAAGATTTTTATAACTAGGGTTCCTACCCATTTTTCTTATGCTTGAGTTTACAATGTTTTATCATATGTTGAATCTTGTTTTGCATATGTTTTAATATTTATTAAAGTCTATCTACTAAAGTGATTTCAAGTATTGAGTTATGATATTTTTGTATGAAGCCTCCATGAGTTGAGAAAAGATTTTAATTAGAGTATTGAGTATTCAGTTTAAAAGAAGTTCAAGTTTACTAGTTTGAGTTTTAAAGCATTGCAGTATGATCATAATTAGTTTTATATGAGATTTAAGACAAGTTATGAAGTCACATCAAAAACAAAAATTTGAGATAAAAATAGTGGCATATTATGTTTTTAGACTTATCATCTTATATACCCATTTTGAGTTGAATTTCAAAGAGACAATATGAGCAATAATATGATTTTGGGAGTAACACTAAGAGGGGAAAGTAGGTTTAGTGCATCCTATTTCCTAAAACTACATGCCACCATTGGTTATTTAAGTTTTTTCAATTGGGTATGACAGTTATATAATTCAGCATGTCCAATTGGACATGTTTAGGTAATCACCACAGTTAGCCTTTATACCCTAGTAAGGTATATTGGGCCATTGCAATAAGGGTCTAAGTCATCGTGCATTTTTTATAAAGGCTTAAGTCATCGAACTCCATGTTGCTCATATGTTTTATGTCGGCTATGGGATTCTCCCAAAAAAAAAGTATTTTAGAAACTAAGTGTAATGACTCACAGTGGTTGTTCAGATATTGCTTTATGAGTTATTCTTTATGAGATGTCAGGTTTTTTGTCTTATTTATGATCAAGGTGAGTCTTTTTGCGCTTAGCTTGCATGATTTGAAATTATGATCAACTTTAGTTTTACTTATTGCATGCACCCCCCACATAACACATTTTAGAATTACCAACCACATATACATCTGTGTGGCTACATTTCTACATAATGTAGGTTCTAGTGCTCGTCCCCACCAACATGATTAACTTCGAGAACTATTTCCTATATTTAGACAGTTGGTGAGTCCTCATAGTTAGGGGGCCAAGTTTATGATGGCTCCAGATGTTTATTGCAATTATTTCAGTTATTCAGCCTTTAGTTTGGATCAGTTAGGATTTGTCCTAGTGGCTCTTCAGTTTTAGTTAGAGGTTTGTCAAGACTAGTCAGAGTATGTGTTTCTTTTAATTTTTCATAGATTTGAAAGTTATTGAGTTACAGTATTTTGGTTGATATTATTCATAAATTTGAACGTAGTTATAAGTTTCTTCAATTTCCACTTATGTTTTAAGTTTACATTTACGAGAGTTCAATGTTGAGTAGATATCATGGGTTAGCTTAGAGATATTCATAGTCTTAAGCTCGTGTGATATCCAAGGGGTATCTTTGGGATGTTACAAATTTGTATAAGAGCCTAAGGTTGTAAAAAATCCTAGAGAATCTGACAAGCCATATTTTGTAGAGTTTTGATCATGGGTGTAAAGCACGCTACACTTATGAGCAAGAGACTACCTATGGAATGTATTAGTAACCATATTTTTTTCATTATATCTATCATGCATAGAAGTCATCTCTATCTACTCTAGTTCATGATGTCAC
Source organism: Capsicum baccatum var. pendulum (assembly GCA_030864225.1). NCBI lineage: Eukaryota > Viridiplantae > Streptophyta > Magnoliopsida > Solanales > Solanaceae > Capsicum > Capsicum baccatum. Next base: position 152,096,819 of record CM061560.1, on the reverse strand, counting down.
ATGATAGAGAATTTCTTCTTACAGAGCTTACACATGCAGAAATGGGGATCAACCAGTCCTACCACCTACAGACCCTCTAAACAAAAATGTCTCTCATACTGAGTTTTGAGCGGCTTTCCAAGTGTTAGGTTAGGATGTCAATGCAAAATGCTCAGGGTAATTAGCTAGCAGCAGTCTCACTTTAGTAGAATGGTAACTTAGTTAGAGCTAGAGTTTGGTATTTTATGAGGATGAACCCACCAGAGTTCTTAGGGTTGAAGGTGAATGAGGATCCTCAATTTTTCATTAATAAGGTGAAGAAGATTACACAAATTATGCATGTTAATGAAGAGAAAATTATGGAATTGGCTTTTTATTAATTGAAAAATGTTGCTTAGGATTGGGTTACTATATAGAAGGAAGGAAGAGGTGAGAAAGCAGCTCCTATGAGGTAGGATATATTTTAGAAAGTTTTGAATATGTTTTTTCTTAGGGAGATAAGAGAGGCTAAGGTAGAGGAGTTATGAACCTGAGGTAGGGCTCTATGTCGGTGAAGAAGTATTGCCTCAAGTTTACTCAGCTAGCTAAGTTTTCACCAGTGTTGTTGCCAAATTCTATGTAATACCCCAGGTTTTGGACAGTAAAAATTTCAAAGTATTGACAACACTATTAGGAGTACAACTCAGGAGATAAGTTATCAACACTCATCACGAGCCATTAGGTGAGACTCATGGTCTCGCAAGTAAGATTGCCTAAGGTTGAAGCCTTGACAACGAGTCGACCTCACGAGTCATTACGTGAGGTCAGGAGTCATAATGAGTGAATCGTGACCATACCAATGAAGGTACAGGAGTTGAGTCCTATGAAGACGAGTCTAGGTAACGACTTATAGTAGGCATCACGAGTCATTAACTGAGTTGTAGCGAGAGGGCCCAATTTTTCTACATATTTTAAGTGGGGTTATTTTGGTATTTTTCTCTCATCCAACTATTATCCCACGATTTAAAACAGCTCTAATAGTCTCTTTTCCATCAGTTAACAAAATCAAATACACTTTTCTCTTCTTGTTAACAAAATCCTCATTTCTCAAAATTCTTTGGTGTTTCGGGTATGTCTCTTCTCCTTAAACTTCAATTTTGTATAATGGAATATGTTAATCATTTTTCATATGGTTTTAATGGTTGGGTTTGAAATTGGGTTAAGGATTCTTGATCATTATTACTTGAATTATACTTCCCATAATTTAAATGTTTTAAAAATAATTTGATTGATGATTTTTAGGGTTGAATGCTTACATGGTTAAGATGAGTGGAATGGGGGACATGGTTTCCCCTAATTTAGGGATTTTTGGTTTGAAATTGGCATTAACCTCAACTCACGTTGTAATTTAATTTTGGAACATGGATATATGGATGATTTAACTTATATTTTTGTAACATTGAATTACATGAAAAGGTTAAACAGATAAAATGGATTTGAAAGGCCTTGGTAACTATGGTTTTGGACTTTTAAAATGAAACTTAGGAGTCAAATTGGCTAATTGGATTGGAATGGCATAATTGGAATAGCTTGTATGAAAATTTGTATAATGATATCAAATGGTAAATGCCTTAATAAATGACTCTTGGATTAACAGTTGGGATTATGTGCAAATGTTTAAATTTGGACTTAAAGGGGGTTGTGTAGCTCGTTGTAATAGTAAAGGTCCCGAGGGGACCAATACTGAAAACCATGTTTGCTGTAGTGGGGGTCTTTACAACCATGTGCATAGTTCACATATTATATATTTTAGGATGGTTGGAGCTTTGGTGTCTTTGGCCCTCCCTTGAATTTTCCTCGATTTATGTGGCTAACACGTAATAGGTCCCTTTCAGCAGGGGGAGCTGAACCCATATAGCCCATGGGTGCCCTTAAGATGGATATCTATATAGTCCAGGTTAATTGTTTTATTTTCTCATGTACATGACCCTTTCACCGTACCCCGACATCCTATTATATGTATATAGGAATGTGTGCATGTGGTTTGATAGATTTTGGAGATGGCATTATTTTATAACTTTCCCTGAGTTATATGCTAATTCATATCCCATTGAATGTCCCTGTACATTGCATCGATTCATGATTTAGGGTTCTACGGTTCTTTTGTTACTCCTATACAGTGTTAGGTGGTGCAGATATCGATTGAGTTGTTGTGAAGTGGTGAGCCTCCATTACCCAAAAAGATTTACCATTGTTTATTTTCAAATTTTGGGAATTGTGACACTCGTAATCATGGTTGGGGGCATGTCCGGACTTCGGTACTTTGGTATTTAGAGACTTTTGTGGACAAGAATGGGTTAAATGGTTGTTTTGATTTTTAGACTTTCTTCATCTTATTTGAATGCATTTCTATTTATGTTTGTCTAATGTTGTTTATCTTTATTGTGTTCTAGATGTTAGGCTAAAGGAATGGTCTCCGTGTCATGGTGGGCTTGAGATACCCGTCACGACAAGCCCCTGGTTTGGGTCATGACATTCTAGAGCTCGTATGAGTAAGTTTTGTCACTGGTGTATCTGATTTGATAGTCAAAGAGTGTAGGACTGACATGTTTATTGGGGATATGGATATTGCTCCTTTGATGACTCATACTCAGTAGATTGAGGCTGAGAAACTAAAGGAGAGAGAAAGAGAGAGAGAGTATAAAAGTGTTAGAAACAATCAGTTTTAATATAGTCAGTAGAGATTAGGAAGGGGAAATCATTCTCAACTTCAGAGCTGCTGGTCAGCACCTGCACCATCATTAGCCAGTGCCTCGGCATACAGAAATAAGCAAATAGAGTAGGGCAGAGCAGTGACTTCTAAATCCCATAGTAGCATTATTGGGGATCTAGTTATCCACCCTGCAAGAAATGTGTTAGAAATCATCAGGGTGAGTGTTTGTCTGGAAGAATAGGGTGCTATAGATATGGAAAGATCGACCACATGTTAAGGGATACCCTTTGGAAATGACGGAAAACATTGATTTTCGCCCTCAGGCTCAGCCCACGACTTCAGAATCTTAGTCAGGCTGCCCAACTGCGCAACAATGCACGTCTTCCAGTAATGGTGGCGGTCAGCTCAGAACCGATTTTGTGCTACACCATCCTTCTAGGAGAAAGAGAGCTCCCTAAATGTATTCACTTGTATGATTCGTGTCTTTCACCTGTGATACGGTTAGGGCAGCCTCCACAGGTACACGGCCTTTCACACGAAGCCAAGCTCGGGAATTACAAAAACTCCAAGCTTTGTTCATGCAAATGGCCGTGTGTGAGTTGGTGATTGAACCAACCAAGGACCTAAACGTTTTTATGTGTGAAGAGAGGTCCTAATGTGTAATAAACTACTCTCCAAGGTTGGCACAAGAAGCAAGGGCGGATGGGTCATTTTACCCCTTTTGTTTGTAGTATAAATAGAACATGTTAGAGAGTTATTCCTTAGTTTTTGAATGCTGATTTTTGTAACCTAAAACACTAAACATTTCCTCTCTCTTCCACTCATAGAAGCCGCCCCTATTATGTCACAAGTAGAGGGATACTTGTGTTGTCTCTTTGGCTAGAAACAAGGGTTTTGAGGTTGTTGAGTGCCTCTTGGTCCTCGTAAGAACTTGGTGTTTATATTCATTAGACTTAGGGTCCTCTCTTGATGTTAGGGTTCTTAGTTTCTTGAATGTTATATGTCAAGTTATCTATCTTTCTTTATCTTGTTGTTGTTGTTGATTTTGTTATCTTAAAGTCTAGTGAAGCCGTGTGGGGCTCTTTTCGATTCACTAGCATTGTTATCTATCTTGTTGTTCTTGTGTTGTGGGCTGAAAAACCGAAACTTAAACTTGTTGTTCTTGTGTTGTTGGACTGAAATCCGAGCCTACTTGAAGCTCTTGGTGTTGTTGGTTTGATTTTGTATCATTTGGTATCAAAGCAAGACCGGTTGTGTTCCAACATAACCCATCTTGGGCTAGTTCACGGCTTAAACAAACTACACCAAAAAGAAATTCTGAAAATCTGTCCATTAAAAGTTGAAACCAAGAATGATGTTGTATGTTTAGATCTAGGTGTTATTTTGCTTGTTTAGTGAGTTTCTAGTGTTGGTTTCTTTCTCACCAACACTAAAGTGTCTAGATCCAAAAGTTGAGCTTGAAAACTTGAACATTGTGTAGTGACTTGAAGTGGCCGAAAGTTGTATGTTGTTGATAACCAAAAAAAAAAAAATCGGTGGTTGTGTGTTTATGTGCTAAAGAAGTTGATGAAGTTTGTTGAGGTGTTCATCTTTTGAACTTGTTCATCTTGTTGTGTGCTCAAGTGGTAAGACAAGCTATAAAATTGTTGTGAAAGACTTGCACCCATCACCTTTTAGTCTTGTCAATCACTTTTCCCTAATTCAAGGAGCCTTGTTTTGTGGGATTAGTCAACCAAACCCCACTTTCTTGAGTTTGAAAAGGGTGAAATACTACAAGATTTTTATTTTTCCCACCAAAACACTTTGCAAACTATAACAAGTTGTGTGAATATTAACACAAAACAAAAAAAAAAAAAAAGAGAAGAAGAACGTGTGGGACCATTGCATGCTGCCACGTCGCTATAAGCTCAACTTAGGATATTCTTTGGTTGCTAATTGTTGATCCTTGGTTTCCCTTACTTGGTCCTAGAACTAATTAACAAACTAGTACCTTCCTACTAGGTTGTCAACTAGTTCCTTGAACCGTTTGTTCGTGTCAACGATTATTTGAGTGCTTTTATTCGTTTGAACGAATTGCTGATTTTTGACTCTAGTCCGGCAAGAATTCTTTGAGTCTTCAAACAAGAATCCATTCCGGATAAGAGATTACTCATACCTTAAAAATCTCACGGTTACTAGCCAATTATACAACACTTGTGGAACACGAACTTGTGGTGAACTAAAGCGGATAATACCTTGACAATGGAAGGAGCTACGTCTCATAATGTGGATACTAATGCCCTTGATTCTATGAGGGTCACTCTTGAGGCTGTTACCCGGACACTTGAAAGGTTGAATTCGGAATTTGGGGCCGTGAGAGGGGACTTGGCAGCAATAAGGGGGGAAGTGTCGACTATTAGTGGGAGATTAGAACAAGTGGAGAGTCAAAGGAACTCTCGTCCTTCTACTCCTCTACATGTATCTACCAATGGTCATGATAGGACCTCCTCCGCAACCATCACCCCCAAAATAGTCCATCAAATGCTAAATGCACCACAAGCTCCACTTAATACCGCAAGCCAAACTACCTATTTTCCTCCAAACCGAGACTCCACTAGACCACTACATTTCCAAGCCCCTCCAATTCCACAAGAGGGATTTGGACGCCAAGTACCTCCACTAAATCCTAACCCTCCATTCCAAGCTCCATTAACCCAAAGACCGCAAATTCCAAATCCTCCGAATCAAAACGGCCAAGGCCGGCCAACCCACTTTGAAGGATACGGTAGAGAGGAGTATGAAGGAGATGGATCCTTTGATGATGCTTATATGAGGGAGGAGGAGTTAAGAGGGGGTCGAGGAGAACCTAGGAGATACCGGGGGTATGGAGATAGGGGAAACCGACACCAAGAGAGAGACGTAGGCATCAACACCATCAAGTTGAGCCTACCCATCTTTAAGGGTGAAAGTGACCCCGAGACCTACTTAACTTGGGAATCGTCTTGTGACAAAGTTTTCCAAGTTAATGACATCTCGGAAGAAAAGAAGAGTTGCTACGCTATAGCTCACCTCGAGGGCTATGCTAACACTTGGTGGGAGTATGTTAAACGATTTGGTAATGAATTAGTGGATGGGCAGCCACCACCTTGGTATCGGTTGAGGTATTTGATGAGACAACGATACCTTCCCGAGAGATATCGTCATGAGTTGCTCGATAGATTATATGGCTTGCGGCAAGGAGGCAAGAGTGTGATGGCCTATTTTGACGAGTTCCAACAACTCATGTTGAAACTTGATCATCGCGGGGAGCAAATCAGTCACGACATCATCCGATTCAAGTGTGGGTTGAACAAAGAGATCTCCACTCATTTGACCCTTCACCGGTTTGAAACCATTGACGGTATATTCCAAGCGGCCCTAGAGATTGAAAGGGAACTTAAGGAGAGATCAGCCTTCAAGGCAAGGGTACAAACCCCCTCGGGTTGGCCCAAAAACAAGGACCAACCCGCCCCTACGAAGCTGCCCGAGTCCAAAACAGTCCCTAAGTTCCCTCCGAAACCGGAGGCTCACAAATATCCCAACCCAAAGGGGTTCCAATGCTTCAAGTGCCAAGGTTGGGGGCATAAGGCCAATGAATGTCCAAACCGGCGCAATGTGATCCTATGAGAAGGGAAAGTGTACTACCTTGGTGAGGAGGTGGTTTCCGAAAGGGGGGAGGATGAAGCCGAGCCTCAAGATGGAGAGGGAGCTGAAAATGGGCCGAATGATGATTAATTAGATGGTAGTGAAGATGTCTATCCATAAGAAGGGGATTGTGTGGTTCCAAACTTTGTGGTTAGACGTGTCATGATTAGTAAGGCGATGGATGACCCGAGTCAAAGGGAAAATCTATTCCATACTAAGTGTCTTGTAAAGGGGAGTGTGTGCACCTTGGTGATTGATAGTGGTAGTAGTACAAATGTTGCGAGCCATGCTATGGTAAATTTCTTGAAGCTACCAACTACACTACACACTAGTCCTTACAAGCTACAATGGTTGAACTATTGTGGTGAATTAAAGGTCACAAGGCAATGTGTGATTCGGTTTAAGGTGGGAAACTACCACGATGAAGTGCTTTGTGACGTGATCCCAATGCAAGCATGTCACTTGTTGTTAGGTAGGCCATGGCAATATGATAGGTCTACTAAGCACGATGGGAGGTCCAACCGGTATACGCTTGAGAAGGATGGCCGAAAGGTCACACTTCACCCTCTTTCACCCTCCCAAGTAAATGAGTGGCATCAAAAGATGAGAGATTTAAAGGGAAAGGGGAAGGAATCCAGAAAGGGAGAAAAGGGGGGGGATGCCGTAGGTGAGGAAGTAGGGACATCCGAGGCTGTCCCAACGACAAGGGAGATGGAAAACATAGTGATGTTGGCTAGGAGGAAAGAACTCTTCGTGGACCATGATGAAAACAAGCCGATGTTACTTTTGGCCCATTGTTTTAATACTAACCCCACTAATTCTTCCATTTCCCCTTTGATTTCTTGTGTGTTGCAGGAGTATGAAGATGTATTTCCTCAAGAACTTCCGCAAGGATTGCCCCCACTTCGGGGAATTGAGCACCAAATTGATTTGGTGTCGGGTTCACAACTTCCAAACAAACCGGCCTATAGGAGCAATCCCATGGACACTAAGGAGCTTGAAAGACAAGTTGAGGAGCTTCTCAACAAGGGATACATCAAGGAAAGCATGAGTCTGTGTGCTGTTCCGGTGCTTTTGGTACCAAAGAAGGACGGAACTTGGCGCATGTGCGTCGATTGTAGAGCCATCAACAAAATCACGATAAGGTATCGTCATCCAATCCCTAGACTAGATGATATGTTAGATGAGCTCCACGATCTTGTTTGTTTTCTAAAGTGGACCTTAGGAGCGGCTATCACCAAATTCGCATGCAACCCGGGGATGAGTAGAAGACCGCATTCAAGACCAAATTCGGTCTATATGAGTGGCTGGTCATGCCCTTCGGCCTTACCAATGCTCCTAGCACATTTATGAGGCTAATGAATCATGTAATGAAGCCTTATATTGGAAAGTTTGTGGTGTTTTACTTTGATGATGTGTTGGTGTATAGTAAATCTATTGATGATCATATAATGCATTTGAGATATGTGTTTGATGTGCTCCGAAAGGAGAAGCTGTATGCCAACATGGAGAAGTGTTCTTTTGGTGTTGATAAAGTTATATTCTTGGGTTTTGTCGTGAGCTCAAGGGGTGTGGAAGTGGACGATTCCAAGATAGACTCTATTCGAAGTTGGCCGACCCCTAAAACTATTGGAAAAATCCGAAGTTTCCACAGGTTGGCAAGCTTTTATAGGAGGTTTGTCAAAGGATTTAGTTCCATAGCAGCCCCCTTGACCGAGGCAATTCGAAAGGACGGACCCTTTAAATGGGGTGATGAGCAGGCTAGGGCTTTTGAGGCCTTGAAAGCTACGCTCATCTCGGCGCCTTTATTGCAATTGCCCGATTTTGAGAAGATGTTTGAAGTAGAGTGTGATGCTAGTAAGGTTGGCATCGGGGCTGTTTTGATGCAAGAAGGTAAGCCCGTTGCTTATTTCAGTGAAAAGCTCAAAGGGGCAACTCTTAATTACTCAACTTATGACTTGGAGTTGTACGCCCTTGTTAGAGCCTTGGGAAATTGGCAACATTATTTGTGGCCTAAGGAGTTTGTGATACGAATGGATCATGAGTCGTTGAAACACCTTAAGAGCCAAGACAAGTTGAATAGGCGTCATGCTAAGTGGATTGAGTTCATCGAGACTTTCCCTTATGTAATTCATTACAAAAGGGGAAAGGAAAATGTTGTTGCCGATGCCTTGTCTAGGAAGCATGTGCTTGTTGCTACCTTGTCTTCGAAATTGATGGGTTTTGAGAGCTTGCGGTTGTTGTATCCCAAGGATCCTACCTTTGCTCCTATTTTTAGGGAATGCGAAGAGTGGGGAAGGGACCGTTGGCTTAAGGAGAATGATCATTCCTCCTACTCTCGGTTCGATGGGTATTTGTTCAAGGGGAGGAGGTTGTGTGTTCCTTCTAGTTCTTGGAGGGAATTATTTGTGAGGGAGGCCCATGACGGAGGCCTCATGGGTCACTTTGGGGTAGACAAGACCCTCGGAATCTTAGAGGAGAACTTCTATTGGCCCAAAATGCGCAAAGACGTCACTAAAATTTGTAGTCAATGCGTGGCCTGCCGGAGTGCGAAATCTCATCTCCTACCTCAAGGATTATACACCCCACTCCCTACTCCCCTTAGGCCTTGGTTGGACATTTCGATGGATTTTGTTTTGGGGCTGCCAAGGACTAGAAAGGGCCGAGATAGCATTTTTGTTATTGTTGATAGATTCTCTAAAATGGCTCATTTTATTCCATGTGCTAAAACCGAGGATGCTCGTAGTGTAGCTTCATTATTTGTTGCACATGTTGTAAAGCTTCACGGGGTACCGAGGACTATTGTGAGCGATAGGGACTCCAAGTTCCTAAGTCTCTTTTGGAAGTCCATGTGGGGTAGGCTTGGAACGAAGTTACTTTTCTCCACTTCTTGTCACCCACAAACCGATGGCCAAACGGAGATAGTAAATAGAACCTTGGGGTCTATGCTACGTTATATGGTTAAAGGTAAACTGACTTCTTGGGAAGATCACCTACCCTTGGTGCAATTTGCATACAACCGGGTAATACATTCGAGCACGGGAATGACTCCCTTTGAATGTGTTTACGGCCTGAATCCCCTTACCCCTTTAGATCTCACTCCTTTGTCTAGTGATGTCATGACCAGCTTAGATGGAAATAAAAGAGCCGAAGCAATGAAGAAAATGCATGAGACGGTGCGGATCAAGCTTGAAAAGAAGAACCAAGAGATTACAAAAAGGGTAAACAAAGGGAGAAGAAGGCTTGTGCTTGAACCCGGAGATTGGGTGTGGGTGCATCTTCAAAAGGATCGGTTTCCAGCTCAACGGAAGTCCAAATTGCTGCCAAGGGGTGATGGTACTTTCCAAGTACTTGAGAGAATCAATGACAACGCCTACAAGATTGACCTTCCACCGGAATATCAAGTGCACAACACTTTCAACGTTGGTGATCTCTCCCTCGTGGATGCGGTTGAAGATGACCAAATGCTGAATTTGAGGTCAAATTCCTCTCAAGATGGAGAGGATGATACGGTTAGGTCAGCCTCCACAGGTACACGGCCTTTCACACGAAGCCAAGCTCGGGAATTACAAAAACTCCAAGCTTTGTTCATGCAAATGGCCGTGTGTGAGTTGGTGATTGAACCAACCAAGGACCTAAACGTTTTTATGTGTGAAGAGAGGTCCTAATGTGTAATAAACTACTCTCCAAGGTTGGCACAAGAAGCAAGGGCGGATGGGTCATTTTACCCCTTTTGTTTGTAGTATAAATAGAACATGTTAGAGAGTTATTCCTTAGTTTTTGAATGCTGATTTTTGTAACCTAAAACACTAAACATTTCCTCTCTCTTCCACTCATAGAAGCCGCCCCTATTATGTCACAAGTAGAGGGATACTTGTGTTGTCTCTTTGGCTAGAAACAAGGGTTTTGAGGTTGTTGAGTGCCTCTTGGTCCTCGTAAGAACTTGGTGTTTATATTCATTAGACTTAGGGTCCTCTCTTGATGTTAGGGTTCTTAGTTTCTTGAATGTTATATGTCAAGTTATCTATCTTTCTTTATCTTGTTGTTGTTGATTTTGTTATCTTAAAGTCTAGTGAAGCCGTGTGGGGCTCTTTACGATTCACTAGCATTGTTATCTATCTTGTTGTTCTTGTGTTGTGGGCTGAAAAACCGAAACTTAAACTTGTTGTTCTTGTGTTGTTGGACTGAAATCCGAGCCTACTTGAAGCTCTTGGTGTTGTTGGTTTGATTTTGTATCAACCTGGATGTTATGTGTTATTATATCTGGGGTTAAACCTCTCTTTAATGACCCCACTTGTTGCTGTGAGTTTTGTTATAAGTCCCGAGAATCTTTCTAACCCTTCTAAATTTCTACTCCATTGGTTGAGTCAGTTGTCACTAGACGAGTATACAAAAAGTTCCCTATGCAGTCCTACATTAGGTTACTTTAGACGATTTAATAGAGCTAGAGATGATAGATTATAATGTTATTCTAGACATGGATTGGCTCTATTTATGCTATGCATTAGTCGATTGTTGCGCCCGAGTGGTGAAGTTTTAGTTTCCTAATGAGTCAACTATCGACAGGGAGGATAGTTTAGTACCTCCCACAGGTCGTTTCATCTCTTACCTTAAAACAAGAAATTTAATATCAAAAGGGTGTATCTACCACCTAGTTCGAGTTAAAAATACTAAGTCTAAAGCCCTAACCATTCAATTAGTCCATGTAACCAATGAGTTTCCTAAAGTCTTCACAGAGAATCTACCTCGGGTACCTCCCGATAAAGAAATAGAGTTCGGGATTGATCTTCTTTCTGATACCTAACCATCTCCATTTCTTCCAACCGTAGGGCTCCAACCGAGCTTAAAGAGTTGAAAGAACAGCTCAAAAACCTCGTATATAAGGGGTTCATCAGGCCTAGTATTTCCCCCTAGGGTACTCTAGTTCTATTCATGTGCAAAAAGGTTGGTACTCTAAGATTATGTATAGATTATAGACAATTTAATAAGGTCACCATCAAGAATGAGTATTCCATCCCCAGAATTGATGATTTATCCGATTAGCTTCAGGGCACCCGTTGTTTTTCAAAGATTGATCTCAGGTCGGGGTATCACCAATTAAATGTCAAGGAGCGTGACATCTCGAAGATTGCTTTTAGAACCCAATATGGTCACTTTGAGTTTGTGGGTATGTATTTTGGACTAAAAATGCTCCTGCAGCCTTTATGGATTTAATAAATAGGGTCCTCAAGTACTACTTGGACATATTTGTCATTGTTTTCATAGATGACATACCTGTAAATTCACGGAGTAAGGAGGAGCATACAAACCATTTGAGAATAGTGTTACAGACCCTTAAGGATTGTCAGCTTAATCGAAAGTTTAGTAAGTGTGAATTTTGTTAGGAGTTTGTTACCTTTTTGGGGCTTGTGATATCGGGTGCCGGTATTCATGTAGACCCTCGAAAACTTATGTAGTGAAGCATTGGCCCAGGCCTATTACTCCAACCCATATTCAGAGCTTTCTTAGTTTAGCTAGTGATTATAGAAGATTTGTTGAGAATTTTTCCTCAATAGTTGCACCATTGTCACGACCAAAAATCCAAGGGTCATGATGGCACTTATCGCTTCAAGCCTTAACAAGTAAGCCTATCATCCAAACCGATATAACAAGGGAAGTCAATACCAAACCCAAGAAGGCTTCTAGAGCGAAGCCGGGCCACAAAAACATGATAATAACAGAAATATAATCAAAGATACCAAACCAAATCCCAAAACCTAGTGTCACAATGTAAGAACCACAAATACAACTCAAAGTCAAAATATACATAGGATATCCAAAATGGAACAAACTTTGACCCTCAATACAATAAGACATAGTCTAGATAAGAAAACGTATAGGGCAAATCCAGATGCATAGATCAACTGATACCTCGAATAGACTGCAAATGCTGCCTAAATCAACTATCCATGCGGCGTACTCGTACCTGGATCTGCACCGAAAGGGTACAGTAGGGATGAGTATGGTCCACTTGTACTCAGTATATATCATAGGCCGGCTGAGATATAAACACAAACTATGGGCACGTCACTTGCAATCAAAAAACACCCCAAACAATATCTCTCACCGTCTTTATTAATAATTTAACTATATACACATATAAAAAATACAGGTACAAGAAGAATTCACACGTATACAAGTATAGCAAGTACAAGAAGGGAAAGGAATACTAATAGGTGGATATCACATAAAGAACAGAAATACAACACAGAATAAGCACAATATATATATATTTTTGTGTGTGTGTCTGTGTGTGGTGCAATAAAAATGATGATGATGATGATGATGATAATGATGATGATGATGCACGAGGTCATCGCACAACCTCCGTATACATCTACCAAGCTCTTCTCCCAGGTAGGACCGATGGGAGGTTTTCTAACCCACACCTATCAAGCTCTACGCCCAGATAGGACCCATGGGGGCTAGTCAACCCATAGACAACCAATATCCAATACCAACATCCATAACTTCTCTCCAGCACATACATAGGTAGAGGGTTTTTAAAGATGTCTCATTTTCTATCAAAAAAATCCAGTATTTCCACGGTGGTACAATGTTTCATGAATAAATATGATATGAGGATGTAATGGCCATAACCAACCAAAATAAAAGTTTCCAATATCCAACCAATATATCAACCATGTGAGCCAAAAATTCACTCAAGTCAACCAACCATCCATGATTCAATATAGTCCATAAACCATCTAGAGAAATATTCAAGAAAAAGGGTCATTGATACCACATAATTCCCAAAATATAGGCTTTTTCCACATAAAGAGTACAACAGACATACATATATCAATATTAGTCCAACAAAAATCATACAAGACCCTACACGGTCACACATAGTAATGTCTCAAAACCACCATATATTGTCCACATAGGCCCCCACATGGGCACTTGAATCACCTAAACATATTTTCCATGATACAACACCATACCCGTAGCATGCGTTTACATTATTACTAACTATCCAACCCAGTCTGAAGAAAGTTAAGACATAACCTACCTTAAATGCCGAAAATTGATCCAAAAAGCCTTTAATCCAGAGTTTTCCCCTCACAAACGAACCCAGATTAACTAAAACACACAAACATAGAATCTATGCGTCAAAAGAAAGACAATGATAGCCATGTTGTCCATTTCTGAATTGGGGTCAAAATGGACCCCTAAAATGGGTTTTTGAAAAATAAGGGTAAATACAAAAAAAATTTCCAACAATATATTTACCAAAATTAAAGGAACTCATAGAAGAAGGCCCAAGACAAAATGGGGTGAAATTGGGGTATGAATAGAAGAAATGCTAATTTGGGCCTTCCAAGGAAAAATCCTAAATTTTCACATTTAAATTTGAGTTTAATCAAGATTTAAATGATATAATCGAAGAAAAGTATTTGAAATAGGAGTTTGGAGCTTATCCAAGCTTAAAAATAAAAGAAAATGTCCAAAACCTTGATGCCCAAGCTACAAGTGAAGAAAACTGAGAAAAGGAGTATTAATATTACCCAAGTGCTGCTAAAGAGAGCCCTGGGCCGCTTTAGCGTCTAGTGCTACAGTGCCCAGGTGCCGCTAAAATGGTACCCGCGCATTGATGCCAGACCACTTAAGCTAACAAGTGACTCTAAAGCGGCTAGCTTACTACTAAAGTTGCATATGCTAGGCTGGTAGGGCCGCTTAAGAGCCATATGGCCGCTCCACTGGACCTTAACTACAAGAATAACTCTAGTATGCAATCATCTAATATCCCTGGCTAGAATGGAGATAGGCTCCTCAAAAAAAGACAACCGCTCATCTAACTGGATTGAATCCCAATGAATGACATGAGTCTCATCTAAAATATAATGTCGAAGCATAGAAACATGAAAAACAGGGTGAACAGATGATAAATCTGGAGGTAATGTTAACTCATATACTACATCCCCAATAGTTTAAAGAATCTCAGAAGGCCCAATATTCCTGGGGCTAAGCCTGCCCCTCTTCCCAAACCTCATCACGCCCTTGATAGGCGATACACGAAGAAATACATGATAACCAACACTAAATCTCAAGGCACAAAGTGTACAATCCACATAGCACTTCTGCCTACTCAGAACCACTAAAAGTCTATCCTGAATAACCCAAACTCTATCCAAAGACTCACAAAGCAAGTCCGTACCTCGAGGTCTAATCTCTAAAGCATCAAACCAACTATCTAGAAAGCGGCAATGCCTACCATACAAAGCCTCGAAAGGATCCATCTTAATACTAGAATTATAGCTAATATTATATGCAAATTTTGCCAAAGCTAGATATTGCTCTCAAAGACCACCAAAGTCAATCACAAAAGCACAGAGAATATCCTCCAAAACCTGAATAATCAGCTCCGACTGACCATTGGTATAGGTTGAAATATTATAGTAAGATCAACTTGAGTACCCAACTACTTTTCAAAAGTTTTCCAAAAGTGATATATGAACACTGAACCTCATTCTAAGAAGATAGACATCGGCACACCATAAATATAAACTATCTCACGAATATAGATATTCGACAACCTCTCAGTACTAAAAAAAAACTGAACCAGAATGAAATAAGCAGATTTGTTAAATCAATCCACAATGACCCAAACACTACAAGAACCATAAGAAATACGAGGCAACCCAGTCATAAAGTCCATAGTGATCCATTCCTATTTGTACTCGAAAAAGGGTAACCTCTGAAGTAAACCACCAGGTCTAAAATGCTGAACCTTCACCTGCTAGCAACACAGGTAATGAGTTATAAATCCACTATGTCCTTCCTCAAACCACCCTACCAGTAATGGTGTCTCAAATTATAATACATCTTAGTCACTCCCGAATAGATGGAATACTCGGAATAATGAGCCTTCACTAAAATTAATCTAATCTAATCACCCACTCTCGGCACACAAACTTGGCCATCAATCCTCAAGACACTATCTGGATTAGGTGAGTCCACCTTAGCCTCAATACTCAATACCTTATCCTGAATCATTCTCAAACCAATATCATCAAACTGATAAGCTTGAATTGCTCCATTAAGGAAGAACTAGCCTATAAAAATGCAAAAACATAACCAAGTGCGGAAATATCAAGCCTAACTATCTGGTTAGCCAAAAAATAAAACTCTAAGGCCAAAGGTCTCTCTTGAGTCAAAAGATGTGCCAAGCTACCCATGCTAGTCGACTTCCAGCTCAAGGTATTTGTAACCACATTAGCTTGCCCGTATAATTGAGAATGGTCAAGTTATAATCCTCAAGCAATTCAAGCCTACGTCGTTGTCTTATATTGAGATCTCACTGGGTGATAAAATACTGAAGGCTATGATGATCTGAGAAAATCTCACAATAAAGTCCATACAAGTAGTGCCTTCACAACTTCATACCAAAAATAACTGTGCATAATTCTAAATCATGGGTGGGGTAATTTCTCTCATGCGGCTTTAACTGATGAGAAGCATACACAATTACCTTACCCTCATGCATTAACACAATACCTAACCTAATATCAGAAGTATCACAAAAGATGATAAAAGCCCACATCCTCTTTGGGCAAAGTCAAGATAGGAGTTCAAGTCAACAAATCCTTAAGCTGTTGAAAGCTTGCCTCAGAAGCATCGAACCACTAAAAGGAAATCTTTATCTGAGTCAACTTGGTTAATAAAGCTACAATAGATGAAAAATTCTCAGTAAAATATCAATAGTAGCCTGCTAAGCCAATAAAACTACAAATTTCAAGAGGAGAGGTAGGCTTAGCCTAATCACAAACTACTGCAACCTTGGCTGGATCGATCATAATACCATTCTTAGTAACCACATGACCCAAGAAAGAAACGATCTCTAATAAAAACTCAAACATGAAGAACTTAGCATTCAACTACTAAAACCTAAACCTCTGCAGCACAATATGCAAAATCTTCCCATGATCATCCTCACTCTCAAAATAAACCAAGATGTCATCTACAAATACAATGATAAAAGAGTAGAGACATAATTAAAATACCCTATTCATCAACTCAATGAATGGGGATGACTGTACCGAGTCTGAAAGGATGTCTTTAGAATATCC
Source organism: Capsicum baccatum var. pendulum (assembly GCA_030864225.1). NCBI lineage: Eukaryota > Viridiplantae > Streptophyta > Magnoliopsida > Solanales > Solanaceae > Capsicum > Capsicum baccatum. Next base: position 152,080,376 of record CM061560.1, on the reverse strand, counting down.
AAAGCTCTAATCCTCAACTAATGATACCTGGACCTCAAATTAATCATTAAAAACATCAAAGCACCCTGAAAATAATTGAACAAATCATCAATACGAGGAAAAGGAAACTTATTCTTAATCATCACCTTGTTTAAATACCAATAATCAATACACATATGCATAGACTAATATTTTTTCTTTACAAACAACACAGGCGCACCCCAAGGTAATACACTAGGCTGCATAAATCCCTCATCCTACAAATCCTATAATTGATCTTTTAATTCTTTCAACTCTATTGGGGCCATCCAATAAGGAGAAATAAAAATGGGCTTGGTTTTTGGCTTAACATTAATAGCAAATTCAATATCACGATCCAAAGGCATACCAGGAAAATTCATAGTAAAAACATCTGTGAACTAACTAACAACATGAACAGAATCCAAAAAAGGAGGGAACGCTATACTAGTATCACAAATATGAGCCAAATAAGATATGCATCTTCTCTCAACCAAATGACGAGCTTAAAGAAAAGATATAACCCCCGTTGGACCTAAATAAAGCATACCCTTCCAAGCTATCCTTGGAGAAGCAAAATTCATGGTCTTGGCAAAATAATCTAGGACAATATGATTAGGAGCAAACCAATCCATACATAAGATGACATCAAAATCTATAATATCTAATACAGTCAGATCTACCCAAGTCTTATGCCCAATAAAGGTCATAATACAATATTGGTGCACTCAATCCACCACTAAAGAGTCTTCTATAAGGGTAGATACACGAATAGGCATCGCAAGAGACTCAGAAGAAGAATCAAAGATCGAAGCAAAATATACAAACACATTGGATAAAGTCAACCTTGGATCAAATAACACAGATGCAAATCTAAAATAAATAGGGATAATACCTGTGATGACAGCATAGAAGGCCTCTCTCTCTATTCTAACTAGTATAAAATAGCACTAACCACATCCACCACCTAACTAGGTAGCCCCACGACCATCACCACGAGCGCCACTACCTCTACCTCTTTCACACCTAGTAGAACCTCTATCTCTCACAATAGATATGGGAGTAGTTCTAAAACTTAACGAGGACAGTCCTTGGCCACATGGCTAGCCTTATCACACACAAAGCAAACCCAGTGGACTGACTCAATAAAAAGAGTTACGATTGAGCTAGGACAACCACCCAATGTTGCTAAACTAGAAGACCCACTACCTAAACTTTGAAGGTTTTCTACACTGGCCTACCATGATACCTACGAAAACCTCTAGAATTTCTACCTCAAGAAATATAAACTTTGAGCCCTAACAATGAATATTCTTTGCAGCTTTATAAGATGCTCAACTAATAAGCTTAGGAACTTATCATGATTCCACAATAATCTAAAACGATGCCCTCATACACTACTATCTGTGTTTTAGAAAGCGGAAGAGAAATATCCAACCCCTTCATAAACTTTTAATCTTCTCAAACTTGGTGTAATACTAGCATAATAATATCTGGACAAGTTATGGAAATGTGTCTCATACTCTATAACAGTTATAGAGCTTTGCTCCAAATGATTGAGCTCATCTCTTATCTGATCCCTCAAACTAAAAGGCATAAATCTATCTAAAAAGCCTCTATAAATTAATCCCAAGTCATCTCTGGCAAATCAAAAGGTCAGCAACCAATAATTGACGTCCACCAATCTCTGGTTTCATCTCTCAATTAATAAGTAGTATAAGCAACCCCATGCAACTCAAGCGAACCAAGGTTATGTAATTTCTCATGATAATCCATCAAAAATTCATAGGCATTCTCACCTACAACACTATTGAATCTAGGAGGACCCAAATGAGTGAATCTTTCAAACCTCTACTAATTCTCAGAAAAGATTGCTATACTTATAATAATAGGAGGCATAATAAGTATAGATGGATGAGAACCCATCAGAGAAGGCATTATAAAATAAGATTGAACTCCAAATCTCAAAATACCATACCAAGATACATGCACTAAAGAAGGAACTATATTATTCTCATGTTCATGTGAATACACGCACTAGGGCTCAACTAAGGGGTGAGAGTTGGTGCACATATAATCTGTGTGTACTATTAAATGATGGTTGAGCTACATAATCTAGGCTACAGTTTTGAAAAACATGTCAAGCCTTGTTTCATATCTCGATATATGAGATACATATTTATGTATATGCATTTGATTATAAGCATTGGCTTTTGAATAATTTTAAACTACTGATCATATCATTATGTTATTCTTGTCCCCAAGTCACATGCTAGAATTAACCCCTCTAACTATCTTTAAACGTAGTATCCCCACACGATGTAGGAATTGGTCATCTTTCACTCCTTCTTCTTAGTGACTTAGATTTGGGATTAGCTAATGAGTCAAATTTAAGTGATGTTCTTCTATACTTCAGAAGACCTTATTTCATGATTATGGTTTTTTTTACACTATACAATTTCATTGGATTTAGTTTTTGGCTATTGTTAGGGGCCTGTCCCGATGCTTTATTGATATTCAGTTTTAGATCTTGTAAGAAGGATTTGTTAGGGTTACTATGAGCATGGGCGATGTCGATATGGGTATTATTATTGAAATTAATATTGGAATTGATATTGGTATTGGTTGGTTTTGGCTATAGACTTATTTTAATATCTTTAAATTGATGTTTTCTTATCTTGTTATATTTTTAAAATTCAGCGAACCTTAGGATATGGTGTGTTTGTCTTGGTTAGGTATATGGGGTGATCTTCGGTCCATGTAGGACTTAAGATACCCATCACAGCCAGGACCTGGTTTGGTTTATGACAAAGATGGTATTAGAGACTACGTTTGGTATAATTAGGTATCTGACAAAGTTGTATCGAGTAGAGTCTCTTTTATGGGTATGTAGCATGCCATACTTATAAGGGAGAGGCTATGATATATTTAGGAATGCTTCCCTTTCTTATTGTTTTGCTTTAAACCGTAAAGTCTAAGGTTTTGAGTCTCTCTCATTCTCATTTGTTCATTTTTTAGATCATGTCTCCCAGATGATCTAAAGCTCATGGAAACTTCTCTATCCCACTTGAGGACAATGATGATGGTTCATTCCCTACTTATGGGGTACAGACCCGATCTAGGGGTCCAGTTCCTGATTGCCCTCCTGGATTTCCACTGGTCCCATATAGTCCTGCCAAAGCTCCCCAAGATGATGTGATGAATTAGAATTTTGTCAGTCTATTCATATGTTGGCCTAGTTGGTAGCTTCTTAGTCTGAGCGTGTAGCTTCTGTTACTCCATTTTCTAAAGCCACAAGGGTTAGCAAGTATATGAGGTTGAGCCTTCCTATGTTCACTAGTGTTATGGTTGAGGAGTTTCCTCAAGATTTTATCGATGAGATAGAGAAGATCTTCTGTATTATGCATGCTAATAATGTGGATGGTGTAGAATTCACTTCTTATCAATTGAAGGATATAGTATACCAATGGTATGAGAAAGGGGAACAGTCTAGGAGAGATAATGTCGAATTTGCATTGTGAGATAATTTCTCTAGTGCTTTTCTGGACCACTTCTTTCCTAAGAAGTTGAGGGAGGAGAAAGCAGAAGAGTTTGTTAATCTGAAGTTAAGGCAAGATGACAGTCAAAGAGTATGTTTTGAAATTCCATTAGTTGTCCCCATATACTCCCGAGTTAGTATCTAGCATAAGGGCTAGAATAGGAAAAATTACTTTTGGGTTATCCCATGATTTGATATTAAAGAGTAAGTCTACCTTGTTTAAAAAGTATATGGACATCTCCAGATTGGTTGTGTATATGCAGCAAGTCAAGCAAGAGAAGAAAAAGCAGGCTAAAATTAGGAAAAGGCAAAATAAGAAGCTTAGATTTTTTTATCAGGGTGGTAGAGATAGTGGAAAGTTGTCTAAAAAAAAGAAGGGGAGTTCTGGTTCCTACTCTACTGCTAGTGTTCCTTATCTAAAGTCGTCGGGTGATCGTCATTCTTAGTATGATAGTGGGTTTAGGGCACAGGGTGCCCAATATCAGCCTAATAGGGCTCAGCCCGCTCTATTCTATCCTTCTTATAGATTTTGTGAGCAGGTGCACCATGGGTTTTGTGTAGAATAGAGGAACAAGTGTTAAATATGGTCAGATTGGTCACTTACAGAGGGATTATCCTCCTAACGTTGCTTCGGGGGGAAATAAAATTCCTGCTGCCACTTCATCAGCTCCTGCACCCAGGGGTGCTGCTTCTGCTTCTAGTAGCGGCACTGGCCAAAATTTCTTGTATGTTGTTGCTACCCGCCAGGACTATGAGGTATCTCCAGATGTTTTCACTAGCATGTTATAACTTTTTTCTTATAATGTGCATTGCTTTTTTTACCCAGGGTCTACTCTTTCTTATGTGACCCTATTTTTGGATATGCATTTTGGTTTGGGTACCGAGGGTATCCCTAATCCCTTTGCTATTTCTAACTTGTTGGGTTACTCAATGGTTGCTAAAAAAGTCTATAGGGGTTTTGTGGTATCTATTAGTGGTAGAGAAACTCTAATAGATCTGATAGAATTGGACATGATTGATTTTGATGTCATATTAGAGATAGATTAGTTATATTTATGCTATTCCTTATTAGATTGTCGGACCCATAAGGTCCTATTTAAATTCCCTAATGAGTCGGTCATTGAGTGGGAAAGAGGTTCTCTAGTGCCTAACGGAAGGTTCATAGCGTATCTTAGAGCTCAAAATTTGATTCCAAGGGATGTCTCTATCATTTGGTCTAGGTTAAAGATTTGAACTCGGAAGGTCCTTCATTGATATTTTTTTCCATGGTTAATGAATTTCCTGAGGTTTTTCATAATGATCTTCTCGGTATCCATCCTAAGAGGGAGATTAATTATGGGATTGACCATATTCCAGACACTCGTCCAATTTTTATTCCCCCATATAGAATGGCTCTAACTAAATTAAAGGAGCTTAAAAGTAATTAAAGAATCTTTTAGAAAAGGGTATCATCCATCCTAGTATGTTTTCGCGGGGTGTTCCTATTGTTTTCATGCGTAAGAAGGATGGTTCCCTTTGAATGTGCATCGATTACAGTCAGTTGAATAGATAACGATAAAAAATAACTATCTTCTTCCAAGGATAAATGATTTATTTGATCAGCTTCATGGTGCTAGGTGTTTCTCTAAAACTAATCTTAAGTTTGGTTATCATCAGCTAAAGATTAGGGAGGTGTATATTCCTAAGACCGCCTTCCAAACCCGGTATGGTCATTATGAAAATTATTAGTCATGTCTTTTAGTTTGACTAATACCCCGGTGGCATTCATGGACTTGATGAAATGGTCTTTTATCTGGATTTATTTGTCATCGTGTTTATAGATGATATTCTAATATATTCCAGGAGGAAGGCGGATCATGTTGATCACCTCCGTATCGTGTTGTGAACCTTGAAAGACCAGCAATTGTATGCTAGGTTTTTTAAGTGCGAATTCTGGTTGAAAGTTGTTACTTTTTTGGGTTATGTCATTTCTAGTGAAGGGATCATGGTGGATCTGCAGAAAGTTATAGTGGTTAAGAAGTGGCCTTAGCCAACGGCTCCAATCGATATTCGGAGCTTCTTGGGTTTAGCCAGTTAATATAGGAAATTTGTGCAGAGTTTCTCAACTATATCTACCCCACTGACTAAGTTGACCCAGAAGAAGGTGAAATTCTTATGGTCTGATGGTTTTGAGAAACTGAAAGATAAGTTGACTTCAACTCCAGTTTTGACTCAACCTAAAAGCACTGATGGTTTTGTTATCTATTGTGATGCATTTAATGTGGGATGTGGTTGTGTGTTGATTCAACATGGTAGGGTCGTGGCCTATGCTTCTAGGCAGTTGAAAGTTCATGAGAAGAATTACCCGACTCATAACTTAGAGTTGTTGGATGCGGTATTCGCATTAAAGATCTGGCATCACTATTTATATGGAGTCCATATAGATATCTTTCTGATCATAAGAGTCAGTAATATGTATTCACTCAGAAGGAGTTAAATCTCAGGCAGAAGAGGTGGCTTGAGTAGCTGAAAGACTGCAACATGAGTCTCCACTATCACCTAGGTAAATCTAATATGGTTGTTGATGCTCTTAGCAGGTTACCCATGGGGAGTGTAACTTATATGGATGAGGATAAGCAATAGTCGGTGAAAGATATTCACCGTTTGTCTAACCTTAGAGTTCATCTGTTAGACTCCGAGGATGGTGGTGTGTTTTTGCTAGAGGTGGCAAAGTCATCCCTTGTCGTTGAGATAAAGGAGAAACAGGAACTAAATCCTATCTTAATTAAGATTATGGGAGCTGTGGGTCAACAAAAGGTTATAGCTTTTGAGATCGATAGTGATGGTATCTTGAGGTACCAAGGCAGATTATATGTTCCAGGTATAGATGGGTTGAGAGAGAGGATCTTGGCTGAGGCACATGATCCGTGCTATATTATTCATCTCAATTTGATAAAGATGTACCATGATCATAAAGAAATCGATTGGTGGAACAATATAAAGTGAGATGTAGCAAGTTTTCTGGCTAAACACATGGTGTATCAACAAGTGAAGGTTTAAACACTTGAGGCCCGATGGGTTGACTCAAAAGATTGAACTGCTGGCGTGGAAATGAGAGATAATTAATATAGATTTCCTTACTGATCTTCCTCAGTCTTGGAATCAGTTTGATTTAATTTAGGTCATCATGGATAGGATGACTAAGTCCGCTCACTTCTTGCCAGTGAGGACTAATTATTCAGTAGAGGATTATGCGAAGTTGTTCCTTCAAGAGATTGTGAAGTTGCATGAGGCACCTATTTCTATTATGTCTGATCATGGTATTCAGTTCTCATCGCATTTTTAGAATTCGTTTCAAAAAGTTTAGGAACTAAGGTGAGCCTTAGTACTGCTTTCCACCCGCAGTCAGATGGGCAAGCAGAAAGGACTATTTAAACATTGGGAGATATGCTTCAGGTTTATGTGATTGACTATGATGGTAGTTGAGTTGATCATTTGCCTCTTATAGAGTTTATGTATAATAATAGCTACCACTCTCATATTGGAATAGCTCTATTTGAGTCATTGTATAGTAGGAGGTGTAGGTCTCGTATTAGGTGCTTCGAGGTTGGTGAGGCGAAGATGTTTGCCCCAGATTTAGTTCACCAGGCGATGGAGAAGGTGAAGATAATTCAGGATAGGCTTAAAGCTACCCAAAGTTGCCAAAAGTCCTACGCGAATGTGAGAAAGAGGGAGTTAGAGTTTGAGTTGGTGATTGGTTGTTCTTGAAGGTATCTCCCATGAAAGGAGTAATGCAGTTTGGGAAGAAGGGAAAGCTCAGTCCCCGATAAGTCGGCCCATATTTTATCTTAAAATAGATCGGTAATATTGCATATGAATTGGAGTTGCCTCCTAGTTTGAGCTCCATTCATTCGGTGTTTCATGTGCCAATGTTGAGGAAGTATGCAGGTGATCCGTCGCTAATTGTGCCTATCAAAAATATTGGTATTTCAGATTCCTTCTCTTATGAATACCCCAATTGAAATCTTGGATTGTCTAGTCCGTTGATTGCGGATGAAGGATATAGCTTAGGTAAAGGTTCTACGGAGGAACCAAAGGTTGAGGAGGCTACTTAGGAAGCCGAAGAGGACATGAAGTCCAAGTATCCATTCTAGTTTTCTGTTTTGGATAATCATGCATAAGGTATATGTTATTCTTAATATTTTTGTTTTCTAACTTTGTTAAAGGAAAAAATAATTTCCTTGGCATCTTCATTTTCAGAGTTTATTAAAGTTAAGAGTAGGGGAATTTGGAGTCTAATAGTGCTAGCAATTGCCTTGTCCCATCATTTGAGGATGAATGATCCAAGTGGGGGAGAATTAAGACACCCCAAATTTTTTGCCCTTGAAAATTTCTTGAGCTTTGGGCTCACTGCCTTGGTTTTGATTGGAAGTATGGAACCCAAGGGTCGTAAGGTGTCTTACGACTTGTTGTGATGAGCCGTACTTAAACCAGTAATCTTGAGGATTGATTATGCTCTGAGTACGAGAGGATAACTAAGAGCCGTAAGGATATGTCATGATTCATTAGGTGATATTACAGGGTGTCAGTGTATGTCCCAATTTATGATCTATACTGACTACAACTGGACCCTAAGATTCGTAGGGTCCCATTACGATTGGTTTCATTAAGTCGTAAGGATAACAGTATAGAGTACCTTGGTGGTACTGCCTTGGTTACGATTCATGGTGTGAATCGTATAGTGTGGTTACAAGTCAAAGGGTCGACCCGTAACCAAAGGCGTCACTTTTTAAGCTTTTAAGTTGGGGGCACTCTGGATATTTCCGACTTTAACCCCTTAGACCCAACAACTTAAAGTCGTCCTTGGGACTTCGTTATTATATCATTCCCAATAAAACACTCCCAAATTCTCTCTCAAACTCGTTGTTCAATTTAAGGATAGGGTTTCAAAAGGTTGACCAATTGAGGCTTCCAAGGGTGATTTCTCTCCATATTTCTTGGTGTTTAAGGCATGTTACTCTTCCCTCATTGTTAATTTTGCAAAAAATATGTGATTTAAGGTATTGTTCTTGAGATTGTTGTTTTGGTTTTGAAAACAAAGATTGGGGGTTTTGAATGTTATGAATGGAACAAAATTTCTCATGGTATATATATATATATGATTTTCATGCTTTTAATATGGTTTTGAACTTGTGGGTGCATGGGTATGGTGAATGAACTAGGGAGTTGTGATTTTCCCAAACTTGTGGCTTTTGAAGTGGTTCTAACCCCAACCCCATAATCTGAAATTAGTTTTAGTTATGAGAACTGTAGGAATTTGTAAATTGGATTAGTCTTGAACTATTGCATGATATAAATAAGTATTTGAAATACAATGGTATGATTTAATGAACAAAGGAAGTCGGGGTTCCCTAATGTGTATTAATGAACAACGGGAGTTTTTCTCCCCAAATTAATGGAAATTGTTTTGGCATGATATCTTACCTTTCAAGGGTAGTTGTTATTACGATACCAACATTGTATGCCTTAAATGTGGATTGTGGTTAAATGAACAGGAATGTATGACAATTAATTTAATTGGGCTCTAATAACGGTTGTGTTGTTGAGTCGTCAAAGTGGACGTCTGAATGAGCATTATTGGAAATCGTATTTGCCGATGTGGGGTCAAAGTGACCAGGGAGGTTTGAGTCTCCCTTATTGTTATTTCATGATCAGGAAGGTTTGAGTCCCCCGCAAATCATTATATGACCGGGTGCTTAAGACACCTTGGTATATATTGGAGGGTTCGAGTCCCCCAAGTGCATATATATAAGATTATTTTCTGGTTTGTGTGGCTACATGCACTAGGGCTCGACCAGGGGCGAGAGCTAGGGCCCATATAGCCCGTGAGTACTATTATATGATAGTTGAGCTATATAGCGCAGACTAAAGTTTTGAAGAGCATGTTAAGCCTTGTTCCCAATCTCGGCATGTGAGATATATATTTATGTATATGCAGTTGATTATATGAGTTGGCTTTTGAATGATTTTAAACTGTTGATCATATCATCATGTTATCCTTATCCCCGAGTTATATTCTAGCATACACCTCGCTAACCGTCTTCGAACATTGTATCTCCACACGATGCAGGAACTAGTAATACTTCCACTCCTCTTCTCATTGACTTAGATTCGAGATCAGCTAGCGAGTCAGATTGAAATGGTGAGCCTCCATACATTGGAAAACCCTATTTCATGATTATGGTTTCTTTTACACTTAACAATTCCATTGGATTTGGTTTTAGTGTCGATATGGGTATTACTATTAGTATTGGTATTGGAATCGATATTGGTATCAGTTGGTTTTTGTTATAGACTTATTTTAATGTCTTTAAATTGATGTTTTCTTATCTTGTTATATGTTCAAAATTCAGCCAACCTTGGGATGTGGTGCATATGGTTTGGTACAGGGGGTGATATCCGGTCCACGTTGGACTTGAGATACCCGTCATTGCCAGGTCCTGGTTCGGTTTAAGACAGCTAAGCTTGCCCATCTTTTCAAACTTCATCACACCCTTCATGGTAGACACACAAAGGAAGACACGATCATCAACACTAAATCTTAAGGAAAAAAATCTACGATCTGCATAGCACTTCTGACTACTCTGAGTCGCTCGAAGTCTATCCTAAATGATCCGAACTCTATCCAAAGACTCACAAAGCAAGCCCGTACCTCGAGGTCTAATCTCAGACAGCTCAAACCAACCAACTGGAGAGTGACAATTCCTAGAACACAAGGCCTCGAAAGCAGTCATCTCAATACTAGAACGATAGCAATTATTAAACGCAGACTCCGGCAAAGCTAGATGTTGCTTAAATTGACCACCAAAGTATATCAAACAAACACTGGCCATATCCTCTAAAACTTAAATAGTCTACTCAGACTGACCGTCGGTCTAGGGTGAAAATATGTGCTAAGATCAACCTGGGTACCCAACTCCTTCTGAAAAGTCTTCCAAAAGTGAGATGTGAACACTGAACCTCGATTTGAGATGATGGACACAATCACACCATGAAGACGGACTATGTCACGAATATAGATACGCCAACCTCTCAGCACTGAAAGAAACCTAAACCAAAATAAAATGAGCAGACTTCGTCAATAGATCCACAATGACCCAAACACTATCAGAACCATGAAAAGTATGAGCCAGCCTAGTCACGATGTCTATAGTACTCTGTTCCCATTTCAACTCAAGAATGGGTAACTTCTGAATCAAACCACCAGTCTCAAATGATTGACATTCACCTTCTAGCAATATAGGCAATGAGCTAAAAAAATCTGCTACATCCTACCACATACCACCCCATAAATAATGTTGTCTCAAATTGCAATAAATCTTAGTCAATCCCGGATGGATGGCATATCTGGAACAATGAGCCTCCTACAAAATCAATCTAATCCAATTACCCACTCTTAACATACAAACTCGACCTTCAATCCCCAAAATACTATTAGAATCAAGCGAGGTTTCCTTATACTCTCCACTCAGCACCTCATCCTAAATCACACTTAATCCAGCATCATCAAACTGATGAGCCTGAATCTGCTCCATCAAGGAAGACCTAGCCTCCACAAATTCTAAAACACACCCAGGTGTCAAAATATCAAGCCTAACCATCGATTAGATAAAGATTAAACCTTTAAGGCCAAAGGCCTCTCCTGGGTCAAAAGATGCACCAAGCTACCCATGCTAGTCAACTTTTAGCTCAAAGCATCGACAACTACATTAGTCTTGCCCAGATGAAAGAGAATAGTGAGATCATAATCCTTAAATAAGTTAAGCCAACGATGCTGCCTCATATTAAGATCTATCTAGGTGAATAAATACTAAAGGCTACGATGATCTGAGAAGATTTCACAATAGACTCCACACAAATAGTGCATCCATAACTTCAACGCAAATACAACCGCACATAACTCCAAATCATGGGTGGGGTAATTCCTTTCATGGGGATTCAACTAATGAGAAGCATACATGATCATTTTACCCTCTTGCATCAAAACAATACCTAACCCAACACCTGAAGCATCATAAAAGATGGTAAACCCCATGCTCTCTTTAGGCAAAGTCAAGATAAGAATAAAAGTCATCAAATTCATGAGCTTTTGAAAGCTCGCCTCACAAGCATCGTACCATTGAAATAAAATCTTCTTCTGAGTCAACTTGGTCAATAAAGATGCAATAGATGAAAAATCCTTAAAAATGCTTATAGTAACTTACCAAACCAATAAAACTTTGAATCTCGATAGGAGAAGTAGGCCTAGCCCAATCAGAAACTGCAGCAATCAAACCCTAATAACATCCTTAGTCAGCACATGACCAAAGAAAGAGAAAGACTCCAACCGAAAACTCACACTTGGAGAACATAGCATACAACTTCGCATTCCTTAATCTTTGAAGTACAATCCACAAATAACCCTTATAGTCAGCATCACTCTTGGACTAAACCAAGATATCATCTATAGATACAATGACAAAAGAGTCAAGATAAGATTAAAATAGTCAGTTTATCAACTCTATGAATGCAGCTGGGGAATTGGTTAACCTAAAGAACATGATCAAGAACTCATACTGATCGGACCAAGTTTAAAAAGGCGTCTTCAGAATATCCAAAGCTCTAATTCTCATATAGTAATCCCCTGACCTCAAACCAATCTTTAGAAACACCGAAGCACCCTGAAGATGATCAAACAAATCATTAATACAAGGAAGAGGATACTTATTCTTAACTATCACCTTCTTCAACTAACGATAATCAATACATGTATACATAAACCCATCTTTTTTCTTCATAATCAAGAAAGGCACACCCCAAGGTGATACACTAGTTTAGATAAATCCCTTATACAACAACTCCTGCAACTGATCCTTTAATTTCTTCAACTCTATTGGGTCCATCCTGTAAGGAGGAATAGAAATGGACTTTGTTCCTAACTCAACATCAATAGAGAAGGCAATATCACGATTCAGAAGCATACCAAGCAAATTCAGAGGGAAAACATCTACAAACTCCTGAACAATATGAACAAAATCTGTATAAGGCAGTAAAGCAACACTAGCATCACGAATATGAGCCAAATAAGACAAATATCACCTCTCAACCAAATGACTAGCTTGAAGGAAAGGTATAACTCTCTTGGGACCCAAATAAAACACACCCTTCTCATACAAGCATAAAGAACACAAGGATTACAAGGTCTTATCAGAGCTTCATGCTTCGGATTATCAAAGGTTCAAGCCTCAAATTTGAAAATGCTTGAAGATATTTTAGAACTATTACAACGCCTTATTCAAGTTGAAGATTGGAGAAAGGGTTCTTACATTCTAAGGTCACCTATACTTGGGATTATTAAGGGCAATATTGTCTTTTAATGGCTCTCTTTTACACTCCAAAGGAGCACCCTTCATTAAGGGTATTTTCATCATTGTTATGTAATAGTATAAATAGACCTATTAGCTTCTATTTTCCTTAGACTTTGATGACATCTGGATATTACTCTTATAGTGTAGCTTTAGTCTCTAGTTTTAGCTCTTAGAATTTAAAAATTGGTCCAAGAACATTTAAAGTTAGGGTTTCACTTGTTTTGGATAATTTGGCAACAAAGGTGTACTTGAGGAAAAGTGTTTCCTTTGGTTCACCTAAGAAGAAGGTTTGAACTCTTATTTGTGAGGTGTGTTGAACATTTTGTAACATCTTCTAGTGCTAATTATTGAATTGGAGTAAGGGTATTTCTATCTATCTTTAATTTCAAGCATTCTTCTTCTTTATCTCCTTCTATTGTGTTGATTTTCCCTTGTTTACTTGATGATTTTTGCATTCTTGTGTCAATTTCATGTGTTCATAGCCATTTAGGCTATCACCCTTCCAAGTTATCCTTGGCACACCCGGCGAATCTAAGGTCATGGTCTTAGCATAACAATCTAGGACAACATGATAAGAAGCTAACCAATCCATTTCCAAGATAACATCAAAATCTACCATATCTAATACAATAAGATCTACCCAAGTCTCGCGCCCAGCAAAAGTCATAACACAAGATTGGTACACCTAATCCACCACTAAAGAATCTCCTACAGAGGTAGATATATGAATAAGCATGGTAAGAGGCCCATTAGTAGAATTAAAACCCAAAGCAAAATATGAAGACACATAGGAGAAAGTCAATCCTGGATCAAATAACACAGATGCAGATCTAAAATAAACAAGGATGATACATGTGATGACGGTATCAGAAGCCTCTTCCTCTAGTTTGACAAGTATAACATAGCATTTTCCACGGCCACCATATGACTAGGTCACCCTGCGGCTACCACAATATGCACCATTACCTCTGTCTCAAGCACCTCTAGTAGAACCTCTACCTCTCATAATCGATATGAGAGTAGGCCTAAAAACACGGTAGAGATAGTCTTTGACCAAATAGCCAACCTCATTACACACATAGCAACCTTTATGGCTCGACTCCATGAAGCAGGTATGACTGAGATAGAACAACCACCCAAAGCTGCAGAAATAGAAGACCTACTACCTGAACCCTGCAAGGATGCATCATAGGTCCACCATGATATCCATAAAAACCTTTAAAATTTCTACCTCGAGAAGTATGACCTTTAAACTTGCCCTGACGGAGCACTCTCTTGGCGCCTCCCAGAAATCCTCAAAGAACAGACTCAGTCATCCTACATGATCCACTATACTCCAACCCCTTCACAAACTTTTAAATCTTCTCAGACTTGATAGTAATAATTGCATAAGAATATCTAGACAAGGTATAAAAGCATACCTCATACTCCATAACAATCATAGAGCCCTACTCCAAGTGATCAAACTCGTCTCTCATCTGATCCCTCAAACTGCCAGGCATAAATATGTCCAAAAAGGCCTCAACAAACCGATCCCAGGTTATCTCTAGAGAATAAAGAGGTCTGCACTAACAAGTGACCTCCACCAATCTCTAGATGCATCTCTCAACTAATAAGTAGTATAAGCGACCCTGTGCGATTCAAGCAAACCAAGGTTATGTAACTTCTCACAATAATAAATCAAGAACTTATAGGCATCCTCACCTATGGCACTACTGAACCTAGGGGGACCCAAATGAGTGAATTTCTCAAATATCTTCTGATCTTCAAAAGGTATAACTATACTTGCAATAGTAGGAGGCATAGTAAATCTGGCTGGTTGAGATCCTACTTGAGGAGGTAACATAGAAAAAGGTTGAACTCCTGGTCTTACAATACCATACTCCAATGTTGGCACATGAGGAACAACACTCAAAGTCCATAGAGTACCACAAGCATATGTCGGTGCTACTAGAAGATCAACACTCAAAATCAAAATCATAATCCGATAATGACACATGAGGAACAACACTCGAAGTCCTTAGAGTACCACAAGCAGATGTCGTTACCACTAGAATATCCACAATCAAAATCCGAGGAACACCATAGGCAAACTCTGGCACAGATGGAGGTATAATACTCAGAGTAGAGGGAACAAATTCCAAAGAACACACTCAAAATGGGTTAGCAAGCGAATAACAACAATAATGACATGATAGCCCATATCAACTCCACTAATAGGTCTATAATATACACATACCATATATAAATATGAGAAAGAAGCACAAATATACACATATACTAAATACAAGTATAAGAAAGAAGTACAAACAGACAGATATCACAACAAAGACCATAATACAGCACATAGTGAGCACAATTATAACACCCCATATTCAAGTACGTGTATTGGAGTATTCAAGTACGTGCATTAGTCTTATTTATATGGAATTAATTTTTTTATTTTATTTATACCAGAATTTGTCCGTCGATGGTTCCATGCGAAGGTTAATGAATAAGCTTTCTAACGATATAAAGATTTCTAAAAATGGATAGGTTTCGAATATAATCAAGCACATTCAAAACTATCAAATGGTGGCTGGGATATTTGGGAATAGTAAATGTGCAGGAAAGTTTCCTGCACACAAACTATTGAGGCCAGTCGAATTTTTGGGTCAACTTCAAATGATCATAACTCCTTTAATAGAATGAACTGATAGAACTGCGACCTATGAAAAGAAAGATCTTTGAGTCTTCTTTCCAATGCAATTGGTTTTATCCAAATACAATGTCTGAGTAAAGAGTTATACTTGTTTTACTTTAGCCTATCAAAATAGATTTTTAGGGTCAACTTCAAACAACCATAACTCCTTGTACAGGACGAACTGAATGGCCTACTTTATATAAAATGAAAGCCCTTTGAATTATCCTTCCAACGATACCAATTTCACCCAAATTCGATATCGGATTAAAGAGTTATGGTCAATCTACTTTAGCTTAGCAAAACAGTCCACCAAAGGACAGATTTGACATTATTTAAATTTTAAAGGCATTTTGGTCATTTCCTATTATATTATGGACGGGAATATGTGTATATATACATGTATATGAGTTTAAAAACTCATTTTCATCATCAATCATTGAGGAAGAACAAACCCTAGCCAAATTTGACCTTTAAATTACTTTTGATTCAACCGTAGAAATTCCAAAGTAATTCGATAACTGCGTTTGTCATCTCGAGAGCTTCGAACGACACCTATTATTTGTGCAAACAGGATTGCATAATCAAGAGGTGAATTCTAAGGTATGAATATTGTTTGCCTTTGTTTTTTTCCATATGTATATGTATGATAGAGGACTATATGTATTGATTGTTATTGAAAGGTGATGGAAATAGGGTTATGGACTATTTTGCATGGTTTGGTTGTATTGAATTATGGAAGGAGGATTTGGTAATTGAGTTATGGAAGGTGGATATGGTAATTGAGTTATAGAAGGTAGATATGGTGATATACTATTGAATTGATGTTTATTTATATCTATGGCTCAATTTGGTTTAATGGATTGGTTGGAAGGATAAATGAATCCAAACTTGATATTGGAGGATGTTGTATGAATATGCATGGCATGTGAATATAATTGGAGTATAAGAGGGTTAAAGTGAAACCCTTTATGGTGTAATTAAGGCTTACTACTTAACCACTAGTTTGGTGAATTCAAATAATTAAATTGTGATGTTTGGTTGTTAATACTAGATTGCTATATATGTTCATTGTAGATAAGTAATCCAAAAACACGGGAAGTCCATTTGGGACTAGTATTGAAGGTTGACAGTCAAGTATGTAAAGCATACTCTATACCATATCTTTGGAATGAAAGTGAACAATTGTTCTATTAAGAAAGTTTCCAAAGTTATTCAGTAACATGTGATCCATAATGGTTTTGTATGATGTCCTACGTTACCAATGAACTTGTTTCCACCCTACAAGATGTCAAGACATTCCAATACTTACTTGTTTTCTAAATCTTACATATTTATTGCACTAATGAGTGTCAGAAGGTATCCGGTTACTCAAACAAGATCCATGTGCTATTAATGACTCCAAAACATTTCATTGATATACCAATAAGTTCCTACTTCATTGTTATGGCATTGATGACTCCAAAATACTTCATTGATATGCCAATGAGTTCTTACTTCATTGTTATTGCATTGATGGTCTATTTTATATGTCTCTTATTAATGTATCATTATTTTAAAGTATCAAAAATGCGGTGGCGACCAAAATAACAATCTCAAAGATTAATTGAACTAAGTGATGGAAGTTCTATCTTATCGGGTGGTATCCTAGGGGTATAAGCCTATCATGGGTTAATCCCTATATATGTGTTTATGGGTGGTATCCCAGGGGCACAAGCCTATCATGGGTTGATCCCAGTTGATATGTACTGGAGGCAGCCTAATGGTCACAGTACAGTACAGTAATGATTACAAAGATGATAAGAACGAAGGTAAAGTGATTGAATAAATACAATGTACAAGTTGTCACAAGTTCTAGTAAGTGTGGTCCACTCCTATTACGATTTATTCACTTGTTTCTGATTTCTATTGAGCACCTATATCATATGTGATTATCTACAGCTTTACATACTCA
Source organism: Capsicum baccatum var. pendulum (assembly GCA_030864225.1). Taxonomy (NCBI): domain Eukaryota; kingdom Viridiplantae; phylum Streptophyta; class Magnoliopsida; order Solanales; family Solanaceae; genus Capsicum; species Capsicum baccatum. The sequence continues at coordinate 152,062,821 of CM061560.1, read as the reverse complement.
GTACATATTTCGTACTGACGTCCCCCATGGGGGCCCTGCATTTTATGCTGCAGGCATAGGTACCTCAGCTCATACACCGCACAAGTAGGAGCCAGGATATCCAGCTGCTTTTGGTGAGCTCCAGTTTACTTTGGGGGTTTCCGTGTCATATCCAATCACTTTTGGTATTGTATAGAAGTTAGTTATATGGCGGGGTGTGTCCCAACCTTAGTTAAACTTTGTGTATTGTCTAGAGGCTTTTAGACCTAATGTACAATCAAGGTGGTGTTTTGTTAATAGACGTGATGGTTCCAACGGCCAAGTATTGTATATACATATATATGTATGCTCGAGCTTATACAGGTGATTATTTCCCTTTATATGCTACATGATGTTGTCTGAATTTCGGGTTGTCATAGAGGTATGCATGGGAAGTATAAGGTTATGAGTTGGTTCTCCTGGGCCTCCTCGATTACGGGTGCCAGTCCGCTCTAATAGGATTTGAGGCGTGACAACAATATATATATATATATGAAATGCAATAAAGATAATAACAATAATGATATGATGATAGAATGCTCGAAGTTGTTGCACAACCTCCGTATACACCTACTGACCTGTGCTTCTAGGTAGGACCCATAAAGAGTTCGCAACCCATATATAAAACAATAATCAATACCAGTATCCATGACTCATCTCTGATACATCCCTCAATAGAGGGTCTATAAAGATGTCACAAGCTAGTGTTTCTAGTATTTCTATAGTGGTACTAATATTTCATAGGTGCATATAATATGAGGATGCAATGCTCATAACCAATAAGAATGAGATAATACAATAACCAATAAATATAACAACCATGTGATCCAAGATCCACTCAATATACCAACCATTCATAAATTCAATGTAATTCATATGCCAATAGAGTAATATACACAAGATATACCGATGATACTATCATAACCCAAACAAGGCCCTGGTTGTGATGGGTATCTCAAGTCCAACAAGGACTGGAGATCACCCTCTTTTCCTAGTAAAACGGAACATAATATACATATAGTAGTTGAATTCGAAACATAAAAAAATATAGATAAATATGACTCAAAAGAAGTCTAAGAATCCAAAAATCAAACCTAAGTACACAATAATCCACAAAGCCTTTAATCATAACTAAATTAATTTAAGTCAGGAAATGCTCCAGATGAATAGCCGAAACTAGACCAAAGAAAAGTGAAGTATAAAACATGATAGTCTAGAAAGCCTCTAACTGACTGAACTGTCTGAGTAAGGAGTTGATGGGACATGTCCCCAACTAACTCCAACAAATAAACTAATTAATGAGATAATAGAGAAATAATCATATCCTTTAGTGATGAGGACTCACTTCTAACTCTGACTGCTGAAGTTGGAATCTACTACTGATCTGGAGCTCCTGTTTTTAAGCCTATGGTATAAGACACCATAGCGCAAATGCGTTAGTACTTTGAATGTACTGGTATACATGTGGGGTAGGCTGAATGCATGGGGTTCGTATGCATGAACAATACTGGCTAATTGACTAATATGAACGTGAGAATACATGCACGCCTACATAGTAACTATATCTGAAATCATGATAACATGAGTACTGAATCCGAATACTAATAACATGACATATTGATAATTGATATAACTGATAACATGAGTGACTATATATGACAGTCCTGAATCTGGTGAAACTATGATACAAAATCAAGCCAACAACACCAAGAGCTTCAAGCAGGCTCGGATTTCAGTCCAACAACACAAGAACAACAAGTTTAAGTTTCGGTATTTCTGCCCACAACACAAGAACAACAAGATAGACAACAATGCTAGTGAATCGAAAAGAGCCCCACACGGCTTCACTAGACTTTAAGATAACAAAATCAACAACAACAACAAGATAAAGAAAGATAGATAACTTGACATATAACATTCAAGAAACTAAGAACCCTAACATCAAGAGAGGACCCTAAGTCTAATGAATATAAACACCAAGTTCTTACGAGGACCAAGAGGCACTCAACGTCCTCAAAACCCTTGTTTCTAGCCAAAGAGACAACACAAGTATCCCTCTACTTGTGAGATAATAGGGGCGGCTTCTATGAGTGGAAGAGAGAGGAAATGTTAGTGTTTTAGGTTACAAAAATCAGCATTCCAAAAACTAAGGAATAACTCTCTAACATGTTCTATTTATACTACAAACAAAAGGGGTAAAATGACCCATCCGCCCTTGCTTCTTGTGCCAACCTTGGAGAGTAGTTTATTACACATTAGGACCTCTCTTCACACATAAAAACGTTTAGGTCCTTGGTTGGTTCAATCACCAACTCACACACGGCCATTTGCATGAACAAAGCTTGGAGATTTTGTAATTCCCGAGCTTGGCTTCGTGTGAAAGGCCGTGTACCTGTGGAGGCTGTCCTAACCGTATCATCCTCTCCATCTTGAGAGGAATTTGACCTCAAATTCAGCATTTGGTCATCTTCAACCGCATCCACAAGGGAGAGATCACCAACGTTGAAAGTGTTGTGCACTTGATATTCCGGTGGAAGGTCAATCTTGTAGGCGTTGTCATTGATTCTCTCAAGTACTTGGAAAGGACCATCACCCCTTGGCAGCAATTTGGACTTTCTTTGAGCTGGAAACCGATCCTTTCGAAGATGCACCCACACCCAATCTCCGGGTTCAAGCACAAGTCTTCTTCTCCCTTTGTTTACCCTTTTTGCAATCTCTTGGTTCTTCTTTTCAAGCTTGATCCGCACCGTCTCATGCATTTTCTTCATTGCCTCGGCTCTTTTATTTCCATCTAAGCTTATCGTGATTTTGTTGATGGCTCTACAATCGACGCACATGCGCCAAGTTCCGTCCTTCTTTGGTACCAAAAGCACCGGAACAGCACACGGACTCATGCTTTCCTTGATGTATCCCTTGTTGAGAAGCTCCTCAACTTGTCTTTCAAGCTCCTTAGTGTCCATGGGATTGCTCCTATAGGCCGGTTTGTTTGGAAGTTGTGAACCCGGCACCAAATCAATTTGGTGCTCAATTCCCCGAAGTGGGGGCAATCCTTGCGGAAGTTCTTGAGAAAATACATCTTCATACTCCTGCAACACACAAGAAATCAAAGGGGAAATGGAAGAATTAGTGGGGTTAGTATTAAAACAATGGGCCAAAAGTAACATCGGCTTGTTTTCATCATGGCCCACGAAGAGTTCTTTCCTTCTAGCCAACATCACTACGTTTTCCATCTCCCTTGTCGTTGGGACAGCCTCGGATGTCCCTACTTCCTCACCTACGGCATCCCCCCCCTTTTCTCCCTTTCCGGATTCCTTCCCCTTTCCCTTTAACTCTCTCATCCTTTGATGCCACTCATTTACTTGGGAGGGTGAAAGAGGGTGAAGTGTGACCTTTCGGCCATCCTTCTCAAGCGTATACCGGTTGGACCTCCCATCGTGTTTAGTAGACCTATCATATTGCCATGGTCTACCTAACAACAAGTGACATGCTTGCATTGGGATCACGTCACAAAGCACTTCATCGTGGTAGTTTCCCACCTTAAACCGAATCACACATTGCCTTGTGACCTTTAATTCACCACAATCGTTCAACCATTGTAGCTTGTAAGGACTAGTGTGTAGTGTAGTTGGTAACTTCAAGAAATTTACCATAGCATGGCTCGCAACATTTGTACAACTACCACTATCAATCACCAAGGTGCACACACTCCCCTTTACAAGACACTTAGTATGGAATAGATTTTCCCTTTGACTCGGGTCATCCATCGCCTTAGTAATCATTACACGTCTAACCACAAAGTTTGGAACCACACACTCCCCTTCTTGTGGATAGACATCTTCACTACCATCTAATTCATCATCATTCGGCCCATTTTCATCTCCCTCTCCATCTTGAGGCTCGGCCTCATCCTCCCCCCTTTCAGAAACCACCTCCTCACCAAGGTAGTACACTTTCCCTTCTCGTAGGATCACATTGCGCCGGTTCGGACATTTATTGGCCTTATGCCCCCAACCTTGGCACTTGAAGCATTGGAACCCCTTTGGGTTGGGATATTTGTGAGCCTCCGGTTTCGGAGGGAACTTAGGGACTGTTTTGGACTCGGGCAGCTTCGAAGGGGCGGGTTGGTCCTTGTTTTTGGGCCAACCCGAGGGGGTTTGTACCCTTGCCTTGAAGGCTGATCTCTCCATAAGTTCCCTTTCAATCTCTAGGGCCGCTTGGAATATACCGTCAATGGTTTCAAACCGGTGAAGGGTCAAATGAGTGGAGATCTCTTTGTTCAACCCACACTTGAATCGGATGATGTCGTGACTAATTTGCTCCCCACGATGATCAAGTTTCAACATGAGTTGTTGGAACTCGTCAAAATAGGCCATCACACTCTTGCCTCCTTGCCGCAAGCCATATAATCTAGCGAGCAACTCATGACGATATCTCTCGGGAAGGTATCGTTGTCTCATCAAATACCTCAACCGATACCAAGGTAGTGGCTGCCCATCCACTAATTCATTACCAAATCGTTTAACATACTCCCACCAAGTGTTAGCATAGCCCTCGAGGTGAGCTATAGCAGAGCAACTCTTCTTTTCTTCCGAGATGTCATTAACTTGGAAAACTTTGTCACAAGCCGATTCCCAAGTTAAGTAGGTCTCGGGGTCACTTTCACCCTTAAAGATGGGTAGGCTCAACTTGATGGTGTTGATGCCTACGTCTCTCTCTTGGTGTCGGTTTCCCCTATCTCCATACCCCCGGTATCTCCTAGGTTCTCCTCGACCCCCTCTTAACTCCTCCTCCCTCATATAAGCATCATCAAAGGCTCCATCTCCTTCATACTCCTCTCCACCGTATCCTTCAAAATGGGCTGGCCGGCCTTGGCCGTTTTGATTCGGAGGATTTGGAATTTGCGGTCTTTGGGTTAATGGAGCTTGGAATGGAGGGTTCGGATTTAGTGGAGGTACTTGGCGTCCAAATCCCTCTTGTGGAATTGGAGGGGCTTGGAAATGTAGTGGTCTAGTGGAGTCTCAGTTTGGAGCAAAATAGGTAGTTTGGCTTGCGGTATTTAGTGGAGCTTGGGGTGCATTTAGCATTTGGTGGACTGTTTCGGGGGTGATGGTTGCGGAGGAGGTCCTATCATGACCATTGGTAGATACATGTAGAGGGGTAGAAGGACGAGAGTTCCTTTGACTCTCCACTTGTTCTAATCTCCCACTAATAGTCGACACTTCCCCCTTTATTGCAGCCAAGTCCCCTCTCACGGCCCCAAATTCCGAATTCAACCTTTCAAGTGTCCGGGTAACGGCCTCAAGAGTGACCCTCATAGAATCAAGGGCATTAGTATCCACATTATGAGACGTAGCTCCTTCCATTGTCAAGGTATTATCCGCTTTAGTTCACCACAAGTTCGTGTTCCACAAGTGTTGTATAATTGGCTAGTAACCGTGAGATTTTTAAGGTATGAGTAAGCTCTTATCCGGAATGGATTCTTGTTTGAAGACTCAAAGAATTCTTGCCGGACTAGAGTCAAAAATCAGCAATTCGTTCAAACGAATAAAAGCACTCAAATAATCGTTGACACGAACAAACGGTTCAAGGAACTAGTTGACAACCTAGTAGGAAGGTACTAGTTTGTTAATTAGTTCTAGGACCAAGTAAGGGAAACCAAGGATCAACAATTAGCAACCAAAGAATATCCTAAGTTGAGCTTATAGCGACGTGGCAGCATGCAATGGTCCCACACGTTCTTCTTCTTTCTCTCTTTTTTTTTTTTTGTTTTGTGTTAATATTCACACAACTTGTTATAGTTTGCAAAGTGTTTTGGTGGGAAAAATAAAATCTTGTAGTATTTCACCCTTTTCAAACTCAAGAAAGTGGGGTTTGGTTGACTAATCCCACAAAACAAGGCTCCTTGAATTAGGGAAAAGTGATTGACAAGACTAAAAGGTGATGGGTGCAAGTCTTTCACAACAACTTTATAGCTTGTCTTACCACTTGAGCACACAACACTTTATAGCTTGTCTTACCACTTGAGCACACAACAAGATGAACAAGGTGAACAAGTTCAAAAGATGAACACCTCAACAAACTTCATCAACTTCTTTAGCACATAAACACACAACCACCGATTTTTTTTATTTTTTTTTTGGTTATCAACAACATACAACTTTCGGCCACTTCAAGTCACTACACAATGTTCAAGTTTTCAAGCTCAACTTTTGGATCTAGACACTTTAGTGTTGGTGAGAAAGAAACCAACACTAGAAACTCACTAAACAAGCAAAATAACACCTAGATCTAAACATACAACATCATTCTTGGTTTCAACTTTTAATGGACAGATTTTCAGAATTTCTTTTTGGTGTAGTTTGTTTAAGCCGTGAACTAGCCCAAGATGGGTTATGTTGGAACACAACCGGTCTTACTTTGATACCAAATGATACAAAATCAAGCCAACAACACCAAGAGCTTCAAGTAGGCTCGGATTTCAGTCCAACAACACAAGAACAACAAGTTTAAGTTTCGGTTTTTCAGCCCACAACACAAGAACAACAAGATAGACAACAATGCTAGTGAATCGAAAAGAGCCCCACACGGCTTCACTAGACTTTAAGATAACAAAATCAACAACAACAACAAGATAAAGAAAGATAGATAACTTGACATATAACATTCAAGAAACTAAGAACCCTAACATCAAGAGAGGACCCTAAGTCTAATGAATATAAACACCAAGTTCTTACGAGGACCAAGAGGCACTCAACGTCCTCAAAACCCTTGTTTCTAGCCAAAGAGACAACACAAGTATCCCTCTACTTGTGAGATAATAGGGGCGGCTTCTATGAGTGGAAGAGAGAGGAAATGTTTAGTGTTTTAGGTTACAAAAATCAGCATTCCAAAAACTAAGGAATAACTCTCTAACATGTTCTATTTATACTACAAACAAAAGGGGTAAAATGACCCATCCGCCCTTGCTTCTTGTGCCAACCTTGGAGAGTAGTTTATTACGCATTAGGACCTCTCTTCACACATAAAAACGTTTAGGTCCTTGGTTGGTTCAATCACCAACTCACACACGGCCATTTGCATGAACAAAGCTTGGAGCTTTTGTAATTCCCGAGCTTGGCTTCGTGTGAAAGGCCGTGTACCTGTGGAGGCTGCCCTAACCGTATCAAACTATCTGAGTTCCGTTCTGTATCTGAGTTGACTGTATCTGACATTCTTGGATTCTGAAGAACTATCTGAGTTCTTTTACTGAGACTGATACTGAGATTATGGGAGGTAGTCATCTAACCAACATGCCTGAAATGATGCATTATAGCTAAATTGGGGTCCAATCTATGCCCTAATTGGAAGGGTGTCAATACCGCACCACTATTGAGGACAATATGTGAGTGGCCCTAATATAATAAGTAACTCTAGTGAGAATGGTGGGAACCCTTATATAGCAGGTTAAGCCACCTTATGTACCCTTATATAGCGGGCTATGATGTCTCAACCTATGCTGGCTACATAGTTCTGGAACGCAAGGATTGCTTCTAAGCACCACACCCTCATATAATAGGTGAGTTCCCACCCTTGGGTTCACTCGATGCTAATTTCTACTCCCATCTGAATAGATATGAACATGATTTATTGAAGTAAACATGGACTGAGTTACTGACTTTTGTTGACTGACGAAATACTACTGATATCTGACAACTAACTGAGTTCATGAGATCATGGAGATTTCCTGAGTCATAAGACTGTCTGAAGTCTAAGGATCATGGCTTGACTGAGAGTATCATGAAAACATGACATGGCTCTAAGAACACAGCTAATGTTTCGTGTACAAGTACCCCCAGGACTCGATGGAAGGAAACTGACCAAGCATAACTTACTTGAACATATAACTAACATCATAATCCATAATACATTTATAGAAGCATTCCATCAAAACATATAATAGGCATAACTTGTACATACATGGGGATTTCATGATATCATACTAGTTGGGCATTGTTCCTTCATCTAGGCATTTAATCAAACACAGGGTAGGCATATCATATGTAGACAACATTATACAATAATTAATCATCATGATTCATCTTTAATTTCATCATCCTAGGGTTTATTCATAGGTTCAAATGAATATACATCTAGACAAATTAATTCCACATAAAATTGATCACCCAACATGGATTTGAATTCAATTGATCATTCTCAACATAAACAAAATGAACCCAACATGAAATTCATAAAGAAATCCATAAACTTAAACTTAGAAAAGAGATTATTGGGCTTCATGGACGAAAGGAGTCCATGAATGAACACTACTCATACCTTAGTTCATGATTTCAAAAAGATTGACGGAGAAACTTTCTTGGAATTGAATCTTCTATAAAAATCTTAGCTTGTTCTTGAGAGGTTTTTGAGAGAAGAGAGTGTATTTTGGGTGAAGAGTGGCTGAATCTCGTGTTAAAGGGCTTCATAGGGGTGGGAAGTTGACCCTTTTAACCCTGGACGTGTCATTTAATTTCAGTAAATTTTCCCAAACTAGGACACTGGCGCGACTGTAATTTGACAATTGGGAAATTGAGGGATGGCGTGATGTGGAGCCATCGCGTTGCCCCTTCTTTTGTGACCTGGAACTTTGGCGCGACGCGGAGGAAATTGCGCTAAGACACTGGAAAAGGATAATTCTGACTTTGGGCCCTGGCGTGACGCGCCATAATCGTAGACCCATACTGGAATTTGGTAAATACCATTTCCACTTGTGGCGCGGTGCGCCACTGACTAATATGGTACTGTTTTACAACGGGAACTTAAAATAGTCATAACTTCTAACTCGGTTATCGGATTTGGGTGAATCTAATATCGATGGAAAGCTTATTGAATTTCCCACATAACAAAAAATAAAAATCTTAAAGATTCCTCATGGAATAACCATCATTAAATTTAGAATCCAATACTAGATATTCTTAAGATGAAATTAGCTAGGAAAAAGTATAGGGTATTACAATATCTCCCCCTTGAGAACATACGTCCTCGAATGAGACTGACTAGGAGGGAAGAAAAGACAACTGATGTACATACTGAACATAAATAACTAAAACATGATCTCATAACTGACATGACTGACAAGCTGAACGTATAATACTGAGCATGCATATCAGATGCTTATGTAACTGATTCATGAATGCATAACTGAGTATGCAATGGTACTTGATACCAAGTTTATAATGGGAACATGAGCATGAAACTGCATACCAATTTTGCAATGAACACTGAAGATAAAACTGAGTAAGCTTAAGAAGAATTGTTACCTTGAGCTTGATCTGAGTTGGCGAAGAAGAGGTGAGGATACTTGGTACGCATGTCTCCTCTGTTTCCCAAGTATGTCCCTCGACAGACTGATTTCGACAAAGAACCTTAACTAGAGGGAGTTCTTTGTTCCTCAATCTACGAGTCTGATAGTCTAAGATTTCGACTGGAATCTCTTCATAAGAGAGAGTATTCTGGACATCAATGCTCTAAATAGGGAATACAACTGATGGGTCACCTATGCACATCTTGAGCAAAGAGACATGAAAGACTGGATGAACTAAGGCAAGATCTAAAGGCAATTCAAGCTCATAGGCTACCTTGCCAAAGCGACTGTGAATCTTGAAGGGACCGACATATCGGGGACTGAGCTTTCCCTTCTTTCCGAATCTCTTCACTCCCTTCATGGGAAAAATCTTTAGATAGACATAGTCACCAACTTCAAACTCGAGATCTTTTCTACGAACATTTGCATAAGACTTCTGTCGGCTCTGAGCATCCCGGAGTCTTTCGCTGATCAACTGAACTTTTTCTAAGGCGTCGAATACTAAATCAAGCCCTATGACTGAGGCCTTACTAACTTTGAACCAACCAATTGAAGATCTACATCTCCTACCATAGAGAGCTTTGAATGGAGCCATCCAAATACTGGAATAATAGTTTCTGTTGTATGCAAACTCAATCAAAGGTAAGTGGTCCTCCCAACTTCCCTTGAAATTGATTGCACACGCCTTTAGCATATCTTCTAATGTCTGAATGGTCCTTTCTTCTTGACCATCTGTCTGAGGATGAAAGGTTATACTGAGATGAACTTGGGTACCAAGACCCTTTTGGAATACTTTCCAGAAATAAGATGTGAACTGGGTACCTCTGTCTGAGATAATAGTTAGCGAAACACCGTGCAATCTGACCAACTCCTTGATGTAGAGTTTAACATAATCCTCGGCTGAATAAGAGGTATGAACAAGAAGGAAATAAGCTGATTTGGACATTCTGTCTACAATGACCCAGACTGAATCATGTTGATGACGAGTTCGAGGCAAACCCTTCAGAAGTCTATGTTCACAACTTTCCACTTCCAAGTACGAATACTGAACTCTTACATGGACCCACTAAGCTTCTGATGCTCTATCTTAACTTATGGACATGTAGAGCACTTAGCCACAAACTCTGTAATGTCTCTCTTCATCCCACTCCACCAATAGATATCCTGCAAGTCGAGGTACATCTTTGTGGCCCCTGGATAAATAGAGTAGCGCGCACCATGTGATTCTGCAAGAATTCACTGCCTTAATTTGTCTACACCTGGAACATAGAGACGACCCTGACAACGCAAAATGCAATCTCCCCCATAGGAGAAAACCTCTACTTTCTGATCCTGAACTGACTCTTTCAACTTGATAAGGCTGGGATCTCTATCTTGTATTTCTTTCACCTCAAAAACTAGCGATGATTCTGAACTACTCTGAACCCATATATCACCCCCATCTGTATCTACTAAGAGAACGTCTAGTCTTGCAAGCTGATGGGCTTCCTCAGCTAACTTCTTCTTACTGTCCTCAATATGAGAAACACTACCCATGGATAGTCTACTGAAAGCGTCGGCCACTACGTTGGCCTTGCCTGAATGATAAAGAACACTCATGTCATAATCTTTTAAGAGCACTAACCACCTTATCTGACGAAGATTGAGATCTTTCTGAGAAAAGTCATACTGAAGACTCTTATGATCTGTGAACACATCTACATAAACACCGTATAGATAATGCCTCCAAATATTTAAGGCAAATACTATGGCTGCTAACTCAAGATCATGAGTAGGGTAATTCTTCTCATGGGGCTTAAGTTGTCTGGAGGTGGAGGCTATGATCTTACCATGCTGCATGAGGACACAACCCAAACCTACTCTGGATGTATCACAATACGCTACGAACCCATCTGAACCATCTGGAAGAGCTAAAACTGGAGCTGAGGTGAGTCGAGTCTTCAATATCTGAAAACTTTTCTCGCAAGGATCTGACCACTCAAACTTGACTTTCTTTTGAGTCAATTTGGACATACGGGATACAATAGAAGAAAATCCCTCAACAAACCATCTGTAATAGCTAGCCAAACCCAAGAAACTCCTAATATCTAATGGAGAGATAAGTCTGGGCCAGTTTCTTACTGCTTTGGTCTTTTGAGGATCAACTCTAATTCCATCACCAAAAATGATGTGACCAAGGAATGCTACTGACCTTAGCCAAAATTCGTACTTACTAAGTTTGGCGAATAGCTGATGATCTCTGAGAGTCTGAAGTACTGTCCTAAGATGGTTTGCATGATCACGCTCACTGTGGGAATAGACCAGAATATCATCTATGAAGACTATGATGAACATGTCCAAGTACTGCTTGAATATACGGTTCATCAAGTCCATGAAAGCGGCTGGGTCATTAGTAAGACCAAATAACATAGCTAGAAATTTGAAGTGACCATACCGAGTTTGAAAAGTTATTTTCGAAATGCCACATTCCCTAACTCTGAGCTGATGATAGCCGGATCTGAGATCTATCTTAGAGAAATAACTGGCACCCTAAAGTTAGTCAAATAAGTCATCGATTCTAGAAAGAGGATACTTGTTCTTAATCGTGGCCTCATTGAGTTGGCGGTAGTCTATACACATTTTGAGAGAACTGTCTTTCTTATGCACGAATAAAACTGGAGCACCCCATGAGTAAACGTTGGGCTTGATGAATCCCTTATCTAAGAGATCCTTCAATTGTTCTTTCGATTCTCTGAGTTTTGCTGGTGCCATTCTATATGGCAGAATAGAGATAGGCTGAGTATTTGGAAGAAGATCAATGCCGAAGTTTATTTCCCTTGGAATTCTTGGAAGATCTTCGGGAAAGACATCTGAATATTCATTCACTACTGGACTAATTCAAGGCTGCGAGTTTCGAAAGTAGTGTCCATAACTCGAACAAAATAATAGACACATCCTTTAGATATCATTTTCCTTGCCCGAAGGTAGGAAACAAGCTAACCCCTGAAAGCGGATACACTACCCTTCCACTTAAGGACGGGTTCATTTGGGAATTAAAACTGGACTATTTGTTTCTACAGTCGATTATGGCATAGCAGGATGAAGCCAATCCATACCGAGAATGACGTCAAAATCAGTCATCTCTAATTTGATTAAGTCTGCTGAAGTGACTTTTTGAAATATCATAACCAGGCAGTTTCGATATACTCGTCGGGCTATGATGGTTTTACCCACTGGGGTAGAGACTGAAAAGGGCTCTGCTAGGATTTCGGGACTAATTCCGAAATCACCTGCTATATAGGGAGTAACAAAAGAAAAAGAAGGTCCTGGATGTAGCAAAGCGTAAACATGCACATGAAAGATCTGTAACGTACCAGTAACTACATCAGGAGAATTTTCCTGATCTTGTCGGAACTGAAGAGCATAGAGATGATTTGGGCGTTGCCCACTAGTAAAGCTGGAGGTGGCACTCTGCTAATTTGGGTGATCGGACTGAGCTGAGGAGCTATTCTATTGACCCTGAGAACCTGGATGAGGACAGTCTCTGACTCTGTGGCCTGGCTTGCCACATCCGAAACAAATACCACTTCCAGCACTGCAAATATCCTAAAATAAACTTACTCATCCTTGCCCTGCTATCTGCACCCACATGAGGGGCATATTTGGCTAATTGAGTAAACTTAAGAGAATACTTTTTCACTGTCATATTGCCCTGTCTGAGGTTGATGAATTCTAGCACCTTAGCTTCTCTAAGCTCTAGGGGAAAGAATCTATCGAGGAAAGCAGATGCAAACTCCTCTCACTCAATTGGCCCTGCATCATCTGCCCTCTCTGACTTCCACTTCTTAAACCAAGTGAGAGCAACATCCTGCAACTGATATGCATCTAGAGCAACACTCTCAACAGTAGTCACCCCCATGATGTTTGTCACCTTCTGTACCTGATCTAGGAATTCCTGAGGGTCCTCATCTGTCTTAGATCCGAGAAAGAATGGAGGATTCATTCGGGTAAAGTCTCAAATCCTAGCTGTGGCTGAATTAGCCACTGGGTTGGCTGGAACGACAGCTATTCGTTAATTCTGAGCAACAACTGAGTTAGCAAGAATAGTGAATGCAACTCAAAACTCTGCATGAGAAACATATTCGTCCAAAGGTTCTTCGGGCTGAGGGCTTGGTTGATTCCCATTTCTTCTTTTAGGAGGTATGTTCTGTAGAAGAAAGGGAGAAATAGATTAGACTTAGAGATTGACATGAGATTATGCTCACTGGCATGACATGAATGACTAAAGAGGGGAAACTGTTCCTAAAACATCTTATAGCCTCTTGTACATAAATATGGCGCGCAACACACCCATGTACAAGACTCTACAAGATGCGGCTTTCAGACTTCCTAGGACTCTATTGAACCTTAGGCTCAGATACCAAGTTTGTAACGCCCCAAATCTAGTACCCAAAACGCTACACGGTGCTCATGACCCCGAAGGACCACAAGCTAACCCATGACTGATATCTGTACCTGTATACTACATAAAATACTGAATAATACAGAAATATGAACTGAAAGGCCATAAGGTTCACATAACTAAAGTAAAATATAACATCTAAATGGGGTATGAAATACCCAAAGCAAAACTAAAAATACTGAAGTTTGAAACATGATAGTCTAGAAAGTCTCTAACTGGCTGAACTGTCTAAGCAAGGAGTTGATGGGATATGTCCCCAACTAACTCTAACTAATAAACTAATTAATGAGATAATAGAGAAATAATCATATCCTTTGGTGATGAGGACTCACTTCTAACTCTGACTGCTGAAACTGGAATCTACTGCTGATTTGGAGCTCGTGTCTCTAAACCTATGGTATAAGATGCCATAGCGCAAATGCGTCAGTACTTTAAATGTACTGGTATGTATGTGGGGTAGGCTGAATGCATGGGGTTCATATGCATGAACAATACTGGCTAACTGACTAATATGAACGTGAGAATACATGCATGCATATATAGTAACTATATCTGAAATCGTGATAACATGAGTACTAAATCTGAATACTGATAACATAACATACTGATAATTGATATAACTGATAACATGAGTTACTGTATCTGACAGTCTTGAATCTGGTGAAACTATCTGAGTTCTGTTTTGTATCTGAGTTGACTGTATCTTACAGTCCTGGATTCTGAAGAACTATCTGAGTTCTTTTACTAAGACTGATACTGAGAGTTTGGGAGGTAGTCATCTAACCGACATGCCACAAATGATGCATTATAGCTGAATTGGGGTCCAATCTATGCCCTGATTAGAAGGGTGTCAATACCACGCCACTATTAAGGACAATATGTGAGTGGCCCTAATATAATAGGTAACTCTAGTGAGAATGGTGGGAACCCTCATATAGCATGTTAAGCCACCTCATGTACCCTCATATAGTGGGTTATGATGTCTCAACCTATGCTGGCTACATAGTTCTGGAACACAAGGATTGCTTCTAAGCACCACACCCTCATATAACAGGTGAGTTCCCACCCTTGGGTTCGCTCGGTGCTAATTTCTACTCCCATCTGAATAGACACTGAACATGATTTACTGAACTGAACATGGACTGAGTTACTGACTTCCGTTGATTGACGGAATACTACTGATATCTGACAACTGACTAAGTTCATAAGATCATGGAGATTTCCTGAGTCATAAGATTGTCTGAAGTCTACAGATCATGGCTTGACTGGGAGTATCGTGAAAATATGACATGACTCTAAGCACACAACTAATGTTTCGGGTACAAGTACCCCTAGGACTCGATTGAAGGAAATTGACCAAGCATAACTTACTTGAACATATAACTAACATCATAATCTATAATACATTTATAGAAACATTCCATCAAAACATATGATAGGCATAACTTGTACATACATGGGGATTTCATGATATCATACTAGTTGGGCATTGTTCTTTCATCTAGGCATTTAATCAAACACAGGGTAGGCATAGCACATGTAGACAACATTATAAAACAATTAATCATCATGATTCATCTCTAATTTCATCATCCTAGGGTTTATTCATAGGTTCAAATGAATATACATCTATACAAATCAATTCCACATAAAATTGATCACCCAACATGGATTTGAATTCAATTGATCATTCTCAACATAAACAAAACGAACCCAACATGAAATTCATAAAGAAATCTATAAACTTAAACTTAGAAAAGAGATTCTTGGGCTTCATGGATAGAAGGAGTCCATGAATGAACACTACGTATACCTTAGTTCGTGATTTCGTGAAGATTGACGGAGAAACTTTCTTGGAATTGGATCTTCTATGAAAACCCTAGCTTGTTCTTGAGAGGTTTTTGAGAGAAGAGAGTGTATTTTGGGTGAAGAGTGGCCGAATCATGTGTTAAAGGGCTTAAATAGGGGTGGAAAGTAGACCCTTTTAACCCTGGACGCGTCATTTAATTTCAGTAAATTTTCCCAAACTGAGCCCCTGGAGCGACGCGGTGCTATCGCGCCATGTCACTGGAATTTGACAATTGGAAAATTGAGGGATGGCGCAATGCGGAGCCATCGTGTTGCCCCTTCTTTTGTAACCTGAAACTTTGGCGCGACGCGGAAGAAATCGCATTAAGACATTGGAAAAGGACAATTCTGAATTTGGGCCCTGGCACGATGCGCCATAATCGTGGACCCATACTGGAATTTGGTAAATGCCATTTCCTCTTATGGCGCGGCATGCCACTGACTAATATGGCACTTTTTTACGACGGGAACTTAAAATAGTCGTAACTTCTGACTCGGTTATCAGATTTGGATGAATCTTATATCAATGGAAAGCTTATTAAATTTCCCACATGACAAAAAGTGAAAATCTTAAAGATTCATCATGGAATAACCATAATTCAATTTAGAAGATAATACTAGACATTCTTGAGATGAAATTGGCTAGGAAAAAGTACGGGGTATTATAATTTAGCACATAAACCATTCAAGGAGTCATTCATTAAGGCATTATCAAGTGGTACCATCATACCAACTATAGCTTGTGAGCGCATGTCATTTAGCCAAATCCAACCATCCTCCAAAGGGACTCTAAATCAATCAGCCAATGGGACTTCAAAGTTCTTAGTAGGAGTTAAACTGTTAGACAATGGGACTCTAACCCAGCCAGCCAATAGGAATCCAAAGTTCCAAGTAAGAACCAAATCATCTAGCCAAAGAGACTTTAACCCAGTCAGCCAATAGGATTTCGAAGTTTTCAATTTAAAATAAATTTTATGTTCCTTTAACCTTTTATGCAATGCAAGGTTTCAAAAATAGTCCAACATGCATATTCTCATGTTCAAAGTAAGTTTCACAAGTTTGGGTTGAAGTTATACTAATTGCCATGTCAAAATCATCAGTTTGGGGGAATCCATGGTCCCCCATGCCAATTAAGCATCTCCATGCACCCCAATTAGTTTAAAACTATCAATTCAAATCATGAATAATGCACAAACACCACGAGAAAAGTAATTCGATCAAATATGTTCAAGATCCCTCAACCCACATTCATAATCAATAATTAAATCACATGAATCACAATTTAAATACATGCTTTTAACAAAATAAGATTTTTGAAAAAAGGTACATGGCTTAGACACCCAAGAATCTTTAAGCAATTTGCAACTTGGAACCCGAAAGATAAACATACAATGAAACCCTTAAGCTTTTCTTAGGTTTTGTGTTTTAGAGTGGAATTGGGGATTTTTAATCTCTTAAAACTAAAAGTAATAGGCTATATAATGCCTAAGGGTCGTACATAGGTGAAAAGACCCCAATACCCCCCATCCCAAGTAATTAAACAAAATTACACGGATTTTATATAAGGGCATGCCACAGACCTTACCGCGGAGGCTAATCTCTGTGCCACGAACCTTAACGCAGAGATTATCCTCCATGTCACGAACCATATTATAGAGATTATCCTTCATGACATGAGGATATCGTGAAGGTATACTACCTCGAAACACCAAAATAGCTCCAAACCCCTTTTGAAAATTTCAAAATTCTATTGGGATTCCCTTTTAACATATTTAAACACAATTTAAATCAAAAATTGATGTTTCAAACATGAGAAAGCCAAAAATAAAATGCTCAAAGTTTTGACGGTGTTACAAATACCACATAAATTCCAATTTAGGCTTTTCACCAGATAGAAATATACATACATAAATGCCAATAATACCATATAAGACCCCACACGATCATAAATTACAGATAATGCCTCGAAACCATCAAATAGCAATAATATATGCCCCCACACGGGCACAACACATTAATATATCTATTTTCATGATTGGTTCTCATATCCTTAATTAACTACCCAACCCAGTCTGAAAGAAAGTTAAGCCATAACCTACCTTAAAGCCGAGAACCGATATAAACAAGCCTTCCACATCGAGCCTTCGCTTCCCAAACGGACCTAGAACCAATAAAATATACAAATATAGAATCTACACATTAAAAGAAATTCAATTATACTTGTATTGCCCATTTTTGGATCGGGGTCAAACGAACCCTAGAAACAGACTCTTAAAAAGGAAGGGTAAATCAGAATTTTAGTCCAAAAATATATTTTCCAGGATTAATGAAATTTATAGAAGGAAACCCAAGTGAAAACGGGTTGGAATTAGGGTTTAAGTTAAAGAACTCCCAATTTCAAGCCCAACGGGTCAAAATCCCTAAATTTCATCTTAGAAATAAGTTTTGAAAGGATTTAAATGGAAAGAATCAAAGAAAAATAATTGAAATAGGAGTTTTGGAGCTTATCCAACCTAAAATAGAAGAAATCGCCCAAAAATTTAAAACCCCAAGTTCTATGTCTCAAAAATAATGAAAAATCATGAAATTGGGGGATTTAATCCACCCAGGCATCACTTAAGCAATCACCGAGTCACTTAAGCGTCCATCGCTTATGCGACCGACATTGCTTATATAATTCCCGCCTCTTCGTGTAAGCAACATGCCCATCACTAAAATAATAGATTGCCTAAGCAATGGGAGCATCGCTTAAGTGATACCCCCAGTTGGCTACCAAGTCGCTTACGCGATCACAGAGTTGCTTAAATGAGTGCACCAACGGGAGACTTGGAGAATTTTAAGTCTTTATGGACCCCTCGCGATTCATTCGAAATCTCAAGAATAGAAATGAGCTATGCTACTAGACTAAGTTTGATGCTCATGACTCAATGAAGATACCAGATTTTTGAAAAAAATGTTGTTTTCATAAAGTTGACCCCCGAAACTCAATTTCACAACTTTTCGAATTGAGGGTCGAAATGAGATATAAAAGCCTTAAAACCACACCGACTATGTTATCTGCCTAAAATCAACGTTTTGGATCTGTTGGCGTGGTCTATTTTGTCATCCGATGCATAAATAAATAAATATTATCCAAAATCAACTAATAAGCCTTTTTAACCATAAAAAATCGCAATATCGCACAAATTAGATTAAAATGCATTGAAAACCATGCCAATTTTTGCCATGCCCTAAAATACCACAATACAACCACACAGAGTGATAAAATAGTCAAATCATACATAGATAAATAATTGACACAAATCACAAAAAATCAAGTCATTATATTTAAACATCCTAATACAACACGATAGGGTGTGACCTAATGATTAGTGAGGTGGTTTGAGAATTATGAGGTCTCATGTTCAATTCCACTGGTGATTTTTTCATGTGTCCAAGACTTAAGGGATAGAGTTATTTAGTATTAAATTTTGGTTTCCATTATGCCCCTAAAAAAATCAACTATTTTATAATTTTACAAAGATATTATTAGGAGTTGTTTGTATTGACCTTTGGCTTTTGACTTATAAACTTTTTTATTTTACTTCAACACTACAAAAGTATTTAATAAAACTATTTTTGCTCAAAAGAACTTAAAATAAATCAATCCAAATAGGCTTTAGGAATGGGGTAAATTTTGTAAGAGATAATACTTGAGAGAATGGGAGGGTAAATAAAAAAGAATTTTTCAAAGTGAAAATAAAGAAAATATTACATAATTTGTAAGAATGTAGTAGAAGAGACACCTTTTTAATTATTGATAATGATACGTGTTTTCAAAAAAATATAATTTTTTTTATTTACACAAACCTCCCACTATTTTTTATGTCTCCCAAACATCTTTCATTTGCTTAAAACAACTACCGATTGTTTAAACAATATCTCGTCCCCCTAAACCACCTCCCTCCTCCGCATCATCACCACTTTAAAACAACTAGTAGATGTTTAAACAATCCTTGATTGTTTAAACAATGTCTTTCATTTACTTAAACAACTCTAAATTGCCTAAACTATATTTTTCGATTGCTTAAACAACTTTCAGTTGTTTTTCGACAAATGTAACTTTTTAGCCCAATATTCTTAAAAAAAAATTATAACCAAATCTGAATGAAAAAGTAAAAGAAGTTGAAAACACACAAATAAAAAATTGAAAAAATCTAGATGAAGATAAAGAGAAAAAAAATCAGAAGAAAAAAATGACAAAAAAATAAGACATAAAAAAACACAGAAGAAAAATGACAAATTTGAAAAAGAAGAAAGAATCAGATGAAGAAAAAGAGAAAGGAGGAAGGAGAAAAAAATAATTTTTAATATTGTAATACTTGTTCCCAATGTTTGAAATTTGAAATATGAAAAAGATTTTTTTTAAAAATATTATAATACGTGTTCTCAATTTTTAAGATATGTGTCCCTTTTAATTCATTCCGTGTCAACTATTCGTTTACCTCATTTTCTCTAAGGAGTCATTTGGTAGAGTGTATAAGAATAATGCAAATATAATGTATTAGTAATGCAAGTATTAGTTATGTTTGCATTAGTTATGCTGAGATTATTTGTTATGCAATATTTGATTTGGTGCGTTAAAAATAACTTTCATTACATATTTTTAAGTAAAAAAAGTTATTTACAAAAATACTCTCTACAAATGTACTAAAAATGATGTGGAAACGGTTTTGAGGGACTATTGAATCTATACCCGTGTTAAAGTTCATTGCATTGCTAATACCAAGAATTTTTCATGTCATTATGCATGGCATAATACACAGTAGAATATATCAAACAAGATATTAGTAATACACAAAATTAATATATGCATCATTTTTGTAAAGCATTCGATGATCGTTTGGTAGAGTGTCTAAGATAGTAAATAAGGTGTATTAGTAATATTGTGATTAGTAACACTGGGATTAGTAATACTGAGATTAGTAATTCTGAGATTATTTTTTATGCATTGTTTGATTTAATGTATGGAAAACAATATGTATTGTTATATTTTAAAAATAATATTGTTTGTTTACAAAAAAATACCCTCAACATATTATAACTTTGTGTATTTTCTTTATAAAGTTTTATTATTCTTTTTTTTAAAAAAAACAACAACAATATTACTAATAACTTACTTTGAAATTTTAAGATTTAATCATTCACTTGTAGGGATTTTTTTTTTTTTGGTTATCTTTTCTTTATTTGTTCATTATTTGTTTGTTGTTCCCACTTTATCGTGTTCTTAAGTTGGAGGGAGGTATGTGTAACTTTTGTACGAGACAATAAAATCATTATCAACATAACATAGTGTTCCATAGAGTGTCAAGTCTAATAAGAAAAATTACTTTTATTTGTGATATATCCTATTTACAAAATTAAAGCTTGTATGCAATCGTGCAATTTGTTTTTAAATTTTGATCAATAAGTATTTTTTTAAATGAATGGAGTACTTTTGTCATGACTAAAATTATTTGGAGGGATATTGTTATCTTGATAAATTGAAAAGAAATAACTCACATTTAATAAATTGAAAAAGATCTAGAAAAAATTTAAAGAATTTTGAGGGTATTTTTTGTCTTTATTCATATTTATCCATGGATTACTAATCCTATCAAATAGGGTGTATTAGTTATACACTCTATAATACCATGTAGAGTATATAACTAATACATGTATTAGTTACATATTACTCTCAGGGGTCGTCTGGTAGAATGTATAAGACTAACACAGAATATAGTGTATTAGTAATGTTTGCATTAGTAATGTTGGTACTAGTTATACTCATATTACTTTTTATACATTGTTTGGTTTGATGTATTAGAAATAATATTTCTTATATAATTTCTATAAAAGAAATTATTAATTTACAAAAATACGCTTCTTTACCAATCAAGGTGTTAAGCAGAAAATGAAAATCTAGCTAGATGAGAAATATGACAACATAGCCCAACAACAATATCAAAAAGTGAAAATACCAAAACGAAGCAAGAATAGAGTGTAGAAATTCCTTTTGACGGATAGTGAACACGATGTAGAGATTACTCCAACTAGCAGTTTTGCATTGGCATAAATTGTTAATTTTGATAGAGAAAAAATTATACCCAAATTGTGAATAGAAATAGAAAAAATAAATACTAATAATTAAAAAGATAGATTGGATAGAAGTATTAATATAGTCAAGAAAAGCAAACAATGAATGATTGATTAAGTGGAAGGAAGAAGAACACGGGGAGAAAAGAACTCTTGCTTTTCCATGGAAAAGAATAGAGCAGAGAGGCGGCAAAGTATAGATAAGATAGGTGTTGAGGGTAGTTTTGTCATTAATTAAATTAATGCATATATTGAAATCTTTTGCATTAAAAATATATAGGAAAATGGTAATATACATAGCTTAATACACAATAGAATGTATAACTAGTGCAAGTATTACTTATACATAAGCTGAAAAATAACACCAAACAAGATATTAACAATACACAAAACTAATACATGCATTATTTTTCCTAATACACTCTACCAAATAATCCCTAAATTTACTATCAAACAATTTATTAAATAATATCAGATTTTAATTAATAAATTATCAAAATAATACACCCTACCAAACAAAACTCGAGAATAGGGTGGAAAGAATTTAAAAAATGAAAGCTAAGGGTGTAAATGTATAAAAATTCAGGTTTGGCTGCACAACTCCAAGGCGGGAAATTCTATTAAGCATTGACGATAGCAGAAAGGGGCAATCCAAAAACCGTTTGTTAGGAAAATGGCTGGAGGCAGAGGGCGGACAATAAGGGTGCTGAATGTGGCTGAAAAGCCGTCGGTGGCCAAAGCAGTGTCGGGGATACTATCGAAGAACCAACCAGGTGGTATGAGAGTACGAGACGGACGTTCCAGGTACAACAAAATCTTCGAGTTCAACTACACCATTCGGAACCAGCCTTGCCAGATGCTATTCACCTCCGTCACGGGCCATCTTATGGAGCTTGAGTTCGACGATCGTTACCGGAAATGGCACTCGTGTGACCCGGTCGACCTCTATAATGCCCCTGTTCGGAAATATGTCCCTGAGGTACCTCTTTATCCTATTTACCTATACCATAACAGTGTGTTTGGATGGTTGTTAAATATTGTATTGTATCATGTTGTTAGTTTAAATACAATGTTTGTTTTGATTGTTGCTTACATTTTATTGTATTGCATTGTTAAAATCCATTATTAGGTAACGATGAAAAGTCTCATTCTATGTAACAACCGATTTGGTGGGATCATGTCATTACCTTATAGCTCCTGCCGAACATTTGTTTCTTAGTAATTTGGTCATTTTTTGAGTAACAAATGGAAGTTTGTGTATGCTCTAGAATACAATCCAATTGCTAATGTTTATTGCAAATTGAGGCTTTTCAATGTAAATGATTATTTTGCAGAATATGATAAAATTGTTCTGAACTTAATCAACTCCGGAAAGGTCATTTGGTTTGATGTATTACTGAAGTATTGCTTGTACCAAAAGTGCATTAATTATGTCGCAATTTTTGTATTATTTTATATCGAATTCGATCTGGAATATGGAAAGCAAACTCAAAATTTAATAATCTCTCCTTTGAGCTTTGATATCATGTGAAGAACAAGAATATTAAAGGTAGGATTTGCCTTTTATGTACGAGACTTCAGCCACATATAATAGGGAGAGTAGTAATTTCCTACTTCAAAAAGAGACATGCCAATAGAAGAATGTGAAGTCCTATTATAAGCAAATTCAATTATGACAGATCTTCCTTCCAAGAAGCATACTTCCTTTTACCCATAACCTTTAACATATTGCCCAAATTCCTATTGACCACCTTGGTTTGAGGGTAACACGAGGTGGAAAATAACAAATCCAAAACTAAGAAACTTGGAGTTTCTATCACTAACAATAGTTTTAGATACTTCATGCAATTTAACTAGATGCACAACAAATAAAGAAGCAACATGTGTAACATCATCACTCTTCTGTTAAGGATTAAAATAAAGTGTGCCATCTTTGAGATTCTATCAACCGCAACAAAGATAAATCCTCTAACTAGTCCTACGTAATTGAAACACAAAATCCTTAAAATATCAATCCATGGCCCACTAAGAATTGGTAGGAGGTCCTATCCCATGGACAGATTTCATCTCCGACATGAAACAAATTCGGTCACAATGCTCACCGATGAATCTGGAATCTGCTTCAAAATAGGTACGGAATACATCATCATCAGGAGTAAAGAGATTGTGAAGAAGAATCCCTCGCTTTGTTCACAAGAATGCAATAGGGCCGTCAAAAAGGAACAGACGTAATATACAACACCTTTTCATCAAAAGAATACGGGATTCAGGGAAGTGGAGAATCGGGTTCTGCATTGATGATGAGAAGGATCATGTAGCAAGGGTATAATGATTTTGAGATGAAAACTAAAATCATTAGCTGGAACTTGAGGGGTTTAAATTATAACATAAAAGAGGTTACTATATTTGGAAGGCAGATTTATACTGCCTTCAAGAGACAAAAATTGAGGATCGGGAAGGGGGAGAAATTGTCAAACAAATTTGATCTAACTGGTGGATTGATTTTAGAATTCTTGAATCAGATGGGACTGGGGGTGTAATCATCATTCTATGGGACAAGAGAAGCTGGGAAGCTATAGCCTGGGTAAAGGGCGAATATTCAGTTTCAGTGCAATTATCCAATGCTGTGGCTAAAAAATTATCCAATGCTGTGACTGACTTCAAATAGGCATCATCTGCACTGTATGGACCACATAACAGGGAGATAGAAGGGATTTTTGGTTTACTCGCGGCAACTAGAGGGCATCGACAAGCTCCATGTTTATTTGTTTGGGACTTCAATGTGACTAGACATATCAGGGTAAGGAAGAATTGTTTCAGATGCACCACAAGAATGCTAGAATCCTCTAATTTCATACAAGATATAGAGCTTATTGACCCACATCTTTATGGAGGGAATTTCACTTGGCCAGAGGGTGATAACTCCAATGAGGTTTTAAGATTGGATAGGTTTCTTTTCTCCACTGATTTGATGACAAATTTGGCATCATGAAACATAATATGCTGCCAAAAACTGTGAAACAATGTGGTAACTGGGAAAAAATTAAGCGGATTTTAAGTTTGAGTCATGTTACTGGATGATGAGGGCTTCCTGAAAAGAGTTAAATGTTGGTGGAATTCTTTTGTGGTGAGGAGAGTCCTACCTATGGTTTGGCCAGTAAGTTAAAGATGCTAAAACACAAACTGAAACAGTAGAACGAAATTTATTTTGGCACTTGGAAAGAAGGAAGAATTAAATCCTTACTAAATTATTGGTGATGGATGGCATTTAAAGAAGGGGATGTAAATGATGACGAACTGCTGACAGGGCTGCAACTATGTTGGAACTGCACGAATCAGCTAAACTAGAAGAAATATGGCAAAAATTTACTTCACGGATAAAAGTTGGAGACAAAAAATACAAGATTCTAACAGTAGGTATAACACAATTGAGAAGCTGAAAGTAAATGGGGAACTAGGTGAGGATAAGGAAGTGTCTAAGAGGGAAATCATCAGTTTTTATACCACTATGTATAAGGAGAATGTGAGGTGGAGATCAATTTACAATTCTGATTGTCCCATGATAACTGCGGAAGACATGGAGTGGATACAAAAACCTTTCATTGTGGAAGAGATAGAGGATACAACATGACTCCGATAAGCATTATTGGTCAGTTCTAAAAACGAATATCACGCCAGCAGAAAGTTTGTAAGCTTTAGTTCTTCCTTTATTGCCTTCATCCCGTAAAAGGCAAGAGTAGAAGAGATGAAGACATTAGGCCAATTAGTTTGATTGGAAGCTTCTTTAAGATTGTCTCAAAAATGCCTAGCACTAAGATTAATGGAAGTGATGAAAGTTCTGGTAGCAGATCCACATATGACTTCCATTAAAGGGAGACAACTTACAGATGCAGTTTTAATTGCAAATGCATGTCTTGGACTAGAAGGAGGCAAGGGATCCAGGGATAATGTGGGATAATGTGCAAGCTGGATATTAAGAAAGCCTTTGATCATGTCAACTGGTTGTACCTACTATTAAATTTGATGAAAGACATGGGTTTGTGGATAAATGGATAAGATGGATACAATGTTGCATCTCAACTGTTAGGTTTTTTGTGATCATAAATGGAACTCAAGAAGGGTTTTCCCTACATATAAGGGATTGAAACGGGGGACCTTCTTTTCCCCAGCTTATTCATCATGACTGCTCAGCTCAATGATGCATAAATTAAGGTCTTTTCATTGGATCAATGGTTTTTTCATTGGGACAAATGGCTACTCAGGAGTGGAAATCACTCACATACAGTATGCTATGCTGATGATATTCTCATTCTATGTGGTGCTGAGGAATCGCAATTGAGGCATCTCAGGATTGTTCTATTTTTATTTAAATGATCTCTGGCGCAAAGACAAACCTGGGTAAAAGTTCCATCTTTCCTATCAATGAAGTGCATAACATACATGATTTGGGAAAATGTCTTGGGTTTCCAACTTGGATAACTACCCACAGAATATCTTGGTACGCAATAGGGTGCTAGTTACAGGTCTAAACTGGTGTGGAAAAAATGGAAGAACGTTGTGAAAAGAAATTGACAATATGGAAAAGGCAATATCTATCTCTTGGGGACATGGTAGTTCTCATAAACAAGGTTCTTGACTCCCTCCCTACATTCCTTATGTCACTGTCCCCAATTGCTAATGAATCTGGACGGAGTCGGAAGGAATTTTTAATGGGATGACAATAAAGAAATGAGGGCTTTTCATTTGGTTAAATGGTACATGGTGACAATAGATAAAAGAAGATGGGGGCTTGGTATCAAGAGTTGAATTTGCATAACAAAAGTCTTTAAAGATGAGGAAGAAAATCTGAACATCTTGGGAAAAATGCAAGGTGGAAGGTGATACATTGTTTGTGATTCCATACTGCACATATAACGTTGATTAGCCAATCTTCTTCATTTCTTTTGTGAATCATCTTATTCTAAAAGTTATTTAAAATGACCTCCAATTATGAAGTCTAATTCCTTCCCCCCCCCAAATCGTGGAGGAATCTTTCACTTTTTGACAATTATCCATCCTTTAGTTTCAGTCCGAACATCAATGATAAACAGATTTAAATAGAACATAGTAAGTTGTCTGGTTGAGCCTATAGGCTTCCAAAAGTCCTTTTTCTTTTTTGTTTTTTTGCCAACACTCAAACTCAAGATGTGCTTTTGAAATTTCTCCACTCATTAACATTCCACTCTGTCTTTATCAAAAGCTAAAATGAAAAGAATTAGCAATTCCTCTCCAAAGGCTGATCTCATAGTGTTTACTGTTTTTCAGGAACTTTTACTTGCGCCATTTCTATACTTGAATTGGATATATCTTTCCAAAAAGATTCTTCTTAAACTTTGTCAAACCTTTAATTCCTAGGCCTCCTTGTGCCTTTGATAGAGCGACTATAATCCAATCCAGCAAATGAAATTTTAAATCGTTCTCAAATGCCTTCCTAGAGAAACTTATGTCTTAGTTTACGAAGTCTCTTAATTATTGAGGTAGGATTTGTATCCACTAGCCTTACTTTAAGCACTTATAATAATTTTTTGGCAGATCTAAGATCATCTTACTAACGTTGAACCAAAGTGAAATCAATAAATTAAAATCTTTTATTCGGCATTAAAGCTTCCAAAAGTACATCCAACTATCTATACCATATATTCTTTACTCTAAAAGTTCAAATAAAATAGTGAAGAACACCTAATCGTCCACTTCCTGTTCGTCAAGTATTCATCTAGCCTGTATCTCCAAATATACAGAAGGGTGTAACCTTCCGAATGTGCTTCCCTCTCCCAAACAGAAGTTCTAGACACAAATTAGTAACCCAACTTAAAATGCTTCAAGATAACCATTTTTTTTAATACCTGTCAAATATTGTTGTATTTGTGTTTTTCCTTTTTTTCTGTTTTGTAAAGTGAACTTGAGCCAAGGGTCTATTGGAAACAAGCTCTATCTTCACAAGGTAAGGCTACAGGCACAACACCCTCCCCAGACCCCACTTGGGGATTGCACTGGTTCTGTTATTGTTTTGTAAAGTGAACCAAATACAATTTTCTTTTCTCTTTTGGTATATCGCAACATTGATGTGATTGAAATTGAGACATCATTTGTAAAAGCATATGAAAATAAGGCCGAAAATATTTTCTGGTAATTTGTAGGATAAGTTGGATATCAAAAGGACACTGGAGGCAGAGGCTAGAAGTTGTCAGTGGATTATATTGTGGCTCGATTGTGATAGAGAAGGAGAAAATATTGCATTTGAAGTGTTGGATGTATGTAGACAAGCGAATAATAACCTTAATGTGTGGAGAGCTCGTTTCTCTGCCTTAATTGACAGGTTCTGCCAGCTAGTTGACATATTTTGTTCCATACTAAGTTTTCATGTGCCACTCACAAATTGCCATTTTACTTTCTGAAAATTACTTTTGAGTTCACCAGGGAAATTCACCAATCAGTGCAGACCCTTGTTCAGCCAAATCAGTTATTTTCTGATGCTGTAGATGTTCGGCAAGTGAGTTCCATTGCTGAAGTCATTCTTATTTTATGATAGTGAAAAGCTTCTTTAGATCTGAGACAGCCAAATAAAGTTTGACCATCATGTTCCTGTGTCAATAAAACTGCAGTAACATTTTTAATGATAAAATAAATACTAACCGTTGTATTTCTATGGGTGGAGTCTTTTGGTCAACTATGATAGAATGGTTTAATTTAGTTCCTTGCTGTATTTTGCTATTTGTATTTGCAGGAGATAGATCTTCGTATAGGAGCTTCTTTCACAAGATTTCAGACTATGCTTCTGAGAAATGCATTTGTCCTTGATGTTGCTATGGATGATAGAAATCTTGTCTTAAGCTATGGTCCCTGCCAGGTAACAAATATATGACATTTCTAAAAGGTGAATTTTATTTTACAGTTTGAGCCTCTGTGGTGTATAAGTTTGCTCGTACTCCACATTTTTGTGCTGCAGTTCCCTACACTTGGCTTTGTTGTGGAGCGATATTGGGAAATACAAGCACATGAACCTGAAGAGTTTTGGACAATCAACTGTACTCACAACTCTGATGAAGGCATTGCTACCTTTAACTGGATGTAATGTTGCACTTGGTTCCATCATAAAATTATTTCTGAAATAGAAGGTCAAAGTACCTTTAATATTTTGACTTGGCAGGCGCGGTCATCTGTTTGATTACTCATGTGGAGTAATAATTTATGAGATGTGCATCCAGGAACCCACTGCAACAGTGAGCTCCAAAAAACCAATTTTCATAGCTAAGCCTCATTAGAGCAGAAATATGAGGTTGCAAAGCTCATTTAGTTATGTTGTTTTGGAAAGGTTACCAAGGTTAAGCAGCAGGAGAAACTCAAATACCCCCCTCATCCTTTAAGTACAATTGAGCTAGAAAAGCGTGCATCCAGATACTTCCGTATGAGTTCTGAGCAGACAATGAAGGTTAGCACTGCTCAAAAATTTTCACTGGAATGTCTCTTTTGCTCATCTTTATTTATTTTTGATTTCGTTCTTATGAAAATATTGCAAGTTTTCCCTTTTCTTTTATTTTCCTCTTTGGTTTCTTTGAAAAATTGAACTCAGCAATTAATTCAACTATTTAAGTAAACTAAGGTATAAAGTTTACATGGATCACATTCTTGTATATAAGAACACAAATTTTTCTTGATCAATCCTTTTGCATCTCATTCTTCAAGGACAGTTTTGTAGATACATACCTCTTGAGATTCTTCTTTTTTTTTTTTTCATAAAAAATTTCATTCTCCAATTCCACATGAATTTAAGGCCAACTTTTTGTCGTGCCCTATCTCTGAAGAGTGAGGGTGGTAGCTTTCTTTTGGTATTAATTGCCAACTCATTCCATTTTTGGAAGATCCGTTCCTTGTTCCAGCAGTTTAGAAGCTTCAAGCATAGCTTGAGAGAATAATCAATCAATATTTCCCCTCAATCTTTTATTCCTTGTTTCATTTCTCACATGGTATCGTGGTACTTTTGAGATATCAATCATTGTACATTTACTAGTGCCCTTAGGAAGAAGAGAAATCACTGTTGTGTAACATTTCCAGCGACTACCAAAGGCTGTCCTACATTTCGAAGGTGTTACCCATAAACCAATGCCACAGACAGGCTTGGAATTCTCTGGTGACAAGAACCCAGAAAGCACCAACCTCATTGGTGTTGATAAACGCCTCCACATGGCAAGAAAGAACTCTGATCATTCCAGCAAAGATCTGTCCAAGCGCTAACGCGTGTGACAACTTTCGGTAACTATGGGAAGATCCTTTCTTCTGTGGGACTCACCTACTCATTGCGAGTTCATCCATCTAGTTTTGGCTGTGGCGCACAAATTTAGATTTCTGGCAGGTCCAGTTTAGTTGTCTGGCCATATCTTCCTTTTCAGACACTTTTCTGCATATCCCCAATAATAGGGGGTCTCCTATTACTACTATATCTCTCCTTTGCACTTTGAAGGATTTTTCAGCTTGTTTTTTGGCAAGTTGAACTTTCCCATGACATTTTCTAGCAAGTTTAGTCAGTTACCGACCATTTCTTTTGGATAAGGTAAATCAATTTATTAACAATAGGGGAAACCCCCTATAGCTGCATACCAAAAAGAAGAGAACCGATATCAAAATATGGTCTAGCCACACCAACTCATCTAAACAAACAGGTGCCTCAATGATACACCAAAAAGAAACTAAAGACGAAAGCCTATTTTGCAACCTTACGAAGTCTTGTTCAGCCTCTTCAAAAGCCCTCCTAGTTTTCTTTTTCCATACGATCCACATAATATGTAAAGGAGCAACATTCCATGTCCTTGGATTTCTATCCTTCTCCTATAGGCCCAATTGTGTAATACCTCCTTCACTGTTCCATACATCACTCATTGCAATCTAAACCAATTAAGAACCACCGTCCAAGATATTGTAGCCACTGGACACTGCAACATGGGATGATCAATCTTAGCTGGAACCTCTTGTAAGCAAAACTAGATAATGCTTGACTAGCTACTAACCTTCTACCCTAATCCTTAATCTCCATATCCTCATATTTAGTGTAATATAATTATGTCCTGAATTTCTAGTGCATCTGAATTATGCAATCACATTTACTAGGGGTGTCGAAGGGGCGAGTTGAGGGGGGATTAAAATAGGTTGAGTCAATAAATGATTTACAACCCAACATTTCCCAATTTTACTTGGATAAAGATGGGTGATGTCAGATTTGACTAAACTATAGGTCACAACCAAACTTTATCAAATCAAACCTTTTTCCATTGATTTGTTTGTTTTTAGTAGCAACGTGTTTAATTTCCAAATCTATTTTTAGAAAGGTGGAACTGTAAAGAGAGAAATATCCATAAATTAAATGAAATTTCTTTTTGAATTTGTTGTCAAAGTTTACTTTGGGACAAATTGGGCTGCTTTGAAGCTTTTCGATGAGTTTCCAGGTTGTTGTGCCCAAATTGACCAATCAATGAATGTCTTCTAGCCCAACCCGCCTACATTAAGGGAGTTAGACGGATACGTGCTTGTAGAGTAGATTTGATTTCTTTTATTATTTTTTGGTGTTACCCATGTGTCTTAGATTGATTGGTGTTAGACATTATTATTTTGAAAATTTTCCATTGTCTACTTCCTTTGTCGTTGTCGCATCCTAATGCAACTTTAGGAAGCTAGAATACAAAGTGAGTGATGTAACCTAAAATCACAAGAACATGGATATAAGATAGGATAATAGAAATGGGTTAAGTTCCACATCGGTGGGATAAAGAAATTATGGACTCTTTACATGGTATTAGAGCCAGACCCATCCCAATTTATGATCAACCGATGTTGGGGCCCCATATTAAAATTGTCCATGCACTAAGATGTTCAGTTCTGGGCGTGAGGCGGGGTGTTAAGTCCCACATCGGTGGGATAAGGAATTATGGAATCTTTATGGAGATAAGAAGAAGCTCGACACAAATTGAGTTAATAAAATAGGAAACTATTGAAATAAATCACAATTACCTCCTATGGTGTAATCAACAAGCACTTAAAGTTATAGGAACCCTCAGTAAGATATGGAATCCTCTTGCAAGTACCACACTAAGTTTGGAATCATCCAAGGGCATAACCCAATCTTCACCCTTTTAGATTTACTATCATCAAAATCTAAGTAAAATAATGAATTAATGTCCCATTTAAACCCACGGCTAATTTACTAACTGACGATTACCTAATTACCCCTAACTATGCCTAAAATTAGAGAAGAGATGAAATGCCACAATTTTGCAGCTACTGGTCTCATCTTCGATCATGGTAGAGAGACTCGAGATACCTTTACTACTGACTCTAGCTTCCGCCTTTGCAACGAGGCTGCGATCACGAAGACTATTGACTACTTCGTGTTCACGATCTGCGATTAGGGTCAGGTTGGATTCAGAAATCCCGCAACTTCTATTTTGCTCAGATGGCCCTTTCCTTGTATTTATTCTTGGTTTCAAGACCTCTTGAAGCACTCAACTTTTTGTGTTGAAAATGAATGCTCCAAGCTCTTGCGTTCCATGTTACATCAGTGAGTCTCATGAACCAGGATAGGATTTTTTTTATCAGGTAAACGTATTTACATCATAAACATAGCCACACAGTTGGCCATATACAAGGGGTATAAAAAAAGTAAAGAATCTATAATAATAAATGATTCTTTACAAACTCCACCTAATTTCCTATACAAATTGGAATTCTATAGGTGCACCAAAAGATAATAAGGGACCGAAGGCTACTCCTCAAATGGGAAAAGCTCGATTCTACCCCCTCAAAAGCTCTTTTATTTCTTTCTCGCCACTCCACCCGCATAAACGTGAGTGGAACCATGTTCTAAGTCTTGTGTCTTCTCCTCCTGCTCCTCCAACTAATCATCAATTCTTTCACAGTTCTTGGCATTGCCCATGAAGTAACAAACCACCAAAACATATCCAACCATAGCCTCATGGTAAAATCACAATGAAGAAGAAGATCCACTTTCTCACCCGTTTTGTTGCATATATAACTCCAACTAATGCAACCAACCTTTCACTTTCTAAGATTTTCCGCCGTCAAGATCACCCCATGAGTGTATGGCCAGACGAAGAAACACACCTTCCTTGATACCTTAGGGATCCAAACAGTGTTACAAGGAAAAACATCCACCTCTCTAACCAGAAGTTTCCTATAATAAGACTTGAATGTGAACATACCATTATTCTCCACTTCCCACAACAAAGAATCAGAATTATCAACTGTCGTGACTTGTTTATAGACTAAGTCCAACAATCTTTGGAACTCGTTCACCTCTCAATCGTAGAAGTCCCTCCTAAATCTCAGGTCCCAAAAGGTCTCTCCACGTTTTCCCCCCCTAATTTGTTGTATTGTCAAGTCTCTTTGGCAAGAAATTCTGTGAAGGCTCTAATACGAGCCAAAGGGCCATCATAGCTTTTGATGACATCATTCGAGGCCCATACATGAAGATTCAAGCTTTGGTCATATTGAGGGTACAAGGACATGCATGGAGGACTCATTTTGAAATTACAATAGAGCAAAACCATGTTTGGAAGATTGCTTGGGACTTGTGTTGATGCCTACCAAAGGGTTCCAAGAGGTTTCACATTTTGAAGCTTGAAGAAGAAGGGACCCACGAAGCATTAGTGGGGCGGCCTTGGAGTGTAAACACTCATTAAGGGTGTTTTAGTCTTTTTTGTGCCATTTCTTTACACTCCATAGGAGCCCTTTTTCATTAAGGGTATTTTGGTATTTTATGTAATAAGCTATAAATAGACTCTTAGGCTTATTTCTCATTAGTTGAATATTGATATTTGAAAGACTTCTTCTTCTCTCTTTGAGAGTGTAGTGTAGGGCTTTGAAAAGTCAAGTAGAGTAGGGCTTGGAAAAACCATTATTGATCTTTGCTTTGAAACGGTAGTTGTGACGCGGAGTTGATTCCCTTAGTGGTCACCATAAGAGTTTGGTGTTGTAATTGCGGGTCTTAAGGGTCTTATCGTTTGATACACGGTTTGGTTCCTATTTCTCATAATCTCGTATGTCAAGCTATCTATTTTACTTTATTGCATTTGTTTGTTCTCTTGTTTCTCTTAGTCTCATCTCTTTAGGTCATTCTTCTATCATTTGGTATCATGAGCAAGGTTTGATTTTGTTCCAACAAAATCAATCTTGGGATTGTTATCTTGAAAATAAAAAAAAACAAAAAGTGAAAAAGAAGAAAAAAAAGAAAAAAGTTACTGTTCACGTTTTTAGGGTTTTTCAATTTTTTTGAGACTTGATTTTTATTTTTTTTGTGTTTCTAGTGTTAGATCCTTGTTCCCTAACACTATTAGAGTCTAGAAATTGAAAATCCCAACAAAAAAAGTGTCAAAATCAAAAATGCCCCCCCCCCCCCCCAAAAAAAAAATACTAAACCCGTTTTTGAACCTAAGTCAAATTTTGAGTTTTTGATTTTTTATTTTTTTTTGTGTTTTTAGTGTTAGATTTGTGTTCTCTAACACTATAGGTGTCTAGGGTTTGAATTTGAGCTAAATTGAAGGTGATTTGAGCCGTCCACCATTGTTGATCTTGAGTTTGAAGAAACTTGAAGGTGAGATCTCATTGTGGAAGGTGGTTGTTGATGTTTTTGGAGATGAAAACATGATATTTGTGGTTGGATTGTCAACGTGAGCTTGGATCTTCAAGAAAAATCAAATTCCGAGTTCATTTGCTTAAGGGTCAACTTTGGGTCAAACTTTGAATATTCTTGGTGTTCTTCATGTTCTTCATGTATTGTTGAACAAGATCATTCAAAAAGTGTTGTTTGATCTAAAAAGGAGGAGAAAGAGAGTGTACTACTTGTTTGTCTCAAAGAATATTCCAGGCATATTCCAAGTCTTCCAAAGGAAGAAAAGAGTTCAAAAGGCATCAAAAGGAATATTCTCAAAGAAGAGGACAAGGGCAAGTACAAGGGAAAGTACAAGGGGGGACCATCACAAATTCAAACTCTTTTGAGCTAGAAAAAAAGGTCCATTCTTTGTGTTTTTTTCATCAAAACTGATCCTACCTTCCTCCTAAGTTATTGATTGAATACAAGAAATTTTTTTCAAAACATCAACCAACCAAAGGCTGCCACGTCATCACCAAGGGCTGCCACATCATCACTTCACCCAAAAAGCTTAAGCTCAAATTTCAGATTCTAAGTTTCATTTCCTTGTTTCTTTAGTTTCATTTCTTGATTCTAGAACTAATTAACAACTAGTAATCACCTACTTAGTTGTGAATTAGTTGTTTGAGTCCGTTTTCTTCGTGTTTTCGTTCTTTGTGTGCTTTTCTCGTTTTGACTCGTTGAACTTCTTTGTTTTAAGTTCATAAGTAGATTTTGTATTGTGTCTTGAGTCGATCAAACAAGAATCTATTCCGGCCACTAAGTAGTGATTGACACCTTATTGACTATCGGAGTATAAGCAACTTTCAATATTCGCTGCTCCAATTGTGAGGATCACAAAGGTAAGAGTATATACGAGTGTTGGTGAGGAGCTTTTACTACTAATCTTGTTTATTCATTTCGTAGGTACAAGGTGATATAAGGGGAACATATCTTGGTAGCCTCGGACTATTGTGACTACAACATGGAAGACTGATTGTAGTGAGGGATTTTATGGCTACGATGATGTTGGAGATTATGGGGGCTATGAATATAGCCATGATCAAGACATAGGCAGAATTGAGAGTTATGGTTTTGAGAGAGAAAAACCAAAGGGCCATCATAGCTTTTGATGACATCATTCGAGGCCCATACATGAAGATTCAAGCTTTGGTCATATTGAGGGTACAAGGACATGCTTGGAGGACTCATTTTGAAATTACAATAGAGCAAAACCATGTTTGGAAGATTGCTTGGGACTTGTGTTGATGCCTACCAAAGGGTTCCAAGAGGTTTCACATTTTGAAGCTTGAAGAAGAAGGGACCCACGAAGCATTAGTGGGGCGGCCTTGGAGTGTAAACACTCATTAAGGGTGTTTTAGTCTTTTTTGTGCCATTTCTTTACACTCCATAGGAGCCCTTTTTCATTAAGGGTATTTTGGTATTTTATGTAATAAGCTATAAATAGACTCTTTAGGCTTATTTTCTCATTAGTTGATTATTGATATTTGAAAGACTTCTTCTTCTCTCTTTGAGAGTGTAGTGTAGGGCTTTGAAAAGTCAAGTAGAGTAGGGCTTGGAAAAACCATTATTAATCTTTGCTTAGAAACGGTGGTTGTAAGGCGAAGTTGATTCCCTTAGTGGTCACCGTAAGAGTTTGGTGTTGTAATTGCGGGTCTTAAGGGTCTTATTGTTTGATACATGGTTTGGTTCCTATTTCTCGTAATCTCGTATGTCAAGCTATCTATCTTACTTTATTGCATTTGTTTGTTCTCTTGTTTCTCTTAGTCTTCATCTCTTTAGGTCATTCTTCTATCAGGCTCGGAAAATGATCTTTCAATAAATTGTCTCCATACCACCTATGTCCCCAAAATTTTACTCTCCTCCCATCTCATACCTTGAATGAGATTTTTACTTCGAAATCATCCCATCCCTTCAAGATATCCCTCTATTAACCGCACCCAAAAGGCGTAGTCACATTTTTAGTTCTCCATTTCCCTTCCATAGTCCTATATTTATCAACTATCACCTCTCTCCAGAAAGCATTCACTTCCACCCCAAACCTCCAAAGCCACTTACCCAGCAAAGCTTTGTTAAACACCTTTAAATCTTTAATGCCTAACCCCCTCCCCATATTATGGGAGAAGTGACAGGCTTCTATTTCACCAAATCAAACTTCTTTGTCTCATCCGCCGCGTCCCAAAGAAAATCTGTTTGGATCTTGAGATCGAAGTTAGAGCATGAAACAAAGACACGTAAGTAGGAATGCTCGAAAGAGTACTCTTAATGAGCACCTCTTTTCCACCTCTCGACAAATATCTCTTTTGCCTACTAAGCTTTTCTCAACCCTTTGGATAACCGGATTCCTCATTGTAACATTCTTGTAAGCACCAAACGGTAACTCGAGATATGAAGTAGGAAGGGCCCTAACCCTACAATTCAAAACTTAAGCTAGATAGTCAATGTCACCCACCTCTCCTACTGGAATGATCTCGCGCTTCCTCAAGTTAATTTTAAGGCCCGACACAACTTGAAACCAAGTGAGGGCTTGGCCTAAATAATCCAGTTGGGTCCTATCTCCATCACAAAAAACCAAAGTATCATCTACAAAAAATAAATGAGAAACTGAAAGTGTTCCATTACCCCCAACTGCAACATTGAAACCATTTATGAATCCTTGCATGACAGCTTTATCCATCATCCTGCTCAACGCTTCCATAACTAAGATGAACAACATGGGAGATAGAGGATCTCCTTGTCTCAAACCCCTCGAGCTCCCCAAAAAGCCGCATGGATTGCCATTCACCAAAACGGAATATCTTACTGAAGAAATGCAAACTTTAAATCCATTTCTCCCCAAATCCCACTTGTAGCATAATGGCTTCTAGGAAACTGCAATTCACATGATCATAGGCCTTCTCAAGATCTAGCTTGCATAGTACATCTGACACAACCTTCTTTCTCCTAGAATCCACCACTTTGTTCGCCACCAAAGCTGCATCCAAAATCTGTCTACCCTTCACAAAAGCGTTCTGCGAGGTAGATACCGTCTCATCCATCACCTTCTTAAGTCTAATGGACAACACCTTAGAGATGATCTTATAGATGCTTCCCCACTATACTAATAGGTCTATAGTTTTTCATGGTCGATGCTCCCTCCCGCTTAGGGATAATGACGATAACGAAGCATTCAAGCTTTTTTCAAAATCCCCTCTTTCCTAAAACTCAGCAATAGTATCCATCACCTCAGTTTTAACCGTGCTCCAGCAAAGGATAGGATATGTTGCATATCTTATTCCAGTATCTTTTTGCTAGGCCAGAGAGTTGATTATTCTGGTGGTCAGGATTATGACATTATTTGCCTCATTGATGAGGCATGCACTTTACCATTGCTGCTGAAAATGTTTTATTGCAGAACATGCTTAGCTGGGATTGTATTGATTAACTAACTTTATTCCTTTTCGAGTTTTTGATAGGTGGCAGAAGATTTATATCAAAATGGTTTTATCAGTTATCCTCGCACAGAAACTGATTGCTTCTCAGAGAAGACTGACTTGTGTGTGAGTTAACTAATTATTTTCGATAAGCAAAGAGTAAGTCATGTTGTAGGTATGTTCTTCAAGCTGTGCCACTGGTTAAATCGTTATGATTAGTATGTGAATGGAAGAGAACTTATGAAAGCGCATCACTTCCATTTCCCCATTTCACTTTATACACATGCAATGACACGCTTTTATGTCCAATAAACTAACTTCCCGCATAAACTCCAAAATATACAGTATGCTGTTGCTGTATGAGTTAAAGTAACTCCTTACTCTGTGTACAAACAATGTGTGTCAACCTAGATGTGAAAGAGGAAGTTTTACCAGAGATATGCAGGTGGAAGCTTGGTGAAAGGAAATGTACTTATACTGATGTTATTGAAGATTATGTTTCTTCTCTTCTCTCGATCCCATTATTCAATTAACAAAGTATAACTGGGTGATCCAAACTGCTCTTTGTTTTGGTTAATAATCTTGTAGGTTTTTAGTACTTTCATAGATTTTGATTATTAGTCACAGTTATGTTGTTTGAAAAGAATAACTATCGAACATACTGAAAGTTTCTTCTAATGGATAAAATCAAATTAATTTCTACATGTGGTATGTAAATAAATAATGAGGGATGGCCTTGGCTCAGCGGTAAGCTTGCTTACTGTGGTGTGCCAGGGTCGGGGGTTCGAAACGCCCCTCCAGCAAAGCTGGGGTGAGGGCGCGTAGGTCAGGCCTGGAGTGGTCCCCCCCTCCCCGACACCTACGGAGTAGGTATGAACCGGGTCGTCCCTGGTATGTAAATAATATGATACAGTAAACAGTCAGTTGGGTTGGTTAGAACTTAGACATTACACGGGGAGTTATTAATCATCATCTCGATTTTTTCTCCCAAGAAGTTTAAGTAAGGGAGGAAAACAAATAACTGAAATTTATGTCCAAATAGAAGTTCAACTTCAAGTACTCTTTTTCAACTTCAATCAAATATAGTCCAAACGCTTACTAGAAGTTAAATTAGGACAATTTTGTAGGGTTTTAGTGGAGGAAGGCTCTAGGACAATTTGTAGGGTCAAAGTGGAGGAAAGCGCTAGGACAATTTGTTGGGTGTATGTGGAGGACGGATGAGGGGTGCTGATTACAGCTAAAATGATTGTTTTAGTAGCTCTTATTGAAGTGCTCATTTAAAAGTTTAAGGTGTTAGAGAGAACACACTTTAATTATTTTATCATATTATGTCTCAACACACCCTCACGTGTGTGCCTGATTCTTTTTTACGGACGAACACGTGGATTATGATATTTTGATTTTTAGTGGCGGTCAGATTAGAATCCTAGGCCTTTTGCCTGCTCTGTTACCATTTTGAATTGTGGGATCATCTCATTTAAAAAATTAAGCTGTTAGAGAGCACAATTTTAATTATTTAATTATATTACATCTCAACTACTCTCAAATCCAAAAGCAATTTTAGCCCCAGGGCTTTGGTTAGTGGTAAGAGTGCAACTTGCGATCTGTGAGTAGGCGCACAACACGAAGTTGAACCTTGCCACGAACAAAAGCCTGGTATTTAAGTGGGGAAAGTTAGACGTCTGGACACATTATTCATCGAGTTTCGAACTATGCACCAATGGCCCACAATGATTTCTCAGTTATCAATAAAAAGAAAAAGAAGCCATAAGCTAATTTATATTACTTAGGTTAGAACTCAATTGTCTTTTGTTTGGTTCTGCATTAAATTTTGTATTGGGAAGTGTTCAGATTTTGTTATGAGAGTAATTGTTTCTGGATTGTGCTGAGATTTGCCTTTTTTATTTTTCTGGTCCAAAAACAAAACTGTTTAGGACAAAACATAAAATCAAAACAATTTTGTTTCCATCATACTATTGTTTTTCAAGACATTCAGGACCAAAGATAGGAACTGGTCTTGTAGAGGGGCAAGTACTAACAGGGACGGAGCTACAGTAGAATATGGGGGTTCGGACGAGCCCAATAGCTTTTGCGTATACCTTGTATTTGCATTAGAAATTCCATTAAACATTTATAACTATTATGGTCTGAACCCACTTGCAAAATCAAATAGATGGCTCAGCGGTATCGAAGAGGCTGCGAAGGTCTCTTTCTAGCGCATGTGTGTGGGTTCTAAACCCACGCTCTGCATTCATTTTTGTGCTTTTTTGCTATATACGTGCAGATTTTTGCTTAAAAAGAAGTGTAATAGTTTCTTTCTACCTTGTAAGCATGGTTATATGTTTATTCCAGCAATATATACACACACATATATATATATATATATATATATTTTTTTTTTTTTTTAAATTATTATTTCTTTTAAA
Organism: Capsicum baccatum var. pendulum; assembly: GCA_030864225.1. Lineage (NCBI taxonomy): Eukaryota > Viridiplantae > Streptophyta > Magnoliopsida > Solanales > Solanaceae > Capsicum > Capsicum baccatum. The sequence goes on along the minus strand of CM061560.1, from coordinate 152,022,527 downwards.
AAAGCAAAACATAAAATTGATAAGAAAAGAAGTAAAAAACACATTCCTCTCTCAAAGAAAAGACCATGTTCTTTTGCATACACTCATACCCAAGTCCCAAAATCAGAATTTCAAAAATGTGTTATTTATATCAACTTTTATCCCCTTTAATTTAATTTTCATAACCCCCAAATTTCTAATCTCAACTCCGCCTCTGGAGAACTAAGGTACTTGTGCTCGTAAATTATAATCTTAATAACTCATACAGGCAACTCGTAACATATAAGGAGAAGTATACTCAAAACAATTAACATCTTAGTCAAGCTGTAATGACTAATGACCTTGTTGCCTGTATACATGTCATAGCAGAGTGAAGAAAAAGAAAATCCAGGAAAAAAGTAGGAAATTGCTGTTATTAATTTTTAACTTTAAATCACTGGTAACAATTTAGCAGAGAAATTTCAGCAACAACTAAAATGTGGAGTTGTGTCAGTTAACTAGAATGCTGGTTCTGCTTAAGTGTGATATTTATGTGACCAGAATGCTGATGGTACTTAGGTTCTCTGAACTGTTTTGACTGAGTACACTATTTTAGGTATCGTTAATGAAACTACTCAGTTAATTACTTTCTGTAAACAGACAATGGTGCAAGAACAAGGTGGTCATCCTGTATGGGGCTCATATGCACAGCGGCTACTAGACCCTGAATTAGGACTATGGAAAAACCCTAGTGGAGGTGGGCATGATGACAAAGCCCATCCACCTATTCATCCAACTAAATTTTCTGCTGGGGAATCCAGATGGAGCCAGGATCACCATGTTAGTACTGGATCTGACACTATTCTTACTTGGTCATAACTTATACAGGAGTAGCACTGAGACTTCCCCTTGTGACCTAGTTGAACTCCTTTTTTACTACTGACCTTTGTTCTGTGCAGAGAGTGTACGAGTTGGTTGTTCGCCATTTTTTGGCCTGTGTTTCTCAGCCTGCTGTTGGGGCTGAAACTATAGTTGAGATTGATATTGCTGGTGAATCCTTTTCTGCATGTGGGAGAGTGATACTTGCAGTAAGTTTCCTATTACAAAACTAGTTTCTATGTATGCTTTCTGTCTGACTTATAGCACATGCTTTGACAGCATGATGCCTTCTTTTTTTTCGTTGAAGTTGACAATGTGCTGTCCTGAGCAGAACAAAGTGAGCATATAACACAATACTGTTTCTAAATTGCTTTCTTAGTTTTCATTTTGTTTAAAATGATTGAGGTCTAAAGCCAAGATTTAAAAGGTATATTCTTCTAGTTCTTTAAACTTCTTCACAGGAAGATAGTCTTTTTCGGGATACAAGTCAACAACAACAACAACAAACCCAGTGTATTCCCACATAGTGGGGTCTGGGGGGGTAAGATGTACGCAGTCCATACCTCTACCTCTAAAGAAGTAGAAAGGCTGTTTCCGATAGACCCCCGGCTCGAGACACGAGATACCACACAAATACATAGTAAAGCATAGAACAAGATTTCATAACATAACATAAATACGACACCCATAAGTAATAAAAACAGAGAAAAGCACACAGATTCGTAATAAAACATGGAACAAGGTATCATAACAAGAATAATACCCCCCCAAGTAATTCCCTACACTAGCGACCCAAACTGGCCCTAGCCTTCTGCCCTAATTCGCGTCCTCCGGATCTTCCTATCTAGGGTCATGTCCTCGGTGAGCTGTAACTGCTCCATGTCCCGCCTAATCACCTCACCCCAGTACTTCTTCGGCCTACCCCTACCCCGCCTAAAACCATCCAACGCTAGCCTCTCACACCTACGAACCGGGGCATCCATGCCCCTCCTCATCACGTGTCCGAACCATCTCAATCGGACTTCCCGCATCTTATACTCCACTGGAGTCACACCAACCTTCACCCTGATAGTCTCATTCCGAACTCTATCCCCTCTAGTCAGCCCACACATCCAACGCAACATCCGCATTTCTGCCACCTTCAGTTTTTGGATGTGGGAGTTCTTAACTGGCCAACACTCCGCTCCATACAACATGGCCGGACGGACTACCACCCTGTAGAATTTGCCTTTAAGCTTGGGAGGCACCTTCTTATCGCACAACACCCCGACGCGAGCTTCCACTTCATCCATCCCGCCCCAATACGGTGCGAGACATCCTCGTCAATCTCACCGTTACCCTGGATCACGGACCCGAGATACTTGAAACTATTCCTCTTACATACCTCCTGTGATTCCAACTTCACTACCACCTCATTCTCCAGCCTCACGTCATTAAACTTGCATTCCAAATACTCCGTCTTGCTTCTGCTCAACCTGAACCCTTTAGACTCAAGAGTTTGTCTCCACACCTCTAATTTGTCATTCACACCCCCTCGCGTCTCATTAATCAAAACTACATCATCTGCAAAAAGCATACACCAAGGCACCTCCCCTGGAATACGCCGCATCAACACATCCATTACCAAAGCAAACAAAAAGGGACTAAGAGTAGATCCCTGATGCAATCCTGTCAAGACAGTGAAATGCTCTGAGTCTCCTCCCGCCGTCCTCACCTGAGTTTTCGCTCCATCATACATGTCCATAATTGCTCTGATATATGCCAGCGGGACTCCACTCACCTCCAAGCATCTCCAAAGCACCTCCCTGGGGACTTTGTCGTATGCCTTCTCCAGGTCGATAAACACCATGTGCAGGTCCTTCTTCCTTTCCCTATACTGTTCCACCAGCCTCCGTACCAGGTGAATTGCCTCCGTCGTCGAGCGGCCAGGCATAAATCCAAACTGGTTTTCCGAAATAGACACTATCCGTCTCAGCCTCACCTCGACCACTCTCTCCCAAATCTTCATAGAGTGACTCAATAACTTAATCTCCCTATAGTTATTGCAACTCTGGATGTCACCCTTATTCTTATAGAGAGGGATCATGGTACTCTACCTCCAAGCCTCGGGCATTTTTGCCGTCTTGAAGATTTCGTTAAACAATCCAGTAAACCACCTTACACCAGCCTCTCCAGCGAACTTCCAAAAATCCACCGGTATCTCATCCGGCCCTGTCGCCCTACCCCTTCGCATCCTGCGAGCAGCCTCTCTAACCTCTTCTACCTTAAAACGTCTACAATAACTAAAATTCCGACACTCCTCTGAGTGCTCCAGCTCCCCTAACACAATCGCTCTATCCCCTTCGTCATTTAAGAGCCTATGAAAGTACGACTGCCATCTATTCTTAATGTGGCCGTTCTCCACCAACACTGTACCGTCCTCCCCCTTAATGCACCTCACCTGGTCGAGGTCACGACCCTTCCTCTCCCTAGCCTTAGTGAGTCTAAACAACTTTTTCTCCCCTCCTTTCCTCTGTAACCCTGCATACAAGCTCTCAAAAGCGGCCGTTTTAGCCGCCGTAACTGCTAACTTAGCCTCCTTCCTAGCTAGCTTGTACTCTTTCCTGTTTACCCGCTTCTCTTCTTCGTCCTTACTCTCAACCAACTTAGCATACGCCCCTTTCTTGGTCCCCACTTTCTTCTTAACCTCTTCATTCCACCACCAATCCCCCCGATGATGCCCGGCCCGGCCCCTAGAAACACCCAACACCTCACTTGCGTCGGGATACAAGTCAATTGTGAAATATATGGGGATTAATGTTCTGAAATTACGTCTTCCTTTTTGAGTATCCACCATAACAGGTTGGAAACTCTGCATGACCAAGATACAATGTCAATATAAATTGCTGTATGAATTGATATGGAACCATTTGAGATGCAATTTTTGAACTGCATATAATAGACCCTTGTGGTTGGGCCCTTCTCCAGACCCGCACATAGCGGGAGCTTTATTGCACTGGGCTGTCTTTTTCTTCTTTAATTTACCTATTTTTTCATAATAGAGTTAATTGGAATATAATGACAATGTATAGAATTTTGGGGAGAGTTGGAAGATTAAGAGGAAGGACATGCATCTTAGGATGATACTTCCTAGTTCCATCAATAGATCTCCAGCCAGAAAAGAAAATACTGGATAATACTTAAAGGGAAAATGGTGCTTTTAGTTCTTGAGTTATTGTGTTATTACAATTTCAGTCCTTGTGATATCTGACTAAGCACTTCGAACCTTCAATTCAGCAATGCATGCTATTTTGATCCCTAGCTAACGAATCTCATCAAATTAAATGGAATGATAACTTTTAGTGGGCAATTTGGACAGCACATACAGGTTTTTATTTGCACGTTAGTTGTTGAACAGTAAGTAAATAAAATATATTAATTATACTCACCACAATAATTAATGTACAATATTAGCTCCAGATCATTACATTTCTCAATACGCGGCAATAATAAATATCCGTCTTTCACATTCTAGAGTACAATTTCCTTAACACTAGTCAAAAAATTTCTCCTTCTTCGAAATTATTTATCTGAGCTAAATTTCATTATGATCTTAATTTCACTTCACACAAGATATATGTAGACGACTAGTGCGACTGCAAAATCTTATTTGGCTATTTGTAATGAATTCTCATTTTTCTTCTTGTATTCACAGAAAAACTACCTTGATGTATACCGATTTGAATCATGGGGAGGTTCAGTGATCCCCACATACAGTTTTGGTCAACAGGTTGGTTCATACTCTTTGTTTATATATAAAGAACTTCCTTGTTCTGATAGTGTTACAGCTCACAGTTGGCATAGAATCTAAGAAATTTGTCATATATGCTGACAATCCATTTCTGCCTGCATTGTAATACTTGCTATTTCTTGGTAAAATGGGCCATATTTGCAAATACAACCTTCCATGTCAAGAGATCATATTGGAAATTTTCCCCACTTACATCAGATATTTTACATGCATTCTAGGAAAAGCAAAGCTTATGTAAAGAAATGAGTTATTCAGTTCTATAGATTATCGCCTTTGTCTTCCTGCAAGATGCTTGAACACATATACCTGTTTGCTGTTGTAAACTGCAGTTTACACCGACAACTTTGACCCTTGATTCAGGAGTTACAAGACCTCCTCCCCTTTTAAGTGAGGCTGATCTATTGGGTTGTATGGACAAGGTATGGATTCTGTGATGCTGGTTTGTTTTTTCAGAACAGACCATATTTTCGTGATAAACATTTTCTTTTCATGTGTCTGACCTTCAGTTACCTTGTGTACTATTCTCTATTTTGAGCCGGGGGTCTATCGGAAACAACCCCTCTACTTCTTCGGAGGTAGCGGTATGGACTGCGTACATTTTACCCTCCCCAGACCTCACTTTGTGGGAATACACTGGGTTTATTGTTGTTGTTGTTGTTGTTGTGTCTGACCTTCAGTTATTGGTTCCCAGATAATGATCACATGGATTTTCATCGATTTCCTTATTGGGTTTTCTAATAGGCTGGCATTGGAACAGATGCAACAATGCACGATCATATAAAGAAACTACTTGATCGATTTTATGCAATTAAGGACTCGAACACTCGGTTTTCGCCAACTAAACTAGTAATATCTTTACTCCGCTAATGTATTTATTATCTTATGCATATTTCATATTTTCTTTTTCATTTCTTCCATTTCCTTTTCTTACTTTTGTGTATATTGCTTTGGTTAGAAATAAATAAATTTGTCATAATCATACTAAGAGTTACATTGCATAGTGGATACACTAAATAGAGGATATGCATGTTTCCCCTTTAGTCTTTTCTTGAAGTACTTTGCTCTTCCTTTTATGAGAGCTTGTACAAAAGTATCAATTAGTGGGAAGCGGATGATATTTTATTGTCCTTACAAAGAGAGGGAGTGTCAAATTAAGATATTCATCTTTCTCATTCATCAGCAGTCATATATTCAATGCATATCTCTGTGTTTTTACTTTTACTGGTAAAGTGTCTCATGGACATTCCTCCCTTAAATTTCTCTAGTAAAGAAATGATCAACTTCTTAGTGGTTTTGCATTAGAGGTTTGAGTTACATGTTGTAGGTTCCCTTACGGTACTGTAAAGAATGGATCTTGGGCCTAACTGAATCCCAAAAGCTAGCTCATGAGAGGAGGATTGCCCAAGTCCATATAAGGAGACTGATTACCCATCCCTTTTCCGACGTGGGATACTTAACACTCCCCCGCACGCCCAGGCCTCGTTAACTGGAGTGTGGACAATATAATATAGGACCCAGCATCGGTGAACAAAGATTTGGGATGGGCTTAGCTCTGATACCATATAAAGAATCGATCTTGGGCCTAACTCAACCCAAAAGCTAGCTCATGAGGGGAGGATTGCAAAAGTCCATATAAGGAGACTAATTGCCCCTTTCTTTTCCGATGTGGGATACTGATAAAGAATGGATTTTGGGCCTAACTCAACCTTAAAAGCTAGCTTATGAGGGGAGGATTGTCCAAATCCATATAAGGAGACCAATTGCCCATTCCTTTTCCGATGTGGGATATTTAACACCCCCCTGTGCGCGCAGGCCTCGTTAGTTGGAGCGTGAACAATATAATATGGGGGCGCAACATTGGTGAACAAAGATTTGGGATGGGCCTGACTCTTATACCATGATAAAAAATGGATCTTAGGCCTAACTCAACCTCAAAAGCTAGCTCATGAGGGGAGGATTGTCCAAGTCCATATAAGGAAACCAATTATCCATCTCTTTTCCGATGTGAGATACTTAATAGGTACAATGTGGCATACATCGGCATTATTCTTTGCCTGAATGAAATAGAGAATATCATGCATATTAAAGCATAACTGGAGTTTCACAAACTATATTCATGCACTAGTCACCATCCAAGTTTTATTAATATACATTTTATCAGAAGTTCTTTTCCTTTTTGATCATCGTAGTGTACCCGAACCAGCTTGTATGCACCTCGACTTATTCCATGTGGTACCTACTATCTCCCACAAGCACATGTACAGTTAGTCTGGCGACCACAAAATACTTTCTTCCTCTACCAGCAGACTTATTCGCATTCTTGGTAATTCACCACTACCCACTAGATCTTTTTCTTGGTCTCTGCCTAGATCTTTTAGTCCTCCGGAAGCCTCATTTGTGCATATGAACTGTAAAACTTCTTGAAAAACTCATCTTAGAACAGGGTTAAATTTTTTCACCCTTAGTCTCTTCATTTGAAGGTGAAATGTCAGAGAGACGAAGGCAAAACTTGTCATTAAGCAGTTTCACGATTTCTTCAACTCTGACTGTTACATTACATTATGTGTTAGTGTAACAAGAAATTTCTCTCGAGTCGTTTCTCTTTCTGACATGTGTTGCTGTTGTTTCTGTATCTGTAGGATATTGGTGGTTTTATTTTTTGTTCTCTGCCACATTATGACCAGTGGCGGACCCAAGACATTGGTCAAGCGGAGTCAATTAGGCGACGTAATAATAATAACATGATGATCGACAATAGAGATTACCATGTACAACAAACGGATATTTATATGTTTCTTGTTTCTTTTTCCAATAATGCCCATGAAAACTGTCATTTTGAGGCGTTCTTGTTCAGAAAATAAAATAAAAACAAACATCACCATTCTCTCTCTCTCTATGTATATATGTATGTATGTATGTATATATAGAGAGATTATCAGCTGTAAGACATAATTCTTCAGTTTTATTTTATGTTTTATTCTATAATTATTTAATAGCAGTAATTCATTAATAGTTGATAAAACCATATCAAATAAAATAAATAAATAAACAATTCACTAATACAATATATAAATAAAGTATAGAACTAGCGTCACGTTCACATTTCCCCGAAAAATAGAAAAGAAACACAACTTTATAACATATAGAAGTATTTTTAACATAAAATAAGCTGTAAATACATAAGTTTACTCATACAAGTGAAGTTTTAAACGTTATTATTTACAAGCATAAATAATGTAGTGTAAATTGTAATAAAAATGTTACCAATAATAAACTTAAAAGGAAGATTCCTAACTTGTTGCGTAAGGCAAAATATTGTCTAATTGTCTTGAACTAATTTAAAATAAAAAAGATAAAAGAAATGAAGCGAATAATCTAAAAATAGTATACTTTGGTATTCCCCTGCACACCATTATTATGATGTAGTACTAACGTACTCGTGATTCAAAAAGTATTTAAGATGAATAGTGACTGTGCAAGCGGATTCTTTCTGTTGTAGATATTTGTTTCAAGTATAATTTACACATGTAAATAGCAAAATTTTTCGGTAAAGCGGATTTAGTTGACCCCCCTAGTTACTGATAAAGAAATGAACCTTGGGCCTAACTCAACCTCAAAACCTAGCTCATGAGGGGAGGATTGCCCAAGACCATATAAGGAGACCAAAGACCCTTTAACCCACCGATGTGGGACTCTAACACCCCCCGCACGCCCAAGGCTGAACATCTGAAGCGTGGACAATATAAGACGGGGGGCCCAACATCGGAAACAATGAACTGGATGGGTCTGACTCTGATACCATGATAAAAAAATGGATCTTAGGCCTAACTCAACCTCAAAAGCTAGCTCATAAGGGGAGGATTGCCCAAAACCCCATATAAGGAGACCAAGGATCCTTTAACCCACCGATGTGGGACTCCAACAGTTACGACATGGGTCAGCCCTTGATTATGACTCTGGTCTCTAAATTTGGCAAAATTACAGGAAATAGGCCTGGATGGATGGAAAACACTTAATCTGGTTTGACTTGCTCAATATTTTATGTTGCTGATATTACACAGTGATATGGCTTTTTTTTTTTTCTTCTAATCTCTCAAATCAAATTGATGATGTGTGAACCATCTCAATCAACACTGGTACTTATTACGAACAATGGAAGAAATCTTTTTTTGTCCTTATTAGAAAACATAACCCCTCTCCTTGTCCCTTTTCTTTCCTTTTTGAGAAAATAAGTTGGTATTTTTGAGCTTTCAATATGCTTGTAAGCTGCATACTGCTGTTATAGCCTTGGTTTGCTCTCTTATTAGCTATACTGTATGCAGTTCTCTTTGCATCTTCTTTCATATTTCTGAATTAATCTTTTCATAAGGAGTTTTCTTAAATCCAGGGGGAAGCACTAGTAATGGGATATGATGATATGGGGTGAGTACTCAGATCTAACTTGTTTTCACTTGTACTCTTATCTCGATTTCATCATTGAGCTGTCTTTCTTATTCTTTTTTTTGGGGGGGGGGGGGGGAGGGGAGGGGCTGGAGAGTATAATCTTCTAGGCCTTCTGTTGGGTTCTACATAAAACCATTTTTTCCCTCACTAGACGGATGAACAACTACAGGGTAATGTTTGTAGCTGATTGATCATAGTCGTGACACCAATTGAATATAATCATACATTGTGCAATGCTCCAGAAGCTTCTATGGTAGATAAAGGGTTTGTATCAAAGGCTTGTAGGGAAATTGATCTACTTGTCTCAGACAAGGCCAGACATTGCCTTTGTTGTAAGTGTTGTTAGCTAGTTTATGCATGATCCTAGAGAAACACATCTTCAAGCTGTCAACAGGATTCTAGAATATCTTAAAGGAACTCTAGGAAAAGGAAAACTATTCAAAAGAGGAGACATAGTTTTAGAGGCTGATACTGATGCAGACTATGCTGGTTCATTAGTGGATCGAAGGTCATGTTCCGTATATTGCACTTTTTTAGGAGGAAATCTGGTGACTTGGAAGAGTAAAAAACAAAATGTAGTAGCCAAATTAAGTGCAAAATCTGAGTTTAGATCTATGACTATGGGAATTTGTGAGCTGTTATGGTTAAAGATAATCCTTGATGATTTGAAGGTTAGATGGGAAGGACCTATGCGACTATATTGTGACAATAAATCAACAATAAGTAAAGCTCATACTGTATAATATGATCTCACTAAGCATACTGAGGTGGATGGACATTTCATTAAGGAGAAATTAGATAGTGAACTCATTTGTATCTACAAAAGATAAGGTGGCCTATGTTTTAACAAAAGGACTGCCAAACAATGTGTTTCAAGATCTAATAAGCAAGCTAGGAATGCAAGATATCCATTCACCCGCTTGGGGGGGGGGGGGGGGGAGTGTTGGCTGATAGAGGATTTCAAGGAAGATACTCATCATATCAAGATTTGATCCTCTAAGATCTTAGGATAATTGTTGTAATCTAGAATATCCTATCTATGATTCTTTCCCTTTATGTAGAATATATGATTCTATACAATCCCAGATTTCATGGGATTTAGATGATTCTGCTCAACAATTTCCAATGAAATTATTCAGTTATCTTATTCCTCATAAACAACATTTTTGTAGAAATATAGCAGTTTATAAAAATTTTTAATATATCAGACCAAACAAGGGATAAGAAATAAGACCACACAATTAATCCCTGCACTACTAAACCCAACATTACTAATCCCAACATTACTAATACACCTATTCAGTATTATTCTTATACACTACCAAATGACCCCAAAGTGTCAAACTTAGTGCTAGAAATTATAGTAAAATTTCCAAAAGCTTAGGTAAAAGTAAACTGAGTAGCCGGTATCCAGTTGAGAAGCTAACTATAGCAATTCCATGCTTGATATCAGATGCATCTGCTGAAATTTCTCTTGCTCAGATCATTTCACTGAGACTCAAAAAGTACATTGCACAAACAACCTAATACTTTTTGATGATTCATTTTTCTTTAAAGTTGACCAGTCTATTATCATGGAGAACATTTAAAGTCAATGGGGAATTCAGCTTTAGTGAGTAACCCAAGAAGTACTTTTGGGAAAGAGGGAGTACCTCTTCAAGTAGACAAATATATGCAGAGCTCAAGATATAGATGCCCATTCTGCTAGCAATTAATTGGGATAGCTTGAGTAGTGGAAATGTTTGACCTGATAGATTAGGGGCATCATTTTGGCTAAGGAAGAAGTGACAGCATATGATGCCCTTTCCTATAAACACCAAAGCTTATGTCATTTATATATATTAGTTCCCCTCAAATTTCCTGACGAACACCGGTTGGAATTGGTGTAGCCTGTAGGCAGTATCTTTGTGGCTAGCCGCTGAATACGTGAAAAATGATGTCGAACTCCAGTCTCTGAGAAATTAGATTTAGTTGCAGTGCAGCTTTTGAATTAGAACCACATCATTGGAAGCGTTAAAAGGCCCTCAATTGAATCGATATGTGGTCTGGTGAGCTCTTTTATATCTGAATGTTTTCTCAACTTTCTTTCCAACATGACTATACAGCGTCATGCAGACTTCAGAATTTATGGTCAAACTTCATTGAGAAAAAAGCAAAGCTGAAGAAATTTCACTAGAGGATGGAGTCTGCGTTGTTGGCAGGGCATATAAGATGGAGAGACTTCAGCAGAGCAACAGTCAGCAAAGCCTGTGGAGAAAGGCATGGGGAAATTCAGGACCAACCAAAGTTAAATGTTTTACTTGGCTGGTTGTTAGAAGGGTGGTGGTAATGATTGATGTTAGTGATTAATAATATTGGTGGTGATAATTGTAATGATAGAGATGTTTGGTATTGTAGTGATTGTTAAGATGGTGACGATTGATAGTGGTGGTGGTAGTGATGTGAAGTTGGTTGATGTTAGTAGTTGGAGGTGTTGATTGTGATAATTTAAAAATGAATGCATGATGGTTGACGATGTGTTGGTGGTAGTTAGAGATGTTGTTAGCTGTGATGGTAGAGATGATTATTAGTAGAGATATACAGTAGCGATGATGGTGGTTGAAGTTATAGTAAAGGTGGCGACACCAGTGACAATGGTGGTGGTGGCCGAAAAATGTGTGGATGCTGATGATGTGTTATTGATAGTTAGAGGGGGCACTAGTTGTAATAGATGAGTTAGTTAGTAGTTGAGATTGGCTGATAGTGGTTGATGATGGTGGTGGTGTTGGCATTGGCGTTGACTGTGGTGATAGCGATGGATATAATTAAAATAATGGAGGTGGTAGATATGATAGCGGCTGAAAATAGTGGTTACTAGCAATTATGATTGTGAATGGTGGTTGTGATGGTGGAGGTAGCTGGTTGTGGTGGTGGTTGGTGGCAAGGTGGTGGTGGCAGAGGCATGATTATGGATAGAGTGATGGTGAATATTTTCCAACACAAGAATACCTCTTAATGATTAAGACTTAGTTCCAGATCTGAATGTCTAAGACCTATTCAGACCTATTAAGAGCCAAAATCTTAATGAAAAACAAATGCACTTAATGGTCTGAAGTCAGAATCATTCAGATTCAGGCCTCCATTAAGTGCAAACAAACGAGGCCTAAGTGTACCATGCCTGAACATACTGCAGATTTATTGAGTTACTGGATTAGGAGAGGGGTTAGTAAGAGCAAGAAGACATGGTGCATTTTGATTCCACATTGCATATGGTGGTCAGTTTGGACAGAAAGAAACAGTAGAAATTTTGAAGACATTTCCAATTCCATTCCTAAGGTTCAATGAAATCGTACTGTTATGCCTAGAGGATTCAGAATAGTTCATAGAATTCTTAGGATCCTTTTAAGTACTTTTTTCTGTTTTGAAGGTGCCTGGAATCTCCTTAATGCTGAAGAATACACCATTACCATTTTCCAAAAAAATAAAAAGAAGAGATTTCACTAGCTCCATGTCGCATGTTGTGCTAAAGGTATTTTGTATTATTTTATTAGCCAATATTACTCCATAAGAACCACTGTTTCATTCTCTTGTACAATGAGGCAGAAAGAAATTCCGAGTACAGCTTCCAATTTCTGGCCCTAAGATTTTTCGCTCAACTTGTCTGATCCATAAAGAATAAAGAGCACAGTGTCAGACAAAGCATAGAGCTTCCTAGAAAACCATTTATTCGACTATTAAAACCTAAGACATTATTGGGCAAGCTATTTAATCAGCATATTTCTTTTCAAAGTTGGAGTCAGATGTAGAAATCTATTTATTCGGCTGTTAAAACTCAAGACATTATTGCACAGGCTATTCATTAAGCATGTTTCTTTTCAAAGTTGTTGTCGGGATTAAACAAATTTATGGTTTATTTCCCACTATATTAGCTTTAGGTGATTAACATTTGTTCATGTTGTCTTCACATGTTTCTTCTAAAGCATGATTGTGTTGATACAACCCACTAACATTTTATTACTACATTAAATACTGGCTTGCAACATGTAGGCAACTTACCTTTTGTTTTTTTCCTTTTATACTACAGGTATGAACTATGGAAACCATATCTCCGCGCTATGATGGAATGTGATATGAAAGCCGTTAGCATAGGAACCAAGAGAAAGGCTGAGGTTCTAGAAACTTGCTTGCAGCAGATGAAAGCGTGCTTTTTAGATGTAAGTCAATAACAAAATTCAGAAATACAGATGCTTTTCAAGATTTTCTTGTGATACTTACACTTCGAATTCATCCTAAGCAATAGAACTCTCTTCGTCTTACAAGAGCATGCTAATCTGTCAAGTTTCATAGTTAGCGGAACTTTGTTCATATTGTGGAACACAATAGTGATGTCATGAATGAGCTCTTAAGAAGTCTTCGTGTACCCTTTTGATGAATTTTTTTATTCTATATTTGACTTGAAGTGCATTAAAAGATGACGGAGTTTTCCTTTTTGAGTGCATTTACTTTAGTTAGAGCATGAATTGTTACTCAATGAAAGGGTAGCAAACATTATCATTTCCTTGCTGGCATTTGTAGTATGCGGACTTGTTTCATTGGCTAAGGTTGTGAAGTCTTTGAGAGGAGAGATTTTATTAATTCTCAAGTGTATCTATACAACCAATTACAGGTATTTATACACAAAACTGAAGCCTAATTAGGAAATATACAATTAACAACAACAACAACAAACCCAGTGTATTCCCACAAAGTGGGGTTTGGGGAGGGTAAGATGTACGCAGTCCAACCTGCTACCTCCGAAGAAGTAGAGAGACTGTTTCCGATAGACCCCCGGCTCAAGATAAAGAATAGTAAACAAGGGGATGGATGACATAACATAAATAAGGAATAAGAAATAATAAAATAGAAATCGGAGGAATACACAATACGAGAAATAAGGGCAACACGAAGTAAGAAAATAGGAACTACGAAATAAGAGATAGGACACCCACCTAGTTGTAACATACACTCACATACCAAAGACACCTATGTACACAGTCCTAGGATTACTAACCTAGGATTACTAACCCGGCTACACAAGATCTCTCCTGACTGCTTGCTACAACCCACATACTCACACTAGCCTTCTACCCTTATCCGCGCCCTCCACACCTTTCTATCTAGGGTCATGTCTTCAGTAAGCTGAAGCTGGTCCATGTCATGTCTAATCACTTCACTCCAGTACTTCTTCGGTCTACCTCTACCCCTCCTGAAGCCATCCAAAGCTAGCCTCTCACACCTTCGAACTTGGGCATCCGCGCCCAACCTCATCACATGCCCAAACCATCTCAGCCTTCCTTCCCGCATCTTGTCCTCCATCGAAGCCACTTCCACCTTCTCCCGAATAATCTCATTCCTAACTCTATCCCCTCTAGTAAGCCCACACATCTAACGCAACACTCTCATTTTCGCCACCTTCAATTTTTGGATGTGGCAGTGCTTGACTGGCCAATACTCCGCTCTATACAACATGGCCGGAAGGACTGCCACTCTATAGAATTTGCCTTTAAGCTTAAGGGGCACCTTTTTTTCACACAACACTCCCGAGGCGAGCCTCCACTTCTTCCAACCTGCTCCAATACGTTTAGAGACATCCTCATCAATCTCACCATTCCCCTGAATCATAGACCTAAGATACTTAAACTATCCTTCTTACAAACATCCTGGGAGTCCAATCTCACCACCACATCGTCCTCCTACCTCAAGTCATTAAACTTGCATTCCAAATACTCCGTCTTGGACCTACTCAACCTGAACCCCTTAGACTCAAAGGTTTGCCTCCAAACCTTCAATTTGCCCCCCCTCCCCCCCGCGTCTCATCAATCAGCACTATATCATCCGCAAATAACATACACCAAGGCACCTCGCCTTGAATACTCCGCATTAACACGTCCATCGCAAAAAGGAACGGACTAAGAGTCTATCCCTGATGCAACCCTTTCTCGACCGGAAAATGTTTTGAGTCTCCTCCCGCTGTCCTCACCCGGGTCTTTCCTCCATCGTACATGTTCTTAATAGCTTTGATATACGCCACCGGGACCCCTCTTACCTCCAAGCATCTCCAAAGAACCTCCCTCGGGACTTTATCATACGCTTTTTCCAGGTAGATGAACACTATGTGTAAATCTCTCTTCCTTTCTCTATACTGCTCCACCAATCTCCTCACAAGGTGGATTGCCTCTGTCGTCGAGCGACCAGGCATAAACCCAACTGATTCTCTGAAACGGACACAACCCTCCTCAATCTTCGCTAAACCACTCTCTCCCAAATCTTCATAGTGTGACTCAACAGCTTAATACCCCTATAGTTGTTGCAACTCTGGATGTCACCCTTGTTTTTATTCAACGGAATCATCAAACTTCATCTTCAAGCCTCAGGCATTCTCGCAGTCTTAAAAATGTCGTTAAACAAATCAGTCAACCACCTTAAACTAGCCCCACCAGCATACTTCCAAAAATCCACCGGAATCTCGTCACGCCCTATCGCCCTACCCCTCCGCATCCTACGAATAACCTCTCTAACCTCCTCAACCTTAAAACGCCTACAGTAACTGAAATCACGGCTCTCCTCCGAGTGCTCCAGCTCCCCTAACTCAATGCCTTTGTCCCCCCTCCTCGTTCAAAAGTCGGTGAAAGTACTTCTGCCATCTCTTCTTAATGTGAACATCCTCACCAAAACACTACCATCCCCCCTTAATGCACTTCACTTGATCGAGGCCACAACCCTTCCGCTCCCTAGCCTTAGTAAGCCTATACAACCTCTTGTCACCGCCTTTCACCTCTAACCCCGCATACAAGCTCTCGAATGCTGCTGACTTAGGATTAATATAACAAATAACATCATCATGCCAAGGTGGTACATACTCCTTTGTCTTCGTCATGAAAAGTTTAGTAAGAATGTTACAAAGGAAATGGCTATGACAAGTATCAAGAGATAAAGAAACTACAAAGGTCTTAATGGTATCACTAAGTCCAAAAGGTAAGGCTACCTTTGTCTTAGGAACCATAAGACACAATTGTTTCATTACCTTTTCAAGTGGCCTCATCAAACGTGGTGCCACTATTGGTCTCAAAGTCCACCAATCCCACATAGCATTGTCATTCAAACAAGTGGACCAACCAATAAGACCCCTACCTCTACTTAATGCAAATTTAAAACTAGCATGGATGTCATTTGCATATTAGGCTTCAGAGATCTGATCATACTAGAATCATATCAAAATAAAATCACAATGAGATTTAAATTGGATTAAATATGAATAGAATCAGATTTGTTAACACTCTCGCTCAAGTTGGTGCAATAGATATCATACAGGCCTAACTTGCAAACTAAGTTGTGAAAGGTTCTATTGCTAAGCCTTATAGTAAAAACAACTGCTAGCTGCTTAGACAACTGCTAGCTAATAAGCTGCTTATAATATCACACTCATATTATTATCTTTCTAATAAGCTGAGAACCAAGTTCTTTTATCATGCGGAGGAGCCTTGTGCTCAAAATCATTATTTTAGAGTTATGCTAGTGAGCCTTGTGCTCTAAATCATAAGAAATTCATACTGGTGAGCCTTGCACTCTAATTCATAAGAAATTCACTAAGTTTAGGTTTTAAGACCAAAAAGCACTCTTTTAGGAATCATTTTGAAATTCATAAATAATTCACAGACCGCCTTTCCGGTGACTCCTTTTTCATATCTAATTTGCGTAGCAACGTGTTTTTTTCTAGTGATTGCTTCTCATATCTGATTTGCATAGCGCCGTGCATCTTTTCCATGACTATTTTCTTATATCTAATTTGTGTAGCACCGTGCATCTTTCCAGTGACTGCTTTCTTATATCTGATTTGCGTAGCACCATGTATATTTTCATACTACTTTCTTATATCTGAGTTGCATAATACTATGCATCTTTTCGGTGACTCCTCAAATTTGATTTGCATAGTTTCATGCTAAGTTGCTTGGACTCACAAAAAATGTTGCCTTACCTGTATCCGATCCTTACAAAATACACTATTTTTGGAGGATCCTACATGCACCCGTAGACATTTTTGAAGAGTCCGAGCAACTTAGGTTTCATGCCTCTTTTCGGTGAATCTTCAGATTTGATTTATGTAGTTTCACTTTTTGTTGATATTGTATGAAAACCAACATCACTAAGAGGTCAACCTCAATCAGTGCCATAGTGAATCAACCTCCCACACGCCTCCACACACTGATGCATGAGCTTGTTTCAGCCAGTTGTTTGACGACTTTCTTGTTCAAGATCCACTCGTCTCTTGATTTTGAGACGACCCATATATTTTATATAGGTTTCCATTAATTTTTCAATTTGTTCCCTTTCAATTGTGGTCGCCCAAACGTCTAAAGCCGTCTTTACCAGTTTTCTTACAGATATCTTCACTAAGTCCCTCACTAGTCCTTGTATTCATCACATCTATAACAAGCTTAGTACATATGGTCTATATGCACCAGCTTTGGGGGGAGTGTTAGAGTCGGAGTAGGAACACAAATAGTATATAGAATCCTACTTGGAAACAATTCAAAATATTCTTCTCTTATATTTCTCACAGTAAGAATTCATGAGATTGATTCATAAACATGAGATAGGGACATATTTGAGAATTCAAACTCTTTTATAGAGGATTCTTGGGATTTTCATCTAAAGTTTAGGAAATCAAGACCCGAGGGTTTTGACCTAACCCTACCTCACCTATAAAAGATACCGAGATTATAAGGGACACATTCGTGGGAAGAATAAGATGTCCCCACACGTTAAGGATTCTGTACATTCTTAGCTAATGAAAGATGGTAGAACTTGGAGAAGCTTGATAGATTGCTCCTTCCTGAGTCTTGAGCGTAGTTTTTCTTGAAACTCTTATAGCCTAGGTTGGGGAGAGAGGATAGGAATAAAAATGTATGTTTCTAAATGGCTTTATCTATAAAAAAAGGTTTTAGAACGTATAGAAAGAGTGCCTAAAAGTTGAAGGACATAAACACCCTTAGGTGGATGAAGTGCTGAAAAATTACTCGAACTAGCCTTAGGGCGTTGCTGTGTTGGGCTATGGGAAGGGTGCCGCGGTGTCCCTGCTGTATTTCAGTCTCTAAAGTTTGAGCTTTGGATCTTAGGCCGACTCAGATTCCATAGCCCTGGCGTGCAAGCTAAGTTGCCCGGACTTGAGTGCGAGTATCTGCGAAGGGTGTGGATTCGAGAGTCGGATTCATCAAAATTTAAATTTTAAAATTTGGGGTTGCGAATCTGAATATGGATATGGGTGCAGGGATTCGGCTAAAAAATACATATAATTAGTAGTACTTTTTCAATGCTAGGGTAATATCACGTATTCATCAGAATCCACTTTTGGTGAGCGTGCTGTCACTTGATGTTTTTTTGTGTGGGATTATTCTCTAACTAAAATATTATTTTACTATATATAATTATATATTGACTCTTTTTATATTATAAAGAGTTTAAAAATATATAACCGACATAGATTCTTTATATATTCTGAGGAATAAATATAAAGACATCGACACAATCTCTTTCTTCCCCAAAACGTGAGATCTTTGTTTCTTCCCCAAGCACATCGCACGTTGTAATTACTCCTCTGGTTCGGCTGGGTTCCAGAAGTATGATTGTCTCTTTCTTCCTCAAGACATCGACAACTGAAAATTGGATTTGTTTGTCAACTTTACAGTCGTTGGTCTATTATCTAATGTTTTCCCTCAAATTTGTTCTTGATTTTGGTCAACATATCCGAAATCATTTGACCGAATCTTAGACGGCGGAAGCACCCGTGTCAGTCTCTTGTCGAGATGAATTCAGCAGCTAAACCGAAGAGTCCGCGTAACATAGCATGCAAGGCGTTGACCTGGGCGACACCTTAGCCTCTGTGCCTGGCCTGGCTTGCTCTTGCGACCTTGGACTGATTTCTAACCAATTTTGGGTCAACTAACTTGACATCGGAGCTTCAACACATGTACTGGACGACCTAGCAATATCTCCTCCTTGGGGATCATTTGTCCTCGGATGAGGGTTATGAAAATTTTGACAGCGTATCTCTCTTGAACGGGACTAACTCAATCTCAAGAATGGGTACTAACTAGATGCGAGGTGTTAAAAAAGATACCATACATGGTGGCATGTTTCGCCTGGCTAGTGGCTAGAAAAGCTCTGTCCTAACACAGGAAAACTTAATGAAAAGGGTATTACAGATCTGCTTATATTATTTCTTATATGGGTAAGAGGTAGAGACAACAAACCATTTGTTTTTACATTGTGTAGTAGCCAAACAACTTTGGGATTTGTAGCTTTACCTTGTATTTCTAAAAGAGGTTATTTCCAATGCTTGAACCCGTAACCTTCTATCACATGACAACAACTTTACCAATTACTCCAGAACAAACTAAGGTAGATGAAGACTCGTCCCAACAATCATTTGGTGGAAAGTTTGGAAGGAAAGAAACTCTAGGTGCTTTGAAGATAGAGCTAGCCATATTTAGAGGCTCTAGATGAACTATGTTCCTCTTTTTTGTTTTTGGTGTAATGTTTTGTATATTGACAATATTGAGTCAATTATACATGTTTTAGATTCCTTGTGAGATAAGTCTTGAAATTTTTTGGGGTCTTTTGTTTATAATCAATGTTTTGGTTTCTTGCACTAGTTTGTGCTATTTGTTTTTTTTAATATATTGGTACATAACCTTACACCAATCAATAGAGGGAGGAGCTTTGGGAACAAATTGCAGTGCAAGGAATTATAGAATGATAATTGGGTGTTTTGGTGGTGGTGGTGGTTGGGGGGGGGGTAATTTTAATGTGTGTAGATATGATTCCAATGCTATGAGAACCTTCGTAGACACCTATGCATTATTCATCTTCCATTGCACGGAGCCTTCTGCACTTGTTCAAGGGTAAAAGTTTCGTTAGAGAAAATGGAATGTCTATTTTAAAACAGTGAAGCAACTTGCACTCCTAAATGTTAGTTCTAACCATAGGCCTATAATCTTGGAGAGAGGAGACTTGGAAACTAGACTTTCATATTTTTAATTCGAGAATATATGGTTCCAAGTAGTTGCAAAATGCTTTGTGCAGGCACATTCCCCAAGAACACCGTCTCTCCTACTTCCTAGGAGGGAGGACCACCCTCTTTTTCCTATGTTCTTAGCCGAAAAACACCATCTTTTAACCAGAGCCACCATATTCTATGGTAGCTCCAAACCTTTTTTTTCTTTTTTCCTTTTTTTTCTCTTTGCCGCCTGAGATCTTATTTTCTATGGAGGAAAGCAAAATCTATTTCAATGCTGGATTCAAATCCTTTGACATTACCTGGTGGATAGTAGGTAGGGACACTAGGTATGAATGGGTAGGGAGAAATCGAAACATAATGAGAAGATCAACCATGAACATGAAGGTCATGAAATGGATCTGCAGCATACTCAAAGAAGTGAGAAAATGGCGATAAGGAGATGGAAGAACAAGGAGACTCTCAAAATTTTTCTGTACAAGGAAAGCTAATGAACATGGTAGATACATGAGTATCATATCTCTTTATGGGCTGGAAAGATCAGTAATCATTATTTTTGAGATATCCATAAATGCAGGGTGGAATGAGATAATATTTAAGATAGAACGGTTCATTCGGTGCTCAAATCATAGTTTGTTGATAGAACAACTCAGACCATTAAGGAAGATCTTTCTTAAGCCAATGTCGCAGGGGAAAGTAAATGGCACTCTGACATCTTGCGTGTCCGATAGTTACATTCAGCAAAGGAGACATTAATGTCACAGTGTCTCTTGGAACTAAAGACACTGGTTTATTCAAGAGATGTATTGTGGCATCCTTTCTTGAGGGAGATACAGAGATTCCAACATTATCAGATATCAAAAAGTGGTCTGCAATTTCATAGAATGCGGTTTTTGAGATCAACATGTAGAAGATGGCTAACAGTAAGTTCCTCTTCGAATTTCCAAATAGGACTATGGTAGAGCAGATTATCTAGAGGGAGTGGAGTTGGAAGAAGAGAAAATCAGACTTCATTTGTGGAACCAGTTATCGGATGCTCACTCTTTAATAAAAAATCCAGTAGTACTTGGATTTGAGCCCTGGGAGTGTCGTTGCATCTATGGTCTTAATGAACCTTCAAAGAAATTGGAAATCTCTGTGGATGCTAGGTAGCAACGGAAGAAGAAACAAATATGAAGAACCATCTAAGGTGGGTGAAAATCCAGATTGTAGGGGATGGTGAGAATTGTCCTAAACAGATTTCAATACAAAGAGATGGAATCATATTCATCATCCCAATTTGGGTTGAGAAATGAGATTGTTTTCAAAGAATTTTGCTGGAGACAGAGGGTTACAGTGCTATAACCTCTGGTCCAATAGATCACATAGACCTTTGGGTAAAAGACTTGGTCTCTGTTGGTAAAGGACATAGGAGCATGTGCGATCCTGAGAGACCACAAAGAGAACATGTGGGTTGTTCAGTGACAACTGGAGGAATTTTAAATTTGAGAACACAAGCACGTGACAAGGAGGTGGGGTTTTATAAGTCTTACACTCAACAAGTAGGCCGGTGCAAATTAAATAAATTGATTGGGCCTAACGCAGCTCAGGTACTTTTTAATGATCTGGCACGCTCTAAGAGTGATTATTAGTTCGATCCTCTTTCTGAAGAAGCAATTAGAAACAACTCAAACAATACAATGGCGGTGATGGAGTCTTCTATGCATGGGAAAGATGAGAACCAAGGAAAAACTGATTCTAACACATGAATCAAGGACATGCAGAGTAAGGCAGCTCTGGAAAACATGGCAATCGAGGTTAGTAGTGAAAAATCTAGATGGGGGATTCAAAATACAATAAAAAATAAGATTGTCATGATTATGCAAGATGAAACAGAAATTGAAGAGTAGAATATGGAAGATGTAGAACCAATCCAACATCATCGTAGCTTAAATATACAAAAGGAGAAGAAGACCCTCCATGTAGGTGACAAAATTTGATCAAGTTGGGGAAAATTTTTGGGGTCGATTTCCAGGGACACGAGGAAGAAACATTGGAATTGTTGATGCAAATTGACAGTTGTAGACAGGCAAGGAAGATGGAAAGTGATTCCATTATCAAAAGTTCAAGATACAAAGGGACTCAAGAACTTAAAAGGCTCACTTTTGATGTAAGTTCAAAGATGATAGAAAAAGGGATAGGGAAAGGAAGGGAAGCTGTTATAATGAACGTAAAACTGGTGACATGGAATGTTAGGGGTCTAAACAGTGGGGATAAAAGATGGTTTGTGAAGAGTTTAATTTACAACTAGAATGCAGATATTGTTTGTCTTCAGGAATCAAAGTTAGTGGGGGAAGTCAAAGATTTGATTAAAGAAATATGGGGTGGAAGATAGGTGAAACATGCTTGTCTACAAGCTAGTGGTACTAAAGGGGCAATCCTGATGATTTGGGATATCAGGTCTTGGAAGGGGGAGATTCTGGAAGTTGGATCCAATTCTCTTACCTGTAGTTTTGATGAGGCATTACTGCATGACTTCAAGTGCCACATAACAAGAGTATATGCTCCAAATTATAGATTGAAAAAAGAACATGTATGGGAGGAATTAGGGGATGTCAGGAATTTGTTTGAAGGGCCATGGGCTGTTTGTGGAGATTTTAATGTCACAAGATTTCCATTAGAAAAAAGAAATTGCATTAGAAGAACCACAATGATGGAGGAATTCTCTGATTTCATGGAAGACATGGAGCTGCTGGACTTGCAACTGGAGGGGGGTAATTATACTTAGTGTAAAGGAGATTGTAGTAATGTTGCCTCCAGAATTGATAGAATACTAGTATCTAAAGAGTGGGATAGTTTCAGGAAAATTAATCATGTTTTGTTGCAAAGTTTTTAATTTGACATTGCCCATTTCCGAAGCACGATCAGGACTTAACTTCAACATGCTAAAAAGTCATTTTACCCAACAACTAGGGACTTGGTTTAAAGGACCTGGCTCTCCAGAACAAAAACCTTCTCATCAAATGGCTACGGAAGTACACTCAGGAAGACCAAACTTTATGTGAAGAAGTGGGCAAGGCAAAACATGGTACATGGTAGAATATGAGTAGGAATAGGAATATATAAAATCGTACTTGAAAAAGGATTATAGTGTAGTGTCTATAAATAGGGTCTGGATGTAATTATGATAACATACAATTTCAATAATATTTTTCTCCATTTTTTCTCACATGGTATCAGAGAATTGGTGAGAAACTTTAGAAAAGAAAACTCAGTCACCGTGTATCAGTTTTTGGTGACTGATTTGTGTCATTTTCTGTTTTGTGGGTTGTGTGCAAAATACACCACCACCAAGAGGATCGGAAAGCGCAGGCGACGAAAATCCAACCAAAACCACCAGAAAAGTGCTAGCCACTTGCCTCTACGCGCTTGTTGGAATTCTGTAATTCCGGCGAGATCTGTTTCACGCATCGGTGCGTGAGCCCATCTCCTTCAAATTTTTGAGTTGTTCCTTTTTTGGGGTCGCTGATCTATTTCAACTCCGACCAGTTACTCCTTTTCAGATTTCGCTAAGTATTTTTAGATTCCGATTGCCGGAACTTAATTCTGGCGACTTCATTTTTTTTCCAGCGAATTGTTAGACATTCAGATTCTATTTCTTGGTGCTTTCAAGTCAAAATTCCTAAGATGTCTTTTGGGTATGATATTTTTGGCTCCAAAAATACTGGAATTGGAAGTTCAAGTACTATGATCACTTCCAAACCTTTAATGGGAAGTTAAAATTATTTAGCATGGGCTTCCTCGGTTGAGTTGTGGTGAAAAGGCCAAGGTGTCTAAGATCACTTAAAGATTAAGACAAGTGTGGCAGATGAAAAGGCAAAATCTAGCGCGGATGATGCACAAGCCAAAGAACAATGGGTGAAAGTTGACGCTCAATTATGTAGTCTCTTATGGCGATCTATTGATTCGAAGTTGATGCCCTTGTTTTGCCCATTCTAGACGTGTTATTTAGTTTGGGAAAAGGCTCGTACTTTATACACTAATGACATATCTCGTTTTTATGATATGATGTCTCGAATGACCAACTTGAAGAAATAAGAGTTCAATATGTCTACTTGGGACAAGTAGAAGCAGTCATGGAAGAATTTGATATATTGATGCCCGTCACTGCGGATGTGGAAAAACAACAAAACCACAGACAAATGTTGTTTTTAGTTCTTACACTTGCTGGACTTTCTACTAACCATGGTGTAGTACGTGATCAGATTTGAGCTAGTCCTACGGTTCCTACAATTGATGAGTTATTCTCTTGTCTGCTTCGTCTTGCCACGCCTTCCAGTCACAAAGTAATTTCATCACCCACTGTTAATTCCTCTATTATTGCATCTCAAACCATAGAAAAACGAACATATTAGCCTATGGAAAATCGGCGGAGAGGAGGTCGTTCTGGAAAATCTCGATCGAAGTGTAGTTATTGTCGTAAAGTTGGACACACTCAGGATATATGTCATTGTTTGCATGGTCCATCTCCCAGTTAGGATCCTATTGCTGTAAAGAAATATAATGAGTTCCTTAGGAATCGAGCAAGTAAGCAGATATCTCTACAGTCTAATCGACCATCCAATAATTCTTATATTGCGTAAACAGAATATGATGAGTTCCTTCAGTATCGAGCAAGTAAGCAGACATCTCCACAAGTAGTTTCGGTTGCCCAGCCTGATGCTTTTGTTGCTGGTAATGCTTTTGCTTGTGTTTCACAGTCTAGTACTCTTAGATCATGGGTCATGGACTCAGGTGCTTCTGATCATATTTCTGGTAGCAAATCACTTCTGTTTTATATTGTTTATTCACAATCTCTTCCTGTTATTACTTTAGCCAATGGGATCCGAACAAAACCAAAAAGAGTTGTACAAGCCAAACCCCTATCTTCTGTCACTCTAGACTCTGTTCTTTATGTCCCTGGTTGTCCTTTTAATCTTGCATCTGTTAGTCATTTGACACGTTCCTTTCATTGTAGCATAACTTTACTTGACGTTTCTCTTCTAATGCAGGACCGCAGTACTGGACAGACGATTGACACAAGACATGAATCACAAGGCCTTTACCATCTTACCTCTTCAAATTCCTTCACAGCATGCTCCATTATAGACCCTCCAAACCTAATTCACAACCGTTTCGGACATTCGACCATATCCAAGCTACAAAAGATGGTGCTTAGTTTGTCTGGTTTATCCACATTAGATTGTGAGTCATGTCAACTTGGGTAACACACTCATGCTACTTTTTCATGTAACATTAAGAGTCGTTCAGAGTCTATTTTCTCATTAGTTCATTCTGATGTTTGGGGTCCTAATAGAGTTGGTTCACCCTTAGGTTTTCGTTATTTTGTTAGTTTTATTGATGATTTTTCAAGATGTACTTGGGTTTCTTAAGGAAAGATCGTTCTGAGATTTTTTCTATATTAAAATTTTTTTGTGCTGAAATACAAACTCAATTTGGTGTTTCTATTCGTACTTTTCGAAGTGGTAATGCCTTAGAATACTTATCCTCTCAGTGTCAGGAGTTTATGTCTCCTCAAAGAATTATTCACTAGACGTTTTTTCCTACACCCCTCAGCAGAATGGTATAGCAGAAAAGAAGAATAGGCATCTTCTTGTGACTGCTCACACTCTTCTCATTGAATCCCATGTTCCGCTGATTTTTGGGGCGATGCATCCTCACATCTTGCTATCTAATTAATAGAATGCCATCATTTTTCATTCTGAATCAGGTTCCCCATTCCATATTGTTTCCACAGTCACCTCTCTACACCTCTATACTCTATCCTCCCTCGTGTCTTCGGGAGCACATGCTTTGTTCATAACTTAGCCCCTGGAAAAGATAACTTAGCTCCTCGTGCTCTCAAGTGTGTCTTCCTTGGTTACTCTCGAGTTAAAAAAGGGTATCGTTGTTATTCACCAGATGTTCGTCGCTATCTTATGTCCGCCGATGTCACATTTTTTGAATCTCAACCTTACTATACATCTTCTGATCATCTTGATATTTCGGAGGTCTTACCCGTATCTCTAGATTTACCTGTATCAACCTTTGAGGAATTAATGATTACTTCTACGTCTCCAGTTGCAGTGCCACTACTTCTGACTTATCATTGTCGTCTGCGTCCAACATTAGTCCCAGATAATTTATGTCATGCGCCGAACACTGCCCCCACTGCGGACTTGCCTCCTCTTAGCCAATTAGTTACACTTCAAAAAGGTATACGTTCAATTCATAATGCTAATCCACATTATACTTTCTTGAGTTATCATCGTCTATCATCACCCCATTATTCTTTTGTATAATCTTTGTCCTCTGTTTCCATCCCTAAGACTATAGGTGAACACTTTCTTATTCAGGATGAAAGCAAACTATGATAGATGAGATGTCTGCTTTGCATTGTTACCTTTCTTGCAGGTAAATCTATTGTTAGTTGTCGTTGGTTTATGCAGTCAAAGTTGGTCCAGACAGTCAGGTTGATCAGTTTAAGGCTCGCTTTGTTGCCAAAGGATATACACAAATATTTGGGCTTGATTATAGTGACACTTTCTCTCCCATGGCTAAAATAGCATCTGTCCGTTTTTTCTTATCTATTGCTACTGTTCGTCATTGGCCTCTTTATCAGTTGGACATTAAGAATGCTTTTATGTTCGGTGATCTTGTGGAAAAAGTCTACATAGAGCAACCACCTGTTTTTGTTGCTTAGGGGGAGTCTAATAGCCTTGTATGTCGATTGCGCAGGTCACTCTATGGTCTGAATCAGTCTCCTCGAGCCTGGTTTGAAAAGTTTTAGTACAGTAGTTCAACAGTTTGGCATGATTTGTAGTGGAGCTGATCACTCAGTGTTCCATCAGCATTCTGAACCAAATCTGTGTATTTATTTAGTGGTTTATGCTGACGATATCGATATCACCAACAATGATCAAGATGGTATCACTAAGTTGAAGCAACCTCTCTTTCAACATTTTCAGACTAAAGACCTCGGCAGACTGAAATATTTTTTAGGTATTGAAGTTGCTCAGTTCAGATCAGGCATTGTTATTTCTCAACGCAAGTATGCCTTAGACATTCTTGAGGACCCTGAAAGGTATAAGCGGTTGGTTGGAAAGTTGAATTAGCTCACAATGACTAGATCTAACATACCTTTTCTGTGAGTGTTGTAAGTTAGTCTATGACTTCCCCCTGTGATAGTCATTGGATGCAGTTGTTTGTATTCTGCGATACATAAAGTCAGCTCCAGATAAAGGACTACTCTTCGAGGATCAAGGTCATGAGCATATCATTCGATATGTAGATTGGGTAGGATCACCTTCTGATAGATGCTCTACATCCGGATATTGTGTTTAATGGGAGGTAATTTGGTGTCTTGAAATAGTAAAAAATAGAGTGTGGTTGTTCGATCTAGTGCGGAAGTAGAATATCGAGCAATGGCTGTAGCGACTTGTGAGCTAGTTTGGATCAAACAGTTGTTGAGAAAACCAAAATTTGCAGAAACCAATAAGATGGAACTTGTGTGTGATAATCAAGCAACCTTTCATATCACATCAAATCCAGTGTATCCTGTGAGGACTAAACACATAGAGATTGATTTTCACTTTGTCAGAGAAAAAATACTCTCAGGAGATATTGTTACAAAATTTGTGAAGTCAAGTAATCAGCTTGCAGATATCTTCACCAAGTCCCTCAACGGTCCTCGTATTAATTACATTTGTAACAGGCTAGGTACATATGACTTGTATGCACTGGCTTGTGAGGGAGTGTTAGAATATGAGTAGGAATAGGAATAGTATATAAATTCCTACTTAAAAAAGGATTATAATGTAGTGTCTATAAATAGGGTCTGGGTGTAATTATGATAACATATAATCTCAATAATATTTTTCTCCATTATTTCTCATAGTACACAATCTCATTGGTGGAGTAACTTGTCTATCTTCCACATGGGGTAGGATTATGAAAAGGTATATGCAAACATAATGAAGAATTTTTCCACAACACTCCATTAGTCCCAGTCCCAGGCAATGGTTTGCGCACTGGATTCTGGAAGGATAGGTGGCTGAGCAACACTATCCTAATGAATGATTACCCTAGCATATATCAATTATCTTGTGCTCAAAATTTAGCGAACAACACTTGGAGCCTTCTTCTCAGAAGAAACCTACTAGACTTCGAGATTGAAGATATGATCAATCTATTACACAGGCTAGAAGATTACAGGCCAAATTTGCATACATCAAACAAGCTAAGATGGGGAAATGACAAAGAGGGAAGATATTCAGTTAAGGCTAGCTGTTGAAGTGTGTGAACATCTCATCTAAAAGCTTAAGCTATTAGAGAGAACATACTTTTATTATTTAATTATATTCTCAATACTCCCCCTCACGTGCGAGCCCGATTTTCTTTTCATGGGCCAAGCACGTGAAAATTCTTTTTTAATAATGGTTGACGATGAGATTCGATCCCAGGACCTTTGCCTGCTTTGATACCATGTTGAAGTGTATGACCATCTTATCTAAAAGCTTAAGTTGTTAGATAGAGCACACTTTTATTATTTAATTATATTCTCAATACTAGCTAAAATGAGTGCTTCCAGTTACTTGATTGACAATTGGCCATGGAAGTTGATCTGGAAGACTAAGTTGCCAGAAAGATCATGTGTTTCAGCTGGACACCCATCTATGAAGCATGTTTAACCCAGGACAATATAAGTAAAAAGAAGATTCACATTGTCAATAGATGTCACATGTCCCAGCAGCTATGTTGCGCGGACTCGTTGGTTTCGACGCCGAACTCATTCCGACGCGACGCTGGTGCGGGCGCTAACGCGGGTGCATCTCCGATTCGGTCAAACGAATCTAGAGACGTTGACCCAACATCAAGAATAAAGTTGGTTGCGTCGCTGGAAGGGAGAAAGATCGGCGATGAGATTAGGGCTATATCCGCCGGAAGGGAGAAAACCGACGATTGTAATTGTTATTGTCGTCGGAAGTGAGAAAATCGGCGACTGCTGTCATCGTTGGAAGGGAGAGTACCAAGCGACTGCTATCATCGCCAGAAAGGAGAAATCCGACGACTGTTGACTTTTCCGGAAGGATGAAATCCAACGACAGTAATTACTATGTCGGAATTTGAATAGTTGGGAAGAAAGGGAGACTGGTTGGGAACCATGAAATATAATAACTTTTCAGATCTACTAGATGTTTTTAGTAATTATATTTTTTTAAATATAAATAGAATTTTTATATTTAATATAGTAAAAATATATGTGTCTGTTGGTTTTCCATAAAAGACAAATTTATATTAATATAGTAAAAAAAATATATGTGCCTGTTGGTTTTCCAAAAATACAAGTATATACTATAGATTAATCCTAATTGAAAAGTAACTAAATGTTAAAAGTGAATTTTAGAATATCTTTATAATTCTTCATTTATAATATTTAATTTTTTTAGCCGAATCCCCGCACCCGTATCCATCCTCGAATTTGCACCCCCGAATCTTAAAATTTAAATTTTGATGAATCCAACTCTTGGATTCGCACCTGTCTAGGATACCCATACCCGAGTCCATACAACTTAGTCCAACAGAATTTCGAGTCAACTAATCACCTATTCCTCTACTGTGAAGTGACTTCAGAAATATGGAATATGATTTTCTCCATCTTTGGGCTAAGCTGGGTAATACCGCGGAGCACTAAAGAAGCAGTTGAGGGGTGGTGTACCTGGCGAGTTGGTAAAGCGATCAAACAAGTATATTTATATAGCTGACATAATGCCTCACCTGTAGATCCCCCTGATAACTTTTTATACTTTGTTAGCTTTATGGTCCTGTCATAGTTTCTGATGTAAAGAAGCTAACTGTATTCCTGCTTACATATCCTTTGTAATTTATGCATCTACTTGATGCCAGTACTGATATCTACTATTCGTGAAAAAATAAATATACTAGTACATGGTATCTTCTCAAACAAAGAAAAAAAGAAGAGAAACTGAACTGTCATCTTCTTCTCCATATTCACTGCATATTTTATGAGTTAAAGAAATTACTAGTTTGCTAGCTTGCCATTAAATTGGTCCCACATGCTATCTCTGGATTTTGTATAATGTATCTCCACTTCATTAGCTCAAGCTGTTAGAGAAGGGAGAATTCTGTTCACAACCATCAACTCTAGCCTAGTTGCATATTATTTCTCCTCAAAACACGCGAGGTTCCTATTCCTAATATCAGCTGGACTTGAATCCAATATCAAATTGAACAGTGACCTCACCTGATTTCCAATGATTAAGATGTTACAAATGGTGGCCATTAGAATATTCAACATCTCCTGCTGGTGGTCCTACAAAAAGAATTTTGGGATAATGCCATAGTGTGTGGATCTTAAAGTAATAGTACCTAGACTTTGCTGGAAATGAGGTTCACTACTTTTTGGTTCAGGGACAAAGGAATACCAATGCTAAGATAATGATCAGAATGAGACACAGTCCTGCTTTGTATCATTAGGTTCAAGGCACTTCATTATACTTTTTATGTACTCGGAGAAATTTTTTGCAGGCCAGGACAAACAGAGGAAAGCTCTTTGAAGCGATGGCTATCTTCTTTGAAAGGTACTCCCCCCTTCCATTTTATGTGGCACACTTTCCTTTTTGGTCCGTCGTAGAAAGAATGACACCTTTTCTTATTTGGTAACTATTTAAAGGCATAATTCCTCTTTTACACTTCTTGGTCCCACTTGATTTTAAAGATAGTACTTCTTTGTTTTCTTTTTTACTTTTCTAGAAAGGATATTTGGTAAACTTCACACAGTCTCTACTTATTTCTTAAACTCCGTGCCCTGTCAAAAGGTGACACATAAAATGGGATGGAGTGTATCTTTTGCTTGCTTTACTGATGCCTGGTTCATTCCTTTGATTGCCTGAAAATTGTGGCTCTGCAGTTCAAACAGATCCAGTGGTGGCGAGCTACAAGCAGTTGGAGGTGTTGTTCGGAGATGTGGACTTTGTCTAGAGTCAGATATGGTGCTCAGACAAAAATCGGTAATGAGTAGAATTAATTCCTTTGGATCTCATTGCTAGTTCCTGCTCCAATGTTCCTCTTTCATTTAGCATGCAGCCTGTTATTGGAAACAACATATTAATTGCTGAGAACATGTTTAGTGATCATACATAGAACTAGAAAACCGTTGATCTTGAGTCTGTCAAATCTCCGGATATAGGCCATACTAATGCACCAGGACTATTAGTTTTCCTTTTTAAAGACCAGCATAATAGTGTATATATCACTGCATCAAGAGCTTATCGGTTGCGTGAATTCATCTAGTGGCTAAACTGGGATATGTGAGACGGCTGCATGCTTAAGGATCTGTAATGTCTCATTTTCTAATTGAAGTTTCCCTATCCCTGCGCACGTTTTCTGATAAAAGTTTCTCCTTAATGCAGGATGGGAGCTTCATGGTTGGTTGCTTGGGTTACCCACAAGTAGGTGCTTTTCCTATAATTCAGTTCAACAGCTATTGTAGAAATCTTGCTATTGTTTCTAGAGAGCCTGTAATTCCAGAATAGATAAGACCTGCTAATGTAGATTGTAATATTTCATTGTTGAACCTAATTATACTTCCACAGCAATTCAGTAGCTGCATTCAGTCTCTCTGGTTCTCTGCCAAACTTCTGGTACCTTCTCTTGCAATTTTTGCAAGGCAATCAATCTGAACCCTATTAGTATCTCTTGAAGATGAAGTATCTATGGACCAAACCACCAAGTTTTGTTGCTTAGGGGTGTATGCTGGTTATGCCAATCGCTATATGGTATGAAGAAGTTACCAAGAGCATGATTTGCTAAACTAAGTACAATTGTTTAGGAGTTCGGTATGACTCTTAGTGAGGCTAATCATTCTGTATTCGATAAGTATTTTTGCTCGAAACTCATTATTTATTTGGTGGTTTATGCTGATGACAAAGTCATCACAGATAGTGTTCAAAATGGTATCTCTAAGTTGAAGCAAACACCTTTTCAACATTTGTATACGAAGGATCTAGTCATATTACCATATTTTCTAGGCATTGAGGTGGCCCAATTCATACAGGGCATTGTCCTATCACAAATTGAAAACACCAAGTGGCTCTTGATAATTTTAGGGAAACCAGGATGACAATTTGTTGGTCTGTTGATACTCCCGTGAACCCAAATGACAAGCTTCTACCAGATCACTAGAATTATCTCAGTGGCTCGACTTGGCGTTGCCTTTGTAGTAAGCATTACAAGTCTATTTTCAAACTCTCTATGTGATGCCCATTGTGATGCAATAGTCCGTATCCTTCGTTATATAAAAACTGCTCGAACGGAAGAATTACTTTACGACGATAGGGCATATTGTGCCTATACATTTGCAGATTGGGAAGTCACCTTCAGATATTGTGTTTTGATTAGAGGTAGCTTAGTGTTTGAAAGAGTAAGAAGCGAAATGTGGTGTGTAGGTCTTGTGTGAAGCAGAATATTAAGCCATAGTGGTAGCAACATGCGAACTCATGGATGACGCAGTTGCTCAAAGAATTTAAGGCCTCATTTGTTAGCACTTAATGAAGGTCTGAATTGAATGATTCAGACTTCAGACCATTAAGTGCATTTATTTTTCATTAACAATAGATCTTATTTATTCAGATCTAAGGCCTTATTTGTTTGCACTTAATAGAGTTCTGAATCTGAATGATTCGGACTTCAGACCATTAAGTGCATTTGTTTTCCATTAAGATTTTGCCTCTTAATATGTCTGGATAGGTCTTAATTGTTCAGAACTGGAACTAAGTCTTAATCATTAAGAGGTATTCTTGTGTTGGATAATATTCACCACCACTCTATCCATAAATCAGTCACCACCAATAACCACCTCTGTCTCCACCACCATTGTCAACCACCACCTATAGCCACTAATCACCTCCGTCCTCACAATCACCATTCACAATCATAATTGCTATTAATCACTATTTTCAGCCGCTACCATATCTACTACCTCCATTATTTTAATTATATTCGCCGCTATCACAACCGTTAATTCCAACGTCAATGCCAATGGCAACACCAACAAAACCACCACCATCAACCACTATCGGCCAATTCTAACTACTAACCAATTTAGCTATCATAACTAGCGCCACCGCTAATTACCACTAACGTATCATCAACATCCACACATTCTTCGGCCACCACCGCCACCATCATTGTCACTGGTGTCACCCCCTTTACAATCGCTTCAACCACCATCATCGATACAGTATATCTCTACTAATAATCATCTCCACCATCACAACTAACAATATCTCCAACTACCACCAACACATCGTCAACCATCATGCATTCATTTTTAAGCTATCACAATCAATACCTCCAACTACTAACATCAACCAACTTCACATCACTACCACCACCACTACCAATCGCTACCATCCTAACAGTCACTATGATACCAAATATCTTTACTATCACAATTATCACCACCAACATTACTAATCACTAACATCACCATTACAAACCATCTTCATTATCACTAACAAATCTAAATATTTTTTTTCAATCAAATAATAATTTTATTGTATTAAATTAAATATATTTCTAGTATATAATTATATTTCTAGTATTAAATTAAATATATTTCTAGTACATCAGCTTGTTGTTCCCTGGTAGGAATGTAGTTGATTGTTAGTAGTCCTTGATTGAGTTTCTCCTTTATGAAGTGACAATCTATTTCAATGTTCTTGGTTCTTTCATGATGTACAAGGTTGGATGTAATTTGCGTAGCTGACTTGCTATCAGTATAAATCTTAGCTGGTTGTTTCACTTCAACTCCAATCTCTTTTAACAATCCTAGTAGCCAAGTTCAACAACAGTTGCAACAATATTTCTATATTCAGCTTTAACTGAACTTGTGGAAATAGTATTTTCTTCTTAGATTTCCAAGAAACCATAGATTCACCTAGCTTCACAAAATAGCCAATAACTGATCTTCTTGAAAATGGACATGATGCCAGTCTGCATCACAGTAAGCTGTAACTTCTGTTTTTGGTTGACTTGACAGTAGTACTCCTTGTCCATGCTTCTGCTTAATATGTCTGACTAACCTAACATCAACATCCATGTGAGACTTCTTTGGTTGTTGTAGGAATTGGATGAGAGTTTGAACAATATAAGAAATGTCAGGTCTGGTCATTGTTAAATACAACAACTTCCCTATGAGTCTCTGGTAACCTTGTATGTTCATTGGTGGATCATTCACTTCTTGCTTCTGGTTGTAGACATGATCATCATATTTTTTTGTTGTGAGGTTAATGTTTGTGTCAATAGGTATAGCAGCTGGATTAACTGCTCCTAATCCCATCTCAGATATAAGTTATAAGTTGCTCCTAATCCCATCTCAGATATAAGTTCTAAGGCATATTTCCTTTGGTGCATCAAAATGCCTTCCTTTGACCTAGCAAACTCAATTCCTAAGAAGAACTTTAGCTCACCAAGATCTTTAATCTTGAAGGCTTGCTGAAGTTTTCATTTTGTGTCTTCAATCATCCTTAGAGTGTCATCTGTGATCAACATGTCATCCACATAGACTAATACAATAGTAATACTTTCATTAATCTGCATTGTGTATAAAGAATGATCAAGTTGACTTTATTTGAACCTCATCCTTATTAAAGCTTTTGATAGCTTGGCATTCCACTGCCTGTTTGAGACCTTACAGGGATTTGAAGAGTCTGCATACTGGTTTCTTCTCTCCCTGACTCTTGAATCCCTGTGGCAAGTCCATGTAAATCTTCTCATATAGATCACCTTGTAGAAATGCATTATACACATCCATCTGGTGAATAAACCAGTGTCTCTGAGCTACAATTGTGAGTATTGTTCTGACTGTTTTTATCATCACAATAGGAGAAAAAGTCTCTTGAAAGTCAATACCTTTTTGTTGGCTATAGCCTTTTGTAACCAATCTAGCTTTGAACCTTTTTATTTCACCAGTAGCTTTGTATTTTATTTTGAAAATCCACTTGCAACCAATAGGTTTCTTGCCTTCAGGTAAGCTAGTGATCTCCCAAGTTTTGTTTCCTTCTAGTGCTGCAATCTACTCCTTCATTGTTTCTATCCATCGTGGATCTTTCACAGCTTCACTGTAAGTAGCCGGTTCAGTAGTTGTAGATGACTTTGTAATATATGCCTGGTACTTTGGAGACAATTCATCATAGGTCAAGTACTTCCCCAGAGCATAAGGTTCTTCTTGATGAATGTTTAGAGAAACAAAATCCTTGAGCCATAATGGACCTTTTCTGATTTTGTTGGTCCTTCTGATCACAGCTTGTGGACGACGGAGGCAATTCACAGCTTGGGTTTATGCCTGGCCGCTCGACGACGGAGGCAATTCACCTGGTACGGAGGCTGGTGGAGCAGTATAGGGAAAGGAAGGACCTGCACATGGTGTTTATCGATCTGGAGAAGGCATACGACAAAGTCCCCAGGGAGGTGCTTGGAGGTGAGTGGAGTCCCGCAGGCATATATCAGAGCAATTAAGGACATGTATGAGGGAGCGAAAACCCAGGTGAGGACGGCGGGAGGAGACTCAGAGCATTTCACCGTCTTGACAGGATTGCATCAGGGATCTACTCTTAGTCCCTTTTTGTTTGCTTTGGTGATGGATGTGTTGACGCGGCGTATTCAAGGGGAGGTGCCGTGGTGTATGCTTTTTGCAGACGATATAGTTCTGATTGATGAGACTCGAGGGGGTGTGAATGACAAATTAGAGGTGTGGAGACAAACTCTTGAGTCTAAAGGGTTCAGGTTGAGCAGAAGCAAGACAGAGTATTTGGAATGCAAGTTTAATGACGTAAGGCTGGAGGATGAGGTGGTAGTGAAGCTGGAATCATAGGAGGTATGTAAGAGAGATAGTTTCAAGTATCTCGGGTCCGTGATCCAGGGTAACGGTGAGATTGACGAGGATGTCTCGCACCGTATTGGGGCGGGATGGATGAAGTGGAAGCTCGCGTCGGGAGTGTTGTGTGATAAGAAGGTGCCGCCCAAGCTTAAAGGCAAATTCTACTGGGTGGTAGTCCG
Source organism: Capsicum baccatum var. pendulum (assembly GCA_030864225.1). Taxonomy (NCBI): domain Eukaryota; kingdom Viridiplantae; phylum Streptophyta; class Magnoliopsida; order Solanales; family Solanaceae; genus Capsicum; species Capsicum baccatum. The sequence goes on along the minus strand of CM061560.1, from coordinate 151,986,327 downwards.
TCCGGCCATGTTGTATGGAGCGGAGTGTTGGCCAGTTAAGAATTCCCACATCCAAAAAATGAAGGTGGCAGAAATGCGGATGTTGCGCTGGTTGTGTGGGCTGACTAGAGGGGATAGAGTTCGGAATGAGACTATCAGGGAGAAGGTTGGTGTGACTCCAGTGGAGTGCAAGATGCGGGAATTCCGATTGAGATGGTTCAGACACGTGAAGAGGAGGGGCATGGATGCCCCGGTTCGTAGGTGTGAGAGGCTAGCGTTGGACGGTTTTAGGCGGGGTAGGGGTAGGCCGAAGAAGTACTGGGGTGAGGTGATTAGGCGGGACATGGAGTAGTTGCAGCTCACCGAGGACATGGCCCTAGATAGGAAGGTCTGGAGGACGCGAATTAGGGCAGAAGACTAGGGCCAGTTTGGGTCGCTAGTGTAGGGAATTACTTGGTGGGGGTAGTATCCTTGTTATGATTCCGTGTTCCTTGTTTTAGTACGAATCTGGGTGCTTTCCTCTGTTTTCTTTTACTTATGGGTGCCGTATTTATGTTATGTAATCTTGTAATCTTGTTCTATGCTTTACTATGTATTTGTGTGGTATTTCGTGTCTTGAGCCGGGGGTCTATCGGAAACAGCCTTTCTACTTCTTTAGAGGTAGAGGTATGGACTGCGTACATCTTACCCCCCCAGACCCCACCAGGTGGGAATACACTGGGTTTGTTGTTGTTGTTGTTATATAATTATATTTTATTTGAATTATATTTTTTATTATATATGCAAATAAATAAATTTTGCATATTCAGATATTGAAAAACAAATAGTCTTAACTTTTCAGTTTTTAGATCTGAAGACAATATCTTAATCATTCAGATATGCATTCAGATTTAGACGTCTGAATCTTAATAAAAACAAATGCAGCCTAAGTCTTAATCACGAAGAGGTATTCTTGTGTTGGATACTATTCACCACCACTCTATCCGTAATCATCAGTCACCACCACTAACCACCTCTGCCACTACCACAATTGTCAACCACCACCTAGCCACCAATTACCAGCATCACCAACCACCTCCACCATCACAACCACCATCCACAATCATAATTGCTACTAACCACTATTTTCAGTCGCTACTGTGTCTACCACTTTCATTATTTTAATTATATCCACCGTTATCACCATCGTCAACGCCAAAGCCAACGCCAATGCCAACACCGCCAACACTACCACCATCATCAACCATTATCGGCTAATCTCAATTACTGACCAACTCATCTATCACAACTAGCGTCGCTGCTAACTACCACTAACACATCATCAACATCCATACATTCTTCGGCCACCACCATCGCCATTGTCGCTAGTACCGCCACCTCTACCATCGCTTCAACCACCATCATCACTACAGTATATCTCTACTAGTAATCATCTCCACCATCACAGCTAACAACATCTCCAACTACCACTAACGCATAATCAACCATCATGCATTCATTTGTTAAGCTATCACAATCAACACCTCCAATAACTAACATCAACTAACTTCACATCACTACCACCACCACTACCAATCACCACTTTCATAATAGTCACTACTATACCAAACATCTCTACCATTACAACTATCACCACTAACATTACTAATCACTAACGTCAATCATTACCACCACAACCACCATTACAAACCATCTCCATTATCACCAACAACAACAACAAACCCAGTGTATTCCCACCTAGTGGGGTTTGGGGGGGGGGTAAGATGTACGCAGTCCATACCTCTACCTCTGAAGAAGTAGAAAGGCTGTTTCCGATAGACCCTCCATTATCACCAACAAATATAAATATTTTTTTCAATCAAATAATAATTTTATTGTATTAAATCAAATATTTTTCTAATATCTAATTATTTTTTATTTGAATTATATTTTTTATTATATATGTAAATAAATAAATTTTGCATATTCAGATCTTAAAAAACAAATAGTCTTAACCATTCAGTTTTCAGATCTAAAGACAACATCTTAATCATTCAGATATGCATTCAGATTCAAACGTCTGAATCTTTATAAAAACAAATGCACCCTAAGTTTGGAAAAACTGTTCAGATAGATCTTCTGTTGATAATCAAGCAACACTCCATATTGCATCATATCCTATGTTAGAGAAGGGTATTCTCTGCAGCATTGTTACAAAGTTCATAAAGTCAAATGATCAACTTGCAAATCTATTCACCAAATCTCTTGCCGGTCCCCGAATTCATATACACACACACTCTGATTAAAAAAGAATGACCTACTTTCTTTTTTAGTTCATTTAAAAAAGAGTGACCCCCATTCTTTTTAGCAATTTTTTAATTTTAACTTTCCATGTGGCATGTTTAAGACCACAAGATTGAAGAGTTTTTTGGTACATTTGACATATCTTTAATTTAAGACTACAAGATTCAAAAGTCTTATTTATTTTCTTAAATTCCGTACCAAGTCAAATTTAGGTCATTCTTTTTCCATCCAGTGTTGTGAAAAGCGCTCGCTTAAAGCGTGAAGCAAAGCGATAGTGGGTCGCTTTTTACACTTGAAGCGTTGGGGCGAGAAAAAAGCTCTCGCTTTATGTCCAGAAGCGAGAAGCGCTGAAGCAAAAAAAGCGCAGAAAAGCTCGTTTAAGTGGATATTTAAGTTTATTTTTTTAGGGTTTTATTGCTTTATTTGATTTATTTTAGTTAAAACCCTTAAGTAACTATACGACTGCATTGCTGCTGCTGCAACTTTTCTGGAACAACTGCTGAAGGTATGCGACTTCTTCTCTATTTCTCCTCTTCTTCTTCTTTTCCTATTAGGGTTTTCTAGTTTTTTTTTTTCTTCTCCTCTATTACTCTTTTTCATCTCTGTTTTTTCTCTATTCCAGTTTTGTTTTACTTTTTTTTTTTGCTGTAGGTAATCTGACTTCCAACTTTGTTTTTTTTTCTTCTCTATTTGTGTTGGTTGATTAAGACGCAAGACTGATTTTTAGTATTTTAGTAGTTTGCTTGAATGCTTGTTATGACTATCTATTCTCTTTTTAATTTGAGTATTGAATGATTATGCTATTTATTGAGCTCTTGGTTATTTATTTATGCATGTTTAATATTTTTTAATTTTGTACTAAATAGCGCTTTAATGGAAAAAAGCGTGCGCTTCGCTTCACGCTTCTTGCTTCTTTGAAGCGAGCCGTCGTCGGTTTTTTTCCCCTCTCACTATTCTAGACACTGCTTCCATCTATATGCCCCCATAATTCTTTTCCGATGACAAATAATTGAAATTAAATTCCCAGGAAGAATAATTTTGTCCAGTGAAGCAAACATTGGAGGATTCAAATTGATGTGAAGCCATGTTCTTGAATAGCTATAAAAATCAGAAACACTATGACTCCAAAAAAAAACAGCCAGAATGGACAAGATCAAAAGTCCAAGATGTTGATGAACCACCAACACAACTAATTTTTTTTTTTTAAAATTGAAATGAACCAAGATGGATTCTATGAAACTAGACAACCAAGAGAAGGCTCTAATACAATGTCAAATTTGTGCTGATTGTCTCTCAATGTTGAGAGTCTTGCTATTAAATCGAAAGTATTCAAAGATGAAATCCCCAAAAAACCCACCTTTTCTATCCTTAAAGATCGACTATTTTATCCCTTTTAATCCGCTGCTGTATCCCTCCTAATATGCTATTCTATCTCTTTGATTACTACATCATATCTCTATAATTACACATATGCAACAATATATAATTACATTAATGTATACAATATTTACTATTAATTCATGATCTTTGAGTTGTCTATCATGCTAACAATTTAAAGTGACAACGGATAGTGGAGTAACTTGTCCAGCTCCTTTTGCTTTGGTTTGGTTACCATTTGCTAAAGTGACAATTGGAAGAGATTGTGAATAAATAATATTTGATAAAAGTGATTTATCACCAGAAATATGATCAAAAGGGCCGGAGTCCACAACCCATGATCCAAAGGTAGGAGATTGTTCAGTTGAGGCTATTGTTAGAGATATCTACTTGCTCGATACTGAAGATACTCATTATATTCCTTTTTCGATAAATATACCCATTGATTACCTGTGGTATTAGACTGAGCAACATGAGCAGTTTTAGGTGGTCGTCCGTGCAAAGAATAACATATTCCACGTGTATGTCCAAGCCTATTACAATAACTACACTTAGGTCGATAATAACATACCTCACGAGTATGTCCAAGCCTTTTACAATAACTACACCTAGGTCGAGATCTTCGAAAACGACCTCCTCCTCGTCGATTCTTCATGTACTGGGATTTTTGATTTTCTGATCTCCTCATTAAGTGTTCGGAAGTGATCATAGTGGTTGAACTTCCAATTCCTTTATTTTTAGAGCCAAACGTATCACACCTGAAAGACATTATGAAGTCAGAATTTTGTAGCCTAAATATTTTGGAAACCTGCTGTCAGAACTTGAAAAAATGATCTGTATATTTGAAAAACTCGTTGGAAGAAATTGAAGTCGCCGGAAATTAGATCTAATAGTCGAAAGTTGCTCGAAATCAGAAAATAATTATATAGTCGGCTTCAAAATGAATAGACAAGGCCCTTGGAAAAAAGAATCTGCCGAAAGTGTCCGGAAGACGTTGTATGCGCCAGAGTGTGGATCTGACACTCTCGTCGAAGAATATATTCTGGAGCGCGTGAGGGCTCGTGTGACACATATTTCCAGCGAGTCTGATCGAGGTTTGCTTGTCGGCAAGTTCTGAACCTGATGGTGGTGTTGGTTTGTCTTGAAATACACTGACAGAAAATATATTTATTTGGTCAACGGCTTCTGTCAGCGGAAACGCACAGTGTCCATATTTTTCTCACGAATGCTTTGATACCATGTGAGAAATATAATAGAAGAATATTATTGAATTGTTGTATCCAAATTATTACATGAGACCCTACTATATTAAACTCCTTTTCAAATTAGGACACTGACATTACAATCTTTTTTCAAGTAGGATTCTATATAATATTCTTATTCCTACTCATATTCTAACACTGTCCACATTAGATTCTGAGTTATGCCAACTTGGGAAACACACTCGAACTACCTTTCAACGTAGTGCTGAGAGTCGTGTAGAGGGGTTCTATGGTGATTATTTGGTTCAAGTTGTTGGATTCCATGTTTATAGGACCAAAACTATCTATTCTGACATGCTGATGAATCAAAGAAGTTTCAACACAAAATATCAACTAGTTGACAAAGTATCTTCAGATCAATGAAGAAATAATTACCAATGTGCCCACCAATATTGGAAAATTGGCTAGGACTGGCTAGAAATCCCAAAACCTTGCCAAAAAGTGGCTCTTTGACAAAGGGTTTCGGTTACCAGAACAGAGAGGAAATTGGATGGACAGAGTCGGGATGAAGAGGAGATACTCGCAGAGGAAGAATCTTGCCAGAAGGTGGCTGGAAATCGTGCTCAGAGAGTTAATTGGCGCACTGCCAGAGACTGGGGATCTCTTAGTGCGTGGAGGCACGTCAGATGTCTTTTTCAGCTGGGTTTTGGTCTTCTATTAGTGAGATTGGTTTTTTCCCAACATATCAAAAGACTCAAAAATTATTCTGACAGCCTTTGTCGGTCATTGAAAATGTGCGATGGTGATCTTTTTTCTCTTCACGTCGCTAGTGATTGCACAACAAGCATTTTAGCACGAGTACTCTATTTCCATGTGAAGTGATAGAGGAGGAGAGACCTGAAGTTGATTATTCCCCCATCACCTTGGTTTAAATAGTGACTGTGCAAGTGTTAATATTCTAGCTGTCTAATAACAAGAAAGAATCAATCTAGTTAATTCTAACAGTCCCTAACTGATACAGTGTCATTACAATATTCTTAACACTTGTCATTCTAAATGTCGAGATTGTATACACATGATAAGTTAAGATTGTCTGGTGATTTTATTATATTTTGATATGATTTGATTGATTCATACAGTGCAGAAATGCTGTCTGGCTACCTGGATCTGTATCAGAAGCTTCTGTTACTGAGAATACGTGCACTAGCTGCAGTCCGGGTTGCCTCTTGGAACTTTTCTTTTCTCATACTGGATTGGGTACCCTTATCCAATACATTTTTTCCATATTTGGTTTCCTGATTTTTGAATATGACTTTCAGGACCGGTTTTCAAGATTCAGTTTAAATTTCGACGGCTGGAAATACCGCCAAATTACAGTGTTCAACATTTAGGTAAGCTGGACAATGAGACTGTTTTGTGAAAGCCTATCTAGTTTAAGTCTAACTGAGAGACCCTATCCCATTTTAGTCCAATGGAACATTAAATAGTTGAAAATATATTTTTCCTTCAACAAATATGTATAAAGAATTACAATGTGTGGTAGCTCCCTTTCTCAATATCTTGTCTTTGGCTTTTTTCTCCTTCATTTCCAATTATTTAACAAAACTAATCTGGTCTCTGCGTAAATATATAATTTGTGAACTCTCAAATACTGATGGTGAAGTCTGAATGATGAATATGCTCCAAGATAATGTACAGAATGGAATTCAAAGTCGTTCCATATTGAATTATTAAACATGAGAAGTGCATGTTCAATATAAAATTATTTGCAATCCAACTCTTCTTTTCTAAGTGCAACATTTGTGATAGACTATTAAAGAAGTTGGTCAAATCTTTGCCAAGTTTGATACTTACATTTGTGGAGGGACTTCAGATTTGGTAGTGACAGTAAGAGAGATGTGGATGGATTACTAAAATGAACTATATTTGTTTAACTTTCCATGAGCTACACAAAATTGCATGATTCTATTGTGGTGTCATCGCTGACAGCAGAACTGAGCTGCACATTATTAGTTTTTCCAATCAAACTGGAAATATTTCTTGGTGCTACAATATAAGATTGTGCTTTCTTTTCAATGGTACAAAGATTAGATTACCCCCAGACCTTACACATTGGAGTTTTATATCATTTGTATTCTTTTCCTCTCTTTCTCTCTTCCTTTCATTTATGCACATCTTCTTGTCTATTTTGCTTTACAATTCAGAATCAGTTTTATTTTTCGTTTATGCTAAAGATTTAGTTGCTACAAAGATAATGACTTTTTAGAAGGGGTGGTTGCGGATAAATATGTTATAATGGAAGGTGGATGGAGGACTAGTACCATCGTAACTCTGTTTGGGTGTGGTTTTTGGCGGAGTATCATGAAAGGGTGGAAAGGTTTTTGTGGACATAAAATAGGATTAGTTTTTGGGCACATAAGTGGTGTAGGGATATTGAGATGAAGGAAGCCTTTCCTAGTTTATTTCACATTTTTCGCAGAGCGAGATGACAGTCCAACAAATTTGTAGGTCCCATGAGGGTGTTATTCACTTGGATATAAGATTTAGAAGGAACCTTCATGATTGGAAGATGGAAGAATTTCACAATTTGTTAGAGCTTTGTATAGGCTAGAAACACCAAACAACTTGCTGGATGTATGGAGGTGGAAGGAGAATTGTGATGACTTATTCACTATTGGTTTTTTATAAGAGGTTGCTAGGGAGAGAGGGAGGTACCTTTCCATATGAATTCATTTGGATCCCTAGAGTACCAAGAAAGGTTTGTTTCTTTGTATGGTTGGCGACAAGGGGTGTGATATTAACGGATAATCTGAGAAGATGAAATCATCTATGTCAGTTGGTGCTTCATGTGTAAAAGTGTCGACGAAAGTGTAGATCATTCTTCTGTATTTTAAGGTGGCTAGTCGATTATGGAAAGTGGCCTTAAATTTTTTTAGGATGCAATGGGCCATGCCGGGTACAATGAAGGAGGCTTTGCAAAGTTGTACTCATAAAATGGGAAGGGACACCTAAGATCATGGAGCGTTTGATAGCCTAAAGGCTATGAACTCACGAAAATGGAGACACAAAAAACAAAAACCAGCAAGCACATAAAGAGAAAACAACACACTAAGAAGAAAGGAGATGAAGAAGAATGCAAAAATGTAAAGATAGTAAAGTGACCCTTACTTCCACCAGATATTAACAAAAGGAGATGTATCAAATCTCCAATCACACCTCACAAATGAAAGTTCAAACCACTCTCTTAGGTGACCCAAAGGACTCATTTCCTCAAGCACACCTTCCTTGCCAAATTCCCCAAAACAAGTGAAAACCAATTTCAATTGCTATTAGGGTTTCAATTTCGGATTCTAAAGCTACCAACTAGAAGACTAAATTACAAACTAAGAGTAATATTCAATGTCATCAAAAGTCTAATGAAAAGAGAAGTAAAATGGTCTAATTATACTAGTACATTTAATGGACAAAAATGCCCTTAATGAGAGGGAATTGGGCGCCGCTTGAGTGTTACTTTGGAGTGTAAAATGTCTTCAATGCCCTTCACTTGAGGTGCCTCTTGAGTGTATAAGTTCCCCTCCTTCCTTCTCTTGACCAAGGCTTCAAAATACTCCAAAAAGTCTTCAATTGCTTGCTAATTCCGAAGCCTTGACCCTTAGATAATACCTTGTACTCTTGATGCTCCTTGTGCTTGTATCATCCTCTCCATCTTGAAGGAATTTGTCCTCAAATCTAGATCTTGCAAATATCAAAGTGAGAGCAAAACAAACACACAATCCTCTTGGTAGGAGGGTTAGTATTAGTACCACACTCATATCACCAACCCGTGGTTGCTCACACTTGACATACACCCACATATCCTTAGTATTTGACATAAAAAGCTTAGCATAAAGGATACCAAAGACATGAATAGCATCAATACCAAAACTAAGTGAGCATGACCAGCAACTATAACCTTCACATCTCAAGAGTATTCTGGGGTCAAATAGGAGCAAAGGATAAGGGTTTAAGTCGAGATGGCCCACTCCTTTCACTAAGTTACCAAGCCCACAATCATTCAAGGCGTTACCCACCACTAGGACAAACAGAAGGCCACTATGAACAAGATTAATATCATGGCTATCATTACACAAGTTCAAAGGACCATATTCAATATCAAGACCATCATTACTAGCATCAACACTAACTTGAAAGTTTTCAATCACACTAGTCTCATATTCAAGTAGTGAGCTAATCTTAGGTGCACATAGTTTATTATACATATCAAGAAAGCTAACAAGAGAAGAAACATGCACACCTACATCAAGAAATTTCGAAACCTCTACATAAGGAATCACATGACAACAATTTAAGCTCAAGGAAATATAGGGAATAGCATTATTACCTTGGTTTGGACTAGGACAGTCCACTTTTTTGAAGCTCTCGGCCAAGGGTGTTTTGAGGCCACTTTCATGTGAGATTTCTTGTTGATCCTTCTTTGATAATTCATGAGCTTGAACCTGCAAATAAGAAGAATCAAGTCTAGGTAAAATGCTAGCCTTCGATTTAGTAAGTATCAAAGGACCTTTGTAGGCAAATCCTACAAACAAAGTTGTCTTCCCTTTTCCCTTTTCATAACCCGAAACATCCCCTCCCTTTTCCTTCTTTCTTTTCTCATCCAACTTCTTGGTTTTCTCTTGGATTTCATTCACCCTGGATGGTGGAAGAGGGAGAAGAGTGAACTTTCGGCCACCATGCACAAAGGTGTACCTATTAGATCTTCCATTATGTATAGTGTGCCTATCAAATTGCCAAGGCCTTCCCAACAATATGTGACATGCTTGCATAGGTATTACATCACATAAAACTTCATCATGATAATTCCCTATCTCATCTAATCACACATTGTCGTTTGACCTTCAATTCACCACATTTGTTTAACCATTGAAGCCTGTATGGATTCGGGTGAGGGATAGTGGCTAGTTTCAAGTGGTCAACCAAGGTGACACTAGCAATATTCACACAACTCCCGCTATCTATGATCATTGAACTCAAACTTTCTTTAATAAGGCACTTGGTATGAAAGAGGTTCTCTCTTTGATCATCCAAGACCTTACTAAACAAAGTTCTCCTAACAACATAACTAGGCACATCACATTCTCCTTCACAAGGCAACACATCTTCTTCACTACCCTCACCTTTAACTTCGAGTTCTAAGCACTCTCTATCTTGAGAGTTGTCATCATTCTCCTCTGTTTCCAACTCCACTTCTTCACCAAGATAATACAACTTCCCCTCCCTTAGAATCACATTATGTTGGTTAGGGCACTCACTTGCCCTATGACCCCAACCTTGACACTGGAAACATTGTAAACCCTTAGATGAGGGAGGAAGGGCATTCGGCTTCACCTCTAACTTTGGAGGTTGATATGACACTTGCTTGGTTGAGATTTGAGAAGAAGAAGAAGATGTAGAAGATTTGTTCTTGTTCCAACCCGAAGTCGAAGGACTTACCTCTTTGTTTCTAGTCAAACCCGAACCTTGTTGGACTCTAAGCTTATAAGCCGACCTTTCTTTGTTCTCTTTTTGAATCTCCATGGCAGCTTGGAAAACTTCAACCACGGTTCCAAACTTGTGAAGAGTCTAACGGGAGGATATGTCCTTGTTAAACCCAACCTTGAAGCGGATAACATCATGTTGCACTTGTTTACCTCTATGGTTAAGTTTCAAGACAAGTTGCTGAAATTCATCATAATAGGCCATGACACTCTTGCTTCCTTGTTTTAGATTGTAAAGCTTGGCAAGAAGCTCATGCCTATAATGCTCCGGTACATATCTTTCTCTCGTAACTCTCTTCAACATCTCCCAAGGAGGTAGTTGGCCATTAATCAACACATCATCAAATCTTTTGGTGTAATCCCACCAAGTGTTTGCATATCCTTCAAAGTGAGCAATAGCATAACAACTTTTCTTTTTTTCGGAAAGGTCATTCACTTGAAAAATCTTTTCACAAGTGGATTCCCAAGCTAAGTACACTTCCGGATCACTCTCACCTTTGAAAATTGGAATGCCAACCTTGATTGAATTAATGCCAATGTCTCGGATTCTTGGATGTTCAATATGGCCTTGTCTTGCCTCATGCCCTCGGAATCTTCCATAATGCCCTCTTTGATCATGTCTTCCCCTCATTTCTTCTTCAAACCAATAGTTATCATTAGGAACATCATAACCTTCTTGCTCCCCTCTACCATAATCCTCAATTTGGATGAGTGGGTTTCGGATTTGAGGCCTTTGGGGAAGTGGGTTTGGTCTTTGATTATGTGGTACTTGAACTTGTGGTATTGGAGGTGGTGGATGGTAAGGTCTTTGGTCCATGGGATTTGGCATTTGGTAAGTGGTATTTTGTGGAGGTATTTGGTTCGGATTTGGTGGTGGAGTTTGAGTTCTAAGTCCCTCTTGTTGGACTTGGTTCATTTGGTGATGTAGTGGCCTTTGTAGGGTCCGGTTAGGAGAGGTTTGGGATTGGTTTAGTGGCTGGTTTTGTGGAACTCTTGGAGGGTTAAGCATTTGGTGGAGGGTTTCGGGTATTATAGTCATGGAAGAGTTATTGGCTTGGACACTGGAGGATGCATGGTAGGGATTAGGAGTAGAAGGTCGTGAGTTCCTCCTACTTTCAACACTACTTTCAACACAATCAAGTCTTCCACTAAAAGTGAAAATTTCACCCTTCATAGTCACCATTTCACTCCTCAAGGCATCATTATCACTCTTCAACTCTCTCCTCATAGTATCCATTTCACCCTTCATATCCTGGGCAAAGGCCTCAAAGTGAGCCTTCAAGGCCCCCATAATATCATTTCCCAAGGGTTGGGGTGAAGAACCCTCGGCTTCCATGGTCAAATGTACCTAAAAAGAGCAAAAAGCAGCAAACAAAACAACCTACAAAACGAGCAAACAAGTTAGTTCAAAAGCCTCACTTCACTCCCACTCGACCTCACCTTACACTTGGCCTCACAAGTGTTGGAGAATCGACAATACTTGGCAAGTTACTTGAGAGGTGAGAAGCTTTGATCCGGACTCGATCTTTGTTTGAAACGACTCAAATAAAGTGATGCACGGACTTGAACTAACAAAATTCTACGACTCAAAAACGAGAAAAACACACAAAAAATCGAAGACACGAAACAAACGGACCCAAGACTAATTATCAACCTAGTAGGTAGTTACTAGTTTGCTAATTAGTGATAGAGTTTAACACATAAGAAACTAGAATCAAGAATTAGAAACTACGAAAAATCTAATTTTAGAGATGAATTTAGTTGATCACAAGTGTGGCGCTACGTGGTTGGCTGTCACACTTTTTTATCGAATTTTCAATTTCCCAATCCCATATTTCGGCCTAGTATCAACTTTGTGAAGAGGAATTTTCAGATTTGAGGGGGTAAGTAAACAATTTGAAGCCCTTTCAAGCCTCTAAATGAAATTGAAATAAAATGGTCCCCCTCGCCCCCTCAATTCATTACAAATGTACTTGATTTGTCCTTTGGTCCCCCCTTTCTTTTGGATGGATTAGGAATATACTAGGGAATATTCTTGGACAAAGAACAAGCACACTTTCTTTCTTCCCTTCTTTTGGATCAAACAAACACTTTGAATATTCTTCTTCACTAAGATATGAAGATCATGGATGAACAAGATGAATATTCAAGTGTTGACCAAGTTTGACCAACAAGCAAATGAACTCCAAATCTTTTAGATCTAGGTTCCTTAGGCCAAGACAAACACAACCAACATAAAATCAGCCACAAAATGCCACAAACAAGATCCCACCTCAAAAGCTTCAAACAAGGCACAACAATGGTGGATCTAGCTCAAATTCGACCAAACTTTGCTCTAAAAGTAGATTTAGACTCCCTAGGTACTAGAGAACAAAGATCTAGTACAAGAAACCAAAAAAACACAATACAAACTTGTAGATCTAACTTGAAAATTTCGGATCTACAACAAACACAAAACAACACATTTTTTTTTTTTGTATTTTCGGATTTTTTGACTCTTTTTTGTTGAGATTTTCTAAATAAGAACACTAAAACCAAGATTTAGGGATGTTGGAACAACCCTAACCAATGCTTTGATACCAAATAATAGCCTAAAGGCTATGAACTCACGTAAATAGAGACACAAAACACAAAAACCAGCAAGCAACAACAACAACAACAACAACAAACCCAGTGTATTCCCACCTGGTGGGGTCTGGGGGGGGTAAGATGTACGCAGTCCATACCTCTACCTCTAAAGAAGTAGAAAGGCTGTTTCCGATAGACCCCCGACTCAAGGCACCAGATACCACACAAATACCATGTAAAACACATAACATAAATACGACAGCCATAACAAGAATACATAACATAAATACACAAATACCATGTAAAACACATAACAAGAATACATAACATAAATACGGCAGCCATAAGTAAAAGAAAACAGATGAAAGCACCCAGATTCGTACTAAAGCAAGGAACACGGAATCATAACCAGGATACTACCCCCAGCCAGTAATTCCCTACACTAGCGGCCCAAACTGGCCCTAGTCCTCAGCCCTAATTCGCGTCCTCCAGACCTTCCTATCTAGGGTCATGTCCTCGGTGAGCTGTAACTGCTCCATGTCCCGCCTAATCACCTCACCCCAGTACTTCTTCGGCCTACCCCTACCCCTCCTAAAATCATCCAACGCTAGTCTCTCACACCTACGAACCGGGGCATCCATGCCCCTCCTCTTCACGTGTCCGAATCAGCTCAATCGGACTTCCCGCATCTTGCACTCCACTGGGGTCACACCAACCTTCTTCCTGATAGTCTCGTTCCGAACTCTATCCCCTCTAGTTAGTCCACACATCCAGCGCAACATTCGCATCTCTGCCACCTTCATTTTTTGGATGTGGGAATTCTTAACTGGCCAACACTCCGCTCCATACAACATGGCCGGACGGACTACCACCCTGTAGAATTTGCCTTTAAGCTTAGGAGGCACCTTCTTATCACACAACACCCCCGACGCGAGCTTCCACTTCATCCATCCCGCCCCAATACGGTGCGAGACATCCTCTTCAATGTCACCGTTACCCTGGATCACGGACCCAAGATACTTGTAACTATCCCTCTTACAAACCACCTGTGAATCCAGCTTCACTACCACCGCATCCTCCAGCCTCACGTCAGTAAACTTGCATTCCAAATACTCTGTCTTGCTTCTGCTCAACCTGAACCCTTTAGACTCAAGAGTTTGTCTCCACACCTCTAATTTATCATTCACACCCCCTCGAGTCTCATCAATCAAAACTATATCGTCCGCGAAAAGCATACACCACGGCACCTCCCCTTGAATACGTCGCGTCAACACATCCATCACCAAGGCAAACAAAAAGGGACTAAGAGTAGATCCCTGATGCAATCCTGTCAAGACGGTGAAATGATCTGAGTCTCCTCCCGCCGTCCTCACCTGAGTTTTCGCTCCCTCATACATGTCCTTAATTGCTCTGATATATGCTTGCGGGACTCCACTCACCTCCAAGCACCTCCAAATCACCTCCCTGGGGACTTTGTCGTATGCCTTCTCCAGGTCAATAAACACCATGTGCAGGTCCTTTTTCCTTTCCCTATACTGTTCCACCAGCCTCCGTACCAGATGAATTGCCTCCGTCGTCGAGCGGCCAGGCATAAACCCAAACTGGTTTTCCGAAATAGACAATATCCGTCTCAGCCTCACCTCGACCACCCTCTCCCAAATCTTCATAGAGTGACTCAATAACTTGATCCCCCTATAGTTATTGCAGCTCTGGATGTCCCCCTTATTCTTATAGAGAGGGATCATGGTACTCCACCTCCAAGCCTCGGGCATTTTTGCCGTCTTGAAGATTTCGTTGAACAATCCAGTCAACCACCTTATACCAGCCTCTCCAACGAACTTCCAAAACTCCACCGGTATCTCATCCGGCCCCGTCGCCCTACCCCTTCGCATCCTGCGAACCGCCTCTCTGACCTCTTCCACCCTAAAACGTCTACAATAACTAAAATCCCGACACTCCTCTGAGTGCTCCAGTTCCTCTAACTCAATAGCTCTATCCCCTTCGTCGTTCAAGAGCCTATGAAAGTACGACTGCCATCTATCCTTAATGTGGCCGTCTTCCACCAACACTCTACCGTCCTCCCCCTTAATGCACCTCACCTGGTCGAGGTCACGCCCCTTCCTCTCCCTAGCCTTAGCGAGTCTAAACAACTTTTTCTCCCCTCCTTTCCCCTGTAACCCTGCATACAAGCTCTCGAAAGCGGCCGTCTTAGCTGCCGAGACAGCTGCCTTAACTTCCTTCCTAGCTAGCTTGTACTCCTTCCTGTTTACTCGCTTCTCTTCTTCGTCCTTACTCTCAACCAACTTAGCATACGCCCCTTTCTTGGTCCCCACTTTCTTCTCCACCTCCTCATTCCACCACCAATCCCCCCGATGGTGCCCGGCTCGGCCCCTAGAAACACCCAACACCTCACTGGCATTCTCCCTAATGCACCTCGCCGCCCTATCCCACATACTATCCACGTCCCCCCTACACTCCCACACTCCCATTCCCGCCAACTTCTCCCCTATCTCCCACGCCTTCACTGGCGTCAAGCCGCCCCACTTAATTCTAGGTCTACCCTCCTTACTTCTCCTCGTTCTATTCTTCTTAATACCCAAGTCTATGACCAAGAGCCTATGCTGGGTCGAAAGATTCTCACTCGGGATAACCTTACAGTCCTTACACAACACTATCCTCTTTCCGGAGCAACAGAAAGTCAATTTGGGTCCTGGCTATCGCGCTTCGAAAGGTGATCAGGTGATCGTCCTTCTTCGGGAAGCCCGAGTTCACCACCACCAGTCCAAAGGACCTCGCAAACTCCAATAGAGTAGTCCCCTCTTCATTTCTGTCCCCAAAACCAAAACCAAAACCACCATGCACATCACCAAAGCCTCCCGGTAACGCCCCGATGTGCCCGTTGAAATCTCCTGCTATAACAATCTTCTCCGAGCTAGGCACGCCTCTCACCACCTCCTCCAAAGCCTCCCAAAACCGCATCTTCTCCTCCCCCTCCGAACCCACTTGGGGTGCATAAGCACTACACACGTTCAGAGTAAACCCCCGAATGACCAATTTAATAGTCATCAATCTATCGTTGATCCTCTTCACCTCTACGACCTGACCTCTAAGCTCTTCATCTACTAAGATGCCAACTCCATTCCTACGCCTCTCGCTCCCAGAGTACCACAGCTTGTAACCATCCACCTCCCTAGCCTTAGACCCTACCCACCTGGTCTCTTGGACACACGCAATATTGATCCTCCTCTTCCTAAGGACCTTCACAAGTTCTATGGACTTACCCTGAAGGGTCCCTATATTCCAAGACCCAACTCTCAGCCTACCACCGCTATCCAAGCGCCCTCCTCTACTACCCCCGCTACCAAACCTTGGCCTCCTTCCCACTCCCGCCCTATCCCCATCCCCCACCCCCACAACGGCCCCACGCCCCAACCCCCTCGAACATGACCCTATCCAACCATTTTCGCCCACCGCCATTACTACGAGGAAATATAAGAAAATATATTCAAAGGCAAGAAACGCCCACCGCAACAGCAACAATAGCCAATCAACAACAGACAACAAACAATATCAACAAAGCAAAAGCAGATAACCCCAACAACAGCAGTGCAAAAAGCGACCACAGCAACAGCAACAACAGACAACAGACAATATCGACAAAATCAAACGCAAGTCAAGGTACAGGGGATAAGACTAGCACAATACGAGGAATGAAATAACGCAATAAAAGACTGAACTGAAATAACAAAGGTTAGGGATCACCGGGTTACGCTTGTCGGCGAAGCCGGAAAACCAAAACCCAACGTAGACCGGGTTCCGGGGGTTCCGGTGCTGAGATGAAGCTGCAGCTGCTGGAAACCGCGGCTACTGACGACCGAGCTGCGGGTGTAGACGGAGCTGCGGCTGTCGGGGACCAGTCGACGGCTGGAGGGTCGGCGGCTGTCCGGCGACCGAGCTGCTGCTGGTTGAGACCGAGCGGTTGCTGCTGGGGCCCAGGAGGCGGCTGCCTGAGACCGAGGGGGGTCGGATCTCGCCGGAGCTGGCGCGGTGGGGGTGAACGGGGAAGAAGGGGGGGTATGGTCGGGGGGAGGGTATGCAGGGGGGGTCAGAGATCTGAGCCGGGGGTCGGCAATCGGGGCCGGAGATCTGAGCAGGGATCGGCGCCGAGGGCCGAGGGCGGCGATAGGGATCGACGCCGAAGGCCGGAGATCGGAGGGCCGGGGAGAGGAGATCTGGGCCGGGGCGTCGGAGCGCCGGAGGTCGGCAATCGGGGCCGGAGACGGGGCCGGAGATCTGAGCAGGAGTCGGCGCCGAGGGCCGCAGGCGGCGACGGGAGTCGGCGCCGAAGGCCGGAGATCGGAGGGTCGGGGAGAGAGAGAGAAGAGAGAAAACAACACACTAAGATGAAAAGAGATGAAGAAGAATGCCAAAATGTAAAGATAGTAAAGTAACCCTTACTTCATATTAACAAAAGGAGATGTATCAAATCTCCAATCACACCTCACAAATGAAAGTTCAAACCAATCTCTTAGGTGACCCAAAGGACTCACACTTCCTCAAGCACTCCTTTCTTGCCAAATTCCCCAAAACAAGTGAAAACCAATTTCAATTGCTATTAGGGTTTCAATTTCGGATTCTAAAGCTACCAACTAGAAGACCAAGTTACAAACTAAGAGTAATATTCAATGTCATCAAAAGTCTAATGAAAAGAGAAGTAAAATGGTCTATTTATATTATTACATTCAACAACAACAACAACAAACCCAGTGTATTCCCACATAGTGAGGTCTGGGGAGGGTAAGATGTACGCAGTCTATACCTCTTCCTCTAAAGAAGTAGAAAGGCTGTTTCCGATAGACACCCGGCTCGAGACACGGAATACTAAACAAATTCATAGTAAAACATGGAACAAGATGGCATAACATTTATACTATTACATTCAATGGACAAAAATGCCCTTAATGAGAGAGGGAATTGGGGCGCCTCTTGAGTGTTACTTTGGAGTGTAAAATGTCAATGCCCTTCACTTGAGGCGCCTCTTGAGTGTATAAGTTCCCCTCCTTCCTTCTCTTGTCCAAGGCTTCAAAATACTCCAAAAAGTCTTCAATTGCTTGCAAATTCCGAAGCAGTGACCCTTAGATAATACCTTGTACTCTTGGTGCTCCTTGTGCTTGTATCAGCATTGCCCCTTAATCATCATGTGAGTCATTTGGAAAGAGAGAAATATGAGGCTTTTTGAAAGGGTGGAACTTGATTTTGCAAAAATGAAGTGTAGTATTCTGTACCTAGTTTACTTTGGTGTACTTGCGAGGTCCCATTTTGCATAGAGTATTGAAACTCTTTTGTTAAGAACCATATTTTAGTGTAGGGTCTCTTCTTTTTGCTATATGGTTACGGGGTTATTCCCACCCCACCCCACCAAATGTTGTTCCCTCTATCCCATTTTACGTGGTATCATTTGACTTGACATGGAGTTTAAGAAAAAAAGAACAACTTTTGAAACTTGTAGTCCAAAACAAATCCTTAGAAATTTGTGTGGTTGTAAATCATTTCATTAAGGTTATAAATGGAACTTTAAAGTTAAATTGTTACTAATTATAGTAAGGTGACATTCTTTTTGAGACAGACTAAAACGGAAAGTGTGATACATAAAAAATTATTTATCAAAAAAAAAAAAAAGATATGACCTATATATCATAGCTTGACTGGTTCCTTAGATCCAGATAATGTGAAGTGACATGTTGGTTATTAGTTTTATAATTTTTAGTTCGTACTACGTGGGCTGGTCTTTTTTAAGCCTAACCCTAAAATAACTAATGAGTCACACTAAGCATAGCAGTTTTATCAAGTGGTCAATCGAATTTTTATTCAACCTTATAAAATTAAGAATTAGAAATGTTCCCCTTGATTGATTTGAAACAGGGTGAATTGGTCTTTTCTTGTTGAAGGGAATGACAAGTAGAAGAATTATTTCCTGTCTAGAAATATCCAAATTTTGATGCCCAATACCCCATAGATAGTTTGAACGTATAGGAGCAATAATCAATTTTAGCTCGAATAGTTTATAGGGGAACCCTGCCTTCTCTGATCCATTTGACATGTGCAATTTCTTTTCCGTTGATAAACTTATTTGTATATGAATTCCTTGTATATGCTAGTTCAGTTTATTCAATAGCCTTTTTTCCTTTGTTTTTTGAAATAAAACTCTATTTCTTTAATTGTCATAGGAGAAGAGACATTGATAAAGAGTAAATTGTAACATGCTGCAAGGAATTATCTTTTATCATAGAAGTACTAAAATGTCTTCAAAATAATGTTCCTATTATTAGTTGTTTAACTTAAACGCATCAACGAAATTTATTGTTGCTTGTAGATAATACAGTAATATAACCACAAATAGTTTGTATACCTTGTCAGGTTGCATTGGTGGATGCGATGATATTCTTAGGCAGCTTGTAGAAATTTGCGGAACTGGTTCTCGCAGTAGTTCCAACCCTTTGGGTATGTAAGGAACCCGTCTAGTGCTTTTTTGCTTTATTGTAGTTTCATGTGCAACTTCAATAGTTGCTGTTCTTTTTGAGGCAGTACCTAAGGTCCATAAAAAATGGTTTGTTTTCTATAAGAGAACATGCATTTTCTGTCCTTCCGAAAAATGGTTGGAAAACAAAACGTAAAAAGTGAACTCAAGAAAAAGGAAACTCATAGTGTGGTGTTCTTTTAGTTGAAAAATGTGGGCTCCTGGTGAGACCACTCTCTGCAAAAGCTGAAATCCCTTTGCATTATTGTCCCAAGTGAATTATTGTCTAGATTGATTGTTTTCTTTAATTGTTAAAGGTTTCATTTGGAAGTACGATTGGTAGCAGTCAAATCATCTGGTCAGTTTTAGTCTAATTAATTTCACCCGTATGAAAGCTTTAAAATCTTCTAGTGGTTTAGTGATATTTTTTTTCTCAATAAACAAACCAAAATTAATTGATTGAATGAGGCCTAAAATCAGTTCTCCGTGGACCAAATCCAAACACAATTGTTTCTTAGAGAAAGAAGGAAAAAAAAAAACAAGGCAAAATCAAATGCCCTAAAAGTTGGATACGTTTCAGCTAAGTTGCACGGACTCTTCACTTTTGATGTTGCACTCGTGTCGGATTCTCCGAAAATACATTACTTTTGGTGAATCCGACATGCACCCGCTGACATTGAAGAGTCCGAGTAACATAGCTTTTCAGTTGCCTTAAATTAATACTATGAATTTTTTGCACTTGCGGGTTCGATAATTTCATTTATAAGTATTAGAAATCCTTACAAATCAAATATACTATCATATACAAGGTAATGTAGTGCTGTAAACCTTGAAAAACTCAAGGTAATGTACAACTATAAAAAATTCTATAATACTCTCCTACCATGGTGTAGCATAAATCTTAAACCAGATGGTTACAAGGATATTCTGTGCGGTTTCTACGTAGAATTTTTTGTGAATATATCACCCAATCTCTCTCTTGCCTTTACATATGATACAAGATCAAACCAACAACACCAAGAGGCTTCAAGTAGGCTCGGATTTCAGTCCAACAACACAAGAATAACAAGTTTAAAGCTTTGGTTTTTCAGCCCACAACACAAGAACAACAAGATAGATAACAATGCTAGTGAATCGAAAAGAGCCCCACACGGCTTCACTAGACTTTAAGATAACAAAATCAACAACAACAACAAGATAAAGAAAGATAGATAACTTGACATATAACATTCAAGAAACTAAGAACCCTAACATCAAGAGAGGACCCTAAGTCTAATGAATATAAACACCAAGTTCTTACGAGGACCAAGAGGTACTCAACAACCTCAAAACCCTTGTTTCTAGCCAAAGAGACAACACAAGTATCCCTCTACTTGTGAGATAATATTGGCGGCTTCAAAGAGTGGAAGAGAGAGGAAATGTTTTGTGTTTTTAGGTTACAAAATCAGCATTCAAAAACCAAAGACTAACTCTCTAACATGTTCTATTTATACTACAACAAAAGGGGTAAAATGACCCATCCGCCCTTGCTTCTTGTGCCAACCTTGGAGAGTAGTTTATTACACATTAGGACCTCTCTTCACACATAAAAACGTTTAGGTCCTTGGTTGGTTCAATCACCAACTCACACACGGCCATTTGCATGAACAAAGCTTGGAGTTTTTGTAATTCCCGAGCTTGGCTTCGTGTGAAAGGCCGTGTACCTGTGGAGGCTGCCCTAACCGTATCATCCTCTCCATCTTGAGAGGAATTTGGCCTCAAATTCAGCATTTGGTCATCTTCAACCGCATCCACGAGGGAGAGATCACCAACGTTGAAGGTGTTGTGCACTTGATATTCCGGTGGAAGATCAATCTTGTAGGCGTTGTCATTGATTCTCTCAAGTACTTGGAACGGACCATCACCCCTTGGCAGCAATTTGGACTTCCTTTGAGCTGGAAACCGATCCTTTCGAAGATGCACCCACACCCAATCTCCGGGTTCAAGCACAAGCCTTCTTCTTCCTTTGTTTACCCTTTTTGCAACCTCTTGGTTCTTCTTTTCAAGCTTGATCCGCACCGTCTCATGCATTTTCTTCATTGCCTCGGCTCTTTTATGTCCATCTAAGCTGGTCATGAGATCACTAGACAAAGGAGTGAGATCTAAGGGGGTAAGGGGATTCAGGCCGTAAACACATTCAAAGGGAGTCATTCCCGTGCTCGAATGTATTACCCGATTGTATGCAAATTCCACCAAGGGTAGGTGATCTTCCCATGAAGTCAGTTTACCTTTAACCATAGAACGTAGCATAGACCCCAAGGTTCTATTTACTACCTCCGTTTGGCCATCGGTTTGTGGGTGACAAGACGTGGAGAAAAGTAACTTCGTTCCAAGCCTACCCCACATGGACTTCCAAAAGAGACTTAGGAACTTGGAGTCCCTATCGCTCACAATAGTCCTCGGTACCCCGTGAAGCTTTACAACATGTGCAACAAATAATGAAGCTACACTACGAGCATCCTCGGTTTTAGCACATGGAATAAAATGAGCCATTTTAGAGAATCTATCAATAATAACAAAAATGCTATCTCGGCCCTTTCTAGTCCTTGGCAGACCCAAAACAAAATCCATCGAAATGTCCAACCAAGGCCTAAGGGGAGTAGGGAGTGGGGTGTATAATCCTTGAGGTAGGAGACGAGATTTCGCACTCCGGCAGGCCACGCATTGACTACAAATTTTAGTGACGTCTTTGCGCATTTTGGGCCAATAGAAGTTCTCCTCTAAGATTCCGAGGGTCTTGTCTACCCCAAAGTGACCCATGAGGCCTCCGTCATGGGCCTCCCTCACAAATAATTCCCTCCAAGAACTAGAAGGAACACACAACCTCCTCCCCTTGAACAAATACCCATCGAACCGAGAGTAGAAGGAATGGTCATTCTCCTTAAGCCAACGGTCCCTTCCCCACTCTTCGCATTCCCTGAAAATAGGAGCAAAGGTAGGATCCTCGGGATACAACAACCGCAAGCTCTCAAAACCCATCAATTTCGAAGACAAGGTAGCAACAAGCACATGCTTCCTAGACAAGGCATCGGCAACAACATTTTCCTTTCCCCTTTTGTAATGAATTACATAAGGGAAAGTCTCGATGAACTCAATCCACTTAGCATGACGCCTATTCAACTTGTCTTGGCTCTTAAGGTGTTTCAACGACTCATGATCCGTTCGTATCACAAACTCCTTAGGCCACAAATAATGTTGCCAATTTCCCAAGGCTCTAACAAGGGCGTACAACTCCAAATCATAAGTTGAGTAATTAAGAGTTGCCCCTTTGAGCTTCTCACTGAAATAAGCAACGGGCTTACCTTCTTGCATCAAAACAGCCCCGATGCCAACCTTACTAGCATCACACTCTACTTCAAACATCTTATCAAAATCGGGCAATTGCAATAAAGGCGCCGAGATGAGCGTAGCTTTCAAGGCCTCAAAAGCCCTAGCCTGCTCATCACCCCATTTAAAGGGTCCGTCCTTTCTACTTACCTCGGTCAAGGGGGCTGCTATGGAACTAAATCCTTTGACAAACCTCCTATAAAAGCTTGCCAACCCGTGGAAACTTCGGATTTCTCCAATAGTTTTAGGGGTCGGCCAACTTCGAATAGAGTCTATCTTGGAATTGTCCACTTCCACACCCCTTGAGCTCACGACAAAACCCAAGAATATAACTTTATCAACACCAAAAGAACACTTCTCCATGTTGGCATACAGCTTCTCCTTTCGGAGCACATCAAACACACATCTCAAATGCATTACATGATCATCAATAGATTTACTATACACCAACACATCATCAAAGTAAACCACCACAAACTTTCCAATATAAGGCTTCATTACATGATTCATTAGCCTCATAAATGTGCTAGGAGCATTGGTAAGGCCGAATGGCATGACCAGCCACTCATATAGACCGAATTTGGTCTTGAATGCGGTCTTCCACTCATCACCGGGTTGCATGCGAATTTGGTGATAGCCGCTCCTAAGGTCCACTTTAGAAAACAAACAAGATCCGTGGAGCTCATCTAACATATCATCTAGTCTAGGGATTGGATGACGATACCTTATCGTGATTTTGTTGATGGCTCTACAATCGACGCACATGCGCCAAGTTCCGTCCTTCTTTGGTACCAAAAGCACCGGAACAGCACACGGACTCATGCTTTCCTTGATGTATCCCTTGTGGAGAAGCTCCTCAACTTGTTTTTCAAGCTCCTTAGTGTCCATGGGATTGCTCCTATTGGCCGGTTTGTTTGGAAGTTGTGAACCCGGCACCAAATCAATTTGGTGCTCAATTCCCCGAAGCGGGGGCAATCCTTGCGGAAGTTCTTGAGGAAATACATCTTCATACTCTTGCAACACACAAGAAATCAAAGGGGAAATGGAAGAATTAGTGGGGTTAGTATTAAAACAATGGGCCAAAAGTAACATCGGCTTGTTTTCATCATGGTCCACGAAGAGTTCTTTCCTCCTAGCCAACATCACTACGTTTTCCATCTCCCTTGCCGTTGGGACAGCCTCGGATGTCCCTACTTCCTCACCTACGGCATCCCCCCCCCCTTTTCTCCCTTTCCGGATTCCTTCCCCTTTCCTTTTAACTCTCTCATCTTTTGATGCCACTCATTTACTTGGGAGGGTGAAAGAGGGTGAAGTGTGACCTTTCGGCCATCCTTCTCAAGCGTATACCGGTTGGACCTCCCATCGTGCTTAGTAGACCGATCATATTGCCATGGCCTACCTAACAACAAGTGACATGCTTGCATTGGGATCACGTCACAAAGCACTTCATCGTGGTAGTTTCCCACCTTAAACCGAATCACACATTGCCTTGTGACCTTTAATTCTCCACAATCGTTCAACCATTGTAGCTTGTAAGGACTAGTGTGTAGTGTAGTTGGTAGCTTCAAGAAATTTACCATAGCATGGCTCGCAACATTTGTACAACTACCACTATCAATCACCAAGGTGCACACACTCCCCTTTACAAGACACTTAGTATGGAATAGATTTTCCCTTTGACTCGGGTCATCCATCGCCTTACTAATCATGACACGTCTAACCACAAAGTTTGGAACCACACACTCCTCTTCTTGTGGATAGACATCTTCACTACCATCTAATTCATCATCATTCGGCCCATTTTCAGCTCCCTCTCCATCTTGAGGCTCGGCCTCATCCTCCCCCCTTTCGGAAACCACCTCCTCACCAAGGTAGTACACTTTCCCTTCTCGTAGGATCACATTGCGCCGGTTCGGACATTCATTGGCCTTATGCCCCCAACCTTGGCACTTGAAGCATTGGAACCCCTTTGGGTTGGGATATTTGTGAGCCTCCGGTTTCGGAGGGAACTTAGGGACTGTTTTGGACTCGGGCAGCTTCGAAGGGGCGGGTTGGTCCTTGTTTTTGGGCCAACCCGAGGGGGTCAAATGAGTGGCGATCTCTTTGTTCAACCCACACTTGAACCGGATGATGTCGTGACTGATTTGCTCCCCACGATGATCAAGTTTCAACATGAGTTGTTGGAACTCGTCAAAATAGGCCATTACACTCTTGCCTCCTTGCCGCAAGCCATATAATCTAGCGAGCAACTCATGACGATATCTCTCGGGAAGGTATCGTTGTCTCATCAAATACCTCAACCGATACCAAGGTGGTGGCTGCCCATCCACTAGTTCATTGCCAAATCGTTTAACATACTCCCACCAAGTGTTAGCATAGCCCTCGAGGTGAGCTATAGCGTAGCAACTCTTCTTTTCTTCCGAGATGTCATTAACTTGGAAAACTTTGTCACCAGCCGATTCCCAAGTTAAGTAGGTCTCGGGGTCACTTTCACCCTTAAAGATGGGTAGGCTCAACTTGATGGTGTTGATGCCTACGTCTCTCTCTTGGTGTCGGTTTTCCCTATCTCCATACCCCCGGTATCTCCTAGGTTCTCCTTGACCCCCTCTTAACTCCTCCTCCCTCATATAAGCATCATCAAAGGCTCCTTCTCCTTCATACTCCTCTCTACCGTATCCTTCAAAGTGGGCTGGCCGACCTTGGCCGTTTTGATTCGGAGGATTTGGAATTTGCGGTCTTTGGGTTAATGGAGCTTGGAATGGAGGGTTCGGATTTAGTGGAGGTACTTGGCGTCCAAATCCCTCTTGTGGCATTGGAGGGGCTTGGAAATGTAGTGGTCTAGTGGAGTCTCGGTTTGGAGGAAAATAGGTAGTTTGGCTTGCGGTATTAAGTGGAGCTTGGGGTGCATTTAGCATTTGGTGGACTGTTTCGGGGGTGATGGTTGCGGAGGAGGTCCTATCATAACCATTGGTAGATACATGTAGAGGAGTAGAAGGACGAGAGTTCCTTTGACTCTCCACTTGTTCTAATCTCCCACTAATAGTCGACACTTCCCCCCTTATTGCTGCCAAGTCCCCTCTCACGGCCCCAAATTCCGAATTCAACCTTTCAAGTGTCCGGGTAACGGCCTCGAGAGTGACCCTCATAGAATCAAGGGCATTAGTATCCGCATTATGAGACGTAGCTCCTTCCATTGTCAAGGTATTATCCGCTTTAGTTCACCACAAGTTCGTGTTCCACAAGTGTTGTATAATTGGCTAGTAACCGTGAGATTTTTTAGGTATGAGTAAGCTCTTATCCGGAATGGATTCTTGTTTGAAGACTCAAAGAATTCTTGCCGGACTAGAGTCAAAAATCAGCAATTCGTTCAAACGAATAAAAGCACTCAAATAAACGTTGACACGAACAAACGGTTCAAGGAACTAGTTGACAACCTAGTAGGAAGGTACTAGTTTGTTAATTAGTTCTAGGACCAAGTAAGGGAAACCAAGGATCAACAATTAGCAACCAAGGAATATCCTAAGTTGAGCTTATAGTGACGTGGCAGCATGCAATAGTCCCACACGTTCTTCTTCTCTCTTTTTTTTTTTTTTTTTTTGTTTTGTGTTAATATTCACACAACTTGTTATAGTTTGCAAAGTGTTTTGGTGGGAAAAATGAAATCTTGTAGAATTTTCACCCTTTTCAAACTCAAGAAAGTGGGGTTTGGTTGACTAATCCCACAAAACAAGGCTCCTTGAATTAGGGAAAAGTGATTGACAAGATTAAAAAGTGATGGGTGCAAGTCTTTCACAACAACTTTATAGCTTGTCTTACCACTTGAGCACTCAACAAGATGAACAAGTTCAAAAGATGAACACCTCAACAAACTTCATCAACTTCTTTAGCACATAAACACACAACCACCGATTTTTTTTTTTGTTATCAACAACATACGACTTTCGGCCACTTCAAGTCACTACACAATGTCCAAGTTTTCAAGCTCAACTTTTGGATCTAGACACTTTAGTGTTGGTGAGAACGAAACCAACACTAGAAACTCACTAAACAAGCAAAATAACACCTAGATCTAAACATACAACATCATTCTCGGTTTCAACCTTTTAATGGACAGATTTTCAGAATTTCTTTTTGGTGTAGTTTGTTTAAGCCGTGAACTAGCCCAAGATGGGTTATGTTGGAACACAACCGGTCTTGCTTTGATACCAAATGATACAAGATCAAACCAACAACACCAAGAGGCTTCAAGTAGGCTCGGATTTCAGTCCAACAACACAAGAATAACAAGTTTAAAGCTTTGGTTTTTCAGCCCACAACACAAGAACAACAAGATAGATAACAATGCTAGTGAATCGAAAAGAGCCCCACACGGCTTCACTAGACTTAAAGATAACAAAATCAACAACAACAACAAGATAAAGAAAGATAGATAACTTGACATATAACATTCAAGAAACTAAGAACCCTAACATCAAGAGAGGACCCTAAGTCTAATGAATATAAACACCAAGTTCTTACGAGGACCAAGAGGTACTCAACAACCTCAAAACCCTTGTTTCTAGCCAAAGAGACAACACAAGTATCCCTCTACTTGTGAGATAATATTGGCGGCTTCAAAGAGTGGAAGAGAGAGGAAATGTTTTGTGTTTTTAGGTTACAAAATCAGCATTCAAAAACCAAAGACTAACTCTCTAACATGTTCTATTTATACTACAACAAAAGGGGTAAAATGACCCATCCGCCCTTGCTTCTTGTGCCAACCTTGGAGAGTAGTTTATTACACATTAGGACCTCTCTTCACACATAAAAACGTTTAGGTCCTTGGTTGGTTCAATCACCAACTCACACACGGCCATTTGCATGAACAAAGCTTGGAGTTTTTGTAATTCCCGAGCTTGGCTTCGTGTGAAAGGCCGTGTACCTGTGGAGGCTGCCCTAACCGTATCAACATAGCTAGTGAAGATTAGGTTCACTTGAATCTTCCCACAAATATGGTGACAATCAACCTCATTATGTTTAATCATTTCGTGGTACATTGAATTTGAGGTAATGTGTAGAACAACTTGATTATCACAGTTTTATTGGCGACAAAGATTTCAAACCAACTTCGATTAAAAGGTGATGTATCCACATGTGAACTGAGCCATAGCCATATGTGCATAGATTTTGCACTGGATCGAGATAAACTATTTTACTTCTTGCTCCTTGATGATACCAGGTTCCCACCAACAGAGATCCAATAGCCTACAATAGATCTGTTGTCAATTCTGCAACCAACCTAATCATCATCTGCAAAACACTTGAAACGAGTACTCCTATGATCGTAATACCATATGTCAACTCATTCTCTTCGTTGCGTGATGCCATCACAGGAAGAGGTTGGCTTGCCCAAAACTCCTCATGATGGCCCGTTATTTGTTGTCTCTTGCTTTTGTTACCTAAGGCCTTGGTTACTGCGAGCAAGCTTGGCCTACCAGGCCTGAGCTAGTGATAGAGCTTGCATTTGGGAGGGATCGATACTTGACTTCTTGTCTCAGGAAAATCTCCTTCTCAATGCGAGGATATGACGGGAGAGCCTTAATATTTAAGTGGTATATATTTAAGTAAGGCTATTTTTTGGAATAGGTAAGGACTTTTCTTAAGCAACATTTGATTAGTACTAACGTGAATTTAATCGAACTAAAGATATCTAATGATCTCCCAAAGCTTGGAGGGAAAACATTTCCTATGCAGATGGAACATGATTTCACTCAATATCTCCCCTATGCGTTGGAGATAGGGGAGAAGTTGGCGGAAATGGAGGTGTGGGAGTGTAGGGGGGACGTGGATAGTATGTGGGATAGGGTGACTAGGTGCATCAGGGAGAACGCTAGTGAGGTGTTGGGTGTTTCTATGGGCCGGGCTGGGCATCACCGGGGGGCATGATGGTGGAATGAAGAGGTTAAGAAGAAAGTAGGGACCAAGAAAGGGGCGTATGCTAAGCTGGTTGAGAGTAAGGACGAAGAAGAGAAGCGGGTAAACAGGAAAGAGTACAAGTTAGCTAGGAAGGTGATACGGTTAAGGAAGCCTCCACAGGTACACGGCCTTTCACACGAAGCCAAGCTCGGGAATTACAAACACTCCAAGCTTTGTTCATGCAATTGGCCGTGTGTGATTTGTTGATCGAACCAACCAAGGACCTAAACGTTCTTATGTGTGAAGAGGGGTCCTAAAGTGTAATAAACTAATCCCCAAGGGTGCCACAAGAAAGCAAGGGCGGATGGGTCTTTTACTCCTTTTTGTTGTAGTATAAATAGAACCTCATAGTGAGCTAGACTTAGTTTTTTTTGAATGCTGAAATTTGTAACCTAGAAACACCAAAATATCTCCTCTCTCTTCTCTCTCTTGAAGCCGCCATTACTATCTCACAAGTAGAGGGATACTTGTGTGGTCTCCTTGGCTAGAAACAAGGGTTTTGAGGTTGTTGAGTACCTCTTGGTCCTTGTAAGAACTTGGTGTTTATATTCATTAGACTTAGGGTCCTCTCTTGATGTTAGGGTTCTTAGTTTCTTGAATGTTATATGTCAAGTTATCTATCTTTCTTTATCTTGTTGTTGTTGTGTTGCTTTTGTTTATCTTGAAAGACTAGTGAAGCCGTGTGGGGCTCGTTTCGATTCACTAGCATTGTTGTATCTCTTGTTGTTCTCGGATTGTGGATTGAAAACCGAAAACTAGCTCTTGTTTGCAAGCTGAAAAACCGAAACTTAAAACTTGTTATTCTTGTGTTGTTGGACTAAACCCGAAACTCTTGGTGTTGTTGTTTGATCTTGTATCATTTGGTATCAGAGCAAGACCGGTTGTGTTCCAACATAACCCATCTTGGGCTAGCTCACGGATTAAACAAACTACAACAAAAAAAAAAAATAATTTCTGAAATCTGTCCACTAAAAGTTGAAAACCGAGAATGATGTTGTATGCTTAGATCTAGGTGTTATTTTGCTTGTTTAGTGAGTTTCTAGTGTTGGTTTCTTTCTCACCAACACTAAGATGTCTAGATCCGAAAGTTGAGCTTGAAAAAAAATTGAATATTGTGTAGTGACTTGAAGTGGCCGAAGTTGTATGTTGTTGATGACCAAAAGAAAAATCGGTGGTTGTGTGTTTATGTGCTAAGGAAGTGTTGAAGTTTGTGAGGTGTTCATCTTTTGAACTTGTGCATCTTGTTCATCTTGTTGAAGTGTTCATCTTGTTGTGTGTTCAAGTGGTAACATTATAAAGTTGTTGTGAAAGACTTGCACCCATCACTTTGTAATCTTGTCAATCAATTCCCCTAAATCAAGGAGCCTTGTTTTGTGGAATTTGTCAACCAAACCCACTTGTCTTGAGTTTGAAAAAGAGTTAAGACTTCAAATTTTAGTTTTTTTTCCCACCAAAACACTTTTCAAATTAGCAAAAGTTGTGTGAATATTAAATCAAGGCAAAAAAAATAAAAAAAAATATATATATAAATCCGAGGAGAAGAAGAACGTGTGGGGCCAATGCATGCTACTATGTCACTATAAGCTCAACTTAGGATATTCTTTGGTTGCTAATTGTTGATTCTTGGTTTCCCTTACTTGGTCGTAGAACTAATTAACAAACTAGTATTTTCCCACTAGGTTGTTAACTAGTTCCTTGAGCCGTTTGTTCGTGTCAACGGTTGTTTGTGTGCTTTTATTCGTTGGAATGAGTTGCTGATTTTGATTCTAGTCCGGCAAGAATTCTTTGAGTCTTCAAAACAAGAATCCATTCCGGACAAGAGCTTACTCAAACCTTGTAAACCTCACGGTTACTAGCCAATTAAACAACACTTGTGGAACACGAACTTGTGGGGACTAAAGCGGCTAATACCTTGACGATGGAAGGAACAACATCTCATTATGCGGATACTAATGCCCTTGACTCAATGAGGGCCACTCTCGAGGCCGTTACTCGGACACTTGAAAGGATGAATTCGGAATTTGGGGCCGTGAGAGGGGACTTGGCAGCAATAAGGGGGGAAGTATCGACTATTAGTGGGAGACTAGATCAAGTGGAGAGTCAAAGGAACTCTCGGCCATCGACTCCTCTACATGTCTCTACCAATGGTCATGATCGGACCTCCTCTGCAACCATCACTCCCGAAATGGTACACCAAATGTTAAATGCACCTCAAGCTCCACTACATACCGCCAACCAATCTACCAACTTTCCTCCAAACCGAGACTCCACTAGACCACTACATTTCCAAGCTCCTCCAATTCCACAAGAGGGATTTGGGCGCCAAGCACCTCCACTAAATCCGAACCCTCCCTTCCAAGCTCCACTAAACCAAAGACCACAAATTCCAATTCCTACGAATCAAAATGGCCAAGGCCGACCAGCCCACTTTGACGGATACGGTAGAGAGGAGTATGATGGAGAGGGAGCCTATGATGATGCTTATATGAGGGAGGAGGAGTTAAGAGGGGGTCGGGGAGAACCTAGGAGATACCGGGGGTATGGAGATAGGGGAAACCGACACCAAGAGAGAGACGTAGGCATCAACACCATCAAGTTGAGCCTACCTATCTTTAAGGGTGAAAGTGATCCCGAGACCTACTTGACTTGGGAATCGGCTTGTGACAAAGTTTTCCAAGTTAATGACATCTCGGAAGAAAAGAAGAATTGCTATGCTATAGCTCACCTCGAGGGCTATGCTAACACTTGGTGGGAGTATGTTAAACGATTTGGTAATGAATTGGTTGATGGGCAGCCACCACCTTGGTATCGGTTGAGGTACTTGATGAGACAACGATACCTTCCCGAGAGATACCGACATGAATTGCTTGCTAGATTATATGGCTTGCGGCAAGGAGGCAAGAGTGTGATGGCCTATTTTGACGAGTTCCAACAACTCATGTTGAAACTTGATCACCGTGGGGAGCAAATCAGCCACGACATCATCCGGTTCAAGTGTGGATTGAACAAAGAGATCTCCACTCACTTGACCCTTCATCGGTTCGAAACTATTGACGGTATATTCCAAGCGGCCCTAGAAATTGAAAGGGAACTTAAGGAGAGATCAACCTTCAAGGCACGGGTCCAAACCCCCTCGGGTTGGACCAAAAACAAGGACCAACCCGGTCCTACGAAGCTGTCCGAATCCAAAACAGTTCCTAAGTTTCCTCCGAAGCCGGAAGCTCACAAATACCCTAACCCAAAGGGGTTCCAATGTTTCAAGTGCCAAGGTTGGGGGCATAAAGCAAATGAATGTCCGAACCGGCGTAATGTGATCCTACGAGAAGGGAAAGTATACTACCTTGGTGAGGAGGTGGTGTCCGAAAGGGGGGAGGTTGAGGCCGAGCCTCAAGATGGAGAGGAAGCCGAGAATGAACCGAATGAGGAAGGAGTAGATGATGGTGAGGATGTCTATCCACAAGAAGGGGAGTGCGTGGTTCCAAACTTTGTGGTTAGACGCGTCATGATTAGTAAGGCGATAGATGACCCGAGCCAAAGGGAAAATCTATTCCATACTAAGTGCCTTGTAAAGGGGAGTGTGTGCACCTTGGTAATTGATAGTGGTAGTTGTACAAATGTTGCGAGCCATGCTATGGTAAACTTCTTGAAGCTACCGACTACACCACACACTAGTCCTTACAAGCTACAATGGTTGAATGATTGTGGTGAATTGAAGGTCACACGGCAATGTGTGATTCGGTTTAAGGTGGGCAACTACCACGATGAAGTGCTTTGTGACGTGATTCCAATGCAAGCATGTCACTTGTTGTTAGGTAGGCCTTGGCAATATGATAGGTCTACTAAACACGATGGGAGGTCCAACCGGTACACGCTTGAGAAGGATGGCCGAAAGGTCACACTTCACCCTCTTTCACCCTCCCAAGTAAATGAGTGGTATCAAAAATGAGAGAATTAAAGGGGAAGGGGAGGGAACCCGAGAGGGGAGAAAAGGGAAGGGAGGCCGTAGGTGAGGAGGTAGGGACATCCGAGGCTGTCCCAACGCCAAGGGAAAGGGAAAGCGTAGTGATGTTGGCTAGGAGAAAGGAACTTTTCGTGGACCATGATGAAAACAAGCCGATGCTACTTTTGGCCCATTGCTTTAATACTAACCCCACTAATTCTTCCATTTCCCCTTTGATTTCTTGTGTGTTGCAGGAGTATGAAGATGTATTTCCGCAAGAACTTCCGCAAGGATTGCCCCCGCTTCGGGGAATTGAGCACCAAATTGATTTGGTGCCGGGTTCACAGCTTCCAAACAAACCGGCCTATAGGAGCAATCCTATGGACACGAAGGAGCTTGAAAGACAAGTGGAGGAACTACTCAATAAGGGATACATCAAAGAAAGCATGAGTCCGTGTGCTGTTCCGGTACTTTTGGTACCAAAGAAGGACGGAACGTGGCGCATGTGCGTCGATTGCCGAGCCATCAACAAAATCACTATAAGGTATCGTCATCCAATCCCTAGACTAGATAATATGTTAGATGAGCTCCACGGATCTTGTGTGTTTTCTAAAGTGGACCTTAGGAGCGGCTATCACCAAATTCGCATGCAACCCGGTGATGAGTGGAAGACCGCATTCAAGACCAAATTCGGTCTATATGAGTGGCTGGTCATGCCATTCGGCCTTACCAATGCTCCTAGCACTTTTATGAGGCTAATGAATCATGTAATGAAGCCTTATATTGGAAAGTTTGTGGTGGTTTACTTTGATGATGTGTTGGTGTATAGTAAGTCTATTGATGATCATGTAATGCATTTGAAATGTGTGTTTGATGTGCTCCGAAAGGAGAAGCTGTATGCCAACATGGAGAAGTGCTCTTTTGGTGGTGATAAAGTCATATTCTTGGGTTTTGTCGTGAGCTCAAGGGGAGTGGAAGTGGACGATTCCAAGATAGACTCTATACGAAGTTGGCCGACCCCTAAGACTATTGGAGAAATCCGAAGTTTCCACGGGTTGGCAAGCTTTTATAGGAGGTTTGTCAAAGGATTTAGTTCCATAGCAGCCCCCTTGACCGAGGTAATTAGAAAGGACGGACCCTTTAAATGGGGTGAAGAGCAAGCTAGGGCTTTTGAGGCCTTGAAAGCTACGCTCATCTCGGCGCCTTTATTGCAATTGCCCGATTTTGATAAGATGTTTGAAGTAGAGTGTGATGCTAGTAAGGTTGGCATCGGGGCTGTTTTGATGCAAGAAGGTAAGACCGTTGCCTATTTCAGTGAAAAGCTCAAAGGGGCAACTCTTAATTACTCGACTTATGATTTGGAGTTGTACGCCCTTGTTAGAGCCTTGGGAAATTGGCAACACTATTTGTGGCCTAAGGAGTTTGTGATACGAACGGATCATGAGTCGTTGAAACACCTTAAGAGCCAAGACAAGCTGAATAGGCGTCATGCTAAGTGAATTGAGTTCATCGAGACTTTCCCTTATGTAATTCATTACAAAAGGGGAAAGGAAAATGTTGTTGCCGATGCCTTGTCTCGGAAGCATGTGCTTGTTGCTACCTTGTCTTCGAAGTTAATGGGTTTTGAGAGCTTGCGGGTGTTGTATCCCGAGGATCCTACCTTTGCTCCTATTTTTAGGGAATGCGAAGAGTGGGGAAGGGACCGTTGGCTTAAGGAAAATAACCATTCCTCCTACTCTCGGTTCGAGGGATATTTGTTCAAAGGGAGGAGGTTGTGTGTTCCTTCTAGCTCGTGGAGGGAATTACTTGTGAGGGAGGCCCATGACGGAGGTCTCATGGGTCACTTTGGGGTAGACAAGACCCTCGGAATCCTAGAGGAGAACTTCTATTGGCCCAAAATGCGCAAAGATGTCACAAAAATTTGTAATCACTGTGCGGCCTGCCGGAGTGCTAAATCTCGCCTCCAACCTCGAGGATTATACACCCCACTCCCTACTCCCCTTAGACCTTGGCTGGACATCTCGATGGATTTCGTTTTGGGGCTGCCAAGGACTAGAAAGGGCCGAGATAGCATTTTTGTGGTTGTTGATAGATTCTCTAAAATGGCTCACTTCATTCCATGTGCTAAAACCGAGGACGCTCCTAGTGTAGCTTCATTATTTGTTGAACATGTTGTAAAGCTTCACGGAGTACCAAGGACCATTGTGAGTGATAGGGACTCCAAGTTCCTAAGTCTCTTTTGGAAGTCCATGTGGGGTAGGCTTGGGACGAAGTTACTTTTCTCCACGTCTTGCCACCCACAAACCGACGGCCAAACGGAGGTAGTAAATAGAACCTTAGGGTCTATGCTACGTTCTATGGTTAAAGGTAAACTGACTTCATGGGAAGAACACCTACCCTTGGTGGAGTTTGCATACAACCGGGTAATACATTCGAGCACGGGAATGACTCCCTTTGAATGTGTTTATGGCCTAAACCCCCTTACCCCTTTAGATCTCACCCCTTTGTCTAGTGATCTCATGACCAGCTTAGATGGAAATAAAAGAGCCGAGGCCATGAAGAAAATGCATGAGACGGTGCGGATCAAGCTTGAAAAGAGGAATCAAGAGATTGCAAAAAGGGCAAACAAAGGGAGAAGGAAGCTTGTGCTTGAACCCGGAGATTGGGTGTGGGTGCATCTTCGAAAGGATCGGTTTCCAGCTCAAAGGAAGTCCAAATTGCTGCCGAGAGGTGATGGTCCTTTCCAAGTACTTGAGAGAATCAATGACAACGCCTACAAGATTGACCTGCCACCGGAATATCAAGTGCACAACACCTTCAACGTTGGAGATCTCTCCCTCGTGGATGCGGTTGAAGATGACCAAATGCCGAATTTGAGGTCAAATTCCTCTCAAGATGGAGAGGATGATACGATTAAGGAAGCCTCCACAGGTACACGGCCTTTCACACGAAGCCAAGCTCGGGAATTACAAACACTCCAAGCTTTGTTCATGCAATTGGCCGTGTGTGATTTGTTGATCGAACCAACCAAGGACCTAAACGTTCTTATGTGTGAAGAGGGGTCCTAAAGTGTAATAAACTAATCCCCAAGGGTGCCACAAGAAAGCAAGGGCGGATGGGTCTTTTACTCCTTTTTGTTGTAGTATAAATAGAACCTCATAGTGAGCTAGACTTAGTTTTTTTTGAATGTTGAAATTTGTAACCTAGAAACACCAAAATATCTCCTCTCTCTTCTCTCTCTTGAAGCCGCCATTACTATCTCACAAGTAGAGGGATACTTGTGTTGTCTCCTTGGCTAGAAACAAGGGTTTTGAGGTTGTTGAGTACCTCTTGGTCCTTGTAAGAACTTGGTGTTTATATTCATTAGACTTAGGGTCCTCTCTTGATGTTAGGGTTCTTAGTTTCTTGAATGTTATATGTCAAGTTATCTATCTTTCTTTATCTTGTTGTTGTTGTGTTGCTTTTGTTTATCTTGAAAGACTAGTGAAGCCGTGTGGGGCTCGTTTCGATTCACTAGCATTGTTGTATCTCTTGTTGTTCTCGGATTGTGGATTGAAAACCGAAAACTAGCTCTTGTTTGCAAGCTGAAAAACCGAAACTTAAAACTTGTTATTCTTGTGTTGTTGGACTAAACCCGAAACTCTTGGTGTTGTTGTTTGATCTTGTATCAGAAGGAGGCTAAGTTAGCAGTTACAGCGGCTAAGACGGCAGCTTTTGAGAGCTTGTATGTAGGGTTACAGGAGAAAGGAGAGGAAAAAAAGTTGTTTAGACTAGCTAAGGCTAGGGAGAGGAAGGGTGGGGGAGGATGGTACAGTGTTGGTGGAGGACGGCCACGTTAAGAATAGATGGCAGTCGTATTTCCATAGGCTCTTGAATGACGAAGGGGATAGAGCTATTGTGTTAGGGGAGCTGGAGCACTCAGAGGAGTGTTGGGATTTTAGTTATTGTAGACGTTTTAAGGTAGAAGAGGTTAGAGTGGCTGCTCGCAGGATGCGAAGGGATAGGGCGACGGGGCCGGATGAGATTTCGGTGGATTTTTGGAAGTTCGCTGGAGAGGCTGGTGTAAGGTGGTTGATTGGATTGTTTAACAAAATCTTCAAGACGGCAAAAATGCCTGAGGCTTGGAGGTGGAGTACCATGATCCCTCTTTATAAGAATAAAGGTGACATTCAGAGTTGCAATAACTATAGGGGGATTAAGTTATTGAGTCACGCTATGAAGATTTGGGAGAGAGTGGTTGAGGTGAGGCTGAGACGGAGAGTGTCTATTTCGGAAAACCAGTTTGGATTTATGCCTGGCCGCTCGACGGCGGAGGCAATTCACCTGGTACGGAGGCTGGTGGAACAGTATAGGGAAAGGAAGAAGGACCTGCACATGGTGTTTATCGACCTGGAGAAGGCATACGACAAAGTCCCCAGGGAGGTGCTTTGGAAATGCTTGGAGGTGAGTGGAGTCCCGCTGGCATATATCAGAGCAATTATGGACATGTATGATGGAGCGAAAACTCAGGTGAGGACGGCGGGAGGAGACTCAGAGCATTTCACTGTCTTGACAGGATTGCATCAGGGATCTACTCTTAGTCCCTTTTTGTTTGCTTTGGTGATGGATGTGTTGACGCGGCGTATTCAAGGGGAGGTGCCTTGGTGTATGCTTTTAGCAGATGATGTAGTTTTGATTGATGAGACGCGAGGGGGTGTGAATGATAAATTAGAGGTGTGGAGACAAACTCTTGAGTCTAAAGGGTTCAAGCTGAGCAGAAGCAAGACAGAGTACTTGGAATGCAAGTTTAATGACGTGAGGCTGGAGGATGAGGTGGTAGTGAAGTTGGAGTCACAGGAGGTACGTAAGAGGGATAGTTTCAAGTATCTCGGGTCCGTGATTCAGGGTAATGGTGAGATTGACGAGGATGTCTCGCACCGTATTGGGGCGGGATGGATGAAGTGGATGCTCGCGTCGGGGGTGTTGTGTGATAAGAAGGTGCCGTCCAAGCTTAAAGGCAAATTCTACAGGGTGGTAGTTCGTCCGGCCATGTTGTATGGAGCAGAGTGATGGCCAGTTAAGAACTCCCACATTCAAAAAATGAAGGTGGCAGAAATGCGGATGTTGCGTTGGATGTGTGGGCTGACTAGAGGGGATAGGTTCGGAATGAGACTATCAGGGAGAAGGTTGGTGTGACTCCAGTGGAGATTAAGATGCGGGAAGTCCGATTGAGATTGTTCGGGCACGTGATGAGGAGGGGCATGGATGCCCCGGTTCGGAGGTGTGAGAGGCTAGCTTTGGATGGTTTTAGGCGGGGTAGGGGTAGGCCGAAGAAGTACTGGGGTGAGGTGATTAGGCGGGACATGGAGCAGTTACAGCTCACCGAGGACATGGCCCTAGATAGGAAGATCTGGAGGATGCGAATTAGGGCAGAAGGCTAGGGCCAGTTTGGGTCGCTAGTGTAGGGAATTACTTGGTGGGGGTATTATCCTTGTTATGATACCTCGTTCCATGTCTTATTACGAATCTGTTTGCTTTTCTCTGTTTTTATCACTTATGGGTTTCGTATCTATGTTATGACACTTTTGTTCTATGCTTTACTATGTATCTGTGTAGTATATCGTGTCTCGAGTCGGGGGTCTATCGGAAACAGCCTTTCTACTTCTTTAGAGGTAGAGGTATGGACTGCGTACATCTTACCCCCCAGACCCCACTATGTGGGAATACACTGGGTTTGTTGTTGTTGTTGTATTTGATCATTCCCATAGTACTATCTCTTGATTTGAAGTTAAGTAAAATATATGTAAGTATACATGGTAAATGTGAAGTTACCAATTGACATAACTATTGCAGGGATAAGTCAAAGAAATAAATGCATCACAATAGACACCACCATCTCTAATGAGAAAGCTGTGAGAATCAAAGGAGAAAAGTGTTATTTAATTGTATTAACTACGTATTACACAAGGAAATAGACGGTACATTATAATCCTTGTCCATATAGGAGACTCTATACAATCCTATTTCTATTATGTCTATTTGTATTCTTACACTCTCCCTTAAGTTGGTGCACATAAGTGTATGTACCGAGCTTGCTATGGATGTGACTAACCACGTTTGTTGGTGTGGAGGTCTATATGACCGTGTGTACACACTATATTTTGGATGGCTATCACCTTGATGTCTTTAGACTTTCGTCGGTTCATGCGGCTAACCTGCACTGGGCCCTTCCAGAAGGGGGATAAATGCATCACAGTAGACACCACCATCTCTAATGAGCAAGCTGTGAGAATCAAAGGAGAAAGTGTTATTGAATTGTATTGACTACGTATTACACAGGGAAATAGATGGCGCATTATAATCCTTGTCCATATAGGAGATTCTATACAATCCTATTTCTATTCTGTCTATTTCTATTCTTACACTCTCCCTTAAGTTGGTGCACATAAGTGTATGTACCGAGCTTGTTACAGATGTGACTAATACAAGGACAATGAGGTACTTGGTGAAAATATTTGCAATCTGATCATTTGACTTCACAAATTTTGTAACAATATCTTTTGAGAGTATCTTTTCTCTAACAGAGTGATAGTCAATTTCAATGTGCTTTGTCCTCTCATGAAATACTAGATTTGATGCAATATAAAGGGCTGCTTGATTATCCATACAAGTTCCATATGGTTGATTGATTTCTCTAAATTTTAAATCTTTGAACAACTATTTGATCCAAATTAGCTCACAAGTTACGACCACCATTACTCGATATTCTTCTTCAAGATCGAGCAGCCACATTTTTTATTTTTAACTTTTTCAGGACACCCATTTCCTCCTGTTAAAACATACTATCCAGATGTAGGTCTATCAAAAGGTGATCCTGGCTAATCGGCATTTATATATCCAAAAATCTGCTTATGGCCTTAATCCTCAAAAAGTAGTCCTTTGACTGGAGCTTACTTTATACATTGTAGAATGCAGACAACTGAATCTTAATGGCTCTCACATGGAAAATCCATAAACGGACTAACAACACTCAATAGGAAAAAAATGTCAAGTCTAGTCATTATGAGGTAATTCAATGTACCAACCCATCGTTTCTATGGACCTTGGACTTAACCCCCAAAGCTAGTTCAAAAGGTGAGGATATTGTTTTAAACTGTTTACTTTGAATTCCTCAGCATTAAGGGCTATGCTGGCCACCTCCAAAAGTGTTAATTAGAAGAAACTGAAAACAGAGACAATTACAGAGCTCCTATGAAGTCCACTAATTGCACAGGGTGCGATGGCATTTTAATATAGGGCCCAACATCAGAAATGAGAACTGCACCGGGTCTTACTCTTATACTGAAGAAAAGCCTGCCAATCTTGAAGGAGTTAGAAGCGAAGGCCCATCCTTTCCTTGATTCCGATGACTCCGCAGTTCTCTATGAGTTGCTGGACAAGAAAGTCATTGACCTTCCAGAGTCAAAGCGACCTGATGAAGCAAACAAAGGGGAGAAGTATTATTGAATTGTGTTGACAACATTATTACACTGAATCTATATATAGCCACTACATTATAGTTCTTTTTCCATGTAGGAGACTAAGTACATTCCTTTTCTTATTCTAATACAAGCTTCTAGTGGAAAGAATTATGAATATATAGAACGTGGTCATTCTTTTACTTCCAGTATGCCATCTCCAGATGCAGGCATATCAGAAGTATAATGGGTTAGAGGCAGATCTTCCATCCCAAGAACATCACCATTATACTCCTTGGTGTATTAGTGAATCTTAGAAGTTTCATTAGTCACGAAGAATACCTAAAGATTTCATGCCAAAGTAGATCAATTACTTCCGGTGGATAATGAGTGAACTTGGATCTGTCTTTATCCTTGGTTTCAAACCTCTCGAAGGGTTTTATTCCAAAGAAACACTAACTCTTGTTTCTTAGAATTATGATATTTGCAAGATCCCATGGTTTTTATATGAAAATCTTGGCTTTATCACATAATTCTCATTGTGTAAATGGGAGGTTGAAGTCCTAAAAGATAACCCCTCCAAGCTTTTTCGAAATCTTTGTTGCCTGTAATGTGGTTAATCTGTGCTAGACAAGAAAGAAGTATGTTGGCGACACCTGCATGCAAGAAGATAAAGTTTAAAGGAGCACATGAGCTAAAAAACCTGGTGGCTTTTGATGTAAAATTCAAGAGTGGGGGTCCAAGGAGTAAAGGGAGAAACACTTTGACCATTACGTGATGCAATTCAAACTAGTATCTTGGAACGTTAGGGGATTGAACAATAGGGATAAGAGAAGACTAAGTCAAGAGTTTGATGGGTGATTGGAAGGCAGACATTATTTGCCTTCAAGAAACCAAACTGGAGGGGGACATCACAGGGTTAGTTACTCAGATAAGGGGGAAGATGGACCAAAAAGGCATGTTTGGAGGCCAGTGGTACAAGAGGAGGGATTATGTTGTTGTGGGACAACAGGTATGGAAGGGGGAAGCTTTGGAGAAAGGGGCATACACTCTAACTCGCAAGTTTGAAGCTATTCTATAAAACTTCAATTGCCACATCACAGGGGTCTATGCACCTAATAATTATGTAGAGAGAAGATTGGTATGGGAAGAGATAGGCTCTGTTAGGGGCTTAATGGAAGGACCTTGGGTTCTTTGTGGAGACTTTAGTGTTGTCAGATTCATCTTAGTGAAAAAGAATTGTAGTAGATGAACAAAAGGGATGTGGGAGTTTTTAGATTTCATTGAGGATATGAACCTCATTGATTTACAACTGGAGGATGCAAACTTCACTTGGCTTAAAGGTGATAATCAAGACATAGCATCAAGAATAGACAAAATCATGTTCTCTGAGGAATGGGACGAATGTTTTAGCAACTTGAACAATTCCCTCTACAAAGATTAGTGTCTGATCATTCTCCAATTGGCCTTCAAGGTGGAGACTAGAATAGGAGCAAAAGCTACTTCAAGTTTGAAAGTTGGTGGTTGAACATCGAACATTTCATTGATAAAATCAAGGATGGTGTACTTCTTTTAGCTTCAATGGAAGTCTAGGTTTTATCTTAGCTTCCAAACTAAAAGCTCTGAAAAACAAACTGAAAGAATAGAGTAGAGGTGAACATGGGAACTAGGCAAGCAAAGAAAGAAATTGCTCGACAAGCTGGCAGAATTGAAGGCTATAGTGGTTAACAAGAAACTGACAGAAGGAGAATCAAACATAAATGTTGCCTTACTAATAGAGTATGAGAAGCTTATTAACAAATGAGGAGATCTCTTGAGACAAAGATCCAGATCCTTGTGGTTGTGGTTAAAATTAGGGGACAACAACACCAAGTTCATCCACCGAATGGCAAATCACATAAGAGATATAATAATATTGGCCAGTTGCTAATTCATGGGGAACTAACTAATGACCCGGCCAGAATTCAAGGAGGGATGGTGGATTTCTACCAGCAGCTATATTCAGAAAATGAGCAGTGGAGACCTACTAGCCAATTCACAAATTGTCCAGTATTGTCAGAAGAAGAAAAATGAACCACTAAGAAAATTTTGAGGAGGAAGGGGTGCTGAAT
This sequence comes from Capsicum baccatum var. pendulum, assembly GCA_030864225.1. Classification (NCBI taxonomy): domain Eukaryota; kingdom Viridiplantae; phylum Streptophyta; class Magnoliopsida; order Solanales; family Solanaceae; genus Capsicum; species Capsicum baccatum. The sequence goes on along the minus strand of CM061560.1, from coordinate 151,944,059 downwards.
ATTTTAAAATTATATGCTATTGATAAAGCACCAGGGCCAGACGGATTCACCATGGGTTTCTTCATCAAATGTTGTGAGGTAGTAAAGCAAGATGTAATGAAGACTCTTCAAAATTTTCATGATCATGGGATATTTGAGAAAATTTTCATGCTACATTCATAGCATTGATTCCAAAGAAGCAAGGGGCAAAACAATTGATGGAATTTAGGCCTATAACTCTGATAGGCAACGTTTACAAGTTAATCTCCAAAATTCTCACGGAAAGATTAAAAAGAATCTTGGTTAGATTGATTAACTCCCAACAAATGACATTCATTAAAGGAAGGCAGAGCATGGATGCAGTGTTAATAGCTAATGAAGTTGTCGACTCAAGGTTAAAATGGAAGAAACCAGGAATTTTATGTAAATTGGACATCGAGAAAGCATATGACCATGTCAACTGGGTTTTCTTATGTGTGTCCTGGAAAAGATGGGGTTTGGACAAAGATGGATTCAGTGGATAAAATTTTGTATCTCAATAGTAAGGTTTTCCATATTTATCAACGGATCACTAGTAGTGTTTTTTTACATCAAAGAAACCTCCGACAAGGCAACCCACCCCATTTTTGTTCATCTTAGCCATGGAGGGATCAAACAACATGATAAAAACTGCCAATAATAATGGTTGGCTAAGGGGTTTGAAGTTGCTAGAGCTGGACGTGAGAGTTTGGAAATTACTCATCTCTAATATGCAAATGACACATTGATATTCTGTGAAGCTGAAGAAGATCAATTAAAAATCATAAGACTAATTTTGGTACTCTTTGAAGGAATCTCTGGACTACATGTCAACGGGAAGAAAAGCTTCTTGTACTCTGTTAATGAGGTGGCAAATATGAAAGGGTTGGATGCTACCTTAGGAGTTGAAGTTAGTGTCCTACCGATCATCTACTTGGGTATGCCACTGGGTACCAAATCCAAATCCATAGAAATATGGAATGGAGTAATTGTATCAATAGGTTGGATAGCAGCAGGAGAAGTTTCTAGTACGATGAATGGACCTTCGGACAACAAATTATATTTTCGGGCGAGTGATAAATCTTATGACTTCACCATGAGCTACTCCTCTTCTGAATTCTGGTACGATTGGGTCGAAAGGAGTAGGTTATCATTAAGAACCATGATTTTAAGCAAGAAAGTTTTACTCTGGCTGTGTCATTTATTATGTTTCGCGTCCAAAGCCAGCGGTAACAAAGTTAAAAGATGGAGAATGAATGAGCACCCTTCCAACTATTTTTTTTCTCAGAAATTTAATAGGGCAGGGATGTGACGCCCCGCGTCACTACCCATTAAATTCATCCCGTTTTGGGCCCAATTCCGAGCGTTTCGGGTGCATTTCGGAGCCCGAAGGGGCTTCCACAACGTCTCTTGACAAGGCCAACGTGGGGGCATCTTTGGGAGGTCAAATTACAAGCTCGGGTCAACATTTATGGGGCTTTGGAGCCTTGACCAGCTGAACAGAAACTGCACAACAAAAACAGGTTACTAGACAAGGGCCTTTCCACTAGTTCATGGATTGCATGGCCAAATGTAGAAATGTTGACTAGCATTTATTGTATCCCTTGACTAAGGGGCATTATATATATCTTGTAAGGTCCTTTTGGGCAGATCTTATACTTGTTTTACTCAAGAAATATAATCAGAAAATTGGCTCTTCGGGCCTCCCAAATCGAGTGTCTTCCTTTGCTATTTTCCTTACGAGTTTGTGTGAGTGTTCAAAGGTTCTTGGGGACTGATTTTCGAGCTGGTTAGGACTGAGTTTAGCATCGATATTGAGAGTGTTAAGCTGTCCGCACGTGGCTAAAAATAGGCCCGTGACAAGGGAGATTCATTAGCATCATAGCAGTGCAAGGTCAACGAAGATCCATCATTATTATTCCAGAGTCTATTTAATGGGGGATGGGATATGTTAGCACAGAAAATTAAAGCGTTCATTAATAGGAGGGGTTCACCAATACAGAAGGAAATTTTACAACCACCAAAGATGAGCTCAACCCTTGCAGAAACTACCACAAGACACAGATGGCCGACAAAAAATGGGAATCTGGAAATTTCGAACAACGATAACAGATGTATAAAGATTGTTGGTTTTTCTGGTCTTTCGGAGGACATCCTCAACAGATGTTTAGTGGGCTGCTTTTCTGGTGATTGCTATCTTGTTCCCACCATAGCAAAAGTGAGAAGATGGGTGTTAAGCAAATGGGGTAACACAGTGGGTGTCTTCGACATGAATGGGTTTCAATTTCTTTTCGAGTTCCCTTCCCGAGCCTCAGCAGAGCAAGTCAAGCTTGGCCACTGGAGTATGCAGCAAGCTACACTAGACCTTTCATGGTGGACACCAACTTCTGGGTGCGTCGATGAAAAAGTTAGTCTCGAGTGGTCTTGGGTTAGGATTCTTGGGCTTCCTCTCAGCCTCTGGACCCCAATTGTCATGAAAGAAATTGGAGATTATTGTGGTGGATGAATCGAGATGGAAGGGGAATCAACTCTAAAAAATCATTTAAGATGGGCAAGAATAAAGGCCAAAGGCTCACCCAATTCGATTCCCAGAACGGTGGAGATAGAACATAAAGGGTATTTCTATACACTCTCTCTAGGTTGAAATTCCATCTAGGGTCCGGCGATGCTTATCGAAAAATATAGAAACAGGGCCTTCTAGACCCTATGTTGAGGCTATGGCTAGGGAGGTACAATCCTTGGGAAGAGACGAGGGTTTGAATTTTAAACACCTCACACGTGGAGAAGAGTCAGCTGACACATGCTTTCTTAAAGAAGTTCAATTGGTTTAGATAAGTTCAGCTATTGGGCCAGTTCCATTAAGCCCAATAAATAAGACAACCATCAGCAAAACAACCATATTAAAAATCACCAGTTCTGAGAAAATTGAACCGCCTATTATGTTTGTCTGTGCCCTCTTTGGAACCTATGACAGAATTTTTCGATCCCATGCAACTGGAAGTCTTTTCTTCCACTCACTCTTTTCTCTCTGGTTCCTGATTTTTATACTAAACAAAACCAAGTCTCAAACTCCCAATCCATCCAAGTGATGGATATCTCTGGCCCCATTAAAACAGGGGAGACTTCCCATGAGGTTGAAAGGGACTCACAGATGGTCTTATATGGGAACCATCACCATGCAATATAGAAGATATTCCTTCTACTGAACTTCTCATTGAAAAGGTTGAATCAAAAGCTTCACTGTGGGTGCACTTGAACATCATCAAACTTAGCAAACTATTCGGAGTTGAGTTTGAAGGGTGTGAAGAGGATGCTCTGTCTCTTATGGGAAAATTTTTAGCAGGCACAACACCTGAATTCAAGCCAAAGGGGTAGAAACAATTGAAAGGTTTGATCTAAGACGGACAACCAAGGATTAGGGGGAGGGACAATCTCAAAGTGGATTAATGAAGATAAACATTCTATCATGGAATGTGAGGGGACTGAATGATGGGGAAAAAAAGGGATTAATTAAAACACTCAAGGAATGGAGATGTGATGTGGTGGTTCTACAAGAAACAAAAATAGAAGGGGATATGACCAACATAGCTAGACATGTATGGGGTAACAGATGGGTAGATTTTGTCAACCTTGAGGCTATTGGAACTAGTGGAGGCATTCTCATCATGTGGTATAAAGGAGTGTTGGATGGGGAATTGGTTGAGTCGGGCAGTCAAAGTATTACCTATAAGCTCACTGACTCTAGACAAGACTTCACATGGTTCATCACAGGGGTTTATGGATAAAACAACAGAAGGGAGAGGTTAGAACTATGGTGGGAGTTATCAGCTTCAAGGGGTCTATTTAATGGACCATGGGTTATTTGTGGTGATTTCAACACTACTAGATTTTCTAGCGAAAGAGGCAACACCCACAATCTCACAAGAGCTATGAAGGAGTTTTCTAACTCAATCAATGAACTTGAGCTAGTAGATCCTCCTCTTTCCGGAGGTTCCTTCACCTGGAATAAAGGGAACAACCAAGGTATTGCTTCAAGAATTGATAGGTTTCTCTTTCAACTGAATGGGATGAACAATTTAGCAAGATCAGGCAATATTTGTTGCCCAGAATTGTTTCAGATCACTGTCCAATCCAACTTGCTTGTGGACATTGGGACCAAAGGAAGTCTTATTTCAAGTTTGCTTACTGGTGGTTGGAGGTAGATGGGTTCAAAGATATGGTTAAATCTTGGTGGCTCTCTTTTGCAGTTCAAGGCCGTTCAGACTTTGTTTTAGCTTCGAAGTTGAAATTGTTGAAAGCTAAACTAAAGGAGTGGAATGCCGACAAATTTGGCCATCTGGCAAGGAGAAAATCAGAGTTGCTGGCCCAACTAACAAATCTTGATATTTTGCAGGAACAAAGAAACCTTACTGATGGTGGAACAACAAAACCTTACTGATGGTGAATGGATTCACAAAGCCAATTTATCAATGGACTTTGATGAAATTTCCAAATATGAGGAGTCTTCTTGGAGGCAAAAGTTAAGAATTATATGGTTAAAACAGGGAGATAAGAACACTAAGTTCTTTCACAAGATGGCAAATGCTTATAGGAGATCAAATGCTATAGACAAACTGGAGATCCAGGGAGAGGAAGTCAGCAACTCAAATGTCATCAAAGAAGAAATCATCACTTTTTACAAACAGATGTATTCTGAATCTGAATCATGGAGGCCCAGCTTTATCATCCAGACCTCAATCTCTGATGAGGAAAAATTATGGTTGGAGAGGCCTTTCGAAGAGCAGGAGGTGTTTCACAGTATCAAATTATGTGTAGAAGACAAAGCCCCAGGTCCCGATGGCTATTCAATGGGATTTCTCAGTGCTTGCTGGGAATTTCTGATGGTGGACATCCTCCGGACTATGGGAAATTTTCACTCTCATGCTTTTTTTGAGAAAAGTCTTAATGCTACATATGTGGCTCTTATTCCAAAGGAAAATGGAGCCAAAGAGTTGAGAGATTATATTCCAATTAGCTTGATTAGCAGTATTTACAAGATTATCTCTAAGACCTTAGCAGAAAGAATGAAAAAGGTGATTGAGAAGATAGTAAGCAAACACCAGACGGCCTTCATTAAAGGTAGACAAATTGTTGATGCTTCCCTTATTGCAAACGAATATGTTGATACTAGGCAGAAGGATAAGAAACCCGGCGTCCTTTGTAAACTAGACATTGAGAAAGCTTTCGATCATGTTAACTGGAAGAATTTGATCAATACTATGAGGGCAACGGGCTTTGGGGGTAAATGGATCTACTATTGCATCAGTACAGTGAAGTTCTCTATTCTTATTAATGGATCCCCTAAAGGATTTTTTCAATCCGAAAGGGGTTTAAGGCAAGGAGACCCACTCTCTCCTTTTCTTTTTATCATAGCCATGAAAGGACTTAGCAGTATGTTGAGAATCTCTACAACTAATGGTGATTTGAGGTGGTTCACTGTTCAAAACAGGGAAAATAGTTTGGAGATCTCACATCTTCTTTATGCAGATGATGCTTTGATACTTTATGATGCAGAACCTTCTCAATTGATGCAGTTGAGATTGATTCTTACTGTTTTTGAAGGTATCTCTGGACTTCATGTAAACTGGAGAGCGAGCCAAATGTTTCCTGTCAATGAAGTCCCAAACTGCTACATTCTTGCCGGAATTTTAGGTTGTGAGCTGGGTGCTCTACCTACAAAATATTTGGGTCGTAATTTTAGGTTGTGAGCTGGGTGCTCTACCTACAAAATATTTGGGTCTTTCTTTGGTCTCAAAAAATAAAGCTGTTGATATTTGGGAAGGGGTACTGGATAGATGTGAAATGAGGCTTGCAAGATGGAAAGCCCAATACTTGTCATTAGGGGGAAGGGTCATTCTGGTCAGTATTGTTTTGGACTCTCCTCCCACCTATGTAATGTCTTTTTTTCCCATTCCTGACAAGGTGAGGAAAAGCATCGACAAGCTGAGAAGAAACTTTATTTGGGAAGGGAACATGGGCAGCAAATGTTTGCATTTGGTCAAGTGGAATATTCTGATCTCTAGTAAGAAGGTGGGAGGACTGGGAATCAAAAATCTCAAATTACAAAATATAAGTCTATTATTGAAGTGGCTTTAGAGATATTACATTGAGGAGAAAGCATTATGGCGACAAGTTATACAGTGCAAACATGAACAATTGGGTCACTGGACTACTAAACCAGTGACTTCTGCTTATGGAGTGGGGAATTGGAAATCCATCAGGAATCTTTGGAGGTGTTTATAGCAAATACAGGGGTTAGATTGGGCAATGGGATGAAAATCTCCTTCTGGAAAGACAACTGGTTAGGGAATGGGCCTTTAATAGATTATTTCCATGATCTGTTCACTATTTTATCCTCTCCTAATGCTACAGTTAAGAGCTTTAGACTCCACAAGGGTGGAATATTGTATTTAGAAGGCTCCTATATGACTGGGAGATTCCTAGAGTTACAGATCTCTTGGGTAAGTTTGAAGGTTTTTCCGGCCTAAAGGAGGAGCAGGATTTTCTCACTTGGAAAGGCGGCGCCAAGTCTGTTATCTCTGTCAAAGCAGCTTACAACTACTTAATTGCTCTGGAGCAGATCAACGAACCATGGCCATGGAAGGAGATATGGAAAGCAAAAGTTCCTTCCAAAGTGGTATGTTTTACTTGGTTAGTAGTATGGAAAGCTTGTCTCACTCATGATAAACTTCAAAGAAGGGGTTTTCTGCTCTGTTCTAGGTGCTTTTTGTGCAATCAAGAAGCTGAAACGAATGAACATCTTTTCTTGCATTGCTCATTTACCATACAACTATGGCAACTTTTTGCAGCTCTAGCTCAAATTGTTTGGGTGATGCCCCAGAGTACTTTTGACCTAATATGCAGTTGGAACAATATACAAGGAGAAACTTGTCACAAAGAGTGGTGAAAGAATGTTCCAGCTTGCATATGGTGGACAATTTGGAAAGAGAGAAATGCAAGATGTTTTAAAGGTAGAACCAGTTCAATCCAGAGATCAAGAGCTCCTGCATTTTTGGTGTAAAGAACAGTTAGTTGATGATGTTTAATCATTACTAGACTTTTTAGCCTCTTTGTAAGTTTTTGTTCGATGTTGTATCTGTAGATATGATAGACCAGGCCGTTTAGGGTACTGATGAATATAACTCGTTACCAATTTCAAAAAAAAGGAAAAAAGAAAAGGTTATCACCTAGACAAGTGGAAAGCAGTGATAAAGGGAAAAAGACTTGGAGGTATGGGGATCAAGAATTTCAAGCAACAAAGCAAGGCTTTAAGAATGAAATGGCTTTGGAAGTACTCTAATGAATTACAGACTTTGTGGAGTAGGGTGATTAAAGCTAAGTATGAGGAGGGGGAGAACTGGATGACCAAAGAAGTCACCACTTCATATGGGGTGAGTTTGTGGAGATCTATCAGAGCCTTATGGGAAGAGTTCTAACCAAACACTAAAATCAAAGTAGTGAATGGTGAAAAGACAGGCTTCTGGAAGGATGATTGGCATGAAGCAGACTTTCACAATCTAGTTCTAAACCACCAAGGTACTATAGCAGAATCATGTGTCCCACAAGGATGAAACTTCACTTTCAGAAGACACTTAAATGACTGAGAAATCTTAAGGGTGACAAAGTTCGTAAACATCATTGGTCATTTTTAAGGATTGGAGATTGGAATTGATATTTTAAGGTGGCAGGGAGCTAAAGAAGGGATTTCCAAAGTGGGTGCAACTTACAGGAAGTTGAACCAGGTTGATCACCAGACTTATAGTTGGCCTGGAAACAAATATGGAAAGTCAAAATCCCCCATAAGGTTGCATACTTTGGTTGTTGGCCATGGAAGCAGTGCTCACACAGGATAACTTGATGAAGAGAAGAATAACACTATACCCCAGATGTTTTTTTTTGTGGTGAAATTGTAGAAATAGTTAAGCAAGCTATGGAGACTATTCTTAAGCCTCGAGAACATCTCATGGTGCATGCCTGGGAAAGTCACAGAAGCTTTGTAGAGCTGGGAGGAAATAGGAATGCTGGCCGAGAATAAGAAAAGATGGAGAATAGTCCCAACATGCATCTGGTGGACAATTTTGATGAAGAGGAATCTCAGATGTTATGAGAGCATAGAGAATAGTATGGAGCAAGTCCAGCTGAATTGTATTTTGACCTTGTGTTTTTTATGTAATTAAAAGTACTCAAATGACACTGTCACTATAATTGTTTTTAGACTCATTGTAATAGCAGGGCAGTAGTGTATAGGGTACTTTTGTAAATATGGTTTCAGTGCAACCTATGTACTGTTTGGATCATTACAGAAATAGATAAAGTTACCAGTTTCAAAAAAATAAGTGGTTAATCTCATATTTAGGCCAAGCAATAAGAATGTATTAAAGTAAAACATTTTTGTGTGTGTGACATATTAGAATGAACAGAACATACGAACCAAATAAATACAATGGTACGTAACTATTTTAAATACTCCCTCCATCCTCATGTATGTGTAAGGATTTAACGCCTGGGTCTAACTCAACCCCAAAGGCTAGCTCATGAGGAGAAGATTGTCAAGTCCATATAAGCAAACTATCAGTCCATTCCCAACCAATGTGGGGGTTGGGACTCTAGCCCACTCTAGCACCCCACTTCAAGTCTAGACCCGATTGGAATGTGGACCGAAAGCCCAAATGAGGAAGGATCTATCTCTAATAGCATGTAAAGATAATACACCCGAGCCTAATTCAACCTCAAAAGCTAGCTTATGAGGGGAGGATTGCCCAAGTCCATATAAGCAAACCACCAGTTCATTCTCCAATCAATGTGGGAATCTAACTCACTCTAACAATATGTAAAAGTATTTTGACTAGGCATGAAGTTTAAAAGAAAATGGAAGGCTTTTGAAACTTGCGGTCTAAAATCAGCCAGAAAAGATTATGTGGCTATAAATCATCTCATTAAGGATAAAATTAGAAGTTTAAAGTTACATTGCTACTACATATAGAAATATGTCATTTTTTTTTGAACCGACTAAAAAGAAAAAAAATATTACATAAAATGGGATAGAGGGGAGTACTAGCACTAGTTAATAATGACTTCCATACCTAGGACTTGCAGTCCTTGTCTACTTCAACTTGACTTCTTGTGCCTATTTAAACATCTTAGGTATCACAGGGATTAGTGACTTATTTGTGAAGAGAATACTAACATTGGAAGTAGTGACTTGTTTGGGAAGAGAACATTGTAAGGAACACCAGTAATGGTGACTTGCTTGGGAAGTATGCTACCAGCGGTGGCAAAGGCATGTTTTTTACTAAGGAGGTTTAAAATATAAAAAAGTAAGTATGAAAGGCTTGCAGCATGATAAATGGGCAGAACGATGGACAAAACTAAATTTAACCTATCCAAATTTTAACTCGCCTTGTCTTGTCTCTTTTAACATTTCTTCCTGCTTTTTCGATGCTCCATCGTCTCTTTTAAAATTTTCGTGTATTCTCTTAATAAGGATAATTTTAAAAAAATATAAATTAATGCCGTCTTGATTTCTTATTTTAGAACACAGTAAAAGGCTAGAAAACCACTTAAAAGGGAATGGAGGGTGTAGAAAATCACATTTGAATTGATAGATAATTTTTGAATTACATGGTGTTAGTTTTTGAATTTGATTTGAAAAATATTCTTTAAAATCTGAATTGAAACAAAAATATTTTTTTGAAAGATATAATAAATATCATAATGTAGCTATATGGTTATAATATTTTTTATATTATTCAAAAACTATTTGCTAACCACGTGACTCATTTCCTTTTCTTTTATAAACTTTTTGTTATTGGGAACATTGTTTAGAGAAATAAAATTACAGTTGAAGTATTATTATGACAATTAAATTTAATGTGCTTAAACAAATAGAAGTATATTCTCTTATTTGTACTAATTAAGTGTAAAAGAATGGACGATAGAAACAAGTAACTGGCCTTACTTCTACAGATGGAAAGAAATCTGGAAAATGGTACTTTAATGGCTGAAAGTTGGTACTGTAGTGACCAAGAATTGGAACCAGTCAACCAGTGACCTTGGGGAAATTTTGTTTTGAACCCCCTTGCCCATTGAGCCAAGCTTCTGAACTGTGTCAAGCAAATTAAGTACATGATATATATACCTAACAATCGAATTTGACCTTATATATAATGTAAGAGAACAGGGTTTGGATGAATCCCCTTCCGCACTGGCTGCCGGTCATATGTGGTGTATGACCTTATGTATAGTGTAGGAGAAGGTTTTCGGATAAATCCCCTTACGCCTCTAGCTACGGGTCATATGCACGAGTAGGATCTTTTGTATAGAGATGGACATCATCCAATCATTATAACAATCAATGCAACTTATTTTCATTTTATTGAAATTCTTTTAAGTTTTAATCTTTCTTTACAAGTTTTCTTACAACTTTCCACAATTATCTTATTAGACTAAATGCTAGCCGTAATTAGGTTCTCTTACACAGAGCTTCTGTACATGACTTTCAAACTACTGCACTTTCAAGAAGTAAAACTAGAAAAGCATAGTCAAAGAGCAGTCTCCTCCTCAACATTAATCATTTGACTTTCATTTAGGAACTTTTTGTCGACTATTTTGGCTGCCATCAGCTAACCAACTAAACTTTCAGCCTATTCTATGTACTTGAGTAATTTTTTATTTTTTTTTCCAATTAACGATTTAGTTAGGAAAGACTGGTGAGTGCATAGTAATCAAACAATCTCAGACTTTTGGTATGAATATGATGATTTATTTGTCGCTGTAGGAACTTAATTTCTAAAGTGATATACTTGTTTCCTGAGGACTGACTGTAGCTGGGCTTCTTTTGCCAGGCAGAGGAAGAGGAAACCCTACATCATCCAGCAGTGCACAAAGAGGCAATTCCAGAGCACAAAGTTCTTGTGCATACTGCAGGCAAGCAGGGCATTTGTCAAATGATTGTCCTTCACAAGGTTCTCGTGGTCGCACTGCTCTGTCTCAGGAAGTTGACTTGCAAAATGGTTTGGTGCTCTTCTGTTACCTTATCTGTGTATCTTTTGTATAATGACCAACACCTGCAACTTTCTCACCCTCCCTGTGGAAAGATAATGAGGCAAAAGTAATGCTTGTCCATGGTTGACTTGTTGTCATGTTGACTTGTAGTTGCTCAGGAGACTGACATCATCACCTTCAAATAATGTTGTTAGCATTGGTGGAGGGAATGTGGTGTTGTTTCTTTGTATGTCTTTTTTTTTACAATCCTCACCTCATGAGATAGCTTCTAGGGTTGAGTTAGGCTCATGACCCGTTTTCTTCATACGGTTTTCCATCCATGTTCTTGGTTCACCCATTGTTATGTTGTCCATGCTCGGGGTGTCTAAACCTAGGAGTGATTATATGGTATTGAGAATACTCACCTCATGAACTAGTTTTTGGGGTTAAGTTGGGCCAAAGATTGATTTTCTTTACAAATGTTGGCTCATATTTAAGACAATGGTACCAATTATGATGAAATAAACACAGATATGTCAATTAGAGGTAGTGGTATGGACTGCGTACGCTCTACCCTCCCCAGACCCCACTGTGTGGGAATATATTGGATTTGTTGTTGATGTCAACTTTGCCACTTCTATCATAGGTTTTGAAACTTAATGAGAGTATGTTTTTTATCTTCTGTATCCGAAAGAAATGGATCTTTGGGCCTAACTCAGCCCCAAAAGCTAGCTCATGAGGGGAGAATTGCCCAAGCTCATATAAAGAAACCAATTATCCATCCATTTTTCGATGTGGGACTTAACACTCCCCCGCATGCCTAGACCTCGTTAGCCGGAGTATGACAATATAATATGAGTGGCTAGCATTAGGGAACAAAGAATTGGGATGGAACTGGCTTTGATACCATGAAAGAAATGGATCTTGGTCTAACTCAACCCCAAAAGCTAGCTCATGAGGGGAGAATTGTTCAAGTTTTTCCGGTGTACGACTCTTAACATTATCCATAGTTGAATTCTTGGAATGAAGAAAAAGTTATCACTTTAGGCTTTGGCTCCATATTGGTCTTTGAGTATGAGATATCCATTACAATTTGGTTATCTAGCTGCTTACAACCCTTACCAACCTGAGGATGTTCTTGTGTTACATTTACTCTCTAGCCTTTCCACTTCTAGTCCTATCAATTTTAGAATTTTTTTAAACCAACTAAAGAGTACATGAAGTGACACCGTGAAAATTGAATTCAAAATGTGAAAAATATTGGTCTGGGATGTGATATGGAAGTTCCTCTCTGTTGTTAATTACTATGACCTTGTTGACACCTTACGTTGAATGTTATGATCCTTGAATAACTTTATAGCTGATCCCTTCTGACAATGCAGGAGAATCTTCAATTCCTTGTAATTCATGTGGAGCGCCTTGCATTTTGCGCACTGCCAATACTGCTAACAACAGGGGAAGAAAATTCTTTTCATGTCAATCACAGGGTTGCAACTTTTTTGTGTAAGGAAAACTAATCTTCAACATGAGTCTTTATATTTGGACATTGTTTCCACATGCAAACTTACTATGTGATAAGAATCGGGTTACGTTAATAAACAAGAAAATAATGCGAAACGAAAATACTAAAATTAAAGGCAAGAAATTAAAGATAGGCAAAATTGGAGAATAAAATCCCCAATTTCGAGGTTAAGTGCTAAGAACCCTAATTGATCTTAGTATTCAAAATTAGCGGATTAAGACTAATTATGATACTAATAGAGTTAATTCAAGAACTTAGATCAAAAGTGATCTAGACTCCTATTTCAAAGAAACTAAAGACAACAATTAGTATAAGACTAATCACCTTATTTAATCAACTTTAATAGAAACCAAAGATATCAAATTAAGAATTAATCTTACCTCCTAAAGAATCGTTCTTAGGGTTGCAAGATAAATCCCAAGTAGCCACACACAAAGGTGTAAATAAGAGAAACTCTCAATTAATAATAATATTGTCTGATTAAAAATAACAAAATCCATCCCTATATATAGGGAAAAAAAAAACTATCCCAAATAGCATGGAATTGGAATCTACCTTTATCAAATCTAACTAGGACTAGGAAAAAGTTATCCCAAATAGCATGGGATTAGGATCTACTATTATGAAAATAATAAATAAAATCTTACTAGGACTAGGAAAGCATGTAAAAATAATACCAAAAATTCTCTCCTAAGAAATAAGGAAAAGTTTTCAAATTTACTCACAAACCCATATGAGCTCAATCTTCTTCCTTTTGGGCTTGGACTTGAATTATGAAATATGTGTAGCACTTTGCCCGTTCTTCTCCATAATTCTTGGACTCGTTCTTGGGCTCTTCTTCTATCATAAGCATCTTCTTGATTTCATTGAAGTCCATCAATCTTGATGCAAGTGGACCAGCCTGGATGCTATTACTGTGTACATTTTTTCTTTCTTGTTGTGTACCTCAAACTCCGATTCTTGATTATAATTTGATCCATGACCTATAACGACAGAACTCTGTTAACCCTGAGAATTAATTATAGTTCTTCACCCAAAAGCTGTTCCAGACTTGTCATAACTCATAGTTGACAATATCATATTCTGTTTGGCCAATCTTTAATAGCTGACGCACATCTGCTAATAGAAACCACATCATTATACTGCTAGAACCCATTTATGTATTGGATGTAACAGCTGTTCTAGAGGACAAAAAAATTGAATTGCTGGCATCGGAGCTTCGTTATAATTGCTCAAACCCATCTGTATTACTCAGTTCTTGATAATGCTAAAGTAGTTTGTTAGTTGATACACCTTTTTTCTTTTCTGTATTACAGATGGGAAGATAACCTCACCCGAGGAAGAGCAGAGCGTGCAAATACTTCTGCATCTACTAGCAGCGGAAGAGGTGGCCGTGGTCGTGGCCAGGGTGGTGCGTATCCCAGCAGTGTGTCATTTGTGGCGGCGACAGGTGAACCAATAACTGGCAGATGTTTCATCTGCGGTGATCCTGGTCATTTTGCTAATGTTTGCCCACGTCGTGGTGGATGAATTTCGAACTCTCTTGCATTAAAGGTGTTTGCTGTAAATGGGCCACTCTTAACTCCCAGAACTGTATCTTTTTCAATTTTTTCTTTATGGTACAGTTATATCTGTGCTTGGTCATTGCAATGTGCCTTGCGAGGGAGATGATGCACTCACTTGCATGGTCAGTTACACTAATTGATGATCGCTTAATAGGATGTGAACATAATGCCTATCTTGGTGTATATAGCAGTTCTGCGATACTCTACTTTGTTCAATACTTCTATTGTTGTAACGTCGTGTGTGTAGAGAGATTTTCTTGGAGTGAGATGGTAAGCTTGACCTCAAGGACTGATGCGTAATCTCAGGACCTCCTAATTTACATATGAACCGTTGACCATTGAACGAACTCCTGGAGTCTAATACTTCCAGTTCTAGTTGTGGCAAGTTACCTAAGGGACATGTATAGCTTCCACTGAGATTTACTACAAATATCCTTTTTAAAGTTTTTAAAACCCTCGTAAGCTTGTATTTTCCTCAAGTCCACTAATTTTGGTTTGAATTACCTTTTCCACTCTAGAAATTGAACTGTTTTAAAGGGGGATTTAGGTTCCAATTGTTACTAGCAAAACTAAACAGAGTTTGGTTTCTCGTCCCTGTTGTATACTTTTTACTTTAGAAGAAATGCGTCTACATTCATTGTTTAGAGCATTGGTGTGCAGTTATACCTTTCTGTTTCAAGTGGGCGCGTGCAAATAAGAAACCAATCGTTTTACCTTGGAAAAATAGAGAAAATTAAGGTCCAATGACTTTGGGCCATCTAATTTACAAATATGTTCAGTATATATAGGTAGTGTATGCTGTGTATCAATATGTATATGCATACGTACATACAACATACACAATTGAGTGTATATTTAGTGTAAACTTTGATTAATTTTTGTTGCGCGAAAGAGAAAGGGAACAAGCGGGGTACAAGATTTGGTCAACTCTTCAGGCTCATGACTTGAAGATTGCAGGTTCGAACTCTGTCCCTGCCTAATCAGTGGAACATTATTCACCTGGATAGGTAGGTCCCAACTAGTCTAGAAAATGGGGCTAGTGTTCTTGGTTCCACCTCTTTGTAGGATGATGACACCAATAGCTTTGGAGCACACATGATCATTTCTACTTTTGACTACCAACTTAGAGCTCCTTTCCAACTAGTCAAGTGGCTTTCACTCCTACTATAAACTACTATGTGGCTATTTGGAACTTTTCATAATCAAAGGGGTGGCAAGATCGTCATACCTTCTAGTTGTAGTTGACTTAAGTGCACTTGAAATACCTATAGTCGTCTATTTACAGGCTTATGCTCAGTAGTCAATCAATTTGTTTTTTCGCTTTCTATCGCACGCTACAGCTATTTGTTTATATACTGTGTGAAGTCTAACTAATGGAAAGTGCCTATGAGTTAGTTCCAAGAAAGCGGTCGTCCACATCAGGATTAGAGACTGTTAAAGATGTATTTGCTTTTCCTTTTTTTTGTTGAGATTGGGTTGGTGTGAAGTGTATTGGTTGTCTAGCCTATGCTTTGCAAGCCTACATAGGGTATAAAATGGAAAAGAATGCATTGGATGAAGGCCGGGGCATTGAGAAGGAATGACATTTACAGAGATGGAAGGCCATGGGGAGATACTGTCTATGATCCATGGATCTCCGATCGGGAAACTGTATCCAAGCTTTGTGTCTAGTCTGCACTCTTGGACTTTTCAAACTTAGCAAACTGAAACGTCTTAGTAGCTAAAGAAAGGGAAATTAATTGAGACCTCGTTAGTAGCGTTGAGCGAGAGCGGAGTGGGGGTTTGAAGAAAAACAAAAACGAAGCTTCATTCCTCTCCTTTTAGGCAAGCTACTTCGTTCCTCAGCAAAGTGTTCACTTTTTTTTCGCTAAATTTCATTCAATTTGTTGTGGATTGGATGATGGAAAAACTTGCAAGCTAAGACTTCAAAGATTACCTTATTTAGAAAAGAAAGTTTTTTTTATAAATGTTGAGGTTGAGTAAAGGGGTGGAGCTTGAAGAGCGAAGCAAGCCGTGCCATCCTATCAACGTTTTTCGGCAACAAGCTACAGTCTAACGACCCCCTAACTTAGGTTGGGATGGGGCAAAAACTCCAAAATCCAAAACGTTGGTTAGGGTTCCTGTCCTTTTAAGCAAGCTATTTCGTTCCAAACCTTTCTTTAATAATAAGGTAAGCTTTCAAGTTGTCGCCCTTTTAAATGAGAGTGAATTGTAATTATGAAAAATTAGAAGATCTAGCCAAAGAAGGTGATAGCCTTGTTGATTCATTCCCATGGTTCAATCTTTCCCAGTAAAACGTTGTATGTTCGAATTCTGATTGCTTTTACGCGAGAAAGGGGATCACCCTCTAAGCCTAAGAATTCACGAATGAGAGATAACATATAAGTACAGTGAGAGAAAGGTAAAAAGAACCCTATTTAGGGAGTGCAATAGAGAACCTGAGATCTGATGCAAACAATCAGTTAAAGGAGTGAAGCTTAGAGCCTTTACTTTATGTAAAGTGCACTTACTCTAACGACGTACCTTTTGTATGAAGGGTCAGCGAGGAAATGGGAACAACGACTCACTCACTCTAGTTCTTCCTATTTGACCCGAAATCGATTGATTTAGCCATGAGCAAGTTGAAGAGAGCTCTACCAGTCCTTGGAGGACCGAACCTTTGTATGTGGCAAAATACGGGGAGGACTTGTGGCTAGGGGTGAAAGGCCAATCAAGATTGGATATAGCTATCTTTTCACAAAATCTATTTCAGTAGAGCGCATGATGTCGATGGCCTGATGTAGAGCAGTCAATAGGGTAGGGTGGCCTCATTTAGCCTTACCAACCCTAGGGAAACTCCGAATACAGGCTTAGATCATTTGTACAGACAAACTTTCAAAAATGTTAAGATCCAAAGTCGAGAGGAAAACAACCCAAATCGTACGCTAAGGTCTCTAAGCAATCTCTTAGTGGAAAAAGAAGTGATCGAGCGATGACAACCAGAAGGTGGGCTTGGAAGCAGCCATTCGTTAAAGAAAGTATAATAGTTCGCGGGTCTAGCTCTATGGCACCAAAAACGTATCAGGGCTCAAGTGATTCACTGAAGCGACGAGACCTTGAAAAATGCTTTTTTCAAGTGTTAGTAGCGGAACATTCTATCAATCAGGGAAGGTTTCTGGTGACAAAACCTGGAGATATTAGAAGTGAGAATGCTGACCACCCCCAATACCCAAACCAGGATCGGAGACCACCCCCAATACCCAACCATTGACCACCTTACACCCCATGTCGGAGGAATTCCGAACATATAATAAGATAAGAGAATATCAATTTAAAGACATTATAATAAGTTTATACCTAAAACCAACCAACCAATACCAGTACCAATGCCAATACCAACAGTAATACCAATACCGATACTGTCCATGCCTACAATAGTTCGACAAAGCCTATAATCAAACTAAAGAATATCCAGTCGGGACATGCCCCCGACCATAGCCAAAACTATGACCAAAAGGAATAGTAAAGACAAAGAAATCCTTAGCATGAAATGGGGTCTTCGGAAGTATGAAAGCTCACCACTTCAGTCTAACTCAAAAGTTGTCCCCGAATCACCTAGTCATTGACCAGAAGGAGTGGAAGTATGGTCGGTTCCTGCATCGCATGGGGATACAGCGTTCGAAGACGTTTAGCTAGGTGAACGCTAGCATGTAATTCAGGGATAAAGATAAAGTAATGTCATCAATCCAAAATCAGTCAAACCAATACACATAACCATATGAAAATACATATATACATATATATACCATGTTGGGTTAGAGAACGAGATTTAGCATGCACTTTAAAACCTTAACCTGGACTGTGTATCTTTACAGTCATAAGTCCATCCATAGGTTATATGGGTCCAGTGTTACCCCCTAAACTGGCCCTAGTGCGTATTAGTCGCACGTATCGGAGATATTACAAATGGTCGGGGATTTTCTTGTACCCTTCGCCCTCCATGATACATATATACGTGTATAGACTTGGGGGATTCCCTTGTACCCCCAAAAGAACACAGTCATCAAAACCAACCCTCATGTCGGCCAACATAAGTTTCTAGTGTCCGTCTTTCGGACTCACACCTTTACGGCTAGCTATCACAACCCCCATTATTGCCCAATTAAAACATTTAACACATAAATATATCACCAATTTTAGGAGTCAATTATTAAGGCATTATTAAGTGGTATCGTCCTACCGACTGTAGCTAGCAAGCAATGTCATTAGCCAATACTTAGGGGAATCCCAAGTACCTCACAGACTCCATTATTAAAATCACTTGGGGGATTCCCGTGTACCCTATAAGGTTTTCATAAATCATTCACTTAGGGGATTCTATTGTACTCCACAAGGTTTTTAAAACAATTCTTAACCATTTATACCATGTATTAGTTTCAGGAAACAAGTCAAGCCAAGTGATAATGCATAAACCAAAATCAATTATGCAAATGGGTTGAGTTTATTACCAATTTTCATATCAAAACAATCAATTTAGGGATTCCATTGTACCCCTATTTCTATTCGTCATTCCCATGCACCACATGTTCATAACCATATTTAAAGTATGAATAACTATAATTAAACCATGGAAAAATATTATTCAATAATAAGCAATAAAAACCCTTAACCCTTGTTTCAAACCAAGATAAACATCTCATGAACAATACTTTAAATCACATGCTTTTACAAAATTGAGAATGATGGAAGAATAACATGCCTTAAACACCAAGAATTACAAAAAGAAATCACCCTTAGAAGTCCCAATTGATTAATCTCTTGAAAACCCTATGTGTTCTTAACCTTGAGGATTTGAGAGTGGTTTGAGAAGTTATTTGCCTTGTTTTTTAGGGTTAATGATACCTTAAAGAGGTTATAAAATGTGGGTTTCAAGTTGGGCAAAAGGGGAAATGTCCAGAATGCCCTTAACTTAAAAGCTAGAAAAAGGTCGTCTTTGATTACGAGTCAACCATTGACTCGTAATCATTCCTTACGACTCATCACCATGAGTCATAACCATGGTAGTCTCACTAAGCACACAAATTGCTATCCTTAATACTCCACCAACCGACTCGTAATGGGACCCTATGACTCGTAGGTACCAGTCATAATCAACACAAAACCCATTTAGGGTGTACACTGGACACCCTACGACTTACACCCCACAACTTGTAATATATCCTTACGGATCATATCGAGCCACTCGTACTCAGAGCAGAATCATGCCACAAACTTACATGATTTGGTTACAACTTATCCTAATGAGTCGTCAAGACACCTTACCACTCTTGGGGTTTGTCATAACCAAGGCAGTGAGCTCAAAGCTCAAGAAATTTCTAAGGACCAAAATTCAGAGTATTTCACTAACCGTACCCCAAACCGACACAGGTAAACAAATAGAGTATACTAGGGCTCTTGAGAGAATCATGTCGAAGGAACTCAACAAAATGACCCCATAACTTTGGGAGAATGGGTGTTCTCCTATCTTTTGATTCGGAAAGCGACACATACCAGGGGTAGCGACTGTTTATTAAAAATACAGGACTCTACTAAGTGGTAACACGATGTATAGAATATGACACTTGCCTGGTGCTCGAAGGTTGAAATGAGAAGTGTTATAAGCTTTGAATGGAAGCTTCGGTAAATAGAAAAGTAACTCTAACTCTCCCAAGGTAGAGAAATTCTTTTTTGCATAAGTAACAACCTGTATGAATGGTGTAATGACTACCCCGCTGTATCCAACATAGACCTAATGAAATTGAATTCTCCGTGAAGATGTGGAGTACCAACGGCTAGACGGTGAAGACCCCGTGCACCTTAACTATAACTTCGTAGTGACAACATTAACCGAAAGTGTAGGATATGTGGGAGGTGGTGACATGTAACAACCAATCTTGAAAGACCATTATTTTATCTAAAAGATGTCTAATCGTCGTATCGATAATTTAGAGGGAAATGGGACACTGCGAGGTAGGTAGTCTTTCTGGGGTGGAGCCTCCTAAAGAGTAACAGAGGTGTGCGAAGGTAGGCTCAAGCTAAGATTCTACTCATGAACATAATTGTATAAGCATGCCTGACTGTGAAACCGACTAGTCAAACAGAGACGAAAGTTGGCCATAGTGATCCCGGAGTCCTGCGTGGAAGGGCTCTCGCTCACAAATCAAAGGTATAATAGGGATAATAGGCTGATAAATCCCAATAACTCTTATTGATGAAGTTGTTTGGCACCTCGACGTCGACTCATCATATCCTGGGGTTGAATAAGGTCCCAAGGGTTCAGTTGTTCGTCGATTCAAGTGATACATGAGTTAGGTTTAGAATATCGTGAGACAGTTCGATTTCTATCTACCGTTAGTGTTAAAGGGAGAACTGCGAGGAGCCAACCCTAGTACGAGATGACTGGGTTGGTCTAACCCATGGTATACCGGTTGTTATGCTAATAGCAGTGCCGACAACTAAGTTGGTATGGAAGAATTGCTATGCCATGGAAAATCCTTCTCGATACAAGTTCTCGAATGTAGTTTTTGAGCAAAACTTTGATAGGAAAGAGATGTAAGCACCGCGTAGTATGAAGCGATCTCGTACTAAATGAAACAACTTTCACTTTCCATAATTTCCGCTACCTTTCTAGTTTCCGCCCCTGCTTGCTCATTCACAATTACTACCATAAGAAATTCGTGTTTATCTCTAAAGGGGATTATGCACTCCACGACTTTCTTATGTTATAGGGTCTCAAAGACTGAATTTAGCTACTAACCCTAGCCTGCTAGCTTAAAAACATCCTCCTTACTCTCATGCTTTCCATTGGTCAATAACCAACCAAAGTGCTCTATACTTCTTCACTACTCATATAGGAAAGGTGGAAGAAATTCGATCTCTCTTTTTAGGAGCAAAGCAATCAAATAATGAACCAAACCCATGCAAAACAATTTTCTTCTACCTACCGCAAGTGATATACGCTTTATGCAGAGTTTCACTTCTCCTTTTCCTTCTTCTATTAGTAGTGCCTGTTCTACTAGTTTAACTAGGTCGGATGCGCAAAGTGCTCCAACTAAGTTAACTCAGTTATTTGATGACATCTGCAAAAATAGCGCAGAGTTACTTTGACTTAGAGGTAGAGAATTACCTACAGAGTGGAACATAGCATATCTTGTTCAGGATGTTATGGGAGACGGGGCTCTTAAAATTCTAAGACACTTTCAAGCTACCTATTACAATGTTCTTTTAAGGGGGTCTTTGAGTTGGCCTTTAGAAGATCTCTTGAATTTTCTAGATTTAACCTACAATGTCCTCTAGTATGAGGATACTTAGTGGATCTCTACACCACTTTTTTTATATTCTATAACGGAGGGTCCACGTTAAACAGATTAGGCTACAGAGTACTTTAGGGCCGGAGTAATGAGGCACAAGAGAGCCCGCCAGAAACTGTATAAAAAGAGGTCGAGAACTACATAAATATTAGACTTTCCTTCCTTGGTCTGGGAGGTAATTTATGTAGGTGTACAACTCTTCCTAGGTTGTATTCAATAATGAATCACCAAAGAATCGATTAGTAGTATAACTATGACCGAAGACCTTCTCGCAGATGATTTCTAGTCAGTGTGACGTGAGTGGCTTCTCGATGAATAAGTTGCAACTGCTATTGTAGATACAATTTCATTTTTTATGCAGTTTCATACTATTGATCCCGTCTTACCTGATGATTAGGATTTTCTTTCCCTATTTGAAAAAAGGTGACCTGTGTCACTCTCATTATGCTTCACACATGAAATTATACTGCTTTCAAGGGCTCAAATAAATTTATTTGAGAACTAGTGTAAGGGTTGCCCTATGGGAGAACTTTTACAATCTCTTTCTTTCAGATCTAATTCTCTGTTTAGTGACTCTATCTCTCTTTCTTTTGAAGCTCGTGCAAAGCGTAACTATATGAAGGCCTCGCATTGGTGCTAGTTGAACCTTCTTCGGTCTCTTTCAGCGGTGGGCATACCTTTTTTATTAGTATTGAATTCATGTCATTTTCGCTCATCATTCTTGTTAGAAAAGGAACAAGAAACTCTCTTTGTATGAGGAAAGGTCATATTTAGGAAAAATTGACCAGAATTCCTCTACTACGGATGGATTGATTTAAGTGCGAAACTTGATTCAATATTTACAATTGCTATAGGTTAGGGCTTCTACCGTGCTATTCTATTTCTATGAAGAGGTAGGCGACAAAGACAAGGGATCTTTCTCGCTATGGATAGTTGTTGTTTGCGAGAAATGCCTGTTCCTCTTTATCCTTTCAATAATTATAATTAATAGAGACAAATTTATCCACTGGTATTTCGACGCTCGATCTCTACTCCTCAAAATCCCACTCACAATCTATGGATCACTTAGGGCTAGAAAGATTGGATTCTTCATACAAAGCCAATTGAGATCTTTTTTCAAAACTCGCTCGACACACAAAAGAAAAGACGAAAGACGAGAATCGGTGCTAGGATCAAAACACTTAATAGACATAGAAAGTAAAATAAATGCTTCCTACCCTACAAGAAACTCGGTTGAATCTAATTAGGTCCTCCAGGCAGTCAAGTGTTGACATTGGATTAGGTTTGACTTTCCTTCTCAAATTCCAAATGAACATGGATTCTTTTCTCTATAGTATGGAAAAATATGGTAAACTGATAACCAATCCAATCATAAACCTAATTTGAGAGATGAAACTAGCAAGGATATTATTATGAAGTCAGAGAGAGAGAGAAATGCCATCATAGAGGGATCAACGTGTAAACTTGAAGGGCTAGTGACCTCTTTTAGATCAATAATAAAAGTTAGGGTCAATCGGAGGAGGCCTTACCTCTTAGATGACCCAAGAAAGTCATTAAGATATTTTATGGATCCTCCTAACTTTAGTTACTTAAGGTCGAGTAGTAGACAGGTGAGGCCCACAGTTCTAATAGGATTTTACTTAGAGCTTTTTGCAGCAAAACAAGTCTACAAGCCATTGCGGTGAGGTTATAGGTCTGATTTCTTTCTCATATTGAGATCTTAGAATGCAATACGCAGCCTCCTACAAGGTTACTTTAGATAAAGGTATTTTCTGTATAAGATTGACATCCTCATTTGTTGGTTACTTAGTTCTTAGGTCGTGAGTTCCGATCTTAGTAGTCTTTATTCCCATCCTATGTAAGAACATAGGTTTTTCCCCTCAGTTTATGCTCTCCTTGCTTTAACTAAAAAACTACCCTTAACTTACTTTAGAATGAGTTAGATTTCATGCAAGAAGGATGGACGGGATGCTAAAGAGATTCTATGAGACTAGCGCAATCAGGTAATCGACCAATAATCCACATACATGATAAAAGTGCATTCCATCCCTAGTGTACTTATCCACTAGAATTGAAGGAGAAGAATGACAAAGTCTGCTTCCACAGTAAGGATTGTCGCTTAGTCCAATCCAAGAGCAAATAAGGGATGCCTCAAAGATCTTGCTTATTGGATAACTTTCCTAGTGAATGAGAGAATGTTTGACAAGCTAAGAAAGTCTCATTGAAAGTAGAAACTCAAACTGTGATGACTATTTCACTAGTTTCAAAGGATTGATTGACCTGTGGTATTGAAATCTGGATAGAGGTTCCCTCATAAAGACTAAAACCTCATTACATCAAAAATAGTTGAGGTGCGACAACACTTTGGTAGTGAGTGGAAACTTACTTTCTATCTGGTTAGTAGGAATTTATTACCTGCTCCGGGATTATTCCAAGTTATACAGAGAAGTAAGAATTTGTAATTAAAGCCGAGCCGGCTGAATAGAGGAGTTCTCTTTCCATGTAGCGCTAAGAAGCAAGTTCCGACAACCTATGATGAAATAACTCAAAACAAAAAGGCGCTAAGCGAATAATAGTGTTAGTAGTTTGTGAGGATAATTTTAAGCTTGATAGTGGATTGATGTTCACTATAGCACTATCTAACCTTGAAGGTTAAGTTATTGTGCCATAAACTCTATCCCACACATTTTGTGTGATGTGGCATCACTTATCTAGCTATATTCTATTATTGGTTGACACCATTTTGGAAAACTTTGATTCCAGTTACTGCTTGTTAAATTTCGTTAAGTTCTTTATCAAATACTAATTATTTTGAATCCATTTTCTTTAGGGGTCTAACTTTGTTCTTTCCTTTGAGCTAAGATAAACCCTATCAAAAACTAGTTCCAAAAGCATCTTCCATTCATCTCGACCTAGACTGATCTTCGTTCTGATGATGATAAACCATCATCAATTTGTATAGTATATGTACCCCAAGCCCTTTTTTGTACCATTTTTTTTCTAAAAGGGGGACTTGAACGGGGCTCTCTTCACAGCCCCTAAAGACGTTAGGAAGAGATTTAATCAGCTAGAGTAATAACTTCAATCGATAGAAAAATTTATCAAGACCTAAAACAAATAATTCATCTCTTAGGGAGTCTTTTTATTTTGCATATCTCGACTTGAGAATTTTCCTCATGCTTTTCCATCACGATTTTCTCTTCGAAAACTTTTGCGTCATCGATTCTCGCCCTCGTTCCTTTTATCTTGGACATTGAGATGTTCATGCAAAGCATTCTTTTCTACCCTATGTAGGCGACAAAAGCTATAGAGTTGTAGACTTAAAACCTAAGGATATTTCTTTGACGGGTGATTGGGTCTTAGAATCTTCAAGAAAGTGTAAACTTGTATACAATTTCAATTTTTCTTTCTATATATAGATATGGCTTCTCTTGATGGAATATATCAAGCAAAATCTTTTTTTGGAACCACAACTTAGTGAAGTAGGCAGAATTGCTATTAGGGTCTATCTTAAGGCATGCTCTCCAAAAAGGATTTCCTATCATTGCATGGGTTCCTTTTTGTATAAAACATATTGACTACAAATTGAACTAAAGAAAGAATGTTGATTGTTCGACAACATGAAGACCGCAATCTCGACTTAGTATAATCAAACACCCATCACGAGTCACATGGGCACCCCCAACAGGTAAAATAGTTGTGATATCCCCATTAAGATCTAACTCTAGAAGGATACTATTCATTTATTATTTACACTACTGCTTGCTTTGGAGACTAAACAATGAAAATAATACGTAATAGTCAGCCAAGTAACAATGATACCAAAGACTAGGGTATAGCTTCTTAAATCCCCGGTCAAAATCATCCAACATCAAATTGTATAAGAACTTAGTGATTAACCCAGCGTCTGGGATCCCAACTTCCGTAATACAACAATTAATTATAATTTGGTCATTGGTATCCTTAATAAGGATGCAACTAAGGATATTATGTAGCTATCACAAACCAAGGCTGCCAACTTTCATAAAAATCTTTTACCTTGTGAGGGTGCTAGATTAAGAGAAAAATAGTTAGTTTCTTCCCCTCTCTACCTAATTTGGCAAATAACTCATGACAATCTCTAGGAAAACCACACGACTTCTCCTGCAAGATAGATCAATGCATAAAACAACTATTTAACATATGTGCCAGAGTGGTTAAAAGGTGAACGTCCCTTTCACCGAGACGAACAACCCATTTATAATCAGGGTCCCCTGACTGACATAATGTTTCAACATAAGAATGAATCGCCTTGTCTTTGGGAATACTTAAAACTTAAGTAAGGACGATACATACTTCTCCTCTGAGATAAGAATGATGTTATCATATGCACTTAGGGGGTGGGGGAATGAAAATCGATCACCAATTTTAGCATAGACATATAATATTGATCAGGCAAGTGCTGTTGGAGAATGAATAAGGTGGATTTTCTATAGGTCCTCGCTATCTGAATCAATTCATAATGAACAATGTCTTTAACTTTCTTTGTTATTATTACAGTGTTATCTACAACGAACCAATAAGTAGAGATATGGAGAGAGGGGACAAATTTGTTATAGACCTTTCTTTGCTTTCTTTTATGAACTCTACTGGTTGTCCATGGATTATAGGGGCTTTCCATTGAATATAAATACACTCTGTATTATAATATTGATCACCAATTTTAGCATAGACACATAATATTGATAAAGCAAGTGCTGTCGAAGCATGAATAAGGTGGATTTTTTTGTGGATCCTCGCCTTCTGAATCAATTCAGAATGAACAATACCTCAATCAGTCTTTGTTATTATTATAGTGTTATCTACACCCAACCAATAAGTAGAGATATGGAGAGAGGGGACAACTTTATCGCAGACCTTTCTTTGCTTTCTTTTATGAACTCTAGTGTTCGTCTATGGATTATAGGGGCTTTCCATTATATATAAATACACTTGGTATTCTACTATGCAAATCTCATTTTCCTTTAATAAACCTATAATTCCAATTTACATATGCCGCTGCTTTGGTGAATTTAGTGATCATGGCTGGCTCACCTGATCTTCAGCTGAGTAGTAAGCCTCCTTGAGATAATTATCAATATCCCTTCCTATCAAAATGAGATTTGGAGTTTGCCATTTTAACGATCAAGCCTGTCTTTCAATAGAAACTATTGGAAATTGCCTTAGTTATTCTCTTATATAGTGTAGTCCCCATAGCAATAGGCCTCGGTCTAGTGCAGTTTTGCTTTTTTGGGAATCATTGCTAGGAATAATTGAATTGTACCTGGTTTGCTCCTGTTTGATTTCAATTACCATAATGGATATCGTCCAACATTATGTTCCAATACTGCTCCTAAATTAATCAACTAAGTAGAAGTTGAAGTTAGTTGGAATCCATAAAGTCTAGTAGTTTTTTACTATGAATATCCCCCTATTGATGATATAGAGCTTACGAACCGCCCTTTATCATTATAATCGCGACTATTTTCATGGAAAAAAGTTTTTTTTTGTCAAAGAAGCATTCGTAACACAAACTATAACATAAAGACATTCGATCTGCGTCTAAACGAAATATTGGGAAAGGGCCTGTACTTTCTCTTCTGTGGATACACTATCACTTCTGGCTATGGTATGGGGAAGGGGACGAGAGATATACTCATTGATTTTATATTGATGAGCGGTCATACTTTGATCGTTCGGGAGACATGGCCCCACACGCTACACACAAGAATGAATTATTATGCAGTCAGTTAACTCTTTCCTTTTTGTGGGCAGCCTTTCAAAATGGATCATGTATTTTGGAATATGTCATCACATTATGTACATGTATTCACTTTTCCATTTTTCTGGATATTCCTGCTCGTGCCGAGATAGAGAATTAGGCCAACCATTCTAAGTTTCGAGGTTGGGTCGGATAGGAACGAATCCAATCAGATCTGAACGTAACTTTAAGTTCAGGTACCATATTACAGATAGATAGGAAAGGAGAGTGATAATGAACCTCCTGCCAAGAGGCCAAGTTGCTTGCTAACTCTCAACTACCTGTTAGAAGGAAGTTGTCACGACCCAATTTATGAGTCATGATGGCACGTATTATATTTCACTAGTAGGTAGGCTGAACCATAGCTCGAAGCTTGATACAATGGGCTAACTTGGTGGAAAATGGCCTAAAATATTGAAATTTATAATTGAAGACTTAAATAGCAATAACCTAGTCATACTAGTCTAATAGATAGATAAAAAATCAACAAGCATACCAAGACTCCTATGTTGATACAAAAGCTACTACAAATGACTATGATTGGTAAATAGCCAAGTACAATCTGTCTCAAAGATGAAAGAATAGACATATATAAATAGAAGGAAAAAGGGTAACTCCGACTCCAAGAGCTCACCCAATCTCCGAAATCAGCCTTGTACGAGCGTCGATCAGCGGTGGCATCTAGTACTAGGATTTATACCAAAAAGGTACAAAAGTGTAGTATGATTACCAAAACCACGGGTACTCGGTAGTCATCATCGACCGACTGAGCTAAATTATGATATGAATACGATAAGATACAAGATAAAATGAGCTAAGTCAAGGCAAAATGGGGCAAACCTGGAATAAGATTCGACCCCATCGTACATAAATGAATGAATGCATATGACATAATAATATAAAGATCACATAGCTATAACTACAAGATTGGCCCCCATAAGCCAATATGTGTGGAAAAGTATATAACTCAGTGCAGACCCCCATAAGCTTGGATGGTACAATCAAGGAAACTAAGCAACCGAATTTCCATGCATTACCAAATTGTTATGCCACGAATAAGAATCCATCCAAACCGTACCATGTATACATAATTCCCAATGCCTAACTTGAACTGAAACTCAATAGTACCATCATCATTTGCCGGACTTGAACCAAAACTCTTACTATCAAGATTATTATCAACTACCGGATGCGAACCAAAACTTATATTTATAAATCATACTACCGAACCATATCGACAAGCCATACTGATAAACTAACCCAATAGACTATACCAAGGAGCAATAACAATAGATTATCCATTTTTATCATATTTATACACCGGACCAAAAATCACAACTATAAGCCATATTGATACCCACACCCGTAAACCATACTAATACCGTATCTATTAAGTCCTGCTGATAATCACGCCCATAAGTCTTGTCAATAGTCATATTCATAAGTTATTTCAATAATCATGTCTATAAGTAATTAATCATATCTATTAGCCATAACATATATCACATCTATAACTATATCATGAAGCATATCGATAGGCCATATCATTAATCATATTCGAAATCCATATCAATAATCATATATATATATAAGCCATTTCATTAGCAACAACCAAAATTAGCATCAATCTTTAAATATCCAACTAGCACACTCATTACATATATTCAATCTCCTCAAGTTACAACCCAAACATTAGTAAGGGTATATTATGCGAAAGTAAATCTATAAGGCTAACACAGGTCTTGGCCTAAGATGGGCCGGAGGGGTCCACTTCTAATCCTCAAAATCCATTTTAGGCAACTTTTACCTCGAACTAGGCTAAGGTATCTAAGTTCATTTCCAGATATTAAATAAGCCACAAATAGACCTAAGATAGTAGTTCTTCCCAATCACGAACAACTAATTTAATCCCTCCTAAAATAAAAGCAACTATGGCAATTTCCCCTAACTTACCCAACTAAAACCAATTCCCCCCTAAACATGAAGGACTAAGGCAATTTCACCTAGCTTGAGTAACTAAGGCATTCCAATTCTAAACATGAGCCACAAATCTAAATTCATCTAAGACATGAGTAACTAAGCGAATTACTCCCAATTTACGGTTTCAAGATAGCCTAAATAGTTCAACTAATCCAAATATCCTCATTCATACTTTTAACACCTAAATTCCACCATATATCTAGCATAATATCAAAATCATACTATGAGATAACTCAATCTATGGAGAAGGTAAGCCTAGCCTACCTAGATGCCGAACAAAATCCTGAAGAATTTGTTATATCATTAATTTTCCTTTTTGAGAGGATCTTGCAAGGTGCCACGCTATCAAAATCACAAGCTATTAGTCAAAAAGAGAACAATGATTCCCATATTGCACTATTGTGCTTCAGGTCTAAAATTTCATTAAAACCCTATGTGGGGTCTGCTTGTGGGAATCACATTTTTGAAACCAACACATATGCTCAAGGAGCTTCACTCTCAAGAATGGATGAATTTCGAGCTATAATAGTGCTAAAATTAATCCACTAACTTTTAGGGATTTTAGATAAGAATGGAGAATTTAATCATAAAATTAATGAAAGCTTACCACAAATTCGATGAAGAAACACGTAAAATAAACTTTACCCAAGCTCCAAGATCACCCGCAAATATTTCTCCTAAGTTTCCATACTATTTAGGGTTTTACTCTCTTGAGAATGGGAGAAGAATGGAGAAATCAGGCTAAGTGGGGTATTTATATGCTTCTTAGGTATGAATATGCTGCTAAAGCAGACACTTGGCCACTTTAGCGATTATCGCTAAAGCGCCTAGGTGTCGTTAAAGCGGTACCTGTTTCCACAAGCCAGGCTGCTAAAGTTGACCATGGGATGCTTTAGCGCTAGCAGCTAAAGTGACCAGGTGCCACTAAAGCGGTACTTGTTGGCTAAGATAGGGCCGCTAAAGCGACCAATGGGCCACTAAAGCGCCTCTGCTAAAGCGTCCAAAGGGTCGCTTTAGAGGTCACACCAGATGTCAAGCAACAGTTGGCGACTTGGAATTTTTTTGAGTCTCCATCAACCCCTTGGGATTCATTCAAAATCTCGTGTGTGCAAATGAACTATTTTATCCTATCAAATTTGACATTTGAACTCAGTAGAGCAATCAAAATTTCCATCCAGGTCGTTTTGATGCAAAGTGAGCCCCACACCCACTTGTCATTTTTTTAAATTTCCAAACAATAGTCTGAAATGAGTTTGGGAGCCTCAAGACCCAAACCAAGGGTCCACCCAACCTAAAATCGATGTTTAGAGTTATTGGAACTGTTAGAATTAACATATGAGGTTGTTTGGTTGAATTTTTTTCCCAGTAGCCAATTTGAACCAGCGAAGGCTTCAAAGTAGGGAGTTGGCTCTAAAAATCAAACAAACTGCTCGGTAACCAAATTGTCAGTTCTAGCAAGTTATAAATAACTTGAGGCAGCTAGAAAAGCTCTAAACAATGAAAATGAGTGGAAATACAGAGAATGACCTGAAGGGTCATTCAATATGCACTACTAAAAGAATTTTCATCTACAAAAATAAAGGACTAGGATATACTAAAAGCCTCAAACCGGTGAGGATATTGGGTTTGGATCTCGCTCTAGTTCTCCCAAATAGCCTCTCTAATGTGTCATGCCCCCACTAAACCTTAACTACTGGAATCTCTTTAGTGCCCAACCACCTGACATCACTAGACAAAATGAGCACAAGTTCCTCCACAAAGGTTAGCCACTTATCCAACTGAACTGAGTCCCATTTAAGCATATGATATGGTTTAGGAATATATCATCGTAACATAGAAACATGGAAAATTGATTGGACAACAAAAAAAATCTGGGGGTAAGTCTAACTCATAAGCCACTTTACCAACTGCACAAAGGATCTTAAAGGGTCTGATGAATCTAGGGCTGAGCTTGCTTTTCCTCCCTAATCTCATCGCATCCTTGATAGGTGATACAAGGAGGAATACTCAGCCACCAACTCCAAATCTCAATGCACAAAGTCTACAATCTACATAAGCCATTTCCTACTCTGAGCTGCCCTCAACCTATCCTGAATTCCCCTGACTTTATCCAACAACTCCTAGATCAAGTTAGTACCACAGGGCCTAATCTCAAAAGTTTCAAACCATCTAGTCTGGGAATGACATGTCCTACCATATAAAGACTTAAAAGGAACCATCTCAATACTCGAATAGTAGCTATTATTGTACGCAAACTATGTCAAGGCTAAGTGGCTCCCACTCAGTACGAAGCATATCCTAAAGAACCTAAATAGTCTGCTCTGAATTCCCGTTGGTCTGAGAATTGAAGGCTATACTAAGATCTCTTAAGTACCCAGCTCCTCCTGAAAAACTTTCTAAAATCTAGAAGTTAACACTGAACCTCGATCTAAAATAATAGATATAGGCACACCATGTAAATAAACTATCTACTAACATAGATACGAGCCAACCTTTCGACACTAAAGGGTATCTAGGTAGGAATGAAATGTCCCAACTTTGTCAACCGATCCATAATGACCCAAATACCATAAAAACCACGGGAAATATGAGGAAACCCACTAACAAAGTCCATGGTAATCTGCTCCCATTTCAACTCGAGAATGGGCAACCTCTGAATCAAATCACCAAGTCCTTAATGCTCAGCCTTCACCTGCTGATAATAGAGGCAATGAGCTATATATCTTTTCATACCACGCCACCAATAATATTATCTCAAATCTCTATACATCTTGGTTGTACTGGGTGAACAAAATATTTGAAGTTGTGAGCCTTATGCAAAATCAACTTAATCAAGTTACCTTTGTAGAGCATAACTTGTTGTTTGAAAAATTCTTGAGTTAAGTCTTGATTCCAAGACAAGAGTTATAGAATATTTCATAAATCAAAAAACAATGTGGTATTGTCAACACTTGTCCGTTGGGCATAATTTGTTCTTTTGGGAGGTTCTCGGGCGAAATTTTGTATTAGAGGCAAGACTAATAGAGCATCACATAAACCATGACACAATATGATAGTGTCAACTCTTGTCCATGAGGTGTAACTTGTCGGCTAAGTCTTGTCTCTAAGATAAGAGTTATATAACATCTCATAAATCAAGACACGTAACTTGTTGTTTGAAAGTCCTTGAACTAATTTGAGCCTCTAAGGCAAAAGAGTTATAGAACATCTCACAAATTAAGACATAATGTGGTATGTCAACTCTTACCCATGGGGCATAACTTGTTTGAAAGTCCTTGATTTATAAAATATCTCATAAATCAAGACATAATGTGCTAGTGTCAAATCTTGTCCATGGAGCATAACTTCTTGTTTAAAAGTTCTTGGGCTAAGTCTTACCTCTAAGGCAAGAGTTGTAGAACATCTCATAAATCAAAACATAATGTGATAGTGTCAACTCTTATCCATGGAGTGTAACTTGTTATTTGAAAGTCCTTAGGTTAAGTTTTTCCTCTAAGGCAAAAGTTATAGAACATCCCATAAATCAAGACAATGTGGTAATGTCAACTCTTGTCTTTAGGGTACAACTTGTTATTTGAAAGTTCTTGGTATAAGTCTTGTCTCTAAGGGAAGAGTTATAAAATATCTCATAAATCAATACATAATGTGGTGGTATCAAATATTGTCCCTAGGGCATAACTTATTGTCTGATGGTTCTTAAGCTGAGTCTTACCTCTAAGCCAAGAGTTATAGAGCATTTCATAAGTAAAAAACACAATGTGTTAGTGTTGACTCTTGCCCAATATACGTAATTTGTTTGAAAATTCTTTGGATAAGTTGTGCCTCTAAGGCGAGAGTTGTAGAACATCTCATACATGAAAACATAACGTGGTAGAGTCAACTCTTGCTCGTGGGGCATAATTGTAGTTTGAAAGTCCTTGAGCTAAGTCTTGCCTCTAAGGCAATTGTTGTAGAACATCTCATGAATGAAAACATAACGTGGTAAGAGTGAACTCTTGTCCGTGAGGCATAATTTATACTTTGAAAGTCCTTGAGCTAAGTCTTTCCTCTAAGGCAATAATTGTAGAACATCTCCGAAATAAAAAACATAATGTGGTAGAGTCAACTCTTGCCCGTGGGGCATAATTTGTTGTTTGAAAGTCCTTGAACTAAGTCTTGACTCTAAGGCAATAGTTGTAGAATATCTCATAAATGAAAACATAACTTAGTAGAGTTAACTCTTGCCGCGAGGCCTAATATATTATTTGAAAGTCCCTGAGCTAAGTCTTGCCTCTAAGGTAAGAGTTATAAAACATCTCATAAATTAAAATACAATGTGTTAGTGTCAATTCTTGCCCATGAAGCATAACTTGTTGTTTGAAAGTCATAAGTCTTGCCTTTACAATGTGGTGATGTCAACTCTTGCCCATGAAACGTAAGCTCGTTATTTGAAAGTCATAAGAGAAGAAGAAATTGAAGAAAAATATCAAAAGAACAAAATTATTTTTGTTCAACTCTTACCTTTAGAATGTGATAGTGTCAACTCTTGCTCATGAGATGTAACTTGAATTGAAGAAATCTAAGAAAAGAACAAAAATAATAAAAATTGCGGAAAAATAAGAAAATGAAGAAAAATATTTAAAAAATAAAAATCAAAGAAAATGCAGAAGCTGAGAGAGAATGGAAAAAAAATAAAGGTTGATAAAAATAAATAAAAAGGATTTAATAAAAATAAAGGTTGAGAAAAATTTAAAAAGAAAAATAAATATCAAAGAAAAATAGAAAAAGTTATTTTTATTAAAAATAGACGTTGAGAGGTGTAAAGAAAGAAAAAGTAAGGATTGAGAAAAACTAAAAAGAAAAAGAAAAGGAAAGAAAAAATAAAAAATCAAAGTAAAAGAAAAAAAAAGAAGTTGAGAGGAAAAAAGGAAAAAAAAGTAAGGATTGCGAAAAATCAAAAATAAAAAGAGAAGAAAAATAAAAATTAAAGTAAAATAAAAAATAAAAAAAATAAAAGTTGAAAGATATAAATATGAAATTGTTATCTATTATGAGGATCATTTATATAATTACTCTATTAGTCAGGGGCAATTTCGTTCAAAAAAATATTACTTAATAGGTAAAAGTTATTTTAAGGAAGCTTTTTTATTTGTGCTAAATTTAAAAGACACCCAAATTTGGGTTTATTCGTAAGATTTACCCATTAAAATCTGTCCATTGGACAGATTTGCTGAGTTTAGGCTGAATTTGTTAGCTATAATTAGTTCACACAATAATTATGTACAAACCCCTTACGATAAACGATGAATATTACTTCCTCCGTTTCAAATTAGTTGATCCTCTTTCTAAAAAATTTATTTCAATTTACTTGTCCAACTTATCAAATCAAGATTATTTTACACAAATTCTTCCCATTCTATCCTTAATAGGTATTAAATATAATTACACTTTTCAAAAAAATTTTAAAAATAACACTTACATTTTCAATACAAACTTTATGAAACTTGACTTATTTTCTTCTTTTTAAGGAGTACTACTAGTATTCCTATAAGATTTTCAATCCATGCATGAATATGCTACAATTTTTCATACTTAATTAATTATTGGGTCTTACAATATTAAGAAGAATAAAAAGGTAAAATATATTTCTAATCATTGAATTTCTTATTGAGTGTGCCAAGATTGAAAGAGCCATTTAATTCGAAACGGAGGGAGTATTATCTTCGATTCTCAACATATTTTTCATGTATGTTTGCAACTCACACGTGGACATTTAATCATCCTTTCATTTGGAATAGAGAAAATGATATTGCAGGCTTAATAGATCCATCAATGACAATAATTCCTATTATGCGTCCAAGCACGATGTTCCATCTACACAAAGTGCACACAGAAAAATGAATAAGATATTTCTAAAAATATTAGAATATTACTGTACTTGTGTAATTTTATGGGTTAAATTGTTATGTAGGTTAGATATAATATTAATATAGTACTTAATCCCATGACAATAATTCCTATTATGCGTCCAAGCACGATGTTCCATCTACACAAAGTGCACACAGAAAAATGAATAAGATATTTCTAAAAATATTAGAATATTACTGTACTTGTGTAATTTTATGGGTTAAATTGTTATGTAGGTTAGATATAATATTAATATAGTACTTACGTTATATTGCAATTAGTAAATCTGTCATCAGTGGCGGATTCAGGATTTAAAAATTGTGGGTGCTTAAAAAATTAAAAAGCTAAAAAAAAGTAAAATATTGCCTCAATGAAGTTTGAAATTAGTAAATCTGTCATCAATGGCGGATTCAGGATTTAAGAATTGTGGTGCTTAAAAAATTAAAAAGCTAAAAAAAAGTAAAATATTGCCTCAATGAAGTTTGAACTGGGATGTCCCTTCCAGTGGAGAACCTTAAGATCAATCTAAATATTAGTGCACCAAGCCAATTTTTTGTATTAATGGGTGCTTTTATATTATTTATACCTATTTTTTTTGTATATTTTCTACTTAATTATACCTATTTCGTGTTGAGTTTACTGGGTGCCGGAGCACCCCAAAAAATAATATAGGTCCACCCCTAGCTGCCATTGAAATTAATTTAAATTAATTTACAACTTTATTTAGTTACAATCATTTTTCAAGTTTCATCCCAAAAGAATCCATAGCTTATGGTATAATTTATTTTTGATTAAATTATTAATTTATATTGATATTACATTAACTATTGCTATACATATAATAATTCATTATGTGAAATTTATGGTTAATGGAGAATGATGATACACATGATGAGAAAGATGAGTCAATAGGCATTGGAGAAATTATGGCACTGTTGACTAGGATGATCTCACGCAATTTTTTTTTTACAACCAACATAAATTCATAGTAAGTTTTAGAGCATTAAAGGATGCTATAACATCATTTACAATCCAACTAGGAAAATTAGAAAACCAAATAGTGTTTTGTAATAATGAAGTAGAGAACTTAGTTAAACTATGTGTTGTTTTGTTCCAAGATCTAGGGATATGCACTACGTCTACATCTTCAAAGAAATCTATCAACTTCCAAATATCCTCGCAGATTGTTTCTATCTCCCAAGATGCAACACTTTTTTTAGTATTATATCCACCACGTTTTTTTCATTCAACAAAAGCAATCTCGTCCATCCATTTTCCGTAGCTTTTCCCAGTGCTTCACGAATTGTTAACACTTCAATAGTGATGACCTTCCCAACAAATTGAATTGGGGCGCTAAAGGCTTGAAGCAATTTACCGCAGCTATTCATCATTGCCACTCCAATGCTTGCCATCTTCCTCTCCTTGTGTAAGCTAGCATCCGCAAATAGAATAACACCATCTTGTACATGAGTAATTTTCTTATCATTAAGACATTCAATTATACATTGAGTAGAATGATTAGTAAGCAAGTTATCTTCATATTCATGGCAGTCAAAGAGTGCTTTGTTTACTATTTCATTAGGTTCATAGTTTTCTCCATTGAAGATTGTTCATCATTTGTGATCAACGTTTGAGCACACATTCCTTGTACTTTGAGGGATCTCGTGGAGGATTCAATTTTGAATTCCGTTTGAGAGCCTCGCGAGCCCCTTCTTGACCCAAATTTTAGCTCAATCTTTTAAATAGCAATATGGGTTTTGTTTTACTCCTAATGATGTGTAGATTACCATTTTGATAGTGTGGCGATATTTCGGGATCATGGAGCTAAGACAAGCTATTTATGGGTGATCAAGACTTGTGGTTCAGCATCGAGGTAGGCTTTGGTGTACTCTGTTTTATAAGATAGTGTATGGTATACGTATTATATGCTAGGTAAGGATGATGGGATATAATTATGGGTAGGAGACCGTGACTTAGTCTAATTTAGGTGTTTGGGGATAGAAGGGTGAACCGACCTTTAAGTTGAAATATGTGTTATACTGATAGAAGCCTATCATCCTAGATTATAAGAATGTCGACCATACTTTATACTAAGTATCCTTTAGTATAAGATTTACTACTCGAATTAATGGATTTTCATTATTTCCCAAATTATAGTATTATTGTTATACTAGTTATATATTGTTGGGCCCTAATCCATGGTTACGATATCAGTTGGACTCCGGGTGAGTATTCTACCCTAATAAAAGGGTGTGGTTCTAGCTATAGATGTTTAGGTGCTTTTTGTTGTATTTTTTGGATATAGGTGATGGAATGCATACTATTATGTGCATTCATTCTCATTTAGTGGTCGATTCTAACCAAAACCATGATTACTCTACTATTTTATAACAAGGGATTAATTCCCACTTTTCACTTGTAAAATTAATTCTTTAATAAAGGGGATCATACCACATTATTTACTGATTTATGAGCTTACAAAACTAAAGATGATATTTTAGAAATTAGAACCAGATAGATTTCAGTCTGTGATTTATTCACTCTTTTTACTACTACTATTTACTTTGGTCGAAAGAGATTCTAACTCTTTCTGCTCTAAGATATTGATTTAGTCCAGAAATTAATCCCTGACAATGAATTTATTGACCACAGTAATTTAACCATAGTTTGAGTTCATGCATTTATTATATATGTATCTCTCTGGTACTGGACAAAGTAGATTGATGATAATGATTATTGAAAATCTTGGATAGGGATTAGGTGTAATGACTCTTCAGCTCATTTTTTGTATTTCTGCTCATTTTTGCCTTTTAGAGCTTTCCTATAGCTTTCTCGAGTCATTTATAACTTGCTAGAGCTGATAGTTCGGTTATCAGACAGTTCATTTGATTTTTAGAGTTGATTTCCTATTTTGAAGTCTTCACTCATAAAAATAGGCTATCAGGCAAAAAATCTAGTCAAACGACCTCATATGCCCATTTCGACAGTTCGAACAGCTCTGGATTATCAATTTTAGGCTAGAGGAACCTTTGATTTGGGTCCTAAGGCTTTCAGACTTATTTCGGGCTATTGGCTGGAAAGTGATAAAAATGGCACTTGGTTGTGAGGCCATCTTTTAGTGGAAACAACCTTGAATGAAATTTTAGACCATGCCATTGAGTCTGAAACATTGAATTTAATAGGGTAGCATAATTCGTTTGCATTTAGGGCATTCTAGATGAATCCGAGAGGTCGATGAAAACTTTGAATTTTTTTTGTCCCCAGCTGGTACATCTTCTTAAGAACCACTTGGTTTACTTGGCCACTTAGGCAGACAGTCGATTGATTAAACGACCAGGCTTGACCAGCTGAGGTCTGCTTAAGCAAAGCCCTTACTGCTTAAGTGAAGGCCGCTTAAGCCACAAATGGTCCGCTTAAGCGAAAGGGGTGCAGGAAGCGGATACTGCTTAAGAATTATTTGTTAGTTTAAGTGGTGACCACTTAAGCTGTCTAGTGTCTGCTTAAGCAGCACCGAGGGTCCACTAAATTCCCCAATTAGCCTGATTTTGTCCCATTTTTCTCACAAGTCTCAAGAGTGAAAATTCTAGGGAGTGTGGAAACTTGGGAGAAATATTAATATGTGATTTTTGGGTGTTTTTGATCTTGGATTTCTCATTCTTCACTGAATTCTTGGTAAGTTTCAATTAAATTCATGGTTAGATTCTCTATAATTTTCCAAAATCCCTAGATTATTGGTAGATTGATTTTAGCACTATTTGAGCTCAGAATTTACCATTCTTGTAAATGTTCCTTGAGAATAGAAGGACGTGTTGACAATTTTGAAGGTGCGATTCCATAAGCGGGCCCATATGAGATATTTTATGTGATTTTGGACTCGAAGTATAAAGATTCAATTGGCACCGTTATTCCCATATGGATGTGTAAATTATCATTTTCATAGCGAATTTTACCGAGCTTTCTTCGGCATCCAGGTAGGCTAGGTTTACATTTCTCATAGATTGTGCTAATTTGTAGTATATTTATGATAATGTGCTACATATGGGTTGGGAATTAGGCCTTGAAGTCATAATTAGTATAATTTGGATTATTTAGCCTATAAAAGAACCATAAATTAGGCATAATTGACTTAGTTACTCATGCTTTATGTAGAATTGCCATCTTAGGACTAAATGTGGCTTATTTAATATCTCATAGTAAAATTAGATACGTTAGCCTAGTTCAAAGTTAAATTTTCCTTATAATGGATCAGGGGAATTAAAAGTAGGTCCATCCGACCCCCGTTAGGTCAAGACTATCATTAGCTCATAGTAGACTTTATATGCATGTTTATACCCCTTTAAATGTATATTTAAGATCTTGAAGAGGCTGTATACATGATACTTATAATAGATTGGTACTTGGGAATTGATGCTTGCTTCGGTTCAAGTCCAGCAATTTTGATTTTGAGTTTCAAGTTAAGTTAGGAAAATAATTATATGAGTTCTAGTTCACGCCCGACAATTGATTATATGAGTTCCAATTCAAGTCCGACAGTTGATTATATGAGTTTTGGTTCAAGTCCGACAGTTGATTACATGAGTTTCGATTCAAGTTCGGCATTGAGAGGTAATTTGTGATTTTCATGAAATTAGTTTGTGGTTATGGCTTTGAGACACGGGTAATTAGTATAATTCCAGTTATTTCTCCTCTTTGATTCTACTTTTTGGGCTTATAGGGTCCTATGTTGGGTTATTTACTTTTTCGTATTTAGTGGCTTATGGGGGTCCAATTTTGTAGTGATAACTATGTGTTCTTTTGCGTTATTATTTTAATTTATTTATTCATTTACATTATTTGGAGCATTATTCTAGGTTTTCTCTTTTACCTCGACTTAGCTTATTTATCTACCATTCTTATTATATTTATTTTATGATTTAGCTCAGTTGATCGATACAGCCTTCTGAGTACTCATGGCTTTGATACTCAAACTAAACTTCTATACCTTTTTAGTGCAGATCCAAGTACTAGTTGCCGTTGTTGATGCTGTGATTATGTTGACTAGAGTTTGAAGATAGGGTGAACTCTTGAGCCAGAGTTGACATTTTCTCTTCTTTTACTTTTCCTTAGTCTTTTCGTTTCGAGACTAATGTATATTTGACTATTATAGTACTCATATTTTCTTATTAGTGGCTCTTGTACCGACACTATTAGGTTGTGGGATGATATTACTATCATATTTATCTTTCGTCATTATTATTTCATGATTTATAGTTGTAAGTCTTTTATTTGCAAATTTTTGGCATTTATGCCATTTTTCACCAGATTAGCCTAATGTTTCTAGATCCAGGCTTCGATTTGGCTTACCTACTGGTGGAAAAAATAGGTACCATCATGACTCATAAATTAGGTTGTGATAAATTAGTCTTTGAGTGATAGGTTCATCAATATTATTGGTATAAGAGCAAGTGTCTAGTAAAATCCCACAGATCGAAATAATTATGTCCATTTCTTATCTTCAGGAGGCTATAGGACATTCTTAGAAGATATTTACTTTTTTCAATCACATTATGCTAAGTGTATAAGTTGGTTTTTAAAGATTTTGGTAGTTCACTCTTTTGTAGATGTCTAGGATGCGTGCTACTACTACACGAGATGAGGACTCTGAGTCCGTGACTAAGAATCCTACTTCAGTTAGTGAATGACCTAGAGGTCAAGGACAACCTAGGGATCCATCCCCAATAAGAGACTAGGATAGGGGGCCTTCACCAGACCCTATCCTACTCTGGAGCTAGAGATTTCACCACCCCAGCTAATGGTAGTCCAAGGATCAGTCTAGGATCTACTAGGGTTTATTTCTTCTTCACTGCTCAAAGATGCATTAGTTTAGCTCTTGGGATAAGTTGGTAGTGCACCATTTGATGTGCTTAATTTGTGGATCAGAGTGGTACTGAGGCAGGGTTGCAACCTGTAGTTGTGGCTCCCAGAGTTGAGGTTCCTTATACGTGCGTAGTTGCTCAGTCGATATGTTGCCCAGCCTGCTATGTCTATTGAGAAGTAAAAATTGTTGGGTAGATTTTTGCGATTAACTCCACCTAGGTATTTTGTGCACTAGACAAGGATGCTTATGAGTTCTTAGTTGCTTGTGAGGATAATCTCCATAATTTGGGCCTAGTTGAGACTCGTGGTATGGATTACACTATTTTTTAGTTGGATTTGTCAACTCGACATTGGTGGAGATGTCATCTTTATTCCAGGCCTACTGGATCTACCTCATTGATATGGATTTAGTTCTTTAAGTTTTATTTGGAGAAGTATATGCCTCTCAGTATTAAGAATCATCTCTGAGATCAGCTCTCGAGGTTGGAGTGGTGGTCAATGACTATTTTGGAGTATGAGGCTTGATTTCATGAGTTGGATCGGCATGCTAACTCTATTTTATCAATTAAGTATGAGTGGATTCAATGTTTTGTTCAAGGATTAAGAATTTCTTTTCATATGGATACACAGAGCTTTGTTGCTACATGTATATCTTTTGTTGAGGTTTTTGATATACATAGGTTATGGAAGAGATGTATTACGAGGCCCAAAAGGGCAGCGATAGCGATAAGAGGCCATTATATTAGTATAGTTTTAGTAGAAGCCGTACTGGGTCACGATTTAGAGAAAGTGGTTCCCAGGGTAGGTACCCTCTACATCAGCCTTATCAGTATCAGGGTCAATCTAGTAGGCCCATTCATGCTATACTTAAGATTGTCGATGGAGGCCAGTCTGGTTACACTAA
Source organism: Capsicum baccatum var. pendulum (assembly GCA_030864225.1). Taxonomy (NCBI): domain Eukaryota; kingdom Viridiplantae; phylum Streptophyta; class Magnoliopsida; order Solanales; family Solanaceae; genus Capsicum; species Capsicum baccatum. The sequence goes on along the minus strand of CM061560.1, from coordinate 151,902,220 downwards.
TCATCCTAGCCAGATTTATGGTCAACCTCTGAGGGGTTCATCCTTGAGATATTCTAGTCGTGGTGGTTATTTCGAATCAGCCGGATCTTTTGGTTTTAGTACAACACTTGGGGCGTATTATGGGGCAGTTATTCCAGCAGCTTATAGTGTTCAACAGATTGGGGCAGTACTGACCCCAACTAGAGGTGGTCTGCATGATCGTTGGGGTAGTCCCTAGGGTACACATGGAGGTTCTTAGAGAGGTAGGATAAGAGATCGGTCAAGAGCCCAGCCAGGTGGCGAGCGTGGTCAGTTGTATGATATACTTGCTATACCTAAGACAGAGTCTCCAGATACTATTATTATATACATGATTTTAGTATGCTACCAGCCGACTTTTAATTTATTTGATCTGAGATATATTTATTCTTATGTGTCTGCTTATTATGCCCCATTATTAGAGTTATCTTGGGATTCTTAATCTATGTCATTATATGTATCTACTCTTCTGGGTGATTTTTTAATAGTTGATTAGGTTTATAGATCTTGTGTTGTGACTAATCGAGAGTTTGATACTCAGATATGGTGGATTTTGATGTGATTCTGGGCATGGATTGGTTATCCCCTTTTATGTTGTCTTAAATTATTTTGACAAGACCGTTACCTTAGTCATGCCTAGCAACCCCAGTTGTGTGGCAGAGATCTATTAGCCGTGGGTCGATTGGGATTATTTCTTATTTTTAGGCTAGGAGACTTATTTTTAGGGGTTGTAAGTCTTGTCTCACTTATATTTGTGATGTTAGTGTGGAGAGTCCCTCACTTAACTCTGTTCCTATAGTCCATGAGTTTCCTATTGTTTTCTCTAACGAGTACCTGGTCTTCCTATAGAGCGTGATATTGAGTTTATTATTGATCTTGAGCTTGGAACCCGACCTATTTATATGGCACCTTTTCGTATGTCTCCTGTCAAGCTTAAAATGCTAAATTCTCAGTTGTGGTATCTTCTAGATAAGGATTTCATTAGATTGAGTATGTTGCCTTGGGTGATCTTATCTTGTTCGTGAAGAAGAAGGATGGTTCCTTGCATATATGTATTGACTACATGTAACTTAATAAGGTAACAGTGAAGGATAGGTATCTTATGCTTTGCATTGATGATCTATTTGACTAGCTTTAGGGAGTGGCGGTGTTCTCTAAGATTTACTTGAGGTACAGTTACCACCAGTTGAGGATTTGGGCTGAGGAAATCCCAAAGATAGCCTTTAGGACTCATTATGGCCATTATGAGTTCCAAGTGACATCTTTTGGGTTGACCAATGCCCCAACAATGTTCATGGATTTGATGAATTATGTGTTTAGGCCTTATTTGGATTCCTAGTTAATTGTGTCCATCGATGACATTCTTATATATTCGAGGAGTAGAGAGGAGCATATGCAACATTTGAGGATTGTGATCCAGATTTTGAGAGATCATAGACTTTCTACCAACTTATCTAAGTATTAGTTCTGGCTTGAGTCAGTGACTTTCCTAGGACATGTGGTGTCTAAGATGGAATTATGGTGGACCCAACAAAGATTGAGGCTATTCGTGATTGGGTCAGGCCTAAATATCTGCTTGAGGTTCATAGTTTCATTGACTTGGTTGGTTGTTATAGGTGATTCATTGAGGCTTTTGCTACTATTACAGTGCCAATGACCAGATTGACTCAGATAGAGGTTTCTTTCTAGTGGTTCAAGGAGTGTGAGTTAAGATTTTAAAAGCTCAAGGGATTTGTCACTTTAACTGCTATATTGTCTCTTTTTATTGAGGGTAAGGGATTCACTGTGATGCTTTTGGTGTTGGTTTAGGTTGTGTGTTGATGCAACAAGGTCAAATTATTACTTATGTGTTGAGGTAGATAAAGGTTCACGAGCTCAACTTCCCATTAATGATTTGGAGTTGGCAGCGATAGTTTTCACACTTTAGATTTAGAGGCATTATCTTTATGGTATGCATTGGTGAGATCTGTACGGATCATCATAGTCTTCAACACCTTATGACTCAAAGAGAGCTTAATTCTAAGAAGCGTAGATGGATGAAGTTGCTTAAGGATTATAAAAACTCCATTCTATATCATCTAGGCAAAGCGAACCTAGTAGGGGATGCCTTGAGCCAAAAGGCAGCAAGTATGAGTAGCTTGTATTGTATCTCAGTTTCTCAGAGTCCGTTGGTGTGGGGCATCCAATCCTTAGCCAACTTGATGGTGTGACTTGATATCTTTGTTCCCAGGAGGATTCTTGTTAGTACTGAGGCAAGGTGTACTTTATTTGAGTAGATTTGGAGTCTCCAGTTCGAGGATGTGAGACTTTATATCATCAATGACTAGGTGTTGAGTAGTGTGTCCAAGAGGGATACCATAGATTCAAAGGGTGTTCTGAGATATGGTGACCACCTTTGTGTTTTGAGGGTTGGAGACTTGATTTAGTCAATATTACATGAGGATTATATCTATACATACTCTATTCACCCTGGTACAACTAAGATGTATAAAGATTTTAGGTAACACTATTGCTGGAGTGGCATGAAGAGAGTGTGGCAGACTTTGTAGCTCATTGCCTATGTTGTTAGAATATTAAGGACAAGCATTAGAGACTTGGTGGCTTGAATCAAATGTTGCTTATTCTTGAGTTGAAGTGGGAGCGGATCACCATGGACTTTGTTAGTGGTCCACCTCAAACTTTTCATGATTTTGATGGTATTTGGGTTATTGTAGATTGGTTGACCAAGTTGGCATACTTTATTCGTATTCAGATGTACTTTAGCACCAAGAGGTTAGCCCGTATCTATGTTCATGCAATAGTTCATTTGAATGGTGTGCATATCCGTCATATCAGATTCGGTTCAGTATTCACTTCTAGCTTTTGGCATGTTTTTTAGGAGGAGTTGGGTACTCAAATAGATCTTAGCACAACCTTCCAACCCCAGACCAATGGACAGTCAAAGTAGACTATTCAGATTATTAAGGATATGCTACGTGAGGATTATATCTATAGATACTGTATTCACCCTGGTACAACTAAGATGTATAAAGATTTTAGGTAATACTATTGCTGGAGTGGCATGAAGAGAGATGTGGCAGACTTTGTAGCGTATTGTCTATGTTGTTAGAATATTAAGGACAAGTATTAGAGACTTGGTGGCTTGAATCAAATGTTGCTTATTCTTAAGTTGAAGTGGAAGTGGATCACCATGGACTTTGTTAGTGGTCCACCTCAAACTTTCCATGATTTTGATGGTATTTGGGTTATTGTAGATTGGTTGACCAAGTCGGCATACTTTATTCGTATTTAGATGTCCTTTAGCATCGAGAGGTTAGCCCGTATCATACAAGCCTTGGTAAGATTGTAGGATCTAACTTGGTAAGATTGTAGGATCTAACTACAATCATACTTGGTTCATAGGTTTGAAGGTTCAATAACGAGAATCTATGGGACACACAATCGTACCTAGGATTGTGGTTCCCTCTTGTGGTTGAAATGTATACTTGTTCAACTTTTAGATGTTGAGGTTTTGTAGATCAGATGAGACCATTGTACTATTGTACAATATAACCACGATCGTGGTTTGGCTTATGTTATCTCACTGTAGGACAATACTTTACTAAAAAGGCCATAATGCTTCACTCTGATATCATATTAAGTCAAAACTAGGTGTGCTGGAAATATAATTCAAATATCTATTATTTGGTTGGTATAGAGATCAAATATGCTACAAAATATAAAATTTATGCTCATTTGAAGCTTATCATTTCTAAAGGAATTAATTGGTAAGGAAGGTTTTGGCTTAGTTATGGGCTATGAGGTACTTATGTCCATGGTACAAGGAAAAATCCCTTCTCATACTGTTAACACTTAATTTTTAATCCTATATGTACTTGAAGCATGGTTCTAGCCTTGGCTTGAATATTTGGGGTGTTAGTATACAAGCTAGAAATCTCACTGATAAATAACCATCATTATGATAAAACCCTTGGGTTTACTAACAAGGTTCACCTAAAGAGAAATATACCTCTCAATCATAGCTATGGTAGGTTAATCCTCCACAACATATAAAATAAAAGCTTACTTCTGTTATATTATTATGTGATTAGCTTTCTCCTTTATAATATCCTGTAAGATTGTAAGCTCGATTCAGCTCTTATTAGTATGCTTAAGGGGTCCAAAGCTTGGATTTTTTTCACCAAGTGTTAAAGACTTATGTCATTTTTAAGACCCCTAAACTTTGAAGATTTTTATTTTAGTCTTCCCAACCTTGAAACATTGATTTTTGAGTTGAAACATGTTTGGTATTGTTAAAGGTATGTCTCGAGGAAGTTTCAGTATTTTTAGATGAGCGTATGGGTGTGTTGCAAAAATGAAACCAGTAGACCCACCGGGATAGGTCCGCTGTACCTTGTCTAGTCCGTTGGGATAGAGCCTGTGGTGCCTGGTTTAGTCCACCGAATTGAAGCCTGAGGCGCAGGGCTTACCCCGTCAGTCTGGAGTTCGCGGCGTGCCTATGCCCATTCATCCAGCCCCTTGGCCTTTAAGCTAAGGGGAATTTAGGTCATTTTCCCTTATCCTATTTCGCTCATAACATGAATTGAGGCTTCCAAAAGGGCATTATTTTCCTCTTTCACTCAAATTCTTCCCAAAAAATCCTCCTTCTTCCCAAGAATAAATTCAAGCTTCATCCTCAATAAATCAAGAGTTCAAGCTTCCAATCTAATAAATCTTAAAGAATGTAGTTGTTAAGGTATGTGGGATGTTCATCCATGGGTCCCTTTCACCCATGGAGCCCAAAATCCTCTTTTGGTTTAATTTATGAGTTTATACATGTTCAAGATGAAATAAATCCATGAATCTCCTGTTATTTCAATTTCAAGTTATGGTTACAAGGGTTTTTAAGTGAAATGAGTCATATCATGTTTTAAGTATTGCTATCCCATGTCATGTTCAATTGATTTCAAGATAAATCCCTAAATTATGAATTTAACCATGTAATCATGTTGTTTCCTCATGTTTAAGACATTCCCATGCTCACGCTTATAATTCTTACATGTTTAATGAATATCCATGTTTTGGATCTTTGAACCAAGATTGCATACTACTGTATTTCAAGTTTGATATCATATTTTTATAATCATTCAGTGATGGTGGGTTATGAACACCCGATACTTATGTGTTTTACATGATTTTAAATTTTCAAGAAATGATTTAGCTAAACCATGTATATTATTGTTTTTTCTCAGTTGATATAACCATGATGAGTACTATCAAAAATAATGTTCTATTAACCTTAGTTCAGTTCAGTAACGTTTAGTTTAGTTGGGAGTAGGATTTAGCACTAAGCGAACCTAGGGATGGGGGCTCACCCACCTGTTAGGACTGGGTCCTTAGAAGCAGTCCTTAAGTTCAAGAACTACGTGGCCATTTTAGGATTATGAGATATCACCTACTAGTTTAGGATTGACACACTTTTAGGGTTCATCCGCCAGTTTAGGACTGACTCCCTAGTCTTCAAGACATCAGATTAATGGATCCACATCGTCATTCATGTGTTGGTACCCGTGGCATAGTACTAAAACCCTTCTAGTTGGGGTTATAGGTTGGATCGTGATTAGCTCAGATTGGGGCATGTCGGTTACACGATACCTCCCACAGTCTCAGTACAGTAATCAGTTATTTCAGTTCAGGCTTTCTTAACCAAGTGTACAAATTCTCAGTTATTTAATTATACATCTTTTAATATTTTAGTTTATATATATCTCAAAAATATGTTTATTTTTGGTCTTGCATTCTCAGATATTACATGTTCATGCATCTATGCTTAGTTACCTCATGAATTTAGTCGGTCTTCATCTTTTATATCAGTACATTCAACATACTGACCACTTACTTTTCTTTGTGCTATGTTGTCTTATAATATAGGTTCGAGCGCACAGTTTGCCGACCATTCTTAGACAGCTCAACGATACTCGGTAGCAGTAGTAGTGAGTCCTCATCCATCGAGGATATAATTTGTTTATTTAAGTTACTTTAGTGCTTTCTTATGTTCAGTCAGTTGGATTTAGTTGGAGGTCTATCCCATCTATTCCTCATGATGTTTAGAGGCTTTCAGATAATTAGTTAGATAGTCAATCAATCAATTATTTCAGTATTATCTGTTGTTTTTAGATAGACAATTGATTTTTAGTATTTTGTCAGCTATTTCAAATATGTTTTGATACATATTTTGGTATCCAGTTTTACAGTATCTTATCAACTCACCTTCCACATAAGTTTTGTATTACTATTTTGTTCAAGGCTCACAGCAGGTACTAGCTCATGGGTTAGTTTGTGGTCACTTATGGTCTTAAGCACCTTTATCGCGACTAGGGGGTAGCCTCGGGTTGGGACAAAACTTGATATCAGAGCCTAAGGATTTAAAGTGTCCTAAGGAGTCTGAAAGTCGTGTTGAGTAAAGTCTTATGCATGGGTGTGAAGCGTGCCACACTAATGGACAATAGGCTATGAAACATCTTTAGGAAAGTTTCCCTTATTTAGTGTTCATGTGATGCGAAAGAGCTTGAGCTCTATTTAAACCCTCTTTCTAACTCATCCTTCATTTTGTTTGCAGACAATGCCTCCCAAAAGAGATAACAGAAGAAGAAATGGGGATCAGCCTGCACCACTACCTGTTCAAGAAGATCCCCTGAATGAGCATATTTCTCACACTGAATTCAGGGCCGCCTGTATGGCCTTGGCCCATTTAGTAGGTTCTTGGAACAACAAGTAGGCTGTTACCCCAGCCAATCAATTATCAAATATAGATGCAGTTAGGATTCGGGACTTTACTTGGATAAATCCCCTTTTGTTTTCAAGATCCAAGTCTGAGGAGGATCCGTAGGAGTTTCTGGATATGGTACAGAAGGTGACTGATATTATGGGCTTCACTTAGAGTAAGAGTGCTGAGTTGGTTGTATATCAATTGTGGGATGTAGCTCACACTTGGTTTAAGAGGTGAAAGAAGGACTGAGGTATAGAGGCAAGGCCTATTGAGTGGGAGGAGTTTGCCATGGCTTTGTTAAATAGGTTCTTTCCATTATAGTTGAGGGAAAGTAAGGTGTAGGAGTTCATCAATTTGAAGCAAGGTAGTATGAGTGTGAAGGAGTACTTGCTTAAGTTCACTCAGTTGGCGAGGTATGCTCCTACAATGGTGGCAGACAATAAGTCTAAAATGAGTAAGTTTGTATCTGGTGTATCTGATAGTGTGGTCAAGGAGTGTAGAATTGCCATGTTTATTAAGGAGATGGACCTATCTAGACTTAGGGTTCATTCTCAACAGATCGATAAAGAGAAGATTAAAGAGAGAGAGAGAGAATAAGAGGGACAAAACAGGTAGTTTTAACTTTTCTCAGCCAAGGCCTGAAGGTGGTAACCGTTCTCAATTCCATCAAAAATTTTCAGCCCCAGCTCCATCTTCAGCTAGTGCGCCAGTGCTTAAGTTCAGGCAAGACAGTCAGGATAGAGCGCCATGCTCTAATCTAGAGTAGTGTACATAGTGGTCGTACTAATCCACTCTACAGGAAATATGGTAGGAATCATCAAGGTGAGTGTAAGGCTGGTAGTGATGTATGTTTTCCTTGTGGCAAGCTAGGTCACAAGGTTAGGGATTTCTCGAGGACTAGTTAGTAGGGTCAGTCCCATTATTCTTCAGCTCCAGCAGGTCGCCCGACTCAGCAGGGTGCTACTTTCACTGCAACCAGTGGGTAGCGTCAAAATAGGTTGTATGCACTCCAGACTCAACATGATTAGGAAAGTTCTCCTGATGTGGTTATGGGTACGTTACAAGTTTTCCATCTTCATGTTTATGCATTGTTAGATCCCAAAGCTTCATTTTATTTAGTAACTCCTTATATAGTCGTCAACTTTGGTGTTAGTCCCAAAATATTAGCAAAGCCTTTCTCAGTGTCTACCCCAGTGGGTAAATCTATTATAGTGAGATGGGTATACAAAAATTACCCGGTCACAGTGTCTCATAAAGTCACCTCAATTGATCTTGTGGAGTTAGAAATGATCAATTTTGATGTCATTCTCGATAGGGATTGGCTCCACTTATGTTATGCTTCAGTTGATTGTAGAAATAGGGTCTTTCAGTTTCAGTTTCCCAATGAACCAGTCATTGAATGGAGGTTTAGTACTTTTGTGCTTAGGGGGCAGATTGTTTCATAGTTTAAAGCAAGAAAAATTATATCTATAGGGTGTGTTTACCATCTTGTTTGAGTCAAAGACTTTAGTTCTGTGACTCCAATTCTCAAGTCAGTTTTAGTAGTAAGGGAATTTCCAGATGTGTTCCCTGAAAATCTTCCCAGAGTTCCTCCCGAAAGAGAAATTGACTTCAAAATAGATCTCCTTCTAAATACCCAACCTATCTTTATTCCACCTTAGCAATGGATCTAGACGATCTTAAGGAGTTGAAAGAATAGTTAAAAGATCTCTAAGATAAAGGTTTCATCAAGCCCAGTATTTCTCTATAGGGCACTCCAATCTTATTTGTGTGTAAAAAAGATGGTTCTCTCAGAATGTGCATTGACTACCATCAGTTTAACAAAGTCACAATTAAGAATAAGTATCCACTCCCCAAAATCGGTGTCTTGTTCGACCAACTTTAAGGTGCCAATTATTTCTCTAAGATAGACCTCAGATCTGGCTATCATTAGCTTAGAGTCAGAGTATCTGACATTCTGAAGACAACTTTCAGAACTAGGTATGGTCACTTTGAATTCCTAGTTATGTCTTTTGGACTAACGAATGCCCCTGCAACTTTCATGAACTTAATAAATAGGGTGTTCAAACAGTACTTGGACATGTTCGTCAGAGTCTTCATTGATGATATCCTTGTCTATTCTTATAATGAGAATAATCATGCAAACCATCTGAGAACTGTGTTGCATACCCTTTGAGCTCATCAATTATTTGTCAAATTTAGTAAGTGTGAATTTTGGCTGAGATCAGTAGCTTTTCTTGGCCATATTATTTTCGGTTATGGCATTAGAGTTGACCCTCAAAAGACTGAAGCAGTGAGAAACTAACCTAGACCCATCTCTCCATCAGACATCAAAAGTTTCTTAGGTTTGGCTGGCTATTATAGATGGTTTGTTGAATGGTTTTCTTATATTGCATCCCCCATATTGACTTAGAAGAAAGTCAAATTTCAGTGGTCAAATTCTTGCGAGAAGAGTTTTTAGGAGTTGAAGACTTGACTTACTTTTGCCTTAGTTTTGACCTTTCCAAATGGTTCATATGGATTTGTAGTTTACTATGATGCTTCCAGAATTGGTCATGGTTATGTTTTGATATAGAGAGGTAAGGTCATAGCCTATGCCTCTAGACAGCTTAAACCCTATGAAAAGAATTATCCTACCCATGATCTTGAGTTGGCAACTGTTGTTTTTGACTTGAAAATTTGGAGACATTATCTTTATAGGGTTCATGTTGATGTGTTCATTAATCATAAGAGTTTACTGTACGTGTTCACGTATAAATATTTAAACCTTCGTCAGAGAAGGTGGCTTGAGTTGTTAAAAGACTATTGGAAGGATTCTATTGTCCATCATATCAGATAGAGGTACTCAATTTACCTCTCATTTTTTGAAGGCTTTTTAGAAGGGTCTTGGTACCCAAGTTTATCTTAGTACAACTTTTCATCTTCAAGCAGATGGTCAGGCAGAGAGGACCAGTCAGACATTAGAGGACATGTTGAGGGCATGTGTTATTGACTTTAAAGGTAGTTGGGATGACCACTTACCTTTGATTGAGCTTGCTTACAACAATAGTTATCACTCCAGTATTCAGATGACTCCGTTTGAAAATCTCTATAGAAGGAGATGTAGATCTCTTATTGGTTGGTTTAAAGTAGGTAAGACTACATTGATAGGGCCAGATTCAATATTTGAGGTGATGGAGAAAGTTTAATTGATTCGCGAGAGGCTGAAGATAGCTCAAAGCCGTCAGAAATCTTATGCAGATGTGAAGAGAGGAGATCTTAAGTTTGAGGGTAGTGATTTGGTTTATTTGATGATTTTACCTATGAGTGAGTGAAGATATTTGGCAAGAAGGGGAAACTCAATCCCTAATATATTGGCCCATATAAAATCTTGAGTCATTTCGGGAAAGTAGCTTACGAGCTAGAGTTGCCTGCAGATTTGGCGTCAGTATATCCAGTATTACATATTTCCTTGTTAAAGAAATGTATTGGTGATTCAGGTGTACTTGTTCCTTTACAAGATATGGACTTTAAGGATAGTTTTTCCTACAAAGAAGTCCCCGTTGAAATTCTTGATCGTCGAATTCATAAACTAAGGAATAAAGAGGTTCCCATGATTAAGGTTCTTTGGCAGAATCAGTCTGTTGAGGGAGATACTTGGGATACAAAAGTAGATATATGAACCAAGTACCCTCGTCTTTTCTTTACAAACCCAGACTCAGCTTAAGGTAACGATCTTTCTTAGATTGACTCTTTTTTGTTCTCAGTTTCAACTATGTAACTAATCTCATGTCATTGCATATATTTACGAAATCAATTTAGTTCATGTATCATATTTCAGACTCAGTTATGTAATCATGTTTCAAGTCATGAATGTTCAATATATGATCTCAGTTTCCTCGGTAGTCTCTGACTAACTAGTATTATTCGAGGATGAATATTCCCAAGTGGGAGATATTGTAACACCCCGTAAGATCTTAAGCTTGATTCAACTCTTAGTTATTGCTTAAGGGGTCCAAGTCTTGGAATTTTTCACTAAGTGTTAAGGACATAGTCATTTTCAAGACTCCTAAACTTTGATGATTTTTATTTTGGTCTTCCCGACCTCAAAATATTGATTTCTTAGTTGAAATATGCTCAGGGTTGTTAAAGATATGTCTCGGGGAAGTTTTAGAATTTTTGGATGGGAGTATGGGTGTGTTTAGAAAATAAAACCAGTAAACCCACTGGGATAGGCTGGCGACGCCTGATCTAGTCCACGGGAGAGACCCCATGGTGCCCGGTCTGGTCCGCTGGTATAGGGCCTATGAGGCCCGGTCTAGTCTACCAGATTAGGGAGATAGTCTATGGATCAACTAGATTCTGTTACCGCGATCACAGTTGACTGACTACAATCGTGGATAAATGGGTAGCCATGATCGCGCCTGGGGACTGCAGTCGGGATAAACAAGGGCATGTCTGCTCCCCTGCTTTACCCCTGTTCAGCGTTTCTGCTCACTTGAAGCTTATTACTCCTTTAATTGGCTTTCACCTCAAATTATACACATTTCTTTCTCTCTAAGCTTATGCAAAGCTCTCCATAGTGTCACACATACATGAGTTATTTATATACAAAAACTAACCATCAAAGCTATAAAAATATAATAAAAAGGATATGAGCCATGCTCGTGGAATTTGTGGGTTGCCTCCCACACAGTGCCTTAGTTATCATCATGGAACAACGTTGGCATGTATCAATTTGTCAAGGAGGGTCCACAGGACCCCACTTATCAAAATCTTCCTCATCAATTAACTGACCAATAATGCTTTTTACCTCTTTCTTCTCTTTGTCAATTAGACTTTGGGACAGCCTTTCTTTTGATCAATCATTGGGTAATTTTTCACCTAAGTCCTCTGTCATGTGCTCTTCCTTTATCCTTATACCCTCTGCATGCATCGCCAATATTTGATCATTATTTTGGAGGTTGGCGATTGTGCCAAAGTGGATTTCCCACTTAGTTTTAGCGTCTAGACGTGCGATGATTAGATCTATTGGATTTTCCAATTCTTTAATAGAAATCGAAAGGGAGACCACCATTCTATAGAGTGAAATGAAGAAATCTTTTAATTCACGGACCATTTGTTCATTCCCTCAAATTTGTTCAAAATTTTTGCAAGGAGATCCTTCGTTCTACCTCTGTTAGCGTCAATAGAGCTTGACTCTTTGTTAGAATCCCAATCATGATGAGGTGCAAAATAACAACCTTCATGCTCCTGTTCTCTTCAAACTCAACTACCAACCTAATTTATCCAACTTTGATTCCCACCTTGCCTATGGTAGGTCAGGCGAGAACCCTCTGAGGGGTTTTCTAAATACTGAATTTCTTCGTCATCTTTGCCATGGGCTTTTGGTGGAGCACCCATGACATACTTAGTTAGGAGCTCAAGTTGAGTCAATATCTTTGCCAAGGTTTCCTCTTGCTCGTCGCCCCAGTTTTATTGTTCCTTGCTAACCATGGGCTTGAGTGAAGATCTAGTAGAGATGTGGTAATATCGGGTATGTTATTCTTGATTTTGATTAGTTACCTCTCTCAACATTTTTGTAGCCGTATTGAAATGCAAGTTTAAGAAAGGCCCTTCTGCCGCATTGTTTACCACCATTTGGTTCAAAGACTCAAGTGCCTGATAGAATATTTGAAGAAGTGTCTTCCATAATATCTCATGGTTTGGACATTGGGCTAACTTTCTATGAAATTTCTCCCATAATTAGTGAAGTGGTTCCCCGCTCCTTTGTCTAAAATTCACAATTTTATCCCTTGATTGATAGACCTTGGAAGGATGGGAGTATTGGTCTAAGAAAATCCTTGTGAGTTCACTCCATGAAGTGATTGAGTTCGTAGGGAGTGAGCGGAACCATAACAATGCTTCACCCGTTAGTGAGAATGGGAATAGATGAAGCCGAAAGGCCTCTTGAGTGGTGCAAGAAATGTTAAGTGGTATGCACACCTCCAAAATAATCCTTAAGTGAACATATGGATCTTCATGTTCTTGACCTCCGTATAGCCCTTTTATTTGTAACACATGAATCATGGTACTAGTCACATAGAATGTCCCACCCCCATGATGACATAGGATACAGTTTTCACTCGCATGACCCCTATCATTTAAGTTGCTCTCTCCCTAAGTATAATCGGATGGTTCCACATGATTAGGGCCTTCACTCATGGATCTGTTTATGCTAGAATTACCTAAAAAGATTCAAAAACAACAAGAAAAATAAAGTGTGACACTTCGAATGCTCCAAAGTTAGAGTAACACCACACAAGAAAAATCTAAACTTTACTCCCCGACAATGGTGCGATTTTGATAATGCTCAAATCACTTCCATAATTAGGGGTGAGATAGTCATTGTCAAGTAACCCAATGTAAATCAGGGTCAAATCTCAAGGAGTGAATGCTATAGACTTTAGACCTTTGGGTATTCCAATTACTATAAGGTCATCCGAAATACTAAAGAAAAAGACATGTATAAATAAATGGGGGGATTTGTTTGGAAACCTTGTTTACTACTACCTTTAGCAAGTAATCAGTAGACGATATCTTTGATTTGAATTCAAGGTTTGGAGGAATCTTGGGATCATGTATACTTAGATGTGAAGAGTGTGGGATAGTGTTGGTTTAGTATAGAATTTAGTTGTTAATTAATGGATAGGCTAAGTCGAAGGTCGTTGAGGTCAATCTTACAATAAAACCCTAAGATTTCATTCATTGTCTCTTTTGAACACCTAACAAGTGTGGAGTTTGTATAACCACCCAAAACCTCAACCAAGCATCCTTATTTCTAGGATGATGGTCTTGAATGAATTACAATACCTAAACACTTATTTCTAAGATTTCAAAGGGTAGTAACCCATAGGCTTAGTAGTTGACCATTGCCTTGTCCCCCGATAACCTCTTTCAAGGATGTTATGGCTTACCTAATATTCACCTAAGTCCTCTTTCGAGGATGACAAAGGGTTTCTAAAACTTGGAGCTTTCACCCATCAAACCCATTTGGAAATTTGGAGTTTTCACCCATCAAAATCCCAACTCATAAGCTCAAGCAATAGTGAAACCCATACTCAACAACTAAAATCCATGCAAACACAATAATACCCACACACAATCACACACTAATTCAACAAACTCCCAAGACTAAATTATTTAGGTATAGACTATAGACACATTTTGGTGTCCTACTCATTCAAAGCATCCATTCTTCAATAAGAAACTAGGAAATTGATCCTCTTAAAATTAATTACTCACTTTCCCAAGATTAGGGTTTCATGTCTTGAATTCCAAGATATCTTATGAGATAATATATCATAAAGAGTATGGGTTTTTTCTTAAATGTGGCTTGGTATGCGTCTACGTGCTTTTACAAATCTACCCCTGGGCTTGTTCCCACTTAACCGCAATCGTGGACATCTGTAATACCCCAAAAAATCCAAACCAATATTAGTGCCATGTTTCAAGCTTATTCATAGTACATCATGGTTCTTTTATAGTTTTATGATCAATTTATATGTATATTAAGTCTTCAAATAACTCCCAGCTATCAGACGAATCAAAATATTCCTTACCGATTGAATTCTTGGGAAGGATATTGCTATAGTCAACTTCAAATGAGAATATCTCTCATTATACTACGAATTTTTGAGATCATTACCTACCAAAAGATATATAATTGAATTAGCTTTCCAATGATACCAATTTTGCCTAAATTCGATATCAGAGCAAGGAGTTATGCCCATTTTACTCTGGCATATCAGGCTGGGAAACTGAGTGACGACATTCATGATAAGCTGTCACGCCCTTGATGGCCTATCACCAATGTTGTTAGCCCTGGGTAGATTTTCACCCCCACTGACGATATTTTGTGACAAGTTATCATGCCCATGATGGCCTATCACCAATGTCATCAACCATAACCAGAAAACCAAGATTTCACCTCTTTGTGACGATAATTTGTGACAACCTATCACCAGTATGACGGCTTGTCACAAATGTCGTCAGCTATTTTTTTTCAGCAATTGAGGGATGTTTTTGCAAGGGTAGTTTGGTCTTTTCGTTTACTTTCCATGTCTTATAACCCTCAAGGAGCGTATTATCTTTCATTCTCTTTAGTTAAACATCTTAAAAAGCTCTCTCATACACTCTCAACCACAAGATTAAGATTTTCTCTCAAGATCATCTTCTTAAGAACAAGAACATTCTCTCCCAAAGAGGTTAACCCTAGTCAAGAAAAATCAGGGATAAGGCTAAGGATTTCTTCAAGAAACTTCAAAAAACATTAGATCTCTTTCAAGATCAAGCTTTAAGGTATGCGTAGTGTTCATCCATGGGTCCCTTTCATCCATGGAGCTCAAGAATCATGTTTTAACTTATAAATTATGATTTTCTTGTTATGTTATGACTATATTCATGTTGATGATTGTTGTTTGGATTCAAGGATGTATCTTGATGTGTTTTTCATGAAGCATGTGAGTAGGTTAGTTGAAACCCATGAATTTTGGATAGATTAAGATTGTCAAATTGATAAGTACACCTATGCCCAAAGTTGTGCACATAAGGTGTTTGATAAAATGCCAAGAATGATAGAATCCATGTTTTTATCACTTAATAGTGCTTAAATAACAAGCCCATGTTCTATTCTTTATGATTCCACATGAACTCCATGTTATTGTTGTATGTTATTGTTATGATATGTAATGAGCATGATATTGAAGCAACGCGAGTATATACATGTTGTACGCATCCCCTTCTATGTATAATATGTTGAGAACCAAGTGTAGTATGAAATCCCCTACTTATGATATTGTGAATTATGGACTCTATTCTTGTGATCAAATCAGTTATGTTTGTCAATTTCCTTCCATCGAGTTTTAGGGGTACTTGTACCCAAAATACTATAGTTGTGTGCCTATTGCCATGTTATGTTATCACGATACTCAGGAAAAATCAGAAATCTCAGCAGTCTCAGAAATTCAGTAATCTCAGTGATCTCAGTAACAATAGTATTCCTAGCGATCTCAGTAATTTTAGAACTCTCAGTCATTCCTCAGAACTTAGTACGTTTCTTCAGTCAAGGGAACTCAGTAAACTTAGTTTAGCTCCGCTAAATAGTACTACTAGTATTAGTTTAGTTAATCAGTATTAGTTCAGCTAATCAATTTAGTTCAGTTATTCAGTTTAGCTCAGTTATCCAGCTCAGTGTCTTTCAGATGGGAGTAGGATTCAGCATCAAGTGAGCCTAGGGATGGGGACTCACCTGCTAGAAAGGATGGAGATCCCTAGAAGTAATCCTTAAGTTCCAGAACTATGTAGCCAGTGTAGGTACAAGACGTCACCCGTTAGATAGAACTGGCATACTCAGGGGTCACCCGTTAGCATATTTATATGTATAAGACTGATCCCAGGAGTCACCCACTAGATTAGGACTCACTCCACGACAGTTTTCTTTACTGGTGGTGCGGTACTGACACCCTTCCAGTTAGGGTAGAGATTGGACCCCAGTCAGCTTAGCATGGGGTATGTCGGTTAGATGAATACATCCCACAGATTTAGTTACAGATTCAAGACTGTCAGATACAGTTAACTCAGTTCAGTAGTATAGATTCAGTACTGTTAGAGACAATCAATCTGTATCATTATAAATAGACTTCAATATCACCCATTAGACAGGGCTAATCTCAATTATAGTTAATCAGTATCCGAATTATCAAATTTAAAGATCACCCGCTAGATAGGACTGATCTCAAATTCAGTTACTTCATATAGAACAAAACTCAAATAGTTCCATCAGAACTCAAACTGCTAAATACAGTTGCTCAGTATCAGTTACATCGATTTTGTCGATCATCACAGTTATATTAATTATGTTAGTTATCATAGCTTATGTTATCAGTATTCAGTTTCAGGACTGTTAGACACAGTCAATCAGACCAGTTCTTCATAATTCAAACTGTAAGAAATAGTCATTCATCTATTTAGTATCTCAGTATCCGTAAAGTCATGTCGTCAGTATTCAGACTCAGTAGTTAGTATCACCATGAGTTCAGGTATAGTTTCTTATGCATGTATGTATTCTCACATTCATATTAGTCAGCATTATTCATGTATATAACCCTTTGCATTTAGCCTACCTCACTTGTATACTCAGTACACTCAGACGTACTGACGCATTTGTGCTATGGTGCTTTCTCTTATGTTACACCATAGCTTTAGAGGAACGTGTTCTAGATCAGCGGTAGCATTCCATTCGCAGAGTTTCAGTGAGTCCTCGTCCATTCGAGGATGATATTATTTTATTTTATTTATTATTTCAGTTCAGTTTTGCTAGACGAAGTTAGTTAGAGACATGTTCCTCCAACTCCTTACTCAGACAGTATTTAAAGCTTTTAGATTTAGTTTAGATTTAATTTAGACTTCAGTTGTTTATGGGTATTTGCCACCCTTATGGATATTACGTTTGTCAGATATTTTATTCAGTTGAACCTTATGGCCTATTGTTTATGTTTTTCCGCATTATTACATCATATATTGCAGTGTACAGGTACAGATACTAGTCATGGGTTAGTTTGTGGTCCTTCGGGGTTATAAGCACCGTGTAGCATTTCGGTTCAGAAAAATCAGGGTGTTACAACATCTGTTAGTGACTACGACTTTGCAACTATGATTTTGTGTTGCAATCGCGTTGCTCTGACCATCTTGACTGATTGATACAAGTCAAATGGCCACCTTAGCTTTTGAAGACATCCTGTGAGGCCACCACAAGAAAAACCCAATTGTGGTCACATTGAGGGCACGAGAGCATGCATGGGGAACCCATTTTAAGCCCACAATAGAACAATCCTGTGTATGGAAGGTTGCTTGAAAGCTTACCTTGATGAGATGCCCGAGAGGTCTAAGTGTTGAAGAATAATTGTGAAGACCAAAAGGATTCAAGGAAAGTCATATGCTGAAGTGTGAAGAAGACCACATCAAAACACTACATGATCACCCATTCATTAAGGGTGTAATGGTCTTTTTATGCTTTTTCTTTACACTCCATAGGAGCCCTTTTTCATTAAGGGTATTTTGGTCTTTAATTTAATAAGCATAAATAGACTTCTTAGGCTTATTTTTCATTAGACTTTGATGAATTAAAATTGAGTATTACTCTTAGTTTAGTTTCTTCCTAAGTGTAAGGCTTGGATAATCCATATTAGTGTAGGTCTTGGATAAGACATCAAAACTTGAGAGATTAATACATTTGATGGATTTCACTTGTGTTGATCAATTGGCAAGAAAGGTGTGATTGAGGGAGTGTGAGTTCCTTTGGTCCACCTAAGAGGAAGGTTTGATCTTACATTGGTGATGTGTGTTTGAAGGTTTGATACACCTTCTAGGGCTATTCATTGGTGGAAGTGAAGGTCTTTCTATCTATCTTTACTTTTATGCAAATCTTCTTCTTCATCCCCTTTCTTTGTGTTGTTTTTCCTTTTATGTGTTTGCTGATTTTTGCATCTTCGTATCTATTTCGTGAATTCCTAGTCTTTTCTTGTATCATTTGGTATCAAAGCTATGTTTTAGGGTTGTAGAACAAGCCTAAGTCTTGGATTTTTGATTACCTTGAAGAAAATCAACAAAAAAAGAGTGTAGAAAATTGAAAATCTCACAAAAAAATTCTTAACCCGTTTTTGTGTTTTGACAGATTTTTAGATCTTAGATATACTTTGTTTTTGTGTGATTTGTTGGTTTCAAGTGTTAGATTCTTGTTCCTTAGAACCTAGGGAGTCTAGATCTATATTTGGAACAAGATTTGGTTGAGTTTGAGCTAAGAACCTCCATGGATATGGTGTTTTAAAGCTTTTTGAACATAGATCCGTGTGGGTTTTGAAGTTGGACGTTGGTTTATTGCTAATTTTTAGTTATTTTAGTTCACCTTGTCCTAATGAACCTACATCTACAAGAAAATCCAAATTTGGGGTTCATTTGGTTAGGGGTCAATCTTTGGTTAACTCTTAAATATTCATCTTGTTATTCCATGTTCATCAAGTCTTGCTAAGGAAGAATATTCAAAGAGTGTGTTTGATCCAAAAAAGGAGAAGAAAGAGAGTGTACTTGGTGTTTGTGAACTAATATTTCTTGGCATATTTATTCTCATCTAAAGGAAAGAAGAGACAAAGGGAATAATCAAGTACAATTGCATTTATTAGGGGTGGACCAATCCATTTTGAATTCATTTGAAGCTCCAAAAGGGCTCCAAACCTTCAATTTTTCCCTCTCAAACGAAATTTCTTCTTCTCCTAAGTGTATTTGGCTGAAACAAAGTTTTGGGGAAAATTGAAATCCGAAAAGTGACGTCCAACCACAAGTTGTCACGTCATCACTTTTATGAACAACCAAATTGAGTTCTAAATTAGATTTTCTAGTTTCTAATTTTTTATTCCAGTTTCTTATAAGTCAATTGTATCCCTAATTAGTAAGCTAGTAATTAAATACTAGTTTAATAATTAGATTAGAGTCCGTTTGTTTCGCGTCTTTGATTTTTGTGTGCTTTTCTCATTTTTAAATTTGTAGTAGTTTGATGGTTCAAGTCCATACATCATTTTATTTAAGTATTATCAAACAAGAATCAATTCCAGACCAAAGCATATTCACCACTCATTCACTTGCCAAGTATTGCCAAGTATTCAACACTTGTGAGACCAAGTGTGAGGTAAGAATCCGAGAGTGAGAGAGTTGGTGAGGATATTTGAACTAACTTGTTTGTTTGTTTTGTAGGTTTGTTTCTTTCTTTTAGGTACCATAGCTGCCTATAGTTTTGATGCCACGTTTGATCGTATCAATGACAATATTCATAGCTTCATTGAAGATATGCGCCAAATGCTTAGTGCACTAAATCTCAATTTGGGAAAAAGAGATGAAGAGGTGAAACAAGGGAGAAGACTTGACAAACTCCCTTGTGATGTGAGATTCTCAAAGGAGAAAGTGTCCTTCCATGATCCAAACCAAGGCACAGAAAAATGTACTCAAGAACATAAAGGTAAAATAGCAAACTCTTACATAAAGATGATTGTGTGGCTAGTATCCCATTAAGCATGAGTGGTAGCTTATATATTTGTGAGTCTATTGATTCTTTGCCTCTTATTGATGATGTACTTGTTATGAGTGTGGTTACACTAGTTGATCCTATTGATGACCGAATTGACTCTTCTTGTGAGATTAATTTAAGTCTACCTAGTGTTAAAGCCATTGTGTTGAATGATAATACATCATCTATTGATTCTTTACCCCTTGATGATGATATACATATTGTGAATGTGGATACACTAGTTGATACTATTGATGACCGAATTGACTCTTCTTGTAAGATCAATTTATGTCCACCTAGTGTTGAAGCTAATGTGTTGAATGATAGTACATCATCTTGTGGGAATTGTGTTGATCAACTTATGTGTGAAATTTGTCCACCATATGAGGATGTATGTGATATGTTTAATGGATCTCAAGTGAGTGATGATGTTGAAAATATTGATCAAATAAATAGGAGTAACTCCTTTAGCATAACCTCTAGTGAATGTTATACTCTTGGTTTTGCTCATAGGAATAATCATGTACTTGAAATATCTTTGATTCTTGATAACGATCTTTTAGAGAATGGATTTACATATACTATATCCTCTTCATGGATAAATCCTTCTCTCTTTAAGGATAATATCTTGTTTAAGGATGATGAGTTCACTCCTAATGAACCTAGTGGTGAGAATGAATTTGAAGGTATAGCTTGACTTGAAAGCTATAGCCTATATGCCAACCCACTATGGTGTGATAATATTTCTCCTAAAGATGGAAATCTCTTCTTAGAAGATGAGAGTACTCTTAAGGGAAGGAAATGTGAGGTCTTAGAAAGGAATGATCAATTGGGTGATGATAATTATGACTTGCTTGAATTCTTAAGAAACCCAATAAGTGATTGTTCCTTGAAAATTGATTGTGGTTGTGATCCTTTGTATGACACCTCACCTAGGTTTGATGATTATGAGGATGAATTACTTGCTTCTTGTGAAGACATAAGTAATAATTTCTTTGACTTTGGTGGTGGTATGTATATACTGGAGGGTACTTCTATAGAAAGGGAAGGTGTCTATTGCTTTGAAATTACTTCTTCTTCTACTACGTGTGATCTTATTGTTAAGAGTACTTATGGAGATGATGTTGAAACTAGTAGTGAGTACACACATGAAGATACCTTAGTATAAGTTGACTTAAGTGATACCTTTCTTTACTCTCTACTTGCTTTTGATGATATGTATGCCATTGTAGAGAGTATGTTGTGTAGTTTGAGTGAAGCCTATGGGAAATGGGAGTGTTGTCTAGACCCGTGTCTATGGCCACTCTTCCCGTTTGACCCCGGCGCCAAATATAGAGTTGAATATATTGATGCGCCTAACTTGTTGTTGGAATACATGACAAGCAAAGTATCAGTTTTGGCAAATTCCATAACCAAAGCCTTTGTGTATCTTTCATTGAACTTTTAATATTTAATTTAAAGGATTCTTGGTTATATTGTAAATATGTGCAACCTTGGTATGTTGAGATGATTTGTTATGCTAACCCTAACCCTCATGCCATGAGGAGTTTGTATTTGTTTGTCCTCTCTTTGGTTTTGCTAGGTTTGGATTTGACGTCGAATCCTTTTCAAGAAGGGGAGGATGATATAAGTCAAATGGCCACCTTAGATTTTGAAGACATCCTGCGAGGCCACCACAAGAAGAACCCAATTGTGGTCACATTGATGGCACAGGAGCATGCATGGGGGACCCATTTTAAGCCCGCAATAGAACAATCCCGTGTATGGAAGGTTGCTTGGAAGCTTGCCTTGATGAGATGCCCGAGAGGTCTAAATATTGAAGAATAATTGTGAAGACCAAAAATACTCAAGGAAAGTCATATGTTGAAGTGTAAAGAAGACCACATCAAAACACTACATGATCACCCATTCATTAAGGGTGTAATAGTCTTTTTATGCTTTTTCTTTACACTCCATAGGAGCCCCTTTTCATCAAGGGTATTTTGGTCTTTAATGTAATAAGTATAAATAGACTCCTTAGGCTTATTTTTCATTAGACTTTGATGAATTGAAATTGAGTATTACTCTTAGTTTAGTTTCTTCCTTAGTATAGGGCTTGGATAAGCCATATTAGTGTAGGTCTTGGATAAGACATCAAAACTTGAGAGATTAATAAATTTGATGGATTTCACTTGTTTTGATCAATTGGCAAGAAAGGTGTGATTGAGGGAGTATGAGTTCCTTTGGTCCACCTAAGAGGAATGTTTGAGCTTACATTGGTGATGTGTGTTTGAAGTTTTGATACACCTTCTAGTGCTATTCATTGGTGGAAGTGAAGGTCTTTCTATCAATCTTTACTTTTATGCAAATCTTCTTCTCCATCCTCTTTCTTTGTGTTATTTTTCCTTTTATGTGTTTGCTAATTTTTGCATCCTAGTATCCATTTCGTGAATTCCTAGTCTTTTCTTGTATCACTGATCGTGACAGTGGATAGAGGACCACGATTGTGGTAACTGAGGCTGATGTACAGGTCTTCAGCCACACTCTTTCTTGCTCCCTTTTTATCATTTTTAGCTCCAATCCAAATCTTTTGGTCTTCTCAACTTTACACCTGCAAAGAATGGATATTAGTGCATTTACCCATAGATATTGTCTCATTTATTCGTTCAAAACAAGATAATGTGCATGAAAAATAAGTTTGAATGAGTGATAAACTCACCACACATCAGAGGTCTGTCCCATCAACTCTTCATGATTTTTATAGGCTTTCAGCTAATCAGTTAAATAGTCAGTCAGTCAGTTATTTCAGTGTTATCGGTTGTTTTCAGATAGACAGTTAATTTCTAGTATCCTATCAGATATTTCAGACATGTTTTGATTCGTATTTTGGTATCTAGTTTTATAGTATATTATTAGTTCACCTTCCGCACAAATGTTGTATTACTATTTTGTTTAATTCTCAAAGTAGGTTGCTCATGGTTTAGCTTGTGGTCACTTGTAGCCTTAAATACCGTTGTCGCGTGTAGGGGGTAACCTCGATTCATGACATCCTTTCTCAATGGTCTTTTCCCTATTTTTCACTATTGTTGCTACATAATTAAGGCTCATTTCTTTAGCTGATAGTTGATTTATATCACAGAAATTCCCCCACCTCTTATCATTCAGAACTAACTTTCTTTGTGAAGTCTTATATGTAGGTGATTTATCTAGTTTTTCCTCTGACTGTATCACTTTATTCCCCACTATAATGTCCTTGGATTTGAGATTGGTCGGCATTAAAAATGTTCCATTAAATTTTAGGGTCACCTCTTTTGTTAAAGGCACTGTTCCATTGGTTACTTGCCCTCACAAGTACTTGTTTCCCCTAATCCATCAGTCACCACTAACATTGATGTCTACTGTGTGTTCACTTTTTTTTTATCATCCTCATGCCATTTTTTATGAATAAGAGCACTTTACCAAGTCACACTAATGTTTACCTCTAAAGAAAAACTATCTATGAGTTCAATGAATGTGACTAAAATCTTGGAACTAGTAAGATGCATCTTACTATCTATTGAAAATCATAAGGAACATTAGATTCTGAATACTCATTCAAAATTTTACTTCAACAGGATGTTTCATGCAATTTTACAAGAATCTAGAATCATATGTTCATAAGACGCCAAATATATATATGTAAGCTACATTCAAAATCATGCATAAAATAATATTCATAGTCATGAGATGTTTGGAAATATGGATACTGAAAAAATTCAAATTTGGGATATTTGGGAACTTGCCTTTATTAATGAATTTCATTAAAACTGAACTTTGAAGGCAACTTTAGGTATGATATGAACGAATACCCTCATTAAATATCTATATACCTGGAGTTTGGACAATTTTTTCTAAGAAATTAGACCTTGATGGACCATTTTTTATAAGAACTTGAACCTTGAAGCCTCTGGGGAAAGAACTCCAGCTTTCTTCTGTTTTAGATAAAAGAATCATTCTATGTTGTTTTTCTACGATTGTTTTAGAGAGAATGAAGATAAAGAAGCTTCAAAGTCCCTTTAAACCCATCCCAATAGGCTTTAAAACACATAGTATTAGTCTAGGAAATCAAGAACGTATGAAACTATCCCTGGGAAACCATTTTAAAAAGACTATTGAATATAACGGATGAGTCTTAAGACAACTCATTATGTCCTACAACAACTCATAGTTTGAGTTATTATGTAGGGTCTATTTTTGGGGCCCTAGATGATGGGTGGTCATCACGACTCATGGTGATACCCAATGACTCATTGTTAGAGGTCACCACCACAGGGCAAAATTATTAATATTCATAACTTTCACTGGATCTCTCAAGATGGGTGCACATGATAAATCATTAGAATTGATGACAACTCATCAACACTAAGTCATTGTCATTATGTAGAAAAATAATTCTTCAGGACTTTTGTCTAAACATTCATGGTGGTTCACCCAATGAGTCTTTGGTACTAACCATGGCTCGTTGTGTGAGTCATTTTGTGAAATTGTATGCTATTTTCTACTCTGATCCTGAGATACGATCTTAGGTACTTTTAGGATGTTACACCTACAAACTTGAAGTGCTTGGTGTCCAAAGTTTGCATCTACAGGATGTACTATTTACTCCCATCAGTTCATCAAAATCTAGTCTCTATGACAATGTCGATTAAGTTATAGTTTAATTTTTTCCTCGTGAACATGGTATGAACATATATTTGTCCAAGATAAAATATGACGCTGGTTAATTTTATGTTTGATTTTTATATTGGATATTGTTAAAGTCTACATAAAAATAATATTAATTTTTCTGTATTTATGTCAAATTCTCCTGATATGAGTGATAAAAATACTTGACACGCTAGGCATGGCCATATTTATCAATAAAGAATGAATTACTTAGATAAAGAAGGTCTTCTTGGCTCCATAAATAAATTAGAATTATCTACTTATTAAGCATGCCTAACAAAAAAAACTACAAAAAATTATTTTGAAAAGGCACAAGAGTTGATACTCCATTGCAATTAATTTATTCTGACATTGCATTTCAATGAATGTAAGAGAAAGATATGGTGTTATTTACTTTATCACTTTTATTGATGATTTTACTCAATTTGATTTTATATATTTGACTTCTCACAAATCTAAAGCTTTGAGTTGCTTCATTGAGTTTATGAACTTTGTTGAAAATTAACTAAATAAAAAAAGTTAAAGCTCTAAGAATTGATCGATGAAGAGAGTATTTGTCTTATGAGTTCAAATGATTGTGTGATGAAAAGGAAATTCAAAAACTATTAACTACTCCTTACACTCTACAACAAAATGTTATTGTAAAACAATGAAATAGAACCTTGTTAGAAATTGTTAGGTCAATGATAGTGCAAGCAAAATTTCCTATCACCTATTGGGGTGATGTTTTTCTCACTAATGTATTTGTGTTTAATCGTGTTCGTTCTAAATTAATTACAACTATAACATATGAGTTATGGTCTAAATGGAAACTCGATTTTAGCATTTTTTTTTAGCCTTGGATTTTGTTGCTTTTATTCATAATTCTTCTTTACAATATGAAAAATTAGGTTTAAGGTGAAGGAAGTACTTTTATATGATACTTTGAAAAGTCTAAGGTTTGTACGTTCATTGGTGAACAATATAGTTGCATTATAACTGATATTGAGTCCCATGATGTTACATTCATAGAGAATAATTTTTCTAAGTGGGAAGAGATAGGTCAAGACTTATCTATTTATGAAACTACATATTAAATCACTTCCACAACAAAAATTCAAATGGATTTGAGATGGAGTCATGTGTTAATAATGGTTCAGTTCCTATTTTCACAAAGTCTTGTAATATTGTTGGTCCAAGTGGAAGTTACTTATTAATGACAAATCGAATTGTCAATCTCAACCTCAATGAAGAAGTCATTGACAAATTTCTCATGATCTATTTGAGATCGAAGTGAAAATATTTATGGTTACTCTAGATTACACACCCTGTTAAAGAAAAATAGTTAAAATTAATGAAGAAAAAGATGGAGTCAATGAAATATTACCAAGTAAAGGAATTAATTAATCTACATATAGGCCAAAAATTAATTAAAAATATGTGTATTCTTAAAATCAAGCTTAAGAAAGATAATAGTATCAAAATATTTAAAACTCATCTAGTAGCTAAGGAGTATACACGACAGAAAGTGATTGATTATGAAGAAACTTTTTTATGTGTTGTACATTTTACTTTAATAAGATTAATTTTGTTTATAATGGATATATTGGATCTTGAATTGAGTTAAAAAAATGTTAAAATTATATTTCTTAATGGAAAACTATTAAGAAGAAATCTATATAGAAAAAACTGTAGGTCTCGTGAAAAAGGCAAAAAGAAATAAAGTATGTCAACTTTAAAGGTCGATTTATGGCCTTAAATAGCTACTTTAAAGGTCGATTTATGGCCTTAAATAGCCTTTTAGATAATGGTACTTATATTTTTACTATGCGATAATATTGTATGATTTTGTTGTGATTCATGAAGATTGTTGTTTAAACATCAAAAGATTCAAATATAAGTATGTAATCTTATCATTATATGTAGATGGCATAATTATAGATGCAAGTGATATCAAGTATGTAAAATAAATAAAAGATGGTTATCACCTACTATTGAGATGAAATATAGGGGTGAAGCATCATACATTTTTGTAGTTAGGATTTCAAGAGGTCGTTCGAAAAGATTGTTATCTTTTTCATAAGAACCTCACATTAAAAAAAGTTCTTAAACTCTTTAATGTGTAAGATTGCAAATCCATAAACACTTCAGTTTCTAAAAAATAAAGTTTTAAATTGAAGGATGTGTCCTCAGACTCTATATAATAAGAAACAAATGAGAAAAGTTTTTTATGTCAATGCAATCAGAAGGCATATGTGTGCTATGATGTAGACAAGACTCGATATATGTTATGGCATTGCATTAGTTAGAAAATATCAATCCAACCTAACAGCACAATATTGAAAAAAATTTAAAAGGATATTGTGGTATCGTAAAGGAACAACTGGCTATTCTGTATGTAAGAAAATAATCTGCAAGTCAAAGAATGCATAGATGCTGATTGGGGAAGAGATTTGAATTAGAGAAACTCTACCTCTAAATACGTAATCTTTCTTAACAATGACATCATATCATGTAGTAGAAAGAAGCAGTCATGCATAACCTTATTTATAATGGTTATTGAATTTGTAGCACTTTTATCTATTGTGCAAAAAGTTATTTGGCTTAAATAATTTATGGTCTACTGGGTATGTATAATAATGTTGTGATAGTCATGATACAACACCTATACGAAGGATTCAAATTATCATGAGAAGATGAACTATATTGACATAAAATATAATTTTATAAGAGATATGATTGTACGAAAGAAAGTGAACGTGAAATATATATCTACACATCCAATGAAAGTAGATCCTTTAATGAAACCCTTATCATGTGATGCTCATGAAAGACATGTGAATTCATTGGGTTTACGTAGATGTTGATATATTTATATTTTATATTTCTCAATATGTTCATGTAATTTTACATTATTGAAGTTAATGTTAGTTTATGCCTAATTTTTCATTCTTGTTGATTGATATAGATATATCATTTTTATGTGGTGTACATAAATTTTGTGAGGATAAAAAAATATATTAAACAAACAAGAGATTGACCTATTCACACATGTAATCGCCCCTATTGTCTATACGACAAGTAGAGATAAGACAATTATAAACTAATTATTATCAGAAGGGATAACAAAAGAGACTTGAAAGTTTATAATCAGAATGTTGTTTGTTAGATTGTGTTTAATTATCTATGATTAAAATGAGTTAGCTTGTTTCTAATGTCAGATGTGAGTTATGAAAAATAAAATTAAGTAGATTTGTGAACTCAAAGTTAGACATTAGTTGTCTGAACTATTATCTACACAGTATTTTATTTATAAAAGACATATCCTCCATGAAAAAGAAGTCATACTATGATACATGTTTCATACCATGTATGCTTATACTGACTGATAAGGGCGATACAAGTTTAGTCTCAACATGCTATAGCATAAAAACCTAAAAATTATAAGTATTTTTTCCACATTATGCTCTCATGACTTCAATGGGTTTCTTGAGGTTCAATTTGATGTTTGATATTTTAATATATTTTTAAGAGATCATGCTTGATTAAGTCTGACAAGATATTTCTAGAAAAGTATATCATGTTGAGATTAAGAAATTCATGAGATGGAAAAAGTCATTGAGTATTATCACACTCACTGTGTTGATTGACCAGTTCTTTATGTTTTTATATGAGACGAGTGCATAATGATGAACTCAACACCAATAAAAGAAATGATGATAAATATGAATGTGATAAATGATCTAGGGCACTGCATACTATAATCTACTCTAAGTTTCATTGATCAAGATGGTGTATATTCCTGGCAGATGTATAGCAATGAAGCTCTCGAAGTATGCACAGGTCACATAGTGTAGTAGTTATATTAATATTACAGAATATGCATGAGAATTGACCAACTTTGTGTGAGTGAGAGATGAATGAAATTGAACTGGGTCAATTCAGATCCATATTAAGAGAGAAATAATGTAATTATTTATATATCTACATTACTAAATAAAAAGAAAGAGAACCACTATTTGAAGAATTGTGTCCCTTTAGAATCATAAATAGTTTCTTTACGAAATAATAACGACACTTATTTCTCTAAAGAAAAAACGAAAGCTCCTTCTGACAGATAAAAAGAATACTTCATCTTTCAAAATCTCTCTCTGAAGATTCCCTGGAGAACACTATATTCTAGGAAACATTTGAAACAATCTTCTTTAACAAGGTATGATTCATACATTGTGGCTATTTTGATGTAGTTCGTATATATATACATATATATATATATATATATATATATATATATATATATATATATATATATATATATATATATATATATATATATATATATAATTGTACTAATTGACTATTTTGATGTAGTTAGTATTTATATACATATAATTACACTAATTGACTAGTGAATAATATTCAATGATTTTGCAAACTCTGTGTGTGATTAAATTCTTCATTTATCAATGGATCTATTATTATTGTTAACTGGTCAAGAAATATGCATGTAGGTTTGTCTTTTCATTTATTTAATTCTTAATTAGTCTTTAATCTTAAACTAGAGAACTAAACCAAAAAAGGAGCGTCAAAGATGCACAAGACAAGTCTCAAAATTGCAGCAGCTTTGTTAAAGAAAAAATAATAAGTTAAACGAAAGATGAGACAGCCGCCCGCGTGCGGCAACTCCAAAATGAGCAGAATTGGATGCAAATTGCATAAAACGAAAAAATAGCAGCGTTGTTTTTAGTTCTTAAATACACAATGACAAAATGAAACTCCCAAATGAAGTTGCGTCTATGTTTAAAATGCATGTACACACTGCAGTATTGTTTTACAGGTAACTAATATATAGATATATGCCTTAGGCATTGCAGCAACAACAACATACCCAGTGTATTTATGCCTTAGGCGTTGATGGTAAATAAATAAATATTTAGAAGGAAGCATAGACTTGCATCTGACTCAAAATGTGCTCAAAGTTATCGGTAGACTTGTCAATGGGATGTGAATGCATGCCTTCATAAGTAGTTACCACTACTCCTTCATCCTTGGACAACCTTTGTACTTGTTTCTTCACGTTACATCCTTGATGCGTGCATCGGTAGTAGCTCCTAATCACCACAAACATTTATTAGGCAATACACTTAATTTTTGTAGAAGTAAATTGGAGTAATACTAATTCCACCTAACATTTTCCCATGTCTAAGACACTAGTATTAGCGCCACCGAAGTAATAGTAGTAATTAAAAAGAGGAAAGTATGTAGGGAGGGATGTCACTTAATTTTTCTTATGATGACCATAGCCAGATCAATTTCATGGATTAGAGACACCGATCATTGTTTGTAGCCGGTAATATATATAGGTTCCAATTTATTGTTCCATTTCCAATAACTACTGATTTTTTCAATTTCATGTTTTCACTTCAAAACTTCCAGTATATACCCATGCATTTTTTAAAATCAAAATCCTCATCAAAACTCCTCGGTTTCTCAGGATCGTTACGTCTCTTATTTGTTATCAAAGGACTAATTAAATAAATTTCCTTGCACTTTCGTTTTGTAACAAATTTACTATCTAGCATAAACCAAGTAATATTGAAAGTAGAGAAGCGAATCTAGCACAGGTTCTATGCTTTCGGATCGAACTATATATACAAATGAAAATAAATGCACATAATAAGATCATATTTATTCAAAACCAAATAATAAAAATTTGGATCTCTTAAGGCATGCACGTGAAGATCTAATATATTACAGTAGTTGGACAGTTATTGCCAGAAAGTAGAACACCTCCGTCAAACATATATCATTTTTCCCTTTGTAAAGCATCAAGTTGCAGACCTATTTGATTTTCGGGCCACGGCTCTTTTTAAGGAAAAAGAAAAAAGAAAAAAAAGAATCCCTAAAACTAACTTAAATGAATCTTGACAAGGATTAGAACGTAGATTCGTTGGCGTAGAAAATTTTATTTGGGAATACACCTAGACGCTGAACTAAAAGATAATTTCCATTTGGGAAAGTCATAATTAATTTATACATGGATCGAATTAAGTTAATAACTGACCTTGGGAATCTGTTGTTCTTGACAGCCTTCTGTCCATATTTCCTCCATCTATAACCGTCATCAAGAATATCCACTTGGCTCCTTGTTTGGAAAGCGTACCTTGGTTTCTTAATCGTCTTCTCTCCCTTCTTCTTACACGATTTTATCACATCGTCCTCAAAACTATTTGTTACACCGCTCGGAGTTTCCATGCTTGCCATTAGCCCCAAGAACCCGTTGTTCTTCCCTTGGAATAATAAAACCTCTTTTGCATGAGTATTACTACTCTTCTTATTCATTAATGAAAACTCAAGAGACGATGATGATGATGGAAATAGTGGTGGGTAATTCTCCATTTTAGAGAGTGAAATTTTTGTGAGAAATTAAGGAAGGTATGGTGTAAACTGTAAAGAGGAGGTGATCGATGTGAAGAAAAATAGCAATGGTAAATGTGGTTTCGAGGGTGAATTTATCTATCATTCAGAGTTGGACTAGTGTGGCGGCTAGCTATTCACTATTTTTATCTTATTCTATCTTTAATAATGTCGTAAACGACACGTAACATTAACCTCATCATTTTGGAAAGAATTTTAAGTTAACATCGGGAAAAATATTTAAAAACCATCAGTATACTTAAATTAGTTATATTATTAAGGATAACTACGTAGCGTAGCAAGCATAGACTCTAATTATCCTATTTAGTACATTTTATTTTGATGGTTATTTATGGTGATTTCATAATGTATGGTATGGTATAGTATGATATTGTATAGTACAGTACAATATAATGTTTAGATTGACTGTATTATTTACTGTTGTTTAATAGTAACAATTTTATTATTGATTTGACGGTATGATACTATAGCGTAACTGATAAATTTACTAAGATGTCCTTAATTATTATAAATGTTAAATTTATTAATAATTGTTAATAAAATATTTTATTTTATGCTAATCTGTCCCAAATTATGACATATAAATATATTAAATTGTTAAATTCATATAAATTTTAACAAAATTAATACAAGAATATATCAAAATAAATATAATCAGATTTATTTTTTATAGCAACAAATTTTATTTTCTTTTAGCATTTTGAAACGTGACCACCAACTACAAGTACAAAGTTTGAATGCATTTTGTTGTGTATGCTACGGGAGTGTTCGGCATGAAATACATAAAAAAAAACTAGGAAAACAAATGATTTCTTACTTATTTTCTTGTGTTTGTTATGCAAATAGAAAAATATTTTCTATATATTTAACACAAAACAATGAGAACGAATAGAATAATGGGAGTGGGGATGGGATAAGAAAAATTATGAACTTTTTGTTAAAAAATATATTTGGGGATAGGGTAATGGAGTGGGGGATCGAGGGTAGGGGTAGGGTGGGGTAAGAAAAAATCTTAAATTTTTTTAAAATAAATTAAAAAATATATTATTTTTTTGTGGGTGGGTGTATTGGGCGGGGGGGGGGGGGGGGGGGGGGGGGGGGGGCTGATAGGAGATGGTGAACGGGTAAAAAATTTTAAAATTTTTTTAAAAAGTAAAAAAATTAATTCGGGAGAGGGGCTGGTAAGTGGGAGGGTAGGGTAAGAAAAAAAATTAAATTGTTTTTAGAAAATAATTTTTAAAAAGAAAATTGGGGTGGAGATTTAATAAGGGGTGAGGTCGGAGTTAGGGTAAGGGGTGTGATAAGAAAAAAGTTTTAAAAATTTTTAAAAGGAAATTTAAACAATAATGTTTTTTGCGGGATGGGGTGGGGTGGGGGGAGGGGTAGAATTATATAATATTAAATAAGGGTATAATTGAAAGAAGAAAAAAAAGCAAATCATGGAATACCACCAAATCGATGGTTCAATAAAGTGAGGATTTTCATGGTTATCAAACCATGAAATTAAATCATACCATACCATACATTTTAAGAAACAATAAAAATAAACATGATTCCCTTAATAACTATACCATATCATACCATTGAAAACCACCATCCAAACAGTGTGTAAATTTTAATTAATTACCATAAATATTCTATCTTGTCAATTAAATATAATTTATAGACTCTTTCTTTATTTTCTATCTTTTTCTACCTTTTATTTCTCTTATTACTTCTTTTTTTCTTTTCAATCTTTCTTCTTTTTTTCATTTTCTCTTTCTTTTTTATTTTACAATTTTGTTTTTTCATTTTTTCCATTTTTAATTTTTTCCTTTTCATCTTTTCTCCTTTTTAATATATATTTTCTTTCTATTTTTTTTATTTTTTTTCATCTTCTTTTCTTTGCAGTCTTTTTTCATTTTTTTTTTTATTCTGTGGGTCATTTTTCCTCCTTTTTTTTCTTTTTATATTTTTTTCTCTCAGTTTTTATTGCTGTTGTGTTGTTATTGTATTTTATATTTTATAACAACAACAACAAACTCGGTGTATTTCCACATAGTGAGGTCTGGGGAGGGTAAGATGTACGCAGTTCATACCTCTACCTCTAAAGAAGTAGAAAGACTGTTTCCGATAGATCCCCGGCTCGAGACACAAAATACTATAAAAATACATAGTAAAGCATGAAACAAGATGACAAATATTTTATATTTTATATGTTTTTTATATTTTATATTTATTAGTATCATACTATATATTTTAAATAAATTTATTATTTATAGTTGAATATTAATCATGAATATGTTTAATTTATTATTTATATTTATACAAAAATAAGTATATTGATTAATTATATTTGTTTAAGACTAAAATATATAAATTTACAATGTATCATTTAATGCAAATATATCGTTGGTATTTATATTTTAAATTTTTCATTTATATGTGTATATAAACAAGTATTATTTCGTATGTGTATGGTTCAAGTTATATAAACATGCATTATTTGATACAAATGTAACATTTATATTTGTATAACTTATCTTTTTTTATTTTTATTGTTAAGTTTGCATCAATAGAATATAAATTATATCACAGAATATAACTACAAGTGTTCACAGAAAGAAAAATGACAATTTGTTTCAATTATTTAAAAATGTAAATGATATTGTCAACTACAAATTCAAATACAAGCAAATGAAACAACTGAATTTACAAATACAAATATAATATGCGGTCAACTTACAAATACAAATATAAAATACAAGTGTGAACTATAAAATACAAATACAAATGCAAACAATAAAATATAAATACAAATGCAAACTTTAAAATACAAATAAAAATTTAAATGTATCAACGAATACAAAAATATAAATGATGATGTGAATACAAATATAATAAGCAATTGTGATTGTTACGTTCTCATCTTATGCTCGAGTAGCCATTTTTTCGAAACTACAAATAAAAAAGACCAAAGAAATGAAACTACACATCTTGTGATAAGAAATGAAAAATAAAAATAGAAAGCAAAGAAAAAACAAAAAGAAGAAAAAGAAAAAGAAGAAAAGAACCAAAAATCAAGGAAAAATACGAAAAAGTAAACGAACGAGAAAGAAAATAAAAAAGAATAGAAAAACACTACAAGTCAATATATATATAATATTTTTGAATTATTCAAAAAATATGAAAAATGGTGATTAAATAAAAATTTGAACAACTCTCAAGATCTGAACACCCCTACATAATTTGGAGCTGAGGAAATATCTTTTTATCTCACATTTTTAATTTCTCATTACTTAACATTCTGTCATATTTATTGATGTAATTTGAGAGAGTGCACACACACGTATATATAAACTAGTTTAGGTGTACACATCTTGTGTGTACCTCAGTTTAATGAGTTTAAATATTACACTAAATAAGATATTTATTTAAATAATAAAGATGAATATAATACTTAAATTTAATATCTTTTGAGTATGTAAAGATGAATTTATTTATTAAACTTAATCTTTACCAAAAATATTTTTACAAGTCGATCGACATTCATCTACCATCTGTATATGATAGAGACGTCAAAATAATACAATTAAATCTAATCTTTACAGACAATTTTTTTCCAAAGTCGTCTGATACTCATCTAGCACATGTAAACAATAACAAAATAATACGACAATAGAGATATCAAAATAATACAATTAAACCTAACCTTTACATAAAAAAATTTCTCAAAACCGACCAACATTTATTAATCACCTGTAAACTGCAACAAAATAATACGATAAAAGTGATATCAAAACAATAAAATTAAACTTAAATTTTACACACAAAAATTTCTCAAAGCTGATCGAGATTCATCTATGAACTGTAAACTACCACAAAATAACAAACTAATAGAGATATTACGATAATACAATAAAACCTAACTTTTACCTATAATAAATTTTCAAAATAGACTCACATCCATCTAGCATCTGTAAATTAAAATAAAACAATAAGATAATAAAGATATCAAAACAATACAATTAAACCTATTCTTTACACAAAAAAATCTTCAAAGCCAACCGACATTCATCCACGACCTGTAAACTATAAAAAAATATATAATAGATATCAGAAAGCTTTAATTTTGATCCAACTAATTTTTGTCTGAGCGAAAATTTTGACCCTAAAGAATAGCCCTAAAGAATAATTTTAAATGAAAACAAAGAATATATATATATATATATATATACACACACACATGTTGAATTCTATTATGCTGACAAAACAATGAAGAAGTTGATGGTTAGAAAATCAAGCATCCACTAATCTAGACATGCAATTGAATCAAGTTAGATGAGCATCAATCATTTTCTCTCAATAGGCAAACCGATTTATTCTCTAATTTAACATACATCTCAATATTTATAGAAGTATTTCCTTAATAGAGTACTATGATAGGAGTATTTTTCTATGTGAAGAGTAGAAAGAAAAATATTAGTTAATTCCCCTACCATGTATTTTAGGAAGTCTAGTAGAAGGGAAAATATTAATTAATTCTTCTACCATATATTTTAGAAAGTCTAGTAGAAAGAAAAATATTAATTAATTCTCCTACCGTATATTTTAGGAGTCCCATATATTTTAAAAAGTCTAGTTAATATAATAAAAAATAATTAAATAATAAATTTAAAAAATAGTGAAAAGATAGTTTTGTCTGAAGATGAGTCTTTTAATGAAGGACAAAAAATTAAAATCATTTTTCTAGGGTTTTCACACTTTTAATATATTATAGGTTACACATATACTAGTTTCATAAAGTTCGTGTTAAGCCCGGGCCCAAGCTCGTGATAAAAAAAAATAATTTTTTTTAAATATAACGTAAGTCACACTTTTCTATTACAAAATTAATTTAATTTAGTGATACATTGATTATGTCTTGTCTGATAAGTCATTATAATTATTAAAGTTTTTTATTATATTTGGATAACTTGTAAAGGACTTTATTGTGAGAAAGGAAGTATGAAGGATAATTAGCAAATACTAATAGACATAAAATTCAATTTAAAACAAACAAATGGTGTGTTCAACATGTTTGTTTTTTTTCATATTTTATAGATTTTTGAAAAAAAAAGTATTTTCTCTAGGAAAATAAGTTTTTTAAATTTATAAAAATGACTTTGTGAAAATAGGAAAATTATATTCTTTTTTATTTTTTTTTCTTTGAATTCACAAATAAGATAAGAATTTTAATATGTTAAGAGTAAACATATAAAATTATCCTTATTAGTTATTTTTTAAAATTTAGATTTGGCTATTAATACTTTATGTAATTACTTAACAACAACAACAATAATGTAAAAAAAAAATATAAATCTTTCATGATTTACTAAAATAAATAAATAAGAAAAATAATTTATTTTTAATATAAGAAATAAGTAAAAATGAACAAGTAATCTAACGAGAAACAAGAAGGGATTTATAAATATATATATATATATATATATATATATATATATATATATATATATATAGTTCAATTATAAAGATTCAAATAAAAATATCATAAAAAAATAAATGAGACAAATATAACATGTATGAAAAAAAAATATGTGTTGTTATCTAATTGTTCCAAAAAATTGTGAGGACTACCAAAAAGGGTGATTCTTCCATATATATATATATATATATATACCAAATAGGTATGTTCGTTCATTGCACGGGCCCAACACGTATTGACATTCATAGAGATAATATTTATAAACAACATAATCTGCACTACTTACCAGATGCGAGCGTCATAGGTTACTCATAAGGAACGACAGAGATAGCTTATTTTGGGAAACAAGTTTACAGATAATCCAATCAATGACATGAAAATTAAAATAATCTCCGGTGAGTACTTCGATCTTGCAATAGGAAACTGAACATCTACCAGACCTATCTAATACTACTTCAATTTTAAGTCCTAATATGTTTTTAGGGCTACAATAAGGCGAATAAACACTTTGTTGCTGCTTATCCTCTGTCAAACTTTCCAGTAAGGATGAATATAAATCTAACGGTAGTCTGCATAGGATTCATGGTCTACGTCCTTCATAAATTTAGAATTACTGCAGGTCACTTGGATATCTTGGCAGTAAGTTCTCTTACCAGCTTCGCAGCAACCACTGTAATCATGCCATCAACAGTATCGCACTGTGGGTTGAACTCAACAACATCAGCTCTATCTACATCAGCTTGAAGGTTATACAGTATGTTTAAAACATCACGGAAAGAGAGACCCCCTGGCTCTATATGAGATACCCCAGGAGCAAATGCTGGATCCATGCAGTCAAGATCCACAGAGATATACACACCCTTCACACCTTCTCCAAGTTTCTGAATGTACAAGAATAATAATAATCAATTGAGATTATTAATGAAGCAGATGAATGACGGATTACAGTGTATAGACCATCGAAGACTATCAGTTGTTACATTTGGTAACTAACCACAAAAGATGAAATAGAAGGGGATAACTTATAGTAGGATATACAGAGCAGAGAGAGAAATATGAGAATAGTATGCATCTGGAATGAACTCAGCATATTCAGAATTCTTGAAGTGAAGTATATAATTTGATTTTGTGAACTACTGATATCATTTAACAAACTCAAACCCCATATGATGAAAACCAAATATAAAAGCCACAAACAACAAACTGAACAATCATCACAGAAACAAATGAAGAATCAATAGACATTGCATATGTTGTTCTACCACAAGTACCACAAACAGAATCAGACAGCACAGTACAATAAAAATAACAATAGCAATCACATGCCAATAGTAACAATAACAACAACAAGAGAAAGTCCATAGAAGAAAATCTATCACCAGACAGAACAAGATGAAGATTCAGTAGCCTTACTGTTGTCTAATCTAATGATGATCATTCATATATTATAATTTTTTTTACCCTTTTTCCTCCACAGATTTACCAAAGTAACTCTTATAGTAGTATCAATTTCTAGGTTAATTCTTTTTTTTTTGGTTATACAATATTTTCTTTTTCTTGTTACTTACATGACATGGATAATACAGTATTAAAGTGACATGTACAAGGTCTATACACATTTCACATGGAAAAGTTTCATCCAGTTTTTGCTTAGACTTACATTATGTCTTTGCTTTTTGTAAATAGACAAATAGTCTACTTAACATAGAAGTGATTTTTTTTCCTTCCCCCACTTTTTCTCAAGTAATATTGACTCTTACTAATTTTTGCTCTAGCATTTTATGTGGCAATTTGTGTCCTACGTGTGATATAGGATACATGTCTATTTGTTTAATTATTTACAAGTGTTTATTTGTGCACATTCAAAGTTGAAAGATTATAAGATATAGGACTTACCACTGGATCTTTAATTTTTTCTGTATAACGAATGACAGCAACAAGATCATGATTTGATTCTTTATAGAGACTTGTAACAAGATCAGGTTGGCCTGCTCTAGCTGTACGTCCCACCCTGTTCAAAAAATCTATAGCTGACGTGGTAAACTCTGCCTAGAATGAGGGGAACAAGGAAAATATTTCATAAATTGCACTAAATGTACATGAAAGAGGCTCAAAGGGGTAATGAGAATTACCAAGAAGTGACCTCTTCAAGAGCAAATAATACACCACTTACAAGAGCTCTAAAGGCAGCAGCAACTCCAGCAGCACATCCACAAGTCACTTGAGTCGACGGATAAAAACGAATAAGCAATTCTTCGAGCAGACCAAACCCTACTCATCATGAGAACTTTAAAGACCAAATCTTAGATCTCATCTCCAAATCCTTTTAGAACTTCCTAAGATTTATAAAGAAGATGACACCTTACGTAAAAAAAGAAAAAAACACATTCTAAATGATCAGCTAGATTAGTGCCTGAAGCTTTAAATAGTCTAACCTAGATTGGGAGAGAGTGATATCAAATTTACAGATTCTCACAGATCCCCATCACAATTATACGGACTGATGTTATATTTACAGGTTCAGATCCTTAAAAAGATTCTTGTAAGTTCTTAACAACTTTAAAATTACGAAGAACATGCCATATACAAGATGGAACCACTACACAATATTGGTTTATTTTTGTACGTTATCAGGCTATGAAGAAATCTTACTTGCACCTGGTGTAACCAAATGCATGACACATGTTATCCTTTTACATTCATTTTTTTCATGGTTTAAGTTAAAAAATATCTAAAGATTCGTGATCAAGGAAAAAAGGTATAAAGAAAAATGATATGAATGTTAAACCATAACCCATAAAAAGGGTGTTAAATCATAACCCGAAAAATTAACTTTTGTTAATTATTCTACATCAGATACAAATTAGCTTTCAAATTTGTTTAGTTTTGGCTCCACAAGTTTAATAAAATCGTGCACGCACCAGATGTAGATAAGTTATTTACAAACAAGAATCACTCTCCACACTCCTGTTAATTATAAAACACAATTCTTGAGAACTAAATGATTAAAAATTAGCATAAGAAGAAGGAGAGGCAGCGACAGGAAACAACTATTGATCGAGCGATTATACTTCAAATTTCTTGGTTCCACTTATTGAACTATCAAGACATGCAATATTGCTCGAGTGCATGAACATAATTGTGTTAGTATAAAGCTCGCACTAAGGAACTGATGTACTAATTACAAGTGAGCAAGAAACCCAAAGGAAAATCCCTTTCCAAACTTACAGGGATTCTTAGAGGCTAAATACTACTTGTATAGCGTGAGAGTCTAAGAATAAGTGTTAATTCTACTTCATCTACAAATTTCTCTTTACACTAAAAGGATAAACAGTCACTCACCAAATCACGACGATCCCATTCAGTGCTAAAAACTTGGTGCAACCTTGACCGTAGGTGATATTTTGTGGATTCACCATGTAATTACATCAAAATACATGAACACTTAGCATAACTTCTGGAAGCAAATACTGTACATATTTTGATGCATACATATACATAATTGGGCTTATAGAGATATCTTTTAAGGATGTGATACCAATGAACCTCTTTTAAATTTTAAAAAACATTATAATACAAGCAAAAATACTACACGAAATAGTGTCCACAACCACAACTTCTTCTGTTACTAAAAGAGGCAATAAGGATTGCCTTTGTGAATCGTCCTATTCATTCTGATAATCCATATCATTCGAGACTAAAAAATTAACTTTTTAAGCCAGATTAGGATTCACAAGATTCTTTAAATCTAAAACTAATAAATAAACAAAAATACCATAGGGAAAAAGTTCCCGCAACCACATATTCTTCTATTACCAAAATAGAGGCAATAAGGGTTGGCTTTGTGAAACTATTCATTCTTTACTTTATTTTTTGATAACCATAGTGTCTGGGTCATCTTTTGCACACCTCGATTAAATCCAAGGGACACTTGTAACCTCTCCATTAACATTAGATATTAGGTAACTCCCTCAAACATAATGTTCTCTAATTTCCATAGCACGTAGCATTTCATTAATGATAGGCCAACAACAACTCTAGGTTTGTAATTTTGAATATAGCAATAAGTTATAGTGCTCAAGTTATGCAAATTCTATTTGAAGTTTTGGCAGAGGAGTGGAAATCACATTTTGGCTTAAAATTCAGAATTTGAAAAACACCAAAAAGTGATTTTACTTTTTTTCAGTCAAATTACTTACCAAGATCCAAATAGATCTAATTAGTATTTACGACCAAATAAGACTCCAATTTTCAAATATAATTTTTCACATTGAAAATAAAAACTAATTTTTTCAAGTACTGACGATGTTCATGGCCAAACAACCCCGTTAGTTCCTCAACAAATTCTTAACTTGCTACCTTATATATTAGGAAATGAAAGACACAATGATACAATCTTTGAACATACCATCTGTGGCTGAATTTCTCCTACTGGTTAGCGTGTAACAATCGATGTTGCCACTGTCTTCTCTATGCATTCTTCTTCTTCTCAAAAATTCATCTTCATGTACATCAAAATGAGTTAAGATACAAAGATAGTGATATGTGCAAAGAAGGCTGCTAAAAATCACATTCTCCGTTGATGTCTTTAGTGTTCTCCATGGCCCTTTGTCGAGCCTTAAACAATCGCCGTTATTTTCATATGTACAACCACCACCTAGAAAATTTAGTAACTCACTGAGAATCTGTAACGCCCCAAAAATGGGTCCTGAGATGTCACACGGTGCTTAAGGCTACAAGTAATCCCAAGCCAACCCTTTGAGCCTACTACTACTTCTAAATGCTTAAATCAAGGTACTGAGAGAAACATACTGAGACATACCATAGCACGTCTCACTGAAATATGAAAGAATACTATGGAAGTAACAAAATACTGAATGTCTAAATATAATGACAATCTAGTCTGACAAAGCCTCTACTACTCAATGAACTAGAGAGTCATTGGGACAGATCCCCAACTGACTCGAACTAAACTGAAAGTAATAAAACATCTACTAAAATACTAAAATCTCTGAAGATAGGTCGTCGAACCATGAGGACCCACCACTGTGGAGATGTAGACAAAGGTACTCAGAAGTTACTGACGAGGCTGGGGCTGAGCACCTGAACCTACAATATAAGACAATGTAGCACATAGACATATATGTGGATCAGTACTTGGGAATGCACTGATTATATGGGGGTGTATGCAATTAAATAATCTATATCATAAGTCTTTATAGAAAACATGCATGCCATAATAGGTGACTCACATAGCTCGAATAAAATCCTCATAAATCATGAATAGAAAACATACCATATAAATCACGTGAGTCATTTCACTTTATTCTAAATTTGTACTTTTTCTGTGTCCTCAAGCTTGCGAACTATAAAAAGTCTTAAAGCGACAACCATCAGAACATACACTTTAATCTTTTGGAAAACATGAAAATTCTTTGAAACTTAAAGTTTATAGCACTTGAGAACCTTAGAAATCATAGAATCATAGCTTTTGAAATACAAGTACTTTTATCTTAAATAGAGTTGGGACTACTTTTGGGAGATTCTTTTAACCGACACAAAACCATGTGAGCCACATGGAGTCCAACGTCTTGCCCATATTGGGGAGAGCTGTTCTATCCTTTCCATCGGAGTAGAACCTTTTACTTTTAGTGATCACTAGCTTAACCCACTTGGGGTAAATCAAATCCTACGGTGGCTCGTATTTCTGGGGCATGAGACCTCGGAATCAAGCCCAACTCAGTGCTAAGTACTACTCCCATAATAGGCTCAAAACATTTTAGGAAAAAATTCACCTTATACAATTCAACATTATGAAATGGGAGCCAATATGATTCCCTTTAATGGGAGCCAATATGATTCCCTTTAACTTAAATCACAAGATGTGGATTCTTTTCTTAACTTAAGATCAAAATCAACTCTTTTCATTAAACTTAGGTAGACTACCTTTAACAAGCTTTGAAACTTCAATGCTATGAAGATATCAATACCATTCTTGAAATACTATAGAATATATCACAATTCATTCTTGGGCCTTAAAATATGTATACATATTTAAGAAATCTCAATTCAAAATAGAGGGTAAATCATGACTTCAATCTTAAGAGTATTCCAAACACCAATCATGGAAGGAATATGCAATTCATAACATTAATTCTCAATTCAAATCATAAAATAGGTGTAGTATCATATAATTCAAGACTTGAACAAATCCATAATCTCATATACTTGAATGTAGCAATTTAGGCATAGTTCATCTTGAAAACATTAAAATATTTTAAGAAAACCAAAACTTTGGCACAAGAACGGAAGTAGTGTTCTTGTTCAAACCCCACATACCTCGAATTATGAACTTTAATGAATAAGCTTGCTTGAGATTCTTTCTCGTACTTTTGGATAAGGGTTCTTGAAGCCTTTGTCTTGGAAAACTCGAATCTCAATTCAATTCAGAAAATTATGGTGAATTCTTGAGATTCTTGGGGGAGGATTTAGATGCTTAGGGCTTTTGCTTTACAGAGAATGAAGATTTTGAGCATAAAGTGCTTTGTTATGCCATTGATTGTGTGTTTATGGACGGATTGGGGGTAGGGTAATTGCCCAAATCACCCCCCTCTTAACCCTTAACGTGACTGGAAAAAATATAACTGGGAGCCCGATTTTATGGGCCACTGCGATGCGCCACTATCACAGTGGCTCACTGGAAATTGACAAATGGGATTTTTGGGGTCACCGCGACGTGGAGCCACCGCATTGTCCCACTGGTTGGGACTTAGAACTTTAGCGCGACACGCCACTATCGCGCTAGGCTACTGGAATTTGACAATTGGTAAATAAACCCACTCCACGACGTGCCAAGCACTGAAATGACAGTGTTTTACGACTAAGACTTAAATTAGCCATAACTTCTTTTTCGGTTATCGAATTTGGGTGAATCTTATATCGACGGAAAGCTTATCAAATTTTCCATGTGATAAAAAGTCAAAATTAAGGAAATTCTATACAGTTAAAAATAATACTCACCTAGAAGTCAATTCTTAACCTTCTCAAGATGAAATTAAGCTTAGAAAAAGTTCAGGGGTATTACAGAATCACATAGTTTACACAGATGTTAATCATAAGGAACACTATACCTACTTTGCATAGGAAAAAAATTAAGAGATGATTACTATTCGTCAATGATTTCAAGCAGTTTCCCTTGATAATTATTGCCAAGAACTTAGAAATTTTAGAAATAATTCTCTGATAAGCAACGTATAAAATGTCGGTTAAACTAATGTTCCTTCATCCTCAAGATTAAGATCAATTTTGACTTGATGTTGGACATCAATGAACATCTTTCTTCATAATAAGACTAAAATTTTGATTACCAACAGATTATTGAAGGACAGCTTGGTGTATAAAACATTCCGCTTTCACTCAGGGTCCGTGTAGGGTCACAACCCAAGGGATGTGATATAGACACCTTACCTTGATGTAAGAATCAATGAGTGATTCCACTTCTCAAACCCGTGACTTATAATTCATACAGAGACAACTCATCGTTGCTCTAATACACGCCTTCTACCAATAGATAATAGAACTAAATATAATGGAACCTGAGAAAAACATGCTCAAGGGGAAAAACATGTCATAAATGAATCTTCGAAGTTATTTCTGGGTCAAGAAATGGCTTGTGTATATGCCAGAGTAACCCAAATACCAGTCCAGCATTTATGACAAACATTTCACCCAGTGTCTGCAAAATTTTGTTGTTAACTTTAGATCTTATCTGAAAGGTACAAACTTTGGCTTCCCTTGAGTAGTGCCAGAACTGCAAATCAACCATTAAATTTCCTCATTCAATTTCTTTGAACAACAACAATGAAAAAAAATTCAGTGTAATCCCTCAAGTTAAGTCTGGAAAGGGTACTTTGTACATAGACCTTCGACCTTACCCCTACCTATTGTGAAGGTAGAGAGGCTGATTTCGATAGAC
Source organism: Capsicum baccatum var. pendulum (assembly GCA_030864225.1). Taxonomy (NCBI): domain Eukaryota; kingdom Viridiplantae; phylum Streptophyta; class Magnoliopsida; order Solanales; family Solanaceae; genus Capsicum; species Capsicum baccatum. The sequence goes on along the minus strand of CM061560.1, from coordinate 151,857,840 downwards.
CAAAAAAAAGAAGTGAACTTTTTCGAAAATAAAACTTCTTTTACAGTACCTCAAGGAGATAGTTTCAATGAATTTTATAGTTAGAATGGGAGATAAATCACCATCAGCAATTCTTCAAACACATGCATTTAAAAACTTCCTCAAGATGTAAAAATCAATCAAGAAAATTAAACCCCACCTATTATTCTGTCTAAACTTACTAAAATACCAAACACACATATAGAGGGAAAAAACTAAAAATGTAACCAAAAAATCAAGAAAATTAAACCCCATTTATTTTTCAATCTTAATCAACTAAAACATCAAACAACCATCTACATACATATAATAATAATAATAAAAATGCAAAAGCAAATGAAAATAAAAATTATAAGTTGTTGCACCTCTATAAATGGAAGTTTTTTGACCAAAAGTCTAAGTAATTTTCTTACAACTTTTATCAATAACAGCAACGATGGTTTTTTTTCTCCGGGCAATGATTCGTTATAGCATTAACCGCTAATGACAAAGCTCCGGTAGGTGCAGGTATAAGAGGAGGAGAAGGTGGCGAAGGCTGAGCCACGCACGTTGTATAACCGAAATCATTACATGACTCATAGTATCAAACTCAATACCAACTGAGCTCTCAACTTCAGAACCTGAATTCGTCGAAAAGGCTTGGAACCTCGTCAAAGATTTAAAATCTTAACAAAGACGAATCCTGTGTCAAGGATGAGGAGTCCGGAATAGAAAAATCAAAACTCATACTTTATTCATAAAAGATAAAATCTTTTTCCCTTCTTCTTCCTCTTCTACTTCCAATTTCAAGAAACTAAAGTGAAAACTTTGCATCAAAAGATTCAAATAACAAATGGATCTCTTTTTTTATAGGTTGCAATAGCTTTGAAGTTGAAAGTCAACTCAAAGCTAAATAACCTCCTTCACTAACTTCTTTCTTAGCCAAATCCCTTCATTTTCTAGCATTTTTTTTTTAATTTCACAACTCATCTCCCTATTCATTACCTCATTTAAACAAAATAATAGATTTTCTCTCCAATAATCTTGAACTACTCATCCAACTTAGGCCTCATACCAACTTTTCATATCTCATCTATAAATTTAGCATCCGTCATTTGATCAGACTATTGAGGCATTGCCATAATTGGCACGCCAAGGCACATTCCTTCAAGAATTAAATTCCAAACATAATGAGTCACGAAGCAACCAATGGCTTGATTTGCTAGCATTTCAAGCTGATTGCAACATGCCACAATTTGTCTTTTCTCTTTTGAGCATTTTATGAATCCTTTAGTAAAAGTGTTTAATAAGTATTAATTTTGTAACTTAAGCCTACATAAAGTTAACCATAACAAACTTAAGCCTAAATAAATTGAAGCTCTTAACTTTTATCCCCTATATTTGTACTACAACTACTTTTAACATGTTTACATAAAAGTAAAAAATGACAAAAAAAAATAAAGAGGTAATAATTGAAAATAAAAAAAAATGAAAACAAACAAAACCACCCACCATTACAACTCATAAACCAGCCGCAACAACAATACCCAAATACTTCACCTTCACCATCACTGGCTCCGTCATCATCACCGACGCCTGAGAAAGTCTAGAGGTGAAGTTGGTGAAGTTTTCTTCATCTTCAAAATTCAACGAATAACTCAACGGATCATAACAGAACTCCGCTGAAGAATGCATTTTTAAGTTTTTGTTTGAGAGAAGTAGTACTGGGTAAGTTGAATTGGTGGTCATCTATGAAATGGATAAATAAAGAACCGGATGGTTCTAGAGCATGCGAAAGAATGATTTTTATTGGTGTGAAATTCCTATTTTACCCTTGGTCATTCCTTCACTACCTCTTCTATATAGTAGAAACTAGATAATTAAGGGCTCTTTTACGGGCCCAATATTACAAATTTAAATAAATTTAATTAATTACTAATTATTTTAATTAAATATAATAGAAAATAATAATAGTGATCACAATTTATACTTTTTATTTTATAAAATCTATAAATTACAGCTTATTTACCTATTTAACCTTAAAATACAATATGCTCTAATGCTTATTTTTATTTCAAGCCTAACATATTCTCTTGAATTAAACAACTATTTTTTTAATGTTTTTCTACCTTTGACTTTATTTGAAATTATACAAGAAAATAAATTAAAATTATAAATGTCAATGTATTAAAGATTTATTTGATTTAATGATAATTTTTTGGCATAATTAGTTGATAATTAACAAAAATAAATATCTTAAAATACGTTAACAATTATAAATTTTGGCCCACTAAATTGCAAGTGAAAAAACTAAATTACTGCATTACATATTTTTAAGGTATGATTTACATAATTAATTTTGCATAATTTGTATAAATTTTCTTGTAGAATTTCATGTGTGACAGTATTTATTGGGCTAAAAACTAATAATATTTAGAAAGTTGGAGCATTAAAAGTAGTGCGAAGTCACTATTTTCACTTGAAATTTTTGAGATAGACAAAATTAAACATATGAAGTAGTAAAAAAATTTAACATCTACCATATAAAAATAAAAATACTTTTAGTTCTCTATAAACAATCTAATATTTTGTGGAAGAGAATTTGAATAAACCCAATAGCCTTATTTAACTTCATACTTGATTGAAAATACATATGATTACAAGAGATAATATCTTTGTATAAATTTAAATTTATTTGAAATAGTACTTTGTACATAATATAGTTGAATAAATTGACATTTAAAATAAGAAAAATTGTTATTAGCCACACAACAACCCATAAATGGAGACACATAAGCTAGAAAGAAAGAAATGACCCATGAAATTCTTTATTTGAGATGACTATGATTGTACTATCTAGGAATCTATTGTGGCCTTCACCCCTTCTTTAAGTTGCGATAGAGCATCTCTAAAATATTTCTCCTCTTGAGGATCATCATCGTTGATGGATATATGGTAACACCAAAAAGTACCTTCCATCTCTTCATCAACCTTTATTTGAGATGAGACATCATTTTTATTCTGGGTTGTAACATAATATGAGGAGCCAACACTTTCTTCATCTTCTTTATACTTCTTAGTATAAACTATAATATGAGCCTTTAATTTTAAAAACTTCTTGCATGAAACCACTAGTTCCATCTGCCGCCTTATTCTAGAAGGAATCAAACTTTATAAATCCTTTTAGATCTTTAGTGAAGAGTGCATTGTCGTACTTTGACATCTTCTCCGACTCTTGTTGCTTTTCTTCTTATTTAGAGTACCCAACCTCTCGAAAATAAAAGATCTTATGGTTGATTCTCCAAGTCTATCAAAGACAGAAGGTCTTTTATTAGAAGCAGTGGATTCCTCTTTAATAGTGATGTAGTTTCTAACTACCCTTCTTATAGAGATACAAATTGGAGATAGAGGCGTGTACCCAAGGCCTTTACATGCCTTCCTGGTTGTAATTTCTAATAGAAGTTTATCCAATCTCAATGGCTCATTAGGATTATATCAAACCTTTGTAAATAACTTGTATGTATTTCGATCGAAGCCTTCTTTAGTACTCTTCGTAGGGAGTGTTATCTCTTGTGGCAGATTTTGAGCCACAAATTCTCCCAGTATCCTTGAGGATGGGTTTATTGCTTCAATTTGCTTGATAGGTAGATTTATCCCTCTTAGCACATTGTCTTAGGCATAGAATGAATGATTTTTTTCTTTCTTTAACTTTGGTTTGTATCAGAGAACTTGCTTTGTCTTTTTTTTCATAGATACGACACTTACTTTATTTAAAGTGGAGAGAGGCTTTTTCGTGGCAACTTTTTCGATAGCCACTGCGACCTTCTTAACTGCTACATTATTACACTTGGTATGTATGACATCATCAACCCATTTATTCACAACATAATTTTTCAAGTAGAATTTTGCGTTGGTAAAGTGTGACTTAGTTTCAGTGAATGGCTTATCATCAGCAACTATCATTCTTTCCACTCCGCCTTTTAGATACTTCAAGCATTGGTAGTAAGAGGATGAGATAATTTTATTCTCATGTACCCAAGGCCTACCAAAAAACATATTGTATGAAGTCTTGGCATCGATCACATGCATCAATGCATTTGATCAAAAATCATCCATATAAATTCCCAACTTGACAGATACCATGACCCTCTGACCCCCTTGGTTAAAGCCTTGGATCATCAAATGGCTTTTGGCTAGTTCTTCAGTAGCGATGCTAAGTTCCTTCATTGTGTGAATAGGAAGGATGTTGACTCAGATCCCTCGCCTATCAAGATTCTATTTATCTTCTTTCCCAAAACATAACCCACCATGTACAAAGGACGATTGTGTAGGGTTTCACCAGGAAGAAGACCATTATATGCAAATGTGATTTTTGTATCACATACATGTGCCTCTTGTCCAAGAGGTTCAACAAGCTTTTCATAAGATGAAGGAACTTCTATAGGTAGATTTTCACCCTTTGCCCCTTCTTTAGTAGTATTAAAATAAGATGCCTCAAGGTTGACTTGAGCAGTCATTACATGGAACCAACTGGGTAAGAATTCTTCCAAAATCACCGGACGCCGTATTTTTTGGTGGTGAAGCTCCATTACCCTTGTATTCTTTGAAAGCCTAACCAACCTTTATTTATTTAGTTTCTTCACCATCTTTCTTCTAGTTGTCTGCTCGGGCGACTCTTTTTATAGACTCATCTTCTTGCGTCTGCACCTAGTTACCAAAGTCCCGCCTGATTACTAAATTCCAACCTTCATAATTATCTTTATCAATTGAAGACTTGCCATGTTCTAATGGTTCCTCTTTATGCTCTTCAAAGCATATTTAAATCAGATCGAGTGAGCCAAAAGCGATAGAGATTTGATGAGAATTGACCTTCTCATCATCGAATAAGATCTTTTTCTCATTTACTAATTGAATGATGTTGTCCTTGAAGACAAGATATTTTTTCAGAGGGTAACCCACAAGCCTATGATACTTTCAATAATTTGGGTCATTGTTTCTTTCAGGTTCATCAGGCCACTTCATCTCTAGTAACTCAAAAAACTTATGATCCAAAAATTCATTAAAAATCTTGGCAACATCAAAATCAAGGAAGGGGTAATTCTTTTCTTGCATCTCTTTCAAAATTAAATTCTAATTCAGACGCGTTTGATAAGTCGTATATATGCTCTGCTTCTTGCTCACCTTTGTGGTGAACTTTACAGGAGATACGTCGACATTCATGGATTCTTTATTGTCATTTTTAGGGACAAACTTGCTCTATCTTTTGGGTTCTTGCTTATCCTTTCCCCTTCGAGGGTCATGGATAGGCACTACTTTCTTTTCGATAGAAGACATGCTCAACTCCATATCGTGAGCACATATAGATAAATTTTCAAAGAATTTTGGCTTAATGCCTTACAAGATATAAGGAAGATCCCAGTGCATTCCTTGGATGCACATCTCTATTGCAAAAGTTTCGCTGAGCCTATCTTTGTAGTTTAGGCTCGGATTTATCCATCTATTAATGAAGTCAATGACTGGATCATCCTTTCTTTGATGAGTATTTGTGAGTTCTACCTTGCTCACTATACACCTTGTGCTATAAAAGCAATTCAAGAATTCATAATCCAATTTCTCCTAGATATCGATGGAATTAGGCTCAAGGTCCATGTACCAATCAAAGACATTTCCTTTTAAGAAATAAACAAATAGTTTGACAAGATATTCACCATAGATTCCAGCATTATTACCTTTCTCAACAAAGTGTGCGAGATGTGAATTTCTTTTGCCCTTAAATTGTTGAAATTTAGAGGGTTGATAGCCGACAAACATTTTAAGGCTATCAATCCTTGCAGTGTAGGGCTTGACATATGTAAGGAAAGACTTACTGACAACACCATACTTGTCTTTGAGGTCCCCTCAATGAACTCTTTCAACTGATCAATCAGGATCATTCCTTCAGTAGAAACTTGTACCTCCTTAGCTGCTGGTGTTTGTTTTTCCAAGATGTTCTGCCTCGTGAACTTCTGGAGCTTTCCCAGGTGCTTGGCCAGACTCTCCGTCTATTAATCCATCTATCTTATCTGCCAACTTATCGATTCGAGTATATTGATTTTACACATACTTAGTAAGACCTTCAATCGCCCTTGTCAGATTCGTAAGATGCTTCTCCACAAATGAGGCATCAGTCACCATTGCTTTCATAATTACTGGAGACGTTGGAAAGTAATATAGATTGTGGCATAAGTTGATTTTCAAAGTGCTCAGCTTATACGATGTAAGTGAAGATGCTGCGTTGGTTGAACAACCATCATTCTTTGTACCAGAGTATTTCGAACCAGAGTGCTCAAGTAGAGCTAGTCTTTTTAAGTGTTTCTTCCACATTGCTTCTGTCTTCTGAAGAACTTACATGGGACTTCACTCCTTTTGAGGTTGAAGATCTGAAAATTAGAGTTGGCACGAACGACACTTGATGTGTTTGTTGTCCTAGTATGTTGGCCTTACTCCTTATGACAGGATGCTTTCTACTTTAGTAGAGAACTTGGAATCAACAACCTTAGAGGCAGTTGATTGAGAATTTACCTTTTTAGAAGTCATTTCGCTTTTCTTAGACTTTGAAGTGGGAAAGTTGAGATGAGAGGTAGAGATCGACCCACTGGGCGTGCCAGAATTTGTAGGACGATAAAATTTAAACACCGATAAAATAAATAATCAGAACAAGAAAAAAATTACAATAATTATTTTATTGATTTCAATGTGTGAGTGCTATAATCTCTATGAATCATCTGATCCGCCTTTTCAAATATAAATTCAAGGGCTTCGAGTTTTATCTTGAATTTGAACTTGATTTGTGGATTTGAACTTAACTTGTACTTGAATTCAAGGGTTTTTGGGCTTGTTCTTGAATCTTGTGGTCTTGATCTTGAATCTTGATGAGCTGGATACTTGATTTGTTGCTTGTAGAGAAATTACAGTGTTTGATCCACGCGCTGATTTCTTGTTAGAATTATTCCTCTTTTTTCTGAATTATGAGACCCCTATTTATAGTTGTAGGAAGTAAAGAGTCATGGTGAATATGAAATTCTTATGATCAATCAAATTCAAGTGATATGACACCTTTTACAGATTTTTAATTTCACTAGGCCAGTTGCATCATTTTGATATGTGGCATGATTCTATTGGCTCCTTTGACTTGGCATGCCACGTGATTTGACACGTAACGCTTATTTGGACCTCTAGAATATGACAATATCTTGGGCTTAGCAAAGTGAGCTCATCATTTGTAGCCCAAATCAATGGATTAGCCCAACAAAAATTGAACTTTAATTAAATCCATACATGTTTGAACTTAAATAATTAATCTAAATATATTAATCCACAATATTTATTTGAAACTAATATATTTTAAATTTAATATAATACAAATTTTGTATGAATTTTAATTTAATAAAATTTGGTTGCCCACAAATATGTACAAAAATTTAATTAATTATCTCTTAATTTAATAAGAAGGACAACTAATATGAGATACCTATTTTTAACTAGGAATTAGGGGTTTGCATCGGTCGGTTCGATTTGATTTTTATGTATTATCGATTTTCGATTTCTAAATATGCTAAATTAATAATCAAACCAATAAGATACTTTTTATCGATTTTTGATTTATTAATTTTTAGTCCTTAACGGTCCAATTTTTTATTTAACCGATAAGAAAATACTCATAAAATAGAAAAAACCGTAACTAACATGAAAAAAATCGAATCTAAGTTACAATCAAAATCCTACATGATTTGTTTTAATTTACATAAATCCTCAAATTTGAACTAAATGTTATTTAGGAGAAATTTAGATATATAGGCCTAAATAGTAATTTACTATATTCTGGTTGGGTTATCGATTTATCTAATAACCCAATAAGAAAAAATCAAATCGAGCCAATAACCCAATAATTTTTTTTATGAAACCATTAAAAAATCGTTAATCCAATAATCCAATAACAATAAACCAATAACATATTTATCGGTTTGATTTATTGGTCGGTTTAATTTTTTCACAGCCCTACTAGGAACGACTAAAATAGAATGAAGAGAGTAGTACATTTGGTTTCTTGAAACAATACGGAAGATACGTACAACAACAACAATTAAATGAATATACGTATAAGAAAAAAATTAAATGAATTAGGTACTCTTCAATTTTATTTTTTTATTTTTTATTTCCCATCCGATACCCGCATTGGAGTTGACTAATCTAGATTTGCATCGCGTAGAGCCCCATTCGGAGATAGCGCTCCCTACCTAAGATTTTTCCATACCCAGGGTTCGAACCCGAGAGCTCTGATTAAGGAGGAACAACCCTATCCACTATAACACATTCTTTGAAGGTCTTCATTTTTATTTTCTCTATAAGGAAAGAGATGCTTATAAATACATTTCTTAAGTATTATAACGGTAATTTACTATAATAACCTGATTGTCATAATTTTTATTTCTATAATAATATTCTATCTATAATAGCAATGTCATTATTATAATAGTCTATATTAGTCATATTCAAATATTGTGTAATAATATTTTGTAAGAAATATATTATGCATAAAATAAAATATTAAAAATTCGGATAATCATTATTTGTGTTATATACATATAGTAAATTTTAGGTCTAAGTCATTGATAAACTCTTAAACTTGTTTCGAAATTTCACTTAGACACCATAACTGAACCTTTTTTCTATTAGACACTCCAATATTAACAAATAAATACCTATTAATATTTTTTTGATAATTATTAAAAAAATGTGTATAACCTACGTGCAAATAACGTGGAAAAGCCGGTGTTTGAATTGAAAAAATCTCTCTAGCGAAACCCTAATTGTCTTGAACTAGGCCGCCATGGACTCAACGTCTGGTGGGGCTATCCCACCGATGAATTTCATGCATGCAACGGAAGATCAAAGTAATTCGAATACAGGGGAAGGGAATTTGAAACCTACTTATGCTAATATACTGAAACCTCAAGTGGTAGATACTAGAAAGGAGCGAATATTGCCTAAACCTATTCAGATAATTAAAGAAGAACCACATATTACGTAGAAATCATCAGAGATTAACAATTTGATAATACAAGAAAACTTACAATATGCAGCAATTGGCAAGTTTTCTTATGGCAAACCTGACATTAGTGAGTTGAGGAGAAATATACCCGTTCAGTGTGGTATTAAAGGTGAGTGTAATATAGGGGTATTGGATTCAAGGCATATTCTTATTAGGTTAAGTATTATAGAGGATTATGTAAATATTACATCTACTTCGGCATATTATATAAGGGGTGAGGAGATGCAATGATAGATGAGGACCCTTAAATGGGATCCGTGGTTTGAACCTAATGTGAAAACAACAGTAGGTATATAGCTTAGATATTGATGCCTTATCTTCCACCTAATTTTTTTGTAAATAAAGCAATATTTTAAATTACTTCAGCTGTTGGAAAACCTTTATCAGTGGATATAGAAACAAAGAATCAGACACGACCAAGTTGTGCAAGAGCAAAGGTAGAGGTGGATCTGGTGGCTGAATTACCCCAAAGAGTGAAAATATGTGATGAGAATGATGTAACAGGGATGCACAAATCTAAATGGATAAATATTAAATATGATTACAAACCCAAATATTGTAAAGAATGCTGTCTTCAGGGTCATGATGAACAATCATGTTGGAATATTCATCCAGAGCTATATGAATATCAGGAGAATGAGCAAGATGAAAATAGCAAGCAAAGTCCAATGGGGGGGAGATTAAAAAGACAGAACAGAAGAATTATGGTAGTAGAGATAGAAGAAAATTCACTAAACAATGGGTAACAAAAAGGAACAAGTACAAAATAGACAAATATGGGCATATAGTGGGAGAAATAGAAACAGACAAGATTGTAGATGGTTCAGTTCCAATTACAAATGCATTTGCAGCTTTTTCTCAGGAACAACAGACTGAAGAAAATGGGGACAAGGATAATGAAAACAAAGGTAAAAATGAAGGGCAAAGCACAAAAGATTGGGTCTTGAATAGTTTCTCTGAAACTGCAAAAGAAAAGGAAGATATTACTACTCAACAGAATGATGAGAAATAAAAAGAAGCAGGAGTGCAGGCAGATCATAAAGAACAAAAGGAGTATGAAACACCAGACAACTCTGATTTAAGAGGGGATAAAAGCCTGAATACACAGCAGCAGCAAAACAATAATAATAAGAATATGCAGATGGTAATATTTGATGAGAAAGAAGCACAAGATAGATTAATAGAGAATGTTTTACCATTAGCAATACAAGTGGACAATCAGGTGGAGTTTTGTAACAAGGAGAAACTATCTCTAGATGAAGGGGATTTAAGTAATGAAATAGAAAAGGTTGGAAGAGAAGGCAATCTATCTCCCAGGCAAATGGAGCAGATGAGAGTCAAGCAGGGTGTAACAAGAAAGAAGGACAAAGTTGTGAACAATTCAGCAATACTGAAAGAAAAAATGGCTAATAATTTAACAATGCAAACAAGAAGTTCTTTGAAGAAAAAGTCTAAATGAATACTCTTATATGGAACATTAGATCAGTGAATACCCAAAAAGCATTCACTAGACTTATAACAATGCAGAAAAGACATCAATTCTCATTCATTGGGGTGTTAGAACTATTTCAGGATAATACTACCATAGAAGAATACAAGAATAGATTAGGAATGAAGTATGCAGCAGCCAATCATGCAGAAAAGATTTGGGTATTTATGGAAGATGTTGTTGAATGTACAGTACTCAAGGATGAAGAGCAACAGTTGATTGTTGAGTTAGTTAATTAGCAGAATCATATTCAGATGGTGGTGACATTAGTTTATACTAAATGGTCACAACATGAAAGATTGGTTTTGTGGGTATCTTTGGAGGAATTAGCTCAAACAATGCAAAGTCCATGGCTGGTAGGGGGTGATTTTAATATAATAGTGAATGATGAATAAAAGTTAGGAGGTTTACCTATGACAGTGGCAGAAACTGAGGATTTCACTCATTGTATTAATTTCTGTTGTCTAGAAGACAAAGGATTTAAGGGAAGTAAAATACCTGGTGGAATGGAAGAACTGATGGGGACTATATATTTAAAAGGTTGGATAGGCTTATGTGCAATGGTAAAGTACATAACCTTTTTCCACTATTAGAGGTGGAACACTTGGTGAGAAGTGGTTCTGATCACTGTCCTTTAAAGATTTATTTCAGCACTATTAGTGAACATATTTGTATACCTTTTAGGATTCTTAATATGTGGTTGAAATAACAAGGATGTTTGGAGGTAATCAAGGAAAACTGGCATACCGAAGTATTTGGGAACCCTTCATCATGTTTCATCAAAAGATGAAGAAAGTAAAAGCAGCCTTAACGAAATGAAGTAAGGAGCACTATGGTGATATTTTTAGGAGATAGCTACCTTATAGGAAGTAATTAAAGTCAGGGAAAAATAGTTTAAAGAGAGTCCAGATGGCTGTGACAGGGAAGCTCTCTTCATGGTACAAGCTGAGCTGAATATTCAATTGAAAAGAGACGAAGATTTTTGGAGACAAAAAACTGGACTAGAATGGTTCAAGGATAGGGAAAGAAATACTAGATTCTTTCACTTAATAGTAAAAGGCAGAAGTAGTTTAAAGATTAATAGAATTTAAGATGAAGAGGGAGAATGGATAGAAGATCAAGAGAGAATAATAGAAGTGGCAGTCAAGTTTTTTCAGAATCAATTTTCTAAAGAAGATGAAAACACTGACTTTGAGATACTAGATGAATTGCCCACAGTAGTGTCTGAAGAGCAGAATGAGGAATTACATAGAATTCCTGATAATACAGAAGTTAAATAGGCAGTAATGGGGTTGAGTAGAACTAGTGCAGGAGGACCAGATGGAATGACAGGTGTTTTTTTTTCAGGATGCATAGGAAATTATAAGTCATGATATTTACAACATGGTTGTTGCTTTCTTTTATGGGTATGAATTACCTAAATTTGTTACTTATACAAAAATTTAGTACTCTTACCTAAAAAGCTAGTGGTCAACACTTTTTTAGATATGAGACCTATTTCTCTAAGTAATTTCTTGAATAAGATTTTTTCAAGAATTCTTCATGAAAAAATCAAGTCAGTGTTGCCAGATATAATCTCTGATGAACAAGCAGGTTTTGTACAGGGCAGAAGTATAGAAGAAAATATATTGATGGTGCAAGAAATAGTAGCAGAGATCAGAAAAAGAGGTAAAATCTCAAACTTAGTGATTAAATTGGATATGATGAAGGCATATGACAGAGTTGATTGGTTGTTCCTTACTAAAGTGGTAAGAAAAGTGGGGTTTGCAGAAAGGCTTATAGACATGGTATACAGACTGGTAGGAAATAATTGGTATTCGATTTTATTAAATGGACAGTCGAAAGGTTTCTTCAGGCTACTAGAGGATTGAAACAAAGGGATCCCCTGTCACCTACTCTTTTTATTATTGCAGCTGAAGTTATGTCCAGGACCCTGAAATCTTTAATGCAATCAAATGAGTTCAAGATGTTTGGATTACCAAGAGGAAGTCCGAAGGTAAATCACTTTGCATTTGCAGATGATATGATAATCTTATGCAAAGCAGAACTCCACACAATGCAGCTGGTGACTAAAACATTGAAGTGATATGAAAAACATCTGTACAGAAGGTCAATAAAGAAAAGAGTTTCACATATCTTCATAAAGGTGTTTCTCAAGGGGTTGTGACATTGGTTGAGGTAGCTACTGGAATTCTTAGAAAGAATTTTCCATTCACTTATCTGGGATGTCTTATCTTTCATATGAGAAAGAAGAAAGACTATTATCAAATAATGATGAGCAGAATTAGTGAAAAATTGCAAGGATGGAAAGAAAAGCTATTGTCTTATGGAGGAAAGGCTATTCTTATAAAGCATGTTTTGCAAAGTATACCTATTCACTCCTTATCAGTGATGAACCCTCCTCAGAATATGATGACTACAATTGAAAAAATATTTGAACAATTTTTTTGGAGTAGTTATATAGGAGGTAAAAATAGGCACTGGGTGAAATAGAATAAGTTATGTTTGCTAGAGGAAGAAAGTGGGCTTGGGTTTAGAAAGATGCAGGATGTTTCAATGGCTCTGTTCTGCAAACTCTGGTGGAATTTCAGAACCAAGGACACTATTTGGAATAGATATATGCTGAATAAATACTGTAAGAATTTACATCCTAATGAAGTGGTATGCAAACCAGGAGCAGGATCTCAGGTATGGAAGAAAATGCTTCAAGCGAGACTTGGTGGAATATCAAATATTTTAGAGAATCAGAAAGGGAAATTCCAATATTTGGTTGGATAATTGGATCAAGGAAGGGGATTTGTATAATATGCTGGATAGTATAGGAGAGAAGGAAAAAGAGTATCAGCAAGTTCAGGATTTAATTAATGATGGACAATGGAAGATGCATACTATTGCTCAATTGTTTCCAGTAGAAGTGGTTGACCATATAATTCAGAATATCAGAATACCCACCTAATCTGAGGAGAAGGATATTCCTATATGGAAATTGGAGTCAACAGGTAATTTTACAGTAAGTTCAGCATGGAATTACATAAGATGAAGGGGGAAAGTAAATAGCTTATAAAGAATATATGGGTCAAAGGATTGCCTTTCAAGATGGCATTTCTGATGTGGAGGATGTGGAGAGGAAAGATTGCAGTAGAGAAAAATATGAGAAGATGGGGTATAGAAGGTCCTACGAGATGTTGGTGTTGCATTTTACAGGATCAAGAAACACTTTCACATGTGTTTCTCAGATCTATTACTGCTAACAGGACTTGGTCTTATTTTTCTTCTTTTGCAGGTATTAATTTGAATGGAAAAGTCTAAGGGAGTTAATCCTAACCTGGTGGAGTACAATTGATCATGGAAGAGCTAAACCATACTATCAAGCTATTCCTAGTATGATACTATGAGAGTTATGGAAGAGAAGAAATACTTCAAAACATGAAGGGAAATACTTATCTACCATAAAGTAATTTTCAATATCACTAGAAATATTGGATTATAACTTAATGTGAGGAATCCTAAACAAGTATTCCCTTCTAAATGGCCAGATATTTAGAGGGAATTGGAAAGAAGAAAAATACAGATTAAGTTTACAAAAGTGGAGTGGAAGTTTCCAAAAATAGGTTGGATAAAGTATAACACAAATGGTGCTTCTAGGGGCAATCCAGGAATTAGTTCATGGGCATACTGTCTAAGGGATGAAATGGGTGATCTAATTCAAGCAGAAGGAGCAAAAATGGAAGATACTACTAACAGTGAAGCTGAGTCACAAGCTATTCTAAGGGAAACAATTCATTGTAGTCAATCAAACCTTAACAATATCATCATTCAAAGGGATTCGATGGTTATGTTAAAAGTATTGACAAATGAGTGGCAATGCCCATGGAGTTTACTAGACATTAAAGAGCAGATTATCAATTTATTGCAAACAAAGGAGGTTAAGTTCATGCATATACTGAGGGAAGGTAATCAACTAACAGATTACTATGCAAATCTAGCAATAGATGAAGGAAATTTCAAATTTAATTCATTTCAGCAGCTAGATAGCAAAGCAAGGAGAAATTTAAATAGTGACAAGATATAGTGTCCTTATATCAGAGTTACACCGAGAAAAGGAAGTTAGGGGAGATTGGGGATACAGTCACAAAAATGAAGAAAGTGCTATCTAATCTGTACAACTTCAGAATATAGCATGTAATGTTAGCAACAAAGGGGGATTACTGGTTTTCTATACTATAAGTACACCTGGGAGTCAACTTTAGGGATAAGTATTTGTGGGCTCTGCATCCATTTATTTCACTCTAATCTACACCTGCAAGGAGGATACAAAGTTAACACAGAAGATGGTTGATGAAAAGAGCAAGTATAAGCGTATAGTACTCACTTGGGCATGCAAGCTGGACCAGGGCTCTAGACTTATCGAATCTGCAACAAACAACTTCAAAAACCTTACCCATAAGAGAAATCAGCCGAATTACTATCATGGGTACTCCAATCAACAAAGGAATAAGGAAAATGAGCTAAAATTTGAAGTTCCAAAGCAGCTGAAATGGAGATACTTACTGTTGATAGCTGAGAATCAAGATACAACAGAGAGTACCAGTAAAATAATTGATAATTCACATCAAATGCTTCAGAAATGAACGATTCAGAAGATGAGCAACCATCAAAGTTCACCTGAAGATGAGAGCATTAGGCAAAAATGGAAAGAAAAAACAAATTTAGGAAACCCTAGTATTTATTTTATATGGATGAAGAAATGGGTTTGGGCCATAACAAGGGATCCAATGTTTTAATTTTATTTTGGATTGGTTTGGCCCAATACATGTAATCTTATTTTAGTTTGATTGATTAATAAAATCCCTATTAATTTTTTTTATAAAGTGGCAAAGCCACAAATCAAATGAAGCCATGTGGCTTTTTAAACTTAAAATAATTATAAAATAAAATTTTAATATAACAAATCCAACCCCCAATCCCTAACCCTACCCTTACCCCAATTCCCCCTCCCTCCCAAACTTACTGTAATCATGGCAAACCACCTCCCAAATAAAGTGTTAGAGGTGGTAACGGTTTTGCGTGCATAGATTATTTCTCAATAGACGTTAAGACTAATGGTCAAAACAATGGCAGTTGAAAGAAAGTCACCAGAAAGCAGCCCCCCTCCCCTTACCCAACCCCTTTTCTTTTCTTGGAAATCACTATTACTGTCGTCCCCGTTCTCCTTATTCTCCTTTAATATTTTTTTTGATAAAATTTTATGTGATTAAATAATCTTCACTTTTAAAGAATGTGAAGTATGTAAAATGAAAATTTTGATATTAATAGCGTCAAGAAATTACATTCACAAATTCGTTGTTCTCATCACTTCTTAATTAATACTTAAGTCTATATTTTACGATGAAAATGAAATTGATTGTTGAATCGATTCTTATCAGATTCATTAATTTGACGCTCTTGATTTTGAAGAAAAAAATGGCAAGAAAAAATGGAAGAATAACTTCGTTCAGACATGACTAAAAAAACTATTACAAGAAGGTAGATCATAAATATTTGATGTAGAGTGATGGACTTGTGATGGTGAAATGGTGGTGAACTTGCTTGTGATGGTGAAGCGGTACTTTATGAAGAGGAGAAAGAGGGAAAAAATATTTTTAAAATAAGAAATAAAAGAAGAAAAAAAAGAGGAGATTGAAATAATAATAGTAATAACAACAACAACAAAACAACAACAACGCCAACAACAATAACGACAACAACAACGACAACAACAGCAATGACAACAGAAGCAACAACAGCACAACAACAACAACAACAACAACAACAACAATAATAACAACAACAACAACAATAATAATAATAATAGTGGTGTTAAAATATTGATTCACTCTCCTAGTAAAGTGTGAATCACAATTTTACGCCACGTATGCACAAAGGGTTCAAGTAATTCAAATTTGAAGTAGTAAGAGTGTTCAATGGGTACAAAAGTCAGTTGGAGGTTTCAAGTGAAATGTTGAATCAAATTTAAGGGCTTGTCGATGACTAGTACATATATCTAAAAAGAAAACAAATAGGATGTCCATCAATTACGGTGATACATGAGGAATTGTTATTGATGTTTGTCTTTGTAGCTAAGAGAATGGAATTTAAGAAACACCCTACAAATATAAAATTCTTACGATAAACTTGAAAATTTTAAATTTCTAATTAATTTCAAAGGAATATGTTTCTTGCATTTTAATTCTTTTTGGTATAATACTACTAGTTATCAATTTATCAGTAATGTATCAGGAATTTATCAGGATGCGAAGGGGTAGGGCGACGGGGCCGGATGAGATACCGGTGGATTTTTGGAAGTTCGCTGGAGAGGCTGGTGTAAGGTGGTTGACGGGATTGTTTAACGAAATCTTCAAGATGGCAAAAATGCCCGAGGCTTGGAGGTGGAGTACCATGATCCCTCTTTATAAGAATAAGGGTGACATTCAGAGTTGCAAGAACTATAGGGGGATTAAGTTATTGAGTCACTCTATGAAGATTTGGGAGAGAGTGGTCGAGGTGAGGCTGAGATGGATAGTGTCTATTTCGGAAAACCAGTTTGGATTTATGCCTGGACGCTCGACGACAGAGGCAATTCACCTGGTACGGAGGCTGGTGGAACAGTATAGGGAAAGGAAGAAGGACCTGCATATGGTGTTTATCGACCTGGAGAAGGCATATGACAAAGTCCCCAGGGAGGTGCTTTGGAGATGCTTGGAGGTGAGTGGAGTCCCGCTGGCATATATCAGAGCAATTAAGGACATGTATGATGGAGCGAAAACTCAGGTGAGGACGGCGGGAGGAGACTCAGAGCATTTCACTGTCTTGACAGGATTGCATCAAGGGATCTACTCTTAGCCCCTTTTTGTTTGCTTTGGTAATGGATGTGTTGATGCGGCGTATTCAAGGGGAGGTGCCTTGGTGTATGTTTTTTGCAGATGATGTAGTTTTGATCGATGAGACGCGAGGGGGTGTGAATGACAAATTAGAGGTGTGGAGACAAACTCTTGAGTCTAAAGGGTTCAGGTTAAGTAGAAGCAAGACAGAGTATTTGGAATGCAAGTTTAATGACGTGAGGCTGGAGAATGAGGTGGTAGTGAAGTTGGAATTATAGGAGGTATGTAAGAGGGATAGTTTCAAGTATCTTGGGTCCGTGATTCAGGGTGACGGTGAGATCGACGACGATGTCTTGCACCGTATTGGGGCGGGATGGATGAAGTGGAAACTCGCGTCGGGGGTGTTGTGTGATAAGAAGGTGCCGCCCAAGCTTAAAGGCAAATTCTACAGGGTGGTAGTCCGTCCGGCCATGTTGTATGGAGCGGAGTGTTGGCCAGTTAAAAACTCCCACATTCAAAAAATAAAGGTGGCAGAAATGCGGATGTTGCGTTGGATGTGTGGGCTGACTAGAGAGGATAGAGTTTGGAATGAGACTATCAGGGTGAAGGTTGGTGTGACTCCAGTGGAGTATAAGATGCGGGAAGTCCGATTGAGATGGTTCGGACACGTGATGAGGAGGGGCATGGATGCCCCGGTTCGTAGGTGTGAGAGGATAGCTTTGGATGGTTTTAAGCGGGGTAGGGGTAGGCCGAAGAAGTACTGGGGTGAGGTGATTAGGCGGGACATGGAGCAGTTACAGCTCACCGAGGACATGACCCTAGATAGGAAGATCTGGAGGACACGAATTAGGGCAGAAGGCTAGGGTCAGTTTGGGTCGCTAGTGTAGGGAATTACTTGGTGGGGGTATTATTCTTGTTATGATACCTTGTTCCATGTTTTATTACGAATCTGTTTGCTTTTCTCTGTTTTTATTACTTATGGGTGTCGCATTTATGTTATGACATCTTGTTCTATGCTTTACTATGTATTTGTGTAGTATCTTGTGTCTCGAGCTGGGGGTCTATCGAAAACAGCCTTTCTACTTCTTTAGAGGTAAAGGTATGGACTGCTGTACCCCCCCCCCCCCAGACCCCATTATGTGGGAATACACTGGGTTTGTTGTTGTTGTTGTATTTTATAAAATAAATGAGATTTAAATGTTAAATATCAGTATACATACATAAAAATATGGCCAAATGCATTGACATACCCCTCAACTTGACACCATCTTTCACTTTGGCACCTCAAGTGGATATTGTTCACTTTTGGTGCCTCAGGTAGTCATAAAGTGTGTCACTTTGACACTTTTTGCTGATTCAGCAAAGTGAGTGTTCTACACTTGCGGTTTGGCGCGCGATAGCAGTATTTTATCTCATTTTTTATTTAATTTTACCATCTTCTTCTCTATTTTTTCATCCCATTTTCTTCCACCATTTTTTTCAATCTCAAACTCTTAAAAACACTAATAAAATTGAGTCCCTAATTAAAAAATAAAGAGTAAAATATTGTATTAATATGATAATTAACTCTTCAAGAATATTATTAAATATAATTTGGTCTGCAAAGATTCACTTCCAACCATTCATCGTGTAAAGTATCTATGTTTTTCTCAAGCAACTCTTAATGGTATTTATGTTTTCTTCCGTAAAATAATTTTTTAATTGAACATTGGCCTCCTCCTTCTCCATGTCTGAAATTTGTGAAGCTTTTAATGCGGGCGAATGAGGAGGTATGTTTACTTTTCTGGAAAATTTTATCTCCATTAATGGAGGTTAAGCTTAAAAAGGTTAGGTGGGGAAGATATTATGGGGGGCTTTTTTGTAATTATATAGTTAAAAAATCATGTGTCATTAATTCATTGGACACTTTGCCATGTATTTTGATCCTTTTTTTTTATTTTTACAAAAATTATGGGCGTATATAATGATGTGACGATTTAAAATAAGTTGGCACAAATTCATTGGCCGTTTAATCCATGTTGGAAGCTCATCCGATTCACGCACCAGAGTTGGTGCCGAAAGGTGCCAAAGTGACACACTTTATGGCTACTTGAGGTGCCAAAAGTGAACAAAGTCCACTTGAGGTATCAAAGTAAAAAATGGTGCCAAGTTGAGGTACCTGTCGATGGGTTTAGCCTAAAATATCTAATTTTCTTTTTAATCCGTTTAATAAAAAGAATGATATTTTTTTAGCAATACTTTAATTTTAACTTTACACATGACATGTTTAAAATTACAAGTTTAAAGAATATGTTGATACATTTGACACAACTTTAATTTAAAATTATAAAATTCAAAAATCTTTTTTATTTCTTTGAACTCTTAAAATATATATTTTTTTTTGTAGGGAGGGAGTATAAAAATTCATGACATCTTCAGATTGATCCATGCAACCTCCACGCTTAGGAGCGGGCGGCTATATTCCTTCAACTTTACTCGGTCAAACCACAAGTGGTCGAGCCAAACTACTATTGGTTCCAGACTGTGAAGTTTTAAAAAGTTTAACCAACCAAAAAAGAAAAATAGAATAGAATGATCAAAAAGAAATTTGAAGTAATATGGGAGAACTTTTAACCTTGAATTCAATTATTATTTATATTATTTAAGTGTAAGTGAATAGATATTGGGTTCTTTCTGATATTTAAACTTTCACATGAAATGGTTACAACACACGAATCGTCGGGAAAATTAGGTTTCGGTATACATTAGAGACTCATTTAATCTAATTCGAAGAGAAACAATGTTTAATGCCATTTAGTTTGAAATCTTTTTTATATTGTTCCTGTGGTCATAAAAATTGGACAATGTGTGGCGGCGATTAATGCTTCTTTTTGCTAGTCAATTGGTTACCACGTTTGCCTAAATGAACTTACGACTTTTATTCAAGAGAAAATAGTCAAATCATAATTCATAGAGTAATTAATTTACGTTTATCACACGTTGTTCTTAAACTCTAGTTTCTAATTCATTGACAAAGAAGAAAAACACACCTAAATATCATATTGTAGCTACTTATATAATATTTATGTTCTTTATATGTCATATATTTTGAATTTGGAGAGTCAAATTTTATAATTTTGATTGTGAATTTGAATATAAATTAACCTCTACGTTTTTTAAAATAAAATTTAAATATTTTAAAAATATATAAAATATGAGAAATTAAAATAATTTCAAAATATTTAAAAGATATATAAGAATTGCAAGAAAAAAAAATAGTTTGTTGAGCACCCAACAATGTATCGTAGTGGTCAATGAAGTAAGTTGAGAATTAACATGAGTCTCAAGTTCAAATTTCAACAGAGACAAAAATAAAATAAAATATTAGATGATTCTTTCTATCTGTCCTATTCTTGATGAATAAAGATACTTAGTATCTATTGCTGGTGAAAAGTGACATGTAACGCAAAAACTTGTCTGGGCATTAGAATTATCAAAAATAAAAAATTTAAAAATAGCTTGTTCAACCCTCACAATAGAAATGGTATTATAGAACTCGAGACTGGGAGAGTACACAAGGACAATTGTTAAGTCATTCAATAAAATCGGGACAAAACTACATACTCTCTCCTTCTCCCGTAAAGGAAAAACAAAATAAAAAAGGCAACGCGTTTCTATCTTTTAGTTACTTCTAAATTTCTGATTCATGTTGGTGGAATGAATATAGTCCACAATTTTGGACTAACAACAGTTAGAAGTTGCAATTTTCCACGTATATTTTTGAATTCATTCCTGGTAATTTTTCTAGTGCACGTGAGCTCCATATTTTGAACAAAAAGTTCAACAAGAATATTTACTCCATTAGAGTTGGTGGCATCTTTGGTAGACTATTAGTTTGACTGATCACTCATTAAATCCATATCCTTGGTGTTTTTATCAGTTTAATTTTTCTAGATAGTGGTAATTAATTAGACTGCAAAAGAGAATAGATATCCAACTTCAATCTCAAGATTGCTCTCACCAAGCCAACAATCAATATAACCAAGACAAGAAACAAGAAGTGATCAATTAGTCAACCGAAAAAATATTTTCTGAAAAACTAACTACTACCTCCTCGAACAATCCAAAATAAATGAGCTTTTGACTTTTGTTTTGATAATCCTTCGATCAACGAAATTTTATTAAATGAAAACTCTTATGAGATTCAGATCATAATAAATTCAAAATATATTAGTCTCAAATAAATATTGCGAATTAATATAATTGAATTAATTATTTAAGTCGAAACATGTATAAATTTAATTAAAGTCTAATTTTTATTGGGTCACCTCATTGATTTGGGGTACAAATCATGAGCCCACTTTGCTAAGCCTAGATATTATCATACAAAAAAAGATACTCTATAACACTTTTTAAAACAAACAGTTCAAGTTTGATATCTTTCCAAAGAGTGTCCAGTCGGGCATACTATTTCCACTTTATAGCCATTTCCTAATTTGGATCATTTTGGCCCACGTAGTTCAGATACAGTCCATATACAATACTGATATGGTTTTCAACTTGGGCCATTCGACCCTTTTAAAAATATTTTAGTTTTTTTTTTGCTATAAATTTTTTAACTGAAAAAATATTCTACTTTTTTTATTGTTTAGAAATAATAATTAAATATAGTTACATAATAATGATATAATTATTATATAAAGTATGTCTCTATATAATATATATGTATCAAATATGTATATGTATAAAATATATATATAAAAAATATATAAAAAGTGTATAAAAATTATATAATTGTTGTATGAAATGTGTAAAAAAAGTACAATTATTGTATAAATTTGTGTATCAAAAATGCATAATATTCGTATGAAATATTTATATGTATAAGATATGTATAGAAACTGTATAGAAGGTGTGTAGAAATGGTACAGAACAAGCCAATAAATTGAAATGACTAGAAAGTGAAATTTAAATTCAATGGCCATTTTTGTGAAAATAGTTTAATTTGAAGTGTCGTTTCAGTCCTTTCCCCAACATCATATTCTAGAGGCCTAAACGAACGCCACATGTCGAATAACGTGGCATGATAAGTCAAGTGAGGAGCCAATAGGATCATACCACATGTCAAAATGATATAACAGGCCTACTAAAATCAATAGCCCATAAAAGACATCATGTCACTTAAATCTGATTGGTCAAAAGAAATTCACCTTCACCATGACTCTTTACTTTCTACAACTATAAATAGGAGTCTCATAATTCAAAAAAGGGACCAACAACTCTATAAGAAGCAAGAAAAAATAAACTAGTGGATCAAACGTCGTAATTTCTCTACAAAGTTCAAACATTCAAATTCAGTTCATCAAAGATTCAAGATCAAGACCACAAGATTCAAGAACAAACCCAAAAGCCCTTGAATTAAATTACAAGTCAAGATCACTCCATCAAATCCGCAAATCAAGCTCAAATTCAAGATCAAGCTCAGAGACCTTGAATTTATATTTGAAAATGGGAATCATAGAATTTGTAGAGATTGTAACACACATATTGAAATCAATAAGATGATTATTGCAATATTTTTTTGGTATCGATTATTATTTTTTTGACTCAAAGTTTTACTGTCCAACAAATTCTGGCATGCCCAGTGGGACGATCTCTACCTCTCATCTCAACTTTTCCAGCTTCAAAGTTTAAGAATGACAAAATGACTTTAAAAAAAGGTTAATTCTCAATTAACTGCCTCTAAGGCTGCTGATTCCAAATTCTCTATTGAAGTAGAAAACATCTTTGGCGTTACTTTCGGAAGCTTTGGAGCTATTACAAGGAGTAAGGCCAACATTCTAGGACAATAAACACATCATGTGTCATCCGTGCCAACTTAATTTTTTGGATCTTCAACCCTCAAAGGAGTAAAGTCCCGTGCAAGTGCTTCTAAAGAAGGAAACAATGTGTCGAAAACACTTAAGAAGACTCTAGGTCTACTTGAGCACTCTGGTTTGAAATACTCTAATACAATAAATGATGGTTGTCCAACCAATGCATCATCTCCACAACATCACGTAAGTTGAGCACTTTGAAGATCTACTTATGTGATAATCGGTGTTACTCTCCAGTGTCTCCAGTAATTATGCAAGAAATGGTTACTGATTCCTCATCTATGGAGGAGCATCTTGCAAACTCGATGAAGGAAATTAAAAGTCTTACTATGTATGTGCAAAATCAAGATGCTTGGATTGATAAGTTGGTGGATAGGATGGATGACTTACTAGACAGAGAGTCTAGCCATGCATTTGGGAAAGCTCCAAAAGTTCATAAGAAGAACATCCTAATAAACAAACTCCACCAGCTAGGAGGTACAAGTTTCTTATGAGAGAATGATCTCGATTGAACAGTTGAAAAAGTTCATTGAAGAGACCCTCAAAGACAATTATGATGTTATCACTAAGTCTTCCTTTACATACACTTGTAACACCCTAAATCTGGTACTCGGAATGCTACACGGTGCTCATAACCCCGAAGGCCACAAGATAACCCATGACTGATATCTATAACTGAGCACTGAATAATATACTGTAAATATGCAGAATATAAGCTGTAAAGCCATAAGGTTCAAAACTGAACTAATACTGAATATAAAACAACATCAGTAATGGAATATAACAATACCCAAAACTGAGATAAACTGTTTGAAACATGCTGCAATCTGAAAGCCTCTAAACTGTCTGAAATTTGTAAAGTTGATGGGATATGTCCCTAACTAACTTTGAACTACTGAAATAATACAGTAATAAAATAACCATGCTATCCTCGAATGATGAGGACACACTACTAGTCTGGCTGTTAAACGTCTGATCTACTAAGGATGCTTGGGAGCTCGTGCTTCTAAACCTATGGTATAAAACACCATAGCACAAATGCGTTAGTACTTTGAATGTACTGATATGTACGTAAGGTAAGCTGAATGCAAGGGGTTCATATGCATGAAGAATACAAAGTGACTGACTAATATGAATGTAAGAATACATGCATGTATACGTAACTGTAAATGAGATCATGATAACACTGAATTATGAATTCTAATAATATGGATTTATTGATATCTGAGTACTAACACTGGCATACTAAATAACTGAGTCTATTGAGTACTGAGGAACTAATATCATATTACTGATAAAGGAATTAATATTTCTGATAGTTTTGATTATGAAGAACTGGTCTGATTGACTGTATATGACAGTCCTAAAACTGAATACTGATAACATGAGTTTCGTATAATTAATATACTATTAACTGGGTTATGATAACATGATTACTGAGTATGAGTACTGATAACATGAGTGACCGTATCTGACAGTCCTGATACTGAAGGAACTAGTTGAGTTCCGGACTGTACTGAGTTGACTGTATCTGACAGTCTTGGATTTTCATAAAACTGAACTGAGTACTATTTTTAAGATTGGATCTGAAATTGAGACTGTGGGAGGTAATTATCTAATCGACATGCCCCAGAACTGATTGGTAAGGTCCAACCTGTAATCTCAGCTGGAAGGGTGTCAGTACTGTGCCAGGGGTAAAGATAAGCTGTGAGGTAACCCTCTCTAATGGGAAGCTCTTCCATCAACCCTCCTGTAGGAATAGCCCCAAACGATATATATTAGTAGCCCTACACATAGGGGTACATCTCAACCTACGCTGGCTATGTAGTTCTGGAATGTAAGGATTGCTTGTAGGGATCACACCCTTTACTGAATTATAGGTGAGTCCCCATCCTCCGGTTCACTCGATGTTGAATTCTACTCCCAACTAAATAGACACTAGATTGATTATTTTGGACTGAACTATTATTGATGATATTTTGTAGTAGAGCTAAACTGAGTTCGCTGAGTTCCGTTGACTGACGTAATGCTACTGAGATTTGAGAACCGACTGAGGGTACTGAAATCATTGAGATTTTTGGGGAATAATGAGATCACTGAGATTACTGAACTACTAAGATTATTGAGATTTCTGACTTTTCCTAAGTCACATGACGGACTGAGTTCTATGGATCATGACTTGACTGAGAGTATCATGAAAACATGACATGGCTCTAGGCATACAACTAAATTGTCGGGTACAAGTACCCCCAGGACTCGATAGAATGAAACTGACAAGGCTTGACACTTTTGATCACATGACCAATATCAACAATTCATAATTTCATAGTTGGGAATTTCATAAAGTACATAATTATCATAACGTTGTACATGGATAGTAATGCATATAAACATTGCATAATTTCATGCTTCAAATCTTATGAACATCCCATCAAGCAATCACAATACATTGGTTTAGCATGGGAATCATCTTAATCAAATAAGTATAGCATAACGTAAGAGACATGACATAATCTTGACATATGGAAACTAGGTACTTGATCATTATTTATTCATTGGGGCATATTATCAAACACCTTGCATTCACACATAGAGCATAGGTATGATCATCAATTTAATACTACATGGTTTCACAGTTTAACTCAATTGCATGAATTTCAACCCTATACAAATATAGTTTCATGAAAATATGATAAAGATACAATCTTGGCAATCATACAACAATAAAAACATGAGCATAATCAATTCAAAACAAGAACATCATGACATATAGCTTAAATTAGGGTTCTTGAGCTTCATGGATGAAAGGAGTCCATGAATCAACACTGTGCATGCCTTAGTTCTTGATTCTATGAAGATTGACGGAGAGATTCTTGAATTTGAGACTTGAATTTGAATCCCCAATTGAAAACCCTAGCTTGTTCTTGAGAGAAACTTGAGAGAAACAATATATTTTGGGTGAATTATGGCCGAATCACGTGTTATTGGGTATATATAGGGGTGAGAAATTGATCCTTTTAACCCTTGGAAGCGTATTTTTGATTCTGTGAAAATTTCTTAATTTTTATCCTTGGCGCGATGCACCACTATCACACCAAGTCACTGGAACTGGACAATTGAGAATCTGCATGGCGGCGCGACGTAGGGCTATCGCGTTGCCACTTTGTTTGCAACCTAGAAGTTTGGCGCGACGCGGAGACATCGCGCTGAGACACTAGAAAAAGGACAATTCTGAATTTGAGCTTTGGCGCGACACGCCAAAATTGTAGAGGCTCACCGGATTTTGACGATTGCCATTTTAGCCTGCTCCTCATTGCGTTGATGGCTCAGGTGGTAGCTTTACTAAAAAAGGCTCTAACTCTTCACCCGGGTGTCGAATTTGGGCGAATTTGGTATCGATGGAAAGCTTATTCAATTTCCCATATGATAAAAAGTGAAAATATTGAAAATACCACATGTATAAAATTGGATTCATCTTTAAAACAAGTCTTTAACATTTTTGGGATGATTGTTAAGCTAGGTAGAAATACGGGGTATTACAACACTAAGCCCTATATTGTAAGAATTGATAGCCTTAAAATGCATGTCGGCTATCAACCCCCCAAATTTCAACAAATTGAGGACAAAGGAAACCCAAAACAACATGTCGCACACTTTGTTGAGACATATAATAATACTAGGACTTACGATGACTATCTTGTAAAATAATTTCTTTATTCTCTAAAGGAAAATGCCTTCGACTTGTATATGAACCTTGATCCTAACTCCATCGATAGTTGGGAGCAATTGGAGTCTGAGTTCCTAAATCACTTTTATATCTCAAGGCATATAGTAAGTATGGTAAAGCTCATGATTACTCGGCAAATAAAGGATGAGTCAATTATTGACTTCATCAATTGATGTAGAAATACGAGTTTAAACTACAAAGATAGGCTCAGCGAAACTTCTACAATATATATGTGCATCCAAGAAATATACTGGGATCTTCTCTATATCTTGCAAGGCATTAAGCCAAAATCCTTTAAAGAGTTAGCTACTCGTACTCACGATATGAAGTTAAGCATGCCTTCTGCTGGAAAGAGAGTAGCGCCTATCCATAATCCTTGAAGGGGAAAGAATAAGCAGGGCCCCAAAAATAGGGAAAGTTTGGCCCCAAATTTACAGTAAGGAATATATGAATGTTGACATGTCTCCTGTGAAGGTCACTACGAAGGCGATCAAGAAGCAAAGTATGAAGATGACTTCTCGAGCACGTCCAAATCAGAAGTTAACTTTAAAGGAGATAAAAGAAAAGGAATACCCCTTCCTTGATTCTGATGTTGCTGGGATTTTCAATAAACTCCTTGAGCATAAGCTCATTGAACTTCCAGAGAAGAAGTAGCTCGATGAAGATGGAAGGACCAATGACCTAAATTATTACAAGTATCATAGGCTTGTGTCTCACCCTCTGGAAAAGTATTTTGTCTTCAATGACAAAGTCATGCAATTGGCAAATACAAAGAAAATCTTCTTTGATGATGAGAAGGCTAGTTCTCATCAAATTTCTATCACTTTTGGCTCACTCAATCCAATGCAAACATGCTTCAAAGAGCATAAAGAGAAACCATTAGAGCATGACAAGTCTTCAGTTGATGAAAGTAACAATAAAGGTTGGACTCTGGTGACCAGGTGCAGATACAAAAAAACAAGTCTACAAAAAAATTAACCCAACCAACCAACTAGAAGAAAAATGGTGAAGAAACCAACAAAATAAAAGTTGGTTGAGCTTCTAAAAAAGATGAGGGTAGTAGAGTTTCACCTCCAAAAATCGCGGCATTCTATGCCTTTGGAGGAGTACTTAACAAGTTTGTTCCATGCAAAAATAACTCAAGTCAATCTTGGGGTAACTTGTTTTAATACTGGCAGAGAGGGGGCAAAGAGTAAAAATCTACCCATAAAAGTTCCTTCATCTTCTGAAAATCCTACTAGAGCTCTTAGCCAAGAAGCGCATATATGGGATACAAAAGTCACATTTACAAATGATAATTTCCTACTTGGTAAAACCCTTCAGAATTGTCCCTTGTATATAGTGGGTTATGTTATGGGAAAGAAGATAAACAAAATCTTGATAGAAGTGGGATCCAGAATCAATATCATGCCTATTTGCACAACGAAGGAACTTGGCATCGCTATTGATGAACTTGTTGAAAAATGTTTGATGATCCAGGTCTTCAATCAAGGGGGTCATAGAGCTATAAGATCTATCAAGTTAGTGGTTCATATGGATGATTTATAATCAAATGCGTTGACGCATGTGATTGATGTCAAGACAATTATATAATAGATTGATTGGCAGGACTTATGTATGAGAAAAAAATTATCTCATCCTCTTACTATCAATATTTGAAGTATCTTGAAGGTGGAGTGTAAAGAAAGATAGTAGATGATGATAAGCCATTTGTAGAAGATGAATAACACTTTACCGATGCAAAATTCTACTTGAAGAATTATTTCATGAATGAGAAAAGGGTTGATAATGTCACTAAGAACAAATGTCATGATCTTGCATATAAAAAGGTCACGGTGATTGTCAAAAAGGTTGCCACCATGAAGCCTCTCTTCACTTCAAATAAAAAAACATTGCATCCATGACAAAGAAGGCAATTCCTATTCTCCTCTATGTTCTAAAGGTAAGCAAAGAGAAAGATCACTCATCCAATGCCCAAGATAATATACTAAAGGGGGATAACTCTACCTATCAGGCTGATTAACGTAATAAATCCATCCTCAAGACTGCTCGGAGAGTTCTTGGCTCAAAATTTGCCACAAGAGATAACACTTCTTATGAAGCATACTGTAACACCCTATATTCCGTGTGTACTAGTTATACTTATGTGGCACTTGATATAGACTTATGGGGTAGGTAATGGGCTCGGATATCCTATGTGATTAGTGACGGTAAGATAGGTTTAGAGGAATTCCCACATGTATTGAAACGTGGTATGATTGAGCTACCATCGATGAGAGTATCTAAACTTGGGCCCTTAAGTAGGTATTTGAATCTAAAGGATGAAGTGACCAAGTTTTAAGTTTAACTATAAACATTTTGATCATAAAATGGAATAAAATATTGAGGTGCTTGCTTGACTTATTTTAAGCTAGTAGGTGAATCACCTACTTTGACCTTTTGACCAACCTAAAAACTAAGTAGGTGCATCACCTATTAAGCTCCCTTGACCAGATTATTGGGCCAGATAAACTACCACCTACTTAAGTTAATTCTGGCCCAAATTAAAAAAGAGAAAATAAGGAGAATGGGCAGCCAAGGCCCTATAGTTTTTAATCCACGAAGTCCCAATATAATAGGCAAGTAGGTGCATCGCCTAATTGATAAATTATGGCCCAAAATGACCAAGAAAGTTGGCCAAGAGCAGCTCTTTTTAAAGGGATTAAAACCAACCCTTATAGCTTATTTTAACTAGCCAAAAAAATAGCTTTCAAGATTTTCTCTCTTGTTATCTCTTAGCTATGCAGAAACCCTAAAATTCCACTAGGGTTCTTTGGAAACCCTCCTTACAAGTTAAAGGTAAGTGAACAAATCATGAACATATCTTAAGAATACTACAAGGATTATGTTCTCCATGATTAAACTATAAGATATCCCTTTTTAAGTTTGGCAGTCCCTTTATCCGTGATTATTAAGAGATTTTTCTCTTCACTTTTGGTTTGTGAGTAAAGGGATAAAGCTATTAAAAAGATATACATTAAGGGATAAACTACACCAAAATTAACGTATGGCTACTGTCCATTTTTGCCCTTTTTCTATATACGTGTGTTAGTTGAGGATTGTGCATATATTGTTGTTAAGAACTCAAGGGATGGTGAGTTCAATTTTTGGTTGCCATATTAAGGGAAATTTGGGGCTGTTTTGGATCTGTTTTATGTATGTATATTGGGGGATGCTTGGTTGATGTTGGGGGAAAGGTGTGAATAATTTTCATTGAAAGATAGAAGAAGGGTATAATGGTACACCACTGAATTGAATGTCGCATAAGTTTACTGCCCACATCACTTGATATACTGTTTTGAGAGTAAAATAAAGATGAAACTATTAAGAGCATCTTATAAGAAGTTACATTGTGTGTGAATGTAATTGGAGAAGAGGTTGAGAGAACCCTTGGATTAGTTGATTGTGGGTTACTACCCGGTTACTATTTTAGTAAGTTTAAATGGCGTGAATATGTTAATTAGCTACTAATATTAGTCTTACGCTATTGTAGATTAGTAATCTAAAAAGGGAAGACGTTTAGTGAAAGTGTGATCAGTTGTGCAACAAGGTATGTATGGTTCATCGATCTTATACTCTTTGGCATGAATCTAACTCTTTTGTTACAAAGTAAGCTTCCTAACCGTTCTTCTTTTCAAGTTATACATAACTACAACGTACAACCCCCAAGGTGGTGAACAACGTTATTCTAACTTGTTAGGTTGTTAAAGCACCTAAAGATGTGTTTGTTACTAGATCTATCCATTTTCCTTTCTAAATACTAGTATGATATGGGTGCTTTCAGAAATAAGCCTTCCGAGTTGTTCTCTTAGTCAACATGACCCATGGTATTAGTTAAGCTCCTATGTTATATTTCTATTATTGTTGTATTCTACCTCATTGCTACTACACCTAGTGCATATTTGTATACCTTTTGCTACTGGTCCAAGTTCCAAATCTAAAACATGACCACTAAAAAAATAACTTTAAAGATGAAAAGAATGATCTGAAGTGATTCTATATATATTTTGGGTGGTATCCCAGGGGTGGAAGAAACACCTAGCATGGGTCGATCCCAACATTACGGGTGGTATCCCAGGGGAAAAAGAAAAGCCTAGCATGGGTCGATCCCGATTTGTGTACTTATGAGAAACATATCCCAGGGGTTAAAATGCCTAACATGGGTCATCCTCTTTTACCACTGATCAGCTGGTCATTTGTATTATGCCTTATAATCTTATAAAGTAAAGAAGAATAAAGCAAAGTAAAAGATGTAATGTATATGATCCCATAAGCACAAGCAAAGTTGGTAGTCTATCCTTATTTTTATAGTTATATATTGATAACTGATTTTATTGAGCTCTTGTCTTATTTATAGTCACTTCATGCCATACATACTCAGTACACTCTTTGTATTGACACCCTTGTGGGGGGACACTATGTTTCATGCCACAGGTACAGGTACTGCAGCTAGTAGACCACCTTAGTAGGAGCGCAGAACATCCAGCTGCTATTGGTGAGCTCCAAGTTGATTCGGAGCTTTCTGAGTCTGTTATATATATTTTGGTATTGTATAGTAGTTATGAGCAAGATGGGGGTTTGTACCGACCTTAACTAAGTCCATGTGTCTTTTAGAGGCTTTGCAGACTAATATGAAGTTAAGTGTGGTAGTATTGTGTTCTTTTAACGTTGTGGCCCCAATGGCCAAGTCTTGTATACGTAGGTTTGGATTTACTTACGTGGTTTGTTTTATCAATTCATCATATCCATACTAGCAGAACCTTTGAATGCTATAGTTACATGTATGACAATTAAATGGTTACGAGTTGGTTCTCCCAACATGGGGTGCCTGTCCGCCTCAACGGAATTTAGGGCATGTGACACATACAAAAGAAAGCTTCGATCCAAATTCATATAAGTTATTAGCAAAGTCTGGATACAATCCTAATTAGCCATTGAGGTTGGATAAACTTCCATCAAAAAGTACAACTAGGTAGGCATAGGAAGGCCTTGAGTACATGCTGCCACCTCTAGTTTGCACTCTATAAGAAGGGCAGTTAGAAGCTATATCACCGGGGAAGAAGAGTCCATTGCTTCCAATAAAAGGCCCTCTGTCTTTGATCAACTTGGAGAATCAAATAGAAAACCTTCTGCATTCGAGAGATTGGGCCCTCTAAATATAAGGAAAAGTATCAAGCATCGAAAAAGTTGTCCAAGTGCGTCAATGCACTCTTCACCCAAGATCCAAAAGGATTTTTAAAGTTTGATTCCTTTTATAATGAGGCGGTAGATAGAACTGGTTGTTCATGCAAGGAGGTGTTAAAGTAAAAAGCTCATACTGTGGTCTATACGAAGAAGCATGAGAAAGATGAAGAAAGTGTTGGATCCTCAGATCATGTTACAACCCAAATTAAGAATGACGTCTCATCTTAAATTAAGGTTGACGAAGAGATGATTGATACTTTCTGGTGTTATGACATATCCATCAATGACGATGATTCTCAGGAAGAAAAAGATGCTACAGATGCTCCGTTGTAACTTGAAGAAGGAGTAAAGACCATAATAGGTCTCTTAAAAGAAGCTAATCTTGGAACTGATAAAGACCTAAAACTAACTTACCTAAGTTTTTTTCTAGAAATAGAGAAGAAAATCACTTATATGGACATATTCAAAGAATATAGGGATGTCTTTGATTAGAGTTATAAGGAACTGCTTGTCTTAGATCGAAAATTAGTAGTTCATCAGTTGGTAGTCAAGAACGATCCTCATCATATTAAGTAAGCCCAAAGATGTTTTAGGCCAGAGTTGGTTCTATTGATTGAAAATGAAGTTAACAAACTCATCGAAGTTGGCTTTATTTGTGAAGTTAAATACCCCATATGGATCTCAAGTATTATTTCTATGAGGAAGAAGAATGGACAAATTCGAGTTTGTGTTGACTTTAGAAATCTCAACAATACCTGCCCTAGGGATGATTTTCCAATTCCTATGCCAGAGTTGATGATTGATGCTGCTAATGGTTATGAGGCGATGTCTGTAATGCCTCGAGTCTATACCCTGGATGCTACACGATGCTCATAATCCTGAGGGACCACAGGCTAACCCATGATTGGTACCTGCTGTAATAACTGACTAATAATACTATATTATACGAAAATTAGGTGAAAACTTGCCATGAGGTTCAAAATTGTAAATAAATACATAGTACTGAAAACTGAATGCTGATACATCTGTTTAAAATACTCCAGTCTAAAAATCCTCTGATAGGAAAATTCCCCAACTAACTCCGCCTACTAAAATAAACTGAGTACTCAAATACTAGAATAATAAATCTATCCTTGAATAATAAGGACTCCCCACTAGTATGCTGTTGATGGATCGGGCTGCTAAGTATGATCGGGAGCCTGTGCGTCTGAACCTATGATATAAGACATCATAGCATGAAAGAAAGGTATGCATCAGTACTTTGAATGTACTAGTATACTAAGTGAGGTAGGCTGAGATGCATAGGTTCATATGCATAAACAATACTACTGTATAACATGGGTATAACCAAATAAGAGTACATGCATGAATACGTAAACTGTAACTGAGGTCGTGATAACACTGGATACTGAGTTTGAATTACTGATTAACTGATAATTGACTTTACTAATACTATATAATTGATACCTGAATGACTGTATCCGACAGTCCTGATTCTATGGAATTGTACTGAGTTTCGTACTGAATTGAGTGACTGTGTCTAACAGTCTTGATTTTTATAGGACTGAACTGATTTCTATTGTGAAGACTAAAACTGAGACTGTGGGAAGTAATTATCTAACCGAAATGCCCCTCTCTGAATAGATTGGGGTCAACCTATAATCCTAGTTGGAAAGGTGTCAGTACAGTGCCACAGGTAAAGACAATTATGAGTTAACCCTCTCTGACAGGAAGCTCTTTTGTCAACCCTCGTTGGCAGAAAAACTCGTATGAGATGGATCAACCCTAGTATAGCAGGAAAATATCTCAACCTACGCTGGCTACGTAGTTTTATAATGCAGGGATTCCTACTATGGGTCAAACCCTCTACTGATCAGAATGCCCCCACCCCTGGGTTCGCTCGGTGCTAAATCTTACTCCCAACTGAATAGAAACTGAACTGATTCCTAGTCCATACTAGGCTTGACTGAACTGTTACTGATTGTACTATCTAACTGAATTGAACTGAGTTTCGTTGACTGATGAAATACTACTGAATTTAATTAACTGACTGAATTTACTGAGGTCTGAACTGGACTGGACTTATACTAAGTCTACTAAGTTTTTCCTGAGTTCTGTAACTGACTGAGAGTACTACTGATCGTGACATAACGGAGATTATTCTGTAACTAACACTGGCTCTAGGTAAGAAGCTAAATTGTCGGGTATTAAATACCTCCAGGACTTGATAGCATGAAAAGTAAATCACTGCATGACTTTAGTAGCATCATGATACTAGATTGCTAATAATACATTCACTTAGACATCTTTGGTCAAAACCTTGTTATACATGAGTTTGTGCATATTGATATCACACAATAACCTGTGATGCTTGGACTAGTCTAATCACATAAGCATTTTGACAAACACTTGGATCGCATGGGTATTTCTCATATCAATAAACATGTAGTAATATCATGGATTCTACATTCAACTTGCAATCAAGAGTTTGACATGTAGTTCACAAAATTCAATTCACAATTAAACTAGTTTGCATGAAACTTGGGACAAATCATGGAAATAGATAATCATTACCATCATAATCATTAATATATTCAAGATCCAACATGAAATCCATGAAATCAATTAACTTGTATTTAGAAAGAGTTTCTTGAACTCCAAGGGTGGAAGGAAACCCTTGTATGAACACTTCAGATTCCTTGGTATTCAAATTTGTGAAGAATGATGGAGTATTCTTAAAGGATGAATCTTGAATTTGAGATCCTAGGGTTTCTTCTTGAGAATTTTTGAGAAAGATGAATGGATTTTACCATTAAAGGGGATTAATTTTGTGTTTTGGGGGATAAATAAGGTAAGAAAAGACCCAATTATCCCCAAAGATGCGGCTTTTTAATTACTGAAAACTAGACTAGTGACGCATAGACCAACGTGCTATGTCGTTGGCATCGATGCGATAGCCAATGCGCCATGTCGAGTCTGCATCGGTTCATTGGAATTGGCACTGGGAGCTGGGGAAAAATACTCATCGACGCGGCTAGTCGAGATCGTGTTGATCCACAGGTTTGAGCTTTCAAATGTGTTTCAAACAAAGTTCAAAAAATTCAAAACTTTTCCGAGAACACCTACTGACATTCCTGATCATGAATTAACCTAAAAATTAATATTTAAAGGTCATAAGGGTCATGAAAAAAGATCGCCAATTTATGAAGGCTAAAAAACTCTAAGTATGAACACTTAGCTGAAATTTTCTGAGTTTGGGACCCCTTAACAAGCTTTAAAGGTATGAGTTAAGCTTAGGATTTTGCGGGGTCTTACAATATCTCCCCCTTGGGAATATTCATCCTCGAATGAGACTGACTAAGCTGGGAATACTAACAGACTGAACTTGTTTACTGGACATGCATGACTTTAACATGATTTCATGACTGACATTACTGATATGCTGAAATTTCATACTGAACATGCATATCGATGCATGAGTACATTGCTGGGATTGCTGATAAGCTGAGTCTCTTATACTGAACATGCATATCTGATGCATGAATATCTGAACGGATATGCAATGGTAATTGATACCAAGTTTATAAATAAAATCTGAGCATGAAACGAAGTAAGTTCAAAGGAAAAGTATTTCCTTAGGCTGAGTTTGAATTTGCGCAGAAGAGGTGAGGATACTTGG
This sequence comes from Capsicum baccatum var. pendulum, assembly GCA_030864225.1. Lineage (NCBI taxonomy): Eukaryota > Viridiplantae > Streptophyta > Magnoliopsida > Solanales > Solanaceae > Capsicum > Capsicum baccatum. The sequence continues at coordinate 151,821,919 of CM061560.1, read as the reverse complement.
TCCGCATGTCTGCTTATTCTTCCCATGTATCTTCCTCAACAGACTGATTCTTCCAAAGAACTTTGACTAAAGGGACCTCTTTGGTCCTTAGTCTGCGAATCTGATAATCAAGGATTTTGACTGGAATCTCCTCATAAGAGAGGTTGTTCTGAACGTCTATATTCCCTAAAGGGACTACAACTTCTAGGTCACCTATGCATTTCTTTAGCAAGGAGACATGGAACACTGGATGGACTGAAGCTAAATCTGAAGGCAACTCAAGCTCCTAAGCTACCTTTCCGAAATGGCGTAGAATTCGGTAAGGACCAACATATCGGAGACTGAGTTTCCCCTTCTTGACAAACCTATTAACTCCTTTTGTAGGAGATATCTTCAAATACACATAATCACCAATCTCAAACTCGAGATCCTTTCTCCACACATCTGCGTATGATTTCTATCGGCTTTGAGCTGTCTTAAGCCTTTCCCTGATCAATTGAATCTTCTCTAAGGTGTCAAACACCAAGTCAGACCCCACCACTGCGGCCTCACCCACTTTAAACTAACTAATGGGAGATCTATATCTCCTCCTATAGAGCACCTCAAATAGAGCCATCTTAATACTGGAATGATAACTGTTGTTACATGCGAACTCAATCAAAGGCAAGTGGTCATGCCAACTACTTTTAAAGTCTATCGCACACGCTCGTAGCGTATCCTCTAAAGTCTGAATGGTCCTTTTTGATAGACCATCTATCTGAAGGTGGAAAGCTATACTAAGGTGGACTTGGGTACCAAGACCCTTTTGGAATGCCTTCCAGAAATGAGAGGTGAACTACATACCTCTATATGAGAGAATAGATAGCAGAACTTTGTACAATCTGACCAACTCCCTAACATAAAGCTTGGCATAGTCCTCGGATGAATAAGAGGTATAGATTGGTAGGAAATGAGCTGATTTGGTTATCCTATCTACAATGACCCAAACTGAATCGTGCTAACGACGAGTACGAGGCAAACCCATCACAAAGTCTATGTTCAATTTTTTGCCATTTCTAGGTGGGAATACTGAACTCCTGCATGGACCCACTTGGTTTCTGGTGCTCAATCTTAATCTGTTGACATGTTGAGCACTTAGCCATAAACTCTGCAATGTCTCTTTTCATCCCACTCCATTAATAGATCTCCCGTAAATCACGGTACATCTTAGTATCTCCTGGATGAATAAAGTAATCTGCACCATATGCTTCTGCAAGAATCCACTGTCTAAGGTTATCTACACCTGGCACACATAGCCGACCTTGACAACGCAAAACATTATCTCTCCCTTGGGAGAAAACCTCTATCTTCTGATCTCTGATCAATTCTTTCAACTTAACTAGGCTGGGATCCCTATCCTGCTTTTCCTTCACTTCGGAAACCAGGGATGATTCTGAACTACTCTGTACCCATACACTACCTTATGCTGAATCAACTAAGTGAACACCAAGTTAGGCAAGATAATGATTTTCCTGAGCTAACTTCTTCCTACCATCATCTATATGAGCAATACTACCCATAGACATCCTACTAAGGGCATCGACCACTATTTTGGCTTTGCTCGGATGATACAGAACACTCAAGTCGTAGTCCTTCAACAACTCCAATCACCTTCTCTGAAAGAAGTTTAGGTCTTTCTGAGAGAACATATATTGTAAGCTCTTATGGTCAGTGAACACATCGACGTGCACACCATACAAGTAGTGCCTCCAAATATTTAAGGCAAAAACTACTGCTGCTAACTCAAGATCATGAATTGGATAGTTCTTTTCGTAGGGTTTGAGATGTCTAAAGGCGTAGGCTATGACCTTACCTTTCTGCATCAAAACACACCCCAAACTAACCATGGAATCATCACAATACACAACAAAGTAGTTTGAACCATCTGGCAGGTTTAAAGCTGAAGCTGTAATGAGTCGAGTCTTTAACTCCTAAAAACACTTCTCATAAGAATCTGACCACTTGAATTTGACCTTCTTTTGAGTTAATCTAGACATAAGGGATGCAATAGAGGAAAATCCCTTAACAAACCATCGGTAATAGCCATCCAATCCTAAGAAACTCCTGATATCTAATGGAGAGATAGGTCTGGGCCAATTTCTACTTCGGTCTTTTAGGGATTAACTCTAATGCCATTATAAAAAATGATGTGGCCAAGGAAAGCTACTGACCTCAGCCAAAATTTGCACTTACTAAATTTACAGAATAACTAATGGTTTCTAAAAGTCTGTAATACTATTCTGAGATGATCAACATGATCATGTTCACTGCGAGAGTAAACAAGGATATCATCTATGAAGACTATGATGAACATATCCAAGTACTGCTTGAACACACGGTTCATCAAGTCCATAAAAGCTGCTGGGGAATTGGTAAGACCAAAGGATATGACTAATAATTCAAAGTGATCATACCAAGTTCTGAAAGCTATTTTTAGGATGTCACATTCCCCGACTCTGAGCTGATGATAGACTGATCTGGGGTCTATCTTAGAAAAGTAATTGGCCCTCTGAAGTTGGTCAAATAAGTTATCAATTCTGGGAAGTTGATACTTTTTCTTGTCTGTGACTTATTTAGCTAACGGTAATTAATACATATTCTGATAGAACCATCTTTCTTACACACGAAGAATACTGTAGTGCCCCACGGGGACACACTGGGTCTGATTAATCCCTTATCTATGCGATCCTTCAACTATTTATTTAATTCTTTAAGTTCTACTGGGGCCATTTTGTATGGCAAAATAGATATGAGCTGAGTATTTGGAAGAAGGTCTATTCCAAAACCAATTTCCATTTTAGGAGAAACTCTGAGAAGATCTTTGGGAAACACATTTGGGAATTCACATGCTACTGATACTAACTCAAGAGTAGGGGTTTCTAATCTAGAGTCTTGGACTCAGACGAGATGGTAGACACATCCCTTAGATATCATTTTCCTTGCCCTAAGGTAGGAAATAAGCTGACCCTTGAGTGTTGAAGTACTACCCCTCCACTCTAGGATGGGCTCATTCGAGAATTAAAATTGAAAAATTCTATTTCTGCAGTCGACTGAGGCATAGCAGGAATGAAGCCAATCCAGGCTGAGAATGACATTAAAATTGGTCATCTCTAATTCAACTAAGTCTGCTGAAGTGACTTTTTGAAATACCATAATCGAACAGTTCTTGTATACCTGTTGGGCTATGATAAATTTACCCACTGGAGTAGAGACTAAGAAAGGCTCTGCTAGGATTTCAGGACTGACTCCAAAGTCAACAGCTATATAAGGAGTAACAAAGGACAAACAAGCTCCTGGATCTAGCAAAGCATAAGCATGCAAATGATAAACTTGTAACATACCAGTGACTACATCAGGAGAACTTTCTTGATCCCTTCAGGACTGAAGTGCATAGAGTCTATTTGGGTGTTGCCCACTGGTGGCACTAGAAGCGGCACTCTACTGATTCAGACGACCGGACTGAGATGAGGGATGGTTATGCTGACTCTGCAAACACACCTGAGGACACTGTATGACTTTGTGGCTTGGCTTTCCATATCCGAAACATACGTCACTGCCAGCTCTACAGACACCCTGATGGTTTCTTTCTTACTTCTGGCAGAGAGGATTTGTTTTGGTACTGCTTACACTACCTTGGGGTTTAAGGCCTGATGCCCTATCTCTATTACTATCTCTGAATTTTGGCACAGGAGAACTGGATGAGGACAGAGTTGGAATTGAGGATTTCAGGCAGAACTGAGAATGATTCCCACTCTCTGACTTAGGCTGAGCAAAGTTGAAACTACCTATTCTCGTTCTCTTGTTCTCCCTTTTTTTCTCTCTATTCTTAGCCTCCTCTATCTACTGAGCATGGACCATGAGCCTAGATATGTCCATCTCCTTAATCAACATTATCCTACACTCCTTGACCATACTATTAGACACACCAAACACAAACTTACTCATATTAGATCTGCTATTTGCTACCACATGAAGAGCGTATCTGGCTAATTAAGTAAACTTGAGAGAAAAATCTTGTACAGTCATATTGCCCTGCTTCAAATTTAAAAATTCCAAAACCTTCGCTTTCTTTAACTCTAGCGAGAAGAACCTATCAAGAAAAGCAACAAACTCCTTCCATTCTATGGGCCCTACTTCTGCAGACCTCTCTGCTTTGCATTGTTTGAACTATAAGTGAGCCACATCCATAAGGATTAGTCAACTTAAGCATAGGCTCAAAAGCATTATGTTGAACACAAGGAATATTTAATTCAGGATCATGTGCAGAGTAGGCTAGCACATCTATTAGATGGACATCAAAAGTTGGAGCTTCATGTGGGGATGGATCCATAAAATAAGAAATTCCAAATGTAGCCGAGTATGTGGAAGTTTTGTGTTGAGGAGTTATGAAATGAATACTTAAAGTATTGGGATAGTATTTCCCTCGAGTAAGACCTAATGCATCTTGTGGCATGTCAATAGAAATAGGGAATTGTTCATATGACACTGGAGGTAAACTAGAATGATTTTTTGAATTATCAGTGGGAAATAGAGGAGGAGGCAACCCATAAACCCAAACTCAATGCATTTCAGCCATTTTTTGCCTTAATTCAAGATATATTAACTATCTCCCAAATTCTCACTGTACAAACTCTTTATCTGATTAGTGACAACAATCTCAGTATCTTTGTTGGCCATTGCTAACTTTTTTTAAGACTTGGTGTAATATAATAATATAATTAGAATTCCACAAACAAAATAATCTTAAACTAACTGAATAATAGTAATAACACAGGCATTAGAATGCAGCACTTTTTTAGAAACTCTTTTTTTTTTATCTTTTCAAAAAGATCACCGAACCCTAAAAGGGCTCCTACGTATCTCACCCCGAGATAGGAGAATCAAGTGTGCATAGTTCGTGATGTTTTGGCACAAAATGGCCAATAAAACACTTTCATTTTTCATTTTTCCTCTAAATTTATATAGGAAAAAAAGATTAAAAAATTTCAAAAGTAGACGAAAATCATTATGAATTTTTCAGCTTTAAAACCTCTATGCAAAATGACACCTATGGTTACCAAAGAAAAATCTTTTGGGGTTTTCCATTTTGAATTTTATTCGAAAATAAAATCTAAAACTTATTAAAGGAAAATATTTTATTTTTTATGTTCTTTCACACACACACACACGCACACACACACACATATATATATATGAAACATCTACTTTAAATGAAGCATAAAAAAATCTTTTTGGACTATTTAAATAAGATCATCGAACCTAAGAAGGGCTGTCTACGTATCTCACTCCCAAGAGAGGAGAATCAGGTGTGTGAGGTTCATCCAAATTGGACAATTAAACAACAAATAATAGACTGGACCACAACTTGAGGTACATGACCAAAATAGACATTGAAAAACATAAATAATGACTTTTTCGAATTCTTAGTATGAAACTCATATAAAAAGGGAAAATATTTTTCTATTCTCATATAAGATTATTCAAAAATAAATAACCGCCACAAATAAATTATGATGTAAAAAAACATATAGAGATACTAAAATGGAAAATCTTTTTGGTCTTTTACTTATATGAAATGTACAAAAACTTTCAATAATTATTTTGACTTTTCCTATATTGAAATGTATGGAGCTCCTACAAAAGAAAACTCTTTGTTGACAGTTTCAAGTTATGAATACGTGCTGAAGAAAATAAAGAAAAATCTTTTTGATGTTTTTGTTTTTTGAGAATGCATTCAAAAGGTAAAAAAAATCATTTCTATTTTTTTAACTGTGAAACAAAATTAAAAGACAACCCCTATAAACTACGAAACATTTTACTTCAACTCACTTATTTTTTCTTTCTTTCTTTTTTTACTTTTGCTTTTTTCGACTCTACCTTTGCCTAAACACACTCTGTCCCATAATTCTGGCACATGCTTCCCTAAATCAGTCCATCAAATGACTTTATTACCTTGAAAGATGCCACAATTAACACGTAGGAATGCTTAGGAGTGTTAGCCTCCATGTTTATATTTTAATAAAGACAAACAAATGAGTGATCTTTGCAGGCTATTAGAAGATTGCTAATGATGGAAGGATAAAGAAAGGAAAAAGAAAGGAAAATCTCATTCCCGGAATCACAGAAGATTAGATTAATCACAATGAAGTAATAGAATGAAAATATCACATACAAACTTGGAAAAACATCAATCACTATAAGAATATAAGGAAGAAAAGATCACAGACATATCTGACATGGACGAGAGTAAAAGTTGTATATAGAGATATCATATGGTAATTTTTTTCAACAAAAGAATCAATTCAAATCCTTGATAATGAAGAAATCTCTTGGGTTTCCTTATGAAGTATGCAAATGAAAACTATAAAAGAAGAAGACTGTGAGAAGCCAATAGTCGACTCACAAAATATGAAGTATTGCAGGAGAGTTGACTGTGAGAAGCCAATAGTCGACTCACAAAATATTTCAATTCTCCCCCTCTTGAATTTCATTTGGTATGAGAGTAGGTCTCACTGTTAGTGTTTCTTAACTGCACGTGAGCAAAGATCAAATGGAAAATTATCAGATTCTCAATGCTCTTTGTCAAGATGGTCACTCCTCCACAAGACCACCATACTTTAATTGACAACACTACTCTTATTGGAAAAATATAATTAGAATCTTTGTCCAATCAAATGACTTCCAAGTCTGGGTTGTCATGAATTAGGTTTCGAAGCCGATTCCAGGACTCAAAGAGAAGCAAAATGATAAAGACAAAGAATTTAACAGTACTGACATCAAAAATCTTGAATGTTTTGAGGTCACCAAAGAACAACAAGACGTAATCCAAACTAATGCATATGTTGTAAGTTTACATCTTTGTGCAGTTTATGGAGAAGAATATGATAAGACATCAACTTGTGAGACAGCCAAAAAAATATAAGAAAAATTAGAGGTAACCTATGAAGGGATCACAAAAGTTGTAAGGTCAAAGATTACTGCTCTAGTCAATGAATACAAGATATTAAAAATTAAGAGAATGAGAACATTGAAATAATGTTTGCCAGATTTAGCAAGATTACACTGAAATCACTGGGGATGTCTATCCACATAGCCCGCAAGTCGAGAAGTTTGTATGAAGCATCTCTAAATTAAGGAAACTAAGGCTTCCATTCTGGAAGATAGAGATCTTCACAACATGATATATGACAAACTCTAAGGTAACTTCATTACATATTAACAAAATTATATCAACAGGTACCATAAGAAGGAAAAGAAGAAACCAGTTGCCTTCAATGCTGCTCCAACTTAAAAAGAGGATATTTTGGAAGATGCTAATAGTGAAGGAACGACACTCATTAACTACAAAGTAAGGAAGATCATAATAAAGAGATAACAAAGATCACCAAAAGCCAGAAATAATGACTACACTAGAAACGATGATCATAGTGATCACTACGAAAGGCCTGGACATTTTAAAAAAACTATCTTGAATTAAGAAGTAGAACATCCAGGAAGAATCAAAACGTCGGAGCCTTGAGTAATGAAGATGAAACCAAAGAAGAAATACAAATCGCCAATATGTTCTTTATGGCAATAGGTGAATCTAGTGAGGTAACACTACACAATTGTCTTAATTGAAATATTCTAGAATCTAATCTAGATATAATAATAGATGATCTTCAAAATGTTATAGATGAATATAACAAAATCACTCAAGAGAATAAAAGTTATGAATCTTTATTTAAATGAAAACTCGAAGAGGAACAAAGTAGTTATAAAATAGAAATCGAAGCATGTCAAATTGAAATTAACTTACTTTATAAAAGCTTGTTGATGTAAAAATAAAATTAAAAAGTATTAAGAAATCACCAATATATAGTTTCGTGTGATCGAATAATTCAACTTCCTCATCAGAATTATTTAAACCAACTAATACCTTTTTGTCCTCTTGAGGACTTGTTTATTTTATCTAAGGATAGAGAGGGTACAAATCTTACAGCTGCAGGAATAACCTAAAAATATGTTGTTTTTGAAGCCCAAAGGAAGCATATCTAACTTGCAAGGACCCAATACCACTTGGCTACCTAATAAAATTAATTTTCATATTTTGTAGGAACCAGTCTATAAGAGATTTAAGAAGGGAATATGGGTAAGTGATAGGGGATGTTCCAAACACATGACTAGGATGAAAGACAATTTTTCTACTCTAATGAAAATAGATATGGGATCAGTCAAATTTGATGACAATAGAGGCAACGCCATCGATGTTGGCTCAATAGAACTCAACTCATCATCTAAATTCACTGAAGTATATCTAGTATACATCCTTAAACATAATATTCTTAAAAATAGTCAGTTGCGTGACACCGGATTCGGAGTCTTCTTCAAAGCCAAAAATTTCTCAATCAAACACAAAAAATGACATATCTCTCTCATCCATGAGCACATTGATAATATTTATGTATGAAATAGTTCTAAGTTTTCCACCTTAACTTGCCTTATTGTTCAAACCAATGATGTTTTGTTCTGGTATAGAAAGCTTGGGTATGTAGTATGCCTATCATTTAGAACTTGTCTAGATTGGAATTGGTGAAAGGTCTGCCAAAACTCAAGTTTAAAAAGGATCACTTTTGTGATACTTATCAATTGGGTAAATATAATGGACATAATTCAAAGTCAAAGATATTGTCCTTACTAACAAACCATATCAAAAAATCCACGTGGATCTATTTGGCCCCACCAAAACCAAAAACATTAGTGGAAAGAGATATATTTTTGTTACAGTTGATGATTACTCATGTTTTATTTGGGTAGTATTTCTTGCACACAAACAAGAGCATCATTGAGAAGATAAGCATTTGTTTCCCTTGTATGTAAAATTAAACCAAAGAAAACCGATAAAACCCTTGATAATGAATCTTGGATCAAAGCTATCAAGGAAGAATTAGACCAGTTTGAATGAAATCAATTTTGACCTTGGTTAAAAGACCAAGAAACTATTCGGTAATTGGTACTAGATGGGTCTACAGAAACTAATTGAATGAAAAAGGTAAGGTTATCAGAATAAAGTGGTATTTGTATCTCAAGGCTATTCCCAACAAGAAGGTATTGATTATGATGATACCTTTACCCCTATGGCAAGGTTAGAGTCAATTCAGATTTTATTTGTTTTTGCTGCATTTAAATATTTTAAGCTATATCAAATGGATGTAAATGGTGCCTTCTTAAATTTTTTTATTCATGAGGTTGCATCTGTAAAACAACCACCTAGGTTTGAAAATTTTTCGTATCCAAATAATGTTTTCAAATTATCAAAACAACTATACGTCCTCAAACAATCTCCAAAGGCTTGGCATGAGAGATTGGGTACTTTTTTACTAAATAATAATTTGGCATGAGAGATTGAGTACTTTCTTACTAAATAATAATTTTCTAAGGGGTAAAATGTATACAACTCTATAAATATAGAAGCTTGATTCAAATCCTCTTATTGTGCAAATTTACATTAATAATATCATTTTTGGTAGTTCTAACATCTCTTTGTGTGAGAATTTTTCTAATTTGATGAAAGGAGAATTTGAAATGAGTCTTATCGGAGAGCTAACATTATTCTTGGGATTATAAATCAAACAAACTCCCAAAGGAACTTTCATTAGTCAAGCGAAGTACAAGATAGAACTCGTCAAAAAATTTGGTATGGAAAAAGAAAAGGCCTGTGGAACTCCAATGACTCCATCCACAAGCTGGTAAGGATGTTGATAAGAAAATGTATAGGGGAATGATAGAATCACTACTCTACTTGACTGCTAGCCTACGAGACATCATGTTTATTGTATGTAAGTGTGCCAGGTTCTGGTCAACTCCCAAATATTCTCATTTGTCTGCCTTCAAAAGGATTATCTGATACCTTATAGAAACTCAACACATTTACTATGGTACCCTTAATCTTCCCATTTTGACTAAATTAGATATTCAGACATTGATTTTAAAGTTGACAAAAGTGATAGAAAAAGCACCAGTGGAAGTTGTCAAATTCTTGGTGATGCCCTGATTTCATGGCACAACAAGAAGAAAACATCAGTTGCACTTTCAACAACAGAAGCCGAATACATAGCCGTTGGAAGTTGTGGTACTCAAATTTTATGAATTATTCATCAACTACTTAATTTTAATTTGTATTTTTATTTTTTTCCCGTAATGTGCGATAACACCAGCTCTATTAGGTTATCTAAATATACTGTGCATCATTCTAGGGTGAAACACATTGATATCAAGCATCATTTTTATCCTTATCATATAGAAAATGGTAGTTTTTCATTAATATTGGTTGATTCCAAAAATCAACTAGCAGATATTCTTACAAAAGCCATGTTAGAAGAAAGATTTTTTACCTTAGAAAAAGACTTGGTATTCTTAGTATTAATGACTTGTGAGATTTATGTTTGGACCAAAAATATTTTTCTCTACTTTTATGGTCACTTTCTTAAAATTGATGTTCAAAAGTAGGTCATCATAACCCTCACTATTTTTATGCCTCCTTTATCATCTCTGCACTTCTTTACCTTCCCAACACTCCTTTGACTGCCACCCTTTAACATCCATCTGTAACCCTTTCTCTCTTACCTCTTCTTTTCCCCTCACTTATCTTTTCAAATAGTCACATACTTCCCCTATTCCTCCTCTAGTTTTTTTTATTGTGTAATACTCCGAGACTCTAACCAATAGTGAAACCATGACTCAAGCTTATGAGAAATAAATTATAGTGATTTGGTTGTTTTCTAATCAAGGGTGATATGTATTAAGGCCTCAAATATGTCCTAACGATTAGGTGAATCAAAACATCCCTTAACGATTGAATTCTTGAGAAGGATTTTCGCATAGCCAACTTTAAACGAGCATATCTCTTGCAACCCTAATAGTTTTTGATCTCATGACCCACCAACAGATAGATAATTGAATTATCTTTCCAATGGTACCAATTTCACCCAAATTCAGTATCAGAGCAAAGAGTTATGCCCATTTTACTCTAGCATGTCAGCCTGGAAATTTCATGACGACATTTTGTGACGACTTGTCACAAGCCTGACGGCTTGTCACAAAATGTCGTCACCATAAGAAGAAAGTCACAAAATCCAAAATTTTGTGATGAAAGTTTGTGTCGACTTGTTACAAGTTTGATAGCTTGTCACAAAACGTCATCAACCTTAAATCAAAAATCATAAAATCCACCCTTCTGTGACGACATTTCGTGACAACTTGTCACAAGTCTGACGACTTGTCACGAATGTTGTCAGCTATTTTTTTTCAGCAATTAAGGGACATTTTTGTAAGGGTATTTTGGTCTTTTTTCATCTTTTGGAGGCCTATATAAATATGACAATCTCCATCCAAACCCTAATTTCCTTATTTTCTCTTCCAATTTTCTTATGAATATATATTAGGGTTTCAATTAGGAAAATTTAATCTTCCAAAAATCATCCATAAATCTTCAAGATTTCTTCAAGAATCAAGTTCCTCATAGTGTGGGCTTGAAGAATCATTTATTACAAGTGTGGATAGAGTCTCAAGCACTAGAATTTATCCAATTTCAAAGATTAAGGTATGTGGGATTTTGAACAAGAGCAATCCTTTCATTCTTGCGCCCAAAGTTTTGATTTCTATCATGGATTTATATGATTTTGCAAGTGGGTTTATACCCAAATTACTTCATTATGAGGCTATGAGAATATAAATTGTTCAAGCTTTGTTATACATGATTATTTTACTATTCCCAAGTTATGACATGATATTTAATATTGTGAATTTCATATTTCTACCATGAGTTGATATTTTAAGTGCTTTCAAGATATGTGTCAAGCTTTTAATCTTCCTTATGACAAATTGGATTACTGAGTATATTGATTCATGAGATTGAGTTGTTACAATGAGTCTTGATATTTCTTTAAAGTTATTGATGTTGCCATGATTTAATGAATTGATATATTTTGATATTGAGAAAGTTTGATTTGATTTGAGTCAAGTTAGGAATCCATAAATTGATTATCATTTGATAAATGAGAAAGATATTTGATTTGATCTTCATGATAGACCCTTGTGATGTTTGTGGTAGATTTTCTAACGTGTTATGAGCTTGTGTCTGGGAGTAGTATTTAGCATCAAGCGAGAAATATGGTATTCCCCCAAAACTACATGCTTTCTAGGATTGATATTGGTAATTGTAGTCCAGAGGCCGAGGATAAGATAGTGATCACTAAATTTAGGTTGTACTCCCTGGCAAGAGTACGATGCTCCTACCAATGTGGGGTTCTCTCCTTAGGTGAGCAAAACATTGGACTCCATGTAGGTCACATGGTTTATGTCGGTTATAAGAACCTCCCATGTCCATAAGTGTTGAGTTTCTTGAATTACTGAGTTACTCCGAGCCTTAAGTTGAAGAGTTGAGTTGTCTATGATGATTTATGAGTTTTTTATCATTTGATTTATTTACTATGAGATTCAAAAGGATGTTTCAATCTAATTCAAGCCAAGTGAGCCATCATTGTATATATGTATATTTTCATGAAATTGATGATGATATTTAAATTTTTGCATGAACCCCTACATACTTTGTACATTCCAAAGTGTTGACCCACATATTTTCCTATGGGCTATATTTACTCATAATGTAGGTTCAGGTACTCAGCTACAACCGCGTTAGCGATATTTGAGTGCTCAGTGGTAAGTCCTCTTGGTTTGAGGACCATGTCTATATTTTTGTGATATCATTTTATTGTTATGGTTTTCAGTACTGTTGAGTTAGTTGGGGGTTGGTCCCAATGGCTCCTTGATTCTATTTTATAGAGGCTTTGTTAGACTAGAGGGTTGGTGTGTATAGACATTCAATATATTTTGGTAGTACAATCTAGTATTCTCCAGTATTTATCTTAAACCCGATGTGGTATATCTCTTTATTGTGCATGACTATTGTTAAATTGAATTCCTTGAGGTAGTGTCTGGCTCTGAGGGTTAGCGTGGGGCTACAAGTAGCCCTAAGCACTGTGCGACATCTTGGAATGAAATTTTGGGGCGTCACAAAGCTTGGTATCAGATCCTAAGAGGCTATGAAATGTTTTAGGAAAAGTCATTTCTTTTTTTCTAAAGTTTATGGTGCCTACAACTGTCTCTTTATCTGTGGTTAACTCGTGCTCTCTTATAACAAAAAATGTCTCCTCATCGAGCTCATAGAAATAATAAGCAACCTCCACCCATTGATCCCTTGAACGAGCATGTGTCTCATGCGGAATTTTGGGCAGCTCTTCAGGCGTTTGCCCAGGCACTTACTGCCAATGCTCAAGCTAACGCCAAGGCTACTGTTCTGCTTCTACAAGAGAGTAATTCTACTGCAGCTCAAGTTCGTGACTTAATACGGATGAATCCGCCTGAGTTCTCTTAGTCGAAGGTAGGTGAAGACCCATAAATATACTTAGATGAAGAGAGAAAGATCACCCAGATTATGCACGTGACTGAGGAGGAGAGTGTCAAATTGGATACCTATCAAATGAAAGATATTGCATATGACTGGGTAGATCTGTGAGGGAAGAGTAGGGGGAGGATTCCGCTCCCATGACTTAGCAGTTATTCCAGGATGTATCCTTGGACAGATTCTTTCCTTTTGACATGAGGGAAGTAAAGATAGAGGAATTCATGAATTTGAGACAAGGCTCCATGATTGTTAAGGAGTATTATCTTAGATTTAATGAGTTATCCAAATATGCTCCTAGTATGATGGCTGACTCCAGGACCATCATGAGTAAGTTCGTGATCAGTATATCTAGTTACGTTGTGAAAGAGTGTAGATCTGCTATGCTTAATAGGGAGATAGACCTTTCTCGGTTAATTATACATGCCTAATAGATTGAAGCTGATAAGGTGGAAGAGAGGGAGAGAGTAAGAGGGAATAAAAAAGCTAGATCAGAGCAGCAAGGATTCGGTTAGTCCAGATTCCATGAAGGGAACCACCCATAATTCAAAAAATGTTAATTTATGCCCACGCCTTCCTCAGTTAGTGCTCCCACACCTAGAAGCAGGCAGGAGCAGGGGAACAAGCCTATTTCGTCCAGGTCTCAGGAAAGTATAGGTAACCGACCCCATCCTCCTTCATGTGCCAAGTATGGTAGAGATCATTTTGGCTAGTGTTTTGTTGATTAGAGGGGTTGCTTTGGTTGTGGCAAGTTGGGCCACCGACTTAGAGATTGTCCATAAGCTAGACAGGGGAGTCGAGATGCTCATCCCCAGAGTCAGGCTACCAGTGTCCCCGCTCTCGTAGTTCGCCCAGTTTCTCCTTAGGGCGCCTCTTTTAGTACTACTGGCGGTTCACGCCAGAATCACTTCTATGCTATACCACCTCGCCAGGAGAAGGATGACTCTCCAGTTGTTGTCACTGGTATGCTTCATGTCTTTCATTTTGATATGTATGTATTAATGGACCCTAATTCAAGTTTCTCTTATTTGACACCTCTGGTTGCTATAAATTTTGAGATGAACCCTAAATGGATTCCTAAGCCTACTTTAGTTTCTACCCCAGTAGAAAAATTTGTTATTGCTAAGTGAGTATATAAGAAGTGTCCTGTCACTGTCCTTCAACGGGTCATATATTCTGATTTGATTGAGCTAGATATGGTGATTTTGATGTTATTCTAGGTATAGATTGGCTTTACTCGTGCTATGTGTCTATAGATTGTTGTACCCGAGTGGTAAAGTTTCAGTTTCCTGACGAGCCCATTTTTTAGTGGTCCGGGAGTTCTGTAACTCTAAAGAGACATTTCATATCCTACCTCAAAGCTAGGAAGTTGATTTCCAAGGGTTGCATCTATCACCTAGTTTGAGTTAAAGACCTCAAGTCCAAGACTCTGACTATTCAGTTAGTTAGCATTGTTAATGAGTTTCCCGATGTTATCCCGAAAGATCTCCCAGGGGTCCCACCTGATAGAGAAATAGAATTTGGGATTGATCTCTTTCCTCCGTACCGTATGGCTATCGTAGAACTTAAAGAGTTGAAGGAGCAACTCCAAAATATCTTAGACAAAGGCTTTATCAGACCCAGTATTTCCCCATAGAGTGTACCTGTTCTATTTGTGCGTAAGAAAGATGGTATATTACATATGTGTATTGACTACCATCAACTCAACAAGGTAACTATCAAGAACAAGTACCCTCTTCTTAGAATCGATGATTATTTGATCAGCTACAGGGTGCAAGTTATTTCTCAAAGATAGACCTTAGATTCGGCTATCATCAACTTAAAGTGAGAGAGTGTGATATTCCAAAGATAGCCTTACAAACCCATTATGGTCACTTTGAGTTTCTTTTTATGTCCTTTAGGTTAACCAATGCTCCAGCAGCCATCATGAACCTCATAAATTGAGTGTTCAAGCAGTATCTTGGTATGTTTGTCATTGTATTCATAGGCGATACTCTTGTGTATTCCCAAAGAGAAGATGATTATGCCGACCATCTTAGAATTATCTTGCAAACTCTTAAAGATCATCAATTATTCACTAAATTTAGCAAGTGTGAATTTTGGCTAAGGTCAGTTGATTTTTTAGGTCACATTCTTTCCACTGAAGGCATTAGAGTCAATCCCCAAAAGGCAGAAGTTGTAAAGAATTGGCCTAGACCTACCTCCCTATCTGACATTAGGAGTTTCTTGGGTCTAATGTCCCTCACATTCTTTCTATTTTGTTGAGGGCTTCTCTTCCATTGTATCTCCCATGACCTGATTGACCCAAAAGAAAGTTATATTCCAGTGGACAGATGCCTGTGAAAAAAGTTTTCAGGAGTTGAAGACTCGACTCATTTCAACCCTAATGTTAGCTTTACCCAATGGTACTGATGGTTTTGTGGTGTATTGTGATTCTTCTAGAGTTGGTTTGCGTTGTGTGTTGATGTAGTGGGGTAAAGTTATAGCTTATGCCTCTAGACAGTTGAAGTCTTATAAGAATTACACAACCCATGATCTTGAATTAACAGTTGTAATTTTTGCTTTGAAAATGTAGAGACATTATTTGTATGATGTCCATGTTGATGTCTTTACAGACCATAAAAGCTTGCACTATGTGTTCACCTTGAAGGAGTTGAACCTTAGGCAGAGACGGTGGTTGGAGCTATGAAAAGATTATGATATGAGTGTGTTGTATCACCTGGGAAAGGCCAATATTGTGGCAAATGCTCTTAACAGGTTGTCTATGGGTAGTATAGCTCATGTAGAGAATGATAAGAAAGAATTGGCTTGTGATGTGCATCGTTTAGCAAAGTTGGGTGTTAGATTGCTTGATTTTACTGAAGGGAGTATGTTAGTTCAGAGTAGTTTTGATTACTCTTTGGTCTCGGAGGTAAAGGAGAAGCAAGACCGGGATCCTAGTTTGGTCAGTTAAAGATAAGAAAATAGAGTTTTTCTCCAAAGGGGGAGATGGTGTGTTGAGATTGCAGGGTAGATTGTGTGTTCCCGATGTTGATAATCTAAGGTAGAGAATTATGGATAAAGCACATGGCGTGCAGTATTCTATTCATCCCGTTACTACCAAGATGTACCACGATTTGCAAGAAATCTATTGGTAGAACGGTATGAAGAAAGACATAGCAGGATTTGTGGCAAAGTGTTCTACTTTTCAACAGGTTAAGGTAGAGCACCAAAAGCCCGGTGGTGTAATGCAAGATTTTAGCATACCAACTTGGAAGTGGGAAGAAGTGAATATGGATTTTGTAATTGGTTTGCCTCCTTCTCGTCGTTATCATGATTTGATTTGGGTTGTAGTAGACCGGTTGACTAAATCAGCTCATTTATTGCTAGTGCATTCGTCTTATAAAGATGAGGATTATGCTAGATTATATATTCAAGAATTCGTTAGACTCTATGGAGTTCTTTGGCTATTATCTCTAATAGGGGTACTCAGTTTACTTCCCTGTTTTGGAGGGATTTTCAAAAGTCTCTTGGTACCCAAGTTAGTCTAAGTTCTACTTTCCATCCACAGACAGATGGTCAGGCTGAGCGGACCATTCAGACTTTAGAAGATATGTTGAGGGCATGTGCGCTTGATTTTAATGGTAGTTGGGATGAGCACTTGCCATTGATCGAATTCGCGTATAACAATAGTTTCCATGCTAGTATTCAGATGGCCTCGTTCGAAGCTTTGTATGAGAGAAGATGTAGATCACCTATAGGTTGGTTTAAAGTAGGAAAAGCAGCTGTGCTTGGGCCTGATGATGTGTTCGAAGCTATCGAAATAGTTAAGTTGATTCGAGAATGATTAAAAACCGCTCAAAGTCATCAGAAGTCGTACACGGATGTGATAAGAAAAGATCTTAAGTTTAATGTTAATGATTTGGTGTACTTGAAGGTTTCACCCATGAAAGGGGTAAAGAGATTTTGGAAGAAGGGAAAGCTTAGTCCCCGTTATATTAGTCCGTATAGGATTCTAAACTATGTTGGGAAAGTAGCAAATGAGGTGGAGTTACCCACGGTGTTGTATAGCGTTCATCCGGTATTCCATGTTTCTATACTTTAGAAGTGTATTGGTGATTGTGTCGTGGTTGATTCTTCCAAAATCTTAGATATTCAGTACAGCCTTTCATTCGAGGAGATTCCGGTTGAGATTTTGGATTTTCAGATCCGTAGGCTAAGGAACAAAGAAATTCCTTTTGTTAAAGTGGTTTGGCGAAATCAATCTGTTGAGGGTGCTACTTGGGAAGCCAAAGCTGATATGTGAGCCAAGTACTTTCACTTTTTTTCTGTGAGTTCGGAGCAAGAAGAAGGTACCATTCTTTCTTAATTCCGCCCCCTTCTTATTAAAGATTCAGTTGTGTGTCTACTTCCATCAACAATTCGTTCATTTTGTATGGTATCCGAAGGTATAGAATTTGAGTGAGTCGTTCCAGCATACGTCCTCATTTTCTTTTGTTCTTGGCCTATTTGGCAACATTCTAGGATGAATGTTTCCAAGGGGGAGATATTGTAATACCCCGAGACTCTAACCAATAGTGCAACCATCACTCTGGCTCATGAGAAATAAATTATAGTGCTTAATCAGCTATTTTTTTCAGCAATTAAGGTACGTTTTTGCAAGGGTATTTTGGACTTTTCTCATCTTTTGGAGGCCTATATAAATATGAGAATCCCCATCCAAACCCTAATTTCTTCATTCTCTCTTCCAATTCTTAAGAATATATATTAGGGTTTCAATCAAGAAAATTTAATCTTTTAAAAATCATCCATAAATCTTCAAAATAACTTCAAGAATCAAGTTCCTCATAGTGTGGGCTTGAAGAATCATGTAACATCCCGTATCTTGCTTGTACTTATTCTAATTATATGGAACCTGGTATAGTCATATGGTATAGGTAACGGATGAGATTTGTTATGCAATTATTAATGGTGTAGATGGAATTATAGAGGCTGCCCGTATAGTTTAGTGTGATGCGACTAAGTTAACGTTAAGTTAACTATTTAAACTTGGAATCGCAAGCTAGTATTTGAATCTAAAGTTTAAAGTGACCAAGTGTGTATAAGTTGAAGGTTAGACTAAAGGGGTTAGAAGCTGAAAATGGAGCAAAATATTGAGGTGCTTGCTTGACTTATTTTAGCTAGTAGGTGAGTCACCTACTTAAGTTGTTTGAACCAAATTAATGGACCCATGGCTATGGATCAGATTTGGGTCTATGCTAATATACTCATTTGAACCAAATTGAACAAAAAAAAAGAAAAAAAATGGATAAGTGACCCAACACACCAATCTGCCAAGGCCCAAATATAATTGAGCCCAACAAGAAATTATGCAAGTAGGTGCATCACCTACTTTGAAGTTTTAGCAGCTTGGACCCTTAAGTAGGTGCATCACCTAATTGGACCAATTTGACCAATTTTATGGTCCAAAATGCAGCTAAGGAGGTGGTCAAGATAGGGCCTTTAAAAGGCCAAGTTGCTGGTCATTTTACTTCACTTTTAAGTCACCAAAAAAGGAGTATATTTCAGCAAATCTCTCTACTCTCTTAAAAACAACAAGAGCAGCAACCCTATTTTTCCTTCTAGGGTTCTTGAAGAAACCCTCTCCTTTGCAGCCCAAGGTAAGTGAAAAACACTTAAGGTTTTGTTTAATTATCTCATGGGAGATTAGGGAAACAAGTTATAAGTGTTTGACTATAAGTATATGGTTGATTATAGAACAAGCTGTTTGTTCATGTTTCCTTGTTATTGAGGAACCTTTTTTCTTCTTCTTTGGTTTAAGTGTGAAGGAAAGTTCAAGCTCTTGAAGAGTTCAATTAAAAGAATAAGTTGCTGAATTGAGGTACGGTGACTGCCCCATTTTGTTTTTCTTATATATGAATTTGAGAGGGGATTATGGATGTCTTGTTATTGAGAACTCAAGAGATGAGGAGATCAATAATTGATTGCTACAATAAAAGGGGTTTGGGACTGTTTTGTGGACTGTTTTGTATGTATATGTTATGGGCTGCCAGGTTGAAGTTGGATAAAGGTGTGATGAGTTTGTAATGAATTATAGAAGAAAGATGTGGTGATACACCACCGAACTAATGCTTGCTGTCCAATCTATTTTGCGTATTGTTTAGAATGTATAATGAAGTCGAGGTAATTTTGGTGAACCTTATAAGAACCTATCTGGTATGTGGGTGTAATTGGTGGAAAAAAAAGGGTTAAATTAACAGCCTTGTTTAATAGAGTAATAGTTGCTGCCCGGTTACTGTTTTGGGTGAAATTAAGTACCTCAAATGTGTTGAGTGGTTACTAATACTAGGTTACCATATATTCTATTGTAGATAAATAATCTAAAAGGCGAGAAGTCAAGTCGGGTTAGTTTCGGAGTCAAATGACCAGGTATGTAAGGCATACTCTATTTCACACTCTTTGGCATAAAATCATACAATTGTTCCATCAAGCAAGTTTCTGAGGTTATCCTATAACAAAGTGATACATAATGGCAGCACATTACCCTCCATGTATCCAATGACCTTGTTCCCACTCTCTAAAGCATTAGCACACCTCAATACGTGCTTATTATTAAATCTGCGCGTCTATCTTCACTAGAAAATTGCAGGAGTTCTCCGTTTGTTCAAATAAGACCCATGTGTTATTTCAGCTCCTAAACACTTTATTTGTGTGCCGACAGCTCCCTAGCTCATTGTTGTTGCGTTAAGCGTCTATTTACATGTCTCTTATTAGCGTATTACTGGTTCAAGGTACCATAATGTGATGACCACCAAAGTAACAATCTCAAAGGCTAAATAAACTAAGTATTGCAATCTGTAAAAATGACGAGTGACAGCTCAGGGGCACTTGCCTAGCATGGGCCGATCTCGATACCTTTATGTGTGGGTGGCAGCTCAGGGGCATAAGCCTAGCATGGGCCGATCCCAATCTTTTTATAGGTGGCAGCTCAGGGGCGTAAGCCTAGCATGGGCCGATCCTAATTTATCTTTTTTTTACCACTGATCAGTTGGTCATTTGCATCATATGGATTACAAAGATTATGAAGTAAGAAGGTAAAATGAAGAAAGAATGTAATGTACATTGTCCCACAAGTATTTATAAAGGTGGTCTACTAGTACTCCTTATACACTTGTATCGGATTTCTATTGAGCTTTTGTATCAAGTGTGTTGCTACTTTCTGCGTTACATATTCAGTACATATTTTCGTACTGACGTCCCTCACGGGGGACTTGCATTTCATGCTGCAGGCAGAGGCACTTCAGCTCATACAACTCACTAGTAGGAGCGTAGGTTGTTCAGGGACTATTGGTGAGCTCCAGGTTGATTCAGGGCTTTCCGAGTCTGCTCTATATATTTTGGTATTGTACAGTAAGTCTAGAGTAGGGCAGGGGTTTGTCCCGACCCTGACTAAGTCTATGTATCTTTTAGAGGCTTTGTAGACTAATGTAAAGTTATGGTAGTGTCCTGATTTTAGACATGGTGGCCCCACCGGCCAAGTGTTGTACATATCAGTTTTGGGAGTGTATGTGTAGTTAATTTCATTGATGCATAATATTATGTCGTCAGTACATTTGGTTGTTACAGTTACATGCATGGGAAGTATAAGGTTATGAATTGGTTCTCTCGGGCCTTTACGGCTATGGGTGCCTGTCCGCCCCAATAGGATTTGAGGCATGACAAATCATTTATTATAAGTACAGATAGAGTCTCAAGCACTAGAATTCATCCAACTTTAAAGATTAAGGTATGTGGGGTTTTGAAAAAGAGCAATTCTTTCTTTCTTGTGCCCAAAACTTTGATTTCTATCATGGATTTATATGATTTTGCCAGTGGGTTTATACCCAAATTACTTCATCATGAGACTATGAGAATATGTTCAAGCTTTGTTATACATGATTATTTTACTATTCTCAAGTTATGACTTGATATTTAATATTGTGAATTTCATATTTCTACCATGAGTTGATATTTCAAGTGCTTTCAAGATATGTTTCAAGCTTTAATCTTCCTTATGACAAATTAGATTATTGAGTATATTGATTCATGAGATTTAGTTGTTATAATGAGTCTTGATATTTCTTCAAAGTTATTGATGTTTCCATAATTTAATGAATTGATACATTTTGATATTAAGAAAGATTGATTTGATTTAAGTCGAGTTAGGAATCCAAAAATTGATTATTATTTGATAAATGAGAAACAGATTTGATTTGATCTTCATGATAAACCCTTGTGTTGTTTGAGGTGGATTTCCTAAGGCGTTCTAAGCTTGTGTCTAGGAGTAGTATTTAGCACCGAGTGGGAAATGTGGTATTTTCCCCAAAACTATGTGCCACCATAGGATTGATATTGATAATTGTGGGCTAGAGGCCGAGTCTGAAATTGTGATCACTAAATTTACGTTGTACTCCCTGGCAAGAGTACGACGCTCTCGTCAATGTGGGATTATCTCCTTAGGAGGGCAAAACGTTGGACTCCATGTAGCTCACATGGTTTATGTCGGTTATAAGAACCTCTCATGTCCATAAGAGTTGAGTTTCTTGAATTACCGAGCCACTTCGAGTCTTAAGTCGAAGAGTTGAGTTGTTTATGATGATTTATGAGGTTTTTATCATATGATTTTTACTATGAGATTATGAAAAGTATATTTCAATCTAATTCAAGCCAAGTGAGCCATCATTGTACATATGCA
Source organism: Capsicum baccatum var. pendulum (assembly GCA_030864225.1). Lineage (NCBI taxonomy): Eukaryota > Viridiplantae > Streptophyta > Magnoliopsida > Solanales > Solanaceae > Capsicum > Capsicum baccatum. The sequence goes on along the minus strand of CM061560.1, from coordinate 151,799,747 downwards.
TATTTTCATGAAATTGATGATGCATTATTGCATGCACCCCCACATACTCAGTATATTCCAAAGTGCTGAACCACATATTTTCCTATGGGCTACATTTTCTCATAATGTAGGTTCAGGTACTCAGCCGCAACCGCGTTAGCGATATTCGAGTGCCTCAACTACATTCCCTCAGTGATGAGTCCTCATGGTTCGAGGACCGTATATATATTTTTGTGATATCATTTTATTATTATGGTTTTTAGTACTGTTGAGTCAGTTGGGGGTTTGTCCCAATGGCTCCTTGATTCTGATGTATAGAGGCTTTGTCAGACTAGAGGGTTGGTGTGTACAGACATTCAATATATTTTGGTTGTACAGTCTAGTATTCTCCAGTATTTTTCTTGAACTTGATGTGGTGTATCTCCTTGTTGTGCATGACTATTGTTGAATTGAATTCCTTGAGGTAATGTCTGGCTCCGAGGGTTATCTTTGGGCTATGGGTGGACCTAAGCACCATATGGCATCTCAAAATGAAATTTTGGGGTGTCACACATCATTCTCTTTTCTCCCTATCAACCCCTTTTAATATTCACTATTCCTTCTCTCCCATGACCAAAACCCATTTAATAGAGACCATGTCCGATTCTCTTCCTAAATCCCTCCCTGATAGCCTTATTCTTCTCTTCCAATCCTCTAATTAATCCTCAATAGACTCTCAGTTAACTCTCATAAAGAGATGTCATCCTAATTCCAATCCTGCCTCCTCAATAAAGAAACCTCATCAAAACCCTCTCCTCTCCCTCCCTCAAGAGGACATGCATAAGTTTCGGAGATGCTCTCACAAATACAAATTCTACGCCTTTAAGAGTCTCTATTGTGCCCAATAAAATTATCAATATCTGTCAATTAATGAACTCTTTCTGTAAAGTCAATCACTAATTTAAGTTTTAAGATTTGTCCCTTGTTTTTCATCTCTATGGACTTTAGGTCTATGAGGATCCAATTTGCATGTTTTATTTGAATCTTTGCCTCTCCCCTGATAGTGGTTAACTCGAGACTCTCGTTCTTGGCATGAGAATCATTATGATTTTTTTCTCAAGAATGCCTTTAATACTGTGTTCTTTGGTAACATCTGTTTTATGAATGGTAACTGGCCTGACGATTTTAAAGCCAGCTTTAAAGAAGCCAAGAAATTTCTATCAAACACTAACTCTGTTTAGACAAATTTTGTTCCCCTATCCCTCTATTTCAAATTTGGCATTATGTCTCACATAATTTCTACTACACTGATTCCCCGTAAAGGCTCTCTCAGGAATATCACCGGTGATGACATTTTTTTGCTATACTGTTTGGGTAAGAAAATCAAAATCAACTGGGCAACCTAGATCCATCAGTACATGCTTGAAAGTACAACCAATGCTAAATTTTTTGCCAGTTTACCATATGGCCTGCTCATTACTCGAATTCTTTAGTATTACTCGTTTGATTTATCTTCTAACACCCTAGCATAGGTTGTTTCCACTTATGATTTCGAGATGTTTACAAGTATGGTATATTTCTTGGTTGAAGAAGAATGGTACAAGTAAGATTCTGCATGGGAAAGGTCGAAACTTCCCAAGGTAAGAAAATCTGTCTCCAACCCTATGCTTCCTATTTTGAAGGAACTTAAAGAAATTAAGGATCGGTTCAAGGCTATCAAGGAATGTGTTGCACTGTTGCAGGAGTCGACTACAAAACTTCTAGACTTCAGGAAAAGAACCAGCATAAAAATAGGTGTGGTTAGATTGGCTCTTGATGGGTTCAAGCAGGAGGGTATAAATTGTTTACACGGATGTTCACCTGAATGGATTCCCTCAAAACACAAGTCCACCCCTCCAATAATGATTTAATTATTTCTGGCTAGAACATATTCCTCCTTCTTCAAAAATGTTGAAAAATCATATGACACTTTCTTTCATAACATGCATAATACTCTGACCTACTTTCTCAAGAAGCGGTGAACATTGATAACTTTTTTATTCAAAAGGCGGTCAAGTCCCATATGTTTATTGGCTGTAATATGATTTTTTACACACTATTTGCTACACTATTTTTCTCTACCTAGTTAATAGATTATATATATTTGCTACTTGTCTTTTGTTTCGTTTTCATATTCTTTTTAACTATGCTAAAAGGGGGAGAAAGACAGAAACATTAGGAAAATAGGAAACACCTACCCGTCAGGGGGAGCAAGTCAATTGATGATAAAAGAAAGTCGACTGATACTCAAGAAATGTGTATAAGTTAGGGGGACCAAGCTGAAAGACAGGGAATTCAACTGATGTTTACACTCATTTGTCATTATAAAAAATGGGGTGATTATTACCCCCCCAGGTTTATATTTTAATAATAACAAACTAATGAGTGAATCATTGTAGGATATTGGAAGAAATTTAATGATGGAAGGATAGAGGAAGCAAATAAAGAAGCTAGATCCAGGAATGGAAGGACATCAAATCATTATCTACGACATCAAAGAAAATTAATCAAAACTAGAACGAATGGAAGAAAAATCTCAGTTCCAGAATCACAACAGGTCAAATCAATCACAACGAAGTAAAAGGAAGAAAAGATTACAAACAAACTTGGAAAAACATCAATCACTACAAAAAATTAGAAGAAAAGATCATGGACATATGTGATATGGCCGTGAGTAAAAGCCATATATGGACATATCTGATATGGACATATCATATGGTGGTATTCCTCAATCAAGTAATCAATTCAAATCCTTAATTGAGTACAAATCTCTTGTGTTTCCTTATGAAGACTAAAATCTGAAAACTATAAAAAATAGACAAGGGTTATGCAACTTCAAGAAGAATCTAAAAGTGACTCAATCTAAGTCTCACAAAGCTTTGTAACTCTTAAGTTTACAATTGTTGTATAACGAGTAGGATCGAATCAACTTTGTAACACAAACTGAAGCTGTGTCACAAGGTATAAAGAATAAAATAAGTCTTCAGAACTTGTTTTCCATCATTGTACTCGAGATGATATTGAACGATCTAAGGAAACATTAAAACCAAGGAGGACTAGAAGTAGGAACCATATTCGTGTTCCGAACGAGGATAAATCACTGTGTCTTTATTTTAAGTTTGATTATTTATCTACTTGATTATTTGAAACCTAATCTGTTTGGTGAAATGTACTAATTTGTAAGAGAGTAGAATGTGAGAAGCAAATAGTCGACTCCTAGAAAATATTCAATCCAAATCTTCTTGAATTTAATAGAGTAAGTCTCGTACAAAGGGTTAAATGGGTCTTTCTAGTTCTTAACATGATGCAAATAAGAATGACCTAAAGGATTACCTAGGTTGGGGTTCACCTAACATGACTGTTTGGGGGGAGCGTACGGTTGATAGAGGTTGCAATAGCTTTCCATCCATTCCATATTTCCAATGGCTCCCCCTCCTAAAATAAAGATGACTAAACGAAGTTTAGTGTACACGACGTATACTCCGGGACTTATTCCAAATGAAATGACTTAGTGTAATTCATATGATGATAGATATACTGTAACATATAAGGAAAAACTTTAATGAAAGAGTATGTAGGCATCCAACAATGATAAATGATAACACAAATGATAATTAAAATAAGGCATCTATACATCTATAGTGCCAAAGTAAGCCGATACAAATCAATATTAAAGATCGAATATTAAAAATCCCAAGAAGAGTCACCAGAGGTGTCATACCCCTTTTTTACCTAAATAAATTTATTTTAACTTCGAAATGGATTTTAATATATTGAAAGAGTAAAAACAAATTATTTCAAGAAGGATTTTTGCAATGAAACTCAGAGTCATCACTTTAAATTGCTTAGTGTGCCAAGTCATCTTTTAAACTCCTTTTTTCAATTGCAATTAAACTCAAAGTCACCACTTTGCATTGCTTAGTGTGCCAAGTCATCTTTTAAACTCCTTTTCCCCAAAAAGTTGACTCTTAAAACTAATCCACAAATAGAGATTCAAGTTAAGGAATTTTGTTAATAGATGGAAAGATGTTAGGCACCCCTCGATCCCCGTGGTTCAAACACGATTACTTCTTTGACTTGTATAAGATAATTTGACGTTATGAGGTGAATAAACCAAAAATGGAAAAAATACAAAAATGTAAACCTATTCTATATAAACTTAACATAAACTGCGCTCCACACCACATATTGGGTCTTGTCCACGAACGCCACCATATACAAGATCTCATTGGTCACTCCCCAACAAATGAATATATAAGACCTTGGGGCATTCCTCAATAAAATAAATATAATTTTGATTTTGTATGAGAAAATAGAAAACTATTCAAACACATATTCAAACATTCGATAAATATGGAATTCTAAAATTTTTCTACCCCAAAATCCCATATTTTTTCTACCAATTCTCGACCTAAACATTATAATATCGAGTTCAATGAAATTAACGTTCATTTAAAATCAAACAAAAACCAACGAATTAAAGAAAGCCAATCATATTCACTTTTGATCAATTTTTTATCCTTTTCCCCAAAATCTGATTTAATCCAAATTTGAGATGCTTTAATAATTTATAGCAACAAGATGAATTACGAAATAAAATTAAAGAACAATCAAAACCAAATGAATGATTTCACAAAAAAATATGTCAATTGATATTAATAGCACACAATCCAACAAAACATTTATAACAAATAAGATTGAAGAAATAAAAGGTAAAGTTGAAGAATCATACCTTAAATTAATACCTTGGAGTGTTAAAAAAAACAAATCTATTTTTTTTATGAAACTGCAAAATCATGATAAAACCTCCAACCTAAATTTCAAATGAACTGGACTCGAACGAACTAAATAATCTTAATCAAACCCCTATAGATCCAAAACATCATAGAAAACTGACTAGGAAGGGGATCTTTATAATACCCCGTACTTCTACCTAGTTTAAAAATCATCCCAAAAATGTTAAATACTTGCTTTAAAGGATGAATCAAATTTTATATAAGTTGAATTTTCAAGATTTTGGCTTTTTGTTGTGTGGAAAATTGAATAAGCTTTCTATCGATACTAAATTTGCCTAAATTCGATAGCTGGGTAGAAAGTTATGGCCAAAATACAGAAAGCAGTCTGAACTGCCCAGGTGCGACGAAAAGGGCTAACGGACCGTCGATGTAGCGATGGGCCATCACCCAAACCTTCACAGCAGAGGCAGTGAGTCGACTTTTTGGCTAGGTACGATGGGATAGCCGATGGACCATCGATCTAGCGACGAACCATTGCCAAAATCATCGTAACCAAGGCTGAAAGATCACATTTTGGCCTAGTACAACGAGAAGGTCGACGGGCCATCTGAGCCAGTGACAGACCATTGCCCAAGCCATTGCAAATCTCGATTAGTAATTTAAAGCCATTTTGATAAGGATGTTTGGGTCTTTTCCACCCTTTTTAACACCTAATTATACCAGACCAGGGCTCATAACTTCATTATTCATCTACAACATCAAATTAGGGTTTCTCTCAAATATCAATCCCCAAGTACAAGATCCCAACTCTTCTTCAAGAAACTAGGAGATTCAAGTTCTTCAAGTCCAAGAACTTCAGTAAACTCACAATCAAGGTATGTCAAGTGCTGATTCATGGGTCCATTTCACCCATTAAGCTCAAGAATCTCTTTTCAAATTCCAAAGATTGTGTATTTATGAATGTTCATCATTTAGTTGAACTAAAATTCATCTCCATGTTGTTGTTGGGTTTTGATTCATTTTTTAAATTACATGTTTCAATGATTGATCCTAGTATGTGATGATTTGCATAATAGTAATGATAAACCCATCAAATTGAAAATTTCTTTATGCAACCATGATAATTAGATGCATTGATGATGGTATAACCAAAGTATGCTCTCCATATGTTTGATTAAATTCCTATGTGAATGAAAAAGTGCCATTATAGTATAATAGTATGAAATCCCCATTCATGTACAGGTTAATGCATGTCAAGTGTTTGATGAAATGTCTTAGTCAATGAATTATTGATATATGTGTAGCCATTGTTTTTCTTTCAAACTTATGCCATGAATTACTTTTATGCTATCAAGTCCTGGAGGTATTTATACCTGACAATTTAGCTTTGTGCCTAGAGCCAGTGTCAGTTTCATGATAATCTCAGTCACACCATGATTAGTAGAATAAAGTCAGTTACATGACTCAGGAAAACTGAGTAATCTCATGAACTCAGTTAGTTAACAGAATTCGGTAACATTCTTTCAATCCATGGAACTCAGTGAACTTAGTCAAGTTTATCTCAGTATAATTAGTTGGTGTCTATTCAGTTAGGAGTAGGATTTAGCATCGATCGAACCTAAGGATGAGGGCACACATTTACCATTGAGGGTGTGACCTTTAGAAGCAATCCTTGCATTCCAGAACTATGTAACCAGCATAGGTTGAGATATCAACACTGACAGATTAAGTTGATGAGGTGCATTAACACTGCCAGTTGAGGGTCCCACCATTCTCCTTTGGGGATACTGCCAGATAAGGGTCACTCATAGTTTGTCCTTACTGTGGTGGGGTATTGACACCCTTCTAATTGAGGTTATAGATTGGACCCTAACTCTATACAAAAAAGGGGCATATCGGTTAGATAACTGCTTCCCACAGTCTCAGTCTTAGTCTCAGTAAAAGAACTCAGATAGTTCTTCAGATTTAGGACTGCCAGATATTGTCATTCAGTTTAGGGTGAAACTCAGCTAGTTCCATCAGAATTAGGACTGTCAAACAAAATCACTCAATTAACAGTATATCAGTTATACGAAACTCATGTTATTAGTATTCAGACCCAGTAGTCAGTATTATCATGATCTCATTTACAGTTATGTATTCATACATATATTCTCACATTTATATTATTCAGTTAGTTAGTATTGTTTTTGCATATGAATCCATGCATTCAACGTACCTCACTTTGCATACCAGTACATTCAGACGTACTAACACATACTTTTCTTGTGTGCTATGGTGTTTTATACCATAGGTTCGGATGCTCAAGTTCCCGATCGCACTTAGCTTCAGATTAAGCCAGCAACAGTATATTTTAATGACTCTTCATCATTCGAGGATCGCATAATTATTTCTTTACTTCATTATTTTAATTTTAGTAGAAGAAGTTATTTGGGGACATATCCCATCAACTCCACAGTTTTTAGACAATTTAGAGGCTTGCAGACTAGCATGTTCAGACAGTTTATTTAAGTTGTTTTGGTATTGATATATCGTATCTCCAGATGTTATGTTTTAAAAGATTTTTTAACCTTATGGATTTTCGGCCTTTTATTCCACATTTATATAGTATGTTACACAATGCTCAATTACAGATATTAGTCATGGGTTAGCTTGCGGTCCTTAGAGGTCATGAGCATCATATGGTATTCTGGGTACCAGATTCGGGGCATTACAAACTTGGTATCAGAGACTAAGGCTCAACAATGTCCTAGAAAGTCTGAAAGCCTGAAAGCCACATCTAGTAGAGTCTTATGCATGGTTGTGTTGCGCTCTAGACCTTTGGATAGGAGGTTATGAGATGTTTTAGAAATAGTTTCCCTTCTTTAAGTATTCATATCATGCCAGTGAGCATGAGCTCAAGTTAAACTCTCAATCTAATCTATTTCTTCCTTTCATTTACAGAATATGTCTCCCAAAAGAAGAAACAGAAATCAGTCAGCCCCTCAGCCCATCCAAGCAAACCCCTTGGACGAATATGTTTCTCATGTAGAGTTCAGAGCTACATTCACTAGTCTTGTTAACTCAGTTACTGCTTAGAGTGAATAGCCAGCTGCTGTTCAAGCCAATCCAGTGGCTAATACTGCTACATCTAGGATTTAGGACTTCACCCAAATGAATCCTCTATTTTTTTGGGTCTAAGTCAGATGAGGACCCTCAGGAGTTCCTTGATCAGGTTTAGAAGGTTACACAAATCATGTAAGTTACTGCTATTGAGAGTGCTAAGCTAGTTGCATATCAGTCGCAGGATGTGGCTCACACTTGGTTTAAATAGTGAAAAGTAGAGAGGATTATAGATACAGGGTCTATTGAGTAGGAGGAGTTTCCTACTGCCTTTCTTGATAGATTCTTTTCGCTAGAGCTGAGGAAGGCTAAGGTGTTAGAATTTATCAACCTCAGGTAGGGAAACATGACTGTAAAAGAATATTCTATTAAGTTTACTCAACTTTCTTGATATGCTCCCCATATGGTGGCAGATAGCAGGGCCAAGATGAGTAAGTTTGTTTCTTGGGTGAATGATAGTGTGGTTAATGAGTGCAGATCCAAAATGCTGATTAGTAAGAGTAAAAGATAGAAGAGTAGAAGATTATGATGAGAGAGAAGCAGAATAAGAGAGCTAGAACCAATATCTTCAACTTTAATTAGCCTAAGTCAGAGGGGGGGTAATCATTCTCAGTTCTACCCAAAGTAATCCATTCCAGCTCCTTCCTCAGCTAGTGCTCCAGCTCTTAAGTTCAAGGATGGTGACAGAGATATATTGCCAGGCTCTAAGTCTCAAGGCAGTGGTAGTATTGCCCGCACCCATTCTCTTTGTCAGACTTATGGTAAGAACCACAACGGTATTTGCAGAGCTGGTAGTGATTTGTATTTCGGATATGGAAAGCTAGGCCATGAAGTTAGAGATTATCCCTAGTCAGGATTTTAGGGTCAACAGTTCAGTTTGGTTTCCCAAATAAGCAGGGTGCCACTTCCAGCGCAACCAGCGGGCAGTACCCAAATAGAATTTATGCTCTCTAGTCCCAATAGGATCAGGAAAATTCTCCTGATGTAGTCACTGGTACGTTACAGATCTTTCACTTGGATGTTTACTCTTTGCTAGATCTAGGAGTTTCTTTGTATTTTGTTACTCCTTCTATAGAAATTGATTTTAGAGTTAGTCTTAAAATTCTAACAGAGCCCTTCTTAGACTTTACCCCAATGGGTAAAACCATCATAGCCCGGCGGGTATATAGGAACTATCCGGTTATGATATTTCAGAAAGTCACATCGGTAGACTTAGTCGAATTAAAGATGACTAATTTTGACATCATTCTCACCAAGGATTGGCTTCATTCCTACTATGCCATATTTGACTGTAGAAATAGAGTAGTCCAATTTCAGTTTCTGAATGAACCTGTCCTAGAGTGGAGGGGGAGTACTTCAGCGTTTAGAGGTCATCTTATTTCCTACCTTCAGGCATGGGAAATTATATCTGAGAGATGTGTCTATCATCTTGTTTGAGTTAAGAACACTAGTTCCAAAACTCCTAGTCTTTAATCAGTCCCAGTAGTGAATGAATACTCAGATATCTTTCCCAAAGACCTCAGATCAGGCTGTCATCAACTTAAAGTCAGAGAATGTGACATTCCAAAAATAGCTTTTCGAACTCAGTATGGTCACTTCGAATTCTTAGTCATGTCCTTTGGTCTTACCAATACCCAGAAGCTTTCATGGACTTGATGAACGTTGTGTTCAAGCAGTAATTAGACATATTCTTCATAGTCCTTATAGATGATATTCTTGTCTATTCCCACAGTGAGCGTGATCATGCAGACTATCACAGAATAGTATTGCAGACTCTCAAAAATCATCAATTGTTCACTAAATTCATTAAGTGCAAATTTTGGCTAAGGTAAGTAGGATTCATTGGTCATATCATTTTCGGTGATGGCATTGAGTTAATCCGCAAAAGACCAATGAATTAAGAAACTAGCCTCGCCCTGTCTCTCCATCAGATTTCAGAAGTTTCTTGGGGTTGGCTGGCTATTACAGATGGTTTGTTGAAGGATTTTCTTCTATTGCATCCCCTATGTCAAGATTTACTCAGAAGAAAGTCAAGTTTCAGTGGTCAGATCCTAGTGAGAAGAATTTTCAGGAGTTGAAGACTTAACTTACCTCAACCCTAGTTTTAGCTCTTCCAGATAGTTTAGATAGGTTCGTGGTGTACTGTAATGCATCTAGAGTGGGTTTAGGTTGTGTCCTCATGCATTATGGTAAGGTCATAGCCTATGCCTCCAGACAACTTAAGCCCCATAAGAAGAATTATCCTACTCATAACCTTGAGTTAGTAGCCATAGATTTTACCTTGAAGATTTGGAGGCATTACTTATATGGTGTTCATGTAGATATGTTCACAGATCATAAAAGTCTTTAGTACGTATTCTCTCAAAAAGATCTTAATCTCCGTCAGAGAAGGTGGTTAGAGTTTCTGAAAGATTATGACATGAGTGTCCTTTATCATCCGGGCAAGGCCAATGTAGTGGCCGATGTTCTCAGTATACTGTCTACGGGTACTATTTCCAAGAAGTTAGCTCAAGTAGTTCATCAGCTTGCCAGAATAGGTGTTCACATAGTCGATTTAGCCGAGGGTAATATATGGGTTCAGAGTAGTTCCGAATCATCTCTATTTTTCGAGGTTAAGGAAAAACAAGATAGAGATCCCAGTCTAGTAAAGTTGAAAGTATCAGTCAAGGATCAGAAGGTTGAGGTTTTCTCCCAAGGGGGAGATGGTGTATTGCGTTATCAGGATCGCCTATGTGTGCCAGCTGTAGATGACTTGAGGAAACAAATTCTTGTAGAAGCACATTATGCACGTTACTCGATTCATCCAGAGGCCACTATTTTTGGGAAATCTATTGGTTGAGTGGGATGAAAAAATATATTGTAGAGTTTGTGGCTAAGTTCTCTACATGTCAGCAGGTTAAGGTTGAGCATCAGAAGCCTAGTGGGTCTATGCAGGAGTTCAATATTCCTACATGGAAGTAGGAAGAAGTGAACATAGACTTTGTGAAGGGTTTTCCTTATATTCGTCATCCGCATGATTCAGTCTGGGTTATTGTATTCCTTATATTCGTCATCCGCTTATTTCCTTATATTCGTCATCCGCTCATTTCCTTCCAGTCCATACCTCCTATTCAGTCGAGGATTATGCCAAACTCTATATCAGGGAGTTGGTTAGATTGGATAGTGTTCCATTGTCTATTGTCTTAGATAGAGGTACCCATTTCACCTCTCATTTTTGGAGAGCATTCCAAAAGGGTCTTGGTACCTGAGTTAATCTTAGTACAACCTTTCACCCTCAGACAGATGGTCAAGCAAAAAGAATCATTCAGACCTTGAAAGATATGCTAAGGGTGTGGGCAATTGATTTCAAGGGTAGTTGGGATCATCACTTGCCGTTGATTGAGTTTGTATACAACAACAACTATAATTCTAGTATTCAGATGGCTTCATTCGAAGCTCTCTATGGTAGAAGATGCAGATCACCAATCAGTTAGTTCGAAGTTGATACGGGAAAAATAAGGGAAACACGAAACAACTCCAAAACAGTCCACTAATCTTAAGGATTCGAGGACTAAGATGGAGACCACTCTCAGATTCGCTATAACCACACAATACAAGATAAAGAGGTGTGTTTTCAACACCAAAACAGCTACAAAACGTGAAGAACAATATGAACAACAATAACACAAATTTCCAGATTCAACAAAGGACCCAAAACAGTTCACTACACAACAACAACAAGATGACAACAATAAAATGTAAAGATAGGTAGTGTGACATAGATTACTACAATAACTATGAATCTAAGTGTAGATCCAACACTAAGACCCTTAATACATGTAATAACAACACCGACACTCTTACGTGGACACAAGAGGGACATCAATCTCCTCAAGCACCTTCGTTTCCAAGCATGAATCCAACACGAGAGATTCCACCCTCAAGTTGAAAATCCTAGTTACATGGATTTCGGCTATGGGAGCCTTTCTCATAAGAGAGAAATGTTTTTAAGTGTGATACAACATCAATATTCAGCCAAGTCTGCCTTACAAATGACCTAAAAGGTTCCTTATATAGTAGTTTACAAACAAGGTGTGAAATGTCCAAAATGACCCCTTAGTCTCAAGTCTTCAAGTGGGTGCCCTTTGAGAGTATTATATGGACGGTTTTGGACCCCTTTTCAGTCCTCATTTGCACTTCACTTTCACACTCCAAGTCTCGGGTTTATTACATCTCACAAACATGCATCCTCGTGGTCGTACCCGTATCAGAAATTAGTGAGACCATAGTAGTAGGGCCTCACTTGGTCTTTGATACCTTCGAGAAAGTTTAGTTAATCAGAGAGAGGCTCAAGACAACTCAGAGTTGATAGAAATCTTTCACAGATCTGCACATAAAGGTTCTCGAGTTTAAGATTAGTGATTATGTGTACCAAATATCTCTCCCATGAAGGAAGTAAAGAGGTTTGGTGATAAGGGAGAAGCTTAGTCCCCGATATATCTGTCTCTTGTAAATTCTCAGTCGCTTCGGCAAAGTAGCTTATGAGCTCGAATTACCTTTAGATCTTGCTTCAGTGCATCCAGTCTTTCATGTCTCCTTACTTAAGAAGTGCATGGGTGACACAACAGTAGTAGTCCCTGTTAAGGGCGTAGACATTCAGAACAGTCTCTCTTATGAGGAAATCCCAATCAAAATCCTTGACTATCAGATTCGCAGACTAAGGAACAAAGAAGTCCCTCTAGTCAAAGTTCTTTAGCGGAATCAGTCTGTTGAGGGAGCTACTTAGTAAGTAAAAGTAGATATATGGACCAAGTATCCTCACCTTTTCTTCTCTAATTCAGAACCAACCCAAGGTAATAGCTTTCCTTAAGTTCATTCAGCTTATGGTTCAAATTTCAGTTACATACTATGCTCAGTTTTCGTTTCAAACTTGGTATCTTTACCCTTACATATTTAGTTGCATGTTCATGAGTCATTTCAGTCATGTATTCACACATCAAATATGCGTGATCAGTTTATTAATACTCTCATTCATGCATTTATGTATCTGCTCAGTCATAAAACCATACATCAGATATGCATAATCAATATAAATCTTAGTGATGGCAGTCATGTAGTCATGTCTCAGTTGTTCATGTTCAGTATGTACTTCAGCTTATCGTTTCTCCCATCTAAATTAGTTTCATTCGAGAATTAATATTGCCGAGGAGGAGATATTGTAATACCCTGTACTTCAACCTAGTTTAAAAATCATCCCAAAAATGTTAAAGACTTGTTTTAAACAATGAATCCACTTTTTTAAGATTTGAATTTTTATTGTGTGGGAAATTGAATAAGATCTCCATCGACACCAAATTTGCATAAATCCTATATTGGGGTAGAATTTTTTGGCTGAAATACAGAAAGCAGTCTGAGCCACCCAGGTGTGATGAAAACGGCCAACGAACCATCGATCTACTGATAGTCCATCACCCAAATCATTGTAGTGGAGGTAGTGAGTCAACCTTTTGGCTAGGTGCGATAGAATGGCTAACGAACCATCGAGATAGTGATGGACCATCACCCAAACCATCGCAACAAAGTCAGAAAGATCACATTTTGGCCTGGTACGATGGGAAGGTCGACGGGTTATCGAGCCAGCAATAGACCATCGCCCAAGCCATCGCAGATCCTACTAAGAAATTTAAAGACGTTTTTATAAGGGTTTTTGGGTCTTTTCCATCCTTTTTAACACCTAATTATACCAGAACAAGGTTGATAACTTCATTATTCATCTACAATACCAAATTAGGATTTCTCTCAAAGATCAATCCCCAAGAACAAGATCCCAACCCTTCTTCAAGAAACTATGAGATTCAAGTTCTTCAAGTCCAAGGACTTCAATAAACTCACAATCAAGGTATGCCAAGTGTTGATTCATGTGTCACTTTCACCCATGAATCTTAAGAATCTCTTTTCAAATTCCAAAGATTGTGTATTTATGAATGTTCATAATTTAGTTGAATTGAAATTCATGTCCATGTTGTTGTTGGGTTTTGATTCATGTTTTAAATTACATGTTCTAATGATTGATCCTAGTATGTGATGATTTGCATAATATTAATGATAAACCTTTCAAATTGCAAATTTATTTATGCAGCTATAATAATTAGATTTATTGATGATGGCATAATCAAAGTATGCTCCCCATTTGTTTGATTAAATGCCTATGTGAAGGAAAAAGTGCCATTATACTTTGATAGTATGAAATCCCCATTCATGTACAAGTTAATGCATGTCAAGTATTTGATGAAATGTATTAGTCAATGAATTTTGTATATATGTGTATCCATTGTTGTGTTTTCAAACTTATGCCATGGTTTACATTTTCACTATCGAGTCCTGGGGGTATTTATACCTGATAATTTAGCTATGTGTCAAGAGACAGTTTCAGTTTCATGATAAGCTAAGTCACCCATGATCAGTAAAATTAAGTCAGTTACATGACTCAGGAAAACTCAGTAATCTCATGAACTCAATAAGTTAACAGAATTCAGTAACATTCCGTCAGTCCACGAAACTCAGTGAACTCAGTCTAGTTCATCTCAGTATAATTAGGTCAGTGTCTATTCAGTTAGGAGTAGGATTTAGCACTGATCAAACCTAAGGATGAGGGCATACACTGACCATTAAGGGTGTGACCCTTAGAAGCAATAGACTGACTATTAAGGGTGTGACCCTTAGAAGCAATCTTTGCATTCCACAACTATATAGATAGCATATGTTGAGACATCAACACTGACAGTTAAGGGTTGATGAGGTGGATTAATACTGCCAGTGGAGGGTCCCATAGTTCTCTTTTGGGGACACTCCCAGATGAGGGTTACTCACAGCTTGTCCTTACCAGTAGCGCAGTATTGATACCTTTCTAATTGGGGTCATAGATTGGACCCTAACACTATATAGAAAGAGGCATGTCGATTAGATTATTAATTCCCACAGTCTCCGTCTTAGTCTCAGTAAAAGAACTCAGATAGTTCTTTAGATTTAGGACTGTCAGATATAGTCATTTAGTTCAGGATGGATCTTAGCTAGTTCCATCAGAATCAGGACTATCAGACACAGTCACTCAATTAATAGTATATCAGTTATACGAAACTTATGTTATAAAAATTTTTAGGCCTAGTAGTCAGTATTATCACAATCTCATTTATAGTTATATATTTATGCACATATTTCACGTTCATGTTATTCTGTCAGTTAGTATTTTTCATGCATATGAAACCATGCATTCATCTTACCTTACTTTGCATACCAGTATATTTAGACGTACTGACGCATACTTTTTTTGTGCGCTATGGTGTTTTATACCAGAGGTTCGGACTCTCAAGTTCTTAATTGCACTTAGCTTCAGATTCAGCCAGCAGTATTATATTTGCAGTGAGTCCTTATCATTGAGGATTGCGTGATTATTTCTTTACTTTATTATTTTAGTTTTAGTAGACAGAGTTAGTTGGGGACATGTCTTATCAACTCCACAGTTTTTAGACAGTTTAGAGGCTTTCAAACTAGCATGTTCAAACAATTTATTTCAGTTATTTTGTATTGACATACCATATCTCCAGATATTATGTTTAAACAGATTTTTCAACCTTATGGATTTTTAGCCTTATCAGTCATGGGTTAGCTTGTGGTCCTTTGGGATCTGAGCATCGTGCGGCATTTCGGGTATCAAATTCAGGGCATTACAATATTATCAATAGATTATGGTATTTTTAGTGAGATTTTGTTGGAATTGACCCCAAATGGGGAAGTTTAGTGATTCATAATGGGTTGGAAATTTAAAGGTCCATTGTCAGGAAAACTAGCAAAGGGTGGAATTTTCAATAGGTTTGAGCTAGTTGATTTTTTTGGCAAGTTCTTGGCGATGGTTTTGCCGTAATAGTAAGAAGCTACCACTAGCTGTGTTTTTTAGTGGCGATTCTGGCAATGATTTTGTCAAAAAAACTTTCTTTCATTGGTTTCCTCGCGCTTTATCATCTTTCTTCAATATTTATTCTAGTTTATCATGTTTTCTCTCTAAATCCTAATTGCTTTCTTCCTTCTTCATCTATGTATAAGTACCATTTGTGTGTTTATATGTGTTTTTGAATAGATAGTCTTGAGGTGTGTATTTTGTATGTATAATGCAGTGTATGTATTGAATATATGGTGTAGTCTATTGTGGGAAAAAGAGGAAAAAATGTAAGTTGGAGTTTTAGGAGGGGGTTATGTGGGATTAAGGGGTTGGGTAAAGGGTGGTGAGGTGTTATTTTGTTGGAAATTTGTTATTTTTGTGTAATGGTAGATAAAGTGGGGTGGATTTTATTTTGTTTTTTTTTGCTTTTTTGTGGGGGAAATTATCAAATGGGTGGGGTGAATGATAAGGCTATTGGGTTAAGTTGATTTGACTTTTGGGGAGGGTCAAATTTATGTGTTTACAGCAGTTGCAGGCAGCAACCCAACATTTGTACCACCCTATGTTGTTGGTTGAGCTCTAGACCCAGATCATAAACTCATCGCAATTATTGAATCTATCTATCATGATGAACTAAAGATGATATAAACTCGAGTGGAGCCTGGGTTTCCTTTTTGCCCACTTATTATTGTGGCTGCAAAATCTCTAGAGCTATCTCAAAGATAGGGTTAATAATAGTATCTGGCGATGTCTCCCTAGTCTAATCTTAATTCCGAGATGTAGATCTAGCCTTTCCTCGATATCGGGGTCAACTTCTTCCTCTAATGGAGCTTAAATAGCCAACTTAGGGTCTTGATCCCCAACTATACCCTGCATCCTAGCCATAAGTGATAGTGCTAAGAAAATAAAGATTCAGAAACCAATAAAGACAGTGCAAAAATTAAGCCAAAAAGATAATATTTTCCATAAACTTTTTTGTAGCCTCCAACGATAGTATACAAACATCTATGTACCGATCCACATGACTCATCTAGAAATTATCCCTTGTACGAAAATACCAATGAAACCTATGCTTAGATACAAAGCTATCATGACCCAATTTCTTTGGTCATAATGGAACCTACTCCAACCAACTAATAGGTAATCCAAGTCCTAGGAAGAACAAAAAGTAAGGTGCTAACGAAAAGGAGAACAAAATAAACAAGAAGCAAAACCAACAACGACAATAAGAGCTGGTAAGGTCAAAATACATAAAATAAAATCGTTTCAAGACCTGGTAAGGTCAGTACTAGAGAAACGACAATCGAAAATAAGAGCACTAGCTATTATCAAAAATATACATATGTACAATAGTCTTGGAATGCAAAAGACTATAAAAAATAGGTGGAGGATGATTAGCCTCAAATTCTAGAAATGTCACCCCAATAAACATTATTGGCAAACAGAGCTCAAATATAGTAAAAACATAAATTTAATGTGAATTTGTTAGCTAAGCTAACAAAAATAGAGGTAGAAATATAAATATCTAACTAATCTATGCAAGAGTAATAAATGAAATAAAGAATAGAAACATAGGAAATTAAAAAATCATCAGTAAACAAGAGAATCTAACTATAATCTAATTAGACCCCCATGTCCAGAAGGCATACAGAAGAAGACAATTAACCCTATCTAGACCCTTTAAGTTGAGGGTGCATATAAAGAGTAACTAAAGTAAAAAGCATAACTAACCCTAGAAAAACCAATGTCACATAACCATCTATTCCCAAATCCCTAATAAAACTATTCATATAAGCACCGAGTATAAACCGACAACCATGGGTATTAACAAGAGGCTATATACCGAGCATGAAAAAAAAAGTAGATTATAACAAGAGACCATATGTCGGGTTTTAATGGGAAATAGTGGGTAATAATGAAAGTACACATAGATCATAAAAATAGAACTCAGTACCATTTCGAATACTCCTAAAACAACAATTACAATAAATAGAACACCACGATCGTATAATAATCAGAAATAAGACTAAACCAAAACTTATGATAACCAAACTACAAATAGAAACTAGTTACACCATATATAACCAATCTCAAATGTATAATGGATACCAAAAGCATACCATAATCAATTCCAATGTCATGCCAGAACTTATAATAAATTCTAGAAATATAATATATACCGATCCAAAACTAGAATTGAAATGCATTTAACTACAATACGTATAACTAGCTAAAGAGAGGAAATCTAAGGTGTCAAAGTCTATCTCTAGAACCTAAGATCATAAATACCTATCTAAAGCAAATAAGTCTACTAAGGCGACGAGAGTCCCCAGTTATGATGTCGAGGAAAAGAAGGCTAAGATAAATACATCTCTTACCTAATCAAAATGGGGTAAATATTCTAAAAGTGAAGTATAGGTCAAACCCAACCCATTTTAATAGGATAAAATGGTATACAAGAGTCTAACTAAGACTGAAGATTCATCAAGCCAAGTAAAATAGCTAAAACGTATAATGAAGCCCACTAAAAGGTCTCACAAATTTAATCTAGGCTATAACTAACCAAGTCAAGTCTAAGGCTTTCCATTCCTAATTCAATGTACTAATAGTAATAATCCTAGCCCTAAAAATGATACTACAATGTAATATGGAATAATGGACCGAAAGCCTACCTTAAATGATACCATAATTAACTCAATAATGCGTAAAATACTAAATTGATAACTTGTCTAAAACTACCTGACCAAAACTAGAATACTAGTATGCTAATACCATAAATAAGCTCTATATAAATATAGGATAAGCCTAGCCTACCAGGACACCACTGAATGCTCCTCAAATTCTCTAAATCAGAGCTTTTCACTATTGGTAGGCCTTTTAGAGCTGCCACACTATCAAAATAATAATCCATGGGTCAAGATAAGAAAAATAATACCAATATTGCATATAAAAGCTCCAGGTCAAAAATCAATCTAAAAATCCCATATCCAGCTCACTTAACAAATCATAAAATTAAACTGTCATAGTGTCCTATGTAGATGAAGGATCAAATACCATAAAATGTACCTAAATTCGATCTTAAATTTCCTTAAATAAATCTTGATACCAATTGAGAACTCAAGAATAATATATGAGAATTAGACTATAAATTAGATGAAACTTACAATGATAATAAGCCTACAAATGCATCCCCATGCTAATATTGACCTTGAGCACTCAAATATCACACAAAATTAGAGCTTAAGGGGTCTACAATAGTTTTTTGGACTTTAGGGAAATGTTTGTAATCAGGGAATAGAGCGTATAAATAATTTACCAGCGATCTTCGCTTAAGAAGCTAAATGAACTCTTAAGTGGTTATTGCTTATGCAATTAAGAGTTGATAAAGACACCTCACCCCAGCTTGCTAGTTTTTCTTAAGATGTAAAGTTTTGCTTAAGCTGCTACCTCTAAAGAGTAAAAGAGGCTGCTAACTACCAGTCCAAGGTTGGCCAACCCTACTAAAGTTGTCCAAGGCTGCTAAAGTAGTCATAGCCTAAGAGATCCCCTAGCTGCTTAAGAGGCTGCTCTAGATACATGACACCAACCATGTTTAGCTAGTCTCGATGAACTCCAACCAGGTCATTTAGATTGGCTTGGAATCCCATGCATGCAACAAACTATGATACCCTAAATAATTTGACAGTTTTAAAAGTTGTTGTGACTTTTTAAAATGGTATACACGAGTTTTTGACTATGGTTTTGGCCTTGGACCGATTTCTTAACTATAAAAACTCCTAAACAAAGAAATGTCTCTAGAATCAAATTAGAATACCCAGTAACAAAATTGTTAATCCCAGTTGGTAATAATTGAACTGATGCATCTATATGAAAGGTCTAAATATAGAAATTTCACAAAAACAAAGGAAATGACCTAGAGGGTCATTATAGAAAAGCATGGAAGATGATCAAATTTGGTGACCTGCCATTCCAGTAAATAAGAAAAATAACATAGGTGAACCCTTTAATGAAGATATTCCCTCTTTTCAAAATTGTACTACTTAATACAAGGAAATTATCAAAATTAATTCAAAAGCCAAGAATATTTTATATTATACAATTAGTGGTAATAAATATTGGAAGATCTTTAGTGGTGAAACTACCAAGGAAACATGGGATAATGTAGAAGTAAGATAAGTAGAGACGAACAATGTTAAGTAATATAAATCTTGAGTTTGCTCATTTTTTAAAATTACCTATTCTAGATGAATAAAGGATAGACCATTGAAGTCATGATTGGCCTCTTTAAAATTCTAGGTAAAAACAAATAGTAAGAAAATTTATCCTATATCTGATCAAATCAAAAGAATTCTCAAAAGTATTCATCTATAATGGCATGCAAAGTAGCCTCTATTGAAAGCATGAACATCAATGAAATAATGTAAAATCAACTAGGAGTAAATCTAATTGTATTTGAAAGGGCTCTTCTCAACAAGCATGGTCAAGATAATCATAATGAAAGTAGTTACTTTTAAAGTAACTACAAAAAAATCATGAAGATGAAAGAGAGTTTAGTGGCATTTATAACTTGATATGTTGTAGATAATCTTAGAAGAACCAAATAAACCAAAGAGGTAAGAAAAATTATCCTAAGGTTAAAACATTAATAAATAAAATAATATGAAGGAAACTAAAAAATATATGGAAAATATGGATATGTTGCTAGTGAATTTCATGAAATCAGAAGGTCCTAGAAAGAACAAAGCATTTAGTAGTTGGAGTGATGAAGAAATAGAGGATCCATCCAAGTATCTATTTAATGGCTTTTGGAAAAACCAGTGATGTAATTATTGAAACTTGTATTCATTGTGATCACTTGAGAAGTTTATTAGATTGATCTGTTAATGTCTTGAGTAATTTATACAATGAATTAAATAATATTAAGAAAGAAAAGAAATCTTTGGAAATAAAACTAAACGCTGATGAAGTTGAACTAGATCTTTGTGAAGAAGAAACTATTAAGTTAAAGGCCCAAATAAATTCTTTTAAATATTTTCTAGCTAACAATCTAAGAAATATAACAAGTTAACTAAGTAAAACAAATAAACTAAGAAGAAACACATCAATGTCTTGTCTTAATCTAGTAAAGCTTATTATGTAACCAGGAGTTCTAGTGTTACGACCCAAACCAAGGCCTAGCCATGACGGTTATCTCATGTCCCAAGTGGACAAAATTACCCCTTACACCAAACCAAACAAAACACAACATCCCCAATATTGGATGAATTCCAAACATATAACAAGATAAGTTCATAGATTAATGGGTATGCCTATAACCGATAAGCATCGACCAGCCAAAAATACAGAGCAACATCACCCAAGTCCATAATAATACAAACAAAACCTTTAAAAAAAGAATCAAAACCAGTCTTGGTTGGTTCATTTCCTCGACTCTGGTAGATGATAATGAGAATGAAAATAATAATATTAATAATAATGAATGTATCCATCGACTCAAATATATAAATGGAAGCTTGTGAATTGCCTAATCCTTTTGGGGGATGGAATCTCGCCACTTCACCATAGTGCAATGAACCGAGCTAACCGACCTAACTTTGTGCAAGAAAAGTAAAAGCAGTTTTGGTGCTTTCTTCGCGAGGGGATATAGTGTCCCGAGATGGTTAGTAGGTTGAGCACTAGTATGTAACTCATGGATAAGGATAACATAATTCCATGATCAATAACTAAAATTATTCAAAATTAATGCACATAATCAAATGCATATAAATATTGATAGATCACATGTCGGGATAAGGGACAAGTGTTAACATTCACTTAAAACTTTATCCTGGATTGTGTAGATCAACTATAATAAAATACAAATGCTCCCACAGGCTATATAGTCCAAGCTCTCTCACACCTAGTAGGGCGCCAATGTTTATGGCCTTACGAACTAGAGGATATACATATTCACTATGGGAGACTCAAAACTCTCTTTATATAAAGGTGATACGAGAACCAAATCATGTAATAAGATGTCAAGGAGTCAAACATCTCAATCATATCATAATAATAATTTTAATAAAGGGGACTCAAACTTCTGATTCATATAGATCCCTGCAATTTCCAGTGTTAGTCCCTCGTGACCTTAACTTTCGTGACTCTGCTACACAACCCTTATTAAACCCTAATTAAAACAAGTATCATACATTCCCAATCATTAAACCATATTAGAAGTTAGGGAATACACTTTTGGTGTCGTCATACCAACTACACTTTCAAGGTAACATAAACATGCCACAACAATTATCTTCACTTGGAAAAATTTACAACCCCCTGTGTTCAATTTTTCAAATTTCCATATTTCTCATAATTAAAAACTAATTTCACAATATAGGATTGAGGTCATAACCACTTAAAGAGTCACAAATTTTGGAAATCACAATCCCTAGTGCATTCACCATTCCCATGCATCAAATTTACATTAAACCACCATTTAAACTTAAATCATGTAGGGACAAACATGAAACATTACATAAATAATAGTTAAAAATAACCCTCAACCCATGTTTTTAAATTCAACATAAATATCTCATGAACAATACTTTAAACTATATGATTTTAAAAATTTTTAAATAAGGGAAGAGTATCATGCCTTCAATACCCAATATTACAGAGAAAGTTCAAACCATGATGTGCTTTCTTAGATACGATTTGATAGTACTAGACGTATGGTCTAGTGATGAATTGGGAAATGGAGTCGTATGTTTGATAAATTGTGGTGTCGAATACTCTACTCTTGTGATGACTTGATAATACAAGTCGTATGATTTGGTGATGAGTTAGAGGGTCAACTCATATGCACCTGCAAATTTTTAAGAACTTTTAAGCTAAGTGTGTTTTGTAAATTTCCCACACCAAACCCTTAGGACACCATGTCTTATAACACTTATTGGTAATTCATTCTTTACTTAACAAGATTAAAACACTCTCTAAACTCTCTAAAATAACACTCAAGAAGAGTGGGATAGGGTTACTTCAAGGTGGTCATTTAGAGGCATAAGGATTAAATTTTGTTTGTGAATCTTCATAACTCAGGCATGTAACTCTTCCTTCATTGTTTTTCACAAAAAATATGTGCTTTAAACATTGTTCGTAAATTATTTTTAGTGGTTCCGAAAACCATGGTTGAGAGTTTTAATGCATAATGTGGGAGTATTGTTTTCTAATAGTTTAAATTATTATTATACATGTTTTGATAATGGTTTTTTCCCATGTGGGAGCTTAGGAATTGTAATTAAACTATGGTGTAATGGTTAACCCTAACTGGATGGTTTTTGGATTAAATAATAGTTTGATAATTGTATGCCTCAACATTTTTGCGAAATTATCATTGTGAATGATCTTGTCACAGTTGAATTGTGTTTTTAACTAAGGTATTGTCCTAAGAATGGTGATGATTTGTAAATGGTTTCATGAAGGACTTCATGGACATAAATTGATTTGAAATACTAAATAGGTCCTATCCCAAAATATTGAATTGAATTGATGCCTTTTGTTTAGACAATGGGTTTGAGTCCTAAAGTTGATTAATAATTGTTATTGCATGTTGTATGCTCATTAGTGGGGTTGGTCTGACGATACCAATGAGATGCCTTTGGTAAGTAATTAGATTAATCATTGTGTATATGTCATGAATATTTTAATTGGGCTTTATAGTAGGTTTTTTAGTCGAGTTGTGAAGGTGGAGGTCACAAGGGATCAATAGTGAAAACTGCATTTGCCGGCGACTGGTCAAAATGGCCTGAGGATCGAGTCCTTTTATATACTATGACTGAAAGGTTTGAGTCCCTCATATTATATGATGTGGGAGGTTTGAGTCCCCCATGCGTATATATAAGATTATTCCCTGAAACGTGCGGCTACACAAATTAGGGCCTAACCAGGGGGTGGGAGCTTAACCCCATATACCCTATGGGTATTATTCATATGAAATCTAATCTACACAACCTAGGCTAAGATTTCAAAAGTTCATGTTAAACCTTGTTCCGTACCGCGACATATTATATACATATGTATATAATGATATACATAAAGTTTTGATTAGATTTGACTTGGCATTATTTTACCCTCTATCTCTGAGCTACATACTAGTTATCAAACCGCTAACTATATCCGGATACTATATCCCCACACGATGCAGGCAGTAAAAATTCTTCTACTTTTTCCCGTGCAGTGATAAGGTTTCGAGTTAGTTCGTGAGTTGACATAAACGTGGTGAACTTTCATTATGTGAAAGGCTTCATTTCATGTTCATTATTGCTTATGTTGTAAACCTTTTTTTAGACTTTATTTTTGCTTCCATTAGGGGAATTCCTAATATTTTATTAATTTTTATTTTGTAGAGGCTTTGTTGGATTGATGTGGACTTGGGTGGTTCGGTTGGCTATTTTTGTGATGAATGGTTATCCGGTTTCTGATGTTTGATATAAATATATTATGAATTAATATTAGTTATATCTTTTAGTATCTTGTTTTATGTTTGGAATTCATTCGACACTTAAGGTGGTTGAGCTAGATAGGTTAGGTGAAGGGGTCATCTTCAGTCAATGTGGTACTTTAGATACCCATCAAGGCAAATACCTCATTCGGGTTATGAACAAGTTGGTATGAGAGCCTAGGTTTATGTTCAACTGGGTGTCCACAAATTTGTTTCAATTAGACTCTCTTTAATGGGTGTGTAGCATGCCATATTTGTAAGGGAGAGGCTACGAGGTATTTAGAAATATTTCCCTTTTTTATTATTCTATTTCAAGATATAGAGTCTAAGGTATCGAATCTCTCTAATTCTCGTATGTGTGCCTCTCAAAATATGTCTCCATAGTGATCTGAAACTTGTGCAAACACTTTTGTCCCGCTTGGGGATAATATGGATGGAGATCGTCGTACACATGTGGTACAGACCAAGTATAGGGTTGCTATTTCTAATTACCCTCATGGAATCTCACTTATCCCTACCGATCATTCTCTATACAGTGACACCCCTGCATAGTCACCTAAAGAAGATATTTCTAATGTGGAGTTTCGCCATCTATTCAGTTATTGACCTAGATAATGGTCTTATGTCATACTAGTCTGGTTTTATAGGTTAGAGGAGGAGTCAGATGAGTATGGGGTAAAGAAAGAATAAGAAATATAGATACTAAAAGCAACGTAGATGTTGGTACAATAACAATAGTCATGGGAGATAATGGACTAAGGAAGAGAGTTGGGGAAAATTTTGTTCTTACCCATCAGCTAGATCCCCTTGCCACAGGCAATCTAGTGAATGTCAACTTCAGAATAGTAGTGGTCCTAAGGCATGAGGTGCCCAATATCAGTGTAAGGGAGACAACTAGTTCCACCTTGTCCTAATTGTCGGTATTGTGGCCAATTGCATCATGAGTTTTTTCATGAGGGAAAGAATCAATGCTTCAGTTATAGTGAGACTAGTCATATGTAGTGGGATTTTCATTATAGGGTTGCTTTTGGGACATTAAGGTTCCTGTTTCCTTTTTATCTGCTCAAGCATCAATGGGTGATACTTCTACTTTTAGCACCGACACTTGCCGTAATTGTTTATTTTCCCTTGCTTCTTATCAGGACTTTAGGGCATCTCCATATGTTTTTACTGGTATATTGAAACTTTTTAACCATAATGTATATTGTTTACTTGATCTAGGGTCCACTTTCTCTTATGTGACCCTATTTTTTCCTTTACATTTATGTTTTGATCCTGAGTATATACTTGATCTTTTTACTGTGTCTACCCCGGTGAAAGACTCTATAGTTTTTAGAAGAGTCTATAGGGGTTGTGTGGTATCTATTGGTAATAAAGCAACTCTAGTTGACTTGATAAAGTAAGAAATGGCTTATTTTGATGTTATTTTAGGAATATTCTGGTTGAACTCGTTCTATGCTTCTTTATATTGTCAGACCCATAAGGTCATATTTAAATTCTCCAATGAACCAATTGTTGAATAGGAAAGATGTTCCCTAGAACCTAAGCGGAGGATCATATTATTTTTTAGAGCTAGAAAATTTATTTTTAAGGGATGTCTCTATAATTTGGTCTTGGTTAAATATTCTAACTCGAAGGGTCCTTTTTTACATTCCATCCCAGTGGTAAATGATTTTCCTGAAGTCTTCCCTTATGATGTACTTGGTATCCCTCCCGAAATAGGGATTGATTTTTGTATTGATCATGTTTCGGACACTCGTTCTATTTCTGTCCCCTTCTCTAGAATATGTCTATCTAAGTTGAAAGAACTTTTGAAAGAGTTGAAGGATCTTCTTTATAAGGGTTTTACCCACCCTAGTGTTTCTACATAGGGTACTCTTTAGTTTTCTTGAGTAAGGAGTATGGAATTCTTTGGATGTTTATAAGTTGTCTACAATTTGATAAGGAATTTAGATTAGTCTCTCTATTGTGTAGACTTAGACTATTGTGTTTTGCAGAATATTTTGTTGGTGATACATGATCATTTTTAGATGCTATGTTTGAGCTTTTTATGCTAATTGTGGTGATAGTAATGTTAACTCAACGATAGTGATAGAATATTCATAAGGGTAAATTAATAGGGTGAGGTTATACGTGAGAGTGTTTGGGTTGATGCCTTATGAAATAGTGGAATATGTAATTGTGATAAAGGTATAAGGCCTACGTGTTGAAGTAAAATTGGCAACTAAATCATTAGATGAATGATAGTGTTGGATTGCAAGAGTAAAGTATACTCAATTTTGAGCTAGCGGTTCCATTTTATGCCTAGCTTAAGTTCTTTAAATTTCATTAAATAGGGAAGTCTAGGGAGTTTTTATATGGTGTTATGTGGAGCCAAACTGTGGGAGAAATAGATAGCCTATGTGAACTCCTAGCATAGTTTTAAAATTTTTTGAGGTATGGGGATATGATATTAGGTTTAAAATAGAGTGTTGAGTGATCATAAGAATAGATGTCCATACCCCTAATAAGTAGTTGCAAGGCAATTATTTTAGAGGTTACTGGATCTTTGGTAGGGAGTCCATACAAGGGATATAGTTAGGAATCTTGATGGGGCATGATGTTTGACTATAGTGATGGGGAAGAGTGGTATTTTTTATTGACATACGGAATAGAGCCTCGTGGCTTAAGTTAACCTCTTTTAGCTTTGAATAGGCTTAACCATGGAAGCAATACATATATAAACTCATGTTCTTGTAGTAATGTGTTTGCGGTAAATTGTATGATTGAGTTGGGGAGGTATGGCATTTGTAGATGATTTCTTGGGGTAAAATCTCTTGAGAGAAACATAATGTATGTGTTGTTCTTAACATCTTTGTTTCCTATGTTTCCTAATAGTAGATTGGAAATTTCCTTGGTATTATATTTTTTGTCTTAAAGTTATGAGTAGGGACGTTTGGGGTTTAATCGTGCTAGTCAATGCCTGTCCAATCATTCTAGGATGAATGATCCTACGTGGGGGAAACTGAAATGCCTTCAACTTTGGCCCTTGCAAGTTTCTGATGTCTTGAAATTTTAGTTCATCATAAAACTCACACCACAACTAATATGGTCTTATGATGGGTCTAGGGATCCTAGTCATATGTTAGTCAGTGTTTTACTGTCCATGTTTATTCCTAGTTATGACACATACCATATGAGTCATATATTCTTGTTACGAGAGGTTTAGGGTCCGATCATATGTTGTGTAGTGTCTAGACCTTGATGTTCTTCCTTGGATACGACTTGATGGTACTAGTCATATGCTCTAGTGACAAGTTGGGTAAGAGAGGTGTATGTTTGAATGAATGTGGTGTCAAATATTCTGTTCTTATGATTACTTGATGATACTAGTCATATACTATAGTGATGAGTTAAAGGGTGAACTTGTACCCACCTGCACATTTTCCACAACTTTTAAGCTGAGGTATTTTGGATATTTCCCTCCCTAAGCCCTTAAGATCCCTGTCTTATGACATTTATTGGCCATTCATTCTACACTTAGCAAGATTAAAACACTCTCTAAAGTCTCTAAAAAAACCTCCCTTGAAGATTGGGCTAGGGTTACTTTAAGGTGGTCATTTAGAGGCTTAAGGATTAAATTCTCTCTGTTACTCTTCATAACTCAGGCATGAAGCTCTTTCTTCATAGTTAGTTCAGAAAATTCATATGTTTTATACATTGTTCATAAATGATTAATGGTTGTTCCGATAACCATGCTTAAGGGTTTGAATGCGTAATGTTGAGTATTATTTTCTTATGGTTTAAATTATGATTATAAATGTTTTGAAATGGTTTTTTGCACATGTTGGTTCTTGGGAATTGGGATTTCCAAAGGTGTTATAGTTAACCTTAACTCTATGTTTTTTGGTTTGAATAATGGTTTTATAATGGTATGCCCTCAACCTATTTTTGAAATTGTCAATGAGAATGATCTTATCATATGTTGAATTATGTTTTGAACTAAGTCATCGGCCTATGAATATTGATTACTGGTAAATCATTTTTATGAAGGCCTTATTGGAAATAAATTGATTTGAAATACAAAATGGGTTTTAGTCTCTAAATGTTGAGTTCAATTTAAGCCTTTGTTTAGACAATGGGTTTGAGTCCCAAAGTTCATTAATAAGGGTTATGGCATATTGTATGTTTCCTAGTGGGTTTGGTATGACGATACAGACGGGATGCCTTTGGTAAGTAATTTGGTTAATAGTTGGTTTGGGCACGTAGGAGGAGGGGCTCGAATGCTCTTCTACAGAGGTGTGAGACACTAGCTATGTATGGTTTTAGGTGGCGTAAAGGCATACCAAAGAAATATTAGAGGGAGGTAATTAGGAGTGATATGGAGTAGTTACAACTTATGAAGGACATGACCCTTGATAGAAAGGCATGGAGGATGCAGATTACAGTAAAGGATTAGGGGATGGGAGTGTGTTGGTAACAATAAGGGATAGTTCTTTTGTGTCTGTAGTTTTTTATTCGTGGTGTTGTGTGATGCTATGATTTTGGTTAGATAGTTCTTATTTTTATCTTTTGGTTGTAGTATTATCTTATTTCTAGTGGTGTTAGTTTATTTTGCACTTATCTTTTGTGTTTATTATACAATTATCAGTTCTAAGCTGGGAGTCTATCGGAAATAGCCTCTTTGCTTCACCTGAGGTAGTGGTATAGTCTACGTACACTCTACCCTTCCCAGACCCCACTATGTAGGAACACACTGGGTATGATGTTGTTGTTGTTGTTGGGTATGTGTAATGAATGTGTAAATTGGGATTTAAAGAGATTTGTGTAGACGAGTTGTGAAGATGGAGGTCTTGAGAGATCAACACTGGAAATTATATTTCCCGATGTGGGGTCAAAAAGCCTTGAGGATTAAGTCCTCTTTCTAACTATAACTAGGAGGTTCGAGTCCCCCATATTATATGATATGAAAGGTTCAAGTCACCATATCATACTACATGATTGGGTGCTTAGTTTACCTAATTATATGCATGGGAGGATCAAGTTGCTCATGTATATATGTAAGATTATTCTTGGATCCGTGAGGCTACATAAATTGGGGCCAGACCAAGGGGTGAGAGCAGGACCCCATATAGCCCATGGGTGTTATTAATATAATAGTTCAGATACATAACCTAGGCTAAGATTTCCAAAGTTCATGTTAAACCTTGTTCCTTACCCTGATAGATTACTTACATATGTATATGATGATGAGCATAAGGTTTTGATCAGATTTGATTTGGCATTATTTTACCCTTTATCTCGAGTTACATGCTAGCGCTCTAACCGCTAACCTTCTTCAGATGTTTTATCCCCACATGATGCAGGCACCAAAACTTCTTCTTCTTTTTTATGTGAAGGATCTGGTGTTTGAGTTAGTTTGTGAGTTGAAATTGAAGTGGTAAGCTTCCATACTTTGGAAGGCTTCCATTCATGGTCTTTATTACTTTATTCATGGGCCTTGTTTAGACTTTGTTTTTGGCTATCGCCGGGGGCATGTCCCAATATTTTATTGATTTCGGTTTGGTACAGGCTATGTTGGATTTCTGTGGACTAGGGTGGTTGGTTGGGTGTTTTGGTGACAGACGGTTGTCCGGTTACCAGTGGTTGATATAAAATTCTTATGAATTAATATTAGTCCTATCTTGAACTATTATATTATATGTTTTGGAATCCATCCGACACTTAAGGTTGTTAAGCTTACTAGTTTAGATGAAGGGGGTGATCTCCAGTCCACATAGGACTTGAGATAGCCATCATGGCCTGGCCTTGGTTCTGGTCGTGACAAGTAAGGATTAAATTTTAGAAATTTTCAAGGGCCCAAAACTAGAGGCATTACATACTCCCCCCCTTAGGATTATTTGTCATGGAAGAATAGGACAAGACATTTATCAACATGATTTGACATTATGTACCACTATTCGTACTTTTAAAAAAGACAGAAAACAAAGATATTAAGGAATACACATACCTCAAGCATGATTATCCAGAATGGGAAACAAGACTGGATACTTGGACTTCATGTCTTCCTCAGCTTCCCAAGTAGCTTACTCAACCTTTTGGTTCCTCCAAAAAACTTTTACCGAGCCATGTCATTCATCAATAATTGATTGACTTGATGATCCAAAATCTCAACTAGGACCTTCTCTTTGGATAAGGAATCCAAAATACCCACCCCCTCG
Source organism: Capsicum baccatum var. pendulum (assembly GCA_030864225.1). Classification (NCBI taxonomy): domain Eukaryota; kingdom Viridiplantae; phylum Streptophyta; class Magnoliopsida; order Solanales; family Solanaceae; genus Capsicum; species Capsicum baccatum. The sequence continues at coordinate 151,769,318 of CM061560.1, read as the reverse complement.
AAGGGAACAACCATCGCAAGATAATCCTCACACTTCCTCAACATTGAAACATGAAACACCATATGAATTGAGATAAAACCAGAATATAACTCCAGTTCATATGCAACATTACTAACCATCTTCGAAACCAAGTATGGACCAACATAATGGAGATTGATCTTCCCTTTCATACCAAACCTTCATCGGGGACACCTTTAAAAACACCCAACCACCAATACTGAACTCCAACTCCCTTCAACTCATATCCGCATAGGAATTTTGGTGGCTTTGGGTTATCTTAATTCTATCCCAAGTCACCTTCACCTTTTCCCTGACTTTGCAAACAAGAATAAGGCAAAGCAACTTATTCTTACCAACCTCAAAACACCCAGGAGGAGATCTACACCTCCTACTATATAAGGCCTCAAACGGAGCCATACTAATGCTAGAGAGACAAATGTTGTTGTAGGTAAATTCAATAAGAGGAAAGTGGTTGACCCAAATACCACCAAAATAAAAAACACAAGCCCAAAACATATCTTCCAACAACCGAGTTGTCATTTCTTCTTGACCATCCATCTGTAGGTTGAAAACGGTACAAAGGGTCACCTTAGTCCACAAGCATCGCTGGAACAACCTTCAAAAATGAGACAAGAATAGGGTACCCCTATCAAATATGATAGAGACTATAGTACCATGAAACTTCATGATCTCCTCAATTAACAACTTGACATAATCCTAAGAAGAGAAATTAGTCCTCACCGGCAAGCATTGCATAGACTTAGTCATTATATCTACGATGACCCAAATTGAATCAAATTATTAGTGAAACTGTGGAATACCAGCAACAAAATCCATATTAATTACCTCACATTTACATACAGGCAGTTCAATTTCTTGAGTCAACCCACTTGGCCTCAAGTGCTCTACCTTCACTTGCTGACACACTATGCGCTTAGCCTCAAAATTGGCCACATCCCGCTTCATGTTACTCAACCAATAAATCTCATTAAGATCATGATACATATTAATCGAATCAGGATGAATCGTATAATGTGACTTATGAGCTTTGGCAAAAATTATTCTTCGCAACCCATCAACATCGGGAACACATATTCTACCTTTGTATTTCATGATACCATCACCAAAAATCTTGAAAATCTTCATCTTCTAACTACCCGCATCATTCTCTTATCACATCAAAATAGGATCTAACATATGCTTCTCCTTCATTTCAGCACCAAAAGAAGACCTTTCCACCACTTGAACAATCACACCACAATCCTCAGAATCTAAGATATGAACTCTGAGATTAAACAAACAGTGAATATCCTTTACCAAATCCTACTTATCCTCATCCAAATAAGACAATCTTCCAATGGAAAACCTGCTAATAGCATTAGAAACAATGTTAACTTTACCTGAATGATAGTGAACACTCAGGTCATAGTCCTTAAGCAACTCAAGCTATCTTCTTTGCCTGAGATTCAATTCTTTCTGGGTAAACATATATTGCAAGATCTTATGATTAGAATAAATGTCAACATGGACCCCCATATAAATAATGTTGCCAAATTCTTAATGAAAACACAACAATAGACGACAAAAACATTAGTGCCTTAAAGTTAAGTCAAGATCGGAGTCAAAATCACTTTATCCTTTAGCTTCTCGAAAATACCCTTGCAAGCATAAAATCAAAAGAACCAAAAGAATTTCACCTACTTCCGAGTCAACTTAGTCAATAGGGAAACAATAGAAGAGTAACTCTCTAGAAACCTTCAATAATAGCCAGCTAAACCTAAGAATCTTTGAATGTTAGTTGGAGTCGTAGGTCTAGGAAAATTCTTAACTGCTACAACCTTTTACAGATCTACCATGATCCCTTCATTAGAAACAACATAACCTAGATAAATGATAGCATTAAAACAAAATTCATACTTAGAGAACATTGCATGCAAACACTGATCGTTTAGGGTTTACAACACAAGGCGCAAGTGATCGACATTATATGCGTAGCTCATTGAATACACCAAAATATCATCAATAAAGACAATCAGGAACAAATAAAAGAACATATGGAAAACCCTATTCATATGGTCCATAAATGCTACCGGGGCATTGGTCAAACTAAAGGACATCACTAAAAACACAAAATGGCTAATCTTAGGGATATCCATCTCCCTAATATTTAATTGATTTTAAACCAATAGAAGATAAATCTTTGAAATGAACTTAGCACCCTAAAGCTAATCAAATAAATCATTAATCCTTGAAAGTAGGTACTTATTCTTCATGGTCACCATATTCAATTGGTTGTAATCAATAAGCAGTACAAGGGACCCATCCATTTTACACATAAAAAGAATAGGAGCACCCCAGATAGATAACTAGGGTAGATAAAACCCTTATCCAGGAGACTTTTTAACTGCTCTGTAAGATCGTCCAACTCATTCAAATCCATTCTACATGGAGGGATCAAAATAAGATGAGTATCCAAAAGAATATCAATCCTAAAATCAATTTCCCTATTGGGAGAAATACCAGAGAGATCATCAAGAAATACCTTAGGAAATTTATAGTCCATAAGGACAGTCTATAATGAAGGGTCTTTAAATCGAAAATCCTTAACATGTACTAAGTGACAGAGGAACCTTTTTGAAAACAATATCTAGAATCTAATACCATCTAGAACTTGCTCCATTAATCTCTCAAAGCTAATTTTTATTATTCTTGGTTGGTGAAATGATCCTAGGCCATCTTTGTGAACACCGGAACCTACTTTAGCCTAAATAGCCTACCCATGCTTAGGATAGTACCCTTGGTCACCCAATTCATGCCTTCAAGCCTTTAATTGGAAGCCACATTAAAAGCATTGATCCATTTAATGTTTTTCCCTCTCTTGAACCCTACCCTCCTTAAATATGAAAAATGAAAATTAAGGCTAAATACCTAAGTTGGGGTGGAATTTTTTGAAGGTATGACCTTGGGCCAAGGTAATTATAAGTGGATGCCTATTAGCTAAGCAATGAAAAAAGTGATAAAGAAATAAATGATGAGAAGAAGGATGAGGCATGTATTGCAAAAAAAAATAAGCGAATAAAAGGTGCCTTCAAAAAGTTGGGTAAATCATGGTAGCTAAAATAGGCATGTTTAAAGTGTGAAATCAAAAGAAGTAGTACATGGTCAAATGTTGGACGAAATAATATGATGTAGATGTTCAAGAAGGGTAAAGACACTTTGTTCCTAAATGATATCCTACCCTTCACGAACCTACATTACAAGTTCAAAAAGACCATTGAGATCTCCAACCAAGTGTATTCATTGTAGTGGTGAGTGAAAATAAGTGAAAGCCTATCGTATGGTATTTGTTTGTATTGAGAGTCTTTGTGAGAGAACATTGCATGCAAACACTGATCGTTTAGGGTTTACAACACAAGGCGCAAGTGATCGACATTATATGCGTAGCTCATTGAATACACCAAAATATCATCAATAAAGACAATCAGGAACAAATAAAAGAACATATGGCAAACCCTATTCATATGGTCCATAAATGCTACCGGGGCATTGGTCAAACTAAAGGACATCACTAAAAACACAAAATGGCTAATCTTAGGGATATCCATCTCCCTAATATTTAATTGATTTTAAACCAATAGAAGATAAATCTTTGAAATGAACTTAGCACCCTAAAGCTAATCAAATAGATCATTAATCCTTGAAAGTAGGTACTTATTCTTCATGGTCACCATATTCAATTGGTTGTAATCAATAAGCAGTACAAGGGACCCATCCATTTTACACATAAAAAGAATAAGAGCACCCCAGATAGATAACTAGGGTAGATAAAACCCTTATCCAGGAGACTTTTTAACTGCTCTTTAAGATCGTCCAACTCATTCAAATCCATTCTACATGGAGGGATCAAAATAAGATGAGTATCCAAAAGAATATCAATCCTAAAATCAATTTCCCTATTGGGAGAAATACCAGAGAGATCATCAAGAAATACCTTAGGAAATTTATAGTCCATAAGGACAGTCTATAATGAAGGGTCTTTAAATCGAAAATCCTTAACATGTACTAAGTGACAGAGGAACCTTTTTGAAAACAATATCTAGAATCTAATACCATCTAGAAGTTGCTCCATTAATCTCTCAAAGCTAATTTTTATTATTCTTGGTCGGTGAAATGATCCTAGGCCATCTTTGTGAACACCGGAACCTACTTTAGCCTAAATAGCCTACCCATGCTTAGGATAGTACCCTTGATCACCCAATTCAAGCCTTCAAGCCTTTAATTGGAAGCCACATTAAAAGCCTTGATCCATTTAATGTTTTTCCCTCTCTTGAACCCTACCCTCCTTAAATATGAAAAATGAAAATTAAGGCTAAATACCTAATTTGGGGTGGAATTTTTTGAAGGTATGACCTTGGGCCAAGGTAATTATAAGTGGATGCCTATTAGCTAAGCAATGAAAAAAGTGATAAAGAAATAAATGATGAGAAGAAGGATGAGGCATGTATTGCAAAAAAAAATAAGCGAATAAAAGGTGCCTTCAAAAAGTTGGGTAAATCATGGTAGCTAAAATAGGCATGTTTAAAGTGTGAAATCAAAAGAAGTAGTACATGGTCAAATGTTGGATGAAATAATATGATGTAGATGTTCAAGAAGGGTAAAGACACTTTGTTCCTAAATGATATCCTACCCTTCACGAACCTACATTACAAGTTCAAAAAGACCATTGAGATCTCCAACCAAGTGTATTCATTGTAGTGGTGACTGAAAATAAGTGAAAGCCTATCGTATGGTATTTGTTTGTATTGAGAGTCTTTGTGAGAGAACATTGCATGCAAACACTGATCGTTTAGGGTTTACAACACAAGGCGCAAGTGATCGACATTATATGCGTAGCTCATTGAATACACCAAAATATCATCAATAAAGACAATCAGGAACAAATAAAAGAACATATGGAAAACCCTATTCATATGGTCCATAAATGCTACCGGGGCATTGGTCAAACTAAAGGACATCACTAAAAACACAAAATGGCTAATCTTAGGGATATCCATCTCCCTAATATTTAATTGATTTTAAACCAATAGAAGATAAATCTTAGAAATGAACTTAGCACCCTAAAGCTAATCAAATAGATCATTAATCCTTGAAAGTAGGTACTTATTCTTCATGGTCACCATATTCAATTGGTTGTAATCAATAAGCAGTACAAGGGACCCATCCATTTTACACATAAAAAGAATAGGAGCACCCCAGATAGATAACTAGGGTAGATAAAACCCTTATCCAGGAGACTTTTCAACTGCTCTTTAAGATCGTCCAACTCATTCAAATCCATTCTACATGGAGGGATCAAAATAAGATGAGTATCCAAAAGAATATCAATCCTAAAATCAATTTCCCTATTGGGAGAAATACCAGAGAGATCATCAAGAAATACCTTAGGAAATTTATAGTCCATAAGGACAGTCTATAATGAAAGGTCTTTAAATCAAAAATCCTTAACATGTACTAAGTGACAGAGGAACCTTTTTGAAAACAATATCTAGAATCTAATACCATCTAGAAGTTGCTCCATTAATCTCTCAAATCTAATTTTTATTATTCTTGGTTGGTGAAATGATCCTAGGCCATCTTTGTGAACACCGGAACCTACTTTAGCCTAAATAGCCTACCCATGCTTAGGATAGTACCCTTGATCACCCAATTCAAGCCTTTAAGCCTTTAATTGGAAGCCACATTAAAAGCCTTGATCCATTTAATGTTTTACCCTCTCTTGAACCCTACCCTCCTTAAATATGAAAAATGAAAATTAAGGCTAAATACCTAATTTGGGGTGGAATTTTTTGAAGGTATGACCTTGGGCCAAGGTAATTATAAGTGAATGCCTATTAGCTAAGCAATGAAAAAAGTGATAAAGAAATAAATGATGAGAAGAAGGATGAGGCATGTATTGCAAAAAAAAATAAGCGAATAAAAGGTGCCTTCAAAAAGTTGGGTAAATCATGGTAGCTAAAATAGGCATGTTTAAAGTGTAAAATCAAAAGAAGTAGTACATGGTCAAATGTTGGATGAAATAATATGATGTAGATGTTCAAGAAGGGTAAAGACACTTTGTTCCTAAATGATATCCTACCCTTCACGAACCTACATTACAAGTTCAAAAAGACCATTGAGATCTCCAACCAAGTGTATTCATTGTAGTGGTGACTGAAAATAAGTGAAAGCCTATCGTATGGTATTTGTTTGTATTGAGAGTCTTTGTGAGAGAACATTGCATGCAAACACTGATCGTTTAGGGTTTACAACACAAGGCGCAAGTGATCGACATTATATGCGTAGCTCATTGAATACACCAAAATATCATCAATAAAGACAATCAGGAACAAATAAAAGAACATATGGAAAACCGTATTCATATGGTCCATAAATGCTACCGGGGCATTGGTCAAACTAAAGGACATCACTAAAAACACAAAATGGCTAATCTTAGGGATATCCATCTCCCTAATATTTAATTGATTTTAAACCAATAGAAGATAAATCTTTGAAATGAACTTTGCACCCTAAAGCTAATCAAATAGATCATTAATCCTTGAAAGTAGGTACTTATTCTTCATGGTCACCATATTCAATTGGTTGTAATCAATAAGCAGTACAAGGGACCCATCCATTTTACACATAAAAAGAATAAGAGCACCCCAGATAGATAACTAGGGTAGATAAAACCCTTATCCAGGAGACTTTTTAACTGCTCTTTAAGATCATCCAACTCATTCAAATCCATTCTACATGGAGGGATCAAAATAAGATGAGTATCCAAAAGAATATCAATCCTAAAATCAATTTCCCTATTGGGAGAAATACCAGAGAGATCATCAAGAAATACCTTAGGAAATTTATAGTCCATAAGGATAGTCTATAATGAAGGGTCTTTAAATCGAAAATCCTTAACATGTACTAAGTGACAGAGGAACCTTTTTGAAAACAATATCTAGAATCTAATACCATCTAGAACTTGCTCCATTAATCTCTCAAAGCTAATTTTTATTATTCTTGGTTGGTGAAATGATCCTAGGCCATCTTTGTGAACACCGAAACCTACTTTAGCCTAAATAGCCTACCCATGCTTAGGATAGTACCCTTGATCACCCAATTCAAGCCTTCAAGCCTTTAATTGGAAGCCACATTAAAAGCCTTGATCCATTTAATGTTTTTCCCTCTCTTGAACCCTACCCTCCTTAAATATGAAAAATGAAAATTAAGGCTAAATACCTAAGTTGGGGTGGAATTTTTTGAAGGTATGACCTTGGGCCAAGGTAATTATAAGTGGATGCCTATTAGCTAAGCAATGAAAAAAGTGATAAAGAAAGAAATGATGAGAAGAAGGATGAGGCATGTATTGCAAAAAAAAATAAGCGAATAAAAGGTGCCTTCAAAAAGTTGGGTAAATCATGGTAGCTAAAATAGGCATGTTTAAAGTGTGAAATCAAAAGAAGTAGTACATGGTCAAATGTTGGATGAAATAATATGATGTAGATGTTCAAGAAGGGTAAAGACACTTTGTTCCTAAATGATATCCTACCCTTCACCAACCTACATTACAAGTTCAAAAAGACCATTGAGATCTCCAACCAAGTGTATTCATTGTAGTGGTGAGTGAAAATAAGTGAAAGCCTATCGTATGGTATTTGTTTGTATTAAGAGTCTTTGTGAGAGAGATTTTAACAGTTAAATCCCTTGTTACACATTAAATAATTTGTTGTTTGTTGGATATCCTTCTTGTAATGAGGCATGCAAACAACTTGACGTAGCTGATAGTGTCATCTTCTAAATAATTAGGCAAAAGGAGCATAGAGGAGTTGAGGTCAACTGAGAGTCACTTTTAGTGTATTAGTAATTATTGCATTATTGCTCTTAAAATTCCTTTGTATCTTTTAGATTGTATTTCATGATGAGGGGTGTTGTGAGAATATCTTTTCCTATTTTTGAATAGCTTATTATGATATCAATCAAGTTTGAGGTTATTGTGATCTTTGGGTGGTATTAATGGGCATAAATTTGCGTTTCATTGAGTAAGAGGTAGTATTGCTTGAGGACAAGCAATGGTTTAAGTTACGAGTGTTGATGAGTGGTAAATTCATCACTCATTTACATCAAAAATTCATGCACACAACTATGATTTAATGTTATGAATGAGATATGTTTGTTATTTGAATATATTAATTTTCACATTTTGCAGGTTCATAGGTAATGAGATAGGAAGATATGGTTTTGAGCTAGAAAAAAATAAAAAGGAGAAGAAAAGTGCATAGGTAAATATCCTGCACGTAATAAGGATTCGTTAGCATGAACGTTGTCTAAGGGCCGCGATCAAGGCCATTAATGATTGGTCATCCTTTATGGCTGTGAGAATTTGACCGTGCTTGCAGTCGCAGACAAATTACAGCGATCGCAACCTGGTGAGTTTATGCCTAGGGGAAATTCTTTCATTTTACCTAGCCTACCCCAAATCCCTAATAATTCTATAACCCTTTCCCATTGGGGATATCACACATTAAAAAATTAAAATTTTTCAACTTTGTAACCCTACTATTTAGGGAAACTATTGTATTTGAATTTTCCAAGTTGATTAGGTGAAATTAGAGTGTAATTTAATGAATCCTCTTATCCTCCATTATTATGGATGTTTTGGATGAACTATATGGTATATTTCTTCCTCTTTACGTCATGAGTAGCTAAATTTCCTTTTCATAGGATTATGTTGAACTAAGGTGCAATTATGTATGGGCTATGACATATTTGGCTATATTATAGTTTGTTGGTGATGTGTTTCACTATTATTTATTTGAATTAGTTGGGATTTCTTGGTGAAAACACCAAATATTGTGGGTGAAAAACAAAAATTCTTGAAATCTCCCATCATCCTTGAAAGAGGGATATGAGTTAACTTTTGGAACCCATATCATCTTTGAAAGATGGATATGGGTTACAAAGGAAGAGTCGACAATAATGTATGTAGTTTACTATTTTTTTACTATCATAGAATTAAGGGTGAGTATATTGTTTTCTTTGTCTTGGAAGTCTTCCTAAAAATTGGGATGCCTAATTAAGGTATTAGGTGGCTTTAATTAACACACTCGTTAGGTACTCAAAAGGGCCAATGAGTTATATTCTTGAGGCTTTGTTGACAAAATACTTGAAAGGAACTTCAACCTAGCCTACCATATCATTAATGACTAGAATTTTCACCATATCATCATGCACCCATTAATAACTTGCCCTTAGAGAGACATAATCCCAAGATCCTTCGCATTTTGAATTTTAAATCACGTTTGTTACCTTTAGTTTGTTAACTTGAATAGACATTGATGAACCTTTATCCCAAATCAACCCCCATTTTAAATCATGTATTTTACTTTGTTTACGTACATCTATTTTTAGTAACTATTAACACCCATAGTATTATAAAGTTAATTTTGCTCCTTGTCGATTCAACCTTAACATGAGTTGACCTATTGACAATGATTGTCCTTTGTAAATTTAGATAGTATTGGTTAGCGTGATCAATCAGAAAAAAAGAAGTAAAGTGAGCTAAGAGAGGTTCAAAGGGGGAAGAGAAATGCAAAAGCTATTAAAGCAGGTGCAAAATCTGACCTCAGTTACCATGGTCACAATCTGAGGGCTGTGATAGCAACAAGTTAAGATCACTCAACATTAGGAATTATGAATAACTCACTGCTATTATTAGAGTCGTGATCGCGATCAAGCTAGTGAGATTACAATAGTGGAGGTTTATGCCAAGGGGCAGTATTGTAATTTTATAAAGTGGACCTCAAATGTCATATAGAGAAAAAGCCCTATTAATTTTGATGGATCTTACGAACTAGAATTGAACTTGGAAAAATTTAAAACCTAGGAAATTGGGAAACTTATTGTGCCTTATTTCTCAAGTAGTTTTTGTTGTAATTGAAGTTGGATATAGAAGAATACTCTTGTTTGCATCTTCAAAGGAAACACTGAATGATCATTTTGGTATAATTCTTGTCCCTAACTTTATTAATAGCTAAACGTTTATATTTGGATTAGTTTAAAATAAGGTGCAAATATGTGTTGGTTGTGATTTATTAGTGTAGATTCTTTGTTAATAATGATGGGTTTCACTAATGCTTACTTGATTGAGTTGGAATTTATGGGTGAAATTCTCAAATTCCCAAAATCTCATATCATCCTTAAATGATAGATGTGAGTATCCTTTTCGATCCTATATCATCCTTTTCGATCTTATGGTGCTCACATTTCATGTATTAGTTGCTTGTTTTTCATGGTTTGATTTTTATTTTATTTTAATCTTGTTTATGATAATATCAGATGATCTTTTTCCTATGATAGATTGAGTTATAACATTCTTAAGGGAAAATCATCGTTATTGGGTTTTGAGCCATAGATGTAGCGGAAGTCTGCGAACCTGTAGCATTGAAGTTTTGGGATCACCCTTATAACTATGATGAAGTCTGGGTAGCCATTTGGTTTACCCTCTTGGTAGACAAAATGTGAGGTGACAACTTATTTTTATCCCATCAACAATAAATTTTGAATGGTTTAAATGTGATGCAAACACCCTTCCCCCCCTCGCCATCTAAAATTTTTTGAAAACTAAGGGCATGAACATGAATAATTTTGTGACAATATTTTACCTATTTTTGGTGACTCCAAAGTCTTTAGTTTGTAATATTTGGTATATACTCCGTTTTATCTCTAATAGGAAGTGCAATTTAGCCTCCTTAAAAAGTTTGCATGCCATATGTTGTGACCGTAATTGATTAACTCGCATATATACTTGTACCATTTAGAACTCTCCCCATTAGTCTATTAAGAAGAATTGTGATTATACTTGATTGGTGAAATGATCTTAGGCCTTCTTTCTATGCATAGGAATCCACTTTATCCTAAATAGACTACCCATTTTCAGCTTTAGAGCATTTCTTTGACAACCACATTACGAGCCTTGAACCATTTTAAGTTTCTCCTCTTTTGAACCCTACCCTCCTTGAATTGGAAAATAAAATTTGTGGCCAAATATATATGTTTTGTATGGTAAGTTTTGAAGAGATAACCTTGGGCGATGATATTGTTTGTGGATTCCTATGATGCAAAGCAAACAAAGAAAAGTGAAAAAGTGAAAAAAAAAAAAGAAATCTTCAAAAGAAGGAATAGCATGGATTGAAAAAGAAATAGTCGAAATGAAAAAGTTTTCAAAGAGATGGATAAATCAAGATAGCAAGAGTAGTCATGCGTGAATTTTGGAAACAAATAAATTGGTCCTTGGTCAAAGGTTTGGTTAAATAGTGTGTTGTAGTTGTTCAAAGAGGGTGTGGTCACTTTATAACCAAATGATACTATACCATTTCCCAAACAAATATTACAAGCTTAAAAAAACCCTTTGAGATCTCCATCCAAGTGCATTCATTGTCTTGCGATTGAAAATAAGGGCAAGCATATGGTATGGTACTTGTAAGAATTGAGAGAACCTTTGTGAGAGTGAGTGTTTGCACTTAAATTCATTTATGCATAATAGGTAATTTTTTGTGTGGTATTTCCTTCTCATGAGGAGGTATGTAGAATAATTCTTGTGGGTGAAATTGTAATCTTTCAAAAATGAGGCATAGGAGTATAGTTGAGTTTCTATCGATAGGGAGTCACCTCTAGAGGGTTGCTAATTGTTGCATTATTGTTCTTTAAAGTCTTTTGCACCTTTGAAATTATGTTTCATGTTGAGGAGAGTCATGATAATAGTGTTGCCCATGTTTGAAAGCTGCTTGTTAGTTTTAATAAAGTTTAAAGTCATTGTGATCATTTTGTTTCATTAATGAGCTTACAATTGCATGGTCTCATTGAGTAACAGGTAGTGTTAGCTGAGGACAAAAAATGTTTTAATTTGGGTATGTTGATGAGTAGTAAATTTATTACCCATTTACGTCCAAAATCATGCACACTACTTTGATTTAACGGTATGAATGTGACAACTTTGTCATTTGAATGTGCTAATTCCCATATTTTGTTGGTATACATGTGATGAGAAGAAAACAGGTGAAGTGAGCTAAAAAAGGATCAAAAAGTGAAGAAAAGTTCAAAAGCTGGAAAAGCAGGAGCAGGATCTGACCTCAGTTACGATGATTGCAGCTAGTCAAGATTAGACTGCATCAATGATTACGAAGGATTCACTGTGATTGTAGGAGTCATGATCGCAATCAATCTAGGAAGATCGCGAAAACATGTTTTTTTACTAAGTAGCAGTTTAGTAACTTCATAGAAACGACCCAAAATCCCATATAGAGCAAAAACCCTTTCATTTTAGGTTGATCTTGCGACCTAGAATATACTTCGAACAATTTGAAATCCTACCAAATTGGGAAACTTATTGTGGCTTATTTCACAAGTAGTTTATGTTGTTATTGAAGTTGGATATTTAAGAATACTCTTGTTTGCATATTCAAGGATGCATTGAACAATGTTGGCTATCTACATTTGTCTTATATGCCAACTTACTTACGTATAATTTTTTATTATTCTTCAAAAGAAGTATGTTCCCTGCACTCTTTTTAATCAGAATAAGGATAAATTCCTAAGGTTAGAGTAGGGTGACATATCCTTAGGAACCTATAAGGCAGATTTTCACGTCTTGTTCCAATATGCACTTTAATTGATCACTTTTGAGGAGGAGTAGATCGGGTTCTCTATGAAGGGTAAGAGTTTTTGGATTTAAGAGGTTTTAGGTCCATCCCTATTCTTATTATGTCTATCATATTTATATTTTAATGATAGACAAACCTTCTCATTAGAACCTGGTCCATAAATATGGGATCATTTTTATTAGTCCAATGTTTTCCTAACCTAGTGAAAGAACTAATTATTATGGAGTAGATATAGAGATCACATCTAGGAACATAATGGTTACCGTGGGAAAAAGGAAGATGATAAGGACAAGGGAGACAAGTATGTTCCATCGGACAACTGTAATTCTGAATTAAGAATGGAGGTGTATTGTCCAAACTAGTGAATGGTAGAAAAAATTAGGAAACATGCCTTAAGGAGATTAAGGCTGATATCTTAGGGCCGACACAGAAGGTTGACACTCATGCAACTATAATCAAGCAGTTAGAGACATAGTTTAAGCATATGTCTACTACTTTAAATCAGAGGTTGTTGGGTATCCTTTCCAGCATAATAATTCTGAATCGAAAGAATCATGCACATTATCTTGCTATACAACTCAGAGTGGTAAGTCTACATTAATCCCCCATTACCTACCATAGATGTTCTAAAGAATGATAGTACTATGGTAGATGAAACACCTGTCGTGGAGTCAGAAAAGGAAAAAAGTGTAGATGTTAGTGTTGGTGAGGATAAGGGTAAGGGCAAGGTCAATGAACCCATTGTAACACAAATCCCATGGCTACCCCCATCTTTCCTCAATGACTAAAATAGAAGAAAGAGGAAGGGAAGTTTAAGAGATTCTTTAAGATGCTGAAAGATCTAAGTTTGAACATCCCTCTCCTTAAGGCTTTAGAGTATATGCCGGGGTATGCTAGGTTTCCAAAAAAATATGTGACCAAATAGCCAGATGCAATTTTTGAGGAGGTTGGTGGTTTGCACCATTGAAGTGTGGTCACTTCTAAGTCTTTCGCCTAGAAGAAGGGTGATCCCGGTGCATTCATGACCAATGTAATATAGGGACATCTAGATTCAGCAGAGCATTATTTGACTGAGGAGCCAATACTAATTTGATGCCACTAGCTATATTCAACCAATTTGTCTTGATCCCCCTAGAGCCAACTACTATATTGTTGCTGATGGTAGACCGCACAGTAAAAAAACCCATGTTCATATCATTCAATGTGTTGGTGAACTTATTAACTATATTTATTTGTCTAATTTTATCATTTTGGCTTTTTAGGTTGACTTCAAGATGCTCATTATATTGGGAAGACCATTCATAGCCACGAGTAGATATGGCTGGTATGGGAAAAGAGGATCTCAAGTTTAGAGTCAATTATGAAGAAGTCACCTTCAGCATCCGAATAACTATGAAGCAACCTATTTATATGAGTAGGGTATCGGTTATCCATTTTTTTGATGATACTGGATGTTATTCCTTTGGGTACCTTGAAGAATTTTGAGTAGTCAAGGTACCCACGTTGTGTTGTGATGTTAAATCAAGTGTTGGATTGGACGAAATCCATGGGCTTATTGATGAAGTTTGAGTAGCCAACTTAGTGACATTATACCGCGGTATGAAATAAAGCGTTAGGTGGAAGGGAACCTACTATTTTTGTGTTCACATTTGTTTTCTTTTTTGTTGGTAAAATAGTATGAGGAACGGCCAGGAACACGGTAATACACTACTTTATTCATGATAATCCAGATAAGAAGACTTTGTGACAAACTTAGGAAGGTTATAAATCTATGTGGGCCAGTAAGTTGTGAATTAAATGAAAATATGGAACTTTAAGGATTTTTTGGGAATTTTTTGAGCTTGACCTTGTGAACATACTTATGTAGTCGTAAATACAACTTATGGCTCCCTAAGTTATGTAGTAAGTGTTATAAAACCAAGTCTATACATTAGGATAAAGATTGAAAATAGTGGCCCACCTAGAGTCCGTAGGTGGTGTAGTACATTGCAACTTTTTGGGCCCAATTTTGTTTAATAATCTGGGCCTACTCCAATCTTACCTAACCCTAAACCGACACCCTTGCTTATTTAATCCTCCTAACTAACTTTTAAATTTATAAATCCTCAAAATTCCTTCTTTTCTCTTAAAATATAAACTACCACTTCTATACACTTGGAAAAAGGCTAATACTTTACTTGTTCTTGGCAACAACAAGCCCAAAAGAACAAAGTACACATTAAAGCTTGTGTTCTAGTTCACTTTTCATATTTCACTTCTTATTTTTTAATGAAAAGGTAACATTCATTGCTCGTAATAGTAGTATCTTATGCTAAACTTGAAATAAGTTAGCTGGTACGTTTATTTTCATGAAAAATATGTATAAATCAACAAACTAATAGTAGGAGCCTTGAATTAACTTTAAAATCCAAAATTGGTGCATTAATCTCAAATTAAACAATATGATCATGCACAAAATAGAAGTTGAAAATTGAAGCAATCAAGGAATTCCACAAGTTTGGATGCTAAATTATATTGAAAAAGTGATTCTAGTAGTATGTGAGCACATTGGACTCATTGGGACTGAGTATAAGCTACAGGGATATAAAAATTAGAGGAAAATTCAATGTTTTTGAATTTTGAGTTATTTATCAAGTTTTATACTCCCTTACTATCTTTGAGACACAAACACTTGGTTTTTCAGGCACACATGGAACCTAAGTCTTCAAAGAAAGGGGCTTCAAAGAAGAAGAGTACGCCTTTTAGGCGATAGGATGACTCTTTTAATAGAAGTAGCTCAAAGGAGAAGTACCCGATTTCCCAAACAAGAATAACCCTAACTAAAGTAACTCGTCTAGTGAATAGAGGCCATAAGCATGCTACAAAAGATACAATCATCAGAGCTACCTTGGTAATACCACATGCAGAACATTCATAGTGGGGTAGGAGACTTACTTCTATGTGTCTTGAAGCTCAGCCATGAATCCATAGCCAAGTACCCAAGCCGAGGATAAAAAAAACTAGGATGTCACCTTCGTACTTCCTAAGTTTGAGAAAGGAGAAGAGGAGGATGAGAATGATGATAATAAGGAGGTAGAGTATCAGTCACTTATAGATGTAGCTACATAGGACCCCTATTTTGAGGAGTGGTCCTAGGATACGCCTGAGGCAATAGTTCAAGAGTACTCATCAGCAGTTCCCCAGTCTGAGGAGGGTACCATAGTTCAAGAGGAGTTATCAGTTATACCCTAATCTAAGGAGTGTAAAAAACAGGATAGATATCATGTACAACTACTAAATCCAATAGATTAAACCTCTAATCCTATGCATATCTCAACTGAGCCTATTTATGAGGTGAACCCAAGATAGTGCGTAAAGAAACATTGGCTGCTGTATGAGGGAGTTAGATTTTTTACCAAGACAGTCTTGCCCGAGAGGAAAATTTATAAGGAGAGATGGATAGACTTGTTTGGGTTGGATAGAGCACCATTATTGTAGGTTGTATTTGACAATTAGCAGTTAGGATGGATGACCAGACCCCTACATTCAATCATCAGGAATCGGTGCGAGAGTTATATGCCTCCTACCTTGACATAATATCTTTGACCATGCCTAGAGGTGGTAGGCATGGAGAGTAGCCCCAGTTAGAGCATGTACTTATAATAGGCGTCAGTGTTTATATTTCAGCAGTGACTATTCATGGAGTTCTTTTTAGCCTTAATTATATAACTCCTACCTCTACAGTCATGTGTGATCACCATTTGAGATTGGCGCATGATAGGTGCATCATGAGAGAGATTAAGAATAAGAGAGATAGGGTAGGTTTAGCAAGATGGATCACTAGTTATATTTCTTTTCTTGGTGTAGATTTCCTTGGGGTTGGGGGTCAGCTTCTATTAAGAAGGAAGCATTGAATTTTGTTGCAAAGTTATTGTGGCTATTAGGACATTATTGATTTTATCCAAATCCAACATATAAAATACTTTCTTGGGATGGTGAAACATTGATTACGAGTATGGAAACTAGTTATGATATTGATTTTGTACCTGTCATCAGATATGAGATACAAGAGAGAGAATTTGGGAAGATGACCACACTGCCCTTTCCTTATTTAGTACAAATGCTAAGTGATAAGGTTAGTGATCCAGAGATTCCTGGTATTGATAGAAGAGTAGAGGTGATGGGTGTGGCCCAAACTCAGATGATTAAGGATCTGACAAACTTGGTCCATGCATAGAGGTCTCGTATGCATTAGATTATGATTCCAACCTAGTCTAAGGGTCTATCAATTCTTGTAGAGCTTATTGTTGTAGAGGGAGTTGATGTAGGTGATAATATAGATTTTGTGAAAAGGGAGAAAAGAGAGGCCCCCGAGATTTGTATGCTATACGAGGGAACTCCTACCACATCCATTTCAGTTCTAACTTTCTCTTTGTAGCCAGTTGGGATATATGCATTTCCCTTTATCCCCTCTACCACAACTGCTGTTATAGGTATGGTTCCTATATCACATGAGTTTTGGCAGAGCTTAGTAGATGGTTAGGGAGTTACGACCACCTGACTAGTGAATTTTAAGGCTGAGGTGGGATTATTGTATGGGAAGATTCGTTCTTTAGTCCTAGAAACACTTGACATCACAAAGACTAGATTATAGGCTTTACATAGGGATGAGATATCAGAGTTCTGAGCATTGGTGCACACCTGTATAGATTCTTTTGATGGCCGAGTGTCAGCCCAAACTAGTGATATTGAGGTACCCAATCTAGTTAAGTTTAGAGAGAATATGTCTATTCTACTGGCAGAGATACGCTTTCTCACAGAGAGTATTAATTCATCCATACCTCAAATTATACCTCTAGTTGTTCAGTTGGTACCTCCACATGGACCAAGATACTTTGACTTTTTTATAGATAATAAAGAGATAGTCCCTGTAGCTGGGACTAAGAGAGACACGGAAGTGGAGTTTAAGGATCCCTATAAAACATTTGACCAGGCCCTAAAATGGGTTAAACATGATTTGAGTGAGATTGACTATGTTGATAAGTAGAGGCCTGTCGAGCTAGTTTTGGATGCATCACTTGGTAGTGCACCTCCACCAACACCGCCTCCACCAGTTGAGATACCCCCATATAGGGATGATCTAATTATGGATGCTTAGTACGTCCTAGATATTTCCTTATTCCTATTCTTTACTTATTTACATACACTAGGGATAGTGCATAGTCTTTTAGATGGGGTAGGAAATACAATAGTTGTCACGTGTTTTACGGTAGTGCTTTTTTTCCTGTCGGTCATGGTATGGCCGTAGTACCGATATGACTAGGTCAAAATCTATGACATTTTTTTGTTTTGCTTTTATTTAATTAGGATTTTTTGAGTATTTAAGGAATTTGACATGTCATTATTGTTGATTTTTAGGAAAAATGAT
Organism: Capsicum baccatum var. pendulum; assembly: GCA_030864225.1. Taxonomy (NCBI): domain Eukaryota; kingdom Viridiplantae; phylum Streptophyta; class Magnoliopsida; order Solanales; family Solanaceae; genus Capsicum; species Capsicum baccatum. The sequence continues at coordinate 151,751,216 of CM061560.1, read as the reverse complement.
ACCCTTTCAAAAAAAAAAAATTTAGAACCTTTTGAATGTATATAAATGTGACCATTGTGGATCTTGTTATGGCATTAGGATTAGGTACATGATTATCATAGCTAACTTGTTCATGAACTGAATAGGTAGTAGCTTGTGATGTGACCCTAAGGCATATGTGTGTGAGATTCTACTTAGTTTTCTTCGTGTGTTAATTCCATAGCATGCTCGTTTAGTCTAGCCTAGGTTGTAGGATTGTCGATTAATAAATGATCATTGTCTATTTTTTAAATAGTCAACTTTTATCCTAATTGACCTTCCATAAATGAATGAGTATCTGTTGATCCCAATTTTTGAGCCTTGTAGACTATTTTTCTTGTTACACCTTTCACCTTCCCATTTGTGTTACAATGAACATGTTTTGGCCCTAGTCTTCCTTACACATTCTGCAACTCAACTCACACAAATAGCCTAAGTTGAGGGTGGCCATCATAGGGGTGAGTAATGTAAAGTGGGCATGAAAAAGCTAAAATAAAAGAAAAATAACAATAGGGTTGGGTGTGGTATAAAAAGAAAAAAAAATAAAATGAAAATTAAGAAAAAGATAGAATAAATGAAACCAGACCCAACCTGAATGTGCAATAACATGAATGAAAAAATGAAGAAATAAGGGTGGAATAAAATGGAAATTGGTTGAGTGGACCCCAAAGTTAGTGTAGTGTCAAGGAGGCTTTGTCAATAAATGTATCAATAGGTACCATACAATCCCCAAATCCTACATTACAATCCGAATAAAGTCCTATTGTGATCTTAACTTGACTATCTAAAACTTAGGGTTAAGAAAATAAGGGCAAGCCTATGGTATTTGATGCGCTGTGGTGGAACTTTTCTTTTGAGCATCAGTGACTCATGACCGTCCTGCATTGAGGTTCATTATTTCCCATGAGTGAGTGGGACTTCTTTGATGTGAGGGCATATGCTTGTATTGCTATATTCTTACTTGTCTATGTAGTGTAACTTGTATATATGCATGATTGCCTTTTTGCTAAAGTAATTGGCATACCTTTATTCCCTCGTGTCACATTGTTGAGCATCATGTATGCACTCAGTTGGTTTGTAATTGTTGAAATTGGAGGGGGTGAATATTTTGAGCTTAAATTGTTGATTGACAGCATTAGATAACTTAGAGTTCTCCTAGTTAAGATCGTTGTTTTGTTTTGTTTTATTATGTTACCTGAGGACATGGAAAATGTTCAAAGTTGAAGGTATTGATATTCTACGGATTCATAAACTTTAGACACTTACAATAATGAAAATATGAATGTTACTTAGGTTGTTTTGTTAGATATGATGTGGTTTTGTTATGTTTTTGCAGGAAACCAGGTTTTGATGCTAAACTGAAGAAAATGATGAAAAATGAAGTTTTGTGCTACTTACCTCAGCACCAACTGCCTATGGGTACTACCTAATGGGCGTAGGTGCCAATGTAGGTGTTAGAAACTGGAAGTCCAGAGGCTCAGAAGAGCAGGAAAAAGACAATGTCACTTACGGAGGGGCACCTAGGTCCAGAGGATCCACATACGGTCTGTAGGTAATAAAGTAGGTTTCAGAGGAAAAAATTCCCTAGATTTCAAAATCTATTGGAGTAGAGTGGGATCATACGTATTCAACTTGCGATTCGTAGCTGGTACCTATGGCCCGTAGGTTGCTTAATGGCAGGCCACTGACCTCAGTTTTTCTTTTTTTCTTTAGATTTGATTTTTAGGGTTTCTTTGTAACCTACATATACTTTTGATGTTTTTAGTTATATTAGGAACTCTATATACTTAAACCATATATTTGACTCAAAGATTCAAATTTGATCTTAGGATTAATTTGTCCTTCATTTTGGTTGATAATTCAGTTATAGACTTTGGGTTTTATTTAGATATTATTGTGATATGGTTTTATGATTTCCTTTGTTCATTTCACAACAATGAAAGGCTAAAGGCCTTAGCTAGGGTTGTGGGAACCCTGGAATATTGATGATGCAGGGGAAGTGCTAAGTTGTTCTGAACCGATATTCTTGCATATTTTGTTGTTGTCTTAAATTTAACAGAATTCTTAGAGGTTGCAAACATCAAGATCCCATCTAGCATATCACTACATAATTCATAAGAACAGTAGAGATTAGTAAAATATTATCACAAGTTTAATTTGAAGATTAATTGTCGATCTAGGTTAATTAGTACTATCTATGTAAGATGGTTATCTATCATCGAATAAAGTGAGACTTAAAAAGATAAATTTAATTGGGATCTAGAATAATGGATAGTAATGAAACATTTGACAACTCAAAATGGAAAGGGTAAAATTTTTCAATGAGTCCACAAGACAGTTGATACTACATAACTTATCAGATTGTACATGTAAGCTATTGGGTTGGTTCAACAAAGCACAATAAACCTACTGTGCTGAGAAGCTAGGGGGAACACAGTGCTTGTGCTTGTCTCTAACTAAATATAACCAAAGTTGAGTTCTATTACTTGGTTGAGATTACTAATATAAAACCCCCATTTACATTCTTCACTTCCCATTAGTTCCAGCAAACGTTAAATATAATTCCACATATTCCCTTGGGTTTAACCTCAACTTGAGGTGGGTTACTTTACTTAAAGTGACCGTTTTATCTTTAGTTGGAAGTATAGTTTGGTTCTTGATCACAAGACAAATAATACATAATAGAGCCTTTTAAGAACCCCCACTACCCAAGGCTCAAAAGTTTCCATCAATATTCAACACACCACAAGCCATACTCAGCATCCATACTATGCAAACCCCTATAAGGCTGATAGATATAGGCACATACTAGTGATAGCCAATGCGCATTCAAGAATTAATGCCAAGATATAATTCGTAACAACATAACCAATACAAACATCATAAGAAATATCCAGACTCGAACCAATAAATGTATATATGTGTGCATCATCATAATTATTCTCCAGCCTTGTTGGGTATATAATCATGTCATCATAATCATCCTTCAACCTTTACGGTAATATAATCATGTCATCATAATCTTCCTCCATAATTGTTAGGTATATAAGAATGTCATCGTAATCATTCTGTGGCCTTGCTCGGTATATAAAAATGTCATCATATCATCCTCCGTCCTTGCCGTGTATATAAACATATCATCATAATCATTCAATGGCCTTGCCAGCCATAGAAGCATATTATCGTAAGCATTGTCCTACCTTATTGGGCATATAACCATGACATCATAATCATTCCCAATCATCCAATTTGACCCGTAATTCATTTCATCAACATTTTTTTATATATATATAACATTAATACAATAATCAATCATCGTGTTTTACCAAAAATGCATATCATCAAGACCATCCTCCTCCTTAGTGTCATCCAAAGAGATGTGTATTTGGATATATTGTCACTGCCTATATTATTAAGGATGTCGATAGACCATATCATAAATCAAATTTGAAGGCCATACTAGAGTTACAAGCCATTAATCATTATTTAAGAATACTAATAATCATTAACCAAGTCACAAAGTAACCTTATACTAAAGGCTCAATAGTCTAAAATATGTCTAACAAGCATAAATAAGTCCACAAAGGCTAACACAAATCTTAGCCTAAGGTGGGCCGGAGGAACCCACTTCTAATCCTTGAATTCCATATTTTGTGAATTTCTACCCCAGATAAGGCTAAGGTGTCTAAATTGATTTCTAGATGGAACATAATCAATAATTTCCCAAAGATAAGAACTCCACGTTGAACATGAATAATTAAATAAAATCCATCTAAATTATGATTTCAAGATAGCTAAATAGTCAACATACGGATTATCATACTAATCATGTTCCAATACTTAAGCTACATCCAAAATATACAATAATAGTATAATCATTCTACAAATTAGATCCATCTATGAATGTCACAACTAGAACTAGGGCTTGGCCGTGATGGGTTTCTTAAGTCCACAAAGCACCGGAGACCACCCTCGTTGCTCAGTAAAATAGATAATAATACACTACTCAGTGGATGAATTACGAACATATAACAAGATATAGAGTAATGAGTTCAAGACATCTTGAAGTGTTAACATCAATACTAAATCAACAGTAGTATCCATAAAGCCTCTATACAAGAAAATAACTTATGTCGGGAGATGCCCCCGACCCTGATAAAGACAATGTAAATGTGGAGTCATTAATCTAATTTATGGAAGGAAAACCAATGGAATTATCAAGTCTTCTAGAGAATTAAAGCTCACCGCTTCACCTCAATAACCAATTAATCAATCACCTATTAGTGTGCAAGAAAAGTAGAAGTGCCTTCATACCCTGCATCGCATGGGGATAAAACATCCGGAGATGGTTAGTGAGGGTAGTACAAACATGTAACTCATAATAAGGATAAAGTTATGTCAGTCAAAAGTTCAATTTATGACATGACCTAAAGTTGTGACTTGTCGTATGGGTATCTCAAGCCCACAAAAGATCAGAGATCGCCCCATTAGTCCAACCTTACCATCACATCAACCCACAAGTATCAGATGAGCTATGAACGTATAATAAGATAGCAGAAACAAGACTAATAATCATAACAAATGATAGTCTAGAAATTCATTAATATCAACATTCAATATCCAATCTACCCATCTACATAGTCATCCACAAGCCTCTATAAATCCTAAGTAAATAATATGTTGGGACATGCCCCCAACAATAGCTAAAAACTGAACCCAAAATAAGTCTATGGCATAAGCTAAGAAGATCATTAAATTTTTGCCTTTCAAAGGATGAAAGCTCATAACTTTGATGTCAACACTCGAAATGCCTAAACACCTGATCACTGTGCATGAAGAGAAGAAGATACTCTGGCCCCGGTGTCGCGTAGGGACACAGCATATGGAGACGATTAGCGGTTCGAGCGCTAGCATGTTACTCAAGGGTAAGGTTAAAATAGTGTCATTATTCAATCCGATTAAAACCATCAGAATCCACCATATTGATACAGACATATAAATACATATGGATACATTAAGTCTAAAAAGATAACAAGGCCTTAGTATGCATTTCAAAGCACTCAAACATAAACCATAAAATGGAGGAATCTAATCTTCTATCACATAGGTTATATCGAGCAAGAGAACTCTAACCTCAAGCCGTCTTATTAAGAAAGTAGACTCTAACCACAAGTCATTTCATTACGCTAATGTACTCTAACCACAAGCTATTTTATTATACTTGTGGACTCTACCCAAAACCTATCGCATCCATTACTAATCGACATTAGGACTATAACCCTTTGTCCATGCATTCAGATCACACCAATCACATTTAGGGACTTTAACCCATTTATCCATTTTAAGCCATCCAGGCCATAATTCAACATCATACATGACCACAAGGTCTTCATGAATCATATATCAAATAATTACTTTAATAAACCAATATATTAGTTTTGAATATCATTCGAGTCAAATTGTGGTCATCAATATCTTTATCAAATCACTTATTAGCACTCCTACACTAAGCTTTAGTTCTAACACAATTTGATTTCATGTTAGGGACTCTAACCCCTATTTAACCAATCAAAACACCAAGGGCACCATTTAACTACTTATATGGAAAAGAAGGCTTTTAAAAGATTATTTACAAATCATTCCTACTCATTAAGCCATTGCCTTAGTTCAAATCACCATCAACACATGACTAGTTATTTTAAGTAGACATTTCATAAACACTTTGAGGGCATACTTTACCATGACCAAAACCCAAGTGAAAACCATCAATATTAGGGTTATTTTTAAACCATTTGTTAAATCACAGTCAACAAGAACCCACATGTTCAAACCATCACCAAAAAATGTATAATCATAAGTTAAAATAAGAGAAAATATTACCCATCATTATACATCAAAACCAGACATTTGTTTAAAAACCATTATTAATGATTCGTAAATAGTGTTCAAATGACATGATATTTGAGTAATAATGATAAGGGAAAAGTCATATGCCTTTTATAAGATGATTCAAGAAAGGATTTTAACCACTTATCCTTTAGATGAACACTTGTGGAACTCTAGCCTTTAAATCTTCAAGAGTGTGTTTGAGAGAGAACTTGGAACGTTTGATCCATCAAAAATGTGTTTTAGGATAAGAAAATATGTTATATATCATGGGTACTTCAATTTTTTGGGTGGAAAGCATCCATCAAGTCGTAAGCTACTAGAAATTAACCCGTAGGAGGGTACGAGTCCCATACCAAACCGTACCCTAGGGTATGAGTAGTACCCAAACTTGTACCCTAGGACTCATTATGGACCCCTAATCTTCCCAACATATGACCATACATGCATGATTAGTACCTAAAGGTATGAATGGTACCATGCAACCCGTACCCAAGTCAGTGCCTATTAGATCAAGACCATCAGTTTATAAAACTAAGTAGTATATTACCCGTACCCTAATATATGACTCGGGTATGTTAGGGTTGTAATATTCTGGCACTCTTATGGTGCTCACATTTCATGTATTAGTTGCTTGTTTTTCAAGGTTAGATTTTCATTTTATTTTAATCTTGTTTATGATAATATCAGATGAGCTTTTTCCTATGATAGATTGAGTTATAACATTCTTAAGGGAAAATCATCGTTATTGGGTTTTGAGCCATAGATGTAGCGGAAGTCTGCGAACCTGTAGCATTGAAGTTTTGGGATCACCCTTATAACTATGATGAAGTCTGGGTAGCCATTTGGTTTACCCTCTTGGTAGACAAAATGTGAGGTGACAACTTATTTTTATCCCATCAACAATAAATTTTGAATGGTTTAAATGTGATGCAAACACCCTTCCCCCCCTCGCCATCTAAAATTTTTTGAAAACTAAGGGCATGAACATGAATAATTTTGTGACAATATTTTACCTATTTTTGGTGACTCCAAAGTCTTTAGTTTGTAATATTTGGTATATACTCCGTTTTATCTCTAATAGGAAGTGCAATTTAGCCTCCTTAAAAAGTTTGCATGCCATATGTTGTGACCGTAATTGATTAACTCGCATATATACTTGTACCATTTAGAACTCTCCCCATTAGTCTATTAAGAAGAATTGTGATTATACTTGATTGGTGAAATGATCTTAGCCCTTCTTTCTATGCATAGGAATCCACTTTATCCTAAATAGACTACCCATTTTCAGCTTTAGAGCATTTCTTTGACAACCACATTACGAGCCTTGAACCATTTTAAGTTTCTCCTCTTTTGAACCCTACCCTCCTTGAATTGGAAAATAAAATTTGTGGCCAAATATATATGTTTTGTATGGTAAGTTTTGAAGAGATAACCTTGGGCGATGATATTGTTTGTGGATTCCTATGATGCAAAGCAAACAAAGAAAAGTGAAAAAGTGAAAAAAAAAGAAATCTTCAAAAGAAGGAATAGCATGGATTGAAAAAGAAATAGTCGAAATGAAAAAGTTTTCAAAGAGATGGATAAATCAAGATAGCAAGAGTAGTCATGCGTGAATTTTGGAAACAAATAAATTGGTCCTTGGTCAAAGGTTTGGTTAAATAGTGTGTTGTAGTTGTTCAAAGAGGGTGTGGTCACTTTATAACCAAATGATACTATACCATTTCCCAAACAAATATTACAAGCTTAAAAAAACCCTTTGAGATCTCCATCCAAGTGCATTCATTGTCTTGCGATTGAAAATAAGGGCAAGCATATGGTATGGTACTTGTAATAATTGAGAGAACCTTTGTGAGAGTGAGTGTTTGCACTTAAATTCATTTATGCATAATAGATAATTTTTTGTGTGGTATTTCCTTCTCATGAGGAGGTATGTAGAATAATTCTTGTGGGTGAAATTGTAATCTTTCAAAAATGAGGCATAGGAGTATAGTTGAGTTTCTATCGATAGGGAGTCACCTCTAGAGGGTTGCTAATTGTTGCATTATTGTTCTTTAAAGTCTTTTGCACCTTTGAAATTATGTTTCATGTTGAGGAGAGTCATGATAATAGTGTTGCCCATGTTTGAAAGCTGCTTGTTAGTTTTAATAAAGTTTAAAGTCATTGTGATCATTTTGTTTCATTAATGAGCTTACAATTGCATGGTCTCATTGAGTAACAGGTAGTGTTAGCTGAGGACAAAAAATGTTTTAATTTGGGTATGTTGATGAGTAGTAAATTTATTACCCATTTACGTCCAAAATCATGCACACTACTTTGATTTAACGGTATGAATGTGACAACTTTGTCATTTGAATGCGCTAATTCCCATATTTTGTTGGTATACATGTGATGAGAAGAAAACAGGTGAAGTGAGCTAAAAAAGGATCAAAAAGTGAAGAAAAGTTCAAAAGCTGGAAAAGCAGGAGCAGGATCTGACCTCAGTTACGATGATTGCAGCTAGTCAAGATTAGACTGCATCAATGATTACGAAGGATTCACTGTGATTGTAGGAGTCATGATCGCAATCAATCTAGGACGATCGCGAAAACATGTTTTTTTACTAAGTAGCAGTTTAGTAACTTCATAGAAACGACCCAAAATCCCATATAGAGCAAAAACCCTTTCATTTTAGGTTGATCTTGCGACCTAGAATATACTTCGAACAATTTGAAATCCTACCAAATTGGGAAACTTATTGTGGCTTATTTCACAAGTAGTTTATGTTGTTATTGAAGTTGGATATTTAAGAATACTCTTGTTTGCATATTCAAGGATGCATTGAACAATGTTGGCTATCTACATTTGTCTTATATGCCAACTTACTTACGTATAATTTTTTATTATTCTTCAAAAGAAGTATGTTCCCTGCACTCTTTTTAATCAGAATAAGGATAAATTCCTAAGGTTAGAGTAGGGTGACATATCCTTAGGAACCTATAAGGCAAATTTTCACGTCTTGTTCCAATATGCACTTTAATTGATCACTTTTGAGGAGGAGTAGATCGGGTTCTCTATGAAGGGTAAGAGTTTTTGGATTTAAGAGGTTTTAGGTTCATCCCTATTCTTATTATGTCTATCATATTTATATTTTAATGATAGTCAAACCTTCTCATTAGAACCTGGTCCATAAATGTGGGATCATTTTTATTAGTCCAATGTTTTCCTAACCTAGTGAAAGAACTAATTATTTGAATTGATGTCTCTTTATGTTTTTTTTGTAGCTATCTACATTTTTCTTATATGCCAACTATTAGTTATAAAGACCCTCCATCCTTGATTTACTTATTTTTCAGGCATTTTGATACGTCCCATAGTAGCTACAGGTCATTTATGACTTCCGAGAACTATAAGTTCGGTTATCAGATAGTTCTTTTAGATTATAGGTGTATTTTTCTATTTTGGAGATTTTGTTATTTAGGATTTGGGATAAAACTCCTAGTAGATGACCTCTAATGAGAATTTCGCCAGGACATTAGCACTACAATATTGATTTTAGGATGGGGGGACCTTGGTCTAGTCCCGAGGCTTTCAGACTCATTTTGGACCGTTGGGTGGATTATGTGAAAAATGAAAATATAGGTGTTGGACCTAAATTTATTTAAAATTTAATGGTTCTATTAAGTATGGAACATCAAACTTGGCATAGTATCATAGTTCATTTGTATGCACGAAGTGATACGGTTATGGCTACCCCTACATGTACACGGCCTTTCACACGAAGCCAAGCGCGGGAGTTACAAACACTCCAAGCCTTGTTCATGCAAATGGCCGTGTGTGAGTTGTTGGCCGAACCAACTAAGGGTCTCAACGTCCTTATGTGTGAGGAGGGGCCTAAAGTGTAATAAATTAAGTCTTCAAGGAGGCCACAACCAAGCAAGGGCGTCTTGGTCTTTTTGCTCATTTTTGTTGTAGTATAAATAGAAGGTGATAGTGAGATATCCTTTAGATTATTTTGAATGCTGAAATTGTAACCTAAAAACACCAAATATCTTCTCTCTTCTTCTCCAAGAAACCGGTTCTAGATCTCACAAGTAGAGGAATACTTGTGTTGTCTCCTTGGCTAGAAACAAAGGTTTTGAGGTTGTTGAGTGCCTCTTGGTCTTTGTAAGAGCTTGGTGTTAATATTCATTAGGCTTAGGGTCCTCTCATGTTGTTAGGGTTCTTAGTTTCTTGAATATTGTATGTCAAGTTATTTATCTTCCATTATCTTGTTGTTGTTGTGTTGCTTTTCTTAACTTGAAAGTCTAGGGAAGCCGTGTGGGGCTTGTTTCGATTCCCTAGCATTATTGTATGCCTTGTTGTTCTCGGCTTGGACTTAAAAACCGAAAAATATATCTTGTGTTGTAATCTCTAAACCGAAAACTAAAACTTGTCACTCTTATGTTGTTGGACTAAAATCCGAAACTCTTGTGTTGTTGGTTTGATCTTGCATCATTTGGTATCAAAGCAAGACCGGTTGTGTTCTCACATAACCCATCTTGGGCTTGTAGTTCTCGGCTTAAAACCAAACTACACCAAGAAAAAAAAAAATTCTGAAATCTGAAATTTCTGTCCACTAAAGTGAAACCGAGAAAGGTGTTGCACACTTAGATCTAGGTGACATTTTGCTTGTTTAGTGAGTTTCTAGTGTTGGTTTCTTTCTCACCAACACTAAGGTGTCTAGGTCCAAGGTTGAGCTTGAAAAGTTGCATGTTGTAAGGTGGCCAAAAGTTGAATGTTATTGATGACCAAAGAAAAATCGGTGGATGTGTGATAATGTGCTAAGAAGGTGTTGAAGTTTGTGAAGTGTTCATCTCTTGAACTTGTGCATATTGTTCATCTTGTTGTGTGTTCAAGTGGTAGACTTATAAAGTTGATTGTGAAAGACTTGCACCCATCACTTTGTAGCCTTGTCAATCACTTCCCTTAAATCAAGGAGCCTTGTCTTGTGGAAATTGTCAACCAAACTCACTTTCTTGAGATTGAACAAAAGTCAAGACTTCAAATTTTTAAAGTTTTCCCACCAAAACACTTTTCAATTTCTCCCAAGTTGTGTGAATATTAATTCAAGTCAAAAAAAAAAAAAAAAGTACATATATGTATACATCCCACCCGAAGAGGAAAACGTGTGGACCATTGCATGCTACCTTGACACTATAGGCTCAACTTAGGATATATTCTTGTTGCTAATTGTTGATTCTTGGTTTCTCTTACTTGGTCTTAGAACTAATTAACCAACTAGTATCTTTCCACTAGGTTGTTAACTAGTTCCTTGAGCCGTTATTTCGTGTCAACGATTATTTGTGTGCTTTTATTCGTTTGAATGAGTTGCTGATTTTGGTTCTAGTCCGGCAAGAATTCTTTGAGTCTTCCAAACAAGAATCCATTCCGGCCAAGAGCTCACTCAAACCTTGTAAATCTCACGGTTACTAGCCAATTATACAACACTTGTGGGACACTAACTTGTGGTGATTAAGCGGCTACACCTTGACGATGGAAGGAACAACATCTCACCATCCGGATACTAATGCACTTGATTCAATGAGGGCCACTCTTGAGGCCGTCACTAGGACACTTGAACGGATGAATTCGGAGTTCGGGGCCGTGAGGGGGGACTTGGCAGCCATAAGGGGGGAAGTCTCGACTATTAGTGGGAGACTAGATCAAGTGGAGAGTCAAAGGAACTCTCGACCATCGACTCCTCTACATGTCTCTACCAATGGCCATGATCGGACATCCTCCGCAACCATCACTCCCGAAATGGTCCACCAAATGTTAAACGCGCCTCAAGCTCCACAAAATACCGCCAACCAATCTACCACCTTCCCTCCAAACCGAGACTCCACTAGACCACTACATTTCCAAACTCCTCCAATTCCACAAGAGGGATTTGGACGCCAAGCACCACCACTAAATCCGAACCCTCCTTTCCAAGCTCCACTAAACCAAAGGCCACAAATTCCAATTCCTACGAATCAAAATGGCCAAGGCCGACCAGCCCACTTTGACGGATATGGTAGAGAGGAGTATGATGGAGAGGGAGCCTTTGATGATGCTTATATGAGGGAGGAGGAGTTAAGAGGGGGTCGGGTAGAACCTAGGAGGTACCGGGGGTATGGAGATAGGGGAAACCGACACCAAGAGAGAGACGTGGGCATCAACACCATCAAGTTGAGCCTACCTATCTTTAAGGGTGAAAGTGACCCCGAGGCTTACTTGACTTGGGAATCGGCTTGTGACAAAGTTTTCCAAGTTAATGACATCTCGGAGGAAAAGAAGAGTTGTTATGCTATAGCTCACCTCGAGGGCTATGCTAACACTTGGTGGGAGTATATTAAGCGATTTGGTAATGAATTGGTTGATGGGCAGCCACCACCTTGGTTTCGGCTAAGGTATTTGATGAGACAACGATACCTTCCCGAGAGATACCGGCATGAGTTGCTTGCTAGATTGTATGGCTTGCGGCAAGGAGGCAAGAGTGTGATGGCCTATTTTGACGAGTTCCAACAACTCATGTTGAAACTTGATCACCGTGGGGAACAAATCAGCCACGACATCATCCGGTTCAAGTGTGGATTGAACAAAGAGATTTCCACTCACTTAACCCTTCATAGGTTTGAGACTATTGATGGTATATTCCAAGCGGCCCTAGAGATTGAGAGGGAACTTAAGGAGAGATCCACCTTCAAGGCAAGGGTCCAAACCCCCTCGGGTTGGACCAAGAACAAGGACCAACCCGGTCCTATGAAGCTGCCCGAACCCAAAATAGCTCCTAAGTTTCCTCCGAAGCCGGAGGCTCACAAGTACCCCAACCCAAAGGGGTTCCAATGTTTCAAGTGCCAAGGTTGGGGGCATAAGGCAAATGAATGTCCGAACCGGCGTAATGTGATCCTACGGGAAGGGAAGGTATACTACCTTGGTGAGGAGGTGGTGTCCGAAAGGGGGGAGATTGAGGCCGAGCCTCAAGATGGAGAGGAAGCCGAACATGAACCGAATGAGGAAGGAGTAGATGATGGTGAAGATGTCTATCCTCAAGAAGGGGAATGTGTGGTTCCGAACTTTGTGGTTAGGCGCGTTATGATTAGTAAGGCGGTAGATGACCCGAGCCAAAGGGAAAATCTATTCCATACTAAGTGCCTTGTAAAGGAAAGTGTGTGCACCTTGGTAATTGATAGTGGTAGTTGTACCAATGTTGCGAGCCATGCTATGGTGAATTTTCTGAAGCTACCGACCACACCACACACTAGTCCATACAAGCTCCAATGGTTGAATGATTGTGGTGAGTTGAAGGTCACACGGCAATGTGTGATTAGATTTAAGGTGGGCAACTACCACGATGAAGTACTTTGTGACGTGATTCCAATGCAAGCATGTCACTTGTTGTTGGGTAGACCTTGGCAATATGATAGGTCTACTAAACACGATGGGAGGACCAACCGGTACACGCTCGAGAAGGATGGCCGAAGGGTCACACTTCACCCTCTTTCACCCTCCCAAGTGAATGCGTGGTACCAAAAGATGAGAGAATTAAAAGGGAAAGGGGGAGAACCCGAGAAGGGAGAAAAAGGAAGGGAGGCCGTAGGTGAGGAGGTAGGCACATCCGAGACTATCTCAACGCCAATGGAAAGGGAAAACGTAGTGATGTTGGCTAGGAGGAAGGAACTTTTCATGGATCATGATGAAAACAAGCCAATGCTACTTTTGGCCCATTGCTTTAACACTAACCCCACTAATCCTTGTATTTCTCCTTTGATTTCTCATGTGTTGCAGGATTATGAGGATGTATATCCTAAAGAACTTCCGCAAGGATTGCCCCCACTTCGGGGAATTGAGCATCAAATTGACTTTGTGCCGGGCTCACAATTGCCAAATAAGCCGGCTTACAGGAGCAACCCTACGGACACCAAAGAATTGCAACATCAAGTTGAGGAACTCCTCAACAAAGGTTACATCAAGGAGAGCATGAGTCCGTGCGCGGTTCCGGTGCTACTAGTGCCTAAGAAGGATGGAACTTGGCGTATGTGTGTGGACTGCCGAGCCATCAATAAGATTACAGTAAAATATCGTCACCCTATCCCTAGGTTAGATTATATGTTGGATGAATTGAATGGTTCGTGTTTATTTTCCAAAATTGATTTAAGGAGTGGCTATCACCAAATAAGGATGCAACCCGGTGATGAATGGAAAACCGCCTTCAAGACTAAGTTTGGTCTCTATGAATGGATGGTTATGCCATTCGGCCTAACAAATGCTCCAAGTACTTTCATGCGGCTAATGAATCATGTGATGAAGCCATTTATTGGAAAGTTTGTGGTAGTTTACTTTGATGATGTGTTGGTATATAGTAAGTCTATTGATGACCATACAATGCATTTAAGGTGTGTGTTTGATGTACTCCGAAAGGAGAAGCTGTATGCCAACATGGAGAAGTGTTCTTTTGGTGTTGATAAAGTTGTATTCTTGGGTTTTGTTGTTAGCTCAAAGGGCGTGGAAGTGGACGACTCCAAGATAGACTCTATACGAAGTTGGCCGACCCCTAAAACTATTGGAGAAATCCGAAGTTTCCACGGGTTGTCAAGCTTTTATAGGAGGTTTGTCAAAGGATTTATTTCCATAGCAGCCCCCTTAACCGAGGTAATTAGAAAGGACGGACCCTTCAAATGGGGTGAAGAGCAAGCTAAGGCTTTCGAGTCCTTGAAGGCTATGCTCATCTCGGCGCCTTTATTGCAATTACCCGATTTTGATAAAATGTTTGAGGTAGAGTGTGATGCTAGTAAGGTCGGCATCAGGGCTGTTTTGATGCAAGAATGTAAGCCCGTGGCCTATTTCAGTGAAAAGCTCAAAGGGGCAACTCTTAATTATTCGACTTACGACTTGGAGTTGTACGCCCTTGTTAGAGCTTTGGGAAATTGGCAACACTATTTGTGGCCTAAGGAGTTTGTGATACGAACGGATCACGAATCGTTGAAACACCTTAAGATCCAAGACAAGCTGAATAGGCGTCATGCTAAGTGGATTGAGTTCATCGAAACTTTCCCCTATGTAATTCATTACAAAAGGGGAAAGGAAAATGTCGTTGCCGATGCCTTGTCCCGGAAGCATGTGCTTGTTGCTACCTTGTCGTTGAAGTTAATGGGTTTTGAGAGCTTGCAGATGTTGTATCCCGAGGATCCAACCTTTGCTCCTATTTTTAGGGAATGCGAAGAGTGGGGAAGGGACCGTTGGCTTAAGGAAAATAACCATTCCTCCTACTCTCGGTTCGAGGGATATTTGTTCAAAGGAAGGAGGTTATGTGTTCCTTCTAGTTCTTAAAGGGAATTGCTTGTGAGGGAGGCCCACGACGGGGGCCTCATGGGTCATTTTGGGGTAGACAAGACCCTCGGAATCCTAGAGGAGAACTTCTATTGGCCAAAAATGCGCAAAGATGTCACAAAAATTTGTAGTCAATGTGCGGCCTGCCGGAGTGCTAAATCTCGCCTCCGACCTCAAGGATTATACACCCCGCTCCCTACTCCCCTTAGGCCTTGGCTGGACATATCGATGGATTTCGTCTTGGGGCTGCCAAGGACTAGAAAGGGTCGAGATAGTATTTTTGTGGTTGTCGATAGATTTTCAAAAATGGCTCATTTTATTCCATGTGTAAAAACCGAGGATGCTCCTAGTGTAGCTTCATTATTTGTAGAACACGTTGTAAAGCTTCACAGAGTACCAAGGACCATTGTGAGTGATAGGGACTCCAAGTTCCTAAGCCTCTTTTGGAAGTCCATGTGGGGTAGGCTTGGCACGAAGTTACTTTTCTCCACGTCTTGCCACCCGCAAACCGATGGCCAAACGGAGGTAGTAAACAGAACCCTCGGGTCTATGCTACGCTCCATGGTTAAAGGTAAATTGACTTCATGGGAAGAACACCTACCCTTGGTAGAATTTGCATACAATCGGGTAATACATTCGAGTACGGGAATGACTCCCTTTGAATGTGTTTACGGCCTAAACCCCCTTACCCCTTTAGATCTCACTCCTTTGCCTAGTGATCTCATGACCAGCTTAGATGGGAATAAAAGAGCCGAGGCCATGAAAAAGATGCATGAAGCAGTGCGGATCAAGCTTGAAAGGAAGAACCAAGAGGTTGCAAAACGGGCAAACAAAGGGAGAAGGAAGCTAGTGCTTGAACCCGGAGATTGGGTGTGGGTGCACCTTCGAAAGGATCGATTTCCAGCTCAAAGGAAGTCCAAGTTGCTGCCAAGAGGTGATGGTCCTTTCCAAGTACTCGAGAGGATCAATGACAACGCCTATAAGATTGACCTACCACCGGAATATCAAGTGCACAACACCTTCAACGTCGGAGATCTCTCCCTCGTGGATGCGGTTGAAGATGATCACGTGCCGAATTTGAGGTCAAATTCCTCTCAAGATGGAGAGGATGATACGGTTATGGCTACCCCTACATGTACACGGCCTTTCACACGAAGCCAAGCGCGGGAGTTACAAACACTCCAAGCCTTGTTCATGCAAATGGCCGTGTGTGAGTTGTTGGCCGAACCAACTAAGGGTCTCAACGTCCTTATGTGTGAGGAGGGGCCTAAAGTGTAATAAATTAAGTCTTCAAGGAGGCCACAACCAAGCAAGGGCGTCTTGGTCTTTTTGCTCATTTTTGTTGTAGTATAAATAGAAGGTGATAGTGAGATATCCTTTAGATTATTTTGAATGCTGAAATTGTAACCTAAAAACACCAAATATCTTCTCTCTTCTTCTCCAAGAAACCGGTTCTAGATCTCACAAGTAGAGGAATACTTGTGTTGTCTCCTTGGCTAGAAACAAAGGTTTTGAGGTTGTTGAGTGCCTCTTGGTCTTTGTAAGAGCTTGGTGTTAATATTCATTAGGCTTAGGGTCCTCTCATGTTGTTAGGGTTCTTAGTTTCTTGAATATTGTATGTCAAGTTATTTATCTTCCATTATCTTGTTGTTGTTGTGTTGCTTTTCTTAACTTGAAAGTCTAGGGAAGCCGTGTGGGGCTTGTTTCGATTCCCTAGCATTATTGTATGCCTTGTTGTTCTCGGCTTGGACTTAAAAACCGAAAAATATATCTTGTGTTGTAATCTCTAAACCGAAAACTAAAACTTGTCACTCTTATGTTGTTGGACTAAAATCCGAAACTCTTGTGTTGTTGGTTTGATCTTGCATCACAAAGTTCCGAATAAATCTCGAGCATTCCATCGAAGTCCATTTTGGACTATGTAGAAATCTGGTGTGTGGCAACTGATAGTACCACTTAAGAACCTATTGGGCAACTTAGCGCCTATGATCCTCTCTAGAAGTCTTGGTCCAATGGCAGTAATGCCACTTAGCACCCAATGTCTGCTAAAGTAGGCACCACTTTAGCGCCATTGCATCCCTTTTAATGCCACCCCACGATTGATTGCCAGACTACTAAAGCGGTTATGTTGCCACTTTATAAGTAGGTACTTTAGCACCCTTG
Source organism: Capsicum baccatum var. pendulum (assembly GCA_030864225.1). Taxonomy (NCBI): domain Eukaryota; kingdom Viridiplantae; phylum Streptophyta; class Magnoliopsida; order Solanales; family Solanaceae; genus Capsicum; species Capsicum baccatum. The sequence goes on along the minus strand of CM061560.1, from coordinate 151,733,816 downwards.
TATCCATATTAATGGAACCTGTTGCCATTTATCCTTTTCCTATCATTTTCACACCAAATTGAGAGTACAAAGAGAGAAAAAAGTGTGAAATCAACCATAGAAGCTAAGGTAAGAAATCTTAGCTCTCCTTGATCATTTTCCATTTATTTTCCATTTAATTTACATCCTAAACCATTATAAATTTGTAATGACCCTTTAGGTTAAATTCTATATATCTACTTATTTTTGTCATTTATGGATTTTCTGTAGCTACCCCAAGTAATTTATGACTTGCTGGAACTAGCAGATTGCTTATCGAGAAGTTTGTTTGGGATTTAGATCAAATTTTCTATTTTAAAGATTTAGCTAGTTCAAATTGACTATCGAGAAAAAACATTAGTTAAATGACCTTATATTCCAATTCAGATTGTTCCAACAACTTCAAAATATCTATATTAGGATAGGGGTACACTTGGTCTAGTTCCTGAGACTCCTCGACTCAATTCGGGCTCTTGGCTGGAAGTTATGAAAAATAGTAAGTGGGTAGGGACCCACTTTTCATCAAAATGGCCTCAGATGGAAATTTTGATATCTATTTTCTTTGATAGGGTGGAATAATTTAGTTGTGATATGGGATTTTGGATTAATCCTGAGGGGTCTTCAAAATCATAGATCAAACTTGATGTTTCAGCTGGTGCACTCTGTTGGTGCACCCATTTAAGCAGCCATTTAGGTCACTTAATCAAAGGTATACTAAAGCACCTAGTTGACCGCTTAAGTAGTCATAATGGCTTAGTTGCATACCGCTAAAGCTGAACAAGTACCGCTAAACCTGTAGCTGCTAAAGTGGATAGGTACCACCTAGGTAGTACTTGTGTAGTTGTCAAGATATTGCTAAAGCGGCACTATGTCTCTTAAGCGGCCAATGTACGCCTAAGAGGCATCCGTGGACTTGGAAAGGGTATAAATATCCCATTTATTTTCATCATTTATCATTGTTTCTCTAGAATCGTAAACCTTAAAAACAGGGAAAATATTGGGATAACATTTGCAGGTGATTTTGGGGCTTTGATAAAGATTATTTTGGCATTTATCCTTCAAATTTATGGTGAGTTTCCATTAATTTCTTGCGCGAATTCTCTTTCTTTTCCTAAATTTCTTATAATATTTGTGACTTTATTTTAGCACCATTATAGCTCATAAATCATCCATTTTAAGAGTAGATATTCCTTGAGCATAGGGGGATATTGAGCTAGTCTCAAAACTGATGATTTCAATGAATAGGCCCCAGATAAGATTTTATGTAATTTTAGATCCAAAGCATAATCGTGCAATCTGGGTTTTTTATTCTTATTTTGATGAGTAGATTATTATTTTTAAAGCATGTGACCTTGAGAAAGCTTCATAGAAAGAGAAATCGGTGATTTAGTGGATTCTTTGGGCTTTCTTCAATGCCTAGGTAGGCTAGGTTTACCTTCTTACTAGATTGAGCTATCTCATAGAATAATTTTGATATTATGATAGATATGGGGTGGGATATAGTTGTTGGAAGTATGAATAAGAGTATTTAGTTTATTAGTCTTTTAGGCTATGGTGGAACAATAGACTTGTAATAGTTAGTGTAGTTATTCATTCCTTTTGTGGCTTGATCTTTGCGATATATATATTTAGAATTGAAATGCCATAATTACTCAAGGTAGGTGAGACTACCCTAGTTATTCATGTTATAGTAGAATTGTCCTTAGTCGCATAAGTTAAAGGAATCGCCTTAGTTGCTATTGCTTTAAGTAGGACCACCTCGGTTGTTCATATTTGAGAAGGATTACCATCATAGGGATATTTTTTTCCTATTTGACATCTAGTAATGAAATTAGATACCTTATCCTTGTTCGAGGTAGAAGTTTCCTAAGAGGATTATCAAGGATTAGAAGTAGGGCCCCTCCAGCCTAACTTAGGCTAAGAAATGATAACATTTTCAACTCATTTACGCATGATATACTCTTATTGATGGTAGGTTTTACACTTGAGGAGGTTGAGTATAATTATTGATCATGTTAGCTGGATAATTAAGGATTGATACTTCTTTTTGAGTATCACTAATGATATTGCTCATATGTCTGATTAAGGATATAATTTATAAGTAGGAGTTGTGACTTATACATGTGATTACTGTTAAGGCTTCTAAATATGTTTAATAATATAGCCTATGGCCATGCTTAATGATATAAATAATGACGTAGTTAAAAGGAATAACTTATAAACGAGATACAACTTACATACTTCATATTACCTATTAGTAATATGTGACTTGTCAATATAAATGGCTCATAGATATGGTATGACATATATACATGAAATAGCTTATGGATATTCTATGTCTTATATAGATTTTAAGGCTTATACATATAATATTGCTTATGGATATGATATGGCTTATAGATATGATGTGATTTATAGATACGATAATGACTTATAGATATAATAAATAGCCTATCGATATGACTATTGGTATGAATTTGAATATTCTTAAGAGTATTTCTTATCAACAGTAATATCAATATGGATCGCAAATATGGCTAATATTATGGTTTATAGACGTTATTATGGATGTGATATATGATTCTTGGTCCATAGTAAAAAAAAGTAATTGGATGGTTTATAACTATGAATTATTTTTATAATATATTTAGTTTAGCTTATTGAAATGGCTCACTAAAATGGCTAATTGAAATGATTTATAAATATGAGTTACAGTTCACGTTTGGTAGTTGCTGGTGGTGTTGATGGTATGAGTTGTTTTTTAAGTCTAAAAAATTCTTGATAATAGTGATGATGCTATTGACTTCTGGTTTGTGTTCGACATTGAGGATGGTTTATGGTGTGATATGGGAAGGGTTGATTCTCTATTATGGCATGACTGTTTTTAAATTTTTGTTGTTTAATTGTTAGTTTGCTTTATTTTATCCTTTAGGATTATGGGGCATGTGTTGAGTTATTTACTTTTCAACACTTATTTGCTTATGGGAGACAATGGTTAATTGTATGGACTCTAGGTTATCATTTTTATTAGCATTTATTTATCTATGTACAATAGTGTCAGTGATTATTTCAAGGTTTATCTTTTTTATCTTGACTTAGCTTATGCTACCTTGAATATTATAATTTTTATAATAGGTTTAGCTCAATTGGTCGATAATGCCTACTAAGTACCTATGTTTTTTCTACTCATACTACACTTACTAGTTATGACCATTCATTTGACATTCGTACAGAGTTGATTTCGAAGATTGGGTGAGCTCTTAGAGTCATAGTTAACCTTTTTTCCTTCTTTGTACCTCTAGCTAGTCTTTCATATATGAGATAGATTGTATTTGATTATTCAACACTCATTGTTTATTGTTGTTGCTATAGTATAAAGATTATTGAGTTTTTGGATGCTTGTTGGTTTTCTATCACCTATTAGACCGTCATGGTAGTATTATTTATATTTGAATCTTCAACAATTAAATTTTAGATTTTTTTCCATCTTCTACTAAATTATCCCATTGCATTTATCTCCGAGCTATGGTTCAGCTTACCTACTGATGTTATAGGGTAGATGCTTTCATATATAGTAAATTAGGTTGTGAAATTTTTTTATCAAATCCTAGGTTTCATTAGTACAGTTGGTACAAGAGCAAGTGTCTAGTAGAGTCCCGCAGATTCAAATGATGACCTCTGTTTCTCATATTCAAGAGACTATAGGACATTCTTAGGAGTTCTTCACTTCTTTCACTTTTTTTTACTAAGGGTCTGAGTTGGTTTCTAAAACATTCATTTGGTTTCACTCTTTTGCAGATGGCTAGGACATGCAGTACCGCTCCAAGAGATGAAGGTTTTGAGACTGAGCCTAAGGATCATATCACAATTCATGTATGACCGAAAGGTCATGGAAAACCTAAAGATGTGTCACCGGCTAATAGACGAGATATGTGACCTTCCCCAAACTTTATTCCCTCTACTGAGATAGACATTCTTCTACCACAAATAGCAGTGGGCCAGGGACCAGCCTTGGCTCTACCTAAATTATCTTTTCTCCAGTGCTTAGGGATTCTTTGGTTCAGATTATGGGATTGGTTGGTGGTACCACATCTAGTGATGCACACTCTATAGATTATATAGTGGTACTGAGGCAGGACCACAACCTGTAGCTGTCGCTCCAAGAGTCGAGGTCCCTCCTGCACCCGCAGATGCTTAGCCGGTAGTTTTCACGCTAGTGGTTACACAACCTACTATGTATTCTATGAAGAAGAATATTTTAGGTAGGTTCCACGCTAGTGGTTACGCAACCTACTATATCTTTGCATGTCTACAAAATGTTCAGTTATTATGGGTAGGTCTTTTGCTGAGGTTTTTTATCATACTCAGCTTATTTAGAAGATACAGTGCATGGACTATGAGGGTAGCAATAAAAGTCTATGATATCTATATAGGTTTAGTGGAAGTTATTGTAGCTCTCGATTCAAAGGCAATGGTTCTCTAGGTACGTACTATTCACTTTATCCATTTCAGCATCAGGGTTTGTCTAGTAGACCCGTTCAGGCCATGCTTCAGATTACTTATGGAGGCCAGTCTAGCTCTAGTAATTGTCTTATCTAGGTTGATGGTAAGTCTTCAAGGGGTTAATCTCTTGGCTACTCTAGTTGTGGTGGTAATTTTGTGTTAGATCTTTTAGTTTTAGTCCATTTCTTGGATCATGTTATGGTTATGGATCTTTTTGTCACTTCTCGAAGAAGTGCCTAAGATGCGGAGAAATTGTTTCTTCAGCTTAGTGTGTTTCACTTATTTGGGAAGTTTATCCCTCGGTTAGATGTGGTATTCATGGTTGTACAGATTATCCCCAATTTGCTCATGGAGGTTCTTAGATAGGTAGGATAGAAGGTCAGTTAGGAGTCCAGCTAGGTAGTAGTCGTGGTCAGTTGTATGCAGTACCTACTAGACCAGAGGTTGAGTCTTCGGATGTTGTTATTAAAGGTATAATTTTTATGTGCCATTAATCGGCTTTCACTTTAATTGATTTAGCATCCATTTATTCTTATGTGTCTATTTATATTGCTCGATCGTTAGATCTATCTTGGGATTCATTATCATGCCATTATGTGTATCCACTCTTATGGGATATTTTTTAGTAATGGATTGGGTTTTCAGATCCTGTGTTGTGACAATTAGATATATTTATACTCATGTTAATCTTATTATATCAGACATGGTGGATTTTGATGTGATTCTGTGCATGGACTGGTTATCCCATAATAATGTAGTCTTGGATTTTTTTCAAGACCTAATTTATCCATACTCGACATACCTACCATTGTGTGGCAGGGAACTTTTATCCGTGAACCGATAAGGATTATTTATTATATGTGTGCTAGGAGGCATCTTTCAAGGGGTTACAATTCTTATCTCACTTATATTCATGATCTCAGTGTGGAGAGTTTGCCGCTTGACACTGTTTTTGAAGATTGTGAGTTTTTTGATGTTTTACCTATAGATATACTTGAATTCCACCTACCTATGATATTGAGTTTTCTACTGATCTTTATCCTAGCACCCAACCTATATCTATGGCAACTTACCATATAGCTCTTGCCAAACATAAGGAACTAAATTCTAAGCTTTAAGATTTTTTTGGTAAGGATTTAATTAGACTGAGTGTGTCTCCTAAAGGAGCTCCCATTTTGTTTGTGAAGAAGAACAATGGTTCCATACAAATATGTATTGATTATAGGTAGCTTAATAAGGTGAAAATTAAGAATCATTAATCTATGTCTCATATCGATGACTTGTTTTTCTAGATTCGGGGAGTTACGATGTTCTCTAAGATTAATTTGAGGATGGTTACCATCAGTTGAGGATTTAGTCTAAGGATATCCAAAAGACAACCTTTAGGACCCATTATGGTCATTATGAGTTCCTATAATGGCCTTTGGTTTTACAACTTCCCCAGACGCATTTATGTATTTGACGAAACAAGTGTTCATGCCTTATTTGGATTCCTTCATGATTGAGTTCATTGATGACATCCTCACTTATTCAAGGAGTAGAGAGGAGCATGCAAATTATTTGAGGATTGTGCTATAGAATTTGAGAGATCCTATGCTTTTTGCCAAATTCCGTAAGTGTGAGTTTTGGCTTGAGTCAGTGACATTTCTTACGCATGTCGTATCTAAGGATGGGATTATGGTAGATCTGGTGATGATTGAGGCTATTCATGATTAGGATAAACGTAGATCTCTGACTGAGGTTCGTAGCTTCATTGGATTGGCTAGTTATTATAGACGATTTGTTGAGTGTTTTGCTACTATTTCAGCACCTATGACCAGATTGACTAGGAAGGAGGTTCCTTTCAGATGGTCCGATGAGTGTTTGTTAAGCCTTGGAAAGCTCGAGGATTTTCTTACTTCAACACTTATTTTTCTCTTTCTATTGAGGGTTTGAAGTTAACGTGCATTATGATGCTTTTGGTGTTGGTTTGGGTTGTGTATTCAAGCAACAGGGTCATGTTATTACTTATGCTTTTCAGCTAAAAGTTCAAGAGCACAACTTCCAAACTCATGATTTAGAGTTGGCGGTGGTAGGTTTCACACTTAAGATTCGGAGGAACTATCTTTATGGTGTGCACTATGAGATCTTTATAAATCATCGTAGTCTTCATTATTTTATGACCTAGAGGGAGATTAATTTTATGAATCATAGATGGATGGAGTTGCTTGAGTATTATGACATCTCTATCTTAAGTCATTTAGGTAAGGAAAACGTGGTAGTAGATGCGTTGAGGCGAAAGGCAGTGAGCATCATTACCCAACTTGATGATATAACACGATTTTTAAACCCTAGGAGAATTCTTTCTAGTGTATAGGTGAGGTCCTCGCTATTTGAGGTAACTTAGTATCATCAATTTTGGGATAAAAGATTTTCATCATCCATGACAAGCTTTTGAGTAGTGGTTCCAAGAGGGCTACCATAGATCTTGAGGGTGTCTAAAGATTCGATAGTTGCATTAGTATTTTGAGGATAAATGACTTGATTTAGTTGGTTGGGCATGAGGCTCCCAACTTTAGATCTTCTATTTAGAGAGTATAACTAAGATGTATAGAGATTTGATACATATAATTAGTGGATTGGTATAAAGTGAGATGTGGCAAACTTTGTATCTCATGGCCTATGTTGTTTGCAGGTGAAGGCCAAGCATCAATGACCTGATGGTTTGATTTAGACATTACCTATTCCTAAGTTAAATGGTAGAGGAGTGATACGGAAAAGAGAAGGGAACACAAAACAAACACCAAATCAGTCCACTAATCTTAAGGATTCGAGGACCAAGATGGAGACCACACTCGGATTCACTACTAACAACAAGAATACAAGATACAAGAGTGTATATTAACACCAAAACAGCTATGAAACGTGATCAACAAGATGAACAACAATAATACAAGTTTTGGATTCAACGAAGACCCCAAAACAGTCCACCACACAACACATACACGATATGCAAGAAAATAAAGATTGATAGTGAGACCAAGATTATTACAAGATTAAGAACCAAGTGTATTTCAACACTAACCCCTAATGAATGTAACAATCAAAACCACACTCTTACGGTGACCACCAAGGGAATGAACTAACCTTAAGATCTACCGTTTCCAAGCAAAGATCAATATTGGCTTTTCCAAGCCCTATGCTAAGGATGGCTTTTCCAAGCCCTACAACTAAGGGTGTTACACTCTCAAAAGAGAGAAAATATGTCTTTCAATCCTTCATCTTTCCAAATCTGCCAAGAAATGAGCTAAAATGACCTATTTATAGTGTAATACAAAAGAATACAAAAAGACCACTTTGCCCTTAATGATAGGTGCGGCCATGGTGTGTAAATACACAATGTGTAATGTCCAAAATGCCCTTAATTAAGGTCCAAAACCGTGAGTCCTCACTCTTAAATGCTCCAAGCAATCTTCCATACGCGAGATTGCTTTAAGTTACGCTCAAAATGGGTCCTCCATGCATGTTCTTGTATTATCGAGGTGACCAAGTCTTGAGCCTCTATGTGTTGGCCTCCAAAGATGTCATCGAAAGATAAGATGGCCATTTGTCCCGTATCATCCTCCCCTTCTTGAAAAGGATTCGACCTCGAATCCAAACCTTGCAAAACCGAAGAGAGGACAAACAAATACAAACTCCTCATGGCATGAGGGTTAGGGTTAGCATAACAAATCATCTCAACATGCCAAGGTTGCACATATTTGCAATATAACCAAGAATCCTTTGCAAGGAATATTAAAAACTCAATAAAAGATGTACAAAGGATTTGGTTATTGGATACATCAAGAGTGACACTTTGCTTGTCATGTAGACCAAGCAACAAGTTTGGTGCACCAACATCACCATTTCTAAATTTGGCACCGGGTTCAAATGGGAAAAGTAGCCATAGACACGGGTCTCGACAACACTTCCCTTTCCCGTGGTCTACACCCAAACTAAATGGCATACTCTCTACAATAACATACATATGATCCAAAGCAAATAGAGAGTAGAGAAAAGTATCACTCAAATCGACTTCTACTAAGGTGCTCTCATGTGTGTACTCACTACTAGTTTCCCAATAATCACCATGAGTACTCTCAACAATGAAATCACACAAAGTAGAAGAAGAAGTAGCTTTCGCAACTACACATTCCTTACCCTTAAGAGGACTCTCATCTTCCAAGAAGAGATTTCCCTCTTTAGGAGGAATATTGTCACACCATAGTGGGTTAGCATATAGGCTATAGCTTCCAAGGCAAGCTATACCATCATTTTCACCACTAGGTTCATTAGGAGTGTTTAAATCATCTTCAAACAAGACATTGTACCTAAAAAGAGTGTGATCTACCTCACGGACAGATTTGGAACAAGCAAGTTCCTCACTCTCTAAATGATCAATATCAAGTTTCAAGGATGTTTCAAACACAATATTACCCCAAGAAGAGCTCTCGGGTTCATTCTCACTTTGATCAACATTTTCAACATCATCACACACTTGAGGTTCATTAATTACATCATACACGTCCTCAAGTGGTGGGTAATTTTCACACATAAGTTGATCAACACAAATTTCAGAAGATAATGTACTTTCATTCAACATAATGGTTTCAACACTAGGTGGACATAAATCGATCTTACAAGAAGAGTCTATTCGGTCATCAATAGGATCAACTAGTGTATCCACACTCACAACATGTACATCATCATCAAGTGGCAAAGAAATAATACACTCACATATAGGCAAGCTACAACTCACACTCAATGGGCTACTGGCCACACAATTATCATTCACATGTACAAAAGTGTAAGAGTTTGCCATTTTACCTTGAAGTCCTTGAGTAGATTCTTCTTTGTCATGGTGTGAAGGTCCTCCAAAAGTTTGGGCAGCAACTTTCTTTTGGCATTGTTCTTCTTCACTTTCCATGTTGCTACCTACACAAATGTCCTTAGAAATAGAAGGACAAACAATGTTAGCATGGTTTGGTGGTAATCCTCTTACTTTGCTCCACACAACCTCTCCTTTTTCCACTCTCGGATTACCACCTTTCACTCCCTTACTCCTCTCAATCTTTTGTCTCTCATAATAATTCAAATTGGAGTAGGTAGGAACTTCTTTTTGGGGCCCGGGCAGAATGTACGTCTCGAGGCAATTTCCCCATCGGTCTCTTACAATATTAGGCCAATTTTGCATATTTGGAACTTTATGTTGTGCAAACCAATCGGCGCCTAAGCTCACATGACCATAGGTTATGGGAAAAACATCACACCACACCTCCTCATGGTAATTAAATTGGGAGAAGACAACTTTTACCCTCTCGGTAACCTTAAACCTGTCCAAGAAGTATGGAACAAGTAAAGGCTCACAAAATAACCCCAAGTAATCAACCATGGATGGAACAATGTAGTTTCTATAGTACCTATCATTTAACACAACGAGGCAGCCCGGTATCCCACAAATGGTCACCTTTCCGGAGTGTACACTCCTTCTCGGATCAACATTGTAAAGCACATGAGTACCCCTCGATTTTGGAGATGTATATCCTCTTCTTCCCATTGGACAACCTACACTATAGCTAGTATAACCATTCACACTATATCGACCTTGATAAGAAGTACTACAAGGTGGAGAATATGAATCTTCACACTCCTCACGTGTACTCTCATCATAGCTCTCATAAGGTTTACAAATGACAGGGTTATACCTAACACCAAATCTAGGTTCGGAGTGGGGAGTGCAAGACTCCTCACATGTCCCAACTTCATCATAAGATCCATCACGAGGTCCTACATCATCTCCAAAGTCACCATAAGCACTAGGCACTTCATTCACCTCATTTTCTCCCTCAAAACAGTAATTTTCAAATCTGCCTATGTTTTGACCATGGCTATTTTCATAGCCTCCGCAATCTTCCTCAACTTCGTAGCCATAAAAACCCTCACTACAATCATAGTCTCCCATATTGTAGTCACAATAATCCCCGGCTATCAAAGTCATGTTCCTCTTATATCACCCTTTAAACCTACAAAATGAACAAGCAAGATTAGTAGTAAAGCTCCTCACCAACACTCGTATACACTCACCTTTGTGATTCTCACAATTGGAGCGACGAATATTGAAAGCTGCTTATACTCCGGTAGTCAATAGGATGTCAATTCTACTTGGTGGCCGGAATAGATTCTTGTTTGATCGACTCAAGACACAAAATAAAATTTCCTTACGAACTTGAAATAAAGAAGTTACAACGAATTAAAAATGAGAAAAGCTCACAAATAACGAAGACACGAAAGAAACGGATTCAACAATTAATCTACAACTAAGTAGGTGATTACTAGTTGTTAATTAATTGGAAGCAATAAAATTGAAACTAAGGAACAACAAAAGGAAACTACTAAAATCTGAAATTTGAGCTTATTAATGACGTGAACAGTAGCAAATGGATGACGTGGCAGCATGCAATTGGTTTTGGTCTCACTCAATTTAAGCACCAATTCTGAAATTTAAATCTATACATAATTTGGAAAGGATAACAATTTTTCTTTGGAGGGAAAACATAAATCTTGAAATAAGAAAAGTACCTTGTCCCACAACACTAGGTTCTTGAAATAAGAAAAAGTACTTGTCCCATAACACAAGGTTCTTGAAATAAGAAAAAGTACTTGTCCCACAACACAAGGTTCTTGAAACAAGAAAAAGTGGTTTGTCCCACAAAACAAAGTTCTTGAAACAAGAAAAAGTAGTCCCACAAAACAAGGTCTTTGAAATGAGGGAAAGCTGAAAAAGTAGAAGTCTAGTCTAGGAAGTGTTGGGTTCAAGGTTTCTCACAACAAGCTTTACATCTTTTCATCTTCACCTTTTTGAATCTATATTGCCCTTTTGATTGTCTTAAGTTGTAAGAAAAGATGAAGAACTAGATGAACACCACAACAACCTTCAAGAACACAACAACAACTTCTTCAAGAACACCAACAATTCCAACGGCCAACTCCAACCCACAACAACAAACAACCAAGTCTCTTTAGTGTTTGTGTCTTCGGTTTTAACAAGAGATGAAGGTTGTGAAGAGCTTCAAGAACAACAATATTCACCAAGAATAACAACAACACTCCTTTCAACAACAACAACAACCAAATACACGGCCAATCAGGTTTCTCAACAACAATGTCTACCACAACAATGTTCAACAATAATGGGCCAAGCTTATGTTCACAATAACAACATCAAAATACAAGCTCAAATCAAGATATAGACTCAATGTGTTAGTGAGGAACAAAACTAACACCTAGATACAACAAAGACAAATAAAAATATCGGCCAAGACACAACAAGAACACAATTTTCGGCCAAGAACACAAAGTGGAGATTGCTATTTTCTGGAATTTCCAGATTTCAGTTTTTTTTTTTTTTTTTTTTTGTAGTTTTCAAGTCTCAAGCCCAAGATTGATCTTGTAGGAACAAGATCAAGCCATGCTTTGATACCAAATGATACGAAAAAGAGAAGGGAACACAAAACAAACACCAAATCAGTCCACTAATCTTAAGGATTCGAGGACCAAGATGGAGACCACACTCGGATTCACTACTAACAACAAGAATACAAGATACAAGAGTGTATATTAACACCAAAACAGCTATGAAACGTGATCAACAAGATGAACAACAATAATACAAGTTTTGGATTCAACGAAGACCCCAAAACAGTCCACTACACAACACATACACGATATGCAAGAAAATAAAGATAGATAGTGAGACCAAGATTATTACAAGATTAAGAACCAAGTGTATTTCAACACTAACCCCTAATGAATGTAACAATCAAAACCACACTCTTACGGTGACCACCAAGGGAATGAACTAACCTTAAGATCTACCGTTTCCAAGCAAAGATCAATATTGGCTTTTCCAAGCCCTATGCTAAGGATGGCTTTTCCAAGCCCTACAACTAAGGGTGTTACACTCTCAAAAGAGAGAAAATATGTCTTTCAATCCTTCATCTTTCCAAATCTGCCAAGAAATGAGCTAAAGTGACCTATTTATAGTGTAATACAAAAGAATACAAAAAGACCACTTTGCCCTTAATGATAGGTGCAGCCATGGTGTGTAAATACACCATGTGTAATGTCCAAAATGCCCTTAATTAAGGTCCAAAACCGTGAGTCCTCACTCTTAAATGCTCCAAGCAATCTTCCATACGCGAGATTGCTTTAAGTTACGCTCAAAACGGGTCCTCCATGCATGTTCTTGTATTATCGAGGTGACCAAGTCTTGAGCCTCTATGTGTTGGCCTCCAAAGATGTCATCGAAAGATAAGATGGCCATTTGTCCCGTATCAAGGAGTCCCATGGATTTTGTTAGTTTTATGCCGTAAACTTCCTATTATTCCGATGGTATTTAGGTTATTGTGGATTGATTGACTAAATCTGCCTTTTCATTCGTATTCAAATGTCCTTCAGTGATGAGAGGTTATCTAATATCTATGTTCGTGAGATTATCTATTGTGTGCCTATATCTTTCATATCAGACCAAGGTTCAGTGTTTACTTCTTTCTTTTAGAGATTTTTTCAGGAGGAGTTGGGTAGTCAGGTGGATTTTAACACAACCTTTACTACAGAAAAAAGGCCTATTTAAGACCATCATTCAGGGATGGGTCAATAATTTGGGCTCTAAAAGTATACTTATTAGGATGAGATTTGATTCCGCTCCCTAATTGTACATTTTTTTAGGAAGAATAAAATTTGGTTCTAAGAAAATTATTAAATGGTCCCATTAATAATTTATAGAGAAGTACCACAAAATTATTATAATATTAATTTTTTTTAATAAAAATAATATATGCTAATCAAACTTAAGGCGCCAAAAATGAAAAGACTCTCTGTATTCTCTAATATCACGCCCTAGGTATTGTTGCTCAAAATTTCCACCATAAATTTTCTCATTGAACGCTACGCTACCGGAAGCCATTCTGTCAAGTTTGTTTAACTCTGTGGTAACACATATCCTAAGAGACGTCGCTTCTTGCTCCATCATTGGAAACCCTCCTTCATGTTTCATTGGTAACATCTTCATTCTTTTCATCTTCCTCGACCTGTACAATCTTCAGTAGGACAGTCAAACTTATAACTTGATGTGAGAATTTGACCTGAACTGGTTGGTGAAAAATCCATAACCTTTTTTCAAAAAAGTCTCATCCACTTTGGACTCCTTCTATGATTATTGATAAGTATGGTACTCCTATTTCTTTTATTTTTTGGTAAAAGCAGTAGAATTGATGGATTGTTGTGGAAAGGATATTGAAGGGCTATCCTAGTAAATTTCATAAAAGGGATGTGTAAGACTAGGGGGTGAAATGTTCACGGCAAGAATGAATCCTTGTGGTGATTGAATTCCTTATTTATTGACAAAAGTGAAATCACTTTTAAATTAATTTTATTTGTATGTACATTGGGAGTTGAGCATATATCATTGACATTCATAAGTTATGTCCAATCTGTCTTATGCATCCCTAAATCTCTCTTATTTCCAATCGCAGTTTCCATTATCGGCATGATTTCTCATATCCTTGAAATGACAAAAGTAAAGCTTTTTGTTAACCAAAACATCAATTTCACCAAAACTTCAGTTGTTGATCGCCAATTCAAAATCAAAAATCATAAGTTCTTTGATCCATTCAGCTAGTAAATTATCAATTTAATAGAAATCTGTTTCACCTACAAATTTAGCTAAACATATTGCCCTTAAAAACTTTGTTCCATAGAAATGACCTTCTTTATCTAAACTATGCATATTGTTAAATTTTTATATCAATTTTAATTTGTTAATTAGTTGATAGAACTATGTATGCTGTGAAATTTTTATTTTGATTTTTATTTGTTGATCTATTCGTCTGCCTTTGAATCTGTTGAAGTATGTGTGTAATAATTTGTTTGTTCGATGAATTATATTTTTGAATTGATACTAAGCATCTAGTCCTATAAAAATGTATGCTTTATAGTTGAAGTCAAGATTGTTCATATGAAATAAGAGAGTGCTTTGTTATTTTTAAGATAATTTATGTTGCTAATGTCTATAATAACATAATACTATTTGTCCTTGAACCAGTTTTTATTGCAAATTAAGATTACTATCTGTCCACTTAAGAAAAATGTTGAAGATCCTGAGTTCTTTCTTTGTTCTCATTGTTTGGCTTTGAAGGTCCATATCCTGTATGGATTTCTGTTAGGTGTATGCTTTGAAATTGTTCTGCTTTTACCTTTTCCTTCTTTCCTTTCCACCGCTCTGAGTGAGGTGGGGTTTACCATAATAAGGTGAAGCAAGTAGCGAAGAAGAAATTTGAGAAACTTGAACCTTCTAATTAATAGGGTTAGTGGTTAAGTACTTTGAAAATCCAAGTACGCATTTGAATTTTCAACTAGTTTAGTATGTCTAGATATTTAATAGATATGAAAGTTGGTGGTGATGGTTCGTGTTTGGAACTAGTTTGGCAAATGGATTCACGTGTGTGCTGGTTCACATAATAACTTCTTAGATAATTATCGTGTGTCTTTCTATGTTTCTCCAAGTTCCGAATAGAAGCAACCATATGTAACATCTATAATAGTTGATCAATGTCCTGACAAATCCTTTTTTGAATGGTACAAGTGAAAGAAGTTGGATTTATAATGAATTACATGATTAATTTTTCATAGAATAATGTTACTGTGTATTCCACTGATCAGTTTCTCTCTTCATAGATGCCCCTATCCAATGTGATGTTTTATATACTCAGATCAAACTTTGAGAGGGAAAGAAAAGGGGATTTACATGTTCTAGCTTTTTTCTAATTCTTGTTTTGTACTTATTTACTACACTTTTAAGTAATTTCTGGTTTAAACATTATTGTGGAACTTAAGTTGTTCCTCCACTCTCTGAAAAATTAAAATAAAAAATAGAGTGTGGTATAGATCGAGGTGGTTATATTTAATACTCTGTTGTCCTTTTATTTCTCATATAGGTAGGTGGAATATAGGGCCTTGGTGGATTTGCTAAAATGACAAATTGTTGCAGCCACCAGGACACTACACCTTCCTCATCAAAGAGTGCACTACACAGTACACATAACTGTAAAGTGAAATTGCAAGTAAATATTTTCATGATTAAGAACAGGATATTAGAAATTGAATAAAGAAATCTACTCTTGAAATGTGAATTAGAAAACAAAAATTGTCTATTCAAAGCTAGAAACTTTGAAACTAAAACTCACCTGAAAGCACATTATACCCTGTCTGGGAATTGAGCTCTTAAACTCAAGTAGAATTATTTTGTTGATCCTCTATCTTAGAATTGACATCTTTCTGGGAGATTAAGGTACAATACTTTTGGCCTACTTGAAAATTTTTGTGCTGCATATAAACACATTTCTTGTTACTGTAATTATTTGATACAGAGGAAACTTGCTATTACTTTTTTAGGTAATGTTGTTTCTAATGAAGGGATTATGATAAATCCAAAAATTTTGTGGTGGTTAAGAAGTGGCCTATACCATGACACCAATCAATATTCAGAGCTTTTTGGGTTTAGACAGTTATTATAGTAGGTTTATTAAGACCTTCCCATCTATTACTGCCCCACTGACTTAGTTGACTCAGAAGAATGCCAAGTTACTATGGTCCAATGCTTGTGAGGGTAGTTTTGAGAATTTGAAGGATAAGTTGATTTCAGCTCCTCTTTTGACCATACTCGAGGGTACTGATGGTTTTGTTATATATAATGATGCATTCTATGTGGGACTCTATTGTGTTTTGATGCAGCATGGTAGGGTTGTAGAGTATGCTTCAAGACAACTTATAGTACATGAGAAGAATTATTGGATTCATGATTTGGAGTTATATGTTTAGTGTTTTCTTTTAAAATTTGGTGCCATTCACTCAAAGCAGATGAATCGCAGGAAAAGCAAATATCTTGAGTTAGCTCAAGAACTATGATATGAGTCATCACTAACATTGGGGTAAATCTAATAAGGTTGTTGATGCTCTTAGCAGGTTATCCATGGGGAGTACATCTCATATTGATGAGGAGAAGAGAGGTATGGTGAAGGATATTCACTTTTAAGATAATCTTTGAGTTCACCTTTTGGAATTAGAGAATGGAGGTGTGATCATTTAAGAGGTGGTGAAATTATCTCTTGGTGCAAAAGTGAAGAAGTAGCAAGTTTTGAATCCCATCTTGATGAAGATCAAGGATGATGTTGGTAAGCAGAAAATCTTGGCTTTTGAGATTGGTGGTGATGTATCCCGAGGTATCGAGGTAGATTGTGTGTTCCCACTATTATTGGGTTGTGTGAAAAGATTTTGGCTAAGGCTCATGAATCAAAATATATGATCATTCCTTTTTCGACGAAGATGTATCATGACTTGAAGGAGAATTATTGGTTGAATAACAATAATAGAGATGTGGAAAATTTCATGATTAAGTATATTATTTGTCAACAAATAAAGGTTTAGCACTTGAGGCCTAGTGGTTTTCTAAAGAGATTAAGTTGCCTATATCAAAATGGGAAGTGATTAATATGGATTTCGTTACTGGTCTTCCGTGATCACATAGTTTGTTTGATTCGATTTGGGTCATCGTGGATTGGATGACCAAGTCTACTCATTTCTTGTTACGAGAAAAAATTTTCCACAGATGATTATGGAAAGTTGTTCATTCAGGAGATCATCAAGTTGCATGGTGCTCCAATTTCCATTGTATTTTATTGAGGTATGCAGTTCTTATTGCACTTTTGTCATCCTTTTCAGAGAGGTTTAGGAACTATGGTGAACCATAGCACCGCTTTCCATCCTCGGATGGATGGGCAAGAAGAGAGAACTATTAAGACTTTGGAGGATATGCTAAGGTCATTTGTGATCAATTTTGGTGGTACTTGGGTTGACCATTTGCCTCTCGTAGGGTTTACGTATAACAATAGCTATCAATTAAGCATTCAGATGGCTCCATCTAAGGCTTTGCATGGTAAGATATGTCATTCTCCTATTGGGTGGTTTGATGTTAGTGAGGTTGGGTTGTTTGGTCTTTATTTGCTTCATCAGGCTGTGGAGAAGGTGAAGGTTATAAGGGAAAGGTTAAATGTTGCCCAAAGATGCAAAAGGTCCTTCGCGAACGTGAGGCAAAGAGAGTTGGAGTTTGATGTTGGCGATTGGGTATTCCTGAAGGTGACTCTATTGAAGGGAATGATGAGATTTTGAAAGAAGGGGAAGCTCAGTCACAGGTATGCCAACCTGTACTTTATCTTGAGGAGAGTGGGCAACTTTGCTTATCAGTTAGAGTTGTAGTCTAGTTCAGGTTTCATTCATCTGATCTTTCATGTTTCGATGTTGAAGAATTGGGGGGCCTCCTTCTTCTAGAAGGCCATTACTTTCTAGTTTATCTTCTATCATGTACTTTCTTTGGACTTATTTTGGCTATCGCCGGGGGCATGTCGCGACATTGATATGTTTCAGTTTGTGTTTGATATTTTATGGATTACGGTGGACTGGGTACTGGTTGTGGTTGAATCTTGTACTTCTTAAGTTCTGATTATTCTATCTTGTTATGTTTTTGGAATTCAGCCACTTTTAGTGTAGTATGTTCTTTATGACTAGGCAAAAGGGGTGGTCTCTGGTCCACAATGGAATCGGGATGCCTGTCATAGAGAGGCCCTAGTTTTGGTCGTGACAGATCCACTAGGTAATTTTTTTATTTCCTCTCATTTTAAAAGTTTAGAGATTTCCTATAGATGCCCTAAGTCATTTATCTCTTGCTAGAAATGACATTTGTTTTTCGTATAATTTGTAGAGCCAATTTCCGGTTTTGAATTCTTCATTGGTTCAAATTGGCTAACGAGCGGAAAGTTCAACAAAACACCTTGTATGCCAATTCTAACCCTTCCAAAATCTCTGGAACATCAATTTTACGTAAGGTGGACCCTTGGTTCTAGACTTGAAGCTCTCAAACTTATTTTGGCTAATGATCGGGCGTAACAAAATATTGAAAGTGGGTGTGGAAACTACTAGGCATTTAAATGACCTCTTATGAACATTTCGACTGTGCCATTGAGTTCGTAATGTCTAATTTATAAGGTAGCAAGTTTAATTGCGTATACCGAATGAATCTCAGGGAGTTTGGCGGAGACTCAAATATATTCCAAGTTTCCAGCTGATGAAAGAAAATCGAGTGCAATCGCGAGCTCTTTAGGGACTTGACTAAATTGGAAAGTACTACTTTAGCAGCTATTTGGCTGCTAAAGCCCTAGTTGCTTTAGTTGACACAGACTGCCTTAGAGGCCTTCCATGTCAGTTAGGTACTGCTTTAATAGTTTGTTGGGAGCTTTAGAGCCTGCCAATAACGTAACCCAGTGTCCACTGATGTGGTATCTGTGTACCTATGAAGGGTTTATGACCCGACCCAACCGGGGGACTTGTTGAAATGGGCGTCCCAAGTCCGACCGGGATCTGTGACCACCCCTGTTACCCAACCTAACCTCCTGCCGCCTTCCCTGAGTTATTGAATTTCGAGCACAATATAACAAGATATTGTAACATCTCACTTGAAGATTTTGGGATAGGATCACAACCTTGACCAACCAAATCGAGTCCAACCATCCCATACCAACCATCCAACCATACCAAACCAAACCAATACCTAAACTAGGGCCATATACCAGACCATGACCAAATACGTTCCAAAACATAATATGATTAACAACAAAATGAAATACAATGGAAAAATGAGAAATTATGCCCAGTGATGTCAGTCGTAATTCCAATGATAATATTAAGGTCGACACCCATATTGATCCTACCCAATCAAACCAATAGCAGTAACGCAAAGGCTCTGACCAACAGTGTAAGAATATCAAGTTGGGACATGCCCCCAACCATAGCCAAAACCAACCTCCATAAATAAATTAGAATGTCTAAAAATACCCATAACATGAAATGGAGCCTTTCAGAATGATGGAAGATTACCACTTCAGTCCAACAGTTGTCCCCAAGCTAATCACTATGTAGGAGGAATAAAACGGCAGGTTCCTACATAGCGTGGGTATACCGCCGCTCGAAGATGGGTTAGCGAATGATTGCTAGCATGAAATTAGTATAATGATAAAATAATGCCATTTACAAAACCAAGTGAAACCATCTATAAGTACACAACCATATATATATATATATAACCATGATGGGAAAGGGGACTGGGTTTACCATGCCATTAAAACCATTACCTAGGTTTCTCGCTTTGTTGTCCTAAACTACCCGCGGGCTATATGGGTTTATATCCCTTACTAAAAGTGCCCTAGTGCATGAAGCTACACAACCATGGAATAAATTATGGGATGAATAGTCCATCCACTAAAATATAGTGTGACTTCATGCACACGATCACCAAGACCAAACCTCACAGTGGCAAATATGAGTTTCCAGTTTTGGTCTCGCTGGGACCTCCACCTTCCACGACTTTTCAACTCACCTCACTATTATAGCCCTATTAAAACCATTACCATACAACAAACCAATCCATTAAACATTTATTAACCAAGACCATTAGTACTGGTATCGCCATAGGACTATACTTTCCATGATTTTTCCATAGCAATCCATATATAGGTTTAAGGGATTCCAAGTACCCTATAGGATTTCCAATTAACCAATACCATGGCAACCAAGGCCTTTCCAATCAATTTAAAAAAATTTAAACCATTCATATCATTTAGGGATCCATTACCAAGTTCAAACCATGCATAAGTTCTATTGAAAAACCAACATTATAGTGAAAACATGGCCAAAGGCAAAATTATCAAACACATTGGGGGCATAGTATTTCCAAAACTAATTTCCATTTCAAAAGACCCATTCCCATGCAAGCAATTAGTCAAAACCATCATTAATGCATATAAAAGCAGAATTAAAACATGGGAAAACAATAACAACGAATTTATAACCAAAACCACCAAATCATAGTTAAAAACCAAAAACATACAACATTTAAATCATAAAACAATATATGAAACCATGCCTTTAGTTAGAACTAACAGTAAGGGAAGAGAACATACCTTAACTGACAAAGTAGACGGTGAGAAACTACCAACACGATCCCCAAATTATTCCTTTGGTTAAAAACCTAGTTTTCTTTCCCAAAAGCTCTTGAGAGAATTATAAAGTGTTTAGGACGAGTTTCTAAGTGTTAATGAATATAATGATAGGGTAAATAGCCTCACAATAGGAATATAAGTTGTGGGACCTTATTAGGGTAAGTGGGGAAATGTCTAGAATACAACAACTTAAGTTGCACAAAATCCCATAATAGTGGTGTGACTAACCCTCACGAGTCGTACCCTTCACCATGAGTGGTACCTACCACTCCTATCCTAATCCTTAAACCTTGGATCCAACACTGTCCAGTGTATGAATAATCCTACCCATGTCATATTGAAAGCATACAATGCTTACCCTTCACCTGTAACCCTGGCAAGATAGAATCATCGAAGGTTTAAACACTGTCCACCTAACGAATCCTAGTTATGACTCATACCCTGCCTTATGGCTCCTGGTGAGCAACTCATACAAAGATCCAACATATGTTATAGAGTCTAAGGTTAAGTGAAGGAACCCAAAAATCTGTATCCAACCATACAATTCGTACGACCACGCCGTACCCATTCCAGTGACCAAAATTTATCCCAAGAACTAAAATTGGTCAGCTTACGACTAGACTGATACAGTTAGGGCAGCCTCCACAGGTACACGGCCTTTCACACGAAGCCAAGCTCGGGAATTACAAAAACTCCAAGCTTTGTTCATGCAAATGGCCGTGTGTGAGTTGGTGATTGAACCAACCAAGGACCTAAACGTTTTTATGTGTGAAGAGAGGTCCTAATGTGTAATAAACTACTCTCCAAGGTTGGCACAAGAAGCAAGGGCGGATGGGTCATTTTACCCCTTTTGTTTGTAGTATAAATAGAACATGTTAGAGAGTTATTCCTTAGTTTTTGAATGCTGATTTTTGTAACCTAAAACACTAAATCTTTCCTCTCTCTTCCACTCATAGAAGCCGCCCCTATTATCTCACAAGTAGAGGGATACTTGTGTTGTCTCTTTGGCTAGAAACAAGGGTTTTGAGGTCGTTGAGTGCCTCTTGGTCCTCGTAAGAGCTTGGTGTTTATATTCATTAGACTTAGGGTCCTCTCTTGATGTTAGGGTTCTTAGTTTCTTGAATGTTATATGTCAAGTTATCTATCTTTCTTATCTTGTTGTTGTTGTTGATTTTGTTATCTTAAAGTCTAGTGAAGCTGTGTGGGGCTCTTTTCGATTCACTAGCATTGTTATCTATCTTGTTGTTCTTGTGTTGTGGGCTGAAAAACCGAAACTTAAACTTGTTGTTCTTGTGTTGTTGGATTGAAATCCGAGCCTACTTGAAGCTCTTGGTGTTGTTGGTTTGATTTTTGTATCATTTGGTATCAAAGCAAGACCGGTTGTGTTCCAACATAACCCATCTTGGGCTAGTTCACGGCTTAAACAAACTACACCAAAAAGAAATTCTGAAAATCTGTCCATTAAAAGTTGAAACCAAGAATGATGTTGTATGTTTAGATCTAGGTGTTATTTTGCTTGTTTAGTGAGTTTCTAGTGTTGGTTTCTTTCTCACCAACACTAAAGTGTCTAGATCCAAAAGTTGAGCTTGAAAACTTGAACATTGTGTAGTGACTTGAAGTGGCCGAAAGTTGTATGTTGTTGATAACCAAAAAAAATAAAAATCGGTGGTTGTGTGTATGTGCTAAAGAAGTTGATGAAGTTTGTTCAGGTGTTCATCTTTTGAACTTGTTCACCTTGTTCATCTTGTTGTGTGCTCAAGTGGTAAGACAAGCTATAAAGTTGTTGTGAAAGACTTGCACCCATCACCTTTTAGTCTTGTCAATCACTTTTCCCTAATTCAAGGAGCCTTGTTTTGTGGGATTAGTCAACCAAACCCCACTTTCTTGAGTTTGAAAAGGGTGAAATACTACAAGACTTTATTTTTCCCACCAAAACACTTTGCAAACTATAACAAGTTGTGTGAATATTAACACAAAATGAAAAAAAAAAAAAGAGAGAAGAAGAACGTGTGGGACCATTGCATGCTGCCACGTCGCTATAAGCTCAACTTAGGATATTCTTTGGTTGCTAATTGTTGATCCTTGGTTTCCCTTACTTGGTCCTAGAACTAATTAACAAACTAGTACCTTCCTACTAGGTTGTCAACTAGTTCCTTGAACCGTTTGTTCGTGTCAACGATTATTTGAGTGCTTTTATTCGTTAGAACAAATTGCTGATTTTTGACTCTAGTCCGGCAAGAATTCTTTGAGTCTTCAAACAAGAATCCATTCCGGATAAGAGCTTACTCATACCTTAAAAATATCACGGTTACTAGCCAATTATACAACACTTGTGGAACACGAACTTGTGGTGAACTAAAGCGGATAATACCTTGACAATGGAAGGAGCTATGTCTCATAATGTGGATACTAATGCCCTTGATTCTATGAGGGTCACTCTTGAGGCCGTTACCCGGATACTTGAAAGGTTGAATTCGGAATTTGGGGCCGTGAGAGGGGACTTTGCAGCAATAAGGGGGGAAGTGTCGACTATTAGTGGGAGATTAGAACAAGTGGAGAGTCAAAGGAACTCTCGTCCTTCTACTCCTCTACATGTATCTACCAATGGTCATGATAGGACCTCCTCCGCAACCATCACCCCCGAAACAGTCCACCAAATGCTAAATGCACCCCAAGCTCCACTAAATACCGCAAGCCAAACTACCTATTTTCCTCCAAACCGAGACTCCACTAGACCACTACATTTCCAAGACCCTCCAATTCCACAAGAGGGATTTTGACGCCAAGTACCTCCACTAAATCCGAACCCTCCATTCCAAGCTCCATTAACCCAAAGACCGCAAATTCCAAATCCTCCGAATCAAAACGGCCAAGGCCGGCCAGCCCACTTTGAAGGATACGGTGGAGAGGAGTATGAAGGAGATGGAGCCTTTGATGATGCTTATATGAGGGGGGAGGAGTTAAGAGGGGGTCGAGGAGAACCTAGGAGATACCGGGGGTATGGAGATAGGGGAAACCGACACCAAGAGAGAGACGTAGGCATCAACACCATCAAGTTGAGCCTACCCATCTTTAAGGGTGAAAGTGACCCCGAGACCTACTTAACTTGGGAATCGGCTTGTGACAAAGTTTTCCAAGTTAATGACATCTCAGAAGAAAAGAAGAGTTGCTACGCTATAGCTCACCTCGAGGGCTATGCTAACACTTGGTGGGAATATGTTAAACGACTTGGTAATGAATTAGTGGATGGGCAGCCACCACCTTGGTATCGGTTGAGGTATTTGATGAGACAACGATACCTTCCCGAGAGATATCGTCATGAGTTGCTCGCTAGATTATATGGCTTGCGGCAAGGAGGCAAGAGTGTGATGGCCTATTTTGACGAGTTCCAACAACTCATGTTGAAACTTGATCATCGTGGGGAGCAAATCAGTCACGACATCATCCGGTTCAAGTGTGGGTTGAACAAAAAGATCGCCACTCATTTGACCCTTCACCGGTTTGAAACCATTGACGGTATATTCCAAGCGGCCCTAGAGATTGAAAGGGAACTTAAGGAGAGATCAGCCTTCAAGGCAAGGGTATAAACCCCCTCGGGTTGGCCCAAAAACAAGGACCAACCCGCCCCTACGAAGCTGCCCGAGTCCAAAATAGTCCCTAAGTTCCCTCCGAAACCGGAGGCTCACAAATATCCCAACCCAAAGGGGTTCCAATGCTTCAAGTGCCAAGGTTGGGGACATAAGGCCAATGAATGTCCGAACTGGCGCAATGTGATCCTACGAGAAGGGAAAGTGTACTACCTTGGTGAGAAGGTGGTTTCCGAAAGGGGGGAGGATGAGGCCGAGCCTCAAGATGGAGAGGGAGCTGAAAATGGGCCGAATGATGATGAATTAGA
Organism: Capsicum baccatum var. pendulum; assembly: GCA_030864225.1. Taxonomy (NCBI): domain Eukaryota; kingdom Viridiplantae; phylum Streptophyta; class Magnoliopsida; order Solanales; family Solanaceae; genus Capsicum; species Capsicum baccatum. The sequence goes on along the minus strand of CM061560.1, from coordinate 151,709,276 downwards.
TGGTAGTGAAGATGTCTATCCACAAGAAGGGGAGTGAGTGGTTCCAAACTTTGTGGTTAGACGTGTCATGATTAGTAAGGCGATGGATGACCCGAGTCAAAGGGAAAATCTATTCCATACTAAGTGTCTTGTAAAGGGGAGCGTGTGCACCTTGGTGATTGATAGTGGTAGTTGTACAAATGTTGCGAGCCATGCTATGGTAAATTTCTTGAAGTTACCAACTACACTACACACTAGTCCTTACAAGCTACAATGGTTGAACGATTGTGGTGAATTAAAGGTCACAAGGCAATGTGTGATTCGGTTTAAGGTGGGAAACTACCACGATGAAGTGCTTTGTGACGTGATCCCAATGCAAGCATGTCACGTGTTGTTAGGTAGACCATGGCAATATGATAGGTCTACTAAACACGATGGGAGGTCCAACCGGTATACGCTTGAGAAGGATGGCCGAAAGGTCACACTTCACCCTCTTTCACCCTCCCAAGTAAATGAGTGGCATCAAAAGATGAGAGAGTTAAAGGGAAAGGGGAAGGAACCGGAAAGGGAGAAAAGGGGGGGATGCCGTAGGTGAGGAAGTAGGGACATCCGAGGCTGTCCCAACGACAAGGGAGATGGAAAACGTAGTGATGTTGGCTAGGAGGAAAGAACTCTTCGTGGACCATGATGAAAACAAGCCAATGTTACTTTTGGCCCATTGTTTTAATACTAACCCCACTAATTCTTCCATTTCCCCTTTGATTTCTTGTGTGTTGCAGGAGTATGAAGATGTATTTCCTCAAGAACTTCCGCAAGGATTGCCCCCACTTCGGGGAATTGAGCACCAAACTGATTTGGTGCCGGGTTCACAACTTCCAAACAAACCGGCCTATAGGAGCAATCCCATGGACACTAAGGAGCTTGAAAAACAAGTTGAGGAGCTTCTCAACAAGGGATACATCAAGGAAAGCATGAGTCCGTGTGCTGTTCCGGTACTTTTGGTACCAAAGAAGGACGGAACTTGGCGCATGTGCGTTGATTGTAGAGCCATCAACAAAATCACGATAAGGTATCGTCATCCAATCCCTAGACTAGATGATATGTTAGATGAGCTCCACGGATCTTGTTTGTTTTCTAAAGTGGACCTTAGGAGCGGCTATCACCAAATTCGCATGCAACCCGGTGATGAGTGGAAGACCGCATTCAAGACCAAATTCGGTCTATATGAGTGGCTGGTCATGCCCTTCGGCCTTACCAATGCTCCTAGCACATTAATGAGGCTAATGAATCATGTAATGAAGCCTTATATTGGAAAGTTTGTGGTGGTTTACTTTGATGATGTGTTAGTGTATAGTAAATCTATTGATGATCATGTAATGCATTTGAGATGTGTGTTTGATGTGCTCCGAAAGGAGAAGCTGTATGCCAACATGGAGAAGTGTTCTTTTGGTGTTGACAAAGTTATATTCTTGGGTTTTGTCGTGAGCTCAAGGGGTGTGGAAGTGGACGATTCCAAGATAGACTCTATTCGAAGTTGGCCGACCCCTAAAACTATTGGAGAAATCCGAAGTTTCCACGGGTTGGCAAGCTTTTATAGGAGGTTTGTCAAAGGATTTAGTTCCATAGCAGCCCCCTTGACCGAGGCCATTAGAAAGGACGGACCCTTTAAATGGGGTGATGAGCAGGCTAGGGCTTTTGAGGCCTTGAAAGCTACGCTCATCTCGGCGCCTTTATTGCAATTGCCCGATTTTGATAAGATGTTTGAAGTAGAGTGTGATGCTAGTAAGGTTGGCATCGGGGCATTTTTGATGCAAGAAGGTAAGCCCGTTGCTTATTTCAGTGAAAAGCTCAAAGGGGCAACTCTTAATTACTCAACTTATGATTTGGAGTTGTACGCCCTTGTTAGAGCCTTGGGAAATTGGCAACATTATTTGTGGCCTAAGGAGTTTGTGATACGAACGGATCATGATTCGTTGAAACACCTTAAGAGCCAAGACAAGTTGAATAGGCGCCATGCTAAGTGGATTGAGTTCATCGAGACTTTCCCTTATGTAATTCATTACAAAAGGGGAAAGGAAAATGTTGTTGCCGATGCCTTGTCTAGGAAGCATGTGCTTGTTGCTACCTTGTCTTCGAAATTGATGGGTTTTGAGATCTTGCGGTTGTTGTATCCCGAGGATCCTACCTTTGCTCCTATTTTTAGGGAATGCGAAGACTGGGGAAGGGACCGTTGGCTTAAGGAGAATGACCATTCCTCCTACTCTCGGTTCGATGGGTATTTGTTCAAGAGGAGGAGGTTGTGTGTTCCTTCTAGTTCTTCGAGGGAATTATTTGTGAGGGAGGCCCATGACGGATGCCTCATGGGTCACTTTGGGGTAGACAAGACCCTCAGAATCTTAGAGGAGAACTTCTATTGGCCCAAAATGCGCAAAGACGTCACTAAAATTTGTAGTCAATGCGTGGCCTGCCGGAGTGCGAAATCTCGTCTCCTACCTCAAGGATTATACACCCCACTCCCTACTCCCCTTAGGCCTTGGTTGGACATTTCGATGGATTTTGTTTTGGGGCTGCCAAGGACTATAAAGGGCCGAGATAGCATTTTTGTTATTGTTGATAGATTCTCTAAAATGGCTCATTTTATTCCATGTGCTAAAACCGAGGATGCTCGTAGTGTAGCTTCATTATTTGTTGCACATGTTGTAAAGCTTCACGGGGTACCGAGGACTATTGTGAGCGATAGGGACTCCAAGTTCCTAAGTCTCTTTTGGAAGTCCATGTGGGGTAGGCTTGGAACGAAGTTACTTTTCTCCATGTCTTGTCACCCACAAACCGATGGCCAAACGGAGGTAGTAAATAGAACCTTGGGGTCTATGCTACGTTCTATGGTTAAAGGTAAACTGACTTCATGGGAAGATCACCTATCCTTGGTGGAATTTGCTTACAACCAGGTAATACATTCGAGCACGGGAATGACTCCCTTTGAATGTGTTTACGGCCTGAATCCCCTTACCCCTTTGGATCTCACTCCTTTGTCTAGTGATCTCATGACCAGCTTAGATGGAAATAAAAGAGCCGAGGCAATGAAGAAAATGCATGAGACGGTGCGGATCAATCTTGAAAAGAAGAACCAAGAGATTGCAAAAAGGGTAAACAAAGGGAGAAGAAGGCTTGTGCTTGAACCCGGAGATTGGGTGTGGGTGCATCTTCGAAAAGATCGGTTTCCAGCTCAAAGGAATTCCAAATTGCTGCCAAGGGGTGATGGTCTTTTCCAAGTACTTGAGAGAATCAATGACAACGCCTACAAGATTGACCTTCCACCGGAATATCAAGTGCACAATACTTTCAACGTTGGTGATCTCTCCCTCGTGGATGCGGTTGAAGATGACCAAATGCTGAATTTGAGGTCAAATTCCTCTCAATATGGAGAGGATGATACGGTTAGGGCAGCCTCCACAGGTACACGGCCTTTCACACGAAGCCAAGCTCGAGAATTACAAAAACTCCAAGCTTTGTTCATGCAAATGGACGTGTGTGAGTTGGTGATTGAACCAACCAAGGACCTAAACGTTTTTATGTGTGAAGAGAGGTCCTAATGTGTAATAAACTACTCTCCAAGGTTGGCACAAAAAGCAAGGGCGGATGGGTCATTTTACCCCTTTTGTTTGTAGTATAAATAGAACATGTTAGAGAGTTATTCCTTAGTTTTTGAATGCTGATTTTTGTAACCTAAAACACTAAATCTTTCCTCTCTCTTCCACTCATAGGAGCCGCCCCTATTATCTCACAAGTAGAGGGATACTTGTGTTGTCTCTTTGGCTAGAAACAAGGGTTTTGAGGTCGTTGAGTGCCTCTTGGTCCTCGTAAGAACTTGGTGTTTATATTCATTAGACTTAGGGTCCTCTCTTGATGTTAGGGTTCTTAGTTTCTTGAATGTTATATGTCAAGTTATCTATCTTTCTTATCTTGTTGTTGTTGTTGATTTTGTTATCTTAAAGTCTAGTGAAGCTGTGTGGGGCTCTTTTCGATTCACTAGCATTGTTATCTATCTTGTTGTTCTTGTGTTGTGGGCTGAAAAACCGAAACTTAAACTTGTTGTTCTTGTGTTGTTGGATTGAAATCCGAGCCTACTTGAAGCTCTTGGTGTTGTTGGTTTGATTTTTGTATCATAGACCATAACATTCGTACCCTAACATATAGCTCGTACCCTTGATCCATATTGGATACAGGGATAAGAATTCTAGGAAATTTTCTAATGTCCAGAAACCAGGATGTTTTTGTCTCCCCCACTAGGAACATTCGTCCCTGACTGGAAGACAAGGTAAAGGTAACCACACGTACAAGTCATTTATATTATAAAATATATTTTCAATCCTTAATAAAGTTTGAAAAGAAAGAGGCAAAGATATTAATCTTTCCTTTAACAAACTTAGAAAATAAAGATATGTTGAAGACACAAATATTCCGTACGAATCCCAGGAGAAGAAAAAATATGCGGATACTTGGACTTTATGTCCTCCTCCGCTTCACATGTAGCTTCGTCCATTGTATGGTTCTTTCACTGAACTATAACTGAAGTCACATCTTTGGTTCGAAACAAACAAACCTGCATGTCCAATATCTCAATCACGACCTCTTCATATGTCAGAGAGTCTAAGATAACTAACCTCTCCAAAGGAACAATCGAAGAAGGATCACCAACATACTTTCTCAGCATAGAAACATGAAATATAGGGTTAATTGAGTTCAAACGAGAGGGAAACTCCAACTCGTAAGCAAAATTTCCAACCCTCCAAAAAACCACACAATGACCTATATACCATGGGCTGAGCTTCCCTATTTTGCCAAATCATATACTCCCTTTATAGGAGATACCTTGAATAAAAGCATATCCCCAACTAAAACTCTAAGTCTCTACGCCTTACATCCGCGTAGGACATTTGGCGACTTTGTGCAGCCTTAAGCCTATACCAAATCATCTTTACCTTTTCCATATCTTGATAAACTAAGTCGAAACCAAACATATACACCTCCCCAAGCTCAAACAAACAAATATGAGATCTACACCTCTTACCATAAAATATCTTAAAAAGAGGCATACCAATACTAGAATGATAGCTATTGTTTGTTTGATCTTGGGAATATGCTTTTATTCAAGCTATCTACACCTCTTACCATAAAATATCTTCCAACAATACATCTCCTTAATATCATGATAAATTTTTGTGGAACCAGGATGAACAACATAGCACGACTCATGCACCTCAGCCAAAATCCTTTATCGCAAATAATCGATATGAGGAACACACAACCTTTCTTGGTATCGTAAAGTACCATCGCCACTGATTTTAAACACCATTATCTTTTTCCCACCAATATCAACCGTGATTTTCATCAAGATAGGATCTAGAACTTGCTTCTCCTTAATCTTTGAACCAAGAGATGATCGAACAACTTCTTATACAGTTACACCTCTATCCTTTGAGTCTAAGGGATAAACTCCAAGATTAGCCAAGCAGTGAATATCCTTCACAAGTCCTGTATTTCTTGCTCTACATAGTCCAAACTTCCCATTGACAAGATACTAAGAGCATCAACCACCATATTAGCCTTACTTCAGAGATAGTGAAGACTTATATCATAGTCCTTGAGAAGCTCTAACGATCTTCTCTGAATGAGATTGATCTTCTTCTGAGTGAACGCATAATTTAGACCCTTATGATCAGAATAGATGTTCATGTTTACACCTTACGAATAATGCCACCATATTTTCAAAGCAAACACAACCTCAACTAGCTCCAAATCATGAGTAAAATAGTTCTTCTAATATACCTTCAACTACCTAGAAGCATAGGCAATCACCTTCTAGTGTTGAATCAAAACTCAACCAAGACCCGAGATGTATCTTAATAAACTACAAACCCATTATTTCCTTCCGTCAAAGTCAAAATTAGAGCGAAAGTTAGCTTATCTTTCAATATATCAAAACTCCCCTCACAAGCATCCAATAAAGAAAACTTAACCTTCTTCTGAGTTAACTTAATTAAAGGAGAAACTATCAATAAAAATCGTTCCACAAACTGTCTAAATACCCAACAAAGCCTAAGAAGCTTCGCATGTCAGTTGGAATCATGGGTCTGGGCCACCTCTTAACCACAACCACCTTTTGCGTATCCACTATGATCCCCTCACTAGAAATTATATGACTAGGAAAATCCACCACGTTCAACCAAAACTCATACTTGTGTAACATGGAATACAACTATTATTCCTTCAAAGTCTACAATACCATAGGGAGGTGATTAAAATAATCCACCTCACTTTTGGAATAAACAAGAATGTCATTAACAAACATAATGACAAAGCGATCCAAGAACTACCTAAAAACCTTATTCATCAAGTCCATAAATGCAGCCGGGGAATTAGTCAATCCAATCTACATTACCAAAAATTCAAAGTACCCATACTAAGTATAAAAAATTGTCTTAGGGATATCCACCTCCCTAATCTATAGATGATGATACCCAGACGAAAGATCGATCTTAGAAAAGAACTTGGCACCTTGCAACTAATCAAACAAATCATCTATCCTTGGGAGAGGATACTTGTTCGTGATCGTTACCTTATTCAACTACATGTAGTCAATGAACATCCGAAGGGGTCCATCCTTCTTTCACACAAACAACACCGGTGCACCCTACAAAGAAATTCTAGGACAAATAAATTGCTTATACAAAAGATCCAATAGTTGCTCCTTGAGTTCCCTAACCTCAGACAGAGCATTTCTATAAGGCGGAATAGATATTAGACAAGTGTCAGAACCAAATCAATACCAAGTGCTATTTTTCTATCTGGAGGAACACTAGGAAGATCATCCAAAAGACCTCAAGAAATTTATTTACTACCAGAACCGAATGGAAAGATGGACCGTCCGAGTTAGAATCATTAACTCAAACCAAGTGATAAAGATAACCCTTAGAGATTAACATTTATGCTCTAAGATAAGAAATAAATTTCCCCTTAGGAGCTAGGGAACCACCCTTCCATGCTTTAATCGGTTCACTAGGGAACCTAAAGACTTCTTACAAGTTTAATAATCAAAGGATGCATAATAAATGTCTGACCAAGTTTAAATAAATCCACCAAAGTATACCTACCACCAATAGATACCACACACCCTCTATAAACTCTCTTTGAAATAACCAAGTCACCTACCAGGGTATAAGTAGGAAAAAGATCTGAAACAACCTCATGATCAAAACTAATACATAAAAACACAAATAGGGTCATATAAGATAGAGTGGACCCTGGATCAAGTAAAGAATACATGTCATGAGAGAAGAGTTGTAACATACCAGTAACGATATCAGGTGATGCCTCAGATTCCTGTCAGTATGCCAAAGCATAAAACCTGTTACAGCCAACACTAGAACCAGGAGCAGTAACAATAGTAGATGTTGTACCACTGGGTGTAGGAGTAGAATATGAAGCCATTGGTACCTTATTTTCTCCCGTGCAAAACAGGACAATCCTTGAACTGATGCCATACCTGGCCACACTTAAAGCATATTTCCCTCTTTCAGCACAATAACCCTAATGAGTACAACCACAAAATTGATAAAAAGGGTATAAAAAACTGACTGACCCCTGCTCACATGAGATTGGGCACCCTGTGCTTGGAAATTAGAACCACATTGCCTACGTCTATCACCCAACTTCCTCGAGTAAGAAGCGCTAGCAGTAGAGGAATAATTAAAACTCCCCTGCTTTTTCTTCTGCCATTTGCCACCATCTCGACCACCCTTATACTAATCACTTCTCTTATCAAAAAACCTACTACTTTTACCTTATCGATATTCGAATACCACCTATTTTCTCTTCTTATTCTCTACCTGTTGTTTAATTGACAAGGTAGTCTTGATTTCCAAGATAAAATCCTTATTGAACCCTGAAGCAAACATTCTCATCCTCGGTCTCATATCAACCAACAAATTAGGAGGATACCTTGACAGCTGATAAAACTTCAAGGAATATTCCTTAACAAATATTCTCCCTTGCTTAAGATTCAAATATTCTCCATTTTTGTTTTCCTCAGCCCTTGAGAAAAGAAATGATCTAGAAAAACTCTAAGAAGGCATCCCATAATGACATCTCCTCCACATCACCTATATCACTATCCTACTCATCAAATCATTGGTATACAATATCCTTGAACTAATAAGCTATAAAGTTTACACCTTCCACATTAGTGGCCTGCATCACCCTAAATATCTTCTATATTTTATCCAAGAAACCCTCCGAATCCTCCTCCAGATTTAAATAAGTAAAAGTAGGAGGATTTAGTTTCATAAAATGACCAACCCTTGTGGCCTCAGCAGACAACCCACTAGAAGGATCCCACTCAGCCTGAGCAGCAACTAATTTTTCAATAGCATGGATAGAGTGATGACATTTTATATTAGTCACCTAACCCTAAGGATGACTAGTAGAAATCAAAAGAGATCTAAAACCACAAGGGATAGTAACCTGAGATTGAAGACACACTCAAGATGCAGGATGTCCCCCATCAACATTGTTCCCAAATGGGACTTAAAAGTTTCTTATATTCTAGAATATTGAGGTATGATATGAAAAGTAAACACCCAAAGATTAGAGAAGAGTTCCAAGATTTAGCTCCAAGCTTGAAAATAGAATACCAAGAGCTTGGGAGCAACGAATCCTCAGTAGCTTCCCAATCATCCTTATCATATGAGGAAGGAGAGGCCAAAATATAAGAAATGATGATATAGTCAAAAGAAGAATCAATGCGAAACTCTTATATTGAATCTAGTTTATTTCGAGGTAAAGATGTTATGGATTAAGCTAACCCAAACTTAGTTGTTGGACCTCATTCAACCAACTTTTCAACATTAGGCTTAGAGAATATGATGAGGATCCATGCCTCCGAACTAATGATGGATTGTGGGAAAAAGAAGTCCAACTCTTATATTTGGAGTTTAACATTTCGAAGGAGCATATAGAACCCCATCCATCAAAGTCCAAGATGCTCAACATCCGAAGTACAAGGAATGTCCTATTGATGAACACTCTTTTACCTACGGAGCCAATCCGGAAGATCGATGTGAAGTTGGGTAAAAGGTTTAAGACTTCAAAATGGTGAGATAGAATCTCATTTACCATTTTACCACCTCTTATAAGTTTTATCTTGGAAGATTTGAATGTTTTGTCCCTTTGCCACTCATTACATATCGAACGAATGTTGGGATGGAGATTCAAACTTTCTAAGTGTAGACATAAAAGAAAGGAGTGGAGGAATCGTGCTGTGATGTTAAACTAAGTCCTTGATGGGAGGCAACCATCACGCCATGAAAAGTGGCCCATATCCTTTTATTTACACATGCTAGGTTAGAATTTGATTTTTACTCTTGTTTTTATTCATGCATAGTCCATAAAATAATGGTTCTTGGAGGCATTTTTGTTGAATTTAAAAAAAGGAGGTGTTAAGGTGGCAAATGTACTAAGCAGGACATATAGGAGATCCAATTATTGGTCTCAGTTACCGTAACCCTAGTCTATGTCCTCGTGATCACAGAGGCTGAATGACCACGATTATTGAAAAAGGAATAGGATCACGGTTATGCCAGTTTAAATGATCATTTAACTGCCATCTTTCCCACGCAATTCATTCTCAAATCTCTCCAAATTAACTATATTGTGGCTTCATGTAGAGTATCCAAGATTTCATTTCAAGCGCTCTGTATCATTTATATGGTATGAAGTCTAAAACTCCATTACTTCTATTGTAATTTTAGGCCTAAGAATTATAGTTTAGAAAATAGGCATAACTTCATTTTAATAATGCCAAAACTTTTCTTGTTTGTGTTTATAGTTGTGGTTAGTAGTTGTAGGGTGTCTACACCTCATTTGGGGAAGTCTTGAGTGCCTATATATTATCCTAAAATGGTTGGAATTAATATATAAATTATGTGTTCTACTAACACTCGAATGAGTTCAATGTGAATTCCTTTAAGTATGGGGCTAAGAGAACATAATCTAGGTTTGTTTGATCTGATCGTGATGTGTAGTTGCCTAGTTAGAAGACAAGGATGACGCTAAATTAGCGTATTTTGAGCAATGGAAGCACTATTAGCTATTGTCCTAGGTATCATGATCGCGATCCTGGCAGCGATCGCGGTTAGAGCTCTACAATTGTTGTGACTGAGAACAGTTGTCTGTAGAGATCCAAATGTATGCCCATCTATTATGCACCCCCGAATGTCCTACAGAATTGTAGCAGGAGTTTTTTCTGGTTAATCTAGCTTAAGTTTTGCCTTGAAAAATACTAACGGTGGTCTGAAGTGCATTCTATATAGGTACACAGCTACAAAATGGGAGACTCAAACAATACCAGATTCAAGGCTTTGGAAATCCAGGAGTACAATGACCTTTCAAAGACCAAGCTACTCCTAAAAGGAGTATATCTATGGATAGAGTCCCAGAAAATTTCCCAGAATTCTTTGACAGACTTGCTGGTATCAAGTTTTCACTCCAGGGTTACCTTAGGGGTTGGGGGAGTCCTTCACTACTCTTCACTCATATGGTTTATGGTCCGATGATGAAATATATTAGGAGAAGCAAAAAAAAATAGGCTGTCAGGGTTGCTAAACTAGAAAGAGCATATTCAACTTGGGCGATATCTCACAGAAACCTCTGAGAATCATAAGAAAATATAGTGAAGAGGGAAAAGAAGAGAGAAAAACTCTTCACCAAAGTGTGCAAAAGAGTACTAGGCATCTTAAAGGTGTTCAAATCTAAAGAGCGCCTGCCTTCACCGAGAGACAAGGGTGATAATGAAGCTCCTATTGGGTGGCCTACTACTGATGACTGTGGAAAAGATGCAGGGTATACCAAAGATGATAAGGCTAATCCAGGAAGCACCCTTTACTCTTATCTTGTTAATAGTTGGCGGTATCCTGCCTCAATATTATGCTATTTCGATGCCTCTGGTTAGTGTTTTGAGAATATTCAGGACACTCTAGATACTATTTTTTTATTTTGTTTTGATATTCTACATTTTTGGCACTTTGTGGTGCCCACGTGTTATGGGTTATCATGCTTTTTATTTTAATTTGAGTGTTACTGCAATTTAATTTTATTTTGATCTTGTTCATGCATGACTAGATTCACCCTAAGATGGATTGATCCACGACAGTCTAAAGGGTAAATCGTCTTGTTTAGGTTTTGAGATATAGATGCAGGGGAATTCTAAGTACCCATGTCATCATTGTCATGAATGCAAGGGAAGTCTGAGTACCTATAGTATGGTATGTTGTAAAGTTGAGGTCACCGTATACACCATTGAGGAAGTCTAAGGAGCCATACGAGTAGTTTTCCCATTTTGAGCCTGAATAAGAGATTAAGTCTTTGGTTGTAGCCATAGTTTAGAAAATTGTTCAAGCGGCAAATGCTAAATAAATAACCCCCTCCATCAAAATTTTTTCAAAAATCAAGGGAACGGACATGAGCAACTTTTTAGCAAGACTTCTACTCTTTTTATGACTCCATAAGCTTTTGACTTGTATATAATGATAGATACTCTAACTTAGTCTCTCACGAGAAGGGAAATTGAACCTCCTTGGAAAGTTTTGCATGCCACATGTGGTGAGATTTTAGTATTCATATTTTGCACACTTGTGTCATCTAAAACTTGCCGTGTTAGTCTTTCAAAGCTAATATTGATTGTATTTGTTGGAGAAATAATGCTAGGCCACCTTTGTGATTTTGGAACCAACTCTAGCCTAAAAAGCCTACCCATGCATAATTGCAATACCTGGTTACCCACTTTGAGCCTTTGGACCTTCCTTTGGCAAAATCATTACTAGTCACGTCTCATTCTTTTTATCCCTCTCTTTAAACATGATACGGTTAGGGCAGCCTCCACAGGTACACGGCCTTTCACACGAAGCCAAGCTCGGGAATTACAAAAGCTCCAAGCTTTGTTTATGCAAATGGCCGTGTGAGTTGGTGATTGAACAAACCAAGGACCTAAACATTTTTATGTGTGAAGAGAGGTCCTAATGTGTAATAAACTACTCTCCAAGGTTGGCACAAGAAAGGGCGGATGGGTCATTTTACCCCTTTAGTTTGTAGTATAAATAGAACATGTTAGAGAGTTGTTCCTTAGTTTTTGAATGCTGATTTTTGTAACCTAAAAACACTAAACATTTCCTCTCTCTTCCACTCATAGAAGCCGCCCCTATTATCTCACAAGTAGAGGGATACTTGTGTTGTCTCTTTGGCTAGAAACAAGGGTTTTGAGGTTGTTGAGTGCCTCTTGGTCCTCGTAAGAACTTGGTGTTTATATTCATTAGACTTAGGGTCCTCTCTTGATGTTAGGGTTCTTAGTTTCTTGAATGTTATATGTCAAGTTATCTATCTTTCTTTATCTTGTTGTTGTTGTTGATTTTGTTATCTTAAAGTCTAGTGAAGCCGTGTGGGGCTCTTTTCGATTCACTAGCATTGTTATCTATCTTGTTGTTCTTGTGTTGTGGGCTGAAAAACCGAAACTTAAACTTGTTGTTCTTGCGTTGTTGGACTGAAATCCGAGCCTACTTGAAGCTCTTGGTGTTGTTGGTTTGATTTTGTATCATTTGGTATCAAAGCAAGACCGGTTGTGTTCCAACATAACCCATCTTGGGCTAGTTCACGGCTTAAACAAACTACACCAAAAAGAAATTCTGAAAATCTGTCCATTAAAAGTTGAAACCAAGAATGATGTTGTATGTTTAGATCTAGGTGTTATTTTGCTTGTTTAGTGAGTTTCTAGTGTTGGTTTCTTTCTCACCAACACTAAAGTGTCTAGATCCAAAAGTTGAGCTTGAAAACTTGAACATTGTGTAGTGACTTGAAGTGGCCGAAAGTTGTATGTTGTTGATAACCAAAAAAAAAATAAAATCGGTGGTTGTGTGTTTATGTGCTAAAGAAGTTGATGAAGTTTGTTGAGGTGTTCATCTTTTGAACTTATTCATCTTGTTGTGTGCTCAAGTGGTAAGACAAGCTATAAAGTTGTTGTGAAAGACTTGCACCCATCACCTTTTAGTCTTGTCAATCACTTTTCCCTAATTCAAGGAGCCTTGTTTTGTGGGATTAGTCAACCAAACCCCACTTTCTTGAGTTTGAAAAGGGTGAAATACTACAAGACTTTATTTTTCCCACCAAAACACTTTGCAAACTATAACAAGTTGTGTGAATATTAACACAAAACGAAAAAAAAAAAAGAGAGAAGAAGAATGCGTGGGACCATTGCATGCTGCCACGTCGCTATAAGCTCAACTTAGGATATTCTTTGGTTGCTAATTGTTGATCCTTGGTTTCCCTTACTTGGTCCTAGAACTAATTAACAAACTAGTACCTTCCTACTAGGTTGTCAGCTAGTTCCTTGAACCGTTTGTTCGTGTCAACGATTATTTGAGTGCTTTTATTCGTTTGAACGAATTGCGGATTTTTGACTCTAGTCCGGCAAGAATTCTTTGAGTCTTCAAACAAGAATCCATTACGGATAAGAGCTTAATCATACCTTGAAATCTCACGGTTACTAGCCAATTATACAACACTTGTGGAACACGAACTTGTGGTGAACTAAAGCGGATAATACCTTGACAATGGAAGGAGCTACGTCTCATAATGTGGATACTAATGCCCTTGATTCTATGAGGGTCACTCTTGAGGCCGTTACCCGGACACTTGAAAGGTTGAATTCGGAATTTGGGGCCGTGAGAGGGGACTTGGCAGCAATAAGGGGGGAAGTGTCGACTATTAGTGGGAAATTAGAACAAGTGGAGAGTCAAAGGAACTCTCGTCCTTCTACTCCTCTACATGTATCTACCAATGGTCATGATAGGACCTCCTCCGCAACCATCGCCCCCGAAATAGTCCACCAAATGCTAAATGCACCCCAAGCTCCACTTAATACCGCAAGCCAAACTACCCATTTTCCTCCAAACCGAGACTCCACTAGACCACTACATTTCCAATCCCCTCCAATGCCACAAGAGGGATTTGGACGCCAAGTACCTCCACTAAATCCGAACCCTCCATTCCAAGCTCCACTAACCCAAAGACCGCAAATTCCAAATCCTCCGAATCAAAACGGCCAAGGCCGGCCAACCCACTTTGAAGGATACGGTAGAGAGGAGTATGAAGGAGATAAAGCCTTTGATGATGCTTATATGAGGGAGGAGGAGTTAAGAGGGGGTCGAGGAGAACCTAGGAGATACCGGGGGTATGGAGATAGGGGAAACCGACACCAAGAGAGAGACGTAGGCATCAACACCATCAAGTTGAGCCTACCCATCTTTAAGGGTGAAAGTGACCCCGAGACCTACTTAACTTGGGAATCGGCTTGTGACAAAGTTTTCCAAGTTAATGACATCTCGGAAGAAAAGAAGAGTTGCTACGCTATAGCTCACCTCGAGGGCTATGCTAACACTTGGTGGGAGTATGTTAAACGATTTGGTAATGAATTAGTGGATGGGCAGCCACCACCTTGGTATCGGTTGAGGTATTTGATGAGACAACGATACCTTCCCGAGAGATATCGTCATGAGTTGCTCGCTAGATTATATGGCTTGCGGCAAGGAGGCAAGAGTGTGATGGCCTATTTTGACGAGTTCCAACAACTCATGTTGAAACTTGATCATCGTGGGGAGCAAATCAGTCACGACATCATCCGGTTCAAGTGTGGGTTGAACAAAGAGATCGCCACTCATTTGACCCTTCACCGGTTTGAAACCATTGACGGTATATTCCAAGCGGCCCTAGAGATTGAAAGGGAACTTAAGGAGAGATCAGCCTTTAAGGCAAGGGTACAAACCCCCTCGGGTTGGCCCAAAAACAAGGACCAACCCGGCCCTACGAAGCTGCCCGAATCCAAAATAGTCCCTAAGTTCCCTCCGAAACCGGAGGCTCACAAATATCCCAACCCAAAGGGGTTCCAATGCTTCAAGTGCCAAGGTTGGGGGCATAAGGCCAATGAATGTCCGAACCGGCGCAATGTGATTCTACGAGAAGGGAAGGTGTACTACCTTGGTGAGGAGGTGGTTTCCGAAAGGGGGGAGGATGAGGCCGAGCCTCAAGATGGAGAGGGAGCTGAAAATGGGCCGAATGATGATGAATTAGATGGTAGTGAAGATGTCTATCCACAAGAAGGGGAGTGTGTGGTTCCAAACTTTGTAGTTAGACGTGTCATGATTAGTAAGGCGATAGATGACCCAAGTCAAAGGGAAAATCTATTCCATACTAAGTGTCTTGTAAAGGGGAGTGTGTGCACCTTGGTGATTGATAGTGGTAGTTGTACAAATGTTGCGAGCCATGCTATGGTAAATTTCTTGAAGCTACCAACTACACTACACACTAGTCCTTACAAGCTACAATGGTTGAACGATTGTGGTGAATTAAAGGTCACAAGGCAATGTGTGATTCGGTTTAAGGTGGGAAACTACCATGATGAAGTGCTTTGTGACGTGATCCCAATGCAAGCATGTCACTTGTTGTTAGGTAGGCCATGGCAATATGATAGGTCTACTAAGCACGATGGGAGGTCCAACTGGTATACGCTTGAGAAGGATGGCCGAAAGGTCACACTTCACCCTCTTTCACCCTCCCAAGTAAATGAGTGGCATCAAAAGATGAGAGAGTTAAAGGCAAAGGGGAAGGAATCCGGAAAGGGAGAAAAGGGGGGGATGCCGTAGGTGAGGAAGTAGGGACATCCGAGGCTGTCCCAATGACAAGGGAGATGGAAAACGTAGTGATGTTGGCTAGGAGGAAAGAACTCTTCGTGGACCATGATGAAAACAAGCCGATGTTACTTTTGGCCCATTGTTTTAATACTAACCCCACTAATTCTTCCATTTCCCCTTTGATTTCTTGTGTGTTGCAGGAGTATGAAGATGTATTTCCTCAAGAACTTCCGCAAGGATTGCCCCCACTTCAGGGAATTGAGCACCAAACTGATTTGGTGCCGGGTTCACAACTTCCAAACAAACCGACCTATAGGAGCAATCCCATGGACACTAAGGAGCTTGAAAAACAAGTTGAGGAGCTTCTCAACAAGGGATACATCAAGGAAAGCATGAGTCCATGTGCTGTTCCGGTGCTTTTGGAACCAAAGAAGGACGGAACTTGGCGCATGTGCGTCGATTGTAGAGCCATCAACAAAATCACGATAAGGTATCATCATCCAATCCCTATACTAGATGATATGTTAGATGAGCTCCA
The DNA here is from genome assembly GCA_030864225.1 of Capsicum baccatum var. pendulum. Classification (NCBI taxonomy): domain Eukaryota; kingdom Viridiplantae; phylum Streptophyta; class Magnoliopsida; order Solanales; family Solanaceae; genus Capsicum; species Capsicum baccatum. The sequence goes on along the minus strand of CM061560.1, from coordinate 151,693,025 downwards.
CGGATCTTGTTTGTTTTCTAAAGTGGACCTTAGGAGCGGCTATCACCAAATTCGCATGCATCCCGGTGATGAGTGGAAGACCGCATTCAAGACCAAATTCGGTCTATATGAGTGGCTGGTCATGCCCTTCGGCCTTACCAATGCTCCTAGCACATTTATGAGGCTAATGAATCATGTAATGAAGCCTTATATTGGAAAGTTTGTGGTGGTTTACTTTGATGATGTGTTGGTGTATAGTAAATCTATTGATGATCATGTAATGCATTTGAGATGTGTGTTTGATGTGCTCCGAAAGGAGAAGCTGTATGCCAACATGGAGAAGTGTTCTTTTGGTGTTGATAAAGTTATATTCTTGGGTTTTGTCGTGAGCTCAAGGGGTGTGGAAGTGGACGATTCCAAGATAGACTCTATTCGAAGTTGGCCGACCCCTAAAACTATTGGAGAAATCCGAAGTTTCCACGGGTTGGCAAGCTTTTATAGGAGGTTTGTCAAAGGATTTAGTTCCATAGCAGCCCCCTTGACCGAGGCAATTAGAAAGGACGGACCCTTTAAATGGGGTGATGAGCAGGCTAGGGCTTTTGAGGCCTTGAAAGCTACGCTCATCTCGGCGCCTTTATTGCAATTGCCCGATTTTGATAAGATGTTTGAAGTAGAGTGTGATGCTAGTAAGGTTGGCATCGGGGATGTTTTGATGCAAGAAGGTAAGCCCGTTGCTTATTTCAGTGAAAAGCTCAAAGGGGCAACTCTTAATTACTCAACTTATGATTTGGAGTTGTACGCCCTTGTTAGAGCCTTGGGAAATTGGCAACATTATTTGTGGCCTAAGGAGTTTGTGATACGAACGGATCATGAGTCGTTGAAACACCTTAAGAGCCAAGACAAGTTGAATAGGCGTCATGCTAAGTGGATTGAGTTCATCGAGACTTTCCCTTATGTAATTCATTACAAAAGGGGAAAGGAAAATGTTGTTGCCGATGCCTTGTCTAGGAAGCATGTGCTTGTTGCTACCTTGTCTTCGAAATTGATGGGTTTTGAGAGCTTGCAGTTGTTGTATCCCGAGGATCCTACCTTTGCTCCTATTTTTAGGGAATGCGAAGAGTGGGGAAGGGACCGTTGGCTTAAGGAGAATGACCATTCCTCCTACTCTCGGTTCGATGGGTATTTGTTCAAGGGGAGGAGGTTGTGTGTTCCTTCTAGTTCTTGGAGGGAATTATTTGTGAGGGAGGCCCATGACGGAGGCCTCATGGGTCACTTTGGGGTAGACAAGACCCTCAGAATCTTAGAGGAGAACTTCTATTGGCCCAAAATGCGCAAAGACGTCACTAAAATTTGTAGTCAATGCGTGGCCTGCCGGAGTGCGAAGTCTTGTCTCCTACCTCAAGGATTATACACCCCACTCCCTACTCCCCTTAGGCCTTGGTTGGACGTTTCGATGGATTTTGTTTTGGGGCTGCCAAGGACTAGAAAGGGCCGAGATAACATTTTTGTTATTGTTGATAGATTCTCTAAAATGGCTCATTTTATTCCATGTGCTAAAACCGAGGATGCTCGTAGTGTAGCTTCATTATTTGTTGCACATGTTGTAAAGCTTCACGGGGTACCGAGGACTATTGTGAGCGATAGGGACTCCAAGTTCCTAAGTCTCTTTTGGAAGTCCATGTGGGGTAGGCTTGGAACGAAGTTACTTTTCTCCACTTCTTGTCACCCACAAACCGATGGCCAAACGGAGGTAGTAAATAGAACCTTGGGGTCTATGCTACGTTCTATGGTTAAAGGTAAACTGACTTCATGGGAAGATCACCTACCCTTGGTGGAATTTGCATACAACCGGGTAATACATTCGAGCACGGGAATGACTCCCTTTGAATGTGTTTACGGCCTAAATCCCCTTACCCCTTTAGATCTCACTCCTTTGTCTAGTGATCTCATGACCAGCTTAGATGGAAATAAAAGAGCCGAGGCAATGAAGAAAATGCATGAGATGGTGCGTATCAAGCTTGAAAAGAAGAACCAAGAGATTGCAAAAAGGGTAAACAAAGAGAGAAGAAGGCTTGTGCTTGAACCCGAAGATTGGGTGTGGGTGCATCTTCGAAAGGATCGGTTTCCAGCTCAAAGGAAGTCCAAATTGCTGCCAAGGGGTGATGGTCCTTTCCAAGTACTTGAGAGAATCAATGACAACGGCTACAAGATTGACCTTCCACCGGAATATCAAGTGCACAACACTTTCAACGTTGGTGATCTCTCCCTTGTGGATGCGGTTGAAGATGACCAAATGCTGAATTTGAGGTCAAATTCCTCTCAAGATGGAGAGGATGATACGGTTAGGGCAGCCTCCACAGGTACACGGCCTTTCACACGAAGCCAAGCTCGGGAATTACAAAAGCTCCAAGCTTTGTTCATGCAAATGGTCGTGTGTGAGTTGGTGATTGAACCAACCAAGGACCTAAAAGTTTTTATGTGTGAAGAGAGGTCCTAATGTGTAATAAACTACTCTCCAAGGTTGGCACAAGAAGCAAGGGCGGATGGGTCATTTTACCCCTTTAGTTTGTAGTATAAATAGAACATGTTAGAGAGTTGTTCCTTAGTTTTTGAATGCTGATATTTGTAACCTAAAAACACTAAACATTTCCTCTCTCTTCCACTCATAGAAGCCGCCCCTATTATCTCACAAGTAGAGGGATACTTGTGTTGTCTCTTTGGCTAGAAACAAGGGTTTTGAGGTTGTTGAGTGCCTCTTGGTCCTCGTAAGAACTTGGTGTTTATATTCATTAGACTTAGGGTCCTCTCTTGATGTTAGGGTTCTTAGTTTCTTGAATGTTATATGTCAAGTTATCTATCTTTCTTTATCTTGTTGTTGTTGTTGATTTTGTTATCTTAAAGTCTAGTGAAGCCGTGTGGGGCTCTTTTCGATTCACTAGCATTGTTATCTATCTTGTTGTTCTTGTGTTGTGGGCTGAAAAACCGAAACTTAAACTTGTTGTTCTTGCGTTGTTGGACTGAAATCCGAGCCTACTTGAAGCCCTTGGTGTTGTTGGTTTGATTTTGTATCAAAACATACCCTTCTTGAACATAAAAATACAACTTGAGGTTTAAAGCTTAGGTTGGGGGTGGTGAATGTGATGAAAAGAAGTTTGAAGCCACGAATTATTTGCAAAATGGCCATTATGCCTAAGTGATAAAAAATATTTTGAAAAAGGAAAGGATCTAACAAAGGAATGAATTACACATTAGTTATGAGAAAAAGAGATGAAAAAAAAGTGATGAACAAAGGAAGTGAAATTTAGGCATAAGAAAAGAAAGAAAATAAAGAAAAGTGTCCTTTAGTTGAAGAATGAAGAATTGAAAAGTGTGAAGTAGATGTTCAAGGAAGAGAGTAGTTATGTTGTTCCCAAATTATATCCTACCCCCGCTCGAACCTACGTTACAAGCTTAGAAAGTCCTTTGAGATCCCTAACCAATTACTTCCTTTGTAATGGAGATTGAAAATAGTGGCAAGCCTATGGTATGACACTTGTTGCATTGAGATTTCTTTTGTGAGGAAGAGTGTTTTTGCACTTAAAATTCCTTGCTACATATTTATTAGTTAAATGTATGGAATTCTCTTTCTTGTGACGTTGGCATGTGAAACAAGTTGAGATGGGTGATTTTGTCACCTTTAGGTAATGAGAAAAGTAGAGAATAGCTTACTTGTGATAAAAAGGGAGTCACTTATAGAGTATTTGTTTTAGTTGCTTGGTCGCTCTTTGAAGTCCTATGTAGCCTTGGATTTAGTATTTTATAAGGAGGGGTGTAGCAAAATTAGCTTTGCCCATGTGCAATGAGATACTTGTGGTGGTGACTAATGTTAAAGTCATTGTGATCTTTAAGGCATGAAGTTTGGGCATAAACGATTGTGTCTCATGGTAAGAAGTAGTATTGCTTGAGGACAAGCAATAGCTTTAAGTTGGGGGTGGTGATGAGTGGTGATTTTACCACTCATTCGCAGTCATTATTAGGTAATATTGCCTTGATATGAATTAACAAATTAGACATAGTCATAAGTCAATCCACTAATATCCACACTTTGCAGGTATAGAATTGAGGAGATAAAGAGAGGTGGATTGGAGCTCACAATGATAAAAATGGGAGCAAGAAAGTGCAGATGAAAACCTGGAACAACAAGAACTCAGATACCGCATTCGCAATCCACTATACACGACAGCGACAGACAAACAAAAGTCTTCCAATTGCGATCGCTGATGTTATTCGCGATCGCATAGCTGCGGTCATAGTAAGACATGCGTGATCATGGTCTAGCGGAGGAGTTCAGCCAAGGCAACACTGTAATTGCACGTGTTGATGACTATTTGATAAAAATGACTCAAACCCTATCAATAATGGGATAATTCCATCTTTCCCCATTTTTTTAGGTTTAGCTTGAGACTTCATAGCCATAATTTTTTAAGAAGAGAATATTGTATAAATTTGGGGTTAAGAATACATTGGAGACTTTCTAAGTAGGAGATTTGCTCACTTCTATTGTTGATATTGTGGTAGAGCCAAGTTTGAAGTATCATTCGCTTAAATCTTTAATAAATCATTTCAATGGATATTGTGGGTATACCTATGCTTATTTATCTTATGTGTAGTAAATCTCCCACTTGTGGTTATGTGTGAATAGGAGTTAAAGTATGTATGGATTGTAATTGTTATGGCTGGGATTTGATGGGTGAAAGACTTAAATATTCACATGGGTTTGATGAGTGAAAACGCTAAGCTCAAGAAAGTTCATGGCCAAGAAGGGTTTTGGGTGATCTTTAAGAATCCATATCATTCTCAAAAGACGGATATGGAGAACAAGCAAATGATAGACAATTATATGTGTAGTTTCCTAAATTTTCACTATCTTAGACATAAAGGTTAATGTCAGGTTAACTGTGCCATGGGTAAAATCCTAGAAATAGAGATTCTTGGATTGAGGTTGTGTTTACCAATTGTTGAACACACCTATTAGGTATTCGAAAGAATCAATTTTTGAAAGTTTGGTGATTTATTGAAAGATTAACATCAAAATCTATAACCAAGCCTATGCATATTTGATTTACTAAATTGATGTTGATGATTAACACCCACATATCACTCCATTAGTAGTACATAATCCCAATATAGGTGCTTAATTTTCAAAACTCTGATTATTCGTAGCCCTAAATTTATACTAGAAAAACCCAAAAAGAAATATTAGTGTAGGAACCTATCTCCCCCATTTTATCTTTTTTTGTACCATTTGTTTGAATTTAACTTGTACCTATCATTTAACATTAATTTGATTGCCACTCATATTGTTCGTCGTGGATTCGACCCAACTCCAAAGTTGGGTGAATATATTGACAATGACCATCTTTCACTTGAATTTAAGTTTAAGTTGAGCGCTATCAAGTGTGTCTACTCTAGGTTGTACCTTTCGGTTAGCCATGACTATGTACTTACATTTATATATTTAATTAGCGTATTATAGTATATCACTCCCTCCATTCATGTGTTTATGCTGTATATCCATTCCTTAGCCTTGTATACTATTGTATATCCTTTAACTACCCTTTATTTCTTTAAGAGCCAGTGATAGATAGTATAGTACTTAGGCTCCGAAGTATGGATAGAATATGATAGTTTATTCTTATTGCCTCCTTAGTTCTACTATGTTAGATTTATTTGAGTATAGTTTAAAATTTTGCTTTCATGTTTTACATATTTGGATGATATTTGTATCTTAGTTGGCAGTTTTTACCTGAGTACTATATGTTTTGTACTCATACTACATTTCTGCAGCCTGTAGATCATAGTACAACTTCTTACCATTGTTGTGTGGATCATGCAGAGCAGCTATGGTTTGGGGAAGTAGGATGAGCTTCTAGCATTCGAAGTATTACTATTTACCCTTTTATTTACTAGACTAATCTCTATGTTGGTAATTTATTAAAATATAATTTTCTTATTTATTTACTTTCTTCTGTATTTTATGCTCCTTTATAATAATATTCTTTAAATGTGCAAGTATATTCATCTATGTAGCACATATTACATATGGCTAATGTTAACATTAAATTCCTATTTGTATCTTTCTCTTTATTTTTTTCTTCTTCTATTGTTGTCATGCTGCTAAATTCATCTTTTATAGCTTTTTCATATTTTTCTAATAATTCTATAGGTGTTAATTTAGTTGTAGTTGTTGATAATGTTCCTTCTGTAGGTTTATTAGTTCTTAATACCTTCTTGCTATTTTCAGTTAAATTTGAAAACCATAATTTCATTGTTCCTATTAGTGTTCTTTCTATATATTCTGGTGTATCTGTTACGTTTATATTATTATCTAATAATTGTTTTGACATATATCCTATCCATAATTGTATAATACATATGGATAGGATACAGAAAAAACAATACAATTATGGATAGGATTGGTATAGAAACCTATGTAAAAAATATAGAGAAGAAATAAAAATGGAAAAAACATTAATAAGAAATTTAGCATGTTGCAAAGATAAAATAGCACCTCAATTTGGATGCGAAGAAAGATATTATAAGAAAAGAAAAAGGCATAAGAAATATAAGAAATACAAAAAAGCAAAATATAAGTATAAGAAACCAAGAGAAAGATATTATGTAAAAAATTATAAACATAAAAAACCATATAGGAAAAAGAAATCTATAAAGGAGTGTACTTGTTATAATTGCGGGAAATTAGGACATTTAGTTAGATATTGTAAATTACCTAAAAACCCAAAAAATAAACAAATATTAGAAATAAAAATAGAAAATACAGAATGTATGCAGATAGATTATATAGATTACGAATTAGAAAGTGAAGATAGTATATATGAAATTTCAGAGAATGAAACAGATAATGAAATAGAAGATAATGAAATAGATAGTGAATTAGACGAATTAAATGACTGAAGAAGATATACAAATAAACCCAATGACTGAAGAAGATATATAAAAATAATAACAAAAGAAGAATATTTAAATGACGAAGGAACAAATCAAAAAATAATATTTGATAACAATGTATTTGATGAAATAAAAGGAAAAGAGTTAGACTTAAGTGTAGAAAAATATTTAAAATACCAACAATAAAAAATATATTTACTAGGAAAAAGGAAGAATATTACGTAGTAAGTCAAAAGGAACATGTAATAAACTGCAGATTTGCAAAAGGTAAAGCTAGTATACCACTAGTAACAAAAAGGTTAACTAATAAAGAAATAAACGATATAAAAAAGTAGAGGAGTCCCAATAAAATATGTACACCTTGGAGGTACAGAGATATTAATAAAAGCATGTTTTAGAGAAGGAATAATACCAATAGAATTATATTTAGCTGATGATAGGATTATAAGACCTATAGAAAAAAGCATAATAACAGCGATTAAAGGAAATTTAATATAACAAAAATGTAAATTTATAATAAGTACAAATTATTTAGTAGCAATCCCAGATAAAAATATAGATAAATCATTAGTATTATATTGGAAAATATCAGGAATAGAACTAACCCCAAGAAGTAAAATATTTACAGCAAGATGTAAAAATCTATATGTATTAACAACAAAACATAAAATAATGGGAAAAAATAAAATTAATAAAATACAAATAGAAAGTCCTTTTTAACAATTCATAAAAATAATTGAAATAATGATTATAGTTACAGAAATATAGACATAGAAGAAGATTTAGAAATAGTAAATGATAGAATAAGTACAACAAAAAGAATAGCTTATGAAAAACCAGAATCATCAAATTCATCAAAAAGAACAAGTTGGGAAACACGTTCAATAGTTAATTTAATCAATATTACATAATAGGAACAATAAACGAAAAAAAATATTTAATACTCTTAAATACAGGATAAGAATAAAATTATATATGAAAATATCTAGTAAAAAATAAGAAAATAAAATCTGATATAATATATGCCCAGATCTACCAAGAAGCTTAATAAACACTAAAAATATAGCAGAAAAAATAATAATAATAGGAGTTAGAAAAATGAAAATAGAATTTGAAATAAAGGAAGAAATGCAAAAAGAAGACATAATATTAGGAATTAAATGGCTAGAACAAGTAAAACCATACAATATTGAACATACACAATTATCTATAACATATAATAGGGAAAGATTATTCCTAAGAAGAGCTCTAACATGATATGAAAATATATGTATTAATGAAGATAGTAGTAGAAGGATATTATAGTAGGTATTATACGCCTGAAAGTTTGTTATATGTCGCTTTCACAATTTAATAGCTTATCTTTTATCACCATTATTGCTTCCGTTGATATCTTCTTCTTGTCGTATCTACTGCTTTTCTATCTTCTTTCCAGCTGGCATGCTTATCTTCTTGATTCTTTTATTCTAGGCAGACTTCTGGGATAATATTATCTTCTCCATTACATCTCAAACATTGATGATTTGGATATTTGTGTCCAATTATCTTGCAATATCCTGTCAATAATCCATCTGAAATGAATCCTCTCTTAATTGCTGTTGCAGTAGATTATTTTTCTGGGTTTAGTAATGTCATTATCTATTGTCTAATATCTTCCTTATCTGCTTGTCGTAGTTCTTTTGAATTTGAATAAATCATCTGATGATCTCTTGAATAATAGCTCCATATTCGGTTTCCATTGGTATAATTGTTTGCTAGTTCTTGAATAATTGTAGCTAGTCCAATATGTCATTTGTTTGCATAAAAATCAGGTATCTCGATTCTGGGTATCTTTGGCTGCTACACAATATCTTCTGGTATAAACATATCTCTAGTTAATCCTATTTTTACAACTTGTATAACTGGTTTTATCTCATCATATAATATCTCTGCTGGTGCAGTATAACACTTTATATAAAATAGATTTCCTTTGGTTACTCTTTTATAGGCGTTGAATATTTTTTGTAATTCTTCCATAGCTGATAGTTCTTCTCCAACTTGGGTATATATAGTATTTAATAATCCATAGTCGAAACAAGTTTTTATTAGGCTTGGGTTAGTTTTGGGTAGTGCAATTAGCTAGTTCTGACCTTGTAATCTTTGGGTTATATAGTTTGTGTTGGGTTCTTTGATATCTGTAGCTCTGGGGTTAAGGTTTAGAAAAGTTTGTACTCGGTAGATATTTTCTATCAATATGTGATAATTTGTGGGGGCATGTTCAAAAGGTCTTTTTGTATTTTTGGTGTAAATGGTTTTTCAAATGTCTTATTTAAGTTTATATTCTGGTATCTTTTTCCAATAACTCCTTTGCTTGTACCTACAATTGTAGATTGGTAAACATTATGGGTTTTACGGAGTATCCCAACGTCTCCTTCTAGATCTGAAATTTTAATGTCTTCTGATCGACATAGCTCTGCACATTGCTGAGTTAGCTGATTTGTAGCTATAGACTTCAGTTTAACTTCATTAGACTTTAGCTTTTCTTTTTCATTACCCATACTGTCCACTTTCATTGAAAGCATAGTTAGGGTGTTGAATATCTTTTCTAGAGTATCCTCTTCTATTATATCAGTCTGTGTAGCTTTGTCTTGATATGTAATCTGCAATAACATTTTTGTTAGTACTAATTACTTCAATTATAAATGTGAAATTTAATATATTCAAGACTAGTCTCCGAATTTCTTTTGTTGTAACTGAATTTTGTATTTTCTTTGTTAGCCACCAACGTACCTGTGTATTATCTGTTCGTATAATAAACTTGTTATATACAATATATGACTCAAATGATAATAAACATTTATATAATGAGCATAATTCTTTTCTATTTATTTCCCATTTTATTTCTGTTTCATTAAACGTACCTGAGTAGTATCTACAATTGTGTTCTAATTTTTCTTCTTCATATCTATATTTAAGTGCTCCTCCATAACTACATTCACTAGCATCTGCTTCTACTATATATATAAATTTTTTATTTTCATCTAGAAATTGTAATTTTGGTAATTCTTTACAAAGTATTTTTATTTTCTGAACTTGTTTTTTATCTTCTTCGTTATAATTATATTTTACATCCTTTTTAAATTTTTTCTATAAGGGCTTTAGATTTTCTGCTAATTTTGGTATATATTCTCTTACTTGGTTTACTAATCCTAAAAATGATTGTAATTTCTTTTTTGTATATAATTCTTCTTTTGAATTTATTATTTTTTGTACTATATGTTGTTGCATTTTTACTCCACTTTTATCTATTTGTATTCCTAAAAATTCTATCTGATTTTTCATAATTTCAGCTTTCTTTTCACTTATACTTCTTCCCGATTTTTCTATTATATCCATAAATTGTTCTAATAATTTAAAATGTTCTTCTTTGGTCTTTGTAAATAATAGTATATCATCTATGTATACTATACAATTAGGTAGTTGTTTAAAATAACTATCCATAAAATGTTGATATCTACTTGGTGCATTTTTATATCCAAATAGTAGTACATTCCATTCATAAAATCCTTGTGGTACCGTAAATGCGGTTAATTCCTTAGATTCTTCTTCTAACTTTAAATGGTAAAATCCTGATTTACAATCAAATTTACTAAAATAATTACATCCTTGTATTTGTCTTATTTTTGATATCTTATTTGGTATTGATTCCACAAGGCTTTGGCACTATCTTATGTATTTGACTCTTTTACTATATTTATTCTGCATTTTTCCTTTATTTGTTTTGATAGTCTGTTACTAGTAGTTCTGGAGTATGGGTTGGCTTACCTACTAGTGTGTTATAGTAGGTAGAATCATTACCAGAGAAATCGGGTGATGACAATAGTGCTTTTAAAGACAATGTTGCACATTAGTAGGATATATTTTCAGTGGTCCTTATCCTCCAATGGGAAAGTTTGTTCAATAAGAGAAGAACATGCTTTTTACACAAATCAAAAGGAATTTTATCAAGCAAAGGCCTCACCCACTACTGCAATACTCAATACTTTAAAAACTTTTTGCTCAAAGTGATATATGTTTTTCGATTTTTGGATTGTTTTAAGTTTTGTTTTAATATTTCAATTGTAAACTCACTTCTAATTTTAGAGATCTCAGTAAGTGGTATGTTAAGGTTTGTATATTAAGATTTGAGATGTTTTTACGGCTAGATGTATATAATGGAGAGCTGATTGTAGATTTATTGTGGGTGTGTCTAGCATTACAATTATTGCAAAGTTGTATGAATTAGAAGGTTATCACAACCTAATTTCTCTGGTCATGACGGCACCCACGATAACCGACCAATAGGAAAGCCAATCCTATAGTCCAGAACTACTAGTAACACACTACAAGATGAATGAATATAAGAATGTGGAATAGATGAAATAAAATACTAACATACATAAGTTAATACCAAAACTCTGTGGAATTAGTACAAGAGCTTCTAACATAAGAAAGATTAAAATGAACTCTTAAATGAATATACAGATACAACCATCTCTGAATACAACATAGAGACTAGTCTAGTACAAAAGAGGGAGGAAAGTAATATCTGAACATCAGGAGCTCTATCTATGTCTCCGAACCATGGCTGCTACACATAATGCATACACGTACTATGATCTGCATGTTGTAAAAGGTAGTATGAGTACCAATCATGTTATACTAAGAAGGAAATTGTTGACTGAGCTCCAAGGATAATGTAATATATAAGCATATAAACAAAAATTGAGTCTTAACCCAAATTTCTAACAACCCTTAGATTTTAAGATTTCAAATCCACAATGTCTATGATTTATCAAGAAATTGAAGGAATCTTGCCATGAATTAGAAGGAAATCACATAATAATCAATAAGCAAGCTCCCTAAATCATCTATTTGCTTAAATCCCAAGATCTTTCAACTTCTAGGGTTTAGTTCTCTTTTAAATGCATGAGAAAATGAAAAAAACAAAATAAGAAAATGGTATTTATACCTATACAAGGTTCAAACATCTCTCTATCGTGATCCGAGTGTTGCAATCACAACATCTAGAGACTACACCAGGGAGTTGCGATTGCGGTTTAGGTGAACAAAGTAAATCACATTCGGTGATCATGACTTCTCTTTTGAGACAATGATTTTATACAAAATATGATTGGCGATCGCAATTTATCCATAGCGATCATGGTCACATTAGACCTGATACACCAGACTTTCATCTATGTCCAAAATGGACTTCGACCGAGTGTTTGGGATTTGTTCAAAACTCCATGCACAAAAAACAATATGCTACCATACCCAATTTGAGATTCCAGATTCAATAGAACCATCTAAACTTTCATCCAAGTAGTTTCGACTAAATGTTGGGCCCATTCTATAGTTCCATTTTTACCATAATTCACCCAATAGCCCAAAATAAATCTGGAAGCCTCAGGACCTTAACCAAGGGTCCCCCTTTCCTAAAATCAACATTCCAGAGTTAATGGGACTATAATAATTGTCATCTGAGGTCATCTACTAGGAGTTTTTTTCCAAGACCAAATCCTAAATTATGAAAGCTCCAAAGTAGGTAAATGAGCCTAAAATCCAAATGGACCATCTGATCACAAAAGTAATAGTTTTGAAAAGTCATAAATGATTTGTAGCCACTGTTGGAAAGATCAAAATGTTGGAAATAAAGGAAAATCAAGGAAATAACCTAGAGGGTCATTACAATATCCATTACTAAAGGAATTTCATCTGTGGAAGTCAATGGATAGAAAAGCTCGAAAGCTCTAAAAGATGAGGTATTGGGCCTGCATGCTCCGAGTATATCATTCTAGATAACCTCCAAGGAGAGACACTACTTCTAAGGGATTTTGCCATGAGTATCCCCTTTCAACCATCTATTGGACTTTACTGTTAAATATCCAAAACTCCACCTTACCCACCAACTGGCCTCAAACTAAATCAAGGAAGGCTAATGAATATAAATCGGAACCACAATGCACTTATACCATCTCGATACCCACATAATCAAATAAAGGATCATCAAAGCCAAAATAAACCAAGGAATGAGTCATGCAACCAACTCCAAATAAAAGTATAACCTTATCTTGCCAAACCACATTTGCTATCCAAACCATACTATGAGGAAAATCACCTATGTTCTGCCTGCCCAATCTCATCGTAGAAACTCAAAGAACCAAAACTTATATACTAAAAGTCCATACGACAAACACAAGAATAAGCCCTTACAAAGCTACATGTACTCACAACATAGATAATTGAGGGTTGTAATCTAAGATGATGCTGCAACTGGGCCAACTATCCTCAAAAATAAAATCCAGAAGTCCAATACTGCAAATAGTCTGACTATCCACAAAAATGAAATCCAAGGGTCTAAGGCACAAATACTTACCGCTGAACAATCCATTCCGCGATGCCTCATCAATAGAGAATAAAGCCAAAGCTAAATCTAACTCAAGTATACAATTCCCAAAAAGTATATCCTCAAAAAGTCTCAAAGCAACTGAAGACTCGAGGTCAAAGATGAAGGAAACAATTGGGTCCATGGGCTATCATCTGAATAACTATCAATTTTAATCCATCCAAAGTCGAGAAGACCGAATAGGTAACCACGGAGTAGGCTCAACCGACCTATAGATGAAACACTAACTGAGACAAATCTCAAATGAAGGTTGCACTTATCTCTACAACTCCAAGCTAAAATCTCAACACCAAGGTGAAATTGCTTGAACTCAAATGCCCCAAACCAAACCTTAAGACTGGTAGGCATTCAAAATCCAAATCTGTCATAACTTTCCAATTGTCATTGCAAGGCATCAACTCAATAATTGAGCCAATAAGTCTATATTAATGTCAACTACTCAAATCGACCTTAGTATCAAAATTTCACAAATCTAAGCAACACATATGGAGCAAAAATTTAAACATACCTTCAGAACAAAATTGCAATAGAGGATAAATCGGCAAAAATAGTAGAAATCAACTCCATACATATTATCCAATCATACTGAAGAACCCCCCAATTCTACAACTCACACTTATAATAGCAAACACTTTAAAAACTCAAGGAAATACAACTTTAGCCAAAAACTAACTTGACCAATACTCCATCTTGTCAAAAAATAACCACATATCATCAAGGAGAAGAACTTTACTAAATCTTATTAAGCCAAACAAACTCTGAAATGGGGATTTCTAAATCAACATAAGAAGGACAATTATAACTCAAACAAACCTTGAATAACTCACCATGGAAGGAAGTACTAAGCCTGACACCTATGTTGACATCAAGACAACTATCGAAAAATAAACCAACAACTCAAGATAAAGAATTTTTGATTTATCAACTGAGCGATCACAAGAAATACCATCAACCTATATCTCTCTAACTCTACTTTAGATAAGACATCACAAAAATACAAGTATCCCATCTCCATACTAGTACCAAGAGCAAACCATCATAAGTAGACAAATTCAACAAATCTAAGAGATAAATCTAGGACATCTTAATATCAATATAAAAATGACTACCGAGTGATGAAATATCCACAAGCGAAGAACGGACCGTAAACTTGTCAATCTAAACAATTGGCAACATAGAGAGGTATAGCAAAAATGAAAGACTTCACAATCCAAGAATCAAGTCTAAGAAAACCAAACTCAAGAATGGGCAGTATAATTAAATTGCAAACTCTAGAATCATAACAGGGCCATAGAAGTACAACCTACCTTCTATACCATAGTCCACTCCACAATCAATCTAGCATAGCTAACACAGAGGAAAATAGCTAATCTCACCTCACTTTAGAAAACAAATCACCCAATCGGGCTAAAGCTGCTTGAGCCAATGAATAAGCACTACAAGGAATGGAATTATAACTAAATGACACTAGCCTAAAAATCTACCCAGCAAGGATCAAAAAAATCAACTAATGACAGTAGTAACAACAATAATATAAAAGTCAATACAATGAGCAAGCTATACCAAGATGAAAATCAATAAAAAGTATCTCTCAAAGGGGACAATAAGGCTAATAGGCCAAGGTAAATGGGATTTGAACCCAAACTCTAAAAAAGGGGGAAAATATTAATGTAAATCTACTCCATCCACTACTAAAAGAAATTATTCGAGGGGTGGCCATATAATTATGAATTCAATAACATGAAAACAACAACCAATATGAACTCACCAAGGCATATATTCATTGATGGGTACAAAAAACCCAATACAAATAAATGAAAAAGGTAAATTTAGGAAATAAAAGCACTCCTATAGTGGCAAAATCCAAAATCACATGCCTGATGGGTCCAAGGGAGAATAAATCTAAATGGGTTTATACTCAAACCAACCAACTGAATCATCAATTAAGGTGCCAAGCACACTATCTCAAACTAAAGGTGTAACAAAAAAACAAAGCTAATTTGAATGAGCAAAATAATTTGAAACCCCATGTTGGGGACATCTAGACTAGCGAATCATCTCTCTAAAGCCGTAGAAACTCCTGAAGACCTAATGAAATAAGCCCAAATGATTGGCAAACTGATGCTAAGAGTATTATCTACCACCATGCTCATCCTTCAAGCAATCATAGCCTACCTCAAGTACTTTAGGCTGGCAGGGATTTTATGCCGACTTAGTCTGATCAACTAACTCCTATATAAAGAACACTCTGAACCAATATCCCATCTCTCCATAACCATAACAAGCTCTTGGAATACACCGAGATACTACCCTTCCTAATACAAAATAGTCGCCAAGACCTAAGGACACATACTAAAAAGTCTACAAGGTCTGATAGGAACTCTTCCTGCTATGATCACCATGACTAATTTGAGAGCCATCCAACATCCAAAATGGTGCTTGGATAGAACTAATTGGCTATAAGTGAAGATAACCTCCACCAAAAGGTTCCTCACTCCCAAATGAAATGCCAATAACACTATATTGATGATATGTTCTCTTATTTCCACCTCTACAAATCTCAATGCATGCTCTCTCTATGGCTCTCCAATGACCAATAACCTGAGAAAAGGAAGACCCAATTGCTATTAAGTGCTGCTATGCCAAACTGATTGGCAATGCTAATCCTCTAATAAATCCATACAACATATTTGGATCAAAAAAGGTATAGCATCAAAATATTTCTGGCCTACTTAAAAAACCCAATATTATTTTGAAAAACTGACAAAGACACTAATGAACACCAATAAACCTAACTCCAATGTAAAAACTACTTAATGAATCGAATGTCATCCCTGGTTGTGAGGTATACATAATAAGACTTGAGATCCCCAATGTTGAACCTTGATGGGCTAAATTAGTCATGAGATCTACCAGAGCCTAAGATGGCCCCAAATTCTCTGATCAATGCAAAAAATATTGATAGCTATCTTTGACTCTCTAGTCCAATGCTATGCTAATAGATAAAACACATGTTAACACTAAAAGGTAATAGTTAACTAGGATCTAGGATAAGGGTTTTTTTATACAACATCCTATGTCTCAAAAGGTAAAAGGTGAAATCTATCAATGAGTGCCTAAGACCAATGATGGTACATAACTTATCAAATTCTACGTGCAAGATATTAGGTTCGCTCAATAAAGTATGATAAAACTACTAAGTTAAGAGGCCAGGGAAACACAATCCCAGTGTTTAACTCCAAGATATTACAACAAACATTGAGTTCTACTACTTTTTTTAGATTATTACTACAAACCCCTCTATTTACTTTCTATCTGCCCTCTAGTTCCCGTAAACAAGAGATATAATTCCACATATTCCCTAGGGTTCCACTGCAACCTGAATTGGTTTACTTTACTTGACAATGACCACTTTATCTTTAATTGGAAGTATAGTTCGGGCATTGACAAAAAATTTGGCGCCATTGGTGGGGAATACAATGTTGAGTTGTTGATTGAACTTGCAGATGTTTTAGGTTTTTTTCCTATTCTTAGTAGGGTATATGCTGGTATATGCCTATCATAAAGATTCAAGGCAATCCCTTACTCCCACTGACTCCTAAACTAAAGAGACTCTTACACCTTAATTATGCAATGACAAAACTAGTATGTCCAGGCCATCTTAAAGGGGTTCGAGATGATCCTAATATGGTACCTTCCCCTGCTCTAGGTTTTCAATAGAGTATTGCATATCGTTAGATAGAGAAGTTACCGAAAGATACAGTTACCAACAAGAAAAGATATAAGGAGGCCCAGCTAGCTCAGCGGATAGAGTTAGCAAGGCCACCATCAAGCATCACTCAATGATAATTGAGATCAATTTTAAGGTGGTCAGGCTCAGATTATCCCAACATACTAGTACTTTTATCAATATGATGATGGGGATATAGGATATATTGAGCTGGCAGAAAAAGGAGCAATAACTCCTCCTTCACTGCCTCCAATATTAAATGTGACATAACTAATGCAATGATCAAGCTATTAAACATAGAGGGTGTATTTTTGAACTCGACTATAGATGATGCAAATATGCATCTTACAAATTTTGTTGGGATCTACACTTATTATACAATTCAGGGGGTAGACTAGGAGGCACTCAAATTGAGGTTGTTCCCCTTTTCATTGATTGGAGAAGTTTATTTGTGGTTGGGGCACTATTAAGAAGATCTATTACCATTTGGATTGAGTTTCCCACACAATTTATAAACTATTTCTTTCCTTTATCCAGAATGTTGTTGTTAAAAGACAAGATATATAACTTTAGGATGCTACATTCAGAGTCAATATAAGAGGCTTGGTTCTGGTTCAAGAAAAGGTTGAGCATGGTCCCAATCATCATATTTTAGGGATAAGATTACTAGAGATATATTATAGATCCCTAAACATCAGTTCCTCATCCATGGAAAATAGAATAACTAGAGGAGAATTCATGAGATTACATTGCGAAGCATTTTTTGAGGTTCTAGACTAGATATCTCTTACTAACCGAGGGTGGCATAGGCAGGAGATGGAGAGAGGTGCTGACACTTATGATATTAGAGCTTTTAGTGAACATAGTGCAGTGGATGATTTTGTGGAATAGTAAATTACACAGCTTAGTATTGATATTGTGTTGCTGACTAAGTAGTTAAAAATACTTAATTTTGAGAAGGTAAATGCAGTAGGTACATATGAATTAAACTCTGGGGCATATGAATCAAACTTTAAAGAGGAGGCTAAGTATCTTGATGGTGAATCAGCAGGTGTTTGAGCCACAGTGAAGGGAAACAAACATTGGAATTATTATGGAGTAGATATAGAGATCACATCTAGGAACATAATGGTTACCGTGGGAAAAAGGAAGATGATAAGGACAAGGGAGACAAGTATGTTCCATCGGACAACTGTAATTCTGAATTAAGAATGGAGGTGTATTGTCCAAACTAGTGAATGGTAGAAAAAATTAGGAAACATGCCTTAAGGAGATTAAGGCTGATATCTTAGGGCCGACACAGAAGGTTGACACTCATGCAACTATAATCAAGCAGTTAGAGACATAGTTTAAGCATATGTCTACTACTTTAAATCAGAGGTTGTTGGGTATCCTTTCCAGCATAATAATTCTGAATCCAAAGAATCATGCACATTATCTTCCTATACAACTTAGAGTGGTAAGTCTACATTAATCCCCCATTACCTACCATAGATGTTCTAAAGAATGATAGTACTATGGTAGATGAAACACCTGTCGTGGAGTCAGACAAGGAAAAAAGTGTAGATGTTAGTGTTAGTGAGGATAAGGGTAAGGGCAAGGTCAATGAACCCATTGTAACACAAATCCCATGGCTACCCCCATCTTTCCTCAATGACTTAAATACAAGAAAGAGGAAGGGAAGTTTAAGAGATTCTTTAAGATGCTGAAAGATCTAAGTTTGAACATCCCTCTCCTTAAGGCTTTAGAGTATATGCCGGGGTATGCTAGGTTTCCAAAAAAATATGTGACCAAATAGCCAGATGCAATTTTTGAGGAGGTTGGTGGTTTGCACCATTGAATTGTGGTCACTTCTAAGTCTTTTGCCTAGAAGAAGGGTGATCCCGGTGCATTCATGACCAATGTAATATAGGGACATCTAGATTCAGCAGAGCATTATTTGACTGAGGAGCCAATACTAATTTGATGCCACTAGCTATATTCAACCAATTTGTCTTGATCCCCCTAAAGCCAACTACTATATTGTTGCTGATGGTAGACCGCACAGTAAAAAAACCCATGTTCATATCATTCAATGTGTTGGTGAACTTATTAACTATATTTATTTGTCTAATTTTATCATTTTGGCTTTTTAGGTTGACTTTAAGATGCTCATTATATTGGGAAGACCATTCATAGCCACGAGTAGATATGGCTGGTATGGGAAAAGAGGATCTCAAGTTTAGAGTCAATTATGAAGAAGTCACCTTCAGCATCCGAATAACTATGAAGCAACCTATTTATATGAGTAGGGTATCGGTTATCCATTTTTTTGATGATACTGGATGTTATTCCTTTGGGTACCTTGAAGAATTTTGAGTAGTCAAGGTACCCACGTTGTGTTGTGATGTTAAATCAAGTGTTGGATTGGACGAAATCCACGGGCTTATTGATGAAGTTTGAGTAGCCAACTTAGTGACATTATACCGCGGTATGAAATAAAGCGTTAGGTGGAAGGGAACCTACTATTTTTGTGTTCACATTTGTTTTCTTTTTTGTTGGTAAAGTAGTATGAGGAACGGCCAGGAACACGGTAATACACTACTTTATTCATGATAATCCAGATAAGAAGACTTTGTGACAAACTTAGGAAGGTTATAAATCTATGTGGGCCAGTAAGTTGTGAATTAAATGAAAATATGGAACTTTAAGGATTTTTTGGGAATTTTTTGAGCTTGACCTTGTGAACATACTTATGTAGTCGTAAATACAACTTATGGCTCCCTAAGTTATGTAGTAAGTGTTAGAAAACCAAGTCTATACATTAGGATAAAGGTTGGAAATAGTGGCCCACCTAGAGTCCGTAGGTGGTGTAGTACATTGCAACTTTTTGGGCCCAATTTTGTTTAATAATCTTGGCCTACTCCAATCTTACCTAACCCTAAACCGACACCCTTGCTTATTTAATCCTCCTAACTAACTTTTCAATTTATAAATCCTCAAAATTCCTTCTTTTCTCTTAAAATATAAACTACCACTTCTATACACTTGGAAAAAGGCTAATACTTTACTTGTTCTTGGCAACAACAAGCCCAAAAGAACAAAGTACACATTAAAGCTTGTGTTCTAGTTCACTTTTCATATTTCACTTCTTATTTTTTAATGAAAAGGTAACATTCATTGCTCGTAATAGTAGTATCTTATGCTAAACTTGAAATAAGTTAGCTGGTACGTTTATTTTCATGAAAAATATGTATAAATCAACAAACTAATAGTAGGAGCCTTGAATTAACTTTAAAATCCAAAATTGGTGCATTAATCTCAAATTAAACAATATGATCATGCACAAAATAGAAGTTGAAAATTGAAGCAATCAAGGAATTCCACAAGTTTGGATGCTAAATTATATTGAAAAAGTGATTCTAGTAGTATGTGAGCACATTGGACTCATTGGGACTGAGTATAAGCTACAGGGATATAAAAATTAGAGGAAAATTCAATGTTTTTGAATTTTGAGTTATTTATCAAGTTTTATACTCCCTTACTATCTTTGAGACACAAACACTTGGTTTTTCAGGCACACATGGAACCTAAGTCTTCAAAGAAAGGGGCTTCAAAGAAGAAGAGTACGCCTTTTAGGCGATAGGATGACTCTTTTAATAGAAGTAGCTCAAAGGAGAAGTACCCGATTTCCCAAACAAGAATAACCCTAACTAAAGTAACTCGTCTAGTGAATAGAGGCCATAAGCATGCTACAAAAGATACAATCATCAGAGCTACCTTGGTAATACCACATGCAGAACATTCATAGTGGGGTAGGAGACTTACTTCTATGTGTCTTGAAGCTCAGCCATGAATCCATAGCCAAGTACCCAAGCCGAGGATAAAAAAAACTAGGATGTCACCTTCGTACTTCCTAAGTTTGAGAAAGGAGAAGAGGAGGATGAGAATGATGATAATAATTAGGTAGAGTATCAGTCACTTATAGATGTAGCTACATAGGACCCCTATTTTGAGGAGTGGTCCTAGGATACGCCTGAGGCATAGTTCAAGAGTACTCATCAGCAGTTCCCCAGTCTGAGGAGGGTACCATAGTTCAAGAGGAGTTATCAATTATACCCTAATCTAAGGAGTGTAAAAAATAGGATACATATCATGTACAACTACTAACTCCAATAGATTAAACCTCTAATCCTATGCATATCTCAACTGGGCCTATTTATGAGGTGAACCCAAGATAGTGCATAAAGAAACATTGGCTGCTGTATGAGGGAGTTAGATTTTTTACCAAGACAGTCTTGCTCGAGAGGGAAATTTATAAGGAGAGATGGATAGACTTGTTTGGGTTGGATAGAGCACCATTATTGTAGGTTGCATTTGACAAGTAGCAGTTAGGATGGATGACCAGACCCCTACATTCAATCATCAGGAATCGGTGCGAGAGTTATATGCCTCCTACCTTGACATAATATCTTTGACCATGCCTAGAGGTGGTAGGCATGGAGAGTAGCCCCAGTTAGACCATGTACTTATAAGAGGCGTCAGTGTTTATATTTCAGCAGTGACTATTCATGGAGTTCTTTTTAGCCTTAATTATATAACTCCTACCTCTACAGTCATGTGTGATCACCATTTGAGATTGGCGCATGATAGGTGCATCATGAGAGAGATTAAGAATAAGCGAGATAGGGTAGGTTTAGCAAGATGGATCACTAGTTATATTTCTTTTCTTGGTGTAGATTTCCTTGGGGTTGGGGGTCAGCTTCTATTAAGAAGGAAGCATTGAATTTTGTTGCAAAGTTATTGTGGCTATTAGGACATTATTGATTTTATCCAAATCCAACATATAAAATACTTTCTTGGGATGGTGAAACATTGATTACGAGTATGGAAACTAGTTATGATATTGATTTTGTACCTGTCATCAGATATGAGATACAAGAGAGAGAATTTGGGAAGATGACCACACTGCCCTTTCCTTATTTAGTACAAATGCTAAGTGATAAGGTTAGTGATCCAGAGATTCCTGGTATTGATATAAGAGTAGAGGTGATGGGTGTGGCCCAAACTCAGATGATTAAGGATCTGACAAACTTGGTCCATGCATAGAGGTCTCGTATGCATTAGATAATGATTCCAACCTAGTCTAAGGGTCTATCAATTCTTGTAGAGCTTATTGTTGTAGAGGGAGTTGATGTAGGTGATAATATAGATTTTGTGAAAAGGGAGAAAAGAGAGGCCCCCGAGATTTGTATGCTATACGAGGGAACTTCTACCACATCCATTTCAGTTCTAACTTTCTCTCTGTAGCCAGTTGGGATATATGCATTTCCCTTTATCCCCTCTACCACAACTGCTGTTATAGGTATGGTTCCTATATCACATGAGTTTTGGCAGAGCTTAGTAGATGGTTAGGGAGTTACGACCACCTGACTAGTGAATTTTAAGGCTGAAGTGGGATTATTGTATGGGAAGATTCGTTCTTTAGTCCTAGCAACACTTGACATCACAAAGACTAGATTATAGGCTTTACATAGGGATGAGATATCAGAGTTCTGAGCATTGGTGCACACCTGTATAGATTCTTTTGATGGCCGAGTGTCAGCCCAAACCAGTGATATTGAGGTACCCAATCTAGTTAAGTTTAGAGAGAATATGTCTATTCTACTGGCAGAGATACGATTTCTCACAGAGAGTACTAATTCATCCATACCTCAAATTATACCTCTAGTTGTTCAGTTGGTACCTCCACATGGACCTAGATACTTTGACTTTTTTTATAGACAATAAATAGATAGTCCCTATAGCTGGGACTAAGAGAGACACGGAAGTGGAGTTTAAGGATCCCTATAAAACATTTGACCAGGCCCTAAAATGGGTTAAACCTGATTTGAGTGAGATTGACTATGTTGATAAGTAGAAGCCTGTCGAGCTAGTTTTGGATGCATCACTTGGTAGTGCACCTCCACCTCCACCGCCTCCGCCAGTTGAGATACCCCCATATAGGGATGATCTAATTATGGATGCTTAGTACGTCCTAGATATTTCCTTATTCCTATTCTTTACTTATTTACATACACTAGGGATAGTGCATAGTCTTTTAGATGGGGTAGGAAATACAATAGTTGTCACGTGTTTTACGGTAGTGCTTTTTTTCCTGTCGGTCATGTATGGCCGTAGTACCGATATGACTAGGTCAAAATTTATGACATTTTTTTGTTTTGCTTTTATTTAATTAGGATTTTTTGAGTATTTAAGGAATTTGACATGTCATTATTGTTGATTTTTAGGAAAAATGATACCCTTTCAAAAAAAAAAATTTAGAACCTTTTGAATGTATATAAATGTGACCATTGTGGATCTTGTTATGGCATTAGGATTAGGTACATGATTATTATAGCTAACTTGTTCATGAACTGAATAGGTAGTAGCTTGTGATGTGACCCTAAGGCATATGTGTGTGAGATTCTACTTAGTTTTCTTCGTGTGTTAATTCCATAGCATGCTCGTTTAGTCTAGCCTAGGTTGTAGGATTGTCGATTAATAAATGATCATTGTCTATTTTTTAAATAGTCAACTTTTATCCTAATTGACCTTCCATAAATGAATGAGTATCTGTTGATCCCAATTTTTGAGCCTTGTAGACTATTTTTCTTGTTACACCTTTCACCTTCCCATTTGTGTTACAATGAACATGTTTTGGCCCTAGTCTTCCTTAGACATTCTGCAACTCAACTCACACAAATAGCCTAAGTTGAGGGTGGCCATCATAGGGGTGAGTAATGTAAAGTGGGCATGAAAAAGGTAAAATAAAAGAAAAATAACAATAGGGTTGGGTGTGCTATAAAAAGAAAAAAAAATAAAATGAAAATTAAGAAAAAGATAGAATAAATGAAACCAGACCCAACCTGAATGTGCAATAACATGAATGACAAAATGAAGAAATAAGGGTGGAATAAAATGGAAATTGGTTGAGTGGACCCCAAAGTTAGTGTAGTGTCAAGGAGGCTTTGTCAATAAATGTATCAATAGGTACCATACAATCCCCAAATCCTACATTACAATCCGAATAAAGTCCTATTGTGATCTTAACTTGACTATCTAAAACTTAGGGTTAAGAAAATAAGGGCAAGCCTATGGTATTTGATGCGCTGTGGTGGAACTTTTCTTTTGAGCATCAGTGACTCATGACCGTCCTGGCATTGAGATTCATTATTTCCCATGAGTGAGTGGGACTTCTTTGATGTGAGGGAATATGCTTGTATTGCTATATTCTTACTTGTCTATGTAGTGTAACTTGTATATATGCATGATTGCCTTTTTGCTAAAGTAATTGGCATACCTTTATTCCCTCGTGTCACATTGTTGAGCATCATGTATGCACTCAGTTGGTTTGTAATTGTTGAAATAGGAGGGGGTGAATATTTTGAGCTTAAATTGTTGATTGACAGCATTAGATAACTTAGAGTTCTCCTAGTTAAGATCGTTGTTTTGTTTTGTTTTATTATGTTACCTGAGGACATGGAAAATGTTCTAAGTTGAAGGTATTGATATTCTACGGATTCATAGACTTTAGACACTTACAATAATGAAAATATGAATATTACTTAGGTTGTTTTGTTAGATATGATGTGGTTTTGTTATATTTTTGCAGGAAACCAGGTTTTGATGCTAAACTAAAGAAAATGATGAAAAATGAAGTTTTGTGCTACTTACCTCAGCACCAACTGCCTATGGGTACTACCTAATGGGCGTAGGTGCCAATGTAGGTGTTAGAAACTGGAAGTCCAGAGGCTCAGAAGAGCAGGAAAAAGACAATGTCACTTACGGAGGGGCACCTAGGTCCAGAGGATCCACATACGGTCTGTAGGTAATAAAGTAGGTTTCAGAGGAACAAATTCACTAGATTTCAAAATCTATTGGAGTAGAGTGGGATCATACGTATTCAACTTGCGATTCGTAGCTGGTACCTATGGCCCGTAGGTTGCTTAATGGCAGGCCACTGACCTCAGTTTTTCTTTTTTTCTTTAGATTTGATTTTTAGGGTTTCTTTGTAACCTACATATACTTTTGATGTTTTTAGTTATATTAGGAACTCTATATACTTAAACCATATATTTGACTCAAAGATTCAAATTTGATCTTAGGATTAATTTGTCCTTCATTTTGGTTGATAATTCAGTTATAGACTTTGGGTTTTATTTAGATATTATTGTGATATGGTTTTATGAATTCCTTTGTTCATTTCACAACAATGAAAGGCTAAAGGCCTTAGCTAGGGTTGTGGGAACCCTGGAATATTGATGATGCAGGGGAAGTGCTAAGTTGTTCTGAACCGATATTCTTGCATATTTTGTTGTTGTCTTAAATTTAACAGAATTCTTAGAGGTTGCAAACGTCAAGATCCCATCTAGCATATCACTACATAATTCATAAGAACAGTAGAGATTAGTAAAATATTATCACAAGTTTAATTTGAAGATTAATTGTCGATCTAGGTTAATTAGTACTATCTATGTAAGACGGTTATCTATCATCGAATAAAGTGAGACTTAAAAAAATAAATTTAATTGGGATCTAGAATAATGGATAGTAATGAAACATTTGACAACTCAAAATAGAAAGGGTAAAATTTTTCAATGAGTCCACAAGACAGTTGATACTACATAACTTATCAGATTGTACATGTAAGCTATTGGGTTGGTTCAACAAAGCACAATAAACCTACTGTGCTGAGAAGCTAGGGGGAACACAGTGCTTGTGCTTGTCTCTAACTAAATATAACCAAAGTTGATTTCTATTACTTGGTTGAGATTACTAATATAAAACCCCCATTTACATTCTTCACTTCCCATTAGTTCCAGCAAACGTTAAATATAACTCCACATATTCCCTTGGGTTTAACCTCAACTTGAGGTGGGTTACTTTACTTAAAGTGACCGTTTTATCTTTAGTTGGAAGTATAGTTTGGTTCTTGATCACAAGACAAATAATACATAATAGAGCCTTTTAAGAACCCCCACTACCCAAGGCTCAAAAGTTTCCATCAATATTCAACACACCACAAGCCATACTCAGCATCCATACTATACAAACCCCTATAAGGCTGATAGATATAGGCACATACTGGTGATAGCCAATGCGCATTCAAGAATTAATGCCAAGATATAATTCGTAACAACATAACCAATACAAACATCATAAGAAATATCCAGACTCGAACCAATAAATGTATATATGTGTGCATCATCATGATTATTCTCCATCCTTGTTGGGTATATAATCATGTCATCATAATCATCCTTCAACCTTTACGGTAATATAATCATGTCATCATAATCTTCCTCCATAATTGTTAGGTATATAAGAATGTCATCGTAATCATTCTGTGGCCTTGCTCGGTATATAAAAATGTCATCATATCATCCTCCGTCCTTGCCGTGTATATAAACATATCATCATAATCATTCTATGGCCTTGCCAGCCATAGAAGCATATTATCGTAATCATTGTTCTACCTTATTGGGCATATAATCATGACATCATAATCATTCCCAATCATCCAATTTGACCCGTAATTCATTTCATCAACATTTTTTTATATATATATAACATTAATACAATAATCAATCATCGTGTTTTACCAAAAACTCATATCATCAAGACCATCCTCCTCCTTAGTGTCATCCAAAGAGATGTGTATTTGGATATATTGTCACTGCCTATATTATTAAGGATGTCGATAGACCATATCATAAATCAAATTTGAAGGCCATACTAGAGTTACAAGCCATTAATCATTATTTAAGAATAATAATAATCATTAACCAAGTCACAAAGTAACCTTATACTAAAGGCTCAATAGTCTAAAATATGTCTAACAAGCATAAATAAGTCCACAAAGGCTAACACAAATCTTAGCCTAAGGTGGGCCGGAGGAACCCACTTCTAATCCTTGAATTCCATATTTTGTGAATTTCTACCCCAGATAAGGCTAAGGTGTCTAAATTGATTTCTAGATGAAACATAATCAATAATTTCCCAAAGATACGAACTCCACGTTGAACATGAATAATTAAATAAAATCCATCTAAATTATGATTTCAAGATAGCTAAATAGTCAACATACGGATTATCATACTAATCATGTTCCAATACTTAAGCTACATCCAAAATATACAATAATAGTATAATCATTCTACAAATTAGATCCATCTATGAATGTCACAACTAGAACTAGGGCTTGGCCGTGATAGGTTTCTTAAGTCCACAAAGGACCGGAGACCACCCTCGTTGCTCAGTAAAATAAATAATAATACACTACTCAGTGGATGAATTACGAACATATAACAAGATATAGAGTAATGAGTTCAAGACATCTTGAAGTGTTAACATCAATACTAAATCAACAGTAGTATCCATAAAGCCTCTATACAAGAAAATAACTTATGTCGGGAGATGCCCCCGACCCTGATAAAGACAATGTAAATGTGGAGTCATTAATCTAATTTATGGAAGGAAAACCAATGGAATTATCAAGTCTTCTAGAGAATTAAAGCTCACCGCTTCACCTCAATAACCAACTAATCAATCACCTATTAGTGTGCAAGAAAAGTAGAAGTGCCTTCATACCCTGCATCGCATGGGGATAAAACATCCGGAGATGGTTAGTGAGGGTAGTACAAACATGTAACTCATAATAAGGATAAAGTTATGTCAGTCAAAAGTTCAATTTATGACATGACCTAAAGTTGTGACTTGTCGTATGAGTATCTCAAGCCCACAAAAGATCAGAGATCGCCCCATTAGTCCAACCTTACCATCACATCAACCCACAAGTATCAGATGAGCTATGAACATATAATAAGATAGCAGAAACAAGACTAATAATCATAACAAATGATAGTCTAGAAATTCATTAATATCAACATTCAATATCCAATCTACCCATCTACATAGTCATCCACAAGCCTCTATAAATCCTAAGTAAATAATATGTTGGGACATACCCCCAATAATAGCTAAAAACTGAACCCAAAATAAGTCAATGGCATAAGCTAAGAAGATCATTAAATTTTTGCCTTTCAAAGGATGAAAGCTCATAACTTTGATGTCAACACTCGAAATGCCTAAACACCTGATCACTGTGCATGAAGAGAAAAAGATACTCTGGCCCCGGTGTCGCGTAGGGACACAACATATGGAGACGATTAACGGTTCGAGCGCTAGCATGTTACTCAAGGGTAAGGTTAAAATAGTGTCATTATTCAATCCGATTAAAACCATCAGAATCCACCATATTGATACAGACATATAAATACATATGGATACATTAAGTCTAAAAAGATAACAAGGCCTTAGTATGCATTTCAAAGCACTCAAACATAAACCATAAAATGGAGGAATCTAATCTTCTATCACATAGGTTATATCGAGCAAGAGAACTCTAACGTCAAGCCATCTTATTAAGAAAGTGGACTCTAACCACAAGTCATTTCATTATGCTAATGTACTCTAACCACAAGCTATTTTATTATACTTGTGGACTCTACCCAAAACCTATCGCATCCATTACTAGTCGACAATAGGACTATAACCCTTTGTCCATGCATTCAGATCACACCAATCACATTTAGGGACTTTAACCCATTTATCCATTTTAAGCCATCCAGGCCATAATTCAACATCATACATGACCACAAGGTCTTCATGAATCATATATCAAACAAATACTTTAATAAACCAATACATTAGTTTTGAATATCATTCGAGTCAAATTGTGGTCATCAATATCTTTATCAAATCACTTATTAGCACTCCTACACTAAGCTTTAGTTCTAACACAATTTGATTTCATGTTAGGGACTCTAACCCCTTTTTAACCAATCGAAACACCAAGGGAACCATTTAACTACTTATATGGAAAAGAAGGCTTTTAAAAGATTATTTACAAATCATTCCTACTCATTAAGCCATTGCCTTAGTTC
This sequence comes from Capsicum baccatum var. pendulum, assembly GCA_030864225.1. Lineage (NCBI taxonomy): Eukaryota > Viridiplantae > Streptophyta > Magnoliopsida > Solanales > Solanaceae > Capsicum > Capsicum baccatum. Next base: position 151,663,975 of record CM061560.1, on the reverse strand, counting down.
AAATCACCATCAACACGTGACTAGTTATTTTAAGTAGACATTTCATAAACACTTTGAGGGCATACTTTACCATGACCAAAACCCAAGTGAAAACCATCAATATTAGGGTTATTTTTAAACCATTTGTTAAATCACAGTCAACAAGAACCCACATGTTCAAACCATCACCAAAAAATGTATAATCATAAGTTAAAACAAGAGAAAATATTACCCATCATTATACATCAAAACCCTTAACATTTGTTTAAAAAACCATTATTAATGATTCGTAAATAGTGTTCAAATGACATGATATTTGAGTAATAATGATAAGGGAACAGTCATATGCCTTTTATAAGATGATTCAAGAAAGGATTTTAACCCCTTATCCTTTAGATGAACACTTGTGGAACTCTAGCCTTTAAATCTTCAAGAGTGTGTTTGAGAGAGAACTTGGAACGTTTGATCCATCAAAAATGTGTTTTAGGATAAGAAAATATGTTATATATCATAGGTACTTAAATTTTTTGGGTGGAAAGCATCCATCAAGTCGTAAGCTACTAGAAATTAACCCATAGGAGGGTACGAGTCCCATACCAAACCGTACCCTAGGGTATGAGTAGTACCCAAACTTGTACCCTAGGACTCATTATGGACCCCTAATCTTCCCAACATATGACCATACATGCATGATTAGTACCTAAAGGTATGAATGGTACCATGCAACCCGTACCCGAGTCAGTGCCTATTAGATCAAGACCATCAGTTTATATAACAAAGTAGTATATTACTCGTACGCTAACATATGACTCGGGTATGTTAGGGTTGTAATATTCTGGCACTCTTATGGTGCTCACATTTCATGTATTAGTTGCTTGTTTTTCATGGTTAGATTTTCATTTTATTTTAATCTTGTTTATGATAATATCAGATGAGCTTTTTCCTATGATAGTTTGAGTTATAACATTCTTAAGGGAAAATTATCGTTATTGGGTTTTGAGCCATAGATGTAGTGGAAGTCTGCGAACCTGTAGCATTGAAGTTTTGGGATCACCCTTATAACTATGATGAAGTCTGGGTAGCCATTTGGTTTACCCTCTTGGTAGCCAAAATGTGAGGTGACAACTTATTTTTATCCCATCAACTACTTTGGTTCTAGAGCTAATTAACATGCTAGTACACTCCTACTAGGTTGTCAATTAGTCCTTTTGAATTCCCTTGTTCGTGTCCACGTTTAGTTTGGTGCTTTTATTCGTTTGAATACGTTGTAACTTCTTAACTCCAGTTCATCGAGAATTCTTTGAGTTTCAAACAAGAATCCACTCTGGACAAGAGCTTTACTCATATCTTAAGGATTCACGGTTACTAGCCAATCTACAACATTTGTGGAGCTCAAGTGTGAGTGAACTGAGAGAGTGTGAGAGAGAAGAGGTTTAACGCTAACTTGTTTGCTGATTGTGTAGGTAACACCTTTGACATGGAAGGAAGCACGTCCCAAAGTGGGGGTACTACTGAACAAGACACTATGAAGGCCACACTTGAGGCCATTACGAGAAGTTTAGAGAGGTTGAACACGGAAGTTGGGGCAATGAGGGGAGATTTGACTACGATAAGTGGGAGATTGGAGCAAGTGGAGAGTCAAAGGAACTCTCGTCCATCCACTCCTCATCATATTCCTTCAATTGGGCATGAAAGAACTTCATTCACAACTATCTCACCAGAAACATTGCACCAAATAATGAATCCACCTCTAGCCCCACTAAATGCCCCAAATCATACCATTACTTTCCCTCCAAACCAAGAAGCAAATAGACCACGCCATTTCCAAACTCCTCCAATTCCACAAGAAGTATGTAGCCGTCCATTACCTCCAATAAATCTGAACGTACCCTACCAAACTCTACCAAATCAAGGACCACCACCTCCACAAATCCCAATGCCTCCAAATCAGATTCCAAATCACCAAAACCGACCAGCTCACTTTGAGGAAACATGGTAGAGAGGAGTATGATAGATATGGAGCCTTTAATGATGCTTACATGAGAGAAGAGGAGCTAAGAAGGGGCCGTGTTGATCCAAGGAGGTACCGAGGGTATGGAGAACGGGGAAATCAACACCAAGAAAGAGACGTAGGCATCAATACCATCAAATTGAGCTTACCTATCTTTAAGGGTGAAAGTGACCCCGAGGCCTACTTAGTTTGGGAATCAGCTTGTGACAAAGTTTTTCAAGTTAATGATATCTCGGAAGAAAAGAAAAGTTGTTATGCCATAGCTCATTTTGAGGGTTATGCCAACACTTGGTGGGAGTACGTCAAGCGTTTTGGTGATGAATTAGTTGATGGGCAGCCACCACCTTGGTTTCGGTTAAGGTACTTGATGAGGCAACGGTACCTTCCCGAGAGTTATCGCCATGAATTACTTGCTAGATTGTACAACTTGCGTCAAGGCAATAAAAGTGTAATGGCATATTATGATGAGTTTCAACAACTCATGTTGAAGCTTGATCATCGTGGGGAACAAATCAGTCATGACATCATCCGGTTCAAGTGTGGGTTGAACAAAGAGATTTCCACTGTTTTGACACTTCACAAATTTGATACCGTTGAAGGTATTTTCCAAGCGGCTCTTGAGATTGAAACGGAGCTTAAAGAGAGGTCGTCGCTCAAGGCAAGGGGACAATCCATCTTGGGTTGGCCTAGAATCAAGGACGTGGTTCAATCCTCTTCGGGTTGTCCCAAAAACAAGGACCAACCCTCCACTACAAGGCTGCCCGAGCCCAAAACAGTCGATAAAATTCCTCTAAAACAAGAAGTTCACAAGTATCCAAACCCAAAAGGATTCCAATGTTTCAAGTGCCAAGGTTGGGGACATAAATCTAATGAATGTCCAAATCGATGTAACGTGATACTGCGGGAAGGGAGATTGTATTACCTTGGTGAGGAGGTGGGTCTTGAAAAAGAGGAGGATGAGGCCGAGCCTCAAGATGGAGAGGAAACTGGAAATAGGCCACTTGATGATGATGATGATGGTGAAGTTATTTACCCACAAGAAGGGGAGTGTGTTGCTCCAAACTTTGTAGTTAGACGCGCTATGATTAGTAAGTCAATAGATGACCCTAGCCAAAGGGAAAATCTATTCCATACTAAATGCCTTGTAAAGGGGAATGTGTGCACTTTGGTGATTGATAGTGGTAGTTGTGCGAATGTCGTTAGTGTCGCTATGGTGAACTTTCTGAAATTACCAACTACACTTCATACTAGACCTTACAAGTTTCAATGGTTGAACGAATGCGGTGAATTGAAGGTCATGAGGCAATGTGTGATACGGTTTAAGGTAGGGAACTACCAAGACGAAGTGCTTTGTGATGTGATACCAATGCAAGCATGTCATTTATTGTTAGGTAGACCTTGGCAATATGATAGGTCTACCAAACATGATGGGAGGACCAACCGATATTCACTTGAGAAGGATGGTCGAAAGGTCACTCTTTATCCTTTTTTGCCATCACAAGTGAATGAATTACATCAAAAGATGAGGGAGTTGAAGGAGAAGGGAAAGAAACCTGAAAATGGTGAAAAGGAGGGGAAAACCGTGGGTGGGGCAGTAGGGATTTCCGGGACTGTCTCAACGTCAAATGGGCAAGAAAACATGGTGATGTTGGCTAGAAAGAAAGAACTCTTCTTAGATTATGATGTGGACATGCCTATGCTTCTTTTGGCTCATTGTTTTAATACTAACCCCACTAATTCTTGTATTTCTCCTTTGATTTCTTGTGTGTTGCAGGATTATGAAGATGTATTTCCTAAAGAACTTCCGCAAGGATTGCCCCCACTTCGGGGAATTGAGCATCAAATTGACTTTGTGCCGGGCTCACAATTGCCAAATAAGCCGGCTTACAGAAGCAACCCTACGGACACTAAAGAATTGCAGCGTCAAGTTGAGGAACTCCTCAACAAAGGGTTTATCAAGGAGAGCATGAGTCCGTGTGCGGTTCCGGTGCTACTGGTGCCTAAGAAAGACGGAACATGGCGTATGTGTGTGGACTGCCGAGCCATCAATAAGATTACGGTAAAATATCGTCACCCTATCCCTAGGTTAGATGATATGCTTGATGAATTGAATGGTTCGTGTTTATTTTCCAAGATTGATTTAAGGAGTGGCTATCACCAAATAAGAATGCAACCCGGTGATGAATGGAAAACCGCCTTCAAGACTAAATTTGGTCTCTATGAATGGATGGTTATGCCATTCGGCCTAACAAATGCTCAAAGTACTTTCATGAGTCTAATGAATCATGTGATGAAGCCATTTATTGGAAAGTTTGTTGTTGTTTACTTTGATGATGTCTTGGTCTATAGTAAGTCAATTGATGAGCATGTGATGCATTTACAATGTGTGTTTGATGTCCTTAGAAAGGAAAGGTTGTATGCAAATCTGGACAAGTGCTCTTTTGGTGTTAATGAAGTTGTTTTCTTGGGTTTTGTTGTTAGTTCAAGAGGGGTCGAAGTGGATGAATCCAAGATAGATGCTATCAAAAATTGGCCAACCCCGCAAACCATTAGCGAAGTAAGAAGCTTCCACGGGTTAGCTAGTTTTTATAGAAGGTTTGTCAAAGGATTCAGCACCATAGCCGCTCCTTTGACCGCGGTCATTCGAAAAGACCAACCCTTCAAGTGGGGTGAAGAGCAAGCTAAGGCTTTTGAAACCTTGAAAGCTATGCTCGTTTCCGCACCCTTATTACAATTGTCCAACTTTGATAAGACATTTGAAGTTGACTGCGATGCTAGTAAAGTGGGCATAGGGGCTGTTTTGATGCAAGATTTAAAACCCATTGCTTATTTTAGTGAAAAGCTCAAAGGAGCAACTCTAAACTACTCCACGTACGATCTAGAGTTGTATGCCTTGATTTGAGCTTTGGCCACTTGGCAGCACTATTTGTGGCCCAAGGAGTTCGTGATCCGAACGGACCATGAATCCTTGAAGCATCTTTAGGCACAAGACAAGCTTAACAAGTGGCATGCAAAATGGATTGAGTTTCTTGAAACCTTCCCTTATGTTATTCAATACAAAAAGGGTAAGGACAACGTAGTAGCCGATGCTTTGTCTAGAAAACATATTGTTGTGTCAACATTATCTTCAAAATTAATGGGATTTGAGAGTTTGAAAGAATTGTATCCCGAGGACCCTCACTTTGCTCCTATCTTTAGGGAATGCGAAGAAATGGGTAGGGACAAGTGGGATTCAGCTAGGGGTTCAAATCCCTATGCCAAGTTTGATGGATACTTGTTTAAAAGTAGACGATTGTGCGTACCCTCCAGTTCTTGGAGAGAGTTATTTGTGAGGGAAGCACACAATGGTGGTCTAATGGGTCACTTTGGGATCGAAAAGACCCTTGGAATATTGGAGGAGCAATTCTATTGGCCAAAAATGCACAAGGATGTGGCCAAGATTTGTGGCCAATGCATAGATTGCAAAGGAGCCAAATCGTGGATCCTACCTCATGGGTTGTACACCCCGCTGCCCACTCCTTTACGCCCTTGGCTTGATATATCTATGGATTTCGTGTTAGGGTTGCCTAGGACTAGACGAGGTCGGGACAGTATCTTTGTTGTGGTTGATCGGTTTTCTAAGATGGCACACTTTATTCCATGCTATAAATGTGATGATGCACCTAGTGTGGCCTCTTTGTTTGTTGATAATGTTGTGAAGTTGCATGGTGTTCCAAGGACCATTGTGAGTGATAGGGACTCTAAGTTCCTAAGTCACTTTTGGAAATCCATGTGGGGTAGGCTTGGAACCAAGTTGTTATTCTCTACATCTTGCCACCCACAAACTGATGGTCAAACGGAAGTGGTAAATAGGACTTTGGGTGCTATGCTACGTTCCATGGTAAAAGGAAAATTGACTTCTTGGGAGGAACACCTATCATTAATTGAGTTTGCATATAACCGTGTCATACACTCAAGTACGGGAATGACTCCCTTTGAGTGCATATATGGCCTCAACCCCCTTACCCCTTTAGATTTAACTCCTTTGTCCAGTGATGTTATGATTAGCTTAGATGGAAGCAAGCGGGAAGATTTGATGAAGAAGTTACATGAGAAAGTGCGGTTTCGACTTGAGAAGAAAAATCAAGACATTGCAAGGAGAGTCAACAAGGGAAGAAAGAAACTTATTCTTGAACCGGGAGATTGGGTATGGTTTAACCTTAGAAAGGATAGGTTTCCATCTCAAAGAAAATCCAAATTGATGCCAAGAGGCGATGGTCCATTCCAAGTACTTGAACGGATCAATGATAATGCCTACAAGATTGACCTTCCCCCGGAATACCAAGTACACAACACTTTCAACGTGTGTGATCTTTCTCTAGTGGATGCGGTTGAGGATGACCAAATGCTGAATTTGAGGTCAAATTCCTCTCAAGATGGAGAGGATGATATGGGTGTACAAAGCTGTCCAATACGTTCTCGACCATTCACACGAAGTCAAGCTCGGGAGTTACAAAAACTACAAGCCATGTTCATGCAAATGGATGCGAGTGAGTTGGTACTTGATCCGCCAAAGAGCTTCAACATTTTTAAGTGTGAAAATGAGCCTTGAAGTGTAATAAATTACACTCTAAGGGCACCCCATGACTGAAGGGTAGGAAGGTCATTTGTCCTTCATTTTGTGTGTAATATAAATAGATGCTATTAGGGTTATTTTCAGCACTTAGTTCATTCTTCATATTTGATAACAACAAGTCTTGTAACATTGAATATTTCTCTCTCTCTTGTTCTTGAGAGTAGAACCTGAAATCTGTCCAACAAGTGTAGTTACACTTGTATTGTTTCTTGGCTAGAAACTTGAGATCTTGAGGCTCATGAGTTCCTCTTGGTCTAAGTAAGAACTTGGTACTGAAATATTTTGGTCTTAGGGTCCTTTCTTTAAGTTAGGGTTCATAGATTCTAAGATATCTTTGTGTCAAGTTACTATCTTTCATTTTGTACTCTTGTAACTTTGCAGTAACTTAGTGAAGCCGTGTGGGGTTGATTTTTGATTCACTATAGTTACTGCCATTTGTTGTTCTTGTTGTTAACATTGTACTCTTTGTAATCTATCATCTTGTGTTGTTGAACCATTGCTTAATGTTATTGTTATCTTCTTGTTCTCCTTGTGTAGCTACTGTTTTGGTGTTGGTATTCCTTCAAAATTTTGTGATTGTTGTTGTCTTCACATATTGGAGTTGTTATCTTCAAGCTCTCAGAATTGTAGTGTGTTTGGACTGATTTTGTGGCAGATTTGATACGCTTCAAGTTAGTAGTGTATCATCACCAATGATAACCTATTATCATCACATTTCAACTAACAAGTTCTATTATTTAGTATTCTAGACTTCTAGTCATCAAGTAAAATAGTCACTTAGTGTACTACTAGTAACCACATAAATTACATTAATAAGCAATATACCTTACTTTATCCATTTATCAAACACTATCTAGACTCGCTAGGTGTATCCTCAAATACCGCACAAATTCTCATTCAACTACTTCTCTTAATTCATTATGCGGCATATAGCACTTTTACTCACTATTTAGCATTAGCAAGAACTACACTGCTTAACAAGTGATTGGTATCGTAAAATTATAACTGATATCCCAAGAATAACATCATATATTCAAAGGACATATGGATGTAATCATACAAAGTCACAATCATACATAAACATATATACACATGTTTACCATACATAACATCAATATATATTCTCTGGACTCACCGGGCATCATCATATCATCCATATATCCTCCGGACTTACCGAACATCATAATGTCATCAATTTTCCCTCTGGACTTATTGGGCATCATAATATCATCAATATATCCTCCGAACTTACCGAGCATCATAATATCATTGATATATCATCCAAACTTATCGGGCATCATAGTATCATCAATATATACTTTGGCTTGCCGGGCATCATAATACCATCAATATGTCATCCAGACTTACCGGCATCATTATATCATCAACATTCATTATAACATCAATATTCATCATGGCATCAATAATCATCATAAAATCTATATAGATATGTGAAATGAAATTCCTAATAAATGCAAGCCCCATGAGGGTTAGAATGGAAGAGACATAAGGGAAAACACATTTTCGTACCTCATCATTTATTATCAACACAATATATTAGTAGGTGCATGGACAAATATATTCATATGATGTGAACACTCACTACTAAATCGGGCTTAACATAGTCATTAACATTTCCATGTAACAAGCCCTAATTATGTCTTCTAATGCCCATCTTTATTAGCATGATTCAAATCATTAGTGCAAGAGCATTTTTAGCACAAACATTATTTTAGTCATTGTACTTAAACATAATATGAGTATAAACAAAATCCAAGGCACAAATAGTATACTAGCCAATAGGATAAGTGATAACATAGTCATAGGTTCAATTTACAAGACTTTCCATTGCTATCCAAGTAATCATCATAAGACAACAATCAAGTATGAACATTATCTCCAAAATCAACATAATGAATAACCTATTTACCAGGTTACATAGTTCAAGCTTAAGCATTTAAAGTATCTAGTCACTAACAAAACTACATAGTTGATGCTTAAGGCGGTTCATGTTCCACTTCTAATATCCTAAATTATCTTCTTCAAGTCTAAATTTTACCCAAAATTATACTAAGTTATCTAAATCATGTCTCAAAGGTTTATCAATCCACACTAGTTCTATAGGATAATTCTTCCTCAAGTATTACTCTTAAATAATCTAAGCATCTAATGAAAATTTAACTACTCTGCATATATAGGTCAACATACTCTTAAGATGAGTGAATAAGGTCACTCCCATATAAGTAGAGATGCTAAAGCATTCTTATATTATTCATGAGATAACAAGTCCAACTAACCAAGGTTCTAGACTATTAGTCAATTATCTCACTTTATGTGTTTAAAAGCATAAATGATTTAACTAATATCAAACATTATGATCTAATATTTAAACATCTAAGGCCCCACCCCAATCTTATCAAGATATCAAAGTCAAACTATAATAAAGATCAATCTAACAAAACTAAGCCTAACCTACCTCGAATCCAAACATAGCTCACGAACAAACAATCTTTGTTTTCTCTTTCCACTAACCTTCTCCAAGGATTCAGGGTATCAAAAATATAATCTATGCATTATTATGAGAATATAAACACCCATATTGCACTATTATGCTTTGGCTAAAAAACAAAACAAAAACCTCCAAGTGGATCTCAAACATGGGAAATGAGTAAAAAATGAGTCAACTTTCAACGGTAAAATTTTCTCTCTCTGAAAAATTCTCTCCCTTCTCTCTAAATTTTTCAAGTTCCTTTCTACCGACATGGCCTCACAGCCGCCGGTGGATCTTTTCCAGTGATTGGACTAGTCTAAAAAATGAGTGCACTAAAGATGCACACTCACCCCATAAGAAATTAATCATAGATTCATCTTGCAACTCTCACAAATTTTAAAAAACTAACGCGATAATGGGTGATATTTCTTATGAGTAGTGGGATATGCAGAAAAAAATTATATCAGGTAAAAATGCTAATTTGTGCAATGTTTTGACAGCTCCGACTGTGGTTTGCGATCAAAATTGCACCACTGTTGAGAGAAATCAAGAGGAAACAAAGGTACAAATTGGTACACTAGATCAAGCTGCCCATACTGCTATTATTGCATCTCAAAATTTGAATGAGAAAGTCGACAATGCTGCCAACAATGCGTGAAATTCCAGCGAAGCTAAATTTTTTGTCTATTTTGATCTAATTCAATGACAAATGATTTCTACATAGGTAAGGAATTATTTTCAATTAAAATCCACAATTGTTTTGGATCCTAGCAATTCCAATTTAAAAATTAGGGTTTGTAGCCCTAATATTTCAAAATGTGTGGAAAATGCTGATTTGATGGAAAATTCCAAAAATTGCCAACACCATTTGATGAAACAAGGTTCTGGTAGAGCTAAAAAATTAAAATCACTTTCAAAAAAACTATCTTACTTCAACCAATTTTGGTTCCAAGTCTGCTATACCAACCGATTTGTCCAGAGAAGGTGTTCCGGTGAATAGGAACCAGGTGGGGCAATTGATTTTGACTAAAAATGATATGGAGAATATGAATTTGGAAAAATCCCTATCAAATCATTCCCAAGAATCTTCTAATTTGAATAATAGGGTTCCTACAAATTTGGTTACTATTCATGAATCCAAAGAAAGAACTTCTGATTCCAACAGTTCTAAAGGTGAAGATATGGCATCTTTACATGATAATTCAGGTGAGTCGACTATTCTGATGTCTAATTTTAATCAGTAATAAGGCAATGAGGTGTATGTGCATAATCTGAGGGGGTATACGGTCATTAAAAAGTATATGAAGCTTTAAAATTATATGACTAATTGGGCTAATTATATTAGGACCAAGGATAGACAAGAAAATGGTCAGGAATTGGATTTTAAGGTTTCTGCAAATGAATCAGCAGATGTGGTTATCATTCATGATTTTGAAGATTCAAATTCTAAAAAATCTTATCATAATGAGATTGTTAAAGATGTTTCTTCTTCCAAGTTAAATGATTCTTTAGGTGAGTCTACTGATCACAATATGTCTAGTGATAAAAGTAAGAAGTTACAGCCTCAGGGTGTGTAGAATGGCAAAAATATTCAAAAAATGATGTTGAGAGGGTTGGTCATATTAATAATGCTTCTGACAATACACCCAAGTTCATTTCTTATGTTCCTAATAATGCTCCTTTGGTGGTGTCTAATAACTTTGGGAATGTTGATAGAAATGATCCCAAAATCATAGATTTTTCTGGATAATCCAAGAAAACAGATGCTAATCTGAAAATGGAGAATAGAGACCAATGTCAACCTAATGCTTGGAACAATAAAGTCCATGGTCCTATTGCTCCTATTATTTCTCATGCTTGGTGACTAAATTAAGGTCTCAAAAGGATATGAAAGTGCCTATTATTGATATTAGTCCTCCTAAAATTACGACCAAGTAAGGATTGCCAGCAGCTGTTTTTAAACCTGAAGATTTTAAGAAAAAATTATTTTTGAGATGTAAATATACTTTGATTTGGAAATTTACCAATACAATGCCCAAGATAGACATTATCAGGAAGCAATTTATTCTTCAAACTGACCTCAAAGGTACTGTTAACTCTTTTCAATTCTAAACATCTGTATATTGACTTGGACAATGAATATGATCAATCTATGGTGTGGTCAAAAGGAAGAATGTATATTGAGGGACAAATTATTAGACTATAGCTATGGATACCAACTTTCAAACCTAAGATTGAAACCCCCTTGGTTCCTATATGGGTTGTTTTACTTGAACTTCCATGGCGCTGCTATTGTATGGATGTTTTAGCTCCGTTACTATATCCAATTGGTAAAGCCTTGTTCCTTGACCTGGCAACTTACAGGAAGACTAGAGAAAGTATTGCTAAAGTTAAATTTCAAGTTGATCTCACTAAAGATAGACCTCTTTATGTGTGGATGGGATATGATAAAGATGAAAAGAGTGAAGGTAGATGGCAGAATGTGAAATATGAAGGGTTCCTCATTATTGTTCATATTGTAAACATCAAGGTCACACACCTGTAGTATGCACTGTAAAGAGAAGAGATAATGAAATAAAAAGAAAAAGGGATCTAGAAGAAGTTGAAAAACAAGGTCAAATATAGGGTATTACTGAGAATAATAAAGAAAAATAAGTGCAAGATCAGCAAGTTAATAACAAGCGGCCAGATCCTTATTACAACAAAGATGTTGAAAATACTCCAGAACAAGATCAATGGCAAACTTAAAGAAGAAGGAACAGGAAAAATAATCAACAGCAACAGCATGTACAGCAGAAGCTACAACAACAATGACAAAACCAACAATAACAGCTAATCCAAAAACAATACCAATAGCAGGTGCAGCAACAACAAAAACACCTAGTATAACAACAACAACATCAGCAAATATATTAACAAAATAAAGGTAATTTATAACATCACAATCAGGGTAATATGAAACAAGTGTATAGACTTTTATCTCCTGAGTCTCCAAAGGGCTCATACCAATAAGTTCAAGCACAACAACTGACAGGTAAAACTGCTAACTTTACTAATCAACAACCCAAAAATTGTAATGTTGATTCTATAGCCCAGAATCATTGCCCTAAACCCCATATTTCTATAGTTAATTCTAGTAAACCCAACACCCAAAATTGAATAAAAAGGTAAGATTTTAACAGCTCAACAACAACAACAAAGTTACTGAGAAGCAAGCAAAGGAGAATGATACCAATATAGTTGCCCAAAATAATTTACATGCTAAAAATATCTCGAAAATGGATACACATGAATGACTTCTTCTAGTAAAAATAACCCACAGTATAATGTTAATTCTGGAGTCCATAATCAACAACCCTAATTCTCTACTTCTGGCAATACTTTTGTTGCTCCCATTCACCAAACTCCTAGGCATAAAAAAAACAAATAAGATAGAAAAAATATGTAAATGGAAGATGCAAAATCTGGTTTAAAAAATGAAAAAAATTATGAATTTTTTTTTATAATTTGAATAGTTCAGTAGTTGATCAGGTTGAGGCTGAAAAAACTCAACACCAATATGTTGCAAGCACTGGAAATGTCCTTAAAAGGACATCAGGTATTGACTCAATGCTCCATCAAACCCACCCAGATAATTTTAATTTTTTTACTGGGACTGCTGCTGTAGTTGATAGGGGTGAGGATGATGGTCAGGAGAAGATTTCTAACATGCAGGAAGAGGCATCAATAGAGGGGGGTTTAAAATCCAAAACTCCTACTACCACTTCTCAAAAATAGCAAGAAGATATTTTGAATATTTTTTATGTGAGTCAATCTGTTTTGGTTGATAAAGGGCTGTATATAGAGCTTCGAGATCATAGTATTCCAGTGCATATTCAGAGCTTAGAATTTGTTCAGCACACTGATAGGAGGGATGCATATCCTAGCATCTCTATTGGTGTTAAGTCAAATAATGTAAAAGATTATTCACAATGTGTTAGTACAAATAAAAGGGTGGGAGAATCTTCCTATCCTCTTTATAATAAATCTACTTTTGGGTTCAGCAAAAATAAAAGAAATCAGATCAAAAGGAGAAGGCAAAAAAAGGATAATAGTGAAGAAAATTTATAATAGAGTGATAATAAGAAGTTTTTTATAGTGAGTGAGCAAGAAGGTATATAGTTGACCCTCTAAGTTTCTATGATCAAAATCTTGATAATACTAAAAATCTTTGCACACTAAAAACTATTCCAGTTAATTCAGAATCAGAAAATGTAAAAAATATTGAAGATGATTATAGGGTTATTCATTCGGAAGATAAACTAGATAAAGATACTCTTCCTAAGATTGAAAAGGAAGAATATGGGAGAACTGACAAAGTAATTAGAGAGATTGATTCTACTTTTGACAAAGAGATGCAAAAAAAGGTTCAGAAAATTAGTGGTAAGCAAGGTTTCTCACCAAGAGGTCCGAAAAAAAAGTCGGCCAGTAACTCTGTTGGTATTGATAGAATCAAAATAGGTCCCAGTCTAGAAGTTTAGATGATTAATACAATTTGTTGAAATGCTAGTGGTATTAAAACTCTGGTGCGCTGGATAAACTTAAATATATCAAAAACATGTATAAAATCTCTATGATTGTGATTCTTGAACCAATCACTAATAATTCCAAGGTTGATTTTTACAAAATTTAGCTTACCATGGAGCATGCTGCATGCAATGGGAATGGAAAAATCTAGTTATTTTGGAATCATGAAGTGAATTGTATGGTTTTAGATAATGATGATCAGCAGGTTACTTGTCAAAATAAACATGTGACTCATCCCAGTTCTTATCTCAACACTTTTGTTTATGCTAAGTGTATCAAATATATGAGGAGACTTGTGGGATAAAATGTTGCATTTTTTCAGTCATAATACTCCATGGTGCATTATAGGGGACTTTAATGTTGTTGTGGATACTAAAGAAAATTTAGGTGGCCAGATGTACAACATAAATACGAGTTTTGATTTTATTTGGGTGATTAAAGCTTGTGTCTTGATTGATTTGGGATTCTATGGTCAGAAATTTACTTGGTGCAATCACAGAGAAGCTAATGCTAGAATTTAGAAAAGACTTGACAGGGCGATGGTTAATGATCAATGGCTTGCGATCATGTATCCCTCCTTTATCACTCATCTTCCTTCTATAGGGTTAGATCACTTTCTTCTTTTACTTGAGATTTTGGAGAGATAAGATACGGGGATCAGATACTTTAAGTTTTTGCATTGTTGGGTTGATAATCCAACTTTTATTGATATTGTCAAAGCTTGTTGGACAAAACCGATTGAAGGAAACCCAATTTAGAGGATTTACATAAAAATGAAGAGGGTTTCTAATATTCTTAGTAATTGGTCTAAGAGAGAGTATGAAGATATTTCTGCTGCTATGAAAGAGTTTGAGGAAAAGGTTAAAGTTTTAGAGGATGATATTATCTATAATACACTGATATAGCTAGAACAAAGTTGAATTGGATCAATGCAGAGTACATCAGGTATCTTAAGTTAGAGCAGGCCATTTTGAAATAGAAAACTCAACTTCACTGGTTTAACAAAGGAGATGCTAACTCCAAGTACTTTCATGCTTTGATTAGGGAAAAAAAGAACAGGTTATATCTGCATAAACTTTTAAATGATCAGGGAGATTGGATTTAAGGTGATGATAATATTGCTAAGGCTACATGTGAATATTTTCAAGAAATTTTTATTGGAGATGCTAAATTTATTGATGAAAATGTTATTAACTGCATTCCTAGCATGGTTAGTGACATTCAAAATCAGCAACTTCAAGACATGCCTAATATTGATGAGCTAAAACAAGTAGGTTTCTCTATAAGTGCAACATGTGTAACTGGTCCTGATGGTATGATGGTCGGTTCTTCCAAGCTTATTGGGATGTTATTTGCGGTGATCTTCTAGACTTGGTGCAATATTTTTGTTCTGGCCATGAGATGCCTAAGTACTTCTCTCATACTTGTTTGGTTTTACTTCCTAAATTCAACCATCCTAATAAACTTTTGGATTTCAGACCTATATCTCTTAGCAACTTCACTAATAAAATTATTCCCAAGTTGATTTATCTTAGATTAGCTCCTATTATTCCTCATCTCATTTCTAATAACCAGTCAGGATTCGTTGAGGGTAGAAACATATAAAAAACATCATGCTTGCTTAGGATATTATTCATCAGATTAAAAAAATGAAGTAATATGAAAATGTGGTGATTAAATTAGACATGGCTAAGGCTTATGGCAGGGTCTCTTGGTCTTACATTTGCTTGGTTTTGAGAAAAATGGGTTTTGATTAAAGCTTTATCGATATGGTATGGAGAATTATATCCGACAATTGGTATGCTATTATTGTGAATAGGTCAAGTCATGGGTTTTTCCAATCTATGGGAGGTCTCAATCAGGGAGATCCTTTATCACTGGTATTTTTCATTCTTGGTGTAGAGGTTTTATCTAGGTTGATGAATAATTTACATACTCATTATCTTTATGAATGTTTTAAATAGAGTTTAATGGTCCACAGGTAAACCATTTGAGTTTTGATGATGATGTCATTATCTTCATATCCACCTACAAATATTCTCTTCAGCTTATTATTAAAACTTTGCAAGAGTTTATGAGAAGACTTCTGGACAGCTTATTAATAAAGATAAGAGTCACTTTATGGTTCCTTCCAAAGTGCACATAAGTGATTGATAGGGTCAAGTCCAACATTGGTTTTACTCACAATGGGAGTCTTATTACATATCTAGGATGCCCACTTTACATTGGGGTTCCTAGAATTATTTATTTTACTGGTATTGTGGCTAAGGTGATTGCTAAGATCTAAGGGTGGGTGGCTAAATGTTGAGTTATGGAGGCAGAGTTACACTGGTGAAGTCAGTATTGCAAGCTCTTCCAATACATTTGCCCATGACTATCACTACAACTTCTATTATTCTTAACCAAATTAAAGGTTTAATTACTAATTTTCTTTGAGGTTGGAAGGACGAGAAGAAGAAATACCATTAGGCTTCGTGGGATACTCTCAGCTATCCTTATGAAGAAGGGGTATTGGAGTTAAATAACTAGATGATATTTGTTTAGATTTTCAATAAAAAAATGGTGGATTTTCAAATCGAAGAAAACATTATGGGGTGATTTTATCCGGGAAAAATATTATCAAAGAGCCAATCTGATCATTAAGAAGTGGGATGCTGGTCAGTCTCTCAACTGGAAGTAGATGACGAATAATAAGAGCAATATTGAACCTTATATTCAGTGGTACCTAAATTTGGGTACTTGTTCTTTTTGATGGGATAACTGGCTTGGAGTGGGACCGCTTGCTTATCATAATGCTTTTATTTAAAGATTGAACAACATGACAGTTTCCCAGGTGTTGCATAATGGAAACTGGGATGAAGAATTGGTGAGACAGCATGCTCCTCATAGTTTGGTTCATAAAATTCTCAACAATAATTTCACGTATAAGGCGAGGGTTCTGTATCAATCTATTTGGAAACTTCATAGTAGTGGAAATTTCACTTGCTCTTCTGCTTGGGAGTTGGTGAGAAAGAAAAAGAACAAAACTATATCAGATTCTCTTACTTGGCATAAACAAGTTCCTTTCAAGATTTTTTTCTATTGTGGAGAGCACTTAGAGGGAAGATTCCTACTAATGAAAGCATCATCTCATTTGGAAATAATGCACCAAATTGTTCTTGTTGTTACAAACTAGGTCTTGACACGATAGATCATATATTTGTTTTTGGGAATTTTGTTAAACATGTATGGAAATATTTTGCTTATTGAATGGTAATGGAGTATACTTTCACACCCTTGTGGAACTTGGTTATGAAATGGTGGCTGTCCAAATCAGAAAATTAATTCCAAAAACTTATGCTTCATAGTCCTCCTATCTTTATTTGCTGGAATTTTTGGAAGAACAATGTGCTAGTAAGTATGAGGGCAAACCGTCAAGTGCTAGAAGAGTTAAATTTTCCATCATTAAGTAGGTTATCATGCTTTTATATACTATTTATCCTTACATTCAGTGGCCTAATATCTAGAAAGACTTAGTCTTGATAATCGAGAGCTTTGAACATGAAATGATGGTGATACAAGTTAAATAGACAAAACCTCCTCCTACTTTGGTTAAGCTTAACATGGATGGTAGTGCTATTGAAAATACGAGAAAGATATGAGATGGTGAATCATCAGAGGTCAGACAGCTAATTTAAATTATGCATATGCGACTCCTCATGGAATTGGTTCCAAAAATCAGGCAGAAGGGCAAGCAGTTACTTTAGATATTACTTGGTATATGCAAAATTGTTATAGTAGGGTTATTCTTGAATTTGAGTCAGAGTTACTTGTTAAGTGGATCAAACAGGTTATTTCTCCTCCTTGGAACCTTAATCATTACATCAACGAGTTACGAGATTTGATCATATTATTACATTGTTTTTATTGCAAGCATGTCTATAGAGAAGCAAACTATCCAGAAGATACCCTTTCCAAGCACAGCTATATAATCAACAGTACAAAGTAGTATTATACTTATCATCAGTTACTACATGATACTAGAGGTTATTATATGTTGGATTAGATGGGAATAGTTAATTTTAGAAGAATGAAGTTGAAACTCATAAAGAAGCCTCCTTAGATTCACTTGGGTTTGATCGTCATGCACATGTTCTCACTTGTCTCGTTTATTCCATCTCATCATCTTTATCTACGCTATCTGCATTAGTTTATAGTTTCATGATGTGGTAAAGTTTTATTTTGATTTTTCTATTACTTTGTAAGGGAAGAGTCGCCCTTATTTATGTTTTCCTAGATGATATTGTACTAAGAGGATTCCTCTCTTCTAGGGGCTTAGATCTAGGTTCCATTTCTATTATCGGGGATGAGTTGACCAGCCTTAGTAGGCTAGTTGACTTTGAACCACCATAGGATCGAAGGTAAGGTCTATGTCCCTCTCCTTGTATTTTTTTTTATTTTATTTATGATAAGGCTTGGGGGTGTGTGGCTCAACCCCTGACCGCTACGGGAGGTGAGAGCCCTGGGTAAGGTCCGTTTCTCCAAAAAAAAACATGGGAAATAAGTTTTCGAGACCAACACAATGTTCAATACCATTATGGAGTTATAACCCTCAAGAAATTGCTTCAAATCAATAATATTTAGGGATAAAATCAAGCCTCAAGACATTAGGGGTTTTGGTTCAAACAATCAAGAATTCAAAAATAAAATTGAAAGATTCAGACCTTACATTCGACATTAAACATGATTAAGCAAGTTATTCAAGCTCCCAATCAAAACCCAAGACTCAATTTATGGTCAACCCACTCTATCAAGGTTTGTGGGTCTCAAGACAATGGAGAAATTGCCAATTCTCGGCCAAAAAGAGTAATTAAACAATCCCTTTCCAAGCCCTCAGTAGGGCGATCATGCACTTATGCTAGCTGAGATCGCGGTACCTTATTTCACTAGACGATAGTTGAAACTTGAAATTTGATTCCAATTTTTGGCCACTGCCTCGGGATCCATAAACAGTCCAATATGAGCAAATGAATTATGCAACCATACTTATTTCGACATTCCGAATGCATTAGAAAAGTCAAATTTTCCATCCAAGGTCATTTTGACAAAATATGGGCCCTACACCTGAATTTCCAATTGCTCAACTTTTTGACCAATAGGTTGAAAAGAGTTCGGGTGTAGAGGCACCTATACCAAAGGTCTATCCAATGAACAATTGATATTTCGGAGCTCCTAGCGCAGTCAAAATTTACATTCGATATAATTTTACTAGTTTTTTAGCTTGGTGGCCATTTAGAACTAGCAAAGAATTCTAAAGAGGGAAATGGTTCTAAAGACCGAATGGACTGCCCGATAACTAAACTATCAATTCCAGTAAGTCATAAATGATTTGAGGCAAATATAGGCTAACGACAAAAATAAGTGGGATCATGAGAAATTACCTGAGGTCTCATTGAAAAATTCACTACTAGGCAGTATGTCCACTAAACTTTAACTACAAGAATCTCTCTAGTACTCAACTATCTCACATCAGCCAAAAAAAGCAAGGGCTCCTCCTCAAAGGTCAACTGTTCATCTAACTAGACTGAATCCCACCTATGCACATGAGATGGGTCAGGAATATACTTCTGTGACAAGGAGACGTGGAAAAATAAATAAATAGTAGTAGAATCTAGAGGCAACAATAACTCATATGGAACCTTGCCAACTGCACGGAGAATCTCAAAAGGACTAATATATCGAGGGCTGATCTTACCCTTTTCTTAGAATCCAATCACATCCCTCATGGGCGAAACATGAAGGAACACATATTCACTAACTCCAAATCTCAAGGCACAGATCCTACTATTGGCATAGGCCTTCTGCCTACTCTGGGTTGCTCTCAGCCTATCCTTGATTAGCTACAAACTGTGCCAATATGTGAATCGACTTACCAAACTTAGCATTTGCTACTTTATCCTAAGGAGCTTGAGATAGACTAGAGGGAACGGACGGAACTCTAGGAGGACAATCAGGAACTGGACCCTTAGACTGGGTACGGATCTCATAAGTAAAGTGTGTCCCATCAACACTATTACAATTTAGGACAGAAGAATTTTTGTGAGCTTCAGATCATCGAGGAATGCTCTGAAAAGTGAGCAAAAGAGAATTAGAGAAGATCTCAGGAATTAGACTCTATAGCTTGAAAATATAGCACAAGAAAGAGAAACACTCCTAAGTACCTTTTAGCCTCTCCCTGATGAGTGTGGCACACTACATAACCTTAAAAGAGACTCTACTCGACATGGTTTATGAACTTTTAATTGACCATGAACCTAGGGCTCTAATACAGTTCTGACACGACCCAAACTAGGGCCTAGTCATGTTGGGTGCCTCAAGTCCAACCGGGACCAGAGACCATCCCCAACACCCAAACATAACCGCGCAACACCCTATGTCATATAACTTTCAAACATATAACAAGATAAAATGATTAATACTCAAGGACAAAAATGGAGTCCATAACCATAACCAACCAATAATATAATTAAATATCCAATCAGTGTTAGCCTCAATAACAATACCAATTCCAAGGTTGATACCAATACCAACACCGCCATGCCCATAGTTGGTACAAGATCAAACCAACAACACCAAGAGGCTACAAGTAGGCTCGGATTTCAGTCCAACAACACAAGAACAACAAGTTTAAAGCTTCGGTTTTTCAGCCCACAACACAAGAACAACAAGATAGATAACAATGCTAGTGAATCAAAAAGAGCCGCACACGGCTTCACTAGACTTTAAGATAACAAAATCAACAACAACAACAAGATAAAGAAAGATAGATAACTTGACATATAACATTCAAGAAACTAAGAACCCTAACATCAAGAGAGGACCCTAAGTCTAATGAATATAAACACCAAGTTCTTACGAGGACCAAGAGGCACTCAACAACCTCAAAACCCTTGTTTCTAGCCAAAGAGACAACACAAGTATCCCCCTACTTGTGAGATAATAGTGGCGGCTTCAATGAGTGGAAGAGAGAGGAAATGTTTTGTGTTTTTAGGTTACAAAATCAGCATTCAAAAACTAAGGGATGCCTCTCTAACATGTTCTATTTATACTACAAACAAAAGGGGTAAAATGACCCATCCGCCCTTGCTTCTTGTGCCAACCTTGGAGAGTAGTTTATTACACATTAGGACCTCTCTTCACACATAAAAACGTTTAGGTCCTTGGTTGGTTCAATCACCAACTCACACACGGCCATTTGCATGAACAAAGCTTGGAGTTTTTGTAATTCCCGAGCTTGGCTTCGTGTGAAAGGCCGTGTACCTGTGGAGGCTGCCCTAACCGTATCATCCTCTCCATCTTGAAAGGAATTTGACCTCAAATTCAGCATTTGGTCATCTTCAACCGCATCCACGAGGGAGAGATCACCAACGTTAAAAGTGTTGTGCACTTGATATTCCGGTGGAAGGTCAATCTTGTAGGCGTTGTCATTGATTCTCTCAAGTACTTGGAAAGGACCATCACCCCTTGGCAGCAATTTGGACTTCCTTTGAGCTGGAAACCGATCCTTTCGAAGATGCACCCACACCCAATCTCCGGGTTCAAGCACAAGCCTTCTTCTCCCTTTGTTTACCCTTTTTGCAATCTCTTGGTTCTTCTTTTCAAGCTTGATCCGCACCGTCTCATGCATTTTCTTCATTGCCTCGGCTCTTTTATTTCCATCTAAGCTGGTCATGAGATCACTAGACAAAGGAGTGATATCTAAAGGGGTAAGGGGATTTAGGCCGTAAACACATTCAAAGGGAGTCATTCCCGTGCTCGAATGTATTACCCGGTTGTATGCAAATTCCACCTAGGGTAGGTGATCTTCCCATGAAGTCAGCTTACCTTTAACCATAGAACGTAGCATAGACCCCAAGGTTCTATTTACTACATCCGTTTGGCCATCGGTTTGTGGGTGACAAGAAGTGGAGAAAAGTAACTTCGTTCCAAGCCTACCCCACATGGACTTCCAAAAGAGACTTAGGAACTTGGAGTCCCTATCGCTCACAATAGTCCTCGGTACCCCGTGAAGCTTTACAACATGTGCAACAAATAATGAAGCTACACTACGAGCATCCTCGGTTTTAGCACATGGAATAAAATGAGCCATTTTAGAGAATCTATCAACAATAACAAAAATGCTATCTCGGCCCTTTCTAGTCCTTGGCAGCCCCAAAACAAAATCCATCGAAATGTCCAACCAAGGCCTAAGGGGAGTAGGGAGTGGGGTGTATAATCCTTGAGGTAGGAGATGAGATTTTGCACTCCGGCAGGCCACGCATTGACTACAAATTTTAGTGACGTCTTTGTGCATTTTGGGCCAATAGAAGTTCTCCTCTAAGATTCCGAGGGTCTTGTCTACCCCAAAGTGACCCATGAGGCCTCCGTCATGGGCCTCCCTCACAAATAATTCCCTCCAAGAACTAGAAGGAACACACAACCTCCTCCCCTTGAACAAATACCCATCGAACCGAGAGTAGGAGGAATGGTCATTCTTCTTAAGCCAACGGTCCCTTCCCCACTCTTCGCATTCCCTAAAAATAGGAGCAAAGGTAGGATCCACGGGATACAACAACCGCAAGCTCTCAAAAACCATCAATTTCGAAGATAAGGTATTAACAAGCACATGCTTCCTAGACAAGGCATCGGCAACAACATTTTCCTTTCCCCTTTTGTAATGAATTACATAAGGGAAAGTCTCGATGAACTCAATCCACTTAGCATGGCGCCTATTCAACTTGTCTTGGCTCTTAAGGTGTTTCAACGACTCATGATCCGTTCGTATCACAAACTCCTTAGGCCACAAATAATGTTGCCAATTTCCCAAGGCTCTAACAAGGGCGTACAACTCCAAATCATAAGTTGAGTAATTAAGAGTTGCCCCTTTGAGCTTTTCACTGAAATAAGCAACGGGCTTACCTTCTTGCATCAAAACAGCCCCGATGCCAACCTTACTAGAATCACACTCTACTTCAAACATCTTATCAAAATCGGGCAATTACAATAAAGGCGCCGAGATGAGCGTAGCTTTCAAGGCCTCAAAAGCCCTAGCCTGCTCTTCACCCCATTTAAAGGGTCCATCCTTTCTAATTGCCTCGGTCAAGGGGGCTGCTCTGGAACTAAATCCTTTGACAAACCTCCTATAAAAGCTTGCCAACCCGTGGAAACTTCGGATTTCTCCAATAGTTTTAGGGGTCGGCCAACTTCGAATAGAGTCTATCTTGGAATCGTCCACTTCCACACCCCTTGAGCGCACGACAAAACCAAAGAATATAACTTTATCAACACCAAAAGAACACTTCTCCATGTTGGCATACAGCTTCTCCTTTCGGAGCACATCAAACACACATCTCAAATGCATTACATGATCATCAATAGATTTACTATACACCAACACATCATCAAAGTAAACCACCACAAACTTTCCAATATAAGGCTTCATTACATGATTCATTAGTCTCATAAATGTGCTAGGAGCATTGGTAAGGCCGAAGGGCATGACCAGCCACTCATATAGACCGAATTTGGTCTTGAATGCGGTCTTCCATTCATCACCGGGTTGCATGCGAATTTGGTGATAGCCGCTCATAAGGTCCACTTTAGAAAACAAACAAGATCCGTGGAGCTCATCTAACATATCATCTAGTCTAGGGATTGGATGACGATACCTTATCGTGATTTTGTTGATGGCTCTACAATCGACGCACATGCGCCAAGTTTCGTCCTTCTTTGGTACCAAAAGCACCGGAACAGCACACGGACTCATGCTTTCCTTGATGTATCCCTTGTTGAGAAGCTCCTCAACTTGTCTTTCAAGCTCCTTAGTGTCCATGGGATTGCTCCTATAGGCCGGTTTGTTTGGAAGTTGTGAACCCGACACCAAATCAATTTGGTGCTCAATTCCCCAAAGTGGGGGCAATCCTTGCGGAAGTTCTTGAGGAAATACATCTTCATACTCCTGCAACATACAAGAAATCAAAGGGGAAATGGAAGAATTAGTGGGGTTAGTATTAAAACAATGGGCCAAAAGTAACATCGGCTTGTTTTCATCATGGTCCACGAAGAGTTCTTTCCTCCTAGCCAACATCACTACGTTTTCCATCTCCCTTGTCGTTGGGACAACCTCGGATGTCCCTACTTCCTCACCTACGGCATCCCCCCCTTTTCTCCCTTTCCGGATTCCTTCCCCTTTCCCTTTAACTCTCTCATCTTTTGATGCCACTCATTTACTTATTTACTTGGGAGGGTGAAAGAGGGTGAAGTGTGACCTTTCGTCCATCCTTCTCAAGCGTATACCGGTTGGACCTCCCATCGTGCTTAGTAGACCTATCATATTGCCATGGCCTACCTAACAACAAGTGACATGCTTGCATTGGGATCACGTCACAAAGCACTTCATCGTGGTAGTTTCCCACCTTAAACCGAATCACACATTGCCTTGTGACCTTTAATTCTCCACAATCGTTCAACCATTGTAGCTTGTAAGGACTAGTGTGTAGTGTAGTTGGTAGCTTCAAGAAATTTACCATAGCATGGCTCGCAACATTTGTACAACTACCACTATCAATCACCAAGTTGCACACACTCCCCTTTACAAGACACTTAGTATGGAATAGATTTTCCCTTTGACTCGGGTCATCCATCGCCTTACTAATCATGACACGTCTAACCACAAAGTTTGGAACCACACACTCCCCTTCTTGTGGATAGACATCTTCACTACCATCTAATTCATCATCATTCAGCCCATTTTCAGCTCCCTCTCCATCTTGAGGCTCGGCCTCATCCTCCCCCCTTTCGGAAACCACCTCCTCACCAAGGTAGTACACTTTCCCTTCTCGTAGGATCACATTGCGCCGGTTCGGACATTCATTGGCCTTATGCCCCCAACCTTGGCACTTGAAGCATTGTAACCCCTTTGGGTTGGGATATTTGTGAGCCTCCGGTTTCGGAGGGAACTTAGGGACTGTTTTGGACTCGGGCAGCTTCGAAGGAGTGGGTTGGTCCTTGTTTTTGGGCCAACCCGAGGGGGTTTGTCCCCTTTCCTTGAAGGCTGACCTCTCCTTAAGTTCCCTTTCAATCTCTAGGGCCGCTTGGAATATACCGTCAATGGTTTCAAACCGGTGAAGGGTCAAATGAGTGGCGATCTCTTTGTTCAACCCACACTTGAACCGGATGATGTCGTGACTGATTTGCTCCCCACGATGATCAAGTTTCAACATGAGTTGTTGGAACTCGTCAAAATAGGCCATCACACTCTTGCCTCCTTGCCGCAAGCCATATAATCTAGCGAGCAACTCATGACGATATCTCTCGGGAAGGTATCGTTGCCTCATCAAATACCTCAACCGATACCAAGGTGGTGGCTGCCCATCCACTAATTCATTACCAAATCGTTTAACATACTCCCACCAAGTGTTAGCATAGCCCTCGAGGTGAGCTATAGCGTAGAAACTCTTCTTTTCTTCCGAGAGGTCATTAACTTGGAAAACTTTGTCACAAGCCGATTCCCAAGTTAAGTAGGTCTCGGGGTCACTTTCACCCTTAAAGATGGGTAGGCTCAACTTGATGGTGTTGATGCCTACGTCTCTCTCTTGGTGTCGGTTTCCCCTATCTCCATACCCCCGGTATCTCCTAGGTTCTCCTCGACCCCCTCTTAACTCCTCCTCCCTCATATAAGCATCATCAAAGGCTCCATCTCCTTCATACTCCTCTCTACCGTATCCTTCAAAGTGGGCTGGCCGGCCTTGGCCGTTTTGACTCGGAGGATTTGGAATTTGCGTTCTTTGGGTTAATGGAGCTTAGAATGGAGGGTTCGGATTTAGTGGAGGTACTTGGCGTCCAAATCCCTCTTGTGGCATTGGAGGGGCTTGGAAATGTAGTGGTCTAGTGGGGTCTCGGTTTGGAGGAAAATAGGTAGTTTGGCTTGTGGTATTAAGTGGAGCTTGGGGTACATTTAGCATTTGGTGGACTGTTTCGGGGGTGATGGTTGCGGAGGAGGTCCTATCATGACCATTGGTAGATACATGTAGAGGAGTAGAAGGACGAGAGTTCCTTTGACTCTCCACTTGTTCTAATCTCCCACTAATAGTCGACACTTCCCCCCTTATTGCTGCCAAGTCCCCTCTCACGGCCCCAAATTCCGAATTCAACCTTTCAAGTGTCCGGGTAACGGCCTCAAGAGTGACCCTCATAGAATCAAGGGCATTAGTATCCACATTATGAGACGTAGCTCCTTCCATTGTCAAGGTATTATCCGCTTTAGTTCACCACAAGTTCGTGTTCCACAAGTGTTGTATAATTGGCTAGTAACCGTGAGATTTTTAAGGTATGAGTAAGCTCTTATCCGGAATGGATTCTTGTTTGAAGACTCAAAGAATTCTTGCCGGACTAGAGTCAAAAATCAGCAATTCGTTCAAACGAATAAAAGCACTCAAACAATCGTTGACACGAACAAACGGTTCAAGGAACTAGTTGACAACCTAGTAGGAAGGTACTAGTTTGTTAATTAGTTCTAGGACCAAGTAAGGGAAACCAAGGATCAACAATTAGCAACCAAAGAATATCCTAAGTTGAGCTTATAGCGACGTGGCAGCATGCAATGGTCCCACACGTTCTTCTTCTCTTTTTTTTTTTTTTTTGTTTTGTGTTAATATTCACACAACTTGTTATAGTTTGCCAAGTGTTTTGGTGGGAAAAATAAAGTCTTGTAGTATTTCACCCTTTTCAAACTCAAGAAAGTGGGGTTTGGTTGACTAATCCCACAAAACAAGGCTCCTTAAATTAGGGAAAAGTGATTGACAAGACTAAAAGGTGATGGGTGCAAGTCTTTCACAACAACTTTATAGCTTGTCTTACCACTTGAGCACACAACAAGATGAACAAGTTCAAAATATGAACACCTCAACAAACTTCATCAACTTCTTTAGCACATAAACACACAACCACCGATTTTCTTTTTTTTTTTTTTTGGTTATCACAACATACAACTTTCGGCCACTTCAAGTCACTACACAATGTTCAAGTTTTCAAGCTCAACTTTTGGATCTAGACACTTTAGTGTTGGTGAGAAAGAAACCAACACTAGAAACTCACTAAACAAGCAAAATAACACCTAGATCTAAACATACAACATCATTCTTGGTTTCAACTTTTAATGGACAGATTTTCAGAATTTTCTTTTTGGTGTAGTTTGTTTAAGCCGTGAACTAGCCCAAGATGGGTTATGTTGGACACAACCGGTCTTGCTTTGATACCAAATGATACAAGATCAAACCAACAACACCAAGAGGCTTCAAGTAGGCTCGGATTTCAGTCCAACAACACAAGAACAACAAGTTTAAAGCTTCGGTTTTTCTGCCCACAACACAAGAACAACAAGATAGATAACAATGCTAGTGAATCAAAAAGAGCCCCACACGGCTTCACTAGACTTTAAGATAACAAAATCAACAACAACAACAAGATAAAGAAAGATAGATAACTTGAAATATAACATTCAAGAAACTAAGAACCCTAACATCAAGAGAGGACCCTAAGTCTAATGAATATAAACACCAAGTTCTTACGAGGACCAAGAGGCACTCAACAACCTCAAAACCCTTGTTTCTAGCCAAAGAGACAACACAAGTATCCCTCTACTTGTGAGATAATAGTGGCGGCTTCAATGAGTGGAAGAGAGAGGAAATGTTTTGTGCTTTTAGGTTACAAAATCAGCATTCAAAAACTAAGGGATGCCTCTCTAACATGTTCTATTTATACTACAAACAAAAGGGGTAAAATGACCCATCCGCCCTTGCTTCTTGTGCCAACCTTGGAGAGTAGTTTATTACACATTAGGACCTCTCTTCACGCATAAAAACGTTTAGGTCCTTGGTTGGTTCAATCACCAACTCACACACGGCCATTTGCATGAACAAAGCTTGGAGTTTTTGTAATTCCCGAGCTTGGCTTCGTGTGAAAGGCCGTGTACCTGTGGAGGCTGCCCTAACCGTATCAATAGTTGTCACACAAAACTTCTAACTAAGAACAAAGAACATCCGGTCAGGACATGGCCCCAACTATAGTCAAAACCAAAGGCAAAGAAATAAATAAAAGTATGAAATGATATCCATAACATGAAAGGGAGTCTTCGGTGTATGGAAGCTCACAACATCAGTACATCAAAGTTATTCCTAAATTTAAGATTACTGAGCAGGAGGAATAGCATGGACAGTTTTAGCATCGTATGGAGATACAACGCTCGAAGGTGGGTTAGTCAGTGAACATTAGCATGTACTCAAGAATAAGGATAAAATAGTGCTATCATTTAAAACCAAAGTAAAAGCCATATGCAATCATATACATATATACATGTATATAACATGTCGGGAAAAGAAATTAGGTTTAGCATTCTTTTAAAGCCATAACCTGGGTTTTGTAGCTTAATCATCCTAATACCACCCATGGGCTATATGGGTCTAGTGCTAGCCCCTAAACAGCCCCCAGTACTTATAGCTGCACAAATCAGAGATATCTTATGGGTAGGAGATTCCCGTGTACCCTTCATCCTCTATGATACATGTATATATATATATGATTATAAACTTAGGGGATTCCCATGTACCCCAGAAGTATATGGTCACCATGACCAACCCTCATGTTGGCAAACATGAGTTTCCAGTGCACGTCCATTGGACTCACACATTTATGGTTGACAATCCAACCCCCCATTATTTCCTAATTAAAAACCTTTAAAACATAACCAAACCACTAATGCTATAATTAATTATCAAGGCATTATGAATTGGTATCGTCATACCGATTATAGCTTGCAAGCAATGTCACTAGGCAACACTAAGGGGATTCCCATGTACCCTATAGGATTTCCAATCAATCAAAACCATGGACACCAAAGCCTTTCCAAATCATTTAGGTCAATTAAACCATTTAGGGGTCTATTACCATATTATGCAATGCAAGGTTTTCAATAAAAGTCAGACTATGTGACAAAAGCAGTCTCATATACATTTTAACAAACATTTTGAGGGGATATAGTTTCCAAAAGCAAAACCAAGAACCAATATACCATTACCATGAAACCACATATTCAAACCAACATTATAACATGAAAAAACCATAAATAGAACATGGGAAATCATCAACTAACCATTAATAACCAAAACCCCCAACATATTTTTCAAAACCAACACAAACCCATAATAATGCCATGAAAACCATTAAGTAAAACATTCTTTAAGTTTGAACTAACAATAAGGGAGGAGTAATATGCCTTAGATACAAAAATAGATGGCGAGAATTACTCTTGAAAGCCCCTAATTGAATAATTTCTAGGAAACCCTAGCCTCTTTCTTGAACCAAAAGCTTGAGAGAGATATGAGAGTGTTTAAGGTGTTTTTAATTGACAATAATAGGGTAAATAAGGTCCTAGTAGTGTCTTAAGTCATGGGGTCAAAAGAAATTAAGAGGGGAAATGTCGAAAATACCCTCATCTTACAAGTTGAAAAATAAACGTAGGTGGGCACAGTTCGGGAAACTTACTCGTGCCCCATCATATGAGTAGTACCCTTAACTCGTACCCTTGACAGTATCTCATGTGCTTGACACTGTTAATCATATGATTTGCCCTACTCTCCTCGTACCATATCCATACAACTCATATGGATTCCAGTTATACCTTCGATAGTGAATGACCTACCACACACTGATTATCATTCGACTTGGCATACTAAGTCGTACCCTGATCATACAACTAGTAAGGTTAAGTCGTATAATGGACAGAGAGTTCAAAACTTAGGAAATCTCTAAGGGTCAAAGTTAGGGTGTTTCACAATCCAACACCAAGAACCCTTTCCAATCTAATAAGATCTCACAGTTATACCATAACATAGCTCAATCTAACAAGAAGTAAGTGTAGCTTACATTAAATTCAACGGAATCTCACAACCCATTAAAACTTTGCTTTTTCCTTTCGAGAAGCTTTTTCAAGGATCCATGCTATCAAACACACAAGCTACACATTATAACTAGACAAATGATACCCATGTTTCTCTATTGTGCTTTGGGTCTAAAACGTCACTAAAAGCCCCTAACTGGGTCCCACTTATGGAAAACACATTTCGATGGGAAACCCAATGTTCATGCCCTATCAAGAAGTATATAACCCTTAAGAAATAGGTAAGGTTTAAGCTTAATTTGGGCTAAATCAAGCTTCTAAGCTACTTGGGGCTTTGGTCAAGAATTCAAGAAATTAAAGCAGGAAATATAAGTATTCATACCTCAAATCCATTGTTAATCACAAAATTATTTATTATCCAAGCTCCCAAGAGGTACCCAAGACTAAATTTGAAGTTAACACATCATTCTAGGGTTTCAACGTCTCAAGAAGAAGTGAAAATAGCCAAATTCATGACTAAGGGTCCTATTTATATCCCTTCTAAGCTTGGAGATGCTGCGATTGCCCTCAATTGGTGTACGATTGCCATTTACCGGGCAGCGGATCGCCATGGCCCTAGTACACCTAAGTTAAAACTTGGTTTTGACCTTCAGAACTTTTTCGGACATTGATTTTCACGAATGAACTATGTAACCCCTACTAAATTTAGCGTTCGAAATGCATTGGTGATGTTGGATTTTCCGTAGAAGCTCATTTGGGCCAATTATGGGCCCCATACCCATATCATTCGATATTTTGACTTTCTGACCAGTAGGTTGAAATAGGCTTGGGTGCAATAGGACCTGAACTAAAGGCCCACCTATCCTAAAATCAATATTTCAGAGCTACTAGCACAGTTAGAATTTGCATTCAAGATCATTTTATTAAACTTTTCACCCAGTGTCCATTTGGAACAAATAAAGACTTCTAGATAGGAAAATGACTCTAAAACCCAAATGAACTATACTGTAGCTAAGCTATCAGTTGCAACAAGTCATAAATTACTTGAGGTAGCTATGGAAAAGCTCTAATAGTGAAAATACGTAGAAATATGGAAATTAACCTTAAGGGCCATTACAATATCCACTACTAAAGGAACTTTCATCTCTAAAAGTTAAAGTTGAGAAAATACCTAAAGTCTCAACCAGGTAGGATTGGTCCCGCATCTCGCTCTCGATCTCCCATGTGTCCTCCTCCATAGGGCAATGCCTTCACTAAACATTAGTAATAGGAATCTCCTTAGTATGCAACCATCCACATCACTAGCAAAAATAAGCACATGCTCTCCCACAAAGGTTAAATGCTCATCTAGCTTAATTGAGTTTCATCAAAGCATATGGGATGGATCAAGAGTATACCACCACAATATAGAGACATGGAAATATCAAAAAAATATGGAGGTAAAGATAACTTATAAGCTACCTCACCAACTGTGCGAAGAATCTCAAAAGGACCTATATATTGAGAACTGAGCTTACCCTTCCTCTAGAATCTCATTACAACCTTTATGGGTGATACACGGAGGAATACATGGTTGCCAATGTCAAATATCAAGGCATAAAGTCTACAATCTACATAGGAATTCTGGTTACTCTGGGTACTATCAAACTATCCTAAATCACCTTGACTCTATCTAAAGAGTCCTAAAGTAAATCAGTACCATGAGGCCTCACCACAGAAGTCTCAAACCACCAAACTAGAGAATGGTATCCTCCTACCATATAAAGACTCAAAATGCGCCATCTTAATACTCAAGTGATAATTGTTATTGTACGTGAACTATGACAAGGATAAATGTTGATTCCATTGGCCTCCAAAATCCATAAAACAGGGTCAGAGTATATCCTTAAGTACCTAAAGTGTCCGCTCAAACTAATCATCAGTCTGCAGGTGAAAGGTTATGCTCAAATTTACCTGAGTACAAAAATCCTCCTTGAATGCTATTCAACACCTCAACATAAATATGCAACCACGATCTGAAATAATAATAGGAACCCCATGCAAGCAAACTATCTCTCAAACATAGATATAGGTTGATTTCTCAGCATTGAAAGTCATCTTAATAGGAATGAAATATGCTAACTTGGTCAAACGATCCATAATAACCCAGATATCATCAAACCCACTGGAAGTTTGAGGCAACCCATATATGATGTCTATAGTAATACTCTCCTATTTACACTCGAGAATGGGTAACCTCTAAGTCAAACCACTAGGATGCTGATGCTCAGATTTTACTAGTTGATTACATTGGCAACGTGCTATAATGTCTTGAACATTTCTCTTTATGTCATCCCACTAATATTATTATCTCAAATCTCTAAATATCTTAGTAGTATTAGGGATAAATGGAATATCTAGAGTTCTGAGCCTTATACAAAATTAATCGAATCAAGTCACTAATTTAAGGAACGCAAAATCATCCATCAAGCCTTAAAATACCCTCAAAATCAATAGTGTGCATCTTAGAGTCACCACTCAACACCTGATCATGAAGGGAGAAAACCTTAACATCCTTACACTAATGATCACGAACCTACTCCAATAGTGATGACCTCGCCTCCATACTATCCAAAATCCTCATAGGATCTAAGCTATCAAGACAAACCATCAAATTGGATAAGGACTAAATGTTCTATGCTAAAGGCCTCTGAGAAACTGATATGTAGGCCAAGATACCCATCTTCACTATTTTGCGACTCAAGGAATCTTCTACCACATTCGCCTTAACTAAATGATACAAGATAGAAATATCATAGTCCTTAAGAAACTCCATCCATTTATGCTATCAAGCTTAAGCTCTTAGTGGATCATAAGATGTTAATGCCTCCAAATATTAAGCATGAAAACTGTCGCTGCTAACTCTAAATAATGATTGAGTTAGTTGCACTCATGCACCTTAACGTATCTAAAAGTATAAGAAATAACATGACCCTGCTACATTAAAAAACAACATAGACCAACGCCTGAAGTATCACAATACTCGATGAATCCCTCACCCTTAATAGAAAGAGCTAACATAGGAGCTAGGGTAAGGAAATCATTAAGCTTTACAAAGCGCGACTCACACTCCTCGAACCATCAAAAAAGAACCTTTTTTCGATTCAATCTGGTCATAGGGGCTTAAATAGTAGCAAAGCCCTTAACAAAGCATCTATAATAGCCGACCAAACAAATGAAGCTATGAACCTTAGTATGAGATGTAGGTCTAGACCAATAATGAATCGCCTTAAGCTTTGTCGGGTCAACCATAATACAATTCTTAGACACCACATGGACAAGGAATATCACTGACTTAATCAAAAACTTGCACTTGGAGAACTTGTTAAAAAGCAAATGATCTCTCAAAGCCTGGAGCACGACCCTCAAGTTCTGCACATGCTCCTCACTACTCCTTGAATACACAAGGATGTTATCAATGAACACTATAACGAAGGAGTCTTGATAGGGTCTGAACACATGGTTCATCAAATCAAAGAATGTGGCTGGGGAATTAGTCAACAAAAGGATATCAATAAAAACTCATAATTGCTATAACAGGTCATAAAAGTTGTCTTCAGGATATCCTCAACCAAAATCCTCAACTGATGGTAACTAGACCTCAAATCAATCTTAGAAAACACCATTGCACCCTGGAGCTCATAAAATAAATCATCAATGCAAGGCATAGGATAACGATTCTTCATTGTCACCTTATTATGCTGACTATAATCAATGAACATATACATTGACCTAGCTTTTTTATTTATAAATAATATAAGAGCTCCACACGAGGACATACTCGATCTAATAAAACCCTTACCAAGAAGATGATGAATATGACAGCTTAGCTCCTTAAGCTCAGTAGAAGCAATATTAAAAACCCTTGAATTGGTCTTTGAAAATTTCTTGACCATGGGCATTCATAACAGATTATGACTCTCCCTACGAGTCATAGGGTGTCATTATAGGTCATAGGACCCTAATCGTAGCTTTACAAGAGTGGATTTGCCAAGTTTCTTCTATAAATATGGTTGGCTCCTAAAAAGTCATAAATACTCAATACGAGTCGTATCATGCTTATTCGTAGCCTAACCAGTATACTACCGACTTAATATTGCCTTGACTACAGTTGAACCTAATAAGTCATAATGTATGAGTATCTGTTATATGGTATGACTTATAACTACACCAATATTAGTGACCCATAGATACCGTCTAGACTACGACTGGAGTTTATGAGTTTTAAGGTGACCCTATGAGTTGTAACATCACCTATAGCGACTGGCAAACAATTTTTCAGTATTTAATTAAGGGAACTTTGGACATTTCCCATCTTCCCCAAATGTAACACATAACTTAAAACCCCTCTAGGATATCATTATAACTCTAAAATAAATAAAAATAATGTATCGATCTCTATTAAATTCCCAATGTCAAGAACACTTAGCGTTTCCAAGAAACTTGTCGATTTGGGCTCTTAAGGGTGATTTCTCTCCGTAGTTATGATACTTTAAGGCATGTGACTCTTTACCAAATTTTATTTTATTAAAATTATGTATTTTAATTGGTTTAATTATACGAATTTAAATGTGGGTTTTGACATAGGTTGATATTTTTGGAGTAGATGATTCTTGAATTTTTTCCTCTAGTTTTTATGAGTTTTTCATGCTTTGAATTGATTATTTTTGAACTAATGGGGTGCATGGGTGTGAGAACTAGAATGGGGGTCGAGTTAATCCCCCAATTTCATATTTTTAACTTGGAATTGGATTTTGAACAGTTGTATCCCTCAAACTACTTGTGTAAATGGCTTTGAATTGTGGAATTGTCACTTGGTTTGACTTTCAAACCTATTCTATTGCATTTCATATGAATATGGATTTTAAAATATTTGTTGGCTTTGTTTTAATTTAATAAAAAAGGGGGTCGAGGAATTCCCCCAATTTGATTTGATAAACTAAAGAAGGTTGAGGAATTCCTCAAAATTGATTTAATGAAAAAAAGGTAGTCGAGGAATTAACCCAGGTTAATGGAATTGTAATGGCATATATATGTGATTGCAAGATAAATGGTATAATTATACCAGTGGTTTGCCTTAAAGTAGTATACCTTTATTAATGAATAGGTTATATGATACTTGTTCTCATTGGGCTTAATGGGGGTTATGTATCTAATCCTTAAAGGTGTGTGTCTTGGATGACTTATGCTGAAAACTCACATTTGTTGATGTGAGGGTTGGTCTTGATGACCGTGTGTATGGTTTACATTATTGATGTATTTTGTATCTAGGTTTGATGTAGGGTCGGGGCATTTCTTGGTCTTTCTTGATTCCTCCAGTTCATGTGCCTAACACACACTGGCCCTTTCAATAGGGGAATTTATCCTATATAGCTCATGGATGCCTGTTTATGACAATTGAGCTACATAGTTCATGATAATGCTTTACTCTAATGCTAAACCTAGTTCCCTACCACAACATATATTATATATTTGTATGCATGTATTTGAACATGTACTATAAGTTTGAAATTAAACTTTGGCTTGACATTATTTTACCCTTATTCTGAGTTATATGCTAGTGCTCACCCCACTAACTATCTTCAGACATTGTATCCCCATGCGATGCTGGGTCTAAAGGCGCTTCTAGTTTTCCTAAAAAAGTAATAGGTGATCTCATAGTTGGTCATTGCAGTGAAGTGGTGAGATTCAATTCTCCAAAAGACTTGATCATTCCATCAGTTATTCCATCCATGAATTATAATTAAAGGCTTCACATTTACATTATTATTGTCAAGGTCGAGGGCATGTCCCGAGTTAGATTATTTTTGATTAGTAGTGGCTTGGTGGATATATTTTGGGATTGGGTATTGATGATGAAAATATTAGATATCTTTGAACCTATTACTTTCTATCTTGTTATCTGTGCAGAAGTCATCTTTTGTTTGATGTTTCATGTTCTGTTTAGTTAGGAAAACGGGGTGGTCTTCAATCTCAATGGACTTCAGATACCCATCATAGCCTAGGTTTGGTATCATTGGGTGTCCATAATGTTATGTCAAGTAGAGTCTCTTTTATGGGTGTGTATTATACCACGTATATGAGGGAGGGGCTATGAGATATTTAGAAATGTTTCCCTTTCTTGTGTTCTACTTTTGAGATATAGAGACTAAGGTCTCAAAGCTACTTTAATCACTATTTGCTTGTATTCCAGATCATGATTCCTTGATGATCTAATACTCATAGAACTTTTTTTGTCCCAACTGAGACATTGTTGATGGAACTCATCTTACTTATGGAGTTTAGACTAGGTCTAAAGAACCAGCTCCTGATTGTACTACCCCATATGGAGTTCCACCGGTCCCTACCTATCCTCCTCGAGCTTCTCGAACTGATGATGATCATGCCCCATCACACCAAGTAGACACTTCTAATGTTGAGTTTTATCGATCTAATTATCTATTTGTAATACCCTAAACTTTCTTTAAGTCAAATCTAGTCTCTAGAAGAGTTAGTGATGACTTCCTAAATGATTAATGTTTAAATCAGATAGAATTTCCCCAATTTCAACTTTTTATCATTTGGGAAATTGAATTAGCTTTCCAATGATACCAATTTTGTCCAAATCCGGTATCAGAGTAAAAAGTTATGGATATTTTACAGTAAACTGTCGGAACTGCCCAGAAGTGACGGTCAGGCCGATGGACCATCGAGCTAGCGATGGATCGTCGCCCAAGCCATTGAGACTAAGGCAGTGAACCCATCTTATGGCCAAGTGCGACAGTCAGGACCGACAAACCATTGAGCTAGCGATGGACCATTGCCCAAACCGTCGCAGATGAGGCAGGAAGTTCAGGTTCTAGTCATGTACGATGGGATGGATAGACAGACCATTGAGCCAATGATGGATTGTCTCCCAAACCATTGCCACTTTTAATCAGATATTTTAAGCCATTTTTAAAAGGGTATGTAGCTTTTTTTCCACCCGTTTTAACCCCTAATTATACCAGACCAGAGCTCAGAACTTCATTATTCATCCACAACACCAAATTAGGATTTCTCTTAAAGATCAATCCCCAAGAACAAGAAACCCTAGGTGTTTAATCTCAAGTCAGGAATTCAAGTTCTCCTCCACCAATATTCAGAAATCATCTACCCGGGTATGTAAAGTGTTGATTCATGGGTTTCATTCATCTATGAAACTCAAGAATTCTATTTTAAACTAATGAATTGTGATATCCATGTGGTAGGTTGATTATAATTATGTTGATGTGGTTGTATGAATCCCAAGTTAGAGTCTTTATGTACTTTTCATGAAATTATGCTAGTATATGGGTTGGAAACTTATAAATTGAGTTGATTAAAGTAACCATGATGCATGAACTAGTTTATATGCCTAAGCCTAAGGTTATGCGTGCAATGTGTTTGATAAAATGCCCAAGAGAACAAGAATCATTCTTTAGGACTCAATTATGACCAAATTGATGAATCCATGCTTTACCCCTATGTTTAAAATGACTTCCATGATATTGTTATGCATTGAAATTGTTTGATGGATCGTTCATGAGATTAGCCTATAAAATTATGACAAGTTTATATGTTTTCCTAATCATGTACCAAACCATGATAATCAAGTGCCTTATGAAATTCCCCAATGATTGTATTATGGATTGTTGATTATGGTCATGAGTCCAAGAAGTGTCATGTCTTGTTAGTTTCATGCTATCGAGTC
This sequence comes from Capsicum baccatum var. pendulum, assembly GCA_030864225.1. NCBI lineage: Eukaryota > Viridiplantae > Streptophyta > Magnoliopsida > Solanales > Solanaceae > Capsicum > Capsicum baccatum. The sequence continues at coordinate 151,626,650 of CM061560.1, read as the reverse complement.
CTGGGGGTACTTGTACTAAAAAATTTAGCTATGTTCCTAGAGCCAGTGTAAGTTTTCAAGATACTCTCAGTCAAGCCATGTTCAGTAGAATTCAGTCAGTCTCATAACTCAGGAAAACTCAGTAATCTCACTCAGTTATCAGATCTTAGTAATATTCCATCAGTGAACAGAACTCAGTGAACTCAGTCCAGTCAGTTTAGTATAATTAATTTAGTGTCTAAACAGATGGGAGTAGGATTCAACATCGAGTGAAACCAAGGATAGGAACTCACCTGCGAGTAGAGGGTGTGATTCTTAGAAATGATCCTTGTGCTCTAGAACTATGTAGCCAGTATAGGTTAAGACATCTAACCTGTCATATGAGGGTTGATGAGGTGACTTAACCTATTAGATGAGGGTCCCACCATTTTCCTTAGAGTACTTGTTAGATGAGGGATTACTCACAGCTTATCCTTACCAATGGTGTGGTATTGACACCCTTACAATTGGGGTTATAAATTGTACCTCAACTCAATTGTATTATCTTATTTGGGGCATGTCGGTTTGATGACTAATTCCCACAGTTACAGTCTCAGTCTCAGTCTCAGTAATAAAACTCAAATAGTTTTATAGAATTCAGGATTGCTTGATACAGTCACCCAGTTTAGTACAAAACTCAGCTAGTTCCATCAGAAGTAGGATTGTCAAACACATTCATTTAGATAATAGTATACCAGTTATATGAAACTTATGTTATCAGTATTCAGATTCAGTGATGTCATGATCTCAGTTACAGTTCACATATTCATGCATGTATTCTCACGTTCATGTTATTCAATCAGTTAGTATCGTTCATGCATATAAACCCCTTGCATTCAGCCTACCTTACTTGCATACTAATACATTCAATTGTACTGATGCATTTGCACTATGGTGTTTTATACCATAGGTTCAAAAGCACGAGCTCCAGAGCATCCTTAGTAGATCAGTCGTTCAGCAGATAGACTTGCAGTGAGTCCTCATCATTCGAGGATGTTATTATTTGATTATTTCATTCTTTTAGTACTCAGTTCATTTCAGCAGTTGGAGTTGGCTGGAGACATGTCCCATTAACTCCTTATTCAAATAGTTTAGAGGCTTTCAGACTAGCATGTTCAGACAGTTATTTTAGTTTTGTTTGGTATTAATATACCGTATTTCCAGATGTTATGTTTTATCAGATATTTGAACCTTATGGTCTTTTAGCATTTTCCTATTTTATACAATATATTATGCAGTATGCCATTACAGATATGAGTCATGGTTTATCTTGTGGTCCTTCAGGGTTATGAGCACCATGTAGCATTTCGGGTACCAGATTCGGAGAGTTACACGATTGAACTAGTTGGTGACATATCAATCACATTAGTCGGGTTTTGTTAGTACTACTATGTGTTCTTCTAAGATTACTCTAGTCGGACAGTTTATGAGATGATAATGCTTAACTCACACATTAATTTTAAGTGCAAGGTGATCGTCGTCAATATAATTACCCAACTTTGTGTTGGGATCGTATCACAAGGAACAATGTGAATAGCGATCAAGTAAGGATAAAGTGAAAGTTACATTCTAAATTCAAACCTAGTACACAAATATTTGGGGGGTGAACGCTTTTCAAGGGTATGATTATCTTTAGACTTCTAAAGGACAAATTCAAGGCTATGAATAATTAGAGTATAATCAATTAGATAGAGATCTTGGGATATGCTTTCCAAGGGGCAAATTATACATGAGAGCATGATGATTCTGTGGAAATTATAATCATTAATTATGTGGTACGCTAGGTTGAAAGTCTTTGAGGCTAGTTAGTCAACAAAGTCTCAAAGATGCCACTCATTGACTCTTTGGAGTACCTAGCAAGTGTGTCCATTGAAGCCACCCAACACCTCAATTGGCTATCCCTTCTTCTACGATGATACCCAAGGTATAGTAAACCTCATAATCACCCTATTGTCTAAGATAGTGAAAATTAGCAAACTACGAACATTAATTATCTACTACGACTTTTGTTCCGACATACCTCTTCGAGGATGAGGTGGGTTCCAAAAGATCACCCAAGCCCCTCTTTCAAGGATGGTTTGATCTTTCAAGAGATTGGAATTTTCACCCACAAACCCATGTGGATATTTGGGTCTTTCACCCATAAATCCCAACAAATTTAATCAAGCAATAGTAGAAACCATCATCAACAAAATAGCAAATACACAAATAAATCACAACCCACACACATTTGCACCCTATTCTAACATAATCCCAAGAGGAAAAACTAGCAACACATAATATTAATGAGCAAGATATACCCAATAATCTCCATCAATTTGATTTGTTGAAAGATAAAGAGAATGCAAATTGCATGCTTTAGGGTTTAACAAATCTTTTATGGAAATTGTCAATCCACCACTTGAAAGTACTCTAATTTATTCTTTACCCAAGAATTAGTACAATAGTTGTCTCTTCCAAGTTGGAAAACTAAATTATGGAAAAATCCACAAAAATCGGATCTTCTCTCAAAGAGATAGGGTTGATCTTCTTAAGGGAATTTGGGAATCAGCTGTGTGCATTTACAAATCTGCCCCTAGCATACTCCCACTTCGCTGCAATCACTGACACGTGTCCACAATCGTGGTATGTTGACATATCTTGACTGGCCTCAATCGCGGTAACTGAGGCTTGTTTCTACTCTAGATCTTCAAGTTGTAATTTTTTTCTCCTTTTGATTCTTTTTAGATTAAACCCACATCTTTTCGTCTCATGAACTATATGCCTGCAAAATGTGGAAATTAGTGCCTTTAATCACAATTTGGTCTCATCAATAAATTTAAATTATGGTAATGTGCACGAATGTTGAGTACAAATGAGTGGTAAATTCATCACTCATCAACACCCCCAACTTAAAAAGCTTTGCTTGTACTCAAGAAACTCTTACCTCTTACCATGAGATAATGCACATTTATAACCCAACTGATTACCTAATCATCACAATGACTTCAACTTGAGTACTACCACAAATAGCTATTCAAACATGGGCAAAACTACTTTTATGACACCACTCAACATAAAATTAGACTTACATAGATGCAGAACACTTTAAAGAGTAACCATGCAATAATCAATAATCTCTGGAAGTGACTCACCTTTGACCTCAACTACATTATACTCCTTTTGCCTTTATTTTTAGGAGATGACAAAATCACCCACCTCAACTTGATCACATGCCTCTTCACAAGAAAGAAAATTCCACACACCGAGTTATCAAATATACAATAAGTAATTTAAGTGTGAAATACTCTCTCTCTCAATAACTCTCGATGCTAACAAGTATCATGCCATAGGCTTACCCCTGTTTTAAATCGCCACTACAATGAAAATATGTGGTTGGAAACCACGAAGAGCTTTTTGACCTTGTAATATAGGTTTGGGGTAGAGTACGATATTGTCTAGAAAGAACAAGGCTATACCCTCCTTGAACATCTACACTATTTTATCAAACATTTGATCATGTGCCACTTCGTTTTGTTTTAACTTTTTACACATATGCCTACATTTATTTACTTGGTCCACCTATTTTCTTTTCATTTTCTTTTCTTGCATCCTTTGAGCTTCTCTTCCCTTTGTTGGATCCTTTATTTTTTATTTAATTGTTCTAAAATCTTAAGCCACTAGGCACTCTTTTACAACTTCATGGCCCAAGATTATCTCTTCAAACCATCACCACCCCCAACTTAGGCTTTTAGCCTCAAGTTGCTATTTTAAGTCCAAGGAGGGTAGGGTTCAATAGAGGGATAAAAATTAAAATGCTCATGACTAGTAATGTGTTCGCCAAAGAAAGGTATAAATGCTCAAAGTAGGAGACTAGGGATAACATCTATCCAAGGGTACGATTTTTAGGCTAAAGTGAACTTCCAATGTCACAAATATGGCCTAAGATCATCTCACAAACCAAGTACTATAAAAATTATCTTTGACAGACTAATGTAGAAAGTTCTAGATGGTACACGTACACATGAGATTTAGACCAATGAACTCACCACACATGGCATGCAAATTTACCAAAGAGGCTCAATTGCCCCTCCCGCTAAAGACAAAAATAGAGTATCTATCAATTTTTACCAGCCAAAATTTTTGGAGTCATAAAAAGAGAAAAAGTATTGGTACAAGGTTGCTCATGTCCATGCCCTTGATTTTTAAAATATTTTGGATGGAGGGGGTGTTTGTTTTGCATTTGCACCACGCACAATTTTCTACCCATGGCAACAACCCAAGCCTTTGCCTCACATTATGACTTTCATACGGTCAAACCAACCATATGTCTACTCAATTTTCTCCATAGGTATGAATGTGATACCAAATCCAAAATTCCAAAGGTACTCATATTTCCCTTGCATTTGTGACCTCGATTCCACGGATACTCATACTTTCCCTGCATCCATGGCTAAAAACCCAAGCACAATATTTTTCCCTTAAGAATGTCATCACTCAATCTATCATAAGGAAAAACTCGTCCAATATCATCACAACTAAAATAAAGATAAATTAAAACAGAAAATCTAAAAATAAACCAAATAACTAATCCTTGGAATATGGGCACCATCAGAGTGACCAAATGTAGCAACCAAAGAATAGAAAATAAAAATAATCCAGAATATAATCATAAACAACCTCAAAAGACAACAATCAAAATATCTAGAAATATCTAAATAATATAACTCCAAGGCCAAACAGCCCCAACTAAAAGGCAAGCAGTGTCCTCACTACATAATCAATATAGCATAGTAAAGAAAAAAGGGTGCTTCCTCAATCTGTATCAAGAGTTGCTCTCTCCTGCTGACTCTACACCATCACCACCAGTATCAAAACCTAACCACTCAGCAGGGGACATATTATCATTCTCTACTCTGGGAGAAGGTAGTCTGTCATGGGTTTTTAGGATATGCCACAGGCTCTTCCCCCTTCTATATCTTGCTGAAGGACTTGTCTCTCTTCTTCTCCCTTTCTTTAGCTTCTAATGGGAGTCCTAAATCTCTCTATGAGTTTTCACTAGTGTTGAGTATGCCCTGTTGAGTCTGTCAATAGTGTCTTCCAATGTCTGCTTCTTCTTCTAATACTTCTCATAATCTGAGCGGGAGACATAAGAAAGACTCCCGGTTGAGGGCTCTCCCATCCCCTAAGGCAATCTTGATACCAGCTCCTTGATGACCCTAATATAAATACCAATATCTTCCAGCAGCCCACCAGTGGATGGTCTACACAACTCTGTCTCCCCAACTGTCGACTTACCCACGTTTACTTTTCTTCTTTTAATCTTACTAGGTGCACCCTCACCCCAAGCCTCGAGTGGTAATTAAGGGTTCTAGGGCACACCTAAGTATTATCAGGGTATTCTACCACCCCTACTCTCAAAAATAGTTCAGTAATAATAGAAGGGAATAAGAGATGTGTACTGCCATAGTTCCTATAGAACATAATATTAGATAGTACTAGACGACAACCATTCAGAGAAATGTTGTCCAGTATGCAGGCAACCATATAGGCATGCATATCTTTAACTACAGTCACGTGCGAGTAAGGAGAAATTCAGATGCAAATGATGTTCATCCATTCTGGGCCTTGGCTATGAAATCATTCATGGATTTGTCATTTTTTCTTTCTGCCCATGGAACCTTCTTTCCCTAGCACAACTTCTCTGCCATCCAGCTGCCCGATGCACACCCCTTGGACTCAAAAGTAGCCATATCTACATCTGGGAGCCGATATAGATCAATGATTTGCTTCACTCCAAAATTCACATCCACTCCTAGAATACTAATAACTGGGTTTGCAAAAGACACTATGCTAAGATTAGCGTAGAACTCTCATACCTACTATTCATTTTTCCTATATGGGTGCGGAGTAAAATAGCTCTATCCGGTGGCCACGAGTCTAGCATAAAATACTAAAAGATTTTCTCTCACTCTATCCAAGAATATACCCATTTCCAAGAGAAGCATAGTCCTTAGGAACTATCATAATATTGGTTGTGGCATTCGAGAGTCATGAACCGGATTTGGTCGATGTTCTTTAAGATGAAAACCTACAAAACATGAGGACCTTAAAAGATCATTCATCATAAAAATTTTCATGATTATACTACACTGCATTGTCCACCAAATTTCATGGCAAGGGTACTTGGTGGTTTTTGGAAAAAAATTAATTGTAGGAATTTTGGCCCATACTAATATTCAGTCTTGGTTATAGCGATTGTGATAGCTCTTTCATAATTGTGGTTTCCACGATCGCATATACAAGATTGTGACCATGTGTGTTGTAAGTGTGGTCCCGATGACTGAAATCGTGGTACTTTAGACCTGACTGTTCAATTCAAAAATCCCTTTTTAGGGACAAAATGCATTCAAAAATAAGATTCAATAATTAATAACATAAACATGCATTCTAAGTGTATGATTATGCCCCACAATGTGTAAATAATCCTATACTTTATTAAATTTCACACAATTTTGGGTAGTCAAGACTTCCCCACATGTGTGCACACCATATCTAACAGCTAATCACCAAACAAGTATGATTTATCAATCTATTCATAATGAAAAACTCAATATTAGGCCCTACCTAGTTCATGCACACTAATTCCTACTCATAACAATTAAAAACATAAGCTTGAAGAACTTACCATACTAGTGATGTGGAGTGGATGCGAAGATGCATTTGAGATGTTCAAAATATAGCACAAATAATTATAATTTTAGAGAGAAATTGATGGGGGAGTGTGGGAGAAATGGAATACCGATGGTCTTTTAAATGTGAGCGGACCACGATCACAGTCAAAGTTCAGTAATCGTAGACACATGGGTGGCCACAATCGCAGCCCAAAGCCCACGATCGCGGTAACAGAAGGCATTTCTGCACCTCTATTTTCCCCTATTCAATCCACCATGAAAACATCCTATATTTTTATTTTTCAATTTGTTGTATACACTCCAAAGTGACACAAATGCATTGATTATGGTTAAATAAAAATAAAATATACTCTATCATATAGAAATGAAAGGATACGTGCAATTTTCATGGCAGAATGGGTTACTTTCCATGTTCTGTGGCAAGACACCCATCCAACTATCATTTATGTTTCCACTTAAGAATATTTGAATCTTCATCCAAAAATTTTTCTCACTATGCATTGAGTGGCAGAGGGACAGAAGATTCAACTTTTCAGAGATGAAACATGATAGAAATGAGGACGTGGAGATGCGGTTTCTATCTCGTTAGTTTGAAGACTTGAACCTTTTACCCTATTTCACATCCAATTTTTTGGATCTTTAGGTAATGGTGAGAATAGGTCACTAGTTGAACATCAGAAGTTGAGCTTCTTGGACTTTAAGTGTGGGGTTCTCAGGTGCTCTTTTGGAATGTTAAACCCCAAAATGCAGGAACGATTCTCCTTCTCCCAAAATTCCATCATTTTCTTGGTTAGGTGGACTCTCAGCACACCTACAAGGCACAATGTTGAAAAATGGTTCGAATGAGGTCTAACCCTTAATTTCGGAATCACATACCAATTGACATCCTCACCCCAAAATGGATTAGAGCATTTATAAGAGATTAGATTGGGTTCCTATTTTAAATCTAGCACCATTTCCTTGATTTTTGCATCTTCAACTATATTAGGTTCGATTGTTTTGGAAATCACTGAGGACTCTTTTCTACCAAGCTCATCATTTGTGATATAGCTTAATCTTTCTTCTTGATTCTCCTCATGTTAAAAAGTGGGCAAGGTAATGGTATTTGGAAGGTTTATTTCTTTGCCTATTTCCTATATCTTGATAATATCCATTCTAAATGCCTCATTAGATTGATGCATGTAGTGCACATCTTCCTCTATTGAAGTTACCCAATCCAAAATAGTTTGAAGCATTTCTTCAACACCGGTGTATCCAACATATTGTTCTTCCTTTTCCATATCATGCAACCTATAAAAATCATACAAAGAAATAGAAATTTCGGTAGCATAACTAGGGGAGGGAGCATTTTGACAATCACTCCAATGTCTATCTCGACCATCACATAAACAACAATCATACTGCCAATAGGATCGAGATGGTGTATCTCTCTCTCTCTGTAGAGCATATCTAAAATCTTATCAAAAGTGGATTCGTCATAATATAGAAATAGATATCAAGATAGGAGTTCCAATTACAAATATCATATTTGTCCCAAGATGCCATAGTGAAAAGTAAATAAAACCAAAAATCTACCTAACACATCAAACAAAAGAAAATCACAAATAAATATTTATAAGTTTTAATCCAAGAAAGTAGGCTAAAATTTCAAACTAATTTAATACACAAAATTGTTCTCTGAAAATGGCTTAAGTTTTTGATAACGCTCAACTTACACATCAATTTTAAGTGCAAGACGATGTTTTCAATATAATTACCCAATTTTGAGTCGGGGTCAAATCAATGAGGAATAATGTGAATAGTGATCAAGTAAGTCCGAAGTGAAAGTTACATGCTAAATTAAAACCTAGTATACAAATATTTGGGGGGGGGGTTGAACGTTTTTCAAGGGCATGATTATTTTTAGACTTCTAAAGGACTAATTCGAGGCTATGAATAATTAGAGTATAATCAATTTGAGATGGATCTTGGGATTATGCTTTCCTAGGGGCAAATTATACAAGGGAGCATGATGATTCGGTGAAAATTCAAATCGTTAATGATGTGGTAGGCTAGGTTGAAAGTCCTTGAGGCTAGTTTGTCAACAAAGTCTCAAAGATATCACTCATTGACTCTTTTGAGTACCTAACAAGTGTGTCATTTAAAGCCACCCAGCACCTCAATTGGGAATCCCTACTTCTAAGATAATACCCAAGGTATAGTAAACCTCATATCAGCCTCATGTCTAAGATAGTGAAAATTGGCAAACTACAACCATTAATTATTTACTATTACTTTTGTTGCCATATCCTTCTTTCTAGGATGAGGTGGGTTCCAAAAGATCACCCAAACCCCACTTTCCAGGATGGTTTGATCTTCTAAGAGTTTAGAATTTTCACCCATAATCTCATGTGGGTATATGGGGCTTTCACCCATAAATCCCAACCAATTTAATCAAGCAATAGTAGAACCCATTGATACGGTTAGGGCAGCCTCCACAGGTACACGGCCTTTCACACGAAGCCAAGCTCGGGAATTACAAAAACTTCAAGCTTTGTTCATGCAAATGGCCGTGTGTGAGTTGGTGATTGAACCAACCAAGGACCTAAACGTTTTTATGTGTGAAGAGAGGTCCTAATGTGTAATAAACTACTCTCCAAGGTTGGCACAAGAAGCAAGGGCGGATGGGTCATTTTACCCCTTTTGTTTGTAGTATAAATAGAACATGTTAGAGAGTTATTCCTTAGTTTTTGAATGCTGATTTTTGTAACCTAAAACACTAAACATTTCCTCTCTTTTCCACTCATAGAAGCCGCCCCTATTATCTCACAATTAGAGGGATACTTGTGTTGTCTCTTTGGCTAGAAACAAGGGTTTTGAGGTCGTTGAGTGCCTCTTGGTCCTCGTAAGAACTTGGTGTTTATATTCATTAGACTTAGGGTCCTCTCTTGATGTTAGGGTTCTTAGTTTCTTAAATGTTATATGTCAAGTTATCTATCTTTCTTTATCTTGTTGTTGTTGTTGATTTTGTTATCTTAAAGTCTAGTGAAGCCGTGTGGGGCTCTTTTCGATTCACTAGCATTGTTGGCTGTCTTGTTGTTCTTGTGTTGTGGGCTGAAAAACCGAAACTTAAACTTGTTGTTCTTGTGTTGTTGGACTGAAATCCGAGCCTACTTGAAGCTCTAGGTGTTGTTGGTTTGATTTTGTATCATTTGGTATCAAAGCAAGACCGGTTGTGTTCCAAGATAACCCATCTTGGGCTAGTTCACGGCTTAAACAAACTACACCAAAAAGAAAATTCTAAAAATCTGTCCATTAAAAGTTGAAACCAAGAATGATGTTGTATGTTTAGATCTAGGTGTTATTTTGCTTGTTTAGTGAGTTTCTAGTGTTGGTTTCTTTCTCACCAACACTAAAGTGTCTAGATCCAAAAGTTGAGCTTGAAAACTTGAACATTGTGTAGTGACTTGAAGTGGCCGAAAGTTGTATGTTGTTGATAACCCAAAAAAAAAAAAATCGGTGGTTGTGTGTATGTGCTAAAGAAGTTAATGAAGTTTGTTGAGGTGTTCATCTTTTGAACTTGTTCACCTTGTTCATCTTGTTGTGTGCTCAAGTGGTAAGACAAGCTATAAAGTTGTTGTGAAAGACTTGCACCCATCACCTTTTAGTCTTGTCAATCACTTTTCCCTAATACAAGGAGCCTTGTTTTATGGGATTAGTCAACCAAACCCCACTTTCTTGAGTTTGAAAAGGGTGAAATACTACAAGATTTTTATTTTTCCCACCAAAACACTTTGCAAACTATAACAAGTTGTGTGAATATTAACACAAAACAAAAAAAAAAAAAAGAGAAGAAGAACGTGTGGGACCATTGCATGCTGCCACGTCGCTATAAGCTCAACTTAGGATATTCTTTGGTTGCTAATTGTTGATCCTTGGTTTCCCTTACTTGGTCCTAGAACTAATTAACAAACTAGTACCTTCCTACTAGGTTGTCAACTAGTTCCTTGAACCGTTTGTTCGTGTCAACGATTATTTGAGTGCTTTTATTCGTTAGAACGAATTGCTGATTTTTGACTCTAGTCCGGCAAGAATTCTTTGAGTCTTCAAACAAGAATCCATTCCGGATAAGAGCTTACTCATACCTTAAAAATCTCACGGTTACTATCCAATTATACAACACTTGTGGAACACGAACTTGTGGTGAACTAAAGCGGATAATACCTTGACAATGGAAGGAGCTACGTCTCATAATGTGGATACTAATGCCCTTGATTCTATGAGGGTCACTCTTGAGGCCGTTACCCGGACACTTGAAAGGTTGAATTCGGAATTTGGGGCCGTGAGAGGGGACTTGGCAGCAATAAGGGGGGAAGTGTCGACTATTAGTGGGAGATTAGAACAAGTGGAGAGTCAAAGGAACTCTCGTCCTTCTACTCCTCTACATGTATCTACCAATGGTCATGATAGGACCTCCTCCGCAACCATCACCCCCGAAACAGTCCACCAAATGCTAAATGCACCCCAAGCTCCACTAAATACCGCAAGCCAAACTACCTATTTTCCTCCAAACCGAGACTCCACTAGACCACTACATTTCCAAGCCCCTCCAATTCCACAAGAGGGATTTGGACGCCAAGTACCTCCACTAAATCCGAACCCTCCATTCCAAGCTCCATTAACCCAAAGACCGCAAATTCCAAATCCTCCAAATCAAAACGGCCAAGGCCGGCCAGCCCACTTTGAAGGATACGGTGGAGAGGAGTATAAAGGAGATGGAGCCTTTGATGATGCTTATATGAGGGGGGAGGAGTTAAGAGGGGGTCGAGGAGAACCTAGGAGATACCGGGGGTATGGAGATAGGGGAAACCGACACCAAGAGAGAGACGTAGGCATCAACACCATCAAGTTGAGCCTACCCATCTTTAAGGGTGAAAGTGACCCAGAGACACACTTAACTTGGGAATCGGCTTGTGAAAAAGTTTTCCAAGTTAATGACATCTCGGAATAAAAGAAGAGTTGCTACGCTATAGCTCACCTCGAGGGCTATGCTAACACTTGGTGGGAATATGTTAAACGATTTGGTAATGAATTAGTGGATGGGCAGCCACCACCTTGGTATCGGTTGAGGTATTTGATGAGACAACGATACCTTCCCGAGAGATATCGTCATGAGTTGCTCGCTAGATTATATGGCTTGCGGCAAGGAGGCAAGAGTGTGATGGACTATTTTGACGAGTTCCAACAACTCATGTTGAAACTTGATCATCGTGGGGAGCAAATCAGTCACGACATCATCCGGTTCAAGTGTGGGTTGAACAAAGAGATCGCCACTCATTTGACCCTTCACCGGTTTGAAACCATTAACGGTATATTCCAAGAGGCCCTAGAGATTGAAAGGGAACTTAAGGAGAGATCAGCCTTCAAGGCAAGGGTACAAACCCCCTCGGGTTGGCCCAAAAACAAGGACCAACCCGCCCCTACGAAGCTGCCCGAGTCCAAAACAGTCCCTAAGTTCCCTCCGAAACCGGAGGCTCACAAATATCCCAACCCAAAGGGGTTCCAATGCTTCAAGTGCCAAGGTTGGGGGCATAAGGCCAATGAATGTCCGAACCGGTGCAATGTGATCCTACGAGAAGGAAAAGTGTACTACCTTGGTGAGGAGGTGGTTTCCGAAAGGGAGGAGGATGAGGCCGAGCCTCAAGATGGAGAGGGAGCTGAAAATGGGCCGAATGATGATGAATTAGATGGTAGTGAAGATGTCTATCCACAAGAAGGGGAGTGTGTGGTTCCAAACTTTGTGGTTAGACATGTCATGATTAGTAAGGCGATGGATGACCCGAGTCAAAGGGAAAATCTATTCCATACTAAGTGTCTTGTAAAGGGGAGCGTGTGCACCTTGGTGATTGATAGTGGTAGTTGTACAAATGTTGCGAGCCATGCTATGGTAAATTTCTTGAAGTTACCAACTACACTACACACTAGTCCTTACAAGCTACAATGGTTGAACGATTGTGGTGAATTAAAGGTCACAAGGCAATGTGTGATTCGGTTTAAGGTGGGAAACTACCACGATGAAGTGCTTTGTGACGTGATCCCAATGCAAGCATGTCACTTGTTGTTAGGTAGACCATGGCAATATGATAGGTCAACTAAACACGATGGGAGGTCCAACCGGTATACGCTTGAGAAGGATGGCCGAAAGGTCACACTTCACCCTCTTTCACCCTCCCAAGTAAATGAGTGGCATCAAAAGATAAGAGAGTTAAAGGGAAAGGGGAAGGAATCCGGAAAGGGAGAAAAGGGGGGGGATGCCGTAGGTGAGGAAGTAGGGACATCCGAGGCTGTCCCAACGACAAGGGAGATGGAAAACGTAGTGATGTTGGCTAGGAGGAAAGAACTCTTCGTGGACCATGATGAAAACAAGCCGATGTTACTTTTGGCCCATTGTTTTAATACTAACCCCACTAATTCTTCCATTTCCCCTTTGATTTCTTGTGTGTTGCAGGAGTATGAAGATGTATTTCCTCAAGAACTTCCGCAAGGATTGCCCCCACTTCGGGGAATTGAGCACCAAATTGATTTGGTGTCGGGTTCACAACTTCCAAACAAACCGGCCTATAGGAGCAATCCCATGGACACTAAGGATCTTGAAAAACAAGTTGAGGAGCTTCTCAACAAGGGATACATCAAGGAAAGCATGAGTCCATGTGCTGTTCCGGTACTTTTGGTACCAAAGAAGGACGGAACTTGGCGCATGTGCGTCGATTGTAGAGCCATCAACAAAATCACGATAAGGTATCGTCATCCAATCCCTAGACTAGATGATATGTTAGATGAGCTCCACGGATCTTGTTTGTTTTCTAAAGTGGACCTTAGGAGCGGCTATCACCAAATTCGCATGCAACCCGGTGATGAGTGGAAGACCGCATTCAAGACCAAATTCGGTCTATATGAGTGGCTGGTCATGCCCTTCGGCCTTACCAATGCTCCTAGCACATTTATGAGGCTAATGAATCATGTAATGAAGCCTTATATTGGAAAGTTTGTGGTGGTTTACTTTGATGATGTGTTGGTGTATAGTAAATCTATTGATAATCATGTAATGCATTTGAGATGTGTGTTTGATGTGCTACGAAAGGAGAAGCTGTATGCCAACATGGAGAAGTGTTCTTTTGGTGTTGACAAAGTTATATTCTTGGGTTTTGTCGTGAGCTCAAGGGGTGTGGAAGTGGACGATTCCAAGATAGACTCTATTCGAAGTTGGCCGACCCCTAAAACTATTGGAGAAATCCAAAGTTTCCACGGGTTGGCAAGCTTTTATAGGAGGTTTGTCAAAGGATTTAGTTCCATAGCAGCCCCCTTGACCGAGGCCATTAGAAAGGACGGACCCTTTAAATGGGGTGATGAGCAGGATAGGGCTTTTGAGGCCTTGAAAGCTACGCTCATCTCGGCGCCTTTATTGCAATTGCCCGATTTTGATAAGATGTTTGAAGTAGAGTGTGATGCTAGTAAGGTTGGCATCGGGGCTGTTTTGATGCAAGAAGGTAAGCCCGTTGCTTATTTCAGTGAAAAGCTCAAAGGGGCAACTCTTAATTACTCAACTTATGATTTGGAGTTGTACGCCCTTGTTAGAGCCTTGGGAAATTGGCAACATTATTTGTGGCCTAAGGAGTTTGTGATACGAACGGATCATGAGTCGTTGAAACACCTTAAGAGCCAAGACAAGTTGAATAGGCGCCATGCTAAGTGGATTGAGTTCATCGAGACTTTCCCTTATGTAATTCATTACAAAAGGGGAAAGGAAAATGTTGTTGCCGATGCCTTGTCTAGGAAGCATGTGCTTGTTGCTACCTTGTCTTCGAAATTGATGGGTTTTGAGAGCTTGCGGTTGTTGTATCCCGAGGATCCTACCTTTGCTCCTATTTTTAGGGAATGCAAAGAGTGGGGAAGGGACCGTTGGCTTAAGGAGAATGACCATTCCTCCTACTCTCGGTTCGATGGGTATTTGTTCAAGGGGAGGAGGTTGTGTGTTCCTTCTAGTTCTTGGAGGGAATTATTTGTGAGGGAGGCCCATGACGGAGGCCTCATGGGTCACTTTGGGGTAGACAAGACCCTCGGAATCTTAGAGGAGAACTTCTATTGGCCCAAAATGCGCAAAGACGTCACTAAAATTTGTAGTCAATGCGTGGCCTGCCGGAGTGCGAAATCTCGTCTCCTACCTCAAGGATTATACACCCCACTCCCTACTCCCCTTAGGCCTTGGTTGGACATTTCGATGGATTTTGTTTTGGGGCTGCCAAGGACTAGAAAGGGCCGAGATAGCATTTTTGTTATTGTTGATAGATTCTCTAAAATGGCTCATTTTATTCCATGTGCTAAAACCGAGGATGCTCGTAGTGTAGCTTCATTATTTGTTGCACATGTTGTAAATCTTCACGGGGTACCGAGGACTATTGTGAGCGATAGGGACTCCAAGTTCCTAAGTCTCTTTTGGAAGTCCATGTGGGGTAGTGATACAAAATCAAACTAACAACACCTTAGCTTCAAGTAGGCTCGGATTTCAGTCCAACAACACAAGAACAACAAGTTTAAGTTTCGGTTTTTTCAGCCCACAACACAAGAACAACAAGATAGATAACAATGCTAGTGAATCGAAAAGAGCCCCACACGGCTTCACTAGACTTTAAGATAACAAAATCAACAACAACAACAAGATAAAGAAAGATAGATAACTTGACATATAACATTCAAGAAACTAAGAACCCTAACATCAAGAGAGGACCCTAAGTCTAATGAATATAAACACCAAGTTCTTACGAGGACCAAGAGGCACTCAACGACCTCAAAACCCTTGTTTCTAGCCAAAGAGACAACACAAGTATCCCTCTACTTGTGAGATAATAGGGGCGGCTTCTATGAGTGGAAGAGAGAGGAAATGTTTAGTGTTTTAGGTTACAAAAATCAGCATTCAAAAACTAAGGAATAACTCTCTAACATGTTCTATTTATACTACAAACAAAAGGGGTAAAATGACCCATCCGCCCTTGCTTCTTGTGCCAACCTTGGAGAGTAGTTTATTACACATTAGGACCTCTCTTCACACATAAAAACGTTTAGGTCCTTGGTTGGTTCAACCACCAACTCACACACGGCCATTTGCATGAACAAAGCTTGGAGTTTTTGTAATTCCCGAGCTTGGCTTCGTGTGAAAGGCCGTGTACCTGTGGAGGCTGCCCTAACCGTATCATTCTCTCCATCTTGAGAGGAATTTGACCTCAAATTCAGCATTTGGTCATCTTCAACCGCATCCACGAGGGAGAGATCACCAACGTTGAAAGTGTTGTGCACTTGATATTCCGGTGGAAGGTCAATCTTGTAGGCGTTGTCATTGATTCTCTCAAGTACTTGGAACGGACCATCACCCCTTGGCAGCAATTTGGACTTCCTTTGAGCTAGAAACCGATCCTTTCGAAGATGCACCCACACCCAATCTCCGGGTTCAAGCACAAGCCTTCTTCTCCCTTTGTTTACCCTTTTTGCAATCTCTTGGTTCTTCTTTTCAAGCTTGATCCGCACCGTCTCATGCATTTTCTTCATTGCCTCGGCTCTTTTATTTCCATCTAAGCTGGTCATGAGATCACTAGACAAAGGAGTGAGATCTAAAGGGGTAAGGGGATTCAGGCCGTAAACACATTCAAAGGGAGTCATTCCCGTGCTCGAATGTATTACCCGGTTGTATACAAATTCCACCAAGGGTAGGTGATCTTCCCATGAAGCCAGTTTACCTTTAACCATAGAACGTAGCATAGACCTCAAGGTTCTATTTACTACCTCCGTTTGGCCATCGGTTTATGGGTGACAAGACGTGGAGAAAAGTAACTTCGTTCCAAGCCTACCCCACATGGACTTCCAAAAGAGACTTAGGAACTTGGAGTCCCTATCGCTCACAATAGTCCTCGGTACCCTGTGAAGCTTTACAACATGTGCAACAAATAATAAAGCTACACTACGAGCATCCTCGGTTTTAGCACATGGAATAAAATGAGCCATTTTAGAGAATCTATCAACAATAACAAAAATGCTATCTCGGCCCTTTCTAGTCCTTGGCAGCCCCAAAACAAAATCCATCGAAATGTCCAACCAAGGCCTAAGGGGAGTAGGGAGTGGGGTGTATAATCCTTGAGGTAGGAGACGAGATTTCGCACTCCGGCAGGCCACGCATTGACTACAAATTTTAGTGACGTCTTTGCGCATTTTGGGCCAATAGAAGTTCTCCTCTAAGATTCCGAGGGTCTTGTCTACCCCAAAGTGACCCATGAGGCCTCCGTCATGGGCCTCCCTCACAAATAATTCCCTCCAAGAACTAGAAGGAACACACAACCTCCTCCCCTTGAACAAATACCCATCGAACCGAGAGTAGGAGGAATGGTCATTTTCCTTAAGCCAACGGTCCCTTCCCCACTCTTCGCATTCCCTAAAAATAGGAGCAAAGGTAGGATCCTCGGGATACAACAACCGCAAGCTCTCAAAACCCATCAATTTCGAAGACAAGGTAGCAACAAGCACATGCTTCCTAGACAAGGCATCGGCAACAACATTTTCCTTTCCCCTTTTGTAATGAATTACATAAGGGAAAGTCTCGATGAACTCAATCCAGTTAGCATGACGCCTATTCAACTTGTCTTGGCTCTTAAGGTGTTTCAACGACTCATGATCCGTTCGTATCACAAACTCCTTAGGCCACAAATAATGTTGCCAATTTCCCAAGGCTCTAACAAGGGCGAACAACTCCAAATCATAAGTTGAGTAATTAAGAGTTGCCCCTTTGAGCTTTTCACTGAAATAAGCAACGGGCTTACCTTCTTGCATCAAAACAGCCCCGATGCCAACCTTACTAGCATCACACTCTACTTCAAACATCTTATCAAAATCGGGCAATTGCAATAAAGGCGCCGAGATGAGCGTAGCTTTCAAGGCCTCAAAAGCCCTAGCCTGCTCATCACCCCATTTAAAGGGTCCGTCCTTTCTAATGGCCTCGGTCAAGGGGGCTGCTATGGAACTAAATCCTTTGACAAACCTCCTATAAAAGCTTGCCAACCCGTGGAAACTTCGGATTTCTCCAATAGTTTTAGGGGTCGGCCAACTTCGAATAGAGTCTATCTTGGAATCGTCCACTTCCACACCCCTTGAGCTCATGACAAAACCCAAGAATATAACTTTATCAACACCAAAATAACACTTCTCCATGTTGGCATACAGCTTCTCCTTTCGGAGCACATCAAACACACATCTCAAATGCATTACATGATCATCAATAGATTTACTATACACCAACACATCATCAAAGTAAACCACCACAAACTTTCCAATATAAGGCTTCATTACATGATTCATTAGCCTCATAAATGTGCTAGGAGAATTGGTAAGGCCGAAGGGCATGACCAGCCACTCATATAGACCGAATTTGGTCTTGAAGGCGGTCTTCCACTCATCACCGGGTTGCATGCGAATTTGGTGATAGCTGCTCCTAAGGTCCACTTTAGAAAACAAACAAGATCCGTGGAGCTCATCTAACATATCATCTAGTCTAGGGATTGGATGACGATACCTTATCGTGATTTTGTTGATGGCTCGACAATCGACGCACATGCGCCAAGTTCCGTCCTTCTTTGGTACCAAAAGCACCGGAACAGCACACGGACTCATGCTTTCCTTGATGTATCCCTTGTTGAGAAGCTCCTCAACTTGTCTTTCAAGCTCCTTAGTGTCCATGGGATTGCTCCTATAGGCCGGTTTGTTTGGAAGTTGCGAACCCGGCACCAAATCAATTTGGTGCTCAATTCCCCTAAGTGGGGGCAATCCTTGCGGAAGTTCCTGAGGAAACACATCTTCATACTCCTGCAACACATAAGAAATCAAAGGGGAAATGGAAGAATTAGTGGGGTTAGTATTAAAACAATGGGCCAAAAGTAACATCGGCTTGTTTTCATCATGGTCCACGAAGATTTCTTTCCTCCTAGCCAACATCACTACGTTTTCCACCTCCCTTGTCGTTGGGACAGCCTCGGATGTCCCTACTTCCTCACCTACGGCATCCCCCCCCTTTTCTCCCTTTCCGGATTCCTTCCCCTTTCCCTTTAACTCTCTCATCTTTTGATGCCACTCATTTACTTGGGAGGGTGAAAGAGGGTGAAGTGTGACCTTTCGGCCATCCTTCTCAAGCGTATACCGGTTGGACCTCCCATCGTGTTTAGTAGACCTATCATATTGCCATGGTCTACCTAACAACAAGTGACATGCTTGCATTGGGATCACATCACAAAGCACTTCATCGTGGTAGTTTCCCACCTTAAACCGAATCACACATTGCCTTGTGACCTTTAATTCACCACAATCGTTCAACCATTGTAGCTTGTAAGGACTAGTGTGTAGTGTAGTTGGTAGCTTCAAGAAATTTACCATAGCATGGCTCGCAACATTTGTACAACTACCACTATCAATCACCAAGGTGCACACACTCTCCTTTACAAGACACTTAGTATGGAATAGATTTTCCCTTTGACTCGGGTCATCCATCGCCTTACTAATCATGACACGTCTAACCACAAAGTTTGGAACCACACACTCCCCTTCTTGTGGATAGACATCTTCACTACCATCTAATGCATCATCATTCAGCCCATTTTCAGCTCCCTCTCCATCTTGAGGCTCGGCCTCATCCTCCCCCCTTTCGGAAACCACCTCCTCATACTAGTTTGTTAATTAGTTCTAGGACCAAGTAAGGGAAACCAAGGATCAACAATTAGCAACCAAAGAATATCCTAAGTTGAGCTTATAGCGACGTGGCAGCATGCAATGGTCCCACACGTTCTTCTTCTCTTTTTTTTTTTTTGTGTTAATATTCACACAACTTGTTATAGTTTGCAAAGTGTTTTGGTGGGAAAAATAAAAATCTTGTAGTATTTCACCCTTTTCAAACTCAAGAAAGTGGGGTTTGGTTGACTAATCCCACAAAACAAGGCTCCTTGAATTAGGGAAAAGTGATTGACAAGACTAAAAGGTGATGGGTGCAAGTCTTTCACAACAACTTTATAGCTTGTCTTACCACTTGAGCACACAACAAGATGAACAAAGTGAACAAGTTCAAAAGATGAACACCTCAACAAACTTTATCAACTTCTTTAGCACATACACACAACCACCGATTTTTTTTTTTTTTGGTTATCAACAACATACAACTTTTGGCCACTTCAAGTCACTACACAATGTTCAAGTTTTCAAGCTCAACTTTTGGATCTAGACACTTTAGTGTTGGTGAGAAAGAAACCAACACTAGAAACTCACTAAACAAGCAAAATAACACCTAGATCTAAACATACAACATCATTCTTGGTTTCAACTTTTAATGGACAGATTTTCAGAATTTTCTTTTTGGTGTAGTTTGTTTAAGCCGTGAACTAGCCCAAGATGGGTTATGTTGGAACACAACCGGTCTTGCTTTGATACCAAATGATACAAAATCAAACCAACAACACCAAGAGCTTCAAGTAGGCTCGGATTTCAGTCCAACAACACAAGAACAACAAGTTTAAGTTTCGGTTTTTTCAGCCCACAACACAAGAACAACAAGATAGATAACAATGCTAGTGAATCGAAAAGAGCCCCACACGGCTTCACTAGACTTTAAGATAACAAAATCAATAACAACAAAAAGATAAAGAAAGATAGATAACTTGACATATAACATTCAAGAAACTAAGAACCCTAACATCAAGAGAGGACCCTAAGTCTAATGAATATAAACACCAAGTTCTTACGAGGACCAAGAGGCCTCAACGACCTCAAAACCCTTGTTTCTAGCCAAAGAGACAACACAAGTATCCCTCTACTTGTGAGATAATAGGGGCGGCTTCTATGAGTAGAAGAGAGAGGAAATGTTTAGTGTTTTTAGGTTACAAAAATCAGCATTCCAAAAACTAAGGAATAACTCTCTAACATGTTCTATTTATACTACAAACAAAAGGGGTAAAATGACCCATCCGCCCTTGCTTCTTGTGCCAACCTTGGAGAGTAGTTTATTACACATTAGGACCTCTCTTCACACATAAAAACGTTTAGGTCCTTGGTTGGTTCAATCACCAACTCACACACGGCCATTTGCATGAACAAAGCTTGGAGTTTTTGTAATTCCCGAGTTTGGCTTCGTGTGAAAGGCCGTGTACCTGTGGAGGCTGCCCTAACCGTATCAGGTAGGCTTGGAACGAAGTTACTTTTCTCCACGTCTTGTCACCCACAAACCGATGGCCAAACGGAGGTAGTAAATAGAACCTTGGGGTCTATGCTACGTTCTATGGTTAAAGGTAAACTGACTTCATGGGAAGATCACCTACCCTTGGTGGAATTTGCATACAACCGGGTAATACATTCGAGCACGGGAATGACTCCCTTTGAATGTGTTTACGGCCTGAATCCCCTTACCCCTTTGGATCTCACTCCTTTGTCTAATGATCTCATGACCAGCTTAGATGGAAATAAAAGAGCCGAGGCAATGAAGAAAATGCATGAGACGGTGCGGATCAAGCTTGAAAAGAAGAACCAAGAGATTGCAAAAAGGGTAAACAAAGGGAGAAGAAGGCTTGTGCTTGAACCCGGAGATTGGGTGTGGGTGCATCTTCAAAAGGATCGGTTTCCAGCTCAAAGGAAGTCCAAATTGCTGCCAAGGGGTGATGGTCCTTTCCAATTACTTGAGAGAATCAATGACAACGCCTACAAGATTGACCTTCCACCGGAATATCAAGTGCACAACACTTTCAACGTTGGTGATCTCTCCCTCGTGGATGCGGTTGAAGATGACCAAATGCTGAATTTGAGGTCAAATTCCTCTCAAGATGGAGAGGATGATACGGTTAGGGCAGCCTCCACAGGTACACGGCCTTTCACACGAAGCCAAGCTCGGGAATTACAAAAACTCCAAGCTTTGTTCATGCAAATGGTCGTGTGTGAGTTGGTGATTGAACCAACCAAGGACCTAAACGTTTTTATGTGTGAAGAGAGGTCCTAATGTGTAATAAACTACTCTCCAAGGTTGGCACAAGAAGCAAGGGCGGATGGGTCATTTTACCCCTTTTGTTTGTAGTATAAATAGAACATGTTAGAGAGTTATTCCTTAGTTTTTGAATGCTGATTTTTGTAACCTAAAACACTAAACATTTCCTCTCTCTTCCACTCATAGAAGCCGCCCCTATTATCTCACAAGTAGAGGGATACTTGTGTTGTCTCTTTGGCTAGAAACAAGGGTTTTGAGGTCGTTGAGTGCCTCTTGGTCCTCGTAAGAACTTGGTGTTTATATTCATTAGACTTAGGGTCCTCTCTTGATGTTAGGGTTCTTAGTTTCTTGAATGTTATATGTCAAGTTATCTATCTTTCTTTATCTTGTTGTTGTTGTTGATTTTGTTATCTTAAAGTCTAGTGAAGCCGTGTGGGGCTCTTTTCGATTCACTAGCATTGTTGGCTATCTTGTTGTTCTTGTGTTGTGGGCTGAAAAACCGAAACTTAAACTTGTTGTTCTTGTGTTGTTGGACTGAAATTCGAGCCTACTTGAAGCTCTTGGTGTTGTTGGTTTGATTTTGTATCACCCATCATCAACAAACTAGCAAATGCACAAATAAATCACAACCCACACATAATTACTTACTATTCTAACATAACCTAAGTGGAAAAGTTTGCTACACATAAAATTAATAAGTAAGATATACCAAAAAATCTACATCAATTTTATTTATTGAAAGATAAAAATAATGCAAATTGTAAGATTTAGGGTTCCATAAATATTTAATAAAAATTGCTAATCCTCCACTTGAAAGCTACTCTAATGTATTCTTCGCCCAAGAATTAGTACAATAGTTGTCTCTTTTTAGTTGAAAAACTATATGGCAAAAAAGTTCAACAAAAGTTGGATCTCTTCTTAAAGAGATAGGTTTAAACTTCTTAAGAGAATTTTGGAAACAGTTATATGCATTTACAAATCTTCCCTTGGGCATACTCCCACTTCCCTGCAATCGTTGACACATGTTCACGATCACGGCTATCACGACCATAATCAAAACTCATGATCGCGGTATGTTGACCTATCTTGACTAGCTGCGATCACGGCCCTCAGACCGCAATTATAATAACTGAGGCTTTTTTCTACTCCAGGTCTTCCAGTTGTACTTTCTTTCTCTTTTTGATTTTTTTTAGCTCAAATCCATATCTTTCTATCACACGACCTGTATTCTTACAAAATATGGAAATTCATGACTTTAATTACAATTTTTTCTTATTTATACATTCAAATCATGGTAATATACATGAATGTTGAGTACAAATGAGTGAAAAATTCACCACTCATCATGAGACTCAATCCTCCGACTTTTACTGGCTCTAAAGTTGAGGAGGATCCTCAAGCATTCATAGATAATATGGAGAAGAGATTTTATGTTATGCATACTTTTGACTCTAAAGGTGAGGAATTTTCTATATATCAATTGAAGGATGTGGCTTATAAGTGGTACGAGGAGTGGGATCAGTCTTGGGTTGATGATGTAGAGTCTGTACTATAGGATAAGTTTTTGGGTGACTCCTAGATTATTTCTTTGCTCAAGAGTTAAGGGACGACAAAGCTCAGGAGTTTGAGAATTTGAAACAAGGAAGGATGACTATGAAAGAGTAGTCTATGAAATTTTATCAGTTGTCCCGTTATGAACCTGAGCAGGTTTTAGCATGAGGGATAGTATAAGAAAGTTTGCTTTGGGTTTATCTTGGGACATGGTCCTAAAGTGCAACACCTTCTTATGGTGTATATGTAGCACGTTGAAAATAAAAAGAAGAGAAGCCAAAATAGGGGAAAGGAAAAGCAAGAGGTCCAGGTATTCTAAGTATGTAAGAGACCAGCAAAATAATGATAGAGTTGGAAGGAAATGGTCTTAGAAGGAGTGGGAAAATTTTGGTTCATATTCTATGACTAGTACTCCATTTACTAAGCCATCTGGTGATTTCTACTTTAAGAGCAACAGTGATTTTAAGGCACAAGGTGCCTAATCTTAGGCCAATGGGGCCCAGTCAACAACGACGTATCCTCCTTAGTGATTTTATGGTCAGTTGCACTGAGGTTGTTATGATAAAAGGACAAATAATTATTTTAGGTCTGGCCAGCTTGGCTATCTTCAGAGGAATTTTCCCTCCGGCGATGTTGCTACTAGGTCTAATAAGGTCCTGTTTTCTTCTTCTTTAGCTCCTACACCAAAGCATGGTACTTCAAGCTTTTTCATCGTTTGGCACCATTTTTATGCTCTTTCTACCCTCATGAATCTGAGGCATATCCTGATGTTGTTACAAGTACGCTAAAACTTTTCTCTTATAATATGTACTATCTGCTAGATCCCCAGTCTACCCTTCTTATGTGACCCCTTATATGGCTATTCCTTTTGGTGTTGGTTTTAAATGTATTCCTGATTCTCTTTTTGTATCTACCACGTTAGGTGACTCTATTATTACTAGAAAAGTTTTTAGGGGTTGCGTGGTAATTATCTGTGATACGGAGACATTGGGGGATTTGATACATTTAGAGATGTTAGATTTTGATGTAATCTTGGGGATGGATTGACTCTATTTGATCTATGAGTCTATTGATTGTAGGACCTTAAGTGTCAGTTTCTTGATTAAGCTATTTAGTGGGAAGTTAATTTCCTAGTTCCTAGGGGGAGGTTTATCTCTTATTTAAGATTGATTCCCAAAGGGTGTTTGTTTCACCTAGTTTGGATCTACCAGCAGACTTCCCTGTACTCAGAGTGAATTGTCTAAGTGCGCTCTTTTGTCTCATTTTTTATCTCGTAATCATTCGATTCTGCCCCTAAGTCTAGGTCCTACTCCTACTCCTTCTCCTGACGAATAGGATCCTCCTTGGTCCTTTTTACATAACACTCTCGGCCGCCATCCAAAGGAGTAGCATCAGCCATCAAAATTAAAGATTCTAATTCTATGAGTCCCTATTTACCATTTGTCCCTTTGATCTTTGAGTTTCCTAAAGTATTCCCTAATGATTTTCTTGGTGTCCCTCTCGATATGGAGATTGATTTTGGGATCAATCGTCTTCAAGTCACTTATCCTATCTCTATCCCTCTCTATAGAATTATTCCAGCTGATTTGAAAGAACTCAAGAAGTAGTTTAAAGATCTTCTTGATTAGGATTTTATTCATCTTAGTGTTTCACTGTAGGGTTTGTCGATAATCTTTGTGCGTAAGAAGGATGGGTCCCTTTGAATTGTATAGATTAATGCCAGTTTAATAAGGTGAAAGTGATGAATAAGTATCCTCTTCCTTGGATAAATTACCTGTTTGACCAGCTACAGGGTGCGAAGTACTTTTCGAAGATTGACCTTTAGTCAGGTTATCATCAATTGAAGAATAGGGAGGTGGATATCCCTAAGATTGCTTTTCGAACCAGGTATGGTCATTTTGAGATTTTGATGATATCTTTTGGTTTGACTAATGCACCAACTATATTCATGAATCTTATGAACCGCATATTTCTTTAGTTTCTAGATTTATTCACCATTGTATTTATTGATGACATGTTGGTTTATTTTAAGAGTGAGCAAGATCATGCTGATCATCTCCATATAGTGTTGCAGACCCTTAAGGATTAGAGTTTGTATGTTATATTTTAGAAGTGTGAGTTCTTCTTGAGTGGTGTTACTTTTTGGGGTAATATTATTTCTAATGAGGGATTATAGTGGATCCATAGAAAGTTGAAGTGGTTAACAAATGGCCTAGACCCATGACTCTAATCGACATTCAAAGCTTCTTAGGCTTGGCAAGTTATTATAGGAGGTTTGTGGAGAGCTTTCCCTCTATTGCTGCCATATTGACTAGGTTGACTGAGAAAAAGGTGAAGCTTCTATGGTCCAATGCTTGTGAGGGTAGTTTTGAGAAGTTAAAGAATTAGTTGACTTCTTCTCTTATTTTAACACTACCTAAGGGTATTGATGGCTTTGTTTTTTATTGTGATATGTCCTGTGTAGGACTCAATTATGTGTTGATGCAATAGACAGGATTGTGGTATATGCTTCTAGGAAGCTAAAGATACATGAGAAGAACTATCTGACTCATGACTATGACTTGCTGCCGGTAGCCTTTTCTTTCAAGATTTGGTGCCACTATCTGTATGGGGTTCATTTTGGCATATTCTTACACCATAATACTTTGTAGTATGTGTTCACCCAAAAAGAGTTGAATCACTGGCAGAGGAAATAAATTGAATTGCTTAAAGACTATGATATGAGTATTCATTATCATCCAAGTAAAGATAATATGGTTACATCTAATATTTTTGTTGATGATCTTAGCACTTTTCTATAGAGAGTTTGTCTCATGTTTATGAGGAGAAGTAAGGGTTGGTGAATGATATTCACCATTTGGCTAAAGTTTTAGATTGACTTTGGACTCCGAGGATGGTATTGTGAGTGTTTAAGAGGTTGGGAAGTCCTCTCTGGGTGTCGAGGTGACAAAGAAGTAGGTTTTGGATCCTACTCTAATGAGAAACAAGGATGATATTGATCTACAGAAAGTTATGGCTTTCAATATTGCTGGTGATGGTATTTTGAGGTACCAAAATAGATAGTATGTTACCAATATTGATGGGTTGTGAGAAAAAATCTTTGTTGAGGATCTATAGTCGAGGTACACTGTTCAT
The DNA here is from genome assembly GCA_030864225.1 of Capsicum baccatum var. pendulum. Lineage (NCBI taxonomy): Eukaryota > Viridiplantae > Streptophyta > Magnoliopsida > Solanales > Solanaceae > Capsicum > Capsicum baccatum. The sequence continues at coordinate 151,600,244 of CM061560.1, read as the reverse complement.
CAAGGATTGACAAATATGTACCATGACTTGGCATATTCTTCAACTGTGTAAGTAGTCCTAACCGGTAGAAAGTGTGCTGATTTGGTAAGCCTATCAACTATCACCCATATGGAATCAAACCTTCAAAATGTATGAGGTAAACCAGTGACGAAATCCATGTTGATCATTGTAACATCCCGTATCTCGCTTGTACTTATTCTAATTATATGGAACCTGGTATGGTCATATGGTATAGGTAACGGATGAGATTTGTTACACAATTATTAATGGTGTAGATGGAATTATAGAGGCTGCCCGTATAGTTTAGTGTGATGCGACTAAGTTAACGTTAAGTTAACTATTTAAACTTGGAATCGCAAGCTAGTATTTGAATCTAAAGTTTAAAGTGACCAAGTGTGTATAAGTTGAAGGTTAGACTAAAGGGGTTAGAAGCTAAAAATAGAGCAAAATATTGAGGTGCTTGCTTGACTTATTTAAGCTATTAGGTGAGTCACCTACTTAAGTTGTTTGAACCAAATTAATGGACCCATGGCTATGGATCAGATTTGGGTCTATGCTAATATAATCATTTGGGCCAAATTGAACAAAAAAAAAGAAAGAAAATGGATAAGTGACCCAACACACCAATCTGCCAAGGCCCAAATATAATTGAGCCCAACAAGAAATTATGCAAGTAGGTGCATCACCTACTTTGAAGTTTTAGCACCTTGGACCCTTAAGTAGGTGCATCACCTACTTGGACCAATTTGACCAATTTTATGGTCCAAAATGCAGCTAAGGAGGTGGACAAGATAGGGCCTTTAAAAGGCCAAGTTGCTGGTCATTTTACTTCACTTTTAAGTCACAAAAAAGGAGTATATTTCAGCAAATCTCTCTACTCTCTTAAAAACAACAAGAGCAGCAGCCCTATTTTTCCTTCTAGGGTTCTTGAAGAAACCCTCCCCTTTGCAGCCCAAGGTAAGTGAAAAACACTTAAGGTTTTGTTTAATTATCTCATGGGAGATTAGGGAAACAAGTTATAAGTGTTTGACTATAAGTATATGCTGATTATAGAACAAGCTGTTTGTTCATGTTTCCTTGTTATTGAGGAACCTTTTTTCTTCTTCTTTGGTTTAAGTGTGAAGGAAAGTTCAAGCTCTTGAAGAGTTCAATTAAAAGAATAAGTTGCTGAATTGAGGTACGGTGACTGCCCCATTTTATTTTTCTTATATATGAATTTGAGAGGGGATTATGGATGTCTTGTTATTGAGAACTCAAGAGATGAGGAGATCAATAATTGATTGCTACAATAAAAGGGGTTTGGGACTGTTTTGTGGACTGTTTTGTATGTATATGTTATGGGCTGCCAGGTTGAAGTTGGATAAAGGTGTGATGAGTTTGTAATGAATTATAGAAGAAAGATGTGGTGATACACCACCGAACTAATGCTTGCTGTCCAATCTATTTTGCGTATTGTCTAGAATGTGTAATGCAGTCGAGGTGGTTTTGGTGAACCTTATAAGAACCTTTCTGGTATGTGGGTGTAATTGGAGGAATGAAAAGGGGTAAACTAACACCCTTGTTTAATAGAGTAATAGTTGCTGCCCGGTTACTGTTTTGGGTGAAATTAAGTACCTCAAATGTATTGAGTGGTTACTAATACTAGTTTACCATATATTCTATTGTAGATAAATAATCTAAAAGGCGAGAAGTCAAGTCGGGTTAGTCTCGGAGTCAAATGACCAGGTATGTAAGGCATACTCTATTTCACACTCTTTGGCATGAAATCGTACAATTGTTCCATCAAGCAAGTTTCTGAGGTTATCCTATAACAAAGTGATATATAATGGCAACACATTACCCTCCATGTATCCAATGACCTTGTTCCCACTCTCTAACGCATTAGTACACCTCAATACGTGCTTATTATTAAATCTGCTCGTCTATCTTCACTAGAAAATTTCAGGAGTTCTCCGTTTGTTCAAATAAGACCCATGTGTTATTTCAGATCCTAAACACTTTATTTGTGTGCCGACAGCTCCCTAGCTCATTGTTGTTGCGTTAAGTGTCTATTTACATGTCTCTTATTAGCGTATTACTGGTTCAAGGTACCATAATGTGATGACCACCAAGGTAACAATTTCAAAGGCTAATAAACTAAGTATTGCAATCTGTAAAATAACGAGTGGCAGCTCAGGGGCACTTGCCTAGCATGGGCCGATCTCGATACCTTTATGTGTGGGTGGCAGCTCAGGGGCATAAGCCTAGCATGGGCCGATCCCAATCTTTTTATAGGTGGCAGCTCAAGGGCGTAAGCCTAGCATGGGCCGATCCTAATTTATCTTTTTTTTTTATCACTGATCAGCTGGTCATTTGCATTATATGGATTACAAAGATTATGAAGTAAGAAGGTAAAATAAAGAAAGAATGTAATGTACATTGTCCCACAAGTATTTATAAAGGTGGTCTACTAGTACTCCTTATACACTTGTATCGGATTTCTATTGAGCTTTTGTATCAAGTGTGTTGCTATTTTCTGCCTTACATATTCAGTACATATTTTCGTACTGACGTTCCTCGCGGGGGACTTGCATTTCATGCTACAGGTAGAGGCACTTCAGCTCATACAACGCACTAGTAGGAGCGTAGGTTGTTCAGGGACTATTGGTGAGCTCCAGGTTGATTCAGGGCTTTCCGAGTCTGCTCTATATATTTTGGTGTTGTACAGTAAGTCTAGAGTAGGGCGGGGGTTTTTCCCGACCCTGACTAAGTCTATGTATCTTTTAGAGGCTTTGTAGACTAATGTAAAGTTATGGTAGTGTCCTAATTTTAGACATGGTGGCCCCACCGGCCAAGTGTTGTACATATTAGTTTTGGGAGTGTATGTGTATTTAATTTCATCGATGCATAATATTATGTCGTCAGAACATTTGGTTGTTACAGTTACATGCATGGGAAGTATAAGGTTATGAATTGGTTCTCTCGGGCCTTTACGGCTACGGGTGCCTGTCCGCCCCAATAGGATTTGAGGCGTGACAATCATGTCCCACTTCCAGGTTGGAAGATCCATACATTGCATATAACCCCCGGGCTTTTGGTGCTCTACTTTAACTCTTTGACAATTTGGACATTCGGCTACAAATTTTGCAATGTTCTTCTTTATGTCACCCCACTAATACATCCCTCTCAAATCATGGTACATTTTTGTTGACCCTGGATGGATAGAATACCTTGAATGATGTGCTTCTGTCATAATCCTCATTCTTAGCCCGTCTATATCAGGTACACACAATCTGTTTTGGCATCGAAGTACCCCTTCTTGCGTAAGCTCAAATGCCTTTGTCATACCACATTGCACATTTTCCTTAAGTCGTAATAAAATAGGATCTGCATATTGCTTCTCTTTTACTTCAGTTATTAATGAAGATTCTGCTGTATTATGCACAATAAACCCTTCATCTGGAGTTTCAAGAAGACGAACCCCCGAATTGGCTAATTGGTGTAGATCCTTGGTCATCCCTTGTCTTTCTATAGATGGCTCCATAGCTTTGCGACTTAACGCATTTGCCACCACATTTGCTTTTCCCGGATGATAAGATATCAACATCATAGTCTTTTAATAATTCAAGCCATCTTCGCTGCCTCAAATTCAAGTCCTTCTGGTTAAAGATATACTGCAAACTCTTGTGGTCAGTGTATATGTCAACATGAATCCCGTACAGGTAGTGACGCCATATCTTTAAGGCAAATATAACCGTTGCTAGCTCCAGATCATATGTTGGATAAATTTTCTCATGTGGCCGCAATTGTCTCGAGGCATCTGCTATGACTTTAACATGCTGCATCAATACACACCCTAACCCAATTCTTGAAGCATCACAATACACTGCATACCCCTCTGTGCCTTCTGGAAGCACCAATACGGGTGTAGAAGTCAACTAATTCTTCAGATCTTGGAAACTTCTTTGCATGCATAATACTATTGAAACTTGGATGCTTTGTGTGTTAGTTTTGTTAAAGGTGCAGAAATTGAAGAAAATCCTTCCACAAACCTTCTATAATAACCTGCCAACCCAAGGAAACTACGAACCTCTATAGGCGTTATAGGTCTTGTCCAGTTCTTCACGGCTTCTATCTTTTGAGTATCAACTTTTATTCCTTCATCAGATACAATATGACCTAAGAATGCCACAGATTTTAACCAAAACTCACATTTAGAGAACTTTGCAAATAGCTTACGATCACGAAGAATCTACAACACCTGTCGTAAGTGATTGGCATGGTCCTCATTTGATCTCGAATAAACCAGAATATCATCTATAAAAACTATCACAAACATATCCAAGAATGGCTTGAACACCCCATTCATCAAATCCATAAAAGCTGCCGGTGCATTAGTTAGCCCAAAGGACATGACTAGGAACTCGTAATGACCGTACCGTGTTCGAAAAGCTGTCTTGGGTACGTCATTCTCTTTGACCCTCATTTGGTGGTAACTAGATCTTAAATCAATCTTTGAAAACCACTTGGCGCCTTGCAACTGATCAAATAAGTCATCAATTCTCGGAAGGGGATATTTGTTCTTAATAGTCACCTTGCTCAGTTGTCTATAGTCAATACACATTCTTAACGAGCCATCCTTCTTACGCACAAATAACACTGGTGCGCCCCAAGGGGAGACACTAGGCCTTATGAATCCTTTTTCTAGCAAGTCTTTCAATTGCTCTTTCAACTCCCGTAATTCTGCAGGGGCCATTCTATACGGAGGAATTGAGATTGGTTGAGTACCTGGGATCACATCAATACCAAACTCCACTTCTCGTTCTGGAGGCAAACCCGGAAGATCTTCAGGAAATACATCAGGAAATTCACTTACCACTGGAATAGTTGGAAGAGTTGGTGTCTCCGCATTTGTATCCTTTACTCTAACCAGATGATATATGTAACCCTTGGAAATCATCTTTTTCGCCTTAAAATAAGAAATAAATTTACCTCTTGGCGCACCAATATTACCTCTCCATTCTAGGACTGCCTCCCTTGGGAAATGGAAACACACCCTCTTAGTTCGGTAATTTAATATGGCATAACAAGAAGCCAACCAATCCATACCCATTATAGCATCAAAATCTACCATTTCTAACTCAACCAGGTCAGCCATTGTATCACGACCGCAAATAGTTATTATACAATTTTGATACACTCTCTTAGCTATAACAGATTCACCAATTGGTGTAGATACTTCAAATGGCGTAACTAGTAGTTCTGGTGTTTTTTTGAACTTTTCAGCAACCAATGGAGTGACATATGATATTGTAGAACCCGGATCAACTAATGCATAGACATCATGTGAAAAGATGGACAATGTACCTGTAACCACATCTGGAGAAGCCTCTGAATTTTGTCGATCTGCTAAAGTGTATGTACGATTCTGAACTCCACTAGAGCTAGTTTTTCCTTTAGCACCTCTACCATGACCCATAGGTTGTACACCCCTACCTGAATAAGGCACCGATGATGATGTTGCAACGGCTGATCCAGTAAGTCGTGCCACACCACCTATGCCCCTTTGAGGGCATTCTCTCATCATATGTCTTGACATACCACACCAAAATCAAGCATTTGTTCCGAACCGACATGCACCTAAATGAATCTTTCCACATTGTCTACATGGCTGTCGAGGAGGCCTTAATTGGCTCATAATCCCTTTCTCTTGATACCCTGTTGTTCGCGAACTCTGACTCTCATTTCTTTGACCAAACTGGTTACCTTTAGACCCTTGAAATTGTGATGGAGCACTAGCTGCAGAATAAGAAGTCAATGTCCTAGGTGATATATTAGAAAACCGAGGCCTAAAGTCTCCTTGGGATGCCATAAACTGCCCCGTAGATCTAGACCTCTTGGAATACCCCCTTTCTAACTCTTGTGTTCTTCTTCTTTGACTCTGATCCTCCATTTATTGTGCGAATGCTTGTATCCTTGATATATCTATGTCCTTGTTCAAAGCAGCAATGGTACAATCTCTAACTAGATATAGATCCAATTTATCCACATATCGATGAACTCTATCATCCATTGTAGCCACAACATTAGGAGCATACCTAGCCAAAGAGTTAAACCGAAGGCTGTACTCCCTCACACTCATATTTCCTTGGCGAAGATTCAGGAATTGATCTGCACGGGCTTCTGGAATCTCATATGGAAGGTAATGATCAAGAAATTCCTCTTTGAACTCTTTCCAAGTAGCTGGAGGTGCATCGATACCACTAGATCGTTTCCAGTCTTCATACCACAATATAGCCTCCCCCTTGAATCTATATGCTGCTAGCTCAACTGTCTCTTTACCCAACACATGCATAACATCTAGAATCCTTTGGATTTGATCAATAAATTCCTGTGGGTCTTCATTAAGATCTGATCCGGTGAAGGTGGGAGGATCCAATTTGAGAAAATCCTGCGTTCGTAGGCTAGCTGCCCTATCTGTACCACTAGAACCTGTACTTGGAATGGCTTGTCCTTGAGTTTGTCCAGAAACTATACGAGCCAACAATTGTACTGCACTCCTTAAATCTTGATCTGCAGCATTGGTAGGTAGTTCTGAGGATGCGGTTCTTCTCCTTCTTAGCTCTTTTGGAGATGGAAGGGTAGGAGAAGTTTGGGACACAAACCCATCTTGAGCCTTACTTTGATTAGCTCGTCTAGGTGGTGATTTGCTGGTCCCCTCCCCGGCAGCCTCGTCTATCCGCCTACCTGTATTCTTACTCCTTCTTGTAACCGGCATCTTTACTATAATAAGAGGAAAAAAAAAAGAAAAAATAGGTTCAATGGTTAAATATGACTTAACCTACAACATAGGCTCTATTGCACTATCTAAGATATGAAGAAAAAGAAAAAACCCCTAAATGTCACATAGCCTCCTATTTATAGATGTGGTGCACAACACGCCCATAAACAGGACTCTATATAGACACGACTTTGTAAACACCCTAGGACGACTGCTTTGATACCACCTTTGTCATGCCTCAAATCTTATTGGGGCGGACAGGCACCCATAGCCGTAAAGGCCCGAGAGAACCAATTCATAACCTTATACTTCCCATGCATGTAACTGTAACAACCAAATGTTCTGATGACATAATATTATGCATCGATGAAATTAACTACACATACACTCCCAAAACTGATATGTACAACACTTGGCCGGTGGGGCCACCATGTTTAAAATCAGGACACTACCATAACTTTACATTAGTCTACAAAGCCTCTAAAAGATACATAGACTTAGTCAGGGTCGGGACAAACCCCCGCCCTACTCTAGACTTACTATACAATACCAAAATATATAGAGCAGGCTCGGAAAGCCCTGAATCAACCTGGAGCTCACCAATAGTCCCTGAACAACCTACGCTCCTACTAGTGAGTTGTATGAGCTGAAGTGCCTCTGCCTACAGTATGAAATGCAAGTCCCCCGTGAGGGACGTCAGTACGAAAATATGTACTGAATATGTAAGGCAGAAAGTAGCAACACACTTGATACAAAAGCTCAATAGAAATCCGATACAAGTGTATAAGGAGTACTAGTAGACCACCTTTATAAATACTTGTGGGACAATGTACATTACATTTTTTCTTCATTTTACCTTCTTACTTCATAATCTTTGTAATCCATATAATGCAAATGACCAGCTGATCAGTGGTAAAAAAAGATAAATTAGGATCGGCCCATGCTAGGCTTACGCCCCTGAGCTGCCACCTATAAAAAGATTGGGATCGGCCCATGCTAGGCTTATGCCCCTGAGCTGCCACCCACACATAAAGGTATCGAGATCGGCCCATGCTAGGCAAGTGCCCCTGAGCTGCCACTCGGCATTTTACAGATTGCAATACTTAGTTTATTAGCCTTTGAAATTGTTACCTTGGTGGTCATCACATTATGGTACCTTGAACCAGTAATACGCTAATAAGAGACATATAAATAGACACTTAACGCAACAACAATGAGCTAGGGAGCTGTCGGCACACAAATAAATTATTTAAGAGCTGAAATAACACATGGGTCTTATTTGAACAACGGAGAACTCCTGAAATTTTCTAGTGAAGATAGACGCGCAGATTTAATAATAAGCACGTATTGAGGTGTACTAATGCGTTAGAGAGTGGGAACAAGGTCATTGGATACATGGAGGGTAATGTGCTGCCATTATGTATCACTTTGTTATAGGATAACCTCAGAAACTTGCTTGATGGAACAATTGTACGATTTCATGCCAAAGAGTGTGAAATAGAGTATGCCTTACATACCTGGTCATTTGACTCCGAGACTAACCCGACTTGACTTCTCACCTTTTAGATTATTTATCTGCAATAGAATATATGGTAAACTAGTATTAGTAACCACTCAACACATTTGAGGTACTTAATTTCACCCAAAACAGTAACCGGGCAACAACTATTACTCTATTAAACAAGGGTGTTATTTTAACCCTTTTCTTTCCTCCAATTACACCCACATACCAGATAGGTTCTTATAAGGTTCACCAAACCCACCTCGACTTCATTACACATTCTAGACAATACGCAAAATAGATTGGACAGCAAGCATTAGTTCGGTGGTGTATCACCACATCTTTCTTCTATAATTCATTACAAACTCATCACACCTTTATCCAACTTCAACCTGGCAGCCCATAACATATACATACAAAATAGTCCACAAAACAGTCCCAAACCCCTTTTATTGTAGCAATCAATTATTGATCTCTTCATCTCTTGAGTTCTCAATAACAAGACATTCATAATCCCCTCTCAAATTCATATATAAGAAAAATAAAATGGGGCAGTCACCGTACCTCAATTCAGCAACTTATTCTTTTAATTGAACTCTTCAAGAGCTTGAACTTTCCTTCACACTTAAACCAAAGAAGAAGAAAAAAGGTTCCTCAATAACAAGGAAACATGAACAAACAGCTTGTTCTATAATCAGCCATATACTTATAGTCAAACACTTATAACTTGTTTCCCTAATCTCCCATGAGATAATTAAACAAAACCTTAAGTGTTTTTCACTTACCTTGGACTGCAAAGGTGAGGGTTTCTTCAAGAACCCTAGAAGGAAAAATAGGGTTGCTGCTCTTGTTGTTTTTAAGAGAGTAGAGAGATTTGCTGAAATATACTCCTTTTTTTGTGACTTAAAAGTGAAGTAAAATGATCAGCAACTTGGCCTTTTAAAGGCCCTATCTTGTCCACCTCCTTAGCTGCATTTTGGACCATAAAATTGGTCAAATTGGTCCAAGTAGGTGATGCACCTACTTAAGGGTCCAAGCTGCTAAAACTTCAAAGTAGGTGATGCACCTACTTGCATAATTTCTTGTTGGGCTCAATTATATTTGGGCCTTGGCAGATTGGTGTGTTGGGTCACTTATTCATTTTCTTTCTTTTTTTTTGTTCAATTTGGCCCAAATGAGTATATTAGCATAGACCCAAATCTGATCCATAGCCATGGGTCCATTAATTTGGTTCAAACAACTTAAGTAAGTGACTCATCTACTACCTTAAATAAGTCAAGCAAGCACCTCAATATTTTGCTCCATTTTCAGCTTCTAACCCCTTTAGTCTAACCTTCAACTTATACACACTTGGTCACTTTAAACTTTAGATTCAAATACTAGCTTGCGATTCCAAGTTTAAATAGTTAACTTAACGTTAACTTAGTCGCATCACACTAAACTATACGGGCAGCCTCTATAATTCCATCTACACCATTAATAATTGCATAACAAATCTCATCCGTTACCTATACCATATGACCATACCAGGTTCCATATAATTAGAATAAGTACAAGCAAGATACGGGATGTTACATAAGTGTATGGTGTGTCTATAAGTAAGGGGCACATTTGAGGCCTGGTGGGTTGTTCTAAGAAATTGAGTTTCTTGTGTGGAAGTGGGAAGTGATTAAAATGGATTTCATTACAGGTCTTCCACAATCTCAAAATTTGTTTAATTCAATTTGGGTCATCCTTGATAGGATGACTATGTCCTCTCACTTCTTGTCTATGAATACTACTTTTCGGTAGATAATTATGCTAAGCTTTTCTTTAAGGAAATAATCAAGGTGCGTGGTGCACCAATTTATATCATATCTTATCAAGGTACTCAATTCTTATTTCATTTTTTTCTTTGTATAGAGGATTGGAAACTAAGTTGAACCCTAGCACCGTTTTCTATCCTCAAGTGTATGGACAAGCAGAGAGAATGATTTAGACTTTAGAAGAAATGATAAGTTCATGTGTGATCAACTTTGGTGGTAGTTGGGTTGATCATTTCCCTCTCATAGAGTTTGCTTATAATAATTGTTTTCACACTAGTATCAGGATGGATTCTTTTAAAGCCCTTTATTGTAAGAGGTGTAAGCCTCTACTTGGGTGATTTGAGGTTTTTGAGAAAAAGTTATCCAGTCCTAAATTGGCTCACTAAGCTATGGAGAAGGTGAAGATCATTTAGGATAGACTTAAGGCCGCTCAAAGTCATCAAAAATCCTATGCGGATGTGAGGTATAGGGAGTTGGAGTTTGATGTGGATGATTTGGTGTTCTTGATGGTATCTCCCATGAAGGGTGTGATGTAGTTTGGATAGAAAAAGAAGCTTAGTCCCCAGTATGTTGGTCTGTTTTGTGTTTTTTGGCAAGTGGGCAATGTGACCTATGATTTGGAGTTGTTTTCTATATTGGGTTTTGTCCATCCGGTCTTCCAAGTTTTGATGTTAAGGAAGTGTGTCAATTGTCCTTCCTTTGTTTTTCCTTTGGAGAGTGTCGATGTTTTGGATTCCTTTTCCTATTAAGAAGTCCCCAGTGAAAATTTTTGATAGTCAAGTCTGTCGTATGAGGACTAAGGATGTGGCTTCAGTAAATTTTCTATGGAGGAACCATAAGGTCAAAGAAGCTACTTGGGAAACAGAGGAGAACATGAAATCCAAATATCTGTTCTTTTTTCCCACTTTGGATAATCATGCTTGCGGTTTTTCTATCACCTAACATCTTTGTTTTATGTCTTTATTTAAGGTAAGTAATGTTGTACTCTATGTTGAACCGTGTTAATCGACACCTTGACGCATCATTCGAGGACAAATGATTCTAAGGAGGGATGATGAAACACCTCGGATTTTGGTTTTCAAAAATTTCTTGACCTATGGCATTAATGCCCAGATTAAGACTCTCCCTATGAGTTGTAGGGTGTCTTTATAGGTCATAGGATCCTAATCATAGTTTGAATAGTGTGGATTGGCCAAGCTTCTATTATGATTATGTTGTCTCTTAATGAGTCGTAAAGACTCTATAATAGACGTATCGTGCTTATTCATAGCCTAACCAGTGTAGTTCCCAATTGATTCTGCCTTGGTTTGAACCTAACACATCATAATGTCTGTTGAGTATGAGTCGTATGGTATGACTCATAGCCAGAGCATTGTTGGTGCCCTATGGATTCTATCCAGACTACGACTTGAGGTCACGAATCGTAAGGTGACCCTATGAGTCATAAGGTTGCCTGTAGTGACTAGGAGACAATTTTTTAGTGTTTCATTGAGGGTACTTTGGAGATTTTCCCTCTTCCCTAATCATGAAACGTGACTTCAAAACCATTTAGGGTATCATTATCACTCTTAAATAAATAAAAATAAATTTTCAATCTCTCTCAAATCCCCAAGGTCATAAATACTTAGGGTTTTAATGAAGTTGGTCAATTAGGGCTCTTAAGGGCTATTTCTCTCCGTATTTGTGATACTTTCTGGCATGTTACTCTTCCCCAAATCATATTTTATGAAAAGCATGTGTTTAAAATGGTTTAATTGCATAGATTTTAATATGGGGTTTGACATTGGTTAAAGGTTTTGGAGTGGAGGATTCTTGAATTTTTTTTCATGGTTTTCATGAGCTGTTCATGCTTTGAATTAATTTTTTTGAACTAACGGGGTGCATGGGTGTGGGAACTGGAATAGGGGTTGACGCAATCTTCGAATTTAATGTTTTGAACTTGGAATTTTGTTTTGAACCATTTTATCCCTCAACCCACTTGTGTAAATGGCTTTGAATGGTGGAATAGTCACTTAGTTTGACTTACACACCAATACTATTGCATTGCATAAATGATTAAACAGTAAATATGAATTTTAAAGGCTTTGTTGGCTATTTTTTATTTAATAAACAAAGAGGGTCGAGTCATTCAATAATTTGAGATGATAAAGTCAATGAGGTCAAGGTATTACTATAACTTAATTTAATGAACAAAGGAGGTCGAGGCATTCCCCCTGGTTAATAGAATTGTAATGGCATAAATATAAGCTTGTAAGCTTAATGGTATTAGGATACCTATGGTGTGACTTCATGTATAATTACTTTATTAATGGGTGGGCTATTTGAAACTTATTTTAATTGGGATTAATGGGGGTTATGTAGCTAAGCCATGAAGGTATGGTCTCAGATGGCTTATAAAGGAAACTTATATCTACCGACGTGAGGGTTGATCTTGATGACAGTGTATATGGCTTAAACTATTGATATATTTTGTATCTAGGATTGACGTGGAGTCAGGTCATTCCCTGGTCTTCCTTTATATCTTCCGTTCATGCGACCAATACATACTAGGGCTCTTTCAGTAGGGGGGCTGAACCCATATAGCTCGTGGGTGCCTGTTTATGACGGTTGAGCTACAAAGTTCAGGATAATGCTTTACTATCATTCTAAACCTTGTCCCTACCCCATCATCTATTTTATATATATGTATTCATGTATGTGAAAATGTACAAAATGTTTTGAATTGAAATTTTGACTAACATTACTTTACCCTTACCCTGAGCGACATGCTAGTGCTCACCCCAGTAACCGTCTTTGTATGCTATATCCCTACGTGATGTAGGGTCCGAAAGGTACTTCTATTTTTCATATACAATGATAGGTGATCTTAGAGTCAGTCATTTCCGTGAAATGGTGATCTTCAATTCTTTGAAAGATTTGATCATTCCATCTATTTTTCCTTCCATAAATTAGAATTGAAGACTTCACATTTACATTGTCATTGTCAATGTCAGGGTCGGGGCATGTACCGACCTAAACTGTTTTTAGATTAGTAGAGGCTTGGTGGATATTTCTGTGGATTTGGTATTAATGTTATCACTCTCAGATGTCTTTGAAATTATTATTTTCTATCTTGTTATATGTTCGGAATTCAACCATTGTTTGATGTGTTATGTTCTGTTAGCTAGCAAAGGAGGGTGGTCTTCGATTCTCGGTGGAGTTGAGATACACACATACGGTAAGGTTCCATAGAAATAGGTAGGGTGCAAGGATCGAGATTATCATAAACTCAATCTCACGGACAGGGGAACACTAGAAAGGTCGGTAGGAAACATTTCTGGAAACGCACAAACAACAGGAACAGACTCAAGAGATGGACTCTCCACACGAGTATTACAAATATAAGAGAGATAATACCCTCATCCCCTCAATATAAGTCTCATAGCACGAACATAACATATAATATCCATCGGCTCGTGGCTAATTGCTCCCTGCCATATGACTGAGGGTACGCCGGGCATAGCTAAGGTACCAGTCATGGCAAAACAATCCCTGACTGCATGATAGTGGGATAACCAGTTAATCCTTAGACACATCAATGTCTAGCACATCAAAAATAATAAGATCAGCACTAGTATCAATATTACTAACTGTCACAACACATGATCTGAATACTCAATCCACTCCTAAAAAATCAACCACGAGAGTAGATACATGGAAAGGCATAGTTAATAAATCACTAGTCAACTCCAATTGTAGTGCATAATAAAAAGACATATAAGAATAAATGGATCCCGAATCAAATAAAGCAATTTTCGATTTGCGGCACACAAAAATTATACCTGTAACTACAGCATCTGAAGTCTCAACCTTGGCTCTAGTAGGTACTGTAAGTAATTGACCATGCCTGTCTCCTAGTTGGGCGCCTAACTAGTCTCCTATCCTACCTGCCTAAGAACCACCTAGAGCTGTGTTGTAACCACCCCTGCGACCATGAGAACCACCCCTAGCCTAGGGATAAATTGCCCTAATAGGGGTAACATCCTAAGCTGAAACAATCATCGCCCCATGACTAGGGAAATCCCATGATTAATGACCAGGAAGTTCAGAAGTAAAATAGGAAATCTAAGAAGAACTAGAACAAACAGATTTTGCTAACACAAATAACCACCACATCTAGAATGGCTTTAAGATCAACCTCTCAAAGACTAACTGTCATTACCGGGGGAACCACTAGCACCAGACTGACCTCCATCATTAATTTAAAAAGCTGCCTAAATTGGTTTACTAGGCTAACTCTGAGGATAAAAAGATAGATGCAGAGAATACCCAATATGAGAACTACCACCTCTGAATTGGGAGCTACTATGGCTCCCACTGTATCTACCCAAAAAACTATACCTCTTATCACAACCCTCATGACCCTCATGGTGCATATCCTCCATCACCCTAGCATGATCTGAAACCTCAGCAAAAGTCCTACCCGCAATAACTAAACTCTGAGTAGACATAACGAATTAGCAAACTATCTCATGCTCAATGTTGAAAATAGAAGTCACATGCTAGGCCAACTCATGAAATGGGCCTCATACTCAGCAACTGTCAGAGAGCCCTGCTCCAATCTTTAGAATTATCCCTCAATCATTCTTTAAGATTGTACTTCATATCTCTAAGAACATCTTGGAGAACTGAGTCCGAGACAACGGATAATATATAGCTAGTCTAGAATTCATAAAACCTCTCTAACAATGACAAGAAGACAAATCTAACAAAAATATGGTGTAATACACACCATGAGTCTCACTAAGTGCTAAACCACGAAGCCCATCATCATAAGCAGTTAGAAACACATGTACATCCTTACTTGGAGCACCAGAAAACCTAGGTGGAGCCAATCTATAAATATACCCAACATCATTTTCTCCACGAAAGATATAGTAGGTTCGGTCACAATTGTCTAAGAAGCTAACAGCTAAATAACTATTGGTGCAGGGGGAACCTCAACTCTGGGAGCCGCAGCTACAGGCTGCACCCCCACTTCAGTGGCAATATTATCAGTAGACTGTGTACCATCATATGGCACACCACAAGCAATCCCCAAATGCTGGATCAAGGCATCTCAAAGCAATGAAGAAAAATAAAATCTAGTGGAGCCTGGGCTGGTCCTTAGCCCACCACTGGCTGTGGTTAAGGAATCTTTGGATCGGTTACTATCCTCGACCTCTAGGTCATCCACAAAAATGAATAAAGTCCCCGAGCTCAAGCTTAGGACCCTCATCTAGCATAGAGGTAGCATGTGTCCTGTGCATCTGTGAAAGAGTAAAGTCAAGGGAATATTTTATAAACATACTCACACTCTTAGCACGATATGAGTGAAAGAAGTAAAGGACTCTTAAGAATATCCCATAGCCTCCCAAAGATAGGAAATGGACGTTAATGTTCTGATCCACAGAACTCTATAGACACTTGCTCTTGTACCAAAAATACCGATGAAACCTAGGCTCTTATACCAATTTTTCACAACCTAATTAATAAGTCATTATGGCACCTATAATAACCCATTAGTAGGTAAGCCAATACCTAAACTCGGAGCTAGATAAATGGGTTAATTAGTTAAGAAATGCCTAAATAGGCCAAAAATCAATGAACACAAGAAATACATAAACAATGTTCTAATATAAATAGATAACCAATTATGGATACCAATCCAACAATCGGGTATAGTCAATATAAGAGCATCTATGTATGACAATAATAGGAATACAACCCAAGAATATTAAATAGTTAATACATTTTTCTCAAATGCAAAAGCCTTAATCAAAGATAGAAAGAAACGGGTGACTCGAAACTCCAAAAGCTCACCTTATCTCTCGAATGTCAACATCGCATGAACTAAACTCAACAATGGTAGCTAGTACTCGGATCTACACCCATAGGGTTACAGAAGTCTAGTATAAGCACAAAAATAATGGGTACTCAGTGGGTATCATCGACCGACTGAGCTAAGTATAGTGCAAGATAAATATAGCTAAGGCAGGGTACAAAATCAAACCTGAATCATCTCTATCATCACTATATATAATAAGTAATCAAATCAGAATAATAATATAACCTAATGAATCATTACATGCCAATATCATTGTACATAAGCAATAAATGATTCAAAATCATAATTCAATTTAAGTCCAATCACAAGAACACAAGTACAAAGTTGGAGGCCATCATCAACTAGTGCATAAAGTAAAGGAACCCGTCACGGCATCCCATACCACTAGAGAGTACACCCAAGGAAATAATAACATCATATTAACAAACAACAACAACAAAACCTTATCATCATACAACCATATTCTGGATTTATCATCAATTGAATATTTACAAAACTTCTAATAGATATCAATATTGACCATTGTCGATGTTCTACGTTATTATCACCATTATTTGTGTATTATCCATAACTGCTAAATAATGTATTTTAGCAATAAAAGAGTTATTAACTAGTTTATTAAATCTCTAGCCATTAATAATATAGTCATTTGATAGATAAAAAGTCACCACAAAGCTTATTCTAATAGCCAACATATCTTAATTAACCCTTATTTGAGTCTAGCATTACTCACTAGGTGATTCCTTATTTTAAACCTAGTACCCACTTATTAACTTGTCTTGATTCATCACCGAACCATATAGACTTTACAACTCTCTAATTATCATTACCCATTAACTACTCCATTTTATAATTATTTAACACTAATGAACTATGACTGCCACCCTAAGTTCAACATCATACCCTCATTACATATACGGATGCATATGTATAAAATTGTTACGCCTCAAATCCTATTGGGGAGGACAGGCACCCGTAGCCGTAAAGGCCCGAGAGAACCAATTCATAACCTTATACTTCCCATGCATGTAACTGTAACAACCAAATATTCTGACGACATAATATTATGCATCGATGAAATTAACTACACATACACTCCCAAAACTAATATGTACCACACTTGGCCGGTGGGGTCACCATGTCTAAAATCAGGACACTACCATAACTTTACATTAGTCTACAAAGCCTCTAAAAGATACATAGACTTAGTCAGGGTCGGGACAAACCCCCGCCCTACTCTAGACTTACTATACAATACCAAAACATATAGAGCAGACTCGAAAAGCCCTGAATCAACCTGGAGCTCATCAATAGTCCCTGAACAACCTACGCTCCTACTAGTGAGTTGTATGAGCTGAAGTGCCTCTGTCTGCAGCATGAAATGCAAGTCCCCCGCGAGGGACGTCAGTACGAAAATATGTACTGAATATGTAAGGAAGAAAATAGCAACACATTTGATACAAAAGCTCAATAGAAATCCGCTACAAGTGTATAAGGAGTACTAGTAGACCACCTTTATCAATACTTGTGGGACAATGTACATTACATTTTTTCTTCATTTTACCTTCTTACTTCATAATCTTTGTAATCCATATAATGCAAATGACCAGCTGATCAGTGGTAGAAAAAAGAAAGATAAATTAGGATCGACCCATGCTAGGCTTACGCCCCTGAGCTGCCACCTATAAAAAGATTAGGATTGGCCCATGCTAGGCTTATGCCCCTAAGCTGCCACCCACACATAAAGGTATCGAGATCGGCCCATGCCAGGCAAGTGCCCCTGAGCTGCCACTCGTTATTTTACAGATTGCAATACTTAGTTTATTAGCCTTTGAAATTGTTACCTTGGTGGTCATCACATTACGGTTCCTTGAACCAGTAATACGCTAATAAGAGACATGTAAATAGACACTTAACGCAACAACAATGAGCTAGGGAGCTGTTGGCACACAAATAAAGTGTTTAGGAGCCGAAATAACACATGGGTCTTATTTGAACAAACGAAGAACTCCTGAAATTTTCTAGTGAAGATAGACGCACAGATTTAATAATAAGCACGTATTGAGGTTTGCTAATGCGTTAGAGAGTGGGAACAAGGTCATTGGATACATGGAGGGTAATGTGTTGCCATTATGTATCACTTTGTTATAGGATAACCTCAGAAACTTGCTTGATGGAACAATTGTACGATTTCATGCCAAAGAGTGTGAAATAGAGTATACCTTACATACCTGGTCATTTGACTCCGAGACTAACCCGACTTTACTTCTCACCTTTTAGATTATTTATCTACAATAGAATATATGGTAAACTAGTATTAGTAACCACTCAATACATTTGATATACTTAATTTCACCCAAAACAGTAACCGGGCAGCAACTATTACTCTATTAAACAAGGGTGTTAGTTTAACCCTTTTCTTTCCTCCAATTACACCCACATACCAGATAGGTTCTTATAAGGTTCACCAAAACCACCTCGACTTCATTACACATTCTAGACAATACGCAAAATAGATTGGACAGCAAGCATTAGTTCGGTGGTGTATCACCACATCTTTCTTCTATAAATCATTACAAACTCATCACACCTTTATCCAACTTCAACCTGGCAGCCCATAACATATACATACAAAACAGTCCAAAAAACAGTCCCAAACCCCTTTTATTGTAGCAATCAATTATTGATCTCCTCATCTCTTGAGTTCTCAATAACAAGACATCCATAATCCCCTCTCGAATTCATATATAAGAAAAATAAAATGGGGCAATCACCGTACCTCAATTCAGCAACTTATTCTTTTAATTGAACTCTTCAAGAGCTTGAACTTTCCTTCACACTTAAACCAAAGAAGAAGAAAAAAGGTTCCTCAATAATAAGGAAACATGAACAAACAGCTTGTTCTATAATCAGCCATATACTTATAGTCAAACACTTATAACTTGTTTCCCTAATCTCCCATGAGATAATTAAACAAAACCTTAAGTGTTTTTCACTTACCTTGGGCTGCAAAGGGGAGGGTTTCTTCAAGAACCCTAGAAGGAAAATTAGGGTTGCTGCTCTTGTTGTTTTTAAGAGAGTAGAGAGATTTGCTGAAATATACTCCTTTTTTTGTGACTTAAAAGTGAAGTAAAATGACCAGCAACTTTGCCTTTTAAAGGCCCTATCTTGTCCACCTCCTTAGCTGCATTTTGGACCATAAAATTGGTCAAATTGGTCCAAGTAAGTGATGCACCTACTTAAGGGTCCAAGCTGCTAAAACTTTAAAGTAGGTGATGCACCTACTTGCATAATTTCTTGTTGGGCTCAATTATATTTGGGCCTTGGCAGATTGGTGTGTTGGGTCTCTTATCCATTTTCTTTCTTTTTTTTTTGTTCAATTTGGCCCAAATGAGTATATTAGCATAGACCCAAATCTGATCCATAGCCATGGGTCCATTAATTTGGTTCAAACAACTTAAGTAGGTGACTCACCTACTACCTTAAATAAGTCAAGCAAGCACCTCAATATTTTGCTCCATTTTCAGCTTCTAACCCCTTTAGTCTAACCTTCAACTTATACACACTTGGTCACTTTAAACTTTAGATTCAAATACTAGCTTGCGATTCCAAGTTTAAATAGTTAACTTAACGTTAACTTAGTCGCATCACACTAAACTATACGGGCAGCCTCTATAATTCTATCTACACCATTAATAATTGCATAACAAATCTCATCCGTTACCTATACCATATGACCATACCAAGTTCCATATAATTAGAATAAGTACAAGCAAGATACGGGATGTTACATCCTTCCCCCCTTAGAAACATTCGTCCTCGAATGTTAGCATAACTGTCCATCCAAAACAAGTTCAAGCCTAAGTTAATATCCCTATTACTATATTGCACCTATATATTTTACACTTACTTGTTATTGTTCCAATTCAGCATCTTGGACTTTTTCTTCATATTTGAACAAATGGGGGTACTTGGATTTCATTGCTTCTTCAGCTTACCACGTGATCTCTTCTACTTGTTGGTTCCTCCAAAGCACTTTTACAGAAGCTATTTCTTTATTCCTCAACTTCTTCACCTGTCGATCTAGAATAGCAATAGGTATTTCCTCATAGGTGAGATCTTCTATAATTTGTACATCTTCAGTAGGGGTAGTATGAGATGAATCTCCAACACACTTTCTAAGCATTGAGACGTGAAATACTGGATGAACTGTTGAGAGCTCTGGGGGTAGATTTAATTCATAAGCAACTTGTCCAAACTTTCGACTAATCTGGTATGGGCCTATATAACGTGGACTTAATTTTCCTTTCTTACCAAATCTCATAACCCCCTTCATTGGTGATACCTTCAAGAATACCCAATCACCTATAGCAAACTCTAGCCCCCTTCTCCTAACATCCGCATATGACTTATGTCTGCTTTGGGCTGTTTCTAGTCGCTGTTGGATCACCTTAACCTTTTCCATAGCTTGATGAACAAGATCTGGCCTGAATAAGGAAGTTTCACCCGCTTCAAACCATCCAATGGGTGATCTACACTTTCTTCCATACAAAGATTCATATGGTGCCATTTTGATACTTGAATGATAGCTATTGTTGTAGGAGAACTCGATGAGAGGTAGATGATCATCCCAACTACCTTTAAAGTCCAATACACAAGCTCGTAGCATCTCTTCAAGTGTTTGAATGGTACATTTTGCTTGTCCATCCGTTTGAGGATAAAAAGTTGTACTTAGATTCACTTGTGTCCCTAAATTTCTTTGAAAAGACTTCCAAAAATTTGCAGTAAATTGAGCTCCTCGATCCGATATAATAGAGATTGGAACTCCATGTAGTCGAACTATCTCCTTAATATATAACTTGGCATATTTTTCAACAGTGTAAGTGGTCCTAACCGGTAGAAAGTGTGCTGATTTGGTAAGCCTATCAACTATCACCCATATGGAATCAAACCTTCGAAATGTACGAGGCAAACCAGTGACGAAATCCATGTTGATCATGTCCCACTTCCAGGTTGGAAGATCCATACATTGCATATAACCCCCGGGGTTTTGGTGCTCTACTTTAACTCTTTGACAATTTGGACATTTGGCTACAAATTTTGCAATGTTCTTCTTCATGTCACCCCACCAATACATCCCTCTCAAATCATGCTACATTTTTGTTGACCCTGGATGGATAGAATACCTTGAATGATGTGCTTCTGTCATAATCCTCTTTCTTAGCCCGTCTATATCAGGTACACACAATCTGTTTTGGCATCAAAGTACCCCTTCTTGCGTAAGCTCAAATGCCTTTGTCATACCACAATGCACATTTTCCATAAGCCGTAATAAAATAGGATCTGCATATTGCTTCTCTTTTACTTCAGTTATTAATGAAGATTCTGCTGTATTATGCACAATAAACCCTTCATCTGGAGTTTCAAGAAGACGAACCCCCAAATTGGCTAATTGGTGTAGATCCTTAGTCATCCCTTGTCTTTCTATAGATGGCTCCATAGCTTTGCGACTTAACGCATCTGCCACCACATTTGTTTTTCTCGGATGATATAAGATATCAACATCATAGTCTTTTAATAATTAAAGCCATCTTCACTGCCTCAAATTCAAGTCCTTCTGGTTAAAGATATACCGCAAACTCTTGTGGTCAGTGTATATGTCAACATGAATCCCGTACAGGTAGTGACGCCATATCTTTAAGGCAAATATAACCGCTACTAGCTCCAGATCATGTGTTGGATAAATTTTCTCATGTGGCCGTAATTGTCTCGAGGCATATGCTATGACTTTACCATGTTGCATCAATACACACCCTAACCCAATTCTTGAAGCATCACAATACACTGCATACCCCTCTGTGCCTTCTGGAAGCACCAATACGGGTGTAGAAGTCAACTTATTCTTCAAATCTTGGAAACTTCTTTTGCATGCATTATTCCATTAAAACTTGGAGGCTTTGTATGTTAGCTCTGTTAAAGGTGCAGAAATTGAAGAAAATTCTTCCATAAACCTTCTATAATAACCTGCCAACCCAAGAAAACTATGAACCTCTGTAGGCGCTATAGGTCTTGGCCAGTTCTTCACGGCTTCTATCTTTTGAGTATCAACCTTTATTCCTTCATCAGATATAATATGACCTAAGAATGCCACAGATTTTAACCAAAACTCACATTTAGAGAACTTTGCAAATAGCTTACGATCACAAAGAATCTGCAACACCTGTCGTAAGTGATTGGCATGGTCCTCATTTGATCTCGAATAAACCAGAATATCATCTATAAAAACTATCACAAACACATCCAAGAATGGCTTGAACACCCTATTCATCAAATCCATAAAAGTTGCAGGTGCATTAGTTAGCTTAAAGGACATGACTAGGAACTCGTAATGACCGTATCGTGTTCGAAAAGCTATCTTGGGTATATCATTCTCTTTGACCCTCATTTAGTGGTAACCAGATCTTAAATCAATCTTTGGAAACCGCTTGGCGCCTTGCAACTGATCAAATAAATCATCAATTCTCGGAAGGGGATATTTGTTCTTAATAGTCACCTTGTTCAGTTGTCTATAGTCAATACACATTCTTAACGAGCCATCCTTCTTACGCACAAATAACATTGGTGCGCCCCAAGGGGAGACACTAGGCCTTATGAATCCTTTTTCTAGCAAGTCTTTCAATTGCTCTTTCAACTCCCGTAATTCTGCAGGGGCCATTCTATACGGAGGAATTGAGATTGGTTGAGTACCTGGGATCACATCAATACCAAACTCCACTTCTTGTTCTGGAGGCAAACCCGGAAGATCTTCAAGAAATACATGAGAAATTCACTTACCACTGGAATAGTTGGAAGAGTTGGTGTATCCGCATTTGTATCCTTCACTCTAACCAGATGACATATGTAACCCTTGGAAATCATCTTTTTCGCCTTAAAATAAGAAATAAATTTACCTCTTGGCGCACCAATATTACCTCTCCATTCTAGGACTGCCTCCCTTGGCAAATGGAAACACACCCTCTTAGTTCGACAATCTAATATGGTATAACAAGAAGCCAACCAATCCATACCCATTATAGCATCAAAATCTACCATTTCTAACTCAACCAGGTCAGCCATTATCTCACGACCGCAAATAGTTATTATACAATTTCGATACACTCTCTTAGCTATAACAGATTCACCAATTGGCGTAGATACTTCAAATGGCGTAACTAGTAGTTCTGGTGTTTTTTGGAACTTTTCAGCAACCAATGGAGTGACATATGATATTGTAGAACCCGGATCAACTAATGCATAGACATCATGCGAAAAGATGGACAATGTACCTGTAACTACATCTGGAGAAGCCTCTGAATTTTGTCGATCTGCTAAAGCGTATGTACGATTCTGAACTCCACTAGAGCTAGTTGTTCCTTTAGCACCTCTACCACGACCCATAGGTTGTACACCCCTACCTTAATAAGGCACCGATGATGATGATGCAATGGCTGATCCAGTAGGTCGTGCCACACCACCTATGCCCCTTTGAGGGCATTCTCTCATCATATGTCCTGACATACCACACCAAAAGTAAGCATTTGTTACGAACCGACATGCACCTAAATGAAGCTTTCCACATTGTCTACATGGCTGTCGAGGAGGCCTTAATTGGCTCATAATCCCTTTCTCTTGATACCCTGTTGTTCGCGAACTCTGACTCTCATTTCTTTGACCAAACTGGTTACCTTTAGACCCTTGAAATTGTGATGGAGCACTAGCTGCAGAATAAGAAGATAATGTCCTAGGTGGTCTATTAGAAAACCGAGGCCTAAAGTCTCCTTGGGATGCCATAAACTACCCCGTAGATCTAGACCTCTTGGAATACCCCCTTTCTAACTCTTGTGTTCTTCTTCTTTGCCTCTGATCCTCCATTTTTTGTGTGAATGCTTGTATCCTTGCTATGTCCATGTCCTTGTTCAAAGCAGCAATGGTACAATCTCTAACCAGATATAGATCCAATCTATCCACATACCGATGAACTCTATCATCCATTGTAGCCACAACATTAGGAGCATACCTAGCCAACGAGTTAAACCGAAGGCTGTACTCCCTCACACTCATATTTCCTTGGCAAAGATTCAGGAATTGATCTGCACGGGCTTCTCGAATCTCATATGGAAGGTAATGATCAAGAAATGCCTCTTTGAATTCTTTCCAAGTAGCTGGAGGTGCATCGATACCCCTAGATCGTTTCCAGTCTTCATACCACAATATAGCCTCCCCCTTGAATCTATATGCTGCTAGCTCAACTGTCTCTTTACCCGACACATGCATAACATCTAGAACCCTTTGGATTTGATCAATAAAGTCCTATGGGTCTTCATTAAGATCTGATCCGGTGAAGGTGGGAGGATCCAATTTGAGAAAATCCTGCGTTCGTAGGCTAGTTGCCCTATCTGTACCAATAGAACCTGTAGTTGGAATGGCTTGTCCTTGAGCTTGTCCAAAAACTATACGAGCCAACAATTGTACTGCACTTCTTAAATCTTGATTTGCAGCATTGGTAGGTAGTTCTGAGGATGCGGTTCTTCTCCTTCTTATCTCTTCTGGAGATGGAAGGGTAGGGAAGTTTGGGACACAAACTCAGCTTGAGCCTCACTTTGATTAGCTCGTCTAGGTGGTGATTTGCTGGTCCCCTCCCCGGCAGCTTCGTCTATCCGCCTACCTATATTCTTACTCCTTCTTGTAACCGGCATCTTTACTATAATAAGAGGAAAAAAAAGAAAAAATAGGTTCAATGGTGAAATATGACTTAACCTACAACATAGGCTCTATTGCACGATCTAAGATATGAAGAAAAAGAGAAAACCCCTAAATGTCACATAGCCTCCTATTTATAGATGTGGTGCACAACACGCCCATAAACAGGACTCTATACAGACACGACTTTGTAAACACCTTAGGACGACTGCTCTGATACCACTTTTGTCACGCCTTAAATCCTATTGGGGCGGACAGGCACCTATAGCCGTAAAGTCCCGAGAGAACCAATTCATAACCTTATACTTCCCATGCATGTAACTGTAACAACCAAATGTTCTGACGACATAATATTATGCATCGATGAAATTAACTACTCATACACTCCCAAAACTGATATGTACCACACTTGGCCGGTGGGGCCACCATGTCTAGAATCAGGACACTACCATAACTTTTCATTAGTCTACAAAGCCTCTAAAAGATACATAGACTTCGTCAGGGTCGGGTGATACAAAATCAAACCAACAACACCAAGAGCTTCAAGTAGGCTCGGATTTCAGTCCAACAACACAAGAACAACAAGTTTAAGTTTCGGTTTTTCAGCCCACAACACAAGAACAACAAGATAGATAACAATGCTAGTGAATCGAAAAGAGCCCCACACGGCTTCACTAGACTTTAAGATAACAAAATCAACACAATAACAAGATAAAGAAAGATAGATAACTTGACATATAACATTCAAGAAACTAAGAACCCTAACATCAAGAGAGGACCCTAAGTCTAATGAATATAAACACCAAGTTCTTACGAGGACCAAGAGGCACTCAACAACCTCAAAACCCTTGTTTCTAGCCAAAGAGACAACACAAGTATCCCTCTACTTGTGAGATAATAGGGGCGGCTTCTATGAGTGGAAGAGAGAGGAAATGTTTAGTGTTTTTAGGTTACAAAAATCAGCATTCAAAAACTAGGGAACAACTCTCTAACATGTTCTATTTATACTACAAACAAAAGGGGTAAAATGACCCATCCGCCCTTGCTTCTTGTGCCAACCTTGGAGAGTAGTTTATTACACATTAGGACCTCTCTTCACACATAAAAACGTTTAGGTCCTTGGTTGGTTCAATCACCAACTCACACACGGCCATTTGCATGAACAAAGCTTGGAGCTTTTGTAATTCCCGAGCTTGGCTTCGTGTGAAAGGCCGTGTACCTGTGGAGGCTGCCCTAACCGTATCATCCTCTCCATCTTGAGAGGAATTTGACCTCAAATTCAGCATTTGGTCATCTTCAACCGCATCCACAAGGGAGAGATCACCAACGTTGAAAGTGTTGTGCACTTGATATTCCGGTGGAAGGTCAATCCTGTAGGCGTTGTCATTGATTCTCTCAAGTACTTGGAAAGGACCATCACCCCTTGGCAGCAATTTGGACTTCCTTTGAGCTGGAAACCGATCCTTTCGAAGATGCACCCACACCCAATCTCCGGGTTCAAGCACAAGCCTTCTTCTCCCTTTGTTTACCCTTTTTGCAATCTCTTGGTTCTTCTTTTCAAGCTTGATCCGCACCGTCTCATGCATTTTCTTCATTGCCTCGGCTCTTTTATTTCCATATAAGCTGGTCATGAGATCACTAGACAAAGGAGTGAGATCTAAAGGGGTAAGGGGATTCAGGCCGTAAACACATTCAAAGGGAGTCATTCCCATGCTCGAATGTATTACCCGGTTGTATGCAAATTCTACCAAGGGTAGGTGATCTTCCCATGAAGTCAGTTTACCTTTAACCATAGAACGTAGCATAGACCCCAAGGTTCTATTTACTACCTCCGTTTGGCCATCGGTTTGTGGGTGACAAGACGTGGAGAAAAGTAACTTCGTTCCAAGCCTACCCCACATGGACTTCCAAAAGAGACTTAGGAACTTGGAGTCCCTATCGCTCACAATAGTCCTCGGTACCCCGTGAAGCTTTACAACATGTGCAACAAATAATGAAGCTACACTACGAGCATCCTCGGTTTTAGCACATGGAATAAAATGAGCCATTTTAGAGAATCTATCAACAATAACAAAAATGCTATCTCGGCCCTTTCTAGTCCTTGGCAACCCCAAAACAAAATCCATCGAAATGTCCAACCAAGGCCTAAGGGGAGTAGGGAGTGGGGTGTATAATCCTTGAGGTAGGAGACGAGACTTCGCACTCCGGCAGGCCACGCATTGACTACAAATTTTAGTGACGTCTTTGCGCATTTTGGGCCAATAGAAGTTCTCCTCTAAGATTCCGAGGGTCTTGTCTACCCCAAAGTGACCCATGAGGCCTCCGTCATGGGCCTCCCTCACAAATAATTCCCTCCAAGAACTATAAGGAACACACAATCTCCTCCCCTTGAACAAATACCCATCGAACCGAGAGTAGGAGGAATGGTCATTCTCCTTAAGCCAACGGTCCCTTCCCCACTCTTCGCATTCCCTAAAAATAGGAGCAAAGGTAGGATCCTCGGGATACAACAACCGCAAGCTCTCAAAACCCATCAATTTCGAAGACAAGGTAGCAACAAGCACATGCTTCCTAGACAAGGCATCGGCAACAACATTTTCCTTTCCCCTTTTGTAATGAATTACATAAGGGAAAGTCTCGATGAACTCAATCCACTTAGCATGACGCCTATTCAACTTGTCTTGGCTCTTAAGGTGTTTCAACGACTCATGATCCGTTCGTATCACAAACTCCTTAGGCCACAAATAATGTTGCCAATTTCCCAAGGCTCTAACAAGGGCGTACAACTCCAAATCATAAGTTGAGTAATTAAGAGTTGCCCCTTTGTGCTATTCACTGAAATAAGCAACGGGCTTACCTTCTTGCATCAAAACAGCCCCGATGCCAACCTTACTAGCATCACACTCTACTTCAAACATCTTATCAAAATCGGGCAATTGCAATAAAGGCGCCGAGATGAGCGTAGCTTTCAAGGCCTCAAAAGCCCTAGCCTGCTCATCACCCCATTTAAAGGGTCCGTCCTTTCTAATTGCCTCGGTCAAGGGGGCTGCTATGGAACTAAATCCTTTGACAAACCTCCTATAAAAGCTTGCCAACCCGTGGAAACTTCGGATTTCTCCAATAGTTTTAGGGGTCGGCCAACTTCGAATAGAGTCTATCTTGGACTCGTCCACTTCCACACCCCTTGAGCTCACGACAAAACCCAAGAATATAACTTTATCAACACCAAAAGAACACTTCTCCATGTTGGCATACAGCTTCTCCTTTCGGAGCACATCAAACACACATCTCAAATGCATTACATGATCATCAATAGATTTACTATACACCAACACATCATCAAAGTAAACCACCACAAACTTTCCAATATAAGGCTTAATTACATGATTCATTAGCCTCATAAATGTGCTAGGAGCATTGGTAAGGCCGAAGGGCATGACCAGCCACTCATATAGACCGAATTTGGTCTTGAATGCGGTCTTCCACTCATCACCGGGTTGCATGCGAATTTGGTGATAGCCGCTCCTAAGGTCCACTTTAGAAAACAAACAAGATCCGTGGAGCTCATCTAACATATCATCTAGTCTAGGGATTGGATGACGATACCTTATCGTGATTTTGTTGATGGCTCTACAATCGACGCACATGCGCCAAGTTCCGTCCTTCTTTGGTACCAAAAGCACCGGAACAGCACATGGACTCATGCTTTCCTTGATGTATCCCTTGTTGAGAAGCTCCTCAACTTGTCTTTCAAGCTCCTTAGTGTCCATGGGATTGCTCCTATAGGCCGGTTTGTTTGGAAGTTGTGAACCCGGCACCAAATCAATTTGGTGCTCAATTCCCCGAAGTGGGGGCAATCCTTGCGGAAGTTCTTGAGGAAATATATCTTTATACTCCTGCAATACACAATAAATCAAAGGGGAAATGGAAGAATTAGTGGGGTTAGTATTAAAACAATGGGCCAAAAGTAACATCGGCTTGTTTTCATCATGGTCCACGAAGAGTTCTTTCCTTTTAGCCAACATCACTACGTTTTCCATCTCCCTTGTCATTGGGATAGCCTCAGATGTCCCTACTTCCTCACCTACGGCATCCCCGCCCCCTTTTCTCCCTTTCCGGATTCCTTCCCCTTTCCCTTTAACTCTCTCATCTTTTGATGCCACTCATTTACTTGGGAGGGTGAAAGAGGGTGAAGTGTGACCTTTCGGCCATCCTTCTCAAGCGTATACCAGTTGGACCTCCCATCGTGTTTAGTAGACCTATCATATTGTCATGGTCTACCTAACAACAAGTGACATGCTTGCATTGGGATCACGTCACAAAGCACTTCATCGTGGTAGTTTCCCACCTTAAACCGAATCACACATTGCCTTGTGACCTTTAATTCACCACAATCGTTCAACCATTGTAGCTTGTAAGGACTAGTGTGTAGTGTAGTTGGTAACTTCAAGAAATTTACCATAGCATGGCTCGCAACATTTGTACAACTACCACTATCAATCACCAAGGTGCACACACTCCCCTTTACAAGACACTTAGTATGGAATAGATTTTCCCTTTGACTCGGGTCATCCATCGCCTTACTAATCATGACACGTCTAACCACAAAGTTTGGAACCACACACTCCCCTTCTTGTGGATAGACATCTTCACTACCATCTAATTCATCATTATTCGGCCCATTTTCAGCTCCCTCTCCATCTTGAGGCTCGGCCTCATCCTCCCCCCTTTCGGAAACCACCTCCTCACCAAGGTAGTACACTTTCCCTTCTCGTAGGATCACATTGCGCCGGTTCGGACATTCATTGGCCTTATGCCCCCAACCTTGGCACTTGAAGCATTGGAACCCCTTTGGGTTGGGATATTTGTGAGCCTCCGGTTTCGGAGGGAACTTAGGGACTGTTTTGGACTCGGGCAGCTTCGTAGGGGCGGGTTGGTCCTTGTTTTTGGGCCAACCCGAGGGGTTTTGTACCCTTGCCTTGAAGGCTGATCTCTCCTTAAGTTCCCTTTCAATCTCTAGGGCCGCTTGGAATATACCGTCAATGGTTTCAAACCGGTGAAGGGTCAAATGACTGGAGATCTCTTTGTTCAACCCACACTTGAACCGAATGATGTCGTGACTGATTTGCTCCCCACGATGATCAAGTTTCAACATGAGTTGTTGGAACTCGTTAAAATAGGCCATCACACTCTTGCCTCCTTGCCGCAAGCCATATAATCTAGCGAGAAACTCATGACGATATCTCTCGGGAAGGTATCGTTGTCTCATCAAATACCTCAACCGATACCAAGGTGGTGGCTGCCCATCCACTAATTCATTACCAAATCGTTTAACATACTCCCACCAAGTGTTAGCATAGCCCTCGAGGTGAGCTATAGCGTAGCAACTCTTCTTTTCTTCCGAGATGTCATTAACTTGGAAAACTTTGTCACAAGACGATTCCCAAGTTAAGTAGGTCTCGGGGTCACTTTCACCCTTAAAGATGGGTAGGATCAACTTGATGGTGTTGATGCCTACGTCTCTCTCTTGGTGTCGGTTTCCCCTATCTCCATACCCCCGGTATCTCCTAGGTTCTCCTCGACCCCCTCTTAACTCCTCCTCCCTCATATAAGCATCATCAAAGGCTCCCTCTCCTTCATACTCCTCTCTACCGTATCCTTCAAAGTGGGCTGGCCGGCCTTGGCCGTTTTGATTCAGAGGATTTGGAATTTGCGGTCTTTGGGTTAATGGAGCTTGGAATGGAGGGTTCGGATTTAGTGGAGGTACTTGGCATCCAAATCCCTCTTGTGGCATTGGAGGGGCTTGGAAATGTAGTGGTCTAGTGGAGTTTTGGTTTGGAGGAAAATAGGTAGTTTGGCTTGCGGTATTAAGTGGAGCTTGGGGTGCATTTAGCATTTGGTGGACTGTTTCGGGGGTGATGGTTGCGGAGGAGGTCCTATCATGACCATTGGTAGATACATGTAGAGGAGTAGAAGGACGAGAGTTCCTTTGACTCTCCACTTGTTCTAATCTCCCACTAGTAGTCGACACTTCCCCCCTTATTGCTGCCAAGTCCCCTCTCACGGCCCCAAATT
This sequence comes from Capsicum baccatum var. pendulum, assembly GCA_030864225.1. NCBI lineage: Eukaryota > Viridiplantae > Streptophyta > Magnoliopsida > Solanales > Solanaceae > Capsicum > Capsicum baccatum. The sequence goes on along the minus strand of CM061560.1, from coordinate 151,569,498 downwards.
CTGAATTCAACCTTTCAAGTATCCGGGTAACGGCCTCAAGAGTGACCCTCATAGAATCAAGGGCATTAGTATCCACATTATGAGACGTAGCTCCTTCCATTGTCAAGGTATTATCCGCTTTAGTTCACCACAAGTTCGTGTTCCACAAGTGTTGTATAATTGGCTAGTAACCGTGAGATTTTTAAGGTATGAGTAAGCTCTTATCCGGAATGGATTCTTGTTTGAAGACTCAAAGAATTCTTGCCGGACTAGAGTCAAAAATCAGCAATTCGTTCAAACGAATAAAAGCACTCCAATAATCGTTGACACGAACAAACGGTTCAAGGAACTAGTTGACAACCTAGTAGGAAGGTACTAGTTTGTTAATTAGTTCTAGGACCAAGTAAGGGAAACCAAGGATCAACAATTAGCAATCAAAGAATATCCTAAGTTGAGCTTATAGCGACGTGGCAGCATGCAATGGTTCCACACGTTCTTCTTCTCTCTTTTTTCTTTTTTTTTTTTTGTTTTGTGTTAATATTCACACAACTTGTTATAGTTTGCAAAGTGTTTTGGTGGGAAAAATAAAGTCTTGTAGTATTTTACCCTTTTCAAACTCAAGAAAGTGGGGTTTGGTTGACTAATCCCACAAAACAAGGCTCCTTGAATTAGGGAAAAGTGATTGACAAGACTAAAAGGTGATGGGTGCAAGTCTTTCACAACAACTTTATAGCTTGTCTTACCACTTGAGCACACAACAAGATGAACAAGTTCAAAAGATGAACACCTCAACAAACTTCATCAACTTCTTTAGCACATAAACACACAACCACCGATTTTTTTTTTTTTTGGTTATCAACAACATACAACTTTCGGCCACTTCAAGTCACTACACAATGTTCAAGTTTTCAAGCTCAATTTTTGGATCTAGACACTTTAGTGTTGGTGAGAAAGAAACCAACACTAGAAACTCACTAAACAAGAAAAATAACACCTAGATCTAAACATACAACATCATTCTTGGTTTCAACTTTTAATGGACAGATTTTCAGAATTTCTTTTTGGTGTAGTTTGTTTAAGCCGTGAACTAGCCCAAGATGGGTTATGTTGGAACACAACCGGTCTTGCTTTGATACCAAATGATACAAAATCAAACCAACAACACTAAGAGCTTCAAGTAGGCTCGGATTTCAGTCCAACAACACAAGAACAACAAGTTTAAGTTTCGGTTTTTCAGCCCACAACACAAGAACAACAAGATAGATAACAATGCTAGTGAATCGAAAAGAGCCCCACACGGCTTCACTAGACTTTAAGATAACAAAATCAACACAATAACAAGATAAAGAAAGATAGATAACTTGACATATAACATTCAAGAAACTAAGAACCCTAACATCAAGAGAGGACCCTAAGTCTAATGAATATAAACACCAAGTTCTTACGAGGACCAAGAGGCACTCAACAACCTCAAAACCCTTGTTTCTAGCCAAAGAGACAACACAAGTATCCCTCTACTTGTGAGATAATAGGGGCGGATTCTATGAGTGGAAGAGAGAGGAAATGTTTAGTGTTTTTAGGTTACAAAAATCAGCATTCAAAAACTAGGGAACAACTCTCTAACATGTTCTATTTATACTACAAACAAAAGGGGTAAAATGACCCATCCGCCCTTGCTTCTTGTGCCAACCTTGGAGAGTAGTTTATTACACATTAGGACCTCTCTTCACACATAAAAACGTTTAGGTCCTTGGTTGGTTCAATCACCAACTCACACACGGCCATTTGCATGAACAAAGCTTGGAGCTTTTGTAATTCCCGAGCTTGGCTTCGTGTGAAAGGTCGTGTACCTGTGGAGGCTGCCCTAACCGTATCATCGGGACAAACCCCCGCCCTACTCTAGACTTACTGTACAATACCAAAATATATAGAGCAGACTCGGAAAGCCCTGAATCAACCTGGAGCTCACCAATAGTCCCTGAACAACCTACGCTCCTACTAGTGAGTTGTATGAGCTGAAGTGCCTCTGCCTGCAGTATGAAATACAAGTCCCCCGCGAGGGACGTCAGTACGAAAATATGTACTGAATATGTAAGGCAGAAAATAGCAACACACTTGATACAAAAGCTCAATAGAAATCCGATACAAGTGTATAAGGAGTACTAGTAGACCACCTTTATAAATACTTGTGGGACAATGTACATTACATTCTTTCTTCATTTTACCTTCTTACTTCATAATCTTTGTAATCCATATAATGCAAATGACCAGCTGATCAGTGGTAAAAAAAAAAGATAAATTAGGATCGGCCCATGCTAGGCTTACGCCCATGAGCTGCCACCTATAAAAAGATTGGGATCGGCCCATGCTAGGCTTATGCCCCTAAGCTGCCACCCACACATAAAGGTATCGAGATCGGCCCATGCTAGGCAAGTGCCCCTGAGCTGCCACTCGTCATTTTACAGATTGCAATACTTAGTTTATTAGCCTTTGAAATTGTTACCTTGGTGGTCATCACATTATGGTACCTTAAACCAGTAATACTCTAATAAGAGACATGTAAATAGATACTTAACGCAACAACAATGAGCTAGGGAGCTGTTGGCACACAAATAAAGTGTTTAGGAGCTGAAATAACACATGGGTCTTATTTGAACAAACGGAGAACTCCTTAAATTTTCTAGTAAAGATAGACGCGCAGATTTAATAATAAGCACGTATTGAGGTATGCTAATGCGTTATAGAGTGGGAACAAGGTCATTGGATACATGGAGGGTAATGTGCTGCCATTATGTATCACTTTGTTATAGGATAACCTCAGAAACTTGCTTGATGGAACAATTGTACAATTTCATGCCAAAGAGTGTGAAATAGAGTAGGCCTTACATACCTGGTCATTTGACTCCGAGACTAACCCGACTTGACTTCTCGCCTTTTAGATTATTTATCTACAATAGAATATATGGTAAACTAGTATTAGCAACCACTCAATACATTTGAGGTACTTAATTTCACCCAAAACAGTAACCGGGCAGCAACTATTACTCTATTAAATAAGGGTGTTAGTACCCTTTTCTTTCCTCCAATTACACCCACATACCAGATAGGTTCTTATAAGGTTCACCAAAACCACCTCGACTTCATTACACATTCTAGACAATACGCAAAATAGATTGGACAGCAAGCATTAGTTCGGTGGTGTATCACCACATCTTTCTTCTATAATTCATTACAAACTCATCACACCTTTATCCAACTTCAACCTGGCAGCCCATAACATATACATACAAAACAGTCCACAAAACAGTCCCAAACCCCTTTTATTGTAGCAATCAATTATTGATCTCCTCATCTCTTGAGTTCTCAATAACATGACATCCATAATCCCCTCTCAAATTCATATGTAAGAAAAATAAAATGGGGCAGTCACCGTACCTCAATTCAGCAACTTATTCTTTTAATTGAACTCTTCAAGAGCTTGAACTTTCCTTCACACTTAAACCAAAGAAGAAGAAAAAAGGTTCCTCAATAACAAGGAAACATGAACAATCAGCTTGTTGTATAATCAGCCATATACTTATAGTCAAACACTTATAACTTGTTTCCCTAATCTCCCATGAGATAATTAAACAAAACCTTAAGTGTTTTTCACTTACCTTGGGCTGCAAAGGTGAGGGTTTCTTCAAGAACCCTAGAAGGAAAAATAGGGTTGCTGCTCTTGTTGATTTTAAGAGAGTAGAGAGATTTGCTGAAATATACTCTTTTTTTGTGACTTAAAAGTGAAGTAAAATGACCAGCAACTTGGCCCTTTAAAGGCCCTATCTTGTCCACCTCCATAGCTGCATTTTGGACCATAAAATTGGTCAAATTGGTCCAAGTAGGTGATGCACCTACTTAAGGGTCCAAGGTGCTAAAACTTCAAAGTAGGTGATGCACCTACTTGCATAATTTCTTGTTGGGCTCAATTATATTTGGGCCTTGGCAGATTGGTGTGTTGGGTCTCTTATCCATTTTCTTTCTTTTTTTTTTTTGTTCAATTTGGCCCAAATGAGTATATTAGCATAGACCCAAATCTGATCAATAGCCATGGGTCCATTAATTTGGTTCAAACAACTTAAGTAGGTGACTCACCTACTAGCTTAAATAAGTCAAGCAAGCACCTCAATATTTTGCTCCATTTTCAGCTTCTAACCCCTTTATTCTAACCTTCAACTTATACACACTTGGTCACTTTAAACTTTAGATTCAAATACTAGCTTGCGATTCCAAGTTTAAATAGTTAATTTAACGTTAACTTAGTCGCATCACACTAAACTATACGGGCAGCCTCTATAATTCCATCTACACCATTATTAATTGCATAACAAATCTCATCCGTTACCTATACCATATGACCATACTAGGATCCATATAATTAGAATAAGTACAAGCAAGATACAGGATGTTACAAAAATCATGTACATATATATTTGCCATACATAGGGATAGCCGAACTTAAACTAGTAGACATGCTCATAGGCACATCAATAAACATCTTCTAGCCTTTTCGGGCATCATCATATCATCACCATAATCTTCTGGCCTTGTTAGGCATTATCATATCATTAACATAATCCTTCGGCCTTATCAGGCATCATCATATAATCAATATAATCCTCTGTCTTTGATGGGCATCATCATATCATCAATATAATCCTCCAGCTATATCGGGCATATAAGCATAATAAACTATCCATTATGACAATAAAGGTCAAGCCCCACAAGGGCTAAAGTTAATATCAATCCTCATGAGGGCTAAAGTAAGTGACAAACCCCATGAAGGATAAAGTAAATGACAAGCCCAATGAGGACTAAAGTTAATAAACATAAAGGAAAGGTGAAGGAAAGCATAGCTCCAATACTTAAAATTTGTCTTCCATGTCAATTTATTAATATATATATATATATGAATATATGTGACATAATCATTACCATTATCATCGGGTTTCAAGCATAATTAACAACATAACATCCCATGTAGCCAATAAATATACCTTCTAGATCCCTTACTATCATGATTTATAATGTTAGCAACAAGAGGGCCTTCTAGCACAATCACTAGTATGGTTACTAGTCAAAAGAATAAAATGAATATTATCATAGCCCAAGCCCAAACTAGTAGTCTAGTCAATGGTTCAAGTGATAAAATAGTCAAGGGATTAATTAATATCATAATCCATAAATACTCATAGCATTAACGATAATTTAGCCAACAACTATATACATTACTTCTAATACAATCATGATAATTTATTTACTGAGGTTATCCAACATGCTCCCAAGGTCATTCTCTAAGAATTTAACAAACATCTAAGGTCTTCAATTAAACTACATAAGTCTACGAGTAAGGTGGTTCAAGATCTAACTTCTAATTCCCTAAATATATTTCAAGTGTAATTCTACCCAAGACTAGACTGAGGAATCTAAATCAAGTTTTAGAGGTTTGTCAAGCTGCAATAGTCCTAAGATAAAGAACTTTCTCAAGAACTACTCTTAACTCATCTATGGAAACTAAGGAAATTTCACAAATATATGAAACTAGGATCAACTTACCAATAACATGAGTGATAAGGTCGCTCCCAACTAACTAAACCAACTAGAGCCTTCTCATGCTATCCATGAGATAATAAGTCCAATTAACCAAGGTTCTAGCCTACAAGTCAAGTATCCCAATCTATGAGTTCAAATGACCTAAATAATTCAACTAATCCTAAGTGATACCATCTATCAATCCAACACCTAGAACCCTTCCTGATACAAAATCAAACCAACAACACCAAGAGCTTCAAGTAGGCTCGGATTTCAGTCCAACAACACAAGAACAACAAGTTTAAGTTTCGGTTTTTCAGCCCACAACACAAGAACAACAAGATAGATAACAATGCTAGTGAATCGAAAAGAGCCCCACACGGCTTCACTAGACTTTAAGATAACAAAGTCAACAACAACAACAAGATAAAGAAAGATAGATAACTTGACATATAACATTCAAGAAACTAAGAACCCTAACATAAAGAGAGGACCCTAAGTCTAATGAATATAAACACCAAGTTTTTACGAGGACCAAGAGGCACTCAACAACCTCAAAACCCTTGTTTCTAGCCAAAGAGACAACACAAGTATCCCTCTACTTGTGAGATAATAGAGGCGGCTTCTATGAGTGGAAGAGAGAGGAAATGTTTAGTGTTTTTAGGTTACAAAAATCAGCATTCAAAAACTAAGGAATAACTCTCTAACATGTTCTATTTATACTACAAACAAAAGGGGTAAAATGACCCATCCGCCCTTGCTTCTTGTGCCAACCTTGGAGAGTAGTTTATTACACATTAGGACCTCTCTTCACACATAAAAACGTTTAGGTCCTTGGTTGGTTCAATCACCAACTCACACACGGCCATTTGCATGAACAAAGCTTGGAGTTTTTGTAATTCCCGAGCTTGGCTTCGTGTGAAAGGCCGTGTACCTGTGGAGGCTGCCCTAACCGTATCATCCTCTCCATCTTGAGAGGAATTTGACCTCAAATTCAGCATTTGGTCATCTTCAACCGCATCCACGAGGGAGAGATCACCAACGTTGAAAGTGTTGTGCACTTGATATTCCGGTGGAAGGTCAATCTTGTAGGCATTGTCATTGATTCTCTCAAGTACTTGGAAAGGACCATCACCCCTTGGCAGCAATTTGGACTTCCGTTGAGCTGGAAACCGATCCTTTCGAAGATGCACCCACACCCAATCTCCGGGTTCAAGCACAAGCCTTCTTCTCCCTTTGTTAACCCTTTTTGCAATCTCTTAGTTCTTCTTTTCAAGCTTGATCCGCACCGTCTCATGCATTTTCTTCATTGCCTCGGCTCTTTTATTTCTATCTAAGCTGGTCATGAGATCACTAGACAAAGGAGTGAGATCTAAAGGGGTAAGGGGATTCAGGCCGTAAACACATTCAAAGGGAGTCATTCCCGTGCTCGAATGTATTACCCGGTTGTATGCAAATTCCACCAAGGGTAGGTGATCTTCCCATGAAGTCAGTTTAACTTTAACCATAGAACGTAGCATAGACCCCAAGGTTCTATTTACTACCTCCGTTTGGCCATCGGTTTGTGGGTGACAAGACGTGGAGAAAAGTAACTTCGTTCCAAGCCTACCCCACATGGACTTCCAAAAGAGACTTAGGAACTTGGACTCCCTGTCGCTCACAATAGTCCTCGGTACCCCGTGAAGCTTTACAACATGTGCAACAAATAATGAAGCTACACTACGAGCATCCTCGGTTTTAGCACATGGAATAAAATGAGCCATTTTAGAGAATCTATCAACAATAACAAAAATGATATCTCGGCCCTTTCTAGTCCTTGGCAGCCCCAAAACAAAATCCATCGAAATATCCAACCAAGGCCTAAGGGGAGTAGGGAGTGGGGTGTATAATCCTTGAGGTAGGAGACGAGATTTCGCACTCCGGCAGGCCACGCATTGACTACAAATTTTAGTGACGTCTTTGCGCATTTTGGGCCAATAGAAGTTCTCCTCTAAGATTCCGAGGGTCTTGTCTACCCTAAAGTGACCCATGAGGCCTCCGTCATGGGCCTCCCTCACAAATAATTCCCTCCAAGAACTAGAAGGAACACACAACCTCCTCCCCTTGAATAAATACCCATCGAACCGAGAGTAGGAGGAATGGTCATTCTCCTTAAGCCAACGGTCCCTTCCCCACTCTTCGCATTCCCTAAAAATAGGAGCAAAGGTAGGATCCTCGGGATACAACAACCGCAAGCTCTCAAAACCCATCAATTTCGAAGACAAGGTAGCAACAAGCACATGCTTCCTAGACAAGGCATCGGCAACAACATTTTCCTTTCCCCTTTTGTAATGAATTACATAAGGGAAAGTCTCGATGAACTCAATCCACTTAGCATGACGCCTATTCAACTTGTCTTGGCTCTTAAGTTGTTTCAACGACTCATGATCCGTTCGTATCACAAACTCCTTAGGCCACAAATAATGTTGCCAATTTCCCAAGGCTCTAACAAGGGCGTACAACTCCAAGTCATAAGTTGAGTAATTAAGAGTTGCCCCTTTGAGCTTTTCACTGAAATAAGCAACGGGCTTACCTTCTTGCATCAAAACAGCCCCGATGCCAACCTTACTAGCATCACACTCTACTTCAAACATCTTATCAAAATCGGGCAATTGCAATAAAGGCGCCGAGATGAGCGTAGCTTTCAAGGCCTCAAAAGCCCTAGCCTGCTCATCTCCCCATTTAAAGGGTCCGTCCTTTCGAATTGCCTCGGTCAAGGGGGCTGCTATGGAACTAAATCCTTTGACAAACCTCCTATAAAAGCTTGCCAACCCGTGGAAACTTCGGATTTCTCCAATAGATTTAGGGGTCGACCAACTTCGAATAGAGTCTATCTTGGAATCGTCCACTTCCACACCCCTTGAGCTCACGACAAAACCCAAGAATATAACTTTATCAACACCAAAAGAACACTTCTCCATGTTGGCATACAGCTTCTCCTTTCGGAGCACATCAAACACACATCTCAAATGCATTACATGATCATCAATAGATTTACTATACACCAACACATCATCAAAGTAAACCACCACAAACTTTCCAATATAAGGCTTCATTACATGATTCATTAGCCTCATAAATGTGCTAGGAGCATTGGTAAGGCCGAAGGGCATGACCATCCACTCATATAGACCGAATTTGGTCTTGAGTGCGGTCTTCCACTCATCACCGGGTTGCATGCGAATTTGGTGATAGCCGCTCCTAAGGTCCACTTTAGAAAACAAACAAGATCCGTGGAGCTCATCTAACATATCATCTAGTCTAGGGATTGGATGACGATACCTTATCGTGATTTTGTTGATGGCTCTACAATCGATGCACATGCGCCAAGTTCCATCCTTCTTTGGTACCAAAAGCACCGGAACAGCACACGTACTCATGCTTTCCTTGATGTATCCCTTGTTGAGAAGCTCCTCAACTTGTCTTTCAAGCTCCTTAGTGTCCATGGGATTGCTCCTATAGGCCGGTTTGTTTGGAAGTTGTGAACCCGGCACCAAATCAATTTGGTGCTCAATTCCCCGAAGTGGGGGCAATCCTTGCGGAAGTTCTTGAGGAAATACATCTTCATACTCCTGCAACACACAAGAAATCAAAGGGGAAATGGAAGAATTAGTAGGGTTAGTATTAAAACAATGGGCCAAAAGTAACATCGGCTTGTTTTCATCATGGTCCACGAAGAGTTCTTTCCTCCTAGCCAACATCACTACGTTTTCCATCTCCCTTGTCATTGGGATAGCCTCGGATGTCCCTACTTCCTCACCTACGGCATCCCCCCCTTTTCTCCCTTTCCGGATTCCTTCCCCTTTCCCTTTAGCTCTCTCATCTTTTGATGCCACTCATTTACTTGGGAGGGTGAAAGAGGGTGAAGTGTGACCTTTCGGCCATCCTTCTCAAGCGTATACCGGTTGGACCTCCCATCGTGCTTAGTAGACCTATCATATTGCCATGGCCTACCTAACAACAAGTGACATGCTTGCATTGGGATCACGTCACAAAGCACTTCATCGTGGTAGTTTCCCACCTTAAACCGAATCACACATTGCCTTGTGACCTTTAATTCACCACAATCGTTCAACCATTGTAGCTTGTAAGGACTAGTGTGTAGTGTAGTTGGTAGCTTCAAGAAATTTACCATAGCATGGCTCGCAACATTTGTACAACTACCACTATCAATCACCAAGGTGCACACACTCCCCTTTACAAGACACTTAGTATGGAATAGATTTTCCCTTTGACTTGGGTCATCCATCGCCTTACTAATCATGACACGTCTAACCACAAAGTTTGGAACCACACACTCCCCTTCTTGTGGATAGACATCTTCACTACCATCTAATTCATCATCATTCGGCCCATTTTCAGCTCCCTCTCCATCTTGAGGCTCAGCCTCATCCTCCCCCCTTTCGGAAACCACCTCCTTACCAAGGTAGTACACTTTCCCTTCTCGTAGGATCACATTGCGCCGGTTCGGACATTCATTGGCCTTATGCCCCCAACCTTGGCACTTGAAGCATTGGAACCCCTTTGGGTTGGGATATTTGTGAGCCTCTGGTTTCGGAGGGAACTTAGGGACTGTTTTGGACTCGGGCAGCTTCGTAGGGGTGGGTTGGTCCTTGTTTTTGGGCCAACCCGAGGGGGTTTGAACCCTTGCCTTGAAGGCTGATCTCTCCTTAAGTTCCCTTTCAATCTCTAAGGCCGCTTGGAATATACTGTCAATGGTTTCAAACCGGTGAAGGGTCAAATGAGTGGAGATCTCTTCGTTCAACCCACACTTGAACCGGATGATGTCGTGACTGATTTTCTCCCCACGATGATCAAGTTTCAACATGAGTTATTGGAACTCGTCAAAATAGGCCATCACACTCTTGCCTCCTTGCCGCAAGCCATATAATCTAGCGAGAAACTCATGACGATATCTCTCGGGAAGGTATCGTTGTCTCATCAAATACCTCAACCGATACCAAGGTGGTGGCTGCCCATCCACTAATTCATTACCAAATCGTTTAACATACTCCCACCAAGTGTTAGCATAGCCCTCGAGGTGAGCTATAGCGTAGCAACTCTTCTTTTCTTCCGAGATGTCATTAACTTGGAAAACTTTGTCACAAGACGATTCCCAAGTTAAGTAGGTCTCGGGGTCACTTTCACCCTTAAAGATGGGTAGGCTCAACTTGATGGTGTTGATGCCTACGTCTCTCTCTTGGTGTCGGTTTCCCCTAACTCCATACCCCCGGTATCTCCTAGGTTCTCATCGACCCCCTCTTAACTCCTCCTCCCTCATATAAGCATCATCAAAGGCTCCATCTCCTTCATACTCCTCTCTACCGTATCCTTCAAAGTGGGCTGGCCGGCCTTGGCCGTTTTGATTCGGAGGATTTGGAATTTGCGGTCTTTGGGTTAATGGATCTTGGAATGGAGGGTTCGGATTTAGTGGAGGTACTTGGCGTCCAAATCCCTCTTGTGGAATTGGAGGGGCTTGGAAATGTAGTGGTCTAGTGGAGTCTCGGTTTGGAGGAAAATAGGTAGTTTGGCTTGCGGTATTAAGTGGAGCTTGGGGTGCATTTAGCATTTGGTGGACTGTTTCGGGGGTGATGGTTGCGTAGGAGGTCCTATCATGACCATTGGTAGATACATGTAGAGGAGTAGAAGGACGAGAGTTCCTTTGACTCTCCACTTGTTCTAATCTCCCACTAATAGTCGACACTTCCCCCCTTATTGCTGCCAAGTCCCCTCTCACGGCCCCAAATTCTGAATTCAACCTTTCAAGTGTCCGGGTAACGGCCTCAAGAGTGAACCTCATAGAATCAAGGGCATTAGTATCCACATTATGAGACGTAGCTCCTTCCATTGTCAAGGTATTATCCGCTTTAGTTCACCACAAGTTCGTGTTCCACAAGTGTTGTATAATTGTCTAGTAACCGTGAGATTTTTAAGGTATGAGTAAGCTCTTATCCGGAATGGATTCTTGTTTGAAGACTCAAAGAATTCTTGCCGGACTAGAGTCAAAAATCAGCAATTCGTTCAAACGAATAAAAGCACTCAAATAATCGTTGACACGAACAAACGGTTCAAGGAACTAGTTGACAACCTAGTAGGAAGGTACTAGTTTGTTAATTAGTTCTAGGACCAAGTAAGGGAAACCAAGGATCAACAATTAGCAACCAAAGAATATCCTAAGTTGAGCTTATAGCGACGTGGCAGCATGCAATGGTCCCACACGTTCTTCTTCTCTTTTTTTTTTTTTTTGTTTTTGTTTTGTGTTAATATTCACACAACTTGTTATAGTTTGCAAAGTGTTTTGGTGGGAAAAATAAAATCTTGTAGTATTTCACCCTTTTCAAACTCAAGAAAGTGGGATTTGGTTGACTAATCCCACAAAACAAGGCTCCTTGAATTAGGGAAAAGTGATTGACAAGACTAAAAGGTGATGGGTGCAAGTCTTTCACAACAACTTTATAGCTTGTCTTACCACTTGAGCACACAACAAGATGAACAAGTTCAAAAGATGAACACCTCAACAAACTTCATCAACTTCTTTAGCACATAAACACACAACCACTGATTTATTTTTTTTTGGTTATCAACAACATACAACTTTCGGCCACTTCAAGTCACTACACAATGTTCAAGTTTTCAAGCTCAACTTTTGGATCTAGACACTTTAGTGTTGGTGAGAAAGAAACCAACACTAGAAACTCACTAAACAAGCAAAATAACACCTAGATCTAAACATACAACATCATTCTTGGTTTCAACTTTTAATGGACAGACTTTCAGAATTTCTTTTTGGTGTAGTTTTTTTTTTAAGCCGTGAACTAGCCCAAGATGGGTTATGTTGGAACACAACCGGTCTTGCTTTGATACCAAATGATACAAAATCAAACCAACAACACCAAGAGCTTCAAGTAGGCTCGGATTTCAGTCCAACAACACAAGAACAACAAGTTTAAGTTTCGGTTTTTCAGCCCACAACACAAGAACAACAAGATAGATAACAATGCTAGTGAATCGAAAAGAGCCCCACACGGCTTCACTAGACTTTAAGATAACAAAGTCAACAACAACAACAAGATAAAGAAAGATAGATAACTTGACATATAACATTCAAGAAACTAAGAACCCTAACATAAAGAGAGGACCCTAAGTCTAATGAATATAAACACCAAGTTCTTACGAGGACCAAGAGGCACTCAACAACCTCAAAACCCTTGTTTCTAGCCAAAGAGACAACACAAGTATCCCTCTACTTGTGAGATAATAGAGGCGGCTTCTATGAGTGGAAGAGAGAGGAAATGTTTAGTGTTTTTAGGTTACAAAAATCAGCATTCAAAAACTAAGGAATAACTCTCTAACATGTTCTATTTATACTACAAACAAAAGGGGTAAAATGACCCATCCGCCCTTGCTTCTTGTGCCAACCTTGGAGAGTAGTTTATTACACATTAGGACCTCTCTTCACACATAAAAACGTTTAGGTCCTTGGTTGGTTCAATCACCAACTCACACACGGCCATTTGCATGAACAAAGCTTGGAGTTTTTGTAATTCCCGAGCTTGGCTTCGTGTGAAAGGCCGTGTACCTATGGAGGCTGCCCTAACCGTATCACTTCCCAATCTAATGATATATTATAATTGTACTATAACATATCTCAATGTAACAAGAAGTAAGCCTAACCTACCTTAAATCCAAAGGAATCTCACAAACTACTAAAACTTCTTTTTTCCCTTCTAAGAAGCTTCTTCAAGGTGACAAGCTATCAAAAATACAATATGAACATTATAACCAGAACATTAATACCCATTTTGCACTATTGTGCTTCGGGTCCAAAACATCACCAAAAACTCCCAAGTGGATCCCACTTATGAGAAACACATTTCCAAGCTAAATCCAATGTTCATAAACCATCAAGAAGTCATAACCCTCAATAAATTAGTGAGGGTTAAGCTTAATTAAGGCTAAATTAAGCCTCTAAGATAATTAGGGTTTTGGTCAAGAATTCAAGAATTTAAAGCATGAAATGGAAGGATTAATACCTCATATCCATTGTTAATCGTGAAATTATATGTTATCCAAGATCCCAAGAGGTACCAAAGACTCGAATTGAAGTTAACACATCATTCTAGGGTTTCTAGGTCTCATAGGAAAAGGGAAAATGGCTATATTCGCAACTAACAGTCTTATTTATTTCCCCTCTAGGATTGGAGATGCCGCAATCGATCTCAATTGGGCTTGGATATCCATGTCATGATCTCTATACCATGATCTCCATTGCACTAGTACAATAAAGTCAAAACTTATTTTTGACCATTGGAACACAATCAGTCTCTGATTTTCATAAAAGAACTATGTAACCCCACTAAATTCAACATTTTAGATTCATTGGTGAAGTCATATTTTCCAATAAAGGACTTTTAGGCTAATTATGGGCCCCACAACTATATTTTCCAATATTTCAACTTTTTATGTGTAATGGGACCTGAACCAAGGTCTACCTAACCTAAAATTTATATTCTAGAGTTTCTGGCACAGTCGGGTTTTGCATTCAAGATCATTTTATAGAAGTTTTCCCTTGGTGATGATTTGGAACTAATAAAGACTTCTAGATAGGGAATTGATTCAAAAACCCAAACAAACTACTTGGTAGCTGAGGTAGCAATTCCAGCAAGTCATAAATGACTTGGGGTAGCTATGAAATATCTCTAATAGTGGAAATAAGCAATACTATGGTAAAAGGGTCATTACAATTCTTTATATTGGGATTTTTTAGGTAAGGGTTTTATTAGCTCAAGTGAATTAACAATGGGTTCTCTTTTTCAGTTCATGAAGAAAAAGAATATTATTTGCACATATGGGTATTGACTATTGGTAGTTGAATATGGTGATATAGAATAATAAGTATATTATTCCTTATATCAATGATTTATTTGACCAGCTTCAGGGTGTGCAGTATTTTTTAAGATTTATATCTGATATAGTTACCATCAACTGTGGATTTGGGCATAGGACATCTATAATACAACCTTCAGGACTCGCTATGGCCATTGTGAGTTTATGTTGATATCTTTTGGACTAAATAATTCCCTAGAAGCCTCATGGACTTCATGATCAGTGTTTTCATGACTTATCTATTTGATTGTCTTTATTAATAATATTATTGACTATTTGAGAAGTATAGAGGAGATGAGTAACATTAGAGGACTAAGCTTCATACTTTAAGAGATCATACACTTTTTGCCAATTTCTTAAAGTTCTAGTTATGCCTAGAGTCTATGGCATTCATTCTACACATAGTGTCTAATAATGGGATTATGGTGGATCCAACGAAGATTGATGCTATTTGTAATTGGACCATACCTACATCTTTGATAGAGTTTCATAACATTTTTAGTTTAAAAAGATACTATAGATTATTAACCCAGAGATCTAATATTATTACAATGCTTATGACTATATTTTCTAGTAAGAAGTTTCCATTTAGTTATCTAATGAGTGTGAGTTAAGCTTCATAAAGATCAATCACTTGCTCGTTTATTTTGATGTTTTTGATATTGGGTTGGGGTGGGGTGTGCTCTGATGTAGTGAGGGTTGAGTTATTGCTTATACATCCAGACAACTAAAGGTACATGAGTGAAACTACCCCATTTATGACTTGGAATTGGTGACAATAGTTTTCACACTTAGGATTTGGAGGCATTACTTGTATGGTGTTCTCTATGATATATTTATCAACCATCATAGTCTTCAGTACATTATGACTCAGGGAGGGGGGCTTAAATGCAACATATGTGGATTGAGTTGCTGAACGATTGTGATTTCTCTATACTATCTAGACATAGAAAATAAGGTAGCGAATACCTTGAGTTGAAAGGTGGTGAGTATGGGTATCTTGACTTTTATTTTAATTTTAGAGACACCATTGTCCTTGGACCTTGAAATCTTATCCAACATGATTATTACACTTGATACTATGGATGGCTCCTAGCTCTTGATATTTTAATCATGTTAGAATGGCTAAGAATATAGAGATTTGAGATAGTGTTACTGGTGGAGTGGTATGAAGAAGGATGTAGTATACATTGTAGGTCTTTATTTGTGGTTTCAATAGGTAGAGGTTGAACATCTTAAACCTGGTGGCTTAATTTAGTGACTACAAATTATTGTGTGGAAGTGTGAGTGAATTCCTAACTACATCATTGTTAGTTTGCCTCACTCTTCCCATTATTCTTATAGATTTTAGGTTATCTTAAATCAGTTGACTAAATCTACTCATTTTATTCCTATTCAGACTACCTTCACTACTAAGATATTAGCTCATATCTATATTCAAGACGTGGTTCACCTTTATGGGGTAACAATGTCTATTATTTTATATAGATGATCTAATTTTACTTCTAGCTTTCAGAGGACTTTTTAGGAGGAGTTGGGTACTTACGTTTAACTTTGCACTACTTTTGTCCTTTAGACCAATGGATAATTAGAGTAGAAAATTTAGGTTTTCAATGTTATGTTCCATGCTTATCTTATGGACTTCAGAGGTTAGTGGGAGTATCATTTAGCCTTAGCAGTGTTTGTTTGTATAATAGGTACCATTAAACATTGAGATGGAACCATTTGAGGCATTTTATGGTAGGCATTACTAATATCCAGTTTGTTGGTTTGAGACTTCATGTGTTAGATCTCAGGCTATTTGAGATACTTGAAATAGTTTGGGAGGTAGCTTATAAGTTGGCCTTGTCCTTAGACGTCATCGATCTTGTTTTCCATGTATCTATGTTATAGCACAATATTCCAAAAAAGCCTCATTTATTTCATTAGGATTCAATTTACTTGGATGAGAGGTTGCACTTTGTGGAAGACCTTGTTTCTATTTTTTCTAAAGATATCAAGCGACTATATCCCAAAGAAATTCTAGTGGTTAAGAGGTAGATGAGACAACATCAACTTGACGAGGATACCTAGGATATCGAGCAGAAGACGTGGACAAGGTATCCCCACTTATTTAAGCCTACATATTCTTTGTAACCCTTCCCTTACGCATATTAAAAGTCCTTTTAGTAATAGCTATCATAATGACCTTGAGGTTATGCCTTGCTTTTTTGTACTTCTTATGTATTTAGAGCTTTCTTATAGATGACCCAAGTTATTTATGACTTGTTGGGATGAACAGTTAAGTTATTGAGCATTTCATTTGGTATTTGTAGCCAATCCCTATTTGGAGCTTTCATTGTTAAGAAAAGGGTATCAAGCTTCAACTTTATGAAAACTACATTGGATGCCGATTCTAACAGTTTCATTAGCTCCAAAATGACAATTTTCAGTTAGGGAACCATTGGTTCAAGTCTGGAGGCTTCTAAACTTGTTTTGGTCTATTAGGTAGATTTTGTCTAAGAAGGACCATTGGGTATAGGTCCAACTTTAGATTTAAAAAATGTTAGTTAGAAATTTTGATGATGTCTTTAAGTCTGGAATGTCAAATTTGGTATAGTAGCATATTTCATTTGAATTCATGAGATTTGAAAAGAATCCGGAGGGGCCGATCAAAAACATGGAAACAAAGCCATGATATTGGTGCTACATGCATCTAGTGCAACTGTTTAAGCACCCAAGAGACAACTTTAGCGGCCAGATACCACTTTAGCGGAGGGTAGCTGCCTAAGGCTAGGTCGTTTTAGCTTCCTACCAACTGATTTAGTTTTTATATACCTGTTGTACCAATGAAAACCATCATTATATGTGAAAATGCCTAATAATTTACAACATAAAATGGATTGGGAAAAACTTAAATTAGGGAGAAAATTGGGGCCTAAGGTAATTAGGCCCAAAGGTCCAATAAGAAGTTGGGTCAGAATATTAGTAACTATTGCAATGGTAAAAAACATTTCGCCAGCCTAAAGATTTTTAAGAACCTTCTTTTTTTTATTTCACTAGGTCTCCCCTTTCCACCAAAAACACTTTGAAAAACTCTATTTATCCATCCATGAGATATCAAAGGCAAGGGTTCATAAGGGTATTTTCGAGACTGTAATGAGCCTCAAGGTCATTTTCTCATTTTCCACTCATTATTGTTTTTTAGGGATTTCCTATTGTTTCCCTAAGTCATTTGTGATTTAATGGAGTAGATTAATCAGTTACCAAGCAATTCATTTGGTTTTAGAGCCAATTCCTTATTTTTAGGTCTTTGTTATTAAGGATAGACTATCAGGCATAAGTATAAGCTTAACGACCTCCTATGCCGATTTTGATAATTCCATCACTTTCAAACATTTATTTTAGTTTAGGGGGACCTTTAGTTTGGGTACAAGGCCGCCAGAATTATTTTGGGCTATTGATCAAAATTTGATTAAAATAGCCCTTGAGTATAAGGACCACATTTCATTGAAATAATCTCGGATGGAAAGACCAATGAGTCCGAAATGTAAAATTAGACAGGGTAGATAGTTCGTTTGTATTCACAAGATTCCAAAAAATTCCCACGGGGTTGGTGGAAACTTTGAGTTTTTTCAAAGATTCAGCTGGAGCAACTCAGCTGGTGCATCCTCTTAAGCGATAAAAGTTTGCTTAAGTAGCTAGTCGGTTACTTAATCGACTAAGGCTTGCCTAGCTTGGTCGCGTTATTAGGACCCTAACCGCTAAAGAGGGTCTTACTTAAGAAATACCATTCCCTATTATGTCGAGGGTGACACATGAGGGGATCGCTTAAGCAATCCATCGACTGCTTAAATAGTGACATTTTAAGCGGCGCTTAGAGGGCATTGAATTCAACCCCTTTATCTAATGTCCCCCCATGTTCTCACAAGTATCAAGAGCCAAAAGCCCTAGATAATGTGGGAAATTCGTATACTAATTACTGGGAGATCGTGGGGTAATGTGAACTTGGAATAATCATTTTTTCATCGAATCATTGTAAGTTCTTGGTCTAACTCTTCAACTTAGACTCAGATTACTAAATTATTATTGGGTTTATTTTAGTATCATTCGAGCTTAGAATTTACCCATTCTTGAGGGTAAGTGATCCTTGAGTATAGAGGGACGTGTTGGCGGTTTCAAAAGTGTGATTCCACAAGCGGGCCTCACAAGGGATTTTGACTTGATTTTGGACCCAAAGCATAAGAATTCAATATGGGTACCATTATTCTCATGTTAATGCATGTATTACCATTTTGATAGAGTGGCATCTTGTAGAACTTCTTGGAAGGGGAAATCATCGATTTGGTAAACTTTATTTGGCTTTCTTCATCGTCTAGGTCGGGTAGGCTTACCCTTCTTTTAGATTGGTCTTAATTATAGTACTGAGATGATATTATTCTAGTTTTAGGTTGGGAATTAGGTCTTGGAGGTATATATAGTGAAATTTGGATCATTTCGCCGATTAATGTAAAATAATTAGATATAATTGATGTAAATACTCATTCATTAGGTAAAATTACTAAGGACTCAAAGAGGCTTAGTTAGCATAATGTAGTGAGATTTGATACCATAGGTTAGTTTTGGGTAGAACTTTTCTTAGAGCAGATTGGCAGGGTTAGACATGGGACCCTTCAGCCCACCTTGGCAAGATTGTTATTATTTCCTTGTAGACTCAATAGGCCTTATGCATTACTTTAATTACATTCTTACACCCAGGGAGGTTTTAGAAACATGATGGTTTATTCAAGGATTGTGACAGGGAGATGATAAGACTGGTTCAAGTCTGACAAATTATGATTCTAAGATCGGTTTGATTCTAGCACCATTAATGATATCACCTCTGGTTCAAGGCTGATATTCACAATAATAGTTTCAGTTCAAGTCTAACATATGAGATACTAGTTTTGGTTCAGGTTTGGCATGTGAGATGCTAGTTTTGGTTCAAGTAAAACATTTAGAGGTTATTCATGGTAGTTTTGAGACCGGATTGAGTCTGGTGATTATGGTATGGAAATATCTTTGGTTACGGTGTCACAACACAATTTCTCAGGTCATTATGGCAACTAGTATAACCCACCAGTAGGTAAGCCAACCTCATACTCTGGAACTACTAGTAACGGACTACCAAGAGAAAAAAAGGAAGAATGTGAACTAAATATAGTAAAAGACTGAAATACATAAAACAGTCCCAAAATCTAGTGGAATCTGTACAAGACCTTCTAAGGTAGTAATAAGATTAAAAATGAATCACAAAATGAATATACTGATATAACCATTCTCTGAATATAACATAGAGATTATTCTAATACATAGAGAGTGAGTAGTAATATTCCAAACACCACGAGCTCACCCTATGTCTCTGAACTATTACTGCTCTTCACAACACACTCAACAATAATGAGAACACATACTATAGGTTTGGTGTCATTGGGTATCCACAAAGCTGTGTCAATTAGATTCTCTTTTATGGGTATGTAGTATGCCACACTTATAAGGGAGTAGCTATAAGACATTTAGGAATGTTTTCCTTTCTTGTTATTCTATTTTGAGCTATAGAGTCCAAGATATTGACATCTTCTTTAATTTTCATATGTCTACTTCTTAGATCATGCCTTTCAAAAGTTCTGATAATCATGAAAACTCTTCTATCCCATCTAGGTACAATGTAGATAGAGCTCATCCTACTCAAGAAGTTCAGACCCAGTCTAGGGTCGTTGCTTCTGATTGTGGTAGTAAGGTTCCATCGATTTCCCCTAGCCCTCCTCAGATATATCAAGCTGGTGTGTTTATTGTTAAGTTTTACCATATGATCCATTATCTTACCTAATTGGTGGCCTCTCAGACTAAGTATGTTGCTTCTTTGCTCCATCCTCTAAGGTTGCAAAAGTTGGCCAATTTATGAGGTTGAGTCCACCTATTTTCATTGGTTCTAAAGTTGAGGAAGATCCTCAAAATTTAATTAATGAGATGGAAAATATTTTTTATGTGATGCATACTATCAATGTGGAGGGTGTGTAATTCGTTGCTTATAAGTTGAATGATATAGTGTATCAGTGGTATGAGGAATGGGACTAGTGTAGGGGTGATGACGTTGAGTCTACTTTGTGGGATGACTTCCCTAGTGCTTTTCTTGGTTACTTCTTTTCTCAGGATTTGAGGGAGGCGAAGGCTGAGGAATTTGTGAATTTGAAGCAAGGATGACAGTAAAGAAGTATGCCTTGAATTTTCACCAGTTATCATGATATGCTCCGTAATTAGTGTCTACCATGAGGGCTAGAATAAGGAAGTTTGCTTTCGGGTTGTCTCGTGATTTGTCTTGGAAAGAAAAATTGCCTTGCTGAATAAACATATGGACATCTCTAGACTTGTGGAGTATATGCTACAAGTAGAAGAGGAAAAAAAGAAGCAAGCAAAGATAAGTGAAACACAGAATAAGAAGTTTCGATGTTCGAATCAGGGTGGAGGTCAGCAGCAGAGTGGCAAGATGGTGGAAAATGGTCTAATAGGAGGTGGGGAAATGCTGGTTCCTACTCTATGGCTAGTGCTCCTTATCTAAAGTTGTTAGGTGATTGTAATTTCTAGAATAGTGTTGGTCCTAGGGAATAAGGTGCCCAGCCTCAGGCTAGTGAGGCTCAGTTAGATCCATTATATCCCCCTTTGTAGATTTTATGTCCAGGTGCACCATGGTGTTTGTGAAGAAGGGAGGACAAAGTTCTTTAAATGTGGTCAGATTTGTTATATACAGAGGGATTTCCCTTCTAGGGTTTCTTCATGGGCAAATAAGATCCTTGTTGCTACTCCATCAGCTCTAGCACCAAAAGGTACTACTTCTACTTCTGGCTTCAGCAATGGTAAGAATCGTCTGTACTCTCTTACCACCCGCCAAGATTATGTGGCATCCCCTGATGTTGTTACTGGTACGCTCAAACTTTTCTCTCGTGATGTATATGTATATGTGATCCCTAGTTACCCTCTCTTATGTGACCCCTTATGTGGCTATTCATTTTGGTTTTGATCTGGAGTGCTTTTCGAATCCCTTATTTGTGTCCACCCCGGTGGGTGACTCCATTGTGGATAAAAGGGTTTATAAGGGTTGTATGGTGTCGGATGTGGTAGGGAGACCTTGGTGGATCTGATAAAGGTGGACATGCTAGACTTTGATGTAATTTTAGGGATAGATTGGTTGCATTCATGCTATGCGTCCCTTGATTTTTGGACCCAAAAGGTCAGTTTCCACTTCCCTAATGAGCTGGTGATTGAATGGGAAACAAATTCCTTTGCTCCTAAGGGGGGTTTATATTGTATCTTAGAGCCTGAAAATTAATTTCCAAGTGGTACTTTGTGATGCCCCGAATCTGGTACCCGGAATGCTACACGGTGCTCATGGCCCCAATGGACCACAAGCTAACCCATGAATGAAATCTATACTTGAACACTGCATAATATACTATGTAAATATGGAAATAAAGGTTGTAAATCCGTAGCCATAAGGTTCAAAACTGAGACACAATAACTAATAAAATATAACATCTGTGTGGGGTATAAAATACCAAAAAAAAAACTAATAAACTGACTGAACATGATAGTCTGAAAAGCCTCTAACTGTCTGAATAAGGAGTTGATGGGACATATTCCGAACTAACTCCAACTACTAAAATGATAAGATAATGCTCATTTCCTCGAAGGATGAGGACTCACTATTGACTCTGATTGCTGAGTACTGGAATGTTGTTGATGCTCTGGAGCTCGTGCTTCTAAACCTATGGAAAAAATACCATAGCGCAAAAGCGTCAGTACGATTGAATATACTGGTATGCATGTGAGGTAGGCTGAATGCAAAGGGTTCACATGCATGAACTATACTAACTGACTAAACAACATGAACGTGAGAATATATGCGTGAATACATAATAACTGTAATTGAGTTTGTGATAACATGATTACTAAATCTGAGTACTGAAACATGAGATACTGATAACCGTAAAACTAAAATAAATAATACTGAACGACTGTATCTGACAGTCTAGTTTCTGATGTAACTAGATGAGTTTCGTTCTATTATGAGGTGATCCCATCTGACAGTCTTGAATTCTGTAGAACTATCTGAGGTGTATTACTGAGAATGAATAACTGTACCTGACAGTCTTGATCTATAACTGAAACTGTGGGAAGTAGTCATCTAATCGATATGCTGGGTATAACGCAATATAGCTATGTTGGGGTCCAATCTGTAACCTCAATGGGAAGGGTGTCAATACCGCGCCACTAGTAAGGACAAGCTATGGGTGACCCTCATCTGACAGTGTCCCTAAAAGAGAATGGTGGGACCCTCATCTGACAGTGTTTATCCACCTCAACAACCCTCATCTGACACTGTTAATGTCTCAACCTATGCTGGCTACATAGTTCTGGAACGTAAGGATGACTTCTAAGAATCACACCCTCATCTAACAGTGTGTGTTCCCATACTTGGGTTCACTCGGTGTAAATTCCTACTCCCATATGAATAGATACTGAACATGAATTACTGAACTGAACTGGACTGAATTAACTGAGTTTCCGTTCACTGACGGAATAGTATTGAGATTAGTGTATTACTGGGCTTTACTGAGTCACATGACTGACTGAGTTCTATGGATCATGGCTTGACTAAGGATATCGTGAAAACATGACACTAACTATAGGCACACAGCTATATTTTTTGCGTACAAGTACCCCAAGACTCGATGGGAAGAAACTGACAAAGCATGACTTTCTTGAATACATGACCAACATCACAACCCATAATACAATAAGTTGGAGATTTCATGAAGTACAAGTTCTAAAGCACCACAATGGCTACACATATATCCATACTTCATTGACTAAGACATTTCATCAAACACTTGATGTGAATAAACTTGTACATGAATGGAGATTTCATATTATTATACTAGTATGGCACTTTTCCTTCACATAGGCATTTAGTCAAACACATGGGAAGCATGCTTTGGTTATACCATTATCAAAATATCTAATAATTATGGATACATCAATCAACTTATAAATTGAAGGGGGTTTATCATGATTATTATGCAAATCTTCATATACTAGGGTCAATCATTGGAATATATAATTTAAAACATGAATCAAAACCCCACAACAACATGAACATGAATTTCGATTCAATTTAAATCATGAACATTCATCAGTACACAAATCTTGGATTTTGAAAAGAGTCTTGAACTTCATAGGTGAAAGAGACCTATGAATCAACATATGACATACCTTGATACTTGATTTGGGAAGATTGATGGAAGAATCCTTGAGATTTGGATCTTGAATTAGAAACCCCTCTTCTTGTTCTTGAAAGAATTTGAGAGAAAAGAATGTATTTTGGTGAAATGGAGGCTGAATTCAGTGTTTATGGAGCTTTGGGGTGAAGGGAAAATAACAAAATACCCCTCCAAAATTATTTGGAAAATACTGAATTCTACGGCTGACGACATTGTGTTGATGTCATCATATATGTGATAAGTCGTCAGCTCATTTCGTCACTTGATGCTAGAATTTATGACTTTATGCCTAAGGCTAATGACATTAGCTGATAAGTCGTCAGATATGTGATAAGACGTTAGCTCATGTAGTAACTTAGTTGCCAGGCTAATGATACACCCAAACTACACCACTCATACGAGAGAGTAAGCGGTGGTTGTCAAATATATAACCCAACTAGGTTGGGGTCGAATCCCATAGGGAATATGGTGCTAATTAAGTTGTATGCAGATTAGTTGACTTTTAATCGTTCATTTTCGTAAAATAAAAAGGAGGGATTTGATTCAGTTCACAAATTAATGGTTTCAGTTTAACAAAATGAAATAAGTGTAGTAGTATTCAAATTCAGAGAAATAGCAAGCTAGGGTTATGTCCTCCTTGTAGTTTTCAATACTTTCTAACTCTAGTCTTTACGAATTCATACATGCATCATGCTTACAGATAGACGTATTGTATTTAATAACATAATCCTAGTGTTTCTCAACCATCAAGGACTAATTCACTTTAGTTCTCTCGAATCAAAAGCGTTTACCAAAAACAATACGGAATCTCCAAGTAGTTAATCCTTCTAAGGCATTAACATATGAAAAAGGGGTTGGTAATCCTATTTTCTTGTCACTACTGATACGGTTAGGGCAGCCTCCACAGGTACACGGCCTTTCACACGAAGCCAAGCTCGGGAATTACAAAAGCTCCAAGCTTTGTTCATGCAAATGGACGTGTGTGAGTTGGTGATTGAACCAACCAAGGACCTAAACGTTTTTATGAGTGAAGAGAGGTCCTAATGTGTAATAAACTACTCTCCAAGGTTGGCACAAGAAGCAAGGGCGGATGGGTCATTTTACCCATTTTGTTTGTAGTATAAATAGAACATGTTAGAGAGTTGTTCCTTAGTTTTTGAATGCTGATTTTTGTAACCTAAAAACACTAAACATTTCCTCTCTCTTCCACTCATAGAAGCCGCCCCTATTATCTCACAAGTAGAGGGATACTTGTGTTGTCTCTTTGGCTAGAAACAAGGGTTTTGAGGTTGTTGAGTGCCTCTTGGTCCTCGTAAGAACTTGGTGTTTATATTCATTAGACTTAGGGTCCTCTCTTTATGTTAGGGTTCTTAGTTTCTTGAATGTAATATGTCAAGTTATCTATCTTTCTTTATCTTGTTGTTGTTGTTGATTTTGTTATCTTAAAGTCTAGTGAAGCCGTGTGGGGCTCTTTTCGATTCACTAGCATTGTTATCTATCTTGTTGTTCTTGTGTTGTG
Organism: Capsicum baccatum var. pendulum; assembly: GCA_030864225.1. Classification (NCBI taxonomy): domain Eukaryota; kingdom Viridiplantae; phylum Streptophyta; class Magnoliopsida; order Solanales; family Solanaceae; genus Capsicum; species Capsicum baccatum. Next base: position 151,544,211 of record CM061560.1, on the reverse strand, counting down.
GGTTGAAAAAACCGAAACTTAAACTTGTTGTTCTTGTGTTGTTGGACTGAAATCCGAGCCTACTTGAAGCTCTCGGTGTTGTTGGGTTAATTTTGTATCATTTGGTATCAAAGTAAGACCGGTTGTGTTCCAACATAACCCATCTTGGGCTAGTTCACGGCTTAAACAAACTACACCAAAAAGAAATTCTGAAAATCTGTCCATTAGAAGTTGAAAACAAGAATGATGTTGTATGTTTAGATCTAGGTGTTATTTTGCTTGTTTAGTGAGTTTCTAGTGTTGGTTTCTTTCTCACCAACACTAAAGTGTCTAGATCCAAAAGTTGATCTTGAAAACTTGAACATTGTGTAGTGACTTGAAGTGGCCGAAAGTTGTATGTTGTTGATAACCAAAAAAAAAAAAATCGGTGGTTGTGTGTTTATGTGCTAAAGAAGTTGATGAAGTTTGTTGAGGTGTTCATCTTTTGAACTTGTTCATCTTGTTGTGTGCTCAAGTGGTAAGACAAGCTATAAAGTTGTTGTGAAAGACTTGCACCCATCACCTTTTAGTCTTGTCAATCACTTTTCCCTAATTCAAGGAGCCTTGTTTTGTGGGATTAGTCAACCAAACCCCACTTTCTTGAGTTTGAAAAGGGTGAAATACTACAAGATTTTATTTTTCCCACCAAAACACTTTGCAAACTATAACAAGTTGTGTAAATATTAACACAAAACAAAAACAAAAAAAAAAAAAAAGAGAAGAAGAACGTGTGGGACCATTGCATGCTGCCACGTCGCTATAAGCTCAACTTAGGATATTCTTTGGTTGCTAATTGTTGATCCTTGGTTTCCCTTACTTGGTCCTAGAACTAATTAACAAACTAGTACCTTCCTACTAGGTTGTCAACTAGTTCCTTGAACCGTTTGTTCGTGTCAACGATTATTTGAGTGCTTTTATTCGTTTGAACGAATTGCTGATTTTTGACTCTAGTCCGGCAAGAATTCTTTGAGTCTTCAAACAAGAATCCATTCCGGATAAGAGCTTACTCATACCTTAAAAATCTCACGGTTACTAGCCAATTATACAACACTTGTGGAACACGAACTTGTGGTGAACTAAAGCGGATAATACCTTGACAATGGAAGGAGCTACGTCTCATAATGTGGATACTAATGCCCTTGATTCTATGAGGTTCACTCTTGAGGCCGTTACCCGGACACTTGAAAGGTTGAATTCGGAATTTGGGGCTGTGAGAGGGGACTTGGCAGCAATAAGTGGGGAAGTGTCGACTATTAGTGCGAGATTAGAACAAGTGGAGAGTCAAAGGAACTCTCGTCCTTCTACTCCTCTACATGTATCTACCAATGGTCATGATAGGACCTTCTCCGCAACCATCACCCCCGAAACAGTCCACCAAATGCTAAATGCACCCCAAGCTCCACTTAAAACCGCAAGCCAAACTACCTATTTTCCTCCAAACCGAGACTCCACTAGACCACTACATTTCCAAGCCCCTCCAATGCCACAAGAGGGATTTGGACGCCAAGTACCTCCACTAAATCCGACCCCTCCATTCCAAGCTCCACTAACCCAAAGACCGCAAATTCCAAATCCTCCGAATCAAAACGGCCAAGGCCGGCCAGCCCACTTTGAAGGATACGGTAGAGAGGAGTATGAAGGAGATGGAGCCTTTGATGATGCTTATATGAGGGAGGAGGAGTTAAGAGGGGGTCGAGGAGAACCTACGAGATACCGGGGGTATGGAGATAGGGGAAACCGACACCAAGAGAGAGACGTAGGCATCAACACCATCAAGTTGAGCCTACCCATCTTTGAGGGTGAAAGTGACCCCGAGACCTACTTAACTTGGGAATCGGCTTGTAACAAAGTTTTCCAAGTTAATGACATCTCGGAAGAAAAGAAGAGTTGCTACGCTATAGCTCACCTCGAGGGCTATGCTAACACTTGGTGGGAGTATGTTAAACGATTTGGTAATGAATTAGTGGATGGGGAGCCACCACCTTGGTATCGGTTGAGGTATTTGATGAGACAACGATACCTTCCCGAGAGATATCGTCATGAGTTGCTCGCTAGATTATATGGCTTGCGGCAAGGAGGCAAGAGTGTGATGGCCTATTTTGACGAGTTCCAACAACTCATGTTGAAACTTGATCATCGTGGGGAGCAAGTCAGTCACGACATCATCCGATTCAAGTGTGGGTTGAACAAAGAGATCGCCACTCATTTGACCCTTCACCGGTTTGAAACCATTGACGGTATATTCCAAGCGGCCCTAGAGATTGAAAGGGAACTTAAGGAGAGATCAGCCTTCAAGGCAAGGGTACAAACCCCCTCGGGTTGGCCCAAAAACTAGGACCAACCCGCCCCTACGAAGCTGCCCGAGTCCAAAACAGTCCCTAAGTTCCCTCCGAAACCGGAGGTTCACAAATATCCCAACCCAAAGGGGTTCCAATGCTTCAAGTGCCAAGGTTGGGGGCATAAGTCCAATGAATGTCCGAACCGGCGCAATGTGATCCTACGAGAAGGGAAAGTGTACTACCTTAGTGAGGAGGTGGTTTCCGAAAGGGGGGAGGATGAGGCCAAGCCTCAAGATGGAGAGGGAGCTGAAAATGGGCCGAATGATGATGAATTAGATGGTAGTGAAGATGTCTATCCACAAGAAGGGGAGTGTGTGGTTCCAAAATTTGTGGTTAGACGTGTCATGATTAGTAAGGCGATGGATGACCCGAGTCAAAGGGAAAATCTATTCCATACTAAGTGTCTTGTAAAGGGGACTGTGTGCACCTTGGTGATTGATAGTGGTAGTTGTACAAATGTTGCGAGCCATGCTATGGTAAATTTCTTGAAGCTACCAACTACACTACACACTAGTCCTTAGAAGCTACAATGGTTGAACGATTGTGGTGAATTAAAGGTCACAAGGCAATGTGTGATTCGGTTTAAGGTGGGAAACTACCACGATGAAGTGCTTTGTGACGCGATCCCAATGTAAGCATGTCACTTGTTGTTAGGTAGGCCATGGCAATATGATAGGTCTACTAAGCACGATGGGAGGTCCAACCGGTATACGCTTGAGAAGGATGGCCGAAAGGTCACACTTCACCCTCTTTCACCCTCCCAAGTAAATAAGTGGCATCAAAAGATGAGAGAGTTAAAGGGAAAGGGGATGGAATTCGGAAAGGGAGAAAAGGGGGGGGATACCGTAGGTGAGGAAGTAGGGACATCCGAGGCTGTCCCAACGACAAGGGAGATGGAAAACGTAGTGATGTTGGATAGGAGGAAAGAACTCTTCGTGGACCATGATGAAAACAAGCCGATGTTACTTTTGGCCCATTGTTTTAATACTAACCCCACTAATTCTTCCATTTCCCCTTTGATTTCTTGTGTGTTGCAGGAGTATGAAGATGTATTTCCTCAAGAACTTCCGCAAGGATTGCCCCCACTTCGGGGAATTGAGCACCAAATTGATTTGGTGCCGGGTTCACAACTTCCAAACAAACCGGCCTATAGGAGCAATCCCATGGACACTAAGGAGCTTGAAAGACAAGTTGAGGAGCTTCTCAACAAGGGATACATCAAGGAAAGCATGAGTCCGTGTGCTGTTCCGGTGCTTTTGGTACCAAAGAAGGATAAAACTTGGCGCATGTGCGTCGATTGTAGAGCCATCAACAAAATCACGATAAGGTATCGTCATCCAATCCCTAGACTAGATGATATGTTAGATGAGCTCCACGGATCTTGTTTGTTTCTAAAGTGGACCTTAGGAGCGGCTATCACCAAATTCGCATGCAACCCGGTGATGAGTGGAAGACCGCATTCAAGACCAAATTCGGTCTATATGAGTGGCTGGTCATGCCCTTCAGCCTTACCAATGCTCCTAGCATATTTATGAGGCTAATGAATCATGTAATGAAGCCTTATATTGGAAAGTTTGTGGTGGTTTACTTTGATGATGTGTTGGTGTATAGTAAATCTATTGATGATCATGTAATGCATTTGAGATGTGTGTTTGATGTGCTCCGAAAGGAGAAGCTGTATGCCAACATGGAGAAGTGTTCTTTTGGTGTTGATAAAGTTATATTCTTGGGTTTTGTCGTGAGCTCAAGGGGTGTGGAAGTGGACGAGTCCAAGATAGACTCTATTCGAAGTTGGCCGACTCCTAAAACTATTGGAGAAATCCAAAGTTTCCATGGGTTGGCAAGCTTTTATAGGAGGTTTGTCAAAGGATTTAGTTCCATAGCAGCCCCCTTGACCGAGGCAATTAGAAAGGACGGACCCTTTAAATGGGGTGATGAGCAGGCTAGGGCTTTTGAGGCCTTGAAAGCTACGCTCATCTCGGCGCCTTTATTGCAATTGCCCGATTTTGATAAGATGTTTGAAGTAGAGTGTGATGCTAGTAAGGTTGGCATCGGGGCTGTTTTGATGCAAAAAGGTAAGCCCGTTGCTTATTTCAGTGAAAAGCTCAAAGGGGCAACTCTTAATTACTCAACTTATGATTTGGAGTTGTACGCCCTTGTTAGAGCCTTGGGAAATTGGCAACATTATTTGTGGCCTAAGGAGTTTGTGATATGAACGGATCATGAGTCGTTGAAACACCTTAAGAGCCAAGACAAGTTGAATAGGCTTCATGCTAAGTGGATTGAGTTCATTGAGACTTTCCCTTATGTAATTCATTACAAAAGGGGAAAGGAAAATGTTGTTGCCGATGCCTTGTCTAGGAAGCATGTGCTTGTTGCTACCTTGTCTTCGAAATTGATGGGTTTTGAGAGCTTGCGGTTGTTGTATCCCGAGGATCCTACCTTTGCTCCTATTTTTAGGGAATGCGAAGAGTGGGGAAGGGACCATTGGCTTAAGGAGAATGACCATTCCTCCTACTCTCGGTTCGATGGGTATTTGTTCAAGGGGAGGAGGTTGTGTGTTCCTTCTAGTTCTTGGAGGGAATTATTTGTGAGGGAGGCCCATGACGGGGGCCTCATGGGTCACTTTGGGGTAGACAAGACCCTCGGAATCTTAGAGGAGAACTTCTATTGGCCCAAAAGGCGCAAAGACGTCACTAAAATTTGTAGTCAATGCGTGGCCTGCCGGAGTGCGAAGTCTCATCTCCTACCTCAAGGATTATACACCCCACTCCCTACTCCCTTTAGGCCTTGGTTGGACATTTCGATGGATTTTGTTTTGGGGCTGCCAAGGACTAGAAAGGGCCGAGATAGCATTTTTGTTATTGTTGATAGATTCTCTAAAATGGCTCATTTTATTCCATGTGCTAAAACCGAGGATGCTCGTAATGTAGCTTCATTATTTGTTGCACATGTTGTAAAGCTTCACGGGGTACCAAGGACTATTGTGAGCGATAGGGACTTCAAGTTCCTAAGTCTCTTTTGGAAGTCCATGTGGGGTAGGCTTGGAACGAAGTTACTTTTCTCCACGTCTTGTCACCCACAAACCGATGGCCAAACGGAGGTAGTAAATAGAACCTTGGGGTCTATGCTACGTTCTATGGTTAAAGGTAAACTGACTTCATGGGAAGATCACCTACCCTTGGTGGAATTTGCATACAACCGGGTAATACATTCGAGCACGGGAATGACTCCCTTTGAATGTGTTTACGGCCTGAATCCCCTTACCCCTTTAGATCTCACTCCTTTGTCTAGTGATCTCATGACCAGCTTAGATGGAAATAAAAGAGCCGAGGCAATGAAGAAAATGCATGAGACGGTGCGGATCAAGCTTGAAAAGAAGAACCAAGAGATTGCAAAAATGGTAAACAAAGGGAGAAGAAGGCTTGAACCCGGAGATTGGGTGTGGGTGCATCTTCAAAAGGATCGGTTTCCAGCTCAAAGGAAGTCCAAATTGCTGCCAAGGGGTGATGGTCCTTTCCAAGTACTTGAGAGAATCAATGACAACGCCTACAAGATTGACCTTCCACCGGAATATCAAGTGCACAACACTTTCAATGTTGGTGATCTCTCCCTTGTGGATGCGGTTGAAGATGACCAAATGCTTAATTTGAGGTCAAATTCCTCTCAAGATTGAGAGGATGATACGGTTAGGGCAGCCTCCACAGGTACACAGCCTTTCACACGAAGCCAAGCTCGGGAATTACAAAAGCTCCAAGCTTTGTTCATGCAAATGGCCGTGTGTGAGTTGGTGATTGAACCAACCAAGGACCTAAATGTTTTTATGTGTGAAGAGAGGTCCTAATGTGTAATAAACTACTCTCCAAGGTTGGCACAAGAAGCTAGGGCGGATGGGTCATTTTACCCCTTTTGTTTGTAGTATAAATAGAACATGTTAGAGAGTTGTTCCTTAGTTTTTGAATGCTGATTTTTGTAACCTAAAAACACTAAACATTTCCTCTCTCTTCCACTCATAGAAGCTGCCCCTATTATCTCACAAGTAGAGGGATACTTGTGTTGTCTCTTTGGCTAGAAACAAGGGTTTTGAGGTTGTTGAGTGCCTCTTGGTCCTCGTAAGAACTTGGTGTTTATATTCATTAGACTTAGGGTCCTCTCTTGATGTTAGGGTTCTTAGTTTCTTGAATGTTATATGTCAAGTTATCTATCTTTCTTTATCTTGTTGTTGTTGTTGATTTTGTTATCTTAAAGTCTAGTGAAGCCGTGTGGGGCTCTTTTCGATTCACTAGCATTGTTATCTATCTTGTTGTTCTTGTGTTGTGGGTTGAAAAAACCGAAACTTAAACTTGTTGTTCTTGTGTTGTTGGACTGAAATCCGAGCCTACTTGAAGCTCTCTGTGTTGTTGGGTTGATTTTGTATCAACTACTGTCCTTTCCGAACAACAACCTTTCTTTTGAACAAATTGCGTTTTAAGGCATATCCTCTATGTTTGCAACCACGAGAATTCAAGATAAACGAAGAGAGTATGATGTAAACAAATCAATGCATAATGAATTCAAAACCCAAAGTAATAGATTGTATGCTACAATGCTTCCATAACCCTAACTAATGAACTTATCTACTCATGAATAAAATGAAAATCATCATAAATATATTCATCATATCAAAAACTAGAAGACGATCTTGGTGTGCGAATGGTAAAACTAAGAGAGAAGAAACGTTTTTCTCTCTCGCCACCCTAAGTCGCCCTTCTCTGCTCTCGCCAAAAAATACAGAATAATTGAATAATATTTGTAATGAATAAAAATTCAGCATTAAGCCTTTTAATAATCTTTTCTCTAATAATTGCCTTCTAGGTCCCTGAACTAATTTTAAATGACAAACTAGTCTTGGACATAGTTTTTCGGCGCCATATTTTGTCCAAATTATAGTTTCTAGGTGCCACATTTGGTCCAGGTTGCTACTCTCTCTTGTGTCATATGTCATCTGCATTCCATAGTCCCATAATGTCTTCATCTACCTCATTAATGTCTGAAATCATGCTACTCACATTGGTTAGCTCAATTACATAGAAGTAGAGTAAAAACATAAGAAACTAGGCACTTTGTTCTCTAAACATAGCTAAAATATAGATAAATTATGGTTCTTAGGCGTATAAATACACCCAAGATCACCACCCCACACTTAAAGATTTGTTCATTCTCGAACAACATATCCATTTATACATACTACACAAGCCTTAGCACCCACAAAGGAAGAAAAGATGCTCAAATAGGCTCACACAACAATTATGAACAAGAAATAGATTCAGGAATCATTACTACAGACAACCTACCCTCAAGAATAGGATCATTAAGTTGGCGATTTCATGCATATCGTTTAAGCATATAAATCATATAAATTACCCAACCTTCGTCAACCATGTGCCCTCACAACAAGAAAATTTCCCATAATCACTCACAATTATGCAATTTCTAACAAAATGGGTACAAGAATCAAGTTGCGCTCACTCTCACAAAGAATTCTCAAATTACAACTGATGACCATATGCTTGCCCTTAGTGTAATACTCCACTAATACCAGAATGCTAAGATTATGATCAAATAGGTCTTTTACGGGTTGTAATACAGGCTAAAGGATAGGTAGGAACTATTTTGGCCAGAAATAGTGACTATCTTCCCTAAGCTCTTTAATACACTACATTATGCAATTTAGATCAATCTCTAACAACCAATGTCCACTTCTGCTATCTTCACAGATTTGTTTTCACCCCAACTCGTTAAGCTTAATTAATAACACTGGTGGGAGTATGCAACCCTTTCAAATATTTTATTTTTCTTGGCACCCTTTTCACATTACGCACCCCTATAATAGCCACCCTCAACTTAGGCAATTTGCCTTAGTTGAGGTGCACAATGTCTAAGAAGGACCAGGGCCAAAACATGTTCATTGTAACATGTCCGGGATAAAATTTTGAATTCATTGTTTTAACAATTTTAGCTACTCCCAACCACATCAATTGCTCACGCCAATAACTGCACTTTGGGGCATCAATTTCACCTTTTTCCTCTTATTGTCAAACTCCTAACTCAAATTGATTTTATATTAAAGCGCTTAGGAGCTTTTGGATCAAATTATGGTCTATTAAAGAACGGATTAGGCTACATATGAGGCTAATAAAAGAACAAGCTAAAGGCTCAACGGGGCTAGCTAAGATAATATACAAAGGTAGGTCAAAAGAAAGTATGAACAATGGCTATCAATGAAATGCCTAAACCATCTCCTAAACTCACAATCTTTATTTCACTTTGCATACACACCAGGCAAGTTCTAGCATTAGTTGCAATAAGGAATATACAACAGTCTTACACACTCATGGCATATGGTCAACTCAATTAGGAGCATTATAGATTCTCGACCGAACAATTACCTGAATTTAATTAAAACCAACAATCATAACTAGAGCCTAGGTGTTTCAAATATAATGATCCATCATATACTTATGTTATCATGTCATGTGATCCACAAGAGCAGTTACATAATTGAAAGACTACTTTTCTCTTAAGACAGTCGTCATCCATCCATCATCGAGAAAAACACCTAATTATGACTAAACAACTAACAAAATAAACAAAATAACTAATCCTATCTAGAATTATACTAAGGAGAAAGTCCTATTTTCTTACAAAACAAGTATCAAAGTACCCAGCCACCCCACACTTAAGCTCAGCACTGTCCCCAGTGCAAATAACAAGATAAAGAACCTGGCTAGTAGTACTTCTCATCCATATTAAGAGTCATGCCACCTGCATGGAGATCATCATTAGAACCATTTTTCCTTTACTCATTACATCACCCATATCATCCATGTCAGTCACACATAATCAATTTAACATCAATTAAGATGGAGATGGTGAAGTCACCACCCCATACTTAATTTGTTAGTATAAACCAATTAAGTGTTTTTATCGGGTACTCAGACTTCACCGACATACACTTTGACATTGTGCATCAACATTAGTCACAATACAATTCATTCACTTCAATTCCCCTAATTCTATTTTATTGAAGCACTTTTTGAACAGAATCATGCTCTACACTTTCAACCATATCAAGATATACAAAACTCCATCACTTTTATAAATCACCATGGTAAGAATTTAATTCATAATTCTTAATAAATCACTTAGCTATAACATAGAGTCACAATAACTAATGATTAAGAAAGTAAAACTTACCTTGAAGATGAAAGTTTGGTGAAAGAAAGGAAAATTCTTGAGATAGTTAATGTTGAAGGACAAAGAGAATGGTGAGAGCAATCTTATGCAGGTTAGGGGTGAAATAAGGATGACTTTGGGCATTCATGGTGTGGATTCTATTAAAGGGTGAGATTTGTGTCGAGTTGATCCAATAAAAATGGATTATTAGGCAAAACTTACACTGATAAGCGGTGCCCATGAAATCGTCTAAGCATAAGTAGGTGGCGCCTAACCTATTGCCTAAGTGAGGCAGTGAGCATAGACAATGGTATAAGCGGCGCCTAATCTCTTGCCTATGTTGACATAGGCGGCGCCTAATCTATCGCCTATTTTGACATAGGCGGCGCCTAACCTATCGCCTAAGTGAGGCAATGAGCATAGGCGATTTACAATTTGGCGCATATCTAATCGCACACCTTAAGATATGCGGTGTATTGTGCATCGCATAGTTGGTCCAATGAGCATGTGCGATGGGATGTGCGGCGCACTTTTGGTCAGAAATCGGCCTCATTAAAAGTCAAAAAAATAAGTTGCACCGTAAAAAATTTGGGGTCGGATTAAAATAATTCGGGGCACAACTCTAATACAAATCATGACTCAAGCCTTAATAATTGACCATTCCAATTTACCTGTAATGTTCACATTACTCCTAAACTTACCACCTTTGTTGTGGCTCAATTCAAAATCGACTTTGATACCAATCATCTCCTTAGTACTTCATGCACCTACACTTAATAAAAAACAACAAAAATGATTAGAAGAATGGGTTGTCTGCCACCAAGTGCCTAATTTAGTGTCGTGGCACGACCCAACCAACTTTTTCCTCCACCTTGAGGATATGAATTTTACCCCCAACATCGTATCCATCTTTTTGCCTCGCTTATATGGGGGTGGTGCAGAAATTAAGAAGCTGAGTAATGGATGATGCATGGTAAAAACTCGGTCTTAAAGTGAGGTGTATTCTTATGTTGCTTATCAAGTGTAAAATAAAGAATATAGGATTCTTGGTCCTCATCTTCACACTCTTCCACTATTTTCGATGATTCCACGGACAAGATATCATATAAACATAATATGGAAAAATACTTCTAGTGAGGCCCAACTAATTCTACTTCAAAATTCACACTATCTACTACACACTCACTTTTACTCACCTTTTTGACATCTTCTCTTGGAATTGGGCTAGAGTCTTTATTAGAGATTTTCTTTGTTTTTTCATTTGACTCTAGTACTAAGTCCTCAATCTTGGCATCATCTCTTATGGTTGGTTCGGTTGGTTGGAAAGTCACTGAGGGTTGCTCAAAATCAATATAGGGTTCTAGCTCCTTATCTTCACACTCTTCCATTATGTTAAATGATTCCACAGACAAGATATCATCTAAGTATAATATAGAAAAGTTTTTTGAATGATTGATCTCTATATCCATCTCCTCATGAATGATTGGCCTCATTCCTTGATGCATATCACATACGATATCGTACGTTTCTTCTTAGAGGTCCAACATTCGTTGAAACAGAGCTTCAATGTCACTCCTTTTGATGTTTCGTTCTTCCTTTTCTTGACCATAAGACCTACTAAACTCAAAAGAAGAACTAGAATTTAGGTTAGCACAATGGAGGGAGGGTGCATTAGGGCAATCACTCCAATTTCCATCTTGACCACCACATAAAGAACAATCATACTCCCGGTAGGATGGAGATGGTGCACACATCTCTCTCTGAGGAGCATATTTATAATATGGCCAAAAATGAGGTCCATCACACTATGGACATAGAACATCAAGATAAGATTTCCAACCACTAAGCTCATGTTCATTCCGCGATACCATAGTAATAAGTAAACTAAAATAATAATCTACCTAACACAAGAAATAAAAGAAAACTAAAATCAAATATTTACAAGTTTGAATTCAAGCAAGTACGTTAAAATTCCAAACCAACTCTCTTAAACATAAAATTGAGAAACTTGACTAACAGTTAATTAACACACATAAACTCAATCGACAATCGTATTGCCTGGCAACGGGGCCAAAATTTGATACGCCCAACTACACCACTCTTACGAGAGAGTAAGCGGTCGTTGTCAAATATATAACCCAACTAGGTTGGGTTCGAATCCCACAGGGAATATGGTGCTAATTAAGTTGTATGCAGATTAGTTGACTTTTAATCGTTCGTTTCCATAAAATAAATAGGGGGATTTGATTTAGTTCACAAATTAATAGTTTTAGTTTACCAAGATGAAATAAGTGTAGTAGTATTCAAATTCAGAGAAATAGCAAGCTAGGGTTATGTCCACCTTGTTGTTTTCAATACTTTCTAACTTTAGGATTTACGAATTCATGCATACATCATGCTTACAGACAAACGTATTATATTTAATAACATAATCCTAGTGTTTCTCAACCATCAAGGACTACTAATTCACTTTAGTTCTCTCGAATCAAAAGCGTTTACCAAAAACAATACGAAATCTCCAAGTAGTTAATCCTTCTAAGGCATTAACATATGAAATAGGGGTTGGTAATCCTATTTTCTTGTCACTACTGTCCTTTCCAAACAACAACCTTTCTTTCGAACAAGTTGTGTTTTAAGGCATATCCTCTATGTTTGCAACCACAAGAATTCAAGATAAACGAAGAGAGTATGATGTAAACAAATCAATGCATAATGAATTCAAAACCCAAAGTAATAGATTGTATGTTACAAGGCTTTCAAAACCCTAACTAATGAACTTATCTACTCATTAATAAAACAAAAATTATCATAAATATATTCATCATACCAAAATCTAGAAGACAATCTTAGAGTGTGAATGGTGAAAGTAAGAGAGAAGAAACGTTTTTCTCTCTCGCCACCCTAAGCCGCCCTTCTCTACTCTCGCCAGAAAATACAGAATAATTGAATAATATTTGTAATGAATAAAAATTCAGCATTAAGCCTTTTAATAATCTTTTCTCTCATAATTACCTTCTAGGTCCCTGAACTAATTATAAATGACAAACTAGTCTTGGACATAGTTTTTAGGCACCATATTTGGTCCAGATTGTAGTTTATAGGTGCCACATTTGGTCCAGGTTGCTACTCTCTCTTGTGTCATATGCCATCCGCATTCCATAGTCCCATAATGTCTTCATCTACCTCATTAATGCCTGAAATCATGCTATCACATTGGTTAGCCCATTTACATAGAAGTAGAGTAAAAACATATGAAACTAGGCACTTTGTTCTCTAAACATAGCTAAAATATTGATAAATTATGGTGCTTCGGCGTATAAATACACCCAAGATCAGCTAACATGCTGGAGTAAAATGGGAATAACATTTTTATCCAATATTAGAGTTGGGAGAAATTGGTATCGTTGGAAATGTAATTCACTTATCTATCTTTTGGTAGGTCATGAGCTAAAAAATTCATAGTATAACAAGAGATATGCTCGTTTGAAGTGGATATACCAATATCCTTCCCAAGAATTCAATCGGTAAGGAATGTTTTGATTCTCCTAATAGCTAGGACGTATTTGAGACCTTAATTGGCATAAAACATGATCATGAAACTACCAAATAACCATGATGTACTAAGGATAAGATTGAAATATGGTGCTAATATTGATTTGCATTTTTTGGGGTATTACAATATCTCCCCCTTGGGATCATTCGTCCTCGAATGAGACTGATTACATTGAGAGAAATGATAACTGAAAGTACATACTGGACATGCACAACTAAAGCATAATTTTATGACTGACATGACTAATAAGCTGGTTTTATCATATTGAACATGCATATCTGATGCATGAATACATGACTGAGCTGACACATGAATGCATGACTGAATATGTAATGGTACTTAGTACCAAGTTTATAATGAAAAATCTCAACATGAAACTGAATAAGCTTAAGGAAAATTATTACCTTGAGTTGAGTCTGAGTTTTTGGAGAAGAGGTGAGGGTACTTGGTTCACATGTTTGCTTCTGCTTTCCAATTAGCTCCCTCAACGGACTGATTCCAGCAAAATTTTTTTACTAGAGGGACTTCTTTGTTCCTTAGTCTATGAATCTGGTAGTCAAGGATTCTAACTGAAATTTCTTCATAAGAGGGACTGTTCTGTACATCTATGCTCTGAATAGGGACTACATTCACTGGGTCACCTACGCACGTCTTGAGCAAAGAGACATGGAAGACTGGGTGAACTGAGGGTAGATCTGAAGGCAATACGAGCTCATAAGCTTCTTTGCCGAAGTGACTGAGTATTTTAAAGGGACCAACATATCTGGGACTAAGTTTTCCCTTCTTGCCGAATCTCTTCACTCCCTTCATGGAAGAGATCTTTAGATAGACAAAGTCACTAATTTTGAACTTGAGATCCTTTCTGCGTACATCTACATAAGACTTTTTTCGGCCCTGAGCAGCCTGAAGTCTCTCTCTGATTAACTAAACTTTTTCTAAGGCACTGAATACCAAGTCAGGCCCTATGACTGAGGCCTCACTAAATTTGAACCAACCGACTGGAGATCTACATCTCCTACCGTAGAGATCTTTGAATAGAGCCATATGAATACTGGAATGATAGTTGTTGTTGTATGTAAACTCAATCAAAGGCAAGTGGTCATCCCAACTTCCACTGAAATCAATTCCATACGCGTTTAGCATATCCTCCAAGGTCTGAATGGTCCTTTCTGCTTGACCATCTGTCTGGGGATAAAAGGCTATACTGAGATGAATTTAGGTACCAAGACCCTTTTGGAATGCTTTCCAAAAGTGAGAGGTGAACTAGTTACCTCTGTCTGAAATAATGAACAATGGAATACCGTGTAATTTGACTAACTCTTTGATATAGAGTTTGGCATAGTCCTCGGCTGAATAAGAGGTATGAACTGGAAGGAAATAAGCTAATTTGGTTATCCTGTCTATAATGACCCAAACTGAATCATGCTGATGGCGAGTACGTGGCAAACCCGTCACAAAGTCCATGTTCACTTTTTCCCATTTCTAGGTGGGAATAATAAACTCATGCATGGGACCACTAGACTTTTGATGCTCTATCTTAACCTACTGACAAGTAGAGCACTTAGCCACAAACTTTGCAATATCTCTTTTCATCCCACTCCACTAATAGATCTCCCGCAAGTCGCGGTACATATTTGTGGCCCCTGGATAAATATAGTAGAGCGCACCATGCGCTTCTGCAAAAATTTGCTGCCTCAAGTCATCTACACCTAGAATACACAGATGACCCTGACAACGCAGACAACCATCTCCCCCCGGGATAAAACCTCAACTATCTGATCCTTGACTAACTCTTTCAACTTGACTAGACTGGGATCTCTATCTTTCTTTTCTTTCACCTCAAAAACTAGAGATGATTCTAAAATACTCTGAACCCATATTTCACCCTCCTCTGTATCAACTAAGAGAATACCTAGTCGGGCAAGCTGATAGACTTCGTGAGCTAACTTCTTCTTACTATCCTTAATATGAGAAACACTACCCATAGACAGTCTACTGAGAGCGTCGTCCACTATGTTGGCCTTGTACGAATGATAAAGGACACTCATGTCGTAATCTTTCAAGAGCTATAACCACCTTCTCTAGCGTAGGTTAACATCTTTCTGAGAGAATATGTACTGAAGGCTCTTATGGTTTGTGAACACATCTACATGAACACCGTATAGTAATGCCTCCAAATATATAAGGAAAATACTACGGTTACTAACTCAAGATCATGAGTCAGATAATTCTTCTCATGGGATTTAAGATGTCTAGGGGCGTAGGATATGACCTTACCATGCTGTATGAGGACACAACCCAAACCTACTCTGGATGCATCACAATATACTACGAACCCATCTGAACCATCTGTAAGAGCTAGGATTGGAGCTGAGGTAAGTCAAGTATTCAGCTCCTGAAAACTCCTCTCACAAGGATCTGACTACTAAAACTTTACCTTCTTCTAAGCCAATCTAGATATAGGGGATGCAATAAAAGAAAATCCCTCAACAAACTGTCTGTAATATCCAGCTAAACCGAAGAAACTCCTGATATCTGATGGAGATATAGGGAGAGGCTAGTATTTTACCGCTTTGGTCTTTTAAGGATCAACCCTAATGCCATCACTGGAAATGATATGACCGATGAATTCTACTGACCTTAGCCAAAACTTGCACTTACTGAATTTGGCGAACGGTTGATGATCTCTGAGAGTTTGAAGTACAATTCCAAGATGGTCTGCATGATCACGTTTACTACTGGAATAGACCAGAATATCATCTATGAAGACTATGACGAACATGTCTGATACGGTTAGGGAAGCCTCCACAGGTACACGGCCTTTCACACGAAGCCAAGCTCGGGAATTACAAAAACTCCAAGCTTTGTTCATGCAAATGGCCGTGTGTGAGTTGGTGATTGAACCAACCAAGGACCTAAACGTTTTTATGTGTGAAGAGAAGTCCTAATGTGTAATAAACTACTCTCCAAGGTTGGCACAAGAAGCAAGGGCGGATGGGTCATTTTACCCCTTTTGTTTGTAGTATAAATAGAACATGTTAGATAGTTATTCCTTAGTTTTTGAATGCTGATTTTTGTAACCTAAAACACTAAACCTTTCCTCTCTCTTCCACTCATAGAAGCCGCCCCTATTATCTCACAAGTAGAGGGATACTTGTGTTGTCTCTTTGGCTAGAAACAAGGGTTTTGAGGTCGTTGAGTGCCTCTTGGTCCTCGTAAGAATTTGGTGTTTATATTCATTAGACTTAGGGTCCTCTCTTGATGTTAGGGTTCTTAGTTTCTTGAATGTTATATGTCAAGTTATCTATCTTTCTTTATCTTGTTGTTGTTGTTGATTTTGTTATCTTAAAGTCTAGTGAAGCCATGTGGGGCTCTTTTCGATTCACTAGCATTGTTATCTGTCTTGTTGTTCTTGTGTTGTGGGCTGAAAAACCGAAACTTAAACTTGTTGTTCTTGTGTTGTTGGACTGAAATCCGAGCCCACTTGAAGCTCTTGGTGTTGTTGGTTTGATTTTGTATCATTTGGTATCAAAGCGAGACCGGTTGTGTTCCAACATAACCCATCTTGGGCTAGTTCACGGCTTAAACAAACTACACCAATAAGAAATTCTGAAAATCTGTCCATTAAAAGTTGAAACCAAGAATGATGTTGTATGTTTAGATCTAGGTGTTATTTTGCTTGTTTAGTGAGTTTCTAGTGTTGGTTTCTTTCTCACCAACACTAAAGTGTCTAGATCCAAAAGTTGAGCATGAAAACTTGAACATTGTGTAGTGACTTGAAGTGGCCGAAAGTTGTATGTTCTTGATAACCAAAAAAAAAAAAAATCGGTGGTTGTGTGTTTATGTGCTAAAGAAGTTGATGAAGTTTGTTGAGGTGTTCAATTTTTGAACTTGTTCACCTTGTTCATCTTGTTGTGTGCTCAAGTGGTAAGACAAGCTATAAAGTTGTTGTGAAAGACTTGCACCCATCACCTTTTAGTCTTGTCAATCACTTTCAACCAAACCCCACTTTCTTGAGTTTGAAAAGGGTGAAATACTACAAGATTTTATTTTTCCCACCAAAACACTTTGCAAACTATAACAAGTTGTGTGAATATTAACACAAAACAAAAAAAAAAAAAAGAGAGAGAAGAAGAACGTGTGGGACCATTGCATGCTGCCACGTCGCTATAAGCTCAACTTAGGATATTCTTTGGTTGCTAATTGTTGATCCTTGGTTTCCCTTACTTGGTCCTAGAACTAATTAACAAACTAGTACCTTCCTACTAGGCTGTCAAGTAGTTCCTTGAACCGTTTGTTCGTGTCAACGATTATTTGAGTGCTTTTATTCGTTTGAACGAATTGCTGATTTTGACTCTAGTCCGACAAGAATTCTTTGAGTCTTCAAACAAGAATCCATTCCGGATAAGAGCTTACTCATACCTTAAAAATCTCACGGTTACTAGCCAATTATACAACACATGTGGAACACGAACTTGTGGTGAACTAAAGCGGATAATACCTTGACAATGGAAGGAGCTACGTCTCATAATGTGGATACTAATGCCCTTGATTCTATGAGGGTCACTCTTGAGGCCGTTACCCGGACACTTGAAAGGTTGAATTCGGAATTTGGGGCTGTGAGAGGGGACTTGGCAGCAATCAAGGGGGAAGTGTCGACTATTAGTGGGAGATTAGAACAAGTGGAGAGTCAAAGGAACTCTCGTCCTTCTACTCCTCTACATGTATCTACCAATGGTCATGATAGGACCTCCTCCGCAACCATCACCCCCGAAACAGTCCACCAAATGCTAAATGCACCCCAAGCTCCACTAAATACCGCAAGCCAAACTACCTCTTTTCCTCCAAACCGAGACTCCACTAGACCACTACATTTCCAAGCCCCTCAAATTCCACAAGAGGGATTTGGACGCCAAGTACCTCCACTAAATTCGAACCCTCCATTCCAAGCTCCATTAACCCAAAGACCGCAAATTCCAAATCCTCCGAATCAAAATGGCCAAGGCCGGCCAGCCCACTTTGAAGGATACGGTGGAGAGGAGTATGAAGGAGATGGAGCCTTTGATGATGCTTATATGAGGGAGGAGGAGTTAAGAGGGGGTCGAGGAGAACCTAGGAGATACCGGGGGTATGGAGATAGGGGAAACCGACACCAAGAGAGAGACATAGGCATCAACACCATCAAGTTGAGCCTACCCATCTTTAAGGGTGAAAGTGACCCCGAGACCTACTTAACTTGGGAATCGGCTTGTGACAAAGTTTTCCAAGTTAATGACATCTCGGAAGAAAAGAAGAGTTGCTACGCTATAGCTCACCTCGAGGGCTATGCTAACACTTGGTGGGAGTATGTTAAACGATTTGGTAATGAATTAGTGGATGGGCAGCCACCACCTTGGTATCGGTTGAGGTATTTTATGAGACAACGATACCTTCCCGAGAGATATAGTCATGAGTTGCTCGCTAGATTATATGGCTTGCGGCAAGGAGGCAAGAGTGTGATGGCCTATTTTGACGAGTTCCAACAACTCATGTTGAAACTTGATCATCGTGGGGAGCAATCAGTCACGACATCATCCGGTTCAAGTGTGGGTTGAACAAAGAGATCTCCACTCATTTGACCCTTCACCGGTTTGAAACCATTGACGATATCTTCCAAGTAGCCCTAGAGATTGAAAGGGAACTTAAGGAGAGATCAGCCTTCAAGGCAAGGGTACAAACCCCCTCGGGTTGGCCCAAAAACAAGGACCAACCCGCCCCTACGAAGCTGCCCGAGTCCAAAACAGTCCCTAAGTTCCCTCCGAAACCGGAGGCTCACAAATATTCCAACCCAAAGGGGTTCCAATGCTTCAAGTTCCAAGGTTGGGGGCATAAGGCCAATGAATGTCCGAACCGGCACAATGTGATCCTACGAGAAGGGAAAGTGTACTACCTTGGTGAGAAGGTGGTTTTCGAAAGGGGGAGGATGAGGCCGAGCCTCAAGATGGAGAGGGAGCTGAAAATGGGCTGAATGATGATAAATTAGATGGTAGTGAAGATGTCTATCCACAAGAAGGGGAGTGTGTGGTTCCAAACTTTGTGGTTAGACGTGTCATGATTAGTAAGGCGATGGATGACCCGAGTCAAAGGGAAAATCTATTCCATACTAAGTGTCTTGTAAAGGGGAGTGTGTGCACCTTGGTGATTGATAGTGGTAGTTGTACAAATGTTGCGAGCCATGCTATGGTAAATTTCTTGAAGCTACCAACTACACTACACACTAGTCCTTACAAGCTACAATGGTTGAACGATTGTGGTGAATTAAAGGTCACAAGGCAATGTGTGATTCGGTTTAAGGTGGGAAACTACCACGATGAAGTGCTTTGTGACGTGATCCCAATGCAAGCATGTCACTTGTTGTTAGGTAGACCATGGCAATATGATAGGTCTACTAAACACGATGG
This sequence comes from Capsicum baccatum var. pendulum, assembly GCA_030864225.1. NCBI lineage: Eukaryota > Viridiplantae > Streptophyta > Magnoliopsida > Solanales > Solanaceae > Capsicum > Capsicum baccatum. The sequence goes on along the minus strand of CM061560.1, from coordinate 151,524,646 downwards.
GAGGTCCAACCGGTATACGCTTGAGAAGGATGGCCGAAAGGTCACACTTCACCCTCTTTCACCCTCCCAAGTAAATAAGTGGCATCAAAAGCTGAGAGAGTTAAAGTGAAAGGGGAAGGAAACCGGAAAGGGAGAAAAGGGGGGGAATGCCGTAGGTGAGGAAGTAGGGACATTCGAGGCTGTCCCAACGACAAGGGAGATGGAAAACGTAGTGTTGTTGGCTAGGAGGAAAGAACTCTTCTTGGACCATGATGAAAACAAGCCGATGTTACTTTTGGCCCATTGTTTTAATACTAACCCCACTAATTCTTCCATTTCCCCTTTGATTTCTTGTGTGTTGCAGGAGTATGAAGATGTATTTCCTCAAGAACTTCCGCAAGGATTGCCCCCACTTCGGGGAATTGAGCACCAAATTGATTTGGTGTCGGGTTCACAACTTCCAAACAAACCAGCCTATAGGAGCAATCCCATGGACACTAAGGAGCTTGAAAGACAAGTTCAGGAGCTTCTCAACAAGGGATACATCAAGGAAAGCATGAGTCCGTGTGCTGTTCCGGTGCTTTTGGTACCAAAGAAGGACGGAACTTGGCGCATGTGCGTCGATTGTAGAGCCATCAACAAAATCACGATAAGGTATCGTCATCCAATCCCTAGACTAGATGATATGTTATATGAGCTCCACGGCTCTTGTTTGTTTTCTAAAGTGGACCTTAGGAGCGGCTATCACCAAATTCGCATGTAACCTGGTGATGAGTGGAAGACCGCATTCAAGACCAAATTCGGTTTATATGAGTGGCTGGTCATGCCCTTCGGCCTTACCAATGCTCCTAGCACATTTATGAGGCTAATGAATCATGTAATTAAGCCTTATATTGGAAAGTTTGTGGTGGTTTACTTTGATGATGTGTTGGTGTATAGTAAATCTATTGATGATCATGTAATGCATTTGAGATGTGTGTTTGATGTGCTCCGAAAGGAGAAGCTGTATGCCAACATGGAGAAGTGTTCTTTTGGTGTTGATAAAGTTATATTCTTGGGTTTTGTCGTGAGCTCAAGGGGTGTGGAAGTGGACGATTCCAAGATAGACTCTATTCGAAGTTGGCCGACCCCTAAAACTATTGGAGAAATCCGAAGTTTCCACGGGTTGGCAAGCTTTTATAGGAGGTTTGTCAAAGGATTTAGTTCCATAGCAGCCCCCTTGACCGAGGCAATTAGAAAGGACGGACCCTTTAAATGGGGTGATGAGCAGGCTAGGGCTTTTGAGGCCTTGAAAGCTACGCTCATCTCGGCGCCTTTATTGCAATTGCCCGATTTTGATAAGATGTTTGAAGTAGAGTGTGATGCTAGTAAGGTTGGCATCGGGGCTGTTTTGATGCAAGAAGGTAAGCCCGTTGCTTATTTCAGTGAAAAGCTCAAAGGGGCAAATCTTAATTACTCAACTTATGATTTGGAGTTGTACGCCCTTGTTAGAGCCTTGGGAAATTGGCAACATTATTTGTGGCCTAAGGAGTTTGTGATACGAACGGATCATGAGTCGTTGAAACACCATAAGAGCCAAGACAAGTTGAATAGGTGTCATGCTAAGTGGATTGAGTTCATCGAGACTTTCCCTTATGTAATTCATTACAAAAGGGGAAAGGAAAATGTCGTTGCCGATGCCTTGTCTAGGAAGCATGTGCTTGTTGCTACCTTGTCTTCGAAATTGATGGGTTTTGAGAGCTTGCGGTTGTTGTATCCCGAGGAACCTACCTTTGCTCCTATTTTTAGAGAATGCGAAGAGTGGGGAAGGGACCGTTGGCTTAAGGAGAATGACCATTCCTCCTACTCTCGGTTCGATGGGTATTTGTTCAAGAGGAGGAGGTTGTGTGTTCCTTCTAGTTCTTGGAGGGAATTATTTGTGAGGGAGGCCCATGACGGAGGCCTCATGGGTCACTTTGGGGTAGACAAGACCCTCGAAATCTTAGAGGAGAACTTCTATTGGCCCAAAATGCGCAAAGACGTCACTAAAATTTGTAGTCAATGCATGGCCTGCCGGAGTGCGAAATCTCATCTCCTACCTCAAGGATTATACACCCCACTCCCTACTCCCCTTAGGCCTTGGTTGGACATTTCGATGGATTTTGTTTTGGGGCTGCCATGGACTAGAAAGGGCCGAGATAGCATTTTTTATATTGTTGATAGATTCTCTAAAATGGCTCATTTTATTCCATGTGCTAAAAACGAGGATGCTCGTAGTGTTGCTTCATTGTTTGTTGCACATGTTGTAAAGCTTCACGGGGTACCGAGGACTATTATGAGCGATAGGGACTCCAAGTTCCTAAGTCTCTTTTGGAAGTCCATGTGGAGTAGGCTTGGAACGAAGTTACTTTTCTCCACGTCTTGTCACCCACAAACCGATGGCCAAACGGAGGTAGTAAATAGAACCTTGGGGTCTATGCTACGTTCTATGGTTAAAGGTAAACTGACGTCATGGGAAGATCACCTACCCTTGGTGGAATTTGCATACAACCGGGTAATACATTCGAGCACGGGAATGACTCCCTTTGAATGTGTTTACGGCCTGAATCCCCTTACCCCTTTAGATCTCACTCCTTTGTCTAGTGATCTCATGACCAGCTTAGATGGAAATAAAAGAGCCGAGGCAATGAAGAAAATGCATGAGACGGTGCGGATCAAGCTTGAAAAGAAGAACCAAGAGATTGCAAAAAGGGTAAACAAAGGGAGAAGAAGGCTTGTGCTTGAACCCGGAGATTGGGTGTGGGTGCATCTTCGAAAGGATCGGTTTCCAGCTCAAAGGAAGTCCAAATTGCTGCCAAGGGGTGATGGTCCTTTCCAAGTACTTGAGAGAATCAATGACAACTCCTACAAGATTGACCTTCCACCGGAATATCAAGTGCACAACACTTTCAACGTTGGTGATCTCTCCCTCGTGGATGCGGCTGAAGATGAACAAATGCTGAATTTGAGGTCAAATTCCTCTCAAGATGGAGAGGATGATACGGTTAGGGCAGCCTCCATAGGTACACGGCCTTTCACACGAAGCCAAGCTCGGGAATTACAAAAACTCCAAGCTTTGTTCATGCAAATGGCCGTGTGTGAGTTGGTGATTGAACCAACCAAGGACCTAAATGTTTTTATGTGTGAAGAGAGGTCCTAATGTGTAATAAACTACTCTCCAAGGTTGGCACAAGAAGCAAGGGCGGATGGGTCATTTTACCCCTTTTGTTTGTAGTATAAATAGAACATGTTAGATAGTTATTCCTTAGTTTTTGAATGCTGATTTTTGTAACCTAAAACACTAAACCTTTCCTCTCTCTTCCACTCATAGAAGCCGCCCCTATTATCTCACAAGTAGAGGGATACTTGTATTGTCTCTTTGGCTAGAAACAAGGGTTTTGAGGTCGTTGAGTGCCTCTTGGTCCTCGTAAGAATTTGGTGTTTATATTCATTAGACTTAGGGTCCTCTCTTGATGTTAGGGTTCTTAGTTTCTTGAATGTTATATGTCAAGTTATCTATCTTTCTTTATCTTGTTGTTGTTGTTGATTTTGTTATCTTAAAGTCTAGTGAAGCCGTGTGGGGCTCTTTTCGATTCACTAGCATTGTTATCTATCTTGTTGTTCTTGTGTTGTGGGCTGAAAAACCGAAACTTAAACTTGTTGTTCTTGTGTTGTTGGACTGAAATCCGAGCCTACTTGAAGCTCTTGGTGTTGTTGGTTTGATTTTGTATCAATGTCTAAGTACTGCTTGAACACCTGCTTTATCAAGTCCATGAAATCTTTTGGGGCATTAGTAAGACCAAAGGACATGAATAGGAATTTAAAGTGACCATACCGAGTTCGGAAAGCTATTTTCGAAACATCATATTCCCTGACTCTGAGCTGATAATAGCCTGATCTGAGGTCTATCTTAGAGAAATAGCTGGCACCCTAAAATTGGTCAAATAAGTAATCAATATGGGGAAGTGGAGACTTGTTCTTGACCATGACTTTATTGAGCTGATGATAATCAATGCACATTCTGAGAAAACCATCTTTTTCTTATGCACAAATAAGACTGGTGTACCCTATGGAGACACGGTGGGACTGATGAACCCCTTATCTAAGAGATCCTTCAACTGCTCTTTCAATTCTCTAAGTTCTGTTTATGCCATTCTATATGGCGAAATAGATATAGGATGAGTATTTGGAAGAAGATCAATGCCAAAGTCTATTTCCCTTTTGGGAGGAATTTTAGGAAGATCTTTGGAAATACATCTAAATATTCATTCACGACTGGGACTGAATCAAGACTGGGAGTTTTGAAACTAGTATCCTTAACTCAAACAAGATGATAGACACATTATTTAGACATTATTTTCCTTGCCCGTAGGAAACAAGCTAGCCTCTGAACACTGAAGTACTACCCCTCCACTCTAGGATGGGTTTATTCGGAAACTAAAACTAGACTATTCTATTTCTCAAGTCGACTATGGCATAGCTGTGGTGAAGCAAATCCATGCCGAGAATGACATCAAAATCAGTCATCTCTAATTTGACAACGTCTGCTGAAGTGACTATATGAAATATCATAATCGGACAGTTCTTGTATACCCGTCAGGCTATGATGGTTTTACCCATTGGGGTAGAGACTAAAAAGGGTTCTGCTAGAATTTCGGTACTAATTCCAAAATTGCCTGCTATATAAGGAGTAACAAAAGACAAAGAAAAACCTGGATCTAGCAGAGCATAAACATGCAAGTGAAATATCTGTAATGTACCAGTAACCACATAAGGAGAATTTTCCTAATCCTTTCGAGACTGGAGAGCATAAAGTCTTGATACGGTTAGGGCAGCCTCCACAGGTACACGGCCTTTCACACGAAGCCAAGCTCGGGAATTACAAAAACTCCAAGTTTGTTCATGCAAATGGCCGTGTGTGAGTTGGTGATTGAACCAACCAAGGACCTAAACGTTTTTATGTGTGAAGAGAGGTCCTAATGTGTAATAAACTACTCTCCAAGGTTGGCACAAGAAGCAAGGGTGGATGGGTCATTTTACCCCTTTTGTTTGTAGTATAAATAGAACATGTTAGAGAGTTGTTCCCTAGTTTTTGAATGCTGATTTTTGTAACCTAAAAACACTAAACATTTCCTCTCTCTTCCACTCATAGAAGCCGCCCCTATTATCTCACAAGTAGAGGGATACTTGTGTTGTCTCTTTGGCTAGAAACAAGGGTTTTGAGGTTGTTGAGTGCCTCTTGGTCCTCGTAAGAACTTGGTGTTTATATTCATTAGACTTAGGGTCCTCTCTTGATGTTAGGGTTCTTAGTTTCTTGAATGTTATATGTCAAGTTATCTATCTTTCTTTATCTTGTTATTGTGTTGATTTTGTTATCTTAAAGTCTAGTGAAGCCGTGTGGGGCTCTTTTCGATTCACTAGCATTGTTATCTATCTTGTTGTTCTTGTGTTGTGGGCTGAAAAACCGAAACTTAAACTTGTTGTTCTTGTGTTGTTGGACTGAAATCCGAGCCTACTTGAAGCTCTTGGTGTTGTTGGTTTGATTTTGTATCATTTGGTATCAAAGCAAGACCGGTTGTGTTCCAACATAACCCATCTTGGGCTAGTTCACGGCTTAAACAAACTACACCAAAAAGAAATTCTGAAAATCTGTCCATTAAAAGTTGAAACCAAGAATGATGTTGTATGTTTAGATCTAGGTGTTATTTTGCTTGTTTAGTGAGTTTCTAGTGTTGGTTTCTTTCTCACCAACACTAAAGTGTCTAGATCCAAAAGTTGAGCATGAAAACTTGAACATTGTGTAGTGACTTGAAGTGGCCGAAAGTTGTATGTTGTTGATAACCAAAAAAAAAAATCGGTGGTTGTGTGTTTATGTGCTAAAGAAGTTGATGAAGTTTGTTGAGGTGTTCATCTTTTGAACTTGTTCATCTTGTTGTGTGCTCAAGTGGTAAGACAAGCTATAAAGTTGTTGTGAAAGACTTGCACCCATCACCTTTTAGTCTTGTCAATCACTTTTCCCTAATTCAAGGAGCCTTGTTTTGTGGGATTAGTCAACCAAACCCCACTTTCTTGAGTTTGAAAAGGGTGAAATACTACAAGACTTTATTTTTCCCACCAAAACACTTTGCAAACTATAACAAGTTGTGTGAATATTAACACAAAACAAAAAAAAAAAGAGAGAAGAAGAACGTGTGGAACCATTGCATGCTGCCACGTCGCTATAAGCTCAACTTAGGATATTCTTTGGTTGCTAATTGTTGATCCTTGGTTTCCCTTACTTGGTCCTAGAACTAATTAACAAACTAGTACCTTCCTACTAGGTTGTCAACTAGTTCCTTGAACCGTTTGTTCGTGTCAACGATTATTTGAGTGCTTTTATTCGTTTGAACGAATTGCTGATTTTGACTCTAGTCCGACAAGAATTCTTTGAGTCTTCAAACAAGAATCCATTCCGGATAAGAGCTTACTCATACCTTAAAAATCTCACGGTTACTAGCCAATTATACAACACATGTGGAACACGAACTTGTGGTGAACTAAAGCGGATAATACCTTGACAATGGAAGGAGCTACGTCTCATAATGTGGATACTAATGCCCTTGATTCTATGAGGGTCACTCTTGAGGCCGTTACCCGGACACTTGAAAGGTTGAATTCGGAATTTGGGGCCGTGAGAGGGGACTTGGCAGCAATCAAGGGGGAAGTGTCGACTATTAGTGGGAGATTAGAACAAGTGGAGAGTCAAAGGAACTCTCGTCCTTCTACTCCTCTACATGTATCTACCAATGGTCATGATAGGACCTCCTCCGCAACCATCACCCCCGAAACAGTCCACCAAATGCTAAATGCACCCCAAGCTCCACTAAATACCGCAAGCCAAACTACCTCTTTTCCTCCAAACCGAGACTCCACTAGACCACTACATTTCCAAGCCCCTCAAATTCCACAAGAGGGATTTGGACGCCAAGTACCTCCACTAAATTCGAACCCTCCATTCCAAGCTCCATTAACCCAAAGACCGCAAATTCCAAATCCTCCGAATCAAAATGGCCAAGGCCGGCCAGCCCACTTTGAAGGATACGGTGGAGAGGAGTATGAAGGAGATGGAGCCTTTGATGATGCTTATATGAGGGAGGAGGAGTTAAGAGGGGGTCGAGGAGAACCTAGGAGATACCGGGGGTATGGAGATAGGGGAAACCGACACCAAGAGAGAGACATAGGCATCAACACCATCAAGTTGAGCCTACCCATCTTTAAGGGTGAAAGTGACCCCGAGACCTACTTAACTTGGGAATCGGCTTGTGACAAAGTTTTCCAAGTTAATGACATCTCGGAAGAAAAGAAGAGTTGCTACGCTATAGCTCACCTCGAGGGCTATGCTAACACTTGGTGGGAGTATGTTAAACGATTTGGTAATGAATTAGTGGATGGGCAGCCACCACCTTGGTATCGGTTGAGGTATTTTATGAGACAACGATACCTTCCCGAGAGATATAGTCATGAGTTGCTCGCTAGATTATATGGCTTGCGGCAAGGAGGCAAGAGTGTGATGGCCTATTTTGACGAGTTCCAACAACTCATGTTGAAACTTGATCATCGTGGGGAGCAATCAGTCACGACATCATCCGGTTCAAGTGTGGGTTGAACAAAGAGATCTCCACTCATTTGACCCTTCACCGGTTTGAAACCATTGACGATATCTTCCAAGCAGCCCTAGAGATTGAAAGGGAACTTAAGGAGAGATCAGCCTTCAAGGCAAGGGTACAAACCCCCTCGGGTTGGCCCAAAAACAAGGACCAACCCGCCCCTACGAAGCTGCCCGAGTCCAAAACAGTCCCTAAGTTCCCTCCGAAACCGGAGGCTCACAAATATTCCAACCCAAAGGGGTTCCAATGCTTCAAGTTCCAAGGTTGGGGGCATAAGGCCAATGAATGTCCGAACCGGCACAATGTGATCCTACGAGAAGGGAAAGTGTACTACCTTGGTGAGAAGGTGGTTTTCGAAAGGGGGAGGATGAGGCCGAGCCTCAAGATGGAGAGGGAGCTGAAAATGGGCTGAATGATGATAAATTAGATGGTAGTGAAGATGTCTATCCACAAGAAGGGGAGTGTGTGGTTCCAAACTTTGTGGTTAGACGTGTCATGATTAGTAAGGCGATGGATGACCCGAGTCAAAGGGAAAATCTATTCCATACTAAGTGTCTTGTAAAGGGGAGTGTGTGCACCTTGGTGATTGATAGTGGTAGTTGTACAAATGTTGCGAGCCATGCTATGGTAAATTTCTTGAAGCTACCAACTACACTACACACTAGTCCTTACAAGCTACAATGGTTGAACGATTGTGGTGAATTAAAGGTCACAAGGCAATGTGTGATTCGGTTTAAGGTGGGAAACTACCACGATGAAGTGCTTTGTGACGTGATCCCAATGCAAGCATGTCACTTGTTGTTAGGTAGACCATGGCAATATGATAGGTCTACTAAACACGATGGGAGGTCCAACCGGTATACGCTTGAGAAGGATGGCCGAAAGGTCACACTTCACCCTCTTTCACCCTCCCAAGTAAATAAGTGGCATCAAAAGATGAGAGAGTTAAAGTGAAAGGGGAAGGAAACCGGAAAGGGAGAAAAGGGGGGGAATGCCGTAGGTGAGGAAGTAGGGACATTCGAGGCTGTCCCAACGACAAGGGAGATGGAAAACGTAGTGTTGTTGGCTAGGAGGAAAGAACTCTTCTTGGACCATGATGAAAACAAGCCGATGTTACTTTTGGCCCATTGTTTTAATACTAACCCCACTAATTCTTCCATTTCCCCTTTGATTTCTTGTGTGTTGCAGGAGTATGAAGATGTATTTCCTCAAGAACTTCCGCAAGGATTGCCCCCACTTCGGGGAATTGAGCACCAAATTGATTTGGTGCCGGGTTCACAACTTCCAAACAAACCAGCCTATAGGAGCAATCCCATGGACACTAAGGAGCTTGAAAGACAAGTTCAGGAGCTTCTCAACAAGGGATACATCAAGGAAAGCATGAGTCCGTGTGCTGTTCCGGTGCTTTTGGTACCAAAGAAGGACGGAACTTGGCGCATGTGCGTCGATTGTAGAGCCATCAACAAAATCACGATAAGGTATCGTCATCCAATCCCTAGACTAGATGATATGTTATATGAGCTCCACGGCTCTTGTTTGTTTTCTAAAGTGGACCTTAGGAGCGGCTATCACCAAATTCGCATGTAACCTGGTGATGAGTGGAAGACCGCATTCAAGACCAAATTCGGTTTATATGAGTGGCTGGTCATGCCCTTCGGCCTTACCAATGCTCCTAGCACATTTATGAGGCTAATGAATCATGTAATTAAGCCTTATATTGGAAAGTTTGTGGTGGTTTACTTTGATGATGTGTTGGTGTATAGTAAATCTATTGATGATCATGTAATGCATTTGAGATGTGTGTTTGATGTGCTCCGAAAGGAGAAGCTGTATGCCAACATGGAGAAGTGTTCTTTTGGTGTTGATAAAGTTATATTCTTGGGTTTTGTCGTGAGCTCAAGGGGTGTGGAAGTGGACGATTCCAAGATAGACTCTATTCGAAGTTGGCCGACCCCTAAAACTATTGGAGAAATCCGAAGTTTCCACGGGTTGGCAAGCTTTTATAGGAGGTTTGTCAAAGGATTTAGTTCCATAGCAGCCCCCTTGACCGAGGCAATTAGAAAGGACGGACCCTTTAAATGGGGTGATGAGCAGGCTAGGGCTTTTGAGGCCTTGAAAGCTACGCTCATCTCGGCGCCTTTATTGCAATTGCCCGATTTTGATAAGATGTTTGAAGTAGAGTGTGATGCTAGTAAGGTTGGCATCGGGGCTGTTTTGATGCAAGAAGGTAAGCCCGTTGCTTATTTCAGTGAAAAGCTCAAAGGGGCAAATCTTAATTACTCAACTTATGATTTGGAGTTGTACGCCCTTGTTAGAGCCTTGGGAAATTGGCAACATTATTTGTGGCCTAAGGAGTTTGTGATACGAACGGATCATGAGTCGTTGAAACACCATAAGAGCCAAGACAAGTTGAATAGGTGTCATGCTAAGTGGATTGAGTTCATCGAGACTTTCCCTTATGTAATTCATTACAAAAGGGGAAAGGAAAATGTCGTTGCCGATGCCTTGTCTAGGAAGCATGTGCTTGTTGCTACCTTGTCTTCGAAATTGATGGGTTTTGAGAGCTTGCGGTTGTTGTATCCCGAGGAACCTACCTTTGCTCCTATTTTTAGAGAATGCGAAGAGTGGGGAAGGGACCGTTGGCTTAAGGAGAATGACCATTCCTCCTACTCTCGGTTCGATGGGTATTTGTTCAAGAGGAGGAGGTTGTGTGTTCCTTCTAGTTCTTGGAGGGAATTATTTGTGAGGGAGGCCCATGACGGAGGCCTCATGGGTCACTTTGGGGTAGACAAGACCCTCGAAATCTTAGAGGAGAACTTCTATTGGCCCAAAATGCGCAAAGACGTCACTAAAATTTGTAGTCAATGCATGGCCTGCCGGAGTGCGAAATCTCATCTCCTACCTCAAGGATTATACACCCCACTCCCTACTCCCCTTAGGCCTTGGTTGGACATTTCGATGGATTTTGTTTTGGGGCTGCCATGGACTAGAAAGGGCCGAGATAGCATTTTTTATATTGTTGATAGATTCTCTAAAATGGCTCATTTTATTCCATGTGCTAAAAACGAGGATGCTCGTAGTGTTGCTTCATTGTTTGTTGCACATGTTGTAAAGCTTCACGGGGTACCGAGGACTATTATGAGCGATAGGGACTCCAAGTTCCTAAGTCTCTTTTGGAAGTCCATGTGGAGTAGGCTTGGAACGAAGTTACTTTTCTCCACGTCTTGTCACCCACAAACCGATGGCCAAACGGAGGTAGTAAATAGAACCTTGGGGTCTATGCTACGTTCTATGGTTAAAGGTAAACTGACGTCATGGGAAGATCACCTACCCTTGGTGGAATTTGCATACAACCGGGTAATACATTCGAGCACGGGAATGACTCCCTTTGAATGTGTTTACGGCCTGAATCCCCTTACCCCTTTAGATCTCACTCCTTTGTCTAGTGATCTCATGACCAGCTTAGATGGAAATAAAAGAGCCGAGGCAATGAAGAAAATGCATGAGACGGTGCGGATCAAGCTTGAAAAGAAGAACCAAGAGATTGCAAAAAGGGTAAACAAAGGGAGAAGAAGGCTTGTGCTTGAACCCGGAGATTGGGTGTGGGTGCATCTTCGAAAGGATCGGTTTCCAGCTCAAAGGAAGTCCAAATTGCTGCCAAGGGGTGATGGTCCTTTCCAAGTACTTGAGAGAATCAATGACAACTCCTACAAGATTGACCTTCCACCGGAATATCAAGTGCACAACACTTTCAACGTTGGTGATCTCTCCCTCGTGGATGCGGCTGAAGATGAACAAATGCTGAATTTGAGGTCAAATTCCTCTCAAGATGGAGAGGATGATACGGTTAGGGCAGCCTCCATAGGTACACGGCCTTTCACACGAAGCCAAGCTCGGGAATTACAAAAACTCCAAGCTTTGTTCATGCAAATGGCCGTGTGTGAGTTGGTGATTGAACCAACCAAGGACCTAAATGTTTTTATGTGTGAAGAGAGGTCCTAATGTGTAATAAACTACTCTCCAAGGTTGGCACAAGAAGCAAGGGCGGATGGGTCATTTTACCCCTTTTGTTTGTAGTATAAATAGAACATGTTAGATAGTTATTCCTTAGTTTTTGAATGCTGATTTTTGTAACCTAAAACACTAAACCTTTCCTCTCTCTTCCACTCATAGAAGCCGCCCCTATTATCTCACAAGTAGAGGGATACTTGTGTTGTCTCTTTGGCTAGAAACAAGGGTTTTGAGGTCGTTGAGTGCCTCTTGGTCCTCGTAAGAATTTGGTGTTTATATTCATTAGACTTAGGGTCCTCTCTTGATGTTAGGGTTCTTAGTTTCTTGAATGTTATATGTCAAGTTATCTATCTTTCTTTATCTTGTTGTTGTTGTTGATTTTGTTATCTTAAAGTCTAGTGAAGCCGTGTGGGGCTCTTTTCGATTCACTAGCATTGTTATCTATCTTGTTGTTCTTGTGTTGTGGGCTGAAAAACCGAAACTTAAACTTGTTGTTCTTGTGTTGTTGGACTGAAATCCGAGCCTACTTGAAGCTCTTGGTGTTGTTGGTTTGATTTTGTATCAATGTCTAAGTACTGCTTGAACACCTGCTTTATCAAGTCCATGAAATCTTTTGGGGCATTAGTAAGACCAAAGGACATGAATAGGAATTTAAAGTGACCATACCGAGTTCGGAAAGCTATTTTCGAAACATCATATTCCCTGACTCTGAGCTGATAATAGCCTGATCTGAGGTCTATCTTAGAGAAATAGCTGGCACCCTAAAATTGGTCAAATAAGTAATCAATATGGGGAAGTGGAGACTTGTTCTTGACCATGACTTTATTGAGCTGATGATAATCAATGCACATTCTGAGAAAACCATCTTTTTCTTATGCACAAATAAGACTGGTGTACCCTATGGAGACACGGTGGGACTGATGAACCCCTTATCTAAGAGATCCTTCAACTGCTCTTTCAATTCTCTAAGTTCTGTTTATGCCATTCTATATGGCGAAATAGATATAGGATGAGTATTTGGAAGAAGATCAATGCCAAAGTCTATTTCCCTTTTGGGAGGAATTTTAGGAAGATCTTTGGAAATACATCTAAATATTCATTCACGACTGGGACTGAATCAAGACTGGGAGTTTTGAAACTAGTATCCTTAACTCAAACAAGATGATAGACACATTATTTAGACATTATTTTCCTTGCCCGTAGGAAACAAGCTAGCCTCTGAACACTGAAGTACTACCCCTCCACTCTAGGATGGGTTTATTCGGAAACTAAAACTAGACTATTCTATTTCTCAAGTCGACTATGGCATAGCTGGGGTGAAGCAAATCCATGCCGAGAATGACATCAAAATCAGTCATCTCTAATTTGACAACGTCTGCTGAAGTGACTATATGAAATATCATAATCGGACAGTTCTTGTATACCCGTCAGGCTATGATGGTTTTACCCATTGGGGTAGAGACTAAAAAGGGTTCTGCTAGAATTTCGGTACTAATTCCAAAATTGCCTGCTATATAAGGAGTAACAAAAGACAAAGAAAAACCTGGATCTAGCAGAGCATAAACATGCAAGTGAAATATCTGTAATGTACCAGTAACCACATAAGGAGAATTTTCCTAATCCTTTCGAGACTGGAGAGCATAAAGTCTTGATACGGTTAGGGCAGCCTCCACAGGTACACGGCCTTTCACACGAAGCCAAGCTCGGGAATTACAAAAACTCCAAGTTTGTTCATGCAAATGGCCGTGTGTGAGTTGGTGATTGAACCAACCAAGGACCTAAACGTTTTTATGTGTGAAGAGAGGTCCTAATGTGTAATAAACTACTCTCCAAGGTTGGCACAAGAAGCAAGGGTGGATGGGTCATTTTACCCCTTTTGTTTGTAGTATAAATAGAACATGTTAGAGAGTTGTTCCCTAGTTTTTGAATGCTGATTTTTGTAACCTAAAAACACTAAACATTTCCTCTCTCTTCCACTCATAGAAGCCGCCCCTATTATCTCACAAGTAGAGGGATACTTGTGTTGTCTCTTTGGCTAGAAACAAGGGTTTTGAGGTTGTTGAGTGCCTCTTGGTCCTCGTAAGAACTTGGTGTTTATATTCATTAGACTTAGGGTCCTCTCTTGATGTTAGGGTTCTTAGTTTCTTGAATGTTATATGTCAAGTTATCTATCTTTCTTTATCTTGTTATTGTGTTGATTTTGTTATCTTAAAGTCTAGTGAAGCCGTGTGGGGCTCTTTTCGATTCACTAGCATTGTTATCTATCTTGTTGTTCTTGTGTTGTGGGCTGAAAAACCGAAACTTAAACTTGTTGTTCTTGTGTTGTTGGACTGAAATCCGAGCCTACTTGAAGCTCTTGGTGTTGTTGGTTTGATTTTGTATCATTTGGTATCAAAGCAAGACCGGTTGTGTTCCAACATAACCCATCTTGGGCTAGTTCACGGCTTAAACAAACTACACCAAAAAGAAATTCTGAAAATCTGTCCATTAAAAGTTGAAACCAAGAATGATGTTGTATGTTTAGATCTAGGTGTTATTTTGCTTGTTTAGTGAGTTTCTAGTGTTGGTTTCTTTCTCACCAACACTAAAGTGTCTAGATCCAAAAGTTGAGCATGAAAACTTGAACATTGTGTAGTGACTTGAAGTGGCCGAAAGTTGTATGTTGTTGATAACCAAAAAAAAAAAATCGGTGGTTGTGTGTTTATGTGCTAAAGAAGTTGATGAAGTTTGTTGAGGTGTTCATCTTTTGAACTTGTTCATCTTGTTGTGTGCTCAAGTGGTAAGACAAGCTATAAAGTTGTTGTGAAAGACTTGCACCCATCACCTTTTAGTCTTGTCAATCACTTTTCCCTAATTCAAGGAGCCTTGTTTTGTGGGATTAGTCAACCAAACCCCACTTTCTTGAGTTTGAAAAGGGTGAAATACTACAAGACTTTATTTTTCCCACCAAAACACTTTGCAAACTATAACAAGTTGTGTGAATATTAACACAAAACAAAAAAAAAAAGAGAGAAGAAGAACGTGTGGAACCATTGCATGCTGCCACGTCGCTATAAGCTCAACTTAGGATATTCTTTGGTTGCTAATTGTTGATCCTTGGTTTCCCTTACTTGGTCCTAGAACTAATTAACAAACTAGTACCTTCCTACTAGGTTGTCAACTAGTTCCTTGAACCGTTTGTTCGTGTCAACGATTATTTGAGTGCTTTTATTCGTTTGAACGAATTGCTGATTTTGACTCTAGTCCGACAAGAATTCTTTGAGTCTTCAAACAAGAATCCATTCCGGATAAGAGCTTACTCATACCTTAAAAATCTCACGGTTACTAGCCAATTATACAACACATGTGGAACACGAACTTGTGGTGAACTAAAGCGGATAATACCTTGACAATGGAAGGAGCTACGTCTCATAATGTGGATACTAATGCCCTTGATTCTATGAGGGTCACTCTTGAGGCCGTTACCCGGACACTTGAAAGGTTGAATTCGGAATTTGGGGCCGTGAGAGGGGACTTGGCAGCAATCAAGGGGGAAGTGTCGACTATTAGTGGGAGATTAGAACAAGTGGAGAGTCAAAGGAACTCTCGTCCTTCTACTCCTCTACATGTATCTACCAATGGTCATGATAGGACCTCCTCCGCAACCATCACCCCCGAAACAGTCCACCAAATGCTAAATGCACCCCAAGCTCCACTAAATACCGCAAGCCAAACTACCTCTTTTCCTCCAAACCGAGACTCCACTAGACCACTACATTTCCAAGCCCCTCAAATTCCACAAGAGGGATTTGGACGCCAAGTACCTCCACTAAATTCGAACCCTCCATTCCAAGCTCCATTAACCCAAAGACCGCAAATTCCAAATCCTCCGAATCAAAATGGCCAAGGCCGGCCAGCCCACTTTGAAGGATACGGTGGAGAGGAGTATGAAGGAGATGGAGCCTTTGATGATGCTTATATGAGGGAGGAGGAGTTAAGAGGGGGTCGAGGAGAACCTAGGAGATACCGGGGGTATGGAGATAGGGGAAACCGACACCAAGAGAGAGACATAGGCATCAACACCATCAAGTTGAGCCTACCCATCTTTAAGGGTGAAAGTGACCCCGAGACCTACTTAACTTGGGAATCGGCTTGTGACAAAGTTTTCCAAGTTAATGACATCTCGGAAGAAAAGAAGAGTTGCTACGCTATAGCTCACCTCGAGGGCTATGCTAACACTTGGTGGGAGTATGTTAAACGATTTGGTAATGAATTAGTGGATGGGCAGCCACCACCTTGGTATCGGTTGAGGTATTTTATGAGACAACGATACCTTCCCGAGAGATATAGTCATGAGTTGCTCGCTAGATTATATGGCTTGCGGCAAGGAGGCAAGAGTGTGATGGCCTATTTTGACGAGTTCCAACAACTCATGTTGAAACTTGATCATCGTGGGGAGCAATCAGTCACGACATCATCCGGTTCAAGTGTGGGTTGAACAAAGAGATCTCCACTCATTTGACCCTTCACCGGTTTGAAACCATTGACGATATCTTCCAAGCAGCCCTAGAGATTGAAAGGGAACTTAAGGAGAGATCAGCCTTCAAGGCAAGGGTACAAACCCCCTCGGGTTGGCCCAAAAACAAGGACCAACCCGCCCCTACGAAGCTGCCCGAGTCCAAAACAGTCCCTAAGTTCCCTCCGAAACCGGAGGCTCACAAATATTCCAACCCAAAGGGGTTCCAATGCTTCAAGTTCCAAGGTTGGGGGCATAAGGCCAATGAATGTCCGAACCGGCACAATGTGATCCTACGAGAAGGGAAAGTGTACTACCTTGGTGAGAAGGTGGTTTTCGAAAGGGGGAGGATGAGGCCGAGCCTCAAGATGGAGAGGGAGCTGAAAATGGGCTGAATGATGATAAATTAGATGGTAGTGAAGATGTCTATCCACAAGAAGGGGAGTGTGTGGTTCCAAACTTTGTGGTTAGACGTGTCATGATTAGTAAGGCGATGGATGACCCGAGTCAAAGGGAAAATCTATTCCATACTAAGTGTCTTGTAAAGGGGAGTGTGTGCACCTTGGTGATTGATAGTGGTAGTTGTACAAATGTTGCGAGCCATGCTATGGTAAATTTCTTGAAGCTACCAACTACACTACACACTAGTCCTTACAAGCTACAATGGTTGAACGATTGTGGTGAATTAAAGGTCACAAGGCAATGTGTGATTCGGTTTAAGGTGGGAAACTACCACGATGAAGTGCTTTGTGACGTGATCCCAATGCAAGCATGTCACTTGTTGTTAGGTAGACCATGGCAATATGATAGGTCTACTAAACACGATGGGAGGTCCAACCGGTATACGCTTGAGAAGGATGGCCGAAAGGTCACACTTCACCCTCTTTCACCCTCCCAAGTAAATGAGTGGCATCAAAAGATGAGAGAGTTAAAGGGAAAGGGGAAGGAATCCGGAAAGAGAGAAAAGGGGGGGGATGCCGTTGGTGAGGAAGTAGGGACATCTGAGGCTGTCCCAACGACAAGGGAGATAGAAAACGTAGTGATGTTGGCTAGGAGGAAAGAACTCTTCGTGGACCATGATGAAAACAAGCCGATGTTACTTTTGGCCCATTGTTTTAATACTAATCCCACTAATTCTTCCATTTCCCCTTTGATTTCTTGTGTATTGCAGGAGTATGAAGATGTATTTCCTCAAGAACTTCCACAAGGATTGCCCCCTCTACGGGGAATTGAGCACCAAATTGATTTGGTGCCGGGTTCACAACTTCCAAACAAACCGGCCTATAGGAGCAATCCCATGGACACTAAGGAGCTTGAAAGACAAGTTGAGGAGCTTCTCAACAAGGGATACATCAAGGAAAGCATAAGTCCGTGTGTTGTTCCGGTGGTTTTGGTACCAAAGAAGGACGGAACTTGGCGCATGTGCGTCGATTGTAGAGCCATCAACAAAATCACGATAAGGTATCGTCATCCAATCTCTAGACTAGATGATATGTTAGATGAGCTCCACGGATCTTGTTTGTTTTCTAAAGTGGACCTTAGGAGCGGCTATCACCAAATTCGCATGCAACCCGGTGATGAGTGGAAGACCGCATTCAAGACCAAATTCGGTCTATATGAGTGGCTGGTCATGCCCTTCGGCCTTACCAATGCTCCTAGCACATTTATGAGGCTAATGAATCATGTAATGAAGCCTTATATTGGAAAGTTTGTGGTGGTTTACTTTGATGATGTGTTGGTGTATAGTAAATCTATTGATGATCATGTAATGCATTTGAGATGTGTGTTTGATGTGCTCCGAAAGGAGAAGCTGTATGCCAACATGGAGAAGTGTTCTTTTGGTGTTGATAAAGTTATATTCTTGGGTTTTGTCCTGAGCTCAAGGGGTTTGGAAGTGGACGATTCCAAGATAGACTCTATTCGAAGTTGGCCGACCCCTAAAACTATTGGAGAAATCCGAAGTTTCCACGGGTTGGCAAGCTTTTATAGGAGGTTTGTCAAAGGATTTATTTCCATAGCAGCCCCCTTGACCGAGGCAATTAGAAAGGACGGACCCTTTAAATGGGGTGATGAGCAGGCTAGGGCTTTTGAGGCCTTGAAAGCTACGCTCATCTCGGTGCCTTTATTGCAATTGCCCGATTTTGATAAGATGTTTGAAGTAGAGTGTGATGCTAGTAAGGTTGGCATCGGGGCTGTTTTGATGCAAGAAGGTAAGCCCGTTGCTTATTTCAGTGAAAAGCTCGAAGGGGCAACTCTTAATTACTCAACTTATGATTTGGAGTTGTACGCCCTTGTTAGAGCCTTGGAAATTTGGCAACATTATTTGTGGCCTAAGGAGTTTGTGATACGAATGGATCATGAGTCGTTGAAACACCTTAAGAGCCGAGACAAGTTGAATAGGCGTCATGCTAAGTGGATTGAGTTCATCGAGACTTTCCCTTATGTAATTCATTACAAAAGGGGAAAGGAAAATGTTGTTGCCGATGCCTTGTCTAGGAAGCATGTGCTTGTTGCTAGCTTGTCTTCGAAATTGATGGGTTTTGAGAGCTTGCGGTTGTTGTATCCCGAGGATCCTACCTTTGCTCCTATTTTTAGGGAATGCGAAGAGTGGGGAAGGGACCGTTGGCTTAAGGAGAATGACCATTCCTCCTACTCTCGGTTCGATGGGTATTTGTTCAAGGGGAGGAGGTTGTGTGTTCCTTCTAGTTCTTGGAGGGAATTATTTGTGAGGGAGGCCCATGACTGAGGCCTCATGGGTCACTTTGGGGTAGACAAGACCCTCGGAATCTTAGAGGAGAACTTCTATTAGCCCAAAATGCGCAAAGACGTCACTAAAATTTGTAGTCAATGTGTGGCCTGTCGGAGTACGAAGTCTCGTCTCCTACCTCAAGGATTATACACCCCACTCCCTACTCCCCTTAGGCCTTGGTTGGACATTTCGATGGATTTTGTTTTGGGGCTGCCAAGGACTAGAAAGGGCCGAGATAGCATTTTTGTTATTGTTGATAGATTCTCTAAAATGGCTCATTTTATTCCATGTGCTAAAACCGAGGATGCTCGTAGTGTAGCTTCATTATTTTTTGCACATGTTGTAAAGCTTCACGGGGTACCAAGGACTATTGTGAGCGATAGGGACTCCAAGTTCCTAAGTCTCTTTTGGAAGTCCATGTGGGGTAGGCTTGGAACGAAGTTACTTTTCTCCACGTCTTGTCACCCACAAACCGATGGCCAAACGGAGGTAGTAAATAGAACCTTGGGGTCTATGCTACGTTCTATGGTTAAAGGTAAACTGACTTCATGGGAAGATCACCTACCCTTGGTGGAATTTGCATACAACCGGGTAATACATTCGAGCACGGGAATGACTCCCTTTGAATGTGTTTACGGCCTGAATCCCCTTACCCCTTTAGATCTCACTCATTTGTCTAGTGATCTCATGACCAGCTTAGATGGAAATAAAAGAGCCGAGGCAATTAATAAAATGCATGAGACGGTGCGGATCAAGCTTGAAAAGAAGAACCAAGAGATTGCAAAAAGGGTAAACAAAGGGAGAAGAAGGCTTGTGCTTGAACCCGGAGATTGGGTGTGGGTGCATCTTCGAAAGGATCGGTTTCCAGCTCAAAGGAAGTCCAAATTGCTGCCAAGGGGTGATGGTCCTTTCCAAGTACTTGAGAGAATCAATGACAACGCCTACAAGATTGACCTTCCACCGGAATATCAAGTGCACAACACTTTCAACGTTGGTGATCTCTCCCTTGTGGATGCGGTTGAAGATGACCAAATGCTGAATTTGAGGTCAAATTCCTCTCAAGATGGAGAGGATGATACGGTTAGGGCAGCCTCCACAGGTACACGGCCTTTCACACGAAGCCAAGCTCGGGAATTACAAAAGCTCCAAGCTTTGTTCATGCAAATGGCCGTGTGTGAGTTGGTGATTGAACCAACCAAGGACCTAAACGTTTTTATGTGTGAAGAGAGGTCCTAATGTGTAATAAACTACTCTCCAAGGTTGGCACAAGAAGCAAGGGCGGATGGGTCATTTTACCCCTTTTGTTTGTAGTATAAATAGAACATGTTAGAGAGTTGTTCCCTAGTTTTTGAATGCTGATTTTTGTAACCTAAAAACACTAAACATTTCCTCTCTCTTCCACTCATAGAAGCCGCCCCTATTATCTCACAAGTAGAGGTATACTTGTGTTGTATCTTGGGCTAGAAACAAGGGTTTTGAGGTTGTTGAGTGCCTCTTGGTCCTCGTAAGAACTTGGTGTTTATATTCATTAGACTTAGGGTCCTCTCTTGATGTTAGGGTTCTTAGTTTCTTGAATGTTATATGTCAAGTTATCTATCTTTCTTTATCTTGTTATTGTGTTGATTTTGTTATCTTAAAGTCTAGTGAAGCCGTGTGGGGCTCTTTTCGATTCACTAGCATTGTTATCTATCTTGATGTTCTTGTGTTGTGGGCTGAAAAACCAAAACTTAAACTTGTTGTTCTTGCGTTATTGGACTGAAATCCGAGCCTACTTGAAGCTCTTGGTGTTGTTGGTTTGATTTTGTATCAAGTCTGTTTGGACGTTGCCCACTAGTAGCCCTAGAAGTGGATCCCTGCTGATTTGGGCGATAGAACTAAGATGAGGAACGGTTCTGCTAACCCTGATAACCTGAATGGGGACAATCTCTAACTCTGCATGGCTTGCCATATCCGAAATAAGGCATCGCTGCCAGCTCTATAAACACCCCTGTAGTTCTTACCATAAGTCTGACAAAGGGGATTAGTTCGGGCATTACTGACACTGCCCGGAGACTTAGATCCTGGAGCCTTATCTTTATTACCATCCCTAAAAGAGCTGGAGAACTACCCAAAAAAGGAGCTAGAACTGATGACTTAGGACGAAACTAAGAACGATTTCCTTCTTCTGATTTGGGCTGAGCAAAGTTAAAACTACCTATCCTTGCTCTCTTATTCTGCTTCTCCCTCATATTAATCTTTTTATCCTCTATCTACTGAGCATGAGTCATAAGCCTAGATAAAGTCATGTCACTATTCAACATCGCAGACCTACACTCATTGACCACACTATCATTCACCCTAAAAACAAACTTACTCATCTTGGCCCTGCTATCTGCAACTACATGAGGGGCATATCTAGCTAATTGAGTAAACTTAAGAGAATACTTTTCACCATCATGTTGCCCTACCTGAGGTTGATGAATTGTAACACCTTTGCTTCTCTCAGCTCTAGGAGAAAGAACCTCTTTAAGAATGCGATGGCAAACTCCTCCCACTCTATAGGTCATGCATCAACTGACCTTTCTGACTTCCACTGCTTGTACTAAGTGTGGAAAACATCCTACAACTGATATTCATCTAGCTCAGCACTCTCACTAGGAGTAACCTCCATGATGTCTATAACCTTTTAAACCTGAACGATAAATTCCTGAGGGTCTTCATCTGACTTAGACCCGAGAAAGGATGGAGGATTCATTCGGGTGATGTCCTAAATCCTGGCTGCAGCTGAATTGGCCACTGGGTTGGCTGAAACAACAGATGGTCGTTCATTCTAAGCAATAAATGACTGAGCAAGAGTAGTGAATGCAGCTATGAACTCTGCATGAGAAACATGTTCGCCCAAAGAATCTTTGGGCTGAGGGGCTAGCTGATTCTCATTTCTTCTTTTTGGAGGCATGTTCTGTAGAAGAATGGGAGAAAAAGATTAGACCAAGAGATTAGCTTGAGATTATGCTTACTGGCATGACATGAATACTGAAAGAAGGGAAACTATTCCTAAAACATCTTATAGCCTGCTACATATAAATGTGGCGTGCAATACACCCATGCACAAGACTCTACTAGATGCGGCTTTCAGACTTCCTAGGATACTATTTAACCTTAGGCTCTGATACCAAGTTTGTGATGCCCTGAATTTGGTACCCGGAATGCTACACAGTGCTCATGACCCCGAAGGACCACAAGCTAACCCATGACTGATATATGTACCTGAACACTGTATAATATACTGTGTAAATATAAAAATAAAGGTTGTAAAGCAGTAAGGTTCAAACTAATACATAATACCTAATAAAATATAACATCTGTGAGGGGTATAAAATACCCAAAACAAACTAATAAACTGACTGAACATAATAGTTTGAAAAGCCTCTAACTGTCTAAATAACGAGTTAATGAGATATGTCCCCAACTAACTCAAACTACTGAAATAAACTAAGTACTAAAATGATAAGATAATGCTCATGTCCTCAAAGGATGAGGACTCACTGCTGACTCTGACTGCTGAGTAATGGAATGCTACTAATGCTATGGAGCTCGTGCTTCTGAACCTATGGTATAAAACACCATAGCACAAATGCTTCAGTATAATTGAATGTACTGGTATCCATGTGAGGTAGGCTGAATGCAAAGGATTCACATGTATGAACTATACTAACTGACTAAACAACTTAAATGTGAGAATACATGCCTGATACATAATAACTATAATTGAGTTTGTGATAACATAATTACTGAATCTATGTACTGATAACATGAGATACTGATAACCATATGTAACGCCCCAAAATTTAGGTCCCAAGATGTCACACGGTGCTTAGGTACACAAGTGACCCCAAGCTAACCCTCCTACTGGCTTAATTCATAAACAACTGGATAAAATGCTTAAATCTATATAAAATCAACGAAAATATAGAACTTCTCTTAACTTATATAAACATGAACTTTACAAGATTACAACTCTACTTTTACCAAACGAAACTAAAACTGAATACATTAACTTCTACTGACTGTCTATAAAACCTCTACTGGTACTGAATTTAGATAGCTGGGTCATGACTACCAACTATCTAAGCTCAATACGAATAAAATAAAAAAAAATACAATACTTCTCGAACTGCATAAACAACTCAATCCCTCAAATCAAAAGGACTCGTCACCTACTGAATGGGAGCAGCAGACTAACTGAATGCAGTATCTGCGCTATAACTTCCACCTACATTATAAGACACTATAGCATATAGAAATATATGGGGGTCAGTACTTTAAGGAATGTACTGAGTATGTGGGGGTGCAATGCAACGTTATAAATAATATCTTAAATGATTATGAAAATCATGCATGCTGACGATAACAACTTTCTTCGCTTGAATTAAATGAAATATATTCCTTGTAAATCATCAATATTAATACAAGAATTATAAATCTCATAAATCATTATACTCAACTCAAACTCTTTAAATCATGACTTAGAGTGACTCGGTATCTCATAAAAATTTGGACTATTATGGACTTGGGTGTTTCTTATAACCGACATAACTACACCATGTGAGCCGCATGGAGTCCAACGTATTTGCCTCCTAAGGAGAGAACCCCACATTGGTGGGAGAGTCGTACTTTTGCCAGGGAGTACAACCTCAATTTCACAATCACAATCCCACACTCGGCCTTTTGGCCCACAATTATAAACATCAATCCTACGGTGGCACGTAGTTTTGGGGAAATATCAAATTTCCCACTCGGTACTAAATACTCCTCCCAGACTCAGCTCAGAACGTGTTAGGAAATCCACCTTAATCAATATCAAATCATGGGTCTATCATAAAGACCAAAATAATAATATATCTCATCAGTAAATCATATACAACTGTGGATTCCTAACTCGACTCAAAATCAAACAATCTTTCTCAACATCAAGATGTATCAATTTATTAAGTCATGACAACATCAATAACTTTGAGGAAATATCAAGACTCATTATAACGACTCAATCTCATTAATCAATATACTCAATAATCCAATTTGTCATAAAGAAGTTTAAAGCTTGACTCATGTCTTGAAAGCACTTGAAATACCAACTCACGGTAGAAACATAAAATTCATAATATTAAATATCAAGTCAAAATTTGAAAATTTTATAATAATCATGTATCAAAAACATCAAGAAAACATCATAGGACTCATTCTTGACTCTCAAGCTCAAATATCAATATATACATTCAATAATCAACTTCTCATAGAAAAGCTTAAATCATGACTCTTATCTCAAATCATTCAGAAATCATCAACTCGTAATAACAATATTCAACTCATGGCATAAGTTATCAATTTAAGAAATAAATGATGAAATAGTCATGTGTATCAATATTGAATAGCTCAAATATTATAAATCATTAATAAAGTAATTTGGGTGTAAACCCACTTTGCAAAAAATCATGAATTTCAATAGTAGAAATTAAATCTTTGGGCACAAGAACGAAAGAAGCGTTCTTGTTCAAACCCCATATACCTTGGATTATGGATTTAAGATGAACAAGCTTGATTGGGAACTCTTCTTCACACTTTTGAGCTAATTTTCTTGATGCCTTTGACTTTAAAAATTTGATTCTTGGACAACTTGGTGAAATCTTTGGAAGATTCTTAAATTTCTTGGAGAAGATTTGATTTAAGATTTTAGAAGAAAACCCTAGTTTCTTGATCTTTTTTTCTTGGAAGAGAATGAGAGATAATGAAGGTTTTCTCCACTACTAGTATATATACAGGCGAAAAATGAGTGAAAAGGATCAAAATACCGTTTTAAAAATGTCCTTGAGTTGCTCGAAAAAAATGACTGACAACATCTGTGATAGACCGTCAGACTCGTGATAGGCCGTCACAAAATATCATCACAAAAGGGTCAAATTTTTAATTTTCTGCCTAAGGCTGACGATTCATCAGAAATCTCATCAAAAAGTGACGATGCCATCATAAATGGCATCAGAAACGTGATAGCCCGTCAGAACCGTCGTCACCATTTTCCAGCGTGACCATGTTGGAGTAAAATAGGCATAACTCTTTGCTCTAATATTGGATTTTGGAGAACATGGTATCTTTAGAAAGCTAATGCAATTATCTATCTATTGATAGGTCATTATCTCAAAAATTCCAAGTATAATGAGAGTTATTATTGTTTGAAGTTGACTATACCAATATCCTTCCCAAGAATTCAATCGGTAAGGAATATTTTGATTGGCCCAATCATTAGGACATCTTTAAGGCCTTAATACACACCATACTTGATTAGAAAACAACCAAATCACTATAATTTATTTCTCAAGATCTTGATTCATGGTTTCACTATTGGTTAGAGTCTCGGGAAATTATAAAATGGCTCTAACTTCCTCATCGGGTGTCCGATTTGAGTGAATCTTATGTCGATGGAAAGCTTATCCAATTCTCCACATGATAGAAAGTAGAATTTAGGTAAATACAACATGAGATAAACAACAATCAATTTGGAATTCATCCATATTCACTCAAAAGATGGATTTAGGCTTAAGAAACGATCGGGGTATTACAATATCTCCCCCTTGAAAACATTCATCCTCGAATGTTGCTTTTTGGCCAAGAATATAGAGAAAACTGAATACACACAGCTGAAACAACTTGCTAATCTGAATCTATATCTTTCTTAATTTTGAAGTACTTCGTTGAATGTATAAACTCATGATGAGAGTTGCTATACAGCTGGATCTGAGACTGAAAAAGAATAGATAGAGAACAACTGTAATTCTCGACTAAATCTGAGATGATTTGCCTTCTTCCTATATTAAAGAGCAGGCTCATACTGAGAGTTTATAATTCACTTGATGTGATAAGGATGCAATCGTACTCATAGACGGCGAAGAGATAATTTTTGCAGGCATAGGTTATGAGAAACGAGGATAAGACTACACAATGGGTATTACATTGTCTGGACTAGAATACTTAGAAAACAAAGATTATTCAATGAATGCTCACAGACTGAATCATAATTATATATTCGAATAGGGTTGATGAGAATCTTTATAAGTTTCACAACGAACCTTTCTATAGCACGATCTAAGATTTGAAAGAATGGAGACCTTTCCTAAATGTCTTGTAGCCTCTCAAAGAAAAGTACAGACGTCTCCGTATCGTTCTGCAAGACTCTACTAGACATGGATTCATAGACACCCTAGGACACTTGAACTCTGTGCTCTGATACCCAAGTTTGTAATGCCCCAAAATTTGGGTCCCAAGACATCATACGGTGAATAGGGACTCAAGTGACCCCAAGCTAACCCTTTTACTGGCTTAATTCATAAACAACTGGATAAAATGGTTAAATCTAAATAAAATCAGCGACAATGTAAAACTTCTCTGAACTTGATCAATATAAACATGAACTTTACAAGATTACAACTCTACTTTTACCAAACAAAATTGAAACTGAATACATCAACTTCTACTGACTATCTATGAAGCCTCTACTGGTACTGAATTTAGATAGTTGGGTCATGACTACCAACTATCTAAGCTCAATACAAATAAAATAAAAAAAATACAATACTTCTCGAACTGTATAAACAACTCAATCCCTCGAATCAAAAGGACTGTCACCTACTGAATGGAAGCGGTGGACTAACTGAATGTAGTATCTGCGCTATAACTTACACCTACATTATAAGACATTGTAGCATATAGAAATATATGGGGGTCAGTACTTTAAGGAATGTACTGAGTATGTGGGGGTGCAATGCAATGTTATAAATAATATCTTAAATGATTATGAAAATTATGCATGCTGACGATAACAACTTTCTTCGCTTGAATTAAATGAAATATATTCCTTGTAAATCATCAATATTAATACAAGCATTATAAATCTCATAAATCATTATACTCAACTCAAACTCTTTAAATCATGACTTAGAGTGACTCGGTAACTCATAAAAATTTGGACTATTATGGACTTGGGAGTTTCTTATAACCGACATAACTACACCATGTGAGCCGCATGGAGTCCAACGTATTTTCCTCCTAAGGAGAGAACCCCACATTGGCGGGAGCGTCGTACTCTTGCTAGGGAGTACAACCTCAATTTCACAATCACAATCCCACACTCAGCCTTTGGCCCATAATTATCAACATCAATCCTACAGTGGCACGTAGTTTTGGGGAAATACTAAATTTCCCGCTCGGTGCTAAATACTCCTCCCAAACTCAGCTCAAAACGCGATAGAAAATCCACTTTAATCAATATCAACTCATGGGTCTATCATAAAGAACAAAATAATAATATATCTCATTGATAAATCATATACAACTGTGGATTCCTGACTCAACTCAAAATCAAATAATCTTTCTCAACATCGAGATGTATCAATTCATTAAGTCATGGCAACATCAATAACTTTGAGGAAATATCAAGACTCATTATAATGACTCAATCTCATGAATCAATATACTCAATAATCCAATTTGTCATAAGAAAGTTTAAAGCTTGACACATGACTTGAAAGCACTTGAAATAACAACTCATGGTAAAACATAAAATTCACAATATTAAATATCAAGTCAAAATTTGGAAATTTTAAAATAATCATGTATCAAAAACTTCAAGAAAACATCATAGGACTCATTCACAATATTATGCATGCTAACGATAACAACTCATAATAACGATATTCAACTCATGGCATAAGTTATCAATTTAAGAAATAAATGATGAAATAGTCATGTGTATCAATATTGAATAGCTCAAATGTCATAAATCATTAATAAAGTAATTTGGGTGTAAACCGACTTTGCAAAAAATCATGAACTTCAATAGTAGAAATTAAATCTTTGGGCACAAGAACGAAAGAAGTGTTTTTGTTCAAACCCCACATACCTTGGATTATGGATTTAAGATAAACAAGCTTGATTGGGAACTCTTCTTCACACTTTTGAGCTAAGTTTCTTGATGCCTTTGACTTTAAAAATTTGATTCTTGGACAACTTGGTGAAATCTTTGGAAGATTCTTAAATTGAGAAGATTTGATTTAGGATTTTAGAAGAAAACCCTAGTTTCTTGATCTTTTTCTTGAAAGAGAATAAGAGATAATAAAGGTTTTCTCCACTACTAGTATATATACAGAAGCTAAAAATGAGTGAAAAATACCAAAATACCCTTTTAAAAATATTCTTGAGTTGCTGGAAAAAATGGCTGACGACATCCGTGATAGGCCGTCAGACCCGTGATAGGCCATCACGAAATGTCATCACAAAAGGGTCAAATTTTTTATTTTCTGCCTAAGGCTGATGACATCGTCAGAAATATCATTAAAAAGTGATGACGTCATCAAAAATGGCATAAAAAACGTGACAGACTGTCAGAACCGTCGTCACCGTTTTTCAGTTTGACCATGTTGGAGTAAAATAGGCATAACCCTTTGCTCTGATATCAAATTTTGGCAAAATTGGTATATTTGGAAATCTAATTCAATTATATATCTGTTGATAGGTTATGAGATCAAAAATTCTAAGTATAATGAGAGATATGCTTGTTTGAAGTTGACTATACTAGTATCCTTCCCAAGAATTCAATTGGTAAGGAATGTTTTGATTCGCCTAATCGTTAGGACATCTTTAAGGCCTTAATACACAACATCCTTAATTATAAAACAACCTAATCACTATAATTTATTTCTCAAGATCTTGATTCATGATTGCACTATTGGTTAGAGTCTCGGGGAATTACAAAATGGCTCTAGCTTCCTCACCGGGTGTCCGATTTGGGTGAATCTTATGTCGATGGAAAGATTATCCAATTTTACACATGATAGAAAGTAGAATTTAGGGAAATACAACATGAGATAAACAATAATCAATTTGGAAGTCATCCATATTCACTCAAAAGATGGATTTAGCCTTAAGAAACGATCGGGGTATTACACCGTATGATTGAAATAACTAATTCTGAGCAACTGTATCTGACAGCCTAGTTTTTGATGGAACTAGCTGAGTTTTGTTCAATTCTGAGATGACTGCATTTGACAGTCCTAAATTTTGTAAAACTATCTGAGTTTTATTTTTGAGACTAAATGACTATATCTGATAGTCCTAATCTATAATTGAAACTGTGGAAAGTAGTCATCTAACCGACATGCCCCATATAATGCAATATAGCTATGTTGGGGTATAATATTTAACGCAATTGGAAGGGTGTCAATACTGAACCACTAGTAAGGACAAGCTATCGGTTACCCTCATCTGACAGTGTCACCAAAAGAGAACGGTGGGACCCTTATCTGACAGTATTTATCCACCTCAACAACCCTCATCTGATAGTATTGATGTCTCAACCTATGCTGACTATATAGTTCTGGAACGCAAGGATGACTTCTAAGAATCACACCCTCATCTGACAGTGTGTTCCTATCTTTGGATTCACTCAGTGCTAATTCTTACTACTATCTGAATAGACACTAAACATAGATTACTGAACTAAACTGGACTATATTAACTGAGTTTTCATTGACTGAAGGAATAGCACTGAGATTACTATATTATTGAGCTTTCCTGAGTCACATAACTAACTAAGTTATATGGATCGTGGCTTGACTGAGGATATCATGAAAACATGGCACTAACTCTAGGCACACAGTTATATTTTTCTAGTACAAGTACCCTCAAGACTCGATGGAAAGAAACTGACAAAGCATGACTTTCTTGAATACATGACCAACATCACAATCCATAATACAATAAGTTGGAGATTTCATGAAGTACAAGTTCTAAAGCACCACAATGGCTACACATATATCCATACTTTATTGAATAAGATGTTTCATCAAACATTTGACGTGAATAAATGATACGGGACAAATGGCCATCTTATCTTTTGATGACATCTTTGGAGGCCAACACATAGAGGCTCAAGACTTGGTCACCTCGAGAATACAAGAACATGCATGGAGGACCCGTTTTGAGCGTAACTTAAAGCAATTTCGCGTATGGAAGATTGCTTGGAGCATTTAAGAGTGAGGACTCACGATTGTGGACCTTAATTAAGGGCATTTTTGACATTACACATGGTGTATTTACACACCATGACCGCACCTATCATTAAGGGCAAAGTGGTCTTTTTGTATTCTTTTGTATTACACTATAAATAGGTCATTTTAGCTCATTTCTTGGCAGATTTGGAAAGATG
This sequence comes from Capsicum baccatum var. pendulum, assembly GCA_030864225.1. Lineage (NCBI taxonomy): Eukaryota > Viridiplantae > Streptophyta > Magnoliopsida > Solanales > Solanaceae > Capsicum > Capsicum baccatum. The sequence goes on along the minus strand of CM061560.1, from coordinate 151,494,515 downwards.
AAGAATTGAAAGACATATTTTCTCTCTTTTGAGAGTGTAACACCCTTAGTTGTAGGGCTTGGAAAAGCCATCCTTAGCATAGGGCTTGGAAAAGCCAATATTGATCTTTGCTTGGAAACGGTAGATCTTAAGGTTAGTTCATTCCCTTGGTGGTCACCGTAAGAGTGTGGTTTTGATTGTTACATTCATTAGGGGTTAGTGTTGAAGTACACTTGGTTCTTAATCTTGTAATAATCTTGGTCTCACTATCTATCTTTATTTTCTTGCAAATCGTGTATGTGTTGTGTAGTGGACTGTTTTGGGGTCTTCGTTGAATCCAAAACTTGTATTATTGTTGTTCATCTTGTTCATCACGTTTCATTGCTATTTTGGTGTTAATATACACTCTTGTATCTTGTATTCTTGTTGTTAGTAGCGAATCCGAGTGTGGTCTCCATCTTGGTCCTCGAATCCTTAAGATTAGTGGACTGATTTGGTGTTTGTTTTGTGTTCCCTTCTCTTTCCCGTATCATTTGGTATCAAAGCATGGCTTGATATTGTTCCTACAAGATCAATCTTGGGCTTGCTTGTTATAAAATTAAAAAAAAAAAAAAATGAAAACTGAAATTTTCAGAAAATAGCAATCTGTCCACTTTGTGTTCTTGGCCGAAAATTGTGTTCTTGTTGTATCTTGGCCGAGATTTTTACTTGTCTTAAGTGTTTCTAGTGTTAGTATTGTTCTTCACTAACACTTTGAGTCTATATCTTGATTTGAGCCTTTGTTGTTGATGTTGTTATTGTGAACTTGGACTTAACAGATTGTTGTTGGTATTGTTGTTGCGGATTTAAAGTTTGGACTGTTTTGGACGTGTGGTGTGTTGTTGGTTCAAGGTTTGAACGTGTATTGTGGAGATTGTGTAGTGGAGTTTAAGCTTGGAAAAGTGTTTTTGATGTTTGGGGTCCAACTTGAACCTTGGAACTTCAAGACTCAAAGTTTGTGTTCTTGGTGTTCTTCACCATCTCTATATGTTGTTGAAGAAAAGGTGGTTGTTGATCTTATAAGTTGAACAAAGAGAGTGTGAATTGATGTTAGTCTTGCAAGGCATAAATCCAAGATTTAAGGTGTAAGACTTGTGGCTCAAAGACTTTTCCTACAACCACAAAAGACTTTATCAACCATTCCCCAACACTTCCTAGACTAGACTTCTACTTTTTCAGCTTTTCCTCATTCCAAGGACCTTGTTTTGTGGGACTACTTTTTCTTGTTTCAAGAACTTTGTTTTGTGGGACAAACCCACTTTTTCTTGTTTCAAGAACCTTGTCTTGTGGGACTAGTACAAGACAAAAGTCATCCTTTTAAGAGTGGACTTGTAGAGATTCAAGACTTGTGTTTTCCCTCCAAAACCAATTGTCACCCTTTCCAAATAGTGTGAAGATTTAAAATTTCAGAATTTGTGATTATATTGGGTGGGATCAAAACCAATTGCATGCTGCCACGTCATCCACTTGCTACTGTTCACGTCATTAATAAGCTCAAATTTCAGATTTTAGTAGTTTCCTTTTGTTGTTCCTTAGTTTCAATTTTATTGCTTCCAATTAATTAACAACTAGTAATCACCTACTTAGTTGTAGATTAATTGTTGAATCCGTTTCTTTCGTGTCTTCATTATTTGTGAGCTTTTCTCATTTTTAATTCGTTGTAACTTCTTTATTTCAAGTTCGTAAGGAAATTTTATTTTGTGTCTTGAGTCGATCAAACAAGAATCTATTCCGGCCACCAAGTAGAATTGACATCCTATTGACTACCGGAGTATAAGCAACTTTCAATATTCGCCGCTCCAATTGTGAGAATCACAAAGGTGAGTGTATACGAGTGTTGGTGAGGAGCTTTACTACTAATCTTGTTTGTTCATTTTGTAGGTTTAAAGGGTGATATAAGAGGAACATGAATTTGATAGCCGGGGATTATTGTGACTACAATATGGGAGACTATGATTGTAGTGAGGGTTTTTATGGCTACGAAGTTGAGGAAGATTGCGGAGGTTATGAAAATAGCCATGGTCAAAACATAGGCAGATTTGAAAATTACTGTTTTGAGGGAGAAAATGAGGTGAGTGAAGTGCCTAGTGCTTATGGTGACTTTGGAGATGATGTAGGACCTCGTGATGGATCTTATGATGAAGTTGGGACATGTGAGGAGTCTTGCACTCCCCACTCCGAACCTAGATTTGGTGTTAGGTATAACCCTGTCATTCGTAAACCTTATGAGAGCTATGATGAGAGTACACGTGAGGAGTGTGAAGATTCATATTCTCCACCTTGTAGTACTTCTTATCAAGGTCGATATAGTGTGAATGGTTATACTAGCTATAGTGTAGGTTGTCCAATGGGAAGAAGAGGATATACATCTCCAAAATCGAGGGTTACTCATGTGCTTTACAATGTTGATCCGAGAAGGAGTGTACACTCCGGAAAGGTGACCATTTGTGGGATACCGGGCTGCCTCGTTGTGTTAAATGATAGGTACTATAGAAACTACATTGTTCCATCCATGGTTGATTACTTGGGGTTATTTTGTGAGCCTTTACTTGTTCCATACTTCTTGGATAGGTTTAAGGTTACCGAGAGGGTAAAAGTTGTCTTCTCCCAATTTAATTACCATGAGGAGGTGTGGTGTGATGTTTTTCCCATAACCTATGGTCATGTGAGCTTAGGCGCCGATTGGTTTGCACAACATAAAGTTCCAAATATGCAAAATTGGCCTAATATTGTAAGAGACCGATGGGGAAATTGCCTCGAGACGTACATTCTGTCCGGGCCGCAAAAAAAAGTTCCTACCTACTCCAATTCGAATTATTATGAGAGACAAAAGATTGAGAGGAGTAAGGGAGTGAAAGGTGGTAATCCGAGAGTGGAAAAAGGAGAGGTTGTGTGGAGGAAAGTAAGAGGATTACCACCAAACCATGCTAACATTGTTTGTCCTTCTATTTCTAAGGACATTTGTATAGGTAGCAACATGGAAAGCGAAGAAGAACAATGCCAAAAGAAAGTTGCTGCCCAAACTTTTGGAGGACCTTCACACCATGACAAAGAAGAATCTACTCAAGGACTTCAAGGTAAAATGGCAAACTCTTACACTTTTGTACATGTGAATGATAATTGTGTGGCTAGTAGCCCATTGAGTGTGAGTTGTAGCTTGCCTATATGTGAGTGTATTATTTCTTTGCCACTTGATGATGATGTACATGTTGTGAGTGTGGATACACTAGTTGATCCTATTGATGACCGAATAGACTCTTCTTGTAAGATCGATTTATGTCCACCTAGTGTTGAAACCATTATGTTGAATGAAAGTACATTATCTTCTGAAATTTGTGTTGATCAACTTATGTGTGAAAATTACCCACCACTTGAGGATGTGTATGATGTAATTAATGAACCTCAAGTGTGTGATGATGTTGAAAATGTTGATCAAAGTGAGAATGAGCCCGAGAGCTCTTCTTGGGGTAATATTGTGTTTGAAACATCCTTGAAACTTGATATTGATCACTTAGAGAGTGAGGAACTTGCTTGTTCCAAATCTGTCCGTGAGGTAGATCATACTCTTTTTAGGTACAATGTCTTGTTTGAAGATGATTTAAACACTCCTAATGAACCTAGTGGTGAAAATGATGGTATAGCTTGCCTTGGAAGCTATAGCCTATATGCTAACCCACTATGGTGTGACAATATTCCTCCTAAAGAGGGAAATCTCTTCTTGGAAGATGAGAGTCCTCTTAAGGGTAAGGAATGTGTAGTTGCGAAAGCTACTTCTTCTTCTACTTTGTGTGATTTCATTGTTGAGAGTACTCATGGTGATTATTGGGAAACTAGTAGTGAGTATACACATGAGAGCACCTTAGTAGAAGTCGATTTGAGTGATACTTTTCTCTACTCTCTATTTGCTTTGGATTATATGTATGTTATTGTAGAGAGTATGTCATTTAGTTTGGGTATAGACCACGGGAAAGGGAAGTGTTGTTGAGACCCGTGTCTATGGCCACTTTTCCCATTTGAACCCGGTGCCAAATTTAGAAATGGTGATGTTGGTGCACCAAACTTGTTGCTTGGTCTACATGACAAGCAAGGTGTCACTCTTGATGTATCCTACAACCAAATCCTTTGTACATCTTTTATTGAGTTTTTAATATTCCTTGCAAAGGATTCTTGGTTATATTGCAAATATGTGCAACCTTGGCATGTTGAGATGATTTGTTATGCTAACCCTAACCCTCATGCCATGAGGAGTTTGTATTTGTTTGTCCTCTCTTCGGTTTTGCAAGGTTTGGATTCGAGGTCGAATCCTTTTTAAGAAGGGGAGGATGATACGGGACAAATGGCCATCTTATCTTTTGATGACATCTTTGGAGGCCAACACATAGAGGCTCAAGACTTGGTCACCTCGAGAATACAAGAACATGTATGGAGGACCCGTTTTGAGCGTAACTTAAAGCAATTTCGCGTATGGAAGATTGCTTGGAGCATTTAAGAGTGAGGACTCACGGTTGTGGACCTTAATTAAGGGCATTTTGGACACTACACATGGTGTATTTACACACCATGGCCGCACCTATCATTAAGGGCAAAGTGGTCTTTTTGTATTCTTTTGTATTACACTATAAATAGGTCATTTTAGCTCATTTCTTGGCAGATTTGGAAAGATGAAGAATTGAAAGACATATTTTCTCTCTTTTGAGAGTGTAACACCCTTAGTTGTAGGGCTTGGAAAAGCCATCCTTAGCATAGGGCTTGGAAAAGCCAATATTGATCTTTGCTTGGAAACGGTAGATCTTAAGGTTAGTTCATTCCCTTGGTGGTCACCGTAAGAGTGTGGTTTTGATTGTTACATTCATTAGGGGTTAGTGTTGAAGTACACTTGGTTCTTAATCTTGTAATAATCTTGGTCTCACTATCTATCTTTATTTTCTTGCAAATCGTGTATGTGTTGTGTAGTGGACTGTTTTGGGGTCTTCGTTGAATCCAAAACTTGTATTATTGTTGTTCATCTTGTTCATCACGTTTCATTGTTGTTTTGGTGTTAATATACACTCTTGTATCTTGTATTCTTGTCGTTAGTAGCGAATCCGAGTGTGGTCTCCATCTTGGTCCTCGAATCCTTAAGATTAGTGGACTGATTTGGTGTTTGTTTTGTGTTCCCTTCTCTTTCCCGTATCAATAAAGTTGTACATGAATGGAGATTTCATATTATTATACTAGTATGGCACTTTTCCTTCACATAGGCATTTAGTCAAACACATGGGGACCATGCTTTGGTTATACCATCATCAACACATCTAATAATCATGGATACAGTAATGAACTTATAAATTAAAGGGGGTTTATCATAATTATTATGCATATCTTCAAATACTAGGGCCAATCATTGGAATATGTAATTTAAAACATGAATCAAAAACCCCATAACAACATGAATTTTAATTCAATTTAAATCATAAACATTCATCAATACACAAATCTTGGATTTCCAAAAGAGATTTTTGATCTTCATGGGTGATAGAGACCCATGAATCAACACATGACCTACCTTGATACTTGATTTGGGAAGATTGATGGAAGAATCCTTGAGATTTGGATCTTGAATTTGAAACCCCTCTTCTTGTTCTTGAAATAATTTGAGAGAAAAGAATGTATTTTAGTGAAATAGAGGCTGAATTCAGTGTTTATAGAGCTTTGGGGTAAAGGGAAAATACCAAAATACCCCTCTAAAATTTTTTGGAAAATGCTAAATTCTACGGCTGACGACATTGGGATGATGTCATTACATTGTGATAAGCCGCCAGCTCATGTCATCACTTGATGCTGGAATTTATGAATTTCTGCCTAAGGCTAACGACATTATCTAATAAGTCGTCAGATATGTGATAAGTCGTCAGCTCATGTTGTCACTTAGTTGCCAGGCTAACATGCTGGAGTAAAATGGGTATAACTTTTGTCCCTGATATTGCATTTGGGCAAAATTTATATCGTTGAAAAGCTAATTCAATTATATTTATTTTGGTGTGTCATGAGCTCAAAAATTTGTAGTATAACGATATATATGCTTATTTGAAGTTGACTATACCAATATCCTTCCCAGAAATTCAGTCGGTAAGGAATATTTTCATTTGCCTAATAGCTAGGATGTATTTGAGACCTTAATTAACATCAAACTTGATCATGAAACTACCAAAGAACCATGATGTACTATGCATAATCTTGAAATATGGCGCTAATATTGATTTACATTTTTTGGGGTATTACATTCCTCTACCATCTAGTGCATACTAAGGATTCTAGATTTAAAGGTCCTTCTTTGTATTCTATCCTTATAGTCTATGAATTTCCTAAGGTTTTATCTGATAATCTTTCTGGTATTCCTCCAAAAGGGAAATTGATTTTGAAATTGATCTTCTCTCAAACACTCATCCTATTTCTATCCCATCTATAGGATGGCTCTGACCGAGTTGAAAGAACTCAAGGAGAAGTTGAAAGATCTTATACGTAAGGGTTTTATTCACTCTATTTTATCTCCATGGATTGCGCCTGTGCTTTCCTACATAAGAAAGATGGGTCCCTTCGGATGTGCATAGATTATCGCTAATTAAATAAGGTAACCGTGAAGAATAAGTATCCCCTTCCAAGAATTGATGATCTATTTGATCAGTTTCTGGGTGCTAAGTACTTTTATAAGATTGATCTTTGGTTTGGGTACCATCAGTTCAAGATTATGGAGGCGGATATCCCTAAGACTATTTTCCAAACCCGGTATGGTCATTTTGAGTTTTTGGTGATGTCCTTTGGTTTGACTAATTTCTCAGAGATATTCATGGATCTTATGAACCAGTTATTCCATCAGTTTTTTTATTTTTTCATAATTGCGTTTATTGATGATATTTTAGTGTATTCTAAGAGTGAGGCATATTAGCTGATTGCCTCTGCCTTGTGTTGCAAACCATAAAAGATCTGCAATTGTATGTGAAGTTCTCTAAGTGCGAGTTCTGGCTGAATATTATGACTTATCTTGGTCATGTTGTATCTAGTAAAGGTATCATGATGGATCCAAAAAAAATTATGGTGGTTAAGAAGTGGCCTACACCTACGAATCCAATTGACATTTAGAGCATTTTGGGCTTAGCCGATTATTATAGGGGGTTTGTGGAAAGTTTCTCTTCTATTGATGCCCCATTAACTAAGTTGAATAAAAAGAAGGTAAAGTTCTTATGGTCGGGTGCTTGTGAGGGTAGTTTCAAGAAATTAAAAGATAAGTTGACTTCAGCTCTGGTCTTGACTCAATATGAGGGTACTAATAGTTTTGTTGTCTATTATGATGTGTCCTGGGTGGGACTGGATTGTGTGTTGATGCAATATGGTAAGGTGGTTATGTATGCTTCTAGACAATTGAAGGTTAATGAGAAGAATTATTCAACTCATGATTTAGAATTGTTAGCTGCGGTGTTTGCACTGAAGATCTAGTGACATTATTTTATGGGGTCCGTGTGGATACTTATTTTGATCATAAGAGCCTGTAATACCTGTTTACTAAAAAAAGCTAAATCTCAGATAATAAAAATGGCTTGGGTTACTAAAGGACTATAACATGAGTCTCCACTATCACCCAGGTAAAGCTAACATGGTTAAGAATGCTCTTAACAGGTTGTCCATGGGAGCTTATCTCATGTGGACGAGGAGAAATGGGAGTTAGTGAAGGACATTCACCATTTGGCTACTCTTGAAGTTTGTCTCTCGGATTTTAAGGATGATGGTATGATAGTTTAAGAGGTGGAAAAGTCATCTCTTAGTGTTTAGGTAAAGGAGAAGCAAGTGTTGGACCCTATCTTGATACAGATTAAGAGGATATAGGTAGGTAGAAAGTGATGGCTTTTGAGATTGGTGGTGATGGTATCTTGAGATACCAAGGTAGATTATGTGTTCTCGATGTTGATAGGTTACAAGAAAGAATTTTGGTCGAAGCTCATGAGTCATGGTATACTGTTCATCCTGGTTCGATAAAGATGTATCATGACTTAAGAGAAATTTATTGGTGGAATAACTTGAAAAGGGATGTGGCTAATTTTATGGCTAAGTATGTAGTGTATCAGCAAGTTTGTTTTAAGAAATTGAGTTGCCTGTGTAGAAATGGAAAATAATTAATATGGATTTTGTTACTAGTATTCCACGATCTTACCATCAATCTGATTCTATTTGGGTCATCATGGATAGGATGACTAATTCCACTCACTCTTTGCCGATAAGGACTAACTATTCGGTGGAATATTATGCTAAGATCTTTATTCAGGAGATCGTGAAGTTGCATGATGCTTCTGTTTCCATCATATCTGATCGAGGTACTCGGTTTTAATCTCACTTTTGGCATTCTTTTCAGAGAGGTTTGGGGACTAAGGTGAGCCTTAGTACCATTTTCCACCTACATACGGATGGGCAAGTGGAGAGGACTATTCAGACATTGGAGGACATGCTCAGATCTTATGTGATTTTTGGTGGTAGTTGGGTTGACCACTTGCCTCTAATAGAATTTGCCTACAATAATAGTTATCACTCTAGCATTGGTATGGCTTCATTTGAGGCCTTGTATGCTAGGAGGTGTAGGTCTCCTATTGGGTGGTTTGAGGTTGGTTAAAATAGGTTATTTGGCCCTGATTTGGTTTACTAAGCCATGAAAAAGGTGAAGGTGATTCGGGATAGGCATAAAATCTCCCAAAGTCACCAAAAGTCCTATGTGGATGTGAGATGAAAGGAGTTGGAGTATAGTGTTGGTGACTGGGTGTTCTTAAAGGTGTCTCCAATGAAGGGTGTGATACGATTTGGGAAGAAGAGAAAGATCAGTCCTCATTATATATTCCGTATTTGGTTTTGAGGAGGGTTGGCAATATTTCATATTTATTGGAGTTGCCTTCTATCTTGAGCTCCATTCATTCGGTCTTCCATATTTCAATGTTGAGGAAATACGTCGGTGATACTTCATTGGTTGTTCCTTTGGAAGGTGTGGGCATTTTGAATTCCTTGTCTTATGAGGAAATTTTGGTGGAGATCTCGGATCAACAAGTTTGTTGGTTGCAAATGAAGGACGTGGCTTTGGTAAAGGTTCTTTAGAGGAATCAAAAATATGAGGAAGCCACTTGGGAAGCCAAGGATGACATGAAGTCCAAGTGTTCGTTCCTATTCCCACTCTGGAAATTCGTGCTTAAGGTATGTGTGATCTTAACATCTTTGTATTCTGTCTTTGTTAAAGGTAAGTATGGATGCATTTCTGTGTTAAACCATGCTAAAGAATGCCTTGACCCATCATTCGAGGAAGAATTATCCTAAAAGGGGAGAATGAAATACCTCAGGTGTTGATCTCTGAGGAATTTTTGAAATTTTATCCTCACTGTCCAGACTACGACTTAAACTATGAGTCGTAGGTCATTATGATGAGTTGCTCAACCCAAATCATAGTCTGACCAATGTTTGTGGCCAAGTCTTCTTCTCTGAGTATGAGTGGCTCATTAAGAGTCGTGAGGACTCATTATGGATCATTGTATAAAAATCATACGATGTCTAGTATATAGCCAAATGGTTTCTATGTTGACTATTATTAGACCCTGTGGGTCGTAGGGTCCCATTACGAGCCACTGTATATGAGTCATAAGGTCAATAGTGTGTGTGCACCTGGTGATACTCCTTGACAATGACTCATGGTGACGAGTCATAATGAGTCGTGATGAGTCACTATGAGACCCATAACGACTGATGGTTTATTTTTTAGCTTTTAATGAGTATATTTTAGATATTTCCCTCTTATCCCTATTTACACATGACCTATAAACATACTTGGGTCCATATTTTCATCGAGAACACACTCAAAATATGCTTTCTTCTCTTTCAAGTCTCTCAAGCATCCACACTTAGTGTTTCCAAGAAAAGGGCCAAGGAAAGCTTCAAGGGTTGAATTCTCTCCATAATCTTGGGTATTTCAGGCATGTTACTCTTTCCTAATTGCTATTTTGTTAAAAGCAAGGTTTTTAAAGTACTATTAATATAATTTTGATGTTGGGTTTTGAACATGGGTTGGGGGTTTTGAATGATTGTTGTTTATGTGATATTTCATGTTTGCATACACATTGGTTATGTTTAAATAGTGCTTTTGAAACCAATTTGAAGCATGGGTATGGTGAATAAATTAGGGGATTGTCAATTCCCCAGATTTTATGAATATTGACAGTTGAATTGGTAATGACCTCAATCCCATATTATGAAATTGGTTTTGAATACAAAAAGTATGCACATTGAACTACTCTTAAACTATTGCATAATGTGAAAAGTCAATGAAGTATAATGATATTGAATTGAACCTTATGGGGTTTTATAATTCCCCTAGCTAATGTATATTTAACCAAGAGGATTGTGATTTTCCCCTAAATGATGATAATTGGTTTGGTATATCGATGTTACCTTACAAGAGTAGTTCATGTGACGATACCAACAGGGTATGCCTAAATGTGTATTATGGTTCAATGGATTGGAGTGTGTGATAAATATTTTTAATTAGGCTTTGGGGAGGGTTGTGTAGCTGAGTCATAAAGGTGGAGATCCCAACAGACCAGTACTGGAAATTGCGGTTGCCGACACATGGGTCTAAATGACCGGATGGTTTGATTTCCCCTTAATATTATTGTGTGATTGGGAGGTTCGAGTGCACCATTATATCACATGATTGGGTGCTTAAGTCACCTTTGTATGTTGGGAGTTTTGAGTCACCCATGGTGCATAAGTATATCCTCTGGTTCGTGCACCTACACGTATAGAGGCCCTTCTATCTAGGGGAGAGTTGGGCCCATATAGATCATGGGTGCCTTCTTGTGTTATGACGGTTGAGCTACACAATCCAGGCTAAAGTTTTAAAGTTCATGCTAAGTCTTGTTCCTTATCCTGGCATATTATTTATATATGAATTATGATGTGGTTCATCTAGTATTTGAAAATAGTTAGATGTGACATTATACTGTCCCATATCCTTGAGTTTTATGCTAGTTTTCATTCGACTAACCGTCTCTGGACGTTGTATCCCCATGCAATATAAACACCGGAGATACCTTTACTTTTTTTGTGCAGTGTTAGGTGGATCAGCTCAATTGATCGATCATCGGTGGTGAAGTGGTGAGCTTCCATTCTTCTAAATATTTTTTCATTTCATCAGTTTTCAATCTTAGATTAGAATTGAGAGTTTACATTATCATTAACATTGTCATTGACATTGGCAGGGTCAGGGGCATATCCCAACACTTTTATTGATTTTGGTTTTGTTTAGAAGGCTTTGTGTTTTACTATGGACCTAGGTGATGCCAGTCAGTTATTGGTTATTGGATCATAGACATTTCTTAAATTACTTTAAGCTTATCTTACATTATCTTGTTATATGTTCGAAATTCATTAGATGTTGGGGGTATTGTGTTCTTTTTGGTTAGATGCAGGGGGTGGTCTTCAATCCTTGTTGACTAGAGAAACCCATCATAGCCAGGCCCTGGTTTGGGTCATGACAAGCCTATGAGTCGAGGTACACTATTCATCCTAGTTCGACGAAAATGTACCACGATTTGAATAAGATCTATTAGTAGAATAACACAAAGCGGGATGTGGAAAATTTTGTTACTAAGTGAATGGTGTGTCAGCAAGTGAAGGTGGAGCACTTGAGGCCTGGTGGATTATTTTAAGAAATTGAATTTCCTATATAGAGATGAGAGGTGATTAACATGGATTTCATTACCGGTCTTCCCCAATCTCAGAATCAGTTTGATTCGATTTGGGTCATCATCAATAGGATGACTAAGTTCGCTCACTTCTTGCTAGTGAAGACTACTTATTCTGCAGAGGATTATGCCAATCTCTTCCTTCAAGAATTGTTAAGTTGTATGGTACACCTATCTCGGTTATATCTGATCGCAGTACGTAGTTCTCATCTCATTTTTGTTGTTTTTTTCAGAGACATTTAGGGAATAAGGTGAACCTTAGCATCATTTTGCATCCTTAAATGGACGGTCAAGTGGAGAGAATGATTTAGATTTTGGAAGATATGACAAGGTCTTGCGTGCTTGATTTTTATGGTGGTTGGGTTGATTATTTGCCTCTCATAGAGTTTGCATATAATAATAGTTTTCACTCTAGTATTGGATGGCTCTTTTTGAGGCCTTTTATGGTAAGAGGTATAGGTCTCATATTGGCTAGTTTGAGGTTGGTAAGAATAGGTTATTTGGTCCTGACTTGGTTCACCAAGCCATGGAAAAGGTGAAGGTGATTCGGGATAGACTTAAGACCATCCAAAGTCGCCAAAAGTCCTATGCAAATGTGAGTTAAAGAGACTTAGAGTTTAATGTGGATGATTTGGTGTTCTTGAAGGTATCTCCCATGAAGAGAGTGATGCGGTTTGGAAAGAAAGGGAAGCTCAGTACCTGGTATATTGGTCCCTTTCGTGTTTTGAGGCGAGTGAGCCATGTTTTCCATCTAGGTTGGGTTCTATTCATCCGGTCTTCCATGTTTTGATGTTAAGAAAGTGTGTGAGTGATTCTTCCTTGATTGTTCCTTTGGAGAGTGTTAGTGTTTTGGATTCCTTGTCCTATAAGGAAGTCCCGGTGAAAATTTTGGATAGGCAAGTCCGTCTTCTGAGGACTAAGGATATGGCTTTAATGAAAGTTCTTTGGAGGAACCATAAGGTCAAAGGAGCTACTTGGGAAGCCGAACAAGACATAAAGTCCAAATATCCATTCTTGTTTCCCACTTTGGATAATCGTGCTTGAGGTATGTGTAATCCCTAACATCTTTGTTTTCTATCTTTGTTAAAGGTAAGTATGGTTGTACTCTTTGTTAAATCGTACTAATGGGCATTTTGACTCATCATTCGGGGACGAATGATCCTAAGAGGGGAGAATGAAACATCCCAGATTTTGGTCCTTGAAAATTTCTTTACCTATGAGCTTACTTCCCAGACTACGACTCTTTCTACGAGTCGTAGGTGTCATTACTGGTCATAGGACCCTAATCGTAGCCAGACCATTGTGGATTGACAAAGTTTCTGTTATGATTACGATTAGATCCTAAAGAGTTATAAAGACTATATGAATCATATAGTCCCATCCATAGCCAAAGTAGTGTGATGCCCAAATATTCTGTCTTGCCTACGATTTAACCAAACTAGTCGTAATGTCTAAGTACAAGTCATATGGTACATCTCATATCCAAACCAATGTGGGTGCCCGTGGATGTTGTCCAAACTATCATTGGAGGTCACGCGTCGTAAGGTGACCCTCTAAGTCATAAGGTCGCACGTAACGACTGGGCAATAATTTTTTAGTATTTTAATAAGGGCACTTTGGGCATTTCCCCTCTTTCCCAATTGTGACCCATGACTTAAAAACCCTTGAAGGTATCAATATCACTTTGAAACAAATTAAAATAACTTCTCAAACCCTCTCGAATCCCCAAGGTCAAGAACACTTAGGGTTTTCAAGAAATTGGTCAATTAGGGCTCTCAAGGGTGATTTCTCTCCATAGTTGTGATACTTTTAGGCATGTTACTCTTCCCCAAATATTATTTTGTGAAAAGCAAGTGTTTTAAATGGTTTAATTATATGGATTTAAATGTAGGTTTTGACATGGGTTGAGAGTTTTGGAATGGTTGACCTTTGAATTGTTTTTCCACAATTTTCATAAGTTGTTCATACTTTGAATTAAATGTTTTTGAGCTAATGGGATGTATAGATGTGGGAATTGGAATGGGGGTCGAGGTAATACCCCAAATTGATGTTTTGAACTTGGAAATTGGTTTTGAACAATTGTATTCCTTCAACCCACTTATGTAAATAGCTTTGAATTGTAAAATTATCATTTGGTTTGATTTACTCACCTATACTATTGTATTGAATAAATGGTTAAACAATGCACATGGATTTTTAGGCCTTGTTGGCTATGTTTTGATTTAATGAATAAAGGGGGTCGAGGTATTCCCCCAATTTGATTTGATAAATTAAAGTAGATCGAGGCATTCCTCCAATTTGATTTAATTAACATAGGGGATCGAGGCATTCCCCCAAGTTAATGGAATTGTAATGGAATGATTATGAGCTTCCAAGCTAAATGGTATGATGATACTGTGGTGTGCCTTAATGTATGATTCGTTGGTTAATGAATGGGTTATGTAAAAATTGTTTTTAATTGGGCTTAATTGGAGTTATGTAGCTAAGTTGTGAAGGTGTGGGTCTCCAATGACGTATACTAAAAACTCACGTTTGCTAACGTAGGGACTAGTCTTGATGATTTGTGCATAGTTCACACTATTGATATATTTGTATCTAGGATTGACATAGGATCAGGTCATTCCCTGGTCTTCCTTGATACCTCCGATTCGTGTGGCTAACACACACTAGGGCCCTTTCAGCAGGGGAAGATGAACCCATATAGCTAGTGGGTGTCTGTTTATGACGGTTGACCTATATAGTCTAGGATAATATTTTACTATCATGCTAAACCTTGTTTCCTAGCCCCAACATCTATTATATATATGTATGTATAATGTGAACATGTACAGTGAGTTTGGAATTGAACTTTTGACTGATATTATTTTACCTTTATCCTGAGTTACATGCTAGTGCTTACCCCACTAACCGTCTTCGGACGTTGTATCCCCAAGCGATGTAGAGTTTGGAGTCACTTCTACTTTTTCTGTGAAATAATAGGTGATCTCAGTGTCGGTCATTGCAGTAAAGTGGTGAGCTTCCATTCTCTGAAAAACTTGATCATTCCATCAGTTTTTCCTTCCATGAATTAGAATTAAAGACTTCACATTTACACTATCATTGTCATTGTTATTGTTAGGATCGGGTGCATATTCCGACGTAGGTTATTTCTGGTTTAGAATCTTTGTGGATGTTATTGTGGATTGGGTATTGATATTGACACTCTTAGATGTCTTTGAACTTATTACTTTCTATCTTGTTATATGTTTGAAATTCAGCCGTTGTCAGGTGTGTTATGTTATGTTTGGCTAGGTAAAGGGGGGGCCTCGGGTCCTCGGTAGACTTGAGATACCTATCACGGCCAGGCCCTGATTTGGGTCGTAACAAATAATTCCTCCAATTTCTTTTACTTTTATTTTTGTTAATTGATTTAGCATTTTGGGGGAGGGGGTGAAGAAAAAGTTTTTTCTTCAATTCTTTTTCTTTCATAATTCAGCCATTTTCATTGGATCATTGTGATACTTTAATCTCACCTCTTCAACAGTCACCAATTTTAGTGATTGTACAGGTGTAGAAACTGCATTTGTATTTTCAGCTTGAGAAAGTTCAATACTAGCGGATGGTAGATTATTAGAAACTAAATTAATAGGGGGTATATCTCTATTAGATCTTCGACGTGGTGTGCATTTTCGATTAGAGCGGACTTTCACAATTCTAAAATCAAAAAAACTTAAGAAATAGAAGATAGCGATAATCACGATAAAGAGAAAAATACAAAATACAAATTAGATGAATTTTGGGGAAGTGATAACATGCTATAACTGAAATTAATGCTTACCTAATTTTGTGAAACAGGACCTTGTGTAGAAAATGTGAGAAATATAGTTGAATTTGAGATCTAAAAATTAGGAGAATAATTGAGAAAATATAAAAGAAATAAAATAAAAAGGGGAAGGAGATAAATAAATATGCGTGAAAATGGGAGGAGCTACACATGGTAACTGTAAAAATGGTATGACTTGGTCACATTGAAAATATTGTTATTTTTGCTATATAACTTAATTTTGTAAAAGTTTTTCTATTTATCTTAATTATAAGATTAAGTTTGCTACTTCTTGTACTTTTTTCAAATTTAATCCTCTAATCATATAAATATATCTAGAGAAAAATCTATTCGACCATCTCTTAATTTAATTAACAAAGATAATCCAGCTTTCTGGAAAATCAATATAGAACCATCATTATCACTGTAAATTGTCAGTTGGGAAACACTACATCCTTAGAGATTCACTTCTATCTATGTGTTCATGGTTTAGCTCAGATCAATTTATGGTAAAAATTAAAATTGAACTAATTTATTCAGTTTTAAATTATTAAAATTGAACCAAACTAAGAACAATAGACATTTATCTATTTTTTTTTATCGATTTGGTTCTGTTTTATTCTGTCATATGATTTTAACATATACATTAATATATTTTTAACCATTATTTCTGATATTAAAGATAAGTAAAGAGGCAAAATTCTTATTCGGTAAATGTAATATTATTTCATTAAAAATATAAGAAAAAGTACAAGAAGTAGCAAACTTAAGCTTATAATGAAGCTAAATAGCAATATTTTTACAAAATTAAGTTATATAGAAAAAATAACAATATTTTTTATGGGATCAAGTCACTACCATTTTTTACAATTACCATGTGTAACTCTTCCCCTTTTCACGCATATGTAATTATCTCCTTCCTTTTTTTATTTTGTTTCTTTTATATTTTCTCAATTGTTCTCCTATTTTTTAGATTTTAAATTCAACTATATTTCTCACGTTTTCTACACAAGGTCATTCCACAAAATTAGGTAAGCATTAATTTCAATTATTGCATGTTATCTCTTTTCAAAATTTATCTAGTTTGTATTTTGTATTTTTTTCCTTTATCATCTTAATCACTATCGTTTATTTTTTAAGCTTTTTGATTTTAGAATTGTGAAAGTCTACTCTAATGGAAGAAACACACCACGTAGAAGATCTAATAAAGACATACCCCCTATCAATTTAGTTTCTGATAATCCACCACCCGCTGGTATTTGACTTTCTCAAGTTGAAAATACAAATGAGGTTTCTACACATATATAGTCATCAAAATTAGTGATCGTTGAAGAGGTGAGATCGAAGCATTGCAACGATCCAACGAAAATTGGTTGAAACTATGAAAGCAAAAGAATTGAAAAAAAAGTTTCTTCTCCAAAACTCAAAAATAATGCTAAACCAATTAACAAAAAGAAAAGCAAAAGAAATTGGAGGAATTAACAAAATTTCAAGTCAAAAAATTGAAAAACCTTCTGAAGATGGTTTTGAAGAAGATGAAGGAGAACTATTTAAATTTTTGCAATTTCATAATTTATATGTATTCAACATGTAAGTTAATTCTCTATATTATTTAGTGTTTGTACTTTTTCTAATTATTAATGTATTGTATGTGTATTTAACATATAGTTCATATAAATGTATTTTGTATTTGTATTTGTATATGTACAATTTGTTTGTATTAGTAAGTTATATCCTTGTGATGACATTTGTAGTTTATATACAAATACATATAGTTCATATAAATGTATTTTGTATTTTGTATTTGTATATATACAATCAGTTTGTATTTGTATTTAAAATTAACATCGACAATAATATTGTTATCATTACTATCAATTTTTTGTATTTGTTATAAAATATGTATATGTATTTGCTCAGTACTATTAATAATTTTTTATTAAATTTTGATATTTCTCTATAATGATTTTAAATTTTAGAGATGAAATAATGATTTATTTTGAAGCAGATGAAAAGAAGAAAAAAATGATAAATTTTCTTTTTGAATTTGAATTAAGAGCATTAGTTGTATTATATTCCCTTAAATTAGCATTGTTTATGGAAATGGAATCGCCAATTTGAAATGTACGCGTGATTGTAGTAGTTAGAATATTCAGCTTCTTATTTATCTCAACAGAATGGAAAAAATGTATTGTTCAGATATTTATATATGTATTTTGTCAATAAAAAAATGGAAAAGAGCCAAAAATACCTCTGAACTATTCAAAATGGAATAAAAATACCCTCTGTTAGTTTTTGGCTCAAAAATACCCCTCCGTTAAAGTTTTGGATAAAAAATACTACTCTCTCTAACAGAATGACACCAAGCACGCCATGTGGACAAAAAATGTCACATGATCAGTCCACATCAATGTCCACCTTCACACAATAAGTTTTCTTTTTACTCAAACCAAACATTTATGCTTCGGAGCGTTCTTGTTCACTGTTTAACAATTTCAGTTTCCTTGGGGCGAGAACTTAATCATTTTCATCTTTAGTAGAAAGTGAAGAACTTGGTGTGCTTTCAACAAAAGAATTTTTCTTCCCCGGTTATTTGTATCAACCTGATTCTTCACAACATCAGAATGTGAAATAGAAGTATCTGCAGAGATTTTCCTTTCCTGTTCATCTATACAAGCATTTACGGTATTTGCCTCCTCCAATGCATCTGGTGTACTTCCCTAATTCCTGTCGCTAGAAACTTTATTTTTCACGGGTTCATTGTTAAGAATGGGATCATTTGCCTCCTCAGCAATAGGATGATTGACTGCACCTTCTTTAATAACATCTTCTTTGTCCATGACACGAGTCTACTACCATGGAAACACTTAACAACTATAGTGAGTTTCTAAATTTAGCAGCTGTCATTATCTAGCCAAATCAAAAAAAGAAATTATTATTAGTTCCAAGAAATCTATGAACAAAGCAAAAGGTGTCCCTCACCTTAGACGACACGTTTTAAACAAACATCTACTTTCTTTCTACTTCAAACCGCAGCACAACTATATGAGACTTGTAACTCCAACACTCGACCAACAACAACATATCTAAAATAAGCAAAGTTTTAAATGGTCGAGTCGAACATTAAAATCGAGAATGAGGTGATTTTCCATGTGGACGTTGATGTGGACTAGCCATGTGGCATATTTTTTCCACATGGCGTGCTTGGTGTCATTTCGTTAGAGAGAGGGGTACTTTTAATCCAAAAATGAATGGAGGAGTATTTTCAAGCCAAAAAATTAACGGAGGGTATTTTTGCTCCATTTTGAATAGTTCAGGGGTATTTTTGGCCCCTTTCCGATAAAAAAAGTCTTCACATACATAATACAAATTGCTATTTTAAATAATTAGCAACTTGTTGCTATAAAATGCTTAATTAAAGGCTCAGATTTGCTATTTTTGAACTTTTTCCATTAAATTACTAGGTACAACAATCGGTTCCAAAGTGGACTATTAAGATTAAGATTTTGAACTAATAGAGTAGTTTAGAACAAACTCACCTCTCCGTGCAATTGTCTAAATTCCATTCATCATCAAAGAGAGAAGAAATGTAAGTGAAATGGATAGCCAAACTGCCAGTGCTGAACTAGAGATGTTAACTGGCAGAGAGACGATCCTAAACAGAAAAATGTAGTCCTGGAGCTGTCTAGTTAGTAGTCAAACCCTTTGTCGCTGATTTCCTACATCTTCCTTATTTTGGATACCACATAAAAGTTTTCCTTTGTGGAGATGTTCAGAAAGTCCAATGGAATAGGATGCAAAATTCAGCAACCCAATTAAAAGAATGGAAAAGGGTCAAAAATACCCTTCAAGTATTGAAAATGAATCAAGAATATCCTTCGTTTATTTATTGGGTCAAAAATACTCTTCCATCCATTTTTTTGGATCAAATATACCGTTATACCTAACAAAAGAATTTTAAATCATAATTAGAAATTCTATTAAATACGTGGCACCTTTCTATTAGATGTAAATTAAATTAAATTTGAATTTAATTAAAATGCCTACCCATGGAGAGTTTACGTGGCGCTATTGGCAATATTTGAAAGACTGTTGGTTTAAAATCATAATCCCTCCGTTTATTATTTTATCCTTACCCCAACAATAAATTAAGTTTTATTTAATAACAAGACGAAAATAATTTTTTTAAAAAAATCAATAAAGAAGGTAAAAATAATTAATTTTGTTCTGATTTTATAAAATGACAAATATATTAAAAACATATTTAGAGTAACTTTGACAATTAGTAATATGAGACGAAGGAAGTATTATTTAAAAGAATGATAAAATTGTTGTTATCTATTCAGCCAGGAAAATACAAATATACTATTCGAGAACCAGATAGTCACATCACATAAATACATTCACTTTCCATTTAATAGAGAGGCAAGCACTTCACGAAAAAGAAAGTCCTATTTATTTGTTTCTTGCTTGATACATGCAACATATATTTGGTTTAGCGCCTTAATAAAAGCTTGTATTATCCTAATTTATTCGAATCGTATTCTCACGTCCTTAGAAAGTAAGGCTCATCGAACGAAATTCAAGATGCGAAATTAACAAGCCTACTAGAACGTCGAATTAATAATTTCTGATCAAGTGATTTCAATTGGAGATGAAATTGCACTTATATGTTTATTAATTGAACGATATTCAGGATGTGGAACAAACAAGCCTACTAGAAAGTCAAATTAATAATTTTTGATCGATTGATTACAATTGGAGATGAAATTCCATGTATATGTTTATTAATTAAATGCGATTCAAGTTAGAAAAATGATTGAATTTGCTAGTGATTTGACAAAAAGAACGTTGAATCATGAGAATTGAATGAGAATATATTAATAGCGCCACACAACTCTCCATGGGTCGGCATTTTAATTGAATTTGAATTTAATTTAATATTTTAATTAATTTAATTTACAATCAAGAGAAAGGTGCCACGTGTTTAATAGAATTTCTAATTATGGTTTAAAAAATTTTTGTTAGTTATAAGGGTATGTTTGACACAAAAAGGTGGATGTAAAGATATTTTTGACCCAATAGATAAACGAAGGATATTCTTAATCCATTTTTAATACTTGAAGGGTATTTCTGACCCTTTTCCATTAAGAGAATAACGAAGAGAGAATCATAATGAAAGGAATATAGAGAAGTCAAATCATATATCACACAAAATCAACCTTCCTCACAAACCAGGATCTTACCACTTTTGGAGGAAATTATGTCTTCCATAATTAGAAGCTAAACATTCTCAAATGGAATGCCATTCGCTTGAAAGGATACTGAAAATTCAAGATTAACGGAATTTCCTTGATATATTAGCAGAGACCAAGGACGTTTAGTCCCACATAAAGGCTAGTGTTTGTTGGGAGCCATCACTTGTAGATGGCCCATCTTGTGCATTTTGTAACACTTCATGGAAATGGAGAGGACTGCTGCTGTTGCTAACATGTGAATCTTGAGGTTTGCTATTGAAATCTTGAGCAAATGGGAAATGGCTTAGACCACCATAGTGCAGGCCATGTGACCGGGGACAGGGGATAGAGGCAGGCTGCTGCACCATGTTACTCAGACCAATCTCCCTAGTTACAGCGGGTGCTGATGACAGAAGAGAGAGAGCACGATCAGAATCAACTTCACTTAATCCACTGCAGAAGATCTTTTGTCCGCTGCTAGAAATTCCTGCTGCAGAAGTGGGATGATCAAGAAGTGGCGGGCAGATTGAAGAAGCTTCAGGGAGACTACGACCAATGCCTTGCAAGAACTGGAGTTGGCTTCCTCCTTTATAGCTATGAGCCGAAGAATGAGCGAATGAGTTTTGACTGTCCATGCAATTTATATGTGATTGGTTGTTGTATAACACCATATCGCTGTCCGTTTTGACGACACCAGCCCATGTAGAGCTCACAACTGCGCTTGGAAATATCTGTTGACTGCTAAATGACAGGAGCTTCGTTCCTACAAGTTGAGGTTTCTTTTGATTATCACATCATCTATCTATCAATATTTATTATAAAAACATGAATAAAAATGTTGACTGACCAAAATATCCACTAAAAGTTGATTGACTTATTTGCCCGTTTAAGTTATAATAATTTCCTCCATCTCAAAACTTAGTAATGGGTACAAATATAATTTTTCTTAACTAAACAATATTTTTGTATTAGGATAAGATTAAGTTGCTCTTTTTCTGACTTCTAAGCCTAATCATTATCAGATAACCAATGTTAATCAAAAATAATTATTTCTTTAAATTTAATAAACGAAAAAGGGCCTAAAATGCCCTTCAACTATATAAAATAGTGCAAAAATGCTTTTCGTCTACCTATTGGACCTAAAATGCCCTTCCCGTCTACCTATTGGGCTTAAAATGCCCTTCTCACCTACCGGTTGGGCTTAAAATGCCCTTCCTGTCTAGCTATTGGGCCTATTTTGTCCTTTTATTTAGGCAAATTACATGAAAAGGTCATCCTTAAAACTTAATTACATAAATAATAGTACTTTTTCAATATTACAAAAATATAATATTTTTTTACATATATAGCTATTTAAAAAAATCATAGAAAAGATAATTATAATTTCTAATTTAATTTTATAACTAATTATTAATTCACCTTAATTTAAGAGATATATTTTCAATCTTCAAATTAAAAGTGGAAAAGATAATCCCTACTTTTAAATCTCTCTCTCATATTCAAAATTCAAATATTTTTAAATAAACTAAGTATTCCATTATTTGTTCATGTATGTTTCGTTTTGTTTTCATGTATGTTAATCATCTAGTAATATTTCATTATCGTGTATTTTTAATTTTAATGTAATGGGTTAACCATAATTTTTTATGGATAAATATTTATGGAATAAAAATCATTATGTTGAAAGTACAGATATATCATGTATTTTTGTTGTATAAATATAATTTACGTCAAAGTCCGATTATTATTATATTTTTGATATAATTTATGGGATAAATATTCATGGTGTATCTCATTATGTCAGAAGTACTTTTTTTGTTAAAAAATTATTTATTATGTATAAATATATATTTCCAGTATTACATGGTACTTTTTATATCTAAAATATACCATGTATGTTTATGGTATAAATATACCATGTATTTTTTGTGATATAAATATAATTTGTATAATATATAAATATACCATCAATTTTTATGGTATGATTATACCATATATTTTGTAAGGCATCATGAAAACAAGCAATAAAAATGAAAAACATAAAGTTTTGATATAGTATATAAAAAATGAACGAACAAAGACTTTCAGAAAAATAGACAATAAATAAGAAATATGAAAATTCAATATATAATTATTTTTCTATATATTAGAATCTGTTATAAAAATAAATATTTTATATACTATATCTGATGACCAACTAATACGGCTATGTATATGTAATATTTTTTTAAAAATAGCTAATTATATTATTTTTCTTTTTATTTATCAAATCAATTTAGAATGACGAAAAAGTGATATTGTGCACTATTTATTTGGTTAATATTAATAAAAATGATAGGGATTTTATGTAGTTTAATAAAGATAAGTTATGGTATTATATAATTTTTTCTTAAATAAAAGGGTAAAATAGCCTCAATAGATAAACGAAAAGGGCATTTTAGGCCCAATAGGTAGACAGGAAGGGCATTTTAGACCCCATAGGTAGACGGAGGACATTTTTACACCATTTCACATAGTTGAAGGACATTTTAGGCCCTTCTCCCTTTAATAAATTAGCAAGTTCATGTTTTTTCTTAGCTATTTTCATTTTTGTTTTTTTCCATGAAATTTTGACATCACATGTTTCCTTTCAATAAAAATTAAATCTAGTAACTAAGAGATAGTTTTAGCAGGTATCTTGTGGCACTAGTATTACCTTGTGGCTAGCGATAGTTTATTTTGTCTGTACAAGTTTATATGTATTTATGTTTTGCTGCTATACTGTTATTGGTTCTAAGATGGGGGTCTATCGAAAACAGCCTCTCTACTTCTCCTAAGGTAGTGGTATGGTGTGCGTACACTCTACCCTTCCCAGACCTCGCTAGGTGGGAATACACTGAGTATGTTGTTGTTATAGTAACTGAGATCAACACAACATAGTATTCTTTTTGGCATTATTTTTCATTTATTAATATTACTTTTTCGTTCTATCTTTCCTATGGGGTATATGGTGATCTCATACTATCTTTTAACCAACATCAAACAATTTTAATGACATAAGTACAATATTAGAGTTGATTTAAACACCTAACTCAATATTAAGTATTAATGCGTTTAATGGAATAAAAATTGAAAACAAAATCGTCAAATAGTCAAATAATCAAACACACAGCAAACAGTTCTAACTCACTGATGTTAAAAAAAAAACAATCTGCAAATAAAAAAGTTTGTTGTTCAATTTCAGAATATCATTTAAAACTTTGTGGAGAGTGAGGTCCCAAGTTGGATCCCAAAGTGGGGTCACGACCCGACTTAAGGCTGGGAGTTGGGTTGAGATCGAGATCGGGAGTTGGGAGTCAGGTTCGAGGTTGAGAGTTAGGTCTCAGGTCCAATGTTGGGTCATAATTAGGCGAGCTGGTAGTCAACTTCGAGAGTCGGGTCCAATATGTATTTTCCAGATTATACCTAAATGCTCTTGTAACAATATTTTCTGCTTTCTAACCAAACACTAGAAGATAAGTAAAAACAATACTTATTTTCCAAACACACCCACAATCTTTATAATAGCTACACGGGTTACACGTGCAAGGCACGAGACATAGACTAGTCTGATTGCACATATAAACATAATAATGGTGGTCAATTCTAAGAATAAGGTGGAAAAGCATTCATATTTCATTTTTTATTTAGAGAAGCATTCTGATTATTAACAAATGACCCTAACCTTGTTGGCCATTCAGTAATCCAGAATTTTTGGCCATAGAATCTGGCTGAGGCTTCCTTCGACGTCTGTTATGTCCATCAAGACGTTTACGACAGCTTCTCTTTCCATCATCAAATTCAACCAATGAATGAAACCTGCAAAAGGATCCTTCAGAACAGATAATGCTTCAACATAAATCAATTTCAATATTAAATTTATTGGGGATGGGACAAATGCAGAAACTTTATAGTCAAAGCATCAACTATCTAAGCTACTACCGAAACATAAACAAGCAGCGAATCAACTAGGACATGACTATCTAGTAACTAGTAACTACTATTCTGAATTGATGATAAAGCAGAGCATTTCTTCTAGGTATCATCATATCATAAAGGTAAAAATTCAAACTTGTAGAATTGAAAGCAATGCATCAAACTCCTCTACATGCCAGAACTCGTTAAGCTGAGCTTCATGATCTGTTTTAATAGGTTTAATCCTAGCACTAAAAGTTTAGCTCACTATCTCAATACTTTCTATGCCAGTCTAGACCTCTCTAGTTACCATCTTCCAAATTATCTGGTGTATCAAGGATCAAGAACAACGCCACAAATCTATCTTTGGTAGAAAGAAGAGTGTTATTTTATCCAGTTATCAATAAATGGAGTTACTCTTCTAATTATGTGTCTCCGAGGATTGAACATCTTCATTTGGTCATTTCTCATCCCGTATGAAGAACTCCAACATTTTATTAACCTAACGAACCTTGTCACCAACTCTGTTACATAAAATTGTTCAGCAGCTCGGGACTTAAAGTTGATTATTTCACATTAATAACTAATGTGAGTGAAAAATAATGAGAACCGGCCTTGTTATAATATTGATACCTTTTCTTGGTCAAAGTATATGTGTATCACTCTTTTGAATGCATACTAACTAAGGGAAGAGCAAAATGACACCAGATCATGATAGATGAAGAAAAGGGAAATGTTCTTCCCTTCAAGTTTCACTAGCCTTTGTAATGAAGGTGCTCTTCAAAGAATTGAACAACTAGACATTATCATATATACAGCCTTAATGAGGAATATTCCAATTTTAAACTGAACAATTATCTCCAACTTGATGAACATGGAGTAAACATTTTTACTAGCCTGGAAGTTAATTCCTTCATGTTAATAATAGATAGCCTTTCATGAATGCCTGATTCCTTACTTGATCCAAGTATATGAGTATCACTTGTCTGAATACATTAGGTTCTAAGATGAAAGCAAAATGACAGGAGATTGTCATACTATGCTTTACTAGTAGATGAAAATCATGGGGAAATTTAAAAAAGACCATTTCAATTAAAGCATTAAATAACAGTATTGCCTGCTGCATTGCTGACAGAAGCGTTGGTCTCGACCACCAATAGTAACTTTAGCAGTCTTTGAATGAACCTCACAAACTTTATGCCGGCGGTGATACTCTCTGCATCGACTGAGGTCTGCATTACACCCATCAACCAAGCAATGAGTTATATTGCCTGGTGCCTTCGCCCTCTTTGATGACGATTCCATCACACAATTTTCATACAATTGAAGCCTGACGCAATTTTCATACAAATTATTTATCCAATTTAGCTTTGTCCGCTCCAAGATCTTATTCCCAGCTTTCCCTCAAAATCACCTCCTTTTGATGCTCATCCACCTATTACAAGATTTAGAACACATCAAATCCTGTAAAACAAAACTGAAAAGACCCAACCAACCATGACTCAGTTTTACAGAAGGGACGACTGTACAACCTTAAAATGAATTGTAATATCTCATCCAAGAAGTTGAGAAAACAAAAGTACTGCTAAATCATTTTTAATTAATACTGATGAACAAAAGAAGAAAATAACAAAGGTGCAAAAAGGAACATGCAGGTAACATTCTCAACAACAATACGTGTCAATATAGGGATCAAAAGAATCTTAAAAAGAAAATCAGTTATAAATCAAGGCCACACCCTTAAACACAATAATGCGGTCACAGATGTTTTCAACTTTTTTCATATATTAAAAATAATATAATTTATCCACTGTCGGCTGGAGTCTAATGATTGAATAGTCTTCCAAATTTCAACTATCTCATCTGCTGGACCAACCAAAATCCAAAAAGGGGAAAGAAAATTGCCAAGCCCTCTAGAATAAATTGAAATATACAATGAAAAGCAAAATCCAATAATTTACTAGACCAAATGCTAAAGTAATCTAACTAATTAAACTCAAGTTTTAACTACTGAAAATCACGAAACAAGTGTAAATTATAGGACCCAAATTAAACTAGACTCAAGTTTTAACTACTGAAAATCAAGAAACAAATGTAAATTATAGGACCCAAATTAAACTAGATTTAGTTAGAAGAAGATCAAGTTTGTCAAAAGGAACACTTTTAGGGGGAAAAAGATACTTAACAGTAGTAAGTTTCAAAATATGCAAAACACAGTATTGATTCTTGAGTTCTTCACACAGACAAAAAAAAAAAGATAAAAGAAAAAAGGGTGACAGTTTCCTTTGTTTTTTTTGTCTGCAATTCTAGTTTGATTGCTACTAGTATAGTAGGAAGCAGAAAATGTGCCCCTTATCATAAATACTAAGAGAAGGTCTAAATTCTAGAGAAAGAAAAGAAAACGACTGTGTTGGTTTTGGAGTAGTTAAAAAATGAAACCAAGATAAGGACTAGTCTTTTGCAGAAAGAACCAAAAGACCCAGTCTTTCTTAAATGAAGTTGCAGAGAGAAAAGTGTAAAGGAAGAAGACTGACTTGGTGTTTACAGCCATTCATTCACTGACAAGGACTCCATCACAGACCAGTAGAGTGGCAACTGACAAAACATATGTAAAAATAGCGGTTGGATGATGGGTTAAAATGGGACTTACTAGCATAGGGTAGGGATAAAATTATTTAATACCCCTAAATAATTCAACTATCCTTTTGGCCTTGATAATTAAAGAGCAGGGAAACAAGGAATTGAAGTTCTCTGTGAGAGTGGGGAAGGGAGTAAAGCTTTGCATCGCTTTTTAGGTTAATAGCCAATAGGCATAGCCTTACTATAAGTGTTCTCTTTAAAATATAATTAAGTCAAAGATGAAACAAAGACCCACAAACGAGTGGCTAGGAAAGAGACAAGGAGGCTTGTAGCTTTCAACTTTTATGGCTAGTCTGTGTTTTGTGCGTGTGATAATTGAGTGAGAGATAGAGAGCGAAAAAGAAAGAAGAGATAAATTTGCAGAAACAAAGTATTACTGTTTAAAAAAAATAATGATTTATTTTGATTTAATATAAAATTTAAAATAATAAAAAAAAAATAATTTGAGACCTTAAATTAAAATTATGTTAAATATAATAAAATATTCTTTAATCTCGTGATCATAAACATATCATGTGTAAAGTTGAAATTAAAGTATTGTCAAAAAAGAAAAGGATTATTCTTTTTTAAATGGACTAAAAAAGAAAGTAGGTCATTCTTTTTTAAATGGAGGGAGTAGGGATGACAATGGGGCGGTGCGGGTTTAAAGTTATACGGTGTGGGTGCGGGGCAGGTTAAACTAATTTTTTTATTAAATGGTGTGGTGCAGTACAGGTTGCAAGTATATGCGGGTTTAAATTAAAAAAAAACTAAAAATTAGTATTGTTCTCGTAAATATACCTAAAATTATATGTATTCTTTACTTAAAATTTTGTGATACTTAAAAAGACATGTATAAACTACAAATAAATAATTTTATAGTACCTTTTTTAATATCTCTATTCATTTTAATAAAAATATGATATTTGATCATTACTTGTACACGTTATACTTTTTGACAATTTTTTTAGTGAAAAGTGATATAATAGAAATTAGTTATTATTTCTTAGTTGCAGATTTGAAAATATAATGATTTTTAATGGATTTACGAATTATTTTTTTTTTAAATAGAGTGGTGCGGTGCGGTTATGCGCAGGTATGAATGTGGGGCGGATTTGTGCGGGTTTAAAGGTGATGCGGTGTGGTGCGGTGTGGTTTTAAAACTTGCGGGTTTAGAAGAAACCCGCACCGCACCATTGCTATCCTTAGGAGGGAGTAAGAAAAAGGTTGGTTTTTTCAGTTCCCAAGTCTTTGTCTGTTGTCTCTCCCATACAACGGTTTAGTTGGGAGAGTTGGAAAAAAAGACATTCTTAAAATTGGAAAAAGAAAGCGCCCAAGATCATGTGTCCAAAAAACGTTTAAAGAATGTAAATAAATATTGTTACTCCTTAACCCCTAAGCTTAATTAGGCACTAATTTCCCCTAAAGAATCCTAATTTTCACTTCAAAACTTAATTAAAATGATTAATTATAAAAAGAATACCTAGATAATCGTGATCATGCTTGCCAACAATTAATACATTGAACATTTTAATAATTGACCTTTTTTAAACTAATGTACAAGTTAATTTGCAGTTGATTATCCTTCACTAAACATCATGAACATCAATAGTAACTCTATCAATTATCATTTTTTTTTACGAAAATGAGTATGCAAAGCAGTCAAGCAAGTTCTAGCTCATCGAGGGAACTAGAAGAAAGAACACGTGAGACTAAAGACACAGAGGATTTAAGAAACATAGTGGTGGAATTATTTGGATCTGACGATGATAGTCTTCTCAACGGAGACGAAAATGCATCTGCAGAAAATATTTTTGCTGATAATCATGAATTCATGCATGATCCTAAATAAGGCCTAGTTGAAGGTATGAAATTTTCTAGTTTGGAAGAAGTATTTGTTTTCTACCAGGAATATGCTAAACATGGTGGTTTTAGCATTATAAGAAGATCAATTACGAAATTAAAAGATTCAAATTCTCCAATGTATTCTCTATTTAGGTGGATAAAGGTGGTGGGAAAACAAAAAAGTATAAGACATCTAAGAGGTCGTTATGCCCTGCCAGAATTAATTGCTCAGTAGGATCCGATGGAACATGTCATGTAACTAAAGTAGAAGCATATCACTCACACGAGTTGGATCCCAATGCATCCAGACTTATGGCTGGTCATAAGAGTGTGTTCGGCAGTTTGAAAAGGTCACTGGAAGCTCATGATAGAGCTGGTGTTAGAATATCAAAGAATATTATAACGCACCAAGCTCTAGCCGGTGGGCCCAAGAATTTAGGTTGTATGCCGAATGATTGTAGGAATTACATACACAATGCAAGAAGATTAAGCATGGATCAAGGTGATGTTGAGTGTCTAAGAAAATTCTTTATTGAAATACAACTCAAGGACAATGATTTCTTTTATGCCTTCGACCTAGATGGTCTTGGTCGACCTAGTGAATCTGAAGAAGATGGAAAGCATAAAAATATTTCCACGCTGGAAGTGGAGGATGAGAAGTCACTTTTGGTTCCTTGTTTGCTCTCATGGCAAACACTACAGATGAAAAAGAAAATGAGGTAACTCTTTCTGAAATTACAGAAAACTTGGAAAACTACTCTGCTAAAAAGATTAAAAAAAAGGTTACTAATGTGTTGATTGATTCTATGTGTGAACTAACTGCTGACAAAAATGCTTTAGAAGAAAAGGTAGAGAATCAGGAGGTTGAATTAATTACTTTAACTCTCCCTATATCTGAAATTAAGGAACAAGTTACTAAGTTAAAATCTGAAAATTTGAGTCTAGTGAGTCAACTGGAGAAAGTGATTGATACTGCTGATAAAGGGAAAAATGCTTTAGAAGAAAAAATAGAGAATTAGGAGCTTGAATTAATTGCTTTAACTCTTCAGATATCTGTCACTGAGGAACAAGTTGATAAGTTGAAATCAGAAAATCTGAGTTTGGTGAGCCAATGAAAGAAAGTAAATGATATTGATGATAAAGGAAAAAAAAAAGATTCAAGGCTTCAGATTGAGCTTGAAGAAAAATTGAGGGATTTTAAAAGCAACTCATAACTGCACTCCATAAGAATGAAGAGTTAGAAAGCGACCTAGTCTGTTTAAGAGAAGAACTCAACAAATCTCTACAATGGACCCCATCCTCACAGATCCTTTCTAACTTAACTGGTCAAGGTGTCAATAATGGCAAAGGTCTTGGATATCAATATAAAAACCAATCACTTGGGTCTCAAAGTAAGGTTGCTCATGATGTGAGAAATAAGGTCCATAAACCTTTATGCACTCACTGTGGAAGAGATGGTCACATAAAGAAAAATTATCGAAGTTGGATGAAAGCTAAAATAAACAGTGTTAGATATATCCAGTAGGAGGATACCTATCTTGAGAGTTCCAAACCTTTGAAGAATATGAAGAGGCTCTCATTACCTGGGCCAAGAAAGATTTGATCATATACTTTCCATTTTACTGGGAACTCAAACTTAAATGGGTTCCCGAATCTAACAAATAACTTTGTTTGTAAGTGGGAGAAAAAGATTGTGTCAGAACTGTTGTATTGATAATGAATGTTCAAAATATATGACTGGAAAGTCTGACTGTATTCTCTCTCTTAAGACACTTCAAAATAGAGGTGTCTTATTTGGAAAAGGTAATAAGGTTAAATTCTCATCTGATGGAATCACTGTATCAAGCTTGAAGTCTGGGAGAGTTATACTCAAAAGCCGAGAGGATAAAAAATATATATGCAGATGATTTGGAGTCTGCGGCTAATTGGGAATTAACTTGATTAAGTGTTCAAGGGGAAGATGCTGATTTATGGCACAAAAGGTCGGGACACATAAGTTCCTCTTTTCTGAATAAGTTAATCCCAAAGGGACCTGATCCTTGGCATGCCAAACCTGAAATTTTAAGACAACAAGGTTTATAATGTCTGTTAAGGGCAAACAAACCAGGTCTTCCTTTAAGTTGAAGAAAAAGGTTCATTAACATAGTGTTCTTAAGAACAAAGGATGAAACCTATGAGGTTATGGTCACTTTCTCTAAGTAACTTCAAATGAAGAGAAACAATAAGATTCTTAAATTCAGATTTGATCATGAAAGATATTTTGATAACTCTGTGTGCTGAAGAGAATTTGCATGTGGTCCTTAATAAGTTAGGAAAGCTGATGAATCTTGGTGATGGTGAAGATTCTGACATTAAGAACTCACTCCTGTTCAAAGGGATGATATTGCTGAAGATCATGGCCAAAAACTAATTAATGCAGATGAGAATGATGAAAGTGATGGTGATCCAAGATCTCAGTCACAAACCCCAACTCTAGTAGAAGAACAAAAAGAAGGATCTAGTCAAAATTCACAGGGACCTGGTCCCAATGGAACACATCTCAGAAGGTCAAACTGGAGGCACAAATCTTCCCAAACCCTTGACATTCAACTTCACCTTTGGAGATTGAATTCCAAACAAGAGCTTAAGTCAGAAATTTATTGGCTTTCTCAGCATTCTTGTCCCAAAGTGAGCCTAAAAATATGAAAGAAATTCTAAAAAATGCCGACCGACTCAATAAAATGCAGAAGTAGCCTTGGCAAATTGAAAGATATTAAGTCTAGAACTTGGTCCCCAAAACCATAGTCAGAACAAATTTTTGGAATAAAGTGATGTACTAAATCAAATAAGTTAGAGTCTAGAATTGATCAAATTAACTGACCTACTAGACGAATCAATTTTTCTCTCGAATTAGCTATGATCAGGATGCAGATATCCTTGGTA
Source organism: Capsicum baccatum var. pendulum (assembly GCA_030864225.1). NCBI lineage: Eukaryota > Viridiplantae > Streptophyta > Magnoliopsida > Solanales > Solanaceae > Capsicum > Capsicum baccatum. Next base: position 151,462,392 of record CM061560.1, on the reverse strand, counting down.
ACGTAGGTGCATATTGATCTAACTTAGTACCATACGTTTGTAGGTATACACTCATGGGAACAACTTTGGAAGAGGATAGATGTGACTTGCACAAATTTGAGGATTCTCTCAAGAAAAAGAGGGACCTGATCCCATCTCTCAGGTTAGTACCAAATCAGTGTACTTTGATAATCATAAATTTATATCTAAAAAGCCACACGTCTTCTCTTATTTGAGCAAAATCTATCATTTCAAAGTAATTTGAAGAGCCGCACCTATAAAATTCAGATGATTCATTTCAAAAATGCCCTTTTTAATGACAACGACCACCTCATTCATATTACTAAACCAAATTTATCTCTTTTTATTCTCTTTCAAAATTAACCCAAATCATCTTCTTCAATTATATTTCATCTTTGAATTAAACTTATCCTATTCTCTCTCAAAAAAATTTCAAAATGGCAAATATATTGACTTTCTCAACCCCCGTTAAAGATTCTAAAGTCGATAAAGCTTCAAAAAATTAATTAGAACAATCTAAAATCAAACTTTCTAATCCTTTAACACCCAAAACAATAGAAGACATCTCCTTAAGTCCTCAACAAGAACCTGTGTCAACTTTACTAAGATTCTAAAACCCCTAACTGAGTTTGTCCCCGTCGAAACTTCCTTAACCATCAAAATTTCTGCTGAGTCAACCTTGGTAGAGGATTTAAATCAAGGTTTCATCTCACCAATTGAATAAGAAATCTCTCAATTCAAAATTCCTTATTCCTTAGAAGAACTAAATCCCCATTTCTTCTGAAGAACCAAAAAATATAGAACTCTCAGAAAACCTACAAGTACCTGATTTCTCTACTCTCTCTGAGTCAAACCCCATTTTTGCCCAACTGTGTGATGAAGAAATACCAGTGGAGAGGTCTAATATTCCTAGCAGTGAAAATTAGGTAGCTGAAAATTTATTATTTCTTACATATGATCCCAAGGAAAGCTCAGTTAGTACTGAAGAGCAAATAATTGATAAAAAAGATGATGTGCCTAAGAATGGAGAAGTTGTTCTACCACCAAATGAGTAAGATAATGAGGATGAGGATTAACCACCCCTGAGGCGTTCTATGAAGAAACAAAGAGGACCCAATGGGAAAGAAAAGGTTATTGATTTTGGTGTAAAAGTTGCTAGATCCCATTCTAATAGGAGATCTGAAAAGAAGTTGTTAGCTGATGCTATGAAGGCTAGCAAGTCTTCTACTACTAAGAGAAGAAGACTCAAGAAAGTTGTTGTAGTGGAGGAGGAGAATGTTGAAGTTGTAAAGGTTATAGAGGATGAGAAAATTGACCCTGATGTAACTGCGTCAAATGAGAAAAAAAGATAAGAAATTCATGTCTCAGGAAGGACCAGGTCCTCTAGCTCAAAGTTTGGTAGTCCTGCAGAAAGGAAAAAAAACATATTACTGTGAAAAAAAAAGTCTCCAAGGGAACTGGTCCCAAGAAGAGAAAAGTTGTTGAAATTGAATTAAGAGGTGACTCCAAAAGAAGAATAAAAGAGAAAGAAAAGAAGAATGGTTCTAGATAGCAAAGGAATAAAATTATGAAAACTCCAAAAGTATTGTCTAGGAGAGTGTTTGATCCCAGGATTTATGAAAACCCTGACATGGTTGAGTTGGTGGAATATGTCAAACACCAGGGATGGCCATACCTCCTTTAGGGACCAGCTCTGTGGTTTTTGAAAATGAAGTTAGAGAGTTTTGTTATATACTGGATTTCCTATAAGATGGGTTAAGTTTGGCTACACAAGTACAAGGAAAGAAAATAAAACTGGTTGAAGAGGCATTGGGAAAAATTCTGGATGCGCCTATAATGGGTGTGAGGGCTGTTGGGAAATAACAGCCCTCAACTAAGTTCATGATTGAAGCCTCAAGTGAGTTCCAGTTAGTGTTTGAATTTGTGAACAAGGTTCTTTTGCCTAGGTTAGAGAAAAGAACCATTGCTTCTATTGTCTATCTATTTCTAATAGAGTGTTAGAGCAAATTTGAGCTAATAAGTTTGCTTGCTCTTATGATAGTGCACATAAATAAGGTGATCCATGAGAAGGAAGAAACATGTGGGATTCCTTACGGGTACTTTCTATACATGATATTTGATCAATTTAGAGTGGTTGGGACTAAAGGGACTCCTGGAACAGTCATACAAAAGTTTAGTCTGACAACATTTGTAGAAAATAAACATATAGAAAGAAAAGTAGGAACTGTGTCCAAAATGTCAGAACTTTTGTTGCTCAGGAAAATTTAAGCAAATAAATAGAGAAGATAAAGATTAAGTTGGCTGCTAAAGATGCTGAGATAGTGAACTTGAAGATGCAGAATCAGAAGTTATCCTCAGAGGGACCTGGGGCCAGTGAGGAACTTATAGAAAAAATGCAAAGCTCCAGGGAAAGGTTGCAGAACTTACTGGTGAGGTTCAAGTCTAAATGCAAAAGTGAAGACCCTCACTAGACAGTCGTTGGATACTCATGCTGCTGAGGTTGCCATAATAGAGTTATTGCTCAAATCCTTCTCCCCTAAGCCTCCCTCTACCTGAGTCTTATCATCCCTATGTCAGTTTGTTATCCCTTTGTTGGTTTCTAATCCTTATTTCTATTGTGGCTTTTGAATATAGTTGTTTTGGTATGGCAGTACTGGTGTTGATGTTACTTAACTATGAATGAATCCTCAATTTGTATATCTCATCTGTTTCTTCTATTAAGTTGTTCTTCATGTTAGTGTTGCCCTAGTGTCCATGAGTTAACTAACACATGCTTTCTTTACTCTTGGTTTACTGTTATCACTTTTCAATGATGCCAAAAGAGGGAACACTGAATGCATATGGTAGGGACCATGTGTGTTTGTATGTGGTAGGAACAGGTGTATGTATTGTATGTGTTAGGGACCAAGTACCAGATGTTGAAATGCAGATGTGTTGAAAAGCCTATTGACAGGGGAAAGAATGATTGTGAAGCATGAAGGTAGATTGATAGGGGAAGTATTGTGATAGGTGGAATAATGAACTGAATGAAAATTGAATGCAAGTATATTGACAAGGGGAACATTGAAACATAGTGAATGAGTTGAGTTTTTGATTTAAATTAACAACAAAGGACTAGGCCCCTAAGTTGCATGATATATTGATAGGGGAAAGCAAGGTGCATAGTGATAGGGGAACATTCATTGACAGTAGTGGTGATCACACTGATTAAATATGAGGAAAGAACATTGATGCTCAAAGTTTGTGGTTGGTTTGTCATTATCAAAAAGGGGGAAAATTGCTATATCTTATTTTAATAATGATCAGCTGACAACAAGGGACTAGGTCCCTGGGTCTTCGAATTAATATATCTTGTCTTGATGGTGAGTAGTTGAAAACAAGGGACCAGGTCCTTGGGTCTTCATGAATCTAGTACAACTATTACTATCCTACACAATTTTGTTTTCTAGTGTAAGAAACTGCCCAGGTAAGCTTGTACTTTTAAGGATACCTGGCCCAATCAGATTTCTACCCTAATTATTATTCCACTATAAAGGGAAAAGAATTCTTATCAATTGGTGAGGTTTTGCAAGATTAGAAAATAGAAGGGAGAGCGAAAGACAAAAACTCAACTTTGTAATATTGCTCAAGTTCTTAATTTCTTTATGTACTGAAAGAGTGAGTGTTATTGAGTAGATTCATGGTTTGTAATTGAATTACTCGTGTTATACGAGTAATGCCTTCTTTGTGTTCTTGAGGTGATTAGGTAGAGCTACCCGAGTTCAATACTAGTTAGAGTAAATCAGTATTGAGGTGTGTTCTTGGCAGAGTTGTCAAGCTAGGTTTGTATAAAGTTATTGCAAACTGATGGAGCCTAGATTTAGGTTCATTGGACTTTGTAATCAAGATTTTGATTATTGTGGATTGTTAAGTGATTCTAAGGACAAGTCGCTGTTTTTTCTCCCTTGAGCAAGGAGGCTTCCACGTTCAATCACTTTGTTCTTTACTTTCCTACAAGGTTTTAGTTTCTTAGTGCTTTACTGTTTTATTGCCTGTGTTTGACTCTAAGGGACATAGTCCCTCATAGTGTGGGTTGAGGGACAATTTCACAGTGACAATTTCACAACTCAAGGCCATTTACATAAGTGGGTTGTGGGAACATAATTATTCTAAACAAACTCTAATTTCAAAGCATCAAATTTAGGGAAAATCATGAACCCTTATTTTATTCACCATACCCATCATGTTCAATACCATTAATAAAGCATAAACAATGCATAATAAATCATGGCAAACAATTTAAGGACCACTCATTCTAAAACCCTCAACCATGTTGAAACCCACATTCTAAACCAACCAATTAAACCATTTAAATACATGTTTTCACATAATAGGAGTTGGTAAAGAGTAACATGCCTGAAACACCAAGATTTATGGAGAGAAATCAACCCTAGATACCGTGGATGACCTACATCTTGGAAACCCTAAGTATCTTGACCTTGGGGATTTTTGAGAGAAGAAAGTGTGTTTTGATTGAATTATGAATGAGAAATAACCTGCTTGAGTGCTTTATGGATGTAGGGTTTTAATTGGGTAAGAAGGGAATTGTCTAAAGTTCCCTCAAATTAAAAGCAAAAAAGTTTTTTGCTAGTCATTACGAGTCACGTGGCGACTCATTGAGACACCTTACGACTTATTACCACAAGTCGTAGTCCCACTCGTAACCCCCTAGTCATCATAGAAAAACTCCAGAAAAATCTATTAGCCAGGCTACGATTCGATCCATAAGACCCGTCAAGACTCCCTATAACTCGTAAGGGGAGTCGTAGTTTGGGCAGTGAGGATAAAATTTCAAAAATTCATAAGGACCAGGATTTCGGTGTGTTGCACACTCCCCCATTTAGGATCATTCATCCTCGAGTGATTGGACAAGACATTTATTAACACGATTTGACTCCTAACACAACTACACTTACCTTTAACAAAGATAGAAAACAAAGATGGTAAGGAATACACATACTTCACGCATGATTATCCGAAGAAAGAAAAAAGATGGGTACTTGGACTTCATGTCCTTCTCGGCTTCCCAAGTAGCTTCTTCACGCTTTCGGTTCCTCCATATAACCTTTACCAAATCCAGGTCCTTTGCCGTCCTTTGCTCGCAACATGCGGACTTACCGATAAAAAATATCAATCATGACTTCCTCATATGACAAGGAACCTAAGACACCCATACTCTCCGTAGGAATAACCAAGGAAGGATCACCTACTCACTTCTTCAACATCAAAACACGGAAGACCGGATGGATAGAACTTAAACTAGAAGGCAATTCCAACTCACAGCCATATTACCTACTCACCTTAAAATACGGTATGGACCAATATAATGGGGACTGAGCTTCCTGTTCCTTCCAAGCCACATCGCTTTCTTCATGGGAGACACCTTCAAGAACTCCAAATCATCCACATCAAACTCCAAGTCCCTTCGCCTTATATCCGCATAGGACTTTTGGTGACTTTGGGCGGTCTTAAGCCTATCCCGAATCACCTTCACCTTCTCCATAGCTTAGTGAACCAAGTATGGACCGTACAACTTATTATCACCTACCTTGAACCACCCAATAAGGGACTTACACCTCCTACCATTTAAAGCCTTGAATGGAGCCATCTCAATGCTCGAGTGATAGCTATTGTTGTATGAAAACTTAATGAGAGGCAAGTGGTCAACCCAACTACCACCAAAATTGATCACATAACTCCTTAGTATATCCTCTAAAGTCTAAATCGTTTGTTTCGCTTGTCCATCCATCTGCGGGTGGAAAGCGGTGCTAAGGTTTACCTTAGTCCCCAACCTCATTGAAAGGAACACCAAAAGTGTGAAGAGAACTAGGTATCACGATCAGATATGATAGAAACTTGAGCATCATGCAACTTTACGATCTCCTTAATGAAAAGCTTAGCATAATTCTTCCCTGAATAGTTAGTCCTCACTGACAAAAAGTGAGCGAACTTGGCCATCCTATCCACGATGACCCAAATAGAATCAAATTAATGACGAGACCTCAGAAGACCAGTACGAAATCCATATTAATCACTTCCCATTTCCACACGGCAATTCAATCTCTTGAGATAACCCACCAGGACTCAAGTGCTCTACCTTTACTTGCTGACAAACAAGAGACTTAGCCATAAAATTGGAAACATCCCTTTTCAAGTTATTCCACCAATAAATTTCTCTTAAGTCATGATACATCTTCGTAGAACAAGGATAAATAGTGTACCTTAACTTATGAGCTCCATCCAAAATCCTCTCTCGCAGCCCATCGACATCTAGGACACATAACCTGCCTTGGTAACTCAAGATACCATCACCACCAATCTCAGAAGTCATCACCTTCTTGTGACCCACATTAATCTTGATCTGTACCAAGATAGGGTCTAAGACCTATTTTTCCTTTACCTTTGCACCAAGAGATGACTTCCCCACCTCTTTCATAACCACACCACTATCCTCAGAGTCTAAGAGATGAATTTCAAGGTTAGCCAAATGGTGAATATCCTTCACAAAACCTTAATTCTCCTCATGAAAATGAGACAAGATTTCTATGGACAACCTGCTAAGAGCATCAACAACCACGTTAGCTTTACCTGGATGATAATGAAGACTCTTGTCATAGTCTTTGAGTAACTCACGCTATCTCTTCTGCCTAAGGTTCAACTCTTTCTGAGTGAACACTTACTGCAAATTCTTATAGTCCCGATAAGATATCAACATGCACTACATACAAATAGTGATGCCAAATCTTCAAAGCAAAGATTACAGCTAACAATTCCAAATATACATCAGATAATTCTTCTCATGCACCTTCAACTGCCTAGAAGCATATGCAATAACCTTACCATGCTGCATCAACACACAACCTAGTCCCGCCCGAGACATATCACAATAAACAACAAAACCTTCGGTACCCTCAAGTAGAGTTAAAATTAGAGCCGAAGATAACTTATCTTTCAAATTCTTGAAACTGTCCTCACAAACATCTGACCTCAAGAACTTCACATTCTTCTGAGTCAACTTAGTCAATGGGGAACAATAAAAAAGAAGCTTTCCACAAACCTTCTTTAATAACCGCCCGAACCCAAGAAACTCCAAATATCAATTGGTGTCATGGATCTAGGCCACTACTTAACCACCATAACTTTACAACATAACATAATAGGTCACCTCATTCAACCAGAACTCACACTTTAAGAACTTTGCATACAATCGCTGATCTTTCAAGGTTTTCAAAACAAGGCGAAGGTGATCGACATGATCTGTCCACTCTTAAAATTTACCAAAATATCATCAATAAACACCATTATGAAAAAATCCAAAAACTAACAAAAAACCTAGTTCATAAGATCCATAAATACCATTGGGGCATTAGTCAAACCAAAGGACATCACCAAAAACTCAAAATGACCATATCGGGTTCAGAAAGTAGTCTTAGGGGATATCCACTTCTCTAATCTTAAATTGATGTTAACCCGACCAAAGATCAATCTTGGAAAAGTACTTAGCACTCTGAAGTTGATCGAAGAGATCATCAATTCTAGGAAGCAGATACTTATTCTTCACAGTCACCTTATTCTATTGACGGTAATCTATACACATACGAAGGGACCCATCCTTCTTATGCAAGAAGAGAACTGGAGCACTCTAAGGAGAAACACTAGGGTGGATAAAAACCTTATCTCGAAGATCTTTCAGCTGTCCCTTGAGTTTTTTCAACTCAGTCGGAGCCATTCTGTAAAGAGGGATAAAGATAGGAAGAGTGTCCATAAGAAGATCAATCCAAAAATCAATTTCCTTATCGGAAGGAACACCAGGAAGATCATCAAAAAATACCTTGAGAAGGTCGCAGACCACCCGAACCAATTGTAAAGAAGAACCTTCAGACCTAGAATCCTTTCTATGCACTAAATGGTAGAGGTACCCCTTGGAAATTAATTTTCGGGCTCTAAGATAAGAAATGAACCTTACCTTAGGTACTAGGGAACTACCTTTCCATTCAAGCACCGACTTATGTGGGACTTAGAAACTGACTTTTTGGGTCTAACAATCAAAAGATGCATAGAACGAGTGCAACTAATCCATCCCCAAAATCACATTAAAATCCAATATGTCCAACTCTATCATATCCACCAAGGTATCCCATCATAAATAGACACCACACAACCCCTATAGACTCTCTTAGCTACAATAGAGTCACCAACTAGGGTAGACACAGAAAAGGAATTCAGAATACACTCAGGAGCAAAGCCAAAATATATAGCCACATAAGGAGTCACATAAGAGAGGGTAGACCTGAGATCAAGTAGACAGTATACATCATGAGAGAAGATTTTTAACGTACCAGTAACAACATCGGGGAACACCTCAGAATCCTGACGGGTAGCAAGAGCTTAAAGGTAATTTTGACCAGTGCCGGAACTAGAAGTGGCACCCTTTGGTGTAAAGGTTGAAGAAGTAGCAACAAGAACCTTATTTGCTCTATAAGAAACCCTAGAAGGACAATCCCGCTGCATGTGACTAATCTTCCCATAACTAAGACACTGATTCCTCCCCAGGTTACAAACCCCATGATGCACCTGACTACAAAAATGATAAAGGGGATAAGATGAGCTGACTGGGCCCCATTGGTCTGTGAATTGGAACCTTGTGACTTATATCCACCGTTGTTCTGAAAATGGCAGTCCCTGGGCAACTTAGGATAAAGAGCACTAGCCATAGAATAAAAACCAAAATTCCCCCACTTCTTTCTTATACCACTGCTTGCAATTCTTGCCACTATTCTGCTAGCCTCAACCGTGCTTAGAAAATTAGGATCTCTTATTTTGCCTCGTTCCTCTATTGGCTTATTTCTTCTTCTCATCTTTGACCTGTTACATATACACCACAAGCCTAGAGATTCCCATGTCACTGTTTAATAGGGGAGCCTTGTATTCCGACACCAAATCAAGAGATAACCTGAAAACAAATTTCCTCAACTGAGCCCTCATTAAAGATACCAACTTAGGATAATAATGGGACAATAGATAAAACTTCAAGGTATACTCTTTTACAGTCATCTTGCCTTACTTCAAATTTACAAACTCCTCAGCCTTCGCCTCCCTCAACACCTGAGGAAAGAAACAATCAAAAAGAGCACCTGAGAAGTCCTCCCATAATGCCTACTCAGCATCCTCACCCCTAGACTGATCCCATTCCTTATACCACTAATACACATATCCTCAGCTGGTATACAACGAATTCCACACCTACAAAATTAGAAGCATGCATCACACGAAGAATCTTTTCCATCTCATCTATGAACCCCTAAGGTTCTTACTCAACCTTAGAGCCAGTAAAAGTCGGAGGATTCAGCCTCATAAACTGGCCAACTCTAGTAACCTCAGAAGAACTCACAGCAACACCAACAGGACTCGACTGATGTGTTTGAGATGTCACCAATTGGGTCAACAATGAATAAAATGACAAAACTCAACATTGGTAATATCTTATGGAGATGACCAAGAAGGAGTGTTACCAGCGAAAGAAAGATCAGTACGGACTGTTGGAACTCCACTAGGGAAATCAAAAGTAGCGACCCTAGACAGGGTTTGAAACCCTTGAGTAGGATGATCTTCGTCCATATTATCCTCAAGCAGGACAAAAGCATTTCCACGAGCATCAGATCTTCTGGAAGGCATGATCTGAAAAGCGAACAAATGGGAAGAGGATATTTCAATATCCTAGACTCTAATGCCTGAAAGTAGATCATTAAAAAGAAAAACATTCCTAAATGCCACGTAGCCTCTTCCTTATAAGTGTGACTCTCTACACACCCACAAAATATACTCTACTTTACACGACTTTATGGATACCTAATAACACCAAACCTAGGCTTTGATACCAACTTTGTCACGACCCAAACATGGCCTAGCTGTGACAGGTATCTCAAGTCCATTATGGATAGGATACCACCCTCTTTTCCTAGTTAAGCCAAAACCTAATACCCTATTAATAGCTAAATTTTGAACATATAACATGATAAAATAGATAACTCAAAGTTTATGAAATATCATCTAATAATACCCAACCACAGAAAATCCAAAAAACCTCTAAACAATACCAAAAACATATCCAAGTCGGGACATGCCCCCGGCCCTGACAATGATAATGACAATGTGGATGATAATTTAAAGTCTCAATTCTAGTTTATGAATGGAAACTAATGAAATATCCAAGTCTTTTATAGAATGTAATCTGACCACTTCACCCCCAACGATAGATAAATTGAGTCGATCCACATAACTCTGTGTAGAAAAATAGAAGTATCTCTGGTGCCTGCATCCTGTGGGGATATAGCATTCAAAGATAGTTAGTGGGTTAAGAACTAGCATGTAACTCAGGGATAGAGGGATAAAATAATGCCAACTCAAATCCAATTCAAAACCATGCAAACATCATCATATACATACATAAGTAATATGCTGGGGGTAGGAAATAAGGCTTATCATGTTCTTCAAAATCATTAACCTGGACTGTGTAGTATAACCATCTTTACAAGACACTCATAAACTATATGTGCCTAGCTCTTCCCTAGTTGGAAGGGACCTAGTGCGTGTGGCCGCATGAACCAAAGAATAATCACATCTATTATATGCACTGTGGGGGACTCGAACCTCTTTGCATATACCAAGAGTGACTTAAGCACTCCATCAATAACATGGGGGACTCAAACCTCCCAATCATATAATAAGGGTGACTCAAACCTCCTGGTCATTTAGACCTTCGAGTCGGCAACCGCGGTTTCCAGTATTGGTCCCTCGAGAACTCCACTTTCAAGGCACAAATACACAACCCCCATTAAATCCAACTTAAAAACAAGTTTCACACAAACCATTTATTTACCAAAGAACCAACCCTTAAGGCTTACCATGAGTAGTGTTATACCCTTACACTTTTAAGTTTATCTCTATGCCATAAAAAACACATTAACTTAGGGGAATGCCTCGACCCCCCTTTGTTCATTAAATCAATTCATAGAAAACAAAGCCTTCAAAATCTATGTTCATTGGTTTACCATTTATGCAATTCATTATCATAGGTAAGTAAGTCAAACCAGTGACAATTTCACAACTCAAGGCCATTTGCACGAGTGGGTTGAGGGAACATAATTATTCAAAGAAAACTCCAATTTCAAAGCATCAAATTTGGGGAAAATCATAAACCCTTAGTTTATTCACCATACATATGTAACCTTCATGTTTAATACAATTAATAAAGCATAAACAATGCATAATAAGTCCTAGGAAAATAATTTAAGGACTAATCATTCCAAAACTCTCAACCATGTTGAAACTCACATTCAAAACCATCCAATTAAACCATTTAAATACATGTTTTTCACATAATAGGAGTTGGTGAAGAGTAACATGCCTAAAACACCAAGATTTATGGAGAGAAATCCACTTTTGAGCCCTTGGATGACCTACTTTTTGATAACCCTAAGTATCTTGACCTTGGGGATTTTTGAGAGAAGAGAATGTGTTTTGATTGCGTTATGAATGAGAAATTACCCCCTTGAGTGCTTTATAGACGTGGGGTTTCAATTGGGTACGAAGGGAATTGTCTAAAGTGCCCTCAATTTAAAAGATGGAAAATTTATCAGCAGTCATTACAAGTCTCATAGAAACTCATTGCGATACCTAACGGCTCATTACTATGAGTTGTAGTCAAGATAGTGCCATAGGGAACCCATACTATTGACCCTATGACTTATATCATACGACTTGTATCATGACCCTACGACTCGTAGGGTTCAAGTTGTATCTAAGATAAAACTATTTGGGTCTCACACTAGTAACCCTATAATTTGCACTATACAACTCGTATAGAGTATTCATGACTCGTAACCCCATAGTCGTAGTCATAGTAGAACTTTACCAACCTACTGGCTAGGCTACGATTGGGTACCTAAGACCCGCCAAGACTCTCTACAACTTGTAAGGGGAGTCATAGTCTGGGTAGTGAGGATAAAATTTCAAAAATTCTCAAGGACTAAGATTCTGGGGTGTCGCATCGATCCATGATGACCCAAACACTATTAGAACCATGAGAGGAATGAGGAAAACTAGCCACGAAGTCTATAGTGATCCATTCCCAGTTCTACTCAGGAATGGGAAAGCTTTGAAGCAATCCACCAGGTCTCATATGCTCGACCTACACCTACTGACAACAAATGCAACAAGCTATAAAGTCCACCATCTCTTTCCTTATTACGCCCCACCAATAGTGTTGTCTTAAGTCACAGTACATCTTGTTCAGACCTTGACGGATTGAATAGCTGGAATAATGGGCCTCCTCCAAGATCAACCTAATTCAATCACCCACTCTCGGTACACAAACTTGGACTTAAAATTTCAAAACTCCATCCAAATCAAGTGAGTCTTCATTCGCCTTGCCACTCAACACCTTATCTCGAATAAACCTCAATCCAATATCATTAAACTGATGAACTTGAATCTGCTCCATCAAAGAAGATCTAGCCTTCACATATGCCAAAACGTGCACCCAGGTGTTGAAATATCAAGCCTAACGATCTGGTTATGATACGGGACAAATGGCCACCTTATCTTTGAACGACATTTTTGACATTTTTGGAGGCCCACACATAGAGGCTTAAGAATTGGTCACCTCGTTGATACAAGAACATGCACGGAGGACCGTTTTGAGCATAATTCAAAGCCATCTCGCATATGGAAGATTGCTTGGAGCATCTAGGAGTGAGGACTCACGGTTTTGGGCCTTAAACTAGTCTCCAACAATGGCCCAAAAGGCAAGGGGCGGATGGGCCTTTTATGTGTGAAGAAAGGAGGTCCTAACTCACGGTTTTGGGCCTTAAAACTCGTCTCCAATGCTGGCCCAAAAAGACAAGGGGCGGATGGACTTTATGTGTGAAGAAAGGAGGTCTTAATGGGCCATAATTAAGCCTCCAAGACCAGCCCATGTTGTGGAGGATAGAAGGGTCATTTGACCACCTTTTGAGTAGTATAAATAGGTGCCTTAGGGCCATTTTTCAGATCATTACTTTGATTCTTGAGAATTCACAACAAAGACTTGTAACCTAAAGATAACATTTCACTCTCTCTTCTTCAAGAGGAGCCGGTTCTAGATCTCACAAGGAGAGGAATCCTTGTGTTGTCTCTTTGGCTAGAAACAAAGGTTTTGAGGTAGTTGAGTGCCTCTTGGTCTTTGTAAGAGCTTGGTGTTAATATTCATTAGGCTTAGGGTCCTTACATGTTGTTAGGGTTCTTAGTTTCTTGAATATTGTATGTCAAGTTAACTATCTTACTTTCTTGTTGTTATTGTTCATCTTGTTGCTGAAAAACCGAAAATACCAAAAACAGTTTGTTATCTCGGATTGTTGTTATTGTTCTTCTTGTTATCTTAAAGTCTAGTGAAGCCGGGTGTGGCTCTTTCGATTCACTAGCATTTGTATCCATTGTTGTGTTCTTGTTGTTGTGCTGAAAATCTGGAAAATATAACAAAAACAGCTTGTGTTCTTGCTGAAAACTGGAAAACAGAAAGCTGAAAACAGTTTTTGTAGCCCTCGGGTTCTTGCTGAAAACCGAGACAGAAAGTTGTGATTCTTGTGTTAATCCGAGATTCTTGTGTTGTGATTTTGATCTTGTATCATTTGGTATCAAAGCAAGACCGGTTGTGTTCCAACACAACCCATCTTGGGCAAGTTCTCGGCCTAAACAACTACACAAAAAAAAAAAAAATTCTGAAATCTGAAATTTCTGTCCACTAAGGTGAAACCGAGAAAGGTGTTGTACACCTAGATCTAGTTGTTATTTTGCTTGTTTAGTGAGTTTCAAGTGTTGGTTTCTTTCTCACCAACACTAAGGTGTCTAGATCCAAAGTTGAGCTTGAAAAATTTGGACATTTTGTAGTGACTTAAAGGTGGCCGAAAAGTTGTATGTTGTTGAAGACCCAAAAGAAAAAAAAATCGGTGGTAGTGTTTATGTGTTAAAGAAGTGTTGAAGTTTGTGAGTGTTCATCTCTTGAACTTGTGCATATTGTTCATCCTTGTTGAAATATTCATCTTGTTGTGTGATCAAGTGATAAGATTATAAAGTTGATTGTGAAAGACTTACACCCATCACTTTGTAGACTTGTCAATCACTTCCCCTAAATCAAGGAGCCTTGTTTTGTGGAAATTGTCCACCAAACCCACTTTCTTGAGATTGAACAAAAGGTCAAGACTTCAAATTTTTAAGTTTTCCCACCAAAACACTTTTCAATTTCTTACAAGTTGTGTGAATATTAAAAGCAAGACACAAAAAAAAAAAAAAAAAAAAGGAATGTATATATATAAATCCGAAGGGAAGAAAAATGTGTGGGACCCTTTGCATGCTACCATGTCACTATAAGCTCAACTTAGGATATTCTTTAGTTTCTAATTGTTGATTCTTGGTTTCTTTTACTTGGTCCTAGAACTAATTAACCAACTAGTATCTTTCCACTAGATTGTTAACTAGTTCCTTGAGCCGTTTGTTCGTGTCTACGGTTGTTTGTGTGCTTTATTCGTTTGAATGAGTTGCTAATTTTGATTCTAGTCCGGCAAGTATTCTTTGAGTCTTCAAAACAAGAATCCATTCCGGCTAAGAGCTTACTCAAACCTTATAAATCGCACGGTTACTAGCCAATTATACAACACTTGTGAGACACTAACTTGTGGTGATTAAGCGGCTAATACCTTGACGATGGAAGGAGCTTTACTACTAATATTGTTTGTTCATTTTTGTAGGTTTGAAGGGTGACATAAGGGGAAAATGACTTCGGTAGCCGGGGATTATTGTGACTACAATATGGGAGACTATAATTGTAGTGAGGGTTTTTATGGCTACGAAGTTGAGGGAGATTACGGAGGCTATGAAAATGGCCATGGTGAAAACATAGGCAGATTTGAAGATTGCGGTTTTGAGAGAGAAAATGAGGTGAATGAAGTGCCTAGTGCTTATGGTGACTTTGGAGATGATGTAGTACCTCGTGAGGGATCTTATGACGAAGTTGGGACATGTGAGGAGTCTTGCACTCCCCACTCCGAACCTAGGCTTGGTGTTAGGAATAACCCTTTCATTCGCAAATCTTATGAGAGCTATGATGAGAGTACACGTGAGGAGTGTGACGATTCATACTCTCCACCTTGTAGTACTTCTTATCAAGGTCGATATGGTGTGAATGATTATACTAGCTATAGTGTCGGCCGTCCAAGGGGAAGAAGAGGATCCACATCTTCAAATTCGAGGGGTACCCATGTGCCTTACAATGTCGATCCGAGAAGGAGTGTACACTCCGGAAAGGTGACCATTTGTGGGATACCGGGCTGCCTCATTGTGTTAAACGATAGGTACTATAAAAACTACATTGTTCCGTCCATGGTTGATTACTTGGGATTATTTTGTGAGCCTTTACTTGTTCCATACTTCTTGGACAGATTTAAGGTTACCGAGAGGGTAAAGGTTGTCTTCTCCCAATTTAATTACCATGAGGAGGTGTGGTGTGATGTTTTTCCCATAACCTATGGTCATGTGAGTCTAGGCGCCGATTGGTTTGCACAACATAAGGTTCCAAATGTGCAAAATTGGCCTAATATTGTGAGAGACCGATGGGGGAATTGCCTCGAGACTTACATTCTGCCCGGGCCGCAAAAGGAAGTTCCTACCTACTCCAATCCGAATTATTATGAGAGACAAAAGATTGAGAGGAGTAAGGGAGTGAAAGGTGGTAATCCGAGAGTGGAAAAAGGAGAGGTTGTGTGGAGCGAAGTAAGAGGATTACCACCAAACCAAGCTAACGTTGTTTGTCCTTCTATTTCTAAGGACACTTGTGTAGGTAGCAACATGGAAAGCGAAGAAGAACAATGCCGAAAGGAAGTTGCTGCCCAAACTTTTGGAGGACCTTCACACCATGACAAAGAAGAATCTACCCACGGACTTCAAGGTAAAATGGCAAACTCTTACACTTTTGTACGCTTGAATGATAATTGTGTGGCTAGTGGCCCATTGAGTGTGAGTTGTAGCTTGCCTATATGTGAGTGTATTATTTCTTTGCCACTTGATGATAATGTACATGCTGTGAGTGTGGATACACTAGTTGATCCTATTGATGACCGGATCGACTCTTCTTGTAAGATCGATCCATGTCCACCTAGTGTTGAAACCATCATGATGAATGAAAATACATTATCTTCTGAAATTTGTGTTGATCAACTTATGCGTGAAAGTTATCTACCACTTGAGGATGTGTATGATGTCGTTAACGAACCTCAAGTGTGTAATGATGTTGAAAATGTTGATCAAGGTGAGCATGAACCCGAGAACTCTTCTTGGGGTAATATTGTGTTTGAAGAGTCCTTAAAACTTGATATTGATCGTTTAGCGAGTGAGGAACTTGTTGGTTCCAAATCTGTCCGTGAGGTAGATCACACGCTTTTAGGTACAATGTCTTGTTTGAAGATGATTTAAACACTTCTAATGAACCTAGTGGTGAAAATAATGGTATAGCTTGCCTCGGAAGCTATAGCCTATATGCTAACCCACTATGGTGTGACAACGTTTCTCCTCAAGATGGAAATCTCTTCTCGGAAGATGAAAGTACTCTTAAGGGTAGGGAATGTGTAGTCTTGAAAGGGGATAGTCACTCGGGTGAAGATGACCATGATTTGCTTGATTACTTGGGAAACCCGAGATATGGTTATTCTTGTAAAAATATTTTTGTGAATGATTCCTTTGCTGCCCATGGTGATTTATATCTATGTGGGGATTATTCTCTTGAAATAAAAGGTGGTGCATGCTTAAAAATTCCATCTACTTCTTCTTTATGTGTTTCCTATGTCGAGCTTACTAGTGGTGATGGACTTGAAGCTAGTGAGTACATACATAAGGACACCATAGCTGAAGTTAGCTTGTGTAACACCTTTCTCTACCATCTTTGTGCTCATGACATTTCCACTAATGGGCTAGGGGGTATGCCTAATTTTGAGGATGACACCTTAGGGAAAAGTGAGCTTGGCCGAAACCCATGTCCATGGCTACTTCTCCCATTTGATCCCGGTACCATCTTAGGGCATGGTAGGAGTTGTCTCGGTCCATGCTCATTATTTATTGATGTTCATCATAGCCACTTCCTTTGTGACATTTGTACTAAGCTTTCCACGATCAACCCAAAGGATTCTTGGTTATATTGCAAATATGTGCAACCTTGGCATGATGATGTTATTTGTTAGATTGAATTTTGTTGCACTAACCCTAACCCTCATGTCATGAGGATGTGTACTTGTTTTTCTTTTGTTTTTGATTTTGCAAGGTTTGGATTCGAGGTCGAATCCTTTTCAAGAAGGGGAGGATGATACGGGACAAATGGCCACCTTATCTTTGAACGACATTTTTGACATTTTTGGAGGCCCACACATAGAGGCTTAAGAATTGGTCACCTCGTTGATACAAGAACATGCACGGAGGACCGTTTTGAGCATAATTCAAAGCCATCTCGCATATGGAAGATTGCTTGGAGCATCTAGGAGTGAGGACTCACGGTTTTGGGCCTTAAACTAGTCTCCAACAATGGCCCAAAAGGCAAGGGGCGGATGGGCCTTTTATGTGTGAAGAAAGGAGGTCCTAACTCACGGTTTTGGGCCTTAAAACTCGTCTCCAATGCTGGCCCAAAAAGACAAGGGGCGGATGGACTTTATGTGTGAAGAAAGGAGGTCTTAATGGGCCATAATTAAGCCTCCAAGACCAGCCCATGTTGTGGAGGATAGAAGGGTCATTTGACCACCTTTTGAGTAGTATAAATAGGTGCCTTAGGGCCATTTTTCAGATCATTACTTTGATTCTTGAGAATTCACAACAAAGACTTGTAACCTAAAGATAACATTTCACTCTCTCTTCTTCAAGAGGAGCCGGTTCTAGATCTCACAAGGAGAGGAATCCTTGTGTTGTCTCTTTGGCTAGAAACAAAGGTTTTGAGGTAGTTGAGTGCCTCTTGGTCTTTGTAAGAGCTTGGTGTTAATATTCATTAGGCTTAGGGTCCTTACATGTTGTTAGGGTTCTTAGTTTCTTGAATATTGTATGTCAAGTTAACTATCTTACTTTCTTGTTGTTATTGTTCATCTTGTTGCTGAAAAACCGAAAATACCAAAAACAGTTTGTTATCTCGGATTGTTGTTATTGTTCTTCTTGTTATCTTAAAGTCTAGTGAAGCCGGGTGTGGCTCTTTCGATTCACTAGCATTTGTATCCATTGTTGTGTTCTTGTTGTTGTGCTGAAAATCTGGAAAATATAACAAAAACAGCTTGTGTTCTTGCTGAAAACTGGAAAACAGAAAGCTGAAAACAGTTTTTGTAGCCCTCGGGTTCTTGCTGAAAACCGAGACAGAAAGTTGTGATTCTTGTGTTAATCCGAGATTCTTGTGTTGTGATTTTGATCTTGTATCAGGTTAGCTAAAGACTGAATCTCTAAGGCTAAAGGCCTCTCATGGATCAAAAGATGCACCAAGATACCCATGATAGTTGACTTCCAGCTTAAGGAATTTGCAACCATATTAGCATTGCTCGAATGATAGAGAATAGTTAATTCATAATCCTTGAGCAACTCAAGCTAACAACACTACCTCATATTAATATCTCGCTGGATGAAGAAGTACTAAAGGATATGATGATCTAATAAAATCTCACAACGAACTTCATAAATATAGTGTCTCTATAACTTTAAAGGAAAAACAACCACACACAACTCCAAATCATAGATAGGATAGTTCCTCTTATGAGGATTCAATTGACAAGATGCATATGCGATCACTTTACCCTCTTTCTTCAACACAACACCTAACGTAATACCTAAAGAATCACAAAAGATGGTGAAACCCATTCCCTCCTTGGACATAGTTAAGATAAGAGCTAAATTTAACAAATCCTTGAGCTTTTAAAAGCTCACCTCACAAGCATTGATCCACTGAAAAGAAATCTTCTTCTTAGTGAACTTGGTTAATGGATCTGCAATGGATTAAAAACCCTCAACAAAATACCGATAATAACCCACTAAGCCAATAAAACTGTGAATCTGATAGGCTAAATAGCTCTGGCCTAATCACAAAATACGATAATCTTGGCTGGATCAACCATACTACTATCCTTAGTCACCACATGACCCAAGAAAGAGATAGAGTCCAACCAAAACTCACACTCAGAGAACTTAGCATACAACTTTTCATCCCTCAATCTCTGAAGCATAATTTGTAAATACTCCTTATGCTTAGCTTCACTCTTAGAATAAACCAAGATATCATCGATAAATACAATAACAAAGGAGTCAAGGTACGATCGAACACCCGATTCATCAACTCCATAAATGTGGTAGGTTCATTGGTCAACACAATGGACATGACCAAGAACTCATAATGACTATTTTGAGTCTGAAAAACTATCTTTGGAATATCTAAATCTCTAATCCTTAACTGGTTATAACCGGACCTTAAATCAATATTTGAAAACATTACAACACGCTAAAGCTGACCAAATAAATCATCAATGCAACTCATAATCAAAGAAGTACTTCAAGGCATCCTCTCTGGTCTGGTCATGAGTCTCACCCTATGACTCGTGACTAAACCATATGACTCGTATAGTCGTAATCATGGTTAGAATTAAAAATATGGGAAATTACAGTACTGAGACCATGAGTCACACATTATGACTCATGTGTCACCATGACTCGTTAAGTCCCAATCGTAGTTGATGAGTAGAAAATTAGTCACTAATCTATATCAAAATTCATGCATACTATGATGAAATGTTATGTATATGAGGTTAATTCTTTATTGAAATACATTAAATCCCATAGTTTGTGTGTTTGCAGGTAATCAGATGAAAAAGAGTTGAAGTAAAGCTAGAAAGGGAAGCAAAATGACCAAAGTACTTACACAAGCTAAAAATTAGGACCAGGGATTGACCCTCAGGAACCGTGATCGTGGCCTGAGGGTCGTGATTGTGATCCGAAGTCAAGCCAAGCCTCAAAAATTGTAAGGTGACCATCGCAATCGTAGGAGTTGTGAGGATGAAGCGGGAAAGCTTCAAAGGCAGAAGTGGAAATTGACAAAGTTGATTTCCAAAATCCTAAATGGCCAAAACCCTTTCACAATTAATGATTTTTTATCCATATTTTATCCATCATCAATTTTTCACCTTATGAAGACTATTGTACTACTCTTGAGCTAAGAAGACAATAGTGTAATTCCTACGTGAAGGGTTACCAATTTTTATTAAAGATTTATTGAAATTTAAAGTTTAGATTTGCATTCTCTTTATCTTTCATGGATCAATTTGTTGGAAATATTGGTATATCATTACTTTTTATATTTATGAGTAGCTAATTCTTCCTCTTTGGGTTATGCTTGATTAGATGATGATTAGTGTGTTGGTGTTATTTATTTATCCATCCAATTATCTATTTGTTGTGGGTATTTATTTTACCCCATATTTAAACTAAGAATTATGAGTAGAAACCCCAATTGTTTAACATCCCATACTATCTTTGAAATAGGGGTATTGGGAATGGGGTATTTGCAACCAATAACTTGAGTTAGCTTGTGGGATGGAATCATCTTAGAAATAAGAGTGTTGTTTGAGTTAACTCATTTGAAGTGCTATCTTAGAAATAAGGGTGCTAATTGAGGCATTAGATTAGTTGTTTTGCCATATTTGTGTGGTGTTTTAAAGAACCTACGAATGAAATTTATTGTTTTATTGAAAGATTGAAACTAATTCCTATAAATCTAGCCTACCCATGACTCTAGCTAAATTTGGATAAATTTTCAATTACCCATCCATGTGTTTGCACCTAGAATGGTGTGACCCTAATATCCGCTCCTAATTGATTACACTCTAATTATTCTTAGCCTTGAGTTAGTACTCTAGAAGCCCAAAAATTGTTATATCTTTGAAAACTTTCAAATTCCCCCAAATACTTGTATCCTCGATTTGAATTTAGAAAGTAACTTTATTTAGAACTTACTCGATCACCATTTACATTATTCCTCATGGATTGACCCTAACTCAAAGTTGGGTATTATATTGATAATGATTTCCTTACATTTAAATCGACGTGTGAGTTGAGCATTATCAGTAGTAAAGACAGAAACCTAGGGAAATCTTGGAAAAATTGTTGCTCAGGGTATGATTTGGGTCATATAACCTGTAAGGAGTCATCGCGACTCATTAGGTCCAGTAGTTGTCTGGGTAGTGAGCTTAAAGTTTAAGAAATTTACAAGGGCTAAATCTGGGGTATTATATTTTCTCCCTCTTAGGATCATTCGTTCTCGAATATGGAGTCAAGGCATCCATTAACACGAGTTAACACAGAACATAATACATTTTCTTCTAATAAAGATAGAAAACAATGATATTAAGGAATACACGTACCTCAAGCACAATTATCCAAAGTGGGAAATAAGAATAGATGCTTGGACTTCATGTTCTTTTCAGCTTCCCAAGTAGTTTATTCCACCTTATGGTTCCTCCGAAGAACCTTCACCGAAGCCACATCCTTACTCCTCAAACGACAGACTTGCCTATCCAAAATCTTATCCAGGACTTCCTCGTAAGATAAGGAATTTGAAACACCCACACTCTCTAAGGGAACAATCAAGGAAGGATCACCCAAACACTTCTTCAACATTAAAACATAAAAAACCGGGTGAATGGAGTCCAATATCAAAGGTAACTCCAACTCATAAGCCACATCACCCACTTTTCTTAAAATCAAGTAAGGGCCAACATAATGAGGACTAAGATTTCCTTCTTTCCAATCTCACTACTACCTTCATGGGTGATACCCCCTAGAACATCCAATCACCCACATCAAACTCCAACTCCCTATGCCTCGCATCCACATGGGACTTTTGGTGACTTTGGGAGGTTCTAAGCCTATCCCAAATCACTTTGTCCTTCTCCATGGCTTGGTGAACCAAGTCAGGATCAAACAATTTAGTCTCACCAACTTTAAACCATCCAATAGGAGAATGATATCTCCTACCATAAAGAGCCTCGAAAGGAGCCATTCAAATACTAGAATGAAAATTGTTATTATACATATACTCTATGAGTGGCAAATTATCAACCCAACTACCACCGAAATCAATCACCAAAGCCCTTAGCATATGTTTCAATGTAAGAATAGTTCTTTCCACTTGTCCATTCTTCTGAGGGTGGAAAGAGGTGCTAAGGTTCACTTTAGTCCCCAAGCCTCTCTGAAATAACCACCTGATGTGAGATGAGAACTGCGTACCTCGATCAAAAATAATGAAAATAGGTGCACCATACAACTTGATGATCTCCTGAATGAAAAACTTAGCATAATACTCTACCGAATGATTAGTCCTCACAGACAAGAAATGAGAAGACTTGGTCATACTATCCACGATGACCCAAATTGAATCAAACTAACTACTATATCGTAGAAGACCAGTAATGAAATCCATATTTACAACTTTCTATTTCTACCCAGGCAACTCGATCTTTTATGACATACCACTGGGCCTTAAATGCTCCACCTTTACTTATTGGTAAACCATGCACTTAGCCACATCCCTCTTCAAGTTATTTCACTAATAGCTCTCTTTTAAATCATGGTATATTTTCATCAAACCAAGATGAATCGTATACCTCAACTCATGAGCCTCAACCAAGATCCTCTCTTGCGGACCATTAACATCGAGAAGACACAACCTACCTTGGTACCTCAAGGTACCATCACCACCAATCTCAAAAGTCAAGACTTTCTATTAACCCGCATCATTATTGATCTGCATCAAAATAGGATACAAAATCTGCTTCTTCTTTACCTCAAACTAAGAGATGACTTCACCATATCTTAAACAATCATGCAACCATTCTCAGAATAAAAAAGACGAACTCCATGATTTGCTAACCGATGAATATCCTTCAGCAACCCCTGCTTCTTCTCATCCATTCGATATAGGCTCTCCATAGATAACCTGGTAAGAACATCAGTATCCACATTAGCTTTACTTGGATGATAATGAAGACTCATGTCATAGTCTTTGAGAAACTCAAACCAGCTCCTTTGCCTGATATTTATATCCTTATGGGTAAACACAGCTTGCAAGATCTTATGATCTAAATATATGTTAACATGAACCCCCTATTCTTTAAAGCGAAGACCATCACCAATAATTCCAGGTCATGAGTCGAATAGTTCTTCTTATGCACCTTAAGCTACCTAGAATCATATACCACAACCTTGCCACACTGCCTCAGCACAAAACCCAGTCCCTTATGGGATGCATTACAATAAATAACAAAGCCATCAGTACCCTCGGGTTGGGTCAAAATTGGAGCAGAAGAGAACTTTTCCTTCAACTTCTTAAAGCTACCCTTACTAGCATCGAACCACAGAAATTTTACCTTTTTCTGAGTCAACTTAGTTAACGGAGTAGCAATCAAAGAGAAACTCTCCAAAAACCCCCTATAATACCTAGCTAAACCTAAGAAACTTCAAATATCAGTTGGATACGTAGGTCTAGGCTACTTCTTTACTGCATCTACCTTCTGTAGATATACCATGATCCTCTCACTAGAAATAACATGACCAAGGAAGGTCACAGTATTCAACAAAAATTTACACTTAGAAAATTTAGCATACAAACATTGCTCCTTAAGAGTTTGAGACACTATATAAAGGTGATTGGCATGATCCTGCTTACTCTTAAAATACACCAATACGTCATCAATAAACACAATGATGAATAGGTCCAAAAACTGTTTACAGAATACATGGTTGATAAGATCCATAAATGTCATCGAGGTATTAACCAAACCAAAAGAAATAACAAAGAACTCATAATGGCCATACCGGGCACGAAAAACAGTCTTAAGAATATCTAACTTCCTATCTTCAATTGATGATTACTCGATCAAAGATCAATCTTAGAAAAGTACTTAGCATCTTGAATCTAGTTAAATATGCTATCAATCCTAGGAAGAGGATACTTATTCTTAAATAACCTTATTCAACTGGCGGTAGTCTAAAAATATTTGAAGGAACCCATCCCTCTTATGCACGAAAATAATAGGAGCACCCCATGGTGACACTCTAGGACGGATAAAACCCTTATCAAGAAGATCCTTCAAATTCTCCTTAAACTCTTTCAACTCACCTAAAACCATTCTATAAGGAGGGATAGAGATGGGACGGGTATCTGAAAGAAGGTCAATGTAAAAGTTTATTTCCCTATCGGGAGAAATACCAAGAAGATCATCAAGAAAAACCTCAGGAAACTTATTAACCTTGATAACAGATAACAAAGAAGGGCTTTCAACATTAGAATCTTTAACACATACTAGATGGTATAAACACCTTTTGGAAATCAATTTTCGGTCTCTTAGATAAGAAATGAACCTTTCCTTAGGTAGGGAACTCTCTTTCCATTCTATAATCGGCTTATTAGGAAATTTTAAAATGACCTTAAGGGTATGATATTCTAAAGAGGCATAGCATGAATAGAGCCAATCCATACCTAAGATAACATCAAAGTCTTACATGTCCAACTCTAGTAGATCCACTAATGTCTCCCTACCACTGATAGATACCATATAACCCCTATATACTCTTTTAGCCACAATAGAGTCAACTACCAGGGTAGACATAGAAAAGATATCAGGAATTCACTTAGGACTAAAGACAAAATAAACAACCATATATGGGGTAACATAAGAGAGAGTGGACCCCATATTAAGTAAATAATACGTATCATAAAAGAAGAGATTTAACATACTAGTAATAACGTTGGGAGATACCTCAGATACCTGATAGGTGGTGAGGGCATAGAGATGATTTCAGACAGCACCAGTACTAGAAGTTGCACCTTTTCTGCAATAGTCGATGATGTGGCAACAAAACTTTATTATCCCTAGAAGCAACACTAGAAGGACAATTCCATTGCATGTGACAAAGCTGACCATACTTAAAACACTTATTCCTCTCTTTATCACACACTCCACGATGCATGTACCCATAAAAATAATAAAGAAGATAAGGTGGGTTTACCAGAACTCTATAAGCCTGAGACTGGGTACCCTGTACCCTATACCCACTGTTGATGTAGAATCGATGATCACCAGGCAACTTAAGATATGGGGCACTAGCCGTAGAGTAGGGACCAAAAATTTTCTATTTTTTACTAGACCACTATCTACAATCTCTGCTACTATTCTATTGCCTCCACTTTGCTCAGAATATTTGGATTTCTTACTCCGCCTCTTCCCTATTTTGACTTATTTCTTTTTTTCATCTTCAACTTGCTGTATATACACTACAAGCCTAAAGATATGGTAACGCCTCAATTTTCTAGAACTAGGATGCCACACGGTGCTTATGATCCCAAAGGTCCATAAGCTAATCCTCTACTGGTACTTATAACTGAGCACTGGAATAACTATATAGAGATACTGAATAATGCAAACAACTGGCAAAAAACTTGCCATAAGGTTCAAAATATCTGAAATACTCAATACTAAAAACTGAATACTGATACATCTATCTAAAAACACTGTAGCCTGAAAGCCTCTAAACTATCTGAATAAGGAGTTGAAGGGACAGGTCCTCAACTAACTCTATCTACTAAAGTAAACTAAATCTAATTTAATACTGAAATAAGAAGCATCCTCGATTGATAAGAACTCATTGCATGTCTACTACTGCTGACTGAGTCTAGACTGTTAAGGGTGCTCTGGATCCGGTACGTCTGAACCTATGGTATATGACACCATAGCACAGAGAAAAGTATACGTCAGTACTTTGAATGTACTGGTATGCTAGATGAGGTAAGTCTGAATGTAAAGGCTTATGCATGAACATAACTTAACTGGATAACATGAGAGTACTGAATGAGGATACATGCATGAATGCATACACTATAACTAAAATCTTAGTAACATTGAATACTAACTTCTAAGTACTTGAACTTCTGATAACTAAATTTACTACTACTGACAGCTGAGTTTACTAACTCTGGAATACTGAATAACTAAATCTATTCATAATAATAATGATTGTCTATATCTAAGGTCAGGCCTATCTAGCGGGTGACCTCTGAATCTACTGATAGTGATGATGATGGATTATATCTAAGATCAGGCCTATCTAGCGGGTGATCTCTGAATCTACAAATAAAGATAATAACTGACTGAGTTTGAGATCAAGCCTATCTAACGGGTGATCTCTGAATCTATGGAACTATCTAAGTTCCTCACTAAGTTGTTGACCATATCTGATGGTCCTAAATTTGGAGAACTATCTGAGTTCTTGACTAAGACTGAATCTGAAGCTTAAACTATGAGAGTTCTCACTTAACCGACATGCCCCAATTTAAACTAGTAGTGTCCAACCTGTAACCCCAGCTAGAAGGGTACCAGTGCCATGCCACGGTTAAAGATACTACTATGGTCATGCCTCTCTAACGGGTAACCTTGAACAGAAAGTCAAGCCTAAGGCATCGGGTGACTCCTAGAAGGTAGTCAAGCCTTAATCTAATGGGTGACTCCTGGTCTTGCACTGGCTACACAATTTTGAAGTTTAGGGACTGATACTAATAACTCTGCATCTTTAACGAGGAAACTGTCATCCTTGCACTCGCTTGATGCTAGTTCCTACTCCCAACTGAAAGACACTGAATTGATTCTTAAACTATATTAAACTGAGCTGAATCTGTTACTGATCATCTTACTTGACAGATCTGACTGAGTTCACTTGATTCCATTGTCTGACAAAAAACTTTAGAATTCTACTTTCTGTCTGAATATTATTGAGTTCTGTAACTTATTGAGCTTTACTAAAATCTGAACTGAATTCTGAATACTACTGAGGTCTGAACTAGATACGGAACTGAGTTGGACTGATATGGAGACTGGAATGAACTAGTACTGAGATTACTGAATTTTTTTAAATTCTGTAGCTGACTGGATTCTATTGATCATAGCACGACTGAGATTATATAGAGACTGACTCGGCTCTAGACAAATAACTAAGTTTTCAGGTATAAATACCCCCAGTACTTGATAGCATAAATAAATAAGATAAGACCACACTTGAATATCATGACTATGAACTTTCATTCACAACACAATCAATACGATATCTCGTTAATCGCTTGAATGTCATAAACATATAAATGTATAGGGTATGAATACTAATATCTCATAGTTGTTCAATAAGGAATACACATGGATAAGAATGCATTCAACTTATCATAATACATTCACTAAGGCATTTCAACAAATGCTTCGCATGTACTAGTTATCACATAATTGGGGATTTCATGCTAAACATACTAAAAAGACACTATTCTCTTTACTTAAGCATTCTATCAAACTTATGGGGAGCATGCTTTGGTTATACCACAGATTCTATACTTAATCATCATGAATACATCAATATCATGCAACTTGAAGGAATACACATGGATAAGAATGCATTCAACTTATCATAATACATGCACTAAGGCATTTTAACAAACGCTTGGCATGCACTAGTTATCACATAATTGAGGATTTCATGCTTAACATACTAAAAAGGCACTATTCTCTTTACTTAAGCATTCTATCAAACGTATGGGGAGCATGCTTTGGTTATACCACAGATTCTATGTTTAATTATCATGAATACATTAATATCATGCAACTTGAAGGGGTTTTATCATGAACATCACATAGTAGGATCAAAGTGTGGATCTTTGAAATCAAATCATGAATCAAAGTGTGCATATCTGATGCATGGAATACACGGATGAAACTATTGATAAGCTAAATTCTCATATTGAATATGCATATCTGATGTATACATACTTGACTGAGTTGCTCTCATGAACGCATGACTGAATAACTGATGAACTAAACTTTTATACTAAACTGCATATCTAATGCATAAATATTTGACTGAACTGACTCTTGAAAGCATGACTGACTATGCAATGATAACTAATGCAAAGCTTGTAATGAGAATCTGAGCATAAATCTGAATGGATTTTAGGAATTGAAAACATCGGAGAGTTATAGGATATCTCCCCCTTGGGACACTATGTCCCTCTAAGAACATTTACTTTATGGAAGTACTTGAGAAAACTGAGGCGATGCACAAGGCACCTATGAACTAGTTCATAACTAAACGTCTGGGATCTGAATCTATTGTTTGATGCATGAACTGAGTTATACTCATAACCACTAGAATTCTCTATCTTGGGATAGTTACATCATTGAGGTTTCTAATATCATGATTAGATGAAAAGATGAGAAAACAAACTATGCGAATCTAACTATCTGACTGCTAAACTGAATACTTGCTCTACTAACTAACTCATGTTGAAAACATAAGCTCAAATGGGAGCAAAGGATCTATCAATGCATATCATAAATATGAAGGACTTATAATGTACCCGAATCTATGTTGGGGAACCTTTCCTGATCATGGTGAGTCTAAAGCGCATAGAGTCTGTTCTGACGCTGACCACTATTGGCACCGGAATTGACACCCTACTAACGCAATTCTCTACCCTTCTAAGCTAGCACTCTACACTCCCTCATTCTGTGGCATGGCTTACCACATCTAAAACATACCTAACTATTTGCTCTACACACACCTAGGTGATTTTTGCCACACTCTCCATAAAGCGGATAGGTACGAACACTGCTGGCACTACCCTGGGTTTTGGAGCCTGGCACCCCATTATAAATGACATCCCTAAAATTTGGTGTAGGTACACTAGCTAAAGATGGAGCTAGGACTGAAAACTTTTGTCTATGCTGAGAACGGTTGCCACCTTGTGACCCTGCCTGAGAAAAGATGTAACTACCTGTTCTGGATATCTTATTAGATCTTTCTCTCTCCTTAGATTTATCGGCCTCTATCTACTAAGCATGCATCATTAACCTAGCAAGATCAATGTTTCTATTGAGCATGGTAGTTTTACACTCCTTCAATATCTGGATACACCAATCACAAATTTACTCATACTCTCTCTAGGGTTAGCTATCAAGTCAGGGGCATACTTAGCTAACTGGTTGAACTTAAGGTAATACTTCTTTACTGCCATGGAGTCTTGTCTTAGGTTCATAAACTCTTTTACCTTAGCTTCTCTCATCTCTAGCAGGAAAAACTTATCTAAGAATGAATCTTGAAATACTTACCAAGTCATGGGGGCTGCATCCTCCCCTTTACTCTTCTTCCATATCACTATAGGATGTTAACTCTACACTTTCCTTCTTAGAAACATACATAATCTGGGTAATCTCTTTACCTCCTCAAGATAAAGCTGTGGGTCTTCACCTGCTACTGACCCAAAGAATTTTGACGAGTTCATTCTCATGAAATTTCTAATCTTGGCTGCGGCTGAATCCCCATCTTGCTGAGGTGGGGCTACAGCTTGATGATTCCCCTGAACATTAGTCATCACAGCTTGGGATAGCGCCTGAAAAGCTACCCAAAACTCTGCATATGACACATTCTCACTTGGACGATCTACGAGCTGAGGTGGCTGGTTATCATCCCTACGGGCATTGTCTTTGCGAGGAAGCATCTCTGTAAATAGAAGAAAAAAATGGATTAGACTGAGGATTAACTTGAACTCATGCTTACTCATATGACATTAATACTGAAAGAAGGTAGACTATTCCTAAAAACATCTTATAGCCTCCTGTACATAAATGTGGTGCGCAACACACCCATGCACAAGACTCTACTAGATCCATCTTTTTAGACTTCCAGGACACTATTAAACCTTTGGCTCTGATACCAAGTTTGTAATGCCCCAATTTTCTAGAATCGGGATGTCACACTGTGCTCATGATCCCGAAGGACCATAAGCTAACCCTTTGCTGCAACCTGTAACTGAGTATTGCAATAACTGTACAGAGATACTGAATAATATGAAAAATTGGAGAAAAACTTTCCATAAGGTTCAAAATATCTAAAATACTCAATACTGAAAACTAAAAACTGATGCATCTGTCTGAAAACACTATAGCCTGAAAGCCTCTAAACTGTCTGAATAAAGAGTTGAAGGGACAGGTCCTCAACTAACTTCGTCTACTAAAATAAACTGAATCTAATATAATACTGAAATAAGAAGCATCCTCAAATGATGAGGACTCACTGCTACGTCTACTGCTACGGACTGAGTCTAAACTGCTAAGGGTGCTCTGGATCCCATACATCTGAACCTATGGTATAAGACACCAAAGAACAAGAGAAAAGTATGCACCAGTACTTTGAATGTACTGGTATGCTAGATGAGGTAAGACTGAATGCAAGGACTTATGCCTGAACATAACTTAACTGGATAACATGAGAGTACTGAATGAGGATACATGTATGAATACATACACTATAACAGAAATCATAGTAACACTGAATACTAACTTCTTAGTACTTGAACTTCTGACAACTGAGTTTTCTACTACTGACATTTGAGTTCACTAACTGTGGAATACTGAATAACGGAATCTACTCATAATAATAATTGGCTATATCTAAGGTTAGGCCTATCTAGGGGGTGACCTCTGAATCTACTGATAGTGATGATAATGGATTATATCTAAGATCAGGCTTGTCTGGCGGGTGATCTCTAAATCTGCAAATGAAGATGATAACTGACTGAGTTTAAGATCAAGCCTATCTAACAGGTGATATCTAAATCTATAGAACTATTTGACGATCCTAGATCTGGAGAACTATTTGAGTTCTTGACTGATACTAAATCTGAAGCTGAAATTGTGGGAGTCCTCACTTAACCAATATGCCCCGATCTGAACTAGTGGGGTCCAACCTATAACCCTAGCTGGAAGGGTGTCATACTATGCCACGGGTAAAGACACTACTATGGTCAAGCTTCTCTAATAGGTGACCCTAAACAGAAAGTCAAGCCTAAGGCATCGGGTGACTTCTAGATGGCAGTCAAGCCTTAATCTAATAGGTGACTCCTAGTCCTGTGTGGTCTATGCAGTTCTGGAGTTCAGGGACTGATACTAATGACTGTGCCTCTCTAACAGAGAATCCATCACCCCTGCACTCGCTCGGTGCTAGTTCCTATTCCCAACTTAAAGATACTGAATTAATTCTTTAACTGTATTAGACTGAGCTGAATCTGTTATTGATCATCTTACTTGACAGATCTGACTGAGTTCACTTGATTCGGTTGTCTGATGGAATACTTCGAAATTCTACTTTCTGTCTGAATACAATTAAGTTCTGTAACTTACTGAGCTTTACTGAAATCTAAACTGAATTCTGAATACTACTGAGGTCCGAACTAGATACGGAACTGAGTTAGACTGATACGGAGACTGGAATGAACTAGTACTGAGATTATTAAATTTTCCTAAGTTCTGTAGCTGACTAAATTCTACTGATCATAGCACAACTTGGATTATCTTGAGACTGAATCAGCTCTAGAAAAGCAACTAAGTTCTTGGATATAAATACCCCCAGGACTCGATAGCATAAATAAATAAATAAGACAAGACCACACTTGAATATCATGACAATGGACTTTCATTCACAACACAATCAATACGATATCTCATTAATCACTTGAATGTCATAAATATGTAAATGTATATGGTCTGCATACTAATATCTCATAGTTGTTCAATAAGGAATACACATGGATAAAAATGCATGCAACTTATCATAATACATTCACTGAGGCATTTCAGCAAACGCTTGGCATGCACTAGTTATCACATAATTGGGGATTTCATGCTTAACATACTAAAAAGGCACTATTCTCTTTACTTAAGCATTCTATCAAATATATGGGGATCATGCTTTTGTTATATCACAGATTCTATACTTAATTATCATGAATACATCAATATCGTGCAACTTGAAGGGGTTTTATCATGAACAACACATAGTAGGATCAAAGCTTGGATCTTTGAAATCAAATCATGAATTAAAACTCATCAACAACATGAACTTTAATTTCTATTTAAAAAAATCATGACAATCTTGAACTTAAACACATAATCTTGAATTTAGAAAAGGATTCTTGAACTTCTTGGGTGAAAGGAACCCAAAAATCAACCTCTAACACACCTCAAAAGCTTGAATCTTGAAAGAGAATGACTTATCTTTAAGGTTCTTGAATTGGGAATGATAATTTCTTGGTTTTCTTGAATGAGAGCATGAATCTTGTTCTTGGAAGATGATCTTGAGAGGAAATCCTAATTTTTTTGTTCTAGAGAGTGGAGAGGATTAAGAGTTTTTAAAACTGATTTATGATGGTTATGTACGTGATTTTGATGATATAAGTCATGTAAGGTGAAGAAAAAGTCCAAAATACCCCAACGAAATCACTTCTTAGTTGCTGAAATTCTTGGCTGATGACCAAGGCTGATAAGCCGTCAGATTTGTGATAGCCCGTTAGCCCAGGTCGTCACCTGGGAGCTGAAAATGATGGGTTTCTATCTAAGTCTGATGACATGGGCGATAAGCCGTCTGATCTGTGGCATCCCGTCAGATATGTCATCACTCAGTTGCAAGGCTAACATGCTAAAGTAAAATAGGTATAACGTTTTGCTCCAATATCAGATTTGGGAAGAATTGGTATCGTTGGAAATCTAATTCAAATATCTGTCTATTAGTGGTTATGAGCTCAAAAATTCATAGTATAATGAGAGATATGCTCTTTTGAAGTTGACTATATCAATATCCTTCCCAAGAATTCAATCGATAAGGAATGTTTTGAGTCGTCTAATAGCTAGGATATATTTGAGGCCTTAATATACATCAAACTTGATCATAAAACTACTAAATCAATAGAATTTATTTCTCACGAGCTTGAAGCATGGTTCTACTATCGGTTGGGAATCTTGGGGTATTATAGATATCTATGTCATTATTTAGCATTAAAGCCTTGCACTCCAGGACCAAGTCCCGAGACAACCCAAAAAGAAAACTTCCTCATACTAGTCCTTATGCAATAAACTAGCTCAGGAGCATAACAAGACAGCTTATGAAATTTCTGGGTATACTCTTTCACAGTAATCCGTACCTATTTCAGATTCACGAACTCCTCAGCTTTCTTCTCCCTTAACTCCTAAGGAAAGAAGTGATCATGAAAAGTACCAGAGATGTCATCCTACAATGCCAAATCAACATCATCACCCATTGACTGATCTCACTCTTCATACCACTAATATGCTACATCTTTTAATTGATATGTAATACATTCCACACCTTCAGAATCAGTAAAATGCATCACCCTAAATATCTTCTCCACCTTATCTATAAAACCTTGAGGATCCTCTTCCACCTTTGAGCCGGTAAAGGTCAGAGGATTTAGCCTCATGAACTGGACGACTATGTTACCTTAGAAGATGGAGTAGCAGAACTAACATAATAAAACTAATGAGTCTAAAAAGTCACTATTTGAGTCAGCCCATGAATAAACCAAAGAAACTCGGCATTGGAAATATTTCCTTGGGGCGGTGGGGCATGTTCATCATCATCTAGACGGTCTTCAGGAGGACTGCTAGAAATTGATAGAACTCTATCAGAGGTAGTACAATCAGGAGCCAGGGACCTAGACCAGGTTTGAACTCTATAAGTAGGACAAGTTCCATCCATATTATCCTCAAGTGGGAGGTTCCACGAGCATTAGATCTTCGGGGAGGCTTGATCTGAAATGCAAACAAATGAAGATTAGAGTTATTTGAAGACTTTAGACTCTATAGCCCCAAATTAGAACACAAGAATGAGAAATATTCCTAAATGCCACGTAGCTTCTCCCTTATAAGTATGGCGTGTTATACACCCATAAAAGATACTCCACTTGACACGAATTTGTGGACACCTAATTAATTATGAACCTTGGGCTCTGATACAAACTTGTCATGACCCAAATCAGGGCCTACCCCCGACAATAGCCAAAAATAAGTCCAAAGAATTGTCTATGATAATAGGTAAACCAAGAAGCAAGGACATTTCAAAAGAAGGAGGCTCATCACTTCAAACTGACTGCTAAAAACTTGAAATCCTATCACTGTATAGGAAAAGTAGAAGTGTCTCTGTGTCCTATATCTTGTGGGGATATAGAGTCCAAAGATGGTTATCGGGTTGAGAGATAGCATGTAACTCAGGGATAAGGGGTAAAATAATGTCATGATCCTTAATTCAAAATCAATCAAAATCAGTGCACACAACCATATACAAAAACATATATATATATACACACACACAACGTCTAGCATAAACATTAAAACCTTAAACTGACTATGTAGCTAAACCATTATAAGAAGGCACCCACAGGATATATGGGTTTAGCTCTCCCCCAGCTGAAAGGGCCCTAGTGCGTGTAGCCACATAAACTAGAGAATAATCATATGTACATATGTACCCTGAGGGACATAAACTTCCTAGTCATATATCAAGGGCGACTTAAGCATCCAGTTATTTAACATGGGGGACTCGAACCACCTGATCATTTAGACCCCTCACCGACAAACACAATTTCCAGTATTGGTCCCTCGGGACCTCTACTTTCATGGACCAGCTACACAACTCTCTATAAGCCCAATTAAAACACTTTTCACACATTTTTATTCATTGAAACAATTTATTCATTAACGCATACCGTAGGTATCATCATACCAACTTTACTTGCAAGTTAACATTTTTATGTCATATCATTTATCCATCAGATGAGGGAATCCATGACCCCCTAGGTTCAATTATTCATTCATACGGGGACATAATTCCCAAAGTTCAATAAAATAAATCTGTGGTTCATTAGCCTTTTGTGCCATGCAATAGTATAAGTAAGCAAGTCAAACCATATGACAAAACCATATTTCAATATAAGTTTCATCAATGGGTTGAGGGGATGCAATTTCAAAAACCATATGCCAAGTCAAAATTATCAAATTGGGGGAAATCATAACCCCTTAGTTTAATCACCATAGCTAGGCATCCCACAAGTTCAAAACCATTAACAAAGAAAAAACAATGCATAATAAACATGGGAAAACAATTTAAGAATCAACCATGCAAAAGCCCTCAACTCATATCAAAATTCATGGACAAATCCACATAAATAACCATATAAATTCATGTTTTACTGTAAAATAAGTTAAAGGTAGAGTCACATTCCAAAAATTATAATAATTATGGAGGGAATTCTCCCTTGAAAGCTCTAGACAATCAACCTTAAATAACCCTAGGTGTTTTTTGACTTAGGGATTTGGGAGAGTAAAGAGAGTGTTTTGATTTGTTAAATGATGAAAATAATTCCCCTTTTATGGTCGTGGGTCTTAAGTTGGGAAAGAGGAAATTTATGAACATGCCCTCAATTAAAAGTTATTCGCCAGTGACAACGTGATAGCCTAAAGGCTATGAAACTCACGAAATGGACTCACAACACAAAGAAAGGGGATGAAGAAGAAGATTGCATAAAAAGTAAAGATAGGTAGAAACACCCTTACTTCCACTATATCATTAGCACTAGAAGATGTATCCAATCTTCAAGAACACCTCACAAATGAAAGTTTAAACCTTCCTCTTAGGTGACCCAAAGGACTCACACTTCCTCAAGCACACCTTTCTTGCCAAATCATCCAAGACAAGTGAAAACCCTAACTTTCAAATGTTCATGGACCAAGTTTCAGTTCTAAGAGATACAACAATAATACTAAAGCTACAAAATATAAGTAATACTCAATTTCAATTCATCAAAGTCTAATGAAAAGAGAAGTAAAATGGTTTATTTATACTATTACATCTAATGGACAAAAATGCCCGTAATGAGGGAGGGAATTTGGAGCGCCTCTTGAGTGTTGTTTTGGAGTGCATAATGACTTTAATACCCTTCACTTGAGGCACCTCTTGAGTGTATAAGTTCCCTTCCTTTCTTCTCTTGACAAAGGCTTCAAAATACTTTAAAAAGTCTTCAATTGTTTGCTAATTCCAAAGCCTTGACCCTTATACCATACTTTGTGCTTTTGATGCTCCTTGTGCTTGTATCATCCTCTCCATCTTGAATGAATTTGTCCTCAAATTCAGATCTTGAAAAAACAAAGAGAGAGCAAAAACAAACACAAAATCCCCTTAGTAGTAGTGTTAGCATTAGTACCACACTTATATCATCAATATATCCTTGGATTTTAACATAAAAAGCTTAGCATAAATGGTACCAAAGACATGAATAGCCTCAATATCAAGAATAAGTGAGCATGACCAGCAACTATAACCCTCACATCTCAAGAGTATGCTGGGGACAAATGGGAGCAAATGGTAAAGGTTTAAGTCTAGATGACCCATTCCTTTCACTAGGTTCCCAAGTTCACAATCATTCAAGACATTATCCACCACTAGGACAAACACAAGGTCACTATGAACAAGATTAATATAATGGCATCTATTACACAATTTCAGTTGACCATGTTCAATATAAAGACCATCATTACTAATATCAACACTAACTTGGAAGTTTCCAATCACACTATTCTCATGTTCAAGTAGTGGATTAATCTTAGGTGCGCATGGTTTACTATACATATCAAGAGAGCTAACAAGAGAAGAAACATGCAGACCTACATCAAGGATTTTCGAAACCTCTACATAAGGAATCACATGACAACAAATTAAGATCAAGGAAACATATGGAATAGCTTCATTACCTCGGTTTTGACAGGACAGTCCACTCTTTTGAAGCTCTCGGCCAAGGTTGTTTTGAGGCTACTTTCATGTGAGATTTATTGTTAATCCTCCTTTGATAATACATGAGCTTGAACCTGAAAATAAAGAGTATCAACGCTAGGTAAAATGCAATCCTTTGGGTTAGTGAGTATCAAGGGACCTTTGTGCGCAAGTCCATAAATGAAGTTGTTTTCCCTTACGTTTCTCACAATTTGAAACTTCCCCTCCCTTTTTATTTCTTTTTTTCTCATCCAACTTCTTGATTTTCACTTAGATTTCATTCACACTAGATGGTGAAAGACGGATAAGAGTTAAATTTTGGCCACCATGCACAAAGGTGTACCTATTAGATCTTCCATCATGTATAGTGTGCCTATCAAATTGCCACGGCCTTCCCAATAATATGTGACATGCTTGAATAGGTATTAAATCACATAAAACTTCATCATGATAACTCCCTATCTTAAATCTAATCACATATTATCGTTTGACCTTCAATTCACCACACTTGTTTAACCATTGAAGCTTGTTTGGATTCGGGTGAGGGATAGTGGCTAGTTTCAAGTGGTCAACCAAGGTGACACTAGAAATATTCACACAACTCCCACTATATAAGGCACTTAGTATGAAATAGGTTCTCTCTATGATCACCTAAGACCTTACTAAACAAACTTCTCCTAACAACATAACTAGGCACATCACATTTTCCTTCACAAGGCAACTGATATAAAATCAAACCAACAACACCAAGAGCTTCAAGTAGGCTCGGATTTCAGTCCAACAACACAAGAACAACAAGTTTAAGTTTCATTTTTTCAGCCCACAACACAAGAACAACAAGATAGATAACAATGCTAGTGAATCGAAAGAGCCCCACACGGCTTCACTAGACTTTAACATAACAAAATCAATAACAACAACAAGATAAAGAAAGATAGATAACTTGACATATAACATTCAAGAAACTAAGAACCCTAACATCAAGAGAGGACCCTAAGTCTAATGAATATAAACACCAAGTTCTTACGAGGACCAAGAGGCACTCAACAACCTCAAAACCCTTGTTTCTAGCCAAAGAGACAACACAAGTATCCCTCTACTTGTGAGATAATAGGGGCAGCTTCTATGAGTGGAAGAGAGAGGAAATTTTTAGTGTTTTTAGGTTACAAAAATCAGCATTCAAAAACTAAGGAATAACTCTCTAACATGTTCTATTTATACTACAAACAAAAGGGGTAAAATGACCCATCCACCCTTGCTTCTTGTGCCAACCTTGGAGAGTAGTTTATTACACATTAGGACCTCTCTTCACACATAAAAATGTTTAGGTCCTTGGTTGGTTCAATCACCAACTCACACACGGCCATTTGCATGAACAAAGCTTGGCGTTTTTGTAATTCCCGAGCTTGGCTTCGTGTGAAAGGCCGTGTACCTGTGTAGGCTGCCCTAACCGTATCATCCTCTCCATCTTGAGAGTAATTTGACCTCAAATTCAGCATTTGGTCATCTTCAACCGCATCCACGAGGGAGAGATCACCAACGTTGAAAGTGTTGTGCACTTGATATTCCGGTGGAAGGTCAATCTTGTAGGCGTTGTCATTGATTCTCTCAGGTACTTGGAAAGGACCATCACCCCTTGGTAGCAATTTGGACTTCCTTTGAGCTGTAAAACGATCCTTTCGAAGATGCACCCACACCCAATCTCCGGGTTCAAGCACAAGCCTTCTTCTCCCTTTGTTTACCCTTTTTGCAATCTCTTGGTTCTTCTTTTCAAGCTTGATCCGCACCGTCTCATGCATTTTATTCATTGCCTCGGCTCTTTTATTTCCATCTAAGCTGGTCATGAGATCACTAGACAAAGGAGTGAGATCTAAAGGGGTAAGGGGATTTAGGCCGTAAACACATTCAAAGGGAGTCATTCCCGTGCTCGAATGTATTACCCGATTGTATGCAAATTCCACCAAGGGTAGGTGATCTTCCCATGAAGCCAGTTTACCTTTAACCATAGAACGTAGCATAGACCCCAAGGTTCTATTTACTACCTCCGTTTGGCCATCGGTTTGTGGGTGACAAGACGTGGAGAAAAGTAACTTCGTTCCAAGCCTACCCAACATGGACTTCCAAAAGAGACTTAGGAACTTGGAGTCCCTATCGCTCACAATAGTCCTCGGTACCCTGTGAAGCTTTACAACATGTGCAACAAATAATGAAGCTACACTACGAGCATCCTCGGTTTTAGCACATGGAATAAAATGAGCCATTTTAGAGAATCTATCAACAATAACAAAAATGCTATCTCGGCCCTTTCTAGTCCTTGGCAGCCCCAAAAAAAAATCCATCGAAATGTCCAACCAAGGCCTAAGGGGAGTAGGGAGTGGGGTGTATAATCCTTGAGGTAGGAGACGAGATTTCGCACTCCGGCAGGCCACGCATTGACTATAAATTTTAGTGACGTCTTTGCGCATTTTGGGCCAATAGAAGTTCTCCTCTAAGATTCCGAGGGTCTTGTCTACCCCAAAGTGACCCATGAGGCCTCCGTCATGGGCCTCCCTCACAAATAATTCCCTCTAAGAACTAGAAGGAACACACAACCTCCTCCCCTTGAACAAATACCCATCGAACCGAGAGTAGGAGGAATGGTCATTCTCCTTAAGCCAACGGTCCCTTCCCCACTCTTCGCATTCCCTAAAAATAAGAGCAAAGGTAGGATCCTCGGGATACAACAACCGCAATCTCTCAAAACCCATCAATTTCGAAGACAAGGTAGCAACAAGCACATGCTTCCTAGACAAGGCATCGGCAACAACATTTTCCTTTCCCCTCTTGTAATGAATTACATAAGGGAAAGTCTCGATGAACTCAATCCACTTAGCATGACGCCTATTCAACTTGTCTTGGCTCTTAAGGTGTTTCAACGACTCATGATCCGTTCGTATCACAAACTCCTTAGGCCACAAATAATGTTGCCAATTTCCCAAGGCTCTAACAAGGGCGTACAACTCCAAATCATAAGTTGAGTAATTAAGAGTTGCCCCATTGAGCTTTTCACTGAAATAAGCAACGGGCTTACCTTCTTGCATCAAAACAGCCCAGATGCCAACCTTACTAGCATCACACTCTACTTCAAACATCTTATCAAAATCAGGCAATTACAATAAAAGCGCCGAGATGAGCGTAGCCTTCAAGGCCTCAAAAGCCCTAGCCTGCTCATCACCCCATTTAAAGGGTCCGTCCTTTCTAATTGCCTCGGTCAAGAGGGCTGCTATGGAACTAAATCCTTTGACAAACCTCCTATAAAAGCTTGCCAACCCGTGGAAACTTCGGATTTCTCCAATAGTTTTAGGGGTCGGCCAACTTCGAATAGAGTCTATCTTGGAATCGTCCACTTCCACACCCCTTGAGCTCACGACAAAACCCAAGAATATAACTTTATCAACACCAAAAGAACACTTCTCCATGTTGGCATACAGCTTCTCCTTTCGGAGCACATCAAACACACATCTCAAATGCATTACATGATCATCAATAGATTTACTATACACCAACACATCATCAAAGTAAACCACCACAAACTTTCCAATATAAGGCTTCATTACATGATTCATTAGCCTCATAAATGTGCTAGGAGCATTGGTAAGGCCGAAGGGCATGACCATCCTCTCATATAGACCGAATTTGGTCTTGAAGGCGGTCTTCCACTCATCACCGGGTTGCATGCGAATTTGGTGATAGCCGCTCCTAAGGTCCACTTTAGAAAACAAACAAGATCCGTGGAGCTCATATAACATATCATCTAGTCTAGGGATTGGATGACGATACCTTATCGTGATTTTGTTGATGGCTCGACAATCGATGCACATGCGCCAAGTTCCGTCCTTCTTTGGTACCAAAAGCACCGGAACAGCACACGGACTCATGCTTTCCTTGATGTATCCCTTGTTGAGAAGCTCCTCAACTTGTCTTTCAAGCTCCTTAGTGTCCATGGGATTGCTCCTATAGGCCGGTTTGTTTGGAAGTTGTGAGCCCGGCACCAAATCAATTTGGTGCTCAATTCCCCGAAGTGGGGGCAATCCTTGCGGAAGTTCTTGAGGAAACACATCTTCATACTCCTGCAACACACAAGAAATCAAAGGGGAAATGGAAGAATTAGTGGGGTTAGTATTAAAACAATGGGCCAAAAGTAACATCGGCTTGTTTTCATCATGGTCCAAGAAGAGTTCTTTCCTCCTAGCCAACATCACTACGTTTTCCATCTCCCTTGTCGTTGGGACAACCTCGGATGTCCCTACTTCCTCACCTACGGCATCCCCCCCTTTTCTCCCTTTCCGGATTCCTTCCCCTTTCCTTTTAACTCTCTCATCTTTTGATGCCACTCATTTACTTGGGAGGGTGAAAGAGGGTGAAGTGTGACCTTTCGGCCATCCTTCTCAAGCGTATACCGGTTGGAACTCCCATCGTTTTTAGTAGACCTATCATATTGCCATGGTCTACCTAACAACAAGTGACATGCTTGCATTGGGATCACGTCACAAAGCACTTCATCGTGGTAGTTTCCCACCTTAAACCGAATCACACATTGCCTTGTGACCTTTAATTCACCACAATCGTTCAACCATTGTAGCTTGTAAGGACTAGTGTGTAGTGTAGTTGTTAGCTTCAAGAAATTTACCATAGCATGGCTCGCAACATTTGTACAACTACCACTATCAATCACCAAGGTGCACACACTCCCCTTTACAAGACACTTAGTATGGAATAGATTTTCCCTTTGACTCGGGTCATCCATCACCTTACTAATCAAGACACGTCTAACCACAAAGTTTGGAACCACACACTCCCCTTCTTGTGGATAGACATCTTCACTACCATCTAATTCATCATCATTCAGCCCATTTTCAGCTTGATACAAGATCAAACCAACAAGACAAGAACAACAAGTTAAAGCTTCGGTTTTTCAGCCCACAACACAAGAACAACAAGATAGATAACAATGCTAGTGAATCGAAAAGAGCCCCACACTGATACGGTTAGGGCAGCCTCCACAGGTACACGGCCTTTCACACGAAGCCAAGCTCGGGAATTACAAAAACTCCAAGCTTTGTTCATGCAAATGGCCGTGTGTGAGTTGGTGATTGAACCGGCCAAGGACCTAAATGTTTTTATGTGTGAAGAGAGGTCCTAAAGTGTAATAAACTACTCTCCAAGGTTGGCACAAGAAGGCAAGGGCGGATGGGTCATTTTACCCCTTTTGATTGTAGTATAAATAGAACATGTTAGAGAGATATCCCTTAGTTTTTGAATGCTGAAATTTGTAACCAAAAACACAAAACATTTTCCTCTCTCTTCCACTCTTTGGAGCCGCCCCTAGTATCTCACAAGTAGAGGGATACTTGTGTTGTCTCTTTGGCTAGAAACAAGGGTTTTGAGGTCGTTGAGTGCCTCTTGGTCCTCGTAAGAACTTGGTGTTTATATTCATTAGATTTAGGGTCCTCTCTTGATGTTAGGTTTCTTAGTTTCTTGAATGTTATATGTCAAGTTATCTATCTTTCTTATCTTGTTGTTGTTGCTGATTTTGTTATCTTAAAGACTAGTGAAGCCGTGTGGGGCTCATTTCGATTCACTAGCATTATTTTCTATCTTGTTGTTCTTGTGTTGTAAGCTGAAAAACCGAAAACTAAAACTTGTTGTGCTTGTGTTGTTGTTCTGAAATCCGAGCCCTCTTGAAGTTCTTGGTGTTGTTGGTTTGATCTTGTATCATTTGGTATCAAAGCAAGACCGGTTGTGTTCCAACATAACCCATCTTGGGCTAGTTCACGGCTTAAACAAACTACACCAAAAGAAAATTCTGAAAAAAAAAATCTGTCCATTAAAAGTTGAAAACCGAGAATGATGTTGTGTGTTTAGATCTAGGTGTTATTTTGCTTGTTTAGTGAGTTTCTAGTGTTGGTTTCTTTCTCACCAACACTAAAGTGTCTAGATCCGAAAGTTGACCTTGAAAACTTGAACATTGTGTAGTGACTTGAAGTGGCCGAAAGTTGTATGTTGTTGATAACAAAAAAAAAAAAATCGGTGGTTGTGTGATTATGTGCTAAAGAAGTTGATGAAGTTTGTTGAAGTGTTCATCTTTTGAACTTGTTCA
This sequence comes from Capsicum baccatum var. pendulum, assembly GCA_030864225.1. NCBI lineage: Eukaryota > Viridiplantae > Streptophyta > Magnoliopsida > Solanales > Solanaceae > Capsicum > Capsicum baccatum. The sequence continues at coordinate 151,419,473 of CM061560.1, read as the reverse complement.
TATTGTTCATCTTGTTGTGTGCTCAAGTGGTAAAGCTATAAAGTTGTTGTGAAAGACTTGCACCCATCACTTGTAGTCTTGTCAATCACTTTCCCTAATTCAAGGAGCCTTGTTTTGTGGGATTTGTCAACCAACCCCCACTTTCTTGAGTTTGAAAAAGGGGTGAAAGACTACAAAATTTTAGTTTTTCCCACCAAAACACTTTTCAAATTATAACAAGTTGTGTGAATATTAACTCAAAACAAAAAAAAAAAAAAAGAGAAAGAGAAAAACCGAGAGAAGAAGAACGTGTGGGACCATTGCATGCTACCACGTCACAATAAGCTCAACTTAGGATATTCTTTGGTTGCTAATTGTTGATCCTTGGTTTCCCTTACTTGGTCCTAGAACTAATCAACAAACTAGTACTTTCCTACTAGGTTGTCAACTAGTTCTTTGAACCGTTTGTTCGTGTCAACGATTATTTGAGTGCTTTTATTCGTTTGAACGAATTGCTGATTTTTGACTCTAGTCCGGCAAGAATTCTTTGAGTCTTCAAACAAGAATCCATTCCGGACAAGAGCTTACTCATACCTTAAAAATCTCATGGTTACTAGCCAATTATACAACACTTGTGGAATACGAACTTGTGGTGAACTAAAGCGGATAACACCTTGACAATGGAAGGGGCTACGTCTCATAATGCGGATACTAATGCCCTTGATTCTATGAGGGTAACTCTTGAGGCCGTTACCCGGACACTTGAAAGGTTGAATTTGGAATTTGGGGCCGTGAGAGGAGACTTGGCAGCAATAAGGGGGAAGTGTCGACTATTAGTGGGAGACTAGAACAAGTGGAGAGCCAAAGGAACTCTCGTCCTTCTACTCCTCTACATGTATCTACCAATGGTCATGATCGGACATCCTCCGCAATCATCACCCCCGAAATGGTCCACCAAATGCTAAATGCACCCCAAGCTCCACTAAATACCGCAAGCCAATCTACCAATTTTCCTCCAAACCGAGACTCCACTAGACCACTACATTTCCAAGCCCCTCCAATTCCACAAGAGGGATTTGGACGCCAAGTACCTCCACTAAATCCGAACCCTCCATTCCAAGCTCCACTAACCCAAAGACCACAAATTCCAAATCCTCCGAATAAAAACGGCCAAGGCCGGCCAACCCACTTTGAAGGATACGGTAGAGAGGAGTATGAAGGAGATGGAGCCTTTGATGATGCTTATATGAGGGAGGAGGAGTTAAGAGGGGGTTGAGGAGAACCTAGGAGATACCGAGGGTATGGAGATAGGGGAAACCGACACCAAGAGAGAGACGTAGGCATCAACACCATCAAGTTGAGCCTACCTATCTTTAAGGGTGAAAGTGACCCCGAGACCTACTTAACTTGGGAATCGGCTTGTGACAAAGTTTTCCAAGTTAATGACATCTCAGAAGAAAAGAAGAGTTGCTACGCTATAGCTCACCTCGAGGGCTATGCTAACACTTGGTGGGAGTATGTTAAACGATTTGGTAATGAATTAGTTGATGGGCAGCCACCACCTTGGTATCGGTTGAGGTATTTGATGAGACAACGATACCTCCCCGAGAGATATCATCATGAGTTACTTGCTAGACTATATGGCTTGCGGCAAGGAGGAAAGAGTGTGATGGCCTATTTTGACGAGTTCCAACAACTCATGTTGAAACTTGATCACCGTGGGGAGCAAATCAGTCACGACATCATCCGATTCAAGTGTGGATTGAACAAAGAGATCTCCACTCACTTGACCCTTCACCGGTTTGAAACCATTGACGGTATATTCCAAGCGGCCCTAGAGATTGAAAGGGAACTTAAGGAGAGATCAACCTTCAAGGCAAGGGTACAAACCCCCTCGGGTTGGCCCAAAAACAAGGACCAACCCGGCCCTACGAAGCTGCCCGAGTCCAAAATAGTCCCTAAGTTTCCTCCGAAACCGGAGGCTCACAAATATCCCAACCCAAAGGGGTTCCAATGCTTCAAGTGCCAAGGTTGGGGGCATAAGGCCAATGAATGTCCGAACCGGCGTAATGTGATCCTACGAGAAGGGAAAGTGTACTACCTTGGTGAGGAGGTGGTTTCCGAAAGGGGGGAGGATGAGGCCGAGCCTCAAGATGGAGAGGGGACTGAAAATGGGCCGAATGATGATGAATTAGAGGGTAGTGAAGATGTCTATCCACAAGAAGGGGAGTGTGTGGTACCAAACTTTGTGGTTAGACGTGTCATGATTAGTAAGGCGGTGGATGACCCGAGTCAAAGGGAAAATCTATTCCATACTAAGTGTCTCGTAAAGGGGAGTGTGTGAACTTTGATGATTGATAGTGGTAGTTGTACAAATGTTGCGAGCCATGCTATGGTAAATTTCTTGAAGCTACCAACTACACTACACATAGTCCTTACAAGCTATAATGGTTGAACGATTGTGGTGAATTGAAGGTCACAAGGCAATGTGTGATTCGGTTTAGGGTGGGAAACTACCATGATGAAGTGCTTTGTGACGTGATCCCAATGCAAGCATGTCACTTGTTGTTAGGTAGACCATGGCAATATGATAGGTCTACTAAACACGATGGGAGGTCCAACCGGTATACGCTTGAGAAGGATGGCCGAAAGGTCACACTTCACCCTCTTTCACCCTCAATGAGTGGCATCAAAAGATGAGAGAGTTAAAGGGAAAAGGGAAGGAACCCGAGAAGGGAGAAAAGGGGGGGATACCGTAGGTGAGGAGGTAGGGACATCCGAGGCTGCCCCCACGCCAAGAGAGATGGAAAACGTAGTGATGTTGGCTAGGAGAAAAGAACTCTTCGTGGACCATGATGAAAACAAGCCGATGCTACTTTTGGCCTATTGTTTTAATACTAACCCCACTAATTCTTCCATTTCCCCTTTGATTTCTTGTGTGTTGCAGGAGTATGAAGATGTATTTCCTCAAGAACTTCCGCAAGGATTGCCCCCACTTCGGGGAATTGAGCACCAAATTGATTTGGTGCTGGGTTCACAACTTCCAAACAAACCGGCTTATAGGAGCAATCCTATGGACACTAAGGAGCTTGAAAGACAAGTTGAGGAGCTTCTCAACAAGGGATACATCAAGGAAAGCATGAGTCCGTGTGCTGTTCCGGTGCTTTTGGTACCAAAGAAGGACGGAACTTGGCGCATGTGCGTCGATTGTAGAGCCATCAACAAAATCACTATAAGGTATCGTCATCCAATCCCTAGACTAGATGATATGTTAGATGAGCTCCACGGATCTTGTTTGTTTTCTAAAGTGGACCTTAGGAGCGGCTATCACCAAATTCGCATGCAACCCGGTGATGAGTGGAAGACCGCATTCAAGACCAAATTCGGTCTATATGAGTGGCTGGTCATGCCCTTCGGCCTTACCAATGCTCCTAGCACATTTATGAGGCTAATGAATCATGTAATGAAGACTTATATTGGAAAGTTTGTGGTGGTTTACTTTGATGATGTGTTGGTGTATAGTAAGTCTATTGATGATCATGTAATGCATTTGAGATGTGTGTTTGATGTGCTCCGAAAGGAGAAGCTGTATGCCAACATGGAGAAGTGTTCTTTTGGTGTTGATAAAGTTATATTCTTGGGTTTTGTCGTGAGCTCAAGGGGTGTGGAAGTGGACGATTCCAAGATAGACTCTATACGAAGTTGGCCGACCCCTAAAACTATTGGAGAAATCCAAAGTTTCCACGGGTTGGCAAGCTTTTATAGGAGGTTTGTCAAAGGATTTAGTTCCATAGCAGCCCCCTTGACCGAGGTAATTAGAAAGGACGGACCATTTAAATGGGGTGATGAGCAGGCTAGGGCTTTCGAGGCCATGAAAGCTACGCTCATCTCGGCGCCTTTATTGCAATTGCCCGATTTTGATAAGATGTTTGAAATAGAGTGTGATGCTAGTAAGGTTGGCATCGGGGCTGTTTTGATGCAAGAAGGTAAGCCCGTTGCTTATTTCAGTGAAAAGCTCAAAGGGGCAACTCTTAATTACTCAACTTATGATTTGGTGTTGTACGCCCTTGTTAGAGCCTTGGGAAATTGGCAACATTATTTGTGGCCTAAGGAGTTTGTGATACGAACGGATCATGAGTCGTTGAAACACCTTAAGAGCCAAGACAAGCTGAATAGGCGTCATGCTAAGTGGATTGAGTTCATCGAGACTTTTCCTTATGAAATTCATTACAAAAGGGGAAAGGAAAATGTTGTTGCCGATGCCTTGTCTAGGAAGCATGTGCTTGTTGCTACCTTGTCTTTGAAGTTGATGGGTTTTGAGAGCTTGCGGATGTTGTATCCCGAGGATCCTACCTTTGCTCCTATTTTTAGGGAATGCGAAGAGTGGGGAAGGGACCGTTGACTTAAGGAGAATGATCATTCCTCCTACTCTCGGTTCGATGGGTACTTGTTCAAAGGGAGGAGGTTGTGTGTTCCTTATAGTTCTTGGAGGGAATAATTTGTGAGGGAGGCCCATGACAGAGGCCTCATGGGTCACTTTGGGGTAGACAAGACCCTCGGAATCTTAGAGGAGAACTTCTATTGGCCTAAAATACGCAAAGACGTCACTAAAATTTGCAGTCAATGCGTGGCCTGCCGGAGTGCAAAATCTCGTCTCCTACCTCAAGGATTATACACCCCACTCCCTACTCCCCTTAGGCCTTGGTTGGACATTTCGATGGATTTTGTTTTGGGACTGCCAAGGACTAGAAAGGGCCGAGATAGCATTTTTGTTATTGTTGATAGATTCTCTAAAATGGCTCATTTTATTCCATGTGCTAAAACCGAGGATGCTTGTAGTGTAGCTTCATTATTTGTTGCACATGTTGTAAAGCTTCACGGGGTACCGAGGACTATTGTGAGCGATAGGGACTCCAAGTTCCTAAGTCTCTTTTGGAAGTCCATGTGGGGTAGGCTTGGAACGAAGTTACTTTTCTCCACGTCTTGCCACCCACAAATCGACGGCCAAACGGAGGTAGTAAATAGAACCTTAGGGTCTATGCTACGTTCTATGGTTAAGGGTAAACTGACTTCATGGGAAGATCACCTACCCTTGGTGGAATTTGCATACCACCGGGTAATACATTCGAGCACGGGAATGACTCCCTTTGAATGTGTTTACGGCCTGAATCCCCTTACCCCTTTGGATCTCACTCCTTTGTCTAGTGATCTCATGACCAGCTTAGATGGAAACAAAAGAGCCGAGGCAATGAAGAAAATGCATGAGACGGTGCGGATCAAGCTTGAAAAGAAGAACCAAGAGATTGCAAAAAGGGTAAACAAAGGGAGAAGAAGGCTTGTGCTTGAACCCGGAGATTGGGTGTGGGTGCATATTCGAAAGGATCGGTTTCCAGCTCAAAGGAAGTCCAAATTGCTGCCGAGGGGTGATGGTCCTTTCCAAGTACTTGAGAGGATCAATGACAACGCCTACAAGATTGACCTTCCACCGTAATATCAAGTGCACAACACTTTCAACGTTGGTGATCTCTCCCTCGTGGATGCGGTTGAAGATGACCAAATGCTGAATTTGAGGCCAAATTCCTCTCAAGATGGAGAGGATGATGCGGTTAGGGCAGCCTCCACAGGTACACGGCCTTTCACACGAAGCCAAGCTCGGGAATTACAAAAACTCCAAGCTTTGTTCATGCAAATGGCCGTGTGTGAGTTGGTGATTGAACCGGCCAAGGACCTAAATGTTTTTATGTGTGAAGAGAGGTCCTAAAGTGTAATAAACTACTCTCCAAGGTTGGCACAAGAAGGCAAGGGCGGATGGGTCATTTTACCCCTTTTGATTGTAGTATAAATAGAACATGTTAGAGAGATATCCCTTAGTTTTTGAATGCTGAAATTTGCAACCTAAAACACAAAACATTTTCCTCTCTCTTCCACTCTTTGGAGCCGCCCCTAGTATCTCACAAGCAGAGGGATACTTGTGTTGTCTCTTTGGCTAGAAACAAGGGTTTTGAGGTCGTTGAGTGCCTCTTGGTCCTCGTAACAACTTGGTGTTTATATTCATTAGACTTAGGGTCCTCTCTTGATGTTAGGGTTCTTAGTTTCTTGAATGTTATATGTCAAGTTATCTATCTTTCTTATCTTGTTGTTGTTGCTGATTTTGATATCTTAAAGACTAGTGAAGCCGTGTGGGGCTCATTTTGATTCACTAGCATTATTTTCTATCTTGTTGTTCTTGTGTTGTAAGCTGAAAAACCGAAAACTAAAACTTGTTGTGCTTGTGTTGTTGTTCTGAAATCCGAGCCCTCTTGAAGTTCTTGGTGTTGTTGGTTTGATCTTGTATCACACACGGCTTCACTAGACTTTAAGATAACAAAATCAACAACAACAACAAGATAAAGAAAGATAGATAACTTGACATATAACATTCAAGAAACTAAGAACCCTAACATCAAGAGAGGACCCTAAGTCTAATGAATATAAACACCAAGTTCTTACGAGGACCAAGAGGCACTCAACAACCTCAAAACAATTGTTTCTAGCCAAAGAGACAACACAAGTATCCCTCTACTTGTGAGAAATTAGTGGCGGCTTCAATGAGTGGAAGAGAGAGGAAATGTTTTGTGTTTTTAGGTTACAAAATCAGCATTCAAAAACTAAGGGATGCCTCTCTAACATGTTCTATTTATACTACAAACAAAAGGGGTAAAATGACCCATCCGCCCTTGCTTCTTGTGCCAACCTTGGAGAGTAGTTTATTACACATTAGGACCTCTCTTCACACATAAAAACGTTTAGGTCCTTGGTTGGTTCAATCACCAACTCACACACGGCCATTTGCATGAACAAAGCTTGGAGTTTTTGTAATTCCCGAGCTTGGCTTCGTGTGAAAGGCCGTGTACCTGTGGAGGCTGCCCTAACCGTATCATCCTCTCCATCTTGAAAGGAATTTGACCTCAAATTCAGCATTTGGTCATCTTCAACCGCATCCACGAGGGAGAGATCACCAACGTTGAAAGTGTTGTGCACTTGATATTCCGGTGGAAGGTCAATCTTGTAGGCGTTGTCATTGATTCTCTCAAGTACTTGGAAAGGACCATCACCCCTTGGCAGCAATTTGGACTTCCTTTGAGCTGGAAACCGATCCTTTCGAAGATGCACCCACACCCAATCTCCGGGTTCAAGCACAAGCCTTCTTCTCCCTTTGTTTACCCTTTTTGCAATCTCTTGGTTCTTCTTTTCAAGCTTGATCTGCACTATCTCATGCATTTTCTTCATTGCCTCGGATCTTTTATTTCCATCTAAGATGGTCATGAGATCACTAGACAAAGGAGTGAGATCTAAAGGGGTAAGGGGATTTAGGCCGTAAACACATTCAAAGGGAGTCATTCCCGTGCTCGAATGTATTACCCGTTTGTATGCAAATTCCACCAAGGGTAGGTGATCTTCCCATGAAGTCAGCTTACCTTTAATCATAGAACGTAGCATAGACCCCAAGGTTCTATTTACAACCTCCGTTTGGCCATCGGTTTGTGGGTGACAAGAAGTGGAGAAAAGTAACTTCGTTCCAAGCCTACCCCACATGGACTTCCAAAAGAGACTTAGGAACTTGGAGTCCCTATCGCTCACTATAGTCCTCGGTACCCCGTGAAGCTTTACAACATGTGCAACAAATAATGAAGCTACACTACGAGCATCCTCAGTTTTAGCACATGGAATAAAATGAGCCATTTTAGAAAATCTATCAACAATAACAAAAATGCTATCTCGGCCCTTTCTAGTCCTTGGCAGCCCCAAAACAAAATCCATCGAAATGTCCAACCAAGGCCTAAGGGGAGTAGGGAGTGGGGTGTATAATCCTTGAGGTAGGAGACGAGATTTCGCACTCCGGCAGGCCACGCATTGACTACAAATTTTAGTGACGTCTTTGCGCATTTTGGGCCAATAGAAGTTCTCCTCTAAGATTCCGAGGGTCTTGTCTACCCCAAAGTGACCCATGAGGCCTCCGTCATGGGCCTCCCTCACAAATAACTCCCTCCAAGAACTAGAAGGAACACACAACCTCCTCCCCTTGAACAAATACCCATCGAACCGAGAGTAGGAGGAATGGTCATTCTCCTTAAGCCAACGGTCCCTTCCCCACTCTTCGCATTCCCTAAAAATAGGAGAAAAGGTAGGATACTAGGGATACAACAACCGCAAGCTCTCAAAACCCATCAATTTTGAAGACAAGGTAGCAACAAGCACATGCTTCCTAGACAAGGTATCGGCAATAACATTTTCCTTTCCCCTTTTGTAATGAATTACATAAGGGAAAGTCTCGATGAACTCAATCCACTTAGCATGACGCCTATTCAACTTGTCTTGGCTCTTAAGGTGTTTCAACGACTCATGATCCGTTCGTATCACAAACTCCTTAGGCCACAAATAATGTTGCCAATTTTCCAAGGCTCTAACAAGGGCGTACAACTCCAAATCATAAGTTGAGTAATTAAGAGTTGCCCCTTTGAGATTTTCACTGAAATAAGCAATGGGCTTACCTTCTTGCATCAAAACAGCCCCGATGCCAACCTTACTAGCATCACACTCTACTTCAAACATCTTATCAAAATCGGGCAATTGCAATAAAGGCGCCGAGATGAGCGTAGCTTTCAAGGCCTCAAAAGCCCTAGCCTGCTCATCACCCCATTTAAAGGGTCCGTCCTTTCTAATTGCCTCGGTCAAGGGGGCTGCTATGGAACTAAATCCTTTGACAAACCTCCTATAAAAGCTTGCCAACCCGTGGAAACTTCGGATTTCTCCAATAGTTTTAGGGGTCGGCCAACTTCGAATAGAGTCTATCTTGGAATCGTCCACTTCCACACCCCTTGAGCTCACGACAAAACCCAAGAATATAACTTTATCAACACCAAAAGAACACTTCTCCATGTTGGCATACAGCTTCTCCTTTCGGAGCACATCAAACACACATCTCAAATGCATTACATGATCATCAATAGATTTACTATACACCAACACATCATCAAAGTAAACCACCACAAACTTTCCAATATAAGGCTTCATTACATGATTCATTAGCATCATAAATGTGCTAGGAGCATTGGTAAGGCCGAAGGGCATGACCAGCCACTCATATAGACCGAATTTGGTCTTGAATGCGGTCTTCCACTCATCACCGGGTTGCATGCGAATTTGGTGATAGCCGCTCCTAAGGTCCACTTTAGAAAACAAACAAGATCCATGGAGCTCATCTAACATATCATCTAGTCTAGGGATTGGATGACGATACCTTATCGTGATTTTGTTGATGGCTCTACAATCGACGCACATGCGCCAAGTTCCGTCCTTCTTTGGTACCGAAAGCACCGGAACAACACACAGACTCATGCTTTCCTTGATGTATCCCTTGTTGAGAAGCTCCTCAACTTGTCTTTCAAGCTCCTTAGTGTCCATGGGATTGCTCCTATAGGCCGGTTTGTTTGGAAGTTGTGAACCCGGCACCAAATCAATTTGGTGCTCAATTCCCCGAAGTGGGGGCAATCCTTGCGGAAGTTCTTGAGGAAATACATCTTCATACTCCTACAACACACAAGAAATCAAAGGGGAAATGGAAGAATTAGTGGGGTTAGTATTAAAACAATGGGCCAAAAGTAACATCGGCTTGTTTTCATCATGGTCCACGAAGAGTTCTTTCCTCCTAGCCAACATCACTACGTTTTCCATCTCCCTTGTCATTGGGACAGCCTCGGATGTCCCTACTTCCTCACCTACGGCATCCCCCCCCTTTTCTCCCTTTCCGGATTCCTTCCCCTTTCCCTTTAACTCTCTCATCTTTTGATGCCACTCATTTACTTGGGAGGGTGAAAGAGGGTGAAGTGTGACCTTTCGGCCATCCTTCTCAAGCGTATACCGGTTGGACCTCCCATCGTGCTTAGTAGACCTATCATATTGACATGGCCTACCTAACAACAAGTGACATGCTTGCATTGGGATCACGTCACAAAGCACTTCATCGTGGTAGTTTCCCACCTTAAACCGAATCACACATTGCCTTGTGACCTTTAATTCTCCACAATCGTTCAACCATTGTAGCTTGTAAGGACTAGTGTGTAGTGTAGTTGGTAGCTTCAAGAAATTTACCATAGCATGGATCGCAACATTTGTACAACTACCACTATCAATCACCAAGGTGCACACACTCCCCTTTACAAGACACTTAGTATGGAATAGATTTTCCCTTTGACTCGGGTCATCCATCGCCTTACTAATCTTGACACGTCTAACCACAAAGTTTGGAACCACACACTCCCCTTCTTGTGGATAGGCATCTTCACTACCATCTAATTCATCATCATTCGGCCCATTTTCAGCTCCCTATCCATCTTGAGGCTCGGCCTCATCCTCCCCCCTTTCGAAAACCACCTCCTCGCCAAGGTAGTACACTTTCCCTTCTCGTAGGATCACATTGCGCCGGTTCAGACATTCATTGGCCTTATGCCCCCAACCTTGGCACTTGAAGCATTGGAACCCCTTTGGGTTGGGATATTTGTGAGCCTCCGGTTTTGGAGGGAACTTAGGGACTGTTTTGGACTCGGGCAGCTTCGAAGTGGTGGGTTGGTCCTTGTTTTTGTGCCAACCCGAGGGGGTTTGTACCCTTGCCTTGAAGGCTGACCTCTCCTTAAGTTCCCTTTCAATCTCTAGGGCCGCTTGGAATATACCGTCAATGGTTTCAAACCGGTGAAGGGCCAAATGAGTGGCGATCTCTTTGTTCAACCCACACTTGAACCGGATGATGTCGTGACTGATTTGCTCCCCACGATGATCAAGTTTCAACATGAGTTGTTGGAACTCGTCAAAATAGGCCATCACACTCTTGCCTCCTTGCCGCAAGCCATATAATCTAGCGAGCAACTCATGATGATATCTCTCGGGAAGGTATCGTTGTCTCATCAAATACCTCAACCGATACCAGGGTGGTGGCTGCCCATCCACTAATTCATTACCAAATCGTTTAACATACTCCCACCAAGTGTTAGCATAGCCCTCGAGGTGAGCTATAGCGTAGCAACTCTTCTTTTCTTCCGAGATGTCATTAACTTGGAAAACTTTGTCACAAGCCGATTCCCAAGTTAAGTAGGTCTCGGGGTCTCTTTCACCCTTAAAGATGGATAGGCTCAACTTGATGGTGTTGATGCCTACGTCTCTCTCTTGGTGTCGGTTTCCCCTATCTCCATACCCCCGGTATCTCCTAGGTTCTCCTCGACCCCCTCTTAACTCCTCCTCCCTCATATAAGCATCATCAAAGGCTCCATCTCCTTCATACTCCTCTCTACCGTATCCTTCAAAGTGGGCTGGCCGGCCTTTGCCATTTTGATTCGGAGGATTTGGAATTTGCGGTCTTTGGGTTAATGGAGCTTGGAATGGAGGGTTCGGATTTAGTGGAGGTATTTGGCGTCCAAATACCTCTTGTGGCATTGGAGGGGCTTGGAAATGTAGTGGTCTAGTGGGGTCTCGGTTTGGAGGAAAATAGGTAGTTTGGCTTGCGGTATTAAGTGGAGCTTGGGGTGCATTTAGCATTTGGTGGACTGTTTCGGGGGTGATGGTTGCGGAGGAGGTCCTATCATGACCATTGGTAGATACATGTAGAGGAGTAGAAGGACGAGAGTTCCTTTGACTCTCCACTTGTTCTAATCTCCCACTAATAGTCGACACTTCCCCCCTTATTGCTGCCAAGTCCCCTCTCACGGCCCCAAATTCCGAATTCAACCTTTCAAGTGTCCGGGTAACGGCCTCAAGAGTGACCCTCATAGAATCAAGAGCATTAGTATCCACATTATGAGACGTAGCTCCTTCCATTGTCAAGGTATTATCCGCTTTAGTTCACCACAAGTTCGTGTTCCACAAGTGTTGTATAATTGGCTAGTAACCGTGAGATTTTTAAGGTATGAGTAAGCTCTTATCCGGAATGGATTCTTGTTTGAAGACTCAAAGAATTCTTGCCGGACTAGAGTCAAAAATCAGCAATTCGTTCAAACGAATAAAAGCACTCAAACAAACGTTGACACGAACAAACGGTTCAAGGAACTAGTTGACAACCTAGTAGGAAGGTACTAGTTTGTTAATTAGTTCTAGGACCAAGTAAGGGAAACCAAGGATCAACAATTAGCAACCAAAGAATATCCTAAGTTGAGCTTATAGCGACGTGGCAGCATGCAATGGTCCCACACGTTCTTCTTCTCTCTTTTTTTTTTGTCTTGTGTTAATATTTCACACAACTTGTTATAGTTTGCAAAGTGTTTTGGTGGGAAAAATAAAGTCTTGTAGTATTTAACCCTTTTCAAACTCAAGAAAGTGGGGTTTGGCTGACTAATCCCACAAAACAAGGCTCCTTAAATTAGGGAAAAGTGATTGACAAGAATAAAAGGTGATGGGTGCAAGTCTTTCACAACAACTTTATAGCTTGTCTTACCACTTGAGCACACAACAAGATGAACAAGTTCAAAGGATGAACACCTCAACAAACTTCATCAACTTCTTTAGCACATAAACACACAACCACCAATTTTTTTATTTTTTTTTGGTTATCACAACATACAACTTTCGGCCACTTCAAGTCACTACACAATGTTCAAGTTTTCAAGCTCAACTTTTGGATCTAGACACTTTAGTGTTGGTGAGAAAGAAACCAACACTAGAAACTCACTAAACAAGCAAAATAACACCTAGATCTAAACATACAACATCATTCTTGGTTTCAACTTTTAATGGACAGATTTTCAGAATTTTCTTTTTGGTGTAGTTTGTTTAAGCCGTGAACTAGCCCAAGATGGGTTATGTTGGAACACAACCGGTCTTGCTTTGATACCAAATGATACAAGATCAAACCAACAACACCAAGAGGCTTCAAGTAGGCTCGGATTTCAGTCCAACAACACAAGAACAACAAGTTAAAGCTTCGGTTTTTTAGCCCACAACACAAGAACAACAAGATAGATAACAATGCTAGTGAATCGAAAAGAGCCCCACACGGCTTCACTAGACTTTAAGATAACAAAATCAACAACAACAACAAGATAAAGAAAGATAGATAACTTGACATATAACATTCAAGAAACTAAGAACCCTAACATCAAGAGAGGACCCTAAGTCTAATGAATATAAACACCAAGTTCTTACGAGGACCAAGAGGCACTCAACAACCTCAAAACCCTTGTTTCTAGCCAAAGAGACAACACAAGTATCCCTCTACTTGTGAGAAATTAGTGGCGGCTTCAATGAGTGGAAGAGAGAGGAAATGTTTTGTGTTTTTAGGTTACAAAATCAGCATTCAAAAACTAAGGGATGCCTCTCTAACATGTTCTATTTATACTACAAACAAAAGGGGTAAAATGACCCATCCGCCCTTGCTTCTTGTGCCAACCTTGGAGAGTAGTTTATTACACATTAGGACCTCTCTTCACACATAAAAACGTTTAGGTCCTTGGTTGGTTCAATCACCAACTCACACACGGCCATTTGCATGAACAAAGCTTGGAGTTTTTGTAATTCCCGAGCTTGGCTTCGTGTGAAAGGCCGTGTACCTGTGGAGGCTGCCCTAACCGTATCACAGCTCCCTCTCCATCTTGAGGCTCGGCCTCATCCTCCCCCCTTTCGGAAACCACCTCCTCACCAAGGTAGTACACTTTCCCTTCTCGTAGGATCACATTGCGCCGGTTCGGACATTCATTGGCCTTATGCCCCCAACCTTGGAACTTGAATCATTGGAACCCCTTTGGGTTGGGATATTTGTGAGCCTCCGGTTTCGGAGGGAACTTAGGGACTATTTTGGACTCGGGCAGCTTCGTAGGGGCGGGTTGGTCCTTGTTTTTGGGCCAACCCGAGGGGGTTTGTACCCTTGCCTTGAAGGCTGATCTCTCCATAAGTTCCCTTTCAATCTCTAGGGCCGCTTGGAATATACCGTCAATGGTTTCAAACCGGTGAAGGGTCAAATGAGTGGAGATCTCTTTGTTCAACCCACACTTGAACCGGATGATGTCGTGACTGATTTGCTACCCACGATGATCAAGTTTCAACATGAGTTGTTGGAACTCGTCAAAATAGGCCATCACACTCTTGCCTCCTTGCCGCAAGCCATATAATCTAGCGAGCAACTCATGACGATATCTCTCGGGAAGGTATCGTTGTCTCATCAAATACCTCAACCGATACCAAGGTGGTGGCTGCCCATCCACTAATTCATTACCAAATCGTTTAACATATTCCCACCAAGTGTTAGCATAGCCCTCGAGGTGAGCTATAGCGTAGCAACTCTTTTTTTCTTTCGAGATGTCATTAACTTGGAAAACTTTGTCACAAGCCGATTCCCAAGTTAAGTAGGTCTCGGGGTCACTTTCACCCTTAAAGATGGGTAGGCTCAACTTGATGGTGTTGATGCCTACGTATCTCTCTTGGTGTCGGTTTCCCCTATCTCCATACCCCCGGTATCTCCTAGGTTCTCCTCGACCCCCTCTTAACTCCTCCCCCCTCATATAAGCATCATCAAAGGCTCCATCTCCTTCATACTCCTCTCCACCGTATCCTTCAAAGTGGGCTGGACGGCCTTGGCCATTTTGATTCGGAGGATTTGGAATTTGCGGTCTTTGGGTTAATGGAGCTTGGAATGGAGGGTTCGGATTTAGTGGAGGTACTTGGCATCCAAATCCCTCTTATGGAATTGGAGGGGCTTGGAAATGTAGTGGTCTAGTGGAGTCTCGGTTTGGAGGACAATAGGTAGTTTGGCTTGTGGTATTAAGTGGAGCTTGGGGTGCATTTAGCATTTGGTGGACTATTTCGGGGGTGATGGTTGCGGAGGAGGTCCTATCATGACCATTGGTAGATACATATAGAGGAGTAGAAGGACGAGAGTTCCTTTGACTCTCCACTTGTTCTAATCTCCCACTAATAGTCGACACTTCCCCCCTTATTGCTGCCAAGTCCCCTCTCACGGCCCCAAATTCCGAATTCAACCTTTCAAGTGTCCGGGTAACGGCCTCAAGAGTGACCCTCATAGAATCAAGGGCATTAGTATCCACATTATGAGACGTAGCTCCTTCCATTGTCAAGGTATTATCCGCTTTAGTTCACCACAAGTTCGTGTTCCACAAGTGTTGTATAATTGGCTAGTAACCGTGAGATTTTTAAGGTATGAGTAAGGACTTATCCAGAATGGATTCTTGTTTGAAGACTCAAAGAATTCTTGCCGGACTAGAGTCAAAAATCAGCAATTCGTTCAAACGAATAAAAACACTCAAACAATCGTTGACACGAACAAACGGTTCAAGGAACTAGTTGATAACCTAGTAGGAAGGTACTAGTTTTTTAATTAGTTCTAGGACCAAGTAAGGAAAACCAAGGATCAACAATTAGCAACCAAAGAATATCCTAAGTTGAGCTTATAGCGACGTGGCAGCATGCAATGGTCCCACACGTTCTTCTTCTCTCTCTTTTTTTTTTGTCTTGTGTTAATATTTCACACAACTTGTTATAGTTTGCAAAGTGTTTTGGTGGGAAAAATAAAGTCTTGTAGTATTTCACCCTTTTCAAACTCAAGAAAGTGGGGTTTGGCTGACTAATCCCACAAAACAAGGCTCCTTAAATTAGGGAAAAGTGATTGGCAAGACTAAAAGGTGATGGGTGCAAGTCTTTCACAACAACTTTATAGCTTGTCTTACCACTTGAGCACACAACAAGATGAACAAGTTCAAAGGATGAACACCTCAACAAACTTCATCAACTTCTTTAGCACATAAACACACAACCACCAATTTTCTTTTTTTTCTTTTTTTTTTTTGGTTATCACAACATACAACTTTCGGCCACTTCAAGTCACTACACAATGTTCAAGTTTTCAAGCTCAACTTTTGGATCTAGACACTTTAGTGTTGGTGAGAAAGAAACCAACACTAGAAACTCACTAAACAAGCAAAATAACACCTAGATCTAAACATACAACATCATTCTTGGTTTCAACTTTTAATGGACAGATTTTCAGAATTTTCTTTTTGGTGTAGTTTGTTTAAGCCGTGAACTAGCCCAAGATGGGTTATGTTGGAACACAACCGGTCTTGCTTTGATACCAAATGATACAAGATCAAACCAACAACACCAAGAGGCTTCAAGTAGGCTCGGATTTCAGTCCAACAACACAAGAACAACAAGTTAAAGCTTCGGTTTTTTAGCCCACAACACAAGAACAACAAGATAGATAACAATGCTAGTGAATCGAAAAGAGCCCCACACGGCTTCACTAGACTTTAAGATAACAAAATCAACAACAACAACAAGATAAAGAAAGATAGATAACTTGACATATAACATTCAAGAAACTAAGAACCCTAACATCAAGAGAGGACCCTAAGTCTAATGAATATAAACACCAAGTTCTTACGAGGACCAAGAGGCACTCAACAACCTCAAAACCCTTGTTTCTAGCCAAAGAGACAACACAAGTATCCCTCTACTTGTGAGAAATTAGTGGCGGCTTCAATGAGTGGAAGAGAGAGGAAATGTTTTGTGTTTTTAGGTTACAAAATCAGCATTCAAAAACTAAGGGATGCCTCTCTAACATGTTCTATTTATACTACAAACAAAAGGGGTAAAATGACCCATCCGCCCTTGCTTCTTGTGCCAACCTTGGAGAGTAGTTTATTAAACATTAGGACCTCTCTTCACACATAAAAATGTTTAGGTCCTTGGTTGGTTCAATCACCAACTCACACACGACCATTTGCATGAACAAAGCTTGGAGTTTTTGTAATTCCCGAGATTGGCTTCGTGTGAAAGGCCGTGTACCTGTGGAGGCTGCCCTAACCGTATCAGCAACACATCTTCTTCACTACCCTCACCTTTAACTTTGGGTTCTATTCACTCTCTATCTTAAGAGTTGTCATCATTCTCCTTGATTTCCAACTCAACTTCTTCACCAAGATAATACAACTTCCCCTTCCTTAGAATCACATTATGTCGGTTAGGACACTCACTTGCCCTATGACCCCAACCTTAACACTTAAAACATTGTAGACCCTTAAAATGAGAAGTAGAAGTTAGTTTACCTTCAAGCTTTGGAGGATGATGTTGGTAAGCCTTGGTAATGGCTTGAGGAGGAGCCATAGATGACGCGACCATGCCCTTTTCTTTGGACCAATCCGATGAGGTGTAGGGGACCTTTGGCTTGTATCTTTCCTTGTTCTCTTTCTCAATTTCCATAGCCTCTTGGAAGATTTCAACCACGGTTTCAAACTTGTGAAGAGTCAAATGGGATGATATGTCTCTATTCAACCCAACCTTGACATCATGTTGCACTTGCTCATCTCTATGGTCAAGTTTAAAAATAAGTTGTTGGAACTCATCATAGTAGGCCATGACACTCTTGCTTCCTTGCCTCAAATTGTAGATTTTTGAAAGAAGCTCATGTCTATAGTGTTCCAGAACATATCTATCTCTTATTATTCTCTTCAACTCCTCCCAAGGAGGTAGTTAGCCACCAATCAACACATTACCAAATATTTTGGAGTAATCCCACCAAGTGTTTGCATATCCTTCAAAGTGAGCAATAGCATAACAACTTTTCTTTTCTTCGGAAAGGTCATTCACTTGAAAGATCTTTTCACAAGTGGATTCCCAAGCTAAGTACACTTCCGGATGACTCTCACCTTTGAAAATTGGAATACCAACCTTGATTGAATTAATGCCAATGTCTCGGATTCTTGGATGTTCAATGTTGCCTTGTCTTGCCTCATTCCCTTGGAATCTTCCATCATGCCCTCTTTGTTTATGTCTTGGCCTCATTTCTTGTTCAAGCCAATAGTCATCATTAGGAACATCATAACCTTCTTTTTCCTCTCCACCATAATCCTCAAAGTAAAGGTGTTGGTTTTGGATTTGGGGTCTTTGGGGAGGTGGATTTGGTATTTGGTTATTTGGAGCTTGGACTTGTGGTATTGGAGGTGGTGGTTGGAAAGGTCTTTGGTCCATGGGATTTGGCATTTGGTAGGTGGTGTTTCGTGGGGGTATTTGGTTCGGATTTGGTGGTGGAGTTTGAGTTCCAAGTCCCTCTTATTAGACTTGGTTCATTTGGGAATGTGTGGTCTTTGTAGGGTTCGGTTAGGAGAGGTTGGGGTGGGTTTAGTGGCTGGTTTTATGGAGATCTTTGAGGATTAAGCCTTTGGTGGAGGATTTTGGGGGTTATACTCTTGGAAGAGTTATTGGCTTGGACACTAGAGGATGCATGGTAGGGAATAGGAGTAGAAGGTCGTGAGTTCCTCCTACTTTCAACACGATCAAGTCTTCCACTAAAAGTGGAAATTTCAGTCCGCATAGCATCTATATCACTCTTCATGTCTCTTCTCAAGGCATCATGACTATCTTCCATTCTTCGAGCAAAGTCTCAACCCAAGGCATCAATTCGAGCCATCAAGGCTCCAATAGCATCATTTACCAATGGTTGGGAAGTAGTACCTTTGGATTCCATGGAAAATGTACCTAAAAAGTGCAAAAACAGCAAGAAAACAACCTACAAAAGGAGCAAACACGTTAGTTCAAAAGACTCACTTCACTCACTCTCATCTCACCTCACACTTGGCTTCCCAAGCATTGGAGAATCGACAATACTTGACAAGTTACTTGAGAGGTGAGAAGCTTTGACTCGGAAATGATATTTTTTTGAAACGACTCAAAATAAGTGATGCACGAACTTGAACCAACAAAATACTATGACTTGAAAACGAGAAAAGCACACAAAAAACCGGAGACACGAAATAAACAAACTCTAAACTAAATACCAACCTAGTAGGTACTTACTAGTTTGCTAATTAGTGATATAGTTAACTTAAAATAAACTAGAATCAAAGATTAGAAACCAGGAAATCTATCTAAGAACTCAATTTGTCCGATTAGCTAGTAATGACGTGGCATCTTGTGATTGAACGTTGAGTTTTCAAATTTTTCAACCCTAATTCTCAAGTCTCGACCTAGAACCCCTTTGGTGAAGAAGAATTTCATTTGGGAGGGAAAAATGTAGGTTTGAAAGCTTTTTTGGAGTTTCAAATGAATTAAAAAACAAATGGTCCCCCCCTTTGTACTTGGAATGCACTTGATTTTGTAATTTGATTATTCCTTTGTCTCTTTTTTCTTTGGATGACAATGAATATGCCAGGGAATATTCTTTCACAGACACCAAGTACACTCTCTTTCTTCTCCTTTTTTGTTTCAAATACACTCTTTGAATATTCTTCCTTAGTAAGACTTGATGAACATGAAGAACAAGATGAATATTTAAGAGTTGACCAAAGTTTGACCCCAAACCAAATGAACTCCAAATCTGATTTTTTTTGTAGATCTAGGTTCCTTAGGTCAAGGTGAGCTCAAATAACAATAAATCACAACCAACCAACGTCAACAACACAAACACCACACGGATCTAGCTTCTTGAAGCTTCAAAATGCCATAACCATTGGAGCTTATAACTATTGAAGCTTATATGGATTTGGGTGAGGGATAGTGGCTAGTTTCAAGTGGTCAACCAAGGTGACACTAGAAATATTCACACAACTCACACTATCTATGATAATTGAACTCAAACTTCCTTTAATAAGGCACTTAGTATGAAATAGGTTCTCTATTTGATGATCCAAGACTTTACTAAACAAACTTCTCCTAACAACATAACTAGGCACATCACATTCTCCTTCACAAGGCAACACATCTTCTTCACTACCCTCACCTTTAACTCTAGTTTCTATGCACTCTCCATCTTGAGAGTTGTCATCATTCTTCCAACTCTACTTCTTCACCAAGATAATACAACTTTCCCTTCCTTAGAATTACATTATGTCGGTTAGGACACTCACTTTCCCTATGACCCCAACCTTGATACTTGAAATATTGTAGACCCTTAGAATAAGAAGTAGAAGTTGGTTTACCTTCAAGCTTTGGAGGATGATGTTGGGCAGCCTTGGTAATGGCTTGAGGAGGAGCCATAGATGCCGAGACCATGCCTTTTTCTTTGAACCAATCCGATGAGGTGTAGGGGACCTTTGTCTTGTATCTTTCATTATTCTCTTTCTTAATTTCCATAGCCTCTTGGATGATTTCAACCATGGTTTCAAACATGTAAAGAGTCAAACAGGATGATATGTCTCTATTCAACCCAACCTTGAAGCGTATGACATCATGTTGCACTTGCTCACCTCTATGGTCATGTTTTAAATCAAGTTGTTGGAACTCATCATAGTAGGCCATGACACTCTTGATTCCTTACCTAAAATTGTAAAGTTTGGCAAGAAGCTCATATCTATAGTGTTCCGGAACATATCTCTCTTATTAGTCTTTTCAACTCCTCCCAAGGAGGTAGTTGGCCAACAATCAACACATTACGAAATCTTTTGGGTAATTCCACCAAGTGTTTGTATATCCTTTAAAGTGAGCAAAAGCATAACAACTTTTCTTTTCTACGGAAAGGCCATTCACTTGAAAGATCTTTTCACAAGCGAATTCCCAAGCTAAGTACATTTCCGGATTGCTCTCACCTTTGAAAATTGGAATGCCAACCTTGATTAAATTAATGACAATGTCTCAGATTCTTGGATGTTCAATGTGGCCTTGTCTTGCTTCATACCCTCAGAATCTTCCATAATGCCCTCTTTGTTCATGTCTTGCCCTAATTTCTTCTTTAAGCCAATAGTTATCATTAGGAACATCATAACCTTCTTGCACCCCTCTACCATAATCCTCAAAATAAAAGTGTTGGTTTTGGATTTGGGGTCTTTGGGGAGGTGGATTTGGTATTTGGTTATTTGGAGCTTGGACTTGTGGTATTTGAGGTGGTGGTTAGTAAGGTCTTTGGTCCATGGGATTTGGAATTTGGTAGGTGGTGTTTTGTGGGGGTATTTAGTTTGGATTTGGTGATGGAGTTTGAGTTCCAAGTCCCTCTTGTTGGACTTGGTTCATTTGGGAATGTAGTGGTCTTTGTAGGGTTTGGTTAGGAGAGGTTTGGGGTGGGTTTAGTGGCTGGTTTTGTGGAGGTCTTGGAGGATTAAGCCTTTGGTGGAGGGTTTCGGGGGTTATAGTTATGGAAGAGTTATTGGCTTGGACACTAAAGGATGCATGGTAGGGAATAGGAGTAGAAGGTCGTGAGTTCCTCCTACTTTCAACACGATCAAGTCTTCCACTAAAAGTGGAAATTTCAGTCCGCATAGCATCTATATCACTCTTCATGTCTCTTCTCAAGGCATCATGACTATCTTCCATTCTTCGAGCAAAGTCTCAACCCAAGGCATCAATTCGAGCCATCAAGGCTCCAATAGCATCATTTACCAATGGTTGGGAAGTAGTACCTTTGGATTCCATGGAAAATGTACCTAAAAAGTGCAAAAATAGCAAGAAAACAACCTACAAAAGGAGCAAACACGTTAGTTCAAAAGACTCACTTCACTCACTCTCATGTCACCTCACACTTGGCTTCCCAAGCATTGGAGAATCGACAATACTTGACAAGTTGCTTGAGAGGTGAGAAGCTTTGACTCGGAATTGATCTTTTTTTGAAACGACTCAAAATAAGTGATGCACAAACTTGAACCAACAAAATACTATGACTTAAAAATGAGAAAAGCACCCAAAAAATCGGAGACACGAAATAAACGAACTCTAAACTAATTACCAACCTAGTATGTACTTACTAGTTTGCTAATTAGTGATAGAATTAACTTAAAAGAAACTAGAATAAAAAATTAGAAACTAGGAAATCTACCTAAGAACTCAATTTGGCCGATTAGCTAGTGATGATGTGGCAGCTTGTGATTGAACGTTGAGTTTTCAAAATTTTCAACCCTAATTCTCAAGTCTTGGCCTAGAACCCCTTTGGTGAAGAAGAATTTCATTTGGGAGGGAAAAATGAAGGTTTGAAAGCCTTTTTGGAGCTTCAAATGAATTCAAAAACAAATGGTCCCCCTCATTCCTTGATTTTGTACTTTGATTATTCCTTTCTCTCTTCTTTCTTTGGATGACAATGAATATGCCAAGGAATATTCTTTCACAAACACCAAGTACACTCTCTTTCTTCTCCTTTTTTGTTTCAAATACACTCTTTGAATATCCTTCCTTAGCAAGACTTGATGAACATGGAAGAACAAGATGAATATTTAAGAGTTGACCAAAGTTTGACCCCAAACCAAATGAACTCCAAATCTGATTTTTTTGTAGATCTAGGTTCCTTAGGCCAAGGTGAGCTCAAATAAAAATAAATCACAACCAACCAACGTCCACAACACAAAAACCACACGGATCTAGCTTCTTGAGGCTTCAAAACGCCATAACCATGGTGGATCTAGCTCAAAATTGACCAAATCCTATTCCAAATGTAGATCTAGACTCCCTAGGTGTTAGAGAACAAGAATCTAACACAAGAAGCCTTCAAAACAAAGCAAAATCTTATAGATCTAAGACTCTAAATTCGGATCTAACACAAGACAACACTAGACACCATTTTTTTATACCAAATGATAGCCTAAAGTCTATGAAACTCACGAAATGGACTCACAAGATGCAAATTCCAGCAAGCACATAAAGAGAAAAACAACACAAAGAAAGGTGATGAAGAAGAAGATGCATAAAAAGTAAAGATATGTAGAAAGATCCTTATTTCTACTATATGATTAGCTCTAGAAGATGTATCAAATCTTCAAATACACCTCACAAATGAAAGTTCAAACCTTCCTCTTAGGTTACCCAAAGGACTCACACTACCTCAAGCACACATTTCTTGCCAAATCATCCAAGACAAGTGAAAACCCTAACTTTCAAATGTTCATGGACCAAGTTTTGGTTCTAAGAGCTATAACTACAAGACTAAAGCTACAAAATATGAGTAATACTCAATTTCAATTCATCAAAGTCTAATAAAAAGAGAAGTAAAATGGTCTATTTATACTATTACATTTAATGGACAAAAATAACCTTAATGAGGGAGGGAATTTGGGGCGCCTCTTGAGTGTTATTTTGGAGTGTATAATGACCAATACCCTTCACTTGAGGTGCCTTTTGAGTGTATAAGTACCCTTCCTTCCTTCTCTTGACCAAGGCTTCAAAATACTTTGAAAAGTCTTTAATTGTTTGCTAATTCCAATGCCTTGACCCTTAGACCATACTTTGTGCTTTTTATGCTCCTTGTGCTTGTATCACAACGAGTCACCATATGACCCATAGGGTATCCTTATGAGTCATCACCATAACTCATAATCAAAACAGTACCTCAAGGTATCCTCATGAGTCTCACCCTATGACTTGTGACCAAACCATATGACTCATATAGTCGTAATTATGGTCATAATAAAAAATATAAGTAATCACACTAGTGAGACCATGAGTCACATATTATGACTCATAATGTTTCACCATGACTCGTCCAGTCACAACCGTAGTTAGGACAGAAACTTAGGGAAATCTTAGACAACTTATTGGTCAGGATACGATTTGGGTCATATGACCCATAAGGAGTCATCACGACTCCTTAGTTCCAATCATTGTCGGGGTAGTGAACTCAAAGTTCAAGAAATTTCAAGTGCCAAAATTTGAGGTGTTACACACTACCTCTACCCCTCACACCTCTAGTAGCACTCCTACCTCTCACAACTAAAATAAGAGTAGCCCTAATCACATGTCGGGGATAGTCCTTGTCCAAATAACCAACCTCATCATACATATAGCACCATCTATGAACAACATCAATATGAGCAGACACAGCTGGACCATAATAACCACCCTAAACTTCTAGACTAGAAATCCGCACCTAAAGCTCTACAAAGCCGCCTGCACTGAAATCTCCACCATGAGAAGGCTGACCTATGAACTCACAAAAATGGCATACTGTAATGCCTCAAATCTGGTACCCAAAAGCTACATGGTGCTCATGATCCCAAAGGACCACAAGCTAACCAATGACTGATATCTATACCTGAGCACTACATAATATACTGTATAAATGTAGAAATAAAGGTCGTAAGTCCATAAGGTTCAAAATTGATAAAATAATCTCTGAATGATATGGAATCACAATACCAAAATAAAACCTAAAATAAATTTTGAACATGATAGTCTGAAAAGCCTCTAATTGACTGAACTGTCTGAATAAGGAGTTGATGGGACATGTCCCCAACTAACTCCAACTACTGAAGTAAATTAATTAATGATATAATAAAGTAATGGCCATGTCCTCAAAGGATGAGGACTCACTACTAACTCTGACTGCTAAGACTGGAATGTTATTGATGCTTTGGAGCTCGTGCTTCTGAACCTATGGTATAAAACACCATAGCGTAAATACGTTAGTACATTTGAATGTACTGGTATGCATGTGAGGTAGGCTAAATGCAAAAGGGTTTACATGCATGAACTATACTAACTGACTACATAACATAAATATGAGAATACAAGCACGACTACATAATAACTATAACTGAGTTTGTGATAACATGATTACTGAGTTTGAGTACTAATAACATAAGATACTGATATGATACTGAGTGACTGTATCTGACAGTCTAGGTTCTGATAAAACTAGTTAAGTTCTGTATTGTTCTGAGTTGACTGTATCGGACAGTCCTGAAATCTATAACTGAAACTGTAGAAGTAGTCATCTAACCAACATGCCCCAAATAATGCAATATAGCTGAGTTAGGGTCCAATCTGTAACCCCAATTGGAAGGGTGTCAATACCACACCACTGGTAAGGACAAGCTGTGGGTGACCCTCATCTGAAAGTATCCCCAAAAAAGAATGGTGGGCCCCTCATCTAACAGTGCTTATCCACCTTATCAACCCTTATCTTACAGTATTGATATCTCAACCTATGCTGGCTACATAGTTCTGGAATGCAAGTATTGTTTCTAAGAATCACACCCTCACCTGACGGCGTATGTTCCCATCCTTGGCTTCACTCGGTGCTAAATCCTACTCCCATCTGAATAGATATTAAACATGATTAACTGAACTAAACTGGACTGAGTTAACTGAGTTCCGTTGACTGACGGAATACTACTGAGATTACTGAATTTCTTAGATTTCTGGATTACTGAGTTTTTCTGAGTCATATGACTGACTAAATTTCTATGAACATAGCTCGACTGAGAGTATCTTGAAAACATAACACTGGCTCTAGGCACACAGCTAAATTATTGGGTACAAGTACCCCCAGGACTCGATGGCATTAAACTAATAAAGCAAGACTTTCTTGAATACATGACCAACATCACAATCCATAATACAATAAGTTAGAGATTTCATGAAGTAGAAGTTCTAAATCACCACAAGGGTTACACATGTATCCATAATTCACTGACTAAGACATTTTATCAAATATTTGACATGCATAAACTTGTACATGATTAGGGATTTCATATTATCATACTAGTATGACACTTTTCCTTCACATAGGCATTTAATCAAACACATGAGGAGCATACTTTGATTATGCCATCATCAATGCATCTAGTTGTCATGGTTGCATGAATAATTTTGCAAGTTTGAAGGGTTTATCATGATATTATGCAAATCATCACATACTAGGGTCAATTATGGGAATATGTAATTTAAAACATGAATCAACGCCCGACAACATCATGAACATGAATTTCAATTCAATTTAAATCATGAACATTCATATATACACAAATCTTGGATTTTGAAAAGAGATTCTTGAGCTTCATGGGTGAAAGGGACTCATGAATCAACATATGACATACCTGGGTTGTGAGTTTTTTAAAGTTCTTGGACTTGAAGAACTTGAATTTCTTAGTTTCTTGAAGAAGGATTTGGATCTTGTTCTTGGGGATTATCTTTGAGAGAAAACCCTAATTTGATATTGTAGATGGATAATGAACTTATGAGCCTTGATATGATATAACTAGGTATTAGAAAGGGTGGTAAAAGTTCAAAAAGACCCTTTTAAAAATGACTTAAAATAACTGAATGAGATATACGACGATGGGTGTGATGGTCCATCGCTGGGTCATCGGTCCATCGGTCCTAAACATCACACCTGGGCAGAATAGGGGTTCACTGCCTCTCTTACAATGGCTTGGGCGATGGTCCATCGCTAGCTCAACGGTCCATCGGCCTGAGCCATCTCTCTTAGGTAGAATATGGTCTCACAGCCTCCGCTGCAATGGCTTGGGCGATGGTCCATCGCTAGCTCGACGGTCTGTCGGCTCTCACCATCGCACCTGGGCAGTTTTGACTGCTTCCTATATTTCGGCCATAACTTTCTCTTCCGATGTCAGATTTTGACGGAATGGGTATCAATAGAAAGCTTATTCAATTTTCCACTCAACAAAAAGTGAAAATCTTAAAAATATCATACGTATAAAAGTGGATTCATCTTTCAAATTAAGTTTCTAACATTCTTGAGATGATTTCAAGCTAAGTAGAAGTATGGGGTATTACACATACCTTCTTGGTACCTCCCTGAAATGCCCGAGAATACCCTCATTCATCTTGGAATGATCCACAATACTCTGAAAAAATGCCCCAAATACAACCATCTTAGATGTATCCAACTGAAGGAAAACATTTAAACCCTTCACAAACTTCTGAATCTTCTTGGAGTAGGCGGAAATACTACCATAAGAATATCTAGACAAGGCATGAAAGCTTGCCTCATACTCTGCTACAGTCATGAATCCCTACTTCAGGTGGTCAAATTCATTACATATTTGATCTCTTAAACTATAAGGATCAAATATCTAAAGAATGGGATCAACAAACTGATGCCACGATAACTCAGGAGCATCAACAGGCTTGCAATTGACAAATGATCTCCACCAATCTCTTATAGCATCTCTCAATTAATATACTAGCCACCTCGTGAGACTCAAGGGAACCCAAGTTATGCAACTTCTCTTGGGAGTCAATTAAAAACTCATAGGCATCCTCGCCTATTGTACCACTGAATCTCGGAGGACCTAAGCAAGTAAATCTCTCAAACCTGATACAAGATCAAACCAACAACACCAAGAACAACAAGAAGGCTCGGATTTCAGTCCAACAACACAAGCACAACAAGTTTTAGTTTTCGGTTTTTCCACTTACAACACAATAACAACAAGATAGATAACAAATGCTAGTGAATCGAAAAGAGCCCCACACGGCTTCACTAGACTTTCAAGATAGCAAAATCAACACAACAACAACAAGATAAAGAAAGATAGATAACTTGACATATAACATTCAAGAAACTAAGAACCCTAACGTCAAGAGAGGACCCTAAGTCTAATGAATATAAACACCAAGTTCTTACGAGGACCAAGAGGCACTCAACAACCTCAAAACCCTTGTTTCTAGCCAAAGAGACAACACAAGTATCCCTCTACTTGTGAGATACTAGGGACGGCTTCAATGAGAGAAGAGAGAGAAAATGTGTTTGTGTTTTTAGGTTACAACTTTCAGCATTCAAAAACTAAAGGATATCTCTCTAACATGTTCTATTTATACTACAACCAAAAGGAGTAAAATGACCCATCCGCCCTTGCTTTCTTGTGCCAACCTTGGAAAGTAGTTTATTACACTTTAGGACCTTTCTTCACACATAAAAACGTTTAGGTCCTTGGTCGGTTCAATCACCAACTCACACGCGGCCATTTGCATGAACAAAGCTTGGAGTTTTTGTAATTCCCGAGCTTGGCTTCGTGTGAAAGGCCGTGTACCTGTGGAGGCTGCCCTAACCGTATCATCCTCTCCATCTTGAGAGGAATTTGACCTCAAATTCGGCATTTGGTCATCTTCAACCGCATCCATGAGGGAGAGATCACCGACGTTGAAAGTGTTGTGCACTTGATATTCCGGTGGAAGGTCAATCTTGTAGGCGTTGTCATTGATTCTCTCAAGTACTTGGAAAGGACCATCACCCCTTGGCAGCAATTTGGACTTCCTTTGAGCTGGAAACCGATCCTTTCGAAGATGCACCCACACCCAATCTCCGGGTTCAAGCACAAGCCTCCTTCTCCCTTTGTTTACCCTTTTTGCAATCTCTTGGTTCTTCTTTTCAAGCTTGATCCGCACCGTCTCATGCATTTTCTTCATTGCCTCGGCTCTTTTATTTCCATCTAAGCTGGTCATGAGATCACTAGACAAAGGAGTGAGATCTAAAGGGGTAAGGGGATTTAGGCCGTAAACGCATTCAAAGGGAGTCATTCCCGTGCTCGAATGTATTACTCGGTTGTATGCAAATTCCACCAAGGGAAGGTGATCTTCCCATGAAGTCAGCTTACCTTTAACCATAGAACGTAGCATAGACCCTAAGGTTCTATTTACTACCTCCGTTTGGCCATCGGTTTGTGGGTTACAAGACGTGGAGAAAAGCAACTTCGTTCCAAGTCTACCCCACATGGACTTCCAAAAGAGACTTAGGAACTTGGAGTCCCTATCGCTCACAATAGTCCTCGGTACCCCGTGGAGCTTTACAACATGTTCAACAAATAATGAAGCTACACTAGGAGCATCCTCAGTTTTAGCACATGGAATAAAATGAGCCATTTTAGAGAATCTATCAACAATAACAAAAATGCTATCTCGGCCCTTTCTAGTCCTTGGCAGCCCCAAAACAAAATCCATCGAAATGTCCAGCCAAGGCCTAAGGGGAGTAGGGAGTGGGGTGTATAACCCTTGAGGTTGGAGACGAGATTTCGCACTCCGGCAGGCCATGCATTGACTACAAATTTTAGTGACGTCTTTGCGCATTTTGGGCCAATAGAAGTTCTCCTCTAAGATGGGGAGGGTCTTGTCTACCCCAAAGTGACCCATGAGGCCTCTGTCATGGGCCTCCCTCACAAATAATTCCCTCCAAGAACTAGAAGGAACACACAACCTCCTCCCTTTGAACAAATACCCATCGAACCGAGAGTAGGAGGAACGGTCATTCTCCTTAAGCCAACGGTCCCTTCCCCACTCTTCGCATTCCCTAAAAATAGGAGCAAAGGTAGGATCCTCGGGATACAACAGCCGCAAGCTCTCAAAACCCATCAACTTCGAAGACAAGGTAGCAACAAGCACATGCTTCCTAGACAAGGCATCGGCAACAACATTTTCTTTCTCCCTTTTGTAATGAATTACATAAGGGAAAGTCTCGATGAACTCAATCCACTTAGCATGACGCCTATTCAGCTTGTCTTGGCTCTTATGGTGTTTCAACGACTCATGATCCGTTCGTATCACAAACTCCTTAGGCCACAAATAATGTTGCCAATTTCCCAAAGCTCTCACAAGGGCGTACAACTCCAAATCATAAGTTGAGTAATTAAGAGTTGCTCCTTTGAGCTTTTCACTGAAATAAGCAACGGGCTTACCTTCTTGCATCAAAACATCCCCAATGCCAACCTTACTAGCATCACACTCTATTTAAAACATGTTATCAAAATCGGGCAATTACAATAAAGGCGACGAGATGAGCGTAGCTTTCAAGGCCTCGAAAGCCCTAGCCTGCTCATCCCCCCATTTAAAGGGTCCGTCCTTTCTAATTACCTCGGTCAAGGGGGCTGCTATGGAACTAAATCCTTTGACAAACCTCCTATAAAAGCTTGCCAACCCGTGGAAACTTCAGATTTCTCCAATAGTTTTAGGGGTCGGCCAACTTCGTATAGAGTCTATCTTGGAGTCGTCCACTTCCACACCCCTTGATCTCACGACAAAACCCAAGAATATAACTTTATCAACACCAAAAGAACACTTCTCCATGTTGGCATACAGCTTCTCCTTTCGGAGCACATCAAACACACATCTCAAATGCATTACATGATCATCAATAGACTTACTATATACCAACACATCATCAAAGTAAACCACCACAAACTTTCCAATATAAGGCTTCATTACATGATTCATTAGCCTCATAAATGTGCTAGGAGCATTGGTAAGGCCGAAGGGCATGACCAGCCACTCATATAGACCGAATTTGGTCTTGAATGCGGTCTTCCACTCATCACCGGGTTGCATGCGAATTTGGTGATAGCCGCTCCTAAGGTCCACTTTAGAAAACAAACAAGATCCGTGGAGCTCATCTAACATATCATATAGTCTAGGGATTGGATGACGATACCTTATAGTGATTTTGTTGATGGCTCTACAATCGACGCACATGCGCCAAGTTCCGTCCTTCTTTGGTACCAAAAGCACCGGAACAGCACACGAACTCATGCTTTCCTTGATATATCCCTTGTTGAGAAGCTCCTCAACTTGTCTTTCAAGCTCCTTAGTGTCCATAGGATTGCTCCTATAAGCCGGTTTGTTTGGAAGTTGTGAACCCGGCACCAAATCAATTTGGTGCTCAATTCCCCGAAGTGGGGGCAATCCTTGCGGAAGTTCTTGAGGAAATACATCTTCATACTCCTGCAACACACAAGAAATCAAAGGGGAAATGGAAGAATTAGTGGGGTTAGTATTAAAACAATGGGCCAAAAGTAGCATCGGCTTGTTTTCATCATGGTCCAAGAAGAGTTCTTTCCTCCTAGCCAACATCACTACGTTCTCCATCTCCCTTGGCGTTGGGACAGCCGCGGATGTCCCTTCTTCCTCACCTATGGCACCCCCCCTTTTCTCTCTTTTCGGATTCCTTTCCCTTTCCCTTCAACTCTCTCATCTTTTGATGCCACTCATTTACTTGGGAAGGTGAAAGAGGGTGAAGTGTGACCTTTCGGCCATCCTTCTCAAGAGTATACCGGTTGGTCCTCCCATCGTGTTTAGTAGACCTATCATACTGCCATGGTCTACCTAGCAACAAGTGACATGCTTGCATTGGGATCACG
Source organism: Capsicum baccatum var. pendulum (assembly GCA_030864225.1). Classification (NCBI taxonomy): domain Eukaryota; kingdom Viridiplantae; phylum Streptophyta; class Magnoliopsida; order Solanales; family Solanaceae; genus Capsicum; species Capsicum baccatum. The sequence continues at coordinate 151,388,679 of CM061560.1, read as the reverse complement.
TCACAAAGCACTTCATCGTAGTAGTTTCCCACCTTGAACCGAATCACACATTGCCTTGTGACCTTTAATTCTCCACAATCGTTCAACCATTGTAGCTTGTAAGGACTAGTGTGTGGAGTAGTTGGTATATTCAAGAAATTGACCATAGCATGGCTCGCAACATTTGTACAACTACCACTATCAATCACCAAGGTGCACACACTCCCCTTTACAAGACACTTAGTATGGAATAGATTTTCCCTTTGACTCGGGTCATCTATCGCCTTACTAATCATGACACGTCTAACCATAAAGTTTGGAACCACACACTCCCCTTCTTGTGGATAGACATCTTCACTATCATCTAACTCATCATCATTCGGCCCATTTTCAGCCCCCTCTCCATCTTGAGGCTCGGCCTCATCCTCCCCCCTTTCGGAAACCACCTCCTCACCAGGGTAGTACACTTTCCCTTCTCGTAGGATCACATTACGCCGGTTCAGACATTCATTGGCCTTATGCCCCCAACCTTGGCACTTGAAGCATTGGAACCCCTTTGGGTTGGGATATTTGTGAGCCTCCGGTTTCGGGGGAAACTTAGGGACTGTTTTGGACTCGGGCAGCTTCGTAGGGCCGGGTTGGTCCTTGTTTTTGGGCCAACCCGAGGGGGTTTGTACCCTTGCCTTGAAGGTTGATCTCTCCTTAAGTTCCCTTTCAATCTCTAGGGCCGCTTGGAATATACCGTCAATGGTTTCAAACCGATGAAGGGTCAAGTGAGTGGAGATCTCTTTGTTCAACCCACACTTGAACCGGATGATGTCGTGACTGATTTGCTCTCCACGGTGATCAAGTTTCAACATGAGTTGTTGGAACTCGTCAAAATAGGCCATCACACTCTTGCCTCCTTGCCGCAAGCCATATAGTCTAGCAAGTAACTCATGATGATATCTCTCGGGGAGGTATCGTTGTCTCATCAAATACCTCAACCGATACCAAGGTGGTGGCTGCCCATCCACTAATTCATTACCAAATCGTTTAACATACTCCCACCAAGTGTTAGCATAGCCCTCGAGGTGAGCTATAGCATAGCAAATCTTCTTTTCTTCCGAGATGTCATTAACTTGGAAAACTTTGTCACAAGCCGATTCCCAAGTTAAGTAGGTCTCGGGGTCACTTTCACCCTTAAAGATAGGTAGGCTCAACTTGATGGTGTTGATGCCTACGTCTCTCTCTTGGTGTCGGTTTCCCCTATCTCCGTACCCCCGGTATCTCCTAGGTTCTCCTCGACCCCCTCTTAACTCCTCCTCCCTCATATAAGCATCATCAAAGGCTCCATCTCCTTCATACTCCTCTCTACCGTATCCTTCAAAGTGGGCTGGCCGGCCTTGGCCATTTTGATTCGGAGGATTTGGAATTTGTGGTCTTTGGGTTAGTGGAGCTTGGAATGGAGGGTTCGGATTTAGTGGAGGTACTTGGCGTCCAAATCCCTCTTGTGGAATTGGAGGGGCTTGGAAATGTAGTGGTCTAGTGGAGTCTCGGTTTGGAGGAAAATTGGTAGATTGGCTTGCGGTATTTAGTGGAGCTTGGGGTGCATTTAGCATTTGGTGGACCATTTCGGGGGTGATGGTTGCGGAGGAGGTCCGATCATGACCATTGGTAGATACATGTAGAGGAGTAGAAGGACGAGAGTTCCTTTGGCTCTCCACTTGTTCTAGTCTCCCACTAATAGTCGACACTTCCCCCCTTATTGCTGCCAAGTCCCCTCTCACGGCCCCAAATTCCGAATTCAACCTTTCAAGTGTCCGGGTAACGGCCTCAAGAGTGACCCTCATAGAATCAAGGGCATTAGTATCCGCATTATGAGACGTAGCTCCTTCCATTGTCAGGGTATTAGCCGCTTTAGTTCACCACAAGTTCGTGTTCCACAAGTGTTGTATAATTGGCTAGTAACCGTGAGATTTTAAGGTATGAGTAAACTCTTATCCGGAATGGATTCTTGTTTGAAGACTCAAAGAATTCTTGCCGGACTAGAGTCAAAAATCAGCAATTCGTTCAAACGAATAATAGCACACAAATAATCGTTGACACGAACAAACGGCTCAAGGAACTAGTTGACAACCTAGTAGGAAGGTACTAGTTTGTTAATTAGTTCTAGGACCAAGTAAGGGAAACCAAGAATCAACAATTAGCAACAAAGAATATCCTAAGTTGAGCTTTAGTGACGTGGCAGCAAGCAATGGTTCCACACGTTTTTCTTCTCTTTTTTTTTTTTTATTTTGTATTAATATTCACACAGCTTGTTATAGTTTGAAAAGTGTTTTGGTGGGAAACTAAAATCTTGTAGTCTTTCACCCTTTTTCAAACTCAAGAAAGTGGGGTTTGGTTGACAAATCCCACAAAACAAGGCTCCTTGAATTAGGGGAAGTGATTGACAAGACTACAAAGTGATGGGTGCAAGTCTTTCTCAACAACTTTATAGCTTTACCACTTGAGCACACAACAAGATGAACAAGATGAACAAGTTCAAAAGATGAACACTTCAACAAACTTAATCAACTTCTTTAGCACATAAACACACAACCACCGATTTTCTTTGGGTTATCAACAACATACAACTTTTCGGCCACTTCAAGTCACTACACAATGTTCAAGTTTTCAAGCTCAACTTTTGGATCTAGACACCTTAGTGTTGGTGAGAAAGAAACCAACACTAGAAACTCACTAAACAAGCAAAATAACACCTAGATCTAAACATACAACATCATTCTCGGTTTTCAACTTTAATGGACAGATTTTCAGATTTTTTTTTTTTTTGTAGTTTGTTTAATCCGTGAACTAGCCCAAGATGGGTTATGTTGGAACACAACCGGTCTTGCTTTGATACCAAATGATACAAGATCAAACCAACAACACCAAGAACAACAAGAAGGCTCGGATTTCAGTCCAACAACACAAGCACAACAAGTTTTAGTTTTCGGTTTTTCCACTTACAACACAATAACAACAAGATAGATAACAAATGCTAGTGAATCGAAAAGAGCCCCACACGGCTTCACTAGACTTTCAAGATAGCAAAATCAACACAACAACAACAAGATAAAGAAAGATAGATAACTTGACATATAACATTCAAGAAACTAAGAACCCTAACGTCAAGAGAGGACCCTAAGTCTAATGAATATAAACACCAAGTTCTTACGAGGACCAAGAGGCACTCAACAACCTCAAAACCCTTGTTTTTAGCCAAAGAGACAACACAAGTATCCCTCTACTTGTGAGATACTAGGGACGGCTTCAATGAGAGAACAGAGAGGAAATGTGTTTGTGTTTTTAGGTTACAACTTTCAGCATTCAAAAACTAAAGGATATCTCTCTAACATGTTCTATTTATACTACAACCAAAAGGAGTAAAATGACCCATCCGCCCTTGCTTTCTTGTGCCAACCTTGGAGAGTAGTTTATTACACTTTAGGACCTTTCTTCACACATAAAAACGTTTAGGTCCTTGGTCGGTTCAATCACCAACTCACACGCGGCCATTTGCATGAACAAAGCTTGGAGTTTTTGTAATTCCCGAGCTTGGCTTCGTGTGAAAGGTCGTGTACCTGTGGAGGCTGCCCTAACCGTATCAAAACCTCTTATGATCCTCATAGGACATCACAATACTTATAGCAAGAGAAATCATAGTGAATCTAGCAGGCTGAGATCCCATCTAAAGAGGTAACATAGATAAAGGCTGAGCGCCTAATCTCAAAACACCATGCTTAGATATCGGTGCTGAAACATGAATAGGACTCGGGGTTTGCGGAGTACCCAAAACAAAAATAGGTGCAACAAGAGAATCCACACTTTGAACTCGAGGAACACCCGGCATAACCAAAGGAGAACCATCTAAATGGGTCTGTAAATGCACTAACAATCCCTTTAACACTGGGTAGACAAACTCTAAAGAACTGTAGTAGAATCCACATCTCTAACCTGCTTAACACGAGGCTCAATAGGGAGTCCCCAAGCACTCCTCTTTGATGGTTTTGAACTACGAGCTCATTCTCTCTCTTGAGTCCGTTCACGACTCGAGGCTTAACCTCTAGGAGAAGGCTCCATATTACTACTCTTGCAAGACTTAGTCATCACCACCTGCACAAAAAAAGTAAAACATAACTCAAAATAAAAGATATGAAAGAACTTAGAATAGTAAGGAATAAAATAAGGGGAGTTTCCCAAAGACATCCTATAACCTCTAGAAGATAGATATGGACGTCTATGTACCAATCCACGAGACTCTATTAGACATCTTATTCTTACACTATTGAGACCAATAAAACCTGGCTTCTCTTATACCAATTCATCACGGCCCAAAAATAAAGGTCATGATGGCACTTGTTGAGACATACCTTGATAAGTAAGACTATCACCCAAACAAATACAAAAAGAGAAAAAAAATAGAAATACCCCAAGGTAAGGTTTCTAGTACGAAGCCAAACCATACAAGTAATTATAACAATGCGGAAAGAACATATTTAAATACCATACATTCCCAAATCCAGGTATTAATAGTGTAAAAACTAGTAATACAAACCATGCATTAAATACATTAGAAATATCCACACAGGGTCAACATCTGTCTCCAAATACTCATAAAGACATAAATATTATAAAAATATAGAGGTAAACTCCGAATGTATAAATGTCCAACCACTACCTTAGAAGCTCTAACTATCCCCTGAGTTAAGAAAGTTGAGGCGCACTCGAGCTAGGACCTGCACCGAAAGGGCACAATAGGCATGAGAACAGTCCATTTATACTCAGTAGGTATCATAGACCGACCAAACAAAGTAGTAAATAAAGCATACAAAATATAAGGGCACGTCACCTGCAATAAAAAATATCCCTCAACTGTAGCCCACACGGCAATAGTTCTACAATATTCATACATAATACAATGACACACCAAATATGGATATAAATATACACAATATCACATATAAGTAGAACAAAAGAGCATTATGTATTATCAAGATCATCAAGTACATCTAAATGAAGATAGAACAATTAGGCATTAATAAGTTAAGATATAGAACAAATAGATAGATGAGAAGTCAATATGGCAATACAAGTACCACATAAACACAATAAATCAAGTTAAATGTATATGATGATGATAATGCATGAGGTTTTTGCACAACCTCTGGGATCTTCGCACAATCCCTGTATAACATCCACGGAGGCAAGCCTCCTAATGTTGGATCTATGGTGGTTCATCAAACCATATACAATCCATATATATATCCATACCCATATCTATATCTCCTCCCCAACATATCCTTCTGGGAGGGTTTTATAAAAAGGTGTTGTTAGTGTTTCGTAAGTGTTCAATGGTGGTACCATTTGTTTCTTGAAGGAGTGTGATGTAAGGATCTAATGCTCACAACCAATCACAATGAGTATTTCCACAACAACTACATGATATATTTCCACATCCAACCATAATGATATATTTTCATAACCACATGAGTCAATATCCACTTGTTATTTCCATTCATCCATGAATTTTCACATGTTTTCATATGCCAAAAGTATGAATATACATACATATATATATATATATCACAATGCACAAAAGGTACCACAATAGGCATTTGTAACCTCATAATACAATTATTCACGTGTATTCAAAGTTATCAATATCATATAGGACCCCCTACAGTCATGCATATCACATAATATCTCAATTTCAACAATTACATCACATATAGGCCTCCATAGTGGCACAATGCATAGATAGCCATTTTTCATGATTAGTTCACACCTTTAACAGGCATTTTGTACCAACATTTACTATCCAGCCTAATCTGAAAGAGTTAAGACATAACCTACCTCAAATGCTGAAATTGGTCCGCCACACTTAGAACTCATGACCTTGATTTCTATGAACGATCTAAAATAAAATAAAATTAAGAAATATAGAATCTATGCATCAAAATAAAAATAACGATACCCATATTGACTACTTTTGATTCGTGATCAAAATGGACCCCCAAATAGGTTTTTGAAAAAGAATAACAAAATCTTAATTTTACTTTAAAAATGCGTGCCCCATACTTTTAGGAATCTACAGCTGAAAAACCAAGTCAAATTAAGTAAAAATGAAGTTCAAATCGAAGAAAAATTATTTTTGAGCTTTACCGGATAAAGTCTTTGAAATCCATGTTAAAATCAAGAATCGAAGTTATTTTAAAGGTTACATTGATGAAAAACTAGTAATTATAGGATTAAAACATTATTTAAGTGAAAAGAAGTGAAATTGGTGTTTAAAATCAAATCCTAAATTTTTTGGGGTTTTCAGAAATTAATCAAGGAATTAGAGTAGAAAAGGATGAAATCTCACCTTAAATTCGTAATAGAATCAAGAAATAGATGTTAATCTTGCTTTCCAAGCTCCCACAAGCTTAACTTTTAAGCTCACATACTATTTTAGGATTTAACTCTTAAGAAAAAAGGTAAAAAATGGAAAAAGTGGACAAGTTATAAATCGTCCTTACCCTATGCGACTTATCTTATGTTTTCGTGCAACCTGGAAATCAGATTTTTCAGGTCGAACCCTGACTTTAATGGTGTGCCCGTGATTCGTTCGGAGTATAATATACACAAACAAACAACATAACCACACTAAATTTGATGCTCTGGCTTAATGGATATATCAGATTTTTGAAAAAACATCTTTTTACAGAGTTGACCTCTAAAATCCAAAATCACAATTTTCCAAACCGAGGATCGAAATGAGATTTAAATGCCATCAAAACCAAACATGTTAATATCCTAAAATCAACGTTTCAAACATGTTGGTGAAATTAAAATTTTCACACGAGGTTATTTCAACCAAATGTGTGTCCTACATTCATATTTTCAATTTCTCAACTTTCTAACCAACAGGTCGAAATGAGCTCGGGTGCATTGAAATCCAAACCAAAGGTTTAACTAAACTAAAATTGATATTCTGAAGCTACTAGAATAGTCCGTTCAGCCATCTGTTGGACGAACAAAAAGATAACCACACTGGTCTATAATAAGGCTCTCGAAGCCACCAAAAAATACAATATCGCACAAATCGTACCAAAATGCATCAAGAACCATGCCAATTACTCCTACACTCCAAAAAACCACAATGCAATTATGGAGAGAGGTAAAATAGTTAAATCACACAACATAAAAAATTACACATATTTCATCAAATTTCAAGTTTGTACATTAGAAGACCCCTGTAGATTGAAAGTTCCATGGAAGCTGGGTGGGCCAGGGGTGTTGGGAGAGCTTTGAATGTTGGAAGTGCCAGGAATATGTGCCATTTTGCTCATTTTTTACTTTGCAATTAAAGATTGCTTTTTTTGTGTGTATATATATATATATATATATTTATATATATATGGAAGAGGAGAAGTCCATTTTTGAAAAGAAGTAAAAGTAAATTAATTTTTTAATGAAAATTTGTGTGTAGCATATTTTTTTTTTTGAATTTTATTTTATTTTAAGTAACGAAATTTTTGTCAATTTTTTTTAAATTATAGCAGGAACAATTATTGCATTAAGGGGAAATTTTGAATTAATTTTCACTTTTCTAGACCTCATTAACTAGTATTGGTCAGGATTTCTTGGTTTAAATTCTCAATTATTTATTTTTTGAAAATGTGAAAACTATTCCTCTTCATCATTCTTAAGTTTTCTATTTAAACCCCTTATTTATTTGTTCTGATCATACCAATGAAAAATATTTGAATTGCTATTGCTCAAGATATGAAGATATGCCTTGAAATTAGCTATCTATTTCTTTAGTTCCTAATTGTTAATTACTTACCTGTACACATACTAATTTTTTTTAAAATTAAATCATGTTATCAGCAAAAAGTTCAAACTCTACTTCGACACACTGAAGAGATCTATAATGCTATGCAAGGCGTTCAGGAACAAACAAGCAAAAATATTAATCATCTACAGAAGAAATTTAAAACAAAAGAAGATCGTCTACGATTATTTTTGAATCAACTTAATGTTGTGGGGGAGAGGATGGAATTATTGTTAAGAAGGTTGTATGATCGCTTCTAAATGGATCCTGATGGTGCTGTTTCTCCACCAAGTTCACCACCACCGTTTCTGTAAACTTGGAACATCCTTAGGTCATTATTGGTGTAATTTGGAAGAATTATCCCTTTGTGTTGTTTACGTTTTCCATATTATTATTGTTATGCATGGATATGTTTCTGGAGGTCTTGTTTTGAAGTTTATGAAATGAAATAGTTGGATTGCATTTTTTAAAATTTTTGCTTAACTAATAAAATAGAAATATACTACATAATTTGATGGACGGGATAACGGTGAAATAAAAGACTCCCTTTAAGACTATTAGCTAACATAAAAACATATGAGAATCAAAAGTTGATAACTATCTCTTCGATGGGATTTCTGGGAGGGAGGTTGCTAGAGGCGACTTTATTATTTTATCCATTATTATTTCTATGTAACTGATAAGCAGGTCCTTCTTACGACCAAAACTATCCATACTTTGAGTTAACGCATCAACCTGTATTTTGATTTTGGTCATCTAAGAATACAACGATATGAGTGAATTTATGAGAGAATAAAATTTTGGGCGGTGGAAGAGGCTTGAGGGTTAGAAGTGGGAGGATTATTTTGTAGGTTGCACATTTTCACTTGCAACTCAAGATTGTTTTTCTATGGATGCTCTTCTACTGCTTTAAATAGAAGAGCAGAAAAGATTTCGTAAACAAGTAAAAGAAAATATACTTTTAGTTTTTCTAAGAGTCAAACCATTTAAGAAATTATTATATTTTTAATTTTTATTTTAAAATCAACAAATTAAATTTTATCAAAATATATCATAATTAGAGCAAAGAAACAAGATTGGAGTACATCAAAGAGAATAGCATCAATAAGTGATTTTATTTTGCTCAATAGGGCAGACTAGGTTCGAACCCTAAATTTTCATAACTTTATTTTTTTTATATTTAGATTTGAATAACAAAATAAAATAGTTCCCCTCTATTTTTATGGAAACATTTGAGTTCTTGGATGACAATTAATATTTAGTTTGGAAGACTGAGATTTTCTCAAAAAATAACTCAAAACAATTTCCAAGCTTTAATAAAAGAATTTGAAAATTCAAACATTTGCTTTAACCAATCTTTAAGTTATGATATTGCAGTTATTTTTTGTAGTTTATTTAAAAGGATTATCAATAGTAAAAAGTTTCTTACAAAAAATAACTCAAAATAATTTAAGTTATTTGATGTAGTTATTTTGTTGAAAATTCAAACATTTGAAGTCTTGGATATGGATTTATTTTGTCTTCTAAATTATTTTTGAGGGGACTGATTGTAATAGATATAGACAGAAAGTAATTGTTTCTTAATTTTGAGTCACTCTTCCATTTTTTATTTTGTTAATAATTAATATAGACATTTAGTATAACAAAATATATTTTTATATTTTTTTAATGCACAGAACCTAATGGGATTGGTTAGGCGTGGTATGATTTAAACCCTAAAGTAAATTTTATTTTGAAAAATAATGTCTATGTAAAGCCTTGTTGATGATCAGCATCATCTCTCCAGGAGGTTTTCAACTTTAACACTATAGCTGCTTGCTAAGGGCATGTCTTTGTGTGTTCATTGCTCTTTTTACCCAACTATGTTTATATTTATTTATTTATCAATATTTAAAAAATTTAATTCTTCTTCATGTTTGTGCAATACTATAATGTCTCTAACCAATTCCCATTTCAACAACACTATCTTTGTATACCCCTTCAATATGGCCTCACAGAATTTGAATCCAACTCAAAATCAAATTCAAGAACTATGACTTGACATTACAAAACTAACTCATCATGTGGATCAAATTTGCACCTGCGGGAGCATATGATCATGAGGATTGCAAATGTAACTACTAGATTGGAAAAATTATTTACAACTCTAGTAGTGACTTCGATCAATGGAGACCCACAGTGCTCAGCCCCAAAACTCCAGTTATTGATAAGTTTTTAGGCGTTGAAAGGTTGAGGTTAATGTTGCAACAATTGTCACTTTTATAGAGGCTACATATTACAGATATTATCCTATTTATTTGTGAATGGTAATTTTAATTTTATTAGATTTTGTTATTCATACTTCATATGGAATTTTATTTTAATTAGTTTTTTAGCATAATAAATTAAATTTCTACTTTCTGTAGTTCATTTCAAAATTGATTTGATTCCTGTATAGTCAGGTGATTTGATTCATGTATAGGCAATAAATTTGATTCCCTTAAATCATGGTGCTGTATCTTCTTGTGAGATTATGTTTTTATATTTTTTTTATCGTTGATAAAAAAAATAAAAAAACATCAATACCAACATAAACAAAACTAGAGATGATTCACTCATTTAATTCTTAATAATTTATATAATTTAAATATTACATTTAACTCTTAATTATTATTTTTTAGAAAGATTTGTTATACCTACTTCATTAATTAATTTATTTTTCTTTTTTCTCTTTCAATGTTTTTTGGTTTTAATTCCTGTAGAGTAAAGAGATTTGATTTAATTATTAAAAACTTTTTTCACATAAAAATTTATGTCGAGACCAAATCTTATGCAGTTAGCAGTACTTCCTAAGATATTTTTTATATTCTTGATACTTTAATTAAAAAGGAAATCATATAGAGTGTTTTTCCTTTAATAAAATGAAGGAAAAAACAAGAAATCTCAATAACTAAATAAGACCGTATCTTTAAATAAGCAGTCAAGAAACTTTTCAATTTCTTTGTATTAATTCTCTTGAGGCTCGATTAAGGAGTACATTAACAAATGAAGTAATAAATGGAAGATAAGGCTCGATTTAGGAGAAAATTATTAAAGTTTACATTTTAATTTTCATGTTAAATTACATATTTTTTAAACTTTAATATTGATTGATCTTCTTGAATATTCTAAATTTTAATGTAAATAGTATTCTGATTTAACTTTTATTATTTTCTGCCTTTAATTTAATTTACTTATTAAAATAAAAAAAATCAAGAAACATCAAAATCTGCATAAAAATAGTGCAAAGTAGTTAAGATAGCATTAAACCATATCATTACTTATAAGATCAGAACAAAACATCAACCATGTTGTTCATAGCTAAAAAAAAGAAAAATCAATAATCCATCAGCTTGCACCCACTACAACAACTTTGACTCTTATATCCGATCTTGAACAAAGGACGATGTTAAGGAAATCTCCTTCTCCAAAAGGAGACTTCTGAATGAACTTACTCCAACCGTGTATTACTCTCCTACGACCTCCGCTACTCGGGACAACTTCATCCTTTCATTTTTTATATTTGTGATAGATCACAAACTTTTTAGGACATGGAGGAATAAAATGAGAGATTTCAGTAGGCACCCACTATAACAATGAAAAAAAATTTCAACAAGAGTTAGATTTATTATAGGCAATCACTATAACAATGAAAACATAATAAATAAAATGTAAACGTACCACAACATCATGAATTACATGATATCTGCTCAAGCTGATCATAAAGTCTGGGACTCAATCGTATCAAACTGGTGTGAAGTCTGTCATGACTATTTTAGGGCACAAAAAGATGGAGTAAAAAAGGTGAGGTGAAAGAGTAACTAGTTTATTTTCCTTAAATAGTACCTTAAAATCAACAGTCAAAAGACTTTTTACTTTTTTTACCTTTATAAAATATTTGACTGACCAACTTTAATAATATAATAATAAGCATATCAAGTAATAACAAAAGAGGCTATTCCAGCCAATTGGTCATTCGTTAAGTTAAGCTTCTTTAGATCGTAGATTCGACTCCTGACTGTGGGATGATATTTTTTCATATTAAATCATGATTTTTTATTAAATCGTTACCCCCTCCCCTTTTAATTCATTAGCTTAATTTTATCTAAAAAATTTGTCAAAAAATTGACTGTTAACTCAAACGAATTAGTAACACCTAGTAGATGCAACTCGTCTATATGAAACTCAATGGTCTATATGCAACTCAAGCATAATTTTATGTGCAAAATCTATTAAAAATTTAACTATTAACTCAAATGAATTAGTAACATTTAGTAGAGCAACTTTTCTATATGCAATTTAATGGTCTATATACAACTTAAAAGTCTCTTGGTAAAAATAGGTGGTAAATTCTAGACCCCCTCAATAGATGTAATTAATGTACTTTCTTAGATGTAATTATCACTTCATATTTCCAATGCAAGCATGCCATAATAATGGTTGAATGTCCATTGGCTGACAGTTGTCTCTTAGCTAATCTAGAAAAAATCCATCAATTGCAAATCTCTTAGGCGTTTAGGGTTCGTGATGTATTGGTATAATTACTTATTTTAAAATTAAATTTTGGCATAAAATTGAAGAGAAAAGTATCAAAATCAATTTATCGATTTAGAGAATATTTTTTAAATATTTTTAAAAATAGTTTGATATTAACCATGATATAACATGTCTTTAAAGGTAAAAATTCATTTACTAGTTTGAGTCTCAATTAAGGAAAAATTTATTATGGTATAAATTTTTAATTAACTTAGATTGTACTACAATTAGACTTGTACCACTGATGAATTTTTTTTATTTTTTTAAAATTGTTTCATTATAAAATTTTAAATAAAACTATCAATAATTAATTTATTATTTTTTAATTTCATTTATGCATAAAATAAATTTCTTTTGGATTTAGCCTGATCAAAATCACTATTTATTTGCGAGAGAGAAAAGTTTTTTATGCTCTGTTACTACTTCAGGATCAATTAGAAGGTAAATTAAGCATTCAAAAATAACCTAACCATTTAGTATGCATTCCTAAGGCAAGCATGCTACTGCTATGGATGCCGATTGGGCACGTTTGATGTACTCTAGAATAATTAATATTTAATTTAAATTATATGATTTTGATTGGTCCATACTACTTCAGGAACTATTCTTAATACTACTATATAATCATGAAGGCCATGCAATGTATTAAACACACAAATACTACTCTCCTCTGAAATATCTATTTGTTTTAGATTTAAGATATGGAGAACTCCCCATCCAAAAGAAGACTATTTGAGGAGTCAATTGTTACCCTATCTTCAAAAACACTAAAAGTTCATTATAACTCTATTAAAGACTCATATGACGTGCTTCATGCGGACATAAGTGAGTTTTTGATTAGGCTAGTGAGGGACCAAGAACATGAGGTAGTCATAAGTCTCGTTCTGAGTGACCCATTACACTCACAAGGGTGTTTGGGTTGATGGAAAATCTGCCCGCTTTCCTTATCATCATTATCTCAAATGAGACTACTGCCCCAAGCAAATCCCATGCATCCAAGTCCACTGCTTCAAAGAAAAGTCCTTTTTCTGTTCTTGACCCTGTTGATTCAAAGCCCCATAAGGAATTTTTGAATGACATTCTTGCTGATTCAAAGTCCCCCAATGATATGCTGGATGACATTCTTGCTTCCCAACACATGGGGAGCCCTTGAACCCCTCGTAACCCATCCAACTTTTTTTTTATTGCCATGCACTTGTTCCATTTAGTTATGCTATTTTATGTTGTCTTGTTTTCCTTGTTTTTGGTTGCCATGCACTTGTTGCATGGTTTTTTTATTGGATCTTTTTTAATGTTCTCGTTCTTATGCATCATTCTATTGGTTTGGGCTAATGTGATTAATGGAATGTGATGAATAAAACTTCTTCATTTTGTTTAATTATCTTATTTTTTCGATGTCTACAATTTCATGAATAAATTGACAAATTAATATGAAAATTAAAATAAGTAGACACTGTGTTTTTAACTTTCACAATTATATCTATACATGACACACAAGTATTCAACTAACCAAATTGATGAATTAATATGAAAATATTTATAAGCAGGCACTATGTTTTCAAATTTCACAATTATATCTAAATATGACACACAAGTAATCAATGGTCCTCTAATAAAATTAACCGAATTAAATATTAAATAATTAATCAAAAATTAGATTTTAATTATTTAAATAATAAATATAAAAGTGACAAATCCTAATGCTACTTAGATATTCTTACTTATCTGATTTCCTATTATAAATAACCCTTGCCATTTTCTTTTCTTTCTCATCAACTCTACTTAGATTCTAACAAAGAAGCTCCACATCACGTCAAACTTCTTTCACATACGCTAGAGATAAGTCTGAGCAAAAGCACTGTTTACATGGGCTTTGTTAAGTTTGACAATTTATTTTTTTATTTATACGTTTATATTACTTTATTTAGTTTTTACGTTTTAGTTCATGAATATTGTGGTGATGGCAGATCCTGTGTGGGACCTAGCAATTATGAGGAATGCAGTGAAGACACTTGAAGAAGTTGTTCATGAGATGAGGTGGGAGATTGCCGCATCAATAGCAAGGCCGAGTTGTGAGATTCACAGGTTGCGGGGTGGTCTTCCAAATGGGTTTCCAGAAGACAAAAATTAGGGCTTTGTTATTTTTTTAGTAGTCCACTATTTTACTTACTGTTTTCTAGTCATCTATGTAGTTAAGGTTGGTTATTATGAATGGGTGTTATTTTGCTTATCAACATCCATTTAGTATATGTAGTAAAAACTTCCTTTGATTAATGAATATTTATGTTTGATTAAAGTAAGTGTATTCTTAATTATTTTTTCACTCTATCTCTTATATTCTTTTTTGAACATTGATTTAAATCTTGCTCGATTTTAAATTTAAAATCTTAGTGATCATCGTTTGGGAGAATGAGTGATTATTTTGTAAAAAGCCAAAACAAAAATCTATAAGATAAAGAAAAAAGAAATCTAGAAAATAGTCAAGTAAATTGTGAAAATTACTTTTTTTAATTAACAAAATTATTTACAAGGTGATTTACTGCATTAGATGGAAGAGAAAACTTATTATGTTGGCTGAAGATTTTATTACGTGTTTACTTCCCAAGACACTCTATGGGATAGCATTCGATAGTAGTGCTTGATTTAATTTCTTCATCAATGCATTAAAACATAAAAAGTCTATTCGCATTCTTCAATACTAATCTCTTATTTAAACCACATAATGATGTATTAGTGCCAATCAAAATAACATATAGATAATTAGACTTCCAATTACTCAACATATGCAGGTAACAATTGTAGTTATCTATTCTTTCTATCAATTTTTCACAAATCTCTTAGACGTACTAATTTTTATTGTTTGTTTTTAGACTAAAGTTCAAACCCTACTCCAATACACAAGAGAAATGCATCATTCTATGCAAAAGGATAGACAACAAATAAGCAAAAAAATTAATGATTTGGAAAAAAAATTTAAAAAGAACAAAAGATTGTCTTGGGTCATTGTGGAATCAACTTAATGTTGTAGGAGATAGGATAAAATTGTTGTTAAAGGGGTTTTATGAGAATTTTGAAATAGATCCTGATGATGTTGTTTCTCCTCTAAGTTTACCACCACCATTTCCATGATCTGACAATATGCTTTGGTTGATTTTGTTCTAATTTGGAAGAAGAATCCCATTTGGTGTTGTTTCCTTTAGTTTCCATATTACTATCACTTTGAATGGCTATGTTTTGACTAAGTTTTTTCAATGTTTGTCTGATTTGAAATTTGTGAAATTGAATATCATATTTGCATTAACTGTTGAATGTTCATAGTAGTACTTCCAATTTTATATCTATTGATAGTAGTGCACTATTGATAATTTAATAAAGAAGAAAATTCAAAAAGATTTTTTTTTCAAATTAGACATTAATTATATGTGAGACTATATAATGATTCAATTATATTTTTCAACTAAAATGAAATATAGTGTCAAAAATATAAAATAGACAAAACATTCAAACCTACAACACAAGTTCAGTAATATCATCTATTACCCTAAGAAGGATCAGAACTATACCTAGGGTCCATAACCAGAACAATAATTCCTAATGATCCTACCAAGAATTCGTAAGTGAGTATGTCAAAGACATCTCCTTTGTGGAAATAAGACTCCCAAATGAACTTACATCAGCCATGAAAAACTCTCCTCCAGTTCTTACTACCCTAACAACACGTGTTTTCCATTCATTGTCATTGTGATGGATCACAACTTTGATAGGGAATGGAGGAATGAACTGAGAAACCTATTTAGGCAACTGTTGTAATAGTGAATATAAAAATTAAGCTAGATCTATATTCAATATATATATATTTTAAAAGGCTATCTTTTTAAAATATAAAAATATAGATAAATAAGCCACACAATCATGGGTAATGTAAGATCTGCTTATCATAATTCTGAAGCGCAAAAGTACATCGGTACGAAGTCCAACATTCATAAAGTCTGACATGATGAGTGTTGAAGAAGGTAAAGGAGTAGATGGAGAAATGAGTGGTAGTTAAGAGAATGTGAGAGGTTACCACCTTAAATAATTAGTTAAACTTTCTATTTTGCATTATAAAGTTGAGAATATCTTTTCCTTTATTTTCTAGGTTTAGTGTATATAAAAAGATAAGGTGGGGTAGGGTTGTGGGGTCATGGGTCTGTTTAATATTTTTAAAAGTTGGGGATAAAATATAAGTTTGTAAAAATAAAACAAGGTCCTAAAAATTCAATTTTTTAAAAATTTATTTAATAAATCCAACAACTTTCCTCTCTCTCCTAAAATATTTTGCTTCCCAATTTTTTTCCTATTGATATTTCAAACATTTTTCTCCATTCTTCCTCACGTAGTTAAAATCACTAATCTTCTCTTGTTCAAGTAAGTTTAATATACTATATTTTTGTGTTGTGATTCTTGGGTTTTTAGGAAAAATATGTTGCTCTTGTTTAACTGTGTTTGCTATGAATAATGGCTAAAAGTTTCAATTTTTTATGTTCTTATTCATATCGATTTTGAATATTTTTATTGCATTAGATCTATTTTAATACTCTTCTTGCTGCTATCAATTGCATTTTTTATTTCTAGAACAGTTGCTACTTAATTTGCATGTTTGATTTCTAGAATAGTTACTACTTGATTTGCATGTTTGATTTGAGTCATTTCTATGTTTATGTAATAGACCAGGAATTAATAGACTAATAATCTCTACAGATTTGTTTTTGGTTACAGATCATAAATGGGTGAAGTTAAGAGAATAATTAAAGGGGCTTCTTTAATTGCTTCTAGCAGTAGGAAGAAAAAATCCAAAGAAGTTTCCAAAAATTCAAAGAGGAAAAAAGTTTCAATTGAAGAACCCGAGTCGGAAAGTAAATCAAAAGCCTATATTGAGAATGACGAATATGAGAACAGTAGTGCATATGAGAGTGATAATGTTGAGGACAATGAAGTGGAAAGTAAAGGGGAAAATGAAAGAGAAAGTGAAAGTAATAGTGGTGAAGATGACAATAGGAGAGATAGTGAAGATGGAGAGGATGATGATCACCTGTCCTTGCTAATTTGTGCAAGAGATATCTCCATTGAGTTGTACGACCTAGCTATGTGGATGGATGATTTAGGTTCTTTTACATTGAAGATATCTATAAAAGCAAGGATGGAGGAATATCGAGAGCTTAGAAATATTTTACTTGAACAAAAGCTCTATGTTGACTTTAAGAAAACCTATTTTGAACACTTGAGATATTTGTCAGAATATTTAAAATTCAATGCACAGATGGTCCATTATATGTTGTTGTGAGTGTCAAAAAAATAGAAAGTTGCATGAACTTTGATTTGGTGTGAACGACAAGCCAACTTGTTTCGGCTTAAATGAATTTGCTCTAATTATAGGGCTGAGTTGTTAAGCATACCCCTATGGATCAAAAACGAACAAAGTCCTCCAAAATGGTAAAAAACTATTTTAAGATAATGAACAACAAGAACATCACTGCTACACGGCTGATTAGCTTGATCAAAGATAATTGATTGAGTAAGCAGTAAAAGTTAAAGTGCTCTTCAATTTGATTCTTGTACTCGATGCTGCTTGCAAAGGATCTTTAAAACAAGGTTCATTCAAACCATATCAAGATGGAGGCTGATTTAGATTTCTTCGAGAGTTATCCATAGGGAAAGAGTCATTTGGGCTGACGTTGAGCTATTTGAAGAAAATTGATTTGAGCAAGCTGAATGAAGCATTTGTCAAGAAGAATAACATATTGTACACTTTATATGACTTTTCTTGGGCATTCCTGGTGCTTACCATCTACCATATTGTCGATTAATAATAGACTCTTAACTATTTATGGAATAAAAATAGACCCCATAGATTTATTGAAGCTTCTATTGATTGAATGTTTGGATATATGAGGCTTTTTCCTCATCTTATAAAGTATGTTGAAAAGTCACTAGATTTTCCTTTGCCTATTACCCAGAACATTCATATTGCCTTGCCCTCTGAAAAAATTGAACTTTAAACAAAATTTTTTGATTCAACCATCTCTTTGTCTACTTGAATCGGATATTTGTAATACCAACTAAGATTTACTTAGATGGCGCACCTCGAAGAGAGATAAGGTAACGAAAGACAACCCATTTAAGTATAGAGGAAATATTACAAAGGTAAAATTTTACTTATTATTATATATTAACATTTTTAAACTAGTGAATGTTGTGTAATTTATATTGTCTTATATACAGTGTACCCATAACTTAACCCTACCATCTTTGAGATCAAGTAGACCTGCAAGAAAATATTTATGCCATACGATAACAAAGTTGATGACGCATTTATTGATGCCTTGAAGGAGGAGTTGAAAGGCGTGACTGTCCTCACTTCATCAGTAGAGGTCGTAGATGAAGATGAAGATTTGGGTGGTCACAACCATGTCCCAAGTTCCACACGTGGTTCTAATTATGCTGGTTCTAATGGACAAAAGACCACACTAAGCACTTCTAATGATAGAGATCTATGGAAGCATGTTTCTTTGCTTGAGAAAATTATGATGGATATTTCTTCTTATGTTAGATACGAGAGGTTGAGAAGAATTGAGAAGAGCAAGAAGAAGCAACAAGATCAAGGTAAAATAGTTTGTTCTTTGTTCTTCCTAATTAATTAACTTCAATAATTTTTATAATCTTTTCCAAACAATACAGTGTATGTGGATAGTCCCACTTGTGTCCTATGTCTGGTAAACCTAGAAGAACTTGCAGTTGTAATGACTTCCCTTACAACAGCAAATGATAAAATAAAAGAAGGGAAGAAAGAAGAAAATGAGAAAAAAAGAGAAGACATTTGAGAAAGTTGAAGTAAATGATCAGGAGGAAGAGTAGATAGAAGAAGAGACAAAATCTGAAGAAGAAGAAGAAGAAGAGAAAAAAGAAAGAAGAAAGAAGTAGAAGAAGAGAAGAAGAAAGATGAAGAAAATAAAGAAGAAAATAATAATGAAAAGGAAGTGAATGTGATCGGCATTGTTGAGGAACTCAACAGTGAGAGAGGTGTCAGCGACAGTAATTTAGAGCATGTACTTTGGTAACTTGAAATAAATAATTTTTTTTATCTTAATGGTTTTTCGCTTTTAATGGTTAGTTTTTTTATGGATAATATATTTGGCAACTCAAAGATGACAAATAATTTTGATCTTTATTATGTCAATCGTTACTGATGGAATTGTGTTTAGTTATTGCATTGTCTTATAGGTAATACAGTTGATAACATTTATTATAGAAGACCTACTTAATTATTTATAGCCTGTTACGATGTACAATAGAAATCTAGCACTTTCGACTCTTAAAACAAGAAAAATATGCCAGTTTCTGAGGCTTTTTGTTGGATTTGATTAACGTTGGGTATGTTTTGTATGAAATCATGATTTGGATGATATGTTCGTGAAAATGGTGAAAAAGGTGTTTTTGGTTAGTTTTGGAGGAATTATGGATAATTGGGATGTTTTCTGGCTTGATCGTGATTAAAACATGTTTGAGAATCGAAGAAGAGCTAAAAAACTGACTCCTAACACCTACTAAGTTGACCCAAGGATAACGGATAGGACCTATGGACCACAAGTACACAAAGCGGGTACAAGAAGTCAAAAATCTCAATAGATGACTTACAGGAAAATTTTCATTTGATACCTGCACCCAAAGCAGACCGTAGGTACCACCCGCGACCGAAACCTAACCACGGGTACGGGAAGAGGGTAGCCATTGACCCTGATTTATCCTATTCCATTTGAGCTTAGTATTTAGGATTTTCTTTTGTACAATAAATACCCTTTATGTACTTTTTGGTAGAAGTTCGATATTTTTAACACATACAAACATATTTTGATTTTAACATCCATCTTTGATCATGAAATTTCATTGTATTGACTTTGCTTGATTATTCAGTTTACAATTGTGGGTTTTCTTTCATCTTATCATTGTGATTTCATCTTTTCCTTTCAATATGAATGTTATTGATTTATTCATAATCATGAGTGGCTAAAACCCATAGCTAGGATTGTGGAAACCCTAGAAAATTAACAAAGTAGGGGAAGTACGATTGTTGATGGAAACCAATACCTATGGAATGCATTGCTTTATATTCATTATAATAGTTGTTTTAGAGATTGGAAATATTACGTTACCGCCTAGATATTACTACTTTCTCTAACAAAAGGGTAGTAACTAGGAAAAGATAAAGACAATAGTAATTTTGGGAGTTAATAGTCGATCCGAGGTAGCATAACGGTATATGTGAATGATTATTAACCTTCATCTAATAACTTGAGACTCAAAAGGTGATAGTTAGCTGGGACTAGGGTAAGGGTTAGTAACGCGACACTTTGAGACTAATAGGTAAACTCATCCTAACGACTGTAGGAGGTACATAACTTATTAGTTTTGCATGCAAGGTATTAAGTTGGTTCAACAACGTACGAAAACCTGTGGAGTTTATATGTCAGGGGAAACACAATCCTAGTGTTCACCTATAATTGATTTTAACCAGAGTTAATATTATTACTTACTCGAGATTACTACAAACAAACTCTTCAATTTACTTTCTAGTACTACCTGTTGACTATAATTGCTGATAACTACAATCCACATAATTCTTTGGGATTTGACCCCAACCTTAGTTGGGTTACTATATCTTGACAGTGACTGTACTATCATCGAAAAGGAGGTGTTGCTTGGACTTTATTAAGAAATTAATGTCGTTGTCTTGTAACACAGTGTTGGTTTGCTGATTGAAGTTGTTGTTGTTTCCAGGTTTTTCTTTTTGTTCTTATTTGGGCATACACGGGTGTATTGCTAGCACACGGAGTAGAGACAATCCCTTACTCCCACTAATTTCAGAGATGATCCTACAATAACATAGTAGGATGTTAGAAAAAACTAGAAAGACTTTCCCTGAAGACGAAGTTTAGATGTTGTTGAGAGACAGGTAGCAGACCACCGAGTAGCATTCAGTGGAGATCAGAATATCTGCCAACCTTAAGCCATCCCATCATGTACTATGTTCAGCCATATTTTAGTGATGAAGAAGATTTGGGATACGATTGGATGGCTGATATAAGAGCCATTATTCTTTCTACCTTATCTCCTGATGTGAAATTCAATAGCCTTAATGCTATAATCTAGCTCTTATATTTGAAGGGTATGTTTGTGCGATTACTGACAGATAACGCAAACATGCACTTGGAAAATGTTAGTGAGATATAAATTTCATATACCATACCAAGGGGTAGATCAGGAGGCACTAAGACTAAGTTTGTTCCATTTATTATTTACTAGAGAAGCATTATTATGGCTAGGGGAACTGCCAAGAGGATCTATTACTTCATGGAAGGAGCTACGTAGATAGTTCTTAAATAGGTTCTTTCCTCCATCCAGGGTATTGCAGCTTAAGGACGAGATTTACAATTTTAGGCAGTTGAACTCAAAATCTATGTATGATGCATGGTTTTGATTTAAGAAGAGACTGAGCATGGTACCCAATCACTAGATATCAGGGATAAACTTGTTAGAGATATTCTATAGAGCCCTGACTACTAATTCAAGATAAATGGCAGGCACTATTTTTGGAGGAACCCTTATAAGATTGCGATGGGAGATTGCTACGGGTATTATGGATCAGATCTCGTTAACTAACCAAGGGTGAAAAATTTGAGAGGTTGAGAAAGTTTTGGATATTTATGACAGTGGACCTCCCAGTTCACATAGAGTAGCAGATGATATGATAGCATATGAGATTTCATTATTACAGACAAAAATTGGTGAGTTAGTCAAGCAATTTGCAACCATAAATTCTTCGAAAGTATGTATTAGGGGTATCTTAGAAGGCAAAATGTGTGGATCATTGTTTGCGGGTTTCGATGCCCAAGTGCAAGAAAATTAAGGCTGGAACAATTAGGATGAGAAGGATAAATAGATTCCACCCGGAAGATGAGAAACAGAGTTTAGAATAGAAGATATGTTGACCATGTTGATGAGAGGACAATATAGTGAAGAAGCTTTTTTAAATGAACTTAAAGCTGAAATTTTATGATTATCCCAAAAGGTGGAGTCACATGAAATTGCTATCAAGCAAGTGGAGCAGTAGTATGGGAAAATCTCTATCACTTTCATGGAGAGATAGTCAGTAGCAGTACCTGATGATCAGAAACTTCTATGACCATCAATACGTGTGATGACTCCTCATTGAATGAGGACTATTTACCTTCTACTAATGAGCCAAAGAAGATGGACGTTGGTGCAAATAAGCCACTTAAGGTAGAGTTTGAGAAGCTAAGCTATACTGATGATGATTTCAATAATGATGGTGATGATGAATGGATTGATGAAGATCTCTGAAACATAATTATTGAATTTAGCTCAAGTTTTCACATTATTACAGTTAAAAAGAAATGAGATCTAGGCGCAGTAACCATCCCATATTTTAGTGGGCCTTATGAGATTAGACAGGCCTTATGTGATTTTGGAGAGGAATAAATGTCATTCCACTGGTAATATACAAGGTACTAGGTTTGGGAGAACTCAAGCCTACTTCTACAAGGCTATTGATGGATGACTCATCTATAAAGGAGCTAGTGGGCAGTGTGCATGACGTAGAAATAAAAGTTGAATTGTTCAGCTATTCGGTAGATTTAATAATTCAAGATTGTGAAGTGGATACTCATTCTCCAATTATGTTAGGTAGAACCTTCCTAGTAACTAGCATAGTATTGATTGATATGAACTTAGAAGAAATCACTTTTAAGTGGAAGGATGAGCAAATTATGTTAAATATATGCATGACAGTACAATAGTAAGATGAAATGGGAGTTGTTGCAGTAATAGATAGGGTGAATGATGACAAGACCACAATTGATATGCATATTGAGGAAAGATTAGGTGTAGAAGCCATGGCCACAATAATCATGAACTTTGAGAGCGATGGAATAAATGAATAGGATGAGATGGTTCAAGCACTACATGGCATAGTTTCTTACATGTACCCCCAAAGAAGCTCGATTTTGACTTGAAGAATAAAATCATACCGCTTGCAAGACCATCGATTGAAGAACCAACGGTATTAGAATTAAAGGTCCTTCCTTTTCACTTGCAGTATGCATTCTTGGGGACCAACAATACCTTACAAATGATCATTACAGCAGACTTAGTAGGAGAATTGGTGGAGGCTTTGATATTAGTATTATGGAGGTTTAAGAAAGCTATTGCATGGACCATTACTGGCATTGTAGGGATCTCTCCAGGTATATGCACACATAAGATACAACTTGAGCAAGACAACATTCTAGTACTGAGCATTAGAGATGACTAAACCCTCATATATAAGAATTAAAAAAAAAGAGATAATTAAATGGCTAGACGCTGGGGTGGTCTTCTCTATTGTAGATAGTAGTTAGGTTAGCCCAGTACAATTCATACTAAAGAAAAAGTGAATCACAGCTGTGACTGGATGGAGAGTAAGCATGGATTATAAAAATCTGAACAAATGGACTTAAGGAAACCACTTTCTAATGCCATTCATAGAATAGATGTTGGATAAACTTGTTGGAAGGGGTTGGTATTATTTTCTTAATAGGTACTGGGGATACAATCAAATCATGATTTCTCCCAAATACCAAGAAAAGACTACTTTTACTTGCCCCTATGGGACTTTTGCATTCAAAAGGATGCCATTTGGACATTGGAATGCACTTACCATTTTTCAGAGATGTATGATGTCCATATTCTCTGACATGGTGGAAGATACGATTGAGGTATTCATGGACGACTTTTTAGTTTTTGAAGATTCTTTTGATAATTGCCTATCACATCTAGCAAGTGCACTACAAAGATGTAAAGAATGGAGTTTAGTGTTAAATTGAAAAAAATGTCACTTCATGGTGAAAGAAGGTATATTACTAGGGCATAAGATCTCCAAACATGGCATTGAGGTGGACAAAGTGAAGATAGAAGTGATTGAGAAGTTTCCTCCACCAGTATCAGTTAAAAATTTCTATAGAAGAATCATCAAGGACTTCTCTAAAATTACAACCCCACCATGCAAACTTTTAGAGAAGGAGGTAAAGTTTGTGTTTGATGATGAGTGTGTCAAGTCGTTCAAATGCCTAAAAGAGAGGTTGATTTTGACACTAATTATTATATCACCTGACTGGTATGCACCTTTTAAGGTAATGTGTGATGCAAGTGGAGTTGCCTTGGGTGTTGTCCTTGACCAAATAAGAGAGAATATTTTGCATCCTATGTATTAAGAAAGTAAAGCTTTAAACCCTGCATAAAAAAATTACACTGTTACAGAGCAAGAGCAACTTGCCATGGTTTTTTCTTTTGAGAAGTTTTGATTCTACTTGATTAGAACCAAGGAGATAGTTCACACTGACCATGCAGTGTTGAGATATTTGATAACAAAGAAAGATGTCAAACATTGGTTGATTCATTGGGTACTCTTGATGTAAGAGTCTAATTTTGAGGTCAAGGACCAAAAAAGGAAAGAGAATCAAGTCGCAGACCACTTATCTAAACTTGAAGAAGAGACAACCCAAAAACTATAGAATGTTCTTGAGATAGATGATTACTTTCCAGATGAGTGTGTGCTAGCAACATCTCATAGCCTAATTCCCTGGTTTGCTGATTTTGCCAACTACTTGGTAAGTGATCTCGTTCCAGAATACTGATCCTTCCAGCAACGACGTAGATTTATGCAAAAGATAAGTAAATTCTTTTAGGATAAGCCATATCTATTTAGGGTTTGAGCCGATGGAATTATTCAGAGATGTATACCAGAGGTGGTGATGATGAACATTCTAGAGGCTTGTCATTCATCACCAGTTGAGGGTCATCATAGTGGTACACGGATAACCCATAAGATTAGACAATGTGGATTTTATTGGCCTATAATCTAAAAGGATGCTATCGATTTTGCACAAGCCTGTGACCAATTCCAGTGTCAACGTAATATTTTACGATGCCATAAACTCTCTAGGACACCTATCTTGGAGTTAGAGTTATTTGATGTGTGGGGATTGATTTCATGGGTCTGTTTGTAAGCTCTTATGGCATGTGGTACATTCTGGTAGCAGTTGACTTTGTATCAAAATGGGCGGAGAAAGTTGTATTTTCGAACAACAAAGGTAGAAGTGTCACTAATTTTTAAAGAGAAATATCTTTTCCAGATTTGGCACCCTTCGTGTAATCATTAGTGATGGTGGTTCTCACTTCTGCAATTGATTATTTAAGGCCTTTATTGATAGATATGGTGTTAGTCATAGGGTGGCAACACCTTACCATCCATAGACTAGCAGGCAAGTGGAAGTCTCTAATAGAAAAATAAAGTCTATATTGGTGAAGACTGTGAATGCCAACAAGATTGACTGGTCTAGAATGCTAGATAATGCGTTATGGGCCTACTAGATATCTTATAAAACTCCCATAGGTTCCTCTAAATATTAGATTGTATATGGCAAAACATGTCATTTACTAGTTGAGCTAGAGCATAAAGCACTTTGGGCATTGAAAAGGCTAAATTTTCAATGGTGTGATGCAATAAATTAGAGGCTGAGCAAGGTGGATGAGTTGGACAAATTTTTACTTCATTCTTATGATAGATAATCCTTATACAAGGAGAGAATGAAGCTATACCATGACAATAAGATAGTGAAGAGAATGACAAGCCTAGGGATTCTGTATTGGTGTACAACTCAAGACTATGCCTGTTTCCTGGCAAGCTGAGGTCAAGATAGACCAGACCATTTACTATAGTTAAGGTGTTCCTATATGGTGCTATTGAGGTAAATCATGGTGGTGATGCTATATTTAAAGTGAATGGGTAGTGTTTGAAACATTACAAGAGAAACCTGGAAGAAGTTAGAGTTTGTGAAGAGACATACCTTGACGAAGTCTAAGTAGTCATGGGATCTGATTCATGTCGCGATATCAGGCACTTCTTGGGAGGAAAACGAAGGTATTGTATTATTTGTGTTCATATTAAGTGTTTGACGTCAGATCTTTGCATCTATAGTACTGCAAGTATGTTCCTAACTCTCTCGTTTTGGTTTTATGAATTGGGAATAATACATAATTTTCTGTCAGGGATGGAATGACTTGTGGGTCTTGATTTCCTCTTGGAGTTTTTATTTTCGTGCCTTTTTTCCCTGGAGTTTTGTTCCAAGTAGATTCAGCAAGTTTTGGCATAGTGTGTTTTGTGTAGTGATTTTGTGTGCAATTAGGAGATTTTGAGTATTAGTAGTAGTCAGATTTTGATTGATTTTTGCTAACCCTATAAAATTTTGTGATTTAGAACTATGATTGATGTACATTTATGCGAACCTTGTGGATCTTGTTATGGCATTAGTATTGGGGACATAATAACTATTTGTTAACTATTGCATGAATTGAATAGGTGATAGTTGGTGATATTGACCCTATGCTATGTGAGTGTGAGATGTTACCTAGTTCCCTTCGTGTGTTAAATTCAGAACTTGCCTGGTTAGTCTTGCCTGGAGGATAGTTGTTAGAAAAGGATCATAGGCTGTTTTTTATTTTAGTCCACCTTTAGTTAAATGACATGCCATATGCAAATTGTATTATTTGATCCCTGTTTTGAGCCTTATAGCCTATTTTCCTCCTTGGACCTTATGCACCTTGACTCAGGCAAAAAGCCTAAGTTGAGAGTGGCTATCATAGGGGTGTGTAGTGTAAAATGGGTATGAAGAAGGGTAAAATAAGAGAAAAAGTTAGTAAGGCTAGGTGTGATAGCAAAAGAAAAAGAAAAATTGTAAAAGAAAAAAATAGTGAAAAAGAAGAAAAATAAAAAACCATATCCAACCTGAATGTGCATAAAAGAATAAAAGGGAGAAATAAGGATAAAATAAAAAGAAAATTGGCTAGTAAGTGAAACCCCAAAGTTATTATACTAACAAGGAGTCTTAGTCACTTTAAATGTCCATACCTATCATACCAGACCCCAAGCCTACATTATAAGCCGAGAAAAGTCCTATAGTGATCCTGCCTTTACTATCAGAATGCTAAGGTAAAGAAAATAAGAGCAAGCCTATGGTATTTGACATGCATTGGCTGAAACTTTTTTGTTGAGTGTGAGTGTCTCTTGACCGTCCCTATATTGACATGAATGATTTCATATGAGTGAGTGGGACATTTTGTTGTAAGTACACTAGAGTCATATTGCCAACTACTTACTTGTCTCGGGTAGTGTATATTGTACATATGAATGGTAGTCTGTTGCTAATGTAGTTTCCATACATTGATTCCTTTGTGTCACATTGTTGTGCTTCATATTCTTACACAGTTGGTTTTGTAAAGACATATAAAAGGGATGTTGTGATTTGAACTTAATATGATGACTGACTTCCTTGAGTATCTTAGATTCTCCTAGTTAAGCGACGTTTTTGTTTCATTGTGTTTTTATTTCTTGAGGATATGAAAACGTTCTAAGTTGAGGGTGTTGATGTGCTATAGAAATATAGCACTTTAGATGCTTAAAATGAGCAAATATGCAAGTTTCTAAGCCCTTTTTGTTGGATTTGATTTATTTTTAGTATGTTTTGCAAAAAACCATGATTTGGATGATAAATTTGTGAAAATGGTAAAAATGGTATTTTTGATTACTTTTTGAGTGATTATGGATGATTAGGATGTTTTTCGATTTGATCTTGATCAAAACATATTCGAGAATCAAAGAAGAGCTGAAAAACTAACTTTCGGCACCTACTAAGTTGACCCATGGATCACGGGTAGGACCTACGGACTCCTGGTACACAAAGCAGGTACCAGAAGTCCAATATCTCAGAGATTACTTATAGGAAAATTTTCATCTGGTATATGTGGTTGGTACCTATGCCTAAATAAGATCGCTGGTACAACCAAGCATTGATCTAGATAAGGAATCCACCGCTCAAAATTTCCAAAATATTGCTAGGGATGGAGACTTATCTTCTAGGCAAATAGAGAAAGGAAAACCTGGTGGCAAACAAAGGAAAAAGCAAAGGGACAACAACGTACTAACTTCAGGTATGCAAACGAGGAGAAGTGCATCTAAATCCAATATGTAGCTATGAATAACACTGTTATTTGGAATATTAGATCAGTACACACTAAGAAAGCTTTTAAAAAGATTCTGTCAATGCACAAAAAGCATCAATTTTATCTTATTAGTTTGTTAGAACCCTTTTAACATGCCCATAAAATTGAGAAGTATAGGAGAAGGTTGGGGATGGCTACTGCTTTGTCAAATATTAATGGAAAAATATGGGCTTTTGTGGATGAGAATTGCGAGGTGACAGTGCTCATGGATATGGAGCAGTAACTTTCTCTGAAGTTATTCAATAATGAACTCGGCAAGCAGATAATAATTACACTTGTTTACGCAAAGTGTGATTCGATGCAGCGGGTTGCTTTATGGGATTCAATGCATTTGTTGGGATCTGGTATGAGTGGTCCTTGGCTTGTCGTAGGGGATTTTAAAGTCCATGTTAATCCTTGTTCCCTTTAGTGATATATTATTTATGTATGTATACGATGATATGCATATGATTTTGAATCGAATTTGACTTGGATTATTTTATCCCCTACACTTGAGTTACATGTAGTGCTCAACCCATTAACCGTCTCCAAATGTTGTATCCGTACATAATGTAGACATCGACGATACTTTTAATTTTCCTTCATAGAGTTAGGTGGATCAACTTAGTTTGTTGGTTCATTATGGTAAAGTGGTGAGCTTCCATTCTTAAAAAACTTAGATATTTCATCAGTTCCCTTCATAGACTAGAATTGAGAGTTTACATCATCATTAATATTGTCATTGCCATTTTCAGGGTTGAGGGTATGTCTCGACAATTTAATGATTTTGGATTTATTTTAGAAGTCTTTATGGATTATTGTGGACTTAGTTGGGGATGTTGGTTGGTTGTTTTGGCCAGTTATCGGTTATAGACATGTCCTAAATTCTTTGATCTTATCCTATGCTATCTTGTTATATGTTCGAAATTCATCCAATGTTAGGGGTGTTGTGTTCTATTTGGTTAGGTGCAGGGGTAGTCTCCAGTCCCTGTTAGACTTGAGATACCAATCACGGTCTTGCCCTAGTTTGGGTCGTGACACAAGATTACCACCATTACCCTCTTTTTGTTAAAATTCTAACTCCTTATTTTTGAACACCATTAGCAAGATCATGACCAGTAGGAGCATCTTTAATATTTTAAATATTTTAAGCATTGATATTATCTTTCTAAATAGTAGAAGAGGCTCTACAGTCGACACAGAGTCAACCAAGATCTGATGATCATCATGAGAAAAAATTCCCTTCCTTTTGGTTACCCCTTCCACTAAGTTAGTAGTTTCCTCCTTTGTTTCGCCATCCATACCTCCATTAACTTTTACATTCAGTGAACACACTAAAAGAATTAACATGGGGTTGATGGAGTATTGAGTCAAAACCTATTTGTAGGACATTATCAACAACTGTCGACACATTATTGGGGTGGTATTGATGGATCATTAAGTCAATACCCAAGGTCCTATCATAAGGGTCTTTGGAACTAGTAGGATCTTTTGGAAAGTCAATGTTCATATCACTGAATTGTTATTGTCATTCACTTTTGATAATTTTTGGAATATTTTATCCAATTGGCATCAACATTATTATGATTTTGAGAATTTTTAAATTTTCCTTCTGATACATATTAATTTCGTTACTTTCCTCTTTAATGTTGTCTAGATGAATTCTATGTCCTGCATTATTTACACAAGCTTGGTATGGAGGTGTTGACTCTGAACTCCAGATTCAACATTACACACACTTAGGGGTTAGTATTTTTATTGTTAGAAGTTATACTAGCATGCTGCTGCTGATGAGTTTATTATCCAAGAGTTTGTGGAGACCTTGGTCTATAGACTTGTTGCATTTTACCCTGTTCACAATATATTGTTGAGTTTGTTGTTGTGGTTGAAAGTTTCTTTTTTTTTTGGATTTTTCCAATTTTCTTGTTCTTGAGCATCATCACCATTCTTGTTACTGCTCATATCTTGTGCTCAGTAGCATGTTGTTTTTCTTGAGTTCTTAAGTCCTTGGTATTGTCTCTAGCAACCAGTTCTCTTGTTCTTTTCTTCTCCTGTTTTCTTCATCTTTTTTCTTGATAGTAGATTCCATAATACTATGTCCCTGATGGTTATAGTAGGGACAATAGTCTTGTACCCCTATATATTGAACTGGTTGCCACCTTCCTTCTCTATTTTTATATTTTCATACCCATCCAAACACTATGAGGTCTTTGCTTTGTCAAATCAATTTGTATTTTGACCTTAGAAACACCACCGCTAATTTTTTTGAATGTAGATAAATCAAGAAATAAAACTTTATATGTAATGACCCTTCAAATCATTTTCCATATTTCTACTTATTTTTATTGTTAGAGCTTCTCTATAGCTGCCCTAATTCATTTATGACTTGCTAGGACTAACTGTATGGTTACCGGGAGTTAATTTGGTCTGTAAAGCCATTTTTCTATTTTGAAGTCTTCGTTGGTTCCAAATGATCACCGGTCAAAAACTTTGGCTAAATAACCTTGAATAAAAATTTTGACTATTCCAGTAGTTCTGGAATGTGGATTTTAGGTAGGTGAAACTTTGGTTAAAGTCCCGAGGCACATGGCTTATTTCGACCTATTGGTCAAAAAGTTAGGAAATTAGAAATTGGGTGTGGACCTACATTTCATCGAAACAACCTCAAATGGAAATTTTGATCACGCCATCCCATTTGAAACATCAAATTCGATATTGTATCATATTTTATTTACACGTACGGGGTTCTGAATGAATCTCAATCACTTAAATGAAGTCCATTTAAGATTAGAAAATTTGGTGCATCAAGTATCTGTGTGACCACGACTGCGAAGGGTAAATTATCATCACCACATCTGATTTAACCTTTTCCAGTATTGCGATTTGAATGGGGAAATGTTGTGATCACGACTTCTGCCCCTGATGCCATGGACCAGGATCGCGAGTCTCAGGTTGTAATAGCTATACTGAGATCCCGAAAAGGGTATAAATACCCTATTTTAGCCCCTTTTGCCATTCCTTTATCCATTCTATTGATACTAATACCCTAAATGGTGAGATAGCTTAAAATTGAGGCTTGTGGGTGATTAGGAGCATGGCTAACACTTATTTATGCGATTATCTTCCGATTTGTGGTAAGATTTCACCCTTTTCATGATAGAATTTTCCATTTCTTTTTAAAAAATCCCAAAGCATTGGAGGCTTAATTTTAGCCCCAAGTTAGCTAGAATTTCACCCATTTTGAAGAGTGATAATTCCTTGAGCAAGAGGGAATGTTGGGTCGATTTTAGAAATATAACTTTTCCGTAAATAGGACCCATATTGGATTTTGGTGTATTTTTTGTGATGCACAATAATGCAATATGGGTATCATTATTCTTGTATTGATGATTAAAAAGTGATTTTGATATCTTGGCATCTTGCGAAATCATCTCAAAAGGGGAAAACGGTGATTTAGTGGATCTTTTGAGCTTTCTTTGGCATCCAGGTAGGCTAGATTTTACCCCTTGTCAGATTGAGAAAATTGATAGTATGTTTATGATATTGTGTTAGATTTGGGATGGGTTTTAGGTGTTGGTGTGATAATTGTAATTCATTGGTTAGTTGGACTATTTAGGCTATTTTGGATACTGTTTTGGGCATAATTAGCCTAGTTAGTCATATCCTAGGTGAAGTTGACCTTGTATGCTCTTGTTTATGATGGAAATACCTTAGTTACTTAATTAATGAGGATATTTTCCTTAGTTACTTGAGTTTAGGATGAAATTTACCTAAATTACCATTTTTGCTCTATATTGGGAGAATTTGCTATCCTAGGGATAGTTATGGTTTGTTTAATATCTAATAGTGAATTTAGATATCTTAGCCTTGTCCGGAGTAGATATTGCTTGATAAAGGTTTTTTGGGGATTTAGAAGTGGGCTCTTCGACCCACCTTAGGCCAAGACTTATAATAGTTATTAAAGACCTTTTATATGCTTATGTACATCTAGGAAATATTTATTGCAGTGATGTATAGATGCCTTGGTACTTGTTAGGTATAATGAATGATATTGGAAGTAATGCTTATTGATTACACTACGAATGAGTTATTGATTAATCTTATGATAGGACATTGAATATGTTATTGTTTAAGCTATTGAATATGCTATTAAACAAGCCCCCGATTATGAGATTGACTAAGCCATTAATTAGGCTAATGATTAGGCCATTGGGTATGCTATTAACCATGTTAGAGATTATATGTATCGACTAAGTTACTGATCATGCTAATGACTATAATAGTGATCATGCTATTGCCTATGCTAATGACCATGTCTAATGACTATACTATTGATTTTTCTATTAGTTATGTTAATGATCATGCTTGTTGGATATATTGACAATTGTGCTATTGATTGTACTAGAGATCATGAGTATTAACTATATTAGCACTTTTGCCTTGGATTATTAAGCTTTTGACTAAACTAATGAAAATTTATCTATCATGCTAAAGATAAGCTAGTTATTATGCTATTGATGAAGTTATTCCCTATGCTATTGATAATAATTATGGATTATGCAAGCAATTATACCTATTGACTATATTAGCAATTACGATGCTTATGGGTTATATTGGTGATTATGCTATTGATCTCACTAAAGAGCATGCTTATTGATTTTATTATTGATATTACTATTGATTATATTGAAGACCATTCTTAATAAATATAATAGAGACTATGCTATCGATTATGTTAAGATCATATTTATTTACTATATTGGTAATCATGCTATTGATTATGCTACCGACCATGGTAATATTGATATGGTACCCGATATAGGTTTGGGTATCTTTTATACTATGAGTTATACAAATATTGATTGAAGTCCAAATAATAATGATGATATCGATTATTAATAGCCAGTGTGAGTTCAGAGCATGGCTACAATATTGATGATGATGATATAGATTATTGGTAGCCAGTGTGAGTTTGGAGCATGGCTACGATATAGATGATATTGATGATAGTGTTGATGGTATTGATGATATTGGTGATAATGTTGAGGAAGATATTTATGAAGATGTCCTTGATTATACTTATTGGTTCGAGTTTGGATATACATATTATACTATGATGGCATACTTATTACGGTATAATGGTATCAGATATACGCGTTATTATGATTTATTTACTTATTGATGCAAAATGATATTTGAGTTGATTCAGGTTCATCTCTACCTCAACTTAATTATGTTTTCTTGCACTTAATCATACTTATATCATGTTTTAGCTCAGTAGGCCGATGATGCCTATCAAGTACCCATGGTTTAGGTACTCATACTATATTTCTTTACCTTTTTGTGTAGATTTGAGTACTAATTACCACTGTTGATTGATGTTTATGATGTGTTGATATTAAGAGATAAGGTGAGCTCTTGGAGTTAGACTCACCTATTTCCTTCTATCTTTTATGTTTAGTCTATTGTTTTGAGACAAATATTAATGACTATTTTAGAACTTAAGTTGTATTATTACTAGATGCTCTTGTACTAGCTCTACTAGGTCATGGGATAGTTTTCTATGTATTGACTATCTTTTATCTACTTTAAATACTTTGTCTATTTTGAAGTTGTGTTGTTGATTTCCACCAATGTGGGCATTTTTATACTAAGTTAAACCTATTGTGTTTAGATCCAGGTTATGATTTGGCTTACCTATTGGTGAGGAATAGTAGGTTCCATCATGACTCATAATTCTAGTCATGACAAATTAGTATCAGATCCTAGGTTTCACTAGTAATGTTGGTAAAAGATCAAGTGTCTAGTAGAGTCCTGTGGATCAGAATGATGATGTCTATTTCCTATCTTTAGGAGGCTATGTCCATTCATAGGAGTTCTTCACTTCTTTTACTTAATTTGAGCTAAGAGTATGAGTTGATTTATAGAGCATTCCTTTGACTTCATTCTTTCACAAATAGCAAGGACACGTGCTACCTCTATTCGAGATGAGGGTCCAAATACCGAGCCTCAAGATCTTACTTTGATTCATAGATGACCCAAAGGTCATGGAAATCCATGAGATGTGTCCCCATCTAGGGGCAAGGATAGGGGGCCTCCACCAGACCCTATTCCCTCTCCTGAGTCACTGATTTTCTTGCCCTAACCAATAGTGGGCTAGGGACTAGCCCAGGCTCTATTTTTTCTTCAGTGCTCAGATTTTATTTGGTTCAAATCTTGAGGTTAGTTGGTGGTGCACCATTGCACACTCTATGGATCAGAGTAGTATTGAGTCAGTGGCATAACCGATAGTGATAGCTCTTAAAGTTGAGGTCCCTCCTGTGTTGACAGTTTCTCAGTCAGCAGTTGCTCAACTAGTGGCTGCCCAACCTACTATGTTTGCTGAAGAGCAGAAGATGTTGCGTAGATTCTTGAGCCTGGCTTCACCTAGATTTTCTGGTGTGACAGGTGAGGAAACATATGAGTCTTTGATTTCTTGTGAGGATAGGCTCCATAATTTAGGCCTTGTTAAGATTCGTTATGCAGATTACACCGTATTTTAGTTGGACTTGGCTGCTCAACATTGGTTGAGAGGTTACAAGGATTCTAGACCAGCTGGATTATTTCCTTTGACCTGGACTCAGTTTTCTGAGATGTTCTTGGAAAAGTACCTGCCTCGTAGTCTTAGGGATTATTTAAGGGATCAATTTTCTAGATTAGAGTAGGGGCCCATGATAGTTGTAGAGTATGAGGATTGTTTTCATGTGTTGTCTAGGCATGCTACTTTTATTCTCGATTTGGAGTATGAAAGAGTTCATCCCTTTATTTGAGGATTGAGACTTTTCCTTTGCATGTCTACTTAGAGTTTAGTTATTGTGCGTTGGTCATTTGCCGAGGTATCAGATCACGTTCAAGTAATAGAGGAAGTACATTGTGAGGACCGTGGGGGCAGTGATATGAGGCCTACATTATGATAATTTTAGTGGGAGCCATAGTAGTTTCCGATTAAGAGGTAGCCATTTTCATGGTAGATATCCTATAGGACTACCCTTTCAGTCTTAGAGCTAGCCTAGTCGATTGGTTTAGGCATCTCTTCTGAGTACTGATGCAGGAACGTCTAGTGTTAGTGATCGGCTTGGTCAGGGTATCACTCAGTTTTTGAGGGGTTCATATTCTAGTAATTTTATATATGGTGGTTACTCCGGGTCAGTGGAACTATTTTTTATGGTTCAGCTCTTGGTATATGTTATAGTTGTGGAGCTCTTGGTCATTATTCACAAGAGTATCCTAGTCATGGGATGATTTTTGGTTTTGCTCAGAGTATTCCCCATAAAGAGCAGTTCATCCCTTAGCTTGAGGTGGTTCTCAGGGTTTTAGGGGTGGTTCCAGGGTACTCAAGGAGGTTCTTAGGAAGGAAGGATAGGAGTTTAGTCAAGAGTCTAGCTAGGTGGCAGGCATGATTAGTTATATGCGGTACCTGCTAGACCTGAGGTTGAGACTTCTGATGCTGTTATTACAGGTACTATTTTGGTGTGCCACCAGTCGACCCTTGCTTTATTTTGTCCGATATCCATTTATTCTTATGTGTTTTCTTATTATGCCCATGATTAGAGTTATTTAGGAATTTATTAGTTGAGCCATTGTGTGTATCTACCCTTGTGGGTGATTTTTTAGTAGTGGATCAGGTGTTCAGATCCTGTATTGTGAATGTCAGAGATATTGATACTCATGTCGATCTTATTATTCTAGATATGGTGGAATTTAATGTAATTATGGGAATGCACTGGTTATCCCACCATCATGCAACCATGGATTGTTTTACCAAAGACCATTACCTTAGCCACGCTCAACGTACCCCCATTCGTGTGGTAGAAAGTGATTAGCCATGAGCTGACAGGAATTATTTCTTATGTTCATGCCAAGAGCCTTATTTCGAAGGGTTGTGACTCTTATCTCGCTTATATTCATGGTGTTAGCGTAAAGAAATCATCACGTGACTCTGTTTCTATCGTTTATGAGTTTCTTGATGTGTTCCCTTCCGACCTTCCTGGTACTCCCACTACCCGTGAGATTGAGTTTGCTATTAATCTCGAGCCTGTAACCAAACCTATTTCTATGGCACATTATAGGTGGCTCCTGCCGAGCTTAAGGAGCTTAATTTCCTGTTTTAGGACCTTCTTGGTAAGGTTTTATTAGATCAAGTATGTCTTCTTGGGGAACACCTATGTTATTTGTGAAGAAGAAAGATGTCTCCATATGTTTATTGATTATAGGAAACTTAATAAGGTGACTTTGAAGAACTGTTATCCTATGCCTCCCATTAATGATTTGTTTGACTAGCTTTAGGGAGCAACAATATTTTTTATGATTGATTTGAGATTTAATTACCATCAGTTGAGGATTCGGGATGAGGATATCCCAAAAAAATCCTTTAGGACCCGTTATGGTCATTATGAATTCTTGGTGATTCCTTTTGGCTTGACTAATACCCCAACTATATTTATGGATTTGATCAACTGAGTATTCAGACCTTATTTGGATTTTTTGTGATTGTGTTCATTGATTACATCCTTGTATATTCGAGGAGTAGAGAGGAGCATGCGCAACTTTTGAGGATTATGCTCCAAACTTCGAGAGATCGTGTGCTTTTTGCCAATATTTCTAAGTGTAAGTTTTGTCTTAAGTCGATGAAATTTCTTAGATATGTGGTGTCTAAAGATAGGATTATGGTAGACCTCTCAAAGATTGAGGTGATTCATGATTGGGCTAGACCTACATCTTCGACTTAAGTTTGTAGCTTTATTGGTTTTGTCAGTTATTATCGATGGTTCATCGAGGGCTTTGCTACTATTTCAATGCCTATGACCAGATTCACTTAGAAGGGCTTTACTTCAGCTTCCGTTTTAGATCTTTCTGTAGAGGGTGAGGGATTCACTGTGTATTGTGATGCTTTTGGTGTTGGTCTAAGTTGTGTTTTGATGCATCAGGGTCGTGTTATTACTTATGCTTTGAGACAACTTAAGGTTAATGAGCAAAACTAACACACTCATGACTTGGAGTTAGCAGTGGTAGTTTTTGCGCTTAAGATTTGGAGGCATTGTCTGTATGGTGTCCATTGTGAGATTTTCATCGATCATCACAGACTTCAACATCTTTCGACCTAGAAGGAGCTTAATGCCAGGCAATATAAATGAATATAAATGCTTAAAGATTATGGTATCTCTATCTTGTATAATTCGGGCAAGGCTAATACTGCAGTGGATGCCTTGAGTAAAAAAAAAGTGAGTATGAGTAGTTTGACTTGTATTTCAGTTCCTCAGGGATCATTGGTATGGGACGTTTAGTCCTTAACCAATTTGATAGTTTTCCTTATATTTCATACCCTAGGAGAGTTCTTACCAGTGTTGAGGTAAGGTGTTTTCTATTTAAGCAGGTCCAGGATCGTCAATTTGAGGATAGTAAGCTTTGCTTCCTTCGTGATCAGGTATTGAGTAGAGAGTGCAAGAGGACCACCATAGATTCAGAGGGTGTTTTGAGCTTTGATAGCTGTGTTTGTGTTTTGAGTGTAACATCTTAGGAAATTTTTGAATTTAGTTTAGTATTTTAAATAAGTATAACTCCTAATCTCTAGAGAGTGACGTGGTACATCTAGTTTATGGAGAATTATAGTGTATTTATAGAATTGTCTGTAAGTGGTTATGGGCCTAAAATAATGTAAGTGGTGGATTAAAAGGATAAAAGTATAGGCTAATAATTTAACTTTGTTTGGCTTTAAAAATATTAATGTTGTGCTCCTTATCTAAGTACTGGTTAGCATATATATGGTTTTCCCAAAGACCATATATTTCTAAACATAATATTGAAAGGGAAACATATTTACAAATATAATATATGAGGCTCATTTTTGTCATTATCATAAGAAGCTTTCCCCTTCATCTCATTTTCTTTCTTTCAATTATTTAATTTCATAGTCGAGTACGACATGAATATATTATGGCTAAGTAGATGAATCTTTGGAGTCGTTTGAAACCAATAAATCTACTTTATTTATGAAGTCCTCGAGATTTCCTATTGTAAGATAAACGGGGAAGCCCATTGTACATTGTGGAACCAAAAATTGAGGTATGTAAAGCTAAACCCTCCTTTGCCATAAAGACATAATTCATAGTCATTTGTTTCTCCTAGTAGAATCGATATGGTTTACTTGATATAAAAGGACAAATCTTTCACCTTTTATGCATCTAATACATAAATTTATGCCTAATGTCGCCACAATATTCATGTTTCCTTTCCATTTTTAATTACTTGTCTCTATCCTTCATGCATCTATTTATTGGAGTTGTAGTATTCATTCTTACCCTTGTCAAGTCAAGTATCTATAGAGCAACACATACTTGTATTCGTGTACATTGAAAATTCTTAGAATCCATATAATAGGTTTATCACAAGCAATAAGTTTAGAATAAATAGCCATAGCATAGTCGTATTTGTATATTGGATCACATAGCGATATAGTGGTAGAATAAAATAAAAACTAGCGTTTAATAGCTTGGCACTAGTAGAGAAGTTAGTGGAATATGAGAAACATTACTTTAATGGCTGAATAGTATTTATCACAATACACTTGCATAGGATTATGTGGCACTATTTGATAAAAGTTATTGATGGAAGGGTACATAATGACTTGGCATATTACTTAACGTGATTTGGTAGACAGGATCGAGATCAGACCACTATAGTGAGCCCAAATATTGTGGTGTACCCACCCTTGTGGCATTATTTGCATTTGGAGTCAAATGGGGTGGCCCTGACTCGAGTAAATATATGGCACATATGGCCTGCGGGCAGACCCTTATAGTGAGACCCAAGGTGGGGTGTACCCTGTATTAGACTCTAACTATAATTATACGTATAAAATCATAGTCAAGAGTATCTTGGTAGCACATGTCATACACTTGACGTAGAATACCCTTGGAGGTCCATCATATGATTATTTGTATTAAAAGTAGGCACATGACATCACTTAAGCAAATTATGAGGCCCTTAATAACGATGATTTATTTATAAGTGGTTAGATGATAAGTTAATAAGGTAAATACAAAAGTAATAGTCTTACATGTATATTTGTCACCTATTCTCTCATAAGTTTAGTTTCATATAAGAGGATCTTGTATTAAGTCATCCGCAGTTGCTCATTCAATTGTTTGATTCATTGAGCATCCTTATGCATTTACTTGTTATTTTGTCTGCTTTACATACTAGTACATACTTTATATGTACCAATATCCCTATATTCAGGCACACTATATTTTTGTAAATACAGGATTAGATATATCGATGAGCAGACTTCTATATTAGGCACTGGTCCATTTCATCAAAGTTGTTAGTGAGCTCCTCTCTTACCTGGAGCTAATAAATGTCTACTACTATTAAATCATGTTTTTTGTAATAGTTTAAGTATGTCGGGGCCCTTTACCGACCACCTTTCTTGGTAGATTTACAATTTCTCTTAGTTGCTTCCCAGACAGTGTTAAATTTTCACACGTGGTCATAATTTCACTTGTGTAGATCGGTTGAGTTCAATAATCTAGAATTGTGCGTTTACATAGGCCCTAATATTTATTTAGAATTAGTAACTCTTTTGATTAGAATATATGTCAGTTGTACAACTCATACATATACTGTTCTAGTCCGCTCATTCTACACTAGGGCGTGACATCAAGGATCGATGACTTAATTTAGCTGATTTTGCATAATGCTCACAACTCTAGATATTCTATTTATCCGGGTATAGCTAAGATATATAAAGATTTGAGACTTCATTATTGGTGAAGTGGCATAAAGAGAGATATGGTGGATTTTGTAGCTCTTATCTTATGTTGTCAGCAAGTGAAGGCCGAGTATCAATGAACTGGTGGTTTGATTCAGAGATTGCCCATTCCCCAGTGGAAATGGGAGAGGATTAACATGGATCTCGTTAGTGGGTTACATTGCACTTACCGTGGTTCCGATGGAATTTGGGTCATTATATACCGGCTGACCAAGTTTGCATATTTCATTCTAATTCAGATATCCTTCTGTGCCGAGTGGTTAGCCTATATATATATGCATGAGATAGTCCATTTTCATGGTGTGCCGATATACATAATTTTAGATGAAGGTTCCGTGTTCACATCAAACTTTTGGAGGGTTTTACAGAAAGAATTAGGTACTCAGGTGGATCTTAGTACAACCTTCTATCCTCAGATCAATGACCAGTCTAAACAGACTATTCAAGTGCTTGAGGAGATGCTCCGAGCTTGTGTTATGGATTTTTAAGGCCAGTTGGAGGAGCACTAGCCTTGGCAGAGTTTTCTTATAACAACAATTATCATTTAAGTATTGAGATGTTGCCTTTTGAGGCTTTGTATGGTAGGAGATGTCCTTCTCCAATTGGATAGTTTGAAACTTACAAGATTTGACCCCGTGGTACTGATTTACTTCAGGATTCATTGGATAGAGTCAGGGTTATTCAGGATAAGTTGAAAGTAGCTCAGAGTAGGAAGAAGGCCTATACAGATCATAGGATTCGGCCCTTGACATTTGGAGTTGGCAATCAGGTAATCCATTATATAACGCCCATAGAGGGTATGATGAGGTTCGGGTGAAAGTAAAAGCTTAGTCCTAGTAATATTAGACCTTTAGAGAATCTTCGCATAGTTGGAGAGGTGGCGTATGAATTAGCCTTACCTCCTAATTTTGCTTCTTTCTATCCAGTTATCTATGTTTCCATGTTACGTTAATACATTTCTGAACCATTTCATGAGTTTAGATGGGACTCATTTTAGTTAGATGAGTGGATGACCGTCATGGAGTAGCCTGAGCTCATTTTGGCTAGTGATTTCAGGCGGTTGGGCACCAGAGAGATTCCTGTAGTTAAGATTTAGTGGAGACACTGCCCAGTAGAGGAGGCTACTTGGGAGATTGAGAGCAAGATACAGACCTAGTATCCTCACCTTCTCGATACTTTCGGTACATCCTAATCCTTAACTTTTCGAACAAAAGTTCCTTTAGTAGTGGATATTGTAATGACCCTTCAAGTCATTTTTTGTATTTCCACTTATTTTCGCCGTTGAAGCTTCTCTATAGCTACCTCAAGTCATTTATGACTTGCTAAAACACCCTTAAAAGTTTCCACTATTTTATTTTTGAACCTCCCATGTTCAAAACATCAATTTTTGTCATAAATTATGTTTGGATAAGTTATGAGGGTGTTTCAAAAAAGTTTTGAATTTTTCGGATGAGGTTCAAGGTCATTATTGAATTCCAAGGCTGTATGCCTTTGCATTTACGCATTCCATGGAGGTTAGCCTCTGCGATGATGCCATGTCATGCTGTTGTTTTAAAATCATGCAATTTTCATTTCACTCACTTGGAGTAGGTCTTTTGGGTCCTTTCACCCATGTACAACCTTAAACATAAAATAAGTTTATTCTCATTAGACTTTCAAAGAACGATTGCTCATTTTCACTCTCAAACTCAAAACCCAATAAAATCTTAAGGATTTCACCATACATTCATCTTCTTGGTGCATAGATCCAAATTACTTTCAAATTCGTGGGTATCTAAGGCATGTATCTCTTCCCCAAAACTTGTTTTATTAAAAGAATGTATTTAAATTATGATTCCTCTAATTTAAAGAGTTGATTATGAATTTGGGTTGAGGGTTTTGAACATTAATGATTGAATTGCTTTTACCATGGATTTTGTGAATAATTAATGGTTTGTATTAATATTTTTGAACTTATTGGGGGATCATGGGGATAGTTAATTGGAATGGGGGTCGTGGATTCCCCTAAATTGATGATTATGGATATTGGAATTGATTTAATCTCAACCCAACCTTATGAATTTAGTTTTGAAAAATAAGTATACACATATTGAATCATTTTTAGGAACCATCACATGGCATAAAAGGATAATAGCATGAATAGATTTTTTATTGAACCTGATACAAGATCAAACCAACAACACCAAGAGGCTTCAAGTAGGCTCGGATTTCAGTCCAACAACACAAGAACAACAAGTTTAAAGCTTCGGTTTTTCAGCCCACAACACAAGAACAACAAGATAGATAACAATGCTAGTGAATCGAAAAGAGCCCCACACGGCTTCACTAGACTTTAAGATAACAAAATCAACAACAACAACAAGATAAAGAAAGATAGATAACTTGACATATAACATTCAAGAAACTAAGAACCCTAACATCAAGAGAGGACCCTAAGTCTAATGAATATAAACACCAAGTTCTTACGAGGACCAAGAGGCACTCAACAACCTCAAAACCCTTGTTTCTAGCCAAAGAGACAACACAAGTATCCCTCTACTTGTGAGATAATAGTGGCGGCTTCAATGAGTGGAAGAGAGAGGAAATGTTTTGTGTTTTTAGGTTACAAAATCAGCATTCAAAAACTAGGGAACAACTCTTTAACATGTTCTATTTATACTACAAACAAAAGGGGTAAAATGACCCATCCGCCCTTGCTTCTTGTGCCAACCTTGGAGAGTAGTTTATTACACATTAGGACCTCTCTTCACACATAAAAACGTTTAGGTCCTTGGTTGGTTCAATCACCAACT
The DNA here is from genome assembly GCA_030864225.1 of Capsicum baccatum var. pendulum. Lineage (NCBI taxonomy): Eukaryota > Viridiplantae > Streptophyta > Magnoliopsida > Solanales > Solanaceae > Capsicum > Capsicum baccatum. Next base: position 151,345,574 of record CM061560.1, on the reverse strand, counting down.
CACACACGGCCATTTGCATGAACAAAGCTTGGAGCTTTTGTAATTCCCGAGCTTGGCTTCGTGTGAAAGGCCGTGTACCTGTGGAGGCTGCCCTAACCGTATCATCCTCTCCATCTTGAGAGGAATTTGACCTCAAATTCAGCATTTGTCATCTTCAACCGCATCCACAAGGGAGAGATCACCAACGTTGAAAGTGTTGTGCACTTGATATTTCGGTGGAAGGTCAATCTTGTAGGCGTTGTCATTGATTCTCTCAAGTACTTGGAAAGGACCATCACCCCTTGGCAGCAATTTGGACTTCCTTTGAGCTGGAAACCGATCCTTTCGAAGATGCACCCATACCCAATCTCCGGGTTCAAGCACAAGCCTTCTTCTCCCTTTGTTTACCCTTTTTGCAACCTCTTGGTTCTTCTTTTCAAGCTTGATCCGCACCGTCTCATGCATTTTCTTCATTGCCTCGGCTCTTTTATTTCCATCTAAGCTGGTCATGAGATCACTAGACAAAGGAGTGAGATCTAAAGGGGTAAGGGGATTCAGGCCGTAAACACATTCAAAGGGAGTCATTCCCGTGCTCGAATGTATTACCCGGTTGTATGAAAATTCCACCAAGGGTAGGTGATCTTCCCATGAAGTCAGCTTACCTTTAACCATAGAACGTAGCATAGACCCCAAGGTTCTATTTACTACCTCCGTTTGGCCATCGGTTTGTGGGTGACAAGACGTGGAGAAAAGTAACTTCGTTCCAAGCCTACCCCACATGGACTTCCAAAAGAGACTTAGGAACTTGGAGTCCCTATCGCTCACAATAGTCCTCGGTACCCCGTGAAGCTTTACAACATGTGCAACAAATAATGAAGCTACACTACGAGCATCCTCGGTTTTAGCACATGGAATAAAATGAGCCATTTTAGAGAATCTATCAACAATAACAAAAATGCTATCTCGGCCCTTTCTAGTCCTTGGCAGCCCCAAAACAAAATCCATCGAAATGTCCAACCAAGGCCTAAGGGGAGTAGGGAGTGGGGTGTATAATCCTTGAGGTAGGAGACGAGACTTCGCACTCCGGCAGGCCACGCATTGACTACAAATTTTAGTGACGTCTTTGCGCATTTTGGGCCAATAGAAGTTCTCCTCTAAGATTCCGAGGGTCTTGTCTACCCCAAAGTGACCCATGAGGCCTCCTTCATGGGCCTCCCTCACAAATAACTCCCTCGAAGAACTAGAAGGAACACACAACCTCCTCCCCTTGAACAAATACCCATCGAACCGAGAGTAGGAGGAATGGTCATTCTCCTTAAGCCAACGGTCCCTTCCCCACTCTTCGCATTCCCTAAAAATAGGAGCAAAGGTAGGATCCTCGGGATACAACAACCGCAAGCTCTCAAAACCCATCAATTTCGAAGACAAGGTAGCAACAAGCACATGCTTCCTAGACAAGGCATCGGCAACAACATTTTCCTTTCCCCTTTTGTAATGAATTACATAAGGGAAAGTCTCGATGAACTCAATCCACTTAGCATGACGCCTATTCAACTTGTCTTGGCTCTTAAGGTGTTTCAACGACTCATGATCCGTTCGTATCACAAACTCCTTAGGCCACAAATAATGTTGCCAATTTCCCAAGGCTCTAACAAGGGCGTACAACTCCAAATCATAAGTTGAGTAATTAAGAGTTGCCCCTTTGAGCTTTTCACTGAAATAAGCAACGGGCTTACCTTCTTGCATCAAAACAGCCCCGATGCCAACCTTACTAGCATCACACTCTACTTCAAACATCTTATCAAAATCGGGCAATTGCAATAAAGGCGCCGAGATGAGCGTAGCTTTCAAGGCCTCAAAAGCCCTAGCCTGCTCATCACCCCATTTAAAGGGTCCGTCCTTTCTAATTGCCTCGGTCAAGGGGGCTGCTATGGAACTAAATCCTTTGACAAACCTCCTATAAAATCTTGCCAACCCGTGGAAACTTCGGATTTCTCCAATAGTTTTAGGGGTCGGCCAACTTCGAATAGAGTCTATCTTGGACTCGTCCACTTCCACACCCCTTGAGCTCACGACAAAACCCAAGAATATAACTTTATCAACACCAAAAGAACACTTCTCCATGTTGGCATACAGCTTCTCCTTTCGGAGCACATCAAACACACATCTCAAATGCATTACATGATCATCAATAGATTTACTATACACCAACACATCATCAAAGTAAACCACCACAAACTTTCCAATATAAGGCTTGATTAGCCTCATAAATGTGCTAGGAGCATTGGTAAGGCCGAAGGGCATGACCAGCCACTCATATAGACCGAATTTGGTCTTGAATGCGGTCTTTCACCTATCACCGGGTTGCATGCGAATTTGGTGATAGCCGCTCCTAAGGTCCACTTTAGAAAACAAACAAGATCCGTGGAGCTCATCTAACATATCATCTAGTCTAGGGATTGGATGACGATACCTTATCGTGATTTTGTTGATGTCTCTACAATCGACGCACATGCGCCAAGTTCCGTCCTTCTTTGGTACCAAAAGCACCGGAACAGCACACAGACTCATGCTTTCCTTGATGTATCCCTTGTTGAGAAGCTCCTCAACTTGTCTTTCAAGCTCCTTAGTATCCATGGGATTGCTCCTATAGGCCGGTTTGTTTGGAAGTTGTGAACCCGGCACCAAATCAATTTGGTGCTCAATTCCCCGAATTGGGGGCAATCCTTGCGGAAGTTCTTAAGGAAATACATCTTCATACTCCTGCAATACACAAGAAATCAAAGGGGAAATGGAAGAATTAGTGGGGTTAGTATTAAAACAATGGGCCAAAAGTAACATCGGCTTGTTTTTATCATGGTCCACGAAGAGTTCTTTCCTCCTAGCCAACATCACTACGTTTTCCATCTCCCTTGTCGTTGGGACAGCCTCGGATGTCCCTACTTCCTCACCTACGGCTTCCCCCCCTTTTCTCCCTTTCCGGATTCCTTCCCCTTTCCCTTTAACTCTCTCATCTTTTGATGCCACTCATTTACTTGGGAGGGTGAAAGAGGGTGAAGTGTGACCTTTCGGCCATCCTTCTCAAGCGTATACCGGTTGGACCTCCCATCGTGTTTAGTAGACCTATCATATTGCCATGGTCTACCTAACAACAAGTGACATGCTTGCATTGGAATCACGTCACAAAGCACTTCATCGTGGTAGTTTCCCACCTTAAACCGAATCACACATTGCCTTGTGACCTTTAATTCACCACAATCGTTCAACCATTGTAGCTTGTAAGGACTATTGTGTAGTGTAGTAGGTAACTTCAAGAAATTTACCATAGCATGGCTCGCAACATTTGTACAACTACCACTATCAATCACCAAGGTGCACACACTCCCCTTTACGAGACACTTAGTATGGAATAGATTTTCCCTTTGACTCGGGTCATCCATCGCCTTACTAATCATGACACGTCTAACCACAAAGTTTGGAAACACACACTCCCCTTCTTGTGGATAGACATCTTCACTACCATCTAATTCATCATCATTCGGCCCATTTTCAGCTCCCTCTCCATCTTGAGGCTCGGCCTCATCCTCCCCCCTTTCGGAAACCACCTCCTCACCAAGGTAGTACACTTTCCCTTCTCGTAGGATCACATTGCGCCGGTTCGGACATTCATTGGCCTTATGCCCCCAACCTTGGCACTTGAAGCATTGGAACCCCTTTGGGTTGGGATATTTGTGAGCCTCCGGTTTCGGAGGGAACTTAGGGACTGTTTTGGACTCGGGCAGCTTCGAAGGGGCGGGTTGGTCCTTGTTTTTGGGCCAACCCGAGGGGGTTTGTACCCTTGACTTGAAGGCTGACCTCTCCTTAAGTTCCCTTTCAATCTCTAGGGCCGCTTGGAATATACCGTCAATGGTTTCAAACCGGTGAAGGGTCAAATGAGTGGCGATCTCTTTGTTCAACCCACACTTGAACCGGATGATGTCGTGACTGATTTGCTCCCCACGATGATCAAGTTTCAACATGAGTTATTGGAACTCGTCAAAATAGGCCATCACACTCTTGCCTCCTTGCCGCAAGCCATATAATCTAGCGAGCAACTCATGACGATATCTCTTGGGAAGGTATCGTTGTCTCATCAAATACCTCAACCGATACCAAGGTGGTGGCTGCCCATCCACTAATTCATTACCAAATCGTTTAACATACTCCCACCAAGTGTTAGCATAGCCCTCGAGGTGAGCTATAGCGTAGCAACTTTTCTTTTCTTCCGAGATGTCATTAACTTGGAAAACTTTGTCACAAGCCGATTCCCAAGTTAAGTAGGTCTCGGGGTCACTTTCACCCTTAAAGATGGGTAGGCTCAACTTGATGGTGTTGATGCCTACGTCCGGTTTCCCCTATCTCCATACCCCCGGTATCTCCTAGGTTCTCCTCGACCCCCTCTTAACTCCTCCTCCCTCATATAAGCATCATCAAAGGGAGGGTTGGCCGGCCTTGGCCGTTTTGATTCGGAGGATTTGGAATTTGCGGTCTTTGGGTTAATGGAGCTTGGAATGGAGGGTTCGGATTTAGTGGAGGTACTTGGCGACCAAATCCCTCTTGTGGAATTGGAGGGGCATGGAAATGTAGTGGTCTAGTGGAGTCTCGGTTTGGAGGAAAATAGGTAGTTTGGCTTGCGGTATTTAGTGGAGCTTGGGGTGCATTTAGCATTTGGTGGACTGTTTCGGGGGTGATGGTTGCGGAGGAGGTCCTATCATGACCATTGGTAGATACATGTAGAGGAGTAGAAGGACGAGAGTTCCTTTGACTCTCCACTTGTTCTAGTCTCCCACTAATAGTCGACACTTCCCCCCTTATTGCTGCCAAGTCCCCTCTCACGGCCCCAAATTCCGAGTTCAACCTTTCAAGTGTCCGGGTAACGGCCTCAAGAGTGACCCTCATAGAATCAAGGGCATTAGTATCCACATTATGAGACGTAGCTCCTTCCATCGTCAAGGTATTATCCGCTTTAGTTCACCACAAGTTCGTGTTCCACAAGTGTTGTATAATTGGCTAGTAACCGTGAGATTTTTACAGTATGAGTAAGCTCTTATCCGGAATGGATTCTTGTTTGAAGACTCAAAGAATTCTTGCCGGACTAGAGTCAAAAATCAGCAATTCATTCAAACGAATAAAAGCACTCAAATAATCGTTGACACGAACAAACGGTTCAAGGAACTAGTTGACAACCTAGTAGGAAGGTACTAGTTTGTTAATTAGTTCTAGGACCAAGTAAGGGAAACCAAGGATCAACAATTAGGAACCAAAGAATATCCTAAGTTGAGCTTATAGTGACGTGGCAGCATGCAATGGTCCCACACGTTCTTCTTCTCTCCTTTTTTTGTGTTAATATTCACACACTTGTTATAGTTTGCAAAGTATTTTGGTGGGAAAAATAAGAATCTTGTAGTATTTCACCCTTTTCAAACTCAAGAAAGTGGGGTTTGGTTGACTAATCCCACAAAACAAGGCTCCTTGAATTAGGGAAAAGTGATTGACAAGACAAAAAGGTGATGGGTGCAAGTCTTTCACAACAACCTTATAGCTTGTCTTACCACTTGAGCACACAACAAGATGAACAAGTTCAAAAGATGAACACCTCAACAAACTTCATCAACTTCTTTAGCACATAAACACACAACCACCGATTTTTTTTTTTTTGGTTATCAACAACATACAACTTTCGGCCACTTCAAGTCACTACACAATGTTCAAGTTTTCAAGCTCAACTTTTGGATCTAGACACTTTAGTGTTGGTGAGAAAGAAACCAACACTAGAAACTCACTAAACAAGCAAAATAGCACCTAGATCTAAACATACAACATCATTCTTGGTTTCAACTTTTAATGGACAGATTTTCAGAATTTCCTTTTGGTGTAGTTTGTTTAAGCCGTGAACTAGCCCAAGATAGGTTATGTTGGAACACAACCGGTCTTGCTTTGATACCAAATGATACAAGATCAAACCAACAACACCAAGAGGCTTCAAGTAGGCTCGGATTTCAGTCCAACAACACAAGAACAACAAGTTTAAAGCTTCGGTTTTTCAGCCCACAACACAAGAACAACAAGATAGATAACAATGCTAGTGAATCGAAAAGAGCCCCACACGGCTTCACTAGACTTTAAGATAACAAAATCAACAACAACAAGATAAAGAAAGATAGATAACTTGACATATAACATTCAAGAAACTAAGAACCCTAACATCAAGAGAGGACCCTAAGTCTAATGAATATAAACACCAAGTTCTTACGAGGACCAAGAGGCACTCAACAACCTCAAAACCCTTGTTTCTAGCCAAAGAGACAACACAAGTATCCCTCTACTTGTGAGATAATTGTGGCGACTTCAATGAGTGGAAGAGAGAGGAAATGTTTTGTGTTTTTAGGTTACAAAATCAGCATTCAAAAACTAGGGAACAACTCTCTAACATGTTCTATTTATACTACAAACAAAAGGGGTAAAATGACCCATCCGCCCTTGCTTCTTGTGCCAACCTTGGAGAGTAGTTTATTACACATTAGGACCTCTCTTCACACATAAAAACGTTTAGGTCCTTGGTTGGTTCAATCACCAACTCACACACGGACATTTGCATGAACAAAGCTTGGAGCTTTTGTAATTCCCGAGCTTGGCTTCGTGTGAAAGGCCGTGTACCTGTGGAGGCTGCCCTAACCGTATCAGAACCTTATGGGGTTGTGGATTCCCTCAAGTTAATAAATTAGGGGTCATGGATTCCCCAGTTGAAATACCCCATAATATTCCAATCTCAATTGATCTCTTAGTTGCATGCTTAAGGGGTCCAAGTCTTCAAAATTTCACTATGTGTTGAGGACTAAGACATTTTCAAGACCCCTAAACTTTATGGATTTTTAAGTTTGGCCTTCTTGAACGTGAAATATTGGTTTTAAGGTGATTCACAGTTAGGGAGGTTAAATGTATGTCTTGGGTAAGTTTTGGGATTTTTAGACGAGGATCGGTACCTTTTTGGATAGCCAAAATAGTGAAGCAATACGATAAGGCCGCGACACGTTGCTCTCTCCCCCAGAGTAAGCGACACAAAGCTTTACTTTTTTTCGCAGAGAGAGGATGCACTGTGTATCTTGCCCCACACAGAGTCATAGTTTAAGTGCCCACAGGGCATTTGATTCATTTCCCTCATCCTATTTCATCCTTAACCTGAATTGAAACTTCGAAAAGGGCATTATTTGCCACTTTCACCCTAAATTTCTCTCAAGAAACCCTCCTCCTTCCCCAAGAACGAACCCAACCTTCATTCTAAAGATATCAAGGGTTTAAGCTTCTAAGTTCAAGCAATCTTCAGGATTATAGCTATTAAGGTTGTGAGATGTTCATCTTGGGCCTCTTTTCACCCATGGAGCCCCAAAAACCTTTTTCAACTAAAGAATAGATTATTCTTTTGTTATGGAGTTTTGTATGTTCAAGATGGATTAAATTCATGCTTTTCCTTAGTAGTTCGACACAATTCATGTTCAAGAATGATTCCATGAAAAGTTAGGTTAACCATGCTTTAAGTTTCAATCTCCCATGTTATATTCAAGTGAATTTCATGTTATATTATCAAGTTATGATCATAGTCACGTAACCATGCTCATTTCCAGGTTTTAATATATTTCCATGTTCAAGTTCATGATTCTCACATATTTGAAGAAATGTCTATGTTTTGGGATCTTTGAACCTTGATTTCGAACTGCAATTTAAGCTTTGTATCATATTTTTATGATCATTCAGTGCTAGTGGGCTATAAACCCCCATAATCTACATGATTTACATGATTTTAGATTTTCAAGTAATGATTCAGTTAAACCATGGATATTATTATTTTACTCAGTTGATATATCATGATGAGCACTATCAGAAATAATGTTTAGTTAAACATAGTCCAATTCAGTTTCAGTGTCAGTTCAGTTGGGTGTAGGATTTAGCACCGAGAGAATGTAGGGATGGCGGCTTCCCCATTAGTTTAGGCAGAATCGTTAGTAGCCGTCACTGTATTCCAGAACTATGTAGCCAGCTTAGGATGTAAGGGGTCACCCATCAGTTTAGGCTTGACTTCCTCTTAGTGGTCACTCGTTAGATTAGGCTTGCCTCCCTGGTTCTTTGAGACATGAGTTTAGTGGATCCACATAACAAGTGTTAGGACCCGTGTCACGATACTAACACCCTTCCAACTAGGGTTACAGGTTGGACCCCAATTTGCTCAGATTGGGGCATGTCGATTAGATGATACCTCCCACAGTCTCAGTTCATTATTTAGAGTATGTCAGTTCAGGTTTGGATGACATAGTATATAGTTATTTAGTTATTCAGATTTAAGTCATTCAGTTATACAACTTATTTCAGTACATGTGTAACGCCCCGAGTCTGGTACCTCGGACGCTACACGGTGCTCATAATCCCAAAGGACTATGAGCTAACCCTCGACTGATATCTATAACTGAGCAGTAAACAATACACAGTAAAAATGTGGAAAACTTGTGGAAAACTTGCCATAAGGTTCAAATATCTAAAATACAACTGAAATTTGAATACTAATACATTTTTCTAAAAAACCTCTAAATTGTCTAAACTATGGAGTTGATGGGACAGGTCCCCTACTAACTCCGTTTACTAAAATACTGAATCTAGTGCAATGATAAAATAAAGATTATCCTCAAATGATAAGGACTCACTTCTACGCCCACTGCTGCAGACTAAATCTGAACTACTAAGGGTGCGCTGGATCTCGGTCTTCTAAACCTATGGTATAAAACACCATAGCATAGAAAAGTATGCTCAGTATGATGAAATTACTGGTATACTAGATGAGGTAAGGATAAATACAGGGGTTCATAAGCATGAACAATACTGACTATATAATTTGAGTATACTGAATAAGGATACATGCATGAATGCATAAACTATAACTGAAATCGTAGGAACACTGAATATCAAATTATAATAATTGGATTTCTGATAACTGATTCTACTAATACTAATGTCTGATTAACTGAGGTTGAGATCAGTCCTATCTAGCGGATGATCTCTAAATATAATGATAATAAAGATGATTAGCTGAATCTATGATTAGTCCTATCTAGCGGGTTATCTCAGAATCTAATGGTACTCGATACTAATTAACTGTATTGGAGATCAGTCCTATCTGATGGGTGATCTCTGAATCTGTTGGTACTGATACTGATACTGCTTGACTAAATCTGAGATTAGTCTTATCTAGTGGGTGATCTCTAAATCCATTGATAATACTAATGATTGACTATATCTAACAGTCCTTAATCTGAGCCACTGAGCTGAGTTCTTTTACTGAGACGAATTCTGAAGCTAAGACGGTGAGAGGTAGTCACCTAAACAACATGCCCCAAATCTAAACTAGTGGGATCCAACCTGTAATCCCAACTGAAAGGGTGTCAGTACCGTGCCACGGGTAAAGATAACTGCTATGGGTTCAGTCCTAATCTAGCGGGTGACCTATGAGACCAGTCCTATACTAGCGGGTGATCCTGGAGTATGTCAGTCCTATCTAATGGGTGACATCTTATACCTACACTTGATACGTAGTTTTGGAACTTAGGGATTGCTTCTGGGGATCTCTGTCCTATCTAGCGGGTGAGCCCCCATCCCTAGGTTTGCTAGGTGCTGAATCCTACTCCCAACTGGAAGACACTGAACTGATTACTTATTCATACTAGGCTTGACTGAGCTGTTACTGATCGTACTTATTTGATTGAGCTAAACTAAATTTACTGATTTTCATTGAATGATGGAATATTATTGAGTTCTTAATCGATTACTGAACTGAAGCTGGAATGCTATTGATATTGAGATTACTGATATTTCCTAAGTTCTTTAACTATCTGAATTCTGTAACTTACTGAGAGTACTACTAATCATGGCATGACTGATATTATCATGAAACTGACACTGGCACTAGACAAACAGCTAATTTGTCGGGTATAAATACCCTCAAGACTCGATAACATTAATAATACAAGATAGGACAACTCATACATAACATGACAATAGGCTATCCATAACACAATCAATGAGGCATTTCTTCAAGCACTTGAAAGTTTTAAACATGTAAATGTATAGGGAGTGCAAACTATTATCTCATAATTCATTCAATTCACATGAATCATAAAAACTCATAAATATATATAATCTTTGAATTTAGAAAAGGATTCTTGAACTTCATGGGTGGAAGGAGCCCCATAATCAACATCTAACATACCTTAGTTCTTGATTTTTGGAAGATTGGCGAAGAGACACTTGAATTTGGATCATCAATTGGAAAACCCTAACTTGTTCTTGAGAGAAATTGAGAGAAACCACTATAGTTTGTGTGAAATATGGCTGAATCATATGTTTTAGGTTTATATAAGAGTGGGAAAAATACTAAAATAACCTGGGATCTTGGCTATTTTAATGGCTGGAAAACTGGGTGCCGACGCGCTGATCGACGCGGCACATCGATGGCATTGATGCGATACCCGATGCATTGCGTCATGATTACATTGAGCCTCAGGACTTTTAACTCTTGCAACCTGTAACAATGTTAACAAACGAGGTCCAAAAAATCCAAAACTTATTCGGGAACCCCTATTGATATTTGGGATAATAAATTAACTAAAATACCAACTACCGAAGGTCAGGAAGGTCATGAAATAAATCATCAAAGTTCAAAGGCTTATGAGATGAAGAAGTTCCGACACTTATCCAAATTGTTTAAGCGTGAAGCTTCCCTTGACATGCTTTAAAGAGTTTTAACGATTAGGAAAATTTATGGGGTCTTACAATATCTCCCCCTTGGGAACATTCATCCTTGAATGGGACTGACTAGGCTGTGATTACTAGTAGACTGAACTTACTTAAGTGACGTAAATATCTAAAACATGAATATATGACTGGAACTACTAATATTCAAAAATCTCATACTGAACATACATATCTGATGCATAGATATTTGACAGAGTTGATTCTCATGAAAGCATGACTGAATTTACTGATAAGCTGAGCTTTTTCTACTGAATATGCATATCTAATGTACAAATATATGACTGAGCTGAATCTCGAATGCATGACTGAATATGCAATGATAACTGATATTAAGTTTGTAAGGAAAAATCTGAGCATGAAATCGAATGGGTTTAAGGCCATGAAAGTATCAGGGAAACATAGGGTATCTCCCCCTTGGGACACTATGTCCCTCTAAGAAGGATTACTTCACTAAGACCCTTGAGGAAAACTGTGGCGATGCACAAGGCACCTACAAGCTAGATTATGACTAAGCATCTAGGATCTGAAGCTAATGCGATACATGAACTAAACTAATCTTACAACTACTAGAACTTTCTATCTTTGAATAGTTACCTTCCTGAGATTTCTGATAGCATGACTAGATGGAAAGATAGGAAAGAAACTATATAAATCGACTACCTGACTACTAAACTGAATCGCTGGCTTTACTGACTAACTCTAGATGAAAACTTAAGCTCAAATAGGAGAAAAGGATCTAACAATACATATCATAAAGATAAAGGAGTTATAACGTACCCAAATCTATATTAGGAAAACCTTCTGGATTATGATGAGTCTAAAGTGCATAAAATCTATTCTGACGCTGACCACTAGTGGTACTGGAAGTGGCTCCTTTTTTACACAAATCTTTACTCCTTTGAGCCAATACTTACACTATTGCAACCTGTGGCCTGGATTACCATAAATAAAACATACCTTGCTGGCTACTCTACATGCACCTAGGTAGTTCTTACACATTCTTCACAAAGTAGTTAGGTACGCTCACTTCTCACACTACCCTGAGCATTGGCGCCTGGTATCCCATCAATTTTTCCATCCTTGAAATTTGGTACTGGTGCACTAGCTAAGGATGGATTTGTGACTGAAAACTTCTGACTATGCTGAGAATGGTTACCACGTCTGAGAAAAACTAAAACTACCTTTTCTGGATTTCTTATTCATTCTCTCTTTCTCCTTAGTTTTTTCTACCTCAATATGCTTAGCGTGTATTATTAGTCTAGAAAGATCCATGTCACTATTAAGCATAGCAGTCCTACACTCCTTAACCACTAACCCAGACATACCGGTCACAAACTTACTCATGCTAGATCTAGGGTCAGCCATTTGCTCGGGAATATACTTAGACAACTGATTGAACTTAAGGCAATACTCTTTCACTTACATAGAGCCTTGCCTTAGGTTCCTGAACTCTTCTACCTTAGCTTCCCTCATCTCAAGTGGGAAAAACTTATCTAAGAACGCATCCTGAAATATCTACCAAGTTATGAGAGCTGCATCCTTCCCTCTACTCTTCTTCCACATCACTACCCAATCATGAGCAATATCCTTCAACTTATAGGATGTCAATTCTACACTCTCCTCTTCAGAGACATGCATAATTTGAGTGATCTTATTTATCTCCTCAAGATAAAGCTGTGGGTCCTCGCCTGCTATTGACCCAAAGAATTCTAGAGGGTTCATTATTATGAAATTTTTGTCCTAGCTATGGCTGAATCCCCATCTTGATAAGGTGGGGATACAACCTGATAGTTACCCTGAACATTAGTTGTCACAGTGTAGGCTAGCACCTAAAAAGCTGTTCGAAACTCTATATGTGACACATTCTCATTCATAGGATCTATGGGCTGAGGTGGCTGGTTATCATTTCTACAGACATTAACTCTGTGAGGAGGCATATTCTATTAATAAAATAAAGAATGGATTAGACTGAGCTTCTTAGCTTGAGCTCATGCTCACTCGTACTACATGAATACTGAAAGAAGGGAGAATGTTCCTAAAACATCTTATAGCCTCCTGTACATAAATGTGGCATGCAATACACCCATACACAAGACTCTACTAGATGCGGCTTTACAGACTTACTTGGACACTGTTGAACCTTAGGCTCTAATACCAAGTTTGTAATGCCCCAAGTTTGGTACCCAAATGCTATACGGTGCTCATAATCCTGAAGGACCACAAGCTAACCCTCGACTGATATCTGTAACTGAGCACTAAAAAATACACTATAAAAATATAGAAAACTGGCAGAAAACTTGCCATAATTTTTAAATATCTAAAATACAACTGAAAACTGAATACTGATACATCTGTCTGAAAAGCCACTAAACTGTCTAAATTATGGAGTTGATGGGACAGGTCCCCGACTAATTTCGTCTACTAAAATGCTGAATCTAGTGCAATAATAAAATTAAGATTATCCTCGAAGGATGAGGACTCACTGCTACACCTACTGCTGCTGACTAAATTTGAATTGTTAAGGGTGCTCTGGATCTCGTCCTTCTGAACTTACGGTATAAAACACTATAGCATAGAAAAGTATGCATTAGTATGATTGAATGTTATGGTATGCTAGATAAGGTAAGGCTAAATGCAGGGGTTTATATGCATGAACAATACTGCCTAAATAATCTAAGTATACTGAATGAGGATACATGCATGAATACAGAAACTATAACTGAAATCATAGGAACACTAAATACCAAATTCTAATAACTGGATTTCTGATAACTGATTCTATTGATACTGATATCTGATTGACTGAGGTTGAGATCAATCCTTTCTAGTGGGTGATCTATGAATATTTTGATAATGAAGAGGATTAGATGAATCTGTGATTAGTCTTATCTAGCGGATGATCTCCGAATCTAATGGTACTCGATACTAATTGACTGTATTTGAGATCAATCTTATCTAATGGGTGATCTCTGAATCTATTGGTACTGATACTGATACTGCTAGACTAAACCTCTGAATCTATTGGTACTGATACTGATACTGCTTGACTAAATCTGTGATCAGTCCTATCTAGTGGGTGATCTTTAAATCCATTGATAATACTAATGAATGATTGTATCAACAGTTCTGAATCTGTGCTACTGAGCTGAGATCTTTTACTAAGACTGATTCTGAAGCTGAGACTGTGGGAGGCAGTCACCTAATCGATACGTCCCGAATATGAACTAGTGGGGTCCAACCTGTAACCCCGGCTGGAAGGGTGTCAGTACCATGCAACAGGTAAAGACAACTGCTATGGAGTCAGTCCTAATCTAGTAGGTGACCCTTGAGACCAGTCCTATACTAGTGGGTGATCTCGGAGTATGTCAGTCCTATCTAGTGGGTGACATCTCATACCTATGCTTGCTAAGTAGTTCTGGAACTTAGGGATTCCTTCTAGGGATCTCAGTCCTATCTAGTGCGTAAGCCCCCATCCCTAGGTTTGCTCGGTGTTGAATCTTACTCCCAACTGGAAGACACTAAACTAATTACTAAATCATACTAGGCTTGACTGACCTGTTAGTGATCGTACTTATTTGACTGAGCTAAACTGAATTCACTGAGTTTTGTTGACTAATAAAATATTATTGAGTTCCGAATCAATTATAGAACTGAAGCTGGAAGCTACTAATATTGATATTACTGAGATTTCCTAAGTTTTGTAACTATCTAAGTTCTAATGAGTTCTGTAACTAATTGAGAGTACTACTAATCATGGCATGACTGATCTTACCGTGAAACCGACACTGTCTCTAGACAAGCAGTTAATTTATCGGGTATAAATACCCCTAGGACTCGATAACATAAATAATACAAGACAGGATAACTCATAAATAACATGGCAATAGGCTATCATTTACAACACAATCAATAAGGCATCTCTTCAAGCACTTGGAAGTCTTAAACATGTAAATATATAGGGAGTGCATACTATTATCTCATAATTCATTCAATAAGGAATGCACATTAGTAGGAATGCATGCAACATATCATAATTCATTCACTAAGTCTTTTCAACAAACACTTGGCCTGCGTTAACGTTACACGATTGAGGATTTCTTGTCAACATGCTATAATGGCTCTATTACCATCACATAAGCATTTTATCAAACATACGGGGAGCATACTTTATTCAATACACCAAATTAACATGGTTACATCAATCAACATGCATTTTGAAGGGGATTGTCATGAACATCATATAAATATCACATACTAGGATCAAGGCTTGGAACTTTCTAAATAAAATATAAATTTAAACTCAATAACAACATGAACTTCAATTTCAATTCACATGAATCATGAAAACTCATGAATATATATAATATTTGAATTTAGAAAAGGATTCTTAAACTTCTTGGGTGGAAAGAACCCAAGAATCAATATCTAACATACCTTATTTCTTTATTTTTGGAAGATTGGCAGAGAGACTCTTTAATTTAGATCTTCAATTAGAAAAGCCTAACTTGTTCTTAAGAGAAATTGAGAGAAAGCACTATAGTTTGGGTGAAATATGGCTGAATCATGTGTTTTTGGGTGTTATAAGAGTGGCAAAAAGACTGAATAACCCTGGGATCACGGCTATTTTAATGACTAGAAAAATGGGTGCCGACGTGCTGGTCGATGCAGTGCGTCGATTGCATCGATACGATACCAGATGCATCGCATCATGATCATTTTAAGCCCTAGTAATTTTGACTCTTTCAACCTTCAACAATGTTAACCAACGCGATAGGTGACTGGCGTGCCAAGATCGTGTTGGTCTACTATTTTGAGACCGCAAACATGGTCTAAACGAGGTCCAAAAAATTTGAAACTTGTCTATAAACTCCTATTGATATTCTGGATCTTGAATTAACTAAAATATCAACTACCAAAGGTTGAGAAGGTCATGAAATAAATAATCAAAGTTCAAAGGCTTATGAGATGAAGATGTTCCAACTCTTAAGCCAAATTTTCTAAGTGTGAAGCTCCCCTTGACATACTTTAAAGAATTTTAAAGATTTAGAAAATTTTTCGGGTCTTACAACATGTAAATGCTTGGTCTTTCATTCACAAATATTACATGTTCATGTATACATGCTCAGTTATCTCATGCATTTCAGTCAGCCCTTGTCTCATACACTATTACATTCAAAGTACTGACCATGTACTTTTCTTTGTGCTATGTTGTCTTATAATATAGTTTTAGATTCTCCTATTCTTGAGTGTTCTTAGACAACTCAACATTACTCAGTAGTAGTAGTGGTTATCCTCATCCATCAAGGACATGATTTTTTTATTTCAGATATTTTAATACTTTCTTTTGTTCGCCATTCAGATTTAGTTAGGGGTTTGTCCCATCAACTACTCACGTTGTTTAGAGTCGTTCAGATAATTAGTTACACAGTAAGTCAGTCATTTCAACATTAATAGTTCTTTCAGATAGACAGTTTGGTTTCTAGTATTTTATCAGATATTTTAGACATGCTTTGATAAGTATTCTAGTATTCAATTTTACAGTACCTTATTAATGTATCTTCGGCTCATGTATATATTTGTGTTTTACTCAGTTCTCACAGTAGGTACCAGTTTATAAATTAACTTGTGGTCACTTGTGATCGTATGCACCATTGTCACGACTAGGGGGTAGCCTCAAGTCGGTAAAATAATTAGTATCAGAGCCTAAGGTTTTAAACCATCCTAGGGAGTCTGAAAGCCACATTGACTATAGTCTTGTGCATGGGTGTGAAGCATGCCACACTTATGGACAAGAGGATATGGGACATTTTTAGGAAAGTTTCCCTCTTTTCAGTGTTTATGTCGTGAGAAAGAGCATGAGCTCTATTTAAACTGTCTTTCTAATTAATCCTCTATTCTACTTACAGATAATTCCTCCCAGAAGAAATAATGAAAGAAGGAATGGGGATCAGCCTGCACCACTACTTATTCAGAAAGATCCCCTAAATAATCATGTCTTTCACACTAAATTTAGGCCTGCTTCCATGACTTTAGCCTATTTAGAGCTGCTCAGAACAACCAAAAAGTCATTGCCCCCATCAATCCAGTGGAAAATACAACTGCAACTAGGATATGAGATTTTACTCGGTTGAATCCCCCTTTATTTTCAGGATCCAAGTCTGAGGAGAATTAGTAGGAGTTTCTGGATATGGTACAAAAGGTGATTAATATCATGGGCATCACTTTGAGTGAGAGTATATAGATGGCTATATATCAGTTACAAGGTGTAGCTCACACCTAGTTTAAGCTATGGATGGAGGACTAAGGTATGGAGGCAAGGCCTGTTGAGTGGGAGAAGTTTCCATTAAAGTTCGGGGAATCTAAGGTTCAGGAGTTCATCAATTTAAAGAAGGGTAATATGTATGTGAAGGAATGCTCGTTTAAGTTCTCTCAGTTGGTGAGGTATGCTCCTACTATAGCGGTAAATAATAGGTCTAGAATGAGTAAGTTTGTATCTGGTATAGTTGATGGTGTGGTCAAGCAGTGTAGGATCACCCTATTTAGCTAGTGCCTAAGTTTAGGCAAGACAGTCGAGATAGAGCACCAGGATCTAATTTCCAGGGTAGTATAAATAGTGGTTGTACTAATCCACTCTGTAGGAAATATAGTAGGCACCATTAGGGAGAGTGTAAAGATCGTAGTGATATGTGTTTTGGTTGTAGCAAGCTAAGCCACTAGGTTCGGGTCTGTATGGTGGTCGCTCAGAGGGGTAGGAGTGATCTCCAATAGGGCATTCCAAATTTTCATTAGATCTAGTAGGTTTCCCAACTCAGCAGGGTTCCATATCCAATGCCACTAGTGGACAGCGCCAGAACAGGTTGTATGCACTCCATACTCGACATGATCAAGAAAGTTCTCCTAATGTAGTTACAGTTACGTTACAGGTCTTTTATCTTCATGTTAATTTTTTATTAGAATCCAAAGCTTTACTTTCTTTTATGACTCCTTATATAACCATCAACTTTGGAGTCAGTCCCGAAATATTAGCAGAGCCATTCTCAGTGTCTACCCTAGTGGATAAATTTATTATAGCCAGATGGGTATATAGAAATTGCTTGATCATAATATCTTAGAAAATTATCTTAATTGATCTTCTAGAGTTAGAGATAATTGATTTAGATGTCATTATTTTCATGGATTGGCTCCACTCATGATATGCCTTAGTATATTGTAGAAATAGAGTCGTTCAGTTTTAGTTTCCCAATGAACCAATTATTAAATGGAGGGGTAGTACTTCAATGCTTAAGGGTCAAAATATTTCATATCTTAAAGCAAGAAAGATGATATCTAAGGGGTGTCTTTACCATCTTGTTCAAGTCAAAGTCTCAACTATTAAGACCCCATGTCTTGAGTCAGTTCCTATAGTAGATGAATTTTCAGATGTGTTCCCTAAAGATCTTCCCAGAGTTTCTCCCGAAAGGGAAATTGAACTCAAAATAGATCTTCTTCCAGACACCCAACCTATCTCTATTCTACCTTATAGAATGGCTCTAGCCGTGCGTAAAGAATTGAAGGAACAATTAAAATATCTCTTAGATAAGGGTTTCATCAAGCTTAGTTTTTCCTCATATGGCACTCCAGTTTTCTTTGTGCATAACAAAGATGATTCTCTTAGAATGTGCATTGATTTCTACCAGTTGAATAAAGTCACAATCAAGAATAAGTATCCACTCCCTAGAATTGATGACTTGTTCGACTAACTTCAAGGTGCAAGTTATTTCTATAAGATAGACCTTAGCTCCGGCTACCATCAACTTAGAGTCAGAGCATGTGACTCATTTATGCCCCAGTTTTGGATATTCCATATGGTTTGGATGGATTTGTAGTTAATTGTGATGCTTCCAGAGTTGGTCTTGGATGTGTTTTGATGTAGAGATGCAAGGTCATAGCCTATGCCTCTAGGCAACTTAAACCACATAAAATAATTATCCTATCCATGATCTAGAGTAGGCTGCTGTTGTTTTTTACTTAAAAATTTGGAGACACTATCTTTGTAGGGTTCACGTTGATGTGTTCACTGTCCATAAGAGCTTACAGTATGTATTTACACAGAAAGATCTCAATCTTTATTAGAGAAGGTGACTTGAGTTGTTAAAAGATTATGATATGAGTGTGTTGTATCATCCAATCAAGGCTTATGTACTGGCAAATGCCCTTAGTAGATTGTCTATGGATAGTGTTTCTCTTGTTGAGGAAGACAAGAAAAAGTTAGTCAGTGAGGTTCATCAGCTTGCGAGATTATGTGTTAGGTTTGTTGATTCAGATAAAGGTAGTGTCTGGGTTCAGAATAGTTTGGAATCTTCAGTGGTTACAAAAGTGAAGGAAAAACAAAATAGGGATCCTAGTTTGGTTAAGTTGTAGGAAGCAGTAAGAGATTAGAAAGTAGAGGTTTTCTCCTAATGGGGAGATGGTGTGCTTCATCAGTAGGATAGGTTATGTGTTTCGTGTGTTGATGGTTTGAGACAATGAATACTTGTAGAACCACATGGTACGTGACATTCTATTTACCTAGGAGCCACTAAGATATACCGTGATTTGCGGGAAATCTATTGGTGGAGTGGTATAAAGAAAGATATTGTAGAGTTTGTGGCTAAGTGTCCAAATTGTCAGCTAGTTAAATTTGAGCACCAAAGGCCTAGTGGTACATTGTAGGAGTTTATCATCCCCACTTGGAAGTGAAAGGTGGTGATCATGGACTTTGTGACAGGGTTACCTAGTACGTGTCATTAGCATGATTCAATATGGGTCATTATAGATAGAATGACCAAATTAGCTCATTTCTTACTAGTTCATACTTCGTACTCAGCTGAGGATTATGCCAGGTTTTATCTTAGGGAATTAGTGAAGTTATATGGGATTCCATGTCTATAATTTTAGACAAAGGTACTCAGTTTACCTCTCACTTTTAGAAGGCTTTTCAGAAAAGTCTGGGTACCCAAGTTCATCTCAGTATAACCTTTTATCCTCAAATAGATGGTTAGGAAGAGAGGACCATTAAGATATTAGACGACATGTTGAGGGCCTATGTTATTTTCTTTAAAGATAGTTGGGATAACCACTTACCTTTGATTGAGTTTTCATATCACAATAGCTATAACTCTAGTATCCCGATGGCTCCATTTGAAGCTCTCTATAGAATGAGATGTAGATCTCCTATTTATTGGTTTGAAGTAAGTGAGGCTGAATTGATAGGTCCAGATTCATTGTTTGAGGTAATGGAGAAATTTTTGTTGATTTGAGAGATGCTGAAGATAGCCCAAAGCCATCAGAAATCTTATGCAGATATGAGAAGAAGAGATCTAGAGTTCAATTTTAGTGATTTAGTCTATTTGAAGATTTCAACTATGAAAGGAGTGAAGAGATTTAGAATGATAGGAAAATTTAGTCCCCACTATGTTGTCCCTTACTAAGTCTTGAATCATTTTGGAAAGGTAGCCTATGAGATTGAGTTACCTGCAGATTTGGCATCAGGGAATCCAGTATTCCCTGTTTCTTAGAAAAAAAACTGCATCAGTGATTCAACTGTTGTTGTTCCTTTAAAAAGTATGGATGTTCAGGATATCCTTTCCTACGAAGAAGTTCCAGTTGAGATTTTGATCATCAAATTCATAGACTAAGGAATAAAGAATTTTCCTTGGTTAAAGTTCTTAGGAGAAATCAGTCCATTGAGGGAGCAACTTGGGAAGAAGAAGTAGATATGGAAACCAAGTACCCTAATTTTTTTCCGTGAACTCAGATTCAACTTGAGGTAACAATTTTTCTTAGAATGACTCAATTTTGTCCTCCGTTTCAGCTATGTAATTGTTCTCATGTCATTGCATGCATTCACAAAATTAGTTCATCTTATGTATCATGCTTCAAACTCAGTTATGTAAACACGTTCCAAGTCATGCATGTTCTTATATAATTATAGTTTCCTCAGTATTCTTAGCTAATAGTCTCATATGAGGATGAAGTATCCCAAGGGGGAGATATTGTAATGCCCCATAGTATTCCAAGCTCGATTCATCTCTTAGTTGCATGCTTAAGGGATCTAAGACTTGAAAATTTTACTAAGTGTTGAGGGCCTAGTCATTTTCAAGACCCCTAAACTTTATGGATTTTAGTTTGGCCTTCCTGATCCTGAAATATTGGGTTTTAAGTGGATTCTTGGTTAGGGAGGTTAAAAGTATGTCTTGGATGAGTTTTAGGATTTTTGGATGAGGATAGGGATGTATTTCGATAGCTAAAAAAGTGAATCAATACGATAAGACCACAATGCATTGCTCTCTCCCATAGTGAGGAAAGCCATGATGCATTGACCTCTCCCTCGGAGTAAGTGATTTTGTGCATTTGGTGTGACATGTGGCTCTATCCCGCACAGTGTCATGGTTTAAGTGCCCAAAGTGTATTTAATTCATATCCCTCATCCTATTTCATCCTTAACACAAATTGGAACTTCCAAAAGGGAATTATTTGCTCTTATCACCCCAAATTGCTCTCAAGAAACCGGCCTCCTTCCCTAAGAACAAACCTAAACTTTATTCTGAAGAAATCAAGGGTTCAAGCTTCTAAATACAAGCAATCTTCAGGATTATAGCTATTAAACTATGTGGGATGTTCATCCATGGGTCCCTTTTCATCCATAGAGCCAAAAAAACCCCTTTTCAACTAAAGAATGGAGGTTTGTATGTTCAAGATGGATTAAATTCATGTGTTTCCTTAGTAGTTTGACTCAATTCATGATCAAGAATGATTCCATGAAAAGTTAGGTTAACCATGCTTTAAGTTTCAATCTCCCATGTTATATTTAAGTGTATTTCATGTTATATTGTAACGTTTTGATCTTAGTCACCTAACCATGTTGGTTTACCATGTGTGAAGATATTACCATATTCAAGTTCATGATTCTTACATATTTGATTAAATGTATATGTTTTGGGATCTTTGATCCATGATTTCATTCTACAGCCTTAAGCTTTGGATCATATTTTTATGATCATTCAGTGCTGGCGGGTTATGAACACCTGGTACCTATATGTTTTATGTGATTTCAGATTTTCAAGTAATGATTCAGTTAAACCATGGATATTATTATTTTACTCAGTTAATATAATCATGATGAGCGTTATCAGAAATAATATTCTTTTAAACTTAGTCCAGTTCAATTTAACTGTCAGTTCAGTAGGGAGTAGGATTTAGCACCGAGCGAATGCATGGATGGCGGCTTCCCTGTCAGTTTAGGAAGAGTTATTAGTAGTAGTCCCTTTATTCCAAAACTATGTATCTAGCATAGGATGTGAGGGGTCACCCGTGATTTTAGGCTTGACTTCCTCTTAAGGGTCACCCGTCAGTTTAGGCTTGACACCCTGGTCCTTTGGGACACCAGTTTAGTGGATCCATACAGCCAATGTTAGTTCCCATGGCATGGTATTGTCACCCTTTCAACTGGGACTATATGTTGGACTTCAATTAGCTTACATTGGGGCGTGTCGATTAGATGATACCTCCTACAGTTTCAGTTCAGTATTCAGAGTATGTCAGTTTAAGTTTGCATGACCAAGTATATAGTTATTCAGATTTCAGTCATCCATCTATATAGATTATTTCAGTAGGTGTTTATTCTTGGTATTCTTAGATATTACATGTTTATGTATACATGGTTAGTTATCTCATGCATTTTAGCTAGTCCTCATCTCATATACCAGTACATTTAAAGTACTGACCACATACTTTTAATTGTGCTATGTTGTCTTATAACATAGGTTCAGACACTCAGATTCTCAACCATTCTTAGACAACTCAGTGTTACTCAGCAGTAGTAGTAGTGAGTCCTTATCCATTGAGGACATGATTTTTTATTTAAGTTATTAGTACTTCCTTATATGTTCATTAGTCGGAGTTAGTTGAGGGTTTGTCCCATCAACTCCTCATGATGTTTAGAGGGTTTCAGACAATTAGTTAGAATTTAGTCAGTCATTTCAGTATTAACAGTTATTTCAGATAGACAGTTTGGTTTCTAGTATTTTATCAGATATTTCAGACATGCATTGATACATATTCCAATATTTAGTTTTATAGTACCTTATTAGTGTATCTTTTGCTCATGTATATATTACTATTTTACTCAGTGCTTATAGTATGTACCTGTTCATGTGTTAGTTTATGGTTACTTGTGATCGTAAGCACCATTGTCACAACTAGGGGTAGCTTCGGGTCATGGCATCTATGTGGATGAATAATTAGAGCTTGTGGCGTCAAGGATTCCACCTAGAAATGATAATTGAAATGGTATAATGATAATAGATTGCATGCGTAAATTGGTACACAATACCAATGATGTGTGCCTTGATGGATATATTGGTTCACTAAATGGGAATGTAGGGGTATCGAAGGACTGATACTGGAAACTCACATTTGCTGGCGTATTGTGATACGGTTAGGGCAGCCTCCACAGGTACACGGCCTTTCACACGAAGCCAAGCTCGGGAATTACAAAAGCTCCAAGCTTTGTTCATGCAAATGGCCGTGTGTGAGTTGGTGATTGAACCAACCAAGGACCTAAACGTTTTTATGTATGAAGAGAGGTCCTAATGTGTAATAAACTACTCTCCAAGGTTGGCACAAGAAGCAAGGGCAGATGGGTCATTTTACCCCTTTTGTTTGTAGTATAAATAGAACATGTTAGAGAGTTGTTCCTTAGTTTTTGAATGCTGATTTTGTAACCTAAAAACACAAAACATTTCCTCTCTCTTCCACTCATTGAAGCCGCCACTATTATCTAACAAGTAGAGGGATACTTGTGTTGTCTCTTTGGCTAGAAACAAGGGTTTTGAGGTTGTTGAGTGCCTCTTGGTCCTCGTAAGAACTTGGTGTTTATATTCATTAGACTTAGGGTCCTCTCTTGATGTTAGGGTTCTTAGTTTCTTGAATGTTATATGTCAAGTTATCTATCTTTCTTTATCTTGTTGTTGTTGTTGATTTTGTTATCTTAAAGTCTAGTGAAGCCGTGTGGGGCTCTTTTCGATTCACTAGCATTGTTATCTATCTTGTTGTTCTTGTGTTGTGGGCTGAAAAACCGAAGCTTTAAACTTGTTGTTATTGTGTTGTTGGACTGAAATCTGAGCCTACTTGAAGCTCTTGGTGTTGTTGGCTTGATTTTGTATCATTTGGTATCAAAGCAAGACCGGTTGTGTTCCAACATAACCCATCTTGGGCTAGTTCACGGCTTAAACAACTACACCAAAAAGAAATTCTGAAAATATGTCCATTAAAAGTTGAAACCAAGAATGATGTTGTATGTTTAGATCTAGGTGTTATTTTGCTTGTTTAGTGAGTTTCTAGTGTTGGTTTCTTTCTCACCAACACTAAAGTGTCTAGATCCAAAAGTTGAGCTTGAAAACTTGAACATTGTGTAGTGACTTGAAGTGGCCGAAAGTTGTATGTTGTTGATAACCAAAAAAAAAAAAATCGGTGGTTGTGTGTTTATGTGCTAAAGAAGTTGATGAAGTTTGTTGAGGTGTTCATCTTTTGAACTTGTTCATCTTGTTGTGTGCTCAAGTGGTAAGACAAGCTATAAAGTTGTTGTGAAAGACTTGCACCCATCACCTTTTAGTCTTGTCAATCACTTTTCCCTAATTCAAGGAGCCTTGTTTTGTGGGATTAGTCAACCAAACCCCACTTTCTTGAGTTTGAAAAGGGTGAAATACTACAAGATTTTATTTTTCCCACCAAAACACTTTGCAAACTATAACAAGTTGTGTGAATATTAACCCAAAACAAAAAAAAAAAAGAGAAGAAGAACGTGTGGGACCATTGCATGCTGCCACGTCGCTATAAGCTCAACTTAGGATATTCTTTGGTTGCTAATTGTTGATCCTTGGTTTCCCTTACTTGTTCCTAGAACTAATTAACAAACTAGTACCTTCCTACTAGGTTGTCAACTAGTTCCTTGAACCGTTTGTTCGTGTCAACGTTTATTTGAGTGCTTTTATTCGTTTGAACGAATTGCTGATTTTTGACTCTAGTCCGGCAAGAATTCTTTGAGTCTTCAAACAAGAATCCATTCCAGATAAGAGCTTACTCATACCTTAAAAATCTCACGGTTACTAGCCAATTATACAACACTTGTGGAACACGAACTTGTGGTGAACCAAAGCGGATAATACCTTGACAATGGAAGGAGCTACGTCTCATAATGCGGATACTAATGCCCTTGATTCTATGAGGGTCACTCTTGAGGCCGTTACCCGGACACTTGAAAGGTTGAATTCGGAATTTGGGGCCGTGAGAGGGGACTTGGCAGCAATAAGGGGGGAAGTGTCGACTATTAGTGGGAGACTAGAACAAGTGGAGAGTCAAAGGAACTCTCGTCCTTCTACTCCTCTACATGTATCTACCAATGGTCATGATAGGACCTCCTCCGCAACCATCACCCCCGAAACAGTCCACCAAATGCTAAATGCACCCCAAGCTCCACTAAATACCGCAAGCCAAACTACCTATTTTCCTCCAAACCGAGACTCCACTAGACCACTACATTTCCAAGCCCCTCCAATTCCACAAGAGGGATTTGGACGCCAAGTACCTCCACTAAATCCGAACCCTCCATTCCAAGCTCCATTAACCCAAAGACCGCAAATTCCAAATCCTCCGAATCAAAACGGCCAAGGCCGGCCAGCCCACTTTGAAGGATACGGTAGAGAGGAGTATGAAGGAGATGGAGCCTTTGAGGATGCTTATATGAGGGAGGAGGAGTTAAGAGGGGGTCGAGGAGAACCTAGGAGATACCGGGGGTATGGAGATAGGGGAAACCGACACCAAGAGAGAGACGTAGGCATCAACACCATCAAGTTGAGCCTACCCATCTTTAAGGGTGAAAGTGACCCCGAGACCTACTTCACTTTGGAATCGGCTTGTGACAAAGTTTTCCAAGTTAATGACATCTCGGAAGAAAAGAAGAGTTGCTACGCTATAGCTCACCTCGAGGGCTATGCTAACACTTGGTGGGAGTATGTTAAACGATTTGGTAATGAATTAGTGGATGGGCAGCCACCACCTTGGTATCGGTTGGGGTATTTGATGAGACAACGATACCTTCCCGAGAGATATCGTCGTGAGTTGCTTGCTAGATTATATGGCTTGCGGCAAGGAGGCAAGAGTGTGATGGCCTATTTTGACGAGTTCCAACAACTCATGTTGAAACTTGATCATCGTGGGGAGCAAATCAGTCACGACATCATCCGGTTCAAGTGTGGGTTGAACAAAGAGATCGCCACTCATTTGACCCTTCACCGGTTTGAAACCATTGACGGTATATTCCAAGCGGCCCTAGAGATTGAAAGGGAACTTAAGGAGAGATCAGCCTTCAAGGAAAGGGTACAAACCCCCTCGGGTTGGCCCAAAAACAAGGACCAACCCGCCCCTACGAAGCTGCCCGAGTCCAAAACAGTCCCTAAGTTCCCTCCAAAACCGGAGGCTCACAAATATCCCAACCCAAAGGGGTTCCAATGCTTCAAGTGCCAAGGTTGGGGGCATAAGTCCAATGAATGTCCGAACCGGTGCAATGTGATCCTACGAGAAGGGAAAGTGTACTACCTTAGTGAGGAGGTGGTTTTCGAAAGGGGGGAGGATGAGGCCGAGCCTCAAGATGGAGAGGGGGCTGAAAATGGGCCGAATGATGATGAATTAGATGGTAGTGAAGATGTCTATCCACAAGAAGGGGAGTGTGTGGTTCCAAACTTTGTGGTTAGACGTGTCATGATTAGTAAGGCGATGGATGACCCGAGTCAAAGGGAAAATCTATTCCATACTAAGTGTCTTGTAAAGGGGAGCGTGTGCACCTTGGTGATTGATAGTGGTAGTTGTACAAATGTTGCGAGCCATGCTATGGTAAATTTCTTGAAGTTACCAACTACACTACACACTAGTCCTTACAAGCTACAATGGTTGAACGATTGTGGTGAATTAAAGGTCACAAGGCAATGTGTGATTCGGTTTAAGGTGGGAAACTACCACGATGAAGTGCTTTGTGATGTGATCCCAATGCAAGCATGTCACTTGTTGTTAGGTAGACCATGGCAATATGACAGGTCTACTAAACATGATGGGAGGTCCAACCGGTATACGCTTGAGAAGGATGGCCGAAAGGTCACACTTCACCCTCTTTCACCCTCCCAAGTAAATGAGTGGCATCAAAAGATGAGAGAGTTAAAGAGAAAGGGAAAGGAATCCAGAAAGGGAGAAAAGGGGGGGAATGCCGTAGGTGAGGAAGTAGGGACATCCGAGGCTGTCCCAACGACAAGGGAGATGGAAAACGTAGTGATGTTGGCTAGGAGGAAAGAACTCTTCGTGGACCATGATGAAAACAAGCCGATGTTACTTTTGGCCCATTGTTTTAATACTAACCCCACTAATTCTTCTATTTCCCCTTTGATTTCTTGTGTGTTGCAGGAGTATGAAGATGTATTTCCTCAAGAACTTCCGCAAGGATTGCCCCCACTTCGGGGAATTGAGCACCAAATTGATTTGGTGCCGGGTTCACAACTTCCAAACAAACCGGCCTATAGGAGCAATCCCATGGACACTAAGGAGCTTGAAAGACAAGTTGAGGAGCTTCTCAACAAGGGATACATCAAGGAAAGCATGAGTCCGTGTGCTGTTCCGGTGCTTTTGGTACCAAAGAAGGACGGAACTTGGCGCATGTGCGTCGATTGTAGAGCCATCAACAAAATCACGATAAGGTATCGTCATCCAATCCCTAGACTAGATGATATGTTAGATGAGCTCCACGGATCTTGTTTGTTTTCTAAAGTGGACCTTAGGAGCGGCTATCACCAAATTCGCATGCAACCCGGTGATGAGTGGAAGACCGCATTCAAGACAAATTCGGTCTATATGAGTGGCTGGTCATGCCCTTCGGCCTTACCAATGCTCCTAGCACATTTATGAGGCTAATGAATCATGTAATGAAGCCTTATATTGGAAAGTTTGTGGTGGTTTACTTTGATGATGTGTTGGTGTATAGTAAATCTATTGATGATCATGTAATGCATTTGAGATGTGTGTTTGATGTGCTCCGAAAGGAGAAGCTGTATGCCAACATGGAGAAGTGTTCTTTTGGTGTTGATAAAGTTATATTCTTGGGTTTTGTCGTGAGCTCAAGGGGTGTGGAAGTGGACGAGTCCAAGATAGACTCTATTCGAAGTTGGCCGACCCCTAAAACTATTGGAGAAATCTGAAGTTTACATGGGTTGGCAAGCTTTTATAGGAGGTTTGTCAAAGGATTTAGTTCCATAGAAGCCCCCTTGACCGAGGCAATTAGAAAGGACGGACCCTTTAAATGGGGTGATGAGCAGGCTAGGGCTTTTGAGGCCTTGAAAGCTACGCTCATCTCGACGCCTTTATTGCAATTGCCCGATTTTGATAAGATGTTTGAAGTAGAGTGTGATGCTAGTAAGGTTGGCATCGGGGCTGTTTTGATGCAAGAAGGTAAGCCCGTTGCTTATTTCAGTGAAAAGCTCAAAGGGGCAACTCTTAATTACTCAACTTATGATTTGGAGTTGTATGCCCTTGTTAGAGCCTTGGGAAATTGGCAACATTATTTGTGGCCTAAGGAGTTTGTGATACGAACGGATCATGAGTCGTTGAAACACCATAAGATCCAAGACAAGTTGAATAGGCGTCATGCTAAGTGGATTGAGTTCATCGAGACTTTCCCTTATGTAATTCATTACAAAAGGGGAAAGGAAAATGTTGTTGCCGATGCCTTGTCTAGGAAGCATGTGCTTGTTGCTACCTTGTCTTCGAAATTGATGGTTTTTGAGAGCTTGCGGTTGTTGTATCTCGAGGATCCTACCTTTGCACCTATTTTTAGGGAATGCGAAGAGTGGGGAAGGGACCGTTGGCTTAAGGAGAATGACCATTCCTCCTACTCTCGGTTCGATGGGTATTTGTTCAAGGGGAGGAGGTTGTGTGTTCCTTCTAGTTCTTCGAGGGAATTATTTGTGAGGGAGGCCCATGACGGAGGCCTCATGGGTCACTTTGGGGTAGACAAGACCCTCGGAATCTTAGAGGAGAACTTCTATTGGCCCAAAATGCGCAAAGACGTCACTAAAATTTGTAGTCAATGCGTGGCCTGCCGGAGTGCGAAATCTTGTCTCCTACCTCAAGGATTATACACCCCACTCCCTACTCCCCTTAGGCCTTGGTTGGACATTTCGATGGATTTTGTTTTGGGGCTGCCAAGGACTAGAAAGGGCCGAGATAGCATTTTTGTTATTGTTGATAGATTCTCTAAAATGGCTCATTTTATTCCATGTGCTAAAACCGAGGATGCTCGTAGTGTAGCCTCATTATTTGTTGCACATGTTGTAAAGCTTCACGGGGTACCGAGGACTATTGTGAGCGATAGGTACTCCAAGTTCCTAAGTCTCTTTTGGAAGTCCATGTGGGGTAGGCTTGGAACGAAGTTACTTTTCTCCACGTCTTGTCACCCACAAACCGATGGCCAAACGGAGGTAGTAAATAGAACCTTGGGGTCTATGCTACGTTCTATGGTTAAAGGTAAACTGACTTCATGGGAAGATCACCTACCCTTGGTGGAATTTGCATACAACCGGGTAATATATTCGAGCACGGGAATGACTCCCTTTAAATGTGTTTACGGCCTGAATCCCCTTACCCCTTTAGATCTCACTCCTTTGTCTAGTGATCTCATGACCAGCTTAGATGGAAATAAAAGAGCCGAGGCAATGAAGAAAATGCATGAGACGGTGCAGATCAAGCTTGAAAAGAAGAACCAAGAGATTGCAAAAAGGGTAAACAAAGGGAGAAGAAGGCTTGTGCTTGAACCCGGAGATTGGGTGGGGGTGCATCTTCGAAAGGATCGGTTTCCAGCTCAAAGGAAGTCCAAATTGCTGCCAAGGGGTGATGGTCCTTTCCAAGTACTTGAGAGAATCAATGACAACGCCTACAAGATTGACCTTCCACCGGAATATCAAGTGCACAACACTTTCAACGTTGGTGATCTCTCCCTTGTGGATGCGGTTGAAGATGACCAAATGCTGAATTTGAGGTCAAATTCCTCTCAAGATGGAGAGGATGATACGGTTAGGGTAGCCTCCACAGGTACACGGCCTTTCACACAAAGCCAAGCTTGGGAATTACAAAAGCTCCAAGCTTTGTTCATGCAAATGGCCGTGTGTGAGTTGGTGATTGAACCAACCAAGGACCTAAACGTTTTTATGTGTGAAGAGAGGTCCTAATGTGTAATAAACTACTCTCCAAGGTTGGCACAAGAAGCAAGGGCGGATGGGTCATTTTACCCCTTTTGTTTGTAGTATAAATAGAACATGTTAGAGAGTTGTTCCTTAGTTTTTGAATGCTGATTTTGTAACCTAAAAACACAAAACATTTCCTCTCTCTTCCACTCATTGAAGCCGCCACTATTATCTCACAAGTAGAGGGATACTTGTGATGTCTCTTTGGCTAGAAACAAGGGTTTTGAGGTTGTTGAGTGCCTCATGGTCCTCGTAAGAACTTGGTGTTTATATTCATTAGACTTAGGGTCCTCTCTTGATGTTAGGGTTCTTAGTTTCTTGAACGTTATATGTCAAGTTATCTATCTTTCTTTATCTTGTTGTTGTTGTTGATTTTGTTATCTTAAAGTCTAGTGAAGCCGTGTGGGGCTCTTTTCGATTCACTAGCATTGTTATCTATCTTGTTGTTCTTGTGTTGTGGGCTGAAAAACCGAAGCTTTAAACTTGTTGTTATTGTGTTGTTGGACTGAAATCCGAGCCTACTTGAAGCTCTTGGTGTTGTTGGCTTGATTTTGTATCATATTGGTTGGTCTTGATGACCATGTTATTTGTCACACTACACACACACACACACATACACACACACACACATATATATATATATGTATATTTATTTATCATGGATGGCAAAGGGTCGTGGATTCCCCTACCTCTATGATATCTCTGGTTTGTGGTGCTAACACGCACTGGGGCCTATCCATTAATGGGGGTTGGAACCATATAGCTCATGGGTGTTTTATGACGGTTAAGCTACATATTCGTAGATGATATTTTACTTTCATGCTAAACCTTGTTCCCTATACCAATATGTTTTATATACATGTGTGTACACATATAGATTTTACTCTAGTATTAACTTGGCATTATTTTATCCTTTCCCTGAGTTACATACTAGTGCTCGACTCATTAATCATGTCTGAATGTTGTATCCCCATACAATGCCAGAACTAGAGACACTTCTAATTCCCTTGCGTAGTGATAGGTGATCTCAAAGTTTCTTGCAAGCCAAATTAAAGTAGTGAACCTCCTTATTTCGAAAGGCCTATTGCTTCTTGGTTAAGTTATGTCAAAGACTATCTTTCAGTTTTTTTTTGAGTTATTCACTTATCTTGTTCATGTATATTGGGTTTCTTCCACTGTTGTTAGGTATTGTATTCTATTTTACTAGGGAATAAAGGGGTGGTCTTTGGTCCTCTGTGGGATTAAGATATCCATCATGGTCTGACCATAGTGTGGGTCATGATAAGCTTGTTATCAGAGCACGGTTTAGAGTCATTGGGAGTCAATAAATCAATGTCAAGTAGAGTCTTATTTATGGGTGTGTAGTGTACCACACTTATAAGGGAGAGGCTGTAAGGAATTTACAAATATTTTCCATTTCTTATGATCTATTTTTAGGCTATAGAGTCTAAGATCTTGAAATCTCCTCTAATTCTATTGTTTTCATTTCAGCTCATGCCTTCCAGAAGATCTGATGCTCGTAGAAATTCCTCTGTCCCCTTATAAAAACAATGTGGATGAGACTCATCCTACTTATGTTGTACAAATGCGATCTAGGGTCCCAGTTCCTGATTGTAATATCCCTCATGGGATTCCACTGATTCTTATCAGTCCTTCTAGGTCTTTTCGAGCTAAGTATGATCGATCGCGACCAACTCAAGGGGACATTTCAAACTATTCATCAGCTGACTAAGGTTGTGACTT
This sequence comes from Capsicum baccatum var. pendulum, assembly GCA_030864225.1. NCBI lineage: Eukaryota > Viridiplantae > Streptophyta > Magnoliopsida > Solanales > Solanaceae > Capsicum > Capsicum baccatum. The sequence goes on along the minus strand of CM061560.1, from coordinate 151,313,718 downwards.
CTTAGTCTCGTCAGCCTACTATGTTGGTTCTGTTTATCCATCTTCTAAGGTCACTATGGTTGACTAGTTCATTAGGTTGAATCATCCGACCTTTATAGGTTCTAAGGTTGAGAAGGATTCTCAAGGGTTAGTTGATGAGATAGAAAAGATATTAAGGGTGATGCATGCTACTGATGTAGAGGGTGTAGAGTTTGCCGCATACCAGTTGAAGCATTTAGTTTATCAGTGGTATGAGAAGTGAGAGTAGTCAAGGGGTGATGATGCGGAGAATTCTATGTGGTACGATTTTTCCAGTGGCTTTCTTGATGACTTCTTTACTCAGGAATTGAGGGAGTCGAAGGCTAAGGAGTTTGAGAATTTGAGGAAGGGGAGGATGATAGATAAGGAGTATTATTTGAAATTTCATCAGCTGTCTCATTATGCTCCGGAGTTAATGTCTTCTATGAGGTCTAAGATGAGGAAGTTTTCTTAGGGTTTGTCTTGGGACTTGGTGTTGGAGTGCAAGGTCTCCTTGCTGAACAAGGATATGGATATCTTTAGGTGTGTGTGTTACATCCAAGTGCACACACAAGTGTACGTAGTCTCACCAAGTAATACAGTGGCCTTAAATAAAGGCTAATATCAACCCCACAGGGACTAGTGTTAAGCAACTATCCTATTCTAGTTCAACTATTGAGATAAAGTAACCACGAGAGTTTTAGAGTTATAAACTAAAAGTAAAGTAACTAATGCAGAAAAGTAATGACTTTGGACAATCAATGATAGAGACCCAGGGTTAAAGCTATTTAAAAGATCATACTATGCTATTGAACTTCATTCATTGAAACGCTTATCTTGGTAGTTGATTCGTAGGGTTTATTGCATGATCATGGTCTCCTGACCTCTAATCGTTTACCTAACTTGGACATTACAAATACATCATTGAGAGGGGATGTAATAATCCAATTACGTTCTTAAATATTTCATTCTACATGTGAATCAAGTAAGGCTTCTAGGAACATCCCTGTCCTAGATGCTAATTCAAATTTCTTATTTCATAAAAGAATAAGAAGCCTACTTTGTTATCCCCATGTTCTATCTTCCAATCCCCCCTCCCGAGATCACAAGGTCGACAATGAATATATTCTAAGGGTCGTGAATCCTTAAAATAGTTAAAACACAGATAAACAAACAACCAAATATGATAAGCAAATAAACTAAATCAATTCATAACGGTAGTAGTCATGTTCTTGGCTTTAGCCCTGAAAAGGGGGCGTTTAGCCACTAATCATCATAATCATTATCCAAATAATTGTATGAATGATCAAAATCATAAAGAATATAAATTAAATAATGTAAAACCTAAAAATAAATTTGATGTTGTCCAAGACGTCACAAGATGATTACAAGACGTGCACAATGTTGTATTTATAATAGAACTCATCCAAGCTTGTAGGGAATGTCCAACATATCACCTTTTATTTATCATGAACTAACCAACATGATTCCTCTAATTTCTACTGGCAATACCAATGCTTCACATTGCAAATCTTTTCAAGGGAGTGGTGTGTCGCGGGGCAAACATGTTGGTTCACTGGAAATAGCCTCCAAAATTTCTTGGAAGTGTTCAGTCCATCCATACTTTGTAGTGTTATTTTGCCTTCAATTACAGATTATTCGTCTTCAAACAAATCTTTACTATAGGCATCATAAGCAGAGGAAACTCTAAACTTCAACTACTATAAGACACTCAATCTAGTACTACAAAGACTACACAGAATGTAAGTTTCTACAAAGCATGTTATGTACACAATTGAAAGTTCAAGAACCCTACTCCTAAACATCCTAGCCTATAGAATTGACTAACCTAATTGGAAAAATCATGCATATTGTTCAATACAAGGCATCATACAAATCACAACATTCATCAAACATATGCCCTCACCACAAGATATTTACTCATAATTACTTGTATAAATACAATTTATAACAAAATGGGTACAAGAATCAAGTTACGGTCAATCTCACAAGGAATTCAGAAGTTACACATAATGAACCATAGGCTTGCCCTTAGTGTAGTGCTCCACTAATATCAGAATGATGAAGCTTAGGATCAAATAGGTCTTTAATAGTTGTAATATTGGCTAAGGGATAGGTAGGAACTATTTTGGACAAGAATAGTGATTGTGTTTCCTAAGCAGTTTAATACACTACATCATACAGTTAACACCAATCTCCAACAACCAACTTACACCATTTTTTTCTACACCATTTTTTATTTGCACCCCATTTTTTAAGCTCATTCACAAACACTATGGTGGGAGTATGTTATGTACATAACTTTCAATTTCACCATTTATCTAACCCACTTTATGCTACGTACCCTTATGATAGCCACCCTCAACTTAAGCAATTTGCCTTAGTTGAGGTGCATAATGTCCAAGAAGGACCATGGCCTAAACAGGTTCATTGTAACATAATTGGGTTAAAAATGGGAACTTCTTTAGCACAAGTTTCTCAAACTCCCAACCACAGCATAACAATTATTACAAACCAATAACTATCACTTTGGGGCTTCACTTTCACCTTTTCTCCTCTTTATCTCAAACTCCTTACTCAATTAATTTTACATTATTATGCTTAGGAGATTTTGGAACAAATTAAAGTATATCAAAGAAAGGGTTATGATACGTATGAGGCTGCCAAAAAAAAGCTAAAGGCTTGATGGGGCTAACTAGTATTATGCACAAAGGTAGGTCACAAAAGGTATGAAACAAGGCTATCAAAGAAATGCCTAAATCATCTCTTAAACCCACACTCTTTATTTCGCTTTGTACACTCACCAGGCAGGTTATAACATCAAATGCAACAAGCAATATACAATGAACTCACATGCACATGGCACATGCTTGACTCACATAGGGTCATCATAGACTCTCAACCAAACAATAGCATGAATTCAAAATTTAAACCAATAAGTACAAGAGTCATAAACATGAGTCTAGGAGTCTAATGAGTGGTAATTCACACACTCAACATGATTTTTACAACCAAAACACTTGCATTATGTAGTAAAAAATAGCACCAACAAGAACATCTTATTTATTCCTAACATACAAAAAAAATAAATTTACCCTAAAAATAGGAATTTCCCACCCCACACTTGAAAATCTACTTTGTCCACAAAGTATACTTTAAAAGGTAGAGATAAAATACTCCCTGAGGCCTCTAGGCCTAGCTAGTAGCACCTTTACACATCAAAGTGATTCAGGGACCCCACACTAAGTTTTCCCAATGCTCCTTAGCTCAAATTCCCATTACTCAGACTTCCCATCAACCTGTGACTTAACAAAAACAAAAGCTAGTAAAGTAAAAACAAAAAATACTGAATATAAAACATACCTACTTAACTTGGGTTGCCTCCCAAGCAGCACCTGATTTAGTGTCGCGACATAACCCAACTTATGGCTCATCCAAATTCCTTCATCTTTTTCCTCACACTTGGAGGCCCTCTTCTTATTCATTTTTGACCTCTTGATTGTGAACTCTCAAGGTCAAAAACTTTGTTAACTATAACCTTAATAGGATCATCAATCATCATCATGTCAGGCTTAGGTAGTTGATGCTTCGGCTTCTCAATGAGGGTATCCGAAGAGGTCTTTTGTGGAACAAGTTCTACCACCCCACACTTATCCACTTCAATTATAGTAATCATGCATAAGTCATTATAATGGGATAGTGTGTTAAGTGGTTTATACACTTTAAAAACTGGCTCTTCATCCTCCAACCTCATTGTGAGTGTGCCCACTCTCACATCAATTAAAGATCCCTCCATCGCTAAAAATGGATGTCCCAAGATGACTAGTACGCTTTCATCTACCTTAAAATCTAAAACAATAAAGTCAGCAGGAATAATAAATTTACCAACCTTTATGAGAACATTCTCTATTACTCCTTTAGGATGGGCTATGGTCCTATTTACTAGTTGTAGTAGCAGAAAACTCGGTCTAGGCTTTCCCAAACCCAATGTGTTGAAAAATGATAGAGGCATCAAGTAGATACTTTTGCCTAAATCACTAACTGCCTAAAACACCTTGTTGTTGCCAATCTAAATAGTGAGAGTTAACTTTCCAGCGTCCTTAATCTTTTTAGGCATCTTTTGAGTACTCAGACTTCCTCGACTTTTTAATAACTTTTTCATTTACCTGTTCAGTTACCACATCAACATCTACCTCCTTAGTTACCTTTGGAGGTTTTTCATTAAGCTCTTTACCACTTCTCAAAGTGATTGCCATTACTTATTTTGGCTTTTCAGTATAACTTGGAAACCCACATTGAGGACTGGTACTTTTTGACTACTGTATCAAACCTAACTATAACTCTTAGCTCTTTGTAATGGTCTATTGATTCTTCATATCTTCTGTCAATTTTGATTGGGCAGCTAGAATCTGTTTCATCATCTCCTCCAAATTGCTATTTGTAGACTGATTTACTTAAGCTTAGGGTTGCTGAAACTACTGCTGCTGGGCATTCCATTGCTGATTCAATGACTGAGTTTGCCATTTTATGTTGTATGTGTTCCAATAGTTAGGAATTTGAATATTCTCCTTAGACATGACAGACTTAGGATTTTCAGCACATATATTTGTGGAGTGATGTCTATTTACAAACACCATACACCAAATGCTTTTCTACTGAATTGCATTTACATTGGGTACAGGTGGTGTAGCTCCCAGTTTTATGTTGCTGAGCTATGTAGTAAACTTATTTTGTAATACAACAATCTAAGGGAATATTGTGGTAAACTTATCCACCTCTAAAACACCAGCAACCTTCTTTGTAGCATTCTTTGAGTCTGAATGCCACTTTGGATTTCCTTATGCAATTTTTTCAATAATGTATATAACTCAACGTACGTCATCTACAAATCTTGACCATCTATAGTTGAATCAAGCAAAATCTTTGTGTTATGGTCTAGTGACTCAACAAAAATATGATCTAATACCTCATTGGACTGCTGATGGTATAGATAGCCTCATAGATAAGCCTCGTAATGCTCTTAAGCATGATATAAATTTTTGTATGGCTTCTATTTGAAGCACACAATCTCATTGTAAAGTCTCACAGCCTTGCCAGATGAGAAGAAATGGATGAGGAATCTCTAAGATAAATCATCCCATGATGTGATTGAATTTATCAACTCAATATTCAACTACTTCTTTGCTTCCCCTAATAGTTAAAAGGGGAATAATGTCATCCTTACGTAATCATTTAACACACCCGTAGGGATTAATATGTCACTAATCTCTAGAAAGTTTCACAGGTGAACTTGTGGATCTTTATGTGATAGCTCGATAAACTATCCAATGCTAATCAGAAGTTGGACCATATTCTGTTTGAGCTTAAAATTTATCCCGTGGCCTATTTTGTCAAAAGGGAGGTCAAATTAGTTGGAAGTCAGAATGCCACTTCTCTAACTATCCTATGGGCTACTTTTTCTTCATCCATGGGAGCAGGACTTTCTTGATCTTCTTCTATTTATGGAATATGGGGGAGTAGGATTGTATCTCTTCTTCTTTAATAGAAACATTGCTCGGGTTTGGGGTTTGGTTCAATAAATTCCCTATCCCTTGCCAGATTATTAGCCTAAAAACATATTTCCTACAAATACAAAAACAAGTCCAAGAATAAAGTTCAAAAAAAATCTAAAAAGTAAGACTAAAATAAAAATAGTTGCCAAATTACTAGTCCCTGGCAACGATGCCAAAAACATGTTGCACCCAAGCGTACACGCATGTGTACGTGGTCTCACCAAGTAATATAGTGTCCTTAAATAAAGTCAAATATCGATCCCACAGGGACTAGTGCTAAGCAACTATCGTATTCTAGTTCAACTATTTAGATAAAGTTACCATGAGACTTTTAGAGTTATAAACTAAAAGTAAAGTAACTAATGCGGAAAAGTAATTACTTTGGACAATCAATGGATAGAGACCTAGGGTTAAATCATGTCAAACAATCATACTACGCTATTAAATGTCATTCATTGAATCTCTTATCTTGGTTGTTGATTGATAGGGTTTATTGCATGATCATGGTCTCCCGACCTCTAATCATTTACCTAAATTGGACATTACAACTACCTCATTGAGCACGGATGTAATAATCAAATTAAGTTCTTAAAGCTATCATCATACATGTAAATCAAGTAAGGCTTCTAGGTACAACCCTGTCGTAGATGCTAAGTCAAATTCCTTATTTCATAAAAGAATAAGAAGCCTACTTTGTTTATCCCCATATTCTATCTTCCAATTCCCCTTCCGAGATCACAAGGTCGACAATGAACATATTCTAGGGTCTATGAATCCATAAAATAGTTTAAAAAAGGATAAAAAACAACCAAATATGATAATCAAATCAAACAAAATCAATTCATACCGATAATAGTCATGTTCTTGGCTTTAACCCCGAAATGGGGGCGTTTAACCACTAATCGACATAATCATTATCCAAATAATTGTAAGAATGATAAAAACCACAAAGAACCTAAATTAAAGAATTTTAAACCTAAAAATAAAGTAGCATCAGACTCCAATGTAGTCCAAGATGATTACAAGACGTGCACAATGTTGTATTTATAGTAAAACTCATCCAAGCTGTGTAGGGAATGTCAAACACGTCGCCTTTCATATATCATGAACTAAAAAACCTGAATCCTTGAATTTAACGTGGCAATACCAATGCATTGAACTTCAAATATCTTCAAGGTAGTGCTGCATCGCGGGGCAAATGCGTTGGTTCACTGGAAATTGCCTTCAAAATTTTGGCAAAGTGTTCAGTCCGTCCATGCTTTGTGGTGTTATTTTGACTTCAATACAAGATTGTTAAACATCAAAATATCATAAAAGTTAAATCACAAATAATTCTACATGATCAAATACCAAATATTGAAGATCAGAACAACAACAATCCGTGATGATGAACCACAAACATGAGCAACTAGGCTAGTCCATATTGATCTTCAACTTATTTTTTTGACTCTTGACTTAATACAATTTCACTCTACACATTAAAACCAAGTTGTTCCATATATAATTACATATTTAAACCATCAATAACTTATTTAACACATTAGAATCCATCAAGATAGACTAGACACACACCCAGCTCAAGCTAGTAAAACTAGTTTTTTGGATTAAACTCTAAATGACTCAATTAACTATAAACTGGATTAAACTACACCTTGACCAGTGTAATAACATAATTAGACATGTCGATGCTTATTTCTATCATAATTAACACATTAAGCACAAGAATAACCCTCTAAATAAGGCTATATAAGTTAAGATAGCAACACTAAGTTGCATAAATACACCTAACATCGTTGTGGTATACGTGTAACAAGTTGAAAAGTAAAGTAAGAAACATACAGAGATAGAGAAAGGAAGAGTAAGAAGTTTAGATACTTGGAGCAAGGTGGAGGTCAATAACGTAGTAGTAGAAATAGTAGATAGTGGGACAAGAGAAAAGTGTGGGGAAATTCTAGTTCTTATTCTATGGCTAGTGCTCCATATTCTAAGCCATTTAGGGATCATTTATTTTAGACTAATAGCAGTATTAAGGCATAAGGTTCCGACTCTCAGGCTAGTGGGGCTCAATTATCCCCATCTTATTTTTTTTGTCATTTCTTTAGGCAGGTGTACCATAGAGTTCATGAAGAGGGGAGGAATAAGTACTTTAATTGTGTTCAATTGGGATACTTGCAGTGACACTATCCATCTAAGATCGCTTGTGGAGATACAAAGATATTTGTTGCTACTTCTTCAGCTCCTGTGCTAAAGGGTGCTTCTTCTGGCACTAATATGGGCTGAAATCGACTCTATGCTCTTGCCACACACATAAAAAATATAAGGAATCTCCCAATGTTATTGCTAGTATGTTACATATTTTCTTTCATGATATATATTTTATTCTTGATCCGGGGTCTACTCCCTCTTATACTACCCCTTATGTGGCTATTTATTTTGGTTTTAGTTGTGAGAGTATTTTAGATCCCTTTTCATTGTCTACCCTAATAGGTGATTCTGTTGTGGCTAGAAAAGTCTATAGGGGTCGTGTGGTATCTATTTGTGTTAGGGAGACACTGGTGGATTTGATAGAGTTGGATACGTTAGATTTTAATGTGATCTTGGCAATGGATTGGCTCTATTTATGGTATGCATCTCTTAATTATAGGACTTGAAAGGTCAGTTTCTAATTCTTGAATGAACTGGTGATAGAGTGGGAAGGGAGTTTCCTAATGCCTAAGGGATGGTTTATTTCTTATCTTGGAGCCCGAGAATTGACTTTCAAGGGGTCTCTATATATTTTAGTTTAGGTTAAGGATTCTAACTCTAAAGGTCCTTCCTTATAATCTATCTCGATAAGTTTCCAGAAGTGTTTCCAGATGATCTTCTTAGTATTCCTCCCGATTGAGAAATAGACTTTGGGATTGATCTCTTTCCAAATATCCATCCTATCTCTATTCCTCTCTATAGAATAGATTCTTCTCAGTTGAAAGAACTTAATGATCAGTTGAAAGATCTTCTTAATAAGGGTTTTATTCACCCTAGATTTCTTCGTGGGGTGCTCCAATGATTTTTGTACATAAGAATGATGGGTATCTTTGAGTATGCATAGATTATTGGTAGTTGAATAAGGTGAGTGTGAATAAAAAGTACCCTCTTCCTAGGATTAACAACCTTTTTGACTAGCTTTAAGGTTCTAAATACTTTCCTAAGATCAATCCTCGGTTAGGCTATCATCAGTTGAAGATTAGGGTGGTAGATATCCCTAAGACTGCTTTCTGTACCCAATATGGTCACTATGAGTTTATAGTTATGTCCTTTGGGTTTACCAACACTCTAACGGGGTTTAAGGATCTTATGAACTAGGTATTTAGGCAGTTCATGGATTTATTTGTGATTGTGTTTATTGATGATATATTGGTATATTCTAAGAGTAAGGAGGATCAATCCAATCACCTCTGAGTAGTGTTACAGACTCTTAAGGATTGACACTTGTACGTCAAGTTTTTGAAGTGTGAGTTTTGGTTGAATTTTTTAACCTTCCTTGGTCATATAGTTTCTAGTAAGGGGATCATGGTGGATCCACAGAAGGTTGAGGTAGTTAAGAAGTAGCCTAGACCCCTGACTACAATTAACATTTAGAGTTTCTTGGGTTTATCTGGGTATTATAAGAGATTATAGAAGAGTTTCTCTTTGATTGCTGCTTCATTGACTAAGTTGACCCAAAAAGGTACGATTTTTGTGGTCAGATGCTTGTGAGGGTAGTTTTTAGAAGTTGAAGTATAAGTTGACTACTGCTCTAGTTTTGACCCTACCTGAGTGTATTGATGGTTTTTTGTTTTAATGTGATGCATCTCGTATGGACTGGGTTGTGCGTTGACACAGCATGACAAAGTTATAGCTTATGCTTCTAGGCAACTAAAGGTTCATGAAAGGAAATATCTAACTTATGATTTGGAGTTTTTGGCTAAGTTATTTGCATTGAAAATTTAGCATCACTATTTGTATGGAGTGCATGATAACATCTTTTTAGATCATAAGAGCCTACAGTATGTGTTCACCTAGAAGTAGTTCAATCTCAGGCAAAGGACATAGCTTGAATTTCTCAAGAACTATAATGTAAGTCTTCACTATCATCTAGGTAAAGCTAACATGGTTGCTAATACTCTTAGATGATTGTCTATGGTAGCTTATTTCATGTGAATGAGGAGAAGTGAGATTTGGTAAAGGATATTAACAATTTGGCTAATCTTGTCGTTCGTTCGTTAGTTTTCAAGGATGGAGGTGTAATAGTGCAAGAGGTGGTGAAATCATCTCTTGGTGCAAAGGTGAAGGAGAAGTAGGTTTTGGACCCCATCTTGATGCTGATTAAGAATGACGTAAGTCACCAGAAGGTAATGACTTTTTTAGATTATTGGAGGTGGCATCTTGAGGTACCAAGGTAGTTTATGTTCTAGAAGTTAATGGGTTGAAGGAAAGGATTCTGATTAAGGATCACGAGTCGAGGTATATGGTTCACCCAGATTTGACCAAGATGTATCATAATTTGAAGGAGATTTTTTATTGGAATAACATGAAGAGGGATGTGACTAATTTTGTGGCTAAGTACATGGTTTGTCAGCAATTAAAAGTGAAGCACTTGAGGTTCGGTGGTTTGTATCAAGAGATTGAGTTGCCTATGTCAAAATGGGAGGTATCAATATGGATTTCATTACCATCCTCCCATATTCTCAGAGCAAGTTTGATTCGATTTAGGTCATCGTGTATAGGATGACTAAGTCTGCTCACTTCTTGCTAGTACAGACTAATTACTGTGAAGAGGATTATGCGAAGTTGTTAATTCAATAAATCATCAAGTTGCAGGTGCACTTGCTTTTATTATTTAAGAAAGGGGTATGCAATTCTTCTCTCACTTTTGGCATGCATTCCAGAATGGTTTGAGGACTAAGTTGAACCTTAGCACCGCTTTGCACTCTCAGATGAATGGACATGCAGAGAGAAATATTCAAACTTTGGAAGTTATGCTAAGGGCTTGTGTGATTGATTTTGGTGGTAGTTGGGTCGATCATTTGCCTTTCATTAAGTTCTCTTATGATAATAGCTATCATTCTAGTATTCAGATGGCTCCGTTTGAGGCTTTGTATGGAAGGAGATGTCGTTCTCCTATTGGCTGGTTCAAAGTTGGGAAGACTCGATTATTTGGCCCAGATTTAGTTTATTAGGCCATAGAGAAGGTGAAGGTTATTAGGAATAGGCTTAAGATCACCCAAAGTTTTCAAAAGTCCTATGCGGATGTGAGGCGTAGGGAGTTGGAGTTTGAGGTTTGTGATTGGGTGTTCTTGAAAGTATCCCTATAAAGGGAGTGATTAGGTTTGGAAAGAAAGGGAAACTCAGTCCCCATTATATTTTCCAATACCTTATTTTAAGAAAAGTGAGTAATGTTTCTTATGAGTTGGAGTTGCCTTTGAGATTGAGTTCAATTCATCCGTTGTTCCATGTTTTGATGCTGAAGAAGTGTGCGGGTCATCCTTCATTGATTGTACCTATTGAGAGCATTGGTATCTCAAATTCCTTGTCTTACAAGGAAGTCTCTATGGATATTTTGGATAGACATGTTCGTAGGTTGAGGACAAAGGATGTGGCTTCGGTAAAGGTCTTTTGGAGGAACAAAAAAGTGGAAGAAGCTACTTGTTTTAGGGTGTATTTATGCACCTTAGTATTGCTATTCTATCTTGTTTAGTCTTTTTTTGAGGAAAATTCTTTTTCTGAATGAGTGAATTATGATATAAATAAGTATTTAAGCATTCAAGTATGTAATTATAATGTTTAGAAGTGGTTTCAAACAAGTTTGGACTTAAATCACTCAATTAGAGTTTAGGCGAGAAAACTAGTTTTACTAGCTTGCACTAGGTATCATTCTAGTTGTTCTCGATGGATTCTAATGTGTTTAATGAGTTTCATATGGTTTTAATGTGTAAATATATTGGTAACAACTTGTTTAAAGTGTGAAACATTCAGTTAAAATGATCCAAGAGTCAACAATACATTATAGAGAAAAGTGGTCGAGACTAGTGCTTAGATTGAGTCTTTAGTTCGTCATTCTCGTTGTTTTAATGTGTTGAAATCTAATTCTTTGTGTTTGTTAATGTAGGATACTTGTAGGGTTGGTTTTGATGATATATTTATAGGATAAAAGCTGGAAAACTAAGCCAAAACAACACTACAAGGCAAGAGGAGAAGCGTAACAACACTTAGCCCCATATTGGATGAATTGGAACAAAACAGTGGCTGCCGCGATATGGGCATATCGCCCCCTCCACTGCTGTGCAATGGAGCTTGCGTATCACCCTCCATTTTAGTTAAATGATTCATGCGATGTGTGCTGCAGTCCGGTGCAATGGTACCCGCAGCGCACGCTCAATTCTACCCAAGGTAAACTTACCTCCACTATAAATACATGTTTGTACACTTTAGCAAGGACATCTTTGGAAGTCTTGGAGAAATTGAGGGTCTGATGCACTTTGTTTTTAGGTTTTATTATATCTTTATTTAGCTTCTTAATAGATTTGATTATGTATTCAATTATTTGGATCACGATTATGTCGATTAGTGGCTAAACACCCCCTTTCCGGGGTTAAAGCCAAGAACACGACTACTATTGTTTTGAATTGAGTTTTTTGATTTTCTTATAATATATGGTTGTTTGTTTATCATATTTTTTAATTATTTTTAGGAGTGTCTAACCTACAATACACATATTGTCAACCTTTTGATCTCGGGAGGGGGAATCGGAAGATAAAATAAGGGGATAAACAAAGTAGGGTTTTAATTCCTTTATGAAATAAGGAATTCAAATTAGCATCTAGGACCAGGATGTAACTAAAAAGTCTTGCTCAATTCACATGTATGATGATAGCTTTAAGCACTTAATTGGATTATTACATCCCCGCTTAATGGTGTAGTTGTAATGTCCAAGTTAGGTAGACGATTGGAGGTCGGGACACCATGAGCATAAAATAAACCCTACGAATCAACAACTAAGATAAGAAAGTTAATGAATGGAGTTCAATAGCATAGTATGATGGTTTGAAGTGATATAACCTTTGGTTTTACTCTATTTATTGTCTCAAGTTTTTGTTTTATGCATTGTTCACTTTAAGTTTAGTTTTACAAATATCCATACTCTTTTTGGTTACTTTGCCTCAAGTTAATCTTAATAAGTGAGCTAGACTTAGATAGTTTTTGAAACAAGTCTCTTTGGAATTGATACTTGGCTTTCTGTAAGGTTACTATATTACTTTTTAGACCACGTATACTTGCGTGTGTGCTTGGACGCTGTCAAGTTTTTGACACCATTATTAGGGACTTGTAATTTGGCAACTATTTTTATATTAGTTTTACTTTTTAGATCTCTATGGTGCTTTATGATTGGTCTTGGTTTTGTATTTGCTGGAAATAGGTTTTTAGGCTAATAAGCTGGCAAGGGATAGGAAATTTATTAAACCAAGTCCCAAACCCGGGCAACCCTTCCATCAACGAATTAGAAAAGAAATCCTTCTCCCCTGTATTAAGCAAATAGAAGATCAAGAAAATCCTTCTCTCATGGCTGAAGAACAAGCAGCCCACAGGACAGTTAGAGAAGTGGAAATCCCAGTTTTAACAAATTTGACCTCCCCTCTTCAAAAATCAGCTACTGGAGGTAATTTTGAGCTAAAGCAGAATATGGTGCAGCTTCTGATCAATAGTGGACAATTTACTGGGCTTTCGTGTGAAGATCCACAAGTCCACCATCAAAACTTTTTATAGATCATTGACATATTCATCACTACGAATGTATCAACTAACTATGTGAAGCTGACACTATTCCCCTTTTTACTGTTGGGGGAAGCAAAGAAATAGTTGAATGCTGAGTGATACGGTTAGGGCACCCTCCACAGGTACACGACCTTTCACACGAAACCAAGCTCGGGAATTACAAAAACTCCAAGCTTTGTTCATGCAAATGGCCGTGTGTAAGTTGGTGATTGAACCGGCCAAGGACCTAAATGTTTTTATGTGTGAAGAGAGGTCCTAAAGTGTAATAAACTACTCTCCAAGGTTGGCACAAGAAGGCAAGGGCGGATGGGTCATTTTACCCCTTTTGATTGTAGTATAAATAGAACATGTTAGAGAGATATCCCTTAGTTTTTGAATGCTGAAACTTGTAACCTAAAAACACAAAAACCTTTCCTCTCTCTTCACTCTTGAAGTCGTCCCTATTATCTCACAAGTAGAGGGATACTTGTGTTGTCTCTTTGGCTAGAAACAAGGGTTTTGAGGTCGTTGAGTGCTTCTTGGTCCTCGTAAGAACTTGGTGTTTATATTCATTAGACTTAGGGTCCTCTCTTGATGTTAGGGTTCTTAGTTTCTTGAATGTTATATGTCAATTTATCTATCTTTCTTTATCTTGTTGTTGTTGTTGATCTTGTTATCTTAAAAGTCTAGTGAAGCCGTGTGGGGCTCTTTTCGATTCACTAGCATCATTATCTTTCTTGTTGTTCTTGTGTTGTAAGTGGAAAAACCGAAACTAAAAACTTGTTGTGCTTGTGTTGTTGGACTGAAATCCGAGCCTCCTTGAAGTTCTTGTTGTTGTTGGTTTGATCTTGTATCATTTGGTATCAAAGCAAGACTGGTTGTGTTCCAACATAACCCATCTTGGGCTAGTTCACGGCTTAAACAAACTACACCAAAAGAAAATTCTGAAAAAAAAATCTGTCCATTAAAAGTTGAAAACCAAAAATGACGTTGTGTGTTTAGATCTAGGTGTTATTTTGCTTGTTTAGTGAGTTTCTAGTGTTGGTTTCTTTCTCACCAACACTAAAGTGTCTAGATCCGAAAGTTGAGCTTGAAAACTTGAACATTGTGTAGTGACTTGAAGTGGCCGAAAGTTGTATGTTGTTGATAACAAAAAAAAAAAAATCGGTGGTTTTGTGATTATGTGCTAAAGAAGTTGATGAAGTTTGTTGAAGTGTTCATCTTTTGAACTTGTTCATCTTGTTGTGTGCTCAAGTGGTAAAGCTATAAAGTTGTTGTGAAAGACTTGCACCCATCACTTGTAGTCTTGTCAATCACTTTCCCTAATTCAAGGAGCCTTGTTTTGTGGGATTTGTCAACCAACCCCCACTTTCTTGAGTTTGAAAAAGGGGTGAAACACTACAAAATTTTAGTTTTTCCCACCAAAACACTTTTCAAATTATAACAAGTTGTGTGAATATTAACTCAAAACAAAAAAAAAAGAGAAAGAGAAAAACCGAGAGAAGAAGAACGTGTGGGACCATTGCATGCTACCACGTCACTATAAGCTCAACTTAGGATATTCTTTGGTTGCTAATTGTTGATCCTTGGTTTCCCTTACTTGGTCCTAGAACTAATCAACAAACTAGTACTTTCCTACTAGGTTGTCAACTAGTTCCTTGAACCGTTTGTTCGTGTCAACGATTATTTGAGTGCTTTTATTCGTTTGAACGAATTGCTGATTTTTGACTCTAGTCCGGCAAGAATTCTTTGAGTCTTCAAACAAGAATCCATTCCGGACAAGAGCTTACTCATACCTTAAAAATCTCACGGTTACTAGCCAATTATACAACACTTGTGGAACACGAACTTGTGGTGAACTAAAGCGGATAACACCTTGACAATGGAAGGGGCTACGTCTCATAATGCGGATACTAATGCCCTTGATTCTATGAGGGTCACTCTTGAGGCCGTTACCCGGACACTTGAAAGGTTGAATTCGGAATTTGGGGCCGTGAGAGGAGACTTGGCAGCAATAAGGGGGGAAGTGTCGACTATTAGTGGGAGACTAGAACAAGTGGAGAGCCAAAGGAACACTCGTTCTTCTACTCCTCTACATGTATCTACCAATGGTCATGATCGGACCTCCTCCGCAACCATCACCCCCGAAATGGTCCACCAAATGCTAAATGCACCCCAAGCTCCACTAAATACCGCAAGCCAATCTACCAATTTTCCTCCAAACCGAGACTCCACTAAACCACTACATTTCCAAGCCCCTCCAATTCCACAAGAGGGATTTGGACGCCAAGTACCTCCACTAAATCCGAACCCTCCATTCCAAGCTCCACTAACCCAAAGACCACAAATTCCAAATCCTCCGAATCAAAATGGCCAAGGCCTGCCAGCCCACTTTGAAGGATACGGTAGAGAGGAGTATGAAGGAGATGGAGCCTTTGATGATGCTTATATGAGGGAGGAGGAGTTAAGAGGGGGTCGAGGAGAACCTAGGAGATACCGGGGGTATGGAGATAGGGGAAACCGACACCAAGAGAGAGACGTAGGCATCAACATCATCAAGTTGAGCCTACCTATCTTTAAGGGTGAAAGTGACCCCGAGACCTACTTAACTTGGGAATCGGCTTGTGACAAAGTTTTCTAAGTTAATGACATCTCGGAAGAAAAGAAGAGTTGCTACGCTATAGCTTACCTCGAGGGCTATGCTAACACTTGGTGGGAGTATGTTAAACGATTTGGTAATAAATTAGTTGATGGGCAGCCACCACCTTGGTATCGGTTGAGGTATTTGATGAGACAACGATACCTCCCCGAGAGATATCGTCATGAGTTACTTGCTAGACTATATGGCTTGCGGCAAGGAGGCAAGAGTGTGATGGCCTATTTTGACGAGTTCCAACAACTCATGTTGAAACTTGATCACCGTGGGGAGCAAATCAGTCACGACATCATCCGGTTCAAGTGTGGATTGAACAAAGAGATCTCCACTCACTTGACCCTTCACCGGTTTGAAACCATTGACGGTATATTCCAAGCGGCCCTAGAGATTGAAAGGGAACTTAAGAAGAGATCAACCTTCAAGGCAAGGGTACAAACCCCCTCGGGTTGGCCCAAAAACAAGGACGAACCCGGCCCTACGAAGCTGCCCGAGTCTAAAACAGTCCCTAAGTTTCCTCCGAAACCGGAGGCTCACAAATATCCCAACCCAAAGGGGTTCCAATGCTTCAAGTGCCAAGGTTGGGGGCATAAGGCCAATGAATGTCCGAACCGGCATAATGTGATCCTACGAGAAGGGAAAGTGTACTACCTTGGTGAGGAGGTGGTTTCCAAAAGGGGGGAGGATGAGGCCGAGCCTCAAGATAGAGAGGGGGCTGAAAATGGGCTGAATGATGATGAATTAGAGGGTAGTGAAGATGTCTATCCACAAGAAGGGGAGTGTGTGGTACCAAACTTTGTGGTTAGACGTGTCATGATTAGTAAGGCGGTGGATGACCTGAGTCAAAGGGAAAATCTATTCCATACTAAGTGTCTCGTAAAGGGGAGTGTGTGCACTTTGGTGATTGATAGTGGTAGTTGTACAAATGTTGCGAGCCATGCTATGGTAAATTTCTTGAAGATACCAACTACACTACACACTAGTCCTTACAAGCTACAATGGTTGAACGATTGTGGTGAATTGAAGGTCACAAGGCAATGTGTGATTCGGTTTAGGGTGGGAAACTACCATGATGAAGTGCTTTGTGACGTGATCCCAATGCAAGCATGTCACTTGTTGTTAGGTAGACCATGGCAATATGATAGGTCTACTAAACACGATGGGAGGTCCAACCGGTATACGCTTGAGAAGGATGGCCGAAAATGAGTGGCATCAAAAGATGAGAGAGTTAAAGGGAAAGGGGAAGGAACCCGAGAAGGGATAAAAGGGGGGGGATGCCATAGGTGAGGAGGTAGGGACATCCGAGGCTGTCCCCACGCCAAGAGAGATGGAGAACGTAGTAATGTTGGCTAGGAGAAAAGAACTCTTCGTGGACCATGATGAAAACAAGCCGATGCTACTTTTGGCCCATTGTTTTAATACTAACCCCACTAATTCTTCCATTTCCCCTTTGATTTCTTGTGTGTTGCAGGAGTATGAAGATGTATTTCCTCAAGAACTTCCGCAAGGATTGCCCCCACTTCGGGGAATTGAGCACCAAATTGATTTGGTGCCGGGTTCACAACTTCCAAACAAACCGGCTTATAGGAGCAATCCTATAGACACTAAGGAGCTTGAAAGACAAGTTGAGGAGCTTCTCAACAAGGGATACATCAAGGAAAGCATGAGTCCGTGTGCTGTTCTGGTGCTTTTGGTACCAAAGAAGGATGGAACTTGGCGCATGTGCGTCGATTGTAAAGCCATCAACAAAATCACTATAAGGTATCGTCATCCAATCCCTAGACTAGATGATATGTTAGATGAGCTCCACGGATCTTGTTTGTTTTCTAAAGTGGACCTTAGGAGCGGCTATCACCAAATTCGCATGCAACCCGGTGATGAGTGGAAGACCGCATTCAAGACCAAATTCGGTCTATATGAGTGGCTGGTCATGCCCTTTGGCCTTACCAATGCTCCTAGCACATTTATGAGGCTAATGAATCATGTAATGAAGCCTTATATTGGAAAGTTTGTGGTGGTTTACTTTGATGATGTGTTGGTGTATAGTAAGTCTATTGATGATCATGTAATGCATTTGAGATGTGTGTTTGATGTGCTCCGAAAGGAGAAGCTGTATGCCAACATGGAGAAGTGTTCTTTTGGTGTTGATAAAGTTATATTCTTGGGTTTTGTCGTGAGCTCAAGGGGTGTGGAAGTGGACGATTCCAAGATAGACTCTATACGAAGTTGGCCGACCCCTAAAACTATTGGAGAAATCCAAAGTTTCCATAGGTTGGCAAGCTTTTATAGGATATTTGTCAAAGGATTTAGTTCCATAGCAGCCCCCTTGACCGAGGTAATTAGAAAGGACGGACCCTTTAAATGGGGTGATGAGCAGGCTAGGGCTTTCGAGGCCTTGAAAGCTACGCTCATCTCGGCGCCTTTATTGCAATTGCCCGATTTTGATAAGATGTTTGAAATAGAGTGTGATGCTAGTAAGGTTGGCATCGGGGCTGTTTTGATGCAAGAAGGTAAGCCCGTTGCTTATTTCAGTGAAAATCTCAAAGGGGTAACTCTTAATTACTCAACTTATGATTTGGAGTTGTACGCCCTTGTTAGAGCCTTGGGAAATTGGCAACATTATTTGTGGCCTAAGGAGTTTGTGATACGAACGGATCATGAGTCGTTGAAACACCTTAAGAGCCAAGACAAGCTGAATAGGCGTCATGCTAAGTGGATTGAGTTCATCGAGACTTTCCCTTATGTAATTCATTACAAAAGGGGAAAGGAAAATGTTGTTGCCGATGCCTTGTCTAGGAAGCATGTGTTTGTTGCTACCTTGTCTTTGAAGTTGATGGGTTTTGAGAGCTTGCGGATGTTGTATCCCGAGGATCCTACCTTTGCTCCTATTTTTAGGGAATGCGAAGAGTGGGGAAGGGACCGTTGGCTTAAGGAGAATGATCATTCCTCCTACTCTCGGTTCGATGGGTACTTGTTCAAAGGGAGGAGGTTGTGTGTTCCTTCTAGTTCTTGGAGGGAATTATTTGTGAGGGAGGCCCATGACGGAGGCCTCATGGGTCACTTGGGGTAGACAAGACCCTCGGAATCTTAGAGGAGAACTTCTATTGGCCTAAAATGCGCAAAGACGTCACTAAATTTGCAGTCAATGCGTGGCCTGCCGGAGTGCGAAATCTCGTCTCCTACCTCAAGGATTATACACCCCACTCCCTACTCCCCTTAGGCCTTGGTTGGACATTTCGATGGATTTTGTTTTGGGACTGCCAAGGACTAGAAAGGGCCGAGATAGCATTTTTGTTATTGTTGATAGATTCTCTAAAATGGCTCATTTTATTCCATGTGCTAAAACCGAGGATGCTCGTAGTGTAGCTTCATTATTTGTTGCACATGTTGTAAAGCTTCACGGGGTACCGAGGACTATTGTGAGCGATAGGGACTCCAAGTTCCTAAGTCTATTTTGGAAGTCCATGTGGGGTAGGCTTGGAACGAAGTTACTTTTCTCCACGTCTTGCCACCCACAAACCGACGGCCAAACGGAGGTAGTAAATAGAACCTTAGGGTCTATGCTACGTTCTATGGTTAAGGGTAAACTGACTTCATGGGAAGATCACCTACCCTTGGTGGAATTTGCATACAACCGGGTAATACATTTGAGCACGGGAATGACTCCCTTTGAATGTGTTTACGGCCTGAATCCCCTTACCCCTTTGGATCTCACTCCTTTGTCTAGTGATCTCATGACCAGCTTAGATGGAAACAAAAGAGCCGAGGCAATGAAGAAAATGCATGAGACGGTGCGGATCAATCTTGAAAAGAAGGACCAAGAGATTGCAAAAAGGGTAAACAAAGGGAGAAGAAGGCTTGTGCTTGAACCCGGAGATTGGGTGTGGGTGCATCTTCGAAAGGATCGGTTTCTAGCTCAAAGGAAGTCCAAATTTCTTGATACGGTTATGACTACCCCTACATGTACACGACCTTTCACACGAAGCCAAGCGCGGGAGTTACAAACACTCCAAGCCTTGTTCATGCAAATGGCCGTGTGTGAGTTGTTGGCCGAACCAACCAAGGGTCTCAACGTCCTTATGTGTGAAGAGGGGCCTAAAGTGTAATAAATTAAGTCTTCAAGGAGGCCACAACAAGGCAAGGGCGTCTTGGTCTTTTTGGCTCATTTTGTTGTAGTATAAATAGAAGGTGCTAGTGAGATATCCATTAGTTTATTTTTGAATGCTGAAATTGTAACCTAAAATCACCAAAATATCTTCCATCTTCTTCTCCAAGAAGCCGGTTCTAGATCTCACAAGGAGAGGAATCCTTGTGTTGTCTCTTTGGCTAGAAACAAAGGTTCTAAGGTAGTTTGAGTGCCTTTTGGTCTTTGTAAGAGCTTGGTGTTAATATTCATTAGGCTTAGGGTCCTCTCATGTGTTAGGGTTCTTAGTTTCTTGAATATTGTATGTCAAGTTGTTTATCTTCATTATCTTGTTGTTGTTGTTGTGTTGTTTACCTTTCTTATCTTGAAGTCTAGGGAAGCCGTGTGGGGCTTGTTTCGATTCCCTAGCATTATTGTGTTCTTGTTGTTCTCGGATTGTGCCTTAAAACCGAAGACTATCTCTTGTGTTGTAATCTAAAACCCGAGGCTTAAAACTTGTTGTTGTTGTGTTGTTGAGTTGGAATCCGAGACTCTTGTTGTTGTTGTTGGATCTTGCATCATTTGGTATCAAAGCAAGACCGGTTGTGTTCTCACATAACCCATCTTGGGCTAGTAGTTCTCGGTGTAAACCAAACTACACCAAGAAAAGGAATTCGGAAATCTGAAAATTCTGTCCACTCAAGTTGAAAAACCGAGAAAGGTGTTGCATACTTAGATCTAGTGTCATTTTGCTTGTGTAGTGAGTTTCTAGTGTTGGTTTCTTTCTCACCAACACTAAGGTGTCTAGATCCAAGGTTGAGCTTAAAAGGTGGCATGTTGTAAGGTGGCCGAAAGTTGCATGTTGTTGAAGAACCAAAGAAGAATCGGTGGTTGTGTTTATGTGTTAAAGAAGTTGTGAAGTGTTCCTCTCTTGAACTTGTGCATATTGTTCCTCTTATTGAGTGTTAACCTTGTTGTGTGCTCAAGTGGTAACTTGTAAAGTTGATTGTGAAAGACTTGCACCTACCAATTTGTAGACTTGTCAATCACTTCCCTTAAATCAAGGAACCTTGTTTTGTGGAAATTGTCAACCTAACCCACTTTCTTGAGTTTGAAGGGAAGATCAAGACTTCAAATTTTAGTTTTCCCTCCAAAATACCTTTCAAATTTCTCATAAGTTGTGTGAATATTAAACCAAGACAAAAAAAAAATAAAAAAATATAGATATATATATCCAAACCCGAAGAGAAATGTGTGGGCCGATGCATGTTACCATGTCACTATAAGCTCAACTTAGGATATATTCTTTGGTTGCTACTTGTTGATTCTTGGTTTCCCTTATTTGGACTTAGAACTAATTAACAAACTAGTAATTTCCACTAGGTTGTCAACTAGTTCCTTGAGCCGTCTATTCGTGTCATCGATTATTTGTGTGCTTTTTATTCGTTTGAATGAGTTGCTGATTTTGGTTCTCGTCCGGCAAGAATTCTTTGAGTCTTCAAAACAAGAATCCATTCCGGCTAAGAGCTTACTCAAACCTTGTAAATCTCACGGTTACTAGCCAATTATACAACACTAGTGAGACCCGAACTTGTGGTGACTAAGCGGCTAATACCTTGACGATGGAAGGAACAACATCTCACAATCCGGATACTAGTGCACTTGATTCAATGAAGGCCACTCTTGAGGCCGTTACTCGGACACTTGAAAGAATGAACTCGGAATTTGGGGCCGTGAGGGGGGATTTGGCAGCCATAAGGGGGGAAGTCTCGACTATTAGTGGGAGGTTAGATCAAGTGGAGAGTCAAAGGAACTCTCGACCGTCGACTCCTCTACATGTCTCTACCAATGGCCATGATCGGACATCCTCCGCAACCATCACTCCCGAAATGGTCCACCAAATGTTAAACGCACCTCAAGCTCCACAAAATACCACCAACCAATCTACCACTTTCCCTCCAAACCGAGACTCCACTAGACCACTACATTTCCAAACTCCTCCAATGCCGCAAGAGGGATTTGGACGCCAAGCTCCACCACTAAATCCGAACCCTCCTTTCCAAGCTCCACTAAACCAAAGGCCACCAATTCCAATCCCTACGACTCAAAATGGCCAAGGCCGAACAGCCCACTTTGATGGATACGGTAGAGAGGAGTATGATGGTGAGGGAGCCTATGATGATGCTTATATGAGAGAGGAGGAGTTGAGAGGGGGTCGGGGGGAACCGAGACGATACCGTGGGTATGGAGATAGGGGAAACCGACACCAAGAGAGAGACGTAGGCATCAACACCATCAAGTTGAGCCTACCTATCTTTAAGGGTGAAAGTGACCCCGAGGCTTACTTGACTTGGGAATCGGCTTGTGACAAGGTTTTCCAAGTTAATGACATCTCGGAAGAGAAGAAGAGTTGCTATGCTATAGCTCACCTTGAGGGCTATGCTAACACTTGGTGGGAGTATGTGAAACGGTTTGGTAATGAATTGATTGAAGGGCAGCCACCACCTTGGTTTCGGCTAAGGTATTTGATGAGGCAACGATACCTTCCCGAGAGATACCGACATGAATTGCTTGCTAGATTATATGGCCTACGGCAAGGAAGCAAGAGTGTGATGGCCTACTTTGACGAGTTCCAACAACTCATGTTGAAACTTGACCACCGGGGGGAACAAATCAGCCACGACATCATTCGATTCAAGTGTGGATTGAACAAAGAGATTTCCACTCACTTGACCCTTCATCGGTTTGAAACTATTGACGGCATATTCCAAGCGGCCCTAGAGATTGAACGGGAGCTTAAGGAGAGGTCAACTTTCAAGCCAAGGCTTCAAAACCCCTCGGGTTGGACCAAAAACAAGGACCAACCCGGTCCTATGAAGCTGCCCGAACCCAAGACGGTTCCTAAGTTTCCTCCTAAACCGGAAGCTCACAAATACCCCAACCCGAAGGGGTTCCAATGTTTCAAATGCCAAGGTTGGGGGCATAAGGCGAATGAATGTCCGAACCGGCGTAATGTAATCTTACGGGAAGGGAAAGTATACTACCTTGGTGAGGAGGTGGTGTCCGAAAGGGGGGAGATTGAGGCCGAGCCTCAAGATGGAGAGGAAGCCGAACATGAACCGAATGAAGAAGGAGTAGATGATGGTGAAGATGTCTATCCTCAAGAAGGGGAATGTGTGGTTCCGAACTTTGTAGTTAGGCGCGTTATGATTAGTAAGGCGGTAGATGACCCGAGCCAAAGGGAAAATCTATTCCATACTAAGTGCCTTGTAAAGGAGAGTGTGTGCACCTTGGTAATTGATAGTGGTAGCTGTACCAATGTCGCAAGCCATGCTATGGTGAATTTTCTGAAACTACCGACTACACCTCACACTAGTCCATACAAACTACAATGGTTGAATGATTGTGGTGAGTTGAAGGTCACACGGCAATGTGTGATCCGATTTAAGGTGGGCAACTACCACGACGAAGTACTTTGTGACGTGATTCCGATGCAAGCATGTCATTTGTTGTTGGGTAGACCTTGGCAATATGATAGGTCTACTAAACACGATGGACGGACCAACCGGTACACACTTGAGAAGGATGGCCGAAGGGTCACACTTCACCCTCTTGCACCCTCCCAAGTGAATGCGTGGTACCAAAAGATGAGAGAGTTGAAAGGGAAAGGGGGAGAACCCGAGAAGGGAGAAAAGGGAAGGGAAGCCGTAGGTGAGGAGGTAGGCACATCCGAGGCTATCTCAACGCCGAGGGAAAGGGAAAACGTAGTGATGTTGGCTAGGAGAAAGGAACTTTTCATGGACTATGATGAGAACAAGCCTATGCTACTCTTGGCCCATTGCTTTAACACTAACCCCGCTAATCCTTGTATTTCTCCTTTGATTTCTCATGTGTTGCAGGATTATGAGGATGTGTTTCCTAAAGAACTTCCGCAAGGATTGCCCCCACTTCGGGGAATCGAGCATCAAATTGACTTTGTGCCGGGCTCACAGTTGCCGAATAAGCCGGCTTACAGGAGCAATCCTACGGATACCAAAGAATTGCAGCACCAAGTTGAGGAACTCCTCAACAAAGGTTACATCAAGGAGAGCATGAGTCCGTGCGCGGTTCCGGTACTACTAGTGCCTAAGAAGGATGGAACGTGGCGTATGTGTGTGGACTGCCGAGCCATCAACAAGATTACGGTAAAATATCGTCACCCTATTCCTAGGTTAGATGATATGTTGGATGAATTGAATGGTTCGTGTTTATTTTCCAAGATTGATTTAAGGAGTGGCTATCACCAAATAAGAATGCAACCCGGTGATGAATGGAAAACCGCCTTCAAGACTAAATTTGGTCTCTATGAATGGATGGTTATGCCATTCGGCCTAACAAATGCTCCAAGCACCTTCATGCGGCTAATGAATCATGTGATGAAGCCATTTATTGGAAAGTTTGTGGTAGTTTACTTTGATGATGTGTTGGTATATAGTAAATCTATCGATGACCATACAATGCATTTAAGATGTGTGTTTGATGTGCTCCGAAAGGAGAAGTTGTATGCCAACATGGAAAAGTTCTCTTTTGGTGTTGATAAAGTTGTGTTCTTGGGTTTTGTTGTTAGCTCAAAGGGTGTGGAAGTGGACGACTCCAAGATAGACTCTATACGAAGTTGGCCGACCCCTAAAACTATTGGAGAAATCCGAAGTTTCCACGGGTTGGCAAGCTTTTATAGGAGGTTTGTCAAAGGATTTAGTTCCATAGCAGCCCCCTTAACCGAGGTAATTAGAAAGGACGGACCCTTCCGATGGGGTGAAGAGCAAGCTAAGGCTTTTGACGCCTTGAAAGCTATGCTCGTCTCGGCGCCCTTATTGCAATTACCCGATTTTGGTAAAATGTTTGAGGTAGAATGTGATGCTAGCAAGGTCGGCATCGGGGCTGTTTTGATGCAAGAGGGTAAGCCCGTTGCCTATTTCAGTGAAAAGCTCAAAGGAGCAACTCTTAATTATTCGACTTACGATTTGGAGTTGTATGCCCTTGTTAGAGCTTTGGGAAATTGGCAACACTATTTGTGGCCTAAGGAGTTTGTGATACGAACGGATCACGAATCGTTGAAACACCTTAAGAGCCAAGACAAGCTGAATAGGCGTCATGCTAAGTGGATTGAGTTCATCGAAACTTTCCCTTATGTAATTCATTACAAAAAAGGGAAAGAAAATGTTGTCGCCGATGCATTGTCCCGGAAGCATGTGCTTGTTGCTACCTTGTCTTCGAAGTTAATGGGTTTTGAGAGCTTGCGGATGCTATATCCCGAGGATCCTACCTTTGCTCCTATTTTTAGGGAATGCGAAGAGTGGGGAAGGGACCGTTGGCTCAAGGAAAGTACCCACTCCTCCTACTCTCGGTTTGATGGCTATTTGTTCAAGGGGAGGAGGTTGTGTGTCCCGGCCAGTTCTTGGAGGGAATTATTCGTGAGAGAGGCCCATGACGGGGGCCTCATGGGTCACTTTGGGGTAGACAAGACCCTCGGCATCCTAGAGGAAAATTTCTATTGGCCCAAAATGCGCAAGGACGTCGTTAAAATTTGTAGTCAATGCGCGGCCTGCCGAAGTGCAAAGTCACGCCTCCAACCGCAAGGGTTATACACCCCACTCCCTACTCCCCTTAGACCTTGGCTGGACATATCGATGGATTTCGTTTTGGGCCTGCCACGGACTAGAAAGGGCCGAGATAGTATTTTTGTCGTTGTTGATAGATTCTCCAAGATGGCTCACTTTATTCCGTGTGCTAAAACCGAGGACGCTCCTAGTGTGGCTTCATTATTTGTTGAACATGTTGTCAAGCTTCACGGGCTGCCAAGGACTATTGTGAGTGATCGGGACTCCAAGTTCCTAAGCCTTTTTTGGAAGTCCATGTGGGGTAGGCTTGGCACGAAGTTACTTTTCTCCACGTCTTGCCACCCACAAACCGATGGCCAAACGGAGGTAGTAAATAGAACCTTAGGGTCTATGCTACGCTCTATGGTTAAGGGAAAATTGACTTCATGGGAAGAACACCTACCCTTGGTAGAATTTGCATACAATCGGGTAATCCATTCGAGTACGGGATTGACTCCCTTTGAATGTGTTTACGGCCTAAACCCCCTTACCCCTTTAGATCTCACTCCTTTGTCTAGTGATCTCATGACCAGCTTAGATGGAGCTAAAAGAGCCGAGGCCATGAAGAAAATGCATGAGACGGTGCGGATCAAGCTCGAAAAGAAGAATCAAGAGGTTGCAAAACGTGCAAACAAAGGGAGAAGGAAGCTAGTGCTTGAGCCCGGAGATTGGGTGTGGGTGCACCTTCGAAAGGAGCGGTTTCCAGCTCAAAGGAAGTCCAAGTTGCTGCCAAGAGGTGATGGTCCTTTCCAAGTACTCGAGAGGATCAATGACAACGCCTACAAGATTGACCTACCACCGGAATACCAAGTGCACAACACTTTCAATGTCGGAGACCTCTCCCTCGTGGATGCGGTTGAAGATGATCAAGTGCCGAATTTGAGGTCAAATTCCTCTCAAGATGGAGAGGATGATACGGTTATGACTACCCCTACATGTACACGACCTTTCACACGAAGCCAAGCGCGGGAGTTACAAACACTCCAAGCCTTGTTCATGCAAATGGCCGTGTGTGAGTTGTTGGCTGAACCAACCAAGGGTCTCAACGTCCTTATGTGTGAAGAGGGGCCTAAAGTGTAATAAATTAAGTCTTCAAGGAGGCCACAACAAGGCAAGGGCGTCTTGGTCTTTTTGGCTCATTTTGTTGTAGTATAAATAGAAGGTGCTAGTGAGATATCCATTAGTTTATTTTTGAATGCTGAAATTGTAACCTAAAATCACCAAAATATCTTCCATCTTCTTCTCCAAGAAGCCGGTTCTAGATCTCACAAGGAGAGGAATCCTTGTGTTGTCTCTTTGGCTAGAAACAAAGGTTCTAAGGTAGTTTGAGTGCCTTTTGGTCTTTGTAAGAGCTTGGTGTTAATATTCATTAGGCTTAGGGTCCTCTCATGTGTTAGGGTTCTTAGTTTCTTGAATATTGTATGTCAAGTTGTTTATCTTCATTATCTTGTTGTTGTTGTTGTGTTGTTTACCTTTCTTATCTTGAAGTCTAGGGAAGCCGTGTGGGGCTTGTTTCGATTCCCTAGCATTATTGTGTTCTTGTTGTTCTCGGATTGTGCCTTAAAACCGAAGACTATCTCTTGTGTTGTAATCTAAAACCCGAGGCTTAAAACTTGTTATTGTTGTGTTGTTGAGTTGGAATCCGAGACTCTTGTTGTTGTTGTTGGATCTTGCATCATTTCTGCCGAGGGGTGATGGTCCTTTCCAAGTACTTGAGAGGATCAATGACAACGCCTACAAGATTGACCTTCCACCGGAATATCAAGTGCACAACACTTTCAACGTTGGTGATCTCTCCCTCGTGGATGCGGTTGAAGATGACCAAATGCTGAATTTGAGGCCAAATTCCTCTCAAGATGGAGAGGATGATACGGTTAGGGCAGCCTCCACAGGTACACGGCCTTTCACACGAAGCCAAGCTCGGGAATTACAAAAACTCCAAGCTTTGTTCATGCAAATGGCCGTGTGTGAGTTGGTGATTGAACCGGCCAAGGACCTAAATGTTTTTATGTGTGAAGAGAGGTCCTAAAGTGTAATAAACTACTCTCCAAGGTTGGCACAAGAAGGCAAGGGCGGATGGGTCATTTTACCCCTTTTGATTGTAGTATAAATAGAACATGTTAGAGAGATATCCCTTAGTTTTTGAATTCTGAAACTTGTAACCTAAAAACACAAAAACCTTTCCTCTCTCTTCACTCTTGAAGCCGTCCCTAGTATCTCACAAGTAGAGGGATACTTGTGTTGTCTCTTTGGCTAGAAACAAGGGTTTTGAGGTCGTTGAGTGCCTCTTGGTCCTCGTAAGAACTTGGTGTTTATATTCATTAGACTTAGGGTCCTCTCTTGATGTTAGGGTTATTAGTTTCTTGAATGTTATATGTCAATTTATCTATCTTTCTTTATCTTGTTGTTGTTGTTGATCTTGTTATCTTAAAAGTCTAGTGAAGCCGTGTGGGGCTCTTTTCGATTCACTAGCATCATTATCTTTCTTGTTGTTCTTGTGTTGTAAGTGGAAAAACCGAAACTAAAAACTTGTTGTGCTTGTGTTGTTGGACTGAAATCCGAGCCTCCTTGAAGTTCTTGTTGTTGTTGGTTTGATTTTGTATCACTGAGCTAGTAAATTCAATAGTATCTGGGACGAATTAGCTCAAAGATTTCTCATTTGATTTTCCCACCTGGAAAGACTGTAAGACTTCATAGTGAGATTGTGAGCTTCAAACAGAAGCCAGACAAAAATTTATATCACGCTTGGGAGCATTTCAAGGCTCTTCTTGGGGACTATCCACATCAAAAGCAATACAATGAGACATTATTTCATACTTTTGTTAAGGCACTTGACCATAAAACAAATATTTTATTAGATTCAGCTGTAGGTGGTTAAGTTCTGGTGAAGACATATGATGAGTTGTATACTTTGTTGAACCGAATTACAGAAGGTAATCATGAGTGGCATTCAGACTCAAGAAATGCTAAAAAGAAGGTTGCTGGTGTTTTGGAGGTGAATTAGTTTACTGAAATATCTTCCCAGATTGCTGCATTACAAAATCAATTGACTACACAGCTCAGTAACATAAAATTGGGTGCTACACCGCCTGGAGCCGTAGTAAATATAATTCAGCATATAAGTACTTGGTGTGTGGTGCGTGGAAATAATGGTCACTCTGTAGATATGTTTGCTGCTAATCCTGAGTGCATGATATTTGTGGGAAATGTTCAGAGTCCTAACTATGGGAACACCTGCAACATAAAGTAGCAAACCCACCAACTAAATCAGCAATGGATTGCCCAGCAATAGCAGTTTCAGCAACCACAAGCTCAAGCAAATCAGGACACAAATAACAAATTAGAAGAGATTATAAAATAGATTTTAGCTGCTCAAGCACAATTGGCAGCATAAATAAAAATACACTAGACCATTACAAGGAGCTTAGAGTTGCAGTTAGGTGAAATACAGCCGGCACAAAATTTTAGGCCTCAAGGTGGGTTGCCAAATGATACTGAAAATCCAAAACAAGTTATGGAAATCACTTTAAAGAGTGGTAAAGAACTTCATGGAGAATATCCAAAGAAAACTAAGGAGGTACATGATGATTCAAGTCCTAAATAGGTAAATGACCAAGTTGCTAAAAATTCGAGAAAGTTTGAGCACTTAAAAGAAAATTTTGCTAAAGAAGTGAAGAAGATCCGACAACCACCTTTCCTGCAAAAGCATATAAAGTCAAAGGAAAATGCATGCTTTAAGAAGTTCTTTGGCATTTTCATAGAGCTTCACATTAATTTACCTTTTTTAGATGTTTTGTAGGGAATGCCCAAGCATTCTAAGTACTTGAGGGACATGGTTGCTAATAAAGTTAAGCTGCAAGATGTTGAAACATTAGCATTCACTAAGGAGGTAGATTTGTGGTGACTCAAAAGATGCCTAAAATGCTTAAGGACCTTGTAAAGTTTACTCTCCCCATTCAAATTAGCAACAACGAGGTGGTCCATACACTTAGTTCTTTAGGGGTAAGTATAAACTTGATGCCCTTATATTTTTTTAACATATTGTGATTAGGAAATCCTAGACCGAGCTCTATGCTACTGCAGCTGAGAAATGAACCATAGCCCATCTTGAAGAAGTAATCGAGGATGTTCTCATAAAGGTTGGTAAGTTTATTATTCCTGATGACTTTATTATTTTAGATTTTTAGAAAGATGAAATAGTGAAGGGGGGAGCTTTGATTAATGTGAGAAAGGGCACGCTCATAATGAGGTTGGAGGATGAAGAGGCAATTTTAAAAGTGTATCAATCGCTTAATACACTATCCCATTAAAAAAACTTGTGTATGATTACTATGATTGAAGGGGATAAGTGTGGGGTGGTGGAGCCTGTTCCATAAAATACCTCTTCAGACATCCTCATTGAGAAGCCTAAGAAATAACTACCTAAGCTCGACATGATGTAGATTGATGAGCCTGATAAGGCTATAGTTGAGAAAGTTGTTGACCTTGAGAGTTCACACTCAATAGGCCAGAAACTAATAAGAAGATGGCCTCCAAGTGTGAGGAAACAGATGAAGTAATTTGGATGAGTTGTAGTTGGGTCGTGCCATGACACTAAATTAGGTACTACTTGGGAGGAAACTCAATTTAAGTAGGTATATGTTATTTTTAGTTTTTTACTTCACTAGTTTTTGTTTTTGTTGAGTCATTCGTAGACGAGAAGACTGTGTACCAAAAACCTGAGCTAAGAATTATGGTGAAGACTAAGTGCGGGGT
Source organism: Capsicum baccatum var. pendulum (assembly GCA_030864225.1). Lineage (NCBI taxonomy): Eukaryota > Viridiplantae > Streptophyta > Magnoliopsida > Solanales > Solanaceae > Capsicum > Capsicum baccatum. The sequence continues at coordinate 151,283,208 of CM061560.1, read as the reverse complement.
CCCCGAACCCTCTTGATGTAAGAAGATGCAACTATTTAGGCCTAGAGGCCAAGGAGTATTTCTATCTCTACTTTTAAAGTATACTTTGGGAAAAGTTGATTTTTAAGTGTGGTGTGGGAAAATTCCCAGATTTTTGGGTAATTTAGGGTTAATTTAATTTTTTTTGGGTTATGAATAAGTAAGATAGTCTTTTTTGTGCTCTAGTTAATTTCACGATCCAAGTGTTTTGGTTATAAAGAGCATGTTGATTATGTGAATTACTACTTTTGAGACTCCTAGGCTCATGATTATGACTCTAGTACTTGATGTCTTAAAGTTGAATTCATGTGATTGTTTAGTTGAGAGTCTATGATGATCCTACTTGAAGTTGAACATGTGCCATGTGGGTGTTAGGTATTTGTATATTCCTTGTTGCATGTGATGTCTAGAACTTGCTGGGTGTATGTGCAAAGTGAATTGAAGAATGCGGGTTTAGGAGATGATATCGGAATTTCTTTGATAGCTTTGTTTTATACCCTTTCTTTTTGACCTACCCTTGTTCATAATCCTAGTAAGCCCCATTGATCCCTTAGATTTTTATTTGGCAGCCTCATGTGTAGCCTAATCCCTTCTTTGATGGACCTTAATTTGATCCAAAGCTCCTAAGCGCTTTTGTATTAAATTGATTGAGTATTGATTGTGATATTGAAGAATAAAAAGGTGAAATTGGAGCCCTAAAGTAATAGTTATTGGTGTGTAAAACATTGTTGTGTTGTGGTTGGGAGTTAGAGACATTTATACTTAAAAAGTTCCTATTTTTAGCCCATGTGTGTTATAATGACCCTGTTTTGGCCATGGTCCTCCTTGGACATTGTGCACCTCAATTAAGGCAAATTGCTTAAGTTGAGGGTGGCTATCATAGGAGTGTTTAGCATAAATTGGGTGCAAAAAAAAGGGAAAAATTTAATGATATATACAAAGCACATTCCCACCATAGTGTATGTAAATGAGCTTGATAAGATGGGGCAAAACAGAAGATGTGGTAGATGAAACTGGTGTACATGGGTTGTGAGAGATTGGTCTCCATTGTCAAAAGTGATGTATTAAAGTGTTTAGGGAAGATAGTCACTATTAAGACAAAATAGTTTCTACCCATCCATTAGCACATTACAAACATTAAAGACCTATTTGATCCTAAGATTCATCATTCTGATATTAGTAGATCACTAGACTAAGGGCAAGCCTATGGTTCATTATGTGTAACTTATAAATTCCTTAGAGAGTGAGCGTAACTTAATTCTTGTACCCATTGTGTGTGAATTGCATTTATGTGAGTGATTATAGGTAACTCTCTTGTTGTGACGACACATGATTAATGAATGTGGGTGATATGTATGATGCCTTTTATTAAGCAATATTCATGAGTTTTCCAACTTGGTGAGTCAACTCTTGAGGCTAGGATGTTTGGGAGTAGTATTCTTGAACTGTCAATTGTGTACATAACATGCTTAATACAGTAACTTGCATTCTGTGTAGTCATTGTAGTACTAGCTTTAGTGTCTTGCATGTAGGAGAAGTGTAGAGTCTCCTCAGCTTATGATTCTTAGAGTAAAGAGTTGTTCGAGGATGAACGAGGCTTCGAGTGTGGGGTGGTGATGTTGGGTGTATTTATGCACCTTATTGCTATTCCTGCTTGTTTAGTACTATTTTGAGGATAATTCGTGTTCTTAATGAGTTAATGATGATGATATAAATAAGAATTTAAGTTTTCAAGTATGTGATTATAATGTTTAGAAGTGTTTTAAAACAAGTTTGGACTTATATAGTTCAATTAGAGTTCTAGCTGGAAATCTAGTTTTGCTAGCTTGAGCTAGGTGTCATTCTAGTTGTTCTCGATGGATTCTAATGTGTTTAATGAGTTTCTTATGTTTTTAAAGTGTAAATATATAGGTAATACTTATTTAAAGTGTTCAACATTCAATTTGAATGATCCAAGAGTCAAGAATACATTATAGCATAAAGTGGTCGAGGCTAGTGCTTAGATTGAGTCTTTAGTTCATCATTATTATCGTTTTAAGGTGTTGACTCTATGCTTGGTGTTTGATCATGTAGTATGCTTGAAGGGTTTATGTAGATGATATATTTATGGGATACAAGCTGGAAAACTAAGGCAATGCAACACCACAAGGCAACAGGAGAAGCAGAACAACACCTAGCCAAATATTGGATGAATTGGCACAAAATAGTGGCTGCCCGCGATATGGGCGTGTCGCTCCCTCTAATGCAGTGCAATGGAGCATGAACAACACACTACATCTTGGTGAAATAATGCCCACGATGCGTGCTACAGTCCGGTGCAATGATGCCCGCGATGCACGTTCAATTTCACCCAAGGGAAACTTCCCTCTACTATAAATACATGATTGTACACTTTGGCAAGGATATCTTTGGATGTATTGGAACAATTGAGGAGCTTCTGCACTTTATTTTTAGGTTTTATTATATCTTTATTTAGATTTTTAATATATTTGATTATATACTCAATTATTTGGATCATAATTATGTCAATTAGTGGCTAAATGCTCCATTTCCGAGGTTAAAGCAAAGAACATGACTTCTATCATTTTGAATTGAGTTTGTTGATTTTCTTATCATATTTGGTTGTTGATTTATACTTGTTTTAATTATTGTAAGGAGTACCTAATCTTAGAAAGCACATATTATAAACCTTTTGATCTCGAGAGGGGGGGGGGGGGGAATAGGAAGATCGAATACGGGGATAAATAAAGTAGGGTTCTTATTCCTTTATGAAATAAGGAATTCGAATTAGCGTCTATGATAGGGATGTACTAGAAGCCTTGCTTGGTTCACATGTAGGATTATAACTTGAAGCACTTAATTGGATTATTATATCCCCGTTCAATGATGTAGCTGTAATGTCCAAGTTAGATAGACGATTAGAGGTTGGGAGACCATGATCATGCAATAAACCCTACGAATCAACAACCAAGATAAACAAGTTAAAGAATGAAGTTCAATAGCATAGTATGATGGTTCGAAGCTCTTTAACCTTGGGTTTAACTCTATTAATTTATCAAGTGTTTTATTTTACGCATTGTTCACTTTACGTTTAGTTTTACAAATCTCCAAGCTCTTTTTGGTTACTTTGCATCAAGTTAATTATAATAAGTGAACTAGAATTTGATTGTTGCTGCAACAAGTCTCTGTGGGATCGATACTTTTATTTCTTTTTGTCCACTATATTACTTGGTAGACCACGTATACTTTTGTGTGCGCTTGGGAGCTATCACTACTTGAGAAGCTATAGAGGATATGAAGGCTAAGTATCCATTCTTGTTCCATATGTCGGACGGAGTAACTTAAGGCATCAGTTTCATTTTCATATTGTTAGTTTTTGAGTTATCATTTGATTCTGATGGATTCTTGCTATTCTCGTGCTAAAAGTGTGCTAACTCATCATTCGGGGACGAATGATCCTAGGGAGGGGGATAATAAAACACCCTAAAAATTTCTACCATTTCATTTTTGACCCTCCAGGTTTGAGACATTGATTTTTGACCTAAATTATGTTTAGATATGTTAATAGGGTGTCTCAAAAGAGTTTCAAAATTTTCGAATGAGGTTTGCGGTCATTTTAAACTTCTGAGGTAGTTAGCCTCCATATTTTTTACATGCTACGAGGTTAGAGTCAGTGATTTCAACATGGCACAGAGGTGCCTCCATGATAATGTCATGTCATGGAGGATAATCTCCGCGATAAGCAGTGTGTCAAGGATTAGCCTCTGCGATATGGCCGTGCCACGCTGATAATTTAAAATTGTGCAGTTTTTGTTTTATTCACTAGCGTTGAGGGTCTTTTGTTACTCTTAAGCACACACACAAGTGTACCTGGTCTCACCATGTAATATAATGGCCTTAATTAAACATGAATATCGATCCTTTAGAGACTTTGTGAAGCAACTATCCAATTCTAGTTTAACTATTAAGATTAACTAGTGCAATGTAGCCAAAAGAGTTTTAAAAGTTTATAAACTAAAAGTAAAGTAAATAATACGGGAAAGAAAAGATTTTGGACAATCACTAGATGAAAACCCAAGGTTAAGGCTCTAAAAACAAGCATACCACGCTATTGAACTTTATTCGTTAGATTACTTATCTTGGTTGTTGATTCACGGGGTTGATATTCTGATCATGGTCTCTCGAGCCTCTAATCACCTATCTAACTTAGATCTACAACTACTTCATTGAGAAGGGATGTGAGAAATAAGCTAAATAGTTTTATATTTCAACCCGTAATGAACAAAATAAGGCTTCTAGGTATATCTCTATCTTAGATGCTAATTCAAATCCCTTATTTTATTAAAGAATAAGAACCTTACTCTATTTATCCCCATGTTCTATTTCTTATTCTACCTCTCGAGCTCACAAAGTCAACAATCGATATATTCTAAGGGTCATGAATCCTTAAAACAGTTATAACAAGGATAAATAAATGGCTAAATATGATAAGCAATAAAAAAAACCCAATTCAAAGCAATAGTAAACATGTTCTTGCCCTTAACCCCAGAAAGGGGGCGTTTAGCTGCTAATGGACATGACCGTAATCAAGATCAATGAATACATGATATAATTCTTAAATAAACTAAATTAAAAGAATAAAAACCCTATTTTAAGTGTTTTCCATCCCATCTCAAATCCTCCAAGATGTTCAAGGTGTTTAATAATGAGTACAAGTGTTCTATTTATAGGATCAAAATTTGGCCGTATGGGAATATGGGTCGTGATGTGTTGCTTTCTCCGAGGGATTATGGTCCGAGAAGCATTGATTGATCCCCCGGAATAAGGTTTAAGGTACGTGGCTTTCTCCCCTCGAATAAGTGGTGCGTTGCCCCTCTATTGCAAGGGCATACTGGAAATTGCATTTTTGATGTTTAAACTTTACGTTGCACTTGTCCTTCCATACCAAGTCTTGTGGTGTTTTTTCCACTTTAGTTACAGGTTTTTTATCCTCCATATATGATAATAATCAATTCACCAATCATCCTATATCATCAAACACCACGGAATAGAGCTCAAAGCAACAAAATGTTCAAGGCAATAAACTAGAAACTCAAGCTTAGAATAGTGTCGTCCTTTAAATCTTTAACTTAGTGTTTTGACACTTGTCTTGATTAAATTGAACTTTAAAAATTATAAAAAAAAAATTACAAGAAGAATTATACGATTAAATCATTAGTAACTCATTACACATTAGAATCCATCGATATCAACTAGACAAACATCTAGCTTAAGCTAGTAACACTATAGTTTTCTTGTTTTGACTCTAAGTGACCAATTTAAGTACAAACATATTTGGAAAAAACTTTAAACATTCTAATAACATACTTAAACACTTTTATGATCAATTATATCATCATTAACACATTAAGCACACGAGAAGTCCTAAAAACAAGGCTCAATAAGCAAGGATAACAACATTGAGGTGCATAAATCCACCTCAAATTAGATTTTGTGTCCTTTCACCAATGTACGACCTTTAAACATAAAAAATAGTTTATTTTCACTAGTTTTTCAAAGATTGATTGCTCTTTTTGACTTTCAAACTCAAACCCAAGAAAAGCTTAAGGGTTTCATCGTACATTCATCTTTTGGATTCTAAGATCCAAATTGCTTTCATATTTGTGTGTATCTAAGGCATGTATCTCTTTCCCAAAACATTTTTTTAAAAAAAAAGTATTAAAATTGTGATTCAAGTGCTTTAAAGTTTTTATTATGAATATGGGTTGGGGCTTTTTGAACATTAATGATTGAATTTCTTTTCACATGGCTATTGTGAATGATTCATGGTTTGAATTGATAGTTTTGAACTGATTGGGAGTTCATGGGGATGTCCAATTAGAATGGGGGTCATGGATTACCCCAAGTTGATGATTTTGGATATTGGAATTAGTTTAACCACAACCCAATCTTATGAGTTTGTTATTGAAACATGAGTTTGTATATTCAAATATTTTTTAGAACTATTGAATGGCATAAAAGGCTAATGAACATGAAATGATTTTGAATTGAACCTTGTGGGGTTGTGGATTTTGCTAAGTTAATGTATAATTTAACCTACGGTGTCATGGATTCCCCCATATGGATGAATGATTGGAGCCTGTGGGGTCATAGATTCCCTCTAGCAATGATAACTAAAATGGGATAATAATAATAGCGTGCAAGCACAAATTGGTATGATGATACTAACGATGCGTGCCTTGATTGATAATATTAGTTAACTCAATGGAATGTGTAAATTTTTTAATTGGTCTTAAAGGGGGTTGTATAGCTGGTTTAAAGGTGGAGGTCCAGAAGGACAAATACTTGAAACTCATATTTGCCGGTGTGAGTATTGGTCTTGATGGTCGTGTGCCTGGTCATAGTATATATATATGTATCATGGATGAATAAGGGTCATGGATTCCTCGGCCTCTATTATATCTCTGGTTAGTGCGACTAACACGCACTGGGGCCTATTCAGCAAGAGGGCTAGACCCATATAGCCCGTGGGTGTTTTATGATGGTCAAGATATATAGTCTAGGATAATGTTTTACTTTCATGATAAACCTTGTTCCCTATCCAAGCATGTTGTATATATATGTGTACATTATGTTCATGTGGATTTTACTATGGTTTTAACTTGGCATTATTTTATCCTTTCCCTGATCTTTTCCCTGAGTTAAATGCTAGGGCTTGCTCTGCTAACTATTTTTGGATGCTCTATCCCCACATGATGTAGGAATTTTAAACACTTCCGCTTCTATTGCACAGTGATAGGAGATCTCAGAATTGTTTGAAAGTCAGATTGAAGTGGTGAGTCTCCTTATTCTGAAAGGCCTGTTGTTTTTTGGTTTAATTTATGTCATAGACTATCTTTCAGTTTCTTTTGGCCATCACCGGGGGCATATCGTGACTTAGATTGATAATGGATTCATAGAGGCTTTGTGGATTAATGTGGAGTGGGATCGTGTTGGATTCTTGACTCCTTTGAGATATTCATTTATCCTATTCATGTCTATTGGTTTGCTTCCGCTATTGTTAGGTATTGTTTTCATTTTAAAGCGTGACACTTGCTAGAATGATAGTAGAGTTACCAGGCAGTTCGTTTGGTTTTTAGGGCTATTTTCCTATTTTGAAGTCTCTGTTGGTTCCAAATAGCCACCGCATAAAATCTTTAGTGAACCAACCACGAATGTAAATTCTAACTGATCGAGCAACTTTGGAATGTCTATTTTAGGCTAGTTAGAACTTTAGTTTGGGCGCCAAGGCACTCAAGCTCATTTTGACCTATTAGTTGAATAGTTAAGAAATTGGAAATTGGGCATGGGACCCATTTTTATCAAAAAGACCTCAAATGTATTTTTTGATTGCACTATCTCATTTAAAAACTCAATCTGGTTTGGTTGCATAGTTTGTGCATTCAGAGTTTTGAACGAATCTCAAGCATCTAGTCAAAGTCCATTTCGAACTTAGAAAATCTGGTGCATTAGGTATTTGGTGTAACCGTGATCACGAAGGGTAAATCGCGATCGCCACATACAATTTCCCCTTTTATCATGATTTCGATAGGGAAATACCATGATCATGACTTTTTCCCTTGATGTCATGGATTGCAATTGTGAGTCTCTTGTCGCGAAAGCGATACCCTAGAACCTGAAAAAGGTATAAATACTCTGTTTTAGACCCATTTTTCCATTACTTCATCTATTCTCTTGAGACTAAGACCCTGCATTGTGATATAACATGAAATTGAGGCTTGATGATTTAGGATCTTGGCTAACACTTATTTACATGATCCTCATTCGATTTATGGTAAGATTTCACCCTTTTCATGATATAATTTTCTATTTCTTATTCAAAAATCCAAAACCTTTAGAGGATTGATTTATGCCCAAAATTAGCTCAAATTTCATCCATTCTTGAGGATAATAACTCCTTGAGCATAGGGGAAGTTTATTTGGTTTTGAAAATGTGATTTTTTGTAAATGGGACCCACATGGAATTTTGGTGTGATTTTGGACTTAAATAAGAATAGTAAAATATGGTTATCATTATTCTCATATTGATAGGTTTAATGTAATTTTGATAGCTTGGCAGCTTGCGAAAGTCTCTCGTAAGGGAAAAACAGTGATTTAGTGGATCTTTTAAGCTTTATCTTTTAATCTTTCTTCGACGTCTAGGTAAGCTAGTTTTTACCCCTTGTTAGATTGAGATAATTCATAGTATGTTTATGATTGTGTTAGATTTGGTATGGGATTTAGCTGTTGGTGTGATACATTGGTTAGTTGGACTGTATAAGTTATTTTAGATACTAGGTAAAGTTTACCTTGTAGGCTCTTGTTTAGGATAGAAAGACCTTAGTTACTAAAGTAATGAGGAGATTTTCCTTAGTCACTTGAGTTTAGGATGAAACCTACCCAAATTTCCATTTCCCTAGGGGAAATTGACTTAGTTGCTTTTATATTGGAAGAATTTGGTATCCTAGAGCATATTATGGCTTGTTCAATATCTAATAATGAAGTTAGATACCTTAGCCTAGTTTGGGGTAGATATTCCTTGATGAAGGCTTTTTGGGGATTTAGAAGTGGGCTCTTCGGTCCACCTTAGGCATAGACTTGTGATAGTTATTGAAGACTTTTATATGCTTGCATATATAACTAGGAAATATTTATTGCAATGATGTTTAGATTCCTTGGTACTTATAGGTTATGATGGATGATGTTTAAAGTAATTCTTAATGATTATGCTATGAATAAGTTATTGATTAAGCTTTTGATGATTGATAGAATATGTTATTATTTAATCTATTGAATATGCTATTGAATAAGCCCTTGATTATGAGATTGATTAAGCCATTAATTAGGCTATTAATTAGGCCATTTGGTATGCTATTAAACAAGTTAGCGATCATAGCTATCGACTATGTTACCAATCATGCTAACAGCTATAATAGTGATTATGCTATTGCCTTTGCTAATGATCATGTCTAATGACTATACTAGTGATGATGCTATTGGTTATGTCAATGATCATGCATGTTGTATACATTGACGATTGTGGTATTAATTATGCTAGAGGTCATGATTATTTACTACATTAGTGATTATGTCATGGATTATAAGCTATGAATAAGCTATAGATTATGCTATGGATAAGTTATTGACTAAACTAATGATAAGATATCTCTAATGCGGATGATAAGCTATCTAATACGCTAATGATAAGCTATTGATTATGCTATTGATGAAGTTATTTCCTATGCTATTGATAATAATAATGGATTATGTTAGCAATCATACCTATTGACTATATTAGCGATTATAATGCTTATGTGTTATATTGGTGATTATACTATTGATCTTACTAAAGAGAATGCTTATTGATTTTATTATTGATTGTACTATTTGATACAAGATCAAACCAACAACACCAAGAGCTTTAAGTAGGCTCGGATTTCAGTCCAACAACACAAGAACAACAAGTTTTAAGTTTCGGTTTTTCAGCTTACCACACAAGAACAACAAGATAGCTAATAATGCTAGTGAATCGAAACGAGCCCCACACAGCTTCACTAGACTTTAAGATAACAAAATCAACAACAACAACAAGATAAGAAAGATAGATAACTTGACATATAACATTCAAGAAACTAAGAACCCTAACATCAAGAGAGGACCCTAAGTCTAATGAATATAAACACCAAGTTCTTACGAGGACCAAGAGGCACTCAACGACCTCAAAACCCTTGTTTCTAGCCAAAGAGACAACACAAGTATCCCTCTACTTGTGAGATACTAGGGGCGGCTTCAATGAGTGAAGAGAGAGGAGAGATTTTGTGTTTTTAGGTTACAAGTTTCAGCATTCAAAAACTAAGGACTCACTCTCTATCATGTTCTATTTATACTACAAACAAAAGGGGTAAAATGACCCATCCGCCCTTGCTTCTTGTGCCAACCTTGGAGAGTAGTTTATTACACATTAGGACCTCTCCACACACATAAAAACGTTTAGGTCCTTGGTCGGTTCAATCACCAACTCACACACGGCCATTTGCATGAACAAATCTTGGAGTGTTTGTAATTCCCGAGCTTGGCTTCGTGTGAAAGGCCGTGTACCTGTGGAGGCTGCCCTACCCGTATCATTCTCTCCATCTTGAGATGAATTTGACCTTAAATTCGGCATTTGGTCATCTTCAACCGCATCCACGAGGGAGAGATCACCAACGTTGAAAGTGTTGTGCACTTGATATTCCGGTGGAAGGTCAATCTTGTAGGCGTTGTCATTGATTCTCTCAAGTACTTGGAAAGGACCATCACCCCTTGGCAGCAACTTGGACTTCCTTTGAGCTGGAAACCGATCCTTTCGAAGATGCACCCACACCCAATCTCCGGGTTCAAGCACAAGCCTCCTTCTCCCTTTGTTTACCCTTTTTGCAATCTCTTGGTTCTTCTTTTCAAGCTTGATCCGCATCGTCTCATGCATCTTCTTCATTGCCTCGGCTCTTTTATTTCCATCTAAGCTGGTCATGAGATCACTAGACAAAGGAGTGAGATCTAAAGGGGTAAGGGGATTCAGGCCGTAAACACATTCAAAGGGAGTCATTCCCGTGCTCGAATGTATTACCCGGTTGTATGCAAATTCCACCAAGGGTAGGTGATCTTCCCATGAAGTCTGTTTACCTTTAACCATAGAACGTAGCATAGACCCTAAGGTTCTATTTACTACCTCCGTTTGGCCATCGGTTTGTGGGTGGCAAGACGTGGAGAAAAGTAACTTTGTTTCGAGCCTACCCCACATGGACTTCCAAAAGAGACTTAGGAACTTGGAGTCCCTATCGCTCACAATAGTCCTCGGTACCCCGTGAAGCTTTACAACATGTGCAACAAATAACGAAGCTACACTAGGAGCATCCTCGGTTTTAGCACATGGAATAAAATGAGCCATTTTAGAGAATCTATCAACAACAACAAAAATGCTATCTCGGCCCTTTCTAGTCCTTGGCAGCCCCAAAACAAAATCCATCGAAATGTCCAACCAAGGCCTAAGGGGAGTAGGGAGTGGGGTGTATAATCCTTGAGGTTGGAGACGAGATTTCGCACTCCGGCAGGCCACGCATTGACTACAAATTTTAGTGACGTCTTTGCGCATTTTGGGCCAATAGAAGTTCTCCTCTAAGATCCCGAGGGTCTTGTCTACCCTAAAGTGACCCATGAGGCCTCCGTCATGGGCCTCCCTCACAAATAATTCCCTCCAAGAACTAGAAGGAACACATAGCCTCCTCCCCTTGAACAAATACCCATCGAACCGAGAGTAGGAGGAATGGTCATTCTCCTTAAGCCAACGGTCCCTTCCCCACTCTTCGCATTCCCTAAAAATAGGAGCAAAGGTAGGATCCTCGGGATACAACATCCGTAAGCTCTTAAAACCCATCAACTTCGAAGACAAGGTAGCAACAAGCACATGCTTCCTAGACAAGGCATCGGCAACAACATTTTCCTTTTCCCTTTTGTAATGAATTACATAAGGGAAAGTCTCGATGAACTCAATCCACTTAGCATGATGCCTATTCAGCTTGTCTTGGCTCTTAAGGTGTTTCAACGACTCATGATCCGTTCGTATCACAAACTCCTTAGGCCACAAATAATGTTGCCAATTTCCCAAGGCTCTAACAAGAGCGTACAACTCCAAATCATAAGTTGAGTAATTAAGAGTTGCCCCTTTGAGCTTTTCACTGAAATAAGCAACGGGCTTACCTTCTTGCATCAAAACAGCCCCGATGCCAACCTTACTAGCATCACATTCTACTTCAAACATCTTATCAAAGTCGGGCAATTGCAATAAAGGCGCCGAGATGAGCGTAGCTTTCAAGGCCTCAAAAGCCCTAGCTTGTTCATCATCCCATTTAAAGGGTCCGTCCTTTCTAATTACCTCGGTCAAGGGGGCTGCTATGGAGCTAAATCCTTTGACAAACCTCCTATAAAAGCTTGCCAACCCGTGGAAACTTCGGATTTCGCCAATAGTTTTAGGGGTCGACCAACTTCGAATAGAGTCTATCTTGGAATCGTCCACTTCCACACCCCTTGAGCTCATGAAAAAACCCAAGAATATAACATTATCAACCCCAAAAGAACACTTCTCCATGTTGGCATACAGCTTCTCCTTTCGGAGCACATCAAACACACATCTCAAATGCATTACATGATCATCAATAGACTTACTATACACCAACACATCATCAAAGTAAACCACCACAAACTTCCCAATATAAGGCTTCATTACATGATTCATTAGCCTCATAAATGTGCTAGGAGCATTGGTAAGGCCGAAGGGCATGACCAGCCACTCATAGAGACCGAATTTGGTCTTGAATGCGGTCTTCCACTCATCACCGGGTTGCATGCGAATTTGGTGATAGCCTCTCCTAAGGTCCACTTTAGAAAACAAACAAGATCCGTGGAGCTCATCTAACATATCATCTAGTCTAGGGATTGGATGACGATACCTTACGGTGATTTTGTTGATGGCTCTACAATCGACGCACATGCGCCAAGTTCCGTCCTTCTTTGGTACCAAAAGCACCGGAACAGCACACGGACTCATGCTTTCCTTGATGTATCCCTTGTTGAGAAGCTCCTCAACTTGTCTTTCAAGCTCCTTAGTATCCATGGGATTGCTCCTATAGGCCGGTTTGTTTGGAAGTTGTGAACCCGGCACCAAATCAATTTGGTGCTCAATTCCCCGAAGTGGGGGAAATCCTTGCGGAAGTTCTTGAGGAAATACATCTTCATACTCCTGCAACACATAAGAAATCAAAGGGGAAATGGAAGAATTAGTGGGGTTAGTATTAAAACAATGGGCCAAAAGTAGCATCGGCTTGTTTTCATCATGGTCCACAAAAAGTTCTTTCCTCCTAGCCAACATCACTACATTCTCCATCTCCCTTGGCGTTGGGACAGCCTCGGATGTCCCTTCTTCCTCACCTACGCCCCCCCCCTTTTCTCCCTTTTCGGATTCCTTCCCCTTTCCCTTTAACTCTCTTATCTTTTGATGCCACTCATTTACTTGGGAAGGTGAAAGAGGGTGAAGTGTGACCTTTCAGCCATCCTTCTCGAGCGTATACCGGTTGGTCCTCCCATCGTGTTTAGTAGACCTATCATATTGCCATGGTCTACCTAGCAACAAGTGACATGCTTGCATTGGGATCACGTCACAAAGCACTTCATCGTAGTAGTTCCCCACCTTGAACCGAATCACACATTGCCTTGTGACCTTTAATTCTCCACAATCGTTCAACCATTGTAGCTTGTAAGGACTAGTGTGTGGAGTAGTTGGTAGCTTCAAGAAATTGACCATAGCATGGCTCGCAACATTTGTACAACTACCACTATCAATCACCAAGGTGCACACATTCCCCTTTACAAGACACTTAGTATGGAATAGATTTTCCCTTTGACTCGGGTCATCTATCGCCTTACTAATCATGACACGTCTAACCACAAAGTTTGGAACCACACACTCCCCTTCTTGTGGATAGACATCTTCACTATCATCTAACTCATCATCATTCGGTCCATTTTCACCTCCCTCTCCATCTTGAGGCTCGGCCTCATCCTCCCCCCTTTCGGAAACCACCTCCTCACCAAGGTAGTACACTTTCCCTTCTCGTAGGATCACATTACGCCGGTTCGGACATTCATTGGCCTTATGCCCCCAACCTTGACACTTGAAGCATTGGAACCCCTTTGGGTTGGGATATTTGTGAGCCTCCGGTTTCGGAGGGAATTTTGGGACTGTTTTGGACTCGGGCAGCTTCGTAGGGGCGGGTTGGTCCTTGTTTTTGGGCCAACCCAAGGGGGTTTGTACCCTTGCCTTGAAGGAGGATCTCTCCTTAAGTTCCCTTTCAATCTCTAGGGCCGCTTGGAATATACCGTCAATGGTTTCAAACCGGTGAAGAGTCAAGTGCGTGGAGATCTCTTTGTTCAGCCCGCACTTGAGCCGGATGATGTCGTGACTGATTTGCTCCCCACGATGATCAAGTTTCAACATGAGTTGTTGGAACTCGTCAAAATAGGCCATCACACTCTTGCCTCCTTGCCGCAAGCCATATAGTCTAGCAAGCAACTCATGACGATACCTCTCGGGAAGGTATCGTTGCCTCATCAAATACCTCAACCGATACCAAGGTGGTGGCTGCCCTTCAACTAACTCATTTCCAAATCGTTTAACATACTCCCACCAAGTGTTAGCATAGCCCTCGAGGTGAGCTATAGCGTAGCAACTCTTCTTTTCTTCCGAGATGTCATTAACTTGGAAAACTTTGTCACAAGCTGATTCCCAAGTTAAGTAGGTCTCGGGGTCACTTTCACCCTTAAAGATGGGTAGGCTCAACTTGATGGTGTTGATGCCTACGTCTCTCTCTTGGTGTCGATTCCCCCTATCTCCATACCCCTGGTATCTCCTAGGTTCTCCTCGACCCCCTCTTAACTCCTCCTCCCTCATATAAGCATCATCAAAGACTCCATCTCCTTCATACTCCTCTCTAACGTATTCTTCAAGGTGGGCGGGTCGACCTTGGCCGTTTTGATTTGGAGGATTTGGAATTTGCGGCCTTTGGTTTAATGGAGCTTGGAATGGAGGGTTCGGATTTAGTGGAGGTACTTGGCGCCCAAATCCCTCTTGTGGAATCGGAGGGGCTTGGAAATGTAGTGGTCTAGTGGAGTCTCGGTTTGGAGGAAAATAGGTAGTTTGGCTTGCGGTATTTAGTGGAGCTTGGGGTGCATTTAGCATTTGGTGGACTGTTTCGGGGGTGATGGTTGCGGAGGAGGTCCTATCATGACCATTGGTAGATACATGTAGAGGAGTAGATGGACGAGAGTTCCTTTGGCTCTCCACTTGATCTAATCTCCCACTAATAGTCGATACTTCCCCCCTTATGGCTGCCAAGTCCCCTCTCACGGCCCCAAATTCTGAATTCAACCTTTCAAGTGTCCGGGTAACGTCCTCAAGAGTGACCCTCATAGAATCAAGTGCATTAGTATCCACATTATGAGACGTAGCTCCTTCCATTGTCAAGGTATTATCCGCTTTAGTTCACCACAAGTTCGTGTTCCACAAGTGTTGTATAATTGGCTAGTAACTGTGACATTTTAAGGTATGAGCAAGCTCTTATACGGAATGGATTCTTGTTTGAAGACTCAAAGAATTCTTGCCGGACTAGAATCAAAAATCAGCAATTCGTTCAAACGAATAAAAGCACTCAAATAATCGTTGACACGAACAAACGGTTCAAGGAACTAGTTGACAACCTAGTAGGAAGGTACTAGTTTGTTAATTAGTTCTAGGACCAAGTAAGGGAAACCAAGGATCAACAATTAGCAACCAAAGAATATCCTAAGTTGAGCTTATAGTGACGTGGCAGCATGCAATGGTTCCACACGTTCTTCCTTCTTTTTTTTTTTTGTTTTTATGTTAATATTCACACAACTTGTTATAGTTTGAAAGTGTTTTGGAGGGAAAAGTAAAACCTTGTAGTATTTCACCCCTTTTCAAACTCAAGAAAGTGGGGTTTGGTTGACAATTCCCACAAAACAAGGCTCCTTGAATTAGGGAAAGTGATTGACAAGACTAAAAAGTGATGGGTGCAAGTCTTTCACAACAACTTTATAGCTTGACCACTTGAGCACACAACAAGATGAACAATATGAACAAGTTCAAAAGATGAACACTTCAACAACTTCATCAACTTCTTTAGCACATGAACACACAACCACCGATTTTCTTTTGGTTATCAACAACATACAACTTTCGGCCACCTCAAGTCACCACACAATGTTCAAATTTTTCAAGCTCAACTTTCGGATCTAGACACCTTAGTGTTGGTGAGAAAGAAACCAACACTAGAAACTCACTAACAAGCAAAATAACACCTAGATCTAAGCATACAACATCATTCTCGGTTTTCAACTTTTAGTGGACAGATTTCAGAATTTCTTTTGGTGTAGTTTGATTAAGCCGTGAACTAGCCCAAGATGGGTTATGTTGGAACACAACCGGTCTTGCTCTGATACCAAATGATACAAGATCAAACCAACAACACCAAGAGCTTTAAGTAGGCTCGGATTTCCGTCCAACAACACAAGAACAACAAGTTTTAAGTTTCGTTTTTTCAGCTACCACACAAGAACAACAAGATAGCTAATAATGCTAGTGAATCGAAACGAGCCCCACACGGCTTCACTAGACTTTAAGATAACAAAATCAACAACAACAACAAGATAAAGAAAGATAGATAAATTGACATATAACATTCAAGAAACTAAGAACCCTAACATCAAGAGAGGACCCTAAGTCTAATGAATATAAACACCAAGTTCTTACGAGGACCAAGAGGCACTCAACGACCTCAAAACCCTTGTTTCTAGCCAAAGAGACAACACAAGTATCCCTCTACTTGTGAGATACTAGGGGCGGCTTCAATGAGTGAAGAGAGAGGAGAGATTTTGTGTTTTTAGGTTACAAGTTTCAGCATTCAAAAACTAAGGACTCACTCTCTATCATGTTTTATTTATACTACAAACAAAAGGGGTAAAATGACCCATCCTCCCTTGCTTCTTGTGCCAACCTTGGAGAGTAGTTTATTACACATTAGGACCTCTCCACACACATAAAAACGTTTAGGTCCTTGGTCGGTTCAATCACCAACTCACACACGGCCATTTGCATGAACAAAGCTTGGAGTGTTTGTAATTCCCGAGCTTGGCTTCGTGTGAAAGGCCGTGTACCTGTGGAGGCTGCCCTACCCGTATCACTATTGATTAAACTAAAGACCATGCTTATTGAATATGATAATGTCAATGCTATCAATTTTTTTAAGATCGTGTTATTTACTATAGTAGCGATCATGCTATTGATTATGCTATCGTCTATGGTAATAATCATATGGTTCCCAATATGAGTCTGGATATTTATTATGCTATGAATTATACAAATATCGGTTTAAGTCTGAATAATAATGATGATATCGATTATCTATACCTGGTGTGAGTCTAGAGGATGGCGATGATATTGATGATATTGACTATGATATTGATTGTATTGATGATAATATTGATGATATTCATGATGATGTTGAGAAAGATATTGATGATGATATTCATGATAATATCATTGATTATACTTATTGATTTGAGTTCGAATATAGACATTATACTATAATGGAATACTCAATATGTTATGATGGTATTAGGGTGTGAGATTGACAATAGTGATTCCAGCTATGTATGAAAATGAGAAAGTGGTTATAATATGGCATGATATGAATGGATCATATTGGTACTATGTTTAGTTCATAAATAGTGATTAGTTGATAAATGATGATTAGCCGACATATGAGGATTCGTTGTTACAAGATGATTAGTTGATAAGTATTGATCTATTGATAAATAATGACCATAACAATCGATTGTTAGTATGGCATGGATAGATTGTACTTGTATCATGAGAGATGATAATGACGATGGTGGGTGATTCTATCTTATTTGTACCTTCAAGCTTTGTGTGGGCTTGCAATGGACGGTTTACTTTACCATACCAATTGGCATATGAGGGCCAATTCTGTAGTTATGATTGCATGTGTTGATGCTTGATTTTATGTTGTTATTCTTATTTGTTAACATATTGATACACAATGATGTCAGAGTTGATTTAGGTTCATCTCTACCTTGACTTAGTTATATTATCTCGTAATTTATCATACTTATTTCATGTTTTAGCTTAGTCAGTCGATGATGCCTACTGAGTACCCATGGTTTTGGTACTCATATACGCTTATGTACCTTTTTGGTGCAGATATAGCACTAGTCGCTGTAGTTGATTCATGTTCGTGTTGTGTTAATATTCGGAGGTAGGGTGAGATCTTGGAGTCAGAGTCACCCATTTTCTTCTATCTTTTATGTTTAGTCTTTTGTTTCAAACCAGGTCGTGGGATAATTTTCTATGTATTAACTATCTTTTATATACTTGAAATACTTTGTCTATTTTGAACTTGTGTTGTTGATTTCCACCTATGTGGGTATTTTCCCACCAAGTTAACCCATTGTGATTAGCTCCGAGTTACGATTTGGCTTATCTACTAGAGGGATAAAGTAGGTGCCATCATGACTCATAATTTGGGTCATGACACTTTACCAATGGGAGATAGCAAGGGAGTGACAACTTCCTGGCAATAATAATACCAAGGAAGCTTTGGTAAATCAACCCAAATGAGTACAAGAAGAATTTCCTCTTCATGTCTAAAAGTAGGGTTCTATTTTTGCAATCTCATCAGGTAGCCTTCAATAGACATTTTTACTTTAAACCAACCTTGTGATGCCCTAAAATCAGGTGCCGAGACGTCACACGGTACTTAGGATCACAAGTGACCCCAAGCTAACCCTTCTACTGGCATAACTTATAAGAAACTGAATAAAATTCTTAAATCTGTATAAAATCAGCAAGAATATAAAACTTTTCTGAACTTGATCAATAAAAATTTGAACTTTACAAGATTACCACTTTGCTTTTACCAAAGTAAAATTGAAAGTGAATACATTAACTCTAGTGACTTTCTATGAAGACTCTACTAGTACTGACTTTAGATAGCCGGGTCATGACTCCCAACCATCCTAACTCAATACGACTGAAATAGGAAAATAAAGAACTGGTCAAACTGTCTATCTAGCTCAAAACCTTGAATCAAAAAGATTCATCACCTATTGACTGGAAGCTGCGAGCTGACTGAATCTAAATATGCATACTAAGTCTTGTACCTACATTATGAGACAATGTAGCATATAGACGTATATGTGGATCAACACTTTAGGAATGTACTGAGTATATGAGGGTGTATGTAATTAAATAATCAATACCATAAATCCTTACAAAAAAACATGCATGCTAGTATAGATGACTCACATAGCTTGAATTAAAACCATCATAATCATGAATAAGAAAACAGGTAATGTAAATCACGTGAGTTATTGCACTTCATTCTAAATCTACATTCTTTCTTTATTCTCAAACTTGTAAGATAGATAAAGTCTTAAACCATATTTTAGAGCATACACTTTAATCTCATGAAAACTAGGAACTTCTTTGAAAACTTAAAGATTTTGACACTTGAGAGCCTTAGAAATCTTGGACTCATAGATTTCAAAATACATATACTTGTATCTTAGGTAGAGTGGGGGACTACTTTGGGAGTCTCTTCTAACTGACATAAACTATGTGAGCTACATGGAGTCCAACGTCTTACCCACGTTGGGGAGAGTTTTTCTATCCTTGCCATCGGATAGAACCTTAACTTTAGTTATCACTATTTTAACCCACTTGGGGTATATAAAGAACCTACAGGGGCACGTAGTTCTGGGGCATGAGACCTCGGAATCATGCCAACTCGGTGCTAAATACTACTCCCTTACTTAGCTCAAAACTTTAAAAAATCTACCTTAAAATAATTCAATAATATATATTATATAATGGGAGCCAAAATGCATCCCCTTTACTTCAAACTCAAGAATGTGGATTTCTATCTTAACTAACAATCAAAACTCACTTCTTGATATTCTTTAAAAATCACTAACATCT
Source organism: Capsicum baccatum var. pendulum (assembly GCA_030864225.1). NCBI lineage: Eukaryota > Viridiplantae > Streptophyta > Magnoliopsida > Solanales > Solanaceae > Capsicum > Capsicum baccatum. The sequence continues at coordinate 151,263,545 of CM061560.1, read as the reverse complement.
CATTCTGAAACTCATGCTTTAACCATAAGGTTCAATTCACAACAATAGGACTTGAAATTCTAAAAACATTATATAAACGTTGAATTATGCAACTTAAAACATAAATTGACAATTTAAATCATTAATATGCATAATAATATTACAACTTAAAGCTTGGGTAAGACATAGTTTGATAAAACTCACAATATAATAACATGATTGGAATTCTCCATGAGTTTACAAAATACTTTACAAAAATATGTAACTTTTGGGCACAAGAACAAAAGGGTGTTCTTTTTCAAAACTACATACCTTAATAGACTTGATTTGATGTAATTATATACAAGGAGTTATGATCGATTGAAGTCGACTCAATTTTTGACGCTCACTAAAACTCGAATGATAGGAAAGCTTTCAACTTGACCTTAAGTTAGGTGATCTCTATGATTTCAATTCATGCTCAAATAGGTTCCCACACTACATAATTGATTAACATACCAAATTTGCATAGGATTTATGAATTTTGAAACATCTACACGTAGAAAAGATGGTTTTCGTTCTAGCTCGAAATACGGGGTGTTACAAAACTGTTGCGTAATCATTCTGGGTATAACTAAAGTGAGCAAGTTTAACCCCTTCTCTAGCTTAGTCTACAAAGTGAATTCTCTTATGATAATTTCCATATTTCGCATTGTGTTTTTGAACTTACCCATTGAAGTTAAGTTGCACCTCTCAGCTAATTGATCTTGTAGTCATCAGGTCTAAGTACTATAGCTGGAAACCCCTGAATAGTAGTAATTTAGGGAGAAAAAATGCCAACAGGCACCATCATCATAGCCCCTTGAGTTCTGACAATATTAAAACTAAATCATTGTTTAACCATGGATTCCACAACTCTAATTATAGGGTTCTTAGCCACACATAGTTATCAAGAAGAAGAAAGCAATATACTTCATAATTAAAGATTATATTTTATAAAGATGAAACTCAAGCCTTAAATTCTTAACAAAAACACACTATATCATTTAAAATGCCAAAAAGTTTAATGTCCAAAGAAAATAGAACGTCAAAATATTCCAAGTGTCAAAAGATTCCTGTTCTAAAACTTAAACCAGGCATTTATAGATTCTAGAAATTAAAAATTTGAAATTTATATCGAGTTGTCACCTTTGACTTGACTACTTGCCATGAGCGTGATGGTTTACCATTGAAAACCATCACATGAATTTAATAGGGGAATGAATTATTCTTGGTCTTAATGGTTGGGCATGAAAAATCACTAAGAACGTGATGATTAGTCAATTGATCCGTCACATGGATTCATCAAGGAATTAGTTCTACTTAGGCCTGATAATTAGTGTGAAAGATCATCAAGGACTTGATGATTCATCAGATAATCCATCATGATGATGTCTACTAATAATGATTCTATAATGGTTTGGTGATTGTCCTGACGGTCCGTCAGGTATGTGACTGGTCATCACATAGTTTCTACTCCTTTTGTTCTTTGTCTTAATTTCCCAGATTTAAACACAAAACGACATCAAATCTAACATAGGTTGCTTAAAAACTCACAATAATTATTTGTTAAAAGAATAACATGTGTCATCGATGCCGACACATCAACACGCTTGACTTAGAACATTCGCTAGTCCTCAAGAAACTAAACAAAACTATATTAGAAAAGCACTTTAAGCACTTAAAAACTAAGCCAAACTATAGAAATCAGTTAATATAATTTAGTTCCTTAAAACTTACCCTATTTTATGATTTACCAATAAAGAACGTTACACTCATTCAATATGTCAACAACTATGGATCTACATATGTCGTTACAATTTTAATGAATTAATTGCATCCACCATAATCATTATCCTAATAGTCAGTAATCAATAGTAACTTTATGGTTCCCTCAATACAATGAAGTCCCCCCCTCCCCACCTGATACGGTACAAATGGCCATCTTATCTTTTGATGACATCTTTGGAGGCCAACACATAGAGGCTCAAGACTTGGTCACCTCGAGAATACAAGAACATGCATGGAGGACCCGTTTTGAGCGTAACTTAAAGCAATCTCGCGTATGGAAGATTGCTTGGAGCATTTAAGAGTGAGGACTCACGGTTTTGGACCTTAATTAAGGGCATTTTGGACATTACACATGGTGTATTTACACACCATGGCCGCACCTATCATTAAGGGCAAAGTGGTCTTTTTGTATTCTTTTGTATTACACTATAAATAGGTCATTTTAGCTCATTTCTTGAGAGATTTTGGAAGGATAAAGAATTGAAGACATATTTTCTCTCTTTTGAGAGTGTAACACCCTTAGTTGTAGGGCTTGGAAAAGCCATCCTTAGCATAGGGCTTGGAAAAGTCAATATTGATCTTTGCTTGGAAACGGTAGATCTTGAGGTGAGTTCGTTCCCTTGGTGGTCACCGTAAGAGTGTGGTTTTGATTGTTACATTCATTAGGGGTTAGTGTTGAAATACACTTGGTTCTTAATCTTGTAATAATCTTGGTCTCACTATCTATCTTTATTTTCTTGCAAATCGTGTATGTGTTGTGTAGTGGACTGTTTTTATGTCTTCATTGAATCCAAAACTTGTATTATTGTTGTTCATCTTATTTATCACGTTTTGTATCTGTTTTGGTGTTAGAATATACTCTTGTATCTTGTATTCTTGTTGTTGGTAGTGAATCCGAGTGTGGTCTCCATCTTGGTCCTCGAATCCTTAAGATTTGCGGACTATTTTGGAGTTGTTTCGTGTTTCCGTTGTTTTTCCCGTATCACCACAATAACAAATATACTCTCACACACAAAAAAATTTCAATATTGCACATATGATGCCATAAGCTTGCACTTACTATCCTATTTCAATTTTCCAGAAGAAACTCTAGCTACCTGGTCTCTCTTACGTTTTTGCCTTAAAGCCTCATTGTTTATTGAATCTTTTTTTTTATTTGTCATAGCTCCTTCTTCTTTTTCTTCTTCTTCTTTAGTTGTCTTATGGTGTTTTCTTCTCTTTGAATTCTTATCTTCACAACCCCTGATTGGTATCTTACACCTAGTTATGAAAATTTGCCTCGTCAAATTAACTACAAGGTCATCCTTTTACAACCCCACCTCTATCGGATCCAAGAATCCCATGGTTGAATCACCTTGTATGGCAAAAATGATAGCTTGGGCCATTTCTAATTTAACCATGAACCTATCCTAATTTGGATTAAACTATTCTTTTAACTTGTTAGACCTGCAACTACCTATCATCCATACATATATGTAGATTTTCATACAAATTTATTGCTTCCTTAATTGTCTGATCCATTAAGGGATTGATTTTTTTTTACTATCACTATAATTGCTTCTCAAACTTATTATTCTTCTTAATATCTAGCGACCTGTACTACCCTAATCTCATCTAGTTTGGTGTCTTCTCTCTTGGGCATCAATCTCAATGCAACCCACTAAATCTTAGATGGAATAATCAATGATGAATTGACTATCCTTTCATTCTTATTTCTTAACAAAGAAAGTTCCCTATCAATCAGTATCTATGCAAGATATGATTTCTATTACGAGGTCGACATTATTTTGTGGTCATAATCTGGAGATAACTGGAGGCATAGAGGATCTTGTTAATTGTATACTCTAAAATATCCACTAAAACCCTTAAACTAAGAGCGTGACCAAAAATGGTGTATCAAATGATTTTTTCCCTTATTTCATTCTTTCTCAAGGATAGCCAAGTATTTCACAAAGAACTTTCAAACCACAGTAGGGTAATAACTCCCTGGTGGTGTACTCATCCAACCCAAGCTGTATTTATTGAACTATTGCTCAATATCTAGGTACTCCAGCAGTTTTGTTGTGAGGATCTAATGCTCCTCTATAAAGGGTGTCTTTAAGCTTCAAGTCTTTGTAGGAGGGAGACTATCTTGGTAATGTGTTTTTGCTCCTTTGACTGTTCATTAAATATATTTTCTAACCCCCAAATCTTTACTTCTGACTTCCTCGCTCCTATTTGATTGAGTTTTTTTGGACTTTTGGTGGCCTCAACACCACCTTCTTCATTTGGATTTGAGCTAAAGATATCATTGCCTTCCTCGTCACTTCTAGATTCTCCACTTGATTACTCTTTCTTCTCATCAAAATGGCAGGTATAGGCTTGTTTCCTTAGAGTTTATTTTTGGTGAGTCGCCGGTGTGTCCGTCTCCTCAATAATATTCTTCAATTTATCTCATAGTTTCAGGTTTAAGGAAGATTTGTCTTGCCTCTTTCATGCTCCACTACGTGATATAGGAAGTTTTTAAGAAATGGTACCTATGGAGGGAATGAATCAATCATTGTGCAAAATAACAGGTTAAGTAAAATGCTTGAAATTCAAAACTATTTGTAATTGACAATTTTGGATGATGGTTTTTCACACTTGTTAATAACTCTTAAAATTATACTTTAAGAATTTAAGTTATTTCCTCGATATACTTTACCCAACAAGAGTTGGGGTCAAATCCATAGGAAATGAGAGCATAAGTTTTAATATCAAGTGTTGTAACAAACTACAAGTCGACTCGTAATTCTGTGGAAATCAAATGGGAAAATAAGTTAGGGGTTTAATTTTGACAATTTGTTATTATCATGTCAGCCGTACTTGAAATGTAAAATTTTATTATTAGATTAATAAATTTGTACTCAAGTGTGAAATTGGACTGAGGGTTATGCTATCATAAGGGTGAGTGCATGTATGGGTGGTTAAACCTTTGGCTAGATTTAGCTAAAAGTTACGGGTTCACTAAATTATGAGTATTTAGTGTTAATCTGTTAATGAAACACCAAATTTCACAAGTGGGTTCTTTCTAACACCTTACAAGTGTGACCAATCTAACACCTCATTGTTCACTTTTGTCCCTCACCTTTATCCCCTTTGTCAAGGATGATAAGGGTTCTAAAGTTAACTAGAGTTTGGAACCTCCAATTATATATTAAAAATATGGAATAGCAGTAAATCCCATAACAATTAACTAATTAGAAATACAAATAAACAACACCCATACAATTATCACAACTTTTTCAAGAAAAACCAAGCAAAAAAATTAGCTACTCATAGAGAGAGAAAGAGAAAAATTACTCAAACTCTCATTCCATTTGTCCATTAAATTCAAGATTATCATAAGAATTGAGATCCAAATTTAATAAAAGGCAAAAGAAAATCACTAATTTCACTCTTAGGGTTTAAACTCAATGCTTCACAAGTTTCAAAAAGTACAAAGATAGAGTTTTAGTGCTGAAAACCCCCTTTTAAAGCTAAAAAAAATTATTCTAAATTTATAAAAATGTAACTAAATTGGCTACCTGCTGGTACAGATGCCAGCGCAGATGGATGGCCTACGCATGTATGTCACCAATGCATATTGGCTTCCAGTGTTTTGTTTTCCATCTTCCTTCCCACCTGCGTGTGTAGGTGGGCTCATATCTTTTCGTTTATTTTAAGATCCTTTCCTTCATTCTTTATATTCCATTTAACTCATATGGTTAGCTAAATCTTGTATTCATTAATTACCTGCACAAACCAGCAATTTAACATGAGAGCCATCTTCAATCATTGGAAATTATAAGATAATTCAAGATTAAAAGTGCTAAGAAGTTAGAATATATCCAACTTATCAAGTCCCCAAACATAGCAATTTTTTGTTAATCCTAGAAAAGAAAGGAAATCTTGGAAGTGAAACACAATTCCATTATGAGGACTTAAAAGGCAAAAGAGTTCTCAGCTGCCCTACTTTAATTTTGATCATGTCGATAATTATTTCTACTAAAATTATGTGTATGCCTTTAATGATGCGACCAACTAGGGTAGATCTCGTAATAGTAGTGAGTTGATTATTGGTAGATGGAACCAACCTATTATCCATAAAACCAACCAGATGTTTGGCCTTAATCTAAATAAAACTTCTCTTAATTTTTCCTACCAATCGGCCAGTGGAGCAAGACCATTTACAATGATTGGGGCAAGCCATAGGAATTAAGCTCACCCAAACTTTACTATCTCTCAATATTTAGCACCGAGCTCATAAAGAACGCCAAGGTAGATGTTTTTTATAGCCTCAGGGGTGCAAGGTATCTCAACTCCTCTAAAAAGAAAACTTGGAAAACATGGTTGCTTAAAAATGGATCCTTTGTACTTGTGTTGCTTGGGTCTGATATGGCAAGAAGAGTAAAACTCCCTAACAATCTTTGGAAAATAAACTAAAGATTTTATTTCACCTCCATCCGTAAAAACTTGCCATCACTTGTTCTTGACTTGGTGCATAATATTTGGAAAGTGTTTGAGAACCACTTTCAATCTGAACACCTTCTCTGGATTAAAACCATGAGTGTTGACCCTATCATTATATAAGTAACACATTCCTACAAGTCCAAACAGGATTTTATCTACCTCCTTGACCAACCACTTTGAAAGACCAATTGTATTTTGAATATCTAGGGTTGTAATGCCCTCTTGTAGAACCAATATATATTTCTTTAACGCAGTTACGATGGACGTGCTTGTCTTTGGTGCTATTTTTTTGTAGCTCATGGTATTGGTTTACTAAAATCTATCCCTGAAATTGACACTAGAAAACAAAACAAAATAAAAAGAAAAGAAAAGGTAAATATTTTTTTAGGATTTTTTATATATCATAAAAGAAAATAAATCTATGCTAAATAAGGTAAATAAAAGATAAAATATTATATGAAATCCCACGGTATCAATATGCTTCACAAAAATTAAAGTAAAAACAACTGACATAGAGGCAGCCTGGGGAAGACATACGTCCTTGACTTGTGCAGGCCACCTGAATGCACAAGTGCCGTAGGTATGGCCACTGGTAGTTTAAATGGTTGGGGAAGATTCAATCCTGAGGTAAAAAGTTTCCCTTTTCTACTCAATACTCAAGTTTTGAGAGGTTTGAGACTAAGTGTGTGTTCTATGAGGATACAAGATGAATTTTAGGGATATTATATGAACGTCACAACTTTATTTGCGATTCATGATGGCACCTACTCTATCCAGTTGGTATGTAAGACAACCCTTATCTCGAAGTTAATTGCAATAGGCTAACTTTGTGGAAAATGCCCCAAATGTTCGAATTAGACATTACAATTCATAAATAAGCAAGGTAATAGAAATAGACTGAAAGTTATCCATAACATAGAAAACCATCCCATAACCTGGTACTGTCAGTACAAGAGCTACTACAGCACACCATGCATTCTAGAATAGTCAATACAATCTATCTCAAAACAGAAAACTAGACACAGATAAATAGATGAAAAAAGAAAAAACTCCGACTCTAAGAGCTCACCCTATCTCCGAAATCTACCACAACATGATCTTCAAATTAACGGTGGCATCTAGTATTCAGATCTAAAACAAAAAGGTATAAAAGTGTAATATGAGTACCAAAACCACAGGTACTCAGTAGCCATCATCAACCGACTAAGCTAAATTATGATATAGATACGATAAGATGTAAGATAACATAACTACGTCAAGGACTAGGGAAAACCTGGAAATAACTCCTACCTTACTATGAACAATTAAATGAATAAGCCATAGCAATAACATAAATAAAATTCTCTTATAACTATAATATTGACCCACATAAATCAATAAATAAAAAAAAAGAAAATAATCTAACATAGGACTGTAATACCCCGATCGTTTCTTAAGCCTAAATCCATCTTTTGAGTGAATATGGATGACTTTCAAATTGATTGTTGTTTATCTCATATTGTATTTCCCTAAATTATACTTTCTATCATGTGGATAATTGTATAAGCTTACCATTGACATAAGATTTACCCGAATCGAACACCTGGTGAGGAAGTTAGAGCCATTTTGTAATTCCCCAAGACTTTAACCAATAGTGAAATCATGAATCAAGCTCTTGAGAAATAAATTATAGTGATTTGGTTATTTTAAGGATGGTGTGTATTAGGTCCTTAAAGATGTCCTAATGATTGGGCGAATCAAAACATTCCTTACCGATTGAATTCTTGGGAAGAAAATTGGAATAGTCAACTTCAAACGAGAATATCTCTCATTATACTTGGAATTTTTGAGCTCATGACCTATCAACAGATATATAATTTAATTATATCTCCAACAATACCAATTTTTCCAAAATACGATATTAGAGTAAAGAGTTATGCCTATTTTACTCCAGCATGTCAAGATGGAAAATAGTGACGACGGTTCTGATGGGCTGTCACGTTTCTGACGCCATTTTTGACGACGTCATCACATTCTGACGACATTTATGATGATGTCATCAGTCCTGGGCAGAAAATCAAGAATTGGACCCCTTTTTGTGATGACCATTCGTGATGGCCTATCACGGACCTGACGGCCTGTCACGGATGACGTCAAGTATATTTTTTTAGCAACTCAAGGAAATTTTTAAAAGGGTATTTTGGTCTTTTCCAATCATTTGTAGCCCCTATATATATACTTGTAGTGGAAAAAACCTTCATTATCTCTCATTCTCTTCCAAGGAAAAGATCAAGAAACAAGGGTTTTCTTCTACAATCCTAAATCAAATCTTCTCCAAGAAATTTAAGAATCTTCCAAATATTTCACCAAGTTGTCCAAGAATCAAATTTCTCAAGTCAAATTAATCAAGAAACCTAGCTCAAAAGTGTGAAGAAGAGTGCCCAAAGATTCAATTTCTACTATTGAAATCCATGATTTTGCAAAGTGGGTTTACACCCAAATTACTTTATTAATGATTTATGAGAGTTGAGCTATTCAAGATTGATACACATGACTATTCCATCATTTTATTTCTTAAATTGAGAACTTATGCCATGAGTTGAATATTGTTATTATGAGTTGATGATTTCCGAATGATTTGAGATAAGAGTCATGATTTAAGCTTTTCTATGAGAAGTTTGATTATTGAATAGATATATTAATATTTGAGCTTGAGAGTCAAGAATAAGTTCTATGATGTTTTCTTGAAGTTTTTGATACATGACTATTTTACAATTTTCAAATTATGACTTGATATTTAATATTGTGAATTTCATGTTATACCATGAGTTGGTATTTCAAGTTCATTCAAGACATGTGTCACGTTTTAAGGTTCCTTATGACAAATTGGATTATAGAGTATATTGATTCATAAGATTGAGTTGTTATAATGAGTCTTGATATTTCCTCAAAGTTATTGATGTTGCCATGACTAAATTAATTGATAAATCTTGATGTTGAGAAAGATTGTTTGATTTTGATTCGAGTTAGGAATCCACAGTTGTATATGATTTACCGATGAGATATATTATTGTTTTTGTCTTCATGATAGACCCATGAATTGATATTGATTAACGTAGATTTCCTGACGCATTCTGAGCTGAGTCTGAGAGGAGTATTTAGCATCGAGCGGGAAATTTGGTATTTCCCCAAAACTACGTGCCACCTTAGGATTGATGTTGATAATTGTGGGCCGAAGGACGAGTGTTGGATTGTGATTGTGAAATTGAGGTTGTACTCCCTGGAAAGAGTACGATGCTCCCACCAATATGGGGTTCTCTCCTTAGGAGGGCAATACGTTGGACTCCATGCGGCTCACATGGTGTAGTTATGTCAGTTATATGAAACTCCCAAGTCCATAATAGTCTAAGTTTTCATGAGTTATCAAGTCACTCTAAGTCATGATTTACAGAGTTTGAGTTGAGTATAATGATTTATGAGATTTATAATGTGTGTACTATTATTGATGATTTACAAGGAATATATTTCAGTTAATTCAAGCAAAAAAAGTTGTTATCGTCAGCATGCATGATTTTCATAATCATTTACAATATTATTTATAATGTTGCATTGCACCCCCACAGACTCAGTACATTTCTTAAAATACTGACCCCCATATATTTCTATATGCTACAATATCTTATAATGTAGGAGCAATTTGTAGCGTAGATACCGCATTCAGTCAGTCCACTGCTCCCATTTAGCAGGTGACGAGTCCTTTTGATTCGAGGGCTTGAGTTGGTTATACAGTTCTAGAAGTATTGTATTTTTCTTATTTTAGTCATATTGATCTTAGATAGTTGGTAGTCATGACCCGGCTATCTAAAGCCAGTACCAGTACAGGTTTCATAGACAGTCAGCAGAAGTTGATGTATTCAGTTTCAGTTTTGTTTGGTAAAAGTAGAGTTGTAATCTTGTAAAGTTCATGTTTATATTGATCAAGTTCAGAGAAGTTCTATATTTTTACTGATTTTATATAGATTTAAGAATTTTATCCAGTTGTTTACGAATTAAAGCCAGTAGGAGGGTTAGCTTGAGGTCACTTGTGCCCCTAAGAACCATGTGACGTCTTGGGACCCAAATTTTGGGGCGTTACAGGCCCCATAAACCTAGTGGGTATAATCAAGGAAAATATATAACCCAGTAACCATATTGTACCAACCTTCAAGTTATCACTATGAAACCATTGAAATCAGGTCACACTATGAACACTTCCCACTCGAACCGGTATTCATTTCATCATTACCATAATCAATAGCCAAACTCGAACTGGTATATGCATCACCATAATAATCACTTCTTGGACTTGAACTAGCACTCCTCTAATCGATAAAATAATTGATTGTCAAAATCGAACTGATAAATATATCATCAATACAATAATAAATTGTCGGACTAGAAATAGTACAAATATCGTTAATATAATAACTACCAAGATATACTGTAATTAGTATCAAATCCCAGTAACCAAACATCTTGAATATTAAGAATCTAGTCTCATCAATTCTTGTAATAAGCATTTCAAAATTTAAAATAAGTGAATAAAGGCCTTCTAAAACAAGTTCAAGTCTTGGCCTAAGGCGGGCTGAAGGGGCTCACTTCTAATCCACAAAATTCATTGTAAGGCAACTCTACCCCAAACTAAACTAAGGTATTTAAATACACTTTTAGAAGTTAAACAAGTCTTAAAGTCTTAATCAACCCTAAGATAGAAATTCTAATAATAAACTAAGCAACTAAGCCAACTATGGCCAAATTACTAGGATAGCCTAGACTGTCCAACTAAACCAAGTAATGTCATTCATATCACTAATACCTAAAACCCATCCCAAATGTAACATGGTATCATAAACATTCTATGATATAGCTCAATCTAATAAGAGGAAAAAACCTAGCCTACCTGGACGCCAAACAAAGCTTGAAGAATCTACTAAATCGTCGATTTTTCCTTCCAAGAGGCTTCCGCAAGGTACCACGCTATCAAAATCATAGTCTACTTATCAAAATGAGAAAAATGACACCCATATTGCACTATTGATCTTTGAGTCCAAAATCATGCAAGAATCATATGTGGGGCCTATTTACGAAAATCATATTTTTGAAACCAACGCAATTTCCCCATATGCTCAAGTAGTAATTACCCTTAAAAATAGGTGAAATATATGCTATATTGGTGGTGAAATCAAGTCACCAAGCTTTTTGGGATTTTTAGATAAGAACGGGAAAATCAACCATGAAAATAAAGAAATCTTATCACAAACTGTAGGAAAATCCCATAATTAATCTTTTCTTAAGGTCAAAATCACCCATAATTGTTATTCCAAATCTATACCACTCTTTAGGGTTTAAAACTCTTGATAATGGATGAGAAATAAGCATAAACAAGCTGAATGTGGGAATTTATACCCTTCCTAGGTACACAGGAATCGTATTTACGATTTGATGTTCGCATACGCGATACCCTAGCTAAAGGGGTAGAAGTTGCATATGTGACATTAATATAACGATTGCGATACATGCATGATTGTAAGAGGAATCACATATGTAAATTCAGATTTCACTTTCGCGACACTAACTGCATCTTCCAGATCGAGTATGTGATCTTTGGCTCGCGATCACTCGTGCACCAGCACCAGCACCAGCTAAGACTTGTCAATTCCAAGTCTCTGCCAAACCCTCCGAATTCTTTTGGAATCCCATATACGTAAATGGAATATTCTACCCTATTGAATTTGACATTTTGGACACACTAACAAAGTCAAATTACCATCTATGATCGTTTAGATTATAAATGTGTCCCAGACCCAACTTTCCATTTTCTTAACTTCTAGTTAATCTTCAAATAAGCTCGACTGTCTTGGGACACAAACCAATGGTCCACCTAGCATAAAATTGATATTCCAAAGCCGTTGGAATAGTCAGAATTGGAATACGAGGTCATTTAACTAATGTTTTTTCCTATAGACAATTCGGAACAGAAAAGACTTCAAAATAGAGAATTAGCTCTAAAAACCAAACGGATTGCTCGGTAACCGAACTGCCAATCCCAATAAGTCATAAATGAATTGGGGTAGATATAGAAAGGCTATAATGGTTAAAATAAGTGAAAATGTAGAAAGTGACCGAAAGGGTCATTACAATATCCACTACTAAAAGGACTTTAGTCTGTGAAAGTAAAGGATTAGGATGTACCAAGAGTCTCGATTAGGTGAGAATACTGGGTCTACATCTCGCTAGTATAAAACCATCTGACATCATTAGCCAAAATGAGTATAGGCTTCTCCACAAAGGTCAACTGTTCATCCTACTAAAATGAATCCCATCTAAGCACATGATCTAGATTAGGAATTTATCGCTGCAACATGGATTCATAGAAAACCAGATGGACTGCAGTATAACCTAGGGGTATGGTTAATTCATAAGCTACTCTCTGCCTATGTGAAGAATTTCAAACGGTCCAATATATCTCGGGTTATGCTTGCCCTTCCTCCCGAACCTCATCACATCCTTTATAGGTGATACATGGAGGAATACCTGATCATAAACTCCAAATCTCAAGGCATAAATCCTATGGTCTACATAAGTTTTCTACCTACTATGTGCCATTCTCAACTTATCCTGAATCACCCTGACTCTATCCAATGACTCATGAAGCAAGTAAGTACCAAAGTATCTAATCTTGGAAGTCTCAAACCATCCAATCAGGTAAGGACATCGCCTACCGTACAAAGCCTCAAAATGTATCATCTCGATACACGAATGATAACTGTTATTATATGCGAACTTTGGAAAGGCTACATGTTATCCTCACTAACCTCCAAAATTCATAACTAATGCTTAACGCATATCCTCGAGAGCCTAAATAGTCTGCTCCAACTGGATATCAGTCTAAGGATAAAAGACTATACTATAATCCACCTGAGTAGCTAACTCCTCCTTGAAAATTCAAAGATAAAAGTGAACATGTAACCCAGTATGAAATGTTGGATATCGGCACACCATAAAAATAAACTATCTCATGCATATATATATATGGGTTAACCTCTCGGCACTAAAGGGCATCTAAATAGGAATGAAATCTGTCGACTTGGTCAGCCAATCCATAATAACCCAAATACCATCAAAACCATGGGAAGTACGAGGCAAACCATTTATAAAGTCCATGGTAATATGCTTACATTTCCACCAGAGAATGCGCAACCTTTGAATTAATGTACTAGGTCTCTAATACTTGGCCTTCACCTGCTGAAAACATTGGTAATGAGCTACAAAGTATGCCATACCTCTCTTCATACCACACCACCAATAATGTTGTCTCAAGTCTCTATACATCTTGGCTATATCCGTATGAATAGAGTAGCTAGATCTATGGGCCTTATGCAAAATCAACTGAATCAAGTCACCAATCCTCGAAACATTAATGCAGCTATCAACACTTAAAGATACCCTCAGAATTAATGGTATACCTCTTGGACTCATATTCAACACCTGATCAAGGAAGGATGCAAAGTCTCTTATCCTCAAACTTGCGATCACAAATCTACTCAAATAGTGAGGACCTAGCCTCAACACTAGCAAGAATCCTCCTACGGTCTGAAATGTCAAGATTCACTATCAAGTTTGCCAAATAGTGAATATCCTATGCCAACGGCCTCTAAGAAACTAAAATACAAGCCAAGCTATCCATACTCAATGCATTCTAACTGGAGGAACATGCTACCATATTCCCCTTGCTGGGATGATAGAATATTGAGATATCATAATCCTTAAGCAACTATATACATGTACACCGCCTTGGATAACCCTCTTTTGGGTCATTAGATGCTGAAGTCTTCGATGATTTGTGAAAATCTCCCAATGCACACCATAAAGATAATGCCTCAAGACCTTAAGCATAAAAACTACCTCCGCCAACTCCAAATCATGAGTGGGGTAGTTGCGCTCATGCAACTTAAATATCCTTATAGAGTAAGCGATAACACATCCCCACCACATCAATCAACAACCAAAACCAACACCAAAAGTATCATAATACACGGTGAATCCCTCATCCTTAACAATAATATCTAAAATAAGAGCCAAAGTAAGAAACTTCTTGAGCATTTCAAATCTCGACTAATACTCCTCAAACCATCCATCAGAAATGATCCTTCTTTTGAGTCTATCTAGTCATAAGTGTTGAAGTAGTAGTAAAACCCTTGATAGATCATCTATAATAACCAGCCAAGCTAATAAAGCTTAGAAGATCAGTTGGAGATATGGGCCTGGCCCAATCACAAATAGCCTCAATCTTCATTGGTTCTACTATAATCCCATACTTGGACACCACATGACTAAGGAATTTAACTGATTCAAGCCAAAACTCACACTTAGAGAACCTAAAAAAAGAGAATGATCTCTCAAGGTAGGGAGCACTACCTTAAGATATTACGCGTGCTGCTTTTTACTCTTCGAATATACAAGGATGACATTGATGAACATAATCATGAAGGAATCTAAATAAGGCATGAAAACTCTTCTTATCAAATCCTTGAACGTGGCTGGGGAACTAGTCAACCCAAAAGACATTATTAGGAAAACATAATGACCATAACAGGTCCTAAAGGTTGTCTTTGGGATATCCTTGACCCTAATCCTCAACTGATGGTAACCAGACCTCAAGTCAATCTTAGAAATGACTGTTAAACCCTAATTCTGGTCAAACAAGTCATCAATGCGAGGAATAGGATAATAGTTCTTCATTATCACCTTAGTAAGATGCCTGTAATCAATATAAATATGCATGGAGACATCCATCTTCTTCACAAACTACGTAAGAGCTCCCTAAGAGGAAGGACTTCATCTAATAAAACCCCTGCCAAAAAGATCCCGAAGTTGAGAATTTTTCTCTTTAAGCTAGGCAGGAGCCATATGATAAAATTCCATAGAAATAGGTCAGGTACCAGTCCCAGGATCAATAACAAAATCAATCTCACAGGCAGGAGGAATGCTAGGCAGATCAATAGGAAAAACATCTAGAAACTCACAGACTATAGAAATAGAGTCAAGATATGGACTCTCCATACTAACATCATGAATATAAGTGAGATAAAACTCACAACCCCTTGAGATAAGCTCTTAGATCGAACATAAAAAATAGTCCCCATCGGCTCGCAACTAATAAATTTCGGCCACACGATTGGAGGTATGTCAAGCATAGATAAAGTTGTCTTGGCAAAATAATCCATGACCATATGATAGTTGGATAACCAATCCATGCCCAGAATCACATAAAAATCTACCAGATCTAATATAATAGGATCAACATGAGTATCAACATCTTTAACAGTCACTACAAAAGATCAAAAAACCTGACCCACTGCTAAAGAATTTCCCACTATAGTAGATACACATAATGTCATAGAATACAAGTCCTAAGATGTCTCTAATCACAGGGCATAATATGTAAACATATAAAAGTAGGTAGAACCAGTAATAAATAAGGTAAATGCCAACTGACCACACCCCAACATCTAAAGTCTCAGCCTGAGCCTAGAAGGTACTATATAAAACTGACCATGCTCGCCACCTGGCTGGGTTTTTGACCGATCTCCTACCCTATCTGCCTGAGAACCTTTACGAGCACCTTGAGTACAACCTCTACAACAAAGCATACCATCTCTACCTTAAGGATAAACTACTCTAATAGGGGAAACACTCTGAGCTATGAATAATTTCCCCTAAGACTAAGGCACTCTAGTTAGTAATGACTAAAAGCTTTACAACCATAACATGCACCATGACTTGTACCTAAACCAGAAGATTCATCTAACCCAAAATTACAACCACGACTTAAATAACCATAAGATGATCCCCTTGAATAATAATCGTTGCCCTGACCAGGGTCTTTACTAACACAAACTAACCTCTGTCAGTAATCTAAAGAACTGCCTGAACAAGTCTACTAAGTTAAATATGAGGCTGATGCAATGACTGTAGAGGATATCTACCCTAAGAAATATTACCTCTAAATCGGAGCTACTATGGTTCTTACAAAAACTGCTTGGATACTGAGACCTCTTATCGCTGCCTCCTTGGGCCCCATAATATATCTCCTCTATTACTTGATTAGACACCTCAGCAAAAGACCTACCCATAACAACCAAACTCTGAGTGGACATGTAAAAAAGGAAGTCTTAATCCTCAAATAAAGAAACAAACCCTCTCATACTCAATAGTCAGAATAAATGTAGTATGTCTAGCCAACTCAGAAAAATGAGCCTCATACACCATAACCATCATGGAGAAGTAATTTAAACACAAGAACCGATCCTTAAAATGATCCTTAAAACTGCGAGGCATGTACCTCTTTAAGAAAATCTCAGAGAACTGAGTTTACGTCAGTATTGAAGATCTAGTTGGCTTGGAATTAAGATGCCATCTCTAATAATATTGAGCTGCCAAGTCCAACTAAAAAGTAGTGTAATCTATACCATGAGTCCCAACTAGGCCCAAATTATGGAGACTTATACTCGCAAGTAATAAGAAAATCATAAGCATCCTCGCTAAGTGTACCATAAAACCTAGATAGAGCCAATATTGAGAATTTTCCCAATATCTTCTGGTCCTCAATAGACATAGTAGGTCGTAAAACCACTGGCTGAACAACTACCAACAAAGCAACTACTGACATAGGAAGGACCTCTACTCTAGAAGTTGTAGCTACAAGTTGTGCCCTTGCTTAAGTGCCACTTTGATACATAGATTGTGCATTAACAACAAACCCTAAATGATGAAACAAACCATCCCTAACAACTGAAGATAAAATAAATCTTAGTGGGGCCAGGGCCAATCCCTAGCTTATCGCTAGCTAGGGCAGAAGAATCTCTAACTTAGGAGTAGAAATAAGGTCTGGTCAAGGCCTCTTATCTTGGCCCTTAGATGGGGACATATACTGAGGCTATCCAAGACCAATGGGTAATCAACTAACAATGACAAAATCTCTAGGTTTGGTATTGGGACCCTTATCTCGTATAGAGGTAGTAAGTGTCCTAGCCATTTGTAAATGAGTGAAACCAAAGGGGTATTTAGAAACCAACTTAGGAACTTAACATGAAATGAGTGAAAGAAGTGAAGGATGTAACACCCCGTATTTTGAGCTAGAAATTGAACTATCATTCATATATTCGTAAACTCCAATCCTATTAATTTCATTTGAATAAATATGTTATGATCTTTATCCTAGTGTGTGAAGTACTTTTGAGGTGAAAAATGTTCATATGAATCACTTAGAACAAAGTTTAGCTAAGAGCCTTTGATTCTTCCAAAGTTTGGTAATCGATTCTACAAGGATCTACTTTGAACGTGTATAACTTTATATATAGGTAGAAATTTTCAGCTCAAGACCCATAAAATTGTAGATAATCAAGTTAGCTTTTAAAAAATACCAATTTCGCCTTAATTTGATGAGAGGTAGTAAGCCAACATGGTTGGTACACAACGCGGTAATTTCTCAATGTGTTATGTGATGCGATGCGTTGCTCACCCAATGAAATTTTTGACATGATGCGTTGCTTATTCCCCCTCTATTTCACCTCCTTAAGGTTCAAGGGTCCCTTTGGTCCTTTCCCCTTAACCCCAAATGTCTAAAGGATGATTTATAGAATACAAAAGGGCATTACTTGCCCGTCTTCTTCAAATTTGATCACAAGAAACCCTCATTCTTCCCCAAGAACAATTCAAACTTCATTCTCAATAAAGTCAAGGAGCCAAGCTCTTAATTTCAAGAAATCATCTAATTAAGGTATGTGGGAGTTCAGCCATGGGTCTAATTTCACCCTTGGAGCCCAAGAACTCCTTTTGAATTTAAATTTATGAGTTTTACAGGTTCCAAGTTGAATTATCTCCATGAATCTCTTGTTTATTTCAATTACGAGTTATGGTTTCATGTGTTCTCAAGTAGAATGAGTAATATCATATTTGAGTATTACAATTCCCACATTATGTTAAATTAATTTCAAGATGAATTCCCAAGTTATGAATTTTGCCATGTAACTCTATTGTTCCCTCATGTTTAAGACATTCTTATGTTCAAACTATGATCCTTACATGTTTTGATTGAATGCCCATGTACTATTTACAGTGAATTCCATGTAAAATCCCAATTCATGATTTTAGTCATATAATCATGCTATGCTCCTATGTTTAAGACATTCTTATGTTCAAGTTCATGATTCCTAATAACGCCCAAGTGCATACATAAGTGTATGTGGTCTACCAAGTAATATAGTGACCTTCAAGAAAACTGAGTTATCGATCCCACAGAGACTTGATTCGACAATTATTTTATTTTAGTTCACAATTTAGATTCAATTGATGCGAGAGTAACCAAAATAGAATTTGTAAATTTTAACTGTATAAGAGTAAACAATGCTGAAAGTAAAGGTGTGAAGAAAATCAATGAGAGAAAACCCGGGGTTGAAGAACTCTAAAAAATCAAATTATGCTATTGGATTTAATTCATTAACTTGCTCAACTTGGTTGTTGATTTGTAGGGTTAATTTCTTGATTATGGTTTCCCAACCTCTAATCCTTTACCTAAGTTGAACCTTATAACTACATCGTTAAGCGGGGATGTAATAGTTCACTTAAGTTCTTAACAAATATCATCCTACGTGTGAATCAAGTACGGTATCTAAGTACATCCCTGCCCTATATACTAATTTGAATTCCTTATTTCATAAAGGAATACAAACTATTCTTTACTTATTCCTATGTTCTATTTCCATATTCCCTCTCCCGAGTTCTCAAGGTCAACAATATATGTATTCTAAGGGTAGATAATCCATAAAATAGTTAAAACAAAAATAATCAAACAACCAATATTTTTAAGCAAGTCAAACAAACTTAATCCATAACAATAATACTCATGTTATTGGCTTCAACCCCGGAAAGAGGGTGTTTAGCCACGCATAGTCATAATTCTAATTACAAGGTTGTAATTAATGACTAAAAACATGTATGAACTAAATAAAATTAATAAAAATCTAATTATGAAGTTGTAATATCCCCTTGATATCCAAAATATGTCCAAAGATATGTAAAAACGTGATACAATATGTATTTATAAAATAGGGGTAATCCAAGTCCATTTAGGAGTCGATTTACCTTGGAACGCCCAGGGGTGGAGTGGAGCATGAGTCACACACTCCGTTTATATGGACTTGAGTATGTGACGCACCCTCTATTCCCTAGGGATAGATCATGCGACACATTCTAATCATATGGTGCTACTGGAAGTTGTCCTCCAAATTTTTGTTAAGCGTTGGTTCTTTCTTTTTTCATCCTTTGTCTTGTGGTGTCTATACAATGATTTTACAGCCTCTATATCATCCATATATCATCTTATTATGCTCATAAAGGATCCTACAATAACACACCACACGAATTAGAGGTACAAACAACACTATATCCATAACGATGAATAAAAAATAAGAGCTTAGACTAGGCAAATTTCCATGATCTTTCACTTCAAGTTTCAACTCTTTGCTTGACTTATTTGAACTTTTTACACTCATAAAATTTTGTTCCACATACAGTAACACATTTAAAACCATTTGGAAATAGAACCCAATAGAATCCAACAAGATAGACTAGACAAGCCACTAGCTTAAGCTAGAGAGACTATTTTTCTCTATTGAACTCTAATTGACTCTTTGAAGTTCCAATTTACTTAGAATTCACTTAGAACCTTATAAACCCATGATTTAACACATTGATACATATTTATCTCTTTATCGACCCATATAGCATAGAATCATCCTCAAAACAAGGCTAAAAACTACTAGAATAATGATACTAGAGCGCATAATATACCCAAGATCATCACCCCGCACTTAAAGCCTTGTTCGTCCTCAAACAATTCTTAACTATAATCATCATCAACAATGGAAACTCTACACTTCTACTAAATTCAAGACACTCAATCTAGCACTACAAGACTGCAAAGAATGCAAGTTACTTCACTAAGCATGTTATTTACATAATTGAAAGCTCATAAGCACTACTCCAAAACATCCTAGCCTCATGAATTGTATCACCTAATGGAAAACTCATGCATATTTCTAAATCAAGAACATCATACAAATCACCCATATTTATCAAACATGTGCCCCATACAACAAGAGAGTTACCCATAATTACTCACAATAATGCAATTTATCACAATGGGTACAAGAATCAAATTACACACTCTCACAAAGAATTCACAAGTTGCACACAATGAATCATAAGTTTTCCCTTAGTGTAATTCTCCACTAATATCAGAATGTAAAGCTTAGGATTAATTAAGACTTATTTCAGGTTCTAATGTAGGCTAAGGGACGGGTAGGAACTATTTGATAATAGTGACTAGCCTCTCTAAGATCTTTAATACACTACATTATGCATTTAAACCAATCTCCAACAACTAAATTACACCATTTTTGTCTACCCATATATTTTTTTTGCCCCATCTCTTAGGATCAATTAGAACTTTTTCGGGTTGTAATGTGGGTTAATGGACGGGTAGTAACTATTTAGGAATAGTGAATATCCTCTTTAAGAGCTTTAATACACTGCATTATGAATTTAAAACAATCACCAATAACCAAATTACACTATTTTTGTCTACCCATATCTTTTGGTTTTGCTCTATCTCGTTTAAGATTTTTTACAAATACTTGGTGGAGGCATAGTTTACTACCACAAGAATCAATTTTTATATTTTTTCATAACCATGGCAATAATTTTAGCATAACTTACATCAAACTCATCCACTATACATCAATTATTAACACCAATAACTATTACCTTGGGGCATCAATTTCACCTTTTCCCTCTTATTTCTCAACTCCTTACTGAATTAATTTTGCATTAATGTACTTAGGAGCTTTTTAGATCAAATTATGGTCTATAAAAGAAGGGATTAAGATACTTATGAGGCTACCAAAGAAAAAACTAAAGGCTCAATGGGGGAAAACTAGGATAAAGCCAAGGGTAGGACAAATATAAGGTATAAAACATGGCTATCAATGAAATGTCTATATCATCTCTTAAACACACATTCTCTTCTTCACTTCACACACACCGGGCATGTTTTACACATCACATGCTACAAGGAATATACAAATACCTCACACGCACATGGCACATGCTCGACTAATATAGGATCATCATAGACTTCCAACCAAACAATAACAGAAATTCAAAATTAAGCCAACAAGTACAAGAGTCATAAACATGAGCCTAAGAGTTTCAAAAGTAGTAATTCATACCAATCAACATGATTTTACAAAAGACCCAATTCATCATGCAATAAAAAATAGCACTAACTCAAATATCTTACACAATTTTTTAAATTGAGTCAAAATTTGGGAATTTCCCCACCCCACACTTTAAAATCTACTTTGTCCCTAAAGTAAACTTAAAAGTAAGAGATAGAAATACTCTACGAGGACTCTAGGCCTAGTTAATAGTATCTTTACATATTAAGGAGATCCACGAGACCCCACACTCAGTCTTTGTCATGTTTCTTAGTTTAAGTTTATGATACTACGACTTTCCATTAACCTGTTACTCAACCAAAAATAAAAACTGTGTGAAATAAAAATTAAAAAAAAATAAAAAGAAAACATACCTAATTAACTTGGGTTGCCTCCCAAGCAGCTGATTTAGTATTGCGGCACGACCCATATCAACTCAACCATATTCCTTCACCCTTTTACTTCAATTTGGGAGCTCTTTTTTCATTCGTTTTTGACCTCTTGAGTTTGCAATCTCAAGGTCAATATCTCTCTTAACATCATCCTTCATCATGTTTGGAAAGAATGACTTCATCTCGGGTTGCTCAATGAGGTAATCTGAAGAGGTCCTTGGTTGATTAATCACCCCACACTTATTCCTTTTAATAACATTCATCACACATAAATCTTTAATTTGGGACTTTATATTGGGTGCTTTTTAAACCTCAAATACCACCTCTCCATCATCTACCTTTATCTTGAGCGTGCATTCTCTAACATCAATCAAGGCTCCTCTAGTTGCTATGAATGGATGCCCCTAAATGATAGGTACCTATTCATCTTTCCGAAAATCAATAACAGAAAAATCAGCAGGTATAATGAATTTACCAACCTTTATAAGAAAATCTTCTATTACTCTTTTGGATATGACACGAATCCATCTGCGAGCTGCAAAACTACCGTTGTTGATCTAGGCTCTCCCAGGCCCAATATTTTAAATAGTGATAGGGGCATCACATTAATACTCACCCTAAGTCACTCAATGGATGGACCTCTTTACTTCTAATTTGAATAGAGATAGCAAATTTCCCCCGATCTTCCAATTTCTTTGGGATTTTATGTGTCATCACAGCACTACACTCTCCAGTGAGTGTTATTTCCCCCACATCCTACAATTTTACATTATTTTCCACCACATCCCTTAAGTACTTTGCATACTTGGGCATACTCTACAAAACTTCTAAAAGAGGTAAATTAATATGTAGCTCTTTGAATGTGTCCAAAAGCTTTTTGAACATGGCATCCTCATTCACTTTTATCTTCCTCTGAGGGAAGGATAATGACGGCATCTTCTTCACTTCTTCTACAACATTTTTTTCTTTTAAGTACATAGACCTCCTTGAATTTTCAACAACTTTATCATTTACTTATTGGGTTACCATATCAGCATTTACCTTATTTGTTGCCTTGGGAGGTTCTTCTTGAAGATCTTTACCACTTTTTAAGGTGATTGCCATAACCTGCTTTAGATTTTCTATTTCAGCTGGCAAACCACCTTGTGGCATAGTATTTAATTATTACTTATTTTTTCCCACGTGCAGCTCTAAACTTCGTTTGTCTGCTTGTAAATTCTTAAAGTTTGCATCAAACTGTGCTTGATTAGCTAAGATCTATTTTATCATCTCATCCATATTGATAGTTGGCTGATTTGGTTGTACCTGTGGCTGTGGAGCGCTCTATGGCTGATTTGGTGGCTAAGTTTTCCACTTCATGTTGTAGGCATTACCATAATTTTGTAATGTAGAAACCTATTCTGATAGGGCTATGAATTGATCCACCTTTAATACACTCGTAATTCTTTTTGTGGCATTGCTAGAATCTAAATTCCACTTTAGATTTCCTTGTGCTATGCGGTTCAGTAATGTGTACAACTTATGATAAGTCAATTATAGTGCTTGACCACCTATGGCTGAATCTAGGAAACTCTTCGTATTGTGATCAAGAGCTTCAACAAAAGTATGATCAAGTACCTCATTGGACTGTTGGTAGTGTAGACATTCCCAAAGAAGAGTGTCGAAGCATTCCCAAGCATGATAGAGGTTTTTATCAGGTTTTATTTGAAGCTCACTATATAACTGTGAAGTCTCACAGTCTTTCCTGATGGAAATAATCTGATGAGAAACTTTCTATCTAAGTTTCCCCATAATGTAATTGAATTGACCAACTCCGCATTTAACCACCTTTTAGCTTTCCCCAAAAGTGAATGGGGAAACAGTGTTAGCCTCACATAATCTAGACTCACCCCAGTCGGAGTGAATATATCAGTTAGCTCAATGAAGGCCTGCAAGTGGACTTGTCGATCCTCGTGTGAAATCCCTACAAAATGTCCACATCTAATAAGAAGCTGAACCATATTGTGTTTTAACTTAAAATTCCCCCAAGCTGTCGGTCTTTAAAATAGGGAAGTCAAGTTCGTCAGAAGTGTGACTACCACTTCCCTAACTGTCCTTCTGGATACTTGTTGTTTAGCCATTGGAACATTATACTCTTTGCTTTCTTGGATTTGCGGAATTTGGGGGAGAAGGATTGTTTCTAACCTGCGTTGATGGAAAGGTTATTCAGGTTTAGGGCTTAGTTTGACCGAATTCCAAGCCCTTGCCTGCTTATTATCCTTCAACCTATTTCCTGCAATGACAAAACCAAGACCAAGCATAAAAACCCCAAATAAACCAAAAAGTAAAACTAAAATAAATAATTTCCAAAATATAAGTACCCGACAACGGCGCCAAAAACTTGACAATGCCTAAGCACACATTCAAGTGTATATGGTCTACCAAGTAATATCATGGCCTTCAAGAAAGTCGAGTTATTGATCACATAGAGACTTGATTCGACAATAATTTGATTTCAGTTCATAATTAAGATTAAATTGATGTGAGAGTAACTAAAATAGAGTTTGTAAATTTGTAACTGAATAAAAGTAAACAATGTTGAAAGTAAAGGTGTTAAGATAATAAATGAGAGAAAACCCAAGGTTGAAGCTCTCTGAACAATCATTTTATCCTATTGGAATCCATTTGTTAACTTGCTTATCTTGGTTGTTGATTTGTAAGGTTAATTCCATGATTATGGTTTCCCAACCTCTAATCCTTTACCTAAGTTGAACCTTACAACTACATCGTTGAGAGGGGATGTTATAGTTCACTTAAATTATTTACAAATATCATCCTATGTGTGAATCAAATATGTTATTTAAGTACATCCCTATCCTAGATACTAATTTGAACTCTTTATTTCATAAAGGAATACAAACCATACTCTACTTATTCCCATGTTCTCTCTCCTTATTCCCTCTCTCGAGTTCTCTAGGTCGATAATATATGTTTTATAATGGTAGATAATCCTTAAAATAGTTAAAACAAGAATAATCAAATTACCAATGTTGAAAAGCAAAGCAAACAAACTTAATCCATAAGAATAATACTCATGTTCATGGCTTCAACCTTGGAAAAAGGGTATTAAGCCACGCATAGTCATAATCATAATCAAAAGCTTGTAATTTATGACTAAAAACATGTATGAACTAATTATGAAGTTGTGTTATCCCCTTGATCTCAACAATATGTCAAAATATATGTAAAAACGTGATACAACATGTATTTATAGCATAGGGGTAATCCAAGTCCATTTAGGAGTCGATTTAGCTTGAAACACCCAAGGGTGGAGTGGATCATGCATCTCACCCTCCATTCAATAAGTATTCAACACACTCTATATTCCCTAGGAATAGAGCATGCGACGCATGCTAATCATATGGTGCTACTTGAAGTTGTCCTCTGAATCTTGGTTAAGCGTTCATCCTTCCTCCTTTCATCCCTTGTCCTGTGGTGTCTTTCCAATAGTTTTACAGACTGTTTATCATCAATATATCATCATATTATGCTCATAATGATCCTACAAGAACACACCACATGAATTAGAGGTATAAACAATACTATATCCATAACGATGAATAAAAATCAAGAGCTTAGACTAGGGAAATTTCCTTGATCTTTCACTTCAAGTTTCAACTCTTTTCTTGACTCATTTAAACTTTGTGCACTCCTAAAACTTTGTTCCACATACAGTAACACATTTAAACCATTTGGAACACATAGAACCCCATAGAATCCAATAAGATAGACTAGAGAGACTAGTTTTCTCTATTGAAATCTAATTGACTCTTTGAAGTACCAACTTACTTAGAATTCTCTTAGAACCTTATAAACCTATGATTTATCACATTGATACACATTTATCTCAATATCGACCCATATAGCATAGAATCATCCTTAAAATAAGGCTAAAAATGACTAGAATAATGACACTAGAATGCATAAATACACCCTACATCAATTCCCAAGTATTTTCATTACAATTTACCTTTTACACATTTGGATGATGATTATTTGCATGTTAACTCCTTAATACATAATTTTAATAGCACAATTATGATATTATTATATGTTTTAACTATTCCCATGCTTTAACTCATGGCCCTCGTGTGTTTGATGAAATACCTAAGAGATGAATTTTGAACAATGATCCCTCTTATAATTTGTAAAGATATATATGTCCTTATTGATACTTCTATTCAATGTTAAGGGTTATGAATACCCTAAACTTAGTTGTTTAATTAGTCTCAGTATCTTTCAAAATAGTTTCAGAAATGTATGAGTATTACTTATTTAGTCAGTCATCATAATCAGTTAAACTTAGATCAGTTTAGTAATTCAAGTTAGTTCGGTTAGGAGTAGGATTTACAACCTGAACGAACCCAGGGATAAGGGCTCACCTTCCAATTGAGGGTATTATCATTAGTAGCAGTTCCTGCATTCCAAAACTATTTAGCCAGTATAGGTTGAGATGTTAACTTGCCAGTTGAGGGTTGACACATATTTCGCCAGGGCACCTGCCAGCAGAGAGTGACTCTTAAGACCTCTAGGACCTCACTTTAGTGGATCCACACAGCTAGTGTTATTACTCATGGCATAATAGTTACACCCCTCTAACAGGGGTAATAGGTTGGACCCCAATTAGCTTATATTGGGGTATGTCAGTTAGATGATACCTCTCACAGTTTTAGTAAGTATTCAGTGTATTTTAAGATTAGATTTGCTTGGCTAAGTGTACAGACTTTCAGATACTCAATATTATAACTTTTAGTCTTTTAGATTTAGGATTTATCTTAGTAACACAATAGAAATACACTTAGTCTTGAATTCTCAAATATTACAATTTTCACGCATTTATTCTCAGTTATCTCATGTTTTTCAGTTAGTCTTTACCTCATATGCAAAGTACTCCACAGTTTTAGTCAAATTATTCAGATTAAGTATAGTTCAGTCTGACATGACCGATATTTAATTATTAGTTAATTAGTATACAATTATCAGTCAATCAATATCCAGATACCACTTATTCAGTTAATCATATCATCTTAGTATATATTATGTTTTGTTTTATATGTTTATGTATTTGTGCTCTAAATATAATTGTATATTCAGGTCCTCAAGTTATGTCAGTTTCCATCACGTAATTTCAAAGCCATTATTTTTTACTATTTTCTAGCTTCAGCTCAACTTATATTGTAAAAGTAAACTTTTAAGAAACTAAGTGTAGTGATTTACAAGCTAAATAGATTATGTTTGTTATGCATGTTTTAAGATACTTTAGCTTTCAGTTTATTTTAGCCTCATGGTGAGTCTACTTATACTTAGCATGCATGTTTTAAGATTATGTATGAAATCAATTTTATTTACTGGATTCACCCCCGCTTACTCATGTAATGCCCCGAGAATACACCCGAGATGCAACACGGTGGTAGGAACCACAAGTGATCCCAAGCTAACCCAAGAACTGGAAAACTAATAAGCAACTGAATTATAAAACATTAAATAACAAGTTCTTCTGTGCAAAAATATAATTATACTGACAATCTTAAATAGATACAATACTGATAATGTTTTACAATCTGATAAATCTGAAAGAAGAAATTGAAATTACATAACTGACTATGACTGACATCTATAAAGCCTCTACTATGCTGACTTTAGGTAGCTGGGACATGCCTCAAACTACCACTAATCAATGCATAAGAATAAATGCATTGTACATAAACAAAAACTATTTGGAGTTCCCGAAATAGGAGAACTTATCACCTGCTGGCTGGAATCTTCAACTGTTTGATCATAATATGTGGGCAACAAATGGTACCTCCATTATGAAACATTGCAGACTCACAAACGTATATATGGATTAGTACTTCTGGAATGTACTGAGTATACAGGTGTACCAATCTGTATTTTGCGCTAGAACGAAAATAATCTTTTCTATGTGTAGATGTTCCAAAAGCCATAAATCCTATGCAAATTTGGTATGTTAATTAATTATGTAGTGTGGGAACCTATTTTATCATGAATAGAGATCATACAGATCCTCTAACTCAAGGTCAAGTTGAAAGCTTTCCTGTCGTTCGAGTTTTAGTGAGCGTCAAAACTTGAGTCTATTTCAATCTACCATAACTCCTTGTATATGATGAACTGGGTGGCCTACTATATATCAAATGAAATATCTTTGAATTATCTTTCCAACAATACTAATTTTGCCTAAATCTAATACTGGAGCAAAAAGTTATGCCCATTTTACTCCAGATTTCAGCTTGGAAAACTGAGTGATGACATTCGTGATAACTTATCACCAGTGTGATGACTTTTCATGAATATCGTCAGCGTTAGGCAGAATCCAGCCCTTAGTGATAAAAATTCTGATAAGTTATCACAAGTGTTATGACTTATCATGAATGTTGTCAGCCTTAGGAAGAAATTGATACGGGACAAATGGCCATTTTATCTTTTGATGACATCTTTGGAGGCCAACACATAGAGGCTCAAGACTTGGTCACCTCGAGAATACAAGAACATGCATGGAGGACCCGTTTTGATACGGGACAAATGGCCATCTTATCTTTTGATGACATCTTTGGAGGCCAACACATAGAGGCTCAAGACTTGGTCACCTCGAGAATACAAGAACATGCATGGAGGACCCGTTTTAAGCGTAACTTAAGGCAATCTCGCGTATGAAAGATTGCTTGGAGCATTTAAGAGTGAGGACTCACGGTTTTGGACCTTAATTAAGTGCATTTTGGACATTACACATGGTGTATTTACACACCATGGCCGCACCTATCATTAAGGGCAAAGTGGTCTTTTTGTCTTCTTTTGTATTACACTATAAATAGGTCATTTTAGCTCATTTCTTGAGAGATTTGGAAGGATGAAGAATTGAAAGACATATTTTCTCTCTTTTGAGAGTGTAACACCCTTAGTTGTAGGGCTTGGAAAAGCCATCCTTAGCATAGGGCTTGGAAAAACCAATATTGATCTTTGCTTGGAAACGGTAGATCTTAAGGTTAGTTCATTCCCTTGGTGGTCACCGTAAGAGTGTGGTTTTGATTGTTACATTCATTAGGGGTTAGTGTTGAAATACACTTGGTTCTTAATCTTGTAATAATCTTGGTCTCACTATCTATCTTTATTTTCTTGCAAATCGTGTATGTGTTGTGTAGTGGACTGTTTTGGGGTCTTCGTTGAATCCAAAACTTGTATTATTGTTGTTCATCTTGTTCATCACGTTTCATAGCTGTTTTGGTGTTAATATACACTCTTGTATCTTGTATTCTTGTTGTTAGTAGCGAATCCGAGTGTGGTCTCCATCTTGGTCCTCGAATCCTTAAGATTAGTGGACTGATTTGGTGTTTGTTTTGTGTTCCCTTCTCTTTCCCATATCATTTGGTATCAAAGCATGGCTTGATCTTGTTCCTACAAGATCAATCTTGGGTTTGCTTGTTAGAAAATTAAAAAAAAAAAAAAATGAAAACTGAAATTTTCAGAAAAATAGCAATCTGTCCACTTTGTGTTCTTGGCCGAAAATTGTGTTCTTGTTGTATCTTGGCCGAGATTTTTACTTGTCTTAAGTGTTTCTAGTGTTAGTATTGTTGTTCACTAACACTTTGAGTCTATATCTTGATTTGAGCCTTTGTTGTTGATGTTGTTATTGTGAACTTGGACTTGGCCGATAGTTGTTGGTATTGTTGTTGCGGGTTCAGGACTTGAATGTGTGATGTGTTGATTGGTTCAAGTTTTGAACGTGTATTGTGGAGATTGTGTTGTGGAATTTAAGCTTGGAAAGTTGTTGTTGTTGTTTGGGGGGTCCAACTTTAACCTTAGAACTTCAAGACTCAAACTTTGTTTTCTTGGTGTTCTTCACCATCTCCATATATTGTTGAAAAAAAAAAAAGTGGTTGTTGATTTTTGAAGTTGAAGAAAAAAGAGTGTGTATTGTGTTAGTCTTGCAAGACATAGATCCAAGTTTCAAGGTGTAGTACTTGGCCTTGTGTTCTTGTTGTTGACAATTGGTGGTATTGTGTTGTGTTCTTGAAGAAGTTGTTGTTGTGTTCTTGAAGAAGTTGTTGTTGTGTTCTTGAAGGTTGTTGTGGTGTTCATCTAGTGCTTCATCTTTTCTTACAACTTAAGACAATCAAAAGGACAATATAGATTCAAAAGGTGAAGATGAAAAGATGTAAAGCTTGTTGTGAGAAGCCTTGAACCCAACACTTCCTAGACTAGACTTCTACTTTTTCAGCTTTTCCTTATTTCAAGGACCTTGTTTTGTGGGACTACTTTTTTCTTTTTTCAAGAACCTTGTGTTGTGGGACAAAATACTTTTTCCTTATTTCAAGACTTATGTTTTCCCTACCAAAAAAACAATTGTCACCTTTTCCAAATAGTGTGAAGATTTAAAATTTCAGAATTTGTGATTATAATGGGTGGGACCAAAACCAATTGCATGCTGCCACATCATCCATTTGCTACTGTTCACGTCATTAATAAGCTCAAATTTCAGATTTTAGTAGTTTCCTTTTGTTGTTCCTTAGTTTCAATTTTATTGCTTCCAATTAATTAACAACTAGTAATCACCTACTTAGTTGTAGATTAATTGTTGAATCCGTTTCTTTCGTGTCTTCGTTATTTGTGAGCTTTTCTCATTTTTAATTCGTTGTAACTTCTTTATTTCAAGTTCGTAAGGAAATTTTATTTTGTGTCTTGAGTCGATCAAACAAGAATCTATTCCGGCCACCAAGTAGAATTGACATCCTATTGACTACCGGAGTATAAGCAACTTTCAATATTCGCCGCTCCAATTGTGAGAATCACAAAGGTGAGTGTATACGAGTGTTGGTGAGGAGCTTTACTACTAATCTTGTTTGTTCATTTTGTAGGTTTAAAGGGTGACATAAGAGGAACATGACTTTGATAGCTGGGGATTATTGTGACTACAATATGGGAGACTATGATTGTAGTGAGGGTTTTTATGGCTACGACGTTGAGGAAGATTGCGGAGGCTATGAAAATAGCCATGGTCAAAACATAGGCATATTTGAAAATTACTGTTTTGAGGAAGAAAATGAGGTGAATGAAGTGCCTAGTGCTTATGGTGACTTTGGAGATGATGTAGGACCTCGTGATGGATCTTATGATGAAGTTGGGACTTGTGAGGAGTCTTGCACTCCCCACTCCGAACCTAGATTTGGTGTTAGGTATAACCCTGTCATTCGTAAACCTTATGAGAGATATGATGAGAGTACACGTGAGGAGTGTGAAGATTCATATTCTCCACCTTGTAGTACTTCTTATCAAGGTCGATATAGTGTGAATGGTTATACTAGCTATAGTGTAGGTTGTCCAATGGGAAGAAGAGGATATACATCTCCAAAATCGAGGGGTACTCATGTGCTTTACAATGTTGATCCGAGAAGGAGTGTACACTCCGGAAAGGTGACCATTTGTGGGATACCGGGCTGCCTCGTTGTGTTAAATGATAGGTACTATAGAAACTACATTGTTCCATCCATGGTTGATTACTTGGGGTTATTTTGTGAGCCTTTACTTGTTCCATACTTCTTGGACAGGTTTAAGGTTACCGAGAGGGTAAAAGTTGTCTTCTCCCAATTTAATTACCATGAGGAGGTGTGGTGTGATGTTTTTCCCATAACCTATGGTCATGTGAGCTTAGGCGCCGATTGGTTTGCACAACATAAAGTTCCAAATATGCAAAATTGGCCTAATATTGTAAGAGACCGATGGGAAAATTGCCTCGAGACGTACATTCTGCCCGGGCCGCAAAAAGAAGTTCCTACCTACTCCAATTCGAATTATTATGAGAGACAAAAGATTGAGAGGATTAAGGTAGTGAAAGGTGGTAATCCGAGAGTGGAAAAAGGAGAGGTTGTGTGGAGCAAAGTAAGAGGATTACCACCAAACCATGCTAACATTGTTTGTCCTTCTATTTCTAAGGACATTTGTGTAGGTAGCAACATGGAAAGCGAAGAAGAACAATGCCAAAAGAAAGTTTCTGCCCAAACTTTTGGAGGACCTTCACACCATGACAAAGAAGAATCTACTCAAGGACTTCAAGGTAAAATGGCAAACTCTTACACTTTTGTACATATGAATGATAATTGTGTGGCTAGTAGCCCATTGAGTGTGAGTTGTAGCTTGCCTATATGTGAGTGTATTATTTCTTTGCCACTTGATGATGATGTACATGTTGTGAGTGTGGATACACTAGTTGATCCTATTGATGACCGAATAGACTCTTCTTGTAAGATCGATTTATGTCCACCTAGTGTTGAAACCATTATGTTGAATGAAAGTACATTATCTTCTGAAATTTGTGTTGATCAACTTATGTGTGAAAATTACCCACCACTTGAGGATGTGTATGATGTAATTAATGAACCTCAAGTGTGTGATGATGTTGAAAATGTTGATCAAAGTGAGAATGAACCCAAGAGCTCTTCTTGGGGTAATATTGTGTTTGAAACATCCTTGAAACTTGATATTGATCATTTAGAGAGTGAGGGACTTGCTTGTTCCAAATATTTCCGTGAGGTAGATCACACTTTTTTTAGGTACAATGTCTTGTTTGAAGATGATTTAAACACTTCTAATGAACCTAGTGGTGAAAATGATGGTATAGCTTGCCTTGGGAGCTATAGCCTATATGCTAACCCACTATGGTGTGACAATATTCCTCCTAAAGAGGGAAATCTCTTCTTGGAAGATGAGAGTCCTCTTAAGGGTAAGGAATGTGTAGTTGCGAAAGCTACTTCTTCTTCTACTTTGTGTGATTTCATTGTTGAGAGTACTCATGGTGATTATTGGGAAACTAGTAGTGAGTACACACATGAGAGCACCTTAGTAGAAGTCGATTTGAGTGATACTTTTCTGTACTCTCTATTTGCTTTGAATCATATGTATGTTATTGTAGAGAGTATGTCATTTAGTTTGGGTGTAGACCACGGGAAAGGGAAGTGTTGTCGAGACCCGTGTCTATGGCCACTTTTCCCATTTGAACCCGGTGCCAAATTTAGAAATGGTGATGTTGGTGCACCAAACTTGTTGCTTGGTCTACATGACAAGCAAAGTGTCACTCTTGATGTATCCTATAACCAAATCCTTTGTACATCTTTTATTGAGTTTTTAATATTCCTTGCAAAGGATTCTTGGTTATATTGCAAATATGTGCAACCTTGGCATGTTGAGATGATTTTTTATGCTAACCCTAACCCTCATGCCATGAGGAGTTTGTATGATACAAGATCAAACCAACAACACCAAGACACTTCAAGTAGGCTCGGATTTCAATCCAACAACATAAGAACAACAAGTTTAAAGCTTCGGTTTTTCAGCCCACAACACAAGAACAACAAGATAGATAACAATGCTAGTGAATCGAAAAGATCCCCACACGGCTTCACTAGACTTTAAGATAACAAAATCAACAACAACAACAAGATAAAGAAAGATAGATAACTTGACATATAACATTCAAGAAACTAAGAACCCTAACATCAAGAGAGGACCCTAAGTCTAATGAATATAAACACCAAGTTCTTACGAGGACCAAGAGACACTCAACAACCTCAAAACCCTTGTTTCTAGCCAAAGAGACAACACAAGTATCCCTCTACTTGTGAGATAATAGTGGCGGCTTCAATGAGTGGAAGAGAGAGGAAATGTTTTGTGTTTTTAGGTTACAAAATCAGCATTCAAAAACTAAGTACTAACTCTCTAACATGTTCTATTTATACTACAACAAAAGGGGTAAAATGACCCATCCGCCCTTGCTTCTTGTGCCAACCTTGGAGAGTAGTTTATTACACATTAGGACCTCTCTTCACACATAAAAACGTTTAGGTCCTTGGTTGGTTCAATCACCAACTCACACACGGCCATTTGCATGAACAAAGCTTGGAGTTTTTGTAATTCTCGAGCTTGGCTTCGTGTGAAAGGCCGTGTACCTGTGGAGGCTGCCCTAACCGTATCATTGTATTTGTTTGTCCTCTCTTCGGTTTTGCAAGGTTTGGATTCGAGGTCGAATCCTTTTCAAGAAGGGGAGGATGATACGGGACAAATGGCCATCTTATCTTTTGATGACATCTTTGGAGGCCAACACATAGAGGCTCAAGACTTGGTCACCTCGAGAATACAAGAACATGCATGGAGGACCCGTTTTGAGCGTAACTTAAAGCAATCTCGCATATGAAAGATTGCTTGGAGCATTTAAGAGTGAGGAATCACGGTTTTGGACCTTAATTAAGGGCATTTTGGACATTACACATGGTGTATTTACACACCATGGCCGCACCTATCATTAAGGGCAAAGTGGTCTTTTTGTCTTCTTTTGTATTACACTATAAATAGGTCATTTTAGCTCATTTCTTGAGAGATTTGGAAGGATGAAGAATTGAAAGACATATTTTCTCTCTTTTGAGAGTGTAACACCCTTAGTTGTAGGGCTTGGAAAAGCCATCCTTAGCATAGGGCTTGGAAAAGCCATTATTGATCTTTGCTTGGAAATGGTAGATCTTAAGGTTAGTTCATTCCCTTGGTGGTCACCGTAAGAGTTTGGTTTTGATTGTTACATTCATTAGGGGTTAGTGTTGAAATACACTTGGTTCTTAATCTTGTAATAATCTTGGTCTCACTATCTATCTTTATTTTCTTGCAAATCGTGTATGTGTTGTGTAGTGGACTATTTTGGGGTCTTTGTTGAATCCAAAACTTGTATTATTGTTGTTCATCTTGTTCATCACGTTTCATAGCTGTTTTGGTGTTAATATACACTCTTGTATCTTGTATTCTTGTTGTTAGTAGCGAATCCGAGTATGGTCTCCATCTTGGTCCTCGAATCCTTAAGATTAGTGGACTGATTTGGTGTTTGTTTTGTGTTCCCTTCTCTTACCCGTATCACGTTTTGAGCGTAACTTAAAGCAATCTCGCGTATGGAAGATTGCTTGGAGCATTTAAGAGTGAGGACTCACGGTTTTGGACCTTAATTAAGGGCATTTTGGACATTACACATGGTGTATTTACACACCATGGCCGCACCTATCATTAAGGGCAAAGTGGTCTTTTTGTATTCTTTTGTATTACACTATAAATAGGTTATTTTAGCTCATTTCTTGGCAGATTTTGCATGATGAAGGATTGAAAGACATATTTTCTCTCTTTTGAGAGTGTAACACCCTTAGTTGTAGGACTTGGAAAAGTCATCCTTAGCATAGGGCTTGGAAAAGCCAATATTGGTCTTTGCTTTGAAACGGTAGATCTTGAGGTAAGTTCATTCCCTTGGTGGTCACCGTAAGAGTGTGGTTTTGATTGTTACATTCATTAGGGGTTAGTGTTGAAATACACTTGGTTCTTAATCTTGTAATAATCTTGGTCTCACTATCTATCTTTATTTTCTTGCGAATCGTGTATGTGTTGTGTAGTGGACTGTTTTGGGGTTTTCGTTGAATCCAAAACTTGTATTATTGTTGTTCATCTTGTTCATCACGTTTTGTAGCTGTTTTGATGTTAAAATATACTCTTTATCTTGTATTCTTGTTGTTGGTAGCGAATCCGAGTGTGGTCTCCATCTTGGTCCTCGAATCCTTAAGATTTGCGGACTGTTTTGGAGTTGTTTCGTGTTTCCCTTCTCTTTTCCGTATCATTTGGTATCAAAGCATGGCTTGATCTTGTTCCTACAAGATCAATCTTGGGCTTGAGACTTGAAAACTACAAAAAAAAAAAAAAACTGAAATCTGGAAATTCCAGAAAATAGCAATCTGTCCACTTTGTGTTCTTGGCCGAAAATTGTGTTCTTGTTGTGTCTTGGCCGAGATTTTTATTTGTCTTTGTTGTCTCTAGGTGTTAGTTTTGTTCCTCACTAACACATTGAGTCTATATCTTGATTTGAGCTTGTATTTTGATGTTGTTATTGGGAACATAAGCTTGGCCCATTATTGTTGAACATTGTTGTGGTAGACATTGTTGTTGAGAAACCTGATTGGCCGTGTATTTGGTTGTTGTTGTTGTTGAAAGGAGTGTTGTTGTTATTCTTGGTGAATATTATTGTTCTTGAAGCTCTTCACAACCTTCATCTCTTGTTAAAACCGAAGACACAACACTAAAGAGACTTGGTTGTTTGTTGTTGTGGATTGGAGTTGGCCGTTGGAATTGTTCGTGTTCTTGAAGAAGTTGTTGTTGTGTTCTTGAAGGTTGTTGTGGTGTTCATCTAGTTCTTCATCTTTTCTTACAACTTAAGACAATCAAAAGGGCAATATAGATTCAAAAAGGTGAAGATGAAAAGATGTAAAGCTTGTTGTGAGAAACCTTGAA
Organism: Capsicum baccatum var. pendulum; assembly: GCA_030864225.1. Classification (NCBI taxonomy): domain Eukaryota; kingdom Viridiplantae; phylum Streptophyta; class Magnoliopsida; order Solanales; family Solanaceae; genus Capsicum; species Capsicum baccatum. Next base: position 151,227,241 of record CM061560.1, on the reverse strand, counting down.
CCCAACACTTCCTAGACTAGACTTCTACTTTTTCAACTTTCCCTCATTTCAAAGACCTTGTTTTGTCGGACTACTTTTTCTTGTATCAAGTACTTTGTTTTGTGGGACTACTTTTTCTTGTTTCAAGAACTTTGTTTTGTGGGACAAACCACTTTTTCTTGTTTCAAGAACCTTGTGTTGTGGGACAAGTACTTTTTCTTATTTCAAGAACCTTGTGTTGTGGGACAAGTACTTTTTCTTATTTCAAGAACCTTGTGTTGTGGGACAAGTACTTTTTCTTATTTCAAGAACCTAGTGTTGTGGGACAAGGTACTTTTCTTATTTCAAGATTTATGGTTTCCCTCCAAGATAAATTGTTATCCTTTCCAAATTATGTATAGATTTAAATTTCAGAATTGGTGCTTAAATTGAGTGGGACCAAGACCAACTGCATGCTGCCACATCACCCATTTGCTACTGTTCACGTCACCCATTGTCCACTGTTCACATCATTAATAAGCTCAAATTTCAGATTTTAGTAGTTTCCTTTTATTGTTCCTTAGTTTCAATTTTATTGGTTCCAATTAATTAACAACTAGCAATCACCTACTTAGTTGTAGATTAATTGTTGAATCCGTTTCTTTCGTGTCTTCGTTATTTGTGAGCTTTTCTCATTTTTAATTCGTTGTAACTTCTTTATTTCAAGTTCGTAAGGAAATTTTATTTTGTGCCTTGAGTCGATCAAACAAGAATCTATTCCGGCCACCAAGTAGAATTGACATCCTATTGACTACCGGAGTATAAGCAACTTTCAATATTCGCCGCTCCAATTGTGAGAATCACAAAGGTGAGTGTATACGAGTGTTGGTGAGGAGCTTTACTACTAATCTTGTTTGTTCATTTGTAGGTTTAAAGGGTGATATAAGAGGAACATGACTTTGATAGCTGGGGATTATTGTGACTACAATATGGGAGACTATGATTGTAGTGAGGGTTTTTATGGCTACGAAGTTGAGGAAGATTGCGGAGGCTATGAAAATAGCCATGGTCAAAACATAGGCAGATTTGAAAATTACTGTTTTGAGGGAGAAAATGAGGTGAATGAAGTGCCTAGTGCTTATGGTGACTTTGGAGATGATGTAGGACCTCGTGATGGATCTTATGATGAAGTTGGGGCATGTGAGGAGTCTTGCCCTCCCCACTCCGAACCTAGATTTGGTGTTAGGTATACCCCTGTCATTCGCAAACCTTATGAGAGCTATGATGAGAGTACACGTGAGGAGTGTGAAGATTCATATTCTCCACCTTGTAGTACTTCTTATCAAGGTCGATATAGTGTGAATGGTTATACTAGCTATAGTGTAGGTTGTCCAATGGGAAGAAGAGGGTATACATCTCCAAAATCGAGGGGTACTCATGTGCTTTACAATGTTGATCCGAGAAGGAGTGTACACTCCGGAAAGGTGACCATTTGTGGGATACTGGGCTGCCTCGTTGTGTTAAATGATAGGTACTATAGAAACTACATTGTTCCATCCATGGTTGATTACTTGGGGTTATTTTGTGAGCCTTTACTTGTTCCATACTTCTTGGACAGGTTTAAGGTTACCGAGAGGGTAAAAGTTGTCTTCTCCCAATTTAATTACCATGAGGAGGTGTGGTGTGATGTTTTTCCCATAACCTATGGTCATGTGAGCTTAGGCGCCGATTGGTTTGCACAACATAAAGTTCCAAATATGCAAAATTGGCCTAATATTGTAAGAGACCGATGGGGAAATTGCCTCGAGACGTACATTCTGCCCGGGCCGCAAAAAGAAGTTCCTACCTACTCCAATTCGAATTATTATGAGAGACAAAAGATTGAGAGGAGTAAGGGAGTGAAAGGTGGTAATCCGAGAGTGGAAAAAGGAGAGGTTGTGTGGAGCAAAGTAAGAGGATTACCACCAAACCATGCTAACATTGTTTGTCCTTCTATTTCTAAGGACATTTGTGTAGGTAGCAACATGGAAAGCGAAGAAGAACAATGCCAAAAGAAAGTTGCTGCCCAAACCTTTGGAGGACCTTCACACCATGACAAAGAAGAATCTACTCAAGGACTTCAAGGTAAAATGGCAAACTCTTACACTTTTGTACATGTGAATGATAATTGTGTGGCTAGTAGCCCATTGAGTGTGAGTTGTAGCTTGCCTATATGTAAGTGTATTATTCCTTTGCCACTTGATGATGATGTACATGTTGTGAGTGTGGATACACTAGTTGATCCTATTGATGACCGAATAGACTCTTCTTGTAAGATCGATTTATGTCCACCTAGTGTTGAAACCATTATGTTGAATGAAAGTACATTATCTTCTGAAATTTGTGTTGATCAACTTATGTGTGAAAATTACCCACCACTTGAGGATGTGTATGATGTAATTAATGAACCTCAAGTGTGTGATAATGTTGAAAATGTTGATCAAAGTGAGAATGAACCCGAGAGCTCTTCTTGGGGTAATATTGTGTTTGAAACATCCTTGAAACTTGATATTGATCATTTACAGAGTGAGGAACTTGCTTGTTCCAAATCTGTCCGTGATGTAGATCACACTCTTTTTAGGTACAATGTCTTGTTTGAAGATGATTTACAAACTTCTAATGAACCTAGTGGTGAAAATGATGGTATAGCTTGCCTTGGAAGCTATAGCCTATATGCTAACCCACTATGGTGTGACAATATTCCTCCTAAAGAGGGAAATCTCTTCTTTGAAGATCCTCTTAAGGGTAAGGAATGTGTAGTTGCGAAAGCTACTTCTTCTTCTACTTTGTGTGATTTCATTGTTGAGAGTACTCATGGTGATTATTGGGAAACTAGTAGTGAGTACACACATGAGAGTACCTTAGTAGAAGTCGATTTGAGTGATACTTTTCTCTACTCTCTATTTTATTTGGATCATATGTATGTTATTGTAGAGAGTATGTCATTTAGTTTGGGTGTAGACCACGGGAAAGGGAAGTGTTGTCGAGACCCGTGTCTATGGCCACTTTTCCCATTTGAACCCGGTGCCAAATTTAGAAATGGTGATGTTGGTGCACCAAACTTGTTGCTTGGTCTACATGACAAGCAAAGTGTCACTCTTGATGTATCCTATAACCAAATCCTTTGTACATCTTTTATTGAGTTTTTAATATTCCTTGCAAAGGATTCTTGGTTATATTGCAAATATGTGCAACCTTGGCATGTTGAGATGATTTGTTATGCTAACCCTAACCCTCATGCCATGAGGAGTTTGTATGATACAAGATCAAACCAACAACACCAAGACACTTCAAGTAGGCTCGGATTTCAGTCCAACAACACAAGAACAACAAGTTTAAAGCTTCGGTTTTTCAGCCCACAACACAAGAACAACAAGATAGATAACAATGCTAGTGAATCGAAAAGAGCCCCACACGGCTTCACTAGACTTTAAGATAACAAAATCAACAACAACAACAAGATAAAGAAAGATAGATAACTTGACATATAACATTCAAGAAACTAAGAACCCTAACATCAAGAGAGGACCCTAAGTCTAATGAATATAAACACCAAGTTCTTACGAGGACCAAGAGGCACTCAACAACCTCAAAACCCTTGTTTCTAGCCAAAGAGACAACACAAGTATCCCTCTACTTGTGAGATAATAGTGGCGGCTTCAATGAGTGGAAGAGAGAGGAAATGTTTTGTGTTTTTAGGTTACAAAATCAGCATTCAAAAACTAAGTACTAACTCTCTAACATGTTCTATTTATACTACAACAAAAGGGGTAAAATGAGCCATCCGCCCTTGCTTCTTATGCCAACCTTGGAGAGTAGTTTATTACACATTAGGACCTCTCTTCACACATAAAAACGTTTAGGTCCTTGGTTGGTTCAATCACCAACTCACACACGGCCATTTGCATGAACAAAGCTTGGAGTTTTTGTAATTCCCGAGCTTGGCTTCGTGTGAAGGGTCGTGTACCTGTGGAGGCTGCCCTAACCGTATCATTGTATTTGTTTGTCCTCTCTTCGGTTTTGCAAGGTTTGGATTCGAGGTCGAATCCTTTTCAAGAAGGGGAGGATGATACGGGACAAATGGCCATCTTATCTTTTGATGACATCTTTGGAAGCCAACACATAGAGGCTCAAGACTTGGTCACCTCGAGAATACAAGAACATGCATGGAGGACCCGTTTTGAGCGTAACTTAAAGCAATCTCGCGTATGAAAGATTGCTTGGAGCATTTAAGAGTGAGGAATCACGGTTTTGGACCTTAATTAAGGGCATTTTGGACATTACACATGGTGTATTTACACACCATGGCCGCACCTATCATTAAGGGCAAAGTGGTCTTTTTGTCTTCTTTTGTATTACACTATAAATAGGTCATTTTAGCTCATTTCTTGAGAGATTTGGAAGGATGAAGAATTGAAAGACATATTTTCTCTCTTTTGAGAGTGTAACACCCTTAGTTGTAGGGCTTGGAAAAGCCATCCTTAGCATAGGGCTTGGAAAAGCCAATATTGATCTTTGCTTGGGAACGGTAGATCTTAAGGTTAGTTCATTCCCTTGGTGGTCACCGTAAGAGTTTGGTTTTGATTGTTACATTCATTAGGGGTTAGTGTTGAAATACACTTGGTTCTTAATCTTGTAATAATCTTGGTCTCACTATCTATCTTTATTTTCTTGCAAATCGTGTATGTGTTGTGTAGTGGACTATTTTGGGGTCTTTGTTGAATCCAAAACTTGTATTATTGTTGTTCATCTTGTTCATCACGTTTCATAGCTGTTTTGGTGTTAATATACACTCTTGTATCTTGTATTCTTGTTGTTAGTAGCGAATCCGAGTATGGTCTCCATCTTGGTCCTCGAATCCTTAAGATTAGTGGACTGATTTGGTGTTTGTTTTGTGTTCCCTTCTCTTTCCTGTATCACGTTTTGAGCGTAACTTAAAGCAATCTCGCGTATGGAAGATTGCTTGGAGCATTTAAGAGTGAGGACTCACGGTTTTGGACCTTAATTAAGGGCATTTTGGACATTACACATGGTGTATTTACACACCATGGCCGCACCTATCATTAAGGGCAAAGTGGTCTTTTTGTATTCTTTTGTATTACACTATAAATAGGTTATTTTAGCTCATTTCTTGGCAGATTTTGCATGATGAAGGATTGAAAGACATATTTTCTCTCTTTTGAGAGTGTAACACCCTTAGTTGTAGGACTTGGAAAAGTCATCCTTAGCATAGGGCTTGGAAAAGCCAATATTGGTCTTTGCTTTGAAACGGTAGATCTTGAGGTAAGTTCATTCCCTTGGTGGTCACCGTAAGAGTGTGGTTTTGATTGTTACATTCATTAGGGGTTAGTGTTGAAATACACTTGGTTCTTAATCTTGTAATAATCTTGGTCTCACTATCTATCTTTATTTTCTTGCGAATCGTGTATGTGTTGTGTAGTGGACTATTTTGGGGTTTTCGTTGAATCCAAAACTTGTATTATTGTTGTTCATCTTGTTCATCACGTTTTGTAGCTGTTTTGGTGTTAAAATATACTCTTTATCTTGTATTCTTGTTGTTGGTAGCGAATCCGAGTGTGGTCTCCATCTTGGTCCTCGAATCCTTAAGATTTGCGGACTGTTTTGGAGTTGTTTCGTGTTTCCCTTCTCTTTTCCGTATCATTTGGTATCAAAGCATGGCTTGATCTTGTTCCTACAAGATCAATCTTGGGCTTGAGACTTGAAAACTACAAAAAAAAAAAAAACTGAAATCTGGAAATTCCAGAAAATAGCAATCTGTCCACTTTGTGTTCTTGGCCGAAAATTGTGTTCTTGTTGTGTCTTGGCCGAGATTTTTATTTGTCTTTGTTGTCTCTAGGTGTTAGTTTTGTTCCTCACTAACACATTGAGTCTATATCTTGATTTGAGCTTGTATTTTGATGTTGTTATTGGGAACATAAGCTTGGCCCATTATTGTTGAACATTGTTGTGGTAGACATTGTTGTTGAGAAACCTGATTGGCCGTGTATTTGGTTGTTGTTGTTGTTGAAAGGAGTGTTGTTGTTATTCTTGGTGAATATTATTGTTCTTGAAGCTCTTCACAACCTTCATCTCTTGTTAAAACCGAAGACACAACACTAAAGAGACTTGGTTGTTTGTTGTTGTGGATTGGAGTTGGCCGTTGGAATTGTTCGTGTTCTTGAAGAAGTTGTTGTTGTGTTCTTGAAGGTTGTTGTGGTGTTCATCTAGTTCTTCATCTTTTCTTACAACTTAAGACAATCAAAAGGGCAATATAGATTCAAAAAGGTGAAGATGAAAAGATGTAAATCTTGTTGTGAGAAACCTTGAACCCAACACTTCCTAGACTAGACTTCTACTTTTTCAGCTTTCCCTCATTTCAAAGACCTTGTTTTGTGGGACTACTTTTTCTTGTATCAAGTACTTTGTTTTGTGGGACTACTTTTTCTTGTTTCAAGAACTTTGTTTTGTGGGACAAACCACTTTTTCTTGTTTCAAGAACCTTGTGTTGTGGGACAAGTACTTTTTCTTATTTCAAGAACCTTGTGTTGTGGGACAAGTACTTTTTCTTATTTCAAGAACCTTGTGTTGTGGGACAAGTACTTTTTCTTATTTCAAGAACCTAGTGTTGTGGGACAAGGTACTTTTCTTATTTCAAGATTTATGGTTTCCCTCCAAGACAAATTGTTATCCTTTCCAAATTATGTATAGATTTAAATTTCAGAATTGGTGCTTAAATTGAGTGGGACCAAGACCAACTGCATGCTGCCACATCACCCATTTGCTACTGTTCACGTCACCCATTGTCTACTGTTCACATCATTAATAAGCTCAAATTTCAGATTTTAGTAGTTTCCTTTTATTGTTCCTTAGTTTCAATTTTATTGGTTCCAATTAATTAACAACTAGCAATCACCTACTTAGTTGTAGATTAATTGTTGAATCCGTTTCTTTCGTGTCTTCGTTATTTGTGAGCTTTTCTCATTTTTAATTCGTTGTAACTTCTTTATTTCAAGTTCGTAAGGAAATTTTATTTTGTGCCTTGAGTCGATCAAACAAGAATCTATTTCGGCCACCAAGTAGAATTGACATCCTATTGACTACCGGAGTATAAGCAACTTTCAATATTCGCCGCTCCAATTGTGAGAATCACAAAGGTGAGTGTATACGAGTGTTGGTGAGGAGCTTTACTACTAATCTTGTTTGTTCATTTTGTAGGTTTAAAGGGTGATATAAGAGGAACATGACTTTGATAGCTGGGGATTATTGTGACTACAATATGGGAGACTATGATTGTAGTGAGGGTTTTTATGGCTACGAAGTTGAGGAAGATTGCGGAGGCTATGAAAATAGCCATGGTCAAAACATAGGCAGATTTGAAAATTACTGTTTTGAGGGAGAAAATGAGGTGAATGAAGTGCCTAGTGCTTATGGTGACTTTGGAGATGATGTAGGACCTCGTGATGGATCTTATGATGAAGTTGGGGCATGTGAGGAGTCTTGCCCTCCCCACTCCGAACCTAGATTTGGTGTTAGGTATACCCCTGTCATTCGCAAACCTTATGAGAGCTATGATGAGAGTACACGTGAGGAGTGTGAAGATTCATATTCTCCACCTTGTAGTACTTCTTATCAAGGTCGATATAGTGTGAATGGTTATACTAGCTATAGTGTAGGTTGTCCAATGGGAAGAAGAGGGTATACATCTCCAAAATCGAGGGGTACTCATGTGCTTTACAATGTTGATCCGAGAAGGAGTGTACACTACGGAAAGGTGACCATTTGTGGGATACCGGGCTGCCTCGTTGTGTTAAATGATAGGTACTATAGAAACTACATTGTTCCATCCATGGTTGATTACTTGGGGTTATTTTGTGAGCCTTTACTTGTTCCATACTTCTTGGACAGGTTTAAGGTTACCGAGAGGGTAAAAGTTGTCTTCTCCCAATTTAATTACCATGAGGAGGTGTGGTGTGATGTTTTTCCCATAACCTATGGTCATGTGAGCTTAGGCGCCGATTGGTTTGCACAACATAATGTTCCAAATATGCAAAATTGGCCTAATATTGTAAGAGACCGATGGGGAAATTGCCTCGAGACGTACATTCTGCCCGGGCCGCAAAAAGAAGTTCCTACCTACTCCAATTCGAATTATTATGAGAGACAAAAGATTGAGAGGAGTAAGGGAGTGAAAGGTGGTAATCCGAGAGTGGAAAAAGGAGAGGTTGTGTGGAGCAAAGTAAGAGGATTACCACCAAACCATGCTAACATTGTTTGTCCTTCTATTTCTAAGGACATTTGTGTAGGTAGCAACATGGAAAGCGAAGAAGAACAATGCCAAAAGAAAGTTGCTGCCCAAACCTTTGGAGGACCTTCACACCATGACAAAGAAGAATCTACTCAAGGACTTCAAGGTAAAATGGCAAACTCTTACACTTTTGTACATGTGAATGATAATTGTGTGGCTAGTAGCCCATTGAGTGTGAGTTGTAGCTTGCCTATATGTAAGTGTATTATTCCTTTGCCACTTGATGATGATGTACATGTTGTGAGTGTGGATACACTAGTTGATCTATTGATGACCGAATAGACTCTTCTTGTAAGATCGATTTATGTCCACCTAGTGTTGAAACCATTATGTTGAATGAAAGTACATTATCTTCTGAAATTTGTGTTGATCAACTTATGTGTGAAAATTACCCACCACTTGAGGATGTGTATGATGTAATTAATGAACCTCAAGTGTGTGATAATGTTGAAAATGTTGATCAAAGTGAGAATGAACCCGAGAGCTCTTCTTGGGGTAATATTGTGTTTGAAACATCCTTGAAACTTGATATTGATCATTTACATAGTGAGGAACTTGCTTGTTCCAAATCTGTCCGTGATGTAGATCACACTCTTTTTAGGTACAATGTCTTGTTTGAAGATGATTTACAAACTTCTAATGAACCTAGTGGTGAAAATGATGGTATAGCTTGCCTTGGAAGCTATAGCCTATATGCTAACTGATACGGGACAAAATGGCCATCTTATCTTTCGGAGACATCTTGAGGTTAGGGTTCTTAGATTATTGCATGATTTATGTCAAGTTATCTATCTTTATTTTATCTTGTTGTATTGTTCATCTTGCTGGAAAAACAGAAAATTAACACCAAAACAGTTTGTTCTTCTCGGGTTGTTGTTGTTGAATCTGAAAACAGAAACTTGTCATTCTTGTTGTTCATCTTGTTGTCTTGAAAGTCTAGTGAAGCCGGGTGTGGCTCTTTCGATTCACTAGCATTTGTATCCATCTTGTTGTTCTTGTCATTTGTATCCACCTTAAGGACAGGCTGCTAACCAACTGCTCTAAAAGCTATAGCTGGTAGAGCGAGGCAGCAACCCACCCTTTATAGGCCAGAATCGCGCGGGATAGCTACCCGCTCACGGGATCACGAACCCTTCCAAGACACCCCCACCAAGGCCAACCCGAGAAGATGGCGACCCCACTTGGGCCCCACCTGCACGCATTCATCACCCCCACCAAGGCCAATACGGAACGTATCATCCCCTCTTCCTTTGAAGAGGTACGTCCTCGTACCTGCGCATGGTGTAAGCTTGATACGCCTCGGACCTGCGCATGGTGTAAGCGGGATTCGAACCCGTGACCTCCGCTCTGATACCAACCTTAAGGACAGGCTGCTAACCAACTGCTCTAAAAGCTATAGCTGGTAGAGCGAGGCAGCAACCCACCCTTTATAGGCCAGAATCGCGCGGGACAGCTACCCGCTCACGGGATCACGAACCCTTCCAAGACACCCCCACCAAGGCCAACCCGAGAAGATGGCGACCCCACTTGGGCCCCACCTGCACGCATTCATCACCCCCACCAAGGCCAATACGAAACGTATCATAGAGGGATACTTGTGTTGTATCTTTGGCTAGAAACAAGGGTTTTGAGGTTGTAAAGTACCTCTTGGTCCTCGTAAGAACTTGGTGTTTCCATTCATTAGATTTAGGGTCCTATCTTGAGGTTAGGGTTCTTAGTTTATTGAATGATTTATGTCAAGTTATCTATCTTTCTTATTCTTGTTGTTGTTGTGCTGATTTTGTTATCTTGAAGTCTAGTGAAGCCGTGTGGGGCTCTTTCGATTCACTAGCATTACTTTCCATCTTGTTGTTCTTGTATTGCTAAGCTGAAAAACCGAAAAACAGATTGTTGTTCTTGTGTTGTTGCTGGAAAAACCGAAACTGAAACTTGTTAATTCTTGGTTGTTAAACTGAAATCCGAGACTCCTTTGGAGATATTGTTGTTGTTGGTTTGATATTGTATCATTTGGTATCAAAGCAAGACCGGTTGTGTTCCAACATAACCCATCTTGGGCTAGTAGTTCTCGGCTTGAACAAAACTATACCAAGAAAACTTTCTGAAAAATCTGTCCATTAGAAAGTTGAATCCGAGAATGATGTTGTATGTTTAGATCTAGGTGTTATTTTGCTTGTTTAGTGAGTTTCTAGTGTTGGTTTCTTTCTCACCAACACTAAGGTGTCTAGATCCGAATGTTGAGCTTGAAAACTTGAACATTGAGTAGTGACTTGAAGTGGCCGAAAGTTGCATGTTGTTGATAGCCAAGAAATCGGTGGTTGTATGTTTATGTGCTAAAGAAGTGCTGAAGTTTGTGAGGTGTTCATCTTTTGAACTTGTTCATCTTGTTCATATTGTTGTGTGCTCAAGTTGTAAGACAAGCTGTAAAGTGGTTGTAAAAGAAAGACTTGCATCAATTACCTTTTGTCTTGTCCCAAACATGTTTCCCTAATTCAAGGAGCCTTGTTTTGTGAGATTAGTCAACCAAACCTCACTTTCTTGAGTTTGAAAAAGAGTGAAAGACTACAAGATTTTCGTTTTCCCACCAAAACACTTTTCAAATTATCACAAGTTGTGTGATTATTAACTCAAAAACAAAAAAAAAAAAAAAAAAAAAAAGAGAAAATCCGAGAGAAGAAAAAACGTGTGGAAATTGCATGCTGCCACGTCACTATAAGCTCAACTTAGGATATTCTTTGGTTGCTAATTGTTGATTCTTAGTTTCCCTTACTTGGTCTTAGAACTAATTAACAAACTAGTACTTTCCTACTAGGTTGCTAACTAGTTCCTTGAGCCGTTTGTTCGTGTCAACGATTATTTGTGTGCTTTTATTCGTTTGAACGAATTGCTGATTTTTGACTCTAGTCCGGCAGAATTTTTCTTTGAGTCTTTCAAACAAGAATCCATTCCGGATAAGAGCTGGCTTATACCTTAAGACTTCTCGGTTACTAGCCAAATTATATAATACTTGTGGAACACGAACTTGTGGTGAACTAAAGCGGCTAATACCTTGACGATGGAAGGAGCTTTACTACTAATCTTGTTTGTCCTTTTGTAGGTTTAAAGGGTGATATAAGGGGAACATGACTTTGATAGCCGGGGATTATTGTGACTACAATATGGGAGACTATAATTGTAGTGAGGGTTTTTATGGCTACGGAGTTGAGGGAGATTGCGGAGGCTATGAAAATAGCCATGATCAAAACATAGGCAGATTTGAAAATTACTGTTTTGAGAGAGAACATAAGGTGAATGAAGTGCCTAGTGCTTATGGTGACTTTGGAGATGATGTAGGACCTCGTGATGGATCTTATGATGAAGTTGGGACATGTGAGGAGTCTTGCACTCCCCACTCCGAACCTAGATTTGGTGTTAGGTATAACCCTTTCATTCGCAAACCTTTTGAGAGCTATGATGAGAGTACACGTGAGGAGTGTGAAGAGTCATATTCTCCACCTTGTAGTACTTCTTATCAAGGTCGATATAGTGTGAATGGTTATGCTAGCTATAGTGTAGGTTGTCCAATGGGAAGAAGAGGGTATACATCTCCAAAATCGAGGGGTACTCATGAGCTTTACAATGTTGATCCGAGAAGGAGTGTACACTCCGGAAAGGTGACCATTTGTGGGATACCGGGCTGCCTCGTTATGTTAGATGATAAGTACTATAGAAACTACATTGTTCCGTCCATGGTTGATTACTTGGGGTTATTTTGTGAGCCTTTACTTGTTCCATACTTCTTGGACAGGTTTAAAGTTACCGAGAGGGTAAGGGTTGTCTTCTCCCAATTTAATTACCTTGAGGATGTGTGGTGTGATGTTTTTCCCATAACCTATGGTCATGTGAGTTTAGGCGCCGACTGGTTTGCACAACATAAAGTTCCAAACATGCAAAATTGGCCTAATATTGTAAGAGACCGATGGGGAAATTGCCTCGAGACGTACATTCTGCCCGGGCCGCAAAAAGAAGTTCCTACCTACTCCAATCCGAATTATTATGAGAGACAAAAGATTGAGAGGAGTAAGGAAGTGAAAGGTGGTAATCCGAGAGTGGCAAAAGGAGAGGTTGTGTTGAGCGAAGTGAGGGGATTACCACCAAACCGTGCTAACTTTGGTTGTCCTTCTATTTCTAGGGACATTTGTGTAGGTACCAACATGACAAGCGAAGGCTCCCAATGTCAAAAGGAAGTTGCTTCCCCAGCTTATGGAGGATTTTTACCTCACGGCAAGAAAGAGTCTACTCAAGATCTTCAAGGCAAAATAGGTAACTCTTACACTTTAATGCATGTGAATGATAATTGTATGGCTAGTAATCCATTGAGTGTGAGTAGTAGCTTACTTATTTATGAGTTTAATGATTCCGTGCCTTTTGTTGATGATGTACATATTGTGAGTGTGGATACACTAGTGGATCCTATTGAGGACGAAATCCACTACTCTTGTGAGATCAATTTATGTCCACCTAGTGTTGAAGCCTATGTGTTGAATGGAAGTACATCGTCTTGTGTAATGGATGTTGATCAACTTGTTTGTGAAAACTGTCCACCACTTGAGTATGTGTGTGACGTGCTTAATAGGACTCAAGTTAGTGAAGTATTTGAAAATGTTGATCAACAAAGTGAGAATGAACCCGAGAGCTCTTCTTGGGGTAATATTGTGTTTGAAACATCCTCGAAACGTGATATTGATCATTTAGAGAGTGAGGAACTTGCTTGTTCCAAATCTGTCCGTGAGGTAGATCACACTCTTTTTAGGTACAATGTCTTGTTTGAAGATGATTTAAACACTCCTATTGAACCTAGTGGTGAAAATGATGGTATAGCTTGCCTTGGAAGCTATAGCCTATATGCTAACCCACTATGGTGTGACAATATTCCTCCTAAAGAGGGAAATCTCTTTTTGGAAGATGAGAGTCCTCTTAAGGGTAAGGAATGTGTAGTTGCGGAAGCTACTTCTTCTTCTACTTTGTGTGACTTCATTGTTGAGAGTACTCATGGTGATTATTGGGAAACTAGTAGTGAGTACACACATAAGAGAACCTTAGTAGAAGTCGATTTGAGTGATACTTTTCTCTGCTCTCTATTTGCTTTGGATCATATGTATGTTATTATAGAGAGTATGTCATTTAGTTACCATGGGAAAGGGAAGTGTTGTCGAGACCCGTGTCTATGGCTACGTTTCCCATTTGAACCCGGTGCCAAATTTAGAAATGGTGATGTTGGTGCACCAAACTTGTTGCTTGGTCTACATGGCAAGCAAAGTGTCACTCTTAATGTATCCTATAACAAAATCCTTTGTGCCTCTTTTATTGAGTTTTTAATATTCCTTGCAAAGGATTCTTGGTTATATTGCAAGTATGTGCAACCTTGGTATGTTGAGATGACTTGTTATGCTAACCCTAACCCTCATGCCATGAGGAGTTTGTATTTGTTTGTCCTCTCATCGGTTTTGCAAGGTTTGGATTCGAGGTTGAATCCTTTTCAAGAAGGGGAGGATGATACGGGACAAATGGCCATCTTATCTTTGGATGACATCTTTGGAGGCCAACACATAGAGGTTCAAGAATTGGTCACCTCGATGATACAAGAACATGCATGGAGGACCCGTTTTGAGCGTAACTTAAAGCAATCTCGCGTATGGAAGGTTGCTTGGAGCATTTAAGAGTGAGGACTCACGGGGCATTTTGGACCTTACCATGGTGTATTTACACGCCATGGCCGCACCTAGATGATACATGATACGGTTGGGGCAGTCTCCACAAGTACACGACCCTTCACACGAAGCCAAGCTCGGGAATTACAAAAACTCCAAGCTTTGTTCATGCAAATGGCCGTGTGTGAGTTGGTGATTGAACCAGCCAAGGACCTGAACGTTTTATGTGTAAAGAGGGGTCTTAATGGGCCATAAACTAGTCTCCAAGGCTGGCCCAAAAGGCAAGGGGCGGATGGGCCTTTTATGTGTGAAGAAGGGGTCTTAATGGGCAATAAACTAGCCTCCAAGGCTGGCCCAATAGGCAAGGGGCGGATGGGCCTTTTAGCCCTTTTGTTTGTAGTATAAATAGGACATATTAGAGAGCTATTGAGCAGATTTTTCAGATTTCAGAAAGTTGTAAACCTAGAGACAAACTTGTCTTCTCTTTTCCTCTCATTGGAGCCGCCTCCATCAGCTCACAAGTAGAGGGATACTTGTGTTGTATCTTTGGCTAGAAACAAGGGTTTTGAGGTTGTAAAGTACCTCTTGGTCCTCGTAAGAACTTGGTGTTTCCATTCATTAGATTTAGGGTCCTATCTTGAGGTTAGGGTTCTTAGTTTATTGAATGATTTATGTCAAGTTATCTATCTTTCTTATTCTTGTTGTTGTTGTGCTGATTTTGTTATCTTGAAGTCTAGTGAAGCCGTGTGGGGCTCTTTCGATTCACTAGCATTACTTTCCATCTTGTTGTTCTTGTATTGCTAAGCTGAAAAACCGAAAAACAGATTGTTGTTCTTGTGTTGTTGCTGGAAAAACCGAAACTGAAACTTGTTAATTCTTGGTTGTTAAACTGAAATCCGAGACTCCTTTGGAGATATTGTTGTTGTTGGTTTGATATTGTATCACAACCCGAGGGGGTTTGTACCCTTGCCTTGAAGGTTAATCTCTCCTTAAGTTCCCTTTCAATCTCTAGGGCCGCTTGGAATATACCGTCAATGGTTTCAAACCGGTGAAGGGTCAAGTGAGTGGAGATCTCTTTGTTCAATCCACACTTGAACCGGATGATGTCGTGACTGATTTTCTCCCCACGGTGATAAAGTTTCAACATGAGTTGTTGGAACTCGTCAAAATAGGCCATCACACTCTTGCCTCCTTGCCGCAAGCCATATAGTCTAGCAAGTAACTCATGATGATATCTCTCGGGGAGGTATCGTTGTCTCATCAAGTACCTCAACCGATACCAAGGTGGTGGCTGCCCATCAACTAATTCATTACCAAATCGTTTAACATACTCCCACCAAGTGTTAGCATAGCCCTCGAGGTGAGCTATAGCGTAGCAACTCTTCTTTTCTTCCGAGATGTCATTAACTTGGAAAACTTTGTCACAAGCCGATTCCCAAGTTAAGTAGGTCTCGGGGTCACTTTCACCCTTAAAGATAGGTAGGCTCAACTTGATGGTGTTGATGCCTACGTCTCTCTCTTGGTGTCGGTTTCCCCTATCTCCATACCCCCGGTATCTCCTAGGTTCTCCTCGACCCCCTCTTAACTCCTCCTCCCTCATATAAGCATCATCAAAGGCTCCATCTCCTTCATACTCCTCTCTACCGTATCCTTCAAAGTGGGCTGGCCGGCCTTGGCCGTTTTGATTCGGAGGATTTGGAATTTGTGGTCTTTGGGTTAGTGGAGCTTGGAATGGAGGGTTCGGATTTAGTGGAGGTACTTGGCGTCCAAATCCCTCTTGTGGAATTGGAGGGGCTTGGAAATGTAGTGGTCTAGTGGAGTCTCAGTTTGGGGGAAAATTGGTAGATTGGCTTGCGGTATTTAGTGGAGCTTGGGGTGCATTTAGCATTTGGTGGACCATTTCGGGGGTGATGGTTGCGGAGGGGTCCGATCATGACCATTGGTAGATACATGTAGAGGAGTAGAAGGACGAGAGTTCCTTTGGCTCTCCACTTGTTCTAGTCTCCCACTAATAGTCGACACTTCCCCCCTTATTGCTGCCAAGTCTCCTCTCACGGCCCCAAATTCCGAATTCAACCTTTCAAGTGTCCGGGTAACGGCCTCAAGAGTGACCCTCATAGAATCAAGTGCATTAGTATCCACATTATGAGACGTAGCTCCTTCCATTGTCAAGGTATTATCCGTTTTAGTTCACCACAAGTTCGTGTTCCACAAGTGTTGTATAATTGGCTAGTAACCGTGAGATTTTAAGGTATGAGCAAGCTCTTATCCGGAATGGATTCTTGTTTGAAGACTCAAAGAATTCTTGCCGGACTAGAATCAAAAATCAGCAATTCGTTCAAACGAATAAAAGCACTCAAATAATCGTTGACACGAACAAACGGTTCAAGGAACTAGTTGACAACCTAGTAGGAAAGTACTAGTTTGTTAATTAGTTCTAGGACCAAGTAAGGGAAACCGAGGATCAACAATTAGCAACCAAAGAATATCCTAAGTTGAGCTTATAGTGACGTGGTAGCATGCAATGGTCCCACACGTTCTTCTTCTCTCGGTTTTTTCTCTTTTTTTTTTTTTGTTTTTTTTTGTTTTGAGTTAATATTCACACAACTTGTTATAATTTGAAAAGTGTTTTGGTGGGAAAACTAAAAGTTGGTAGTCTTTCACCCTTTTTCAAACTCAAGAAAGTGGGGGTTGGTTGACAAATCCCACAAAACATGGCTCCTTGAATTAGGGAAAGTGATTGACAAGACTACAAAGTGATGGGTGCAAGTCTTTCACAACAACTTTATAGCTTTACCACTTGAGCATACAACAAGATGAATAAGATGAACAACTTCAAAAGATGAACACTTCAATAAAACTTCATCAACTTCTTTACCACATAAACACACAACCACCAATTTTTTTTTTATCACAACATACAACTTTCGGCCACTTCAAGTCACCACACAATGTTCAAGTTTTCAAGCTCAACTTTCGGATCTAGACACTTTAGTGTTGGTGAGAAAGAAACCAACACTAGTAACTCACTAAACAAGCAAAATAACACCTAGATCTAAACACACAACATCATTCTCGGTTTTCAACTTTTAATGGACAGATTTTCAGAACTTTCTTTTGGGGTAGTTTGTTTAAGCCGTGAACTAGCCCAAGATGGGTTATGTTGGAACACAACCGGTCTTGCTTTGATACCAAATGATACAAGATCAAACCAACAACACCAAGAACTTCAAGTAGGCTCGGATTTCAGTCCAACAACACAAGAACAACAAGTTTTAATTTTTGGTTTTTCAGTCCACAAACAAGAACAACAAGATAGATAACAAATGCTAGTGAATCGAAAAGAGCCCCACACGGCTTCACTAGACTTTCAAGATAACAAAATCCACACAACAACAAGATAAAGAAAGATAGATAACTTGACATATAATATTCAAGAAACTAAGAACCCTAACATCAAGAGAGGACCCTAAGTCTAATGAATATAAACACCAAGTTCTTACGAGGACCAAGAGGCACTCAACAACCTCAAAACCCTTGTTTCTAGCCAAAGAGACAACACAAGTATCCCTCTACTTGTGAGGATATAGTGGAGGCTTCTAGGAGTGGAAGAGAGAGGAAATGTTTTGTGTTTTTAGGTTACAAAATCAGCATTCAAAAACTAAGGGATATCTCTCTAACATGTTCTATTTATACTACAACCAAAAGGGGTAAACTGACCCATCCGCCCTTGCTTTCTTGTGCCATCCTTGGAGAGTAGTTTATTACACTTTAGGACCTCTCTTCACACATAAAAACATTTAGGTCCTTGGCCGGTTCAATCACTAACTCACACACGGCCATTTGCATGAACATAGCTTGGAGTTTTTGTAATTCCCGAGCTTGGCTTCGTGTGAAAGGCCGTGTACCTGTGGAGGCTGCCCTAACCGTATCACCTTTGCAGCCCAAGGTAAGTGAAAAACACTTAAGATTTTGTTTAATTATCTCATGGGAGATTAGGGAAACAAGTTATAAGTGTTTGGCTGTAAGTATATGGCTGATTATAGAACAAGCTGGTTGTTCATGTTTCCTTGTTATTGAGGAACTTTTTTCTTCTTCTTTGGTTTAAGTGTGAAGGAAAGTTCAAGCTTTTGAAGAGTTCAATTAAAAGGACAAGTTGCTGAATTGAGGTACGGTGACTGCCCCATTTTATTTTTCTTATATATGAATTTGAGAGGGGATTATGGATGTCTTGTTATTGAGAACTCAAGAGATGATGAGATCAATAATTGATTACTACAATAAAAGGGGTTTGGGACTGTTTTGTGGACTGTTTTGTATGTATATGTTATGGGCTGCCAGGTTGAAGTTGGATAAAGGGGTGATGAGTTTGTAATGAATTATAGAAGAAAGATGTGGTGATACACCACCGAACTAATGCTTGCTGCCCAATCTATTTTGCGTATTTTTTGGAATGTGTAATGAAGTCGAGGTGGTTTTGGTGAACCTTATAAGAACTTATCTGGTATGTGGGTGTAATTGGAGAAACAAAAGGGTTAAAATAACACCCTTGTTTGATAGAGTAATAGTTGCTGCCCGGTTACTGTTTTGGGTGAAATTAAGTGCCTTAAATGTGTTGATTGGTTACTAATACTAGTTTACCATATATTATATTGTAGATAAGTAATCTAAAAGGCGAGAAGTCAAGTTGGGTTAGTTTCGGAATCAAATAACCAGGTATGTAAGACATACTCTATTTCACACTCTTTGGCATGAAATCGTACAATTGTTCCATCAAGCAATTTTCTGAGGTTATCCTATAACAAAGTGATGCATAATGGCAGCACATTACCCTCCATGTATCCAATGACCTTGTTCCCACTCTCTAACTCATTAGAACATCTCAATACGTGCTTATTATTAAATCTGCGCGTCTATCTTCACTAGAAAATTTCAGGAGTTCTCCGTTTGTTCAAATAACACCCATGTGTTATTTCAGCTCCTAAACACTTTATTTGTGTGCCAACAGCTCCCTAGCTCATTGTTGTTGCGTTAAGTGTCAATTTACATGTCTCTTATTAGTGTATTACTGGTTCAAGGTATCATAATGTGATGACCACCAAGGTAACAATCTCAAAGGCTAATAAACTAAGTATTGCAATCTGTAAAATGACGAGTGGCAGCTCAGGGGCACTTGCCTAGCATGGGCCAATCTCGATACCTTTATTTGTGGGTGGCAGCTCAGGGGCATAAGCCTAGCATGGGCCGATCCCAATCTTTTTATAGGTGGCAGCTCAGGGGCGTAAGCCTAGCATGGGCCGATCCTAATTTATATTTTTTTACCACTGATCAGCTGGTCATTTGCGTTATATGGATTACAAAGATTATGAAGTAAGAAGGTAAAATGAAGAAAGAATGTAATGTACATTGTCCCACAAGTATTTATAAAGGTGGTCTACTTGTACTCCTTATACACTTGTATCGGATTTCTATTGAGCTTTTGTATCAAGTGTGTTTGATACAAGATCAAGCCAACAACACCAAGAGGCTTCAAGTAGGCTCGGATTTCAGTCCAACAACACAAGAACAACAAGTTTAAAGCTTCGGTTTTTCAGCCCACAACACAAGAACAACAAGATAGATAACAATGCTAGTGAATCGAAAAGAGCCCCACACGGCTTCACTAGACTTTAAGATAACAAAATCAACAACAACAACAAGATAAAGAAAGATAGATAACTTGACATATAACATTCAAGAAACTAAGAACCCTAACATCAAGAGAGGACCCTAAGTCTAATGAATATAAACACCAAGTTCTTACGAGGACCAAGAGGCACTCAACAACCTCAAAACCCTTGTTTCTAGCCAAAGAGACAACACAAGTATCCCTCTACTTGTGAGATAATAGTGGCGGCTTGATACAAGATCAAACCAACAACACCAAGATCTTCAAAGGAGACTCGGATTTCAGTTTAACAACTCAAGAATCAGCAAGTTTCAGTTTCTGTTTCAGCAACAACAACACAACAACAACCAGTTTTTTTGTTTTTCAGTTTTTATGCTTAACAATACAAGAACAATAAGAAGGATAACAATGCTAGTGAATCGAAAGAGCCCCACACGGCTTCACTAGACTTTAAGATAACAAAATCAACACAACAACAAGATAATGAAAGATAGATAACTTGACATAAAACATTCAAGAAAACTAAGAACCCTACTTCAAGAGAAGGACCCGAAATCTGCTGAATGTAAACACAAAGTTCTTACGAGGACCAAGAGGTACTTTACAACCTCAAAACCCTTGTTTCTAGCCAATGATACAACCCAAGTATCCCTCTACTTGTGAGGAGATAGTGGCGGCTCACTAGAGTGAAATAGAGAGGAAAATGTTTAGTGTTTTAGGTTACAACCTTCAGATTTCAAAAACTGCTGAAAAACTCTCTAACATGGTCTATTTATACTACAAACAAAAGGGCTAAAAGGCCCATCCGCCCCTTGCCTATTGGGCCAGCCTTGGAGGCTAGTTTATTGCCCATTAAGACCCCTTCTTCACACATAAAAGGCCCATCCGCCCCTTGCCTTTTGGGCCAGCCTTGGAGACTAGTTTTATGGCCCATTAAGACCCCTCTTTACACATAAAACGTTCAGGTCCTTGGCTGGTCCAATCACCAACTCACACACGGCCATTTGGATGAACAAAGCTTGGAGTTTTGTAATTCCCGAGCTTGGCTTCGTGTGAAGGGTCGTGTACTTGTGGAGGCTGCCCCAACCGTATCATGTATCATCTAGGTGCGGCCATGGCGTGTAAATACACCATGGTAAGGTCCAAAATGCCCCGTGAGTCCTCACTCTTAAATGCTCCAAGCAACCTTCCATACGCGAGATTGCTTTAAGTTACGCTCAAAACGGGTCCTCCATGCATGTTCTTGTATCATCGAGGTGACCAATTCTTGAACCTCTGTGTGTTGGCTTCCAAAGATGTCATCCAAAGATAAGATGGCCATTTGTCCCGTATCATCCTCCCCTTCTTGAAAAGGATTCGACCTCGAATCCAAACCTTGCAAAACCGATGAGAGGACAAACAAATACAAATTCCTCATGGCATGAGGGTTAGGGTTAGCATAACAAGTCATCTCAACATACCAAGGTTGCACATACTTGCAATATAACCAAGAATCCTTTGCAAGGAATATTAAAAACTCAATAAAAGAGGCACAAAGGATTTGGTTATAGGATTCATTAAGAGTGACACTTTGCTTGCCATGTAGACCAAGCAACAAGTTTGGTGCACCAACATCACCATCTCTAAATTTGGCACCGGGTTCAAATGGGAAACGTAGCCATAGACACGGGTCTCGACAACACTTCCCTTTCCCATGGTAACTAAATGACATACTCTCTATAATAACATACATATGATCCAAAGCAAATAGAGAGCAGAGAAAAGTATCACTCAAATCGACTTCTACTAAGGTTCTCTTATGTGTGTACTCACTACTAGTTTCCCAATAATCACCATGAGTACTCTCAACAATGAAGTCACACAAAGTAGAAGAAGAAGTAGCTTCCGCAACTACACATTCCTTACCCTTAAGAGGACTCTCATCTTCCAAAAAGAGATTTCCCTCTTTAGGAGGAATATTGTCACACCATAGTGGGTTAACATATAGGCTATAGCTCTCAAGGCAAGCTATACCATCATTTTCACCACTAGGTTCATTAGGACGGTTTAAATCATCTTCAAACAAGACATTATACCTAAAAAGAGTGGGATCTACCTCACGGACAGATTTGGAACAAGCAAGTTCCTCACTCTCTAAATGATCATATCAAGTTTCAAGGATGTTTCAAACACAATATTACCCCAAGAAGAGCTCTCGGGTTCATGCTCACCTTGATCAACATTTTCAACATCATTACACACTTGAGGTTCGTTAATTACATTATACACATCCTCAAGTGGTAGATAACTTTCACACATAAGTTGATCAACACAAATTTCAGAAGATAATGTACTTTCATTCAACATAATGGTTTCAACACTAGGGGGACATAAATTGATCTCACAAGAGGAGTGAATTTCGTCCTCAATAGGATCCACTAGTGTATCCATACTCACAATATGTACATCAGCAACAAAAGGCAAGGAATCATTATACTCATAAATAAGTAAGCTACTACTCACACTCAATGGATTACTAGCCATACAATTATCATTCACATGCATTAAAGTGTAAGAGTTACCTATTTTGCCTTGAAGATCTTGAGTAGCCTCTTTCTTGCCGTGAGGTAAAAATCCTCCATAAGCTGGGGCAGCAACTTCCTTTTGACATTGGGAGCCTTCGCTTGTCATGTTGGTACCTACACAAATGTCCCTAGAAATAGAAGGACAACCAAAGTTAGCACGGTTTGGTGGTAATTCCCTCACTTCACTCAACACAACCTCTCCTTTTGCCACTCTCGGATTACCACCTTTCACTTCCTTACTCCTCTCAATCTTTTGTCTCTCATAATAATTCGGATTGGAGTAGGTAGGAACTTCATTTTGCGGCCCGGGCAGAATGTACGTCTCGAGGCAATTTCCCCATCGGTCTCTTACAATATTAGGCCAATTTTGCATGTTTGGAACTTTATGTTGTGCAAACCAATCGGCGCCTAAACTCACATGACCATAGGTTATGGGAAAAACATCACACCACACATCCTCAAGGTAATTAAATTGGGAGAAGACAACCCTTACCCTCTCGGTAACCTTAAACCTGTCCAAGAAGTATGGAACAAGTAAAGGCTCACAAAATAACCCCAAGTAATCAACCATGGACGGAACAATGTAGTTTTTATAGTACCTATCATTTAACACAATGAGGCAGCCCAGTATCCCACAAATGGTCACCTTTCCGGAGTGTACACTCCTTCTCGGATCAACATTGTAAGGCACATGAGTACCCCTCAATTTTGGAGATGTAGATCCTCTTCTTCCCATTGGACAACCTACACTATAGCTAGTATAACCATTCACACCATATCGACCTTGATAAGAAGTACTACAAGGTGGAGAATATGAATCTTCACACTCCTCACGTGTACTCTCATCATAACTCTCATAAGGTTTGCAAATGAAAGGGTTATACCTAACACCAAATCTAGGTTCGGAGTGGGGAGTGCAAGACTCCTCACATGCCCCAACTTCATTATAAGATCCCCCACGAGGTCCTACATCATCTCCAAAGTCACCATAAGCACTAGGCACTTCATTCACCTCATTTTCTCCCTTAAAACAGTAATTTTCAAATCTGCCTATGTTTTGCCCATGGCTATTTTCATAGCCTCCGCAATCTCCCTCAACGTCGTAGCCATAAAAACCCTCACTACAATCATAGTCTCCCATATTGTAGTCACAATAATCCCCGGCTGTCAAGTCCATGTTCCTCTTATATCACCCCTTAAACCTACAAAATGAACAACAAGATTAGTAGTAAAGCTCCTTCCATCGTCAAGGTATTAGCCGCTTTAGTTCACCACTAGTTCGTGTTCCACAAGTGTTGAATAATTTGGCTAGTAACCGAGAAGCTTTAAGGTATGAGTAAGCTCTTATCCGGAATGGATTCTTGTTTGAAAGACTCAAAGAAATTCTGCCGGACTAGAGTCAAAAATCAGCAATTCGTTCAAACGAATAAAAGCACACAAATAATCGTTGACACGAACAAACGGCTCAAGGAACTAGTTAGCAACCTAGTAGGAAAGTACTAGTTTGTTAATTAGTTCTAAGACCAAGTAAGGGAAACCAAGAATCAACAATTAGTAACCAAAGAATATCCTAAGTTGAGCTTATAGTGACGTGGCAGCATGCAATTTCCACACGTTTTTTATTCTCTCGGATTTTCTCTTTTTTTTTTTTTTTTTTTTTTGAGTTAATAATCACACAACTTGTGATAATTTGAAAAGTGTTTTGGTGGGAAAACGAAAATCTTGTAGTCTTTCACTCTTTTTCAAACTCAAGAAAGTGAGGTTTGGTTGACTAATCTCACAAAACAAGGCTCCTTGAATTAGGGAAACATGTTTGGGACAAGACAAAAGGTAATTGATGCAAGTCTTTCTTTTACAACCACTTTACAGCTTGTCTTACAACTTGAGCACACAACAATATGAACAAGATGAACAAGTTCAAAAGATGAACACCTCACAAACTTCAGCACTTCTTTAGCACATAAACATACAACCACCGATTTCTTGGTTATCAACAACATGCAACTTTCGGCCACTTCAAATCACTACTCAATGTTCAAGTTTTCAAGCTCAACTTTCGGATCTAGACACCTTAGTGTAGGTGAGAAAGAAACCAACACTAGAAACTCACTAAACAAGCAAAATAACACCTAGATCTAAACTTATAACATCATTCTCGGATTCAACTTTTAAGGGACAGATTTTTCAGAAAGTTTTCTTGGTGTAGTTTTGTTCAAGCCGAGAACTACTAGCCCAAGATGGGTTATGTTGGAACACAACCGGTCTTGCTTTGATACCAAATGATACAAGATCAAACCAACAACACCAAGATCTTCAAAGGAGACTCGGATTTCAGTTTAACAACTCAAGAATCAGCAAGTTTCAGTTTCTGTTTCAGCAACAACAACACAACAACAACCAGTTTTTTTGTTTTTCAGTTTTTATGCTTAACAATACAAGAACAATAAGAAGGATAACAATGCTAGTGAATCGAAAGAGCCCCACACGGCTTCACTAGACTTTAAGATAACAAAATCAACACAACAACAAGATAATGAAAGATAGATAACTTGACATAAAACATTCAAGAAAACTAAGAACCCTACTTCAAGAGAAGGACCCGAAATCTGCTGAATCTAAACACCAAGTTCTTACGAGAACCAAGAGGTACTTTACAACCTCAAAACCCTTGTTTCTAGCCAATGATACAACCCAAGTATCCCTCTACTTGTGAGGAGATAGTGGCGGCTCTCTAGAGTGAAATAGAGAGGAAAATGTTTAGTGTTTTAGGTTACAACCTTCAGATTTCAAAAACTGCTGAAAAACTCTCTAACATGGTCTATTTATACTACAAACAAAAGGGCTAAAAGGCCCATCCGCCCCTTGCCTATTGGGCCAGCCTTGGAGGCTAGTTTATTGCCCATTAAGACCCCTTCTTCACACATAAAAGGCCCATCCGCCCCTTGCCTTTTGGGCCAGCCTTGGAGACTAGTTTTATGGCCCATTAAGACCCCTCTTTACACATAAAACGTTCAGGTCCTTGGCTGGTCCAATCACCAACTCACACACGGCCATTTGGATGAACAAAGCTTGGAGTTTTGTAATTCCCGAGCTTGGCTTCATGTGAAGGGTCGTGTACTTGTGGAGGCTGCCCCAACCGTATCATGTATCATCTAGGTGCGGCCATGGCGTGTAAATACACCATGGTAAGGTCCAAAATGCCCCGTGAGTCCTCACTCTTAAATGCTCCAAGCAACCTTCCATACGCGAGATTGCTTTAAGTTACGCTCAAAACGGGTCCTCCATGCATGTTCTTGTATCATCGAGGTGACCAATTCTTGAACCTCTGTGTTGGCTTCCAAAGATGTCATCCAAAGATAAGATGGCCATTTGTCCCGTATCACGGCTTCAATGAGTGGAAGAGAGAGGAAATGTTTTGTGTTGTTAGGTTACAAAATCAGCATTCAAAAACTAAGGGATGCCTCTCTAACATGTTCTATTTATACTACAAACAAAAGGGGTAAAATGACCCATCCGCCCTTGCTTCTTGTGCCAACCTTGGAGAGTAGCTTATTACACATTAGGACCTCTCTTCACACATAAAAATGTTTAGGTCCTTGGTTGGTTCAATCACCAACTCACACACGGCCATTTGCATGAACAAAGCTTGGAGTTTTGTAATTCCCGAGCTTGGCTTCGTGTGAAAGGCCTCAAGAGTGGCCCTCATTGAGTCAAGGGCATTAGTATCCGCATTATGAGACGTTGTTCCTTCCATTGTCAAGGTATTAGCCGCTTTAGTTCACCACAAGTTCGTGTTCCACAAGTGTTGTATAATTGGCTAGTAACCGTGAGATGTTCAAGGTATGAGTGAGCTCTTGTCCGGAATGGATTCTTGTTTGAAGACTCAAAGAATTCTTGCCGGACTAGAGTCAAAATTCAGCAATTCGTTCAAACGAATAAAAGCACACAAATAATCGTTGACACGAATAAACGGCTCAAGGAACTAGTTGACAACCTAGTGGGAAAATACTAGTTTGTTAATTAGTTCTAAGACCAAGTAAGGGAAACCAAGAATCAACAATTAGCAACCAAGAATATCCTAAGTTGAGCTTATAGTGACATGGTAGCATGCATTGGCCCCTCACGTTCTTCTTCTCATCGGATTTATATATTTTTTTTTTTTTGCCTTGATTTAATATTCACACAACTTGTGATAATTTGAAAAGTGTTTTGGTGGGAAAAACTAAAATTTTGAAGTCTTAACTCTTTTTCAAACTCAAGAAAGTGGGTTTGGTTGACAAATTCCACAAAACAAGGCTCCTTGATTTAGGGAAATTGATTGACAAGACTACAAAGTGATGGGTGCAAGTCTTTCACAACAACTTTATAATTTTACCACTTGAGTACACAACAAGATGAACACTTCAACAAGATGAACAAGATGACAAGTTCAAAAGATGAACACTTCAACAAACTTCAACAACTTCTTTAGCACATAAACACACAACCACCGATTTGCTTTTGGTTATCAACACATACAACTTTCGGCCACTTCAAGTCACTACACAATCTTCAATTTTTCAAGCTCAACTTTCGGATCTAGACACCTTAGTGTTGGTGAGAAAGAAACCAACACTAGAAACTCACTAAACAAGCAAAATAACACCTAGATCTAAGCATACAACATCATTCTCGGTTTCAACTTTTAGTGGACAGATTTCAATTTTTTTTTTTGTAGTTTGTTTAATCCGTGAACTAGCCCAAGATGGGTTGTGTTGGAACACAACCGGTCTTGCTTTGATACCAAATGATACAAGATCAAGCCAACAACACCGAGAGCTTCGGATTTCAGTCCAACAACACAAGACAACAAGTTTTAAGTTTCGGTTTTTCAGCTTACAACACAAGAGCTAGTTTCGGTTTTCAATCCACAACCCGAGAACAACAAGAGATACAACAATGCTAGTGAATCGAAACGAGCCCCACACGGCTTCACTAGACTTTCAAGATAAACAAAAGCAACACAACAACAAGAAGATAAGAAAGATAGATAACTTGACATATAACATTCAAGAAACTAAGAACCCTAACATCAAGAGAGGACCCTAAGTCTAATGAATATAAACACCAAGTTCTTACAAGGACCAAGAGGCACTCAACAACCTCAAAACCCTTGTTTCTAGCCAAAGAGACAACACAAGTATCCCTCTACTTGTGAGATAGTAATGACGGCTTCAATGAGAGAAGAGAGAGGAGATATTTTGGTGTTTTTAGGTTACAACTTTCAGATTTCAAAAGCTAAGTCTAACTCTCTCTACATGTTCTATTTATACTACAAACACAAAAGGTAAAATGACTCTAACGCCCTTGCTTCTTGTGCCAACTTTGGAGATTAGTTAATTACACATTAGGACCCCTCTTCACACATAAAAACGTTTAGGTCCTTGGTTGGTTCGATCACCAACTCACACACGGCCATTTGCATGAACAAGGCTTGGAGTGCTTGTAATTCTCGAGCTTGGCTTCGTGTGAAAGGTCGTGTACCTGTGGAGGCTGCCCTAACCGTATCATCAACTATATCAAAACACCGCGAGCCAAACTACCTATTTTCCTCCAAACCGAGACTCCACTAGACCACTACATTTTCAAGCCCCTCCAATTCCACAAGAGGGATTTGGACGCCAAGTACCTCCACTAAATTCGAACCCTCCATTCCAAGCTCCATTAAACCAAAGACCGCAAATTCCAAATCCTCCGAATCAAAACGGCCAAGGCCGACCAGTCCACTTTGAAGGATACGGTAGAGAGGAGTATGAAGGAGATGGAACCTTTGATGATGCTTATATGAGGGAGGAGGAGTTAAGAGGGGGTCGAGGAGAACCTAGGAGATACCGGGGGTATGGAGATAGGGGAAACCGACACCAAGAGAGAGACGTAGGCATCAACACCATCAAGTTGAGCCTACCTATCTTTAAGGGTGAAAGTGACCCCGAGACCTACTTAACTTGGGAATCGGCTTGTGACAAAGTTTTCCAAGTTAATGACATCTCGGAAGAAAAGAAGAGTTGCTACGCTATAGCTCACCTCGAGGGCTATGCTAACACTTGGTGGGAGTATGTTAAACGATTTGGTAATGAATTAGTGGATGGGCAGCCACCACCTTGGTATCGGTTGAGGTATTTGATGAGACAACGGTACCTTCCCGAGAGATATCGTCATGAGTTGCTCGCTAGATTGTATGGCTTGCGGCAAGGAGGCAAGAGTGTGATGGCCTATTTTGACGAGTTCCAACAACTCATGTTGAAACTTGATCATCGTGGGGAGCAAATCAGTCACGACATCATCCGGTTCAAGTGTGGATTGAACAAAGAGATCTCCACTCACTTGACCCTTCATCGGTTTGAAACCATTGATGGTATATTCCAAGCGGCCCTAGAGATTGAAAGGGAACTTAAGGAGAGATCAACCTTCAAGTCAAGGGTACAAACCCCCTCGGGTTGGCCCAAAAACAAGGACCAACCCGGCCCTACGAAGCTGCCCGAGGCCAAAACAGTCCCTAAGTTTCCTCCGAAACCGGAGGCTCACAAATATCCCAACCCAAAGGGGTTCTAATGCTTCAAGTGCCAAGGTTGGGGGCATAAGGCCAATGAATGTCCGAACAGGTGCAATGTGATCCTACGAGAAGGGAAAGTGTACTACATTGGTGAGGAGGTGGTTTCCGCAAGGGGGGAGGATAAGGCCGATCCTCAAGATGGAGAGGGGGCTGAAAATGGGCCGAATGATGATGAATTAGAGGGTAGTGAAGATGTCTATCCACAAGAAGGGGAGTGTGTGGTACCAAACTTTGTGGTTAGACCTGTCATGATTAGTAAGGCGGTGGATGACCCGAGTCAAAGGGAAAATCTATTCCATACTAAGTGTCTCGTAAAGGGGAGTGTGTGCACTTTGGTGATTGATAGTGGTAGTTGTACAAATGTTGCGAGCCATGCTATGGTAAATTTCTTGAAGCTACTAACTACACTACACACTAGTCCTTACAAGCTACAATGGTTGAACGATTGTGGTGAATTGAAGGTCACAAGGCAATGTGTGATACGGTTTAAGGTGGGAAACTACCATGATGAAGTGCTTTGTGACGTGATCCCAATGCAAGCATGTCACTTGTTGTTAGGTAGACCATGGCAATATGATAGGTCTACTAAACACGATGGGAGGTCCAACCGGTATACGCTTGAGAAGGATGGCCGAAAGGTCACACTTCACCCTCTTTCACCCTCCCAAGTAAATGAGTGGCATCAAAAGATGAGAGAGTTAAAGGGAAAGGGGAAGGAACCCGAGAAGGGAGAAAAAGGGGGGGGATGCCGTAGGTGAGGAAGTAGGGGCATCCGAGGCTGTCCCAACGCCAAGGGAGAAGGAAAACGTAGTAATGTTGGCTAGGAGAAAAGAACTCTTCGTGGACCATGATGAAAACAAACCAATGCTACTTTTGGCCCATTGTTTTAATACTAACCCCACTAATTCTTCCATTTCCCCTTTGATTTCTTGTGTGTTGCAGGAGTATGAAGATGTATTTCCTCAAGAACTTCCGCAAGGATTGCCCCCACTTCGGGGAATTGAGCACCAAATTGATTTGGTGCCGGGTTCACAACTTCCAAACAAACCGGCCTATAGGAGAAATCCTATGGACACTAAGGAGCTTGAAAGACAAGTTGAGGAGCTTCTCAACAAGGGATACATCAAGGAAAGCATGAGTCCGTGTGCTGTTCCGGTGCTTTTGGTACCAAAGAAGGACGAAACTTGGCGCATGTGCGTCGATTGTAGAGCCATCAACAAAATCACTATAAGGTATCGTCATCCAATCCCTAGACTAGATGATATGTTAGATGAGCTCCACGGATCTTGTTTGTTTTCTAAAGTGGACCTTAGGAGCGGCTATCACCAAATTCGCATGCAACCCGGTGATGAGTGGAAGACCGCATTCAAGACCAAATTCGGTCTATATGAGTGGCTGGTCATGCCCTTCGGTCTTACCAATGCTCCTAGCACGTTTATGAGGCTAATGAATCATGTAATGAAGCCTTATATTGGCAAGTTTGTGGTGGTTTACTTTGATGATGTGTTGGTGTATAGTAAATCTATTGATGATCATGTAATGCATTTGAGATGTGTGTTTGATGTGCTCCGAAAGGAGAAGCTGTATGCCAACATGGAGAAGTGTTCTTTTGGTGTTGATAAAGTTATATTCTTGGGTTTTGTCGTGAGCTCAAGGGGTGTGGAAGTGGACGATTCCAAGATAGACTCTATTCGAAGTTGGCCGACCCCTAAAACTATTGGAGAAATCCGAAGTTTCCACAGGTTGGCAAGCTTTTATAGGAGGTTTGTCAAAGGATTTAGCTCCATAGCAGCCCCCTTGACCGAGGTAATTAGAAAGGATGGACCCTTTAAATGGGGTGATGAGCAAGCTAGGGCTTTTGAGGCCTTGAAAGCTACGCTCATCTCGGCGCCTCTATTGCAATTGCCCGATTTTGATAAGATGTTTGAAGTAGAGTGTGATGCTAGTAAGGTTGGCATCGGGGCTTTTTTGATGCAAGAAGGTAAGCCCGTTGCTTATTTCAGTGAAAAGCTCAAAGGGGCAACTCTTAATTACTCAACTTATGATTTGGAGTTGTACGCCCTTGTTAGAGCCTTGGGAAATTGGCAACATTATTTGTGGCCTAAGGAGTTTGTGATACGAACGGATCATGAGTCGTTGAAACACCTTAAGATCCAAGACAAGCTGAATAGGCGTCATGCTAAGTGGATTGAGTTCATCGAGACTTTCCCCTATGTAATTCATTACAAAAGGGGAAAAGAAAATGTTGTTGTCGATGCCTTGTCTAGGAAGCATGTGCTTGTTGCTACCTTGTCTTCGAAGTTGATGGGTTTTGAGAGCTTTCGGATGTTGTATCCCGAGGATCCTACCTTTGCTCCTATTTTTAGGGATTGCGAAGAGTGGGGAAGGGACCGTTGGCTTAAGGAAAATGACCATTCCGCCTACACTCGGTTCGATGGGTATTTGTTCAAAGGGAGGAGGTTGTGTGTTCCTTCTAGTTCTTGGAGGGAATTATTTGTGAGGGAGGCCCATGACGGAGGCCTCATGGGTCACTTTGGGGTAGACAAGACCCTCGGCATCTTAGAGGAGAACTTCTATTGGCCCAAAATGCGCAAGGATGTCACTAAATATTGTAGCCAATGCGTGGCCTGCCGGAGTGCGAAATCACGTCTCCAACCTCAAGGGTTATACACCCCACTCCCTACTCCCCTTAGGCCTTGGTTGGACATTTCGATGGACTTTGTTTTGGGGCTGCCAAGGACTAGAAAGGGTCGAGATAGCATTTTTGTTATTGTTGATAGATTCTCTAAAATGGCTCATTTTATTCCATGTGCTAAAACCGAGGATGCTCCTAGTGTAGCTTCATTATTTGTTGAACATGTTGTAAAGCTTCACGGGGTACCCCGGACTATTGTGAGCGATAGGGACTCCAAGTTCCTAAGTCTGTTTTGGAAGTCCATGTGGGGTAGGCTTGGAACGAAGTTGCTTTTCTCCACGTCTTGTCACCCACAAACCGATGGCCAAACGGAGGTAGTAAATAGAACCTTAGGGTCTATGCTACGTTCTATGGTTAAAGGTAAACTGACCTCATGGGAAGATCACCTTCCCTTGGTGGAATTTGCATACAACCGAGTAATACATTCGAGCACGGGAATGACTCCCTTTGAATGTGTTTACGGCCTGAATCCCCTTACCCCTTTAGATCTCACTCCTTTGTCTAGTGATCTCATGACCAGCTTAGATGGAAATAAAAGAGCCGAGGCAATGAAGAAAATGCATGAGACGGTGCGGATCAAGCTTGAAAAGAAGAACCAAGAGATTGCAAAAAGGGTAAACAAAGGGAGAAGGAGGCTTGTGCTTGAACCCGGAGATTGGGTGTGGGTGCATCTTCGAAAGGATCGGATTCCAGCTCAAAGGAAGTCCAAATTGCTGCCAAGGGGTGATGGTCCTTTCCAAGTACTTGAGAAAATCAATGACAACGCCTATAAGATTGACCTTCCACCGGAATATCAAGTGCACAACACTTTCAACGTTGGTGATCTCTCCCTCGTGGATGCGGTTGAAGATGACCAAATGCCGAATTTGAGGTCAAATTCCTCTCAAGATGGAGAGGATGATACGGTTAGGGCAGCCTCCACAGGTACACGACCTTTCACACGAAGCCAAGCTCGAGAATTACAAAAACTCCAAGCTTTGTTCATGCAAATGGCCGCGTGTGAGTTGGTGATCGAGCCAACCAAGGACCTAAACGTTTTTATGTGTGAAGAGAGGTCCTAATGTGTAATAAACTACTCTCCAAGGTTGGCACAAGAAGCAAGGGCGGATGGGTCATTTTACCCCTTTGTTTGTAATATAAATAGAACATGTTAGGGAGAGTTAGAGTAGTTTTTGAATGCTGAAACTTGTAACCTAAAATCACAAAACAATTCCTCTCTCTTCTACTCCTAGAAGCCGCCACTATCATCTCACAAGTAGAGGGATACTTGTGTTGTCTCTTTGGCTAGAAACAAGGGTTTTGAGGTCGTTGAGTGCCTCTTGGTCCTCGTAAGAACTTGGTGTTTATAATCATTAGACTTAGGGTCCTCTCTTGATGTTAGGGTTCTTAGTTTCTTGAATGTTATATGTCAAGTTATCTATCTTTCTTTATCTTGTTGTTGTTGTGGATTTTGTTATCTTTAAAGTCTAGTGAAGCCGTGTGGGGCTCTTTTCGATTCACTAGCATTTGTTATCTATCTTGTTGTTCTTGTGTTGTGGACTGAAAAACCGAAAACTTAAACTTGTTGTTCTTGTGTTGTTGTACTGAAATTCGAGCCTTCTTGTTGTTCTTGGTGTTGTTGGTTTGATCTTGTATCAAATAGGCATTATGCTAAGTGGATTGAGTTCATCGAGACTTTCCCTTATGTAATTCATTACAAAAGGGGAAAGGAAAATGTTGTTGCCGATGCCTTGTCTAGGAAGCATGTGCTTGTTGCTACCTTGTCTTCGAAATTGATGGGTTTTGAGAGCTTGCGGTTGTTTTATCCCGAGGATCCTACCTTTGCTCCTATTTTTAGGGAATGCGAAGAGTGGGGAAGGGACCGTTGGCTTAAGGAGAATGACCATTCCTCCTACTCTCGGTTCGATGGGTATTTGTTCAAGGGGAGGAGGTTGTGTGTTCCTTCTAGTTCTTGGAGGGAATTATTTGTGAGGGAGGCCCATGACGGAGGCCTCATGGGTCACTTTGGGGTAGACAAGACCCTCGGAATCTTAGAGGAGAACTTCTATTGGCCCAAAATGCGCAAAGACGTCACTAAAATTTGTAGTCAATGCGTGGCCTGCCGGAGTGAGAAATCTCGTCTCCTACCTCAAGGATTATACACCCCACTCCCTACTCCCCTTAGGCCTTGGTTGGACATTTCGATGGATTTTGTTTTGGGGCTGCCAAGGACTAGAAAGGGCCGAGATAGCATTTTTATTATTGTTGATAGATTCTCTAAAATGGCTCATTTTATTCCATGTGCTAAAACCGAGGATGCTCGTAGTGTAGCTTCATTATTTGTTGCACATGTTGTAAAGCTTCACGGGGTACCGAGGACTATTGTGAGCGATAGGGACTCCAAGTTCCTAAGTCTCTTTTGGAAGTCCATGTGGGGTAGGCTTGGAACGAAGTTACTTTTCTCCACTTCTTGTCACTAGCATTGTTATCTATCTTGTTGTTCTTGTGTTGTGGGCTGAAAAACCGAAGCTTTAACTTGTTGTTCTTGTGTTGTTGGACTGAAATCCGAGCCTACTTGAAGCCTCTTGGTGTTGTTGGTTTGATCTTGTATCAACCCAGATCAACTAATGCATATCATCATGTGAAAAGATGGACAATGTACCTGTAACCACATATGGAGAAGCCTCTGAACTTTGATAATCCGCTAAAGCATATGTACGATTCTGAACTCCACTAGAGCTAGCTCCTCTTTTAGCACCTCTACCACGACCCATAGGTTGTACACCTCTACCTGAATAAGGCACCAATGATGATGATGCAACAGCTGATCCAGTAGGTCGTGCCATACCACCTATGCCCCTTTGAGGGCATTCTCTCATCATATGTGGACGTACCACACCAAAAGCAAGCATTTATCCCAAAATGACATGCACCTAAATAAAGATTTCCATATTATTTACATATCTATCGTGGTGGCCTTAAGTGGCTCATACTCCCTTTCTCTTAATACCCCACTGTTTGCCAACTTTGACTCTCATTTCTTTGACCAAACTGGTTACCTTTAGACCCTTAAAACTGTGGTGGAGAACTAGCTGTAGAATAAGAAGATAATGGCCTAGGTGGTCTATTAGGAAACCGAGGCCTAAACTCTCCTTGGGTGCCGTGAACTGCCCTGTAGATCTGGACCTCTTGGAATATCCTCTTTCCAATTCTTGTGTTCTTCTCCTTTGCCTCTAATCCTCCATTTTTTGTCCAAAAGCTTGTATCCTTGCTATATCCATGTCTTTGTTCAAAGCAGCAATAGTACAATCTCTAACCAAATATGGATCCAACCTATCCACATATCGATGAACTCTATCATTCATAGTAGCTACTACATTAAGAGCATACCTAGCCAAAGAGTTAAATCAGAGGCTGCACTCCATCACGCTCATATTCCCTTGGTGAAGATTCAGGAACTGATCTACACGGGCTTCTCGGATCTCAAATGGAAGGTAATGATCAAGAAATACCTCTTTGAACTCATAACAAATAGATGAAAGTGCATCGATACCCTTAGATCATTTCCAATCTTCGTACCAAAGTATTGCCTCCCATTTAATCTACATGCTGCTAGCTCAACTGTCTCTTTACCCGATACATGCATGACATCTAGAGTCCTTTGGATTTGATCAATAAAGTCCTGTGGGTCTTCATTAAGATCTAATCCGGTGAATGTCGGAGGATCTAATTTAAGAAAATCCTTCATTCGTAGGCTAGCTGCCCTATCTGCACCACTAGAACCTGTGGTTGGAATGTGTTGTCCTTGAGCTTGTCCAGCAACTATACGAGCCAATAATTGCACCGCAGCCTCCACAGGTACACGGCCTTTCACATGTAGCCAAGCTCGGGAATTACAAAAACTCCAAGCTTTGTTCATGCAAATGGCCGTGTGTGAGTTGGTGATTGAACCGGCCAAGGAGCTAAATGTTTTTATGTGTGAAGAGAGGTCCTAAAGTGTAATAAACTACTCTCCAAGGTTGGCACAAGAAAGCAAGGGCGGATGGGTCCTTTTACCCCTTTTGGTTGTAGTATAAATAGAACATGTTAGAGAGATATCCCTTAGTTTTTGAATGCTGAAACTTGTAACCTAAAAACACAAAATCTTTCCTCTCTCTTCACTCATTGAAGCCGCCCCTAGTATCTCACAAGTAGAGGGATACTTGTGTTGTCTCTTTGGCTAGAAACAAGGGTACTTTAGGTTGTTGAGTGCCTCTTGGTCCTCGTAAGAACTTGGTGTTTATATTCATTAGACTTAGGGTCCTCTCTTGATGTTAGGGTTCTTAGTTTCTTGAATGTTATATGTCAAGTTATCTATCTTTCTTATCTTGTTGATGTTGTTGATTTTGTTATCTTAAAGTCTAGTGAAGCCGTGTGGGGCTCGTTTCGATTCACTAGCATTATTAGCTATCTTGTTGTTCTTGTGTGGTAAACTGAAAAACCGAAACTTAAAACTTGTTGTTCTTGTGTTGTTGGACTGAAATCCGAGCCTTCTTGTTGTTCTTGGTGTTGTTGGTTTGATCTTGTATCATTTGGTATCAAAGCAAGACCGGTTGTGTTCCAACATAACCCATCTTGGGCTAGTTCACGGCTTAATCAAACTACGCCAAAAGAAATTCTGAAATCTGTCCACTAAAAGTTGAAACCGAGAATGATGTTGTATGCTTAGATCTAGGTGTTATTTTGCTTGTTAGTGATTCTTTCTCACCAACACTAAGGTGTCTAGATCCGAAAGTTGAGCTTGAAAAATTTGAACATTGTGTGGTGACTTGAGGTGGCCGAAAGTTGTATGTTGTTGATAACCAAAAGAAAATCGGTGGTTGTGTGTTTATGTGCTAAAGGAGTTGATGAAGTTGTTGAAGTGTTCATCTTTTGAACTTGTTCATATTGTTCATCTTGTTGTGTGCTCAAGTGGTCAAGCTATAAAGTTGTTGTGAAAGACTTGCACCCATCACTTTTTAGTCTTGTCAATCACTTTCCCTAATTCAAGGAGCCTTGTTTTGTGGGAATTGTCAACCAAACCCCACTTTCTTGAGTTTGAAAAGGGGTGAAATACTACAAGGTTTTACTTTTCCCTCCAAAACACTTTCAAACTATAACAAGTTGTGTGAATATTAACATAAAAACAAAAAAAAAAAAAAAAAAAAGGAAGAACGTGTGGAACCATTGCATGTTGCCACGTCACTATAAGCTCAACTTAGGATATTCTTTGGTTGCTAATTGTTGATCCTTGGTTTCCCTTACTTGGTCCTAGAACTAATTAACAAACTAGTACTTTGCTACTAGGTTGTCAACTAGTTCCTTGAACCGTTTATTCGTGTCAACGATTATTTGAGTGCTTTTATTCGTTTGAACGAATTGCTGATTTTTGATTCTAGTCCGGCAAGAATTATTTGAGTCTTCAAACAAGAATCCATTCCGGATAAGAGCTTACTCATACCTTAAATCTCACGGTTACTAGCCAATTATACAACACTTGTGGAACACGAACTTGTGGTGAACTAAAGCGGATAACACCTTGACAATGGAAGGGGCTACATCTCAAAATGTAGATACCAATGTCCTTGATTCTATGAGGGTCACTCTTGAGGCCGTTACCCGGACACTTGAAAGGTTGAATTCGGAATTTGGGGCCGTGAGAGGGGACTTGGCAGCAATAAGGGGGAAGTATCGACTATTAGTGGGAGATTAGATCAAGTGGAGAGTCAAAGGAACTCTCGTCCATCTACTCCTCTACATGTATCTACCAATGGTCATGATAGGATGATACGGTTAGGGCAGCCTCCACAGGTACACGGCCTTTCACACGAAGCCAAGCTCGGGAATTACAAACACTCCAAGCTTTGTTCATGCAAATGGCCGTGTGTGATTTGGTGATTGAACCGACCAGGGGCCTAAACGTTTTTATGTGTGAAGAGAGGTCCTAATGTGTAATAAACTACTCTTCAAGGTTGGCACAAGAAGCAAGGGCGGATGGGTCATTTTACCCCTTTTGCTTGTAGTATAAATAGAACATGTTAGAGGGATATCCCTTAGTTTTTGAATGCTGAAAGTTGTAACCTAAAAACACAAACACATTTCCTCTCTCTTCTCTCATTGAAGCCATCCCTAGTATCTCACAAGTAGAGGGATACTTGTGTTGTCTCTTTGGCTAGAAACAAGGGTTTTGAGGTTGTTGAGTGCCTCTTGGTCCTCGTAAGAACTTGGTGTTTATATTCATTAGACTTAGGGTCCTCTCTTGATGTTAGGGTTCTTAGTTTCTTGAATGTTATATGTCAAGTTATCTATCTTTCTTTATCTTGTTGTTGTTGTGTTGATTTTGCTATCTTGAAAGTCTAGTGAAGCCGTGTGGGGCTCTTTTCGATTCACTAGCATTTGTTATCTATCTTGTTGTTCTTGTGTTGCAAGTGGAAAAACCGAAAACTAAAACTTGTTGTGCTTATGTTGTTGGACTGAAATCCGAGCCTTCTTGTTGTTCTTGGTGTTGTTGGTTTGATCTTGTATCATTTGGTATCAAAGCAAGACCGGTTGTGTTCCAACATAACCCATCTTGGGCTAGTTCACGGCTTAATCAAACTACACCAAAAGAAATTCTGAAATCTGTCCACTAAAAGTTGAAACCGAGAATGATGTTGTATGCTTAGATCTAGGTGTTATTTTGCTTGTTAGTGAGTTTCTAGTGTTGGTTTCTTTCTCACCAACACTAAGGTGTCTAGATCCGAAAGTTGAGCTTGAAAAATTTGAACATTGTGTGGTGACTTGAGGTGGCCGAAAGTTGTATGTTGTTGATAACCAAAAGAAAATCGGTGGTTGTGTGTTTATGTGCTAAAGGAGTTGATGAAGTTGTTGAAGTGTTCATCTTTTGAACTTGTTCATATTGTTCATCTTGTTGTGTGCTCAAGTGGTCAAGCTATAAAGTTGTTGTGAAAGACTTGCACCCATCACTTTTTAGTCTTGTCAATCACTTTCCCTAATTCAAGGAGCCTTGTTTTGTGGGAATTGTCAACCAAACCCCACTTTCTTGAGTTTGAAAAGGGGTGAAATACTACAAGGTTTTACTTTTCCCTCCAAAACACTTTCAAACTATAACAAGTTGTGTGAATATTAACATAAAAACAAAAAAAAAAAAAAAAAAAAAAGGAAGAACGTGTGGAACCATTGCATGCTGCCACGTCACTATAAGCTCAACTTAGGATATTCTTTGGTTGCTAATTGTTGATCCTTGGTTTCCCTTACTTGGTCCTAGAACTAATTAACAAACTAGTACTTTGCTACTAGGTTGTCAACTAGTTCCTTGAACCGTTTATTCGTGTCAACGATTATTTGAGTGCTTTTATTCGTTTGAACGAATTGCTGATTTTTGATTCTAGTCCGGCAAGAATTATTTGAGTCTTCAAACAAGAATCCATTCCGGATAAGAGCTTACTCATACCTTAAATCTCACGGTTACTAGCCAATTATACAACACTTGTGGAACACGAACTTTGATACGGTTAGGACAACCTCCACAGGTACACGGCCTTTCACACGAAGCCAAGCTCGGGAATTACAAGCACTCCAAGCTTTGTTCATGCAAATGGCCGTGTGTGAGTTGGTGATCGAACCAACCAAGGACCTAAACGTTTTTATGTGTGAAAAGAGGTCCTAAAGTGTAATAAAATACTCTCCAAGGTTGGCACAAGAAAGCAAGGGCGGATGGGTCATTTTGCTCCTTTTTGTTGTAGTATAAATAGAACATGATAGTGAGATATCCCTTAGTTTTTGAAGGCTGAAAAGTTGTAACCTAAAACACCAAATATTTCCTCTCTCTTCTCTCATTGAAGCCGCC
The DNA here is from genome assembly GCA_030864225.1 of Capsicum baccatum var. pendulum. NCBI lineage: Eukaryota > Viridiplantae > Streptophyta > Magnoliopsida > Solanales > Solanaceae > Capsicum > Capsicum baccatum. Next base: position 151,187,887 of record CM061560.1, on the reverse strand, counting down.
ATTACTATCTCACAAGTAGAGGGATACTTGTGTTGTCTCTTTGGCTAGAAACAAGGGTTTTGAGGTGGTTGAGTGCCTCTTGGTCCTTGTAAGAACTTGGTGTTTATATTCACTAGACTTAGGGTCCTCTCTTGATGTTAGGGTTCTTAGTTTCTTGAATGTTATATGTCAAGTTATCTATCTTTCTTTATCTTGTTGTTGTTGTGTTGATTTTTGTTATCTTGAAAGTCTAGTGAAGCCGTGTGGGGCTCTTTCGATTCACTAGCACTTGTTCTCTATCTTGTTGTTCTCGGATGGTGGATTGAAAACCTGATGCAAGATCCAACAACACAACTAGAGTTTCGGATTCCAACTCAACAACACAACAACAACAAGTTTTAAGTTTCGGGTTTTAGATTACAACACAAGAGATAGTCTTCGGTTTTTAGATCCAATCCGAGAACAACAAGAACACAATAATGCTAGGGATCGAAACAAGCCCCACACGGCTCCCTAGACTTCAAGATAAGAAAGATAAACAACACAACAACAATAACAAGATAATGAAGATAAACAACTTGACATACAATATTCAAGAAACTAAGAACCCTAACAAGATGAGAGGACCCTAAGCCTAATGAATATTAACACCAAGCTCTTACAAAGACCAAAAGGCACTCAAACTACCTTATAACCTTTGTTTCTAGCCAAATAGACAACACAAGGATTCCTCTCCTTGTGAGATCTAGATCCGGTTTCTTGGAGAAGAAAATGGAAGATATTTTGGAGTGTTTTTGGTTACAATTTCAGCATTCAAAATAATGTAGTGGATATCTCACTAACACTTTCTATTTATACTACAACAAAAATAAGCAAAAGACCAAGACACCCTTCCTTTGTTGTGGCCTCCTTGAAGACTTAAGTTATTACACTTTAGGCCCCTCTTCACACATAAGGACGTTGAGGCCCTTGGTTGGTTCGGCCAACAACTCACACACGGCCATTTGCATGAACAAGGCTTGGAGTGTTTGTAACTCCCGCGCTTGGCTTCGTGTGAAAGGCCGTGTACACGTAGGGGTAGTCATAACCGTATCATCCTCTCCATCTTGAGAGGAATTTGACCTCAAATTCGGCACTTGATCATCTTCAACCGCATCCACGAGGGTGAGATCTCCGACGTTGAAGGTATTGTGCACTTGATATTCCGGTGGTAGGTCAATCTTGTAGGCGTTGTCGTTGATCCTCTCAAGAACTTGGAAGGGACCATCGCCTCTTGGCAGCAGCTTGGACTTCCTTTGAGCTGGAAACCTCTCCTTTCGAAGGTGTACCCACACCCAATCTCCGGGTTCAAGCACTAGCTTCCTTCTCCCTTTGTTTGCCCGCTTTGCAATCTCGTGATTCTTCTTTTCAAGCTTGATTCGCACTGCCTCATGCATCTTCTTCATGGCCTCGGCTCTTTTAGCTCCATCTAAGCTGGTCATAAGATCACTAGACAAAGGAGTGAGATCTAAAGGGGTAAGGGGATTTAGGCCGTAAACACATTCAAAGGGAGTCATTCCCGTACTCGAATGTATTACCCGATTGTAGGCAAACTCCACCAAGGGTAGGTGTTCTTCCCATGAAGCCAATTTACCTTTAACCATAGAGCGCAACATAGACCCTAAGGTCCTATTTACTACCTCCGTTTGGCCATCGGTTTGTGGGTGGCAAGACGTGGAGAAAAGTAACTTCGTGCCAAGCCTACCCCACATGGACTTCCAAAAGAGGCTTAGGAACTTGGAGTCCCTATCACTCACAATGGTCCTCGGTACTCCGTGAAGCTTTACAACATGCTCAACAAATAATGAAGCTACACTAGGAGCGTCCTCGGTTTTAGCACATGGAATAAAGTGAGCCATTTTGGAGAATCTATCAACAACGACAAAAATACTATCTCGACCCTTCCTAGTCCGTGGCAGTCCCAAGACGAAATCCATCGATATGTCCAGCCACGGTCTAAGGGGAGTAGGGAGTGGGGTGTACAACCCTTGTGGTTGGAGACGAGATTTTGCACTCCGGCAGGCCACGCATTGACTACAAATCTTAACGACATCCTTGCGCATTTTGGGCCAATAGAAATTTTCCTCTAGGATGCCGAGGGTCTTGTCTACCCCAAAGTGACCCATGAGGCCCCCGTCATGGGCCTCTCTCACGAATAATTCCCTCCAAGAACTGGTCGGGACACACAACCTCCTTCCTTTGAACAAATAGCCATCAAACCGAGAGTAGGAGGAGTGGGTACTTTCCTTGAGCCAACGGTCCCTTCCCCACTCTTCGCATTCCCTAAAAATAGGAGCAAAGATAGGATCCTCGGGATATAACATCCGCAAACTCTCAAAACCCATTAACTTTGAAGACAAAGTAGCAACAAGCACATGCTTCCGGGACAATGCATCGGCAACAACATTTTCTTTTCCCTTTTTGTAATGAATTACATAAGGGAAGGTTTCGATGAATTCAATCCACTTAGCATGACGTCTATTCAACTTGTCTTGGCTTTTAAGGTGTTTCAACGACTCATGATCCGTTCGTATCACAAACTCCTTAGGCCACAAATAGTGTTGCCAATTTCCCAAAGCTCTAACAAGGGCGTACAACTCCAAATCGTAAGTCGAATAATTAAGAGTTGCTCCTTTGAGCTTTTCACTGAAATAGGCAACGGGCTTACCTTCTTGCATCAAAACAGCCCCGATGCCGACCTTACTAGCATCACACTCTACCTCAAACATTTTATCAAAATCGGGTAATTGCAACAAAGGCGCCGAGACGAGCATAGCTTTCAAGGCCTCGAAAGCCCTAGCTTGCTCTTCACCCCATTTGAAGGGTCCGTCCTTTCGAATTACCTCGGTTAAGGGAGCTGCTATGGAACTAAATCCCTTGACAAACCTCCTATAAAAGCTTGCCAACCCGTGGAAACTCCGGATTTCTCCAATAGTTTTAGGGGTCGGCCAACTTCGTATAGAGTCTATCTTGGAGTCGTCCACTTCCACACCCTTTGAGCTAACAACAAAACCTAAGAACACAACTTTATCAACACCAAAAGAGCACTTTTCCATGTTGGCATACAATTTCTCCTTTCGGAGCACATCAAACACATATCTCAAATGCATTGTATGGTCATCAATAGATTTACTATATACCAACACATCATCAAAGTAAACTACCACAAACTTTCCCATAAATGGCTTCATCACATGATTCATTAGCCGCATGAAAGTACTAGGAGCATTTGTGAGGCCGAATGGCATAACCATCCATTCATAGAGACCAAATTTAGTCTTGAAGGCGGTTTTCCATTCATCACCGGGTTGCATTCTTATTTGGTGATAGCCACTCCTTAGATCAATCTTGGAAAACAAACACGAACCATTCAATTCATCCAACATATCATCTAACCTAGGGATAGGGTGACGATATTTTACCGTAATCTTGTTGATGGCTCGGCAGTCCACACACATACGCCACGTTCCATCCTTCTTAGGAACTAGTAGTACCGGAACCGCGCACGGACTCATGCTCTCCTTGATGTAGCCCTTGTTGAGGAGTTCCTCAACTTGGTGCTGCAATTCTTTGGTATCCGTAGGATTACTCCTGTAAGCCGGCTTATTTGGCAACTGTGAACCCGGCACAAAGTCAATTTGATGCTCGATTCCCCGAAGTAGGGGCAATCCTTGCGGAAGTTCTTTAGGAAACACATCCTCGTAATCCTGCAACACATGAGAAATCAAAGGAGAAATACAAGGATTAGCGGGGTTAGTGTTAAAGCAATGGGCCAAGAGTAGCATAGGCTGGTTCTCATCATAGTCCACGAAAAGTTCCTTCCTCCTAGCCAACATCACTACGTTTTCCCTTTCCCTCGGCGTTGAGATAGCTTCGGATGTGCCTACCTCTTCACCTACGGCGTCCCTCCCCTTTTCTCCCTTCTCGGGTTCTCCCCCTTTCCCTTTCAATTCTCTCATTTTTTGGTACCACGCATTCACTTGGGAGGGTGCAAGAGGGTGGAGGGTGACCCTTCGGCCATCCTTCTCAAGTGTGTAACGGTTGGTCCGTCCATCGTGTTTAGTAGACCTATCATATTGCCAAGGTCTTCCCAACAACAAATGGCATGCTTGCATCGGAATCACGTCACAACGTACTTCGTCGTGGTAGTTGCCCACCTTAAATCGGATCACACATTGCCGTGTGACCTTCAACTCACCACAATCATTCAACCATTGTAGTTTGTACGGACTAGTGTGAGGCGTGGTCGTTATTTTCAGAAAGTTCACCATAGCTTGGCTTGCGACATTGGTACAACTACCACTATCAATTACCAAGGTGCACACACTCTCCTTTACAAGGCACTTAGTATGGAATAGGTTTTCCCTTTGGCTCGGGTCACCTACCGCCTTACTAATCATAACGCGCCTAACTACAAAGTTCGGAACCACACATTCCCCTTCTTGAGGATAGACATCCTCACCATCATCTATTCCTTCTTCATTCGGTTCATGTTCGGCTTCCTCTCCATCTTGAGGCTCGGCCTCAATCTCCCCCCTTTCGGACACCACCTCCTCACCAAGGTAGTATACCTTCCCTTCCCGCAAGATCACATTACGCCGGTTCGGACATTCATTCGCCTTATGCCCCCAACCTTGGCATTTGAAACATTGGAACCCCTTCGGATTGGGGTATTTGTGAGCTTCCGGTTTAGGAGGAAACTTAGGAACCGTCTTGGGTTCGGGCAGCTTCATAGGACCGGGTTGGTCCTTGTTCTTGGTCCAACCCGAGGGGTTTTGGACCCTTGGCCTGAAAGTTGGCCTCTCCTTAAGTTCCCGTTCAATTTCTAGGGCCGCTTGGAATATGCCGTCAATAGTTTCAAACCGATGAAGAGTCAAGTGCGTGGAAATCTCCTTGTTCAATCCACACTTGAACCGAATGATGTCGTGGCTGATTTGTTCTCCCCGGTGATCAAGTTTCAACATGAGTTGTTGGAACTCGTCAAAGTAAGCCATCACACTTTTGCTTCCTTGCCGTAGGCCATATAATCTAGCAAGCAATTCATGTCGGTATCTCTCGGGAAGGTACCGTTGCCTCATCAAATACCTTAGCCGAAACCAAGGTGGTGGCTGCCCTTCGATCAATTCATTACCGAACCGTTTCACATACTCCCACCACGTGTTAGCATAGCCCTCAAGGTGAGCTATAGCATAGCAACTCTTCTTCTCTTCCGAGATGTCATTGACTTGGAAGACCTTGTCACAAGCCGATTCCCAAGTCAAGTAAGCCTCGGGATCACTTTCACCCTTAAAGATAGGTAGGCTCAACTTGATGGTGTTGATGCCTACGTCTCTCTCTTGGTGTCGGTTTCCCCTCTCTCCATACCCTCGGTATCGTCTCGGTTCCCCCCGGCCCCCTCTCAACTCCTCCTCCCTCATATAGGCATCGTCATAAGTTCCCTCGCCATCATACTCCTCTCTACCGTATCCATCAAAGTGGGCTGGTCGGCCTTGGCCATTTTGGTTCGGAGGAATTGTAATTTGTGGTCTTTGGTTTAGTGGAGCTTGGAAAGGAGGGTTCGGATTTAGTGGTGGAGCTTGGCGTCCAAATCCTTCGTGTGGAATTGGAGGAGTTTGGAAATGTTGTGGTCTAGTGGAATCTCGGGTTGGAGGAAAAGTGGTGGATTGGTTGGTGGCATTTTGGGGAGCTTGAGGTGCGTTGAACATTTGGTGGACCATTTCGGGAGTGATGGTTGCGGAGGATGTCCGGTCATGTCCATTGGTAGAGACATGTAGAGGAGTCGATGGCCGAGAGTTCCTTTGACTCTCCACTTGATCTAGCCTCACACTAATAGTCGAAACTTCCCCCCTTATGGCTGCCAAATCCCCTCTCACGGCCCCAAACTCCGAGTTCATTCTTTCAAGTGTCCGAGTAACGGCCTCAAGAGTGGCCTTCATTGAGTCAAGTGCACTAGCATCCGGATTATGAGATGTTGTTCCTTCCATTGTCAAGGTAGTAGCCGATTAGTCACCACAAGTTCGGGTCCTCACAAGTGTTGTATAATTGGCTAGTAACCGTGAGAGTTACAAGGTTTGAGTAAGCTCTTAGCCGGAATGGATTCTTGTTTGGAAGACTCAAAGAATTCTTGCCGGACTAGAACCAAAATTAGCAACTCATTCAAACGAATAAAAGGGCACACAAATAATCGTAGACACGAATAGACGGCCCAAGGAACTAGTTGACAACCTAGTGGAAATTACTAGTTTGTTAATTAGTTCTATGTCCAAATAAGGGAAACCACGAATCAACAAGTAGCAACCAAAGAATATATCCTAAGTTGAGCTTATAGTGTTATGGTAACATGCATCGGTTCACACTTCTCTTCGGGTTTGGGATATATATATATGTATATCTCTTTTTTTTTTTTTTGTCTTGGTTTAATATTCACACAACTTGCAAGAAATTGAAAAGTGTTTTGGTGGGAAAACTTGAAAATTTGAAGTCTTATCTTTTGTCCAATCTCAAGAAAGTGGAATGGGTTGACAATTTCCTCAAAACAAGGTTCCTTGATTTAAGGGAAGTGATGGATAAGACTATAATGTGATGAGTGTAAGTCTTGCACAACAACTTTATAAGTTAACCACTTAAGCACTCAACAAGATGAACACTTCAACAAGAGAATAAGATGAACACTTTCAACAATCTTCAACAACTTCTTTGACACATGAACATATCCACCGATTTTCTTTTGGTCATCAACAATATTCAACTTTCGGCTACTTCACAACATGCAACCTTTCAAGCTCAACCTTGGATTTAGACACCTTAGTGTGGTGAGAAAGAAACCAACACTAGAAACTCACTAAACAATCAAAATGACTCCTAGATCTAAGTATACAACTTCCTTCTCGGTTTTCAACTCTTGGACAGAAATTTCAGATTTTCAGAATTCTTTTTCTTGGTGTAGTTTGGTCTAAACCGAGAACTACTAGCCCAAGATGGGTTATGTAAGAACACAACCGGTCTTGCTTTGATACCAAATGATGCAAGATCCAACAACACAACTAGAGTTTCGGATTCCAACTCAACAACACAACAACAACAAGTTTTAAGTTTCGGGTTTTAGATTACAACACAAGAGATAGTCTTCGGTTTTTAGATCCAATCCGAGAACAACAAGAACACAATAATGCTAGGGATCGAAACAAGCCCCACACGGCTCCCTAGACTTCAAGATAAGAAAGATAAACAACACAACAACAATAACAAGATAATGAAGATAAACAACTTGACATACAATATTCAAGAAACTAAGAACCCTAACAAGATGAGAGGACCCTAAGCCTAATGAATATTAACACCAAGCTCTTACAAAGACCAAAAGGCACTCAAACTACCTTATAACCTTTGTTTCTAGCCAAATAGACAACACAAGGATTCCTCTCCTTGTGAGATCTAGATCCGGTTTCTTGGAGAAGAAAATGGAAGATATTTTGGAGTGTTTTTGGTTACAATTTCAGCATTCAAAATAATGTAGTGGATATCTCACTAACACTTTCTATTTATACTACAACAAAAATAAGCAAAAGACCAAGACACCCTTCCTTTGTTGTGGCCTCCTTGAAGACTTAAGTTATTACACTTTAGGCCCCTCTTCACACATAAGGACGTTGAGGCCCTTGGTTGGTTCGGCCAACAACTCACACACGGCCATTTGCATGAACAAGGCTTGGAGTGTTTGTAACTCCCGCGCTTGGCTTCGTGTGAAAGGCCGTGTACACGTAGGGGTAGTCATAACCGTATCAAAACCGAAACTAGTTCTTGTTGTAAGCTGAAAAACTAAAACTTAAAACTTGTGTTCTTGTGTTGTTGGGCTGAAATCCGAACTCTTGGTGTTGTTGGCTTGATCTTGTATCATTTGGTATCAAAGCAAGACCGGTTGTGTTCCAACATAACCCATCTTGGGCTAGTTCACGGATTAAACAAACTACAAAAAAAAAAAAAATCTGAAATCTGTGATATGGTTATGGCTGCCCCCACAAGTACACGGCCTTTCACACGAAGCCAAGCGCGGGAATTACAAACACTCCAAGCCTTATTCATGCAAATGGCCGTGTGTGAGTTGTTGGCCGAACCAAGCAAGGGCCTCAACGTCCTTATGTGTGAGGAGGGGCCTAAAGTGTAATAAATTAATTCCCCAAGGAGGCCACAACAAAGGCAAGGGCGGAAGGGTCTTTTTGCTCCTTTTGTTGTAGTATAAATAGAACCTTATAGTGAGAAATCCCTTAGTTCATTTTGAAATCAGAATTTGTAACCTAAAAAGACCAAATATCTTCTCTCTTCTTCTCCAAGAAGCCGGTTCCAAATCTCACAAGTAGAGGAATACTTGTGTTGTCTCCTTGGCTAGAAACAAAGGTTTTGAGGTTGTTGAGTGCCTCTTGGTCTTTGTAAGAGCTTGGTGTTAATATTCATTAGGCTTAGGGTCCTCTCATGTTGTTAGGGTTCTTAGTTTCTTGAATATTGTATGTCAAGTTATATATCTTTCCTTATCTTGTTGTTATTGTGTTACTTTTGCTTATCTTGAAGTCTAGTGAAGCCGTGTGGGGCTTGTTTCGATTCACTAGCATTGTTGCATCTATTGTTATTCTCGGATTATGACTTAAAACCGAAAACTATCACTTGTGTTGTAAGCTAAAAACCGGAAACTAAAAGTTGTGGTTCTTGTGGTTGTTGGTTGAAATCCGAAGCTCTTGTTGTTGTGGTTTTGATCTTGCATCATTTGGTATCAAAGCAAGACCGGTTGTGTTCTCACATAACCCATCTTGGGCTTGTAGTTCTCGGCTTAAACCAAACTACACCAAGAAAAAAAATTCTGAAATCTGAAATTTCTGTCCACTAAAGTTGAAACCGAAAAGGGTGTTGTATACTTAGATCTAGGAGTCATTTTGCTTGTTTAGTGAGTTTCTAGTGTTGGTTTCTTTCTCACCAACACTAAGGTGTCTAGATCCAAGGTTGAGCTTGAAAAGTTGCATGTTGTAAGGTGGCCGAAAGTTGAATGTTATTGATGACCAAAGAAAAATTGGTGGATGTGTGATAATGTGCTAAGGGAGTGTTGAAGTTGTGAAGTGTGCCTCTCTTAAACTTGTGCATATTGTTCCTCTTGTTGAGTGTTCATCTTGTTGTGTGTTCAAGTGGTAAACTTATAAGGTTGATTGTGAAAGACTTGCACTCATCACTTTGTAGACTTGTCAATCACTTCCCTTAAATCAAGGAACCTTGTTTTGTGGAAATTGTCAACCAAATCCACTTTCTTGAGTTGGAAAAGGAGTTCAAGACTTCAAATTTTAGTTTCCCACCAAAACACTTTCCAATTTCTTACAAGTTGTGTGAATATTAATTCAAGACAAAAAAAAAAAAAAAGTATATATATACATCCAAACCCGAAGAGAAAAACGTGGGGGCCATTGCATGCTATCATGTCACTATAAGCTCAACTTAGGATATATTCTTTGTTGCTAATTGTTGATTCTTGGTTTCCCTTATTTGGACTTAGAACTAATTAACAAACTAGTAATTATCCACTAGGTTGTCAACTAGTTCCTTGAGCCGTCTATTCGTGTCATCGATTATTTGTGTGCTTTTATTCGTTTGAATGAGTTGCTGATTTTGGTTCTAGTCCGGCAAGAATTCTTTGAGTCTTCAAACAAGAATCCATTCCGGCTAAGAGCTTACTCAAACCTTGTAAACCTCACGGTTACTAGCCAATTATACAACACTTGTGAGACCCGAACTTGTGGTGACTAAGCGGCTAATAACTTGACGATGGAAGGAACAACATCTCATAATCCGGATACTAATGCACTTGATTCAATGAGGACCACTCTTGAGGCCGTTACTCGGACACTTGAAAGAATGAACTCGGAATTTGGGGCCGTGAGAGGGGATTTGGCAGCCATAAGGGGGGAAGTATCGACTATTAGTGGGAGACTAGATCAAGTGGAGAGTCAAAGGAACTCTCGACCATCGACTCCTCTACATGTCTCTACCAATGGCCATGATCGGACCTCCTCCGCAACCATCACTCCCGAAATGGTCCACCAAATGTTAAATGCACCTCAAGCTCCACAAAATACCACCAACCAATCTACCACTTTTCCTCCAACCCGAGACTCCACTAGACCACCACATTTCCAAACTCCTCCAATTCCACACGAAGGATTTGGGCGCCAAGCACCACCACTAAATCCGAACCCTCCTTTCCAAGCTCCACTAAACCAAAGACCACCAATTCCAATCCCTACGAATCAAAATGGCCAAGGCCGACCAGCTCACTATGACGGATACGGTAGAGAGGAGTATGATGGCGAGGGAGCCTATGATGACGCTTATATGAGGGAGGAGGAGTTAAGAGGGGGCCGGGGGGAACCGAGATGATACCGGGGGTATGGAGATAGGGGAAGCCGACACCAAGAAAGAGACGTAGGTATCAACACCATCAAGTTGAGCCTACCTATCTTTAAGGGTGAAAGTGATCCCGAGGCCTACTTGACTTGGGAATCGGCTTGTGACAAAGTCTTCCAAGTTAATGACATCTCGGAAGAAAAGAAGAGTTGCTATGCTATAGCTCACCTTGATGGCTATGCTAACACTTGGTGGGAATATATTAAACGATTTGGTAATGAATTGGTTGATGGGCAGCCGCCACCTTGGTTTCGGTTAAGGTATTTGATGAGGCAACGATACCTTCCCGAGAGATACCGACATGAATTGCTTGCTAGATTATATGTCTTGCGGCAAGGAGGCAAGAGTGTGATGGCCTACTTTGACGAGTTCCAACAACTCATGTTGAAGCTTGATCACCGTGGGGAACAAATCAGCCACGACATCATCCGGTTCAAGTGTGGATTGAACAAAGAGATTTCCACTCACTTAACCCTTCATCGGTTTGAGACTATTGATGGTATATTCCAAGCGGCCCTAGAAATTGAGAGGGAACTTAAGGAGAGATCAACCTTCAAGGCAAGGGTCCAAACCCCCTCGGGTTGGACCAAAAACAAGGACCAACCCGGTCCTATGAAGCTGCCCGAACCCAAAACAGCTCCTAAGTTTCCTCCGAAGCCGGAGGCTCACAAGTACCCCAACCCAAAGGGGTTCCAATGTTTCAAGTGCCAAGGTTGGGGGCATAAGGCAAATGAATGTCCGAACCGGCGTAATGTGATCCTACGGGAAGGGAAGGTATACTACCTTGGTGAGGAGGTGGTGTCCGAAAGGGGGGAGATTGAGGCCGAGCCTCAAGATGGAGAGGAAGCCGAACATGAACCGAATGAGGAAGGAGTAGATGATGGTGAAGATGTCTATCCTCAAGAAGGGGAATGTGTGGTTCCGAACTTTGTGGTTAGGCGCGTTATGATTAGTAAGGCGGTAGATGACCCGAGCCAAAGGGAAAATCTATTCCATACTAAGTGCCTTGTAAAGGAGAGTGTGTGCACCTTGGTAATTGATAGTGGTAGTTGTACCAATGTTGCGAGCCATGCTATGGTGAATTTTCTGAAGCTACCGACTACACCACACACTAGTCCGTACAAGCTACAGTGGTTGAATGATTGTGGTGAGTTGAAGGTCACCCGGCAATGTGTGATTAGATTTAAGGTGGGCAACTACCACGATGAAGTACTTTGTGACGTGATTCCAATGCAAGCATGTCACTTGTTGTTGGGTAGACCTTGGCAATATGATAGGTCCACTAAACACGATGGGAGGACCAACCGGTACTCACTTGAGAAGGATGGCCGAAGGGTCACACTTCACCCTCTTTCACCCTCCCAAGTGAATGCGTGGTACCAAAAGATGAGAGAATTGAAAGGAAAAGGGGGAGAACCCGAGAAGGGAGAAAAGGGAAGGGAGGCCGTAGGTGAGGAGGTAGGCACATCCGAGACTATCTCAACGCCAATGGAAAGGGAAAACGTAGTGATGTTGGCTAGGAGGAAGGAACTTTTCATGGACCACGATGAAAACAAGCCGATGCTACTTTTGGCCCATTGCTTTAACACTAACCCCACTAATCCTTGTATTTCTCCTTTGATTTCTCGTGTGTTGCAGGATTATGAGGATGTATTTCCTAACGAACTTCCGCAAGGATTGCCCCCACTTCGGGGAATTGAGCATCAAATCGACTTTGTGCCGGGCTCACAATTGCCAAATAAGCCGGCTTACAGGAGCAACCCTACGGACACCAAAGAATTGCAACATCAAGTTGAGGAACTCCTCAACAAAGGTTACATCAAGGAGAGCATGAGTCCGTGCGCGGTTCCGGTGCTACTAGTGCCTAAGAAGGATGGAACTTGGCGTATGTGTGTGGACTGCCGAGCCATCAATAAGATTACGGTAAAATATCGTCACCCTATCCCTAGGTTAGATGATATGCTGGATGAATTGAATGGTTCGTGTTTATTTTCCAAGATTGATTTAAGGAGTGGCTATCACCAAATAAGAATGCAACCCGGTGATGAATGGAAAACCGCCTTCAAGACTAAATTTGGTCTCTATGAATGGATGGTTATGCCATTCGGCCTAACAAATGCTCCAAGTACTTTCATGCGGCTAATGAATCATGTGATGAAGCCATTTATTGGAAAGTTTGTGGTAGTTTACTTTGATGATGTGTTGGTATATAGTAAATCTATTGATGACCATACAATGCATTTAAGATGTGTGTTTGATGTACTCCGAAAGGAGAAGTTGTATGCCAACATGGAGAAGTGTTCTTTTGGTGTTGATAAAGTTGTGTTCTTGGGTTTTGTTGTTAGCTCAAAGGGCGTGGAAGTGGACGACTCCAAGATAGACTCTATACGAAGTTGGCCGACCCCTAAAACTATTGGAGAAATCCGAAGTTTCCACGGGTTGGCAAGCTTTTATAGGAGGTTTGTCAAAGGATTTAGTTCCATAGCAGCCCCCTTAACCGAGGTAATTAGAAAGGACGGACCCTTCAAATGGGGTGAAGAGCAAGCTAAGGCTTTCGAGTCCTTGAAAGCTATGCTCATCTCGGCGCCATTATTGCAATTACCCGATTTTGATAAAATGTTTGAGGTAGAGTGTGATGCTAGTAAGGTCGGCATCGGGGCTGTTTTGATGCAAGAATGTAAGCCCGTTGCCTATTTCAGTGAAAAGCTCAAAGGGGCAACTCTTAATTATTCGACTTACGATTTGGAGTTGTACGCCCTTGTTAGAGCTTTGGGAAATTGGCAACACTATTTGTGGCCTAAGGAGTTTGTGATACGAACGGATCATGAATCATTGAAACACCTTAAGAGCCAAGACAAGCTGAATAGGCGTCATGCTAAGTGGATTGAGTTCATCGAAACTTTCCCCTATGTAATTCATTACAAAAGGGGAAAGGAAAATGTTGTTGCCGATGCCTTGTCCCGGAAGCATGTGCTTGTCGCTACCTTGTCGTCGAAGTTAATGGGTTTTGAGAGCTTGCGGATGTTGTATCCCGAGGATCCAACCTTTGCTCCTATTTTTAGGGAATGCGAAGAGTGGGGAAGGGACCGTTGGCTTAAGGAAAATAACCATTCCTCCTACTCTCGGTTCGAGGGATATTTGTTCAAAGGAAGGAGGTTATGTGTTCCTTCGAGTTCTTGGAGGGAATTGCTTGTGAGGGAGGCCCACGACGAGGGCCTCATGGGTCATTTTGGGGTAGACAAGACCCTCGGAATCCTAGAGGAGAACTTCTATTGGCCAAAAATGCGCAAAGATGTCACAAAAATTTGTAGTCAATGTGCGGCCTGCCGGAGTGCTAAATCCCGCCTCCGACCTCAAGGATTATACACCCCACTCCCTACTCCCCTTAGACCTTGGCTGGACATATCAATGGATTTTGTTTTGGGGCTGCCAAGGACTAGAAAGGGGCGAGATAGCATTTTTGTGGTTGTTGATAGGTTCTCTAAAATGGCTCACTTTATTCCATGTACTAAAACCGAGGACGCTCCTAGTGTGGCTTCATTATTTGTTGAACATGTTGTAAAGCTCCACGGGATACCAAGGACCATTGTGAGTGATAGGGACTCCAAGTTCCTAAGTCTCTTTTGGAAGTCCATGTGGGGTAGGCTTGGGACGAAGTTACTTTTCTCCACGTCTTGCCATCCACAAACCGACGGCCAAACGGAGGTAGTAAATAGAACCTTAGGGTCTATGCTACGTTCTATGGTTAAAGGTAAGCTGACTTCATGGGAAGAACACCTACCCTTGGTGGAATTTGCATATAATCGGGTAATACATTCGAGTACGGGAATGACTCCCTTTGAATGTGTTTACGGCCTAAACCCCCTTACCCCTTTAGATCTCACTCCTTTGTCTAGTGATCTCATGACCAGCTTAGATGGAAATAAAAGAGCCGAGGACATGAAGAAAATGCATGAGGCAGTGCGGATTAAGCTTGAAAAGAAGAACCAAGAGGTTGCAAAACGGGCAAACAAAGGGAGAAGGAAGCTAGTGCTAGAACCCGGAGATTGGGTGTGGGTGCACCTTCGAAAAGATCGGTTCCCGGCTCAAAGGAAGTCCAAGTTGCTGCCAAGAGGTGATGGTCCTTTCCAAGTACTTGAGAGGATCAACGACAATGCCTACAAGATTGACCTACCGCCGGAATATCAAGTACACAACACCTTCAACGTCGGGGATCTCTCCCTCGTAGATGCGGTTGAAGATGATCAAATGCCGAATTTGAGGTCAAATTCCTTTCAAGATGGAGAGGATGATATGGTTATGGCTGCCCCCACAAGTACACGGCCTTTCACACGAAGCCAAGCGCGGGAATTACAAACACTCCAAGCCTTATTCATGCAAATGGCCGTGTGTGAGTTGTTGGCCGAACCAAGCAAGGGCCTCAACGTCCTTATGTGTGAGGAGGGGCCTAAAGTGTAATAAATTAATTCCCCAAGGAGGCCACAACAAAGGCAAGGGCGGAAGGGTCTTTTTGCTCCTTTTGTTGTAGTATAAATAGAACCTTATAGTGAGAAATCCCTTAGTTCATTTTGAAATCAGAATTTGTAACCTAAAAAGACCAAATATCTTCTCTCTTCTTCTCCAAGAAGCCGGTTCCAAATCTCACAAGTAGAGGAATACTTGTGTTGTCTCCTTGGCTAGAAACAAAGGTTTTGAGGTTGTTGAGTGCCTCTTGGTCTTTGTAAGAGCTTGGTGTTAATATTCATTAGGCTTAGGGTCCTCTCATGTTGTTAGGGTTCTTAGTTTCTTGAATATTGTATGTCAAGTTATATATCTTTCCTTATCTTGTTGTTATTGTGTTACTTTTGCTTATCTTGAAGTCTAGTGAAGCCGTGTGGGGCTTGTTTCGATTCACTAGCATTGTTGCATCTATTGTTATTCTCGGATTGTGACTTAAAACCGAAAACTATCACTTGTGTTGTAAGCTAAAAACCGGAAACTAAAAGTTGTGGTTCTTGTGGTTGTTGGTTGAAATCCGAAGCTCTTGTTGTTGTGGTTTTGATCTTGCATCAATCTGTCCACTAAAAGTTGAAACCGAGAATGATGTTGTATGTGTAGATCTAGGTGTTGTTTTGCTTGTTTAGTGAGTTTCTAGTGTTGGTTTCTTTCTCACCAACACTAAGGTGTCTAGATCCGAAAGTTGAGCTTGAAACTTGAATATTGTGTAGTGACTTGTAGTGGTCGAAAGTTGTATGTGTTGAGAACCAAAAGCAAATCGGTGGTTGTGTGTTTGTGTGCTAAAGAAGTTGTTGAAGTTTGTTGAAGTGTTCATCTTTGAACTTGTCATCTTGTTCATCTTGTTGAAGTGTTCATCTTGTTGTGTACTCAAGTGGGAAAATTATAAAGTTGTTGTGAAAGACTTGCACCCATCACCTTGTAGTTTTGTCAATCAAGTCCCCTAAATCAAGGAGCCTTGTTTTGTGGAATTTGCCAACCAAACCCACTTGTCTTGAGTTTGAAAAAGAGTTAAGACTTCAAAATTTTAAGTTTTCCCACCAAAACACTTTTCAAATTATCACAAGTTGTGTGAATATTTGATCAAGGCAAAAAAAAAAAAAAAAAGTGATATAAATCCGAAGAGAAGAAGAACGTGTGGGGGCCAATGCATGCTACCATGTTACTATAAGCTCAACTTAGGATATTCTTTGGTTGCTAATTGTTGATTCTTGGTTTCCCTTACTTGGTGATACAAGATCAAACCAACAACACCAAGATCTTCAAAGGAGACTCGGATTTCAGTTTAACAACTCAAGAACAACCAGTTTTTAGTTTCTGTTTTTTCAGCAACAACAACACAAGAGCAACCAGTTTTTGTTTCGGTTTTTCAGTCCAACAATACAAGAACAACAAGATAGAAAATAATGCTAGTGAATCGAAAAGAGCCCCACACGGCTTCACTAGACTTGAAGATAACAAAAATCAGTAACAACAACAAGATAATGAAAGATAGATAACTTGACATAAAACATTCAAGAAAACTAAGAACCCTACTTCAAGAGAAGGACCCGAAATCTGCTGAATGTAAACACCAAGTTCTTACGAGGACCAAGAGGTACTTCACAACCTCAAAACCCTTGTTTCTAGCCAAAGATACAACACAAGTATCCCTCTACTTGTGAGCTGTTGGAGGCGGCTCCAAAGAGTGGAAATGAGAGAGAAATGTTATGTGTTTTAGGTTACAATTTCTGAAATCTGAAAAACTAGGGAATAGCTCTCTAACATGGTCTATTTATACTACAAACAAAAGGAGTAAAATGACCCATCCGCCCTTGCTTTCTTGTGCCATCCTTGGAGAGTAGTTTATTACACTTTAGGACCTCTCTTCACACATAAAAACGTTTAGGTCCTTGGTCGGTTCAATCACCAACTCACACACGGCCAATTGCATGAACAAAGCTTGGAGTTTTTTTGTAATTCCCGAGCTTGGCTCCGTGTGAAAGGCCGTGTACCCGTGGAGGCTGCCCTAATCGTGTCAAAAACCGTGAGTCCTCACTCTTAAATGCTCCAAGCAATCTTCCATACGCGAGATTGCTTTAAGTTACGCTCAAAACGGGTCCTCCATGCATGTTCTTGTATTATCGAGGTGACCAATTCTTGAGCCTCTATGTGTTGGCCTCCAATGATGTCATCGAAAGATAAGATGGCCATTTGTCCCGTATCATCCTCCCCTTCTTGAAAAGGATTCGACCTCGAATCCAAACCTTGCAAAACCGAAGAGAGGACAAACAAATAAAAACTCCTCATGGCATGAGGGTTAGGGTTAGCATAACAAATCATCTCAACATGCCAAGGTTGCACATATTTGCAATATAACCAAGAATCCTTTGCAAGGAATATTAAAAGCTCAACAAAAGGTGTACAAAGGATTTGGTCATTGGATACATTAAGAGTGACACTTTGCTTGTCATGTAGACCAAGCAACAAGTTTGGTGCACCAACATCACCATTTCTAAGTTTGGCACCGGGTTCAAATGGGAAAAGTGGCCATAGACACGGGTCTCGACAACACTTCCCTTTCCCGTGGTCTATACCCAAACTAAATGACATACTCTCTACAATAACATACATATGATCCAAAGCAAATAGAGAGTAGAGAAAAGTATCACTCAAATCTACTTCTACTAAGGTGCTCTCATGTGTGTACTCACTACTAGTTTCCCAATAATCACCATGAGTACTCTCAACAATGAAATCACACAAAGTAGAAGAAGAAGTAGCTTTCGTAACTACACATTCCTTACCCTTAAGAGGACTCTCATCTTCCAAGAAGAGATTTCCCTCTTTAGGAGGAATATTGTCACACCATAGTGGGTTAGCATATAGGCTGTAGCTTCCAAGGCAAGCTATACCATCATTTTCACCACTAGGTTCATTAGGAGTGTTTAAATCATCTTCAAACAAGACATTGTACCTAAAAAGAGTGTGATCTACCTCACAGACAGATTTGGAACAAGCAAGTTCCTCACTCTCTAAATGATCAATATCAAGTTTCAAGGATGTTTCAAACACAATATTACCCCAAGAAGAGCTCTCGGGTTCATTCTCACTTTGATCAACATTTTCAACATCATCACACACTTGAGGTTCATTAATTACATCATACGCATCCTCAAGTGGTGGGTAATTTTCACACATAAGTTGATCAACACAAATTTCAGAAGATAATGTACTTTCATTCAACATAATGGTTTGATGCAAGATCAAAACCAACAACACAAGAGTTTCGGATTTCAGTTTAACAACACCAAAATCACAAGTTTCTGTTTTCAGTTTCAGCACAACCCGAGAGCAACAAACTGTTTTGTGTAGTTTTCTGTTTTCTGTTTTTCTGTTTTGTTTTCAGTTTTTCAGCAACAACAAGAAGAACAACAAGATGGATAACAAATGCTAGTGAATCGAAAGAGCCCCACACGGCTTCACTAGACTTCAAGATAACGAAATCAACACAACAACAACAAGAATAAGAAAGATAGATAACTTGACATAAAACATTCAATAAACTAAGAACCCTAACCTCAATATAGGACCCTAAATCTAATGAATGGAAACACCAAGTTCTTACGAGGACCAAGAGGTACTTAACAACCTCAAAACCCTTGTTTCTAGCCAATGATACAACCCCAAGTATCCCTCTACTTGTGAGGAGATAGTGGCGGCTCCCTAGAGTGAAATAGAGAGGAAAATGTTTAGTGTTTTAGGTTACAACTTTCAGCTTTCAAAAACTACCCAATATCTCTCTAACATGGTCTATTTATACTACAAACAAAAGGGCTAAAAGGCCCATCCGCCCCTTGCCTATTGGGCCAGCCTTGGAGGCTAGTTTATGGCCCATTAAGACCCCCTTCTTCACACATAAAAGGCCCATCCGCCCCTTGCCCTTTGGGCCAGCCTTGGAGACTAGTTTAAGGCCCAAAACCGTGAGTCCTCACTCTTAAATGCTCCAAGCAATCTTCCATACGCGAGATGGCTTTGAGTTACTCTCAAAACGGGTCCTCCATGCATGTTCTTGTATCATCGAGGTGACCAATTCTTGAGCCTCTATGTGTTGGCCTCCAAAGATGTCACCGAAAGATAAGATGGTCATTTGTCCCGTATCATCCTCCCCTTCTTGAAAAGGATTCGACCTCGAATCCAAACCTTGCAAAACCAAAACAAAAGAAAAAAAAAACAAGTACACAGCCTCATGACATGAGGGTTAGGGTTAGTGCAACAAAAATCAATCTAACAAATAACATCATCATGCCAAGGTTGCACATATTTGCAATATAACCAAGAATCCTTTGGGTTGATCGTGGAAAGCTTAGTACAAATGTCACAAAGGAAGTGGCTATGATGAACATCAATAAATAATGAGCATGGACCGAGACAACTCCTACCATACCCTAAGATGGTACCGGGATCAAATGGGAGAAGTAGCCATGGACATGGGTTTCGGCCAATCTCACTTTTCCCTAAGGTGTCGTCCTCAAAATTAGGCATACCCCTTAGCCCATTAGTGGAAATGTCATGAGCACAAAGAGGGTAGAGAAAGGTGTCACACAAGCTAACTTCAGCTATGGTGTCCTTATGCATGTACTCACTAGCTTCAAGTCCATCACCACTAGTATGCTCAATATAGGAAACACATAAAGAAGAAGTAGATGGAATTTCTAAGCATACACCACCTTTTATTTCAAGAGAATAATACCCACATAGATATAAATCACCATGGGCAGCAAAGGAATCATTCACAAAAATATTTTTACAAGAATAATCATATTTCGGGTTTCCCAAGTAAAGCAAATCATGGTCATCTTTACCCGATTGACTATTCCTTTTCAAGACTACACATCCCCTACCCTTAAGAGTACTTTCATCTTCCAAGAAGAGATTTCCATCTTTAGGAGAAATGTTGTCACACCATAGTGGGTTAGCATATAGGCTATAGCTTCCAAGGCAAGCTATACCATCATTTTCACCACTAGGTTCATTAGGAATGTTTAAATCACCTTCAAACAAGACATTGTACCTAAAAAGAGTGTGATCTACCTCACGGACAGATTTGGAACAAGCAAGTTCCTCACTCTCTAAATGATCAATATCAAGTTTCAAGGATGTTTCAAACACAATGTTACCCCAAGAAGAGCTCTCGGGTTCATGCTCACTTTGATCAACATTTTCCACATCATCATTCACTTGAGGTTCGTTAATTACATCAAACACATCCTCAAGTGGTGGATAACTTTCACGCATAAGTTGATCAACACAAATTTCAGAAGATAATGTATTTTCATTCAACATAATGGTTTCAACACTAGGTGGACATGGATCGATCTTACAAGAAGAGTCTATCCGGTCATCAATAGGATCAACTAGTGTATCCACACTCACAACATGTACATCATCATCAAGTGGCAAAGAAATAATACACTCACATATAGGCAAGCTACAACTCACACTCAATGGGCTACTAGCCACACAATTATTATTCACATGTACAAAAGTGTAAGAGTTTGCCATTTTACCTTGAAGTCCTTGAGTAGATTCTTCTTTGTCATGGTGTGAAAGTCCTCCAAAAGTTTGGGCAGCAACTTCCTTTCGGCATTGTTCTTCTTCGCTTTCCATGTTGCTTCCTGCACAAGTGTCCTTAGAAATAGAAGGACAAACGACGTTAGCATGGTTTGGTGGTAATCCCCTTACTTGGCTCCACACAACCTCTCCTTTTTCCACTCTCGGATTACCACCTTTCACTCCCTTACTCCTCTCAATCTTTTGTCTCTCATAATAATTCGGATTGGAGTAGGTAGGAACTTCTTTTTGCGGCCCGGGCAGAATGTACGTCTCGAGGCAATTTCCCCATCGGTCTCTTACAACATTAGGCCAATTTTGCACATTTGGAACTTTATGTTGTGCAAACCAATCGGCGCCTAAACTCACATGACCATAGGTTATGGGAAAAACATCACACCACACCTCCTCGTGGTAATTAAATTGGGAGAAGACAACTTTTACCCTCTCGGTAACCTTAAACCTGTCCAAGAAGTATGGAACAAGTAAAGGCTCACAAGATAACCCCAAGTAATCAACCATGGACGGAACAATGTAGTTTTTGTAGTACCTATCATTCAACACAATGAGGCAGCCCGGTATCCCACAAATGGTCACCTTTCCGGAGTGTACACTCCTTCTCGGATCAACA
Organism: Capsicum baccatum var. pendulum; assembly: GCA_030864225.1. NCBI lineage: Eukaryota > Viridiplantae > Streptophyta > Magnoliopsida > Solanales > Solanaceae > Capsicum > Capsicum baccatum. The sequence continues at coordinate 151,166,712 of CM061560.1, read as the reverse complement.
TTGTAAGGCACATGAGTACCCCTCGATTTTGGAGATGTAGATCCTCTTCTTCCCATTGGACAACCTACACTATAGCTAGTATAACCATTCACACCATATCGACCTTGATAAGAAGTACTACAAGGTGGAGAATATGAATCTTCACACTCCTCACGTGTACTCTCATCATAACTCTCATAAGGTTTGCAAATGAAAGGGTTATACCTAACACCAAATCTAGGTTCGGAGTGGAGAGTGCAAGACTCCTCACATGTCCCAACTTCGTCATAAGATCCATCACGAGGTACTACATCATCTCCAAAGTCACCATAAGCACTAGGCACTTCATTCACCTCATTTTCTCCCTCAAAATAGTAATTTTCAAATCTGCCTATGTTTTGTCCATGGCTATTTTCATAGCCTCCGCAATCTCCCTCGACGTCGTAGCCATAAAAACCCTCACTACAATCATGGCTTCCCATATTGTAGTCACAATAATCCCCGGCTATCAAAGTCATTTTCCTCTTATGTCACCCTTTAAACCTACAAAAATGAACAAACAATATTAGTAGTAAAGCTCCTTCCATTGTCAAGGTATGAGCCGCTTTAGTTCACCACAAGTTCGTGTTCCACAAGTGTTGTATAATTGGCTAGTATCCGTGAGATTTTAAGGTATGAGTAAGCTCTTGTCCGGAATGGATTCTTGTTTGAAGACTCAAAGAATTCTTGCCGGACTAGAATCAAAATCAGCAACTCATTCAAACGAATAAAGCACACAAACAACCGTAGACACGAACAAACGGCTCAAGGAACTAGTTAACAACCTAGTGGGAAGATACTAGTTTGTTAATTAGTTCTAAAACCAAGTTAAGGAAACCAAGAATCAACAATTAGCAACAAAGAATATATCCTAAGTTGAGCTTTAGTGACGTGGCAGCAAGCAATGGCCCCACACGTTCCTCTTCTCTTCGGATTTATATATATATACCCTTTTTTTTTTTGTCTTGCTTTAATATTCACACAACTTGTGATAAATTGAAAAGTGTTTTGGTGGGAAAACTAAAATGTTGAAGTCTTGTCTCTTTTTCAAACTCAAGACAAGTGGGTTTGGTTGACAATTTCCACAAAACAAGGTTCCTTGATTTAGGGGAAGTGATTGACAAGTCTACAAAGTGATGGGTGTAAGTCTTTCACAATCAACTTTATAATCTTATCACTTGAGCACACAACAAGATGAATATTTCAACAAGATGAACAAGATGACAAGTTCAAGATGAACATTTCAACAACTTCTTCAACTTCTTTAGCATATAAACACAACCACCGATTTTTTTTTTCTTTTGGCCATCACAACATTCAGCTTTCGGTCCCTTTAGTCACTACACAACATTCAACATTTCAAGCTCAACCTTGGATCTAGACACCTTAGTGTTGGTGAGAAAGAAACCAACACTAGAAACTCACTAAACAAGCAAAATAACACTTAGATCTAGGCATACAACATCATTCTCGGATTCAACTTTTAAGGGACAGATTTTTCAGAAAGTTTTCTTGGTGTAGTTTTGTTCAAGCCGAGAACTACTAGCCCAAGATGGGTTATGTTGGAACACAACCGGTCTTGCTTTGATACCAAATGATGCAAGATCAAAACCAACAACACAAGAGTTTCGGATTTCAGTTTAACAACACCAAAATCACAAGTTTCTGTTTTCAGTTTCAGCACAACCCGAGAGCAACAAACTGTTTTGTGTAGTTTTCTGTTTTCTGTTTTTCTGTTTTGTTTTCAGTTTTTCAGCAACAACAAGAAGAACAACAAGATGGATAACAAATGCTAGTGAATCGAAAGAGCCCCACACGGCTTCACTAGACTTCAAGATAACGAAATCAACACAACAACAACAAGAATAAGAAAGATAACTTGACATAAAACATTCAATAAACTAAGAACCCTAACCTCAAGATAGGACCCTAAATCTAATGAATGGAAACACCAAGTTCTTACGAGGACCAAGAGGTACTTAACAACCTCAAAACCCTTGTTTCTAGCCAATGATACAACCCCAAGTATCCCTCTACTTGTGAGGAGATAGTGGCGGCTCCCTAGAGTGAAATAGAGAGGAAAATGTTTAGTGTTTTAGGTTACAACTTTCATCTTTCAAAAACTACCCAATATCTCTCTAACATGGTCTATTTATACTACAAACAAAAGGGCTAAAAGGCCCATCCGCCCCTTGCCTATTGGGCCAGCCTTGGAGGCTAGTTTATGGCCCATTAAGACCCCCTTCTTCACACATAAAAGGCCCATCCGCCCCTTGCCCTTTGGGCCAGCCTTGGAGACTAGTTTAAGGCCCAAAACCGTGAGTCCTCACTCTTAAATGCTCCAAGCAATCTTCCATACGCGAGATGGCTTTGAGTTACTCTCAAAACGGGTCCTCCATGCATGTTCTTGTATCATCGAGGTGACCAATTCTTGAGCCTCTATGTGTTGGCCTCCAAAGATGTCACCGAAAGATAAGATGGCCATTTGTCCCGTATCATGGTTTCAACACTAGGTGGACATAAATCGATCTTACGAGAAGAGTCTATTCGGTCATCAATAGGATCAACTAATGTATCCACACTCACAACATGTACATCATCATCAAGTGGCAAAGAAATAATACACTCACATATAGGCAAGCTACAACTCACACTCAATGGGCTACTAGCCACACAATTATCATTCACATGTACAAAAGTGTAAGAGTTTGCCATTTTACCTTGAAGTCCTTGAGTAGATTCTTCTTTGTCATGGTGTGAAGGTCCTCCAAAGGTTTGGGCAGCAACTTTCTTTTGACATTGTTCTTCTTCGCTTTCCATGTTGCTACCTACACAAGTGTCCTTAGGAATAGAAGGACAAACAATGTTAGCATGGTTTGGTGGTAATCCTCTTACTTTGCTCCACACGACCTCTCCTTTTTCCACTCTCGGATTACCACCTTTCATTTCCTTACTCCTCTCAATCTTTTGTCTCTCATAATAATTCGGATTGGAGTAGGTAGGAACTTCTTTTTGCGGCCCGGGCAGAATGTACGTCTCGAGGCAATTTCCCCATCGGTCTCTTACAATATTAGGCCAATTTTGCATATTTGGAACTTTATGTTGTGCAAACCAATCGGCGCCTAAACTCACATGACCATAGGTTATGGGAAAAACATCACACCACACCTCCTCATGGTAATTAAATTGGGAGAAGACAACCTTTACCCTCTCGGTAACCTTAAACCTGTCCAAGAAGTATGGAACAAGTAAAGGCTCACAAAATAACCCCAAGTAATCAACCATGGACGGAACAATGTAGTTTCTATAGTACTTATCATCTAACACAACGAGGCAGCCCGGTATCCCACAAATGGTCACCTTTCCGGAGTGTACACTCCTTCTCGGATCAACATTGTAAAGCACATGAGTACCCCTCGATTTTGGAGATGTATATCCTCTTCTTCCCATTGGACAACCTACACTATAGCTAGCATAACCATTCACACTATATCGACCTTGATAAGAAGTACTACAAGGTGGAGAATATGAATCTTCACACTCCTCACGTGTACTCTCATCAGAAGATCCATCACGAGGTCCTACGTCATCTCCAAAGTCACCATAAGCACTAGGCACTTCATTTACCTCATTTTCTCCCTCAAAACAGTAATTTTCAAATCTGCCTATGTTTTGACCATGGCCATTTTCATAGCCTCCGCAATCTTCCTCAACTTCGTAGCCATAAGAACCCTCACTACACTCATAGCCTCCCGTATTGTAGTCACAATAATCCCCGGCTATCAAAGTCATGTTCCTCTTATATCACCCTTTAAACCTACAAAAGAACAAACAATATTAGTAGTAAAGCTCCTTCCATTGTCAAGGTATTATCCGCTTTAGTTCACCACAAGTTCGTGTTCCACAAGTATTGTATAATTGGCTAGTAACCGTGAGATGTTAAGGTATGAGTAAGCTCTTGCCCGGAATGGATTCTTGTTTGAAGACTCAAAGAATTCTTGCCCGACTAGAGTCAAAAATCAGCAATTCGTTCAAACGAATAAAAGCACTCAAATAATCGTTGACACGAACAAACGGTTCAAGGAACTAGTTGACAACCTAGTAGGAAAGTACTAGTTTGTTAATTAGTTCTAGGACCAAGTAAGGGAGACCAAGAATCAATAATTAGCAACCAAGACGATCCTAAGTTGAGCTTATAGCGACGTGGTAGCATGCAATGGTCCCACACGTTGTTCTACTCTCGGTTTTTCTCTTTCTTTCTCCTTTTTTTTTTTGTTCGGTTTTGTGTTAAGATTCACACAACTTGTTATTGTTTGAAAAGTGTTTTGGTGGGAAAACTAAAATCTTGTAGTCTTTCACCCCTTTTCAATCTCAAGAAAGTGGGGTTTGGTAGACAAATCCCACAAAACAAGGCTCCTTAAATTAGGGAAAGTGATTGACAAGACTACAAAGTGATGGGTGCAAGTCTTTCACAACACTTTATAGCTTGTCTTCCACTTGATCACACAACAAGATGAACCATATGAACAAGTTCAAAAGATGAACACTTCCATAAACTTCATCAACTTCTTTAGCACATAACATACAACCACCGATTTTCTTTTGGTTAGCAACAACATACAACTTTCGGCCACTTCAAGTCACTACACAATATTCAAGTTTTTCAAGCTCAACTTTCGGATCTAGACTCCTTAGTGTTGGTGAGAAAGAAACCAACACTAGAAACTCACTAAACAAGCAAAATAACACCTAGATCTAAACATATAACATCATTCTCGGTTTTCAACTTCTTGTGGGCAGATTTCAGAATTTTTTTTTGTTGTTGTTGTTTAAGCCGAGAACTTGCCCAAGATGGGTTATGTTGGAACACAACCGGTCTTGCTTTGATACCAAATGATACAAGATCAAACCAACAACACCAAGATCTTCAAAGGAGACTCGGATTTCAGTTTAACAACTCAAGAACAACCAGTTTTTAGTTTCTGTTTTTTCAGCAACAACAACACAAGAGCAACCAGTTTTTGTTTCGGTTTTTCAGTCCAACAATACAAGAACAACAAGATAGAAAATAATGCTAGTGAATCGAAAAGAGCCCCACACGGCTTCACTAGACTTGAAGATAACAAAAATCAGTAACAACAACAAGATAATGAAAGATAGATAACTTGACATAAAACATTCAAGAAAACTAAGAACCCTACTTCAAGAGAAGGACCCGAAATCTGCTGAATGTAAACACCAAGTTCTTACGAGGACCAAGAGGTACTTCACAACCTCAAAACCCTTGTTTCTAGCCAAAGATACAACACAAGTATCCCTCTACTTGTGAGCTGTTGGAGGCGGCTCCAAAGAGTGGAAATGAGAGAGAAATGTTATGTGTTTTAGGTTACAATTTCTGAAATCTCAAAAACTAGGGAATAGCTCTCTAACATGGTCTATTTATACTACAAACAAAAGGAGTAAAATGACCCATCCGCCCTTGCTTTCTTGTGCCATCCTTGGAGAGTAGTTTATTACACTTTAGGACCTCTCTTCACACATAAAAACGTTTAGGTCCTTGGTCGGTTCAATCACCAACTCACACACGGCCAATTGCATGAACAAAGCTTGGAGTTTTTTTGTAATTCCCGAGCTTGGCTCCGTGTGAAAGGCCGTGTACCCGTGGAGGCTGCCCTAACCGTGTCAAAAACCGTGAGTCCTCACTCTTAAATGCTCCAAGCAATCTTCCATACGCGAGATTGCTTTAAGTTACGCTCAAAACGGGTCCTCCATGCATGTTCTTGTATTATCGAGGTGACCAATTCTTGAGCCTCTATGTGTTGGCCTCCAATGATGTCATCGAAAGATAAGATGGCCATTTGTCCCGTATCACTTGGTCTTAGAACTAATTAACAAACTAGTATTTTCCCACTAGGTTGTCAACTAGTTCCTTGAGCCGTTTATTCGTGTCAACGATTATTTGTGTGCTTTTATTCGTTTGAACGAATTGCTGAATTTTGACTCTAGTCCGGCAAGAATTCTTTGAGTCTTCAAACAAGAATCCATTCCGGACAAGAGCTCACTCATACCTTGAACATCTCACGGTTACTAGCCAATTATACAACACTTGTGGAACACGAACTTGTGGTGAACTAAAGCGGCTAATACCTTGACAATGGAAGGAACAACGTCTCATAATGCGGATACTAATGCCCTTGACTCAATGAGGGCCACTCTTGAGGCCGTTACTCGGACACTTGAAAGGATGAATTCGGAATTTGGGGCCGTGAGAGGGGACTTGGCAGCAATAAGGGGGGAAGTATCGACTATTAGCGGGAGATTGGATCAAGTGGAGAGTCAAAGGAACTCTCGTCCATCCACTCCTCTACACGTATCTACCAATGGTCATGATAGGACCTCCTCCGCAACCATCACCCCATAAATGATCCACCAAATGCTAAATGCACCCCAAGCTCCACTAAATACCGCAAACCAATCTACCAATTTTCCTCCAAACCGAGACTCCACTAGACCACTACATCTCCAAGCTCCTCCAATTCCGCAAGAGGGATTTGGGCCCCAAGTACCTCCACTAAATCCGAACCCTCCATTCCAAGCTCCATTAAACCAAAGACCGCAAATTCCAAATCCCCCGAATCAAAATGGCCAAGGCCGACCCGCCCACTTTGAAGGGTACGGTAGAGAGGAGTATGATGGAGAGGGAGCCTTTGAGGATGCTTATATGAGGGCGGAGGAGTTAAGAGGGGGTCGGGGAGAACCTAGGAGATACCGGGGGTATGGAGATAGGGGAAACCGACACCAAGAGAGAGACGTAGGCATCAACACCATCAAGTTGAGCCTACCTATCTTTAAGGGTGAAAGTGACCCCGAGGCCTACTTAACTTGGGAATCGGCTTGTGACAAAGTTTTCCAAGTTAATGACATCTCGGAAGAAAAGAAGAGTTGCTATGCTATAGCTCACCTCGAGGGCTATGCTAACACTTGGTGGGAGTATGTTAAACGATTTGGTAATGAATTGGTTGATGGGCAGCCACCACCTTGGTATCGGTTGAGGTATTTGATGAGACAACGATACCTTCCCGAGAGATACCGACATGAATTGCTTGCTAGATTATATGGCTTGCGGCAAGGAGGCAAGAGTGTGATGGCCTATTTTGACGAGTTCCAACAACTCATGTTGAAACTTGATCACCGTGGGGAGCAAATCAGCCACGACATCATCCGGTTCAAGTGTGGATTGAACAAAGAAATCTCCACTCACTTGACCCTTCATCGGTTCGAAACTATTGACGGTATATTCCAAGCGGCCCTAGAGATTGAAAGGGAACTTAAGGAGAGATCAACCTTCAAGGCAAGGGTCCGAACCCCCGCGGGTTGGACCAAAAACAAGGACCAAACCGGTCCTACGAAGCTGCCCGAATCCAAAACAGTCCCTAAGTTTCCTCCGAAGCCGGAGGCTCACAAATACCCCAACCCAAAGGGGTTCCAATGTTTCAAGTGCCAAGGTTGGGGGCATAAGGCCAATGAATGTCCGAACCGGCGTAATGTGATCCTAAGGGAAGGAAAAGTATACTACCTTGGTGAGGAGGTGGTTTCCGAAAAGGGGGAGGTTGAGGCCGAGCCTCAAGATGGAGAGGAAGCCGAAAATGAACCGAATGAGGAAGGGGTAGATGATAGTGAAGATGTCTATCCACAAGAAGGGGAGTGTGTGGTTCCAAACTTTATGGTTAGACGTGTCATGATTAGTAAGGCGGTAGATGATCCGAGCCAAAGGGAAAATCTATTCCATACTAAGTGCCTTGTAAAGGGGAGTGTGTGCACCTTGGTAATTGATAGTGGTAGTTGTACCAATGTTGCGAGCCATGCTATGGTAAACTTCTTGAAGCTACCGACTACACCACACACTAGTCCTTACAAGCTACAATGGTTGAACGATTGTGGTGAATTGAAGGTCACCCGGCAATGTGTGATTCGGTTTAAGGTGGGCAACTACCACGATGAGGTGCTTTGTGACGTGATTCCAATGCAAGCATGTCACTTGTTGTTAGGTAGACCATGGCAATATGATAGGTCTACTAAACACGATGGGAGGTCCAACCGGTACACACTTGAGAGGGATGGCCGAAAGGTCACACTTCACCCTCTATCACCCTCACAAGTAAATGATTGGCATCAAAAGATGAGGGAGTTAAAGGGAAGAGGGAAAGAAGCCGAAAAGGGAGAAAAAGAGGGGGATGCCGTAGGGGAGGAAGTAGGGACCTCCGAGGTTGCTCCGACGCCAAGGGAGGGGGAAAACGTAGTGATGTTGGCTAGGAGGAAAGAACTCTTCATGGACCATGATGAACACAAGCCGATGCTACTATTGGCCCATTGTTTTAATACTAACCCCACTAATTCTTCCATTTCTCCTTTGATTTCTTGTGTGTTGCAGGAGTATGACGATGTATTCCCTCAAGAACTTCCGCAAGGACTGCCCCCACTTCGGGGAATTAAACACCAAATTGATTTGGTGCCGGGATCACAGCTTCAAAACAAACCGGCCTATAGGAGCAATCCTATGGACACTAAGGAGCTTGAAAGACAAGTTGAGGAGCTTCTCAACAAGGGATATATCAAGGAAAGCTTGAGTCCGTGTGCTGTCCCGGTGCTTTTGGTGCCAAAGAAGGACGGAACTTGGCGCATGTGCGTCGATTGTAGAGCCATCAACAAAATCACTATAAGCTTAGATGGAAATAAAAGAGCCGAGGCCATGAAAAAAGTGCATGAGACGGTGCGGATCAAGCTTGAAAAGAAGAACCAAGAGATTGCAAAAAGGGTAAACAAAGGGAGAAGGAGACTTGTGCTTGAACCCGGAGATTGGGTGTGGGTGCATCTTCGGAAGGAGCGGTTTCCAGCTCAAAGGAAGTCCAAATTGCTGCCGAGGGGTGATGGTCCTTTCCAAGTACTTGAGAGGATCAATGACAACGCCTACAAGATTGACCTTCCACCGGAATATCAAGTGCACAACACTTTCAACGTTGGTGATCTCTCCCTCGTGGATGCGGTTGAAGATGGCCAAATGCTGAATTTGAGGTCAAATTCCTCTCAAGATGGAGAGGATGATACGGATAGGACAACCTCCACAGGTACACGGCCTTTCACACGAAGCCAACCTCGGGGATTACAAGCACTCCAAGCTTTGTTCATGCAAATGGCCGTGTGTGAGTTGGTGATCGAACCAACCAAGTACCTAAACGTTTTTATGTGTGAAGAGAGGTCCTAAAGTGTAATAAAATACTCTCCAAGGTTGGCACAAGAAAGCAAGGGCGGATGGGTCATTTTGCTCCTTTTTGTTGTAGTATAAATAGAACATGATAGTGAGATATCCCTTAGTTTTTGAAGGCTGAAAAGTTGTAACCTAAAACACCAAATATTTCCTCTCTCTTCTTTCATTGAAGCCGCCATTACTATCTCACAAGTAGAGGGATACTTGTGTTGTCTCTTTGGCTAGAAACAAGGGTTTTGAGGTGGTTGAGTGCCTCTTGGTCCTTGTAAGAACTTGGTGTTTATATTCACTAGACTTAGGGTCCTCTCTTGATGTTAGGGTTCTTAGTTTCTTGAATGTTATATGTCAAGTTATCTATCTTTCTTTATCTTGTGTTGTTGTGTTGCTTTTGTTTATCTTGAAAGTCTAGTGAAGCCGTGTGGGGCTCGTTTCGATTCACTAGCATTGTTATATCTCTTGTTATTCTCGGATTGTGGATTGAAAACCGAAACTAGCTCTTGTGTTGTAAGCTGAAAAACCGAAACTTAAAACTTGTTGTCTTGTGTTGATTGGACTGAAATCCGAGCTCTTGGTGTTGTTGGCTTGATCTTGTATCAAACTTGTGGTGAACTAAAGCGGATAACACCTTGACAATGTGATACGGTTGATGATGCGGTTAAGACAACCTCCACAGGTACACGGCCTTTCACACGAAGCCAAGCTCGGGAATTACAAGCACTCCAAGCTTTGTTCATGCAAATGGCTGTGTGTGAGTTGGTGATCGAACCAACCAAGGACTTAAACGTTTTTATGTGTGAAGAGAGGTCCTAAAGTGTAATAAAATACTCTCCAAGGTGGGCACAAGAAAGCAAGGGTGGATGGGTCATTTTGCTCCTTTTTGTTGTAGTATAAATAGAACATGATAGTGAGATATCCCTTAGTTTTTGAAAGCTGAAATTTGTAACCTAAAAACACAAACATTTTCCTGTCTCTTCTTCTCCAAGAAGCCGTCCCTAGATCTCACAAGTAGAGGGATACTTGTGTTGTCTCTTTGGCTAGAAACAAGGGTTTTGAGGTTGTTGAGTGCCTCTTGGTCCTTGTAAGAACTTGGTGTTTATATTCATTAGACTTAGGGTCCTCTCTTGATGTTAGGGTTCTTAGTTTCTTGAATGTTATATGTCAAGTTATCTATCTTTCTTTATCTTGTTGTTGTTGTGTTGATTTTTGTTATCTTGAAAGTCTAGTGAAGCCGTGTGGGGCTCTTTCGATTCACTAGCACTTGTTCTCTATCTTGTTGTTCTCGGATGGTGGATTGAAAACCGAAACTAGTTCTTGTTGTAAGCTGAAAAACTAAAACTTAAAACTTGTGTTCTTGTGTTGTTGGGCTGAAATCCGAACTCTTGGTGTTGTTGGTTTGATCTTGTATCATTTGGTATCAAAGCAAGACCGGTTGTGTTCCAACATAACCCATCTTGGGCTAGTTCACGGATTAAACAAACTACACAAAAAAAAATTCTGAAATCTGTCCACTAAAAGTTGAAACCGAGAATGATGTTGTATGTTTAGATCTAGGTGTTGTTTTGCTTGTTTAGTGAGTTTCTAGTGTTGGTTTCTTTCTCACCAACACTAAGGTGTCTAGATCCGAAAGTTGAGCTTGAAACTTGAATATTGCGTAGTGACTTGTAGTGGCCGAAAGTTGTATGTGTTGAGAACCAAAAGCAAATCGGTGGTTGTGTGTTGTGTGCTAAAGAAGTTGTTGAAGTTTGTTGAAGTGTTCATCTTTGAACTTGTCATCTTGTTCATCTTGTTGTGTACTCAAGTGGGAAAATTATAAAGTTGTTGTGAAAGACTTGCACCCATCACCTTGTGGTCTTGTCAATCAAGTCCCCTAAATCAAGGAGCCTTGTTTTGTGGAATTTGCCAACCAAACCCACTTGTCTTGAGTTTGAAAAAGAGTTAAGACTTCAAAATTTTAGTTTTCCCACCAAAACACTTTTCAAATTATCACAAGTTGTGTGAATATGTGATCAAGGCAAAAAAAAAAATAAAAAAAAATGATATAAATCCGAAGATAAGAAGAACGTGTGGGGGCCAATGCATGCTACCATGTTACTATAAGCTCAACTTAGGATATTCTTTGGTTGCTAATTGTTGATTCTTGGTTTCCCTTACTTGGTCTTAGAACTAATTAACAAACTAGTATTTTCCCACTAGGTTGTCAACTAGTTCCTTGAGCCGTTTATTCGTGTCAACGATTATTTGTGTGCTTTTATTCGTTTGAACGAATTGCTGAATTTTGACTCTAGTCCGGCAAGAATTCTTTGAGTCTTCAAACAAGAATCCATTCCGGACAAGAGCTCACTCATACCTTGAACATCTCACGGTTACTAGCCAATTATACAACACTTGTGGAACACGAACTTGTGGTGAACTAAAGCGGCTAATACCTTGACAATGGAAGGAACAACGTCTCATAATGCGGATACTAATGTCCTTGACTCAATGAGGGCCACTCTTGAGGCCGTTACTCGGACACTTGAAAGGATGAATTCGGAATTTGGGGCCGTGAGAGGGGACTTGGCAGCAATAAGGGGGGAAGTATCGACTATTAGCGGGAGATTTGATCAAGTGGAGAGTCAAAGGAACTCTCGTCCATCTACTCCTCTACACGTAACTACCAATGGTCATGATAGGACCTCCTCCGCAACCATCACCCCTGAAATGATCCACCAAATGCTAAATGCACCCCAAGCTCCACTAAATACCGCAAACCAATCTACCAATTTTCCTCCAAATCGAGACTCCACTAGACCACTACATCTCCAAGCTCCTCCAATTCCGCAAGAGGGATTTGGGCGCCAAGTACCTGATACGGGACAAAATGGCCATCTTATCTTTCGGTGACATCTTTGGAGGCCAACACATAGAGGCGTAAGAATTGTTCACCTCGTTGATACAAGAACATGCATGGAGGACCCGTTTTGAGCGTAATTCAAAGCCATCTCGCGTATGGAAGATTGCTTGGAGCATTTAGAAGTGAGGACTCACGGTTTTGGGCCTTAACTAAGGGCATCTTTTTGATACGGGACTACAAGCCATGTTCGTGCAAATGGGCGCGTGTGAAGTGGTACTCGATTCGCCAAAGAGCTGCAACGTTTTAAGTGCAAAAATAAGCCTTGAAGTGTAATAAAATTACACTCCAAGGGCGCCTAACAACTGAAGGGTAGGAGGGTCATTTGACCACCATTTTGTGTAGTATAAATAGAGGCCATTAGGGCATTTTTTCAGCATTACTTTGATATTGATATTTCACAAACAAAAGACTTGTAACATCTCTCTTGTTCTTGAGAGTGGAAACCGAAACTGTCCAAGCAAAGTGTGGAATCACTTGTGTTGGATCTTTGGCTAGAAACGTAGGTTTTGAGGTTGTAAAGTACCTCTTGGCCCTCGTAAGAACTTGTTGTTTCCATCAATAGATTTAGGGGTCCTATCTTGAGGTTAGGGTTCTTAGATTATTGAGTGGTTTATGTCAAGTTAACTATCTTTATTTTCTTGTTGTTGTTGTTCATCTTGTTGTCTTAAAAAGTCTAGTGAAGCCGGGTGTGGCTCTTTCGATTCACTAGCATTTGTATCATCTTGTTGTTCTTGTTATTGTTGCTGAAAAACTGAAAACAGAAAACTAAAAACAGCTTGTTATTCTCTCGGGTTGTTGCTCAAACCGAAAACAGAAACTTGTCATTATCTTGTTGTTAGTTTCTCTTGTTGTTCTATCCATCTTGTTGTGGTTCTTGTTGTTGCTGAAAAACAGGAAACTAACACAAAAACAGTTTGTTCTTCTCGGTTGTTGCTGAAACTGAAAACAGAAAACAAAAAAACTGGTTGTTGTTAAAAGCTGAGAAACTGAAAATCCGAGATCTTGTTGTTGTGGTTTTGATATTGTATCATCTGGTATCAAAGCAAGACCGGTTGTGTTCCAACATAACCCATCTTGGGCTAGTAGTTCTCGGCCAAAACCAAACTACACCAAGACAACTTTCTGAAAAATCTGTCCACTAGAAAGTTGAATCCGAGAATAGTGTTGTATACTTAGATCTAAGTGTTGTTTTGTTTGTTTAGTGAGTTTCTTGTGTTGGTTTCTTTCTCACCAACACTAAGGTGTCTAGATCCGAAAGTTGAGCTTGAAGACTTGAACCTTGTGTAGTGATTTGAAAGTGGCCGAAGGTGTATGTTGTTGTTAACCAAAGAAAATCGGTGGATGAATGTTATGTGCTGAAGTTGTGAAGTGCTCATCTCTTGAACTTGTGCACATTGTTCCTCTTGTTGAGTGTTAATCTTGTTGTGTGCTCAAGTGGTAAACTTGTAAAGTTGATTGTGAAAGACTTGCACCTATCAATTTGTAGACTTGTCAATCACTTCCCTTAAATCAAGGAACCTTGTTTTGTGGAAATTGTCAACCTAACCCACTTTCTTGAGTTTGAAGGGGAGTTCAAGACTTCAAATTTTAAGATTTCCCACCAAACATCTTTCAAACTACAACCAAATTGTTTGAACCTTATTACAAAACAGTTTGTTGTCTCGGATTGTGCTGAAACAGAAACTGACTTGCTGAATTTCTGTGTTGTTAAAACTGAAATCCGAGACCCCTTTGGTGATATTGTTGTTGTGGTGAGAATATTAAAACAAAAAAAAAAAACAAAAAAAGGAGAGAAAAACGTGAGGAACATTGCATGCTGCCACGTACTAAGAGCTCAACTTAGGATATTTCTTGGTTGCTAATTGTTGATTCGTGGTTTCCTTTGCTTGGTCCTAGAACTAATTAACAAACTAGTACTTTCCTACTAGGTTGTCAACTAGTTCCTTGAGCCGTTGTTCGTGTCAACGATTATTTGTGTGCTTTTTATTCGTTTGAACGACTTGCTGAATTTTGATTCTAGTCCGGCAGAATTTTCTTTGAGTCTTCAAACAAGAATCCATTCCGGACAAGAGCTTACTCCTACCTTAACATCTCACGGTTACTAGCCGATTATACCACACTTGTGAAACACGAACTTGTGGTGAACTAAAGCGGCTAATACCTTGACAATGGAAGGAGCGTTACTACTAATATTGTTTGTTTATTTTTGTAGGTCTAGAGGGTGATATAAGAGGAAAATGACTTTGATAGCCGGGGATTATTGTGACTACAATATGGGAGGCTATGATTGTAGTGAGGGTTCTTATGGCTATGAAGTTGAGGAAGATTGCGGAGGCTATGAAAATGGCCATGGTCAAAACGTAGGCAGATTTGAAAATTACTGTTTTGAGGGAGAAAATGAGGTGAATGAAGTGCCTAGTGCTTATGGTGACTTTGGAGATGATGTAGTACCTCGTGAGGGATCTTATGACGAAGTTGGGACATGTGAGGAGTCTTGCACTCCCCACTCCGAACCTAGACTTGGTGTTAGGTATAACCCTTTTATTCGCAACTCTTATGAGAGCTATGATGAGAGTACACGTGAGGAGTGTGAAGATTCATATTCTCCACCTTGTAGTACTTCTTATCAAGGTCGGTATGGTGTGAATGGTTATACTAGCTATAGTGTAGGTCGTCCAATGGGAAGAAGAGGATCTACATCTCCAAAATCGAGGGGTACTCATGTACCTTACAA